>CM033427.1:59440501-69440501 GCA_019425775.1 Rafetus swinhoei
TTTATAATTAGAACACAATAGATGTGAGTGTATTTACATAAAGTACAGAATTACAAATTTTTCTGTTCTATATTTAATTATAGTTATGCCTTATACGGATGCCATTTCCTTGTTTTTTCCCCTTAAAAAACACACACAGAGAAGTGCCCAAACATTTCTGGGTTTCCAGTAATGCATTAAAATGTGTCTCGGCTTCTCTGTACACAGTGAAATGCTTGCTGAATGCAAAGTGAGGGAGGATGAATTTCTCCAGGTTCTATACGTCTGATCTCTCAAAACCTTCAAAATCTATCCTTGATCTCAGCAAACACAGCAGAGCACAATGTTATTTATGCATTCATTTATCTTTTCATCAAGGGCGGCTTATGTGGTCTTTACTGACTTTGGTTTCTCATCATCATCACAGATCAGCATCTGCATTGTGTGCACTTGTAACAGGGATAATGGATCTCACTTACAATACCTACAAACTCAGCTGAGAGCCGTGCAAAGCAAATGGCCATAAATGCACCCATCCTGGCCCAAGTCCTGATGAATAAAAATGAAGATCTTGTCAAATAATAAAGTGACAGGTTAATTTACAGCATGGAATAGTGTGAACAGGGAAAGCACTGCTTTTCCAATCTGTATGAACGGTGCCACCTATCTGCAGATTAGCAGAAAGCTTCAGATATACTAATTCAGAAATCAGGATAAACACATGTGATGTTGCTCAGTTTTGTAAATATCAGAGGAATGGAATTGATGATAAAGGAAAATGTGAGATTAGACACACACAGTTGCTTTCGAACCAAAAAAACAAGATTTTCAACAAAGGACTGCTGTATCAAACAGTAATAAAGAGCCTCAAGCAGTTGTCTGTGCTCATGCCAGTTTTCATGCTTTAATTCTGCTGCCCTGTGGTTCTTAGCTTTGACATTGAGATCTGCACGGCCACCAGAGATAATTATTTCAACCTTCAGGCCATCAGGCGCTTATTTTTGATCATGGATATGTAAGAGATGTGGGTTTTTTTGCTTTCCAAGCTTGCCAAGTGGTTATCAACAGAAGGGTAAAATAAGCAAAAATGGTGAGCATTTTAAGAGAAACTGCAGACACTCGGCTGAATAAATGTTAGTTTTCCTGTTAGTTTTTCACGCATCACTGTTACTAAATGCTATCCATTAAATATTAAGAACACAAACACAAATATTTTAACTGAATTGAATTTCTCATTCCAAGATGGTTATAAAACAGAAATAAAAAATAGCTTTGACTTTATAATACTGCTGTCAGTAATGCTGTTCCAATAGCCTCTAATCCACTAAAACTGTTTACACATCATAAACCCACATTTTATATTCTTTTTGCAGCAATTCAGAGAAATTGCAATAACTTTTCTTCAACACCTAATATGAGTAAGCTAATTTGCATTCTAACAACTACATTGTAAAATGTCATTTTGTAGAGCAACAGTTTAAAGATACACATCTTTAATAGTGAATCTATATATTCAACTCACATAAGTTATCAATTAATTTTCAATGTTTTATTGAAATATATGATATAGAAGATTCTATGCAATTAAATTACACTGCAATTCAAAAGTTTAATATGCCAAATAAAGCACAAAGCTAAAATACTAAGAATTCATTGGCCTCTAACAGTGATATGTTTAATACAGGACACTTATTTTAGTTTCTGTTTCAGAATTAGACATTCAAATTCTTTTGCATTTAAATTATAATACATAGGGACATCAAAGCACTTTACAAATATTAATGAATTAAGTCATATATCATCCCTGTGAAGCTGAAAAGTGCTACTATCCCCATTTCACAGGTTTACAAACTCGCATTAGTGAGGTTAAATGACATACCTATGGTCATTCAAAAAGTCCACAACAGAGATGGGGATAGATCTTCTGAATGCTGTATTTTAGTGGGAGACCCACCATTCCACTCATACGACAAAATAGATCAGTTTTAAAAATCAGAATCCAAGCCTACAAATGTTAGTCTGAAATATATTAGATTTGCTATCTAAGAAAATCTCCTCAGACCCAAAGTATACTTAATACAACTGCCAAACTCAATAGCTCTGTTTGAAAGAAAATACCAAACCCAAATTATCTTGTTTAGTGATATATAGAGAAAGAGAGAAAACTTAAGCCATCGTGTAAGAAGAAATCACAGAAAGTTTTATACTATATAAAATAATGGGTTTTCATGTCTTTCAACATATTGGACTTGATTCCGCACAGACAGACCACTGATACCACACAGTTTGCAAGGGACTTAGCTGAAGGACTGAGTGGATAGGAGAGGAAAGGGTTCTGAGTATGACTTTGAAGCTATAATTTATATTGAAAATATTGACTGTAGAATCCTTTATATCCACAACAACAAAAGAGAAGGAAAATAAAATTTCTACCTCAGACATATTCTGTTGTACTTTGCATCCACCTCACTGCTCTTCTGTCAAAATTTTGTAACAAATTGTATTAATTTTTAGAATGAGAAAAAGTGGACTATATAAACAAAATGTGTTATACTTACAATTAACATTTGGGAACTGTCTGCATTTAGAACATTTTTTCTTAAAAAAAAAAAAAAAAAAAAAAGGAAAAGAAACATGAAAGTTCCCATTTTACATCAAGAAAGTGGGTAAGAAGTAGCTCTGTTTCTCACAGCTAGCATATTTAATGTGTTTCTGCAATTGCTCTGATATACACTCATTCCCTTTATTGAACAGTAGGAGCCAAAATTAATGTCATCCTCAGGCAGTGTAAACTTTTACACCTTCATGTCTCTAAAATACTAATTTAATAAAAATAAGAGCTTCCCACATGTGAGCACAAAATATTTTGCAGCTCATGGTGTCCATTTTTTGATAGATATTTTTGTTTATATGGTTTGAATATAAGGACGGTAAGAAGCAACCTTGGCAAAGAGGGATTTAGTAATTTGGAAACAAAACTAGATTTTGTTGAAAAAGGAACTCTCTCTGAGCTACAGTTTTTTTTAAAAAAACTCCAGCAGAGCTTAGAAGGATTGAAACAGCAAATTCTAGGCAACAGGTGATTACATGAGTATTTGCCTATTAAACCGAAAAACAAGGAAGCTAACATTCCAAAGAGCTATACTCCAATATGGAAAACATCAATCTATAACTTTAATTAAGATATTTTTATATTTCTTACTTCTCAACTATAGTCTGGCCGAATTAAAGAGATGGAGACTCTGAAGTTCTCCTGCTCCTAACCTACAGCAAGCCCCCAGTCTTCTTACCCCACACTCTGCCCATGACAGTCTCCAATATCCTAGCACTCTCTGAATTATCCAGACTCCCTAACAAAGCTCCAGTGTCATGGTGATGGACTCAGTACAAAGCACTGAAACTTGTCCCTCAAGCCATCCCATTAATGGTAAAGGGACACCTCCTCCTCACATGATTCAGAGAGATATGTGCTGAAGTGCATTGTTAGATTGGGTGCGGTGTGCTCAGCATCACCCTCAGACTGAGGCTATAGAGACTTATCTCTTCAGATCTCCAAGCCCTTTACAAATACTAACAAAGTAAGCTTTACAACCTGTGTGAAACACACATTCAGTGTCTCAGGTTTTGTGCATGTCTATGTGTTACATTTCTTGCAAGTGGCAAAGAATCACTAATTTTTCCTTGGGGTGCCCCCAAGCAATAAGACAAGTAGGGGAGGCAGATGTCTGTCCTTTGCATCACTCAAAATAGAGGTGGCTTGGGGAAGCCAGAGTTGATTGTCTTTTTAGGTTCTTGTAGTGAATCCATCACTGTGACATTTGAGCCTGGCTAGGGAATCTGGATAATCCAGAGAGCATTAGGATATTGGAGACAGTCATGGACAGAGTATTGGGGAAGAAGACTAGGGCCTTGCTGTGTGATAGGAACAGGAGAACTTCAGGGTTTTGAAAGCAAGTCAGGAGGAGATCCAGGAGCAGTTGGTTGTTGCAAGACAGCAAGAGTCTGCAGACTTACTGGGGAAAGATTGGAGCATTCTGGATCTGATGCCCATTAATTCAACATCCTGCACCATCTTATTAATTTCTTGCCTTCTTTCACTTCCTGCCCCATCACTGATTTGCTTCTCCTCACCCTTTTCCCTCTCCAAGTTAAAAAGTTGTGCAGCCAGCAGTCCCCATCTCTGTTTCCTACTTGTGTCATGAGCACCCTCACAGAGAGCATTCACTAGCAGAGAAGATAATTTCCACATCCTGAGCACTGGCTTTGCAGTGAACTCAATGGTTAGGAAAACTGCTTGGGAAACTGTTAGAACCTTCTTGGATATATATCACTCCAGCAAAAATGTAAGCATGCACAACAGAGACGGGGGAAAATGAAAAAAAACATTTTACTGTTGTGACCACCACATTATTATTATTCCTTCTAGAGATGGAGAGGGTGAAGTTCAGGCAAATGAAGTGCCTTGCCCAGAATCACACAAAAATTCTGTGGCAGAGATATGAACAGCAGCTGGATCTCAGCCTCAGCTATTATCCACATGACTATCCATCCTTCCTACAACTAGATAATTTATAATTGGTTCAATAAAAAAAAGCAGTCAGAAATCAAGAGGATTCAGCTTCACTAAAATGATGTCACGGTATTACACACCATATCTAATCCTCTGGCCAACACCAGGTCTAATTTGATTTAAATGTCAATGTCTGTCATGATGTGTCAGCCAGTAGGGAGGCTGGAGAAACTGTAAGGGAAAAAAAGGAGCAGCACTGGAAAGGAAACAGATTTGTATATAGCTACTCTCTGACACCTATACACCAAGCTGAACAAGTAGAGGTGCAAGGAGATAACTGATTGTTGTGTGTCACTGGGGGAAACCTGAGGGCCGGGGGGGCAACCATAAGATCCAATATAGGACACACTGGATTTTTATTTTATTATATTCAAATGAGACGGGCTAATAGGCTAGCAGAATAAGGGTTACTTAGGTGTGTAAATTTTTGTGTTAAGTGAGGAATCCGAACATCATGGCAATATTTATTTATATATACCATTTTCTTACTATATATTTTAGAAATGTGCATCTGTTAGTCCATCCACCTGTTATTCCATTTGTTCAAGAACTCCTCCTAACGATAAGAGCTAGAAACACTAAATTTGGTATGCAGCTTCTTCTTATCACATCTTAAAGCAAGGTAAAGATTTGGTTGTGCCAGGACAATGGGATGTGCCTGGAATTTGATTCCTTCTCATAAAATGGAAAGGGAGGGGTCTGGTAGGAGGGACAGGAATATCATAGAATGACCATGGGGGGAGGGGGAGAAACCAAGGGTCCTGAGATGGAGACTGGGACAGCTATAACCCCATTGGGCTGGCAGGGGTGGAGAAAGGCACAGTTATCTTCTACTGTATATTTCAGTGAATTTGTCTGTCTCTGTGTCCCCCAATAAGGGGACATGCACCCTTCCCTCAGCTATACCTGCTGAAGCTGCAATGGACAGGCGTATCTCACCTGTCTCCAAAGCTGCTGGAGCCGTCTTCTTTCTCATGAGCAACGTGCATAAAGAAACCCTCATCTCCAGCCCCACCTCAGAACAATGATTTAAGTCAGTGTTTCTCTGTGTGTGTAGCAGTTTCACTTTTGAAAAGTTGCTAGCAGGCACTTGCTGTTTTGTTTACAAAAGGTCCGTAGCCAAAGAGCCTCAGGCACCCACTGGCTCCGGTTCACTGTTTCCAGACAAGGGGAACAGCCGTGGGAAGCGGCATGGCCCTGGCCGCTGCTTCCCCTGGCTTCCCTTGGCTGGAAATGGCAAACCGGACCCAATGCGTGCCATGAGGCTCTTTGGTTCCAGACACTTTGTAAACAAGGGCCTGCTAGCAGCTTTCCCATAGTAGGCCCACAGAAGACTTTGAAAAACATGGATTTAAATGAAGAAAAACAACTTATTTAAGGAACTAAGTAAATCTTATACATTTTTCTCTCTTTTTAAATATATAAAAGGTTGTGTGTTGCATGAGACAGCTCAGTCTATTCAATTTGATTGCCAGAAATAAGTCTCATTGAGATCTAAGTCATATTTGAGCTTCCAAAAATGTTTACTGAGGCCAATAGTAAGTACTAACATATAATTATCGAAATATCATTGTTCATTTGTTTTAGGCTTGCACTAAAATTTATTTGGGAAGATTAATTAACACATTTGGATGATATTGCTGGATACTAAGGAGACATATACTACTCTATCACAAATCCTTAGTTGCTTGCATTGGAAGCATTAGTAAGAATTAAGGTTTATTTGCATGGGGATAACATGTATTGCTATTTGTTGAGAAAAAAAATTCGGTGAAGACAGTAGATCGATATGTTTTTCTTTTGCTAAGTGTAAAGTAAGATTATGAGGTGCTTTGTGAGGGGATACCGCATATTTAACTATAAAAAAAAATCCTCATCCAATTAGATCAAAATTTGCACAGAAAAAAGTTGGTGATATATTAGACATTCTATGGACACTAAAAAGAATATAAGCTGAAAAAAATTGAAGTCTAACTGCATTTTATTTATATCAAATGGGAGAAGGTTGAAGCATCACGGAGAAGAGAAGTATGCTAAGGATATGTCTACACAGTAGGGCTAAAGCCAATTTAAGCTACGCAACTTCAGCTACGTCAATTGTGTAGCTTAAGTCGAAATAGTTTAACTCGGCTTTAGACACTGTTTACACAGCAAGAGTTCGAAAGAAGAACACTCTTCCTTTGTCTTCCCTTACTCCTCGTAAAATGAGGGTTACGGGAGTCAGAGTAAGAAGTCCCCCAGCTCTACATTATTTTGAAATAAAGGCTTGAAGTGTAGACGTGTCTGTTATTCTGAAATAACGCTGCTGTGTAGACATACCCTTAAGCACATGCCATTTCTGAAAATAGGAATTTCTCCTCCAGATTTTACCCCAAAGAGAGTTCTGTAAATTAGGTGCTGATACTGTATGTTTGCTATAATCAGAAATTAATAACTCTCTGAAGGGCCTGCAAAGTATGTAGACAGATGAGCACCCACATGATACAACTTTAATAGCATATAAATAACATTTAAAATAACAATACAATCAAATTAAGAGAACTGTGATGCTATAGTGAGTGGAGCCACATATAGCTGGATACCATCAGGAGTTCCTGCTGAAAACTAAAAGGTAGAGAGTATAGGCAGATTAAAAAAAACCACACTCTCTCTTCTGGTATGTACTTTGGTGCATCTCAATAAATATTCAGTGCTTATTTAGCAAAGCAACAAGCACTCTGGAAACAGTAAATATAGTTAGATTATACAAACACCCCTATATATCCGTGTGTGAGATGCTGAAAAGTAAACCAAAAATCTCTACCACCAAAAATGCATACGCATAGAAAGTATAAATTTGGTTTGGAAGTAACTGAGGAAAATGTGCAACTGGGTGTTTCAAAAAAATGGTTTCTGATTTCACTAAGTTCTCATCTACTAAAAATTATACAGACTACATGCATGTTATATTTTATATGGAGTTTTCAAGTTAAGCTTGTAAAGTTCTGCAGATAGAAGACAACAGTACACATATATTCAGAATTAATGAAATTTCACAATGAACATTTTTGTGACGGTAAAAGCTCTTAAATTTCTAAGGGAAAGGTTTCTCTCCTGTGGACTTTCCAAAGCGCTCGTGTGAAGGTTTCCTTCAAGAGATTTCATGTATGGGACGGTATTCTGATCGTGTCTAACGAACTGAAACTTTTGATAATCCATTGGGCAGCCAACATACTATTGCCCCTGTAATGGAAGCAAGCTGCAAGCATACATTTCTAAAACTTAGATTGCTGACATAATGGCCTTTTCTCTCATGAAGGATCTTTTAGGAACTTTGAACAGACTGGATTTAAATTAGTTTGCTGAATGTTCCCCTTTGTTATCTACCATATTTCTCCTTGGCTCCCAGAACATTTCTCGCCTTCTCTTCTCTCCTCCCTTCCCCCCACTTCACATCATCATCATCTTACCACCCTTTCTACCCACAACAGCTCTTTGTTTGATTGCTCACTCTCTCCCCAGTTCTCTCTGCCTTCCCTTCCCTCTCTGATTATATTTTGACCTAATCTTTGTCCTTCTTTAATTCACTATGCTCTCTACCTGCCAAACTTTTCCCCACCAACACTTCTGCTGGTCCAGCCGCTCCTTGTTCACCCTCCCTCTTCTCTTTCTCCTGTTCCCTCTGGAATGTTTGCATCATCCCATCTTCTCCTCCCTGAAAACATCTCCACTGCCACATAAAATCTCTTCGCTTCCCTCTCTTTCCATCTCCAAACTCTGATGCTCTTATGCAGCAGCTTCAGAAAGTACCTTCTCCTCCCCCCACTCCCTCAGCTAATTCATCTTCCAAAAATCATCATGGGACACCAAGTTTCCCATTGCCCAGTCCTGCCACATCTAACTTCTCCCCCTTTCCAGTCTCACTCATTCTCTTCCTTTGATCAAAGCAAGAGAAAATCTTTGCTCTTCTCTTGTCCTCCTTAGCTGCTGATTACTTCCATTACTTTCTTTCCATCTCCTCTGACACTTGTCTTTTTCTCCATCACAAGGCCTGCCAAGCCAACTCCCAGTTCTGGGTCAACTCCAATGCCTGTTGCCTGTTCACTTCTGCTGCTGCTGAGCATCTCTGGCAGAAGTAGCATGATCATATTGATTTTCTCCAAGTTCACTTCTTCAATTCTGCCATCTTCTTAGCTATCTTCTCTTCCTTCAGTGAACCCTGGACCTGTAAATCCAGATGTCTTTAACCACTCATCTCCCTCCTAAAGCATTCTGATTTCTTCAAAGAAAATAACATGACCCACCTCCCCCCTTCATGTTCCTGCCACCATACCCCACACTCTTGTACTCTCTCCTCTTTCTTCCCCTTCTTTTCTTGCAGCCACTTTTCCTGGTTTAGTGACTACACCTATTTTATTAACCCTCTCCCCCCCATCCTAAAACTCTCTCATTCATTGTTTCCTTCCCCACATAGTACAACTGTGCACTCGTTTCCCCTATTTGCTGACCTTCAAACTATTGCCCAATCTCCAAACTCACTGAACATGCTGTCTACACCATTATACAGTTTCTGACTTCAAATTTCATTCTTCAGTATCTCCAATCTGGCTTCTCCTATTCTACATTCAACTGAAAATACTTTCAGGGCCTGTGGCTATCTTCATCCTTGAACTTTTGACACCATCCACCAATTCCTACTTTTTGAAATATTGTCCCACCCTGGGATTCATAGTTATTTCCTCCTGTTCTTCTGTCACTTCTCTAATCGCTCTTCCAGTATCTTATTTAGCAAGTCATGCTTCTTCCCTCTTCTTTCTATGGGTCTTTGAGATGAAGTTCAAGGATGAAGATAGCCACAGGCCCTGAAAGTATTTTCAGTTGAATGTAGAATAGGAGAAGCCAGATTGGAGATACTGAAGAATGAAATTTGAAGTCAGAAACTGTATAATGGTGTAGACAGCATGTTCAGTGAGTTTGGAGATTGGGCAATAGTTTGAAGGTCAGCAAATAGGGGAAACGAGTGCACAGTTGTACTATGTGGGGGAAGGAAACAATGAATGAGAGAGTTTTAGGATGGGGGGGGGGAGGGGGTTAATAAGACCTCTTCCTCTTATTCCATCATACACTCACTCTCTATACATGCTTTTATCTACAAGTGTGGCTTTGATTATTTTTATGTATAAAAAAAAAATCTCCACTGATAAGCTCTTTTATCCAATATATTATTATGGCCTGTGTTTCTGACATCTTTTTATGGGTGTCCCAAATGTCATCTCAAACTCAGCATGCTAAAAACTGAATTCTTGAGCTCCCATCCATCCCTTTCTTCTTTAGTAACACAGACAACAGTCCCATCCTCCCTTAAGTTCATAAGTCTGATCTGCCTATAACACTGGCCTCTCTTGAACCTACCATGTCATTTCTACATCTCACCAATTTCCTCTACATAACATATCTGAAACACAGCCTTTCTTCTCTGTCACAAAAACATTTTGTTGAAACTTTTTCACTTTTCTATTAACTACTGCAACCTGCTCTTTTCTAGCATTTGACTAGTATGATGTTGCTCCTGTCAAGTCTATTCAAAATTATGTTAAGATCATCATCTTAGTTCATCACTGTAATCACATCAACCCCCTGCTCTTTGAATCCCTTCACTGGCACCCTCTTCACCACCATCAAAAAAGACAACTTCTTTTCTTTACCTTTAAGGCCCTTCACAACTTAGTCTCACCCTATCTAGCTGATTTACAAACTAACGGGGGAATTGACTTCTGCCTTGACGTCTGCCTTTGTTCTGCCAATGTTCCAAGCCACCCACTGGTCAGCTTTTTCTCTAAAACATATCTATGCTTTCCCTGGTACTACCATTTATGCATGGGAAAAATTGCATGATAAAATTGATACAGCCTCTTTATTGTCCTTTAAATCCCTCCCTCAGTACACTTTGCCATAATGCTAGTCATAGCAAGAGAGTTTCCCCTTCCCTTTCTTTCCTCCCCCCAGTTAAAAGCACCAAATAATAACATATGTAACTTACAAAGCTGTGCCAATTCTTCACCATTCTCATCTACTTGTATGTTCATCCCCAGACTCTATGCTTTCCCTTGTTTGTGTCTTTAGAGTGGAAGATTTCTGGAACAAAGTTTCTTCCCTCCCTCTCCCCATTTGTGCAGACTACATCATTAAGGGGACATCCTGAATCAGGCTTTGGGAGCTATCGTAATAACAAATTTTCTGTTCTTTATGCTGCCATCTCAAAATACATCTAGAAAATTCTGTCAAAAAACGACAGGTTTTTTTTTACATAGGCACACACTTAAAAATCATAAAATGACAACATTGAAATTGTACAAGTGATAACATTGCCCTGGTAAAATTAATTACAAAACCACTCAATATTTATCAAATAAGAGCATATAATATCAGACAATGTTTTCTATAGCCATAAATATACATATAGCACCTTGTAGTACTGACTAGTATTATGTGAATGGCTGGTAAACTGAGTCCATTTACTTGTGGAGAAATTCTGCGCCAAACAAATAAAAATTCAACACCAGTTCAAAGTTATTTTGGCAATTTATTTCAAAGTACCTGATTGCAAGTAAGTCTGTAATGATGCAGAAAACAAAAAAGATTCAGGAAATATTTTCTGACAGATTCCTTACTAGGCATTTTAATACAGAACAATGAGTAATGTATTTCCCATACCCGTCAGAAGCAGTGCAAAGATTTGGGGAAGTCAGGGGTTATGGAGGAACGACGGTAGAGGGGAGTAGTTGTTGTGAAAGAGCCTGGGAGTGAACCTGGAGAATTGCTGAGCGTGGGTGGGTAAAGTATGAAGCAGGGTGTATTTTTGGAGGAGTGGAAGGATTGTCAGGGAATTGAGGACCCTCCCGCCCAAGCACATTCTTTCTCACCCCTACCTTTTCTCATTTAGTCATATACATCTATCCCTGTCATCATGTATCCCTGCACTCCCATTCACCCACTTCCTTCCACCATCCTCATGGGTTTCTGCCCCCTCGCTCAGCCATTTCTGCTCTCTCCAGCCCTATATGTCTCTGTACCAAACTCAGCCGCTGCTCTTCCATTTTTCCCTGCATCCTGCCCCCATCCCCATGTGTCCATGCACCTCCAATCACCCCCTTTCTTGTATACCCATGTCATGATCATGAGGGTTAGCCAGCATCCTGGGGACTAAGGGGTTAAATATGTCCCATACCTAAACCAGTGGCAGGCAGCCAATAGAAATGTAGGTAGGAATTTCAAACTGGGACAAAGGAATTTTTGGGTTTTTCCCTCCTTTGTCTCTGGGGCAGTTTCTCTCCAGCTATTGAAGGGGACAGGATGTCTCCCTCTAAGAAAATACTCTTCATAGTCTGTAAGTAGGATAAAGTTTAGATAAATCCGTTAGGTTTTATTGTTTTATGGTTTGGGAAATGGGATCTGGTCTGTGCATTTAAAACTGGGTTTTGCTCTCCTTTGTAACTAAGTTCCTGGCCCATGGTAAATTTCTCCTCCATGAGTATATTATTTTGTTATTGTTCCATCTAGTCATTATGCTTGCAACAGGAATATTGTGGTGATAATAAAAGTGCTTTCTCTTTTCTTTTTATTAACCTGGTATTGGTTAATTTGTGTGTCCTGGTTTGTACTTTAGGGGTGAGATTTCTCAAGTAGTCTCTCCCTGGTTGCTTTATTAATATTTGGGTGGTGGCAGCGGCGTTTTATTCCCAAAATCTAGGTTAAGATTTTTGGGGGAAGTTTTATACCAAAGCCTGGTAGATAAGGTTTTGGGGTACTTTTGCTGGCCCCCACTTCTGCATTTATCATGCCAGAGTGGGGAAGGAGCCATGACAATCCATGTGTCCCTCCACCTCCCTCCCCTTGTGTCCTTGCACCTACACTTAGCCACTCAGCCAGCCTGTCCCTATGTACCTCTGCAGACTTCCTGACTTCCATGTGGTCCCACACTCTCACTCGGCCCCAGCCCAGTCTGTCTTCCCACTAGCCCTTCTCAATCCCAGTCTGCAGCCCCCTGAAGTAACATGTGCCCTGCTCTAACCATTTCTCCAATATCCTGTACCTCTTCACCCGGCCCTACAGGTTAAGGGTTGTGAGGAACACAGCCTCTTCTTCTCCCTATCTGCAGGGTGCTGCACTCTGCCCTCTCTTCTGCCAAAAGGCATAACTGCAGTGCCTCTCCAGCAGAATGTATTGTCTACAAAGGAAAAAAAAATCTGCAGGGAGTCACGAATATTGTATGGGTGCAGTGGCACAGAGTTCCCCCTTGAGTATCCATTAAAGGAAATGTGTAAAAAGTATCCTGCAAGCCACCCTCTAGCCTCAAATTTAAATATCACATTTCTATCTATTTTTAACTCATTACTAGAAATACCTAACCTTATTACCAAAAGAGACTAGAGAAAAACTAGTTTGTTTGCCTTATGCATTTGACAGCACTGTGTGCTGTGTATACCTAGTTGCACTGTTTCCTGTTAATAGTCAGTCAGGTACCAGTTCAGCAAGTTAACTTTACAAATGTACAAAAGCTTCAGAGGGGTGGCTGAGTTAGTCTGTAACAGGAAAAAAAACTTAAAAAAATCAACGAATAGTCTGGTAGCACTTTAAAGACTGACAAAACATTAGATGGTACCATGAGCTTTCATGGACAACACTCTGGTCATCTAAAGAAGTGGGCTGTGCCCACAAAAGCTCATGATACTATCTGTATGTTTTGTTAGTCTTTAAAGTGCTACCTGACTATTTGTTGTTTTAAGTTTTTACAAATATAAGTAGTTGCCATTGAAGTCAAGTGTTTGCAGGATCAGGGCCTTCGTATTTCCTTTGTATTTTGAGTGGGGCTTTTGAAATAGCAACAGGAGAGAAGAAAATCATTTTTAAAAACAAGAAAATGAATTGATAGGGAGACTCAAGAGCACTTTAGTGTCTAAAAGTCATTTTTACTCTTATTATAATGGTAAAACATACTGCTATATATAAGCTTTAAGTTTGTAGCATCATTAACCTGGGTGTGCACAACACCAATGTGATCTGGCTGTGAAAAAGGGAAATGTGATCCTAGGATATTTTAGGCAAGGCATTTACTCTACAGATAAAGGAGTATGTATTAAAGCCATTACACAAGGCACTAGCAAGATCTCATTTGGAATAATGTGGACAATGTGGTCATCCAGCTTCAAGAAAAATAAATTTAACTGCAACAGATGCAGAAAAGAGCCACTAGAGTGATCATGAGATTGGAGAGCCTATTTTGTAATGAGAAACTTGGAGTCTGGGTTGCAAATGCAGGCAGCAGAGCTCAACAGCTCTGGAGATCACTTCCAGTTGGTGTCTTTTGTTCCTAAAAGTCAGGCTTCAGGGTAGTAGCTGGCCACTTACAGGGATCAGGAAAGGACCTTTTCTCCCAAGCATATTCTGGGAGATTTTTAATCGTCTACTTCCTCTGAAACATCAGGGATGGCCATGGACTGAGATGGGACACTGAGGCTTTGTCTATGTTACAAGTTTTTTCGGCAGAAAATATGCTAACGAGTGACTCTTTAGCATGAGTCGCAATGTCATTAGCATATTCTCTGCCGATTCTTTTTGCGCAAGGGGTTTTTGCGCAAAAAGAAGCAGTGTAACCACTTCCGTTTTTGCGCAAAACAGAAGCAGCTACACACTCTCTCTCTCTCTCTCTCTCTCTCTCTCTCAGATGCTGGGCATAAGAACAGGCATAATGGGTCCAACCAAAGGTCCATATAGCCCAGAATACTGTCTTTCAACAGTGGCCAATGCCAGGTGCCCCAGAAAGAATAAACAGAACAGGCAATTATCAAGTGAACAATCCCCTGTTGCCCATTCCCAGCTTCTGACAAACAGTGGCTAGGGCCACTATATCTGCCCATCCTGGCTAACAGCCATTGATGGACTACCCTGAATGAATTTATCTAGATCTTTTTTGAATCCTGTTATAGTTTTGGACTTCAGAACATGCTCTGGTGGCAAGAAGTTCTGCAGGTTGACTCTATTGTATGAAGTAGACTTTTTTTGTTTTAAACCTGTTACCTATTAATTTCATTTTCTGATCTGTAGTTCTTGTGTTATGGGAAGAAGTAAATAACTCTTCTTTACTCAATTTTTCACACCAGTCATGATTTTATAGACCCCTATTATATTCTCCCTTGGGCACCTCTTTTCCAAACTGAAAAGTCCCAGTCTGGTTCTTCCTCATGTTAACTAATCATATGTGGGGTCAGGAAGGAATTTACCCACAGGTCAGATGGCAGTGACTTGAAGGAGAAAGAAGAGGGGTTGCCTTTCTCTGTAGCATGTGGATGCAGGTCACTTGCCAGGATTATCTCATTTAATCATTTATCTACCACTGCAGGGACCTCAAGCACCTTGATCCCTCCTATCTCTGCCTGTGAAAAAAAATCTTCTGTGGTTCTCATTTACTTTGGTCTCAAGTTGTTGGGTTTAGTGGGTAGGTGGTAAATCATGTTGATGGCTTGTGATAAACATGAGGTCAGACTCACTAGATGATCTAGTGGTCCCTTCTGTCCTTAAGCTCTAATAGGTATGTAGAAGTTTTATATCATGCCTGTCTACACTATAACTTTTAAATCATATCCAGGAAAGCAACTCTAGTTCAAAAATAATCAATATGGTTTATGATCATACTACAGGGATTTTATAGGTATGTGAAAGGACTCAACTAGAGAGGCATTTTAATCACAGTTCTGCTGAACACGGTTCATTTCAAACCAGTTTAACACTAATGTGAACAGGACTCTACCGGTTTTATAGCTGAACCATGTTCATCAGTTCCTGCTGGGCAATCTTACAAAGCCCAACAGAATCCCAACAATGGGCTTCATTCATTCATTATTGTAGTTTTCTGTCAGTATATCTCCTTTTAGTAAAGTACTCTGTGATGAATCAGGACCAGGTGTTTTCAGAGAATGTTCTTCCAAAGTAGGTAGGAGAAACACAGAGGTTTGACATTTGTGCTTATTTTGATTGCATGGGCCAAACTGGTCTTGAGTGTTACTTAGTAAAGGCTATTAATGAAGGATTAATCTGTCCCAATGTGCAACTCTTCAAGTGCAAAGGGAGGGTGAGCGAGCATCTATCCCCAATTTTCTGGGCATAACTCAGTTTTAATGGCTTGTGCACAGCTCCTCGACAGTCTTCCCTAAACTGGTTCTAGTTTTAAAACACTGCTTTTGTCTCTGACACTCCTGACCTACAGAGTATCAATTTCAATACCAGGAGGTCTACTAGCTGAAGAACTGAACATAGAGGATTTCTCACATTTTGTCTTCATGATTACCTGTAGAAGAGAGACAGGGTCCATATAAGTAAGATATGCTATTCCTGCTGCTGTTCAAATGCAGACAGCCTGTAACTGCTGTGATGCCATTGTTCATCTCCTATCCACTCCTATTCACCATGGGAACTTCAGCACCATCAGGACAGGCAAAATGAACAGTAAGAAGAAAGAAGGGAAAAGGGCACACAGTCAGGACCATAAATGCTGGTGCTATTACTCTGATTGGCACAGTCAGTGTAGAAACACAGTTCTGCCAGGGAATAAGGCAGAGATGTTGGTGCAGGCTGCACTACAGAATGAGGAAAAACATAGGCATAGTTTACATCTATATTTGAGGGGACAGTTCCAGTCAGGCTAAAAGGGCCATGTGCAGAGGGGCAAATTCCATGCCTGCCTGAGACTTGCAGTTTGGGGAAAGCAACACTCTCCCCCTCCTCCCACCCAGGCAAGAAGACTTGGAGAAGAAGACAGGAGGACAGAGTTACAATAAGCAACTGGAGCAGAAGAACCTGGGGAAAAAATGGGTGGATATGGCTGGTGAATTAAGAAAGGAGAGAAATAAACTTGTAGGGCTTTGTACAGAAGCGGGAGGAGAAAAGCTAAAGAGAAACTAGAAGTGATGAGATTGGGTTTTTATTCCTGACAGAATTCCTGGGGAATCTGGGGAAGCCATTCATATTAGCATTTTTTAAAAGTGGCTAATTTGACACACCTTGGTCTTATTATCCCAAGTATGGAGTGTATACTAAATATCAGGGGGGAAAAAAACCTTATGGACTGTGATATGTATTAGGATGCGGAAAAGTCTCCCATGGGAAGTGGAGGAAGTCTCATAGTTTGGAATATTTATATAAATTTGGGTTGAACAAAGCACTCACTAGTAAAATGGGGGGGAACACTGCTGAAGTCAGGAGGCTAACAATATCTAGATATTTTCTGCATCTGATTTTCTGGACCATTCAGGTGTTTAGCAGTAGCTAAGGAAGGGGAGATATTTTGATAGATTTCATGAGCCTCATTCACCCAGAAAAAATTCTATAGTTGAAGGTGGGGTGAAAAAAGGGAGAGAAACATTCTTATGGTTATTGTTTTTCCACTAAGGATGTTACCAATATTTCTACATTCCAAGAGAGACTGAAATAACCTAGAGAAGTTCCATACATTATGACACTGAAATAAAGAGGATCTTAAAGGGGCTGTCACAAGTCCCAGCATCAAATTAAATGAAAGAAGAACAGAGTCATGTGTCCTTGGGGGAAAGAGTCAGAAAATTGTGAGGTTAGTGACACTGATAGTGGGGCTAATAATGTCACATTGAAGAAGACATAAGACTAATATGAACCTAAACGTTGCTTATAGTGTCAATCTAGCAAAGAAGAATTTTTCAGGCTGCCTCACAGAAGTTAAAAAGCAGAAGCATTATTTTCATCAAGTAACATTTAAGTGAGAATCTAGCCATTTGGGCACTATTTTTCAGCATTTCAGCAAAACAGCTGGATGGCAGCTAAAGCATGTGTCTAAAATGCAATTTCAGTTATTTATAGATGTACGGAAGAAAACTATTTTGATTCTCATTTCTAAGGATAACACAGTGCTGTAAGCACACTCATATTGTAGATATTGTATTCAGAAGTGTATACTCTGAGCTTTTATCTACAATCACAGCACAATTTTGAATGAATAGCTCCAAAATCAGCAAGCTGTGTTTTGTATAGATGTTCTAAATGTGGTTAATATAATCAGTGGGTTCAGGAACAGTGCTAAAAATCGATAAGGTGTTGGAATGTGTTGGGATTTGAAATACAGGTGCTAAATAATTTCTGCTTAAAGTTATAAAGGAAAGGTAGCACTGTCTAGCTGTTTAACCACAGAACTGGAAATAAGGAACTCTAATACTAATTGCAGTTGTGCCACTGACTCACTGTGTGGTCTCAGACAAGTCACTGTCTTGCTATGTCTCAATTTCCATATCTGTGGAAGGGGAATAATATTTTTAATTTTAGGAAGTTCAGATTGTAAATTCTTTGGGGCAGGTAATGTGTCTTATCATAGCCTCATAAAGACCCAGGCAAATTAACAGTATTCTTTCTTCTTTTAATTGATTCCATTGTAGGTTTCTTGCAAGCAGTATCCTCTCTAGACAGTGGAAATGAGGACTATCAGTTACATCAGTCAAATAAAGAGTTCTCTTGAGCTTGGCATTAGAACTAGCTGCCATGTCAAAGGTGTAATGCTTGACAAAAAGTCAGTGGGTTGCTCCATGTTGCAGCTTTGCAGTTCCTTGATACTAACATGTTTCTGAAGTAGACTGAAGATGCTGCATGCACCCTAGTGAACTGTGCCTTCATGTTCAGAAGCTGAGGCTGATCAGGCAGCTGATAACAGGGGAAAAACATTGCATGATCCACTGAGAGATTCTATGAAACAAATCAGCTTGGCTTTCTATTGAGCTAAATAAGGCCACAAAGAGATGAGGAAACAGTTCAAAGACTTTGGACCTGGTGTGGTAACAGAGCACAGTTATGGAAATGTCCAAGGTATGTCTCCTAGGCTGTGTCTAGACTACACCCCCTCTGACAGAGGGATGTAGATTAGGCACTTCGAAAGTACAAATGAGCCCGGGCTTCATTTGCATACTCACGTTCGTTCGGTCGCTGTGCCGATCACGTGCCCTTTCGAAAGTGAAAGTGAAGTCTAGCTGTGGCTCAGCCAACAGCAGGGAGCTTTTTCGGCAGATCCTGTACTCCTCAAAAAACGTCACTTTCAAAAGGACACGTGATCGGCACAGCAACCGAACGTGAGTATGCAAATGAAGCCCGGGATATTTAAATCCTGGGCTCATTTGCACTTTCAAAGTGCCTAATCTACATCCCTCTATCGGCAGAGGGATGCAGTCTAGACGTAGCCCTAGTGTTGAGTCAATCTTTGGGAAGGAGACTGGTAGATTAATCAATTGATTCAGATGATGCTTGGTGATCACCTCCAGAGGAATTTAGGATGTGGTCCCAAAATCACCTTTTCTCTTAGAGAGGATGTATAAGTGAATTAAGCCAGAAAGGTATAGAGCTTGCTGACCCTCTGCATTGAGGAAATGACAACCAGAAAGGTAATGTACTGAACAATCCAATAAAGGTTTGAATAGAGGCTTCCTGTGTTTTAAGACAATGTTGAGATTCCACATAGGAATCAGGTTTTTATCAGATGAGTAAGAATGCAAGAGACTCATGAGGAATCTTGACACTTTTGGAGGTCAGAAAACTGAACACAACTATCTTTTCTCTTAGTTAAACTAAACACATTGAGGTTTTGGAGTCCATCACTATAAAGCATGTTTTCTAGTCCTTCACTGGCTCTTTTCTAAACCTTCTCAATTTATCAGCATAATTGTTCAACTGCAGACACCAGAACCAGACACTGTATTCCAGCAGCAGTTGCGCCCTTGCTAAACATAATAACCTCTCTACTCCCACACAAGATTCCTGTTATGCTTCCAAGGAGCAAATAATCAATGTTGGCCACAGCAATGCATTGGGAAGCTCATGCTCAGCTGATTATCCACCACAAGATACAAATCAGGATAGATTCCCTCCTCCTACAAGTACACGTCAGACCTCTCTTGTCCTGCACCCTTGGGACCAGACTGGTCCTGAACAATGGAGTTTTGCCAGACAAGGGGAGGTCAAGGCTCCCTACCCGGCTGTAGTTTCTGCTTTCAGATGGGGGCTGTGCTTCCTGCCACTGCCTCCAGCCTCACACCATTCCAGGCCTGCATCCCTCAGTGAGCCAGCCTTGGACAGGGCCCAGCTCCGCTGTGCCTCCAGCCCCAGCAGGGGCTGTGCCCCTCTCTTCCTACCCCACCATGGCACCAGTCCGGGCTGCACACCCAACTAACTTCAGCCCCGGCTGGGGCTGAGCTCCTTGCTGCTAGCCCCAGCTGGGATTGCACTCCTCTACCGCACCAGGCCCCAAACGGGGCTGCACTCCTGGCCCCCGGCCCTTCTACCTCCAGTACTGACAGGGGCTGCAGTCCTAGCCACCAGACCTGGCCAGGGATGTGCTCTTCCCCCACGCCGGCCCTGCTGGGGCTAGGTTCCCGACCGCCAGCCTAGGATTCTGAACCTGTTCACCCAGGGCTCTCTGGTCCAGCAATATCCGTGATCCAGATGCTGCCAGACCAGAGAATCCCAGCTTTTAGAGGTTCAACTTGTATAGCCTACATTCTTTACTCCTACATCTAGTAATTTGGAATGATATCAATATCAAGGCCTGCCAGGGATGCACTGAAAGCACAGGCGAGACAGACTGTCTGCGGTCAATTCTAGAGCCTGGCCCTAGCCCAGAACTACAACTGCAGGGAAAGTCCTACTCAGCCCTAAGTTATTCATGTTCAGGGAATTTAACTGTGAAGCTCTCATAAGGCCCTACTGACCATGATTTTTTTTTTCAAAATGTTATAAAGTGGCCAAATTTAGGTACATTTCTATGCATATCGCAAAAAGCCATATTCTTGACATAAAAGTTACTCCTCTGTCAAAGTTCAAGTCCCTGCTCCTAAGCATACATGTGCTAAAGTTTCTCAATGAAAACAAATCATCAAAATTGAATACTGGTGAAACATATTTTTCCCTGTCCTTTTATCAGAAAGGACTGATTTGTTTTGGTTGAAATTTTGCAAAAATCACCACTCTAGAGGCACACATTCAACATGGAAAATTTCAGCCTCAGCAGTTAAAAATCTGGAAAAGGTATATTAAACTGAAAACAGTCTTATAATGAGAATGTTGGATAACTTTAATAATAGGCAGTGACACCAACCCCACTTATAATACACTACATTACACACACAGACCCTTGAATTTGAAAGAGTGGCTACCTAAAATTAGGCTGTCCAAAATTTGTATTTAGATTCTAAATAGGGATTTAGAAGTTAATTTGGACACTCATTTTGAAAAATCATGGCCATCATGACACACAGCCAATTAGTTCTGTACAAGGGTACTAAGTATTCATGCATACGTAAACACATGTGTAGCATACACATGACCAGAGCACAGGTGAATCAGTGCATTTAAATTTGCAGAAACTTAGGCACTTTTATATTTTCACAGAGATTTAGCATTCCTAGTTCCAACTGAGTTATACTGTCCTATATCTTCACAGAAATAGACACATTTCAAACTCTACTAATAAAGTTTAAGGAATCCCTGTACTGTACTATTATTGTAGTTTGAGATAAGCCCTAATGTGCAGTTAAGAAATGACATAAGATAACAGCCGTTATACTTGCAGTTTGTCTAGTCAGAAATCCTACCATCTTTATCACCTAAAAGAAGATAACAATTTCACGTAAAAAGACACGGCTCTTTAATAAAGCAGAAATGTTATTAAAAATAAGCCCATGTCAGCAAGGCTTATCAACTATATGATATAAACCTTAAATACAGTAACTATTTTAGAAAAAAATACAAAAGCCACATCAAAATGATACAAGGCAAACTCAAAAAATAAGGAAATTATTTCTAACAGACTGCAGAATACAGAATTATCTTTCTCTTCAACTCACCCCATTTTGCCTAGGTATTGCAGCTCACATGGTATTGCACAGTACTAAAATAATTCATTGTTCAGAGACCCTTATCAGCTGCAAAGCCAAAGCTGGAGCAGGGCCATATCAGCTGCAGAGCCAAGGCATAACAGAGTGGAGGGTGGGGAGCACAGATTGCAATATCTCCCCATTCTTCTGCTCCTACAACAAAATATTAAACTCTGAATTTCCTTGGTGGTTTTTGTTAGGTGAACAGTTTATTTTTAAAACAGATCTGTAGTATATTAATGTGATAAAATGTCTTACACAAAAACGATTTTATAAGATGCTGCCAATAAGCATTTTATCCTTTTATGAAGGTTAATTTGTATATGAAACCTTGCCCAGTAAGTATAATTCACAGTAAGATTGCCTAATACTACACACAAAGAGCACGTCTAGACTTGCTTTCACTTTCGAAAGATATGAAAATTCATGCCAAATTTGCATATCTTCTTCTGATCTTTTTTTGAAAGAGGTTCTTTCGAAAAAGAAAGTAGTCTAGACGTGGTTCTTTTGAGAAAAACCCTTTTTCGAAAGAGGTTCTTTCGAAAAAGAAAGTAGTCTAGACGTGGTTCTTTTGAGAAAAACCCTTTTTCGAAAGAACCGTGTAAACCTCAAAGAACCGTGTAAACCTCATTTTTTTAAAAGAAGAATGGTTCTTTTGAAAAAGGGTTTTTTTCCCTCGAAAATCACTTTTAGACATTCTTTTTTGAAAGAACCTCTTTTGAAAAAGCGATTGGAAGATATGCAAATTTGCACCGAATTTGCATATCGTCTTCTGAAAGTGAAAGAAAGTCTAGACGTGCCCAAAGATAGTATAGTGAGAATAATCTCAGTGCCTTTTGTTTTCTAAATCCCAAAGGAATACAAAGTCTAAATTCTTACCTTTAGTTTAGAACTTGAACAAAAACAAATACACTAAACAAGCAAACTATCACTAAAATCCAGCATTTGTAAGAAATAAATGATGACTATCATATCTACACTGGCAATTTGTACTCCAAAGCCTCAGTTCAACAAAATACTTAAGCATGTGCCTAAATTTTAGCATATGAGCTTTTCCATTCACTTCAATGGGAGTGTGTACATGCGTAGGTCCCTCGCTGAATTAGAGCCTACATCTCAGCCAATGTGAGTTTGATATAGTGAGGTATTAAGTGCCCAATTCAGCAACACACTTAAGGCCCACTTAAGTCTACAGGATTTAAGAGTATGTTTAAGTATTAATAATATCTAGTCCTTATCTATGCTTTTCATTAGGGGATCTGAGAGCACTTCATGAAGGAGGTTGGTATCATTATCTCCACTCTACAGATGGGTAAACTGAGCCACAGAGAAGTGAACTGATTTGTTCAAGATCATCCAGCAAGTCAGAGGCAGAGCCAGGAAGAGAAACCCAAGTCTCCAGAGTCCCTGTCCATTGCCCTATCCACTACATGAAACTGCTGCTAAAAGAACACTTTGCTGAATAGGTATGAAGCTCAGTTCTTGCATAAGTATTTTTCTGAACTGGAGCCTAAGCCCTGAAATCAAGGTAAAAAACAATAATAAAACTTAAAAGTATATAATGAATCTTTGTTTAAAGATGCTTCCCCCCATTAAGTTACAGCATACTTGGGTGCAGATGCTGCTGTATGGTGTAGAAGACCAAGCACATGTGCTTTGCACACAACAGCAGGCATGTAAACAGGGACTACAAGGCAGTATGCACCCTGTGCAAATGTGTACACCATCAGCATATAAAGAACCCAAACTCTATGTGAACCAATTCTGTCATGGTAAAAGATAGGGACAAGATGGTGTCACAAAAGTAGAGAGCGGGGTTGCTGTGGGCAGGCTGCCTTATATCTGACTCTGCCAGATGTATTTCAGCAGCAGTCTCTTGGACAAGACCAACATCTCCTCTCCAAAACTTGATCCGGTCTCATTCAAGCTAGTGCCAAAACTTCCATGGACCTCAATGGAGGAGGATCAGACCTGACTTGCAGAAAGAAGTGGAAATGCATATCTGAGCCAGGTTGTACCCAACAGAATGAAGAAAACAGCAGCTATCAGCCTTTAAAAAGACACAACTCTCTTCAATTTTTACCAGTGCAGGATTTGGCCCGTATCCACCAAGCGATTTAATTGAATTTAAGCAATGAGAACACATGATGTTTCTATAGTGTCAATACCAAAGAGATTTTATTATCCCAAATTTTATACATAAGGTTGACAAGGTGCAGGCTAGGGCCAACATTTTCCAACCCAGGAACCCAAGAGTATACAAATATAGATTTAGGCACCTAAAATAAAAATAGCTTGATTTTAAAACAGGTGATCAACCTGATGCTCCCCAACTTGAAGTTAATGGCAGCTGAAAGATATATACAGAAACTTAAAAAGTCATACATTTATATATAAGGCAGAGTATAAGTATAACATCCTTGGAAATGTTAGCCTAATTGCTTAGGTTATGGCATTATAATTTAGTCAATAGAGAATAGAACATTGCTAATGAGCATAGCCAGGACTTGTCCAATGAAAACCATCTTAGCCATTTCGAATCTGCTTAATTTAACAGAAGTAAAAAAACACATAAGCACAGCAGACAAAAAGCCAGTATTTATTTATGTTAATTAGCTGTTTATGTTGAAGTTTGGAAATGTAAAAAATACTGGAAATTTAAGAGGCCAACAGAACGAAGTATTTTAAGAACAGTATATTTTCAAAAGGCATCCAGTAAAACTGTGAAACCAGCTGATAACTTCCTGACCACAGCAGAACTATCAGGTGACATTAAAATGATCTGAATGCTTTCACTTTCAGGACTAATAAGGCAATACTCCTTCCTTACTCTTTCTGACTACCTCTGCCAATCATGACTGCCCCCTGCTGACCATTTGGCTATTCTCTTTTTCTCACTTTGTGCAACCTTTATTCATTTATAGCACTATAAAAAGATTAGATTTAATACAACTGTGTAGCTTGGAAAAGTCTCTGTTCAAAGACTGCCATTTCTTTCTTAGGCAGGCTAACACAATTTTCATCTGCAGAGGGGAAAAAAATCCAACATGAATGTAGTTTGTAAATAAAAACTATAAAATTGGATTCTCAAGTAACCTATGCTAATTTACTTAGTAAATGTTAAGATTACCTTAAAGAAATAAAACCACAAAAACTATTTTTATACAGATATAGTACACACTTGTAAGAGTACATGTTAATTGTGTATTTAGAAGCAGTATATTACAACGGCCACAGTTTTTAAAATATACATAATCACTATGAAAAACTTAGAAAAAGATTATAAAAATAGATTAAAACATATTTTGAAATATGTGCTCACTACCTGGAAGTTACTCCTTATTACTCATTCTCTGGTAAAAGTACATTTCCCATAGGAATTATGCAAATACATACATATAAATAGGCAGATGAAGTAAAGTTGAAATGATAGGACATAATCAAGCCACCTAAATGCAAATGTATAAGGAAGTTTTTTTTTCCATATCTTTCTTCAACCTGGGGTCATAAAAAAATGCAAATACTTGAGCTGTTTGTGTAAAAACTCCATATATATTTTCTAAAACTATTTAAACTTGAATAGCTCTAACAAAATTATAAATGGAGATGTTTTACACAGAAGAAAAAAGTGTTTGCGTATAGGGGATTTTATTTTACTTCCCTATTTTACAAAGGTTTTAATTACAATAACTGCTAAAGTATACAGGTTCTGATAGCATAGGTGCAAAATCATTCTGGCTGATCAGAAATGGGAAAGATCACACAAGTCTTTACTGGTGTATAGTAGGATGATAAACCACAAGGACAATAATCTTACTTCAATCATGCAAACATACAGCGTTTTTAAAGCACTTTACTCTCAACAGCCACTCTCTAAAACACAGTTTTAATTTTAAACGATGAAAAACATTTCAGATTCTATACCCTTAGCAGAAGTCTTTCCATGGTTTTATTATTGCTTATTGTGGGGCAAAAATAGTAATTGAATAGTTTTTGAACTGTATGTATTCGGGTCTTTTTACATCTATAAAACATGAAAGTATTTGTTAATGTTGATTTGCTGCAAGAACACACACATTCAGGGGAGAGCTATCAAAATTTACTATGTCTGTGGTAAGGAATATTGACGGCATTCTTTAACTTAACATTTTTCACTGAATTTTCCAACTCTTGTTTAGCACTGCTGGGGTTTTTTTATTTAGGAGATGAACTTTATTTTTAAAAACTTACGCTAAGAGTGATGAATTGATGACATGTTGATTAATGCATGGAACACTAAATGTGTATACAAATTGAAAAATAGTTTGATGGTTCAGTGGTACAAAAAAAGGAAATTTTACTGAAAAAGATTTTCTCTCGTTGCATCATCTGAACACATAGTCAAGAACTTATTCAGCAAGTAACTACCAATGCTTCCCACATCTGAGGCAAATTGCTTAAAATATTAATCTGATCAGAAGGCAAAGACATGAGCTTATAAATGTAATTCAGGAATTTGACTACCTTTCCTTTCTATATTTAAATAAAAAGCAACCTGCGTTCATCTTAGAGATGTGAGAGATTTCTTATCTGGAATTTCTGCTGTGTGCCTTAAACATTTGTACATAAGATAAAATGATTCAAAAAGGCTTCTAAACTTCAACTGTGCTCAAGTGGGGAAAGATACATTAATATCCAGTAAAAGTTTCAAAGGAAGACATTTTGCCATTTCAAAGTAATTTGTGAACAAAAAAATTGATTATTAAAGCTAAATAAGAGAGAGAAGTTCTAGACATTTTAATGGATTTGGAATATGCTGCAACTGTCACCAAAAAATTAAGAGTTTATAAAAGTAAAAGATTCCCCAGCCTCATGTATAGTCTTTTACTGTTTAGAGAGTGCTACAACATTAACAATACAAAATATATTAACATCAAATTGTTAGTTTTATAAAAAACTAATATTAAAACTTTCCCAAAAAGACCATTTTCAAACATAAATATTTGAGTTTTAACTTATTTTACATTGCTCTTCTCTCTCTTTGATCTTCCTCAGTACTCCGCTCAGTGTTAACTATTCTGGGTGGTCTCCCATCAGGATTCAGTGATCAGTGTCTCTTTCCATTGCTTGCCTTCTAGGGGGATTCGTATCAGCTGTGTTCTTACATGCATCTGACAACTTTATTAGCTAACTCAGAACATCTCCATAGCACATATACCCTTTCTCAAACAATCACATTTTTGTAGTTGACTCAGAACAAATAATTATATGAACACATCAGCTTTTATTCTCGATAATAAGGTTGAAATGAAGAGAAATTCCACACAATGCACAAGTCGGAGCTTGGTTTTCATGTTTGGGCTCAAAAAAAAAATCAATCCAGGATTGATTTTTGTGTATATATCGTTATTGTCAGAGGATTAATTGATGAATTTTTCATTTGATGAGTCAGGTGAAATGGGCTCTAAGGCACATAGTGAGAAGAATTCTAATTTACTTTGCTTCTTGGTACTAAGAAGCAAAATCATCCATCATGATACTTTATCATAATGTATTTGCTCCAAACAATGAATAGAACACATGCCATGCAAAAGTAGGCTTCTATTAATACTGTATATACCACATTAAAATATGATTAATCTGAAACAGTTTTGTAAATTTGATTTTATTTGTGTTTGTTGTATCTTTCCTAATTTTCAGATGTTTTAAAAGATAAATCTTTTTGAAATCCAGACATCTGGATCAATCACACCGGGAGTAATAAACTCTGACTATAGCTGAAAACAAGGTGTAACTACAACCTCTGGCTTAATTTACTGCATCTGGTACAAAAACATTTTTATAGCAGTATTGCTTTAAACAGCCAAGCAGAATTTTCAAACATAAAATCCCTCTGTAAGCATTTTCTAACTCAGTCATTGTCTATGATGCAGTAGTCTCTCTTAGGTATTAAAATACAAAACTATTAAGAATTCTTAAAGCTCACCAAAAAGACCTGCTATAGTTTATTTACTAAAGACAATGGCCCAGAACCTGACTACAGCTAAGGAATATGTAGCACAATGCGTAATACAGGTGGGGTTGCCACAAAAATTCCTCTGACCCTGGACTGGCTATGTGCTGTGCTGGTTTCCCAATGTTGGTCAGCTGCATCTCTATCACTATTGGTTGCAGTAGTTCCTCTACTTGCTCTTGAGCTAGAAACAGCCCTCAAGAATCTTATCCTGCAGTCAGGTCCATCCACAATGCCCTTCAACAGAAGGTGAGAGGGTGATGGTTGAGCAGCTTCTACATCAATTCTGTGCCCCTCAAAGAATGCTTTGACTGAGGTCCTCTTTTGGCTGGTTATGCTTACTTTGGGGCAGGTATGTACTAGCAGGGAGGTTTGCACTAGCAGCTGCATCATAGCCCAGGATGTGGACCAAAGTATCTGGGAGATAAAATTCAAGTACCTATTTTCACAAAAGACATTTTACTATTGCAGAAGAAAGAATAAACTGGAGAAAATAGAATCTTGTAGCTAATGCATGGGGCCCAACCACAGGCAGAGCTGTTCCCAGCTCTGACACAAACTTCCAAGGGCATGTTACTTAGTCTGCTTGTTCCTCAGGCTTTTTATCCATAAAATGATTAGCACTACAGAAATAGAGTACTAATTGTTTAATATGTGCATTTTGATATCATTTAAGGGCCTTAATCAGGATCAGTGCCCCACTGTATTGGTGCTGTACAAATTCAATAGAAGAACAGTATTTTCCTCTTAAAGCTCAAATTTGTGCTTTCAGATCACATAAAAGGCACTAATAACTACAAATTATTACTAATTTTTCCTATTGAATATCTATATGGACACCTCTACAACAGCAATTTATAAGAATTCTCACTATTATTTAAAATAAATAATTATACGCTGTAAAAAATGTTCACTTATAAACCCTCCCTTATTTATATTATTACTCATTATTTATGAAAGAGCTCTTCAGGGGAAACTCAAATGGTTGTAGTTTCTTCTACTTTGTTTTATATGTTTATTTAGGTTGCTGGTTTCTTGGGATGGTACCTTGCTTTTGTGTTTGTATGACACTTAACACAAGTGTTCTAAGTCCATGACAAATGTCCTATGTACTTGTATGGTTCATACAAGGGTTCATACAAATGAAATATAGTAATTTGGACAATTCTTCTTAGAACTTAAAGATTATACCAACTTTTAAAGTTTCAATTTAGTTTAAAAGACCTTTTCAAGTATTACTATTTAAGTCTCAAAAGACAACCAACTTCAAACTTTTGCTGACACCTTTGAATCAACTGTGAACCATTTTGGAGGTATTTAACCATGTACAGTGGCTCAATAGGCAAGCCAGAGGACTAAAGTCAATGATTAAAAATTAGTATATGACAGAAACTGAGTACTAGATTAGCTCCTACATGAGTTAAGGGCATTCTTAAGGCAAGCAAATTTGTGAGCATGTTGTGTTTTGTGAAGAATGTAATTAGTCACAATGACAATGTTTTTTCAGGGGGAGGGTCTCTTGT
Source organism: Rafetus swinhoei (assembly GCA_019425775.1). NCBI lineage: Eukaryota > Metazoa > Chordata > Testudines > Trionychidae > Rafetus > Rafetus swinhoei. The sequence goes on from CM033427.1 coordinate 59,469,482, forward strand.
TCTTTGAGACTTGGCAAAAGCTATAAAGTGCTAGATTGGAACTTACAACAAGAAAGACAATCCTGGCCCCTATATACAAAAATCTGACCCTTAGAGATGGAAATTATGAAGGAACAAATATTTCTGGGTCTTTAGAAGCTGCCATAGAACATATGAATGTCACATTCACCAGGTTATGGTATTACTAGTCACATGGCTTCAGTGGGTCAGTGCTAAACAGCGGCCTCACAATTAAAAAAATATTGGTCTATTGTGTAAGATGTCCTACATGAGTGGTTATCCCTAAAATTGTACTTAAATACTTGCCTGGAGTGCCATTTGGTCTAGGGCAATCGCTGATTAAAGAGGATCCACCTCAACACGCCCCCCCACACGCACAGAAAAGGGTGCTGTGAATAAGAGAAGACCACACAGTTGTGGTGGCGACATATTATTAAAACAGAGTATTTACCTCTTTTGTCTTTTGCTTTGGAATATAAAAATTCTCTTAAAATTTGCCCAAGGACTTCAACAATTATGGCACCATTTTAATTACCAGTAACCATCTCTCTCATCATTGGGTTTTATTTACCAAATTCACATTATTTCAGAAAAAAAATTGTTGCCATTTCTGTTAACTGTCCACTGACCATTTATATGAAAACATCTTTGATATTTTAAATAATTAAACCTTCAGTCAGCATCCTTGCAAACTAAAGCTACACTGAGTTTAATAATGGTATCAACCTGTGAAAATAGATTCTCTAGAAGTACTAATAATTACTTGCATGCTTCCTTTCTACAATGTGTTGCAAGTTGGGAGTCCAAAGTAATCACAAAACAGTGTAATTTACAGGATAACTAATTAACCTGTTTTGTTCAATTAACTTTCAAGCATCAGTAGACATGCAGACAGATTTTGCACATTAGAAGCACAAACTAAATTACTACTATTTGCATACTATTCCTCTGATTTTCCCAACCCTTTGAATCTGAACCTCTGTCTGCAAGTGATTAACAACAGAGTTACTCAAAGCATCTCTGAGATGGCCTCTAGGATTCTGCACATCTTTTGTCCTTTAAAATTCATTGTCATGCCTAGGTTTCAACTCAGGCCAAAGCTCTCATCAGTTACATCTAGCCATGGCACACCACTTCTGCAGCGTACTCCCCCGTGGAATCCATTTCCAGAACACCTTACATTACCCTGATGCTTCCCTCAAGAGCTGACTATCTCTGGACCATTAATGGCTCTTGTTATTTAAACGTATAGTTAACAGTTTCCTTTAATTCTTTTTACAATAGCTGCCATCTGGAAATTACTTGGAACATTTTCTGGAAAAATCTCATTAAACGTGAATACTCCAAGTTTCCCTTCCAGACTATCTTTAAAATTGTTGTTCCTTCCTATGAAGTTTCTCTTTCTGGCCCTCAAATAACCTCTCTACTGCACAATGTTTTCAATTTTGTAGCTACATCAAAAACTTTACTAGAATTATTTACATACTCTACAAATACTCATCTACTAAAATTATTTTGCCATTTATTTCCTCATCTTCTTGAATAAGCTGTTAGCTTTTCCAATATTCTTTTCCCAGATTTTTATGTCTAATACAGAATCTGTAACAAAGCCACCATTTCCCATCATGTGAAAATAAACTTACAAGGCCCCAAGACAACGTGCGCGCGCGCACACACACACACACACACACACACACACACACACACACACAATCACCTATCACTATTGGATGGTTGGTTTACCTGTAGTCTCAACAAAATATGAAATATTGCCACAGTGAGGTGCAGAGTTATAGCAGCATTTTACTTATTAATGCTTTAATGGGTGTTTTTGCCAGTCATCATTCCTAATACACTGGCTTTGACTTAATTTTTTTCATGATTCAGAATCTGCAAATTATTTGCACATCTTCTGCGTAAACTATTTTTGAGCTGTAAATTAGTATAGTACCACGTCAGTTATTTGAATTTGTCACCCAAATCTAGAAGTGAATTTCAAGTTATTTGCTGTATTTTTTCAAGAAGCAAGTCATAGGAGCATATGGCTCTAAATTAGGGAAACCCAAAGGATGGCCAGTTCAGATCCAGCTTGTTTTTTTTCCCCTTAAGTACAAGATAAAAATAGGATGATTAAATTGTACCTTCTAGATTAAAGAAAAATATGCATTTTATTTCAATAATGTATTAGACTAGTCAGACTTAAGTGATAATCACCCTAATTCATAAAATGAACAGTGTATCACGTCCTATTATGATATACTAAAACCTCAGACAGAACTCTTATTTTCTAGTAATATGAGGCACATATATAGTTTATAATTGTGCAAGGTTCTTCTAATTATATACTAAGTATTTATAATAAATTTAGAATATGAACTTAAGTATCTTTCAGTGTTCAGTACAGAGTGAAATCATGACAGCACTCCAAAATAAATAATATACATGCAATTACATCTAACTATTGTGTTCTGTCAGATTATACTGAATGAAGTTCATAGAGTGCACTTTCTTTTTTAAATCAAAGTTAAATCAAACTATCTTTTACTTATATACTTAAAGTAGAGAGAATTTCCTCCTGGATAGTTTGATGTAGATTATTTACATAATTTTCTCTGGGTAATGGTGGCCTTTTTCAGTTTTTAAAGACACAGAAGAAATATTACAAAAAATGAATTAAAAATATATATTGCAGTCTTTCTGCTGTCAGAGAGGAGGTCTTCCTAAAACACGTGACTACGCTTTGCTTTTCATGCTGTAACCACATCCTATGGCTCATATCCACTGTTTTCCAAGTAAAAGAGCTGCAGAAATGGAGAACAGATCCACAGCTCTTTATTTGCAGCTCGTAATGGGGTAGCTGTCCCACTCCAGCAGGGAGAGGGTTAAAAGAAGGTCAGAGGAAGACTGCACAAACCTAGACAATCAAGGTGCAACTAGCGATGCCCAATTAGAGCGTGGCTGGGTCCTATAAAAAGGCTGCAGGACAGAAAGGAGCAGACTCTTGCCCTGACAAGCAAAGGAGAAGGAGCTAAGTCCCAATAGGGAAAAGAGCCAACAGCACCTTGGAAAAAGCAATGCTGGGGAGGCTCAGCGGGAGCCTAAGAGAAGCTTCAGACTGATACCACTTTGATATAAGGGCTGAGTAGGTGCATAGGTCACCAAGAAATGGCCCAGAGAACAGGAGCAGTCAAGGGGAGTGAAGGAGGGCAGGACATGTTTGCTGCCAGAGGGTTCTGGGGTCAGGTCTGAGTGTAGTGGGTGGGCCTTGCACTGTAGCACTACTTGTACTGCATCTTGTACCGCACCTTGCCACATTGGAACATGGACTGTGGCTTACCCCAGGGCAAGGGGGCTATACTTCGGGGCTGCAGTTGGCCCCAGTGACAGGTATAAGGACTGAGGACTGCTAAGGTGGGAAGTACAGAGTGGTGGGCACTGCTGGAGGGCAGTGTCCTGAAGAAGACTCTGCAGTCCAGAGAACAGCAGAGTCAGAGACTGGAGATTGCGGAACAGAGAGCAGAGTGATGACATGCAGGACACTGATGGCTGTACACTCCAATCGACAGAGATAATTCCTGGTTTGACCAGTAGGAGGAGCCTTGGTAGTGAGTACACCCCTTCTACACTGTTCTATACACACTATCCCATGTATGGATAAGCCCAGAGAAATGAGAGAGCTGTTTATCTCAGTGTGCATGCACTGTCCTCAGAGACTCCAGCAGGGCCCAAAACTGTAAGCATTCCATTTTGACAAGACACCCCAGTCCAAAACCGAATGCCTGTCAACCCTAGTCTCAAATGATATTCAAATATTGTCCAAAAAAAGCGGGGGAAGGGGACAAGGTAAGAGTCACGTGGTATATTTGGGACTGATTTGAAATAGATGAACCTAAAGCCATTGACTATATACTGTAGTTTAATTAAGAGGACAGTCTTTGTGGGAAGCTTTGTTCAGAAATACTTCTTGTTCTATGCTGTGTTCACAAATATTTTTTCAGGAATGAGCCTTCAGTGTAGTCCAAACTATTACAAATTGCAGGTCATAAAAATTCTTCTATATGCTTATAGGGCATTTCCTTCTAAACAAAAATAACCCCAAACCAAACCCAATGGATGTGATATGAAGTAAGTCTAAGTCCAGACTAGACTGCGTGAACATGATATGTACTACTGCCTTTATTTTTATTTTTTATTAGAGTAGACCCATATAAAAACACACAACATGAAACCAAGATATTTGAACATTACAGTGCACATATGAAGAAGCTGCTAGGACTCAACTGCCCTTTTTTTTCATAATGCAAATTGTAAACATCCATAATTCTCAATTTTTAATATTGTAAAGTGAAGTTCTTCTCTGAAATGTGACTAAGATTGTGTTTACACTGCACCACACTTTGGATTACAGGAGTGTGAACTGAAGTGTCCTCTGAAGTGCAGTGCTACACTGTAACTACCTTGTGTGGACACTGCTGGGACAAACTGAAAGGCGCCTAGTTTGTGTTAGCATACTACTCTTCAGGACTACATTAACATTAACTAGAAATCTCATAGTTTACATCAGCAGCATCCACACAAGGCAGTTACAGCATAGAACTTGCTGAACACTGTAATTCGCATTCCAAACTATAGGGCCATATACAAAATGAAAATAGCCTCTTTTTACCATTTATAAATGATACTCCTTGATATACTGAAAAACATTTACAATCTGATTTTTTTAACAAAAGGGGGGGCCTGATTCACTTTGTAATAAAATATGGATTGTATGCATCAGAATATGACTTGCACTGAGGTGGGAAAAATACGTAAATTTCAAACTTTTTATTTAGCGGAGAGATGACTCTCAAAGACAGCTGATATAACGATAGGCTTAGTGCACAAAATTGTTCCTTGCAGACACAGAAAACACACATACACAAACCATAAATGAAGACATATCCCTTTTTTTTAATCATAACATGGCTTACATTGACATTGCAAAGGAATTAACATCTAACCCACCTAAAGCCACTTTGCTACTGATTTACCAAAAAAAGCAGAGATGCTATAGAGAAGTAAAACTTGGTTTGCATATAATATTATCAGCATTTGTTTGTAACAAACATTAAAATACCAAGTGAAAAAGAGTAGTCTATTTAGCATCTGATGAAATATAACATGTTCAACAATGTGCAGTAGACACATTGGGTGAAAATTAATTTTACTCTATTACGCTATGTTACTTAATATTTCTTTTCAAAATATTCTGTTCCTCCTGCTCCACTGCAAACTTCTCTTTTCAATTATTAATAAACTAGATTTTCTATACAGATTAATATTAAGTAATTAATATTACTTTAAAATTATAAAAGCTCAATAAGTTTACACTGATTAAGGAGAGTTACGCTTCTGCAAATTACTCTTTTTATATGGAAGGTTACAACTGCCCAACAAACATGACATTTTACAAGTAAGAACAGTTAAGTTTCACAGAATTTCATTCAAAATGAAAATGGAAAAGTACAGTATGATTAATTTTGTAGGATGAACTCCAGCTACATAGTATAAATTACAATAACTCAATGTAATTATCAGTATGCAACATTAGAACATTGTCAGGTCAGATATGTAATTACCTATCTTCTTGATGAAATATCACTGTCATCCCCACAGTCAAAGTTAGCCACACTGAGAGCCCAGTGGTTAAGAGAATATGAAGAGAATTATCCCTGCTAAGCATTATTATTTGATTAGATTTTTCAAATTTCCCTCTCCCATTCTTTTTCAATTTTTGTTAAATGCTCTATTCTGGCATGAGCTACCTTTTAGGAGCTGTAGGATATATCTGGCTACCTTTAGAATGTGAGGATCATCATAATTGGAACATTAAGACTCAAGGGGATATAAAAATTCAAAAAAATGTTTCTAAAACTATAAAATTAAAAAGTATATTCATATGTAAAACAAAGATTTTAAAAGCCTCTTTAAAGTATGCTTTACACCCACTTTTCCAAACTGTGGGTCCTGACCCCAGGGGGGTCGCGAGTGACTTAAGAAGGGAGTCACGAGCAACTTAGAGGGGGGTCACGGTATCACAAAATTTGAGAACCCCTGCTTTACACAGTTTGGTTGCAACAAAAATATCATTAAGATGTAGCAAGTTGAACAATGTATACTTCCTTCTATATCGTTATTTTAGAGGTACAGCTTACTAGTTAATTTTTTTAGCAAGGATATTTACAGTAAAACAAGTTACCCATTGCATAAACACTAAGAATGTTATTGGTTAAACAGTTATCCAGCTAACAGCTAAGATATTACTCATCAGCTCACAGTCCTGGTTAATCGCAGCAATCCCTCCTTCCTCACGTGCTCTGCATTTAAAATTCAGACTGGCAGGAGGGCTCAGTCCCAGCCCACCAGTCTGCGTTTTAGATGAACAGAACACAGGGGGGAGCCGTCTGCCACCCCGTGCTGCTGCCTCTGACACATGCAGGGCAGAATACGGGAGATGGTCCATGTGAGGAACCCTCCCTTTTTTCTTTTTTCTTTTTTTTCTAGTTCAGGTTGGACCTCCCTGGTCCGGCACTCTCAGGATCTGAGTGTCCCGGATCAGGGATTTTGCCAGACCAGGGGAAGTCATTCTGGCCCCCTTGACACCAATCCTCTCCAGCCCTGTCCCAATCCCTGGCCTCCTGGTCAGATCCCCCCTTCTTGCTGGTCCCCACTGCTCTGTTAGCCCCTACTGCAGCACCCGCTAGCCTCACCACACTCCTGCTGCAGAGCCTAGCAGCTCACCACTTCTGTGCACCCTGGGCTCTTACTGCAGAGCCCAGCCCCTCAGAGACATAGCGAGGGTGTTATGCGACCAGGGGCAAAGGCAAAATTTGTCCCCCAACCTGGCACATGGCTGAGCCCGACCCGAGGGGGGGGGGGAGAGTTGTACCGTGTGTTCCCCCACCTCTTCCTGTTTGTGGCCAGGCCCCCACACACACTAACCCACCAGCGGAGATGGAGGAGGGTCAGACTGGGGTCTGGGGGGAGACTCCAGCCAGGGGAGGCGGGCAGAGGAGGAGCAGGCGAGCCAAGGGATGACAGGGGGAGCGGAGGGGGACTAAATTAGTGCCCCCCCATGCGTGGTGCCTGGGGGCACCTGCCCCCCACCAACTCCCCTTGCTACGCCACTGCAGCCCCTGCTGCTGTGCTGGGCTCCTGCTGCCCTACTACCATGCATGGGACTTGCACCGCTTTGCTGGGAAGCCCTGCTGCTGCGTGTTGGTCTCTCGCTGCCCTGCAAGCCCGCAGGGCTCCCATGCACTAGCTCTCCACCAGGACTCTAGTCCTGGAACATCTGTGGTCCAGTTGCCAGACCAGAGATTCCCAGTTAAGAGAGTTTCAACCTGTACCATGAATAACTTGTGGTACACTATAGAGCCAAAAGCTACCTTTGGAGCAGGATCACAGCAGCCCTCCAGAACTTTAAAGGTGACATAGTTGAGGAGAGAACTACCAAGTCCAAGGGCGAACTATCACTTTGCTGGCAGCTGCAGAATGTTAGATCTAGCATTCAAAGCCCACATTTTCCAATAGGTGGCAATTGGGCTAACAGGACTGACATTAGGGGACACTCTCAACAAGCACACCAGTCTTGGAATGGTGAATACTTCTTACCACCTGCCTGAATATCAAACAGTTAAGGGACAATGTTAGCAACATCACAGCTTGGACTTATGTCATGATAGTTGATAGTTCTATTGGTTAGTCAGGAAGACAATGGAAAGGGTGTGGCCCTCTCCATTGTCTTCCTGACTAACCAACAGAACTATCAGTCATCAAGACTTAATGTAACAGTAAGAACATTAAGTTCAGGGAAATGGGCAAGGCCTCCAAACACAAAATGATCCAGAGAAGAACTCAACTTGCCCCTTTAGGGGCGGAGGAGAGGATCAAGCATGGTAGGAAGTTCCTTAGGAGAATTCTGCAGACTACTAGCTACATGGAATAGCTTTCAAAAGTCTACAGGGAATTTTACAGAACAACTTGATTTTTTTGACAGTGTTGTTCAAGTGTTGTAAAATCTTTCTTTTTGTGCCTAGATTTCCTGACAACTTTTAAAAGATAGAAACATGAGATTAAAAATGCCAAAAGGCTATAAACCAGTTATTTGCATGAAAAAAGCAGGAGATTGGAATTTGCGCTGTATAAATTGTAGATGGAAAAGATCTACTTAGTCACATTTCCATACAAATATGTGGTAGCAAAATATGTTACAAATTTAAAAATATTCTAGACACAATAACTTCTGGACAAAACTAAAATAAAGTTAGTTCTGTGGATGTTTAATTTTTTCAGGCATTACTCTTCTAAAACAAGTAGTAAACACTGATAAAACTGAAAAAATTAAACAAGGATTATCAAAAAACAAATACACAAGCTTAGTGAAGAAATGTGATCTAGTAGAATGAGCAGAGCACTAATATTTGATTTATAATCATGACTCTGCTATCTTTCCAGCATTGCAGAGATCACTTTCTCTTTTTTCCTATCTATAAAAGAGGGCTAATAAAATGAATTCAAGAATGTAAAAGGATTGTGAATATTTTCTGCTACAAAGGATAGTGTAATTTTCAGGACCAATTTATGCATAACATTAAGGAATATATGGGCATCATAAGCAGCAGAAAAAACTGACTAAAAATAGTTTAATCACATATAATAATGGAAACCCTGAGCTGCTTCAGGAGTATGTGGCACTGGAATTGGATATTTAGGTGGGGGACAATTGCACAAATTCCCCAGGACTATTCAGAATTAGAGCGTAGTACTTCAACTGGAAGAACAGACTACCATACAACAAGACCAACCAGGAAAGGAAAACATTAGTATGACAATATTTGTCAATACAGATAATTTCTAAAAGGATTACATACATGTGGTCTCGTTTTCCATCAATTCTGGGAGAAAGAAATAAAGTGCATAATTGTGAATAATGTCTTGTAATTACTGGAATAAGTCAGTATTTTCTTCTGCATATTCCCTTAGCCCTAAGGATTGTATTTATTTTTTCTTTGCATTGTCCTCAAAATTAAGTAGCCCCTGTACATACTAACGAGAAGACATTGAGACTGATGATGTGAAAAGTGGTACTGAAAATCTTGACATCAAAGTATTTTTAAGCAATCTCTCAGACCCGGATCAAGGAACAAACTGAGAATACTGTCCTTGATTATAGAAAACTATTTAGATTCCAAAAACCCAAGGCAAAGCACATATTACTAAATAGGAACATTATGAGAAATATTCTTACAAAAACCTGATACTGAATTTCTTCAACTCCTCATCTGCCATGTTCTCAAACTTTCGGCTTAATTTACAAACAGAAAAAAAAAATTTTTTTTCTAAATAAATGATACAACCACACAAATATAAATTCTAACTGAATTACAAACTTTCTTGCAGAAACAAACAGACCAGTACATTCTCTTTATAAGATTTTATTCCAAGTACCCCTCTTGAAGCACATGAAGTGATAAATATGACACCAGATAGCTGCACAATTCTGGGTTTCTATACAGAAATTTTTACATTGGGATCTGCGTTTAAATAAATTGGGAAGATGTTCAATAAGTAACAATCACTGCTTTTTGAGACAAAGAAGAAAGAAGGGCCAAAATGTTACTATAGCAACAGCTACTGGCAAATCAAACCAGTATATGCAGGGTTCTGAAAGTAACTTGGTTCTGTTCTCTCAACAGAGAAGGAGGAAGTCCATTTAGGGAATGGCTATGGACATGTTTGCTGTACAGTCAACATCCTCACAACCTGGAAAGTAACAGCAACCCATAATGAAAAATTTGTCATAAAGGCCACCATGTACTCACTTCTAAAACCAGCATGGGTTTAGAAGAAAACATGTGTTTCATGGGTGACATGTTTAAAAAAAAATAAAAGCCCAAACCCACCTTTTCCCTTTGCAGGCTGTTGGTGCCTTCAAAGGGATGTTTTCTTGGTTCTGGCATGCATGTAATTATAAATAATTAATAAATATAAGGAAGATACACATGAAAATTAAAAGCATTGTTTTGAAAACTTCCACACAAAACTTAAAACAAATAATTTGTAGACTCCATTAGAAATAATAAATTTTACCTAAGATCAAAAAGTTAATTTATTTTGATAATATCAAAAGCAAAAATAAAATAAGTTTCCTCCACTGAAGACTTTAAACTTGGTCTCAAACAATAGTAAAGCCCATAAACCAGAAAATATAACAAAAGTCTACAAATAAATAAAATTAAAGCCTGCTTTAAAAAAAACACCCTAAAAAATACCTCGTAGCCACAAAATATGTTAAAACCCCCAAAAGTAAAGCCCTATTAATCCATTGGCAAATGCTTGCTTCTTATAAAACCATATGGAAAAGACAGAATCACCAGGCAAGTAAAAGAGTTTCGTGGAGGGACCTTCTCCCCAATCCAAAACTGCCCCAGCCCTGAGCTCCCAGCCCTCAGACACCCTTTAGAGAGGTCAGGGGTGGGGCTGAAGCTCCCTTCCCCGAGGACATTGCTGGCTGTTCTCCTTCATCAGGGAGTGAAGGGAAGTACAGTTTGCTACATTCCTCATTCTGGCTGGGGAGCACAGGGCAGACGAACCTGGACTTGTCACAGCTGGGGACATGGACTCCTACCCCAGCTGTGCCTGCTAGAGCTGCAGTGGCCATGGAGAGATGCTTCTCACCTGGTCCCCGCTGCAGCGGTGAGAGAGGGCTGGCGTAGTCCTCTCTCCCCAGGGCAGCCTGTATACTGAACCCCTTTCATTTTATGATCCAAAAAACAAAAAAACAAAAATTCAGTTAAGGACCCAAGCAACACTTGGGTAAATCTTCTAGTAGTATGTAAATATGTATGCATAAAACCTAATAGCTTTAAGTAAAAGCATGCAGTGTATATCAATCATTTATCAAATAAAAAAGCTGTATTCCCATTCATTTTTTCCCCAAGACCGCTTAGCCCCCATTGCCTCTGGTTAACATGCTAGGTAACAATGATACCAAGCTGGGAACAAGCGCTTTGGAGGATAGGATTAAGATTCATTATGATCTGTGTAAACCAAAGAAATGGTCTGAAATAAATAGCATGAGAGTCAATAAGAAAAAATGCAAAGTATTTCACTTAGGAAGGAACTATCCATTATACATACACCAAATGGGAAAGGACTGCCTAGATAGGAGTACTGCAGAAAGGAATCTGAGGGTCATAGCGGACCACAAGCTAAGTGAGTCAACAGTGTGACATTGTTACAAAAAAAAAAAGAAGCAGCAGCAAACATGTTGGGAAGTATTAGAGCAGGAGTGCTGTAAGCAAGAGACAAGTAATGCTTCCTTTCTACTCCCTTAGAGATACAGCCTCAACCGGAGCATTGTTTCCAGTTCAGGATGCCACATTTCAGGAAAGATGTGGACAAACTGGAGAAAGTGTAGAGTCTATTTGGCCGACTGAATGTGTGGGTCACTATAGTGGCTACTGTTTCAGAACTAGTTGGAAACTACGAGTCTAAAGGAAAGAAACAAAAGTTACCGAAGAGCTTGAAAATGTGACCTGTAAGTAGAGGTTGAAAAAAAATGGATTTGCTTACTCTACAGAAGACTTGGGGGGCGGGAGGGGGAGGAGAGACATGGTAATTTAAAAATACATGAACGATTGTTGCAAGAAGGAGGGAGAAAAATTGTTGTTAACTTCTCGGGATAGGACAAGAAGCAATGAATTTAAATAAAAGCAAGAAAGGTTTATGTTAGACCAAGGGTGGGCAATAATTTTTTGTGGGGAGCCACTCCAAGTTTTTGGAAAGTTGTCAAGGGATGCAGTTTTCTGTGGAGGAGGTGTGGGGTCTAGAATGGAGGTCTAGGATGGGGAGCATGGGGCCCAAACAGCCGCTTGCGCCGCTTGCTCCCCCGCGGCGGCCCGGCGTAGAACTCAGCCGAGCGCCATGGCGGGAGGGGAAGGGGCCGGGGTGGTGACGTACACAGCCCTGCCCCCTGCCCGTTACGTCATTAGGGTAGGGTAAAAAAAAAAAAAAAACCCGACACACTTGATCAGGAGCGGGAAGGGGGAGGGACCGGCCAAGAGAGGAACGGGGTGGCTGGGAGGAGGGGGAGGAAGCAGAGCTCGGGGGAGGCAGCGAGCTGGCCAGGGGAGAACGGGCAGGGGCGGCCGCAGGAAGCAAAGCTGGTCGGGGTGGGGTCGGGGTGGGGTCGGAGGCCGCAGGGCTGGCTGGCAGGAAGCAAAGCTGGTCAGGGGTGGGAGTCAGGGGCAGCGAGGTTGGCCGTGGGAAATCGGGAGGAGGAACTGGCTGGCGGGGGGCAGGGAGAGGGAATCAGCCGGCAGGGAGCCGGACTCACCTGGGCGTGTGCAGATCCCAGGGTGCTTCCTGCCCCACTCATGGTCCCAGCGAAGCAAGTCCAGCTGCGACTCCAGCACGCGCTGGAACAGCGCTCAGGAGCAGGGACAGAGCTTCCTCTGCTTCTCAGAGGCAACTAGAGGCTCCCAGCACCGATCGCACCCCGCCTCCCAGCCACTCCCCTGCCCCCGCCAGGCTTCCGTCTGGCACCCAGTCGGAGAACTAGAAAATACCAGACATTGTACATGTCCGGTATTTTCTGATTTTTTTTAACAGAGGGCCCGAAAACCGGACTGTCCGGTAGAAAACCGGACACCTAGCAACCCCATACGTCACCACCCCGCCCCCATTCGCCTCCCACCATGGTGCTCGGCTGACTTCTGCGCCGCTCAGCCGGGCCGCCGCGGGGGAGCCCAAACGGCTGCTTGCTCCACTTGCTCCCCCGCGGCGGCCCAGCTGAGTGGCGCAGAAGTCAGCCGAGCGCCACAGTGGGAGGCGAAGGGTGGCGGGGCGGTGACGTACACGCCAAGGGGGCGGGGCCTGGACGAGCGTGCATCCCCAACAGAGACAGAGGAGAGCGGAGAGAGAGTGAGAGGCTGGAGAGGGAGAAGAGGAAGAGAGAGACGGAGCGGAGAGAGAGTGAGGCAGGAGGAGGAGGAGAAGAGAAAGGGAGAGTGAGAGGCAGGAGGGGGAGAAGAAAGAGACGGAGAGAGAGGCAGAAGGCGGAAGAGAGCTGAGAGAGAGAGGGGGAGGCAGTAGTATGATGGGCTAATTGGCTAGTTTATTCATAAATTTCAAAACATTGCCCCAGAAGCCAAAAATCATAACAATCCAGCAATGTCTGCTAATTAGAAATCCTGAGCTGTAAACCAGCTGGTGAATAAAAACCAAAAAAGAATCTCAACAAAACAAGGAGTCCTGTGGCACCTTAAAAACTAACAAATTTGTTTGAGCATAAGCTTTAGTGGGCTGGAGCCCACTTCACTAGCCCACAAAAACATATGCCCAAATAAATTTGTTAGTCTTTAAGGTGCCACGGGACTCCTTGTTGTTTTGCTGAAACAGACCAACATGGCTACCCCTCTGAAATCAGTGATTAAAGTTTACAGCCAAAGAGATAAGAATTTCTCTGCATCTTTTGATTTTGAAGTAGATAATTGCTGTGCCAGTACTCTTTCTCGTTATCAGCTGATGCTACCGTCACCACCACCAGAAAGGGGTGCATGTAAAAACATTCAGTTCTTGGGAGGGAACATAATCCCTTCACATCAGGAAGATGGTGTTTTCCACAGCACTTGGTAGGTTCGAAAATAGCCTTGTGAATAGGGAGAACTACTTGAGAAGGCCCCTCACAGGCCAAGATCTCAACCAATCTGTGAGACTTCTCTTGAATGAACTTCACCAGGACATTAAAGACAGAAGCCACTCTCTTCAAAAGATCTAGCAGAGGTAAAGAAGCCAAGGCTGGATGAGGTGGAGCCCCTTCCAATTCTTCCACAGGGGAGGAAGTTCACCAGAACAGACTGGTCCTGTTCTATACACATCCCAGTGGCTTCCAGCTGCTTCTGACACAGCTGATCTTAAAATCTGCTCCATGAAGTGGTCCCAGGAGTGTTTGACAACAATCTGGAGGCACATGGAAATTCCAAAGATTTGAAAATGCCATTGATATGGTCCAGGAAACCTAATTCCTTCCTAACTACACAAGTTTCCAGCCACTATACAGCTTCTGCCAGGTACCTCAGAAGAGAATGGTGGCTAATGCAACATGGCTACAACATGCATGTAAAGTTTGACTTTGATTAATTGGATTATTCTGACCTAGCAGGAGTTGCTCCTTTTAGAGTTAGGGATTGGTGCTGGATGCCAAGTGAAGAGGGAATCAGTGAGATTATTGCTTTGAGATGTTTGCTTTTGATGGCAGAGAAGTAATCAGAGTAAGCAGTGGTGCTCATAGTAGCATAGTCATCACAGACTGAAAATCTTGACTAATAATTGTCTGTACTGGAAGAGAAGATTCTTGGACCACTGGCAAAACTGGAACCACATGACTCAGGAGGTTGAGCACCAAAGCACAACCAGAACCTGGAGTGGGAGTAATCAACCTAGAGTTGACTACACCCAAATAGTCTCATGTTGCTTCTGAGCCAATGAAGACTGTACCACTGAGCCAGATGGTACTGCCTTAGGTATCAGTCTCAGTGGGACAATGCTAGTGACAAAATTGACAACCCAGAGTGTGGAGATCACTGCTTAAAGAAGTGCCCTGGCCTCAAATGCCCTCTCTTCTCCTTCCCAAGATGTAAGATGGTCTCTGGTGCCTGAAATCTTGAAGGTATCTGATTTGATACTGACAAAGAGAAACTGGAAGAAGGTATCAGACAGGGAAACAACACTGAGAGTGTGCCCAATTGGATGGAGTACTCCTGACTAAGCCAACACATTTGGTACACACTCCAAACAAGAAGATTGTCAGGATGGATTCACAGCTGCCTCCATTAAATCTTCCTACCCCTTTTAATTCTTGGTTTAAAGTCCCTGCAGATTTGGCATTTATGTCTGATGGAAGCCTCTCCTATGGACTTCAGGCACCTGGAGTGCAGATCACTTATCAGCTTCTCTCAGACAATGCAGGCTTGAAGCCTGGTGACCAAAGCCTGCTGCAGTACTGGATACCAGTACACAAACAGTGGGAACCAAAGTATTCAAAAATAGTACTCCAATAAAGGAAACCAACCACTAAAACTATACTAACGTTAAAAGCTATCTAGTATAAATACAGGTAGAGCTTATGTAAACTGGGACTCAGAGCTATGGCAGCTGGGAGCCCTGCTGGGGCCGGGAGTCCAGCTGGACCAGCGGTAGGGGGGCCAGCTGCTAGAAGGGGTGCTTGAGAGTGCGGTCTGGAGGCCAGCAGAGGAGTTTGGTGACCAAGAAGGGGGGTTGATGCTAACTTCCACTGGTCCAGTGAAGTCCCTGGTTTGGGATTGGTCAAGTCCTGAGGGTGCCAGACCAAAGAGGTGCAACCTATATATACAAATGTAAAAGGGAAAACTTGCAGTAGCAAAATAGACTGCTCCATCAACTGTCATAGGTGGTAAAAAGGAACTAAGGGGGAACAGGAGCAGCTCTGGCTTTTGTATCATTGCGTAGCAACATGACATAGTAAAGAAGACATGCATTGCCCCAAAGGAAACCACTGAAATTTCTAACAGTGAACTGAGTGCACACAAATACCTGGAGTGGAATGGACATGTGCGATCATTTGAATATAAGTGATTATATTTAAATTTCAAGAGTTCCTCACCTTCAATCTGACACTTCCCAACTAGAGTACATTCTTCAACTTCAGTATCTAATTGTAAAGGTCAAAAAGACAAGCTAAGTCACCATATCAAGCTGGTTTTGTAATAGTTAATGTTGAGGGGGATGACTTACTCCCTGCATTTGATCAGCGGTCCAGAGGACTTCCAGTACCATCAGCCCTTTTGCTATGTTTTTGTATATATGCACATTTCTTATGCTTTTACTGAAGTCAAATATCTTGCTCCCCTCATATCACCAATTAGCTTGACACACAACAGCATTAATTGTGTTTACAACTGAACAGTCCATATTTGAACTAGGAAGCACTATGGGATAATGTTGGTTGACTCTCTGAACACAAGCCTGTAGACATGGGTCTTAGTTGTGTCCATGCTGCACAATCAATGAGCGTGGACCAGTGCCAGAGCATGCCTCTGACCCACATATGTAGGAAGTCCACATACCTAAGTGCTGAAAATGTTATAGTGAGAGTTGGAAGGTTTTTTGTATGGACAGTTGGGGGTTGGGGGGGAGGATTCAGTGTGAGCCTGGATTTACTATGCAGGGTAAACATCTTAAGAAAATAAACTTTAAAAGACACAGAGATAAGCAAATATGACACTGGTTTTTCCTTACTTTTAAGTGCTTTATATTGCAATCTTACCTTCCTATAAATTATTTTGTATAACATATTTTTTTGTTTTTCTTTTAAAAACAACAAACAACAACAAGATAACATTCCATCAAGTGAAACTATTTGTTCAACAGCAACAGAACTCCATGACCTGCATAGAATGCACACGAGGAGACAAAGGCTCCCTTGTAGCCTTGCCTCATTCCATAATCCCTATGAAACCTCATGGGTTGGATTCATTTTGGTCAATTTCACAATTATAGGGTTTTGAAAAATGGCAAATTTCATTATTTCAGATATTTAAATATGAAATTTCATGGTGTTGTAACTGTAGGGGACTTGATCCAAAAAGGACTTGTGTGAGGGTTGCAACTTTATTGGAGTGGGTTACAGGACTGCTGCCTTTACTTCTGTGCTATTGTTGGTGGAGTTGTTGCCTTCATAGCTGGGCAGCTGGAATGTGGTGGCTGCTGGCTGGGAGTCCAGCTCTAAAAGCCAACTACTGCTAGCAGCACAAAGTAAGGGTGATATGGGTATGGTATTGCCACTCTTATTTCTGCCTTGCTGCTTGCAGGGAGCTGCCTTCAGAGCTGGGCACCCAGCCAATAATACAATCACTGCACTCCAGTTGCCCAGCTCTGAAGGCAGCGCAGAAGTAAGAGTGGCACTACCGTGACTCTCCTAAAATAGCTTTGTGATCCCCTTGCAACTCCCTTGGGGTCAGGACCCCCAATTTGCAGATGTTATTTCAATGCCAAGTGGTGGCTCCCACATAACAAAATATGCCATTTTAGTTTGTGTCCTTAATAGCAGCCTCAATATAGAAGATAAAGATTGAAAGTGATGAATATTCAGTGACCTGCTTACCTCTAGAGGTGGCCCCTGCAAAGCAAGGGTGAAGCACATTGGCAGAGGCTGCGTATGCAAGATTGCACTTCCGCTGCCTGTGTTATACCTATGTTCAAGTTTGGGGGCTTCATTCTTCAGGACAGATAATCTGGTACCTTTCACAAGCATAAAGTTTATTTAAAAAATTAAAAGTAAATCGATTACCAAAGATGATAATTATATCTGTGACAAATCACAGACTTCACAAAAATAAGGAAAAGTATATTAATGTTATTAGCATACTTGAGAGCATTAAAAAGAAGTGAAGACTCATGTAAAATTGAAAACTACTTCCTTCTAGTTCAATCCCAATTTGTGAATTTAGAAAAGTGGTTTTTAAACTGTGGGTCAGTATGAGGCATGTTAAAGATTAAACATAAGAACAGCCATACTGGGTCAGATCAATGGTCCATCCAGCCCAGTATCCATCTGCAGACAGTGGCCAATACTAGATGCCACAGAGGGAGGGAATACAACAGGTAATCCTCACTTGATCCCTCCCGTCAGCCACCTCTAGAGAAACAGAGGCTAGGGACACCATTCCTACCCATCCTGGCTAATAGCCATTGATGGACCAAACCTGCATGAATCTATCCAGCTCTTTTTTGAACCCTGTTAAAGTCCTAGCCTTCACCACATCTCTGGCAAAGAGTTCCACAGGGTGACTGTGCGCTGAATGAAGAAAAACTTCCTTTTGTTTGTTTTTTACCTGCTGCCTATTAATTTCATTTGGTGACCCCTAGTTCATATATTGTGGGAATAAGTAAATAACTTTTCCTTATTCACTTTTTCCACAACAGTCATGATTATACAGACTTCTATCATAGCCCCCCTTACTTTCCTCTTTCTAAGATGAAAAGTCCTAGTCTTTTTTCTCTTTCTAAATGGAACCTGCTCCAAACCCCTAATCATTTTTGTTGCCCTTTTCTGAACCTTTTCCGATGCCAATATATCTTTTTTGAGATGAGGCGACCACATCTGTACTCAGTATTCACTGTACAAGTTTTATATAGAGGCATTAATATATTTTCTGTGTTATTCTCTATCCCTTTTTAAATTATTCCTAACATTCTGTTTGCTTTTTTGACTGCCGCTGCACAGTGAGTGGATGATTTCAGAGAACTATCCACGATGACTCCAAGATCTCTCTCTTGAGTAGTTGTAGCTAAATTAGTCCCCATAATATTGTATGTATCGTTGGGATTATTTCTTCCAATGTGCATTACTTTACATTTATCAACATTAAATTTCATTTGCCATTTTGTTGCCCAATCACTTAGTTTGGTGAGGTCTTTTTGAAGCTCTTCACAGTCTGCTTTGGTCTTAACTATCTTGAGCAGTTGGGTATCATCTGCAAATTTTGCCACCTCACTGTTTACCCTTTCTCTACATCATTTATAAATAAATTGAATAGGATTGGTCCCAGGACAGACTCTTGGGGAACCCCACTAGTTACCTCTCTCCATTCAGAAAAGTTATCATTTATTCCTACCCTTTGTTTCCTGTCTTTTAACCAGTTATCAATCCATGAAAGGACCATCCCTCTTATCCCTTGATAACTTACTTTGCTTAAGAACCTTTGGTGAGGGACCTTGTCAAAGGCTTTCTGGAAATCTTAGTATACTATATGCACTAGATCCCCCTTGTCCACGTTTGTTGACCCCTCAAAGAACTCTAGCAGATTGGTAAGGCATGATTTCCCTTTACAGAAACCATGTTGACTTTGCCCTAACAAATTATATTCATCTATGTGTCTCACAATTTTATTCTTTACTATAGTTTCACCTAATTTGGCCGGTACTGATGTTAGTCTTACCGGTCTGTAGTGACAGGATCACCTCTAGAGCCCTTTTTAAATATTGGCATCACGTTAGCTATCTTCCAGTCATTAGGTACGGAAGCTGATTTGAAGGATAGGTTACAAACCACAGTCAATAGTTACATAATTTCTCATTTGAGTTCTTCCAGAACTCTTGGGTGAATTCCATCTGGTCCCAATGACTTGTTACTGTTAAGTTTATCAATTTGTTCCAAAACCTCCTCTAATGACACCTCAATCTGGGACAATTTTTCAGATGTTTCACCTAAACCCGTTAACTAGTTATCCAGTAAGCAGATGCCTTACCAGCATGTTTACTGGGTAACCAGTTAAGTGAAGGGTCTGCAGACGAGTCTGAGCAGAAGCAGCCCCCACAGCACCACAGTGAGCTGGGCTGGAGCAGCCCCCCTGCCTGTGGCCAGTGGTAGGTGGTTTTTACATCCCTAGTCAGGATCCCATTTTAATGGGATTATCAGGGCTGACTTTTTGGGGCCCGGAGTCAGGACCAAAGCCTAAGCCCTACCACTCAGGACTGAAGCCAAAGTCCAAGAGCTTCAGCCCTAGGTGGAGGGGCTCAGGTTACAGGCCCTCTGGCTGGGGATGCCCCCCAGTCCAGGATGGTGGGCTTGGGCTTTGGCACTGTCACTCAGGACAACTGGGCTCAGGCTTTGGTCCTACCTTCTGAAGTCATACGATAAACATATATTGTTGAAAGGGGGTTGCGATGCAATGAAGTTTGAGAACCTCTGATGTAGAACTTTAAAAAAACCTGGTGAGAGAGCTAGGAATGGTACACCTCACCTATTATATAGGCTGAATTTCAGCAGAATAATTACCTCACCTATTACTACTGATCCTGTACTTGGTTATTCAGAAGCAGTAGCCAGATTTCATCTAACTGAGCACACAGTACTATAAGTCTATTTCTACACTATGGCTTTTGTTGAAGAATCCATGAAAATGAAGAGCTGATTAGCATTTTGTCATGCTTCATTTGCATAATCTATTCCAAGCCGTTTTTGCACAAAATCCTTATGCCTTCCTGGGGGAGGCATACAGATCTTGCGCAAAAAGGGGTTTTTGCACAAAAAGGAAACGTTCACACTGCTGGTTTTTGTGCAAAAACCCCTTGCGCAAAAACGTCTCGGAATAGATTATGCAAATGAAGCATGACAAAATGCTAATCAACACTTCATTTGCATAGCCTCTTCCAGCAAAAGCCGTAGTATAGACAAAGCCTAATAGTTTTTCAGTTTATACTTGTTTCCACAAGATGACATCAACTGCCATTCTTATGATTCTTTTTCTATTTACAGAGTTACTGCCTATTCTTAACGAAGTCTTTCAACAAGCATGTCTGGAGGAAAAAATAAACACCACCAATGTTAAGTTAAATCATAAAACAAGTTAAGTTGGTATGACATTTTGAAACTTTTCATCATCATAATTCTTTTTAATGTATAAAATTATCAGGTTAAAAGAAAACAGTAACTTGAAATGGTACTTCTTTCATTCTGTGCAAACCAGCATTTCTAAAAAATAGAAGTAAGATATGAATTCAGACCAAAAGTATAAGAAATTGGCTCACATCACATAAAATGAGTCACATAAAATGTTAACATTAATAAAGTTACAAATATTTTAGATATCTAATATTCATTTATCTCTCTATGAGCAAAAGTCATCTTGGGAGATACTAACTCTACTGTCAGAAATGTAAGATGATTATCAAAACTGGGAACAAAAATTCTTTGCCTATCCGCAAATTAAACATGACTGCACCATAACACTGTTACCCCAAAAATATTCTCACTGGAGACCACCCAGGGTTACACTAGTATGGGTTTATTTCCACTAGGTAAAACTAAAGAGGAGAAAGCAGCCACCAAAGGTTTAAGCTAAAGAAGATAGATAGATCTCTCTCTCTCACACACACACACACACACACACCCCTCCATTCATTCACTCATTCACACCCATTCATTCCTGCCCTCAGGAACTCACACACTTTACACAGACATATGGGTTGCAGAAGGAGCCAAGGCATGTGGATCCTGGAGGGTCTGTCTGCTCATCATGGCTGGGGAAGCTGGTCAGGAGGAAAGACACTGGAGGGGAGCTTCTCAGGATCAGTGGAAGGAAAAAAAAAAAAAAAAAAAAAAGAGAGTCTCACATGTGCTCCTTCTCTTTATATAGTGTCTGAATGGCACCTGTGACTCATTCACCTTGTCATCAGGGAGCATGCCCAGACTTCCCTTTATCCAGCAGGGAGCATGCCCATACTTTGATGACTCATTGCCATGTGGTCCATTAAGAACATAAGAACATAAGAATGGCCGTACCGGGTCAGACCAAAGGTCCATCTAGCCCAGTAGCCTGTCTGCCGACAGTGGCCAGCACCAGGTGCCCCAGAGGGGGTGGACCGAAGACAATGATCAAGCGATTTGTCTCCTGCCATCCCTCTCCAGCCTCTGACAAACAGAGGCCAAGGACACCATTTTGTCCCCTGGCTAATAGCCTTTTCTGGACCTAACCTCCATGAAATTATCTAGCTTCTCTTTAAACTCTGTTATAGTCCCAGCCTTCACAGCCTCTTCTGGCAAGCAGTTCCACAGGCTGACTACACACTGTGTGAAGAAGAACTTTCTTTTATTAGTTTTAAACCTGCTACCCATTAATTTCATTTGGTGTCCTCTAGTTCTTCTATTTAGGGAACTAATAAATAACTTTTCTTTATCGGCCCTCTCCACACCACTCATGATTTTATACACCTCTATCATATCCCCCCTCAGTCTCCTCTTTTCTAAACTGAAAAGTCCCAGTCGCTTTAACCTCTCCTCATATGGGACCCGTTCCAAACCCCTAATCATTTTAGTTGCCCTTTTCTGAACCTTTCCAAGGCCAAAATATCTTTTTTGAGGTGAGAGACCACATCTGTACACAGTATTCAAGATGTGGGCGTACCATAGTTTTATACAGGGGCAGTAAGATATTCTGGGTCTTATTTTCTATCCCTTTCTTAATAATTCCTAGCATCCTATTTGCCTTTTTGACCCGCTGCACATGTGGAAGTTTTCAGAGAACTGTCACGATAACTCCAAGATCTCTTTCCTGATTTATCGTAGCCAAATTAGCTCCCATCATACTGTACGTATAGTTGGGTTATTTTTCCCGATGTGCATTACTTTACACTTATCCACATTAAATTTCATTTGCCATTTTGTTGCCCAATCACTCAGTTTGGTGAGATCTTCTTGGAGTCCCTACAGTCTGCTTCTGTCTTGACTATCCTAAACAGTTTGGTATCATCTGCAAACTTTACCACCTCACTGCTTACCCCTTTCTCCAGATCATTTATGAATAAGTTGAACAGGATTGGTCCTAGGACTGACCCTTGGGGACACCACTAGTTACCCTCTCCATTCTGAAAATTTACCATTTATTCCTACCCTTTGTTTCCTGTCTTTAACCAGTTCTCAATCCAAGAAAGGACCTTCCTCTTATCCCATGGCCATGTAATTTACACAAGAGCCTTTGGTGAGGGACCTTGTCAAAGGCTTTCTGGAAATCTAAGTATACTATATCTACTGGATCCCCTTGTCCGCATGTTTGTTAACCCCTTCAAAGAACTCTAATAGATTAGTAAGACAGGATTTCCTTTACAGAAACCATGTTGACTTTTGTCCAACAAATTATGTTCTTCTACATGCTTCACAATTTTATTCTTTACTATTGTTTCACTAATTTGCCAGGTACTGAAGTTTTAGACTTACCGGTCTGTAATTGCCAGGATCGCCTCTAGAGCCCTTTTTAAATATTGGTGTCACGTTGGCTACCTTCCAGTCATTAGGTACGGAAGCCGATTTAAGGGATAGGTTACAAACCACAGATAATAGTTCAGCAATTTCCCATTTGAGTTCTTTTTAGAACCCTTGATGAATGCCATCCGGTCCCGGAGATTTGTTAACATTAAGTTTTTCTATTTGTTCCAAAACCTCCTCTAATGACACTTCAATGGGACAGTTCCTCAGATTCATTACCCACAAAGGACGGTGCAGATTTGGGAATCTCCCAACGTCCTCAGCCATGAAGACTGAAGCAAAGAAATCATTTAGTTTCTCAATGGCTTTATCGTCCTTGATTGCGCCTTTATAGTTCGATCGCCTAGGGACCCACAGGTTTTTTAGCAGGCTTCCTGCTTCTAATGTACTTAAAAACATTTTGTTATTTCTTTTGAGTTTTTGGCTAGCTGTTCCTCAAAATCTTTTTTGCTTTTCTTATTACATTTTTACACTTGATTTGACAGTGTTTATGTTCCTTTCTATTTATCTCACTAGGATTGACTTCCACTTCTTAAAAGATGCCTTTTGTCCTCACTGCTTCTTTTACATGGTGGTTAAGCCACGTGACTCTTTTTAGGTCTCTTGCTATGTTTTTTAATTTGGGGTATACATTTGCTTGGGCCTCTATTATGGTGTCTTTAAAAGTTTCCATGCAGCTTGCAGGATTTGGCTCTAGTCACTGTGCCTTTTAATTTCTGTTTAACTAACCTCCTCATTTTTGTGTAATTCCCCTTTTTGAAATTAAATGCCAGGGTGCTGGTCTGCTGAGGTGTTCTTCCCACCACAGGAATGTTGAATGTTATTATATTATGGTCATTGTTCCAAGCCTTCTTCAAACACACTCACACTCTCTGTCCATTCACTCAGGGGAGAATGCAGCTTAGGGAAAGTTACAAGCAAGGTGGCTGCATGTTACAAAGATTACAAAGTTGCAGTTTACAGTAATTTGAGAGTTATACAGATTGCAAAGATTGACAAGGATCATAATAAGTTGCAGTTTAAAACCTTAGACCTTACAGTTTGGTGTAGCTTTAGAAAATCCACGTATATAAATCTTGTGAGCTCAGGCGGAGGCTTTTTTATGCAATAAACACAACCATAGGAATGGCTGAACTACAAAATTACTTTGGGGAGAATTCTGCTGTATCAAGCTCTTAATGATGAACACTGAATTCATAAAAATGAAAATAGAATATCTTTGCAAACTATTAATTAGAACAAATTGGCAGATGTAGTATAAAGTAAAACTGTTTTGAGTCTGTTGCTTACAGGTTTTTCTATATTAGAATTATTGTGAAATTCTATATAATCTGATATTTAAGCATAGAAGTATGAGAAATTAGTTTCCCAGAAGAAATGTAAGTATTTTTTCCACTGGGAGGATGGATATTTTAGCAACCCAGATGGACTCCTGCATATGTCCCTTAATTAGGCTACTCTCTCTTCCTCCACTCCCACTTTCACACTGAACTCCTTTTCAAATAATAAAATTTACAAAAGACTCCAGGACAACATAACTAGACAAAGAGAACAAATAATATAAAATGTTAGAAATGGTAAATCAGGATCAGACATTACAGAATAGAAGAACAATCATCACTGCCGAAAAGAAGCATCTGATTAAAATATAGCTCTAGCCTCACAGTGATTAGAAAGGTAATAGAAACCCCAAAATATTATGACCAAAATGACAATAGATGTTAATTAAATTAATGACACTTGGATGAAGCAATTAACACTTTTATTGGCTATAATTATTTAATTACACATAAACTACTCATTAATTAACTAATGCTAACTTAATTATTAAATGTTTTCAATATCTGTTTGTTCAATAATGCAAGCAATCAGTTAAATGAATTCTAGAGTCACTTAAATCCCATCTTTGCAAATATTAGCTAGAGACAGTTAAAAAAATCAAGGTACACGATACAACTTTTTCCATGAAACATGAATGTCAAATCTTGGAAATCTTAGATCTCAACCATGCATGACACGGAAGGTGCATATTCCACATAAGTAATTTTTATACTTCATGGAAAAGCCTAGAGAGATCAACCTTCAGGAACTCATTCCAGAATACACAATCAGGCCACTCTCAAAGCTGGAATCACAGTTGGGATTCAAAACAACACAATTTCAGTCACAGAGAGTCATCAGATAAGCTCAATCTCCTGTGCACTGAAATACCAAATACATTTGCCAGGTACATCTCAAAAGATGTATAGGGTTTAAACAAAATATTAACCTATTAGTCAAAACATCTTATGTCCTCTCTCTCTACAACCAGGTCAAAGATGACATAACACAAATATTAAGGCCAATGATAACATTTAACAGGTTAACGTTTTAATACACTTTAATGCAGGGCTGGATCCAGCCCGCAGACCACCCTGCTGGGACCCTCAGGCAAACGTAGCTGCTGCAGTATAAAACACAGTCCTTGCGGCTCTCTGCTCTGCAGGAAGGGGGAGGCTTTGTGCGATCTTCCCACCCCCAGCCCAATCCTCAGCTCTGATAGGCAAGAAACAACCAGCCAATAAGAACTGACGTGAGCCTATCTCTATTGGCTGGAAACAGCCAGCTAATCAGAGATAAGAGTTTGGCCTGAGAGACTGGGGCAGCACAATCCTCTTCCTCCACCTGTAGCTGAGAGCCAGGTGGAGGGAGCAGCCTGTATTTTCAAGCAGGCTGGGGCTGCAACAGGCAGGGAGCTGAGCCTGTCTTGGGGGTGCTGCAGCCTGCTGACCAGGAGACACTTAGGTAAACTCTTCCCAGCCAGCGCCTGCCTCTGGTACCCCAACTCCCTCCCCCCAGATCCCCATCCAAACCCTCTGCACTCCCAGTCCCAGGTAACAACTCCCTCCCAGATCCTGTAGCCCCTCCTACAACCTCCCTAAGGCCAGAATCCTCTCCTGCATCCACACTCCCTCCCTGACCCTACACCCCAATCCCCTGACCCAGGTCACAACCCCCTCTTCCACCCAAACACCCTTTCAGATCCCACACCGTCTCCTGAACCCCAGTCCCTTACCCCATGTGCCCTTCAGCACCCAACCTCCAACCTAGACCCCACACCCCCTCTACAGAAAAGTGCAGCCCTTGACCACTTACCAGAATCTTGGAGTGGCCCCCCCCACCAAAAATTATTGCCCACCCCTTCTTTAACGCGGCAAATCTTGTTAATAAGAGCATCTCATTGCTACAACGCCAACAAATTTTGTCATAGAAAGAAGAGCAATTAAAACTAATCTCTACCCAAAAACTTGAAATGAAGGTTCAATAATTTTCCCTCGTGTATCAATAATACACACCCAAGCTTCATTATCTGTTCTTCCCTCCAAAGAAACCTGAAGTTTCACTGCCTTTGGCATTACACAGATTGGGGCTTCATGTAGCATACAATATAACAGGTTAAGAAATCCATGCCAATTTTTTTCCTGTCCTAAGAGGATTATTTCTGCAATATGGTACAACAAATGTTGTGAATAAGCAATATGGTACACCTGGACTATAAAAAAAAGCCCTAAGTTTAATATCCCCAAATAACTTTCCCCCCTTCTCTTGATGTTGAGAAAAAAGGAAATAAAGTCTTATGACCCCACCCTGTCATGCTTTCAAATGTTTAAAATTAGTAATATGTTCAAAAATTTCATTTAACCAGCACAGTAGATTTCATCATTATACTTTCATTTTCTTAGTTTTCTTCTTTGACATGCAAAATCCTTAGGATATTTTTCTTTATGAAATTATTGTCTAGGGTTCTTAATGACATTTTCACTCCATTAATTGTACATCCCCTCTTCAAATTTCAAGCAGAAGCATTAATTTCTCTAGTATATGTATGCTATGAAACGCAATTTTTCTTCCAAAGGGAACACGGCAAATTGCACTGGATGGGTGATAATGAAAAAGCAACACCATTTATTAATTTTGTATAAGATATCTTCCACCCTAGAGATTCCTTGGAGGGGAAGAACATGTCTGAATTCCACCATACTGTGCCACAGGCAGAGAGTGAGAGAAACTAAACAAGCACATCCTGAAGGGAGAGAAAATGCCTGCAGCAGCAAATGACCTACTACATACCTCACTAGCAAAGTTTTGATGTTCTAATTTGTTAATTTTAGGAATAAAAGAAATTACCAACAGTTTGTTTGTTCTACTAGATCTATTTTACTTTTAAAATGTTTGATCAAAAACAATATTGTTCAGAACAGCTATATATTTTCAGAAGATTATCATCCTAAGTAAACTTCTATGACAAGATCTTTGCCAAGTTTATTTTCTTATTACTTGCATCGAAGATTGTTAAAATATTTAGGATGAACAATAAAAAAACCAAATTATTGACATAAATTGCTATGCATTAATGTTCTTTTAAAATATTTTCCAGTCCAGTGCATAGTAAGCAAAAGGTAATTTTATTCAAATATGTATTCCATGGCATGAATAAGCAAGTACCCCTTTCCCCCCTGAATTGATAACTCTTAAGTAATGATTGATTTGAAAAAACCAACAGTGTATTAGCAATTTGCTATAATTATAAATACATTTATATACTGTAACTATATCTAGACACAGTTCTAGTACAGATACATTATATAGGTAATAGAATACTTGTTTAAGAAATATATTGCAACACACTATGCACACACACACACACACACACACACTTACTTTAAGGTTGATCCATTACTTCAAAAATATTTAGGAAGAAATTGCTAACCGACTGTTAGTCTGTTCTTACAATAAGAAACAATAGATTTAAAAGTATGTTAATGTTGCCTGATAATAAAAACCTATATAAACTTAATTATGCAACTGTATCTTTTATGCAAAAAATATTCTATACATATTTATGTGCATAAATAAATTACAAGCAATAAAGTACATGAAAAAATAATAAATGTAGTGTTTTAAATATATATTTTCAGAAATATTTAAAGTTAACTGTATCCTACATGAACAAATAAAGAATAAAGTACTGTTAAGATTATTTTCCATGCAGAAAAGTCTCTGATATCACAATATCACATACAAATATGTATAAAACAAATATTAACAAGACCACTCCAACAGGAAAACACAAGTGCCCAGACTTTTCAAAAACCATTTGAAAATACTAAGAACTCTTCAATATCCAGAGGGGTTTACCCAGCAGTTTGCTATGCTCACAAATATAGTTTCCATTCTTAACAGAGTAATTGTGCAGAGCTGGGGAGACTTGCGTGAAATGATCTGATGATCTTTAAGAACTTTAATGAGATCACATATGTTCGAAATGTGAGATACAACGGCAGTTAAAACACTGAAACACAAGTAGTAATATACTGTTCTGTACAATCTTTCCCAGATAAATTACAATCAACTGAAGAAATACAATACATTAGATTTTTTTCTATGAACTGTTTGATCATGTGTGAGCAACTGTCAAATTGCTACCTCTTCTTCCTACTCAAAATACTTTTGAGAGCCAAAATGTTGTAGTAAGAGTCTTTACTGTCTTTCAGAGTTCTTAATGGCCTTTAAACAACATAGCATAATCATAAGCCCACACAGGTAACTGTGTTATCTCTATGCACTCATGCATTTTAAGTGCCATACATAACATCAATGACAGATTATATTATTACCAATATTCTGGAAATTTTATGATAAAGTCTGTTCTTTCATCTTTGGAACATCTAAAAATTCTAATTAAGACCTCAATCCTGCAATTGGATCAATGGCAGTCCACTGAA
This sequence comes from Rafetus swinhoei, assembly GCA_019425775.1. NCBI lineage: Eukaryota > Metazoa > Chordata > Testudines > Trionychidae > Rafetus > Rafetus swinhoei. The sequence continues at coordinate 59,498,093 of CM033427.1, forward strand.
GGTTCTGTGAACAGATACCATGCTCTGCACCCACAGCTCTAGTTGCAGGAATGTGGCTTTAGTCAACAGAAGTTTTGGGTATACAATAAATGCAGTGAGGCACCAGATCTGAACATTCATAACAAAACCCTGCCAAAATGATCAAATATGGGTTTCTTTTGGAGATAAGAAACACAATCAATGCTATATTTATGAAAAATTCAGATTAAGCACCCACTGAAGTCAGGTTAAGTCACTGTCCAGAAGTCCTGGCAGTGATTTTACATTTTCCTTTAAGAAAAACACAGTGTAAATATTAAATAATTAGTTAATGAAGGACAGAACACTTTCATACTAAACTTAATCATACATGATTTATCAATATTTAGTATTTTCTACAAAGTTTATTGAGAACCACATTTTATAGCAAGTCTTCTATTGCAAAATACTTTCCTGATAAAATAACACGTAAAAATAGGAAGAAACTATGTTTTGTAAATACCATTTCAGAGTATAAATGAATGATTTCTTATGTATAAATTATTTCGCTCTCTGTGACCCTAGGCACCATTTTCTTTAAAATGTTATGTACTATTCCTAATTTTGCCAACATTTGTAGATGAAATACATTACATATTTTAAATATTAGCTAAGGTTGAAAAGATCAAGTTGTACTTATAGGACTAACAAGGGCATATTTATAGGTGTGTTATTCAACAAATAAACATAGTATTTTTATTTCAAGTTTGAGTTCAATAATCCTCATAATTACTTGACTAAAAAATAAGAACACTTTCAGAAATAAATATATGTACTTATGTAGTCAAATATTCTGAAATGGATTGATTTTGTTGGACTGCATAACATTTAAACAAAAGCTTTAAAATTAAAAAGTAAAAGAAAGGGAAAAATACAATCTCTAATCTTTTCTTTTTAAACGTAAGCTACTCAAGAGTCTTCAACTAATTATTCCATTTTATTGATGGCATTTTTCCCTAGGGAAGTTATTTTAAAAGTTTAACCCCTGAGCAAGTCATGGCTTCTCCTGCCTTTGAAAGTGTCAAGTGCATTGATTATAACTGCAGGAAGTGTTACCTTCTACCCAGAGAATCTCACCCTGCTCAATCTTAAACACTATCTCTCCCCCAAAATGGCTTTGATTCAGCAATTCAGACCGTTTCGGCTGATATTAAAGGCAGAAGCACCACAGAAAAGGGATCAGCAGTTAAAACGAAATACAAAGGGGGGAAAAAACAGATCTTGGATAGTAGCACAAAGCTTGAGAGAAAAGCAGATTTGAAAAAGACATCAGAGTGACTAAAAAAAGAACAACATGACAGAAATTAAACAAGATTTTTATGTTCTCAATCTATGAATTTAAACTCATCTCAACCTCTATTGAAATTCTGATCATACCTAAACCCCAAGGCTTTTGACATACTTTCAAAAATCCACACCCCCCCCTTTCTCTTTTCTCAGTCTCTGGAGTCATCGCTAGGTATCCAACAAGTTGGGGGGGGGGGGAGGGAGCAGAATTCTAATATGCATATGAACTAATGACAGGCCATTTTATCCTCACATTAAACTTTGTTGTTAAAATTATTATGAACTATTTTAAATATTCAGTGTATGTTTTCATTCTCATGCTTAGCCAGTGAAAAGAAAATTAATATGGTTTGAAAAATTCATCTCTTCAAGTCACATGGGCACATAAAGGCTCATAGTAATATTTTGCTCAGCTCAATGACAAAATTACAGCAAACCTATGAAAGGTGTTCTAAGATAGCTAGCTACTATGGCAAGCTATTCACTAGAACACAAGAACTCTAAACACGTCTAATTCGTTATATATTCATCATAATTATAAAACTTAGAACAGGAGAATGCAGATACAAACAGCTATCACAACAAGGCTCAAACATATATGTATCATAGAAATGGTGCCCAAAATTCTGGACGGTAATTGGATTTTCAGAACTCCAAGAGGGTTTTTTTCCAATTCAGTCATGACAGGGCCAGAAGGTAATGATACATCTGCCATGATACAACAAGCAGACCTGTCTTCTGTCAAGAATTGAAATCATAAAGGAATAAGCTGTCGTTAACAACCTCTCTCCAAACACTAGAGCTGTCATCTCATTGTTTTCCTTTGCTGGTATGGGGGCTGGTGTGGGCTTCTACACCCTGTCAGTTCAAGATTACTCTAAGCTTTTAACCTTTTCTTGAATTTTTGGCTTAAGCAATCTTCTATGGAAATTATATAACAGTTTATACTGTGTGACCAATTAATGTTAATTATAAACCAATAGTAGACCTTATATCTATTTGGTAATGCTTCATTTCAGACCTATGTAACTACTTATGAAATATTAAAAGCTATCTCATTTCTATTAAAATATCATTGTCTTTCATTTTCACAAATGTAATAATTTATCATAATTTGTATTTACATATTTTAAGAGAGAATTTCACAAAACTGTATGTCCAGTTTGTAAATACTTTTAAGGGGGAATATAACTGACAAGACTGTTGCAGATTAACATGGATGAACTTTACAACAAATACTGTATACATTGCCTACCTAAATTAAAGTAACATGCTAGATTCTTACTCATTATTGAATGAGAATAAAATGTTATCTGCATTATTGCTCATTTAGCAAAATTCTACTTAAATTTCTGCATAAAAGCAGTAAGATGTTCTAATACTTTTGAGTACTAGAATACTGTTTTACTTTTCTGTAAAAATTAATAAGAAAAACTATCAAAATAAATATCCAAATGTTAGAAAATTTTAATAGTAGGAATATAAAGCAGATGTTCCCAGCAAGTCCATCTTTACTGCTAATATGAAAATTAAAATGAACTAAGCACAAACAACAGAACTACATTTTAAAAAATGTCAGTTCTCTAAACTGTAAATATGAAAAGTGCTTGTAAAACCATGAAACTTGTATTTTTCCATTTTGCCCTAAGAAATACCTGTTATGCACAAGTATATACAAGATTTGGGTCTATTATCTGTACACCATGCATTTCTTTGTTTGCCAGCCCAATTTAAAACAAAGCATCTCTGATGGAATAAATTTGTAATTCTAACATATAAAAATATGACCATAACTTAAAACTCTGGTTTCTCAATTGTCTAAATTTTGACAAGTTAAAGATAATGAAAGCATTTTCAAATCACACCAATTATTAACCAGAAAAGCTAATATTTTGCCCAGAAATGTACTCTCCATAAATCTAATCTGCTGGTTTGGATTAGTTAGTTCTTCCTCTCAACTCAGTCACAAAACAAACAAAAGCCAATGCCACTGCAAGTAACACCTTTCCCTTCTTCTCACAATTTTCTATATTGGGCTGGAAGTCCAAAATTAGTTTCAGTAATGAAAATCAAAATTTTAGGTAAGTAATTCTCTTTCTATTCCTCACATCCATGAATAAGAAGAAGCTATACTTTCAAGATGGAGTACCAAATAAAAGGAAGAGAGACAATAAGCATTAGGGAAACCAAAAATCAGAACTATTTTTATATTTTATCAGACATGGCTACAAGATTTCCATGGATAATGATAAGCCCAGATTAAATTTCTAGCCCTTTTTGGTCAAAAGAGAATCATAACAATCATAGCCCTTTAGAGATCATCTAACCCAATCCCCTCCAGTCATGGTAGGACTAAGTGTTACCTAGATCAGAGGCTCTCAAACAGACCACTGGTGGACCACAAGCAGTTTCTTCTAATCTTCCAACATAAGGTTTTCTGTCTGAAAATGCACTGGCTCTTGATAAAAAAAAAAATTTAAAGTGATATTGAAGAACATCTTGTATAACCAGGGTGAAAGATCCTGGTGTTGCCTATACCTCTCACCTCAATTAGAATGAATACAGCTGTGAATGGTTTATTCTGTACTGTAATTGTAACTCACTGTCAATCATCTTTCCACTTAACGTATATACATTAATTTTAACTAAGCCCCTCTTGCTTTTGCTTAACCTTTTTTCTGTCCTCAGTGTATTCCACAAGGCCAACTCACTTTTGCCTTCCTTAAGTAGATCTCAATGTATTTTTTCTATGCTGTCTGTAATGGCTCTTGATTCTTTTTCCCCTTCTCTCATCCTCTACACACTTTTCTATTTCCCCACAGTTAGTTCTAACTCATCATATATTTTCTGTTTTCCTCTTCCATATCTCCCTCCAATGCTACTCTTCTCCAATATCACTCTTCTCAATTCCAATTAATCTTCCCCTCTCATATACATGGAGACTGGAAAGTTAAATATCCAAGGCACTTAATATCCAAAGGATTAAACCTACTAACTAAAGGCTGATAAAAAGATGGAAGCAGGGGCACTATATAGATGCAATACAGACAACCACCCCTGGCTGCTGGGATTCCTAGCAAGGTGCTCTTCCAAGGCTATGGTTGGAGCCAGCCATTACAGGCTTGATCATTTTAAGGCCTTCTTCTCAATCCTTTTCCACTCCCACCCTCTAATCTGCTGGAATGAAACAGGCACATTCTTTACCAGTTTCTTCTCTCTCATGCCAGAGCCTCCTGTTGTATTTCCTCAGCTTTCTGGCTATGAGAACAGCATTTCTATTCACTCCACTTTTTTCCTTTTTATTTAATTACTCTGCTACTTCCCTACCCTCTGTGTTTGGGTGGTCCTCTCTTCTGTTTTTCCTCAGAGCTCTCTCAAATACAGGGAAACCTATCTAGTCCTTACGTGTGCCCACAGTCTGCTACAGAGCAAGATCAAAAACTGACAATTCTGTTCTATTATCACTTGGGCTACGTCTAGACTGCAGCCTCTTTCGAAAGGCTCTTTGAAAAAGAGCGTCTAGACTACAACCAGTACTTTTGACAAAGCAAGCCGCTTTTTCAAAAGAGAGTACCCAGGCAGTCTGGATTCTCTCTTTCGAAAAAGCACAGTTTGCATTACATAGCGCCTTTTTTCGAAAGAGCACTTTCGAAAAAAGACATTATTCCTCATAAAATGAGGTTTACCGCGGTCGAAAAAACTGCTGCGTTCTTTCGATTTACTTTCGAAAGAACGCGGCAGCAGTCTAGACACAGGTAAAGTTTTTGTGAAAAAAGGCCACTTTTTTCAAAAAAAGCCTGCGGTCTAGACACACCCTTGGACTAGAATTGGGGTCATCTCTAAGAAGCTGCGGAGATTGAGGTTAAGGTAGACAGGCCAGCACCCGTTTATGCTCACCTAACATTTAAAATGTTATTTGCACAAGTACTAGATCTAGAAATTTTTATTTTATAATGAAAATTTAGATTCTGCAAAAGTTGTTGGAAGTCATCCATCCTAGTTTCTACTCACCATGAGTGGAATTTTCAAGCCTTTGATACCTATTATCCACAGAAAATTCATTTAGTATGTTGATATGAACGATATTACACTCCAGAGAATAAATACCTCCTTCTAAAGGACTATATATTTTCCCTATGAAGGAGACATTTTCTGCATGTTTTTTTCTGAAGACGAGACATCTATTTTGTTGCAAGAGTTAATAAAATATCAAGGCCAAACCAACAACCTGGAGTGGAAACAAAGTACCTGAATCAATCACTATCACAAGTTTCAGTTAGGCCGTTACAATCATTTTTTTATTTAAGTACAGGTTGAATTTCCCCCTGGTCTGGCACCCTCTGGACCTGAGTGGTCTTGGACGAGGGGAATTGTTGGAACAGAGATTAGGTGTCTGGGCTGTTGCCCCAGGAGAAGCTGGAAGCCTGAGCTCCTCCAGACCACCTACCTGGGTCTGCTGTCCCCAGCCCAGTGCACAAAGCAGCAGCCACTCCTAGGACACTTTACCCCCCAGGTCACTGGCTCTGTAGGCTGCATGCCACCGACCAGACTGGCTCCTTTCCCATCCACTCTTAACCTCTGTGGCCATCGCTCTCTGGGACCAGAGATGTTGCCAGACCAGAGAGTCCAGATGAGAGAGGTTCAACCTGTACTTCCAACTCCCAGACACCATCTTGGTCCTCAAATTAGTGCAGACCCTCTTCCGTAAAAGTGACATCCATGAAAAGGGCATTTTCTCTAATGTAATTTTTAACAGACATAAGCCTTGACTTGCTACACCATATTAAGTGCTTTTAGGATAATTTTATAGGCTTTATGGTGCTTACTTTCAACATGCTTTCTTAGGGCTGAGGTGAAATAGCTTAATAATGCGTTCACAGGAGAAATGTAAGTGTTTATGATATGTGATCCACTTGAGCATTGAGCACATTGAAGCAATTCCTAAACATTTTTTCCATCATATACTTTGTCTCATAGAGGTCAAAACAGAAGCCTCGTACCTAATAATGTGTGATTGGCTATACTGAGAAAATTGATGACACAAGCCACACATTCAGCAACCTAAATGCCTTTGGAAGAACTGGATTTGAAAGGAGCCAGATTTGTGTAAAAATTCTGTCCTAACTGGATGTCTCTCATTCGCATTAAAAAAGATTAAAGTAGGTGACTATGTCAAAACACAATCCCATCTATTCTAATATTTTATAATCAAACAGATTTATTTAAAGGTATTTCATCTCAATATGTATTTACCAAAGTTTTAAGCAAAACCAAATGTGCAAGTGCTATGCTCTTTTTATGCTAATAGCAATTACTATCACTAATAAGAGGCCTATAAATTGAAAACAAAATTAATAAAGATGACGAACTAAAAGCTTAAAGCAACAGATGTGTATTTTTGAATTCCTATGTTGGTTATAAAGATTACGTGATCAATGAGCAAAGTATTTTAATTAAACTGTTTTGGAATTTTCTTGAAAAACAGATAAAGAGAAAAATAAATTCTCAGATCTTAAAGTTTAGTAAAAAGTTATCGCCTTGATTAAAATCAAGACAGGCCTTAATTTGGCAATGAGCAATAATAATAATTAAACTTAAAGTAGAAATATCACCAGAAAAAAGTTTAGATCCTTATACATGATTTTCAGATGTTTATTGCAGAAAGTTTTAATTCAGTTAAGAGTGCGAGTGAGAATTCTGATGTAGAAATTTTCCAAATACTGCACAAACTACATACTGTTTTCCTATATATTACTACATATCCATACCATTTTGTGTGCAGGGAGTAAGGAACATCATTTAGCATGCTGTCCACAAAAGTGTAAATATTTTATAATTTCAGGTATGAATATGTGAACCAGAATGAATCACATGTCAGATCTAATATCAGAATATGATTTGTTTTATGAGGAGAAAACAAAAAAAAAACCCTTTGCACACCCAAAAACATTTAGTAGAAGATTAAGAAAGCTTGCAGTGGTTTATTTAAAATGATCATATTATTATGAGGTTAACGATAGACATTGGAATGAGAACACACAAATCTGATGAGAATTAAAAGTAGTCCTAACTAATTTCTGGATTGCCTTCTTTTATATTTATTTTTCTTCCTTTAAGGTTTTGTCACTAACAGCCATATTATACCACATGGCAGTGCAACCACAAATGTCTCTCTTGCAGTATAAGTAGTAGATAAAAGATTTTAAAAATAAGGAAACAAAACATTCCAATCATGAATAAAATTAGTTTATAAGAACACATTTAATATAAACTTAAAAATGTCAGAGATTACTGATGGTTGTTCTCTCTCTCTCTCACACACACACACACACTTACCTCAATAGCTCTCTTAATATATGGAATCTGTGTGCCACTGTCCAGATCTTCATTAATTATAAGCCTTCTAGCCCACTGACCTGCCCTGACAACACCACTACCATGAATTAAAACCATGAGTTTATCTGGATTTGTCAATGCATCCTCACTCATGAAGATAAAACTCTTTGGCTCACTCTCAGTAGCATCTACCTGAAATTAAAAAAAAAAAAATTGTAACAAACGTACTAAGAAAACTTAATAGCTGTAATTATAAATTAGTATTGGAATTTATACATAAACATCATTATTACTATTTATTAGGTTATCATAGCACCCAATGCCACGCTGTGTTTGATGCTGTGCAAATAAAGAATAAAGGCAAAACTTGCCCTAAAGACCTTATGATCTAATTTAAAAATCAAAACAATACATTACAACTAAACATTTATCCAAAGTAGATTTTAAATTGTTGCATAGAAGTAGGAAGTATGATAAATGTTAGCGTATAAAAGGTACAAAAAAGAATGAGAGAGAAAGAATTTACAAAATTCACATTATTTTCCATCAGTAAAAACTTAGTAAAAGAGGTATCTGGGAGAAAAAAAAATTGTCACATCTTATTTGCCAGAAGCAGCAAAAATATATCATATAGATAGAAGATATATGAACTGTGATTAGTCCTAGCATTCCATTTCAGTCCTCACAACATAAATAACCAATAATTCAAATATGAAACCGTACCATAAATTCATCAATTATAAACTTAAAAGAACAGATATCTACATACAAAATATAATTATATAATTATAGGAATCCAATTTTTGACTAAAGATTGGCTTTGAGCTAAGGCATTTTGCTGCCCCAGGAACAGACTGAGAAGTAGATTGTGATTCAGAGGGCCACAATCTAATATCTGGTGTCCCTTTTTCTCTGGAGACTGTTTCAGTGTGTTTTCCCGGTTCTGTATCTGGGGTGCAGATCATTCAGCTTGAAGCACCAACAAAGTTATGCTGGCCTGAATGTTGAGGGAGTAGAGTCACAGATCATATCCATCCCTTGCTCCCTTCTGTCCACAAGAATAAGCAGCAAAGCAAGGGCAAGGATGGGGGATTGCAATAGGCTATGCTACCTCCCCAATTACCCGCAGTATCAGCAACTGATGCAGGTATGTAAGAGGGTACCTTGTGTCATCTTCCTTCCCTGTGCGACTGTGCAAATCAGACCCATGTGTTTGGGGGCAGGATATAGCAAATCAATGACTACTGATGAAATAGGATGCTCTGCTTCTCTAAGAGAAAAATAAAAAAGCTTCTGAACAATTAAGACACACCTAGAAGTTTTCTATTACGTCAGTTTGCCTTTTGTGAATGGATGTTTATCTTTGTTTCATCCTTTCAAAATTTATAGGGTATGGAGCTCAAACTTCTTAGTACAAGTAGTCCTTACCCACACAAGCAGTCTTATTGAAGTTGATAAGATTCATGCGGAACTTAGGCCCACTCACCAGAGTAAAGCTCAGAGTCACAGCCAAATAAAACCCCTAGTTTGATACTAACACCTTAATCCCATTGTGTTTCATACATTCTACCTCAAGACAGCATACAGTTTTGGAAAAAAAATAGATACTTGGTTCCCCAGTTTTAATACACAAAATATATCTCCCTTCTCCATCTTGTTTAGTTAGACAATAGGAGACAGTCCTTACCCAAAAGAGCTTGCAATATGTATGTACAGTACAGTAGCACAATAAGTTTTCAATCTTGGCTGGAGCCTCTAGGCATTACCAACAACATAAAGAAAGACGGCAGCCATGTTGGGATTAGGACAAGTAAAAAATAAAAATTCTTAAATGAAGGAGAACTGAAGTTTTGCAGACAATTTGAACATTTAAGAAATTAAGATAAAACAATACAAACTGAAAAAGTATAATTGAGCTGTACATTTTACTATACTAATAACATGCAGTAGAAGACATAATATTAACTAGTTCACACTTCTCTAAATGGATTAATGCTGAACCAAGGGGAAAAACCCTTATTCCCTTTCTCAACTTAATTGCATTTGGAAACTTTTCTTCAAACCAATTTGCCTTCAAACAACAATAATTCATTAAATGAAGCTTTCACTAAGGAATACACATAAAGGTCACTTTTGTGCACAACCTCGCTTTATTGACAAATCAGCCTACAATACCATTTAGTTCTAGTCAGAGTGAGACTGAATAAAGCAATTTGTATCTATTAACAATTTACAGGTTTAACACTTAACTATGATCTTAAATGCTCTTTCATTTCAACAGACTAAATAAACTCAGGAAAACTCTGAATTTCAATTAGTTTAGTTTAACAATTAGAGTCAGTATTTCTATTCGCATGAATTACAAAGTTAATCATTTTTGTTTTGTACATAGGAACTTCAAATCTTCCTAAATTCAATTGGCATTTTAGAGGACATGCAATGTTTGACTATGTTCCTCTTTTCCAGATTCTATTTTTAGTGAATTATATATGCTTGGCAGTTTTTCCTACACATACAGTAACTACTAGTTATCTAATGAGCTAATACACTACAGATAAATTAAGTATTTCAAGTTTCTAAACATTACTTCAATTTTTCCCACAAGTTAAAAGAAAAATTTTCATCTCAGAAAACCTCAGACAATAAAATAATAAATATGCACACCCTTTTTGCCAGCAACATAATATTTTGCACATACTTCATCAATATATGGGGTTTAAAAAACTGTTTATTCAATAGTTTAGAGACTGTGTAGTATCAAAATATGCCTGAAATCTTCTCTATTTATTAAACCTAGCAATTGTATACCACACTGTCATGCAAGTTCATGCACAAGTTCAGTTTCAAGTTTTCAGGTAGCCCAAGCATTGTAAGAATCTAGATTTTTCCTGAATAATAAAATAAATCCACTGGTTTTCTGAAGTTTTCCAGGGACATTTTTTTAAATCTCCATATCAATATGAAATTATTACATGAAACATTAGGCTTTAATTTCTCTTAATGAAATCTTTAACTCTTCTAAAAAACACTAAAAAGGAAATGATGAGACCATTAAAATTGCTTAAGAAACATTACAAAAATCTGTAGGCCTCTAGACCTATGAGGAAGAGGAATGGATGGAATCATTGATGTGTATAACTAGAGAGTGGAAGTAATTGTTATTGGATGTCAGAGAGAAAGAGGGTTATATTGTGAATAGCATTGAGGGGTACAGGTTTGTTAACTTCTAAAAACGTCTGGAATGTGAGCAAGGGGTCTGAACACTAGGTTCTGAATAAAGCTGCCTAGTCCATTTTATTTTCCAGTCTTCACAATATTGAATCAGTAGGTTGTTGATTCTCATTCTAACCAGGAAAATGTGAAAACTGGTTATACGACAAAAAGCATGATTAGTATTTAGTGATTACCAAACATCAGTCTGTGAATTCATCTAAGTTATCATGCCTAAAATTTAAGATTATTTACTTTCTGCTAGATCAATTATGGCCCTAAGTGAAATTTTGTCCACTTAAAAGGAAGAGTAAAACACTGCTGATTTTGAAGATACTGCAAAATGAGATTTTTTTGTGATATCTTTGCCAATGAAATAAAATTGTAATAATTAAAATTCCTGATTCAGGACTTCAGGTGGCTGTAAAATGTAGCTTAAATTAGTAATAACCTCTGTTAGATTTCAGCCCATACAACAGCAAAGATCAATCAATGATTATGCTATAAAAACAACAAATGTGATTTTATCTTCTTTATGCTAAATAACAATTTCCTTCATGTGCTTCATGAATTTCCTTCATGAAGCACAAAAATGAGCAATTTAAAGAAATTATTGAAATATTTCATCCTGGAATATACTCCTTTTGATTTAAGCTTGAAGTCCATTAGTAGATGTTATACCAGAAGAAACAAGAAAAAGTGAAAAATTAAAAAAAGACTATTGTATATTTTGAGAGAGTTTCCCTGTCTGTCTGTCTGTCCATTAGTTACATTAAGAACTAGGACCACTATGGAATACAGCTTCCTCTTATCATACAAATGCATAACTTAAAGCAAGGTATGGGTTTGGTTGGGCCAGGAAAATGGGATGTGCCTAGAATGGGATTGCTTCTCATAAAACCACACAGGAAAGGGACAATCACCAGGCAGGTGAAAGGGGCTACCTGAGGGTCTCCCCTCCCACACCCCATCTGGAACTGCCCCAGTCCCAAGGCTTCCCCCCCAGGCGCCCTTTCGGAAGGTCAGAGGGGCTCAAGGCCCCCTTCTCCCATTTGTACAAGAATATTACTAGCTGCTCCCCATCATCAGGGAGCGAGGGGAAAACACAGTTTGCAGCATTCCTTGCTCTGGCTGGGGAGCACAGGGCGCAGAAGAATCTGGACTTGTCCTAGCTGGGGATATGCACTCTTCCCTGGCTCTGCCCACTGGAACTGCAGCTGACAGAGAGGTGCTTCTCACTTTGTCCCAGGCTGCAAGTGAGAGAGGGCTGGAGTAGTCCTCTCTCCCCAGAGCAGTCTGCATACTAAACCCCACATCCTCATCCCAGAGTAATGACTGAAATGAAGCATATACATTTTCATTTTATTTTTCAAAAAACAAAAATTCAGTTAAGAGCCTGAGCAATGCTGGGTAAATCTTCTAGTAATGCAATATTAGACAGAAAAGTTGGCTGTGGTAATATCTGTTGGTGAAAGAGAGGTATACATAGAGCTACCCAGAGCTTTTCTTTAATCTTGAGAAAGATTCTCAGTGTATCAGCTAAATACAAGCTAGAGCAGATTTTTAGCATATGTAATTAACACATACTGTAAGAGACGATTCAAAGAACACTCTTGCACCAGCATCAGCAATTGATCCCGACAAGCTGATGGCTTTCTTTGATAGGATAACGAATCTTGTGGCGATGGGAGAAGTGGTAGATGTGGTATACCTAGACTTAGTAAGGCATTTGATATGGTATCACATGACCTTTTTATCAATAAACTAGCCAAATACAACTTAGATGGGTCTACTATAAGGTGGGTGCATAACTGTCTGGATAACCGTACTCAGAGAGTAGTTATTAAGAGTTCACAATCCTACTGGAAAGGCATAACAAGTGGGGTTCCACAGGGGTCTCTTTTGGGACCAGTTCTGTTCAATATATTCATCAACGATTTAGATATTGGCATAGAGAGTATGCTTATTATGTTTGTAGATGATACCAAGCTGGGAGGGGTTGCAACTGCTTTGGAGGATAGGGTCATAATTCAAAATGATCTGAACAAACTGGAGAAATGGTCTGAGGTAAACAGGATGAAGTTTAATAAGGACAAATGCAAAGTACTCCACTTAGGAATGAACAATCAGTTTCACACATACAGAATGGGAAGCTACTGTCTAGGAAGGATTACTGCAGAAAGGGATCTAGGGGTCATAGTGGACCAGAAGCTAAATATGAGCCAACCCAAGAGTGTGATGCTGTTGCAAAAAAGGCAAACATGATTCTGGGATGCATTAACAGGAGTGTTGTGAGCAGGACACAAGAAGTCATTCTTCCGCTCTACTATGCACTGATTAGGCCTCAGTTGGACTATTGTGTCCAGTTCTAGCACCACATTTCAAGAAATTGGAGAAGGTCCAGACAAGACCAACAAGAATGATTATAGGTCTAGAGAACATGACCTATGAAGGAAGACTGAAATAATTGGGCTTGTTTAGTTTGGAAAGGAGATGACAGAGGGGACATGATAGCAGTCTTCAGGTATCTAAAAGGGTGTCACAAGGAGGAGGGAGACAAATTGTTCTCCTTGGCTTCTGAGGATAGGACAAGAAGCAATTGGCTTAAACTGCAGCAAGGAAGTTTAGACTGGACATTAGGAAAGCACTTCCTAACTGTCAGGGTGGTTAAACACTGTAATAAATTGCCTAGGGAGGTTGTGGAATCTCCATCTCTGGAGATATTTAAGAGCAGGTTAGATAGACATCTATCAGGGATGGTCTAGATGGTACTGGGTCCCGCCGTGAGGGCAAGGGACTGGACTTGATGAGCTCTCGAGGTCCTGTCCAGTTCTAGTGTTCTATGATTCTAAGCTATTATTTATAAGAAACCCAAAGATGACCACACTTACCTTCACATAGTCAACAACCACCCCAAACACAACAAGAAATCTGTGTTGTATAGGTAGGTCCCAGAGGGCCCAGCTGATCCCCCGGCTCCGCATTACGCGGCCCTTTGGAAGCGCCGGTCCGAAGCTTCAAATGGCAGAGCATTAGGAGCCGGAGATCAGCTGGGCATTCCGGGGCAGCCCCTTCAACAGGGGCAGCACAAGGCAGAGCACAGGATCAGCTGGAGTCCCCAGCTGACCCCAGCTTGGTGCAGTGCTGCCCCTTGGGAAATGCCACTCTGGCATTTCCAATGGGTAGCACCACAGGAGCACCACAGTTGACCCCGGGTTCCATGCACAGCTGCCCCATTGAAGCTCCGCAGGATGGTTGAGGGGAGTCTAGACAGTCTCTCTACTTGCTTGAGTTGGGGAGACCACTAACGTCAGATTCTCCAGGAGTAGATGGGGTATATACAGATCACTAATGCTGGGCCAGGAGATGGTTGTGGAAAACCTAATACACCTCCCACTCTATGCTTGGAAGAAAGGGGAGCACCTATTTGAGGTGGGTGCAGGCAAATGAACAATTTGTTCCAAGTGCTGCACAATGTGGAGAGTCCAATCCAGTTCTCTCTCCCCCTCTGACAGTCACTTAATGTTCCCAATATGGTGTCTTCTGCAGCTATGTCAGCAGCAAGACCCAGGCTTGGAACATTCAGTGATTTTGGCAGGCTGCCAAAAACTTCCTGAATCAGTAAGTGAGAGAAGATAATTGTTAATATTTTATAGTTAAGACAAATCTAAAAGGAATCACATGGGACAGAGAGCGTCACTTCTGTGGTCCAGAGGGATTCCCTCTACCAAAAATAAAGGTCCTATTGCAAATAATGGGGGTGTAAAAACTTCTCAAAGCAAAGATCACAAGAATGCTTCATAATGAAAGTTGTTAGGGTCACTATTCTCTTCTCCTATCATGTAAATATACATGGTAAATCATGGTACTGAGTCTGTGTACAGCTATAATTTTTTAATTTGAGGACAGGTGCATTACTATGAAATTTGATCAAACACTTGTGTATTGCATACACACCACATATTACTAAAAACAACTACTATACGAGGGTCTCTACAAATTTTGAAATATGTTAGTGAGACTATTTTTCCCTCTCCTCTGCCTGTAAAGCTACTGACTTATAAGCTTTCAGGCCAGAAGAGATCATCATCTAGTCTGACATCCTACATACCAAAGACCACACAACCTCACCCATTAATAGACCCATAATCTCTGGTTGAGTTACCTATATCCTCAAAACTTTGTGAGACAACTTCAAGTTATAGAGATTCCACCATTATTTTCCTGCCTTTAGTTCGCTCAGCACAACTGCACAGGTCACAGGAGAATCATGAATACTTTTCAAAGTGACAGTTTTGTATACCAAAAATATCACAATTTTGAAGTTCTCATATCTCAGATTCTACCAGACTAGAAATGTGTTCTAAGACTCAATTAAATTTATTCACACTGAAATTTTAGATATATTACAAAACCAGACAGATGGTTTTATATATTTCTTTGTGTATCAATGAACATGCAGCATGTGTACTGTGGTCCAAGTAAGCATCTTGACTACACCCTGAGCACTGCTTCTCTCATCTGTATCTGACATCTAGATTCCAAACCTCTCAGTGGAGGGATTGTGTTATTATTTATGCATTTTGTAGTGCCAAGGAAATATCAACTCTGGAAAAAAAAAAATTGACTTACTGGGAGAGTTACTTTTTTCAAGTGGCATTCCTTTTCCAGTAGTTCATAGACATATCTAGTAATGATCTACAAAAAATAAAAACAGAAGTTAAAGCACTTATGGAAACTGCTCATCTATTCAAAAAAATCTTGGAAGTGGGCTAGTCCAACTGCTTCTCTTTAAAAAACCGTGCATATTTGCTCTGGGTTCTTCCCTAAACAAATAATTACAGAACACACACCTTTATGAAAACGGGTCCTCCTTTCCTCTCAGAATGTGCTACTTTTCAGTACAAAGAAATCCTAACTGTACCTGTGACTCTACCACCTGCTGCTGTGTGAATAATTATGTAGCTCAAAACTAAAGATGATGACCAATTAAATACTCAGGGGTACAAAAAAGGCTCTCTTTTGCAAAGGAATACTTTTAAAACATTTTTCCATAAGCAGGGTTCCTTGAAACCCTCTTGAATCTGCAGGTTCACTTCATGAGCTACACAGAGAGCAGATTCTTTAGTCATCCTGAGCAAAAGTTACCTTGCCATTTCAATTCACTAAGCAGGGGAGGGACAAGTCAAAAGGTGTTATAAATAGAAGAACTGAACCACCACCCCCTACATTGGGGGCATGGAGGTTGAGGTTTGCCTTCTCTAAGTGGAAATAAAGCTGAATTTTTAGCCTAAAACAAAGTGAATTATTTTAAAGATCCACCCCAAAAACAAAATCCTTCTAGTCACACTAAAGATTGAGGCAACAAGACTCTCAAGTTTAACAAAAGATATTCTAACTTCAAAAGTTTGCCTAATATTTAGGTGACATTTTTTTCACCTACATATAAGGGAAAGAAAACTTTCTATTATCAGTTTTTGAGTTAAAATTGGGAACAAACGAAAATGCTTTAGTCCAGATGGGAATGTAAAAATGGTTCTGAAGTAAGTGCCTGGATTTCATTGGCCAAAGAAGCAAAGAAAATATGGCAAATTCCAAAAGGTGTGTATTTGCTCGTTAAGAAGCTCATATGTGGCTTTCCTCCCCTTTTAAGACTCAGGGAACTACACTTAAATTCCAGAGTTAAAGTACAGGATAAGAGTGAAGTCCCAAAATATTAACTTAAGAATATCTGGGTGCAAACCCACCTGGTGTTCCTTAATGCAATCCCTCAAGGCCACAATTACAGCCATCCAAAGCACATTAAAACACAACAGAAACATAGCTATAACAGAATTCTCAAGTATGGCATCTTAACAACACACAGTGAACTAAGGAGGTAGGAACCAGGGCATAATAAATTTCCATTTTAATTTTCCAAATGCACAATTACCAAATAAAGTTTCAGTAAAGTCTGAAAGTTTTCATTATGTGCACAAGAGCAGATGTAGTACACAAACATTTATAACAAGGTCAATGAATTAAATGTATTGATGAAAGCTAATTAAAAACAAAACAAAAATGCTCTAGAAAAAGTCTTTACTAGGATTACATGATTTTTTATATTCTGTTCAACTATATTTATTGATAGAACACTCAAAAAGCTTTACGGTTTTAAAGAAAATCAGTTACACTAAACATTACTATCTACAGGGAAACTGCATTAGGAGAGAGAACTTAGCTGTAAGCAAGGAGCTGATTTAAGACATGTTTATCCCCAAAGCAGTATGTTAGGAACATGCATACAGTGTAATTTTACCTCCAGGGCCAAACTGTTTATGGTTCACTGAAATCAACTTCAGTATTATGCCAACAGTAAAGCAGTTAAGTTCCTGCAGTCTCAGATGCTGATGGCATACAGACGTTACAATGAGTATAATGATGATATGACCTCAAACATAGGGATTTTGTTTTTCACGCTAAATTCTGTATCAACTTCCAGTAGCTATGAGAACTAAAAAAAAAAAAAATGTATAAAAAATGCTCAAAGGACATTAAAAAAAAACTGCTATGAAGAAAAGCACATACGATACACAAAAAAATCATTTTTCTTGGCTATTAGTTTTTGTACATTCCTGTTTGTCCATCTTATCTATTTAGACCATCACCTATTCAGGGCAGGAACTATCTTTTTTTTACGTGTTCTGAAGACCTCAGCACTATGGGACTCTGATTATGACTGGGATCTTTAGGTATTTTTGAAATAATATATAATATAACATAATGCAAATCCTGACAAGACAGGAATGTTAATGTAAACCAACTGTATAGATTGCAACAAAAATATTTAAAGGAATGTAAGTGTTTAACCATAAAAAAAAGTAATCAAATATATCATGGGACCACTCACATGCTTAGACATGTCTTTCTGTATCAGAGTCTCAAGGTAAAATTTTAAAGAAGAAAAATACAAAACTAGACTCTACAATAAAATGAAGGTACACTACGATTTAAAGAACATTTAATAATAAAAAAAATCTGAAAAAATTGGCAGCCAAAAGGTGTGACCACATAGTAGAGAGAAGCCTTGGATAATGGCTCTTCTTAAAATAAAAACCCTAAAATCCTAAATTTTTAAATAATTAAAGTAAATGAATTATCAAATACCCAAAGCAAAATACAATTGATCTGCTTACTAGTGAACTCTTCCAGAATACAGATAAGCAAGATACATTACACCTGAATGATTTGCTTTACAACACCTACATACTCCAGAGAAATTGTTACAATATGAACCGTGTCAAAAATCTATGCCAGAATGAAGTGCACTCTTGATAGCACACCCCCTTCCATGTTTTACTTTAGATCCAGTACATCATGAATTCTGTTTCCTCTTAGGTGCATTCCAATTTTCAAAACCAGCTTCAGCAAATCTACCCACCAGAATGTAACATGTAACAGCAAATCAGAGAGCCCAAGTGCATAGGAAAACAAAAAAAATTGGCAATATGTAAATTTTTTTTTAAAAAAAGGCCTTCCCAGACTTGTCAACATGCCAGTTTTGTTTTAAAGAAGACCTATTGATACAAATATAACAAATATACTATATGGGCCTGGCTTAGGGAATTGGAATAGGATACAGAGCCTTTCACCTCTATAAAACTTCAGAACCTACAAGTCCACTCAGTCCTCCTTCTTGTTCAGCCAATGACAAAGACAACTGTGTTTACATTCACAGGAGATAACACTGCCTCTTCTTATTTACAATATCGTGAGAAAGTGAAAACGGGCACTTGCATGGCACTTTTGTAGCTGGCATTGCAAAGTATTTACATGCCAGGTATACTAAATATTTGTATGCCCCTTCATGTTCTAATACCATTCCAGAGTGCATGCTTCAATGATGATGATGCTTGCTAAAAAAATGCATTACTTAAATTTGTGACTAAATTCCTTGGGGGAGACTTGTATGCTCCCTGCCTTGTTTCACCCACATTCTCCCATATATTCCATGTTTTAGCAGTTTTGGATAATGAACCAGAACATGTTGTTCATTTTAAGAACTAAAAGAAGATATCAATGTAAGATTTCTAAAGATAGCTACAACTCTGGATCCAAGGTTTGAAGTATCTTCCAAAATCTGAAAGGGACAAGAAATTGAGTATGCTTTCAGAAGTTTTAAAAGAACAGCACACTGTTGTGGAACTACAGAACCAGACCACAAAAAAAGAAAATCAACCTGCTAGTGGCATCCGACTCACATAAATGAAAATGGAACATGCATCAGTCTTCATAGCTTTGGATTGTTATTGGGCAGAATCTATCATCAGCATGTCACCTGGAATGGTGGATGAAGCATGAAGGGACATATGACTCTTTAGCAAAATATCTCACAATACCAGCAATAATGCCTTAAGAATGCCAGTTGTCACTTTCAGGTGACATTGTAAACAAAAAGCAGACAGCATTATTGTGATTCTATACCCCCATACTTTTATTGAAATATGTATGAATAGGAATATTTGTAACTGAAATATGCTTGATTCAAACCAGGGAAAGTAACCTATCATTCAAGAGCCTGTAATCCCCTGAATGTGTATATTCCATTTGTGTGTATGTATTATTCTTGTATGTTAAATTAGAAATATTATATGGAAAATTGTTTTATTAATTCTAGGTCTTTCAGTGAAAACCATTCGTGGTACTTAAGGAACTTAATGGCCTGGTGCTCAAGACAATGATCTGTAAATGGATCTGACCATGCCAACTGGTGCTGGAATCCATCTCAAATATGGTATTTTTCCAGGAGGGGGGAGAATTCCTGCACGGGGCAAATTCTATTTAAGGGATGGGAAGTAAAGAATGATTGGTCTTCAGCTAGCTTTTGGAACTGCCTCCCCACAATAGGAGGAAACATAGAACACTTAGAAAAGACCAGAACTGTAACAAGAGGGCTAGAGGGCATTGTTGGGCCTGGTCAGAGAAAAAGATTAGCTCTGGCTTGTGAATAATCGCATGTGAGGTAAGATCTAGGATGAGAAATAATATTTGAAAAAAACTTATCTTAATGTATTAGGCTTAGCCGGCATGTTTTATTTTAGTTTGCTTATTAAATCATTTTGATCTGTCTGTTTTCACTTGTACTCATTAAAATCCTACTTTTTATACTTAAAGCACTTTTGTTTATTATCAAACCAAGTACAAATAATTGTTACAGGGCAAGGAGGAGAGAAATCAACAGCTGTGCTTAACTTTCATTATGAAAGAAAGCAAACTCTACGAGCTTTCTTTGTGCAAAACTTTTATAAAGAATAAGATGGATTTATTTGAGATTTTGATACTATATGGGCTGTTCTGGTGCTGACAAGTACCTGTAGCTGAGCCCTCCCAGAACGCAGCTGTTATCAGTATCTGTGGTTCTCTGTTAAGAGGCTTTTTACCCCAACACACTCCTTTTGCTGAGGAAGACCAGAGCATCTAGCCCAGCAGCACCAGATAGTAGGGCACCTACAAGCTCAGTGGTCTGATAAGCACATTAGGTCACAGTGTCATGGGGATCTCTGTGATCCAACCCACCACAATTACCTCCTGCAAATGTATACAAACTTGTTTGTCTGAAGGTACATCTACACAGAAACATTATTTTGAAATAACTTAGTCCGCATCTACAGCCAGTAGTTATTTTGAAATAATGTTGAAATATTATCAAGATTCTTACTCGGACTCCTGTAACCCTCATTGTATGAGGAGTAAGAGAAGTCAGAGGAAGAGTGCTCTATTTTGAAATAAGTGCTGTGTAGATGCTCCCAATTTTGAAATAAGCTATTTCAAAATAAGCTACGCAATTGACGTAGCTCAATTTGCTTAGCTTATTTCGAGTTAAGCCCTGCTGTATAGATGCACCCTACATGACTAAACAAGGTAGAAGACTGAGGGCACATGCAGGCTCTAAAATTTTAGATTGTTTTATTTTTGAATGCAGGCTTTTTTACATAATTCTACATTTGTAAGTTCAACTTTCATGATAAGAGATTGCACTATAGTACCTGTATAAAATTAATTGAAAATACTATGCCTTTTTTTCCCCCACAGTGAAAATACTCAAACAAAAATATAAAATGAACACTGCACACTTTTTATTCTATGTTGTAAATGAAATCAATATATTTGAAAATGTAGAAAACATCTATAATATTTAAATGGTATTCTGTTATAGTTTAACAGTATGATTAATTGCATAATTAATTTTTTAATTGCTTGGCAGCCCTAAGTTTTCATCCTCTCCAGCCTTCTCATAAGTTTCCAATGGTCAGGAAAGACCTGACCAAATAACTTTCAGCTTTATAGTAATAACGAGCTTTATAGTAATGTAACTCATTAAAAAATGGATCATGAAAGAAGGACACTATTCAAATTCAACCTATGTTTTAACTTTTACAACTACAGAAAATTCAAGACCAAATACACAAATTAGGTGTTTTCTCTCTACAGCTTGAAAATAAACAAGTACTAAATAAACAAGTACCACTAAGAGAAAAACCTAACTAAGTTGTGGATTTTTTTTAAACAAGATTTGTTCCTTCATAGAGAATAAGCACTTAAATAACTGAACAAACAGTCTTTTTATCATATAAGAAGTCAGCCCACAAATTTTTCACTTTGCAGCATTAGGGCAACAATGTTCAATGAAAAACACAAAGTGAATTCCAACTGACTGCCCTGTGGCAAATCTCAAATAGTAGGATTGACTCAAGGCTTGCTACTATTGCTGTGATAGCTTTGGCTGAATAAACTTCATTTTGAACCGTAAGTGACAATCCTGCCAATAAGTAACAATGAAAGATGCAAAGGCACATTTTGACATACTGCTCTTGACATGGACTTACCTCACCACTGGAAGCAAAACAAACAAAAAAAAAAAAAACAAAAAAACCCCACAAACACAAACAAACAAACACGCACACACACCTAAAAGCTGAATGATCTTTCTAAAGGCTCTGTTCGCTGCAAGTTTTAAAAAAATCAATAGCATTTTTTAAATCCACAAAAGACCTCACTTGGATTATAGTGTGGATGGACAATTCATTAGGATGGAATTGACATCACCTCTAAGGGATTTCTTGCTTTTTCTATTGAAAGTAATTCAAACAACACATGGATCTGACATTCTGGATTCTGAGTTGACTGATCACAAATAGGATCTCAAGATCTTTTGAGAGAAATTTAAAAAACAAAACAGGGATTTGTCAGAAGCACAGCATATGCTGTTGATGTGATTTGACCTAATGTTTGTTACATGGTCTTTGCTGACACCTGTTGGCTTATTTTTTGTTTATTTTTAAAAATCATACTCCTAGTGCCTTAAGCACTCTGTCTAAAGAAATGCCCAACACTCATCTCTAAAATGAATCTGAAATTACGTTCATGAAAATCCTCACATCAAGGTATATTATTTTAGTTACAGTAGTAACCAGAGGACACCATCACAATCAGATGTTATGCTAGATGCTATTCAAAGTCAAAGATAAACCAGGTCCCTATCCCTAAAGAACTTACAAAGACAAGAAAGAATAGAGAAAAGGGGCACAGCTAAATATAAAATAAGCTAAGCCCCTCAACCTAACCATCACACATTCGTCAATTGCTTATAGGAGTTGAAAGCAGAAATGGGTCCTGAAAAGTATCTTGGAAGCGGAAAGGGTAGTAGCCTTATTGATCATTCCAAGTATAAGGGAAAGGATTGGAGATGGCTGGGAGAGGTTTGCTAGACAGGCACATGACACAGTTGCTCAAATTGGCATTACTGTCAAAGTAGAGCACTAAGAAGCTGGAACTACTTAATTTGGGTAGAAGGGAGGCAGTAGGTTAAAAAAGTGTTTTTTCACTCCTTGTTGATACAAATACTAGTGCATATTCTTAAGAATATAAAAATATTCTTATACCTGTAATATATGATATTTTGTTTTATGTTCCAGAACCTTTTTATATTTTGGCCGTTAAATAATATTACGCCTGCTCTTTATTGCATTGAACACCCAACAACCGGAGCACAAATGTTGCTGACTTATTTGCATAGTTATGGAAGACACCCGGGACTCTTACCTGCTTAGTGGCTGACAGAAGCCTGAAATTCACTTCTAACAGAAGCAATTAACTTTCTTGCTTCTTTTCTAGTCAATAGTTATCACATCCAATACCTTGAAAAAACTTCAATTAAAAAAGATGAATACAAGAGGAAAATTTTGCCCCTCAGGCTCTCTTCTAGCGGTGTTAAGCAGAAAGTTAAAAAACCCCAGCTCTGACACCTTGATTTTCTTCCTTTTCCTCAGGAAAAGATTGCCCCTTTTCTACTCCAGATGGCAGAAGCCATCTAATGATGTTATTGGATTCTGGTGGTAGACAAACTCAGGCTGGCAGAAAACTACAAAAAGCTCAAGATACTGCAAGTATCAAGCCCTGATGAACTTCAGTGAGTTACCATAGATAAGGAAGACTACCACACATATGACTAGGGTAACATCCTCATACTTAGAATCTCAGGTGGGTTATCTAACTTAATGAACAAAAAAATTCCATATAACATGGCTTCACAAAAATCTATTTTGAAAAAGTTTAGTGATTTTTCTATTTTATTGGAAGAAGAAAATTTTGCAAGAACATGTGTTTCTGCATTTTTGAAATGTAAGTACACATAGTTTATATTATTTCAACTATTGAAATAAAAAAGTAAAGTATTGTTTACCTATGAATAGTTCATTAACTTGGTGACTAAAAGCATATAAAAGCCTCCACTGCTCAGAAATTATTATTTTTAATTTATATACTACATTGTATCATAAATAGGATCACGGAATATAAATTCATCAGAAAGGACATCACCATGTAAAAATATGGTATTTGTAGCAAATCATTCAATTTCTTATTACAAGAATACAATACCTAGAATGTTCAAAGACAAATTTAAAAAAATCTCTTTTAAAGACATTATGGGACAAAGCTGATTGAATGAGAGGAAAATCTATTCCTATACTTATTTGCAAAGAACTCACTCCAGATTTCATCCATGTTCATACTGTTTTTTGTTCACTTTCCAGGGAAAATTCATATAATTAAGTTCCTGTTCACAAAATGTTTGGGGAGGGTACAAATATAGAAGTTAACATACAGCATGAGCCCAGTGGCCTATGTAGTCTAATACCTTGTTTAATGTTGACCAGTTTCAGATGCTTCAGAGGAAGCAGCAAGAAACCTCTTATTAAACAATTAGGGAATAATTTTCCCATGAGGGAAATTTCCTCCTAACCCTTAGTACTTCTTCCCTGAAGCACTAGGGTTTATATCTCATTAAAATACTCAATTTTATTCATATGAAAAATTGATATTGGTGCATGTAGACAACATATGTGCATGCAAACTAACGTATTTGTGCTAGAACTGCATGCTTGACTCCAGCTCTATCCAAATTGACTTTTTGTGTTTGTGAGTGAGGGTATTAAAAGGCACGGAGAGATTGGAAGAACAGTTAAATGTATATGGCCTTCATATGAAACAAACAAATATAACACCAGCATGAGCAACAGGGAGGGTGGGGCAAGGAGGGAGAGAGAATGAAAAATAGGGGAAGAAGAGAGACTCACGTAGCATAGAGGGCTTTTACCGAGAAACAATCTGAATGTTTTTACAGCACCAGAATTTGCAGCAAAGCTGCTGAAATTTGGCCAGATGAGAGTAGAGTAAGAGAACTGGCCTCCAGGGTCAGCTGGTCTATGGAACCACCTCCATGCACACAGTAAAGACTATGCCTGGGGGGAGAATGTGGAGTCACAAATGAATAATCACTAAAATACATTCATTTTCCTGTTATCTTGTCTTCCAACTTCTCCATTTTTTCCATCCGTCTGTTTTGCCTTGTTATAAACTAAAATATAAGCTCTTGGGGCAGAGGCTGTCCTTTTAACCAGTGATAGTATAATGGTTCCTTGATCAGGACCCAAAGGCACTACTGTGTCATAGGTAACAGCTACTGCTGCATTTGACTGGAGGGTGGCATAAGCTTTGGGCAGTTTCTCTCGCTGATTGCATTTCTGAGAACAGGAGCTTGCAGAGGGCAAGGAGCTACTGCAAAGGGACTAGGAGGTGGTGACAGAGGGCTTTGGACAGCTGGAGGAGGGCTAGCAGCAAATGCAAGAGCAATTGCAAGCAGGAATTTCCCCTCACCTTCCTCAAAAAAAAATAGAGGCCAGGATTGATTCCCATGATGCCCTCTGCCTGTTTGAATTCCTGGGCTGAGAGAAATTGTTGCTCCTGTAAAGGAAAATGCCCCATTATTGTTATTTCCTCAATAGTCAAGAGGAGATGGATTCTTGATAAACGGATTTCTTTCTCTTGGTGGAATTGGGGAAGGGATTATTATTGTTCCTCATGCTAAGGTAGATATTGTTTCTCCCTCATGCTAATCTTTATTATGTGTTATTTGCACAAAATAGAAGCAGAGAATACTAAGACTGTTAACTACTATGGCCTTGTGCCCCAGCTCAGCAGAAAAGTACCCCAGAAATTGTTGCACATTAAGGATTCATAGTCATGTCAGCGTCTATGTATGTATAAACAGCTTATTCCCCCAACATGATGTTCCAAAAAATTATAGATCTCTCAAGTCAAAAATATGGTTACACTTCTGGATACAGAGCATGTCAACACAAAATGGTACTTCTAAGCATTCTGTAATTCAATATAGTTCAAGATTTTAAAACTATCATTCTTCAGTTTCCAACCCAATTTGCTTTATAATTACTGCATTAAGTGGACCCATTCTCTCTTAGTATTAGAAAACTTTAGTTCATGGGAACATTATGACCTTGGGTTATAGGTTATTTTTATGTCAAAGACTGATAGTCAGTTATATCGCACTGAAGCCATATAAGGCCTGCCTTTTAATGTATATAACAATGTCCTCAATTTGGTCTCACAGGTGAGTGCTAAGAGACCTTGTAAACTCTTTTTTAAGTTGGTCACCTAGCATCTCACAGCTGAAATTATACCTTTCTTAAAGAAACAGGAAGAACAGACATCTTTAATTTTTAGATACAAGTTGTACATCCAAAACCCGACATTCTCTGATCTGGCAACATTTGTCATTTGGCAGGACCACGGATGCTCTTGAGCCGAGGAGCCTAAGGGCAGGAGAGGGCCAGCCAAGGATCTGGGACAACAATGTCAGCAGCCTGGCTAAGAGCAGCACGGGGCTGGAGCTCCATGGCTGCCCCCGGGAGCACAGGGTCGGGGCTGGAGCCCCACGGCAGGAGCCAGAGTCCATGTTGCCTAGGGAGCTGGCAGCAGCTGAGGAAGCAGCCAAGTCAGGTTGGGGGTATGGGAGGGCAAGGCAGGGTGCCTACAGGAGCAGCCTGTCAGCAGCAGGCAATGGGCTTAGGGGCTTCTCTGGTCCAGCAAACCTCCCCTGGTCTGGCAAATTCTCTCATTCAGAACCAGTCAGGTCCCGACAGTGCCAGACCAGGGAGATCCAACCTGTAGTTCTGAAATTTGAAAGAGCTTTTTCTTAACCACAGAGTCCAGACAGACATCTTTTTGCAGACTTAGTCAGGAATAAGTCCAAATATACAGATACAGTATAACTACAAATTTGTTCCAGAAAGAAATAATGATATATTTTATTACTTTTGAAGTTTTGCTCATCGATGTAAAGCTGATCAAACATGTGAAGCCACATATTTGCAACTGAATATTCCCTCAGAACTAATTTCAATGCATCTGTTTTCAAAATTATTTAAATTTTATCCACCTTTAACACTATATATTTGGAAATAATCTTCCTTATTAGACATAGCAAGAATCTAAACACTGAATATTTCTGACATTTTATCATCCGTTAAAAACCACGTTCTCTTTAGCAAATTTGCTTTGAGTTCTCTAGCACTCTGAAACACCTTCAATGAAAAGCAACAGGCACTGACCTAGAATTCAGGATAAACCTAGTTCTGTGCTGCTGTGCCAATGAATGGCTATGTATGTGACTCAGTGCATTTTTGTTACTTCACTTCTCTGTTCTCCCTTAACCTCTGGCTTGTCTATTCTGAGTACAGTAAAACTCCAATAGTCCGGCACTCCTGATAGTCTGGCATCAAAATGGCAAGAGCCTAGTGAGTGAGCTTCGGCAAAAAATGAGTCACAAGGTAACAGCGGCAGCAACTGAACTGAGCAAAAGGGTAAAAAGGCTTAAAAACTAAAACATTACAGTATACTGTATACAATATGTACAATAAAAAGGGTTAAGAACACTTTATATACAGTATATAATGTATACAGTATATATATAAAACCATCTTATAGTACCTCCTGATAGTCCGGCATATCTGATAATCCGGCACCACCTAGGTCCCATAGGTTCCGGATTATTGGAAGTCTACTGTACAAGCTTTTTGAGAAAGGGGCTACACAATGTTAATTCTGGCACTTCCTAACTTTCAAGTGCTCAACTTAGTAACCCAGGTATATTCTTTTAATGTAAGTTTTTGCAAGCAATTTTCTAAGTATTTTTTACAAGGTAAAAAAAACCCCTTTTATCTGCAATTGCCTCATCCCCTACTGCTCCAAACACACACACATCTCTTTTCAGCGAAACAGCAGCATCCAATATGTTGGGAACCAATCTAAAACAAAACCCGCTGCAAAATGGTGTTGATGTGTCTCAAAGAAAAATGTCAAGATCCTAGGATAAAGAGTAAAGTGACAAGTCATATATGCTGCTACAAACTATTAAAGAAATTGAAGGAACTCCAACTTGAAATCCAGTCAATTATTAAAAATAGAATGCCCTCCCTGATTTTGTACCAATTTTCTATTTTTACTTATGACATTTAAAAAAAATGTTTTCCTTCCTTGGTGATGATATAGGACTGTCAAACATTATATCATAACAAAAAATAGCCTAATCAGAGCTCCAGACTGTGAGGAAAGCAAAAGATCCCACATCTTCCCATGGCCAATTCAACGATGAGGGGAAAATTCCTTCCCTGGCCCCAAAAAGTTATCAAACCACCCTTACTACCAACAGCATATCCAGAAACCTAGTTCTAACAATTAACTAATGTATCACTGGAATTGGAATTTTGTAAGTAATAAGTCAGATATAATAAATGTATATTATAGCAAAGGTTTGTATTAAACTTAAATACAAGATGTAGGCTTCAGACAGGCCAGGCAGCTTTGTTAACTTAGCTCCAGCTCTGTTTGATGGTAGCATGTTAAAGTGAAGGGATGGAATACTATAATACATAGTGATATTAGTGTTAGATAAAGCTCTGTAGTAGATAGAAAGAAGTTTAATGTTGAAAGACTTTGTAACTTTGTTAAAGTGACTAGAAGTACCTCTTTGTTCCATGCTGCAATTCTGTAAATGTATTGTTTGTGTGAATGAGAGAGAGAATGTTTCAGGAGAGATAAGCGTGAAGGCCACTGCATGATCAAATGGTCAGAGGAGGAGCCGGAGACGTAGAAGCACCTAATAATCATCAACTAAGTGAAAGCACACTGAAGACGCAGACTACTGGGGCAGACTGACGAACCCTGAAGCTAGTGGCAAGCACTCCTTGATAGGGAACCAATCACAACTTTCGACGGAAAGACAACACCCAGAAGGGGTGTTGTCAGCATACTGATATCAGATGACTGTGAGAACAACTTCTTCCCAAAAAGCATATGTCATAGGAAGATTGATTGTGATGCTGAATGACCAATTACGACATGACAAGGCAAAATGCATAGACTTGCATTGAAGGAACATCCTATAAAAGAAAGGGTATCTTGTATGGATCCTTGGGTTCTGTACTGCTAAGATCAAGACCAAGAGGAAGTCCAGAGTGACAAGAACCCGGCTCCCTCCCTCGCACCTGACCTATCTGGCCAACTATTCCATCAGCAGGACGTGTGTGTGTGTGTGCGCGTGCGTGCGCTACTTTGTTATATTGTCAATAAATGCCTTATCCCCCTGAAAAAGATCCCGTATGGTTCTTTTAAGCATAACACTAAAAAAAGAAAGGAGGGAATTTTGATGAAAGCAACAGTAACAGAGCATCATATAGTGACTCATATGGATGTGCAGGAGCAATTGGCTTCTGCAGTGCTTTAAGAACCAGCCAATGAACCACCACACAAAAGAGTCACTCCCCTGTTCCCCCTCTTCCCAACTCACAAAGATAGGGGGCACACCACAAGATGAGATAGGGATTACACCTTGCTGCACAAGGGCCCAAGAGATGCCTTTCCTCTAGCAAAACCAGACAAAGCCCACCACTGCTGAAATGGCAACAACAGTACGCTTAAGAGCTGAAATAAGTGGCCTGAACTGTCTGAATATCCTGAGCAGAAAGAGGATAAAATATTGAAAGAACAAAAATTAAGCTTCTGTCCTATTTTACAACAGACAGAGAATTCTTGTTTTCTGAGGGCATGTCTACACTTAAAACACTGGATCAGACTAGTTGAGCCAATCCAGCTATGCTCCTGTAGTGCTTTAATGTAGATACTCCAAGCCAATGGGAGAGAGCTCTCCCGTCAGTGTAGTTAATCTGCCGCCCCAAGAAATGGTAGCTATGTTGGCAATAAAAGATTTCCTGCTGACACAGAACCGTCTACATGGTGGAGGGAGGATTAGGTCTGTTCAACTAAGTCTCTCAGAGGTGTGGATTTTCCTACCCCTGAAAAATATAATTATACCAATATAGGTCTGCAGTAGAGACCAGATCTCAGCTTTTCTCATTTTCTCCAGAAAACTGCTGTAAGTTTTAAAAATCAGACCAGAAATAAAAATATAATCAAGACATCTTTACACTATGGCAAGCTGAACCTAAATACTAAAACCTAAAAAGGGCAGGCTTGACATTCTATGGCAGTATTAGTTTAAATATAAAAATTATAAAGATCAATAATGGTATCCACAGTTTCTACTGAATTTATCAAAATGAACACATTTTATTTTACCATATGCCTGAGAAGTTCACATTGACAACGTGTAACTGCATTGCCAAAGTTGTCAGAAGAAAGCTGGAAGTTTTGGCAACTAGGTTAAAACAAGTGAAAACTTTCACAGGTAAGTTTGGAGTTCTGGCAAGCAGTTAATGCTTTTGGCTCCAGGAAAGAAATGATTTTCTACTTTCCCTCCCACTTGCAAACAGGAAGAAAGGGAACTTACATTTTTTGGATGAAGATAGGAGGTTTTTGTTTTTGACCTAACCAAGCTGTGACAGTGTCCACCTGATTCACTTCTCCTACCATATCCAACAACCAGCACATTAACTGGGTATTTCTGCTACACTGATCAGCTGACACCGAGTTTCTGTGTTAACATCCCACTGATACAAATGGAGCAGATCCACATCTGAAAGCTGCTTCTGGCTGAGTGAAGGTTCAGGAATACAATGCTTCACTGGCTTACATTTGGAAGATTATCTTCACAACAAAAAGGAACAGAACTCTCTTCTTTAAACTAAAGTTAACATTGATACATAATTCTAAATAAAGGAATTAATTCTGCTGTAAATTCCTCAGCTGTGAACAAATTATAAAATTTCAGATTCTTGATGTTAAAGAATCATCTCTCCACCATTAACATTGAACTGGATAGGTTAAAGACCCAACTGCTGTGCATGGCAGTGAAGGGACTGAGGAAAAAAAATGAGACATAGTAAAATTATACTGGTAAAACAAAGGCCATCCAGCTTACAGACTAATATGCCTGAACCAAGAATCAGCCAATATCATCAAGATCCCCATGGGAGAGATTCTGCACAGCTGGTAGATCTTCTATAAAAAAAATCCCTGTTCAGTTGCCTCTGGAATAGCAAAGGTTACTGTATCTCTGAAGATAGAATCATAGACTAATACTAGAACTGAAAGGGATCTTGAGAGGTCATCAAGTCCAGTCCTCTGTGCTCACGGCAGGATCAAGCACCATTTAGATCATCCCTGATATATGTCCATCCAACCTGCTCTTAAATATCTCCGGAGATAAAGATTCTATAACCTCTCTAGATATTTTCAGAAAACTGAAAAAAAGTGAAGTTTGCTGCACTTCTGTTTAAGAACTAACCTTTTATAATTTTTCTACTTTCCAGCTATCTAATAAAGGAGCAGCATATTTGTTCACCTCTTCTCCCACAAATAGTGGACAGACTTCATATCCTTACTTTTCTCCTCTGTACAAAGAATGATTCTGCCATCTAGTCATTGTTAGGCAATGCGAACTATTAATATGACAAATAAAGCTTATTTTGCTGTGCAATATCTGCTTTATTAAAAGCACTAAAATGCCACAGTAAAACTAAATTTAGATAGTATGTTTCAAAAGAGAAAAAAAACTAAAATAAAATACCCTGAAGGGTGAAAGAGATTACATGCTACTTCAAATTTACCATGACCATGCTATGAAGCAGCTGAAGATTTCACACTTATTTTTCATCCTCAAGTCTTCCAACTGCACGAAAATGGTATCTGCGGAAGTATAAGTGCCGACATACTCGATATCAGCCAGGATGCAAGACGTAGGATAGCCAGAATGGCTCCAATTCTAATTGAGATAAAGTTTCCAAAGGTTTTATTTTAAGAAACTCATGACTAACCCATTGAAACACCCACCCTATTTTTTAATTTAAGTGTAAGTAACATTCTTTAAATCAAAGCAACTTGCCAGTGGTTATATAAACAACCATCTGCCTTATTGTATCTTTTCTGTTTTTCACTGTTTTATCAATTTCAAAATGTAAAAACACATTTATCAACAATATAACATACTCCCATCTGGGTTTTGTGAGACGTTCATCACTTCTTTCAAGAAATGTGCTAACAATAATTATGAAACTATCTGTGAACCCTGCATACTGTCATGTCACTGAGATGAACCTGCTGCCTACAAACTAGAAGGGCTCACTGATGCACATCTGACAATCTCCTCAGTAAAACTCTTTCCAAACATCAGATTTTCAAGAGTGGATTTAACATATGCAAATGAATCCGTACCAGCTAAGACATGAATTTGTATTTAAATTTAAAATTTCCATTGATGCTATTTAGTGGTCTCCATTCTTTGAACAGCTGTTAGGCCAAAATATGACTAATTGTCTCTCCACCTTCTTTAGTCGCCAAAAAACAAAGTTCACATTAAAGAGATGATTAAAAGTTAAACATTTGCTGATGCTACAAAGCAAGTTTAAAAACGTTATTTAGAGAGGGTTCCTTCCCTTCTATTATTAAAAGCCATTTGTTTGAAAAACAAGCTTTTTGATTTCACGGACAGAAAAAGAGGGAGAAAAAAGGAATCTAATTGCATAAAAATGTACTATTGGGATGGTGCAGGGAATACCCTCCGCTTTCCATTATAACACTCCCATTTTCAGTTCCGAATTTTTCCAAACTTTAGCCATTTGGGATAAAATTAGCATATTACATGTCCGCCTCAGAAGGAATTTACATTTCAACTACAACAGTTCAGTCACATATAGGAATGGTGTTAGGAAAAAACACAGTGTTATGAAATGACAGACTGCAGGCTAAGCCAGAGCTCTGCCATACAGCCTGGTTGAAAAGGGCAATGGAAGCCAGCTGAGCAAGCACATGCCTCAGGGGCTAATAGGAAGCGGCTGTAAGCCTCATTAGCCAGAGGGATAGATAAGGCAGCCAGAGGGAATGTGGAAGTGGGAAGCCATAAAGTGGCTGAGTGTGCTCCCCAGCCAGAAGGAGAAACTAGCTGAATTTGACGCAAGAATGAGAAACGATGCTCTGTAACTAAAAGATGGTGGGAAATTGGCACAGACAATAAAAGGCAAGGGTGATTGCACCAGAAAGGGTCTCCAGTTGATTTGTGGGTGAAGAAGGGATTCCAAGGCGAGGGGCCTGGGCAAGGACCTTGACACAGCATGTTAAAAAAAAAAGCGGACAACTGTCTAATTGAGAAGCTAAGACATCACTAAGTCTTGGGCCAGGTCTTGAAATTTAGCAAGTGATGGTTTGTGTGTCAGGAATGTGCTTTTACTATCCCTGTGAAACTGTACCCAAATTTGGCTAAGTTTTGAGCCTCGGGGATGCAGTTCACGTACAGTAAGTAGAGACTTGTTAGAGCTTAGCAGCTTAATTCTCTGAACTGAATAATCTCCATCCCTCACAAACCGTCAAATGAACCTGCAGATGTTCCATTTACCAGGCCAGGGCCGTCCTTAGCCATAGGCAGAATAGGCAGTTGCCTAGGGCACCAGTATTTCTGGGGCGCCACTCTGCCGGGACGGATGGGAAGCAGTGGGGCATGTGTAAGCAGGGGCTAAACTATTGCTTGCTATCAGCCAGCTAAAAGGAGAAAGCTGCCCTGTGGGTGGGTGTGCTCACTCCAATTGTTTAGCTCTGCAAGATAATTAACTGTTAACTGTTGATATGTAAATACAGCTCATGCCAGGAGGGGGAACAATTCCAAGGTGTGGTTATGTAAATCCAATTCAGCCAGGGCTGATGGAGGATCAGTGTTGGAATGGAATGTGGTGTATTGTAACTAATTTGGGGCTCTTGTGGGGGGTCACAAATCATGCCACCTCTAAATGTGGGAACTGTAAAATATGACACCAGTGCTTGCAGGAGAGACACCATCATTGTAAGAGGTCTCAGAGGAACAAGCCTACCCCCTGTCAGAGTTGAGTGAACTGAGTTGGGGGGGGAGGGGGCCTTGAGGGCTGAGTCAGCCTGCTTCATGCCTGCCAGGTGTGAGCTGTAAGACTGGCTCAACCTCCTCCTTTCCCCCCTGGTTTTAAGGGCAGACCTAAAGCAGACTTCATGAGGAGTCTTTTTGCTAGTCCAGTGGAAGCTGGAATCGTTTGCCAGCCTAGGTGGTAGCTAAAGAGTTGAAATCACTAAGAGCTGAAATCACCGGTTTGGCCGGGAGCCAGACCCATTGCAGCCAGTGGAGCCGCTGGTGGGAGCAGCCAGCGGACTACAGGAGCAGCACAAAGGTGGCCTAGCCTCAGGCTCAAGGAGAGGAGTCATCCGGATGATGTGTCAGGGTCTGCACTGATGGACAGAGCTGTAAGTGGGGCGTTTGAAGTGGGGTACAGAGAAAGTTTGGGTAAGTGAACTTTGTTGTGGTATTTTCCCAAGATAATGCCATATGACTTCTCTCTCTTTCATTAAAAGTTTCTTTTCTTCACTCAGACTCTGTGCTTGCGAGTGGGGAAGCATTGCTTCTCAGAGGCGCCCAGGGGTGTGTGAATTTCCCAGGCTACTGGGTGGGGGCTTGAGCCGGTTCTGTGTGAGATGGACCCCTAAATATTGAACCCAGCCCT
Source organism: Rafetus swinhoei (assembly GCA_019425775.1). NCBI lineage: Eukaryota > Metazoa > Chordata > Testudines > Trionychidae > Rafetus > Rafetus swinhoei. The sequence continues at coordinate 59,532,256 of CM033427.1, forward strand.
GGCTGCTGCCGGGCCTACCCAGTGGAAGGTTTACACATGTAACAGCAGGGCTGGGTCCTAGAGAGGGCCGAATGCGCTGCCTGCAGCACAGTCTCAGGGAGGGGATTGGCTGCTGGGGTCTCTGGGAAGGGGAAGAGGTAGGGGTGGAAGAGCAAGTCAGGCATAGGGGCACCAGTTTAATAATCCTGCCTAGGGCACCATAAATCCTAAGGACGGCCCTGCACAGGGCATGCACATCCTGGGGCTCCAGAGGCTGAACAAGATTTTCCCTAAAATAGTTATTTGCTGAAAATCCATTGTTTTCAGTCCTACAAAACCCATCATGGTTTGGACACAAACTCAGAGAAGTTTGGGCCCAATTTATTTTTCAAGCCCAAGATTGCCATTCACAAAATGGCCAAAGGAAGAGGAGACAAATGTATTATTCAAAAAGATTATATGAATATTACTTTTTGTAGCTGTGCTGGTCACAGATATCAGAGAGACAGGATGGCTGATATATCTTATTGGTCTAACATCTATTGGTGAAAAGGACTTTCACCCACCTTGTCTCTCTTCTGTTTGTACAGGTCAAACTATATTCTACTTTAAACACAAGAGTCAAAAGACATTGTCCAGAACTTAAACTGCAACATTATAAATTATACAGTAAATAATTCAAGTTATTGTTAAAATATTAAAATGTAGCAATTTTAAACAAAAATATTTAATTTCTACTTGTATTTTTAATACACAGAAGAAAAATATAAATACACAAAACATATACACAAAACATATACCTCTCCAAGAGCTTCATAGCGCTTTTGGTTCCATCTATGTAAATCTTCACGGTAGTTAAAAACAAATGGCTCTCCAGTTTTTATATGCCTTAATTGCCCCTCTATAAAAGAAACAATAATATTAGATTTAAATGCACATTTTAAGAGTTTTAAAAGCAGGGGTAACAATTCACTGTTGAAAACAAAAGACTAAGTTCATATGAAAGCAAAACCATATTCTTTCATATACCACATTATGTTTTTCCCTTCCCAATTACAATATAGGACACTTAAACCAAAACAGACTGCAGCAAGACCACCATCACTTGATTTACAGGTGAATGTAGAGTACAAAAGATGACATACTGAACTTTAGGTGAAAATTTCCAGAGCCCTGCTGGATACAAAAGTGGTATCCCCATCTGAAAAAATGATCCATAGATATCTGCAGATTTACAGAGCACTATAAATTTCAGCCTGTCAGCCTGGTGTGTAACTAATATTTGTGTCCTAAAAGTATGCTATAAATGAAGAATTAGCAGCTGAATAGCTAACCATCTGATTTGTACCAATCAACCTGGTAATTAGATACCAACTGTTAACCATTTGTACTCAATTAAATTGCACATGCAGGAAGTGTGAAAGGTACATTGTAATACAAAAAGTTTTTTAAAATTAAGCTCTTAATTTCTAAAATAGTTTGTTATAAATGTAATGCCTTAGCACCCCAATGCAATCAAGCAGGGGACCTTAGTTCAAGACACACTTTGAAACTCTTGCACCTTGAGTTAACAATAGAAAAATGATGCAGTATGTCCAAGAAGAATACCCATAACACAGCAATTTATTTTGCATAGCAACATTACAGTCTCTTAGCTTCACAGCTAAAGAACAGTAGCACATCCAAATACCGATGAAGGAAAGGCCTAGAGTGGAGATGACTGAGGAATAAAATGGCAGTTCGCAAGGAGGTATACTTCTCCCTACTCCAGTCTACCAAGTATTTTACCAGTTATATATCAATTGAAGCATCAAAATAAAATGTTATGGCCACAAAAGGGGATACAAAGTGATTAAAAACCAATATCTAAGCATATTATCCTAAAATGTTGAAATGTCTGACTGGCAGAAACATGGTTTATTAGCACGATTTTTCCTCCTCTGCAACATAAAAACAAAGACATTAGCTCAACTGACATTTCCTTGTGAATTCTAAGCTTTGATAAAGAATTCTGTGAATGCAAATGTTATTTAAAAGGAGCAAGATAAGTTCTGAAGACACCTGAAGCTTCAAACAAAATAGGAATGTAAGCAACTAGTCGACTAGCGGATAAGCATATGCTTATCGGATAGTCGACTAGTAACTCGACTAGCCGCTCCCCACACCTTACTTGCTCTAAAGCCGGTTCCCCCCCACCCCAGCACCATCTCTGAGGGGGGCAGGGGAGACAGAGGCATAGGAGAGACAAGGCACAAGATGGCAATCAGCTGTTTCCCGGCTCATTCTTGGTCCCCCCTCTCCCCCCACAGTTGCTACGCTTCTGCTTTTTAAATGTATCAAGAGCCAGGTTCTTGATACATTTAAAAGGCTAAAGCGCAGCAGAGGAGACCAGGCACAAGCCAGGAATCAGCTGTCCCTCCTTGCACCTGGTCCTCCCTGCAGCGCTTCAGCTTTTTAAATATATTAAAAGCCTGCCGGCTCTTAATACATTTAAAAGGCAGAGCAGCAGCGGAATTAGCTCCTGGGGCCGAGAGCTAACCCCACTGCGGCTCCGCAGTTTCTCCCACTTATTGACTAGTCAATTTGTTGATTAAACACAATTTAACATCCCTAAAACAAAACATGTGAAAGCTTTCTGCTGTCTTCAGTGTACTTACCTGTATACTTACTCATTTAATAACAGAAGATTTTGACTCTCTCAATCCTTCTATTACCTCAGTTTCAATATATTATTTTTTCCAATCACTAATCTCCAGGAAAGTGTTCCTTCCCAAGTTCACATCTAACATCTAAGGTTCCAATATCCCCCTGTTCACAGAACCACATAATCTAAGATGCCTACATTTTTAAAATCTCATTGTTCCTTCTTTGCTAGTTATGATTCAGTATAGCTTGTTTTAAAGTAGGTTACTGATGAAGTTCCTCTCTCCCTAAGGAAATCACAATCAATATCAAGAAAGAACTGTAATTTATTTTCAAGTATTTCAAAAATCTTTGGAAATCCCATCTTCTCAATTTTACAAGGCAAATAAAAGTTTACTTGTCCTTCATAAATAGAAGTATACAGATTATATCAGAAATGTTCTACAGTGTATATACACATATGTTAGAAATATCAGAAGCATACATGTCCCTTTTTGGTGATATCCTAACTAGAAGCATATGCTACAGTATTTATTACTCCCTAAGGAAGTCATTCAGAGTATTATGTTAGTGATGGAACTTTTAATAATATAATGTTAAAACATCGCACCCCCCCCCATTCACATTTCAACCCTTCTCTTTAAGCAGCCACATGTGCACCATTAGCTCAAGTCAGTAGAGCAGGCAGACAATAGTAGAGGCTGCACATATCTTTAAAAAAATCTGAGAAGTGACAGAGTTAACCCCTCCCATCAAAGAAAGAGCATCACTTTCATGACACTTTTAGTCTCTAAGTACCTTCCTTTGAAAGCCATCAGGGTATTAAAAAGCTAAGTGTTGCATAAATGACTATCATTTAAAGGAAAGCTCTTTTTCCCCCCCTTAAAAGTGGAAGTTGTAAACTAGACAGCATTAGAAACTAAAGTTCTCTATTCACAGAACAGACACTACATGGCAATAGGAGTGTACACTTCCCAGTCTGCCTAAATACAGGTTTTAAACAATTTTGTAGGGACCCCTTTTGGGAATCTGGTATTTGTTCAGCCTCCATGCCTATTTAAACTGGCATTTCTTATCTGAGATTGAGAATATGGGTACAAACTAGGGATGTTAAAAACCATTTAATTAAGTAACCATGTAACTGCTGAAAATTTCAAATTGTATCGAGTACATGATTAGTGAGTTACCCACATCTTAATATCCTTATGGGAGAGTCTAAGGGGATTGTCTGTGATTCCATGATAAGAGTGGTATAGTGATCCAGGAGCTCTTATTTGTTTCTGGCTTGGTTCTATAAATAATTACAGACACATTAGCAGTTTGTGGTGTTTGCCTTGTTTTTGACAGTCTGCCCTGAGGCAGACACTCAGGCTATGTCTATACTGCAAGCCTCTTTCGAAAAAGAGCATCTAGACTACAACCAGTACTTTCGAAAAAGCAAGCCGCTTTTCCAAAGAGAGCACCCAGGCAGTCTGGAAGTTCTCTTTCAAAAAAGCACAGTTTGCATTACATAGAGCCTTTTTCCGAAAGAACACTTTTGAAAAAAGGCGTTCTTCCTCGTAAAATGAGGTTTTCCGCGGTTAAAAAAAACCTGCCGCGTTCTTTCAATTCACTTTCGAAAGAACACAGCAGCAGTCTAGATGCAGGGGAAGTTTTTTCGAAAAAAGGCCACTTTTTTCGAAAAAACCCTTTAGTCTAGACACACCCTCATGGTCATGACCCATTCTAGGCAGCGTAGCAGTTATCTTTAAGGATAAAATTTTACTGCTTTAAACTATGAAATTCTAGCAAGGCTTCACAAGGTATAAACCATGTTCTAATAATCCATTGCTATACAATTTATAAGCGGAATCTTCACAAAGTATATTCTACTTACGTTCATTAAATGCATATTCAAATCCTTCAAGAGTATCAGGAAACTCAAGTGGAGGCTCATCTTTTTTCATCAGTTCATCCAAATCTATCCTAGACAATAAATCTAAAAAGGAAAAATACATCATAGTATGCCTGGTTTATTTTAGCAAGCATATCGGATAATATTTTATGTAATGCTTGGTTAGTGTTGGTGTAATTAACTGTGTCCAGTTCTCTCTTTTAGAAAGATCCCATTGGACTATTTATTTTCCACTCCTATGGACATCTTGTAGAGTTCCACAAGGCTCAACACCTGTCTGTGCCTAGATGGTGGTATCTTAACTGTAAGATCGTTAGAGAAGACTGGGAGATGGTTTTGAAAATAATATCCCAACAACTCATCTCTATCTCTCTTCTACCCCAGATCTGGATAATTCAATCTCAGGGGACTTTTTTTTTGCTCAGGTGAGGTCAGAAATTATATTAGTTGGTAAAGTCTTTGAAAAATTTGGCACAAATTGTTTCCTTATACGGAGGAAAGGTTGGAGAGAAAGGAGGAGAGCTCCTTCATCAAAGGATTTTTGTTGTGTATTTTAAAATCCTTCTGCTACAGCGCCACTTTGTAGCAGTGTCCAAGAGAGCTTGCTTCCAGCAGTATTTGGCTGGGAGGTTATGCCCATTTCTATCAGAACTGAATACCATCACAGTTCTCACACTTCTGTAATATGTTCTAGTTGGAGTTATTCTTATGGACCACACAGATTCAGTAAGGGCAGAAAAATACAGACCCATGACCAGTATAGGCCAGGTGGAGTGCATTACATTTGTTCCATATTCAGAACTAGCTTTCTATTGGTGGCATGTGAAATTCAAACTCATAATATAGTTAGTCCCACTTGGGCTGGGTTCTTGCCATCTAGCTGACTACCTTCTACTTGGGTATCCTAAGATTAGCTGAAGTACTACTGTTAAATGTCCTTAGATGTGAGCTTTTGGGAGCTTTGCTTAAACATTCATTTCTTACAACTAAGAAATTCGAGCAAGACTTTACAAGGTACAATTCATGCTCTAATTTGTTGTTCTATAATTTCTAAGTAGAATCTTCATGAAGCTCATTCTACTTACTTTCATTAAAGGCATACTCAAATCATTGAAGTGTGTTGGAAAACTCAAGTGGTAAAGGGCCTTAACTTGAACTCATCTCCATGTTGGTTCACTAGAGTTTAGGTTCGATGGATAGCAGGAGATGGGCTAAGACTTAATACAGTACAAGCTTTTTTATCTGGCACTTTATTATCCAGGAAACTGTTAACCAGCATTTGTCATAAATGGCAATAAAATTTCCCCTTCAGTTAATTGTAAAAATTCCAATAGCCATCCAGCATCATTTTCCAGTGCTTGAGGAAGCCGCATTTATAAACTTGTGACAGTAAATGCCTTTCTTGTCCTGCCTCTGAGTACAGTACTGTATAATACAGTGCCAACATTGGATATTATCCGATACATCCTGCAGCAGTGGCTAACAATACACCAGCAACAGGCAAAAGCAGAGAAGAAAACATGTTGTTCTGACTATAACCCAGAAATTGGACCTAATTAGTTGCCTTGAAAGAGGAGAAAACAGGAGCTAACTGATGCAAGAATTTTGCATTAGCAATCTATGGTATTACAGTGCAGAAGGCAGACCTGATGAAATTAGTGTTAAGTGCTAAGCAACTGAGAAACTCCATAGTTTGCACAAATCAAAATTGGAGCAATTAGATAACATAGGGTATGAATGGTTTTCCTTGAAGATTTGAGGGAACTCCAATTTCTAGCTCAATGTTGATTGAAAAGACAAAGAACTTGTATCAACAAATGGAAATGACCAAGACCTGCATTTTTCTGATGGCTCTTTGGCATGCTTTAAGATGCGACATGGTATCAGAAGGCTTGATTTCTCTGGAGAGAAACAGTCTGCTGATCATGAGGCCGCAGAAAGATACCGAGGCTATGTCTACACTATGAGCTTTTTCGGCAGAAAATATGCTAATGATTAGCATGAGTTGCGACATCATTAGCATATTTTCTGCCGTTCCTTTTTGCACAAGGGGTTTTTGCACAAAAAGCAGTGTAGATGTTTTCTTTTTGCACAAAACCCCTTGGGCAAAAAGCAGCAGCAGGGGGAGGTATAGCTCAGGGGTTTGAGCATTGGCCTGCTAAACCCAGGGTAGTGAGTTCAATCCTTGAGGGGACCATTTAGGGATCTGGGGCAAATCTGTCAGGGATGGTACTTGGTCCTGCCATGAGGGCAGGGGACTTGACTTGATAACCTCTCAAAGTCCCTTCCAGCTCTATGAGATATGTATATCTCCATATATTAAAATATGCTAATGATGTCACAACTCATGATAATGAGTCCCTCATTAGCATATTTTCTACTGAAAAAAACTCATAGTGTAGACATAGCATGAGTGTTTTTTAAGAAGCTGGTTGGGGAGCATGGTGTAACCCCAGAGAATATCTACAATGTTTCACAAAGGGCAAGTCGTGCCTGACCAATCTGATTAGCTTCTATGATGAGGTAACTGGCTCTGTGGACATGGGAAAGTCAGTGGATGTGATATACCTTGACTTTAGCAAGGCTTTTGATATGGTCTCCCACAATATTCTTGCCAGCAAGTTAAGGGAATGTGGATTGGATAAATGGATGGTAAAATGGATAAAAAGCTGGCTAGAAGGCCGGGCCCAGCGGGTAGTGATCAACGGCTCAATGTCAGGATGGCGGTCGGTTTCTAGCGGAGTGCCCCAAGATTCGGTTCTAGGACCGGTTTTGTTCAATATCTTTATTAATGACCTGGATGAGGGGATGGATTGCACCCTCAGAAAGTTTGCGGATGACACTAAGCTAGGGGGAGAGGATACACTTGAGGGCAGAGATAGGGTCCAGAGTGACTTAGACAAATTGGAGGATTGGGCCACAAGAAATCTGATGAGGTTCAACAAGGACAAGTGTAGAGTCCTGCACTTGGGACGGAAGAATCCCAAGCATCGTTACAGGCTGGGGACCAACCAGCTAAGTAGTAGTTCTGCAGAAAAGGACCTGAGGGCTATAGTGGATGAGAAGCTGGATATGAGTCAACAGTGTGCCCTTGTAGCAAGAAGGCTAATGGCATATTAGGCTGCATTAGGAGGAGCATTGCCAGAAGATCCAGATAAGTGATTATTCCCCTTTATTTGGCTCTGGTGAGGCCACATCTGGAGCATTGTGTCCAGTTCTGGGCCCCCCACTACAAAAAGGATGTGGATGCACTGGAGAGGGTCCAGCGGAGGGCAACCAAAATGATTAGGGGGCTGGAGCACATGACCTATGAGGAGAGACTGAGGGAGTTGGGTCTGTTTAGTCTGGAGAAGCGAAGAGTGAGGGGGGATTTGATAGCAGCCTTTAACTTCCTGAAGGGAGGTTCCAAAGAGAATGGAAAAAGGCTGTTCTCAGTAGTGACAGATGGCAGAATAAGGAGCTATGGTCTCAACTTTCAAAGGAGCAATCCAATATTTTCACTGACAGTACAGCATCAAGGATGCAGTCTTCAATGCAACATGTGCCTAGTCTGTTATCAAGTCTACAACTTTAAAGAGCATGCAGAAAATTGTGGGTGGAAGTGATATTTGTGAAGGGGTCCTCTGATGAAGAAGCATTTAAAGGCTTCAATGTAAGATCAAAAAGGAGAGCGCTACTGGAGATAATTCATAGAATCATAGAACACTAGAACTGGAAGGGACCCAGAGAGATCATCAAGTCCAGTCCCCTGCCCTCACAAGCAGGACCAAGCACCATCTAGATCAGGGGTCGACAACCTATGGCTCACAAGCCATAAATAGCTCACTTAGGAGCCAAATATGACTTGCAGCTTCAGCTATGACTTGCAGCTTCAGCTTAGCTCCCCTTGGTCTCCCCTCACCCACAACTGGGAGCCCATGCTGGTGCTACAGCCTCATGCACTGCACAAGATTGGAGCCAGCGCCAGCTTTCTGCAGGAGGGATGGGGAGTGGGAAGCCCCAATGCTCCACGCCAGATTTGGCTTGCTGTGAAGTGTGTGCTGCTCTTCCCCTTCCCACAGCAACGCGCACACTTCCTTATCCACCCTGCCTTCCCCCCGTGCTCCATGGAGGCGGGACACAGGAGCTGTGCGACCTCCCCCTGCCTAAGAGAGCGCACTTGGCTGTGCTGGATGTGGTGGTGAAGCACATTATGCATGCAGGTGCCAGGTGGTAGGAGTGGCAGCTAAGATGGCGGTGGAGGAGCCGGGCTTTGGGGATGAGGAACAGCATGTGCGCTTCTTCTAGCACTGCCCGTAGATCCTGCCCAAGAGATACTCATCCCTGGAGACTTGCAGGTACCGGCAGAGCTGATCCTGCTCCTTCCCCTCTGGCCAGACACCCACCCACACCCTGCTCCTCCACAGACACATAGCAACACCCTGCTCCCGCCCCCGCCCTGAGACCCACCAGCACCCTGCTCCTGCCCTCTGTCCTCCTGGCCAGACACCTATCACCAGCTTGCTCCTGCACCCTGCCTTCGCATTCCGTATGTGTGAAACTGATTGTTCCTTCCTAAGTGGCAAACTTTGCATTTGTCCTTATTAAACTTCATCCTATTTACCTCAGACCATTTCTCCAATTTGTCCAGGTCATTTTGAATTCTTACCCTATCCTCCAGATTAGTCGCAACCCCTCCCAGCTTGGTATCATCTGCAAAATTAATCATCATACGCTATATGCCATCAGCTAAATCATTGATGAAGATATTGAACAGAACCAGTCCCAAAACAGACCCTTGTGGGACCCCACTTGTTATGCCCTGCATAACTGATGTCCTTCAAAATGGAGACCCTACAATCCAATCACTAAAATGAAAAATAATGAGGCAACTAACTTGCAGGCAGGCTGACATCTGTAAGATGCTTCAAAAAGCTTCTACAGCTTGTGCCACTAGTCCAACACCATTAACATAGACAGCAGAAGTTGTTGATATTGATGACCCAAAGGCAGTAAATAACAGTATTGTATACAGTAATAGTAAAAAAAATGTAGTGTTAAGTATGATTATTTCATTTTTTCAACATTTTGGAGTTCAGAAAAATAACTGGCACATTTAATTAACCAGCAACCCCCAGTCTTCATTCATGTCAGATAGCAAAGCTTGTGCTGTATCTATTTCACTTGAGCTAGTGAATAAACAACTTTCTAACATTGATATCTTTTGAAAATTCCAAATGACGTAGTTGTCTCTAAGGAAGATTAAGCCAATGCTAAATTGAACGACAAGTTTTGGTGCACAAAAACAATTACCTGTAAATGTTTTAAATTATCAAAAATACTATCCTCTCGGATAAATGACTCCCCCCCCCCCCAAAAAAAAACAGTGGAATTTCAACAAACCTTTCCCCCCAAAATCACCTTTATGCTGAGTAACAGCTAGAGAACTTACCGTAATTATACTGAAATTTCTCAAAAGCTTTGGGGCTTTTACAGGCCTATAATACAAATGTCTACTCTATTCTCATCATCATCATTTCATGAAAGAAATTTCTGTCAGCATATTTGTAGATCTCATTTTAATGCTGGCGTTACAAGGTGTACTGTTACTTCCTTTGTAGAAGAGTATTTAGACAACAATGATTTAATGCAAGCGCTTGCAATGTGAGCTTATCCCCAGTGCAACAGAAATTGTGTCAACGCTCCAGAAATCCAGTCTTTGTTAGCTGAGTTGTGGGAATAATATACACTATGTACTCCTACACTTGAAAAAGATTATCAAGAAGAGCACTACAGTTAATTAGCACTGAACAAAACAAACTATTTAATCTATTAAACCTTTTAGAGCCTATTCCTTTTCTATAAATATACAGGAATCTGTAATTGTCCAGTTGGACCACCTGGATCAATGCCTTGGAAATATATTTTGTAATACCTATATTATAAAGTCGACATAAATATTCCTGCCCTTCCCAATGGCTCCTGAAAAACACCATCTAAATGGCATCAATTGTATTCTCTAATGACAATTTCGGCAAACATTCTTAACAGGTTATTCTCTTACCGACCACTGAAATTCAGACTTGTTGGGCCTCCCTCTAAAGCAACTGAACCTGAACACTGCAAGAGACAGGATATTGCAGTGGATGGATCACCAGAGTAATCCATTTTGGTAACTCCCAGGATCCTTAACCACAGCTACTGCAGAGGAATTCTATTTTTATTTCCCTTTCCTTAATTTTAATAAATGTCTCTGAAATAGTTTGTATATAAAGAAACCAAATAAGTTTATACCTTTTAGTGCAGTAGTTTTTTCTTTTTCATCCGGGCCTCCTTGTTGGAGCTGTGCCATGTTTATCCAAATTGTCAGCAAAATTAAAGTGATGAAGGAAAAGGACATCAATCTTCATAGGATGAGCTAAAAATCAATAATTGAAGTTAGAAACTAGCCAGTTCATTGATTTCTGCTTCAGCAACTATCACATGTAGATAATTTATTAAATTGTATAAATTATATATATATATAATTTAATGGTATGCATAACTTCAAAAGTAAATTTTCTGCTAGAAAGGAAATTAAATAAATGTGATATACTAGTCACAAAAACCAAGTTAGGGTTGATTTTTAGCTTTACTTAAAAAAAACCCACCAATGCATTTACTAATCCACTAACAGCAATACAATGCTTAAAATATACTACCTCATACAAATTAAGAAAAATAGCGTGGTCCCTTTATAAATCTCCTGCAATGACTGGTGAAGCATTCCATTTCACAGTGGTATTCCATTCAAGCCATTCCAACATAAAGTTAGAAGTATCAACCTGTTGCTCTTCCAGATTGCATATGGTTTACAATTACTGAAGATCAATGTAAGAAATAGAAAACAAACTAGAAGTGCAAATGACCAACAGCAACCCACAATCCAATTAGAATATTCCCACATTTAACTGCAATTGCCATTTACAGTCCTTGCTATATCACATGGGATTAGGTTTCTCTAAATTTACATACAGTGACTACAGTTATATTACAGAAGCACAGTTTAGAGATTGAGGGGTTGTGTACAGAGAAACCCTCAGAAAAAAATCAATCCAAACTAACTAAAAGGTATGAATTCAAAGTGGATTTAATTAAACCACATTAAGCCCCAATGTGCACACCCTTCTTCAAAATTAAGAGTGGCCATACTTCAGTGAATTCCAAATTAAGGCCACTTTAATTAGGAATAGGTTCACATGGTGCGTAATGTGGTTTAACCAATCCATTTTAAATTCACACCCTTAGTTAATTCAGATTCATTTTCCTGAGTATCCCCATGAAGATTTCACAAAGCTGCTAAATGCATCACTCATCACAATGTAATTGGCATTATGTTGCCACTGCTTACATGACAAGAGTAACAGCAGTTTGCCTATTGTTCTCCTCATTCTATTACATTTTTACCTCCAAAGTCTTCTTAGATGTGGCAGAGCTGGTATATCCAAATCAAGATAATCAATTCCCTATTTTTCTTAATAAAAATTCAGAATTCTAAGTCTGCATGACCAAATGTAAACACTATTGAAAAATGCAGCCAAGTAGTTGTTTGATATATTTGATATACATTAATATGTGCACTTGACATAGTTTATTTGGCATTAGTTTTCTGATGGGAGTTAAGTCACAGAGAATAAAGTGGCAGAAGGTTTTCTTGATGTGAATTGGGACACAGAACTGACACATTGTATAGCTCTTGATAACCACTACTGTTTAAATATGGGTTTGCAAGAAATAGTTATAATAGATTAAAAACATCTTTATGCAATTTTGTTCCATCAACTACACCAAGCAATTATCATATCTTCTTGCCTTCTACAATCCCAAAAGAGAATCCACTACATATTAATAAAACTATAACTTGTCAAGTGTAATCTTTATTGAGTCAGCATTTCAAAACAAAGAACACTGGAATATTTTTTGTATACACTCTTGACTCAGTATCTAGAAACGATAAAGAACGTGTGTCCAGTCATAAAGTATTCCTTCATTTGTTTAGCATAAGAGATCATTAGCAGAAAAAGATAAATTACATTTTTCCATTTTCAAGAGAGGACTTTCAACACTCAACACTGTGACCTATTTCCAGCCACATGAATTTGACACCAGGGAAAACATCAACATAGCAATTCAGCTTTATTTTTTAAAATAAAGCACTATGGGAGCATTGAACCTCACTGCCCCCAAGCTTTTCGGATTCTTGGTTACAGATTTCAATCACGCCATCTATCTGATTTATCCTTCTCCACAATACCCATTATCATGGCTGTGTTTGCTACAAAAATGTGGTTCATGCAATTTGGAACCTTTTCCAATATAGGTTTGTTAATCTTCCTCCCAGAGACTAATATATCAGACTTGATACTACTCCTGACTCTCTCAGACTTAAATCTGCAAGCAGGAAAGCCAAGATAATTTCCTCTCAGTTTTGGTCGTTTACTATGATACTAACTAGTTAAAAGCAATATTTCATATGTAAGCCAATGTTGGAAGGTTAAAGGAGTTAGTTTTATTTAAACAATATAAAAACTGCTGTATGTTCTGTCTTAGCAGATTTAGAATAATATGAACAAGGATGCCTTTATGGTCTCAAAGAAAAAGTAGCATCTAGTACAGTGATTTTCAGACTTTTTTTTTTCTTGTGACCCAGTTGAAGAAAATTGTTGATGCCCATGACCCAACATAATTTGACTAGAATGTGGGCTCCGGGATGGGGCTGAGGACGAGAGCTTTAGGGTGGTAAGGGGGCTCTGGTTTTGCAGAGAGGTGGTCAGGGCTGGAGCAGAAAGGACTAACTTGAGCAGTTTCCAGTCAGTGGTGTAGCAGAGGTGCTAAGGCAGGCTTCCTGCCTCTCCTGGCACCGCAGACCATGCTGCGCCTCAGAAGCCACAAGCAGCAGATTCCCAACTGATGGGAATGAGGAGCAACTGCTCAGGGCAGGAACAATGTGCGGACCCTGTGTGCTTTTTCCACCCCACACCTAGGAGCTGGACCTACTGCTGGCCGCTCCTGCGACGCAATACAGTCTGTGGTCCAGGACAGGCAAGTGACCTGCCTTAGCATCTCATATCACCTGATCACCCTGAGGCAAGAAGGAGAATTAGTGCCTGATTTTCCATGACCCAGTATTGGGTCACGACCCTTAGTCTGAAAACCACTGATCTAGATAATATGTTGTAGCCTCTGGTTTAATGTATGTGTATTGGGGGGAGGATGAGGAAGAATCATTTGCAGCAACATCAAAGGTTGCTGTTCGTCAGCTAAGGAGTACACAAATTCCAAAAACTGACATTAGGTCCAGTAATTTATTAAGTAAGAATGACCCACGGGAGATCACCATTCTTTTTTCTGATACATCCCTAAGTTTGAGCAGTCTAATGCAAAATCCTGTTTAACTGGTTAACCAATTAAAGAGGAAGGGGGCTGGGCTGGAGCAGTCCCCCACCTTCCCACAAGCAGGAACAGGCCGTTTGCAGCAGGCTAGCCCCCGCCAGTTAACCTTAACCAATAAGCTTCATCCGTAACAGGTGAGGCTTGCCAGTTAACCAGTCACATCCCTACTCAAAATTGACTATAGTGCAATGACAGCACCCTTTCAGTGCCTCTAAAAACTTTAAAGGTTCCCCACAATTCACCTCTCCTTTTATCCAGGACGCAGCTCAGATTCTGCACTCCTCCAGTTCTGACACATTTCAACATGATTAATCTAAACAAGACTAACAAAATCTACATATTCTAGCAAACTTGCATACTTACTACATAAATGTAATGTTGCAAACGTAACAGCAACTTAGATAATCGGTAACAATAATAAAACTAGGTACAGACATTTACACATTTCCTGGAATATACATCTTACCCAACCAAAACAATTTAAAGGATGAAATGCCTACAACATATAGAAAGTCTGGTCTCAGTTTTGCAATATTTCCAAATAAACTATTTAAGCAATTATTATGTGCATTTGTAGCAAAACAATTGTGATACCACATTGTATGTAAATACAATTATGGCATTTAGGGAAAAAGTCATTTTAATGAACATCTAAGAAGTATTAGAACCAGAACACTTGATCAATGTGAGCACATATTTCAAATAAACTACTTTAGGCACTACAGCTTGTAGTGTGGTGTCTAAAGTAGTTTATACCTCCCAGGTCTCACCTAAATAAAAATGTACAATCCTATTTTAACACAGGTTAGTTAAAACAATTACAGCGTGTAGACAAGTATCTGAAGACTGGTCAGGAAAAAAATTGTCATCTTTGAACATGTAATGATGTTAAGTCAAAAAACAAATAGATCAATGAAAAGCCAACACTAGGGTAATGTCATATACAAAGGTTAGGTAAAATATAGGACTCTGAGTACTCTGCTTCTACAGATTAAGACTGGATTCATCTACTAGGTGAGGAGCCTGCCACTGAGCAAAGAATAGAAATCACCTGCCAACCTAGAAGCAAAGAGAACTCTGTTTTGAATTCTGCTTTGGAAAAAAGACCATTTGCTGATTTTTCCAACTTAAAAAGATAGTATCAGCTACTGCAGAGAGGATGTGATATTAGAATGAAGATAAAACAAACACACAGTATTTTATGCATTGTTTTGGCTGAACATAGCATTCTGTTGAATTCTTCATTGATATGTGTTTAAATGAAAAATGTGGGAAATTAGAAGAGAGGGTTATATTTCCTTTCTTTGAAAAACAGATGTTGATTCAACTAGAGTTTGTTGCTGTGCAAATGAATAGTGGGAAAATTATAAAGCCATCTGAATGGTTATTTATAGGCAAATGCAGGAATTGCAGGCTATTCTAGGTTTGAGTTTCAAGCCTAGGCTTATAGGTTAATCTTGTCAATTACATGCATCCCACCCTCCCTCCCTCCCCACTGCCTTTGTATGAGAAGCAGCAAGGGTGGGAAGCTGGAGCCCATGGCCGATTCTTCTGCCTGCTCCCCTCTTCCCCCCACTGCCTCTGTAGGAGGCAGGTGGGTCCGTGGAGCCAGCACATATGGGGAGCCTGCTTGAAAACAGCTCCCCAAGAGCATCGGATCCACCTGCCCCAGCCCGCCTCCCCTCCCACACACACACTTGCATTACTGCCTCTGATAGAGGGGCAGCAGCGCAGAGGTTGAGGGGGGGCAGGCTGTAGCGAGGAGCTGCTTTCAAACAGGCTCCCAGTGCATGCTGCCTCTTTGTACCCACTTGCCCCCCACAGAGACAGTAGGGAGGGACGGAGGCTGAGGCAAGCAGGAGCCAGTGTTGGGGGGGAGCTGGCTTAAAAGCCAGTTCCCCCCAGCACCAGCTCCGTAGTCCCCCTACGGGGACAGATGCCTATCAGACAGGTGCCTATCAGAGGGCAGGTGGTTCCCCGGGAGTGGAGCCACGAGAGCACTGGCTGCCGGCCCTGCCCCTGGGGACTGTCAAATAGACATGTAACCGCTAAGATTTCATGCAGTTAGATGATTATTCAATTACACAATATCTAACATCCCTAACTTGAAGTATAAATTCACAAATTTTACTAATTTTCTTGCATTAAGTATTTAGTTAGATTTGAAAAATCTGTTCTTACACAGATACATAACTTAGATAATCCTTTCTACAAATGATTTATGTGGCCTTTTTTGTCATGAATTGTATCAAGCACACCTTTGAGTTAGGGATGTAAAAGATTAACCAGTTACCCGGTAAGCTTTAGCCTTATTGGCATGCTTGTCTGGTAACCGGTTAACCAGAGGGAAAGGATGAAGCAGCCCCTGCTTGTGGTGCAGCCAGCTGGATACGGTCCGCAGGACCCCTTCCTGGAGCAGCCCCACTGTAGGACCCCAACTGCTCTGCACAAGTCCTCAGTTAATCAGTTATATCATTTAACCGGTTAACTTTTTAAATGGGAATTACATTCCTACTTTAAATATTTCTGCAGGTGGAATTTACTAAAGTAAGGTAGCTACTTTTGAGGCAGGTTCATATTTATTTCTACAATTGATTGTACATGCACAACCAACACACACTCCTCCCCCAAAGGATCCAATGTGTACTTTACAACTGTTCATCCCCAAAGTCTAGAAATACAAAATACAATTCAGTATGAAATATATTTTGGATTCATTGCAAATAAATGTTTTAGTGGTTTATCCAATATAAAGAGCTAAGAGGATGATGTTTTCATCAGACTTCCTTTAATACAATAGCAGAATTGGGAGGGAAGGGTACACAAAGAAATGGCTACTCGGACACAAAAACAAATTTTCTTCACACAAGGGAATGTGCCTATATATTTAACATCCACATTCATGGAGTGGTACTGGAAATTGGGTCATAGAGCTTCAGGTGTACAGTAGTGCTAGACTTCAAATCAAACCAGACACCCCACCGTGTGACTCCAACTACAAATAAAAATCAACATTTCCATTCTAGTTGCAATTGCTCTTGCCTGTATACATTTAGTGAGAGTTGATGTTACAAAGTTTAGCAGGTAGCATATCCCAGTCTAAGAGTGGGAGAATTGCAAAATACCACCCCATATTAGGTAAAGACATGAAATTTAACTCCCAAAAGGATGCACTCAGAGAACCCAGAAAGAGGACACAGATGCAGGTAGCCTAATAACAGTGATATACTTGCCCTCAAGTCTGCCACTAGATCACCCTTGAATTCTGAGGCATGCAAAGAACAGAATCCATTGTGGAAGTCTGCTATGAAAAACACCTCACAGTTCTATTGTCCAGGTTGAACATCTAAAATCCGGGATACTCTTGTCTGGCAACACCCATGGTCCAGCAGGATCATGGATATTGCTAGACCAAAGAGCCCCAGGTGGCCAGGTTCAGAAGCATAGTCCCAACCGGGGCTGGAGTCAACAGGGCCAGCACCTGGGCACATAACCCAGGCTGCCACTGTGGAGAGCACAGCCCCGGACTCGGCTAGTGCAGTGCGGGGGAGGGAGACCTGGACGCAACGGAGCAGGCAATACAGAGCTCAACCCCAGCCAAGAGCAGAACCCTACACCCAGGTAGAAAGACTGGTCTTCCCCTTGTCCAGCAAATTCTGTGGTTCGGGACCACTCAGGTGCCAAACAAGGGAGGTTCGACCTGTACTGTATCCAGCACTCAAATATTATGATGGTATGGAAATGTCTAAGATGGATAACACAGAGATTTTACTGTATAACATGCAATTTAAGTGATTAGTATTATGAAAATTATCCTAAACTAAAACATGTTTCAAAAACCTTGCATTTCATATTTGCACATATTATATTTTATTGCAAAATAATAAGCCTTTAATCAGCCAGAAGCTGCATCCAAAATACGTTACCACAGGAGATGAAAATAAAAACCCCCAAAACAGAATTTTAAGGTAGAAATGTAATGATCATAAGTGGAGAGAAACATATTCGTCACCATCTCTTTCATACTTTCATCATTCTCCTCTTCTAGATAAAGTTTAATGAAGGTAAATTGAATGCTTGTGAAAAGCATTAAACTAATAGCCTGAGTGAAACGCACCACTAACCCACGTAGACTGCTTCAGAGAGGATAGGAGTTCATTGTTGATTTTATTTTCTTACCTTGACAAGATGGGGACTGCCCAAGATATTCCTTTTGCTTCAGGCTATTGACTAGTCACCAGAGAATATGCCTAATAAAAGCAGTTAACATGGGAAGGGCAAGGGAGATTAAAGGAAACAGGCAAAGGATTAACTGTTTTCAGTGAGCATGATCAAGCAGAAGAGTGGGTGAGGATTGCATTTCTAGACAAAAAACTAGGCTTCTGCACTGACAGAGGGATTGCTGCCCCAGAAGGTAACTTACAATAGCAATTTACTGTGTTATGCTGCTATAAAACAGAGATTAGCCCTATAAAGTTACGCAATCAAAATAAGAATTTGGGTTTTTATGGTTCTATACATTTATACTGCATCCATGACCATAGCAGCTGAAGAGCTGACTTCCTAAATCTACACATAATGGTCATAACAAAAATAAAGTTAACTCAGAATTTGTTTGTAAAATAGTGTAAGAAAAACATTTTTCTCAAATGTACACATCATATCAATATGATCTGTAGTAGTACTCCATCCAATGCAATGCAAGATTATTCAAAGCCGTGTATGACATGTTACAGGCAACACAAATTTCAATATTTAGAAATTGGATATCAATAAAAACTGTAAGATATTGCAGGAGTGAGACAAAAGAAAATGTCTTACTTACACAATAATGTGTGTTTTAAAATGAAAAAAGAAAGCAACTTTGAATGCTATAAAACTGTTAGCGTCCACTGAAGTCAACTCTAATCCAAAAATCAATTTGGTCATCTCTAGCATGAGGAAGTGCCCCAAATAAACATCACCCCCTACCTCCACCCTCAATACCCTGAACTCCCTCCCACACTCCTTTCAGCCCCCAAACTCCCTACCAGAGCCTATACCCCTCACGGCCTCCTACAACCCCACTCCCTGCCCCATCCCAGAGCCAGCACCCCCAGACCCTCCTCCCATACCCACATTCCCTCCCAGAGCCTACCCTTCTCACCCTCCTGCATCCAAACCCCCTTCCAGAACCTGCACACTGCAGCCCCTTCTGCACCCCAATTCCCTGACCCAGCCCAGAGCCTGCACCCAGCAACAAAACTCCATACCAAAACCTGCACCCCTCCCCCACCAAAATTCCTCCTCAGGCATGTGGGAGGGAGAATTTTAGGTGGGGTAAGGGTGCAAGCTCAGGGCATTCTGGACACCACTAACATTTCTGCAAACCTTCAACCCCGGGTTACACACATCCATCAATTTCTGGCCAGTGCAGACAAGGCCTTAGCAATATGTAGGTTTGATGATGGGAGGGAGGGGAAAATTAATTCCTGTAATGCCGGTCACTCCCACATTGATAGGAGCAGACAGGTATAAGGATTAGGATGTAAAATCCTGTTTAATTGGTTAAACATTATGTTTAACCAGTTAATCAATTGAAGGAGGAGTGGGAAGAGGAGCCCCTGACTGTGATGGCCCCCGGGGGGCTGCTACAGCCCCCTACCGGTTAGAAGTTTACTGGTTAACCAGTTAGCCACCCTTAGTAAGGATTTAATAATTCCTCCACTTGACTTCACTCATATCGTGCCTTTCAAAGTGAGAAGTCTCTCCAACTTTTCCTGTAACTTCACCACTTGCATCTCACAAGTGGTCCATTTTTGTAAAGCAATCAGGATCCCTTCCAGCTCAGTACCCTGATCCAAAGCCTTAACAAAAACTCAGTATAGTAACTCCCCATTGATCTATGGATGTGATACACTTGCACAAGCTGCTAAGGGTTACTGCAAGGAAAAAAAAAAGGCTTGAACTGCTTCTTGGAAAGGGACTGGGGCTATGTCTACACTACAGAAAAACTCCGCCGCGTCCAGGGAACGCGTCTGCTCTTCCGACATGTTTTGCAGAAGAGCAGACATGCTCTTTCAGAAGCCCTGTAAACTCTTTATTTTAGTTCTGGACATCCAGCACTCTGATCATCTTAAGAAGTGGGCTGTGCCCACAAAAGCTCATGATACCACCTACATGTGCTGTTAGTCTTTAAAGTGCTACCAGACTATTTGCTGTTTTTTAAGTTTTATTATTTTTGTGTAGCTCCTGAATTTTTTAATATATATTTGACCAATAAATTACACCCTGAGGCAAGGACCTGAAACCAAACTCAGATGTGACAAACATTCTTTTCTTGGCTGGTGAGATAATCAACCAACTTACACACTAACACACACGATTCTTGGTCACAACCTAGAAAAAATATATTCTGAATTATACAAGTACAACAGTACTATACACTAAAACAGTGGCTTGAAATTTTCTAGATTACTATACCACTTGCAGGAGTCTAATTTGTCTTGGGTAACCCCAAATTTCACCTCAATTATAAATGACTTGCTTATACAATCAGACCTAAAAATAGCAATTTTTCAGAAAGTTTCTCTTTCTTACCATATAATAAATCTGCTGGACTATAAATACTGTACTTTACATTTCAGTGTATAGTATATAGAATAATATAAGCACAATAATTGTCTACATTAAATTTTAGTTTGTACTGATTTTACTAGTGGTTTTTATGTAGCCTATTGTAAAACTATATTGTAAATATCTAGATGAGCTGATGTATGCCCTGGAGAAAAGTTGCAACTCAAAATGCTAAGGCGACTATTGCCAAAACATTGACTTGGTGATGATGCTATAATTATTTAAATGGACATTAGTTAAATCACAAACGAGTTGTTACAGTGATCTTAAATGAGTCATCATAAAATATTACATCATACCAAGCCCTCTATGATATCCATATTTCAGAAAAATGTTTTATTCTTTGTCTACTTTTTGTATTCATGCATTTCGAAAATCAGACACTTCAGTTACTGTAAGTCCCACTATACAGACTTCAGAATGCAAGAAAAATGAAAATGGAAAATGCCTAAAAGTTACATATAATATTAGTAATGTGATTTCTCTATATGTAAGTGTCCCAGCTTTAAAGCTCAGAATCTCAGAATTTTGTAGTTTAGTCAGTTTCAAAACTAAAATTCTTCCTGACAACATAAGGCTCCAATTTTCTGATTTTGTGCATCATATTGCCTCAAGCTGCTATAAATTTGAGGTGAAACTTCTACATCTTGGGAGAAAGCAGATAACATTTTCCGTAATAATGTATTCTTTTAAAATGTATTTGAAGCTGCACGGATGTTTAGAATGAATGAGTCCTATAGGGACAAGACAGCAAGCAAATAGGTCAAAGATGACAAATAAATGAATTGATTATTATACTCTGCATTGTATCACATGTATATATCAGATACACACCACTTTTATATGGATCACCTCCCTTTCAAAGTAGCATTATGAGACCTTGGTTCATAAAAAGAGATATAAAGTGAACAGAAGCATAAAACAGCTGTCAACAGATACAAAGGAATTAAAAAAAATAAATAAAAATTTTGATCTGAGCTTACCGTTTCGCTCACCTACAAGGCATTGTGAGAGGGGAAACTGTCTCCATCTAGGATTTTGCTTTCCTGACACAACAGAGCTTTTCATGTAACCATCAGATTTGCCAAAGTCAGGACCAAGGCTATCCCCAAGAGATGCGAGTTGCAACACTGTAGAACCAATAATATCTAATCTTCATCTTAAATATGACAACTCTTCCTCAAACTGATAAAAGCACAGTGTGTGTAAAGCACACAAATTACAGGTTGAAACTCTTGCCCGGCGCTATCTGGCATGCTCACCAAGAATAAGATCTTGGAGATTTGGGATCTCTATTGGCAATGTGTGAATTGTGATTTTTCAAATACTTCTAAAATGTCCAAATTTAGGAGGATTTTCTCAGGGATGGCAAAAGGCACATGCATAACAGAGACCACTGCCTTGGGGAACTTCAAATCTATACTTCACAACTGCTGGATGCCAAGTGTTTTTATATGTGCTGCTAGAATTTTACAGACAAAATATTTTCCCTAGCCTTATTCTTAGAAACAGCGAAATCATTTTGACTAAGATTTAAAAAAAAAAAAAACAACCACCACCCTGAGGCACAAACCTAGTATGGACAATTTCAGCCTGAAGCAAAAAGTTTGACAAACTTACAAGCAACTGAAAATAGTATGTTGTACTAGCAAGTGTCAGGTAACTAACAGGCATTCTACCATTTCCATGTATAGTTTGTACACCCACACACATTTTTGTAAATAGGATTTTAAAATGTTTTTTTTTTTTTAACTAAGTTGTTTCTTTGTATCAAAAAATCTGTTCTCTAACTGAGGCATGACATCCTTGAGAGATGGGAGAGAAGAGATTAATGGTATACTATAAGGCTAGAACTATAACAGAGTTTAAAGAAAAGCTAGATAAATTCATGGAGGTTAGGTCCAGAAAAGGCTATTTCCAGGTGGTAGGAATGGTGTCCCTGGCCTCTGTTTGTCAGAGGCTGGAGATGGATGGCACGAGACAAATCGCTTGATCATTGTCTTCGGTCCACCCCCTCCGGGACACTTGGCACTGGCCACTGTCGGCAGACAGGCTACTGGGCTAGATGGACCTTTGGTCTGACCCAGTACGGCCATTCTTATGTTCTTATATACAACTCCTATTACTAGGAATATGAGTAATTCATGATTCAAAAAAGCAAAACTATCCCCCATTATATATGTAACACTCATTTCTGGACTTTGATATGCATACTGTTATTATAAAGTATAGATATAAGAAAGACAATATGATACCCTTTCTTCATGTGAAAAGATTTATCTGTACTACATATTTCCAGATATTTGTATTCATTTCAAATCAGAGGATGGCTTTGTGATTAAACATTGAACTGGTTATCTGGTTTCAATTTGCAACTCTGTCCCTGACTTCATGTTTGTCATTTGTATCTTTAATATCTGTGTGTCTCAACTCCTCATATGTAAAATGAGGAAAATAATATTTATAATCAGAGTTTGTCAGTGGTTCATATACATTGGGGATGGGGCCATATACAAGTACTTAGACTGATAAACAAAAGATGTTGGTTTTGGCCATTTTCATTCTTTAGCTTTTCCCATCACCCTTTCATATACCTTGAAAAAATTACTATATAAAATTGGTACCTTCTTATTCAGTGCTGTGTGTTTAGTCAAAGACATACTTTCTTATTTTAGTCAAAATAAATGTATTAGCGATACAAAAGGTTAACCAGTTAACTGATTAACCAATGAGGACTGGAGCAGCCCCCAACCCGCTGCAATAAAGGTGCTGCTTCAGCCCCGTGGGGCCTGCCACGGGCCTGGCCTGGGTGCACCGCGGGAAGGGGGGCCACTCCAGCCCCCCAACCCTGCTTCCCCCCCCATTTAATTAGTTTAACTGGTTAACCATTTAAATGGGATTTTACATCCCTAAAGTTTATATCATTTTTTATTTTTTGTTAGCCCTGCACAACCAAAACAGCTGAAAGAGAAGAGCTATATTTCTAATACACCTGTGCAATTCAACTGAAAACTACATGGTTGCAGAGGTGACAAATCTCTATTAGCAGTGATGTATGGAAGAATCTCATATCCCTAAGTGAACTTGCAGGAATGTCAATTATACACAAAAAACCCCATCTGACTTACAAACTGAGCACAGTTGATCTAGGATCACTGAGACAGCAAACATGAAACCCTATGCTGCCAAACTTATCCATTAACTTTTCAGGGTAGAACTACACTTTAAATTACAGAAGGACCATACTCATGAGATTTTTTTTTCCCCACACAATGGAATTCCAGTCAACCTCATTAAGTATCAAAATTCTAAAATGCTGAAGCCTACCACCTCCTTCAAGACTGTTGGTTATCGAGTCTCCCTTGTCAGAGACCAAAAACAAGCATAGTTACTTAGAATAGTTATGAAACTCTTAACCCTGTCTTCACATCATCATGTTAGTCAAATTAGCTAGTAATATGTAATATTAACTTACTCCTTGAACCAGTAAAATCCATTACATAGGAAAAAATGCAGAAGGTTAATTTCTAGTTTCTGATCTCCTACTTGGAGAGTTGCCATTGAGTTCTCTCAGGAGTGGGGATTAAGGGAGGCAGAAATGGGGTTAACTTCCCTGAGATCCTATGGAATAAGTGTCAAGGGGTTCACCTTCTTAAAGGTATCCTCCTTGTAGTTCAAGGGTGTGCTCCCATCGCTTCATTTCTCTAGATACTGGACAAGACTATGCAAGTTAAATGAATACTAAAATTGATCCAAATTGCCCAACTGAGGCATCTGCCCTGGAGTTGAGAGAGCGAAGTAAGTGGTAGCATGACAGAAACAATCCATCCGCTCTCTGTCCCTTCCCAAACCAAAGAACTATCACCTTATAGAAAGGCTTCCACTGAGTTTGAGAAAAGTAGAGAAAGACATGACAGAGATGGTACTCCCCATTTGCACACCTCCTCCAGCCACATTTATTCACAGAATGGAAGGGAATTATCTAGACTATTCTATTTAAAGTCTATTGATTTCATAAAAATGTGCTAATATTGTATTTACTAAATAATTTATTGTACAGTACAAGTTAAAATAATTAGTAAATAGATGGTATTTATGGCCATTCGAAAAAAGAACCAACCAACCAACCAACCAACCAACCTTTCAAGTGATGAACAATGTCTTATGGCATCTGGAATCATGCAGCCTTTCTATTCTTCATCATATCTGATCAAGAGAAATGTTTTTTGCCAAAAGAAAGAACTGTTATTTGCTTTCTAAATGGTAATAACTCTAAATTCCATCCTCAGAGTTCAGTGTGGATAATTAGCTTCTGCCTATCTAAATTCTCCCATTTCATATGGATATCAGTCTTCACTTCATTCCCTAGTGCATACTTGCACACTATCATCACAACTGCATTTTATCCTAGTAATAGCTTAATTCCTTTGGAGAGTAAAATATCTGTCACAGAGAAGCATTGTGTCAATTAATAAAGTCCATGGGTTAAAGGCATGATTTAAAGTAATGCATGATAAAATAATACATTGATATACAAACAAAAGGAAGTATTTCTTCACACAACACACTTCAGCCTTTGAAACCCTTTGTCAGAGGATGTTGAAGGCCAAGATACTAACAATGTTCAAAAAAGAACTAGATAGATTCATGGAAGATAGGTCCATCAATGGCTATTAGCCAAATGGGCAGAGATGGTTCCTTAGCTCTGTTTTCCAGAAGCTGGGAATGGGAAACAGTGGATGGATCACTTGATTGCCTGTTCTGTTCATTCCCTCTGAAGTATCTGGCATTTGCCACTGTCACAAAACAGGATACAAGGCTAGATGGACCGTCGGTCTGAGCCAGCATGGCCATTCTCATGGCACTACAGAAAAATGATGTCTAAGCTATCATACCACACTATCTTCTACAAAGGAAAAATTCAGATCTATTCAAATACGTGACTCTATCACACACATAGTGACTACATACTCACATACAGGACACAGTACTAAAGTGTATGCATCTAAATATGTTATCCTCAAATGTATGACATCACTTCTGTGAACTGCCCAGGATTCTTTGGAATTGTTCACAGGATCTCGGTCTGCAATAAGGGGATGGGATTTGTAGAGCACACCAGTGTGTTGAGTAGGAATGTCGACATATAGTCAACTATACGATTAACTGATAATCCTAGGCTTGTCAACTACACACTTTTTCTCTCCTCCCCACTTCTGCCTCTGTATCAGAGGCAGCAAAAGGGGAGTGGGAGAAGCAGGACTGCTGGTGGGGGGAGCTGGCTTAAAAGCAGCCTCTGCTCCATGGGAGGCAGAGCAGCCTCTGTCTAAGGGAAGACTGGACCCCCGCCCGCCACGGACAGGGGCTGCTGCTGGACCAGCCTCTGTCTGTGGCCAACCCGGGCCACTGCGGACAGAGGCCGCTTCGTAGCAGCCTCTGTCCATGGGGAGCTTAGACCCACCCTGAACTGGGGCTGCTGCCACCCCACTCTGCTGCCTCTGTATCATGGAATGGCAGGCAGCTGGCCTGTGCAGGGAGCTGATTTTTAAACTGGCTACCCTCGTGGACTGGCTCCCACCTGGCACCCCATGCTGCTGCCTCTGTGGCAGGGTGCTACCCGGGAGTGGGGCCGGAGCACACTGGCTGCTGGCCCCACTCCCTGGGACTATAGAATAGTCAAGTAACCAATAAGAATTCATGTGGTTACTTGAGTATTCAATTACCCAATATCTATCATCCCTAGTGTTGAGCTCCAATTCCCTCTGTGTAGAGCTTACTAGTGTACATTCATGTAAATCAATTTCAAACAGGGTATTTCAATGTACACCAAGAACTCTTAATGCATGCCAGAAGAATCAATGTAAGATAGTTAGGATGCAACACACTAATGTTCTCTGTAGCTCACACTCCACTGTCCAGAACAACATTTAGCAAAACCTCATGAATAGACGCACAACAACTTGGTCACGTTTAGGAGGCACAAGTCTGACAGAAGCTGAAACGTGTGAGAGCAAGGGGAAATGACACTGCTAGGCACTAACCCACCTACAGAAGAATAAATACTCAACCTGGAAAGTCAAAAAAAAGGAACCTTCAAAAAAAGTAAAAGGAGAAATGCCTATTGTGGCTGCTAAAAGGGACAGATACTGATCTAAATTAAAATTAAAAGCAAACCAAAATGGATCCCTTTCCTTCTACCTTTCCCTTTCTTCATTTCTTTACTTGGCTTGTCGCACCAAGTGGCCATCATAGCCTTCCTCAAGAAGAGAAAGGTAAGTTAAGAGTATTGGACAATTTCAAGAGAAATGGAGAATTTTAATGTTTATGTAAACATGAATGGAAAGACCACATACTTGATCTGTAAGCAACAGGTAGCTATTGTAAAAGAATATAGTATTCAAGCCATTTGAAAAATATTTTGAAAAAGAAACAAACATAACCATCTGTTACTGTAAATGTATAATTATTAGGATCCAAGCGCATTTATGTCATTTTTTTAATATTGCAAAATACACACAGAGAACTGTAAAGACACTTAAAAATTAAAATAATCTTAAAGGCTGCTACTCTGAGTCTGCTGTACCCAATACTTTGAGTCTGCCCTCTAGGCTTTTTTTTAAAGGAAATTAAATTTGCAAATAAACCTAATTGTTTGGAGTTCAAGTTACTCTCTTCCAGACAATAAATTATACCATTGATGTAAACTTTGTTGATATTGATTAATTTAGAGGTTTTTGCTGTGATCCTCAGTGATAGTAGTCATGAAAAGATGACTATTAGAGGCAGCAGCATGGGCAGGGGAGGCTGCCACAAAGCAGCCTCTGCCCACAGCAGGCCCAGGCTCACTGTGGGCAAAGATTGCTCTGCACTCCGCGGAGCAGCCTCTGTCTGCAGGGAGTAGATGAGGCTGAGCGTGGTCCCAGCTCCGGCAGCAGCCTCTGTTCAGAGCCAGACCTGGCTGCTGTGAACAGGCTGCTCCAGCAGCAGCCCCTGTCTGCAAGGGGTCCCAGCTCCCTGCTGGGACCCTCCGCCATCAGTGGCTGCTGGACCTGGTGCAAGCTGGGACTGAAGCAAGCCTTGCTCAGTCCTGGCTTGTGCTGGGTCCAGGAGCTACCCTCGCTGCATCTCTGCAGTTGAAATGTAGTAAATGCTGGGCTGGCAGGAAGCCCAGCTCCTACTACATTTAAACTGTAGAGCTGCAACAGGGAGGTAACTCCCGGAGGATTCCTCCCTTATCGACTAATTGTGTAGTCAATAGAATTTCTATTTACTCACTTCTTAACATCCCTAACAGAAGCCTTTTGAGTTGTGGATTTCAAATGAGTGATCAGTCTTACTGAGTCAGGAGATGTATAGGGCATTGGCAGGAGCTGCATACCTGCTCTTGGGCTCTCTCATACTGAACCTGTAGACTACATTCCTGAGGTGAGAAAAGTAGATAAGAGCTTTGGCAGAACCCAGTCCAATGTTCCCTCTAATTTTTTCCATCCATGTGCAGAATAAATTTTATATGCACCACCACCAGAAAGAAGAACCTTGCTGTGGGCGATCTGATAATCAGCTGGGCTTGATTCTCTCCTGCGCAGCTGCACAAGTGCACAGCATCCAGGGAACACTGACCCAGTTCCCTTTCTCCAAATAGAGCTACTGAATTCTTTTCCATCCTGCTCACTCCTGTACTTCGTGATCTGATCTTCAGGTTCAACATGATAGAGAACAAGAGCAAGTCACCTGGCTTCAGACCAATCTCTTCACCTCTGTCTCATTGCAGCAACTTGGGAGGCAAGGGGAAACACTATAAGAAGTGGGAGAAAAGGAAAATAAAAGTGTGATGAGTATGTCTTTCTGAGAGTAATTTACTGTAAAGTCTCTTCCATTCTCTTGCTGAGGGAGCAGGTTGGCACTTTTCTGAAGAGATATAACTGGAGTTGGCATGGAGATCAGGAAGACTGTAGCTTATCTTAACCTGCACAGTACTTATAGCAAAAGAGCTGCCAAAATGTATTGCCTTGAGAGCATGACACCAGTCCTCCAGGATTTGTACTGTCTTTATTGGTATTGGTTTCTCACTTCAGTTCAAGACGTTGGTTATAAAGCCCTAAATTACTGGGAACCTACCTACTTGGGGAACTGTCTCTATGTGCCAGGAGTGGGCAAAATCTGGCCTGGCAAACATTAAGATCTGGTCCACCTTGGTACTCTGGGCTGCCAGTGGGACCTTTGGGCAGGCTCCCTCTCTGCTGTGACCCCACAAGCCACCCAAAGCAGACAGCTGATGGGGCCAGTGTGTGCATCTCTCTTGAGAGTGTCTCCACGTAGTGCCCCCAACCCCAGCACAACATTCGCAGTTCTGGCCAATGGGAGCTGCATGGGCTGTGTTTGCAGACACAGGCAGGTCCTGGAGCCCCCTATTCCCACGGTGCATGCTGTATACATGCTGGCCCCAGCAGCCTGTTCAAGGGTTCCACTTCACTGTTGGCAAGCAACTGCCTAGGGTAAGTGCTTCCTGGCCAGCTTTTGTACCTGGTACTCTTCCGCCTTACCCCAATTCCTTGTCCTATGTCACAACTCAAACTCTCTGTGCCCCTCCTGCATACAGGCCCCAGGTCCACTCATCTTTCTTATAACCTTCCCCAGATCAGAATCCTCTACTGCACCTAACCCCTCTCCCACACCTTACATGCCAATCCTCTACCTAGAGCTCCCTCCTATACCCATTTTCCATCCCAGATCCAGCACCCCTTCATTTTGTTAATATCATAGGTAAGTGTGGTGTTTGACCACTTATATATTCCTAGAGTGGTCCCCTGTAAAATATTGTGCCTATTCCTATTCTACGCCACATTGTTCCAGGTGAAATTAAAAGAGGGGCTCATGCTGGTTTAAAGCCCCTTTGATTTAAAAGGGAGAGAGAGCAGTTGTCATGATTCAGTCCATCTCCATGACTTTGAAATGTACTCCCTCCCATGAATAGTCATTTAAGTTGATCTTTAAGTCTAGTTTCCTAGACCTATGGGGAAATGCAAAACTCACAAGTGTGGATACGTACTAGGTCTGCTTATTTTCTTAGTTACTTTCAACTGTGGAGTCTGAGGTTCTGTGTTAAGGATTGCATTTAAAATATTTGTCAAGGGCTTCTAGGCCTTGGGTTGAGTGATGATGTATTATTTTGAACAAACCAAAATAAATTATCAGAAGTGAGAGAGTCATTCTCTTAGCTATCTTGTACCAATTCCATGGAAGGTATTGAAAACTAGCATCTCTACTTTGAATCTGAGGAATATTCCGTGAGGAGCCAGCATAGGGAGTAGGGTATCGAGATGAGTTGTTGGTGACCACTGCTAGAAAGCTTTTTATAAGACATTCATTAAGTCTTAGAGTTATTCATTGTAAAGTGGTTTTTTTGGTTGGGTGTTTTCTTTTAATCATATCCTGGGTTGTATATGTTATTGCTTAACACTGGCAATTAAAGTACTTGCTTTTGAAATGTATTGCTGCCCTATGAAATTTGCTTTGTCCTATGGAAAAAAAGACACTATTTTCTGTGTTTTAAAAAATGTAACCTTAAACTGTATCTGTGTTTTGAGAGTCAATTTCATTGGTTTGAACAGAGAAGAATTCCAGAAATACATTTTAAAAAATGATTATAAGTGGCTATTTTGGATTCAGATGGTTCCCTTTTTTCACTAACTTCTAATATGAAAATCTTTTTCTAATCAAGTAACAGTTAGAGAAAGTAATTAAATCTACATTCTTAGTGCAAGTTGTACTGCCCTAACCGGGGCTCTCTGGTCCAGAAACAAAGCCTTGGGCCGACAGCCTGGTGGTATGGGAGTGGGGGAAATGGCTGGTATCTGACAAGTCCAGTCAGGACTAGCAGGCCAGAGGCAGGAGAGGGGAGGAGGGCTAGCTAGGCCTGAAGTGGTTTGGTAAGGAGGCTGGTGGCAGGGAACTTCCCATGGTCCTGCAAATTCCCTTGTTCGGAACCAGTCAGGTCTCAAGGATGTCAGACCAAGGAGGTCCAACCTGTATATTTTAAAGTGAAAGGTGACAGATTGACAGCCAAGGAAACTATATTATCACACAATAGGTAAGTACTGTCAGTGCAAGCTTCTATGTGACACAATGTTCTTGAGAAGTGTCTGTTTATTCCTTGAGTTTTCTGCTAAGTTTACCAGCCAAGTTGCTAGTTAGTGCTAGGGATGTTGTGTAAATGTGTAACTGCTGGATTTTTTTTTTAGTAGTTACACATTTACATGCAGGGCAGTGGGGGTGGGGGCCACAGGTGGGTGCAAGGGCTTGTGGGGAGCTGGCTTAAATATTTGAATACTATATTCTATGCCCTACAGATTCTCATGTGATTTAGCTTTTAAGAACCAAACAACATAAACAAAACAGAGTGATTGTCCATATAGCCAAAATAAAATCATCTCAACAAATTATGATGAGCCCATCAGCAGAAAACTATACAGAAGCAAAAGTAGCATAATACAAGGAGAAAGAAGGAGAACCAAAAAATTAATACAACAAATTCAGTCAAGTAGTTACTGACAAACAACAAAAGCAAACAAAAAGTTGTTCAAAACCAGACCCTTGAAGCTCATGTCTTCAGAGAGTCAAGTTACCTTTTTAAAAAAGGAACAAGGAGCAGCTAATCTGGAAATCATGGCAAAGGGTTCAACAAGGAGCCTATGAATTTCAAATCCACTTCTATTGGTATTCAACAATGAAAAGCATACTCTGATAAATAAAAAATAATTAAAAACACTACACTTATCCTATATTAAGGCTTGTTCCAAAAATATTAAAACCAATAGTAAAAAACCCAAAAAAAACAACTTTCACAAGTACTTTGCCTTGAAATAATAATGAAGTTTCAGTCTAAACATCAAAAGTGAAAGGAAACCAACAGGTAAGCATCAAACCTCCAAGCAAACATTATTCTGAAGGCAAATTAGTCTTAACAAAAATGGCATTAAAATAGTAGTAAAAAATACAAAAGGGGTTACAGAGTACAACAGAAACTCCTGCTCCAGTCTCTACTACAGCGTTGCTCCTCTCAGTGGAATGACACCATCAGTTTTGCTCACTATGTTCAGTTCTTATTCCTGTTCCAGTGACAGCATGCTAATATTTTTTTTGTTGTGAATTTCATAATAATTTAGTCTGACAAAGTTACTTTCATGGAGATACAAGCGCCCCTATTTATTCACAGGTAAATTAAGGGCAGTGAGCAATAAGCTTCCCTATACTGATTCATCAACATACCGCTACCTGGACCAAAGGGACCATCTCTAATGTGAAAATACAGATTGGGTGGATGTTGAAAACAGACAGTGGATTCTCTACTGAGACAGCTACCTTCACATGTCAGGACAAGTCAAGTAGGAACTGCATTAGGTTGAAATTACTAGCCCTTTTCAGAAAACAAATAGGTATCACAGTTAAAGATGTTTAAATGTGTGTAATTAAGTAACCAGAGAATCGCTGAAAAATGTCAGCAGTTACACTCGGGGTGGCAGAAGGCTCCCTGCGAGCCAGTGCACACCGTGAGCCGGCTTTTAAACCAGATTCCCGTGTGGACTGGGAGCTTGCATGTAGCCGTGAACGCTAACCAATGAGCCCAGGCTCATCAGTTAATTGTTTGCATAGTTACACTTTCACATTCCTAATCACAGTAAAAGAACGGTTACTTACCTGTAACTGTTGTTCTTCGAGATGTGTTGCTCATGTCCATTCGAATCAGGTGTGCGCACCGCACGCACCGCATCTCCGGAGTGTTTTCTGTAGCGGTACCCGTAGCGCCAGCAGGGCGCCCCCTGGAGTGGCGCCGCTATGGCGGAGCATAAGTACCCCTGCCGGCGCTCCCCCACCTCAGTTCCTTCTTGCCGGACGCTCCGACGAAGGAGAAGTGGGGAGAATCGAATGGACATGAGCAACACATCTCGAAGAACAACAGTTACAGATAAGTAACCATTCTTTTCTTCTTCGAGTGGTTGCTCATGTCCATTCGAATCAGGTGACTTCCAAGCCAACCCCACTTCACGGAGGAGGGGTCGGAGCACCCAGAAAGAGAAGTCCACAAACGTTGAACCACCCAAACATATTTATTCAAGTAACAGAACACAGAGAACTGTTGAAAAAAAGTGCAACGTGGTACAGAAAAAAACAAACACATTTACAACACAGAGCTGAGGACCGCAGAGCCCAACCCTGCGTCCTCCCTGGCCTGCTGTGTCAGTGCATAGTGCGCTGTAAAGGTATGCACTGACAACCACGTGGCCGCCCTGCAGATTTCAGTAATTGGAAGCTGCACCCCAAAAGCTACAGAGGACGCCTGCGCCCTGGTGGAATGTGCTGTATCCCGGGCCGGGACCTTCCCGGCCAGGACATAACACTCCCTGATACACCCCGCGACCCAACTGAACAACCTCTGGGTCGAGATAGGGAGCCCTTTCATTCTGTCCGTGAAAGCAACGAACAGTTGTGTGGACTTACGAAAGGGTTTCGTTCTATCGACATAGAAGGCTAACGCCCGCCTAGCATCTAGGGAGTGGAGCACTTGCTCCTTAGGAGAGGCATGGGGCTTTGGAAAGAAAACCGGGAGGTAAATTTCTTGGGACAGATGGAATGGTGACACCACCTTGGGGAGAAAAGCCGGGTGAGGACGGAGCCTCACATTATTCTCCAAGAACACTAGGTAGGGCGGGTTTACAGTTAGCGCCCTCAGCTCGGAGACCCTGCGCGCCGACGTAATGGCTACAATGAACGCAACCTTCATAGAGAGATGCTTCAAAGAGCACGTGGCCAGCGGCTCAAAGGAGGGATGACACAAGTCTAGACAACACAAGGTTAAGGTCCCAAGCGGAGGGAGGGGGTCTAACCGAGGGGTACAACTTATCCAAACCCTTAAGGAACCTTTTGACCACAGGGTCAGAGAACAGAGAGACTCCTGCTGATCCAATATGGAAGGCAGAGAGTGATGCCACATGGACTTTGATAGAAGAGGTAGAGAGCTCACCGGACCTGAGTTCAAAGAGGTAGTCCGGAATGGACGGGACAGGTGCACAGGACGGGTGCACCCCCCCCTTCTGGACGCCCAAGACGAGAACCGCCGCCACTTGGCTGCATAGGACCACCTGGTGGATGGCTTCCTGCTACCTAGTAGCACCATCTGCACCTCCTAGGAACATTCCCTTTCTGGTTGTGTCAGCCACGGATAAACCAGGCCATCAGGTGGAGAGAGCTGAGATTCGGGTGAACCATGAGCCCCCCGTCCCAAGGCTGGGTCAGGAGATCCCGAACCGGCGGGAGCGTTATAGGCTCCTTGCTGAGCATATCCACCAGGATAGGGAACCAGAACTGCCTGGGCCACCGAGGGGCTATCAGGATGACTGTAGACCTGAAGGTCCTGACCCTGGTCAGAACCCTGGGAATTAGGGGAAACAGAGGGAATGCATAGAGGATGCCCGCTGGCCATGGCACGGTCATGGCATCCCCCCTGGAGTGGTCCCCCAGCCCCAACAGGGAGCAGTAACTCTGGCACTTGGTGCTGTGTGCCGAGGCAAACAGGTCTACTAGGGGACAACCCCACCTGTGGAAGACCTGATGAAGGGCTGAATCTTTGAGGGACCACTCGTGGGCTCCGAAGGACCTGCTCAGAGCATCGGCCAGCAAGTTTTTGCACCCTGGCAGGTATTCTGCCTGCAAAAATATATCGTGCGCTACGCACAGGTCCCACAGCCACAAAGCCTCGCGACAGAGGGGAGGCGACCGGGCTCCCCCCTGCCTGTTGATGTAGAACAGAGCCGCCGTGTTGTCCAGGAGCACCAGGACGGAGCGGCGCGACAGCTTTGTCAGGAAGGTCTCGCAAGCTCTCCTGACTGCCCTGAGCTCCCAGACATTTATATGTAGGGCCCGCTCTGCAGGGGACCACAAACCCTGGGTCCTGTGATGCCCCAGGTGCACTCCCCAACCCAGGTCCGAAGCGTCTGTGACCAGCGTCACCGAGGGTGGAGGTACGGTAAACGGAACCCCGCTGCACACCATAGCCTCCTGAGTCCACCACTGTAAGGAGGCAATTACTGCTGGAGGCACCGTGAGAACCATGTCCCAGAGACCCCTGGACTAGTTGAACGCCTTCGCTAACCAGGCTTGCAGCGATCTGAGCCTCATTCGAGCATGGCGTACCAAATAAGTGCATGCCGCCATGTGTCCCAGCAGTCTCGAGCAGACTCGGGCGGTCGTAATGGGGAACCGGGTTAACTCGGAGACCAGCTCCACTATGGCCAGAAATCTTTTCCTGGGGAGGAACGCTCTTGCCACCCTGGCGTCCAAGAGAGCCCCCACAAATTCAAGGGGCTGAGAGGGAGTCAATGATGACTTTTCCTCGTTCAGCATGAGACCTAGTCTTAAGAAGAGAGTCCTTGTAAGGGAAACGTGAGCCACCACTTGTTCGTAGGATCGACCACGAATTAGCCAGTCGTCTAGGTACGGAAAGACGTGTACCCACTTTTTGCGGAGGAATGCCGCTACGACCGACAAGCATTTTGTGAAGACCCTGGGTGCTGTTGAAAGTCCAAAGGGGAGCACCATAAACTGGAAGTGACAGCGGGACACTATAAAGCAGAGAAGCCTCCTGTGGCTGGGTCTTACTGCCACATGGAAGTAAGCGTCCTTGAGATCGAGAGTTGCGTACCAGTCTCGTAACTGTAATACCGGGATAACAGAGACCAGAGTTACCATTCTGAATTTGGATTTCACCACCGTCTTGTTGAGGTGCCTGAGATTTAGAATGGGACAAACCCCACCCTTGGGTTTTGGGACAATAAAATACCGGGAATAAAACCCCTTGCCCCTCGAGTATGAAGGGACCCTCTCTACCGCTCCCTTTTGGAGGAGCGCTAACACCTCCTGGCGGAGAATGCCTTCGTGAGAGGTGTCCCTGAAAAGGGACGGGGCAGGCGAGTTGGAAGGGGGCGAGCCCAGGAAAGGGATAGCATAGCCCTCCCTGACTATTCTCAGAACCCAGGCGTCGGTGGTGATTTCTGCCCAGGCGCGGGCAAAGTGGGATAACCTGGCCCCAAACAGAGGGCCAGGGGGGGAAACTGGTGCGAAACGCTCTAGAGGACCATCAAAATGGGCACTTGGACTGTTGAGAGGGGCCCTGACCAACCCCACGGGGGTTGTCCCCTCTCGGGCGGCGGCGATGAGCTCTGGACCAAGACGGGGCCTTAGCCGCCCCCGCACCCCCACTGGGAGCGCGAGGATGGCGTCTCCAGTAATCCCCACGGGGGACCTGGGACTGCGTTCTCCCCTGTTGTCTGTAGGGAAGCTGACGTCGCTGAGGAGCCAGCGTGTGGATCCCCAAGGACCGGAGAGTGGACTTCGTGTCCTTGAGTGTATGGAGCCTCGAGTCAGTACGCCCGGAGAACAACGCTTTGCCGTCAAAGGGCAGGTCCTGAATAGTAGTCTGGACATCAGGAGGTATTCCAGACACCTGCAGCCAGGCACCACGGCGCATAACTACACCCGACGCCATGGTACAGGCTGCAGAGTCAACAGTGTCCAGGGAAGCCTGAAGAGCTGTGCGGGCGATGGTTCTGCCCTCTGTGGTCATAGCCCCAAACTCTTGACGTGCCTCGGTGGGGAGTTTATCTTTGAACTTATCCATCGCCTGCCATGTGTTATAAGCGTATCGACTCAGCATTGCCTGCTGGTTAGCAATGCGGAGTTGCACCCCACCGGTGGCATACACCTTACGCCCCATTAAATTGAGGTGTTTGGGCTCCCTAGCCTTCGGGGACGGCCCCAGCCGCGGAAGCCTCTCCTTCTGGGCCACGGCTTGGACAACCAAGGACTCCGGGACAGGCTGGAAATATAGGTGCTCGTTCCCCGACTGCGGGACATAATAGCGCCTCTCAACTCCCTTTAAGGTAGGGGTTAAGGAAGCCGGAGTCTGCCACAGGGCGTTAGTGATCTTAGCCACAGTTTTGTTGAGTGGCAAAGCCAAACGAGCGGGCGCATCGTTGGACAGGATGTCTGTCATCGGATCCGTGTCCTCTACTACTGGTTCCACTGGGACACCCAGGTTGGAGGCCAGACACCGGAGCAAATCCTGATGCAACCGAGCATCCATGGTCGGCAACGCCAGTGCGGGATCCGCTAAGGCCTCATCAGGAGACAACGACGACAACGACTCCTGAATCGGCACCAGATCCAGCGTAGGGCCCGGTTGAGGGGCCGGCTGGACAGGCACCGCCGTGTGCAGAAGTGGCTCTGGCACCGAAGCCTGCAGCTCTCTAGCGGCATCTATGGTAGCAGTCTCTGGGGTGAGGGAGGGGGTCATGACAGCGACGCCGACAGGGGTGCTTGGTGCCCAGAGACACTGGACACCGCGGACGGGGGCCCAGGCCCTTGCCACTGATGGTATGTCCACGGCATCCAAAAAGGCCAATGCGGCTGAGGCGGCCAAGTCTGTTGCACATGCGAACAGTCACGCCGGTGTCGGGAACGGGATCTATGCTGTGATGAAGCCCCTTGAGGACCCCGATCTGAAAGAGCCCACATCCGAATCTGAAGAGTAATCAGACTCGGGCCAGGGTGGTGCCGATGACGAGTACCCCGTCACCATCGGGGGGGCGAACCTGGCCATGGATTCTGACTTGCCCGTGTGCGTGCGGTGAGGTCGTACCGGTGCCGGAAAGACAGGCTTCGGGCCCGACTGTGGCGCCGACACGGTGCACGTGGACTGAAGTGCCGAGGTCGATGCCGGTTGCAGGCATGGAACTGTAGAGTCCAACTGCCCCAGAGGTGGCGCCCCCCTATCAGTGCCACCGAGGGCGCCATGGTGGGTAGGACTGAAGGTGCCGGAGCCGTGGTGGCCGCCCTAGAAGGGATCGGCGTCACCGGCAATTGTGGTACCGGCATGGCCCACGGGGCCGATGCCGGTACTTGAATCGGTGCCGAAACTTGCAGCGGTGCTGAAGAGGTCGGTGCCGATGACTGTAGCGGCACCCCGGGCAAGAGGCTTGGTGCTGGTACTGCTGACGGTGCCGTTGATGGTGCCACAAGGCCTGAGTAATACGGCACCGGCGCAGCTAAGACCGGTTCCGGGAGAGGTTCCAGCACCGAGGGAGGACGAGTCCAGTCGAGCGCTGGGTGAGGCCTGGCAGCCTGTGCAGAGAGTGGCAACGACGTAGAGGCAAGCGGTACTGGTCCCACAGGGGACGGTCCCGCTGCATACGTGACCAGTGCCGATCGATCCAACCGGTGCGGAGGAGAAACCGGTGCCAACATGGCTCCCGGCGTAGAAGACCTTGACCTCTCTGCCTCAACAGACGACGGAGGGGAGGTAGTGAGGCTAATCAAGTCCTGCGTCACCTCAAAAGTGTCCGGCGTCAAGGACGATGCGAGAGTAGCTGACCCGGACTGGATGGTTGGCCCGCTCGCTTCCGCCGCACAGCAGCACTTGGAGATGTCTGCACCGGCGACTCGAAGCGACGGTGTAGGCCCGACCTGGACTTCTGGCTCGGAGAGCTACTCCGCGAAGTCTTTAGTTTTTTCGGTGCCACGAAGTGAGAACAGTGCCGAGCCCTCGGTACCGAAGTCCGCGCACGGGATGGGGCGTTGCACGTCGATGTGGAGAGGCCAGTCGGTGCCGGTTCTAGAGCCGC
Organism: Rafetus swinhoei; assembly: GCA_019425775.1. NCBI lineage: Eukaryota > Metazoa > Chordata > Testudines > Trionychidae > Rafetus > Rafetus swinhoei. Next base: position 59,570,473 of record CM033427.1, read on the forward strand.
CTCCATGAGGAGAAGCTTCAAACACGAGTCTCACTCCCTCTTCGTGCGCAGCTTGAACGACCTGCAGATCTTACAGGCGTCTGCTAAGTGGCCCTCACCCAAACTCTTTAAGCAGCTATCGTGAGGGTCTCCCTTAGGCATGAACTTGGCGCATACTGCGCAAGCCTTAAAGCCTTGCGGCCCTGGCATTCCTCACCCCGGAAAGGGGGAAGGAAAACAAAGAACTCGCTAACTATCTAACTAATTAAAACTATTTATAACTATTTACACTACACTAAGAGAAACGGGAACCATTAACTACTCTAAGAGAGAGACACGCTCCAACGACCATCACAGGCGGTAAGAAGGAACTGAGGTGGGGGAGTGCCGGCAGGGGTACTTATGCTCCGCCATAGCGGCGCCACTCCAGGGGGCGCCCTGCCAGCGCTACGGGTACTGCTAGGGAAAACGCTCCGGAGATGCGGTGCGCACACCTGATTCAAATGGACATGAGCAACCACTCGAAGAAGAATATTTTTTTATTAGTGGGAATGACCAGCAACCTAGAAAAGGCTCTCTTATTAACACTGTCCTAAGCCATCCAGTTCTCCAAGTACATCGTTTGTAATGTTCATCTTACAGCCTACATAAAAGTAAACACGTAAGATCAAGTCTTGCAAAACTATTTCCCAGTAGCCAGAATCTATTTAGTGAAAGACATTAAATTTTTGCATTTCTACTGATGAAAGAGAACAAACAGCCTACAAAATTTTAAAAAATAAAATGAATCCAATCAGTTGTATTGCCACTCCTACTATGGAGCATCTAAGAATCAAAGCCATGCCTAGTAGCAGCAGTTTGATACTACTGTAGCTCTTGTACACAGCTTACCAATAACAGAACAGCAATTACACTGACATGATCTCCGTACGTTTCACACTACAGTTGTTTGCCTTTCAGGAGGCAAGCAAAATAGAAGTACTGCTAGTTTTACTTCTGCTTCTTTCTGTGGAGAACAGCAGTTTGAGAGGCAGGGCAAGATGTAGAAACTAAAAAGAAAGATTTTTTAATGAGATGCACACTACAACTGGCTGTTCAAAGAAAGGTTTGTCACTATCATACCCTGCATCAGGCCACTGTACCCATTAACCAGGTTAGCGCAAACCAAACGTATTGATGGTATAGCTTCCTCGTTGCTGTTGGTGCTCCCTGCACAATTCCACAGTGTTCCTGCAATCCCTGTGTCAACCAGTGCCCAATGTCAGGTGTCTCCAGTGCTTGATTACTTTCTTGTTTTGAGTTACCACAGCGTGTGTGGTTTTACTCCTATGAATTTTCTATGTAATAAAACTGCCATGTAATTTTACAAAATAAAAAACAGCATGTACACTTCAAAGGCAAAAGCACTGCGGGGAGCACGGGGCCGGCAGGGCAGTCCCCCACTGGTCCCATGCTCTCTGCAGCGTTTCAAAGCAGCAGCACTGATGTGGAGCCCGGAGTCAGCTGGGAACTCCCCTGCTAACCACGGGCTCCATGCGGCGCTGCCGCTTTAAAATACTGCATGCAGCCTGGGGCCAGCTAGGAAGTCCTCAGGCTGCATGCAGCGTTTCAAAGCAGCAGCGCCACATGGAGCCCCGGGTCAGCGTGAGTGACCCCAGCTGACTCCAGGCTCCACAGGGCACCGCCACTTTGAAATGCCGCACGGAGCCCAGGATCAGCAGGGGTGTTCCCATGCTGCTGCTTTGAAACATTGCGGAAAACACTGGGCCAGTGGGGGGGGACTGTTGCTACACTTGAAAGGCGGAGGCGCCCCTATCGACTAATGAAATAGACAATGCAAATTGCATCAACTATTCCATTAGTCAATTAATTGAAATTTAACATCCCTATCCGGGACATAGAACAATAACCATTAATACTGACGAATATTACTCAAAGGGAAGAAAAATAATAGCTATTATTATTCATTGGGGAATGGTAGTAGTTGTACTGGAGGAAAGCACAGGTCAATATTTACTGTTGGGGTCAAAAAATTGGCAATAATTCACCAGGAGCAAGTAATTACTATTTCTATGATTAAGGAGACCTTATGATTCATATTACTCAAGGAGAGAAAGATGACAATAATCAGTATTATTCTCAGGTAGAGGCCCTGGAAATTGTGACTCTCTTGTGTTTTCTCTCTGCAGAAGACCCTGACCATTGTGATTCTTACTTCGGGGGGCAGAGGGGGGGAAGAGGGAGGGAGAGCAGGCAGGCTCTGGCACAGTGATTTCAATTCTGTAGGTAAAGAAGGGGAGTAGAGCCATTTTACTACTCCATGTGCGGAGAAAAGGATCTGCACATCTTTTTCCATGATTAGGGCATGATTTTTTGACTATGTCTGGATGAGAAAGAGTGGAGAAATCCAGTAACATCAAACGACGGGCCCATAAGACAGTAACAAACAGATTTCTCAAATCAAAGACACTTCGAAAAAGTCTTATGATTGTGAAGGAAATCTGCTAAATATGAACTACAGACAAATCAATGGAAAACTGAAGATGTGTCCTCTTTCTGAGTCTGCAAACAGACTAAACAGCTGTGTGAGTTGACAGTTGTCTCCACTCACCTCAAAAGACTTTTACCTCTTAAAACACACAATTTTTATACATGTATATCAGTTAAGGTTTAATTTTTTTCCCAATAGTGTTAAACCAGTACAACCCTTCAAGTGGATACTGCTATAAAGGTATAAATCCTCCATCCCATACAGGAACAGATGTACCAGTACAAACCACATTTACACTGGTAATACTATCACAACACTCGGGGGAAAAAGGTGGCTTTCAATATACTAGTATAGGTAGAGCAATACCACTTTTGTTTGAAGACAAAACCTAAATCAAATAACATTCTGAGAACATAATTTTCCAAACTTGAATGGCACAGCTGTTTGATTTGAACAGGCAATTACTTATAGGAGCATCCAAGTAAGAGCAGAAAGAATAAGAGCTGTAGAACTTGTCATCAATTTTTCCTTGCAGAATGAAATTGCTTTAATACAGTGGTACCTTTACTAAAGGCACAATCTTATAAATTCTTAAGAATATGAGGAGTCCCCTACAAACTAATAGTGCTGCTCACATGCTTAAGTAGTTGCGAATATCAGCCATCATGCATATAGCCACCACACAAGGAGAATATTCAACCCTTAATCTCAGTTCAAACCTGCATCATAATCTCTTAGGAGCAGGGATTAGATCTTTGCTATATGTTAATGCACAAGACCCTGGTCCCTCGGAAATCGCACAAATAATTATTTGCCTCACATCCATTATCAGGGGAAGTCTGATGGCCACATGCAACCCAAAGAGCATATCGTTTTAGGGGCTTTGATCTTCTCGTGGAGTATGTTTAACACGTGGGCGTTCGACCCCGCTCTCCCCAGGTAAAGTTCTGGCTACTGCGACTTCCCCTATCGGTCGCAAGGCTCGGTGACCATGTAGAAATGTTGGGAGGGAAACAGATATTTGGGCCCTCTCTAGGGTAGAGCAGGCTGAGATGGGAGAAGGGGGCATCTCTTGTACCTTGGGTGGCAGGACACCCGGAGACTGAGCAACGTGCCACTGGTGGAGAGGGTGGCGGGCTAGCTGCGGCCAGTGGGACTTGCTCTTCTTGCTGGTGGGTGGAGGAGACCCCGGCTCCAGTGTGACACTGTCAGCCGCAGGCACCGCTACAGTGAGGCGAGGGACAGGCTGCAGGCTAGGCTGCGCCAGAGACTGCCTGGTGAGGGGCACCCCGGCCGCGCGGGGAGAGGCTGGGCACCCGTGCCCCGGGCAGGGAAGCCGCTGTCACTGAGGGGGGAGGTGCCTATCGGTCTGATCGTGGCTCCAGCAGCAGCGCGGGGACGTGGCAAGAGCCCATTCCCCTCGCCCCGCCACGGCGGAGCAGCACGTACCTGGAGCCCCTTCTCCTGGAGGGGCCGGGCTCGGCGCGACGCCGTTACCCGGAGACGCGGCGCCTCTCCCGGCTATTCCCCTCCGCGATTCACGCCGCCGCTACCAATTTCGAGTTCCACTTCCGGGGTCTGTGGATGTGACGTCATCGCGCACCCGCGCGGCAGAGAACCCGGAAGTGGCGATTCTAGCCACTCGCGGCCGGCTCAAGGAAAGGGGGGGGGTTGCCCAACGAATCTGGGAGGGGTGGAGCCTCACTCTTACGCCACAAGAGAGGGGCGGAGCCTCAGGACAGGGAGGGCGGGGTCTGCTCGCGGGCCGCGGTTCTTGCCTTTTTCGCACGTTTGAGGCTCTTGGTCCAGGGCGAGGCAGCCTAAGAGAATCCCCGTGGGAGCGCTGCTGGGAGCGGCTCGTCCCGGAGAACCAGCCCGTGAGGCCTGGGAGCCAGCGCGGTGTTTCCCTTGCAAAAGCCTCAGGAAAGGGGTTTGGCCGCGCTGAGGTGATGAAAAACGGCCTGGGCGGTCCCAGCAGGCGCGCAAGCCTGAGTCTGTGCGGGTCCGTTTGAAACTGACCCACACGGGTGTGTCAGCGTGGCCGTTTCCCCTGTCAGCAGTGCAGCGTGTCCGCGGGGGCAGGCATCCAGGCCTTGCCAGGGAATGGTGCTTCTCGCCCTTGTTTGCATGCTCTGGGGCAGTGTTTCCCAGTTCTATCTGGCCACGGAACCCTTTTAAACTGGAAAGAATTTTGTGGAACCGTAATAACAGTCTTATATATGGAACTGAAAAAAATACACAACAAATAAGTAAGGATAATAAAAAAACAAATGTTAAACAAGGTCATGAGATCAACATTTAGTTTAATTGCTCATATTTAAAAACAAAAATCATATTTAATGTGTACAAAAATAAAGCTCAGAACCTAATATGCATTAAATATTAATTACTATTTTTTAAAATCATAAAATGTCATTGTAATGCAATTTTCTCACAGAACCCTTATTTTCACTTCACGAAACTCCAGGGTTCCGTGGAATGCCATTTGGGAAACACTGTTCCCAGTGGGATTGAAACAGCTGAGGAGCAACTGAGTTTTCCCTCTCCATGAAAGGGCAGGGCTCTAGCTATGCCTGTTTGAGGGGTGGCGTGTACACTTGTTTGTCCCATGTTAGAGCATATAAATGAAATGGAAAGGGGGGAAAGGGAGTATAACTACAGAATGCAAAATTTCTACCGTTCCTATGGTTTCCCTATTAAATCTGTTTAGTGGGTTTCTATGGAAATGCTTTGGCATACTAGATTTTAGTTTGTTTTGGTTGATTTTTGTTTATACATATCTTCTGTTTTACAAGCTGATGGCCAGAGCTTCAAACAGTATGAAGAAGCTGAAGTATAAAACAAAGAAAGGATATTTGGTGTGATAGAATACTTTTTCCTTTTTTTTTGACATTCCCCTCAAAATTAAAACTTTTATCTCCTCCAGCTGACTCACAAGAGGTGGGCAGGACGATCTTATCAAGTAGAATGGCTATTAAAATCACACAAGATGACTCTCACAAGCTGTAGTTAAATCTTCTATAGTGGTAGAACACTATAATCCTTCTTTCAGAGAATGTGCATTTGTGCTTTGTGTGGGATCATCCTAGGTACTAAGCACCCTCAGTTTCGAAGCAAGTTAATTTGCTGTTGAGAACACCTCACATTGGTGGTTAGTATTTTGTAGCAGCAAGCCCTTAGTCTCTAAGTATACAAACATCAAGCACTTTATTTTATATGGGCCTGAATCCTATTAACATTATAATCCTTTTATACTATTCCAGCAGGGCAAAAGGGCTTGCAAATGAGTGAACAGTGTAACCTAATTTTTGGCCTCTTTAGACTTTGAGGGAAGTGCAGAGGGGTCTTAGTCCAAATGAGAATCAGACCCCTGAATTTATTAGACTTCTACACAGTGCCCTAGTACATATTTCAAGTGATGAGTTGCGGAAGAGTACTAGGGATGTCATCGTGTAGACAACTACACGATTAACTGATAAACCTGGGCTAATCTGTTAATCCTGTTGTCCACATACATTCCCCCCTTGCTGCCTCAATATCAGCAACATGGAGGGAGGCTGCCATGAAGCTGCTACCATCCCATGCTGCTGCCTCTGTATCAGAGACAGCAGCACGGGGTGGCAGGCAGCCAGTCTGTGTGGGGAGCTGATTTTTAAACTGGCTTCCTTCACAGACCAGCTCCCACCTGCCACCTCACACTGCTGACACCTCTGATATAGCGGCAGCAGTGCGGGGTGGCAGGAGGCTCCCTGGGAGTGGGGCTGGAGCCCACTAGCTGCCAGCCTCACCCTCTGGGACTATTGAATAGTTGCGTAACCAGCGAACCGCTAAGTTTTCATGTGGTTACGCAACTATTCGGTTACACTATATATAACATCCCTAAAGAATACCCAACCCATTTCCTCAAACAATGCAACTCAGGAACTGTTAGTTCAGGTACTCCATTGGCTCACACAAGAATGGCTTTCAGGGGTTGGTTAAGGAAAAACCCATAAGAAAAGATGAAAGGGGAAGAAATCTCAATGAGGTTGTTAATACAGTTTTTTTTCAGTTGTTCTGCTAGGGACTTAGCGTCCATGGAAAAAGCTTTGTGTATTTAATTCCAGATAACACTGAAATGTGCTAATTCATTTTAGCAAATGTAATTGTTAACTTTGCTGCAAAATAGGGTTTTGTTGGCATCTTTAGAGCATCCAAAAATTCCTTTAATTCTTATTTTAAATGAAATTCACAATATTGTTAAATAGGTAAAATAAGGCTTCTTAACTTCAAACTTTTGGGCGCTTGCAAAAATATAAACAGTGGAGCTCTGAATAGTTCATAGGATCGATAGTGGATATAAATGTGACCGGTTTGGTCACAGAGATCAGCCCATCAGGTGACTGTCTCAAGAGGATCTCTATGACTGAACCCATTAGAGTGAAGCCCTTCACTTTTACATTACTAGGATGATTCTGACCTAAGTCTGTTGTGACCAAATGCTATTAATCTGCAAATGAGCTATTAGTGAAATCAGTTGGTGGTCTCATTCCATTGCTAGTATCATTTCCATGTAACAAATATAACTGCGACAAATAGCACTAATTAACATCCGTTTTGGAATTCTCACCAGAGAGAGACTTGAAAGGAAATTGAACTATTCTCTCAACTCATTGTGCATATGTTTTGGTCTATGCCAGCACGTGAAAGGGCAGCATGGGGAAACAGATTGCTCCCTGCCCATACATCATCACCATATCAATTTAGGACTAGAAAGCTCTACATGGGTCTCATCGAGTAGTGTTTCCTGCTATTGCTTGCAACCCCCTCACATATTTTCTATTCACAAACTTGTCAAACTCTATTTTAAGACTAGTTAAACCTGTTCTGTGGTGTGGAAAATGAGAATTTATGTACTTTATATAAATATATGCACCTCATTTTACCTTTTTGATATGAGCCTGCCTAACTGTAAGGAGTTAAAGGAGGCTGTTGGGGGAAAACAAAGCAGTGGCAAATGACAGTCTGCAGAACACTGAGGGCCCTTGGGGGAACAGTGAAGGAGTTATTGACTGGGGAATACCCCTGATCAGGGGTGGCAGGTTTGTAGAATTTTGTTGGTGCCCAGAACGGATCCAAATCCCTCCCCCCGACACCTACCTAAGGCTCTTGAAGAGTGTTTGGGTGGGGTCAGGGGGTGGACTTTAGGAGGTAGTTTGGGTGTGGGAGGCAATCTGGAATGGAGTTTGGGTGCTGGATGCATGCTCTGAGCTAGGGGAGATGATTGGGATACAGAAGAGGGTGCCAGGTGCAGGCTCTGGGAAGGAATTTGGGTATAGGAAAGGATTGGGCATGCAGGCTCTGGGATAGAATTTGAATGCTGAGAGCAGATTCTGTGGTAGGGGGTGGGGATTCAGAAGAGGGTGAGGGGTGCTGGTCCTGGGGAGTATGGGTACAGAAGAGAAGAGAGTTCAAGCTCTGGTGGGGGGGGTGGGAATCCAGGGTGCAGGCTCTGGGAAGGAGTTTGGATGCTTGGTGCAGGTTCTGGGCTGAGGCAGGGGGTAGGGTGCAGTAGAGGGTAATGGGAACAGGCTCTGGTAAAGGGTCAGAGCAGGAGGGTGGTTCGGTGTTTTCCTGGGTCACCCCCTCTGGCAGAAGATCCTGGAGAGAGGGTGGGGTCAGGAAGTTTGTGCACCCTACTGCTTGCAGACAATACCATTGGATGCAGGGGCACTCAGTATAGGAGCAGTACACAGAGACACACCTCCTCCCAGCCAGGAGCCACAGAGATGTGCTTGTAGCCACATGCGGAACAGCTGGGCAGGAAGTTCCACTGCAGCTTAGTCTCTTCGTCTATGTCTAAAGTTGTGTAAAAACTTCTTGCGCAAGAGTATGTTCACACCTCAAAGCACATCGCAAAAGTGATGTGCTTTTGCACAAGAGAGTGTCCACACCGCATGAACGCTCTTGCGCAAGAAAGCTCTGATGGCCATTCACAGAATGGCCGTCAGAGCACCTGTGCTTTTTCCCATAGGGGTTTCTTGCATAGGGGTCTCTGGAGCATCCACGCTTACCTTTTTGTTGAATAGCTGTAGCACAAAAGGGAGTTATGCCTCGTAAAAGGAGGTTTACCTACACCAGCAAAAGCCCTCTCTTCTGCTGTTTAACTGTTGATTTACTTGTGCAAAAGTGCATTTGAGGTGTGGACGCTCCACGGGTTTTTGCACAAAAACAGCTGTTTTTGTGCAAAAACCTTGGAGTGTAGATGTAGCGTTGATGTAGGTTCAGGGGATCTGTTGATTATGAGGGTTTGTGCCATTTGAGATCTACTAAATTTATTTGCAGGCGTGTAAATCCTTGTGGGGGGGTGTCACAGCATGAGTGGGTTTCTGCAGGGATCAATTCTGGGACCAGTTCTGTTCAATATCTTCATCAGTGATATAAATAATAGCATAGAAAGAATAAGGTTTGCAGGTGATAACAAGCTGGGAGGGATTGCAAGTGCTTTGGAGCATAGGATGAAAATTCAAAATGATCTCGATAAATTGGAGAAATGGTGTGAGTTAAATAGGATGAAATCAATAAGGACAAATGCAAAGTACCCCACTTAGGAAGAAACAATCCATTACACACATACAAAATGGAAAATGACTGCCTCGGTAGGAGTACTGTGGAAAGGGATCTGGGGGTGGAATAATGGGTCACAAGCTAAATATGAGTCAACAATATGATACTGTTGCAAAAAAAAGCAAACATGCTTGGATGCATTGGCAGGAGTATTTTCAGTAAGACAAGAAGTAATTCTTCTGATCTACTCTGCACTGATTAAGCATCTGCTGAATTATTGTATCCAGTTCTGGGAGCCACATATCAGGAAAGACGTGGACAAATTAGAGAAGATCCAGAGAAGAGCAAAAAGAATGACTAAAGATGTAGAAAACACAACCTATGAGGGAAGATTGAAAGAACTGGGTTTGTGTGGTCTGGAAAAGGGAAGACAGACGGGACATGATCTAAAAGGCATCTAAGTATCTAAAAGGTTGTTACAAGGAGGAGGATGAAAAATTATTCTCCTTAACCTCTGAGGCTAGGAAAAGAAACAATGGTTTAAATTGCAGCAAAGGAGGTTTACATTGGACATTAGGAAAAAACTTCCTTTCAAGGTGGTTAAACACTGGAATAAATTGACTAGAGAGGTTGTAGAATCTCCATCATTTGAGATTTTTAAGAGCAGGACAGACAAACACCTGTCAGAGATGGCATAGATAGTGCTTGTCATGAGTGAAGGGAACTAGACTTGATGACCTCAAGAGGTCCCTTCCAGTTCTATGATTCTATGACCCTCAAGTCCTTTAAGGTGTGGAGAGCTTCATCAAGTCCACAAAGAGCTTGTGACAGTCTTTGACAAGTCTACAAAGTCTTTGACAGTATTCTAAACGTTCCTTGGAAACCTTAATAGCTGCATCTGAGACACTCGTCTCATGTTCACTGCTGTGAAAATAGACCTTGCTGCATTATCTTCTGCATCCAACAAAGCCTACAGCGTTCCCTCTACGAGGAGTTGACCCCCTAGTATAAAGGACATAAACTGGTCCTGATGTTCTTCCGGCAAATGTGCAATAAAATAAGTGAATTGTCATATTTAACCATGAGTACGTGATGGTTTGCTATTTTGAACTGAATGACCAATAGGATAGAGCCTCTGGTAGGTCCTTACTGTATGGGTAGACTTTGAGCAATGTTGTCTGCCGTGTTCATTCATGGCCTTCCCAGTCAGGAAATTAGAGCTAGGTGAGAAAACAGGAAGTGCAGTTGCTTAGCTGGAACATAATTCTTTTTATCCACCCTCTTGCAGGTAGGCAGTGAGATATCTGGAGTTTACCAGACTACCTTAGCGGGCTCCATAACAGCTTCATTTATCAGAATGGCACTCTCCATAAAGGTCAAAGTGTGCAAAATACCTAGGGGTATGTCTACACTACAGCGCTATTTCGAATTAACTTATTTTGAATTAGTTAATTCGAAATAACGCATCTAGACACAAAAACTAATCCGAAATAGTGTTTTTCTAATTTGAAATAGCGCGTCCACATTGAGTGGACCCTGAATCAAAGGTAAGGCTGGCTGGAACCAGTGCCAAAAGGGCATCAGGGTCAGACTTAGTGTGTGGGGCTGCTGCCTCAGGCTAGCTGAGGTCTGTGCTTAAAGGGACCCGACCCCTCATCCCGGACAGACAGTTCTCAGGTTTCTCTGCTTGCTGGTCTACCTCGCTGAGGGACAGCTAAAGCATTTGTGTCTCGGAGTGCTCTGCTTGCCCTCGCTTGGGACATCACGGCACTCTGCAACATGGAACCAGACCTGCCCCCAGAGACTCTGCTGCATCTCATGGACACGTTGCCAGCAGCCTGGCTGCAGTCTCCAGGCTGCCATCCGGGAGCACCATCGAGGGGCTGTCAGGATCCAGGGGGGCCCTGCGGGAGAGCTTCCACCCTGAGGAGTGCTAACAGTCTCCCCAGTCTGCCCCACTGGGGGCTTGTGCCCCATTCCTCCCTCTCGTCCTTCCACTTACCCTTCCCTAGCCCCCCCCCCCTTCCTGTTGTCAAATAAGAGACATGTATTTTCAAAAATATAACCTGTCTTTATTTAACACAACTGGGGAGAGGGAATGAAACTCTGGGGAGACGGGGGAAAGGAGGAGAGAGGGTAGGAGAGGGGAGGGGGAAAACTGGGAGGAGGGAGCTGGAAGGGGGAAACAAGGGGAAGAAGGGGGAGGGGAAGCTCAGAACTCAGGGCTGGGGGTCTCGCTGGGCCAACTGCCTCCCAGCACAGCGGGGGAGGGAGCCTCAGTGTCCCCGGGGGGGATGGGGAGGAGGGTGCGGAGGTTGAGGTGGGGGTTGTGGACATTGAGGAGGAGAAGGAGGATGTCGAGGTTGAGGAGGAAGCAGTGGGAGGGGGGGACAGGAGTGGGAGGAGGGACAGTAGTTGGGGGGGCAGCAGGCGCAGGGCCGGCACAGGGCACCATGCTCTGCAGCAGGGCCTGCAGGTTAGAGTTCAGCGCTCGGTCCTCAGCCCCGGCAGAGCTGCAGGTCCTCCAGCATCCAGGCCTGGATGGCGCAATGCAGGGCTCGCAGGGCCCCCCAGGTGCTGGTCCCGGTACTCCTGCCGTGTGCTGGTGGTCCGGAGGAGGCCGCGGGTGTGGGAGCATGTCCCGGGCGGGGTGGTGCGCCCTGCACAAGCAGCTGGTGCAGCTGTAAAGAAAGAAGAGAAGTGGTCAGTTCTCCCTGGGGACACAGTGGATGATGCCCAGCCCCGCTCCTGCGACGTGAGGGCGACCGTGCCCTACACCATCAGAGCCGCTGTGCTTGCACAGAGGCCATGGTCAGGATGTCTGGCTCTCCCCGGGACTGGGAGCTGCCCCAAGACCGCACCCATGCCTCTGTGCCGTGTATAGTGTGGCCGGGGCCGGGGGGAGATGTCCCCTGCCTCAGTGTAGAGGGGGCGTGTGAAGGGAGAGCGTCCTGCTGGGTCCCACCCCGGGGTCAGGAGCATGTCAGGTCTCTTCACACACTTATGTGCCTATTGGGCCACAGCCCCTCGTGTCACGCAGCTGGAGCCACCTGCCCAAAGGTGGCATGGCACGTTCTCGCACGTGCACAGGTGGCTGCGTGATCCATGGGAGGCATGGCCTATGCGCGCGGTCCCTGGTCTCCCTCTCCGCCTCCCCCCCGGGTAGGAGACAGTGCTGGCACGTACCTGGTATGGACTCCCTGGCCAACCCTGCCTACTCCGGTGCCGGGACAGCTGGTGGTGGCCCCTGTGATGTGCCCGGGTCAGGGCCCTCCAGTCCCGGCTCACTGCCTCCCGGGCTGGCGCAGCCCGCCCCGCCCCCCAGGAGTTGGTTGAGGGCAGGGAAGTAGGGGCAGGTGTCAGCCCCTGCTGCGGCGCCGCCCCTGGTGGCCCTGGTGTATGCCTGCGGCAGCTCTTTCACCTTCAGGCACACCTGCTCTTAGGTGCGCTTGTGGCCTTTCCTGGCCATGGTGGCCGCTATGCGACCATAGACAGCCACATTCCTCCGCCTAGTGCGGAGATCATGGAAGTTGGGGGCCTCCCCGCAAACCTCAAGGAGGTCCATGATCTCCACACTAGTCCACAAGGCTGCGAGCTATCTATGGCTCCTGGCTGGCCCCTGGGTGCTGGGGGACTGAGCGGGGGAGAGCTGTCTGCCCCTGGCTGCCATCCTGTGGCCACTGCCTGAGGGTCTGCAGCTGCTGGCAGGCCTGGCTCTCACACGTGCCCAGTGGCCAGAGTCTGCCCCTTTAAGGGCCCCGGGGCTGGGGGAGAGGAGAGGAGTTTTCCTGGTTGTGCCCAGAGTGGCCACCAGGGGGAACTGGGAAGGGCTGGAGGCCCCCTAATTCGAAATAAGTGTCTACACAGCACTTATTTCAAATTAGCTATTTCAAATTAGGTGTTATTCCTTGTAGAATGAGGTTTATCTAATTCGAAATAAGGGCTCCGCTATTTTGAATTTATTTCAAAATAGCAGTTTGTATGTGTAGACAGCTATTACAGTTAATTTGATATAACGTCTGTAGTGTAGACATACCCCAAGAGATTAGGATGGGAATTTGGAACCTGCTATAAGGAAATTTGCTACGATTACAAGGAAGATAATCTGAACCCTCTCCAGTTTATCAACTTCTTTCTTAAATTGTAAACACTAAAACTAGACACAGTATTCCAGGAGTGGTTATAACAGAGATTGGCATTGTAATATAAACTCCCTACTCCTATTTGAGATTCCCTTGTTTATATATCCAGGGATTGCTCTAGTCCTTTTGCCCTAGCATTATAGAGGGAGCTCACATTCAACTGATTATTCACCATGGCCTTTCTCTAGTGTCACTGGCTACATGTACGCAAAAATAAATAAATAAATAAATAAAAACAAGTAACTTCCTTTCCCTCCGCCCACAAAAATTAACAATGATCCGGTAACCCACTGACTTGGACTTGCAAGGCTTATGCTACAGGGCTAAAAATAGTAGTGTAGACATTCCTGCTTGAGCTGAATCCTGGACTCTGAGATCTTTTCTGGCTTCCCCAGCTGACAGGAAACCAGGCAGATTTCTTTTGTAACTCTATCCAAGCAATCAGGGGCAGGTTTCCATTGGAATCCTGCCTATGTTTCCGTGGAAATTTGTCAAAACTAAAACATTTCTGGGAAACATTTTGATGAATCATTTTCTGACAAAAAATGTTTTGTTGGAAAATTTCCAGGCAGCTGTAAGAGACTAAGCTACAAACAAACTGAAGAAATGAGAGAAGATGAAGATAACAGAGACAAATATGTGGTTACATCTAGGCAAGTACACCTGTTTTTGAGTATTCTGACATTTTTGTTTAAAGTTTTAAAATATAAAAATAAACAAAAATGTTAATGAGATCAGCCTACCCTACTAGGTCATCAAGTTGTGGCAGACTGAACAGGGAGCTGCCGAAGCCTTGTGGAGGGCACATATGTGGGGACTATTTGGTGTCCGGGAGGTGGGTGGGCGTTAGCCCACTCATGTCTAAAGGACCTCCCCCCAGCCTACGGGGAGGGTCCACAGAAAGCCAACTGATTACGTGGGACAAATAATAAAAATACAGGGACAGGTGTGAGGGTCAAAGGGCTAAAACGAGGGAACCGGATGGGGATACTGAGCAGAGAACCCCGGACAGCGTCCACTGCTCCCCGAAGGTCTCGAGAGAGCCAGCGGACGCTTCCCATTGGAACTCTGCCCAGATACGTGAGCGGATACAGGAACGGAAATAGGCCCCACAGTCGCAGGCCCCTCCCCCGGCCAACCTCTTCTCCCTGGTTTTATAGATTGCCAATTTGGCCATAGCCAGGAGGAGGTTGACCAGGAGGTCCCGCAACTTTGTGGAGCCACGGATGGGGTGTGCATAAATTAACAAGTGGGGGGGAAAAAATGCAGCCAGAACCTCAACATGAGGTTCTGGAGGAGCCGAAAGAGGGGCTGTAACCTGGCGCACTCGAGGTAGATGTGCGCCAGGGTCTCCCTCACGCCACAGAAGAGGCATGTTTTGGGGGTGGGGGTGAACCGCACCAAGTACATGCCTGTGCTCACCATGCCGTGCAGGATTCTCCAGCTGATGTCCCCGGTGGGCCGTGGAACCAAGGTCGAATAAAGGCTGGCCCACCGGGGCTCCCCACCCTCTATTGATGGTACGAGGTCCCGCCCCTTGGTGTCTGGGCGGGACACGAGGGTGGGGAATGGAGCGTGTGAAGCACAAGTGTGTACAGGTGGCTCTTTGATGCGGTTCGGAAGGGGACCGGCTGCATCGCATGCAGCCGGCTTGGGTGACAAGGGAGAGGCGGTCGGGAAGGTACATGGTGCTGGGGGCCAATGGAGAGATCGGGAGGGCCGGGGGTGAGTAGGGTGCACCCTCTCACAGGACTTTGTTTGGGTACACCCGAGCAGTGGGCGGCAAAGCGTCCTTCACCTCCTGAAGTACGCACCAGGGAGTACGTAGGGTGGAGAGCCCCATGCACTGGGCAAGCACCCGAGGATCCACCCAGTCTCCCCGGTCGTAGTCCAGGAGGTCTGACTCTGGTGACTTCTGCCAAGACCAACCTCTGGCGCACCAAGAGGGACTCCGCTGCCTGCACACATAGATGGGGGTTGTGTAGCAGGGGCTCAGCGAGGAGGTCTGCCCCCACGGTGGCTCCCAAGGACCTGGTCGCTGCAAGCAGCTTCCAGGTCCGGAGGAGGTCCTGGTAGAAGGCCGGCAGCCCGGAGAGGTCTCTCAGAAGACCTCTCAGATAAAGGAGCTGCCGGTCATATCGGAGCCCTCGGAAGCGGTGAAGGAAAGCATGCGCAAGCATGCTCCACGCCGGACTACCTGCATCAAATAGGAGTCTCTGCAGGGCCCGGAGGTGGAGGATGTGAACCCGCGTGCACAAACACGTCAGGCCCTGCCCTCCCTCCTCCAGGGGGAGATGGAGAACCCCTGCAGAGACCCAATGCAGTCCGGGCCAGAAGAACTGCAGCATTAGCTGCTGGATACGGGTCAGGAAACCCGGGGACAGGACCAGGGTGTAGAGATGGTGCCAGAGCATGGACAGGACCAATTGGTTAAGTACCAGTGCTCTCCCGCGCAGGGAGAGACACCTGAGCAGTCCCATCCATCTCTGCAACCGCCCAACCACCCTGGACTCTAAACCTTGCCAGTTCTCTGGCAGAGAGGGATGCGTGGCAGAAAGAAAAACACCGAGATGGAGCGCGGGTCTGCTGCTCTACCTGATGGCCTGAAGCGCAGATGGGAGGGAGCCCACCTGCCACCCGGCCCGTACCACCAGGCCAGAGCTCTTGACCCAGTTGACCCGGGCGGAGGAGGCCACCGAGTAGACGGCTTGGCAAGCCTCCACCCCCGCCAGGTCGCCCGGGTCCTGGACCACGAGGAGCACGTCGTCAGCATACGCCGACAGGACCAGCCTCATCTCTGGCTCATGGAGCACCAACCCTGCCAACCTCTTCTGAAGGAGATGGAGGAAGGGCTCCACGGCCAGAGCGTACAGCTGGCCTGACAGCAGGCAGCCTTGACGTACTCCCTGCCTGAAGCTGACCGGTGCAGTCAGGGTCCAGTTGAGCTTGACCAAGCACACTGCGGAGGCATAGAGCACCTGGAGAAACCCCACAAAATGGGGCCTGAAGCCGAAGGCCCGCAGAATGCCCAGGAGGTGCCCGCAGGGTGCCCAGGAGGTACCCGTGGTCCATCCGGTCGAACACCTTCTCCTGATCCAAGGACAGGAGGGTGAACGACAGACTGTCCCTACATCCGAGCTCTAAGAGATCCCGGACCAGAAAAAGGTTGTCAAAGATGGTTCGGCCCAGGACGGTGTAGGTCTGGTCTGGATGGACCACGTCCGCCAGCACGGACTTCAACCTTAGGGAGATGGCTTTGGCAACGATTTTATAGTCCGTGCTGAGGAGTGAGACAGGACGCCAATTCCTCAGATCGCGGAGGTCCCCCTTCTTGGGCAGCAAGGCAAGTACGGCTCGCCTGCACGATAAAGGGAGGACCCCGCTCTCCAAGGACTCGGCTCAGACGCTAGCAAGTTCCGGGCCGAGGACGTCCCAGAACACGCCGTAGAACTCCACGGTCAGCCTGTCTATGCCCGGGGATTTATTGCTGGGCATGAGACGGAGGGCTTCCGAGAACTCGACCAGAGAGAGAGGCAGCTCTAGCCGGTCCCGGTCGCCCGCGCTGACCATCGGGAGTTCGTTCCAGAGAACCCTGCGGGCATCGGCGTCGGTTGGATACGGGGAGAAGAGAGAGGTGTAGAAGGCACGAGCCCTCTCGCGCATCTCCACCGGATCCGTGAGGAGTGTGCCATCCTCTGCCAGAAGGCAGACGATGTGCTTTTTAGCCCCCCTCTTTTTCTCCAGGACATAGAAGAAGCGGGAGCCTCGATCCATCTCCCGAAGGAGATGGATGCGAGAACGAACAAAGGCACCCCGGGCCCGAAGGTCCTCGAGGGCCCGGAGTTCCTCCCACTTCTCCCGGTACGCTCCGCGGAGGGGCGGATCCTTGGAGCCAGTGGCCAGCCGCCTCTCCAGTTCTAGAACCTGCCGTTCCAACTGCTCTATCACCACATCCCTCCACCGGCTGGCCCCCCGCGTGTAGTCACGGCAGAAGAGCCACATGCGCACCTTCCCCAATTCCCACCACCACCGCGCCGAGGGAAAGGAGCACCACCGCCTGCGCCAGGCCAGCCAGAACTCCCGGAAGGACGCTATGAAGCCCATGTCCTCCAGCAGGCTGTTATTGAAATGCCAATAGGCCAGCCCTGGCCTCTCCGAGGAAAGAGAGGCCCTTACGGCCACCAAGTGGTGGTCCGAGAAGGGGGCCGGCCGAATGCTGGAGGAGTGGGCCCGGAAGAGATGATGACGAGACAGATAAAAGCGGTCCAACCGTGAGTGGAAAGACCGACGACCCACCACCTGGACGTAGGTAAACACCATTTCCTCGCCCAGGTGGAGGTCTCGCCAGACGTCCACCAGGGAGTGATGGTCTATTATCTCCCTGAGGATGTCCGCGGCGGCCGGGCACTGCTCGAGCCCCATACGGTCCCGCCCCTCGAGGGTGCAGTTGAAGTCCCCGCCCAGGACCAGGCACTTGCGAGGATCCAAAGTGCCGAGGAAGGCAGACGCCCTCTGATAGAAGCGGAGCCTCTCCGGGACGGATGTCGGGGAGTAGATATTGACAAGATCTAGTATCAGCCCTTCCATCCGAACCCGGAGATGCAGCAGGCGACCTTGCATGACCTCGATGGTCCCCAGCACCTCAGGCTGCAGGTTTGGGGAGAACAGGGTAGCCACCCCGGCTTGACGGGCTGACAGGTGGCTAAAATAAACCCTGTCCCCCCACTCCCGCCGCCAGCTAGCCTCGGCGGCTGGAGCTGTGTGGGTCTCCTGTAGGAATATGACAGAGTACCCTCCCCTCCAGAGGAAGGAGAGTACCTGACGCCTATGGAGACCCGACCCACAGCCCCGGGTGTTCAGAGTGGGAAAGATGAGCAGCGGCATTGAGAGGGCTGGGGAAGATCCTCATTGGCAGGAGTGCCAGCGGCCCCCATTGGGCCCCGCAGCAAACCGTGACCGTACCCAAAAGTGAACAGGGCGTCACGGAAGCTGCGGACCCGCTGGTAAGCCGTAGCCTCCCGCCGCCCGGTCCCTTTACCCTCCCCCAAGATGGCCCGTACTGTTTGTAGGACAAGATGAAAATCTCCCCAGCACTGAAGGGCGAGAGCGACTTTGTTCTTGGAGCCATGGATGTCTTCCAGGAAAGCACGCATCTCGCCCTTCAGCACATCTGGCGTCCGGGCCTTGGGCCCTTGAACGCCGTGGGGCCAGACCCCTCTGTGAGCCCCGTGACCCATCGACACGGGGATGCAGGGCGTCTGAGGTCCCTGCTGGGAGGACAGTGGTGGAGGGAGATCAGCCCCAGATGTGCTGGGAGCAGGAGAAATGAAAACCGCCTCCCGGGGGCCAACATCTGGGCTAAACGTGGCAATCCCAGGCAGTAACAGAGTAAGGGGAGGAAAAGAGTTCAGGGAGGGGATCAGGAAAAGGAGGGAGACGAGGAAGGGGAGTAGGGGGAGGAAGAGGTGAGGGATTAGGGAAAAGAAAAGGATGGGGGGAAGGAGGAAGAGGAGTGGGAAGCTCAGTTGGGAGGGGGTTTGAACAGGGAGCAGGAGAAGGAGCAGGGCGAGAAGCCTCAGCAGCGGAGGCACCAGGATGCGGTGCCTCCTTGCAGGGCAGAGAATCGGTGGCAGTGGTAGGGGTAGTAATTGTCTCCCCAGCACTGGGCTCCAGTGCCACAGAGAGTGCAGCACCAGAGGCCTCAGCGCCGGGGGTGATGGATATTAATGGGAACTCCCGCCCGCTGAGAGCCTCAAGGGTTTCCATGGCCACGGCTGAAGTGCTGCCGATGGCCGGGCAGATGGTCGCACCCTGGGGCAACTCAGAGGCAGGGAAAAGGGATAGCAGCGGGTCAGAAGGGGAAGGAGAAGTTGGTTATTGTCCCTCCAGGACCTGATGATCCCCCTCTGAGGCAGCCGGGGTCAGCCCCAAAGCCTCCACCTCCTGAGAGAGGAAGGTGAGCCCGCTGCCTGCCACCAGATGGTGATCTTTGTCGGTGGCAAGGTCAGGGGCCGCCCCTTCAGTGGAGGTGGGAACAGTGGGAGCATCCTCCATGGACACCCCCTCTTGCAGGGACCCTGGGAGGGAGGTGTTCACCTCTCCCGCAACCGCCGCGGTCACCTCAACCGCTTCATGGTGCTGTGAATCGTTCGCGGGCTCAGAGGTTGGAATGGCTCCAGCGTCCACCCCCATAGGTACAGGGAGGTTGTCCTCCCCCTCAGTGGGCGGGGTGGAACGCCGAGCATGCTTTCGGCGCCTCCCCATTGCAAGCTCCCATCCCTCGGAGGAAGAGGGCTAGGCCTGAATGGAGGAAGAGCCAGGGGACAAGGGCAGCGTTGGGAGGGCAAGGGTAGATGGGGGCTGGGCAGCAGGGGAAAGGGATACCTCCCCCTGAGGTAGGTCCTGCCCGAGTCCCGTCACTGACCCCGCCGCCCTCTCCTCCGCGGGCCCAGCCTTGCCGCTTTTGGCGGTGGCAGCAACAGCACCCGCATGCTCGTCTGAGCCCTGCAGAACCCGAGCGGGATTGACGATGGTCACAGTTGGAGGAGGGGCGACCCCAGGGTCCGGACCATCAGGGCCACCGGCGATGGTAGGGCCGGTGCCCTCCCGGGCATCAGGGGTCCCGGGTGCCTCTCCAAACCGGGCCGGGGGCAGTCCCTTCGGACGTGCCCCATCGCTTGACAGAGAAAACACCGGGCCTCCCTCATGGTGTAGTACACCCAGTACCAGGCCCCTTGATGGGGCACCAGAAATGACCCTTCGAGGGCTTCTCCGCCACGTCCCGCCGGCAGTAGTTGGATTTGTACCTGCCGGCGGAAGGAAAGGATGTGGCGAAGGGTAGGATCTTTACAGCCCAGAGGAAGGGGACTCAGGACTGACAGAGGCCTCCCCAGGGTGGAGAGGAAAGGCAGTAGGGCGGCATAGGGGAGGAAGGGAGGAACGGAGGCCAAAACCACCCGTACGCCCAGGTCCTCCAAAGGCTCGAGGGGAACGTGGACTCCCCCCACCGCCAAACCCCTTTCCTCCTGGGCGGCGGCCTCGGACATCAGGAAGAATACCACCTTCCCAAACATCTTAGAGGCCGCCACTACGGCCGCAGGCCTTACCATGCGTGCCAACGCCCGCACGTAGGTCTCCACGTGGGGCGAGGCCGCCACCAGGTGACAACGGACCCTGTACCTCCTGGTTAGGGTGGGAAAGGGGCCGCGGCCGCCAGGGATGGTATTCCGGGAGGCAGCTTGGGAGGCAGCAGGTGGGAGGGTGGCGGCTACCTGGGCGTACGCGCTGGGGCCCAGGACACCGTTGCCCCCAGAGCTGGTGGAAGGAACAGGGGAGTGGGAAGGAGGGGGAGCCACAGCCAGCATGTGGGTCGCGGCCGGGGAGTGAGCCCTCGCCTCAGGAGGTTTTACCTTCCGGGCGGGGCTCTTGCCCTTTTTGGTCCCCAGGCCCTTCCTACCCTTCAGGGGGGCATTCTTGATGGTGACTGGAGGTGCCGCGGCAGAAGCGGTCGAGGACCCGGGGTCCTCGTCCATGTCTGCCCCCTCTACCGTAGTGACGGGGGACCTGGCAGCCTCAGAGGAGTTGTTGTTCTTAGAGAGGGGTGGGGAAGGTTCGGCAGGGGTGTCATTGGACAACCCCTCCATTGTGGTCATGGGTAGGGAGGAAAAGACAAAACAAACGATTAAGGGAGAACCAAAAACACCAGGAGAGAGAACAGGGAGGGAAAGAGAGGGGAGGAAGGAGATTTACCACTCCCCCTCACTAGGCTGGAAGTGGGGTGGGAGGGTGATAATTCAGAAAAGGGAAGGGGAAAAGGTGTAAGGAATACAGCTCCCAGCACAGAATGGAAAGAGTGGCTCCTCCGACTGCACTGGGGAGATGAGGGGTAAATAATCATTTAAAAGACATGGGGACAAGTGAAGCTGTGTGTGTGGGAAAAGTAACTAAAAGGGGAGGAAAGCTCAAGCACCTAACAAAAGAAAAGGGGGGGGGGGCATTGGCACCCAAAAGGGTGGATGGGACAAGCAGTGGAGTGGGAAGGCAGGCAGTGAGAAGATGCCTGTTCAAGGGCGGGAAGAGGGAGGAGACACTGCTGGGGGGAAGGGAAACAGTGTACCCACAGGCACCTGAGTAGCAGGCCCACAGTACCCGCTGCAAGGCCCAAAAGAGCAGAGAAGGGCAAGGAGACAAGCAGTGGGGCCGAGAGTGGAAAGGCCCCTACAGCAACTGGGGCTTGGAGAGGGAGCAGCAGAAGAAGTGTGAGAGCTGATGAATCAGGGAGAGGTAAACCGCCCCTGCCCTCAACACCCCAAAAGAGCTGCACCAGCCCCCACCCAGGAGCCCTGATGGAAAGGGTCCCAATCTCCCCTCCCCAGCACCAGGCAGGCTGTGGGGAGAAAGAAACCCCAGGGGCTGCTTTAAAGCAGCCCCCTTACTGCCTCTTCTTCGGGGAGAGCAGCAGCAGCTGGAAAGGTGAAGGTCAGGCCTGCCGAGATGGAGAAAAGGGGGTTCAAAATAGACCCCCAAGAAAATGGGAGGGGGGCTCCCCCACCCCACCCCACCCAAAGGCAGGGCAGTGGAGACCCCCCTGCACCCAGCATCCTCAGCAAATAGCTGAGGTGAAGGGGGGAGAAGCTGCCTGCAAAAAGGGACCTGGCCCAGAATGTAGGAGTAGCCAGGGCCCAGCTGCCACAACAGCAGCAGCCCCCCTCCACAGACACCCCCTTCCAAAAAAGAAGAAGGATGCAGGAGAAAGTGCAGCGCCCTGAGAACAGGGTGCTATAGATGCACAGGAGCTGGGTATGTGGCTTTATGTTCCCTGAATAGGCTGTAAAAGACTATGGCCAGCCAGCCACTCCTGAAGCCTATCTGGCATCAGCCTGAATGGAGGACTAATTGGAACACCTGCAGCCACTTAAGGTGGATGTGTGCACTATAAAAACACTTCCCCGGGCAAGGCTAGGGGAAGGAGAAAGGGAACAGACTAGAGAAGAACACAAGGTGAAAGGAGCAGCCCAGAGCAAGAGAACAGACCTGAGTGAACTGATGTGAAGGTTTGCTTTGCGATATTGGGAATGAGGTACTGCAGGAGGAGTTGGGGAAGTGGCCCAGGGAGGGGCTGCTGCTCAGGGGGCAAGGGTCAAGCTACACTGTCTGCTTGGGGCTGCCCCCTCCTATAGGGCCCTGGGCTAGAACCCAGAGCAAGTGGGTGGGACTGGATTCCCCCCAACCCTCCCATCTGGCTGGAAGGGCTAGCAGGGACTAGAAAAAAGGACACTGGACTGGCCACTAGTGAAAGACCCTCTGGTAACAGGGTACCCTTGCCTTTGTGGCAGTAATTAAGGACACTGCAAGCCTCTGAGGCCCACAAGAACCTGCCAGGAAGCGTATGACCCACAGGGCTTAGCCCAGACTTTGCCACAAAGTATTCTAGGCCTTGATTCTACAAGGTACTTATGAATGTGTGTAACTTTAAGCTTGTAAATAATCTTACTAAGATCAATGAGGACACATTACACTGCTCTACAGCCAAAATGCTTCTGAAATAAATGTAGTCAAACTTTACTAATTCTGGGTCACTGAGAACGAAAATGATGCTTAAAATTGTTGATTGGCTCTAGTTTTCAAGATATGCTATTGGGTCAGTATATACGACCCTTGACTTGGGAATGGCGGAGGATAAGTGAGTTATAAGGGGAAGGGATCTCAATTTAAACCAGAAATGACTAAAATACATCTTTGACTGGATCTATGAATAAATCTATGACTGGGTTTGGACAGTACTTGCTTTTTGGGCAAAACAATGAATGATGCAATCTGAAGCTGGTATTGTGTCATACATGATATGAATTGCACCATGTTATTCCTAGAAGTCATGGATGATGCAATCATAACGAAGCTTACATCACTCTGCTGAATAAATTGCCCTATATCAGCTCTAGAAATCATACAGTGTCGTGCTCTCTTATTTGTCAGTGTTTGATTTTGCAAAGGGACACATTTCTGTTTAGCCAAAGTGAGCAGAGATGCCTCAGATTTGTGTGAACAGTGCAGATAACTTCTGCTATGTTTGTGGTGAAGTGACTTTTGCATCACAAAAGCGCAGTATAACCACTATGGTTAAGAAAGCCTATCACCTTTATTTTGGCTGCAAAATTGGAGATCAGGACAAGAGGTGGGCCCCACACATATGCTGCAACACTTGTGCAACAAATCTTCACCAGTGGTTGAACAGGAAAAGGAAATCTATGCCTTTTGCAGTGCCAATGATTTGGAGAGAGCCAACAGATCATACCATCAATTGTTACTTCTGCACGGTGCCTCCAGTTGGGAAAGGTGTGTCAAAGAAGAAAAAGTGGACTGTGCATTATCCAAACATTCCCTCAGCTATACGCCCAGTACCCCACGGAGAAGGACTGCCGGTTCCTGATGCACCAGAATCATTCTCACTTGAGTCAGACGAGGAAGAGGATGAAACTTCTGGTCCTGAACCATCAGTGTCACAGGACCCACATTTTCTCCCATCCTCCTCCTCTGAACCACACCTCATAACACAAGGTGAACTGAATGACCTTGTCAGGGATTTGGAACTACCCAAGAGTAAGGCAGAGCTGTTGGGCTCCAGACTACAGCAGTGGAATCTCCTGGCAGGCGATGTTAGGGTTTCCGTGTTCCGTGACCGTCAAAAGGCTCTTGTCCCATTCTTCTTCATGGAAGGTGATCTTGTAGCCTGCAACAACATCGATGGTGTGATGGCAGCCCTCGACATTGTTCACGATCCAGATGAGTGGAGACAGTTCATTGATTCATCGAAGACGAGTCTTAAAGCTGTTTTGCTGCATAATGGCAATGTTTTGCCATCAATTCCAGTTGGTCATGCAGTCCATATGAAGGAAACCTATGACAACATGAAACAACTTTTGAGGTGCATAAACTATGACCAACATCAGTGGCAGCTTTGTGGCGATTTGAAGGTTGTTGCTCTCTTGCTTGGTCTGCAGACTGGATACACAAAGTACTGCTGTTTTCTCTGCGAATGGGATAGTCGTGCAAGAGATTCCCACTACATCAAGATAGATTGGCCTCTCCGACAGTCATTGGAGCCTGGGAGGAAAAGTGTTCAGCATCCACCACTTGTTGAATCAAGGAAGATTTTGTTACCACCCTTACACATCAAGCTGGGTCTGATGAAGAACTTTGTCAAGGCCATGGACAAAACACAAGCAGCTTTCAAGTACCTCCGTGGAAAATTTCCAAGGTTAAGTGAAGCTAAGATAAAGGAAGGTGTCTTTGTTGGTCCTCAGATTCGTGAACTTCTTCGAGATGATGCATTTGACCATGCGCTGCATGGCAAGGAAAAGACGGCATGGAAAGCCTTCCAGTTAGTGGCAATACAATTTTCTCGAAACAACAAGGCAGACAACTACAGGTTGTTGGTGGAAAACCTCCTCAAGGCATACAAAGCCTTGGTTGCAACATGTCACTAAAGATACATTTTTGCACTCTCATCTAGATTTTTTTCCACCGAACTGCGGAGCAGTGAGCGACGAGCACGGCGAGCGATTTCACCAGGACATTGCAACGCTGGAGAAACGCTATCAGGGCAAATGGAGCCCATCAATGCTTACAGACTATTGCTGGACAGTGACAAGAGATGCTCCATTTAATGAATACAAGAGACAAGCCAAGAAGTGCCGAGTAGACACTGAATAGGACTAAACTATGTACAGAATAGTTTTTTTGTCTTTTGTTTCATAATAAATTTTATTTATATAACCCTTTTGCTGATTTTTAAAGTGTTACATAAACAGGACAGGTGAAATATTATCATGTAAAGCAACCATAAACACATGAAAAGACCTAGGTTTACAATTTATGATTAAAACTCTATCTACACAATAAACATAGATGTAAAATGTAAAAACTTAAATATCTTGGAAACAGTAGCCAATCGTTTTAATTGTCATTTGAATTCAGCACATCAAAATACATACTAAATAGCACATTTTATCTCTGAAGCAGATGACTTCTAAAAAATTGTAGACTAGTGTTATTAATGTACACACACACTAAAGTACCTCTTTGAATGGGAGTTTCTTGAAAGTAGAAGAGCAGACTCTTAAAATACTAAAATATATTGTTACATAGTTCATGCATAAACTTTCCTTTTACATTTCAATAGCTTTCATATTTCGCACAAGTAAAAATTATAATGGATCAGAAACAATGTGGCAAAACACATTGGGTTTTCTTTTTCTTAGCTTTAATTTCATGCAAACTTAAAATAAAAAGTTGCAAAGACCCTTACTAAGAATTCAAATAAGCGCATTGTATGGAAGTGAAGGGCAAATCCTTGGATGTCACTGCAGAGCAGCGAGTACAGATCAGCGCATGTGTGCAAAAGTGACTTGAAACTCACCTTTGCTTTCTCCTCATCATGCTGATGCTTCATGCAGGGGACTGGCCCTGTACAGTATTAGCACTCTGCGAGAAACGCATTAACATATCCCCGGTAACAAAGGTCCCAAGGAGCTGAAAAAACAGTTCTGAGTTGTCACTCAGGAATGTCATGAACCCTTTTCAACTGTGTTAATTCTGTCAGGTTAGCTTAATATGACAGAGGATCACCAAGAAGGCTATGACAAAGTGTTGGAAAGTACTCTTGTGTGGCATAACCTTCCAGGTGCCCCACCATCAGTTTTCCCTTTTCGTGTTTCTCAAGAATACTTCTCTGACATTCTCTTAGGCTAATAACATCAAGGTCATTGGGTAATTTATTAATATGGACATAGTAAATCCCTAAATTAAGTTCAATAACAATTCAAAAGATTCAAGCTCCACTACCTTCTGTGACTCGAAGCTCTTCAACAGTCATTCTAAACTGGTGGGCTCTCAAACTTACCAAAGAGTCCCCTCTAAAGTTCAAAAGTGCAAACCAAGCAACAGTGCAAACAATATCCAACCACCTTGATCTTAATCAAAGTCTCATATCCCTCCCAGGATTTTCCAGGCTCCATGCACCATGTATAGCACAGGCCTTGTGCTTGCTCCAGAGTCTCCAACCAGGCTCTTTGGTTTCTGCTCTCTGCAACCTCTCTGCCAGGAGGGGGGAGAGCCCCACATTTGAGCACTTTCTCTTGTAATTTTGTAGGTAATAAGTTACTTAGTTATAACAAATGTATTTTATAGCATAAGATTTGGATTAAACTTAAACACAAGGGCTACGTCTAGACTGGCATGATTTTCCGCAAATGCTTTAACGGAAAAGTTTTTCCGTTAAAAGCATTTGCGGAAAAGAGCGTCTAGATTGGCACGGATGCTTTTGCGCAAAAGCACTTTTTGCGGAAAAGCGTCTGTGCCAATCTAGACGCACTTTTGCGCAAGAAAGCCCCAATCACCATTTTAGCCATTGGGGCTTTTTTGCGCAAAACAATTCTGGGTTGTCTACACTGGCCCTCTTGCGCAAAAGCATTTGCGCAGGAGGGCTTTTGCCCGAACGGGAGCGTCATTGTATTTGCGCAAGAAGCACTGATTTTGTACATTACAAAGTCAGTGCTCTTGCGCAAATTCAAGCGGGCCAGTGTAGACAGGTGACACAGTGTGACAGTCTAGACACAGCCAAGATGTCAGACAGGCCAGACAGCATTGTTAACTTAGCTCCAGCTCTAATGTTAGCATGTTCTGATGTTAAAACGAAGGGATGTTAATATTAGGTAAGGCCTTGTAATATATAGAAAGAAGCTTAATGTTGAAAGACTCTAAGTTTGTTAAAGTGACTAGAAGTACCCCTTTGTTCTGTGCAGCAATTGTGTAAATGTATTGTTTGTTTGAAGGAGAGAGAGAATGTTTTAGGAGAGAGAAGTGTGAAGGCCACTGCATGCTCAAATGGTCAGAGGAGATGCTGGAGACTGAGAAGCACCAAATAATTATCAACTAAGCTAAAGCACACTGAAGACACAAATCGGACCGAGGCAGATTGACGAACCCTGAAGTCAGTAGCAAGCACCCCTTGATAGGGAACCGATAACAACGTTAGCCGGAAGACAACACCCCTGAGGGGTGTCGTTAGCACACTGATATCAGATGGCTGTGAGAACAACTTCCAGATTAACACATGTCGCATATAGACTGATTGTGATGCTGAATGACTGATTAGGGCCTGACAGGGCAAAATGCATAGACTCGCATGGAAGGGAAATCCTGTAAAGGATGGGGTGTCTTGTATGGGTCTTTGGGTTCTGTCCTGCTATGACCATCGAGCATCAGTCCAGACTGACAAGAACCTGGCCCCTTCCTTGCACCCGATGAATAGGTTGGGCCAAGCAACAGACTAGTAACTATACATCAGCAGGGTGTGTGTGTGTGTGTGTGTGCGTGTGTGTAAATGCATATGCTGCTTTATTATATTATCAATAAATGTGGCATGTTGCCTTATCTCCCTGAAAAAAGCCCTGTGTGCTTCTCTTAAGCATAACACTCTTGCGCTCTCTTTCTCTCTCTGCCCCGCTCCTGACTCTCACACCCAACTCTCCCAATTTCCTTTCCTCTAGGTCTCAGGGTCATATGACCAGACACAGGTGTACTAGCCTCCTCAAGCACAAGTGCCACCTGTGATACCTTACCCATGGTGATCTTTCCAGGCAAATTAGCATGGCTATGGGGTCAGATCATACTAATGATGCAGCATTATCCCAGTGAATAATCTGGTCCTTAAATCCCTATGGGTGCATCTACAGTGCACCCTTAGCTCGAAATAAGCTGCACAATTTGAGCTATGCAAATTGTGCAGCTTATTTTGTAATTTGGCGCTGTATACACAGCGGCAAATTTCAAAATAAACCGCTATTCTGAAATGTCCCTTAATCCTTGTAGAACAAGGTTTACAGGAGCATCGGAATCGCGCATCTGTTTGAAAAAAGACACTAATAGCTATTTTGGGATACTGGAAGTATCCCAAAATAGCGCTGCAGTATAGATGTACCCTATGTCTTTTACAGTTATATCTTTCCTTTTGATGAATTCACTCTGCTAAAATCTCTATTTAATCTCCTAGCCTTTGTCTGCTAAGAATAAGTGTAAATATGTGAAAGATATTTTTGGACCAACACGCATATTAAAAAAAAAAAAAAGCTAGTATGTAAATTACAGGAGCAATAAATGTATGAATGTCACTTTTAAAAATGAAAGTACTTTCCAGAGATAATTGAACTTTATGTATAATGTACAGACACTATTTTATGGGGAAAGTTATAGAAAGCAAGATTGTTGTACAAATATTCTTAATTTTAGATAGCAGTGAAATAGATGTAAAAATAAGCAGTTCTTTCAAGTATTACTTAGTGCTCTCCTTCAGGAAAGGCATTAAGTAGAAAATAAACAATCTTCCTGACAAATTAATGGTATTCCATTTAGCAATCAAAATTATAACCTCCCCCCTGCTCTTATTCAGACTTAATTCCACTCAGCAAATACAGACTATTGGAAAAGTGCCTGCATGGTACAAGTTATTTTCCCCTTTTTGCGCCCTTCCCCAATTACAATTGAGAGTCTATATGAAGAGTTCCTTCTTACTGACTATACTTGTATTCACACTAATGATTTACAGAAACTTCAGCTTCAAATACTAACTAGTTAGAATTCTTAGATTTATGAAGACAGACTATATTTGCATAAGAAAAACATCCAAATAAGATACTGTGAACATTTTCAGACTTTATTTAGACAGATGATTCTGTCCATCTCTTTAGCTTTATTTCGTAAACATTAAAAATATATATACCTGCTATGGTAGATGTAACTATCCCAGAGCTTTCTACTGAGCTGCTATTGAGTGAGGCGGGTATTGCAGGAAGATATCTTAAGGTTTGCCCACACATTTATTTTGGAATAAGGAAGGGTATCATATAAAGCATACCAATTGCAGAGTAACTCCCCACACTCTTAGCCTAGTCTACACTAGAGAGTTATTTTGAAATAACCCCCCTTATTTTGAATTTATAAGCAGACCATCTACACTACCAAGCCTATGCTTTTAAAATAACAGGCTGATTATTTAAAAATCTGTACTCCTGATTTCCTTGAGAAATAATGCTAATTTTGAAATTATTTCAAAATAGTGTTAGTGTGGACGATCTGGTGCTACTAATTCAAAATAATTGGCCTCCAGAGGCTTCTCATAGCTGCACTTCTGATAGCTTGGCCATACCTGGTACATCCACTGCTCCCCTTCTCCTGCAGAGCTTAAAACTCCAGGCTGCAGGAGAAGGACTTGTGCCACATGGATAGCTTTGCAAGCCCCGTTCCACATAGTAGCATCTCAGCGAACGATGACTGACCTCAACGCTCCCTCAGAGTCTCCCATGAATGCTAGCACTCCTGATGCTCCCTCAGCTACCACGGGCCAGTGACACAGGAGAGCTCCGGCCTGGATTGGTACGGAGGTCCTGGACCTCATCAGGGTCTGGGGGGAGGAGACCAACCTCCAGGATCTCCGCATCAGAAAGTGAAAGGTGGATGGCTGCGGCCGGATCACTGCCAGCCTGGCGATGAAGGCCACAACTGGACCCTGGACCAAGTCCAGATGAAGGTCAAGGAGCTCTGGCAGGCCTACCACAAGGCCATGGAACAGAGCAGATGCTCCGGGGTGGCACTGCACACCTGCCGCTACTTCAAGTAGCTAGATGCCAGCCTGGAATGGGGGCCAGTCACTCCCCCGCCCTATTATGGAGTCCGGCCAGAACACACCCGAGATCAGCCTCCAGGATGATCGGTCCCTCCTCCCAGGATGTCTCCCAGGCTTCGGACAAACCTGGGAAAGGCACTTCAGCTGAGTTCTATAACTTTCCCTATATACAAGTAGGGGCAGGCAATGGGAGGTGAGATGCTGCGTGCTATTTACTCAGCCTACTTGTCCTGGGGGCCTCACAACAGCCTGTGTATATGGGTGCACATAGAGTGCCAGTCCCGAGCACACCGCTCCATGATGCTCTCTCACACAATCCCCTCGGTCCTTCTCACAAGGTTCCTGGAGAGGCCTGCTTTACTCTGGCCTCTGTGGTAGGATACCTTCCCATAACAAGCCACCACTAAGGAGTCTGGGGTCATGGAACGCAGGGTCATGCCCGCACTCGGGCAGTATCCGCTCCCGGTCAAGCGCAATGATGTGGAGGAGACTGATCCCGTGCATGGGAACCTGTCGGGGGGAGGAAGAGGAGAGGACCCCAGTAGCACTCTCTCCAGCAAGCGGCATCTGCTGCTCTTACACATCTTCCCCCAACACCCTCCCCCGCCTCCAGAGGGCAGGGATATAAGTTTTCTGTGTGCAGGATGCTGCCAGTGCTGGACCTGGCATATGCAGGATACAGAAGGCAGCTGAGCTGCCCCGTCCCCCTCTCCCGCCCGCAGGCTCCTGGACTGGTCAGCACTTTCCCATGCTTGCTTGTCCCTGGGCCATGGGTGTTGTGATGCTCTCCTGGGACATCCCTGCCCCGCAGGAAAGTACCCACAGTCTAGGCAACATGTGGCCTTGCTTGAAGCACATCACCATCATCTGAACCGAAACCTTCAGTGTCAGCTAAGAGATGAGGGTTAGGCTTCATACACAGTGTTTCCTATGATGACTGTCCTTTTAACTTTTCTTCACAACTAGGTTAGCTGTGAGCTTTGTGCATCCCCCAACTCCCATGCCATCTACCTGACTCCACAGGATTTGCAGGTGGAAAAGAACCTGTGAAAGCCTGATGAGGGAGCAGATGTCCTGCCTGCAGTCCTCATCCAGGGGCTCGAGGAGGGCTGCTGGGAGCAGGCTGCTGACTGAGAGCAGGGGAAGGCCACTTGGGACCAGCTGGCACACCAGCTCAAGCTCATGTGCTCCTCCCTCACCTCAGTGATGGAATGCATGGCCTTGTGCATGCAGCGGACCACTAGCCACCTCATGGCTTCCCCTTCTAGCACCACCAGGGCCCCAGAACACAGGGCAGTGGGATTTCTCAGGCAGCCAAAGCCTCCCAAACAACAAGAAGCAGGCACCTGTCCCAGCCCCATCCCTGAGCCCTCTTTCCCCTCCCCCATTCCCTGTCCTTGTGGCAAGGCAGGGGGGAAAGTCTCACAACAGGCCTTGCACAAAACTCTCCATCAAGGCCTCTCTGAGCACAGCCTCTAGATGTGTTTTCTAAATGGCACTGGTGTCCAGCTGCTCAATTCCCTGGCCAGACATTCAGCCTCAGCCCCTTACCCTGGCAGAAAAGTCTCCCCCTTGCTCTCACATAGGCTGTGGAGCACACAGCAGTCTGCAACCACAAAGGGGATGTTGTGCTTGCTGAGGTCCAGATGGATGAGGAGACCCTGTGATTTCTCCTTTAAACAGCCAAACGCATACTCCACCACCATGCACACTCCACCACCATGCATCATCTCCTCAGCCTGGCATTGAAGTGCTCTTTGGTGGGGTCCAGGCGGCCCATTTATGGCTTGATGAACCAGAGGAGCAAGGGGTAGGCTGCATCACCCAGGATTACAACAGGCATGTCCACCTCTATGACTCTGATGGTGCTGTTGGGGAAAAAATGCCAGTGTGCATCTTTCAGAACAGGCAGGAGCTCCGGAAGATGTGGGTGTTGTGTGCCTTCCCTGACCATCTGATGCTGATATCAGTGAAGCGACCTTGTGATCCATGAGGGCCTGCAGCACCATGGAGAAGTACCCCTTCCAGTTTATGAGGGCTGAGGCACAGCGGCGGGGGGGCCAGGACGGGGAAGTCTATGCTCCCTCTTCCCTCCCACCCTCACAGTTGGGGAAGCCCTTGGCAGCAAAGCCATTGATGATGCTGTCCATGTTCCTCAGAGTGATGACCCTCCATAGCAGCACCTGGTTGATGACGTTGGCTACCTGCAGGCTATCCCTGACTGTGGATTTCCACATGCCAAAGTGGTTCACGACTTAGTGGTAGCTGTCTGTCTTGGCAAGCTTCCAGAGGGTGATGACAATGCACTTTTGCACGGAGATGGCAGGTCTCAGTCAGATGTCCTGTCACCTGAGGGCAGGGGCAAGCCACTCAAGGAAGGTGGCCTTCTGCATGCAGAAGTTCTGCAGCCTCTGCTGGTTGTCCCATAGCTGCAGGACAATGAGGTCCCACCACTCCAAAGTGGTCTCCCAACACCAGAAGAGGTGTTCCGCAGTGTTCAGAGGATTGAGGGGCATGTGAAGCAGGAGCACCAGGACCTGAGAGATCAGGGCCTGTAGTCTGAGCTGCTCCTCATCCTGCTAGAGCAGCATGTGGGCAGTTTGGAAGTACTGCATCATGAGGTACAGCATGAGGCTCATGAGCCTAGTGCTGCTTTGCAGCAGTTCTGGCTCCATGCTTTGAGCGCTGTGGCATTTGAAAGGACAACCACAGCACATTGTATCCCTTCTGTGTCCCACGGGAGGGGGCAGTGGAGGAGTAGTGTGTGAGATGCAGCCATAGAGAGGAGCTCCTGAACACACATGTCACAGCTTGCCTGACCAGGCAGCCATAGGAAGTCTCCGCCCTCCTGATGCCCTCCCCAGAGTGCTTCTGGGGGCTCTAAATCTGAGGGAGGCTCCAATCAGTGTGGACACGCTATTTAAAAAAAATTCTGACTAATTTTGATGTTACCCCGTAGTGGGAATACGCTATTTCAATTTTGTTAAATCCAGAGTTATGCCAATTTTAGTTCTCAAAATAATTTCCTAGTGTAGACATGCCCTTACTCTGGAACAAGAGTGCTTTTTTTCCAAGTTAGCTATTTCAGTCAATTTCCCTGTGCAGACTATACAATAGATTAATTAGCTACTCTATACAGTAAAATAAAGTAGCTGTATAGCTACTCTATACAGTAAAATAAATTTTGACAGAGTAGGACAGACTAATCCAAGTATGCTGATTGACCTCCACACACTTGACATATTATTAATATGGGTAGGAGCATATGTGCCTCATTTGCCAGTATACAGCCTCTACCCTTTTAGGCAATTCCTCTAGCCACGTTTCAAGCTTTAAAAGCTTAGTTGTGGTTTTAAAAGTGAAATCCAAAGCACTTCTTTATGATGTATAAACACTGCTTCAAGGTTAAAAACAGCAGCTTTTTCATGTTTATTTTTAGAGATTAAAATATTTTAGAAATCAAATAAAATAAACTTTAGAAATATGATTGCTTCATTTCCTTCTCTTTGCTGGTAGATTCAGGCAAGATCTTTGGAAGACTATTAGATGCAGATGTCATTTGAAATGGTCTAATGTTTGGTTTACGTTTCAAAAATGACCAGACAGGGGAAGAGAGAACTGCACTATGTAGCATCATTACTTATGTTTTAAAGTGATTTCACCAAGGTCATTTGGAAAAAGAGGTCACACTGGGTCCTGACTCTCTATTTGTTTGTCTCTCATTGTAAAGCGGGAGTAATTTTCAACAACTCAATGGAGTTATTCCCATAAAAACCTCCTGGGAGAGGAGATTCAGACCCATTGTTTGCTGATAGTAAGAACCAGCTCTCCTTGCTTAGGAAATGGAACAGGGAGGGCTACGGTTCAGGTCACAGCCCTACTAAACTATTGTTAGTATCCTCTAGCAAAGTAAGGGAAATGAGAACTCCATGCTTCTAATGCAGAAAAGCAAGTATAAAAAATGTCTGACTTTTTTTACAATAGAGGAATGTTCATGAGATTGCCGTTGGAGGTGACCTCCAACAACAGCCTCAGGCATGTCTTAATGGTTTTTTAAAACTACATTTTTTGAAGGAGAATTTCAGATTAAAATACAAATTTTGACTATGGAGCCAGACATGAATTTTAGATAACACAGCTGTACAGGGTTTATAATTGAAAACAGAAGTTTACATTAGAAAGAAGCAGTAGAGAGAAAACCAGATTTTTCATTCATGGTTCACTATTAAAACAGTTGTTGGGAGTATTGTCTATACTTCATAAAAACATGTTTTTTAAGCTTCAAATGCTGTTGGGAGCACTGTGCTTCTAAATCTGAGCCACATGGCATGGTGGATGAGGAGATTCTCTGCCTAAGTAGGGGCAGGATGTCTGAAGTAGGCACAGCTTATCTGGGGAAGCACTGGCTAACTCACCTCTGCTACAGTCCTTCAGAAGGGACAGCATGAATCTGCAGTACTCCACAAAAAGCTGGGTGCTGAGGTGAGAGACCAGGTCTATGGCATAGCCTTGTGCACCTTCCCCTTCTTTGGGGAGCTAGCACTACTAACCTGAGCAGTCCTTTATAAAGCTGTGTTTGCATTGAACTAGGGAAGAGGTTTTCTGAACTTTGACCTCTATCCTACTGCACACCGACATAGGGGTAGATACATTTGGACCTCAAAATGGTATTTGTAATATACTGGCAAACTTAGGCTAGAGAATGTACCAAGTAGTATAATTTATGTAACCCTTCTGCCGCATAGGGCCGGCAGCAACCAGGGCCAGGTTCAATATCTAGGGGTCCATCTCACACAGAACCGGCTTGAGCCCCCACCCAGTATCCTGGGAAATTCACACACCCCCTGGGCTCCTCTGAGAGGCAATGCTTCCCCACGCGCAAGCACAGAGTCTGAGTGTAGAAAAGAAAATTTTCATGAGAGAGAGAGAGAGAAGTGACATGGCATTAACTTGGGAAAATACCGTGAACAGGGTTCATAACCCCCCCACGAGTAACCATCCTAGCTCAAATGGATTGAGCAATGTCCTGGGCCTCTCAGGTTCACTAGTCCAACAAGGTAAGGGTTCCATTCACTTACCCAAACTTTCCCTGTTCCCCACTTCAAATGCCCCACTTACAGCTCTGTCCAGTCAGTGCAGACCCAGACACATCACCCTGAGGACTTCCTTCATAGAGCCTGATGTGATGCCACCTGTGTGCTGCCCCTGCTTCCTGCTGGTTATTCTCATCAGCTGCTCCGCTGGCCGCCCGGCGGTCGTTCCTGCCAGCCACTCCACTGGCCGCCTGCCA
The DNA here is from genome assembly GCA_019425775.1 of Rafetus swinhoei. NCBI lineage: Eukaryota > Metazoa > Chordata > Testudines > Trionychidae > Rafetus > Rafetus swinhoei. The sequence goes on from CM033427.1 coordinate 59,605,602, forward strand.
CTGCTCCTACTGGTCACCCGCCGGTCGTTCCCGCCACCCGCTTCACCGGCCGGCTGCCATTCCCGCCACCCGCTCGCACCAGCCACTTCACTGGCTGCAATGGGTCTGGCTCCAGGCCAAACCAGTAACTTCAGCTCTTAGTGATTTCAACTGTTTAGCCACCACCTAGGCTGGCAAAAGATTCCAGCTTCCACTGGACTAGCAAAAAGACTCCTCGTGAAGTCTGCTTTAGGTCTATCCTTAAAACAAGGGGAAAAGAGGAAGGTTGAGCCAGTCTTACTGCTCACACCTGGCAGGCATGAAGCAGGCTGACTCAAGCCATTTAGCCCTCTCCACCCACACCCCCAACTCAGTTCACTCAACTCTGGCAGGGGGGAGGCTTGTTCCTCTGAGACCTCTTACAATGATGGTGTCTCTCCTGCAAGCACTGGTGTCATATTTTACAGTTCCCACATTTAGGGGTAGCATGATGTGTGACCCCCACAAGAGCCCCAAATTAGTTACAATACATCACATTCCATTCCAACACTGATCCTCCATCAGCCCTGGCTGAATTGGATTTACATAACCACACCTCAGATTCCTTTCCCCTCCTGGCATGAGCTGTATTTACATATCAACAGTTAACAGTTAATTATCTTGCAGGGCTAAACAATTGGAGTGAGCATACCCACCCTCAGGGCAGCTCTCTCCTTTTAGCTGGCTGATAGCAAGCAATAATTCAGCCCCTGCTTACATTTATAATGCTTTGGTGAACTTTATGCTTTAAAAAACATTTTTCATTTGGCCTTCAGCTTCTTGTCTCCTCTGTGCCAAGGTATGTTCTACTATATAACACAGCATTTTCACATTATTCTTGCACACACATTGCTGTTTTAAAGAGGTGACTAGGCAATAGTAGAACAACATGCTTTAGCGTCTAACTGCTACTCATCAAGATTCAAGTTCCTCAACTTTCTAGCCATGTAATCTATAATATATAAAGGAGAATGTTTGTATGTTTGTGTGCTAATAACTTGGACACTATAAGAGCTACCGCAACCAAACTTTGCATGGGATAACCTTTCCTCCAGGAGAAGGTTTTAAGGTACTGTGGGATGAGATGAGAGACCAATGCCTCTCCCTGGGGCTGCACAGAGCTCGGCAGTGCAGGGAGAAGCTGCTTCCCAGGGGAAGTGGCAGGGACAGTCGCTCACTAAGGCCGGCGGAGGGATAACTTGTCATCCAGGAGAAGGTTTTAAGGTACTGTGGGAGGGAAGAGATGAGAGACCGACGCCTCTCCCTGGGGCTGCATGGAGCTTGGCAGTGCGGGGAGAAGTGGCTTCCTGGGGGAAGCGGCGGGGACAGTCGCTCACTAAGGCCGGCGGAGGGCGGGCTCGGGCGCCGGCGGCAGGTACGCGGCTTCCTTCCCCCTCCCTCCCCTCAGGCTCCTCACCTCAGTTATATCAACTTTCCTGAGCAACGCCGGGTTACTCCAGCTAGTATATGCATAAATGGGATTTTTTTTCAATAATCACTAAACAATTATTCTAATCATATTTAATTCAGCAGAAAGTGCTACACAAACTCTTTTCAAGGTGATTGTTCTTTATCTTCTGAGTCAAGAGGGGTTTGTATGAAATACACTTTTTTTAGATGTTCCACAATGGCTTTTTCCTCCTCTTCCAGGACTCCATCTTCTTTCATATCCCATCTGAAAGAAAATATACGTTTGTTAATTTCCTTGTATTTTTCTAATCAGTCTAAAAGAGCTGATAAAAAATTCAAAATAGATACTTTATGTTTATTGCCAAATATATTGTGTTAACTGAAATTTCTGAACCATATTAGATATGAACAGAAAAATCACACCCTATGCAAGCCTTCTGGCATTTAAACTGCCAAATCTCTGACAAGCTTCCTCCTGTGTCTATGCCCCAGTATTTTCCCTTTCAGTTTTATATCACACCTTAATAGCAAATTGACCAGAAGCAGTGTAAAACTGACAGAGAGAGGTGGAGCAGCTAACATGTGTTTTTGAGATGGAGGTTGGCAAATACTCCCCAGAGTTAATTACTTTAAAGAGAAAATCAGATAGCACAGGATTCTCTTTTCATGAATAATATGGCAGGTCATCCCACTGTTAAAGTGGTACAAATTAATTTAAAGAGCCGCTTAACAAAATGGCTTAGTTTTTTTGAAAATGCCACATACACTATCACCTCTAGAATTGACACAAATATCTTCCCTTTCCCTCACAGGAATGCTCTTTTTAACCTAGATTCCAGTGCTACCCCCATTAAAATTAATGGCAAAACTGCCATTGACTACAAAAGAATCACGATTGGACAACAGAAAACTGTAGACAGAAAATATGTATTTTAATTACCTTAATAGGTTTCTTTTTACTACATTCCCTCTGTGTCTGCATGCTTTTATTATCAGTGATATACTGGTTTGTTTTGAGAAATATTGTTCATATTTTATAATATTATCTTTCATATAATTAGGAACATCGGCAGGGAATGATTGTGCAGACAGTTAGTTGTAGCTAGCACGATTCATATTTCAACATCAGTTATTGTAAGATACAAGGAAAGGTACATATTTATTAGTTTAGTAAGCAGAACTGAATTTGCTTATGATGGGGCAAATTTTTACTAAAATCCCACAAACCACTCCACAGATTTTTTTTTAATGTGATAACAATGTAAGCACCATTGTCTGGGTACACCAAAAAAGGACAGGAAACGTTTGATATGGATTTTAATCAGGCCACAATTTTATTATACAGAGTAGTGGATTTACCTGGTGTTGCCCCTTGTGGAGGCTCAGGGTGGGGAGATGCAGGAGTCAGAGCAGGGGCTGGGAGGTGTGGAGGGACTCAGGGCATAGGGTGTGAGGTGTGAGAGGAGAAGACGGGGTGGAGGACTCAGGGCAGGGAAGCATCAGGAATCAAGGTGGGAGGGGCCCAGAGCAGGGTACTGGGAGATGTTGGGGCTTACTGGGGCCATCTGTGGTGGTGATGATCACACTGCTCCAGCTGCAGCTCCTCCCAGGGGGCCAGGGTTGCACTGCCCAGCTCCCCCAGCTGGTGGTTACTCAAGGGGGTGGGCTGTCTAGTCCCCCTGGCAGCTCCTCAGGGGGGAGCCAGAGCTGGGCTGCTTGCCCCCAGTGGCCTTTTGGAGGGAGGTGAGCTGAGATGCCCAAAGGAGTACCCAAACCTCTTGCCCTGTTCTGTTCATTTTTCCATTACCTCCTTTTTAAGTCCTTTTCCAGGCCATTTATCTGGTCCCTGGATGCCTTCCCTATAGAGTACCTGCACTTATTGGGTATGTCTACACAGCAGTGTTATTTCATAATAACTGATGTTATTCTGAAATAACAAAGAGCGTGTTTATACTGCAAGCCATTATTTCAAAATAATGGCGAACTGGAGGACTTCTTAGGATATGTCTACATTGCATTCCTCTTTTGAGAGAGGAATGCAAATGCAGCTGATCGAAATTGCAAATGAAGCGCGGATTTGAATTTCCCATGCTTCATTTGCATAATCACGTCCAGGTGCTATTTCAAAATACTCTATTCGAAAAAAGAAACGTTGTCTAGATGCGGTTATTTTGAAAGAAAACCCTTCTTTTGAAATAACCCTTAAACTTCATTTTATAAGGCATAAGGGTAATTTTGAAAGAAGAGTTTTCTTCCGAAATAACCGCGTCTATACAGCATTTCTTTTTCCGAAACAGGGTATTTCGAAATAGCGCCCGGAAGCGATTATGCAAATGAAGCATGGGAAATTCAAATTGGCGCTTCATTTGCAATTTCGCTCAGCGGCATTTGCATTCCTCTCTCAAAAAAGGAATGCAATGTAGACATACCCTTACTCTGACTCCTGTAAGCCTCATTTCATGAGGAGTAAGGGAAGTCGAGCGTTCTTCCTTCAACTTCCTGCTCTGTAGACTGTGCAAAAAACTGAAATAAGCTATTTCAACTTAAGATACGCAATTAATGTAGCTCAATTTGCGTAGCTTAATTCAACTTTTGCCCTACTGTGTAGATGTGCCCCTAATGGCTTACCACCTTTTCTTCTTATCCGAAAAGGTTCTCTCTGACCCTTGCAGTCAGGAAAGGAAAAAAAAAAGTACGTATCAAAGCCAATCTGGTACTGCAGAAAACTGTTTTTCAAAGCATTTCTTGGAGCATTACTGGGAAAGACTTACATAATTAGTAATCTAATAAAACTAATACCATGCACAATTCCAGATAAACAAGATAACCATTGCCAAATTATCTTAACCACGGAGGAATGGTGATCTTGTGGCTAAAGTACATGATGGAGATTCAGGAGAGTTAGCTAATATTCCCAATATTATCACAGAATCATTTTGTAACTTTGATAAACCACTATGTGCCGCCTTTTCCTCACCTATATAATAATATATTTTCATAAGGAGTTGTGATGTTTCATTCATTATTTATAAGATGCTGAAATACTGCCGTGATGAAGTCTATAGAAATGCCAATAAATAAAATATACGTTTTATTGATTACCACCACATAAAAAGTCAAAACAAATTACAAAAACTATAAAACAGAGAAAAATTGCCTTTGCATTTTACAGACTGTGATATGTTTTATTCATCAGTGCCAAGACAGATTCCAGCTGTCAATAAAACCATTAATTGATTCTTGATTAAGCAGGATATGGACTAAATAAACTGCCAAGGAAATAAAGCTAATTCTCTCTAAGAAAAAGCAAAACATAAGAAGCTGTCTGATGTTTGTTCCTTTCTGCATATGTACACATGCTTTATTGCAATTTAATACTTTACAAATCCTCAGCAAAATGATTATTGTAAACATAATGTAGAACGGGATGAAATCTTGTTATTTACTTAGTTTTTCTTGTGTAAATGAGCTTTGCCATGCTTTGACTAATTCTGAAGATGGCATAGCTAATGCAAGTAAGGGGCCTGAAGAGGTTCTTCAGCTGCTCCATTACTGCAACCTATGAGCTGGGAAGGAAGATAAAAATCAACGGGAACCAATAAGAGTGGGATTTAGGCTCTTAAATCAGTTAGTTCATATCTACACTAGGAACTATTTCAAAATTAGGAAATTTGACTTAATAAATCCCGATTTAACAAATTCAAACTAGCGTGCCCTCACTACAGGGAAGCATCGAAATTAGTTAGAATTAGTCCAAAATAGTGTGTCTGCATTGACTGGAGTCTGCCTTAGACTTAGAGCTCTTAAGTGGTGGCTTGGCATGGCAAGGTATCCCACCACAGAGACTGGAATAAGGCAGGCCTCTCCAGGAACTTTATGAGTAGGATCAAGGGGTTCTTTGTGAGAGGATCATGGAGCTGAGTACTCCAGACTGGTGTTCCATATGCACACATGCGAACAGACTGTTGTCCAACCTCCCAGGCTGAGTTGGCTGAGAATAGGGTTGCCAGATACTTTCATAAAAAATACCGAACATGGCAGGAAAAAAAAAAAATAAATGGGGGACGAAAGTTGTTGAGCAACCTGGCAACCCTAGCCGAGAGAATAGTGCGCAGGTCTTGCAGCCTGTTGCCTAATCCCACTTGTAGATAGGGAAAATTATAGAACTCACATGAAATGCCCTCCCTGGGTTCCTCAGCAACCTGGGAGATGTCCTGGGAGGGGGAGACCATCTCTAAAGTGAGGAGCAGGTCCTGGCTGGAGGCATGGTCACCTGTCAAGTCTCCTCCTCCTCCTCAGCCTCTTCCTCCACCATACTGCCCTCCTGCATGCTGATTCTGGGAGTGTCTTGGCAAGACTCAATAACGATGGTGGGAGAGGTAACCAGCCCCCCTCCAGGATGGCATTGCTGGTCATAGTAGTGGCAGGTGTGTGGTGTTGCCCCAGAGCATCTGCTCTGCTCCCTGGCCTTGTGGTAGGCCTGCCACAGCCCTTTGATTTTCATGTGGCACTGGTCGAGGATCCTGGTGTGCCCTTTCTCAGCCAGGCTGGTGGCAATCCAGCCATAGATAGCTGCATTCCTTTTCCTGGTGCTGAAATCCTGAAGGTTGGACTCTTCCCCCAACACCTCGATGAGGTCCAAGATCTCCTCACCAGCCCAGGCCAGAGCTCTCCTGTGTCCCTGTGCAGTGGAGGCTGTGGGAGCAGCAGAAGTGCTTGCAGCCATTGGAGGGTCCAAGTGAGCATTGGAGTCGCTCATTTCTGCCTTGGGTCCTGGTCTCTCGCATAGGGCTTGCAAAGCTAGCCGCATGCAAAAGCCCTTCTCCTCTTGCCAGGACTTTGAGAGCTCCACAGGAGGAGGAAAGCAGTGGAGATGCCAGGTGTGGCCAGAGGTACAATTGTGAGAGGCCTCCGGAGACCAATTATTTTGAAATAGCAGCAGTGGAGCATCCACACTACCGTTGTTTCAAAATAACTATTTCAGAATTCGCATTATTCTTCATGAAAAGCAGGAGTACAGATTTTGAATTAAGCAGCCTGTTAGTTTGAAATAACAGGCTTAGTAGTGTGGACACTCTGCTTATAAATTCGACCTCATTGGGGTTATTTTTAAATAAAGTCCTAGTGTAGACCAGGGCCTGGGCATTGCAACACTAAGTGCAGCAATGCCTAACTACCTTTAGAAATCTGGGCCAAAGCTCTTGGGAGGAGATTTTGTGTAGTGCTTTGAACAATTGGATCTCCATGTAAACTCCCGATGGGGTAACCTCAATCCTCATGTGAAGCTCAGCAGCACCAAAGCTTTTCAGCTTCACCGGAGACAATCCTCTTGTGATGAGGGTCTGGTTCTGAGAGTGACTAATGTGAAATGCGAGTGTTACAGGATACCGGCTTGCTTTTAAGTGTTTGTCTGAGAGTGTTTTGCACACAAGCAATCTTCATAGGCTTTTACTACAATTTTATTTGTGGGATTATATTGCTGTTCTAATGAGACAATATTACCTATTTATGTGGGGCACAAGAATAATAAGAATACCTAATAGAAAATGAAGGTAAATGGACAATCTGCAACTGACTTGAGTAGTTCTCACTCAAAATTAACCAATACATATTCTTTATGGTACACCAAATTCACACAATTTATATCAGCAATTATAAAATAAGCATCCAATAATGTTTTATGAACTTTTATTTATTTAGCTTAAAGAGATAAAAAGATGTTCACATAAAGGACCAGATGCCTAAAATATATATAAGACAAAAATGAAAGTAGCATTACAATGATCTTTTAAACAAGAATTTAGCCAGCTACTAAAAATCTCTTTTCCACCTCTTTGTTGTTTTGGGGAGCACACTCAGGCTATGTCTACACTACAAAGATACATCGGAAAAAGAAACACAATTTGCGGTACACATATTGCGTATTTTTTTCCGATTTACTTCCAAAAGAAACTTTTCCGAAATTTGGCCTATCTACATGGGGCCAAATTTCAGAAAACCCCCCCTCTTTTGGAACATTCCTTCTTCCTCGTAAAACGAGCTTTACAGGGATGCCGAAAAAATGAGTCTGCTTTTCTGACATTTTTTGGAAAAGCAGACGTGTTCCTTGGATGTGGCTTCACAGCCTATCAAACAATAAAATCTCAATTGCTGATCCTGCACTCCAGTTTGATACCAGTCTAAGTAATTGTCAAATTCAGTGAAATTACACTGATGTAAAACATATGTAAGGAAGAGAAGAATCAGGCTCCTGATATTTATAATTTAAGGACAAAGGGCATTTATCCATAGATAGAATGAACCAGTGTCTTTAAACCAGTGATTCTTAAATTGTGTTCCACGGCACACTGGTGTGCTGCGGAAGCAGTCAGAGGTGTGCTGCGGAGAACAACAGAGTTAAAAATGGCCGCCCCTAAAGGGGCAGGCGACTTTTTTTTGTTTTTTGCTCAATAAATGTTTTGCTTTGCTCAATGAAAAATCCTTGGTGTTCCTCATTAAAAAAAAAATATTGTTTGGTGTTCCTCAGTCTTAAAAAGTTTAAGAAACACTGCTTTAAACCCTTTCCAACTTAATTGGGGTTGGGGGTGGTTCTTGTCTGAGATCTCTCAGTAACATATTTGGCAGCTAGTATGACAATACTGCACAAATCTTTACAGTAATTTAGCCTCGATCAAAGAGTCCCAGCAGAAATGGCTTTCATAACAAAGACAAGTCCAGGTAAGTAATACATATTCTAATTTCTTTGCCAAGTGGTCATGGCAACTCTAAATGAGAACAAGACCCCTAGCACTAAAAGCAGAACTAATATAATAAGAGGCACTTTTCAGATTCTAGAATAGTTTGTGTTATTTATGTTTTACTAAAGATTCTGGGTCAGACTGTGGATCTAGATCTCTGTTACAGTGGTGTAAATCTGAAATAATTTAATTGATTTAAGTGGGGGGTTATGCTGAATTCACATCAGTGCAAGTAAGATCAGAATTTAGTCCTCTGTGCTCCGATCAAACAGCTCAAATATAAGCTTTCCCTCCCTCCTGCAAAGACTGCAAAAACCACTTGCTATGATGTTGGAAGCTGGACACCACTTCATTAAGACTGCTGAGTGGGAAAGAGGCACCTTTCATTCAAGCTACAAGAGGGAATGATTAAATGTGTCTTTGTTTAATAATAGATGAAACGATGGAAAACTACTTCCCACTGACTTGACTGCATGTAAATCTGAGCAGTGGTTGGGCCATGGGGTTTCTGAAAGGTCTCATAAAGAGTGGGAACTGATCTGGTTGTACCTGTGTATCTGTGTGGGTGGGAGAGAAGCAGCAGAAATATTAGAGAAGCAGACTAAGAAAACAGCAAAGAAGCCACAGGGGCTGGAGAAACACCAGTGTCACCATGAGAAAACTAAGGACATGTCTCTGCCCGGCCAGAGGAAAAGGAGGTTTCTCCCACCACGCTTACATTTTATCAGTTACCTGCCCTTCTGGACTCCAGTCCTTGGGGGATGAATCAGCATCACCATGTTAACCTACTCTGCTTTTACAGCTGTGTCCATGGGTCTCTCTTCCTCCCACCCTTGAAGTGATTATCCCTTCTCCTGGCAAGCCTGACAAAGGTCCCCAGCATTAGGCGTGTTGTGGTCAAATCTCACAGAGGTCCTTGGTTTCTCAAGTAAGAAACACTTTACCAAAAGCAATCCTCTCAATAGACTGATGCAAGATGCATGGCCATGAACAAAGTGCTGCAATAATTAATATGTTGTTATCCCATTTATATATGACTCTACTGCCACAGTTCAGCACAGTGAAGTGTTAATATCAGCTTCAGTATAAGAGTATTGTGATTGCTTGCTTCATCTTCAGATTTATGATATGACTAGAAGACTTACCTGGTATTGCCCAGGTGCTTCAGAGCAGGGGGATGGCTGTGTGGGGAGTGCAAGATTCAGGGCAGGGCCTTGAGGATATGTGGGGCTTAGGGCAGGAAGCCAGAGGGAGACCTGTGCAGGCCAGCCCTGCTGGCACTCCCTGGTCCCGGGCTGGAGTGGGAGCCACAAAGGCCAGCCCTGTCAGTGCTCCCCGGTCATGGTCCAGGAGGCAAGGGTTGGGCACACAGGCCGGTGCTCCCAGGTCCTGGTTTGGAAGGCAAGAGTGGCTGCGCAGGCCAACCCCAGCAGTATTCCCTGGGCCTGGGATGGGGAGTAAGGGGGAACCCATACAGACTGACCAGGAAATGTGCATGCAGGGCATCCCAGAAACATGGTGGGAGGTGGGCTGTGGCTCCTTGGGGGAGGGTGCAGGGCTGCACTGGCTGACCCCAGCAGTGCTCCATGGAGGGGCATGGCAGTGGTGCCAGTGGATCTTCCCATGCTCCCCCCGGTCCATCTTTGCCGCTGAGGGCTGGGTGGGAGGAGTTTGGGGGAGTAGGGTCACTTATCTGAGACAGTGGCTAGCAAGATGGTGAGTCCTGGCCCCAGGTGGCCACTCTCTTCTTTGTGCAGAAGCCCCCTGTGGTCACTCTGTGGTATAGCTGTCCCCTGTGATCGCTGCCCCCAGTGGTCACTCTTTAGTAGAACTGTCCCTGTGATTAGCCCCCTCCCTTTTCATCTTATAGAAAACAATCAAATTCCAGGCACATCCCATTTCCCTTACCTTGCTTTAAGTTAGGAGAAGAGGAAGCTGCATACCAAATTTGGTGGTCCTGGCTCTTACTGTTTAGGAGAAGTTCTTGAACAAATGGACAGAGTGACGCACAAATCTCCCCCTATATATACATATATAGTATAACATCTGACCATGTAAGTGGTTTTGGCAGCTATTTGGGGAAGCTACAGGTTGGACCTCGCTAGTCCGGCACCCTGGGGACTTGACTGGTCCCAAATGAGAAGATTTGCCAGATCAGGGAATGTCCTTTCCCTCGTAGCTGTGCTGTCACTGGGCTAGGGCTCTAGCCCCCCAGGGCTCTCCCCAGCCCTGCTACTGCTGGGGCCGGAGTGCCACAGCCAGAACTGCACAGCGGGAAGAGCTCCACAGCTGCCTGGCTTCATGGCTGGGGCTGGAGCTCTGCGGCTGGGATGGAGGGATAGGGCTGGAGCTCCGTGGCCCAGGCCAGAGCTTCCTGGCTGCTGCTGGGTCTGGGTTCCCCGGCCTCTAGAGCCAGAACACAGCTGGGCACTGGGCCAGAGTTCCCTAGCTGTTGCTGGGGTCGGAGCTCCCTGGATGGGGCTGGAGGTCCATGGCTGGGCAAGACTAGAACTCCCCAGCTGCTGGGGCCAGAGAGGTCCGCTGGGGCCAGAACTCTGCGCCATGCCATCCATCCTCCCCAACATACACACACACTCTGGGCTCTTGGCTGAGTTGCCAGTGTGCCTTACAGTGCTCCTGCCCAGCCGCCAGACCTCCCTCTTGCTGGGCTCTGTGGTCCAGGAATATCTGTGGTCCATGCCGGACCATGGATGTTGCCAGACCAGGGAGTCCCGGTTAAGGGAGGTGCAACCTGTACCTAATGCTATTAAACAGAGTGGCTGTCTTTTTCTTCTTCTCTTAGTGCATCAACAAGTCTCTTCAAACCCAGAAAGAAGAAGTGCAATCATTAATTTGAATTTTATGGCCTTTAGAGTCATTCTGAAACACCACTTAACAGGTCTGATTGATTCATTTTAATTAATCTGATTTGTTGCATATTTGTAGGTAGAAGAGTTGTCTGCTCAGAAAGAATGCAATTGAAAATGCTAATAGAACACGTTTTAAATAGTTCTGCTTGAGGTACAACACAAATAGAAGTATGGCACACTATGCCAATGACCGTTTGACTTACCTAAAGCAATAAATCAGGAAATTCTCTCTAGACTTATTGACTTCATATTTGTCAGTGCATTTCAGTAAAGAATTTGTAAAGTCTTTACATCAGTTCAAAAAAGTTAAATAAAAATATTGTATTGTCTATACATTATGTGGTTAAATTCACAATTACCTGATAGTATTTATTAAGTGGGTTGGAAAGACATTTGGTCTCTCTTTTCCTTTCTAAATCAGTTGCATTAGTGTAAGTAAGCTCAATGTGTTATTACATAAACCTTAATGGACAACAAAAGTCAAGGCAAGAATCTGTTTGTTTTTCCAAAAGGGATGAAAATAATGTCTTTGTGTTCAAATGTAGGAAAGGATTCAACATTTACAACTCCAGGACTATCCAAAATGTAACATGTTTTTACTAGCATATCACAAATGTATGACAATTGTTTTGGCAGTAATAGCTGGCACAAATTCAACCATGCAGTAGCCAGTTCAACTAATATAAATGTGAATGAAATTATGATCATGAATTGCTTACAAAATACTGGTTCCATCAGCTGAAAAGCCAACTTTCAAACTCTTTTATTTCAAATTGATAGCAACATGGCTTTTAGAAAAGACTTTCAAATATATAGTTGGCACATACTTTGGGTTGGTTTAAAATGTTGTAAGATTAAATTAAACCAACAGTCCAAAAGGGACTAGAGGTGTTTGAACCAACTCATGGTATAATTATTCAATATTTTGTTTGCAGCTCACATAACCATAATAAAATGAGTGTGTGTGTGCTGCAAATATCAATATTTTTTAAGGTTTAGGACTAGACTGGGAAGAACACATTGAGCAAAATTTCAAGCTCATTTGAGTCTAGGGGCTTTAAAATGGAAACAAATCCTTTGAAAAGTTCAAATAATGTAAGTTTTTAAAGAGGCAAAGTGACAAAAATAAGATGTTTAAGCAATGCCTATGCCACCAGAAAATCATCACTATCTAGGGGTATGTCTACACTTGCCCCCTAGTTCGAACTAGGGAGGCAAATGAAGCATACCTAAGTTGCTAATGAAGTGCGGGATTTAAATATCCCGCGCATGATTAGCATATTCGTCAGCCGTCGCCATTTAAAGTCGTCGCCGAATTAACTCGCCGCAGAGACGCAGTAGTCAGATCCAAATGCCTTTCCTCGACTAACTGTTACTCCTCGTGCAATGAGGAGTAACAGTTAATTCGAGGGAAAGGTTTTGGATCGGACTACCATGTCTACACACGGCTAGTTAATTCGGGCAACCGGCATTTTAAAATGGCGACTGGCCGCGAATATGCTAATCAAGCACGGGATATTTAAATCCCACGCTTCATTAGCAACTTTGGTATGCTTCATTTGCCTCCCTAGTTCGAACTAGGGGGCAAGTGTAGACATACCCTAGGAGACTAGTATTATCACAGGTAGATACCTGAGTTATTGCAGAAACCTCAACACCTGATAAATAGAGATGACAGCCAGGAGAAAAGTGCCAAGTTTAGGACTGAAAATAAGTATAGAGATCTGCCTGCAGAGATCTCCCTTGCAGGAATAAAATGTGTTCCTAACACAATATTTTAAACAATTGTTTAAAAATCTTTTCAGATTAGCACTGTGTAACAATAAAGGTTATTGCTCCTAAGTAGCCTGTCCCTTCTTAGGATCTTTCAAAAGCACTTGTAAGTAACTTTAAGAAATAATCATTTATTTTCACAGGTCTGAAGAATTTGCATAGAACGTAAATTTTGTAAAAAATATATTATTTACCATAAAAAACATTTAGAAGATAGGGCAAATTAAAATGTTAAAGAGAGAGATGATATTGATGTAAACTTAGGGTATGTCGACACCATGCAGCTTTTAGCGACAAGACAGTGGCAGCACAGCCCTGTCAGCTTGTGTGAACGCTGTTTGTTGGCACTTTTGCCAGAATATTTCCACTCCCTACAAGAGGGTTTCACTTTGTCAGCAGCAGAGTGTTCTTGCTGACAAAGCAGAATTCATACTTTCACTTACTGCAGCAAAACTTCGTTGTTTATTTGTGTGTATGTGGGGGGGGGGGGGAGAGAGATTAAGCACCCATCAATGACAAAAGAGATTAAGCACCCATCAATGCCAAGGTGCAAACCCTTAGAGCATGTCCACACTGGCCTACAGTCACACTAAAGGAGTAGTCTGGTCTACATTAATGCAAACTAAAGACTTTAAATTTAACACCTGAAGCATTCATACAGGAGAATTACAGTGCAGCACTTTGGTGTGCATGGCAATTCGCACCCTCTAAGTCTGAACTGTGGGGCTGTGTACAGATGCCCTAAGATCAGGAATTCTCAAACTTCATTGCATCATGACCCCCTTCTGACAAAAAAAAAAAAATACTACATGACTCCAGGAAGGGGAACAATGCCATATCCCACCAGACTCTGCTGCCGTGCCGTGTGTGTTTGTGTTGGGGGAAGGAGGGGCAATCCCAAGCCCTACAGTCATGGGCAGAACCAAAGCCCAAAAGCTTCATCCCTGGGCACTGGCACTGGGCATTTGAGTCCTGGTGCCCAAGGATGAAGCCCTGTTCTCTGACTCTAGGTAACAGGACTCGGGTTTCATGTTTGGCTCCGGGCTAGCAAATCCAACGCCAACCCTGGCAACCTCATTAAAATGGGGTTGTGACACACTTTGGAGTCCTGACCCAGAGTTTCAGAACCACTGCCTTAGATCACACATTACTGGATGCACCCAAACAAAGAAAAATACCTAACATTTCCTTCACATGCCCCTCTCCTGTATGTTGAAAACCTGGTTAATCTACTGTAATGCTATCCACGTATTTTTCTGCCAAATACAACACAATGTTTCAGTAGCCAGATCAAACAGTCATTGAACCCAGTTGCCCAGATCATTGCACAGGACACTGGGCAGGGGATGGAGTTCAGGGTCTTTGGACAGTTGCTTCCCTACATATCCACATGGGGAGAGAGGGACTGTGACTGGGTGTATCTGTACCATAGTAACCCCAAAATAAGTATTTTACAGTATCTTTTTAAAGTCCATGCATGGCAATTTAGCATGAATGCATTTAATAGATGATGACATATTTGCTCTACTGTCTTTTGGTTGCAGTATTGCGATAAAATGATGTAAAATACATAGATACTCCTATGCAGACAGTTTAGGTTTTATCTATCACAGATTTCCATGCTTTATGTTAGAATTTATTAAGGTGATTATTAAATCTAAATTATTTTATTAGTTAATTTGGGAACAATTTTTAATTTTTGATTGATTTGTGATTTATAGCTGTGGTAAAAATAAAGATGAAAAAAAATATAAAATTATTTAAAGCAAATGTCATTTGTGCCAGAGTAAGAATGCATAAAATTGGTATAAAATACAATACTACATTTTTAACACAAACAAATTTAGAGCTATTAAACCTATTTGGGGGCTTCATGAAGACTCTAAGAGTGCATCTACATTGCACCGTAGGTCAAAATAAGATATGCAATTTGAGCTACGCAAATTGCATATCTTATTACGATGTTATTTCAAAATAGTTTATTTTGAAATATGGCGCTATTTCGAAACGTTCCTTACTCCTCATGGAATGAGGTTTACGGGGACGTTGGAATAAAGAGCCCATTATAGTTCAAAATAACGGGCTTGCTGTGAAGACGCGGGATAGCTACTTCGGCATACCTCCACCATCCCCAAATAGTGCTGCAGTGTAGACGTAGCCTAAAAGACAAAAAGCCTTGATATCTTCCAAAGACTGAAAAGAACAGTATTAAAAAACAAAACAAATGATAAACATGTATGAAGTTCTGCTTTAATGTAAGTATTTTATAGCAGTGGTTTTCAACTTTTCTTGACAACTGTACCCTTTTTCAGGAATCTGATTTGTCTTGCATACCCAGTTGTGCTGGAAGTTGGGGTACTGTCACACACCTCCTGACTTGCAGAAAGTAATAGCAAACAGCAACTACTTGGTTTCCATTACCTTCACCCCTTTTATAAAAACTGTTTCAGAATCCAGGTTTTACTTTACTTTAAAAATACTTGCTTACAAAATCAGACACAAAAATACAAAATTGTCACAGTATACTATTACTCAAATTGCTTACATTCTAATTTTGTCAGTATGAAATTTTAGTTTACTGACTTTGTAAGTGCTTTTAATGTAGCCTGTTGTGAAGCCAGGCAAATGTCTAGATGAGTTGAGAACCACTGTTTTATAGGATTTCAAATAATGCTATATTTTGTGCACCTCATTATAGAAACATTTTCACAGGAATGTATTAGATAAGCCCTTTAGGCCTTTATGTAAATTCATAAAAGTTTGGATTTCCATGTTCTGAGGATGACCTTTTTTATTCTCTAAAATTGCAGTAGAACAATTTGCACCATCACTTGGTACTTTTAATTCATTAAATAATCCTAGCTCATAAAATCTTGAGGGCAGGCTGTGTATTGGTGTGTGTCACTTTTGATCAGTTTCTGTGTTTAGAATTCAGTAATCTATGACAATAACATTTATGATAAATATGTTGTTGACATATGTATAATCTATCACTCATTATTAAGACAGCCCTTACACAGGAATGTAGTAATGCCATCTATTATGGAAGTACATTAAAGAATTAAATAGAAGTACAGTTGTTGCCACTGAAAATTTAACTTTTCCCCATGGTCTCCAAGCAAGTACCGTAATTATTTCACATTGTAAGATGGAGGGAAAATCTGGTATCTCAGACTCTATTATGTGATAACTGAGGTCAAATGATGGCATTTTAGTTGTATGTTTGTACCTCGGACAGTATGGAATACATATTTCCAATCTTCTATATGGCTGTTTTATTATCATTATTACTATTTGTCAAACAATATGCTTGATATTGGGCAAACAAAGTGGAAGACACAATTCAAACCTAAACTAAACCATACACAGGCATCATACAATTCAGACATCATATCACTGGTTAAATATTAAAACTCTAAGCAATGCAAGATTTTAAGCTTACTCTTTTTAATTTGGTGAGTTATTATTGGAATGATCTACAGAAGTACTCTTTTAAAGAGAGATTTGGATGAAAACAACAAGCACAATCTAGTTCCAGCTAAGTATTACGTAAGAAAGCAAGACAAAGAGAGTGGGGAATAATATGAAAGAGGTGTTTTGAATTCATCTTAAATTCCCATTTATCTTTGATTACATGGTTCAGGAAATGTGCTATGCAATTGAGCCACATGGTTTATGCAAATGTATCTTTATTACTAATTTTCTTAATTAAGTTGTTTTGCCATAATTTTCCAGTATTTTTCTTTAATAATTGATAAATGGAATATGACAGCGGTAGGAGATAAACAATGGAAATATGCAATTTTTGTTCATAAACTAAATCCATCACTGTAAAGATGTTTATAGAAGACTATTTTTCATATGTGAGTGCTGAAGTTAAGAACATATTGCAGACAGGAAGTACAGATGAACAAATGAACTGGTTAGGTCATATTTTATCAGTGCTTATAATCATGGTAATACAAACTCTGAAGTATTGAAGACAACTTCTTTCTCAGAAGAGTAGGCAGATATTTCTGTTGTAGGAATGTACAAAGAGCCTCCCACTCCTGCCCAAAGATACTAAATCTGTCCCTGTGGGCAGCACAGATCCTACTTATAATTATAAGGGAATTTGATTAGCCATTTGAAGAGCGAAGGAGTCATTTGTGAAGATGTGACTAGTGCTGCTTTAAAATAAAAAAGGAAAAAGGCAAGTGAAACCATTTCTCAATGTCTTTTCTTCCCTGCTGTTTCAAAATGAAGTTAAAATGAAGGACTTTTTTTCTTTTTTTGGTCAGCCTCAGGTCTTCGGGATTGATCCTGCGGGCTCGCCACAGGTTTGTGTGGAAATCTCATTGAATTAAGTGAAAATTTCCTGAGGTTCACAGGAACCATCCCATTATCCATAAATATTTCATATCCTTCTATATCTGAAGTAGAAATTGTGGAGAATCTGGTCTTTTTGATATTTCTGGGATTTGAGACTTCTCTAAGTTAAAAGAATATCCTTTGTGTGTTAATTTATTCAAGAGCCACGGGACTGAGGAAACAAGATCCTCATGGTACATGAGTATATCATCAGCATACATGTTTGAATTTATGCTCTATCATAACATCATTGCTAAGGGTTCATCTTCACTAAATAAATAAAAAAGAAGGCATCTTCTTATTGTCCCCTTCTCAGGTGGAATGTAGAAGGGATATTTAAACTGTCCACAGAACAGTTATATGGACATTTCATCTAGAATAAAAATAGCAATCCAACTCTAAGTTTATTAAACACTGCCAATATAGCCATTCATCTATAATAATAGTATTCTCTGTGACTAACTGCAATGTATTTGTGGAGAAATCAGTATGATTAGATGCCTTATTTTCTATGTATTACCAGTTAATTAAGCATTTTTGGTGCATTATCTCCTCCTTTCATAAAACCTATTTATGAATATGAAAGTGGGTTTAGTGTCCTCCAGTCACTTAAGCAACAATGTCATCAATGATTTTCACACTATATTTAACGGTGAGCTGGGGAAAGTCTCAACAGCCAAAGTCCAGTTTGTCATTTTTTTTTAGCAATCAAAGTAATTAGAGTTATACATATATCTCCAAGAATCACTCAGGCCTCAGCCAGTTCTAAAAATACTTATTATAGTGTAGGCAATGGTAGGCTAAGAAAAATATTTACAAGTCTACTGGAAAGCCATCTCAACCCAGTGCTCCAATTATTTGATCAAATTGTATTTGGTCAAACTAATTTTCTGAAGTCTGAGATAAATATTTAAATTTCTTATTAAAATCTAGAAGTTCATTTATAATACATTTTTCTTTCTTGAAAATTTTTGTTTTAATTACTTTTGCCTGTAATTTCATAGCTTTAACTCTTTTAGATATTTTTTTTTAATTCTGTTTAGCATAAATGTTTCTGTCCTGAAAGAAATACAAAGTGGGAAAGCAGTCACAAAACACACCTACTGCACTATCTTTAGACCATTCCTGGGAGTCTGTGCCAAATATATAGTAAAAAACAGATCGACAGAGCCAAAAGAGTACCCAGACATGAACTACTTCAAGTCAGGCCCAAAAGAGAAAACAACAGAATTCCATTTGTCATCACCTACAGTCCACAACTTAAACCCCTCCAATGCATTATCAACAATCTACAACCTATCCTGGAAAATGACCCCTCACTCTCAGAGGCCTTGGGGAAAAGGCCAGTCCTGGCCTACAGACAGCCTTCTAACCTCAAACAAATTCTTTCCAGTAACCACGCAACACACCTCCATCATAATCATCCAGGAACCCACCCCTGCAATCAGCCCTGGTGCCAACTCTGCCCACAAATCTACACAAGCAATTTCATCACTGGACCCAACCACGTCAGCCACCAAAGCAGAGGCTCATTTAACCACACATCCACTAATGTGATCTATGCCATCAAATGACAGCAATGCCCCACTGCCATGTGTATTGGCCAAACTGGACAATACAACTGGATAATTCTTTCTACGGGAAAGAATTAATGGACACAAATCAGATTTATGAAAAGGCAATACACAAAAACCTGTTGGAGAACACTTTAATCTGCCTGGACACTCATTAATGGATCTCCAAGTCACCATGTTGTTTCAGGCCAATTCCACAAGCCAAATACACAGGGAAGGATTGGAACTGAACTTCATTTACAAGTTTAATTCTTATGCAAATGGTATGAACAGGGACATTGGCTGGCTCGCGCACACTACCTTCCACATCCTAATGATTTAACCAATCAACCAAACAATAGAGGTGCTAATTATTCTTACCAGCCTCTTGTAACTATTTGAATCATCTACTCACTGTCTCTCTCTCTTTTTTTTTTCTTTCCCCCTCCTTTTTTCTCTTTTTTTTTCCTCTTCCCCCCCTTCCCTTATTTATTCTTGGATCTGGACTTCTAATACTCCAGTCATCTGAAGAAGTGGGTTGCGCCCACAAAAGCTCATGATACCATCTACATGTTTTGTTAGTCTTTAAAATGCTACTAGACTATTTTTTGTGGGTTTTTTAAAGTTTTTAATGTTGTAATGTTCTTGAAAAATGTGACTTTAAGCAAAATACTGTTAAGCAAATCCAATTTCCACATAAGGAAAGGCATTGATGTTCTTTGGGGTTATAAATTTACTAACTGCTGGACTTTGATTCAGGCTCTATTGTTCAGCTCCTTATATGCTGATCAGAGTAGCTGAGCTGGTGCAGGACATTGGGAGAGAATGGGTTCAGGTCAGCTGTCAATTTATATTGCCTAATGGCAAAGTCTGTGAGCCAGAGTGTCACCCAGGATTATTTCTAGCGCTGTACAATATATGCAATATCCTTCATTTAGGGCTGTTCCTAAAGTAACAATGTAGCCAGATTTCAATCTAAAACTCTTTACAATTTCTAATATTAGAAATCTTCCCTTCGCTTATTTGAATACTTGAATCTACAACCAAAAGAGGTGCTGTCTAAAAAAATCTAAGATGTAAGCATTCTTTGAAATTTGCATAGTATTTAAAAGAGAAACAGTAAAAATTATGTGATTTTATAAGGAGTAAGGGTTATTTCAAAAAAAGGTTTTTTTCTCGAAATAACCGCGTCTAAACAGCGTTTTTTAATCTCGAAATAGGGTATTTAGAAAAACCGGCCGGCTGCGATTATGCAAATGAAGCACGGGAAATTCAAATCCATACTTCATTTGCAATTTCGTTTGTCTGCATTTGCATTCCTCTCTCAAAAGAGGAATGCAGTGTAGACATACCCTAAGGGAATATCTATACTACGGGATAAGGTGGAATTAAGATATGCAACTTCAGCTACATTAATTGCGTAGCTGAAGTTGTAGTACCTTAACTTGACTTTTGGCGCTGTCCACACTGCTGGAAGTCAAAGGGAACACACTCTCTCTTTGACTTTATTTACTCTTCATGAAAGCAGGACTACCAGTATCGACCGGAGTGTCCCTCTGAGTTCAAATTAGCTGTCTTCAGTAGACCCACTAATTCGAACCTGGGAAGATTGACAGTGGCAGTTCGATTTTTTCTGTAGTGTACATATACCCTAATTTATTTTGGGACATCTGAAGTCTCAGAATACATACTTTGGATTCCTTAACATAGTGATCCTGATTCTCTTGAATTAAGTGGGACAGATGCCCCTTGAACAGGGATTCTCTATTACAGAGCAATGAATTCTAGGATGAATTAGATCCCAGGATAAGCTAACGAAGCTTTCTGCTATTGACTGAAACATCAGGAGGAATTGCTGGTTAACAAATCATTTCCCTCAAGATCGCAAATGAAGGTAAAAGGATGTATGTCACTGGACTCTCTATGGAGTTTTGGAGAATTATGGAATTGAGGGAGAGTCCTAGTCTTGTCTGAAATTCACTCATTTGAATTGAAACACAGCTACTTTGCATTTCAAATTTTCTCATACTGGTAATGACCATACTTAGTTATTTTAGCAGAAAAATGAATTCTCATGCTCTATGAAAAGGTAGTGTTTAATATCATTGAGGATGGAAAAGTACAGATGTAATATATATAATCTATAGATTATATAATACAACCTATAATCTATATAAAATATAGATTTAATGTTAGCAAAGTCACATTAAAAAAGTTCTTGTGTTATTTCTTTGACTAAGACTTGTCAGTTTTCTTCATCTTCATAGAAATGTAGAAGCAGGAATGCTTCTGAAATCTTAGAGAAGTATCCTTTGCTGGGTTAATATTTCATATTTCTTATTGAAAGAGTGATCTCTTTTATACTGGGGTGTGCAGAGCACATATTATTCCTATTTTCCTTGTCATTTTAATTGATAATATTGCTATAATGTCCAGTGATCTTAGTCAGGGTCTGGGCCCATTCTGCAAGGCACAGAACAAACACACATAAAAACACTTTCCCTGCCTCTAAGATTTTAGAATCTGGGTCCCCAATTTAGCAAAGCATTAAGCATGTGCTTAACTTTTGAGCAGATAGTTTAGACATAAACTTGCAATGAAAATCCTTTGCTGAATTGTGACTTAAATGTGTGAGCCTCCTCCTCTATTCTTTTTTAAGATCCTATCCTGAAAAATAGTGACTGGTATAAAGTTAGTCACATGAGTAGCAGTCCTAATGAATCAACTGGACTTCAATTGGACTCCGCACAGGTGCAAGAGTTCAAATTGGCAGATTTCAAAAGAGGACTGGAACCTAACATAGCAAAGCTGAGCCAAACTCTTGGATTTAATTTTTTTAAAAGGTCTTATCTTCTAAGACATGTCTTCTAAAAATGTCACAACTTCACTATACAATCACAATGTTTGTAAAACATGAAGTATACACATGTTTTATCTACATAGACATTTATTTCCTAATAATGGAAAATTCCAACACTAAAGATATATTTTGCTCATCACAACTTATTCCATCTTCAGTTTAACAAGGGTCATGTTGAAAACCCAAAGTAAATACTTTTAAAAAAGGCTTAAGTCTTCCAATTTGGTTACTGGCCTATATGTACATTTCATAAATATAAACACAAATTATATTTGCTGAGAAATTAAATTTAATAATTTGACGGCCTCATAACATAACAGAATAAAAAATTCATACTTTGTCAACAATGAAATGCTCTTTCTTCATTTGAACAGAGCAGAAAATTTCTGTAAGTACTCATTACAATACCATAATAAAGATGAACGATTAAACACTTTGAATACAAATATTATTATAGGGAAGTGATATCAATTCTATTATCTAAGTAGCTGTCAATTTAAACATTATAAAAACAAAAAACAAAAATGGTTAAGAGCTTTAAAGTTTCCATGATTTGCAGTGTGGCTTGTGGATAGTCATGGGTTTAGAAAGCTATCCTTAGCTGGCCCCAGGAATATCCATTCAGATTTGTTAAAATTACAAGCTGTTCAAAATTATTATATTCTATCTGTGTTTTGCTCAGTATATCTTTTTCCTCACTTGCTGAAGAAAACCCTGAACCTTCTATTAGGAGTGGATATGCATTGCTATAGCATCTTGCTTTAGCACAGTGTTTCTCAAAGCGGGCCACAAGTCTGCTTTGGGAAAGCTGCTAGTGGGCCTACACCACTTAGTTTATCTAAAGGGTCTATAGCCATGGAGCCGTGCGGCTCCCATTGGCTCTGGTTCACCATTTCTATAGGCCTCTGTCTGCTATAAACTCTACCTCTAAACTGAGGAATTAACCCTGCAGAGCTGGAAAATGAGCTGTTTAAACATATGCTTCATAGTAAAATATTCAAAGTCCAAATAATAAAGCTGAACGATTGTACAAAATTAGCCTTACCACCCTACAACAATCAGGAATCTGATATAACAGGAATAGGAACTGAACACACTATAGTTTTATGAAACTAGTTTACAAAAAATGTAGCTTTTAAAATAATAACTGGTCTTCAGTTATGCCCATCTGCTGCTGAACACAACTCAGGCTCTCGACCAATGTTTCAAATTTGCTGCTTAGGAGCCTGACCACCAGAGGAGTGTGGCTGTTGCTTGCTTGCGGTTCCTCTGGGTGTGTTGTCTGGAGTGATTGTACTCATATGGCCTATACTGAGGATGGTTGTAATATGAGTCCCTATTTCTACTGTAGGGGGTGTACTGCCTCCGCCTGTACAGTGGTGTGTACATTCCTAGGGTACGCAGTGCGGTACATGAATTCTTGCTGCTGTGTAGAATCTTGTCAGTGTTGGTCACAAACAGTTTGTGCTTGTCAAATGGAAGGTCCTCCACCTTAGTTTGGAGTTCCTTAGGGACCCCTGCGGTCTGCAGCCATGATGTTCTCCTCATGTCCACGTCTGTAGCAGTTGCTCTTACTGCAGTATCAGAAACATCAATTGCCGAGAGCAATGGGGTGACCCTCATGGATGACTGCTCTGAGGATGGGTTTCTTGGTGTCTGGCACGTGTTTCATTAGCTCAGCTAATTTGGAGTAGTTATCAAAATCATGATTGGCTAGAAGGGCCGAGTAGTTCGCTATTCTGAGCTGTAAGGTGGCAGAGGAGTACACTTTCTTGCCAAATTGGTCTAGCTTTTTGTGTTTTTTGTCCCTGTTATTTGGTTTAAGGGGAGAGGCTTTTGCCCATTGGCTTGCTGCGTCTACCATCAGCGAGTTCGGACGCGGGTGAGAGAACAGGAAGTCCAACTCTAGAGGGAACAAAATATTTCTTGTCCTCCTTCTTGCAAATTGGCTGGGCTGATACAGGTGTCTGCCAGATGTCGTCAGACACCTCCATAATGCCCATGTGCCAGGCCGTCCCCCTGGTCATTCTAAGGTACGGGTTAGGTGGTAGCAATCTGCCTGGTGAGACCAGGGTCTTCTAATGCCTCTGAGATGTTAAAGAGGCAGATCTATGCTTCAGAGGTTCTGCTGTTTGATTTAGTGGAGGTTTCCCCACAGGCTGTAAAGCCTTCTCAAGAAGGGTAGTGTGGAACCTAAGCTCCTGATCCTTTCTCGCTCTGGCAGACAAACTTTGGCAGTGCTCACATTTCTGTGGGGTGTGTGACTCCCCCAGACATTGAATACAGCAGCTATGGCCATCAGAGGCCACATGGATTCATTACAGTTGCGGCATTTCTTAAACCCCTGTGATCCCAGCATACTGGAAGCCATTGGTGTTCAGGACTGAGGGCCAAGGGGGGTGGTTCTTAGTTAAACCGTCAGCAAGCTTGTGTATAAAAAGCTCGCTGTTTTATGACTTCTTAATTTTCCCCCTTGCCTTTCTTCTTCCTTTCCCCCTTTTTTCTTCTGCTTGTTTCCCCCCCTTTTTTTGTTAAAGTGGCAAGAATGTAACAAAACGATTTGTAACTAAGTGAGGTCAAAATGTGGTCAAGAGAGTAAAAATTTTTCTGTGAGGAGAGAAGTACCTGAAGCAGCAGGAGAGCGCCATCCACAACTGAGGGCGGTAGAAGAGGAACTGAGGGGAGGGTGTCGAGCCGTGTTCAACTGTCAAACTGCCAGCAGCGCGAGATGCCTGCTGCTAACTTCTATGAAAAAGTCTCCAATCCTGTGGCTCCGGGGATGACTCATCACCTTATGTGGAGCACCCACAGGAACATCACCCGAAGAAGAAGTTCACATCTTCAACATGCAGTCTGTAATATCTACTTGGGCTCTTTTCTTCGAACTGAGATGGGCCTCATCGAAACCCCAACAAAATTTAACGGAAGACTCCCATTGACTTCATTGGGCTTTAGATAATAGTTTCTATAAGAAACACCTACTGACTTCCACAGAAGTCAATCATATCCTCCATTGGGAGAACATTTTTTCATTTACTCAGCACTAAATAATTCAAATTTAAGTGAAAATATTATTTTCCTAATTGAACTATTCTAAGAGCTCAATAGCTAGTCAATTTTTTCAAATTAGATACCCAAAAAATGTTTTGTACTGCTATATTTTCCTGTCTTTCAGTTATAGTACAAATATGTCCTCTTCAAAAAAACATAAAAATAATCCAGGCCTATGTCCCTCTATCAAAAATTATGGTTACTATAATGAAATCTACAAATATCAACAAAAATTACTCTAGTACTTTTTTCTTCTCAGTTCAGCAATACACCCTTAACAGTAAATTCACTCATGTTGTGTATTAACACACTGATTTTAATAGCCTAATGCTAAAATAGAGAAATGAATTCCTATCTGAAGGGCAGAGATGGAGATATAATATGCCAAAAAAGGAGCAGACAGAATAAATTGGCTTGCTTGTGCTTTTATGTACAAAAAACAAGAATTCCAGAAACCCTGAAGCTTAGCAGCTGCTTCTTATTTTATTTTCAAAACCTAGTGACTGGTTGTATAACCATGTCACACTCCCCCAGAGGATTACAGAGGCCAGCTTGAACATGGAACAACCAATTGATACTGAGATATCACCTCAAAGAAGAATAACATAATCTAGTAGATAAAAATCTACATAACCCAACAAATCAACCTCAGACAAGAGAACAGGTGAATAAACAAATGCTGACAAGGACATAAAAATACATAAACAGCAGCTATATGTCCACAGTATGCTCCCACAGTTAACAGTTCAATGTCTATTTAACTGGAGGACTGTAGTCCTTTACAAATGGCTGAGCTCTTTAGAGAAATAAATATCAAGTTTTTTATATGTATGTGACTGAAAATCAGATTAAATTCCCCGTATAACACAGTTCAGTACTTACAACCCCTGAGAATATATAATCAAGATGCTACTCAAGTCCAATTAACACAAATCTAGAAATTAATATTAATACACTGTTAAACTGAACCAAGTGAATGTTCAGAACCGATCACCTAACAAACCAAATCAGAACCATCATACCCTGATGGGTTTGCTGTAATCAAAGTACTTATGAGTTTAATTGTATGTAAATACCTGTGGCCTGAGACTAGAGAAAAAACAGCTCTCTATTCCCATTTGTTGGAGAGCATGGATGACTATGATTTGAGAATGAGCTTTATTTGCATATATTTTCTACCAGAATTCCTCCAGTGATTCACTGATATTTCCTCCCAAATATAACTGCATTCGCTATAAACACTCCCCCAAAAGTAATCTTGCCAGCCAATAGTCTATTAATTCAGTTCTCTACCTACTGGAATGAATGTTCAAACATGTATATGTATCATATCAATTTCCCCTCCCTCACCCACTAAACCTCACTCAGTTTGGTGTCACTAGGTAGCATAGTCCCAAAATCCTGAGGTGCACTTGAATAACAGGCTTGTCTGTCTACAGTTCCTGTGGAAGTGCTGCTTGGCTGTGAAGTGACTCCACCAGATAACCTTGAGGTACTGGAGGAAATTGAGGAAGACTAAAGAGACTGTTTGAAGTGCATAGGTTTCAGGCAAAAAAGGCCTTGAAGACCCAGTGGGAAGACTAGGAGCATGGATTTGATATGGACTTCGTTTTGAGATTTTTTTCATTATTGTAATAAATCTAGCCCAAGGAGGATTAAGTAGAGAAGAGTTCTTGTGTGGAGTTCTTCAGAGACCTAAAGAGGGGGGGAAAAGAAACAGAGCACCACATAGCCATCCCAGCTAGGAGGGAGTACTAGGGAGGCAGCCAATCCTATTACATATGTTTTATTCCATTCTGAGGCTGTGTCTAAACTACATCCCTTTTCTCACAAAAGGGATATAAATTAGATACTTTGAAATTGCAAATGAAGCCGGGATTTAAATTTCCTGCACTTCATTTGCATAATCCTGGCTGTGGTTTTTTCTCGAAACGGGACTTTTCGAAAGAAAAATGGCTGTTTAGATGGGGATCAATCGAAAATAAAACCCTTTTTTGAAAGATCCTGTAGTCCTCATTTTTTCAGGAGTTCTTTCGAAAAGCCCCATTTAAAAAAAATTGCGACCGCCATTATGCAAATGAAGCGTGGAAAATTTAAATCATTTGTAATTTCGAAGTGTCTAATTTACATCCCTTTTTTGAGAAAAGGAATGTAGTTTAGACACAGCCTGAGTTCTTCCTTTCCTTTGGTGTTGAGATCATAAGTAACAAATTATTTCCTACTCCGATTAGATTGCGATTAGGTGGCTATTTTGATTATGCTGGATGTCTCAGCAGCTTTTAATTCAAATGTTCAGAAAACATTATTTCAAGAATGAAAGGATATTGCTGGTGTGTCTCAAATAGTGGTCCACTGGTTCTATTTATGATGGCAAATAATTGCACACTATCACCAATGTTCCTGCTGATTTTTTCCATCCATGTGCAGAATCAATTTTATGTGCACTGAGGCATATGTACCACTAGTAGAAACACATGCTGCTGGTTGTGGGCACTGTGGAGGATCTCCTAATCATCTGGGCAGCATTTGAATCTCTCCTGGGCAGCCGCCCAAGCGCCCAGTTTACAGGGAACACTGGCTATCACAAAGAGATCAACATTCAAAAGATTTCTTTCAACTTGAATTCTTTTGTTTGAGTGAGAAAAACCAAAAAAATCAGTTTAGTTTAAAAAAAGAAAGCCGTTCTTCTTGAAAAAATGAGAAAGAATGGCTCTTGCACAAAAGAGGGTTTTTGCGCAAAAGGGAGCCATCTACACAGTTCTTTTTGTGCAAAAACCTCTTGTGCAAAAGGGATCCGAAGAGGAAATGCAAATGTGAGCGCGACATATCCAAACGAGTGCTCCATTTGCATTTCCTCTTGCGGAAAAGCCTTGCAGTATAGATGTAGCTTAATGTGGGAACAGGACACTTTATTGGATGACTTGAATAGTTCATTTTTTTTGTCTGTACCATTCATGAATAATTGGGCCATCCAAAACTCATGCTGATTAAAATGTTTATACCACTCTACACCATCATCTACCTATAATTCTACCATGTGTGTATCCTCTGTCCAACAGACTGATTCAGGTAGATTCTGCTGTGACTGTCAAAATGGTTGCCAACTAGTGCCATCTGTAGTTGTCTGTGAAACATGTACTTGGCTTCTAGGAACTGGCCTAGAACCACATTTCATACAGGCCTCACATGTAATGTCTTGAGTGACTGGAATAGATTGGACTGGTGACAAAGCTGAAAGCTTTCCTATTCCTTTACAAACTATGCATCTCCGAGTTCTGTACTTTTTCTAATTTGTGAAAATAAAAATAAAAACAAAATCCACAAAACTGCCAGCTGCAGTTTTATCTGAGTAGCTGCAGCTAAAATAGAAGGATATTTTTAATGAAAAAACGAGACAAAAGACAATGAGACATGTTTTCCAATCTGCAACAGGTTCCACATTTTTTCTCAAATCAAACAATCCTCTCATCAGGGGCAGATGATCATTTTGCGGGGCCCAGGGCAGTCCAATTTTGCGGGGCCCCCCTTTGCCACGGCGCATGCACGGGGCTTCTTGAAGCGCGGGGCCCGGGGCGGCCGCCCCGCTCGCCCTCCCCTATATCCGCCCCTGCCTCTCGTGACCTGTTTGTGGATCATCATGTGAATTTAATTCTAGTATAAAATACTGACAGAAGAAGATATTGAAACAGCTTTAATTTCTCATGTCCTTTCAATGAAGAATGATAGCTTTAGAAATAAAAAGCCCTAGGATCATAAAAATTGGCACTTATAATGCCAACATCAATGGAAGACCTAATATTTCTGCTTCTGAAGCATCCACACCTCTGCTTGAAACCATTTCTAGAAGAGAGAAATGGGCAATGTGTAAAAAATATTCTTTAGGCATCATTTTGTAGTATATTTTAAATTATTCCCCAGATACTTCAAAGGTAGAGATAAAATGTTGTTTCAGCCTACATTAAAGGTTTTAGGAGCTTAAGGACCATTGATGGGTCATGCAGAAAAGGATTGGAGGTTTGGTTCATCCTTATCTTATGTTTCTCCAAATCTTAACTTACCCCATGAATGTCTCATCTATTTAATTTTCTTTACATGACAATTGACAACTTCCCCAAACAATTTCAGAAAACACACTGACCAGTATAGCAGTATCTGGAATCCAAGCATATCAAAATAGCACCATGTTCTCATGCCACAATGACTTTCTGATCTTCATGAATATGAACTGTAAGAACTCCATGTATTTGTGTTATGACCCGGTGCCTCGTGTTGAATCTTGTGCTTGTTCTGTGGTACCACACACCCTTTAAACACATTTGATTGCATGGAAATTTAAAGTAAGAGGCCTTGAGATCCAAATATTATAGAAGAGGTCACTCAAGAGGAGAGATTTGAAGGAGAACTGGGGTAGTTGCCTTATGGTAAAGCTCAGTGAAGCCATTTTATGTATAAGGGGCAGAGTACAAAAAATGGAGAGGTTTGAGCAACACAGTCATAAGTAGCTGTACAAGACTGTTTGTCACTGCAAAGCACAGAAGGAATGGTGGTGGTATAAGAGATAAAAAAGGGATAAGTAGGAAAGGGTAGGATTGTGAAGAACTCTTATAGTCGGGGCAAGATGAATGTTTTCCAAGCTTATGAACAGAAGGGCAGACTGTTTGATTAATCAATCTAACCTGGGGAGGAAAAACATGACCACTGCTACTGCAATTTTTGTTAAAAGCTTGCAGGTATTACAGAGGTACTGAGAGTACAATCCTGCAAGATGTCACCAGGATCTTGCTCATTCTGCTTAAAATAGCCTATTCTTCAGATTCAAGAAAGTATGTGTAGAAAAATAATTTATAATCTGAAACAAGTTGTAGGCCACAACTCATATATCGCAATTTAGATATAGAAATTTTGTCTAAGAGTTGATTTCAGAAAGTCAGTGATCATGAAGGAATGTTGCACTGTGCCAATATCTGGTTTCCTTTTTGCTCCATTCATTCGAAGAAATGGGTTGTGCCCACGAAAGCTCATGATACTATATATATATTTTTGTGTTAGTCTCTATGGCTACGTCTACACTGCAACGCTATTTCGGGATACTAGGTAGCCTGTGTCTACTAGGGATACCAGCTAGCCCGAAATAGCTAGCCCGTGCCTTCACAGCAAGCCTGTTATTTCAGGCACGCTAATCTGTCACCCCTGTAAACCTCATGCTACGAGGAGTAAGGGATGTTTCAGAATAGGGCTTTATTTCGAAATCTGGCGCTCTGTAGACAGCGCCAAATGACGAAATAAGCTATTTTGAAGTAGCATAGAAATAAGATATGCAATTTGCATAGCTCAAAGTGTGTATCTTATTTCGAGTTATGGTGCAGTATAGATGCACCCTAAAATGCTATAGACTACTCTTTTTTTTAAAGTTACAGACTAACACGGCTGCTCCTCCAAGACATCTGTCAATATTGTCCTGCTTGACTTCATCAAGTGTCATCAGGAAACAAACTGCCACAGAAAGTATCAAAAGTTACATTTTTCTTGGGCATTATGTGTAAAGTGCATATGACTCTGTGCCCAAGAACATTACCAAGACTTCCAAATATTGTAATAGTCACTGAAATGAAGAGAATTAGTTTGTTTAAAATAGGAACCAATCCAAAATTTCACTTAAAATATTGTATGTAAATAAAGTTGCTTGGGTTTTTTTTTTGAGATTTAATAAAGTACTATGAACTATTTTTCACCATTACTAACTTCTGTGCTTCCTTGTTTGTTGACCAAGTTAGAAATTAATCTAATGAAAAAAAAAAAAGTTATTGAAATCTTACAAAAATATTCTCACAAGATTTCAGACTTGAATTCTAGTCCAAAGTAGTTTAGCTTAACATCTAATCTTTTTGTGTGTATCTTATATTGTGACTCACCCATTACCAATCAGGAAGTGTGCTTTGAAAATAGTGGCACATACATGCTCAATATACATGCATATTTATGCTTGCTAGCACACTTGCTTTGTGCTTTCATTTTATACTGTGAGTTTAAAATGTTCTGAGTGCAAGAGTAGAATTCTACCAATAAGCATAGGTATGACAAACAATCCATCTTTAATTAAACATGTATAAAATGCATATAAAAATAAAATTTCCAAAATAAAATGTATACTTGCTTGCACTATGCATAGCTTAATATTCACAGAAATTCTTTATAGGAATTCTTTTCCCTTTCAACACCATCAAATCTAAAGAGGCATGCCCCAAGCACTTTTTTAGTTTAAATCTTTACTATTTTCCTCAAAACTAATTTGCCTTCTGTGGAACAATGCGTTCTCATCATTCTAAAAGTCCTTATAGTTCACAATCTACAAGGCAATTTAGCAACTGAAATGAGTGATGAAAGGATTTCCATTTATTTATACACATATATAATACTAAAAAGATTTTGTTTTTTCAGTCATCTAAATATGCCTAAATATGCATATGGCCCACATTTTTCCTCCACAAAACAGAAATGTACACAGAAATAAGAGAGTAACCCCACTCTCCAGCCATTTTTCTGAGGTT
Organism: Rafetus swinhoei; assembly: GCA_019425775.1. Classification (NCBI taxonomy): domain Eukaryota; kingdom Metazoa; phylum Chordata; order Testudines; family Trionychidae; genus Rafetus; species Rafetus swinhoei. The sequence continues at coordinate 59,636,772 of CM033427.1, forward strand.
CAGAAATTGTCACGTGCATAAGAGCACATATGCAATTTGGTTCGAAAATTCTATAAAATTAATTTGCTGTTTAAAGAGGCTTTTTAAAACTTTTAAGATCTCATTTTCATTCATTCTCTTTATTTTAAAAATACCATATCTGATTAGGGATGTAATAGTGTAGTCGATTAACCAATAAGCAAAAGCTTATAGGTTAATGCTGTAGACTACACAATATGCCCCTCCCTCCTGCCAGTAAATTTTTTAGCAGGCTGGCTAGCAGCCCGGCTCCGTCCTGGCTTGCATCAGGTCCAAGACCTACCCCTGCTGTGGCTCTGAATTTAAAGTATATTAGGAGCATATTAGCCCAGCTCAGTTCTGGCTCATGATGGGTCTGGGAGCTCAGACCACCCCCACTCCCAGGACAGGGGCTGCTGGCACCCTGTGCTGCTGGCTCTGTATCAGAGGCAGCAGCGTGGGATGACAGGCAGCCAGTCCACGAGAGAGCTATTTTTTAAACTGGCTCCCCTTGCAGACCAGCTCCTCCCTGGCACCCCACATTGCTGACTCTGATACTGAGGCAGCAGATAGAATGGCAGGGGGCTCCTTGAGAGTGGGGCCAGAGTGCACTGGCATCCGGCTCCACCCCTGGGGACTATAGACTAGTTGAGTTACCGATAAGAATTCATGAGGTTAATCAACTATTCAATTTACCAATATTTAACATCCCTATATCTGATCCACAAACTTTTGTAATTTAGTTCTAATTCTGTTGCACAAATTGTAAATTTACTATCCAGGTTGCAATTCTGACCCAGAGAATGGCTTTATCCAAGTCTCTGGGCTTTGCATGATGCAGATGGTAAAGAATGACTGAAATGCTCAGGTACCAAGCTTTGCCAACTACCTACCTTTATGCTTGAATATTAATCATATTTAAAATTTAACTATACCAGCAGACTTACCCGGCATTGCTTGGAACCTTCTGGGCAGGGGCTTCCGGGATATGGGGGGCTCAGAACAGGAGGCTGGAGATGTGGAGGTGCAGGAGTCAGGATTGAGGGGGCAGGGTTAGGAGGTGAGGAGAGGCTCAGGGCAGGGGGCAGGGAATCCAGGAGTTAGGGTAGGGGGCTAGGAGGAGGGAGAACTTCAGGGAGGTGGAGAGTTCAGGGTGTCTATTGGGGGGCAGTCACCAGCTTCTCCCTGGAGCTAGCCCAGGGCAGGTGTGTGTGTGTGCACCCTGCCCACTAGCTTCTCTCCAGTTTCATGCTGGCCCTCAGCACATGGATGAACATCATATCCAGATACTCTAATGGCACAGTTGTGGTGGGGGAGAAGGGTGTGCTCCTCAGACTTTATTTTATTTTATTATGAATTTGGAAAACTTCCCAGATTATATCTCTAAAACTCAAATGTATACTCAGAAGATAAGGCTGGCCAGAATAGTATGCAGAACAGCTACGTGTATTTGAAGTGGACAGACTTATTTATCTTTTAGATATATCATTGCTGGGTTATCCTCCTAAAGTGTGACTGCTGGCTAATAATGAAAAGCTGGAAAAAGTGCACTAGATATGCAAAAACTAATGTGCACCACTACTGATCAATCAATTTGATAAACCACAACTCCTGGATAATTTGATTTCATGTTGGTCAGAGGTGAGAAGAAACCACTGTTCATAAAAAAGAAGCTCTCCCCTTTTAAATGCTATTTCTATAAACTTACTTCTCAAGTTCGCTGAGAGTATTTATTTCTTTATGTGGTGGCAGTGAAGCAGACTGCTGACAACACAATACCTAGTGCAATGTACCCTGTGCAATAATTTTTCAGGTAATTTCCTCAGACACAAAAAACCCAACCCACATTTTTTATACAATGCTAGTGTGTAATTTACTTCTGGATAACAAATTAACAATTTAGTCTTTTCTTTAACAAAAACAAAATAATTTTCCTCTTTTTTGATTGATTTTAACTGTACTATTACAATATTATCCAATACTACTAGTATCATGCATATTTCATTTTATTTCAGAGATAAAACATTTTCTAGAAGGAGGGGGAGGGGAGGCTGACACAAAATGAAACAATTCTTCATGTTAAAAATAACCTGCATGAAAACACAGTTGCAAGAAAGGTAAATTATAAAGTATGCATTTATCCAATCATTTTAAATACCATAATTACACAGACTGCTCATCAAAAGACTTTTAAGACTCATTAAAATTATAAAACATTTCTAATTAAATCCATATTTAAATGAAGTTTCTATAACTAATCTATGTGGTACATTAAATCAAACAAAAAAAGTTATGTGAAAAATCCAATTAATATAAGTTTTTGTAAGAATTAAAGCCTAATTATGGAGCAGTGGCATATTCTCCATAGTTAAGGCTGAAACTAGTTCTCCATTTCCAGTCTTAATTCCAGCCCATACCTATCCAAAAAGAAATCAATCTTACTGAAAATTTACATGCAAAATCATATTCCAGGGTACCATTTTTCTGGAAAGGATAGCAAAAATTAGACAAGGAGTCTTAGAGTTATGGGCACAGATTTTCAAAGCTATTGAAAAGATTTGGATGATAATTTCTCATTAATTTTAGGAGTCTAAATTCTAGGTGTCTAAATATCATAAGTGGCTTTGAAAATCTCTACCATAGTTCTTTTGATAAAGTACAGTAAAATATGTAATGTTTTTTGTGGGTCAACATACCACTAGACATGCCTAGAAACTCCAATTTTTTTTTGGTGGCAACTGCTGAGATGCGCTTTTATTGTTCTAAGGAAAAGAGAAGGCTAAAAATATATAGAGGGTTTTTAAATGTATAAAGGGCAATGTTTATAATATAAACCTTTGCTATGGCTCAGGACTACTTATGGGGGAAGGTATTGCTAAACATGAGTAAAGGTAACAGAACTGGGTCTTAAAGACTACAGCAACAAATTAAGATGGTGAATTTGGAGGCAAACTTCTGTGCCATTCATGGACTACTCAGTCCACTTAAACCACCTTCACCCTTTACTTCTTTGAACAGAGACCGCTAGAAAGAGGACAGCCTCACTGTCATGTGAGCTAGGAAATGAGGTTTATTCTGGTGCCTCTAATTTCATGTGTATTTCTACCGTCATCCCTTAAATATGACCACATCTACTACCTTGGGGTTTAAGTGAAGAATGACATCCCTTTCGTATGTTTATGGAACCTATGCTCCAGCATCCACATGGGCAATATGAGGTGATCAGCCTTGGTGTCAACACTAATTAGATGATCTTTTACCATGACCAAGAAACATCCTGAATCCTAACCTAATATAGCTAAGCACTTCTTTGTAGCTGTTTATGGTGTCTCAAATATGGAAGCCTATGCAGTGACTATGAAAATGACTGCTGGCAGGAATGTTAGGTTATTTCAGAAACAAAACACAAGTATAAACAATGAGAAGTCCTGTGGTACCTTATAGACTAACAGATTTATTGGAGCATAAGCTTTCGTGGGCAAAGACCCACTTCATCAGATGCATTAGTGGAAATTCCAAAGGCAGGTATACATATACAGGCACATGAAAAGAAAGGAGTACCAATCAAGAGGAAGCACAGAGATAATGAGGTCAATTAAGTCAGTGCCACAGGACTTCTCATTGTTTATGCAGATTCAGACTAACACAGCTACCCCCTCTGATGCAAAACATAAGTAGAAGATCTGCCTTTTGAAAGGCAAAACTTGCTAGTGAAACAGGATCAAGACAAAGACAAAAAACCTATAAAACAATGGAAGTAAGCTCTCTCAGACACAAAATTATGACAAGTAACTACACAACTTTTCACTGACTACTATAAACAATTAGAATACAATAAAAAAAGTGTGTGTGTGGGGGGGGGGGAGGGGGAACACCAGCTGATAAAAAACCAGAGGGAAGAAGTTACGTGGGGTTCTGATCAATAATATGATGAATTGAAAGAAGAGAGTGATGGGACTGGGCTGCAATTCCTTATAACATCTTGTGTCTGAGCTTTCTGTATCATAATGGAGCTTATATATGACCAACCTCCCAAGCACCAAAGCTTTTGAGAGGGCTGTGGCCAAAGGAACACCCATATACATCCAAGACTATGGATCTGATTTGTGTAGGCAACATACAAACCATCAGTTTACAAATATCAATTACAGCTACCTATAATTTTCCCTCTTCCAGATACGCATGTTAAGCAATATTCTCTGGGAATATTTAAGTCATCTATTTTATGGCAGTGCCTCTTTTTTTCCTCCCCTTCAACTATCAAATTAATGACCATTACCAGGTCTTAACAAATCCAAAACAATTACTTTAACATGCTTTATTAAGCTAGACATGATTAATATGTTAATCGGGCCATTCTTTCCCACTTGACTTCAAAACCCATATCAGTGAAACATTATTTAGATAAAGAATATGAAATTACTTATTACAAAGGTAAGTAGACTTAAAAATTGGCCATGCTGGACCTATTACCAAGGTCTTATACATAAAATCAAGTTCTCTAAGAACCTAAAAGTTTCAAGCTTATCTCATTTAGTGATATTGATTGGATGGATTTTTGGTGTGGCGCCATGTATGGTTTCTCATATCTGGAATGTTAAAAAAAAAAGCCAAATACTCCAGAGAGTATGGGTTCTAAGGAGCTTGGCAAATGGTATTTGGCAAGGTGAAGACTAGATCCTTCTCTTCTGTAGATGAATAAATCACCATATTGTTGATATGTGAAAACACCAAGCAAGGGAGCTTTCAGATGTCTCTTCTATATCACTCAAATATACCACTGCATTACTAAGACCAGCTTTCAGACACTTATGTAAATAGGCTGCAAATAGCTGTGTAACTATGGATAGGAACATTATTTTAAATCTATAATTAATACTTAAGTGAAAATATATTATAAAAGAACCGTAACATTTTAAAACAAATTATTGTTGGGCTATTTTGCATTCTGGCATTTCTAAACACAAAAGAATTAAGCAGCAAAAATGGTAGTCATCAAAACCTACTCAGAGCCTTTACTATACTGCCTGCTATAATTTAATGAATTTGCCTAACCATCCCCAGTTGTTCTGAGCTTCTGAAGGGAGCTTCTGGTCCCCCTAGCTCCTGGAAATATTCACAGTACTTCAACGGTAAATAAACATTTGATTTTTTAAAATTATTTCCTAAAATACTTAACTTTAATTCAACAAGATTTGTCCAGATATTGTTACATCTGTCACAGTTTACATACAATGACAAGAATTACCACAATGCAGTATCTCAAAGAAACAAAATGTTAGCAGCAGTTTTAGCAATGAACACTTGTAGTAGACTTCATAAATTCCTCTATACGCAGAAATAACTAGACCTTCTTGAACCCTCCTAGTGATTAATTAGAAAGCCTGTCTTACAGATTTTTCTCTCAGGTGTAGTAACCTTGTAGACCTTCCCATTAAGAACTAATAAATAAATGCTTGGTTAAGCACAAACAGGTTGATAGGCAGTGAAAAAGAGTGATGATCTTGGTTTTTATGCAAGATGTTTTTACCTTGTCATTTTACCTTAGAGGACAAAATAATACCAAACAAAGATAAAAATTTGAAATGCCAAGAATAACAAATTATTGAGAAAGATCCAGTCACTGTTTTTCCAATATGAATAAAATACCTGAAGGAAAGCAGTACACAAAAGATATAGCCTTTCAACCAGGGTGCAGTAATTTCATAATATGCTTACACGAGACATGCTTAAAAAAATCAAGGAAAGACATACCTACTAAAATAGATATTATACAGAATGCATGAACCACCAGTACTTGTGTCATAATATGTCTGCACACAGAAAGATAATGCTATAAAACATTTAACCTCCTAAAACATTCTACTTTTCAACTGTTTCCATATTATCACAATGCAGGATATGTCCCTTTAATGGAAATTTGACAGAATAAAAAATTTAATGAAACGATTGCCTATTCTCACAGATTACTTGGAATATTAAATGCAATAAACTTGCCTCTGTATTGTATGCATTATGGTAATAACCCATATTGGTTGCTAACTCTTCTCTTCTCTTTTTTACATAAATCTTATAAAGTAATATAACAAACAGGAACTTTCAAGATCATCTGAAATGGTATGATAATCTTAGCACTTTCAGCCTCTAACACAAGTTTTTTTAAAGTACAATAATCATTTTAAGAAGATTGGGGAGAAATAAATACATGATTAATCTTAGACATATAGCTGTGTATTCACTAATCTAAGAATTAAATAGCTGAGCTAGTTTAAGCCATATGATTTCCATATTCATAGATATGATTCATAGACTCAATTCTCTTACAAGACAAATCTTACAAGAGATGTGTTAGATGATATAGCAGAAACTTTTTTTTAAGTATAGCACACTGCAACTTTAATTTCACAACCTTATGTATAAGCAATGTGATACAGTCTTTAAATATACAACCTCAAATGACTTTTGCCTGGTTGGGTCTTCAGGATTTTCACCCAGAACTTCCAGATCCACAGGACAGAAATCTTCAAATTGAGTAAATCAAACAACTGGTAGCAAAAGGAGGCTGTTTTACTCTATGGAGAACAGCCCTTAAAGAGGAATATGACACAGATGTGGGAATGTGTGACAGGGCTGTGAGATGAAAAACACTTGCCATGTCTGTGTAAAATTGTTAATACCTATTTTTGCAGGCATCAGGAAGCCAGTGACTCAATATAATAAAAAGATGTTATTACATTGTGACAGCTTTTATTCCAATATATTTAATGGCTTTAGAAACTATACATTTTAGAGTTGTTGCATGCATGAAAGGCTTTTAAAAAATATGGTCCAGATTCTCCATTTTACCAAGGTAAATGATAATTGGTTTGTGTATGTGTGTGTAGGGAGATGAATGAGAGTAGGAAAGAGGAATGCTATCAGGGAGTCAATTTAGGCTCCCTAATTTTCCAGATACTCTCAATACAGGCTAGCAAAGAGCCCGAGAGTACAGTACATCTAGCGCACATAACTAATCTGGCTTTACCTCTTTGACAAGAGGTCAGAATGCAACAGAGAATCTGGCCCTAAATCTACAGAGCAGTTTAGGAGAATATAATACAAGGAAATTAAAATAAAATCCCTGTACACAGTGAGGTCCAGATCTCAGTATTCCTGAAAAATCTCTTCTTCAAAAAAGTAGAGTTCAGCCAAAAAGCTGGTAAGTTTGTAATATTCTGCAAAATAAACTAACTGTATTCTGAAACAGCATGAGATGTCAGATGCTAAGTACATCCGCGGATTTTTTTAAAGTAAGATATGAACTGTGCTGTGCAGTGGTAAGAAGCACGTACATTTAATTTGACCTGTCAGCTGATAGTTGAAAGGGGTGTGCCCATGCTTAAATAAATCTTCATGATGTTTTTACTAATTAACCGTTGTAAAAATCTTAGGGTGTTTTCAGCAAGGTTATTTCTTCACTTCAGCAGTTTAAAGTTCATCATTTTTCTTCCAAGCCTCTTACTGAACCTGGAATTGTGCGATAGTCATTACATTCTTGAATTTGTGACAAAAGTCCCACATTTTAACCCTTCTTGTGCTTTTAAAGTTTGAATTCTGCATTTTGACAGCTGAACCTGGTTGATTAATGCCTTCTAGGAATCCCTATATGGCTTGCCTGTTAGCGATCTAATTTTGTGCAGGAATGCTTGGGCTGGTATGTTGAACTGATTCACCACCCAGGTGGCTACATTTGGACTAAATGAGCTGTGAAGGGTTTCATCTCTGCCCATCACAATCTTCCTTCATGGAGCCCCACAGTATGCAACCACTGCTCCGACATGATTTGTCACAATCCATCAATAGAAAATAAATTATTGCCATTCTCACTTGTCAATGGGCTTGTCTTCACTTCAGCTGGCCTAATGATTGGAAGCTCAAAGGGAACATTTCCAGCCTTTGTGGAGCATGATTATGACTGAGCACACTACTCCCCTATGCATCTTGGCCAGTAAAAACATGTAGGGAAAGCAAATTAATTGGATGTTTTGCGCCAATGATTAGAGCATTATACATGAATACTTCAGAAGCTTATATTAGGCAGTCAAGACTAGTTTATTCCTGACATTTATTTGCTTAGTGTAACATTATTAGTAACTGCTTCATTCAAGGTTACAGCATTTATTTCTGCAGAAGGAAACAATTATAATGCAAAGATGCAAAAATGCAAGTAACAAAATGACCTTGATAGGATCAGAAATCTTTTATGATGAAGGTAAACTGAAAGTAAAAGAGATCTCAACTAGTTTTAGAGTTATACCTTTGTCAGATATTCTAAACAATTTTTTTTTTATTACCAAAGAGAAAGAGATTTGCAGAATGTGTAAGTGCTAAGTTCAGTAAACAAAGAATAAAAAAAATCAATAAGAGTTGTAACTGGCATCTTTGAACTAACTGCAGAAATATGCACTAGCTTTTCATGCCACAGAAGAGAGAATGAGATAGAGAAACAGATATGGCATGGTGTTAATTCAGATTAAATAACTGAATTCTGTGATACAGTAGATAAAAGGGAAACTGTATTAAAACATAGATAGAGAACATGTATTGGAGGATCTTTCCTTGATAGCTCTGTCTGCATTACATTGGAAAAAGGCTCTTGCAAATAGAATATCTGTTTTATTTGCTGTGGATAAATGGCAAATTGTCAATGTGTGCCAAGCATCTTCTAACAGTGTTAAAAATTGAGAGATGATGCATAAAAACAGGATGTATAAAAAATTAGATTCTCCTATTTCCGATATTGGAAATGGCACTAATATTTCACCATATTGTACAGAGGCTATGAGAATAGTAACAGATTTTTATTAAAATATTAGTCTTGTATGGTCAAATATGGCCACCTAAAGCACACTTTAAAAATTCTGAATATTCAAAACCTACATTTGAATACATAAATTTGGCTGTCACAATAAAGGTGCCAAGTTTTGCAAACTGGGCCCTGAGAATTCAAAGAAGGAAATCATCTCTGTAAATGATGTATTTGAACAATTTATGACATTTCTCTCACAAGAAAGTGTATTATTAAAAAAAATAAATAAAAGCTGCAATGCTGCCAAATCCTGTCATTATATCATGTAGTTCACAATATATGGTGATTTAGTTAAATGATTAGCCCCTGGAGTCATGTGATTATGTAAGTCTCAGCTTTTATTTTAAAAAAAGTTTTTCGCTCTTATAGTCAAAGAAAAATTTGAAAATGTGAACCCTAATGACTCAGAAACCAGAAGACAAATAAAACGAATCTAACACTTTTTAATTTTTTTTAAAAAGCTTACTTTTTTTAAGTGAATCTTATGAATCTGGGACAAGACCCATGATTTTTAGTGTTTGTGATTGGCACTAGTGACATTGCAAAAGTCTATATTATATATAAGGCTGAACTCTATCATGCCCTGATCTTGAAATGACTCTGTGCAGGTGCAGAGAAGCACCCATCTGGACTCCATCGTAGAATCGGTGCCTAATACTGGATTTGAAATGCTTTTAGCAGACAGACAGATCACATGGGTAGACTTTTAATGAAAAATGGCCACATTAATTGTAATCCATGGTCGTTGAAAATATAGAGGGGGGGATACAGTGGAAAAAAGTGAACGAGCAGAAGATTGTGAAGCGAATGTTAAATTAAAAAGCATTTTGAATCCTCTTCCTATTAACTAAGCATTTATATCCCTTATCCTGACACAAGGGTGCAGTGCGGCTCGTTCCAAGAGTTTTTTTCAGTTGATCTGTTCAGAAATGAAAAAAGTCTAGCAGTACCACATAAACAAAATATCTATTGTGCTGACTCTAGATATGCCATTTAATTCTAATTGTTATTGATGATCTTTTATATCTCAAGCATAAGTTCATCACCAACTAATCAAAATAACTGTTTTGTCACCAAAATGTAAATACATAAATATTAAATTATGTAGCCCAATTCTTTACATTAAATATAAAGAACTATGTAGTAGTATAGTATGTTATATATAATACCATACACATAAATTAAATGAAAACATTATTAAGGTTGCAAAAGACAAACACTCAAAAGATAGGAATTGTCAGAATTAAGGTTGCCATTTCAACCTTAATTCAGCCCCCTTTTGTGTCTGCTGTATGATACATTCTTTAATAGCATGGTCACATTTTTTCCCATGAGACTCTGCTTTATTCAGTGCACAGTATAAATGGTGTCAGTTAATGAGCTGCTTTTCAGTATTTAATTTTTTTCCTTCTTGGTCAATGTGTGGTCCCATGCATTACTTATTGCTCACTATTTCAAAGCCTTCTCTGAAGACAGAATTATTCATTTCCTCATGGGCTTTCCCCTGGTGCTCATCACCATAGTATCTGAGTACTTCACAAATATTAATGAATTTATTTTCAAACACTCCATTGAGATGACTCAAAGAATAATAGAAATGTAAGGCTGGAATAGGGATGTTAAATATCGGTTAATTGACTAGTTGAGTAACTCATGAATTCTTATCGGTTAGTCGACTATTCTATAATCCCTGGGGGCAGGGCTGGCAGCCAGTCCACTCCGGCCCCACTCCCGAGGAGTCCCCTGCCACTCCATGCAGGGTGCCAGGTGGGAGCTGGTCCATGAGGAAAGCCAGTTCAAAACCAGCTCCCCTCACAGACCGGCTGCCTGTCATCCTGTGCTGCTGCCTCTGTATCAGTAGCCTCTGTCCGGGAGGTGGGGGTAGGGGGAAGAAATGCATTTAGTCTATAGCATTAACCTATAAGCTTTTGCTTATCGGATAATCGGTTAATCAACTGCACTATTACATCTCTTGGCTGGAAGGGACCACAAAGATGTAATTTAGTCCTTCCCCCCCCTGCACTGATGCTGGATTAAGTACATCTAGTAAATCTGTCTGTCTAACCTGTTCTGAAAAAGTTCCATTGATGAGGATTCTACAACCTCCTTAGGTCACCTGAACTAGTGCTTAACAATTATTATGGACAGAAAGTTTTCCAAAAATCAACTTGCATCTATCTTGTTGCAAACTAAGCCATTTCCTTTTTACCCTTTACAAGGTATACATGGGGAACAATTGATTACCATCCTCTATATTACAATCTTTTTTGCTATTATGTCTTTTTTGCTATTATGTCTCTTCCCATCTGATTGCCTCTTCCCACAAGCTTTTTCTTCTCATAAACATGGCCCTAGTTTCAACCTTTCCTGACAGATCATGTTTTATAAAATTCTTTATAATCTTTGCTGCACTCCTCTGGGCTCCCTCTAATTTCTTTCTTAAAGTGTGCTGCCCAAAACTGAACATAGTTCTCTAACTGAAGCCCACATGGGCAAGAGAGAGAGAGAGGGGAGAGAGATTAATATCAACGGTGTCTACTCATTTCAAGTGTCCAATTTAAAACATCAAGGACCTGATTTTCCAGAGGATGTAGCATCATACAGCACTTAACTTATTCAAAGAACATCTTCCATTGACTTGAACTATAGATGTGAGTGTTCAGCAGTTCTGCACATCAGATTCGCAGGTGTCAAGTCAGGCACCCAGAAAAATGAGGAACACACAATTGGGGTCCATCTGTGTAATGCTTATTTTAAGTAATTAGCATCATTTAGGCATTTTGTGACAGATGCAAGGATAGAATCCAGTTTTCCAAGGAGCCTTCAACTGCCTTAGCTATCCTTTCCCTTCCTGCAGTCCCTTGCCTCATTCACTACACATCTTCCAGCTTAACAGAGACAGAGATGCTACAAGCAACAGCTTCCTTCCCTCCCAGATAATCCCATATAATGCTGATTCACTCCCAGAGCAGCTCCATCCTGTTCACTGAATGAGGGAGGGATACTATGGGGAAAAGTATGCACTAATGTAATTTAAAGGCTGTATCATACAGTTGTCACGTGTTGATCCAGTCCTCTCCGCAACAGTCTTCATGTGTTTGTAAGACCTTTTCCCATATCAAATCCTAGTGTGATCTCACTCCTCCTGTGAATCCTGAGCTTGATAAGTGTTCTTAGGCTAGGCAACACTTCCTGCCTTCTGCCTCCAATGTCTGTTCTTCTTTTACATGCCTGTGGTCTGGCTCCCTTGCACAGAGACACACCATCTTTCTAAAAACCGTTTCTGTCTCTTTTCTGCCCATGTGCTTCAGCTGGGGAAATTCCATGCCCCTGCCTGCCATCCTCCCTCAACAGACTTGTACAGAATCATTCAAAGTCAGTGGCCTGACCAGTAGAAAACCAATTAATCCTATGGGGGACATTCATTCAGAGTTGATGGCTGTCTCATTGTTAACCCTCTGAGTTGTCCCATATCACAGCAGGATAGTGTCGAGACCTGATTGACCTTGTCTCAATACAATTTGGATGTCTTAATCCAACATGGAGGGAGCAAGCAAAGTTATCAGTTGGTTTAAACTTCATTGGGTGGAATGTGTGGAACAGCTGAAATAAACCTGAGAAAAAGTTAAACTACAGCATGGAAACACGTAGCTGAAAAGAATACAGGTTCCATCCAAATCAAGCACATGTCACCACCCAAAATAAAGGCACATGTGGCAAAAGAGTTTCTCTAGGTATTGTTTTGTGAAGGTTTGTGTGTCTGGGAAAGAAAGGCAGCAAGATCAGAAAAGCAGAGGTAGTGTGGCTGTGAGAAAAATCTAGGTGCTTTTAGGCTGAATGTTTTCTAGAAAGGTTCTGGAGCTATGAGCAAAGAAAATGGCTCATGCTGTTTCATTCCTGTTGTGTTCAGGGAACTGCATTATTTGTAAATAAAACAGAACTCCATCAAAGAAACACCTTGATTCGTCCTACATTTCTCCTAATAATGGAAACAACGGGCAGGATCCCAAATGAAGGAAAAAAACCCAAATATTGACAGGTGCAGTGGAATTTCAGTTGCCACTAATCATAATTAAATGGCCCATTTTCCCAGTCCATTTTACAAAGACATTTTAGCAATTAAATCATTTTGTAATAAATTACGGAATTTTTTTTACAATTTTATTTCTTTAAAAAAAAGAGAGAAAAAAGAGAAAACAGATTAATCCTGGAAAGGTTCAAGACCTAGAATAATCTTTTGTTTTCACTTTTGACCTGGGGACTGATTCTCCTTTCAATTTTCTTTTAAGTTTATATCCCTGTAATTCTCTTGAGTTCATTGGAGTTACTTTTGATTTGTTAGGTTAAATGTGAATAAGGTCCCTATAGTGTTCAGATAGCAAGTCTCTACATGATAATATTTTTATATGCCACTTAATAAGGAAAGTTTATTTGTTGATCATGGTAAGTTGAGTAAATTGAACATGACTTGCCTGCATATCTATTAAATAATTGCTAGAGGAGGAAATTTATAATGGTCAGCAAGTGAAATGCAATAGTCTAAATTTTCAAAAGTGACTACTGAATTTAGATGTTCAAATTGTAGCAACTTCAAAGATCTTGATTTTCACAGGAGAATTACTCAGCTCTTTCTGAAAATCAAGTATCTTGGAAGGTCTGGAGTTGGGCACCTAAAAACTGTGGCAATCAAAATCCCAAGTTATGTTTGAAAATTTAGGCCAATATGATGTGAATTTCATCACAACCTATAAGGACACTGTGCAACAGATGATGGGAGAGAGATAAACAATTGCACTAATATAATATATAATTAACTTAGCGAATGCAGCTAATATCAGATGGCATGCTCATAAGAACACAGGAGTTGCTATATTAGATTAGATTAGATCTCTAGACTGTCTAATTTTGATACCCTACCTTCAGCAGTGATCAGGTACTTGCTCCTTGATAGGAAGGCAGCAAATAAAATTTCAAACAACCATTAATACAACTAGGGTACAGTTTTTAAAAGCACCTATGTAGCATAAAATGTGCAATCCTGTAGTGCCATTTTTTTAAATAAAGATGAATTCAAACTGGAACAGGTGCAGAGAAAGGGTACTAGGATGATCCAAGGAATGGAAACCTTATAAAAGCTGACTTAAAGAGCTTGGCTGGTTTAGCCTAACCAAAAGAAGGCTGAGGAGGACAGATACATCAGAAGGATAAATACTAGGGAGGAAGAGGAGTTATTTACGTTAAATGCCAATGTGGACACAAAGACAAATGGATATAAACTGGCCATCAAAACGTTTCAGCTCAAAATAAGGCAAAGGTTTCTAATATCAGAAGAGTGATGATCTGGAACAGCCTTCCAAGGTAGAAATGGGATCATAAATCCTAACTAGCTTCACAACTGAGCTTGAGAAATTTATGTAAGGAATGGAATAATGGAACTGCCTATGGTAGCATGTGGCCCATTAGCAAATGCCAGTAGCAAAACCCCCAACATTGAGAGACTGGACATAAGCTGGAAAGAGCTCTGAGGGTACGTCTAGACTACATGCCTCCGTCGACAGAGGCATGTAGATTAGACAGATCGGCATAGGGAAATGAAGCCGTGATTTAAATAATTGCGGCTTCATTTAAATAGCTGCCCGCTCTGCCGATCAGTTGTTTGTCGGCAGATCGGGACAGTCTGACGCCGTGGTCGACAAGGAAGCCTTTGTCGACCGGCGCAGGTATGCCTCGTGAAATCAGGTTTACCTGCGCCCGATCGACAAAGGCTTCCTTGTCGATCATGCGCGCCCAGACTGCCCCGATCTGCCAACAAACAGCTGATCGGGCAGAGCGGGCAGCCATTTAATTTAAATGAAGCCGCGATTATTTAAATCGCGGCTTCATTTCCCTATGCCGATCTGTCTAATCTACATGCCTCCGTCGACGGAGGCATGTAGTCTAGACGTACCCTGAGTTACTACGGAGAATTCTTTCCTAACTATCTTTCTGGTGGGTTTTGCTCAGGGTCTAACTAATCACCATATTTGGGGTTGGGAAAACATTTCCCTTTTGATCAGTTTGACAGAGACCCCGGGAGATTTTCACCTTCCTCTGCAGTATGGAGCATATGTTACTTGCAGGTTTAAACTAGTTTAAATGATGAATTCTCAGTAATTTGAAGTCTTGTAATTTGAAGTCTTTAAGCCATGAATTGAGGACTTGAATAACTCATCCAGAGACTACGGGTTTATTTCAGGACTGGGTAGGCTTATTTCTGTGGCCTGAAATGTGCAGGTGGTCAGACAATCATAACGGTCCGTATTGACCTTAATGTCTATGATTCTACGAGAATTATATGCCTAAATTCTGTTTTCAAAAACGCCATATTAAACATTGGGTGTAGATCCCCAGGTAAAAGAAATCTCTCTGCAGGGGGCAGCAGTAGTACAAGCATCCACAGAACTGGTTCAGGCCTACTATCCAAAGCTATCAGATCTATCCAAAGATAGCGTTGCGGACACATATTTGGCAGCCTTATCACGCCCATCCATAATTTAGGCATAATGATTACACAAGAGAGTGAGAGACGTTACTGTGCTCTATCCCTCACTCCTTCCCAATTAAACACTCTTTGACATAAACCATGGGTTCTAGTCTATTTTTGTATAATGATTAATGTTAGTATTGTTGTGCTGTTCCGCACCCTTCTACTGATCAAAGTATCATAAACAGTCCAGTGACATGCAGCTATCCTTTTTATAAATGCTACAATTGAGAGGCTGCTCTAGGTCAGTTTAGGAAGGACCAGGAATAGAATACAAGTATCTATTGTATAGATTGATAGACCCAAGACACATAAATTCATCACATTACTTTTAAAAATAAATACACCAAATCTGTGCTTTTTGTTATGCTGCCTGTAACTGTTGTATTAAGCAGATACTCACTGAACCATTACTTCTCTCTCTGAAACAGTTGTGTAACTGTTTGGCAAAGTGTGTGTAATGTCCTCCCTTAACATGCTTGACTTTGCCAATCCAAGTTTTCTAACATTTAAAAAAAAATTATGCTATATATTGGTGGCCTAAAGGTGAAAAGTTCTGTTGTCATATGCATATGTGTGTGTATACACATACACACGTTCTAAAGTCAGCATTTTCAATAGGAAATTTGTTCCCAGATAATGCAGGTTTGGCAGTCCCTATATTAGACAGTTTGGTGGGTCTTGGTTTTAGTTGCCATGTGTGTAGTGCTACCTTGGGAGGAATTATGGCTAGAGACAGAATCTACTTATAGGGTTCTGACTACAAGTTTAAAATTGTTCTTCCTGGGTGTAAACCTCAAGAAAGGGCGACAGGATAACTTCTCTCTGTGCTCAACTGATCCAGCAGCTCCTGGAGAGGGCGGCTTGCTTTAGGGCTGTGCTTTGCAGCCCAGCACCAGCTCCGGATCATAGCCGCATGGTGGCTTCCCGGCTGCTCCTGCCCTGGCTTTAGCTCCTGGGGAAGCTGGTGGTGGCTGCTTGCTCTGTTCTTGAAAGAGCTGTAGCTGGGCCCCCCCCTTTTTTTTTGCTCATTTTTGCTCAACAACTTTTTCCCCTCGGCTCTTTGCGCTGTATCCACCACTATTTTGGCTCTTCATCTGTAATGGGTTGGCCACCCCTGCAGTAAGGCTTCGTCTTCACTGCAAGGTTTTTCAGCAGAAAATATGCTGAGGAAGTCATTAGCGTGAGTCGTGATCTCATTAGCATATTTTCTGCCATTTCTTTTTGCACAAGGGTTTTTTGTACAAAAAGAAGTATTTTGCACAAGATCCTGATGCCTGTCTGGGAATTCCAGAAGTGCAATACTCCCTAAGGGTATGTCTACACTACAAAGTAAATTCGAAATAACAGCAGTTATTTCGAATTAACTTTACTAGCGTCTACACAGCCAAACCGCTATTTTGAAATAAATTCGAAATAGTGGAGCACTTATTTCGAATTTGGTAAACCTCATTCTACGAGGAATAACACCAAATCTGAATATTAATTCAAATAAGTGCTGTGTAGACACTTATTTCGAATTAGGGGGCCTCCAGCCCTTCCCAGTTTCCCCTGGTGGCCACTCTGGGCCAAACCAAGAAAACTCCTCTCCCCTCCCCCAACCCCGGGGCCCTTAAAGGGATAGACTCTGGCCACTGGACACGTGCGAGAGCCAGGCCTTCCAGCAGCTGCAGACCCTCAGCCAGTGGCCACACAATAGCAGCCAGTGGCAGCCAGCCGTCCCCCGCCCAGTCCCCCAGCACCCAGGGGCCAGCCAGGGGCCATAGACGGCGCACGCCCTCATGGACTAGTGCGGAGATCATGGACCTTATTGAGGTTTGGGGGGAGGCCCCCAACGTCCATGATCTCTGCACTAGGTGGAGGAACATGGCTGTCTACGGCCGCATAGCGGTCACCATGGCCAGGAAAGGCCACAGGCGCACCCATGAGCAAGGTGCGCCTGAAAGCAAAGGAGCTGTGGCAGGCATACACCAGGGCCACCAGAGGAGGCGCCGCAGCAGGGGCTGCCACCTGCCCCTACTTCTCCGCCCTCGACCGAATCCTGGGGGGTGGGGTGGTCCACGCCAGCCTGGGGGGCAGCGAGCCGGGAGCTGAGGGCCCGGCCCCGGGCACAGCAGAGGGGCCACCACCAGCTGTCCCAGCATCGGAGTCGGCAGGATCGTCCGGGGAGGCCATACCAGGTAAGTGCCAGCACTGTCCCCTACTCAGGGGGGAGGTGGGGAGGGAGACCAGGGACCGCGTGCGTGGGCCATGCCTCCCACAGATCACGCAGCCACCTGTGCACATGCAGGCACGTGCTGTGCCACCCTTGGGCAGGTGGCTCCAGCTGCGTGCCACACAGGGGCTGTGGCCCAATAGCCACACATGTGTGTGAAGAGACCCGACATGCTCCCGACCTCGGGGCGGGACACAGCAGAGCGCCCTCCCTTCACATGCCCCCTCTACACAGGGGCAGGGGACATCTCCCCCCCGCCCCGGCCGCACTATACAAAGCACAGGGGCACGGGTGCGGTCTCAGGGCAGCTCCCACTCCCGGGCAGAGCCGGACATGCTGACCATGGCCTCTGTGCAAGCACATCGGCTCTGACGGTGCAGGGCATGGTCGCCCTCACCTCGCGGGGGGGCTGGGCATCATCCACTGTGTCCCCAGGGACAACTGACCACTTCTTTTCTTTCTCTACAGCCACACCAGCTGCTTGTGCAGGGCGCACCACCCCACCCGGGACATGCTCCCGCACCCGCGGCCTCAGCAGGACCACCACCACGCGGCAGGGGTACAGAGAGCAGCACCTGCAGGCCCTGCGAGCCCAGACCCGTATCATAGAGCGGCAGGCGCAGGACAACCAGGAGTTCCAGTGGGAGCTGCTTGCCCAGGGTCATGCCATCTGTCACTATCTGCAGGCCCTGGTGCAGAGCATGCTGTCCCGTGCCGGTCCTGCGCCTGCTGCCCCCCCAGCTACTGTTCCTTCTCCCACTCCTGCCCCCCCTCCTACCTCTTCCTCCTCAACCTCCACACCCCCCACCTCAACCTCCGCACCCTCCTCCCCATCTCCCCGGGGACGCCGAGGTCCCCTCCCCCGCGGTGCTGGGAGGCAGTTGGCCCGGCGAGACCCCACCCTGAGCACTGAGCTTCCTCCCCTTCTTCCCCTTGCTTCCCCCTTCCAGCTCCCTCCTCCCAGTTTTCCCTCTCCCACCCTCTCTCCTGCCCTCTCCCGCCTCCTCTCCCCCATCTCCCCAGTTGTGTTAAATAAAGACAGTTTCTATTTTTGAAAATCCGCGTATTTTATTTGACATCAGGAAGGGGGGGGGCAAGGGAAGGGTAAGGATGAGAGAGAGGAATGGGGCACAAGCCCCCAGTGGAGCAGACCAGGGAGACTGTTAGCGCTCCTCAGGGTGGAAGCTCTCCCACAGGGCCCCCTGGATCCTGACAGCCCCTTGATGGTCCTCCCGGATGGCAGTCTGCAGACAGTGCAGCCAGGCTGCTGGCAACGTGTCCACGAGACGCAGCACAGTCTCCGGGGGCAGGTCTGGTTCCATGTTGCAGAGTGCTGTGGTGTCCCGAGTGAGGGCAAGCAGAGCACTCCGAGACACAAATGCTTTGCTGTCCCTCAGCGAGGTAGACCAGCAAGCAGAGAAACCTGAGAACTGTCTGTCCGGGATGGGGGGTCGGGTCCCTTTAAGCACAGACCTCGGATAGCCTGAGGCAGCAGACCCACACACTAAGTCCGACCCTGATGCCCTGCTGGCACTGGTTCCAGCCAGCCTTACCTTTGATTCAGGGTCCACTCAATGTGGATGCGCTACTTCGAATTAGAAAAATGCTATTTCAAATTAGTTTTTGTGTCTAGATGCGTTATTTCGAATTAAGTAATTCGAAATAAGTTAATTTGAAATAGTGCTGTAGCGTAGACATACCTTAACAGAATATTGGAGCACTACTATGGTACTAACTACCTGTTAATACATTTTGTTATATGTGAGAGGGCACTGCCAACTGGATGCTTTCTGTGAGAACAGGTGCTTGACTCTAGAGCATTTTTCCCTTCTTGATCAAAAAGAGCCCGGGTTTATTGAGATGAGGATAGGACAGGGGTTGAACTGTGTTATGTTTGTGGAGGCTCTGGGAAAGGCTTTATGCCATTTTAATGTTTTAATTATTTAAAAAATATTGTTCCTATGAAATTTAAGTTTTTTAACTCGTTCACAGAATTGGGTCACTGACTTCTAGAATTTAAAAAAAAATCTAAAAAAGAAAGGAAAACAAACTACAAATATTGCTTCTTGCAATACACATTGTGATAGTTTCAAAGCAGCAAGAAATCCTTGAGAAAGAATATGTAACCCCAGAATTTCAAGCTATATTGTCATTTTCCAGAGTGGGATTTTCAAGTAAGCCTATTAGTGTTGGACATCCAAATCCCTTTAAAAATTCATCCTGCCTCCCATAAGCTTCACTGAAAATTGTAAGTTACTGATCTGTGTATGTGTAATATGTGTAATACTGTTTGTGCATGTGCAAATGCATATGTGTATGTGCACACGTGTCAGCAGAAACACACACACAAAATAAAACACATTAATATTTAAAACAAGCATAAGTTTAAGCAAATGCTTAAATCAGCATTTTAAATGGTACTCATAGTTTTAGTAGTTATTCTGAATAAGGGCTCATCTATTAAGAGAGAAATTCATGACAATTCTCTTTTAAAGAATAAAACTGCCTTCTTTAATTATTAGACTGAAGATTTTGTAATTCAACATCATAGGCCCGCTAATAATTCAGTCTAGAAGAAATTTGCATGTTTTAAATTAGAGACATTTTAAAACACCATAGTTAAATCTTGATTCAAAGAAAAGTTCTTTTTTGGATTAATTTCAGCTTCTATCAGGTGGCATTATTTTTCCAATAGTCTCTTACTCTACACTTCGCATTTGAAACAGCTTATGTCCAACCTATAATTATTTTCTTCTAATTAGAGTAATTCATGGTTAATTATTCAAAAATGATTCCCCTTCAAAATCAAAGCCATTTCTTGCCATGACACTTTTTAAAAGCAAGGTATAAATAAAATATTCCCAGAATGCAAATTTTTGTAACAAGAGAATGCATATTTTTCTTTCTTAAAAAGCATTAATATCTTTCTATAGTGATACAGATTCTGGTAATATCTATACTTTAGGCCAAATTTTCTGCTGGTGAAAAATGGTACAAGAGAGAGTTTGGCCACATATGTATTAGCAAGAAAAGGTAAGCTAAACAGATGTCTTTGTTTATGAAAATAGGTGAAATGGATTTATATAGAACACATTTAAAAAAGGGAACAATAACATAACATAAAATTAGACATAGTCCAAAACAATTTAGCATGATTGGACCAAACTGAGTATGATATACACCGTGAAGTAAGCAGGTTCACTTCCATGGAAGGGTTTGGGCCAAATCCAGGAATGATGTAAACAGTGGTGTAAATTAGTCAGAAAACAGCTATAACTGTCAATATTGTGTAATTTGCACTGATTCAGTGTGTGTACATAATGGCAAAGGATATGTAAACAAATATTTTACATAGTAAGGGTTGGCAGGAAAAATAATTATGTAGAGGGCTCAAACAGACCTTCCCCATCTTACCTTGTTATAGGGAAATATCTCCGCTCCTGGATTTAAATTGAAACCTTGTAAGTATATACAACAATCACAGACTTCCAAAGTGTCACACCCATTTTTGCCAGGAGCTGAATTCAGTGTTTCAAATAGTACATATAGCATATTTTAATCTACCCATTTTGGATGCCAAATTGTGCAAATTACACTATCTTACCACTTACACTCAAAAGGTAACTTACTTCACCAGGGCTGAATGCAACCCAAATAGTGAAAAAAGAACAACAGTGTAAAGTAAATGGAAAGTTTTATCTGTAAACATACACTGTATTTTCTGGTAGAACTTTTTTGATTGATGTTTTCTGACAAACTTTGGGTAGTCTGTGACAGTTGCAAGATTCAAGAGGAGGTTACAATATTGAGGTACTCCTCAATATTGAATTGATATACCTGATAAGAATATCATCAGTTTTATATTTCATTTTTTCCTCTGACTTTACACACCATATCTTAGATTAGAGGCAAGAAAACAGCTTCAGATCTCATTTATGTGGATGATAATCCAGAATAATATGTAACATGAGTGGAAATTTATAATTTACAGTTACTTTATTAGCTTCAACAGAAAAAAAACAGAGTAAAATCTGTAGTGTAGTACTGTTTTCTAAATAAATTCCTATTTTTTATTTTCCTTCTAAAAGTTGAATGTCATAGAACACCTGATAGTATTAACAGACCTTCTCTGTTAGCTTCATCCTTTGTACATGAAATAGAGATGGCCTCAAATAAGCATGGTTTGATTTTGTCTAAACTTGAAATCAACATATTCTATCTTTCACAGTCTTGCCAACCCCAGCTGTTCAAAAAATCATAAGTTTGTCTTTTAAAGTCACAAGATTATGTAAAAATAATAGATTTTTGTGTTCTTTTTATTTGCCTTCTGCTCTTTGAGCCTTTAAAGTGCACCAGGGTCACATTTTGAAGCTTTTCCCAAAGACATGAGGACTAGAAACTTACTTTTTCTTTAATAATAAAGGCTGAGATCGTCACATATTCACTTGACTCCAGGAGCTGGGGTTTTAAGCAAAACAGTAAAAGTTGAAGACAAACTATTTCATAATGTTTTTGCTACGATAGACAGTTATTTCTCGTATACTAGTATGTGTACTTCTGCTTTTTGTGCACATATACATTTACTAAAGTCCTGTTTACACTTGAAATGCTACAGTGGCACCACTGGAACATGTCAGTGAAGACACTACACTGCCTCCTATCAGCATAGGTAATCAACTTTTCTGAGAGGCAGTAACATGAGTTTCCTCTACACTATAAAATTAGGTCAGGTTAATCAAGTTGGCTGGGGATGTGAAAAACCCACATCCCTGAATGGTGGTGTTAAGATGATTTACCTCCCTTGTAGATAGTGCATTGATGGAAGAATTCTTCCATTGACCAAGCTACCACCTGTCAGGGAGGTAGATTATGCTGACAGCAGAATCTCTCTCATGGGGGTAGGCAGTGTCAGCAGAACAGCTGTGCCGCAGTAGCATTTTAAGTATAGACAAGCCCTAGGTTGACAGAAAAATTCTTCCATCAACCTTATATTGTCTATGCTGGGAGGTTACACTGCTATCTAACCCTGTGAGCTGCAAAGGCCCACTGCCTTCCTCATGCTCTCGTCTCTGAATTATAAGACGTATGCTCAGTTTATTTAGGAACAGAAACAATGCTGTATGACCTCAACTAAAGAACAAAACTATAATTTTGAATATCCACAATGGCATACTCACAAACTGTCTGTAGTTGCTCCATGGAGAGAAACAATAAACAAAAAATATTCAAATAATGGATAATGTTGAAAAAGTTTTCTGCTTAAAGAATGTCTAATACATACACACAGAGGCTAATTTCACTGAGTAAATTATTTGCTGCGAATTACTCATCTCTAGGTTTTAGAAAGGAAGCTCTACCTGTTTTTTGATGAGAAAGCATACTTGTAGTGCATTTTGTTAATACAAGCAAACACCTGTTATTCAAATAGGTTGGTGGAGATATCCAGAATTCAGAAAAATTAGAATTTGCAGAAAAATGAAATTTTAATTTCAGAGAACAAAGCTTAATTTCAGATAATTTGGGTTTGGATAATCAGAATCTACCTCTATTTAACTTTGGTGGGGAAACTTTTCGTAATTGGTGACTAGGCAAATAGCCTCACAGTGTAATCTAATCTCTAATCTCTTCCAATATCTCGTGACACAGATAAATGTCCTATACCATGAACACCTCAAATCTAGTTTCCACTGTTTTTGTTCTACGATTGATAGCTGCATAGAGTGCATGTCTCAGTAGGTTATGGATGATGTAGTGGTCTCTGTGTCTTTATCCATTAATAACCTTGTAGATTTAGGCACAAATGTTAATTTGGCTTTAGAGGCCAAATGGGAGCCAAGGGAGGATGTAAAATTCTGCAGTGATCCTTCCTCAGTGGCTGTCCCACTAGGGAGATGGATGTCTCTTTTCCCAGAAGCTGGAGTCTTTCACGCTCCTTCCTTCTGCTTTAGTTCATGTAAATTACAGTTAGCCAATCTAGATTTGACAAAACACCTGGATCACTGTGGCTGTAATATCTAATACTCTATTTTTGCTTTACACAACACAGAAAATAAACCCAAGTGAGTATTTAGAAGGTTCTAAGGAAAATGAAATGATACTGCAGTTCTCACTAGATAGTTCTCACATTTGTTAAATGATTAAAGATTCATTGTGATAAACTGAAGCATTAATTCAATTTGCTACCTCTTTCACATGTTTACATCAGTGGCTAATGCCTCTATATATTTCCTGCATCGTTTCTAATATTACTGAAAATAAGGATTTTCCCCCAAGAATGTTAGTTATCTCATTCTGATCTTATTGCACACCACTTCATGAGCACATTTTTGTTTTGTGTTAACAAACCTTTGTTCTGAATTACTTAATACTGATTATTTCATTTCTTCTACTTTAATTAACCTACATATTCCAGTCCATGATTCCATTTGGGGGATATGGGAGAGAAGGGAATCACCATCATTAATCAAATGCTTAGATTATGTTCTGAGATAATTGGACTTGCTCCTTTAAAAAGAAATTACTGCACAACTAAAAAATCATTAGCAGTTTTTAAACATATAAAAATAGAATAAGTAATGTATTCTCTAATCTGAACCTTTAGGCTACCAATATATTTGGTCACAAAAGCTGTCTGCACTTCAGAGTACAGTAGCTATAATGTTTGCTTTTTGTCTGGCTATACCAAAAGAAGGCCATGACTTTATCATTATTAGATATCTGGGACTACCCAGCAGATAAAAATATATAGGTGAAGTAACTCCATATCCATTTAATATCTACCTGGGAAGCTTTAGCCACCCCTTCTTTTTCTAGTCAGGTCCCCCAGACAACCCATTGCCATCTCCCTCCTCACCCCAAGAAGGATTAAAATAGGCTATGAGGAAGGAGGGTTGTCTCCCTGCCATGTAAGCCATAGAAGCCCCAACACCCTCCCACCAGTTCTGCTTCTTTAACAAATACCTTAAGTCCTTTACCAAGCCATTTACCTGGTTACTGTATCCCTCCCCTATGGAGTATTTGCACTGGACAACTGCCCCACTCTTACATAATGAGTTGTGATACCATAGTCTAACTCCCTTCCCTACTCCTCAGAGCAAAGCCCTCCCCAAACATTCTGTGGAGAAGGCAAAAGAAAGGAAAAATCCACTCCACTCCAGTCTGGTGGTGAGAAAAAATTTCTTTTCCAGACCCCTAGAAAGGAGTGACTAGGGAAGGGAGGGCATGTGGTGTCTGGAAAAGATGCTTCTTCCAACCCAGGATTGTCCCTTCAAGTCCCAGGGTATGAGTCAGTGTCATCACACTGACCTACTCCCCCTTTTGCAGCAGCCTCTGTGCCTCTTTCCCTTCCCCACCACCCGCAGAGCACTATTCTCCTTCCCCAGCAAGCCAGACAACCCCCTTCCCACTCCCCCTCCTGCTTAAAGTTGAAATAATTGTATAACAAAAATATGTTGAACAATTGTTCATTTCAAGCAGAAAATGCATATTTGATAGAAATTCCTGTACTGTGCACCATTTTAACCCAGCAATTACAGATTAGACTGCCTATAATCTATCTGCCTGCAGTTTCTATATATGTAACCCATAATGCTTAGGTGGATCAATTGCCACCACTGCTCAATAAAGTTTACAGTTAAATAAGTAATTAAAGCATCAACAGACTAGATAGTGAATGACTTTTACTCTTTTTTAATCTTTAAGAACTATTATGTTACTGTTCTTGAGGTTTCCTCTATTAGTGAAGTATCCGATTATACACAATACTATGCTTTTCATAATCACAAATGCTGTAAATGCATTACAGTAAGTGAAATGAAGAGTTATTACATTGTATACATGGTACACATGTAATCTCATTTTGCTATTAATTTACTCTCTTTGTACACATATATTACAGTATTTGTATTTTGGATTGGAGAAAAATGAAAGGAAGCAGGAAAGATCTGTTTATAGTAGGGGGATCAACAGACTCACCGGACCCCTGGGCAAGGTGTGTGTGGGGACTTGGCTCTCTGCTCCCACAATGGCAGGGTCTCAGGTGGAAGGAGTGTTCTGGAAGCAATTTAAAGGGCCTGGGACTCTGGCCACCCCTGCTCCTGTTTAAACAGCAGTGGCAACTGGGAGCTCCAGGTCCTTTTGAATGGATGGACTCCAGGGCAACTGCCTCTTTGCCCTGCCCTCCCACAATCAGCAGGCCTGACTTATACAAAAGAATAATATTAATGTAGATAATTGCTATATTCCCTAGAAACACTGACTCAATAAAGTGTATGTATCTATGTTTTAAGAAAAAAGATATTTGCTTAAATTGTCCTTTTATATTTACAATTAGTTAATTACTTTACTTTGCCACAAATAAAGGTCATTAAAATCATCATGGAGCTTGATTTAAATTTCAGAACTAACCCGTAAGTTGTACAATCTTTAACTATGTTCCATTTAACACATTTAATAGATGTAAAAGCTCACAAGTGATGATATAAAGGATAATTTACGCTTGCAATGCATTTTTGTCCAATTAATAGATTGCCTGCGTGTTGCATATTTTGCATGACAAAAGAGCAGAATATTAAACTGCCATTCATAATGAAAATGCACTTTGCAAATTAAAAGTGCCGAAACAGAAATTTTTCACCCTGTTTAGGAAATAAACAGTCCTTAACCAATTAAACTGCATTGTAATAATTCTATGATTTATTGCAAGTTGTTTAACTTTCAAAACTCAGCTAACCCATATTAAGGTCACAATCCATCATGTCTTGCTTGGAAAGCCAGCAAATAATGGCTGTTGTATTAGCTGCTTTTGATGATAGTATGAAAGAAGTATTAGCACTTGTCAACAAAACTGCTTACAACATAACATTAGCATGCATGGGCTGCTGTACCTATTTATTATTCTGGCAGCTTCACACATATTGTTACAAGCTTATAAAACATTTTGTCGGGTGGAAACCGAATGTACACTGTTTGGTTTTCTGATAGACTGGCAGCATAAATGTCTGGGCTGACTTAGTTTAGTTTAAGTGTAAATAGAGACACAAATTCTTCAACCTGTTCTCTTATTGATACTGAAAAGTGCTGAATTATTCAGCATCCAACTCTTCTGTTTGTGTCTATCACAGTTATCAATTACCCATCAGTCTTCTTGTCAAAACAGAATGGATTAATCTGGCTGAAAACAAGACAAATAAATGGATACTATAACAGGGGTGCAGGGTTGCCAAACTGTCAAAGGGAAATCCAGGCAATGACATTTGCCGTCAAAAGTGGGATATCTGGCTTAAGTGAGCAAATTATTCCCCTTTACGAGCCAAGAATGCACTTAGCTTACCGTAAGTAAATTAATCTGCCTACTTTGCCTACTAATGCATTATCAACAGTGATAATAGTCACTGAAAATTTTTGTTGTATTGCTCAAATGCCTTCATGCGCTAATGCTTTTTGTGTATAAAATCACTTTAAAATAAAATATATGTATACATACATAATATTATTTTATATTAATAAATTAAAAGAGAAACAGTTGATGGATGAATTAAGCCCTTTTTTAATACAGTCACTTGTAATAGGTTTGGGCCATTTTATAGATTTCAGCTGATGAGCTATCAAGTAACTCCTTGAACAGATGGCCAGTGGAATCCATCCAACTTGTGTAAGCTGCAATCTCCCCCCCCCCCTTTTTTTTTGCCCCTAACATTTAACTCAGAAATCTCACTTGGCAACCTCTTTCAAACCATTCATTACTGTTCAAAAAGTTCACATATTCATGCCATTTCATTTGGCCTTTTGAGATAAGCTAGTAATCTGACTCTTAATTTGGCATAGGTATAAGTGGTACTGACTGAGTCGTGTCAGGTTCCTATCAGAAACTTTTTACAAGAATTTTATCAGAAATTACTCTATTCTAGACCTGTTTTAAGTGATCAAAATTCATGCCTAGGGCCCTGAGATCATGACAGGGTCAAAAGCCAATAGACCTTGCAAACCAAGAGTTTACTCTCGGTTACTATTATTAATCAGCAAAGTCAGTGCTACTATGCTGTATATATTTCACATATTTCATTGGAAACTCAGCTGCTGAACTATTTACATTCACATAGATGGCAGAATTTTTTTAAAGTATCACATTCTTGATGTCAGTATGCTACACAAAGAAATTCTTTATACTTTGACTATAAATAAAGTAGCTACTCACTGAAGTCCAGGACAAAATCTTCTATTTCCATTGAAGAGTTGTGACAGATAGAAAACATTACAGTCCTCATTCCCAATAATTTGTATAATTCTATCAAGCCTGGTCCAAAATTAGCCCTTCAAGGTCGATTTTCAAAGCAACGCGTCCACACTACCAAGGCCATTATTCCGGAATAAGGAGGATTTGAAATTAAAACTCTGTAGTCCTGTTTTTCACAAGGAGTAACACTATTCCCAAACTTGTAAATCCAAAATAACGTTAGTGTGGACACACCAGTGCTGCTAATTCTAACTAATTAGCTCCCAGAAGGCCTCCCGCAGCTCCCCAGAGTGCTTCCTGGAGCTCTGAGTATGAAGCAGACTCCATTAATATGGATGTGCCACCTCAGAGTACATTTGATTTTTCCCCATAATGAGGACACGGAACTTTGAATTTGTAAAATCGGGTGCCCAGAAGTTGAATTTATTAAAGCTTTGAAATAATCGCTTAGTATAGACATAGCCTCACACGCAACTGCGGTCAAGAGTACTACAACATTAATAAGATAGCATTGAATCATCTTCTTTCTCATGCAGCATTTAGTCAGTGTTTGATTGCAGAGATAAGTCAGTAAAGACAATAATTAGCAGTTCTTGCAAACCCTGAAACCTCTTTCAATAGAGAATAATACTTACAGTCCTCTGCTGATATTTCTGTTTTTATATTTTCAAAAGTCAATTTTATTCCATATGATTCTAAGGCTTTAAACATTTTGAAACACATTTCAATACATTTTAGATTGTTTGACATAGCAAATATAAGTTTACCTTATGTAATAAACAGAATCATCATATTTTTTCATCACTATTAAGCACAAATAAGTCTAATGACTTTGGCACCAAAATGTTTAGTATATTTCACAACAAAGGTTTGGATTTAAAAAGCAATGAATCATGGAAAGTCACCGATTTATGTAGATTATGCTACACCAATATACAAAAAAGTGTAGTGGGGGTTCTGCAGAGTGAGTTTACCTCATACTCACACCATCAGGGTGGGTTATGTTACCTGTGTGGCTCTTGGCACTGTGAATTGGTGCAAAGGGTTGCAAAACGATTCAAGGCTGGTTCATCCATCCCTCTGTAGATAGAGACAGAGGGGAGGGTGGCCCAAAGCTGAGTTGCAAGCCCACATATTGTATTGTAACACATTTGGTTTGGGAGTCTAATCATACATTTTTAAGGATGTTTGCAAGATTTCACAGACTTTATTCATATTCATGATTTCAGTGACCACAGGGACAAAAATCATAGCCCTAAGCACAAACAAAACACTGTGGGCTTGCTTAATCTCTTGATATCAGGCACCAGTTAACATGCATTTAACTGTCAACAATGGATCCTAAATTTAAAAAGTAATTCAAACTGTATGATTCAGCTTTGCAAGGTATCTGGCTAATTTTTCTACCTTTAACAACTTTGACACTGTCCTGTCAGGCTTGATAAAGACTGAGTATAGGCTGCCAAAACTTCTTGTTCATTTTTCTTAAATCTGCTCTGCATCATCAGTAGCAGCATTATAAATATCTGGCCAAATTAATCCCACTGTTTCTAAATAAAGTAGTGTAGGGATGTCCCCAGGAATATTTCAAATTCAATTCCTGTAAGAGAGACCTCACCAATCTGGTTTTCAAACAGCAGTCTGGCTTAGCAAAAGTCTATTTATAATTATTTGTTTCCTCAAATACGAAACTGTCTTGTAGAATAGGTACTAACAGGAGCCGCAGCTATTATAGAAGTAACCAAATTACCAACTGAAAGACGTGCGGACTTTCATAGCAAAGATTTTAAAATCTAATGTCAGCCACTGAAAATTATAGTGGAGATACATCTGCAGTGAAAGCAGTCCCTCCTCCACTTTAGAACTGTCAGTGCATTCACTCTTTTGAGTCAATAAAGGATTATTTAATTTTATCCCAAGATCAGAGTATTTGTTTAACAGTTATTAACTTATGAGCACTGCAGTTTCTGAATGAACTCTTGAAGTACTACCCATTTTTCCTTTCCATATTCAGTCAAAGAAGAAAAAGAAAATGTTTTTTTTATTACCTCTCTCCTATCTCACTGGGAAGGTAGGAGGACAAAAATTCTAGCGTAATCAGACTGTCAAATAAGCAATCAAGATTTTTCTTTATTTTTAGCCTCACTTGCACACATCTTTTTCATTGTAACACTGTTTTGGTTTTAGTGAAGATGATTTCCAAAACTTATGACCTTGATTTATTTCTTTCCAAAGCAAATTTCTGATGTAGATATAATGACTAGCCTGTTATTTTAGTATTTGATCAAAACAAAGGAACCTATCTCTAGAAAGCTATCCAGAACTGTATTTTACATAGGAAAATGATACGATCTGCTTTGATTTTTATGCTGTGGTTCAGAATCATGAGAATAATTACAAGATACATATTAAATATGTCCCTGAAGTCTGCCAACAAGTCCTTGTTCTAGTTTAGGCAGCAAAAAGCAGAAAGTGGCGTAAGGGGG
Organism: Rafetus swinhoei; assembly: GCA_019425775.1. Lineage (NCBI taxonomy): Eukaryota > Metazoa > Chordata > Testudines > Trionychidae > Rafetus > Rafetus swinhoei. The sequence continues at coordinate 59,667,075 of CM033427.1, forward strand.
AAGATGGGATTTCCCTTGGCATAGGAGAATTTCTGGATGTCACAAAATCAGTGTTGTTCACTCTACACTACACATTCCCTTGGCTTAGGTGCCCACATTGTGGAGGAGAGGAAACATAATGTGGTGAAGAATACTATGCTCTTACCACTCTTAAACAAAATGATTCATGGGGAACCATTACATACAAGTGTAATTTAGGGCAGCCCTTAGATTGCTATAATTCATACCAATAGCTTATTTGCCCTTATGGCTGACCCAAGACGGTTAAAGGTGGAATAGAGACAAATTTGCCTCTTGCTTGGCATAGCTTGACTCCATTGGAATTAAAAGTATCATTTGCAATAAAACATAGCTAATTTAGTGTCTTTACACTTAGGTCTCCAACCTAAGACTGTCAGACTTTCTAACAAGCTATCATAAATTCATATTACTTTGATATTTTTGTCATCATATCCAAAGATATTGAGTGGTCTTTATGTTGTTTATCATAAAGTTGCAAAGTAATCTTTGAAAGGCAAATCAAAACAGAAAATTGAGGTAAGCACTAAGTTTTATGTTGATGAAGATGTGGGTGTGGGGGTATATAGCAAACTTGATAAAAAATTGCCAAGCAGTCTATTGTCTTATCTTTAATGACTACTAAGTCCCTAAAATGTCTTACAAATGTCCCCATTAGGTTAACGTATTCATTTTCAGACAAGTGATCTTTCTATTGTACCAAATCTGCCAACACAACTATCTTAGCAATGTTTACACGTGGTTTTTGTTAAGTTTAATTAATCTTTGTTGAATCCTTTTCAACAGGATTAAACAGTGTTATAGAATATAAGTATGAATATTATAATAAACCTATCAGCCTGATGAAGTTTTGACTCTAGTCTCAACTTCCCAGAATAATCGGTGGCCCTCGGTATTAACTTTTATGTTGCAATTTGTAGAACCTGTCTCATTTAAAAACTACCCTCCAAGAAGAGTTAATGGATCAATTAGTTAGATATGTGAAAATATTTATACACTATAACCTCCATACTTTGGGTGTCTCTAATTTAGGAACACCTGTGGTATGGACCCAAACAGGCAGAGGCAGAAGCTGCTCTGTGCTCCCGCTACTATTTCTCCCCATCTGGGGGAACAGCAATACTGCGACTTTGCTGGAGGCTTTTCCCCACTGCTTTGATAGCGGTGGGGGGTGGTGCCTGGGAGCGGCAGAGGATGCAGAGCACCAGGTAAGCACCCTACCCCCACCACTGTCACTCCCTCTCTGGCCTGGCAAAATCTTTAATTCAGCAAACTCTATTTTTCAGGGTTGCCAGATTAAAAAGGTTCAAGTGTATAACTGCAAGTCTAGGAAACATTTATAAAGTAATTCTTATTGTATATTTTGTTACTTTAATGTTGTGTGCTCAGTTAAACATATATATTTCATATAAAATATGATTAATTTAACACTGAAATTGCACAACTAAGTATTGACAATCATGCAATGCCAATGTTAAAGTTAAATTAGGCACTCTTAATTCTAACAAAGTCATTTACAATTTAGCAATTAACACACCATTTTTCTAGAACTTTAGATAGGTCTCCTCAAAGGAATCTCTTTCTTCCTCATCTTGTAAGTCGGTAAGAGAACACTCTTTCTCAGAGGACAGTAACAGGCTTTAGTGTTGTGGACTTACTATATTATGTTTTAACAAAGTTCTCCCCTTCTGTGGAGTTCCTTAGGTGAAGAATGGCTAAACAACAACTTCTAACTATGTCCATTGGAGACCTTCTTCAGGCCTTTTGATTCTTGTAAGGACACCATCTGAGAAGCACTTGCTTCAGTCCCTACATAACTTTGAGCCAAAAATGAAAGCTTTTCCACAGTTCATATGGTCTGCAGAATCTGAGGAAAGGCTCTGCATTTTTCAAAGTCTGCAGAACCTTCCTCAGATCCTTTGTACCTTATCAGCAATAAAAGCAAGACTGTAATGAAGAAAAGCTCACTGATAATCACACTGAAAGTTTCATTCATTGAATTAAAATAACATTATGATGTAAACTTAAAGTAAGTTTATATTTTCAAAAATGAAATGAGCCACCAGTTTTGCCCCTAGACACAGTTTTTGAGGAAAAATGGTGGACGAATATGTCTGTCTCTCTCTATCCTGCAAAAAATCTATTTTAAAGGACACTCCCTCCCTCTCATATTTTCTCCTAAGCCAATTTCTCTCTTTTTATTACTATCTCCTCCTTTGCCAGTTCTGAAAACTATATTGGGTCAGAGCCAAAAAAAACCTGGCACCATGCCTGAATTAAAGTAATTTTCAAGGGCTACATTCACTGCTCAGGATTTTTACTTTTTTCTTTACAATAAGATTTTCATTGACTTGCGGGGGAGAGGGGAGCAAATATCAATCTTAATAGCTAGCTCTAGGGTGGTCAAGTGTCAAGTTTTCAACTGGAATGCTTGTTCAAAAAGGGACCCATTCAGGGCTGGATTACCCGATAGGCAGACTAAGCACGTGTTTAGGGCACCAGCAAAGCAGGGGCACCAAAAAAAAAAAAAATGATTTTATGGTATAGTATTGTTTTTATTTTGAATTACATATGGGGGGGCACCATAATCTTTTCAGTGCTTAGGGCCTCTAAAGGTCTTAATCCAGCCCTGGACCCATTTCTGCATTGGCTGGCATTACTGACCATGCTGGTAAAAGTCTAGTCAGTAGTGCAACAGGGGCCCAGTCCTAAGGCAGGCTTTCTACATGCTCTGACTCTGTGCTGCTCCTAGAAGTGACTGCTAGGTTCTTGAGGCCCCTAGGAACAGGGATGGCCAAGGACTGGGAGGCACCACATGTTGGCCTTGCCCCAAGTGCTGATTACACAGCTTCCAGTAGTCAGAAACTGTGATCAACATGGGCAGCAGTGCTTGAGCAGGTGAGGTCAGCACACAGAGCTTCCTTGGCCCTGACCAACCTCCTAGGGACCCAGCAGCCACTTCCTGGAAGCTGAGGTAAGTACCACAAGGACCCCACATCCCAAGCCCACAGCTGCACCCACCCTAGCCCCAAGTCCCCTCTTGCACCCCAAGCCTCTCATCCCCATCCCAGAGTCCACATCTATACCCTAGCCCCACCCCAGAGCCCATCCCCAGCCAGGGCCCTGATCTTTCCTGCATTCCAACCCCTTCATGCCCAGCCCCCCCCCAGTGGAAGCCCTCATAGCCCTGCATCCCTGCACCCCAGCCTAGAGCCTTCTCCTGAACCCCAAGCCTTTCATCCAAACTCCCAATCATGAGCCTGCATCCCAGATGGAGCTCTTACTTTCCCCCACACCTCAACCCCTTGTCACAGCCTAGAGCCCTCTCCTTCACCTTGAACCCCTCATTTCTGGCCCTATCCAGAAAGTGCACCCCCAGCCAGAGCTCTCTCACCCTCCTGCATCCAAAACTCCTGTCCTAGTCCAGTGAAAGTGAGCGAGGGTGGGGAAGAGTGTGTGGCAAAGGGAGGGGTTGAAGTGAGCAGGGAGTGGGGTTTCAGAGAAGTGGCAGGGCCTCAGAGAAGAGGTATGGTAGCAATGTTCAGTTTTGTGTGATTCGAAAGTTGGAAACATTGGCTAGCACCAATATCTCTTGATTCTTTAAACTGACTGTTAGTGAGCACAGTGCTTCACCAGAGACACTCTTTAAAAGTGACCATTTGCATGTTCTTAATGCTACAAGATTTGGCTGTTTTTTTGTTGACTCTCTAGCGATCAACATGGATACACGAGTAACCAGTCTCACATTCTCATCTACGATTCTCAAACACATAGCAACTGAGAAAAAATAATTGAAATCAATAGCAGTAGCATATGGCATTGGCCTTTTGTAACTGTAAAACACAATTATCAATCAGCATCTACTGCATGAGTGGAGCTAGCCAGGAATTTTCTAAACAAACAAACTAAACAAACAAGTAAATACATAAGAAAAATTTTTGGTCAATTAAAATTCCTCTATTTTATGTTGGGAAAATTAAAATGAAATATTGCCATTTAGGTCATGTTGACTTGAACTGAAATATTTAATTTCAGGTTAGTTTGACAATAATCTGTGTCCTCTGACTTGCTCCAATACCTCATCAGAGTTATGGTTCAGAAGCTTAATGGATCTGACTACCAGGCTGGACTACTTCTCCAGTGTTATACTGTCGCCATCCCTCTGGTTGACCCACCACACTGCATTATGGGATTCCCATGTCCATGGTGCATCATGGAAATATATCCATCTTGGGACCCAGGATACAATGGAAAATGTGGCACGAGAGATGAACTCAGTCACTGTGGCATCTCAGGCAGACATGGTTTGATATCAAAGTGAGCTGAAAAAATGTTCTGACATTTCTGATTTTTTTTAAAAATTGCTTGTTCCATGAAACATTTTCATAATTCCAGTTTCCCCTCTAGAAACTCACACAGAACATTGGCACTTGTTCACTTGGGAATTTGTTCACGGGTCTCCCTCATGAAATCAGTACACTTAAACCTCTGTACTCCGTGTGTAAGTGGCTCTCATTTGGGAATACCCATGGTACAGAGAAGGAAATGTCTCTGTCCACTGATGCTCCTCTCCTTCAGAGCTGGGGAATAGGCAGCCTGCAGAGCTGCTTCCTCTAAGGCTTTCCCCCGCCACACTCAGAGATGCAGGGGGCGATGCTGGAGAGTGTCAGGGAGCACCAAATCTTGTAACCCTGGATGGAGCTGAGATCTAAAACCTTAAAATTATGACATTTTTATGAAAGCAAAAGATATTTTAAATATATATAAATTTCTAGAGTTCTCATGACATCCACACAGTTGAACTCCCTGTCTCTCCGGTTACTCAGCTCTGAAGGCAGCAGTGAAGAAGTAAGGGTGGCAAGGTGTGGCAAACAGCTGCCACTCTCTGGCCTCCCATCTCGCAAGGCAGTACAGAAATGAGGGTGGCAATATTGTGATCCTCCAGCAATTCCCTTTTCTGTCAGACCCCCAATTTGAGAAACACTGGTCTTTCCCATGAAATCAATACTCTTAAAACTCTGTACTCCGTGTGTAGGTGGGCCTAATCTGGGAACACCCAAGGTACAGAGGAGGAAATGTTTCTGTGCACTGCTGCTCCTCCCTCACAGCTAGGGAATAGGCAGTGTGCAGAGATGTTTCCTCTGAGGCTTTCCACCGCTGCTCCCACAGATGCAGGGGGCCGTGCCTGAGAGTATCAGGGAGCGCCAAGTCATGTGTACGCCTGGGAGGAGGGTAGCAGGTAGGTGCACCCCCAATGCCCTCTCATACCCTGATCCTGCAGCACCTTCCCTGGCCCAGCAACATTTTAAATCTGGAATATCCTGTTTCCCAGGGGGAAAAGCACACATACAAAACAGATTTCACAGCAGATGATAGATTTCATACTCTGTGACTTGTTTTTCATTGCTGTGAATTTGGTAGTGCCCTACTTATGGGGAACTGGAAAAAGGGTGGTAGTAGTGGTAGGAAGGGCATTGGACTAATTAGGTGGTGAGGACATTGGTCAGGAAAGATTGGTGGTGTGCAAGGGGTTTTTCTAAGGTCTATAGGAATATTAGAAATTACATCTTATTCAGTACACTTTTGCAGGTGCACAGAAGTTGAGTTTTCTTGCAGATTTTAGGAAGACCACAGGGAGAAACTAGAGGAAACTTCAGAGGAAACTGCATGAAAAAACTTTAGGCTGATATGGGATAATCTGTTTCTATGAAAGTCTCCGAATCCAAGAGATAGATTGTTTTAACCCTGGAGTATGAGGTTTGATATCTCTCCAAGATCTTATTTGTGTCAATGAGCTTCAGTCTAATGAGCACAGTCTACAATTTTTTATCGGTTTTGAATTTGCCAGGTTTCAGTTTTATTGCATGTCCTCTTGTTCTTGCATTGTGAGGCAGAGAACAGAAGCTCCAAATCTATCTTCTATATATTATTCATTGGTTTATATATATTCATCATGTCCCCTCTTATTTGTCTTCTAAGGTACAATATTAATCTTTTCAATCTCTCTTCATATAAGGTTTTCCATACTCCTAATCTTTCTCATCACCCTTCTCTGAACCCTTCTTTAACTCTGCAATATGCTTCTTGAGACGGGAGCATCGGTACTGCAAAAAATATTCTAGATGAGTGGGAACCACTACTTTATATAATGAAACAAAAAACAGGACTATGAAGCACTATAAAGACTAACAAGATGGTTTATTAGGTGATGAGCTTTCGTGGGCCAGACCCACTTCCTCAGATCAAATAGTGGAAGAAAATTGGCACAACCATATATACCAAAGGATACACTCAAAAAAATGAACACATATGAAAAGGACAAATCAAATTTCAGAACAGAAGGGGGATGAGGGGGGGAAGTAAATGTCTGTGAGCTAATGATATTAGAGGTGATAATTGGGGAAGCTATCTTTGTAATGGGTAAGGTAATTAGTGTCTTTGTTAAGACCTAGGTGTAAAGTGTCAATGCCCAGGTCCTTTCCTTAAATTATTAATTTAAACCCAGTAAAGTGTATGAGTAGTTCATATTTTTCTCTCCATTATTCTGCATTTATGAACACTATATTTAATCTTCCATTGAGTTTCCCATTTATCTATCTTGGAGCACAACACAACCATTAAATCAGCATAGTAATCAACATATTTATTTGAAAAACTCAGAAAATAATTCTGAACTCAAGAAGTGAAGTAAGTTTCCTGCAGATACACTATATATATATTATTCACAGATAAGATGGTCTAATGCCTGTTTAGGTGCAATTTGCAATGCAACCATACATATGGAGTCACTATGGTATCGCTAATGCCTGTACGTGCATGCATGTGAGCACAAGCACACATAGCGTGTGTCTACACAAGCACAGTTATTTCAAAATAACTGGCATTTTTTCAAAATAACAATGCGAGCATCTACACAGCAATTCTGTTATTTCAAAATAATGGATGGCTTATTTTGAAATCTGTAAACCTCATTCCATGAGGAATAATGCTTATTCCCAAGTAGCTATTTCAGAATAGCAGTAGTGTCGGTGATCCACTGCTGCTATTTCAAAATAGCTCCTCCGCAGGGCCATTCAAAGTAATTACTCCCCAGTGCCTCCTTGGGCTCTAAGTCAAGGTAGCGCATCCACATTAGGGAAGCTTGCCTCGGACTAATTTTGAGACTTCCCTGTAGTGTAGATGTGCTATTTTGAAATAAACTATTTTGGAAAAAAAATTCTGAAATAGCTTATTTCAAAATAAGCATGCTGTGTAGACGTACCCACACACATTGACAATGTGCAGTGACACTAGTACAGTCTTTTAAATACTGGAACTGATCCTACTCTGACCTAAATGAGAAGGAAGAATTCATTTGTGAAGACCAACAACTAGAATCATGAGCATGACCACGATTCTAATTAAAACAATTAAAACAATGATGCTTTGGTTTTCCTGCTCCCCAAATCCCTCCCTCAATCCACATGCTTTACCTAATATTTCAAAACCAGAAACCTCATTCAACTGAGATTAACAAAGTGAGCTATGTGTTTAGAAATTAGAATGTATCTCAAAAGCAACAGGCTCTAACACCCAGCCCTTTTAGGCTCTAGCACCCAGCCCTTTTAATCAGTTGTATACTGGTATTAGATAGCTTTAAATAACTTTAATTAAAAATAAAAAGCAAGCACATAGTAATACAGGCCACAAATATCTTGTAAAAGTACCATCAAAGACCTAATATCTTAACATTTCTCACAGGAATAGAATGAACAATACTATAGAGTCTGATTCATCTCAGTTGTTTCCCTTGAACAGTTAGACTGTATAATTGTTAATACAAATATTGAAATTTTGTTAGAGAACAGAACATAGAGTAATAATTTTTAACTGTGCTCTATTATATTATGCACATTAGCTTTAACTAACTAAATAATACAAAATCAAAGTAAACATATAGCTCAAAAACCAAGAAACCTGCTCTCTCATTATCACTACAAAGATGATTTTGTATAATTGTGAATTAATTTACAGGCTCATGTTAATATATACATTTTGTTCTCAATTTTAAAAAAGTTAGGAAGAAAAATAATTTCAAAATATTTTGCTTTCAATCCTTCTCACTGTTACATTCTGAGACCTACTGAATGCCCCCCCCCCTTTTTTTTGCATTCTAACTCTCTTCATGATTTCAGATGTCCATGTAACAACTAGGAATGAACAAAATAAATTATAAGCATTTACTAAATAAATTCTAGCTAAGGAATGAGATATGCAGTGCAAGCTAAACAGGACAGCATTTGCAATTTAAAATATAATTCATCATAATGAAAATGTAAAGCAGTAGTTCTGTTTTATTTGGCATGGCAGGTTAGGAATCCCTGTGAAGCTACATTGAAGCAAAGAGTAGATTAATAATTTAATTTGGTTCAGAACTGTGCAAGTGGGGCACCACAAGCTTTTATTCTGTAACCAGCTGCTGACCCTAATATGGATCAACCAATTAGACATCTCTATTTAATTGTTGGATGACCCATCTAAAACTCACTAGGAATTTTCATTATAAACAACACTCAACAGCCTGAAAGAAGCCTAGTTATCCCCCTGGTGGAGATAGTTGGTTTGATAGAAGCACACAAAGGGAGTTCAGCAAACGGAAAAATTGCAAGATCATTTTAGGCTGTGTTCTGTAAAAGAACATCTTAATATAATGAGCCTTTTTTTCAATGTCCCTTGGCAGAGCATCAGCCCTCTCAGATAACCCCACACAAAGCAAATACCATTCGTCTGAAGTTACATTTGCTCCTTGTTATCACAACTTATGCCACTTAATTCATTATTCAACGAATTCACTTTCTTGTTTATTAGATGCAAGGTAGCCGCTCATCCCTAAAGGCCATGTATGCAAAAGACTGCTTGTAATCCTGTCACTTCAAACCTCTCTAGGCTTTTACATTGCTTCAGGAATTAGGAAGAAAGAAGCAAACAATTTAGATTTATTCATGCTGATATTAAATCTGTATATGATAAAGGAAAAAAAGAGAAATGTTACAAATCAAACTTAAAATCCATTCGTACCAATCGGTGGAATATGTTACTCCCTGTGTTTGTGAAAGGTAGCACATTCATTTCTGTCCTGTAGCAAACACACTGGATTATATCTTATGTTTTTAAAAAAAAATCTGATAAAAATAATTTGTTTCTCATACTGGTTGCTTCCACTGGAAGATATCTCAATCCTTCTCAAGTGCATTTGATATATTCAGTCTAACCTCAGTAGCAAAATAATCTGCTCAAGTACTGAAAGCTTGTATGGAACAATTTTCAGATTTGCAATCTATGGCATTTGAATGATAATTCTGCAACTTTTATAAAAGCTTTGACATATACAGAAACTAAAAACATACTGCTGCTGATTTTGAAAACCTTAGTTTATCCTGTGTTCTTTACTATTTTTCTATCTTTATTAACTGACTCTATTAAGCTTTTTGAATAGTATAAAACAATATAAGTATCTCAGTTCAACACATTATGTGATAATCATAGAGATGTTTCAGTATTATTCTGTAACCTTATAGTGTTAGGATCATTAAAATGCAAATGGATTACTGAATTAAACACAGTTCCAGTATACTCTTAGTACAATTAATATTGTATAAAATTATCTGCATAATTATACTTAGTATGTTACATAAAAACACTGTAAAAAGCTACCAAGCAGAATCTGGGTGCAAAAATAGGAAGCACTGTACTGTCTCCTACATTTAGAATTATAATTGATGGTTTATTATTAGTACTTTTCTTGACTGAAAATAGACTTTTACATGTTATGCTTTTTTAGTTAGAATGCCGAATAACTCCTTTCTTATTTTTCTTAATTTTAGTATATGCATTTCTTAGATGTAGCACCACACAGCTTTGTTCACAAAATTTAGTAGCAATATTTCCTTATTAGTAACTTAAATTACAAATTAACAGTTAGCAATTCAATGCTATTTAATCAATAAAAGCCACAAAAACATTGAAAAGTTCCAAAGCAAAGGCAGTTACATAAAAGAACAATAGACACCTTTCTCAACAGCATTTTAGAGACAGTCATTTTAAGATTTAAGTTGTCACTAATAAAATAGTTTCACAGAAACTTTTTTAACCTGCTCCAAAGGTAGCTTAAAGGAAACCCTTGCTTTAGAAATGTATATACACCATTTGTATCATAGTAATTATGCTATTGTTACATTGCACACTCACTGTGAGTATTGTGATGAATGAACTGATTCACCTAAACAATTAACTGTATTGTAGATACATTCAGATAACAGATGAATGCCTACTATTTGGTTTAAGACAAAGCTACTTAAAAATCTGGCTTACTAAATATAGTAGAAAAATTAACTGATTTCTGACACACAGAAATTAATATCACCAATCAGCAGTGCAAGTGCTTTTGTATGCCTATATTCAGTTGTCTGAAATTTTTGAAAATTATGAAAAAATTAATAGAGAATACTAATGAGATATATATAACTTTTCTGTTGACATCTGAGTTTCATAACTTTATTATTTATTTTACAACTCTTGAATTTTTGCATGTGGGAGATTTTAAAAGTCACCCAGTGATTTTTATAGTGCAACCGTATGCTAGATAAAGATATTTAAGCTGTCAGTATAAACTGCTTCTGTTTTCATTTTGCATTTAATTTCAGTGCCAGACTCAAGGCATAAATTTTTCATCACCTGCAATGCTATGAATAAAAGATTAAAAAAAGAACTGAGAAGAAATTCTAACACATGTGGTGCATGCAGCACATTGTGCAGACACAGTGTGCATAACTAGATGTTTAATTTCTATCATTCTGTCTACGTCAGGAATGCTATTATTTGGATTAATACATCATGAAGCTAATTTCCAGTATTTCAACTGTGCAGCATTCAAGTTTACCTAGTATCCATTCAACCCTCTTGCTATATGGAGTATAGATTCATACTAGAAGAGCCACACAATATTCAGTTAGCATAAAATATAGGATATCTCTGGCCATTGCATTGCATTGTTAAAATACTTTAGTAACACATATTCTTGTTTTATTAAAAAAATTAGTTGATGAATTGAGCACCTCCAAAGTTCAAACAACTAAGAATTATGAAAAAATTTCAAGCTTATTTCAATTCCTCACTAAGACTCACTTCATGTTTTAAGCCAAAGGATGTGACCAAATCCCAAGAGGTGAAGTTATCAGCTCACTCTTAAAACATTTTTTATTTAGCACTTAAGAATGTTTTCAGTAGCAGTATGCATCTTCAGTTTTACTTTATTAACACTCAGAGGGCCATGGTTGAAATTCTCTTACCTTCCTATAACAGTCCCAGCTGCAGCAGGAAATGTGCTATGCCATACACCTTTTTTTCAGCAGTAACGGCTAGCCTTTCACTTGTCAGAAAATAGTTGAGATTCATAGTTTGACTTTCACATGGCACCAAACTTCAAGCTACACTGAAAAATTCAGTCTAATGCTGACAATATTTATATATGGACTTGTGCATAATATTTGGAAATAAATTGACATCTTTATACTACATCAGTTCATAAATAGGAATTTTGTATATCTAACCACGCTAATGATACTGTATCTATTATATATTTGAAAGATTTTGTGAGCCAGCAAATCTGTCTGTTTGTTCAAGAACTCCTCCTAAACAGTAGGAATTAGGACCACCAAATTTGTTTTTTAGCTTCCTCTTACCATAATTTAAAGCAAAGTGAGGGTTTGGTTGGGTGGGTGAGAGGGGGCCTGAAGCTCCCTCCCCATGTCTGCGGGGATACATAAAACTATACTGAAAAGAGACAGAATCATCAGGGAGATGAAAGGGCCTGGCTGGAGCATGCCCTCCCCCCACTGCCGGTCCAGGACTGCCCCAGGCCTGAGTCTCCCACCTCCCAGGTAATTCCCCCTGCTCCCCATTCATACGGGAACATTGCTGGCTGTTTCTCTTTGTTCCATTCCCCAATTTGGCGAGGAGCGCAGGGGGACTGAGGGGAATGAATTCCTTCCCCGGCTGTGTCCACTGGAACTGCAGTGGCCATGAAAAGGTGCTTTTCACCTGACCCCAAGCTGCTGCAGTGAGAGAGGACAAGGATAGTCCTCTCTCCCTAGGGCAGCCTACATACTGAATCCCTCATCCCCAACCCTATCCCAGAGCAATGATTTAAATGAAGAAAAACAAACATTAATTGACATAAGGATTCAAGCAACAATAGGTAAAGCTTCTAGTAATAATATATGTTTATATCACAACCTTTTATGCTAAAACAATGAAAAATAATGTTTTGGCATCAGGTAGTGTTGGCACGGTAGTACGACAATATGCAGGACTCCAGTCTTTATACAGGTTGCACTTCCCTAAACTGGGACTCTCTCATTCGGCAACATCCATGGTCCAGCAAGACTGCGGACGTTTCAGAACAAGAGAGCTCTGGGGCAGGAGGGCCAGTAGCTGAGAGCCCCATGAAAGGCGAGGCTAGCGATACAGGGCCAGGCGCTCTGCGGACCAGCGGCTGTAGCAGGGCTGTGGTAGCAGGGCAGGGGCAGCCCATGCGTGCCGACCCAGCAGTGTTGTTGTGCTGTGGCAGCCCGAGTAGGGCTGCATAGTGGCCTGGCTGGCAGTAAGGCTGGGCCACAGCAGCCCAGCAGGGGAAGCCCGTCTGGGGCTGTGGCAGGTCGGCTGCCCAACTGGGGCCGTGTGCCAGCCAGCCGCGGGACTGGTGGGCGGCAGCAGGGCCAGGGCTGTGTGCTGCCATCCTGGCAATGGGACTGGAGCAGCAGTTATGGCAGTGGGGCTGGGACAGCCATATCACCCAGCCAGCAGCAGGGCTGAAGGACCCAGCGGACCGTCCCTGGTCCAGCAAATTCCCTCATCTGGGACTGCTTAGGTCCCAAGAGTGCAGGACCACTGAGGTCCAACCGGTATGGATGATGATTGTGGGAACATGTTGGAGGATTGGTAATGGGACAAGAAGATTTCACCTCTAGGTCACTTATTTGAAACTGTTAAAAAATGGTGCATGTCACCACATTATTTGAGAGCTTTCTGGTGAACTTGGTGAAATGAACAACAAATGGTCTGGTAGCTCTTTATAGACTAACGAAACATGTAGATGTTTTCATATCCCCAACTCATAACTCTGGTCATCTGAAGTGGGCTGTGCCCACGAAAAGCTCATGACACCATCTATATGTTTCGTTAGTCTATAAAGAGCTACCAGACCATTTGTTGTTTTTTTCTGTACCAGACTAACTCCGCTACCCCCTGAAGCGCTTGGTGAAATGAGTTGTTGCTCTTATGCCATTTTCTAAAGCACAGGCTTAAATAGACACTAACTGGCACGTTTGTTGACAGTTCCAGCAGATGCACAAAGGATAGAATGGATATGAATATTAAACTAGCCTCTCACCCCTGAGGTGGTACCACTAGCGTAGGGTTGAAGCATATTGGTGGGGCTATGTGCAGAAGTTTGCACAGCTGTACTTTTTCTGTAAACATAGAATTTTGTTTAATAGTGTCAATTTGGCAGCACTCACAGTGTTATTTATTGTTTGGCTATATGGAAAGAAGGGCAGGAGATATTTTATATGGGTTTAATCAGGCCACAACTCGATTATTAGATGTCTGGGAATACCAAGCAGATAAAACTAATCAGTGCAGATAACTTCTTGGTTGTTCAATAATTACCTGGTGGGCGTCTGCCAGCTCCCCCCCTTTTTCCTTCCAGGTCCATCCAGCCAATTCACTACTGGGGTCTCACTATTCACTTCCCCTTCATAGTAACATTAATATTGGCTATAAGAAAGGGGGGTTGACTCCACGCTATACCAATCACGGGAATTCCCAACCTCTCATAGGGTGTGTCTAGACTACAGGGTTTTTCCAAAAAAAGTGGCCTTTTCTCGAAAAAACTTCCCCTGCATCTAGACTACTGCTGCGTTCTTTCAAAAGTAAATCGAAAGAACGCGGCAGTTTTTTTGACCACGGAAAACCTCATTTTATGAGGAATAACGCCTTTTTTCGAAAGTGCTCTTTCAAAAAAAGGCGCTATGTAATGCAAACTGTGCTTTTTCGAAAGAGAGCACCCAGACTGCCTTGCTTTTTCGAAAGTACTGGTTGTAGTCTAGATGCTCTTTTTGGAAAGAGGCTTTTTCGAAAGTATCTTTTGAAAAAGCCTCTTTTGAAAGAGGATTGCAGTCTAGACATAGCCCCACTTCCATTTTATTCCTTTAACAAACAAATACCTGCTGGATGTGTTGAAAATTTTTTTTACACTTTTGGGGCTCAGTCCTTCAGGTTGCTGAGCAGTCAAGCTCTGATCCAGCTAAGCACTTAACATGTTTAACTTTAACCAACTAAGTTAACTAAGTTAAATATGTTTCAGTATCAGGACCATAGTACTTAGCACTATGCAGAATTGAGCCACCTGCCAATGGAATCTTGCAGTTTCTTGAATTAAGCTTTGAATGCTACAAGCACAGTTGTAATAGAATTCTTAAGAAAGAATTTTCGTGGCACCACAGGTGTATATTGGTAACCATGCTACAAAACCTATTACATAATGTCACATATGTACAAATAAGAGAATATAAAACTTGAGAATTCAACTTTAACTGCACTCCCTAAGGAGTGTAGCATTCAAGGAGTTAAATTAAAAATTACTAGTGGAAGCCTGTAAGCCTGTGTTAGGAAATAGGAAGATGTACATGATATATTATGGAAAATAATATCTCTTTTTCTTTATCCACTATTTTAAATCAATATCAGTTTCAAAATACACTGAGAACTGCAAGGGCAGCATATTTTTTTCCATATCATATCCTTGGGGAAACATAATTTTAACACATTCTTAGGATAATTGGTACTATCATGAATCTATAAAAAGTTTATAATTCAAGAGGCTGGGTGACAGGTATTGGTGGAGAATTGTAAGACTTCCTCAAGTCTCTTCTAATCCTATGTTCTTTGTTTATAGTGATGGAAGATAATGTAGGTAAGGGTTGTGAACAAACTGGAGACCATTGGACCAAGGTTGCCTTTGTTTCTAATAATTTATCCATTAACTTACTTTTTTTTCTAAAAGTAAAGAATGTGACATGATTTTTCAGTTGTATCTTGAATGAAGTTACGATAGTAATACTGCATGTGCATTTGACCACTTGTAAATTGAACCCGTGGCCAGCAGAGTTGTTGAAAAAATAGGTTTCAATCCTCAGCTTACTTGTTAACACTACATTTGGAATATGAAACCTGTAGGTAAGAGAACCCACTAAATAAGCAGATATAATGACCTATTGATGTCTTTTTAGCCAATACTGTACACAATTGGTCTTTTCATGCCAACACCATTTAAAAATAGAATCATAGAATCATAGGACCATAGAGCTGGAAGAGACCTCAGAAGGTCATCAAGTCCAGCCCCCTGCCCAAGGCAGGACCAATCTCAACTAAATCAACCCAGCCAGGGCTTTGTCAAGCTGAGACTTAAACACCACTAGGGATGGAGACTCCACTACTTCCCTGGGTAACCCATTCCAGTGCTTCACCACTCTCCTAGTGAAATAGTTTTTCCTAATATCCAACCTGGACCTCTCCCACCACAACTTGAGACCATTGCTCCTTGTTCTGTCATCCGTCACTACTGTGAACAGCCTTTCTCCATCCGCTTTGGAACCTCCCTTCAAGAAGTTGAGATTCCCAAATCTGCACCGTCCTTTGTGGGTGATGAATCTGAGGAACTGTCCCAGATTGAAGTGTCATTGGAGGAGGTTTTGGAACAAATAGAAAAACTTAATGTTAACAAATCTCCGGGACCGGATGGCATTCATCCAAGGCTTCTAAAAGAACTCAAATGGGAAATTGCTGAACTATCATCTGTGGTTTGTAACCTATCCCTTAAATTGTCTTCCGTACCTAATGACTGGAAGGTAGCCAACGTGACACCAATATTTAAAAAGGGCTCTAGAGGCAATCCGGGCAATTACAGACCGGTAAGTCTAACTTCAGTACTGGGCAAATTAGTTGAAACAATAGTAAAGAATAAAATTGTGAAGCATGTAGAAGAACATAATTTGTTGGACAAAAGTCAACATGGTTTCTGTAAAGGGAAATCCTGTCTTACTAATCTATTAGAGTTCTTCGAAGGAGTTAATAAACATGCGGACAAGGGGGATCCAGTAGATATAGTATACTTAGATTTTCAGAAAGCCTTTGACAAGGTCCCTCACCAAAGGCTCTTGTGTAAATTACATGGCCATGGGATAAGAGGGAAGGTCCTTTCTTGGATTGAGAACTGGTTAAAAGACAGGAAACAAAGGGTAGGAATAAATGGTAAATTTTCAGAATGGAGAGGGGTAACTAGTGGTGTCCCCCAAGGGTCAGTCCTAGGACCAATCCTGTTCAACTTATTCATAAATGATCTGGAGAAAGGGGTAAGCAGTGAGGTGGTAAAGTTTGCAGATGATACCAAACTGTTTAGAATAGTCAAGACAGAAGCAGACTGTGAGGACTCCAAGAAGATCTCACCAAACTGAGTGATTGGGCAACAAAATGGCAAATGAAATTTAATGTGGATAAGTGTAAAGTAATGCACATCGGGAAAAATAACCCCAACTATCGTACAGTATGATGGGGGCTAATTTAACTACGACAAATCAGGAAAGAGATCTTGGAGTTATCGTGGACAGTTCTCTGAAAACTTCCACACAGTGTGCAGCGGCGGTCAAAAAGGCAAATAGGATGCTAGGATTTATTAAGAAAGGGATAGAAAATAAGACCCAGAATATCTTACTGCCCCTGTATAAAACTATGGTACGCCCACATCTTGAATACTGTGTACAGATGTGGTCTCCTCACCTCAAAAAAAGATATTTTGGCCTTGGAAAGGGTTCAGAAAAGGGCAACTAAAATTATTAGGGGTTTGGAACGGGTCCCATATGAGGAGAGGTTAAAGCGACTGGGACTTTTCAGTTTAGAAAAGAGGAGACTGAGGGGGGATATGATAGAGGTATATAAAATCATGAGTGGTGTGGAGAGGGCCGATAAAGAAAAGTTATTTATTAGTTCCCCTAAATAGAAGAACTAGAGGACACCAAATGAAATTAACGATAAGCACGTTTAAAACTAATAAAAGAAAGTTCTTCTTCACACAGCGTGTAGTCAGCCTGTGGAACTCCTTGCCAGAGGAGGCTGTGAAGGCTAGGACTATAATAGAGTTTAAAGAGAAGCTAGATAATTTCATGGAGGTTAGGTCCATAAAAGGCTATTAGCCAGGGGATAAAATGGTGTCCTTGGCCTCTGTTTGTCAGAGGCTGGAGAGGGATGGCAGGAGACAAATCGCTTGATCATTGTCTTCGGTCCACCCTCTCTGGGGCACCTGGTGCTGGCCACTGTCGGCAGACAGGCTACTGGGCTAGATGGACCTTTGGTCTGACCCAGTAGTACGGCTGTTCTTATGTTCTTATGTTAAGTTGAAGGCTGCTATCAAATCCCCCCTCACTTTTCGCTTCTGCAGACTAAACAGACCCAACTCCCTCAGTCTCTCCTCATAGGTCATGTGCTCCGGCCCCCTAATCATTTTGGTTGCCCCTCTGCTGGATCCTCTTCAATGCGTCCACATCCTTTTGTAGTGGGGGCCCCAGAACTGGACACAATACTCCAGATGTGGCCTCACCAGAGCTGAATAAAGGGGAATAATCACTTCTTTAGATCTGCTGGCAATACTCTTCCTAATGCACCCTAATATGCCATTAGCCTTCTTGGCTACCAGGGCACACTGTTGACTCATATCCAGCTTCTCATCCACTTTTCTGCAGAACTACTACTTAGCTGGTTGGTCCCCAGCCTGTAACAATGCTTGGGATTCTTCCGTCCCAAGTGCAGGACTCTACACTTCTCCTTGTTGAACCTCATCAGATTTCTTGTGGCCCAATCCTCCAATTTGTCTAAGTCACTCTGGACCCTATCTCTGCCCTCAAATAATAACGTAGTTACATGCTACTTTCAAACAACCTTACTTGTGGGAAAAGCTTTCAAATTTCCCACAGCTTTGAGACAGATAGTCTCAGTGTTAGTGGTTGTTTACACATATATGCTAACTAGAAGATTTACCCAGCATTGCTTGGGTCTTTATCTCCATTTTTATTTTTCTTCATTTAAATCATTGCTCTAGGGTGGGGCTGGCAATGAGGGGTTCAGTATGCAGGATGCCCCAGACACAGAGGACTACCCCAGCCCTCTCTCACCACAGTAGCTTAGGGACAGGTGAGAAAGCACTTTTCCATCACCACTGCAGCTCCAGTGGGCACAGCCCGGGGGGAGGTGCATGTCCCCTGTCTGGGTCAAGTCCAGGCTTGTCTACCCTCTGCTCTCCCCAGCCAGACTGATGAAGGAGCAAACTGTACACTTTCCCCTCACTCCCTGATGAAGGGGAATAGCCAGCAATGTTCCCGTATGGATGGGGGGGAAGGGCGGAGCTGCAGTGCTTCCTCATCCTCTCTAACAGGCTCCTAAGGGGTGGAAAGCCCAGGGCAGTTCCATACAGAGGAGGGGCATGCCCCCAGCCAGACCCTTTCATCTGCTTGTTGATTTTTGCATGGTTTTATGTGGTTCTGAACACGTTGGGGGGAGGGGGGGAGGAGTGTCAGGCCCTCCCCTGAATAACCAAACCCTGACCTTGCTTTAAATTATGATAAAAAGATGCTGTATACCAAATTTGGTGGCCCTAGCGCTTACCATTTAGGAGTTCTTTTTATGAGTCTCAGTATGAATCGGCGGAGGGAGGAGCTTCAGCCCTCTCTCTTTTCACCCCTTTCCCTCTCCTCGTCTGTTCTTATATCACCAGACCTTCTGGCTCCATTTGTAGTGATGGAATCCTGCTGAATTGATTAGATAGTAGCTACGGTCAGTGGTGAGAGATCAGACTGATTGTTTTGAAAGTTCTGTTTTATTTTATGGAATGTACTTAGAGTTTCTTATTATGCGTAGTTGCTCCAATCTGGAATATAGGTTTTATGTAGGTACTAGTAATCATTTACTGAGTGCTCTTCCACTAAATTCTATTGTTTCCATGTATGTGATGAACTATTATATAATTTCACCTGCTACCTACCAAATTCACACCATCATGTTACAGCAGTGATATTTCCCTATTGGCTTCCAATGATGTTTCTGGTTGATTTCAGAATTCTTCTCATTTACAATTTGGCACTTTGGGCCTTGCCCTCAGCTACAGTGGGTTTACAGAAAGTTTCATATACTTCTAGCCACTCATTTGTGAACTACCTCTGAATATTCTCCTGAAGATTCCTAAAAAAGGATTAATTTAGGAGCTAGATTATTTTTATAATGTGCACCAAGAATCCTAATTCCTTGACTAAAGAGATCAGGAGCATAGAAACCAGGTGATCTGAAATGAAGTCTAAGGACTTGTTTGTTCAATGGTCAGTAATTTTCAGTGGTTTTAACTTTACCTTATTTTTAAACTCTGCAATATTTTAGGGCCCCAAGCATGTTTACTACAACAATGATAATTAATAATTTTATTTACAAAGTTCTCTTTACTGCTGGGTACTAAAGACTACATGAAGGACATTATACAACTACATGCTATAATGAATTATAATATATAGATACCATTCATTTATGTAAATGAAAATACAAAAGTGCAACATAAAGTGTTAAGAAGTTGATAAAAATCATTTTTTCAGTGTTACATGTATGCTTGCATACCTACAACTCAAAGATTTTCTTTCTTTCATAATACACTATAATATGGTTACAAGTGCATTGAAATTCATCTTGTTAGAATGGTAGTAATATATCCCACCAGGACTACTGTTCCTAGTAGCAATTTAAAATAATTATTGTGAGACTTGATGCTAGACATCAGGTTTGCAATAGAATTACAATGAGGGAAGTGTATTAGAGACAAAACATTGCTGGAAGAAAACTTCATAATGGCGCAATTTGGAACTAAGCCTCAATTTTACAGTAATAGATTCTCTTTATGATGGCACAAAGGAGTAAATGCACTTAGCAAATTTAAATCTATTATTAGTCATACTTTGTGGATTGCAGTGCAGGAAGGAGAAAAGAAATTAGCTTTTTAAGTATGTTTTTTATATAAAATAGGTTCTACTAAAAAGAGCATTATACAAAAAAATCTCCTTGTTACAGTTCAGAAATACAGTAAATTTTCATAGCTGCAGGGAGTTATACAGATTAAAAATCATTCTAAAATAGTTTTTATGCATTCATTTTCTAATTAGAAGTTTCTCAAATCAGGATCCTCTACATCATCATCAAAACACTTCTGATTCTAGAAACATACCTAGCAAGAAAGACAGTTAATTTGGTACTCATCCACACTGCTTACTATAAGTCTCCTTGTATGGAGAGAAATTTGTAGTTCATATTAGTACTGTTCTGGTTTTATCTATATTACAATTATAGTGAAGAGAAATCTGCAGATTAAAGTTTATGTGGCTGCTTCATATATTTAAAAGCAGTAAGGGGTTTTCATCAAACTCTTTTTAAAGGGAAAACAATGGAAAGGATCCCAGCATGGATTTTAGCAAGGTTTCATACAGCACTAGAAAATAATAAAAACCTTCCTTCTGGAAGTTAAGTTAACATCTGTATTTTAAACTTACACTACATTTTTATTCCTAACTCCAAAAGAACTTACACATTTGCTGCATCTTTTATTTTGTGAATTACATTATTGAATAAAAAATTATGTGTAAATATCATTACAATGATTTAAATGGGTCCTTTGATGTAATTGTATTTCTTGAGTAAATACAAATCTTGTCAACACTGCAGACATCAACAAAATAACCAAGTCAGCCACATAAAGATATGATACAGACATCCATCCACATTAGCATGGTAGTAACCATTTAAATGGCCATATTAAACTAAGTATAATTATAGGTAATTGATACCCTCTATCAACGCTCATACATGGATGTGTAAAAGTTCTGCAGTAAGACTGGGAACTAAACTACCTTTTACTGTGCTTTAATTTTATCATTTAAATGGCCAAATCTTTTAAAAACTGATTTATGGATAGGCACCTGTGTTGGCTTTAGCTACCTCAGTTTCTCACTTGCCCAATTGGTACCGTACACTGAGAAGTTACTCAGACACTCCCATTTGGCTGTATTGGAAAAGGGACAGAAAACACTGCATGTGCTTTAGTTAGATTGTAACTTCATCCTTAAATGTCTGAGAGTACCCAGCAGACAAAAGTACAGTCCAAGTAATTCCATAATCATTTCAATATATATCCAGGGGCTTCCACCAGCCATTCCCCTTCCCTATCCTAATCCCCAACTAACCTGCTGCTGGGACCTCTCCCCTAAAACTGAGAGTTAAGGGGAGGCTATAAAGGAGAAAGGGTTGGCCCCCTGCTGTACCAGTCACAGGAGCCCCAAACTCCCCATTGTTGCTCTGATAAAGAATATCTCCTTTAAAACCTTTACCAATTCATTTTATCTGATCATTGCATCCCTTCCTTACCTGGCATCTGTTCTGGACATCCATTCCACCTTTACACAGTGAGTTGTGATATCATAATCTAGCTCCCATTTCATGTTTGCCCTCACTAAGTGCCCCCCCAAACCATTTTGCCTTGACCAGTCTTGGTGGTGAGGGAAAAATTCATTACAGGCTCCCTGAAAAAGGAGTGCATAGCACAATGCCCACAATGAATGAAGCTAATACTCCACAGCTCCCATTGTCCAGGAATCTGGGTTATGTTGGCCTGCTGACCATCAACATAACCCAGACATGTCTTGTGCCCCAGCTACAGCATGGAAAGGAAAGGGTTAAGCTTTAAGAATACATTGTGCACCGGAGCCCAGGAAAACTAACTGTAGGGGTTTCAGTGAACCCAGCCAGAGAGGTTCAGCAGGGGAGGGTGACTAAGCGATGAAGCAGCCCATGCTCCCAGGTACAGGACCCAGGGTGGAGGTGAAGAGGGTGCTAAGCCCATGCATGGGTGGCTGCTATGTTGCTTGCAGGATCAGGGCTCTAACATCACTTCCCCTTCCCTGCCACTCCAGAGTTTAGTTATGGGACAGAGAGGCTTCCCTGTGCCAGTGCTGTGCGGGGCTTTGCACACACAGGGCTTTCATCCTCCTGACCAGCATGCTGGGCTTCTTGGCTTTCCTGGGCATCGGTCCACCTAGAGGCTGTGGGGGAAGGAAGGAGCATACTGGCTAGGCTGTTGGTGAGATGAGCACTCTGACCAGGGATTGGTTCTCCACACAGTACCGTGCCTTGCTGTAGGTGAGAAGGGGGAATATGGAGGAACAGTAGGGCTGGAGAGGGGAGAAGGGGCAATGCAGAGAGAGGACAGCAAGAGGGGAAGCATAGAAATTACACTCTATTTAAAAAGAAGGCCAGACTAATTTGTGTTATTCACATGCTTACAGGTTACATGTGTAATACAGGAGCATGACTTATGCTAAAAAAGACTCTTGTCCTCTGTTAAACCCTTGTTCATGCTACTGTAGGAGATGGATACATATTTACATTAGAAATTGGGAAAAGATGATAACATGATAAATCTGTTCTTAGTCAAATTATAAATTTGATAATCAGAGGGTTTTTATATACCCTTTCTCTGAGTTGGAAAGGGTTATCTCTGACATTTGCAGCAAAAATTGTTCTGTGGTGTTCTCTACTTAAAATCATTTGGACCTACCCCAAGATTATTTAATTACAGAACAGAAATTTGCTGTCATTGTACTGATGTTGGAAATTCATAAAGGAACCGACATATGCTTATCCTTCATTCTCTTTTTTACTAATGCATATGTGTACTTTTTGCTTTCCACATTACTGTTGGTCAAGTCCTTAGAAGGTAGTTGCAGCAAAGCACCTTTTTCTTGAAATAATTAATATACACATACAAAGCTGTAGGATTATCCTAATTTGCATGCTATCTCATTAATAAATTCTCAAAACTGTACTAAAGGCCTTAAGGAGGCTTTCTGAAGGTAGATGGTTATACTGGTAATCCTGAATGTGTATGGGACGCTTTTCCAGAGATGGTCCTATCTGCATAGAGTTTTCTGTCACATGATAGTTTCCACTATGGGCAACTTCTCTATGCTGTATTATTCAAGTTATGTGATATTGACTTTAAAGTAACATACCATCAAACCTATGTACATCTGCCCTAAGGACAGTTGCTGCAATATATATTTGTCCTTTGCTTTTTATGTTTTTTATTTCATAACTTATCTTGAGAAACTAATAGAATATAGTTTTCTCTGTTCAGTTCTCCTCCTTTAGACTCTTCTTTAAAACCCACTTTTTTCTCATAGATCCCCAACTCTGACTGCATTGCACCTTCAAGTGGGAAGAACATTGTCTGGGCTTGCAGAAGGAAGGTATCAGTGCCATATAGTGGGCGGCAGGGGGATAGAAGGAGATGAGAAAG
This sequence comes from Rafetus swinhoei, assembly GCA_019425775.1. Classification (NCBI taxonomy): domain Eukaryota; kingdom Metazoa; phylum Chordata; order Testudines; family Trionychidae; genus Rafetus; species Rafetus swinhoei. Next base: position 59,690,566 of record CM033427.1, read on the forward strand.
TGCTGCAAAAAGTGAATAGTGGTTAGATTTGTGGTACTGATTCACCCCTGGGGAATATAAGAGACAGAAGGCTTTAAAGGTACTAGCCCTGGGTGTGGGAAACCTGGGTGTGTGCAGCAGACAAGGCAACATCCACTCTCCCTCCCCTAGAGGTATGAATATCAAGTTTCATTAGGACTTACTGTGGACATTGCGCTAGTCACTCCTTTTTGAGGGGGCTGGGAATTTTTCCCTCACCACCATATTGGCTTCGGTGGAGTGATTTTTTTTCCCTTTCCCACAGCAAGTGTCAGAGAGAACATTTTCTGGCAAGAAGCAAAGTTAGTACACTATATGTTGCAACTTATTTTATAAGTGTTGGACGGTTGTCCAGCACAGGTACTCCATAGGGAACGCAACCAGTGCCCAGATAACTGACCTTGTAAAGGTCTTAGAAGGAGGTATGGATTAAAGGAATGGAATGGGGAAAAGTTTGGGGACTTCTATGATTGTAATGGAGGGAGCCCAACCTCTTTTCTTATAACCCACCTTAACCCCCTTCGAGAAGGTGGATGATAAGGACGGTAAGGTCCAAGTCATGGATTGGCTGAGGGATGTGGATGGAAACTGAAGGGAGACAAGTGGAAGCCCTGCGTAGTTATTTGAATAAACATCGAGTGGCCTGGACATCTAATAACAAAGCTGTGGCCCGATTAAATCCATATGAAGTATCTTCTGTCCTTCTTTCAGTATAGCCAGACAATCAGCTCCTTTTCTAGTGTTCTAAACTGTGTGCTTGATCTTTAATTGACAATTAACTGCTACTGAAATGGTATTCTTTGAGAGGATATAAGTTACTGCTTAATTACAACTTCTGCATCTCCTTTAAGTAGACTTGCAACATGATTCCTATAAATAAACTAAATTCAAAGAGCATTGAAAACATCACATTAAAGACCATATTTACCTGAAAACCTTGTTTGTTTATATAGCCTTTTTTCTTTACAGCTGCAGAAAAAGAAAACCTCACACCCTTCAGGTGGCTCCAAGAGGAACATCAATAGCATCATTTACACAAGGGCTACTCAACACATGGCCCATGGGCCGCATGCAGCCTGTGGGTCTCTTTGTTTGTGGCCCATGGTGCAGTTTGGGTTTACACGGGGCTCAACACGTGGCCTACAGGTGGGAGCCAAAACAAAAAGGTAGTCAATATAATGGTCTTCTGTTGATATGCATTTTAGTAGTTAAATTCCTGGACTGTCATTGCTCATTAAAAGTGCTGACATATGGCTGGAAATCAGGAAAATATTGCATTTTATTAATATCAGCAGAACTGACTTAAATGGGGCCTGTGTGTTGTGTAGTCTTGCCTTAATCTTTGTATTCATGCCTGTCAGTGTGAAAGAAGCTATTTGCATATATTTGCATATAAATTTGCATGTATATGCAACTACACTTAAGTTGCAGCCCTCGGCATGTGCTGTGAGTATCATGGTGGCCCCTGGGGCTTCCAGAGTTGAGTAGCCCTGATTTACACAGTGTGTATCATGTGCAATGATACTCAACTTGGCATCTGCCATGCTTTCAGCCTTTCTGCTTAAAACAAAGTGCAGCTTCTCCCACATAGCATCCTGATTAAACAAATTAACTATGGTGCTGACTGCAAATGTACACACTAGAGTGCAGGAAATGAACAGATACAATGGCCAAGTCTGTATTTAATTTTAATTAAATTTCATTCTGTAGCTCAATTAATCCACATCTCCAAATGTCAGCAGGACTTAGGCAAATGGAATGACATCTGCTGCACTGCACACTGACTATAAAACCTTCACTACATACTACAACTCTGGATGTGTACCAGGAAAAATGAAATATCTTTATTAAGTGCACAGCAACATATAGAATTTTAACTGCAAACCTAATAAAAGGAACATAAACAACAAAAGAAAATTAGATGAGGATACTTTTTCCTATCCATCTCATTAACATTGGTGACTAGGAAGTACAGCAAAAGGAAATATCTAGGTAGGTAGGTAAACAACGACTCACGTTATTTTTAAAGAATAGTGATAGAGATGCAGCCATGTTAGTCTGGTGTAGCTGAAACAAAAAACAGGACTATGTAGCACTTTAAAGACTAACAAGATGGTTTATTAGGTGATGAGCTTTCGTGGGCCAGACCCACTTCCTCAATTCAAATTATGGAAGAAAATTGGCACGACCATATATACCAAAGGATACAATCAAAAAAATGAACACTTATGAGAAGGACAAATCAAATTTCAGTACAGAAGGGGGATAAGAGGGGAGGTAAATGTCTGTGAGCTAATGATATTAGAGGTGATAATTGGGGAAGCTATCTTTGTAATGGGTAATGTTTAGACGCCTCGGTCTAAACAAAGACATTAATTATCTTACCAATGTTAATGTGATGAGCTTTCGTGGGCCAGACCCACTTCCTCAGATCAGATTATGGAAGAAAATTGGCACGACCATATATACCAAAGGATACAATCAAAAAAATGAACACATATCAGAAGGACAAATCAAATCAAATTGCATGCATCTGACAAAGTGGGTCTTTGCCCACGAAAGCTTATGCTCCAACACTTCGGTTAGTCTATAAGGTGCCACAGGACTCCTCGCCGCTTTTGCAGATTCAGACTAACATGGCTACCCCTCTGATACTTAATACTTAAGTAGTCATTCAAACTACTTAAGAATTTCAATATTTGAATGTCCAATATCATTGTTATTAATTACAACTATTTATTATTTGCATGGTAGTAGTTCCTGAGGGCTGCAGTAAAGTTTAAGGCCCTCCATGTGACATGGATAGAAAGGTGGGGCTCCTGCCCCCAAAAAAGTGTTTACCATATAATATAAGACTCCATATGACAAGTGAGTATGACAATCAGGATGAGGTAAATGGAAGAGAATAAAAGAATAATGGTGATAGCTTGTATAACATTGTGAATTTATGTACATGCTTGATGGCTCTGAATCCTATTATCATAGTGAGCTTTGTGTTAGGTTTTCATTTTTGTTGTTGTTCAGCTTATTTTATTTTATTTTATACCTTTGACTTAGCCATCTAGTCATCACAAAAGCTCATGATACCATCTATATGTTTTGTTAGTCTATAAAGTGCTATCAGACCATTTGTTGTTTTTTTCTGTACAGACTAACTCGGCTACCCCCTGAAGCTTCTAGTCATCATTAGTTGGTTGATTTTTATTAAGCATGACAACAAAAGTAGGCACCAAGGAGGGAGATGACAGTCCGTGAATGGGGCCTCCAAGCTAGCTCAGAGAGGTGCTTCTATGCATAGGCAGTGGCATGGATGAAAATTGGGTAATAGCTTGATAAACAGAAAATTATTGATATCAACATTTCTATCCTGACTGATGGAGATTATTTAGAATCCAAATCCAAGGCCATGTAAAAATGCAATAACACGTGTACAAATCTATATGAATACAAAAAGTCCTTTTTTGGAAAGATCTGGAGAACTTGCACAAAAATGTTGGTGGTTTCCAAACATTGTTATTTAACAAGTCCTCTACAATTCTAAAATATGATATACTGTATGATAATAGGTGCTCTACCACTTAGGCCTCAGTCCTGCAACCAGTTGAATTCAACTGTATGTTTCAATGCGTAAAGTTACTCACAAGTGTAACTGTTTGCAGGACTGGGGTCTTATTTAAGCCTGTAGGCTTATTTAAGTTTGTGCATTTGTGTGACTCATTTAATGTGATAGAAGACATTATCAATTGTTGCAAGGGAAACACAGGGAAGCAACCTTAATGCAGCCCCATTGAACATATCATCATCATCATCATCATCATCAACAATCATGGGCTCAACACCTGTTGGTGTCTGATGCCTCCCTCACTATTTCCTTCCATCTTTCCCTGTCCAGTGCGGAGTGGCTTAGTTTCTGTAGACTAGCTCCGCACCAATCTACTATATCATCTACCCATTCTCTGAGGGGTCTGCCTCTCCTATTTGGACCATCCATTATGCCGAATACCAGGGTCTTAACTTTTCACTCATCGTTCATTCTGCAGATATGCCCGAATAGCTGTAACTTCCATTGTATAACCTTCTGCAGTAGGTCATATGTATTATATTATAATAAAATCATATCACAGAGGAAATCTATGGCTGACCTAGAAATAACACCCAATTTTACAAGGTTACAGTGTAGTGCTGTCACCACAAGAGAATATCCTTGTTCTTCTTACAACCTCTGCCTCATTCAGTGTCCATCCTGAGTACTGAATAAAGCAGAGGTCCTGAAGAACAAATTACTATGTGATCACGTAAAACTGGATCACAGTATTTACTTGTGTAATACAAATGCATTTATGTATGTAACTTTCTAAAGATGTTAAAAAGAAAATAGTAAGAAAAACCTGCCACAGAAATTCCATCATGCAGAGAGCCATATTCATTGTCAAAGTCAGTAGGGTTTGAAACCAAGGCATTTTTACTCTGTGTTACATCATCAATAGAATGGACATGAGAGTATCTTACTATTTGCTAGATAGGGGTGAAATTTGGGGAATCCTAGATACTATTGCTGACTCTGGACAGGTGTGGTTACAAACAGCATAGCCAAATACATAGAATTTTCATGCCATTTTTGAAAGGAAATGGATACATGGATAACAGTCCGTGGTCTCCTCTCAGTTCACAGTCTAGCACTCCTTCCCACAGCTGCTACTGCTGCATCCTAAATGGACCTCATGCTGTGTGAGGCCTAGAGCATGCACAATGCAGAGAGATAGTGATTGGAGCCAGAGAATATAATTAGATGCAAACAAGTCTGGAGATTTTAGTCGAAAGCTCTACTGAGCATATGACAAATATTAATTTTAAGGCCTTATAACTTGTCAGGATATGGTAGATTTTCATGAGTCAAGTACTAGTCAAGATTAGTAAAGACTCTAATCCTAGAATTATTCCTTCTGCAGAATTTCAAGTTTCTGCACTAAAACAGGAAGGCAGTAAACTCATCAAAGAAATGGTTGTGAAACAGTTAACATTAGCTAAACTACCAATTTTCCTCCACCTTTGTTTTCAGAAATATCTGGATTCTTTTACAGGTTGGACCACCCTGGTCTGCCACCCTTAGGTCTTGACTGACAATAGGCTTTGCCAGACCAGGGGAGGTCCCCTGCCATTGCCTCCCAGACCACCATCCCTCCCTGCTGCTGGCTCCTTCTGGCCTGTGCCCAGCCACATTGCCCCCAGGCTCAGGCTGCGAAGGGGTCTGGCCCCAAGCTCCTGTTGCCAGTCTGGTTGGAGTTCCCTAGGGCTGGAGCTCCACAGCCTCCGGGGCTCCTCACCATGCCACCTTCCTGCCCATAATGGGGCTCCCACCCAAGTCGACGGCCCCCTTTGCCGTGCTCCTGGACCCATACCTGTCCCTGGGCTCTGTGGTCCAGGAACATCTGTGGTCCTGCTGGACCATGGATCTTGCCACACCAGATAGTCCCAATATAGGGAGGTACAACCTGCAGCTAAAAGACACCAAACCAAAACAAGCAAAAAGTCTGAAGAAAATATGGAAAATTACTTTCAATGACTAAAGTCTGACAACGTTATAAGCAACTGAAAAAAAGTGGCGTGGCTTCTAGTGGAAATGTTAATCACCCTTCACTATAGACATCGCTACCAGATTCACTCATAGTAATAATAAATTATAGAATCATAGAACGCTAGAACTGGAAGGGACCTCGAGAGGTCATCAAGTCCAGTCCCCTGCCCTCACGGCACGAGCCAGTACCATCTAGATCATCCCTGGTAGATGTCTATCTAACCTGATCTTAAATATCTCCACCTCAACAGTTAGGAAGTTTTTCCTAATGTCCAACCTAAACCTCTCTTGCTGAGGTTTAAGCCCATTGTTCTTGTCCTTATGCTTGTTTTGAGGCAGATCTCTTTATTTAAGTATATATATTTTAAGAAAACATAAAAATAAGGGCACAAAGGGACACAAAGTTAAAACATTCAATCGGGGCACTTAATTGGTATTTAATAAATTAGGAATAATTGCTCCAGATTTTCTTCATGCTGTGGCTATAAATTACCAGCACAAAGTAGGTGTAAACCTAGCAGAACTCACCCCTGGTCCTAATGATCAGACAGATCCTTTGGTGGCTTAGAACTGCCATAGTAGCTCCTACACTACTACCTTTTCTAAGTTTCCAGCATAAGGCATGACTTAAGAAAAAAATAGGAGCATAATCAGGGAATCCATATGTCTTGGCAGTCCCCAGTGACTGGAACAGCTCTTCAGAGCCTCTGGAAGCCAGTATGAAGTAGAGCTACTTTACACAGGCTTTTCATAGAATTTCAAATCAAGTGCAATGTCTCCATCCACATCTTCAAAGTGGTCAAAGCTAGGCACAGATACAGTGACAACTCCACTCCTTTGGCACAATGGAACTCTCAACAATAAAAGTAAAGCTCAACCATGCAGAAGACAGAACTCAAGGTGCAAGACACATTTTTTGGCATAGCTTTCTTTAATATAGAAACAAGTATATTTATAAAAAACAAAACAACACCTACCAAAATAAGATAGTCCACTGCACAATATTGTCTCTCTGGGGAGAGGATGAGATGACAAACAGATGTGTAGTCACATTGCTTAAAGCTCTATTGGAAGGTTTTCAGCAACTGTGGTAATGAGCATGGTATAAAAACAAATGCAGAATAGAATAGAATCCCCAAAGCTGTTATATCTCATGCTCGGGACTGAACCAGAAGCCAGCCAGAGTTAAAATCAAGCAGATGTAAAAGTATCTTAACAAGAACTCTTCCCTCACACTCTTTCTTGAGATGTGCCAGGAAGAACTCACATGCAGTCTAGGATGTGGCCTTAGTATCTTTATTTCCAAGTGACTTCTCACTGTGGTTGAATCTGTACTTCAATAAAACAAACTTAGGTGTGTGCCTTGAAAAGATTTGGCCAAATGTACACTTCTTGAGTGTCTTCACTTGGTGTATAAATTTAGTGTCAGGAAACGTTCAATATTGACAATCCTAAAGACAGGAGGTTTCTATTTACGCACACAATAGTCACAATATAGACAGCAGCTGTGCAAACTCCCCCACACTGTCCCAACAATGTGCCTTAATATTAGTCCTATGGGACTATGCCTATGGGTGAGAGATTAAGTCTCCCAATCCATTTAGTCTCTAAGGCCATGTCTAAACTAGGAAATTCTTTCAAAATTATCAAAATCGACTTAACTCCAGATTTAACAAAATCCAAATACAGTAAACTTCCGATAATCCGGCACCTTTAGGACCCAGGGGGTGCCAGATTATCAGATATGCCGGACTATCGGAAGGGAGGGGGGGCTATGAGGGGTCTGGGGTCTGGGGTGGGGTGGGGATGCCACCCCAGACCCCCTCATTGCCCCCTTCCGATAGTCGGCTCTGCCCAGGCGTCCCGATTCAGCCGCTGCTGGTCAGTTTCAGTAGCGGCTGAATCGGGATGCCTGGGACAGAGCAGCTGGGGTGCTGCCGGGTTGGTCCCGCAGCACCGAGAGGCGGCGCTACGGAACCAACCCGGCAGCATCCCAGCTGCTCTGCCCCAGGCATCCCCAAGAGCAGCTGGGGTGCTGCCAGGTTGGTCCCACAGCCCCAAGGGGCAGCGCTACAGGACCAACCCGGCAGCTCCCCAGCTGCTCTGCCCCCGGCTTCCCCGATTCAGCTGCTGGTCAGTTTCAGCAGCGGCTGAATCGGGGAAGCCGGGCGCAGAGCAGCTCCAATTGTCCGGCTGCCCGGAGCACTTCCGGGTTCCTGATGGTGCCGGACCATCAGGAGTGCCGGAGCATTGGATGCCGGACCAATGGAGTTTTACTGTAGCATGTCCCCACTACACGGAGGCATTGAAATTAGAATTATTTTGAAATAGTGCGTCCACATTGATTGGAGCCTGCCTCAGACTTAGAGCCCCAGAACCACTCTGGGGAGGGACTTGGGAGGATGGATACTTCCTGTGGCTGTTTGGTCCAGCAATCTGTGGCTTGTGTTTATAGGGCCTCATGGGCCTCATGCTGCACATTGATTGGAGCCTGCCTCAGACTTAGAGCCCCAGAACCACTCTGGGGAGGGACTTGGGAGGATGGATACTTCCTGTGGCTGTTTGGTCCAGCAATCTGTGGCTTGTGTTTATAGGGCCTCATGGGCCTCATGCTGCACCTCATGTACTTCCAGACTGCCCACATGTTGCTCCAGCAGGACGAGGACGAAGACCTGCAGGATGAAACCCAGCATGGACCACAGGACCTGCTCACCCAACTCCTGGTGTTCCTGTTGCTGTGCATGCCCCTCAATCCCCTGGACACCGAGGAATGCCACTTCTGGTGGCGGGAGACAACCAGCAGCTATGCAGCTATGGGACAACCAACAGTGGTTGCAGAACTTCTGCATGAAGAAGGCCACCTTCCACGACCTCTGCGAGTTGCTCACCCCTGTCCTCAGGTTACAGGACACCCACATGCGACCTGCCATCCCCATGCAGAAGCGCGTTGCCATCGCACTCTGAAAGCTTGCCACACTGACAGCTAATGCTTTGTTGCGAACCAGTTCGGGGTGGAGAAATCAACAGTTGGGGTACTCTACCAGCACTAGTGCACAATAAATCCTCAGCTTGTTTTCACCTGCATCCACCAGAGTGTCAAGAATTATTGCCTACACTCCGTGTATATATTCAACCTAAGGGAGGTTATTTTGAAATAACAACCTAGTGTAGACCAGGGCTAAAGTCCCTATTGAGACTGCCAGCAAGGTTGCCAAGTAATGGTGTACACCTGATGTGGATTTCAGATGTCTTGAGGGCTTCTCTCTCCTTTGCTTTTGTAAGAAACAGCAAGCCAGAATTTTGATGGAACACTGCAGGATATTCTAAACCGTAGCAGCAGCCATCAGCATGTAGAAAACAGAAACTAGTTGATTTCATATCAAAAGGTGCAAGAGCTGCCTTAGCAAAATCTGTTCATGCTGGTACTTCCAGTGCTGCTTCTTTTGATGTCCAAAAATCTGTTGCACTACATCCCCTGCTGTTGGTGTCACAGTAAAATTTCAGGTAATGAAGTAAGCAGTACACTTGGGTTCTTTACATGCCAAGATGAGGAAAATTAATTTTAATGCTAAAAAATGAAAGAACAGGTGCAGACGGTCACTAAATACTACCAGCTGCTATATAGTACTGGACTCTGCATGTTAAAGAAAGAAAAACAAGTGAGGAACAAGTTCTTGTAGTCCATTACTGCCTTGGGATAAAGGAAAATAACAAAGGAAAACTGAAATGTTAATAAAAGAAGGACCGTCTCTATGATCACTATCATAAATATGACTGTGCAAGGAAAAAAAGATGTAAGAAGGCATCTCTTGAAGGAAAGCATGAGCCTTCCTAATGCATTGGTGAAACTGTTCATCTTTATGACAGTATATTGCACTAACTGGGTCAGTGTCTGAATAAGTTATCTGACATGTACCGTATATGCCAATCTTATATGTAAAAGCTGATAAGGGAAGATTTAATTTGCATAACAACATTTTTAATTGGCCTATTTTGTTTAGACATGAATTAATGCTTGCTCATTTTGACAAAGTTGCTTTTTTCAAGGAGCAGCTGAATACGGATCCATTACTGAACCGCTTTTTTTGTTGTGGTGTTATTTTCTCATTTTATTTTAACTCTTTCTCTAAGATGAAAATCACAAGGTGAGATATAGTAACCAGCTACCAGCTACCTGTCTATAGCAGAATAAGAAGTCACGGTAAACGTTTAATTCTGTGGCCATGATTTGTAGGACAGAGGTTCTCGAATGTTTTCTCTCCAGATCTACCAGCTGCCTGAATAACTCTACCCTTCTCATCGTTGATACTTTGTGTTGTGGAGGCAGGGAAGAGGGAATAAGGGAATTTGTGTGCAGCCATCTTGGTCTTGTTAGCAAGAGAGCAAGAGTCAGGCTAAATCTGTGGCCTGACAACGCGAGAGCTGTAATAAGACACTGCCTTTGCCTCTCGCCTCCGTACGGAGATAAGGATAGAATGCTGACTCTGGCAGGGACCTTGAGTTAAGGAGCATCTGGGTGGAACTAAAATAACTGTTAGCCATTGGTGTTTGTAATGGGAAGGAGACTAATTGTTTAATGTTATTATATGTAACCGACAGTATATAAACTGCTTCATAATTGCTTGTATTCGAAGATCTGCCTCGAGGGGGCTCCCCCCCCCGTCCGAACCAGTTTTTCCCTTGCTGCAGCTCGTAATAAAACTGCCTCTGACTACTTGTTGCTTACAACGCAGCGTGAGGACAATGTTTTCTTCCACAGTGTGTTCTTCTTAAAACTACCTGTCTTTAGCCTCTGTTCACTGTTCTGTACAGATATCGTGTATGTAACCAAAAACAACCCCCTACGTTCTGAGCTCAGTTAGGCTATGTCTACACTGTGGTGCTATGTCAGTATACCTAAAGTATCCTGAAATAGCTATTCTGCGTCTTTTGAGTGTGACCATTATTTCAAAATATAATGGGCTCACTATTCTGATGTCCTTGTAAACCTCGTTTCATGAGGGTTAAGGGACGTTTCGGAATAGTGCTTTATTTCAAAATTTGGTGTTGTGTAGGCAGCGCCAAATTTCGAAATAAACTATTTTGAGGAAAGTGTGCAGTGTAGGCACACCCTTAGACTGGAAAGTTGAACCTGAACTATACAGTGATTGGAGGTGAAGGCTCCATAGTGTAGCATCTTTGTATATCTGAGTTTTTATTGGTTCATCTTATTGCCAAAGACTTAAAGCTTTGTCTGGCAGTCTATTATGAAAACGCGATAAATAAAATAATTAATAAATAAAATATACTATTACACAGTTTCTCCCACATATTCCCAGCTCCCCCAGCAATGTCTCCCTTACCCCTGGGAATATGCAGATCACAGTTTGGGAACCCCTGTTCTAGCAGGTAAGTAAAGACAGAATTCTAATGAAGAAAAAAGAAAATTATAGGACATATCTTAAAATCAAACCAAAAAGTGGCCTCTAACTAAACTTAAGGAAGTAATAATCCATTTACTCACTTGCAATCCAGCTAAGAGGGATAAAATTATGTAACACTTCAGAATTTTTTTGAAATCCCTGACTTCAAATTAAAATGACATTTCAGAGACACAATGGCTCTCTTTTCTTCCCTAGGTTAAATAAATACTGCCCTAATTTGTTGACTCTCATATTTGTGGCCTGCATGCATAATATTGGATGAAAATAGGCCTGTTGTCCATTTCTGGAAGATGGAGGTCTGTGTCTCACACTGAGAAGCAAAACAGAGAGGGGATAGTAGGATTTTCATTCTGCATAGAGAGGGTAACAGAGATAAATTGGATTTTCTGACCAATCATTGAACCGTGTATGTGGAAAAATTTTGTTTCTGGATTGTATATACAGAATAGGATGTGGTATGTTTTGGTCTCTTTACCATTCCGTGAAGTTAAGATATGAAGAAGGGTGGTTCAGTCACTCATATTTATATTGGGTTTAACAGGCAAGATGTTGATGTGCGTAGCAAACAGTGAGTTGGAATTCATGAACTGGAAATGGCTTATGGTTTTGTCTGAGAGTCATATGTGGTGCTGATGGTTTGACAACCATACTGAAAATATAAATTATATAGGCGCTGTAGTTATAGAAAAGATTGTGGTCTATAAGACGAGCTGAGGGATGTGGGCAGTTATGATGGCAAGAACTCATGAATCCATACTTACTGTTCTCTTTTGGTTCTGTGAATCCTAATGTGTATTAGTTGTTTTGTTTTAGGAATGGATTTACAACAATAAAAATAAACTAAAACTATACTTTTGCAAACAATAGCACCTAAAACTCTATTTAAAAATATAAATTATACACCTTTTGCATCAAATCACATTTTTGAGGATTTCAGACACAAGGACCACAAATATATTTTGGGGATGTCAGAACACTGGTGGATACTTATCTGAGCAAGAATAGTGCTTAGAGCTGAGCCCAAACACAAATCTTTGTTTCACTGAAGTCCAAGAGGTGCAACCACAGTGAGAATTTGGCGATTACATTCCAAGTTCTATTGACTACCTTCCATTAGCAATCCACAACAGTGTAACTTTTCGGTTTTAAAGTTTAATGTATCTGAGAAGGATACCAGGGACGAGATTCTGGCTATCATGAATGTAGTCATTTACTCCTTTGTGTCCTGGTTCAGGAAAGAATCCCTACTTAAGCAGCATTTGATTACGCCCTATTTTCAAAGTCAAAGCTAAAGTTATGCACATAGTTAAGTGCTTTCCTGAATCAGGACCCTATTTTTCATTTGTCTGATGCTGGCATTGAAGGATGAACATTAGGGTTCCAGGTCTTATTCACTCTCAGTTGTGTCCTTCCTTGATAGTTATTCCAGATAATATTCTGCTAGCACTTTTTCAGCAATAAAGACCTGCCTTAGTTTATTTTAAACACAGTAACACATTCACTTCTGTTGGGGCTACAGTTTAATATTATTGCTATCTCTACCATATTATTATTTTTATTCATAGAGTAGACACCTGTGCTTCTAGAACTCTCTTTTGATGTGAAAAATACTGCAGTCCTTAAAAAGCGGTTAAAGAACTGTCATACATATTGAGCATCATGTTACTAACTACAGCTTGAACATAAAACTTAACCTCCCAAAATATCTATTTACAACTTCCCACTAATTTTTGTGACATTGTGAGATATATATTAAAAACAAGATTTTTATAAAATATCTCAAAGCCATAAGTTATAATAAAACACTACCAAATCAGAAATAACCTCACTGCAGAAAATTTACAGAAATATCTTGGTTATATATCTTACCAATTTCCACCCATTTTCCTTGGACTTACTAATATTAATGTTTGGGAAGTGTCTAAAAGTGAGTGATCAGACTTATTTAAATGATGTCTCTAATTTTATATCTATATATAAAATATTGAAATAGGACAATATGCAGGATAAGATATAGCTATAGATATAATCCATTATATGATCTTATTTGAATATTATTATAATTTCAGATTATATTATACCTTTAAATTATAAATTAAATAAATTACATATTATAATTATATTATAATTTAATTTTGGTATTGTGGCATATCCAGGGTTCCATAGGATGGCTTATTGTTAGGCACTGCACAAACATACAAGACAGTCACACCCTTGAAGAATTTATAATCTAAAATAAAACTAAAAGCAACAAAAGGGTGCAACTAGCATTTGGAGGGATAAAAGAATACAGTCTCAGCAGGTGAAAGGAACATGATGATTTAAAATACTAGCTAGGTGCACAGCTTAGGGTTACAAGTAATTTATATTTTGTATTTTTAAGAACAAGAGAAATAAGACAGAGAGGGGGAAGGAACAGAGAGACGAAGAAATCTGTTGCTGGAGATCTTCCTAGTTTCAATAAACACAAGACACTTACAGATTTAGTACTGAATCTCTTTTTTTCCCAAATATTTTGGCCACATTTTTGGATATAGGTAAGAGCTCTAGGATTTTGAGTTTCTGCATTGTGTTCTAAATCAATGAACTGTAACATGCAATAGCACCACTACTAATCTGCCTGCCATTGACTGTCAAACCAGTGCCATTCCTCAGAAACTCATGAAGAGTATCACAGACTGATGTGCAAAGAACAATTTTCAGCTTCATACTACACACTAGGTCTGCATTTTTTCCAACAGATTATATTTAGTTTGAACCAAATTGGAACTGGTTAGAAAACACCATACATAGAATGATTCATAACGCTCACAATAGATCAAGCCATGTGTATTTCTCAATCTGACTGCATGAATCACCAACTTCTTTGAATCCCAGTACTACTACATACAAATAGATCCATGAAAAGCCAATAAAAACAGAAGTGAAAACTAATGTAGTATTACTGTTTAAACATTTATTTTATCTTCAGCTCATAGCAACTGACCATAAACCAATCATTATTCTACAAACCAATTTTCACAATAAAAAGGCTCAATCATAACTTAGAAAATGCAATTGAAAAATTATGTAGGTCAGAAATGGTGGCTTATGATCTACAGAGGCCTACGATCAGCATAGAATCAGCTAGAAGCAGTAAATCAAAGGGCTCCAAATATACATACACACAACGAATTTAAGAGAAATAGGACAACAGACCCTCTTAAAAGTGTGAAAGGGTATTCCTGTAGCATAAGCCTGGAACTGTAACATTACACAGAAGGGCAAAACATGAGTGAGTTACTCTAGGTATTTTCAAATGAAAATCCATACCATATCACCCCAATATTACTTGTTTATGTCACATTTTGGAGCAAAGTTGATTCAGAAATTTATTTTAAAATGCTAGTACTTGTGTTGTTGTTTTTATATACCTCTGACTCCTTAACACAGCCCAGGAGAATTTCTCTTCCTTGACAAGTGGCACATGGAAGCTTTTCAAAGTGCCTCAGTTCTGCAGCCACAGAGGCTAATTGCTCTCCCTAGGCAGAAATATAATTTTTATTTCCCCACCAAAGATAAAACACTTATTTAGTACCTGATCCTGAATTCATTCCTGCATGCTTGTTGAAGGCAGATTCTGCACACAAAATTCTCATTGAGTCCAATGGGATTGATGCATCCATAATATTTACAGTATTGGGTATCAGGTGTTCCACTCTATTCCTCTTTCCCAAGTACATTCTCGTTTTGTTTAGGAGAATGGGTTTGCGAAAAGAATGTCAGACTTCTAATGTATTAAAACAGAAGAATCATTTTAACAGATACAGCCAAAATGCATCAAACTCTTTGCTGGATAATATAGGCAGCTCTACTCTGAGAGAGGGATAACACGAATCTTTTAAACCATAAATTGTCTTTACTTTGGATGCTTACAAAAAAATGAGCTATGAAAAAGCAATAAAATAGTCCATGTACAGTTTGTTTGGAAGAAGATAATGTGAAATTAATAATTAAAACATTACTAACTATAGTTAATATAGTAATACCATTGTTATACCAAGTGCCTGCAAAACACAAGATGGATTCTTTGTCTCAAACTCATAACTTAAGATAAGAAGACACCTGCAACACAGTATAAAGGTAAGGGATAGATGAGGAGAGAACGATATGACTACCTGGTCAGTTTGGAAAGTAGTGGCTTGACAGGTGCCATATTTAAATAAATGTGTTTCTTTCATTTTATTAACTCTATCATTTATTTTTCAATTTTAAAACTGCTACGGGCACAGTATCTGCAGACTCAGCTGTAACACAGAAATTGTGATGTTCTCCATACAGAGGAATATGTAAAATGAATTATGCAAATAATCCATTTTATTTGTATCTGTTCTAAGAGTTGAGGATTGCATTACTGATCTCTCTGTGGTCCTGATTCTGAAGTTGGATCTGCCCAGGCAGGTCTGCCCTTATGCTCATTAGAGTTCCATGGAGATCTACCAGACTTCACAGTTGTCCAGGTAAATCTAGTTGCAGAATCAGAACCTATCATGTTACATTAATATGTTTCATAGGCAGTCACATTTAGTTTCTCCTTTCTCTACCAAATAACTGTTCCTTAATGAAAGAGGGGAAAATGTTAATCAAATCTGTTCTTAAGTCTAATGTAAACACTATGGCTACAGCTGTACAAGAAGCACAAAGCATTATAAAATGGGAGTTAAATTTCTATACACACACAGTAAAACAGAAACATTTTGTATGCCTGAGAAAAACAACTCTAAAATAGTTTAGAGTCTGAAAATGACCACTTGACCTTTTCTAAACTTATTTCTGTACGAAGTTTTACAAAAAGCCTCTCAGTACACTTCAATTCATCTAGGAGACAATTTCTTTGGAAGTTCTCTTAATGAACACTCCTTTTTATCTCTATGGAAAGAGAGGATTACTTAAAGACTATATCCTTGGATTAGTATGCCCCCAATTTTCTCACACTCTTTTACCACCGTATCAAAGAACCACTGCAACTACACACTTTTCCACTGTGGCTTCCAACTCCACCCAGAACTTGGGAAGCAATCAAAATATCACTCATATGATCAACAGGTGGAAGAACTTGATGGAGGCCAGTAGTGAAAGGAGGATGGTACCAGCAGTAAGGAAAGGAGACACTCACCAAGGGACAACTTCTTGGAGTCTCTGGCACGCAATTGGCCAGCTGGGAGAGACGGGTGCTTATTGGCTAGCATGGTGGGATAAATCCCAGCTTCCAGAATTTAACCAAATATGGGGGCCATGTGGAGCCTCTATTAGATCATTTCCAGCCCTGTAATCCCTGTACTAGAACAAATTACATGCCTGGTATAGTAAAGTATAGTTGATGGACAGGTAGCATCCCTCCCCTGTGCTACAGTTATAGTTTAATAAAAGTTGCAGCTAGCAACATAATTCCATCCACATGGCAATCCTCATTTTGCTGCTGCATCCATGTCAAATGGTCTGCAGTGTGCACCCTAGAGTTGCCCTGAAGAAGCCATGTGGCATCAAGTTCTAATGCACCTACAAAAAACACTTACTGGAAGTCTTACAAGAGCTACTAAAGGCTTTACTTAATAAATTTTACAAGATGAAATGTAACTATCCTACATTGTTTCAATGTCAAACATATTACTCTATAAACAAATCATCAACCTCAATGAATAAAGTTTAAGTTTCTTTTAAGTATATATTTATACCAACTTAAAATAAAATATGCAAAATTATGGTCTAATCCTGCAAACACACATGAGAATATTTGCAGGGTTAGTCTCTTAGAATCCAAGTATTAAAACAAAACCCTCTAAATTTTGTTTCACTTTATGCAGTTTCTATAGAAAAAATTCCTGAAACATTAATCAGAATAAAATAATTTACAGACACCCCAAGGGAAGCAAATTAAACTTTCAGGTACCTGCACAATTATTATAATTCCAACCTATGAAGATAAACTCGGCAATTACATTAATAAATATACATGAAAAAATGGTCAAAGCACTCATCATCAGATTAATCAACTTGATACATGTTAAAGAAAATTATGTTTTGTTATAATAATTTTAGAATTCCGTATCAGTACGTGGATGCATGTTTATGCAAAGATTTAAAAAAATAATTAAGTAAAATAAAGTCACTCTGATTATGCTATTAACGGCACCTTGAAATCTATAACTCTGAATATTATATTTTATAAAACACCTTTGAAACTGTAAGGTATAAAAGGTTATTACTCATTTATACCTTATTAGATGGTTCCCTTTTTTCTATAACACTATTCATCTGGCCTCCACTTCATGCTCGAGTCATGCAGATTGGAGTTGACTCTCAATTACGCCAAGTCTTTCTCCAAAGATGACAGTCCAAATACAGTAGAGATAAAATACATCAAGATTTAAAATAGGTCTGTTCAGCCCCAGTGCTGCTTCATCATGAAATGATATTATTCACTGATGCCTCTGCCTAGCCTAACATATGTTCTATTCACAGCCCGCGTCACTCTTCATTTGTAATTATTTCCTTTTTTTTTACCCCAATCTTGTAATACTTTGCTTGGTTGAAGACAAATACTGAAAGGCAAAAAGAATATTATCATATGATGACCTGTTCCACGGTGTTAAATCCCTGTCAAGGTTTGATTTTAACATGGGGTATTGATGACAGTACATCAATTCAGGCATCATGTCCTGAATGAGACTATATTAATTATCACTTGAGTGCAGTATGCATGAAAGTGCTGTTTCATTGACTAAAAAGATCTGACTGAATAAAAAATCTATTTCTTTTCTGGTTGCTTATGGATAAAGACATTTTTTCTCTTTGCCTTGGATGGTTCTTTATTAAATATGATATTTATAAGATTGTCTGAATAAATTGTCTCACTCAACAACAGATCTAGGTATTTTTAAACAAAGAAAATTATATGGGTTGTCTACTGTTGGCAACTCTTTAACAATGTATCTGAGTTAATAGTTTAGTCAGATACTACATAATAAAATTAAATATGA
Organism: Rafetus swinhoei; assembly: GCA_019425775.1. NCBI lineage: Eukaryota > Metazoa > Chordata > Testudines > Trionychidae > Rafetus > Rafetus swinhoei. The sequence continues at coordinate 59,708,601 of CM033427.1, forward strand.
ATAACTAAATAGAGTGTGTATTACATGAAGCACATAAATAACACAGGCTGTTTTTTAATTAATGAAAAACTGTATTTTAACATACAATGAACTGTAGAATTGATTAAATTTTTTAAAAGAAAATTGCACTACAGCAAGACTTTGGAATTCCTCAGTGAAGTTTAAGTTACCAAAATCTACTACTTTATAGGTGTTTATTCCTCATGGTAATGACTTTATTAGCGAGCAGCTGAATAATTGAAAAGAGGTAAGACTGAATATTTAAGACTAAGGGTACATATATACTGCAACACTATTTTGAAATAACTAGCGCTATTCCGAAATAACTTAATCCGCGTCTACACAGCAGGCAGTTATTTCAAAATAGTTTCAAAATACTGTCAAGCTGGAGGACTTCTTACTCCAACTCCTGTAACCATTATTGTACGAGGAATAAGGGAAGTTGGATGAAGAGTGCTCTATTTTGAAATAAGCTATTTCAAAATAAGATATGCAATTGACATAGCTCAATTTGCGTAGCATATTTTGAGTTAAGCCCTGCAGTGTAGACGCACCCTAAGTATTATCAGAAGTAGTTAACAAAGCATAATAAAATACACATAAGACAGAATTTACTTTACTCTTTATGTAATAGAAAATAATTTTTCTAATTTCTCACTTGCACGGCTTCTCAGGACCATTGCAAGTTATTAAATTCTCACTGCATATAAAACATACCCTATGAGAAGACTCAGAGAAATAACTATGTTAGTCTGTACATGTTGGTCCTGTGACTCCTTAGGCCATATCTACACTAGGAAATTATTTCAAAACTAGTAAATTCAACTTAATAACTCCTGATTTAACAAATTTGAACTAGCGTGTCCTCACTCAGGGAAGTCTTGAAATTAGTTTGAGGCAGGCTCCATTAATGTGGGTGCTCTACCTCAAACTTTGAGCCCCAGGAAGCACTGGTGAATAATTAGTTCAAATTACTTCGGGGAGTAATTAGTTCAAAATAGCGGCACCAGAGCGTCCACACTACTGTTATTTCAAAATAACTATTTCGGAATTAGCGTTACTCCTGATGAAAAGCAGGCGTTCAGAGTTTGAATTCCGCAGCCTGTTATTTCAAAATAATGGGCTTGGTAGTGTGGACACTCCGCTTACAAATTAAACCTGGGGTTGGGGGGTTATTTTGAAATAAAGTCCTAGTGTAGACCAGGGCATAGAGATTTATTAGGGCATAAGCTTTCATGGATAAAGTTGACTTCATCAGATGAATTGGAGTGGAAGTTACCGAAGCAGTATCTATAAGGAAGAAGTTGGTTGTTTTAATTAAGCTAATCAATTTAGGGTGGAAGTGGGTCATTCATAGCATTTGCTCTAGAGATGTGAATATTCAGGAAGAGGAAATTGCCTTTGTAATGTATTAACCAATTGAGATACTTGTTCAGTCTGAAATTAATAGTGTTCAATCTGTAATTAATTCTAGTTCAGATGTCTCCCTTTGTAACCAGTTTTTAAAATTCTTTTGTAGAGGATGGCTACTTTTAAATCCATCACTGAATGGCCTATGAGGATAAATTGTTCCCCTACAGGTTTATTTATGTTACCATTCCTGATGTCTGATTTCTGTTCAATTTGGCCAATATACATAGCAGAGGTGCATTGCTAGCACTTGATGGCATATATCACATTAGTGGATGAGGCCCTGATGGTGTGGCTGTTTCAATGGTCTATTCCTGCACAAATTCCTTTCACAAATGTGATTGCTGCTCAGAGAGTGTGTCTGTCAGGAAAGACCTGAACTGGGAGTCAAAGGCACTTAACTAAAAAATAATTGAAGCTAGAACTTCAAACTTGACTTCTTTTAAGATCCTTAGTGAAGATGGGGGAAAAAACCCTTAAACTATACAAATTTGGAGAAAACTGGCTTGGTATTTTTCAAGTCACTGTGGATTGCTTAAATATGGAATGTTCCTGTGTAGATGTCACATCGTTTTCTATATTTATTGTCATAGTTTGGAATTTCCTAAAATTATTTAAAATGTTAGAATGCTGGATATTTACTGAAATGCATCAGGTTTGAAATGCCACAGAAAGTTCTATATTGTAAACAATTAAGAAGTTGGTTTTCAGAGGTATTGAGAATCCACAAATCCTCAAACTTTTGTTGAAAAATCGGGCCTTACTTAAGCAACCTTTTGGCAGTTCAGCACTGAAGGCCTTAGTGCTAAGGACTTCTCAGATTTTAAATCTGCATTAAGCACTGAGCTGTTTTAATGAGGTTGAGTGCCTTAAACTAAGTGCACCCTTCAAGCCATTTTAATGGTGTAGAATTAAAAGCAGCCTTAGGACTCTTCTGCTTTTGAAGGAGCTGGAGAGAATAGGATGTTGAAAAGCACTAACCAATACAAAGGTGAAGATGTGTTGGACACAGTGTGGTAAGGGAGTGTGTGTGGAATGGGCAGAGAGAGTAAGTAGTTAAATGAAAGTTGGGGAAGAAACAAGAGACAGGGTTGAGTGTCACTAGAGAAGAGAATGATGAAATGGCAAATGAATAAAATTACACTGCTCTGTCCTGTCTCCTTTTGATGCTTCTCTGAGAGAAACATATTGCCACTTAGGGATGGACTTGTAGTAGCAGAGGTAAATGAATGAGCCATTGCCTTTTCCATCTTCCTCCCACTCCTTAATTTGTCTGCATACCAAAGTTCTTTTGACTAAAATGCCTTAGAATTCCTAATCTTAGAATTCCTAATCACTAAAAGCCATCTGTTTCAGCCTTACATTTTGATACTATCTTCAGAAAAATGTGAATTGAATGAATGATATCACTCATTCAAATGAGAAGAGAATTGGATGTACTCTATATATAACCAGACTGATAGAAAACAGAAGATTGTATAGATTATATAATTAGTAAGGATACAGAATGAAAATGAATGAAAGCAAATTGTGTTATGAATGGATGAGTCACCTCCAACGCTGAAAACCCATGCTCAGCAATAAAGTACTTATAACTCTTGAAAACAAGTCAAGACTAAAAAATGGGTAAAATGTCATTATACCAATTCTGTAATTTATTAAAATCTTACAAAAATACACAGTCTTTTTATATAACATAATAATGAAGACATTATTTTGCACACAATTTTCTTTTAAAAATATTTTCTGAATAAAACTCAAATGAGATATGTCAGATCTCTAAAACATAATCACAGAAAAAGTGTCAGTAAAGCTATATTCGTATCTGAATACTCCAAAGACAAAAATAAACCATTACAGCTTTGATCTTGTGGTTACTATGATGTAACCCAGAAAATTTTGATCTGTGTATAACACCTTATAACTTAGTTACTTGTGCAAAAATCATTCTCTCTCATGTACATATATCTATATACTTATTCTTGGTATAATAAAAATCTCACTAGTAGCTCGAAAAAGTGAGCTATATTTCACTTCTAGTCACAAGGCTTTATTTTATACCTCCTAAACTATACAATAGCAAGGCCTAGAATTTTTTAAATGTAAAAAAATATAAAAAACAACAACCAGACTTTTATCCAATAAGAGTCCAATACATAAAATTTACTGGTCAACAGTATAGTGATGAAACAAACCACTTCTGATGTCACAGTCCTCCATACAACAGTGAACAGTCTTGAAATCAAAACTTAGTATAAAAAACTGAAATCTTATGTCCTACAACAGTATCTCTCTGATAAACAATTACCCCAAAAATGTAGTACAAGATTTTTTTAAAAATATGACATTAATTTCAAAACATGTTCTACTGTAAATGTTTTATTCAACATTATAAACAACATTAACTTTTCGTTTTTATGATTATCAGATTATTTCCATAGAAAGTGTTGCTGTATACAGATACAGGATACTACAAAGGTAAACATGGATGATAAGACTATATAGACATCAAAAGAGTCTATCATCATAAAGATTGTTTATTAGCTACTTAAAAGCAAAATGATGGCAAAAAGTATAATTTGTATACAGTAAGACTAAATGTTCCTCTGAAAAGGTTATCTAAAGGTGTGAAGCGCCCAAAGCCCACTCAAGCAAACAATATGTCCCTGTGACGGGGCGGACAGGTCCTGCACTGGAGGGCAGGGGGTAGCCCAGGCCCAGCTGGCTGAGAAGGCCCCACCCCTCCAGCCTTGCTGAGCATGCTCCCAGCAGAGCCTGGGTATAAAAGCAGAGAGAGCCCTGCAGCCAGGGAGGGTGAAGGAGTAGCCTAGGCTGTGCTGGTGTTTCTGCAGCAGCTGAGACTGGAGTCGCCCCCCCCATGCCCGACCCGGAGGCAGAGCCAGCAGCTGCCAACCCCAGGGAGGCAGGAGCGCACCCGCCACCCTGACGGCAGCCCCGGCAAGTACTGACTTGGAGGCAAATAGGCCCCAGGGGTACCAGGGCGTGGTAGGAAGCAGCCCAGGGCAAAGGACTGATAGAGCGGCTCGGCGTGTATCGTCTGGATTCCCCACCAAGCAGGCAGGAGCCATAGTCCCTGCCTAAAGGGCCCTGGGCTGGGACCTGGTGGAGACAGAGGGCCTGGGTCCCCCTACCACCCATTTTCCTTACCTGGGATAATCAATCCCTGGTCCCTGAGAGGCTTCTCTGGGCGGCTAGGCCTCCCAAAGCCATATTTCCCCTGATAGAGGGGCCTGAACTTTATATTGTTAATACTGTGGATGCCCTGAGCTAGGGGCCCCGAGAGGGGCAATGAGACCTTGGGGGGGAAGGGCGCAACCCATGCCAGGGGCATATCCAGCAACAGTCCCATAATAGTTAGTGTTTGTTAACACTAGGAGGAGACTGCTCATGTTTCTCCAAATAGAAATACCAGTCTGTAGCATCCAAGTGAAAATGAAATACTGTAGTCCTTAAGCAACTATGAAATTAAACCCTAAAACTCTTTCTTGGGCATCATAATTGCAACTTCTTAGGACTACAAACATTACTGCCAAAAATTCTACATCAATTACAGTACAACTTTTTGATATCTGAGAAAAATATTATATTCTACATGTTCAGCCTCTCTATTCCGTCATTCTTGGGTCTGGCAACAGCGATGGTGTGTTATGATTTTAGTACAATGTCCACTTATCATGGTATGACCAAGTTCCTATGATCCCATAAAGTTTGATTACAGCCACCAGTCCTGGCTCTCAGTGTTCTGTGCTGCTATTTAGCTCTAATTTATCCCTACATGTCTAAGAGCCCAGCAAGCAGTGGATGTGTTGATAATGCTGCTAGACAATATTGACCTCCCCTGGTTCAGCAAATTTTCTGATTCAGTACCAGTGGGGTCCAGAGGGTGCTGAACTAGAGAGGTTCAACCTGTACTAGGCTCCACAAAAAGACATAGATCTACCATTGAACAACTGATAAAAGTAAATCAAATATTATAGGGAAACCTACCGAAATGGCAAGTGTTGAAAATGAAGGCACTAAGTATTTTATTGCATGGTGTTAAGTTTTCATGTGATGTAAACCCGCATGCATTTGAATAAATCTACACTGATTTGAATGACTATCTGAAATTTTCTATGTTCCCTCTATGCAACTGTCAAAGAGATGCTTCTATGGGGATTTTCACAGGCACCCAACTTAATTTCATAGTCATCTCTCATTAAATTTCAGTGGAATATGAGCATCTAACTTCCTTAGGCTCTTAAAATTTCTACTCTTTGCCCCGCAGACCTTGCACAACCTTGAATCTGATTTCCTTTCTGTATGCATAAAGGAAAATGCAGGTCAGCAATGACTGGAGCATTATGAAGGCAAGAAGAAAAAGAAGAGAGGTTCTTTCAGTAATTAAAGCCTGGAAAACAGAGTTCAGGTTTTTGACAGAACATGGCGGGAGGAGAAAGCATGGTCTGGTCCCAAAACTCTTATGGTCTATGGCCTTTGAAATACATGATATAAAATACAGAAAAAAGTGGTGTGTGGGCAAAAAAGACCCAATTTTTCAATGATCATGCAATTTGTGGGCCTGAAAAACCTCATATTTGCACTTAAATATTTGAACACCGTTACTGGATTTGAACATGCATTAAATATGTATGCAGGTCTGTGCATACAAGAAAATTAATCACCCGTGAAAACATTTAATAGTCAATAAAAACATTTTAATTAGGACACTAACATGTAGAAATTATGAAGCATGGGAAAACATGTTCTAATATAAGAATTAAAAGGAACCACTACACATAATTATGAAATTAGAGTTGGAGAAAACATACTGTGATCTTGCTTCTAAAGATCTGATCTTGGTCCCATGAGACTTACAAAGTAGGCTCAATGAGAGAAAAATCAGATCCTAAATATATATCTGAAATCTCATTTTGATTCAAGCTTACATTAGAGATAGGTCTAAACACACCTGAAATTTTGAGACATGTAATCTGGCTCAAGATCTAAATGCCAGGGTTTGGGTTCACCATTTGTATGCAAATGTGAAAAGCTTACAAGCAAAACAATGGGAATCCAGCCTGGCAGATACTGCATATCTAGTCAATTATTTGTTTAAGGGTCAGAAAGGATTTTTTTTCCTGTCATCGCCAAGTACAATAGCAGGGTACTATTCACATTCCTACTTAATCCACTGAAAAGAAGGTTAAGAAATTCCCCAGATGCCTGCATTAGATTCCTTGCAATGGATTAAATAGGTATGTGATTAGTACCCAGCTGAAGTACTTGGTTGAGTTGTTAATTCATTATAATTTGTGGCAAAATAGAAAATGTGTACAGTATTTTGGAGGATATATATGCGGGATATTTTTACAGTATTTGACTCTGGAAATGTCCTGCCTCGTGCCAAGATTGTAGCTATTTAAGATCATTGGTTTCTCTGGAAGCTGTTTGAACACTTGATCATGCTAAAAATCTAGTTAATCCTAAAATAAGATTTCTTCAAACTGTGTGGCCAAGTAAATAAAGATGGGTGAAGGAGTGGCTGTTCCTGCCATTCTTGATAGGGTGGAATAGACTCTGGGCTAAACAAAATGGAGTAAGCAATTTAATAAATTTGGGAGCAGAGCACAAAAGGTTAAACATTATTAATTTATTTGTCTTAATTACTGAAAATGAGAGAGGACTATTTTTGTAAAATTACAGGATGTAGAATTTTGAAATAGAAGAACATCTTTTCTGAACATGATAGGTTTGCAGCTGTAAAACAGAGTGGAACTATGAATGAGTACGAAGCCAGGTTTAGGAATTTTGGAAATTTGACAGAAGACTAAATCTGGGGATTTATAGTTTCATACCACATGATTAAACAAAGTATTTATTCATTCTCTATATCACATGGAATCTTGATTTTTTTTTTTAAATCATCTGTAAGAAGAGCTTCTGAAACTATTTTTTCCTGACTAATTCTGATAAATGTGTTGGTTCACAGTTCCACAGCAAACTTTTAAATTTATTTGAGTGCAAGTAGAATTCACTGGTTCTGAGATCAACATATGCAGTGATTATATTCTAGTCCTTTTAAAAAGAAGATGCAGCTTTGCATTATACAATAGTGAGAACACCAGGACTGAGAAGAGCTACAATCTATTATATCCAACAATGTGTTTCTCTTGGAATATAGTAGTAAATCCTTCTTGGTTTGGATCTCTGAAGAGTCTTCTATATTTTCAGTGAGTAAAGAATCTGACTTCTAGGACTTCTCAAAGGAGAATAATCATAGCAGAAAAGAATGAGACTGCAACAGAAATGGTGCAGATTGTACAAGGACAAAAATGTGCCAACTTATGTGTGGTCATGAAGAATTTACACTCTTGGGGACTGTTGAAGGGGGACTGCCTTGTAGCTCTTGCTGGCTGAGCAAGGCCCTGCGGGCACACTTCCCTCCAGCTGCCTCTACTGGGAGCCAGAAATAAGCCACCGATCTCTAGAGTCATACACAATATTGCACTTTTCCTGGAGTTAAATTTATATAGCTTTTGCCAGAGAGCTTCCCTTTACAGTCAGGGGTCTGAAAAACCCTTCCCTCTTGGGGATGAGATGATTTTAGAACTGGCACATATAGTCTGCCCGTAGATTTTAGAATCATTCCATTCTCCTCCTGGGGTTAGTTTTCTGTCAGGCTTCTCCATCCTTAACACCAGAGGTTCATAGTTTCCTTTGTTGTTGGCCTATTCTCATTACCTCAGGCCAGCTGTGGCTTTCAACCAGATTCTGCTTCAGCCCTCTCTTGCTAGTTTTTCCCTCCGTTCTCAGGGAAGAAGCAGAATATATATACAACCTATTCCTCATAGTTCTAGTTGGAAACGACAGTGGCTCTCAATCTTTCTAGAATATTGTACCCCTTTTTGGAGTCTGCTTTGTCTTGCAAACCCCCAGGTTTTTTCTCACTGAAAAACTACTTGCTTACAATATCAGATATAAAAATATAGATGTCACAGCACACTATTACTGAAAAATTGCTTACTTTCTCATTTTTACCATACAATTATAAAATAAATCAATTGGACTATAAATATGGTACTTACCATGTATATACTGCACTATAAATAAGTCATTGTATACAATTTTAATTTGTACTGAGTTTGCTAATGCTTTTTATGGAATCTGTTGTAAAACTAGGCAAATATCTAGATGAGCTGATGTACCCCCTTGAAGACTTCTGTGTACCTCCAGGGTACATGTACTTCTGGTTGAGAAACACTGTGATAGGAGACACGGGATCCCTGTCCTCTATAAGCCTTCTAGCCTGGTCCCTTAAAGATACAGCAGTACTGGTTTTACCCACACAGAGACTATTCCCCTGGGACTGCATCCTTTCTTCCCATATCTGCATCTTTTATTTTCTTATATCTGTGGGGTACCAAACGCTGGGGCTGTACAAAGGGATAGGGGTGGAAAGTCTAACTTCCTTTAAGGGGATGGGCCACCGCTGTCACTGGGACTAACTCTGTTCTCACACTGATGTAAATCAGAATTAATTCCAATTAAGTTACATAACTATAAAACTGTTGTAAGGAAGATCAGAATCAAGAAGTTTGATCTGGAATATAAATTAAAAGACAAAGATTAAGGATTTTCTTATCTAGTCAATTTTTATTTTTATTTTTATTTTTCATATTTAAATAATTCCTATTAATGCTTTGAACAGTAATGAACCAAAAGAGCAACTACACTGCTTGCCTCAATCAAAGTGTCTCAAATCTGTTGTGTCTAGTCTAAGTGCTCCCTAACTTATTATAGTTATTTGCATTAAAAGTTTCAATCAAAGTCTAATTTTCATCTCCAGCAAGGAAGCATAGTCCATAGAGCTGTTACATCTGTATTTGCTGTGATAGAGATAAAGGGTAACATATATAACATACTGGGCCAAAGTCAAGCCTTGTAGATAGGGAGAATGTGGTAGATGTAGTATGTCATGACTTTTGTAAGGCCTCTGATTCTGTTTCTCATGACTTTCTAATAAACAAACTAGGTAAATACATCCTAGATGGAGATACTATAAGATACATAACTGTCTGGAAAACTATTCCCAGAGAGTTATCAGTGGTTCACAGTCAAGCTGGAATGGTATATCAAGTGGGATCCTAAGGTATCTGGTTCTGTTCAATATCTGCAACAATTATTTCAATAAATGGCATAGAGTATACCTATAGGCTGTGTCTACACTGGCACCCTTTTTCGGAAAAGGGATGCTAATGAGACACAGCGCAATTGCAAATCCGCGGGGGATTTAAATATCTCCCGCGGCATTTGCATGAACATGCTGCCGTTTTTTTCCGGCTCGGGGTTTTGCCCGAGAAAAGCGCCAGTCTAGACGCGATCTTGCGGAAAATAAACCCTTTTCCGCAAGATCTCTTATTCCTACTTTCAAGGATAGTAGATTTCAAGAAGATTTCAAGTAGGAATAAGAGATCTTGCGGAAAAGGGTTTCTGGCTAAGCGAGCACATCCGAGCAACAGCTGGCATAGCCATGTTCATGCAAATGTCCGCGTATGTTACATGATCGCTGTGTCTCATTAACATCCTTTCGAAAAGCCAGTGCTGCTACAACCATAAAGTTTGCAGATGATACCAAGCTGGAATGGAGTGAAAGTGCTTTGGAGGATAGGATTAAAATTCAAAATGAAAAGAACATAAGAATGACCATACTGGGTCATACTAGGTCCATCAGTCTAGTAGCCTGTTTTCTGACATTGGCCAATGCCATGTGCCCCAGAAGGAATGAACAAAGGAGGCAATAATCAAGGTATTCATCCCCTGTCACCCATTCCCAGCTTCAGGCAAACAAAGGCTAGGGTCACCATCACTGCACATCCTAGGTAATAGTCATTGATGGGCCTATCCTCCATTCTTTTATCTAGATTTTTTTTTTTTTTTGAGCCTGTTCCCATGAGAGGGTTTACTCCCACGGTCAACGCTCATTCAGGCATCAGTGGACCTCATCATCATGAGCGGATGTATGACCTTTTGAGCATCCAACCTCCCTCCTCCCTTTCTTGTCGCCAATGTCCCTATGTGCTCCCGCAAGTCCCACACCCACAATTAAGTCTGAAGTCTCCTGGATCAAGTCAATTGTCTTAAATGTTTACCTGGCACACTCTTAGAGGGTAGGGGGGGCTGGTCCCACCCCCACTCCAGTCCCCAGCCCAGGAGCCTAAGAGCAGGAATACCGGTCCACTGCACGGTTGGTGGGGACACGTCCCGCAACGCATCCACCCACCCGCGGGGGAGCAAGGCCCTACCAGTGGCCTGACATCCGTTTCAGCCCGTCCTGGGTTACTTCCTACCCTCTGGTGCCAGTTGGTCAGCAGTCGTGCAGCCCGTCGTCTCTTGCCTAGTGGTCAGTTCCAGCGTCATCAGCTCTCCCACCACTGGGCATGTCCAGGGGTCCAAGAAGCCCTTGCCTGTCTCAAGGGGGGTCGCCAGGCCGCCGCTCTTCCCTCCAGCCCACTCAGCCATTTTTCCGCCGGGGCCGCCGGCTTTTCAAAGCCGGCACCATTCTTCTGGGACACCCGCGCAGGCGCCGTCTCACTGGCCAGCAAGCCGGCCCCGAGCGCTCCCGCGCATGCACTAGCAGTGGCCAGGGAACAGCCCTGGCACCGCCGCGCAGGAGCCGCTCCGCAGACCCAGAGCGCCTCCGCTCCCCCGCTTGCTGGTGCGGGATTTGGGGAGTTTGGCCTCATGGGACTTGACACCTCATCCCAGAGCCCTATTTTAGTCTTGGCTTTCTCAACATCGTTGGTCAATGAGTTCCAAGGTTGACTGGGCATTGTGTGAAGAAGTACTTCTTTTTAGTTGTTTTAAACCTGCTACCTATTAATTTAATTTGCTGAAATAAGTTCTTATGTTATGAGAAGGAGTAAATTACTCTTCTTTATTCACTTTCTCCACACCATTCATGATTTTATAGACCTCTATCATTTCTCCCTTTCTCATCTTGGTTCCAAGCTGAAAAGTACACCTTTTATTAATCTCTCCTCATACAGAAGCCATTCCATACTTCTAATCATTTTTGTTGTTCTTTTCTGAACTTTTTCCATTTCCAATATATTCTTTTGAGATGGAGCAATCCCATCTGCATGCAGGATTCAGGATGTGAGCATACCATACATTTATATAGAGGTAATATGATCTGGACAAACTGGGAAATGGTCTGAAATAAATATGAAATTCAATAAGGACAAATTCAGAGTGCTCCACTTAGGAAAGAATAATCAGTTTACATAAATACAAAATGGGAAATTACTACCTAAGAAGGAGTTCTGCAGAAAGGGATCTGGGGGTCATGGTGGATCACAGTGTAACAGTGTTGCAAAAAAGCAAACATCATTCTGAGATGTATTAGCAGGAGTATCATAAGCAAGACACAAGATACTCTATTCCACAATGATTAGGCCTCAACTTGGAGTTTCAGACATATGTTGGGAAACTAACACGGTAGGATATAGATTATCCAATAAGTTCTTGGACTGCAATGGGGACATTTTTTTTTATTTCAGAAGGTTAAGAAAACTACTGGGGGAAGCTGTTCTTGATTTGATTTTAACAAATAGGGAGGAACTGGTTGAAAATTTGAAAGTGAAAGGCAGCTTGGGTGAAAGTGATCATGAAATCACAGAGTTCATGTTTCTAAGGAATGGTATAAGGGAGAACAGCAAAATAGAGACAATGGATTTCAGGAAGACAGATTTTAATAAACTCAGAGCTAGTAGGTAAGGTCCCATGGGAAGCACAACTGAAGGAAAAACAACTGAAGAGAGTTGGAAGTTTTTTAAAGGGACATTATTAAGGGCCCAAAAGCAAACTACTCCACTGCATAGGAAAGATAGAGAGTATAGCAGGAGACCACCTCGGATCAACCAGGGGATCTTATATGATCTAAAAATCAAAAAGGAATCACATAAAAAGTGGAAACTAGGTCAAATTACAAAGGATGAATATAAGCAAACAAGGGCAAGATTAGAAAGGCAAAGACACAAAATGAGCTAACAAAATGAGAAACTTCAGGATCTCTACCAAGCCTTTATAAACCTCAATTACCCACCCGGAGAAATAAAAAAACAAATTGAAAGAGCCAGATGAATACCCAGAAACCATCTACTTCAACAGACCCAAGAAAACCAACAATAGAACACCACTTGTCATCATCTATAGCCCCCAACTTAAACCCGTCCAACACATTATCAATAAACATACCACACTAATACCAACCCTGGAACTTTCCCTTGCAACAACCCTGTTGCCAGCTTTGTCCACATATTTACTCTGCTGACACCACTATTGGACCTAACCAATTCAGTTATAAGATCAAGAACACATATTCCTGCTCATCCAGAAATATAATTTATGCCATCATGTGCCGACAGTGTCCGTCTGCTATGTACATTGGACAAACGTCTCAGACACTTCGCCAAAGAATCAATGCACACAAAACAGATATCAGACAATATCACAAAGAAAAAACAGTTTCTTGCCATTTCAACCAGAAAGGGCATTGTCTCAAAGACTTGATTACCTGCATCCTGCTTCAAAGACATTTTAACACCAGACTTGAAAGAGAAACCTCTGAACTGTCATTCATACTTAAATTTGACACTTTACACCTGGGTCTCAACAAAGATGCTAATTACCTTACCCATTACAAAGACAGCTTCCCCAATCATCACCTCTAATATCATTAGCTCACAGCCATTAACCTCCCCTCCTCATCCCCCCTCTGTTCTGAAATTTGTTTTGTCCTTTTTATATGTGTTCACTTTTTTTGATTGTATCCCTTTGGTATATATGGTCATGCCAATTTTCTTCCATAATTTGATCTGAGGAAGTGGGTCTGGCCCACAAAAGCTCATCACCTAATAAACCATCTTGTTAGTCTTTAAAGTGCTACATCGTCCTGTTTTTTGTTTCAGCTAGACTAGACTAATACGGCTACATCTCTATTACTATTCTTCTTAGATGATGTGCTGACACAAAGCTTTCACATAGCAGCACATGCATATAATACTTTCTCTCACTGGTTGGGTACACAATATTCCATCCTGGCAGAAGATGACCTGGCTTCAGTTTTACACATCTTCAGCACCTCAGACTACAGCAATGCAATTTTCCTGGGATGAAGCCTTCAGCATGTAGAAAACTCTAACTATAAAGAACTCTGCAGCACAATTGTTTTGGATCACAAGTTACTGTGAGCACATCAAACCTCTCTCCCACTCAGTACATTGGCTTCCCCTAAAATGTCAAATAAATTAAAGGTCCCAATCCTTATTTTCAAGGCAGTCCTTGACTAGAGCCCAGGATATCTAAAAGTTTGCCTAAAAATCTGGGATGAAGACAGTGGCAAACAACTACATTTCTGTGGCACACAATATTTTCTGTAATAAGGGTACAACTCTTGCATTCAGGGGAAAGAACTGTGGAATGAACTCTTGCAGGAACTAAGGACTATCACTAACCTTGCCACTTCAAGTGCAGGATATATTTATTTGACCTAGTTTCTCTAATATTAAACATATATCAGTATGTATATTTAAAAACAAAACAAAAACCTCTACCAAAAGAAGATACGCCACTGTACATACTTCTCTCCCAGGGAGCAGATGAGAGAACAAATAACATATGATAGATGTTAGTGAAGTTGGCTACTGGAAGGTGTTCAGATATGGTGATAAACATAGTCTGAGAAGAGAGGGTTACTTACCTTGTGCAGTAATGGAGGTTCTTTGAGATGGTTGTGCCTGTGGGTGCTCCACCTTCGTTATGTGGGGCGCTGCTGCACACACAGACAGAGAGTTTTGGAAGCAGTACCCTCCAGTAGGCTGTGCACGCGGAGCAGACAGTATGCATGGTGCCACTACTACATATGCTCAGCCAACCGTCCCCTCGGTTCATTCTCTGCCTCGGAAGGAGAGACCAACATGTCCAAAGCAGAGGGGGAGGAAGGGCAGGTGGTGGAACACCCACAGGGACAGAACCTCTCGAAGAACCTCTTTGAATGCACAAGGTGAATAACGCTCTCTTCTTCTTTGAGAAGTGTCCTTGTGGGTGCTCCACCTTAGGTGACTATGAATCAGTACCCGTGATCTGAGGTGGCCACTTCGGTTAGTTAGTATCGTGCACAGCAGCTAGGACAGCATGTCCAAACTGGGTACTCTGGTAGAGTTAATTGTCCAGAGCATAGTGTCTAATGAACGTGTGGGCGGAGAACCACATTGCTGATCTACATATGTCCATGACCAGAATGCTGTGCAGGTAGGCTGTAGAGGCCACCAGGACTCTCGTTGAGTTCGCCCCTAGGTGCAATGGAGGAGCTTGGCCACAGGTGGAGTAGGCCAGTTTGATACAGGCCACCATCTACATGGATACTCTCTGTGGTGGAGATTGGCATACCCAGCAATCTCTCTGTGGTGGAGATAAATAATCTGTTTGACTTGTGGATCTGTTTAGTTCTGTCCAAATAAAAGGTAATCGCCCTGCAGATGTCGAGAGTATGCAGTGCAGCTTCTTTGTTATCAGGGTGAGGCTTTGGAAACAAGACAGGTAAGTTTATGGGCTCATTGCTGTGGAATGGAGTGAAAACCTTCGGTAAGAACTTAGGATAAGGATGGAGAACAACTTTGTCCTTATGGAATACCGTGAAAGGAGAGTCCACAAAGTGAGCACCAATTTCACTCACCCTGTTGGCAGATATGATGGCCACTAGTAAGACCACCTTCTTAGAGAGGTGGAGCATGGAGCATGTTGCCATAGGCTCAAATAGTTTGAGTAAGAGCCCAAAGGACTAAATTGAGGTCCCAGGCTGGAACAGGTGGCCTGGTAGTCAGGTAAATACTTTGTATGCCTCTTAGGAAATGCTTGGTCGTTTAATGGGTGAAAACTGATTTATTATTGATGGGTTGATGAAGAGCTGTAATGGCTGCCAGGTGGACCTTTAAAGAGCTGAATTAAAGGCCCAACTCCTTCAGCTCAAGGATGTATTGTAGAATGCCAGGCTGGGTCTAGGCCTTTTTGTCCTGACCACACTGAGAACCTTTGCCATTTATAAAGGTAAGATTTTCTGGTTGTTATTCTTTAACTGTTCAGTAAGATTTGTTTGACCTGATCAGTGAATGTTACTTCTCCTGAGGTCAGCCATTGAGGAACCATGCATGGGGATGGAGTGCCAGGAGGCATGGATGGTGAACTCACCCAACTTCCTGTGTTAGGAGGTGAGGAAGCAGCGGGAGATGCCATGGTTGTCTCTTGGGTATCTGAAGCAGGTAAGTGTACCACGTCTGCCTTGGCCACTCTGGAGTGATAAGGATTACCGTGGCTGTGTGAGATCTTATTTTGTTGACCACTTGATGGAGGAGCAGGATTGGAGAGAAGGCATAAAGAAGCGATGCATTCCATTGTATTGTAAATGCATCCCCAAGGGAGTGCGTGTCAATGCCCGCACAGGAACAGTATTGTGGACACTTCTTGCTGTCATTGGTTGCAAACAAGTCCACTGTGGGAAACCCCCAGCAAGTGAATAATTGATGGCGGACCCTGGAGTCCATTTCCCATTCATGATTGGAGTTTAAATTCCTGCTGAGACTCCTGCTGAGATCGGCAGTGAGAATGTCCTTGGCCAGCAGGGAGGAGGCTTGTAGGCAGATGATGTGTGCTATGCACCAAGTCCAGAGACGGACAGCCTTCATGCACAGATGGTAGGATTTTGTCCCTCCCTTCCCTGTCTGTTGAAGTAAAACATTGTCACTTGATTGCCTGTAAAAATCTGAACTGTGCTATTGCGTATGTGATGTAGGAAATGTTGGCATGCATAGAATACCACCCTGAGCTCTAAAACATTTATGTGCAGGTTGCATTCTTGTGGGGACCATTGTCCTTCACTCGTGAGAGGGCCTCTCCAACCCAGGAGAGAGGTATCTGTCATGATGGTCGTGGACAGGGGATGTTTGTGAAAAGGTACCCCAACGCACACATTTTATGCATCTGCCCACCATTCCAGGGAGCATTTCATAGAATCATAGAATACTAGGACTGGAAGGGACCTCGAGAGGTCATCGAGTCCAGTCCCCTGCCTTCACGGCAGGACCAAATACTGTCTAGACCATCCCTGATAGACATTTATCTAACATACTCTTAAATATCTCCAGAGATGGAGATTCCACAACCTCCCTGGGCAATTTATTCCAGTGTCTGACTACCCTGACAGTTAGGAACTTTTTCCTAATGTCCAACCTGAACCTCCCTTGCTGCAGTTTAACCCCATTGCTTCTTGTTCTATCCCCAGAGGCCAAGATGAACAAGTTTTCTCCCTCCTCCTTATGACACCCTTTTAGATATCTAAAAACTGCTATCATGTCCCCCCTCAATCTTCTCTTTTCTAAACTAAACAAACCCAATTCCTTCAGTATTCCCTCATAGGTCATGATCTCTAGACCTTTAATTATTCTCGTTGCTCTTCTCTGGACCCTCTCCAATTTCTCCACATCTTTCTTGAAATGCGGTGCCCAGAACTGGACACAATACTCCAACTGAGGCCTAACCAGCGCAGAGTAGAGCGGAAGAATGACTTCTCGTGTCTTGCTCACAACACACCTGTTAATGCATCCCAGAATCATGTTTGCTTTCTTTGCAACAGCATCACACTCTGACTCATATTCAACTTGTGGTCCACTATAACCCCTAGATCCCTTTCTGCCGTACTCCTTCCCAGAGAGTGGCTTCCCATTCTGTATGTATGAAACTGATTGTTCCTTCCTAAGTGGAGCACTTTGCATTTGTCTTTATTAAACTTCATCCTATTTACCTCAGACCATTTCTCCAATTTGTCCAGGTCATTTTGAATTCTTACCCTATCCTCCAGATTAGTTGCAACCCCTCCCAGCTTGGTATCATCTGCAAACTTAATAAGCGTACTTTCTATACCAATATCTAAATCGTTGATGAAGATATTGAACAGAGCAGTCCCAAAACAGACCCTGCGGAACCCCACTTGTTATGCCTTTCCAGCAGGATTGTGAACCATTAATAACTACTCTCTGAGTACGGTTATCCAGCCAGTTATGCACCCACCTTATAGTAGCCCCATCTAAGTTGTATTTACCTAGTTTATTGATAAGAATATCATGCGAGACCGTATCAAACGCCTTACTAAAGTCTAGGTATACCACATCCACCGCTTCTCCCTTATCCACAAGACTCGTTATCCTATTAAAGAAAGCTATCAGATTGATTTGACACGATTTGTTCTTTACAAATCCATGCTGGCTGTTCCCTATCACCTTGCCACATTCCAAGTGTTTACAGATAATTTCCTTAATTACTTGCTCCATTATCTTCCCTGGCACAGAAGTTAAACTAACTGGTCTGTAGTTTCCTGGGTTGTTCTTATTTCCCTTTTTATAAATGGGCACTATATTTGCCCTTTTCCAGTCTTCTGGAATCTCTCCTGTCTCCCATGATTTTCCAAAGATGATAGCTAGAGGCTCAGATACCTCCTCTATCAGCTCCTTGAGTATTCTAGGATTCATTTCATCAGGCCCTGGTGACTTGCAGGCATCTAACTTTTCTAGGTGATTTTGACTTGTGAAAAATCACTTTTCTAGGTGATTTTGATTTGATTCTGGTTGGGATTGATATCAGTTTGTTGATGCTGTTGAATCATGGCTTGTATGCCGTCCTCAAACAATGCTTCAATCTGGCATGCAACACTACTGACTTGGCTGCTGCCATGTATCTATTAACTGCAGACAAGTCCTTGCTGGTACATATGGACTGGCTTGAGCCAGTGATATGAGGTTCTGTATAGTCTGAAGCCTTTGTTGTGGGAGAGAGGCCATGGCCTCTATGCAACTGAGGTAAGTGCCAATAAACACCATTCCCTGAGCTGGCTGGAGTCTTCACTTGGAGAGATTTATCTGTAAACCAAGGTTCTGAAATAGAATCTAGGTCAGAGAGATTGTTCTTTGTGCCTCTTGACTTGTGCTTTCTCTTTCAGGCAGTGGTCGAGGTAAGGGAATATGGAAACCCCTTGTCTGTGTAAATGCACAGCAACAACTGCCAGCACCTTTGAGAAGACCCTCGGGGTTCTGGAGAGTCTGAATGGTAGCACTGCATATTTGGAAGTGTGCACCGCCCACTGTGAATGTGTGGTATTTGAGATGTGCTGAGTGAATGGATACGTGGAAATACGCGTCCTGGAGGTTGAGAGCCGACAACCAATCCTCTTTGTTTAAGGCAGGTATTATAGTGAATAGGGTGACCATCTTGAACCATTGTGGTCGTATGTATCTGTTGAGCTTCCTGAGATTGAGAATCAGTCTCCACCCGCCCCTCCCCCCGACTTCTTCGACGTGAGGAAGTAAAGGGAGTAAAACCCTTTTCCCTTGTAACAATGTGGGACGGGTTCCATAACCCTGAGATGGAGGAGGTGGTCGATCTCCTGGAGGAGAGTGTTCTGGTGACATGGGTCCCTGAAAAGGGATGTGAAAGGTAGGTGGGAAGGGGGGAGTAAAGGGGATACTGTATCCATTCTTTATAACATCCCGTACTCATCTGTCGGTTGTGATGGAGGACCATTGATGATAGAAAAGTGCTAGATGTTGATGGAATAGGAGGACAGGATGGGGTCACCTAAAGCATAAAGGTGTTACCAGACTAGCAACCTGAGCTTCAAAATGTTTGTCTTGAAGTTGATGGCTGAGCAGTGGAGGGTTGGGCAGGGGTGTGCCTCCGTCTGGTCTGGTGCTGCCTCCTTCTGTTAACAAATTGTCTTTGTGCCTGGCTAAAAGGCAGAGGTCTGTACCTCTGAGTAAAGCTTCTTTCCTGTTTGCACTTCACTGCAGAGATGTAAATACTTAGCATCTTCAAGGTGGACCGGGAGTCTTTGAGTGAAGGGAGGTGTCAGTGAAGAGCTTAGATCCCTGAAAGGGAAGATCTTCTACTGTGACCTGCGAGAACAAGAAGTCCACCTCATGTGGTGTGACGTAATATTTGCAGTCTGACCTCTTCCAGACTGGTGGTACCGTTGCTGGTGTCTGCCAGATAGCTTTGGCAGGGTCCATGAGAGCTGGATCCATGGGCAGGGGCAATTTAGTTGCCAGGGAAGTGTGCAATATACTGGTTAATTTGTGCTGAGTCTCAGGGAGGTTGACTAGGGAGACCTCAAGCATGTCTGCCACTCTTTTGTAAAGCTCTTGGAATGACTTAAAATCATCTCCTGCTGTAGGAGGAAAGGGCATCAAGGTACTGTTGGGAGAAAATGATGAGAGGTGTGTTGGTGGATGTGAAGAGATGAAAGACTCATCATCACTTGAAACTGGCTCGTCCTCCTTGTGGAACACTGATCTGTCCAATGATGGTATACAGGTGGCCCTAGATGGTACTGGTGGGGTTAGTTGAGGCTGTACCTGTTGCAGTTACTGGGCTCTATAAGGGGCCTGAGGGATCCCAGTATGGCCAGTTGGCTGCCATTGGCAGCCACTGGGGTGACTGCCATTGGGGTAGAGCTTGCTGCACTTGCTTCTGCTATTGCAGTTAAGGTTGTTTAGGTGAGGAGTGCCTTCATGTATGAGCACCAACGAGAGGCTCGTCATCTTCATCACTCAACAGTGGTAGTGCCGAGCCAGCAGGAGTGGACAAACCTGTTATATATGGGTGTACCGTAGTGGTCCGCCCCAGACCAGGGCTGCACATGTCTTTTTGTGTCCCTGGCAGGCTTCTGGGAGCCCTGTGCATGCTCTCTGGGAGGGCCAGTGGGCTCTTGGGGGACTTGAGGCTGGGCCATGGGAGCAGAGAAGTGTGGCAGTGTCAGCCGCACGATCAGGTGCAGCTCCTGCAGCTTTAAGAACTGCCAGGAGAAGAACTATATATTTGTGATGAGTGTGGATAGAGTGGCCAGCAGGGCATCTGTGTTATTTCTTGGAGGCCTCTTTTTTCGACAGAACTCCCTCTTCCGCGTCCACACATGCCTTTTTCCAAAAAAAGCTTTTTTGGAAAAAGCATTATTCCTCGTAGAATGAGGTATAACACCATCAGAAAAAGCCCTGTGTTATATTGACTTTTTGTTGAAAGAACACAATTTCAGTGTGGACACAAGTATTGTTTTTCCGGAATAACGACTGATATTCCGGAAAAATGCTGCAGTGTAGACATACCTTTAGTGTTCAAACTCACCTGTTTACGGGGGTTTGCTTTTATTGTTAAGTTAAACAACAAAGTTTAAACTTTCTTCTGTTCCATTCTGCATTAGACAGACAGCATCTATCCACCAACATTAATACTTCTGTATTAGAGTGAACAATAATACTGAGAAATTATACCTCTTAAATTGTAATATACCTCTGCCACTGGAAATGACTTGAATATTTGTCAAGCATCCCATATTTTAGTAAGAGGGAAGGATTCAGGCTGTCAAGAACCTCATGCATTTGATGCTATTGATGGCTCTGCATCTTAAAGGTGACACAAAAGCTAAGAGAGACACTTCTATCCTTTTTACCCTGCAAGTTTTTATTTTCTATAATTGTTACATTAAGCAAGAATTAATGCGATGAAGGCTTGTTCCTCTACCCTCTGAACACAAACAGCTCCCATTAACAGCTTGGAGAACAGGGCCTCAGTTCATATTAGAAAGGAATAGAAATTCTACGATTTTTTTTTTTTTATGGTGCCTTCCTATTTTTTCAACAAACTACACAGCTAAATTGGTTTTCTTATTTTTGAATGTTCTGGGTATACTTTTTATCCCTCCACTTAAAATATCTGGAGACTTTGAGCCTTAAGAGGATAACACAGGCAGATAATATTAAAAGTTATTTTTACTAATTATGCATATCTTTTTTATCCTGTGAGAGAGGATAAAGTTTGACTATATGATCTGAATACAATTAGCTTGCATAGCAGATTTATGTGTATTACAGGATTTTTTTTAATACGACTGTGATCTTGATGGATACATAATTGTTAATAAAATAAAAGGTTTTTTTTAAAATATGTATTTTGGCTTTACCTCAATTTGACCATTCTCACATACATTATATTTGCAAAAAAGGTAACTTTATCTCTGAAATAAGTTCTTCTTTGCTCTTTACTTCTTAAATGCAAAGAAAAACAATCTATTCTATTGGGAGATGGGTCGGAAATGGGAGGGAGCGTGGGCTACAACGGCAGAGAGAAAGGAGGGTCAGGGCAAAACTGGGAGGCAAGGTCAAATCAGGATCTTAGATGCCTATATACAAATGCAAGAAGTATGGGAAATAAGCAGGAAGAACTGGAAGTGCTAATAAATAAGTACAATTATGACATTGTTGGCATCACAGAAACTTGGTGGGATAATACACATGATTGGAATGTTTGTATGGAAGGGTACAGCTTACTCAGGAAAGATAGACAGGGAAAAAGGGAGGAGGTGTTGCCTTATACATTAAAAATGAACACACTTGGAGTGAGGTGGAGATGGACATAGGAGGCGGAAGTGTTGAGAGTCTCTGGGTTAGGCTAAAGGGATTAAAAACAAAGGTGATGTCATGCTAGGAGTCTACTACAGGCCACCTACCCAGGTGGAAGAAGTGGATGAGGCTTTTTCAAACAACTAACAAAATCATCCAAAGCCCAAGATTTGGTGGTGATGGGGACTTCAACTCTCCAGATATATGTTGGGAAAATAACACTGCAGGGCACAGACTATCCAATAAGTTCTTGGACTGCATTGGAGACAACTTTTTATTTCAGAAGGTTGAAAAAGCTACCAGGGGGGAAGCTGTTCTAGATTTGATCCTAACAAATAGGGAGGAACTGGTTGAGAATTTGAAAGTGGAAGGCAGCTTGGGTGAAAGTGATCATGAAATCATAGAGTTCACAATTCTAAGGAAGGGTAGAAGGGAGAACAGCAAAATAGAGACAATGGATTTCGGGAAGGCGGATTTTGGTAAGCTCAGAGAGCTGATAGGTAAGGTCCCATGGGAATCGAGACTGAGGGGAAAAACAACCGAGGAGAGCTGGCAGTTTTTCAAAAGGACATTGTTAAGGGCCCAAAAGCAAGCTATTCCGATGTGTCGGAAAGATAGAAAATACGGCAAAAGACCGCCTTGGCTTAACCACGAGATCTTGCGTGATCTAAAAATAAAAAAGGAGTCATAAAAATGGAAAGTAGGACAAATTACAAAGGATGAATATAGGCAAACAGCACAGGAATGCAGGGGCAAGATTAGAAAGGCAAAGCGCAGAATGAGCTCAAACTAGCTTCGGGAATAAAGGAAACAAGAAGACTTTTTATAAATACATTAGAAGCAAGAGGAAGACCAAGGAGAGGGTAGGCCCACTGGTCAGTGAGGAGGAGAAATAGTAACAGGAAACTTGGAAATGGCAGAGATGCTCAATGACTTCTTTGTTTCAGTCTTCACCGAGAAGTCTGTAGGAATGCCTAACATAGTAAATGCTAGTGGGAAGGGGTAGTTTTAGAAGGTAAAATAAAAAAAAGAACAACTCAAAAATCACCTAGAAAAGTTAGATGCCTGCAAGTCACCAGGGCCTGATGAAATGCATCCTAGAATACTCAAGGAGCTGATAGAGGAGGTATCTGAGCCTCTAGCTATCATCTTTGGAAAATCATGGGAGACAGGAGAGATTCCAGAAGACTGGAAAAGGGCAAATATAGTGCCCATTTATAAAAGGAAATAAGAACAACCCAGGAAACTACAGACCAGTTAGTTTAACTTCTGTGCCAGGGAAGATAATGGAGCAAGTAATTAAGGAAATTATCTGTAAACACTTGGAATGTGGCAAGGTGATAGGAACAGCCAGCATGGATTTGTAAAGAACAAATCGTGTCAAATCAATCTGATAGCTTTCTTTAATAGGATAACGAGTCTTGTGGATAAGGGAGAAGCGGTGGATGTGGTATACCTAGACTTTAGTAAGGCGTTTGATACGGTCTCGCATGATATTCTTATCAATAAACTAGGTAAATACAACTTAGATGGGGCTACTATAAGGTGGGTGCATAACTGGCTGGATAACCGTACTCAGAGAGTAGTTATTAATGGTTCACAATCCTGCTGGAAAGGCATAACAAGTGGGGTTCATGAGGGTCTGTTTTGGGACCGGCTCTGTTCAATATCTTCATCAACGATTTAGATATTGGTGTAGAAAGTGCGCTTATTAAGTTTGCAGATGATACCAAGCTGGGAGGGGTTGCGACTAATCTGGAGGATAGGGTAAGAATTCAAAATGACCTGGACAAATTGGAGAAATGGTCTGAGGTAAATAGGATGAAGTTTAATAAAGACAAATGCAAAGTGCTCCATTTAGGAAGGAACAATCAGTTTCACACATACAGAATGGGAAGCGACTGTCTAGGAAGGAGTACGGCAGAAAGGGATCTAGGGGTTATAGTGGACCACAAGTTGAATATGAGTCAGCAGTGTGATGCTGTTGCAAAGAAAGCAAACATGATTCTGGGATGCATTAACAGGTGTGTTGTGAGCAAGACACGAGAAGTCATTCTTCCGCTCTACTCTGCGCTGGTTAGGCCTCAGTTGGAGTATTGTGTCCAGTTCTGGGCACCGCATTTCAAGAAAGATGTGGAGAAATTGGAGAAGGTCCCAGAGAAGAGCAACGAGAATGATTAAAGGTCTAGAGATCATGACCTATGAGGGAATACTGAAGGAATTGGGTTTGTTTAGTTTAGAAAAGAGAAGATTGAGGGGGGACATGATAGCAGTTTTTAGATATCTAAAAGGGTGTCATAAGGAGGAGGGGAGAAAACTTGTTCATCTTGGCCACTGAGAATAGAACAAGAAGCAATGGGCTTAAACTGCAGCAAGGGAGGTTTAGGTTGGACATTAGGAAAAAGTTCCTAACTGTCAGGGTAGTCAGACACTGGAATAAATTGCCCAGGGAGGTTGTGGAATCTCCATCTCTGGAGATATTTAAGAGTAGGTTAGATAAATGTCTATCAGGGATGGTCTAGACAGTATTTGGTCCTGCCATGAGGGCAGGGGACTGGACTCGATGACCTCTCGAGGTCCCTTCCAGTCCTAGTATTCTATGATTCTCATTGGAGTTAGTGCTTTTTTGTTAATTCCTTGAAAGATGGATGTGAAATCTGTGTGTTCTAACTAGGCCAATGGTTGACCCTGGTAGGGAAACTGAAACCCTCCAATCTCCTTTTGGCTTGCTCACCACCCTATTGGGAGTATTAACAATTGCCTTGGTTGTGGGAGGTGGGGCATGAGTCCATTCCTGATTCTCAGTCAATGATAGACTATTCCCCCATATTGCCTCTCTTTGATATTCTTCTTGATTGAGGGTTAGCAGTAAATGCATCTTTTATAATTACCATAATTTTTATCACAGTAGCACCAATAGGTCCTCACTGTACTTGATGCTGTGTATTCATGATGCTATATCTATTTTGTTGGCACAACCATAGTGTAATTAGTTTGTAACAGCACATATCTGTAAGTGAATAGCAGATTTCTGCTTGAAAACGTTCTACCTAACCGAACACTAGTTTTATATCACAGCATGTTCTATCTTCCTGGGTTTTGCCTGCTACTAGAACATTTGAAGGTAACAGCTAGTTTGTTGGTAGTTTCAGATAGGTTATTGAAGACTATGCATAGTGAATGTCATTTCATAGCTCCACCTGTGATGGATGTTTGTGGTTTCTGTTGCAACTTCAGGCCTGTCAGAATTCTTTGAAGTACTGCTGTACTCCCAGTACATACTGCATACTGGAGGGAAAGGCAAAAGGAGCAAATGGGCCATTTTCTATAATAAAAGTTAATGTTATTATTGTGTGTTATTATTGTGTTAACAATAAAATGTTATTATTGTGTATAAATGTAAAGAATTCTCATCTGAGCTTAGTTTCTGTGGGTATGTCTATACTACAGCGTTATTTTGAAATAGCTTATTTAGAAATAACGCGCCTAAACACAAAATGCTTTTTGAAATAGCGTTTTGCTATTTCGAAATAGCGCGTCCACACTGATAGGATGCTGAATTGCATTTAAGGCTGGACAGAACCGGTTCTAGCAGGGCATCAGGTCAGGAGGTAGCCTCAGGCAGCAGCCACACAAGGTATCTGAGATCGGTGCTTAAAGGGACCCCAGACAGCTGGATCTAAGGTTTCCCTGCTTGCTTGCCTACCTCGCTGAGGGACAGCAAAGCATTTTTTTCTCTGCATGCTCTGGTTGCCCTCACTCAGGATACCACAGCACTCTGCAGCATGGAGCCAGAGCCGCCCCTGGGCACTCTGGTGCTTCTCCTGTACCTGTTACTGCGAGCCTGGAAGCACATTCTGCAGGCAGTAACAGTCTCCCTGGTGTGCCCCACTGGGGGCTTGTGCCTCATTCCTCCCTCATGTCCTTCCACTACCCTTCCCTAACCCCCCTTCCTGCTGTACAATAAAAGACACGTGTTCATTACAACAAAGCCTCTTTATTGAACAAAACTGGGGTGGGGGGAGGGGGAATGAAACTGAGGTGAGACTGGGGAAAGAAGGTGGGAGAGGGAAGGGGGAAACCTGGGAGGAGGGACCTGGCAGGGGGAGGCAAGGGGAGGAAAAGCTCAGGGCTCAGGGCTGGGGGTCTCGCCGGCCTAACTGTCTCCCAGCACCGCGGGTGTGGGGGCCTCAGTGTCCCTGGGGGTGTGGGGAGGAAGAAGCGGGAGGAGGAAAAGGAGTGGGAGGAGGAGCGGTAGCTGGGAAGGCAGCAGGGGCTAGAGCAGCAGCAGGCAGCAAGCTCTGCCCCAGGGTCAATGACCACCTGGGGGGGCATGGACTGTCCTGCCCCCCAGGATGTGGTCCACGGCATCAAAATAGGGGTAAGGGTCTGGGTCCCCTGGTTGGGAGTTGCCCCCTGTGGCCCTGGCATACTCCTGCCGCAACTCCACCTGTAGATGGTTGCATTCCTCCGTTTAGTGCGGAGATCATGGACATTGGAGGCATCCCCCCAAACCTAAATTAGGTCCCTGATCTCCGCACTGGACCAGGCAGGTGCCCACCTTTTCCGGCCCCTGGCAGGCTCCTGGGAGCTGGCAGACTGCTCCTGGGGAGCGGTGGAGGACTGGCTGGCACTGGCTGCCTGGCTCATGCTGGGGCCACTGGGTCAGGTGCAGCGACTCGTGGCTCTGGGCTGGCAGGCTTGGAGCTGGCACAGACACTTTGGCCAGAATCAACCCCTTTAAGGCTCTGGGGATGGGGGGAGGGAGAGGAGTTTTCTTGGTTGTGCCCAGAGTGGCCACCAGGGCACCCTAGGAAGGGCTGGAGGCCCCCTATTTCGAAATAAGCGTTTACGTGATGCTTATTTCGAAATAGCAATTTAGAAATTGGCACTATTCCTCGTGGAATGAGGTTTACCAAATTCAAAATAAGCCCACCACTATTTCGATTTAATTTCGAAATAGCGGTTTGGCTATGTAGACGCTGGTACAGTTATTTCGAAATAATGGCTGTTATTTTGAAATAACTTTGCTGTGTAGACATACTCCCAGTGAAGAAAGAATTGACCTGGACATTTTAGTATGTGGGTCAAATTGCATTTACCTAGAAATTAATTAGTGAAGCACCAAATATGGAATGTTGTAAAATAGAATGGAATAAGACCAAGTTTATTGTTGGATGACAGATAGGGCAGTGTTTTTTCTTATGTGATTCAAATTGTTCTATTAGGCCCCATTCAGCAATGAATACTATGTAGGTGTAGATGGCTACTCATACAGACCCCATTGACTTTCATGGAACTCCATAGAGCCATATGGGTCATTTTGCAATAAGGGCCTAAATTATTATTATCACATAAACCATAGCCTTCATTGTGTCAGCACTGATGAGAGCAACACAACTGTAATAACAAAGCACTGTTTCTGTTGCATAGGAGAACATATTTTGATATGAAAACAATTCTATTTCAAGCTTCCAAAGGATAATTATTGAAAACGCATTTTTAAAATCTTAGAGAATATGAAAAATAACATAATAGAATCCTTTTAAGTACACTTTAGCAAATGGAGGTATGTCTATACTCTGAAAATTCACATTAGCAGGCAATGGGTAACTGGGAGCAACCCTTATAATATCTGTACTAAAAATCACAAATTGCAAGCGTACTTTCTACTATGCCTTTGTAATGATGGTTTTGGAACATGGTGGTCTAGAGCACTAGTATCCAGCATTTGCAGAAAGAGGACCAAACATATTATTTCAAAAAGTTGTAAGGCCATAATCAATACTCAGAGATATATTCACTGACCTACTCTGCACCATGTTGCCTCCCAATCAGAACCACCTGCAACTCCTCCTGTTCAGGAGTCTCCTATCACGGAGGAATCACCAGAGAGCATAAGACCAGTGTATTCAATTTTACGCCTCCTTCCCCACAGCTTCTGGTACAAGTGGGAAGCATAGAATGGAGTGGCATGATGAAGATGGAGGAGAGTCTGAATGGTGGGGGCTGACTCCCAGTTAACTACTGCAACTGAGAAGTCCACCGGGTACTGTGTAACCTGTGTTAGTTCAGAGAAACTGGGAGAGCTTAACTGTACATTAGTTTAGAGTGTAAGATCTATTTAGATCATGCACTGTTTGGGAAAGGGCCCATCTTTGTGGTTGGGTCTTTTAGGCTCTGCCACTATACAAACAAATAATAATAATTGGCTGCTGGTTCTCAATTTCTCCTCTTTTTTTCCTCTCCTGAGCTGCTTAGGTGGCTGTACATGGGATTTGTTTTAATGAGTAAACAACCTGTGAGTTTTACACTTCATTAACCAGGAGAACTTTGTGAGTTCAACATCAGAGCAGTGAGATCTTGGGAAAACCTGTGTGGCATGGTCATAGGATGAGCTCATATAAAATCACGTGAGAATTTACAAATGAAAATATGAGGACAGTGGCTCTTAATCTTTCCCTTGTCAATAACTTCTCCCATTGAGCAATATAATAATAATAGATTGGTCATGCACCTCTAACACCTGTTTGCAGGTCAGGAACCCCACACTGATAAATGGTGCTTTAGGGCAATTATGAAAATATTACAGGAAGACACCCAACTCATGAATAGGTTGTGTTTCAAAAGTTCATTTGTTAGTCTGTTGTCTGGAGTTCCAAATGCATTTTCCATAGAAAAAAATGCTATAAATGATAGTTAGATTCCCAGGCTAGCCCACAAAAGCCTATTTAACCCATAATGTAGCTGAAATACTGTATAACTGCAATAAAAAATTGTAGAAATATTTTTTTTTAATTAAACTTGAATGCTGGTGCTTGAGGAAAGGCAGGTTTAATTGGAGGAGGATGAGGTGGTAGTTGGAGATTCTTGAAGAGGACTTCTGGGCAACCCGCCTAAGGCTGCACCTAGCCCCTGTTCACCAGGAAGTTGTGAGTAGTGCAAACAAGAAGACTCCAGAAGAGCAGGGGTGGCCATGCAGCAGCTAGAGGGAAGCAGTGGTTTCCCTATCCAAGTACTACTCTCCATCCACTGGCTGCGTGACTGCCCCCTGCTCCTCTGGAGTCCTCTGGCCAGCACTTGCACTACTTGCCACCACCTGTGCTTCTTGCCTGCTCCATGAGGCTGCAGGTGAGCTTTTGTTTGTATGTGCCAATGTTTGTAAGTTGGATGTTTGTAACTCGGGGAGTGCCTTTATTCCTATGTTGCTTAATGTTGGCAGGAAAAATATTAAGAGCCACTGTCCTCATAGTTTCATTTGTAAATTCTCTCATGATTTTAGATGAACTCATCCTATAGCCATGCCACATAGGTTTTCCCAAGATTTTACTGCTCTGATCTTGCATATACAAAGTTCTCCTGGTTAATGAAGTGTAAAACTCACAGGTTGTTTACTGTAAACAAATAAAAGTAATTATTACTGCACAATTTTAGACCATAAGAATAACATCAAGAGGCAGTAGAGTAAATTACTGAGCAAACTCTTTAATGCAGCATTGAGTATCTTATCTAATATATTCAGTAACCATCATTACAGCTGAATAGTTCTATACTTCATACGTTAAAGAGCAAAATTTAGCAGATTTCTTCAATAATCAATGTATCATAAGATAGAAATACACAATGCAGTTGAAACTCTCCACAAGAAATTCAATAAAAAACCAAAGTTTCTATTTTGATACCAATAATGTTCATGTTATTTGTACAAGTCACTTGAGAATCTGACTGCAGTTTTACAAATGGCTTTCCCTACTCTGTACTATGGGTAGCTGAATATGGAGTTTTCATAGCCCTAAATATGGACTTGAGTTGAGCTGAAAATACCATAGAAAGCCACCTTGTGTATACTGAAATTTAAAATGGCTGTATTTTTTACAAAAATATAAAAAATTTGTAAGTAGCAAGGGTGACCTCCAGTGTGCAATAGGTTTATGCCACAGCATCTTAAAAACAATATATATTGCTTTGTTGGCCCACTATAGATTATGAGTGCTTTACTAGATCAAGTATAAATTTAATTTCTTGCATAAAAGATAAGACTGAGCATGACATTTATCTTCCACTTTTAATTGTGATTTTCAGGTAGGAGCATTTACAGCCTGAAAGCATTATATTGAATAGCAAAAGAAAAGGGAATTGTATAAACAAAGAAAGTAGGGGGAAAGTGTGTTTCTTTGCAAATGCTGAAATGCAGATTATGGGATCTAACTTTTTTAGAAGTCAACATAAATTTAACATAACATTTATAATATTGTAAATTGAGGAGGTTTTTTAAAGGAATGCTGCAAACATTGCATATTATGCATAACATTTCAAATTACACAATTGCTCTCTATGGAAGAATGTAACTATTAAACTATAGAATACATTTACATAGTATCATATATGAACTTGAAAATATTCCAGAGTTCAGGGAATAATAATCTTATATTTCACTTATACTAAAGAGTTTTACCTATGAAAATCTAATAGTTTACCACAATGTGTAATATAATCCATATTAGTCTCTTATTCTGAATAGTTCTCAGTACAAAAAATACCTAAAGTCTATCATTCCAAAAGGTAATTCATTATGCTGATCTTTTCATTTCAGAAAGATGAGTCAGCTGGATATCTTTGAATGGAACTTCAGTCAATCAGATATCTTTAATGAAACCATAATAAATATAATCAAAATAAATTCAAATAGTAAGAACATTCTTGCAAATTCTTTTTTCACTGCCAACTTCAAAACACAATTTACCTTTTGCTAGTTCATTTTAATTTTTTTATAACAAATTCAGAAGTTTTTTTTTAAGCTAACTGCAAACACACAAAAGATCTAATTATGGGTCCCTACTGGTACTACTGCCTGTCAATGTAAGTGTTTTTCAGGGTCTGCCAGTGTTTCTATTATACCTCCCTACTTCCAGAGGCTTATAATGTGAACATTAAAATTTTGCTTCTGTTTGATTCTTGGCATTCTGTACAAGATATGCTAAAATGTTTTTTTTAATTAATTCAGTAACAGTTGAGACATTTTAAAGCTATAACTGTGGCGGAAAGAGTAGAGATCTTAAAGCTTTTTTTGCATCTATCATTTAAAAACATCTTACTGTTTCAAAAACCCAAATGTTTCGCACTTGTAATCTTAAAATAAGTGAGGGACCACCATTACACGTGGGCCAAATCATATTTGCCTTACTCAGTCAAGCACTCATAATGAAGACAATGAACCCATTTTCTTGACTAAAATTAGAGGGATTTGGCCTTGTAGTTTCATTGATGTGCAAATTATGGAGCAGTAGGTAGGCTTTGAAATACAATATATAATTCTCTTTCCTTGGATTTGCTATGCATTATCTTGTCAGGTATTTGTGCACTGGTTACTATCATCATCCTCATTGCCCTTCATGCCCACTGGCATATAGGGCAGCAACAAAGGTCCTCCACTTCTGTCTATCTCTGGCCAGCCTCTCAATAGTGCCCCAAGTGTGATTCATGCTCTTCATTTCTACTTCAGTGGTCTGGTACCATGTTGTCTTGGGTCGTCCTTATTTCTGCTTCCCTTCAGGTGTCCAGTGCACAGCAATCTTTGTGATGGAGCTTCCATCTTTCCTGAGCACGTGCCCAATCCATTTTCAGCGTCTTTCCATAATGATTGTAGACATGTCATCTTTTTTGCACCACACAAGCAGGTCCTTATTTGAAATTATTCTTGGCCAAAAAATATGGAGGATCCTCCAAAGACTTCTGGTGTGAAAAGTCGACAATTTATCGAGGTCATACGCTATCATCTGCTAGCATTCTGATTCATATAATAGTGTTGATAAAACTTCAGTTTGGTATGGATGCTGTACTGTGATGACTTCCATACAGCATTCAGACTCATGAACACATTTCTGGCTTTACTGAGTCCACTCTGGATATCGCTTCTGATGCCTCCATCTTGCCTGATAATACTTCCCAAGTATGTAAAAGCTCTCTATGATAGGTAGGTCATGGCCATCGATCTTAACTGATGCTGGTGCCTCAATATTTAGGGTCATGACTTCTGTCTTCTTCTGGCTAACTCTTAGTCCGACCTGTTTTCCGAAAGTGCAGTCGATTTGTCTTCTCTTGCATATGACGATGCACATGGGAGAGCAGCACAAGGTCATCAGCAAAATCAAGGTCCTCTAATGTGGAGAAGCCAGTCCATCTGATGCCTCTTGGCTCATCTTCTGTTGTACGCCGCATAACTCAGTCTATGACTAAGTTAAAGAGCATCAGAGACATGACGCATCCCTGCCTTACTCCAGTCTTAACTTCGAAGTGTAGATCATTGTTCCCCATGCTGCATGTGAAATTGTTATAAAAGCTCTTAATGAGCTGTACAACTTGTTGTGGTATTCCATATGTTCTCAGAATATGCCAAAGACTATCCCTATGAATGCTGTCAAAGGCTTTTTTGAAATCAATAAAGTTGATGAACAACTGCCTCTGCCATTCAATGCATTGCTCAATGATGTTACGCAGTACAAACATTTAATCTACACATCCCCATCCTTTAAACAAGCCAGCTTGTTCTTTCCTCAGTGATTTATCAACAGCGTCTACAATCCGCTGAATAATGATCTTAGCAAGGATCTTGCTTGGCACTGAAAGGAGTGTGATGCTGCGCCAGTTGTTACAGTCATTGAGTGCTCCCACTGGTTACTAAGGACTGCTTAATTAGATATTGATATGTAATGGCCACTGGAACTGTTATGGTGTAGTGTGTTGATAGTTTAAAAGGAGGAAACATTTTAAACTATATTTAATGATGATTCAGCATATTGTGTCACTATGCAGATTAGGGAGGTTTTCAGTATGCTCATTGTTCCAGTCATGCTGGGAAAAAGACAAGATGCAATGGATGGGGTTTAATAGGGCAGCAACTTTATTCACTTACCGCATTCTGGGAATACTCGGTAATAAATCATACAATGCAGGTTGTCATTCTTTCCTTAATTGTTTCCACCTATTTGGGAAGGCTGCTACCTGCCCTCCCCATTCTCAGTCTGGTCTCAGCAATGGCCCCAGTGCCTTTTCCACATTTAAGAATTAAAGGTATCTGGAAAAAGGGGTAATATGTGGAGTCCCTCTGCTGCACTAAACTCCAATTGCTCCATTCAGTCAAGCTTCTCCTTCCCATCCTCATAAACCAATTCAAATGACTAGCAGCCTTTTTCCTTTTTTGGCTTGATGGACAAAAATCTATCACAGTCAGTTACCGTGAACACATTTTTTAAAGATTGGTGACTTTTTTCAATGAAATGCAGTATTAAATTAATTACTATAGTAAACATCAGGTTTTTTGTTTTGTTTTGAAAATGTGATTTTGTTTGAGTACAACTTAAAGTTTAAAACTATCAACACATATTAACATTGTCT
Organism: Rafetus swinhoei; assembly: GCA_019425775.1. Lineage (NCBI taxonomy): Eukaryota > Metazoa > Chordata > Testudines > Trionychidae > Rafetus > Rafetus swinhoei. The sequence goes on from CM033427.1 coordinate 59,741,906, forward strand.
CTATATTTCTCTAAAAGTATGAAAAAGTCTTAGATTTCCAGCTCCTCAAGAAAGAACGCATCTCTTCATATATTTGCACAGCAATTTATGCAACTAGGCATCAATTTTGATATGGGCCTCAGAGCACAATAGTAATTTACATTCCAAATAATAATAACAGTAATAAGTAACAGATTGGATTAAGGGAAACATTTCAACATTACATTTGAATTTCTTTGATTATGTGGGAATAAAACAAAATCAGACTTTTTTCAATCCCTTAACATAGTAGAAATTTTATTTCTCTAGAATTATTTTTATCTGTGGCACTTCAAATTAACTATAAATTAGACTTAAGTCAAGGTAAAACTGATATTATGAATTGAGGATGCATTTTTGCCTGTTCCCATAATGCATATGAAACCCAGTTCTTCTCACACAGACACAACTCCTATTGAACACAATGGGTCAAAGGCAGCAATCAATATCTAGGCCCAATTCAACACAGTAGGAGTTGTAGCAGAATAATGATACAGAACTAGGGACACTGCATTGAATTACATATCCTGAATTGGTTATTTCTCCCTAACTGATGATACATATATATGCATAAAAGATATAAGGGCAAATGAAAATTATGAGTATGCTCAGATACCATATTAAAGCATGAATGAAAATATATCCTGTCAAGCAATTGAAATTAACATACAAATTTACTCATATTTTATTTAAATTGTACATAATATGGATTACAGTTACATAAAATGGATATAGTGTTCTTTTTGTGTATCAATCTCTCAAGTGTCAGTTTTCCAGCGGTGTTAGATATTCTTTGATTTTTGAGTAAGGAGGGATTTTTTGTGTGTGCTGTTTTGGTTTTCTGTGTTCTTCTAATGCAGTGTTTTGGCAAATTCTGCAAGTTTCTTAAATGAAGATTTTTTTTTCTCTTCTATGCATCTGGAGACCATTTTAATTCACTTACCAGCTAAATCCTCAAAGGGACTGGAGTATATGGTAACACAGGAGCCAATATCCCAGCTATCAGTTTTCATACAGCCAGGCTGGACCTTTACATTACTGCTGCCCCACATTTATTGTTCCTTCATTGTAACTGTCAGCATTTCCTGACAGCACATTATGGAGCACATGGCTACAAAGTCGGTATCAATCAGTCCATGATCATGCAGATATAAGTAGTAGACTATTGATAATGGACCTTAAATCAGATCATCATGGCTTAGGCATTAGATTCTTAAAAGGCAGCAACCCTGTGGGATCGCCGTCTTGCTGGCACCTGTTACAAAGCGCACAAACTAAGCTTTTACTACCAATCAGCTACAACTTTCTAAGAATCAATTTTTAAAAAACACCATTGCACTAGGTAATGTATTCTGAAAGTGGAGGTAGCAATTAATACAACTTTTCACTATACCGCCTTTAAATTACACGTAGTAGAAATATTACACAATACCTGCCATTACACTAATGTTCTTTTCCTCCCATTGATAACAGCAGTTTTGTTGTGCTTTGAAAATGTCTTACTTCAAAAGCACTTCAACTTGATATGGCCATTTAACAAGAAAAGTGAGAGAATATGTGTAGTTTAAAGAAGCTCTTCACCAAATTGAAAGCACCATGTTAAAAACAAAAGGATCTAATTTGTCCCAGACATAAATAATAAAACAAAACAAGAGTAGCATGCAAATTTAGCAACATAAAATTTAAGGTGATAAACAGAATGGAGCCTGGCTTCTTGTTTAGTATTCCTTAGTTATCACCATAATTGCTGCATGTCTGTCATCACTAGAAAAAGAAAAAAGTGTCTCTCTCTCAGCTGCTCCCCTGCTTGTTTTGTTCGCTGTATTCTTGTAAAGTGGGAGAAAATAAGTGTCATTTAATGAATAGTGCTATTCTTTGTCTGACAGCTTCATATCTGTTAGGTGTAGGAGGCCTAGTACTTTCCTTTTCTGATAATGTTTTTGACAGTGTGCTAAATTCCTCCCCCCCAAAAGGCCGGCGTATATATTCTGCTAAAAGGGGCTTCATCTATCCTGAATGGGTGCCCTCTTTTAACCCCCTTCAGCTTCTGTTCTTACATTAATTGAGCTGATCAGATTGAGCATATGAATTTGTCTTTGATGTATTCGTATGTTTAGTTGACGCTGCTCGCTTTCTCATTGGCAGCGGACAGAGCTCTCAGACAAATAGGACTGTTGCCATGGTAACAAGCAATAGCTAGGGGATCTCTTGAAAAATATTTTTATTTCAAAATTCAAACTGGAAAATTCTCACTGGATATGGTTCTCAGTTCTAAACGTGTCATGTCTAATGATGAATGCAATTAGGAATCCCACCAGTGTTTTAAATAATAAATTAGGCTAATTTTCTAGGCCTGGCATGATGACATACAAATAGTAAAAGGCATCTTTTCTTTTTTCTCCATGACAAAAGACTTATTAATGACTTTTGTTCTTAGGATTTCAAAATTAATAGAATGGTAGACTAATGATACTGCCTTTTTTATGTGCAGAAAACCAGAGGCCTAGAGGTAAACTTTTTTTTTTAAATACTTCAAGCTGCTCTGATATTTGGTTATTCCATATAAAAGCAGGTAAAAAAAAAAATCCTTCTACAAATGTTGAAAGCTGAAGCAGTTGGTAAATCTCAGAGGATAGAAAATGCCCATAGCCATTTTTAATTACTGAGCATGAAAAAAGGATGGATGTTGAACATAAGTTTTGTAGGCCCCTACAATCTTAGAATACCAGGATTTTAATTCTTAAGATCTCATTTGAAATACAAAGAAACAATGAAAAGAAAAAGGCTTAACTGTAGAAAAGGACTGATGATTAGACTATGATGATTAGTAATTAAAATACATATTTTGTATTATTCTAGCTGCTATTATTTTCCCTAGAAATTAGCTTCCTGGCTTCAGCTTTTAAGATACTGCCTGTCAATGCAGAGTAATAGAGTTTCAGGGTTCTGCCTCAACATGTAATTATACTACAATGAAACCCATTGATATTATCATCTTTTATGCTACTTCCAATTAGTCTTGTTCAGTCTTTAAGGGTCAATCCCCTATGTCTTAGTACTGAGTTAAATGTTAAAACTCAGAACGTCTATGATTTGATGTCAATTACAAGAGAAATGAGGTTATATTACAGAGATTCCATTTACATTTATGTAGTAAATCTGTGAATTTGATAATGTGTATGTGGTCTTACTAATCATTACCCTGCATCTTACACTGGGGGGGTATTTGTTGGGCTGGCTGGGAGAAGAAAACAATTCTTGATGATTTGAGTGGAGAGGGATGTAGGGAAAACAATTCTTGATGGCTTGGGGGGAGATATGGAACTGCTAGAAAAGGGGCTGGGGCTAACTCATAACCCAGGAATGAGGAATTTTAAAGGGTCTGCTTGTACTGGGATCCTTTTATTCATGGAGCAGGATCGGCAGTACCCACTATACTCTAGTGCAGTGTTTCTGAAAGTGTTCCGCGAAATCACTTTGAGAAACACATTAACTGGCCACTCCAGTTTGTTTATTTACTGGCGCCATGGCCACGGAGCCTTGTGACTCCCATTGGCTCTGTTTCATCCTTTGCAGTCAAGGGGAGCCGCAGGAAGCAAACGTGGAACACTTTCAGAAACACCGTTGTAATGGTAAATATACCAGGTTATTAGCTATATCTCCTATGGACATTATGCTAGTCATCCCATTCAGAGGCGCTGGGAAGGAATTTTTCTCTTTCGACCATATTGGCCAGGTGCAGTTGAGTTTTTTCACTCTCTCACTGCAGGTTCAGTTGGGCCCAGTTCATCCAGAATATGACGGGTGGTAGGTCATATGCTGCAACTTTTTATTTAAGTATATAGTGATGTTCAGTGCAGGTATTCCATAAAAAAAGCATACAGTAATGGATAAATGTCTTGGGAGAGGTGCTCGGTAATTGAGCGAGCTGGCAGTAGTTGGGGTCTCCTATGACTGGAACAGCATGGCACCAAACTCCATCATTTTAATCCACCTTACCCCTCCTATGAGGGGGGTTGTTGGTAAGGTCCCAGCAATTGATTCCCTGGATAGATCTGAATGGAAGGGAGGGAGCTATGAAAGGCACACCTCCATCCCGATTAATTATGGGACAAAACAAGGGAGTGTTACCCGCATTGTGCATGTTATCTGCCGGATAGTCCCAGACATCTAATAATAAAGATGCGGCCTGACGAAACCCATAGCAAATGTTTAGGCACAACCAGGCAAACCAGGCAAAATCTGTAAATCAGAATCATACCAAAAAAACTGATGGCATAGTGAAAAGGAACTTAAAGAAATACTGGAAGGAACACCTGTTGCTCTGTTAGGTATGTGAGTCTTAAGTATGAATTCCTTACTCTCTGGATGCTCTGAGAGAAAAAGAGTAACTATATAAAACATGTAAGTGGGAGAAAAAATAGTTCCAATCTTCCGTCTTTTATTTGTTTTAGAAGAAAAATGTTTTATATAATGGAGTTTTAAGTAAGCTAAAGAGAGGATCTGCAATATAATTTATAATATAATTAGCAACATATTGTAGACATAAGGTTCTGCATGGTAATCCAACAGCATGTTATACGCACGGAAGTCAATGGAGGTCTTATTATTGACTTGAATAATGCCATTTTACTCTGTTAAACCAAATGAAAGCAAAATCCCAGGCTCATCTGGTTAGTAGATTTAAGAATGAAGTCCTTCTCTCTACAGCTAGTTGTCCGCCCCAGTGACAGATTTATCAAGTGTAGATTTGACTGGTGAAGTGATTAAAAAATATAGCATTTCCAATTCTTAACACAGAAGGTAGAGTTAATAGGAACCTACTTTTATGATTTTGTTATAAATAATGATTCTGTCCCTTTATAAAATGTTTGTTGTGAATTTCTATTGTTATTCTTTCAACCATTGTTCATTTCTCTTTATTATTTCTATATAGATATACATAATCCCCCACTATTATTAAGATGCATAGATTTTATATTTTAATCTCTTTCACTTACTTGCTTTTATCTGAACAAATGCTAGAATTATACAAAATACAAGGCTGGGGAAAGTAGAGTTTAACATGGCACCTTTCAAAAGCACCAAGTGTTATAGAGTTATCCAATAATACAACCCATTGTTGTGCAACATGTAAACATTAATAACAATAGTTAACAAGGGAAAGATGAAAACCTAACTTATTTCATTTTCACTGAGAAGGTTCACAAAATTACATTGTATAGCCATTTGATTCAACAGTAATCAGAGATCATCACAGTCCTTAACAATCATTAATTCATCTAGTCATAGGTGTTAAACTAACTTCATCAGTACATAAGAGAAAGGTAAATTTAGAGCTTTAAAATACCCTCACGGCATATTAAACAGGGTGGACCTTTGTCCATCTTGATAGAAAAAAGGGGCTTCCCCTTTAATTTTACGAGTGGATCATTTCCCCTTTAAAGCCTCCCTGCAAGAGAAGGCACCGGATTACTGAATCCTGGAAGAGGCAGAAAGCACTTCAGCTGGACTGGGAAGGCATGGGCTTGCCCTCTGCCCCACTGATGATGAGAAGATCAGTAGTTATTTTAGCACTGGATTGTGCTAGCCAAAGCTCTCTTTATGTCCAGTGTAAATATTCCATAGATAATGGATACAGTGATCAGATAAAATGGATTGGTAGAAGACTTAAAGATAAAAGACTCATTAAAGGATTGAGAAAGGGGAGTTCAGGGCTCCCATGATGAGTGTGGCCAGGGGTTGACCCCCCCCCCCCTTGACTTGTATAGCCCCACTTATCAAGGGGGGAGAGAAGCGGGATCCCAGCAGGGAGTTGGCTGGGAATTGAAAGGGAAAAAGGAATGCTGATGAAGCCCCAGAGTTGATCATGGAATTACCTGCACTGTATAATTTTGTCTAACAGTTACTCCCAGATATTAAAGACTAAAGTTTTGACCTAATTAAAAGCACATCCCATTGCTTCCTGTCCTTCCAGAATAGCCAGACAATGAAAGTAATATTTGAGGAACAGGAAAAGTACATGTTGGCTTTTTTTTTTAAAATCTGAATAATATATTTCTCCTTTCACACCGTATCCTTTAATATCCTAATTCTTCAGAACTAAATCTGGAAGTCTCAGTAGGGGAAGACCGAACAGAAGCAAAAAGGCCCTCAAAAACTACATTATGCTCAATATTAGCAATATATAACAGTTCATAATCCTTAAAGTACTTTAAGGGAAAGAAGACAGCAACCATTTAAATTGATTACATGTCATCAGAAATCATGTATATCCAAAAGGGACATGTGAATGCTTTAGCAATTCATATTATTTTGACTTTTTTAAACAAAAGGAACACTTTTTTTTTTAAATAGTAAATATTGAATAAAATATTTAAATGATGTTATAGATCTGAGGAAAATAAGCATTGATAGCTTTAAACCCAGCATATTATGAAACAATATAAACCGTCCTATAGCGTGCGTAGTATGAGATAACTTGACCTTAGTTTTTGGTCAATTAAGCTCAGATTGTTAATGTTATATCAATATAAATGTTTAGTTTGGACACACAGATTGTGGAAAATTACATCATGCATATTTATTGACAATTCTGGTTTTCTGAGAGACTGTGTAATTCAGATGGTTTGAATTTAGTTTTTAATCTATTCCTTGTTAGATCTTTCAGGCCAAGGTTCATCCCTACTAAAAATAGTAAGAAGCATTTCTACAGTAGGAACTCTGCACTGTTGCATCCTGAAATACAGCTTTGTAATTAAGAGAGACAAGTATTGTGATTTGTCAATTGATTTTGAAAAGATTAAAACATATGGAAGATTTTGTTGCCTTGTATGAGATTTTGTACTATAGTAATACAGCTGTTTTCTTATTTCCCATTTCTACAAGATTATACTGCACCTGATCTAAAGCCCTTTGAACTTAGACCCATGGTGAATACATCCTGCTACAATGGAATAAAATAAACTGTCTCTAATAAAATAAATTCCATTCAATATTCAGTGTAATAATGAAGACAAATGGAATGACTTTGCCTTCTAACATATGATCACTGGAAAAATTAAATCCATACCTGAATTAATTCCATCTAAACAACCTTTGAAAATTCAAATACTAAGAAGATAATGAAAAAACGCAGCATTCAGACCAGAGAATTTCAAGAGATATCATCCCCAAAGGTGTTAATCTACATCACAACCTAACAAATATTAATATAGTGGGATGGCAGTTTCTAAAGGTTTACTTTCTCACAAATAATTTAATATTTCAAAATATTAAAAATAGTATATTTTAATTATTTTTCTTAATCCATTCCAATAACTTAGTTTATACAACAACTAAAGAAACTGTCTGCTCTCCATGTTACTATTTTAAAGATGAAACTCATTTTTATGCACAGGGCCAGCCCACAGCATCACTTCAGCCACGTGAGCCCTGAAATAGAACTTAAAGCCCCAAATCAGTAAACCTCTTGAGCACTTGCTTAACAGTAAGCACATGCTTATGTCCCATTCAAGTCACATGCTGAAGGCCCCAGTAAACCACAGCAGTTAACTTGACTTCAGTGGGACTTACCTTCTTTGCTAGTTTAGGGACTAACTGATGCATAGGCTTTACACTAGCCCTTTGCACAGGAATGAATTTCAATTTTCATTATTATTATTAATTTATTATTATTATTATTATTATTATAGTTTTATTTATTTTACATTGCAAACATAACAAAAACTTAAATTTAACAATTTTGAGTCTGATTAGAAAATGCATTAATAAAACATCTGCATAACAATTTTTCAGTGCGCTGAATATGAATTATTATATAAGTAATATAGAAGTGGCTCAAATATTTATTACTATGAAGTATTTATAACTAGTGTAAATTTCCTATTTGGTAGACTATTCAATAATCTTTGTAATCTATACTCATACTTTATACTACAGCTGTAGCAATAAAATGACTGAAACTGTATTTCTCTTAATATTTAAATAATATATTAAAATTTAATTTTCAGCACCTGGAAGAATCTGTTTGTGTGCCAGCAAATGAGTTAGTTGGGCCTGGAGCTCCTATACATATGGGACTAAAAAACAACCTATCACAAATAATTACTAAAGCTAGAGCAGCTGTACTCCCCACACTAGTCATTCGAAAACCAGGTCAAAGTTGCATGATTCCTCCCCACCCCCATTTTCAAGGGTGTCTGCTAATAAATTCTGTGGTACTTATCTTTTTATTTTTCTATTATTTAAAAATTACTCATTTTTCTGATAATAATTGCAATGGGGCCATTAACAATGTTAGCATTCTAAACACTTAAAAAGAAATTAAATACATCTATTTTATAGATTATAAAATATGGAATTATTCTGAAAATGCATGTATTTGTTGATTCCATTAACAAAATTATTCTTACGGGGTTGTTATATTCTTTTTGAATAACACATAAGCAGAAATTATAACTTTGTAAGTTACATATTACTGATATATAATACATGCACAGTGCTACTATGTACCTCAATGATACTATATACTATTTTTAACAAAATACAATGTCATCTGGCTCATGTACAAAAGAAAGATTATTATAATAGGTTTTCATCTATTTTATGTTAGTAGTTTTCAAATGGAAAGTGAATATTTCTTTTAAAAGTATTTTCCAAATTATGTGCTTTCAGACACACACTTTTTTCAAGTGTCAACGCCTTTCAGGAAGTTGCTTTCTAGAAACCATTACCAACTTTATGATTGTGAAGAACTGACGATATGCCATCTTTCTCTTATCTCCCCTCTTTTCAGAATTTTGGCTAGAATATATTTAGAAAAGTATAGTTCATTTCACCATTTTTCTGGGACTCACATTTGTTTACTGAGAATCAGCTAATGTGAAAATAAAAATGAAATCTGTACTTAAAAAATAAAGCAAGGAGGACAAACACATTCTTGTACATAAAAATAAAAAGTTCTATAATGCAAAACATATTTTATACTGGTGTACACAGAAAGTAAACTTTTGTGGAGATGCACCATGCATTTATATGCTATTACCTTCAATCATTTTAATGCAAGTCTTTCATACTACCACCATGCTAACAAGGCATCCAATTTGCTAAACAATGAATACTGAAAATACGTTGAAAAGGTACAAATGACTGTCCAAAGAATGACACTGAAAAATATGAAGTAACAGCTCTACCTCAAGATAAGCCTCACAATTAAAGAGTTTTAATGAAGAGAGCCTTCAAAGGCTAAATCAGGAGGCATTGATTAGATTGCCTCTAACTTTGTGTTTTGACACCTTCGTCTTTCGTGGCATTATATTGTCTCTGTGCATCTTACAAAGGAAGCATTTTACTAAGCCCACACATGAACAAGAGACAGCAGTGCTTATAAAAGAGACTGTCAAGGGTGTGAGCCAAAATGGGTCTCATTTGGATTTCAAGTGAAGAAAACTCCTAATGCATTTCATTACAATGTATGCGAACCTCTGAAAAGAAGGATGGATTGGGATTCTCATCCCTATTAATTTATTGAAATGGATTCAGTTTTTTTCTTGTATATCAGGAGAGACCATGTGTTTCAAGTAAGGTAACAATATTATAGTCCCAAATAACCAAATATGCTATGATGCAGTATGCCATTCTGTGTGAGATTAAGAGGATGCAATTTTCTTGATAATTGGGATTTGGGGTTAAAAATAATTCCTACAATAGAGTGGCAACAAATAAATATTCTTTGTTACTATCAGTTTTAAAGATATGATCAAAGAGCAGTGCAACACAGGGACTGATTCAGTCTTTGTTACCACAGCAGGCTTTTTCCTATTTCAAATCATGACACCCCCACGCAACTACTGTCATTCATACACTGCATGTTATTTCACTGAAGAATTGTGTTTATGATGTATTTAAGATAACACCAATAAAAGTTGTATTTTATGAAAAGACAGCAGAAAGGAAAGGAAATAAAGTAAAAACATTTCAAACACTGTAACATATAGATTTACTTAACTCCAACAGGATGGCAACAGTTACTAAATCACCTATTATGTTACTCATAGTAAAAAAAAAAGTTTAGATTAATACTTATATTTGCCTTTTCCCCTTATAATGTTGATAATAAAACTTACAATATGCTGTTCAAAAAACTGCAAAACACTACATAACAATGCCATGGTGCAAATCCCTTATTTATGCTAAATAATGTTACAAATATACACTATTAAAATATAAGGCATATGCTCTCATTGTTTTTAACACCATTAACATTTAGAAATGATTGATCATGCTATACCAATAACATTCAGTGAGTTCAAAGCTCATCTATTTTTTATGTAAATCTTACAACCTGCTAGTTAAATTAAAGGTTAAATATACATAAAGTCTTAGAATAAAATACAAAGTAGGTGTTTCATATGTATGTAGTTCATATGTACAGCATACACACACACAAAGAAAAATGGTACTACATATATACTTTTAGCTCCACTTATGAAAGCTGAAAATTAAAAATATACAAAGCCTTCACCTATAAGGTTAATGAATATAATACATAGAACAGTAAGTAACTATGCATTGCATATTTAGTTAACTGGAATTACATCATAAACTATAAAAAATGCCAATGAAATAACAGAAACAAATATAGTGTTTCAGCTGTCAACAAGCATTTTATTTCAAATTGGAGAACAGTACTGTCTAGTTAATTTAATGTAACCTATTTTAGTAAAGCTTGTGTGTGTGTATATGTATATAATTTACTTGCATATGTACAACCCGGGTAAAAATGAGCACATCAATTTTATACATATGCATACAATACATGTATATACATATGCATATAGTACAATCCCAATTATCTTAAATGTTTGGAGACATCAACATTTGGATAAACAAACTTGTGCATAATGGGGGAGTTAATGGGTAAGGATTCACGCCTAGGGATATAACCTAGATTTTATGAGAGGAATTTTGGATTAAAGGGGGTTATGTAAACAAGTTTTAGCAGCATATAGTTATACAGATTTATATATTATTCACACAAAACAAATACAAATAATGGCAATCACAAATAAACTTAATTTCCAATTTTTAATGATAAAGTTTGCAAATGTCCATGTTCAGTATATATAAAACACACATAAATTTTATTTTTTTTAATTTTGAAGAATTGAAATTGAATTAGAATGATGTATGTTCCATATTTTATCTTGACAGCTCCTGTATACTCAAGCAGAGCCCATTAAACACAAACCTACAGCAGGTTACTTGTTGAATAATGTATTTCAAGTACTTAAAATTACTAGGGATTTGACTAAGATCTGCACATGAATATATATTTTGGACTTAATTTTCTGTATTGGCATTTCTTCAACTGCATATACTTGGAATTCAACAATGACTTCAGTTAATATTAGGCTTTTCCAGGACATAACAAAGGTAATAACACTACGTTTGCAATATAAACTTTATGACATTCTGAATAAAACTGACAACTGTAAAATTTGATCCATAAACTAAGTGATATACTTATGTTAATTCACCTTTTAAAAGATATTATGTGTTGCTCAGTTTTTTTGACAGGGCTCCCATTCATACTGTAGACATGTTGAAAAACAGTATATTTTCTCTCAATAAGGAAAATCACTTTATCCACTATCATTCTCAATCTGTCTCAATAAAAAAATCAATCATCAAATGCTTGTTTCCAAGTTCTACTTGTTAAACTGCCAATTTATGCATACTGTTCAACTCAGTTGAAATTCATTCACCAGCACTTCTTTCATTTACACACGCATGCACAAGCGTGCGCACACACACACACGTACTTTCTACAGAGCTCCCGGCTTTGGGGACGGAATAGGGAGAACAAAACTTTTTATGTACATAATTCAATATTTAATTGAACATCTAGGGATTTATGTTCAGATGAAGTTCAGAACCATTTTTTTAAAGGAAAAGCAAAACAAAATTCTTATGCAGTTTTCCAAGTACTAACGGTCTGACTGATCCCACTGACTAAGGCAATTTCATCGGTTGTCTAAGTGGTAGCAACGTCAATGTCAGATATGTGGTTATCTTTTCATCTTGACCTATTCTCGAATGTAAAAATCAAATGTGTGAAGGACATTTCACTGACCTGTTATGGCCTCTGCAACTCTCTAACACAATACTAGTATTCCTTATATAAGTGCCACATTTTGGATAAAAAACATTTAATCAATGATGCCTTTGCGACATCTGGCGGTGCTTATTATATATAAAAATTAGTTTTGTTTTTTACAAACCTATCAGTACTTGAAATTCCAGTCCAAAAGGCTTTGATACCCCCTAGCGGGGGGACAAAAGCAATCTGGTCTATAAAAATACAACGTGGACTACCATGAATCCATACAGTGCAAAAGGTCACAAATCTTGAGATGCAGTGACATCATGACAATAAGACACTTTCTAGACAGAAGCTGACTCATTTTGAATATAAAAAGGACTCTGATCAAATGCTCCCACACATTTAAAACTGGAGAGAAAAAATAGTATGCAAAGCACTCAGTGCAGATGCTTAACTCTGGAATTGAAGCCTACGTTCAGTTTTTACAATTAAAGGATACTACCGCGATGCTCGACAAGTCTATTCTGAATTATCTAAAAGCCACACTTCTATGTTACTTGTAGCTGCCAAGCAAATGTGAATAAGGAAAAAGAAAGTAGCTGATTCACAGGGTTGTATGCACTATCCAGCTCTTTTTAAAAATGTTAATACTGTTGTACTGGAGCTTGTCCTACATGTTGTAGTCTTATTATTTATAATTTTAATAAATCATGGGACTGAAGCAATATTTTATGCATGTGGAAAATGGTCTGTGTCTTTACTTTTTTGTTCCTTTTCTAGAGTCTTTTCACAATCCAGAAGGAAAAACTCATTTCCATTGTTTCATTACATTAGCCACAGGGATATTTGGTGTTGACACTGGGAAACTATGACTTTGCTAATTCTAGCTCACCAGGAGAAAATAGCATAGAAAATAGAAAAGTTGGTTTCCCATTTATTCTATAAAGTTCTGAAGAAGTAGACAACATAAGGGCAATAAGTTCAAAACCTAAAATGGACTCTTGCTGATTTAATGTTTTCAGACTGCTTTTTGAATTCTCAACAGAATATTTACGTTGAATGCAAACAAAGCAATTTAGAAAATGTTCCCCTGTGTATGAAGTGATATTTTCTTGATTCTGGATGTAATATTCAATGTTCAGCACTTTACATCTTTATTATTCAGGAACTGGTAATATATAGTTTCTGGAATGGCTGTTTGCCTTTCTGTATTGCAACAAGTCTGGAGTATATGTAACTGAAATTCAAGAAAAAAATGTAATAACTCATAACTGATGCAATTTGACAAAATCCACAAATACTATATCAAAATTGTCACTGAAAATAATAACATTGAATGTATGTTTATTTAAAACTTAGTATTTACAAGTTTTAAAACAAGTTTCCTAGCAGCTGAAGTTTGAGAACTATTGTGATAATGGTAAAAGGTTGCTCACTACTTGGATAGATCTATTGAAGATGCAAGTTATATTTCACACATTTAATATCCGGTAAAAAAAAAATTTAAATGTACCAAGTACTACACGGTATATATTAACAAAGACATTCTAAACTACAGAGGCCAGTGAGTTTTCACACCATGATAATTCCTAAGTCAATTAGTCAGCAATGACTTCCGCATTTTCAGAAAACACTAGCATTACCATAATTCTTTTAAGGATTTCTTCTCAGGCCCTAATCCTGTAAACACTATGTGCATGTTTAACATTACATATCCAAAAAAAGTCCACGGAAGTTAATGGACTACTCATATACATTACATTAAATATGTGACTATGCATTTGCAGGATCAGGGGCTTAGTCTGAAGGAAAAAGATTATTTACTCAGCAGTAACTAGTACATGAAATTTCTGCATGCCATAACAGGTAATAGTATACAAGGAGGGTACCAAGTTAGAGAAAATTGAACAGTGAAATCAAGACACAATAGAAGTAATGTAAAAAAAAAGCCTACAGAAAAGGGATAGACTCCACTTTAATCAAAGTGAACAAGATGATGACACATATAATTAATAAGGTTTTGTGGGAGTATCTAAAATATATGCTGGGAGGGAAAGAGAGGTGCTAAAGAGCACACATATTAGACAACTGTTAAAAATGTCTGTAATTCAAAGGTATCTTTGTATCCTTTAAATGGTAGGACACAAAATACAACTAGACTAGTGACAGGTAAAAATCAGAAAGGAAATTTCCGTGAAATCAGCAATGTGAGATTAGGGTCTTAAATAACAGCAAGTACCTAGTTAGAAACAAAACACACACAAAAAAATCAAATGTCCATATGCTTTCAAATGTGAAAAGCTTAGAAGCTTAAATAGATTAGCAATGGTGAAGGACTGTGATAATATAAGACATTACAGAAACACACTTGAATGACGATTGCCACAGGGGTATTGTAATATTTGGGTATAAACTATACAGGCAGGACAGGTTATGCCAAAGAGGTATAGATAAAGTGCTATATTTAACAGATTTCATGGAATCGAGTGAGATAAAAATGTTATGTAGAGAGGATCATTCAGTTGATTCTGTAATGATACATATTTCAAGCTGTAAGAACACAAATATGCTGGTAAGATTAAACTACTGGCCTTCAGACTAAGAAAAAAAATTAATTGCCCAATGTGAGAGATCAGAGAGACAGAAATGTTTAGCAAAATGATAAATAATGAGGGAGGATTTCATGGCACAATGGGAAAAAATTTAGAGAAGCAATTTCTCAACACTATAAATTATGCTTCTTGGAACAGTTAATTTCAGAGAACATAAGAAGAGAGGCTAATATCAATTTACACTTAAGTAGAAGTTAGTGTAAGAGATAACATTAGCTGAGACACTAAGTAATAGGGACCATACTATAATTAGGATGCCTGGGAAATAATTCTTTAATAGTAGTTGTGGATGGGCCTTTGCAGGCAATCTCAGCATCCCATCTCCTCCATACATTTATCAAGCTCAGTCTTCAAATCAGTTATGTTTTTTGCCCTCACGGCTCTCCTTGTAAGGCCATTCCAAAACTCCATTCTTCCAATGGTTAGAAATCTTAATTTAATTTTAAGCCTACATTTACTGAGGACCAGTTTATGTCCATTTGTTCTTGTGCTAACATTGCCCCTTAACTTAAATAACTCCTCTCTCCCCCATTTTTATCCCTCTGATGTATTTATAGAGAACCATCATATCTCCTCTCTGACTTTGGGTGGGGATTTAGGCTAAATAAATCAAGTTCCCTAAGTCTCCATCTATAAGTCAGGTTCTTAATTCCGCTAATCACGCTAACAGTGCTCATCTGCACCTGTTCCAGTTTAAATTAATTTTCCTTAAACACAGGAGACCAGAAGTTCACTCACTATTCCAGATGAGGTGTCATCAGTGTCTTGTGCAATGGTAATAATAATGTCTACTGAAAATATCTTGCCTGATGCATCCTAGAAATTGACATCACATTCGTAGCTCATGATCAAACCCATAAACCTTTCCTTCTCTGTTATTTCCGACTGACACATCCCCAGCTTATAGCAAAAATTCTTGTTAATACCTTCCCACATTTTGTTATTCACAAACTTTATTAACAAACTCCCACTTCTTGTGCCAAGATTAATACTAAAAATATTAAATAAGAGTGGTCCCAGGATGGATCCTTAAGGAATTCTACTAGTAACTAGCCTGGCATATCATATTTCAACATGATCTGTTGTAGTCTATTTAACCAGTGTCTTACCCATCTTTCAATTCCCATATAAATCCCAACTTCTTCAATTTAACTAATAATTTCCCATATGGAACTGCTTTACTGGAATACACAATAATTAGTTCCACTGCACTTCCTATAAAATCAAAAAGAGATGAGACTGCTCTTGCACCTCAGCACTGCTCGGAGTGCAGCGCAACCTCCCTCAGCCCTTAGAAACACCAGGAGCACACAGCGTGGCACTCCAGCAGTGATTTAAAGGGTCCGGGGTTCCAAGCACCACTGCTACCACAGTAGCAACAATGGTGGCCATGAGACCCAGGCCCTTTAAAATCACATGATTTCTTTGATTTAGTCGTCACCACAGTGGATCATGGAGAACTAGCTACCCAGAACCTGTTCTTTTCTGGTATTATGGATTAGGTACTATCAGAGATTGAAACATCATAAAAGGGAGTTCTGGAACAAACCAATACATTAAAAAGCAGTATATCCCCAGATGTTATACATAAAAGAGTTCTGAAGAAGCCTAAGATTAAAGTGGATGAGCTACTAGCAAAAATATAAAGGCTAGTAAGTCTTACATTTGTACCTGGTAAATTGGTTGAAAGAATACCATGGTTTAATTTCTGAAAAGTAAAATCATGCCTCAGTCATTTATTAGATTTGAGTGTGTCAGTAAAGCAGATGAAGCACTGATTCACATAATTTATTGCAAAAGCCTTCTGACAAGGTCTATCACAAAATGCTATTAGAGAAACTAAATATTCAAGATTGAAAACTAGCTAAGAGACAGATAACATAGCATAGGAATAAACACTCACTTTTATGACACTGGCACTGTTTAGTATATCTATTAATGTTCTGAAAAGGGGGATGAATTGTGATGTGCCAAACTTGCAGATGACATAAAATTATTTAGGTTGAACCTAGAAAACACTGAGGCATTTCAGTGACTGGGCAACAAGATGAAATTCAGTGTTAATAGATGCCTAGTAATGAACAGTGGAGGGTAAAATTTGAATTACACATATAATTTATGTGGTTCAGACTTAACTGTATCAAGTTAGAAAAAGAATCTGCACATCACTATGGAAGGCTCAATGAAGATGACTGCTCCATGTTATGTTAGGCTGAATAAGGAAAGGGATAGAGGATAATAAACTAAGTATTATCATGCCAATAAATAAATATTTGCTCTCATCTAGAACACTGTGTGAAATAATAGTTACCCCATTTCAAAAGGATATTGCAGAATTAGAAATGGTACAGGAAAAGAAAGCCAGAATGAATAGAGACACGGAAAAAAATCTCATTTGAAAAGAGATTGAAAAGACTGGGATTATTTACATTAGAAAGGAGATTAATGAGAGGAGACACAATAAAAGTATATAAAATAATAAAGAGAGGGAGATGAAATATAGCTTCTTTTCTTCCTGTTTCATAATAAAAGAACAAGCGGACATTAAATAAAATGTAAAGGTGGCAAATTAAAAAAACGAAGGAAAGATTTTTGTACACATTTCTTAAATAGACCAGAGTTCCGTGCCACAGGCTGATAGTTAATACTAAGACAAAAAGGAAAAAAATGTGGACATGATACTAAACCTCATGTTTCAGGCCAAAAGTCATAAAGCCGTAATCTGTCTATTATGATATACAGCATTTTTTTTAGATTACTATGTACTAACTGTGCAGAATGCAAAAAAAGTTATCTTCCTCTACCATAGCATTCAGAAAATCTTGGACAGCAGATTTGCTTTGGATGGCAAATAGTCCAGTAAATCCAGATGGTCTAAATTGAGCTGAGGTCCTCCTGTTGTGAGGAAATTGCTTGTTGTATTTATGAAAAATACTGGTAAGATAGGGATGGGCTGTCTGCTTACCTCCAGGGTCTTGAACCTCACCTTCGCTATTAGATTTTTAGCCAGTGGTGCTCACTGAGGTAGTACTAGAGATGTTGTCAGAAGCTCATCTCACAACCTGAGTTTTGCAACTACGTTCCTCCTGGCTGCTGTGGGCCAGTGGTGAAGTACAGGATACTTTGCTTGTGGAGATTGTTG
Source organism: Rafetus swinhoei (assembly GCA_019425775.1). Classification (NCBI taxonomy): domain Eukaryota; kingdom Metazoa; phylum Chordata; order Testudines; family Trionychidae; genus Rafetus; species Rafetus swinhoei. The sequence continues at coordinate 59,759,784 of CM033427.1, forward strand.
ATGCCTCTCTCATCGAGGAGAGGCTGCCTATTGCTTTGAAAGACGTATTGGTGTAGGCTTTGCTCAAGAAGTCATTATTTGACACTGACCATATAGTCAATTATCAACCAGCACCACATCTTCCCTTCTGTGAGCAAGATTGTGAAGACGGTTGTAATGAAGTAACTCTAAAAGTACCTAGACACCTTCGATTTCCGTGACTGTTATGAATTGTGGTATAGATCTGCCTTTGGCACAGATCATGTTGGTTAGTGATCTCTTCCTGGTAAAGATCATGAGTCCAGGTGGGTACATTAGCTCTGTCAGCTGTGTTTGAAGTTATTGATTATGAAATGCTATTGATTTGTCTGGATCTTGGTGGGAGTACTAAATCTTAAAACCATTCTGATGGCGCAGAATGCAGCAGTTCAGTTACTGAGCAAGATATCTTTCTGAAAGCACATGATGTGTGCTCTGGCATCAGCAATGACTCTCTATTGAACTTTAAGGTATTGGTAAAATGGGGATAAAAATACCTCTCTACATGAGGGGGTATTGTTAAGGCCGGAGAAGCTCTAACTTTAAATCTGTTTATTATACTTTGTGGGTATTAGGTAATCACAGAAGAAGAAAATTTATGACACACTAAACAGTGATTTACACAAGTCCCATTAACATACATGGTAGTTGTGTGGTTAATTCTCCACGAGAAACACTAAATATTTACTATCCCAATTTAATTGAATGTGTTTTTCTGGTTTAATATCCTGTTTTTTAATAGTCAAAGAAACAACAAAAAGAAAATGCATATTGTAGAAATATACAAATTTGGTATGACATTCCACAATGTCTCTCTCACTTCCTATATGGTCTATCTTGTGAATATGTAAGACACACGGCTGGCATATATATTTTTAAATATTTATTTCCTTAAAGTGCTGTAATATATCCTTTAAAATCATGTGGTCATTTATTATAGTAATCTCAGAGTTTCATTTTTAAAACCACAAAACATCTAAAAATTATTTTACCTGATAAATCTTTCAAAGACCAAGGAGTATATGGTATAAACACATATTTAGCCACTGTACTGTACTTTTGATGTTTGTGCATAATTTGAATGGCTTTAAAAGTGCTAATGAGAGATAAGGAATAATAGGAATTATATTTTGAGGGAAGAACATGGTTCTTGGTAATACCTCCTCGTGAACCATTTAAGCCCTATTGGGTAAATATCCATCCAGAGTACTACCTTTCTTCCATGAATCTTAGACACAACAACTGTAACATTTCTCTCTCTTTCTCTCTCTCTCTCTCTCTCTCTCTCTGGTAAATTGTTTAATAGTATGAGAAATTAGACAGATCCCCATTTTTTAATAACAATAATGTATATTAGTTTCATAACCTACACCTGTTCCAGTCTGGTGTAAACTTTTATGACCAAATTACAAACTCTTGTAAATATTGGCTTATAACAATATACCTTTTGGGAGTATTACTATAAAATAGCACAACAATCTCCAAATAGCTTAAGTGCAACATTCATAAAAGCCAGAGTAGTTATGCAAGAAATAAAACCTTTAAAATCATATTTATTAGGTCACTTTCCAATGTTACTGATCCTGATCAGATTTAATGGCCTATTTATACATAGCATTCTTAAATATCCTCAAGTCTCCAACAAACAAATGCATTACTTTTTTAGGCTTGCCTATGCCTACAAAGCAACATTATGCAGGCTGACCTTGACATTAAAATTAAACAACCACCCTCTCTCTGCTGCCACGTTGATGTATAATCTAAGGATACATTCTTATATATCAACAGATGTTCAAGCTCAGTCACCATACAAAAGCTACAGTAAAATAACTTTGAACTCAAATGACTATGGTTAGTACAACAAAATCATATATTTTTAATATTGACAGTTCACTGTTGTTAAATCTTATCTACTATTAATTTAGCTGTAAAGCTTAGCTTTGGAACTGGAAAACACCAGAAAACACTTCTTTTGAATGAATAAGTTATTAAGACTATTTATGTTTTCCTGTTTATAATGAAAGGTAATATATTAGGGTATGTCTACACTACAGCACTAATTTAAAAACTAGACTTAAAAACTAGACTTAAAAACTAATTCGAACTAGCGTTTTGCTAATTCGAACTAGCATGTCCACATTGAGTGGACCCTGAACCGAAGTTAAGGCTGGCCGGAACCAGGACTTAGAATGTGGAGCTGCTTCCTCAGGCTAGCCAAGGGCTGTGCTTAAAGGGACCAGACCCCCACCCCGGACAGACAGTTCTCAGGGTTCTCCGCTTGCTGGTCTACCTCCCTGAGGGACAGCAAAGCAGTCCTGTCTTGAAGTGCCCTGAGTGCCCTCACTCGGCACATCACAGCACTCGGCCATCAGCCCGGATGCACTTGCCACAGGCTGCTATCCGGGGGTGTCAATCGGGGGGCTGTCAGGATCCAGGAGGCCCTGCAGGAGAGCTTCCACCCCGAGGAGCCCGCAGAGCCACCCCAGTCCTCCCCATCGGGGCTCGTACCCCATTCCTCCCTCACCTCCTTCCACTTACCCCTCCCTAGCCCCCTTCCTGATGTAAAAATAAAGGACATGTGTGTTCAAAAATAGAAACTCTCTTTATTTAACAAAACTGGGGGTGGATTAACCTCTGGGGAGACTGGGAAAAGGAGGTGGGAGAGGGAAAGAGAGAGGGTGGGAGAGGAGGGGAAACCTGGGAGGAGGGAGCTGGAAGGGAAGCCAGGGAAGAAGGAGGAGGAAGTATAAAACTATGGTACGCCATATCTTCAGTACTGTGTACAGATGTGGTCTCCTCACCTCAAAAAAGATGTTTTGACCTTGGAAAGGGTTCAGAAAAGGGCAACTAAAATGATTAGGGGTTTGGAACAGGTCCCATATGAAGAGGCTAAAGAGACTGGGACTTTTCAGCTTAGAAAAGAGGAGACTGAGGGGGGATATGATAGAGGTATATAAAATCATGAGTGGTGTGGAGAGGGTGCATAAAGAAAAGTTCTTCATTAGTTCCCATAATATAAGGACTAGAAGACACCAAATGAAATGAATGGGTAGCAGGCTTCAAACTAATAAAAGAAAGTTCTTCTTCACAAAGCAAATAGCCAACCTGTGGAACTCCTTGCCACAGGAGGCTGTGAAGGCTAGAACTATAACAGAGTTTAAAGAGAAGTCAGATAAAGTCATGGAGGTTGGGTCCATGGAGTGCTATTAGCCAGGGTGTAGGAATGGTGTCCCTGGCCTCTGTTTGTGGAAGGCTGGAGATGGATGGCACGAGACAAATGGCTTGGTCATTGTCTTCGGTCCATCCCCTCCGGGGTACCTGGTGTTGGCCACTGTCGGCAGACAGGCTACTGGGCTAGATGGACCTTTGGTCTGACCCAGTACGGCCGTTCTTATGTTCTAAGCTCAGGGCTCAGGGTCGGGTGTCTCACTGGACCAACTTGATTTTCATGCAAACCTGCTCCTGGGTTCGCATGTGGCCTTTGGTGGCCAGGCTGGCAGCTATCCTGCCCTAGACGGCCGCTTTCCTGTGCCTAGTGCAGAGATTGTGGACGTTGGAGGCCTCCCCCCAAACCTGGATGAGGTCCACGATCGCCGCACTAGACCAGGCGGGCGCCCGCCTCTTGTGGCCCCGGGCAGGCTCCTGGGAGCCGCCAGCCTGGTCCTGGGAAGAGGCGGAGGGCTGGGTGGCAGCGGGTGGCTGGTTCATGCCATGCCAGGTGCAGGGTCTGCTGGCTGGGTGCTGGCAGGCTTGCACCTGGCACGGGCATTGTAGCCAGACCGTGGCCCTTTAAGGGCTCCGGGGCCGGAAGGGGGGCAGAAGAGTTTCCCTGGCTTGGCCCAGAGTGGCCACCAGGGCAAGCTGGGAAGGGCTAGCCTCCAACTAGTTCGAATTAAGTGGCTACACAGCCCTTAATTCGAAATACTTAATTCGAACTAGGAGTTAGTCCTCGTAGAATGAGGTACACCTAGTTTGAATTAAGCGCTCCGCTAGTTCGAATTAAGTTCGAACTAGCGGTCTGCATGTGTAGCGCCTATGAAAGTTAATTCGAACTAACGGCTGTTAGTTCGAATTAACTTTGTAGTGTAGACATACCCTTAATTACTCAACATTATGTGGAAAAATTCATGGTGGCTCCAAGTTACTAATCTTAAAGCATTCTAGAAAGCAGGTGGGCCTGTACTCTCCTTATTTATAGTGTCAAATGTAAACATTAAAAGACTTCTGGGTGGATTTGAATTGTATTGAACTGCCACAAAATAAAGCTGGATTTTGTTGTTCCAAGAAAATCTATCTGCAAGTATATTTGCAACTGCAGAGTAGAAAATAAAGGGTAAAATCTAAGATGTGTAAATTAAGTATGCTAATAGCATAGTCCTCCAGGGAAAACTCCACTGTATTGGGTCCTACATGTGAAGTAATGACTAACTTCTTCAGTCAATTCTGTTACTGTTTGGAACACTATTAACATTCATTCAGTCCTTCCTCTTTTCCCATTATAAGAAAGATCCCAGACAATCAGAACACCAATAATTACTGAGGAGGCAAAACTAATGAAAGACAGATTCCACACACAGACCAACAGGAAGTTTTAAAACTTTCAACTCCCAAGAAGAGTTGCCAGGTATCCTCTTTTCAACTACATCGCTTGGTCAAAAAGGGAACTTGATGGCTCAAGTCAGTACTGCCACTGAAAGTCTTGGTGGCAGTGCAGCTGTCTCCCCTGGCTCCAAGTGACTCCTGGAAGTGGCCGGCATGTCTGACACCTAGACACACGCTACACACATCTGAAGCACTGGCACTGCAGCTCCCATGGGCTGGGAACTGTGGTCAAAGGAAACTGTAAAAGCAGTGCTTGCTAGCACAGAAAGCCCACTGACCTCTCTGCCTAGAAGCCAGAAAAGTTGGCCACTTCTCACTGGAGCCTGCACCCCAATTCCCTTCCCCAATCCTGAGCCCCTTCCCACACCCAAAATCCCTCATCCTTGGCCCCACCCTGGAGCCCACACTCCCAGATGGAACCCACACCCCTTGCCTCATCTTAATCCCCTTAATTCTCACCTTAATCCCATGCTCCAAACTCCTTAAGCCCCAGCCTTGACCCCCATCCTGCACTCCAAACCCCTCAGCCCCAATCCTACACCAGAGCCTGCACCCTAGCCAGGTCCCTCACCCCTCCCATAACCCAACCATCCCGCTTCAAGTGAGTGAGGGTGGAGAGAGCAAGCAATGGAGCAGGAAGCAGGGCCTCAAAGAAAGGATTTTGGGGCAGGGGACAGGGCAAGGAGGTTAGAAAGTTGGCAACTCTACTCCCAAGACAGTTGGGAAGCTCCATAATACAATTCTAGGTTCAAGGATGTAGAATGGCAGATGAAGATGGATTGAAAAAATTGATTTTACAGGTGATTAATTTTCCCTTGTGGTCCCACTTCTCTCCATCTTGTGGAAGATTCCATACAAACAGCAAACATAGAATGTAGACCTATAGAAACAGGTAGACATAATGGCTTGGAAAAAATCTGTAGCTAAATTTGCCTTGTTATCTATACCCACCTAGTAAAGAGTAATGAAAGTGTGTGAAATTGTGTGAAGTGGCCCTTCTTTGGAAAGAATGGAGTCTTACCTGTTTGCAAATATGAGAAGTTTTTATAGACTTGCAGCACAGAAGACATTTCTGTGGCACACATTTCACGAGGCATAACGGAGTGGTCGACAAAGGCTTCCCTTGTCGACCGCGGCGCGTCCAGACTGCCCCGCTGTGCCGCCAAACAGCTGATCGGCACAGCGCGGCAGCCATTTTGATGTAAATGAAGCGGCGATTATTTAAATCGCTGCTTCATTTTCCTATGTCTAGTAAACTCATCTACATGGCTCCGTCGACGGAGACATGTAGTCTAGACATACCCTAGGGGGTTAAAGACTGGAACCCAAAGTCTATCAGGCCCTCAAGAAGGCTGAAACCTGAACTCAGAGAATTTCAAGCATTATTAAATACGATTTTTTAAAATGTTTTGCTGAATGACCTGGTCTCAGCTTGTTGTGCTCCCCTGAGCCTGGCTCCCCACTTCCATGGTGAAGCACAGCAACCCAACTGGGATGACAGAGTGGAGCAGGCTGGGGCTGGGTTGATTTGCTTCCCGTGGCTCTCACCACTACTGGTGAATACAGGAGTGGGCCCAACCCCTGCTGCAGGCACCAGTTCCCTCTAGTAATCTCCCAAGCCACCATGGGGCCCCAAAATCCCTGCCCCAAACTGTTCAATGGAAGGGACAGCTCTGACAGTGCCTTAAGGTGCACCAGGGAACCAGAAGGGCTTACATAAACCAGGCAATATGCAACACATTAGTGTGCTTTAGAAATTTCACTCCTGTAGTACTAGAGTTGCCAGGTGCCACCTAGGAACCAAGGGACATGTCACATTTGTGGAGAGCTGCTCAAGGTGAGTGCTGCCTGGAGCCTGTAACCTGAACCTTCTCCTGCACCCTAATGGGAAAGGGGAAAAAAAAAATAAAAAACACAAACTGTTGTTAAAAAAAGGAGTGATTTCAAGCCCTACATTTTACTCAGAACATTAAAGTGACTTTATATCTTATTGACCACTTATTTGAGAAAAAAAAAACAAACGAGAAAACCTTAGACCTTGTCTACATTAGAAAGTTTTGCCTCTTTAACTGTATTGGTAGAGTTAAAGCAGCAACACTCCCCATGCCATTAAATGTGGACTCGTTATTCCAGTATAAAAATGCTTACACTATTAGAACTTATTCTGGGTTAAGAAGGAATATGCTATAATCTATACTGGTTTACATTATACAGGAACTGTTGTGGTGATTGGGATAGAACACATCAGACAAAAAACAGCCCTTGTTAGGGACTGTTATAAAGGTACATTTAACAGCCTGGCTTGATTTCGGCATCTAGGTATCACAGCTCCTGGTTGTCATGCCCTCCCATTCTTTATGAAAATTGGCTCATGAATATGCATAACTTGAAGATGCTTTGTACATAACAGGTCATGCAACTTATTTTAAAAGATACAGTCTGCTGAACCTGTATATCCTGTTTTTGTGCATATATCATTCTTGTATGTGATGTTAGAAATATGAAGTATGAATTTGTTTTTAATTCCAAATGTGCTAATGAGGGCTATTAATGAGTTTAGGAACTTAATTGCTCAGTACTCAAACCAATGATCTGTGAATAATTTTATTTTTCCTGTAAGTCCAAACTGTGGTTGGTCCTAGAAAGACATGTGATCATGGAATCCATCTAGAATCTGCTACTTTTCCATGGGGATGGGGAAGACTGAAAAAAGGGTTTCTACCACGGGTGAAAGTTTATGTAAGGAACGGAAATCAATCAACGGAAATCAATCAGGTCTCTGTCTTCAGCTGGCTTCAAAATTGCCTCCCCACCCTAAAAGGATAGGCATAAGGAGAGCTGGAAACAAAGAATTATAGCAAAAGGGTGAAGACAAAACTTCTGGGCCCATCTCAGAAAAAGATCAACCCTGGCCTCAGATAAGAATAACTGTCTTCTAGGGTAAAATTTTTTTTATATACCAAGTTTCTTAGTGTATTAGAATTAGCTGGCATGTTTTGTTTATTTTGGCTTAATAGTTTACTTTGATCTGTCTGTTTAAACTTGTAATAATTTAAATCAGGAGTGGGCAATAATTTTTGACAGGGGGCCTCTCCAAGATTTTGGAAAGTGGTCAAGGGCTGCACTCTTCCATTATATTAATGGGGGAGATGCAGGATCTGGGATGGAGGTTGGGTGCAGAAGGGAGCTTGGGCTAAGGAATTGGGGTGCAGAGGGAGACTGGAGTTTCAGAGGGAATTTGGGTGAAGAAGGCGGTTGTGACCTAGGGCAGGGGACTGAGTGCAGAGGTTTGGAATGTGACCTAGGGTAGGAGGGGATTGTGATCTGGGACAGGAGATGGGGTGCCAGATCTGGGACGGGGTATGAGTGTAAGAGGGGAACAGAGGTTTTGGGTATGTTGAGTGTTGGGGGGAGGCAGAGGGTTGGGATAGGAAAGGGCTGTGGTGCCAGAAGCAGGCTGTAGCCAAGAGACTTACTTGCCAGCTGCCAAACTAGCCTGCCTACCTGCAGAGCTTAGGCTTGCAGAGCTTAAAACGTTTCCCAGCCAGCTAGGCTGCCTGCTTGCCTGGCCATGTGCTTCACTGAATAACTGAGCTGAGGAGAGGGGCTGTGGTTCTTTCTGGCTGCCTGTTATTCCAACAAGCAGCTCCCATTGGCTGGTTTCTAGCCAAAAACTGGCCAATGGGATTGTGCTAGGGATGGGGCGGCTCCTGAAACTTCCCCTCTCTCCTCCAGTTTTAAAACAGAAACGGAGCCCTGCAGCCATGTTTCTGCATGGCGCACAGAGCTGCGGGGCAAGCAGGGGAGCCTGGCTGGGGCTCCCTGCTGCCTCCATGGGTTGGATTTGGTGGCTTGGTGGGTTGGAACTGGCCCGCAGGCCAAATTTTGCCCAAGCCTGATTTAAAATCTATTTTGTATACTTAATAAAACACTTTTGTTTATTATTAAGCCCAGTGTAAATAACTGTTGCCTGAGGGGGAACAACCAATGTGAATATCTCTTTCCTTGATAAAGAAAGCAGATTTCTTTAAGAGCTTTCTCTGTGTAAAACTTTACACAGGGTAAAACAGATTAGGGCTTTGGTTGTTGGGTGCTGTCCATGGCCTTATAGATGAGCAGTCCCAGAAGGGACTTCAACTCTGTTCCTTGGCTGGAGGAGACTAGAGCTTCTGGTCCAGCAGGACAGGGTGGTGGGGAGACCCAGACAGCAGGAAGGCAGGCTCAGGGTACGTCAACACAGCAACCTTATTTTGAAATAAGTAGTGTTATTTCAAAATAACTTAGTCTGCGTCTACACAGCAGTCAGTTATTTTGAAATAATGTTGAAATACTGTTAAGCTGAGGGACTTCTTACTCCAACTCCTGTAATTGAATGAGGAGTAAGGGAAGTCGGAGAAAGAGTGCTCTATTTTTAAATAAGTGCTGCGTAGACACTCCCAATTTTGAAATAAGATATTTCAATTTGCAAAGCTCATTTCAAGTTAAGTCCTGCTGTGTAGACACACCCTAAGTTGCTTGATCAGTACACCAGGTGACAACCCTAAGGGGACTTTTGTGATCCAACCTGTCACATTGCTAACTAGGGAAATGAGGCCTCTCTAAGGTCCTTCAAGGCCATACTTACATATTATTGGAGACATATCAGTTTTTACTTTTGTACCAAGTTGCATCTTTTTTTTAAATCAGAACATCTGTCTGGTCATTCTTATCTATGCTCATTCCAAAGTCATGAGCAATATTTCATATATATAGCACAAACATCATAAACAATAAGAAAACATTATGCTGAGAATTTAAAAACTTTGTATAAAAATGTCTTACATAGTTGCCATTTTATATACTGTAATAAATTTAATGTTGTGCATAAAAAGGGCTGGTTATCTTTAAATTTCTTATCTTGAGACTAGCGACTACATTAAGTTCTATTTTTAAGGAATGAAGAGACAATAAAACCATATGAAACAACAAGTGGTATAATGTTTAAAAATCAATTTAAAAAAGAATGAGTAATGAAAGAGAAAATTTACTTTTTAAGAAGTGCAACTACTTAACATTTTGAAAGCTTTCTTTTGTACTTCAGAATCAATAATAAAGTCTTTGATTTTTTTATGTGCCATTTAAAGAGGTTTGACTATATACCATAGAAATGCTTTACATTTTTATCCAAATCTACGTTTAAATTACTCATGTAATTATTTCATGAAAAATCATATTTTTATCGCTAATTTCATTAACAATTTCATGGCAAGAGTTTGGCTGTATTTAAATGTAGTTATCAAATTCTTCTCTACTACAATTAAAGGGATTGTTTCCATATTACCATAGTGGACAGTTTTTTGCAACAACAAAAGTTGATAGCCACCAAAATATGGGCAAATATAAATGGCTATCAAACTTAACTTCAAGGAATACTTCTCTGTAATCCTGTGACGGGTCTTGCCAACCCCACACTAGACAAGGGGAAGGGGAGCATGCCTATTGGGTAGAATACGCCCCTCCCCTGCAGCCCTGCTGGGTATGCTCCCAGTGCAGCCCAGGTATAAAAGGCTGCAGAGCTGCTCAGTTGGGGCTGACCTCCGGAGGGGAAGGAGCTACTGCCCGAGCACCGGAGCCATGGCCGCGGCAGCCGGAGCGAGAGACGCTGGACCAGCTGCAACGCCTGCTATGCCATGCAGCCCTCCTAGACGCCGTCGCTGCAACAGCCACTCCTGACCCCGATGCCACACCTGCTAACGCCGCAGCTGCCACCAGACCAACATCTACAGGTGGGACCGCTGCTGGCCAGGGGGATGAGGCAGGAAGCAACCCAGGGTGGAGAGCAGGAAAAGCCCCGGTGGGCTTGGCACGTTTTGGGGAGAACTCCCTGCTGAGCCAGTGGTGGGAACCACCCACCACTGATAGGGCCCTGGGTTGAGGACTGGTGGAGAGGAAGGGCCCGGGCCCCCCTACCCCTTCCTCCCAGATCCCAGACAAAGAGGGGATCTCATAATGGACTAGGCCGCGGGGCCTGCATTTAAAGGACTAGGCCACGGGGCCTGCATTTGATGGACTAGGCTGTTGGTCCTGCATTTAAAGGACTAGGCCGCTGGGCCTGCATTCAAAGGACCAGGCCTCAGGGATGAAGGGTGCGGGGCTAGTGCCCTGCCACAAATCCCAATGACAAAATATATTCTTAAAATATATCACCATTAAAATAAAATACATCAATTACATATTCTTTCTGAAAAAGGTGATACAATGTGACATCTGTATATCCCATAACAAATTTTGTCAAGAAAATACAATTGCACTGAGATGAGTAGTGTAAAAGTGCTAGAGTTGAAGTGGAACATATCAACCTCAAAAACAAATATACTCACATTTCTAGTTTAGGAGCTTTGTAAATTCACAGTAGATAACATGGCTGATATGATAGATTGATAACTATTACAATAACCAGTACATTAGTAAGTACAGCACAATTACTTTATGATCTGGTATGTATATTTAAATTAATACAATGATGCTGATTTACCATTACATTATGCCAATTTTACATTAATAATTCTCTATTGATTTAAATCGAGCTATACTGGAAGTGATTGGTAATTCATACCTAGTAGGTGGGCAATTGGGGAAATCAATTAAACAATGATTGGATGCTGAAGTTCAAAACTCAAGGATGTGGAAGAAAGAGGGAGATCACACCTTATTATGCATACAAATCCTACTTCCTGCAGAAAATGGGGGAAAAGCAGGGGCTCAATCCGCTGTTGGGGCACTGCCTTCCCTTCCCTTGGAGTATAAAGAAATCATTTTGCTAGCTTGGAAACCCATGCGGTAAAGGAGATAAAAATCAAGGAGACTAAGGAAGAAGTGAGTGGAGTGGTGTGAAGCAGGTGCACATTCTCCTCCTTATACCGCTCCCCCAGAGATCAATTAAATTTAGGTCTTGTCTACACTGCCATGTTTTTTTTACCAAAACCTGCCTTTTGGTGACAAAACAGTGAGAGCATTTACACTGCAATGTGACTTTTGACAGGAACAACTCACAGTTTTGGTGACAAAAAATTTTCAGCTCTGCGGGAGATTTTTGTCTTTTCCCCTCCCCTTTTTGTCAACAAGGAGCCAGTGTGAACTCTGCCATTTGTTTCATCAAGAGACTAGCTTCCATCAGTATCCCACAATGCCTGCCCTGATGGCCGTGTTCAGTGTTTTGTGATTTCTACTGCCCTGCGGACATGCACCCCATCCCCTTTCAAAGCTCTGAGAAGTATCTGACAGCTGAGCGTGCTGCTCCATTTGGGGAACAAAGAAAGAACAAATGCTCCTGTTCTGCTCTGTTAGGAACACAGCAGCAGGCAGACTATTGCTGCAGTGGGGAGGCATGGAGAGACTGCTGTGCTGCTTTGACATTGCTCGGCATGGAGAGTTCACATAGCTACGAGGGAACCCCAAGAAGTACAGGGATCACCTCTGCCTTTCCACAACACTGCACTGTGGGATGCTTAACTACAGTGCTTTGCTCTATCTATTAACAGGGTGCTAGCAATGTTGCCATGAAATGTCGACAATGGAAGGCAGAAAAACTGGTTTGACTGGTTTTCACTGTTGGCGATTTTTGCATGTCAACAGCACTTTCGTTGCCAATCTTCCCAGTGTAGACATAGCTTTAGAGAGAAAAGATAATTTTGCCCAAGGGTGGGTTACAAAAGAAAGGAATAAAGTCTTGGCAAAGATGATCCTAGCATCCCACTTATCCTAGGAGATCAAACCATACCCCCTAGCAGTATGATGTGGAAAAATCTCAAGAGTTTTTGTTCCCCGGGGCTCCAGCTGACAGGTTTTGGGTGTGGGTGAACCAGCCCCATATTTTGTCAAATAAGTGCTGTAATCTGAGTTATGATTCTAATCTTAGATCAGTGTTTCTCAAAGTGGTCTGCAAAACTGCTTTGAGAAATCTGTTAACTGTCTGTTCCGGTTTGTTTGCTTACCGATGCCGCGGCCACAGAGTCTCACAGCTCCCATTGGCTCTCCTTCACCCTTTACAGCCAAGGGGAGCTGTGGGAAGTGGTGTGGGTCCGACTGCTAGTTCCTGCAGCTCCCCTTGGCTGCAAATGGCGAAACAGAGTCAACAGGCGCCACAAGGTCCCATGGCCACAGCGCCAGTAAGTAAATAAATCAGAGCATCCAGTTAACAGGTTTCTCAAAGTGGTCTTAGATCCTGGTCCTCTCAATCTAATTTTATGGGTCTGTTCACACTGCAGCACTGCAACAAACCTGGCAGTCTTCTCTCCAGAGAAATTCAGTACCATCATAAAGACTGATGAAAGAGAAAAGAGGTATATTTCCCTTGCTGTTTACATGCTAGAAAACTCTGTACTTCTGTATTTACTTTAATGAGTATTTTCACTCCCATTTTATGCATACTAAAAATTATACAACTTAAAAAAATAAGGTTAAAAACGTACACAACTAATTATATGGTTGTTATTGCAATAACTACTAAGTTTATATATCTCCACAGAATTGCTGCTAATTAATTAACATTTGTACACAAGGAGAACAATTTTAAATATTCTTTTGGTTTTTTATAACTTATTTTTTAGAGAATGTGAATGCAATACCTGCAAACTCATTATAAATAGCACTATAAGATTGTGTATTTGAGCTAACACTGAAAGAAAAAGTTTAAGAATGTTTGTAGATGTGTCTAATTTGACAGTTTAGTGTGCTGGATGTGACTTTCACAGTCTGTTGGCAGATTGTAGGAAAGCCATCACACCTGTGACTTGGTCGTTGATTAATGAGTCTTTCAACTCATTACTACCATCTGAAGAAAGGCCGTGGCCTTTCCAAGCTTCACTGGTTTATTCGTCCTCAACTGCAGTCCTACCAAGGTATCTTCCATAGAGAAAATCACACCTGGTTAAAGCTAATGAAAACCTCAATATGTCATTTTCTAGACAAGTCAAAAAGCATGTAAAACTAGACAAAAGATGTATTCAAGCAACATGAATGCAGTTTTGTCATAACCTGTCAATCTAGAGACTAACATAAAAGAAGGTTTCCTCAATGACATTTTTCATAGTGACAATTCTGAATTCTCTCTTTACCATACAATATAGGACACACACGTTTCATGCCTTATGAACAGAACAAGTTTGCTGTTGGAGCCAAAAAGGAATTTGGTCAGGCAAATTGGCCTTTTTGAGAACTTGTCAGTAACAGTGTGGGTTATGCATGGCAGGTTCAAAGGCCATCCAAATGCCAGGAGATCACAGCATCTGTTGACAGATAGCCTACCAACATGGGAATGGAACCCTTCAGTCCCTCAATCTTGCAGCATCTTACTTTCAGGTGGCCTTAATCTTGGTCTCACTTAACCATAGTGTTAAATATCAGAGGGGTAGTGACATCCCTATGTGAAGATGCTAACGTAGTAGGCTTTTTACATTGACTTGGCTCAATAACAAAGGCGAAGAACTGTCTTTTGGCTAAAGCACTGGTCTGGGATTCAGACTTTCTCTTCAGCTCTGGAAATGGTGCTTCAAGCTCTGTCTCTCAAATTCTCTGTGTATTTAACTGGGATAATAACATTGAATCATATCACTTGTAGCACTTTGCTAACTAAAAGCTAAAGAGTGAGAAGGAAGGAACAGCTTGATGGCAAGCCTAAAGTTTTAGGCTATGTCTACACTGTAGAGTTTTTCCGGGATACCGAGGTATCCCCGAAAAACTCTGCCGTATCCAGGGAATGCGTCTGCTCTTCTAAAATATTTTGGAAGAGCAGACGTGCTTTTTCAGCATCCCTGTAAACCTCGTTTTATGAGGAAGAAGGGATGTTCCGAAAAAGGAGGGGTTCCGACATTTGGCCCAGTGTAGACAGGCCAAACGTCGGAAAAGCCTCTTCCAAAAAAAGAAGCAGAAAAAGCTACGCAAATTGCGGTTTGCAATTTATGTAGCTTTTTCCAGAAGAACAGTGCAGTGTAGACATAGCCTTAGCTTGCTGCTATGCCTACTTCTGCCCTTCCTTCTTTCTCTCACAGAGGTGGAATCATAAACCAACAGCGCAGGTGGGTGGCTAAGTAGTGATAGTAAGTCCACAAGAAGGATAAATGTGACACTTTTCACTAAAGAAGCAACATTAAGCAATAGGAAGTGGATCAGGCTTGAAAGAAAAGAGGATTAGTGGTAGAGGAAAGACTGCATCTATTAATAAGGAGAGGGGAGTTGAGTCTAAAACTGAGTCAAAAGGCAATCCCAATGTGGTTCCAATATGGAAAAAAAACAGGCCCTGCTATGAGGGAATGATAAGGGTAGCTGTGCAAATTGCAAAGGAAACAGATGAGATGTGAAGCTTCATAACAATTAGATAAATACATATATTATTAATATCTATACTAATAATTCAGATTGACCTAGCATTTTTCATTTCAATATTAAAGTATTCAATTTATAAACGGGAAAAGTGAGGCAGAGTGAGCCAATAACAAAATATATATATATATTCAACTGCTAGTTATATACTTTAGTGACTGCACCAGGTCAGCTCCACCTTAATGCCCTTCTCAAAGTAAGGCAGATACAGTCAATACATTGTTTCTTTTGTTTTCCCATGGGCAGGTATTATATTCTGGTACTAGATGCAAATCAGAAACAAGCTAAGTTCCAGACACTCTCCTGGTTCCTTTGCTAGAAACAGTTACCATAGAACATATCCCAAGAATGAAAAGGCCCCATCATAAAAGACTTTTGACATTCCTCTTTGTAACAGAGTTGGATGAGTACTTGAAGGTTAGATGTGTGAAATCACATTAACTATAGCCAATCCAGGACTGACAGTTCCCTCTCTTTCTAATCTTCAGAGGGGGAGATAGTGTTTTACACATAAATTGAAGGTTATGCAGTTCCAGCAATAACTAGAAAATGCATGAATATTTACACAGAAGTAGGGCAGAGTTATGGGATGAATTGTGCCCTAACTATGGGACTGTTACAGAGCTATAAATGATGTTACTGGTAGGGCACATCTTGAGACTTAATTCCATTTCCAAGTATTCACTGTGACATTCTTAGAAATATGTAGAATTGATGAACTGATTGGGCATGGGATAAATCTCTACTAAATGAGAGAGTTTTTAAGAAGAGATTCACTTTGTTTGTACTAGGCATCAAACAATACAACACATATATTTATTTAGAACATGGTCAGCCACATCCACAACCATAATGGGCTTTCATATAATGAACATTCACCTAGAGATTACAGATGTTTCATCCCTTTGTTATAGCCCAGGCCAAGTAACTTTATTACTGACAATTCACTAATGTAATTTAACTATTTAGTTCCACTTGTATTGCTCCATGTAGGAGCTAACTGACAAATATATAAATCTACTGCAGGACAGACAAGGTAGAAGAGCTCACAATTTATTTCAATTTGGATGCATTATGATTCATATGGAAAGGGAGCAAGGGATTAAGAGTTTCTGTTGTTCTCAGGGGAAAATATGCACTACAATCTATGTTGGTCAGGCAGATTGTAGCATAGTGTCATAAACACATGGATATGGACATTCTAAACCTACATTTCCAGTTCTTCTTAACACATTTCCTTTTATACAGGAAGGGTATAAGAGTGCAATTTAATAGTGACTGCTCCCTATGCCAGGTAGATCTTATTTAGTTAAGGGCATTATATATCGTAAACTTCAAATCTTGTATAGTGTTGGAGTCATAAAGATTTGACACAAGCTACTTGATATCAGGGCTTACCCATTCACAGGTGCATGGTGGGATGCCACACACAATCCAATTACCGGGACTTATGGATCCCAGTGATCCAGACAATGCACTTGGATAGTAATGTTTAATCTAATTGCCTTTTATATCCTCTAATTCTTCCTTGTGGTATGCCAGCAACTATAGGAATTTTTTTTTTGGGGGGAGGAAATATTATGGGAGAGAGAGGGAGTTATACAATAGGGTGCACTAGATGACCTCAATGGACCTGTCTAGCCTTGAAATCTATGAACTCCTTCTCCACTAGTATTTTTCCTACAAAAGCAAACTGTTAGGGAACATACCACTTTTTGTCCCTGTTCTTGATATCTGTACTAATTTTTTCAGATCCAAATATTTTTTGAGACATATCACATCTTGATGTAAACAAAAAAGTGCATTTAGAAGCACAGCTCACCTTGTTGACCCACCTTTCAATTTCTATACTAAATGAATTTTTCAGCATGTTGCTAAATTGGATTTTAAAATAGCATTTTCTGGATATATAAATGATCAACAACACAATAAACATTATAAATGTAAACATTTTCATAAATAGTTCTCCATATGTCTACCATTCACAACAGATGGTATCTGTGTATCCACTAGCTATACATGATGCAGTTTTGCCTTCCAATAATTCAAAATTCTAAACTAGAAAAACACTGTACACTAGTTAAGACTGTAAATGGTTAAATATTTCATCAGATCACCAACTCTTGATTGGGAAACAAATACTGCAACTTTACCCAGCATCAGCTAATATAATCAGACCAGACATATGTTCAGTGCTTATGAAACCCAATCCAAATGTTTTCCCACTAAGAAACTACTGAGGCCCTGCTGTAGACTCTCAGATTAACATGGTCTTCTTGGTCCCAGCACAGCAGCTCAGTATCTAGCATAGGCTCTAGCTACCTACAGAACAGTGTAACTGTGTAATAAGCCCCTGAGATGGCTTACGAGGTAACATTCAATCTTGATTGGGCTATGGCACATTCTGGTATCCTAACTGAGCTATAGTTTCCACCGGTTTGGCAGCAGATACTAGTGCAACCACAGGCATCAACCTGTGATTTTCCAGGGGGTGCTCAATCCCCCACTGTCCTATGTCCCATTCCCACTCTGTCTCTTCCCCCAGGGTGCTCCATATTCCACTGCTGCCTCCCTGTTATGGGGGCATACGATCAAATGGGCAGGTCCTGTCCCTCGCCTCATGTCCAGCCCCACTCTCTTCTCACTCCATGTACAAGCGAGGGTGGGGGAGTGGGAGCGCTTTGTCCTCCTACTGACCAGCCCCTCCCCCCAGCATATTTTCCTACTATTTCTGGTGGGCAGGAGCTTCAGGAGTTTAGGAGGAAGCTGCTTTTAATGCCAGCTCTTCCTCCCTGGCAGCAACTGCCTGAGATAGTCTGGCCAGGGAGGAGTCTTCCACTCCTTGCCTGTGCTCAGGTGTTGAACCCCAGCACCAGAGCCAAGGCAGGGAGTGAAAGTCACCTCCCCAGTCTGGCTCTCTCAGGCAGCTGTCACGCAGGACTGCAAGGTAGCATCTCATCAGCTGGTCTGGAATACAGTTGATCCCACCCCTTCTACTCATGACATCTGGGCCATATGCTGTCCAGCCCTGCCCCTGCCCTGCCTCTTCCTTCCACCTGCTCTTCCCTCCCCAAGCCTCCAGCATTCCACCAAACAGCTGGTGGCAGCAGGCAGGAGACTGGGCAGATGCAGACGAGCTGACTGGCAGGGTTCACTGCTGGTAGAAGGCACTGGGCAGGGAAGGAGAGACCTGCCAATGGATGCTCGACATTCACTTTTTTTATTCTGGGGCAACCACAGAGCTGGCATCAATGTGTACAACCACACTAAACTATTTGCCACACTAAATTATATGGTAAAATGAGCTCCCTTGATATACTATATAAACAGCCACATGTACCACAAGCCCACCAACCAGTTGAAGATATCCAGGTAGACATGACATCTGAACTCACATCTGAGAAGTGGCCCTGAGCAAGGTGAAACATCCAATGTCCTCCTGTAACAGCTACTTACTGTTATGTATCTTGTGTATCATGTTGGTTTATTAAGCATGGTCAGGTTGTTGACTCCTCTTCAAATTTTTCTGGATAGCAAGATAGATCACACTTATACTAGATCCTCTGTGGTTGCTGTCCGCTGGCCAGCTACTAGCCAAGCAAACTTTATTATGAACAAAGAATTTGGCAAGTCAACCACCAGCTGAATATGCTGGACCTAACATCAAATCAAGGTTTGGGCCAACTTTGTCTAATAAAAATGATATTGTTTGTATATTTTTCTACTCTCATTTATTTTTCCCTCCATACTGCTACCCTTTTTGACCTTAGTGATTTGGGGTGAAAATTCCCTTTTCCCATACAGCTTCTCACTCATGTGTAGCTTGTTTATGGAGCAATGGCTCATATTGTTTCACTGGTCTTACGCAAAAACAGCTTGATTATTTATGTTTATTCTGAACGAAGGGCAGCTATTATGACCACCAGCTTAAACAAGGCTTCACCCAAACATGAGGAGAACAGTCGATTATATCACAAATATGAAAACAATACAACTGTTCACATTTACAGTAGCATGCAAATTAGCAGTTTTATTTTCTAAAATAAATACTAAAGAAACCTAAAAGTATTTCTTTTAATTTGTGTGTGTGCGTGAGCAAGCATATGCTAAAATCTGAATGGAGATTACTTTTTATGAGTGCTTTAAAAAAGCAAATCCTTTCAACGGGGCCATATTTTCAAGTATATAAAAGGTTGTTACAAGGAAGAGGGAGAAAAATTGTTCTCTTTAATCTCTGAGGATAGAACAAGAATCAATGGGTTTAAATTGCAGCAAGGGCACTTTAGGTTTGACATTAGGAAAAACTTTATAACTGTCAGGATGGTTAAACACTGGAATAAATTTCCCAAGGAAGTTGTGGAATCTCCATCACTGGAGATTTTAAAGAGCGGGTTAGACAAGCATCTGTCAGGGATGGTCTAGATAATACTTAGTCCTACAATGACTGCAGGGGCTGGACTAAATGAACTCTCAAAGTCCCTTCTGGAGTTTAGGAGTATATAATTCTGTATCACAAAGAGTGCAAATGTATAGGATATACAGACAAATGTTCAAAAAGACAATGGGTAAACATGTTTGCCAGGGTAAACAATTGAAATCAACTAATCATTTAGCAAAATTGCAGCAGATACTTTTGCTATTGAAATTTGCAATAGTTCAAAGCTGAGAAATGTATCAATTAAATAGACTGTTAAATTATTATTAGAGGCTGCAGTTCTAGTTCGAATATCTTGTGTATTAAAGCTAGGACATTCACTTTTGCAAAGTAAAGCTCTAAAACAGTTGTTCTCAAACTTTTTGGCTCAGGTCCCACCCTAGTCAACACAAGCCTTTTCACAGTCCACCAGCTAACCACCCACAATGACAAAATGAGTGCCGGTGGCAGTGGGGTCTGGGATCTGGCTGGGAGGTATGGTGCAGGAGAGGGCTGGGGCTGGGGGAGGGTCTGAGTGAGAGAGAGAGAGAGGGTGCAGAAGCAGGGTGAGGGTGCGGGAGTCTGGGAGAGAATGAAAGAGGGAGGGAGGGAGAGAAGGAGGGTGTAGGAACGGGGTGGGGATAGGGAGGAATGAAAGGGATGGATGGTGCAAGAGCAGACTGAGAGTGGGATGTCTGACAGAGGAAAGGAGGGTGCAGGAGTGTGGTGGGGCAGGGGAGGTCTGGGTGGGAGGTTGGGTGCAGTAGTAGGCTAGGGATGGTGGTTTGGCCAGGAGGTTAGATTCAGGAGAGGTGGGGCAGTCTAATTGGGAAGGAGGGTGCAGGAGCGGGGTAGGAGGGTACGTCTAGACTACATGCCTCTGGCGACAGAGGCATGTAGATTAGACTACCCGGCATAGGAAAATGAAGCGGCGATTTAAATAATCGCCGCTTCATTTCATTACATGGCTGCCGCGCTGGGCCGATCAGCTGTTTGTCGGCTCAGCGCGGTAGTCTGGACGCTCCGTGGTCGACATCAAAGGCATTTGTCGACCTCCCAGGTATGCCTCATCCCAGGAGGCATACCTGGGAGGTCGACAAATGCCTTTGATGTCGACCACGGAGCGTCCAGACTACCGCGCTGAGCCGACAAACAGCTGATCGGCTCAGCGCGGCAGCCATGTAAATTTAAATGAAGCGGCGATTATTTAAATCGCCGCTTCATTTTCCTATGCCGGGTAGTCTAATCTACATGCCTCTGTCGCCAGAGGCATGTAGTTTAGACGTACCCGGAGTGTGGGGTCTGGGAGGAAGATATGGTGCAGGGGTGGTGTGAAGGGGTCTGGCTGGGAGGTAAGGTGCAGAAGCAGGTTGTGGGTCTGAGTGGGAGGTTGGGCGCAGGAGTGGGCTGGGGGTAGGTTTCTGGCCAGGAAGTTGGGTGAAGAAGTAGGTTGGGGGGGCTTTGTGGGAGGGAGGGTGCAGGAGTGGGTCGGGGGTGCAGGGTCTTGGGATTAGGGGAGTCCGTGTGGGAGTGGAGGTGTTGGGTCTGGGCACGGAGGGGGGCGGGTTGCCCATGATTCTGGCTAATTGGAGCAGTGGAGAAAGCCTCCAGATGACTGGTTTCCTGAGCTGCCATTCCTCCAGCTGGGGGGAAGGAGAGTGGCAGCTCACGGAGCCACTTCCCCCTCCTGCAAGCCAGATTCAACCTCATGGGGGGGAGCACATGGATTTGGGGGAGCACCACCGCAGGCTCCCTGCTGGGCTCAACTCCCTGCTGCAAGTTGAGCCCAAAGCCCATGGCCCACCTGTAAAATGCTGAGAACCACTGCTCTAAAAACACATAAAAAGTGTTGTGTATTTATGTCATGTGAGAAGGGAAAAAAGCAGTGTACATGTAGGACTTTTCTTATACATGTGAAAATCACAGACATGTATAATAAATTAGTTTAATATTGTACATCATTTACTGTTGCATATCATAACACCTCTATTACAACTGAAACCCATATGTCCCCTCCTATTGTTAAGAAAACTAGGTCAAAGTTTTTATAAAGGCCTGATCTGTTAATACAGTAAACAGGGTTATCCCCTAGCAGCCAATTAATTAATCTGGCCACTACTTGCAGGTTCAGGGACAAAACTTGTCCCCATCTCAGTTAGTCAGTAACTAGGTTGGGGAGATGTTTCCCTGGTAAATGAGTCCCAAAAGCATTTTTTGCTCACTTTTTCCTACTGGAGGAGAATCAGCAGAGCATACTTAGTTAACATAGTGTCAGATAGATAGCATTTAAGCTTAAAAAGGGAAACAGAACTGTCCTCACTGTGGACAGCTTGATGAAAACATGTATCCTCATTGTACAGCAGCAGCTGATAAGGGAATTAAAATATTACAATTTGTTAAAGAACATGATAGACTATAATACTGAAAATAGTATAGTGGTCTCATTTTAAATAATGTGTTCAGTTTTGTTCCCCTCATCTCAATAAAGACACAGCAAAAACTGGAAGAATCCAGAGAAGGTCAATGAATGGAAAGACTTCCAAAATAGGAGCAATGATAAAGATTCTGACAATTCAGTTTAAAAAGGAGACAAAGAATCGATGACATGGGAGAGGTATATACAGTAATGGGTAGTGTAGAGAGGGTAAATCAGGTGTTCCTATTTATACCCATCATGCAAGGACAGGAGAATAACTAATTAAATTAGAAGTCAAGGGGAAGTTGGAATGGCTTTACAGACCAAGTTCCACCTGTAAATCACACAAACCTTTCTCCACTGCCTTTGGCTCATAATGATGACATCAGTAACCAGGACAGAATAAGAGCCAGTCTCAGCTGCTTCATTTTAACTGAGGGCAGTTGTAAGCAGTAGTAGAGATTCTGATATTAAAAAAAAAAGGATAAATATTTCATACCTAAAAAGGGCAGAATTAAGGATGAAATATGAGAGTAGTCTCCATTCTTAATCCACCTCTTAGCCAGTGAAATAAGCAGATTGCTTAAAATAAAGGTATTTCTCTGAAATGGGGACATAATATAAGCTTCACATAGTCTGATGCATAAATAGAGAAACAGGTAAATGTAAAGGTTAGAGATAGAACCGCGCCAGATGTTTTCAGTTAAGTTCAACATCATAGGGCAAATATAGCTCCCTAGTTTATGCAAACAGTAAATTAGGAAATTGTACTTACAGGTTCAAGAGAACATAAGATGTAAAATATTTTAGGAAACCATAATCTTTGGGATATCTGCCTACAAACATGGAGTGCACCTGAGTATCTTACTATAAAAAATGTGGATATTATTCATGCTCTGACTTTGAATGTATATATATATATATGGAAAAAGCAGCTGAATTCCACTGAAACCATGCCTTCTAAACAGATCTGCCTCTAGAGAAGTATTGGACTCTGAGAAGAGAGATTCAAATAATAGCAGTATGGTTTCATTTTTTTTTTTTACAGTTTCATATAGATTCTTAGATCAAAATGGGGGGGGGGGATTTTTCTTAATCAGTTCAGCTTCTCCTTTATAATAAAATCCTACTATTTTTCTGCTGAGCACCTTGAATCCAGGCTGAACCAATATACAAGTTTCTGCCCAATGGGTGGCATTTCTTTGGAGTTGCTTATGTGCTCCAGATTTTACAATAATTGTCTCCCATTGATTTTAGTTCTTGGGGAAAGCTCTACCCAATGGAGTAAGCATACTATCCTTAGCTCACAAATATACACATAACATTTACAGATATACAAGATTATGAATAGTCCCTTTGCCCTTAGCATCTGGCACATCTCAATAAAACAATCTTTTCAGTTTTCAGAGCTTTGGCATCTGTCATACAACCAACGTATAACAAATCAATATATTGAAAACAACAATTAGGCTACGTCTAACACTGCAACGCTATTTTGGGACACCGGAGTATCCTGAAATAGCTATGCCACATCTTAACAGCAAGCCCTTTATTTTGGGCTCACTATTCCAACATCCCTGTAAACCTCATTCCACGAGGAGTAAGGGATGTTTCAGAATAGCACTTTATTTTGAAATTTGGCATTGTGTAGACAGTGCCAAATTACAAAATAAGCTATTTCAAAATAAGATTGAAATAAGAGACACAATTGGTGTACCCCAAATTGTGTCTCTTATTTCAAGCTGCAGTGCAGTATAGATGCACTCTTGCTGAACAAGTCAGTTTCTGCACAGCCTGGTCTAGAACTCTGATCTATCACTTCGAAAAGTCACAGATCACCATCATGTCAGCTACAGAATATCTCACTAGATGTCATTAGCAGCAGGTACCTTTAACCTGTTCATAGACTAGCAAATAAAGGGTAACTCTACACATATAAAACGAGTACATACATATTAGAAAGGAGCATCCATTTCTCCAAAGATATCTTACTTTAATACAATTAGAGCTCATGCATACTTAAATTGTCCTGAACCAAGGACAAAATTACTATTTTTGTTGTATCTGATAGGATAAGACATAAATGCTGCACACAAATCCTACCTGAAAAGGATTTACAGTATTTTACTGTAAATGCACACCTCTCAACAGTTGATGTATTTTAAGAATACATTGGTTTTGCACTAAAAGGCAAAAATATCATTTTAAAGAGGAACTGTTAGGACTCAAGTAAAATTTGTGTTGAATTATTTTAAAATTGTTTAAATAATGTTTTTGTGCTATCACTCACATTTGCTATGACATCACTGAATTTAGACCTTCATCTATTATTTTAACAAGCATTCCCCTGAGTTCTGTACCACACAGCTGAAATTTATGAGTATTATACACGTGGAAAAGCAAAGTATTGTTCTTATTACTGTGTAAAGTACTGCTTGTGGACAATGGCAAACAAATTCTGGTATCTTAATCAAACAACCCATGGGCTTTTACCATTTGACGTAAAAATTATAAACTGTAAATTACACATTATCACCACAAACCAAATCCAGAAAAAAATCTTTCAGACAGTTGCGACTCTAAAATTCTGTAGTTTAAAATTATATTTCCCAATTATTTTATAAGTCATGTCAAAATTAACTTTGTATGATCCATTTTAAAGTAAAACCGAAAACTGGAATCTTCAGTCAACCTATACAAGAATCTTATTACCTGTGTGCCAGCAGTGCCCTGAAGGTCATTTGATTCAATCCCAGATAACTTGGCAGCAAGATTGACCAATCCCAGTTCCACTCAGTGATGGCTGACTGTTGAGGTATGGGAAGAAGCTATTGTTAGTTATTAATCAGAGTTAATATGATCAGTAAATTAAAGCTCCAGCTGTGATAGACTAACTAAGAAGGAATGGGGGTCTAGAACAAGGACTTAGACAGATGATATCAATCATGTACACAGAAGAAGGTTTTATTTCCAATAAGACAGCAATTAATTTATAAATTCATTTGGGGATGTGGCCATTATTTATAAAAAGATAAATCAATTTTTGAGTCGTTATTCTTCCAACTGTTAATGGCATTTTGCCCAGACACTTTCTCTGAGAGCTTGGCTCTATTTGAAAAGCAAAATAATTGGCAACTTTTTATGTATTGAAGCAATTTACATTTTCTACTGTCAGCAAAAAGTTTATCAAGAGAAAGAACTTGATGTAGCTGGAACTTGATGTAGCTGTATCTTAATTAGTGTGAGATATTTTACTTGTCTATTGTTATATAAGGTATTGCAGTCACCAGATGTTTATTATAAATACTGTAAATACAGACAATGTGAACTCAGGTAAATGCCCTGTTGCTTATTTAATTAATAAAATCTATCCTACAATAACTGTATGGAGACAAATGACTATGTACAACAATATCATGCTTACAAAGCAGTACTTTGCTGCAGTATAACATTAACATTTTTAATAATAGTTCAGCCAAACAGGAGAAGTGACCATAATACTATTAAGTTCAATATACTTGGGAGAGGGATCATTCTGAAAATTAGTATGGTGAAACTAAATTTGTCTAAGAATTTAAAAAAATGAGGAAGCTAGTCAAAATTGGGGAAATTAAAATCCTTATGATTCTGAATGGAGGCTACTTTTCCATACCATAATAAATAGTAATAGGAGTTATGTAAAACCCTAAACAAAAGAGGGAAGGCAAATACTCATATATATTTATATCATATATATATAAGGCTAAAAGACAAGGTTCAAGAGCTTATTTAAGCTATGCAAGTATCCTTCAACAGAGGGGCAGGGAGGACAACAAGCTTGCCAGGCCCCTGGGCAAGTTGGGGTGGGGGACTCTGTTCTCCCAGAAAGAGTGGGGTCTTGGGCAGAAGGAGCAGGGCTGAGGGCAGCTAGCCTTCAGAGCTGCTCAGAGTGAGCCACCCTGGGTACCTCCTCCCCAGTGCTGTTGACCCAGGGATGCAGCCACCACTACTCCTGTGGCAGTGGCAGCCAGGACCCCCCAGGCCCTTTTGAATTGCCCAGCTTAGGGCCAACTACTCCCTTCTGCCCACCCCCACCCCCACCCATCGGCAGGCCTGTCCAAAAGAAAATAGAAATTCAGCCAATGAAGCCAATAGGAAGTAGTGTAACAAACTGTAGTAGTCAGAGATTACACAGGGACTGAACAAAGACATTAACTGGATGGGCCATTATATACAACACCCAAATGACATCATGACTATTGGACACTTACAGCTCTCTCTACCAGCCTCATTTAGCATGGACCCCATAACTGACAGAGTTTTTTTTTCTCGTCTCCCACTTTGCTCTTTTTCTGCTTTAAATTTTTGAGGTTTCTGTGCCCCTCTGTGCCTTTTGCTCCACTCATCTGTAGAAATGGGTTGTGCCCATGAAAGCTCATGATACTATCTATATTCTTTTGTTAGTCTCTAAGGTGCTAAAGGACCATTCGTTTTTTAGTTTTTAACACAGCTACCCCTCTAAGACTTTGTAGCAGTCAGAATTTCCCATAAGATTTACAGGGTTCTGCATGCCCCAAAAACCTCTGGTGCTACTGGAAACAGTACAATGTTCTCCAAGGTTCCTCTTCTACCCAGTTGCTTTAGTTTCAAACTGGCCTCCCCACCTTTCTTTTACACCCTCCTTCCTTCTTTCCATTTACACACAATGAAAGTCAGGGAGAGGGAAGGATAGAGAAAAGAAGAATGGGAGAGAGGGGCAGGGAAAGTGAAAGGGAATAAATGAGTAAATGGGGAAGAAGGTGAATGGTGGAAGTGAATGTCTGATTAAGAATAAATTAGGAGGAGAAGACTATCAGGAGTGAGATGAGAGACAGAATGAGTTAATGAAGAGGAAGGAAAGAGATCAAAAGAGGGAGGCATGGAAGCAGGAAAGACAGTGCTATGTTCTAACTGTAAACTCAAGTAGTCATTCATTTTAAACACCGAATAAAAAAAGAGAGGGAATATTGAAGATGAATGAAATTAGAAGGGCTAAAAAGAGAGGATTTGAAGAATGAACAGAAAAAAAGATGTAAAAAGCAAGAAGAAATTTTGGAAATGGAAGAAGGAAGCCTGAGAGAGAATTTGTCAGTTTGGTATCAGAGGGGTAGCTGTGTTAGTCTGAATCTGCAAAAGCGAGCGGCGAGGAGTCCTGTGGCACCTTATAGACTAACCGAAGTGTTGGAGCATAAGCTTTCATGGGCAAAGACCCACTTCGTCAGATGCACTTCGTCTTGCATCTGACAAAGTGGGTCTTTGCCCACGAAAGCTTATGCTCCTACACTTCGGTTAGTCTATAAGGTGCCACAGGACTCCTCGCTGCTTTGTCAGTCTGGTGGACCTAAAATAAAGTAAAGTAACAGAGAAGGAATAAGCACAACTGAGATAAGCTAAAAGCTTTCTTTGAAGCAGCTTTCACCACAGATCTGCAGAGGAACTGAATGGTCTGAGCCTTACTCTTATAAGGCAGTAAAGAAGAGACACTGTTAGGTTACATGTACAGTGCACATAAATAGCTTATTTCAAAATAACACATCTATACTACATGGAAGCTATTTTGGAATAGGCATTATTCTTCGTAGAATGAGGTTTACAGATTTCAGAATAAGGCACCCATTACTTTGAAATTATTTCAAAACAATGGAATGGCTGTGTAGATGCTCACACAGTTGTTTTGGAATAACAGCCATTATTCAAAAATAACTTTGCTGTGTAGATATACCCTTAGGGTGCGTCTATACTGCACCTGTAGGTCAAAATAAGATATGCAATTTCAGCTATGCAAATTGCATATCTTATTTTGATCTAATTTTGAAATAATTTGTTGACAAATTTCTAAATAAACCATTATTCTGAAATGTCCCTTAACCCTATTGGAATGAGGGTTACAATGACATCAGAATAGTGATCCCGTTATTTAGAAATCTATTTCTAAATAATGAGTTGTTCAAAAGACGTGGAATAGTGTTCAGTCTAGACGTATCCTTAGAGATTGACCTTTCGGGACAAGTCATAAAATTCAGTGTAACAACTTGATGCGAGTAGATGGTAAACATGAGGAATTTTGAAGCAATGTAAAAATAAAGTGGTTGAATTGTAAACAGTGACTATGCATTTTCTCTCAAATTAGCTATGACTGGATGATAACAAATGTGCATAATCTTTAATTAAAATGCTAGGGTTGATCCTGGGGTTTATAGAGCAGCAAACGTTATTTCAGGATCCAGTAAACTTGTGAAATTATTATTAAAAAGAATTATTAAACCTCTTGATGAACATGATATGTTGAGGACAAACTAGCATGACTTCAGAAAAGGAAAATCATGCCTTCTAACCCAGTGTTTCTGAAAGTGTTTCCTCGGTACACTTTCAGAAACACTGTTCTAACTTAATTCTTTGAATAGGTCAACAAAACAGTAAATCAGAGTAAATCCATTCATATAGTAAACTACTTCTTGTTATGGAAAGTCCTTAACAAGAACTTACATTAAGGATATGTAATCATGGGGTGAGAGAAAATTGTCTTGGATTAGAAAGTAGTTATAACACAATGAACAAGGAGTGAAAACAAATGTCAAGTTTCATAATGGCTAAAAGATAAAAGAGTGTGGCCCCAAAATCTGTCCTAAAACCATTGTTGTTCAATGATGTGGTAAGCTATGTGACTAGAAAATGAGGTAGCGAAGCTTACAAATGAGACAAAATCAATTGCGTTACTCAAGACTACAGAATCTGGGAGAAAAAACCCAAGGAGGCTGATGAAATTCAGTATTGACAAATGTAAGGTAATGCACATTGTAAGGAATAATTTGAACTATTCATACATATTTTTGAGTTCTATATTAACTGTAGCCCCTGAGGAAAAAGACCTGGCAGTCACGGCAGAGAGCTCAATATAGTCCCCTATTCAATGTAGAAACAGAAGGGGTCCAGAAATAACGTTTGATGATGAAAATGTTAATAGTTAAAAAAAAAAAAACCTACAACAAGAGTTGTATATGAAAGGAGATTGAAAAGTTTAGAACTGCTTTGTTTAGAGGAAACAAACGAGAGGACACGATGGAGTATATACAATAATTAATAGAAAAAATAGAGCCTCTAAGTGTTACGAGATTGCACAGCCACACATCTTGTTGCAAAACCTATTCTTTTTGAAGATTCTGCAGAATTCAACATTTTTTCATTTTTCCATTTTGCTGCATGCAGGTACCAGGCACTTTGTTTTCTGTCCCCTTGCTTTATCAGTAATACCCTTCAGCTGCCACTTTCTTTCTAGCTTTTCCTTCTTAATTGGGGACCAGAAGCCTAGAAAACTGGAGTGTCGAGTCTGTTCACCTGAAGAACACAGTGAAAATATTAGTTGAGCATTTTTTCATTTATATTTATTTTTTAATATGGGCCCCTAGTCAAGAACACTTGTAGAAAGCAAATATGTCAATAAATATTTTGTAAAGGATTATTTTCTATAAATTTTCCCCATTATAATCTTTAGGTAGTTAAGAAGATCACTCTTCAAATCTTTCTCCTCTGATGAATGACAGGAAGTGGGAGCCTATAAGATACTGAAGTGGATTGTCCCCGGCAACACTCTCCAGGCAGGCCAGCATATCCTTCTGGGTTACCTGCTCCCTGGCTAATTTAGGCTTGATCACAAGTTTGTGCACAGGGATGGAATTGTAAATGAAGAGAATTTTACGGGCACAGAGTAGAATCATAGAATCATAGAGCTGGAAGGGACCTCAGGAGGTCATCATGTCCAGCCCCCTGCCCAAGGCAGGACCAATCCCAACTAAATCAATCCAACCAGGGCTTTGTCAAGCTGAGACTTAAACACCTCTAGGGATGGTGATTCCACCACCTCCCTAGGTAACCCATTCCAGTGCTTCACCACCCTCCTAAGACCTCTCCCACTGTAACATGAGACCATTGCTCCTTGTTCTGTCATCCGTCACTACTGTGAACAGCCTTTCTCCATCCTCTTTGGAACCTTCCTTCAGGAAGTTGAAGGCCACTATCAAATCTCCCCCTCACTCTTCTCTTCTACAGACTACACAAACCCAAATCCCTCAGTCTCTCCTCATAGGTCATGCGCTCCAGCCCCTTAATCATTTTGGTCACTCTTCGCTGGACCCTCTCCAATGCATCCACATCCTTTCTATAGTGGGGGGCCCAGAACTGGACACAATACTCCAGATGTGGCCTCACCAAAGTCGAATAAAGGGGAAAAATCACTTCTCTGGATCTGCTGGCAATGTTCCTCCTAATGCACCCTAATATGCCATTAGTTCTCTTGTCTACAAGGGCACACTGTTGACTCATATCCAGCTTCTCATCCACTGTAATCTCCAGGTCCTTTTCTGCAGAACTGCTACTTAGCCATTCGGTCCCCAGCCTGTAACAATGCTTGGGATTCTTCCATCCCAAGTGCAGGACTCTACACTTGTCCTTGTTGAACCTCATCAGATTTCTTTTGGCCCAATCCTCTAATCTGTCCAGGTCACTTTGGACCCTATCCCGGACCTCAGCATATCTATCTCTCCCCCTAGCTTAGTGTCATCTGCAAACTTGCTGAGGGTGCAATCCATCCCCTCATCCAGGTCATTAATAAAGATGTTGAACAAAACCGGTCCTAGAACCAATCCTTGGGGCACTCCGCTAGAAACCGACTGTCAACCTGACATCGAGCCATTGATCACTACCCGTTGGGCCCAACAGTCTAGCCAGCTTTCTATCCATCTTACAGTCCATGTATCCAATCCATATTCCCTTAACTTGCTGTCAAGAATATTGTGGGGAGACCGTATCAAAAGCTTTGCTAAGTCAAAGTATATTATATCCACTGACTTTCCCATATCCAGAGCCAGTTACCTCATCATAGAAGCTAATCAGATTGGTCAGGCATGACTTGCCCTTCGTGAAACTATGTTGACTATTCCTGATCACTTTCCCCTCTTCTAAGTGCTTCAAAATGGATTCCTTGAGGATCCCCTCCATGATTTTTCTGGGGACTGAGGTAAGGCTGACTGGTCTGTAGTTCCCTGGATTGTCCTTCTTCCCTTTTTTAAAGATGGGCACTACATTTGCCTTTTTCCAATCATCCGGGATCTCTCCTGATCTCCACGAGTTTTCAAAGATAATGGCCAAAGGCACCACAATGACATTTGTCAACTCCCCTAAGTACCCTCGGATGCATTAAATCCGGGCTCATGGATTTGTGTATGTTTAGCTTTTCTAAATAGTTCCTAACTTGTTCTTTCCCCACCAAGGGCTGTCCACCTCCTTCCCATGCTGCCTTGCCTAGTGCATTAGTCTGGAAGGTGACCTTGTCCGTGAAGACAGAGGCAAAGAAAGAATTGAGTACTTCAGCTTTTCCCACATCATCTATCACTAGGTTACCTCCGTCATCCAATAAGGGCCCCACACGCTCTCTGATCACCCTCTTACTGCTAACATGCCTGTAGAAACCTTTCTTGTTATCCTTCACATCCCTTGCTAGCTGCAGTTCCAATTGCGCTTTCACCTTCCTGATAAATCCCCTGCATTCTCGAGCAATATACTTATACTCCTCCCTAGTCATCCGTCCAAGTTTCCACTTTTTGTAAGCTTCCTTTTTGTGTTTAAGCTCCCCAAGGATGTCCCCGGTAAGCTAATCTGGTTGCCTACCATATTTGCTTTTCTTGCTGTGCATCGGGATGGTTTCTTCCTGTGCCTTTAATAAGGCTTCTTTAAAATACTGCCAGCTCTCCTGGACTCCTTTCCCCTTCATGTTAGCATCCCAGGGAATACTGCCCATCATAGACTCATAGACTTTAAAGTCAGAAGGGACCATTATGATCATCTAGTCTGACCTTCTGCACAATGCAGGCCACAGAATCTCACCCACCCACTACTGGAATAATCCTCTCACCTATATCTCAGATATTGAAGTCCTTAAATGGTTTAAAGACCCCAAGATGCAGAGAATCCTCCAGCAGTGATCCGTGCCCCATGCTACAGAGGAAGGCGAAAAACCTCCAGCGCCTCTGCCAATCTACCCTTGAGGAAAATTCCTTTCTGACCCCAAATATGGTGATCAGCTGAACCCTGAGCATGTGGGCAAGACTCACCAGCCAGACACCCAGGAAAAGTTCTCTATAGTAACTCCTATCATCCCACTATTGGCCTATTTACCACTGATAGTGAAAGGTCAATTAGTTACCAAGATCATGTTATCTCATCAAACCATCCCCTTCATAAACCCATCTAGCTTAATCTTGAAGCCAGATAGGTCTTTTGCCCCCACTACTTCCCTTGGAAGGCTGTTCCAGAACTTCACTCCTCTAATGGTTAGAAACCTGTGTCTAATTTCAAGTCTAAACTTCCTAATAGCCAGCTT
Source organism: Rafetus swinhoei (assembly GCA_019425775.1). Classification (NCBI taxonomy): domain Eukaryota; kingdom Metazoa; phylum Chordata; order Testudines; family Trionychidae; genus Rafetus; species Rafetus swinhoei. The sequence continues at coordinate 59,791,986 of CM033427.1, forward strand.
ATAGCCATTTGTTCTTGTGTCCACATTGGCATTGAGCTTAAATAATTCCTCTCCCTCCCTTGTATTTATCCCTCTAATATATTTAAAGAGAGCAATCATGTCACCCCTCAGCCTTCTTTTGGTTAAGGTAAACAAGCCAAGGTCCTTTCATAAGACAGGCTTTCCAGTCCTTGGATCATCCTAGTGGCCCTTCTTTGTACCTGTTCCAGTTTGAATTCATCCTTCTTAAACATGGGAGACCAGAACTGCACACAGTATTCCAAATGAGGTCTCATCAATGCCTTGTATAATGGCACTAACACCTCCTTATCCCTACTGGAAATACGTCGCCTAATGCATCCCAAGACCGTATTAGCCAGTTCTCTGAGGGAGTCAAAGTCTGCTTTTCTGAAGTCCAGAGTGTGTATTTTGCTACTCTCCTTTCTTCCTTTGGTCAGGATCCTGAAATCTACCATCTCATGATCACTGCTTCCCAGGTTGTCACCCACCTCTACTTCCCCTACTAGTTCCTCCCTGTTTGTGAGCAGCAGGTAAAGCTGCGCATGGCCCCTGCTCGGTTCCTTCAGCACTTGTACCAAGAAGTTATCCCCAACATTTTCCAAAAACTTCCTGGATTGTCTGTGTATTGCTGGATTGTCAGTGTATTGGTCTGCCAACAGATGTCAGGGTGATTAAAGTCCCCCATGAGAACCAGGGCCTGTGATCTGGAAGCTTCTCTCAGTTGTCCGAAGAAAGCCTTGTCTACCTCATCCACCTGATCCGGCAGTCTATAGCGGACACCAACCACAACATCACCCCTGTTGCTTCCACCTCTAAATTTAAGCCATAGACTCTCAACAGTCTTTTCTCCCTCTAAGTACTGGAGCTCCGAGCAATCATACTGCTCTCTTACATACAATGCAACTCCTCCTCCTTTTCTCCCCCGCCTGTTCTTCCTGAACAGTTTATACCCTTGCATGATAGTGCTCCAGTCATGCGAGTCATCCCACCAAGACTGCGTTATTCCAATCAAATCATAGTTCTTTGACTGGGCCAGGGCTTCTAATTCTTCCTGTTTGTTTCCCAGGCTTCTTGCATTTGTGTACAAACATCTTAGATAGCCAGTTGATTGCCCTGCCTTCTCCGTTCGAGTCAGGGGTCCTCCTTTGTTGCTCGTGCCTCGTGTTTCTTCCCCATATCCGACTTCCTCACTTATCTCAGGGCTTTGGACACCATCCCCTAATGAACCTAGTTTAAAGCCCTCCTCACTAAGTTTGCAAGCCTGCCCACAAACATGCTCTTTCCTCTCTTGGTTAGGTGGATCCCATCTCTTCCTAACAATCCTTGTGCCCGGAACAGAGTCCCATGGTCGAAGAAACCAAAGCCCTCTCTCCGACACCACCTGCGCAACCACGCATTTACTTCCTCAATTTGTCGATCCTTACCTGGACCTTTTCCTTCAACCAGAAGGATGGACGAGAAAACCACTTGCGCTTCAAATTCCTTGATCCTTCTTCCCAGCGCTACATAATCTGCTGTGACCCGCTTAAGGTCATTCTTGGCCGTATTATTAGTTCCTACATGGAGAAGCAGGAAGGGGTAGTGATCCGAAGTTTTAATCACTTTTGGAAGACTCTCGGTCACATCCTGAATGCGAGCTCCCGGTAAGCAATACACTTCTCGAGATTGCAGGTCTGGACAGCAGATGGATGACTCAGTCCCTCTTAGGAGGGATTCCCCTACCACCACCTTCTTTTGGGTGTGGTGGTCTTCTTTTGGGGGGGTGGGGTCGTGGAACCTCCATCTCTAGGCCTACACATCCCATGCCTTCCAGTAGATGGTGTTCCCTTCTGATTTCTTCCCTGAGGGATCCCTGCCACAGCATTTTCCACCGCAGTGCCTGTGGAGAGAGCCTGAAAGCGGTTATTTACCTCTACATGAATGGGGGAGACCTGATTTGGCTTCCTTCTTCTTTTAGATGTTACATGCTGCCAGTTTTCTTCCTTGTCCTGTACTGCCCTTACTGGGTCTTCAGCCTGCTGTGTCTGCGGGATTAAACGTGGCTTTCTATTGAGGAAGTCTTCATCCTCTCTGATGGAACGTAGGGTCGATACTTGGGTCTCAAGTCCCCTAATTTTTTCTTCTAAAATGGCAACCAGCTTGCACTTAGTGCAGATGAAATCCCTTCTTTCTTCCGGGAGGAAGACAAACATGGCACATGCTGTGCAGGTAAAAACAGCAGACCTATCACTGTCCATACCTGCCTTCCTTCTGAGAGATTCCTCAGATGTTATTCAATGCCTCCTTGAAGGGCAGGCGTGTAGCGAAAAGATTTTAAAGAATCTTGCCCCCTTCCAACTCCCTCTCCAAACTCCCTGTTAGCAGTCCCTGGTCGCAAGCTCCATGGTCGCTGACTCACTCCTTTATAAAGCCCTGGACTGCCTGATAGCCCCTCCCCCTGATTAAAGCTCAACCAATGAGCAGAGGATTCTAGATTTCAAACCCTAATTAGAAGCTCACAGCTTCCACCTGCCAGCCACAGCACACACTCCATCGGGGAGGGCGGGGATGGAGAAGGGGAAAAAAATCCAAACAGCCAAACACAAGCTCAGCAAACAGCAAGAAACCCCCAAGCACAAACACACTCCACAGACAGCCACTTCCCTCAAGGGTCCAGTATTAGCTTCCTCCTTCACCAGGAGAACTCCCTCTCCAAACTCCCTGTTAGCAGTCCCTGTTCACAAGTTAGCAGTGGTGCAGAATTCAGCAGCTCTTGTTCCTGAATTGACTGCCACTGTGCCACAGATTAAAACACAGTCTTTGGAATTGAAAGGTAACAAATATAAAACTGAGAGACGGAAATACTCTTAAACAATGCATAATTAGCTCACTAACAAAAGATAATTGTGAAGGCCAAAGGCTTAGTGGGATTCAAATAAGGACTCGACAGTTATGTAGGTATATGCTTAAATTAGATTCTGTAAAAAAAAAAAAAGAAAAGAAAAGAAACAGATCAGTGATTTATAAACTCTCATGCATCAGTGCAGAGGTCAAGCACTGACTGATAGATTTAAGAAGAAATTTCATATTGACACAGAATAATTGTCCATTATGGGTTTTCTTGTACTGTCCTCTGACGAATTTGGTAGCAGTCATTGTCAGAGACCAGATAATAGACTAGCCTGACTAATGGTCTATTTCAGTATGGCAATTCCTATATTCATGTGTTAAAAGTAATTTTTAAGGAAATAAAATAAGGTAAATAAATTCTACTTCTTTAATAGTAGAATTAAGTTCAGGAAGCAAGTTGAGTGAGTGACAAATATGTTTGATACGTGACACTTTCAGGTCAGTGAACCATTAATTACTTTTATTCAAGTGCTAGGACAGTTTTCCAAGTTCTGAAAAACAAATTTCATGCTTAAATTTCTGAAATCCAACACAATCCAATATGAGCTCTCTCTTGTCACCAGCTGATTAATGGAGCTTTGGAACTCTGTCATACAGCAAAAGAATTCTGCCCTGAGTTGTCAGTATTTGAAGGTCTTATTCTATTCTCTGTTAATCAATGTAGGCAAGAACTGTAACTGATAAAATAGTAAACAGTAAAAAAAATCATGCATTTCAACTTTGGATGCAGTTCAATTTTCCCCCCAGTTGTCTAAGATAAGTAATCCCTTTCTTGAGTTGTCTTCATTTAGGATATTTACAAAGAGACTTCTGGAACAAGAAACATACTTAAAACTAGTTCATCTGTCATCAAGAACCTCAAATTATTATTCATCTCTATCATTCACACCATTAACACTTTCTCTGAAATACATCACCTGGATTAAATATCTATTATATAATATATATGTTTTAGAAAATGACATATACAATGGAACTGAAAGATAGCAGAGGTGATATCTTTACCCAACTATCAAACAAAATTATACTGAAAAAAGAGAAGAGGCAGCAGCTCAGGATACCAGACAGGAGCCAATCCACAAGGGGAACCAGTGGATACAGAGGCAGCAGTGCAGGGTGGCAGAGGGCTCCCAGGCGGTCAGGCTGGAGCGCACTGGCTTCCAGCTTCGCCCCTGGGCACTATAGAATAGTCGAGTAACTGCAAAGATTTAATGCGGTTACTCGACTATTCAAGTGACCGATAACTAATACAGAGGCAGCAGCGTGGGGTGGAAGCAGCTCCTGTCTGCGGGGTATCCCAGCTCCCGCAGACATAGGCTGCTTCAGCCTGGGCGTGGGCTCATCGCAGGCAGAGGCTGCTTCTCAGCAGCCTCCCCTGGACCCCTCTTCCTCCTGTGCTGCTGCCTCTGACAGAGCCTAGGCTTATCAGTTAATCGTATATGCGACTACTTGCTTACATCCCTAGTATATCACAGGCCACTAAATTTCACCCAATTACACCTGTATTAAGGACAATAACTTCCATTTGGCTGAAGACTATTTTTCAGAAAGATATCCAGTATTGAAGGCTTCAAGAGATGGAGAATCTTCCACTTTGGGGGTGGCTTTTTTCAATGGTTTATCACTCATATAGTTATAAATATGTGTCTTTCTGCCCAATATAAAATTTATCTGGCTTCATCATAGTTTGGTGTTAGGCCTTCCTCCACTAAATAAATAGCCCTTTAGTATCTGTTTTTTTCTCTCTATGAAGGTGCTTGTATGCTGTAAACAAATCAACTCTTGATTTTCATTTTGATAAGGTAAAAAGGTTGAAAGGCATTTTCTCCACTCCTCAAATATTTTTGTGTCTCTTTTCTATATGCTTTCCATTTTTTCAATATCCTTTTTAAAATGTAAACATCAGAACTGCATGCAATACTCCAGTGTCGATTTCAGCAATGCCACATCCAGAGAAAAAATCATCTCCGTACTCCCTTGTTTTCTCACTACTCCCTTGATTATACACACAAAGATCACATTAGCTCTTTTTGCCACAGCATCACATGTGAAAAATCATGTTGAGTTGCTTGCCCACTGATGCCTAAATCCTTTTCGGAATCATTGCTTTCTGGGACTGCTTCATTGTGTAAGCATGACCTAAATTCCTATGATAGTAATTGAAATTTTTGAAAACTTTCACTAACCTGATCAAACACATTTGTACAATATTGGCGGTGCACCTGGAGAGGGTTGAAAACAGGCTGCTCTTCTTCGCTGCTCAATGTCAAATTTGAATGTTTAATTGGTATTACATCCTCTTCAGAATTCTCACAAGACAACAGCTCTTTCAAATACCCCTTTTAAGAAGAAATACAAGTCAATGAGTACCACCACTCCTTGATTGCAATAATCTGGTCAAATTCCACATATATATTTACATAAACTCTTTGCTCAGGAAAATCATTATCAGATCTCTCCCTCTTCCCAGCATTTTCTTTTCCCTGCCCCACTGGTTCCCAGTCTCAGTCTCCTAGTCTTGCTAGTCCCAGTATGCCCCATAACACTTCATCCTACCTCATTTTCCCCCCACCCATTGTCTTTCTGTCACCCTCTGTCTTGGGTTTCTTTTCCAGTGACCCGACTCAGTGTCCTGGCACGGCAAAGTTCTGCTCCCTGCCAGCACCCTTCCCCAGTCTTCTCCCCAAGCTTCCCACACACATATAGGTCGAACTCTTGTCCCCCTTTTCAGCTTCCTCCTGCACGCTGCCAGGATGCCAGTTGAGATAGGGGTAGTCACTGAAAGCACTGAAGAGATAGACTTGCTGGCTCTCCATTTTAATTCCTGACTCCCAATCAAACCCAGAGCAACTGACAACAGCATTTGCATGTAAATGAGAATTTAGTACAGGAAAAAGTAACTCCAGAGCGTAGGAGTATGGACATTCCCCCCCGGCGCAAAAAAGTAGTAATATTGATGGGAGGAATAGTCAGGCTGATGATACAAACAGTGAAAAGACTATAGCCAATCTGTTTAGTAAATACTACTTTTTTGTTTGTGGTCCATACTCCTATACTGCGAGGAGTTCTGAGGTTGACAGGGGGGTGCTCTCAGCATTTGATTTAGTGGGTCCTTACCAGACCTGCCAAATCAAATGATGGAAGATCGACCTCTGAAGCACTCATATTCACAGAAGTGAAGACAAGCCCTACAACTAAATTGCACTGCACAGGATCTTCCAAACTGGAATACTCCCAATACAAGTCAGAGGCTCCCATAGTAAATGGGGCTATAATTACTTATCCAAACCAGATCTAAGAAAGTATTATCTCTTGTTGGTTCATTACTAGTTGAAGAAATTTGTCTGATGGCATCCAGGAAAAGCTGGGTCACACCATTATTACTAATATTTGTTCTCCAGTTTATATCTAGGAAGTCAGTCTTCTACAATGACACAATTTTCAATAGTATTTTTCTCTCCCATAAAATCAAACAGATCTCTATTCATATCCAAATTCCACTGAGGACATGGGGCTAGAGCAGACCCCTAATATGACCTCAATAGAATCTCTTTTTACAATCTTCCCCCAAACTGATTTTGAGTCAAACTGATTGTGTTTCATTCAATCTATCACCTTTTATTTCTTGTGTCTGCCATATCATTGATGTACAATGCTCCTTATTTTCTTACTGTAACACATCATTCATGTACAATGGTACCTCACCACATTTATCTTTATTTCTTTCTCTAATGAGCAGCACATATCCATCAATGCCACTATTCCAGTCACATCTGCTATTTCCACCATATTTCTGTTACCTTTATACTATTTGGTTTTACATCTTGCACCAGTAATACTAATTCCACTATTATGTTGGCCAGGCTTTTTGCATTAGTGGTCAAACATCTCATTAAATAGAAGAATAATTTAAAAAACTGGCTTGTAACTAGGGTGTTGAATTCTAAAGGGACAAATGTTGAGAAATTAAGTCAGTAAAGTAAATAGGACTGATGAGCACATGGCCTTAAATGTGGAGGAGACCTGAAATTTATTAAGTGAAAGGTGAGGAAACTATCTGAAATTTTTGTCCTAAGCATGCAGGGATGGCTCCAGAACTTATTAAATAAAAAATCAATTTTAAGAAGGATATTAGAAGTAGCAAAGATCCTAAAAAGAATTAAAAACATTGATCAGAAAAGTAAACTGTATCTTGGAGGTCGAAAAGCATAGGGATAAAATGAGTATTGCCAAAAGTCAAGCTTAGTTATACCTTGAAACAGAAATTAAAACCAATAGTAAGAGATTTTTTTAGCCATGTAAGTAAAACTTATAGTTGCCTAAGTTTATACATTTTTAAAACTCGGAAAAGGAGATGGGCTAGTCATGTAGCGAGCCTGAGAGATAACATATGGACAGCATGTATACTCCATTGGTATCCATGAGACATAAAAAGAACAAGAGGAAGGCCTCCAGCACGTTGGGTGGATCCTTTATGGGGGATTCATGGGAGAACATGGACGAGAATCGCACAAAACAGGGTGGCATGGAAAAGTTGCGATCTGCGTCTGTGGCGAGAATATTTGCATTGATGAAATCACAGATCTTCCAAGTATAAGTATAACTAGAAGATTTACCTGGCATTGCTTAGGTCCTTAACTCAAATTAATTTTGTTTTTCTTCATTTAAGTTATTGTCCTGGGGTGAGACTGGAATGAGTTGTTTAGTATGCAGGCTGCCCTGGGGAGAGAGGACTACCCCAGGCCTGACACAATTGAACACTTATAATAAGAGGAAGTTATGCTTTAAGTTATGATAAGAGGAAGCTGCATACAAAATTCGGTGGTCCTAGTTCTTACTGCTTAGGAGGAGTTCTTGAACAAACAGTCTCACTGATGGATGAACAGAGAAATGCACATTTCTAAAATTTATAAGAAGATATATGGTACGAAGAACAAGAAGGGGCAGCCACTACGGAGTGAGGATGGATCAGAAATTAGGGATAATCTAAAATATAATATAGACAATATGACTACAAAACTATTTTTTTCAGTTTTTATTAAGGATGCTAATGTTGAACATGGGGACAAAAGCAAGATGGTTAATGAGAATGAATGTATAGAAATGATCACAGATGAGGTGGAAGCAAAACTCTGAAAGAGTTTAATGCACTCAGATTCAGAGAGGTGACAGGGGAATGGATAAACTGAATCCCAGAATACTGAAAAACTGTCATATAAAATTGCAAGTCTGACAACAACAAATTTCAATATATTTGTTAAACCAGAGGTGGTATGGTATGACTGGAGAATGGAAAATATAGTATCTATATTTAAGAAAGAAGGAAAAAATGAACCAGTCAGCTATGGACCTGTTAGCCACATTTCAGAAGCATGAAAGACTTTTGAACATATGTTAAAGAAAAGAATTACTAAAAACATAACGGTAAATGGAAAATAGGATAAAATACAATATGTGCTGATCATTCTAATCTAACTTGATATTCTTCTTTGGAAGACAACTGATTTTTTTAGACCAGTGAAATATGATATGTCTAATCTATCTTGATTTTAGTAAAGCATTGGATATGGTATTACACAGGAAATCATTAATTAAAATGGAGAAAATGGAGATTAGTACAGGAATTGTAAGAAATTTTGGTTCACAGCCTCTGAAAAAGTTCCTGCCTCTGCTTTCTCCATTTCTCTCTTTAAGCAATCAGAGCAATCACAGAGCTAGTCACTGCTTCCCTCATTGGTTCATGGCAGCTAGACTTACACATATTAACGTTAAAAATTAACAACAACACTTACATATTAATATGTTAATAAATGCTTAATTTTGGTAATTCTTATATGAGTTCTTAGCCCAAACTGTGGTGGGACTTTTGTTGCTTGGCATAATGGGTGAAATCAAGACGACAAGCATCAGAAAATACAGCTCGTGTTTGCTCTAATAAGATGTTCATCTTGGAAAAGTGAATAAACTCTTGGGGTGCATAGCTTATTCCGAGTCTAGGTTGAAAAAGCTTATTTTGAAATTTGGCGCTGTATATACAGCGCCAAATTTCAAAATAAGGCACTATTCTGACAAATCCCTTAAACCTTGTGGAATGAGGGTTACAGGGATGCCAAAATAGTGTGCCTGCTATTTTGGGAAAAAGCGGGAGCATTTAGAGACACGCTGTTGCTATTTCGGGATACTTCCGGTATCCCGAAATAGCACCGCAGCCTATACGTACCCTTGGAGAGGAGTAGTGGAGCCATTACCAATAAAAGTTTCCAGTAAGCAACTTTTTTTTCTTTGTCACCCAAAGATGAAGAATATCTGGAAATTGATTCTGTAGACAGTGTCTCGCCAAGAAATTGATAAGTAAGGACACACTGCGCCTCCATCTTCTCAATGAGTAAACTCTATAAACCTTTCTACCAAACCTGTTTAGTTCCAGATACAGGAATGGGACTCTTCAAGAAGCAAGGAAACTTTTACACTGTGACCCAATTCTTAAGTGCACTTTACCTCTATTAATACCTCTGAGAGGCAGGGATGGGGGTGCGTTAGCAACTTTTGAATTCATTTAGCGAGTTACAAAATATTTAAAGTTGTTTCACAGCTACATTGAAGAAATATTTGAGCCTTGCCAGGGTCCTGCCCCATTGAAAAGTGAACTTTAAGCTGTCATATAAATACACTCTTCACTTCCTTGTATTCAGCTGTTAGCTGGTATTGAGAGATTCTGTTAAACAGATTACTCCAAATAATGCAAAATTTCAGTGAATTCTGTGCATAGGTATACTTTTATAGATACATACATACATACATAAATCGTAGCTAACATTTACAAAAAGAGATGCATAAAGTTAGGATCTGAAGTCCACATTTAGGCAACTAAACAACTGACTTGATTTTCCGAAGTGAAAAGTGCCCAGCTGCAACTACTGATATAATTTGAATTTAGGTGCCTAATCACAGAGTTAGGAACCTGATTGAAGGCAGTCATTTTTGCTTAAATTTGCAGTCTCGTATATTATGCTATATGCTGTTGCTTATAATTACAGTATGAAAAATGATTACCCTAAGTACAATATCAGAAAGCCTTAGATATTCCTTTTATCTTTTCTTGATTCTATGCGTTGTAATAAACAACTGAATTTGTTTCCAAATGGTTAGCATAGGTTCTCTTATATTAAAAATGATTTAACTACACGGGGTTATATAGAATAAATCAGTCTTTCATCTGAGTGAATTTACTTCACCACTACAGTGGTGGGGTTTGTTTGTTTTCAAATGAGAGGAATTGACTTATGATGTTTAATTCTACTTCCCATAGAGTTATACATTGAAAGCTGATTTCCTTACTATGTTCTAACTCCTAAAATAGATTTGTGGTCTACACAATATAAATCTGAAGCAAGTTTATGAGCCATGCTATTGTTAAAATACATAAATAAAATCTATAGTGTTTCCTGTAATCTTTACTATACAAATGCAGAAAAGCCTAAACTGAATTGGTTCTATTATAATGCAATATTGAGTTTGGTATTGACTTGAAGAAGCATTATCACCTCCTTGACTAACCCTTAGCTGCCAGCAGACGCTGCCTCAGGCCAGTACACACCTAATTGCTCGGTAAAAAGGCCGTTTCCCTACCTCATTGAGCCGGATGATGTGATAAATTTGCCTCAGGTACTCGCTGCCACCTGGTTTGTGGCAGATATCCAGGACCATCATGTTTATTTTCTCCGTAGTCAATTCAAATGCAATACCTTCCTTCTCTAACACTGCACCGTCTTCTACTGAAATAAAGGCACTAAAATAAAGAAAGCATACATATATCACTAGTGTAAAGTAAAACATTGCTAAACCACAAAGTGTTAATGTAAGTCCACATATAAACATCATTTGTAAAAATTCAGATTGTACAAGAATATTGCTATTTAGATACATCTCTGAAATTAGTATGTTTTTGAATGTTGAGTGCTTGAAAGCATATTTAAACCATAAACAGTTTTGTTATCTCTATATTCTTATCTATAGAATATTTTCATATTGGTGGAATTGATGAAATTACTGTAATCAGAAAAATGAAAATATAAGACTGTCTTTTTTGAAAAATGCAAGAATTTTTATATTCTCTTAGCATTAAAAATGTTTTTGTTACTAGAAACAGCATTAGTATTCAATGTTTTTCACATTTTTTTGCCTGTCATTGATTATGTTGAAGACTTATTAAAGTGTCAGAAAGATAGCTATTCCACTGAATATAAGTGAGAAAAATTAAATCTTAGTCTGTTTTCCACTGGTTATTCTTAAGTAGCTTTTGCCACTTGTTGACTTTTTTTTAAAACCTATTATTTTCCTCCTGTTTCTTCTCTGCCACATGATTCTCAAAACTAATTACTATGATGATTATTTGTTTATTTTCCCTCTGTAAGAAACAAACTAATAATTATGTACTCACTCAGTAACTAGCTGAAATGTATCCTTATCAACTGTAAGCATCATCTAGCTCAGAAGACCTAAAATGTTGGTGTTTGTAGCACAAATATAACTTGACATCTAGCTATAACATTAGACCTTTACTGACCACATCATGCTTGCTATATTCATTACCATGTTCACACTAAGATCCACAACATAAACATGCTAAATGAAAACCAAAGTTTTCATTGTTTACATGTCTGAATAAAATTTGTTGGGGGTGCATACATCTGTAAATTGCAATTTACTGTTAAAATATGCCATACGTGCAAAATAAATTCTGCTGAAAGTGGCTGTTGATTTGAAGTCTCGCTAAAATGCTACACAGCTTCTGAACATTAATGGTGATATTGCTTCCACATGCATCTTCAGATCTTCCTACAGAGTAAATAGTTTGAAAATATAAACTTATAATTTTGTTCTTTGCTAAACAGAAGTAAATACTGCTATCTTGTTATGACACACTTTTATAGAAAATGTAAAAAAGAAATTGCTCTTCCGAATTAAAGCATATTTTAAGGCTGGTCTTTTGATGCTGTGCATAGATAAAACTGAATTTCTTGTTAAACTTCTTAAAGGTTGACATTGAAAAAGTTGAGGCCCTCTGACAAAGGAGTGTATCAGTGTCAGCACCCAAATTGTATCCTTTCCTGTCCATCACTGTGCAGGTGAAGCAGATGATTGGATTCAGTCAGTGCTATGATTAATGAGTTCCTCTCTGGATTTGGGACTGCCTATCAATCATGTCATTAGGGAGAATGTGCCCTGAAAGAGGCAGACCTCAGCCAAGGAATAACTGCATTCATCTTAATCTGTATATGCACCCAGTCAGCCAAGTCAGGGTCACCATGATGAAAAACAATAATCTTCAACTCGACAAATTACTTTGCAAAGACAGACGTTTCTTTACTTTTTGGGCAGTGTGTTCTCCAGAATGTAACTTGACTGTTTACAGCTCGGGTGTTACTACAAAGTGAAGGTTGTTTAATGAATAGTAATGCTTTCAGGCAATATACAAGACAGGCAATGCATACAGCTGCCACAGTAGTTTTTAAAAAAATCCATAAAAGCCAAGTTAAGTGTATGTTCAACACCTGAAAAAAATCAGAGTAATGTTGTATACAATCAAAACAATAGTTTTGTTTAACATAAATGATTTCACATAAAAACACTATATACTTTTGCTTACAAAAACATTATGAACATCTTGTTCATGTCCTGAGTGGTTCAGGTACACAGAAACTGGAAATTGTGTGTGTGTGTGTATGCATATTGCAGTTGCTTATGTATAGGTTATAATTGTACACATATAAATATGGGTGTACATACATACATATATACACCATTTTAACCATAGGATGGCTCCACAGTGTTTTACTGAAGATTCTTTCAGGTAACTTATCTCAAAAGAATCAGTTTGAGATCAGGATCTTGAAAGATTCTTTTTTAGTTTAGCAAACTAAACAATTCTACATGGAGTATTTCCTTCTCTCTGCTAATACTCCCAATGTCCTACTTCACTGGATCTGTTTTACAAATTGTTTTAATAAATAACCTTTGGTTCTACATTGAATATATCAACTAGTTAGTCCCAAGAGCAATGATTGACTTTCCCTTTCAGGCAGACTAGCCTGGCAAAAATTTAGACCCTACTCCTACAATGAGCCTCATGTCAGCAGACCCCATGCACTGGGAAGAGCTCCACTACACACAGGGACCTTTTCATGCAGAGCTGAGCATGACTGGAGACTAAGAGAGTAAATAATGGCATTATTCAATTCACTTGTGTCAAAATGAGTAAAAATATTTTGACTACTTACTCAGCATCTTAATGAAAGAGAGAACCATTGCCCAAAGCCAGATACATGGTGTTACAGCTATTAAATACTTTTTAAAATATTAGGAAAGTTAGTATAATATTATACCTATATGAATTTATGACTAATTTTTCTAATTAAGCAGATACAAACAAAAAATGAAGGGCACTGCTATTAGTGATTAGGACATAGACATGAGTTTAAATTTGACTTCCATTGCTTTAAAAAGGGGTCTATAATTTCAATAAATTATAAATTGAATTCTGACATGATTATGGTCAATGTTAGTCTACAAATTTTACAAAGTATTTTGCCTTACGACTGCTCTCGTGGATTGCCTCTGCCTTTAATCTTTCAATCATTGTATTAAAACCTGTCAATTAGTATTAAAAGCAAATGTAAAGATTTTGAAGATCAAGGTCAATGAGGATTTGTGTGATACTATTACCGCTTATTGCTATTCTTGCCAATTGAATACCCCCAGAAAAAAAATGCCATACCTCAGACTATGTCTACACTGCAGAGTTTTTGCACAAAAATGGCCGTTTTTGCGCAAAACCTCATAGAGCGTCCACACCTCAAGTGTGTTTTTGCGCAAGAAAATTTACAGTGAATCAACAGCACAGAGGGGTTTTTATGGTATAGGTATTCCTCTTTCTATGAGGAATAACTCCTTTTTTGCACAAGAGCTCTTGTGCAAAAAGGTGTGTGTTGACGGGAAACAGGGTTTTTTTTGCGTAAAAACAACCTAGAGAAAGAAGCACAGGTGCCGTGGTGGCCATTCTGTTAATGGCAATCAGAGCTTTCTTGCGAGACAGCGTCCATGCAGTCTGGACGCTCTATTGTGCAAAAGCGCATCACTTTTCTAATGTGCTTTTGCAGTGTGCTCTTGTGCAAGAGGTTTTTTATGGAAGATCTCTTCTACAAAAAGCTTCTTGTGCAAGAAGCCTGCAGTGTAGACGTAGCCTGTCAGTGTGGTACACAAAACCTTTTCATTTACATGGGTGACTCAAATCTGAATTACTATATTGTTTGTATGGATGAAATTAATGACACCAAACTTACAGAATATATATGAAAAAAGAAAAATCATTTTACTTTCAGTAGTCAACAAATTTATTTTGTGAAATTCCTGTAAGTTAATATCAGAAAACTGATTGATAATATTTTGAACAATAACACATGCTACCAAAATTAGACAATTTTCTGCCATAAAACTATTTTTTGATAAGAGACAGCCATAAATTTATTTAGATCCATTCAACCCATCCAGATACCTTAGCAAGGTTTCAGAACATTGGCCCTTGATGATATTTGCCTCAAACGATTGGGTGCCTTCCCCTATCCTGTTTTGGTATGTCTGACTTACCCTCAGGGTTTATTGCTACAAAGTGAAATATGCTTACTTTTTAATCATAGGAAAATATAGAAAATCGTTTAAAGACACTAAGTCCTTCATAATTTAATCATCATAGCAAAATTCATTTACAAACATACCATATTGTCCTCCAGTTAGTGTACCTGTTCACATAAAAAGAGATTAGAATTTAAATTGTCCTGTATAATCACTGTGATAATCAGAAATCTCTTTGAGTAGACTGTTCCAGTGAAACAACTATGCTTTACCTTTTTACTATGCAGTTGACTTCCACAAATCCTTTAACTTAGAGAATTTAAAATCATTGCTCACCTGTATTTATTTGATACTATTATGAACTTTTGCAAATAAAAGAAAGAAAGAAAGAAAAATATCATCTGAAAATATTAAATTCTTCTTACCAGTCAGTGCTCAATTTTCTTGCTTTCAGCAACTGGCTTTCAATCCAATTTGGTCTTTGTTGTTCTATACTCTGTATAACCTTCTGCGTTACTTGTTTAGGACTACTTTTCTGTTTTCCCACAATACTTTCCAAACACACACGAACTAAATTCAGTTTCTCTTTGCTCCATCTGTCAAGAGTTGCACCTGTTAAAAGTTCTGCTGTGTTTCCATCCTCAAAGATCCGACATATAATTACAATCAAGTTCCAGACAAGCAGACCAGCTTTCTTTGATTCAACAAAGTTTTTTGACATTTTCTTCTCAGACAGAAAAAAGAAGTATTTAATTGGGGGAGGCAAACATGCAATCACAGTAGGTAACTTGCTGATTACAATAGATACAGCTTGAGCTGCAAGTCTTGTGAAGCCTTTAAAAAAAAAACAGAAAGAAAGAAAAGAAAAAAAAAAGAAGGTATGATTAAGGTTAATATTCTGGTTCTATCACAGTACAGTTATGAGTGTTGTGGGTTGATGTCTAACTTTTTAGTGAAAAAATGTCTAATAAGATTAAGAGCTCGAAAGTGTTGCTAGACTTCTACCACATTCTACTATATATTAATCTTTAAAAAATTATTTAAATGAGTTCCTGTAATGACCTGAAAACCGAAAACCAAGACAATTTAGACTAAAGATTGCTTCTCTATTTGTCACTAGTCCTGTTGTGCTCAGCTATTATAGCACAAATAATAGAGCACAGCCCACATATTATAGCATACCTAGTAGAAAAAAAATATTTGTTTTTTTAAAAAGACAATCTTTCTAAAAGCGCAGCAAAACACTGAAAATAAAGTTTTCAGCTACCAATTTAGGAAAAAGATTGGATGGCTAACAGTTTGCAACTACCTTGAATCATACTTAGCCATCCAATCTTTCTCCTAAATTGGTAGCTGAAAACTCTATTTTCAGTGTTTTGGTGCGCTTTTAGAAAGATTGTCTTTTAAAATTTTTTTTTCATTTTTTAATTTTTGTCTTTTTAGTCTTGGGGGGGTGGAGGAGGAGGGCAGCCTGCCGGGGGTGCCGTGAACCAGAGCTGGCAGTGGGGAATAGCAAGAGGGCCATGAGCCACGCGGAGCGAAGCCAGGTAGGCCGTGAGCCGTGCAGCGTGTCACAGAGGCAGGCGAGCCGGGTGCAGGAGGTGATGGGGACGGCCTGCCAGTAGGTCTGTGAGCCGGAGCTGCCGGGAGTCCGTGACCAGAGCTGATGGGGGCGACCTGCCGGGGAAGGGGGAGGGAGCTGGTTGGCGGGCTGCCAGGGGGGCTGAGACCCGGAGCTGGCGGCACAGAGGCAGGCGGGCCCGCATGTAGCGGGTGACCTGCCTCTTTGGGGGGAGCCAGGTGGCAGAGCATGCGTGCGCATGCCTGCAGGAGCTGCTGCAGGAGCTGGCAGGGATAGCCAGTGCGTACGCAGGAGAGGCAAGGTGCATGCGCAGAAGGGGAAAGTTGAAAATCCCGTGAGACAGACAGACAAGAACAGTGACGACTTAATAGAAAGATTGTCTAATAAAGATCACTCATTATTCTGAGTGAAATGGGACAACTGTTTGACTTTAAAATTGCTATTTTTTTTGTTTAATTTGCAGCATAGGGTAATGTGGTAAATCTCTCAGAGTCCTGAAGTGTATTTGTAATGTTTACTTTTTTTCCCTTTCCTTTTTCAGATCCACAATGTCCTCACATATCAGTCTGAATATGCAAAAGTGATGAGGAGTCCTGTGGCACCTTATAGACTAACAGATTTATTGGAGCATAAGCTTTCGTGGGCAAAGACCCACTTCGTCAGATGCATGTCCTCACATCACTCATAACTATTTGCTTCTGCAATACAAGAAGTCCTCAACTTACAAAAGGGTTGTGTTCCGAAAGTTCATTTGTAAGTCCATTGTTTGAAAATCAGAACTTCCCAAGCTACCCGACAAAGCCTATCTAACCCATAATATAGCTGAAATACCGTATATTTGCAATGAAAAATAGCAGAAATAGGTTTTTTTGTATTTAAAATTGAATACTTGAATGGTTGAATGGTTTAATTAGAGGACGAGGAACTAGGTGGAGATTCTGAAGGGGACTTCTGGGCATCTACCAGATGCTACCTCACTCTCCCGTGGGCTCTACGCTGACCCCTGCAGCCAGCCCCATCTCCTGGGACACAGTAAGCAGTGCAAACACAGGCCGTAAGACTCTGGAGGAGCACTTTAGAGACTAACAAATATATATAATCATCAGCTGTTGTGGGTAAAACCCACTTCATCAAACAAATTGGAATGAAAATAACAGAATCTAAGGCAGGGATGGGCAAAAAGGCATCTGTGGGCCGGATCCAGCCTACCAAGAGGATTGATCGAGCGCATGGAGGTCCTGCCATTCCTCTGCCCCCACGCCAATCAGGGCCTAGGGACAGGGGTGTGTGTGGCATTTAGAGGCAACCCTGGTGGTTGACTCTAAGCGCTGCACTCCGGAGAGCAGGGAGCAAGAGACTTTCTCAGGTGTGCTGCCTGCTCTGAGATGCTGCTCAGTTGGCAGGTGACTGTAAGCGCAGTGCCCCCTTGTAGGGCGGGGGCAGACTTCGCGTGCTCCTCCTGCCCCTAGGCCCTGATTGACCTGGGGGCAGGAAGGGAGCATGAGAAGTCTCCTCCCACTGCCAGGGGCGTGGGTGCCTAGAGGGCATCGCCAGCTGTTCAGAACAGCTAGTGGTTCTTTCTGGAGGGGTGAGGACAAAGACTTCATGCGCTCCCCCATCCACTGACCAATCAGGGTCTGTGGGTGGAGAAGCACGGAAGTGTTCTGACCCCGCCACGTCTGGGACAGTCCGGGGCCACTTCAAAAATTTCTGATGTGGCCCCCGGTCAAAAATTATTGCCCACCCCGATCTAAGGTACGTATAACAGCAAAAGCAATTATCTGTCAATTGTAGGACCCATGTTAATGAAGCTAATTAAGTAGGCTGGATATGTCCCATTCATAGCTTTTGATGTGAAAATGAGAATGTCAAAGGCAGGGGAAATTGACTTGTACAAGTGACATCATCACTGGATCTAACCATATAAGCCATAACATCAGGGGCTCATACAACAGCACATCCACTAACTTGATATATGCTAGCAATGCCGCTCTGCCAGATATACTGGCCAAACTAGACAGCCTCTGCAACAAATGGACACAAATCATACATCAGGAATAGCAACACATATAAACCTGTCTGGGAACATTTTGACCTACCTGGACACTCAATAATGGATTTAAAAGTAGCCATTCTTCTACAACAGAATTTTACCAACGAATTACAGGGAGACATGGAATTAATTTACAAATTTGAATATATAAAATGAATATATTAACTGGTTAATGCACTACAAAGCCAATTTCCCCTGCCTTTGATGACGTGGGTTTTACCCACGAAAGCTCATGATCCGATATATTTGTTAGTCTCTATGATGCCATAGGACTACTCATTGTTTTTAGTGAAACTGAGAATCAGCCCATGATTTTAATACCAATCATTTTTTTATACAGGTCAAACCTCCCTTGTCTGGAACCCTTGGGATCTGAGTGATTCCAAACAATGGAGTTTGCCAGACAAAGGGAGGTTAAGGCTTTCCACCTGGCTGTATCCTCTGTGTCTGGCTATGTCTGCGTTCCCTGCTGCCGGCCACTGCCTCCAGCCCCCAACTGTGCCAGTCCTGACCGGGGCTGTGTCCCCCACCATGCCAGCCCTGGACAGGAGTCAGCCCCACTGACTCCAGCCCTGGCTGGGGCTGCGCTCTCCACTGCCAGCCCCAGACAGAACTGTGCTCCTGGCTACTGACCATTCTGCCTCTAACCCTGCCTGGGGCTGCTCTCCCCATCACCAGCCTTGACCAGGGCTGTGTCCCACCCCCCGACTCGCCAGCCCCAGCTGGAGCTGCATTGCTAGCCGCTGACCCTGCTGCCTCCTCCCCCGGCTGGGGCTGAGCTCTTTGCCGTCAGTCCTGGCCAGGGCTATGCTCCCCACCACCGGCCCAGACCTCTAAAATCTGTGACTCTCTGGTCCTGCCGGACAACGGATGTTGACAGACCAGAGAGTCCCAGATTTTAGAGGTTCAACTTCTCCTTGCAAATTTTAAAATTAAATTTTTTTTCATCACAGTTGGTCAAAAAATGTACTTGAAGGAATCTTTGCTCCTTATCTATTTTAAAAATCGTTTCTATTATTATCTATATTTACCATATTACTTTACTCATTTTAATTATGATTTAGTGAAAAACAGTCTCAAATTGTATGCTAATTTCAGTGCTATATAAATATAAATAAATTATAAAGTGATAAATAGGGTTGTAATGTTTCAACCATAATAACATATCTTAATTAAAACTGTGATGACTATGAGATATTTACAACCAATGAAATATAAAAAGTTCACAGTACAGTACTTTCTTCTGGTTGAGAAACAAAATAAAATAAAACAAATTCCTGGTTTTCATCACCAAGAGATCATCCTAGGATATTTTGAGCCCTATTGTACTATACTCTAGTGCTATGAGATTTGTGAAAAGACTTAAAATAAACATATATACTTAAAAACAAAAAAAGAGGTATGCAAGGATGTAAATCCCAAGTTATTGCAGTATTAACTTAATAAAGAAGAAAAAATGTACTGAATTATAACAATTTCACTAATACTTTTCTTAAAAAGTGAGGAAATTTGCTTGCAAATTACAATAATGTTTGTTGTAAAATCATATCACGTATCAATTCTAATTCTTCAATTCTGACGTGTTGTCATTAAATGGGTAATAAGTTCTTCTGACAGGTTTATATAAAAACACTATTTAAGTGTCACCTTACATTTCCCAGATTCTTTTCTCTTCATTTCTCTAGGTGTATAATTCCACTCCTTTGGAACGGTCTTCAGCAAACTTTCAGGAACTATTTGCTTGTGTTGATAGGTTCCATAGTTTTCTGTTGCCTCCCATGAGTGCATCAAAGAAATTATCTGCTTCACTATACCCTTGACTGAATTAATCAAAGTCATCTTCAAACATCTGATAACCTCTGGCTCTGGTTCACCACAACTAGACACTTCAGGGGGGAAAAAAGCAATTAAACATTCAATATACAAACAGCCATTCTACTATTAGAATGTGAAAAACAGATGTTATGAAAAGAAGAGTAACAAAATTATGATTCACAACAATTTCATAGTTACAGTCCTATAACAAATCAGAGAAGCATTACAAAATTAAAAGAATATGGCTTGTATGACAAAATATTACAGAAACATGCATTTTATAGTTTAATTTCGTTATTTACTTTTCTTTTTGTTTTTGCCTTTCATTTGAAGTTAAAAATTAAACTTTTTGAATTCATACTGTCCCTTTACATGCTGCATATATTTTTAGATTGTTGTTAATGGAGCCAGTTGATATGATATTTTTTTATTTACTCCTTTAACTCCCTAACTGGATCATCAATAACATTGCTTAGCTATACAGAAAGAAGGACAACAGACATTTGACATGGGTTTAATCAGGCTGCAACTGCAGGTGGCATTGGTTACAGGCTTTTGAAAGGTGAATACACCCATCAGGGCAGGCAAATTTGCAGATTACCATTCAAGGGGCAATGCAGTATGTTCATCCCATAGCATTAAGGGTTCGGCAGCAGGATCCTTCACAGAATGGCCTGCACATAACTTGCTGGTTTATCTCCTGGGGTTTGGTCTTCAAATAGGCTCCAAGACACTATCCCATTACTTTATTATCTTTTCTGGATTCACACTGGCATAGCAGATATCTTGCCTCACGTTCACATAACAGGTTTCGGAAGCTGGCACCAAGAGCCAGCCCAGAACTTCAGTGAATTCCACTAGCTACATGGAACCTGGAGGTAGGATGGTTTGCAAGGTAGTATGGAGAACCACTGTCTGCTTTCAGATGGCAGAGCTATGGGGACAAGTCTTAACAAATTCATGCAATTACAGGAGCAGAAAGCCTGGTCACCTAATTGCCCATTGCAGAGCAGCGGGTGCACAGGGTTGTGGGCAACCTGTCAACTGGCATCCCGACCAATCTTGGAATCATCTGCCAGATGTTACATTTGTCAGGGGCTATATGGTTATCCACATCCACGCAGCAGTCTTAACACAAAGGTTGCTGGCAGAGTGAATTTCAGTTATCCCATCCAGCAGTCATGCAGACACATCACCCCTGACAATCTCAGGAATCTAAATGGCCTTTCACAGAGCAGCATTCTTAAAAGCAGTTTTGATACATTCAGGATCTGCAAGATAATGCCTGGATTAGATAGGGGCACTGCTGGGTACAGGGACACAGGCAATTCTGACAATTGGACATGGTTTTTTGGAAGCATGCAATACGTGTGTGCAGCTTCATAGGATCAGTCACCATTGTGTTGTGATGCCATTCCAGGCATTGGCAGACCGGCTATGAAAGTGTTGGTGTGTGTCTGTGGGCACAGGATTATTTTTCTTATGCACATGGATAAATGACATTGTGTCTTTATGGATTGGCAAGCAGGGTCCAGTAGCAGGGCAAGTTTGTATTGGCATGGAAGGAGAAGCATGTTATTGGATCTGCTCATGCCACTGATGCTCGCTGAGTAGCCCATCAGAGGCATAATCTACAATGTTTAGGTTTCAGTGTGAATACTCCATGGAGATGAATGAATCAGTTACTCTGAGGCCGGGACTACACTAGGAGTTTAGGTCAAATTTAGCTGCATAAGGTCAATTTTCTAAACAATGAGTCCACACTACCATGCCTGTTCTATCAACTTTAAGGGTCACTAAAGTTGATTTCGGTACTCTTTCTTTTCACGAGTAGTAGTGCTAACTTTGACTTCGCATGCTCGACTTTATGATAGTGTAGATGCAGCACTGAGAAAGTTGACATCTTGGCCTCTGAGATGCATTTCACAGTGCCTCACTATGACTGCTCTCCTTTGTGACTCTACTGCTCTCCAGGTGAATAGGAAAAGCCCCAGAAAACTCTGAATTTCACTTCTTGTGTGGACAGCATGGCGAGCACACCTCAGAGCAGGCAGCACACCTGAACAGCACACCTTGCCATGAGTTCAAGCCCCATGAGCTTCAATTCCCAGGGGAACAGATGAGCACCAGCATGGAATGTGAAGGAGATCTTGGACATAATTAAGGCAGGAGGTGAGGAATCCATTCTCGTGGAGCTCCAAACCAGCAAACAAAATGGAAATATCTATTTGAAGATTGCAAGTCCACGGTGGAGAAAGGTGTTTTCAGTTTGCTCAGTTCAAGAGCTTGCATGAACAAGACATCCATGGCATCTGGAGATTCGTCCTCTTCCTGGAGTGCCAGGAATACTTTCTCAACATACTCCATCATTAGGCACACCCAGGTAAACATCATCATCACAATGTTTTGATACAGAACAGGATCCATGAGGATCTGCTATGGCATCTGTATGGGTAACCAGGGCCAAAAAGGGCACAAAAAGACTGTTTCATGTTGATCTCAAGCAAGGGGGGAGGGAGTAGAGGAGCAGATTATAGGATGCTCATGACATGAACCCAGAATCACCCACTGCACAGTTTTGGTCCCAACATGCACCAGCAGAATAACGCAGAATGCAAAGAGGCGGGGTCACTGTGGGATAACTATCCACAGTGCATCACCCTCAAAGTCAATGGCAGTTTCTTTTCTGGGGACATGTTACTTCAAACTACATTGAATTCTTGTGCACAGTGGAGACATGGACCTCTGACTTTACAAAATTGGGTGGTAAGAAACAGATGTAAGCAGGGGCTGAACTGCTGCTTGCTATCAGCCAGCTAAAAGCAGGGGTGGGTGTGCCCACTACAGTTGTTTAGCTCTGCAAGGTAATTAACTGTTAACTGTTGATATATAAATACAGCTCAGGAGAGAATATGAGGTGTGGCTATGTAAATCCCATTCAGCCAGGGCTGATGGAGAGTCAGTGTTGGAATGGAATGTGGAGAATTGTAAATAATTTGGGACTGTTGTGGGGGTCACTAATCATGCTACCCCTAAATATGGGAACTGTAAAACATGCCACTAGTGCTTGCAGGAGAGACACCACCATCATGGTAAGAGGTCTCGGAGGAACAAGCCTCCCCCCTTCCAGAGTTGAGTGAACTGAGCTGGGGGGAAGGGTTAAAGGGCTTGAGTCAGCCTGCTTCACAACTGCCAGGTGTGAGCTATAAGACTGGCCCAACCTCCCCCTTTTCCCCCTTTGTTTTAAGGACAGACCTAAAGCAGACTCCCTGAGGAGTCTTTTCTTTTGCTAGTCCAGTGGAAGCTGGATTCCTTTGCCAGTCCAGCTGGTGGCTAAAGAGTTGAAATCACGGAGAGCTGAAATCACTGGTTTGGCTGAGAGCCAGACCCATTGCAGCCAGTGGAGTGGCGGCGACCAGGAGAGTGGCTGGTGGGAATCACTGGCTGGTAGCGTAACGTGGCGGCAGGCGAGGAGCGACGACCAGTGGCGTGGAGTGGCGACCAGCGGTGTGGCACGGCGATCAGTGGCGTGGCGTGAAGCGGTGGCAGGCGAGGAGCGGTGACCAGCAGCGCGGTGCGGAGCGGCAGCAGACGAGGAGCGGTGACCAGCGGCGGCAGCAGGCGAGGAGCGGCGGCAGGCGACCAGCGGAGCGTCCGGTGGCGTGGGAAGAGACAGCTGGTGGAGTGTGGCGGAGTGTCGCAAGGTGCCCCCTATCTATCCCACCACCCCCCATTTCTACCCAGGTTGGGAGGTAAAACCCTGCGGGTGAACTTTGGGACTCTGGGTGGCAAGGACCAGGGACAGAGACTTTTGGGGTGTCGGACTCTTTGGACTTCAGGTGATTCTTGGCTGGGGGGGGAGGGCTTAGCTCATGTTTGGGTTATGAACTCTGTTTGTGGTGTTTCCCCCAAGTTAATGCCGTATGACTTCTCTCTCTGTTTCATTAAATGTTTCTTTCCTACACTCAGACTCAGTGCTTGCGCGTGGGGAAGCATTGCCTCTCAAAGGCACCCAGGGGTGTGTGAATTTCCCAGATTACTGGGTGGGGGCTCGAGCCGGTTCTGTGTGAGATGGACCCCAAGATATTGAACCCAGCCCTGGTTACTGCCAGGCCTACCCGGCAGAAGGGTTACACAACCTTAATAAATTCAACCTTATCTTATAGTATAGATATGGCCTTAGAGGTGAAGGTGTGGAGCTTGCATCTATGCTAGATAGGTAGGAACAGAGAAAGTAAGCATTCAACAGTTATAGGAGGTGTTTACTGCTTAGTGCCTAAACCCTCGCAGATCTGGAACAGCCCTCACCCCCCATGGTCAGAGGCAGACACATTTGAACATTGGACTTCTGCTGTACCCTATTTTTCTACAACCACTAATACTGTATCCATCAAGATATCCAGTTTCTACAATCCCTTGATGAGATAATAGACCACAGAACTAATAAGAGTACATATCTGAAAATGAAGATTAAACACTGGCTTTAAAATGATTATTTCACTAATTGTTTTCATACCTGACATATTGTATAAGCAATCCCACAGTTGCTCTTTTTCCATGTAGCTCTCAAGAACACTACCAAGGGATTTGGGTGATAAAGTGCAGTAAGACAACACTGTAAAGATTGCTTCAGTCAAACTGGCCTCTTTGTTATTTATCTGTTTTATGCAGGAACTTTGTTCATCACATTTTGATACTTCAGTTTCTTGAAAATAAATAAAATAGTGGTTAACAGAATGTCCAATTAATTTCAGCTATGGAAATAAAAAAGTGTCAATCAAATCAAACTGAAAACTATATTTTAACTACATTTCAGAACACAATGCAATTTACAAACACTGAAATCTTTCACATCATAAGTAAGTAAGTGTACACTTACTTTAATTCAAAATACATTCAAAACCTAACTAGAGTTTGAGTATCCACTAAAACAGGAATGATCAGTACAGTGCTATTTCTGTAATATAATAATATAAATCAATTGGTTAATATGCAAATCAAATGACATGACAGTTGCAGGACTCTCTCAAACACTAAAGTTTTGGTTTTTTAATTTCTTGTGATAATGAAAAAAATTTATCCAAAATAAAGTCCTTGTTCTGGCAAGATACTCAGACCAATATTTTCAAAAGTGACTAGTGATTTCAACATCTGAAAAGGGGTTTTATTTTCAGAGATATCAGTGTTATCTGAAAATTGGAATCTCTTTAAATTACCCAAACTGGGCACACTAAATCTCTGACCACTTTTGAAAATCTTGGTCTCAGAGTTCTGTATCACTGTGATTCACTCATGTGAATATGGATTATTTTTATACAAAATGGGGGAATATAAGGTCTCAAAGGAAGAGTTGGGAAATCATACCTTACTCCTCAACCCAGTTGCAGTGTAAGGTATTTGAATTCTCCTATGAGATATGGGGCATTTCTGAAATTCAGTTTCCTGTGTATGAGATCAAAGTTCCATCCACTCCGCATCCTTCTCCCATTTTAGAGAATTGTTCTTGGGTACTACTACTTTTTTGGATAGTTCTTACACACAGGCTACACAAGAAGAAGCTTCCTAATCTTTCCACGTATAACTAGGAATTATTATGGGGAACTTTGCCCTGTGCTATATGCAGGTCAGACTAGATAATCTCAATAGTTTCTTCTAGCCTTGGAACCTATAAATCTATGAAAATCTACACAGCCACATAAGGAGAGGGGGGACTACAACATAGCCCTATGTATCTGTGCAATACCTCACATAATGAACGCAATGGCATTATGATGATACAAACAATCATCACCACCCTCTATATACACCTGAAACATATACATACTTATTTACATATCATTCATGCTGACTTTTTTTGCTTTTTTGAGCATAAGAAAAGGAAAAAGTTGAGAATTTTTGTAATTTTTATTCCTCTTTAGAAACTCTGTATCACCTGTGTTACCTGTGAAGATAAATTTCAGGTAGTTTGTAGGCAATTATGGAAATTACTCCAAAATCTGAAATTATAATTTGGTTGTATTTTAGCTGCTTAATAAACAATAATTCTGAAGAAATATGTAAGATTTTAGGCTGCACTAAGAGAAAAACCAAAATCTTCTGTCTTTGCTATGACCAAAAAATAGCTCTTGATAATTCTGGTTTGCTTTATACAGAACGCTAGATCAATCACACGTCTACAAATATGTATTGTTATTAAGACCATATCAATTTTTCTGGAGAGTTTTATGTGTAAAAAGTGCACTGTTTGAAATGGTATTTGAAAAATGTGTTTGGTTGATCCGTACTGTATACTATTTTATAACACAATGTTTCTTTCCTATAAAATATCAAATTTGTAATGTAAAGAATGTGGTCAGTTGTACCAGCACATATTTAATCAACTGAAATTACTCTAGAATAAAAAGACTATTACAGGTTTCAATGTTATGTAAAACAATAGTTCATCAATGTTATTGTAGTTGATATAGTTCTGCAGCATACACAAACAACATAATTTCTAACTCAAAGCAGCATATATTCTCCTGAAGCTCAAGGGGCTGGTCAGTCAATAGATTAATAAATTCTGTCACTTCATCCTTGTGATAATGAAGCAGCTAGTAAAATTCAATAGTGGATAACACCAGGGTAAGAATATTATCCTGATCAAACATTTGTCAGTCTTTGTACAAGATGACAGGTATTTGAATAGGTAAGCGAATGCAGTTCAGCACTCAATAAGAAGCATGACAGAAGTTGAAGCAATGTTGTGCTTCTGACAAATGTAAGACTACTTTAAAATGACAGAAGTAAATTATGTTATGTTTAATAGTATGTGGACCTAATATTTTCTGTTTGATAAGTTATGAGAATGTTAAAAACTGATTTTTAACAATAGAATATAGTTCAACATTATGGCAAACATTATGCCAAATCAGTTGCTACACCATAAACTATTCAGCAATTTGATTCCTTTATTTGAAAGCTACTAAAGAGTTTGATGTGATAACAATGTTTATTGTTTTCAAATACAGTAATAGCACAATAAAAATGAAAGCCTGTGTAGAACCATTTTTTCACTTGCTTTCCTATTTCTCTCATAATTACATACCTCTAACTATTAAATATGAGGAAGTATACAGTTGCAGTTTACAATAACATAAACACACACAATTTCTTGAGGAAAATCTCTTAGAAGTTTTTCAGTGTTGAAAGCAAGTGATCCTTTAGAATCCTTACTCCGAATAGGGTTTTTTTTCCCCCCAAGCAAAATATATTTAAAGAAGTTTTGGTACTCAAACTCTGAAAAATTCAAATTCATTAATTTCTTTAGCAAACTGAAATCATGAAAGTGGTCTATTTTATCAAAATGCTATCTGCCTTCAAAATATGAATGTTCAGATTGACAACAACTCTTTTAAGAAAAAGTGATAAAGGATTCTTTCCCCTCACCCCCATTTTTCAATATTTGTCCCACTGCTAAATAGATGAACACTGATACCCATAATTGGCTGAAATCCTTCCGTCAATATTCAAGTAGTGAAAAATGTAGCAAAACTCACAAATGTATCTGCATTCTTGCTGCTATTCTTACAAAGCACAAATACTTACTTGAACTTCTCAGTAAAATTTTCGCTAAGAGGCAATCCTGATGTAGCAGTGTTTCCAAAAGTAAGTTCCAATTACAATACGGTTGGGATAAGAGCAGTTTTAGTTGACCCTGGGCTGCCATTTCTCCGGTTGATGGAATCCTTTCAAAACGTAAGATAAAGACAGAATAATGTAGTTAATTTATCTATGAAATTAATAGCCTTAAAGTGCAGATGTAATGCTAACTCCTTTAAATGTCAATTCCTCCCAGATTACTCAGAAAATGCTTTCATGCTTGCTTACTTTAAGGCTGCTCAAGGAAGGAATTACATTTAATCTCAACTAGCTAAAAGCAAATTAACATTTGGTGGTCTGCCAAGTTTATCACTGATACAAAGTAACCTCACTTATCTCTTTCGTGGAACCATGTATGTTCTTGTTCCATAAGGCAAAAATGAATTTTCTTATGCTTGAATAAATTTGAGGTTATTATATTTGAGTACAGTATTACATTAATTGTTTAGCATGAAGCTATAAAATGTCTGAAATCAAGTATAAGAATTGGATAAATAACAAAACCAATGAAATTGTAAAAGGAGTATGTAATGGGGTGTTACAGGAGCTGTTCTTTCAGTGTTAAGAATATTTTTCTAAATCCTGCAAAATCCACCTGCAAGATGAGATTTCACTAATAACTGGTATGCCAACAAAGAGACCTGCATAGATAGTAGTTCAAATCTGAGGTCATTTTGATCACAGATTTCCTCAGATACAATCCTTCAAAATTATCTGTTTCAAAATATTACTTATCCCTCAAATAGCTGAGTACTATGGTTAGGAGCCAAACAAGTTTATATTTACTGATTTAACTTGAGCTCCACTAATGAACACCACCAAGCTCCAGCTTCAAAATGCAAAAATTAATAAGTTAATTGATTTTTTCTGATTTTACAATGTGATGTACGTAGCAGTTGCAAGCAACTTTCCAAATTGGAGCTTCCATCTCTCTCATTCTCTGAACCCAAAAGCAGACCCAGAGCTTCTGGCTCAGTCTGATTGGTGGAGGAATGACCCTCAAGACCCTTGCTACTCCGCTAAACTGCAAGTTAGCTGCTTGGTTCCCACTCTGCTCTCTGGCCTCCCCGGGGCTGTGTGTTGCACTGTCAGGATGTTCAGGTGCCAACCCTCATGGGTTTCGCTTCAGTATCCTGGAGGCTGCTGAACCCAAACTGGAAATTGGCTAAAAATCTGGTGGCGTGACAGGGCTAAGGTTGGTCTCCTACCTGCCCTGGCCCCATGCTGCTCCTGGAAACTGCCAACACATCCCTCCCTGTGCCTCAAGTGACTACTCTTCAGCTCCCGCTGGTTGGGAACTGCAGCCAATGGAAGCTGAAGGAGTAGCACCTGCAGACAGGGACGGCACCCCTGCAGGGGCCCCAGAAACATTCTGGACACTTCCTGGAGTGGCACAGGGCAAAGACAGGAAAGGAGCCTTAGGGTATGTCTAGACTACTTCCTTCTGTCACCAGAGGGATGTAAATTAGAAATACCAACATTGCAGATGAAGCGAGGATTTAAATCTCCCGCGCTTCATTTGAATAAAAATGGGCACCGCGTTTTGCCGAGTCAGCAGTTTGTCAGCAAAAAGCGGCTGTCAAAATGGGGATTGGGTGACAAAGAAAGCCTTTGTCGCCCAATCCTGTAAACCTCGTTTTACGAGGCATAAGGGATCGGCCGACAAGGGCTTTCTTTGTCGCCCGATCCCCATCTTGACAGCCGCTTTTTGCCGACAAACTGCTGACTCGGCAAAACGCGGTGGCCATTTTTATTCAAATGAAGTGTAGGAGATTTAAATCCCCACTTCATTTGCAATGTTGGTATGTCTAATTTACATCCCTCTGGTGACAGAGGGATGTAGTCTAGGCATACCCTAAGTCCCACTGTGCTACAGACTGGAACTTGGAATCACCTGAGGTAAGAGCTGCTTAGCCATTGTTCCTACACAGACCCCCGTAGTCCCCTGCTCCAGCACTGAGTCTCCTCCCAGAGCTCACACCCTCATCCCTTCCCATACCGCATATCCCTCCTGCACCCCAACCCTCTGCACTAGCTCTGAGACCCTTTCTGCACCTAAATTCCCACCCAAAGCCCACATCCCCTCCTCTAACCCAACCCTCTGCCCAGCCCTGAAATCTCAGCCACACGCAGACTCTCTCCCAGAGCCCACTTCCCATTGCACCCTAAACCCTTTCCCTCACCCTCAATCTCCTGTTACACCCAAACTCTCTCCCATAGCCCATGCTCCCTCCTGCATTCTAACCCCCTGCCACACGTTCAGTCCAGAACCTCTTCCCACATGCCAAACCTTTTGGCCCGGCTCAGAGCCTGCATCACTTTCCTAAACCCATGCCCCATCTCGGTTGGGTGAGTGAGTGATGTGAGAAGAGTGGATAGAGTGAGCGAGAGCAGGACCCTGAAAAAGGAGTGAGGCCTCAGAAAAGGGATGGAACAGGGTAAGAGTGTTTGGATTTGTGTAATTAGATAATTGGCAATGCTGTCAGGATTGTGAGTGGGAGCCATGCCCCCAAACGTTTCCATAGTGAGGAGGAGCAGGAGTCACCACCATAAGAGGTGGCAGGGAAGATTTTGGGGTTGGCTGCCACTTGCTGATGGTGCACATAGTGCAGATGTCCCCTGCACATGCAATGCCAGGAAGGGCAGGGAAGGCCCAGGACAAGAACCAGAGAGAAGAGGAGGTGGAGCAGCAGGATTCCTGGTTCAGCAAAGCTGGTGGAGGGTAGATTTCCAACATCTGAGTGAGCAGGAGCTGCCTCCCACCTGTCAAGGAATTCAGAAGGTGGGTGGTTTATAGATATCAGAGGGACGAGGTTCTAGAACAGACTCCCAATAGGTGTTGTGGAGGAAAACAATTTAAAGAGGGAGCTGGACATATTAATGAGTGCAACTGTATGACATGAATGCTTCTCATCAGAGGGAAACAAGTTAAATAGCTCTGGGTCTCACTTCCATTTTATATTTTATGTTTCTGTAAACCCATGCTTCAAGACATCAACTGGCCATCTAAAGGAATCAGGAATGGATTTTCCCCACCCTCCAACATAACCTGCAAGTTTTTAAAAAAAACCTCCTTCCTCTGAAGAATCAGAAAACCATGGCTGGAGATGGGACACTGGATGGGGAGGGGCAAGGCTCTGAGATGGCACCGAGCATTCTCTTTCAGTTGCTTTACTGGCTGTTATTGTCCTCATGCTTAGGGTCAAAATGATTGTTATATGTGGGGTCAGGAAGGAATTTTCCCCCAGATCAGACTGGCAGCGATCATGGGATTTTTCATCTTCTTCTATAGCGTGGGGATGCAGGTCACTTGCTAGAATAATCTGGCTATATCTCACTAAATTATGTTCTAACCATTGTGGGGCCTTGGGCACTGGTGAAAATTGGTCTCTTCTATTCTCTGCCTGATGCATGTAATAGTTTAGTCTCCTCTGAGCTGTAATACTTTTGTCTAATTTCCATTGTTGGTTTGTTGTAAGGGTGTAGAATGGTGCTGGTGGTTGTGATATACAAGAGGTCAGACTAGATCATCTGATGATACCTTCTGGCCTTAAACTCTATGACACCAATTATGGATAATTTCTGACTCACACATTTTGGTTCACTTATTTTTGGTCTCATGCAATCTTGTTTGCTAAGCATGATGGCAACACAATTTAGTAGGCCTTTCTTGGGAACTAATTTGCTCTTTCTTTCTCACTTTTGCACCTTTCTCCAATAACATTCATTATTATAAGACAGTGTTTCTCACACTCAGGTCTGCAGACCCTTGAGAGGTCTGTGAGGCAACTTCAAGAGGTTCTCTCTCCTTCCCTCCCTGTGCCTCCTGGGTCAGATGGCCCAGAGCTAAAGCAAGCTTACCTCCTCTGGTTCCACACAGCTCCTGGAAGTGGCCTCCAGGAGACTATGGCCCCTACACATATGGGCAGCCATGGAAGCGCCACATGCTGCTCTGCTCGAATGTCAGCTCTACAGCTCCCATTGGCTAGGAACCGCAACTAATGGGATATGCAGGAGCAGAGCCTGCGAGTGCAATGGATGCCTCACTTGCCACTCATGCACCTAAAGGCTGCAGGGATCTAGTGGCCATTTCTTGGGAGCTTTGGCCAAGCATTGTTGGCACCTTGAGCCCTCTTCTGCACCCCAAACCACTCATCCCTGAGCCTGCACCCTCACCTGGAGCCCTCACCCACTTCTGAACTCCAACCCCCACCCTCAGCCTGGTGAAAATAAGTGAGGTTGGAGGAGACTGAGTAACATAGGGAGGGGGAATGGAGCAAGCAGGGGTAGGGCCTCAGAGAAGGGGTGGGTTAGGGACAGGGCCTTGGTGAATGGGTAGGGCAGGGGCCCCTGAAAAAAAATAAATCAAAATGGGGGGGCTTGCGATTGCTAAAGTTTGAGAATTGCTGTTATAAGTTATTGAGACTTCTTATGAACTTTCACTTTCACTACCATTAGGGTAAAACTGTTGGTACAGTTATTACAAGTCTCTCACCTTTCCCTTTTCTGTCAGAGTTGGTCAGCTCTGACAAAGATATTGCCTTTTGATAATAATCTCTTAATCGACACAGGGAGCATTGAAAAATCTTCATTTTAGAAAACTCAGTTAATGGCTAGCCATTCACATCTTTGTTTAATCCTAAACAGATAGTGTCAAATTTGCAGATGAATTGTAGCTCTGCAGTTTCTCTTTGAAGTCTGTTTTTAAAGTTTTTTTGTGAATGGCTAGCCAACTACAAAAGTAGTTTCTCCTCTCTTGCTGTTCACACCTCCACATCAGCTGCTAGAAGGGGGGCCTCATCCTGCTTGACTGAATTGACCTCGTTATCTCTAACCTTACTCTTGATTGGAACTCTTTTCTTATGCCTGTATATTTATACCTGCCTCTGGAATTTCCACTACATGCATCTGACGAAGTGGGTCTTTGCCCATGAAAGCTTATGCTCCAATAAATCTGTTAGTCTATTAGGTGCCACAGGACTTCTCGTTGTTTTTGCAGATTCAGACTAACATGGCTACACCTCTGATACTTGCCTTTCATTGTTGACTGATTTTAAAAAAAGACTGTTTAAATGCTATTTTAAAATCAATTTTGCACAATTTTAGCCATTACACTTACTTATTTGAGCTGAAACTGTATGCTCAAGCAGTTGATGATTTTGAAAGTGTATTCACTGTACATGTAAACTTTATGCACATAAATGTTACCTACAATAGCACATTAATTACTAATGCACCCGTGCAAAAACTATACATGCATAGACGTTATGTACTAGTGCACATACAAAACCTTCTCTATCAGATAAGATCTTTTCACCAGAAGCAAGACTTTTCTGTATTGTAGTCTGTAAGGGAGAAGGATTTATATGCAGCTGAACATAAATATTATGTGCCATTTATGTGCAGCAGCTGGCACATAACCCCGAAGAGTTACTGATGGAAAAAAAATCTTTGTCAGCTGCTGCACTTTTACCTCTGTGGGTCAGCCACTGCCCATCCTTCATTCTCCTGCCTCATCAGTCAACTTTCCACCTTCATTTGGGCATTAAAACTCTCGAGAAATGAACACATCTAAACCTCTGTTGTTCAGTCAGGGTTATAACACACCAAGTATACCAGTCATATCCCAGAGAAAGAAAGGAAATCAAAAGTTCTATTCTATTCTGCACAGTCATACTGTGCTCATCACAGTAGTATCTTAAGCCACATTCCATTACCTTCCCTCTAAGCCAATGTTTCATAGAATCATAGAACACTAGAACTGAAAGGGACCTCAAGAGGTCATTGAGTCCAGTCCCCTGCCCTCATGGCAGGACCCAGTACTGCCTACACCATCCCTGACAGATGTCTATCTAACCTGTTCTTAAATATTTCCAGTGATGGAGATTCCACAACCTCTCTAGGAAATTTATTCCAGTGTTTAACCATCCCGACAATTTGGAAGTTTTTCCTAATGTCCAACCTAAACCTCCCTTGCTGCAGTTTAAGCTCATTACGTCTTGTCCTATCATCAGATGCCAAAGGGAACAATTTTTCTCTCTCCTCCTTGTGACACCCTTTTAGATACCTGAAAACCGTTATCATGTCCCCTCTCAGTCGTCTCCTTTCCAAACTAAACAAGCCCAATTCTTTCAGTCTTCCTTCATAGGTCATGTTCTCTAGACCTATAATCATTCTTGTTGCTCTTCTCTGGATCTTCTCCAATTTCTCCACATCTTTCTTGAAATGTGGTGCCCAGAACTGGACACAATACTCCAATTGAGGCCTAATCAGTCAGAGTAGGACAGAAGAATGACTTCTTGTGTCTTGCTCACAACACTTCTGTTACTGCATCCCAGAATCATGTTTGCTTTTTTTGCAACAGCGTCACACTGTTGACTCATATTTAGCTTGTGGTCCACTATGACCCCTAGATCCCTTTCTTCAGTACTCGTTCCTAGACAGTCGCTTCTCATTCTGTATGTGTGAAACTGATTGTTCCTTCCTAAGTGGAGTACTTTGCATTTGTCCTTATTAAACTTCATCCTATTTACCTCAGATCATTTCTCCAGTTTATCCAGGTCATTTTGAATTATGACCCTATCCTCCAAAGCAGTTGCAACCCCTCCCAGCTTGGTATTATCTGCAAACTTAATAAGCGTACTCTCTATGCCAATATCTAAATTGTTGATGAAGATATTGACGAGAACCAATCCCAAAAAAGACTCCTGCAGAACCTGCTTGTTATGCCCTTCCAGGAGGATTGTGAACTGTTAATAACTACTCTCTGAGAATGGTTATCCAGCCAGTTATGCACCCACTTTAGTAGCCCCATCTAAGTTGTATTTGCCTAGTTTATTGATAAGAAGATCATGCGAAACCACTTTGAAAAACCTTCTAACTGGCTTCTCTGGTATGTTTATTTACTGGCTCCGCAGCCATGGAGCCTTGCGATTCCCCTTGGCTGCAATGGGCAAACTGGAACAAATGTGAGCTGCGAGGCTCCATGGTTGTGGAGCTGGTAAGTAAACTGGAGCTGCCAGTTAGCAGGTTTCTCAAAGTGATTTCACAGACTATCTTGAGAAACACTGTTCTAAGCATACAGCTTACCATTACCACAAAAACTGTTTGCCTCAGATCATGTACGGTAAGTCTGCCTCTCAGAACTTCCTTTATCAAACTCCGCACAGCCCAAAACACCATTATGTCAAGCATTTATAATGAACAGTACTGTAAGTGGTAATTTGGTAAAGAGGTATTGTGAACACGCAGTGTTCTGATTGTACTGCCAGTGGTGTATAGTAATTATGGGAATGGTACGTGGCTGTGGGTGGAGAAATACCACTAAGGGATTTCAAGGTCATTTTCATGTTTTTGTGAGTTTGTGTCAGGTATGCTGTTTGTGTAATGATACTAGCTGCTTGATAATTATGTTCATTGTATATTACATTGTGTATGTACATATAAATATATATATGTACACACACATATATATCATTTGTATATGACTAATATCAATACACACATACTCAAATCACAATACAATTTGCACCAAACAGAAAACCTTGACATTTTTACATCAATTAAAATACATTTTCAGGATTAATCTCTTCCAATTTTAATAACTGTTCTTGAAAATACATTATATTTTATCAATAACAGGTCTTTAACACAGACATAAAAGCAACAAAGCAGGAATTATATGACAAGAAAGGTAAAAATAAAAAAAATACTAGTATTAATGACATTTAGCGCTTTGACTTATGTGTAAATTCTACATTTTCATTAATTCAATAAAATTACAGTGGCCAGCCTCAGTTTTGTTTATCTTTATGGCTGGTTTTCATATAGCTACAGAACACTTTTTCTACCACTTATTTTAATTGCCCCCCAAAATATGAGATCAGTGAGGAGTTTGGTCAGTTGGGCATGTGAATATTACTATTTAAAATTACTTAAATTAAATTTAAAGGCCATTTTTAGAATATTTGGGTAGAAATAAAGCTTGTCTGTCATTGACCAGATGGGAAGTTATTATGTTGCAATATACTATATACACCAGTTCTTGGCTCTTTAAGCCTCTTGCAAATTGAAATGTACAGTGGTGTGACTCACTCAGAGGAAAAATAAAATGTTGCAGACATTCCCTACAGCCACTAAGCTCACACCAATAAATGCACTGAGAAGTTTTTGCATTGGACATATGGAGAGGCATATGTTCTCTCATCCTCCAGCTCATGTAGCCATGAACATAACACTAGCCTCATAAAAAGAGACTAAAGGTAAACTATATATAAATATCATATATTTACATTTTCAGTTTTTTAATAATGGAAGAAAAGAGACGAGTGATGATTTGCAAGTAGTAGAGTTATAAGTCCATAAAACAAATAACTAAAAGAACATAAATATTCATTAAAACTAGTCACTAAGTAGTTTTATAAACAAATTTGTTATTTTTGTTGGAATCTAGCATGAAAAACCAAAGTGTAAAATTGAACCTTCTATTAGACAAGCAGAAGTTAACAGTGATTATTTTTAAGAAATACAAAACAAAAAATTTAAAGTCAAAGAAACATAGTATAAATGAATGTGTACATGTATCTAGAATACCTAAAATAGTAAGCTTTCTTCTACCACAGGTTACCTCTAAACATAACACATTACTATCAGATTTACACAATTTCTCAATTTTTCGTATCTAACTCCAGTATAGATATAAGCCACCATAAGCAACATACCATACATCACACTGAACATCACTTCTAAGATTAACAAATGTTTCAGTTACATGGATTCTGTATTTTCATGGAAGAACCAGCATCTTAGCCAGGGCAAAATTATAATGATTAATATATGTTCTGAGATAACTGTTGCATCCCCCATGCTTTATGAAAATTGATGTATGAATATTCATAACTCAAAGATGCTTTATGCAAAGTATATCATGTGACATGTCATTTAAAAGTTGTAATCCACTGAATCCTTTTTGTGTGCATGTATCTTTCTTGTATGCAAAGTTAGAAATATTAACTGGAAACCAGTTTTAGTAGTCCAGGTATACTAGTAAAAGCCATTATACATAGTTTAGAAACATAATGGCTGGGTGATCAAGTTAGTGACCTGTGAATGGTTTTGTTTCTCCTGTAAGCCAAACTGTGGTTCTCCTACAAAGACATGTGACCATGCCACCTGATGCTGGAACCCATTTTGCATCTGGTATGTTTCCACTTAAGGTGAAACAAATTTGAACTATATTAAAAGATTTCCTGCCTTGGGCAAAAGAGATATGAAGAGGGGAACCAAACAATAGGGGATTGGTCAGATGCCAGGAGAGCCCCACTTGTAATCCAAGATGTCTGCTGGAAACATCTAAGACAATAGGGGGAAAGACTGGGCCCAAGCCAGGGTGCTGCTTAGCTTGTGAAAGAGATAGTTAGAACACTTGTAGAAATTTTCATGTAACAAGTTTTTTAATGTATTAGAATTAGCTGGTGTGTTTTGTTTATTTTGTCTTAGTAACTTACTTGGATCTGTCTGTTTTTACTTACAGTCATGTAAATCCTACTTTTTATACTTAATAAAAACACTTGTTTTTATCAAGCCCAGTGTAAATAATTGTTTACCTGGGGAAGGGGGACAACCACTGTGATTGATAAAGAGAATTAACTTATAAGCTTTCAATTAACTTATACGATTTCTCCATGTAAAACTTTTATAGAGAGTAAGGTGGATTTATTTGGGGTTTTGGCCTCTTTTGGGGGCTGAGTTCCTGGGGGCTGTGTTCCTGGCCGCTGGTGCTCCAGAGTCCTGTGTCCTTTAGAATCACCATCAGAGTGCCATGTGGCAAACTTCAGAGTCCAATGCCACACGCTGCAGCTGGCTCTGACAGAGGCGGGGGTGGAGCGGGGTGGAGAGGGAGCACTGCATCATCCCCTTCTGCCTGAGGCTCCACCCCTTCTGGCTGGCCTGGCAATCCTGTTGGCTTCCTTGGCTGGGGGAGACCAGAGTTTCTGGCCCAGCAAGACAGCACAGTGGAGCGCCCCAGAGGACAAGTAGGCAGGCTCAGTGGCATGACCAGCACCCAAGGGGATCCCTGTGATGCAACCCATCACAGTAACTTCTAGCGACTCCAGCATGGATCAGGGCCCCACTTGTTTTCAACTTTGCCATGAATAAGAACACAGCTCTATTTTCAAGATGACCCGTAAGAGGATTAATAAGCAGGATGCTTTAATACTACAGTCAGGGCCATCCTTAGGCATGTGCAGAATAAGCAGCTGCCTGGGGTACCACTAAATTTGGGGCACTACTGTGCCCCAAATTAAGTAGTGTCCTATGTTGCATATCCTTAGTGCTGGCTCAGGGCAATGACAGCTCAAGCAGCCCCAATCTCCTGCCCCCCAGCTTCTGCTCTGCCTCTTGCTCCTGGAGGCCCAATTCCATGACCTTTTGATTCCTGCTCCACCTCCTGGTCCTGGCAGCCCAACCCTTCACCCTCAGGCCCCTTGCTCCACCTCCCAACCCCAGTAGCCCAATCCCACAGCCTCCCAATCTGCCTCTTGGCCCCAGCAGCCCAATCCTCCAGCTTTTCACCCGCTGCTTTATTTCCCAATCCTGAAGGCCCATACCGTCAGACCCTCACTCTGCCTCCCAGCCCCAACAGCCTTAACCCTCAGTTTCCAGGTCCTTTGCTCTGTCTCCCAGCCCCAGGGGATGAAATCCTCAGCACCCACGTTTCTAGTGGCTCCAATCCTCTGGCCCCACCCCCTGCACCACTCTCCCTTCTGCCTGTTCCCCCAACAGCTTCCCTGCCTTGTTTCTACTCCTGCAGCCCAGAGCACAACTCCGTTTCCCCACGCAGAGTTGCTGACCCACTTCCCGGCAGGAGATGGGGGTTCAGGTGCTTGGGTTGAGTAGGGCACCAGAAGTCATAACGATGGCCCTGACTACAGTTTTCTAGTCTAGTCTAGTAATTTGAATACTTTTTAAAACTCTTTATTATTCACACTTTATATATGATATTGGAAAGAAGAAAACTTTCAAATGTAAATATACTGGGCAAAATATTCACAGCAAAATTGAGAATTCTTTGTCCCTTTTACTAATCAGTGTTGCACGGGATTTTGTGAGTAGGTGAAAATGTTGTTGCCCAGGATAAGTACTAAGTGTTTTTAGAGTCTAGCCATATGGATATCTCCATGTAGACAGCATGGCCATGCTGCTTGTGGGGGATTCTGCCCTCTTTTTAACTTCCTCCTATTTTCCTGTGCAGACCTCCCATGGAATTCACTTCCTCAGTGTATAGAGAGATGCAGACTCCCACCATTTTATTATTTTTATCCCACACAATGACAATACATAAGTCCTGAGTACTGTTACAGCAGCTTTAAGCCACTCCTCCTTAAGCAAAGCTGCTCTAAAGACCATGTGTAAAATCCTGATCCCAATGCAGGTAGTGAGAATTTTGCTGCTGACTGAAATGGGCCATATGTAAGGGACCGCAGGAGGTGTTCCCTTACACAAGAGAAATCCTTGAGTAGAGTAAGAGACAATAATAGCTGCTACACTACACTCCCTTTCTTCCTGAAAGCAGTGCAAGGTGTGATAAGGGCATCGCTTTACCCTGGTGATCTATGTCATAAGTTACATTCTGGGAACTGGCACAGCATGAGGAGATCACAACAATGGTGATCTTGGCCATGGTCTTCACTGCAGCAGGCCCTTCCATGTTAGCATAAAGTATTTTAAGAATCGAACCAGATTCCTTTGTCTTTTATTTATTGTGTTTTAGACATAAAATGTATATAAATATACAGATTTGCAAACATCTAAATTATGAAAAATGAACTAAAATATCCTTTTTGGGGGACAGTATGGGGAAAGAGGCAAAAGGATTGGGAGAGGATCAACAATGGGTGTGTAAGTATGTTGGGAACAAAATTAGAAATGAAATGACAGCACAGCTTGGAACATATGCTGTGTGATACTTGTCATTATATGCAGCGAAAGAGAAATTATTCATTTGCTTTTAAACATGTAGCAAGTTCCCTAAAATCAAATATAACCAATCAGTGGAAAATACTGGCATATTTTTCAAATTGTTATTTAAATATCAAACTTACTTTTTTGAGCTAGCCTTCTTAAGTGCCTCCTAAATTATACTATGAAAATCACACCTGTGCTGAATTACATACTTGTCAACTACTGCATATTTATATTTTCATTAAAACATTAAACATTGAAAATAATTCAGATATTGAACATAACATAAATACACAACTAAAGAGTTAAAAAATGCACTTACAGATCATGGAAATTTAAACAGAATAGTTTTCATCAGATAAATCTTGGTTGACAAATTCAGAAAAGTGCTTATATATTGTATCAACTGAATTTTAACTACAATATTTATCTAAGAACACTATCAGCACAATCTCACAACAATATCTAACTAGAAGTACTCTCTGGAGTTTTTTCTTATTTATATTAACTAGAAATACTCACATAAGTAAAGATGGACAAAATGGTGTTATGCAAGATAGCCAGTATAGTGGGTGACTGATACTTGGTTTGGAGAAATCTGATGGAAGTAGCTCACCAAAACCATTTTGAAATGTCCTGGAAAAATAAATAGTTTTGAGTTTAAAAAATCGAAAAATATCTTTAAGAACAAATATGAAACACCAGAACTAAAAACTTTGTTTCAAAATTATTTGTGTGCTTCTATTTGATCAGATGTGAAGTTGAAAAAATATTTTATTTCTTACATACTCGTGCATTTTTCACAGTTGTGTTTAATACATAATTGTCTCTATAATATAGACAGTTTAACACCCTGATTTTGTTATATAGTTATTCTTAAATAGTCTCTTTTCAACATAAGATTATGGGTTGAAAGTTGGTTAAAAACCAAACTAAGTAACTTTTTTGTCAATTGTTTCCCTTACCCTTCTCTTTATAGATAATCAGTAGGGCATTTTATCAAGATTATGACTCCACTCTGCAGGGCCAATATTTTCTGAGGTGATGATGACATATCTTACTAGACATGCTACCAAGATATCGACTTTGGATTAATTCAAGCAAATTTGGAGTCCAAATCTTAGGCTATGCTTTACTAGCTCAAAACAGATGGAAAATTAACTGAGACAAATAGCTACGATTCCCAACACAAGGAGAATCTCTGCTGTAAAGCTGGCATAGATGGCTCTGGGCCCCCATTCATGGTCTTCCCAAACATAGGTGACCAGATACCAAATGTAAAAAATCACAACGGGGTGAGGGGTAAAAGAAGCCTATATAAGTCAAAGCACCAAATACTGGGACTGTCCCTAAAATTGGGATATTTGGTCACCATTATTGAGAGAAAGGAGGGTGTTGCCAGATTGTAATGAGAGTCCCACTAGAGCTGGCATATATTAAAGCAGCCTTGTGACTGCATGAACACATGACTGGGGAATGAGTCCCTTTGCTTCCTCCCTTCTCATAGAATTCATAGAATCATAGGGCTGGAAGACACCTCAGGAGGTCATTGAGTCCAGCCCCCTGCCCAAAGGAGGACCAATCCCAACTCCCCTTTCCCCATCTCTCATGTGTGTCAGTGCAGCTCCAGCATACTTGACAGGATGTAGCTCCTTCTCTCCACCCCATGGCCTATATGGAATTCTCATTTCAAACTTTCACTTCCAATTTTTAATATTTCTTTTACACATACACTCTTCTGCATTTTTCTCCATCTTAAACTGTTTCTCTCTAGTCCTTGCTATTCCATAAGAAATAGGTGGGATTTTCTAAAATGACTTACGTGCACCAGATGCCTGTGAAAATCCTATTCAATGTAATCAGTACTATCTTGCAAAATCAGTCATAATAGATTCATTTTCTCTCTGAAATAACTCTATTAAGTCAGATCCTTGTTGCTAAGTGCCCTTTGCACTGACCCAGAAGTGAAAAGGCACTTTAAGCCACTTTCAGCAAATAAGGGAAGATTCTCATGGGATAAGTGAATCTTTGGTTGGCATAAAACTAGCTTTATATCACCCTTAATTTAGAATATGGGACAGAAGGGGGCATACCCTAGTCAGGAGGGGCCAAACCCTGTAAGACTAATATAACTGCTACAGCTGGCCGACAATGGACACAGAGCTCCACCCCCGTGGCAGCTAGGGAGCGCCAGGCTGGGGAGTCACAGCTGGGCAGGCAGAAGTGGTAGCAGGCTGGAGCCCTAGCAAGGGGCAGCAGTTCAGCACGAGACATGTTGGGAGGGACCTCCTCTGGTCTGGCAAATCCCCTCATTCAGGACCAGTCTGGCACCCTTGGGACCTGACAAGGGAGATCCAATCTGTACTTTGTTTCAAATGCTATCAAAATTTCCATATTGTCTCTCTGATTTGAACAAATGGATAATTAATAAGGGTATGTCTACACTAGCCCCCTAGTTCGATCTAGGGAGGCTGATGAGGGCGACCGAAATTGTAAATGAAGCACGGGATTTAAATATCCCACGCTTCATTAGCATGTTCCCGGCCGGTTGCCATTTTAGGAATTGACTAGCCCGAAGTAACTGCCGCGTCTGCGTGGCAGTGAAGCGATTCGAATTAAGGCCTAAATCGAATTAGGTGGTAAACCTCATTGCAGGAGGAATACCAGCTAATTCAATTTAGGCTTTAGTCGAATCCCGTTCACCGCCGTGTGTAGATGCGGGCAGTTACTTCGGGCTAGTCAATTTCTAAAATGGCGACCGGCCGGGAACATGCTAATGAAACGCGGGATATTTAAATCCTGAACTTCATTTGCAATTTTGGTCGCCCTCATTAGACTCCCTAGATCGAACTAGGGGGCTAGTGTAGACATACCCTCACTGAAATTGTAACTACTGCTACATCACAACTGTGTGTGTATTTAAAAAAAAAACCCTAAAGAAATTAAAAGAAGTGAAGGCAGCCAGCACTTGGCTTCTGTTTAAACCTCCTCTATACCACAACAGAAGCTCCCCTGCAATGCTCCAAGTCCAAGGATAATATAATACACTGTAATTCTCTAAACTGAACAGTACTGGTAGTTATCAATAACATTTATTTTTTGTATTGAGTTAGGAAGTAGGAACCCCAGTTATGAACTACTCCTCCTATTACTCAATTATAGATATCTATACTTGTCCTCCTAATCCAGAAAGAAGGATCACCCTTCCCTCTAAGTTAGTAGCTCTCAGCCTTTGCAGACTACTGTACCCCTTTCAGGAATCTGATTTGTCTTGTATATCCCAAGTTATATC
The DNA here is from genome assembly GCA_019425775.1 of Rafetus swinhoei. Taxonomy (NCBI): domain Eukaryota; kingdom Metazoa; phylum Chordata; order Testudines; family Trionychidae; genus Rafetus; species Rafetus swinhoei. Next base: position 59,834,853 of record CM033427.1, read on the forward strand.
TCATTTAAAACTACTTACAAAATCAGACATAAAAATACAAAAGTATCACAGCACACTACGACTGAAAAATACTTATTTTCCATATAATTATCAAATAAACCAATTGTAATATAAATATTGTACTTACATTTCAGTGCATAGTATATAGAGCAGCATAAACAAATAATTTGCTGTATAACATTTTAGCTTGCCCTGACTTTTCTAGTATTTTTATGTAGCCTGTTTTAAAACTAGACAAATAGCTAGATAAGTTGATGGACCCCAGAAAACCTCTCTGTATCCCCAAGGGTTCACGTACCCTTGGTAGAAAACCACTGCTTGGTTGAAAACCACTGCTCTTGTTTAGCATATTTTATAGATTTGGGTGGTTTTGTTTGTTTAAATTCTATTAAAATTCCTTTTCCCAATCGCCTACAGAAAGTTTAGAGGTGCACATATAATGTAGATAAACTCACTCCTTGGTTTCTAGTGACTCCACACTCACTTTTTAAATACAATTCCATTGAGAGAAGTGAATCATATCCCTCATTTTGAATTTCTTAAGAAGGGGCAATTACATCAATTAAGGCCTAATCTTACCCCAAAAAATAATCAATGAGAGTTTTGCCACTGACTATAATGTGAGCATAATCAAGCAGCTTTGAGTGGAACTGGTGTCATGTACCAAGCCAGATACACAACAAAAGAGTAAAGGATCATTAGAACAGTAACATTTAAGCTTCCTCAGTAACATAAATGTAGTCTTCTGAAGGCTAAAGAGAAGACTGTAAAGCAGATAGAGGAAAATACAAATATTTTCCCAAGGAAACTATAGAAGTTTGAAAATGTTGGCAATGTTGAGGACAATAGTTTACTCTTTGTAACTGTATACTGAAATATATATATATTTTCTAATTTAGCCAAAAGACTGCTACACCTCTTGAAGAATCTGTCGTAACTGGAAATAGCAATTATTTATATTGATGAAAACAGGATTTCTGACTGGAAATCAAGATTGATAAAGTCTGCATAGTAATAAGAGGCCATGTTTTCTTTGCTGATAGTATATGAGCTGTTGGGGAGATTTTTGGAATACAGCAGTTTGTTAAATACAGTCCTTCAGAGCCCTTTTAATGTCAAGCAGGTGGCATAGACTTTGGATTCTGAGTTATGATGCTGGGGAGAGCAAACATATAGGCAGATTTCAAAACTGATGTGGAAACCCGTGATTGCTTTATGGAAGCACGTTGTCTAAATGTAACATCATCTTTAAATATTATAAAGAATGAAGTGTCTGCTAATAATGCAATAATCCTTTGGTGCCAGCAGTTCTCAGTGTCCACTGCTGGCAATGTAATTCTTGCCAGAAAGAAAATGTAACTCTGTGCCAGACAGTTTAATTCAACTGCTCTTCTGACAGAAGTATAGTAAAAGCTAGTAGAAAAGTTGTTTTGACTATAAGATATATTAAGGCAGCTGCCTATAGTCTCTAAGCGGTGGATAGCATCTGTGAGAGTATATAATACCACAGCAAGATCCCAAGTTACAGTAGTTTTATTCTTCCTTAGAGTATGACAAGGTGAGAATTGATCTTGCAAGCTTCAATGCAGGTGTGAAATGATGAGATGCCTACAAGATACTAATGGTGTTTCCTTGTAGATTTTGAAGGACTTGGTAAGATAAACAATTTAGAATTATGGATAATATGCAGTTGTAGTTGTAACTTGTTTTTCTTAAAAAAATAGAAAACTTCCAACTGCTAAAATGAACGGCAATTCTTTTTTATTTATCATATTGGACAATGAAGAAAAGAAAAGAAAAGAAAAGAAAAGAAAAGAAAAGAAAAGAAAAGATCTCTAAATACTCCTCTCAGCAATTATGCTATCATCCTGAATTTTTAATTTGTAAGGACATCTTCTGATGTCTAATACACGATCATATGAAGGGGGGAAATTAGATCTTTTCAATCAACTTCAACAACAGAGAGAACTGCTGACTCTTTATCAGCATGAGACAAGTGAAAAACATTCTGTTCTGCTTTGAGCTACCCTAAGTATACCACAGAGGGCAGTCTGTTTTGAGGGGTGAAGTGGAACTTTAGTTGTGCATAGGCCTCGTGCTGGCCTTCTGAATAGGTGAGAATTTTACCCTGTAAACAAAGGAGGGAATTAAGGGTACAATTGAATCCAGTTATCCACTGCCCTATGAAGATATACATATTGCCAAGGGTTGCTAAAAGCAAATTCTTGTCATGTGTGAAAAATGTGAAGGGATTTCTACATATCTGAGGGTTTCAAAACATCATGAGAATGTTTAGCTGAATATAACACTTCCCTGATGTGGTTTATGGATATAAGTGCATATCTCAGCTCTCCAAGGAAATACAGATGGTTATTACGATCACTTGGGTATGGTATGTTAGATACATCATTTTGTCAAATTGTTCACATTTAATTGCTGCGATGTAACTTGGCCACTTTGTAACATGGGAGGACTCACTGGAATCTACTTTAGAAGCAGGCAGGTTGCTCTGTATTTGTGCTTGTTTACATTCTAAGAGGGTAATCCATGAAGAATGATCTGCGCTTGGAACTAGTTTTAGCGTAGCAATAGTTGGAGACTCAGAAGGGAGAGAACAAAACATTCCTCCTGCGGCTCTTACATTGACAGAAGTGCTCTTTAACCAGATCATTTTGAAATGAAGCTAATGAACTGGATAAGAGTTTGATAGAGTTCATTTAAATGAAATTCTACTCTACTCTGAAAATATAATTTATAAATTTTGCATTTTGTGGTAAACTGCACAATGGTAAAGGTGTTCTTAAAACCATCTGGAGGATACAAACTTTGGTTCAATCCTGCAAATTGCTGAGTGCCTTCCAAGAAGTGCTGAATGACCACAACAACTTTTGAAGACTGAATGGTTTACCATAAAGGACAAAATTCTGTGATGTATGGTTTGAAACCCATAACTTCTATCTGGCTTTTTTTGGTATTAATTTGATCGTCTGATAGATTTTGTACTTTTAAAAACAATTGCCAACAGGTCTCCAGAAATCCAGTCTGTATTTATAGTATTTCCCGTTGTTTTTAAAAAAAGCAGACTAAATAAACAAATTTCATCATACGGCATCCTATTGACACCCACATGGCTCATCAGTAGGGTTGGAACCTTGAGATTCACTGCACAGACCTCTGCTACTTGAGCTAGTGGAATATGTGATAGCAGCAGGAGTCATCCTCTACAGTTGGACAAGCAATGAAAGTCGAAGAGACACACCGTTTGCAAGCAGCTTTCACAGATATTTGCTGACAGCAGAGGAATGGTGACACTCAGGAATCCTATATTCCATTTCAGGCTCTGGAGGGGAGTGCACTCCAGTTGGGCAAAGATTCTTCTGCCAGTTTCTGTCAAGCCTTTTCTGCCTCATACCCTGCCTAATTTGTCCCTGTTACAAGCCTTTAGTCCCAGTTTCCACTCCTCAGGCATCTCATCGTAATCCCAGTTTCTTTGCCCAGTCAATCCTACTCTACTCTGGGTTCTTTTCCTAATTACAATTTTCCCTGAACCTCCATTTTCTTCCTCCCCCTCAACTCAACCCCAGTCTCCTTTCTGAGCTAGTCACAGATCCCTTTTAACAGTTTCTTGTGTTAACTGTCCCTCTCCTCCCCTGCCACTGCAACTGGATCCTAGTCTGATCCTTTGGGTTTCTGATACAGCCCTAGTCTTTTTTCCAGTTCCGGTTCCCAGTCTCTTTGCCAGTCCCTTCAAGTTGCTTGTCCGATCTGTCTCTCCTCCCCACATGTTGCTAGTCCCAATCTCCTTCTGCTGACAGTCCCAATCACCAGGGCCGATTTTCACCTTACGCACCCCTAGACACAGCATTTTCAGCACTCCCTGCCTACAACTGACCTTTGTGGGTTTTTTTAAATTAAACTTTGAACCCACTTTTAACTTTTAGGTGCCCCTAAAATACCAGTATCTCTGGGCACCTCTTGAAGAATCTGTCATAATTGGAAATAGCAATTATTTGTATTGATAAAAACAGGATTCCTGAATGGAAATCATGATTGATAAAGTCTGCATAGTAATAAGAGGCCATGTTCTTTTGTGCCTAACTGGAAATTCAGCCAAGTCAGTTTCTATCTCTCCAACCTATTTGTTGTCTGGTGGCAGCCAACCAGATCCCAATCTCCCCACTGTTTACTTCACTGATTCCCATCCCGCATTTTCTACCTTCATGGCCCACAGTCTCAGAGTTTCAGCTGAATCAGTTCCAGATGGGTCACTCTTTATCTCTAGGGGTATGTCTACACTTGCACCCTCTTTTGAGAGAGGGATGCAAATGAAGACATTCGAAATTGCAAATGAAGCCGGGATTTAACTATCCTGTGCTTCATTTGCATAATCGCGTTATGGCACTATTTTGAAATAATAGATGCTGTTAAGACACGGTTATTTCGAGAGAGAAAACCCTTCTCTTGAAATAACCTTTATTCCTCATAAAATGAGGTTTAACAGTTATTTCGGAAGAAGGGTGTTCTCCCAAAATAACCGCATCTACACCGCGTTTTGTATTTCGAAATAGCACCATAACGCGATTATGCAAATGAAGCATGGGATATTTAAATCCCGGCTTCATTTGCAATTTCGAATGTCTTCATTTGCATCCCTCTCTCGAAAGAGGGTGCAAGTATAGACAAACCCACATTCTCCTTGCCTAGCCAATCCTAGTATTTTCATTATTTTTCCTGGCACAGATGTTAAGATGACTGATCTGTATTTCCCTCGGCTGTCCTTATTTTCTGTTTTATAGATGGATGCTATATTTGGCCTTTTCTAGTCTTCCAGAATCTATACAATCTTCCATGTCTTTTCAAAGCTTGCTAAAGGCTCAGATATCTCCTCACTCAGCTCCTTCAATATTCTAGGACGCATTTCAGCAGGCCCTGGTGACTTGAAGACATCTACCTTGTCTAAGTAATTTTTAACTTATTCTTTCTACCATAGCTTCTGAACCTACCCCCATTTTCACCGCTAGTCACTATGTTGGGTGCTTAGTTACAACCAGTCTCATTGGTAAAAACTGAAGGGGGTTTAGGAATAGCTCAATGGTTTGCACATTAGCCTACTAAACCCAGAGTTGTGAGTTCAATACTTAAGAGGGCCATTTAGGAATCTGGGGCAAAAAAAAATCTGTCAGGAATGGTACTTAGCCCTGCCATGAGAGCAGGGGACTGGACTCAATGACCTCTCAAGGTCCCTTCCAGGTCTATGAGATAGGTATATCTCCATATTATTATTTAAGCAAAGAAGTTATTAAGCACCTATGCCTGGGTGGGCAATAATTTTAGAAGGGGAGGATACTTCGCAAATTTCTGAAGTGACCCTGGGCTGCCCTAGAATGGGCAGGGCCTTGGGTGGAAGGGGCAGGGTCAGGACACTTCCGTGCTCCCCCACCCACAGACCCTGACTGGCCTGGGGGTGGGGGAGCACGTGAAGTCTTTGCCTCCTGTCATGAACAGGAGTGCTGACCAGCACCCGGTGACTAAGGGGTTAATTCTGATAGCTAGCAAAGCTGCTGGCAAGGAGCCACAGAACCAATGGGCATCCGGTATTGAAATTTGAATTGGATATAGGTTCCCTCCCTGCTTTCTTTGTGTGGGAGAGATGAATCAGGAGTTGAGAAACACAGAATGATTTAAACTCAGGCAGGACTACCATGCCTCACAGAATTCCGGGCATGGGAGTGGACTGAACAAAAAGGAAGTTAGAAGTATGTAACAGGGAAATGTGAATCCAGTCACATTCAGGGTAATTTTTCTTTATTTTGTGGTTTGGTTTGAACTGCTCTGTGTTATTCTGTGCTTCCCCTCTCCCTTTACCATCTAAGCACGGTGCCAGAGGTTTTTTTCCTCTGTTTTAATTTGTTTTCCTTAGCTGCTCTGTAACAGCTAGCAACCAAGTATGCTTTATCAAGTTTATCTTTTGTTTTGTAATAAAAACCATAAGAACATAAGAACGGCCGTACTGGGTCAGACCAAAGGTCCATCTAGCCCAGTAGCCTGTCTGCCGACAGTGGCCAGCACCAGGTGCCCCAGAGAGGGTGGACCGAAGACAATGATCAAGCGATTTGTCTCCTGCCATCCCTCTCCAGCCTCTGACAAACAGAGGCCAAGGACACCATTTATCCCCTGGCTAATAGCCTTTTATGGACCTAACCTCTATGACATTATCTAGCTTCTCTTTAAACTCTATTATAGTCCTAGCCTTCACAGCCTCCTCTGGCAAGGAGTTCCACAGGTTGACTACGCTGTGTGAAGAAGAACTTTCTTTTATTAGTTTTAAACCTGCTACCCATGAATTTCATTTGGTGTCCTCTAGTTCTTCTATTTAGGAACTAATAAATAACTTTTCTTCTCGCCCTCTCCACACCACTCATGATTTTATACACCTCTATCATATCCCCTCAGTCTCCTCTTTTCTAAACTGAAAAGTCCCAGTCGCTTTAACCTCTCTTCATATGGGACCTGTTCCAAACCCCTAATCATTTTAGTTGCCCTTTCTGAACCCTTTCCAAGGCCAAAGTATCTTTTTGAGGTGAGAGAGACCACATCTGTACACAGTATTCACGATGTGGGCGTACCATAGTTTTATACAGGGCAGTAAGATATTCTGGGTCTTATTTTCTATCCCTTTCTTAATAATTCCTAGAATCCTATTTGCCTTTTTGACCGCCGCTGCACACTGTGTGGAAGTTTTCAGAGAACTGTCCACGATAACTTCAAGATCTCTTTCCTGATTTGTCGTAGCCAAATTAGTCCCCATCATACTGTACGTATACTTGGGGTTATTTTTCCCGATGTGCATTACTTTACACTTATCCACATTAAATTTCATTTGCCTTACTAATCTATTAGAGTTCTCACCAATTCTTTTAAGGTGATGATTTGATTCTTGTGTCCTGGAAGGTCTGCCTGTGTGTATCTGCATGCCTCTGACTGAGAGGTCAGCTACCAGAGACTGCAGTTTGTTTTTCTCTTTTCTTTTTCAAGCTCTTTTGCAGTAAAAGAGCTTGGGGTACCCCTGGGAGTGAATTCAAGTGTTCACCCCTGATTTTTTAGGGATAAAAAATGGTGGCAGCAAATTCCCCAAAATCTGTGTATGGTTATTCTGGGGGGAAGTTTTGGTAACCAGTACTTATAGAGGCCAATTTTTTTTTCTTTTGAGCTTTTTGTGGGCCCCCATCTTATGCACTCTGAGTTTATTTTCAGTTTATTTTATTTTTTTTCACAATCATGTATTTTTGTTATACTTGACCAACCTAAGACACAATTTTAAATTCCCTAAAATGCCATATATTAGGAAGCTGTTTCCAGTAACTGCTAGGAATTCATCCAAACCAACTATTGGACAATTGACTGGGATAAAATTTCCTGCTTTCAATAAAACCCTGAGTAGATCAACATTCTTTCTGGGGAAAGGTGACAGAGCTATCAGGATTAGATTAAGTCTGGTTAGTACATGAGAACAGGATGCTTAATTAAATAAAAATAATTCTATGTTGCAAGTTTGGTCTTCATAATCTTGAGAGTCATAATGTTATCATTCTTGTATTGTTCTTAAGGAGGTATACTGCATAAAGGAGAGACACACCTCTTTTCTCTCTCAATAAGTGTTTAAGAAAACTGAACAAGCTTTCATGGGAAAAACCCACTTTTTCAGACGAGATGATCTTGATGAGATGTTTTTTACAGAAGTGATTTGGGGAGTAGCATTTTTTGTAATAGAGACTAAAGACGAGTAAAATTTCAAATGGATACATTAATTGTAGAAAATAACCATTGCAATGTCTTGGATATGATCTCAAAATTTAAGGAGAAGCTACTGTTTTACTAAATGAATTCATATTTTTTGTCCTGGTGTTTTATATTTCATTAGAAGATAAAACTTACATTTATTTTTAATCTATAATATCTAAAATCATATGATGTCAACTCTACCTAGAAATCTGGTTTTTTTTTAGTTTTTCTATGGATTTCTTTTTTAAATTATAGAGGTATGGAAATGCTAATTCACATATATTGATTTAGGGATCTAAACACTGCTTTTACTGTTACCATAGTTCTCATGAGAAATGAGTAGTTTTCTAAGGAGAGCTCGGATAAATCATGGGGTCATCTGCAGAAAGATATTCCTTTTTGAATTCCTAGTACATTTTTGTGATCTGATGGCTATAGCCAGATTTTCAGTTACAGTGTCATATAAAAGGGATCCGTTTTCAATTGATGGAATGGGAACCAAGTCAGAGTATGGAATAATAATTCTCACTTCATTTGCCAACAATTCAACATCAATACTTTACAGATTTATTGTGTATTTCTTTGTTACTGGATTCCAATTAATCTAAAATGAACATTTTTATTAGTTGCCCTTTTAAAATCAATATTAACTTATTGATTTCTGAAGGCTTTCACATATATCTGCAACAAGCTGATGTTCTAGTTGTCTAGCTGGCACAAGATAGAGATTTAGAAGTAAGGAACCACAACTGGAACTAAGTCGTCGAAAGGTTTATCTACTGTTAAAGGGTGGAATTGACATCTGTTGTACTAGCTTTTAATATTTTCAGAGCACATTGGATGTTGGATATGTACATTGTTTTCATCTTTGTTGTACAAAAAAGCTTGGACAGGTATTGGACCAATTGAAATGTTTCTTTCTTTAGCAAATAGGACATAGGTGATAAGTATTTTGCAAACCCCTGAAGACCGTATATCATGCCTCTTCTGCATTTCCCAGAAGAGCAATGCAGAGGCACTTTCTTAGAGATTTTCTGGTAGAAACATACAAGTAGTCATTTATGAGATGTACTGTCTGCCTATTCTTATGAAAATCTGATTATATATTCACAAAATCAATTTAGGCTTGCAAAAATTAGTCACGTCTGCTTCATCTATTTATTGCTTCATTTACAATTAATATTACCCAATTTTTTTAAAGAATGAATTAGAAACTACCTAACATAAGGACATTTTTATTACATAGTCAAGAAAATAAAGAAAACTCATAAGAGATCAATATTATTTTATTTCAAATTTGTGCATAATCTCTAATTTTGTTAATAGTAAAACTTTTTTCATCTTGTGAAGTTGTAGCCAGACAGGAACCCCTTTGTAACATCCATCTTGCTTGCCTGGAAAATACAGGGCACATAGAGCAGTAAAACCAGCATAGTCTTTGAAGCCATGACAGGAGGCCCAGATATGCAAGCTCACAGTGACCCTGGACAACTGTAAGCAGAGATAAGAGGGTGGTCAAACTAATCGCTGACCAAGAGGCTGCTGAGGAGTGCCCTTGACTGAAACACCATATTGATACGATCACACACTCGTCTGGGGGGGGGAGAAATCTCCCGCCCAGCAAAGAATGTCCAGTATTTCTAATTTAGTTCTCTCTCTCTTACAAGTGTAAATTATTTGAAACTCCCTTGTAAGAACTGGCGCCACAAAGACAGACCAGTAAAATTTGGCATCTTAGATAAGAAAGAGGATACGGGCCCCTACGGGTATAAAGATGGGTCCAGCAGCACACTCACTCTGAGCGTCGATCTGCCATCTACCTGCTGGCCGGGTTAGGTGTTTGACCTCCCGAGGTTCCACGGGGACGCCCACCTCGTATTCGTCTTTCCGAGGAATTGAGGGACCGACCCTGGCCTGACCCGCTGGAGTCGAAAGGCACAGAAGGGTAAAAATTGTACCTGTATATGTCCTTTTTTTAGTATATACATAGTATTAGAGCTCTTTAAAGATTAAGCTGTCACTTGGTACCATTATTTTCTATCTTCCTTTTTCCTTTGTAACCATTTTAAGATCTGTATTTGCTAGCAGTTAAGAAGTAGAGCAATAGCCATTGTAACCATATGTTTTTATAAACCTTCTTAATAAACCTGTAACTAGTTAAGTTTTAACCTGACTCCTTCAGTTGCTGTAACAGAACCAAGCACAATTTAAAAGAACTCCAGCCAGTCATAAGGGACAGATACAGGCAGAGCTGGGCGTTTGGATCGTGTCGCTTCCAGAGGACAGATCCGTGGGGCATCTCTCAGCCTTCCCTAGGCTGCCCGCTGCGAAGGGATCCTGTATCCTAGCAGTCAAAGTCTGAGATGTAATAAGCTCTCCCTGTAAACTCTGGGGCGTCTGTCAGCCTGTTGGCTGCCCGCCGCGAAGGGACCTGGTCCTAGCGGTTAAAGACACGGACGTTAAACTCCTCGGGGCACCCGTCAGTCTCCCCAAGGCCGCCCGCTGAGACGGGACCTTGTGTCCCAGCAGTTAAAGACTCGGGTGTATAACACACACACACACACACACACACACACACACACACACTGCCCTGACCATCGGCTGACAGAAGTATGTACTCTTCATTGACCAGCAAACTGAATGAATTTAATAAACAAACTCAACATGTTACTTTTTATGTAATCTTGACAGTAATTAGTGGGTTAAATTTATCGAGAGTATCACTAAAAATATATAAACACAAGGATCCACAACAAATTAGCAGGGTTGTGTTATGTCTCTCCCATTGGAGAGACAATCGTGAGTGATTGGCACTCAACCATTGTATGTCTATTTGGGACAAAAAGATATGATCTACCTGAGAGAAGACATTTCTTCCTTTTGCTGAAGTGATGGTGGATTTTGGAAGAAATGGAAAATCACCAAAAGGCAGAACAAAAGAAGCAGGTGACCCCAGCAGGAGTTTATAAATGGACTCACATGGGGGAAATGGGTAAGAGAGGAGCCATTTTGCACCAGATTAAGACAGGGACAGAATGTGTAGGCCAGGAAAGAATGAAGTCACAGAAACTGGGTAAGGGCTCCAGAGAACACTAGAACTGGAAGGGACCTCGAGAGGTCATCGAGTCCAGTCCCCTGCCCTCATGGCAGGACCCAGTACTGCAACAGCCTTCATGAGAAGGGGATATATACCTTGTCTCCCTGACTTCTTGGATCCAGGTGGTTCCCCAAGGACTCACCAGGGAAGAGTGAGTTACAAAGTGAAGGACATTATGTTTAGGATGTTTTATTTTTGTGTATGATCTGTACTCCCTTCCGCTTTATTTGTTAAGAGCATAAATCTATTAGATTGAACAAAGTGTGTGTATTGACTGTCTGGGTATGTCTATGCTACAGAGTTTTGTTGGGAAAATGGCCATTTTTCTGACAAAACCTGAGTTACGTCCACACTGCAATCACATTCTTCTGAAAATAAATCAAAAGAACAGAGGGTTTTTTCCGGTGTTGGTAATCCTCTTTCTATGAGGAAGAAGCCTTTTTCCGAAAGAGCTCTTTCAGCAAAAGGCGTGTGTGGACAGGAAAGAGGGAGTTCTTTTGAAAGAAGAGGAAAAAGGAAAAAATACAGGTGCCCTGGTGGCCACTCCATCCATAGTAATCACAGCTTACATGCGAGATAGCGTCCATTCAGTATGGATGCTATCTTTCGAAAAAGCAAATGGCTTTTTCGATGCGCTTTGGCAGTGTGGACTCTCTCTTTCGGAAGAAGTTTTTTTGGAAGATCTCTTCCGAAAAAAGCCTGCAGTCTGGACATAGCCTCTCACAACTACTACATGATTCTGAGAGAGTTAAACTGTAAGCCAGAAGCTTTGGGCAGGAGCTCTGGGAGTGGGGAGCCTGAAGGATTAGCAATGCATTCAGAAGGGCTAGATGTCTGGCAGCTAAGGGTCTAGCACGCAAAGTGCAGGGATACCACATGGAAAGTCTGCACTGCGACAGATAGCCTAGGACCCTGAGATGGGGTACTGGCTGAATTTCCTACAGGCTCTATGGGTTGCAGATCTCCAGAGCACAAAGATTCAGATTCCCCACACCTAGTGATTGGCTAAGCAGGATCTTTTATTTCTAAAAGAGTTTTTGATCTAAAGGAAATCAGTTTACTATACTGAAATTTGTTACATGACTAAAACATGTGAGGTTTTGTGATTCTGAAACCCAGTATGTAAATTTTAATATACAAGTTAATCCTTCTCATTCTTTATTAATTCTTTCTGTTAGAGTTCTTGAATTTTTCCCATTAGTAATGACTCTCTCCTCCTATTCTTTCCCATAGTTTGTCTACTGATGTAATAAAATTAAGACCAATCTCACAGGCTCTTGGATTTTTTTTCAAAATTTGGGGTCTCATTTTAATATCTGGCTCTTAAAACAATCTGGATGAAATCCTGGCCCCACTGATAACTAACATGTAACGTCAGTGTAGTTCAAGTCCTAGTTTGGTTATCAATTGTGACTTCTAAAGATATTTTTTTCTAAAGTTAATCTTTGTACACACTTGTTCTTCACAAGTATATTTGAGACTTAGGGTGTGTCTAAACTACAGGGTTTTGTTGACAAAAGTTGACTTTTGTCGACAAAACTATACCTGTGTCTACACTACCGCCGTGTTCTGTCGACAACAAGTCGACAGAAAGCAGCAGTTTTGTCGACAGCGGTAAAACTCATTTTACGAGGAATAACGCCTTTTTTTGAAAGTACTCTTTTGAAAAAAAAGCACTATTGCATGCAAACTGTGCTTTTTGGAAAGAGAGCATCTAGACTCTCTTTTGAAAAAGCGGCTTGCTTTGTCGACAATACCGATCGTAGGGTGTGTCTAGACTACACGTCTCTGTTGACAGAGAGATATAGATTAGGCACATCAAAATTGCTAATGAAGCAGGGATTTAAATATCCCGCACCTCATTAGTATAAACATGGCCACTGCTTTTTTTTTTAAACGGAGTTTTTTCGAAAAGAATGGCAGTCTAGATGAGGATCTGTTGAAAATAAAGCCTTTTTCAACAGATCCTGTGTTCCTCAAAAAATGAGGTATACAGGATCTGTCGAAAAAGGCTTTATTTTCAACAGATCCTCATCTAGACTGCCGTTTTTTTCCAAAAAAACTCCGTTTAAAAAAAAAGCGGTGGCCATATTTATGCTAATGAGGCGTGGGATATTTAAATCCCTGCTTCATTAGCAATTTTGATGTGCCTAATCTACATCTCTCTATGGACAGAGAGGTGTAGTCTAAACATACCCGTAGTCTAGATGCTCTTTTTCGACAGAGGTTTTGTCGACAGTATCTGTCGACAAGCCTCTGTTGACAGAGGGATGCAGTCTAGACGTAGCCTTAGTGAAGCACATCAGCTTCCTATGTGTCAAGTAATCAGATAATCAATTTAATGAATTATTTCAAGAAGTCCAATAATTCCAAGAAAACTGGGAAAATATTTCCAGGAGCGAAGGGCAATTAGGAGACAAAGACCAGAGAAGATACAATGGCTGGAAGCTGAAGTTAGAAAAATTCTCTATGGAAATAAGTTGCAAGCTTGTAACAGTGAGAGTGATTAACTTACCACGGACTACAGTGGATTCTTTACCACTGAAAGCCTTTCAATCAAAAAAGATATCTTTCTAAAATATTAAGTGCAACAAGAAATTTGCACTTGATGCAGGAATCACTAAGTGATGTTCTATGCCCTGTGTGATGCAGGAGGTCAAACTGGATAATCTTTTCTAGCTTTTATGAATTTATGCAGAAGTATGATGCCCACAGACTTGTTCCAAATCCCATTAAACTTGATTAAAAAAAATCTCACTGACTTTAATGGTCTTAAAATAAGGCCTATAAACATTAATTGAAGGCATCAATGAAGTACAGGTTGGAACTCCCTGGTCCGGCACCTGACTGGTTCCAGATAAGGGATTTTGCTGGAGTAGGGGAGGTCAATTTTGGACCCCTGCCACCGGCCCCTCTGGCCTGGACACTGGCCTCCCATCTAGCTCCCCATCTCCTGCTGGCCCCACTGCCCTGCTGACTCTGCTGGGTTGTCACTGCTGCCGAGGCTCTGGGATCCATACCCTGAGGCTCCCTAGGCAGCCACATGCACCACGCACCAGGGCTCCATGAGCAGCCTCACGTACCGCACTGAGGCTCCCTACCCCACTGCATGTGCCATATGCTGGATCTCCCAACCCTGCTGGGCAGCCCCTTTGCCATGTGCTTGGTGGCTCTTTCGTCAGCTGCCTCAAAGCAGCCCACTGCCCTGCCCATCCCGCAGGGATCCTTGCTGCTGGCCCTCCACCAGGACTCTCTGGTCCTGCAACACCCTTGCCAGACCATAGATGTTGCCAAACTTGAGAATCTCGGTTAAGAGAGTTTCAACCTGTATCTAGATCAGGGGTTCTCAAACTGTGTCCACTGTTCCATTTACATTTTAATCAAAAATTGTCTCGACGACCATGTACACTTCCACTTGCAAGTTAAATAAGCAACAAGGTCATATCTAAAATATTAAAATATTACCCCCATACTTACTCATAAAGATTCTTCAAAGGTGCAGTTAAAATAGCAAGTGCAGAGAGCAGACTGTTGCAGTAGTTATGTATTTTATAGATCTTGGCGTCTTTCTCTTTATGTGGATTCAAAAGTTCCTGCACTGAGCTGCAAGTTGACCACAGCATATTTTCAGTAGATATTAAAATCGCTGAGATATCAATTCTGTTGAGGAAGAAAGGAGTGAAAATGTCAGCCATGGAAGCACTCTGACAGTGAAATCTCACACAAGTTATTAATGTACTTTCCTACAATACAGACAATAAAAACACCTTTTTTGAAATGGCTGAAATTGTTAAAGGCTCTCTGCAATAATACAGTCTACAAACCAATACACAATCAATTTCTGATCAGAAGAAAGTATTTTATTCAATTCTCTTAATAAACAATAGTTGATATAGCACATCACAATGAAGCCATATTTCTGTCTCTTCCACCCTTGCTCCTGCTACTCTCCAGAATAATCCCTATTAACATCCATCCCTCTGCCCCTAACCCACAACCCCCTTCTCACTGCCAGTCAGAGTTGCTCGTTACCTGCTACTTCTCTCTTGTCACCGTCTAGCCCCAAACCACACTATCATTTTCCAGTCTCTTTCTCCCACTGCTCCATCCTCTCCCTCACTCATCAATACCCCCCTATTCCCAATTTCTTTACATTGTGTAGAAGCAGATACTTTACAGGCCTGATATGACCAATCTCTGCCACCAGATGCTATATAAATTTTGTAAGAATATTATCAGGAAAGGTGTTTTCATGTCACTTCCATATTATATGTTGGTTAATCCCACATGATATAGAACCTGATGTTATGGGCTTCCCTTTGCCTCACTCTCCAATTTCTTGTCATACAGACAGAAAGCAGAACACCAGAAGTCCAAGTGCAGGCAATTCAATGTTTATTGGGATTAGTTTCAAGCTATATCCATAGCTCTGATGATTCAGAGCCTTTACCCGTGTCCCCATTTCCTATTTCCAACTCCTTTTACTTAGCAGGCCCAAATATACCTCCAGTGAATGCCATAAATTCTTACAATTGATGGTTATGTTCCATTTTGGAAGACCATGATTCTGGAGACTTGGTGCTACCTCTTTTGTATATCATGGGAGAGGTAAGGAGAACAGGCTGTATTCTGGTCAAGGCCAGGTCTTTCCTTGGCTTTCAGTGTTTCTTATCCCTCTTCTCCCATTCACCTTGACCCTTCCAACTAGTTGCTTGACCTTTGCTTGGGAGAAGAGTCAGGCAGCTTTCAGTGTATGCTTGTTCATTAAACTCCCAACATATCCAGTAACACTTTTAACTCGATCCCTTATATTTTCTTTATTATACTTTTCTATACAAACAGGCCTAATAGTAACACTTGAGCATGCAGAAATACAGTCTAACAGTGTATCCTAGTTATATTTAAGGCTATAGAGTGACCTTATCACAGAGCATTTAGTAGAGGATTAAGCCATAAATGTGTGTTCACAACTCTTCTACAGGCTTTGAGACCTTGGACAAGTCACTCGGCCCTCTTTGTCTCAGTCACTCCATCTGTAATACGGGTTTACAATACTTCTTTAACTCACATGAAAGTTGTAAGACTTAATTCACTGGCTTTTGCAAAGTGCTTTATGAAATTCTTGGATGAGCACATTTGAAATCTTCAGTATCATGAGCAAATTTTAAATCTTTGTGTTGCCTTTCTGCATTTACAGCCTTCAGCAGTTGTGTGAGTCAACTGTCCTAGGTGGATTCAATGTCCATGCAAATGATTTTGATTTCCTTGAGACTAATTTAAATCTCATGAACACCATAATCACCATGGACCCTCCCACTTTCAGAATAAAAAAAGAGGACAAGTTTTAGTAAAGAGCAGGAGGAGAGAAACAGTTCATTTACTAATTGCCCTAATCAAACAGGAGAATGGAAGGGAAGGAATAAGGTATTGGAACAAGTTTATTGCAGGAGATGCCTGTCTTTTTATTGCTTCTAGACAAAGTCCTCGGTTCAGCAAAATTTAGGAACCTCATAAGACAGTTCAAATGGTGCACTTGCCTGTCCTGGAAATGCCAGAAGAGCAGAGCCTTTAATTCATGGATCAATCCCTTGGCCCTCACCCAAAGCTGCAACTCTTTTCTGAATTTCTTTTTGTCTGTTCAGTCACAGCTTGGACCTCTCTACATCAAGCTTCATGCCCCCTGGCCACTTATGTGGAAGCTTTACAAAAGAGGGAGTTATGTAACTCCAATTATATACTGCATGATCACATAGTACTTGGAGCCTAGCATATACTTAAATATTCAGATGAATTTTATTAAAATAATCCTTTTAGGAAATATAGACATTTATAAATTTATTTTGATATTCACAAATATTTAAATTCAGGTGAATGACAACAAAACAATACATCATATCCTGAGAACACATGCACTTTATCCACAAAATACTCCTGTTAATCATAAACACATTACCTTATCTGTGGAGTTCTCTTGTAACTAGGATGGGCCTGAGAATATCTGCAGGCCAGCACAGCCAAAGATTTCTCCAGCACTTCTTTTAGAATCTCCTGGGCTAACTTGGGGGGTAGAATGGTCCACAGATCATGATGGAGAGCCCAGCAGAAATAATGCCACATCTGGACAGAGAATGAGCATCTTTCCCCCTGGCAAAACCACCACACATTAAACAACAGAAACACATCTTCCAAAATGTCAGCTTGGTACCTGTGAATCTAATTAGTTCAGGCTGAAAGGAAATAGCTGAAGAGTTTGAGACACTAGATGACCTAAAAAGATTCTTGACAAGATGTAAAACATCTTTATTGACAAAGAAACACATGTTTTGTTTCAGTTACCAAACCAATACTCTACCGCAAAGCCAAACCACAAACATGTGACCTACTATATCCTTAATTCACCTACTTCTGACCTATTGTTTTAATTTTTCATTAAAACTATATACAATATTTTGCAATCACTAAACTAACCAGATTAGTTTAATATACTGGCTACTTCACCTTAAACAAGAACCAGAAATTACTTGAGTAGTATATCTATTTCCCTGAATCCATCATAGGCACTGTCAGATTTCTATGAATTTTAGGTTGCATGTAATTATAATGAAAGAACAGCAGGGAAAAAATATCCAAACAATGAATCTCCTTATTATACATATGCAAGTGACATGGGTTGTTGAGAAACATTTTAAAAGTATTTTGATATTTCACTATTGCATTTTAATACCAATACTAGAAACAAAAACCTATAACTGCCCGATTTTTAAGACAGTTTTAAGGTCTTGGCAGATGTTCTCATGCGGCTGAAGCTGTACTGTACTTATTTTATCCAAGCCAGATCAACAGCTTTTTGTAATTTCCTGATTTCCTGATATAAAATAAACCTTGACTATTATGGTTAAGTATATTGAGATCTCTGCTAAGAATACTTCCTAAACAAGCAATAACTCAAACGTTCATACATTTTTTGTAACTGTGTGCTTTGGTATCTTATGGTCTCCTAATTATAAAATTCACTATTCTAGATTGCTTACAGGAGGTGATCAAATATACAAATATTTCTATTAAACAGTCTTTTTATTTCTGCAAATATACCTCTTGCATTCATACAATAAGCTCACTCTGGATAGAATAATTAGCTTAGTTTCCATTCCTAATGGAATGGAATGCTTTTTCTGGTCAGTTTTAGGTCTTCTGACATGAAATTAAAATTAGAAAATAATTTTAAAAAATGCAGGTCTCACATAGAAATAAGACTTTCTACATTAATTTTCTATTTGGGATAGCCTTCATAATGTTTTCTTAAGTATCTGGATGCTTGAGAGTCTTGTTAATTGTATAGGAGCCTATAAGCCTCTTTTCTGAGCATAAATTTATATTATTATACTTACTATTATATAATATTTTTAACATTACATAATCTTCAAGTGTTAAATTTAATAATGTATATTTTCTAATGTTGTGCCTTTAAAAAAAGCAATAGGGTTTTGGTTAAAGTTTTATATGAGATCCATTCCCTTTTGCTGACCTGTTTTTCTGTTGGTTGCCATTTATAAGATATGCTACTGGTAAACATCTGTTATTTTTGAAGATTTTGTACAATGTAAACAGATGTGAGCTTTTATTTAGGTTATGTATCAGGAAACAAGCAGCTGGGCTTTATTAAATAAGCCACTCAATATTTCCTTTGAACAGACAATTCTTTATTCTTTGACTATTAGAAAATGTAAGTTCCTAGAATTGCAGCAGATGTGAACTACACTAAAAGCTTGATTCTAAAATGTAGTCTGGAGAGCTGGCTTGGTGCATAGTGGATGTTCAGTGTACTCTATCAGTGAGATACTGCACTCTAAAGGTACATCTACACTTCAGGGCTTAACTCGAAATAAGCTATGCAAATTGAGCTGTTAATTGTGCATCTTATTTCAAAATAGCTTATTTCGAAATAGGGAGCATCTACACAGCACTTATTTTGATTTAGAGCACTCTTCCTCTGACTTCCCTTACTCCTTGTACAATGAGCGTTACAGGAGTCGGAGTAAGAAGTCCTTCAGCTTGACAGTATTTTGACACTATTTCAAAATAACTGCCTGCTCTGTAGACGCGGACTAAGTTATTTCGGAATAGTGCTAGTTATTTTGAAATAGTGTTGCAGTGTAGACATACCCTTAGAATGTTAAATGCTTTATACTAATAATGTACTTAGGCTTTGGTTCATCTCTCACACGTATGGGCACATCTTGATTCTTTACTGAACTTTAACAAGTTACAAGTCCATATGAACAGACTAGAGCCCATAACCTACAGCTAAGATGTGACTGTCTGCTTTTCTTTTGATCCAACCCACCACTACTTTCATATCAGTTGGATTAGGGAATAGATATAATATTTGAAAACTTAAATATTTTTACCTTCACTGTATAGAAAAGCAGTATCACTTAATTTTATAGAGTATAAATAACTACGGACTCCCATATTTAGTTGGGATAATAATAATAATAGTCTATAGAAAATGTTGCTCCATGTAATCACAGAGTGCCACATTCTGCCAACCTTACTCATGTTGAGACTGTCTTTCTTTCCATATAGCCTCATTTTCTTTTGTGGTGTGCAATAGTTTATTATTCTGAATACCAGAACATGGTGGATGGCACAAGCAGTGGGAAAACAGGCAGGGCAAAGTCCCATTCCTGTGAAAATCTGAAGGCCAAGCATCCATTTGAACAGGAAGGGAACAATCCCTGAAAATCTCCAGTGTGTAAGGCTTAGTATTCTTCCTGGTCTTTAACAGGTTGCATAAAAAGGGGGAGGAGAAGGTTCCTTCCTTAGACACTCCCCTTCTGATGCATACATCCATAAAGCAAAGGTATAGACTGGCCCTTAATCTGGCAGAAGAGAGTGGGTTCTGCTGTTTGTGAATTTTAACAGAAGATTTACAAAAGATGCCAAACTGTCCTGAAGATTTAAGAGATACAAGCCTCCCACAAACTAATTTCCTATGTGCCTCAATACTGACCAGAGGAGCAAGGATTATTCAGTTAGTCCTTGCTGTGAGACTGCTAACAATTGGTGTCAATTATGATAGTGTTTTTTGTGAGGTAGACAACTCTCTGCTAGTTGTAACTGTCCACAGTCATGTGATGATAAGTTTAGACTTTTACCAGTGCATACCAGATCTCAATCAGGGTGTGTCTGCACAGCAGGGCTTAACTCAAAATAAGCTATGCAAATTGAGTTTTGTCAACTGCGTAGCTTATTTCGAAATAGGGAGTGTCTAAACGGCACTTATTTCAAAATAGAGCACTCTTCCTCCGACTTCCCTTTCTCCTCGTATAATGAGGGTTACAGGAGTCGCAGTAAGAAGTCCTCCAGCTTGACAGTATTTTGACATTATTTTGAAATAAATGCCTGCAGTGTAGATGCGGACTAAGTTATTTCAAAATAACTCTAGTTATTTCAAAATAATGTTGCTGTGTAGACGTACCTGTAGTGACCCAATAGATACTGGGCTCTATACTACTGCCAACATCCTTAACCATCCAGACTATATTTAAGAAAAATAAAATTGGCTTCTTAGTACCACCCTTTAATAGTACCAGCCACGGAAAGTAACATTTAATCAACTGGACTCTCCAGATCCTCACCATTGAAAGAGAAGGTACAACACAATGGATCTTCCTAACTGGTTTCCAGAATGTAAATATCTGATACTGCAGGAAGCCTGGGAGACTGTAGAGTCATGCGCAGAATGATATGGCAGTTGTAACAAATTGCTGTGGATCCCAATTATTATATATAATAAAATTACAAAATGATGCAACAATCACATCCAATCAAGCATTAAGCAATATGTAGTCTATAATCAATAGAATAGTTCACTAGAAGGAGGGGAAGAAACAATACCTTCATCTGTAAGTTTTAGTAATTGGCCACTGACTTTCTTTCACTAAAATAATTAAATTAGAGTTTACGAGTAGACTTGGGATTTCAAAATTCAAGCAAAAATCACAATAGGCAGGTTAGAAACATATGGCTGGATTCTAGGGACAAGGATACTGGTCACATATGCTATATGAGCCCCTTACCAAGTCCACAGTAGGGGAGCAAAATGATTATGAATGACCAATGAGAAATCTATTAAATAAGAAAAAAACTATATCACATGGATATGGTATTGGGAGGGGAAGAACAACAAAAAAAACAACAACCCCTATTCTTATAATAACCACAGGGCATATTTAGTGAAGGAAAAGATTTGCATTGTTCTGGTATTGCTATTTCTTTGAATCTTATACTGTATAAGCATCAACCTATTAACCTTCTCTTCTTTACCCCATAAAGGTACATTTATTAGGCAAACAACATGAGAAGCCTTATTTAATTACCTCATTGATTAATCTTAGGTCTTTTAACTATATTTTACTAAATCATTCCTAAGAAGATATTTACATACAGTTACAGAGTTATTTTAAAAATATATCCCAACAGCCCTTTTGCACAAGTAGCACAAATCTTATGTTTCTAATTAGTCAGAGAGCAGATAAGCAGTAAAACACATTTGTGTAAAAGGGAGGGATAGTAAACTTAAGCTCACACCTCATAAAAAGCTTTGTAGTCATCCCAGTGGTGGCTCTCAGCATCCTGTAAAATACTTGTAGCACAAACTCTGACGCAGTAGTTGGTAACTTGAAACTGGAGAACGCTGATGAATTCCTGATATCCCTGGACAGGCACTAGGAAAAGGGGCCTGTTCAGAGAGAATGATCAAAGAGGCAAAGATTTAAGGCCTGTGCAGTAGGAGGTAAAATTCCCCCATACTACAAATGGTTTTGATTATTAGTTATCAATCATTCATTTCCTCTTGGTTCTGAAGTCTGAGCTCACATTCACTTTCAAAAAAATCAGGTCTTTGTTTCACAAGCTCTTTGAAAATGTACATCTGCTGTTCCACAAATATGTATTTCTGTTCCAGGAAAACTGCATTGTCAATACATCATTCAGAAGTAAAAGTATTTATCCCTATTATTACAAATCAGAATGTTATTTGGTCATTCAATTGTCAATGTTGTTGGAAGACACTATGCACTTGTCATAAGTAACTTTTATAAAGCTAGCATATAAACAAGAGTCCCACAGACTTGTGCTTTTTAGTAAAATAAAAAGCATAATTGCATATATATGAATGATCACAAATTGCTTTGACATGCACACAAATAGAATGATTTGGGCAATATTTGTCGGCAGATTCTCTCATGCACCAAGATACACTCATTGCAAGGGATGGGAGAATGTTAGGCATTCAATTACGGGTCTCTGATTCTGATATTACCCTGACCCCAACCCTCGGCTGCACTGAGTTACTACAGCTGGGTATGGTCCTGCAGTTCTCTACTTACACCTGCTAGAGGGGAGCACAATGTCCATACGTCTCCATCTCATCTCATCACACATTTCCATCCTTAACATGCCCCCATGTAAGGATGTGTAGAGGAAACATTGGCTTTAGAACCAGTCCCACCATTTTACACCAGTGCACCGATTCTCTTCTTTGACCACAGGAATTCTCAACTGTTTGGTAGCTCCACGTATGTCCCCCTTTGCCCCATTCAGGCAGAGAAACAGGAAGAGAATAAAAACAATGAGGAGTCCTGTGGCACTGTAAAGACTAACAAATTTATTTGGGCATAAGCTTTGTGGACTGGAACCCACTTTGTTAGATGCATGCTTTTCATGCATCTGAAGTGAGTTCCAGCCTATGAAAGTTTATGCCCATATAAATTTATTAATTTTTAAGGTGCCATAGGACTCCTTATTGTTTCTGCTGAAACAGATTGACATAGCTACCCTTCGGAAACTTGTCACTATGCCGGGAAGAAAATAGAAGCTGAGAATTGAGAGTCTGCTTTTAAATTCTGTTGTGAATCATAGTGTCCAAATGCACACAATATACATTTAATTAGAAATCAAAATCATAACACTTTTACTAGATATGTTCAAAGCTGGAACTGTGAATTCAAACCTCTTCAAATTTCTACTAGGGTATGCATTAACCTTTAGATCCCATGATTTTGCACCTGCACTTTATTTTGACTCTAGGTCATATTCCAATCTGCAAGGAGCCTGTTTTCCAGCTCCAATTCAGACACGACCAGAATCACACAGGATGACTGATGAAGAGATTCCTACTATTCTGAGCCAAAATCTCCCAAGAACAACTTATATGGTTTCAGAGCCATCAAGTCAAAGTGTTAGCTCTGAACCTGAAGCCTTACCCAAACTTGCTCTAGATCCCAATGCCCTTTCTTTGGCCTATTCATAATTTTATCCAGCTAAGACTTATTTAATTAATTTTTACCCTCTGATAAAAATCTATTGGAGAATATGTTCAAGGTGCTCAACACAATCTTCATGATTCCAAAGTACAGGAATAAATATTCATGTTGTCAAAGATTACATTTTTAGCATTGTTTTTATCAAATTAAGCTGTTGCTGCAAGGTACAAATGAAATGGAACTCCTCTATTCATCCATACTATCATGTAGCGTAGACAACCATAATATTGGTGTATTTGTTTAAGGTTAAATAAGCAAAGAATTTGCTTTGCATTGCCTTGCCAAGTCACACCTTGAAGACAAAAATCAATGTTTGTAATAACTACTTCAAGTTACTAATATGCCTAATCTTTTCTAAAAACAGTTCAATGGTACTTTATCAACAGGCAACATTTTGGGTATCTTTGCTGGAATTATAGATCATACATTATATCACTGAAATGGAATCAAAGTTCCATATTATCTATGTTTGAAATAAAATATATTTGAAGGACTCACTTTTTGCTGGTCTCTCTCATTAAATTATCATACATCATAAAATGTTGAAAGACATGTATTGCTGTGGAGAGAACAGCATACAAGTTTTGCAGTGGAGCTTCAGAGGGAACTTCTTTGCTTCTCTCCTCCAACCTTTGCAGAACAGCAGCTGCTACTTTACAGCAGACCTCTACAAAGTTTTCTCTAATTTCCTGAAGAGAATCATCTCTGCATGCCAGAGCCAGTGGAAGCACTGTGTCGAGTTCTTCCATAATGTCAGAACAAAACTAGGGAGAAATAAATGTGGCATCAAGTTATTTGTACTCTGACAGCACTGTGTAATTTATGCACAGGGCAAAATTCTTGAATAATGAATGAGCACAAAACAAATCAGCCTTAAACATTTATTTATAATATGAATACAGTAAAAGCTTTGTTATCCGGTACTCATGGAGAATGGGAGTTGTCGGTTAATTGAATGTGCCGGATCTCAAGCTTATTGCTCTGCCCCTATCCCTTACCTGGAGGAAACCATGGCAACCAACCATGCCCCCTGGCAACCCTTCCCCTTGAGCCAAAGAGCCGTCCTAAGTGGCAGGCAGACAAGTGGGCCAGCTGCCTGGGAGCTCGTGAGGCAGGCTGAGGAGGAAGGAGATTTGATGATGATGATGGCAGCTGGTAGTGCTGGCTGTCATAAGACTTGCAATGGTGAGAGGCATCAAGCTTGGCTGGCTGTACAGGTGGGAGTCAGATGCATGGGCACCTGAAAATGCAGGGGCATAGTGGCTGTGGGTAATGCTGGTTAGACAAGTTTTCTGAATATTCAAGTGCTGGATAACAAGTTTTTACTGTGCATCAAATATAACTTCACAGTCTTTGTGCTGTATGCCAGCACAGTACTTGCTAACAAGTATTTAAATATTTAATTAATTAACATAACAAAAATAATGGATAAATTAGAGTTATTTGAGTTGGCTACGTCAGATATGAAATATTGCTCCGTGTATGCCCTCTCAGCATATATATTTAATAGTGTTCAAAAGATAAGACTAGTGCCTTCTAAACAGGGCCAATTCTTTAAGCTATTATATCTTTTTCAAAAGCAATGCTTTAATGAATTTCTTGCTGCTAGTTACAGAGGAGACACTGTCATCTTCTAATAAGTATTGTTCTCAATAAAGCCATTTTTCTAAAAGCCTGTATGCTCCTTTAAAAAATATTCAATAATTCTGCTTGATATCAATTGCTTTCTATCCTAAACTGGTAAAACACTCACAAAAATTACAATAATAAAGAGCTTTCCTATATTATATATCTGTTTAACCATTTAACTAACAAACATATCTGACATTCTAGCCAAATCAAAGAATTCCAATTTGGCCACAATATTAGTTATGTTAATTAATTAAAAGGCATGCTTAAGGAAAGGAAATCTTTTTTTTAGCAATGCTTCAGATTTTGCAAACATATCATCATCAAATTGGGATAAAGTGCCACAGACACTATATGGTTTTGATCAGAATGGTTTTGAATACTTTTTATGCAAAAAAAAAAATAGTCAATTTTGTTTAGTGCAGAGTACATGTTAAAGTATAACACAATGTTTAACATTGTATTGTAATGCCTTTCACTTTCTTTTTAACTCTCTATATGTACAACTTGGAATATTAAAGGCACTATAAGCATTTCAAATCTTGGACGGCAAGCAACCTTGACATTCTGTTTCCCTGCAAACTTCAGATCTTTAGAGACCTACCTTTGCAATTTGTTTTGGTTGTTCTTCCTTGTGTACTGTTCCCCAGGACTCCCTCATTTGCTGGATGTTTATTAGGCTCATTGTATAGACTGTAGCTGAAGACTGTTCTTTCTGCTCGTGCTGAAGAATTTTAGTTGAAAAATCTTCAATTGCTATTGTTATACAGTGTGCCACAGATGAAGACAGGCCATTAAATGCATTCCTCCAGCTAAAATCCAATAAATTAGTCTGAAATATAAATGTATGTAACATCAATCCAAACTCAGCAATGAGTGTTACTACTGCTATAGTTCTAATCTTATATGACTACTAGTATAAAAGTTATCTAGAGATACTCTGTCATACTGTGAAAACCATTCACATAACTTGGAAAGTAAGACTCACAATGAACTAACATTACAAAGCATATGTATTCTTGACACAGATTAATATATATAGTAATGTTACATTTAAATTGTCATTGGATTTAATACAAATTTAATTCATAAAAATCTATTTCAATAAAACTATCTTTATTTGAGCAGCAAGCTACACTTTACTTATCACATAAAGCAACCTTTAAATGCAATATATTTGATAAAATCAATTACATTTTATAGCCATTTTTTATAGTTTGCAACATCAGAGACCATGCAATATTTTCTCTTACTTCCTTAGCATGCTTATAATGCAAAACTAGCAAATCAATAATGTGAATTGTAAACTGTTGAGAGAAACTAGTTTTGGCATACTGATGCTAGAATTTGTTTCTTTATCATAGAATCATAGAATACTAGGACTGGAAGGGACCTCACGAGGTCATCGAGTCCAGTCCCCTGCCCTCATGGCAGGACCAAGTACTGTCTAGACCATCCCTGATAGAAATTTATCTAACCTACTCTTAAATATCTCCAGAGATGGTGATTCCACAACCTCCCTGGGCAATTTATTCTAGTGTTTAACCACCCTGACAGTTAGGAACTTTTTCCTAACGTCCAACCTAAACCTCCCTTGCTGCAGTTTAAGCCCATTGCTTCTTGTTCTATCCTCAGAGGCCAAGATGAACAAGTTTTCTCCCTCCTCCCTTTAGTACTGCATCTGGCCACAATTTAACCTAATCTAGATCACAGGAGTTCATAACCTGGCCAAAAATTTAGAGACTTCTGAGGTGGGTCTAAAGAATGCAATGGAACATGCCCAGCTCACATTAATTCTGCTTTGCACTGCTCTGATGATGTAAAGTCAACTTAAAGGTGGCCAACAGTGACCAACTGATACTGTCTCTAGTTTAAGGGCAATATTTCAGTATTTAATCCTAACCCATCTCTGTTAATTGGTGGTATAGCAGGAGAAGGGAAGAGTCAGAACTCTAACAATTCTAACTTCTGTAATAGCTCATTGTGTGCATATGCTAAGAAGAAATTAGGCACTGTAACCAGCCAGAAATTGGAAAAGCACTTACATTGCTCTAACTTGCATCAAGGACTTAACTGATCCCACAGCCAACCCCATAATCTGGGGAGTACAAATGCAGCATAATCCCATTTTCTTCTCATTGTCCTCAGTTCCTGTGCTAGGTGCAGCTCAGCTAGATCAAAATACTTTTTATAAAGCTAACATTCAAACATAAGTCCCATAAACAGATCCAAAATGTATTTAAACAAGCTGTTTGAGTCCTAAAATATGGTATTGATTAAAGAAAGAGCACTTCTGAGAAATGCTTGACCTAGTATGTCTTTTTAGACCTCTTAAGTCCCCTAAAGTCAACTCCAATATTTCCCTGGTAAACAGAAGACAGACCAAGCCACAATCCTATATGTGCTTTATGCAAAGCTTACTGCACTAAATGACTTGTAAAGGAACTAACAAACCCCAGCAGTAAGCATCTGCATGATCAGATTCTAAGATTTCAGTACATTTGTCAGCCTATGGTGTATTCAATAACATATGGAGTATTAAATAAAGACTTTTATGTTTCTGCATGGTTTCATGTTTTTTTTCTTTGTAATGGGATTTTGTTCTTCTGATGTTAGCTTTGTAACAGTATAACATGAAAAAATAATAAAAAAGAATATCCCCTTTGTCTCTTCACTTACAAATTTTGTACAGGATTTTTGTTTCTTCCTGAGCTGAGACTCTGCAATCTAAAATTAATTGTAATATTCAAACAATTAACTTCTGGAAACAGGCATTTATAATGAGTATGCCAACAGAATCTATATTGGTGAGAGAGACAAGAAGAAAAAGAAAAAATTCCCTATAAAGTGCAAGACTCTTTTTATACTCACCTCTTTTACCTGAAGTAACTGTTCAGGAAGCACACTGGTTTCATTTGCTCTAGTTTCCCCTATTAAAAGCTCCCCACTAGCTTTCTTCAGAACTCCTGCACAGTATGATAAAGGGGATCAAAGTTAAGATTAATTCTGTAGAAAACTCTGCAGCCTACAACACCTTCTGATATATCAATATGTAGAATAAAAAAATGCAACAAGATGTGGTAGAATACTAATATTGCAATGAAGTTGAATTCAGGTTATACACAGCTCCTTTTATATAACCTGATGAAATCCACATCACATTGTATTCATATTTTACACATATGCATAGATAACATATAAAATATCATTCCTTCTGTCATTAATTCATTTTTATACTGATTCTGCAGTGACCTATTTCTAAGGAGAATAGATAACTTCAGAGCAGCTGTGTAAAAATTAATATCTATTCTTTGTTCAATAAATTAAACAAACTGTGTGGCACTATATATTTTAAACATTCTAATGATTTTAAAATTCTGACACAATAAGAATAAAATGACAGTTAATTAGCGCAATTATTATTTCCAAAATAATGATCAGAACTATAGACTTCTTTGGAATGAATAATTTTGCCAAAGATTTAATCTGGAGTAAAACAACAAACTGGGACAGAGGTCACAAACTGGGGACTCAGTCCTGCAAATACACACAGGAATTGCCCCATGCAGGTATTTGAATGCGTGTTTGTACTATCGATTGCTTAGATTTATATGCCCTGGCTGTGCGCCGGAGCTGGAGGCAGGCTGTGGTGCTGTCCCAGATCAAGCTGCCAGGCAGCCAGCACCAGCTTCCCCAGGGCTAGAGTTGGCTTCATCTGAAGGTTCTGAGCAGCACTAAACATACTACCAGTCCTGAACAAGTAAACAAAGCAAATTAATTGATGATTTCAACATCCTTCCCTTTATTAATATACAACTTACATCCAACATGGTACTACTAATTTACTATATCTTATGTGAAATTAAAGACAAGAAAAAAAGAGCTCTAAATGATAGGAAAGATGATATCAAGCATAGCTAAATAGTGTTGTTAAGAGCATATACAAAAAAGGTCTTCATCTAATTTGGGGAAAACTTTTCTGTTGAAGAAAATATCTAATTCGTTGAGATTCTTAGACTCTCGTTTGTCTAAAATGAATTTTTCTTTTTCTGTAGATGGTATATCCTTTGAAGGAGGGCATCTTGCATATGCTCTTAAACAATGTTGCATGGCTTAGAATGACTTCCTCAAGTCCTGTCTTGGGTTGTGTTAACAAAACTAGTTCCAGGGGAAAATAGATTTTTATTTGTAGAAATATGAAAAGTTAAATTGGCAGATTAGAAAGATGGACAACAGGAACCAGGCCACCTGCTTCACCATCTTCCCAGTGCTGCAAGTAGTTTTCTGTTATGCATTTAATTCATCTTATTTTTAAATACAATATGTGATGGAGCTTCCAATGCTTTCCTTGGGAGATTGTTCCAGATTGTTAAGAGTTTCATCTCAGGATGTTTCTTGGGATATCCAATCTACCTAGGAATAATGAGCTGACACTGAGAAAGAAAATGTGTACTTCCTCTTAATATGTTAGATATTCATCTAATCATACTGTTGACACACTTTCAGTGTGTCATTCTCTTATTGTCATGACTCCAGCAAGCAATATATATAATTCACTCTTTTAATCTTTTAACAAAAAGTCAAACTGAGTAGTCTCCACTTACATTGTCCTTTTCAGAACTCCCACCACTGACCAGAAGCAAACACAACATTTTGAAGTAGCAGCTCTTCAACTGGTGTAAACTGTCATGGCAGCCAGCTGACAGTTTTATGGAACTATGATAATTTACACTAGTTAAGAATCTGCCCCTTTAGACTATAGCAGAGCTGAGCAGTGAGAGCCAATTGCTTGTAATCTGATTTGTTTGCATAAATATTCCAGAATTGCTGACATATCTCAGATAAAAATTTACATACAGACTTACAAACTTACATGTGTGCAAATTACATACCACTATGAAACTTAAGTCTTTTGGGGTTTCTCCCTCCAAGATCAGACTATTACAGAGTAAACCTTCTCCAGACCCAAGTGCCCCTCCCCACCAATCCCAGCCAATTTTTGTATTCTCCTTTGTCTAGGTCATTACTAAAGACTGAATTTAACAGAGATCCTTTCACCATCTTTTAAACAGGTTCCCTAAGTTTGATATTTATCTGTTTATCATAACTCTTTGTGTAAAGTCCTTTGCCACATGACAGTCTTCACATGCAAACCAAGTTGAATTATTTTGAGATAACCTTCAAAAAACATTGTATCAAATGACATACTTAAATCCAAACTCTCTTCAGCCATCAATTTTATAATTCTATTATAAAAAAGCCATGACCTTTTTCAGTATGACCTGCTTTTTATAAAACCAAGCTGCTTATTTGTTTCATTAAGTCCTAGAGGTTTAGCTATATGTTCTCTCATTTGTCCCATTATTGTAC
This sequence comes from Rafetus swinhoei, assembly GCA_019425775.1. Lineage (NCBI taxonomy): Eukaryota > Metazoa > Chordata > Testudines > Trionychidae > Rafetus > Rafetus swinhoei. Next base: position 59,865,060 of record CM033427.1, read on the forward strand.
TGAGGATAAAGGTTAGATTTACTACACTGCTCCTTTCATTCCTTTCTTTTTCTTTTTGAAGATTTATAAATTACCTAGGTTTTTCCCAGTCTTTCAGGGTAGATTTTAATGGCAGTAGGACCATTATGATCACTTACTTTGACATCCTGCATAACACATCATAGAATTTCATAACCAAGATTTTTCTATGACTTTTCAAAATAATTGTTAGTAAGGTAAATAATACTATAATCAAAGGTACCCACAGGTTCAATTGTCCATCTTTTTTATATGGATTCAGGCAGGATTTTTAACTCCACTAGAGATAATAGATTCTGAAGAAAATGAAAAATACCAACAGAAACATTATTAATAAAGAAAGAAAAGCTTAAAATGTTTTACTAATGATAGATTCGAAGTCCTCTTAGACTGTGTGTTCCATTACAGACTTCTAATTTGTTCTAGCAAACCAAACAGAGGAAATATACATCTGAAAGTAAAACTCATATGTCTTTCTAAGTGGAAATTCCATCTTCCTGTCAGTATGTTCCTTTGGAAAAAAATATTTACTACAGAAGCTATAGCTGCATCTACCTTTGGGACCAAAGCAAAGATCATATTAGTCTTGCTGAAGTCTACAACTTCAAAAGCTGTCTATTAAGATGATGAACCTTGTAAATTTGATCCTCTTTTCCTGTTATTATGCTCTCTAGAAATGGATGTAAAGTAATAAATTTCTTCTTAAGCTGTGAAAGGAAGACCTTTGCAAATCTTTTTGGTCCCCTGAGGCAAAGCTTGTAAACCTAAGGGCTTGACAACTTTGCCCAGGGTGTTTCAAAGAGCTCCACTGGAAAAAGCTTTTTCTTGGCACTCATTATCAGATCTGTCCAAAGTTCACCTTTCTCACTGGAATGGAAAAAAAGGTGAGAGAAAGATGAAAGTGTGTTAGATGCTTTTGATTTTTTAAAAGTCTCAACAAGAGTCTTCTGAAAATCAGAGGAAGAGAGAAAACACATCTTAAAGATGGAAGAAAAATGCAATTTGTCAGTGTATTCTTCAGTCTAAATAAGGATCTCGTACTTTTCCCTGAATGCTACTGAATGTTCCAGGTTCCTTCAAATAGAACACATCTCTTGTGATGCTGAATGTACTAGGTATGTCTGAACACTGCAGTGATTCCAATGGAATGTAAATAGATGAGAGCATGTGTGATGAAAGACCAGCAATGAAAGGGTTAATTATATCCAGCCCATGCTAGAGAACTCTGATGGCCTACATTTTCCTGACACCATAATACTAATGTTGGAAGGAAGAGCAGATCCATGGAACAGTGAATATATATTCTGCAGCTGCTAGGAAAAATCCTTCTTCTTTTCTCAACAGGATAAGAAATGTAGACAAGTCCTTGTGATAGACTACAATTTGATGCACAAAGTGCTTTCACGTTTTATTTTCAGTGGTTTCTGAAAATAACTTTCCTCCCAAAATGCTTTGTGGCAGACATTTCTCATGCTTTTTTGCCTCTCAGAGGTATACTGTTTAGCAAGTTTAAAAGAAAAATCTATATACTGTTGAGTTGTTCGTGCATGACTCAAGTATTTATAGCTATTAAATCATTTTTCAGATTCCTTATTTATGCTTGGGTAATTGAAGTATATTGTGGATTTGAGCTTAAAACACGATATGTATGTAGTCCTCAGTGAGGAACACTTTCTTTTGCACTGTTTGAAAATAAAGCAGTGAAGAAGTAAACCTATGAAAAATTTAAAATGCATACTGAAAATAAATTATAATAGAGAATTCAATACATAGATCATTTTTGTTCATCAATTTGAAACAATCTGGGGGATTTAACCTATTGAATACAGATAATTCCAGATACAGAACTCTCAAACTGAATTCACAAAACTGTCTAGATCATCTCAGTGCAATTGCTACAGTCATCTCCCTACCGAGTTCACTTTGGTTCAAATGTGTCTCTTGGTGCTATTGTCTGCCATGGGGTCACTATCAGAGAGTACTGGTGGGAAGTACTTCCCTGTAACATCTATTTTCAATTGCCTAAATTGATCTTCTGAGGTTTCCATTGTGCACTCTGTAAAGAAACTTCTCTTGTTGGCAGCTAGAAGCATGAACTACTTGTATTTCTTTTCCTCACTGTTCTTTTTTGGTTCACAAGCAACCTCCTACCAAAGCAGAATCTGCAGAAGAGACTACATCCAAGCAATAATGCTATGAAAAAGTATGAAGAGAAGCCCAGGTGGCCACCTTGCAAATTTCCGATGTGGAAGCCTTCGACCTCTCCGCCCAAGAAGCAGCTATAGTACTAGTGTAATGAGCTTTACAAACCCTGGGAGCCTCTTTACCCTTAACTATATACGCCTCCCTAATACAATCCCTTAACCATCTAGCTAAGGAACTCTTAGAAGCCATTTGACCCCTCTTAAGACCCCCTAAGAGTACAAACAATCTGTCAGAAGATCTGAAATCTTTGATTCTTCTGAGATAAACCCTAAGTGTTCTTCTTACATCCAATTTATGCAGCCATTGCTCTTTGTCATTGCTGGGTCTAGGGAAAAATGAGGGCCAAGAATCCTTCTGGTTTAGATAAAACTCAGATACCACCTTTCTCATAATTTTTTTTGCCAAACCGTCCAAAGAACTACTTTATTTCTGATGGAACTTTACAAATGTTCTAAATATCAAAGCTGAGGTTCCCATGTGATATTCTGAACAAAGAACAGCTGAACTTGTTATTGCAACAGCCAAAAAATGTTCAGTTACTTCCTGACATGACTTAAATACAAGGCTAAAAAGGGCCACGACAGATAGCCAAGAGGAAAAAGAAACATGTGTAGTGCCTCACTCAATTTGGTGTCTGGGAAAACATCACATCATTGGGATATTCATTATTTATTGCACAATTCCCAAATTACCTAAAGTGCTAGTGTAAACTCTCAGTGAACTAACACACAAATTCTTTTCTAAGCTCTTTAATAGGAAAGAAGATACTTCCAGAAAAGTGTACAAGATGGTTGTAACTTTTCCTAAGTCCTATACCACAAGTAGGACATCTCCCAACCTAAAATAAAGTATTCTTGTTAGGCATGTTTAAGCAGTCCTTCTAATCAAGACTTTATCAGTGAGACAATGATCAAGATTAATCAGGATAATATAGGACACTGAAAGACAATATCTTATTTCCTGTCTGGATTCTTGGCAGAAAGCTGAAACAACTGAAAACATAGTTCTCATTCTCCCATATCAAATTATCTTTTAGGTAGCCATTAATGGAAATGTCTTGCAATACAAAGTACAGATAATGCCAACTAATGTTTTACTTCACAAACACTGTTTTCTTATTTCTCTGGCCATGCCGGCACTTCATATTTCTTTCTAGTAATTCATGTACTCCAGCACGATTTTCTGACTAAATCCAGATCACCTTCAAATAGCAAGTCTGAAAATGAAGGTGTGCTAGCCAGTTACATTGCCCTACTCTGTAATAAATATATCATCACATTTGTTAAATGGTGACCAAAATTTTGTACTTCCTTTGGAACCAGAGGCGCCTCCCACACCAGGAAACTAACATTGCAGCTGATTTAATGACACTCGTGCTCAGAAATGGAAGCTAGAGCCACCACTTCAGAGACAATGTTAGTATAGACACAGTGATTACAAATAAGTGGAAAAATTAAGGAAAGGGAAAGCTCAAACCATTCAGCATCAACCATTTTATGTAAAGGTAAGGTCATGCATAAGTGTTTACAGGGTCACAGCCTAAATATACCTCGTGAAAAGCAGAACATTTCCTTGTTAACATTCCTTCTATCAAAATATATATTCTAAATAACTAGAGAAAAGGTGTTCCTGGACAAAATTTTGTTAAACATAATCATGTTGTTTTCTTATTTTCAGAGTTTCTTAGATTAAATATATTTGTATCCAACAGAACAGAAACAATATTACTGACAATTAATGTAGTTAAGATGAAACATTTCCTACTATCAGGGAGAAAGTATGATAGATTAAGTGGAAAAAACCCTCATTCCACATTGAAATCAATAGCAAAAACGGAGGGCTTTGAATATCATTTGTAAGTGAGCTTCAATACGTCATCTAAAAATACTTCCAGGTTAATGTAGTATTTTGCAATACAAAATGCTTCCATTTCTTTATTTTACTGACATAATGTCTAGCAGTTTCAGGTTAAGAATTCATTGCTCTACTCCGTTCACAAGTTGTATTCCTCTCTATTCTTTCTTTTTTCCATGCTTCTTCATTTTAGTGTTCTTAGACCATACTCCCAGAATACATTTCTTCCCAGCCTACAGCTTGGTGCTGAGATACTGAGCACATGACTGCTGCTATCCAATGTATCTCACGGAATGCAAACATACAGCAATTTATTTTTATAATCCTGCAAATTTAATTGAATTTGGAATTACATATTACCTTGAACATTTTTGTTCTTCTCAGTGAAACAAGGCAATGAGAGAATTTCTGCAGAAAGTTCTGCAATTCTTTCTTCCATCGACAAAAAGAGTTGTATAAGCTGAGAAAGACATTTGAGTTGATACAATGTTAAACAGAAGTTCCTTCCTTTTCTGAGGTATTCTTGGGTAGCTGTCCAAACAAAAAAGTCATAAAATATATTTTATTTCTTTGTAGATGTTATGTAAAATATGCTTATGATAAAACTAAATTATATCAAACACTTTATAAAATCAGTCTTATTATTTGTCACGACACATAAAAACCTAATTGTGTCACCTCCTCTTTTAAGGACCAAGATCCCTGAATCCAGCAGTGAATGGGAGAAAAGATAGTGTAAAGCTACTTTTCTGTTTCTCCAATTGTGGAATAGGCTGGGAGCTCAAAAGACAAATCAAAAGGTTACTCTGAACTACAAGAACCAGAAAAGTCCCCTTACATTGGATCAGTGTACCAGACAAGGATCACCAAATAAGTTGCATTGACGCTCCTGTACCATTTCTAAACATTGCATCCGAGTGGGTGGAAGAGAAAGAAAAGGAGCAAGTGATGTAAAACCAGCCACATCAGAGAAATCCCCTATTTCCATCTTTGGGTAGTTTTCTGCAGTAGCAATTATCTTAAAACTTGATTTCTCCATCAAGCAAAGTTCTATTGTATTTTATTCCTTGCTCTTGATTACGACCCTTTGAAAGTATTACAACATAATAAATTTCCTGTACTGATCAGATTATGGTAGATACCATAATCAAAGAATCATCAACACTGAGCTCATTATAATCCATAAGATAGTCACTCAGTAAACATCTTGGCAGATAGTAGTGGTTGCTTTTTCTTTTTTGTCTTTCTCTGGTTTGATTCCAAAGGAAGATAAAATTCACCAAGATGCAACATACTGTAGATGAAGCTTTTTAAAGTAACATTATGATGCATGCAACTCAACCATTGTTTGCAAACATTAAAATTCTTTTTTAATTTCTTACCTTACATAAAATACCATTTTAAACTTTTCTTGTTTTCTCTAAAGTAAATGCTGCATCTTACCGGGAATAATGGCGAAACATACAAGAAGGCCTTAAGACATATGCCAAATTTTCTTTATAACATATATTTATTTTACACAGTAGCATCTTCCAAAAGATGTCATTTTTTAGTGTTGACAATATTGTCTAAAACTAAATATCAGGAAGTTCAGTCCCCATATTAAAAATCGGCTTTTGTTACTGGAGTTCCTTCCTCATAGTCCTTTGGTATTTCTCATTTGCGTATATCATATTACAAAGTAACAACTGAACTCCAGATTTCACTATTAGTTAATGTAGGTGGGGCATATTTTAGCTAAAAGTTTTAATTCAGAATACATTTTTAGCAGACAAAAACATTGTGTTGCAACAAATTGATTGAGCAAATCAAGAAACACCCCTTTTACCATATATTAATGGTTTGGGACATCACATCAATATACTGTCACTTCGCAAGTCACCTTGTCAGTTTAACACTCTGCTTGCACAATACAGCTAATGAATATGACATTTGAGTGAAAAGAGACATCAATCTAACTCTCCAGAACCCTAAATATGTGGGGTTTGAAAACAAGTCAGACTGTCAGTGAATAAATATCAGCAAGCATCACACTCATACAACAGTTATTTTTTCCAGAAATTGAACATTTTATTTTCAATGGCTAGAGCTTGAAACATATAATCATGTCACATCAAGCAGAGAACCCTGCTTGAGCATGAAGCCAGACTACAGAAGGCTGTATGATAGTTTTCATTTTGTTTTATTCAATCATAGTTTTTAAAAATATTTAAGATTTTTGTTATAACATTTGGAACTTAACATTTCAAATAACGATTAAACTGTGCATGATGTGGTGTACCAGGTCCTTTGAGTCCCCTGTTATAGGACTCATGGTCCTAATACACTCAGGAAAGGAGCAACCAAAGTGGATCTTCTAGGCCTGCCTTGAAAGGCTGCAGGGAAGCAGCCAATCAGATCACAGAAGGCTCAGCTAAAAGGAGCAGTAGATCCCTTTGAAGCAGAGATGATTGGAGTTCAGCTAAGAATCCAAATGTCACAGTTTGGGAGTGTTTGGATTTAATAAGAATATAAAAACGGCCATATGGGGTCAGATCAATGGTCCATCTAGCCCAGTATCCTGTCTGCCTAAAGTGGCCAATACCATATTCTCCAGAAGGAGGGAACACAACAAGTAATCCACACATGATCCCTTCCCTGTCACCAATTTCTAGACAAACAGAGGCTAGGGACACCATTCCTACCCATCCTGGCTACTAGCCATTGATGGACCTAACCTACATAAATCTATCTAGCTCTTTTTTGAACTCTGTTAAAGTCCTAGCCTTCACCACATCTCTAGCAAGGAGTTCAACAGGTTGACTGTGTACTGAGCGATGAAAAAAATCCTTTTCTTTGTTTTAAACCTGCTGCCTATTAATTTCACTTCGTGACCCCGACTTCTTATATTGTAGGAATAACTAAATAACATTTCCTTATTTACTTTTTCCACATCAGTCATTATTTTATAGACCTCTCTCATATCCCCCCTTAGTCTCCTCTTTTTCTAAGCTGAAAAATCCAAGTCTTTTTAATCTCTCTTCATATGGAACCCATTCCAAACCCCTAATCATTTTTGTTGCCCTTTTCTGAACCTTTTCCAATGCCAATATATATTTTTTGAGATGAGGCGACCACATCTGTACGCAGTATTCAAGATGTGGGCGTACCATGGTTTTATACAGATATTTTCTGCCTTATTCTCAATCCCTTTTTAAATGATTCTTAACATTCTATTGGCTTTTTTGACTGCCTCTGCAAGATCTTTCTTTTGAACAGTTGTAGCCAAATTAGTTCCCATCATGTGGCATGTATACTTAGGATTATTTCTTTCCAATGTGCATTACTTTACATTTATCAACATTACATTTCATTTCCCATTTTGTTGCCCAGTCAGTTTGGTGAGATCTTTTTGAAGCTCTTCACAGTCTGCTTTGGTCTTAACTATCTTGAGCAGTTTGGTATCATCTGCAAATTTTGCCACCTCACTGTTTACACCTTTCGCTAGATCATTTATAAACAAGTTGAATAGGATTGGTCCCAGGAAAGACCCTTGGAGGACACCACTAGTTACTTCTCTCCACTCTGAAAACGTACCATTTAATCCTACCCTTTGTTTCCTGTCTTTTAACCCATTATCAATCCACGAAAGGACGTTCCCTCTTATCCCAGAACAATTTACTTTATTTAAGAGCCTTTGGTGAGGGACCTTGTCAAAGGCTTTCTGGAAATCTTAGTATACTATATCCAGTGGATTCCCCTTGTCCACATGGTTGTTGACCCTCTCAAAGAACTCTAGCAGATTAGTAAGGCATGATTTCCCTTTACAGAAACCATGCTGATTTTCCCCTAACAAATTGCGTTCACCTATGTGCCTGACAAGTTTATTCTTTAATGTAGTTTCAACTAATTTGCCTGGTACTGATGTTAGACTTACTGGTCCGTAATTGCCAGGATCACCTCTAGAGCCCTATTTACATATTGGCATCAAGTTAGCTATCTTCCAGTCATTAGGTACGGAAGCTGATTTAAAGGATAGGTTACAAACCACAGTTAATAGTTCCACAATTTCACATTTGAATTCTTTCAGAATTCTTGGGTGAATGCCACCTGGTCCCGGTGATTTGTTACTGTTAAGTTTATTAATTTGTTTCAAAACCTCCTCTAATGACTCCTCAATCTGGGACAATTCCTCAGAGTTGTCACCTAAAAAGAATGGCTCAGGTTTGGGAATCTCCCCAATATCCTCAGTCATGAAGATAGAAGCAAAAAATTCATTTAGCTTCTCGCAATGACTTTATTATCTTTGAGTGCTCCTTTAGCATCTTGATCGTCCAAAGGCCCCACGGGTTTTTTAGCCAGCTTCCTGCTTCTGAAGTACTTAAAAAACATTTTGCTATTACTTTTTGAGTTTCTGGCTAGCTGTTCTTCAAACTCCTTTTTGGCTTTTATTATATTTTTACATTTAATTTGACAAAGTTTATGCTCCTTTCTATTTTCCTTACTAGGATTTGACTTCCACTTTTTAAAATATGTCTTTTTATCTGTCTCTGCTTCTTTTATTTTGTGCTCCAATTTTGGGCTCTTATATAGAGATAGGGCTGAACTGTGAATTTTATATACAGATTTAAACTTCCCTTTAATTAAGAATAAATGCTTTAGCATTAGCAAGTCCATACTTTTAAAAGTTGGCTAAAAGGAAATATCATATTTGTATTACTATTGCTAGTAGTGCTGCTGTTGCTTCCCCTTCACTCACCCCAAAAATATAACAGATAATAATATTTGCATCAATAAATTGCCACTCTTGGTTTTTGTGCTTCCAGCAGAACACGTGCCAAAACCCTATTTTTTTTCAGCCTTGGTTGAAAATATATAATTAAGCATAACAGAGTATAACTAATACAGTGATGTCTGTGTGAGTCTGTAAACAGCAAGAAACAACAGTTCTCAGAAGTGAGAACTGTACCATGCATCTCAATGATCTCATTTTAACTCCAAGACCTATTGCTCTTGGGAGACTCATACTGCTGTTCTAGTCTACTGAGAAGAGTATAGTCCACCTGCCATTGCCACTCAAGGGAAGGGACAGAACAATAGAGGACCTGTAGGGGTCAATTGCAGAAGAACTCTGTACGTGTGAAGTATAGGCGTGGTGAGGCCTGCATTTCCCGCCCCCCCTTTTTCCCCCCCTTTTTCCCATTCCCCCTCCTTCCCTACTACTGATGAGCCAGAAGCAAGCCTCTAGGAACATAGGCCATTGTAGCAAGAACAAATTATAGATAAGGGCGGCGGGAACATAACAATCTTGTTTACCTAAACGTACTGATCATGTAAACAAAGTCAAAGGACAAGCAGTATAGCTGAGCCATACTGTAACAAGCAATGAGTAACCCCTGGAAATTTCCAAACTGCCACAAACAAGGTAGAGACACAGTATTTAAAGCTGCACCAGAGCATAGCAATTTGGACCTCACCGATGGGCTTTGGGTACCGGCACCTTGGAAGCTGAGACAGTCTCCCACTTCATCCGCAGCCGAAACGGGTTCCCTGGCTAGCCGAAGGGATGTAAAAAATGCCACTTTTCCTATCATGTTCTTTTAGTTAAGGGGCACAGCTGATAGCGGTCAGGAAATAAACTGCTTGTGTTTGACAGATACCTGGGTAGCGTTTTTTGTACTTTGAGAACCCAGTGTCGGACCTGAGACTCACTCTTGCTGGCAACAGGACTCCATGTCACAATGTTCTTGGCCCTGGATTACTTTAATCTAGAACTTCATTAACACCTGTATATCAAATCAGGTGCTCCATATCATATTATTCTCAGCTCTTCAATGAGCAGGAAGTGACAAATTCCTAAAAGCCAATACAAAACATTAACTCTTTCACAAACATTCCATACAATTATGCTACTCCAAAACTTCTTCCCAAACTCTCAGAAGAGAACTCTAAACATTTTTTTCAATCTCAATTGGCATTTAAAATACATTTTAACTGTACCTTATAGACAGAATTCAAAGTTTCCCCTCCATGCAAACCATTAAAAAGGTGGAAGAAAATATTTAAAAATTTGCTAAGCTGCACTGTATATGTGAAGCGATACCACCTGTATATTTTTTTCTGATCACAGCATATTGTACTGTAAAACCAGCATTTTTTTCTTTGAGTTTAGAGGTTAAATATGTGCTACAGGAACTTTGACTCTCCTATGATACTTAACAAAACAGTAACTGTAGAAAGATGTTTGTAAATTTCCTAACCAATATAACTATATTTCAAGGAAATAGGAGGGACTTAAATTAATTGGGACAGGAAATATTATCAAGAAATAGAGAGGAAAAGGTTGTCTTCTTGTACCTTATGACATATGTTATTCCACACAAGCTAAAAATGTAGCTCCCTGCTGCTTGACATTACAGAAGTAAACAGAATGATAGAAACATGGAACCAAAGACTAAGAATATTATACAGCTAACAGAAAAGATCCAATATTGGAAGTTGAAACTACACAAAATCAGACTAGAAACAAAGTAAAAATTTGTAACTAATTGTTAGAAAATCTTGCAATGAATTTTTAAGGTTGTGTTCTAATTCAAGGGCAATTAATTCAAGGACTTCTTAAGACCTCTGTTATATGGACACTCAGCAATTATAATTACTGTGGTGCCCTTTGGCTTTATAATCTATGAATGGAGAAGAAGGGTGTGGATTAAGGAGCTAGAAACATGGATTATTTACTCTATATTAACAGTGGTTCTTCAACATGTGTTGCCCATATGTATGCAACTTCTTATGTCCACACATTTACCCTAGTGACACCATCACAGGACCTAACCACATCAGCTATATCATCAAAAGCTTGTTTACATGCACATCTAACTACTGTGATATATGCCATCACATGACAGAAATGCCTCTCTGCCATGTACATTGCACAACCCAGACTGTCTCTGCAAAACAATAAATAGACAGAAATCAGACATCAAGAATGGCAACATACAAAAGCCAGTGGTGAACAATTTAAACTCCTTGGACACACAGTTACTGACTTGCAAATTGCCATTCTCAGGCAAAACAAAACAAAACAAAACAAAACAAAAAACCCTTCAAAAACAGATTTCAATGAGAATCTGCAGGTGAGCTGAGATGGAATTCATATGCAAATTTGACACTGTCAAAAGAGGTTTAAATAGAAATGTGGAGTGGTTCTAATGTTGCAGTAGGTAATTTCTCCTTCAGGTACTCTCACCTCATCACTGTTGGAGATGAGCCACATCCACTCAGATTTAATTTGCACTGATGTCACGCCCCATCTCTGTATCCCTTCCTTTTTTCTTTTCTTTTCTCTTCAAGGTTCTGAAGAAATGAGTTGTAGCTCACAAAGGCTTATGCCCTAATAAATGTGTTAGTCTTTAAAGTGCCACTGGACTCCTTATTGTTTTTGCTGAAACAAACTATCACAGCTACCTCTCTGAAATCTGTCTTTTATACTGCAAGATAAAATGTTGTGAAGAGCTAAAGTCTGCTAATGATGTGTCTGAGCAACCCAACATCCAGGCTATGAAATGGAGCAATGCTGGGTGTAGTTGCATCCAGTAGGATGAGGTGTTCAATGAGGCCACATTAGGTCTCAGGGCCTCTTGTTCTTTTAGGAAAGCAAATCTTCACATAAACACCCTGGAGATGAGAGCTGTTAAACTAGCAGGCATGTTTTCATAATCACATCCAATGCATTTGAAATTCTGCTGATAGGCTTGTCAAGTCCAAATATCAAAACTCTCTGAGTTGTTAGAGTCATTTGGACTGCATCCTGTCTGATCTTTCACAGTACCCTCAGTAATTGGAGGGTAGGCACATGAGTCCCGGTGACTATGGGATCAGGAAGCAGTCTGCAGACAGTCTGGGGCAGAATCTACAACACTTACTGTTCTGGACTGATGCAAAGAGATTTATTTTTGAGTATCTCTTTGTGGAAGATGTCTTGTAGAGTGGACTCCTTAAGTAACCATTCATCACTGTTTAAGTATCATGGACTGAGATGGTCTGCTAGGGTGTTTTGAAGATCTGGGAGGTGTGGAGATGCATGTGAAATGTGGTGACTGATGCATCAATCACAAAAGCAGATTGCTTCCTATCAGAATAGATCCTCTTTACTTGTTGATATAATACGCTGCTTTGATGTTGTATGTCAGCACCTGTACTATGGTACCCAGTGGTATTGGAAGGAAAGCTATGCCTGCTAGCTTAACAGCTTTCATCTCCAGGGTGTTTATATGAAGACTTGCTTTCTTGGAGGGACAAGAGGCCCTGAGAACTAATGTGGCCTAGGTGAACATCTCATCCTACTGGATGCAACTGTCACCAGCATTTTGCTGGGACGAGAAAGAACATGGTACTTCACTTCACAAGCCTACATAGTCCTTCTACCAATCTAACAAGGAGAGGAATCATGAGCAACACATGCATGTGGTGTTTGCCTTGTAGATATACTGATCTCCATCACCCTTATATGGAGCAAAACTCAAGCCAGGCAAATTGCATCACATAGGTGCAGGAGATCTTGTGCTCCATGATCCTGAGACAAGTCCTGGCTGAGGTCTTTGGGTAGATCAACCTGAAACTGATCAATGAGGCACAAAATGGATGAGGAACATGTCCTGTGGCAAGTGAGTCTTTTCAACTGTGGAAGCTAGTGCAACCCCTATCGACTCTATAAACTGAGCAGGGATGAGAAGGTACTTCCTTCTGTTGACTGTGATGCCCAGAATTGCAAAAAGATTCAAGATTATTTGCACTAGTTGTTGATGTAACTGACCACAAATGTACCATCAAGGTAGAAAACCTTCAGGGTCATGGGAAGGGAAACACTCTATACTGGAAATGAGGACTGTCCCACAAGAAACCTGAAACATTTTTTTAGATTGAGGAATTGCAGGATGGAAATTGGCATCACAGAAAATGGCATCTTTCAAGTCAAGAGTCATGAACTAGCCTTGAGGGTCTCAGGTAGATGCTAATGTCACCAGCCTGAATTTAAAGTGATGGATAAATTTAAATTGTCAGAGATCCAGGTTAGGGCATCAGCATCCTTTTGTTTTTGGGTCTAGGAAATAATGGAAAAAAAACCCAACCCCACAGTCCTGGAATTCCACAGCTTTGAGTTGCAGAACACAGTCAATTTGCTTTCTGAACAAAATCTGATGAAAAATGTCCCTGAAGAGAGATAGGAAAGGGGAAGGAAGAAAGAAGGGAATAGGAAGGGATTGGAACTGGATAGAGTATTCCTTATCTTCTGTTTCCAGGATGAACTGGTCTGAGGTTATTTAGTGTCATGCCTGTCAGAAAGAAAACAGATAGTTTTCATATATGAAAAAAAATTAAAATGCAGATAGTGCAAGCCACAATCAATTGTATAATCAATCCTGCTGGCAAAAGAATATATAGAATATATTCTTAATGTAGAATATATAGTTGAAGAGGAAGTGGCAGGTTGTTTCCTCCTATGTCACCTCTGCCTATTTCTTGGAAGCTTTGACACTTTGCCCACAGTAGAATGAAGAGAATTGCTTCTGCCTCAGCTACTTCTGGGGTTTATACGGTCTCCTCCTGGGAGATACAGTGTATACACCCAGAAAGCATGAGGGAGTTTTCAAGGCCTTAAATATGTGAAGGGACATATCAGTGTTCTTTTTGAAGAGATCATAACCCTCAAAGGGAAAGGGTAATCTTTCCAAGGTGTGACCGTGCACCTGGGGCGGACCTGATGTCCCGAGTCTCAAGCCCTGCACAGTCCCGGGCGTCTTGCCCTCTTAAGTCCGGCCGACCAGCTCTTCCTCGGCTGGTGGCATTACTCGTTTTTACCAGGCGTCTCGCTGTGTCTTGCCTCCACATGAGACGGAGGAGGGGGGGGCCTGGGCCCACCCTCACTCGCGGGCCCCAGCCCAGGGCCCTGAGGACTCGGACCACACTGCAGTCCAAGTCCGGCTGACGGGGTTGTTGCCCTAAACGCATCAGCCCACGGGCTTGGTTCGCCGCCCTGCCTTGGGCTACTTCCTCTCTCCTCCTCGTCCCCCTTCCTGTGGTCGCCACCCCTCTGCCAGGGTGAGCCCTACCGGCTCGTCAATTGCCTCCTGCGGAGCCTTTCCGGGGCGCCTCCCCCTCCTCCTCTCTGCCCGGGTGGCTTTTAAATCCCCCGCCACCCCGGACGTCAGGCCGGACGTCACCGGTGCAGCCCTGACCCCACGCCATCGTGACGCGGGGTCGACTCCTCCCCCTCTCTGCAGCCGCGCTGGCGCTCCCCAGCCGCGCCGCGGCACGGGAGCATCCAGCGCATGGCCGGTAAGAGCTCCCCGGCAGTGCCAACAGGGCGCTTACCCCCTGGGGTCCAGTGCGGGGGTCTCGGTACCCCGTCACACAAGGCAACAAAGGCATTATGTTGTGTGACTAGCTGACCCTCCAGGATTGGGGACTTGAACTCTTCTCTGTGCTTCTGTGGGAGTCTTAGTCCCAATTCAAGAAGACACATTTAGTCAAGAGCTATAATAGTTTGAAATTATCATCTCCAAGCAGGCCAAGAAACATATCTTAAATGTCCTGAATTTTTTTATCCTTTCGCCTAGAGCTATATGGCTCCAGGCATCATTGTTTATGAAAATAAACCAATGTATCAATTTGAAAATTTACGTATCATCATTTTTATAAAGGTTAATTGTGTGGTACAGATTTAGTAATGGTAAAGGCAATGGCTTGTTTGACAATCCTAATGAATGAGGTTATCAGTTTTTCTGAAAGTCAGCTAAAGGGCAAGCTTTACACTCTCTGCACCTTGATCTTGGTCTAGTGACAATGTGATAATAAGACCTTGATTCCTGACTCTGAGGGGCAGTGAGAGCCTGAGGGTCATCAAGTGTTGGTACATAAAAGAGCTTTTCATATTTTTCCCATCTGCCTCAGAAACCTCCAGTACTTTTTCAGCTCTGTACTCTTTCTGTCTCTTTTCCAAATCTGCCCTCTTCTCCAACCCCTTTCTAGAACTGCACTTCAGATCTGTCAGACTACTTTTCATCCCCACCCTACTCAATCTCCATTCTCAGATCTCCATTTGTCATTCCCTCGCACACACGCACTTGCCACTGATACCAACCACTGCTGTCTCCATTCTGGAACTCATGTACAGGCCTCTAACGGCCAATACCTATAGGAGGATGGCAGTTGCTGCACACAAATTACCTGAGAAGCAAGATCCTGGATGAAATGTCACCAAATCCATGACATTTGAGAGACCAGAGTATATATATAGGCAAAGGGAACCAAATTAACATTTTATGGGCAACCCTAACTCTAGCATTTCTTAACTTTTAAATGCTTGATTTTGCAAACTTAGCGTTCTTTTAATCAAACACATATTAGATGTTATTTTAACAAATGAAGTTATGTTAACCTTTAAAAATATTTTATTATTAGGCAGTAAGCACAACTTCACCCTCCATTTGTTTTTTGTTCTGAAGAGAGATTCCAGCATGTACTGGGATAATGATACAATCTGAGGGAATGCACATTATTTGAACTCCATGTATCTGAAATTCCTGAGAAGCAGCTGAAAGAAAAATTCTTTCCTTGCAGATTCAGTCCATCTACTCCTAAATATAACTTCTGATAAACTCTTCTCTGGGTCTCCAATAAGACTATCAACAAAATAGTGAAGAAAGATTTTTTTTAAAACTTAAACAAATCTCAATTTTTTCTTATCTATTTTTCTGGAGATCATTGTTAGGGAACTCAGAGATGTGCATTCTGAGGTTTCTCAGGCCTTATGTGAAGGAATAGTGTGTTGAATATTTAACAAAGAACTTAACTTGTCTTTTAATTGTTTCTCAGATGTTTCAATCAGGATCCTTTTCTCTACTATCTGTGATGTCACAAAACTAGTATTTCAGCACCAACTTCCATAAAAAAAGGTAGACATAAATTCCCAATTAAAAAAAAACCAAGCATGTGTGTGTTATGGGGCTATTTCAGTATGTTTTAAAATAAGTGAACATTTCAGGTCTTAGTCTGATATCATCAAGCAGCAATAAATACATTAAATAAATAAATAAATAAAAATAAAACCAACCCCTCCATGCGCAAAAAAAACAACACCACCACACCCCACCCCACACAAATGGAAACAAAAAGCAAGCCATTTTCCTTTTTTAAGGTCACTTTTAAATGAGCTATGAAAGTGCAGTGACTTCCACCACCTCCAAAATGAAACAGAAAAGTGAACCATAGTTCAAGGAATATCTAAACCCTTTTCTTTTTATGACAAACAACTAGCCCTAGTTATCTGAACTCCTGCTTCTTCCTTGCTAATCATAATTTTAACTTGTCATCTTTCAAAATTCTCAGTGACAATGGTTGTTTCTTTCTATCACATCAATCTGAGGTTTACATTCCTTAGGAATCAAGTATATTTAAACATATTTTTTAACAAATAGGTTAAAGTGACAATGCTGACCATAGAGGGCCTATGTACAAAGAATAAGCCATGTTTCTTCATTGTGAAAATGAGGTTTTACAGTAGTCGTATACAAAAATCCTCAAAAGTCAAAAGGCAATGATGATTTGTGTAAACAGAAAAAAACTGAATTCTTGTGCCATCTGAAATATATGATAAAAGTACTGTCATTAATGTATTTTTCATTCCTATGTGCCAAGTTTTAGAATGAAGACATTTTTGGGTTAACTAACTGAAAAAGAAAAAAAGCAAGAGCACGCACAATTAAAAAAAAACCAACTCATGACTCAACAATTTTCTTCAAATATTAAAAACATTTTTATCCTAAACTCTCCTAAGAGAAAAATGTCCAACTTAAACTTTACTGAGCTTCGCAAATAAATATAATTTTGGCTTAAAATAAATATAAGCAATTTCAGTATAAAATATATATAATTTGGAAAGTTGTAAGCACCTAAAAATAGAGGCTTAGAAAGAAACCTTAATTATAGAACAGAAATACCTACAATTCAGGTTTGCAAGAGAGTATTGTTTATCTCAGCCATTCCCAGGGACCACTAGTGGTCCACAAAACACTTGCTTGTGACATGCTGAGAGTGGGATTTGTACTATGGCACGGCGCTCATGTTTCCTGGTGCTAGACTCCATTAAATGAGGATTAAAAAAAAGTTACGTTTATAGTATCATTGTACCATCTATATAACGGTTGTACTTATCTAAGGATGTTTTACAATTGAGAAAGGAAGTGGTCTTTTGATTTCAATATAGAGTTAATGCAAACACATTTGATTAAACTAACTCATCATAAATGATGAATAAATGATAAATAAATCAATGAAATATACAACACCAGTATAGTAGGACAGAGAAATTCATTAACACTGAGACCACAAACAGCATTTGTGACATCAGAGGGGCCATTATATTAAAAAAACCCTTTCTCTGAATAATTTAAACTGAATACAGTGTAGAGACTCATCTTACTGCACGTAAATCCTAATGATAGAATTTCAAAAAGTTATTGATGTAGAGGAATACAAATCAGGTTTGTCTATGCCAAAAGAAATTATAAAGGAAAACTAATGATCCATATGGATTCTCCTTGCAATAGTCAAAATAACCCATCCACACTTCAAGGTTGTTATCCAGCATGTATTTCCTATAACATCTCTCAAACTGTGAATATCATTCTAACCCTCTTATTTCTTTTGCATGTCAGGGTAGAAGTTTCTTAAAGAACAATGTACCAGACCAACTGGGATCTCTCTCATTAGATATACAAATATGAAATTAAAAATTCTATTACACCAGATGAAGTTTAGAAATGCCTGTATCAATTCTAAAACAGCATATATATTATAGATAAATAAGTAAAGGAAGTTTCAAAGGAGTACAAAGCAAAACCACAGAAATCCTATTCTCTGTTTAGGTATATATCTATAATCATTACCACAAGAATAAAAGCATCTCCCAAATATTTTAAAAACAATATCAAGATTTTTGCATTTACTTTACTATTTACTAAGATTAGCCCTTACTGTCTTGAAAGGCAAAGACGTGAGAAATAATGATTTATTAGATCTCACTTAACAGGTTACACCTGCTAATTGGTGTTCCATTTGTTTTGCCTGGTGTGAAAAAGATGGGCACTAAACAGAGGTGTGCTTATATTCTGCCCAATATTAGTATATTAAGTAGCTCATGAAATAAAGTACCCAAGAATTTGAATGGAAGGCAGTGCAAAAGGAGTCACCACCTGGTCCTTCTTCCTTGGCACATCTGAGCCAGAAGACATGAGAATGAATGAATGGTCAAGAACACTCTATATTGGAGAGGAAACAGTGAAGCTTTCCATATGCCTATTTGCAGATGAGAGAGAAAGGTTATGGGGATGCTTGAGAACAAGGGGACAGAAGTGAAGTGTGAGCTTTTTTGTTGTAAATGTGCTATACACTTCTGTTAAGAGCACTGCTTCTAGAGCCACAGACAGTAGCCTTCCAACTTTAGCGTCAGCCTTCTCAAGCAGATTTCTGGGATTTACTTTTAAGTTGTCCCTCATTTTTCAGCAAAGTGATGCTTATGGTAAGCAAAATCTTGCATTGTTTAAAAAAACTAAAATGAATCACTTTGAGTTCCCCAACTTTTCCTGTATTTGAGCAGCAAAAGGGAAAAGAGTTTCACAGAAGGTCTTAAGTGACAGGGTACAGCTGCAGGTAGTTACACACACCTGACTCAGGAAAACAGGTTTCTGTTCTTTCAAAGAACATCAATAACAACAACCACAATAAGATCAGTGAAGAAATACCACCTTTCTACCCCATATCTCTAATCTGGAGGGTTGCGTCTACATAGCAGGGCTTAACTCGAAATAAGTTACGCAAATTGAGCTACTTTTTTTTTACATTTTTTGGCCTTTCTTCAAAAAAAAACTTCCCCTGCATCTAGACTGCTGCTGCGTTCTTTCGAAATTAAATTGAAAGAACGCGGCATTTTTTCCGACCACAGTAAACCTCATTTTACAAGGAAGGATGCCTTTTTTCGAAAGTGCTCTTTCGAAAAAAGGCGTTCTTGAATGCAAACAGGGCTTTTTCGAAAGAGAGCATCCAGACTACCTGGGTGCTCTCTTCCAAAAAAACGGTACATAAACATAAAGATGGAATCAAAAGATAATCTCACTTAAATCTTTAAAAATACATAAAAGGTTATAAAGCTAAAATAGTGACCTATCAGGAAGGTTCTTCTTTTTGGACTCTTAAGATATGTGTGGAGGGTAGATGTCTCCAAAAAGGATCAAACAATATAATATTGGTCCGAAAAAAGCATTAAAAAACAGTAGCTAAAATATAACAACAGCCTAAATGCAAATAAAGCAGCAATTTCATAAGCAGAACTAACATTTTGCCAAAATCTGAAATGAAGAAGCTTAATAAAGCAAGAGAATCTCAACTTATTGATAGCTATGCTGTGTATAGGGAGATTTTAAGGGGTACATTTAAAAAAAAGTGTAGAGGAAGAATCATGCATAAATCCCATTAACAATAATGTGTTTCTCTGCTCCCTGTGATATTAACTTTTAAGTGACACCATAACTATTATAACAATCTAGCATTCATGACAGTATTCATTGGCATACTCTCCTAAACCCAACTAGTATATAAACTAGAATTTGGTAATGGTATATTCAGTTTTATCATCTTAGTCACATTTTTTTTTATGTTGCACTGTGGTGTATAATTTTTTAAATAACTGTAGGTTTAAAAAAATAGTGTTGCTGGATATAATCATTAATTTTGTAAAAAATGTAGTATTTCTGCATAGCAGGTGTAATACATAAGATTACACAGAACTAAATTATTACAAAGAATGCCAGCAGTTTTCTATACACAGTACTTAACATAATTATAAAAAAATCTTCATTACTGCATACTGGCATTTTTAACAGCTTAATTTGGATAGGTTACAAGATATATTCAAATCACACAGATATAATTACTGCAAACTCAAGAAGCTATAAAATGTTCCCAACCAAATCCCTTTGACCCTGTTAATGTCTGTTCCTTGTTAATCTAAGGCAAACATTGTTTGTTGTACGCATTTGTTATAGAATATGAAAAAAAAGAAAGGAAATCCCTTAACAGTTGTTATTGATTCCAACATTTACAGGCTGAGAGTTAAGTGCTGTTTACAAAACAGAACAGATGCAGATGCTGACAAAAAGGTAAACAATTGTTGCATGGCTTACTGCCAGTCTCTGAGACGATATATTAAACTCCAAGTGAAGCACATTTCCCCTATGGATTGCACTTATTGCCACTTCATTTCCTGTGTGCTCTGTCTCTCCGCTGCTCTGCCTGGCACTAAGCTATTTCTAGTTCCTTGGTGACCCCTGAGGCCTAGTGCTACCTCACACAGCCATTAGTGAAGGGAATTGCATGTGTCTGACACGGCCTGAAACCAATTACTTGATATTTTCTTCAGAATGATGCCCAACTCTGTTGGGAATGAGCAATCATGAAATAATTTACCTCCTGATTTAATTTTTTCCTGCACAAATTAGTTGTAGTCTGACCTGGCTATACAGAGCGGCCTGTGACATATCTCTGTCTTATCAAGATTATACTTGAAATGATGAAGGGGGGGGGAGGGGGAGTGAACAGAACAGGTTGGGGATTCCTGCTTTAAAAAGGCATTGACAAGTTTATCAGATATACTGATCACATGTACTCTCTGCTGATTGAAACTGACAGAACCATAAAGAACTATCAGCGCAGCAGAGGAAATCACATGGATGCAAACAGTTATCAGAGTGTTTATGTTTTTTTAAAAACCTGTCCATTATTAGTTCCCTTTAGTTCCACTGAAACCTTAGGATGCCAGCAAAATCTCCAAACAAAAAAACACCCCACACTCAATCCTCCCTCCCACATATCAATTTCTGATTGTAAAGCCTACATTGTGCTTATTTTTGATCCTTATGTAATTTATTTTTAAAATGGCCACAGATCTGAAGAAAGTTTATATTTGCCCAGTATGCATCGGCCTACATGTGTGACTTATATTATTGCTTATTCTGTAAATCCTTACTATGCATAAGTCACAGGAATCTAGTAAAGTGAGGATCTCAACTTATTAAAAACATGGAAAGCACGTATAAATTTGCATATGTTTAATCAGAAAAGCACATCTAGCATAGAAAGAGATGTCACTGCCAACTATAAACAACATCAGTAAAGACTACACAAATCTGCGGAAGGAGATTCACTAAACATGAAGCTTTAATCAATTCTACTCCATAATGTCTTCCCAATAAAATGAAATAAGATTCTTTTCATTAATGAAAGCTAATTACACATTGTATATCGAATATTTAGAAGCCTTTTGTTAGCATTCAGTTTAAAAGTCTACCACAATAAAATTTCACTACAACTGAAGTGTAGTTCAGTGCTATATGCACAAGTACTGTGATTTTGAGTAAATCATCTCACCAGTCTCATTCACTTTTATTTATATAATGAAGACAATACCCATCTATCTCAAGGGCATGTCTACATTAGGAAATTGTTTTGAAATAATTAAATTTGAAATAACTCCCAAAATAACAAAATTGAAATAGCATGTCCCCACTCCAGGGGAACCTCGAAATTAGTCTGAGGCAGGCTCCATTATTGTGGACACGCTACTTGACTTAGAGCCATAGGAAGCACTGGGGAGTAATTACTTCAAATACTCTGGGGAGTAGTTTTTTGAAATAGCAGCAATGGAGCGTCCACACTAATGCTATTTTGAAATAACTATTTTGAAATAAGTGTTAATCCCCGAGGAAAGCAAGAGTACAGTTTTCAGAATAACCAGCCCATTATTTTGAAATAATGGGCTTGGTAGTGTGGACACTCCGTTTTATTATTTCAAAATAAGGGGTTATTTTGAAATAACCTCATAGTGTAGACTAGGGCTCATAGGCCTGTTATAAGGATTAGAAAACATTTATAAAGTATTATGAAAGTAAAAATTGATCAATAGTTATTATTAGTAATAATAATTGAGTTTATACTTCATAGAAAATCACAACTCTGTTGTTAAGGTAGAGTTGAGCATGCATTGACTGTGAGGATTCAAATCTCTTTGTTGTATGTCCCCAAATTCAGAGCACAGAATTAATTTTTCTGATATCTTACAAGTAAATCAATGAATTAGTTTATAAATAAAAATAATTAATGAGTCTTTTCCAAGTTAGCACCCAGTCTGAGATAATTTTTTTTCTTTTTAACAATCTTACTAATGAAACAACAGACTCTTCCAAATATCCAAATAGTTAACACTACACTTACAAGTTTATGTGTTTGTTTTTAAAAGTATTGGTGGTGATGTTTGGCTGTTGTTTTTCATAATTAAAAGCGTTTACTTCAGCAGAAGCTGAAAAACATGTTCTGTTTCAGAGAATTCCAGTAAGAACCACCCTGCTTCAAAATGTTGCCATTTCCAATTGTTCTCAGTGTGACTCATGCAACATGTTGCCTTTAGCAAACTTAGCCACTGTCTCAGTTCACCAATTCTTCAAAATTTTCTTCTCTGCCTTTTAGGATTACAGGAAACCACCTTCTTCCTAGAAGGCACCTGGGATTTGTTCACATGGGGAACATTATTAGAAGAGGCTATTTTTAAAGATGCATCTTAACTACGGGAATCATGTGGCTTCATTTCCATTGAGAAAAATAGGAGGGCAGCTAATTTAAAAAAGTTTCTTTCAGTCTCTGCTGAAGGAAAAATTTAATGCCACCAGGTTTGTCACATTATACGGCTTCACAAATCTCATGTTATCTATATGCCCAGGGTCTACACTACAGCCAAAGGTCGGGTTCAAGTATTCAATTTCAGCTACATAAAATACATAGTTGAAATTGACATACATTAAGCTGAGTTTCAGCACTGTACTCACAGTGGGTGGTCGACAGGAGAAATGTTCCCATCACCTTCCCTTACTCCTCATGAGAAACAGAAGTTCTGGTGTTGATGGGGGTGCCCTCAGTGTTCGATTTAGTGGGTCTTTACTAGACCCGCTAAATTAAAAACTAGGAGATTGATCATCGCAGTGTTTATCTCCGTAGTCTAGATGTGGCCTAAAACTGGTGAATTTTAGACAGTTTTGCTTATAAATCATTCAAAAAATTAGGCTGATAGTAAACTGTAATTTGAATAGAACTCACAATACAAAGTAGTTAATAACCTTAATTAACTCTAAATTACCTTAAAATTTGCACATTGAAAACAAATCTCTCAATCTTCTGTAAAATACATTGAAAAAGGAATAGTCCAGCATGATAGCTGTTGCATTACAGAGGCAACTTATGCTAAAATTAGACTGTTAGGAACTTTCAGCCAATCAAGAGGTTCAAGAATGTGCTCATTTCTTTATGTTGTCTATATATGATACTGTGTTTTCCCTAAATAACAGATGGAAATGATCCTGTCACTGTTTGCTTTTTGGAAGGTAACAAAAGCAAGCAATGACAGCTTTTATTATAATAAAATAGAAATCAATCTAAAAAGAGGGTATATTGACTCCTCCCTGGTAAGTAATATACAATTTTCTTCCTCTTGCCATTTCATAACCTTACTTTGGCAGAATCACCACATTTCTTATAAGCATTTTTGGAAAGAATATATACAAATTAGAAGGAAGTGTAGATATTTATAATGTGGGCAGACATTGAATTTGAAGAACTGCTGAAACAACAGGATTGCTCACTGGAAATCTATAAAGTCCTTACAATGTTGAATATAAAGAGTTGGATTATATTCTCATCTTTATGTATAGTGGCTTTATGTGCATAAAAAGTTTCATGTGTATACACACTGATATGAGATTATAGTCTTAAAACACCTTTCTCTACATGAACTAAAAATTATTCTGGTAGACTCATCATGGAAAAACTTGCACTTCCTCATAGCCTGTTTAGCAAAAGGAGCATTTAACTGAAGCTGTCTGAAATTTAAAAGGTGTTAATTGACTGATGGAACCCAAATCCCAGACAAGTCCACAACGGTGTGATTGGACACCATTTTGGAGGTTGAACCAAATGTCCCCAGAATTCAGAGCATGAGTTGACATATTTTGAGCAAAAAGGCATGTTTGCTAGGACGGCTATATCCTTGCTAGGCCAGACACAGAGGGAACATCTGCACTTGATACATGTAGTTAGATCAGCAAGTAATATTAAAAACCATTAAAATAAACCTACAACTTTATTTTTAAAATAAATTTATTACTAAAAGCTCTTGATTGAAGACAACATATTTTTGCATTTTCACACTTCGGTCAATGTGAGAAACAGAAGCATATGCTAACTGAACATATGACATCCTTTCTGTTGATGTGTCAAGCCCTTCAAATTTAAATATATCTATTTTTTTTTGCAAGATAGCAATACTTTGTGAATAACTAAATTGAATCTATCCTTTAAAATATCGTATTTACTATGTATATGTGTTTAGAAATAAAGGGGATACATAAAACATACCAAACCTAAACAGCATCTCAGTAAGCAATACCTAAGTAAGTAGAGCTCAGGAGATGGTAGACATAACTGTTGGAAAGAGTCATGTAATGTTTTTCTTTTCAGATATACCACTAGAGCCTCTTTAGGGAAAATTCTTTAAATTCTGTCATCTCTTCTCTTCCACATTTCAGCATGGTTTCCTTCACATAACTATATATTCCCAAAAGAAAAAGAACCTAATTTAATAATCCTATTTTAACTTCTTTGTCACTATCTCTTTGGTAGATTATTATTATATTACATTTCATTAGATTATATCTATTAAAGAGTACTATTATATATAAATCTCAAACTGACCCTTGACCACTCAAGCAAAATCAGACTGAAAATATATCACTTTCATCTTTTATACTTGGGAGGAGAATGCAATAATTATGGGGCATGGTGAGTTAAATGTTCTTTTCACCCTTAGGAAAAACAACTAGGTGTGCTGAGGAAACATTGAGAGGAAGACAATTAGTTTGCTAACTGTTGCTATTTTGAAGCAAAACAAACAAACAAAACAACAATAACAAAAAAAAAAGTAAAACTGAAATTATATTTCCTTCAACATCTATAGAATTCAGACAATTGACTTGGGCTAGAAAGACAGACATAAAATTTAATATCTTCCTCAATAGCAAAAATATAATATATATAATAAAAATTAAAATAGCATCACTAATTGCACAGTGCAAATAATTTTGAAATTATTATATATTTTTTCAAGTAAATCAAAACAAATATAACAGTAATAGGAACCGTGAATAGAGACATATTTTCATTATGGCAAGGGGTCAGTAATGAGATTCAGTCTTACATAATGTGCTTAATATGTAATTTATAATGTGCTTAATAAGTGATCTGAAGCAACAGCTCTAAAAGGCAGGAAGAAATTCAGGCATGCTACCAGCTTTGAAATTCTGCCAGTTCAAATGACAGTTCAGTAACAACTACTGTTATCTTACCCCCTACTAACAAACTTAAAAAGTAACAAGCATATTGCTTTTGTAAGTTTTAAGGAAATGTTGCACTCCTGCTAGAAACACGTTTGTGGTCCTAGAGTATTATGTTTATACAGCCTTTAAGAGAATTTTTTTTTGCTTAAACTTCAACTTTGTATTTTCAAGCAGATGGTTTTATTTTGTGCTCAAAATTACATATTTTCATTTAAGCTGTGTGGTAGAAAACACACACACTACTTACAAGGATAATAATAAATAATATGTGAAAAAGATCTCACAAAACACATTATTTCCTGCATTCAATGCAAAGAATCACTATTTTGTTCTCTCTGAGTAGTGGAATTTGTTTTCGGATGTCAAAATCCTGTACCTTTTCCAAGGAACAAAGGTAGTTGCAGAAATCAGCATCAGACTTTGTGCACTTATTATTTTCCTATTACAACTATCAGCCTATGCTTTTTGCCCTGTTCATTAAATAAATGGTAAATATTACCTGTTGAAAATTCTGAATCTGAAAAATTCATCTACCAATAGAAAAATTTAAAGTAAGATACATGAAAAAAGAAAACTGAGCATCTGATTTATAAAGGAAATGAAAAACTAGCTGCATTGTTTTATCTAAAAAGTCATAGATTATGTTCAATCCAATTCAGAAAAGTGTTTTATCTCATTGGAGTGAAACTACTCATATGCTTAATGTTGAGTACATGCACAAGTGCTTTGGGACTCTGATTGGTTTCAAGTATTAATAGTTGAATTTAGAAAATTTGGGTGATTTTTTTTCGATATTTAAAACTCCAGAAGTTTATAATCAAGCTATTGAACAGAAATCCTAGAATTTTAATTCACAGCTTTTTTTCTCCCCATTTTTTCCTTTCGGAAAAGGTTGGATTTACCCACCCAACCCCTTTTGTAAGTAACTGGGGATCAAGTTTCCTGCACCCATAGAATCCACAGAAGTTAGGGGGTGAGGGTTCTTAAGTTGCAAGGGTTCTTTGCACATACGCCCTATTCATTCCAACAATCCTTGTAGTTTTGTATAACCTCCAGTAGCAGTGCTCCTAGAGCCCTACAATCACTATAGTGTTATTTTGTTCTCCACATACCTCAAAGCAAGGCTTGCTGAAAATATGCTATATGTGGTAACCCCCAAACTTATACAATTAATTTATGTCTATGCTTCTTAGAGTGGAGACATATTTAGACACTATTAAAGTTTCTACACTTTCTACATGAAACAGAATTTGTAAGCTTATTTTTTCTATTCTTGGTAATAAATTGCCTCAGCTAAGATCAAAACAGCCCGTGACAGAAAGTAACAAGACAATTTGTTATTTTCTTTTAGAGTGCCCAAAAGCCTTTCATACCAAAATGTAGTGGTACTAGTGTGGCACAAGAACTGATGAAGAAAAGGGGAGTCTATAGAAGACCCATATTTTCAGACAATACTAAGGATTAAAAAAAAAAAACCTCTTTTGAAGCTTTTTTGTTATTTTTTTTTTAAAGTCTTCAGCTTCTTTACACAATTTGTCGAGGGTGGGAGAACCCCCATACACTACACTACACTACACCTTCACATTCAAAATTCAAACCTTTCCAAATATAGCTTGATTATGACAGTTTTGGTGCCAATGAACTATAGAATTGTTTAACAAACAACACACACACACACACAATTTTCAATTGTACTACCCACATCCATATTTAGGAACCTAAATAAAAGTGGCTTATGTTCAGACACTCAGAGGAACCATAGGTCGCTTTGATACTTAGCAGCCTCGGAAATCACAAAACTTTCATTTAGGTGCTAACTTTAGGCAAACCAAATTAGGAACAATAGTTAAGAATAAAATTGTGAGGCACGTAGAAGAACATAATTTGTTGGACAAAAGTCAACATGGTTTCTGTAAAGGGAAATCATGTCTTACTAATCTATTAGAGTTCTTTGAAGGGGTTAATAAACATGCAGACAAGGGGGATCCAGTAGATATATTATACTTAGATTTTCAGAAAGCCTTTGACAAGGTCCCTCACCAAAGGCTCTTGTGTAAATTACATTGCCATGGGATAAGAGGGAAGGTCCTTTCATGGATTGAGAATTGGTTAAAAGACAGGAAACAAAGGGTAGGAATAAATGGTAAATTTTCAGAATGGAGAGGGGTAACTAGTGGTGTCCCCCAAGGATCAGTCCTGGGACCAATCCTGTTCAACTTATTCATAAATGGAGAATAAGGGGTAAGCAGTGAGGTGGTAAAGTTTGCGGATGATACCAAACTGTTTAGGATAGTCAAGACAGAAGCAGACTGTGAGGGACTCTAAAAAGATCTCACCAAACTGAGTGATTGGGCAACAAAATGGCAAATGAAATTTAATGTGGATAAGTGTAAAGTAATGCACATCGGGAACAATAACCCCAACTATATGTACAGTACGATGGGGGCTAATTTGGCTATGACAAATCAGGAAAGAGATCTTGGAGTTATCGTGGACAGTTCTCTGAAAACTTCCACACAGTGTGCAGCGGCGGTTAAAAAGGCAAATAGGATGCTAGGAATTATTAAGAAAGGGATAGAAAATAAGACCCAGAATATCTTACTGCCCCTGTATAAAACTATGGTACACCCACATCTTGAATATTGTGTGCAGATGTGGTCTCCTCACCTCAAAAAAGATATTTTGGCCTTGGAAAGGATTCAGAAAAGGGCAACTAAAATGATTAGGGGTTTGGAACAGGTCTCATATGAAGAGAGGTTAAAACGACTGGGACTTTTCAGTTTAGAAAAGAGGAGACTGAGGGGTGATATGATAGAGATATATAAAATCATGAGTGGTGTGGAGAGGGTGAAGAAAGAAAAGTTATTTATTAGTTCCCATAATAGAAGAACTAGGGGACACCAAATGAAGTTAATGGGTAGCAGGTTTAAAACTAATAAAAGAAAGTTCTTCTTCACACAGCGTGTAGTCAACCTGTGGAACTCCTTGCCAGAGGAGGCTGTGAAGGCTAGGACTATAACAGTGTTTAAAGAGAAGCGAGATAATTTCATGGAGGTTAGGTCCATAAAAGGCTATTAGCCAGGGGATAGAAATGGTGTCCCTGGCCTCTGTTTGTCAGAGGCTGGAGAAGGATGGCAGGAGATAAATCGCTTGATCATTGTCTTCGGTCCACCCTCTCTGGGGCACCTGGTGCTGGCCACTGTCGGCAGACAGGCTACTGGGCTAGATGGACCTTTGGTCTGACCCAGTACGGCCGTTCTTATGTTCTAAATTTGAAATTTTGTGTGTATTAAAGATTGATTACTTATTATTCCGAAATAATGCGAGCGTCTACACAGCAATTCTGTTATTTTGAAATAAATTCAAAGTAATGGACAACTTATTCTGACTTCTGTAAACCTCATTCCACGAGGAATAATGCCTATTCCAAAATAGCTCTTTCGGAATAGCGGTAGTGTGGATGCTCCACTGCTGCTATTTTAAAACTGTCCTCCCCAGGGCCATTCAAAATAATTAGCCTCCTGGGGCTCTAAATTGAGGTAGCACATCCACATTAGGGAAACCTACCTGAGAGAATTTTTGAGGGTTCCCTGTAGTATAAACATGCTATTTCGAAAAAAAGCTGTTTTGGAGTATTTCTTCTGGAATAGCTTATTTTGAAATAAGCGTGCAGTGTAGACGTACCTGCATTGGTTATCAGAGACCACTGATCTCAAGAATGCTTTGGGAGATTAAACTGATTGAAACACCATTGTAAATTCATGTGACTTACTATTGTTATCATTTTTGAAGATTCATGTGGAATATTAGTTTCCATTGCCTCTGTTTGAAGTTTGGAATTTGTGGTCTGATTGTTTATCTGTGGGAATCTACAAAACATAAACCTCATTAGAATCTCAGGAAATCTCAGACTGAGAATATATTATGGCAAATTCAGTTGATTGGCTTGTGAAGAGTAGCATATTAAATTTGGATACTAATTTTTTTAAATATGATATATAAGTATTGTGATTGTGTTTTAAGATCTCAACACAATCTTCACGAGGAAGCTATTCTTATGTGTTTCCATTTTTCCTCGGGCCATTTGGCTCTCATTCTCTTACCTCTACTCTATCTCCTTGTTACTATTCCCAATTGTCAATTTTAGGAACATAGACCTTCTTATATTCTAAGAACTCTTTCACTGGAAAAGCTCAATGAAAGGTTGTTACATTGTTTTGAGATTTTAAATGGAAATTTATACTGTTTCAAATATTATGAAAGGTGTTTTTTTCATTTAAAAACAAGCAATGTGATTTGCTTTTCAACTAATATATTACAAATGTAGATGAAGTATGTTTTCTTTTATTAAACATACAGATGTAAATTGATATACAATGAAAAAACATGTTATTTTCCAAATTCATCATACTCTAATTGATAGCTGAAAAGGTCAGGAACCATCCAGTTCCACCAGCTACTTCTGTTTTCCAGCAATGCCCACTGTCCGTCACTGTATTCCAGACCAGCTCCTCAAATATAGCCCCATCTCAGGAAACCCATGGAAGCAGGTTGGGCAGCAGAAAGTAGGGGACAAACAGAAGTGGCCAGAGGACATAGAGGTAAGCAAGACTGTGGGAAAGTAAAAGGATAAGTGAGTCAGGCTCAGGAAACTGCAGGGCTGAAGAGTTAGGCAGTGAGGTGGGAGCTCAGAGTGTAAATGGAAATGATACATGGCAGAGTACTTGGGAAGAACACAATATTGATATTTCTGTGTCAGACATTAACACATCCAAATTTGAATCACCATGACAATGATGCAGAACTAAAGGACTAAGCAGGGCTGTAGGTATCATGGGTAAAAGTGGCCATGATGGTTACAGTCAGTGAACGAATAGGGTAATGAAATTGCATTAGGGTTTGAGTAGGGCTATGAGGGACAAGAAGGAAAAGCAGACTTCATGAAAGAAGAATCCTGCAGTGCCTGGGGAAGTTGAGCCGGATGACATATCTTATGTGATAATGGAGAGTCGAGGGTATGCACCACGGCACTGGCTCATAGGGTATGTCTACACTGCATCCATAGCTCGAAATAGCTTATTTCATATTTTGGCAGTGTCTACACAACACCAAATTTCAAAATAATCCACTATTCCAAAACGTCCCTTATTTCTTGTGGAATGAGGTTTATAGGGATGTCAGAATAGCAAGCCCACTATATTTCGAAATAATAGGCTTGCTGTTAAGACACGGCTGGTATCTCGAAATAGCACTGCAGTGTAGACATAGGATACGTCTGGTATCTCGAAATAGCACTGCAGTGTAGACATAACCATAGAGACTTAGCCACCAGTTGCATTGCTGCCTCAGCATCTCCACTGTACCAAATATGGGCATCATGGGGAGCCTCTAGGACATGGAGGGCAATGGTATACAGAAATTCAGTTCTCCTCAACCAGAGGCCCTTGGCTCACTACCATGCTTTTAAGTTCTGCTACCTTTATATAGTCCCACTCCCTCCCTTGTGACAAGCCCCTCCACAAAGTACACTTCTCTTTCAGCTCTCAGTCCCAATGCAGACACCCAATTACTATGTTATACCAGACTAGGGATGTTAAATTGCGAGTAATTTACTAATCGAATAGTCGATGCATTTTGCATTGACTATTCGATTAGTCAATAGAGCGCCTCCACCTCTGAAGTGTAGCAACAGCCCTAGAGCTGTTGCTACTCTTCAAAGGGGAAAGCGCGGCGTAGAGCCCAGGGTCAGCTGGGGACTCCCCTGCTGACCCCGGGCTCTATGCAGCGCTGTTGCTTCGAAATGCTGCAGGGAGCCCAGAGTCAGGCTCCTCCCAGCATTTCAAAGTGGCAGCACCGCGTGGAGCCTGGGATTAGCTGGGGACTCCCCTGCTACTCCTGAGCTCCCTGTGACGCTGCTGCTTTGAAACGCCATGGGGAGCCTTCTGTCAGGCTCCTTGTGGCGTTCCAAAGTGGTAGCACCATGTGGAGCCCGGGATCAGGCTCCTCATGGCATTTAAAGCGGCAGCACTGCGTGAAGCCTGGGATCAGTTGGGAACTCCCGCACTGACCTGGGGCTCCCTGAGGAGCTGCCACTTTGAACCGCTGTGGGCAGCCCAGCATCAGGGTTCTCGTGGTGTTTCAAAGTGGCAGCCACGCATGGAGCCCGGGATCAGTGGGGGAGTCCCCAGCTGATACCAGGCTCAACGCAGCGCTGCCGCTTTGAAACGCTGCATGCAGCCTGAGGACACCCCAGCTGTCCCTAGGCTACATGCGGTGTTTCAAAGTGGCAGTGCCACACAGAGCCCAGAGTTTGGCCCCAGGCTCCATGCAAAGCTGCCGCTTTGAAGTACCCTCTTCTCTTCCCCTCCTCTTGCTGCCTCTTTCTGATAGAGGTTGTAAGGGGGGGAAGTGACTAGTCGACTCGACTATCCGATAAGCATTTGCATTTGCTTATCGGATAGTTGACTAGTCCTTCACATCCCTAAATCAGACATAAATCTTTACTCCAACTTCATATTCAAAAAAACCAATAAATACTTTACATGAATGCAAGTACGTAAGCATATGCTTTGTAAATACAGAAAACATATCAAACTAGCTGAGCTCAGATTTCAAGTTTGCATTTGAAGGTGATTTAAAGAAAATGAATATGTGAAATGCTGTTGGTTATATGTTGAAAGTGCAAGAGAGTTTTTTTGCAAAGGAGAGGTGTTTATAAGTACCTTTGGGTTAAACTATATGAATTAATGTTACTTTGAGTGTGTTGACAAGAAATGCACTGGAGAAAGCTTAATAGATTTTTTGAGTGGCTCCACTCTATATAATCAGATTTTTAAGAAGTGGGCCTCATCACACTGTGGCTATCTAACAGGCCTTCTCCACCTCCTGCTGGTGGCATCTGCACCCCAACACTCCTCACCCAAGAGCCACTCAGACGAGGCAACCAAGATGAAAGTCCTCCAGAGACCAAGAAGGGTGAGGAGAAAATACTGATCAATCAGGAACCAGTAGGCCTGTGAAAAAGGATTGCCTGTAGTTGTTTGGGGGCAGAGTTAGGTGAGAAAGGGACAGAGAAGGAATGCTTCAGTGCTAACCCAGACAAAAGCCTTGCTCTAACTTTTAGAACTAACTAGCCTGCATTTTGAAGGTTTTTTCTCCCCCTATTCGTTTAAACAACACAGACAGTTGAGTCCTGAGTTGCTATTTTGTTACTTGATTGTTTAGAAATTGATGCCAAGTTATGGGACTGGCTGCCTTGCCCCAAGCAAGAAGCCGAACCTTTCAGAATATGGTGGGGAGCACCTGCAGTACCACTAGTGGAGCATCCCTGCCTCTTCCATATTGATTTTGATCCACATATTGTCACTGACTCACATTTAATAAAGTGAATTCTAATTAAGAATTTTAAAGATATTAATTATAATTAATTAATATCTAAGCATTCAAAATATGACTTGTAAGTATGGTAAAAGCCACTAAATTGCTGTTACTGTAGAGGATGCTGTTCTTTTGGCAAGCCTATTGGTAAATGAAGAATTAAAAAAAGTAGGAACTTCACACACTTTCAAATAGTGTATGTTAGAAAAATAAATGTTAAATTTCAGCATTAGAATAATCGTAATAATAATTTTGGAAAAAAGAAAATTAAACAATTTTTATATAAGCAAATCAAAGAAATTACACACTTTTTGGAAAATTTAAACATGTAATACGTAAGGATTTTGTTTAATTTAATATTTTTGAAGTTTCTTTGATTAAAAGCAAATAATTTATAGGAGACTTATTTCTTCATCCAAAAGGATACTAAAGACTATGATGGATTGGTAAAGCCTGATTTAACTAACTTTAAATTTTTTTGTAAATAAAGGAATTGGAGAAAAGATCCAAAAGGTAAAAAATATGATCCATATTTAATAGACTTACTGCAATTAATTTTTGAAAACTATCACTTTGGAAATCTAGGCAGTAAGAGAGGGAAAGGGCAGATAAAGCAGGGGAACAGGACTGAGTAAGAAGTCAAAATGACTTATCATAAATTACACTTCTCTGCATTAGATACTAAAATATACCAGGAAACATAATACAGTAGACTTCCGATAATCCGGAACCTATGGGACCTACGTGGTGCCGGATTATCAGATATGCCGGACTATCAGGAGGTACTATAAGCAGGTTATATATATACTGTATACATTATATACTGTATATAAAGTGTTCTTAACCCTTTTATTGTACATACTGTATATAGTATACTGTAATGTTTTAGTTTTTAAGCCTTTTTACCCTTTTTGCTCAGTTCAGCTGCTGCCGCTGTTACCTTGTGACTCGTTTTTGGCCGAAGCTCACTCACTAAGCTCTTGCCATTTTGATGCCGGACTATCAGGAGTGCCGGACTATTGGATGCCGGACTATTGGAGTTTTACTGTATTTGACTTTACTATATTTTAGAATAGTTTAACTTCTACAAGATTTCAAGAAGCATATTTTAATGCTAAAAGATTGAAACAGCATTGTTATAAAACTCAAATATAAAGAATTTATTATTGATGCTTTTACTAGTTCATCTTTCTGAATTTTCTTTGATTAAATAATAATAAATATTTTTTTAAAAAGCTTTTAATGTTAATTTCAAAGTAATATTTCTGAAAGCAAGTTGAAGTTTCTTTAGGGACAAGATCATGTTGTCTTAAAAGCCCACAAATCTGAATGCAGCCTGAGCACTAGGGGCTTGATCCTGCACCATTCAAGTCAATGGGAATTTTGCCAGTGACTTCAATGGAAACAGGATCAAGCCATAATTCAGCTGCACCTACTTTCCCTAGACAGGGAGACCAGACGCCCCAACCCCCAAAAGAATGCTTCATTTCAATTCCCGCTCTTCCAGCACTTCTCTTCAATCACACTCTCCTTCTTCATGAATAATGGGGGAAGAAAAGTCCATTACAATATTCTGCAGACAACTGATGCAACAGAGTATGACAGCAAAACTGATAAACCATTATTTCACAAATAAATTGTTATATATGAAATATTTGAAAGCTTTATAAATCTTTTAAAGCTTGTTATAGCTTGCCCTTATTTTCCAGACAGAAGTAGTCCATCTATATTAAATTTTGTAAGGTGCTAGTACAGTTTCATTATTTTCCTTTTTTCCTTTTTTTTCCACTCCTATACAGTAGGATCAATTACTATAGTTGCTATCAAAATCACATTTCCCTCAGGGTGCACTTAGTAAATAAAAACAACAGTCCCAATCGAATATCCTAGATTAAATTATCCTGATGGTTTGAAATGTGCTGGTTTGGAGGTTCCCAGAGGGCAGAGGCAGCTTGCATCAAAAACATAGGAAGCACATTGGCAGAACTGTCACTCAGCTTAGAAAGCAGTGAATTTTCTCTCTCCCCCCTCTCCCATGCCTCCCTCCATTCTTAGTGACTGTGGTCTTTCCATGTCAAAATGAAGGTCATTGCCAAGGCAACCTGGTACAGCTGTACACTACTTGACATATGGATAAATGGTCAATTTTACTCCCAGTGTCAGTGGTGACAGAATGATGTCCTAGGCCCTAATCAAGATTTAAATATGAGCTCTCATTAGTATAGTCCACTTAGAAACTAAGGGCTCATCTACACTTCTGGTAATTTAACAAAAATGCTATTCTAGAACAAGAGGGTTTTGCACAATGGTTTTGAATGAATTGAGGCACATGCTCTGCAACCAGCTGATGCCTTTCTTGCAATCTTTGGCAGTCAGGGAGCCATTGCCATACATGAGTATTGTTCACCTGGCTGAAAATGATTTGTGAGTTTGTAAGGAGGTTGACTTGATCGTTAGGGAAAAAGAGAGATTTGGGGCAAATCCAGGATCTTTTCTTAGGGGTGATTATAAATTGACCTGACATGCTGCAACAGAGGGTGTGTTGGAAATCACCAGGGCTATATGGGTTGACAAGGAGCGAAGGCATATGAATCAGGAGATGCCTAAATTTGTATGTGAAAAAATTACCCATACAAAAATCATCCATCAGAAAATATTGCATAGTATTTCATGGACAATGGGCTATATACCTAACCAAGCAGGGAGAAGACATATTTTTGGCCAAATTTCAAAAGTGAATTTGTAACTTTCTGGGAACCCATCTAGTAATGAAGCAAAGGTAACCAAGACAATTGTT
This sequence comes from Rafetus swinhoei, assembly GCA_019425775.1. Classification (NCBI taxonomy): domain Eukaryota; kingdom Metazoa; phylum Chordata; order Testudines; family Trionychidae; genus Rafetus; species Rafetus swinhoei. Next base: position 59,900,784 of record CM033427.1, read on the forward strand.
GCTGTCTTGTGGCAGGTGTCCAGTGAAAGTACTCATTCCATAAGGGAGTACAATTTTCTGATAAACTAGCAACAAGTGAAGCTGGGGGAAGCTGAGGAAGTGGGTTTGGGACTCCTAAATTTGAAAGAACAGGAAAACAACCTCCCTTTCCAGCACCTTTAGAGCCTCATACAAGGGGAAGAGGTGGAATGTGAAAGGGTGTTGCCTTCTTCAAATACATGAAAACAATTAAGAAAAGAATGGACCTGCACTGTATGGTTTATTGCAGTGTTTCTCAAAGTGGTCTGTGGGCTCACTTTGAGAATGCTGTTAATGGGATGCTCCCGTTTGTTTACTTAACAGCTCTGAGGTCACGGCTGCGGAGCGTCACGACTCCTATTGGCTGCAGTTCACAAAGGGAGGGAATTGGGTTTATTTAGTCTGCAGAAGAGAATAGTGAGGGGGAATAGCAGCCTTCAGCTTCCTGAGGGGAGGTGCCAAAGAGGATGGAGAGAGGCTGTTCTCAGTAGTGATGGATGGCAGAACAAGGAGCAATTGTCTCAAGTTACAGTGGGGGAGGTCTAGGTTGGATATTGGGAAAAACTATTTGACTAGGAGGGGGGTGAAGTACTGGAATGGACAAAGCCCTGGCTGGGATGATTTAGTTGGGATTGGCCCTGCTTTGGGCAGGGGGCTGGACTCAATGACCTCCTGAGGACTCTTCCAGCCCCAGGATTCTATGATTCTATGACCCAGGCCACTGCTTCCCGTGGCTCCCCTTGGCCTCAAACTGTGAACTGCAGCCAATGGGAGCTGTGAGGCTCCATGACTGCAGAGCTGTTAAGTAAACAAACCAGAGTGACCCATTAGCAGCTTTCTCAAAGTGGCCCTGGGGTATTTTCCATATGAGTTAATAATGCCTCACTCATATCCCATGCATGGGAGAGCAACAGAAATGATTAGCAGTCTAGAAAATATGATTTATGAAGGAAGACTGGAAAAATTGTGTTTATTTTGTTTGGAAAAGAGAAGATTGAGTGAGACATCTTAACAAGAGGACGATAAATTGTTCTTCGTAACCCCTGAGGACACAACAAGAAATAAGGAGCTTAAATTGCAGCAAAGGAGATTTAGGTTAGACATTTTCAAATACTTCCTAACAGTAAGGGCAGTTAAGCATGAAACAAATTATCTAGGGAAGTTGTGCAATCTCTGTCACTGGTGATTTTTAAGAACTACCTAGACAAACAACTCTAAGGGATGGTCCAGTCAGTATTTAGTCCTGCCTCAGTACAGAAGGCTGGACCAGATAACCTACTGAGGTTCCTTCCAGTTCTGCATCTATGACTTCATGTTCTAGACAAACTGCTGTTATAGAATGCTGGTGAATCATATTATTTTCTACAAGTTTGATGTCTGACTAATGAACTTGCAGACAATGCACAGTATAGACCATGATGTAATATACAGAATAAGATTATGAACATGACAACCTGTAGGAATAAATGCAATCATGCACACATGCAGCAGATTCATTTTATGGGGCTGAGGTGCTGGCAATTTCCAATACTATGTTCATACAAGCTACACAGCAGGGCTTGAATATGGACCCATGAACCTTATTTGGAGGACTTAAAATATAGGTTATTTAATTAACAGCAAATTAACAGTAAATAATAAAAACAGACATTTCTTTCAATGAATTTTCTTGAAAATAGAATTACATTTAAAAGCCTCTAATGGTGACCTGAAAGTTGAGTCGCCTTAATGTTCATGTCCCTGGTGATTCCCTCAGCTGCCTACTCTATTCCTATGGCATTTTCAAGTGTCTTCCTTGGGTTAACACTCAAAAAAATTCCCATGCAGTGCAGAAAAGTGTCGTATCATCTTTTTTCTACAATAATAACAACAGTTTACAACCAGACATAACCACAGCCTCTGATTTTGCACCTGAAAAGAAAATCCAACCAACCCCTCCCTCCCATAAAAAAAAAAAACCAAACAAAAAAACCCAACAACAACCATAAATCTGTATTGTATGGAAACAAACAGATGTGTGTACATTTTGATAGACACAACTACTTTCCCATATATTTTCCAGGTGCAAAACTGAAGTCTGCAGTAAAAAATGTGACCTTTCCCATCTTTTAAAAGAATCTCTGTTGTTGGATTTTATGAAAAGTTGGTGTAACAGCTATAAAGCAGAATTCTAAGATTTGCTTTTACGTAATTTTATCTACCTTTTAAAAAAAATTAGCAGCCAAATACAATGACAAAAAGATACTAATGGATTCACTGGCACTATAATATATACGGGAATCTTTCACAGGAAACAATAAATTCAAAATAGAGCAAATAAACTTAAGGATAACAGAAGAGATATTACTGCTATTCACTACGGTATGCATTTTTACAGATTTGTGCAAATTAGGCTATTTTAAATTTCACTCTGCCTCGGTTACATAAATGCTAGATATAATTATTTACTCTCTACAGAATACTGGAATTCTAGGGGTCTCATCCTTTCCTGTCATTTCTATCATGTAAACTATTTGAAACTCTCCACTGGTTCATCTTTGGCTCCAAATTCAAGCTTCCTTTGAGCTCCTTCATGGCATTAGAAGTGCCCTTACCTATTTAACAGCCCTTTTCCTGTTTCATCACATGATAGTGTGCATTCTTTCTTCTGTACTTCTCCATAATCCATGTTCCAACCTTCCTATGTTCACTCACAAGGCCTCTACCTTCTCCATATTTCAGTCTCTCTTGAAGATGCACTTCTGTCTTTCTAGCAATGGAGTTTCTATTTGGTTTTTACTGACATGAAGATTGATTTAATAAAAATGAACATAACCTTATTTTGTTGATACCTGGTGAACCACCACCTGGAACACTGAGCTTGTGTGTTATACCTCTTCCCCCAAGCACCATCTGTTTATTTGTATGTCTTTTGTAACACTGTGAGTGTCTTGTCTCTAGAAAATACCTAGCCTGCTGTGGATGCTATTGTGAACCAAAACCCAATAATTTCTACTTACAATACCACTCAAAAACTGTGCATGGTATGCCTGTACACAGCTCCTTTACCAATTACATAGAAAGGGTTTTCATTTTATATATTTCCTTTTTTAAAAACCTTGAGTACTCCCTTTGAGAATAAGGTTATCAGATTCGCTAACAGTGGAACAAGTATATAGAGTACCAAATGTCAACAGTGGGATCCTCTTTGCTGTTGTACGTTGCTTTTGAAAAACATGAAATTACCAGTTATAAGTATGGTAATTTATACCAATTTAAAAAGCATTGAAAAATTATTTAAATAAATAATAAGATGTTTTAGAGACAGTCTGCACAGTAAACCTTTCAGACCAGTTATGTGGGTTTGCATGTCAACTATTTTATAATTAAATGTATTGCGTCTATGTTGCTGCAGTCTAATTTTTTAATTTTTATTTCAGTCCATTCAAAGTAACTCTGGGGAATAGAATGGTTCTTTTACTCTTTTCAGATTCCATAATTTGTAATCTCATATCTACTAACACAACCTATTGAAATTATCAAGTTAGTTTTTTAAATATTCTAACAGGAAAGTATTACTCAATGATAATATATTGCACTTTTGTACATATGACTGTAAAATAATGTTCCATTTAAAAATTTTGGGGTCACATTTCTGATGTTTTCAATAATAGAGCTACAAGAATACTGTTAAATTAGAATTGGTAATTTCATACATATTTCATAAGAAATAATCAAACAAAAGAGAGAAAATAGGAACACAAACAAGGTATACAAAAATCTAACCAAAATGAACATAAAAATGCCACTAACCCAAAGCATGAACTGTTCTTCTATGCTTCTTTGAAATCTTGCTTGTCTTAATTATATGTAGAGCATTTTCTTTGAACTGCAGTTCACAAAGTCTTTCAAGAAGAATTGTTATTTCTTCTGTGATGGTATCCAGATAAGTTTCATTAATAAACATCAGTGTTGAGGAAGGATCTATAGTACCACTTAGTATATACAAATCCTCTTTTATCATTGTGCATAGCGTAGGTATTGAACTTTGGTAACCATGCACCACCTTATCAAAGTTTGTTTCACCACAGCTAGATAGAACACAGTTCTGCAGAAGCTCAGAAACCAATTTATTCTGTATGTTTTGGTACTTAGTTAGAACTTCTGATTCTGGATATAGAAACAAAAGTTGCTGTATGCATTGAGTTTTAAACTGTATTTGCTGTTTTAAAGTAACAGTATTTGTTTCATGAGGACTCTGAAGTGTATTTACTAAGAACCGTCGAAGGTGTAATCTCACATCATTCCAAACAGATTTGATGTTCATAGATGAATCATCCTCAATGGCATGAAGGGAAGCTCTGGATGTTAATTCAAAAGATGTCCCACTTGGAGTACATGGAAATGAGACTCCACACTGACTGGAGAGATCCAGAAGAAAGTGAAGTATCATTTCTTCTTGGTTTTGTTCATTCCTCAGCAAGCTTTGCTAATAATGGTAAATTATATAGTATTTAGAGATGTTGCATGAATAAACTGTTTACAAAATTAACTTTGTGTTAAAGATGCAAATTATTTTTAATTGTAAACTACAAAATGATAATTTCTTTCTAATTAACTTGATTTCTCCAAGTCCCTGCATGTTAGCCCAGGCACAGAGTATAAATTCTCTTACCAATAAGGAGCTATAGGATAAAAAGTACAGTTTTTTTTTCTGATGTCACTTTCTGTATAAAATGGCTATCTGGCTGATTTTGTTCAATTAAATATTCCCTAAGCAAAGACTGATGAATCATACCCCATAGGAGCTGCCTACCATTGGCAGACACTGTAATACAAAATCTGCAGCAACACGAAGCATGGAAGAACATCCATAGTATCACTGGCAGAAATTTTTTCACTTTAGTACTTTTTGACAAAAAAATGGCTTTTCACAGAAAATGTTCATGTTACAGTGAAACCTTTGTTATCCGGCACTCTGTTAACCAGAAAACTTTGTTAACTGGCATTGCCCCCAGCCACAATACTGTCACATCTTCAGGCACACAGACCTGGCTTGGTTTATCATGATTAGCTTAACAATTTTTTTTTTTTTAAGAAGTACTAATCATCTTTATCTCAAAATAGAAATGTGAGACCAACTGCCTCACACTACAAAACTACCAATATTAAAAACCTGAGTTTTACTATTATTGTCCATTGGGTCTTTCCTAGGTTGATGGGGACCCTCAGATAACTGGAATTTTTAGATAACCAGAACGCCCTAATCCCCAAGCGTGACGGATAACACAGGTTTTACTGTAATCGAAATTTTCAAAGGAAAAAATTATTTTGTCTACGTAATTAGAGAACAAATAATTTTTCACTTAAATATTTTCATAGTACAACTAGACAGTTCTCCCAGCATCAGCTCTTCCAATTGCATGGAGCCAGCCCCTAGTTTGTGGTCTGTCCAACTTCATGAGGAGTAAAATTCAGAATATGTCAGCAAAACATTTTTTATCAGAAAATGCTGAAAAAATATTCCTGAAAGGGGTCAGTTTCGATGAATTTCCCATTTTGAAAAAAATAACGTTGAAGTTGTTAAAATGTCCTGTTTTGGCATTTTCTAAATGGAAAAATATCAATGTTGGGGGGATCAAAATGAAATTTTACTTCAAATGTAAGTTAATTTATAATAAAAAAGTAAAAAGGAAGACATTTTGACCTGATCAAATTTATTTGAGGGATTTTCAGTTCACAAACACTTCTGAGATGTTGATGTTTTGCCCCAATTTTGGATGGCAAAAATATTAGAAATCTTTAAGAATTCTCCTGAGATAGGAGAAAAATTATTTTCTACCCAGCTCTGCTATAAAAAGCTACATCACCACTGCGGACCTATTTCGAGACACCTGCGGTATCCCAAAATAGCTATCCCGCATCTTAACAGTGTGCCCTTTATTTCAAAATATAATGGGCTCGCTATTCCGATGTCCCCGTAAACCTTGTTCCACGAGGAGGAAGGGATGTTTCGGAATAGCGGGTTATTTCGAAATTGACTCAAAATAAGCTACACAATTTGCATAGCTCAAATTGCATAGCTTATTTTGAGCTACAGGTGCAGTGTAGATGCACGTGTGTGTGTGTGTGTGTGTGTGTGTGTGTGTGTGTGTGTGTGTGTGTGTGTGTGTGTGTGTGTGTGTGTGTGTGTGTGTGTGTGTGTGTGTAAAACAAAAGCCCTGTCCTAAGTTAGATAATACTGATTAAAAAAAGGATAGACTGAAGAAAAACTAAAAAAACCTGACCAGGTAACATAACTTTTCAGCTGATGAAGAAAAGAAAACAAAGGAATAGTATAAATCAGCCAACCATATGCATTTATAAAGTGAATGGCATCACAATAATGTTTGTTTTTTCCTCTCTCCTTCTTATTTCTTGCATGATGATTTATATGCACTCTCCAGACTGACAGTAAGGGTATGTCTACACTTCAAGCTTATTTCAAAATAAGCTATTCCAGCTATTTTGAAATAGCACGTCCACACTTCAGGGAAGCCTCAAAATTAGACCAAGGCAGGCTTCCCTAATGTAGACCTGCTACCTCGATTTAGAGCCCCAGGAGGAACAGGGGAGGAATAACTTAGAATGGCCCTGGTGAGGGGCTATTTTGAAATAGCAGAAGTGGAACATCCACACATGATTCATTTTGAAATAGCTATTTTGAAACAATGGAATGGATGTATAGACGCTTGCATTGTTATTTCGAAATAACGCTAGTTATCTCGGTGCAGTATAGATGCACCCTAACAGAACAAATACAGTGGATAAAATATAGTTACTAAAAGAAAGTCTGAGGAAATGAAGTTTAACTCTATAAAATGCCTGGCAGGCTCTTAGTACATTTAAAAAGTAGAAGCACAGCTGGAGGGACTGGGAGAGAGCCGGGAATCAGCTGTCTCAGCTTGCATCCAGTGCTAGACTCTGAGCCTCTGCTTTTTAAATGTATTAAGAGCCACCAAGAATAGCTGATTCCTGGCTCACGCTCGGCCCCAGCTACACCTCTGCCTCCCATGCCCCCCAAGACAGTGTTGGGGGAAGCTGGCTTTTAAGCTGGCTGGCCCCCAGGACCGGCTCCTGCTCCCCTCTGCTGCTTTTCTTCGATAGGGGAAGCAAGAGTGTGGGGAAGCGACTAGTCAAGTCACTACTCGACTACCCAATAGGTATATGTTTATCGGGTAGTCAACTAGTTGCTTACATACCATAAGGAACAAGAGCAATAATACACAAGGTTTTTGTCCTACAGAGGATGGAGAAATACAATCAATGATCTATAAGAGTAAGATAACTAATTAAAAGCTTTCAAACAAGAGATCATTATTAAGTTAATTGAGCAATAAAATTCAATGCATGCAGATATTCACTGTGGACAGAAAAGGTCAGATTGTAAAACCGTGACTTAAACTGAATAGTTCCTTACACCACAAGTGATTCCACAGAAGTCAATGGGACAATTTATGATATAGGGTATTACACATAATAAGAAAATAATTGTCTGGCACAAAGGGAATCCCCCATGTACCCTCCTACACTTCTAGTCCTATCTCTGCATTAAATGGGGTTGGATTTTTTGGAAAGAATGGGGGAGCTAGGATGATGAAACTGTTCTCATTAGTGTTCTTCTAAGATTATTTCTCAAATATTAAGGGACCATCTGCAAAAAAGTCAGTACAAGAAAAAAATGTGTCCTACGTTCAATTTTTCTGAATCATTAATGACTCCTCATCTTTCCTGGGGACAAATCCTGCTCTCTTCTCTGTGGTGAGTCAGAACAGTTGTACAGCACAAATGAAGATGGAGGAGCGTGTTTTTGGAAAGTCAGGAAAAGTAGCAGAAGAAGAACTAATGGATGCATAATTGTAAATGAAGAATTTCTAGACAAAGCATTTTTCCATCAAAAAATATGAATTTGTTTCTGAAGCCCAGGATGGAATTTCTGATTAGGCAGAAAAAGGGCAGATGTACCAATAGCCCAGTGATTAGGGCACTCACCTAGAAAGTACGTCTACACAGCAACATTATTGCTAACTAGCATTATTTTGAAATAACTTAGTACGTGTCTACAGCACAGGCAGTTATTTCAAAATAATATTGAAATACTGTCAAACACCCAGACACGAACTCCTTCAAGACAGACCCAAAAGAGAAAATAACAGAACTCCTCTTGTTGTTACCTACAGACCACAACTCAGACCCCTCCAACGCATTATACACAAATCTACAACCCATCTTGGAAAATGATCCCTCACTCTCAGAGGCCTTAGGAGAAAAACCTATTCTTGCTTACAGACAACCCCCACAACCTGAAACACATTCTTTCTGATAACCATGCCACAACCACATCACAAGCCTCCAGGAACTCAGCCCTGCAACCAGAAAAGATGCCAACTCTGCCCACATATCTACACTGACGAATTCATCACTGGAGCAAACAACATAAGCCACAAAATCAAAGGGTCATTTGACTGTACATCTAGTAATTTGATCTATGCCATCAAATGCCAACAGTGCCCCTCTGCTATATATATTGGACAAACTGGACGGTCTCTGCGGGAAAGAATCAATGGACACAAATTGGATATATGTAAACGGAACACACAAAAGCCAATTGGAGAACATTTCTGCTTGCCTAACCACACTCTGACAGACCTGCAGGTGGCGGTCTTCACACAAGCCAGCTCTTCAACCCAAATCCACAGGGAAAGCTTGGAATTACAGTACATCCACAAATTCAATTCACATGCTAATGGACTCAATCGATATATGGGCTGGTGGGGACTCTACCGCTGAAGGTGCTAACAGCTTTCTGAGCAGTATCCTTCCTGTCTCAGCAATCTATCTATTAACTTTGATCTTTATCTGCTTAGGTTTAAGTACCCATTCTCCAGATACTTAATGATGCCTTGTTCCCCCCTCCTCCCTTCCTTTTTCCTTTCTCTTCCCCTCACCTATTTATTTCTAGTTTTCATATCCCCTACTCATAACTCCGGTCATCTGAAGAAGTGGGCTGTGCCCACAAAAGCTCATGATACCATCTACATGTTTTGTTAGTCTATAAAGTGCTACCAGACCATTTGTTGTTTTTTTTCTGTCAAGCTGGAGGACTTCTTACTCCGACTCCTGTAATCCTCATTGCACGAGGAGTAAGGGAAGTCGGAAGAAGAGTGCTCTATTTCGAAATAAGTGCTGGGTAGACGCTCCCAATTTCAAAATAAGCTAGGCAATTGATGTAGCTCAATTTGCGTAGCTTATTTCGAGTTAAGCCCTGCTGTGTAGATGCACCCCAAGTTCCAAACTGCTCTATCTGATTCAGACCAGGGACTTGAACCTGAGTCTCTCATGCATTCCAAGTGAATGCCCTGAGCACTGGGCTAGAGTATTAGTCTCTCTGGTTATTATTTAGACCAAAAGGGGACAGTAAGAGAAACAGAGATATTGACTCTATTCACATTATGGTTTATATTCACTCTTCTGAAACTACAAAAGAATAAGTACAAAATATACTACATTAATAGCAGAAAAATAAAAATAAATATTTTAGATAATATATAAAAAACCTGCAGATTTTTTTACCAAGGTTGTAAGAAATTCAATCAATTCTCCTTGAGATGTAGAATACGGTTTGAGGGAACTGAAACAGCAGTTATTCAGCCAATGAAGGCAGTCAGTTGTGTTTTGTAACAGCTCATCAGTACAAGTCTCATTTATTTCTGATTGTAGATTTTTAAGGCATTGTTCCATGCTAAAAACAAAAACAAAAACAAAAAACAAGCATTCAAACTTTTATTCTATTATTTAAAGATGAAAGGTTTTTATATAGCATATCTTTTCAAGAAAGGAAAATACTTTAAATGTATATAACATTATAATATAACATATCTGATATAAGGCTTACAAGTATTAAGTTTAATTCTAAAGAACTAACATTTCTTAAAGAAGTGGGACTAGATCTACAGTAAATTTTCTTAGGACCAGAGAAAACCAACCTTACTCAAAATAAATTTCACTTTGATCCTCAAATATACCCATATTTTCCAGTAAGGACTACTTGCAAAGTAAGGCATTACTCAAAATAAAACTGACTTGATTTGGCCCTTCTGGTTAAATGGATAAAGAATATAAGTAGAATCAACTACTGAATTCACAGCTAAATGTGTCATTCTTCTTCAGCAATCAGCAGCTGTTTTATAACATATCATATACTGTAGAAGGGATGTAAGCGACTAATCGACTAGTTGACTATCTGATAAGCAAAAGCTTATCGAATAGTCGACACACTAGTCGACTGGTCACTTCCCCCCCTTTGATGCCTCTATCAGAAAGAGGCAGCAAGGTGCGGAAGAATAGGGGATGCTGGGGAGCCAGCTTAAAAGCTGGTTCTCCCTAGCTCCAGGGGAGGGGGCAGGGGTGCAGCGGCAGCATTCCATCTTTGAAATGTACAAAAGCCCCAGTTTCAAAGATTGAAACGCCATGTGGAGCCTGGGACCAGCTGACTCTGGGCTCCATGCGGGCACTTCTGCTTTGAAATGTACATTGACTGAAATGCCTTATGGTGTCCGGGGCCAACAGGGGTCTCAAGTTCCATGCGGCATTTCAATCTTTGAAATGCATAAGAGCCCCTACTGGAGCTCTTGTGCATTTCAAAGAGATAGCGCCACATGGAGCCCAGACTCAGCAGGGGACTCACCACTGGCCCCAGGCTCCATGTGGCATTTCAGTCTTTGAAATGCACAAGAGCCCATGGGTGGGGCTCTTGTATGTTTCAAAGGTGGGACACCGCGTGGCTCTTCTGCCTTTGAAATGTAGCAACAGTCAGGCAGGCTCCTGCTACGTTTCAAAGAAGAAGCAGCCTTATCAACTAATTGAATAGCTGATGGAAATTCCATTGACTATTCGAATAGTTGATTAATCTAATTTTGACATCCCTATACTGTAGCAGTTACTTACAGACCACTGATATTTCACTGAAAAACTTAAAAATAACATTTCTCCTAGTAAAGCTAATATTTTCTTTCCCTTGTCCTCACTAGACTATTTGAATGAAAAATTAAATATTTGTTCATTAGAAGTTGATCTACTTCTGTTCCTTACTCTTACCTAAAATCATAACCTTTTTGATTATATCAGAAGTGCTTGGAGTAGAAATCATTAGCATTTCAGGTTGGGAGAAAAATAGCAGGAACAAAAACAAACTTTCCATTTCCATGAAAACATCCCCAAAACCAGAAAAAGGAGAAAAAGCAAGAAAAATGTCTCTTAGAAATAACCGTGTTTAGACAGCCATTTCCTAAATCAAATACTTTTCAAGATTTCCCTTGGTGTCTACTATAATAAGAAAATATTAAACATCACTTAGATTTTGGTCTTACAAAAGCAGAACCAGCAGTGATGTGGATCAGTGATATTGGGTGAACTAACCTTGTTGGTATTCCAGTCAGCACCGTAGCTATATTCCCTTAATGAGATGGGGGTACACCCATGTTTATCCTTGTCTACTTTACTGGTGTGGATCCCAAGATCTGTTTTATCAGAATCAGCCATGATTTTGATTATATAAATGTTTTCAGTTTGTATTATCTATAGATGATTCTGTTTACAGTAGACTTCCGATAATCCGGAACCTATGGGACCTACGTGGTGCCGGATTATCAAATATGCCGGACTAACAGGAGGTACTATAAGCTGGTTATATATATACTGTATACATTATATACTGTATATAAAGTGTTCTTAACCCTTTTATTGTACATACTGTATACAGTATACTGTAATGTTTTAGTTTTTTAAAGCCTTTTTTACCCTTTTTGCTCAGTTCAGCTGCTGCCGCTGTTACCTTGTGACTCATTTTTTGCCGAAGCTCACTCACTAGGCTCTTGCCATTTTGATGCCGGACTATCAGGAGTGCCGGACTATTGGATGCCGGACTATTGGAGTTTTACTGTATTTTATTTATTTATTTCAAGTTAATTTATTGCTGGTAAAGGATGCAAATGTAAATTTCTTGTAGCTCTATTTCTTGTAGCTTTCCTACTGTTGGTTCATGCAGTAGCTAGTCAAACCTGCATGTAACTGAAGCTGGGAGTGTCCCTGCCTGTGTAAATGCTAGTGAAAGTGTAAGACAAAGATTGGTTTAGAGCTCCTCACAGCAGCACAGTGAAAGAGAAAGCCCAGGCTGGTCAGCTAGAGAGCTCCATGGTATACCCTCAGTTTCAAATGTGGCACCCTAGGAGAAACCTGTCACACCCCTACTACATGAAAGCAAGAAAACCTAGTCCAAATTTTCAGTTTGTTCTAAATGGCATAAAAAAAATCAGAAAGTACTTAGGCTGAGTTAGAAGTGAACTAGAAATCACAGGTGAAAGGTCATAGCTGTAACTCACTCAGGGATCATGTTTTTATCTTTAAGTTTTGCTTGGAAAATGTGTTTACTTTTTTAAATGGATCTTTTCATCTTACATTTAGGAAATATTTAAATTTCCCTTCTTCACTTATTATGCAGCATATCCAACCTTTTTTCATCTCATGCATTGCCTTATTTGATCAGCATCAGCAGGGCTGCCAGTGGGAGGGGTATCATGGCAACAGCAGCAGATGGAACCCTGGGCCCTTTAAATCACCATCAGAGCCCCACACAGTGTGGTCCAGGTGGCATTGAGGGCAGACTGGGGAATGCTAACCCCAAGCTCTGCCTCTTTCATGGAGGCCCCACCCCTGCTGGAGGCTCTGCAGCCGAGCCCCACCCCACATTGCCTAGAGCCCAGCAAAGTCTTTTGACAACTATGGGCAACAGTGATAGCACCAATGTCATCTCACAGCTCTGGGAATTGGGTTTGTTAATGTGTATTTATTTTTTCATTGTATTTTGGGGTAGGATGGAAAATGACACATGAAATGGCAAAAAGAGTGATAGATACACAGTAACTAGACATTAGTAGTTTCTTTTAAAAATAATAGCAACATTTATTTCCTCAAAAGATTTCTGGAACCCAGATGATACATATTATCAATATATTTTCTACAGACTGAACCTCTCTAATCTGGTACTCTCTAGTATGGCATGATTTTAGTTAGCTGGATGTCCACTTATCATAGTTGTGGCCAAGTTTTCCTGCAGTCCCTAAAGTTTGCTTACAGCCAGGCTCCCAGTGTTCTCTGCTGTTATTTAGCTCCAATTCACTCCTAAATGTTTTCTAAGAGCCAAGTAAGCAGAGAAAATATTGACCTCCCATCTGGAAATTTCTCTAGTTCAGCACTGATCAGGTCTAGAGGGTGCTGGACTAATGAGGTTCAAGCTGTACAATAGGTTAAATTTTGAACTTCTTCTATTTGTCCCTTTAAAATAATTAAAATCAATAATTATATCAGACTGAATAAAAAAAGAAGCCCATTGCAAACAGGGAGTGTGAAAGATGACATTAATTGTTGAGATACTGACAAATTTTGGAGGAAAGGTAAAAATAAAAATATATTAGGCAAAATATGTTCCTATGTTTCAGAAAAAATCCTCAGGTCACTTAAAAATCACAACATTTTAAATGTGTCCTTTTACCATAGTTTACTCTTACACACTATTAGTAGCAGCTCTGTATTAAGGATTGTGAGAAAGTGTATTGTAATATATTTAAAAATACGAAGTGAACAGTTCAGAATATCTATCTATTCTATAAAGATGCCAAGTTTTAAACTGCATCACCATAAGAAACCAAACTCACTGACAACACCCAATTCAAAATTATATGCAAGCCCCTTTAAAATGAATCGTGTGTGGGTGGTCTATAAAATACACTACATAAAAAGGTGAAGTAAAGGTCTTTTCAAAAAAACTCTGAGTATGAGCAACTTTAAAATTAAGTGCACTGAAACAAATATCTTCTGAGCATCAAAGGGCCTTTTCATGAGTGCAAAGGACCTTCCATGAAAAATAATACTTCTTTAACTGTGGCCCACTCAATTTCCTGATGGGATAACTCCATCCATGAATAGCCATTCTGAACACAATAAAAGATTGACATGTATCTTTTCAACTTGTGTGAACTGTTCTCAGGACTCTGAAATACAATGCCCTGTCCATACACCTTAGCTCCTGGGACACTATATCAAATACTTTTATTTATGAGCCTGATGTGTCCCATTTAATGAAACCTAACAGATTACAGCATTGTGAATTGTAAAGACTCAGGTGTTGTTAGACTACCTAAATCAATTTCAATTAGGTTAAATCAGCTTTCAGACTAATCTCTGACATCTGAATCAGGGCAGTAGACGATGAACTACAAACCATTAATAGGCTAAAGCCTTCCCAGGACCAGATATTTTAGCAATTTGTCCTAACACTGATAACGGGATTAGGCAGACAAATTTCAGTGGACCTCCGTGCAAGGAACAAATAATAGTTCAGTTCAATTTATTTGATCGTTTTATCCCAATAAACTAAACATATTTTTTTGGCTAAAATTGTACTTTTTGCACTGGATAAAAACTTTTGCATATTATTTAATTCATATCATGCTGTAGTGAAGCAGTATCTCAGTATTACTTTCCCCTCCTGTTCTTTACAAGGTTGTATAAGACACTTTATACTATTAGTACTCGTTCATTTATAGCTCTTTAATCCACTGTAGAATTACATCACTCAATAAAATATTTAGGAATTAGGTGACGAATAAACAACTTCAATCATTCTATGCCCATTTTTATACTATAGAAAGAGCTAAACTTAAATATGTAATGCTTTTTTCAAATGATCAAGGTAAACAGGCTGTCAGGCTTACAACTATTCTGATAAAAATGTAACTAAAAGCTAGCCTCTTATACTAAATCTTATGCCAGGAATGAGGACCTGTAGCTGTGTCTGTCCTATCACTGAGCAGCCTATAAGCACAGAACTCCACTTGCTTGACTGAGGCGGTCAGATGGCTAGCTCTTAAACCCAGCAGCTGCAGAGTATCAGTGGCTGTTCAATGCATATGGATTCGCTGTCTCCCTGTGGTTACTTCATTCCAAGTCCTTCTCCAACTCAGACCCTCTCTGTATTCACCTTTGTTCCAGACTGCTCCTGCCTCAGTCCTGCTCCTGCCTTCCCTGGCTCCAAGTAATACAGTTTTAACTCTCTGCTCCAATTTCTGGCTGTGGCATTTGGACTCTGACTATGATTCTTACCCTCAACCACTTCTGGTTCTCCCTTCCCTCTGGCATTTGCATTCTAACCCTGGGCCCTGACTCTGCCTAGAGCCTTGGTTCTGTCATTTGAATGCTAACTCCTGTTTTCACCATTAAGCCTGACTCCTTTTCTGACCACTAAGCAAGACTGCCTGCAACCCTGTCTCCTGCCATTTATTTCAGTCTAGAAGAAAAACAAGTTTCTGATTTCCAGTGTCTTAATAAGGGGATCTATTTCTCAATCTTCTAAAAAGTATAAAATCATTAAACAAAATTTGTATTTAAGTATGATGCAAAAATATCATTTTATAAATTAATAGAAGTCATATAATATGAAGTACTGAATTTAAAAAGGAAACTTTTTATTAATCATTTAATTGTTTTTCCACTAAAAACAAAGTTATAACTGTAATTAATTGATTAATATAGGCTGTTTTAGTGCAGTGTATTAATTATACTATACTAAAATGAAATTATACCTTACACACACCCCCAGTCCTCCAAAGACTTTGGCACATATTTCACTTTATAAATATTCCTGTGATTCTGTTAGTAATCCCACTGATTGGGGTTGAAGGGCTAGATCCTGTAAACTTTTAATCAAGTGAACAGTCCTCACTCCTGTGAGTAATCTCAGGGTACGTCTAGACTACACGTTTCTTTTGAAAGAGATCATCTAGACAGCCACAAATTTGTCGAAAAAGCGAGCCGCTTTTTGGAAAGAGAGCACCCAGGTAATCTGAATGTGCTCTTTCGAAAAAGGGTGTTCTTCCTCATAAAATGAGGTTTACTGCTGTCGAAAAAAACACCGCGTTCTTTCGATTTAATTTAGAAAGAACGCGGTAGCAGTCTAGGTGCAGGTGAAGTTTTTTAGAAAAAGGCCACTTTTTTCGAAAAAACCCTATAGTCTAGACATAGCCTCAGTGCCTACAGGAGAGTAAGGATTATTTACAATCCAAAAGGTCACAAGAGTGGGCCTTTATTCTGTTCTTTTATATGAGTCTACTGTTGCTTAACAAAACAAAAACACAATAAACCCTGAGGGCAAAACTTTCAAATGCACCTACATGAGTCAGGCCCCTAAATCCTATTTCCTTTTAACAGGATTTAGATGCCTAAGTCACCTAGGTGCTATTGCAAATGTTATCTCAAAACCTGTTCAAATGCAAATAGAAAACAGTAGCTGAATTACCAAATAATTAAAGAATGGACTGAAATATGAAAATAAAAAAGAAATGTAAACTTTAGTTTAGCAAATAATCTGAAAGTTCAACTGACAAGAATGCTTTTATAGTGGAAAAAATATAACATATTTGAAAATCACATTTCTTAGTTCCTTATTCTGAAACTAGTACCAGCATCATTTTAACATTTCTGACAATGGAGAATAGAAGAGAGAGAGTAACTTAGTGGCAAAAAGAGAATGCAAGGATTGCAAATCTTTACGCTAGCAACTTTGCCACCAGCCTGTTCTGGTCAAGGAGTTCCAGTGCCTGCATGTGTGCCTTAATCTGAAAACTCAGACTGAGACTTCCTAAATCACTCAATGTTAAATCAACACACTCATTGGGGTAACTTAATCGTATTGAAGGATGATTTTTAAAATAAATGTGTCACTTCTTGACAGCAGTGGAGATTTATGTCATGTTTAGCTGTAACATCAGTCCCAGGAAGGAACTGCCAAGGCAAGCTTCACCATACTGATATATCTCACCCTGACCTGGAGAAATCAATCCTAAAAGTAATAGTTCAGTTTCTATATCCAATGCACTATTTGCTATTAGTACCAAATAGTCATTACTGAGGCTGAATTCTGTGATGTGAATGCCTGACCATTACATTCTGAACCCATTTCACAGCCATAAAACAGCAGTCAGATTAGAAGGATTAGTGCCAACATAACTACAGTCTGTTTGTAGTGCCCTAGGTAGAGGAGAGTTATCACAGATTTGTCTCCTCCAGCTGGCAATTACACCCCAGCTGCAAGTGTAGACATACCCTAAAGTGCCATGAGTGCCTAAGATTCTTTAGACCTCTTTTTCTCAAAGTGGGCTGCACGCCCTTCTGGGTAAGCCACTGGTGGGCCTGCACCACTTTAGATAAAGTGTCCGTAGCCATGGAGCCTTGCAGCTCTCACTGGATGTGGTTTCCCATTTCCAGTCAAGGGGAGCTGCAGGAATTGGTGGTCTGGGCTCTACTAAAAATGTGAATCTTATTTCCAGTTTCACTTTGTCTAACTTCACTTTCCAGTCATTGGATCTTGATATACCCTTGTCTAGTAAAATAAATTCCTAAATGGGGAGATGATTCATGAAAGAAGAGGGTATTTTAAAAACCATGATCAAACGACTTCATTGTGAGGCTTTGGGGGTCAGACAAATACGGGTTTGTTTCAGTATGTGCTCTGCATCTCTGGATGCCTTCAAAAATATATCAGCAACTCCAACCACCCTCTAACTTCCACCACACAGTTACTTTTTGCAGGGTGACTCTAATGCCCTCCCTAACTCTCAATGTCCCCCAAATTATCTGCTCTGTAGTTTGCATCAGTCTTGCACAACACTTACAGAAACTAAATTCACTGCCCCTTTTAAAGAGACAGTACCCAGTAGCTTACTACTTTGACACTCATTTTAACCAATGCACAGAACTGATTTATATTCAAAGTAAAACTAGTTTCTTAAATAATAAGTCATATAAATCCATCATGGCTGAACAGATAGTTTGGCCTGGACTCTTCTAAGTCTGCTGAGTTCCTTTTTCTCCTGGAGTAAAGGGTGTTAAAATGGCTTTCCTCCCATTTCCTTATATCTTCCCAAAGTTCATTGACCTTGCTTTGATGGGAAAAAAAGCTTCCTGGGAGTTTAGTTTCCCATCCTCAATTAAGATTAAGAGGCTGTCTTGCCTCACTTACTCTCTTGATGGTTTTATTTATCGTATAAGTATATGTACCCAAATGAAAGTAATGGGTAGCAGGTTTAAAACTAATAAAAGAAAGTTCTTCTTCACACAGCGCACAGTCAACCTGTGGAACTCCTTGCCAGAGGAGGCTGTGAAGGCTAAGACTATAACAGAGTTTAAAAAAGAGCTAGATAAATTCATGGAGGTTAGGTCCATAAAAGGCTATTAGCCAGGGGGTAAGGAATGGTGTCCCTGGCCTCTGTTTGACAAAGGCTGGAGATGGATGGCAGGAGACAAATCGCTTGATCATTGTCTTCGGTCCACCCCCTCTGGGGCACCTGGCACTGGCCACTGTCAGCAGACAGGATACTGGGCTAGATGGACCTTTGGTCTGACCCAGTATGGCCATTCTTATGTTCTTATTGTCTTATGATTAGATACTAAGAGGACTGATATTAGAAAAAAGTTTTTCAATTTGAAATTTCTGATGTAAATATGACCCAGATGAATAATGGCTAAACTCATTACTAGCTGTTAGAGAGAGACAAGGTGGGTGAACCTGTTCCATCTTTATGTTGCTGTGACACTGGGAGAGCCTTTCCTAGACTTGAAGAAGAGTCTGTGTGGCTCAAAAGCTTGTCTCTCTCACTAACAGATATTACCTCATTCAGCCTCTCCAATATCCTGGGATTGACCGTATTACTTGCAAGACATTGACTGTTTGGTGGCCACTATGAAATTAGCTGGTGGTCTTAGGCCAGTTTATAAGGAATCAGTGCACACATTCTAAAGAGCACTGATTTTTGTAGACATAATATATAGACTGAATAGGAATAAAACTGAACTCAAAAACTTTGGCTCAATGATGATCCTTTCTTATAAACTAGAAGCACATTAATTAAGGCTAGCAGGTAAGGAATACTCCATCTGTTATTGTTAAATAGAGGATGATAACACTATCATTCTAGTATTTTTCAAAAGCATTAATGTCACAAGACGTATAATATTGGAATAGTAAATGACCACGTAATAATACAGAAAATTAGAGATGACTTTTCTCTTTGGTCCAAGTTACCAGTATCAACATATTACTGCCTTTCCCATTCATTCAGCGTGCCAGGACTAGAGGATTGTGAAAACGGTTTCCCCAAATCTCTGAACACAGTTACTTGAGATTTTTTTATCAAGATGCAAGGTCTTTGATAAAAGTGCCCTAAAATAACAAGGATATGATGATTTTTCCTGAAAATCCCATAAGGTGGAAAGCCCTGTAGCAAACTATTCTCAAAAATACACAAGGGGAAGGTAGTCCCTGGGTTTCTCTTGGAGCGCAAGTCAAGTTAAGTGCATGTGAAAAACATCCTGCAAGAGTACATAGCGTAAGCCCCATTACCTGGAAATGGAAGGGAATCCTGTGAGAAAGCAGAGCCTATAGTCCAGCTCATGTCTCCTCTCTCTCAATATTTGGCTAGAACTGCTAGGTATCATAAGGCTAGCATCAGCAACCAGCAGAACTGACAAATGTTATATCAACACCCTGACAGAAAATGCTTTCACTATATATGGTTTAATTTTGCAATTTAGGAATTTTGTTGGATGCTCATACAACAAATATGGGCCACTGTGACCAGTTGTGCAAGTAAAATAAATTTCTTACTAGTATGGGAGGGGGGAACATACAACAGCTAAGAGGGAGCATGTCCATGTGACTCTACTCCACCCCCAGCCTGGGGCTCCTACTCTCTTCCTCTGGATCTTGGGGGTGGGAGAGAGACTGGAGATGGTATACAATCCTGAGAAGCCTCTGGAAGTTCTGCTGCTTTTCTTGCTCTGCCTCTGCCACCAGGGAAAGGAGCAGAAGCTCCAGCCCCACTCCCTGCCCTTCCATGGAGCCAGAGAACAGAGAGAATTTCTTTTGGATGTGGACCTCCGTACAATCATCCAGGCTTTTGTCATCGGAAGAGCAAACCAAATATATAGTTTCTTCCTGGATCTCCATGTTCAGATCTTATAGAAGTTGAAGCTAGTGTGAAATAAAAAACAAACAAACTACCCACTTATTAATGTGGTGAGCATATTACACAAGTACTCTGTAATTGTACTGGCTGTCAATTGACTTCTGGGTGGAGTGCTATTTTTGATTTATCTAGCCCTAAAAGGTTTGAATCTGGGCTATGTCAGAAACAACTCTGATTGATGAGACTGCCTACAATGGCATGTAGCAGCTCTGCAACTACTAGTAGAAAAGAAACCTAAATGCCAGTGATGGAACACACTATGGGAAAGATTCTGAGTTACAACAGAGAATTCTTTCCCAGGTATCCAGCTCTTGGGTCTTACCAAAATGCTCAGGGTCCAACTCATCACCATTTTTGGAATCAGAAAGAAATTTCCCCCTGTTTTTCTTCACCTTCCTCTGCAGCATAGGGCACAGGTCACGTGCAGATTTGACAATGAGTAAATGGTCAATTCTTTGTAACCAGACGTTCTTTAAAGCATAATTTTAGGACTTCAGTATCTCAGAAAAGGGTTAGAGATCTACTACAGGAATGAGTGGGCTAGGTACTGTGGTCTGCAATATGCAGGAGGCCAGATTAGATCATGATGGTCCTTTCTGACCTTACAGCCTATGAGTCTATGATATTCAGGGCTGGATTAAGGGGGGGGCTAGCTGGGCAGCTGCCCGGGGCGCTTGATTGAAGTGGTAAGGGACGCCGTGCGCCCGGGGCCAGGGCCATGCATGCGCCGCACGCCCGCTGCCCGGGGCGCAAGTATGGCTCGGTCCGGCACTGATGATATTACAGAATCTGTGATCAGAGGAACTCAAGCTAACAATCTCCTACTTAAAAGAGTATTAGAGGGGGAAGGAATGTAGTGGAACAATGTAGAGAGAAGCTGGATAATGGCACAGTATTTTCCATGAAGCATCTTGGACTCTGGAACTTACTCTTCTAAACTCCCATATCTAATTACTGCCAGGTCACTGTTGCCAATTTTTAAAATTAGGCCTTTAGGGTGAGATAAGCAGGTTACTAACCTCTGACTGAAGGGTCTTTGAGACGTGGGTGCCTATTCTGTATTTTACTGTGGATTTGCACGTGTACATAATGTTCCCAGAGCTAGAGATTTGAAAGAAATGTCAATTGGTCTGTGCCTGTGTACTGGCTCACATCATGCCTCTGACTGAGGGGATAAAGAGTGGAGAGGACTGACCATCTCTCTAGTTTCTTTTCTATTATAATCGAAGAATATCCAAAGCAGAGTAGAAGGAGGGAGGACCAAACATCTTGAAGAACCTCCACTTCTTTGAGTGATGGGCTGGACTGTATTCCAATGTGAGTGGTTGACAAGCAGTATTTTAAGTAGGAGGAGGGTGTGAGGAAGTATAGCTGGAAGGACCACTGTCCCAATGGAAGCATCAGCAAAGGATTCCTGAACCTAGCCTGCTGCATGATGGCATACTGAGATGTGGAAGTGCTTAGCTAGTTTGATTAGAACTATCAGCAAAACAATGGGAATGCTTGCTACAGCTAAGGCACACTGTTCCAAGCACCATCACTGGTGGTAAGAAGGAACTGAGGAGGGAGGGGACAGGGAGAGTCCTATATAGCGTGTCGCTCCAGGGAGGCGCTGGGAACCCCAGCCCCTATAAGTACTGCTTAGGCAAAAACTTCTGCCATCAGTGCATGTGGCAGGCACACACACCTATATTGAATGGACATAAGCAAGCACTCGAAGAACCACCACGCTTTATGTCTAGTTATTCTCTGAAAAGTTGCTCTACATTTGGAGTTGAAAAGATCCATGTTAATCTTCTCCACATCAAGTGTGTTAAGTTTATATGTGAAATATACATATTTTCCAACTGTCACCACAGCAAATGCAACCTTGGATCTGAGTATCAATCCTCCTCTTTTGTGCATCAGTTCTGCAGACCAAATAGGGCTCTTCGTGACACCTGTCCAAAACCATAGTCATCAGTGAGTTTACAGAGATGTAACTGATTGAATCTAGGTAAATAATTCTGTTATGTATGCAGAAAAAGGAATGAAATCTACCTCACTCTTACAGAGCTGTGCAAGCTCTGCAGATCTGTCAGAAGTAAAAAGCAGTTTAAAATGTATCCACTTAAAATAAGCACACATGAATAAATACACAAAGAACTGATTTGCTAAGAATTCATTTTTGCCATTTTTACTGTCTCTTTTGAGGAGAGTTGCACGATAAGCATGGTTTCAAGCTCTATACAGTTATTTCCTGATGTTCCGCTAGTTACAACAAAAAAGCTGAATATACAGTGATGTCGGCTGAACTTTAATTCCGATAGAGTATTTGTAAACCAGTTGTGTTAATTCTGAAAATTCCATATTACATAACAAAAATATTTTTACCCAAATATAATAAAGAAAGTTCAAATGTGTGTAGGAAAGAAGGAGATGAAGAGAGAGATAAATGATAGCCTACAATGAAAGAGTGAAACATGATTTCACCATAGAATAACCCAAGATGTAGTATGGCACACAGGGCAGCACTTAAAAATGGTCAAATTGGCTGTCTTCATAAACCGCTATAGCAATAAAGTCAAAATTCAATGTAATACACATCTTTCCATATAAGTGTTTATCATATTTTCCCTTAAAACTTAATGAAAAACATATCACACAGTTGGTCATTTTTTGTTCTGTTTATAACACAAGGAGAAAAATATAACAATTATGATACAAAAATACTGAAAGTATTTCAGCTGTTGTTGGTAGTGGAACATAATTGATTTGTCATGTCATACAATTTTGTAAAAAGTGTTCTGTTGTACACTCATTTATGGCCTTCCAAGCGATTTACACACTTTTCGATCATAATTTTCACATGCTGCTCTATTTTTTAAAAATATACATACTGTATAGTATTATGTTTATTCTCTAGTGTATTATAAAAACATAAATCTATCTGATGAAAAACGGATTGTATTCTAATTGAATCAACATAACGCACAGAGTAGCTCCCTTATACTCCTTGCAAAGATCAACGGTAACTGGAACATTATTTCATTCCATGTTACCTATAATATATTAGCAATAAAATACCCTTTTTCATTTAAAAGTCACATCAAATGTTGTTCATCTTTTGTTAAGTTCTTCTCTATTCCTGAAATTGACATTTACAGATGAAAAATAACAACTGGTAAATTCGGGGGCTTATTGGTTGAACTGCTATTGTTGAAAAAACAACAGACTGTAAAAATTCAGAATTCTACAGCAAAAGAATGGGTGGCTTTTATGGCTATCACACGACAATATAACACCAATCCAGAAGCCAAAAAATCATCCTTGCCTCTCTCCTTTGGACAATCCACAGTCCATAGCTGCAGGCCCCTTTAATTTGTGGAACTAGAATTGCTAAAGACAGACTCAACTATTCTTGAGGATGTGGGGGGAGGGACTTGAAAAATGTAATTTGACATGAATGGATATAATATGAAACAAAGGCCCAAACAGCTGTGATCTACTTCTGTGTCAAAATGTGGTTTTACCCCTCACAACACACCTTTTAAACTGAAGAAGTAATAAAAGATTGTCAAACACACCTGCCAAATGCTGATGGTGGCCTTCCTGAATGTGTAACACATCATGCAGAGCAACTCAAAACTGCAGATACTTATGACACAGTAAGGACTTCAACTGGATTTTTCTGAGTATGACCCCAAATTCCAGTGATGTCAACAGATTGGGGATTAGCACTATGAAGGCAACTGCAATTTTACAAAAGCTTCAGAGGAGTAGTCGAATTAGCCTGTAACAGGAAAAACTTAAACAACAAATAGTCTAGTAGCACCTCAAAGACTAACTGTGGATGGTATCGTGAGATGGTACCATGAGCTTTTGTGGGAGCAACCCACTTCTTCAGATGACAGGAGTATTAGCATACTGTCTTAGCATTAGCATACTCCTGTCATCTGAAGAAGTCTATTTGTTGTTTTTTAAGTTTTTCCTGCAATTTTACAGTTGTTAGATTTTCATTATTGTTGTTATTTTAAGATTATCACTATCACTGAGTCTTGTAAAGATTAAATAATCTACTATTATTTGAGAGAATTTCTGTGTTTTGTGTGTTTCTCTGTGAGTCTGTTTGTTCAAGAACTCTTCCTAAATGGTAAAAGCTAGGACCACCAAATTTAGTATGCAGCTTCCTCTTACCATAACTTAAAGCAAGGTCAGGGTTTGGTAATGCCAAGAAAATGGGACGGGTGTAGAATGCAATTGTTTCTCATCAAATGGAAAGGGAGGACTGTAATAGCAGGGACAGTTATACTGCAGAATAACCACAGGGATGGCAAGCACAGGGGAGTTACACTCCAGAATGACCACAGAGGGTTAGCAAGCAAGTGTGCCCCTGCAGTCCCAGAGGGCTATGGAGCAGCTGATGGCTGGGCAGCCTGGCTCGCACAGCCCAAGCCCAGCCCAGCGGCTGAGCACAGTGGTCCCTGCTGTCCCCTGGCAGCTCTGGGAAGCAGCTAACAGACTCCCTTACCCCCTGCCCCTACTCCTGCACCTCCACCTCTTGCCCTGAGCCACCTTACATCTCTTCCTCTCACCTTCTCTTCCTCTCAGCCTTCCCACATCTCTCCCCTGAGCTCTCCCACCCTTCCCACCCCTGACTTCTGCACCCCCACACACACCTCTAGCCTCCTGCCCTGATTCCCCCCAAATCCCCAAGCTCCTGCCCTGGCTCCAGTACCCGCCTCCACACCTGTAGCCCCCTGCTCTGAAGGACCCAAGCAATGCCAGGTAAATTCTGTAGTAAATCATAAAAACAGAGTGAGGAGGTCTATGATCTTGACTAGCAACCTGATATAATATGTAGCTCAGGGAGGACTTAGTTTTCTGCTAGATTAACTTCAGCAGAAAAAGAAAGAGATGTAAAATATAGCTTCTGTGGGTGTATATTATAAAGGACTGCTTCCTGAATAAGGTGGATAGTTTTGTGAGCAGTGGATAAAGTCCTCCTACCCAGGAGGGCCTCATTATTAAGTTATACAATCCTAAATCACACTTCATCAAAGGTATCCTCTGAAGTCTCAGAAATGCTTTCTATAGCACAGTTGGATCCCTGCTGCATACTTCAGATGTACAAGGGATAATAGTACAATCATTACTCTTAAAAAGATAGTATTTATCCAGAGTTATATCTAAAATTCCAGTTATTCCTCAAAACAAGAAATTTCTGTTGTAGCAGTGGGTAAATGTTATTTTTCTAAACAGTGACAGGAGTACTTGCCAGACCCAGCATCTTTCATCCAAGAATCTCCATATATTTTACAAATATTAATGTATTTAGCCACACCACACCTGTGGGGAAGATATTCTTACTTTACAGAAGTGACAATTAAGACACAGAATTATTAAGTGACTTGTTCATAGAAAAGTCCAAGCCAGAGCAAAGATTAATTCCTGATTAATAGCTGCATTGTGTGTATCTTTTCTGACTAAAAGAATATAACAGATTTACCCATTCTTTGTAATGAAACATTTACCACAAATGTTTTAAAGTGTACTCCAAAACATGTGCAGATTAAAAAGTCTTCTGCTATTATTCCAATATGAAAATTTTCTTTAAAATAAGTAAATTAATGGTTTATTTATAATGAACATTAATAAAGTCACTTTCTTCACTTTAGAACAATGTTTCTCAAAATGTTCTGCAGATGCACTCTAAGAAACCTGCTAACAGGCCACTTCCACGTGTTTATTTACCAGCTCCGCAGCCACAGAGGCTCATGCCTCCCATTGGCTCCGGTTTGCCATTTGTAGCCAAGGGGAGCCGCGGGAAGCAGCATGGAACTGGCTGCCACGACCTGCAGCTCGCCTTGGCTGCAAATAGCAAACTGGAGCCAATAGGAGCCACAAGGTTCTGTGACTGTGGAGCTGGTAAATAAACCAACAGGAGCAGCCAATTAGCAGGTTGCTCAGAGTGGATCTGTGGACCACTTTGAGAACCACTGCTTTAGGAAGAAATATTTAAAAGAAACATTATGGATTCAAAACATACATTTTATTAAAATTATTCTGTGATGTTAAAGACTACCTTTATATTCTATAAACTTATCAAATTTTGTA
Source organism: Rafetus swinhoei (assembly GCA_019425775.1). Taxonomy (NCBI): domain Eukaryota; kingdom Metazoa; phylum Chordata; order Testudines; family Trionychidae; genus Rafetus; species Rafetus swinhoei. The sequence goes on from CM033427.1 coordinate 59,926,994, forward strand.
GCTCTTTTACCAAGAAATAAAATAAAAGCAAACTTCAGCCTCAACCCAGCCCCATGTCTGAGGTCTGAGAACACTAAAAATATATATTCTCTCCATTTCTGTATCACAACAAATTGACAATTTTTGAGTTCTGTGAGGATTCAAGCTATTAATATTACCTATACAGATTGAAACAAATAAAAAAGTAGCTAATATCTTCTAAGGCATGAAAAAGCCCCACAAGTGTTGGCTGAATTAAGGCAAAACCAGTAGTGAAGTAACTTTCAATATTCTACAATATCACCACAAAAAGAAGAAAGAAAATAAATCTTAAAAATGTAAATGGCTTACTGATACATTGGACAAAAAGAGTTTAAAATCTTTTACCTAGCAGAATTTTTCTTTATTTTCTCATCAATGTCACTGAGGATTTGTTGAAACTCCAGGTCCCCAGGAAGAATGTTTAATAAACAATCTAAGTTGGAAGAATCAAGAGAATATTCACCTCCCCACTCCATTTCCAAAACCTGAAATAAATGGAAAGGAAATAGCAAATATAAAAATGGGATTAACTTATGAAAAAGCAGGTTTTATTTTTAATATTAAAGTACATAAAATTTTTCATTTTTTGAATTTATGCTTAGAATAACATAGAATATGTAATTATACAAGGAATATTAAACCAATGAAAAATAAACAGTCAAAGCGTGACACAGCCCACTGCTTCCCGCAGCTATTCTTGGCTGCAAACGGTGAACCAGAGCCAAAGGGAGTTGCAAGGCTCTGTGGCTGTGGAACTAGTAAGTAAACAAACTGGAGCAACCCATTAGCAGCTTTCTCAGAGTGGATCCACGAACCACTTCGATAAACACAGCTGTAGAGTAGCAGCTTGCAGTATATGTTATAGCTAATTAAATACAGTAGTTTATCGGTAATCCTCAGTTTAGCAAAAATAAAATCAGTTAATATTTTTTACAAAGGTAACAGAATTACTCTTTATAAAACAACTTTGTGATGCAGAAGAAAGTTTGTAACTATAATGCTTAACAAAACTCAGCATTGCAACTAAAAAGTGACATCAGAAAATTCCAAGAACAAAATTATGAATGCTAGTGTCTGTAGGTTAAACAGTGTCTTTTAAAAATGATGATCAGTGTACTTGCAATGTGCACACACATTTTCATCCAAGTATCTCCATTCCATCCAAATATCTCCAAGCATAGCGATAGCGATAGCAGCTACTAGCTTAGCGTACACGTTTCTGAACCTCAGCTAATATATGTAGTTAATTAAAAACAAAACCAAATAAAAACATACCTCTCCCAGAAAGCAAATATATTAAAAAGTCCAAGGAAACAGGATTTCCATTTTTGACTAGCTTACATGTTTCATTCCTTACATACCTCATCCATTGACCTATCCACAGGTATCCAACCAATCACAGGAATGTTTACATTTGATGCAGGGCACTACCAGCTCTTCTTTCCCTTCACTAATTATCATACAGAAGAATAAGGATACATGTTTTGCAACCAACCATGACTAAACACTTCAATCACACAACAAAGGAAGTAAAAATGGGAATTTTTCATTAAGTAGTACATTTGGTAAGAAATTATTAATAGTATTGGATTATAAGCATCAAAAGACCATAATACAAATGTAAACAGAACATAAATAAGTCAATAAGTAAAATCATTTTATTCATGTCTTAATATGAATTTTCAGAAGCCTTTCTGAAGGGACCTAAGTACATAATTTGTATCTGTTTATTTCTTACAGCAGGGTGTGCTTTTCTCCAATATTATTTCTAACATAACCATTCATCTTTTTTTCACCGATGAAATACGAAAGTGTCTGCACCAGTGTCCTTCCTCCTGCAAGGAGGTTTAACGGTAGTTCAAATTAGGAGCTTTAATTCGAACTACCTAGTCCGTGCCGCGTGTAGCCGTGGACAGGTAGTTCGAACTACGGGGCATTTAAAAATGGTGGCGCTCGGGAACATGCAAATAAAGCCCGGGATATTTAAATCCCGGGCTTCATTTGCAAGTTCGAATGCCTACATTAGCCACCCTAGTTAGAACTAGGGTGGCAGTGTAGATATACCCTGAGGTGCTGCAGGACCATTCATTGTTTTTTAAGTTTTTGAAGTATCCCAGGTACATTATGGGGAGAGGTATAGCAAAAACTCAGCTGATTAAGTTAGAGGTAAAGTTGGTCACAACTGATCAGAAAGACAAAGATTAGGGCATTTGTATGACAGTGATATATTACAAGTAAGAACATAAGAAAGGCTATCCTGGGCCAGACTAAAGGTCCATCCAGCCCAGCATCCTGTCTGCCAACAGTGGCCAATGCCAGGTGTCCCAGAGGGAGTGAATCGAACAGGTAGTGATCAAGCAATCTTTCCCCTGCCATCCATCTCCACCCCCTGACAAAGGCTAGGGACACCATTCCTTACCCATCCTGGCTAATAGCCATTAATGGAGTTAACCCTGTGATAGTCCTAACCTTCACAACCTCCTCAGGCAAGGAGTTCCGCACATTGACTATGAGCTGTGTGAAGAACTTTCTTTTATTTGTTTTAAACCTGCTGTTCATTAACTTCATTTGGTGGCCCCTAGTTCTTATATTATGGGAACAAGTAAATAACTTTTCCTTATTCACTTTCTCCACACCACTCATGATTTTATAGACCTCTATCATATCCTCCTGAGTCTCCTCTTTTCCAAACTGAAAAGTCCTAGTCTCTTTAATCTCTCCTCATATGGCACCCATTCCAAACCTCTAATCATTTTAGTTGCCCTTCTCTGAACCTTTTCTAATGCCACTATATCTTTTTTGAGATGAGGAGACCACATCTGTATGCAGTATTCAAGATGTGGGCGTACCATCGATTTATATAAGGGCAATAAGATATTCCCTGTCTTATTCTCTATCCCTTTTTAAATGATTCCTAACATCCTGTTTGTTTTTTTGACTGCCGCTGCACACTGTGTGGACATCTTCAGAGAACTATCCACGATGACTCCAAGATCTCTTTCCTGATTAGTTGTAGCTAAATTAGTCATCATATTGTATGTATAGTTGGGGTTATTTTTTCCAATGTGCATTACTTTACATTTATCCACATTAAATTTCATTTGCCATTTTGTTGCCCAATCACTTAGTTTGGTGAGATCTTTTTGAAGTTCTTCACAGTCTGCTTTCATCTTAACTATCTTGAACAGTTTAGTATTGTTTGCAAACTTTGCGACCTTACTGTTTACCCCTTTCTCCAGATCATTTATGAATAAGTTGAATAGGATCGGTCCTAGGACTGATCCTTGGGGAACACCACTAGTTACCTCTCTCCATTCTGAAAATGTACCATTTATTCCTACCCTTTGTTTCCTGTCTTTTAACCAGTTTTCAATCCATGAAAGGATCCATGAAAGTAATTTGATAACAGGGTGATTCCTTTGATGGGTCTGATAAAACCCAGAGGCCTGGACATAGTAAAGTAGACTGGTGTGGCTGAAGAAGCTTTTGTGGGTCTGAGGACAGCCTTCTATAGTAATCCTGTGCTAGTAGCCCTAGACTTTAAGAAGTTCATATTACAAATGGATGCCTCCAAGGCAGGGTTGGGGGGCATTCTTTCTCAGATGGTAAGAGAGGAAGATTATCACATCTTGAAATTCAGCAGAAAACTCCTTCACAGAGAAAAAAAGTACATTCTAGTGGAAAAGGAATGGCTTGCAGCACAATGGACCAGAGAAACCCTCTGGTATTACCTACTTGGATGACAGTTTACCCTAGTTACAGACCACTTCCCCAAGCTGAAGCATCAGAATGAAAAGAAAAATGCAAGAGTAATAAGATGGTTCCTGCTGTTACAACCCTTCTATTTCAGGGTGCCACACAGTGCAGGAATCAGGCATAATAATGCTGATGGTTTATAAAGAGAATACTATTTCTTGACTCGAGTATCCCAAACCTATTGTGTTGAGCAGGAGGTCTTGGGTTTTTTACTTTTTGCTTAACTTCTTGGACCTAACTTAGAGGCCCACAATGTAAATAAGGAAAAATAAAACCAGAGTGAAGTCAGTCTGATTTACTCCTGGTCCCACACTACTCAAAGGAGAAACAGTAAGGCTGACAGAATCAAGGTGGTACCCTGCTACAATATGCACACTTGTGAATCTATCCTCTAAAACTGCTGACAACTTCTAGATAAGCAGTGCACAAGTAACTCCTCACTGAATGTTCAAAGCCAAGACTATCAGTACATCTCAATGGAATGAAATGGACCCTGAGACACAATGTATATATAGAGACACTATTTCCTTTAATTCTCAAAAGCTACAAAAAGTATAAGGGATTTCCTAAATGCTGCAATCTTCCTCTAATAAAGCCTTTTGACATCTCACAATACTTTGAGATTTAATTTGAACTCAGATTCCACTTTTGGAAACCTGTGATGCAGAACAGGCCAGCGTCTTACCTGTGGAAAATAATTACGTTATTAGTTGGTGAGGATGAGTATTATAGCTTATGCCTCAGAAACTCTTCCTGCTGATGCTATTGCAATTAAAAATGTAGCCTTAAATGGGAGATAAAATGAAAAACACTCTGCCAAATACTTGAGGTATGCATCCCATTAATCCTGACAGCACCAAGATGAGTTACCTTATGGGGACAGGCTTGCCAATCAGAGGGAGAATATTAATCATTCTTTTAGGGAATCTTGAGACAGGGAGGTCACTGAAAACTCAACTGCCCATTGGTACATAATGCAGTGGCAGAGGAAAAGCTGTAGTTGAAAATAGCTGAGAAAGCGCAGATTGTAGTGGCACATTATCTGCTACCAGTAGTGAAAACTTTCTATTTTTATAAGTAACTGCCATGAACCTGAACTTGGCATAATGCCCCCTTCAGGAGCTATAAGGGAAGCACAAATCTAACTAACCACATTCTAGCTGTCATGGAAAGTGTGTCAGTCTAGCGGGGCCAGCATTCAACCCTCCAGCTAAGACCTTCTGTTTCTTCCCCTGTCCTGGTTGAAAAAACAAAACTGACCAGAGTTAGCAAATAAGGTTAAATAAAAGCATAAAGTAAAGGAAAAAGAAGAAAACCTACAGGCAGTATGTGTCAGGATATCGGTCTCACTTCTGAGAGCCTTGGCAGTATCAGTTACCTCAGAATCCACTAGGAGTGGAGTCCCCTCCTATTAATGCTTCCTCCAGTCTTGGTATGATTTGTATATGTGTGGAGAGGTAGTGCCATTCTAGCCTAAAGCAGTTCCTTAAACCCTTGAATGCTGATGAACCCTTTACAGTAACATATATATATATATAGTTTTCTGGGTTGCATTAAAGTATTCAATACCTCTGCACACTGAGCTGAATCAGACTGTCAATGTCCCATGACCCAATCAGCAAAGACGAAACAATTCCAGAATGACAATGTCTTCCTGTGTTAAAGTCTGGCAACACTGGTAGATATTATGGAAGCTCCTGGATCAAGTCAAAGCCGTCAGAATAAATGTTGTTATGCCCTGTTATATCTTTCACTACAGTCATAGGTTAAGGCAGAAAATCACAGTGCAGTTTCTACTCCAGTCAAAAAGAAACAAGTTTTATTACTAAGCTCCTGTCCTTCCTTGCTCTGGAACAAAATTGGGGATCGCTTTGCTTTATTACTGTTTGCATAGAAATTCGGATGATGGATATCTTCAGATAAACAGACCATAGCAGAGTTTACTCTTTCTGGGTCTATTGTCTGAGGGGTACATTGTCTGTAAGTACATTCTTTTTGCCAGCTAATTGGAGAACAGCCGGTTCTATCCCAAGAGTTAGATGCCAGTATAAAGGGCCACTGCTTCCCAACAAAGTGGCTAGGAGTGAAAAAAATCCCTGCTTGCTCATATAAAGTATTAATATCATGTATAAATGTACAGTAACTATTTTAGCTATTTTAAAGCCAGAAGGGACCATTAAATTATCTATTGTGGCCTCCTTTATACACAAGGCATAAAATTTCATCCAGTTACTTCTACACTTTGCCTGATTACTTATGTTTGACTAAAGCATATCTTCCAGAAAGGCATTTAAGTCTTTGACTTCATGAGATGCAAAATCTACCAATTACTTTAATAGCTTGTTCCAGAGCTTAATCACCCCCACTGTTTAATAACTAATACCTTATTTTTAATCTTCTGCCTTTAATTATCAACCATTTGTTTTTTATGTGCCTTTCTGCATAAGGTTGGAGAGCCATATAGTCCTCGGTTTTTTCTTCCAGCAAAGATACTCAACAATTAAGTCACTTCTTCAACTTCTTGATAAACTAAACAGACTAAGCCTCTTATGTGTCTCTCTGTAGGTAAGTTCCACCTATGCAGTAATCTTTATCAACCAAACTTGTAATCTAATCAAAAAATGAAATCATGTTTGTCTGACATGATCTATTTTTCATACAATCATATAGATGATCATTATTTATACTCCCATCTTTTAATTATGTATTGATCGAATCCTTTATCAACTGTTCCCATTATTTTTCCTGGGATTTATGTTAGGTTAATTGTCCTATAACTATCCAAGTCATCATGATTGCCCTTTTTGAATACTGACCCGCTAGCACTCTCCTAGTTTTTTGGAAATCTTGTGTATTTTAAGATTTATTAAAAGTTAGTATCTGTGAGCTAGAGGTATCCTCAGTCAACTCTTTTGGGATTCTTGGGTGCAATTTCTCCAGATCTGCAGATTTTACAATGTTTATCTTTAGTAGATTTTGTTTAACATTCTCCTTAGTTACTAACTGACTAGTGTCACATATCCAATGATTAAAAGCAAAAAGAAATTTCAAGTCTACATTTTTGGTTGAACATATTCACTGACTGATAACTGTCAGATTTAAGAAATGAGCCTTCCAAATTCTGATTGGATACACTGGTGATGACTGATGGTAATAGTGACTGAGAACTGACTCCTAACATATAAGCGACTTGAATGGTTTCCAGGGTGATAAATCAGAAGTAAACTCTTTACATCCAGAATTTAATTCACTGCCAACCAAGGTTGCACAGGTTTCTTCAGAGGTTGGATATAAGGTGTCATGTAAACAAACTAGTCTTAGGGAAAAAAAACTCCGTACAGGTAAGAGTATGGACTGGCAAACATGCTCTAATCTTTTGTATGGAACCTACTATCTGAATGAAAGGTATTTTCTCCCTAGGCATGGAGATTTATTTGTCCAGTTTATTGTCAGACTTAGTGACTGAAATCTACTGCATTTGTTTTCTAGGATTCTTCCAAAATGTATGAGTGTGAGCCTGCATGAACCAAATCAATTTTTTGTCTTCAACCAGTTGGTTTGTTCAACTCTTCTTCTTGCATGAATACCAAACACAATGGTTCCCATGCAGACACTGAATTCTACAGATCATTTACTGTTCAACACATTCCTCATGTGAAAAAAAGTCATTTTGTAAACATGACAGCTTAGTTTTCATTTATGCATTTCTGTAAGACTCCTATGTCATATTTGTTCAGTGTACTTGTCAAAACAATGTATTTGCGCCTCTCTGTCTTGCGTGATCTACTTGGCTTATGGGGAAAAAAGCAACCTTTGATTGTTCCATTTTCAAACATCATTGTTTAAAATCACCAGAACTAATAACTCCAAAATGGAATTCTAAATAGTGTTCTGTTATTTGACAAAGAAGAAAAAGAAGAAGAGGAGGAGGAAGAAGAAGATTGCAGAGAACAAACATGTATTTGTCAATTCTTAAAAAACAGAACAAAACAAAAAAAACCCACCTAATCCAGGATTTTATTAAAAGTATGTTTTCATATACATGCAAACCCAAGATGTTTTGCTAACCAAAACAGTCCCAATTTTTCACCAAGGTTTTTACATTTAATGCTATCAAGCATGTCCTGTTTTGAAACTTCAGATTCCTCAAACTTTAATTTTCTCTGATGGTGATTAATTTAGCTGTTGCTGTTTAGTAGATATATTATTGTCCCCCATCATACTTACCTTCATTATTACAATTAAATAATATACAAAAATATAACAAATATATATTATATAAGAACATATGAGGCAACTTTTCTTAGGCAACCTGTCTTCAAACACCCTTCTCTAAGTCTCCTGCAATGCAGTAACTACACTTCTTTCTAAATTGGATAAGACCACCCACCAACACTAAAACAGCGAATCTGTCAGTTCATTCAGTGTTTACTGACAGATTTTACTATACATAAAATCTATTGCAGCAGATTTTTGTAGGAATACTTTCATTTTAACATACATGGCTGAAATTACTTTTTACGTTACTATATTCAGATATAAGGTTATATTCTTACTGTGGTGTATATGATGACACACATTCAACTCATTTTTAAAATACAGCTTTTATTTTTAAATATAAAGTATAAGTGTAGCATACTTTGAATATACTGGAGAGCAATAAATGGACTACACATTGCATTACCAAGTCATATTTAGAACAGGCAGATCTAATGCAGTTTTCCAATTCTGTCAATTTATCTAATAACCTTGAGTAATTCAAATAGGTTTATTGATTTATACTCTTTATAGTCTTCCATCCCTTGCACCGTAGCATTTCCACTGAGACCCTTGTTTGACTTGGATATCTAAAAATGTCACAGGGTAGTTTCAATTTCACTTTGTCTAGAGTTGAACCATTAAGTGTTCTGAGACAGATAGCATTAAAGTAATACGAAATAAAACCAGAAACAATACAGGCTAAATACAATTTTAGGCTGCAATTTTCAAAGTAACCTACATGAGTTAAACACCCAATTCCCATTGGAAGCTAATAGAATCTTGTTAAAGTATAGGTTAAAGTGTTAAACTACATACATTTTCAGCGTGATGGTAGAATTTTAACACAAATTAAAAAAAAAAAAAAAAAAAAAAAGAAACCTTTAGTCAACATTCTTCAGTAAATTCTGAGAAGACTTTGGGAAAGTATTGTTTAATGTCTAGAGGCAGGCTTTGAATTCTCAAGTGTTTTGTGTATATTTACTGAAAAGTATATTGTCAGAGAAGATTTATAAAAAATAGTGCCATTTTGGCAGAATTCAGAATCACAGGTTTCTTAGAATGCTCCACTGTCTATATCCATTAGTGTTAAAGATGCTAATCCCTGGTCTACACTAGGGCTACGTCTACACTGCAGGCTTTTTGCACAAGAATGGCTGTTCTTGCGCAAAAACTTGCGGAGCGTCTACACTGCACGCGTGTTCTTGCGCAAGTAAATTCACAGTAAAACATCAGAAAAGAGGGCTTCTTGCGCAAGAGTTATTCCTCTCCCCACGAGGAATACGCCCTCTTGCTCTTGCACAAGAAGGCAGTGTGGACGGGCAACTTGAGTTTCTTGTGCAAGAAACCCCTATGGCTAAAATGGCCATCAGAGCTTTCTTGAGCAAGAGAGTGTCCACACCGCCATGGACGATCTTGTGCAAAAGCACATGACAGCATGGACGCACTCTTGCACAAAACCTTTTGCGCAAGAACTCTTGAGCAAAACAGTTCTTGCACAAGAAGCCTGCAGTGTAGACGTAGCCTAGAGCTTTATTTTGAAATAATCCCCTTTAGGCTGAATTTACAAGTGGAGCATCCACACTACCAAGCCCGTTATTTCAAAATAAGAACTGCTTATTTCAAAATCTGCTTTTCTTGGGAAATGACACTAATTTTTAAATAGTTGTTTCGAAATAGCATTAGTGTGGATGCTCCATTGCCACTATTTCAAAATAACTACTCCCCAAAGTAATTCAAACTAATTACTCCCCAGTGCTTTCTGGGGCTCCAAGTCGAGGTAGAGCATCCACATTAACAGAGCTTGCCTCAGACTAATCCCGAGGCTTCCCTATAGTGGGGACACGCTATTTCGATTTTGTAAAATTGGGAGTTATTAAGTTGAATTTAGTTATTTTGAAATCATTTGCTAGTGTAGACATGGCCTAAGTTATTAACTTATACATCTGTAGCATGTCTGCAAAAAAAGGAAAAAATATGTATATATTTTATGGTTAATCATTTTACTGGAATTCAAAGATAGCTTTTAGTAAATTGCAAACATGAACTGAAACTCAGGATCTTAATAATTAAAAAAAAAAAGAATTAGTAATAGATAGACTGTCAGAGAAAATGGGTGGAGAAAAATACATTTTGGAAACAGTTCTAAATTCTGAATACGCCAACTTTCAATATGCCAAGGCCTAAAACATAAGACATAGTAAGAGATTTCTCTAAAATAAGAGCATGAAGATTAACAAATATTAAATATATTTAAATAAATGAACCCCAAATAATATGTAACAGATACCTTTTTGTACTGCTTCTAGTTCCTGATATCATATTTTGGATGTACATAATTTGTAGAGCAGTAGCAAAAAGTTAAATATCAGATTTGTCTTTACTAATTACTTCTCGGATTAAGAAAATGGACTAATGAAAGGTATTTTATACCAATAATTTATTTCAGTTTAGCTGTGATCATTTTAGCTTCTTTACTGTCAGCAACACAGTCTTTTTTTGGTTGCAGAACAATTTCTACAATTTTTATTCTAACTCAAAAATTTGCATGAAGCATTTTAGCTCAGATCATAGACAATGACTGCCAATTTATTTTTTGTACACTACCTCTAGTTCTTACATTAGAATAAAAATACCTTCCCTTGGTTCTATATGCCTAAGAATAAATTCAAACGGAGGAAAAAGGTATTTTTATGTTTAGCATGGCAAAAATCAGTGATTTAAAAAAACTCTAAACAACATTTTATGTGCTTATAAGCCCAATTATTAATTTAATCCTTTACATTGTACATTTCAACTGGAGAATTTTATTATTAGACTTGTTTGGTAACTATAATGTTATAGGACTAGTGCATCAGAGTTCACCAACCAAACATGCTTTATTAACATTTATATTTCTGTAATGCCTCGAGTCCTCAGCTTTCTAAATAATGGTCCCCTCCGAAAAGGTATTATGATCTAAGAAGATAACACATAAAAAGGTGGATGAGGTAAATTGGCATGGTCAACAGTATTTTTGTGTTAAATATATTTTTGTTTATAATTCATTTTTGGAGTAGATCCAATCTGCTTAATTTACATGTATACCAAGAGATTTTACAAAGTTTTTGTAGCAGTTTAAAGAGCCTTTCAATCTATGGCTTTCATTCTGTTTTGAACTTGAAAAATGAAAACATACAAGATTTGCAGTTTTTAGCTCTTACTTAGAACAAGACATACTTATTTTCAAATGTGACATTGTTAAATGTTATATTACACCTCATATCACTAAAATTTAGTCTTGCAAAATTATTTTATATTTTGAATTTTATGTATGAAAATTCTCTATACACACACACACACACACACTCACAGAGGAATTATGAGTTAAATCTGAATTTTGGCATTAACTCAGTTATCAAGATATTCTCCAGAGAGAAGTATTTTATATTATAGCACAAACTAAAGTATGGCAGCCTAATCTTTCTGGACCAGGACCATTAGTTTAAAATTAATATAAATATTTTAAATTTTATTAAAGTAATATAAAACTTCCTTGCTGTATTCTGCACACAATTTCATCCAATACAAAATGATAATATAATAAAAACAATTTTCATTAGCATTTTTTAAAATTGTCAATATATATGTGTGAAGAAAAAAAATGGGTGTATTTCAAACTGCAGGATTACAGTTATTGGTACAAAAGTTACCTGAATCATATGTATTTTTCATGACATTACTGTCTGATAATTATTTCTTCACTGAACTCCTGCCATTGTAGAATGAAAGGGAATGAGAGAATTAACTTCAAGATATTTCTTTCCTCAACTAACAATTCTGCACATCTTTCTAGATGTGCAAACGAACCTACCAGCTACGCAGAAGAAAAGATACCATCTATGACACAGGAGTCAAGAACGTATTTGCCAGTGACTCTAGGTATGACAAATTCAATGTAAAATTCCTACTGTTGCGGGCTTCACATTATATTCTGAATATTTTACTTTTAATAAATGGAACAGAAGTCTTACACAAAAATTGATTCTAAAAATCAAACTTTAATAAAGTCAAAGCCTTTCAGCCAAATGTGTGTATTAAAAATCCTGTTTCAAGTTGAACTGCTGATAGATGCTAGATAACAAAATATAAAAAAAGGGAACTTTAAATATCTGTCCAGTTAACATTTCCTTTATAGGCATCACTGTGTGAGTATGAATGATTATTTTCCTGTAATTTCACTTCCATTTTTCTGCTAGCTTCATACTTCTTCCAACCCCGACTGTGACTGCATCTCCTCAAATGTTTCAAAACATTTTCAAAGCTGGTGACTGGCTGCATTTTTGGCTTTTCCCAAGTTACAATAAAGTAGATATCCAGCAACATGCAATATCTAACTATGGGGCATGTATAAGCAAGCAGCCCCTGACAGCTACCAACTGCATCAACATTAAGCAACTGAATTGAGAAAATTAGTTACTAAACTTTTCAGCCAATTCTTGTTTTTGCAAAGCTGAATAAACCATAAGGATTGCAACAACCATCCTATATATCTCAAATGTTTTGATCGTCTTCTTTTTCCATTACCCTTATTAAAAGTAGAAGAGGGATGCCTATGTTTCAGTCTACTTGATTTTTTTACTCTAGCAGATGACTAATAATAAATGTGTGTGTAACTTTAACTCACATTATTTATCTATCACTTAACCTAACATTTGGGCAAATTACCTCAAACATGTAGTCAAAATGTTAATTTTAATCTGGGAGTGATTTGTCCTTCTCTGCTTCATCCATTTGCTGGAATATAAAAATATCAATTGCCACTAAGATTGACAATCTATTATTTAGTTAGTCGTAAAAGTAACAAGGTCTGATGTCTTCCAAAATAATTAAGCAAAGCTGATAAGGAATTATTGGTTTATTTGATATGATTTAACAAAATTGATAATTAGATTAACTTAATGATTTTATAGTAACCTGCTTTCTTTTCATTTGATTTTGTATGTATTTTATTTTAGGTTTGCATACTTTGCTTAGTTAAATATATATATTTATATATATGTTTGGAAAGCTGTGTGGATGGATGTTTTTTCCTTACATGCAGCACTAGGTCTTGGCAAAGTAAATGAGTGAAGAGAAATGTACTTAGGGTGGATAACAAAGACAACTCAACAAGCCATCCAGTGGTCGTTCACTGAACTTGCATCTCAACGTCCTCATATTTCCAGTATATTAAATACTTTTTTAATCTAATCCTTTCTCTACTGCTACTCATTATTAAGATTTGAACTGATCACAAATTTGGGACTTTTTTCTCAATGCCATATTAATAAACTAAATGATCAATAATGTTTTATATACTTTTCAATACAGAACTCAGGTAGCAATCTTAAAAATCACCTAGCCCATCCTAGAAAAACTAGGCAGTAATATTCATATGTCTTCTGTATTTACCATTCCTATTTTGATTATAAATATTTACCAAAAATGTAGCTTGACAAAATATTATTGGCTTTTTTAATTACTACTGTGTAGTGTCTAATTTCTACAGCTATTTCCCCAGGGGGTCCAGTTCTTGAATACATTTGACAGGTCCACCTTCAGGAAGCTAAATGTTTTTCCAGCGTATCATGCAGTGCTGCAAATAACTGTATTTGTTTTTAGATACAATATTTTAATAATGAAAGCTTTGATTTTCTGAAACAAAGGACACTCAAAAATTTCTGAAATGTCAGAGTTCCCGTAATATGGTGAAGTAGCTTCTCTGATGACTGGTTTTATAAAACTTTACACCAACTGTAGAGGATACACTACACTCGTATAAGACCTGCGGCATAGCTATGACTTGCGCAGGTCAGCAAATGTGGGCAAATGGGGCACAGGTTAAAAACTGCTGTCTAGCTGTCCGGGCTCAGACTAAAGCCTTACCTCTAGAGACCACTCCCCACTCACAGGTTGCCAAGAGCTCAGGCTCCAGCCCGAGTCCAAATGTCTATACAGCTATTTTAAAGCAAGGCATCTCAAGCCTTGAAAGCCCTAGTCATCTTACGCAGGCCAGCCTCAGGTGTTAATGGCTATGTCCCATAATGACTTCCTAAGGCCAACTGGTTTCAAAGGGCACGTCTACACAGCAGCGTTATTCTGGAATAACGGATGATATTCTGAAATAACTATGCGAGCGTCTACACAGCCAGCCCATTATTTCAAAATAATATCAAAATAACAGGTATATTACTCAGGATTCTGTAACACTCATTAAACGAGGAATAACCCCTATTCCAAAATAGTTATTTCGGGATAGAGTGTGTGCAGACAGAGGAGCTGACGTTATTTCAAAATAAGAAGCCTCCAGCCCTTCCCACAGGTAGGGATGTGAAGGAATCCCCAGTTGATCACGGGCTCCACCAGTCGTTGCCACTTTGAAATGCCACAAAGCTTGATGCCAGGCTCTCCACAACATTTCAAAGCGGCTGTGCCCGCAGGGAGCCCGGGGTTGACGGGGAAGTCCCCAATTGAGCCTGAGCTCCACATGGCACTGCCACTTTGTAATGCCACGAAGAGCCTGACACTGGGCTGTCCGCGGCGTTTCAAAGCGGCAGCATTGCATGGAGCCCGGGGTCAGTGGGGGGAATCCCCAGCTGACCCCTGGCTCCACGCGGTGCTTTCTCCTTTGAAGTGTAGCAACAGCCCTACAGTGTGTGTAGACAGAGGTGCTGAAGTTATTTTGAAATAAGAAACCTCCAGCCCTTCCCACAGGTAGGGATGTGAAAGAGTCCCCAGCTGATCCTGGGCTCCACATGGCGCTGCCACTTTGAAATGCCACAAGGAGCCTGACGCCGGTCTCCCTGCGGCATTTCAAAGTGGCCATGCCGCAGGGAGCCCGGAGTTAGCGGGGGAGTCCACAGTTGATCTCTGGGGCTGTTGCTACACTTCAAAGGAGGAGGAGTCCTATCGACTAATCGATGCAAAAATGCATGGACTATTTGATTAGCAAGTTACTTGCAATTTAACAACCCTACCCACAGGTGCCCCACTGGCCGCTCTGTCCACACTCATCAAAACTGTGTAGTCTCCCTTCCCCTGCAGCCCTTAAAGCTGCAGCCACAGGGGAAAGGGTTTGTGGCACACAGGAGGCCCTGACACCACAAGCCACCAGTAGAAGGCGGCTGGGGACATGGAGGCATATGCATACACATCAGTGCCGCACCTGGCACACAGGCATGCCCACATTCTCGGGGAAGCATCCACCTCCAGTGCGGCAAGGTTCAGGAGTGTCTGCCACTCATACACACCTCTCCCCAACACCTTGCTCCCCTTTTCTCCAGCAAGCAGGAAGATAAGTCTTCTCCCTGTGGGACACTGCCATTGTTGGACCTGGCCTGTGCAGAGAAAAGACTCTGTTGTCCCTCCATGAGGCAGGCAAAGGAGAAGAGCCTGAGACATAGCTGTACAGGGGTTCCCTTTAAACACGAGATTCAACGGGAAGTGACTGCTCTCCTGATGCCCTGCCTGAAGTGTTTCTGGGTGGCCTTAAATGCGAGCCAGCATCCAATGAGTGTGGACACTCTATTTCGAAATAGATCAGTGCTATTTCGATGTGCAGATACTCTATTTCAAAATAAGCTATTTCTGAGTATTTCCTCCAAAATAGCTTATTCCGAAATAAGTGTGCAGTGTAGACATGCCCAAAGAGAACATGCTCAGGATTAAAAGAGGCTCTCTCTCCCCAGTACAACCTGAAGCAAATAATGAAATTTCAGTTAGCAGAGATTTCACTAATTAAAGCTTGGCAAAATCAAATGTCCTGAATAATTTTCCCACAGACCTTTTGCGAATGGACCCTCCCCATTCCTGAAAAAGCAAAAATACTACCTGAGACCCAGACTTAAAAGGTCTCATAACCTGCTCCCCAGCCACAAAAAATTAAAATGCAAAACCTTGTCTCCCCATTAAGAACAAACTCTCCCTACCTACTCCTCCAGACTTTTGAACACAAATGCACCCAGATTAGCCTGCTGTGTAATTGTGCCCTTCCATATGGCTACAAGAAGAGATCTAGATTACTACTTGCATTAGCAGCTGGAACAGATGTCAACCTTCTCCTTAGCTGTATTTATTTAAATAAAAATATTTAATCAGAAGCCTGTCCAATGTCAGTTAAGTAATTTCCTATAGATGGACATTAATGGATGTCACATGAAGCTATCAAGAAACTGGAGTAACAGGATGGATAAAAAAATCATTTTTAATTTTTTTTAAATCATTAATTTTTTAATTTAAAGTGGATTTTTTTTTGATAAAATGCTTTTTGAGGAAAAACCTATCTAAAGGTAGCTTTAATTAAGATATATTATAGGTCACATATATCTCACCAAGAGATAAGGATTATAAATTCTAATTCTATAGTATGAGATAATATATTCATGTAATGTTTAAGAAAAGTTTTGTAAATGAGTTCCAGTAGTTCATGGATTAGGGACACAATCTTATGGGGTGCCAGAGGCTTTGGTATAGATTATTTAGGTTAACCTTTCTATCTACCCAATGGGACTCCAGTGTTCAGTCTAAAAGATACCATCAGATATGCTTAGTTTTTCAGTTCTCAAACTGTGGATTTGTGTCTCCAGAGATAACATGCTTGCTAACAGCAAAAAATGGTTTTAAATAAATAAATAATAGAGGTGAGAAATAACAGACCTCAACCCTATTGTCTCTCTGCAAATTTGTATACGCAGAGCCAATCCCTTACCTCTCGCTAAAAGTGCAAAGTTTCAATAAGTTCAATGAATAGAAGATTGCTAGGAGAAGAACAGATGTAGACAAGAAGTCTGGAGATAAATGAGGGATGGGAGGGACTGGCTGTTTGAGCAGCATATTCCAGAAACCTTGAGGTCTTCTGAGCAAAGTCTTCATTGGTTTGAGATCTACCATACCTTTCTCTCACTAGAAGGGAAAACCTATAATGGCAGCAGGCTGTAAAAGAGACCCAGTTTGGGAATATTTTAATGAAGTTACTCTCCCAATAGGTAAGACAGGCATACGTGCAAAATGAAAACAGTGCAACAAAGAAATGCAAGGCCTGGTTGCCTGAATAAAGCAACATCATGAGAAGTATTCCTTCTCAGGAGGAAGCTGCACTGATGATGAAAGGAACATGTCTGAACATGCAGGATCTTCAGGTTGGTAAAACAATTATTATTTCATACTTCTTTCTTAAAGACTGCTTGTCTTCCTTCTGAACTATTCTTGAATTCTCATGTTTAAGCAAAAAACATAGTTGTTACTCTATGGTGTTGCCGGCAAGAGTAAGTCTCAGGTCCGACACTGGGTTCTCAAAGTACAAAGGACGCTACACAGGTATCTGTCAAACACAAGCAGTTTATTTCCTGACAGCTATCAGCTGTGCCCCTTAACTAAATGAACAACATGATAGGAAAAGCGGCATTTCTTACATCCCTTTGGCTAGCTGGGAACCCCATTTCGGCTGCAGATGAAGTGCGAGACTGTCTCAGCTTCCGAGGTGCCGGTACCCAAAGCCCATCGGTGAGGTCCAAATTGCTGTGCTCTGGTGCAGCTTTAAATACTGTGTGTCTACCTTGTTTGTGGCAGTTTGGAAATATCCAGGGGTTACTCATTGCTTGTTACAGTATGGCTCAGTTGTATTGCTTGTCCTTTGACTTTGTTTACATGATCAGTACATTTTAGGTAAACAAGATTGTTATGTTCCCGCCCTTATCTACAATTCGTTCTTGCTACAATGGTGTATGTTCCTAGAGGCTTGCTTCTGGCTCATCAGTAGTAGGGAAAAGGGGGAGAAAGGGGAAAGTGGGGAGAATGCAGGCCTCACCACCCCTATACTTCACACGTACAGAGTTCTTCCGCAATTGACCCCTACGCTGGTACTATCATTTTTGATATATTTGATAAAAATACATAGCTGAAATAGGCAGATTTTTCTTTTATAATTTCACCTTCACAGTAGTACTGAGTGTCAGTGAATGCACTGAGTAATAATAAATGAGCAGAATGATAATAATAATTAAATAACTGCATTGACTTATTTCGTTAGGAGAATCCATCCTCAACATATGGGATTCTGAAGACTAGCCACCTTCAAGACCACCATCATTTTCTATAGTCTCAGAGTTATCTGGCAATGATACTGTTTCGGTTACATCATGTATGTCACATAGCCACAGTAACAAAAAGAAAAAAGAAAAACATCTCCACCATGCAGAAACAACCATAGATAAGTTTGTGATAAGCAGCAGCAGATTTCAAAAAGGGGTAACTGATGAAAAAATTGCCCAGTTTATTTATGCAACAAACTCTCTTTTCTGTATGACTGAGCACCCAATCTTCATTAATATGGTTCAGTCATTACGGCCAGGATGCAGTCCACTCAACAGAGAAGATGTCACAGGCAAATTGCTGGGTAAAGTATATGAAAGAAAAATTGAGCAGTATGCAAAAAGTCTAGAGGATAAAATTGTTAACTTGAGTCTTGATGGGTGGAACCATTTCCACAATGATCCTGTTGTATGTGTGTGACGGGGCAGACAGGCCCCGCACTGGAGGGAAGGGGGTAGCCCAGGCCCAGCTGGCTGACAAGGCCCCTCCCCTCCAGCCCTGCTGGGCATGCTCCCAGCAGAGCCTGGGTATAAAAGCAGAGAGAGCCCTGCAGCCAGGGAGGCCGCAGGGTGAAGGAGTAGCCCAGGCCGTGCCGGTGTTTCTGCAGCAGCTGAGACCGGAGTCGCCCCCCGTGCCCGACCTGGAGGCAGAGCCAGCAGCCGCCAACCCCAGGGAGGCAGGGCCGCACCCGCAACCCCGACAGCGGCCCCGGCAGGTACTGACTTAGGCAGATGGACCGCAAGGGTACCAGGGTGTGGTAGGAAGCAGCCCAGGGCAAAGGACTAAAAGTGTGGCTCGGCATGTAGCAGCCAGATTCCCCGCCGAGTGGGCAGGAGCCATAGTCCCTGCCTAAAGGGCCCTGGGCTGGGACCCAGTGGAGACGGAGGGCCTGGGTCCCCCTACCACCCATTTTCCCTTCCCTGGACAATCTACCCCTGGTCCAGGAGAGGCTTTGCTGGGCAGCTAGGCCTCAAGAGTTGTATTTACCCCAATAGAGGGGCACTGACTTCTGAACCAGGCTGATAGAGCCATATTTACCCCGATAGAGGGGCCGGGACTTTGTATTGGAACTGCGGGTACCGGAGCTGCCCTGGTCGAGGGGCCTGAACAGGGGCAAAGAAACCTTGGGGGGGTGTACCCCACACCAGGGGTGTACCCCTCGACAATGTGCTTGAGCAGGAGTGGCCAATTCCAGCCCATGGGCTGGATCCGGTCAGCAGGGTTAGTCCCTGATGGGCCCCCACCTCCATATTTACCTGCAACTCCACAGGTATCGGAGGACTGCAGCTCACGTTGGCTGTGAATTGCCGTTCATGGCCAATACAAGTGGTGGAATACCCAGTCCACGATGCTTCCCGACACTTGCATTGGCTGTGAATAGCGATGTTATGTCCATACAAAGCATGTGACATCTTTTATAGGGGAGAAGGCAGTATGCCGCATTTATTGAGAATTCAACAGTAGCATATGCTTTTCAGTCACACACACACACACACACACACACACACACACACAGCATGCACACAGTCCGCCAGTCGATGTTATAGTTACCAGTCCAGAGTCTGGATCAAGCTAGTGGCCAGCCAGATTGATCGCAGAGAGGAGCCAGGTTCTGTCAGTCACGATCCGATGCCCCTGGAGTTGGTGGCAAGACGAACCCAAAGTCCCACGGCAAAGCACCCCGCTCTTATAGTCCTCTTTTCTCTGTTGAAGTCTATGGATTTCGCTGTGTCAATTTGTGACCGGTTACTCTTAATTGGTGTTATCTTTTTATGTTATCATTCCAAAACACCTCCAAGAGGGTCAGCCTGTCCTGGATTGAGTTAATCAATTGTCTTTAGGGGTGCCAGCTCCACCTTAGAGTCATCAATTTGCCCCTCCATGGATACGCGCTGATGGTTCGCTGGTATCAGTGTGTCTCACCCCTGCTCTCTTGACCACCTGGCTTTAACAACAGCCTTCACACCTTATCTTTTTCTGATGCATACATTTCTCATTCACATAAACAGTCTTTCACAGAGACCTTCAAAGGTATATAAACAGCAGTGTTTTACATTGAGCAAAAACAACCATTGTAAATTAAACCTTACTAAATCTTATTATCAAAACAGTTCACATTGTGGCCCGGGCCTTCAACATTCCTCTAATCTTATTAACATAGACACAATACAAGATCCTGTCTTTTACTTACTAAACCTTAAAACAAAGAAAACTTACATACTAAGCCTTAAAACAAAGAAAGGTATATTTAACTAAAGGGTCTGTCCACGCCTTAACATCGGTCTGGCAGGATGAAATTAAGTCATACATTACCACATTATTAAACCTGAAAAAAATATAAAATCTCACTCCTACAGAGATTTGCAGCCAACCAGAGCTTCAATCCTCCGATGCCTGTGGACGAGCAGGTAAACATAACAGCGGCAACCCGCCAAGGACTAGCCTTGCGGACTGCTGTTTTTTTTATTGCCCACCCTTATGCTTGAGTGAGAACAGAAGAAGGGAATGTCTTCCTTTCAGAAATAATTGAAACCTCAGGAAAAGCACACACAGCATAATGCTTACAAGAAAAGCTATAATTGCAATAAAAGCTATAACAAATTGGGGGAAAAAAATCAAATATCTAGTATACAGGTTGGTCACAGATGATGCTTTAAATGTATCCAAGACAGAAGAAATTTAGAAAAGAGATTAAAGAGAGTCCCAAGCTAATAACATATGGTTGCAGTGCTCATTTTATGCACCTCCTAGCTAAAGACTTCAGTGTTCCAGAAATAAAGGCTAATGTTGCAGAATACTTTTGTAATAACCACTTTGCAGCAGCTGCTTTGAAAAAAGTGGGAGGAGCCAAGCCAACTCTCCCACAAGATGTGTGATGAAACTCAGTAGTGGACTGTTTTGAGTACTAGATCAATAACTAACCTAATCTGATGACAATTTGTGAACAAAATAGTGAAAAAATAGATGGCATTGTCACAGCAAATGTCCTCAACATTTCTCTTAAGCTCAATGTTAAACACATGCTGAGTACCCTGAAGCCTATTTCTTAACAAAATGCAGGGAAATAGCTGTCTTATTGCTGATGCTGTTGAAATTTGGAAGAACCTAAGGGAGATCTTAAAAAGAGAAATATGCAATGACAGAGTTAAATTACAAGCATTAAAACAATAAATGGGAAAAGCACCAGGGGTCACACCTTAATTGCTGAAGACGCGCTCTTTCAGAAGCCCTGTCTTCCTCCTCCTACGAGGAAGAAGGGCTCTTCCGAAAGAGGAGGCTTTTCCAAAATGTGGCCCAGTGTAAATGGGCCAAATTTTGGAAAAGCGTCTTCTGACAAAACTATCGGAAAAAGGTATGCAAATTGCAGAGTGCAATTTGCATACCTTTTGCCGAAAAAAAGCAGCAGTTTAGACATAGCCTAATTCATTCCAAATTGAGAAATTGTTTGGGACCTGAAAAAGCAGGCAAGCTTGTTTCTTTTCTAGATTATGAACAAACAGGAAAATGAAGGGGAAGAAAATGGAATTAGCTGCAGAAGCCAATATTTTAATTTTCTTATGTTCACCTGGCTAACATAGGGTGCATCTATACAACAGGGCTTAACTCGAAATAAGCTACGTAAATTGAGCTACATCAATTCCATAGCTTATTTCAAAATAGGGAGCATCCACACAGCACTTATTTCGAAATAGAGCACTCTTCCTCCAACTTTCCTTATTCCTCATACAATGAAGGTTACAGGAGTCAGAGTAAGAAGTCCTCCAGCTTGACAATATTTTGACACTATTTTGAAATAACCGCCTGCTGTGTAGATGCAGACTAAGTTATTTCGGAATAGTGTTGCAGTGTAGACCACAGTCACTTTAATTTTTTTTTTAAATATTTCATTGAACTATTTTAGTTAGAAAGAACTTTACCAAAAACAAAACCTGATTTTAAAAAACTTGAATGTTTAACTAAATTAAAAATTAATATGCTTGTTTTGTTAAAATATTATATGTTTGCTGTTGAAGAAAAAAAATCCAGAATCCAGAATGTTGTTGTTTTAGTTAAATAACAAAATGTAAATGTCTGTCTGGTGATGTTCTCCTCCTAATACAGCATAGCAAGAAAGACCTCCAAATATTAATGATTAATCTGCTGAATTAGAGATAGTTCGATCAATTTTATGAAGACAGAGCAAATAAAGAATACATTTTTTTTCAATGCTGAAGAGCTCCTATAGACTGTTGGAAAGTGTAGTCAAGTACTTCTCTCAACAGATCACGAAGCAAATAGATGCTATGCGTTATCAAAGAGTCTCTGAAGAAACCTATGAGAGAGTATAGGAATAGCACCTTGAAAATACTGATTTTATTTTCAGTTTTTCTTTTGTATTTACATTTTCTTGAGACAATGGCTACAAAATGCATACTCCTGTATTTCTCCTATAAAGGTTTCACCTTATTTAAAATTCAAGTTTAAAACACCACATTTTCCTCATTTGAAGAATTAGGTGGAAATATGAATTGCCACCATGTAATCTGCAAGCAATGCAACCCCCCCGCCCCCGTTTTATTATTTTTGTATTAAATATTTTAAGAGAAAAATCTTTTAAAATGTCATTTTCAAGTGTATAATTCATAATTTATGAGACATGTTGATAGATATTCCATCCTTTGGACCTATTACGATAATGGGATTTTTACAATGCATACATTACTACAAGAAAAACCCTTAAAAACAGTGGAATCCTGTGTAGTATCCATGCTACAAATACATATTATAGTGTATAGAACTCTGACGAACTGAAAAAACATACATAAAAAGTTAACAAAAAGCATGTATGCCACATTTACTCAAAGACGGAAAAGCTGTTAATGGGGATTAGCATCTGAAACCAAAGGTAGTATATCTTACCTTGACTTCTCTCTACTATTGATTTTGTGTTAACTAAAACCAACATGTTACCTCAGTTTGTATGTTTATTGGTTGTGTGGATGGGAAATAGTGAAGTAGTGTGGATATGAGTCTGTACTAGCAGGGTTAGATCGAGTTAAGGCCTGATTTAATCAGACTAAGGCAGTTGGTTCGAACCATCTATCTTAGTTCCGACTAAGGAAGTTTGCCAGTTGAAAGTTTCCCGCCTTCCTGCCTTTGAGTTGCACACAGTACTAGTGCTTTGCACCCCATTCTAATCTGTTGCACTCAGTACCAAATGCTGTGCACTCAGTACCAAATGTTGTGCACACGGCCCAAAATGCTCTGCACTCAGCTCAAAATAGCTGCACACGTTTCAAAATGTTATGCACCTCACCCACAAGAAAGTGCACTCAGCACCCTTGGAATTTTCCCGCCTGAGAGCGCTTATATACTCCAGTTGAATAGCAGTTCGGGTTCCCTGTTCTTTTGGGTTCCTAGTTGCGTTTGGTTCTGTGGAATGTCTCTTTAGTAGCATGAATGGTAAAGTGAGTGAGAGGGTTCAAGAGTGTGAGTGTAGACAGCATAGAGTTTGCGTGAGTGGAGGGTTCTATTTTTGGGTTTTTGTGCCTGTGGAGTATTCCTGGGTGAAAACCATTTGGATCCCATTGGATTATCCTCGGAGAGCGGAAGGCCTTCGTTCCATAATCCACATCCCATCCATCAGCAAACCAGAGGGCTTGATTCCAGGAGTGACATCGAGGGATCTCCTCACTGTTCCTCTGCCATGGCTTGCAACTAGCCACGGCATAGAGGTCGTGAGCACCTCAGCTGTTCTGTGCCACGTGAATGTAATGTATAGTCCTATTGTTTAGGGGTCTTTACTGTCTACTTTGTCTTCGGGGATAGGGAGGATTATAGAGTTATTGTTATATGCTGTTCTGTATTTTCAAATTTTATAATATATGGTTTGGCCCTAAATTGAGACTCGGAGTTTTTATTTGGTAAACCACGCGCCGGTGATAGATACGGCCATGAGTAATCGGCCTCAGGCGATCCCTTCTTCTGGGACTTGGGATATTTACCACCTTTATAAGTCAGGGCGTGTCCAATTCATCGTTACTGCGTCCCAGGGTAACAAACAGAAGAAAAGGAAGAAACTGTTGGAGCATCTGAATACTTTTTTGCTTTACTCTAAACTGAAATACTGATATAAGGAAAACAATGTTTGGTTTTTGTTTTGTTTTTTTTAAAGTTAGCACTACAATAATAATCATGTGTCTGCAAAATGTAATTCCTTTAAAAAAAAATCAAGCTCGTCCCCTCACACACAGGGCAATGAAAAATTGTGACTAATTATTTATTTTTAAAAAAAGACTATTTTTAAATGGTCCAGCAGTAATTACTGGTGGGAATTAGGAAGTATTTCAAAATCTCATTTTCCTGCCTATCCTGAAACAAGACAAAAAGGAAAATCTCAAAAAAATTAAAAAAGCAACAGCCAGATAAAACTCAGATCTCATCAACCAAAATGTTTTGTTAATGTGAAATGCTGCATTTAGTTTTTCACCTTTTTCAATTTAGTTTTTAGTATAAATTCACTAAAATTTCTAAATAAAACCCTTAAATAAAAAAAATCCAAAATAAACTGAAATAAACTAAACTTGTCAGGATTTGTGGTGTTTGTCTTACTGCTAGCATTGTTCTGTATTGTGTTTCAAAAAAGAGGGGATACTGCATTAGGCAGAAAAGGACATATAAGCATTTTAACTGTATTTATTATATTGCAGAAGGGGCATCAGATGGGAATTTCACCCCTCTCTGGATTCCCCTGATACTTTTTTTATTGGACATGTCGTGCCACTCCCTTTTGGAATAAAGAAAAATGCACTCTGATTAAATCACTTCCTCTCCCTACCCCTTCACCTCCTGCCAAATTGTCAGTTACATACCTATCTCCCTTACAATTACATATGGAAAGACTGGAACACACTTCAGGGAGCTGATTCCGCTTCTCAAATGCAAAGTCTGGAACATGCTCTGGGGTTACTGTATAGGGGAGGACTATTGCAGGGGTTTGCATTTAGTACAACTGATCATCTGCTGGGGAATGTCATTTTAACCCTTGAGAATATCACCTAATCCCTCATCACTAAACTAGTAAAGAATGTAAAATCTATTTTGTGGGAAGAAGTCTGTGGCTAAGTTCAACAAACCCCACTGTCATTATAGCCTTCTGGATCGGAAGGGAACAATGTAGCCACCCAATTAAAAGAGTACTGGTCCCTTAGGGCCACCTGCCATACAACCCTGGGGGAATGCACACTGAATCCAGTGTATCCTTACTGTTTAGGGAGTGGCTGGAGGGAACTGGATCTCAGCAACCCTTCTATAGTCAGGATTTGGGGGTGGGTGTAAATGAAAATGGTCCTGAGAACCAGTAAGGCAAGTTCAGGTTGGAGCAAAAACCACCTGGTTTCTAATGGGGTCTGAGGCATATAATCTGCATATGGGGTTGGTGTAGGCAGAATCAGGAAACACCTGGGAGCGATGGTCACAAGAACTACCATCCTTACAATGTACAGAACCAACACCCCTCTAGCACTGAGTGGAACAGTGAAATAAAATCTGCTGGGAGGGATAAGCTGTAATTAATGGTCAGGTGGGTGGGAGATGTGTGGAACGGGTGGGTTTTGGACTCAGAAATTTCTCCCTGCAACTGGGAAACTCCACTAATCAAATCTGCATACCAGCCATGCAACAACTGAACATAACCAAACACCTAACGATACCAATTAACTGGACTAATGTGGTATCAGAACCCATATGGATTAAGTGGGACTTTGACACAATTGCTGAGGGAACTCCAGGATGAGCAGCACTGTACACAGATTCTGGAAGCCCGAGACCCTTGGGGAATGTATGCATTTCAAATAGCAACTGAATTGCCTGAAGGCTGTGCTTAGACTAATGTGGCCGGGACCTTCGAACAGGCCAAATGAACACTCATTTGCTTCTTAGTTCTATTACTCATGCTATAGGGTTATTATTTGTACTAATTGTATTGTTATTTGTATTAATGGGATGTTTAAAGTTATGTGTTGCCTTAGCCAAACCCTGGAAACCATACTTGTAAAATTCAATAACCCTCCCATTTTGTGACCTGCCTTTCCTACTTTCCCATAGCATAACTGGTGGGGCGCCTTGGCCCTTCTTTGAAGAGAGTGGGGGAGCGTTGGTGTGTGTAAGGATTAAATAAGGGGCCTGGGTAGTTCTGAACATAGTAATGGGGCATGACCCAGGCAGACTGCTTCTATTGATTTATAGACTTGCTTTGATTCCTCCTTTCCTGCTTGCTCAGGATAGATAAGCATGCAGCTGTACCAAGGATGTAACTTTTAATGAATGCTCTATGTGTTAATATTACTTTCCTTACCCTCTTATCTGGTCCCCATTTGCTCTAAAACATACAAGGAGGAAGAAGATGTGACTGAATAAGTTGCTGATTTAAAGAGCTTTGATTTGTGAGAACTGCTTATTTCAATTAAAAATCTGTAAACAATAAACAGGGGAAGGTATAATTATATTCATCTTATGATTATATGGGTGTTCACATTACTAAATTAGAGCTTAAAGGGTGATATAACTGATAAGTGTATTTACGTACTAATGAAGATAAAAAAGTTTACCTGTGGTTAATTTGTTGTTCACTCGGATCCCAGGGTTTGGAGGGTTCCAAGGTAGAATGAGTATCTGAAATAAAGGAGCAGGGCTGGCCTTACCATAAGGCAAACCTGAGGCGGCCGCCTCAGGTGCCAGACTGAGGACCCAGAGTGTAGAAAATTGTCTGCTGTGGTGCATATGTATTCTCTCTGCGGTACCATGAGAGGAGTAGAACAGGAAGGAGGCAGAATTGAGACCTTTCAAAGTTTTGGCCCAAACGAGGGGGCATGGGGGCGTCATTTGAGCTCCCCGCCTCACGTGCCAAAATGTTGTGGGCTGGCCCTGTAAAGCAGACCCCGAATATTCCACCAAACTGTTCCTGATGTGAGGAGAGAGAGCTGGGGAGAGTCCTTTATCCTCACAGTAGCCCCAGAGTACTCTTCTTTACCCCAAACCTTGGCCAAACCTAGCTCCACCTTCTAGCCTGTATTTACAGCCAGAGTGCTCAGATCTCTGTACTGCAACCTTCTGCTTCAGCCCTGAGCCCCTCATACCTGGCCCCACCCCTGTGCATGCACCTCCAGCTGGAGCCTTCAGGTTCTTGCACCCTAACCCTATGTCCCAGCCCTAAGCCCCAAGGCCCCACTCCAGACCCAACACCTCCATATTGGTGCACATAAAATTAATTCTGCACAAGGGCAGGAAAAGTTAGAGTGAACACTGGACCTGATGCAAATGGGAGTGGGGGAGGGGAAGGGGTCACAAAGTTATTTTGGGGAGGAGTCACAATATTGTCAGCCTTATTTCTGCACTGCCTTGAGATTGGCTGGAGTGCAGCAGCTATTGGCTGGGTGCCCACCTCTACAGGCTCACTTCTGGCTCACGCCGAATCCCAGAATCAACCTCCTCTGTGGCTCTGCATTGGACGCAATTTAGGAGCTAGCATGCAGGCAGGCTAGCTCAGTACCAGCATCAACCCCTTGCGCTGGGTCCCAGCATCAACCCCTGCTGTGGTTCTGCAATAACAGTATTTATAGTATTAATGCAGAGCCACAGCAGGGGTTGATGCTGGGACACAGCCCAAGCTGGGACTGAGCTACAGTGCCTGTGTGCCGGCTCCCTAGTCACCTAATAACACAGAGCCACAGTGGGGGTAGTTGCCAGGACCTGGATCCAGATGGGAGTGAGTCAGCATGCCTACGCACCGGAACTGCAGCAAGGGTTGTGGGACTGAGTGCTTGCAGTGCTAACCCTTCCTAATTAATCGTGTAGTTGACAACATTTTTGTCCACTACACAATTAACGAATTACATGCTTCTTAACATCCCTACTTCATATCCCTAGTAATCACCAAACTCCAAACTCCACAGAAACAATTTTCATACCATTTGACTGATTGGATAATTTTGCCCTTAAAGCATATTTAATTAGGGATGTTAGCTATTGGGTAATCGACTAGTCGTGTAACTGTATGAAATCTTCGCGGTTACACAACTATTTGATAGTCCCCAGGGGTGGGGCCAGCAGTGAGTGCACTCTGGCCCAACTCCTGGGGAGCCTTTGCTACTCCATGCCGCTGCCTCTCTATCAGAGAGAGCAGTGCGGGGTGTCAGGGGGACCTGGTCTGCAAGGGGAGCCAATTAAAAAAACAGCTCCCCATGCAGACTAGCTGCCTGCCGTCCCACACTGCTGCCTCTGACACAGAGGCTGCTTCATGGGATGTGGAACAATCTCTGTCCATGGGGTGGTCAGGCCTGCCGCGGATAGAGGCTGCTTTGCAGCAGCCTCCTCTGCCCTCTCCACTGCTGCTGTCTCTGATAGAGGCAGCAGCATTAGGGGAAGGGGAGGGACAGGTGGCACCGCAAGCTGGTGCTGGGGAGAACCAGCTTTTAAGGTATTATATTAATGATATTTGTCATAACGGGGCACTGGCCTGGTGGCATCTTGATGGACCTTTGCTGTGCACTGGATGGCGAGAGAAGTGTTCTAGTTTCCTGTGTAGAAAGAGGTATGCTTCATTTCAACCCTTGTCCTTTCACAAAGAAAGATGTGGAGGGAAATCTGGGGCCTTCCTACTCTTGATCTTATGGGGATATTGCAAGAGAGGCCTTGCAATAGCCTCTTAAAAACTCATCTGCCTTTGGAAGACTGAGGTGTGACCATGGTGGGTGGGTGGGTGTGTGCGTACGTAGGAGCCATATGTGCCATTCATACACTAGCTGTGTTATGTTGTATTTAATAAAATATATGGCTTGTGCTCTAACCTCACTATTGTGTGTGGGCCAATAATTGTCAGTTTGAAGAATCACCAGACCCAGTGCATTCATTTGGAAAATGGATCTCCAATGCCCTTCAGCAGATGACCTTTCATAGGATTTACTACAAAAGATGTTCCAAGAAACAATCTGAGTCAAAACTTAATTCCACTGATGTAAGTGGGAGTTTTACCATTAACTTAAATAGGAACAGCATTTGGCAATATCCCTTTGTGAGATTAGCATAATAATGTACTTGGCCTCATATAGTCTAACAGTTTATCTACTGTGGGCATAGGCTATCCATCAACTTTAGAGGTGGCATTGACGATATGGTACTCATCTGTTCTCACCACAGAACTGGAAAAAGGGTAGATAGTCCTCCTCTGTCTTAGGCACTTGAAAAGTTTTTGCACTCCTCTTAGTGGGGAGTATCCTTCTGAACCCTGGAATGGCTCGAAGCAATTTTGTGAGTTCTCTTCCTCAGAAGTCCAGGGGAAGGAGAGTAGTCCCTTGTCCTCTGCAGATAGAATAAGTCTAACAGTGTAAAAGTTACCAGTCCCAGTTCTAAAATAGTTTGAGGGGATGGATGATTTATGAAAAGATCCGAGACCTGAAGTGGGCCTCATGGCTTGGAGTATGTCTCTGGCAACTTGCATTCTCATTTTGAACAAGCAACATATACTGAACTTTTCTTTAATGTGCATCTCTCCTAGGCACAACAACAAGCACTGAGTGCAGGGGTCACTATTCAGGACAGCCACTCCAAAGAATAGCACTTAAAGCCTTGCGATGTCATAGCACCAGATGTACGAAACTAACACATAGCTAATTAAACTATTATACTTACCTACCTACCTACCAGGGTACTACTAAGATAATACTAGCAATTTACAAAGCACACAAAGAAATCTTTCTGTAGTTCATGAACTAGGAGGGAAAAAAAATGCATGGGACTCTCGTAGGGTTGCCAACTTTGACTGAAGCTCTTCTAGGAGATTTTATTTCCCAACATGGCATGATATCACTTTCTTTTATAGCCTATTAAAATCTCCTGGATTGCCTTCAATAGTCGCTGGAAGACTGATGCCAACTCTGTGAGACTCCAGGCCGATCCTGAAGGAACAGAGAGGGATGAGAGCAGCACTGCCTTTAAATAGCTTTGGCAGGAGAAATGAGAAGGCATAGGTAGCACATTGTTCTAAGAACATAAGAATGGCCGTACTGGGTCAGACCAAAGGTCCATCTAGCCCAGTAGCCTGTCTGCCAACAGTGGCCAGCACCAGGTGCCCCAGAGGGGGTGGACCAAAGACAATGATCAAGCAATTTGTCTCGTGCCATCCATCTCCAGCCTCTGACAAACAGAGGCCAGGGACACCATTTCTATCCCCTGGCTAATAGCCTTTTATGGACCTAACCTCCATGAAATTATCTGACAGGTTCTCCAGCTCCGGCATGCTCACACCTGAATGGAATATGCATCTGCATCTCAATGGAATATGCACCTCAAGAAGAAGAGAATTCTATTTATCTTAGTTATATATTGCAGAAGGGTTTTTTTTTTTTTTTTTAACACTTAAACAACCATAAATCTTTAAATTGTATGTGGAAAATTCCATAATCACACAGTAAGAATGCATTGACCCCAATATAATATCAAACACAAAAGACATTTAATTCATGTATTTCAGCATGGTAAAGGACAGGAGCTCTATGTTTAGAGAAACTAGGGAGTTGGGGCCCCCTGCTCGCTACACTCACCAACCCCCCGATCTTGGCTGGGGAGGGCCCAGGACCAAGGCTGCCCAGCTTAGGGATGTTAAACTAGATTAATCAACTAATCGAATAGTTGATGGAATTTCTATCGACTATTCAATTAGTCAATAACGGCGCTTCTGCGTTGAAATGTAGCAAGAGCCCGCCCGGCTGTTGTTACATTTCAAAGTGGAAGTACCCTGTGGTATTCCGCCTATGAAATGTACAAGAGCCCCAGGAGGGGCTCTTGTTCATTTCAAAGACTGAAATGCTATATGGAGCCTGGGGTTAGTGGGGGGCTTAGAGTCCCACGCTGGCCCTGAATTCCATGAGGTGCTTCTGCTTTGAAATGTAGAAGAGCCCCAGAGGGGACTCTTGTACATTTCAAAGGTGGAATGCTGCCGCTGTGCCCCTGCCTTCTCCCACGAAGCTGGAGGGAACCAGCTTTTAAGCCAGTTACCCCCAGCACCCCATTCTCCCCACCCCCCCGTTGCTGCCTCTTTCTGATAGAGGCAGCAAGGGAGAGGCGAAGCAACTAGTCGACTTACGTCCCTACCCCGGCCCTGGCTCTCTCCCCCCAGCCTGTCCCGGATCTTTCTCGTCCACCCGCCCCTGCCACTGGGCAGGGCTGAGCCGCAGCGCACCAGTCCCAGCTCTCTCTCTAGCAGTCCAAGGGGGCAGGCCAAGTCTGCGCCAGCCCCTGCTCTGCCCTCAACCTAGGGCATGTGGGAGGGGGTGGAGGAGCGGGGAGGGGAAAGATGGCACGGTACCTGCCTCCCTGGAGCACCAGAGAGGGGGAGGCCATGCATCTCCTGCCCCGCTCGGGAATGCGGAGGAAAGAGGCTGCATAGTGTCCCCCCGAGCACCGTGGAGGTGGAAGGGAGAGGCTGCACAACTCCCAAGGCTCCATGGCAGCTTCCATCCCCCAGCACCGGGGAGGGGAAGAGTCTGCACAGCTCCCAGCCCCACTGGAAAGGAGGAGACAGGGAGGCTGCATGGCAGCTCACGGCTTCCACATCCCCTCTCCCCCTCCACAGCACTGGGATGGGGAAGGGGAGAGGCTGCACCATTCCCGGGGCCACACAACTCACAGCTTCCCCTTCCCCCCGCAAAAGCACCGGGGAGCAGAGAGACTGTGAGGTGGTTCACAACTTCCACCTCCCCAGCTGCAGCAACGGGCTACTTCTGCTTTCCCCTGTCCAGACGGAGCATGGGGGTTGGAGGTCTGGCCCAATGCACCGCTTCTGCCTTCCCGCTGCAGCACGGGAGAAGTGAACTGGGGCAACACACTGCCCCAGCCTTGTGTTTATTTTGAGGGCCATGGAGGGGTGCATTCGCATGCTTCGCACCCACCCTACATATGGGCCTGAAGGGTTTCATGCTGTGTATGAGGGTTGTTTACAGGTATTCATGATTGTAGAATACTTGGAAAATGAAAGCACTACACAAGTACTGTATTATAAATTTGAAGATTCTTGGGAGTCAACACTTAAATATTTTATAGATGGTATTGTGGGTCCAATTGTTAGTTCTGCCATGGACTTTTGCACTTCTATGTGACTTTTGCACTTGATTTCTCTGTGTTAAAAAGTTTTCCCACTTGAAAAATTGGGATGATACTACAGGCTGAACCTCCCAAATCTGGGACTCTCTGGTCCGGGCAACATCCATTGTCTGGCAGGGCCATGGATGTTGCTGGACCAAAGAACCCCAGAGGAGGCTGAGGAGCCCCAGCTGGGCCAGGTAGCCGTTGCTAGGAAACCCCAGCATCAGCGGGGACAGGCGGCATTTGGGGAGCCCCCGCCCTGGCTGGGAAATCACTGGGGCCAAGTGATCTGAAGTCCTGGCCCCAGCTGGGAAACTCCTGGCTGGAGTGGAACCCTGGTCAGGAATCACAGCAAATCACCGCTGGCAACGGGGCCAGGATGATGAGGCAGCTTCTGCCGGGGGAACCCCACAGATGAAGCAGGGCTGGTGGAAGCAGGTGGCAGAATCTCCAGTGGCAGTGGGGCCAGCCCTAGCATCAGGGTTGGGTGTCCAAGCGCTTCGGCTGGGGAACCTCTGGCAGCAGCAGGGCTGGTGAGGCCGGGCAAGAAGCAGGATGAGGAGCCGTGCCAGGCCAGCGTTAGGGAGGCTAGCAGCAGGGTAGGGATCCCCAAGGAGAGAAGCTTGGGAGCAGGGCAGCCAGTAGGAAAGCACTGACCTCCCCGGGTGCGAGACAGATCAGGTCCCGAGGGTGCCGGAGCAGGGAGGTCCAACCTGTATTTCTTTCTCTCCTTTGTCTGCCCTTGTGTACATAATCAATAATTTCTTCACAGTGGTGTCTGATAGTATATGAGCACCTAGCACAAATGGAACCCAACCTCAATTGAGGGACCTATATGAAATAATAAACTACAGGTTCCACCTCCCAAAACTGGAACTCTCTGGTCCGGCAACATCCATGGTCCAGAAGGATCATGGATGTTCCTGGTTCAGAAAGCCCCAGTAGCCTAGTGGCAGGAAGGCAATCCAGGAGCAGGGCTAGGTTGACAGCAGAACGGGACAGGGTCTGGAGCTGGCGGCAGCACCCAGCAACCTGTGGCACCAGGACGGAGTCGGGTACAAGCCCCAGCAGTGCAGGACTGGGCCGGCGACAACTCAAGGCAGTATCAAAGTGGTGCTAGAGTCTGCAGGCTGCCGCAGGGCAGAAGTCCGAGCCCTTGGCAGCCCATAGCAGAGGGACCGAGGCTGGGAGCAGCCCCCAGCAGAATAGGGCCAGAACCCCAGGTAGTCTGTGGAAGCAGGGCCAGAATCCGCAGGCTGCCACAGGA
The DNA here is from genome assembly GCA_019425775.1 of Rafetus swinhoei. NCBI lineage: Eukaryota > Metazoa > Chordata > Testudines > Trionychidae > Rafetus > Rafetus swinhoei. The sequence goes on from CM033427.1 coordinate 59,960,523, forward strand.
CTTGGACCAGAGCCCAAGCCCTCGGCAGCCTCCGGTAGCACAGGATCAGAGTCAGAGCCTGTGGCAGCCCACCACAGTGCGGGCTGCTGGAGACCAGCAGACAGTGCAGTGGCAATGGGGCCAACAACCCAGCAGGCAGCCAGGCCTGGGCTGGAGGAAGTGCCCTCTCCATTCCCCTCCCCACATGCTGGCAGTGCTGAGAGTCAGAGGCTGGGGGCTATGTAAGAGAACCTTCCCTGGTCCAGAAAATTCTCTAGTTTGGGACTTTGATGCCAGACCAGGGAGGTGCGACCTGTACAATAATTTATTAGCTGAATTTGATACATAGTTTGACTGAAAATATAGAATGCATATAAGGATACTGATTGTACCAACTTGGTCTTCTAAAGTAAGTGATATGCCGTATTTATCCTTTATAAATTTTATTTATTGCATATACATATTTAATATTTCCTATTTATCAAATAGATTGCATAAAAGAATGACTAAATACCTAAACATGCATACAATATACACTTTATGTTTTCAACAACTAAACGTTCAGCTGACTGAGTAATAGCAGTAATTGGAGATTTTAAATAATATCTAAAAGTAGCATAAACGATTGCTATTTAAAAATAATATAATTTCAGTCATGGAAAATTAATCTATAAAACAGACAACCTATTAGAGTTCATTTTATGAAAAAATAATTAAGCTACGAATTTCTTACCAAAATTCAACTCAAAAAGAAAAAGGAAATCTTATGACCCGTTCCTTCAATTCCTAATCCCCAGTTTTATTCCCTTTGAAGTACATTTGCTGGCTCTATGAACTTGAAAGAAGGCTAATGTGTTGTTGGTTAAGTCTTCTCAAGGGAAGGACTGAATTTCTCCCTCAACGCTAACACTTTGGGTGGGGTAAAGTCAGAAAATTCATTACTGTAACTACCTTTTACCATATTTGCTGCTTAACACATAACAGTGAATCCAACATTTAGAAACCATCGTATCAACATAGTCATCATGATCCAAGCTGCAAATAATAGAGAGTGTCAGTGTCAATTTTGCTTTCTCACACTTGCTTCCCTTCACTTCATCTGATTTTAATAATCCCTGTCAAACCACAAACAGTTGAAATTACCTTCTTGACACAGAAGCTTTCAAGGAGGAGACAGAATCTCAACTTTCATTTAGTAACTACAAAAGAAATCTGTCCAGCTGGACAAACATTTCCACTCTTGACAATCTCGGCAATAAAGCACACGTTTTAATTTTAACTGAAGCTGCCAAGATTTTGATTTGAGCTTCTTGTTTAGTACAGATTGACTCTCAAGATTAGCAAGCCAACAACCATAGTTGTGTTAAAAGTAGCATTTTCTACTAAAAAATAAATCATAAACTGCATCTAACAAACTGAAGGAACATGCAAGAGATAAAAACAACAAATGGTCTGGTAGCATTTTATAGACTAACAAAACATGTAGATGGTATCATGAGCTTTTGTGGGCACAGCCCACTTTGTCATGGCTCCTTCCCCACTCTAGCATGATAAATGCAGAAGTGGGGGCCAGCAAAAAAGTACCCCAAAACCTTATCTACAGGCTTTGGTATAAAACTTCCCCCCAAAATCTTAACAACCTAGATTTTGGGAATAAAATGCAGCTGCCACCATCCAACTATTAATAAAGCAACCAGAGAGAGATTACTTGAGAAATCTCATCCCTAAAGTACAAACCAGGACACAAAAATTAACCAATACCAGGTTAATAAAAAGAAAAGAGAAAAAAACTTTTATCACCACAATATTCCTGTTGTAAGCATAATGACTAGATGAAACAGTAACAAAATAATATACTCATGGAGGAGAAATTTACCATGGGCCAGGAACTTAGTTACAAAGGAGAGCAAAACCCATTTTTAAATGCACAGACCAGATCCCATTTCCCAAACCATAAAACAATAAAACCTAACGGATCTATCTAAACTTTATCCTACTTACAGACTGTGAAGAGTATTTTCTAAGGAGACATCCGGTCCCCTTCAATAGCTGGAGAGAAACTGCCCCAGAGACAAAGGAGGGAAAAACCCAAAAATTCCTCTGTCCCAGTTTGAAATTCCTACCTACATTTCTATTGGCTGCCTGCCACCTGGTTTAAGTAAGGGACATATTTAACCTCTTAGTCCCCAGGATGCTGGCTAACCCTCATGATCATGACACGCCCCCCAAATCGCAGACGGTGCTGGACAGTTTCTGGCCACACTGGCTGTGATTTCTTCCTGGAGGTTTGAGATAAAACATAGTAAATAAGTACAGGCACACCATACTAGACCATTGAATACATGAAAAGTAAACAAAACCCCTCCACAACTGTAGAGTACCATACCGGATATACTGAGAGTGTCCTAAGTAACTGAGTTCAGAAATGCCTCTCGGGAGAGGGCATCAGCCACCATGTTAGAGGCTCCCGAAATGTGCTGTACATCAAAGTTAAAGTCTTGGAGTGCCAAACACCACCAAAGGAGTTTCTTATTGGTTGTTTTGACCGAATGAAGCCACTGAAGAGCAGAGTGGTCAGTCTGTAGATGGAAGCATCATCCCCTTGCATAGCACTCCTTCTCTGAAACAGACCAGTGACTTTCTCTTTCAGACAATTTTTTGCTGAGAAACACTATAGGGTGAAGTTGTTGTTTTGGTCCTTCCTGCATCAGAACTGCCCCCACATCCCGCTCGAACGCATCTGTGCTGACAATGAAAGGCTTGTCATAGTCCGGGGCCCTCAGTACAGGGTCAGACATAAGAGCTGCCTTTAGCTGGTTAAAAGCTTTCTGGCACTGGTCAGTCCACTTGACTCTGTTAGGTTGGTTTTTCCTAGTTAGATCTGTTAGAGGTGCGGCGACCTCACTGTAGTGCGGTACAAATCATCTGTAATACCTGGCAAAGCGTAAGAAGGATTGGACCTGCTTTTTAGACTTGGGGGCAGGCCAGTTTATTATAGCCTCTACCTTAGCCTGTAGAGGGTTGATAGTTCCTTGACCTACCTGGTGTCCAAGGTAGGTCACCCTGTTCAAGCCAATTTGACATTACCATCTACATGTTTTCTTAGTCTATAAAGTGCTACCAGACCATTTGTTGTTTTTTTCTGTAAGGGTATGTCTACACTACAGCGTTATTTCGAAATATCTTATTTCAAAATAGAAATTTCAAAATAGCTTATTTTGAAATAACGCGTCTACACACAAAATGCATTTCAAAATAGCTTTTTGCTATTTCGAAATAGCGCGTACACACTGAGTGGACACTGAATCGCATTTAAGGCCAGCCGGAACTAGGTCCGGCAGGGCATCAGGTCAGGAGTTAGCCTCAGGCTGCAGCCACACAAAGTATCTGAGGTCTGTGCTTAAAGGAACCCCCCCCTGGAAAGCTGGTTCTCAGCTTTCCCTGATTGCTTGCCTACCTCGATTAGGGACAGCAAAGCATTTTGTCTCTGCGTGCTCTGGTTGCCCTCACTCGGGACACCAAAGCACTCTGCAACATGGAGCCAGAGGTGCCCCTGGGCACTCTGGTGCTTCTCATGGATGTGTTGCTGCGAGCCTTGCTGCACTTTCTGCAGGCTGCCATCTGGGAGGTTCATCGGGGGGCTGTCAGTATCCAGGAGGCCCTGCGGGAGAGCTTCCTCCCTGAGGAGCACTAAGAGCCTCCCTGGTCTGCCCCACTGGGGGCTTGTGCCTCATTCCTCCCTCACATCCTTCCGCTGACCCCTCCCCAACCCCCCTTCCTGATGTCAAATAAAATACATGTGTTCTCATGAACACAAACTCTCTTTATTTAACAAAACTGGGGGCAGGGAATGAAACTCTGGTGAGACTGGGGAAAGGAGGTGGAGAGGGGAAGAGAGAGGGGAGGGGAAAACCTGGGAGGAGGGAGCTGGAAGGGGGAAGCAAGGGGAAGAAGGCGGAGGGGAAGCTCAGGGCTCAGGGTCTTGCTGGACCAACTTGATTTTCATGCGAACCTGCTCCTGGGTTCACATGTGGCCTTTGGTGTCCAGGCTGGCAGCTATCCTGCCATAGACGGCCGCATTCCTCTATCTAGTGCGGAGATCATGGACGTTGGGGGGCATCCCCCCCGCCAAAATCTGAATAAGGTCCATGATCTCCACCCTGGACGAGGAAGGCGCCCGCCTTCTCTGGGCTCTGGCAGGCTCCTGGGAGCTGGCAGACTGCTCCTGGGGAGCGGTGGAGGGCTGGCTGCCAGTGGCTTGCTGGTTCATGTTTTGGGGCCACTGGGTCAGGGGCAGTGACTGCTGGCTCTGGGCTGGCAGGCTTGGAGCTGGCACAGGCACTGTGGCCAGAGTCAACCTTTTAAGGGCTCTGGGGAGCGGGGGGGAGGGAGAGAAGTGTTCTTAGTTGAGGCTGGAGTGGCCACCAGGGCACCCTGGGGAGGCTGGAGGCCCCCTATTTTGATACAAGTGTCTACACAGCACTTATTTCGTAATAGCTATTTCGAATTTGGCATTATTCCTCATGGAATGAGGTTTACCAAATTCGAAATAAGCGCTCCGCTATTTCGAAATAGCGGTTTGGCTGTGTAGACGCTAGTAAAGTTATTATTTCGAAATAACTTTGCTGTGTTGACATACCCTAACAGACTAACTTGGCCATCCCCTGAAGCTCCAATGCAAGAAATGATAAATGCACATTATGAATTAACCACTCGCACACATTTAATTAGGAAAAAAGAAGAACATAAAAGTAGTGGTTGCAGAAGATGTCTGATCATTTCGTATTTCTAAAATGCACTAACTAAATAATGCTAAAACACTCAGACCTAAACAATGATTTAAATCAAACTTGTAAGGAACATAGACATTACGGTTTCATCCTCTTGAACAATAGTCTAAGAAAGCTGACAATTTGACTTTTGAAACAGTGTTCCAGAAAAATAAGGTTCTACAAAATCATATGGTCTGCAAGCTTTTTCCCCCGACTGACTTGTCTTCAAAGTAAACTTAATACCATATCCACTGTTTCACATCTATCAAGTTTAAAAGTAATTGATTTTACTGTTGAACCACTACATTGCATAACCAGTATACTACAGTAATTAGAGTTTATGAGAGTCAGTTAATGCATAGTATGAAAATTTACATAAGGAAAAAAGTAAATTATAATACTAAGCAGCAATGGGCTTCTGGATACAGCTGATCATCAATAATTTCCTAACAAAACATTTTTTTCCATCAGAAAACAATAATTTCAACTAAACCAAAGCTGCTCATAGATTCACAGATTCCAGGGCTAGAGGAAACCATTGGGTCATCTAGTCTGACCTATATAACACAACCAAGGAACTTTCCCTTTCTGTCTTCAGGAAAAGGTTAGTTTTGACAAATTTCCTGTTAAAAAAATATTTGAATGAAATTAGAAAATTGTCAATAAGTCTTGCTGTTTCAAAAAGAAAAACTTAAATTTTTGGCTTGAAACTTTTTTTTAATTTTAAAAATAAAGGTAATTTAAAAAAAAAATCAAAATCATAACTTTTTTTTAATTGAACCAATTCAATTTTTTAATTTTTTTGAGAGTTTGACTTTTCATCCTGATTTGGAATGGGAAAAATGTTGACATCTCAAAAATTTTCATGGGTCAGCAAAATAGTTTCCTGCCTACCTCTACTTTTGGGTAGTTACAGAGTCTAGGTTCCCTGACTTGACCAAAAAAAAAAAAAAAAAAAAAAAAAAAAAAAATCCACATTTTGTACAAAGCTGTATCAGACTTTAAAGTGCAGTTAGCCATTAGGAAGCAATTTAAAGGAACTAAGGCTATTTGTCTGGCTATGCCTAAAGAAGGATAGAAGACATTTGATATGGATTAAATCAGGCCACAACTTTACTATTAGATGTCTGGGACTACCCAGCAGATAAACTGTACAGTGCATGTAGCCCTCCCCCCCCCCACTCCTTTTCTTTCATAAGCAACCTGGGTTTAGATTTTGCTTTTACTAGCGCTTCCCCACTCCCAGGAGTGGAGTGGATCATTGTTGGGACCTTACAGTCCCTGGGGGGTGGGGGTGGGGGTTCAACCAACTTCCCGCCCCCCCCCTTCCATCTAGGTCCATCCAGCAAATCCATTGCCAGGACCTTACCAACTACCCCCCTCATAGGAAAGGTAAGCTGGAATATAATGATAGGGGGTTGGCTCCATGCCGTACCAGCCATAGGAATCCCCAATTACCTCCAGCTTGCTCAATTACTGAGCACTTCTTCCCAAGTCCTTTCCCCAAGCCATTTATCCATTACTGTATATCTTATTTTATGGAGTACCTGCATTGAACATCTGTTGAACACTTAAATAATGAATTGCAACATATTGCCTACCACATCCATCATGTTCTTCATTAACAGAACTCATCTGAACCTGCTGTAAGGAAGGTGAAAAACCCCCAACTGCACCTGGCAGTATGGAAAGAGAAAAATTCCTATCTTGCCTCCTCCCCCATCAATAGGGCAGCTAGCAGGATTCCCACAGCAGATATAGCCAATAACCTGGTATATTTATCTTTAGGAGATTATGCTCTTTATATAGTAATTAAACTTCTAAGACGTTATCTGCTCATACACTATTGTGATGTTCAGCATTATTCAAAAGAAAATAGTCACATTTAGGACAACTGCTGTGTGGTGGCATGCCACACAACACTTGAAAGGGTTAATTAAAGTGGCCAGATAGGTCAATTAACTCCTCAAGCTTCACCTGGAGAAAGATCCAGGGACTAATGAAATGAGGCTGGACAGGAATAGGAGGTGCCTGTATAAAACCCAGAAGCTAAGAACAGAAAGGAACATCAAGAAGATAGAGTTGAAAGGCTGGTGAACCCAGAGAGAGGGAAACCCAAGAAGGCAAGAAAGGCTCCAAGAGAAAGCAGTAAGATAGGATGATGCAGGAAAGGCCGTCAACGGGTGGAGGAGGGGAAAATAAGCAGCTACCCCAGGGCACAGCTATTTAAAAAGGGCCCAGGGCTCCTGGCCGCCACTGCTGCCGCTATCACAGCAGCACCAGGCATTTGGGGACCTTTAAATTGCTGACAGAACCCCCCAGTGCTGGCTGGGCAGTGCTGAAGGGCTGGCTGGGGGAGGCTAGCCCCGGTCCCTTCTACCCTATCCCTTCCTAGGGTCCCCTCCCCCCCACCTTTCCCCCTGAATCAGCAATTCTGTTGGCTGTCCTGAGTGCAAGCCTGGGCTGCTGACTGTAGTGTTGTGAGAGCTTTGGGTTTCCCTATGGGCACTGGGGATGCAACACTGACGAGGCAGAGGACAATAGATTGCCTGATTTGTTATAAAACAAATTTGTTGCATTCCCCCCTGGAAGCGGGAACCATGGAGTGACCTGTGAAGAGGGGTTGAATCACAAAGAGAAAGCTGTGGTTCCCAGAGTGAGAGGATGAGAGAACAATTGGAGAGACACTGCCAGAGAAGGGTGCAATGCCTGGCCAGAGCTAATCCTCTGGTTGAGGTGCCACTAGTCATGAGTGAATGCTGTCACATACTGGTATTTCTGCCCTGTTTCTCTTCCTTCACCACCCTTTCAAATGTTTTCCCTGTCTCTTTTCCTTCCTTTTCTCCTACACTAGCTTCCCAATTCTTCAGTCTTGACTCACAGCTCTTTTTCCATTCTATCACAAAATAGTTAATGCTGGCATTTGCAGTGTCATCATTAGGCTTAGCATTAATTGTAAAAGATGGATGGAAGCAGGGGAGTTCACACCTCCCAGAGTTACTGTTTCAGGCTGTAGATACAGGCATATATCACTGAATTCTTAATATTTCTTTCACATTTTGAAAGTGATATTTGCAACCCCATGAATATTAGAAATTTACTATTTTGTTTCTTAAATGAATGCTTGCAGCCTGTAGAATCTGAATACACCATATGGGCCATATCAAATGGCCAGGATCTAGTTCTGTACCCATCCAGGAGTAAATAGGAATCATCCTGTACATACCACTGGGCCAAGTTCTTTTGTAAATACACAATCCTTACTAAGGGGAAACTCCCATTTAAGTCAATGACCTATTCAATAAAGCTGTTAGGAAAGCACATCAACCACGATATATTACCTATTCCCATGACAGTTCACTCCATTAATTATATAGCTAACTCTTCTTAGTCTGCCTTCAAGATGGTCTGCAGCCACTTTATGAGTCCTTAAATATTCCAAGGCAGTGTTTGTTTTGCCCATTATTTCATGGATTAAATCTATTGAGTCCCTATTTTATAGTATGTCATTACTTGCCATTTATTATGTGCAGCTATGCATTTTTCCAAGGAGTGAGGTCACAGTCTTTTCTGTTGCATTTGATTATCCCTTATGATATTTGATATATAACAAGTCAATCAATGCCATTGTAGCCCTCTACAAAGCAAAGCATGTGTACTGATGAGTTCTTTGATGGCTGTTGAGTCCAATGCATGAGTGACTAGGTAGGGCATACCCAGACACCAGCAATACTCTGAATCTGAGCAGCAGATTCTTTCCCCCTCTGACACTGGTCATCACAAAGCTTGACCCCATTTGCTTCACAATGGTTCCTCACTCCATCTACAAACTGACTCCACCAATCACAGTGGCATTCTGAACTCCTTTCCCAACCATCCATAGAGAATCCAAAGTCATCCTTGCAAGCATCCCAAAATCTGTGCAGCAGTTGGTCTCTCTTTACAACTCTAAGTGAGCTTCAGGAAACAGCACACTCTCAGGGATCCTGTAATCCAGCATTCAGGTCCAAGCCACCTGAATCTTTTCTTATTAATCAATGTTCCTATGAATGACATACCAGCACAAATTAACTCTTCCACATTTGTTACTCTTTTTTACCATCTTACAAAGAATTTTACTCAAGCATCTGATATGAAAGTTCTTTTGTCTTTTGGTATGTTTGGTGTAAGTTGTGTTTCTGAGCCACATAGAAGAGTGGACAAAACACATCTCTCATAAATATGGATTTTCACTTTAGTTGACATCTTGTTATTGTTATGGCTCTATTTTGCAAAAGATCAAAATTCTTCACCGCATTGCTGATTCTACTAGTGAGTTCTGCATGAAGATCTACATTGATGGTAATGGTAGAGCCAAGGTAGCAAAACTGGTTAACAACAACCAGACAAATATCATTTAAGGTGATACTTGGAACGGATTCTGAAGAGGTTTGGTTCATGACAACAGTCTTCTTCAAGTTTATTGCTAGCCCAAAGATTTTGCATGAACAGGAAACTTGATAAGAAGAAGTTGAACATTATGGGACATATGATGATGTAGGAATGAAAATTAAATATTAAACAATGTATGAGCCAGTACAAAACCCTCTAACACGTAAAAAACAATCCAAGAAAAATGTAATAAATCTGAGACTGAGAAAGAACATAGGTAAAATATCAAACAGATGCAAATAGTAGTATTAAAGTACTTTCAGACAACTGTTAAGTTTTGAATTTGTTTTGAGTTTACGAAGAGTACTTTGGTTTTGTCAAAGAAAAATATTGTAGGCATAGAATACTAGTCTCCTCCCAAATATCCCAATCTCCCATCAGCTCCCTGCCTGGAGAGTAGGCTGACAATATTTTCCTAACCTGAAAAAACGGCACATAGGGCTGACCTGATGTTGCCATACGTGCCACCTAAACATCCCTCCATGCCCCCAAAGTAGCAGACATGGGGCAGGGAAGAAAATACACAGATATGGGTTGGGATCTGGGCAGCAAAGCAGAGTGTGATTATGTGAGTACTTTTGATCTTAGAACCTGGATGAAACTATTAGATATAATCCAGCTAATATCGTGATGACCCTTTTGGGGCTGAAATAGCAGAGGGGAAGGAAGAAGGTTCTGGATAGTGGAAGGGATCTAGGAGACTCCACAAGAGAGGTGGGAGTGGGAGAGGCCAGGATGTTGCAGAAGCAGATGACTGGAGGTGAAATGGAGAGAGAATGAGGCTGGTTGGGGTGAGTGGAAGGGGACAGGCTGGAGAGGGCTCCAGGGACTGGCCCTGTTGGGTGTTGGGGAGGACACAAGGCCTGGGTTGGGCCTCCAAGGATCACTCAGGGGCAAGGGATATGAGTTTGATGTGGGGGGGGAAATATTCTGGGGACCACTCAATGGTTGTGGGTTACTGGGGTGGGGGTGGGGAGAGGGACTGCAGTAAATGGGGGTGGGTGCCAAACTCAGTGCCCCTGCACAAGTAAATACTGCAGGACCTCATCAGGCACTTTCACGCTGTGTTGAATCATGGCTTCATGGCCTGGACCAGCCCCCGCTATCTCCAAGAAAAACACAGAAGAATTTGAATTAAGGCTCTGACAATGCTGTCTTCTGATTGGACTGTAGAGTGAGCGTGTGACTTGAGGGAAAGGGTGTAGTGGAGACATATTAGGCTATCCATGAAGGTGTGGAGAGACATGCTCCCCGAAAACATCACTGCTTGCCATCCCCTCTCCCTTAAGCTTGTGCTGCTGCCGGTGGGGCTGTGACTGCACAAGCAGCCACCCAGGGACACATTGCCCAACCTCTTGCCCTGTGCTGGAATGTCCTGCACTGGGGAGCAGTTATGACTCCATGTGGTTCCAGCTTCTGCTCACCTTCAGGCAAGCGGTCCACTGAAAAGTGTCTGGTGGTCGTTTTGACTCATGGACTACTTACTGACTACTCCTAATGTAGAAGAATCTTTAATGTACTATACCCTTAGGGGAAGTAACTAAGCATATAAACAATTTATAAACTAATATAATAATAATTGCTATGTCTGTCTACGTACCATATGTCAAGAGTGAACATACAGTATGCTGATACATACAAAACAACTACATTGCACTAACCTATTCACATTGTACAACACAATCACGCAAAGTATATTCAGAGTCCAGATCTCCCTATTTCTCTATGATTATGTCAAGTACATCTGGTCCACAGAGCAGTTATGAATTTCTATAATAGCTCACCATGAACAAGTTCACTTTTAACTTTTCTTTTAACTTAAAAAAAACCCCTGAAATTCAAAGTCTGCAGCTGTTATATGGTTCTCCAAACAAGTGTTTAAATAATAAAATATCACATAGTTTTGATTAGAAACATCTGACCTGTATGTTAAAGAGTTTTTAAAATGTACAGTTATCTTTCATTCTTTACCTCTGGTCAGTGGGAGAACTGTGTTTTGAATATCATAGCTCGTGCCATACATGTGTAATCATCACATTAGAATTTCATAAACATATATAATTTATAACAGGTCAATCTTGGAAAATATCCGTTTTGTGAGGTGCATATGTACGAAGTACAGTACCTTCACTAAAAAGATTTTCTTTGTAACAGCATCTTGCGATCTTCAGTTTTAACAGACTTCTTAAGGGATCATGTTGAGTTCCCTCAGCATTACCGGAAATTTTTCAATAGCCCTGTGTAAAAACAAACAAGTAATAAGATTACCTACTGGTAGCATTTTAGGAATAAAAAAACGTCACAAGTAAGTCTTAAGCACATTTAAATGTTACTAAAACATGTTGCAAGAAAGAGAAACTTCTTATTTCTCAATGATAAATTGTTAAATGTATCCCTGTCCAATAGCATAAGATAAGTGCTAGTTTTAATTTTGAGTTTCTTCACTTCTGATTGTATATGCCTCAAATGTCAGTGTGATTGGGTGTAACTCTTCTCACCAATAACTTAGTCTGAATCAGATTTAACTGGTGGGATCTACATAAGTGAAAAATGCTGCTTGCTATAGATAAATTCTATATATCTTATCCATCAACTGAATATTCTATAATACAACTCTGTGAAAAGAAGCTTCTTGCCTCTTTCATGTCAAGTAATTTTAAAAAATGAGTAAAAATTATGGAGAGTTTTAAAAACTCATTATTTTGTATAAAAGAATGGAAATTCCTTTTAGAGTGCTCTCCAGGAATGATCAGCTGTGGCAATGTAATGAACTCACAACCAATAGCTGCGATGTAAGCTGGGAATCACTAATACCACTACAAACCCTAAAAATTAAACTCCTGCCTAAATATGCATTTAACAAGCAGACCAAAACTACTGAAGAACCCATTACTGTCTCTTGGGTACAAAAACAGTATTTTTTTTAAAGAAATAAAAATGCAAAAAGCTGTATGAAAAATGACATTAAGGTTGTGACACCAGAGAACAAAAGCCAAGAAATTTAAAGTTAAGCTGACACTCAGTCCTTAAATCATGCTATTGTGCTTCTTTTTAAAAAGCAACAATGTGAGTTAATGACAAGTTGTCATCCTTAACTTTGAATTGCCTGAAGTTTGTCATTTGGTGTTTGTGTCACAACCTTAATGTTATTTAAATGTAGTTTTTAGTATCTATTATTTAAAAAGGTCTACTTTAAGACAGCAAAAAGCTTTGATGGAATAAACCTCAAAGTACACAGTATTGCTGGTATGCCACTTCATTAGAAGTAGTGCATAAAACATATGCTGTTGACAAATCTAATTCATTAAAGTTGAGATAGATGCACTTTAAAACAACTGGCTGGCATCATTATCTACAGTTCCTTTTATAAATTATTCCTCTTTTTTCCTTTTGACTGAACTTGTCACTGTTCCCTTTTCAGAGTGTGAATGTTATGCCTTAAAATTCAGTACTTTCAACATGTTTAGACAAGTCATAAGTTAAATAAAGTACCTTATTTACTAAAAATGAATTGTGTAAGCAGAAAAACTTACACAAATTATTTCAGTGATTTTAACTAAAGACTAGTAAAATTAGTTTAAGTATACCAGTTTCAGATTGATCAATAACATAAAATAAAAATTTATTGAATAGGAAGAAAATTAAAAAGTAAAAGAGCAGAGTCATTCTGACAGCCCTGTTGCATTGCCATGCAGATGATTTGGGCTTAGAACTGAATTGTGCTCTGCAAGAGAGAAATCAGGCATATCGCAATGGTGACAGCTGACTGACACACTTACTTTTAAAGGGAAATTGCTAACTGCATTACTCTTAGAAAATGAAACAGTGCCGCATTATGTTGATTGTCTGGAGAAAGCTTTGAGCTGGCAAAGTACATTTAATCAGAGAAGAAAATTTCTCACATATTAACTACAGTACTTCCTTTTCTGTGAATTAGATGTTCAATTAAAAGATGTTTAAATAAAAGTAGATGTTCATCCTTCCTTGGACAAAATGTATGGCTGGCTACAAAGCTCCTCTGAAAGGTTCTTCAGTGAGAGAAATGCACTTTTAGTTTCTCCAAAAACTACATAATGCTATTCACAACTGGAAAATTATTATTGAACCTATATATTAGAGATTTGTGGTTCTGTCTGTGGGTGAGTCCATCTGTGTCTGCCTGAAAGTCTATTTGTTCAAGAACTCCTCCTAAATCAGATATCCGAAAAGGTAACACACAGAAACCTGTTGGAGAACATTTTAACCTGCCCGGGCACTCATTAATGGATCTCAAAGTCACCGGCTGTGTCTACATTGGCGCGATCTTGCGCCAAAGCGGCCGCTTTAGCGCAAAAACATGCTGCCTGTCTACACTGGCGGGGAGTTCTTGTGCAAGAACACTGACGTTCTAATGTGTGAAATCAGTGCTTCTTGCACAAGAACTATGATGCTCCCGCTCAGGAATAAGCCCTCTTGCGCAACTGTTCTTGTGCAAGAGGCCAGTGTAGACAGGCAACATGAATTTCTTGCACAAGAAAGCCCGATGGCTAAAATGGCCATTGGAGCTTTCTTGCACAAGAGAGCGTCTACACTGGCACGGATGCTCTTGCGCAAAAGCACATCTCTTGCGCAAATGCACGCCAGTGTAGACGCTCTCTTGCGCAAATACTTTAATGCAAGAACTCTTGCGTTAAAGAGTATTTGCGCAAGATCATGCCAATGTAGACATAGCCACCAGGTTGTGTTAGGCCAATTCCACAAGCCAAATACACAGGAAAGCCTTGAAACAACTTCATTTACAGAAAAAAAAAAAAAACCACAACAAATGGTCTGTTAGCACTTTATAGACTAACAAAACATGTAGATGGCATCATGAGATTTCGTGGGCACAGCCCACTTCTTCAGATGACCGGAGTTATGAGTTTAGGATGTGCACACCTAAAATAAATAGGAGAGGAGAAGGGGAGGGGGGAGGAAAAAAAAGGAAGGGGGGGGTGGGAAACAGGGAGCTAGAGGGAATCAGTAAGTATTTGAAGATTGGGTAGTTAAAAACGAAGCAGATAAGAATCAAAGTCCATAGATAGTATCCTTCCTGACATGAGTCTACACAAAGAGCTGTTTGCACCTTCAATGGCTGTTAAGTTGGTAGTGTCCCAACCAACTTTCATCATGATTGAGTCCATTAGCATGTGAACTGAATTTGAGGATGAACTCCAATTCCAATGCTTCTCTGTGGATCTGGCTAGTATAACTGGTTTGTGACAAGACAGACACTTGAAAAATCTTTTAAACAGTGATTTGGAAGATTGAAGTGGTCCCCAATAGGTTTCTGTAGGTTTCCTTTACGTATATCTGATTTGTGTCCATTGATTCTTTCCCGCAGAGACTGTCCAGTTTGTCCAATATATATAGCAATGGGGCACTGATGGCATAGATCAAATTACTGGATGTGCAGTCAAATGACCTTTTGATTTGGTAGCTTATGTTGTTGGCTCCAGTGACGTATTCGCCAGTATAGATATGTGGGCAGAGTTGGCATTGTTTTTGGTTGCAGGGCTGGGTTCCTGGAGGCTTATGATGTGGTTGTGTGGCATGGTTGCCAGAAAGAATTTGTTTCAGGTTGGGGGGGGTTGTCTGTAAGCAAGAATAGGCTTTTCTCCCAAGGCCTCAGAGTGAGGTATCATTTTCCAAGATGCGTTGTAGATTGTGTAGAATGCGCTGGAGGCGTCTGAGTTGTGGACTATAGGTAATAACAAAAGGAGTTCTGTTATTTTCTCTTTTGGGTCTGTCTTGAAGTAGTTCATGTCTGGGTACTTTTTTGGTTCTGTCTATTTGTTTTTTCACTTCCCCAGGTGAGTATTTCAGTTTTAGGAATGCTCTGTAAAGATCCTGTAGGTGATTGTCTCTGTCTGTGGGGTTGGAGCAAATCCGGTTGTATCTTAGGGCTTGGCTGTATACCATAGGCTGAGAAATGTGTCTGGGATGGAAGCTGGAGGCATGAAGGTTAGTGTAGCGGTCGGTGGGTTTCCGATATAGGGTGTCTGAAGAAGTGGATTGTGCCCATGAAAGCTCACGATGCCATATATGTTTTGTTAATCTTTAAGGTACAGCTGGTCCCCGAGTTACGAACATGTTTCGGACCAAACGCTTGGCCGTAACTCAGAATGGTTGTAACTCAAAACCCATTGAGTTACATTGCGACCGCGCTGTTCGTAAGCGCGGATTGCGTTCGTAACTCAGAGCCTGCATTTACGACCGCTTTGCTCGTAAGTGCGGATGGTCGTAAGTCGAGGTGGCTGTAAGTTGGGGACTGGCTGTACTGCTAGACTATTCGTTGTTTAAGTTTTTCCTCTTAGATGCCATCAAATTTGGTATGCAGCTTCCTCTTAACTTAAAGCAAGGTCAGGGTTTGTCTGTACCAGGAAAATGGGATGGGTGTGGAATGCCTGGAATTTGATTGTTTTCCATAACATGGAAAGGGAGCGGGCTGATAGAGGAGGGACAGGATGTTGGGGGAGAGGTGTCACAGAATTGCCACCTTTACTTCTATGTTGCCTTTAGAGCTGTGCAGTCAGAGAGTGGCGGCTGTTGGCCAGGAATCCAGCTCTGAAGTCGATGCCCCACAAGTAGCACCACAGAAGCAAGGGTGGCAATACCATACCATGCCACCCTTACTTCTGTGCAGCTGTCTGCAGAGCTGGGCTCTCAGTCACTAGCCACCAGTCTCTGACTGCCCAGCTCTAAACCCAGTAGCACAGAAATAAAGAAGTGGTAATACCATACTATTCTTACTTCTGCAGTGGCTCTGCCTTCAGAGCTAGTTTCCTGGCCAGCAGCCACTACTCTCCAGCTGCCCAGATCCAGAGGCAGGGCCACCATCCCCAACAAAGAATTAAGGATAGTAGTATTGTAACCCCCATTCCCACAATAACCTTGCGATGATTGCACAACTCCTGCTTGGGTCAAGATTCCTGCAACTACAATACCATGACATTTCAGATTTAAATAGTAAATTTCATGATTTCAGCTATTTAAAATATCTTATGACCATGAAATTGATTAAAATGGACCATGAATTTGGAAGGGCCCTAATTACACTCCATTATCATAGCTGAACAAATGTGCTGAATAACTGAAGATTTGTGATATCATTAATGTTTTAAAAACACATTAGATTTAAACTAGGGGTATTTAAAACAGACCACCACCCAAACCCTGTGCACCCTCCATCCCAAGTCACAACTCCCGCCTAGACCCTGCACCTGCTCCTACATTCCCCTTCCCCCTCCGGCCAGAATCCTCTCCTTCACCCATAACCCTCCCGGACCCTGCACCCCAATTCCCTGCCCCAGGTCACAACCTCCCTCCTTCACCCAAATTCCGACTCAGACTCCACACCGTCTCCTACATTGCAGTCCCCCTCTCTGAGCTTCCTTCTGCACCTAACCTCCATCCCAGACCCGCACCCCCTCCATAGAAAAGTGTAGCCCTTTACCACTTACCAAAATCTTGTAGTGGCCCTCCATCAAAAATTATTGCCCACCCCTCATTTAGACACAGAAAATATTGAGATTTTTAAGGCATATCAAACACTGAGATTTAAATATGGCCATTAACATTGTTACTTTGAATACACCATTTCAGTTGGAGAACAATAAACTGATATTTTAACAAAACTATATAAAGTACTAATAATATTACAAAACCAGTGTTAAGAACATTTTCAAGTTAAGAGCTATCTTAATAACCTACATTTCAATCAAGGGGATTGGAATTGTAAGTAGGTCAAAGGAGACAAAAAAGATTAAGGTTATATAGATCTTGTCCTCTGATAAAATAGACAAGAATTTTTACAATGTATTAACATGTTAGTTGCATTTAAGGGTGGAAAAGTGTTCCTCTTCCTGTGGAGCTTTTGCATTTTGACATATTTTATATGAACTAAGGATGTTTTAAATTGCCATAATATTTCATTATACTGTATAAGGGAAAAGTGTATGTATTTGAGGCACTTATTTAAATACTGTTTAAATAGAGATTGATCACAGGAATTTTGCTTATCTATAAAAATAATCAAGAGGAGAAAACAATGATGTTTCGGCTGAAAATTGATTGGGTGTAAATTAGGTTGATATATAAAGGGAACAATGAACATTGTCTCTGAAGAACAAATACGATATATTTTTAAACAGTGAAAATTAAGCTATAAATATCTGGTTTATAAATAGGTAGCACATAAACCATATAGAAATTATTTCAAAATTATAAGGTGCAAAAAACACCTGGGGTGTTTGTAAAAGTGACATGTATTAAATAATATGACAAAAACCTTGCTATACTGTATGGGCTTCAGGAGTCAAAGAAAATTATTCTGAATATTCTGCCCCACACTACAAAAAGTAACTAAAAATTGATATATTGTCTGTCTTCTGTAACGAGGATATTTCTAACTTCTACTGTAAAGAAATGTGCTAGAAGAGACATTAATTAGATAAGAATGAGGTGGACACTGCCAGAATTCATAAGCAAGCATCCTCCTCCTCCTCCTCTTTCCAGACCAATACTTAGGCTTGATTAACTTCTTTTCCATCAACATATTAAACAGGGAACAAAGTAAACAGTAGAAAAAATATATTTATGGTGCTGAAAAATTTACAATATTTTTGGAAATCTAGATTTCCCAAAAGCGACAAGGAGTCCTGTGGCACCTTATAGACTAACAGATGTATTGGAGCATAAGCTTTTGTGGGCAAAGACTCTCTTCGTCAGATGCATGCATGCTTATGCTCCAACAAAAGCTTATGCTCCAATACATCTGTTAGTCTGTATCTGCAAAAGCGACAAGGAGTCCTGTGGCACCTTATAGACTAACACAACTACCCCTCTGATACTAGATTTCCCAAAATTTCCCATGGCACTGAAATATCCAATGCACAGATTAAAAGATACAGAACACACAGCCTAAAAACAACACAATATTTTATGAATTACATTTTATCTATATTGCTTCCAGTTTTCCAAGTTAAGTGAGACTGGGTACACATATTGTGATGTAATCTCGAATGCTTCATTTTCTTAATATATGCAAGTGACAATACCTATACTGCAGTCCATGAACTTCTAGAAACCAAGCCCACTTTCCCCAATATTCAAAACCATATGAGCTATCAATCCTTTTAAAACTGGCAGTAAGGAAGCACAATGAAACTTTTTTTTTATTTTTTCCTCATGAAAATTTGTTTTTACTACTAGAAGTGGATAGTATACTTCATTCCCCTTACAGAGACAGTCTGTAGAAAAACCATTTACAGCCAGCCATAGAATATTAGAGAACTCTATGCAGTCAAGAAGGAATAAATAATTTTGCATAATTCCTGACAAAGTTTCACATCACTGTACAGAAAACTTGTGACAGTGTTAGATTTTTGAGGGGAGAGGAATGCTATTTTCCTGAATGGAAACTGTAAAAGAAAAGTCCGTCTTTGAAAATACAGGCTGCCCCCGACTTGCGATTGGTTCCGGAGATAGCATCGCAAGTTGGGGGCATCATAACTCGAGTCTGCATTTACGACAGGCATCGTACGCCATCGTAAATGCGGGGCCGAGGCCGTAACTTGGGGGATTTCGGCCCCTTCCGCACCTACGGAAAAGGTCGTAAGTGCGGGGCGTCATAAAGCGGGCCGTCGCAAAGTGAGGGCCTCCTGTAAGTAAATAATGGCTGAGCAAATAAATCCTGCTGAAATGTTAGTAGAAGTTACAGAAGACACACTTATATAAGAAGTCTAACCAATAATATGAGATTTGAAAATGGGAGGATTTAAATCCATCACCACACTAAACAGGGAACAAGAGAAGACGACCTAATATTTTATACTTTATGAAATATTAGCTTTTATACAAATCTAGAGACTTGAACACACTGATGCTGCAAGTTAAAAAAAAATCAAGCATGAGACATGACTGTGTCCGGGTTCCTGGTAGCTGAATTATTAATAGGCAGAGCTGCTGCACTGTCTGCAACACAAAGTTCCCTGGTACATTAAGATATCCCTGGGGATCTCAACTTGGGCAAAGATGTTCATAAGCTCGGTTGCCACTCTCTTAGTACTCATGGAGTGTAACGTCACAGCTTTGGGATACTGAGAAGCATTGTCTACTATGATGATGATGATGAACCAGCAGTATTCTTCTTGAGGGCACTATGTCAACTCCAATCCGCTGAAAGGATATAGTCACGAGTGGGAGGGGAATTAGCGGAGCTTTCTCCACTGGCCAGGATGCAGTAAGCTGACACTCTGGGCAGGAGGTGCAAAATTCTGCCACTTCCCGGTGGATCCCTTGCTATAAAGGAAGGGGGTCAAATCCACACTGATGGCTTTTCCTTCCCCAGGTGCCCCACAGTTGGTATGGCATGGGCAAGTTGCATGACCTCTCTCCGAGGCACCAAAGGCTAGTGATAAATATCTTCCTTTTGAAGATCCTTGTCTACATGGTATAGAAGGTCTACCTGAATCTCAAAACAGAGGAACTGTTGCCACCTGGTCATATGCTTGGCTCAGGGTATAGCTTGTTCATTGGTCTCTCATGAAGTCCAAGAGAGGTGTCAGGATCACTGATTTAGTTAACAGAGCTGGTTCCTACTCCTTTCAGCCAGAGGCCTGGTTCTTCTTGGCTGGCGCTAAGCATTAGGAGGTCCCCTGCCCAGGATCTGTAACTTCCCCCATACTGCTTCCAGTCAATCTGTTCCTAAGTCCAGGGGTTGGCGCTCCCCAGAAGGGGGTCCTAACAATTCAGTCAACAGTTATCCAAACTAGCCCCAATCCCTGGCCAGGATCATTGGACAGGCAAAGATCAGGGCCAGGCTGATCATCAGGGGTTCTTCATGCCTCTCCAACCTTAAAGTCACTTGGATGTGGGGACAGACTGTCACAGTTCCATGCAGCATAATGGTGCCCTGAGGAGGGCCAGGTTAGGCACCAGGCACACCATATCAGGGTCTGAGCAGAGCCTAAATCAATTAGCCCATCTACTTCTGTTCCATTTATCTACAGCAGGGCAGTCAGCTTTCCTGGGTCCCAATGGCATGCTCATGCTTGCAGGACCCAAAGCTTCCTAAAGTTTCATTCCATGTATGGGTAGTCCCTGGACCTGTGCCTCAAGCCACCTCATGTAAAACTCCAGTCCCGATCTTGGATGGTGCAAGGGTTGCCTTTTCTGGGTGCCCGGGCAATGGGTTGCAGTGGGCTTTTCCGAGTCCTGGGTTAAGTAGGGACCCTGGCTTAGTCTCTCGTAAGGCCATGGTCTCCCAAACAAGGAGATGGGGAGACAGTGCTAGGCTATGGAGTTGGGTCATGAGGGTACCCTGGAACTCCCAAATCCTTTGGGATCAAGGGATGGGGAGAGGATGCTGAAGTTCCCCCTGACCCTGGGGCGGCAGGTAGCTCCATGTGTCAGGGCTGTGGTGTTCTTGATTGCCCTTGGGCTCAAAGGGGGTGTCATCCCCTGGGTCCTGGTAGCCAGGTAGCTCTCTATCAGTTTGATGGCAGTGGCTATCAGGGTGATACTGTACAACCCATTCCTTCCCCCGTCAGAGGATAAGATCTGGGTAAACTGCTTGAACAGAATCTGAAAAGCGACCTGTGCCCTTGTCTTTGGATACGTCTAGACTGCATCCCTCTGTCGGCAGAGGGATGCACATCAGGCAGGTCAACATTGCAAATTAGGCACGGGATATTTAAATCCCTGCCTCATTTGCATAAAAATGGCCACCACGTTTTGCCGACAGAGGGATGCAGTCTAGACATACCCTTTGTGTCTAGCTTCAGCCATCTCCAGCAAGCATCACAGAGCTTTTGGGCAACGAGACAGAGATGGCCTCCTGTTGGGTACTGCTTCCCCTGGAAGTGTTGTTGGAATGTCTCTTCCGAGATATTTAGGGTATCGAAGGTTACTGGCTTGACCTGGGCATAGTCCTGAGCCGTGATGGGGTCTAGTTTGCGGTGTGCAGGGCTGGGCTACTCTAGTCAGTTTAGGGCCAGCACAGCCATCCACTGTTCCTGGGTCCACTGGGCTACCAGAGCCACCCACTCAAAAGTTTCCAAATAAGCCTCTGGGTCATCATCAGGCCTCATTTTGTCAAGCTTGATGGGAGCAGGTGAAGGCAGCTCTTTTGGGGTTGTGAGTTGCAGAATGGAGGCCACCTGTTGCAGAAGCTGCTATTGTTGGGCTGCTAATTCTCCAATTTCTATAGGATCTGCTGGTGGCTGGTGGTTTTTTTCAGCCACTCACTTCAGCAGTGGCTCCATCTCCCTTCCTGGGCTGGTCTCACACACGTGTCTCTCTATTTTCCTTTAGAAAGTCCCTTCAGCAGGGCTAGGGTTATACCCACATTCTCCACCACTTGTGGTGAGGTCCCTAATGGCTGAATACCCTAGTGGCTAGTTGCTGAGTAAGCAAGCTGAAAAGGTGGGGGAAAGTAGGGAGCACTGGCCCCCTGGCTCAGGAACTCTGGGACACTCAAGCTTGGGGCATGGTGCCAAGAGTACAGATTCCACTTAGATAGAGTTTCTCAATAGATTCTCCCATTTTCCCAGAGGGGTAGAGTGGGGCTTACTTGCTCTTGTAGCTGCTGAGTGGACAGGCTCTGGTTTGCATCTTTAGACTGCTGAACCAGGCTCCTGCCTCTTTGCTACTCAACCCCAAACTGAGACAGGCTCCTTCCTTTTCTCCTCCCTCCAGGCCTAGCATTGGTTGCAAGTAAAGTAGGGCAGAGCTAGAGGCTTTCTTTATCCCAGGCCTTCCTTTTCTGCTTGCTCACAATCACATAGGTGAGAAACCAGGAAGAAGCACTGGAAAGGAATTTGGATCATTAGTTTTTGTAGATACAGGAGACCAGTCTCATTAAAGTGAATTATTTTCTGCAAGAAGTACAATATATTATGAGATAAGAGATTTGACTACTATAATGATAACTCAGGCAGGCTGAATATGGAATGGGAAATTTTTTTATGAGAATCCTGAAGACATGTGAAAGCATGTCTTTAGTACAAACTTTTTAAAATTAATAGACTGAATATGATGCAAGTATATATTTCATGTTCCTTAACATTTTCATTTAAAGAGTAATTATTTTACATTGTTACATAACAGTGTGATCACTGTAGTAGCACAGGACCATCATGTATGTAATGTTTTGATGACAAATCTGTTCTCTTGATCCCATACATTTTTGTGTCAAAGTGAGAACATAATCCTGTATAGAAATACATTTAAAATAAAAACAAAAACTAGAGAACTTGGTAAACACATAAAACCACAACTTCATCACTATTCAGAGGATAAAATTACTTCCCTTTTTAAACTAATGCATTGCAATTTCAGCTGTCTAATAATTATAAATCTCAGAGCTAAAAGAATTAAACCTGAGAAATCCCCAAGCCATTAATAAAACCTCCATATTAGGTCACTTACATCTTTTGAGTTTAGATTCAAGGTATCTTTCTTTGTTGATGTTATGTAGTGCAAGGGAAGAGGTTTGTTTACTGTGTAACTGGAGTTAGATTTAAGGAGATTTTGAATATTTTGACGAATGATATTGACAATTTCTGTTTAACGGATATAAAAAGCTTTAACTTTTTGAACTTTGACATCTACGGTCATTAAATAATCAACTAATTCCTGCTGCAATAATCCATAATCATGTTTAAACTGATAAAAATGCTTAATCCCCCTATTTTTTTAAAATGACATGAAAAATTAAATTAACTAAAATCAGAAAAATTTGAATACTGTCAATGTTTATTTTATCAAAATTAAAAAAAAAAAAAGAATTCTGCCAAGCCTAATTATGATACAGTCTTACACAATACCTTTACTTCACCCATTTCGCAGGAGGGACAGCACTTAGGGATGGATAACTATTCAGTCTTACTTTTTTTTTTTTTAAATCTGAATCAATGTGTGACTACATGTTTTATATATTACACAATATCCAAACCTTCCACTCAAAAATTAATAATTTCCTCATGGGCCTTCTTATTACACTCATCAACGTACCAACCAAATGTTTCACAAATATTAATTAATAATCATTCCAATCTCTCTCTAAGGAGGGGTAATTTCACCCTTTTCACTTGGGGAATTGAGGCACATAAAAATTCAAGGTCAAAATCATCCACTAACTTGGGGTGCAGAATATGAGTTGCCTATAGACTGACTTTTCAGAGCACCTAGCATTTTATACATTCAGAGGAAAGCTTCTACTGACTTCAATTGCAGTTGTGAACACTCAGAAATTCTGCAACTCTAGCTCCAGGTGTCTCAAGTTTGGTACCTACAAAATTAGAAGACACAATTAGTGGTACCTAGGAAAAGTTTGGTTTCAGGTGACTTGATCTGAATCAAACTGGTGGACGGGGGAGCTTCACAGAGCCAGCACACTCAGCACACTCAGAGAGCTGGCTTAAAAGCCGGCTCTCCACATGTATCGCCAAACTCAGAATCAGAAAAAATTACTTAAAATTAGTTTGATGGGATCTATTTTACCTAAACCCTAGTTGATTAGAATTCTATTACCCTCTTTTAACTCTTTATTTATGTAGTCCCATATCAGCCACTCTATTTCCTGGCCTAGAACTAAAATTAAACTAACAGGCTTATAATTACCCAGGTCAGCCTATTTATCCTTTTTAAATATTAGCATAACAGTAACTTTCTTCTAGTATCCTGGAATGTCCCTAGCATTCCAAGACTTACTGAAAAATCAACATTAATAGTCCAGTGAGCACCTAAGCCTGCTCTTCTAAAACTCTTATTTGCACCTGGTTATTTAAAAGTATTTTTTAAATAATTACTATTTAACATTCTCCTGAGAATACCATGGAAAGAGTGTTATCATCATGACTACTAGGGACATGAAATTTCGATTAATCAGCTAATCAAGTAGTCGACGGAATGTTCATTGACTAGTCGACAAGGAAAGAGGGGGGCATTTGCTATCCCTGCTGCACCTCTGCTTTTGAAGTGTAGCAAGAGCATCCATGGCTCTTGCTACATTTCAAAGGCAGAGGTGCAGTGGGGAACCTGAGAGGAGAGGCAGAGGTGAAGCAGGGGACTGGGCACAAGCCAGGAATCAGCTGTCCTGGTTCACAGTGGGTCCCGACTGCTGTGCCTCTGCCTCTGAAACATAGCGAGAGAGCCGCAGGCGGCACTTGCTACATTTAAAAAAAAAAAAATCAGAGGCGCAGCTTCTGGGACTGGGCACGAGACAGGACAGCTGATTCCTGGCTTGTGCTCAGTCCAACGCTGAGTCTCTGCCTCCCCTACCGGGACAGTGCTTGAGGGAACCGACTTAAGCCAGCTCCTCCCAGCACTGGCTCCTCCTCCCCCCTTGCTGCCTCTAATAGAGTGGGGGGGGGGGGGGAGAAGCGACTAGTTGAGTAGTGACTCAACTACCCAATAAGCATATGCTTATCGGGTAATTGACTACTCAACTAGTGGCTTATATCCCTAATGACTACATCATATTTTCCCCTCTGCATATATAAAACAGAAATATTTATTGAACACTTTTGCTATTTTCCTCCATAATTCTATCATGTCCATCTAGTAACAGACTAAAATCAATTGAGCTAGCTAACATTAAAGACACCTAGCATTTATAGAGGACTTGCATTTCCAAGCCAGTCAATCAAAATTCATAACTCTTTTGAAGCAGGTGGCAGAGACTGACTCTTCTAGCAGAGAATTGGAGGCAAAGAAGGTACGTGATTTGTGATGATAGGATGTACGAGAGGTTAGCACAGAACAGGAAAAAGACCCTCCCACTCCACAGTCCTAACTAGTTCCATTCCATTCTCCTAACTCAGGAGTAGGCAACCTATGGTTCCCGAGCCAAATATGGCTCTTTTGCAGCTCCAGCTCAGCCCCACCCCCACTCCCTCTGCAGCAGGGAGCCTGCAAGAGTTTAGTGCCAGCACCCGGCTTCCTGCGGTGGGTGGGAGAGGAGAAAGCCCCGAGCCTCCCCATCAGAGCTGTCTTGCTGAGCGGAGCCAGAAGCAGCTGTGTGCATGGTCACTTCCCTTCCCCAGCTGGGGTAACAGCAGCGCAGGGATGCACTTCCTGGAGGCTTTCCTCGCTGCTCCCATTGGCCGGAATTCATTCAATAGGAGCAGTGGGAGGCTGTGCCTGAGAGCAGGGCACAAAAGCAAGTAAATGCTCCCCCAATCCATCATGCCCTGACCCTGTACCCCACTCCCTTAATCACTCCCTCCACAGAAACCCCAAACTCTTAGCCTGGTCCTGCCTCCTTCCCCCTGGCCAGACACCTTACCCCCAGCCTGTTCCTATACTGCCCCGCTGAGACCCGATCCCCACCCTCACCACCTCCACAGAGACCCCCACCCCAGCACATTCCTGCCCCTTGGCCAAATACTCTACCACCAGCTTGCTCCTGCTCCTCCCCCCAACCAGACACCCAACCTCCCACCCTCAACCCCTAGTGCACCCCACTTCTAACTCAGCTCCTACTCACTAGAAGTCCTGTCCCACACATTGAACCTCTAATTTCTGGCCCCATCCCAGTGCAGCCCACAAAATCCCTGGAACCGCAGAAGAGTTCATCTATGCTGAGGCCTTGAACCTCAGTCCTCCCTGCCCCTTCCCCCCACGGAGCTTCAGGGAGGGTTGGGGCTTTTGTTTTCTTCTCATTTGTGGTCCCCCTCTAATTTTCTGTGGGTCAGTGGCCCCCAACACAAAAAAGTTCCCTACCCTTACCATAAATAAAGACAATGTTGAAACCTTTTGTGTTGGACATAATATTTTACTTTATTTAAAATGAAGCCTGGCGAACAAGGCCTCAATGGGGGTGGGAGGTTACCCCCCCCATTTGGCTGCAGGGTTCTGTCCCCAGCTCCAATCGTGGGGCAGGCCCTGCAATCCAGCACCCATCCAGCATCTTGCCACAGGAAGGGCTAGTGGTGTCCCCATGCTGTGGCATGGGTAGGAGATGCCACAATCTGGCTGTGATGATCCTGCCCCTGCCCCTTGTCCAGCCACTGCTCCCCAGGTGCAGCAGCGCAGCCCTGGTCAGGTAAGGTAATCTAGCCCCAGGACTCCCTCTCCACATACTCTATTTCCCAACCCAGGCATCCTGCCCTGCTTTCTGCACCTCCCACACACCCAACCCCCTGCCCTGAGCCCTTCATACACCCCAACCCTGATTCCTGCACCCCCAACAGCAGAAGTCCCCTTAAATAAAGTCTGTGAGTACAATGTTTCATTTATGCTATTATTAAATCACATGATCGATTAATAATATTAACTCATATTTTCAATCAGGCAAATGGGCATTCTTATACTGGCTCTCCATTGGCCACTTCTGAATTTTGATGTAGTTTGGCTCTCTGGTTTGCAAAGCTTGCCAGCCCCTGTTCTAACCTAATGCACCGTCCTTCGTGCACAGCATCACCACCGCTCCCTGGCAAAAGGAATCGACCGCAGGGACTGCAGCCTGGGGTCGCACCAGCTGCGCACGCGGCAAGGGAGCCGGACACCGGCCCTGGCCAGCGCAGCCCGAGCGCCCCAGGCTGTCCGCCAAGCACTTCTTATTACACGCGCGGCGGGGGGTGTCTAACGGGCAGTCACAAGGCGCGTCCCGTGGCGGGGGCTGCCGGGGAGCCAGGCCCGGGGGGCAGGAGAGGGGCTAGCGGGTGCCGGGGTCTGAGGGCGCCTCGGGCGGGGCGTGTTGGACACCGCGGCCCGCGATCTCCCCGCCCCGCCGGCGATACGGCAGCGCCAGGCTCACTTACCGGCCGGGCCCGCTCGCCTCCGTGTTTACAACCCCGGAGACCGGGGAGCGTCGGTGACAACGTCCCGGAACAGCCTGGACCCACATCCGGGGGCGGGGCCGGCGACCGCTGCTGGCGGGAAGGAGGA
The DNA here is from genome assembly GCA_019425775.1 of Rafetus swinhoei. Taxonomy (NCBI): domain Eukaryota; kingdom Metazoa; phylum Chordata; order Testudines; family Trionychidae; genus Rafetus; species Rafetus swinhoei. The sequence goes on from CM033427.1 coordinate 59,987,618, forward strand.
GGAGGAGGCCGGGGCTGGTGTAGGTCTCTCGCCCGCCGCCTCCCGTAGCGGCTCCGGGTCTTGTCCGGCCGCTGCGGCGCCGGGATCGGGCTGCCAATGCAAGCGGGCCCCAGACAGGTGTGGGATCCCCCCCGCGGTGTGACGGTCGCCAGGGCGGGGAAAGGTGAGCGTCCCGGGCGCTGGGGTGACCGAGCGTGGCTTCCAGCCACCGGGGGGAAGAGCTGGGAACCCCGCACTGGTGCAGGGCCTACGGCCGGGAATGCAGTGCAAACTATGCACCAATACCCACGTTCGTGGTGTCCTGTTGAGTGCAGCTGCTGGTTCATGTTTGAATACCCAGTTGTAAGCGCCACCAACAGCCAGACTCCTCCCCCGCTCCTGTTCTACTTCTCCTGTTAAGAGACCCTGGAGTCCCTTTTTAATACAGCCTCCCTTGCCTAGGACAGCTGCTTTCACTTTGCTTATTGTGGCCCCTTCCTCCTCCAGTGGCGGAGTCCCTCTGTCTAGGGGTTTGGTTAGGAAACAGCCAGCTTATGGAGCAGCCTCAACTACAGATCTTATTGACAGATCTAACTCAATTCTTTGTGGGCAGGCTGGCACACAAAGGGGAAGAGCTGGGGGCATCATGCAGAGAGGTCTCAAACTCCTGGTCTCTGTCAGTGTCTCCCCCTGTGTCCAGGAGCCCAATCAACTTGCATGTATTGTATTGCCAATCCCAAGCATTCAAAACTAATAAATCAGCCTCCATTTTCCCACAAAAAGAGAATGGCTTTTTAAAATCACAGATACAAATTAGGGCTGTTAATTGATGTGTTAACACCCGCAATTAACTCGGGGAAGGATTAATGTGTTAATTTTTTTAACACATTAATTGCAGGTGTTAATAGTGCACTGCCCCTTTGAAGCCCTGCTCCAAACCGGCACTTCCCCGGCTCCAGCTTGCGCTGCTCCTGTGATCAGCTGGAGTCCCCAGCTGACCCTGGGCTCCCTGCGGTGCTGCTGCTTTAAAGTGCAGTACTTTGTTTGAAGTGTGGGAAGTCTGTCCAAGGGGCAGCCTCACTGAGCCTGGGGTCAACTGATCCTGAGCTTCCACAGCACTGCCTCTTGGAAATGCCGGGGGGGCCTTTCCATGGGGCAGCACTGCACGGAGCCAGGGTCAGCTGGGGACTCCAGATGATCCCAGGCTCTCACTGTGCTGCCCCTTTGAAATGCGGCCTCAGTGTTTCAAAGGGGCAGTCCATGTGATTAATTGCGTGATTAATTGTGATTAAATTTTTTAATCATGCAATTAATCATGATTAAATTTTTTAATTGCTTGACAGCCCTAATAAAAATACATTTGGGATCTTTTCATTTCACATCTGGTGTTTGAGGTCTTTGGATGAACTTAGGGCATATTTTCTAGCTTTTCTCCACAAGCCATGAGATCTAAAGTCTTCCTTTAAAAAAAGAAAAGGAAGACTAGGATTGTTTTCTAATATGATGCACGAACAAACAATCATAATCTACTAAATCAGAGCAGCCACAGTTGATACAGGTGCATGAGGCATCAGTTAGTAAACTTCCCAGATCTGGCTTAATTCTAATAATGGGACTGGGACTTTCCAGAAAAAAAAATCCCCACTTATCAAGAGGCTTGTGATCAAATCAAGAAAGTTGGCATCACTGATATCTAGTCAGTTTCACAAAATGAGTTAATAGTTTCAACAGCTTATACCTATGGAAGAGACGGCTCTGCACACACCTCTCCCGGGCAACAGAGACATTTCGGTAGCAGCACAAAGCCTCTCTAGCTCCACTGCACTGCCAGTGGGTTTTATATCACCCAGGGCTGGTGGGCGGGGGGCGGAAGACACAAGAGAAGGAATGCATAGAGACACTTCCCCTCTCCTCTCCCCCCCCCCCCCCGACTCCAACTAGAGGGGGGTGCCCACTGACTGCCTAGAGGATTTGAGGACTAGCCCTTGCCCTAAGGTAAATTGAGTTTGGGACCCCCTGATTATGTAGGTTCTCAGCATTGTCTGGGATCCTCTGCTATAGGCTACTATTTTCTTTCTAGTGTACATTAATGCTACTTAGTAACAATTTTTAAATGGTTATATTTTGTAGTATCTCAAAGTAGCGTTGCTCTAATAGAATCATTTTACTAAGTCTTTAATTTTATCAAAATATTTGGAAGAAATAAAATGTTCAAAGAAAACTGTACAAACAATATATGCATATACTTCCTTTTTTCCAAACATTGATAGATGGCAAGTACTGTCCAAAAATGGAGAATCCAACTAACTGGATTTAAGAAACAAGAAAAGGAGGCTCTAGTTAAATTACTACTTACACTGGACTGTATTTTTCTTGATACTGAGGTGAGCATATACCTTCTCTGTTTTCTTCATTAACTCCACAGAAGGAACAAGAGGAAGCAGTAGATAAAACAGAGCGCTTCAGCTAAATAGGCTGGATAATGGCTTAGATGTGAGTCTGTGCTAGTAGCTAAAAGATTAAACTTTTTTTAAAATCACAATTTTTAATGACACTTTGTTTTTCTTTTGTTAGCAATACAGGAATTGCACACATCTTATAGCAAAACAGCTTTCCAAAAGTGAAAAGTTCTTAGCAGCTTGTGCAGCAGGTGAGTAGCAAATTGTGATATCCTCTTTTAACTGTATCAGTTAAATGAAGAAATAACCTAATTAACCTCATAATTGTTCTTATCTTTGCTAATAAAGACTTTTCCTCAGTCTTGGATTTGTTTCCTCTCACCTTATCCCTTCTTCTTGTTTGACTGACATCAGTAAGTCTATTACCTTAACCAACAATTACTTTTTTGTGGGGTAACAGTTAAGACTGAAGTCACAAGTTATTTATTAGCAAATAAAAGTATTGGATTACTTGCTATTGGTAGCATACAATTCTGATACTAAACTTCATACTAACATTGACTCACAGACTGCAAATTTCTGCCTGCACAGCAACCCCGTGGCCATAAGAAAAGCCCCCTAACGCTGTACCCCAGTTTTACATCTTTGTTCTTTTCATACTTATGGCCTGATTCTGAAAAACCTTATTCAAGCAAGGTTTTCAAGATAAGACCTCTATAATGTAAGATGTTTTTCATGTAGGGCTTCCTGGAAGGGCTTTATGATGATTACAGGCTACGGTTATGGATACGGATATTAGATATTGGGTAACTGAATAGTCGAGTAACCCCATCAAACCTTAGCGGTTACTCAACTATTCTATAGTCCCCAGAGGTGGGGCTGGCAGCCAGTGCAATCCAACCCTGCTCCCAGGGAGCCCCCTGCTACTCCATGCTGTTACCTCTGTATCAGAGGCAGCAGTGCAGAGTGCCAGGCGGAAGCTGGTCCATGAGAGGAGCCAGTTTAAAAACCACTTCCCCATGCAGACCAGCTGCCTGCCTCCCCATGCTGCTGTCTCTGATACAGAGGCAGCAGCACAGGGTGGCAGCAGCCCTTGTCCACGGGGAACTGGGACTCACCATAGACAGGGGCTGGTGCCAGGGACTAGGCTCTGTCCGCACTGGGCCTAGGCTCGCCACAGACAGAGACTGCTCTGCAGGAGGTGGAGAAGCCTCTGCCCGTGGGGAGCTTGGACCCCCGGCGGACAGGAGCTGCTGCTATGTAGCAACCTCTGCCTGCGGGGAGCTTGGACCCCCAGCGGACAGGGCTGCTGCCACGAAGCATCGGCTCTTGCTCCCCTTTTCTCCACCCCCGCTGCCTCCAATTTGACTACTCGTTTACATCCCTAGTGATGAATGTAAAATTTGCAATAGTAATATATTAATATGTTACCATTTCAAGTATCAGCATCCTGCTTTCTTTTCATCATTCTTCTGTCATAAGGGGCTAAAGTGTTTGTATAGAATATACTTAGTGGTTAGATGTCCTACTTGTATACCAGGAGGCCCCATTATATTATGGATTATACTAGGGGCTGTACGTACATACAACAAAAAGATGGTCCATACCCCAAGGGGCAAATTAAATTTAATGTTGATAAATATAGAGTAATGCACATTGGAAAATATAATCCCAACTATATATACAATATAATGGGGACTAATTTAGCTACAACTACTCATGAGAGAAATCTTGGAGTCATTGTGGCTAGTTCTCTGAAAACATCCACTCAGTGTGAAGCGGCTGTCAAAAAAGCAAACAGAATGTTTGGAATCATTTTAAAAGGGATAGAGAATAAGAAAAGACCGACTGAATGTGTAACTTCTTTGGTTATAGAACATCTTCCTGTCAACCAACTAACCAGACAGAGAGAACTTTTCACCCATTTGATGTCATTACCTGCTTTGTCAGCCAGTCATTTGTTTCTACTTTAGAGAGGGCATGCAAACCTTCAGTTTATCAATGATCTTAAGTTCCATAGAGTCTGTGTTAGCTGTAGTTGGTCAGTGTTGCCAGCAAGAGTAAGTCTGAGGTCTGACACTGGGTTCTCAAAGTACAAAGACATGCTACACAGGTATCTGTCAAACACAAGCAGTTTATTTCCTGACAGCTATCAGCTGTGCCCCTTAACTAAATGAACAACATGATAGGAAAAGCGGCATTTCTTACATCCCTTCTGCTAGCCGGGGAACCTGTTTCGGCTGCGGATGTAGTGGGAGACTGTCTCGGCTTCCGAGGCGCCGGTACCCAAAGCCCATCGGTGAGGTCCAAATTGCTGTGCTCTGGTGCAGCTTTAAATACTGTGTCTCTACCTTGTTTGTGGCAGTTTGGAAATTTCCAGGGGTTACTCATTGCTTGTTACAGTATGGCTCAGCTGTACTGCTTGTTCTTTGACTTTGTTTACATGATCAGTACATTTAGGTAAACAAGATTGTTTTCTTCCCACCCTTATCTACAATTTGTTCTTGCTACAATGGCGTATGTTCCTAGAGGCTTGCTTCTGGCTCATCAGTAGTAGGGAAAGGAGGGGGAAATGGGAAAGGGGGGAGAATGCAGGCCTCACCACCCCTATACTTCACACGTACAGAGTTCTTCCGCAATTGACCCCTACAGTCAGTAGTGCCTTCAAGTAAGGCAATCATCCACATGTTCAAAATCCTCTAAAAGGGATTCTTCAAATTTCTCCCCCCTCCTATTTTGGCTTCCATCAGTTCCATCATCAGTGCTGATCTAGCTCCAGAATCTGATCAACTACTAACAGCAACAATGATATTCCACTTAATCAAGTTTCAGAGACTGGTATCTGACACATCAAAATGTTTCAGACAACCAATATGCTTGACAGAGGTTGATCTACAATCCAGTCTAATATTGCTTTCACAAATGTACCATGGTAGTGTTCCTCCAGTAAGGACACTACATCCTCAGACACTTCATACTGATATAGCAGTACCCACAGTGCATTAGCTGATAAATGGACTGATTCAAAAGTGGCTGCAAAAGTCTCTGTAAACACAATGTTAACTTCCTTTTGCTGCTCTAGTAATTTTTCAATAATATTTCATAAGACATAATGGATTGTAGATCAACCTCTGTCAAGCATATTGGTTGTCTGAAACATTTTGATGTGTCAGATACCAGTCTCTGAAACTTGATTAAGTGGAATATCATTGTTGCTGTTAGTAGTTGATCAGATTCTGGAGCTAGATCAGCACTTCTAAATATACTTATATCCAGGATGAGTTTAATCAGGGGTTTCTGAACTAGAACATGATCTAAGATTGTATTGTTGCCAGACAGATATCAAAATGTGTATTTATGGCAATTCCTGTTCTGAAACCAAGTAGCATTAAAAATAGCCCAGATGTTGACACAACAAATGTAAATAGCCTTTTTTTTTTAAAGTAACTGTCTAAAATTCTATCAAACTTTTAACTCCTATGAAGTTCACAACATAGGCCTGGAAACTAGGGGTGCCGAGGTGTACAGCATCCCCACATTTTACACAGAGTCCCAGCTGCTGGCCCTAGCCTTGGATCCTGGCTGCCAATCCCTTTACTGAATATGTTACCAGTAAGACTGATGCTTATCGGTGAATTGGTTAACATTTTACTCCCTAGATTAAACAAACCCTAATGGATGCACCTAATGGATTAGGAGTTGCCTAATGGATCTCTCTTCTAGTAAGCTGTGTGGCCCCTGTACAAGTTCAATCTAGTAGTCCCATGACTAGTTCTTGTGTTTGTATTTCCTAAAATGACAATATGATTTGAAAGTGACTTGCTTGATAAGACATCTAGCATGGCATTCAAGAGTTTCAAAGATACAATTCTAGTCATGTCTTTAAGTTTTGCTTGAGGCATTCCTACCAATTATTATTTCCCATAAAATATTTTCTCAAGGATGCCAGGAAAATTACTGTAATTGTAATATAGCTCATCTCTAGCACTATTGCATTGGGGAAAGGGTAATTGGCCCATGCTTGAGAGGTGGCCCAGACACATCAGAAAGTCTGTATAGTAGCATGAGAGAGTGTAGCTGGTGCTGTCTGATGTAGCAGCTGTTGAAGGGACAGAGAATGGGCAAGTGCTAGGGAGTCTTCAGAAGAATTTGGTCAGCATGAGAGGAGCTCTGAGCAGTTCCAGTGTGGTAGTTTCCCATTTTCATTGTGCATTCTTTGTTGTGTAACACAGACCAAGACTATTTTATGTCTTAATTTTCTGTGTCAATTTGATTTATTAGGGTATATCCATAATATGAAATTAGGTTAAATTTATTGAGGTTGACTTTTAGCATCTGATCTTGTGGTCGAAGGTGCATGTCTTCATTAAGCATATGTGGTCAATTAAGTGCATCCTCACTGCAACAGCTGACATCGACTCAAATTACGATGCACTGTGGGTAGCCAGCCCACTTCCCATTTGAATGCTAGGTTAGGCTCCCAATGCTTTATGTGACAAAAATATTGTCACGGGTTGTTGTGGGTACATATCATCAGCCTCTCATGATGCACTTATCTTCTCTCTCCCTCCCTGCTTAAAAGCAACAGCAAACAATCATCTTGTGCTCTTTTTTCCCTGGTTATCTGTGCTGACACCATAGCACAGCAAACATGGACCCTGCTTAGCTGCAAACTGCTAAGGCATGCATTGCAATCACCTTTAGCATTATCCTGCAGTTTTTCCAAAGCCGAACCAGGAGCTGCCTGTGCAAGGAAGAATGTGAGGAGACCATGAACACAGTCATGCAGGGACATATTGAATGAACCAATTGTCATACACTGGCAGCAGTCAGGCATGTTGACACAGTGTAACACTGATTCTGGTCCCAGGAAACAAGCGCCAGACTGTTGGAACCACATCGTTTGTCCCACAGTTGCATGTGACCAGTGGCTGCAAAACTTTTGCATGTGTAAGGCCACTTTCATGGTGCATCAGTACCAGAAATGAAACCCCTTCTGATAGTAGAGAAGAAAGTGGTGATAGGCCTGTGGAAGCTTGAAACGACAGATTGCTATAGGTCAGTCAGGAATCAATTCAGAATGGGTAAATCTACAGTTGAGGCTGCTAGGATCCACGTAGTCAGAGCAATCGATACCCTTCTGCTAGGAAGGATCGTGACTCTGAGGAACTTGCAGGACATATTGGATGACTTCGCCATGATGGGGTTCCCTAACTATGGTGGAACAATAGATGGAATGCATATTCCTATCTTGGCACCAGACCGCCTTGACAAAGAGTACATAAAACACCACAAGGCTACTTCTCAATGGTGTAGCAGGCACTGATAGATCACAAGAGCCATTTCACCAACAGCAGCATAGGATGGTTGAGAAAGGTGCATGGTGCACACATCTTTAGGAACTCAGATCTTGTCAGAAAGCTACAAGATGGAACTTCCCAGATCAGAAAATTACCATTTGGAGACATTGAAATGCCAATAGTTATCCTTGGAGACCTAGCTTATCCTTTGCTCCCATGTCTCATGAAGATGCACACAGGCAGTCCAGACAGCAGTAAAGAGCAGTAAAACTTCAGGATAAAGAGCTTTCTATTGTTGTTGCTGCTTGCTGTGTTCTATATTATATCTGTGAAAATAAGAGGAGAAAGTTTCTGGCAGGGGAGACGGAGGAGTTGAGGCAGATCACTTGGCAGCCAATTATGAGCAGCCAGATGCCAGGGCAATAAGAAGAGCACATTGAGGTGCACTGCACTTCAGAGGGGCTTTGAAAACCGGTTTCATGAATGACCAGACAATGATGTGACAGTTGTGTGTTGCTTGTTACCAAGCTGCTTCCTTTTGTACAGGTTCTGCTCTGTAAACCAACCCCTGCCCACCCCCAATGCAGTTGGTACAATGAATAAAGACCCTGTTCTGAAATCGTGCATTTTTACTTAGGATGGAAACATAGGGAATACAAACATAACTGAATAGAAAAGGTGTTGCAGGCATGGGTAGAGCCTGATAATGGAGTAGTGGAAGCACAAGGACATGTAGCTTATTACAGTCATCCTGTGTAGCAATAAAAGTTGTGGGAATGACAGCCTTCTGTCCCAGGAGCCAGTGCTTGGAGTTGAGTTAAAGGCTTCCCGGGCTTTCTCCCTTCCACATTCTAGGATGTCTGGGAGAGGAGGGCATGGAACTTGATGAGGAAGGCATGTGATTTTTCAGTGGGCGCAGGGGGGCTCTGTGCTCCATCTGCTTTTCCTGCACCTCTACCATGTGCTTCATCAGCTCTATTTGCTCCCCCATGAGCATCAACATCTTGTCCTGTGTCTTACACACATGTTACCTGCATGCTTTCCTGTCCTCCTGTTTGGTGTGGATGACCTCTAATAGCATGTGCCTCCATGCATTCAGGTATGCCCTGTGAGTGCAGAGGATTGCATGAACTTGTTGAACATTTTATCCTGTATCCATTTTTTTTTCATCTTCTCCAGTAGTTAAGCTCCAGTAGTTCTCCTCACACATCAATCAGATCCAAGATCTGCAGTCCTTGCTGGAGCTCATTTTCAACCCTGGGCATTCATAATCAGATGTGCTGCTGGACTCACCACACTAACCAAATAGGAAATGAAATTAAAGAGTTCCTGGGTCTTTTCCTGTATACCTGGGAGTTCAGGACAGTTGAAAGTGCTGTCCAGAGCAGTCACATTGGGGAACATCTTCCAGAGTCCAAGAATGTCAAATTGAACAGCGCTGTGTCTGCAGTACTCCAAATTTAAACTCAGAAGGTCAAATTTAGTGCTACTGCTCTCGTTACGAACTTTAAAATTCTGTAAGGGTGGTGTAGACTCATTCATTACAAAATTGACATAACATGCCTAATGTCGACATAACTTCATAATGTAGACCAGGCCTTATATTTTTCTGAAACATGAAGTTACATGTTCTATAATATAGGCATAGCAATTTTCTAAATCACTTAGTGCAGACTACCTGAAAATTGAGAAACATTTCTATAAACAGTGATCATAGAATCCTAGAATACTAGAACTGGAAGGGACCTTGAGATCATCGAGCCCAGTCCCCTGCCCTCACAGCAGGACCCAGTACCACAGACCATCCCTGATAGATGTCTATCTAACCTGCTCTTAAAATTTCCAGAGATGGAGATTTCACAACCCCCCCTGGCAACTTATTCCAGTGTTTAACCACCCTGACAGGAAGTTTTTTCCTAATGTCCAACCTAAACCTCCCTTGCTGCAGTTTAAGCCCATTGCTCTTGTCCTATCCTCAGAGGCCAAGGAGAATAATTTTTCTCCCTCCTCCTTGTGACACCCTTTTAGATACCTGAAAACCACTATCATGTCCCCACTCAGTCTTCTCCTTTCCAAACTAACACATGGTACAATAGGCAACAAATCAGAACATTATATACGTGGCTCAGACCTAGTTTTTTTTAAAAAAACAACGAGATAACTTTGTCCCCCAAAGTGAAAGATGTACATTTTTTAAAAATCACCTTTTGCTATTAAAGGTAGTAACAATATTTGGAGCCATAAGATATGATTTTTTTGACTACCAAGTAATAGTCATGCTAATTATCTGAAGTATCTTAGCAAGTCAACTCTTCGATAAAGACGAATAGGCCACCTATTTATGAATGGTACTTAAATTTTGTGAGTGTTTACATGGTTTACAATATAAATCTTGAACTCAGTGCATTCTGAATTGTTTTATTTCTGGCTCAGACCACAGTGGATGAAATAAAATGGAGTGTACATTTATTCATGACTGAAATCTTAATTTAGTGATAAATTCCACTACCCATCTCACCAAGCATTATTATAAGGACTTTGTTCAAGCATTACTTACTGGGATAGGAAGGATTGGAATCCTTTCAATTCGCAGAGTGCCAGTGGGACTGCACTTTGGTGACTGTTGCATTTCTTCTATCAATGGATCTTCATTGTCATGTATGCTGTAGCAGTATTTCTGCTCTCTCCATCATAGAGCCTTCCAATGTACTATTCATATGTGTTGGAGGCTTCACACGTGCCAGCATCTCCCCAACAGGCTCTCTAAAGCTAGCCTGCCTCTGCAGCAGAATCACATTTGTTTTGCAGCCATTTAGGGTCTATACCCCTACAGAGGAAGGTCGGGATTTGGATTACAGTGTAATTTCAGAAAATACTTACATATGCCAGAGCACTGCTGAGGTTGGAAAATATAATAGGGTGTGACCCAGAAGAAGCTACAGAAATTTAGAGTGAGCACAAAAATTAGTCAGTGATACCCAAAATAATAATAACAAAGGTGTAAGGTGTTGTTCCCTGAGATTGAAAACCATTACAATTTAAAAAATACAGTGGCATTCAAAGACCAAATGTAAGCTTACTGACTGCTTTCAAAAATTACATGGGGATGTGCATATTTTCAATTAATTTTTTTAAGCCATTGTGAACTCATGGCACTTTTGCAACAAAGTTTATAGCATTGATTTTTTTTATTTATAGAAGTCTATAAAGATATGCTTTTAATATATAGACAGAGTTGTATTTTTTCAATTTCCATAAAGGATAAAGTAATGCAAAACTGTATTTTGGTCTTGTTACCACCACTATACTTGTTACCACACAGTATATCTTCCAAAAGAACACACAATATGCTTCCCGCCTTATATAGTTTTGCCCATAGTCATTCCTTAGTAATGTCCAATATTACTGAATATTGCCTTTCTGCACATTTTTGGGCGGTGGGGGGGGTGGGGAACATGCATTTTCTCTACCTTTTCATGGTAAAACTGTTGTGAGAACTATTAAATGCAGTAGATTCTAATCCCCTTCAGTGTTTATCCCCACACAGAGATTTCCAACAAGCATACCAATGTGGATGGATTTTTAATTATGTGGAACCTATTGAGTAAGAATTGGTGACAAAGGGTTTATTAAGCCTAGGTTATGTTCCAAGCACCTTTTTGTCTTTCCATTAGATGTCCGCTGGCACCCAGTGCTAGTTCCTATAGAAATAGCATCTGTGCTCCTGTGGTGAAGCATTTTACCAGTCAACCCTGCTGTTCTGAGAAATTGATTAGGATCACACAATTAGTCTGTTTCACTTACTGTATGCTGTAAGCAATGTTTTCAATACACAATTTCTGATGTGAACTTGAAAGTACAGCAACATTTAGAAAAGAAGAAAGACCATTACCTACAGAAAAAGAAAGAGTCAGAGGAGGTGAGGCCAAGGGAGAGGAAAGTATATGGAAAGGAGAGAGATTAGAGTAGTATTCTAAAATCATTTCCCCCAATATTGATATCCACTAAACTTACACAATTATGAATGTCTGGACTTGCAGGGTTTAGAGATGGACTATGTGCTTTTAGCATGCTAAAAATTTAGACAGGTTTGTTAGCTGGTAGTGCAGGTGTATTTATGACTTCAAATAAGAAACTACCACTTAAATCGTACATCCAAACTGATTAGAGATGATTTGAAAGAGTTGTTGCATTTTCTGAATGCACCAAATTTCTGTCCACAGTCAGGAAATCTATTTGTATAGTGTATTATAAAGTATCAGATAAGACTACTAAAGCTAGGTTATTATTGGACAAAAGACACTGGAGCAAAATCTAGAGGGGAAAATTAATGTAATGATTATTCTTTTTTATCTGGGGTTATTTTATTCTGGAAGGGCTAAGAGAATAGTGTGTCATTAGAAGAAAACTAAACCACCATGTCTGTAGACTGGGCAATTTCTAATGTTAAAACATTAGGAAAGGAGAACTTTTGGAGTAGAAGGAAAAATTGTTTAAATGTTACTTAAAACTGTAATGTGATATTTGAATGAGAGAGTTTGAAGCTAATTTTATATTTGATCTTCATTTGCCATTTGTCTACACAAAAATTCTTTTGTGGCTGACAGTTCATTTGCTTTCTAGGAAAATGGATACTAACTAAGGACTACATAATTAATAGTGCCGAAAGTGGCAGATGGCTTGATGAAACAACTTACGAATGGGGATATAAAATTGAAAAAGACTCCCATTATTCACCTCAAATGCAATCTGCACCTAAAAGATGGCGCGAAGAACTGACATGCTCTGGTGCTCTAGGGGCCTTCCACAGATGGAAAGTTGTCCTCCTTGTTAAAGAAGGTGATAAACGAAGGGATTCTATCGCAAGGTAGGATGACACTACTTAAAGTTGAAGTAATGAATGATAAAATAGTTGATATGGCTGAATTATATTGTTGTTTTTCCTCTCCCATCCCAATTAATTTGATCCATAACAACTCCCAGTGCTTTAGGTTAGCATGACATACTGTTCCATTGCTGGTTTTTTTCCTCTTCTTGTTTAGTTTCTTTTGACTTAATACTGTTAACACATTGTTGACTATAGCACTTATGGTTTTATGCATATTTAAATAAATTACATAGGAAGACTTTCTTTTTTCCCCTTCCTGATTTGTTCATAGCCATGTCATAAGAGTTCATTTTCATTAGCAGTCTTCTTTTTTATTTTTCTTTGGTTCCTAAATGAAGTGTCCAGAACCATATTTAATTTGTGTAATGCCACTCAAGCTCTCTTTGAGTTATGACATTCTACCTCTGTATCTAGGATTTTATTAACTTTGACTCATGTTTAGATCTGAAAATACCATTCAACTGTTTCATTACTATGGCATTTTTAGAATAAGGGCATCTAGGTCTAGTTTCATTTTTTCCCCCCATCACTACTTTTGGTCCCTCCAAAACAATATTACCTACTTATCTAATATACTCCTGTTGAACTTGGAGAGGCAGGGAGTGTGATAAAATATCAAAGATTACAGTTTGATCTGTGATTATCTCCGTTTATTGTAAAATCACCCTCCTTTTCTCTTGGATGGCAACTTTGTCTTTTATCATATGAGAGTGGCAATCAGAGAGGAAAACAAGACTGTCTCATATGGTAAGAGTAAAATAGTATGCTATACACTTGGTAAGATTGGACATATTGTAAAGCCTTATTCGGGATTGACTTAGGCCTTTTTTATGTTCTGCTCAGGCAGCAGCTCCCCAGTGGTATACTGCTACAGCCTCAGAACTCAAAAAAAAAAAATTAATCTCATCATGATAAATAGGGAAGATTCAAAAAGGAAGAGGACAAAGATGGTAAAGGAGGGGATGGTAGAAGAAGGAACGTAAGGAGAAAATGAGTTTAAAAGTGCTCAGTTGGCCGCCACTTTCACATTTTGTGTTTTAAAGCAAACATCGTCTTTAATATTTCAAGACTTACTTCTGAAATGGATGTTTTAATGATCTGAAAGTGGCCATTGTGCCACATCTTGCTACTGATAGGTTCTGCAGATAGGTGTTTAAAGGATAGAAGTGAATGAGAAGGGATCTTAACGCTCAAATGAACCTTCTATTATGAAAAAGTTTCTACAGGTTGTACCTGCCTGGTCCGGCACCCTTAGAACTTGACTAGTCCCAGACCAGGGGAAATCAATGTAGTGGGGAAGGGGGGGTGTCTGCTTTACTCCTGACCCCCCAGGGGCTTCATTTTTCCTCAGGCAGCTCCACTGCCACGCAAAGCTCTGCTCTCCTCACAGCACCGAGGGAAGGGAGCTATACTTTCCCCCCTGTGACTTAGCTGCTGCCCAAGGCTCTACGCTCCTGCTGGGGTTCCACTGTCCCCACAGTGGCAGGGGAACCCACAGCCATCCGGAGCTCCATTCTGTCCCCAGTTGGTACACTGCCACCCGGGGCTCTGTGCTCCCACTGGTGTCCAGGGGCTCCACTTTCTCCCCAGCAGCAGAGGTGGCCTGTGGGCTCTGCTACTGCCCAATGGCCCCACACTCCCCACAGCACCTTGCTGTCTCCTGGGGCTTTGCGCTCCACCCCAGCAGCTTTGCTGCCACCCGGCAGATTGCACGCTCCCCCAAGCAGCCCCCCTGCCAGCTGAGGCTCTGGGTTTCACCCAGTGGTTCCACACTCCCCCCACAGCCCGCTGCCCCATGGGAGCGCCGCACTCCACCGAGCAGCTCTGGGGCTCTGTGCTCCTCCAAGTGGTTATGCCCTCCCCTCCAGCACCCCGCTATGGCCCAGGGGGCTCAATGCTCCCCTCCAGCAGCTGTGGTTCTGCACTCTCCCTGTGACAGGGAGCTCCACTTCTCTCCCAGAAATCTGGGGGCTCTGTGTTCCTTCCGGCAGTTCTGCTGCTCCAGGGCTTAGTCTCGGGCCCTCTAGTTTTGCAACACTCCTAGCCCTAGCCCAATGGCTTACCCCTGTGAGTGCTTTCATGGGGTTACTTAATGATATCAGATCAGGGGTGTTGCCGGACCAGGAGGTCTGGATTAAGGAGTTTCAACCTGTAGTAGAATATAGGGCATAATGCCTACTCCTCATGTCCATAAAATTGTTTTTTTAATTAATATTTTAAAAAATCTCATTCCACTAGCCAGTTAATCCATTAGTGTATCAGGTGGTTATTGTTGTATTACTTGGGTCACTGAAGGAATTCAGCTGTCAGTCTCATGCCCTAACATTCAATATATGTCAAAAACTTTATGGTCTGCACCTTCTTGAGACTTATTGTGATGTTATCGTGGTCTGCTAAAGACTTTCCCTTCCTTACATTAAGCAAGTTTTAGGTCAGTCATCTGAAGCAGAATGACTATTTTCCAACTGGAATTTTAAACTAAATGTGTTTAAAAAAAAAAAAGCCAATCAGCTGTTTAAAATTGCATATATAGTGGTGGTAAAAGTGATTTTCTTGATGAAGAGGTTTTATAGCACATTTGAAGAATGGTTTTTATATTAGGTAGTAGTCTGACATATCAACTTGGAGAGGGGTGTTCAGGACTGCAGCTTTCATCCAAGCCATTTTCTAAAGCAGATTGAAGTCAAATTTACTAAACAGTAGAGATCTGAAAAATGTCAGCTCCTGCTCATATGAGATCAGTGTAATTCCCCTCAAGACAAAACCCCATATTTATTCTTTATAGAGGGCCTAAGCTCCTTACAGGTTTTATGTAGCTTTCAAAGTCTAACTCAAGGCACAGGCCATAATAACGACTAGTCTTTTCTCCTCCATCTCAGAATACTAGAACTGGAAGGGAACTTGAGAGGTCATCAAGTCCAGTCCCCTGCCCTCATGGCAGGATCAAGCACCATCTAGATCAGAGGTGGAATCGCCATCTAGATCTATTGTGCCTGATATATGCCCGTCTAAATTGCTCTTAAATATCTCCAGTGATGAAGAGACCACAACCTCCCCTAGGCAATTTATTCCAATGTTTAACCACTCTGACAGTTAGGAAATTTTTCCTGATGTCCAACCTAAACCTTCCTTGCTCAATTGAAACCCATTGCTCTTTGTCCTATCATCAGAGGTCAAGCAAAACAATTTTTCTCTCTCCTCCTTGTAACACTCCTTTGGATACTTGAAAACTATTGTCATGTCCCCTCTCAGTCTTCTCTTTTCTAAACTAAACAAACACAGCTCTTTTAGTCTTCCCTCATAGGTCATGTGTTCTAGACCTTTAATAATTTTTGTTGCTCTTCTCTGGACCCTCCATTTTCTCCACATCTTTCTTGAAATGTAGTGCCCAGAACTGGAAACAATACTCTAGTTGAGGCCTAATCAGCGTAGAGTAGAGTGGAAGAAATACTTCTGGTGTCTTGATCACAAGACTCCTGTTAATGCATCCCAGAATCATGTTAGCTTTTTTTGCAACAAATGTCACACTGTTGTCTTATATTTAGCTTGTGGTCCACTAGGACCCCTAGATCCCTTTCTGCAGTACTCCTTCCTAGACAGTCGCTTTCCATTCTGTATATGTGAAAGGGATTGTTCCTTCCTAAGTGGAGTACTTTGCCTTTGTCCTTATTAAACTTCATCCTATTTACCTCAGACCATTTCTCCAGTTTGTCCAGATCATTTTGAATTTTGACCCTATCCTCCAAAGCAGTTGCAACCCCTCCCAACTTGGTATCATCTGCAAACTTAATAAACATACTCTCTATGCCAATGTCTAAATCGTTGATGAGTATATTGAACAGAACCGGTCCCAAAACAGAACCCTGTGGAATCCCACTTTATGCCCTTCCAGCATGGCTGTGAACCATTATTAACTACTCTCTGAGAATGGTTATCCGGCCAGTTACGTACCCACCTTACAGTAGTCCGATATAGGTTGTATTTCCCTAGTTTATTGATAAGGTCATGTGAGACCATATCAGATGCTTTTCTAAAGTCTAGGTATACTACGTCCACCCCTTCCCAGTTATCCATAAGACTTGTTATCCTATCAAAAAAAGCTATCAGCTTGGTCTGATTTGATTTATTCATTACAAATCCATGCTGGCTGTTACCTATCACCTAATTATCTTCATAACATTAACTTAGGTTACTACTAGACTGAAACCTCTTTGTAAGTGTATAATCAACTTGCATTCAGAAACTGTGGGCCATGGCAAATGTTTCCTCTAATTTTTTCCATCCATGTGTGGAATAAATTAAGTGCACCAAGGTATGTGCAGATATGCACCATCAGTAGAAACAAATGGTGCCGGCTGTGGTTGCTCTGCTAATCAATTGGGCTGTATTTAAAGCTCTCCTGGGTGGCTACCCAAACACTCAGCTCATAGGTAACACTGGCTATGACCCCATTCCAAAAGATGCAGAACCATTAACACCTACTTTATTAAGTTGTAGATGGTTTCTTCTTTCTTAGCAGGGGGAAATTAAGCTGTCCTGTGCCCTTCTCAAGCAAAATGTGTTAAGTATTGTTTTAATGGCAGAGAATATGAACAAGCCAGTTTCCTTCTTGTCAGGGAGAGTAAACAGCTGTGGTTCAAGAACATTCCATTACAAGTTATCATTGTTCCATTTTCTCTCTCTGTTGCTATCACACAGTTGACTAGCTCACCTAGGTTTACCAAATCAGGCATTCTTTCCAAAATGGGAAAGCTTTTCTTCCTTCATCTTCAGTGCCGGTGTTCTAGGTAGGGATGTGAAAGTATAACTGTACACAGTTAATCAATGAGCCTTGTACACAAAAGATAAAGGTACACACAAGACCAGATTTCATCCTCCATGTTACATTTTTCATGTCTATGAATTTGGTAGATCCCAAACTGTTCTTAATAGCAGTGTTTGCTTGTTTTTTCTCCTCTGATTTTCCCTGAATTATAACTAACCTAGCTGGTACATATATAAGTAGGCAAGACCAGGACATTTTGTTTTTTAATTGATTTTTTCTAGTATATGCAACCATCAATTTAGAAGACTCCCTTTTCTCCTCACCCCTTCTGTTACCTGTCATCTTTTCTTAGAAATATAAATTGCAGCAGTGCATCTCTGGATGTTGTGTATGGGGAAGCAATTACACATAATGGGACAGAAACATTAGCTGAGCTGTTTGGGTATTATGTTAGGTGGGACTAACTATAGCAGTAATTCCAAATTATACAGTATAGGTCTTTTTTGTGTAAGTTCTAATTCACGGGTTAGGAAAACAATATCCCATTTTCAATAAATCCCTCTTCATTTAGTTAAAGATCCACTAATTATCTTGCACTATATTTTAATAAACCATAGCTATATTGATACTAAGTTTGAGTTTTATAAAGGTGCACTTGTTAGAAGCTTCCTAAAAGATGAAAGAAATTAGTACTCCATTCTAAACTGAAAAGACAGTACTATCTACTTGGGTTACCTGCTTATTGCAGGGCTCTGAAATGCTAAGTTAGCTTGCTATGGAAGGAAGAGTGACTTAATGCCCGCCCATTTTGTGTTAATTTTGGCTGCATTGTAGCTTGTGAACATTTAACAATGCTTTTTAAAACAAATTATTTACAGTATATACATACTTTAAACTGTTTTAGAGTTCTAGAAGCTGGAAAGGCAACTATCTATCTACCACAAAAGGCAGTGAAAGCTATTACTCATGTATTCACTGATAATAAAAGTGTCACCACAGAGAGAGAGAAACATCTTTTTGAGGCATCATATTATCCTGTGCAATATATAGGGGACTATCTTTTTGAGGTAAGTAAAACATTTTTAACTGAAATTAATTCTTCATTAATACCGCTAAGTTGATAAATCACTGGGTTGTAATCAATAAACAATAGAGGAAGGGATTCTATCTACTTAATTTTTTAAAAATTAACTCCTTTTAAAAATTCTTTAATGCTTTTTAAATATCATATACTAACTGCTTTTAAGTATAATTGAGAAGATAGTGTGTATCCATGTTTTCCGTTCTGCTTTTGTCTGGATCAGATACAATAGCACCCTCTTTCTTTGTGCACACAACTGGCTAATGTCTTCTAATTACTGTTCATTCACTGCTGTTACTTGTAAACATACTGTTACAGAGCTACAGGTATACTCTGAGCAAACTGACCAGGAAACTCATTGGGTCTTTCTGGCCTGGCTTCATTGGAATTGATTGGTCTCAGTGCTGCCTTAGCTATCTAATTATCCAACCAATCTAGTGATGTTAGATCAATATTTCTGAGCTGTTGGAACTGGTATTCTTTGAGTCTACCTCTGCATAGGCAAATTCTCCATCCTCCTACCATAAATGAAATTAGGACTCTGAGGAAGAGGGGATTTAAGGAGGTGGTAGAAGGAACTGAGACAGCTGGAGCATAGCACTTCTGTAGCCTCCCCCTTAGAGCATTCAAGAACAGTGAGGGTAGTGGGGAAGGGCCCAAGACCTACTAGAAGATTTGGTTCATTTATGCCAGGAATGTGCATGTGCAGAAGACTCAACTTACAAGGAAGCAACCTTCATTTTATCTTGTTTTTTGATTGAGTCTTATCCCTCTTAAAATGGTGTGTCACTAAAATTACTTTTCATTTTGACATTGTGGTGCCATCTCCACAAACTTGAACTGAAATCGTTTTTCTTGATCTTGACATTGTGACAATTGTACATTTAAACTCATCTCATTTTTGCATTGTGGGCTAAAGGCATACTAGGGTTTTCAGAATTTTGCATTAAAGCTTCCTATAGGATTGGCATTATGAATGCTATTTCCTCAATTGTTTGGCACTGGCAGATCAGCAAACTACACAAACATGTGCTTAATGCCCAGCGCATGAGTAGTCCCATGGAAATCAGTAAGACTTCTTTCTTGCTTAAAGTTCAGCACACATTTGAGTGCTTTGCCGACGTAGCAGGAATGGTACCTCCAGAGCATCTCTTCATGGCAGGGCACCTTCAGTACTCACTAACTTTCCACAGATTGAAGTATTTAAAATCAGAATTTCCTTCTGGAGTCTAACACATTAACTCTTCCCCCATAGTTTCCAGTGGCTCTGCAGACCCAAATCCTTTTCTCTTAGCTGAGGGATTATACATCTTACTTTCCAGGGCTTGTGTTGTACTTCTCTCTGCTCCTTTTAAATTGCCCTCCACCAGTTCCACCTGAGCTGACAAACCTTTTAAAAAAAAAACAAAAAACAGAAGTAAAAACAAAAGTTTCCTAATAGTTCTTCCATGCATCTCCACTGGAGTGCAGTCTTTCTGCCTCCCTTCACAGTCTGGAGGTAAGATCATACCACCCTAGTCCTTTTTCATCATGTGTCTCAGGGGCTCCTGCAGGAACCTCTTTGCTCTCTGAATCATTTCTGATGAGGGAAGAGGCACTTTATGCAGTGTTCCTTCTAAGCAGAGCACTTGGGAAGCTATCCAGAAGAGATTCAAATGCCGCATAGATGATCAGCAGAGTGCCCTCAACCAGCATCATGTGTTTCTACTGGTGGTGCACATCTACACATGCCTTGGTGGACGTATCAAAACTTATTCCATGCTTGGAAGGAAAAAAAATAAGGAAAATTTACCTTATGTACTACTTTTTTCCCCAAGTCTTGTCCTGGTTGGCTGAGAGAAGAACCTCAGCCCACAGAAATTGCATCCCTTAAAGAGACAGGTACCAGGGTTTTCCTAGACACTCGGCTATTGCCCTCAGACCACTTGTTATTCCCCAGTATCTATTCTAGAGCTACGTGAACAGGATTTGGCTGGCCACATTCCCCTCTACCTCTTAAACTAGGCAGACCTCTTTGTTACAGCTGAATGGCATCAGAGTGCACAGCACCTTGCAGGATTGGGCCCTAGTTTATTACTCCCTCAAAGTGAATCTCAAATTCAAATGGTTATGACTAGGGCCCTACCAATTTCACAGCTATAGAAAATACATCTCAGACTGTAAAATAAATCCTGCCCCATGAAATCTGACCTTGAAATGAGCAGGCTAGAGAGAGACGGGACCTGTTCTTCTATTGCGTGGCTGTTGTGGGAAAAGATCAGACCCACCTCCACAGGCAGTGCTGAAGTGAGGGCGGTATACCCCTTTGGCTCCTTTCTGGGCTCAGGCCACCCTAGTTCAAGGGCTTATGTCTGCACGTAGCTCCTGCCAGGGCTTGGTGTGCCTGAACTCTTGGATTTCTGCTTCTTCTTATCTATGGCTCCTGCCCGGGCTGCTGCTCCACCCCTCCCCTAGTGGCTGGGGGCTGCTCAGGTTCCAGCTGGGGCTTAGGCTTCTGCCCTTTGCAACCCCTGCCAGGCTTGGGGATCTGAGCTGGGGACTGTCATCCCTTGCATCTCTAGCCTCCATAGCTCTTGACTGGCTTGGGGCTGCTCCCATTTTCCCCCCACCCATACATGGCTCCACCCAAAGCTTGGAGTGCCTCAGCTAAGGGCTGTTGTCTCTGACAGCTGCTACCTGGGCTTCAGGTCGCTCAGACTCAGGGCTTCCACTCATTGTCCCTCCCCCACAAACTCCTGTCAGGGCACTTTTCAGATTGTCTGGGGCCCATTAATCCACCACTGACCCTGACTAGCAGCTAGGATCCCACAGCTGGGGCACTCTCTGCAAGTACTGAAGAGGCTGGATTTACCTCTGCCTCCAGGACCCTCCCAGCTGGGAGGGCCAGTTACAGGATTGCCTTAATCTCTTCTGTGCTGCTTTAAAAGCCCACCTCCGAAGGTAGCACCTGCAGTTTCCTTCTGGGCTCTGAAGGCAGCACAGAAAAGCATATGGCAATCCTGCAATCCCCCTACAACAGCTTTAGAACCGCGCCCCTCCCCTCTCCCCCCAGCCTCCCTTCAACTCCTTGGTCCACAGGATCCCCACAATTACAACACCATGAAGTTTCAAATGTACATTTAAAATCATGAAATTGACTAATTTTAAGATCTGTAGCCATGAAATTGACCAAAGTGAACAATGAATTTGGTAGGGCCCTAGTGATAAAATAACAAGGAATATGGCCAAATTTACAGAATAGGGCACGGCTTCTTAACCTTTTTCTTTCCAAGGCTCCCATCCCCCAACATACTATAAAAACTCCACAGCCCATCTACATCAGAATAATTGGTTTTCTGAATTTAAAAGCCAGGGCTGGCATTGGAAGGTAGCAAGCAGGGCAATTGCTTGGGGTCCCTGAGAAGCTACATTACTCAGCTTCATCCCTGAGTGGTGGAGCTCAGAGCCCCAGGCTTCCATCCTATGGGAAGAGGCTTCACCTTTCCGCCCTGTGCCTCAGCAAGTCTAGTACTGGCTCTGCATGGTGGACCCCCTGAAAAGTGCTGACAGTCCCCCCCCTACCTCCAGGGTTCCCAAACTCTTGGGTGAGAACCACCAAAATAAGGGACTCTATCCTGGAAAGTAGTTACTCTGAAAAATATTTAGGGGTCATAATAGACAAGCAACTCAACATGAACTTCCAATATAATGCCGTGGCTAATGCGATTCTTGGAGGGAGGTGATTTTTACCTGTCAGTGTGGCATTGGTGACACTGATACTGGAATATTGCTTGCAGTTCTGGCCTCCCTGTTTTTAAAAAGAATATTGATAGTTTGGAAAGGGAGCAAAAGAATGTCACAAAAATGATTTGGAGACTGAGAAAAATTCTGTGCAGTGAGTGACTTACTTAAGTTCAGCAAAAAAAGTTATTTGATTACAGTGTAAAAGTACCTATACTGGAACAAAATATTTGGTCTAAAGGTCTCTCATGTAATGGAGAAAGGCATAAAAGAACCAATGACTGGAAACTGAAGCAAGACAAATTCTAATCAGAAGTTGGGCACAAATTTTGAACTGTGAGGATGATTAATGATTGTAACAAACTACCAAGAGGAGTTGTAGTTTCTCCATCCCTTGCTGTTTTCAAATCAAGACTGGATCCTTTTTAGAAGACATGTTTTGGCCAAATACAAGTTATTAGTCTTAATACAGGGATAACTGGATAAAATGCAATGATCTGTGATATTCAAGAGGTCAGACTACGTGGTCAAATGGATCATGTAGCCTTCAACTCTGTGAATATGGGGGGAAAAACCTGTTCATTGTTCAAGGACCACTTTATTGGGGGAAAGGAGGGCTCTTAAATTCTTTTCCCAAATTGCCAAAAGTAATTAATTCACTTCTACAATGTGCAGCAAACTTATCTTTTTAGAAATATAATATAACATTTTTTATATTGATCTGTAGCTTTGAGAGGTAAAAGTCTGGAATATGGTGTGAAATATGCAATTCTTGAAGCCAGAAACTGAAACTTTTTATAAACATAAACATCACCTTTTATTAGTTGCCTGCTTATTAATTACTGTGTGAACTAATCTTCTAGCTCTTACTGCTAGCATTGCTGCTCTCACTGAAGTGTAAGGATGAACACATCCCAACTAGTTTGTTTTGCAATAGGTACTTTCACTTCAGTTCCCATTCTGAAAAATTGGCTTTTGGGAAAAGTGGGGGGAAAGGGAAGGAGACAGGCGAAGATAAGTAGTGCCACAACCCTATTTATTCCATTACTCTTATTTTGGAATAAGAGGGCCTTTACGTCTGGATCAAGCTAATTCAAAATGAGAGAGCCCATCCTCACAGAACTAATCTGGAATAGCTATCTTTTAATTTCACACTCTATTTTAGTCCAAAATAATGTTATAATAAACTTTATAAAAGAATATATGGAAAAATATCTAAAGAGGAGAAAAAAGTGTAAATAGAGTTGTTTCAGACATCTGTCTCTTTATATGCAAGTTAATACATCTTTTGACCTACACAGAATGAAATACAACATATTACTGAAGATATCCGAATAAACCATCTTTTAGCTGAACAAGAATCCAGAGATGCAATGTCTGATATGCAACTTACTGCAATGAAAAATGCATTAATAAAGCATATGTATTTTGCTCAGGTAAGAAAAAAAAACAGGACTGTACAAACTTTTAATGGTAAAAATGTAATAAAATTCTCCCTAGATATATTTGCTCTTCAAGCACAAATGTAACAAAGATAACATTAGATTTCTTAACATCTAACAAGTTACAAGAAATTGTAACTTGATATTGTAATTTGTGAAATTTAAAAATTTTGTACTGTATTTATTTAGTACAATACCATCTTATTACCAAATTTAGATCCATTCTGTTATGAGGTGATCAATATGTATCTAGTGAAGAAATGATGGATTATATGAAATAGTGGTAATGCCATAAATTGGTCATTTTATTTAATTTTAGTTTTTAATGGTCTTGCAAAACAGTGGATTGTCTTTTAGTCTTCCTATGACTGGCCTTTAAATAGCTATATTTATGTTAACATGTTCTTCTCAAAACCAAAGATATCTCTGAACCAGCAACATTTTACTAAGATTTATGAAGAATTCTTATTGCTCTGTGGAGTTTGTTAGAGACAATAATATTCAATGCATTTTACCGTTTTAATAATATCACTGATTTAATCATGAAGTTCAGGAAGAAGTAGAAGGGATATCGGTGCACTGGATGAGAATTAACAACTTGAGGTTCGTGGATGAATAGTTATCATCGAGGAAGATGAAGAGAAGTTAGCAAGAACAGTGCAGGTGCTAAATGAGGAAGGGAAGTGGTACGGACTGATTATGAATATCGATAAAACAAAGACAATGGTATTTGAAGATAAGGAAAGAGGAAGGAAGATCAGTGTAGAGGGGATCGAACTAGAGTATATAGAGAAGTTCACATACTTGGGGAGCAACATGATATGATCTAGACTGTAAGAAGGAAATAGCGACTAGAATAACAAAAGCAAGAGCGAGTTTGAAGGTGATGGATTAAGATTTGGAAAAGCAAAGCGATTAGCTTAGGAACGAAGCTAAGCGTCTTGAAAACGTGTGTATTCAGCAGCAAGTAGTATGGATGTGAGACATGGGTGATAACGAAAGATTTGAAGAGAAGGATATTGGCATTTGAGAGGAGTTGTTATAAAAAGATCCTGAGAATAGGATGGATGCAGAAGGTCACCAAAGAGGAATTATATAGAAAGATACAGCTGAAAGAGAACCTACCGCAGAAGGTTATACAGCGGAAGCTACAGCTATTCGGGCATATCTGCAGAATGAATGACAAGCGAAAAGTCAAGATCTTGGTATTCGGCATAATGGATGGTCCGAATAGGAGAGGCAGACCCCACAGAGAATGGATAGATGATATAGTAGATTGGTGCAGAGCTAGTCTACAGAAACTAAGCCACTCCACATTGGACAGGGAAAGGTGGAAGGAAATAGTGAGGGAGGCATCGGACACCAACGGGCGGTAAGCCCATGGTGGTTGTTGATGATGATGATGCAAGTAAGGACATTATTTCACATTTAGAAAAGTGAGCAATTAATTGTTTTGAATTAGTACAGCAAATATAACCACCATAATATATTGATTGCAAGTTGTTATTTAGTAGTTTTCATGTATTCCCTGATACAGAAAACACACATTAATAAATTTAGACTTATGGAGTCCCCAGCTGACCCTGGGTTCTGGGGAAATGCCGCACAGATCTCACAGTCAGCTGGTCAGTCCCCAGTTGACCACGGCTCTGAGTGGCATTTCAAAGCAGCCGCGTAGCATGGATCCCAGGGTCAGCGCGGGACTCCGAGTCCCCCGCTGACCCCAGGTTCCATGCTGCACTGACGCTTTGAAATGCACAAGAGCCCCCGCTGGGGACTCATGTAGATTTCAAAGGTGGAATTCCTGGGTGCAGCCTGGAGTCAGCGGGACTTCCCGCTGGCCCAGGGCTGCAGGTGGTGTTCCGTATTCCTCCTTTGAAATGTACAAGAGCCCCTACTACTCGACTAGTCAATTAATTTAACATCCTTATCTTACACATCTCTTTACCACATTATTTTCCTTAATGGTAATTGCTGTGGATGTTTGGATGGACAGATGGTTGCATTGGGAGGTCCTTTACCAAAGGGTTGTTCACAACGATGGCTGCACTTTTTGACTGTCCATTAATAGGATGATACTGGTTGCCCCTAGCTGGATGTAACAATGAATTTACATTTATATCTAGTTTCTTTTAACTCATAGGCTCCCAAAGCACTTTACAGAATAAACACTAGTTGTATATACCATATCTCAACATAAAATCGGCCATAATGGGTCAGACCAAAAGTCCATCTAGCCCAGTATTTTGTCTTCAGACAGTGGCTAATGCCAGGTGCCCCAGAGAGAATGGACAGAACAGGTAATCATTAAGTGATCTATCTCCTGTTGCCCATTCTCAGCTTCGGGCAGAGGCTAGGAACATCATTATTCCATTGATGGGATAGCCATTGATGGACCAGTCCTCCATGAATTTATATAGTTTAAAACAAAAAGTGGAGAATGATGCATTAATTCAAATTTCTGGGCAAGTTAGATTTGAAAAATAAAATTGCCCAGATTATTGTTAACTCAGGAACCTCTTGCTAAAGCCTACTCTTACTAAAAGTTTCATAAGAAGTGTACCATCTCATTTTATAGAAATATAACTAACTAGATCTCCATGTTAAATTTGCCTAAATATATAATTTTAACATTGTAGCATGTTTTGCTGGTCATTAAATGATACTATTTTGTCATTATCCAGTGTAAGGGTTTTCATTTATGCCCTTGATTTACTTCTGTTTTACAGACTGTGAAACAGAAATCTACTCAAATAGACCAAGAGAATGGATGTGGTAGAAAGGTAAGTACCTTAATTCTTGATTTCTGAAGGTGTAAGTTAAAGTAGTTTAACACTTATCCAATCATGTTCACCGAATCAAGGGATCTGTTTTTGGAGCAGGTTTTTCAGATGATAATTTTTCACCTCTCCCAGAATAGGGATGTGAGTGAGTAGTCAAGTACTCGACTACCCAATAAGCCTAAGTCGAGTACTTGACTACTCGCTCTCCCCTCCCAACCCCCCTTGCTGTCTCTGTAACAGAAGCAGCAAGAAGTAGAGACAGGAGACGGTGCGGGGAGGGAGCGGGGGCTGGCTTTTAAGTTGGTTCCCCCCCAGCACTGGCTCCATGGTGTCACCTGATCCCCTCCAGCAGCACTCGGCTCCTACTACATTTAAACTGCAGAGACTCAGCAGGGCTCGCTCCTGGATCGACACAAGCCGGGCAGAGCACCTTCCCTTATCATCTAATCATGTAGTCGATATAAATTATATTGACTAATTGATTAGACAATTAACCACCTCTTAACGTCTTTATCTCAGAAAGGAACTGACAGTTGCAGGCATTGGAAATCGCTGTGAGTTTCATCATGGGGGTGATTATGTGTGGCACGCTGTGGCTTAAGAAATTTTGTTGTGTGGAAGTTTCCTACCAGAAGTCACACACATGAGTGAAGACTTCCTACAATATGTACCTTTAGGCTCCATATTTACTTACAGTGCTGTATACAGTATATTCTGTACACCCCCAGAACAGGTATAAATAGCTGTATAGATGGTGAGATGCTGCTTAGGTGAGTAAAGATGCACCAGAACCTCCGGTTCTTCTTCGAGTGGTCCCCGTGGGTGCTCCACTCATGGTGTCGGGCTCGTCCCAGCACCGGGATGAGCCCGACACCATGAGTGGAGCACCCACAGGGACCCATCTCAAAGAACCATCATTACTGCACGAAGGTGAGTAACTTCCTCGTGTGTACCCTACATGGCTTTCTACATGCCCAAGCAATGACTCCCTCTGTTTATACGACTGTTTTTTAGCAGTGTAGCATCCTGCTGCTGGAGCAGTGCTTGTGGTGAGGAAAGGCTCCAAGCCACTGCTTTCCCCCCTACCAGAGCCTTTCACTGACATGCATAGCTACACACTGCACTGTGAACATTTCCTGTGCTTCAGTGCAGCATGTAGCTACATATACCCTACATGCCAGTGTAGATGACGCCTGAGAGAGTAAATAGAGAAAAATTGCTGGGGCCTTAATAACAATTAATAATTAATAATAAAATACTCCATCTCCTGAGATGGTAAACATATCCTGCAAAGTACTGAGTGCTCTTAATGGGAGTTGAAATCAGTAGGGGTTAGGAGCAGTGGAGCCCTTGCAGAAGACATTCAGTATATCTCTGGATCATGCTACAAATTAGGGATTACTTTACATTACATTACAACTGCTGTTTTCTGTAAAATAATTTCTTACCTTTATTACTTTACTTTATTATGTAATGAACAAAGTTACATACATTTTGTATAAAGATTCATAAATGTTTTCCTTTTGTATCTAAAGGGACTGAACTTTAAGTTGCCCCTCATTTTTCTTTTTAAGATAGTTCTGTGTTTATAAATCTTTTATTCAACCATTCTTTCTAGGCAGTTATTCACAAATAATTTCATTCCTAGGCTGAAAATACTGATCTCTCCAGAGGTCTATTGTGTATAATTGAAGAACTAGTAGAAGGACACTTCTTTACAGATGCAGTCACAGAACTTGCTGCCACTCAAAAATACTCAATTCCTACTGTGCAACTTCTTCATTCTCTTCTAGAGCATATGCTGCAGGTGAGAACTAAAGGTTTGGGTTTTCACAGTATTAAACAGGGGAGGGAATATAAAAACTATGGTATTAATTAGATACCAACAGTATATTTTTAAAAAAGAGATATTGTCTTCATCCTTCATTTCTTTAACCAACGTTCCCTTAATCATTATTTCATCAGAGTATACTGTCAATATATTTTTGATAAAGTAAAAAAGGCAATGGATAAGATCTGGAAAAGTAAAATGATTAGCTTAGGAATGAAGCTGAGCATCTTGAAAATGTGTGTATTTAGCAGCATGTTGTACGGTTGTGAGACATGGGTGATAACGAAAGATTCGAAGAGAAGGATATTGGCATTCAAGAAGAGTTGTCAAAGAAAGAGCCTGAGAATGGGATGGATGCGGAAGGTCACCAATGAGGAATTATATAGGAAGATACAGCCAAAAGAGAACCTACTGCAGAAGGAGTTACAGAAGCTGTAACAGAAGTTACAGCTATTCGGGCATATCTGCAGAATGAACAACGAGCGAAAAGTTAAGACCCTGGTATTTGGCATAATGGATGGTCCGAATAGGAGAGGCAGACCCCGCAGAGAATGGGTAGATGATATAGTAGATTGGTGTGGAGCTAGTCTACAGAAACTAAGCCACTCTGCACTGGAAAGGGAAAGATGGAAGGAAATAGTTAGGGAGGCATCAGACACAAATGGGCATTGAGCCCATGGTTGTTGATGATGATAATAATGAAAATCCCAGCATATCATACAAGACAGAAAATTATTCACATTGAGTAAATAAATATATTTTTCATACTACCGGCATTACTTCATTTAGGAGTATACTGTCTATACTATGTATGAAGTAACAAGTATAACGAGTATAGTGAGTTACATGTTTGTATTATCTGAGACTTTAATGTATATTATATATAACTATTTTAGGACCATATGGAACACCTGTGAATAAAAGCAAAATGCTTGTGCATGAGCTTTCACTCTCATTTTTTCTCCAGCACAATTTATTTAAATAATTGAAACCAAACATTATTTTTCATAAGCCTTATTAATGTAGTATCCATGTTACTGTTAAATATTGTCCTTTAATGTAAATGTAAAAACAGTTGCAGAAAGCAAGAGTGAACAGTGAGATTGAATCTTTTCTGCACTTTGAGAAACTTCTGGATCTTCTGTAATTTGGTATAAGAAAGCCATGGATATTGAGCTGACTTAAAAGAAATCTTGTCTAAACAATACCAGAGTCAAATGTATTTATCAAATCTTGAGTCAAACCAAAAAATATTCTTACCAAATGCAATGCAAGTCATTTGGGTTGGCAGCAATAGAAATCTCTGGATAGACTAAAGATATTTGGAAGGAAACAGGTAAGGATTGGAAAGAATTGTAAGTTGGTCAGAAAGTGTTAAGCAAATAGTGTAATGTGCACTTTTTTGCAAAATGAGTGACTTGCACAAATAGGGGTCTGAATTGGTGGTAGCAGGCAAGACAATGCACAGGAGGTTGTACATTAAACTGCATTATCCCTACCCCTAAAAGAGATGAAAATCATTGGTATAAACTCTGGTGCAAACTAGTTTCTATTAGAGCTGAATACCATTTCGGTTCAAGTTAGCCTTTTTTTTCTTTTTCTGTGCAAATTACAATATTTTGTCTCTTACATCACTCCTCTTCCCCACACAATATTAAGTCAACATTTGTCAGCAGTGTATTTGAGTTTTGGATGAGTTTAAATTTAGAATGAGTATAATTAACACAAATTCTTCACAAATTCTTATTTTACTTTTTATTTCTTATTTTTAAAACAGGGAAATATGGACACAGTATTCTCTGCTAAATTTTTTCACATCTTATATCTGCTTCTTCAACTTGATCCTCCTTGGAAGTCACCTTCCATGTTAAGATATTATTTGGAATTTTTTCAGTGTCCTGTATGCATGAGAGGAACATGGTCTCTAGTAGAGATGCTTGTGAGGTAAGATGTGGTTGGAAAGGGTTTTCTTTGTTTGCATGTTCTCTTATTTTGAGTGTGGGGCATCCCTCTAAAAGCTTAGAAAAGTGGAAAAAAATAGTATCACACTTTTTTTAATTTTTTAATTAAAACATTTATAGAATTTACAGACATGGGGAAGCTCTTATATGGAAGTCACTTTTTCAATGTAATTAGTTCATTATAAGTGGAGGTTTTCTATAGGTAGAGTAGCATTTGTACATTTCAGAACTTTTATTATAAATTTCATTTAATCTGAGCTAACTGAAAATGGCTGTCAATGGGAAAAATTATACTTTTTTTGTTTCTCCCCTTGTTTACGTTTCTATAATTATTTGAATATTGTGTAGCTTTTTGACAATCTGAATCAATGTATTTTAGTACTGGGTTTTGTATATCTATTTTCCTGCAAATAAAACAGTACAAATCATATTTTGTCAAATATGCAGTTTCTTGCTGCATTTTGGTTTTAAACATGAAGTTTGCAAACTTGTGCGTTGGTCTTAATTAATCAATATACAACACAAGTCATTGCACAGCAGCCTTTTGGGTTTCTCCTTTTCCACTTGATAGAAGGAGAAATTCAGGTTTCTATGATTTTTGTAAACAGAAATTGATTAATTCCATCTCTGAAAGAGGGACTGTACCTCAGCTCATCACTGTGATATCTTCTCTAGTTTAACATTTTTTAAATACATCAATCCATATTCTCAAACAATTGTAAGTATAAAGTGTTGTTACACTCACATACAAACTCCATTCACTTACAGGTAAGGTCACTAAAATGCACATTTCTCATCTTTAAATCACCAGTTCAAGGCAGCCTTTATAATTTGTCTTAGTGTGCATTTGGGTAATATGATGACTGGCTGTTGATTACTTCCCTCCCCAACAAACTCCATCGTATTTCCTAACATATAGCCAGCCAAAATGCACATTCCTCTGCACCACAATCAAACACACAACTCATCCATCAAGGCTACAACTGGGTAGTGTGGAAACCTCTTCCGGAGATTTGCAGAGAAGACATGAGCTGCATGTATTCATAGCCTTGTTGCATTCCTAGTGTACTGTGTGGGGAGTTACCAGGAGGGGAACAAAGGTAAGTGAGTTTGTACTGCAGTCTTCAGATGGGAGGGTTATGCATAGGTAGACAGGGTCAGTGCAGCAAGCCTAGGATGGGGAGCCAAGTCACTGTGGCAAGCCATAAGAGTTTGAGTTTTCAGGTGCTAGTACCATAGCTGTGTAGCATGCCAAAGCTCTGGCTGTTTAGGGAGTCTTTAATGTGGTCATGTTTTCCTACCTCCGTCAAATAATTTAATACTTAAAATTTCAAAGTTGATAACACCATACTTTTAAGTACGGACTGAGGAAATAGCTGGAAACTAAACTGATTAGAAAAGAGATTGGGGTGATTTATTCTTTTGTGGGTGGATGAAAAGCAGGAGGCAACTCCTTGTATTTAAAAGTCATATGTTATGTGCAGGGCTTGAAAAAGCAACTCGCTCAGAGCTAATAGTAACCTTTCCAGGGTGTGAGTGAAGAGGGAAAAAGTTCAATTAGTGTAAATTGACAACTAACAATTTTGTATAGGAATTCATTGCAAAGCACAATTCTCAGAAGGCTTCTGCCAAGAGAAGGAAGGCACTCAAACTCCGAATGACATCAACAGACATGGGATATTGGAATAATAGATGGGTTATGCAATTCAATGTGGGAAACTTAAGCTAATGAGGTTTTAATTAAAAAAGAAACAAGAAATAAACCCATTAATGTTCAGATACTAAACAAATCTGAGATTTTGGAATATAATTGTTGATAGAGCTCTTCAAATCTTTGGCACAAGACTTAATTGCAAAAAACCACAAAATGATTCATTGTGTGTTTTTCTGCAATTAAGTCTTGTGCCAAAGATTTGAAGAGCTCTATCAACAATTATATTCCAAAATCTCAGATATTTACTTACTCTGCTGCTGTCAAATTCTCCCAAAAATGTAAACTGGAAAAGATTTTCTGCTCTTGCTCCTAATACAGTTTGTCATGTTGTTAAATTGTGAAGTTTCATCAAGGCATGGCTTAAATAATATGCAAATAGGATCTAATCATGGAAACCCTTACTCACCTGAATAAAGGTTTAGAGGCTCATACTATATTTTGAAAGGTGCTAGGCAATCTTTTTTTGAATTAAAGCCTTTTTATAAATGTTACAGGAACTCTGCCCCTCCACAAGGAATTCCCTTCCTCCAGTGTGCAAGGAAATGTGCTAAATGCAACAATAATTTACTTCGCACTATAACCCACACCTTTAATTAAACTTCTCCTTCCCCCACCACCAGAAATCACATGAGCTCAAACCCTTAATCAATGAACATGCCAGCTCAAAATATATATTTTAAATATTGCTCAAAATCTGGCCTTAAATCAGCAGTGGTATTAGTATGTAAATATGCATTTACTTGCAGTATATAAGAAACACAAGTTAATGTCTTTTAAGTAAAAATTAATTTGAGTAAAACTTACCCTGTACATTGGGCCAGCACAAGGTTTATTGATCACTTAAATTCTATTTATGGCTTCAAAATAGAACTGTAATGAGTAGTGCTTTGGATTGGCCCTTTGTACAATGGTAAATTCAAGCTTTTTGCCCAACTAACTTATTGTTTGTTTTTAATCTGGACATAGAGAAATTTCCTCCTAAATTGATATTGTATATGCCAAGTTCCATCCTGAGCAAGCTTTTTTGATCTAGTTAAAGAATCCTTACGTTATTCTCACTTTCATGTTCAACTGACATACCAGTAATGGGGTCACTGTTTTGTCACTTTATTAATTAAGATTATTTCTGAAATGCTGATATGATTGCATTTACAAAAACTCACAAGTATGTTACTGTAATTTTGGAACTAAAATGTCAGAATTGCCTCATGCACTTATTAGTCAGTAGATCATTTGAGACTTAAAGATTTTTCTGTTGCTTTATTTTTCAGATCTTGCCTTTACTCCAAAAGCTTTTGTCATACAGTCTCTGTTTCAGAAAAAATAAGTGAACAGAAGGTGGTTCACAAAACATTACTCAAGTTTTTCTTTAATTTAGTGAAAGCAGAAGTACAGGCTTTAACCATAAGGTAAGTTTTATAGGAAAATACTTTACATTGTTTAAAAATTCAAACCCTATTCTTTATTCTCAATGGAATTGTACTATATCTTTACTCACTGTCTCTGAAATGCGATGCTATCCTCATAGAGGTTTGCAAGTGGTGTTTGGCCATGGTCTTGTTAAATGTTTCCTATGAAACTTCACATTTGTCTGCCAATTTATAGCTACCTTTCATTATTTTAACAAATATTCTGCCCGCATGTTAATATGGAGAATTTTGTCTAATTTTTTCATATTATTTTCCCATTATATTATATGTATGGATTGGTGTTTATTTTATTTCATAAGGGTGATATTTTTAGCTTTGAAGTTCTTAGATTTTTTTTAATGTTTAGCAAAATGTTATGTGGAAGACCTTGCACTTAAAATATGCATGCTGTCTATTCTTAAATCTATAAGCACTTGTATTATCTCTCATCTTCACTAATCAACGTAAACGGTTGTATGATTGCCTTATACAGTAAAAATTTTCCTTTTTCTCACCTGTAATTATATTTATATAATATTAACACAACATTTGAATTCCTTCAGTATGGCTGTCATACCCATCATTATTGTACATATATTATTCATCAAAAATGGTGTATGATCTTTCTGTGCTTAAAAATTACCAAATCTTTGTATGTTTTGACAAGAGACATGTTATCTGTCTAGTAACTATAGTAATCAGATTGGCATAAAGCTTTAAGTTTGTTCACTTTCTCTTTTTCATGTATAGATTGTGTGAAGGGGCCAATTCACAGCTTCTGCAAGTTATGCCACAGACAGTTCTTCTGAAGACCTTTTGGTTGAGAAATGAAACCTCTGTGCTTTTTACCAAACAGACAAATATTCTGGTAGACTGGGTCATACATTCCCATAGAGAAAAGTACAAAACAAATGATGTGAGTAGGATTCGTTTTCTAAAAAAAAAAGTAATAACCAATGTATTTTTTGAAAAAGCATTTATTTCTTCGCTCCTTTCTGAGAATCTACATTCAAGTATCAAAGCTGATTGTTACATCTTCCTTTTGTTGTGAAGCATGCTGACTTTTTCTTCACAAAAGGAAATGAACTGCTCTATAAGGTACTCATATATTGATCTGTTAAAAGGAAATGTAATGGAATCATGAGTGGTTTGCTGGTTGCTCTCAGATGTTCATATGCCTTTACCAGCAGGTGCTACTGCAGTCTGTAGCAATATAAGGTTAGGACACCCTATCAAATAAAGTATGACCAATGAGGTAATTATCTTATTTTACAATGAAAAGTACTTTTTGGAAAAAACTCTATTCAGTAAAAATTACCTGAGGGATAAAACAAATGGGGTTTTGTTGTTTTTATACATGGTTTTTTTTAACCTGAAACTTTTTTGTTAACTCACCAGTTTTCTTCCCAATCCCTTGAGTTTCCTTTAGTGCTTCTCTAGTTCTTTTTCATCCAAACAGAATGGAAGACAACATAACTGCTGTTCCATGGCATGCTGGCCAGCAGGACAATGACCTGAACAGAAACTGGCTGTCCTCTACATCACCCCTCTCTTCCTAAAGCCTTTCTGAAGTATCTTTGCCTATTCAATTCCCATAGAAGTACAAACTAGAACACTATTCTTTGCATTCTTTGAAAATGATTGTGAAAGTATAGAATAAATTGGCAACACACATCTTTC
This sequence comes from Rafetus swinhoei, assembly GCA_019425775.1. NCBI lineage: Eukaryota > Metazoa > Chordata > Testudines > Trionychidae > Rafetus > Rafetus swinhoei. The sequence continues at coordinate 60,022,570 of CM033427.1, forward strand.
AGCACTATCACAAGGCAACTAGGGAAAATGAAGTATTGTAGAAAAACATTTCCAATGTACAATCTGATCTTTATAGTGTGAACAAGGCATAAAGGTTTAAACACATTGAAAGCTTTGCTTGGATTACTTGAATTATAACCAGTTAACTTACCACTTTTGAGAGATGGTGAAACAAGCCATGCAGAAATGAAATATTGTCCTTTATCCATGGTCAAGATATATACATATGCATATATATTTTCTACGTGCCTAGATGTAGGCTTTTAAATCTATATTATCATCTTTAAAAATGGCATGGGTTTTTTTTTTCCAAAGGTACTAAGCACCAAGAAAGCAAATGTCTAGTTGACTTCAGTGGAAATTCAATAATGTTTGAAAATCAGACCATTCTTTTAGGTTTCTGAGTGTAAATTCTGGAACCTAAATGTAGGCATGTGTTTTCTTTTTTAATCTTGCCCTTTCTCCTTTTCAAAAGTTACATCTTTTTAAACCATGTTTCTTCCATTGGTACAAAATTCACTTGCAGACTGACCATTATAATTGATTAAATATTGATTATATATTGATTAAAAAGAAACAGAAAATTTTTGATAAGACTCAACTGTAGTATCAAACATATACAGAATTATGCAATAGACTCAAATCTTAAACAAGACTTAAACAAGTCATTTGGCCTTGTTCCACAAAAACACGGTTCCCATTGCTGTTCAATTTTAGTTTTATACATTTCGTCATATAACATCCCAGCAGATGTGTAATCTGGCCTTTAAAATGCAGCTATATTATATTTTTCCCTGACAAACTACCATGTTGTGGTGTTTCATTTTGTTTGTTTGTTTGTTTTAAATAGCACTCATTCCTTAGCTGTGCCTGTAATGTCCTTGCCACACATTTTTAACAAAAATGGGACACTGTAAAAATGTTTTGTTAATAATCTCGTATGAATAAGTTGCTCCCGGACATAGACAAAACTCTCTATTATCCCATTCCATGATTTCAGTTTTGAGCTATTGTCTACAAAACTTGTGTAGCAAATTTTGTCCAAATAGTCAGTTTTATATCCCTTAATATAGATGAAATGATCATTTCAAAAGAAATGCCCACAGGCAAATCCTCCGCATCAGTACATAGTTAGCTGTGTCTCTCTCTTCGGTCTCTTTATTTTAGAGATACAGAAGGAAAATTTGGAATGTTTCTATAGCATTGAGCTTAGCAAATAGGGGGCAGAATTCCCCTTCTCTCTAAAGACTTATTTTTTTGCTTGAGGTAGGTACTCTATTGATACAGTAGCAATAATATGTACTGCCATGCAGAAACATGGGTTAAGGAATGACATTAGTATTCCTATTGTCTGTGATGTAGAGCAGGAGTGGGCAATGATTTTTGAAGGGGGGGGCAGGATTTTGGTAACTGGTCAAGGGCCACACTTTTCTGTGGAGGGGGTGCAGATCTGAGACAGAGGTTGAGTGCAGAAGGTAGCTCAGGCTACAGGAATGGGATGCAGGAGGGAGTGTGGGGTCTAAGAGGGAGTTTGCGTGAATGAGGGGGTTGCGAGCTGACACAGAGAGTTGGGGTGTATTGTCTGGAAGAAGGTAGGGGTGCAGGTAGGGATATTAGATATCGGGTAATGGAATAGTCATGTAATCGCATGAAATCTTAGCAGTTACACAACTTTTCAATAGTCCCTGAGGGTGGGGTCAGCAGAGGCAGCAGCGCAAGGTTCCAGGCAGGAGCCAGTCTGTGAGGGGAGCCAGTTTTCAAACCAGCTCCCCATACAGACCGGCTGTCTGCTGATACAGAAGTAGCAGTACAGGGTGGCAGCAGCGTGGGGGTTCCGAGCTCCCCGCAAACAGAAGCTGGCCGTGGACAAAGGCTCGTCGCCAGTAGCAGCCCCTGTCCATGGAGGGACCGAGCTTCCTGCAGACAGAGGCTGCTCCAGTCTTTTTTCATGGGGAGCTTGGACCCCTATGGACAGGGGCTGCAAGGGGAGGCGGGAAATGCGTGTAGTCAACAAGATTAACCGACAAGCCTAGGCTTATCGGTTAATCATATAGTTGACTACACATTGACTTCTCTAAGTGCAGGAGTGGATTTTTGACCTGGGAGAGGGGTGCGGGAGACAATGCAGAGTCTGGGAGGGAGTTGTGGCCTGTGGGAGGAAGGGTTCAGAGAGTTTGTGTGGTGACCTGGGGCAAGGAGTTGGGGCAAGAGTGGCATGCCAGAGGTAGGCTCCGGCAGGGAGGTTATTTTAGGAGGTTCCTGGTCAGCAGCCCTTCAGGGACCCCCAAGGCAGGCTCCCTGTCTGTCACAGCTCCAGGCTGTTCAAAATGGCTGGAGGCTTTCTCCATGTGTTGCTCTGTACTGTGCTCCCCAGGCAGGAGGTAGACTTTGCGCGCCACCCGCATCTCCAGGCCAGTGATCACCACTCCAACCAGGGACGCACGGTGCCTAAAGGGAGCTGCCAGCCACTTTAACAGTCTTAGGGTGCAAAAGGCAGAAAGCCTGCCTTGAGGTCTGGGCGGGGTGGTCTGTGGTCCAGATCAAAAGGCTTGGCGAGCTAGATCTTGCATGCCCCTGATGTACAGAAATTATGTAATTATTGATAGCCAGAGAGGGTGGAGAGATACATGCCCTTTAGCTAAGTGGTATGCTGTGACTCTTGCTGATCACTGATGAAAACATCATGGGGGAAAAAAGATGGAAAAACAATTGTATTGTGACTGTACTGAACAATTTTAGGCAGAGCTAACAGATCCTTATGTAAGTGGTAAAAGTGATGTGATCTTTATTTTAGATATCTAGAATCTGCACAGAAGTTTCTATTTGTGATACAGAGATACACTTGAACCTCTTTAATCCAGCAGCCTTGGGAAACAGGAATTTGCCAGGCCAGGGAGAGTGCTACAGACTCTGGGAGTAGGGCGCTTACCTGGCTCCCTGCTCCCAGAGGCACATGTGGTTCTGCACCCGCCGCTACACCCAGCCACTGCCCCTGCTACTATGCAATCAGCAGGAAAAAGCCTCAAGGGAAGCACATCACTGCCCTGCTGTTCCCCCAAATGGATGGAGGGAGAGCATCAGTGCACAGAGTCGCTTCCTCCTCTACCTGCCAGGCTCCATACCAGGTGTGTTCCTGAATAAGGGACACCCAGAGTACAGAGATTCATGTGTATTGCAACAAAACAATAAGGAGGAGGAAGGCTATAAAAGGCAAGCCAGATTAGGGATGTTAACTATCGGGTACTTGTGTAAAAGTACATCTGCTGGAAATTTTAGCGGTTACACATTTACACGCGGGGATTGGGGAGGCAGGAGAGAGCCAGTGATTGTGAGGAGCCGGCTTTTAAGATGATAGAGTGGCAGCAGCACGAGGAGCTGGCAGCTCCATGGGAGTCAGTATGCATGGGGAGCTGGCTTGAACGCCACTTCCTGTGTATACTAGCTCCCCGCCTGCCCACCACTCCCCTGTGCTGATGCACCTCTGTCAGAAGTAGCAGCACGGGCACGGAGGGCGGGCAGCTTCATGGGAGCTGGCTTGAAAGCCGGCTCCTCGTACATATCGGCTTTGGGCAGCTTCATGGGATCTGACTTGAAAGCCGGCTCCTCGTACATATCGGCTTTCCCCTCCAGAGGCAGAGGCAGCAAGGTGGGGAGTGTGTGTAGTTGATAGGATTAACTGATAGGCCCAGGTTTATTGGTTTATCATCTAATCGACTACACACTGACATCCTTAAGCCTAAAGTAGGTTAAGTGAGGACATTTATGCTGAAATTCAAACAGGGAAACTCTTTCAAATGAATTGGAGTGGAAGTAACAGAGGCAGGGATTTATATAAGAAAGAAGTTGCTTGTGTTAATAAGGCTAATCAAGTCAGGGTGGAAGTGTCTTGTTCACAGCCTTTTATTCATCTGAACTGGGTTTTAACCATGAAAGCTTATGTCCTCATAAATCTGTTAGTCTCTAAGGTGCCACAGGACTCCTTGTTTTTGCATATACAGATTAACGCGGCTATCCCACTGAAACAAAAGGAAGTATTTCTTTACACAATGCACAGTCAACTTGTGGAACTCCTTGCCAGAGGACTTTGTGAAGAGAAGGACTTTAAGGGTGCGTTTACACTGTGGCGCTAGCTCAAAATAAGCTACACAATTTGTCATCTCAAATTGTGTACCTTATTTTGAGCTTATTTCAAAATACACCGCTATTCCGACAAGTCCCTTAATCTTCGTGGAACGAGGTTTACTGGGATGCCAGAATAATGCGTATGTATGCGCATTAGTCTGCGTATGTAGACATATGTAGACGTACCCTAACAGGGTTAAAAAAAAAACCAGATAAATTCATGGAGGATAAGTCCATCAATGGCTTTTAACCAGGATAGTAGGAATGTTTTGTCAGAAGCTGGGACTGGGTGACAGGGGAGTAATCACTTGATGCTTACCTGTTCTAGTCATTCCCTCTGACTGTTGGCCACTGTCAGAAGACAGGATACTGGGCTAAATAGACCTTTGGTCTGACCCAGTATGACCGTTCTGTGCAGCCAGCATGAGGTTCTCCTCTTGCCTTTTGCCATGCCTTCCTTCTAGCTATATTGGCCTATGTTTCTTGCTACTGGACCTACTTATTGGCCCTCTCCATCCATAACTTCAATCATAAGTTCACCTTGGAAACGCTTCCTCTTGCAACAGTCCAAGGAGATATGTTGGCCCATGCTTCTGCTACAATGTAGGCGAGCTGTGGAGGCACTGAAGCCAGTAGAGGTTGAGGGGCCCAGAATAGGTGAAGACGCAGAAGATTATTGATTGGAATAGCTCAGTGCAGGAGTACAGAAAAAGCCTCCTCAAATTTAAAAGCCATAAAATGATACTTTTCCAAACTGAACTGCAATGTAATGTTAGAGAGATGCATAAGATCATAAAAACTCCTTGAACACAACCAAGTTAATCACAGTGAAAGAATTGTAAAGACAATAATAAGTTAAAAATTCAAAGCTGTTTTTTTTAATTACAGATTACAGGGGATGGAGCATCAGTGGCCATACTACAAAAGCTTTTCTATAATTTCAGGCCCTCCACATTTTGGAGGACATAACGATTCTGTGGTGCCTGATTGGCAAAGGAAAATATTATTACGAGCAGTGTATGCAACTGAAAATATTCACACATATAGGGACTGAACAGTGTATCTATGAGTATAGCAGTAGGTTGGTCAGCCGCTAATGTGTCCCTAGAAAATATGTGCTTCCCTGAAATGTGACTACCTATCTGGATTTCCTGCTTCAGGAAAACTTTTCAGATGTTACTACCTGGGATTAGGTCAGAATTCACAAGGGAATCAACATGATGCTGTGTTAGCTCTCCATGTTAGCCATAGCCTGTTATAATTGTATACAAACTAGGGATGTGAAGGTGTAACTGGTTAACTGGTGGGGCTGGAGCAGCTGCTTCAGCTGGGACACGGAACAGCCCCTGCCTGTGGGGCATCCTGTCCTTCCCCACCCCCGCTTGTCCCCCTTTTATTGGTTAGCCAATTAAACAGGATTTTACATCTCTAACATAAACACACCAAACTCCACAGCCATCCTCCTAACCTCTACCTCTCCTGACATCTGGCATATTTTTGGACAAAATTTCAGTAGGCCATGCCCCCCAGTTGTATTTTGGACAAATGATTAATCTGTGGACTGCATAGACCTCCTTTAACTAAGTGGACTAGAATTGTAAATGTCCACCTTCTCCTAACATGATTAACTGGATTCAAGCAGTTTGTTACACCACTGAGTATTACAGAATGGCATACTAACAGGCATGGCAATGTAAAGTTATTTTTTAAGAAACAGAACTGCCTTGGCAAAAATCTGGGCTTTTCCTGTAAAAATGCATTTTCAAGACCTCTTTTTCTCTAAGTTTCTCAGTCATCACTTGGAACTCCATTTGTTTGGAAGGAGAGGGAGCCAAGCCATCAGTAGATTCATGCTACTAGCCCAGGCTTATAATAATTTTTACATTGATTCATAGACTGGGAATTTCTCCCACCCCTGTATTAATGAACATTAAAAGGGAGCAGAAACTTACCAGACTCTGAGATGGATTCTGTTGCTTCCATGTCTGCGGCAGGCTTGTTCCTCAGGGAGTTATCAAAAACTTCCTCCAAATAGGGTTCCAAAGATGTGCTGCTGCTCCTTCTACAAAGCCACCCTTGAGACTGGTTTCAACAACAGGGTCACTTCTCTGTTCTCACTCCTGCCTGATGCTTTCCCCCATCAGTTCCCATCACTCATGGCTGATGCTTGCTTCCATCAGTCCCATCAGTCCCCATTTGGGACCGGCAGGGCTGAGCAAGGTCATTGTGCACCCCTATTGGCTCTGCACTCTGTACAGTGGCCAGCACCTGATCAAACTCATAAAATGGGCTTGTGAGCAAGTTGCCCAAGAGGCAGTTCATGTCCCTGATTTTCTTGTACTCGGTTGAGCTGCTGAATTCATTCCTTGCATTTGTTCACGCATCTGGTAAATTTACAAACTGCCAGCTTCTTCACTGTTTGCTGGAATGTGTGGTCATTCCAGGTACTCTTCCTCACTGAACTCCCATTGTGTAGCTGGCCACACACCAAAATCCGGATGTACTCCGATGACCATGAAGCAGTGTGGTTTGCAAAAGACTTCTGTTCAGTTGAGTGCTATTTTTTTAAGCCGGGTAAGAGAAAGCATGTGAGATAAGTGCTCATTTCGGAGTTTTTATACTTTTTCTGTTTTCATTAAGTCACAGAAAAATACATCTCATTCTGGCTTGTTTAGGGTTATGGTTATTGGCTGATTAGTCAATCATCAGCCTTTCATTAGCTCACTATCTTTATGGGGTTGTCCTTAGGAACATCTTCATTTTATGAATATGTAGTTAATGTCTATAAGTATTAGGATTGTAATTCTTTCTTGACAATTATATTTCCTTTGCCTTTGTGACAGGAGTGGTGTTTTAGTCCTCTATTCAGTCCATCTTCAATTTTATTAGGATTTAAAAGAAAACAGAATTCTGCCCTCAAAAAGTCCACACACTCTTATGCTTTTATATAAAAGGGTTTTTAGTTTATAAAAGTTTTTTTTACTAGTAAATAATTCTTTGGCTTTAACTTAATTATATAAGTTGCTTCATCAAAACAATTTTTTGGGAAAAAAGATTCTTGTCTTCCTGAGTTGGTTAAGAGATCTACTTGCGTACTGTGTAATTATTTTCCCATTTATATAAATATTCTATAATGAAGTAGCTTTTTTTATTGGTAATTAGTTATATCAGGTTAGTACATAAAGTGTTTGATCATTTACAAATTAATTATATTAGGAATGCTAGGAGCTTTGCCTTTAGTATGCATTTCACAAAGGTGTGTGCCATTTTAACATTTAAGAAATTGACTCAGATATACCAAGCTGTCATTTATTTTAAGGTACCAAAATCATCATTGATAAAAGGTTTCTTCATCATGTATAAGATTCTTGCTTTCAATTATATGATAAAACTATTCATGAAAATAGTTCACTAAATTGCACAAGGATTCTTACAAGTATAAAAATGTTAGGAAGTAGAGCAGCATTGTACAATAGCAGTATAGATTATTTTAATGCTTTGGTTTGAAGTTTTCTATTATGGTTAATAAATAGGAGCTATATAGTTGCACAGTGATTGTTGCCACGTGATAGTAATTTTCATATTTAATGTGGAAGTTAACTGAGGCTTTTACACGTGTACTTTTTGTATTTGTACACATCACATGTATATATCACTACTAGAATTCAGTTTTATACTTGCTATTTTGGGCAGTTTGTATTTAAAATAATTTCATGAATTTTCATAAACATTACTTTTAGTGGATTAGGATATCATTTTCTTTATTTGCATTCTCTTCAAATCATTAACTAAACAGAAGTGCTTCGTTTATGCAAATGTTGTTTTATCACGTCAGCCAACTGAATGTATGCCAGTCCTGCCAGCTGACATCATAGCAGTAAATTTCATTGTCAGGAATCTGAGAATACAGTAGACTTTCCTTGGCAGTGGACAGAGGTGAGATACTTAATTGTGGAGGAGTTGTAGCTGCAATTTGTGCATCTGCCAAATTGCTCTGCAGCTCTTTGCTCTCTGTTTTGCAGAACACCATTAACATATGCTCTATAAGCAGTGTGCTGGAATCATGCCAAAAGAGGCTCCATGTGGTATCTGCACTAGATTAAATCCCTGGAGTGGCAGGAAAGATGGCCAATCAGTACCCTTTCCCCACCACTGACCCCTACTGACCAGTGGGAGCTATAGATTCCAAGGAGCAGTGGGAGACACTACCTGGTGTCCCTCATCAGCAAGTGTCTCCCTCCCTCACTGCTGAGGATGTCCCCTTCCACTGCTGGCCTCATCAATTTAGGTAGATGACTGATATTTTGCTCTCTTAGCAGCGGTTAGCCCCACTTAAGTGTTGAGATTCATTCAACTTTACCCAGAAAGAAAAATCAGAAAACAAGTAGAATGGAGTGGGGGCAGAGGAAAAAGAGAAAGAATCAGATATCTGGCACTAATCCTAGATATTCTCCAGTCTACTTATGTGACCCTGGGCAAATCACTTAATCTCTCTGCAATAATTCTGCTTATCTCAGTGGTCTCCAAATTGTGGGTTGCCTCCCCATAAGGGCATTGGTACCCCAGGATAAATGATTATGGAAGGGGATGTAGAGCAGGGCCCAGACCAACCCCCAGAAGGTGGGGAAGGAGTGGCATGCAGATAAATTTCATTAATGGCAAGAGGGAGTGTGCACCACTGGCTAATCTCCTGTGTTAATGCTACTGATTTACCTCACCAGGTTGTTGATAGGATTAATTAATTTACTCTTGTACAAGCCATAATTTTGCTGAACAATATGACCGTAATTTTTCAAGTTGAAAACATGAAAGAGAACTAATTAAAGGAGACCGAACCATGCTATTTTGTTTCGTACAGGTTTTTTGCACCAGACTTCACATGTAGTGGATCGAGTATGATACAAGATTCAATATATGGACTGGAGTTTAAGTCAAAAAGCTAAATTCTGCTTTTTCACAGCTAGGGATTATGAGGGTGAGGTAGAACCTTGGGTATTTTAACACTAAAAGATTTACCCAGCTTTGCTCGGGTCCTTAACTCAAATATGTTTTGTTTATCTTCATTTAAATCATTGTTCTGGAGTAGGCTTGGGGATGAGAGGTTCAGTATGCGGGCTGCCCTAGGGGAGAGCACAACCCCAGCCCTCTCACCACAAGCAGCTTGGTGCCCGATGAGCAGCATCTATCTATGGCAGCTGTAGCCAGGGGAGAGGTGCATGTCCCCCAGCTGTGAGACAGACAAACCCTCTGAAATAGATAGTTGTCCCTTTATTCAACCCGTCCCAGTTCCCATCTCTGTCCCCTTGCTGCCCTCTGTGATCATTCTATAATATAACTATTCCTCCTACCAGACCCATCCCATTCCATTTTATGAGAAACAGTTGAATTCCAGCCACATCCCATTCTCCTGGCACAACGAAACCCTGATGTTGCTTTAAGTTATGATAAGACTTAAAAATTGGTGGTCCTAGCTCTTACCACGTAGGAGGAGTTCTTGACAAGCAGACAGACTGACACCATTTCTCAAATATAGGTAATTAGATCGCCTCCCGACACCACACTCAAGATCTATTAAAATATCTGGTACACCTTTTCAACAGCTGAAGTTTCCCCTATTGCAGGCCTGGAGAGAATGGATAAGGCTTACATCCCCAGCTGCATTCCTCCCAGACATGCCTGCATTGGGCTGTTTAGAATTTTTGGTAGTACTAAAAATGTTACCTATTCCAAAATGGTAGTTGACAGAAATTGCCTGTCTCATGCACTTGAGTTCTGTGTCACAAAGGGTTTCCCTTAGTCAATCATAATGTGGCTTTAATCTTACATTGATGATATCTTTGAAAAATAATTGTAATATGCAACAGGGGAGGAAAATTTCTATAGAAGTAAATAAGCAGCTTAATTTAAGTAAACGTACAACTTGAACTTGTGCATTTACATCCAGACTTAACACAACCCCTTTTGTGTGGCTGTAAGTATTGATCTCATTTTACATGTGGCTTTTTTTTTTAATACTGTAAAGCACTTTCTTCTGAGTGTTCAATTGACTTGTAATTAATGACATGTTAACTTATTAACCTACTTGCAACATGTACATTGTCAGTGGAATGGATTTTGTGATTGTTACCAACACATTATTTCTTTTGTTTTATTTTGGTTTTGGTATTTCATAAGGCTATTCTACAAATACTGCATATTCTATTTTAGGCCTTCAAAGATGAAGTAGCTCTCCTACTAACTGGAATCCTTGGAACTGTAGTAGATTATTGGATTCTTTCAGGCTTCATGATGGACAGAAATGTGTTGCATCAAGTGGCAGCTGACCTGGCAAATTACATTGCCATTTCATGTGATGGTGAGTGTCTAGGATATATTCTTTTACATGTTACTCAGGTTTAAAATCCTAATAGAAATTCCTGTTAAACTATTTTGCTTGTACTATGCATTTTCATTGTCCAGGTATTTTTAAAAGTAAAACAGCAATGATTGACTCTTGTCTCTTGACTGATGCAAGGGCCAATTTTTAATAGGCTTTCGTGGTAGATTTCTGTCAGAAAGTTTTGTTTACATCAGGCCTGAGTTGCAGAATTGGAGCTCTGCTGAGGATGCTGTCACCCCAGGAAGAGGTTCAGAGTCTGGAAGGCTTATCTCATCATAAACCGTACTTGCTGGGATTCCACTAGGGATGTAATAGTATAGTCGATTAACCAATAAGCAAAAGCATATTGGTTAATGCTATAGACTACGCGTATTTCTCCCCCTTTGCCAGTAAATTTTTTAGCAGACTGGCCAGGAGACTGGCTCAGTCCTGGCTTGCGCTGGGTCTGGGACCTACCCTGCTGTAGCTTTGCATTTAAAATGTATTAGGAAACAGGTGAGCAGGCAGCCTGGCTCAGTTCTGGCTCACACCGGGTCTGAGAGCTCAGACCCCTTCCCCCTCCGGATTGGCAGCTGGTCTGTGAGGGTGAGCTGGTTTTTAAACTGGCTTCCCTCATGGACCAGCTCCCGCCTGGCACCCCACACTGCTGCCTCTGATAGAGAAGCAGCAATACATAGTGGCAGGGGGCTCTTCAGGAATGAGGTCAGAGTGCACTGGCTGCAGGCCCCACCCTCAGGGTCGATAGAATAGTCGAGTAACCAATAAGAATTCACGAGGTTAATCAACTATTCAATTAACCGATATTTAACATCCCTAGATTCCACTAGAGACATTTCTGCTAGGTCAAATTGTTCCTTCAGCTCTTGAGAATCATTAAACTGGACCATTTTTTTGACTAAGAACTTTTTAACAAATCTAGAATTCCCATGCCCATGCGCCTTAATGGAAAAGCACCAGTATTCAAGCCCACATCCTCAAATCAGTTAGGGTACGTCTACACCGCGAGCTAAAGTCGAGTTAAGATACACAGCTTCAGACACAAGAAGTCCTGTGGCACCTTATAGACTAACAGTTTTATTGGAGCATAAGCTTTCGTGGGCAAAGACCCACTTCATCAGATGCATGTAGTGGAAATTCCAGAGGCAGGTATAAATATACAGGTATAAGAAAAGAGTTCCAATCAAGAGTAAGGCTAGAGATAATAAGGTCAATTCAGTCAGGGAGGATGAGGCCCACTTCTAGCAGCTGATGTGGAGGTGTGAACACCAAGAGAGGAGAAACTGCTTTTGTGGTTAGCTAGCCATTCACAGTCTTTGTTTAATCCTAAAATGATAGTATCAATTTTGCAGGTGAATTGTAGCTCTGCAGTTTCTCTTTGAAGTCTGTTCTTGAAGTTTTTTTGTTGCAGGTGGCTTCTTTTAAATCTGCTACTGTGTCCAAGGAGATTGAAGTGTTCTCCTACAGGTTTATGTGTATTGCCATTCCTTATATCTGATTTGTATCTGTTTATTCTTTTACATAGGCACTGTCCAGTTTAGCTGATGTATATGGCAGAGGGGCATTGCTGGCACATGATTGCATATATTACATTGGTAGATGTGCAGGTGAATGAGCCCATAATGGTGTGGCTGATGTGGTTAGGTCCTGGGTTGGTGGTGTTGGTATAGATATGTGGGCAGAGTTGGCACCGAGGTTTATTGCAGGGATTGGTCCCAGAGTGGGAGTTACTGTGGTATGGTATGGTATGGTACTGTGGTATGGCTGGTGAGAATTTGCTTCAGGTTGGCGGGTTGTCTGTCGGCGAGAACTGGCCTACCTCCCAAGGTCTGTGAGAGTAGGGAATCATTGTCCAGAATGGGTTGTATGTCGCTGATGATGCGTTGGAGAGGTTTTAGCTGGAGACTGTAGGTGATGGCCAGTGATGTTCTGTTATTTTCTTTGCTGGGCCTGTCTTGTAGCAGGAAGCTTCTGGGTACATATCTGGCTCTGTTGATCTTTCCTCACTTCCTCAGGTTGGTATTGTAGTTTCAAGAATGCTTGGTGTAGATCTTATAGGTGTTTGTCTCTGTCTGAAGGGTTGGAGCAAATGCAGTTATACCTTAGTGCTTGGCTGTAAACGATGGCTCATGTGGTGTGTCCGGGATGGAAGCTGGAGGCATGTAGGTAGGCATAGCGATCCGTAGGTTTTCAGTATAGGGTGGTGTTTAGGTGGCCATCACTTATTTGCACTGTAGTGTCCAGGAAGTGGATCTCTTGTGTAGACTGGTCCAGGCTGAGGTTGATGGTGGGGTGGAAATGGTTGAAATCGCTGTGAAATTCTTCCAGAGCCTCCTTCGCATGGGTCCAGATGATGAAGATGTCATCAATGTAACTTAAGTAGAGGAGAGGCGCTAGTGGACAAGAGTTGAGGAAGCATTGTTCCAGGTTGGCCATAAAAATGTTGGCATATTGTGGGGCCATGCGGGTGCCCATAGCGGTGCCACTGGTTTGGAGGTATAAATTGTCCCCAAATCTGAAATAGTTGTGTGTGAGGATAAAGTCACAGAGCTTGGCCACCAGTTGTGCCGTGGCATCGTCAGGGATACTGTTCCTGACAGCTTGTATTCCATCTGCGTGTGGAATGTTGGTGTAGAGAGCCTCTACATCCATGGTGGCTAGGATGGTGTTTTCTGGAAGATCACCAATGCATTGTAGTTTTCTCAGGAAGTCAGTGGTGTCTCGGAGATAGCTGGGAGTGCTGGTGGCTTAGGATCTGAGTAGAGTCCATATATCCAGAAAGTCCTGCAGTGAGAGTACCAATGCCCGAGATGATGGGGCATCCAGGATTTCCAGGTTTATGGATCTTGGGTAGTAGATAGAATAACCCTGGTCCGGGCTCTAGGGGTGTGTCTGTGTAGATTTGTTCCTGTGCTTGTGTAGGATTAAACAAAGACTGTATCATGGCTACCCCTCTGATACTTAACTTCAGGTACATTAATTAAAAGCCTTAACTTGGCTTTTGGCGCTGTAACACAGTAGGAAGTTGAAGGAAGAATACTCTTCCTTGACTTTCCTTACTCCCTCCTGAAATGAGGGTTACAGAAGTCAGAGTAAGAAGCCTGTTATTTTGAAATTATTTTGAAATAAAAGGCTTGCTGTGTAGATGCGCACTCTGTTTCAAAATACCATGTGTTATTTCAAAATAAGCAGGCATGTAGACATAGCGTAACTGAGTCACTGGTCAAGGAATCAAAGTCCTTTTTGGCTTACCATTTTCTCCAAGAGTAAGGCCTAGGGCCTTGAAGCAAAATATCACAACACTAACAACGAGGAGTTGAATGGCATTTAAAAGACTGACAAAATTAGGGATACGTTTTGGTGTCCTGGAACCCACTTCGTCAGATGCATGAAATGGAAACTTTAGTTTGGCAGGTATGTATACACGTGCACATATACACATGTGTTACATTACTCTGCAGAGGACCAGTGCTAAAGAGGTCAACTAAATCATGATGAATGTGACCTATTCTCAACAATTGATGAGAAGGTATGAGTACCAAAACAGAGAAAATTACCTTTTGTAGTGAGCTAGGAGCTCTCAGTCTTTATTCAGACCAAGTCTGATAGTGTCATCTTTGCATATTAATTCTAGTTCTGTAGTTTCATGCTGAAGTTATACTCACCTTCCACAAGCTCTTACTCACAAAAAGGTACCACGAATGGACTCCCTTTATATTACCTACACTCAGAACACCAGAGAGAAGTCTAGATTATGGAATAGGTCCATCTCCTCCTCCTCCTCATACAAGCAATTAGCATTACTACAGTAGGGCCTGCTTCAGTGTAGTAATACACATGGTGGAAGGCATTTCTAGTCACCTGGCTCCAGTTATCTTTAGCAAGAATGGTAGGTGCAATAGGTGATGCTGCTCTGATACTTTCTGGAGCTTCAGGTGATTCTTCAAGTGCCTTATCAAAGTATGTTCCTCTAGGCACATGCACATCAATAAAGCACTCAAGTTTAGATTATTTTGGCTAGTAGTGGCTGTTGGGGGAATCAGTCCTATTCCTTGAGTATTTTCATTCCTCAAACTGAGAGCTGCCCTAATACCAGCCCTTGTTCCTGGTCCCCCAGTACCTACCACATGCACCATCGTCCCAGCCTCGGACCAAGCCTCCATGCTTCTGGCGCAACCTCCTTGTCCGATGCTTCCATTACTGCTGATGGGTCCACAGACTGCTCAGTGTCTGCAAACCTGGACATCTCAATGGTATCCCTGGAATTTGTGGGGGTTTCCCATGCCATCCCAGGTACCATGCTCAGTAGCCAGTACATTGATGGCTCTGTTGGTCAACTCAGCCTCCTCTAAACGCTTTCTTGCACCTGAAGCTTCCAAGGTGCCCACCCCGCAAGTGAAGCAGGTGGTTGAGATGCAGACTTCTGTGTCCCCTAGTCCTGAGAAGATTCCCTGGGTGCAGGCTGCCGCCACCTCGTCCTCACCTGATGAGGCTATCATGGCACCCCCTGTGGTGGTGCCCTTGGATGATGTTTGGGCCTACCAGGAGTTCATCAAGAGGGTGGCTGCTAACTTAAATTGGCGGATGGAGGAGCTTGAGGAGCCTGAGGATACCCTCTTTGGGTGTTGGAACAAGTATCCCTTGCCAGGGTGGCTTTACCTCTCCACAATGGGGTGGCCAACTGACACAGCACTGTGGCAAACATCCTCCTTCATTTCCCTGATATCTAAACAGGTGCAGCACAAATTACTTCATCCCAGCTAAGGGGCACCTCTATTCCTACCCAGCCCCCAATTCCATGGTAGTGGAGGCCATTAACCACCAGAAGAGGCAAGGCCAGCCCAGAGCACCCCCAAAAAATAAAGAGTCAAAGAGACTTGACTTATTTGGTCGAAAGCTGTATTCATCCTCCATCCTACAGCACCAAGTGGCGAATCACCAAGCCCTCATAGTCCACTATGAGATAAACATGTGCAGGCTATTACCTAATTTGAGTCTTTTCTTTTGGAGGACTCAAAGACTTTTAGACATTGGCAGAGGAGGTGGCAATAGCTGCTCAAGCGGTGCTCCTGGCTTCCTCGGATGTGGCTGACATGGCGGCTCATTCCATAGCTTTGGACATTTCTGTGGGGCGCGGGGGTGTCATGGCTGCTTCTCTTCGGCCTCTTCCCTGAGGCATAACAATCTCTGCAGGATCTCCCCTTCGATGGGGCAGCTCTGTTTGCAGAGCAGACAGATACTAAACTGTTTTTTCACAAACTGGCCAGGCTGGAATGCCCCCCGCCCATTGATGCTACAGTCCCCACCTGTCCACCAGTTAAACATTCACATCCCTCGTTCCAGCCCTTTTCCTCTTTCTGAATGGTGTGAAGCTGGATCTCAGCAGAGGCCCATAGAGTTTCCACATAGCTTTGGACATATTCTGTTATAAACACTGCAGAAAGATTAAGGCCAAATCCTGGAGCTTCACAGAGAAGTCTGAGCTGCCTGTAGGCTTCCCAAAAATCTTGTAATGGAGAAAAGGCCATTTCCGGAAAGGAAGTGATCCAGTAAAAACATCGCTGTTCTAAATTCCCTTGCTCTCTCTAATGATGATCCCTTAACAAAATAATTGAGGGTATATTTACACTGAATAAAAGACCTGTGGCATCTGGTCTAGATCAGGTAACTTTGGCTCATGAGGATTACATTGCAGAGCTATAAAATTGTAGTGTAGACACTGGGGCTCGGGCTGAAGTTCGGATTTCTCACTCAATGAGAGAAGAGGGTCGTGGAGTCCAGGCTTTAGCCTGAATCTGAACATCTACATGGCAGTTTTTATGGATTTGAGTCAGATGACCTAGACTCTGAGAGTTAGTGCTGGGGGTTTTTAATCAGAATATAGCCATACCCTCAAAATACTGAATTTAAAAGTAAACCTTGTTACTTTAACCAGACCTTCATTGTATACAAATGTAGCATCTAATTGTTAATTTGGAGAGGGGAAAGCATTCTAAATGTCTTTATATGAAATTTGTAAAAACAGATGATAAATTTGGTTATAAACACTATTGAGTATGTTTGGGGGATATTGAATACCAGTTACATATCTGTCAGCATCATAACAGCATAACATACATCCAGGATTTGTTACTGCATTGTGTTGTTTTTGTTCTGTGCCTTCTTGACTAGTGTTTCATAGTTTTTGTTTTATTTTGATATTGATGGCATTTATATTGTCCCATCTAAAATTTTGAAGATTATCACTAGTGTAACTTCCATGAATAAATATTTTCTTTTTCAAAAATCTTAGTATAACTGTTATACAAATTGTATTAGGGATAGTATTTAATTTTTTTGAAAAAGTAATTTAATATTTTAAGCAGATTCTCTTTTTAAAACCCAATGAGCAGTGTCATAAAAACTCAGTTTGTTATGGGATTATGTGGTATTTTCCCTGTATATTGGCAGTTTGGATAATTTAATTTATGAATCAGCCTTAGTTGGAAAGAAATCCAGAAAGGGCATGAACTATGACTCACTTTCATTGATTATGGCTCATGCATTGTACCTTTAATTTATTTGATTATTTAATTTTTTCCTGACCTAGACTTTTCAACACAGGAATTAAAAATGTTCGTTTGTTCCATACCATCTCTCTGGCTTCAAATGTTTGTTGCAGAAGCAGTCTTTAAAAGTTTATGTTTACGGGGGAATATTACTATTTCTGCTGAACCTCTTTCACTTCACAAAATAGTAAGTAGCATTTGTACTGCTTGATGCTGAACGGACTTTTGGAATGTAATATGACTAACAGACTAATGAGATGGAATTCTGGAAACAGTTCTTGTTTGCTGCCTTCTTGCCCTATTCCACAGTCAGAGGAGAAATGCATTGCTTGTGTGGCATTCTAGCCTTGGAGAATCCAAAGCATTTTAAATGAAAAATATTAGGATTGTGTGTTTAGCCACAGTTGAGAGCATAGTTCAAATATGATATGACTTTTTTTCTTACCAGCCCGTTCTTAATTACAACTGTCTTATCAAGATAGCAGCCTACACCATCAGATAAAGTGAAAAACATGAAAAATTATCTTTTTCATTGCAATATTATATTTTAGGCATAGAAATATGCTCAGATTTGTGTGATAAAATCAATGCTGAAAAAAGGCATTTCTTTCCTTTTTTTTTTTTTTTTTAAGGTTATCCACTGTATTGTTCCCAAACACTATTTTGTTTGATGATTCAAGGAAGCAGTGTTTCATCTGTATTTTCTGTTAATGTTCCATCCTTTGCATGTGTCAAAGTTGCAACCTTCACATCACAATTTCTGGTGCTTGGGTAGGGATTGTCAAAAATGTCTTCAAAGGATATGTTTTGGCAGGACAAGGATAGGACAGGGTGAGAGGAGAGCAGAACAGTGGAGTTCAGCTACATTTGATCCTTTACTGGAGTAAGTTAAGAATGCCTTTGTAAAGCTCTAGCTTGCACTGGAGTTGGGAAATCACCCCTGTCTGCGTGGCCCTCCCTTAAAGTGGAGAATCAGTGCCTAAAACCCTAAATTCTTGAAGGTGGATTCAAAGTCAGAGAGCTTCACAAATCTATACAGAACAGTTGCCTTCAGTTTACATATAGATATAGAAGAATTCAAGATCGATTGGAACTTTTTTATGCAGTGTTGACCATAAATAGTCTTTAAGCAGAGAACTGAGGAAAGACGTTTGTAAGCTGACAGAACAAGCCAAGAAATGAACATAAGAGCTAGCTGTAACATATATAATCAACATATACACAATAGAAAATTCAGCTGATGTTTATATAATGTGGTCAGTGTTACTAAGTCTTCATATGACAATTGCACAAAATAGTAAATAGAAACATTTTTTCAGTGCAAATTCTCATTCTTTTTGTAATTTTTTTATTGGCTTCATGGAGACCCTTTCTGCCACTTGAAGTCCTATTGAGTAGTATATTGCTACCTAAGTAGTCCCACTTTAGAAGTATAAACATTATTAAATATTTTTAAAGTAATGGGTTTAGTAATGTGATTATGGTAGGAGACTGTTTTAAGTAGAGTGAATGCAACAAAGGATGGAAGGGAAATGAATTGCAATTTCTAATTACCAGTTAAGCAGTACTCCTTTTTCCCTAAACACAGTCATAAAAATTGTAACCATCATATTACTTTTGTATCAGGTTTGTTCCTATTTGCCTGCTTTAGGAGAAGTAGGTATGTATGAGACTGGGAAAGTACAGAAAGTGAAGAGAAAGAAAATAGGGCAATGGCCTTGCCCTGAGTCTCAAAGGGCATTACTGATGCTAAATGGTGATAAGCAGAACCAAGCCAAACTGCTGCCTGATCTACCGTAAGTAATACCTATAACATCACCAGTTTTATTCTGCTTTGGGGGACAGCTTCTGACCTGACACGTTTCTTGAACTTTATGTGACCTGTGTTGTTGTCTGCAAATTACTGTGACTGGCAGAAAGCTCCATTTTAAACCTGTAATACCTCTGGGTAGGTTTTTCCCTCTCTCAATGTCTATGTAAATTGATGTTTATATATGCTAGGGAAGCATTTTACATTAATGTGAAAATGTAAATATTTACAGATTTATTTTTTAAGTTTGATCCCTGTATGAAAACAATGTACTTTTTCAAATGTTTTAAAAATACAATTAAGATTAATTTTCAGAAAGACACTAACTCTGAAATTTATATGTATGAAGTATATATATGTTGTAGCAACATTAAATGCATACATATGTTTAATAATTTTTAAAAAATCAGTGTAATAAATATGTACTTGTCATTGCTTGATTTCCTTTTAGTGAACTGATCTTCAGTAAATTCCCTCCATTATCAAAGAAATTAAGAATAAAAGCAGAAGTTGAGGGGTCACACACCAAAGAGAATCGGCACCCTTTGGATGAAGCGATGCACTTTTACAAGTCTAATATTAAAGGTATTGTGTACATCTAATTTTATGTTAAAAATTTCACAAGGTTAATATCAGTACTTTCAGGTTTGATATAGTTGTCCTGATGAATACTGAGCTAAAGAGATGGCCCAAGCCCAAAAAATACTTCCTTGTGTACCATATTTGTTGTTCTCAACATTTATTTGAGAGAGAAACCATTTCATACATGGTGAAATAAAGCTGCTTTCTTTCCCCCTTCCCTAAATATTAAATAGAGTGTACAGCTTGTGTGAGCTCATTCCAGTCTTGCCCGTCTTACTTTGCTAATCCACCTCAACCTGTACTTGGTAGGATCAACGTCTTCTGATTTGAAAGTATAATTCAGTCTTCATCCTTTCAGACCTAGACATTTTGTGAACAAAGACTGAGAAGTATGCTATGTTGCATAGCTGTGTTAAGCATATGGACGGTTTTCTTCCAGGCATTGAGCCCAGACTATGAAATGCATTTGGCTTTTAGTCTTAACTATACTGGAACCAAGTACCTTAGGATGAAATAGCCCTGCAGTAATTCACTCAGGCCTCACTTACTATACAAATTTAATAAAATGCACTGTACGCAACTCTGTACCTGGCCAGAATCACTTGCTGGAACTGCTTTTCTTTTTTTAATCTGAACCTTACCTATGATGTTTCTAATATAAGTATATCTATCATGTAGACACTGAGGAGAACTGAAGTAAAACTAGCTACAAAAAAAGCCCTCATCAGTCAAAGTTTTGTATTCAGTGGATCACAAATAATGAAGGACAAAAAAACTCACCCCATTTTGGGATTTTAAATTTAAATGAAAAAGCTCATCAGTAACAGAGCCAGACCATGCATTTTAAAAATTGGTGCCCTTTCCTTTTACTACATCTGTAAGTAAAATTAATGTGAATGATTGTATGCTGCCTTTATAAAGGCAAAATGAACAAGAGGAATAGGGCAGGAAATGGTCAACATTTCATCTTCCCCCATCTCACTACCAAAATGTCAAATAGCATCTCAATAAAAAATAAAAATTCTATGGAAAAGAACTAGTAGGGATCTGACAATTGTACTTTAATGTGTGATTTAAATATAATAAAAAGACACTGTCTAGGCACTATTGTATAGATTGAGAAAATTAGCCTGATATATATTTAATTTACAACTTGTTTGCTATTGCATCTTCAGTCAGCTTGTGTCAAGATTTTGCTCTGGCTTTTGTTCAGATATAAGTACTTATTGATGACAAATGTATACATACAGTAGGCCTGAAGTTCTTACCATATATACATTAAACTGTGTGTTTAGCTGTAAATAGCAGTTTAGTTTCTTGTTATTCAGTTTGTCACCCTTGTTTCAGCTTTAAATGGTACCTTGATTTTGTGGAGGATTTTCCCCCCTGTGGTTTTTTTTTAAATTTATTACAATTTCTTCACTCCCCTCCCCCCATGCTATGGTAGCCAAGTCAGACAGCCTATTGAGAAACAGCAAACCATCTGTTAACGGATTTGAAATTCTGAATTATACTTGAATGTGTAGAGGCACTCGTGCTTAGCCAGAAACATTCATTTGAATTAAGCTATAAATGCTGTGTAAAAAGAACCATACATTTAATGTAGGTTCATGAATAAATTTTAAGGGAGGGCAACTTGCATGCTAAACTTTTATTGCTTGAAAACCCAGTATTTTGGTGTTCTGTGATCATTCAGTGCTTTTATAGTGTGATTGAAGCTTTAAACCTTGAACTGGGGCGAGATAATTCCAGTGTTAAACCTTTTGCAGTACAATTTCATTGCTGGATCTGTGATGGAACAGAAGCTCTGTGGGTTTTTTGAATTTTTTTAAAAGATGTTTAAACAGGACAAAGGAAAATCTTACTCATTATTGAATTTTCTGGCATGCAGCCAGATCTCCTAGTTCCATGCATGTTGATTATTTTCTTTAGTTGCTATCTTGCCTAGTCTAGTATAATCTATTAATTTTTTATGGTAGGAGAGACAGCCCTGCATATAGCTTGCATAAGAAACAAAGTGGAGAGATTGATTCAGCTGCTCTCTTTCCCTGGAACAGACATTAATGTTAAAGGTAAGCTTGTTGATTATAACTATTGAACCAACATATTAAATGAACCAAATAATAGTATTTTCATTTTGAAAACATTCACCTTTTAGAAATAATTAAAGAAAATCGTAATTAATTTAATAATGTGGAGTCAGGACTTAAAGCATAAGTTGTATGAAAAGCTAACTTATTACTCAAGTTCAATCATGTTTTCTATTAAGACAAATTAAGTCTGAACAATTTTCCATGTGTTTTTGAATAAATTTCTTTTTATTATTTTTAAATGGTAAAATAGGATCAGACTTCAAATGAAAATATAAAAAGGTAAATTTGGTGCTATTTATCAGAAATAAAATAGTGCTGTTTAACCAATCAGAATTATAATACTATGAATAGTTTACTATTACTTTTGCTCTTTTAAAACTTCCCTTGATTTATAATTCAGACTATGCTGGCTGGACGCCTTTGCATGAAGCCTGTAACCATGGTAGCACAGTATGTGTCCGTGAAATTTTGCAACGTTGTCCAGAGGTAGACCTGCTCAGTCAAGTGGACGGGGTGACTCCTTTGCATGATGCACTGTCAAACGGACATGTAGAAATTGGCAAGCTTCTACTTCAGCATGGGGGTGAGTGCATTTATGCTAAACTGGTTTTAGGAAATTTTCCATTGTTAAATGAGTCCATATGAAGTTCATAGTATCTTCCTTTGCTGATGGATAAAATCAATACTATTTTGAAAGAAATGTTTAAAATAAACTTTTTAAAAACAGTTTGATCACTATAGACAAAAACCTTATTTTTTTCACTTATTTAGATTATCATAAAAATGTGAAATTAACGTAACATATATCCCTGACTTCTAAATTCTTTTCAGTGTTTGAGTGGTTTGATTGTTTTTGTTTGTTTAAAATGTTTTATACTCCTATGATGAGGTAGTGAGTTATAGTCTGAAGTTACAGTCTGAGGTAGTGAGTTACAGTGACCAAACATGAAAATTACCCTATTATCAAGCAAATGTACAGATTTTTTTTTTCTTAATCCAGATTGCAATGACTTCTATAGAAATTTACTAGGCTAGTTTTCCAGATCATGTTTCTATATTTAAATGAAAATTTTGCTTACTATTTATGAAAATGTATCCTTCAAAGATAATCAGTTTGACAAACTAGCTGAAGAAAGGACTTTTTTTGTAATAGTGATAATTGCTATTTGAGGGGAGGGGCACCAGTGGAAGGGAGGACATTAGTTTAATATGCATACATTGATCCCAATACAATTTACAATGCATGCTTTTAATATTTTTTTCTTTAGTGACAGGATTCTTAGATCATGTCCTTATAAATGTTGTACCAGCTGAATTAACGTACCATGTTCATGAACAAAGCAAATGCAAAAAATTGACTGTTTTAAAAAAGACAGTTGCTTTCTCATCTGTTAAAACAAAGATTTATGTTGCTTGTACTGTTCACACCTACTTTACGTCCATCTAATCTCTACGCTATATCCTGTGTCCAAATCTTTGGGATAGTGATCATTCTGCATATAACCACATAAAGCAAAAGAATGCACTGTATTTAGATGGATTATAACTTAATTCATCTTGGTTTCTGGCATTATAAGAGTTCTGTATTTACAGTCTTCTCCTGCCCCCTAAAGGCTACTTCTGTGTCTGTTGGGCAGACATCATCTCATAATCAATACATTCCTCTGCTTTTCTGCCTTGGTATGTTTGTTGAGCTTTAGTGCTATCTTCCCCACTGACCCATGCATCTGACATGCCAAGCCAATACCTGCCCTCCCTTCAGTTGGTCTAAGTGATGCAAGAGCCAATATTATAGTAAGCCCCAGTCTTCAATAGAAAGTGGCACTGCACTGACAGATGTGGTTTTTTTCCTGGGCCTTTGTGAAGTATAGGCAGTGGATAATCCTCTTGTCCTTGGGGAGATCTACTTGCACTTGCATTCATCAAGGTCTTGTGGCAACTGTACTGACTGTATGCAGCCTTATCTTTGCCTTTGTCAGATTCTAGATTTTGCCCTGTCAGCCAGTTTGACATCACCATGGTGGGATCTGTGTTATACATTCTTCATAGATTTACTCTTGTTGGTTGTAATTTGGAGCATTTCTGCATTAACTTTCATTTTTCATTTTTTTGCTCTCTTGCTCTCGCTTTCTCTTGTTCTCGCTTGCTCTCTCTTGCTCTGAGTCAGGTTTTTACAAGGTATTCTGTTTTTTCTCCAAAAGGTTATTGTAGATATTTTAGAACAGTGTATTATAGTTAAAGCAGCATTAACTAAATAAAAATACTCTAGCCTCTGTGGTTAGATTTAGTGGTAGAATAATTTTCTGTTGAAGTTAAAACTGCAATTTCTTTTTTAAAAGATAGGCTAATAGAGAGACGTTATGTTAAAGAAATGTTGCCATTTTATAGCAACCGAAATTTACAGCTTAAATAAGCAATCTTAATGCATAACAGGTGGTATTTTCAACATATTTCTGGTCTGGCCATTTAACGTACTCTTGATCAATACATTTGTAAAATGTTACAAATTGAACAAACTATCTTAGTAATAAATTATAGGGATTATTAAGAGGAAGAATCTGACATAGTCTGAAGAGCTAACATGTTAGCTTACTTAAAGTAAATTGAACACAGTTTAATATAATACCTAATGTCTGTATTGCAGAGATCGCTAACAGGTATTGTAACTGAGATCTTGTCTATACTTACCAGGAGATCAGCACTAGAGGGATCAATCCCCCATGTGTAAATTTAGTGATTCTAGTAAAGACTAGGGATGTAACAGTATAGCCAATTGACGGATAAGCAAAAGCTTATAGGTTTATGGTGTAGACTGCATGCATTTCATTCTCCCCTTCTCCCTGCCAGTAAATTTTTTAGCAGGCTCGCCAGCAGCCTGTCTCAGTCCTGGCTTGCGATGGGTCCGAGACCTACCCCTGCTGCAGCCCTGCATTTAAAGTGTATTAGGAGCCGGGCGGGTGGGCATCCTGCCTCAGCCCTGGCCCACGCTGGGCCTGGGACCTACCCCCGTTTCAGCTCTGCATTTCAAGTGTACTAAGAGCTGGGCAGGCAAGCAGCCCATCTCAGTTCTGGCTCACACTGGGTTCGGGAACTCAGACCTCCCCCCCAGACAGGGATTGCTGCTACTCCGCGTTGCTCCATCTCTCTCAGAAGTACCCGCTCAGGGTGACAGGCAGCCGGTTCATGAGAGGAGCTGGTTTTTAAACTGGCTCTCCTCACGGACCAGCTCCCCACTGGCACCCTGTGCTGCTGCCTCTGATACAGTGGCTTCCAGCCTCGATCCGGGGACTAACCGATAAAATTTCAAGAGGTGACTTGACTATTCAATTAACCAATATTTAACATCCCTAGTAAAGGCCCTCTAAATCAACCACTGATCACGCTCCCGTCGACTCCAGTACTTCATCGAGAAGTGTAAGGGAGACACTGCAGTAACTCAGTCTACGGTCAACTCACATAGCTGGAGTTGTGTTCCTTAATTAACATTGCCCCTTAGTGTAGACCTGGCCTTAGTATTTAGTAGCTGAGAGGGACCTGGATTCTCATCTTCCTATCTGACTTGATGCATGACTGCAGACAAGTTACTTGACCAGCTTGTGCTTTAGCCAGCCCAACAATAACATACGGTAAAATCAGGATTATGCTAACAAATAGATTCAGCATATGGGCCCAGCTTCCATAAGCAGGGCTCGACAAATACACTTGCCTGTGGCGAGTAGATTTTACCACCTGGCGAGTGCAGGGGCGGACTGGCCCGGTGGGCCGTTGTGACGGGCTGGCCGAAGCCCGCACTACGGGCGGCACGGCCCCATCCGATCCGCCGACCAGTGGAGGAGCAGAGTGCCGCCGGGAAGGGGGAAGTGCGGCGATTCTCAGCGCTGGGCTGCCTGCGTGCAGCTCTGGCACGAGGAGGCGGGGCATGAGCCAGAGGGCGGGACGCCAGCAGACGCCAGGATGCTGGCGTGACGTGGCGTCCTGACGTCACGGCTGGCAACCACCGGATTCAAAAAGGCTCCAGCAACCCCACAAAGTGGAAGGCAGAAGCCAGGGAGGGGAGGGGAAGGGGCTTATGCTGTGCTGTGCTGTGCTGTGGGGAGGGGAGGGGAGGGAAGGGGAAAAATATGGGGAAGGGGCTTGTGCTGAGGGCAGGGGAAGGGAGGGGAAGGAGAAAAATATGGGGAAGGGGCTTGTGCTGAGGGGAGGGGAGAGGGCAGGACAGGAGAAGAAGAAGAAGAAAGGGGAAGGCACCAAGGGACAGGGGTGCAGGAGAGACAAATGCCAGGGGGCCAAGTGCAGACAATGAGGAAAAGGGCAGGAGGGGAGGTGTCAGTGGGAGCGGGGACAGGGTGATGCTGGGAGAGGAGAGGGTAAGGGCATTGGGGGCTAGAGGGGGGGGGAGGTGCTGGGAGAAGGCTTGAAAGAAGGGGTGGGCATGAGGAAGGCGGGGATGGAGCAAGGCATGTGTGAGGGCACAGGGGCATGAGGGGAATGGGGGCAGAGGGTGGTGAGGGGTGGGTATCAGGGGAAAAGAGGGCAAAGGGGGCAGGGGCAGTGAGTGAAGGGGGAGGTACCAGGAGGGTGCAGGTGCCAAGGGATTCTGGGGGTGAAGCAGAAGGGCAGACACCTGCACCAGAGGAGAGAGGCAGGGCAGGTGTATAGAGGGAGGTGTTAGGAGAGGGGATGAGGAAGGGTAGCTCACATGATCAGAGTGGGGCTACTGGAGGAGTGGGCACGGGGGGAGAGAAGGGCTGGTGGAGGGGGGCAGGTCTCAGGAAGGCTGAGGGCAGTGAGAAGGGCAGGAGTCAGGACAGCAGAGAAGGGTGAAGGGTTGGGGGGCAGCAGGAGCTGATGGAGCAAAGAGAGGAGACATGGCGGCAGAGGGAAAAGGTAGAAGTTTATAAGATATTTATTAATAACTTATTAGTAATTACTGTTCCCCTTTTTTGTCTGGCGAGTAGGGTTTTTCATAATTTGTCGAGCCCTGTCCATAAGTGTACACCAAATAACTGATCAGTAGAAATCCTTACTGAAATTGACTAAATTGCACCTTGAGTTGGTGGGAAGATAGGGAAGACATTGTTTGGCTTACCAGAAAAAGGAGCATATCAGTTTAAGGGCTGGGGGGGAGAAAGGCAGAGATGTTGCTGCAAAGGCAGAATGGGTCAACATTACAACACTGACTCAGGGACCAGAAAAACTGAGGAGATGATAAGGGCAAACCCAATGCAAGAAGCTTCTTTTTCCCTGGACCACATGGAACAGTATCCACTCTGCCACCCATTGAAGTGGCAAACTATCAGGTTTGGTTGGGACCTGCTGTGGGCATTGCACTAGCTCCTTTCTTGGGGGGCTGGAAAGAAAAATTTCCCTCCCTACCAGATTGGCCCAGGCAAAGTAGAGTTTTCTTCAGTCTCCACTCAATGAATTGAGGGACTGGAATTTTTCAGGGTGAGTAGAGAAGAGAGTTCATCTAAGATGCCCTGTCCCACACTTAAATAATGAGGTAGATGTCCAGTGCATAGCAAAGAGATACAGTTGTGGGAGGGCGGTCACCTTCCTTTGCATCATGGCTCACAGGCAAGTTACACTAATAACTTAGTGTTTTTCAAACCATGATTTGAGGACTTCAGTAACTCAGCCAGAGTTAGGGATCTAGTGTAGAAGTGGGTGGGTGAGGTTCTGTGTTCTGCAGTGTATGGGAGGACAGATTAGATGATCGTGATGATCCCTTCTGACCTTAGTCAATGAGTCTATGATACAGTGATCAGACAAATGGTTTGGTAAACAACTTAAAGGAGGTGTTTGCTAATGGAACTGAACGGGGTAGAGTTTGTGGTGCCTATGCCTGACACATCAGTGAGCCAATCTCCATTCCTTTATAGCCCATCTTAACCCTCATTTAAGGTGTGGGAATGATCATGTCCCATCAGTTCATTGTCTGGGACCAGGATGCAACACAGGGGATGGAGGTGGGCTGGCAGAACCTCCCAGGTAGATATTGAAATGATCACGTACTGTATTATTTTATCTGATGGGCAGTCCTAGACATTTAACGTTGTAGCCTGATTAAACCATGTATATGTCTCCTTTCCTTCTTCCAGACATCCAATATTATTTTTATGAATACTGTCACTTAAATTTAAAACAAGATTATTTTTTTCCTTTTCTAAATATTTTGCTTTTCATATAATATTTCAGATGGTAAACCAAAGCTTTTATAATTCTATACGAAACTAATTAGGCATTTGATTTGAAGTTGCTTGCTAATATGTCTTTGTTAGAGAAGAAACAGGCTACCCAGGAGTGGATGGGGTAAATGGACCACTTTATTGCCGATGCACGCTTACCTTAGATCCCCAACACAATGTTCCGAGTGGCAATAATTAGGCACCAGTTTCACTCCTTTATCCATGTTACTATGTAGATTCACATGTGTATCACTACTTCCCCTAAATCCTTATTTAGTACTGTTAACTCCTATACAATGAATATTAACAGGCAGGTGATGAATATTATTCTGCCCACCCCTCATTACTGTTTAGAGAATTTCAACACTTTTCTACACCACAAACTTTCTGATTCAGCAGGTTACAGAGATTACAAAAAATGTGACAAAGTGAGAAGACAAAACAAAGCAACAGTGTTCAACTATTTTTCTAGGCTGGAAGGACAAAGGGGGAAAAACATGCTCAAAGGGCAATGCCTGCTCAGGCTGGACTGCTTACCACTAATGTATAGCCATTCCAGACCCCTATTAATTCTTACGTATCCCAACAGTCTTGACTAGGAAAGAGATTATAAACAGAACCCTTACATGCTCTTCCTCCCCAATAATAGTACTGCTCAGATGCTGTCTTCTAAAAATGCAATTACTATTAATATTTCATTTTTTCTTGCAGGACCACTGCTTCTACGGCAGAAGGACTTTTATGGAAAATTGCCACTGGATTATGTGGAGTCCCTATCAGTAAAACAAGAACTTTTGGATATTGTCCATCCAGAAGAGACTGTCAAGGACTTCCATGAACGCGTGGAAAAAGATTCCCACAGCCAACAAAGAGAACTTTGGTTAATTTTATTTAATAAGATGTTGCTAAATTTTTGTTCAGTTTATAACTTAACTTCACCCTCTCTTTTACCTTTTAAAGAAGTAGCCCACTTAAGTTCACTTCAATTAGGAGCTATTAATGGCTTTAAATTGAAAAGTAGTTATCTTACTGATTGGTTAATAGATCATTACCTTAGAGAGCTACAGACTTTCCAGAAACTACCAGAGTTAATTCAGGAAATATCTGAGAATCTAAAAAAATCTTATGGAGAACAAGTATATCCCTTACTGGCAACACTAGAAACTTTGGCAATGGCAACTCAGCTGCCTGCTTTTCATCTTTCTAACAATTGAGACTAATTTTCAGATCAGTTCCATTGGTTCAATTGTGATAGTTTATTGTGGACACTGGACAAGATTCATTCTACTTAGGTACTATTTGCTGGAAACTGCTTGCCCTTCTGGCACATTAATGTTCTGATCCAAGACTTCCATAGTTCCACTGAAGGGAACTGTAATTGAAGTGAATCCCTATGGTTACTGCACTAGAGGGGAGTTCACTTGCACCTATCAACCCCTCTCTTTTCCCATGTTGGCACATTTTCCATTACAGGAAATCTTGTACCAGAATTCTTGCTGGTTTCTAAGGATGTTGCCCCTAACATTTATCTGATTTAGACACTAAAGCTGTTTACTCTTTTCCAGGGTGTATAGATACACCTGTTGGTCTCATGTGACTGACTTTCTGAATATTTGTCAAATAAAACAAAAATGGAAAAACTATTACCACAGTCCATTTTCCTATCTTCTTATTCTAGGAAATATAAATTTTTAAAATGTATTTAAAATTAGCCAAGAAGTTACTTTTAAAAATTTGTGTATTTATTGTAACACTTGACCAATACTTCCCAAATTGACTTGGTAGTCAAAGTACCTTGACAAAGTTCATGCAAATGAGACATTAAACTTTCTAATATTTTTCTGTAGCATTATGATGCTCACTTCCAATGATCAGCTTGACTCAGATCCTGGCAAATCTGACTAGGGAAGCGTTAAAAGTAGCCATGCTTTCTTCATGGTGTCCAGATTCCTAAGGCTGCTGAGGCCTAGTTTGGTCTCCAACATAAATTACAAAACCGCTGCTCCAAACTAAGATGGCTTGAAATAGCCTTATGTAGGTTTGTATTACTGGCAAGGATGGCTAAAGCATAAAATGCTGTGAGGAATGGGGATGGTATTTGTGCAGAACTGACACTTTAGTAGCCAGGGAACTCATCCTGTCAGGATGTGGCAGTTTTAAGTTCAATTCCATACAGTTTATTTGAGGTTGAAACATCAGCCTCCTTAAAAATTGTAGCCCCATTATTATTAGGATTTTGTTCTCCGTACTAAGAATATATGAATACTATACAAGATAAATCCTCTAAATTGATAAACTAATCCTCTAACCTAATTTAGGATTGTGTGCTTATACAGTATTATATTGGCTGTGCTTAGTAATTAATTACATAGAAGGGATAAATCCTGCCCCCTCCTCCAAATGTACAGAGGCTATTCATGTGAGAGAACTGAGGTGATTCTGGTTCAGAAGAGGAAGAGATGAATGGGGACAGAATTTGTAGAGTCATGTGCTGCCTAGCAAGGGGGAGTTGAGAATGAGATGGCAATGGAGGATCTGCCAAAATACACCCCCTACTGACTGCTCTGCACATATCCAGTGCCCAACTCAATTCAGGTAGGAATGTGGGGAGAGAATTTGCCAGTAAAGGAAAATACAAAGAAAGGATTCTTGCTGAAATGGTAGGACAAATTATAATTAATTAAAAGATTAAGAATAATCTAAAATCTTAATTTTAGAAGGAATGGACTCATTAGTTGTGTTTCAGTTTTCAGTTCTTTTCTAACAGCAATGAATAGTGTTAAAGAAACTAAAAGACAAGGGAATAGCAGTTTTTGGAATTGGTATCGCTTGACTACAGGGAATAAGTTACATTGACACAGCTGGTTGAGGTACATTAAAACTTCCATTTAGTCTTCATGCAATGGAGATGTGATCTCAGCAATAAATCCAATGATGATTCTCAGGCTAGTCTGGACTTAGAACCAGATATTTATTACAAATGTTCAATAGTTATTTATGACTGATTATTTGTATTAGGCATATATAGAGAGCAAACTGTTCTAGTGAGGATAGAGAGTTGTCTTGGGTTAGATTTGTTTGCTTTAAGCAGTTTAACTTTTCTACTCTCTGATACTTTACAGTAATAAAACTTAATTGTAAGTGAAATGTGATAGTAATTGTAATTTCAGTGAATGCTGTGGTAAACAGGCATAGCAAGAGTGTTCTTATGTACACACCTTGCAAAGAATGCAAAATATGTCTTTAATTTGTGGTATTTTATTAGATTTATAAAAATAATAAATTTGAGATTCAATTAAATGTTCAGGTCAGAAAGCCATAGCAACATCTTGTAAGTGGTTGGTTCAGATTTCAGAATAAAAAAATCTTAGATATGGAGATGACACTTCATGACTTTCCCTTGAGCTGTTGAGAGAATTTCTTACTTGCTTCCTTAAACATATATTTTCCGCAGCTACATGTTATTTCGTCATTTTGTCAGGGTGACAAAGAATAGTACGACTACCAATTCTAAGACCTGTTTATATATTAAATGTATTTCATGTGCATCTATATAGCATATCTGTAGAACTACCATGATCAGTGCTCTCTTGCAAAGCAAAACATGGGATGTGAGAATCTGAACTGTGCCTGTAAGACAGTAGGAATTATGGTGTCTTCAAGCCATCTTTGCACCACCTGCACCTTGCATAATTTAGACAGCCCTGGTGGCCCTGTCAGAGTTATGGCAGCCTGTCCTTAGCTGCCTATAGGCCCAGCACTGCCTAGAATTACTATATAGAATTACAAGGTACAACCCTGCCCCCAAGGCTTTTGAAGGGTGGCCCCTGTGAGCTACCTTAGAGCTCTTTTCTCTAGTTCCTGCACCACAGAAATTTTTTCCCAGCCAGAGTCTGAATACAAGGACTCCATCCCCCACTGGTTAGGGCACTCACCTGAACGTAAGAATGGCCATAGTGGGTCAGACCAATGTTCCACCTGGCCTAGAATTCTGTCTTCTGACAGTGGCCAGTGCCAGATACTTAAAAGAGAATGAACAGAACAGGGAAATTATCAAATGATCTATCCCGTTGTTCATCCCAGCTTCTGGCAATCAGAAGTTTAGGAACATTCACTGCATGAGGTTGCATTCCTGATCAACTTGGCTAATGGCCATTGGTAGACCTATCCTCCATGACCTCATCTAATTCTTTTTTTAACCTAGTTACATTTTTGGCCTTCAACATCCAGTGGCAACAAGCTCCACAGATTGACTAAACATTATGTGAAGAAGTATTATTTCCTCATGTTATTTTATACATACATTGGGTAATCCTAGTTCTTACCTTATGTGAAGGGGTAAATAACACTTCCCTATTTACTTTCTTAACACGGTTCATAATTTTATAGTCCATTAGACATCTTTTCCTCCCCTAAGATGAACAATCCAAGTCGTTTTCATCTCTCATTTGGAAGCTGTTACATGCCATTAATCACTTTTGTTGCCCTTCCCTGTAGCTTTTCCAATTCTCATATGTGGTTTTTGGAATGGGATGACCAAAACTGCACACTCAAGGTATGCTTGTATCATGGATTTACATAGTGATCTTTTTTTGTCTGTTTCATTATTGACTCCTAGGTTTCTTTTAGCTTTGTTGATTGTCACTGTGTGTTGAGCAGATTTTTTCAGAGAACTGTCCATAGTGATTTCAAGATCTTTCTTGAGTGGTAACATCTAATTTAGTAAGTATGGTTGGGATTGTATTTTCAAATGTGCATGACTTTGTATGGTCACTAACATTGAATGTCATCTGCTATTTAGTTGTCCTGTTTTGTGAGATCCCCTTGCAACATTAGTTTAAAGTCTTTAGTCCAATGAATATTCAGTTAGTTATATAAAGTGAAACAGCCTCAGCAGGAGAAACTGCAAGAATCCAGTCAATCAGTTATTGCTATCCAATAGCCTAACTAGCAGTTGAGGTACTCACTTATCAGACAGAAGGTTCAAGTTCTCGCCCCCAACTGAGAACCTGGAGCTCTCATATCACCCTACCACTGAGGTGAAATGTGACCCATTGCTTTTGTGAGTGGTACCTGCATTTTTTTGATAATATACCCTGAAAAATCAAAATGATTCATTCTGATAATGTCCAAATACATCTTTTCAACGCTTGGATTTTTTTTTTCATTTAGACTGAAACAATTTGCTGAAATTGATAATAAATTCAAAACAATTGTCATAGAATCATAGAATACTAGAACTGGAAGGGACGTTGAGAGGTCATCAAATCCAGTCTCCTGCCCTCATGGCAGGACCAAGCACCATCTAGAAGATCATCCCTGACAGATGCCTATCTAACCTGCTCTTAAATATCTCTAGTGATGGAGATTCCACAACCTCTCCTACGCCATTTATTCCAATGTTTAACCACCCTAACAGTTGGGAAGCTTTACTTAATGTCTAACCTTCCTTGCTGCAATTTAAACCCATTGCTTCTTGTTCTATCCTCAATGGCCAAGGAGAACAATTTTTCTCCGTCCTCCTTGTAACACCCTTTTAGGTACTTGAAAACTGCTGTCCCCTCTCAGTCTTCTCTTTTCTAAACTAAACAAACCTAATTCTTTGGTTGATCCCAATCTACATTCATTGGTGAAAACTTCTGTCAGTGTAACAAGTCCATTCAGGAGATCCAGGATTTTTGATCCCCTTTACACCAATCTGCCCCTTACCCAGTAAGGCGCTCCCCCAGCATTGACACAGTGCTCTGTATCTGAATAACAATTATCTGTAAGGTTAGCACAAAGAAGGAGGTGCTTTTCTGCAACTGTCTGACATTGATTTGCTTTAACTCTACCTTACATGTATTCAGGAGATCAAATTCAATAATTTTACAATCCTTTATACAGGCGACCCCCGTACTTACGACCTAATTGGTTCCTGGAGAACTGTCATAAGTCGAGCCATCATAAGTCGAACCTTTCTTTCCCATAAGCACAAAGTTATAAATCAGGAGTGGGCAACCCATTCTGAGCAGAGAGACAAGATAGCAGCGGATCCAGCGCGAAAAGCCGGGGCAAAGTTGTCGAGAAAAAAAAGACTGCCCCTTTTGCCCCTTTAAAAGCAGCCCCCAGTCACGTTTGGTCGAGGAAAAAAAAAAAAAAAGCACTCTAAAAAAAAGGCTCTGCCCCTTTAAGAAACCGCATTTAAACGCATTTTAAGGCTTTTTGGCCACAGCAGGCTCCTGCCGCCTGCTGCCATCTTTATTTCTGCAGCTTTCATGGCCGTGCCGGATGGCTCCACTGCCCAGGTCAGCACAGGGAGCCGGGAGGAGAGGGCCATTTTGGAGATGGGGGGGGAGCTTTGCAAACCACACTGCGGGGGAGGAAGAGCCACAGGCGGCTCACGAGCCTCGGGTTGGCCACAGTTATTATAAATGGTGATTCCATTCCTGGAACCCCATTTCATTCCCTAAAAATGCCTATGAAAGCGGAGGAAAATTAAATAAAACAATAATATATGCCTTTACAAACATTTGTTAACTTAAAACAAACTTTCAGTATGAATATAAAGCACAGAAAATACCTTCATCTTCACTTGGGGAGGGAGATGGTTATTGGAGAAAAGCAGAAAAGGAGGGGACTGGGACTACATCTGGGTCATCTGGATTGTCAAAATCTAATCTTGCAAGAGGAGGAAGTCTAGATTGGGGGAGCTTGGCTGAGATAAAGTTAGTTTCTGGGGGGCTTTTCTCAATGGACTGCACTGCCCGAGGCTTCTTAAAATAGGAATGAGGTTTGGACTGAAGACGCTGCCTTCTTCTCATAGAAAATCTCCCTGTAGCAAGCGTAGGCATTCTTAATTGTTGAAATGACCTTCGAACTAGGTTTGAAATTACAATTATCTGTCTCAAAAATTTTCAGCGCTGACTCGAGACCCTGGAACGCCTCCGAAAGTCTTTGAATGCTAAATGCTGGGGGAGAGGGAGTCTCAACGGTAATCTCTTCTTCAATGACCCTTTGTTCTTAGATTTCCAAAAGATCTTCATTGGTGAGCTCCTGAGCATGAGAATCCAACAACTCAGTCACGTCTTCAGGAGAGACTTCGAGAGCCAGTCAATTTGCCATCTCGACCACAGATCCAGTGACTTCTGCTAAAGGATCTTGAAAGTCCTCAAAATCCTGAACAAATTCAGGGCAGTTTCTTCCAAACTCCCTTGAGGTTGGATTCGGTGACAGCATTCCAGGCTTCTTTAATGATTTTCACGGCATCAAAAACATTGAAAGACTTCCGGAATTCTTTGATTGTTGGTCCACCATCTTTGACAACTGCTTCTACCAGCCTCTTAAAAGTCCCTCCAAGATAATAAGCCTTGAATGAACTGATGACTCCCTGGTCCATTGGCTGAAGCTATGCAGTCATATGAGGGGGTAAGAAAACAATCTTGATGTTCGGATTCGCATCTTGAAGAATTCTGGGATGGCCTGGAGCATTGTCCAAAATGAGCAGTGCTTTCAATGGAAGGTCATTTGTTTTTGGACCTCAGAAACAAAATTATAGCTGAACCAATTTTCAAAAAGAAATGCAGTCACCCAAGCTTTGGAGTTTGATTTCCAAATGACTGGAAGGGTGCCCTTCACTAAACCCTTAAGAGTCTCAACATGGTAGACAAGCATCAGTTTCAATTTGCAGTCCCCTGTAGCATTAGCTCCCAACAACAAAATCAGTTGATCTTTAGCTGCTTTGAATTCGGGCATTGACTTTTCTTCCTTCACGATGTAAGTCCTCAATGGCATTTTCTTCCAATAAAGTCCGGTTTCATCAACATTGAACATCTGCAAAGAACAATAGCCTTCCTCTTCGATGATTTTGGCTAACTTCTGTGGAAAATCCTTTGCTGCTTCCGTGTCGGCACTGGCTGCTTCTTCCTGGACTCGAATGTTATGCCAATCAGTTCTCTTCCTAAAGCGGTCAAACCGACCCTTGCTAGCATTGTAAGAGTCATCTTGAATGTTTCACCATGCTTATTCTTAAGTGCCTTGAAAAGACTTTTAGCCTTAGCCAAAATAGTCACTTGATTGAGAGGCATATGGAGGCGCTGCATCTGATCATTTATCCACAAAATTAAAATTTTTTCCATCTTGGGAATGAGCCCATCACGTTTTCTAATCAGTGTTGTTTGCATTGAGCTTGCACTCTTCACTTCCTGTAGATATTTAGTCTTGTCCTTCAAAATCGTACTCACAGTTGAATCAGACAATCAAATTTATTACCTAGTTTACACACTTTCATGCCTGATTTGTGAAGCTTCAAAATTTCATGTTTAATTTCCAAAGTAAGGGCTTTCCTGGGCTGCTACGTTGATTTTCCACTCTCTGCATCACTTTTCCTTTTCTCAGACATGGGGTAT
This sequence comes from Rafetus swinhoei, assembly GCA_019425775.1. Lineage (NCBI taxonomy): Eukaryota > Metazoa > Chordata > Testudines > Trionychidae > Rafetus > Rafetus swinhoei. Next base: position 60,058,676 of record CM033427.1, read on the forward strand.
GTCTACATAGCAAAGTTATTTCGAAATAACAGCCCTTATTTCGAAATAACTTTCTTAGCATCTACAAAGCCAAACCACTATTTCGAAATAAATTCAAAATAGCAACATGCTTATTTCGAATTTGGTAAACCTCATTCTACAAGGAATAATGCCAAATTCGAAATAGCTATTTCGAAATAAGAGCTGTATAGACACTTATTTCGAAATAGGGGGCCTCCAGCCTTCCCAGAGTGCCCTGGTGGCCACTCTAGCCTCAACCAAGAACACTCCACTCCCTCCCCCCTCACTGGAGCCCTTAAAGGGGTAGACTCTGGCCACAGTTCCTGTGCCAGCTCCAAGCCTGCCAGCCCAGAGCCAGCAGTCACTGTCCCTGAACCAGTGGCCCCAAAACATGAGCCAGCAAGCCATTGGCAGCCAGCCCTCTACTGCTCCCCAGGAGCAGTCTGCCAGCTCCCAGGAGCCTGCCAGGGCCCAGAGAAGGCGGGCGCCTTCCTCGTCCAGGGTGGAGATCATGGACCTTATTCAGGTTTGGGGGGATGCCCCCAATGTCCATGATCTCCGCACTAGACAGAGGAACGTGGCTGTCTATGGCAGGATAGCTGCCAGCCTGGCCACCAAAGGCCACATGTGAACCCAGGAGCAGGTCTGCATGACAATCAAGTTGGTCCGGCGAGACCCCTAACCCTGAGCCCTGAGCTTCCCCTCCCCCTTCTTACCCTTGCTTCCCCCTTCCAGCTCCCTCCTCCCAGGTTTCCCCCTCCCCTCTCCCACCCTCTCTTCTCCCCTCTCCCGCTTCCTTTCCATAGTCTAACCAGAGTTTCATTCCCTCCCCAGTTTTGTTAAATAAAAGAGAGTTTGTGTTCATGAAAATACGTGTATTTTATTTGACATCAGGAAGGAGGGCTAGAGAGCGGTAAGTGGAAGGACGTGAGGGAGGAATGAGCCTCAGGCAGCAGCCCCACACAGTAAGTCCTGACCTGGTGCCCTGCCGGAACTGGTTCCAGCTGGCCTTAAATGTGATTCAGAGTCCACTCAGTGTGGATGCGCTATTTTGAAATAGCAAAATGCTATTTCAAAATGCATTTTGTGTGTAGACACGTTATTTCGAAATATGATATTTCAAAATAACACTGTGGTATAGACAGACCCATGGTGAACAGCAAAACACACTCAGTTGCATTTCCTCTCTGTGCGTTTCCTGTTTTGTGATGAAACGTGGATGATGCCGTCGTAAATGTGAGCTGCAGATGTAAATTGGGGGTTTTAGGAGCTCTCTCACATGGGAAAAAATGGTCATAAATGCAGGGGGTTGTAAGTCAGGTGGTCGTAAGTTGGGGGGGGGGGTCTCTGTATATCTAATTCTTAACGAACACTGTATTTCTAGTAAATTCATAGGAAAAACTTATGTGAATTAATAATTACAGTAAAATGAGACCTACTAAGTTGATGAAAAGTAATTTTTTTCCCCTCTCTCCAATAGCGAGGAGATTCTCTATGTCCTCTTGAAGTTTTGAAGAAGTAGTTTTCTTGCAGACCCTATTTTGTCCACTGGAAAAGCACCCTTTGTCATGGTACCCTAGTAGGCTGCCCTGCTATCCTGTCACTAGGTGTCCCTGAATGCATTTCCCGTGGGTATCAAATCATGTCTTTGCCTCTTCTGAGATGGAATTCCACAATTCACCCACTCTCAGATTGGTTTCTGGATTATAGCCTCTTAATATCAAGTGTAACTAATTTAGCAGGTTTAACTGGGGTTGGATCCTGCGTGGGTTCTCTCTTTTTGGGAGCCTGTGACAGCATCCATCTTCACTGAGACAGAAACAGCTTCTTCAAAACAAAGCCCGATTTATTTTGTTGAAAAGGTACATGGCACTTAGAGATGTGACCTACACACACATTCCCTTATCTAAGTGTAGCCTCTCTATCCAGAGCTTAGCCAGTCTGGCTTCTTCTCATTTGAGAATTAGGAGAAACCACCTACTTTTTGCAGTCTTCTCCCTCTGGTTCAGCAGGCTGTCATTCTCAGGCTACCAATCAATAAGTTTAATATTTAATACCAGTTAATTGCTTGTTTTATAAAGTGCTGTGCAAACCTATCATGGTGTGTAAATAATACTAGCAGGCTGTGCCCCGTGCTTGTTATGCTTGCCAACCCCCCTCTCCCCGGTGGCTTTCATGGCCAGAGAGCATGAGAGCGTGATGATGTCATTCTGCGGGTTGGGGTGCAGGGTCTGGTCTTGGATTTAGGGATTTGGAGTGGCTCTGAGCTAAGCTTGGGGCAGTCAGTTTGGATGCCAGAGGGGTTCTAGATGCAGGCTTGGGGAGGGTGTTTGGATGCAGGGGTGCTCAGAGCTAGGGGGTGTAGGAGGGGGTTCATGACTAGGATAGGGTTTCAGAATGTGGGCTCCAACTGGGCACTGCTTATCTCAGGTGGCTCCTGGGTGATGGTGCAGTGGGCTAAGGCAGGCTCACCCCTACCCTGGCCCTGGACCACTCCCAAAAGCAGTCAGCAAACTCCCTCCCAAGTTCTGTTGTACCCCCTCTCTGGTCTGTGGACATAGGATACAGGGTGGGAAAGGGAGCACCTTGACATCAGAACCCCTCTTCTCTCTTCCCTTCACAGCAAGCAAGAGGCTCCTGGGGGTAGGAGGAGGCAGCTCCAAGGCAAAGGGCAGGAGGTGTACAGCAGTAGGGGGAGGGGCAGCCAAAGTGGGGGCAGTTGATAGCCTCTTGGCCAAACCAGCCAGGATCATCTGTCAGAGGATCCAAGATCTAATAGTAGATCCCGATCTACTGCTTGGTTACCACTGCTTTTAAGGTTTCTCTTTAGCTTGATGTTATTGAATGTACAGGAACGTAATGTCAATAGTATTTAAGTTGGGATTATACAGTATTGTAATATTTTTTCTTAATATTTTATCATTTTTGAAAACAAGCCCAATAAATAGGCTAACTTGAACCTTAAATCCAAATAGCTTTGATTCAGATCATTTGAGGACTCTTAGATATAGGTGTGTCCTACAAAGGAAGCTTGTAGTTTATGTATCTTTCTGATGTATTAATGGCAGAAATAAAACATACTTATGAGCAGTATTATATTGATGTCTGCATTTGCAGCCAAGTCTTAAATACAAATATTAGTGTCAGAAATTGTCAATCCTATTTAATAAATGTTGAGAAAATGTCCATAATTTGGATTGAGATCATAGTAGTCTAACAACCAGATATAAAACATTTGTCCATTCAAAGTCTTCACCAGTTTTTCAGATGGGTTGTTGCTGCATTGGCTTCTGAAAGTTAATTCACCTTAATTGCAAAAGAATTAAAAACAAAAGGATGTTTGAGTAGCCAGTCTCCCAAAATTGTTAATCTCAGAGTGAGTATGCACACAAAATTTTATCTGTCACCACAGTCCCTTGTATATAGCTAAAGGTTAGAATGTTTCTTCAGTTTCATCTGGAGAAGTGGGTTGTGCCCACGAAAGCTCATGATACCATCTACTTCTTTTGTTAGTCTCTAAGGTGCTGCAGGACTATTTGCTGTTTAAGTTTTGTTAGAATAGTGAACCGTAATTCTCATAACTGAACTTCTTTTATGCATTTCTTAATTTTCACAGATATTCAGGTTGGTAATATCTCACAATTTTCTTTTAACAGCTGGTACATTTAATTCAACCAATATTACTGTTGTATTTACAAATAGGGCATGTTTTAGTCAGACTATATTTTGCAATAAGACAACAATTATTGTTCTGTTATGTCTTTTTCAGAGAATCAAGAGGTATTCTACTGAAAAGTCATTACAGATAAATATAGAGCTGATATGATATAATGATTTGGTTTTGAAGCTCTTTTTAGAAAATAAACCATTATTTAATATCTATATCTAATATCATATTACAGTAAAATGTTCTTTCAAATTTTAATTTTTGTTTTTCTAATACTCTCTGGGCACTAGTTGCCCATTTATTAATAATTTGGTATTTTTACTTCACATTAAAGATGTGCTGCTAGCACTCTATTCCTTACAGGGTTGTTGTTTGTTTTTTAAATGAGGTCTTATATTGTATAGATGGGTATTTTGGTGACATTTAGGGTACGTACAGAAATTTTCCTCTGAGAGTGATTCTTATTTGTCAGTTTGAGATGGTCAACCAATCATTAGTTTAAGCCTTCTCAAAGCAGACCTTCTCTGTGTGAGGGACATACTATCTATAATGGCTCTCAAACTGCTAAAGATTGAACTTTTTCATATGGATACCATGTGGCTTGATGATAACATATCTTCTCTATCAACTCCTTATGATTTTAGGAGTGTTCATAGAACATGAAGAATTACTTGTTCCCTGATGGGTCTTTTCAAACTCAACACAAAAAAGCAGGGAGGGTGCTGATAAGATTAAATGATGGGTACCCTTATCAAAGGCTCTACCATAGATGTATTTATAGGGAGTTCACTACTGTTATTAGATTAAGGGTCTTTTTTCTTGTCAAATCCAGAAAAATGCTTTCAAATGCATATTGTATGACAGCAGCATCAGTTTTAAGAGACAAAGCTTTGAAATAGTTTTATCGAGTTTGCCTATAGCGAGTCCTAGCTACCAGTAAAATTGCTGAATTACTGTTCTGTTAAAGGGTGCTATCTCATGCCTCCACAATGGAAAACGGAAAAGCAACTAAGCAAAAGAAACTTTACACAGGTGTACTGTCTAATTTGAAAACTTTTCATTTTATAATATCTCCTGACTTTTTTTTTCTAAAGCTAAAAAATCTGAGCTAAAACCACCTAACTGCCAGCAAACATCAGGGACAGACATATCAACCAGAAACGCAAGTGTGTGTTGGTAGACTACCCACTCTGTAACTATAGCATACGTAAGTGATATACATCTTTAGTTTCTCCGTAAACTCCCTTTACTTGCCTTCTTCCTGCCTCTGTTATCCCAGCCAGGATTTTGAATTCCTAAACATGTCACATTTTTATAATGTAGTGGGTAAACACGGGGCTTCATGGAGCTGTGTAGACAAATGGCCCATGTCCTGAAGAATTTACAATCTTAGGTCCCATATTCCCCTCTGCTTCCTGGGGATTACAAATGGATGAGCACCACCAGTCCCACTACCTGAATTTCTGTAGGCACTTCAGGTGGGGTATGGAGTTGACGTTTCCAATCAGCAGGGGACCTACCTCTTCTTTTGCCAGATTTTCAACCTATTCCCATAGCCCTTGGGGAAAATTGGCCTAAATTACTGTAAATAGTAGCTGCAATAAAGTCTGCTGTTTGCCTCTATGCTGATTTGAACCCCTTTCAAGTGGTTCTATGAAATTCCATGCAGAAGTAAAGGTGCCTCATCTCAGCCACTGGTACTGGCACCTTCCTTAGCCCTGTTATGTCTTCAGCTTTACTCTGGCATAGCAGGGCTTATTCCGGTCCATTCTCTTGTGGTTTATACGTATTTGTGATTTAATTATAAGGTCACTTTGTCCTAAGTGAGAGAGTTTTATCTAGTTTAGCTTTCTAAACTAACCATTTATTGTCTGTCTGTGGTGGCAGGCTCTGCGGATGATGCTGTAGCTGAAGTTAAAAGGTAAGGGGTTTGGCTTCAAAGGTTGGCACATTTGCAAGTCAAGACCAGTTTTCAGAAGTTCCTATGTAACTTTGGTGCCTAAGTGTCATTGACAGCCAATGGAACTTCGGACATTATGAAAATTTTTGGCCTAGGTCTGTTTACTTTTTATAAATGATACATGCTAAATAGATTTCATTAAGACTGTATGAGAATATGTCTGTGGATTTGAGATTGTGAAGTCAGTGTTTGAAAAACATCAAACAACATTTGGTTTACTAGAGTTAATTTGTACATATGGTTTAACATCTGAGATGGGGTAAGCATAAACCAGTAACTTTTGCATTTAGTACTTCTGTACATACCAAGTTTAGACACTAGATAAATAGCTGCTTTTTTGTTATTATAAGGATTTAAAATGTAGGATAAAAGGTTGCTGTTAAATGACTGTGCTGGATGTTTTCTATATAGGGGTCTGTGAACGAGAATTAAAATATCAGTATAACAACACAGACCCTGTTGAGCAGCTATAGTAATGTATGTCATATTTCATCAACCATATGTTAAATGCAAAGAAGAGTTTAACTTTCACAGCTGAGATATAGGCAAAACCTAGGAAATTCAAAGGTAAACCTGACAGTTCTGTTGTTTGCTTTTTAAATTGGTCATTCAATTTAGTGCTAATGAAAAACAAGGTATAATATACCAGGTTGAACCGAGAGCAGCATGGGCAGATACTGTGCAAGCCTCCACACACAGATCTGTCAGTGCACCTAAAGCCTCATTTGCAATGCCCTTCTCTTATAATCCTGGTTACTTTCAAGTGTGCCAGATTGTGAGGTGGGTCTGTGATTTAGGGTATGTCTAGAATACACAGTTTTTTCCAGGATACCATGTCCAGGGAACGCGTTTGCTCTTCCACTTTTTTTTGCAGAAGAGCAAACATGCTATTTTGGAAGTCCCTGTATTCCTTGTTCCACAAGTAATAAGGGGGCTTGTCCAAAATTTGGCCCAGTCTAGACGGGCCAAATGTCAGAAAAGCCTCTTCCGATAAAAGAATTGAAGCACATTTTGCATAGCTTTTTCCAAAAAAAAGATGTAGTCTAGCTGTAGCCTTAAGGATTAAGAGACACCAAAACTCTTGAGTATCTGTGTCTGAGATTTAAACCCCTGTTTTCCAGCAGGGCTGCTGGTATAACAGTCAAGTTGCGTCACTATGACTTTTTTCCTCTCTTTGATTTATCTTTGGTTGGATTAAAATCTAAATAACATCCATAATTTTGAATATCCCCACATTTGACTGTGCATCAATTAAAACCGTTAATTATTTAAGATTCTATTTATTTTTAAATGCCATTGTTTCGGATCAAGTTGAGGCAAAACAAGCTCTGTGTGTTGCTCTCTAGAGAAAGGGGCCAAACTGCAAAAATTACATCACTTTGTATGTTGACAATAGGACCTAGCAAAAGAACAAAAAAACTACAGTGTGAAAATCAGTTTTCAGCTGTGCAGAATTCATTAGAATAACCCTCTTCTATCCATCCTCCAAATGTTCTTGCTTTGATGTGAGTGTCTACTGGAAACCTAACACTCTTTACAAAGCACTGCTTTCCTGTTTTTGTTGTTGTTGTTGTTGTTTTTGGTGTGGGCTCCTCAAACATTTCCCAAAATAAAATGCAGATATAATTTGATTCTAGTTACTCAAAAGCTCAAGTTCTTCCCTTTCACTGGAGCACAGCCAGTTTCTGTAAATTAGTATACCTTAGCAGCAAAGGGCCCAGCTCACACTTTAATGCATATACACTATAGGAACATCTTTATTAAAGATTGTTTCTTCCATTTATTCCCAAAATGCTACCAGTAGATCCTTAGTTACAGTATTTTTTTCATTTCTGTAGTACCTTTCATATGGTAAGAGCCCCAAATGCTTCAGAATCTGTGCCCACTGCTTAAAGACAGCCACCTTAAGCAGTGAAAGTGAGCTGCTAAGTACCTAACAACAATGGAAGGAGAAATATCTTCCAAGGATGGGGAGAGGTTATAAAAAAGACTATAAGGGCTCTAGTCTCCATGGAACATGTGGGGTATTGTTTTAAGATTTCACATGAGATCCACCTGGCAGCAAATTCATAGAAGAATTTCTTTTATTATTTGTATTACAGTTGTACTCAGTAGCCCCAGCTAGCAGCAGACCCCTAAGTGCTCTAATAACATAGCTCAAATGTTCAGACTAGCCATAACAAAGGGGAGTAGCAAACAATTAGAAGAAATGAGGAAAAGAGGATGAGGATAATGGCAATGTGAAAGCATGTTTACACAGGAAGCTTGATTGTCTTGTGTCAGGAAGCTCAGAGGAGGTAGACCAAGATGGCAGATGAGGGTTTGAACTAGAATTTTAGTGCTGTAGACAAGAGGAGGAGGAGGTCAAATTTTTAAAGATACTGTGGAGGAAAAAGTTGAAGATTTCTGTAAGATTGAGATATGCAGCATATAGAAATATAAGGGAGTCCATGATGTAGGTAGGCATGCTTGAGAGGGAAGATGGCAGTGATCAATGATGCTAGGTCTACACTACAGCTTTTTTTAAGAGAAAGCTACGCAAAATGCACTCTGTATTTTGCATACCTTTTTCCGATTGTTTTTTGAAGAGGCTTTTCTGAAATTTGGCCCATCTACACTGGGCCAAATTTCGGAAAATCCCCCTCTTTCAGAAGATCCCTTCTTCCTCCTAGAATGAGGGAGACAGGGCTCCCGAAAGAGTGCGTTTGCACTTTTGCAAAAAAAAAACCCAAAAAACCCGAAGCGCAAACGCATTCCCTGGACACGGCGGAGTTTTTCCAGGATATCCCGGAAAAGCCCCCACAGTGTAAAAGTATCCTGAGAGAAAAGTCAAAGTGCAAGAGGGCTTGAAAGGAAGACAAGGAGTGCTGTTTAAGCTGAGGGTCGGACTGGACTAGAGACAGCTCCAGGAGTTAAAACTGAGACATTGGTTTAAAGTTAGTAGTGAAACTGTGTGAAGAGATGATTGCTGAAGAGATTAGGTGAAGGGGAAGAGAGCCAAGGATAGAAAAGAAAGGAAGTGTACACACTGAAAGTGATGCTGAAAGAATGACCAGAGAAGTTAGAGAACTGGGAGCAAATCGAGAAGTGGCAGCTGAGAAAGGAGTCTCCTGCGCCCCGCCCCCACCCACCCACCAACCCACAGACACACACATGCTGCTGTCTCTGTATCAGAAGCAGCCGTGCAGTGGGAGGGAGGGGAAGGGGCTCCATGGGGAGCCAGTATTTGAGGGGAGCCAGCTTAAAAGCTAGTTTACCGTATTACCAGCTCCTACCTGTCCCCATGCTGTATCAGAGACAGCAGCATGGGGGTGGGGGTGCAGCTCCATGGGAAGAGGTACGGTAGACTTCTAAGCAGCCTCCTCACATGTACCGGCTCCCACCTGCCCCACCCCCATTCATTGCCTCTGATACAAGGGTGGTGGGCGGGGAGGAGGCCCAGTATTTTACCATGCATGTAAACCATTGAGCCCAGGCTCATCAGTTAACCATGTACATGGTTACACTTTCACATCACTACTCCCAACCTAGAACAGTGGAAAAAGTAGGGCTTGCAAGAAAACAGCTTCTTCAAAACTTCAGGAGGACTTAGAGAATCTCCTCAGTACTTTAACACTACCAAGGGGTATGTGATCAGTTTCTCATAGGTGCAGCAGATCTTGATCATATATATATATACTAACAATTCTTAAATGATTTCTGCTGACCTATTTGCATAGATGGGATAGAAGGGGAAAGAAGGCCCTGAGGGTCCTTTAAGGAAGTCCATCTTCTTCTTGGGCTTCAGGACCAGGATGTTAGCTGGGGCAGGGGAATTTCCTAGTTGATGGGGTAGATTGAAGAAAGCAGTGGAAGCCCATTGGCTCCTGTACACCCAATGTGTTAATCAGCACCCTGGACAGAGGAAAGCATTTTTTTTTGGGGGGGGGGGGGGGGGTTGAGGATCAGAAGGAATGTTTCACTTGTTGACAACTGGCCTGGGCTTAGTGGACTTTTTTGTTTTCCTCTCAGCAGCCCATCCCTATTGAGTAAGTTAGATTGTAAAGATCACAGTGGTGCATCTTGGCAGGTGCTCAGTGCCAGTCATCATTCACTAAGGGGTCTGGTTCCATGACAAACTACAATTGGAAGCAAAATTTAGAGAATGCATCTTTGAAGAGAGTGTGAGAACTGGGATTGAAGCTCCTAATTTGTGTATAGCAAAGATCCATTCCCTTGTATTTTTTTTAAAGCATCTTAGGGGGGAAAAGGCAGTGGGATCCCAGAAGGAGTACTTGAGATCAAGTTAAAGGTGTGGAAAAATGGGCTGAGACTAGCTTCCCCCTGGTGTTATAGATTACAGAAAACAAAATCACCTGCACCTAACAAGTTATTGCCAGATAGCTTCCCACATGTGTTTAATGAAATTGCAACCTAGTTAAACCAAAATCATGATATATTGTCTGTGTTCCTGCAGAGTCCAAAACAATCTGTTACTTGAATCATATGGTATAATAGTTTCAGGTAATTTCTTTCTAAATTAATATAGCCAGGAAACTTAATCATGCTGATATTCAAGGTTCCCATTTATTTAATAAGAACTTCCAGCTGGTTGTCCCTTCTTTGCCATTGGTCAATGCACAGCATTGTACCTAAATTCAATCACAAAGTTACATGTATTGGAATTAATATTTGCCTATTTGTTTTCAGTGTGTTTTTTTGCCCCAAAAAGTTTCTCTATCAACTTTTAATCTAAAAGTATTTTTAAGAGCAAAGTTTATAACATTATGAAAATCTATTCACTAGTGATACAATTGTACTATTGCCTTAGCTATAGCATTGAATGTCAGCTTATTTGATGGCCGCAGTAAATGTTGTTCTTGAATGCTCTTTAAACAGCTTGAAATATAATAAGCGAATAATTGTGTAGTCTTTTTCTGTGAATTACCTGGTCTAACTTATTTGGAATTTGACTGAGAAACAGCAGTTTTGACTTGGCTCTCTATTGATCTTTTATGTTAAAAGTAACATTGTTTACTTATTGCTAGACCACTAGAGGCTAAACTATTTAGGATTTTCTACTTGAATAATCTGACAAATATAAAAAAAGTTTTGACATAATTGGATTTTTGTGTTGTGTTAAACTTTACTTCAAAGATAAATGTTATATTGCCATCTTACTAGGGCTCAGTTTAAATCTTTTTAGAAAAAAGTCCCAATTTTATTAAAAAATATGGCTATTCTTTAGGTGATAAATTCTGACATGAGAAAACAAAATTCTGTAGAACTATGACTCTCTCAATAATATCCAGAGGTAAACTAATCTCAGAGCAGTAAGAATCTATTATTAATACAATAACAGTTCATGAAATCATGAAATGTGCTTGTCAGTTTTTAAATGAATATTTTATTGAGCCGAAATCTTCATTTATAAGTAAAATTTAAATTCACTGGATTTATTGCTGTAATTTAAGGTATAGGTATTGCATTTATAGTGCTCTGTGTTGCAAAAATAATCTACCTTGCCTGATGCTCTGATCTTGTCCAGAGTCTTTTCAAATCCCTTAGTTCTACCAGCAACAGTATTACATGGTCCTTGTTTTTTTTTTATTTTGGCCTTTAAGGGTCTTCATTATCTAGTTTCTACATCTCTCTATTTCCCTATCATCGTGCTCTTAGCCTTGGACATCTTCCACCTGGTTCTGTAAGTGCTCTTGTAAAGATATGTTTTCATCAATCCTGTTAATGATCTAAATCTCTCTCAGCTCTTTCCATGAGCAATCAAAGCTCCCTACTAAAGGATATGAAGATTGGTTGCCTTTGTGCTTTAGCCGTCTTAAGATGAAGTTTTACATTAAATTGTTCAAGATGTTTCTATTGCCCTGATACCTATTAGTGCAGTCCTGTTTCCCACAGCCTTCTCTGATCTGACACCATCCTTCTACAGAGTTAATCTGTGGTAGGTTCCAGGAAGAGGCATTCCCCCACCCCATTCTTCTAACAATCACCATTTTGAAAAGGAAGTGGCCTCTGCTTCAATCAGCTATTTCTTGCAAAGCAGTCTGGAAATCACCTCACCAAGACTAGCACATTGGCAAAGAAAAAAATTGTTTCTCCTGTAAACGTAGCATCTTGTAGCAGACTAGATTAAGGAGAAATAGAAGGATGGTATACCTGTTTAGAGTCAGTGAACATATTCTTGAGACTAAACAAGTTTTATATGGATTATTTTGGATTTGTTAAGTGGTTAAAAAGGGTAAAGTAGGGGTGGGGTGGTTTTCTTATGGGCGGGAGAGGAGATACCTCATTTCCCTATTTTTTGCTGTCTATTCTAGAAGAAATGTTTTTCTGTTATCTTTATAGTGAATACCCGTTGGTAGTTTTAATCCCTTTCCTCTTCCTCCTAAAAGTGTAACACATCATCATCTTACTGCCTAATAAATACCCCTGTATAAAAATGTATTGTTATAAACATGCAACCTTCTTAATTGCACTAATATTTTAACTCTATTACTTACTGTAGAATATACACATTTCTTATTCAGAATGTTATAGTACATACAGGTTAGCACTTTTCTGTTAGCAGTTCTCACAGTAGTGAGAAACTTAAGCTACTGTCAATCTGAGTCACTAGCAGAGCTAAGAATAAAGTCCTCCTGACTGCTAATTTCCTGGCCACATGTGATGCTAGACTATATTTCACCCTTCGTACATGTTTTGTAAAACCCCTTTGTTTGACCTAATGCAACATCCCTTTCTGGAAAAAAGTACTAAATGAGTGATGAAACTATATTTTTCCTTCTTTGTGGCAGAAATGAGAAATTTTAGACCAAACCTGGTGAGAAGTTTTTGGTTTTGTGAATGGAGAATTTATAAAAGTTAATTTTTTGGTAAAATGTTACTGTACAAAAGTCATTTCTCAGAAATGCTATGATATAATGTGAAATAATCTTAACAGCTGTAGAAATTAGATATCTAGAATTAATCAGAGGTGCAAGTCAAAACTATTCTCCAAAAGGCATCCTGCACAAAGCACCATAGACAACTTTGGCTACGTCTAGACTGCAAGGCTTCTTTCAGAAGAAGCTTTTCCGGAAGAGATCTTCTGAAAAAACCATCTTCCAAAAGAGAGCATCCACACAGCAAAAACACATCGAAAAAGCAATCTGCTTTTTCAAAAGATTAGCATCCACACTGAATGGATGCTTATTGCATTTAAGCTGTGATTACTATGGATGGAGTGACCACCAGGGCGCCTGTGCTTTTTTCTCTTCCTTCTTCTTTCGAAAGAATTCCATCTTCCTTGTCTACACACACCTTTTTCTGAAAGAGCTCTCGTAGAAAGAGGTTTACCAATGTCGGAAAAAACCCTCTGTTCTTTTGACTTTTTTGTTGAAAGTATACGATTGCAGTGCACACACAAGTGAAGTTTTTTCGGAAAAAAGTCTGTTTCTCCAAAAAACCGCTGTAGTGTAGACATAGCCTCTGAGAGCAAAAATGGCAAGTCAGCGAGAAATCTTGGTGAAGCACTGGCTTTAAAAATGTTATCATGGTAAAGCATGGACTTGCAGCACTTTAATCAGTGTTGCTTATGTACATTTTGTTTGCAGCATGTGATGGACTGAAGCATTAAAATATTAAGTGGTAATTCTCTACTTTTCATTTTAATGTGGAAAAATGTACTGCAGTTTTCATTCAGCTCTAGTCCATGCTTTTTCCAGCATATAAAATTAATGAGAAAACAAGAGTACAGGTCACCCAAGAAAAATGCTGCCAAATCTCTAACATACTTAATACTGACAGCATGTTTTTGTTTAATGATCTCATTGTACATTAAGCAGTGGAGGCTGTTTAGATAGGAAAAGGTGCATGCTTTTTAAGGGCAAGCAAGCTCGAGAGTCACTTTTTGCTACAGACCAGGTCAGCTGATAGAAGCTGACCCGTTTGTCCTCACCCCCTGCTGCCAGAGGATGGGGAGGATTCTCAGACCAGATAGGTCCATGTCAGTGGAGCAGCACCTTCCCTTAGAAGTGGAGAAATAGCCTATATTTTCAGAATGCACTCAGGGCACTGTAATAATTGCTTCTCCCTCCCACCTCATCAGATTGGCTAATGTAAAGTGTGTGGGGTGGGGGAGGTAATCTTCCCCCAGCAGGTTTGGGGGCTTTGGCAGTAAACATGAAACAGAACATGACATCCTAGCCCAGTGGTCCCCAACCTTATGGGGTTGCCGGGCGCAAGAATGGCTTGGGCCAGCCCTGATCACTTGGCAGGTGCACATAAATGCCCCGGCAGGCACCATGGCGTCCACGGGCACCACGTTGGGGACCACTGTCCTAGCCTATGTAACTGTGGGGCAGCTGTCCACTGTGCATACTGCATAAATCAATGGGTGGGTGAAGGAGTTTAAAAAGCTATTCTTTACAAGGAGCCGAAGCCATAGAGGTCCTCCATAGCTTCACACTCTCTCTCTCACACACACACTCTCTCTCTCTCCCCATTTAACCCACATTTGAAGGGGCAGAAGAATAGCAAAGAGGGGACATTGATAGAAGCCCCTTCCGTATATGCTTATGGAATTACTCGCACTCTCTTAAATGGCTCAGGGTACCTCACCTATGAATGAAGTTAGCAGCTCAGTAAACCACTTTCCAGTGTAGCTGGACAATACTGTAAATGTTCATAAGGTAGACGTTACCACAGAACTAAATATTAGAAATGCAGAATAGGAAATTGCACATCTGATGATACCAACTACAAGGCTTTCAGTACAACAGAGAAAGTCCACACAAATGGATAAGGGGACAAATTTTTTTTTACAGTTTATCAAATTGAAAGCTATTTCAAACAAGAGTCCCATCAATAAGAATGTTTAAGTATGGAGGAGTTTTTCATTAATTGTGTATTGTTCTTCAGCAACCAACAGTGAAAGGATGGGTATAGGTGCATTTTAAATAGATTCCGATAACAATGATTTAACTGAAGCACATTTAGGTCAAAGCCTTTTCATAGAATGGTAATAGGAGTGGCATTTTTTCAGGCATGTTATACAAACAGAAAAGATCAAAATAACTATTATAGGAAAACAGTAATTAGCAACATATCTTTACAACAAAAATAAGTTTCCAAATTAGTTCTCGTGAGCAATGCAGTTAATTATTTAGGCACATATATACACATTTCCCTGCAATAGTAGTGCAATACAACTTTCTTTGCAATCACAACATAAGCCAGCTGCTCTACAACATATGGCACAGATAATTTCTCTTGTGGTTACAGTCTTGCAGTTCCTGCTCAGTCAATACTCCCAGTAATGTTATAGGGAATTCTGATAATGGATCTAACAATTAGGGTTCCAGTTATTGTGTATTACACACCTAGGTGGGGAGTAACTTTAGGTATAGAATTCTCCATGCAGAGATATGAGAATATATCCCTAGGTATTATTTATACAATGGCTGTTAAAACATTTGAAATGTAAATTGTGTGTCATTTAATTTACAAAATAGACTTTCATGCGTTATGGTATGTCTCTATTAAAAAAAGAAATACAACTGGTATCACTTTTACCACACTGAATTTTTCTTCTACTCTGCAGGTCATATTAGTAACAGGTAAGATAGTATGCAATCAAGTATTTTAATATGTCCTTGTAATTAATTAGAAAGGAAAAACATTGTCAGTTTAACATTAAAAAATTGTATGTGCACAAATGATGTTCATAACCGGATACCTGAAGCAATATTGATTTTGTTTGGCAGAATTTTCTTTACAACTGAACTATGTACTTTCCTTCACTAAACTAGTTAGTACAAATTAATATTAGTGGTACGTATAAAAAGTAAGATATGCAGTCAGTTACAAATCTGGCAGTATTTTTATATATGTATTTTAAAGTCTCATAATGGAATGATAAAGGCAGGAATCTCTTCAATTAATGGAGCTCCAATAAGAGATTTGCACTTGGTGCATTTCTCATCAGTTTATAGGCATCCTGAGTCAGTCTGAATACACTGCACCAGGAGTTAAGAGGGTCTAAACGTAGTATGATCCATTACACTCTTATTTCCATTGAAAGGTATAAAACAAAAAATTGTAATGGAAATATGTTGGTTAAAAATATTAATGTTCAAATAAAACTGCACTTACATTTTCAAATCTAATTTATATTTTTGGCAAATTTAATCAGCATGACTTGAATATTTAATAGTTTTACGTGCCTTCTACCATCAAAAGATATTACGCATCTACCATTTAATTTACATTAGGTAATTTTATTGTGTTATGTCCTCAGTCATGGGCTTTCCACACAGCATAACCCATATGTGAAGGCTTCATCAAATTTGTCTGTACAGTATTACTATATTTTCAGTGATAAATGCCTTTGTACAGTATTTACAAATTCTCTCCATTGTGATTAAAAAAGCAAATAAATAAAAAGCTTAAGGAAAGTAATGCTTTCTAGGCCATGGGCTTTTTCTTTTATCTTGCCTCAGCAGATGTTAGACTCCTCAGTAGATGAAGTTGGCTAGGCAGGATTGTTTCTCTTCCTCTTATTTGGGCTGTGACTGGGATCTTGTTTTAGTTCTTGATATTGCACCTGTTTAAACAGAATGTTCAGAAATAAACTGGTCAGGTGACCATTCACCAGCAAAGAAAGAGCACCAAAAAACAAGAGGCTTTTATTTTTCTTCTTTGGGCAAATTACTATCCTGACTCAAGCTTATGATTTTTGCACCCCAGCTGCAGATCCATACAAGTGATAGATGTGGAGTAAGCAGCAAAATCAGTATTAGAAAAATCTTACCAGGAAATAAAAAGGGTATTGATGAAAACTAGTGAAGTCTGTGTTTTCCTCAAAAATTGTTACACTGAAAATAAAGGAGTATCCAGTTGAAAGAGATCAATAAAAATTCTCTGCAGTCTTTTATTTAAAACATTCTCCAGTAATGCAAAGCTGACACTATTATGATAGTGCAACTCCTATTCACACCGAGTATGAATTTAATCCAGCATCTGAAAATGCTGAAAGCCTAGCCTCTTGCTCTACTTAGAGATTTATAAAAACATCATTCTGCAACACTTAACAGTTCATGTAAGATCCCACACCACAATATAAGTGCACAAGCTTCATAACATTTTTAAAAGGGTGACCTCATCACCTATAGTAAATAAAACAAAAAATTCGCACCTTAGAAAAATAGGTGGTGGTAACAACTCAAATTCACAGTGCTGTCACAAAAGAGCCTACCCTGACTCTGCACTATTGAATTCTCTTTCATTATCTGCTATCCCCATTTCCTCTCTTCAGGGGCTGATGGCCTTAGGCAGCAGTACTTCCTAAACAAACCCCAGCACTATGTTACTCTGGTGATATTTACAACAGCCCAGGTGGCTGGATAACAGCAACTCCATCACACACTACCATTTCCCAAAACGTTTTTTTTTATTAACTGATTGCCCTGAGGATCCCTCAAGCCTCAACAGTGGCAAAAAATAGTATAAAACGTATAGAAGACTCACCAGCCTGTTGATATTTTAGACCATAGAAATTAAAAGTCAAAGTCAAAACAAAATGATTTTTCTTATTTTAAAACTAAGCCATAGAATTAATCAACTAATGTTAAACCAACAACTATGAGAGAATTTAAAAAATATATACACACCACTTGTACATCTGAGGGAACTCTGGAAAGGAAGTCAAGTAGCTCATTGTTATCAATCGCATATGGACTGCGAAGTTTCTTAGTAAATTTATTGATGCCTGAAAGAGGGATATTTCAAATATTAAAATCTCTGGATTTTTTATACCATCCATTATTAAAAACATTTCTGGCAAACTTCTGACAAAGATTTTAAGATGCATTTCATAGTCTGATTTTTAGCAATCACTTAGTGAACTTGTATACTCAGGCCTGGCCTATATTACAAAGTTATGTCAATGTAAATTTACTTGAATCCACCTAGTTATGGGATGTGTCTACATCAACATTTGTCTCCTGACAACATCTGAACATCATTACAGTGATGAAATGACACCATCTTCCCAAATGATGCAAAGCCACAGTTGACCTATTTTAGAGTGAAATGGTGTGAGTATAAATGCTGCACTACCTATGTCAATACTAACTGCACTCCAGTAGCTGTTCCACAGTGCCCCTAATTCCTGCAACAGTGGCCACTCTGTGACCTTGTGGCTATGGAGTTGAAATTTGTGACCAAAGACCAGAAGCTATTCATCACCCACTCACCCCTCCTTTTAAAACTTCCTGTGTTTTTAAAATTCCTTTTCCTAACTGCCCCCACCTTGAGGAATACACCTACCAGCTCACTGTGTGCATCAAACCTACCAGCACCAGTCACAACCACAGAAGCACTCCTGCTGAGAGCAGGCAAGAAATTCTGGATCTATGTGGCCTATGGGAGAGAAAAGGCTGTGCATGCACAGCTATTGAACAGCCATAGAAATACTGACATCTATGTGGCAACAGTGCCACCTGAAAACAAAGGAACTTTCCCTGGGATACCAGAAGGCAAGAGAGGGCAACAATAAATCTGTTGTTGCCACCAGACCTGCTGTTTTATAACAAACTTCATGCTATACTTGGTGGGGTGCCCACCAACACTCTACAGACTACCCTGAACACTTTGCAACCTCAGATAGAGACCTGTGTTGTGAACAGTGAAGAGGGGACAGATGGAGTGGAAAGGGATCATTTTAAATTGTTGGGCAAACAAAGTAACTATTTTAAAAATTACTAAAATTATTTAGCTGAGAGCAACACAAAGTGGTAGGCTAGTTCTTACTGTTTCTCTGGCTGCCAACTCAAAGAGGTGGCTCCCACTATTTAATCAGAGGGTTTCTTTTATGTACTTTAGGAGACACCATGTTTAAGACAAGAAAAATAGTCACAATTATTAAACATTTTTATTATTAAATAAAGCAAACGAAAAATACCACAAGTCCCTGGTGATTTCCATTACAATCTCTTTGTCTCCACAGAGAGCTTTAAAAGAGATTATACCCTGTATAGTAAACCACTCCTGGGGGTGCTTTTCTCTTGAGTTAAATCCAAAGGAAATTGTTTCTCAGAATTATTGTGAATGCAGTTTACCATTTTATTAGATACATATATTTATGCAGGGACAAAATAATTTGTTTAAGGCCAAGTAGATTTTGTTTATTATTAATAAATAACTAGACAGTTTATAATTGGTGAAAATAAGCAATCTTAACTAAATTAGTTATCTTTTAAAAGTCATGGAAGACAGGAGAGACTCCAGAAGACTAGAAAAGTGAAAATATAATGCTCATCTATAAAGAGGGAAATAAGGACAACCCAGAAAATTATAGATCAGTCAGCTTAACTTCTGAACCAGGAAATATAATGAATCAGTTTGCAAACATCTAGAAGATAAGGTGATAAAAAAAATAGCATGAATTTGTCAAGAACAAATCACATCAAGCCAACCTGATAGCTGTCTTTGATAGGGTAACATGCCTTGTGGATAGGGAAAAGTGGTAGAAATGGTATAGCTAGACTTCAGTAAGGCTTTTGATACAGTCTCGCATGATCACCTTATAAATAAACTATGGAAATACAACCTCGATGGAGCTATTATAATGTGGGTGCTTAACTGGTTGGATAACTATTCTTAGAGAGAAGTTATCAATGGTTCACAGTGATGTTGGAACTGCAAAACAAGTGGATCAGTTCTTGTTCCAATTCTGTTCATTATTTTCATCAGCATCTTTCAGATAATGGCATAGAGAGAGCACTTATAAAGTTTGCAGGTGGAGGAAGGGAGTTTTGTAAGTGCTTTGGAGGATGAGATGAAAATTCAAAATGATCTGGACAAACTGGAGAAATAGTCTCAGATAAGTAGGTTGAAATTCCATAAAGACAAATACAAAGTACTCCAATTTGGAAGTAACCATTGCATACATACAAAATGGGAAACAGCTACTTATGTAAGAGTACTGCAAAAAGGGATTTTGGGGTCAAGCTAAATAGGAGTCAACAGTTGCAAAAAAGAAAACATCATTCTGGCATGCATTAACAGCAGTGTTGTAATCAAGACAAAAGAAGTAATTTCCCCCTCTATTCTGCACTGATTAGGCCTCAGCTGGAGTACTGTGTCCAGTTCTGGGCACCATATTTCAGAAAAGATGTGGATAAATTGAAGAAGGTCCAGAGAAGAGCAACAAAAATGATTAAAGATCTGGAAAACATGAGCTCTCAGAGAAGACTCAAAGAATTGGGTTTGTTTATTCTGGAAAAGAGAAGACAGAGGAAACATGATAATAGCTTTTGATTACCTGAAAGGTTGTTACAAGGGAGAGGGAGAAAAATTATTTTCCTTAGCCTTTGGTGGTAAGACAAAAAGCAATGGGCTTAAAAGCAGCACGGGAAGTTTAGGCTAGACATCAGGAAATACTTCCTGTCATAGTGGTTAAGCTCTGGAATAAATTGCCCAGGGACATTGTACAATCTCCATCATTGGAGATTTTTAAGAGCAGGTTAGACAAACATCTGGGTGGGATAGTCTAGATGGTGCTTGGTCTTGCCATGGGTGGCAGAGGACTTGACTTGGTTTCTCAAGGTCCCTTGCAGTCCTATGATTCTAAATCCTATGAAATCTTTCTATATACCGTATATATATAAAGTTTTTCCTGCCACACGACAGAATGATGTACAGTAAAACTCCAGTAGTCCGGCACTCCTGATGGTCCGGCACCATCTGGAACCTGGAAGTGGTCCGGGCAGCCGGACAATTGGAGCTGCTCTGCCTCCTGCTTCCCCCGATTCAGCCGCTGCTGAAACTGACCAGCGGCTGACTCGGGGAAGCCGGGGGCAGAGCAGCTGGGGTGCTGCCGGGTTGGTCCTGCAGCGCCAAGGGGCGCATCCCCCCCACTCCACCCCAGACGCCTCATAGCCCCCCCCCCCTTCCGATAGTCCGGCATATCTGATAACCTGGCACCCTCTGGGTCCTAAAGGTGCCGGATTATCGGAAGTTTACTGTATTTATCTTAGTATTCAACAAAGGCACCAACAAGTTTGTAATGACTTATGAAATTAAGTTGTAATCATTTTATTAATGCTATTTTTGCATTACTATTGAGGCCTTTTCTACACAAGGAAGGGGACAGGGAGGAGATGTGGCAGGGACCACACAGAGGCAGGATCTGTTTGAAACTCTGCTGGAGTCAAGCCCATTCTGCCAGGCAAATGCATATGAGCTGATGACAGGGAAGGGAACTAACCTAAGGTGGCATGGTAGTCCGATTACACATTTCACATCAGAACAGGTATTGTGCTCAAGTTTGCTTTTCAATTCTTTGCTTATTGAGGTAGGCAAGAGGGGCCCTGCAGAATACCTTGTTTATCTACATAGGGATGTCTCTTATCCTTGTGGGAGATGTCAGTGAAGCTTTCATGGAAGCACTTTGCAATTCTATTCCAAAGATTCCTTAGGAGTACATCCTTGTTTCTTCCCCCGCAATAGGAGACCTTCCCATGCCACTCTGCAAGTCTGGCTGGCACTGCTGCAGTAAACAAGCTAGCCACATACTGAGCCAGCTGGCTTTGGGACATCAATTGCAGCTGAGTTCTCTGGGCCTTTGTCATCCTCAGCAGTGAGATATCAGCCAAAAAAAATCATCCTCAATGAAAATAGTGCCTTTATTCTCTGCACTTTCCTTAAACCCCTATCCAGAGAGAGGTGCCAAATAATGAAAGCTTCAGTGCAACAGAACACTCACCAGGATTTGAACTGCTGAGCAGTGCTGTAGTGAGATGCTAAAAGCTAAAGTGACAATGAAAATTTCACATTAAAGATATTATAGGGGATAGATAGCGTAAGCGTTCGTAGAATCATAGGGTTGGAAGAGACCTCAGGAAGTCATTGAGTCCAACCTGCTGCCCAAAGCAGGAGATTTAGCTTTCCCTTTCCATTGTGACACTCTATCAGTGCTGTATCTGTCTGTTTTAATCAGTAGCCTCTGGGGTGCTGGCCTTGAATGTATGACCTTGACCAGGAGAAAGAGAAGATTGGAATAGAGAGCAGGGGAGGGGAAAAAGACACAGTACATTAAGAAGCTCACCAAGATACAAGTTTTCTAAGGCTATAAACTCAGACGTGGTAGAGAAATATTGACCCACGTGCCCAAAGATCCTGGATGCAGCAGCCTTTCCATCCATGGCAGAATACCATAGTCACAACTCCCTACACCCCATAATATTCCAGATGGCAGCCTAGTCTAAATCCTGATACACTTGCCACTTGCTTGTCCACTGCCAATATAGCTCTCATTTTGGTGTCTCTGTATAGACAGATATTAGAGCGTAGCTTGTCATATCCAACAGTTCTGAAGCCACTGCTAAACCTACCACTGCTAAACATCCTAAACCTGCATTACAATGAGATCCAATTAATTGGCCCTCGTTTCTAAGGTCCTTAAATAGGTGATCCAGCACATGGAGCGTCTTCATAAACACCAGCAGCAGCCTGACATTTTTCTGCATTGTCCCCATCAACATCTGGTTGTTGTGCTTGAACATCCCTGCATCTTCCTCATCACAATCTTGGATGTGATTGTACTGATTCAAGTTCTGCAAGCACAGGAGAATCATGCATCCTGTAGTAGCAACACTCATGAGAATGATGCTGAGCGGTGAAAGAGCCATGTTTCTACTAGAGAGATGGCAGAGACTAAAATGCAGCAGACAGGGCTGTAGGAATTTTTTAAAATGGTGTGAAAATTATAGGATGTGGAAAGTGCTTCAGGATGGAGCAAGATGCATGATGGTAATTTGCCTAATCACTCCCAGAAATACCTAAGCAAATCACTGGTATCCCACAAAGTACTTCAAAAGTGTCCCAAAGGGCATTTGGGCTGGGCAGCAGCAAAAGGTAACCATCCATGGTGAGCCACATTTCACACGGTGGATAGTTGTAGAACCAACAGAAGCACAAACCTGCCTAAGCAATATACAAATATCAGCAATTGTTTCCCAGTACAACTTGCATTGACCAAACTTTGTAGTATGGAGATTGTATCAGTCTCTAAATGTGCTCTTGAAGTATTTTTTTCCTCAGTACTCCCTCCTTTAATTTTAATCTTGGCAGTAACACCTAGAATTGATTGGAATTTTTTAGATGGAAGATTTTTCTATGAAAAAAATTCCAATTTTGTCAAAAACAAAACATTTTGTAGTAACATGTATACATTATGACAACACTACCTTGCTAGTCATGTTTCAAAACCTGTCTGCCAGACACATTTCAGTCAAAACCTGCTTGGTTTCCTGCTAGCTTGCCTGCTCAGCTCCCTGGCAGGTGGTCTGAAGAACTGCCTCAGAGATGGAACCCCAGAGCTTCTGGGGTTGACAGCTCAAGGGAAGTTCTGCAATGATACCAGACCCAGAGCAGCTGGCTGCCCAAGTTCTGGAGGCTGGAGAGCAAGCTGCCTAGATAGCTGGGGATGACATCCCACAATATTTCATTCAAGAAACACTAAAAGATGAAGTTTCTAAAATAAGCAACGTGTTGCTGGGGCTAGCAGGCTCCCTAGCTCTAAGGCAGCCTCAACTCTGAATATTTAGGGAGAGTCATGGATCTGAGGATCCTAGAAGCCCCAGAAACTCTACTGCTTCTGGTTACAAAACTGTATGCTAGATTTGACCCAGCAGCCACTCCAGATCCTGAGGAGCATATTTCACTCTAGAAATATATTTTGGTATTTCTAAAATCAAATACTGCAGGAGCTGAGTTCCACAGAAAATTTAGTGTCTCTGCACCAATTGGGACAAATTTTCTGAATACTCACATTACTACAAAATGAAAATTCACTGTCTGTATCAGCTCTAGAGGCAATTGTTAAGTTTTCTGCTTTACTTTACAGTAAATCAAGGTAATAATCTTTACTTCTCTGCTTCAGAACCCCAGGGCCATATTCAAGCTCCTTTTGCAGTTTTGTTTGAGGGATGTTAATATATATTTTGACTTTGGAATACTTTTAGAATGCAAGGTTTGATAGTTTATTTTTCCACAAAATAAAAGATGTACTAGTTTGCTCAAATCAACAACCGGAGTTCAAAGGCACCAAGCACACCTTAGAAAAGCTAAGCTAAAACAGCATTTCCAAATTACAGTTGCTATTGCATCATTAGATACCGGGCCTAAAACACTCATGCCCAAAGTATGTCCAAACAAAATATGTCCAAAGCAGAGCTCACAGTGTCATTAGTCTCCCAGATCACATTACCCCAGTAAGCTGGGACATGAACATGGCCTGCTCTGGTTTTGGGATAGCTAGCTGTGATATAAACTGATTCAATTTTTCTTTCAGGCAGCCTTAGCTGGTAGATCATCTATGGAAATTTGGCCAGGTTATAAAATTTCATGCCTTTAACAGAATGCGTATAGCAGAACAGCAGTGGAAACACTGCTGGCCCTCCACAGAGTGAATCGACAATCCTACACAATTGCCCAGAAGTGCAAGGCATGAGGAGAGAGGAAATTTGCACTCAATGGGAGTGAATTTGGTAACTGGTGTAAGTTTTGAAATTCTAGCTCTTATTAAAATTGGTGAATAGAGAATTTTAACACTCAATCACATCCATCTGAGGGGACCCAATCCAGCATGGAGACACTGAGAAATCAAGTGTCTAACCAAGATATTCTAAAACTGTGGGCAGTGGACCACCTATTCGTAATTACATCAACAGCTCACAGACCATATAAGACCAGTTGCTTCTTGGTAGCACCAGAAGAGTCTGGACATCTGTAAAAATAGCTATAAATAAGGATGTACAACCCTAGGATCCTCCTTTTAACTTTACCTCATAAGAGGAGTAAGAGGCAAGAGTCACTCTCCATGACTGGAGGCTGCAGCTGGAAAAGAGCTACCATTGGGACTGAAGCATTCAAGAAGAAGGGAACCAGGAACCATGTGAAAAAAAAGAAGTGGGTGAAGCAGAGGACTGACACAGGGTGTGGTGGGGAACAGAACAGGAGAAATGCAGAATGGGTGGGAGGAAGCTGAGAGTAAGAGGAAATGGTATGATTAAGCCTTTTCAAAATGCTTAAGATGAAGCATTTTGATAAAAGCTAAAAATACACCAATAATTTCCTAACTTTACTCTTCCATTTAGGCAGCTGTATTAGCCATAGTGGTGCTACACAATTTTGAACAGAATTAGACTGCAAGTGGACCATAAGAGACACCGGACAAGTTTGAGAATTTTAAGTTTATGTAGAGGAAAAAGCAAAGAATCCTTTGGAACAGAGATTTCAGAGAAAAAAGTCTGTGGGTGCAAAAAGAGAAGATTTAGTGATGCAGATGCTATCTGACATCGCATGGAGAACATTTCTTAGGAGAAGAGTTGCCTCATTAAACAGCAGCATGGCCACATGAATTTGCAAAGCAACTCAAATTACTTTCCTAGAGGTGACCAACTATCTTTCACTAAAAAATGAAATAAAAATAAAATTTATCTTTAAATGCAGAAAAAAATGAATGGGAAGATAAGTTGAATATACACCAAATAAAGTAAAAATGTGTGTGTGTGTTTTTTTGGGGTTTTTTTTTTTTTGCACAGAGTTCCATTTCAAGAGCAGTTTACTGGACTTAAGCCAAAAGTTTAAACTTCAGTCAAAGGTCTACGTGTGAGAAAAATGCAATTTTGTAAAAAACTAAAAGACTATACCTCATGCCAAGGCACTGTTAGCAGTAGAAAAGTGAGAAATCAGATGAAATCCTTGAACAGGAAACTCCTCATTCCTGATGCTTTCATTTTTTATAGATTTTTCTTAACTGCTCCCTATTTCTTCTGTGTTCATAGCTCATCAACTACAAGCTTTCTGAACTGTATAATCAGTTTTGGTGTGGGGTCTTTTAGTAAAGACTAAAAATATTCTACCTTCACCCAATTTGCTTCAAATTTTCTAGTCTTGATTTAGGTATAATAAACTATTTGAAGTCATTTCCGTGATTTTGTGTGTTGTCATTGAGTCTGAACAATGAATTCTCCAAGACACGTGTATTTTCAGGGGAAAAAAAAGCTAGTCGCTCCCATAGACTTAATTGAGACTATTTTCTCTGTAGAAGGTGTGTACTTATAGAATGCAGGTACAGCTGCAACAGAGGTGGGTTTGTGTTAAAAATGTATTAAAAACATTGAGCAATCTCTGTAACTGGTATATTATAGGTAGCTTTTCTAAATTAGTGCAAAGAAAGCCTAAGTGAGAGGTTAAAGTGTCTCAGAAAAATCCCCCAAACTCCAACTCCCTTTTGTTCAGTATCCACCAGTAAAATAGCATTTATGTTTTTGTTATCCTAAAGGTGACCCTTTAAGCAGGTGTCTAAGCTTTACATACACTTTCACAAGATAAAGTGCTGCAGCAAAAACATATTGTCCTAAATGCACTATATAGATTGAAATGCCCCTGTTTGTGTATAAGTGGTGAAAATAAATCAGAGTAATATCTAGACAAAGCTACACTTTGATATATGAAGAATCCTCATGGCTGCATGTTTATAGTATGCTGAAGCCTAGAATGCCACACAAGAAAAATGCACTTTGCAGGTGGGCCTAAATCTTTACACAGTTGTGATTTTTAACTAACCTGTCTGTTTCCATCATGGAATAGCTTTGTGACCATAAATACTGAAAACTACTGACAGTATAACTCATCCCTTAAAAAACAGTTTGTTCTAAGTGGCACAGACAGTTAAAAAAAAGGCTTTACTTACCCCAGACAAGGACAATGTATCTCAGTGGAATGAAATACAGGATGACTGTGAACACACAGAGGGCAACAATTGCCAGCCAGCTTAAGAATGGGACAGTCCAGTTGAATGTACTGAATGAAAAATTAACATAAGTCAGAAGCCTAATCACTTCACAGAACTAATAAGAGAACAAACAATGGGCAGGTAGATTACAGCTGTAAATGGAACAGTCTTCAGCAGTGTGAGGACTGTAAGCATGCATGGATGCTGAATATGTTGGAGATCTGGGACCCCCTGAGAAGATGAAACTGGGACTTAGAGGTACAAGTGCCTGGGATAGAAGGTACAAGTGCCTGCATGCCACTGAAAAACCAGTGCTTATGGCGTTGGAAGTTCCAATACTTTCCCCTATTTTTGTCACAGACCTCTGTCCTCTGTTCATTTGCTCAGAATCCAAGGATCTGTTCATTTGCTCAGAAACCTCTCTTAACTGGAATGAGATTATACAGCCCTGTTTGGATCATCTGATTTGATTCTCCCCTGTGTTCTGCATGAAATACATGGTCAGAGAAAGAAGCTAAAAGCTGATCAGAGGGCACTTCTTTCTTAAACACATGGCAGCACTCTCCATCAGTGATCATTTAATCACTGAGTGAACAAACATGTGTGTACAAGGTAGGCAACTCTTTTGCACAACTGCTAGTGGGTTAGTTAATTAGGTACGATGGGTAGTTTTTCTGAATGAGTGGCAATATAAGGAGGAAAGGGAAGGGGAAAAACAAACAGGACAGCAAAGGACAGAAAAAAAAAAGGGGTGGGGACAGAAAAAAAGGGGCGGAAAAAACAAAGTGGTTAAAGAGAAATGAAAATACAATAAGGAAACCACACTGTACCAATCTAAGAAAAATGGGAAGGGGCATTATTAATTCAAAGATAAGGGAGGGGGGGAAAGAGGGGTTGGGCTCCAATAGTAGTTTCAGGGGAATGGGTTGATGCAAACCTTCAGATTAAAAAACCCTTCAGTGTGGGTCCTAGATCTCAAAGTGTAATAAAGATCTGCTGAGCAGCCTGAGATATGGGGGGAAAGGAAATGCCAGCCAACAAATCTAGAAGCAGCTTTGTTCTGGGTCCCCCACCCTGAAGTGCAGTGAAGAAATGAAGGTCAGGAAGACAAATTAAAAAAAATCCCAGGGGAACTTTTGTTCAATGGAGTTTGGTTAAAAGGAATTGTTATATAAGTTACAACCACCACAAGGATGCTCTCTGGCATTTGCCTTCCCATATGTATGTTTTTGGCTCTGAACCGATTTACAGTGTCCCTTTAAATTATTATTGCCAGATATGTACCTGGATCATTTTGGCTAAATGTTTCTGGCTTCCAGGGTTAAATAATTACTATTGCCTGGATTGCTAGCTATAATTTATTATGATCTCTGGCTTCTTTTGGTTGTTTGTCTTTTCCTCCCCAGTAATTTTGACTTGTCTCCAGAGTGAACATTATGTAAGTGTCAATTGCTGTAGGATCACTCCCTAAATCCTGGGGGACACCTGCTCTTTTTCCTTCTTCTGTGTATATCTGGGGTGAACAGAAGGTTGAGGGTCTGCTCGCATTCTTGTGACTTGCATTGGGTGCTATGGATCACAAACACCCCATGTGTGGGAACACTGGCTCCTCACTTAGCAAACCTCCTTATGTGCTGTGTTAGCACTGTATTCAGTACAATTTTCCTTTTACATTTTTAGGAACAAATTACAAAGATTTATAGGAATTGTCATTAATCACACTTGTTTAGCAAATTATGTTGCTTTCTTATACAATGGAGCAAAAAATATTAATTCCAAAATTTTTAAAAAATAATCATCAAGATAACTTCCCTATGCAGCTTTTTAATGAAAGTTTTTTCCAAAAGAGTGCTTGTTTTTAAAGCTTGCCCAGTATGAAGTGTCTGTGCCTACCTCTGCTGGTGTGTGTCTAACCTGGTATAAAGTTGCAAAGTGTACTTTTAGGCATATTTTCCCATGGAAAGAGCTCTCAGGTTCTTCTTTTAAAGTCTTTGTTCTGAAATTCATAAACTACGACTTTCTGTAACACCATTCTCATAGAATCACAACGTTTAAGGCCAGAAGGGACCATCAGATCAATCTAGTCTGCACATATGGCAGTCTCATAAGCATGAGACACAAATGACCACATATGCTAGATTCACCAAACTTTGTTCGGAGATGCGTGAAGCCTGTATCTTTGTACCCAGGACAGTATTCACAATGAGGCAGGAAAACAATACTTACACTGTCACCCTGATCTCTAGATTTCATTGAATGTACTGCCGGAACCCTACAGATAGAGGCTGTTGAGGGGGATGCTCTGAATCAGTGCAGCACCCTACGTTTTTGGCGCAAATATTCCATCAAAGGGGAAGGGAACGTGTACCTGACGTTCTGCTGGCAAAAGTCCAGGCTGAATTTAGCCCTGTCTTTTAATTGAGAGAATCTTTATGGAATGTTTCTGGTCTTTAATAAACATTAAATTACTCATTCATTTAACATGCCAACCACATACCAAACTTTCTGTTATGGGCCAGCATCAATCACAAGCAAACACTGCATAATTTTGTTTTCAAAAACAATCCATACATATGCTGTATAGCTTTAACCACTTATTTTTTTTAAGATTTAAGTATGTTAATTGTATTTTACGTTGAAAGAATGTAAAAATTGCACATAAAATAGTGTGAGAAACGCATCTATATAAAACCTTACTAGTAACAGAATACATGTGTATATTTAAAATTTCTGAAATATTTATTTAGGTCTATTTATTTCTTTTATCATGACTTTGTATTGCTGTTTTTAATGTCTAGGTTAGAAAGAGTGTTATGTCTCGACAGAAAGATAGTCTTATTTCTTACTTCAAAGCCACAGTTCTGATTCTTTTCCAATTCATATATTTCTAAATTCCAGAATTAAAATGACAGGACTTTCATGCATCCAAGGGCCAGCATAAAGCAAAGTAAATAATGATGAGGTTTAAGCAATACATCATCCAAAACTGCCATCCTCTGCCAAAAGAATGTAACATTTTGCAGCTTGGTTGGAGAAAAAAAAATGTGAACACCATCAGAGAGCAATCCAGCACCAATATGTCAGCACTCACTTCTTTATCCTTTCTCCAAAGGAAGCCACTTCATCAAGGACATTCTGGACACTGATACACACCTCCTGGATGGCATAGAGTTTATTCATAAATCCTTTTTTTTCACTATCCTGAAAAATAAAGGAAGTTGCAACAATAATTGAGTGAAAACTTTTTTGACCATAGTCATTGTCCTAAATATTTCTGAGGTAAATTTTAAAATCATACATATTACAGACATACACAGAGCTCAACAGTAAAAAGTCAGAATTTAAAAACTCTTACCACATGGTAGTATCTTAGGCTTCATCTAGACTGCACATCTGCTTTTTTGGAAATTTTTTTGAAAAAGCGGACACACTCTTTTGCCATCCCTGTAAACCTTGTTTTATGAGGAATAAAGGATGTGGCAAAAGAGCACGTTTTTTCTGAAATTTGGCACCATGTAGATGCACCAAATTTTGGAAAAGCCTCTTTCAACAGTAAAGCAGAAAAAGATATGCAAAGGCATATTGCAAATTGCATTTCTTTTTCTGACTTACCCATGCAGAGTAGACATAGACTTAGATACTACAGTTCTTTCCCTCTAGGCTGTCTACGCAATATTCAAAATATTAACTGGGTACACAATGGAGCATAGCTTAATTTGCCATTGTAACCATTTTCTAAATACATATTTCTAAAGTTCAGCTCTCTGGCTTATTATCTTGAGGATGCCAATTTCATATCCTGTGAACTCTGGTCACCGATAAGAGTCAGGCAGCTATATTACAGCTCAGATTTCTGAGCTCACTTTCTTCAGTCAATGTGGGTTTCCACATTGTGAGATGATAAAAACTCCTTTGGAAGTACAGAGAGTAATGAACCAGACACACTTCAGGTCCTGAGGACAGGCTGCTGACCTCAGAAAGTAACCTGTCAAGTTCCATATAAGATTTTTCCCCCTTCTCACAGCATCAGGCAGGTATTACTTTCAATTGCATTGAGACACAGTACTGGGAAATGCCAAATTAATCTGAATGTATTAGGAAGGTTTGCAGCTACTCCTTTCAGGTCTGAATAGTATAGGTACACAAAGAAATGCTTGCACTGGTGGCCCCCGCTGCACTCACTATGCTGCTCTCATCCATTAACATTCCAGTAAAACATATAGCCAGTTAGGGCATCCTGATACACCCACATAATGGCAGGTGCAGTCTCCCCAGACAAACGTCTGTGCACTATTCAGCAGCAGACAGACACGTGTTTAAATTGTCAGGCATATCAGTGACCTCAACAATCAGTCCAATGAATACGGTCAATGTTCCTTTTGCCCCAAGTGTCATTGTACATATAGTCTACATAAGGTGTTGCTACAACTTTCTTATGACATGCACTGTATGCTGCTTCAGAAGCTTGTAATGAGTCAGCTACAAAAAGAAAGATAGATTCTGGGAATGTCCAGGAAAGGGTATTCCATATAGTAGTTTGATTACTTGCATAGTTAGGTTTCCAAATTGTATTGGATTTTGATTCAAAGAGCAATTAATCTACATAATAAGAATCCAGGATTATCACTTTGTGTTGTCCTAGAACATCTGCACAGTCAGTTTGTGTCTAATATCCTGGGACCAACATGGCTATGACAAAGTGGGTCAGGCAATATCTTTTACTTGGACCAACTTCTTGGTGAGAGAAACAAACTTTCAATCTTGCCCAATTTTGGAGAAGAGCAGCTCTGTGTAAACTTGAAAGCTGCAGTTGGTCCACTAAATGATATTACCTGACCCACCTTTCCTCTGTACAGTCAGTGTGAAGCAATGTCAATAGCTATAAGCCTGGTTGAGAGTTCTTGTTTTCATCAGAATAAAACCAGGTTCAACCAGCACTGAGTCTAAGGCCATCCGATTTTTAAGTTCTCAGATATGTGTCTTTTACTCTTTATGAATTATACCCTTTGAGGGGTGGGTGGGTGGGTGTAAAATGACCACATTAGTGTGACCACTTGCTTTTGAAAACTGGGAATCATCTCTTACAAGTCGTTATCATGCTGATGGTTTTACTAAGAGCAATGTTTTGTCAGATTTTTCTTTTCCTCCTGAAGAAACAGTCAGCTGAACAGATGAAACTGAGTACATACACACCCAAAGGACCACTCCTCAGGACATAATGTTCCATGTTGATACTCTCCTCCCCAGGAGAATTTCCACCCAGTAGCTACACACAGCATGAGATCCACATGCCATCAAATTCTACCACTGAGAAATGCTGCATGTAACAACTCTGCCACTGCAATGGCAAAAAGTCATTTTCTTCTGGCCTCTCTCAGAACACTTGTGATTTGGATATTTTTAAGTAAGCCCAATATATTGGACTGAGCCACTGTCATCCTGCCTAGAATGTATTTTCTTATAGTGTTTTATTTAAAAAGATGCTTTTCAAGGTTAGCAAAGTTTTGAAAAGCAAAAATGTTTGGGTTGATTTTTTTTAACTTTAAAACACCTTCCATTACAAACTACAAATTAACTATTTATTGTATCTGACCCAAAACCACAGAGCCCTGCAAATCTATGGATATCCACAGCTCATTTTTGTGGATACAGATGTGCATGCAGATACATTTTATATTTATGCAAGACTCTACCCATAGGTAGTCAAATTGCTTTGTGTTGCATTTTATCTATCTATTACTTTTTCTATTAATGTTCAATAGTTTATTAGTAGAAAATACTTTGGTATATTTCCTTTAGTGTCATTTTCGGTTTTTCCTTATAAATCAGT
Source organism: Rafetus swinhoei (assembly GCA_019425775.1). Classification (NCBI taxonomy): domain Eukaryota; kingdom Metazoa; phylum Chordata; order Testudines; family Trionychidae; genus Rafetus; species Rafetus swinhoei. The sequence goes on from CM033427.1 coordinate 60,090,912, forward strand.
TTGGATAAGGGACATCATCTAGCATTTAAACATCCAAAGGTTCTCAAGAGACACTGGTTCAAAAATTTCAGTGTCAAGATTTCTTCTGAAGATGTTAGAAGAATTGAGACACAACATGGGTTGGCTGTAATGCAGCAATCATATGAGGGATATATATGGCAAAAATATTGCTAATGATTTAATGTACTTTAAAAGCTGTAAATATAAAACATGTATTTACATGGGTCACAAAAGCTGTAAGCTATTTTGAACCCACTTATAAGAGTCAGATTGTATCATCAATTTGTGAGGTTAATAATGAACTGCTGTTAGTTGAAATAATGTATTAATCAAGCAAAAATATTCTCTGATGATCAAAGTCATTGAAATAAAATGTGTCCCGAGCTATACAGCATTACTGAGTCTGAGTGACTTCCTAGATATTTATTTCATTCTTTTCTAGCTTGCCATTGACAGCAGTAATTCACTGCAGATACACTAGAGCGCCTTTGGATTTACAGTATATCCAGTGTATTTCATGTAGCCCAGAAAATGTAGATTAATGTTTAACTTTTCATATCACTACAATGTCATTATGAAAGAAGTCTGCACTATTCACTCAAGCAGAAATCACTCATGCACTATTGGATGAATATCAAAAAAAAATCTGTTTTTAATATAGGAGGAAACAAACAAATCACACAAGTCATAGCTGCTTTCTGCTCTTTATACTATATGCAGTTCTGCTTCTTTGGTTTACATTCTCAGATGCTGCTCTTGTTATAAATGTGTGTTGATTTATAATCAAATTATGTGAGAAACGAATTATATCAATATAATAAAAAATGCCCTTTGTGACATCTCCAAACCTCAGCAGTGATTACTTTAGGAGATCCTCTGGCTATTTTTCTTTACAAATATTTTACAAGACAAACCTGTACCATTTTTGAAAGCACATCTGTTTTAAATTATTCCCTTAAAACAGAGAAAGCGAAAGAATCACCATTTCTTCCCCCTACCTTCTGAGCTCAAAGGAAATTTGTTGACATATTCTGAGGCAGGCATAGACAAAACAGCACAGGAAAGACGAGGTGGTCAAAAGGATCAGAGTTTGGCTTTGCTTAAACTAATTCCACATGCCCCTGCTCCAAAGATTTGTAGAGAAAATAATCTGGGATAGGGAAAAGCTGCACTTATTTTTTTTCCAGTAAGATGCTGTGTTAGCAAATAGAACATATGAGCCACCTTCAGTGAACCAAGGTCCTTAATAATCCATTTTTCAAACACTACTGGCATTTCCTTTCCAGACAAAGATAGACTGTGACGGGAATCAATTTCATCATTTGTATGGCTACAATTGCCAAGTTTCTGGAAATAATTGTCATTTAAATACTGGATAACATTTATTATATGAAGCCAACAACAGTTTTATTACTTTTTAATTTCTATGATTTGTTTGTTTGCAGTAGGCTTAGGGTAACTCAAAAAGCAAGATGTTTGGCGAGGGATGGGCTTAAGAATAAACCACAAGTAATGTGTCAAATTAAAGCTGATGGCCTGACTTGAATTCATAAAAGGAAGGGAATGCAGAATAAGGACTGAGACTATTGTCTCAAATTGTGGTTTACAGTGGACATACTGCCTGGCAAATAAAACCACTTAGCACTGATACTGTGATTTTCAACCATCTCTCTATTTTAGATATAGTGAAACTGAGGAAGAAAGTTAAATGAGCTCTCCCAGTTTGCACTGCTGATCCATAGGAGAGACAGACAGAATATAACAGCTCATCTGCATCTGATGCCTTACCACTGACCCATACTTCCACTAGCATATCATAATGGGGTGATTTAAGGAAAGAACAATAGTAATAGCACTGTTTTCCCCCCTGTGTTAAAGTGCAACACCGAACCATGCATTTTTTTAAAAGGCAAAGCGTCAAAAATCAGTAGGCCAGATTCTTCACTCATGTTGGTGTTAATCAGGAGTAGCAAATGAAGTGAATTGACTCAAACACATGAAGAACAGGTTTGAAGTGACAGGAGAATGTTTTAAATGTAGAAATCAAAGCTCTAAATAGGGTATAGTGGATACATGCCCTGGTCATAGACATAACATGACTACCTGGAATGAGTGGGGCAGGTTTGGAAACAAGACTGATATGGGTGAAATTAGGAAGAGGGGAAAAGAATCATAAGTGGAAGTAGGCAATTTCTAAGTTTATAGGTGGGACTGTGGAGGGGAGCAGGAAGACAGAGCATCTCTCATTGCCTGAGCCTTTCAATCCACCTGCTCCCTCAGGATAAGGAGCAGCAAAGTGTGTGTTCGGTGGTTATTTGTACAAAGGCTGGTGATAAGAGGAAGCAGACTGGCCTGTAATAGATAAAACAGGAGAAGGGGAAACTAAACCATCAATCGTATACTAAATGCAAATCTCCTAATTGTGCCAGAGGGATCTTTTTATTAACTTCTCCAAGAGTTGTGGTAAAGACAAACATTTAATTCTTTAATTCAATTTAACTCTAATGCCTCTGTCCCACTGAATTACCAGTTATTGCAGAAATACAGTAGCTATCAGTGGGAACTCAATCTGTGACCTTCAGCACTAAAACCAAAGGTCTCAATAATTTGAGATGAGGAAGAACTGCTTTCTCTGAGAAATAGCAGGAATACCATCTGCAAAATCCTACTAGCAGCCCCATGCCAAGTCATGGGTCTCCCCATTAATATACAAGGTTTTAGAGTTGACTGCTTCTCCCCATGAGGAGTTTCTCATCTTCTCTGCAAATGAGAGACTAGATTTGGGTCAGTCTCAGTAGTAGCAATATCAAAGCAGACGACTCAGTTTAAATGCACTTGTAAATGTCCATTCAGCCACCTGTGAATTAGACCCATGTCAGTTGGGAATACCTTAGTCCTTTATTGGCAGGAATTGTTAATGCCTCCCGTAGGGAGGTCAAACAGACGGTTATTGTTGCACTATGCTATGGCCTGGCCTTGGCTCAGAAAAACTGTCACTAGGGATTAACAACCTCACCAATTACTTGCCAGACTGTAACTTTCTGTAGAAGATCACTGAGAAAGTGATAGCCTGCCAACCCTAGCAGTATTTTATCTCTTCCAGTTTTTCTAAACCAGAATCAGTCGGGCTTCAGGAACTGGACATGGCACACAGACGATTCATTAGCTTTTCATTTCCTCAGGGAAATGAGAAGTCATCAGGCATCCACAATGATACTATTAGATCTAAACAGGCTGTGATGCTGTTGGCCATGAGATGTGGCTGATTTGTCCTCAGGACCTGATGGGGCTCTAGAACTGGTTTCATTCATTATTTTTTAAACGATCTCAGAGGCTTAGAGTATTTTAACTGCTCCTCTACCTTACACTTGTCACCTGCAGAGTACCATCATGATATAATTTTGTCATCCCTCTTGTTTAACAAGTATGTGAAGAGATTGTGAGATTCTTTCAGTGGCAGTTGAGAGAGTTTAACAATTCACAGAATCCTATTCTGAATCTCCTAGCTAGTGATACACCATCTCCTGGTTCTTTTCACAGCAGCTAGCTGGAACCTGAAAAGAGGTATCAGATACCAGTATGTGCTTCCCATTTTGACTAAATCGTGCTATTTCCTAGCCTTAATCACATAAAGGGAATTAAGATACCAACAAGGAGGAGGAAAGAAACTTAATATATTTCAATTTATTTTTCATGTTACATAATATATTATAGTTATTCCAAAAGAGACTCCTAACATGAAGCAACATTCTGGACTTCCTAAGCCAGCCCTTTGGAGTCTACTATTATATGAAAGGCCAGAATCAATTGACATTATAGAATGGGAAAGTCCCAAATCATAAGTTGTCTAACTCAGCCAAGAAAGATGAAAAAGCAGAGCCTTACTATAGTCATACCTACCATGAAAATGAACCATTGAGGCAAACTTTGTGTCAATGCTAGCAAAGATTTAATATTACCTGATCATCAGAATCTCATTTGATAATAAAAGCTTGATTTTCAGATTGTGGTCTGCATTTATGCATTGCAACTTTGTACAATCACATCAATGACTTGCAATGTTGGTGAACTGACACCCTGTAAGCAAAAATGCAAAATGTTTCACCCAGAAAGTCCATTCACTGATGTAATTCTGTATATGCCAGTTCCATCACCTGCATTTATGGGTATTACTGCACAGACTGTGGCTATGTCTAGACTGCAGGCTTCTTTCAGAAGAAGCTTTTCCGGAAGAGATCTTCCAAAAAACCTTCTTCCGAAAGAGAGTGTCCACACTGCGAAAGCACATCAAAAAAGTGATCCGCTTTTTTGACAGATAGGTCCACACTGAATGGACATGATCTTGCATTTAAGCTGTGATTACTATGGGCGGAATGGCCACCAGGGCACCTGTGCTTTTTCCTCTTTCTTCTTTTTGCAAAAGAACTCCCTCTTCCCCATCAACACACGTCTTTTTCCGAAAGAGCTCTTTCGGAAAAAGGCTTCTTCCTTGTAGAAAGAGGATTACCAATGCCAGAAAACCCCTCTGTTCTTTCAATTTACTTTCAAAAGAACGCAGTTGCCATGTGGACATTACTCAGGTTGTGTCAGAAAAATGTCCATTTTCCCGACAAAGCTCTGTAGTGTAGACATACCCAATATCTGCATATATAGCTAGCTACATGTGCAGAGATTGTGGCGTTAGTGAAAGTCAAAACTTGGGGCAGCAGGAGAATTGACTAATAGCACTTTTTCCTTCTGGAAAAGTAGAACAAAATTACTAACTAGTAAGTTTTCAATGTTTAAAACTGCAGAAACTAGGCAAAATGCAAACAAACATACATACAAAAACATTATCACAATCTGCTCTGCCTCAAACATACCATGCAGAGCTGATAAAAATCATTTTGAATCTTCTGTTGCGTGTCACTTTTTTGGCATTTCTACCCATGTTACAAATTATACTTTTTACATATGAACTGCTGCTACTGGGAATGTAAAAACTGCCTAAAGTAGCTAACTGGTTAACCCCTGGCTGCAGCTGGGGAGGGGAGGGAGAGGGCTGCTGTGACTCTGGCCCCACTGTGGGCACAGACAGCAGAGGTTGTGGGGGCTGCTTTTCTGTGGGTGGGGTCCTGCTGGTTTGGCTACCATAGGTGGCCGGGCCCTTTGGTTACCTGGTAAGCATGCCTGGAAGGCTAATGCTTACTCAGCAACTGGTTAACCATTTAACATTCCTAGCTGATATGGTAAAAAACAAATATAAATTTAACAAAATTAAATCAAGAACTACACTGATAATCTAAGGAAACTCAACATTCCGAGGGGTAGCCATGTTAGCCTGCTTTAGCAAAAACAATGAGGAGGCCTGTGGCACCTTACAGACTTAACACATTTATTTAGGCATAAGCTTTTGTAAGCTGGAACCTATTTCATCAGTAGCCTATGGAATATGGTATTGGAGTGTTGCCTAGCAGCTTCCTGTTCATAATTCGATATATTCTTCATGATGACTACAGCACCCTACTTTCTCAGCCTCTTTGATACAGTGCAAATAAGTGATGGTCACAGAAACACCACCCTATGCTGAAATCCTTCTGACCGCTATACTTACCTACATTCCTCCAACTTTCATTCACAACACATCACATGATCCATTGTCTACAGTCAAGCCCTAAAACAGTCCATTTGCTCCAGTCTCTAGGACAGAGAGAAACACTGACAGGATCTCTATCAAGCATTCTTAAAACTACAATAACCACCCAGGGAAGTGAAGCAACAGATTGACAGAGCCAGATGGGTACTCAGAAGTCACCTACTACAGGACAGGACCAACAAGGAAAGTAATAGAACACCATTGCCCATCACCTACAGCACCCCAGCAAAAGCCTCTGCAGCACATCATCAAGGATCTAAAACCTATCCTGGTAGACGATCCCTCACTCTCTCAGACTGCGAGGCAGGCCAGTCCTTGCTAACAGACAGCCCCATCCCCAACCTGAAGCAAATACTCACCAACAACTTCACACTACACCACAGAAACACTAACCCAGGAACTAATCCCTGCAAACAAACCCCATTGCCAACTCCATCTACATAACAGTGACTCCATCATATGACCTAACCCCATCAGCCATGCCATGAGGGGCTCATTCATCTGAACATCTACTATGTGCTATATGCCATCATGTGCCAGCAATGCCCCTCTGCCATGTACATTGGCCAATCTGGACTTTGTCTATGCAAAAAAATAAATGGACACAATCAGAGATCAAGAAGGGCAACATTCAAATAACCCGTATGAGAGATGGTATCTCCCTAGGCACTGAATAACAGAGTTGAAAGTTGCCAGAGTTGAGGAAGAAATCTTGAAAACCAGACATCATTGTGAAACCACAGAGCTGGAGTTCATATGCAAACTGGTCTGAAAAGAAACTGGGATTGGCTAACTACAAAAAGTAGTTTTCCCTCTTTTCTTATTCAGACCTCATCAACTATTGGCAGTGGACCACATCCACTCTGATTGAATTGACATCATTAACACTGGTCCTCTCCATAGTAATGTAACATACTCATCTTTGCATGTGTATATATACACCTACCAAATTGAAGTTTCCATTTCAGGTAATTGATGAAGTAAGTTCTAGCTCATTAAAGCTTGTACCTAAATACATTTGTTAATATTTAAGGTGTTAAAAAAAAGATTTTAAAGACAATTTTCACTCATCTTAAATATCAAGATTTTCTTGGCAATTCTTTATTTTCTCTCTGCCCTGCCCTGCCCTCCTCTCCGCCCCCCCCCCCCACTCACACTATGACCAAATATAATTTAAATCTTTTCCTTCCTTAATCCTACTTTGATTGTATGCTTTAATTCAGAGGTAACACACCAGATATAACATAAAAGCAGTAAAGCAGTAGTGCCAATTAAAAATCTGACATGCCATTTTACTCAAAAAACACGTAGAAGAGAGAAAAATAAACAATCCACTTAAATTTTGACTGACTAATGCAAATGCTGGCCAATTTTGGTGCGCACGACATTTATGCAACACGGTTTTCAAAAATATTCTAAAACAATAAAATACAGCCGCTCCCCGAGTTGCGAACGGTCGAGTTATGACCGTTCGCACTTATGACCAAAGCTCCCATGCAGCTGTCGTAAAGGTGGTCCCCGAGTTACGAACACGACCCGCGCTTACGAACAGCGCTGTCGCATGTAACTCAATGGGGTCCGAGTTACGAACAGATCGAGTTACGGCCAAGTGTTTGGTCCATAACTCGTTCGTAACTCGGAGAGAGGCTGTACTTCAAGAGGACCAGAAAGTTTATCTATTGATTGCATAAATACTTAGTTCCTTATGTTTTCCACTACAAATAGTGCCAAGAAGAGGTATACCCAGCCTTGGGGAACATTGACATTCTGTCCCTAAAATTCTAGGAGTCTGTTGTGTGGTGAATTATTGTGAGAAAGGGAGTCTATCAGGCATGCATGCCTATAGTACAAAATGGAAAATCCTGTGATTTTCTTTCTGGCTGTCCTTTTCATTTTTAAATAGGAAAAAATCAAATTCTCTATTCTAAGTGAAACTAAATGAAGCTAAAACTCAACTATTTTTTCTGTGGCCTACCTGTCTTCTCTTTTTAGTCTAATCCACATCACTTTCTCCTTTGTGAAAGTCCCACACAGATTAAGTCTCAGGTCAATAAGGTTAGGCCAATATGCGGACATATCAGTTATTGGCCTAACCTTTAAAATATTTTCAAAAACAAGTTTATTGTAGATGGGAATATAGGAATTATATGTATATCTCACTATTGCGGATAACAGTATTATCACCAAGCAGGAGGACAATCTTTTTTGTATCTTAAATGCAGTGCCATAACTAGCTAATTTTGCACCTGAGGCAAGAATATAAAATTGCGCCCCCCTCAGCAGCAACGTGCAGCCTGACATGTAAACTGCGGGCCGGCCGATGCTAATGGATGAGAGAGGGAAGCGGCACTGTCTTAAAATAAGCAGCTGTCTTAAAATAATTAGTTTTCTATATTATTTTTCTGTGCCCCCTCAGCTATGCACCCGAGGCAAGTGCCTCACTTGCGAGTGCCTCGGCAAGTGCCTCCCCCTTGTTATGGCCCTCTTAAATGCTTGTCAGGCTGTAAAATTATTGGGATTAAATAAAAGAGATAATCATCTGATTCTGGTTACTGTTTGGAAAGTGTGTTATATGACCATAGAACAACAATTAGCCACAAATGGGCTTTCCTAACAGAAAATCTAAAACATCACTAGGATAATACCATCAGCCCTGCAAAGCGGTGAACCCAGTCAGCTCCTGTAAGACAATTTAAACTTGTATCCATCTTAAGTATGTTCCCCAGGACTGTAGTATCTAGAGGTCTCAAAATTCCCTGTGAGGCAGTGAAGTATTATCCCCATGTTACTGATGGGAAAGAGAAAAAGTAAAATCTCCCAAGGTCACTTAGAGCATCTAGAAATTTAACACAGATTTCTTGATTCTCAGGCTTGGTCTTTAATCAGAAGCCTATTCTTCTGCCCCAGATTCAAATAGTTCCCCCCTATCCTTTATTACCTTTGGTAGCAGAATCTTCCTTTGGTGGTGTGAGCTCTGAACAGTCTTCCATAGCACCTTAAACACCTTGGCATTCTGGAGGTATAGGCTGTCTTCAACACTAAGGCTACGTCTAGACTACACCCCTCTATCGGCAGAGGGATGTAAATTAGATGTTTCAAAAGTGCAAATGAAGCGGGGATTTAAATATCCCGCGCTTCATTTGCATAATCGCATCATAGCGCTCTTTCGAACAAGCGCCATTTCAAAAGTAAAACCGCAGTCTAGACGCAGTTCTTTCGAAAATGGGGCACTTTTTCTCCTGAAAAAATGAACACAGGATCTTTCAAAAAAAGCGCCCCATTTTCAAGAGAACCGCGTCTAGACCGCGGTTTTACTTTCGAAATGGGGCTTGTTCGAAAGAGCCATGATGCGATTATGCAAATGAAGCATGGGAAATCCCCGCTTCATTTGCACTTTCAAAACGTCTAACTTACAACCTTCTGCTGAGAGAGGGGTGTAGTCTAGACGTAGCCTTATTTAACTGAGTTAGAACCTAGCCTTGAGGAGCTGTGTTACTGAATAGGATCGGCCCTATCTAATCTGATTCCCAAGTTTCAGGTAACATTGTATTTGTTAATAGAACTCCTCAAGGTTTTGTTCTCATGCGAAGTAAACTTTTAGCAGAGACAAACCAAAAAAAGTAAAACCACAAAGGAGTCACAATTTAAAACAGGCAACAACCGATCTTGCCAACGTTACTGGAAAGACATGTACTTGCACTATGAAGGGCCCCTGATGTTAGACTGGCTGGGTGGGATGTAGGGAAAAACAAGGGCACAGCAATCTGCCCTGAAATTTCTTGTGCATTTAAGGGGACTGGAAAAGAGTTGAGGAGCAAGAAAGGGGGAAAAAAAAGATTGGGGATTAGGTAAACATACAAAATTTTGGATACTTATACAAATCAGACCTCCAAGACTTTTGAGATTCAACCTTCACTCACAAGAATATTCAATAAAAATAATGAACTATTTGATTCTGAATGTTTAAAATAATTTTGAGTGACTTGTCTAATCATAAGAGTCATCTTTCAGCATACATCTTTCCATCTCTCCACTATGTAAAGAGGAAGGACTATAAACTGGCATAATTCCAGCAGAACTACATACTTTTAATCACAATTGTGAAGTACGTGGGATTAAACATAGCATGGAACATAATTTTCATTTTCTTTTTGAAAACACTAGAATGAACAAGGCTATGGAAACTAAATAGTCAAGATCATCATCATACAGATTTAGGACTTTATAACTCAGACTGTGCTTTGAAGATTTACTGTGTCTTGAAAGTCCTGTATCAATAAGATATTATAATTTTATAACTCTTATGAGTAATTCAATTAAATGGAGATGAAGATTTTAGACTCAGTTATACCTGGACCTGAACACCCAAGAGAGGGGAGTCTAAAAGAGAGCTGCTAAATGCTGCTGCTGTCTCAGAGACCTGCAGCTCCAGGAACGTTGCACCAGTGAGAGGACAGCTTAAAGGATGCTACCACTCCTGCAATAGGCTGAGCAAGTGCAAAATGGTGGTTGAATGTGGTTTTGGGCATTTAAAGGGAAAGTTTAGGAGTCTACTAACTAGATTAGACCTCAGTGGAAACAACATTTCTTTTGTGGTGGCAGCCTGCTGTGTGCTCCATAATATTTAAGCGAGCAAGGGGGAAAGTTATCTGGCAGGGTGGGAGGGCTGAGGCAGAGAGTTTGAGCAGCCAGACACCAGGACAATAAGAAGAGCAGTGTGGGACAGTGCAAATCAGAGAGGCTTTGAAAGAAAGTTTTGTGAATGGCCAGTTTTGAGAGTCATGCATGTTGCTTTCAACAAGGTACCCCTACATTCAGTGTGTTTGCCTGTAATCCACCACCACACAACTGTAATACAAGCAATAGTGACTGTAAGATCATGCTTTTTTGTTTAGAAAACATAACAGGGACAAAAAAGAAGCCCATGTTGCGACCCTAAAGTGTGGGGAGAGAACTGAAAATGCGAGGAGGACAGCCTTTTGCCTCACAAGACTGGAGGTTGAGTGTGAGGCTGTCCTTGATATTCCCTTCCATCTCTCCCCATGTCCTGGGTCCTCTGGGAGTGGAAGCTATGGAACTTGGCAAGGAGGGATAGTTGTTCTACAAGGAATGGCAGTGGGAGATCCTTTACAGGCATGCTGCCATGTGCTCCATCATAGCCATCAGGGATGAAAAGACATTGTCCTGGTGTATCACTTGCAGTTACCTCCATGCTAGCCTCTCCTGCCGCTCCGTTATCCTCTCCTCCAGTAACATATTCCTCCACTCCATTTGCTCCTTAAATATGTCTTCCATTTTTGCCTGTGGATTTGTACGAGCTGGACAGCTACTGGACCTTGTAGGGGGAGCCTGCAAGTGAGATGGGAAATGGGGTCCGGTCATGCAGGCAAGGCAGGGTGGCAGGTCACACTGCTTCCCTTCTCTGTCAGCCACACTGTGCTTCCCAGAAGAGTACTACTTTCTCATCCTGCAGGAGCCTATGGGCGGGAGGGCAGTGGTGCCAGAGGCTCAAGCCATTCTTGCAGCAGAGACAGCAGCTAATAGTTTCCCTTCCTCCTTCATCCAGGTTGCCATGTGAGATATCAATCTTCCCTAATCACACAGAATAATTGGGAGCATATTCTGACAATGTGGCCAGAAACCTGGGCCTTATGCTGCAATGCCTTGTGCTACAGTGATGCCAGACCACTTGCTGCTGGCTTGGCATGAGAAGGTGTCCCACCATGGAGGACAGAATAAGGCAGGCCTCCCCAGAAACCTTGTGTAAAGGATCACAGAGTTCCTATATTAGATTCCTGCTCCATCTCCAGACATATTATGCTGTATAGTCACAGAGTATGCCACACATCACATCCAATTGCCTTAAACCACTTGTAGTAAGAAAAAAAAATTGTGAGCTTAACGGAAGTGTCCTCACCAGGCTCAGTGTTCAACTGTGAGATGTCTTGAGAGGAAGGGATTGGCTCCAAAGTGATGAAAAGTTCTTGGCTCGCACTGCTCGCCAGTCTTCTCATCCTCTTCCTCCCCCTCCACCACCACACTGTTCTCCATACTTCTGCTCCTCCCCATGTGTCTTGGGAGGATTCCATGGTCTGGCATAGGAACCTGGTTAGGTCTCCCCTCATAGGATCGCATGCAGCTGGTCATAGAAATGGCATGTTTTTAGCCATGCACCAGACCATCCATTTGCCTCCTTTGTCTTGTGATAGGATGGCCTCAGCTCTTTTCTTTTAACCTGGGACTGCTGGGGATCTACGGAGTATCCTTTCTCCATGCATTTTGCAATCTTCACATAGGTATCGGCATTTTGTTTTCTAGTTCAGAGCTCTGCAAGAATGGATTCCTCTCCCCACATCTCAATGAAGTCCAAGCTCTCCTTCACACTCCATGCTAGTGTTTTTTTGTGCCCTGGGAACTGGAGCTCATGCAACTGGAACCCATGCTGCTCAGGTGTGTTGTCTGCTCTGAGGTGTGCTCACAATGCTGGCCACATGGGCAATTAAATTCAAACTTTCCTGAGGCTTTTCCTGTTCACCTAGGAGCAAGTACTAGCCAGAGCATTCACAGCAGACTCTGGAATGCCTCATGGAGGCAAAGAATGTCAACTTTTGCAATGCTGGGTCTACACTAATGTAAATTTGACCATGCAAGGTCGAATTTTATGTTACTCCTCGTGAAAAGCAGGAGTACCAAAATTGACTTCAGTGGCCTTTAAAGTTAACAGAACAGGCATGGTAGTGTGAACACATTGTTTAGAAAACTGACCTTATGTGGCTAAATTGAACCTAAACTGCTAGTGTAGAGCAGGCCTCAAACTGAGGCTCTCATGCCACAGGCACTTTTTAATGTGTTTTGTGCCACTTTTTGCAGCACATGATGTTAACATGCTATGTGGCTGTATATATATACTACAATAAATGAAAAAATAGAATCACACTATTACTGTGGCTCTTTTGGGTAAAGTGAATTGCTAACTTGGCTCCTGAACCACTGAGGTGTGAGTATCCCTGATCTATCTGAAATCCCTCAGAAAACTTTCTGCAAAGAGATGGATGCCCGGAACAGAGATATCGCACTAAAAATATTCCATGATATGCTGGAAGTAACAGGCCCAGAGAGGAGCTTTAGGAGGCATGTTGTCTGCCTATTGTCAACTATATCAGCAGTTTGAATCCAGTTAAGGAGCAGGTTGAAGCTAATCTGGAGTGAAAGAATGCTATTAGGTATTTGTTACCTTCTTGAGGCATTTCCCCTTCTACTTTCTGGCCTGTTTGTGCTAGACTAGAGGCACTAAAGAGTTACTGTCTTATCCTGCTGAAGGATGCAGGACTTGACAGGATTCATTAGCTAGAGCTGCTTCAGTGTTGAGACTCTATCCTACAGCTGCCTATCTATGTGCAAGAGAGACAGAAAAAAAAACTTGCGCTCTCACAGAAAACCACTGATGCTGTTTACTGGTCTACCTGGCCATTCTATAGGAGGTCAGAGATGCCGCCTGGCATAAATCTTTCTTGGGGACAAAGTAGGCAGTCCTCCTCTAAAAAGGAGGCCCTGTTCTTGCAGCAGGATACGGTCCTCCTTTTGTTCCTTCTGCTCCAGGCTGCTGTGTTTGGCTGCTTTAAGTTCCTGGGGACAGGTAAGGCTAATTTGCCATGAGGTGGGAAGCAGGAGACAGAAGAGGAAGGAGAATACATTTAAGGCAGATGGTAATGTTCTGAAAATAAAGCTGTGAACTCTTCCCCTGTAGCAAGGGACTTGACGCTATTTGACAATTCACTGTCAGGTAAAGGATCCAACAAAAGCTGGTGGAAAATGGGGTGAATTTTCATGACTTTTTTCAAGAAAAACATTAGCCCCTGTTGTGTTGGAAAATTTTGAAATTTGACATTTCCAAACATTAGAATGATCAGGCTTGCTAAATCTACAGCCTTGTTGTGCAGCTAATATGCCACAATATGATTTTACTGTGCAACTATTTCTAGGGTATTTACATTATATCTTTCTTGTGCTCCTATTTGTCCATATTCACACAATGAATTAAAGTCTGAGTAAAAACTGAGTAAGATCTTCAGGATTTGAATTACAAGTTACATGTAAATTTAAAAAAAAGTTGCTTGCAAGCAAACATTTACACAAACATCTATTTACTTCTTTAAATAAACAAACATTATACCCATTATAACTTGCCAAAGCTTTGAGTGTGCACAGTATGAACACACATATTACAATACAAAACCTTGTAGAAAAAACATACTAGATTGTTTTCAGTCACCTTATGTGCATTTTCTTTTGAGAAATGAATAATGAAACTCTTTCAGTTGAAGTGATAATGAATGTGAATGTCTCAGAAGGCAGCACAAAAACTGCTGCTACAATTAAATGCAAAATCCACATGATTAGTGCAACATTAAGAACCCCCACTGAAAAATACAAATGGTAAAAATGAGACGTTAGGTCACTCTTGGTAATGTTATCTAGTCCACATTGCACTCATTATGAAGCATTTTGGGTCACTCCTTATGCTAGAGACAGTAAAGCACACATTCAGCAACATTGCAGAAATCTAGTATACTGGAACAAAGAGTATGTGTGTATATTTCATTTTCTCAGCTTTCAAAAGAAAATAAGTAGTAAGTGGCACTACTCAGGGGCCCCATTTAGCTGCCAACTTTCCCACAACTCTCCCAGATTATGTACTATAATTTGAACAAAGAGCTATGGATGTCTGAAGGTCTTCTGAAAGTTGTGAGGACTGGTGGGCCTGCCAGTATTGGGAAGAAGGGAAAATCTACAGAAGAAGAGGATTTCCACAGCTTTGGCTTTTGAGTTTATCACACTGGGTATGATTCTGCAGGATTTGTCAGATTAACTGTGAGCAAGAGTGAACTAGTAGAAGAAGGGGTCAATTAAAAGTTTGATAGTTGATGAAAAAGCACCCATTTGGATCACATTATAGACCCAGAGGACCTGCAGGGGAGTTTGCATGAAGTGCCACTTTCAAAGGTGAAGGAAGACCAGCAGAAAGATCTCCAAACCCCTAACAAGGGTCCTTTCTGTTTTATTCTAAAGAGTCAAATCCTAATCTTCTCTTATTTCTACAAGTGTCTGTACAATCATATTTTTGGCCCAAGATTTCAAACAGGGGGGGCTATCTGCTCCCAAGGCCTGGATGGGGATTTCTCAATTATCGGTGACCTTGGCAACTGCCCCTCTGTCTCCACTCTGCAAAGTTGCCATCCCTGGGTAACAGAGAATGATGCAGATTACAATAACAAGATACAGTATTTTTACAATGCTTTTCATTAAAATCCCATGGGTTTTGCCAGTGAAAGGGATGATTAGGCCCCATTTCTTCCAAAACAGAAAACTCATAGCTTATTTTAGTGAGACTCACAAAAAGAAAACATTACCAGCCACAGAATGTGAATTCAATGACAGCTCTCATCTTCAACATTTGGCAGGCAGTTTTTGTATTATTTATTGTCTAGTAAATAAAGTTTAAATGTTTTTCAGCCTTGGTTGCAAACTATCTACCCATTTGCAGTCCAACAACAGCAGGGAATAAAAGCTGTCATCATCTAATGTCTTTTTTTCCTCCTCTGTGTGCCTCTTTTCCATAGATTTCATTATTACTACTGGATCTGCACACATTGTCATATCTAGGGCACAGCAGTACTAAGTAAACAGGGAAGAGAGACGTGAAATTTTTATAATAATTGAAACAACTGGATGGGATGATATACTGTACTCAGCCTTTCCCAAATAAAACAAAATCAGGAAGAGACCAAGTGCTATTCCTCCAGACAACGATATGCACTTTTCTAGTCTGACAGTTTGAGATTAAAGGCACAAACACCTCTCAGATGTTTATCCTTCACTGCAAAATAGTTAGGAACAGACTGCTGAATGCAACTAGATCAGGGTTAAAATAGCTTTTTAAAGAGGTCAGATTTGTGTTACATTATTTTGGTAATATACAGAACAGTTTTAAGTTGATCACTGTTGAAAACATGTGTTAATTATTCTTCATAGTAACAGGATGGCTTAAGCACTAGATGCTCAGGGTAAGCCAACCTTAGTAAACAGGCACATCTGAGTGGGATCAGGTATTTCGCCTTTAAGAGCAGGAGAAAGCTTCAGCTAGTAGAAGGCCTGGAAGTCAGAGAGCTAGTTATGGTTCAGGGTCAGGGAGAGTGGATTCCACATGAGTGTGTGTGTGTGTGTGTGTGGGGGGGGGGAACAGACAGGCTGCAGCTCTTCCCTGCTTTGGCAGCCACTCGCAGGACAGTACTAAGAGCAGAACTGGTGGGAAAAGAGAAGCCTCAGGATTTGTTTGGTGTTTTATGCCAATAAATTAGATCCTGGGAAAAGGGGCATTACTGATCAAAAAGGAAATGTATAATTCATTTAAGTAAGCCCATTATGGGGGAACTGAGGCAGTGCTGCTACAAAGAGGCTCCAGGAGGGGAATGCTGGGGAGAGGACTGACACTCATGCAGTCTGTTGAGGGCACAACTGTGAGCCAGGTGGCAGTTCTAAATATTGATAGCTGGTATCTGATGGCCGAGGATCTTTTGGTTGTTTGCCATGCAAAGCTCTCACACAAGACAACCAAGTGCTAATGGGAAACTTGCGGTAGTAGCGTACAACTTGACCAATGATGGCATTGTAGGAGAGAGGTTCTGTGTCCGAAGGACATTCTGACCAATCTCAGTCAATGGGACTTCTGCCACGGGCTTCGATGAAACCAGGATTTCACTCTACATTTAGATTAACAGGAAAAGCGCTTAAGGCCAGGACCTCTGTGATTACATCTACACAGAAAATAAACAAATGCAGTGAGACTTAGAGCCAGAGACAACTGATACAGGCTCACAGGCTCTTGATAGGGTGCTAAAAATAGCACTACAGACTTTCTTGCTCAGGCTGGAGCCTGGGTTCTAAAATCTGGGGATGGTTTCAAAGGACAAGTTAGCCCCAGCAAGAACAACTGCATTGCTAATTTTGGCCCTGAAGCACAAGCACAGCATTCCCAACTCAGCTGAGCTATGGCTCTTAGGCTATGGTCTAGACTGCAGGCTTCTTTCAGAAGAAGCTTTTCTGGAAGATATCCTCCCAAAAAACTTCTTCCAAAAGAGAGCGTCCACACTGCGAAACCACATAAAAAAAGCGATCTGCTTTTTCGACAGATAGCGTCCACACTGAATGGACACTCTCTCACATGTAAGCTGTTATTATGATGGGCAGAATGGCCACCGGGGCACCTGTGCTTTTTCCTCTGTCCTCTTCTTGCGAAAGAGCTCCCTCTTTCTCATCCATATATGCCTTTTTCCTAAAGAGCTATTTCGGAAAAAGTCTTCTTCCTCGTAGAAAGAGGTTTATCAATGTCATAAAAACCCCTCAGTTCTTTCAATTTTTTTTCCAAAAGAACATGATTGCAGTGTGGATGTAATTGAAGCGTTTTTTTCCCCCCAAAAAACACCATTTTTCTGAAAAAACTCTGCAGTGTAGACATACCCTTAGACTCACTATCACAGGGTGCTTTGTTTTGTTTTTCAGTGTAGATGTACTCTGTAGAAGCTATCTTTGAAATGCTGCTAGTTACACGTTCAAGGCTATTGGGTAGACTCAATGTATCGAAGACAGTATGATGCAAACAGAAGAGGGTTAAATTCATCAGGAAATGGGGAAAATTTCCCATTAAAATTGGTTAGTACATCAAAGATATAGAAAAGTACTTGATCTTTAAAATAAGAAAATCAACGAACTGGTCCCTGGAATTCCAGATCAATACACCTAACCTCAAGACTGGTAAACTAGTTGAAACAATTAAATACAGCATTATAAAAAACCTAGATGGGCATGATAGATTAGAAATAAATCAAGTATGATTTTTAAAGTAAAACTGATGGTCTAATTTATTGCAGTTCTTAGAGTATAAAGAAAATATTGGAGAAAGGAAAAACAATTGATAATTATTTTGGCCTTTTAAAAGCTTTTCATGTAGTCCCTGACAAATGGGCATCAAAGTAACTAAGCAGTCAGGGATGAGGTGTAAAATGCTTACTTGAATTGGAAAATGGCTAGGAGACAAAATGAGAGCAGGGATATGTGGTCAATTTAGAACATTTCATAAAATTAGCAATAGAGTACCACTAGAGTCTCTATAATTAATTGTTATTAATATATTTATTAATGCTCTGGAAAAGGAATGAAGATTGAGGTAGCAAAATTTGCAGATAACAGAATTATTTAGGCTGGTCAATACCAGAAAACACCAAGGGACCTAACAAATCTTAATGAACTGGCAACACAGTGGCAGATTAATTTCATTGTTGACAAATCAAATTATAATCATGAATTATAATAATATTATATAAATCAATTACATGCCCTGGCCTGGAATACCATGATCAAGTTTCATCTTAAAAAAAGGCAGAAACAGAAAGAGTGCAGACAGTGGCAATAGAAATGATTAAAAGCACAGAGGAGAGATTGAAAACACTGAGCCATTTTAGTTTAGAGAGGAGATGAAGGAAGGACAAAAATCAGATCTACAAATGAATGGTTTAGTGATGGTGAACTAGGCACTCCTAATTACTCTGATAATATTATAAAAAGAAACTCTCAATTAAATAGAAATATAATACATGTAAAGCTGATAAAAGGAAATTATTTTTCACTTAATTCACAATTAACCTATGGAACTCACTGGTAAGACAGCAGAGGGAAAGAACGTAGATTCATAAAAGTATTGATATTTATATTAATAAATGAGAACATTCACTCCTCAGTTAACTATTCTGCTTAAAATATCTATAATCCCACATGCTTCCTAAAATAACCACTGACTGTCAGGAATTAGGAAGACATACTCACTTTTGGAAGGTTATTCCCACACTGTCCAGTATAGAGTCTCTCTAGAGAAGGTTAAACTATCTAATACTGGCCACAGACCGAAACAGGATACTGGACTAGACAGACCACTAATCTGATCCATCATGACAATTCTTAGACTTCTAAATGCTAAGCATGTTGTTTTTCTGAGATGGCAAGCAAAAATATGACCAAATTAACACGTATTTATTTCCCCCCCTGCCAGGGTAAAAATTGTTGCTGTTTTTTATTTATTTACTTTAAGGAATTTTTCCATAGTCTAAATGATATTTTCTCAAATTCATATCTTCACATATCCATGTGAACTTTAGGTACTCATTCCCTGTCATGATTAGGGCCACAAAAAGGTTTGGGGTGATTAAAAACTACTGTAAAATAATAATCCAAGACCTTGAGTTTTTGGATCACATTCTGCATTGAGCGCTTAAATCCAGCTACTTGTTCTACTGCCATGAAGACAGCATCTAAAATGACATCTAAATATATTGTAGCATCAGATGTGTATATTGGGCTGGGGAATCATTAGACTATGAGTTCTGCTTTTACCTCAGTTGACAACTAATTATATTTCTGTGCACTTTACAGACCAAATTTCTGATCAAAGCAGCATACCCCAGTCATAGAAACCAGTTCAATAGTATCTCTCCTGTTTTTGTAAATGAGAAGCAGTTACACAAGGTCACTTTTAGGCAGAACTGAGAACAGAAGCCAGCCTCTAATATAGCAGATCTAAGCTTAAGCATTCATCCGCTGGCCACACAGCCTTTCAGATGTCCAAGCTAAATCTGTGTGCTTTGGTTAGGGCTATAGCTAACCACAACTCTCATTCCCAAGATATGGATACAACCAGGGCTGGTCCTAACCAATTGGCAGCCTAACAATATGCCGTGTTAGCCCGAATATTCAAAAAATGTTCTTTGATCCTTACGTTTGCATATATGGTAATGAAATATTTTAAAGAAACATTTTCAAATTATTTTTATAGATATATTAATTATTAAAGGCAGTTAAGGTTTGATCTCGCCCTGGGTGACAAAATTCCTTGCTACGGCATTGCATCTCACCTATACCTACACCTTTCCGACTGTCGGACAAGGTGCACTGCTGATACCACTTCTGAAGAATGAGAACTTATCCAGTGTGGTTGATTGATTTGCTCTTCAAAGAAAGGCAACGAAAAATTGCCAGAGTGATTTTTATGCAATTAATAGGGTTCCTACCTTCCCGCCGCGCCTGTTGCCTCGCACGCCCTGGGCCCGGCTGGGAAATACAGACACTAGGGGGAGCTGTCCAGAGACATGAGACTCTCCCAGGAGGGTCTGGTGGGGAGGGAGCCACAGATGCGGGGAGCCAGAGGTGGGTTCCCAGCACCAGAGAGTCAGAAGCAGCCTCAGTGCAGGGCAGAGTGCTGGGCGGGGTGGGCGGGGCAGTTTTGCTGCCAAGAAAACATGAAAAATATCTGGCCAAAGCTCATGTAATTTTTCCCATTATATATACATAATTCATTGTGTTACATTGCAGTGGCCCCTTGAAAATGGTGACCCCAGGCGACCGCCCGGCTTGCCCACCCCTAAGACTGGCTCTGGATACAACTCATGATTCCTGATAGCTAACATGCTACTTCAGTCTAGTAAATAGATATTTAGTCAATTTCTAAAAATGTTTGTCAAGCCCCACTCCAGTGACTGGTCCAGAGAGGAGAAGACAATGATTCCTGTAGCCAAGTAGTAGACCTCCCATGATGGAATGTGAAAATCCAAGACTTCATATCCTGCTGATGAGCTATGTGGGAGAATCTCTTGGATGCATGTGACAGAACATGGGGTTTTTAAAATTTCTTTCTTAAAATGGTTTAATTTGCCCAGTGAGAAGCCATCTTTTAAAGCAGATTTTATAGTTTAAAAACTTTTAACAAAATCCATTATGGTGAAACATGCAACCAAGAGCAGGTGTTGCATATTATGGTCATTTGTGGCAAATTTTGATTGCTTGAGCCACGTTGGCATGTTTGAAGTTTCACAGATCAGATAATGATATCTTAACTTTATTAAGACACATTACATATATACATGTGTACACAATATATCTACTTGATTCTATGTATACTAATTCTCTACCGAGCTAATTAAAATTTCCACATTTTAAGTCTAACCACTCTGTGCATGTATGCATATAAATTAACAAGTCATAATTTTTCAATGAGATTTCAGAAAGTGGCATTTTATCTTTTTTCCTTTTATTCTTGATTTTTTACTCTTTAATGTCTACATCACTTATGTGCATCCTGATTTACATGGTTAATGCATTACAATTTCTTAGCATATGTTTAGTACTACTCTTTTTAGCCTCTATGTTACAGCTATCAATAGAATACATTTGTTTTCTTTTCAAAGCACTGTATAAATTGTTCTTGTTTATTAAATTAGGTTTTCCAGTCTTTCAGAAAGAGAAAGTTAATTGAAATGCTATATGAATTTATTCTGTTCCTTGTAACTGATTACTTTTGAGGATTTTCCTTTCATTTCCTATGGGTTTTTTTCCCCCTCATTAAAATATTTCATGTAACATTCAGACATACAAATGAAGAGAGAGACAGATTCTGAAATTCCACTCACTGCTTCCTAAGTGAAACACCAAAAAAGTCAAAATTTCCTCTATCTTACAAATACAGAAAAACACTTCCTTAAACTAGGTAAGAAGCAGCATGTCTTATTTACTGCAGAAATCTACTCAAAAGTTCCTACAGATGACTGCTTTCTGAATCTTCAGGGGGTAGCCGAGTTAGTCTGTACAGGATAAACTTAAAAACAACAAATGGTCTGGTAGCACTTTATAAACTAACAAAACATGTAGATGGTATCATGAGCTTTCGTGGGCACAGCACACTTCTTCAGATGACCGGTCATCTGAAGAAGTGGACTGTGCCCACGGAAGCTCATGATACCATCTACATGTTTTGTTAGTCTATGAAGTGCTACCAGACCATTTGTTGCTTTCTGAATGACAACAATTCTATTGCTCTGATTTCCTTTCTTCTATTCCAATTGTAAAATCCAGCTTTGTTAAGTTATAGAAGCTTGCTGCTCATCATACATCATTTTTATACCCCTCTTTTTTTTTTTTTTTACCCTCAGCTATTGGCTACCTGGTTCATCAGCCCTCCCAGCCTGACCATCCATTTAAGCTGCATATTACTCAATCATCTTTCTCCAGGAGAACTGATTAGTGCCTAAGTGATCAGAGTGCTGGCTCACCTGCTAGCTTCCAGCATTTAGTCTCAGTGGGTTTTACTGTGAATGACTGGATTATGAACACATTTTACATTTTTTTAAACCATCTAGGCAAGTGATCGTCACAACCTACCTTCTAATTACAAGTAGCATAATTAATGAGATAGTATTCTTTCCCCTTTTTGTTTTGCAGCCAGAAGAGGGATACGTTATTCATAGGCAGCCGATCCAATTCCCATTGTCTTTAATGGGAGCTGGATCAAGCCCCAAGAACACAATACATTATTAGCACTTATTATGCCAATTATATTTTACATGTATAAACAACTGTGCTTTTCTTTCACTGGAAATGAGGGGGAAATTGCATTTTAGCCTTTGTTTGCAACTTATCTTTATCATAAGAAGCACTACACAAACCTGGGATGGATGTTTTCCACACATGCGGCCCTTCTATGGCACCTGAGAGGAGCAAAGGGGCTGCAACAGAACACAGCAGCAACTCTGAGAGATCCTGCAGGAGAACTCTGACCTGGTGTAAAGCAGTCACAGCAGTTTCTTCAGCCACACAGCTCTGCTATAGCCTTATTGTGACTTAAGGATATAGAGAGGATACATTTCATTCTAAATGTGTAAGCCTCAACTCTTCTGTGAGACAGATTGATAGAGTTTAAGACCAGAGGGGACCACTAGATCTTTCTACCATAGATATAGCAAGCATTATGATTTCTTTGTACTGATAGGAAACTGGGGATAAAGGATTTAATGACTTGCCCAAGGTTGCAGCTTTAGTCACTGACACAGCAAGGTGTAAAACCCAGGATTCCTGACTTTTAGCCCTAATCTCCTAACCATTAAGCCCTGTTCCCTCCCACTCTTTAAAATTTGCCACTTCCAGCTTTGAAATGGATTGTACTTTATTACATGGTCCTGTAACATTTGGTAAGACATAAAAACAATTTAAAAGACAAATTCCTCCAACCCATGACAAGAAGAATGCCATCAGAGCATCCTCACTTGGTTTCTATTAGAAAGTTTCCTCTCCAGTCTCCACCAGAATCTCCATGTTACATGGATATATGTGAACACCTCGCAAAAGTCACAGCCAAATATAAAAAAGTATGTGAAGATGTTTTTAAAGGGGTAAGATTTTCCTTGGTAGTGGTTTGTTTTGTGTTTTGAGAATTGTGGATTTGTTTGGATTTTTTTTCTGATAAAAAAAAATCAGTTCACAGGTTCTGTCAGAGTCCATGCTTCAAAGTGAAATGGATATGGCAAAAAATGCTTCTTCCCATTCAGAAATAGGGAGCTTCACATTCACAGGGAATGAAAACTTGTGGTGAACCTCAGGGTTCTCTTGAGCTTGCATCTTCTCCACAGAATTCCATAATACTACCACAGCCAAATCACCAAATCGGCCCAGCTATGTTATTCTTTCTGTACTGATGTTTATGTTTTTGATTCCTGTGACTGAGAAAATATTAATATATTTCTTTGGGGGAATTCAAGAGCAAGGCTTATTCAAAGCACTAGATCAAAGACTTCAGAAGTATCTAGCGTGCAGAGCATTTTTCCCCAAGTACCTGTAAGCAACTGGGAAATACCCCCATTGTATTTATGCTAATATGAGGTGAATATAAGGAAGTTCCCTTGGCAACCAGAGATAGCAAGTCCTGATTGGATGCAGTTCAAGTGTTGTGTATAAAATCTCTCCTCACTGAAGGGAGAAGGATTATTTTTTATTATTAATTATTATTATTATTATTATTATTATTAAGAGGTTTTTGTTCAGGAGGAAGGGGAGGGAGCGACTGGGATTTCTTTTTCTCTCTGACTATGCTAAGAATGAGATTCCGGGTAGACATAGACAGCCCCAGAGGTTTAGCCTTCCTTGAGATCTTAATCAGGGGGCAGAAAAGAAAAACAACTAGCTAGGTCAAAAGGTGGGGCACAGACATTAGTGAGACTAAGTAAGTGTCTTTGAACAAGCTTAATAATAATATTTGGAGCCATTAGCTGAAGGACCAGAGTTGCAAGGGTAACTAACTGTGCTCACAAAGGCCCAAGTGAAGCATGAAGTTGAACTGACGGTTGACTGGTGGCAATTATTAATAATATTTTCCTTGTACACAACTATTCATCTCACTGACTGATTACTAATTTTTACTGTTAACACAATGGCGAGGGGCCCCTTTCAGAATTTGGCTACTATTATGCTAAGCACTCTACATGCATACACTAAAAAGAGTTTAAAAACTCCAAAGGGATTAAATTCTGCACAACCCTAGTGACTATTACTCAGCAAGCTTTTCTGTAGGTGCTCATGTCTTTCCATTTTTATGATTTTCCACTATGCACCCTGAAATTATATGACCAAATGCACTGTAGGTTACCATTGCAAAGTTTTTTGATTGGTGTTTTTCTCCTAAAATTCTCTCAAGTTATGGAAAGAAACAAATAGATAAAACTGTGGACTGTTAATATAAAAACAGAATAATCTGTTTGGAGTTATTATTAGGATGCAGTATATTTTAAACTTTATTTACACATCTACTTTGCCTTACTGCTACTAGGAACATTTTTTTAAATTATAAAAAGTTTCTAAGCCATGATTTAGTGGTTTAAGAGAAAGAAATTTAAATTTATGAAATGACAGTGATGACTTAATATTGCAAATTATAGTTTTTAGTACAGGTAATTTAGCATATCAAATCACAGTTCTAATTTATTCTACAGAGCAAAAGCAGGAAAGGTTGTACCTGAAGGGGGGGGGAGAGAGAGGAGGAAATCAAAAGTCCCATAAATACCAAAGCAGGGCTTCTGATTTTAGGTTTTACCTGATATACTGCTATAATACTCTCAACACACACACATACACAGGCTGCTTGTATCTAAGGGCTTATCTACATAGAATAATGTGGACTACAAAACTTATTTTTTAAATCCATTAATATGTTGTACATTAATTGGTCCACAAAGCCCTACTGGTGTGCACTTACGGTTCCCTAGCATACTTCAATGTAGTGCTGATCTAAACAGATATTTTAATTCAGATTACTTTAATGCATATATTACCGTACATAAACAGGGAAAGCCACAAATCCTTTGATTTTTAGACAGCTAGATAAACATCAAAAATTGATAAAAATTACTCCCCAAAATGAAAACAAACACTAAAGAACAAGTTATACATAAGTCCTAAGTATTAATAAAAAGTAACCCGCCAACCAAAGCCTGTACTTTATAAACGCATGAGGTCTCTGGGTATTACCTTCTGAAGCACAATTATCTTTCTGCTTTTGTTATGATATACTTCTGTATAATATCAACCTAGGAACATAGTGCCTAGAAGCAAGGTACAAAGTATGCATGGTACTGACATCTCTGAAAAGAAAGAATGACATTAAGAATGTCGAGGTTAAGGAGGTAAGTTTGAATGGCTTGTATCCTTGAGTATGCCCTCTTTTCCTCATTCATTGTTGAGCAAAGAAGAATATTACAAGAATGTAATCTTTCCTCTGTTTAGCTTCATCCTTGGGAAAATACACTACCTTTGATTTCCCAGCAACTATTGCAAACCTCTTTCTTGTAAATGGCCTCTTGACATTTATCCAAAACTCATCTAGGACCTATAATTTAGGCACATATAATGGAAGAGACAGATCTTAGAAGTACATGAAGGCTTTGATTTTTAGCACACCAAAGTTGGCAAGCTTTTTTATTCCACGATTCTCTTTTGATACATTACATTCTTTAGGTATTTTTCAGCTGGGAATCATGAAGACTTATCTCTTCAACCTTTTTTCACCTTGGTGTGAAATTGACAAGAAGTATGGAAACACAGTTGTTGGAATGGGGAAACAGGTAAAAAATAAAAATATGAGAATGTCAAATTTTCAGCTCCTGACACTGATTTTTAGAGCGCATTTTGATTAAAAAATAATGGCCAAAGGCTCTTAAATTGAAGGCTGTGTGGATTGTTAACTGGAATAGTTGGTGGACTGATGAGATCATTTTAATAAGAACATAAGAACATAAGAACATAAGAACGGCCGTACCGGGTCAGACCAAAGGTCCATCTAGCCCAGTATCCTGTCTGCCGACAGTGGCCAGCACCAGGTGCCCCAGAGGTGGACCAAGACAATGATCAAGCGCTTTGTCTCCTGCCATCCCTCTCCAGCCTCTGTCAAACAGAGGCCAAGGACACCATTTTATCCCCTGGCTAATAGCCTTTTATGGACCTAACCTCCATGAAATTATCTAGCTTCTCTTTAAACTCTGTTATAGTCCTAGCCTTCACAGCCTCCTCTGGCAAGGAGTTCCACATGCTGACTACACGCTGTGTGAAGAAGAACTTTCTTTATTAGTTTTAAACCTGCTACCCATTAATTTCATTTGGTGTCCTCTAGTTCTTCTATTTAGGAACTAATAAATAACTTTTCTTTATCGGCCCTCTCCATACCACTCATGATTTTATACACCTCTATCATATCCCCTCAGTCTCCTCTTTTCTAAACTGAAAAGTCCCAGTCGCTTAACCTCTCCTCATATGGGACCCGCTCCAAACCCCTAATCGTTTTAGTTGCCCTTTCTGAACCCTTTCCAAGGCCAAAATATCTTTTTGAGGTGAGGAGACCACATCTGTACACAGTATTCAAGATGTGGGCGTACCATAGTTTTATACAGGGCAGTAAGATATTCCGGTCTTATTTTCTATCCCTTTCTTAATAATACCTAGCATCCTATTTGCCTTTTTGACCACCGCTGCACACTGTGTGGAAGTTTTCAGAGAACTGTCCACGATAACTCCAAGATCTCTTTCCTGATTTGTCGTAGCTAAATTAGCCCCATCATACTGTACGATAGTTGGGGTTATTTTTCCCAATGTGCATTACTTTACACTTATCCACATTAAATTTCATTTGCCATTTTGTTGCCCAATCACTCAGTTTGGTGAGATCTTCTTGGAGTCCCTTACAGTCTGCTTCTGTCTTGACTATCCTAAACAGTTTGGTATCATCCGCAAACTTTACCACCTCACTGCTTACCCCTTTCTCCAGATCATTTATGAATAAGTTGAACAGGATTGGTCCTAGGACTGACCCTTGGGGACACCACTAGTTACCCCTCTCCATTCTGAAAATTTACCATTTATTCCTACCCTTTGTTTCCTGTCTTTTAACCAGTTCTCAATCCAAGAAAGGACCTTCCTCTTATCCCATGGCCATGTAATTTTACATAAGAGCCTTTGGTGAGGGACCTTGTCAAAGGCTTTCTGGAAATCTAAGTATACTATATCTACTGGATCCCCTTGTCCGCATGTTTGTTAACCCTTCAAAGAACTCTAATAGATTAGTAAGACAGGATTTCCCTTTACAGAACCCATGTTGACTTTTGTCCAACAAATTATGTTCTTCTACATGCTTCACAATTTTATTCTTTACTATTGTTTCGACTAATTTGCCCGGTACTGAAGTTAGACTTACCGGTCTGTAATTGCCAGGATCGCCTCTAGAGCCCTTTTTAAATATTGGTGTCACGTTGGCTACCTTCCAGTCATTAGGTACGGAAGCCGATTTAAGGGATAGGTTACAAACCACAGATAATAGTTCAGCAATTTCCCATTTGAGTTCTTTTAGAACCCTTGGATGAATGCCATCCGGTCCCGGAGATTTGTTAACATTAAGTTTTTCTATTTGTTCCAAAACCTCCTCTAATGACACTTCAATCCGGACAGTTCCTCAGATTCATTACCCACAAAGGACGGTGCAGATTTGGGAATCTCCCAACATCCTCAGCCGTGAAGACTGAAGCAAAGAAATCATTTAGTTTCTCCGCAATGGCTTTATCGTCCTTGATTGCGCCTTTATAGTTCGATCGCCTAGGGGACCCACAGGTTTTTTAGCAGGCTTCCTGCTTCTAATGTACTTAAAAACATTTTGTTATTTCTTTTGAGTTTTTGGCTAGCTGTTCCTCAAAATCTTTTTTGCTTTTCTTATTACATTTTTACACTTGATTTGACAGTGTTTATGTTCCTTTCTATTTATCTCACTAGGATTGGACTTCCACTTCTTAAAAGATGCCTTTTGTCCTCACTGCTTCTTTTACATGGTGGTTAAGCCACGTGACTCTTTTTAGGTCTCTTGCTATGTTTTTTAATTTGGGGTATACATTTAAGTTGGGCCTCTATTATGGTGTCTTTAAAAGTTTCCATGCAGCTTGCAGGATTTGGCTCTAGTCACTGTGCCTTTTAATTTCTGTTTAACTAACCTCCTCATTTTTGTGTAATTCTTTTGAAATTAAATGCCAGGGTGCTGGTCTGCTGAGGTATTCTTCCCACCACAGGAATGTTGAATGTTATTATATTATGGTCACTATTCCCAAGCGGTCCTGTAACGGTTATTTCCTGACCTGATCCTGCGCTCCACTCAGGACTAAATCGAGAATTGCCTCTCCTTGTGGGTTCCTGCACTAGCTGCTCCAAGAAGCAGTCATTTAAGCCATTGAGAAATTTTATCTCCGCTTCTCTTCCTGAGGTGACATGTATCCAGTCAATATGGGGGTAATTAAAATCCCCATTATTATAGAGTTCTTTATTTTGGTAGCCTCTCTAATCTCCTCAGCATTTCAATGTCAGTATCCCTGTCCTGGTCAGGTGGTCGGTAATATATCCCTACTGCTAATTTCTTATTTTTGGAGCATGGAATTACTATCCATAGCGATTCTATTGAACATGTTGATTCATTTAATATTTTCATTTCATTTGATTCTACATTATCTTTCACATACAATGTATGGTAAATTAATTTCTAGTGAGCATTTTGTAGACTTTTAAACAAAATAGACGCATTTTATGTCAGAATGTACACACAGATGTTATTTTAAATGGTATATGTGTTGTAATGATCTGTGCCCCTTGAAAATCCAGAAACTGAAGGATCCTCAACATTTCATTCCTTCTAACTCCAAACCCATCGAAGCCTCTTTATGGAGCTGGATGGGGTCCTGGATCTGAATGTGGAGAGAAAGAGTCAAAGGATTGCCCTGTGGTTGGCCCTAGATCTTTAGCCATTTTTTCCCCTTAAATTTATTCTGTTCTTTTACTATGAACAAAAAACAAACATTAAATTACAAGGAGCATTACCCTTTAACGTTTGAAAACTGGTACTGTAATTTGTTTCCCTCCGGTCTTTTGATACCTTTTCAGTTATCCATGAATTTCCAAAAACAAATGTCAGTACCACAGTTAAGATTCTTAGATAGTGACATTAATAATCTAAAAAGTATGCCATTCTTCATTATCATATTTACTTATTTTCCAACTTTTCCCTTACCTAATCTTTAATAAGTCTTCCTTTCTTTTTGCTTACAATTCTATAGGGTTTGTTTTCAAAACTTTTTTTTAAACAAGTTCTCAGTGCCAGATATTTACAAATAATTAATTTTGTTCCCCTCTTCATGTATTACTGCACCTAATTTCTCTTGAGCACTTCCTTCTTCACTGTTGCACTTGTTAGAGTCCTTCTTCCTCCCCTTAATCCTTTTGGTTAGCAAACTAATCAGTTAAGGCTTTTAGGGCAAAAATAGGGGCAGGAATCAATCTGATTTGGTCAAATCCTTTCCCATTTCAGGTTTGCTTTAACTTCAGGTTTTTTTGTGAGTCTCTTATCTCACATTCTTTGCTTTCCAGAAGAACTGTAGACTTGCTTTCCTGAAATCTAATATCCTTCATCTGCTGCATTTTATAAATTTCTTAATTTACTGGCCTCAGGTCACTTAATCCTAAATTTTTTAATTTTTTTCGCCTTCTGAATAAGTTTCAACAATAAGTAGATCTGAGCTGGCTTTTTTCTGCTTGAATATTCCACATTCTGGTTCATTGTCTTCAACATATTTTAATAATCTCTGAGTTTACGTTTCCTGCTGTATTTTTGTCCAATTGATTTCTGGATAGCTAAAATTCCCTATAAGTACAAAGTCTTGCAGATTAAGGTCTGGAATTGTTCAGTCTCTTCCTCTACCTTTCCAGGTGAACTATAATAAATAACTACTGTCATTTTTGCCTATATTTACTTACTTTCCTAAATAAATGTCTTCACAATACTACTTTCTAAAATGTCATTTCCAGGAGCAATTAATACTTTTGGCATATAACACCACTCCTTGTCTTTTACTTATTAGGGATTAGTCACTTTATGAGGTGGAGGGGAAGTGATGGAAAGGAGGGAGAATGGCCCCTTTGAGCATCCACATACTGGGTTGGCACGTTTTGGCCCTATTCTTTCTGTATAGGATTTTGAATGTTATTAAAATGAGACCAAAACATATTAGTATGCAATATATATTAATATTTAATGTTAAAATGAGAAGTCCAGGGGAGAAGAGAAACCTCCTTATTTCTGGCACCTCCAGTAGTGTTTCATATAGGTTTAGTAGATCAATATTAAAGTTTTACTGATACTCCTCAAGATTCAAAGGAAGCATTATTTATTCTTCTAGTCAAAAAATAAGCAGCAGACTGGCTCTTGCACAAGAGGGGGCTTTTGTGCAAGAAGGAGCAGTGTAGACAAAAGCCCCTTGCACAAAAATGGCAGCTCATTAAGTATGCAAATGAGGCACAGCAATATTCATCACCATGCCTCATTTGCATATGTTCTAGCGCAAGAGAGCGCAATGTAGATGTAGCCACTCTGTTCTAAAACAGATATATTTCTATTCTTCCCCTCCTCCTCCTCTTCCTATAAATTAAAAACAGTGCAGAGCAAGTATTTAAAATTTTATTTAAAAAACCTTAATTCTTAGGGTAAGGTTCTTTGTACTATATGTCAGTTTAGGGCAAATTTTCATAGGTTGTTAGACTTTGAAAAACCTTGTTTTTACTAGACGTGACTACACAATAAAGCTATTACTATGCAAACCATCCCACTCAGAATGCACAGGTGTATGTTAAACTTAGGGAAATATCTGTCAGCTATTTTACCATCTCCCCATGTGTTTTGGATGTTGATCTGGGACATCTGTTTATGGATACGGTACAGCACAACAGTGCTGGAACGTCACAGAATGAACTCCATGACAATTTTAAGTCATTATATACTTTGGACTAAATTAAATCAGTAATTAAATAATAATTAATTAAATAAATTAAATAATACAGCCACATACCAGAAGAGGAAGTAACTCTTGGGGCTACTCTTATCTCTCTTATCATATGGTTACCATTATTTAAAGTTTTAATCAAGAAGTATTTCAAGGGCAACAGAGAACATGCCTGCACTTAATTTTGAGTGACAGCTAATATGGTGCGCTAACAGTGTAAAAGAATACTCGTGGTGGTCACATATACCAAAGTTAAAAGCATTACAACATTCATAAGACATCCTAATTTTAAAACACTAAGTATATTTGCTCTACAGCTCATGTTCAATTATTTTAATTCAATATAAGAAGGCTACAGTATTACTGATGCAGTTCTGACTTTTCAGATTATTAAAGAAAAATATATATTAATCATTTTAAGTAGAGTAACATCAGCTTCCAAACAGACTTTTTTCATAACCTCATGTTACTTAGTGGCCATTAAATATCTGTTAGATATTTTCACACCAATGGATTACGTACATTTTGTTTTCTTAAAAGTTTTTTTAGCCTTTGGAACAAAAAGAGTTTGCTATTTTATAGAGTTTATTTCCCCCATCACCATCCTAGACCTTATCACCTATTCACTTGAACTAAAAAAACAGAAGGGAGAAAATAAAAAACAAAGCTAAAATATTTAACAGACATTTTACTGATGTTTTTGAAAAGTATGAAAATAATCCTGTTACATTCTTTAGCTCAATTACTTACAAATAACTTATCTGTAAATCAAGTAAATCTGTCAGTTGTGCAAGTTTATTTTTCCATGTGCTATCTAGAGATAAGCAGGTCTGTAATATTAGATTTCCGCTGACATAATTGTGCATGAATTCTGATCTGATTTGGTATTACATGGTGCAAAAGGTGACACATTTTCTCTAATATAGCCCATTCGAAAAGGAAAGAAATTGCCAGTATATGAAATCTGAGGAGTCTGATTCAAAGACTGGGGGACTCTGAGGTCAACTCAATGGAAAAGCAACTTGTTCGTCTACCCCAGGCACTAAACACTGTGACAAGCAAATGTAATACCCATGGTAGTTACTCAGTTAGAGAATCAATAAAAACATTACATTATCAGACTGCTGCAGCTGTATGTTAGCCTATCACATTACCGTGTCTGTTCCGAAAATGCTCCAACATACATTTACTGATCGTTGAGAGAACAGATACCACCCCAATGTCTCAGTTGCACCTCATATTTAAAAAGGAGAGTGCTGCAAGGAATTTAGTGAGCATTTATGTTTTTCCATACAACACAATGAATTATAATTTTAAAAGTCATATACACATAGGAGTATATCTTTAGGTAGATCAGGAGAATGGATATCTATTGTACTCAACTGCAAAACCATTATTCTTTCACTGGTTTTGACTGTGAATACAGAGGAAATAGGGTGTGTATCAGATGATAAATGGCACCAAAATGTCAAACAGTTGCAAAATTATTATGGATTTTTCTAAGGCCATATCATCTCATTTGCCATTGGAGACCGTGGAGTAGGGAGTAGGAGGGGCTGGGGTTTTTCCACCCTCTCCAAATCTGCTCCTTAACATGCTTCTCCTCTCCTTTACCTGGGAGTGGAAGCTGGCCAGTGGCTATTGAAATCAATCCTGGAAACTTGGTTTTTTGAAGAAAGCACAAGGTCTCCAGACATCACAGGAGGAGTGATGAGTCAGGTTTAGAGACTAACTTCTGCTGGGGTGGATGGAGCAAACCACATCCCCTCCTTTATGAATAAAATTATAAATACAGTCTTATACAGTTTCGTAGGCCCTGCCCTCTGTATGGGATGATATAAGCTCTATAGTTACTATACACAGACACAAGATTAGAAGGCATAAGGGGAAATCTGGCAGTCCAGTCTACTTCCTTTTCATGGTATGGAGATAGATCTCTCTCACACACACACACACACACACACACACACACACAGGAAGTAGACTGGACTGCCAGATTTCCCCTTATGCCTTCTAATCCATGGAAGTTCAGCAGCTCCTAAGACTGTTCCCTATTGCAAGAAATTCTACCTTCACAGACAGCATAGAACTGTACAATACTAAATTTGTCTTTCCAAACCACATTAGTCTCTAGGTGATTTTGTACTTACAATCCAGACAAAATAAAACAAAAGCATAAATCTATCTAATACTTTGCATGTAAAACCACCAGTAACAGCTATTAGCATTATGTAAATAATAAACAAATGTATCCTGATATTGCAGAATCTAAACAGCATATAAAACATACAAATTGTGAGCACAAAATACATTTTGCAGAATATTTGTTCATCGTCTCATATTTTTATTAAAGCACAGCAACATTTGATCGGATACGCTGCCAAGTTCTGCTGTTAGGATTGCAGCTTTTTGTTACATGCCTCTCAGTGAAATGAAAAGCACATCAGATTCACAAGCTAGATTTTCACTTGTGATATGCCATAAGCCTTATTGGCATGCTTCAAATGAAAACCTGGAGTGTGATATGCCTTCCATTTCTCAGAAAACCATGCTGCAGCGTATGCCAGAAACTGCTCCATTCCATGCGAGTTTCAGCCTTCTCTCCCACTTATCTTAATACTGTGTCCATACAACACTCACCCCATGCTAGCATGCTTGATCCCAGGCTAGAAATTTCTGAAGTACTTCACCAGGGGCACTCCTGGTGTCTGGACATGATCCGGCCATATTCTTCATCCCCTGAAGCCTATCAGTTGGCCCCTGTGGACCTTCTGTGGCTCAGTCACACAGCCCAAATCCCTGGGCACATCAAACTCTATTAGATATGTTCCACGTCTTTCAGTTATAACTAAAATGGTCTCGTCTTAATTCCCTTTCCACAATTAACACAGCAGGGGTTTGCCTGCCTACCAGCCTGCCCTTGATTACGGCCAAAAACGGGGCCTGACTGTGTTCCTTTGGCTGTGGCCTAGGGCTCATTCTTTCCTAAGCCATTGGCTCTAACCAAGAACTGTATTGCTAAGCAGCAAACAGCTCCTTTTATTTCCATCTGCTGGGCTTTGATTGGCTGTTACTGGTTCCCAGTCCTTCTACCTGCTGAAGAACCAGATCTCATAGTTTACAAAATGGTTGATCCCAGAATGCATCTCTAGGTAAGCCTGAAATTCTACAACTCATCACTCTTTTCCTCTCAGAGAAGTATTTCTTGAGATGGGGTGGACTTCCACATGGGGATCGAGAGGACAAAGACTTAGTACATCCATCATAGTTCCCAAAGTTGTGCCTCAGTTTTACAATGTCTCAGATTTGTCATAGAATTAGATTAAAGATTATTTTATGTTTTAGCCTTGTATTTGAAAAATAATGGCTTTCTGGGTGCTTAGTTAATGGGGCTCAGAAGATTCTCTCCACACTGGAGATATTCATCCAGGCTGAATCCACAACTGTTCCCAGTAGGTTCTGGGAAAGGCTAAGGTGGAGGGTTGTAAGAGTTTAAGCAGAAATGTATGTGTGTAACTAGGGCAAAATGTTCAAACTTTAGTGTTAATATGACCTGCCTGAAGTTACACAGGTAGAAGGGGCTGGTACAGAGTCCAGATCTCCAGACTTGCAGTCCTGTGTTTCAACCTACACACAGTCTCAAAAGTTTCCACGAGAGTAAAAAATGTCTCTTCCCATTGGTTTCTAAACTGCCATGATAAATGAATGCCCTCTTAGCGATTTAGGAGTGAAACAATTATTTGGCCTGCATTCACATTAAGGCCCCAAGGAAGGCCTACCCATTAAAGTGTCTGTTGAGCAATGAGGCAAATAAGTATTTCCCTTCCCTTGAGTCACAAAAAGGCTACTAGAGAGACATCTCTTATACCCTTTTCCCTGAGTAGTTTAGTTAAAAATTAATTCTTTCCTAGACTCAAAGGGATTTCACTACGCTTAGATAACCTAGGAAGTAATACTGAAAATTAAAAAAAAAAAAAAAAAAAAACAAGGGTAAAATTATATCACATTTTGTAACGCTCACATAATTTAGAGATGGTCATTTGATGTAATAGCTTATTGAATTATACTTGGATTACTTAATAAATGAAGACTATTACCTATATTATATTAGTCACAGGTGAAAAAACTATATATATGGATGAGTGTAATCTATTCAATAGTTTATGGACCCAAAGTCCCCCAGAGACTATCACACATTCACATAATATTCTTGAGTGTTGAACTTCGCATATGGATGAATAATAGATAGCTCATATGTCATTTACATATGAGTTATCTGTATGTAGTCAGTGGTACACATTCTGACCCCAATTCTCCAGTCACTCCAATGACATCAACAGTCATTCCAGAATTATACCAGTATAATTGAGATCAGAATCTGCTTCCATAGTCACTAATGATTGAGGCAGCTTCTCTCAGTTGTTTCACAGAGAATATACTGAATTTCTGAACTATGTCCCAGATACACCAATACCAGGCCAAAACAGGTGTGAATTTTTCCTTTTAGAGGAGGTGCTCATGAAAAGATCCACATGCCCTAGGGTAGTCTGAGGACCTGGAAGAGAAAGGACCCATGGAGTGGAGTGTTAGGGAGGAAAATTCCATGATTGTCGTTTGTGTGGATGCAATGGCCACAAAACCCCTGAACAGGGTCCAGAGGAGGACACCAGTTTCTAATCTAGCCTGCAGACTAAAGTAGCAGACACAAAAGGACCACAGTACTACCACACCCTGGTAGTAACTTCAAGGTAGTGACTTCTATCATCCTCTCCTGTGTGAAGAAAAACTACATAAAACTCATTTGGCTTGTCCAATTTATATTGATTGTTCTACTATTGCTGTAAATGAACAACAGGCATACAGGAAGAAACATTTACACTTCTATTGCAGACACATACATTTTTCAGATTATTCAGTCACATATATTAAATAAGTGTATGCATCCTAGCTAACTTTTCAGATGATAACAATATCATCTATAGTTACAATTTTGGCCCGAGGCTCAAATAGGCTAAATATGCTCAAACACATACATTTTTTCTTGGTTAAGTGTTATACATGTAACACCAGAATCAAACCACAAGTGTATCTGAAGATGTTTCTATTCAACTTCAGAAAACCCCCTTTTCATCTGCTTCCCTATTTTTATTTAATGTTTTCCTATGGAGCATTTATTTTATAGAAAAATAACTGCCATTTTGACAGATTAGATTTTTTTTTTATCATAACAGTTATTTCCTCTTCCCCCCCTGGATCTACTCAAGATTCACAGCCATTCTTCTGAGGCAGGTTACAAACACGTTTGGACTTGAAAACAAAGCTGGTATGTCTAGGCAGCTATGATTAAAAGATTACCCAGGACAATTATGTTTCATAATAAGAGCATCAAGGTATCTTCGTACTTGATAGCATTGACTTAGAATTGCTGAGATTATTTTTCCAAAGTACAAATGGTTGAAAGAAAGAAGCTGAAACTGCAAATGAGAGGAGTATTTTTTAAAAAGCCTTTTAACTAATATAGTTAAAATCTAGACTTTGCATATTTTCCTCTTAGAAATCTGAACTATTACTACTAGTTGGAGGCATGATTCTGCAAAGTACTGAGCTAGATGTTCATCACCTCACCTTTCTGTCCCTGTGACTGCCTGGACCTTGTGAAAAGCATAAGAAACTACATGAAAAGCACTCCTAAAAAGTCTTAAGTCAAAGAAAGAAATCTTTACTTCATTACTTAGATGACCAGAGTATGCATAAACACTGTAAAAAGCCATTTTAGTTTGTTAATAACGTGACTCCAAGTAATTTAACTAATCCTTATTTGCTAATATTTGTATTAGCCTCAGAATTAGAAGAGGGTAAAAAAAAAATCAGATAAAAAAACCTGTAAATTTGTGATTGGCACAGGTTTAGTGAAAAGTTCAAAACATATGGAATGTTGAATGCAGTGTTATCTTTTGAAACATCAGTATTAAATTTATGACAAATGTCTGAACCAAACAGCAAACTGCTACAACATTTCAGCTTTTAAAAGCATATTAGTAATACTATTAAGAATGCAGTGTCCAACTGTTAAACAGTAGATTGTAACTGATATAAAAGTACACTCATGATTTAAGTATTAATCATATTTCAATTGAAAACAAATGTTAATGTCTCTAGTTAAAAAGAGCTTTAGGCATCACATGACCTTAAATCTTTAATCTTGCCTGACTGATAACTTGCAGTGCAAGGTGAAATAAAAATGTAAATCTGGTAAATCTGGAACAAAATCAAAATAAGGTTTGAAGAAACAAGTAACAACCTAATTCCACCTCTACTTTTCCAACCTTAAACTCTCTATAAGTACTAAAAGTCATTATTAATAAAAAGATTTTACAAACTATTATTTTAGCTAATTATAAACATTTGGATAGTTATCAGTCTCAATTTATCACTTCTGTGATTCTGCAATTTATATAGGGATGTCAAAAACAGCCTTCCACCACACTTCCAGTAACTTATTTCAGTGTGTGCCCACACGGACCTCATCAAGCAGCCAATGAGTTGCCCTTTCATTATGAGTAAGTGACTAATACCTATATTGGCTCTAAAGAAAGACACTTTTCATGATCACACAACAATCTGCTAAATGAAAACATATGAATAAGCTTAAGCAAAGCCTGCCAGGGGTCTTTACTGAATGGAAAACAGGTGCGCTATTTTTGTGCCATGTAATACCCCATTTACCCCCAAGTCCAAAGGTTACAGGACTAATAGCTGCCTTGTGGTAATCAGGGAAAGCAAAGACACTGGCCATGGTTAAACATCTGGGACATATTTTACATACTTGCAACATATGCTTCAGGTTCAATTAAAGTGAGGCTTTGGCACATTTATTAATCTTTTTACTTTTATCCTGTAAGAGGACCCATTGGCCTGATTTTACTATTATACCATATGAGAAAACAGAAGTAATGACAGCTGGAGGTCAGTACCTGCCAGTACTACAAAATGTGCATGTTTTCTCAGAATTTCATTATGCACAAAACTTTAAAATTATCAATCTATGAATTAAAAAAGGAGCATAATGCTGTGCTCTTTGAATTCAGACATGTCAATATTAAAATCTTCCTCATCTTCATCAACAAACAGTAGATGATACAACCAAAAGGAGGAAACTGGCAAAAATGCTTTTTTGTCTGTTTTATAGTTTAGTGTCTGAAATAAAATGCCCATTCTAAGATTAACTTATTCACTGTAAGGTACAAGCATTTTCATTTAAAAAAAAATTATGCATGCCATTTTCGTTTCCATTCAAGCTGTGATATTCATGATAGTATATTGAATTACAAGAGCTCAAATAAAACTTACATATTAATGAAACATGACTTTGAATGTATAGAAATCAACTCACATGTCTTTCATATAAGAAACACACTGATCTTAGGTATTCAATAAAGATTACCACTGAATTCACACAGTAACATAAGCCCTCACCTTCAGTCACTGTTGGTATCTATATCTGTAAGTGAGTTAGAACACTGGTGTCAGTTTCAGACAGCTAAAAACTAGATTACAATTGATACAGCTCCAGAGATTTGGTGTTATTTCTAACCTGGTATGTTTGGCATGTAGTTTAGACAGACAGTAAAGGGCTTTTTTAAAATAGCTATTTATTGCTTATTTAATAACTCAAAAAAGTCTGACAACTAAATAGTAAGTAAGCAGTACTTTCATTACAAGTACTGTACGTTGCTAATTGATCAGTTATTCACATTTCCAGGAATATGTACACTGTACTACTAGGATGAAGCTCTTATAGTTGCTTTAATAAAGCAGCAACAAGCAAGGGGGAAATGGCTATAAATGGATGGCAGATCAGTGTTTATCAGAAGAGAAATGATGATTCAGAGCTATCATGTTGAGTTAAAATACAAGCTTTCTACACTTACATGATTGACCTTTGCAATAAATCATGCATTTTATTGCCAGAAGTATATTCTCATATCATTTAGCACTAAAAACTAGCATGTGTGTTTTGTAAAAAGAGATCGTTATTGTGTTTGATTATTCTAAAATGGTGTAGCTAACAATTTAAATGATGTACAGAAGATTTTCACATATCATCTTTCTATCACTTCTCAAATGTTTGAGCTAGCAATAGAATGAGGATATACCCATTTTCTATCCTCTCTCAAATCTTAGGGTAGCTAACAGAAAAATAATCATTCAGGGGATTAACTAATCACATTGAATTTTCTGACATTTCAAATACTTGCTGCCAGCGCAGGAGTTCTTACAGTGGTATATAACGGTACATCTCAACTAGAAACAAAGGTCAAGGGCATAAATTAAGATACACAGTTTTTCTCCTCTCTCAAAAAAAAAAAAAATAACTCATTGCTTTACTACAACAGAAATAGGAGAACATTTATGAAGGTCAAAATTGTCTAATTCAAAGCTGTTGTAAAATAATCTGTATTTATTCTCTTTTACATATCATTTTTGGTATGAAAATTACACGGACAACAACAAGGCTGTTTTACTGCACTTGTCTCTCCATCAAAGCTATCCTGCCAACACTAGCCAGTGCTTCAGTGGTGCAAGGTCATTCTAATTTCCTCCCTCTGGTTTTTCCCTCTCCCCAGGGGACAACCAATCCAAACAGTCCCATAGCTTGGCTCAATAAGATGTGGAAACAATCTGTTATTTACTGTGGTTGCAATCCTCAACCCAACCAGCAGCCCATGTATTGAACCACATTCTCAAAAGCTGAAAGATCCGCAACAGTCTCCTAGCTTGCTGGGCCACAATACCAGCTCCAAATCAAATGGATGTCTATGAGACTTATGATTATTTAAATGTCATACAGAGTGCAGAACATATTAGCCATTCCTCTACCAAGTATTTCACTGAAAATTACAGATGGCCCTATCCCATTTTCAACCAGTGTGGAGTTATTATTTTTATACCATTTCCCCCACTAAAGTGCAGTGCTATTTGTAATAGCAAAGACAGGACAAATGTTTGTCCTTCAAAAACAGTTGTCACTGCAGTTATCTTCACAAGAGCTATCAAGTTCCAGACAAGCTGAATTATTTTTGTTCCTGACAGAAAAATATTTGACCCAGCTCTGGACAAAAAAAGAAGAGGATTTATAGTCCTCTATCCCTTTCTACAGCATACAGTAGCATTGTTAGGATGATAAACAGCTCTGTCCAATTTCCTGGACTAAAACACTTCAATTCTTTTTTTAACTGTCTGTAAAAACAGTGTCATGTCTAAATTCTCCCATCCCCAGGTACCCAAGTGCTAGGAAAGATAATTACCTTGTCATCTCTGTCATCCTCCTCTTCCTCGTCCTCTAGCATGTCCTCCACTACCTACAGACAGAAACAGTAGTAGTTGTCAGTATTTAAAAAGGAAGAATTTCGTTCTGTCAATAGTAAACCTTTTGTAGATGAAAACTTTATTAACATTGGCAATAAATGAACAGAAGGAAAATGTACAACTACAAAAACATTTGATCTTGTGATTCAAATTTAAGAAGTGTTATAACTTTAATTGACCTACATTAGGGAATAAGACACTTGAAAACCTCTACCTGTATAAAATGCTATCTTGACAATTTAAGTATTTAAAAGGAAATTCAAAATTCACTCTAGGATATTTTTAACTAAGGAATCCTTTTTATCAGCTTTATTGGTAGCTATGCAGTACAGTACAAGTGCTTATTTTGGATTTACAGCTAACATGAGAAACTTACATTTTGAACTTAATTTACATTGTTCATCTGGAGGGATAGTATGTTTTCAGTCCCAAGAAAAAAAAATCATACTAGCTTGCTTCTTTATAGCAGTGGCCCACAGCAGTGACCCAGGTTGCATGCTGAATTATCATCAACAGTGTTTCCTAAAAGTGATTTTGTACTATTC
This sequence comes from Rafetus swinhoei, assembly GCA_019425775.1. Taxonomy (NCBI): domain Eukaryota; kingdom Metazoa; phylum Chordata; order Testudines; family Trionychidae; genus Rafetus; species Rafetus swinhoei. Next base: position 60,131,684 of record CM033427.1, read on the forward strand.
ATATACATAATATACTGCACATGAATCTCTCCTTCGTTATGTGAGAAGTGAAAGAAAGCAAGAGGATACCTACCACATATGACTTTGTGTTCAAGGCACTTTACTCACATTAATTATTGATCTTCATCATATGGTTGTGAGATAAATAATTATTATAACCATTTTACACTCTAAGAGAAGAAGTGCCTTTCCCAAAGGCACATAGAGAGTTAATGGCAGAACCAGATTAGAACTCAGAAATTCCTGCCTAATAACCCTACGATCAAGCCTCCAAACTACAGGCCAAATTCTCTGCTGGTATAAATGGCGGTAGAGTTGTACCCTTTTTACGTCTAGACTGCACTCTAAAATTGAAATAAATATGCAATTTGCGCATCTTATTTCATTTGATTTCAAAATAAAGCACTATTTTGAGATATCCCTTATTCCTCGTGGAACAAGGTTTACAGGGATGCCGAAATAGCACGTCCGTTATTTCAAAAATTATTTCAAAATAGTGGACATGTTCCTAGGACGTCTTGCAGTCTGGACGCACCCTTACACCAAAAGGAATTTTATCTCTATATTTGTACATACACACAAGTCAAGACGGAGCTGTAAATACAAAAAGTGAAAATTCTGATGCATTTTACATTGAGTTGTTATAAACTAAAACTATAGCGTACAACAGCATTAGAGTTGAGGAAGTTACAAACCATAATTCTATATTATAAAGTATAATGACAAAAGAGGATATCACATTAGAAACTTACCTAAGGAACATATTCTTTGCTCTGTAGGAGGACATGTAGACATTCTCATCAACTATAGATATTCACTCACCAGAGTTTCAGGTGCTATAGTGAAGCAAGATTGCTATTTTGACCTGCAGTCCTGGAAAGGTGCAAAGCAACCTCTAACCCAAAGCTAACCTTTAATTTGTATGTCAAGTATATAAAGCATATTACAACCAGTTAGTAATGTAAACTGTTGACTAAGATATGAAATTTACAAGGGGAGTCTATTTTCTGTCAATAATTTTCCACTGAATTAATAAATTAAAGACAAATAAGGAAGTTCCTGCCCTAAGAATTTAATAATTGTGATCATATCTTGCATAAGTACAGAAGGTGAGAAAAAAAGTACAAGAAGCCTTCTCCCCTTTCAGCTCCCAATGCAGGGGCAGGACAAAAATACAATTTTACACATATGCACGCTGTACTGATCAGGCTGGCCAGGAAAGACAACACTAACTGCTACACCTCAGGAGAAGGTGCAGAGTCAGAGCTTCCCTTTTATATCAAAGTTCTGTGATAATGAACCCCATCCCCTCAGTTGCTGTCTTAAAGGCACAAGAACATTCTAAATTTGTCATGTACCATTTAAAATAATAGGTATAGACTATTTCTTTTATAATCGTTAGTCCAAAGAGTCAACAATAATGGACTGAATAAGATATTTATGGCTTAGTGTGAACAATGATCCTGCATTAGTGCAGGGGGATTTGCTAAACAATCTACAAAGTTCTGTCTTGCATTTTTCTACAATATAAATACTAATGTACTTGCAAACTGTCCCATATCCAGAGAGCTAAAAGTACACTAGCTAGAGTTCTGAGACATGCTCTATTAAGTCCTTGACCAGTACTAAAACAAACACCGACAATCCAAGGGATAAGTGATTAATCCAGTGACTGATATCTCATGAACCACTAGGTAGAAATGAGTATGCCATAACACTGGGTGGCTGAGATCCACAGCCTCCCTGTGGTATGTGGTATTCATTTTAAAATATTAGATCACAAGAAAATGGAACACTCATGCATATCATTCTGGCCTGATCTGAGTGACCACTATTTTGTGAAGCTCTGGACCTAGAAACAATGTTTTATGCCATTAGAAGCACCAGCTTTCAGATTATATAAAATGTTAAAACTAAGTCTAGTGGTTTGAGAGATTATTAAAACAAACAAAAATACAGTGTTTTCTAGACCTAGATCTCAATCACTTAAAGAAAGGTAAATATCAATATCCTGATTTTAAAGATAGGGAAATTGAGACATTAAGCGATAAAACAACTTGTCCTAAATCAGACCAAAGGCTGTTGGAAGAGTTGGAAACAGAATCCAGGAATCTCCACTATCAGGTCAGACATGAAAATGTGGGCACTGAGGGATTGCAGAAACCCTACATTATGTGTATGGCAATTGCATTTAAAAATGTAAAGTTGTGATACAAACTGATGAGGAGGGAGACAAAAACAAAAAAAGCTGCTAAGGACAAAAGCGTCAGCTTCAACTCTGAACGGTTAGCTACTTACTGGTTCTTACTATAAAACTTATAAACATTTAATCTATGGAGAGATTTTTGTGATTAATCCCCTAAAATAATCAAATCCATCCTCTGAAACATATGTTTATGATCTAAGTTAATTGCTTAAATAAATGTTTAAAAATATTTATATAACCCTTATTATCCCTTAGCACTTGCAAGACCAGAATAGTTTCTTTAGAGGTAAGTGTAAACATTTATTCAGAGTCACCATTAAGGATGACATTCATCCCACCCTGAACAAAGTTCAAACAGAGTAGGTCTTAGTGTAGAAATTTTTCAGGTGCTGGGAGTGGAATTTACCCTTCCCAACACATGGCCTCCAGGGCTATAACAGTCCATCTAGGGCTTCTAATTTATTTCAGGGTTATTGCCCTGAAACACTATATGCTGCACCTCTCAGAAGTTCAGCACAGAAATTGCAATCCAGTGGGAAATGGGGGTGGGCAGAGGAGAGATGTGGGCAATGTAGCTTTCAGCCACCATTGTGTTCTCACTCTCCTAGGCTATGCTGGGGCTGGAGAAGCCCCCATTGTAACCAACAGAACTTTTAGTTACAACAGCCTCTATAGAGTTGCCCTACTATGGGCTACAGTCTTGCATATTGTGGCCCTCCTTCTGGCACATTCCAGAGCTCGAGAGCAGGTATGCAAGAGAGAGTCTTTCTTCAGTTCCTGCACTGAAACGATCCTCCCCTAGCCAGTTATGGTGCTTTTAGGGCCCCTTTGCACCACTACTGCTCTTTCATATAGCACAAAGGAAGCTGAGCTGAAGGTGAGAACCTCACTTTTCCTTTTTCAGTCATTGGCCTCATGTAAGTTTATCTCCTATGACTCACAATGGGGATGCTGACTACAGCAGCCCCGAACAAGCAGGTATGGAGAATAGTCCCTCAGAAATGATGTGTGACCACTTCAATTGCATCCCTCTGTCCTCCTACAAACCCACCATAGGACTTAATGTGGTCCTTGCATGAGACCTCTGCACCTGGGGGGATTTCACCCGTAAGGGTGAAGTTCTGAAAAACAGAGTCAAGTCTGAAAAAAAATTAGCTAAGCCATGCCCTCATCACACCGGCTTTCTCTCAGAGTGCGTCTACACAGCACCCAAAACTCAAAATAAGATATGAAATTTGCACTATGCAAATTGCGGATCTTATCTCAAATATATTTCAAAATAGCTCATTTTGAAATTTCGCACATCTACACAGTGCCAAATTTCAAAATAACACTATTTCGAGCCATCCCTTAACCCCCATACAACAAGGTTTACCGGCATGGCGAAATAGCATGCCCATTATTTCGAAAAATATTTCAAAACAACAGGTGGCTTGTGTAGACACCTCCAGTATCCCAAAATATGCATGCACTGTAGACAAACCCTTAGGCTGCGTCTAGACTGGCATGATTTTGCGGAAATACTTTTAACGGAAAAGTTTTTCCGTTAAAAGTATTTCCGCAAAAGAGCGTCTAGATTGGCACAGATGCTTTTGCACAAAAAGTGCTTTTGCGCAAAAGCATCCGTGCCCAGTATAGACAAGCTTTTGCGCAAGAAAGCTCCGATGGCCATTTTAGCCATCGGGCTTTCTTGTGCAAGAAATTAAGGTGCCTGTCTATACTGGCCCTCTTGCACAAGTATTCTTGCGCAAGAGGGCTTATCCCTGAGCAGGAGTGTCAAAGTATTTGTGCAAGAAGCACTGAATTCTTACATTAGAACGTCAGTGCTCTTGCGCAAATTCAAGAGGCCAGTGTAGACAGGCGGCAAATTTTTGTGCAAAAGCGACTGCTTTTGCGCAAAATCTTGCCAGTCTAGACGCACCCAGCGGGTCTGGCTACATGCAAAATTCCACCAGTGTAACTAATATATGAAATACATTCAGTTTAATTAAACCAATACTCAAGGATATGTGGCAACATTTAATTGAACTGTAAATCTCTGCAAATCAGGGTTTACAATGGAAATGCAGACAACAGCTTAGCTGTCACATTGCAAACACTCTTATTCTATAAACTCAAAAAACAACAAATGGTCTGGTAGCACTTTATAGACTAACAATACATGTAGATGGTTAGTCTATAAAGTGCTACCAGACCATTTGTTGTTTTTTAAGTTTATCCTGTACAGACTAACTCGGCTACCCCTGAAGATTCCTATTCTAAATAATCGGGAGGACAATATTTCACACATATCCTGATTTGCATCCAAGATCTAAAAGAGCATTACAGACATTAATAATATTAAGCCTCTCAATGCTACTACAACCTAAACAGTATTATTATATTTACAGCCAAAGAAGTTTGACTTGCCCAAAGCCAACCAAGAATTGAACACAGGTCTCCAATTTCCAATGACTCCTGTTTAATCAGAAGACAATCTCTCTCGCCCAATGTTATTCCATCCTATTTTCTCATTCTGTGTTAGTCACATCATCAATTAAACTAAGCTTTAGGAGTGTCAAATTGTCTGGAAATGAAAAATGATTTTACTCAGTTATTGTATCAAAATAAAATGTAATAAAACTACTTCTATCTCGGGGCAGCATAAATTATTCTTTATGGCATAGGAAGCTTTAACCCATGTTTTTACATCATGAAACTTTGAAAGAAGAGTTAGAAGAAAAGCTGTAGAGTGAAAGCATATCACTACAATGATATTGTGTACCAGGAGGAATCCAGACCCTCAAGTTTGCTATCCAGAATTGAAACAATGAAAACAGAATCCTTACAACGATGTGTTATATAAAGAATCTGCCATCTCAAGTCTTTTTTTTAAATACACTTAAGAACATCCTATTTACACAGATGTGTAAAGCAAGGATTTAAAGGATCATTACAGAAACTGCAACTTCAACTTATTCCAGCTTTTGAGTTTAAACACAATACCGAGGATCAAACCAAAAGTAAGAAAAAGGATTTTTTTTCTTTGACTAGCTGGCTGCTTTTCAAATAAACCTCGTATGTGCTACTTCAGGCTTTAGCAACACAGCCAGTAATCCAGATATCTAACAATATTATGCTTTTTCAATGAGAAAATATTAAAGGGGAAAATAATTTAAGAGGGGAAACATAACAGTTAAACAAAATATCAGTTATTTTATAAAAAGTTTTAAGAAAAAAAAAATCTCAGATCAGCCCTAGGATACTCACTCTAAATTATGCTTTCCGATACCTTGCTCAAAATCAAAGTAGTATTAATCAAACAAAGGAAGGGCACTGGGGAAATCAGAAAGATCTAATGCAAGCAGTTAAAAGTGACATGACCTTCTGTAATGTCACTTGTCACAGACTTATATGCCACATACTGGTAGAAGGTCTTGAAAGAACCTGATTCTTGGTACTGTTCCTTGAATGTAAGACTAATACAGATGACATTTTAAAAAACACACGTAGACGGCTTCAAATATGGAATGTCAGCTACTTTATGGTCAAACAGAAGAAGATATTGAAACATTGCAAAACAAGGCCCTTTCTGTACTAAATAGTTTTGAACAGTAAATATTTTACAAAAAAAAAATCCCACACAGAATAATTTGTCTATAATGACAGATCACTCCTGCCCCATTCCCACCTTCCACAATGTAAACAGAATTCCGTTTGCAAATGCTAATTAAAACTGTGTTGTTGGAGCACTTGTTCCAGAGGAAAAGAAAATTGGACTAGGATGCACTCTGGTAATTAATTACTTCTTTAAGTTACTCCTTTTAGAATTAAAAATCAAACTATGAATTCATTAAATGATGGAATTTGGGAGGAGGTGGGGACCATTTAATGTAACATCTAACAGCAAAATCAATAATATAATAGTACAGATTCTAGTTATTTACAACCATTTTAGGTCAGAATTAGAGTGAAGAATAACTCAACAGTCCCAAAGATGCTTAAAAATCTCTTCTGAAATTAAAAAATTCCACACAAAGTACATTAACTGCTTGTATAATGTTTACAGAATTATTTCTTGCTTTTAGAATACTCCTGTACTTTCTAGAAGCAAAGTTACAACATGATCAGTGTAAATGTATAGTAATTATACTATACATGTATTCATCTATCACCAACTTTCTACAGCTATTCCAATGGAAACAACTGTTTGATTTAAGGGGTATCTTGACACATTTCCAAATAAGCAGTAGCATGATATTCTTTTACTCTAATACACAATGCAAGAAAATTCAAAAGGTAGAAGAACCACAATCATCCAGATATGTTTAATGATTGACCTCTTAGTATAATTTAAAGACCCAATCCTATGAAGTGCTCAGCAAGTCCTAAAAAGGAATAGATGCCCTGAACTGGTAGTTCAAGTGTTTGGAACTTCTCCCGAGTTGCTCAGCACCTCAATGGATTAGGATTTAAAACAAATTGTTTCAAACTAAAAACAAGTAATATTATAATTTATTTGGTTGAAGTGTCCAAATAGTTGCAGACGCTAATATTTTGACATACGGTATTACCAACCAGGAGCCCGCTCCTGTTCTCATTGAAATAAAAGAAAACAGGACTGGGTCCCAAATGAACATTTCCACCCTCAAGATTGTTAGAGTGGTATTCTTCAGCACAGAGTCTGGAGTTCATTTAGATCATTATATCTCCAAGTAAAGTAACTACAGCATGTGTTTGTGAGTCGTTGGATTTACAACAACTTCCATGTAAAAGTAACAAAATTACTGAATGTGTCTGGACTGAGAAGGATGCACAAAATCACTCAGGCTATTTCAGGCATCTTCAAAGTACCCAAGGTCAGACTGAAAACTTTCTTAGTCAGTAAGCTGGTTGTTATGTGTTTATGTTGTCAGTCATAAAAGGACACCTGCTTTTCTCACAAGGTTGTTGAGGAGGAAGGAACTTTTCAAAAGACCTAGCTTAATTAAAATAGCCATCTATTGCATATCATATTTATAAAGAAAATGCACCAACAGATTTTGATTCACAACTTAGTGTATCTGAAATACAATTGAACTTATGGTAGCTCCTGAGTTTGATTCACACTATTGAAGATTTGGCCTTGAAGTATTTCATTTACAAGACTCATCAAGATAGCTGAACTACTAGATGTAATAATTAGTGTGATAAGCTTGCCAGTAAGGCAGAATATATTGTAGTAGAAAAGAGGAGACTAAAAAAAAAAAGCATTAGTATTTTACTAAAACACATCCTGGTTTTTACAGATACAATTATTTTTTCTTGCAGAGTACATTTCCTTGGTTCATACTATAATTCAGTGTCTGATTCTTGATAGGAAATGTGACTTTAATATGGCTATCAGATGCTTTTTGATACATGCTACTGATTACATGGTCCTGTAATATCAACAAAATAATTTTTATTTGCAATGTAATAAATTTCTTTGCAATATATTTGGGAAAATATACTTTTTTTTTTTTTTTTTTTTAACACAAGAACATGTAACTTTTTGCTTGTTATCAGCTTAATATGCACACAATGTTCATTTGCTAATGTAGTAAAAGATTAAACAATTTTCATATAAAATATGACAGCAGTAGAAGAGATTTCCAATGCATTTCTTTAAATATTTGGATTTCAATATTTTCAGGATTTTTAGCTGATATTTATGTAAAGTATTGAGAACAGAATACTAGGTATTTATCTGAAGTATGTCTCCATCTAAAGACTTCAGAATGTACCATATTTGTGTCTCATATGCAAAAACTGATCTGTTTGGTTTTATGATTTTTTTTAACCAGTGGAGCAGAAAAAAATAATTTATATTTAGCCAAACATAAAATATTTACAACACTTTAAAACAATTGTAAAGAGTAACATTTTTTGTTTAAAAATGATCACCTAGGAGTTTAAATAAAACATTTGTAATAAAGTGGTTTATTGCCTTTCTTAACAGAATTAACATGTAATTGTCTTAAATTTGATCTTTTTTCAGCTAGTGCTGAGTTTCTAGTAGAACAAAACACCACTCGTACACATGCATATTTAATGATAATTAAATTTGAGTGGTGCTAATACTTAGGATATTTAAAGTTAGGGCTGCCTTCCCTTTTTAGTGAATAAAAACAGCATTTTTGCCCTGTTATATATATTTTATGCAATTAGTATATTCATATTAACTAAATGGTTCTTAGTTTAAGAACCAAGACATTTTGAAGTTGCTACGGTATTAAATCAAGCCAGTAGTTATGCAAGTTTGGACACAAACGAAAAAACATAAGAAATTTTACACAAAGGAATGGCTATGCATTTTCTATACAACTATATAAGGCTTCACAGGGGGAAAAGGTAAAATTTCCCTTAAAATTATTCTGTTTTGGGGCTAAAAGTATAAACATCTTCCTAAAATGAACATTTCTGGGATTTGTTTCCCCACCTGTAAGCAAAAGCAAGTGAAAATAATCTAGGATTGGAAAAAATTTCTAAAAAGCATGGTTGGGTTGAGACCTTTGTCTGGTAGTGAACTTCTGTGGAAGAGATACAGTATAAAACCCTGAAGGCAGCAAATCATAATGGAAGCTAAGATAGCCTCCTTAATGGTAGTAGCAGGAATAGCCAACTTTAATAATGAATTTCTTTTCATTGTAGAAGAGAAATGCTGTATAACCAAACTAATTTTTTTATGTAGCGTACTGTGTGATTGCTAAATTAGTGCATAATGTATTTGTAATATTTATAGCACCAACATTTAGTTAACTAACGTTTATGTAAGATTTATGTTGATTTTTTCATTTCTCATTTAATGGCAGATTATGAAGAGTCTGTTTCATAAAGATAATTCTCCATTTAAATTCATCAGGCCATTAAATATTAAAATTATGTTTCTGATGCAATCTAGAACAAATTTGTCCAGCTTCAGTGATTATTTGCATTCATAAAAATTAGGCTTGATTAATAAAATTTAAATGCTTGATTAAGCTGACATTTTCATGTCTCAGTTGTGATATTAAAATGAGCCCTTGTCCTGTGGTCTGGTTAGGTAAGAGAGTTTACTTTTCTTCTTTAATATATACGTAGAATATAAGGAATAAAAATTTAGCTCCATAAAAAGAGCAATGTTTCTCAGCAGATTGCTGAGTAATCAAGCACATGTTCCCTGTGGTCTTTATATTCTGACAGAGCCCAAAGTGAGTATACAGTATACCGATTTTAAAAGGCTTTTTTGTTGTTGTTGTTTAGCCTATCACTGTGCTGTTGAAAGTATAAGCTGAGAATATGTTGTATTTTTGTAGAAGTCAGCATTCAAGGAGACAAATTTCAGGAGAAGACTAATTTTTGAGAGAGAACCTTTGTGCACTTTCCTCAACTGATGACAGAGTTTTGAATGCCATATGCCTCAAGCAGAACCAACGTCAGGACTAGTGTCACATCACATTGTACAGTATATAGGAGAACTAGAGCATCCTACTGAAAGATAGCTAGTTATAGTTGGTTTATACCATTGTCATGTAACCCTAAACTGAATTACAGCAAAAGCAACTCTATGTCCCTTGCCTTTGTGGGATTACAAAACAAAAGTGAGTTATGAAGCATAATGAAGATGAAAAGCACTAGATATATTGCTTGATGGCCAAGCAGTAGTAGTAAAAATACTAGTTCTTTGCATTTCCCCTTTTTTGTTCTCCTTCAGTACACCAAGTGTTCTCTCATGGTGCCATGCTCTACTAGTACATGGAGGCCTAAAACAGATTGCAAGTGTAGAAAGAGATCTTTTCTTTCAATACATTTTCATATACAAAACTAATCAGACTGCATCTTGGAAAAACTTCCTCACACCCACCCACAAACCCCTGGAGCACGCTCACTATAGCCTTAGGGCTCATAACAGGAAAAAACTATGTTCACATTGGCCACACAACACATTATACTTGCCATGAACTATCTGTTGAGCTGGTCTCATGCAGGCTCAGCACTTCATATCAGTGAATGACTCAGTGCAGCTGACAAGGAAGGGTGGGCAGCAGGGTTAAAAAGTGTCCCAGAAATAGGTATCGCTTTGTTAGAAAACCAGAAGGAGACTGAATAGAGAAGAAATGATTTTGCTAGGTTATTTTTAAGTTGCAAAGATTTTGGAATAGAAACAGAATGAAAAGGAGTCCAGGAGCCAACATTAAAGGACAGATGTTGTTGAATCTCAGGACAATGTGAAAAAGTGAACCTTTGTCTTGTGTGTATGTGCATTTTCATAAAGATGTTTTAGGAGAAAAAATATTGATAAATTGAAAAAATATTTTAGTTGAGGAAATATTCAAGGGCATAGTTATTGTCAGGAGACTGTGTAGTGTTTCTTTAAAGGAAGCAAGAAAAACAAGGTGGCGGCAGTTAGGGAGGGTTTCATGCAGAACCTTTGCAGTGAAAGAATAGCACTTAGGATAACACTAGTTTACTTTGAAGAAAGCAGTTCTTTCTAGGAGTCTTTATACTTGTCATGACACAATTTAAAAAAAGTTTACTTAGTTTGTATGCATCAAAAGTACTGCTATGCAAGCCTAGTAGCACTAGTAATTCACACCACAGCCGTAGCAAAAGGAAACAATTACATTTTGAAGATACCTGAAATTAATGCCCAGAAGTCTACCCCTTTTATTTTTATTAAAGTGAATCAGCTGGACAAAATTATCCTTAAAGCAGATGACCTGCAGAAATTGCGATGCTCATGATGCATCTGCATCTATAACTTATTTTGTATTCATTCTTCTTTATGCAGACAAAAATGGTGCAAAAATATAGTAGACAGTGCAGTGTTAAAAACAGCTGAACAATGGTTCAACAGGATTGCTTAAAACGTGGAAAAATTGTTTAGAAAGATGGGAGAACAGAGTGTTTCTTTAAATATGTGGAAGCTCTACATTATAGGGCTAACCTTAGCTGTAGCCCACAAAGGAGGCTCCCTAAAGTAACAAATTTGCAGTATTCTTCTGGAAAAAAAAGCTCCTTGCAGTCTCTGCACTCAGTCCACTAATTTGGGTAAATTCAAGAGTTTGGCTGCCCAACCAGTGGTGCCCAAGAAATTGAGCTACTATTGTGTCTCCTTAACTCTCAGTGAAGGTAGCTCTTCCTCCTCCAGTCACTCTCCCTTCCTGGTATGTTTTTGCTTTGGTCTCGCTTGCTCTATGTTGGTGGCAGCTTTTGGGATTAGAAGACAACACCAGAGTTATCATTGATATTGGATAGGTCAGTGGTGAGTACCACCATAGACAAGAAGCCTAGCCAAAGCTGGCACATGTGTTGGTGACACAGCTAATGGGGCAAAGAGAGGGAAGTCAGTCTGCTGTGGTGACCTTGGTGCACAATGAGAGCCTGGTGGGGGATAAACATGGGACAGTCACTGTAGAGCACCTGGACAGGGGGATGAGAATTTGGATCAAAGAAACTATGAAGAAAGTGGGACTTTGTCACTTTAGAGTAACAGTGCCTTTCAGACTGCTTTCCCATTATATGGGCTCCTTTCTGATTTTCCATCAGGTTTCTCCTGCTGCCAACTTTACTCTGGGATACCTTGTCTTCTCTGGCACTCAGTCACCACAAGATTACTCCTCTGTTCTGGACTCCTGTACCTGCACAGATGCCCAGTAGTCCAGAATGAAAAATTGTCAAGCTGCTACCACACAAAATGGAAAATATGTGTTGCTATGTTCCAACACAGAAACTAAAGTAAGAGCTGACGTCCCACCTCCTGTCTTTCATCACAGGGGAGAGATGCAAGGAGATTCATCATCTGGAGAACAAGGACAAGGGAGTATCACAAGTGCACTTTTGTGGGACTTACTGAGAAAATCATTATTAAACAAAACCTATTGAGGTCAGATGGAATTGAGGATAGGCGATGAATTAAAATTGGGGAGCATACATATAATTTTGCCAAGAACACCCAAACATCTAGCTCCAGCCTTGTCTGCTGATGCTCTGAGAAAAAAGTTTCTTCTTCAGTGTTGGAACATAGCAACTCATATTACCTAGACTAGCCCAGTGGCATTTTAGTCCACACCAGACTTACAATATTTGCATAGAATCTGTGGGCCTTTTGAGCAGAGACTGACCAGTACCATACGGCAAACAATAATAAGAGAACTAGAATTTGTTCTCTCAAACTCATTTTACTTTTGATCCAAGACAGGACTTACCATAAATTAGCGTATATAACCCGCGTCCATATATAACACACATTGTGTATTACCCACGGTTTTTCTTTCATGTGTAAAAAAAAAAAATCTTAGATTACCCACAGACGTACATAGCCCGCAGGTAATGAACTGCAGCGAAGGCCGCTGAGCAATAAGTACTACCCTATTACCGGTATATAAGCCCTACAAACCACACCGTTTTAAAACTTCTTCAGTTTATAACAAAAATATTTGTAAGGATGCCTAAGCACAAATCATATACAGCCAATTTTAAATTATCTGTTCTGACATATGCAAAAGAAAATGGCAATAGAGCAGCGCGGAGAAAATTTTGCATCAACAAAAAGTCTGTTCGGGAGTGGAGAAAAGAAGAAGCAAAGATTCAGAAATTAAATCCTCGGAAAAGAGCGCGCCGAGGAAAGAAAGCCAAGTGGCCAAAACGAGAAGAAAACCTGGTGAAGTTGCACAGAGAGATAGCCAACGTGCGGTATCGTGTTGATCTTGTCTTCTTTTAATTTGAGTAAAAATCAGCTTGTATAAGACGTGGGCATGTATACCCCACAGTGGAGGGGGGCTTGGGGTTTGTAAAAACATGTATAACCCGTGGGTTATATTTGCTAATTCACAGTATTTATTAAGCACCATACTAAGTGGCAGGTTAACTTTGCACACAAATGATCTGGGTGTGTCTTGTAACAAAATTCTTCAACTCATCTGACAAGACAAGAAAGGGTTATGTCACAACAGAATAAATGCTAGAGTATTACAAATGGTTGGCACCTATAAGGTCAGAGAAAATGATTCCTCTTCTGTAAAAATATTCTAAGAAGGATGACTTAAGGTTGATTTATTTGTCATATCCAGATGGTGAATTATTTCATTGATCTGCAGCAGAGTACAGTGTCTTATACTTCAACTGGTAAAACCATTGAGATTGCCATTTTAATACCCCCTTGCTCCATACTCAAGACCTTCTCAGAAGCTACTTTTCAAGGTTCTCAATGTGTCTGATTATTTTTCAGTCATATTAGACAAGTTTAAAGAACAGTTCTTTATTAATGCATGGAAATTCATATGCTGTTAAACTTTTAAAAGTTAAAATCACTAATTAATATTAAACATCCTTTGAACTTACAATGTACAGAATATTTGGTTGACATCTCAAAGCATTTTAAAAAGGTGGGTGATATGCTCAGTTTACTGATAAGTACAAAGTGACTTGACTGAGGGTACACAGCAAGTAACTGAAAGAACCAGAAATAGAACCCAGATCCTCTGATTTCCTTGACATTCTTTATCCAAAAGACCACCTTGCTTCACTAGATCAGTTAATTTTTTCATTGGGTAGTAATATTTGGTCAAACTTCCACATGATGTGTGTTGGTGAGCTCAGTTAAGACCATCACATGCAAAGATACGTCACAAACCATGAAAGCCACATGACAAATCTGCAGTTCTTAGTGAAAGAGAGGTACTAACACAATAATGATGGTTTTGAGCCATCAATTTCAATGAATTACAGATGATGTCCCATCTTCCTCTTGATAAACTTCAGAAGCTCAGATAGATAGAAGCATGCATAATATTAGGAAATAACATTACTAGAGTCACTTGAAATTATATTGAGCTTTGTCTGAAGATTGAAGTCAGCAAGCTGACTATTTTGAGCTGCATCAAGTATCTACATCAGATGAGATATCCAATGTTCATTATTTTATTAGGATGGCTAGATAGCTAAGGGTAAATTTTCACGCGAGCAATGTGTTTTTGATGGAACAGTCACATAGGTAATGTTTAAATTTTTCTTTTCAGAGGAGTTTTCATTTTACCTGGGTATACTACCATTTAAGAAAAAAGATATTTACATTTACTGGACATTTTTCATAAATTCAGCTTTTGGACTTAATGCATTTTGCCACTCAGCGTCCCAAATCTTTAAATGACCCCAGTACTATATATGTGCAATGGCATGATAAGAGATCTGCAAACTTCACTTTTTCCACTAGTAATTATAATTGCAGCATTGTATACTGCTTTTGTGATAGCAAAATGTTATATCTACATCAATTAAAGGAAAAAATAATATTTTACATGCAGAATCCCAAAATGGTATGCACAGTGGAAGATTTGTACATCTAAATCAAGCAAACAGAAAGTATCATGTATGCGTCTGTAGGCATATTTTTGAAAATCTGGCACATATAGTTTGTTATCAACATATGCAACTGTAAATAAATCTGCTGCTTTTTATGTCAAATACTTGAGTGTTCTGAGTTCCTGTATTCAGCTGAAGAGGAGATGGGAAAAAGTGTACATGAAAAGCTCATTGAGTTGTACATGCTACTGAAAAGCTACTAAAGAAGAACAAAACAGACTGCAAGTATATCTCAAATATGCAATAATTTAATAAGTTTTAATAATTTTGCTCCACATATTGTAATTTCAATAACTAAAAATTTTTCAAACTTTTGGCTTTTAAAAACTTTCAACAAGGCTACCCACACAACAATTTTCACAGAACTTTCCTAACCAGTAAAATAACCAAAAACACATACACCAGCTCTGAGGATGAAGCTTGCTTTAATGCATTTTTAAAATTAGTTTCAACAAAAGTAGAAACATTTACTGAACAGCTGGAAAAAAAAGTTCAACATGGTTAGGAATAACTGTCCATCAAGCAACATGAACTGAAATGTCTTTGAAAGGCCATAGTATTTAAGTTGAGAGATTCCATTTTTTAAACCAACTCCACTTTAAATCTTGTCTTAGAGTAAATTAAAAAATAAGTACAAGTATGTGCTTAAAGTAGTAAATACTTACTGTATCATGTTGCCTATTATCTTTCCCTGACAGGATCAAGAAGTAGTTCCATGCCAATAGTAACAACAAAGCAAGTGGTATCATGTAGAGCTCAAAGTTCCAAACCACAAAAAGAAAAAGCTAGAAGATAGAAGAGAGATAGATGTTTTAACACTGAATTTATTTACAGTAATGAGTTAAGTATTAAACAAATCTAAACAAAAACAACACTATCTCTGAACCCACACCTGGAAAGACTGATTAAGGATGTGGCTGAATGTGCAACCACAACCACCAGTTTGAAAGTTACTACACCTCTGAAAATCAGCTGTGACAAACATCTTGAAATAAAACATTAAATTAAATTTATACAAAGAAAAAATTAATCATTCCAAAATGTGAAAACAATTTGAACAGCAATTAAATACATATCACATATTGTTTCCATCTACATATTACATATCTACATTACATATCAGAAATACCTTAGTAAATATTTTTTTATCCTGGAGGAAAAAAGCAATTATAGGGTTTATTGAGAGACTTTTTATGGCTCGTCTTAAAATACTAAAGAAAAAGTGAACAAGATGATACTGGTACATATGTTTGTTGAGATCTCTCTCTTCTCTTCCTGCTCTCACAATATTTTTAAAACACAAGAATTAAAAAAAAAATACTTGCCTGGTTTTCATCTCACATGACAAAAATAATAGCTGAAAACACAATGGAAAACAATACTTTTGCTGAATCTGCTCTAAGTCTTCAGTCATCATGTACTAGTAATGCTACATGCTTTTCTTCCAAAAACTACAAGGCACTGCCTTACATTTCTTCTGCTTTCTAAAATTAATCAAGGGCACTGTTCCAGAACTATGGCGAACCCAAACCATAGCTACTAGACTGAAATTTTAAAAAAGCCAAACAAATAGCTCCTCCTGTTTAACTCTATTATTTCCATTTGATCAAGAACTAAAACAGGCATTTAATTATCCCTTAAATTGAGGATTTGTTTAATAGAACCATAACATTGTATCATAAAAAACTAATGCAAATTCTAGTGTAAAAACCTACATTTTTAAAAAAATCCACAGTAGCAGATCACCTAAATTTCTGCCTTCTTTGCCACTAAATAGACTATATGTGAATGTCTTGGAAAACTATAGGAAAAGGTTGATAGTTAATGAGATTTTTGCAAATCTCCCTAGCCTTCATTTCAAATCTGGTGACCGTTAGATCGAGACACAATCTTTCAAGAAAAATCCAGCTGCATATGTCTCTGTAAAATAAAAACATCCAGAATTGCACCTGGTGACCAGTGTCATCTATGGAATGTAGTGTGCTCCTGGTCTTCAAGGGTAGTCCCAAGCAGAATTTGCTGAAATAATGCACTCTGATTGGAAGACAGATAAAATTAACTATGGCGAAGTCCACATCCAGAAAGAAAGGGTGAAATGAGGAAAAACATTATTGGTTATTGCTGCAAACTCTGAATCCCTGCATAAAAATGAAAGGTCTCGCAGTTTGGGTCTCTTTGACATGAACAGAGTAGCTATACATGGTCATCTCCTCTAAGTAATTTTCCTGGTCCACCAGGATTACTTCCATTTTGTCTGGACTGAGATTCAACCAGCTCTCTCATTGAAGCGCCTGTCTCAGTCAGGCACTCGTAAAGCAAGGGCACTACATTTGCTATGAAAATAAAATGAACAGCTACGGAAAAACAGGATAATGATAGTACTGCAGCTCAAACTGCCTCAGTATCTCCCCTCAGCAGAAAACTACAACAAACAAGACATGTAATAATTTAGACATTCTCAATAGAAAGAGATTTTAAGATAGATGATCAAGCCCCAAAACTATCCAGGGCATAGTATGAAAAAAATAACAGTGATTTTTTTTATTTTCCACAGAAAAAGCATCTTATAATATTTTTAAAAGAAAAGGCTCTGTGTGTGAATATATTCCTTTAATTTCATTTCCTCCAGGAAAGAGAAGGGAAGCTACATATTCCTCCATTAAACTAGTATAGATAATACAGGAAAAACAGTTGGAAGAGAGGATGAAGGATCACTAGGCCCTATCCATTAAAACATTCAATTGAACATGGACTGCATCTGTTATAATCTCTTTTCAAGAAATAATGTATCCTCTAAAGCTTAAAAGAAAAAAAAAAAACTTCATTACTACTGAAACAAGCTGACTATTTTAAGGGAGGAGTGAGTGTCCCATAGGTTATAGTTTAATATAGCTGCCGTTTGCTACATAAGAGGTATACATGGGAGGGTTTTTTCCCCCCTTTTCTTTCCCCCTGGAGACAAGGATTTCAAGAATTACAGGAATGAACTGGTCATTTACATCACCTCAGTTGATACCCTTAGTGAGGGATAATATGCATAAAATTATTATTCAATGACACATGTGATTCTATCCCTGGTGTACCACACTTCAAAAAATAATTTAAGTTGGAATATTGAATATCCCATTCTTCTGCAAACTATAGTATTTTAAAAAGAAATCTCATCCAAAATGATTAACACTTCCCACTGTTCAGGAAAAAAAGCCTGCCCTTTCAGGATAGCAGCTGTGGATCATTAGCTTTCCAGTGATGAGATGCGTTTGATGAGTATTTTTCTTTCTAATTAAGAGATGAGATTCTCTATTGGAGTCTCTCTTCAGACAGAAGAGAAGAGAAAGCTCCCTGCCTACGTGGAAAGGCCATATCCTACAGAACAATTATTTTAGATGTCTTTATCTACTCCCTTTCAATTTCATTTTTTTTAACTGAACCTATATTTGCACCCAAGCCTTCATAGCCTTTACTCATTTGTCTGAGGAAACTCTGAAAAACAGGCATGTCCTTGATAGTATGGCCCATGTGTTCAGGTACAGTTGAAAGTGCAGGGAGGGAAGGTGCAAACATGGTTATAAATTACCTTTGTGCTCCCTAAGCCTGGGTTGGCTATGCTAGGCTAGTTCCCCAGGATAAATTACATTTGAAAACTGAGGTTAAGGCATGATCATGCAACCTTCATTAATAAATGTAATTTTTACTCCAATAAAAATGTTCATTGATGCAAGTGATATTTCTCTCATAAGTAATGGTTGTATTAATGACCCCCTAAGGACTTACTCTGTATGAGGTTTGGGGTCTTTGCTACAGCCAGGAACGGAGCCTATGTTTGTGACACCAAGTCCTGTGCTTTATATAGAACATCATTATTTCGCCCTTTTTAGCTTAGAAGTATTATTGAGGGTATTATTCTCATCTCATGTTTTTGGACTCTTGGATGCGCTCTCAAAAAATGGAAAGAAAACCTGCATAATGTATTGCTTGGATCTTCAATTATGTGCTGTAAATGTTGAGGCTTCAATGAACTAGTGCATGTTCTCTGCACTGTAAAACACTTGAAAGAATTGTTTTAGTTGAACTTAGCCTGTAGTCTGTTGCCTGTTCCATTAAAAACCAAAAATAATTTTAAAAAACCGCAACAAAAACAGAACACAGGGAATTGAAGTACTGACTTTTTGGTCAATTCCCATTTCAGCACCAGTGATATTTTTAAAAAGCATTTTCTTTCATTAGATCCCATACATCCTGCAAGTGTTAATGTAAACACATAGTGGACAAAATCAGGTAGGTGTGCAGAAAGTGTTTTATAAATAGTTTCTCAGTCTGATTACCTCATCACAAGGTGTGGGAGAAATTCAAGAGGTCTGAATCTTGGTCACATCATATAAATCTACAGTATGCAAAAGTAGCTTGGAAAAGAATGAAAACATGATGTGATAGATAAAAGTATCAGGAGCCATGAGGAAATTGAGAGCTTTACCTGGCCACCCCACTCTCAAATTTGCAATCTGACCTTGAATAAGCCACAGCCTCTTACCTCAGCTTCCCCCATTTAAAAATACCAGGAAAGTGTTCTAGGTCCATTAAAGAGCTATGAATAAGCACATCTGAGGAAGTGGGTTCCAGCCCATGAAAGCATCCGTCCAAATAAACCTGTTAGTCTTTAAAATGCCACAGGACTCCTCATTGTTGTTGCCTCTCTAGACAAACAACTTTGGTGTGGTATACAAAAAAAAGTTATTATAGTTCCTATTTCTCAACAGGAAGGACAGTTTTGGTCTTGGTTTTTGCATGATAGCTTGTATTATAAGTCAATAGTTATATTGCATTTAAATTCTTTCATGTAACCATGGTTTGACTACAGCTATTAAAAAAGCAAGTATAAGAATTAGATTCGACTCATTTGACGTATTTCAACCCACCCAATCTTCTTTTGAAGCATCTCTATAGCTAAATGGACTTATTTCACCTGAACAACCTCAAAGATGATGCTATCATCCAATCATAACATAATGTAGGCTACCTGTGTCTTGACAAGTTTGTCAGCACCAATATAACCTGACAGCTAGAGGCCTGAAAGATTTTTATTTAAATTTAGATTTTCCCCCCACTTACAACTTGTACTGACATTTCACATCATTTTATAGAAGTCAAAGATGAAAGTGCTATGACTTTGCTTTGAGGATAATGACAATTCCAAAAAAAGCGAGCCTCAGAGTCTGAATACGAGCATCATGTTAACAGTTTGTGAATTACTGATGTAAAATTCATGCCACTTATTACTTTCATTTAGCAAAAGTTAGGTAAAAATAAAAATGGCATATTTACAAGGAAATCTTCATAAAGTGTTGACTCTCTCTTGGGTCACTTTCTTTTTCACTGAAGAATTTTTGAGCTGTATTAATGCAAGTAGCCAGGCAGAAAATCTAAAGCTTGGCTCATTGAAAAGATCAATGTATGCAGGTTCTACTGCCATTCTAGACTGCAGTTCAATACATATTTGTTCTCTCAGATTTACAAAACACGCAATTAAGAGAAATCGGCATTACTCTGCCTAAGACAAAACATAGTGGTATTTAGTAACCACTGCTCTATAAAGCTACATTAGGAACTAGATCAAAGGAATGCCTCAGAATAAAGCTATTAGGTTCACTGCACCCGGACCCTTTTTAGGGCTCCATTTCCCCAACAGTCTCAAATTCTCTCTTGAATGACCCATGTCTTCTCTGCAACATTACCTAGCAAAATCATGCTATACATTAATTATTTTAACTGTTAAAGTGCTTTTAATGCCTCTCAATTTGTTTTTGTTTTACTTTTCCATATGCACCTTAAACAGAGTTACGGTTTTCAATGCAGCACTGAAGAGGGGGTAATGACTGCCTAAAAGATTCAAGACATTATATAATTCAGTTATATCCCTATTAAGTGTCTGATCTTTCTCTATGCACACAAAATACTGCATTTTAAGTCTTCCTTCATTACATATACCTTCTGGGTTTAAGATCGATCTAATTCTTCTTGCCTCGAACTCTCTCAATCACTGTTTAAAACAATTACAGAACTGAACATGCTATTCATTTCAAAATGCCTTGATACAAAAAATAACATTTCTGTACAATACACTTTTGCATTTTAGACACATTTTCTAAACACAAATCTATTTCACAACATTGCCTCTATTTTTACATAGGAATTTACTGCTTTAAAATTTCAGTAGGTTCTTTACAATTTCAGGTTTTGCGCTGATAGGAGGAGGTATTGAATGTGGAAAGGACTAAATATATATGACTTTACTACACATGCAAAATGAAAGTTTCTTTCCCATAATAATCCAGGTGAAAATCGTTATGAATTACTTAGCTATCTCTATGGGCTCACTGCAATAATCAAATATACATGATCAATATGTATAACCATTTTACGACTTAGCTACACACAAAAGTTGCATCACTTTGTCTGCTTTAACTATATTGGTATAACTCCAGCCCAGCATTCAAAGAGAATAAACTTATCAGTACTAGGCACTTTTATGCCAGTATAACTGTGCCCACACTAGGAGTTGTACCTGTTAAACTATTATACCATCACAATTAGGTTTGCCAACTTTCTAAGTGCACAGTATTAAGGACCTCTGCCCTGCCCCTTCTCCAATACCCCACCCCCGCAACTCGCTCCATCCCCCGTCTCCCCAGTGCTCACTCTCCCCCACCCTAACTCATTTTCCCAGGGCTGGGACAGGGTGTTGGTATGAGAGCTCTGTCTGGAGGTGCAGGCACTGGGGATGAATGGTTTAGGGTACAGGAGAAGGCTTTGCGCTGGGTCAAGGGATTGAGTGCAGGGGGGTGAGGGCTCTGGGTTGGGGCCAGGGAATTTGGAGTGCAGAGGGGGTTTGGGCTCCGGCTAGGAGGTAAGGGCTCTGAAGTTGGGTCAGTGATGTGGGGCTTAAGATGCAGGAAGAGGCTCACGGTTGTAGGCATGGGGTGAAGGCTCTGAGGGGGTGGAGTTTGGGTGCAGAAGGCAGGGGGTGGGAGGGTGGGGTCCTATTGGCACTTACAGCAGCTCTCAGGAAGTGGCTGCCAGGTCTCTGGGGGCACTTAGGCACATGGTGGGTGGCCAGGGAGGCTCTGTGCACTGATTTACTGCCTACAAGCACTGCTCCTGCAGCTTCCATTGGACACAGTTCCTGGCCAATGGGAGTTGCAGGGATAGCATCTGCAAGCATGAGGGCAGCACATGGAGCCTCCCTGGCTGTCCCTGAGATTAAGGGCCCACAGGGACTTGCCAGCAACTCCAGAAACCCATGGTAGGAGGGACCCTCTTTTAGCTCTGAGCATGTACAGCTGACTGGTCTTTTAAAGATCCAGCGAGCAGGTCCCTTTTCGACCCATAAAAAAAACTGGATGCCTGGCAATCTTGATATCACTCCTAACCAAAAGAATGATGCTGGTACATCATTATATGAGTTTAGTCCAGCCCTCAGTTTGTGTCATCTTGCTGTTGTAACTACTTTGCTCTGGCCTACACCTAATATATCTATGTTGGGAAAAGCAACATACAAAGAGATACAATTATACCAATATAACCGTGCTCTTATACTAATAGAGCTGCATCCACATTAGAGAGTTTTGCAGGGTCAGCTATACTGGTATAGCCTACCAAACTTTTCTAGTGTAGACAAAATTTACCATAATAATGTTGGGTGAAATTCACTGTTCTCTCCAAAAACCTTTGTAATTGTGTGGAAACTCAGTGGGGCTGATTCAACTTCAGGCAAGTTGTACAAATGCACTCCCCTTCTGTGGCCATTTTCCCAGTAATGTAGGTTGGAGGAATCTTGGTGAGTTCCTTCTTCAAGCTATTGAAAAAGTATTTTTTTTTTCCAATTCAACTATGGTCCAAGCTTCATTTAAATGGCTTGTTAGCTACTCAGTTCCCCCTGCCTGGTCAGTTTCATATGCCATTTCATCTTCAATGGCTTTTTCGCCAAGCCCCAAATTATAACCTACTACAGAAATCCTTCCCATAGCAATTCACTGGCCCAGTGGGCCTTGATCCCCAAACATATCACTAGGGACACAGCAAAACTACACAGCATTTCAAGACAGGATTTCAATGTACAATTATGGAATTATACAATTATAGAAAACACCACTTTGATTCTTGAAGGATAGTGCTCGATTTCTCTACCTGTATCTCAAATAACCCATGACTATCTAAACAGAGAAATAAATGAAATATCTGCATTTCTTTTCCCTGAATAAAATGAGTTTTTTTTTACTTATAAAAGTTACCATATAAATGTACACAGGATAACTTCAACATAAATATACATTTATTAAGAGCCTTTATTATTACTAGAACAAACATGTTCTAACAAAGAATCTCCCTCCAAATGTACAGAACAGTTGTAATTAGGATTCAAAGCCACCAGGTTAAGAGGAATGTGGACAGTCTAACCCTTTCTTTGTACCTTTGTTTTAGTCTGTACACTAAGATATTTTCTAAATGATTAGGTACCAAAAATCATAGATCATAGAATACTACAAGTGGAAGGAATCTCGAGAGATCATCAAGTCCAGTCCCCTGCACTCACGGCAGGACCAAGCACCATCTAGATCATCCCTGATAGATGTCTATCCAACCTGCTCTCAAATATCTTCAGAGATGAAGATTCCACAACCTCCCTAAGCAATTTACTCCAGTGTTTAACCACCTTGACAGTTAGGAAGTTTTTCCTAATGTCCAACCTAAACCTCCCTTGCTGCAGTTTAAGCCCATTGCTTCTTGTTCTATCATCAGAGGCCAAGAACAATTTTTCTCCCTCATCCTTGTGATACCCGTTTAGATGCCTGAAAACCACTATCATGTCCACTCTTAGTCTTCTCCTTTCCAAACTAAAAAGCCCAATTCTTTCAGTTTTCCTTCATAGGTCATGTTCTCTAGACCTTTAATCATTCCTATTGCTCTTCTCTGGACCTTCTCCAATTTCTCCACATCTTTCTTGAAATGTGGTGCCCAGAACTGAACACAATACTCCAATTGAGGCCTAATCAGCACAGAGTAGAGTGGAAGAATGACTTCCTGTGTCTTGCTCATAACACTCCTGTTAATGCATCCCAGAATCACGTTTGCTTTTTTTGCAACAGTGTTACACTGTTGACTCATTTAGCTTGTGGTCCATTATGACCCCTAGATCCCTTTCTGCAGAATTCCTTCCTAGATAATCGCTTCCCATTCTGTATGTTTGAAACTGGTTATTCCTTCCTAAGTGGAGTACTTTGCATTTGTCCTTATTTGTCATTTTATTTCCTTCAGACCATTGCTCCAGTTGTCCAGATCATTTTGAATTATGACCCTATCCTCCAAAGCACTTGCAATCCCTCCCAGGTTGGTATCATTTGAAAACTTAATAATTGTACTTTTTATGCCATCACCTAAATAGTTGATGAATATATTGCACAGAACCAATCCCAAAACAGACCCCTGTGGAATCCCACTTGTTATGCCCTTCCAGCATGATTGTAAACCGTTAATAAGTATTCTCTGAGAACAGCTATTCAGCCAGTTATTTACCCACCTTATAGTAGCCCCATCTATGTGGTATTTCCCTAGTTTATTGATAAGAAGGTCATGCAGGACCATACCAAATGCTTTTCTGAAGTCTCAGTATGCCACATCCACCTCTTCCCCCTTATCTACAAGGCTTGTTATCTCATAAAAAAAATTTAAAAACAACAAATAGTCTCGCAATATCTTAGAGACTAACAAAAATGTAGATGGTAGTCTCTCAGGTGCTGCAAGTCTATTCATTAAGTTTTTTAAGTTACAGACTAACATGGCTACCCTTCTGAAACTATCTTATCAAAGAAAGCTATCAGATTGGTTTGACATGATTTGTTCTTTAAAAATCCATGCTGGCTGTTACCTATCACCTTATTTTCTTCCAGATGTTTGCAGATGAATTCCTTGATTACTTGCTCCATTATATTCCCTGGCAGAGAAATTAACTGGTCTGTAGTTTCTGGATTGTTCGTATTTCCCTTTTTATAGATAGTCACTAAATTTGCCCTTTTCCAGTCTTCTGTGAAAATCTTATTTTACAGATCTCATGTATTTTGCTCTTAAATAGATCTCTTTTCAGAGATTCTACAGGCCAAATTTTCAAATTAGCCTGCAGGATTGGATTAGTTGGACATGTAAGTATAAGGCTGCCTATACAAATTGGTTACATTGATGCCCAGGGGAATTTGTTCCTGCAAAGTACTGCTTTTCCAAATATAGCCATTCATTCATGCCCCAAATTTTATATCATTCACTTTCTTCCTCTCTCAAAAGAGAAGTAGGAAGATCAAGTTTTTATACCCAGGAGAAATAATTCAATTACTACTATATGTGGATTTGTTTACATTTCTATTCATTTTTTAAAGTTTTGAACATTAGGCCAATCCTGCAAGGTGCGGATTAGGCCCAATAAGAGTTAATATCAAAGTAATTTGAAATAATGTGGATTTATTTTAATTCTTCAGGATCACCATCCTGCCTTAGTGAGCTCTCCATGATGATTTTCATCAGGCTCCTAACTCATGACCTGCTCTCGTTTACTGTTAAACAGTGGCCTAAAACACTGGCTGGAACTAACTGCTAAACTAACAAATCTTCAGCACTGTTTGTTCTCCATTCTCCCAAAATACTTAATTGGAAAGTCATTCAGAAGTTACCTTTTTTGCTATATTCCACTGTAAACACATTTTAAGGAATAATAATATATTTCAGTTATCTTTCCACCCTTTATAACATCATCTCCCAGTCCATCTTGTAATTTTCTAATTTTCTCCTTCACTGATTTTAAGTCTTATTTCCTCAGTTCTGGAAAAAACTTCCTGAGTTATGTTTAGTATCTCTAGCAATGTCCGTATGTTTCTCTCTGCAATTCAAATATTAATCTTAGGCTGATTTAAGAGACTTCTCTTTATAGTATTTTAGTCTTGTTTATAATGCCTAAAGGGGAAAATATTTTTTTCTTGATTGATGTGTTAGTTAATTCTGGAGATTTCTATATGTTTGTATACTAGAAATATATTTATCTTCTATGTTTACCAAAACTCTAAACACTCTTGTATTGAAAAAGCTGCTGTAATAAGAAGTCAACAGGGAATACCAGTTTTGACAGCAAAGCAAGTCAGGCTCCAACTGTTCAAACAGTCTGAATTCTATAGTAAAAATAAAAAAAAAGGCCCTAAGCCAAGGCTACTGAGACAAGCAGGCATTTTTAGATCACTTGTAGGATGACGAATACAATTCTACAATGCTTTCTTTAAAGAAAATGCAACAAAACATAATACTGTAAGCTCTTTCTAACCTGGGTTCTCTTTAGGAAAATACATAGATTTAGAGGAAGCAAAAGTACGTTCAGGTAGAAGTAAAAACACGAGTGCTATAAACAAAATACTGACATGTTATTAACATAAATGGTGGAAATAATGTCCTATAGACTTTTCATTGGACATATTTATCACTGTACCAGAAAAGGAATGGATGACAGAATTTTGTTAGTATTTATTTTCCCATCCAGAGGTTTGGGAGTGTGCCCCTCCAAAAACAAGTTAAGAACAACTAAGATATTAGGTATTAACTATGATTTCATTTTATTTCAAGTCGCTTTGTTCCTGGTATAAATTACAGGATCCCTGGGCCCAGGCTTGTAGGAGCTAGCAGTGGCAAAGGGAGTATGACACCACTTATACTAGTCTCATCTCAGATGTATGAAAGTCAGCTGCTTCTGAGTGTTAAGCTCTGTATTCTCAGAATCCCAATTGCACTTCAAGGGACTAGAGAAAGAGACACATTCTGAACAGATTGAGATAGCAAGCAATGGAGGACAGGGCCTTGTACAGATGAGAATGAAGACTATTCTAGTTGCGTATATTTGGTGATGGCTGTGATACCTTTTGTGAAAAGTCTTTGTGAACGCCCACATAACTGGTGCACATACCAATTTAGCTTACAACTATTAATTGCTGGGAAAGGTGGAGATTAGAAGCAGTTGGACTTTTAAAATGAAATATGTTCACCAGGTAAAGGAAATATGTGCAGACAAAAATATAAAGAGTTTGCTTAGCAAAGCAAAGTAGAAGGCTAGTGTTTCCTTTGGGCTTATTACTAAAGGAACAACATGACATTTGTGGAGAGTTAAGAAATGGATGCTATAAAATAAGTAGCTGTTATAAAAGTTTATGTCAGGTGGGGACTGAATGGAAAGCAAAGATGGAGAACAACCATGAGTGGGGAGAAAAAGAGGCAGAAAGCTTGGTGGTGTCAGGAGAACTGGGAAGGACAGATATTAGAAGAAAACATGTCATGAAAATAGAGATATAGTTGTATTATAATCATGCTGACTAACTCTTAATTTTGGCATGAGATCTTATATATTTTCGATTCAATTTGTTAATGTTCACTCATCAACTTGTAGTCCTGCTCATTCTGCTGGGAAAAATTCTCTTCCCATTCATGCCACAGACACAGCAGGAGAGCTCTTTGAAAGAGATCAGCAATAATTTATTGGTAAATGCTGGTCAGTGAGACTGACTTTGTTTTGTTGGGTTTGTTTTCCTCACTATATTACATCAAGCAAACAGAAATGAAAACTGATGATCACAGCAGGAAGAGTGAAATAAAGCTGGAAACTGCTTCCCACTGTTTTTGTTCAAGCACTTAAAGTATTGAGGAACAATCCTGTATTTTTGTACAATCACAAAACAATCTTGCCATTCCAATTGCTTCTTCATAATGAAACTTATCAATGTGTTTTTACATTAACTAAATTAAATCAAGTATAGAAAAGACAGGTGTGCACAGGCTGATTTCCCATTTTTTAGGGGTTTTTTTTTTTAAGCCACCAAACGCTGCAATCTAAACTGGCTTCCTCGTTACAGTCAGCTTTCTCTGCTACATTAGCTCACAGGGAGACAGGCGTGGCTTTGTGCTCAAAGTATATGACACTTTGCTGAATCCTGCTCACCTTTCAATAGTTCACTGTTTCAGCTACATTACACGCTTCATGTATTTATACTTTTTCATTCCTGACAGGTTTAGTCATACTTTGTCATAGAAATGTTAGACGACATCTTACTCTGATTATTTATGCATTTATTGAACAAGCTACACCATCAATAACATTGTATTATAGATATAATTTTAAAGTAAATCTCATAAAGGTGGGAAACAGAATGCACAGTAGAAGCTGACTACAAAACATAATAGACCCTTTCTTCCTAGCACTGACTTTGTAGCACGGACAGCATCTTTCTAACAATTTATTTATATATAGTCAAATAGGAGAAAATTGTTATCCTTACAAGGCATCAGGAAGTTGAACATTTCAAAAGCTTAAGCAAGCAGAGTCTAAAATTGGAGGTTTTGGTTTGCTTATATGTTATATGCAAGGTTTGTTAATTCAATGTCAGGATTATTTCAGCCAAAGCAGGACATCTGGTTATGGTACAATGAGGGGCACTGATAGTGCCCATTATATGCAGGTTGTCTACATTTGCCGTTATAAAAGATTTTTGCAATTTTCTGATAAACTTTAACACCTTTTCTGTTTAAAGCAGGCTTTTGAAATTCAGCAGAAAGACACACGTGGCCAGAGGAGTACTTTTTCTTTATCCCATTAAATTACAGAGTTAGTGGAGTTAGAAATTGTTCAATATCACTGCTCGTATATCATTTTAACCAGACTGGGCATTGTCTCAACGACCTCACTACATGTATATTACTTCAAAGAGACTTTAACACCAGACTTGAAAGAGAAACCTCAGAACTGTCATTCATGCTTAAATTTGACACTTTACGAATGGGCCTTAAAGATGCTAACTACCTTACCCATTACAAAGATAGCTTCCCCCAATTATCACCCCTAATATCATTATCTCATAGACACTAACCTTCTCCCCTCCCCCCTCCCAGTTCTAAAATCTGATTTGTCAATTTTATGTGTTCACTTTTTTTTTTTATTATTGTATCCCTTTGGTATATATGGTCATGCCAATTTTCTTTCACAATTTGATCTGAGGAAATGGGTCTGGCCCACGAAAGCTCATCACCTAATAAACCATCTTGTTAGTCTTTAAAGTGCTGCATAGTCCTGTCTTTTGCTTCAGCAAGACCAGACTAACATGGCTACATCTCTATTACTGTAACTGTAGGCTGTTTTCCTGTAGAACAGCCACTAGAGGGCAATGAGATGCACTTTGCCAGCTATTTGCTAGATAGCAGGGGAATGTTGAGACTCAACAATTCAATTCCTGGTTTTATTGGGGAGTGTTCTCTATTGGTTATAGATTCTTCTGTCCTATTCCTCCACCTTCTCTTTGCACTGTTTTACTCCGGTCTTCCTCCCCAGTTCTTGATCCGGTAATTCCCAGCCGATCTCCCTTCACCTTCTGCTTGCCCTGTCACTGCTTCCCTCCTGATCCTGTCCTACATCCCTGCTCATATTCTTCTCCTCCTCTCTCTGCTCTTATTCTTCCTCATTCCCTGACTCTCACCTTTTTTGTGCTATCTGATCCCCCCTTGGTCCCTCTCCCCACATCATCTTTCCTGTCCTCACTTCCTTTCTTTGCTGCTGTCCTCAGCTGTTGCCCCCCTCCCTCCAGCCTATTCTTTCCCTTTCATCTGCTGTTGTCTCTTTCTCCAGCCTTTCTTATTAGGCCTCTGCTCCTAGTCCCCTACAACCTGAATTACTTCTCCCTTTCTCCTCATCACCTCACATTCAAGTCAGGATCCTTCTTTCTTCCCCCAGTGTTGCAGGACACCAGCATGCAACACGCAAAATGCAGAAGAGACAGCTCCCTTCTCTCAGTTCCTATGCCCAAAGCGATAGCAGTCCTCAGGAACTGGGAGGAGCACCTGCAGGGAAAGTCTTGCTCATTTCCTGGAGCCCCACACTGGAACATGCTCAGTCACTCTGCCAAAGGGACATGGCCAGTGAACATGGACTCTTTTGGGAATATAGCTAAGATCCTATAGTCTGTACTGTGCATAGGTTAATGGATAATTTTTAAAATGCTCATAAATTGGCCAACTTTGAATATTTTCATGGGTCTGACAAAAGACACTCCCTTCACACAGGATGAACCCCCTACCAACTTTGAAATTCCTAATCCAAATATTGAAGTTGCTAAAGTTTCACAATTAATTGGCTGAAAGTATTTTAACATGGGCAAACCAATGTATTTTCCTCTAACCTTGTTTTCAGAAACTGATTTTTTTTAGCAGAAACATCTGAAAAAAGTTGGAACAAAGTTAAAATTTGTCAAGAGTTATAAGCAACTAAGAGCAGAGTCTCATAATGCAAAGTGTTAAGCAACCTTAACTACAGACAGCACTACCACCACCATCTGTAATAAATATTAGACATAAATAATGATTTGAGATTAAAAGGGTTGGAAAATAAGATCACAGGAGGCCCATGTTAATCAAAGATACCTTCCTCTAGTTTCCAGTTTTTACCGAGCTATTTTATCAAAATAATGCAAACTATGAATGTCCCTTTAGATATCTTCATAGTGTTCAAACTCCTAAACAACATACATGCCAAGCTCATTTCTCCAGAGCTCACCTTCTGATCAAACCTGTTTCCTATTCCCTTTTCTAAGGCTTTGGAGTAACAAAGCACAGCAGCAACTCATCGTCTGAAGTCTGACTCCACAGTCTTAAGAGCACTACTGAGTAGGGGTCAAAAACGCAAGACAACAGTCAGGGGCACCAACCACACACACACACCCCATTATAGGAAGCAGTGAATGAGCCTTAATGAAAACATTTAAGTAACAATCATCTTTCCTGCTTCTTTCTCTAAAATGGAAATAATATACAAGCACATACAGTGAAACCTGTGTTATCCAGCATTCTGTTAACCAGAAAACTTTGTTAACTGGCATTGCCCCAGCCACAATACTGTCACATCTTCAGACGCACAGGCCTGGCTTGGTTTACCATGTTTGACTTAATTTTTTATTTAAGTACTACTAATCATCTTTAACTCAAAATAGAAACGAGAGACCAACTGTCTCACGCTACAAAACTACCAATATTAAAAACTTGAGTTTTACTATTATTGTCCATTGGTTTTTCCTAGGTTGATGGGACCCTCAGATGACCGGAATTTTTAGATAACTGGAACGCCCTAATCCCCAAGCGTGCTGGATAACACAGGTTTTACTGTAGTTATATTTTCCTACCTCTATTATGCATCTTTGACAAATATTGTAGGCTAAATATTGTTCTCAGTTTCACCTGTCTAGGACTGAGTCTCCATTGCTTTGGACCTTGTGTAATAATTTAAAGCTGTGAAACAGGAGTGTAAAATACCACAGACGAGAGCCTCACACCCCTGGCACACTCCCTCTGCACAGGTATAAAAGACTATAGAAAGTGTTAGGCAGAGGAAAACTCAGGCTCATATTCTCATGTACAGGTGAGAAGAGCACACAATGTAGCTTAGGAGTGATGGGTGAAGAGGACTTTTGCAGGCCCCCATTCCTCCACATGAGCTTTGTTGACTGTTAATGACCCCATGAAACCAACATGGCAACTTGGGATGAATGGTGTGTATACAAGCCTCAACTATATCCCTTTTTACTTGCTATAACCTCTATACCCTTAGGAGGGAGATAATGATGCACAAACCTCTAGACTGATTCTGCACCACTAGGGCATGGTAGGGTGATCTTCCCATGGCCAACTATTTTGCTTTAGGGACACTTTGTACTAAATAAGCAGAGTGATGTGGCTGCACTGCAGGGAAAATCTAGGATTAATTCCTTTAGAACCATTTGTGATACAGCATAAGTACAGAGTAGAACAGGTGTATTATACGGTACTGATGTAAGTGATACAAGGTTTTGTGGAAGTTAACTCTGGCCCGAGCTACCTGCAAGTTTTCTTTGGAAGCTATACTTTGACCCCAAGTCTGACACTTCTCCCAGCTCTCTCTGCTTAACTCACACTATTATTTATGTTGCATCGTTGTATGGTTCCAGATAGCTGTGTCTTTGATACCCAGCTATATTTTTTAACATTTGATTAATCTCTTTTCCCCTTACTACCTTCCTCACATGCAGAGGGATTATGTTAAAGAATAAATGAACAGAATCAGGAACTAGCAGGCAGTTAAAAGCTTGCCCAAAAAATCAGTTGAGAACAGTAGGAAATACCAGCATTGAAAAAGCCTAGGGCTTTCATTTAAGGCTATTTTAGAGCATCTTTCTGTAATCGCATTCTCCAATTTTAAAGAAAGGTTTGCATTAAAAAATTCATACCACTTTATCTGAAGGGCCTTTGTCCTTTAGAAGCTTCTAAACAGATTTGTGTGTCTTTTCTAATACTGGATATTTCAGAATGAAAAAAATTAAGCCAAGATTCTTAATTTTTGTTGTTATGGCTTCATTCCCAGTTAATCAATATGTGGTTACTTTTGAAAACTAATATAAACATTTCAGGAAAATACCATACCATTTAATTTTCAGATTAAATTCCAGGTTTAGTGAAAAAAAAAAAATCAGTGTTTCACCTTCTCTGTACTATACGGGCTTTGTCAGGCTACAAGCAAACAATCTTGTTAAAAACTTGGTTGAGCAGTCTTTTTTCCACCGTGTGGTAAGTATGTAAAACTTTGTGTGTACTACCTCAGTGTCATATATTAAGGCACTATCGCATTTTACTAGTCAGTAAAATAGCTGTCAACAGTTCAAAGGTCTTTAGGAATATCCTTAAGATTTTGCATAAATCCTTCAGTGTACCTTACATCAAATCCTGCTACAACATTCTCACCATAATGAAGTGATATGAACCAAATAGTGTTTGAGATTTCTATGCAGAGGGGAGGTTCAGTGTTGGGAATGTATACTAGAACTACATATCATTAGGCCACCAATAAGACTCCTAGTAGTGCATACAGTCTGCATGTGTTTAAGAAGAGATTTTAAATTAGTGTGAAAGATATATACCTACATATTAAAGATGTTATGAAAAAATGTATTGTGTCATGTGACCTATTGGCTAAAATACTGCAGGTTCTTATTTTAAAATATATCACCAGTAATCAAAAGAGACTCAAATTAGAACACTCTCCACATACAATAAAGCATTTTTTTTTGGCACAAATGTCTCCAGATTTGCCATATTTGCAGTCCAAGAGAATATAGTGAAAGGCAACAGAGTACAATACAAAGGGAAATAAAAAGCAAGAAAGCAAGCAAAAAAATCTGTTTCATAATTATGCTACAGAGTATCTTATTAGCGAGCCCTATCCTAACCTGCTCTATCACATTGGCATTTGACATGCTATTCTAATGGATGAACAGGTATTTGAGTTTTGACTTAATGGCACCATCTGAAAAATGTGACAACTCCCTAAGGTAAAATTTAAGATCCTGGTTTTCTGCTGAAGCAGGTGAACCCTTATTGCAGATGCGGATTTCAATGTCTCTTTCTATCCAGGTTCTTATAGTATATCCATACGATGGAATCTCAGAGCATTCCAAAACTGGGAAATGTCTGTCAAGTTCATTTATTCTCCCATGAACACTTTGGAAAGTATAAAATATGTGTGAGAAAAGCTTCTTTGAGCATAGTTAGCTGGGGAAGAAGCAGACTGCTTAAGGCATTTCAGGTAGATTGCACAAAGCACTACAAAAGATTTTATAGGACGTAACCCTGTACCAGTAGAGGGTCCAATGGACAAAATAACCCAATAGGCCTTTTCTCATCACTAGCATCTATGATTCAGACAAACAACTCCAACTTTTAATTTATCAAATATGGACAATGCCACCATAGTGGATTCCCTGTGAGAGAGGCAGGGGACCCCATAGCCACTTCATGAATGTTCAAAGCATTTTTCTGTTTGATGAAGCTCCTTTGAGCAGGCAATATCTATAGAGCTTTTTCAACACAGTAAACCAATTCAGTTTTCCCTCTTTACTTATTTTCTGGGGAAAAGGCATGTAGCTGTAATATGTTAGTGCTTCATCTATTAACTACCTTTTTAATTTTCTCTCTTTCATAGCCCTCATCTAGGCACTTCCAAATCCTCACATGGGCATCACCAGCAAAAGAAAAAGCTAGTAAAATTTTCAAGAGATACTGACATAATTTAAAACCTAAGTCCCATTTTCAAAAATGGCTATGTCCCAGATCCTCAGTGGGAGTTCGGAGGTACCTAATTAACTCCCACTGATACAAACAGTCATCAATGGTCGTTCGGTGCTGAAATACCTGTGAGGATCTGGGATTCAGGATCTTAACTCACTTAGATGCTTTTCAAAAATGTACACAGCAGTTTAGGAATGAATTTGACTGAATTATAGTATTATGTTACTATATATTTTTGCTTCCTTACTGGCTCTTTTATTTGCAATATTTTAATTTACTAATGTATTTTTTGATATCTTCATTACACTCAATCTACATCAGTGGTGGGTAAAATATGGCCTGTGGGCTGGATGTGGCCCAGGGGCACAGTGGAAGCCTCAGCCAGTCTCCTGTTCTTCCTGCCCTACCCTTGCATGTTGCTCAGAGCAGCAGCTGCAGAGCCATGTGTACATCTGAGTGCTGTGAGCTCAGGGGGAGACATTCTCTACATTAGACTTTTCTCCTTAAAATGTCCCACCAGTACAGATTTGCCAGTGGTAACAATGGTGGAAGTTTTAAGTAGCCAAGTCATTGTACCATGTCTAGATAACATAATAGTTAAAACACTGGCAGCCAGTTTATACAAGTGCTCCCATCATTGCTAGTATTTCAAGACCTATGTCTTTTACTAGAGGGTGACTGTCAACTAGCCTGAAATGATGAAGTGGAGGTTACCAGGAGAAGCCACCAGGTCACTACTAGTGGACAAGGCCTATCCCATATAGCCCATCACATTTGATACCTGAGTGACTCAAAGATGATAGCGTACCCCTCTGTGACTGGGGAACGGATATATTTTTAGTTGATATTCGGGAGAGAATTGTTAAAAAATCTGGAAACCTGGCTGAATCTGAGGTAAGTAACCCAGCTATCTGCTGGTGCTGCCTTGTGGTAAGTGTCCAGGGCGAAGACTCATTCCACAAGGTATCTAAGATCCATGATGAATTGGAAGTGCATTTAACGGACGACATCCCCTAACAGAGATGAGGAAAGGTGTCAGTTTCCTAATTTCTGGTACAGCAAGGAGAAGCCCCCCCACTTTCTCCTGCCCCTCAATCCTCCCTGAAGGGGGAGGGTGGTGGCACTCAGCAACAAGAGAAGATCAGCTGTGGAGAAGTGGAAAGCTGATAGCAACTATCCACCAGATGCAAACAATTAAGGAAGGAATTTTATGCATTTTATGTATTACAGTGAATAGCTCTCAGATAATTAAATATAAAGTTGTATCCTAATTAGAACATATCCATTGCATCCTGCCCCCCCAGCCCCCATGAGTCCAGGACAAAACACAACCATTTGCAGTCTTAGGGCAGGGTATGGATTAGGGCCGTATCTGGACTGGCAGGAATAAAGGTGGCCTCTTCAGATGTCCCCTCTTCCCTTAGGCAAGCTCTACACTATAGCCTTTGGTGCACTGCAATTTGCATAGTTTTTTCCAATTGCTTTTTCCGGAAGAGGCTTTTCCACCATTTGGCCCCATCTAAACAGGGCCAAATGGCAGAAAAGCCACCTCTTTTGGAGGAGCCCTTATTCCTCATAGAATGAGGTATACAGGGCTCTCTGAAAGAGCGCGTTTGCTCTTCCGCTAAAAAAAGCGGAAGAGCAAATGCGTTCCCTGGACATGGTGGAGTTTTTCCGGGATACCAGAGGCATCCCAGAAAAACCCTGCAGTCTAGCTGTACCCTCACAAGGGAGATGGCAACATGGACAAGGCAGCATTCCTGAGCTCTTGTGGCTCAGGTAACTCACTGACCCTGTGCACCAGGGGGACGATACATAAACCCCATCCCCAGGGGTGGCCCATCCATATAGGTGAACTAGGCAATCGCTTAGGGCACCAAATTAAATGGGGCTCCAAATGGTAACCCAATATCATTGAGGGGTTTGGAGGTGGGGGCGCCAATTGCATGGTTCGCCTAGGACGCCAGTTGCTGGCAGCTAGTCTAGGGCCGCCCCTGCCCATCCCTCCGGCCTGAATCCCTTCTAATTCCTGGATTAACTGTTACCACACAAGATCAGAGAAGGGTACTTTTTTTGACCAATTTATGGACATTGAGCTAGTTGCTAGTTTGAGAGCTGGGCACTATTTTCTCTCTCCCCCCCCCAGCCCCACATACACACCTCTAAATTGGCCAGAGTGGGGTGGCTTTTTCAGTTTACCACAGAAGCTCAGAGATCTAGTGGTGTAAGTCAAGAGAAAAGGTTCAAGTTGTTGCAACTTAGCTGGTATCCAGATCAGGTACTCATTTCATAGAGACTCAGTTCTTTGATAAATCATAATTGGCAGCAGATTCCCTAAAGAAGCAGAGGGTCCTAATGTCAAAATATGTTCCCAATCCCCTGATACAAAGAGAAGGTGGTAGGGTCCCAACAGTAGCCGGGCTCAGTTGAAGAGGTGGTGTGATGAGTTGATGGCAGAAAACCAGGGTGGATTAATTTAAATCAAAGTGATATAAATCAAGGATATTGTTTTGCATTTGCATTTTTTTTATTTACTAAAGAAGGGTTGATCTGGATGGTAATCATTAAAACATGTTAATTTGCAACCAATCACAGCCTTGCACTGAATGTGGTACCACTATTTCTATGCAGTAGGATACATCAGATCCCTACACATTCTATTTTAGAAAATGACAAATGACATTTTTTTTTACCAAATGATGAATAATTTTCTTATCATTTGTGTTAAGCTGTAATTTGGATAGAAATTTTAGTTCAGTTAAAGTACACAAGAACAACATTTTAAAATTATGTTTATTAGTTTTATAAAACCACCTGAAGTGTGCTGGATACATAAGACAGGAAAAGTAAGTGTATCAAAACCTGTGCTACATTTAAAAGTAACTGATTTTCTAAACAAAGGAAGTACCTGTATTCAGTGAATTGAACTGATTGATTCCAGTCCCCATGTATTCCAAGTTTTAGAGCTAGCAGATCTCATCTCAGAGCTAGTTTTTACTCTGGTTGGAAAAGAAAAATAAGCTCACCCGCTTTTTCAACTTCCAACTATTTTCTCAACTTTGAATGAAAGAGTCATTTAATTGAACTAATTGAATCAACTGAAATGAAGAAAACATTTTCTCTGCACCTGCAGAAGAGGATACTGTTGGTAAAAGTTGTTTGTAGCACTTTAACCTACTTTGGTACCATGTGCTTAGCAATGCGTTCCACCAATTCAGCAGTATGATTTTTTTGGCAGCAAAGATTTATTTTAAAATATTTCTATTTCATTGATATATTAATAGATTATCCTAAATTCAAGCCTTAACATAGAGACTGCATTTCAAATTTGATTTTAAATTGATTTATTTAAATATTTTTAAAAAAATCAGATTTAAAATTAAAAATGTTTGATTTTTTGAAAGCAACAATTTTAAGTTGCCCTGGTAAAAACAATTAAGGAATGATGGTGATCTGCACTATATAAATTATAGCTGGATAGTTCCCAGATGAGTCAAATTAATAAAGTTGCAGCATAATTAAATCACGAGCCTTGTGTCTCAAGAACAAAGGAGGAAAAGACTGAAGCTTGAAGTAGACAAGACATTGTTTGGACATGGTTCAGTAAGGGAGTTAAGAAAAATTAGTGGCCAGTTTATACTTGTGTTCCCAGGGGGGCGGACAGAATTGCCAGAGCCCTGGGCAAGGAAGCAGGTGGTCAGTTCTGTGCTCCCCGAAGGGACAGGTCTGGGGCAGCTAGCCATCAACACTGCCAGGACCACACCATATTACTTACTCACCAGCCAGCCCTCAGAGCTGCCTGAAGCACGCTGTAGCAGCAGCAGCGGCGGCTAGGATCTCCGGGGTGGGATGAGGAAGAGGGTTCAGGGGGGAGAAAAGGGGCAATTGTCCCAGGGCTTGGTGATTCAAAGGAGCCCGAGGCTCCAGCCACCACTGATGCCACAGTAGCAGTGGCTCAAGTGCTGGGCCCCTTTAAATCACTGCCCAAGGACTGCACTGGAGTTCAGGGCCATGCACTCCAAGGAGCACTAAGGGCTGAGGGGGAGGCCCACGCCATTTTCCAGGCAGCGCTGTTCCCCCATGGCCCTGCCCCTTCCACTTGAGGCCCAGCTCTTTCCAAGGGTGTGGAGATGGTGCCCCACACACATCTTACTCCAGGGCCTGTGATAGCTGTTGGCCCTACTGTTCGTATCAGTGGAACTATGTAAGTAGTAGCTATACAAATTTTAAAGAAAACAATCTAGTGAGAACAGCTGAGACCATATTCTTAAAGGCCATATTCAATGTACAATAAGCCTCGGATAAAGGACTACACTGACTATACAAAAGGGTGTGTGGTATTGTGATAACACATTCACGGAGATGGTCACATCTTACTTCCATGCTCCAAGATACTTAGTTTTCTCAGTATGACTGTGCAACCACCACCAAATGGATTTGAACCTAGGACCTCAGTGTAGGAGCCTCTACAGCTTAAGCTATAAAGCCAGCTAGCACTCAGCCTAGGCTATAGAGTTCCCTTGTTCCTATCTCTCGCTGTAAGTGGTCTGTGTCACAGAGCAGGTCCTTTTGACCTTGGCCTCGCGCGTATTGTCCAAAGCTGCCATAATAGAACCCCTCACAGCGAAGGTAGGCCGCTAAGGCACTC
This sequence comes from Rafetus swinhoei, assembly GCA_019425775.1. Taxonomy (NCBI): domain Eukaryota; kingdom Metazoa; phylum Chordata; order Testudines; family Trionychidae; genus Rafetus; species Rafetus swinhoei. The sequence continues at coordinate 60,170,032 of CM033427.1, forward strand.
TGATTCGAAGCATAACTTGTAAGCGCAAGATGCAGTTTCAGTAAATGGAATTTGGCCTTGCAGGCATCAAAAAACAGGCAGAAGCAGGGAGTGAGTGTAAAGAGATAAGACACAGCTGCAGAAACTTAATTTAGCCGGCCCAAGGAATAGGAGGCAAACTGTTAACATATGTATCACCTTGACCAGAATAGCTTCATTTAGCTGGCCCTGGGAACAGAAAAACTCATCTGTCTCACACATCAGTCCAGTAAAAAATAACTTCTTACTGGCACCAAAACAGAAAATTAAACCATAAACATTTGGCCAGGTGCTGCACAAATCATACAAGGCAACTACGTCATACTGTCCCATTGTAAGAGCACCTTAGCCTATCAGGTTAGTTCAAATCCTAATAAGGTACCGGACATCAGGTTATGTTATAAAAGACCCTCTACCCCTTTGTTCGAGGAGGTTCCGAGTGTTGAGAGCACGTGTCTTTTTTGCCCAGCTGAAGGATTGATCACCCTGAGGCTGCCTCCTCACCCTCCGAGTCTAAGTAGGGGTGCGCAAGTCCTGAGCATGCTCCGAGTTCTTGTGTGTCTTTATGCTGTTATCGTTGCTGGATTTGTAAGTATTGCTTAAAACATATTAATCATTAGTTTGGTTAATAGTTGAATTGTGTTAATCACACTGTGTAATTTTGTAGCATGTAAGTGAGTTGTATTAATCGCACTGTATAGATTGTGTAATCCTGTGTTGTGTAGTAGTGTTATATTTTTAGGCCAGGTGCAAGCGTTAGAAGTAAAAAACCAGGAGTTGTCAAGTCATAACAGTAGATCAATGACTGACTAACTCCACCAGCTGTCCAAAAATAACACTAGAAGGATTGGCTGTGGGCGGAGTTTTTATTATTATTATTTTGGCTTCATTTTTTGTATTTTTTGTTTGTCTGCTGCGCTACCTTAAGCGAATTAGAGACAGTGATTTGGTATAGCTGAATTGTAATCAAAGAAGTTTGTAATTAGTTAAGTATAGCTAAGTTTAGGTTTTTCTGCCCTGTATAAGCATTAGGTAATTGCTTGTTTTCAAAATCATTTGAAAGTTATTTGGTTTTGATAAAAAGAATCATTCCATTTAATAAAAATCATTTGTTTTACTATCATCCGGTAGTTTTCACTGGGTAATCGGCTTTAATCTTTGGGGCCCCCACCACATCACCGAACCAAGTTTCGACAGTCTGCATTCCACTACATGGGATAGTGACCAACGCTAGGTAGGTGGGTTACAACTGCACACAGGGAGGATAATAAATAGCTATCAGGAAAGATGAAGAAGGAAAATCAAAAGAAATACAATTAAAGAAAAGAGACTTCAATATTGACTAAGAAAGAAAAAACAATTGGTGCAAAAATGTATTCACACAAATATTTTAAAAAGGCTTCAAAAATTATTGTATTTTAATCATATGTAGATATATTCTTATGTTACGATGCTAATCAGCCCATGTAGTTATAATAAAATAAGGGCAATGGCAAAACATCATCTAATTACATCACTTCTTTCATGCTAGGCATTTTAGCAATATATTATTCACCACCACACCATTGGAATTTTATTTGTGTAAATAGCTCTTATTCAGAAATTGACTATATATAATGAATTATATGTAACGTGCCCAATTATGAAACACTTTCTTTAATTAAAGTATTGTTTAACTTTAGTACAGGTAGTGTTGGGAGATGGAGTTAAATTGATATTTTAAACATTGAAACAAAAGAATTAGCTGTTAAATTATCTTCATAATACATTTTTATTTCTAAATGATATTTATTAGTTTTGTAAAACCTCTCTCTATGGAGCTCTGACAGCAGCCTTAGACTCCTGCAACTTTCTTCTTTTCAGCAGTACAATTCTACTGTAATCTTAAGAATCAAAAAGAAAATAGATCAATTTCCACAGTAAAAGTTTAAATAGGTGGGAGCAGCAGCAGCATGATTCTTCAAGCTACATATTGCAAAAGCAAGATGAATTGGGAAAGTTAGCGGAGGAATATATTTATAAAACAAATTTAGCATATACATTGACCAAAAATTTGAAGAAAACAATTTTCTAATTCAAATCAATCAAGAACCAATATTTATCACTTGCATTCCCTCTTATGAAGCCTTTATACATAATTGATCATCTGCAAGAACCCTGTTTCCATGTTTAAGTCCCTGAGCCACTTCTACTGTGCTGCCTAACTTTAGCCGCACAAATAACCCTTCATCTCCTGCCCCACCCCACCTCTTTCTGCTACCTCATTTCTTGATCCCTGTGGACAAACATCTTGCTACACAGGACCATAAGCCGGTTGAAGATGGTGCCTTAGATCACCTTTACAGTTCTCATATCCAAACTGTAGCTAGATATGGTGGTTACTTACCTATAAATGGAATTTCTTTAAGATGTGTGGTGTCTATGTGTATTGCATTTGCATATATATATATATATATATATATATATATATATATATATATACACACACACACACACACACACACACACGTCCACCAGGCACCTGAGACTGGAAAACGGTACGAGTAGTGCCTCAATCCATACTTGTGTCTTGGAGCTTCTTCTGATCAACATCAAGGTTATAAGATGTAATGTAGAGCAACCACCTTTCCATTTCCTTCTCTACTGTGAATACAGGCAAACTGTAGCACCAGGCAAAGAGAGTAGCTAGTGAAATATAGATAGGAACTATACATCTCAAAGGCCTAGTCTATACTAGACCACGCAGATTGGCTTAAGGCATGCAACTCCAGCTACACAAAATGCAGCGTCCACACAGCAAATGCTCCCATCTGCTTGCTTCCCTTACTCCTCACAGGAGTACGAGTTGCCATCGGGGGCTGTCCTCAGCCTTTGATTTATGGGTCTATACCGGACCCGCTAAATTCAATGCTAGAAGATTGAACACAAGAGTATCGATCTTCTCGTCAATATAGATGGGCCCAAAGAGCCTCCAGTTACAGGGAAGTAACCTCCATTTCTTCTTCAAGTGCTGGTCCCTACTTGTATTCCATATATCAGTCACTAGTAAGCAGTAGGCTAGTATGAGCAGGGTGTAAGGATGGCTACTGTATTTATATATACGTAATACAACCATTCCAAAGACTTCATCCACAGAAGAGACTTGGATTAAAGCATAACATTTTGTGAAGGCAGGGATGAAAATTCATGTTGTTACCTTAAAAATGCCCAGCAGACACTTCTCAAAGAGATGCTACTGAGGTTTCCTGTGATCTAGTGGACTAGACCTTCACCCCATACAGGGAAGGGAGATGTGTTAAATAATAGCAAAGAAAGATATAGTTAGAATTCCAGTAAGAGTGTCCACTGCTGTTGCGTGACCCCATCTTATTTCTGTTACAGCAACAAGTAGTTCGGTATTTTCTTAATTAGTTTAATTCTTTATAGGTAGAACACCAAAGTTCATCTGACATTGAGAGAAGGAAGCCTCCACACTCCATAGTGGAGGAAAGAGGTTCTAGTAAAAACGTTGGGAAATGAATTGATATATATAGAAATCAGAAATTACTTAGTGAAACCCTTCAGGAATATAGTTATTATTGGGTTGGTAAAAACAAAGTAGCCCTCTATCCAAAGATGGAAGGTAATAACTGGGGATAGGAGGACCAGCAGCAAGCCAGGCTCAAAGTCTTGAGAAAGAGGTAGTCTAGAATAGCAGAAACATCCAATGTCTCCATGGACAATTGATTTTGTTACACCCTGACAAAAGATATGCCTCCCTTTGGCTAAATAACATTTTCTGGTCGTCTTTTCTCCTGTGATTAAGAGTAGTTTCACCCACCTCTGAACATGAATGCTGCAAGTTTGACACCTATCCAAATGCAGGGTCATGAGCTGAACACAGTCCAAACTGGGATACCTGAACCTGCCATTGTCCTGAGTTAGCACATCTGGAGATGGGATGGGTAGGTTGACATTTGCAGGAGGTTAAGGAACCAGAATTCCCTGAAACATCTTGGTGCAATGAGGACACACATCCTTGCAGCAAATCTTCTGCAGACCTTCTGGTAGCAATGTAATAGGAGAAAAGAAGCACCATAGGTGATCTGACCAAGATAACAAGAAAGGCATCATCCTGGCAATCCCAACTCAGTGCTGCTTATGTGAAATGTATGTGGAACTTCTTGTTCACCAGATCTCAGGAGCCTGTCACCCACTGAGTGAAGAATTTGTTGAGCATGCAACTACGTACCTCCCACTCATGTTTGGTAGAGAAATGCCTGCTGAGATTGTATGCCAGAGCATTTGCACACCTAAAAAGTAGGTCACAGAGCCCAATGTCATTCTGGATACACAGTTCCGTAAGTATATTGCTTCTATGCCCTGAGGAAAGATTTCATTCTTCCTTATTTGTTTATATGGAAGATGGTCTTCATTCTCTGACATTATCTGGACACTTGGGCACTATATAAATGGGAGGAATGATTGCAGGTCAGCTGGACTCCAAAAGATTGACATGCATCCTTGTCTCCCAAATTATCCACCTATTTGTGGCACATGGTCACCCATCATAGCCTATGAGGGATGTGCCTCTGATAATGGTCACATTGTATGTGGAATGGGAATCCGGCATGCAATTGCCTGCTGGATGAACACTGAACAAGAGAACTTCCCAACTAGATCAGCCTCGTAGGAGCCAATTATCCAGTTCATCTCACCCAGGCAGGCTTACCTGGGCTCTTTCTTAAACCCTGGAACACTAGACATAGTCCTTCTCCTGAGAGGGGGAAACCGGGGAGGGTCCCAAGACTATAGCTTAGATTAAAGACAACTAACCACATTAAGAAATATATACAATAATATGTGGTGATCAGGATGATAATGCAAAGATGGAATCCTCTGTGTCTGAAGCTAACTCAACGGAACTAAGAAGGAACTGAGGAGGCAGTCTGTCTTCCCTTATGCCTCACTGCTGATCCAGGGTGCAGATGCGTATCATCTGAAGCTTCTTACAAGTTTCCAGACCCAGGCACATGGTATGTGCATACATCCACTTTTGTGGAATACACATAGGGACTAGCACTTAAGATCTTTGCTGATTCTTTCTGCATAACACCTGCAGCATATGGCTTTTCCTAGCCATCCAAATGGCTAAAAAGCTCATCATCTTGATTACTACAATATGCTTCTCTCTGGCCTTAAATGCAAACTAGACATGCTCAGACCCACTCAGAATGCTGCTATAGGTTGACCCTCTTTAGTCCAGCACCTTTGGGACCTGACCGGTGCTGAAGCAGAGAATTTGCCTAACCACAGGAGGTCAATATTGTCTAGCAGCATTACCAACACTTCCACTGCTTACTGGGCTCTTTAGAAGACATTTAGGGGTATATTGAGCTAAACAACAGCACAGAACACTGAAAGCCAGGACTGGTGGTTGTAAACAAACTTTGTGGGGCTGCAAGAACCTTGGTCACACCATGATAAATGGACATCTGGCTAACTAAAATCCTGCTGAACCATGATGTTTCCAGACCAGAGTGTGCCGGACTAGAGAAGTTCTGTACACGCCCTTTGCTTTGATTGTATTGTCTCTTATTGTCAATCCCTCCATTTGTTCCCCCTTTTCTATCTCCTCAAACACACACTTCCTTAATCTTTCAGGGTTATTGCCACCCCATCTGTCACTCAGTATTGAAATGTCAGTTCTCACTGCCACATCAATTAATACCAAGAAATGGTTCAGAAGAAAATATGATGAAATTCAATAAGGACAAATGCAAATGACTCCACTTCAGAACGAACAAACAGTTGCATACATACCAAGTGGGGAATGACTGACTAAATAGGGGGTCAAGCTAAATATGAATCAATAGTGTTATATTATTGAAAAAAAGCATACATCATGCTGGGATGTATTAGAAGGAGTACTAGATACAAGATAGAATTCCAATACAAGAGGTGTGACCAACCCGCGGCTCTCGAGCTGCATGCGGCTTTTTGATTAAAAAAAATGTGGCTCCTGCTGCTTCTGAGCCCCGTGCCCGGACTGCTCAGGCCGGCTGCTTTGCGTACGGCGTCCCAGCACCTGGAGGGAGAAACGCGTGGCAGCAGCGGCGGCGCCAGGACCCAGTCATTAGGTTAGAGCCGGGGGGAGGTTTCTGGCTCTAGGGGAGGGCAGGAGGATTGGATTAGAATGGGGGGGGGGGTGCCTGGCTCTGGGGCAGTGGGGAGGGATTGGGTTAGAGTGTGCATGTGGGGAGTACCTGGCTATGGGGAGGGGAGGGAGATTGGGTTAGAGCAGGGTGTGTGTGCCTGGCCCTGGATGAGGCCAGGGAGGGCACTGGGTTAGAGCAGGGGGGCTGGGAGAGGGAGGGCATTGGGTTAGAGCAGGGGCTGGGAGTGCCTGGATCTGAGGGAGGGGGGGCTGGGAATGCCTGGCTCTGGGGAAGGGAAGGGGCAGTGAGTTGCAGGGGGGAGGGAGAGGGAGTTTGAAGCTCCTTAAACTCAAAGTCTTCATGGATGCAGAATAAGGCAGCCAACACATATGTCATATTTAAATTCCAGGGTAAAAAAAGAATCAGCATGTACCTGGTTTACAGTGTGTTTCTTTAAAGAAAATTGAAAGGCTATTGTTTGCCAGGCGGAAGCAATTGTTCTGAGATATGAGTCTCTCCCTTATTGTTTTTTAATCTCTCGTATTTGCTGTCTGGGACTGGCACTTCAAATTGTGCTAATTTACTTCTCAGTTCAGTTTTAATTTAAAAAAAAGCTCAGAACATAATAGGGGAAAAGTGTTACATTTAAAGTACATGGTGGGGATGCTTTTTATTTTAGGGTGAGAATATTACTGTATTTTAAAGGTGTTTTTTTTTTAAATTTGATGTTTGTTCCTTGTCAAATTCTCTGAAGATCTATGGACTAGCTGTGAATTTTTTAAGTGATTAGAGACTTTTTTATTGGTTTTTGTCCAAAATGTCCTGTAATGTTATTTTTATCACTACATTTTCTATCTATCTTTCTATATATAGATATATAAAAATAAATATCTAATACGTGGCTCTTTGCACTGTATCCACCACTATTTTGGTTCTTCGTCTCTAACTGGTTGGCCACCCCTGCAATACAAGTAGTAATTCCTCCATTTACTCCACTCTAATTAGACTCCAATTGGATTATTATGTCCAGTTCTAGGCACCATATTTCACGACAGACATTGAGAAATTGGAGAAAGTCCAGAGAAGAGCAACTAAAATGACGGATGGTCTAGAAAACATGACCTAGGATGGCAAACTGAAAAAGCTGGATTTTTTTTAAGTCTGGAGAAGAAAAGGAGGACAGGGACAAAACATTTTTCAATACATAAAATGTTGATACAAGGAGGATAGAGGAAAAATTGGTTGCTTTAATCTGACGATAGGACAAAAAGCAATGGTCTTAAATTGCATCAAGGGTAGGGTTGGACATTAGAAAAAACTTCCTGGCAGGGTAGTTAAGCACTGGAATTGCTTAGGGAGGCTCTGGCAGTCAGGCCGTTTGTTATCTGGGTGCATAACTTCAGATACCAACATTTTAAAATGTTGGTATCAGTTTTCATGATGCAGGAAGAATTAATTTAGCAACTCTTCCACTACTTTCTACCCATCCCAAAACTGTGAGAATTCAATTCAATCAGTGTGACGGGGCAGACCGGCCCCACGCTGAACAAGGGGAAGTAAAGCATGCCTATGGGAGGGAATACGCCCCTCCCCCATGACCCTGCAGGGCATGCTCCCAGTGAAGCCTGGGTATAAAAGCCTGGAGCGCAGCTCAGTTGGCCCAGACTGAGAGGGGAAGGAGCACCAGATCCATGGCTACTGCCACCAGCGCCACCCTCGAGACGATCTCTACCGCCTCGCCGGCCATGCCTTGCAGCTAATCTTGCCGCCGTCACCGCACGCGCAATTGCCGCAGGACCAACCAACCCAGCCACCGACGTGGGATCTGGACATGACGGTAGGGTCCGTGGTAGCCAGGGGCATGGGGTAGGAAGCAGCCCAGGGCGGGGCATGGGAAGTGACCCAGCGGGCTCGGTGCGTTCCGGGGAAAGCTCCCCGCCGAGCCAGTGGTGGGAACCGCCCACCACTGATAGGGCCTTGGGCTGAGGCCCGGAGGAGAGGGAGGGCCCTGGCCCCTCCCACCCCACCCTTTACTACGGAACTGTGATTAGGCCACTGGGCCTGGGGGACAGTGATTCAGCCTCAGGGCCCGTGGGACTGCGACTAGGCCTCTGGGCCTGCAGGACAGTGATTTGGGCTCTGGGTCTGCGGAACTGCGACTAGGCCTCTGGGCCTGCAGAGCAGAGCCCGGAGCCCCGGGGTGCCAGGTCAGGGAGAGACCCGGGGTGAGACAACCCAGTACAGTTAGTTATAAAGAATGTGACATATGTGGAGAAAGTACTATTTACAATTGCTGGAAAATCATTTGCTCTCACTGCAACAGCTTCTAACATAAGAAAACAAAAAATCATTATCTATGCTGTTGCTTCTTATGAAGGCAAGAAATCCCCATATGTTGTAGAATTATTTTCAGTGTCAATTTTTTGTTTACCACTTTTTCAACCCTATTTATTTTTTAGTAGCTGATAAGTCTCCATGGGATCTAGATACAGCTCTGATAAAGGGCTGCTTGACTTTTGCATTCTTGACACACACACATTGTTATATGCATTTCATCTCTGTATAAATGTATGTAACAAAACTATAAAAAACACCTTTGTATGTGTGAATGTTCCTGATAGTATATTGAAATACATATACAAAACAAATGCATGTGTGTACTTATATACATAATTCAATGGGATTTCTGCAGGGAAACGTGGACGTTATTGTCAAAATGTCTGTCATCTGTATAAAGGAAACAGCAATGAGCTAGGCATTAAATTTGCATACAGCCCCAAGCATTGAGGTTCCTGTATATGAACTGTTCTACTATTCTTGATGGCATAGCTGGCAGGAAGATTCTGTCAGGATTAGCTCAGGAAAAATCACCCCCAAGGAGATAATTTGAAGACATACTGAGATTTTGCCTCAATGCATGAAAATAAACATGAAATCCTCAGGAAACTGTGCACACTAAAAGTTACCACAAATGCTAAGCCACACACCAGAGGATAATCTATTTCAGCTAATTAACACACAGCTATATGCAACATTGTTAGAAGTGGCTTCCACTTAGAACTGGTGTAGATCTTGTATTGGTTAAACTTGGGAAGAGAAGGTTCTTTACAAATGTGAAAGGAAAAAGTAAAATAGCTGAGAAATAAAGGTGGAGGTTCTTTGGATGTCTTACTTAGTTTTCCAGAAAATATTAGCTCAGTGTTCTAACACTATTATGATGTAAACTGACCAGTACTTTGCTTAATTTTAACTGTGTTTTCTCTGAACTCCCCCTCCCCCCCCATACAAATGGATAGAATCTTATACCTATTATAGCTTCAAAGTATGAAAAAATAGTTTGACTTGACACTTTGTAAACATTTTCTAACAAGAACTACTCATATTTTGGCCACTGTAATGTTAATGACCTCTTAAGATCTAGGGGAGGAAGCAATCTACATTATACATATCGTACCCTAAACAAAATCTTACCAACTATACAATCAAAAATAAAAATGACTAACAGTTCTCTGGATTCAAAGGATGTACACATGAGCATCATTGCTAGGAATAAGAGTAATTTGTAACAGCAAGAGTATGAGTAAGAGATCGGTGCAATTTCATATCAGACCAAAAATATCTAATTGAAATAATACAACAGTACAGAACTAAAGGGCAGGAAAACATATTTACAACTCATAGCTACATGTCACATGTAAATGCCTGTACTTGTTGTAAGAGACATGAAAAAGACTTCAAGTATCTTTAGTGTTTTATTTACCAGGCTAATTAATTTAACTGTAGTTATATTATGCATATCTTATGGAAAGTGCTGATAATATAGAATAAGAGACTAAAGACATTCTATTGACAACTGCTCATTTACAAGAAAAAAAGCTCAAAGTTAGTGTATATTAACTCAGAAAATCTATTCTGTGAGATCAAGGGATCTTCTCAGAAACATCTGAAAAAAATTAAGTGTTTAAGAGGTTAGAGGAAGCAAGGATACAGTAGGAGAATGAGAAATGGATCTAACAGAACAATACATATCCATAGCTACAAAACACAGGAGTCCAACATCAAAATGGCAAGCTTTTGGCATATATCTAACATGACAAATGACAGCCAATTTTCAAAGTCCAGTAAGGTGAAACATTGATACTTTCCACCAGGAATATAAAATTTATGGGAAAAACTGAAGAGGTTATGTGAGCGCGAGTAGCTCAGTAGAAGAATTTTCCCCATCTCTCTCATTAACCCTAATGTTAAGAGAAAGATGGTGTTATTTAGAAGTAAAATGGCACCATAAGATTTGATTAATGATTGGAAAGGGAAACAGAATGTTTGAGCTATCAGGGAAACTAAAATAGATTCTCATGTGCCACCGTCAGGGAAAATACATTATGCTATAGTAGTTAAGGGGGCACAGGCCTCATTTACCCAATTCCTTTCTAAATGAAAAAGAACAAATACATTTTATATGCAGGACAACTTAAGACGTAATAAATGCAGTCTACTGAGCAATTTGATAAGAAGCATTACCACTGAGCATTTGGCCAGAAAGTATTGCTATGTCCTTTTAGATTTTGGTGTTGGCCATATGGTCAGTGGGAGTAAAATTTTCAAAATGTCTAAGTGTTTTTTGTGCCCAATTATGTTGAAGAATCAGAAACTTAATAAGTAGTTTATGGAGTGGAATTAGAAACAGAAAAGGAATGAATGACAAGAAAGAATGAGCTGAGGATAAAGTTCTGGGAAGACATAAGGAACAGGTGGAAGATATAAATTCTCTGAGGCAGAGAACTTCTGGCAATATAAAGAAATCAAGTATAGCTTTGGTAATAATGAAATTGCAAAAGGAAAATGAGAGAAATAGATGGGAGTACATTGGGCAGAAGGAGAAACTCCAAATGTCCTGTTGAAGTCTTACCAGTATGGAAGCCCTCTCATTAGCAATGCTACAAAAGATGTATGACAAAAGAAATAATCCCCAAGAAAATAGTGATGCAAAGAGGACACCATCAGAAGGAAAAAATGCATGCAGATTGCACTGGGCAAGGCAACTAGTTTAAGGTTAACAGAAATAAAGGACTGAGAGGTAGTCATGTTAGCCTGTTAATCTTAAAAACAATGAGTGGTCCTGTGGCACCTTGGAGAGAGAGAGAGAGAGAGAAAGAGAATCATGACCTTTTGTGGGCTAAATAAAGGAGCTTGTGGGTGCAGGGATAAGGCTGGCAAGAGTGTATTTGCCTCCTGTTGCACTATCTACCAAACTATCATCAGAATCAAGCATTTCTTACAAGCAATTTTTCTCATAATACTTCTGTCTTGTCTGTATTTTACAGATGGAAATTTGACACACAGAGATTATGTGACTTGCCCTAAATCACAAAGAACTGAACACAGATCTCCTAAGTCCAAGTGCAATGCCAAATTCAGAAGACCATTCCAGCATTGAGTGTGAGAGACGCACACACACTCTCAGTTTTGCAGGTATTAAACTTAATGAAGATTTGGTGAGGATTGCTCTGGCATGTTATCCTAAAAATCCCTCCTCTGGTGTTTAGGCATCAACTTTTCCCCTTCCTTCCCTTTTGGTGGTAAATGTCTTTTCTGCCACCTTAGAAAATGGGATGGGGGGGGGGAAGGCAGGGGGTGGCGGGAAGGGAGAAGAGAGGGAGGGAGGAAGAAGAATGAGAATACAGGACAGGCACTTTATGACTTGTCATTGGTAATGGGAAGTGCAGATGACAACGTGTGGGATCTGTTATGGGGAAAGAAAAGAAAAAGGGGGAAGCAAAGGGGAAAGAACTCTTACCTCTAATGAAAGAGGGAAAACTGAAGCAAAGGTAAAATGGGAGGCTTAAATAAGGCAAAGGGTAAAATAAGAAGGGAGCTTATCAAATGTGGAAAAGGAAGCAAGATATGCAACAGGGGAAAGGTGAAACATGGAAAAAAGAGGAAGGCTATGTTTACACTACAGAGTTTTTCTGGAATACCAGAGGTATCCAAGAAAAACTCTACAGAATCCAGGGAATGTGTCCTTTTTTGGATCAGTTTCCAAAAAAAGCAGGCACACTCTTTTGGAAGCCCTGTATTCCTCGTTTTACGAGGAATAAGGGTTCTTCCGGAAGAGGACTTTTTTCCCACATTTGGCCACATGTAGACAGGCCAAATGTCAGAAATGCCTCTTCCAAAAAAAAGAAACGGAAAAAGGTACACAAATTTTCCGAAAATAACCTGCAGTGTAGACATAGCCAAACATAGGTAAAGCAGTATTGTTAATATGGCTACTACAGTTCACTAACCTTAAATCATGAAAGTCATGAAATTTGTGGTTACTGTAGAGCTGAAAACACATTTTAATAATACAGGAACAGAGTACAAGTGATATCACAAATTAATATGGCTCCATATCATTTCAAACCATGCTGGTTTGAATCACAGAACCATAGAACACTAGATCTGGAAGGGACCATCGAGTCTGGTCCCCTGCCCTCATGGCAGGACCCAGTAATGTCTAGACCATCCCTGATATTTGCCTATCAAACCTGCTCTTAAATATCTCCAGAGATGGAGATTCCACAACCTCCCTAGGCAACTTATTTCAGTGTTTAACCAACCTGACAGTTAGGAACTTTTTCCTAATAACCAACCTAAACCTCCCTTGCTGCGGTTTAAGCCCATTGCTTCTTGTCCTATCATCAGAGGCCAAGAAGAACAATTTGTCTCCCTCTTCCTTGTGACACCCTTTTAAATACCTGAAAATCGCTATCATGTCCCTTCTCAGTCGTCTCCTTTCCAGACTACACAAGCCCAATTCTTTCAGTCTTCTTTCATAGGTTATGTTCTGTAGACCTTTAATTATTCTTGTTGCTCTTCTCTGGACTGTCTCCAGTTTCTCCACATCTTTCTTGAAATGTGGTGCCCAGAACTGGACACAATACTCCAACTGAGGCCTAATCAGCGCAGAGTAGATCAGAAAAAACACTTTTTGGGTCTTGCTCACAACACTCCTGTTAATGCATCCCAGAATCATGTTGGCTTTTTTTGCAACAGCGTCACACTGTTGACTCATATTTAGCTTGTGGTCCACTATGACCCCTAGGATCCCTTTTTGCAGTACTCCTTCCTAGACAGTCGCTTCCCATTCTATATGTATGAAACTGATTGTTCCTTCCTAAGTGAAGTATTTTGCATTTGTCCTTACTAAACTTCATCCAATAACTCAGATCATTTCTCCTGTTTGTCCAGATCATTTTGAATTTCGATCCTATTCTCCAAAGCAGTTGCAACCCCTCCCAGCTTCGTATCGTCTGCAAACTTAAGCGTATTCTCTATGCCAATATCTAAATAATTGATGAAGATATTGAAAAGAACCGATCCCAAAACTGACCCCTGCAGAACCCCACTTGTTATGCTCTTCCAGCAGGATTGTGAACTATTAATGACTACTCTCTGACAATGGTTATCCAGCCAGTTATTTACCCACCTTATAGTAGCCCCATCTAAGTTGTATTTGCTTAGTTTATTGAGAAGATCATGTGAGGCTGTACCAAGTGCCTTACTAAAGTCTAGGTATACTACATCCACAGATTTTCCCTTATCCACAAGTCTCATTATTCTATCAAAGAAGGATATCAGATTGGTTGGACATGATTTGTTCTTTACAAATCCATGCTGGCTGTTACACATCACCTTATTATCTTCCAGGTGTTTGCAGATGAATTCCTTAATTACTTGTTCCATTATCTTTCCTGGCATAGAAGTTAAATTGACTGGTCTGTAGTTTCCTGGGCTGTTCTTATTTCCCTTTTTATAGATGGGCACTATATTTGCCCTTTTCCAGTCTTTAGCCATCTCTCCTATCTTCCATGATTTTTCAAAGATGGTAGTTAAAGGCTCAGATACCTCCTCTATCAGCTCCTTGAGTTTTTTAAGATGCATTTCATCGGGCCCTGGTGACTTGCAGACATCTAACTTTTCTAAGTGATTTTTAACTTGTGGTTTTTTTATTTTATTTTATCTTCTAAACCTATCCCATTCCCAATAGCATTCACTATGTTAGGCATTCCTTCATGATCAGACTTCTTGGTGAAGACCGAAACAAACAAGTCACTATGCATCTCTGCCATTTCCAAGTTTCCTGTAACTGTTTCTCCCTCCTCACTGAGCAATGGGCCTACCCTGTCCTTGGTCTTCCTCTTGCTTCTGATATATTTACTGAAAGTCTTCTTGTTTGCTTTTATGTCTGTAGCTAGTTTGAGCTCGTTTTGTGCCTTTGCCTTTCTAATCTTGCCACTGCATAACTATATTGTTTGCTTATATTCATCGTTTGTAATTTGTCCTAGGTTCCACTTTTTATAGGACTCCATTTTTATTTTTATATCATGCAAGATCTCCCAGTTAAGCCAAGGCGGTCTTTTGCCATATTTTCTATCTTTTCTAGGCAGCAAAATAGCTTGCTTTTGGGCCCTTAATAATGTCCCTTTGAAAAAACTGCCAACTCTCTTTAGTTGTTTTTCCCCTTAGTCTTGCTTCCCATGGGATCTTACCTACCAGCTCTGAGCCAACCAAAACCTGCCTTCCTGAAATCCATTTTGCTGTTCTTCCTTCTACCATTCCTTAGAATCATTAACTCTATGATTTCATGATCACTTTCACCCAAACTGCCTTCCACTTTCAAATTTTAACCAGTTCCTCCCTATTTGTTAAAATCAAATCTAGAACAGCTTCTGAATGCAAGAGGCATAATAGTTACAATATCATAGGAATTCTGCTTATTTTCTCTTTTGAACTGAATCCTCTGATGTCGGAAATAACAACAATATGGTTAATGGCAACAGTTTTTCAAATGGAAATTATGAATAAAAATTAAGAACTAATTCAGAGAAAAACAGGGAAGAATTGTTTGGAGGCATGACTTTCGGGGGTTGATTCTAACTTTTGAGCAGAAATACAAGGAGTGTTAGAATGAGGACTCCTTGTAAGGGGACAGTGGGAGTCAGTGTGTGTTTAGAAAAAAAAGTATTTTGACTGAGTTATGTGCAATTATTAATGGGAAATCTTGGGGTAGTATGAAACACCAATGTGTTTTTAGGTGGCTGAATACCTTTTGTCAAGGGACAGTTAGCAGAATTTTTAATAAATTATCGTTGGGATATCAAGTCAAGCTATTTTCTCTGGGGTCAGGTAAGAATGCTAGGTCCCAATGTGATTATGACATCATGCAGCAAGCTTCATGCCACTAGAAAATGAAACTTAACCAACCAAGAAAAGCTTGTGACCTTAGCAAGATATTTACAAGAGCAGGATCAAGGCTACAGAACTTACTGCTACATGAAGAAAGAATGATCACTAACCTCACCAAATTCAGAGATGAATGTAAAACCCATACCTCCACCCAAAATCTTTCTTGCAAGAGCATGTTCATCACTCAGTACCACTCACACACCTATATCCAATTAAAATAAAACAGCTTAAAATTCCTTGACCCCTTACGCCTGTCTCTTGCTTACAGGAGAGGAAGATATATTGTTGTCATTCCTATTGTTAGGAAGTGTCAAGATATGAAGATGAGAGCTGCCTAGACAGAAAACACACACACACACACACAAGCACTAATTCTGCCAATTTCCTTCTAATAGAATGCATTTTTATACAGGCTTCACCTAAGTTGCATTTGGAGTAGTTCTAAAATGGTTGGTAGAGTCACTGTTGAGCAAAACTAACATTTACATAAGAACAGCCATATTGGGACAGACAAATGGTCCATCTAGCTCAGTATCCTGTCTGCCGACAGTGGCCAATACTAGATGCCCCAGAGGGAGGGAACCCAACAGGTAATCCTCATGTGATCCCCTCCTCTGTCACCCATCTCCAGAGAAACAGAGGCTAGGGACACCATTCCTACCCATCCTGGCTAATAGCCATTGATGGACCTAACCTCCATGAATCTATCTAGCTCTTTTTTGAACCCTGTTGAAGTCCTAGCCTAACATTCTATTTGCTTTTTTGACTGCCACTGCACACTGAGTGGATGTTTTCAGAGTACTATCCACAATTACTTCAAGATCTCTCTTGAGTAATCGTAGCTAAATTAGTCCCCATCATATTGTATGTATAGTTGGGATTATTTTTTCCAGTGTGCATAACTTTACACTTATCAATACTAAATTTCATTTGCCATTTTGTTGCCCAGTCACTTAGTTTGGTGAGATCTTTTTGAAGCTCTTCACAGTCTGCTTCAGTCTTAACTATCTTGAGCAGTTTGGTGTCATCTGCAAATTTTACCACCTCACTATTTACCCCTTTCTCTAGATCATTTATAAGTAAGTTGAATAGGATGGGTCCCCGGACAGACCCTTGGGGGACCCCACTAGTTACTTCTCTCCACTCAGAAAACTTACCATTTATTCCTACCCTTTGTTTCCTGACTTTTAACCAGTTCTCAGTCCAAGAAAGGACCTTCCCTCTTATCCCATGAGAACTTACTTTACTGAAGAGCCTGTGGTGAGGGACCTAGTCAAAGGCTTTCTGGAAATCTAAGTATACTATAGCCACTGGATCCCCCTTGTACACATGGTTGTTGACCCCCTCAAAGAACTCTAGTAGATTATTAAGGCATGATTTCCCTTTACAGAAATGATGGAGACTTTCCCTCAACAAATATGTTCATCTCTGTGTCTGACAATTTTATTCTTTACTAAAGTTTCAACAAATTTACCCGGTAAGGACGTTAGACTTACCGGTCTGTAATTGCCAGGATCACCTCTAGAGCTCTTTTTCAATAGTGGTGTCATGTTAGCTATCTTCCAGTCATTAGGTACAAAAGTGGATTTAAATGATAGGTTACAAACCACTATTAATAGTTCTCCAATTTCACATTTGAGTTCTTTCAGAACTCTTAGGTGAATGCCATCTGGTCCCGGTTACTTGTTACTGTTGAGTTTATCAATTTGTTCCAAAACCTCCTCGAATGACACCTCAATCTGGGACAATTCCTCAGATTTGTCACCTTAAAAAAAAATGGCTCAGGTCTGGGAATCTCCCCAATATCCTCAGCCATGAAGACTGAAGCAAAGAATTCATTTAGTTTCTCCACAATGACTTTATCACCTTTGAGTACTGCTTTAGCATCTTGATTATCCATAAGAACAGCCGTACTGGGTCAGACCAAAGGTCCATCTAGCCCAGTAGCCTGTCTGCCAACAGTGGCCAGCACCAGGTGCCCCAGAGAGGGTGGACCGAAGACAATGATCAAGCGATTTGTCTCCTGCCATCCTTCTCCAGCCTCTGACAAACAGAGGCCAGGGACACCATTTCTATCCCCTGGCTAATAGCCTTTTATGGACATAACCTCCATGAAATTATCTCACTTCTTTTTAAACTCTGTTATTGTCCTAGCCTTCACAGCCTCCTCTGGCAAGGAGTTCCAAAGGTTGACTACACGCTGTGTGAAGAAGAACTTTCTTTTATTAGTTTTAAACCTGCTACCCATTAATTTCATTTGGTGTCCTCTAGTTCCTCTATTATGGGAACTAATAAATAACTTTTCTTTATCGGCCCTCTCCACACCACTCATGATTTTATATACCTCTATCATATCCCCCCTCAGTCTCCTCTTTTCTAAACTGAAAAGTCCCAGTCGCTTTAACCTCTCTTCATATGGGACCCGTTCCAAACCCCTAATCATTTTAGTTGCCCTTTCTGAACCCTTTCCAAGGCCAAAATATCTTTTTGAGGTGAGGAGACCACATCTGTACACAGTATTCAAGATGTGGGCGTACTATAGTTTTATACAGGGGCAGTAAGATATTCTGGTCTTATTTTCTATCCCTTTCTTAATAATTCCTAGCATCCTATTTGCCTTTTTGACCGCCACTGCACACTGTGTGGAAGTTTTCAGAGAACTGTCCACGATAACTCCAAGATCTCTTTCCTGATTTGTCGTAGCTAAATTAGCCCCATCATACTGTACGTATACTTGGGGTTATTTTTCCCGATGTGCATTACTTTACACTTATCCACATTAAATTTCATTTGCCATTTTGTTGCCCAATCACTCAGTTTGGTGAGATCTTCTTGGAGTCCCTTACAGTCTGCTTCTGTCTTGACTATCCTAAACAGTTTGGTATCATCCGCAAACTTTACCACCTCACTGCTTACCCCTTTCTCCAGATCATTTATGAATAAGTTGAAAAGGATTGGTCCCAGGACTGACCCTTGGGGGACACCACTAGTTACCCCTCTCCATTCTGAAAATTTACCATTTATTCCTACCCTTTGTTTCCTGTCTTAACCAGTTCTCAATCCAAGAAAGGACCTTCCCTCTTATCCCATGGCAATGTAATTTACACAAGAGCCTTTGGTGAGGGACCTTGTCAAAGGCTTTCTGGAAATCTAAGTATACTATATCTACTGGATCCCCCTGTCCGCATGTTTGTTAACCCCTTCAAAGAACTCTAATAGATTAGTAAGACATGATTTCCTTTACAGAAACCATGTTGACTTTTGTCCAACAAATTATGTTCTTCTACATGCCTCACAATTTTATTCTTTACTATTGTTTCAACTAATTTGCCCGGTACTGAAGTTAGACTTACCCGTCTGTAATTGCCAGGATCGCCTCTAGAGCCCTTTTTAAATATTGGTGTCACGTTGGCTACCTTCCAGTCATTAGGTACGGAAGCTGATTTAAAGGATGGGTTACAAACCACAGATAATAGTTCAGCAATTTCCCATTTGAGTTCCTTTAGAACCCTTGGATGAATGCCATCCGGTCCCGGAGATTTGTTAACATTAAGTTTTTCTATTTGTTCCAAAACCTCTTCTAATGACACTTCAATCCGGGACAGTTCCTCAGATTCATCACCCACAAAGGGCGGTGCAGATTTGGGAATCTCCTAACGTCCTCAGCTGTGAAGACTGAAGCAAAGAAATCATTTAGTTTCTCCACAATGGCTTTATCGTCCTTGATTGCTCCTTTTATATCTCGATCGTCTAGGGACCCACAGGTTTTTAGCAGGCTTCCTGCTTCTAATGTACTTAAAAACATTTTGTTATTTCTTTTGAGTTTTGGCTAGCTGTTCCTCAAAATCTTTTTTGCTTTTCTTATTACATTTTACACTTGATTTGACAGTGTTTATGTTCCTTTCTATTTATCTCACTAGGATTGGACTTCCACTTCTTAAAAGATGCCTTTTTGTCCCTCACTGCTTCTTTTACATGGTGGTTAAGCCACAGTGACTCTTTTAGGTCTCTTGCTATGTTTTTTAATTTGGGGTATACATTTAAGTTGGGCCTCTATTATGGTGTCTTTAAAAAGTTTCCATGCAGCTTGCAGGGATTTGGCTCTAGTCATTGTGCCTTTTAATTTCTATTTAACTAACCTCCTCATTTTTGCGTAATTCCCCTTTTTGAAATTAAATGCCAGAGTGCTGGACTGCTGAGGTGTTCTTCCCACCACAGGAATGTTGAATGTTATTATATCATGGTCACTATTCCCAAGCGGTCCTGCAACCGTTATCTCCTGGACCTGATCCTGCGCTCCACTCAGGACTAAATCGAGAATTGCCTCTCCCCTTGTGGGTTCCTGTACCAGCTGCTCCAAGAAGCAGTCATTTAAGCCATTGAGAAATTTTCTCTCCGCTTCTCTTCCTGAGGTGACATGTATCCAGTCAATATGGGGATAATTAAAATCCCCCATTATTATAGAGTTCTTTATTTTGGTAGCCTCTCTAATCTCCCTCAGCATTTCAATGTCAGTATCGCTGTCCTAGTCAGGTGGTCGGTAATATATCCCTACTGCTAATTTCTTATTATTGGAGCATGGAATTACTATCCATAGCGATTCTATTGATCAACTGAACATGTTGATTCAGTTAATATTTTTATTTCATTTGATTCTATATTATCTTTCACATACAGTGCCACTTCCCCACCCAGCCGGCCTGCTCTATCCTTTCGATATATTTTATATCCCGGTATGATTGTGTCCCACAGATTTTCCTCATTCCACCAGGTTTCAGTGATGCCTGTTATGTCCATCTCCTCCTTTAATACGAGGTACTCTAGTTCACCCATCTTATTAGTCAGACTCCTAGCATTTGTGTAGAAGCACTTTAAAAATTTGCCACTGCTTATTTGTCTGCCCTTCCCTGATGCATTGGATTCCTTTATATGCGGTTGTTTGTCTGCTCTCGCCCATGGTTTGTCCTCTCCCCTCCTCTCTTTCTCACTACAGCTTAGAGAATCTCTATCAATGGATTCTCCTCTAAGAGAAGTCTCCATCCGATTTACGTGCATCTCCGCACCAATCGGCTTTCCCTCATCTCTTAGTTTAAAAACTGCTCTACGGCCTTTTTAATGTTTAGTGCCAGCAGTCTGGTTCCACCCTGGTTTAGGTGGAGCCCATCCAAGGGCCCCACTGGTTGTTTAGCCAGCTTCCTGCTTCTGATGTACTTAAACATGTTGCTATTACTTTGAGGTTTTGGCTAGCTGTTCTTCAAACTCCTTTTTGGTTTTCTTATTATATTTTTATGCTTAATTTGACCAAGTTTATGCTCCTTTCTATTTTCCTCACTAGGATTTGACTTCCATTTTTTAAAAGATGTCTTTTTATCTGTCACTGCTTCTTTTACTTGGTTGTTAAGGCACGGTGGCACTTTTTTGGTTCTCTGTTTTTTAATTTAGGATATACATTTTAATTTGGGGCCTCTATTATGATGTCTTTGAAAAGTTTCCATGCAGCTTGCAGAGATTTTACTTTTGTCACTTTACCTTTTAATTTCTGTTTAACTAACTTCCTCTCCCAACATGCTTAATCCCAGATTTTTGAAGTAATGTTGTTCAAGTCAATGGGATTTAGATTGCTAGGTGCCTAACTTTTTGAAAAGGAGATTTTGTCTCCTAAATTAGTTATGTATTGCAACTCTGACCACAGCAACATTTAAATACCTCTAAAAAGCTGAGCTTAGGTGCATTCCCTTCAGTGCTTCACAGCCCAGAGGCTTTAGGAATAATATAAGGGGCCTGATTCTGATATTAAAAATGATGCAAAGTCAAGAGTAACTTCAATAAAGCTAAATCCTACTGTAAAACTGGTCTAAGCAAGAATAAAATCAGGCTCCAAGATTTCCGCTATATACTCCAAAGCATCGCTACTAAACCTTCATGGCAGTGAATACTCTGCATTAATGATGTTTATTCATGTCATCTTTCAGATAGAAAAATACATTAAGAGGAAGGCCATAATTTCCAGTGTCTGTTTTCATTCTTGAAAGCTTATGATTGCATTCCAGTTTGCCTTTGAAAATTTGATCTTGTGGCTTGACAGTGACAAAGCACTAGTTTTTTTTGCTCAGTGGACCTTCCTGATAATAGAAGATATTCCTCCATAAGTCAGGGAAGATTTCAGGTAAACTAGTTCATATGGACTGAGCTTGCTCTTTACCGAAGAAGAGATTAATCTAACTTCCTGAATGACATCAAAGAAATGAAACTCTTAAAATGTATTACAATGTAAATTTTAAATGGCTGAGAACATCTGAAAAAAACCATTCAAGTTTTATACATTGTAATTGCTCAAGCATGGTGAGGATCATTGACTGTTAATATACTGACCAATCCTTGAATATTATTTCATTTCAAAATTTATTTTGCGGAGGAAGAAAGCAGGGTTTAAACATAAACTTGCATTGTAACAGTTTCATCCTAAATGTTCCATAAGACATTACTTTGCCAGTTTCCTTTTTTTCTTTTTAAAGTTTTTCTAACCTTACAGCCCATCACAATAGCAAGTATTAGCACATCATCATTGCCACCTCCAATTTAATGACTGGGAAACTTGATTAGATCTACAAGGAGCCAGACAGCTTTAGTATAAAAAGGGGAATGTGTACATTATAAGGTCCTCTTCTCCCTGGGTGATATGCTACCAGGTGGCTAGCCAGAGAGATGCAAGCTGATTATGTTGCTTCCCACAATCATTTATTTAAACCATGCCCTAGGTTTCTCAGGCCTCTTGCTCCATTTTTACCTGTGTCTGTCCTCATTCACATGCATATCCTGGTCAATTCACGGCAAGCTCTGACACAGAGTTTTCCAACTACTATAACTGCAACTATAAAGCTAGCAAAAGATCAGTCAAAATACACCTGTTTTCCCACAAGCACCCTCCTTCAACTCAAACAGCAAAACAATTATAAAAAGCAGATGTAGAGTTGCCTGCACTTGTAACAAGCAAAAATGTTTTTAAGAGAACGATATATATAGAAGGAAAAAAAACCCTCTTCTCTGTACTTGTTTAGCCATTTGTCATTATGCAAATTAAAATCTATGTATGACTTGCATGTAAAACAGCAGACAAAAAAAAATATGCATTATTGTGATGCCATGAATGGGGAGCTTTCAAAAAGAAAAGCAAGTGCCACTAAAAAAAACCCAAACCACCAGATTTCATGACCTAGAGATATAAAAGCCTCCTTTCCACACACTAAATTTATTTCTCTCTACTCTCCACTAGTTTGTGTTTCTGTTGACAGAGCTCAGTCATTAAGAATCCCTCTTTGGAGGCTTCTTTCTTCCCCCTCGGGACCACCATGTTGGAAAATGACTCCCTTGTCTAACTAGTCAAGATAGGAACATGTGCTGTGAACACCAGCTGCAGTTCTAACTTGGCTAGTGACACTGCAAATTGAAGCAGGGTCTTCAAGACCCAGTAAGCTCTTCTTGTTAGCCTTACTGCATTCACACAGGAACAAGATTTAATCAAAAAAGCATTCTTCTCAGTTTCTTTTGTGGCTGGATTCCCTTTACAATTTAGAAAATTAGAAGGCTCACGTTTTATAAAAATCCATGCACACAGTGGTGCAGTGTGCGTGAAGAGGCTATCTATGCGTCTTTCCTTTATGATAAAGATACAGCCTATTCTAGTGAGACAATGAAAGGCTGAAAACTCCCATGCTGATAGTCTTAAATATTTTTGCTGCTACAATGAGTCAAAGGTTAGCTCCCTCCCACCTGCATCTGACTTTGCATGTTCTAGTATACGCACAAATGTGCAGATAATAGGATTAGAAAACAGCTTGTTCATACAAGGCTCTCGCAAATGTGCAGTGTTCCCTTCTCAAATATCCCATGGTGCATCAGGCTGACAAAGGAATAATAAAAATACATATTAATAAGTGCTTTTTAAAATTTTTTGAACCTCGCTTAGTGAATTTCAATGAGTTTTACATCCACAGCTGTCATAAGTTAGTCAAAAAATAAACAAAAGGAAACTAATGTGATAATTAAAGCCCACCTTTCTTAATGGCACCTCATAATAAATATTATAAAACTTCAAAACAGTATTTTTTAATATTTTATAATTAATAAAACTAGAATATAGGTCAAGATTTTTATCCAGCAAGCCATGAGTGCTGGTTAGTATGATAACTAAATCTCTGATGCATATTTTAACAAGGGGCATAATGCAAGAGGATTTTAGCAATGAACAAGCAGCTATCATTTTGGGAAGCAGCATGCTACTTAATAAGGATGTAGAAAATGGAGGAATGGGTAGTAGCACCGGCTCGCTTCAGGACAGTTGTCAGCTGGGGCACAAACTCTGAAGATAATATTGTGGTGAATCTAACAATAGAAGATTTTAAAATTAGAATTTTTATATTTTTTATATTCTGTAAAGTGTTGAACAAATGTGATTTGAAGTGTTAGTGCGTTTATTAAAAGATAAACACTAACTGCTACTATCCACAATATCAGCAATGGCAATGATAGAAAGCTTGAGCCTGTAAGGTGCTGATTTCAATGAGAACTAAAGGCACCTCCATACAGGGTATAGCAAATCACAGGACCAGTCTCACAGGGACTTTTCCAGCTCTTATTGAAGCCAATGGAAAGAAACTTATAGGCCTGATCCAACTCCTATTCAAGTCAACAGTGAAGATGACAAAGAGAAGCAAGATTAAAAAATGCATACATGATGATCAGAACATTTATCTGACTAGTGAGTTAAAAATAAAGCAGTGTCATATAACATTTTCTTCCCTGTGTTACTACTTATCTAAGTTTGAGGAATTCCACAGATTTATCAATATCTCAATGGCAACAAATTAAATTATTACTTTTTAGACAAAAGGTCATGATAGCCTCAAGATTCCACATTCTTCTGTTATTCCCTATATCCAGCAGGCCAGAGAGAAAAGACAATTCATTACAGAGGAAAACGTGAATCACACCGCCGAACAATTTAATACACAAACTGTGGGCTGCTGTTTTAAGTACACAGTCATCAAAGTCTGGAAATTATGCAAATACCACCAGCTACATTTAGGAGGTCTGCACTCAAAGACTTTCCAACCTAAATAAATGTCTCAACAAAGACTGATTGTTTTGTGGTGCAAGGGTGCTACCTACAGGTTTGAATGGAGAAAGACATCAACAGATGTAAAATCATGCTGACCCTACAAACAAGTGCAGCTTGTTTATCTTCAAACAAAACAAAAGCTTAGTTATTTATAAGGTAAGCAATATACATTTTTTAGAAAAAACACTATTAAATCCTTGTTGAGATTTTTACAGATAACTAATATTTGAGACTATTGTTTTCTATCGTTAACTTTTTTGCTACCAAGAAATTTAATACCAGCTATAGTTCAGAGATTGCATTGTTTTAAATTATTTTGACATTAATAACTATTCAAAGATCACAGTTGTGGCTTCGGTCTCCCAAATTATTAATAAGCATTAGACAAGAAAAATATGTATCAAAACTAAATATTTCTTGAAACTATACCACCAGTATAAGATATTTGATAAAATAGGCCCCTTTAATTCAGTAGAGTATCATCATATGTAAAGTATTTATAAAAGCTTAACCATTCATATTTCCCCAACAGCTTTGTTTAAGATTATTTAAATATTTGGGAATTGTAATTAAGAATATATTTTAATTTCTATTTCTTATATCCTTTGAATGCTCCTTGCTAGTCTTATCCTGATCCTGCAAACATGTACACAGATGAGTAACTTTATTTATGGAAACAACTCAAATTTCAACAGAATAGAGTGCATTTGCAGCATTAGGTTCTTAGATTATGATCTCTTCAGGACTAGAAGAGTATGAGTGAGTGAGTGAGTGTTCGGACAAGCCAGGAATTTTAATTCAAGTATTTTGAGACTTTTTTAAAAGGCAAAATATTTTTGTGATATTGGACTTCCCTATTTCCTTTTATCACCCACATTTTCCAAAATAGTATAAAATGGACAAAAGACAGAGATAATCATATGATCTTCATGTTGCATGGGAACGGCAGTGAATTTATTTCTCCTTCTAAATATAGAATTTCGTACTTTTTTATTTAAGGATATATATTTTATTGGGCACATCAACTTGTCAGAAGTGTCAAAAATTGGATTATCTGAAATGGGAAACATTGTTTCTCCAAAATGTGGTATAACCATTAGGCATAAATATTAAGGCACACCTTTACTTATATGTACTAATTTCAAACTTTTAACTACTTGCCTAGCAAAGAACAACCAAACCCTTTAACAATGGTAAAATAATTTCTGAAAGTAGTCAGGATGAATAAGTATATATACACTATCATTAATTATAAGCTATATTAAATTTCAATAAAATAAGAAATGTGTTAATCCTAAGTATCAGAGAAAAAGGTCAGTACTCATGAAAGCTAAAATATTAAAAGGAAAAGCATAACTTTATTGCTTTTATTTTATATGACTATGATAAATTCTATTTATATTACTGAATATTTTAACTGATTTAAAAATGAAATAATCCTGAAATAAGTATGACAAAAATTAAATCTTGCACTAGTCATTTTCTGATGAAAATTTAAACAGTAATCATTTCAGTATTTAAAAGATATCCAATAACTATTCTTTAACTGAAAAACAGCAATTGTTGATTTTATTTTATGACATTTAAACTGCCTATAATAATATAATTATAACAATTAAATGAGCTCAATTCAATTTTAATTAAGGAGATCATGAAATATTTTTATGAGAAACATCTCACTATAATTAAACTGTTCGGACTACATTTTAATAGATGTTTCAGAGAACCATATAAACTGTGAAAGTATGTTGCTAACAAATTTGCCCTGAAATTTATTTAAAATACTTCATATCTCCAACATAGAAGTATGTTAATTATTTTAAGTTACCTTTCCCACTGATTGAACTTTTTCATATTTCATTCATTTAGCCAAATTTAAAATGGCATCAAAGTTAGTACTTGTGATCATGAGTTACTAAAAAAACATTAATAAGGAAAATATTCTTATTATCTGCCTGATTAGGAAAATTAAATTTTAAATCATATGTCCAAGTGTGGAGTCAACAAATATAAAAATATGGAGTCCTATTGTAGCATATGAAATACTATTGAGTTACTGAGATTTTTTTCTGATCAGATTTTAACAAAATTTAATCTCCCTAAAAGGGCAGGAGGCACCTAAAAATCACAGGTATGGAGAAATGACAACACATGGTCATATCCAAAACTGGCAAAAACCCAGAAAGCGAGTTTTATGTAGAAGTATCTTATCCTAGTATAAGTTTTAAAGATAAGACAATGTTTCTCTAAACCTGCTATTGCTTTTTTTTAAAAAAAAGTTTTAGTGAGATTCTACTTATAGTTCCCTATCATCCTGGCCCTCAATATGCACTCTGACTAAAAATTATTTCCTGTTTTGTACTGCTATAACATTATCCCCCCCACACAGTTTCTCTGTAACAGGAATACTAGTATCATTCTTTTTTTGTTATGGTTTCTGGAAGCATTCACATACTTTTTCAGAAAACCCATGTAAAATAAATAAATAAAACATTTTCTTTATGAAAACTCTATAACCTTTGGCATTATTCACTATTTAAAAACCCATAAAAAAATATATGACACTCAAATTATCAATTGTGAAAATAATCTGGTGCAGAGTTGCTGTACTAATGCAAAAAGATGCATTACTTGTCATATACCAATAAAGCTTTGGTTTGTGAATCCAATATCTCATTTCTGCTATTAATTTTGAATAACTTAAAACTATTTTTAAACCACATTATCTTAAAACAATGCAATGTTAAAGGTGAACACTCAACCATCCCCCAGACAATCTATCATTCTTTAAGTAATTTATAGTTTGTATTCAACTATTACCCCTAAAACACAGTGATTAAGTCACCAGGGGCTAGATGCATCATGAACAACCATACAGTACTGTACTTCAGAGATGGGTGAGGGTGTTATTTCAACCACACAAACCTTAAAATGGTCTCAAAGATGTGCCAAGTCTGTCATTTCCAGACAACAGAATTTCATTAGTCCATAACTACATTTTAGAGCTCAGACAACCTGTTTAAAGGCTTGTCTGATCTTTCTTTTGGGTTGGACAGAATGTTTTTTCTTTTTTTTAATATTACAAAGTAGAAGTGGAATGGATGTCTGGATAACATAATATGAATGCCAACCAGGGAGCAGCACAGCATAATGTTACTAGCCTGTGAAGAGGATATCTGGGAAAGGACCTGACATAACACTCCCCAACAAAGAGACTGATGTAACACTTTCCATCTAGCAAAAAGACAATACCACCAAAGTATTGTGTTAAAAAAAACCTTAAATAAATGTATGGGATTTATTTCCCTTCTGAAATGCACAAAAATCCATCATCCATTTCATGCACCCTTTTGCCTTGTATGTACACTGTAGTTGCACTCATTGTAGCACAATGATGTGAAAAGAACATATACAGGAGTATGAAAGGCTGGTACTGCATTTACTATTTGTTTAATTTGAGATTGCTATGTCAAACAACTGTCACTTCCCTTTCTACCCAACTCAGAGCTTCCTACTGATTTGGGTTGAATCTATGACCTTGAGTGGGTCACATTACCTTACCTTGGTTCCATCAAGTTTAGATATATATTTTAAATTAATATTTTCACATATGATGTTTAGCTCTCTCTCTCATTGGAAAATATAGGACTATCCCTCACAAACAAAAATCTATCTGCTTTACAACTGGGGGGGATAAATGAGAATGTACTGGATATTTTGAATAAAGCAATAGAAGGACAGCTCTGTTGTCTAGATATAGAGAGACACATTAACCAAGCAACAGATTCTGAGCCCAGAATTTGAGCCTCATTCTCACTCTCTGTTCTCAGCTAAGTTTGGGAGCATGCTTATAGGTGATGTGTTTTGCACTTAAGAGTGGGGAACGAACAGGGGATTAACCACATTGCCATTCAAAAATGACAGCAGCTGGCTGATCAGGAACCATATTAACTAAGCTTTTAACTTTAAACTTTACAAATTACTAAGGTCAAACTTGTGCAAATGATTTGAACAAATGAACATGGCCCATGGATGTCTTATTATCTAATGAGAATTCAAGGCACTGATCCGCTACAATATCATAAAAAATAAGTTGTGCAGTGATAAGACACTGTGCTGACTGAAGCTGGCCAGCTTGTACAATGACTCACACAATGTTTTGCAAGTGGTGTACTTTTCCAGTAATGAAACAAGACAAAACTTATGGACAACTAATATTATTTCATATCAAATGGTTAACTAGAGCCAACCAATAAAGAGAAAATAAACTAAGCAATTTAAACATTTATTCTGGAAAAACATAGATCATAAGCACAACCCAGAACTTTATCCATTCATTGGGGAAAGGAAAAAAAAAAAAAAAAAAAACCCCACAAAAAAAACCACACCTACATCTATATCCAAGCTTAGATTCTTCAAGAATTATTTTACAGTATGGTTTTATTGTAATCCTTAACTGGCTAAGCTTTAAGTCAAAGGCAACCTGCATATATACTTTCAGGAAACTTGTAAATTCACCATGTGTACAATTTAGACAAAAAACCTTCCTTTTTCAACACTACTTTTAAGTTAAATTTAAAACAGGTGTTTAATGCTAGGGCTGTAACCAGAATATTTCCCCTCATAACCTATGACTCTGATAAGACCTTCTTCGGAAATATAATGGTTACACATTCCTTTTATGGCTTTAACAAACCCCTATTTTCTGTCTTCTACCCACACAATGTAGCATCTATTTGCACCCATTCAATACTAAATTACAGATAAAGTTACAGCAAATTTGTTTTCTCAAAAAAAAGCAGTGAGGCCTAATATCCCTTGAGTAATAACAGACTTGTCATTCATTCAGAAGTAGAACTGGCATAATTCACTCTCAGAAACAAACTCTACTTCCTGTGACAATGGAGCTGTTCTTAAAACTCTGAATGGGATACAGCTCAATTTGCAGGTGTTCAGGTAGAAAGGTAAGAGGGCATTTGACCCCAAGTGGGCAATCACTGCTGTGGTAGGTAACTTCATTCTGTTCAGTTGTATCATTCTATTAAATGGGCTGCCAGGGTTTTCAGCTTTGAACTAGTGAGGTATACTCAAGTGAATCAATAATTTTATACAGATATAGCTCATTCATTCTGATGATATAAAGATACATATTAATAGCCAGCTGCAGCTTTGGAACAAAGCAAGATGTAAGAGCAAAATAAAACATTGTTCTGCATGACAGAACAATTACGTAATAATTATCTAAGAGCTTCTTAATTTCATTTTCCAACTGCTCTTACTGAGTGTGATGACAAATAGATTATTTTCTGTATTTTACGGAAGTTGCTTTATACAACGTTAATAACTCCTTTCACATGAAATAGATACACAAGGGAAGCATCAAAAATAGGATAGTATTTAGAAATTTGGTCACCCTTTTTAATCACACTCAAAAGAGGGGCCCCCAGCCAGAAACCAGCACCTTTAGCCAGTTTTTCTTTAATAACAATCCAATTCTAAATAAGTGATAAGTAAAATACTATATGTTAACGTTTTTATTGTAACTTGGCCTTATAATATTTTTAAAAGCCACTTTTCAGATTGAGTGAAAATTATACTTCTATTGTACACAGACTCACAAGGGAAGACATTTAAAATATAAAATTTAGAAAGCTAAAAAATTATATTAATTAGCTTTAAAAAACTGAATTCTAAAATATTTAATATTTCTGGAGTAAAAGTACTTTATAAAAGATGAAAATCAAAGGCCTTTAGGGATTGAATGCTAAGAGTGTTGTTAATATGGCCTTATGCTGTTAATCATCTTGGGAAAATTATATTGTGCTTCATATACTGATACTATGACATTTTTATTAACTCATAATCCCTTTGCTAATAGTGGTGCATTAAGCAAGTAATAATTAAGAGGGCAGCAAGTATTAAAAATGCTTACTTTTAATCCGTCTGTCATCTTAAAGAGATACAGTATCTTCTAGTATTAGAGCTTCTTTATGGACAATTAAACTTAATATTCTATCAAGCAGAAACCAGTAATGTACACTTTACCAAGGAGGCTTACATAATTTCCAGTATGCATTATACCATCCTTTATATCTGTTAAGGGAAGTAGCTTATTTTAAAGTTACAGTAGGTCTTTCCTGTAGGGTGATCAGGTGTCCTGTTTTCAACCTGAACACCTCGTCAAAAAGGGACCCTGGAGGCTCCAGTCAGCACTGCTGACCAGCCCCATTAAAAGTCTAAGCTGAGACAGGCTATCCCCTACCTGTGCTATTGCACCATGCTGTGCCCTGGAAATGGCGAGCAAGTTCCGCTCATAGGTGGGGTATCCTTAGGGCTGCACATGCTGTCCCTTCAACCCTAAACACCAGCCAATGGGAGCTGGGGGAGAGGGTGCCTGCAGACAAGAGCAGCACATCATAGAGCCTCCTCCCCCTAGCTTCTGTGGTGCAGTGTGGGGCCCAAGGACAGGTAAGCAGCCTGCCTTAGAGCCACTGCCTGGACACTGCCCAAGGTAAGCCTGAAGCTATCTAAGCCAGCCTGTAAGCTGAAACGAAAGACAGGACTATGCAGCACTTTAAAGACTAACAAGATGGTTTATTAGTCTTTAAAGTGCTGCATAGTCCTGTTTTTTGTTTCAGCAAGACCAGACTAACACGGCTACATCTCTATTACTATTCTGTAAGCTGTTAGAGGTAAGAGGGAGAGAGCCACGGAAAACAAACCTTACAGGAAGTGAAAGAGTGAGAAAGAGGAGATTCTCCCTTCTCTATGCAGGTCAATTCACAAGAGAGTGGAGCCCCCAAGAGAGAAATGTTCACAAAAGCTGATAACATTAAGAGGAGAATAAAAGCAAAGTGAGCATTTCACAGCAGATGAAGACAAGAATTTGTCTTATATTTATATAAGAAGATAAATATGGAGCATGACAAGACATATTAAGGAAGAAGCCTGGTTCATTTGATGCTACTGTTACAGTACAGATTTGCCTTCAACTTTACAATTTTACTTCTGCAGTTAGGAAGAAGCTTCAAAAGAAGCTTATTGTACATGGAGGATCATGGTGGTGTATGTTAATGGTGATTTAAACACATTTCCTCAATATACCATATAATTTCTTCTAGTGACAAATGCAAAAATATATGCAGTGTAACCATATATAATTGGTTTCATTCACTTTATTTAAAAAAAAAAACTAGCAAAGAAAATTCTAGAGTAAGGAAGTCTGCCATTAAGGAGCAGTGTCTTGTTAAAGAGGCTAGTCAATTAGAATCAGAGTACAGGCACGCCTAATCATGACTACTCTTGGTTATGGAGAGAAAATCATGTCTACTACACAGTCTGTTCTCTATATTAATTACCAAAGAAGTTCCAAGTGCATAACACACGTTAATAATACTCAACTTTGCAGAGATAATGATAGATATTGGGGGATGGAAATGTTGATCTTGTATAAACAAGATTAAATTAGGTCAAATTTTTCTTTTGCCGAATAGTTAATAAACTTTAGGGTATGTCTAAACTACATCCCTCTGTCGAAAGAGGGATGTAAATTAGGCAAATCGAAAGGGCAAATGAAGCGGGGATTTAAATATCCCACACTTCATTTGCATAATGGCATCCGAGCAGTTTTTTGAGAGAGGATTTTTTTGAAAGTGAAAGCGCTGTCTAGACGTGGCTCTTTCGAAAAAAAACCCTTTTTTTGAAAGATTCCATACTTCTTGGAAAAGGGTTTTTTCCCCCCGAAAGTACTGCATCTAGACAGCGCTTTTACTTTCGAAATATCCTTTTCCAAAAAAGCGCGGTGATGTAATTATGCAAATGAAGCATGGGATATTTAAATCCCTGCTTCATTTGCCCTTTCGATTTGCCTAATTTACATCCCTCTTTCGACAGAGAGATGTAGTTTAGACATACCCTTAGTGTGCCTATTGTTAGGAAAGCAGTTCACATTGTGTAACGTTAGCACTACTATAATTCTGATTATATTTATGGGAACATATTCAAGTTTTAAAGATCTGTAAAGCATCAGAAAAATCTAGTAGGTAGAGCTTCCATTCTGTATCACATGCCTAACCATACACTTACTAATCATTCTCTGGGACGAAGGGATGCAACCCCATTTTTCAGAGTGTGCCTAGCCACTGAGTGTCAAACACTGGGACTTGCTGACGGGATGGGATCCCTTGATAAACTATCCTATTCTGTTCATTTCTTCAAGCATCTGGCACCAGCACTGTTGAAGACAGAATACTGGGCTTAAATGCACCATTCGTCTGTCTCAATATAGCAATTCTTGTGTTCATTATCTGAGCTCACTTTACTGATCACTGAACTGATTTAACAACAGTGCATAATAGAAAGTTATAAGAAGTTTGCAGATGATACCAACCTGGGAGGGGTTGCAACTGCTTTGGAGGATAGGGTCATAATTCAAAATAATCTGGACAAACTAGAGAAATGGTCTGAGGTAAATTGGATGAAGTTTAATAAGGACAAATGCAAAGTACTTCACTTAGGAAGGAACAATCAGTTTCTCTCACAGAACGGGAAG
The DNA here is from genome assembly GCA_019425775.1 of Rafetus swinhoei. Lineage (NCBI taxonomy): Eukaryota > Metazoa > Chordata > Testudines > Trionychidae > Rafetus > Rafetus swinhoei. The sequence goes on from CM033427.1 coordinate 60,203,087, forward strand.
TGACTGTCTAGGAAGGAGTACTGCAGAAAGGGATCTAGGGGTCATAGTGAACCAAAAGCTAGATATGAGTCAATGTGATACTGGGATGCATTAACAGGAGTGTTTTGAACAAGACACGAGAAGTTATTCTTCCACTCTACTCTGTGCTGGTTAAGCCTCAGTTGCAGTATTGTGTCCAGTTCTGAGCACCACATTTCAAGAAAAATGTGGAAAAATTGTAGAAGGTCCAGAGAAGAGCAACCAAAATGATTAGAGGCCTAGACAACATGACCTACGAGGGAAGATTTAAGGAATTGGGCTTGTTTAGTTTAAAAAAAAGAGAAGACATGGAGAGCAGTTTTCAAGGATCTAAAAGGGTATTGCAAGGAAGAGGGAGAAAAATTGTTCTCCTTGGCCTCTGAGGATAGGACAAGAAGCAATGGGCTTAAATTGCAGCAAGGGAGTTTTAGGTTGGAAATTAGGAAAAACTTCCTAACTGTAAGAGTGTTTAAGTACTAGAATAAATTGCCTAGGGAGGTTGTGGAATCTCCATCTCTGGAGATATTTAAGAGCCGTTTGAATAGACATCTATCGGGGATGATCTTAGATGATGCTTGGTCCTGCCATCAGGGCTGGGGACTAGACTAGATGATCTCTCAAGGTCCCTTCCAGTGCTAGTATTCTATGATTCTATCATTTCAGAACTATTTTAGTCAAAATAAATAAAATATAAAAATGGAATAGAAATAAATCATATATTCCTAGCTCAAAATAGAAACTGTAGTACCTTGTCAGAGAGAGACTTGAAAATAGTTCTTGATGTAACAGTTTTCATTTAAATTTAAAACCTGAAAGTTAAATAAACTAATGACATGGTTTCTTGTATGACTTGTAACCGCTTGCTGAATATAGGTATTTTACTTCAAGGTCAATTACTATTTATTTGCTGCCATCTGGAAGACAAATCACTTAAGCTTGACATTCAAACCCACTGTTCCATGTGTTGAAAAACTGCATAGGTGATACTGTTTGCTGTAATCCTACTGAACAAAAAATAGTTTAAAGGTACTCTTCATTGATCATTACAATGCTGCAACCAGTATTATAGACTAATATCTAAGGGTACGTCTACATTTGCTCCCTAGTTCGGACTAGGGATTCAACTGCAGACGAGCAAAGCAGCTAATGAAGCCAGGATTTAAATATCCCGCGCTCCATTAGCATGATCTCACCAGCGCGCTAGTTCAAATCACAGCTGATTCGAACCAGGAAGTGCGCGCCGGGACGTGTTAGTTCGAACCAAAGCCCTTGGTTCAAACTAACGTTACTCCTCATTATAAACTTTAATTTAGCAGACGAAAGTATAGCAGGCCCAATGGATGGAAAGCCAAGCTAGACAAATTCAGTCTAGAAATAAGGAGCATATTTTTAAAACAGTGAAATAATTATATATGGGAACAATTTACCAAGGTTTGTCACTTTTTACTATCACTTGTAATTTTTTTTAATCAAGATTGGATGATTTTTCTCAAAGATGTTATAATTCAAAGATGTTATAGTTCAAGTATTATAATTCAACCAGGAATTAATTCAGGGAAGTCCCATGGCCGTGTGATGCAGGAGGGCAGAACAGATGATTGAAATGGTCACTTCTGGTTTTATAACATATGGATCTATGAGTTTTTAGGGCTCCCTAGCTTTATTATACATATTAACTGTGTGATACAAAAACAGAGCCTTTGTAATATAGTACTCGTAACACCACAATATTATATCTATCCTTGTGCTAATCAAAGGAACTGTTCCTATACTAGTGTTTTTCACTTTTTGTGAGAAAATCCCTCTGATTAAAATAAAGAAATAGAGCAGCGTTTTCCTACCCGCATTCAAATCTGGCATGCAGATACATAACATTTTCATAAACTGCATCAAAAAATTATTTTGAGCTTATTTCACCTTAAATAATTACATTTATAATGACAGAAGGTCCATGTTATGCAGAAGAAAGCAAAGTTCTCAAGAGATGAGGAAAAGATTGTCAGGCAGAGTGAACTAGCCATCTCTAGATAGATGAAAGGCTGTGGGTGGCTAACTGAACATCTCATCTGCAGAGGGAGAGGGATAAGAATGGGAATGGAGGGGCCATATCTGCCTTCACTCCAATATCCTGCTCCCTTTAGAGGTATAGAGAATGGATCATACCGTCTCCATGACAGTTCTATTTCTGGAAAAGAAAGGCCATCAAGAGCTTATCACATTGGTCATCCTCTTGCTGTCTCCAAAGTGGAAAGTGAGTTCTCAAGTGTCTGTCTGCCCCAATTGTGCCATCTTTTGGAAAGGAAGCATACAACATTGATCTCTCCCCAAATACAACTAATGCATTTGCCATATCATGCTCAAATTAAACCATGGTTACATATGATATTCATTAAGGTTTTATTTATCAAAGTAAATAAGAGCAACTGAACACCAGTACAATTAGCCATACTGTATGTGCTGAAGTAATGAAGTTATGAATTAATAGGGGGAAAAAGTACACTTTCACCCTTCCTCCTGATCAGTTTCCGAGATGCTTCATTATAATGTCCAGACTTCTGTACACAGCTTTAGCCAACGTAAGTTGATTTTTTTAATAGACCCTCAAAAATTGAACTGGTAATGGAAACATCAACTGACCATTAAATATAGACACAAAATTATGTATTTGCAAGCAAAACTAAGAGAAATATTTAAGACAATTCACATACACGCCTGCTGATAAATCAAACATTCTTTCTTCCCAAACTCCTTTTACAAAAGCAACCATTGCAAATGCTGTTGTGGGCATTCTGGGGGAAAAAACAAAATGTGTCATGTCAGTTGAGATAATATAGCACGGTTAATTCTTATTTCTTATTCTCTGTTTTATCTAAATCAGGGATGAGCAAGAGAGTCTCCATGGACCGGATTCCAGCCCGCCAAGCGAGCTGATCCAGCCCATGGATGTCTTGCTGCTCCCCCACCCCCAAGCCAATTAGGGCCTGGGATAGGGAAGCATGCAAAGTCTCCTCCCCGACCAGGGGCTGTTCAGCTGGTGGTTCACTCTAGATGCTGTGAACCCCTTGCAGGGCAGGGGCAGGGAGTGAGAGAATTCATGCACTCCCCCTTGCACACCAGGCCCTAATCGGCCTGGGGGCAGGGGAGCACACAAAGTCTCCTCCTGCCCTGCAAGGCCACACAGCTGGTGGTTCTCTTGGTGGGGGGGGGGAAGGGAGGAAGGCAGGGCAAAGACTTTGTGCACTCTCCCACCCCCAAGCCATAAAGGGTCAGTGGGTGGAGGGCACAGAATTGTCCTGGCCCTGGCGCACAAGGCCCTGCTCCTTCTGGGGCAGGGTGGGACCACTTAAAAAAATGTGTGAAGTGGCCTCCCTTCCAAAATTATTGCCCACCCCAATCTAAATCCTGTCTTCTTTTTTGGTCTTTTCCATTAGATGGCATTATAACATCACTACTTTACTGTCTAAGTCTGAGAGCACTTACACTTCACCTCTCAGGAAGTCATTACACTATTTACATACACCAACTGTGTGATATTATAAGAAGACAGAAAAAGGTGAAATAGGTCTGAACAATTACCTAAAATCGAAGGTAACTCATTTAATCATAGTTTAAAAGTCCATGAAAACACAATTCCCCTCACCTGATATAAACAAAAGTATGAGGAGTCAGAATAGGAGAAGGAAGATAAGTGCATAGAAAATCTTCCTTTCTCTGTGCACTGGAAAGTAGGGGTGATCACAGAAACAGAAAAGTAGGTCTGGAAAAAACTTTGAGGCACTGAGGCAAGACTCATGTCCTAGACCATCTCTGACCAGTGTATGTCTAACCTGTTCTTATAAAACCTCCAGTGATGGGGATTACACAACTTTCCTTAGAAGTCTATTCCAGTGCTTACCTATCCTTATAAAGTTTTCCCAACTATAATATCTAATCTAAATCTCCCTTGTTGCATATCAAACCTATTATTACTGGTCCTATTTTCAGTGGCCATGAAAAACTTTATTATGGCCCTCAACAGATCTGAAGATTTATCACGTCTCACCCTTTGTCTTCTTTTCTGAAGGCTAATCAGGCGCAGATTTTTGTTGTTTTTTGTTTAAACAACCTCTCATACGTCAGGTTTTCTAAACTTATTTTGGGTGTTCTTCTCTGGACTCTCCAGATTTGTCTACTTATTTTTTAGGGTGATGGTGGCGCTAGTCTTCCAATTGAGAAAAGAAATAGTTTATTTTATGAGTAAGAATAAAACATCCAAATGGTCAATTAAAGTGCTTCATTTGGGCCATTTTTGGACACCAAATACTTTGAGAATCAGATATTCCATATTTCATGCTCAATGTACCTGTAAGTAAAATATGTAGTCCCCTTTAGTTATTCTGTTATGAATTGTACTTGAAAGGCAAGGGGACATTTTTGATAATGCACATCTTAAACTTTTCATTAAACTACCAAATTTAAATTCTACCTTTTTGTGCACTCTGACATTTTTGTCTGGCATTTTCATTAATTTTGCGACATACATAAATGTAGCTGAAATGTTAACTGATCAATACTTTGTCTCGCTCATGTAGCACTAGAGCTCAGTTCCCGAAGGACCACGTAGCAGTACAGAAATTAAATGTGTAAAATATCAAATGTTAATGTTAAACACAGCAGCACTTACTGCATAACAACTGAAAAGGCTAAAACAATTCAAAATGGACAGATGGTAGCACAAATTATCTACAATCACATTTAAAGATTAAAGTTTGTCCTGTAAAATAATTCATTGACTCATGCTGAAGTGTGTCCTTTTACTGATAGCTCAGTTGTCCAATTATTTTTGTGCTCATTACAGTGAGAAATGACAGTACTAGAAGGAAACAGTGTACACTTCCCCTCATATTGCACCACTGACATCCACGAGAACACAAATGTCTGGTCAAGAGGCTGATGGAAATTAGGCCCAATTTAGTAGACATTTTATTGCCTATAGTAGATTAGTCCAAAGAGAAACCTTGCCACTTTTGCATAGTATATGACTGTTGTAGAATTCTTATGCATAAAACGTATGGTATTAATTACTGAATTTAAGAAAGCTTTTGAAAGAATGCTAGAGGTCTGTGTTAAATATAGAAAAGCTAGCACACTTTAAGTAAATGCTCCTACTCTGTATTCGCCTCACTTCTTTTTTGCCTGGGTCTTACAGAAGAAAAAGTTCAGAAAGATAACACATTCTAGGTCCAATACTTAAACGCAACAAAGCCATTTTAAAACTAACATTAATTTAATATTTTTGTGTTTTGCCTTTAAAAGTTAGGCAAGAATTAATATTAGCAGGACACAGAAAACTGTGTCAATTTCAAATCTTCTGGTATTTCAGATCCAAAGGCATATCATTGTAATCAGACAAAAAATGTCTGTAACTATTGCTTTTCAAGTTGTGTTGCTCATATCCATTTCATGTTTGGTGACTCACAAGCAGTACCTGAGGGGGGTAGGCTAAGAGTTCAGGGACAAGGTGACTCAACACTGTTCTTCTGAACCTGGTGTCATCCCAAGACTTTAGAGTGATGGCATAGTGAGAAGCACTCATGACAAAGTTGCTGCCCTGCAGGTGTGTTGGATCGGGACTTGTGTGAGGACTACCACTGAAGAGACCTGAGATCTCATGGAGAGAGTGGTTAGGATGATTGGAGATGTAACAGTCTCCTGCTCATATCAAGCCTATCCAGACTATTTGTTGTTTTAAGTTTATTAAATACAGGGAGTTATCCAGGATGAGAGCCTCTGGGCTGATACTGGAAACCCTGTCATCCTTTCTGCTACAAAGAGTTGTGTGGATTTGCAAAAGGATTTAGTCCTCAATATAAAAGGCAGCAACCCATCTAATGTATCATGAGTGAAGCCACCACTACTCAGAGTATTGATGAGGCTTTGAGAAGACAACTGGTTTTTAAAGTTACAGACAAATATGGCTACCTCACTGAGACTGGCCTTGCCTGACCCTCTCATTGACTGTGGCCATAACTATGGACCCTAGAGGTGTCTGTGTGAATGTAAGTATTTGAATTAATTTGCTGGCACATAATACTTCTTTTCTGCTCTGAGTGGGCACTGGGCAGGGAAAGAGTTGCCATAGGGCCTTGACCAGATGTATCAGTTTCACTAATAGGTAAGGCCACTTTGAGGGAGATGTTGCAGCCAGAACGTCAATTAGAGCATGTGATGTTGCTTTAAGCACCTCCGTTTTCATTCCAAGGTCACTGCTACCCACTTGAGGAAGTTCTGATGGGCCCTGAAATTATCCTGTGGAATCAAGTTATTGAGTTTCATGATAGCCTTGTCTGGTGAGGAAGAGGAGGAAACACCAGAGAAAGGGCTCCTTCCTCTTACTTGGCTTCAATGACAGCCACAGAAGCCTCATCCTGAATGTTGGTACTGCGGGTCAGTACTGGGGTCAGAGTCCATTTCAGATGTCAGTAGCCCGCCTCTTGGAAATCACCAAGTAAGAATGATGGGAGGACCACCTACTACTGGAGGAAACTCCAGGGTTCCAATAAGGCCACTGCATTGGCCAGTGACCTGCTGGCCAGTGCCCCCGGGGAGACCAGCACTAAAATCCAGGGCTGCATATGCTGGGTACTGATTGTGCATAGGATTCCTCTTTAGTCTTAAAGGAGGAGTCCTCTCAGAGACCACACTGGTATGCCACCCACCTCTGTCTCTGTGGCGCTGGAGGGACATGGACTGGCAATGGACTAGAGGTGGCCGGGGTGCCAATCAGGGCTGACTTCTCTCAAAGTTACCTGAAAGCAGCTCGATGGCTTCTTATTCCTTCCTGCTTTTGGTCATCAGTGGTGGCAAATGTCCCATCAGAGTCAAGGGCGTGGGGACCAGGAGAAACAGCAAATCCCTGGATGCTTCAAAAGGCTCTGGTGTCAATGGGACAGTCAGACTGCTGGTGCCATGGTGACTCCCAGATGTCAGTAGAAAGTACCACACTAAATTCAATGCTCTGGGTGTAGTCAACAGTGCCATCATGGGGCCAAGGATGTAACAGTGGTTGAGGATGGGTCTCACTGCACTGCTGGATTGTCTTTTTGGACCCCAGTGAGTACGCTCTTTTGGTGCACTGTGTTTTGTTTCTCTTTGTTAGCACCGGAGATGGTGAACAGTGTCAGGAAGAGCTCAATGCTAGAGGAGCACTTTGTACTGATGCCAAAGTGCTCTACGCTGAATCACAGCAGCTTGGCTTTGAGGTGGGTCTGAGGGAGGCTTCCATGAGAATGTCTTCAACATGATCTCTCTGACTTTTTCAATGTGGGGTGTAAAGTCCCAAAAGATTTTGCACTTGTCCCTCATGTGAATACTTCAAGCAAGCATGATGCTCCTGGGCACAGGTTTGCCACAGAAGGCATAAAGTTGAAGCCCAGGGACTGAGATATGCTCTGCCCCTGGGATGAAGAAGTCCCTTGGCAATAGGGAATATTTATTGGATATGTACACAAATACTAATTACAACAATATATACTAAACTATGATAAACCAAGAGTTAAAATCCAAAAAATCACTGGAAAGAGGTTTTGCTGAAGGAAAAAGGGTGGTTCCAGCAACTATTACAGGTGCCCCTTTTACCAGGATGCAACTCCAGAGGGAGTTGGAGTTGGCCCTGGCACAATGGATATCATTGAGAGAAAAATCTTTGACAAGAGTGCATGTAACAGATGCACACCTAACATGGAATGAAGATGAGCAAGCACTCTTAGACGAAACTTTTTTATGAGTTGCATACACATAAATGGGATATTCAGAGGCAATATATTATTAAAGTAAATGCTACATTTTTGAATGATAGCTTGTCTATCATTGTCTGCTCAAAAATAAAGTGTTCCTTCAATATGGTTTTAGTTATTGTGACATTGAGGCATAGTAAAAAAGTGAGCTAAATCATTCAACTCCCATTCAGAATAATTGTACTAGAAAGTGCAACAGGGACTGACAAATATTTACTATAGGTGATTCATGAGCCAGAATGCTTCAAACTTGACTTTCAGACCCTGCACTGCATTTGTAAAAAGGAGTTTCAAAAAAATTCTTACTTACAAACTGAAGAAATACTGTCAAATTCTTGAAGCCCCCTCCCTCCCAGAAATCAATTATGACAATTTTACAAAGTAGTTTTTCAGAGTATTCTTACATTCTGAAGTTCTACAGGCAAATGGATTCTGAAACAAAAACAATCACCAAACATCCACTGAAAACTTTTGAAATCTCTGAAATTAGCACGATGGCTGATAAAATTTGAAATGTTTACTATTAATTCCACTGACTTTGAAAAGTGCACCAGTGAACATTTCTATATGTAAAAAAGGCCAAATTGAATGCCAGTAGCTTATTATATCATAATATTAATTAAAGGTCTGCATGTGTTTCCTTTCTAATGTCTGTTTCTCAGTGGTGTATGAATAATTCATTAAGGAAATTTCATAGTTAAAGTTTAACTTCACCTCTAAATTTGTGCAAGCTAAGTTAGTCCTTTGAGAGAGTATGATGGGGGAAGGGGAGCAGGAGGTTAAAAGAAAGGGTATTTTTTTTTAACTTTTGAGTATTCCGATAAGATGTTTGTGGATTATGATGATGTGAAAAATCATAGCTATCGTATTTCATTTTTGTAACATTGTTCTGAATCTTTCCAGGTGTATCAAAATCAGAGCTTCAGTCTAGAAATTCCATATTGGGTTTTTGCTGCTGTCTTTTGGAAGAACTGGTATTGGCTTTCTGGGAAAGGCTTAATTTATTAAAGTTTAAAATTAACCAATGTTATTTTCTTGTCTGCAAATGAAGCTGGGAAACAGGAAAACAATATTTTTAATACATGCTGTCTGATACTGACTCATTCTGTGGTCTTTGGAAGGTTGCTAAGGACTATGATTAGTATAGGATTTTGAAGCTGAACAGTGATATAGATGAGCTAAGAATTATTATACAAATAGATTTCCAAAAAGAAGTGTTGGATTCTGGCATGACCTTAACGTAAGACAACACAATACCATCAATTGAATTAAGTCATGTTTCCACAAGGCTGTGCAAGATTTTCCAGAGAGCCATGGAAGTTGTGAAGACCTCAGCCACCATTTTGAAATGAAAACTCTGCCCCAGCCCTGAAATCCCTTTTTGAAGTTCTAGCTTTAAATTAAAGTAACAAATTCCTACTGTACAAAAGGCAACACACTACAAGTACTTTTTGAAAACGAAGGATGAGCAAATGATTTAAATGCTTCACAAACATCCATAGAGATTTGCGCCTCAGAAAGAGACTCCAAAACAGCAGCCATGAACTCCCCTCTTTTGCAGGGCAGGAGCACAATACATTTAAACTCAACACTCAAACTGGTACAGCTTATCAACATCTGTTCCTAAAGTCAATCTAATTATGCAACAATTCTCTTTAGAGCTTCTGTGCACAAGAAAGAGTTGCGTTGGTGAATAGAAAAGTAAGTGTGCTGTTATATAACCAGAAATATATTTCTCTTGCAATGTATAATAGCTAGTGTAAAATATATATTTACTGTGGCACTAAAATAAAAATAAAAAAATCTGTATTCATCTATTCTCAGCTGCTTGTTAAGATTGCTCCTGGTCAGGCTTGCTCACCCACATGGGGGGAAAAGGGGACAACTGCCCCCGAGCCCACAATGGAAAAGGGCCTGGGCTCCCATCTGCCACCACTGCTGGAGACCCAGGCCCTTTAAATTGCCACTGGGATGCTGAGAAGTGCAATCCGGGTGGCTCTGAGGGCTGGAGCGGACAGGCATGGCACCCACCCTCCGCCCCTTCCATCTGAATCCCTGCCCCTTCTGGGACTGCAGAGCTTTCCTCCTCCTTCCCCCCCCCCCAGACACTTGCGCAGGGGGCAGTCAGCTCCTCTGCTTCTGGTCATACATAATTTCTTCTGTTAAGATGTAAGGGTGACACAGCTTTCTTGAGGGTGATAGCACTGCACCATGAGAGACTGGCATGTGAAGCAGACTACCAATGCAACACAAAGCAGGATACACTTTGCTGTCCTGGCTTCTATGGACATTAAAAGAGTTTCATGTCAAAAGGATAACTGAACAGACTTATTCAGATTAAGCCTAATACCAATACAACTAGTACAAAATGCTGCAGCACATCTCTTCTGCACCTCATGCTTAAGTGAGCGCATCAAACCTGTCCTCTACCCTCTACGCCGGCTTTCCATAGAACTGAAAACCAAGTTCAAGGTCTCAGACCTTATCCTCAAAGTGCTCCATTTCTTGTACCCAAGATACCTAACAGACTGTCTAAAGCTCCAGGACAAAGACTGTAGTCAAAAGATTCGCTCCTGTGGCACACTGGAACTCTGAGCAGGAAGAGTAAAGCATGTCCATGGAAGAGAGAGAACCTCAGCCCATGGGAGGTCTGAAATGCTTTCTTCTCCCAGGACAAGGCACATTTCTTTGACCCTGACATCTCTTGTGTGAACTCATAGCAACAGGTGTATTTATTTAATAAACAAAGGAATATACAAACCAACAAACAACAACTCCTCCTCCTATCAAATCAAATCAAGACACTCGACTGCACACACCTCTCCCTTTGATAAGAGAGAACAAAAAGCACATAGCAGATGGGGTCATGAGGCTTAATGCATTGCTGGAGATCCCCTCAGGTATCATAAGAACAAGAGGGACATAAGAATTTAGAGGACAGAACAGTGTTTTATGGAGAAACATTCCTTATCTTAGTGAAGTTTTATCATTCTGAACTCTGAAACATGAGAAAAATCATCTCCCTTTTAAATAAAGTACTAAAAAGCATATATAAGTATTTTAGATATGAGGATAAGCTAAAAACAGCAAATGACTGTAGCACAAATTGTCAATCACATGTTAGGGCATGGCTGAAGTGCTCTCTGGTAGAACCTGAAGCCAAGGAAGAATTCATTTTCCAGGATAGTGGTATTGTTGCTGTTCTCTGCCAGGGAATGATAACTGAATTTTAGCCATTGTATGGAAACAGCCCTGCTACCAGGTGCTTCGTGGAAGATACATTAATTTAGTACAGCTCCAAGATGACACAGGCAGCTCTTCCCACTTCGTGAGTTGTGACACATGGCGCCAAGCCTCTTAAAAATGTGGTGCATATACAGCACTACTGCTACAACTGGTCTTCTCAACAACAGAACCCAATTAGTACAGTAGGTCCCATTTCAAGCCTGAAGTAAATGCATACAGCCATTCTGAAGACTGGATTTTAACACAGCAACACTGACATTAACTTTGACACAAAACACACACACCTATGTTTACAGAAGGTAATTAATAATTATATAAAGTGTTATAGGATGATCATACCATAAAAGCAGCCAGACTCCTTTGGGGTGAATCCCAGTCAAGGCAACTGTTAACATAGTAGGCAGCATTTATGAGCACCATGACACAACGCTTCATGCGGATGAAATTCCGTAATAGCAACTGTAGGAAAGATGAAGAGCTGTAAATCCATTCAGAAAAAACAAGACTTTGAACTATTAGGAGAGCTTACATCATCTTCAAGATCATTCTTATTAAAGCAAGTTGAAAACTAGTTTAGTGTACAGATCTAGACTATCAGTATGCAATGAAGAATGGAAAGGGGGAATGAATCTAGACAGTCGTACAGGTCAGTTTATCACCTGTTGAATTTAACTCTAAAGTTTATCATTTTGAATGCCTTTCAAATGATTGTGTTATCCCAGACATTTCAATATTGTGTTTAAAAATATAAACAAGAATATGAAAGGTCATTTGCAAAAATTCAAGCATTATTTGATCACTGAAGTTTGGAAGCTCAAGTAAATAAGTTGACAAAAATTTTCAAAATTGGGTACCTAAAATTAGGCTCTGCAGTCTATATTTAGGCAGCCAAGTGAGCGGCTTGATTTTTCCAAAGTGCTGAGCATACTGTAGTTCCCAATTACCTCAATGTTTTGAAAACATCTTGGCCTTTATTTTAAAATTATGTACAAACCAGAGCTCTAATCAAACAGAGTTCACCTATATTCAATACATCCAATTTTCCCCCTTTGCTCTAAAGTATCTTTCTATAGTTGCTTTTGGAGGTCATTCTGTATTTTCTAGCATTTATCACTGTAACCTTAACTATATCTGCACAAAACCAAGTCATGAGGAGGAACAGGTTTCAACTCACAGTGAAAACTCTTTAAATTACCTCAAATGATGAGACCTAATTTGTAAGAGAATGGAATGGAATGATGATTTTTTAAATTTAAGTTTTGAATTAACACATTAAATTTAATCTGTGAAAGCAAAATCCCAATGATCAGGAAATTTAGACATGCTAAAACACTACTGTATCTATCTCTATTTCAAGACTTCTCTCTGTAATTTTTAAACAGTCCTTTTCTTTTATATGATGTATTATAAGTTAATACCCTAAAACTAAGAGAGGGTATTTAAAGTTTATTGCCATTGCCAACTGCAAGTACAATAATGATCATTTTCTGTTATGAAAGTAGGGAGAACAAGCAACTCTTGAATAAAAGGCCTTCTTGTTTGTTTGCTGTAATAATGGGGAGAAAAGCAGTTCTAGAAACTGCTTTCCTTACAATAGTGAAGACAGACAAGTATTTTGCCCTTTATAATCTCTTCATGAAATACAATGGACAATGCATATATAATTCATGTGGTAGATACTGCAAATCATATTAATGTTTATGAAGGCTCATTACTACATGAATAGACTATAATCTAACAAAGTACAATTATTTAAAACCAACCCCATACCTACCACAAACTACAATAAAAACTCTACTCTTCACAGCCTAAATACTCAGCTCCCCATAACTAAAATACAGAACTGTAGAAAGTAAAAGATATATCCAATGTAATTTAGGATAAAAACTTAACATTTGTCTTTATAATAATTACCAGAAAATATTGTAACAATGAGGCAAACATATTTGAAAAGGAAGATGGGTTCCTGATCAGACACCCCTGAAAACTTGTAGGTTACTTGATTTTGGTTGTCTCATTTGAGATTGTAACAGAACAAATTAAAACCTAGCTAAGGCAATGTTAATATACTCCTTATACCGGAATCAAAATGGAATACTTTTAGATTAAGGTTAAGGGCAAAAAATTGTGATAGACTAAATTTACGCCCACCTGTGCTACAACCTGACATGTGTGGACACACTACTTCAATAGTGTTCTTTCCCACAAATTTCCCAGAAATCAAATTGCAATTTACAATGAACTGATACATCATAATATATATATATATATATATATATATATATATATATGGTTTTCTTTCTTCTTCAATCTCACTATTTAGTTTTGTAACAGATAATGGAAATGTAATTCTTTTTCTCCACTGAAGTTTGACATGAGGTGTCTAGAAGCTTACACCTGATATTAAGTCATTGCAAAAGGATTATTTTTTTCCTACGCTTTACCTGTTTAGACAGTCTGTTTTCCTCTTCAATGTACTTCTGTTCTTTGGGCATTAATGTTCGTATGCCGGCTTTTACCTATACATCAAAATGTGTGTCAATGTTATGAATTTACTTAATACTTACTAATAATACAGACTTCAATTTGCAATAATTAAGTTTCAAAGTCATAACTGCCAAGCCCATAAAATATAAATGTATACATAGGCACAAGTTCCTATATCTTACATTATCAGCAATAGCAGCAGCAGCAGCACAGCGTAACAAAAAGAGTGGGTGTGCCAGGCAGTGGCAGAAGAGTATTCTGTAGTATACATCAAGGTTTAGAGAGAATGAAGAATGACAGAAATTCTCTACAAATCAGGAACAAAAGCTTTCATGAAACTGAACTCTTTAGCAGTACAAAAAAGCCAAAGTTAAGACTTACAGCATTAAAAATCACATCTATTTCAAGATAGATGACCCCCTTTGTTGGCCCTGTCAGCTGCTTGTTTTTCAAGACGTAGGCTTTCTGTTCACCATTTTGAATCTGCGGGAAAAGGACATGACAGCCGTCTGTCTCGCGGTCTCCACTGAATACACTTCCACAGTAACCTTTGACCCCCAGCTGCTGAAACTGACAGAGAACCCAAAACAACTGTGGCAATTCTGACAAGTACCTGTTCATTACCAAGACCAAGTCTGTCAGGAAAAATTAACTATCATGGGATTCAACATGGCCGTGAATTGAGTATGTTAAAAATTTTAGTGTTCTTATTACAGACCTTGGTTGAGAAATGACAGACAGAGCTGAGATATTTTTTATGTTTTTCTTAAGCAAAAGAAATACAGTGCAATGTGTCAGGTGAATGAAACTTACAGACAGCAACGGTATAGCAACTTTGCCCAGAAAGTCAGCACTCCGATCTCTATCTTCGTCATAAACTGTCACTTCAAGAACTGAGTGGACATCTTTAATATTGCTATTCAGGAAAAAAATATACAGAGAGAAGTGGGGGGGGGGGGGGGGAAGAGTAACCTGCATCAATGGTTACCAAGGACAAAAACATAAAGTTAGCAAAGGACATATATATTTTTAAAAGGCAACCTGGGTACAAAATTTAGGTAAATTAAATGCCCCTGAATGCAGGCAAACCACAGCATTGATCACTTCACATGCAGCATGGCAGCCCTACTATTTGCACAGCCTTACATCATGAGACAGGATTCTTTAAATCCTCTACCTGGTTTGTGCACTGCAAAAGTTACAATGAATGACAATGCTGAATAGCACTAAGCGATTTACAGACACAAACAGCAGATCTGATAGCCATAAAAGTCTATCACTTAAAATATTACCATCCTTGAAATAATTTCAAATTACAACCTCTGATAGCTGTAGCTCTCCAAATTAAAATAAATGATCATGAACTAGCCGAGTAGATTTTGGACTCAGAATGAGCCCTCTACTTCCAAAATTCCAGCAATGCAAGCTATGCAACAGACGCACTAAAAACAAATTTGGAAAGATGTATACAAAGCATATAACATTATTCGGCTACTAGATATTAAATAGTCCATTACTGTGCATAGCAGATGGCACTGTATGTTGTAAAATCCTATGTGAGGTATTCAGATTTTTGGTTTGGAAAAAGAAACAAAAGTTGTTTGGCAGCTCTTGTTCTTTGATCAAACTGCTAACTCAGAAACATGAATTAAAGAAAAATGATTCAGCTTGAGTGAAAACACACACGTAAGCAGTTTCTTTCTTAAAGGCAAAAATCAAATTTGCAAATATCCCAAACAATTGATACAATTATAATATTACTGAAGATCCTGTGAAGATCCTTCCTGACAATCTGTATGGGATTTTCTATTTGATTTCTGACCAATCTTTTTTTTTTTTTTTTTTTTTTTGAAAGTACAAAAGTGATTCCTTATTCATAGAGCACTGTCTGGTAGTAAAGATTAATTAGTTAGTGATCCTTTTAGCAGATAATTAAAAATAAATGAATGAAGAATTTATCATGTTTTTACGGATCCATAAATGAGAACTATGTGAGGAAACTACTGTGAAGTACAATTGTGGAATTTTCCTTTTGTTCTATATTCATTACTGAGGCCCCATCACAGAGAAGGGGAGCTGAAGTCTATAGATCGTATAGCATAGGCTGTAGATGACTGCCTAATTTTAAAAACAGGAAAATTAAATTAGAGATTATTTTGGGATCTAGAGCAATACTTAATATTCTCATTTATGCCAAACACACAAAGCTAATAGTTTTAGAGGGGATTGTTTTCAGATTTCAGCAGCAGAATAACCTGGAGCTGTGCTGCACTCAGGAAGAAACCAAGTATTTAAAAAGAAAAAAGGTGGTAGTTAATTCTCAGAAGAAAAAAAAAAATCGGCTTTGAATTTGTCAAAACTTATTGTTTTCAAAACCAGAGAGAAATAAAAACAACTTGCTCCAATTCCCCAACAAACTGAATGTTTCAGAGACTGCATTTTGTCCAGGAGCACCACTGTATGAGAATAATATAGAATACTGTTGTGGCAAAGTATCACCGGATATTATTGTGGCAAAAAGAGGAAAATAATAATATATTACAGATAATGGATCTGCTTTATTTTTCTTCCTACAGTTAAATAGTGTTTTTTAATTACATTTTATAAGTTAATAAGCATCAACCTATTTCCAAACTCTAGGCCCTAGTCATGTGACATTAGTTCATTCAACTGTCACTGAAGTTAATGGCAATTTAGAATGCTCAACACTTCACACTTAGCATCTCATAGCAATGAGACTTCTTTTCTTTCCATCAAAGCAACCAAGTCTTCATTTTTTGAAAACATTTTTTGTTATCCTCAACTAAATTTCTTTTCAATGAATTATTTGGTTTAAAAATAACCATGTTAAAAATCTAGCTTCCTGGTTTAGTGGTAGGTAGCTCTGATTTGAAAACTTACAATGTGAAGACTTTGTTCCATTCGGGGTTGAGATTCTTGTAGACTGTATGCGTCAGCAGTCTGTCATTGTTCAACTCAACTACACAAAATGGGTCACTTTTACCTAGAGAAAGAATATGGAAGAAAATCCATGAATATTCTGCACCTAAAACCTCACAGAACCCTCCTCTCAGCTTGGATAAAAAAAAACATAGAACGTAAAGAAATTCACATGTACTACTCTTCTCATCACAAATTGCATGATCCTTCAAGGTGCTGTGCACAAGGAGGCTTCACAGAGACTTACCCCATATTGGATAAGTCATATAGTTAGTTGCACAGATCGGATAATTAAATCATTCTGGCACAAAGGAAATTAAGAGGCATAATGTAAAGCAAATTATTCAGATAATACTTGAAGTTAGATATTTTTCCTCACATAATAAAAAAAATTAATTCATGAAAGTGAATGGGGTAAAGAGTGTCCAGCTCCAAGTCGATTTTTATTTTCATAACCATTACTTGAAGACAACCACTTCATTTGTTGCATCATTTCCCCCTCCCATATGATCAATAAAATGAAGTAGCATTTGCTGAACATTACATGTAAATTTCAACATGACCTGATGCTGATGGCTTAAAGCCAAATCTATGCTTATTTATATGCACAAACATCCTATTTAAATCAGTATGTTTAATATTAGGTGAATGTGTGTGAAAAGCTGCATATACGGTTGTGAATCATTAAGAGTTCCAATGCATAAGTGCCAAGCACCAAAATAACTCTTACTCCTATAAGTTGAGGGAACTATGCCTCCCTCACACAAATTAACAACAACAACTAAAGAGGGGTTCATCTTTGTCTTTGGTTTGTCCATAGAAAACAAAGTGTTTGAGAGTTATTGAGTGTTGGCATAAGCTCTCCACAGTCAAATCAGCATCCTAAGCAATTATATTTCACAATGTCTTCAATATTCCCGTAATACGATATCATGTGTGGTAAGAACACAAATTCAGTGGTTTGATGGAGCTACATTAATGATATTAGGAAAGCGTGTAATTTGTTCATACCTTATACAAATGACAATAAAATCAATATTTAGACAAAGCTCTCTAGAGGTCACATCTTCCAAACTGCAATATTGATTCGGACTACAACAGAGGTTAATGTGTATATTATTAAGTTTAATGATAAAGAATAATTGTTTTAAAGACTGTGAATTACAAGCACAGTGGACATTTACGTTCTATAGGAAGCTGAATATCACTGAATCTTTTACATTAAACTTGGAGGGGGGGAGGGTACGGAAGAGATAGATACAATATGCATCTTGGAAAGTTTACCTGCCATATCAAGTCTAGAAGGAAGTTAGAGACTGATTTCTCACATTTCTTATGTTTTCAATATTTCAAAAGAAAATTAGAACAAATGTAGTAGCTGAGCTGAGTACACTTATTGTATCACATCCTTTGTTCACTTGTATTTGCATATGATTGTAGAATATGATGTGTGAAATCACTGTACAGACACAGGAATGTGGTTAAAAAGTTTTCCTGCACTGCCATGTCCAACATACCCTTTACTATAGTAGGAAAAGGAAATAATGAAGACACTCCTTTTGTTTCCTGCATACTTTGATAGATATATCACTGTTTTCCATAACTCTCTTCTTCACAATGTTATATAAACACCAGTCCAGCCAAGAAGGCCAAATAAGAAGTTACATGAATCATGATAACATGCTCTTGCTCCTATAGATTGGATCTAATTTTTTGGAAAGCAGACAATCCCCTGTACATGCATAGTACAAACTTTTTCAATTTGTCAGACAAAGGAAGAAATAATGACCTCGCTTTAAGACATAAGGCAATATCATGAAACTTTACACGAGGTGTCCCATATCCTCTTTGCTACATGGAAAGAAGTTTTATCATCACAGCCACCTCCACCAAGCAATAACATCTTACTCTAAAAGGAGGGTAGAGCTCTCACACGAGAAGACAAAGACTAATCAACTTCCGACCATAAGCATATTTTTCCATATACTAGAGCCCTCATATCCAAGTTAAGCAGGTATATAACAAAGCATCTAGTTACAAGGCGAATTCAGCCTTTAAAGGTCCTTGGGCTACACCAGTGCTAGTGTTAGCTTGCCTCATGTGGAAGAAATAAGTGGCAAAAGATCACATGATTAAGATAAGGCCTGTGGTGAGAAGAGCAGCAGCTTGTGTTTCAATGAGGGAGGAATAAGAATGGGGGTGCAGGTTCAAAGAGAGAGACTTGGAATTATTCTTTATAAAGAGATGGAGAACAGCCAGGAGGGCCAGGAATATAGGAAGAGACAGCAGGAAGATGACAAGGCAATTTTGGACTATAAAAGACAAAGAACCTGGTTGTTCCAACCCTAATAACCCACAGTAGAGGGTAGACATGGTCATATACTGCCACCTGTGACCCCCCCTGAAAACAAGGTGTGGATGGAGGGACTAAAACCTCAAAGGGGTAAAAACTGAGCTCAGAAGAAGGGCAGCATTTGTTTGTTTTGGGCTACAGGGCTAGATCACTGTAGCCATCTGAGGACACTGGGAATCAGGAATTCTAGGAACTGAATGACATACTAAAGAAAGACTGACGCAGAGGCATCCATCATCTTCCGTTGTATGGTAAAGGAGTGAGCAAACTTTACTCAGAGCTGAAAATCAATGTTTCTCATTTTGAATAAGAGGATATCATCCATAAAAACAAATCCAGAGAAATCTTACAATTGCTCTTTCCGGACATCATCTATTTTTTTTCTTCCTTGTCTTCAAGACACAAACATGAATTGGTGGCTCCTCCATGGTATCTACAGTGGTAGATCTCTCAACAGCCTCAGCACATTGTTCTCCTGAGCAAGTCAAGTGGGCATGGCCCTAATCAATCTCTTCCACCAAAGCTCTATATGTGCAAGATGCAGCAGCAGAGGAAACCTTGTTTATTTTAACCACATCATCTTCCAAATGAAAATTCTTTATTTCAGAGCAAATTCTTCAAGCAACGTAGCTGCATGTTTGTATCTCTTTCCTACTCTACCCTGCCATGCCACTAACACACTGCGCAGACAATTAAAATATAATTAGAACTATAAGTATGGCACGATTTGGTTTAGAGCCTGGGTACCAAAAGGTGTTGATGTTCTATAACACACAGAAAGGTCAATTAGATGATCATGTTTCTCTCTTGGCTTTAAAATCTGACTAAAAAAAAAAGACAAATATGGGCAATTTTTCAAGATGTTGTCTCCTCATCTATTTATTTTAAATACTGGCATGAAATTGCCAACATAACAACTGGCAAACTTTATTCAGATGCCTTATAGGAAGACAAACAAAAATGAAACTATTGGTGGCGCTTTTCCAAAGTCTCTTATTATTTTAGAGCCTAATTCAAACCAAATGAAGTCAATGGGAGTCTTTTACAACTAACTTCAATGGCTTTGGAAAAGATCCATAATGCTCCCAGGGATTCATACTTAACAACTTGTGATTTACTAGCCTACCTATTTCAAATACCTCAAAGTACTCAAATCCTCTTTAAAATGTAGTTCTTCCACAAAACTGTCCAATAATAACTGCCTCAAAGAATTAAAAAAACAATACAAAATTATATTTTAAAGAATCGCGCCTTTTTAGATTTGATTTTGATTCAATTTTCTCATTGGTACACTTCGATATTTGATATTTTCTGTTTAACTTCATTGTGCAACAATGAAAAAAGCATTTGAGAGAATGAAATGGATTTATCTACTGTATTTCAATGCTATTGACTCCCCTCGTTAGCCCGACCCCCTTAACAATGCAAAGTAATAAATGGGAGTTTTTCCCTGATTAAAGGCCATCAAATGTGGCCCTTAAATTTCTCCCTAGCTATATTTTTCATAGGTTAATCACAAAAGTGTTTTCTTTATAATGTAGTATTAACTATGTATGCAACTTGAAAATATTAATCGGCAGAACTCTCTGCTGCACAGTATTATTGGCTTAAGTAGTTTAGACATTTAAAAATGAGACTTCAAATGCTTAAGACTAGCATTTGCAGATGCATTCATTTGGATTAAAATGACAGTTGCAAATATTGATACTACAGGTAATAAGACTACTTCTAGTTAGGATCAGGTAGAATGTTTCCTTCAGAGAATTATCTGCACCATGTTTTTTTTGTTTGTTTTTCACACCTTCTCTTAAAAAATCCATTGTTAGTATCTGTTGGCTAGAGCAGAGATAAAAGACTTAAAGGACGGGTAATCTCTCTAAAAGGGTAATTTGTATGTTCTTAATTATAGCTGTCAATCTATTCTGTCCCTAAAACTGTTAACCTTCACAGGGCTAAATTCATTTCAGAAGACAGAAGGTGGTGTACAGTGCACCTTTATATTCTTCAAAAAGCTCACCGTGCCCAGTGAAGCTTCACTTGCAGCACTACACCAGCCCATTAAGCTACACAGATGGTGGCTATAGCAAGGATGCACCGAATCAGCATATGGTCCTGGCCATCACCACTTCCAAGATCATGGTTACATTGTTCCTGTGGCACGTGGCACTTCATTTTTACTAAGAATGACTGTGTGCCAGCATAAACCAGAAATTAATCTAACCTACAAGCTTAATTTGTGTGGGCTCCAATAGACTATAAAGCCATATACTACTATGATCGTTTATTATAAAGCAAATTCCAATATAGGGGTTGCTAGATTAATTAGGGAAAAAACACAAGCATCAATTCTGTTGCCTAGACAAACAATTGGAATTATTTTTTGCACTCTTCATGTAATACTAACAATCTATCCCTTCCTACCACCTCCTAGTCTTGTGCAGACCTTTGGGGCATACAACATTGATGACTTTATTTTGAAGACTTAGAAGTGTTAAAATTATTTACAATTCCACTTACAAAAAGTAAGTTAATAGATCCTCTCCTTGGGAAGATATTGACATAAATGTAATTCAGTTGCTAGTATTTCAAGTTTGTCATTTATTCTTTGAAAATATCACAAATCATCATGTACTTCCCCATTGCAATCTATGAAACCAACTGCCAAAATTTACTCATTTTTGGAAAAACTACAAGCTAGTTCATGGCGGGGGTGGAGGGATAGGTGTTAGTGCCATTGGGGCAGCTTCTAATGTCACAAAAGGTTGCTACAATCTCCCTACTAGTCAGCTACCTATAATTGAGCTGCTAGTATGACCTCTGCCCACAAGGACCGATAGCTCAACAGCGAGTTTATAGTCTGTGCTATATAGAAGGTCAGACTAGATAATCACAATGGTCCCTGCTGGGTTTAAATGTGTGAGGCTGCCTTATCTAAAGGACAAAGACCAAGAGACTCCTATGTTCTAATGGAAGCTTTGACAATAACTCAGTCTGTGGCCTCAGTTGAGTTACTTAACTTTTCTTTGTTTCTGTAAAATAGAAATGATGGTAATAGCTACTTCACAGTGATGTTGTTGATTAATTATATATTTGATTTCCATGAATGTTCAGGATATCTGACAAGGACAGTCAGTGCAACAACCACATTTAAACAAATATTGCAGAATATTTGGATAAATCAAATATTAGGTTAGTAATTACAAGTATATACACCAAAATCTGATTCTAAGAGCTCTTCTTAATCAGGGAACAGAAAACAAACATCTGATAATTGTTCCTCATATTCTCCTTTAATAATTAAAAAAAGAAACAACCAAAGTTAAGACAGTTAATTGAAATGTGAACTAAAGCCTTTGAGTACATAAAATATTAGGGCTAGTTTGAGTTTCTTTACCTTATAGTATTGTCTATTTTGCATGACTGAAGTTATTTTTAGAAAGACTGATTTAAAAACTTACATGGGACACTGGACATGGTGCTATCAGATGATGCAAATTACATATGGAGCCTTGATTTCCAAAGGTTACTAAATTTGCTCCAGCAATTGGTGTGTAGAGCCTTCCATATCTGTACTCGGAATTACCATTTACCCTCAGAAATTTGACATTTGATATGCAAAAATTTACAAACATTTCAGGAAAAAATTCAAATGATGTTTTTTGAAAGCGTGGCCTTAAAAATGTACTGTTAAAAAATTCCATCTGTACTCCAGAGTCATGAAATTTTATCACCTTAATTCTGATCCTACTTTCCATGAAATCCAATTTTTTAAACACTGAATTTACTGGGAGTAGGATTGTGTGGCTTTTATATAAAACTCTTTTATATTTTTTTCAAAGTTCTCTCAAACTCCATTTTTTTCTTTCCTCTGAAAAAGCTCATAGCTATCTATGATAAAGATTTTACAGTAGTGAGATTTTCTAACAAAATATGCCTTTTATACAAGCTCTATCTGGAAATCTCAGAACCTAAAACACACTGACAGTCAACTGATAATGAGGTCAGAAATACAGGAAAATTTACTTCTAATGAAGTCCGGAGACACAGTAATCAAAGTGTTAAAAATTCATTTCATGCATATCTCATTTGCCTCTTAGCTGATATTTATCACACAATACTGTGAGAAAGTAGAGGTCTAAGATGCTCCAGATAAATGGCTCAATTAATTGTACAGAGGTAGCCCTCTTTGAGCTGAAGCAGAGCTGTGAGCTCTTTATTAAAAGCACTATTCTGTAGCCCATAACCTTGTTCCTTGACTCCTCTCTAGTTTCCAATTTAAACAAGTCCCCATGCGGCCTGCTCTAAAGGGCTTTGTCTCCCTGTCATTGTTAAGAGAGCCGAGGCATCCTGGAAGTGTGAAATCAGACCTCATGAGCTGAACGGTTCCCCAGGGAACGCTGGACTGCGTAGAAGGTCAAAGTCATGGGCTGGACCATCTGAAAGCGTCTGATCACCAGTCTGTGTCACAGTAAGTGGGGTAGGGAGAGCTAGGAGACTAGAATTGAACACATCTTAATTAAAGCCTACAGACAGCAAAACAAACTGTTTTCTAGGCAGGCTGTCAAATGGAGCTTAGATTTAGCACTACTAATGAATCTAAGTTGCTAACTCTTATTTAAGATAAGTCTGGGAGAACTTGATAAAAATGGAGCCATCTCTTTTTTCCTCCCTGTTTTCTTCCTTAAATTATATGGTATCGTTATAAGGCAACTTTTTTCTAAAGAAAAGCAGGAACACGTCTACCTTAATAAAGAAGCAGCAAACACCATCTTATTAACCTAGTGGGTTTCCTATCCAGAAGGCTAAGCCTTCTATATATATATAACTTTGTTACAGAAAGCAGAATATATTTTTACCTGACTATTGCTTTAACTGATACAGTATTTAATTTTGAAAAATTCCTATTGCTTTCTGAAATACAATTAGGTTAGGAAAACAAAATAGGAGTAATTTAAGCTATCAGTTTATATGATGATTCCATTTCGCATTTCACTATATTGCCAATATATACCTACAAATGGGCTTGATTGTGACTCTCTCTATAACAAGTGGCTTGCTGAGGAGACTTTCATCACTTCCTGGACAATCACAAGCTAGCCGAAGGTAAAGTGAGGGAAAGGGATGGAATAACTTTTGTTTGAGGATTTGGGGGGTGGGGAAGAGAAAAACTAATCCCAACTCCACACCAACCCATCCCCAAGCACCGAATAAGTAATGCTCAGGAGCGGATTTAAATGAAAATGTCTAAAAAAAGAAAAGAAAAACCCAAACAGTATTTTTTGTTCCATTCCCTTTGTTCAAATTACAATTCCAAAGTTATATTTTGTAATATTTTTCCCAGTGAATGCCTTTTGCTCCACCACGTTTCCCAACTTAATTAAATCTGACATTGTTGAAGGCCCTAAAATTTTTGGCCTGAGGCAGGAATTCCATGACCACATTTGAGATATACTGCTCTGTATTTTTCCCTGATGAAAGGAAAATATATTCTTACAGTAGGTCACTTATTTTAGAGACCAGTCATACAAGTGCTCATCATTCCCCATTCTCACTGAAATTAAGCTGGAGTGCTGAGCACTGAACACTTCAGAGGACTGTCCTTTTCTGTGTTTGTCTAAATGGACTGACTGAATAGTACATTTCAATACATCTCAAACTCAGTTATATCACACTTCATTTTCAAAACTTGTAGCACCCAGTTTTTCAGGCTGTGAAAGCCTGCTCACAAGCTGGCTGAAATTTCAGTCCACTTTCATGTCTTGTTCAATGTATGTGTATGTATAGGAGTTGTAAACTGAGGCCTTAACCACTGAGTTAATCTCTTTTTAAAATCTGTATTAACCTTAATGATTTGAAGTGCACTGTCCAACACTAGGCTATTGAATCTAAAGAAAAAACTACCCTCTACTATCAACAGTTTATTAGGGGCTTAACTGAAGTGACCTACTGTAGTAGTATTCAGCTGAACAAGGCTATGGGCTTTTGTGGAAAGGAAAAGAATTGAGGGTTTCATTAAAAAGTAATTTGTGCTTTTTACTCCCGCATTCAATGGGACTCTCAATTGCTCTTTATTCACACAGAGTTAATACAGTATTACAGTGCTTCTCAATGAATGTATGGTAACAAAAGAAAAATTTTACATTTTGAAAGAAAAATTCCTTTTAACTGTAGTAAGATTGATGACTACTTAAAAGATTACAGAAATCTTTCCCACTCTGTGCTTATGCTTAATGATGGAATATTATGATTTCTTAAAACTATTCAGCCTAAACTAATGAATTTTGATTTATTACTTTTAGTAAAACACGCCTGAAAGTGAAATGGGATATTTTCAGCCTACAGGAAAGGAAGTAAATCATACAAGTACTGCACAGGGGTATCTATGTGGTGCTATTTAGACTCAAGGGAAAAACCCTAAGATTAACACAAAGAGTATTTGTATTAGATTAAAAAAAGCAAACTAGCATCCTGAACCATATTCATATGAGCAATCCTTAATCACATATGTAGCATTATTGAGGCCAACTGGTCTACTCACATCAGTAAGAGTTGGAGGATGAGTTCCTAAATGCTATCTGTCTACACTTTGCTGGAGACGTATGTGGAATGAACATACAATGAAGAATTAAAAACTCAGCAATCAGCAAATCAATCATTTCTAAACATACATTATTCAAATTCCAAATTGAATCTGAAGGTCACTTACATAGTTCTAAGGTCATTATACAAAATAGATGTAAATTACAGCATTGCTTAATACACCTTTTGCTCACCTTTCAAACTGATGGCAATTTTTTTTCCTCAAAATGTACAGTAATTTGCATAAACTTTGAAATATATAACCCTTTAGAAACATCTATATTATATAAGTAATTGCTCTGGCTATTCCTGGAGAATAAAAAATTTAGGACCCATGTTTCTTCCATTTGCTAAACAATAGTCATTACGAATGTACAAAGTCTGAAAATGGTTTTTGATAGTTATGCACATCTCTAACTGAATCAAATGTATTCCTAAAAACTTCTGCAACTGGCACAAATGACATGTTGACCAGGAAAAGTCCAAGCCTGAACAAGGTCAGAGACTGAATTATCCCATTGCCCCTGAATAACTTAATCTCTCTCTCTCTGCTCAGAGCACATTGGATTATAAGGTCAAAGCAGAGTGAGGAATCTCTAGAAGTGTTTCTCCAATCTCTGCCAAAGAATCTGTTATTTTGTATTTCACCAACTAGATGTCTTGTTTCAGCAATAAAATTTTGCCCTGTTTGATCTTCTAAGATAACGAACTATTGATATTCATCTTGATTTACACAGAACCATTAGGAAAGGAATTTCTACCATATATTTGTACTTGTGACAGAACTTTAAATTCTGAAGTAGCAGCTAAATCAACTAGGTTAATCTAGTCAGCTAATTCGTGAATCCTTACAGTGTCAGTGGCTACTCTTAAAGACAATTTCATCTCTTATTCAACATGTGCACTGCGCAGGAGGGTGTACTTTTAAAAGAACGTATTCTGAAAAAAATACTATGACTCCAATGATTATTCTTAAATTTCCAAAAAGAAGGGGGCAACATTATCCAATCAATTAATTATTAATACAAAGAGAAAACATGAACATTTAAAAATGAAGGCTTTCAAAATTATTTTCTTTGGACTATTTTGGAAGCAGTTATTCAAGTCATTTTTCTATAATGGGTCATTTACATTTATAATGCTGGTTGCAGGAAACTATTTCTTTGGAAGATTTTTTTTATTTTAAACCACATAGAATGTGGCAAGTTCTTTAGCAGTACCAAAACATTCCTCTTTAATTCAGTTTTGATTCTGAGAATTTTGTATATTTGTATCCCTTAAAAACAAAGTCTTACTTTTGTAGCTCATGAAATGTCTTTGCAGGACCTCTGATGGTGAAACAGGTGTATTTCTCTTTCACATAAATACTGTGTATAGGACTCTATTCACTGGTATTACAAGAACTCATAGCCCAGCATATAGTAAGTTTTGATTGCTTGGAGATTTTTTGGGAATAAAAGGTGGGTGAAATTCTGACACACTTATCTTCCTTAAACTCCATACTTCGTAGAAGCTAACCAATTTTTATAAAATGACCCAATCCAAGACTCTTTCATTATACTATATATTATCACAGAAAGTGAATCAGTTCTTGCCTGTGACATCAGCTGCCATCAATGCTTCTGCTCTGATGACCTTGACTTGTAGAAATCCTACATCCTTCATGTTGTGAAACATCCTCATTGTGCTCTAAACAACAATAATAAAAAGTTACTACAGGCTATTGGAGAGGAAAAAGGCTAATGATTTTCCCTCCCTGATCCAAATTTCATTAAATACAAGGATGTGTTTCAAATGACTGCCTTCTTAATTTTTAATGTCAACAGGAACTTACTGTTCTCAGTCTCTATTTCTATACATTCCATTTTAAGATAAAAATTGAAGAGTATGTCAGGATAAAATACATTAATAAGAAATTAATGTTACTGCATTACTCTCCTAAGACTAGATATCTGAGCAGTTGACTACTAAGTTAGATTTTAATATCCTATTTAGACAACAAAAAACATAAAATATACAATAACTCCTCTTGCACCCGAAATCATTCTTATGTTTTCCCTATTACAGTTTGTGTAAAATAATTTTATGAGTAATGTTTAACAAGGGTGACACCTGCGAAGACAGAGTAAGAGATTGAAGTATGTGTCTCAGTATATTACAAGGAAAGCTCATAATAAAAGTATTGGCCTCACCATTAAGATTTATATATAATTTTGACGGTTTTTTAAACAAAAAACCTGGAATGAAGTACTAGCATTTAATCATGATAAAGCAATATTTTTGGAAATCTGTTAGATGACTATTTAGAAAAAGTGTTTTAAATAAAAAGGAACAGAATAGTATTACAGTTAGTTCATTAAGCCAGAAAGATTTTCATAAAGCATGAATTCAGTGGCCAGTTCCACAGATGTGCTTTTAATCCCACAGTTAATTGAGAGAACCCTTGCTAACATTTATTCTTAAATTATTTATATATATATATATATATATATATATATATATATATATATATATATATATATATCTCCAAAACTGCAAAACCAAAATTAGGCTCCCAAATCCAGATTTAAGCATTTAGGAATATGGTCCAATTTTCAAAAGTGTTTGAAAATCTTGACCTTAAAGATTAGCATCCATGTACAAAATCACTCGACAAAACACCTGAAGACATTTTTAAGGCCCAATAGGTTTTATGTACATGGCCTTCCCATTCTACTATTGTGACCCAAAGCATGTGAAGCCTCTTGATCTGACTATTTATAACAATGTTTTGGTTTGTAGGCCATGCAAGCATCAGCACAGACACTAAGTCAAGGATTTATAATTGTATTTCAGGAATAAAACCAACTTATGGAAAATTAGAGTTTGATGTGAGTAAACTAGCATTACTGTTCTAAATGGTTAAGGTGCACATAAGCTTAAATTGTAGGCTGCTTAAAATATATATTTATGCATACCAAACATAGCTATTAAAACGCATCCTTGTCTTTTACGAAAAAAAATTTGTCAGTCAAATCATACTTTGACATTAATTTTATAAGTCCCATATGACTGTTTATTATTTACAATGAAGGTTTGACCTTGGTATACTAAGCTGAAGAAATTCAATTATGTGCAGTCTCATATGCTTTACTTATTTTCATATATTGACAGTGTTTATCAGAAGGATTACATTTTAATCTTTTTTAACATTTGTTTATCTTCAGAAATTTGTTTAAAATAGACAGATGACAAAGTTTAATCAAAATATACTTCAGCTTCTGTTTATGTACTTGCAAATTGAGGGTATTAGAGGTGATGTTACAGAAAGTGATGTTATAATTCAAATACTTGTTGGCACAATATCATTTTTACAATAATGATCACATTTTGGAATCTTATTAGGTCTGATATAATATAAACAATTTCCCTCTTCTAATGCAGTGTGGAAAGGGAAGAGATATACAAAAAAAAAAAAAAAAAAAAAGGGGGTTTTGAACCATTTTTTTAACCTACTTAACCCAAGTTTCATAGTGGCTACAACAAATATTAAATAGTGGATGCAAACAATAAATCCCCCAAGCCCCAAAAACACTGCAAAAAGGCAGCATTGCTGTATTTTACACTCTGTATCGGTTACCCCTTTACAGACTCGAGGATAATTATGGTTTCAACTTTTAGTTTCAGCAAATCAGATGATTTAGAGTAATTCATTGCATATTCTGACAAGATGGGTCCCTGGCATATGGTACAATATTATTGTAGGGACTCTAGGATATATGAATTATTTTAATACATTACTTTAAATATGTAACTAAGTAATGATTTATCAAAATATATTTGGTCTTATTTATGATTATTGTTGAAGGCCTCAAAACCTGGATGGTTTCTGAAGCCTGAAATTTCCATAGCAGAGGAATCTATGATTTGCTGTGAATCCTTTCAGCCCTCAATAGATGGGAAAAGATTGAAATGCTCTGGAGATGAGTCCTCTTTATTTTTTTAATGAAAGGCTGTATAATATATTTTCTGTATGGCTGCAGCAGCTGTCAGGGAGAGCATCTCAGTTCAGCTCTATTATGGGAGAAGCAATACCCCATCCTATGGCGTCGAGATACACTGAGGGGCCAGTACTGATTGACAGCTTGTCACCGTGACGTCTTATTCCATCTCTGTTATGGAGAAAATTAATGTCACACCACCAGCCTTATGACTTGCTGTCATCTTAGAACTGCTCACCTTTTATCAATGCTCTAAATAACATTTCAAGCCCATCGTCTCACGGTGGACAATCCGGTCAAGGGACATTAAATCGGATGACTGTGAAATGTCATAATAAAAATGGAATGCTAACAACTTCTTCTCTAAACTAGCTCCTCTGGTTTTTAAACTGTGACAAGGGGGAGCAGGGGTTCAGCACACCAGTTCTGAAAAGGTCATACAATCTCTCTTGGTCTGTACCCATTACTGCCCTCCTCCCCCACCCCAAAACAGATTAATCTTCTCAGACAATTGTGGTAAAATAACGGTTCAAATAGTAATGTCTGTTTAATTTGTAGGGCTCTGATGTTCAGCTACAAATGGTTAAATGACAGTAATAGAGTCATTTTCCAGGGCTATTTGATCTGATGCCAGGGTCAGCTCATTAACTGCTTTTGGCCACAAGAATGGATGCACAGCACATTTCAGATAGCAACTAGCAAAAAAAAAAAAAAAAAAAAATCTAAAATATAGTTACCAAATGATATAATGTATCTCACTAATTGCATAATACTGGTTTTTTACATCTCTGTCCTTTAAGGCAGATACTACGCAAACACTAAAGATAAGCAGACAGCTAAGGAAAGAAATTTTGAATTCTGAAATATTGTATTGCAAGTCTTTGCCCTCTATTTCTGCTGCTATTTATCAGTCACTTCAGTGAACAAAATACTACGCAGGCATTTCAATGTTAAAATTTGAAATACATGCAATTGTAAAACTACATTTTTCTGCCAGATACTGGATTGAATACACTCTTTAAACAATGCTTATTTGTTTTCTTAAATTTCAAATACAGAAAAATGTGCATATTGAAAATATTTAAATTTTGAAAAAGTTTTTTGTATATATAAACATGTCAAAATAAGAAATCATTTGATCAGTCTTTTACCACATAAATAATCCTATGTGTTTAATTTATGAAGAAGAAAGAAATTAAGAAAGCTATGTAAAAATATGGAGCAATAGTATTTTTCTATACTGATGCTAAATGATCAAAACTATCAATATCACTTCACTTGCATCATATTACCATAATAATCCACAAAAATATGGTATTTTTACACTTCATATCAGAATGTGTGTCACTATAAAATTAATCGGAAATGTTTTATTCTGTACTTATAAAAATCTACATGCTGTATTGGTGGATGCCAAAATCTGAAATAATTCTCATAATTGTAAATATATTTCAGAGATGGTACACAGTACTTTAGCTCTAAGTTGAGCTAGAAAATATAATGTTTAGTCTTGCTAAGTCACCTCTATTAAACTGTGTTTATGATAACACTATTGGTGTATGAGTTGTACAAGCATTAGCAGACAGCTGATTCAGTGGAGATAGCCTGAATAAATTTGCTGAAGCGCACATCCTGCTAATCTGTTTGAAGAATATTGTACAGCATTAGTACTAGCACTTCATGTTATCTGCACAGCCTGATAAGGTACATCTTTATTAAATTCAGTTATTGAAAGGATGTCAGTCAGGGAATAGGAATATTTTAAAATCTTTAAAAAAAAAATTAAGCGGCCCTTTGTTCGTCAGAGCTTGGTTTAATGGTTGAGTGTCTAGAGATGCCTTCTAAACACCTGGCAGCATTGTACAATAAAAGCTTTGTAATTTTAAGTGGAAATAGCTTTTTTTTCCTTTCTTCATCTGTGGAAAGACAGTTACTTTTAGTGATTTAGGTCTAAATAAATGCTGGAGTAAGAGCTCCCCTCTCTGTTGCTTTAATAAAACTACACAGATTCTGCACAATGTGAGGATGCTGGGAAATAAAATAATTTGCTTTAGAATATTCTAAAATGGAAAGATGGCTTAGTATTATTTTAATGATACAAACCACTGCTCCAAACTCTAACAGTCAAAAATAAGAAGTCTGTTTGCTTTCTAGTATGCTATATAACAACTGACAAACCTTTGCAAAAGATATGGGTACCTTACTCAAGCTGAAATGAATAGTTGCTATTGTACAGATTCTCTGGAATATTGTACAACTGCAAAATAGCATCTTAAATTTTACTGCATTTGGAAAACAAAAATAATCCAAATTACAGTAAGTAGTTTGACACATGGTCAAATACAGTAGCTGAATATTAATATACACAACACTTTATAGAAAGGTTAAATTTAAGGCTCTGATTATGTTAGCCAGGTATTTAAGCCAATTACTATTAATAGCAATTAGCTTACATCAGCATTGATTATATAGCAGATAAATTCAGACATTTTTCTGAGAGTAGTTAATTATTTGTAACATTATGCTAAAAAAGTTAAGAGATAGGTACTACATACATATCTCTTCAGTATTTCCTCTCGCTCTTTCTGGTCCTCCAAGGAGTTGACAGAGAGGTCAGAAATACTGACTGCAGCTGATGCTGTCAGGGTGACCAGCAGCACCAAGCATCCTTCTCCTTCTTCCAGATGCAACTCCAGCTTGTGAGTTTGTTCTCTACTCAGAGCCGACAGGTCAACCTGGCACCTAGAAACAAACGTTTTGAATCAGTGAGTGGCTTTCTTCACTAGATCAAAGAAGAGCC
Organism: Rafetus swinhoei; assembly: GCA_019425775.1. Lineage (NCBI taxonomy): Eukaryota > Metazoa > Chordata > Testudines > Trionychidae > Rafetus > Rafetus swinhoei. Next base: position 60,235,265 of record CM033427.1, read on the forward strand.
ATATGGCCTGACCTGCACTCCACTATGCAAAAAGTAGAAATTCCTTCTCAGTCTGTGGAAGGATTTATCTTCAGTTTCAGCCACACCTCTTGCCTAATTTTAGCTTTAATTCATTATATTGCAGAGGCACTGTACATTTATTTTAAATATAAACTCCAAAGAAGGGTCAGAACCAAAACCTACCACAAATTAGGGTATTAGAAATCCAGATTCAAATTGTGAAGCTTTGATCTGTCTCTTATGTGTGCATAAAACAAAAAAAATAAAGTGTGCCTTTTAAAATCATTGAACACCAAACTAATACTAGTCATGCTTTTTTGAACAAAAATTCTTCATTAACAAATTGACTATGATAGTGGATAAAGAGACTGGATATAAGAATAAGGGGAACAAGGCATCCAACCAACGGCTACATTAAACCTCCTGTGATGGTTCTAGGTACAAGAGGCAGAGCAGAAACTGCACACACTATATATCCCACTTTGAGGAAAGTAGACAGGAGTAGACTCTTCATGAGCCAGTGAGCACTCATGTCTGGGGACAACTGAAGAATGCTTCAGCCTTAAAAACCAGAGAGAAGCAGAGAAAGCATTGTGAATCACCACTCATGGAATCATAGAATCCTAGGGCTGGAAGAGACCTCAGGAGGTCATTGAGTCCCGCCCCCTGCTGAAGCAGGACCAACCCTAATTAAATCATCCCACCCCTCATACATGGCCACACCTAAATCAAGTCTTAAAGGACAATATCATATAGTCAAATATTCTACATATATATTCTAGGCATCTAGTAGTTAAAGCTGTCAGGTATTTTAAATATATTAGTGTATTTTATATATTTCATCTTTCCTAGAATATAGCTGTGAATTTCTTTACATTTTCAGACCAAAACATAATATGAACTGTCACACTAGCATGAACAGGACTTATTAAAAGTAGTAATTTCACTATTTACATCCATAACTTTTTTGTTAACATTATAGCAGTAGATTAAGCATATCCATGAAAATAAAATCCAAATAAATGGATAACATTCTGCTTACAGTTTGGCCATTTTATAATCTGGTTTTAACCATAATTATTTAATCTGACATGTCCACGTTCTATATGCCACTCTGAATAAGCTAAACAGCTCACAAATTCTTTTCATAAAAATGTGAACAGATTTTGCAGAGAGATAGTGTGCTGACCGCAGGGCCAATAAACTGAGAGAAAGGTGACAGACATTAATAAATAGGCATTTAAAGACAGGAAATAGCCAATCATGAGAATAAATGGGCCCCATAAAATGGGCACTCTGCTATTATGAACACATTAAATTTATTGGAAGGATATTTCACACTCCTTCCTGTTTACTATATATTGTTTAGCTGTCGTTTAGCCAAAACAAACCTCTCCAAAGTTGATACAGTAGTTAGATTCAATTCATTATCTTAAAATGAAAAATTTTAAAACGGAGACAAAGAACTTTCTGGGCTTTCCATTTGCCTTTTATTTTGGATTTTTATATGATGACTTGCAAGCAGTGGAAGGAAGTCAGATAAATAGGAACAGGGAAACGACTGGCTAGTATAAATGCTATACGTCTTCCTGTGCTATAAAGTTACAATCTAGGCTGAAATAAAAATAAACAACAAAAGTTATATTCGGTGTTGTGTGCAGCTGTAGAATTGTGGCTATAGACATTTTGAATAGTTTTGATTTTCAGTTTGTTGGTGTTCCTATTAACATGAACCAAAAATAGCAATTGGTGTGTAGAATGGCATATTAATGTTTGAGGAGAAGAACAGAACTGTTGGAATTTCACTACCCTGCATCTTAAGGTGGAGGGTTGTTTATCTGGCTGTCTAGAAGAAGAGTGATTCTTGATGGCTCGGGAGAGATGGGGAACAAGAGACATAAAATTGCTGGAAAAGAGGCCAGTATGCGTTCTCTTCATCACTGAAGACAGAGGGGTTTTAAAAGGTCAGGCTGTATTGGGACCCTCCCCTCTTATTCATGTAGTAGGATCAGCAGCACCCACCATCCCTCCCTATTCTAATACATATACCAAGTTATTGGCTGTATCTACTGTCCACATTATGTTAGCCACCCCGATAAGGGAGTGAGAAGGAATTTTTCTCTTTCCACTGAGTTGGCCCACACGCAGTTGGGGTGGGGGTTTTCCTTTCCTCACAGCAGGTTCGACTTGGTGATGGGCCATATCCTGCAACTTACTATTTAACTGGATAGCAGATGTTCAATGCAGGTACTCCATAAAAGTCGATATGCAGTAATTGATAAATGTCTTGGGAAAGGACTCAATAGAGAGGTAGAACATAACATAATAATGGCCATACTGGATCAGACCAAAGGTCCATCTTGACTAGCATCCTGTCTTCCGTCAGTGGCCAATGCCAGATGCCCCAGAGAGAGTGAACAAACAGGAAATCAGCAAGTGATACCTCTCCTGTCATCCATTTCCAGCCTCCAACAAAGAGGTTAGGGACTCCATTCCTATCCATTCTGGCTAGTAAGTATTGATGGACCGAACCTTCATGTATTATCTAGTTCTTTTTTTGAAACCTGTTCAAGTCCTGGTCTTGACATCATTCTCTGGCAAGCATTTCCACATGTTGACTGTGTGCTGTGTGAAGAAAAACTTCCTTTTGTGTGTTTTAAACCTGCTACCTATTAATTTCATTTGGTGACCCTCTAGTTCTTATGTTTTGGGAACAAGTAAATAACTTTTCCTTATTCACTTACTCCATACCTGTCATGATTTTACAGAACTCTATCATATCCCCTTCCCCTTTTCATCTCTCTTCATATGGCACCCATTCCAAAACCCTAATCATTTTTGTTGCCTTTTTCTGAACCTTTTCCAATGCCAGTATATCTTTTTGGCGATGAGGCAACCACATCTGTATGCAGTGTTCAAGATGTGGGTATACCATGGATTTATATAGTGGCAATAAGGTAGTCTCTGTCTTTTTCACTATCCTTTTTTCAATTATTCCTCAGTAGTTGGGAACTTCTGACTAGTCTGGCAACCCCCAACATTACAGTCCACATTACTACTCCTGTGAGGCTGGCAAGAGCCCAGCAATGATGCTCCTGGAGGAATCAAGATGAAGGGGTATTGGTTGAATCTCCCCCTAGGAACTGTCAGATCCCAGCAATGAAGTTGCTGGAGGGACCTGAGCGGTAGGGAGGTCTAGTAAAGGCATTCCCTCCTTTCCTACCTAATTATGGGAATAATCAAGGGAAGGTTACCTCCACTGTACTTTCCACTTAATTACCATTATTCAATATAGTAAAGAAAGAAATCTTTTTTTACTATGATGAATAATGGTAACTCTCCTTCCTTTCCTTAGGATCACTGTCACCCAAACTGCTTTTCACATCAGATTTGATACCAATTTCTCCTTGTTGGTCAGAATCAAGTCTAAAATTGCTGTCCCATTGGGTTTTTCCTCTACTTTATAAACCAAAACACTCAAATGAATTCAAGGACTTACTGGAAACTGTGCATTTTGCCATACAACTTTTCAAGCAGATGTCTAGGTAGTTCAAGTCCCTCATTACTACAAAGATGTGCTCTCAACACTTAAGTTACTTGTTCCAGAAATGCCTCATTCAATTCTTCCTGTTCTGGTGGTGCATAGCCTACTATCTGCAGTATGATAGAGTTAACAGTATGGATGCCTTTCTGGACTCCCAATGGGTCACCCAGGGTGGAGACTGAGGTCAGAAGGGATAGGGGTTCTAATGAAGACAGGAAGGCGGCGCAAGTCTTCTCTAGGTGAGTTCTATTTGAAGTTCTGGGTCTGTATAGTATGAGATGAAGCAGTCATTTACCTTGCTTCACTTAAGATGGCATCTTTTAAGAGGTCCAAGACAGGAGATTCTGGTACTGGACTGATAGAGAAATTTCCCAAGGAGGAAAGTAAAGTCTTATATAATCAGGAAGCAAACAAGAGCAAATGGTGCTTAGACTCTTTGCTTTGAGTTGTCAGACTAAGAACAATTAGAAATGGTAGCCATTTTGAGAACTGTATCTTAACTGAGTTCTGAATCTGACCATTAAAGCCCCTGGGAACCATTTCAAATGAAGGCCATTCTTTATGGAATTCTCTGAAGCAAAAAAAATTTCAGGTAAGAATTAGGACAAAAGTTACCATTAATCCTAATCTAGGTATACAAACATAGCCTGTACACAAGATTTTACATCTACTAGATATTTTGTTCCCTAGCCTCTGTTTGTTAGAAGCCGGGAATGGGAGACATGGGTGGGATCACTTGATTACGCGTTCTGTTCATTCCCTTTGAGGGCACCTTGCATTGGCCACTGTCAGAAGACAAGATTCTGGGTTAGATGGACCTTTGGTCTCACATAGTGTGGCCATTCTTATGTGCCAATGGTTAATCATCCTCACGCCTAAAACCTGTATCCTGCTTTCTTCCTAATTCGAGTCTATCTGGCTTTATCTTCCAATTATTGGTGCCTGATGGATTGTCATCCCCATCTAACCACTCAGCTGGCCTGGCCCAGCCTATATTGCTTTGCTGGTGCATCAGCCTCTCCAGAATTCTACTGTCTTACACGGCACAAAGATCTGTACAAAAGTGAGCTCATTAATAAAGTTGACCTTCACCTAGATGCGGGAAGGATATGCAACAAAGCTGAGTTGTATCCAAACTGACACTTCACTGGTTTAGATAAAGCAACAAGTTTATTAATTACAAAAGGTTAAGTGATTATGTATCATAGCAAACAGATCCAAGCAGATTACCTAGCAAACAAACAAACAAACTGCAAACTAAGCTTAAGATATTAGATAGTTTCTCACCCTGGCTGATGATACAAGTAGTCCACCAGGTTTCCATACGCAGGCTAGAATGCCCTTAGCCTGAGATCAGCACTTGCCCCAATTCAGTCTTTGTTCGTCAACTGCTTCTAGGAGTTTACTTGTGTGAGCCGCAAGATCACTAAATGATGCTACACCACCCCTTATATAGCTTTAACACAGTGAAAACCTTTGTTCCAAACTCAGTTCCCACCTCAGTTTGTGGAAAAATACACGTACCAAAATGAAGTTCAGCATCATGTAGTTGGGTCACATGCCTTTACTGAATCATAGCAGCCATTACTTACAAGCAGACTGAAAGGTTTATAGGAAGGTGAAGCTCTTCCATAATGTATTGTTTTTGTTGATGGATCATCATCACTGTTTAGCTTCTTCATTGTTGTACCTGAAAGGCTAGCTGTGGGTGTTCCCAGATTAAGCACGTTTGAAACACAGATACCTATTCCTAACTTCACATTCATAATTTCAGACACAAAGTGATATATTCAGACAACTAGGATAATCATTCATAAATCATAACTTTTCCATAGACACCTGAAAATACATATCTTGTAAAATGCATTATACCAATCATACAATTATGAAGACTATTGGGTGCAGTGTCACACCTATCTCTTTCTCTGATGAGTACTAACGTGCACTTCATCCTAAGTACGGCCTTCTCAGGAAGCTGTTTATGTACCACAATCAAGTTACTGCTACATTTATTTTTTGATAGTGAGATCTCTTTCAGTCTCTCACTCACAAGATGTATTCTTCAGCTCCAAAATCATTTCTTCATTTCCTTTCTGTGCCTCTCCATTTTTTGTTACACAGCTCTAAGTGGTGTTTGGACTGCACACATGCACCAGCCCCACAAAGCAACTGAAAATGCTCTATTCCAGTAATGGGAAAACTAGGCTAGTGAGTGGGCTATATGAGTGGCCCTCCATCTTGGTCATAACCAAGACAGTCTCTTGGGATAGGGTATCTTTGCTAGCTGTGCTTGTGTACCTAGTATTTGCAGGGTCTGCTGATTGCATCCTGTCAAAGCACCGTTATGTTTCAGAGGGAGTACATGGTTCTCATGGTCAAAGCTGCGTGCAATCAGCATCAACAGACTAAGTCAATGCAACTCAGTATGGTGCATGAGTAACAGACTGGCCAGCTGAGATGCTCCAGCCCCAGTGGTCAGGTGACTGGGCAGTGGTCCCCCACTGCCTCAGAAAGCCCCAGGGATCCAGCAGCTGGGCTATGAATAGGGATATAAAATCCTGGTTAATCAGCAGGCCACGGATGGGCAGGAGTGAGGGGGAGGCAGCTCCCAGGGACTGGTTAACTGGTACCTGGCTTACCGGATGACTAATTAACCAGTTACCCATACATATCCCTAGCTATAAGGATGGGTTGCAATGCAACAGAAATGTAAGTTACTTTTACATCAGCAGGCAGTTTGCATGCCCTTGCTTTACATAGTGGTAGGAAAAAACTTATGTGGATGGAAACCAGTAGAATCTGACAATTCTGCATTTGTGAACAACAGTAAACAAAATGTTTCTCAAGCCACACACAAAACCCCATCGGACTGGCTACGTGCAGCTTGCAGGTTCCCTACCACTGCTCTATTCTGAGGCTGCAGAAACTGAACAGGACCGTCCTTGCAGTTGCTGCTCCAGGCTGCTGTGCTCTCAGGCACAAGAATTAAGAGCAAGGAGACTATTCCTCCTGTGCTTTCAATGCTCCTCTTACTGGGAACCAAGCACCAAGAAAAAAGAAGCCTGACTTAGAATGCAGATGGGTGAGAAGGTTATGGTGGGATAGCAACTAGATGAGGGTGAGTGGGAAAGTAGTGAGCCACAGAAGCTTGGAGGGTGGCATATTGTGATGGATTCAGGAGCCAGAGGCTAGCAGGACTGGATATCAGCAGAGGGGGTGCCGATCTTCGAGGATATATTGATGAAGCGGAGGAGGAGGAGGATAGGAGCAAAAGGGGAAAGGGGCAGTAGCCTGGAATTAGGGGATGATAGGAAAAAGGAGGAGGATACAAACTTTTTAGGGGCAAAAAGAGCAGGGAAGAGGGGACGTGGGTGGAGCAGGGGTGGGGCTTTAGGGAAAGGGAGAATGAAGTCAGGGCCTAGGACTGAGCATCCCTGGGGGAAATTAGATGTTTGTAGGCTTGAGGGACTGCAAAAAAATTAAATAAAAATGGGGGTCCTTGAGTTGCTAAAGTTTGAGAACCATTCATCTAGTTCATTTTCTTTTTCTTAAAACTTTAGCAGTTCTATAGCTTTAACAGTAGTAACTACAAAAATGTATGTGTTCTGGAATATCTTGAGGGCCAAATCCTAAGAGTTGCTAATAGTAAGAAATTAATGGGAAATATAGGTGCTCAGCACATATCAGGATTCAACCTAAAAGGCAGATCTGCTGATACTATACTTACACATTCACATATCTGATCATAAATGCACTTGAAATAAGGAGGTGCTTCTGTTAAAACTTCATCCATTAACCTACTAAATATATTATAAGCATATACTTTGTTGAGTATGTGCATGCACACATTTATGTATATAGTCTGGAAGGGACCCCAAGAGGTCATCTTGTCCAGTCTCCTGCACTCGTGGCAGGGTTAAGTATTATCTATACAATTCCTGAGACAGGTGCTTCTCTAACCTGCTCTTAAAAATCTCCAATGATAGAGATTCTACAAACTCCCTGGGCAATAGGTTCCAGTGCTTAACCACCCCAATAGGAAGTAAGTTTTTCATAATGTCCAAAAGCTCTCTTACTGCAAATCCATTGCTTCTTATCCTACATTTTTGAGGACAGAACAACTTTTCTCCCTCCTCCTTGTAGCAACCTTTTAGGTACTTGAAAACTTATGTTCAGCTCAGTCTTCTTTTCCTGACTAAACAAACCCAATTATTTCAGTGTTCTCTCATGGTCATGTTTTCTAGACCTGAAATCATTTTTGTTGCTCTCCTTTGGACTTTCTTCCATTTTGTCTATATTTTTCCTGAAATGTCATGCCCAGAACTGGATACAGCACTCCAGTTGCAACCTAATCAGTGCAGAGTAGAGTGGAAGAATTACTTGTGTCTTGTAATGTGTAATTTACATATGCACACACCCAAAAACCTAAATCCCAATATTCTACTCTTACCATTGTATTTTCTAAATTTAAATGTAAAGTGTCTCAAAAATTACATGTTTTCCCAATAAAACCTCACAAGTTCATGATTATGCAGATGTTTGAGACCATCATGTGAACAAAATACTGTTATTTCCGACAATCATTAGTTGTTACTTTTGTCTCAGCATAACTACAAAATTGCTAAATTCTCTATTCAGCAAGTTCAATCATGAAATGATTGAAACTGAATTTCACACTAACTATTCAGAAATTCTTTGCTAGTCATCAGTATTAAAAAAAGTTGCCCATACTTTAATACAAACTGCAATCTGCCCACAACTCTGAAAACACATTTACAATGAAACATTAGCAACAGAGAAGACACTGTAAGCGTAACTCCTTCACTCAATTTTAGCTATATCTTAGAGAATTGATGCCAAGGTTAGCAGTACCAGTCAATTAAAAAATGTAAAGGAAACAGATGTTTTAGATACAAAGCCCCACATCTTTAGTTTAGAGATTTCTAACAAGAATATCACTGTGCTTTCAGATAAATAAAGCAGTAGTACAGTTCTCATTCTGCTTTTATTTGTGTGTGCTAGCAGAACTTCTATAACTTACTTACTGTGAAAAAAGAGTAGGTAAACAAACCATAATGGACTGGGTGTCAAAAATTTAAAAAAAAATTGCAATTTTTAACCACATTTTCATAACATTAATTTTAGCAAGAGAAAAAGTCAAAGACAGAAATATGCATAATGCACCCATAAAATTGTAGTAAGTAGAGACAACAATATGAAAAAAAGGAAATTTCTCCCAACAAATATAAACAATATGCAGGTTAATGAACATACAATACAAGGTGTTCCACCCATAGCTTGCATCCATTTTGGAGGGTAGCAGAGACTCAGATGCTGATCAAAATACACACAAACATACAGGGATTACCATAGATTTCATATTTATATCACATGCACACATACACACATTCTTCATATCTAAGTCAACAATAACCCCCTAGCACAAAATATGAGCAAAAAATCAATGTCATTTTGAAGATAAGCATGCATTTTTCCCATTAATAAATACTATTATAGATCCTACTGTATTGGATTGCAAATAACTTCAGCTGAATAAAATTGCATGACATGGGATTTACTTATCCTGTATGTTCATAGAAACCACTTGTTCTCTGACAGCACTCATTCTTGACAATTTATGGCAGCTGTCAGCACCCAATTTGTTCCAATTACTGCTATGCATAAAGGTATAACAATCATAAGGATTTATTAGTTGATTATTGTAAAGGTGACAGAGTCAGAATCGCCTTCAAAAATGCAGGCAATAAGAAAACTTGATAATTAGAGATATTTAAAATTTCCCCTGGGTTTGATATTTATCACAATAGCTGCTGCTTATTAGCAGCCTAAACTTTCTATAGTATCTCTTTTTTTTTTTTAAATCAAACTAGACTATTTTCTGGCTCAACGAGACATAGGAAAAACATTTACTTCTAGTTGTGGTAAATCTGTAACTAATTTATTCATCAGCTCTCTGATCTGGACATTCAAATTATGTTTTTCAATATTGTTGGTGTATATATTATAATACAAACATTTGCATGAAAAATTAATCTTTGGGAGGTTCAGAAAACCATCCCAATATTCACATTTACCTGAACTTACACTGATTGCCCATAAGCCTACAGATTCTGTTGCTCTCCAGAAAAATCCCTACATAAAGTTACCTAAGACAATCTCCTGTTCCCTGGACCTTGGTGCCTTTAACCTTTTGTAACAAAATACAGGACTATGTAGCACTTTAAAGACAACAAGATGGTTTATTAGATGATGAGCTTTCGTGGGCCAAAGTGGGTCTGGCCCACGAAAGCTCATCATCTAATAAACCATCTTGTTAGTCTTTAAAGTGCTACATAGTCCTGTATTTTGTTTCAGCTACACCAGACTAACACGGCTACATTTCTATCACTATTTAACCTTTGTATAATCTTTAGTAGACTGAGTGCTCTCTCTGTCCACCCTGCAACAACAGGTCCTAGTTCCTGTGTTTATGAAACTAGGTGGCTTTCTAGTGTTACTACACAGAAATCCCTCACGTCTCTGTAAATTTATTTGCATTCTTGAGTCTCCCCCAGGTCTTTTGTTCAAGATTGTTCTGTGTGCTTTTGAATGCTACTATATATATAAAATATATAAATAATATATATATTATTCTAGATTTATATATTTTAATACTCTGATGCACACATTACACTACATCTCTAGCCTGCAGCTACACCCTTGTTCTTGTTTACCCAATAATTTTACCAGTTCAAATATTGTACAGTGTAAACTCAACTGAACTTTGTGGGTACATCGTACTAGAAGAGGATTATTGTTGTTGTTTCCAATTATTTCATTGCATTCAGGTACACAGTTAATATTATGGCCTATTTTAATTACACAAAAAGGACCAAACTGGCAAGCAGGGTACCCACCATAGTGTGCGCTGGAATAAGGAGTACATTTTATTCTTAAAAATAAGTTTCACTGATCCTTTGTGAAAACAATTGGTTCCAGACCAATTTTTTTTCTGGCAAAGACAACACAGGAAAAAATTCCAGAATAAAGCATTGTGTGTTTGGGAGGGACTTTAGGTATGAAACTGGGAATATGTAAAATATATAAATGATGTGGGAGATTATACAGAGATATATATTTTACAAAGAGAGAGAGAGAGAGAGAGAGAGCGAGTGCGCGCGAGCATGTGAGAATATACGGATTTTATCCAGAGATAAAATTGTATCTTACATGTTACTCAGCTAACCAGGATAGTCTGTGCACGCGCGCGCACACACACACACACACACACACACACACACACACACTCTCACTCTTCTGGTTGGCTGAATAGCATTCCAGACAGATTTTAATTGGATTATCTAGAGGGCAATGCACTGCCCCAACCTACTAGTTCATTTATTGCAGGCTCCAGGTGCAGTGATACAAGCCAAACTGGCTAACTTGCACAGATAAGACTCTAGCACCATCAGGAGACTGTAATCCTGGCCATGGATTGGGTGGCAGCCTGGTAACAGCACAGGAACTTTATGCAGCTCCACTGTCAGACCTGTGACAGCAAGGCTGCCAAGGGCTTGCCTGCACTGCCATGCCAGAGCCTTCAGCAGCACAGCAGTCTTGTCTGTCACCTGGATCTCTGTTCTATTATCCAACCTCTACATTATCTGAACCCCCATCTTGGCCCATACTGCTATGGTTTGGAGAACAGGTTTCAGAAATTCTTTTAGAAAGAAACACATACACACACACACACAGAAAGAGTGACCAAGAGCCACACTCCATTTGGAGTATGTGTTTTGGTAGCCTTATCGGTTATCCTTTGCCTCATTGGACTGAAGTCCCAAAATAAGGCGCTTGCCTTGTTAACGAAGTCACCTGGCATGATGATGGGTGTGTTTGGGGGGGGGGGGGGAAGAGAGGGATCCTGTGACCTGGCAAGAGACTGAAAAAGGAGATTGAAAAGAGAAATTATTCTGCTCAGGAGCATTTTCTCCAGTATATGAGGAAGAATAGACCCAGCATGTAACAGCCAGTGAGAGGGAAGGGAGCCTGCATGCCTCCTTGGACGCAGATCATCCCCACAAGACCTCACAAGGGAAGGGTGAACTAATGAGGGACACTAAGGTATTTATTGTTTGTACTCATTCATGCTTTATATGAGTAAGAAGAAGAGCAGCAAGGGGCTAGAGTCTAGGAAGTTTTTCTGTGTGTCAAATGCTTCACCACCACTGCATGTCTCTGGAGAGAGTTAAATTGTAAACCAGCAGCTTCTCAACCTTGCAATAGGATTCTGGAACAGTGATGTATGCAACTGGGGCATCATGGGAGATCAGCATCCTCCCTAGGAGCACCATTTCTGTGAAGGCATAGCAGACAGTCCGTGCTCAGGACATGTGCCAGAAAGAGTGCGGGCAGCCTGCTGAGACACATACATGGGAAACCACAGAGTTGGAGTCCCTTCTCAATAGTCCAGTAGGTAGCTGGACTGGAGCCACCAGCTGGATTCATAACACTAACATACACTGTTCTAAAGGAAAATATATTTTCTGAGATCCACAAAGCAACACTTAAAATATATATTCTGCATTTATTTCTCACAAATTCTACTGACATTCATGAGTGCTCTGCAAGCAGAATAAATGTAAAAATGTGCCATAGAGAACTGCATTGTGGAGCAAAGATGTAACTTGTTCCCTAAATAATGAATGAATATCTTTTTTTCTATTCCTCTCCTCAATTTGTTCCATTTTTTCCATTAGTGGAAACACTCTCCATCCGAAAACATGGTTTCTTCCTCAAACTATACTCAGATATGGAAATCATTCAAGATAGAATTTTAGATTTGTATTATATACAAATTACTTCTAGAAGAGAACTGCTAGAGCCTGAAAATTATTTAGAATGGGAAGAGGTTCTTATTTAAGATAAAAGGAAAGATGCCCAATCGCTAAGCTAAGTAGGAAGAACACTTCACAGTTTCCCCTTCAATAGCTTAAGCATATCATCTCTCCTAATACTGGAATCAAAAGATCTTATGTCAGTCCTATTTTTTATTATTTGCCTTACCATGGACCAAAACCCCTTTGTGCTGGATGTTATCAACACAAAACAAAAAGACTGTACTCCTCCCCAAACAGTTCACAATCTAAACATAAGACAAGAGTCGGCAGCTAGATTAAGACAGGGGGAATACAAGGAAAAAGTGATAAAATATTGATCAGTATGATAAGCAGGGGTATCAGTGCACCAGTGACTTAATAGGTATCAGTTTGTAGTGGACATCACAGCAAAAGGGGGCTTTTAAGAAGGGTGCTGAAGGAGGCTATTGAGGTAGCTCTGTGGATATTTACAAGAAACTCTTCCCAAACATGAATGGCAGAATGCACAAAAGTACATGATTAAAAATTTTACAAGTGGGTGGTAGGCTAACATGACTGGTTAAGAGGAGAAGGAAGTCCATATTTCAGTACTAAATGAAATGTCAGATGGGGTATGGATAAACCATAAAGGACCTTGAAAGCGAATACAAACAGCTTATGTTTGAGGAAATAGAGAAGGAGGAGCCAGTGGAAGGGTTCAAAAAGAGAGGGTGATATAAGTCAAAAGCTGGGAGAAAACACTTTTTATCAGCATGCTGAATGGATATGAGTAGGGCAAGACTGCGATAACAGAGAGAAAAGGATGCAATACTTGAGATACAAGGTGAGGAGAGCCTGGATGACCAGTTTTAGTAATAAAGGCTACATCTTAGACATGTTATGTAGAAAGAATATGCAAATTTTAGATATCACCTGGATGCGAAGACCCAGAAAGAGCTCCTAGATGAAGATGGCACCCAAGTTACAGACCCGCATGACAAGCAGGATAATAGTGGTGTTCACAATAACTGAGAAAGTAGGTGTGGGGGAAGACACAGAAGTGCTCTGATTTAGCTACATTTAGCTTGACCTAGTGGTTAGACATCCATAAATTGTCAGAAAATTTTGTATGAAAAAAAGAGGACAGAGGTCTGGAGAACAGAGGAAGTTCTGTATATTATCAGCATGGAAAAGGTAGGTGAATTTGTGTTTGTGGAGGAGATTACCCAGAGATAAAGTGGAGAGGAGACCAAGGATGGAGCCTCCAAAGGAGGCACAAACAGGTTAGAGAGGTAGGAATACAAGCAGGGCAGAGTCATGGAAGCCAAGGGAAACAAAAATTCAAGAGGAACAGCATGGTCTCAAACTCTGACTTTAAAGCTAGAGGGGACAATCATAATCTAGTCTGCCTGTATACTGTAGTCCACAGAACCTCACCCACCCACTCCTGTAATAGACCAATATTCCCTGAGTTAGTGAAATCCTCAAGTCATGATTTAAGGGCTTCAAATTGCAGAAAAGCCATCTTTTACACTATTTTAAACCTCCAAGTGACCTATGCAGAGGAAGGTAAGAGCACTCCGAGGATCTCTGCCAAGCTGAACAGAGAGGAACAATTTTCTTGGCTTCAAATATAGTGGTCGATTCAAAAATTAGCATGTGTGCACCAGTTAGATACCTGGGAAAGTGTTATCTGTAGTAACTCAGATCTCCCCAAACAGTATTCCATCACTGGCCATTGCAGATACTTGTCACCGACAACCTGCATGCCATTGTTGGCAGTTCATCATATTATACCCTTCATAAACTTATCAAGCTCAGTCTTGAAGCTAGTTACATTTGCCCTCCTCCCCTCCCCCTGCCCCCAAACACACACACACACACACACACACACACACACACACACACACACACACACAGTTCTTTTCTTCTTGGTCAAAGGTGGCTGACAAGTCAAGGAGGATGAGGATCATTTACTGGTTCTGAGATACGCCCAGAAACAAGTCTGTAAATATTTCAGTATTTATATAATGTCAATCACTTTTGTATCTTGAGGCAAACCACCAAAACCATTCAAATTATTCCCCAATTTTAAAATGGCAAAGGTTGCAAGCAGTCTTTAGAAAAAGGTATTCCCTTGGTGTTACCCATCAGGGATCTCGATGAAACACAAATATTTTCAGGATGCCCACAAGTTATTTTTAAAAAAACCCTCAAAGCTATGTTACTCTTCAAGATTGTGCATAATTATCTACACAATTATCTCACGTTCCTGTGGTTACAGACATCTATTCCTGCTTTGTAACTACTTCTATTTTAAATGCACATGTTTTGTCTTTGTTTAAGCTCTTTGCAGCAGGGACCATGTCCCTCTGAGGTCTCATATTTTAAATTCTCATATTTTAAATTTTTATATATATGTATTTTTTTGTTTGTTCTTGTAAGCCGCCTTGATTATTTTAAATAGAAAGGCGGGGTAAAAATATTAAAATAAATAAATAAAATAAATAAATGTGTTCATCTGTAAAATACTTTAGTGGTAATAAGATCACTTAATATTTTTAAAACAATCAAAGAGCCCTGCAAAGTCAATTGTTGGAATTGTAAATCTCATCTTTTGGAGACAAAATTCTGTAGTAGATGAATGGAGAGTAGCAGGTATTTTCCAAGGTATAACGGTACCCACATAAGACTCACTCATTCAGCTACTCAAACTAAAAAATTATTATTATATTCACTCACTGCAAATGAGAAGAGGACAAAATGTACACATATTAATCCCAGATAATAGGCTATTATAAAATGCAACTCGGATTAATATATATATTTTTTAAAACCTGATTGACATCAAGGTGCGTATATACTAAAAAATTAAATGTATTTTGATTTTTCACATTATATAAAAGGCTGTCCCCGAGAGAAGGTAAAATGTAATTGTATGACCAGTCTGCCCCATTATCTAATATGATAAACAAAGGCACCATTCTAAATACAAGCATAGAGGGGGAAACATTAACACATTGATATGGAGAACATATGGCTCAGTTAATACGAATTCCATTCATGAATATGTACTTTCAACAATGACTAATTCTATTGATTACAAAGCATCAATATAGTAGTCATACCATCTACAAGTTTTTAATATTCTACTTTGACAGACAACTGCCCAGAAGAAATAAGATTAATGTAGTTAAACCAGAATGTGTTGTAACTTCATAGGATTTAACTAAACATTTAAATATCCCAATAAGAATAAGTAGCTACACACATTTAATACTTCTGAGATTTTTTTCCTATTACAAGCGGATACAAATGGGCTGTATTCACCCTGACCTACCGCAGTAAAACTGCTTGAGCTTGGTGACTCAGATTTATATCATTTCCTGAACTCTGACAAAGATCCCATAGATTGAATCCTTGGAGGGTTAATTGCGTCAATATCATATTTCATTGCAAAAAGAGCTGTGTCCAGTGCTTTTAAGATTTTCAATTTCACCCACATGGTAGATTAAAAATGAGGACGTCTTTTTGTCTTATAAGCATTCTGTAATTCAGGATATTTCTTTCACCTCTACCCCCAACCCTGAAAATGTTGCCACATGGAACCTCCTGCATCTTGACTGTACTTCTCAATGCAATATATCCACATCTGAAAATCATCCTATGAATAGGTAAAATCTGCCACCTACTGGTCAAGCAAATTAGTTTTCAGCATCACAGTGAGGACTGCCATAAATGCAGGAAAATGTACTTATACTTAAAGCTCAGTGTGTCCTTTACAAGGAGGACAAACGGTTACAAGGAATAGTTTTAACAATAAGACTCACTGTAATCATCTGCACCCATCTCCAGAGTACTAGTAGGATATAATTGCACACACCTGCCAATAAAATCATCCCTTTTGCCAGCATCTTTGTCCCACACAGTAATATCAATAATTCCACCTCGCTCTTCATAGAGATGAAAGTCAAATTGCTCCCTCCACTGAGGATTTAAAGTTTTTGGCACAATCTGAAAGGAAAGAAAGACATTATTGCACTGTGCAGCCATGCTCTTTTCTGAACAGTAAAATTAATCTTTAGATGTTGCCCAGAATGTCTTACTCACACAATTAATGACTTTAGTGCTGATTTTTTAAAAGAAAAAAATAAGGCTACTAAACACCACCATGTTCCTGTTGCACATAGTATTAACCTCCAGAATCTCTCCATTCATTATCACTCAAAGTCTGTAAAACAATGAATTTGCCCTCAGAACTGAACCATTTTTCTCTAGAGTAATGATTCCTCATCTTGAGTGACAGGAAAGTGACAAAGTTGTCTTTCTAAAGCAAAACCAAAAAAACCCTACCTGAAAATGACAAATAGACTTGAAATTGAAAGCACTTAAGCAGCAACTGCAGTTAACCAACTTTGCATGATCTCCTCCTCTTTTTCTTGACATAATAATATTTGGAGTTGTAAGGATGGGGAAAAATCAATTTACCAAACTAATTTGATAAATATTTTTAATTACAGGAGCAGATACAAGTACTTACTGAAATATCAAGTCTTAATTTATTGTTGAATTCAGGTTGAAGTTAACAACTTCACTGGTGTATTTTATTCCGGATATCTCTGAGAAGAAGATATTCATCTTATGCAATAACTGCAGTTCTTCAAGATGCACGTCCCTATGACTGCACAACTTCAAGTATGCATGAAACCTGTGCACCTATGATCAGAGAGATTACATGTGCTCCAGATATCCTTATGCTTTGCACTAAGAACACAAGGCTGTACAAGCAAACTACTCTCAGTTCTTTCTCTACCGTGAAGTCCTTCAACACAATTCTGAATCAGAGAGGGCAGGTAGTGGAGCATCCATAGGGACATACATCTAGAAAAATTCCAGTTATTGCACAAGACGAGCAAATTCTCCTTCAAGGAATCATAGAATCATAGAACTGGAAGAGACCTCAGGAGTTCAAGTCCAGCCCCCCACCCAAGGCAGGACCAATCCCAACTAAATAAACCCAGCCAGGGCTTCGTCAAGCCGAGATTTAAAAACCTCTAGGGATGGAGATTCCACCACCTCCGTAGGTAACACATTCCAGTGCTTCACCACCCTCCTAGTGAAATAGTTTTTCCTAATAGCCAACCTAGACCTCTCCCACTGTAACTTGAGACCATGGCTCCTTGTTGTGCCATCCGTCACTATTGTGAACAGCCTCTCTCCATCCTCTCTGGAACCTCCCTTCAGGAAGTTGAAGGCTACTATCAAATCCCCCCTCACTTTTCTCTTCTGCAGACTAAACAAACCCAAATCCCTCAGTCTCTCCTCATAGGTTACGCGCTTCAGCCTCCTAATCTTTTTTGTCACCCTCCACTGGACCCTCTCCAATGCATCCACGTCCTTTCTATAGTGGGGGACCCAGAACTGGACACAGTACTCCAGATGTGGCCTCACTAGAGCCGAATATAAGGGAATAATCACTTCTCTCGATCTACTGGCAATGCTCCTCCTAACGCACCCTAATATGCCATTCGCCTTCTTGGCTACAAGGGCACACTGTTGACTCATATCCAGCTTCTCATCCACTGTAATCACCAGGTCCTTTTCTACAGAACTGCTATTTAGCCATTCGGTCCCCAGCCTGTAACAATGCTTGGGATTCTTCCGTCCCAAGTGCAGGACTCTACAATTATCCTTGTTGAACTTCCTCAGATTTCTTTTGGCCCAATCCTCTAATCTGTCTAGGTCACTCTGGACCCTATCCCTGCCCTCCAGCGTATCTACCTCTCCCCCTAGCTAAGTGTCATCTGCAAACTTGCTGAGAGTGCAATCTATCCCCTCATCCAGGTCATTACTAAAGATGTTGAACAAAACCAATCCTAGAACAGATCCTTGGCGCACTCCGCTAGAAACCGATTGCCAACCTGACATCGAGCCATTGATCACTACCGGTTGGGCCTGACAGTCTAGCCAGCTTTCTATCCATCTTACAGTCCATGTATCCAATCCATATTCCCTTAACTTGCTGTCAAGAATATTGTGGGAGACCATATCAAAAGCTTTGCTAAGTCAAGGTATATCACATCCACTGACTTTCCCATAGCCACATAGCCCATTACCTCATCATTGAAGCTAATCAGATTGGTCAGGCACAACTTGCCCTTCGTGAATCCATGTTGACTATTCCTGATCACTTTTCCCTCTTCCAAATGGATTCCTTGAGGATCCCCTCCATGATTTTTCCAGGGACTGAGGTAAGGCTGAGTGGTCTGTAGTCCCCTGGATTGTCCTTCTTCCTTTTTTTAAAGATGGACACTACATTTGCCTTCTTCCAACCATTCGGAATCTCTCTCGATCTCCACGAGTTTTCAAAGATAATGGCCAAAGGCTCCGCAATTACATTTGCCAACTCCGTCAGTACCCTCGGATGCATTAAATCCGGGCCCATGGATTTGTGTACATTTAGCTTTTCTAAACAGTTCCTAACTTGTTCTTTCCCCACCAAGGGCTGTCCACCTCCATCCCATACTGTGTTGCCTAGTGCATTTGTCTGGGAGCTGACCTGGTCCGTGAAGACAGAGGCGAAGAAAGCATTGAGTACTTCAGCTTTTCCCACATCATCTGTCACTAGGTTACCTCCCTCATCCAATAAGGGCCCCACACCCTCTCTGATCACCCTCTTATTGCTAACATGCCTGTAGAAACCTTTCTTGTTATCCTT
Source organism: Rafetus swinhoei (assembly GCA_019425775.1). Classification (NCBI taxonomy): domain Eukaryota; kingdom Metazoa; phylum Chordata; order Testudines; family Trionychidae; genus Rafetus; species Rafetus swinhoei. The sequence continues at coordinate 60,254,385 of CM033427.1, forward strand.
CACAGCCCTTGCTAGCTGCAATTCCAATTGCGCTTTTGCCTTCCTGATAACTCCCCTATATTCTCGAGCAATATATTTATACTTCTCCCTAGTCATGTGTCCAAGTTTCCACTTCTTGTAAGCTTCTTTTTTGTGTTTAAGTTCACCAAGGATGTCCCCGGTAAGCCAATCTGGTCGCCTACCACATTTGCTTTTCTTGCTGCGAATTGGGATGGTTCCTTCCTGTGCCTTTAATAAGGCTTCTTTAAAATACTGCCAGTTCTCCTAGACTCCTTTCCCCTTCATATAAGCATCCCAGGGAATCTCGCCCATCAGTTCTCTGAGGGAGTCAAAGTCAGCTTTTCTGAAGTCCAGGGTGTGTATTTTGCTACTCTCCTTTCTTCCTTTGGTCAGGATCCTGAAATCTACGATCTCATGATCACTGCTTCCCAGGTTGTCACTCACCTCTACTTCCCCTACTAGTTCCTCTCTGTTTGTGAGCAGCAGGTCAAGCTGCACATGGCCCCTGGTCGGTTCTTTCAGCACTTGTACCAAGAAGTTATCCTCAAAATTCTCCAAAATACTTCCTGGATTGTCTGTGTACTGCTGTATTGGTCTCCCAACAGATGTCAGGGTGATTGAAGTCCCCATGAGAACCAGGGCCTGCGATCTGGAAGCTTCTCTCAGTTGTCCGAAGAAAGCCTCGTCTACCTCATCCACCTGATCCAGTGGTCTATAGCCGACACCAACTACAACATCACCTCTGTTGTTTCTATCTCTAAACTTAACCCATAGACTCTCAACAGTCTTTTCTCCCTCTAAGTACTGGAGCTCTGAGCAATCATACTGCTCTCTTACATACAATGCAACTCCTCCTCCTCTTCTCCCCCGCCTGTTCTTCCTGAACAGTTTATACCCTTCCATGACAATGCTCCAGTCATGCGAGTCATCCCACCAAGTCTCCGTAATTCCAATCAAATCATAGTTCTTTGACTGGGCCAGGGCTTCTAATTCTTCCTGTTTGTTTCCCAGGCTTCTTGCATTTGTGTACAAACACCTTAGATAACCAGTTGATCGCCCTACCTTCTCCGTCCGAGTCAGGGGTCCTCCTTTGTTGCTTGTTCCTCCCTGCGTTCCTTCCCGGTATCCAACTTCCTCACTTACCTCAGGGCTTTGGTCACCGTCCCCCAATGAACCTAGTTTAAATCCCTCCTCACTAGGTTTGCAAGCCTGCCCGCAAAGATGCTCTTTCCTCTCTTGGTTAGGTGCATCCCATCTCTTCCTAACAATCCTTGTGCCCGGAACAGAGTCCCATGGTTGAAGAAACCAAAGCCCTCTCTCCGACACCACCTGCACAACCACGCATTTACTTCCTCAATTCGACGATCCCTACCTGGACCTTGTCCTTCAACAGGAAGGATGGATGAGAACATCACTTGAGCTTCAGATTCCTTGATCCTTCTTCCCAGTGCAACATAATCTGCTGTGACCTGCTCAAGGTCATTCTTGGCCATATCATTAGTTCCTACATGGAGAAGCAGGAAGGGGGTAGTGATCCGAAGGTTTAATCACTTTTGGAAGACTCTTGGTCACATCCTGAATGCGAGCTCCCAGTAAGCAATACACTTCTCGAGATTGCAGGTCTGGACGGCAGATGGATGACTCAGTCCCTCTTAAGAGGGAGTCCCCGACCACCACCACCTGTCTTCTTTTGGGGGGGGGGGGGGGGTGGTCGTGCAACCCCCATCCCTAGGACTAGGCATACCATGCCTTCCGGTAGATGGTGTTCCCTTCTGATTTCTTCTTTGAGAGGTCCCTACCAAAGCATTCTCCACTGCAGTGCCTGTGGAGAGAGACTGAAATCCATTACTTACCCCTACATGAATGGGGGGATACCTGAGTTGGCCTTCTTCTTCTTCTAGAGGTTACATGCTGCCAGTTTTCTTCCTTGTCCTGTACTGCCCTGACTGGCTCTTCAGCCTGCTGTGCCTGCAGGATTAAATACTGCCTTCTATCGAAGTCTTCATCCTCTCTGATGGAACGTAGGGTCAATACTTGGGCCTCAAGTCCTCTAATTTTTTCTTCCAAAATGGCGACCATCTGCACTTTCACTTAGTGCAGATGAAATCCCTTCTTTCTTCCGGGAGGAAGACAAATGTGGCACATGCTGTGCAGGTAACAATAGCAGACCTATCAATATCCATACCTATGTTCTGAGAGATTCCTCAGTTATTAAATGCCTCCTTGAAGGGCAGGAGTACAGTGGAAGATTTTTAAGAATGGCAAGTGTATCTCGCCCCCTCTCCACTCCCCTTCCTAACTCTCTCCCCAAACTCCCTGTTTGCAAGCTTTCTGGTCGCTGACTCACTCCTTTATAAAGCCCTGGACTGCCTCATAGCCCCAATTAAGGCTCAACCAATGAGCAGAGCCTTCTAGAGGCTTCTAGATTTCAAACCCTGATTAGAAGCTCACAGCTTCCACCTGCCAGCCACAGCTCACACTCCGTGGCGGGTAAGGGAAGAGGAAAAAAATGTTACTGTTGGTGCTCCACTTCAGATGATTCTCAAGCAGTATCACTGAAAGATGGAGGGAGCTTCAGAGTTGAGTCCAACACTGAAAATGCAACTGCATTGCCAATGACAGCATATGGTCTGGCTTTGTGAACCATGGCATAGTGTTTGGAGAAAGGATATATTGAAGACTAAATGGCCTCTCAAAAGAGCCATGAAAAACAGCCCATTTTACAAGCTCTCAGTCTAACTCTCCACAAGGAAGCTGAATGGTGGCAGCCTCCCAACAGGTGATAATACACCCCAAAATCCATTTTGAGAGTCCGAGTGGAAACTCTAGATTTATCTGTAAATCAGACAAAACTGGAAGACTTTCCAAAGTCTTGGTGCTGTTCAGATTCCATGTCAAATGGATATTAGCCACCTAAGTATGGAGGACATCATCTTCCCTGGTCTGGTGTAGTTTTGGAAAAAAGACTGGAACATTAACAACCTGATTGGTATGGAGTTCAGAAGATACAAAACAAATCCTAAATTTCTACCGAAGGTAATAAAATTTTCTCCTTGGAAAAAGGAATAATTATCCATTAAAACACTCATTTCCACAACTCTTCAGGGATGGATGGTTCTGAAAAAAGGTTTTCATTGACTTACAGGAAGGTTTTATGAGACAATTAAGGACCAAATTTAAATCACATATAGCAGTGTGCTTTCTATTTTGTGGGAAAAGGTTCATTAACTCCTTGATGGATTTTCTTGTTGTATGATGAGCAAAGACTGAAAATTCCTTTACAGAGGAGAGAAAAATAACTAAGTTTGAGATGCAAGTCACATTCTCGTCTATCCTTCTTGTTGAAGGAAACGGCTCAGGTAGGCATCACTGAATTGTGGGGGTTACTGTATGGTAGCACAGTAGGTATCTGAGAGGGCTTTGGATTATTCAACCATGGGATCTTGTTCCAGGAACAAAGATTGCCAGGAAGAGAGAGGATCCACCTAATGAAGAGAAGGAAGAGCATTTTCACAGGCAGGCTTGCTAACTTAGTGAGGAGGGCTTTAAAATAGGTTCCCTGGGGGATGGTGACCTAAGCTCTGTGGTAAGTGGGATATTGTGAGGAAGCACAAGGAGGAGCATGCAACAAGGGAAGCCTCCTGATTCACACTGAGAAAATAGGACAATCAACTAATTATCTTAGGTGCCTGTACACAAAAGCAAGATGCCTGAGAAACAAACAGGAAGAATTGGAAGTCGTGGCAGTTTCAAAGAACTACGATGTGATTGGAATAACAGACTTGGTGCAGTAATTCACATGACTGGAGCACTGCCATGGATAGGTATAAACAGATCAGGAAGGACAGGCATGGAAGCAAAGGTGGTGGAGTTGCACTCTGTATAAGGGTGTATCTATACTGCATCATAACTCAAAATAAGATATGCAATTTCAGCTATGCAAATTGTGTATCTTATTTTCATGTTTTTTCAGAATAGCTTATTTTGTCATTTAGCACTGTCTACATAGCGCCAAATTTCTAAAAAATGCACTATTGTGAAACATCCCTTACTCCTCGTAGAATGAGGTTTACAGGGATGTCGGAAAAGCGAGCCAGAAATAATGGGCTTGCTGTGAAGACCTGGGATAGCTATTTCAGGAGACTCTGGTATCCTGAAATAGCATTGCAGTGTAGACATACCCTAAGAGAGCAGTATCATTGTTCAGAGCTCCAGTATGAAACTGGGAAAAAAGTCTATTGAGTCCTGTGTTAAGATCAGAGGCAATAGCAACAAGAGTGACGTCCTGATGGGCATCTGCTATAGATGACCAGGTCAGATGAGGCATTCTTTCGACAGCTAATAGAAGTTTCTAGATCACAGGCCCTGGTTCACATGGGGGACTTCAATCACCCTGACATCTGTTGGATGCAATTTCTTGCCAATATTTGGGAAATCATTAAGTCTTGTTCAAGTCATAAAACTGTCCAGAAGGAGGTAAGATCTGGCTGTTGTGGCATTCAGGGAAGCCCTCTGAAGTGCATTTATAATACTAGAGTCATAATGGACTTTTCAATGTTGAGTTGAAATCCTAGTACAAGGAAAGGAGACATTAACTTTGTGGCTCTGCAGATCTGAAACTTAGAAAAGTGGATCACTGTGTGGTTTGAAACTACATTTTCTTTCATTTGTAGGCATATATATTTCTAGAGACTTGAATGTGCTCCGAGTCTTTTAAAGTATCTAAGGATTTGCCCCCCGACTCTGAAAAGACCTTGAGTCCACCAAAAGGCAGGTTCTTCCACAGTCCTGAACCTCCTTAGGAAAACCAGGTAATTGTAGTCAGGCTGCTTAATGCATGGCAGCAGCAACCAAGACACTGAGCGCCACAGTCTGCTGCCTCTACAGAACCTTGTGATGTGGTCTTTGCTGAGAACTCACCTTCAGCTGTGATGACTCTGAACTGTTCTCACATGTTCATCAGGAAGATCTTCAATAAAGCTTTTGAATTTACCATAGTGAAGTTGTATTTTGCTTTCAGATCTTGATCATTTGTCATCCTGAATTGCAGAGTCACTGCAGAGTAACTGTTGTGACCAAATAGATCAAGTCACTTTTGGTCTTTGTTGTAAGGCTCATTTTTTTTGTGGGATGCTGTCTGACACATTCATTGATTAAAGCATTTGTTGGTGGGAGGGAGAACAAAACACTCAGAATTTTTGTCTTCCCATTTACAGATAAATAATGCCATAGCAGAGGTCTTCCAGATGGTTTTATCAGGTTCCAGAAAAGCCTTATTGATTGGTAAAGCAATTTGGCCAGAAATTATTGAATGTAATATGTCCAAAAGTTCATGTTCTGACCTCTTGGCTCTCTTCTAAGGAAACCGGGATGAGTCAACAACATGTTTCATCGGTTCCTGACACTGTTCAAAATCATCCAGCCAAGGAGGTGGTTGAGGCATTACAGCTTCATTTGGTGGTGACAGATATTTGCATTGGGGTGGGAAAGGTCATTTCTGTCACTTCTACCCTCTTGCTCTTTGAGAGTTTTCTCCTGAAGCAGAGGAGAAAAATACGGTACCAGAGAATTTTTTTCTGTGTTCCCCCTTGGAATATTTAGGAGCTTTAAAAAAAACACTGCTTGTGGGTCCCATTATGGCTACTGAGGGGGACCATAATAGAGAGGACAGGATATCTGGTATTAGTCACACTAACAAGAAGGGCCCTAAAGATGTTTCTCTTAATGCATTTTCCTCGCAAGGTAGATGACCTAAGAAATGTTCTCTCCATGGTATATAGGAGACATCTAGATAGTGATCTGAGCACAAGAGAAATCATTCTTAATGTAGTCCAACAGTGAGGAAGAACTAAAGACAAAGGCAGTTGTCTACTGTCTGCAGCAGGTATTAGAGAAGTCAGTCACCAGGGAAAGATAAGATATAACTGACCTGAAGATCTTGACACTGATGTGTCATTATCCCATTAGCAATGGGGACTATTGTTCTTCAGAAACAAAAAGACCCCTAGAGAGGACTCCTCCCTCAGCTCTCTCTCCTCACAGCAACACATGGCTGCATGGGAGAGGCACCTCTCCCCACTGCGGAAGCTCCAGGGCTGGAGGAGAGGCATCTCTTGCTTGTGTAGCACTTAATAGGCTGCTGGATGGCTTCGTAGTTGAGTGGAAACTTAAGAGCTGACTTTCATCCGGCTGATTCAAACATGTGAAGAACTTTATAGCATCCAATTCTAAGCTAACAAAACACATGGGTATTATTGCAAAATTTCTTGAAATCTAAAAGTAAAATCAGAGTCAGGGAGTGAAAAGGATAAAATTAGGCAAGAGTTTCCCATACATACAGTAATTATGATTCAGGCCCAAACACAAGCATAGTAAAAATAAGGAATATTCATTCCAGCTGTACAGAATAAGGACTCCAAGTCAGAAAAAGTATGGAAGTATGTGAAATAAAGAACTACTGTCCAAAGACAACTGGTAATTTCTAACATACACATCACATTTAAAGCTACAATTGTGTCACAGAGCATGCAGAAGCCACTGAATCTGTGACTTCCATTAACTTCTGTGTCTTCAGCCTGCAGCGACAGAGCTGAAGGGTCCCCTAGAAGTTGAGTGGAGACCACCAGACCTGCTGACAGCAGGAATATCCTTCAGCTCCCAGACACCATGAGAGAAATCCCCAAGCTCCTGGCTCCTAGAGTTGCAGGTAGAGATGTAGCTAAAATGTACCCTTATGCAATGTAACGTATCTCCGAGTATCTTGCCAACCATATCTTCTGACTAGGAAAAAGGAACAACCTACTGCTGTTGGTATAGATGCACTAAGCAGGCTGTTTATGTTTCTTATTAATGATGAGGCAGGAATAGACCAAAAAGGACCCTGTGACTCACTATTGTCATCCTTTTACCTTAAGGATTGTTTTCTTCTTTAACTAAAGAGTGTAAGAATGTTTTTTGTGTTATGGAAAAAATTGTAATAGTTACTTGAATCTTAGAATATTTCATATTAGATCTGTTTTTACAAAAGCAACTAGGTAATCCTTACTTGTACAAAGCAAGTATGTCATTTTTGATTGCGAGAGTGAAGAATAGTCTAATCTCTTTAGGAAAAAGAGACTCAAAGGCCAGCACAGCACAAAGATGGTCAGAGAGGAGGGGCTGGAGACTTGAGGGTGGAAAGGAGCTATCCAATGTGCCCATAGTATTTGGTGATGGTGAGGGGCAGGCTGGTGACCTTGAGTTTAGAAACAAGCACTCCCAATGTGTGAAGATAACAAATCCCATCAAAACCAGGGTGGTGTAACACCCAGAGAAGTAATCATCAGACTGATATTAAACAACAGTGGAAACCATCTCCAGATAAACATATGTTGCAAAGTGTCTGATTACAATATGATACAGCAAAATCTATATTGTTGCATGAGAAGGGATTCCTATAAAAGATCGAGTGTCTTGCATGGTTCTTTGTACCACTAAGATTGGCGCACCAATCTAGACCTGACAGAAGCCTTGCTCCCTTCTTGCACTCTGCCTAACTTGCCACGAGACTGATGCAAGCAACAGACTAGTAACTATAACATCAGCAGTGTGTCAATAATTGAAATGAATCTCTCTGAAAAGGCTGAAAACATCAAACAATATTTAAATGAATATCATTCTATTATTGTTTAACAGTACAATTAAAACTGCAATTAATTTTTTAAATCTCTCAACAGTCCTAGTTTTAATCCTTTCACACAGCAGCCTGGAAATCTGACCTATTAGTTAGGACCATCAAAAAGGAAATGACAGGCACCAACAACTTCCTCATGATGGCTTAAAAAGCCCACACTAGCTGAGAATCCCTAGATGGGAGTACTGGGAGTAAATGTCAACTCCTGAACATGTCATATTAAAAATAAATAAAATGACTTTCCAATGCTTCATTTTTATCCACATATTTAACTTCAGTTTTAGTCATAATAAAAGACCACTAAACAAAGCTTCTAGGTACTGTAACACCTAAGTAGTAATATAATTCCAGAAGTATTAAAATAACCAGTCAAGCAGCAGATCACAAATGTTAAGTAGTAAAGGGGTTACCTTACTCTTGTACTTCTGATGTCCCAGCCGGAACTTCACATAGGGATCACTCAATCCATTTGCATCCATGGCCTTTAATTCACACCCCTCTATTAAAGTGACACTGACTATTCCTCTCCAGAGCTGAGATTTTCTGTGCATGTCTGACAGGCGTAAACTCTGGGGTTGAAACTTGAGGTTAAAGAAAATCTAGATTTAGTTATAATACACAAACATTTATTTTGCAATTCATCCTTCAGGCTTTTATCAAAACTGTTCAACTTATCTGTAGATTTTTGGGAGGGAGGAGTTGTTTTTAATTAATCAAAAACACAGTGCCAAATACAGAAGCAAAATAATCTCTCTACCCCAAGATTCCAGTGTTTATACATCAGAGGATAACATTAACTCTTTGGGACACAAAAATCACATTGAGACCTTGAATTCAATTGATTATCCACACTCCCCCTCCCCATTGCAATCCCCAAATCTTTTTCAGAGTCACTGCTTCCCAGGACAGCATTACGTCTCCCAACCCATAGCAATGATTGTGCTGCAAATAAATAAATATGTTAAGGTCTAATGAAGAGGCATTGTATGCACAAGTGAACCTGAAAAAGGAATGTCAGATACTATGAAAGGATGAAGTTTTGATTAAAATAATCCAAAGCATTAGGAGAAGCAATAAGTGGGGGAACAAAGAGCACTACAGAAAAGGAGGGAAATAAAATTCACAATTACTGTGTAAATGACAACCATCTGCAGTCACTAAAATGATTTGTATACCCACTTATACTTGACTGTTATGCAAAACGCCATGCAGCCAATCTAAAATGATGTTTCTGTAAGATGCTCCGCAGTCATCCCTTCAGTTTTGCTGATGTCTATGTAGGTCATTTCCTAATTTGTCCTTTACTTGATATTTTTTTAAAAATAAAAAGCTTAATTGAACTTTTAAGTACAACTGCTAGTTTATCCAATATCCACATGTTCCAAAACATAATTTAGAGAATAACTTCACTGGCTGTGGAAAAATCCTTATATCCTTTTGAAAACATTGCTACTGATTACGAAATGTTCTCTCAAATCTGTTCCGAAAAACAGATCTCTTGTTTTCTATCAAATTCTGACAGAAAAGGAGTATCCTTTTTTACAGTAGTTTGATATGAGTGGCCACCCATAAATTTACTTGATTCATTTCAATAGTCAGTAAAGCATGCATGCATCAAAGTAAATATTTCCATTGTCAGTATTCCCTCCTGTCTACTTGTAATTATATTTTATAATTCTGAAGACTTCTCTGCCATCTCCCACTCTGATTTATAAAGCACACCACCACATCAGGTTCTTCTACAATTAGGGTCCACATTAGCAGGGAGTCATTATATAGTCTTTGTTTTCCATCTGGTACAATAACATAATATAATTAAGTGTCACGGATAAATTAACGGTGTTTAAATATTTCATTCAGCAATGTAACTGTTCTTTTCACATGTGCCACAAGTATTGCAGAAAGTTAATACGTTTTCACCAAAGTGAGTTTGACTACTGCATATTCAAACTCTGCAAAGGAAAATGGAATTAAACTTCAACATATGGTAACATCAATAGTGTTCTTCTTTTCAAGACATCCAGGATTAAACTCAAGTGATTATAAAAACTATGCGGAAACTTATACTTAAATCCATCTGAACTTGCATTAACAGAGAGTGAACACTGAAAACATCGTTTACACAGAAATATTACTTACGTTTGACAATTAACTAGATAGGCACTCTTCCTCTACACACAGTTAACACAAATATAAGCCCTACTGGATATCTGGTTGTCTTTTCAAATATAAGTGTGGAAGCCACTCTTCTCAAGTGTTCTCCTCTACTATTAATTTTCACTTGCTATCATTTTACAGGCAGTACCTCCCTGGCCCTGACTGGCACCCTTGGGACCTGACTGGTCCTAAACGAGGGATTTTGCCAGACCAGGGGAGGTCATTTCTGCACCACCACCCCAAGTCCAGCTCCTCCTGGCCTGACCCCTGGTCTCCCCCCCAGTCCCCTGCCAGCCCACTGCGATGCTGGGCTGCCAAGTCCTCCAGCCCTGCTGCGGCAGCTTGCAGTCCCACCGCTGGGGCTCCCAGCCCCACCAGCTCTACCATGGCTGACCTGGGTCTCCTGGCCCCCCAAGACATGCTGCGGCAGCCTGCTACCCCGTCATCGGGGCTCCTGGCCCCACCAAGGCAGACCACTGCCCTGATGAAGCCTGCTGCCACTTCAGACACCCTAACTGTGGCTCAGCCGGATCCTGCAGCCAGGTTCCCAGCTACCAGCCCGGCTGCACTCCCAGCCCCATATAGGGCTCCTGCCTCTGGCCTGACAACACCCGTGGTCATTCTGGACCACACCTGTTGCCAGATAAGTGAGTCTGCACCAGAGTTTCAACCTGTAGAAATTTTTCTTTAAACATTACTTATTGGCGATATTGACATCTAGATGTGGATATTTTATGCAAGTGAAAATTTGCATACTTTATAAAGTATTTTAAAATTACCATTCCCCTCCTACTTCCAAATTATACTAATTTATTATTGCAACATATTACTCATTTTCTAAATTAAGAAATATCACAGAATCAGTGTTTTTGTTTACTCCCATAATCCTTATAGCATGATGTGCTATTTCTCATTTTTATTCTTAGCCTATGAAGTCTCATGCAACACTGGAGAGTGTGACTCAATTCTAATAAGGGAAGCCATTTGCAAACATTGGGAAAAAGAAACCAGTGACTACACAAATAAGCATCTTGAATCAGACATAAAATCATCATATATTCAAAGGCTACTTTCAGCCTTTCACTTTGTACAAACTCAGTCTTGTTCTGGAAGAGTATAACTATTTATTTTAAAAATTCAGTGGGATGGGTAAAGCAATTGTCATATTGTTACAGCAAATCCTTTTTATAAATGTTAATACACAAAATGGATAGTTTAGACAACATACACTACTCTATCACAATTTGTCAGAACTCAATGCAAGATAAAATTAAGTGCATAATTTAATGTTGTAAATGGAAATATTTACAAACAACGTTCTTAAATATTCATTCTTCCTTTGGCAATAAATTTCATAACTATTTTACCACAATTTGTACCTCTGGTGACCGAAAAGAAATTCCAAACACAGTGTAGGATGCCAAAAATATTTTACGGGGACCCTGTTAATTCAACTAAAAACTTGTTAAATTGAGAATATGTCTACCTGTTTCTTGTTCATTGTACCAGCTTTATATCCCATCCTACTAACAAAGGTAGAAATTTTTAATTTAGAATTTTAAACTAAACTGAATGAGCACTAGGAGAGCTCAAAACCACTTTTCCTTGATAGTTGAAGGTGGAGTAGGGAACAGGGTTTTTTTTTTTTTTAAACCTTTAAAGTTTTCTACTTTGAACTGCATATTGGAACTAAAAATTATACTGACTACACACCTAATTAAGAGCAAAGACCTTATTATAAAAGACAATTTCTTACCGTCACATTTTCTCCTAACTTTTAACAGGATGCCATGACATGACAGAGAAGAGCTGATAATTGTTAAATAACTACTTTTTCCCCATTATGTTTGACTAAAGGTGCAAGATAATCTGTTACTGAACCTTTCCTTAAACTAAGGCACTTAGAGGGTTTTATTAATGTGTGATAATGTGTCATTAATGTATCAAATTTAAACACACCCTCCAGATTTAAGACCCTATCCTGCTCCAATTGATGTCAATGAGAATTCTGCTATTGATTTCAATGGGAACAGGAGCCAGGCCATTATTGAGCTGAAAATAAATTTTCCATCTAAATGAAAAATATTCTTTCCAAAACTTTATTTTGGCAAGCTTTTGCTATAAGGTATTGTCTTGAATTAAAATTTCTCTGTCAAACTGACGATAAGTCTTACATAAAAAAAAGCATCAGCAGCTGGATTAATTTCTTGGCATGCAAACTGTGCTTAAGTGCACTTAGCATGTTAATTAGACACTCATGATAGTGCAAAGTGCAAGTGGCAGTTATAACATAAAATAAAGCTGTTTTATATAAAGGCATAATTCGGTCACTGATCATGGCATGCACTGGTTGATTTTCCATCAAAACTACTGCTGAAAAGTCTATATTCAGATGACAGAACTTCCATGTAATCTCTTGGGAAAACTGCCTGGTTCAGCAAATCATTACACTGGAAGAGGTTTTTCAATTTAACTAGTGTTCTTTTATGTTTTGGACGCCCTCTCTCTCTCAGCGAATGGCACTCAGGAACACACAGTCTAAATATTTACTGGAAAAAAAACCCGACACTGGCTTCCAGTCCGTGTCCTCATTACCCTATCAGCGTCCACGCCCTAATCTCTGCCCTGTCCTTAAGAAATTTTACTCCCCAAAAATAGTTTTCACACTTCCTCCCTTCAACCCCTGACACTTCTGATTCTCCCACCTGTGGTTACAAGCCAGACTGTTGAATTCTTCCTGGTCAGAGGTAAAACCTCAAAAGCAAATTGCACTTGCATTATCCTTTAAGGGCTCGTAAACAGGCTAGTTGATTCTCTTGACCCCGTCTTGCATAGATACAAGCAACTTCAGCTTCAACTAACCCCTTGTAATCATATAGCAAGCACCACCATATCAAACAAATGGGTGGAACATACGTTCATAAAATATTACAGGCATTCGTGTTCTTCATGACAGTATCATATATATAGTAGCCCAATGTCTGTGAATCTGTAACGCTGAAATGCTGGCTGTTCCCTCTGGGCGGTGCTGTTGCTAAAATGCTGGCTGTTCCCTCTGGGCAGCCCAGGCTGCATGGGGAGTGTGGGGCCCAAACGGCCACTTGCGCCGCTTGCTCCCCCGCGGCGGCCCGGCTGAGCGGCGCAGAAGTCAGCCAAGTGCCACGGCGGGAGGCGAAGGGGGGCAGGGCGGTGACATGCGGCATGACAGTGGCTCCAGGCCCTGCCCCCTGGCCGTGAACATCACTGCCCCTCTTCGCCTTCTGCTGTGGCGCTTGGCTGACTTCTGCACCACTCAGCCAGGCCGCTGCATGGGAGCAAGTGGTGCAAGCGACCATTTGGGCTCCGCGCTCCCCATGCAGCACGGGGAGTGCGGAGCCCAAACAGCCATTTGGGCTCCGCGGTCCCCCGACTGAGAGGCAGGAGGGGGAGGAGAAGAGAAAGCGAGAGACCGAGAGAGAGGCAGGAGGCAAAGGAGAGCTGGCGGGGGGAGGGAGGCAGTAGGAGGAGGAGGAGGAGAAAGACACGGACAGAGTGAGAGACCAGAGGCTCAGGAGAGAAAACCGACGTCGAGGAGAGACCTGAAAATCCCATCTTATGACAGGATAATTGGCTAGTTTTTAAATAAGAGAGCTTTGCTGAACAAATAATCAGTTCTACAGAAAGAAAAAAAATCCTAACTGATTGCTAAATGCAGGTACAATTATTGTCAACTCCATGTATTTTAATAAACTTGTTTCTTAAAGGTGTACATTATGCCTCCCAGAGGGGGCTGTACCTGTAAAGTGTGAGTAAACACTTATCTAATGTTTTGCAAATAATAAATTTTTTCATATTATTATCCACTTCTTGTTTCTTAAGATCAGACAATATTTGGTTTGGGGTGGATAACATTTGCTCTGGAGGACATATAAATCAATATTGAACTTAATTTACTCTTTCACTGGCCACAAATTTACTGTTTATCCTTTTGATCTCACATTATGCGAGTGCACAAAGTAATAAGGTTTCATCTGAGAAAAAGCTATTATTGGCAGTATGGATGAGAAAGAAAAATCTCACCCATGGAGGTCAAAGCCAGGGAAATACTGAGTCAGTATGGGAATGCTGTTATCAGACACAAAAAGGATAAAAACTGTATTTTTAAAAATGCAGCTTTTCTCGTGATTATCAATTCCATTAGGATCAATAATACAGATGTATTTTAAGCCTTTCTAGATAACACTGCACTTAATAGACGTTATAAAGGCAAACAATTGTCTTATTTAGTATATTTTATGCAGTTATAGCCTGGGAACATTTTAAGAAGGGGCTTGGATATCATCTTTCCTTTGGATAGCACTAAAGTGATTGTACTGCACAAAGGAAGGGAGAGGGACTGGTTTTCCAGTACATTTGGGGTAAACAGCCAATTTAAGTTGATCTTTGTTCATGAAAGCTCTAATTATATTAATAGTTTGTTCTACAGTATTATGTGCTGAAAACAACTTGGGTGTCACTATATAGACACACTGCTGACTCAAATACAAATTACTACAATTAATTATGAACAGATATTTTTAAAATGTTTGGAGTTTACAAAAGTAATTCATACCCCACAATCTGTAAAGCTAGATTCCCTTACTATAATGCAACTGTAAAGACCTTGGAGGATTAGAAATACACTTAATACATTAAATACACCTACAAGTTATTGGTAATATGATTTTATTAGAAAACCTATCACAATCATAGGGTTTGATATCTCAAGCTCCTATGTCCACAAATAAGTACTGTGTCCCACTGAAGAGGAGATGAAGCAAGAGATCTCCATCCTACACAATAATATGAAGTACCTATTTCCAGACATTCCTTAAATCTGTCAATGATAATTTATTTAATACTGACCCATCCAGCTCCTCAAAACACTGCAATTTTTAAAAAGAAGTTCTATATTTGTGAAGAAAACATCTTTAGTACAGATATCTTTTTTTAATTAAAAAGGCAGCTGTTTGAAGTTGCTCCAGTGTTTGGAATTGTAAAAGCAGTACTGTGAAGATGGATTAAATCGGTATAATACAAGGGAAATGGCTTAAGATGCACAATAAATGCAATACCACATGGATATGCAATTTATCTTTAAAAAAAAAAATTAATGGAGATTGCCTATCTCCTAGAATTGGAAGGGACCTTGAAAAGTCATTGAGTCCAGTCCCCTGCCTTCACAGCAGGACCAAGTACCATCCCTGACAAATTTTTGCCCCAAATCCCTAAATGGCCTCTGCAAAGATTGAACTCACAACCCCGGGTTTAGGAGGCCAACGCTCAAACCACTGAGCTATCCCCCTCTCCCCTGGACTATCACCTGGACTATCTTTATTATAGATGTGGTAGAAATGTGTATATATATATATATATATATATATATATATATATATATATATATATATATATATATATATATATATATATAAAAACAACTCCAGTGAACTAGATAAATTATTACAAAATGTATTAATAAAAATATTGTATGTACCAAACCTTTTATATACCTGTCAGTGAGAGCTGCAACTGTTACATGAATTGTTGTTAAATAACTAATATGAAAGCAAATATAAAAGTAGGCTATTTTGGAAATTTCATAACTATGGTATCATCAAGCATTTTGGATTATGAAGGCTGCCAACTATCAGATATAGCATGAGAAATTGCTTTTCAAATTAGAGAAGTCCCACTGAAATGAAGTTACAACAACATCAGAAATTAAAAATTCTTTTTCAGGAATACTAAACCAATGAGTTTCACCAGGCAACAATACTTCATTAGCACTTTGGGAGAACATCAATCTGATTTCTCTGTGAATTATGGAAATTACCGGAAAATACTTCAATTAGCACCTTCCATCTAAGGAGCTCAACAATTTGTACAAATATTAATTATTGTTCATCACACTATTGTAAGACCGATCATTCTACAGAAGGGGGAGGTGGTAAGAAGATAAGTGCTCTGCTTATTCTTACACAGAAGTTTGAGAGAGCCAGTAACAGAATTCAGGAACTCTCAAACTCACACTTTGCAATCAATGTTGGTCTTGGAGATGTCCTACTTTTTAAAAGTTACATCAGTAAAAAGGGATACAACTCAAAATACACACTATAGGCACGTCTAGACTATGTTTTACTTTCAAAAGAAGATATGCAAATTTGGCAGGAATTTGAATATCTTCTTCTGACCGCTTTTTCGAAAAAGTTTATTTCGAAAAAGCAAGCAGTTTAAAAGTGGCTCAAAAAAACCCCCAAAAAAACCAAAAAAACAAAAACAAAAACAAAAAAACCATACCACTTTTTTCGAAAGAACCTTCTTCCTCAAAAATTGAGGTTTACAGGTTCTTTTGAAAAAAGTTTTGTGTTTTGTGTTGTTTTAAAGAAGAACCGGGTCTAGACTGCTTGCTTTTTCGAAAAAACTTTTGGAAATGTGATAAGATATGCAAATTCCTGCCAAATTTGCATATCTTCTTTTGCAAGTAAAACATAGTCTAGACGTGCCCTAAATGTTTCATCAGAAAGCATAATTTAAGCAGTATCAGTGCCTTAAAAACACCAGTAACTTCTAAAATGGGTACTAACATCACAGAAATATACACAGAAAATACGTACAGCTCAACTTTCTTTTGGTGTTGGTGATCTTAGTAACCAGATATTATATAAACCACCATAACTGTTTACACAACAGGAGGGTATTATCGGAAAGGCCAGCATCTGAACTGGCTTGGAGACAGGCCTATTCACTTACCATTTGTTACTCCCTGAACTGGTCCCTCAAAATAATGGCTGAGGCACATTTATAGAATAGTAGAACTGGAGAAGTCATCAAGTCCAGTCCTTTGCACTTACGGCAGGACCAAGCACTATCTAGATCATCCCTGACAGATGCCCAACTAACTTGCTCTTAAATATCTCCAGTGATGGAGATTCCACAACCTCTCTAGGCAATTTATTCTAGTATTTAACCATCCTGACAGTTAGGAAAGCTTTTCCGAATGCCCAACCTAAACCTCCCTTGCTGCAATTTAAGCCCATGGCTTCTTGCCCTATCATCAGAGGCCTAGGAGAACAATTTTTCTCCCTTCTCCTTGTAGCACCCTTTTAGCAACTTGAAAACTGCTATCATGTGTCCCCTCAGTTTTCTCTTTTCTAAACTAAACAAGCCCAATTCTTTCAGTCTTCCCTAATAGGTCATGTTGTCTAGGCCTCTAATCATTTTTGCTACTCTTCTCCAGACCTTCTCTAATTTTTCAACATCTTTCTTGAAATGTGGTGCCCAGGACTGGACATAATACTCCAACTGAGGCCTAATCAGTGCAGAGTAGAAGGGAAGAATTACTTCTCACTCCTGTTAACGCATCCCAGAATCATGTTTGCTTTTTTTGCAGCAGTGTCACACTGTTGACTCATATTTAGCTTGTGGTCCACTCTGACCCCTAGATCCTTTTCTGCAATACTCCTTGCTAGACTTTGTTGCAGTGGTGTACAGTAGGAAAACTGATCTATTCTTGCTTGTCTTGCATCTGTCCTGTGGTTAGAGGATTTAATTACTTAGAACTATGACACTAGAAATATTTAAAAGCATAATTTCAATGCCAGTTAATCAAATTTGAAAAAAAAAACACCTTATTTTTAGGCTCTGTTGTATGCAAAAGAAAAAATTACCAACTATGATAAGGTTACCAATATTAAGGAAAACATCGCCATGGTAGTCAGTTGCATAAATAACTGGAACTGTTCAGATGAATTTGAGACAAGTTGAAACATGGTAAACAATACTCTTAATAAGGAGTATTACACTTATTGAAAAGTTTTACTGGGTGTCCCCAAAATTATACAAAAATATAACTTCATAAAGAATAAACCCTTTGCCATGGTTGGCAATGCTAAGACAAATGTAGTATGCAATATTTTTTTCTAAAAAATAATGCTGAAGACCACATGCTAAGAATTACCTTACTGGATCTTTTCCAACTCTTCCTCATTAGCATGGTCTGTAAATGAAATAAAGCATTTTAATCACCTTTTTACTCTGACACACGTAGAAAAAAGGAGACCAACTATCTTCCAATGAGACAATCCACATTAACCACAGCTATTATAGTGACAACACGCATTTTCCAGTGACAACTACACAACACTGAAATCAAAGCAACTACAGCCACCACTCATGCAAGCTCTTCAGATGGATTCGGCTCTAATATTTCTGGAGAGATTAGGGTAATGAACATGAACGTCTAAAATTAAAAAAGTAGGGAAGTGGATAAAGCAATAAAAACATTATTTTGAAAGAAATGGCTATTTTGACTGATCACTTGACTAATAAATCTTTGAATTTTAGAACACGAGCTCCAATACTTCAGAGTACTTTACTTCCGTTGCACAGCAGATACAGTCAAAGATGGATATCCCTGGCATTTAATATCACCTTGCTAGTAAATAGTGGTGTTGGAGTGTGGTCAGGGGAGAAGATGCATGACTGGGGCTCCAAAGTATCTGGTTGATCCTTGGCCACCAGTGACAGATGGCATAAGACAGAGGCTGGTCCCTGGCAGCAGTTCTTGTCTGCAGGGGATCCTAGCCACCCCTAGGCTTATTGGTTATTCTTATAGTCAACTACACATTGACATCCCTAATGAGTGCCCGGGGGGGGGGGAGGGGGAGAAGAGGAGGGGGGGAAGGGACAGAAAGTTTGGGTTATGTGGGGTGGGGGCAGAAGGCTGGGATGACAGAGGCTGGATCTGGCCAGGAGCTCACCTGCTTGACCCAGGCTTGGGCCAGGCTCACCTTGCCTGCTTGGCCTAGGCTTGCCATGGACAGAGGCTCGGATCCCCTGTGGACATGGGCTGCTGCCAGAACAGTCTGTCTGCAGCAGGCCCTGCACCCCAAACCCCTGCCCCATGGTCACAACCACCTCCTTCACCCACATTCTCTCCCAGACATCTTTTGTACCGCAGTCCCTTACTGCAAGCTCCCTTCTACACCCAACCTCCATCCCAGACCCCGCACCTCCTCCACTAATATCATGGAAGAGGGTGGCTCTTGACCACTTTCCAAATTCTTGGAGTGGCTCCCATCAAAAAATATTTCCCAGCCCTGCATTGGACCATTGTCTAAATTCAGTTGCTATGCAATGAAATATTGGTCACTTTCCACCTTTTTTATAGTTAAATTTTATCTAGAGCATTGAGAAGTAATGTATTTTATAAGTTGTCAAACATCTAGCCAGGATGTCATGTACTAAAACTACCAAAATATTAAAGGTTTCAAATAACCTTTTTTATTGTTGGCACACTACACTTTCTGGCATTCATCTTACAAAATTATTATATTTGTTCTCACTCATTTTTAAACTAAGAGGCTCACATGAGACTACCTGAATAATCTTCCAAAATCAGCATTCCCAGAATCATTCACTGTAATTTCTGAGGGCAGAACTAACATGGACACAAGTTCATAATCACTGAACAAGATAGAGCCTATTAGTCAGGATGGAGGGAGCAATTCCGCTGACCTCCAACTGTCACATCAAGTACTTAAATTACAGAGCAATTAAGTTGCATTGTTAAAAACATTAAGGTTAATGTTATTTTGGCAATATAAATGTTCATGTAGTATGATCAAATAAAATGGTATTAAGTTCCATTGAAACACTTTGTCCCTTGGAAAAAAAACGAGCAAACCGTGTACTATGCTTAATTTTAGTTGCTTTATTTTTCAGGTAGTCTGAAAGATATAAAAACACAAAATTTCACCTGTCAGGAAATAAAAATACTGCATGGGAGAAAAAAGTGTGGAGGGGTAGAATGATGAATGTTACTGATAATTTTGAAATAAATGATGTGATTTTTCCATACCAAATATAAAACCTTATTTAACTGGAAAATAGGAAGAAAAATGGTTAACCAATGTGTATTTATTTAAGCTGCCAAAGAGAATTTAAACCTTAATGGGCCAAATTCCGTCCTCTATAAATAATGCTGAAAACTCAGCAAGTACTCTTCATCTATAGTTGTCAAAAGGCTTTACCATGTTGGGTAACTCCTTACCCTCATTTTTTACAAATGGGAAAACTGAGGCATAGAAAATTAAGTAACTTGGCTAAGTTCACACTCTGAGTTGATTTCAGAGCCAAGACTTGATTGATAGATTTCCTGAGGTCTATTCATAGTACCACACTGCCACTCACTGACTACAATGTGTTTTGGATCAGGTCCTAAAAGAGGAGAACTTGGCCCCAAATATAAGTCAGAATCTAATAATATTTCATCTGAAAACTTTTGCCTTCTAGCTACAAAAATGTTTGGGCTTATCAATATTAATGGACTGTTGCAGCACAAGTTTAAAGTTGCAGCAATAATTTGATCAACTTTCCTTAAAAGTCAATAAAATAAATGCATAGCACAGGAAATGGCTTCATTTGAAAATATTCCATGACCTGGATGAATTCCTCTCTTTCATTCTCTTTTTCTGTGATATTATTAACCTTTAGACAGATACATAAACATCACAGAGGCAAAAATAATAGATTCAAGTGAACACACAAATCAATAGCATTTTAACCTTTTTTTTTTTAATGAAACAAACTAAAATTATGCCTCTTCATTTTGGATAACATTGTATTTGCATTCGTCAGCAATGAACAACATTCATACGTGTGAGGATTTTTATTTTCTTTTTAAACTAATGTTGGCCAAACAGCTTATTGGTCTATAAAATATAAGGGAACATGCAGCTCATATGAACTTACTTAGTAAGTTACTTAGTAAGTTCTCCAGTGATGAAATCTGTGCATTGAATTCTGCTAAAGAAAGAGCTAGAAAGATCTCATGCATGCACAATAGCACAAATGACTATGATACTGGACATAAGTTTACAAGAGGCACACCAATATATTTTTAAAGTCAGTATTTATGCAATTTCAAATCACTCATATGGCATGCTTTACATTACAACTTACAAAACAAATGTTGATCATAAACAAATGCAGAGTTTAAAAAAATGAACAAGGTTTATTGACATATGACTCAGACAATTTAAAGCTAATTTTAGGCCTCATTGTCTTCTAACTAGTTTTTTATATGTATCAATTAATAGTGTAAAATCTCATAATTCATATAATACTGCTTAATTTTTTACAATTAGAAATTACATTTTTCTATTGCTCATTTTATATTTTTTCAACTCATCTTATAATTGCATTGATTAACTGAACTGCCAGTCCACTCAGTGACAAATGATTCAAACTGCATGATCATGTAAGCAAAAGGACACCATGCAGCATATACACAATATTTTTTATTTGGAATTATTGAAAGAAGTGCTGCTGCAACACACACATTTAGGATCCATTTCTGGAAAGCAACTCAAGAAAAACAACGTTATAGTTAAAACTGCCCTAAAAAACTACAGAACTACCTTTTTTCATTCATGATATTTTAATACAAATAGGCTGGATTAATTCATATTTTCCACAGATTTGTAAAATAAATGCCAAATTTTGGGGGAAGGACACATTTTATTAAATCTTTCTTCAAAATTAGCATGCATATGACTGCTATCTTAATTTACAAGAATTCTGTGTAATTGGAGGGTGTTCTATTCATAGATCTAAGTATGCATCTGCTTCTAAAATGTAAATTATAAGAATTCAAGCATTAGACTTACAGTGAGCTAAGGGTGCATGAGCATTACACTTTGTTTGCTGTTTTATTTTCAGTTACCTGGCTTGATTCAGCATCCAAAACCTCAATTGTAAGAACCATTTGTGAAATATTTATGTGTATTTCCCAAGACAATCCTACAATAATGCATTATGAATGTGCTTAAGCCAATACTGTACTGAATCTCCTTTAAACTACGATCTCTTCTTTCCCTTAAAAAAGTAGACTATTTAGCATAACTTTATACAAATTATACCATCTCACTTTTCGCAGCACCTAATATGCATTCACAGACATTAGAAAGTGACATTTTTATGAGTGCACGGTTGACACATGAGCTGCAGAGATAAAGGAAAATCCTCCCACCAGTAAGTATTCTGCATCTTGACCCCATAAGAGCTTCTATAAGGCAGATAAGCCAGAGAGAAGAGGAGAGCAACACTGGGTGTGACTCACCTCTCTTTTGGGTATCTCTAAACTACAAAGGCTGGCCACCCTAAAAATCTAACACTAATGTTGAATCACTATTGTTTGATGTTTTCAGTGTTCCACATTTGGTATCACTCATCTCTTGGCACAGATGAACATGCAACATGCCTAAAAATATCTTCATCGTGTGAAGGACTAACTCTAAATCTCCAATATTACCATCTTCTCTTACAATACAGAACCAGGCCACCACAACATTTGACAAATGAGATACAAGGATGTGGTTCCCTCCAATACTCACTACCATTACTCTTGATAGACCATCAGAAGTTAATATTTGAAGCTTTACTTTCTTTTGACACACTACAGTTCAATACTTAGCTTCTATGATACACCAAAATCCTTCTCAATGGGGAGAAAAGGATCAATCAGGTTTTGCAATTTGCGTCACAAATGCATCAAATAACATTATTCATCAATTCATAATTACTGGAAATGTTTGTTCATTCAGGAGGACTGGAGAGAGGCATGATTACCTGGACTAATCTGCTAAATAATGGTATAAAAGTTACAAAGCACCTAGTGCACTATCCTCCAGGTCAGTAGCATAGGAACACCTACCAAGGGACCTTATTACATCCTAAAACACAGTACTTTTAACTCCAGTATTTATAACTGTTGAAACCATGTTTGGAGATGCTCCGAAGATTTCAGTCCTATCCCAAACTACACTTTAATCAATCAATATGCTGTACCAATACAGATGGCAAAGTATTAATTACTCAAACACTTCAGATCATCCACTCTTATTTACCCTGGGAGCATATGTGTTATTCGAATAATTATTTTATAAGGACCACATCTTGCCAATGAAGTTGCAAAGGAGTAACTAAGGGAAACATTCTGCCTTGTCTCTCTAACATAATTAACTATTTTTTGAATCTCATCTACATTAAATTCCATTACAACTACCCTCACTATTACAAGATCTTTTAAAATAACACCCTAATATGATGGTTTAATTGAAATTATAAACCTTTTTAAAAATCCCTATATTCAAATGAAATAAGTCAATGTGGAAACTGAACACAAGATATGTTATATCTTCAGTCTTTAAATAATTGATGCATTCTTAAGAACCAATTCAGTGTTACGTTGGTAGGTCCTTTTCCTCCTCATGGTGACAATTTATTTTAGTGTAAATTTGCTAGAAATTGACTTCAATATGCATAACTTGGCATACTGTTTTTTTATTAAAAATTTCCATAATCAAATTACAAAATACAGTAATGAAGGTCTCAACGAACAATAAATCCGTTTGAATGGAAGAATAAAATTGCTCCTCTTGCTAAAAATAAGATACAAAAAGTAAATGGACCTGAAGAACTAATACAACAGCATCTCTTACTGTTGCTACCATTATAATTCATGGAATCTAGAAGAGGCTGCTGGCCAGACAACCTATGCACTCCTGTCCCTTCTCATATTCAATATTTATCCCATCAGATGAAGATTCTATTGAGGAGCAGGAATGGAGATGACATGCTGTTATGAGGTAATTGTCAGTATATTTAGATTTCACTGTGTAAAAGATTATTGTTCTTTCTGAATAGCGAATAGCACAATGTGTCTGTGTTTGAATATAGGTGTTTAAAAAAATCTGTAGGATGTTACTTTCTAAAACAGATGTTTTCCTTACAAAAAAGCACTATTTTGACTGCTAAGCCAGTATTTCACTCCAGTAAGAGCCAGTTCCAAGAGGCAGTCCAGTGCATTCCCAGCTAGGCTCCTCTGCAGGCTGCTGCACTAAACAGCAGGCAGATGAAAGGGGCTGGCAGGGGGCATGCCCCACAGCAGTCTGGATTGCCCCAATCTTAAATTCCCGGGGGGTGGGGAGTCATTCCTACTGACATTTCCTATTTCTTGCTGTTTTCCTTCTGTCACTGTCTGGGAGCAAGAGGAAAGCACCCACTCTCCCTGCATTCCTCTTCATCCTGGCTGGTGTGGGGAGGGGGCAGACAAGTGAGTGACCTATGTTGTGTGCTGTTCTCTCATTCTCTGACAGTAACGGGAAAGGGAAGAGAAAGCAACAAGCAGCAGCAGGAGGAACTGCACTCCCTCTACTCACGGGAACTTCCTGTCCTGAGCTCCCCCACACACCTTCAGCCTCAATTCCTATACCCCTCCACACACCCAGCTGCCTTCCCTGAGTCCCTCTTCACACCCTCCAACCCTGATTTATGCACTACCTCACACCCAATCTCTTGCCCTGACTCCTGCAACTCCTACACCCCCAACATTCCACCCCACACTTAAATGTCTTCAGGTACTGTCATAGCGCACCCCCAAAACCCTGCTCTGAGGCCTCACCCAAAGGGGGCAATACAATAGTAAGAAATACCTGTACCTGTAAGAAATTTAAATTACTTTCACCCCTGAAAAGTAGAATAATTCCAATTTCACAAATTAGTCAATTTGAGAAACAGGATCATTAGCTGCTTGCTCATTAATGCTTTAATTACAAGATTTAATCTCCGATATTTTACAATTTATTATCAAAAGTTGTTGTCATTGTGATGTAAATTTGTGGAGTATTGCGCTGAGCAAAATGGATTAAGCCACTGTTTAAAAGAGACAAGGCACTTGCGTTTTTTGAACATGAATAGAATATGTTTGTGTTTTTTTCAAGTACCTCTTACACAATGTCATGAGGAGGGATAAAGAGTGGGAGACTTGTTTTCAGAACTCTAAATCTACATCACTCGAAGTACCTGACATACACATCCATGTAGTGGCATGTTAAATAGTTTAATTATAGCTGGAGGAAAAATGAAGAACAATGTTCTAGTCCTCCGCAGCATTCCTCATTTTGTAGTACGTAGTACAGTAGTAGTTTGAGATTCAAACAAGACTATGTACTAAATTCTACAACCCTGTATCATACACAGTAAAATATCATCTGTGAAAGAATTTTTTTTCTTCTATCTACTTTTAAGCCACTTAGCATGGTAGCATTTGACCTCTGGTCCTTGGTTCTGGCAGTAAGACTTCTTATGTTTGATGTTGGCTATGGTGGGCAGATTTTACACTCCCTACTGAACACCCAGAATATCAAAAGGATTATTTCAGTGTTGGTGTGCAGGAGGAAATACTAAATACTTATTGAAATCTATTTCACATAAAATCTATTTCTAAATCCCAGCAATAGAAGACAAATATGCCAATCCAAATGCCATGAACTACCAGTTATGTTCTTAGGTGGTCCACTGAGAAGAAGAATGCAAAATGCAGTGAGAAGGATTTACCAAGAAGTCAATGATCATACTGTGGGCCTTAAAACTCATTTCACTGTAAAATTTGTCAAAGGGTTGATGATGCTTTCCAGAAGGGATTCTTGCCACTTTCTTTGTGAAATTCTAGTGGGTTAGAATAAGGTTTCCTAATAATTTAAATAAAGGAACTGTTCATGAAATTACAACAGTTTTCTGCCCCTGGAGAACTAAAGATGTGTGTTATAGAAAAGAGAATCCAAGGCCTTGTTCAAACTGTAGTCAGTTACATTTCTAATGTAAATTGGCTT
Source organism: Rafetus swinhoei (assembly GCA_019425775.1). Lineage (NCBI taxonomy): Eukaryota > Metazoa > Chordata > Testudines > Trionychidae > Rafetus > Rafetus swinhoei. The sequence continues at coordinate 60,279,906 of CM033427.1, forward strand.
GCAGCACTTGCAACTCAAAAGTCAACAGAAGAAAGGAGCCAAGCTAAATGATGAATTTACATTATTAGGACATTTTGGGAAAAAACCTCAAAGGATAATATTTTCAAAATCACCTAAGTGTCTTGACACTCAGTAGGACATATACTTGGAGAAATTTTACATAACACATCAAATTTAATGACATATGTAATAATAAAAGGGTACCCTAAACTACAAAATTGGCAAATCTTGTAAAAAAGTCAAGTATCCTGCATCTAATGGCCAAAGTGCTGACATAAAGTCAACTTTTTCCACTTTGATGTTACTGCTGTTTGCTCCCTGATTCTATGACATATCATCCTTTGACTGAAAAGTGATAGATATGCAGTCGGGATAAATAAATGAAAGCAAAGATGTTCAGGAATAAAATCTGATGCAACATACATGTTAATACTTATTACTTAACCTTCACATTTTTTAAATCTACAGCTGCATTCAAGTTCTGTACTGTAAATTATATAAAATTGTGTCTATAGATTTAAACTAAAAATGAGAGAGAACTAGTTTATAAAGCTGCATCAAGTACAACATGTTGAAGATGTCACTGATGGTTTCTTGAAGCAAACAGCTATCTGGTAAAAGCTTGACTTAAATACATCCTTACAAAAAATGCTTGATTAAGTTATCTAATGTATTTATTTTTGTGCTTCTCTAAATCTCTGAACCCTTGCTCCCGACCATCATCTTTATGCAAAGCCCTTGACTTTTTCATGGCAGAAAAGAAAGGGCAATTTCATTTATAGCACCTTACCAAGACATCAAAATGTGTCCTGGATTTCCACAATTAAATGCCAAGAAGTAGAAATTCTAATTATTGCAAGTTTGGACACTGCAGTACCAGGTCCAAAATTCTATAAGAAGAAAATAGTTCCACGGGGTACTTCCACATTAATTATAAACAAACATTCACCTGAAGCTTTGTTTGAGACTGTTGTATATTTATGTTCCATCCAGATGCCTCACTTTTTTCACAAGAGGATCTGGTCTGAAGTAGGTCATTTGATGCTCAAATGTGTCAAACAGTGATCAGTAGCGTTTATTTATTGAAATGGAGAACATAAATTTGTTTCAAGATACTAATCATCTGATCATGGAAGAATCACATTATCTATACACTGTAAGTGAGAACAAGTTAACACGTACTTGAAACTTTAATACTTACCACTTCCCTCTGTTCTTCTTTGGGAGCCAGTAGAACTGATAATAATAAAGTTCCCAAATCATGATCAGGATAGTGAGGATCCTTCAAAGTCAAGGTGATATCTGTTGGTCTAGAGGACCAAAGGACACATTTATTTTGTATTTCAAGCACCAATTCAATGACCTTTCTGAAGCATTAGGCTCAATAGCATCCATATTTAAATTAATCTTAGAAAATAATCTAAAAAAAAAATCTATTACTTTCATGTGGTTTAGTTTACCTCTATTCTTAAGGACGGACCTCTGAATACATTTGTGTAGGACAGCCTCTCTCAAACCTGGACCTGTGGAGTCGCCAGGCTGGCACCCAGCAACAACTATAACCAGCCCATGCCCCACTACCTATGATTTGCTGTGGACACAGACTATGGAAATAATGCCTCAAAAGGTCTGCAAGGCAGCAGCCTCCACAGCTGCTGATTAGCTCCCTGCCACATATAAACACAAGAGGTGTTCCAGGAAGTGTCCTGGCAACCGCACACCTCTGCTGTAGCTGCCACAATTATTCCATTCATCCTTTTGAATTTTTGGCTTCAACCTCAGCTTCTTTTGGTCTTTTCCTCCTGACCTGATCCAGACTCTGAAACCCCTCTCAGACTCTGATCTTTCATATCCACCATGGCCTGGAACTTGACTCTGAATGCCTCTGCTACTCTCAGGCTCAGATTTGTCCTGCTTAAATCCTTGGTCCCAACTGCCCTGGTCAGGGGCCTGATAATTTCACACTTCACGCTTTCCAAGCATCTTACTGTACATTCAATAATTCAGTCTGAATTTTATTTATTTCAATGAAATAGAAGAAATAAGATGAAATAAGTTTAAGAATAAGATGAGGTACAGCTCAGAACAATACTCATGAACAGAAATAAAATGGCTGCAGAGTTACATACAATGACTCAATACGGTACTACCATTAGCATTAATGTTACAGCAATGTCCTGAAGCTATGTGCTCTTTGCCTGATAACAATCCCCTGCCACTTTAGCTTATTTTTAAAAATACTGTTGAAAATTCTATTTGCAATATTACAAGTACGAGATTAGTTGACACCTTGAGAACTGTGCATGTATGACTCCATGGACTGTCACACCTATATCATACCTGTTTAATTCTAGTGAAGTGAGATCCAAAAAGGCTGAGCCAATAAAGTCATCCTGAAGCCCAAAATCATAGTCAAAGACCTAAGATGTACAAGAAAAGAAAGTATTTATAGTAGTAGAAATTTTTTAAAACGCTTCCTTAATTAATAAGTGTTCATTTCTCAGGGTGGATTTTCATTCTGTTAAAGCAGGATTACCGTAGGGTTCTTGCTTGAGGTAAGTAAATGAACATTTGAAGGTGCACAGTGTACCTACATATGGAAACGTCCAAGGAACTATCAGATCTTGACTGCATAAATGTACAATATCAACCTTCTATTGACAGAACAAGAAATTTTATAACAAACCCATTGAAACTGAAGAGGAAAAACAGAAGTAAGATTTTAAAAAACTCCAGATTCAGCTTCCAGTTTATGAAGTATACCTAAATTGTTGCAGTGAATAATTCTATAAAGCACAGGCCAGAGGACTGAGATATAGTTATCAAAAGTAAATGGACTGTAGTTGCAGTATTACTACTAATACACTTCTAGCAATATAATTTTGCATGATGCTTTATAGAATTTTCTTTAAAAAGGAATTACAGTCTAAATTAAGGAATCAGAAGATGTACATAGGAGGATTTTATCACTGGAAAAGTCAATAAATCAGTATGTGGTAGCTGTTAACTGGCTTGCCTACCATATGGTGGCAGATCTCATAAAGCATTTACACCAGTGGAGGCTCTTTTACAGTTCAAGTGCAGATTGCTGAGGCCCCTCCCCATTCTCCAGCTACCAGACTGGGGGGCAGAGCTCAGAACTTCTGCCTTGCAGCAGAAGTTGGGATAGGGGCTTCTGCCCAGTGGGGAGTTGGGTCTTTAGCCTCATGAGGCATATCTAGCAGGGCTCAGGACTTCAGCAGAGCAGAGCTGAATTCCTGAGTACTCTGGTGCCTCCCCTGGGAATGAAGCCCTGAGCCCCAGTAGGTGTGCCCCGGCTCTTGAACTTCTGAAGATTGTCATTTGGGCCCCCAGGGGAAGTAAATTTGGCCACCTCTCATCTTGACAAACCTCTCACAAAAACCTGGAGAGGAGTCTGTGGTCACTGCATAGATTAGTGCCAGTGATGTGGGGAAAATGATCCCTTCCCCCTTTAAAAAGCCAGAGAGGGGGACCTAATTGAGAAAATGAATGGAAAAAAAAAAAAAAGAAAACAAAGAAAACAACCATTACAAGTTAGACAAACAAAAATTTAGAAAACTAGGGTCCCAGCAATGGTACCTTTACTCAGATTAACTGCAGTAGAAGTGCTACTGAAGTTGGCACTAATCAGGCTTTGAAATATCACAACACTAACATTATATCAGATAATATAGGTTGAACCTTTCTGGCTCAGGACTCTTTGGTTTGGCAACATCTATGATCTGTCAGGACCATGGATGTTTTGGACTAGAGAGTCCCTGGATCAGAGAGCTCCAGCAGCTGTTAGCTGGGAGCACAGCCTGGTTCACTGTCCCATGTAGTGGAACTCAGACCACTTACAGTGAGAGATAAGAACAAGGGAGCTTGCTGAGAGCCACCTGGCTTTATACCTCAAGCTGTAGAGGTTCTGACACTAAGCTCAGGAGGTCCCAGGTTCAAATCTGCCTGGTGGTGATTATAAGTGGTACCCAACTGCCACAAGGCAGATTTGAACCTGGGTCTGGAGCTTAGTGTAGGAGCCTTTAGGGCTTGAGCTATAAAGCCAGCTGGCTCTCTGCTTAGGCTGAAGAACTCCCTTGTTCTTATCTCTCGCTGTAAGTGGTCTGTGTGCCACTACATGGGACAGTGAACCACACCAGGTGTGTCAGTTACACCGGCAGCTGCCAGGGGGCCAGGAGTGCAGCCAGCAGCTACCAGAATGCAGGGAGCGCAGCCCAGCCAGCCATGAGATCCCCTGGTCTGGCAAACTTCCTTGTCTGGCACCTCTCAGGTCCCAAGGGTTCTAGACCAGCACTCTGCACTGACTCATGCATCTCCACCCCATACATTCTCCTGCATTCCCATCCCATTTCCCCCCACACACGTTCCTGCCCTGATCTCTGTACCCCCAGCCTCCTGCCCTCACCCACACACACCCAGCCCCCTACAGCTCCCCTTCACACTACCAGCCCTCACATTATGGAGGACAACACGATGAGGACAAAGCAGGCACTTCTAAAGAGCAGTGACCACTTAATTACAAGTATATAGTTTTAATTTTTGTACCTATTTTAGTTATAATGCAGTATGTCTTTTTTTAATGGATTCTCAGTCAATATTATTTTGAACATCTGCACTGCATTGTTCTGATTGACTGCCATTGAACTCACTTAAAATCTGAGCAATTTTACCAGGTGTCCCATATTCAGTATACGAAAATATGGTCACCTTACTAGTACAGAACAGTGTAAAGCACATCTCACATTTCAATAAATTATGAAAAAGCTATCAACTATGGCTATATGAACACCAAGAGCCTCAGAGTTCCACTTCCCCAAAAATAGATTGGAAAAAAGACAAAAGGTTTATTTACTCTCCCAATGAAGATACAAGCAAAGACTATTATTAAAGGATTGGTGAGGGAAGGGTATGCCCAAGTTTAGGCAGCCACAATGGCTGACTGTCCTTGGCCCCGCCCCTTGCAGGGGTGTGGAGCTAAGGACTCAGCACTCTGCAGGATCAGCCTGAAATTACCCTTCAGCAAACAACTATTTTTCAATATGACATAACAAAGGACCATTTTTAAAATGAAAAGACATTTGTAGTGCATTCCCATAAACACAAATTAAAAATACTTTAAAATAACTCTTTATTTTCTACCTTTTCTTTATTAATAAACAGACTATTAAAAATGGAATTTTTTTTAAAGCCTAATTAATATGTCTTATAATTAATTATTGGTGTTTCTTAGGGTTGTTAGCATATAGTCATTTAAATAACCAATAAGCTTGGAGTTATCCATTAATCCAAACAAGCACACACACACACACACACAGCTTGTGCGGGCCGGGGCAGGGAAGGCAAGAGCCAGTGCCTGCAGGAAGCTGGCTTTTAAGCCGGCTGCTGGTGCGTGCTGCTTCCTGCAGAGCTGCTTTCCCACCCCCAAGCTCCCTCCCACAGAGGCAGCAGCACAGATGGCACTGGAACCCGTGGAGCCACCTGCCTCACCCCCATGCTGCTGTCTTTGATACAGAGGCAGTAGTGCAGAGCGTGAGGGGGGACAGGCTAGAGCCAGTATACTCAGGAAGCTGGCTTTCAAGCTGGCTCCCCTTGTGTATTGGCTCCTGCAATGCGGCATGCCCTCCCCCAGCGCACGCGCACACACACACACACACACACACACACACACACACACACACACACTGCAGCCACACCCCCCAGGGGGTAGCCTTTAATAACCGCATGAAATTGTTGAGGGTACTCGATTACTAAAAGAAATGATATCTAACATCCCCTAGTACTTATTTCTTAATTTTGCATTTGCTCATCTTCGCAGCTTCATTTTCTGACTTTCATGCACTATCATGCTATTGTCTAAATGACAACATTAAAGATGTATTTACATTTTAAAATTGTTTTTCATTATATTTTTGTAAAATCAGGAAAGTTATTTCAACTGCTTTGCTAAAAATATCTTAGAGGAAGAAAATTAGCTAAGCCTGTCCTTTTGACATGTACAATTACACGATAAACTTTTTTCAGAGAACAAACAGTATCTAGAATTGTTCAGCAAAACTTCTACAGAAGCAAAATAAGTGCATGACTCACCTTTATATACAATGGTTCTCTCAGGTGATCAATAAGAATGCAAGTTTTTTCCTCCCACACAGGATTGAGGTTCTTGTGTATAGTTTTACTTCTAAACACTTCTTTTCCTCCAATTTTAAACTTGACATATGGATCGCTGCTCCCTGTTGGAGACACACATTGATGCAGTTTAATTACATAACGTCTGAGTAGACTGGAAATTTAAATCACCGTAAAATGAACTAAATATAATTTCACTGACTGTATCAACTCTGTTTTCTCCTATCTGAAGTTTATAGAAGGGGCAAATAACTGTTTTGTTGCTTACAAATGTATAAAATAAAATTCCTAAGTATCACCTAAACTGCATAGAACTATGTTATTAGGAGAATGGGAAAATATTAAGGGTGAAATCCTGGTCCTATTGAAGTCAACAGCAAAACTCCAACGGATTTTATTGTGTCAAGGATTTTACCTTAAATTGGGGAAGTTTCTCTTCTACTACCATGAATAAGCAAGTTTCCCACTTCAGTCTCATCCCCATACCCAGACAAGTTTAGTGTCTACACTCATCTCCTTCCTGCAGACATCCTCGCTGCCTATCTAAGAGAGGCTCCAACTCTTGTTAACTGTAATTAACTCATTCTGGCATCAGTTCTTGTGCTGTTGCTTCCCAAGTTGTATTCTATACTGAATACACTGTCAAAGAGGGACTTCAATACTTACACTAAGAAAGCATTAGGAATGGCAATTTTCAAAGGCTTTCATATCATAAATAAAATTTCTGATATGTCCTGCTTTGATAATGCCCTGACACAGAATCCAAGTGGTAAAGTAAAGAAGTACTACAGCTCTTTCCCTGTAGTTTTATAATATATACAAGTGAATTTTATAATTTTGTAAAAATTGTGGAATTATTAAAATTGGCATCTTCAGAGCATTTTCAATTTTACCTACTTTTGTCAAATTAAATTTAAATTTCATAAAAGATCCTGATTTGACTGTAAGTTTGCTGATTCATTGTTACAAGCAATTAACTGATAGTGAAAATTCTGTTTTGCTCCATTTCATTCAAGGTGATTTTAGAATAAATTCAGTATCTTCCATGTCACCAGTTACAAGAGATGTGAGAAAAGACTGCTAACACAGAATGCAGAACTTTTCCAAATTTTCTTATCTTCATTGACTGTAAAAAGTTTATGCACCTATCTACAAAGAAATTTAATGAATGCATTTTGTTAAACTACTTTATACCACTAAATAAAACCGACATTTTACCAGTATTTTATATATCCACTAGATGGCACTATTATTTATCCAAAAACTAAACACTATTCTAAACCACAGATGTGAGTACAATGTATCTCACATTTTAAGCAGGTTTAAAGTGAGGCTTATTATAATAGGATCTTCATTTCATAGGCAACACTATGTATAGTTAAAGGGTAAGATACAGTGAGTTAACCCATTCTTTCATCCTTCTACTAATGATGAATCTCTTCAGGGCAGAGATTATGTCTTTGCTTTTATTCTGTAAAGCATTTAGACAATTAGGTGTGCTCAAAAGTAATAGTTAAAAGGGGTTGGCCTAATGTCCTGACAAAGTTACCCCTCCCTTCACTGTTAAGTGTGCTCTATACCTGCTAGCCGCATAGCTGTTGCCCTTCACCCTGCATTTCAGAATACATCTACACATGCATCCATACATCTATCTAAATTCTAGATGCTTGGGAGGTAAGTTGGCACTGCTGAGGGGTCCGGGTAAGTACAAATCTTTGACTGAGACAACTTTGTACCAGTTCACAGCGTGAGTGAGGCACAATGGCAGATCATGTATTTCAGTAGTCTGCCACTCATAGTTCTACAATGCCTGTACCTTTTTTGTGTGATCCTTACCCAATCTATAATGGTCCCTGTCTTCTTCCACTGCACACCCTTTTTGCTGGTAATCGTGAGTTCACCACATCAGAATACTCTTCTACTACACTTCAGACAGATCAATACAGGTGAGCCTGAGAACAGGTGCCTGGTGTACCAACCACACCATGTGCTCATGTGCTGATGAAATGTATGGTCAGAGTACGCCATCCTCCATCTGGACTGGCACATTCACTTGCACCTAGAAATTTCACGAAGGCTGGAGCAGGCAGGCAACTCAGACAACTCTGGCTCAGTGCCAGGAATTCCTTGACAAGAGAACAAATTACTCTAATAGTTGCTTTGGAGGGATCATTACACCTTTTACGATGAGCTAGACTGGGTGATGTAAAGGGCTCCCAACACAGAGCCTGAAGTAGGTCATAACTGCCTCCTCAACCTTGCTGGCCTCGTTGTCCAATGGGTTGCTGATGAGGGCCAGGGTTAGGGGGCAGTAGAGAGTGTAGAGGTCACCCTGGAAGACAAGGAGCATGTGATTCTACACCTGTAGCTGGAAGAGCTGGCAGGGGAATCCCCTATCGTATGAACCAGATGAAGATCCACAAGTGACGGCAGGAACCAGAACCAGATGCAGTTTAGTTACAAAGGGCCCACATTGGCTATGTCTACACTACCAGGTAATTTTGAAATACCTGCCAAACTAACTATTTTGAAATAAGCTTATTCCTCTTCACAATGAGGAATTATTTAGAAATAACTTATTTGGTAGTTTGGTAGCTTGGTAGGGTGGACACACGCCTTGTTATTTCGAAGTAAGGGGAGTTATTTTAAAATAACTTCCCAGTGTAGACATACCTATCAAGATCTCCCCTTATTCTAGTGCTACACTTTTTATTTTAAGCCGAAACCCTGATCTGTTCCAACCCTTATGAGGTCCCCAAGCAAGACAGCTATAAATCAATAATTGTATTGATTTTCCCACGGACTAGGGTTATAAGCGACTAGCTGACTACCCGATAAGCATATACTTATCTTACCTCCCAAGTCCAGGAGCTAACCCCACTGTGGCTCTGCAGTTTCCCCCTTTATTGACTACTCAATTAGTGGATAGAAATTTAAACATTCCTATCATGAACCACTATTATCCATTTGCCAGAAGCTATAAAATGATTGTTTGAAAATAATAAATGTGCTCCAATATCTGTGCATTTCTAGATTAGCCCACAGCCCACAAGAAAGAAGACTAGTGGGAGATGGAACTGTTAGCGAAAATGTACAGTTGGTTGTCTGAAGTTAGCAACAGCCATCTTTGTTCCTTGGAAGATTACACAGTTTCATGTTTCTTCCCTCCAATCATGTCTTACCATCTCCTTACAAACACACCAAGCCATACTCCATAAGCTAGGGGAAAACTGAGTGGGAAGGTAGGACAAGGAACCTATGTGGCAGCTGAACAAATACAGCGAGGAGTTGCTTTACTATGGAGAGGCAAGATAGTTGCTGCAAAATTTGAGAACAAAATAAATGAAATAAAGTTTCTTTTTTCCCGCTTGTCAACTTCACCATTAAGTGGTCAAAGAGGCAGGATTTTCTTGTGAATCTGAGGGTGGAGGGGGAGTAGTTGACTTATGCTTAGCGTCTCGCACGCTATGGAAACTCCTATGCTAGCTGAGAATATTGTCAATCTCCAGTCAAACTGCATCCTAGTCCTGTAATCCTATCTAGCCTATTAGTTCATTTTATCATCCATTTATCATTGTACTATGTGATATTATGGTCAAGTTACAGGCTATTTATATATAATCAAGTTGTGATAAATTTCTGTTGTAGGATTAATTGAAATATAGAATTGATAAATATTTAGTAATAATGAACGTGCAATAGTTATTAGTAAAGCATGGCTGAAATACAAAGTCTGCAGAGACATGTAAGGTTTTAGCTTTGCCCGGTTAGTCCATAGACAATGTTTTACACTAGTGGGTGACCAAGGAATAACCCTATGCCAGCAAGGTCATAATGTTACTGCATAAGATGTGCCAGTAGGTCAAGTTATAAAAAAACGGATTGCAATAAACAACAATGTATTTTCCAAGACCTTGAGACACCTGATTGTAACATTTTAATGTCTGTTTGACTGGAAGATACCTGGCATACATACATACATAACGAGAATAAGACAAAGTATGAACAACCTCTGAAAAATGGCCAGCTCAGTGTTCATGGAGCGTGAAAGTACAGATAAGGAAAAGAAGGTTGACACCTTCCTGCATATGAATAAGGCATGAGGTGTACTATTCAGAATTACAATATAAAAGAAGGATATTTCCCTGGTCAAGTAAAAGTGAAAGAGCCCTGGATGACTCAACAGGAACAACTCCTCTACTGATTACCATCTATTGAGTAGTATACTAGACCCCAAAACATCTTTGAGGACATCTCAGAAATCCCGAGCCTCACAGAAGGGAATGATGAGCTCACTGGAGTCCCTGAAGTTCATCTACACTATGCGCTTATTTCAAAATAAGCTATTTCAGAATTACAACTCCCGAAATAGATATTTTGAAATAGCGCATCCACACTGCGCTATTTTGATGGCCATATGTAGAAATAGTGCAACCATACTGATTAGGGGCTGAATTGCATTTGAAGCACTCCAGTCAGGGCATCACTTCCTGGAGCCGCTGCCAGAGGCTCATGCATAAAGGAGCTAGCCTCTACTGCCATGTCTCAGACTCTTCATCTTTGCCTACCTCCTCAAGGAACAGCCTACTCTTCCCACTTCATGCTTCTGTTGCCCTTGTAGATGCCACAGCACTTCTGCCATACAGACAGACCTGCTGCAAAGCAGTTGCCAGCTCAGACCTCCTGCTGCACCTCCTGGCGCAGTTACTGCAGGCTGCTCACACGGCACTGTAGGACCCGCAGCTCATGCTGGGGCACTGCCTCACCTCTCTCCATATGCAGCACAGCCCCTCCTGCCCTCCCCTGTGTACCATGTGCTGCCGCTTCTGGCACCAGGACACCAGTATTGAGTGGTGGGTCCGGACAGTCATGGAGCAATGGGATGACCAGCAATGGCTCCAGAGCTTCCACATGTGGAAAGACACCTTCAGGGAGCTGTGAGAGTCGCTTGCCCCTTCCCTTAGGCAACAGAACACCCACGTGTGACCCACCATGTCCCTTCAGAAGCAATTTAGAAGCTCACCACGCTGGACTGCTACAGCTCCATAGGGAACCAGTTTGGCATGGGGAGATCAACCTTCCAGGCCATGTTCTTGCAGGTATGACTCTCTTGCTATTGTCCCAGAAGGGTAGTGAAACACTGGAATAGGGTTTCCTAGGGAAGGGAGAGTGGACTCTCCCTCCCTGGAGGTTTTACCCTTGCGTTCACAAAGCCCTGCAGGGGATGGGGTAGTTGGGGGTTGCTCCTGCTGTGGGAACAGGCTTGGGCTCGGGGACCTTCCGAGGGCTCTGGCAACCCTGTGATTCTGTTTGAATCCTCTCATAGGTGGTGAGGGCCATCAGCGCCATCCTGCTGTACAGGGTTGTCATCCTGGGTGACGTGGATATCATAGTCACTGGCTTTGCTGCCGCGGACTTCCCCAAGTGTGGGGGGGCCAGTGATGGCACCCACATCCCCATCTGGGACCACAATCACTGGGCCTCTGATGATATCAACAGGGAAAGGTACTTTTAAATGGTGTTGCAAGCCCTCATGGACCACCGAGGCTGCTTCACTGATACAGCAATGGGTGGTCAGGGAAGTCACATGATGCCCATGATTTTAGGAAATCCAGCCTCTTACAGAAGATACACGCTGGCACTTTTTTCCCCTGAATGCAGGGCCATGGACATGCCCACGTGCATCGTGGGTGACGCTGCCTACCCCTTGTAGTGAGTTGAGGGTCGGTAACATGGAGTCAGCAGGCCTGAATAAAGGCCTGTAACATAAAAACAGCAACAGGCCTGCAATCTAGTGAGCAAGACTTTGGTTCAGTAACATAGCAGCCAGGAAAGAGGCCCTATTGATAATTGTATGATTGTGTAGGTTATGTCCAACATGGAAGAACATAGGGAGGTACAAGGATCAAGTATAGGCTATGAGCCAGAGGGGAGTAGCAGAACATCTCAATAAGAAACCATCTTGGTACCAAACACCTCCCCATAAAGAATACACATACCAACCTAGATTCAGGACCAGGTTGAAGTTGACAACATGATAGATAGTAAGCCCCCCACCCCTTCTGCGAGATAAAGGTGGTAACTAGGTAACAGAGTATGAACCTGGTACCTCAGAAGTGATTTAATTTGTTTGTACAGGTCTATAAATGGGTACCACAAAGGGTATTTGCCAGCTGGCCATGGGAGTAGGGGGATGTTAGCACATTGCCATGGCTTGCATGAGATGTAGTGGCACAGTGACAAGTCTGTTCACTGACAGCTATTAGTGTATGTCAATTGGCAATAAACCTGCTCCGGTGATTTCAATCCTTATCTGATTTGTGGTCTGAGGGCACTCTGGGAGTCTGTCATGTTAACTCGAGCGCACAGGGTAAACGCATTAGACAGGGGAGTGCACACACGCACACACACACACAGCTGAAAGTTTATCATCATTGAAGGAGTACAGGACCTGTCAGGAACCCATCAGGATGAACCCCGCATCCTGACAGAATGACACCCTGGCTAATGAAGCCATACACAGGACACCTGGACCCCACGGAAGAACGGTTTAACACCAGGCTCAGCAGGTCTTGCATTGTCATGGAAGGTGCCTTCGGTCATTTGAAGCAGAGGTTCCACCATCTCCTCGCCTGCCTGGAGGTCAGTGAATGGAACTGCTGGAACTGCCTGGACCTGAATGGCCACCTGCTGTATCCAGCACAACCCGAATGAGAACAAGGAGGAGACATTCCTACCAGGGTGGGGAACAGAGGCTGAGCAGTTTCAGAGGAATTACATTAGGAATGAACTAGACCAGAGTAACTTTCAAAGCCTATTTTGAGGGGGAAAAGACACATGCCCAGTCAAGATATTTATTTATAGAGTTCTTGAGGCTTTCATATAGACTTGTCAGAAGCACCTGGTGAACATTTGAACAGCACAGACTTATTTTAATGACACTATTGAAGATAGAGAATCAAGCTGTTCATTAAGTCTAATCCACTGCAAATGAATCTAAATGAAACCTCATTTTATGTTTTGTTTTAAGCAGCAATTTTTCAAGGCTGACTAAACTAAGGGTAATGGGAATTGGCTATGCAAATTCTTGGGGTAGTTGTGAAAATCTACAGCTTAAAAATTAAAAAATAATCCCAAATTGCAATTAAATGTAGAGTAAGCAGAAATTCCATTTGGCACATACCTATTACTTATGTGTAAGATTTAGTAAATATTGGGGAGAAGAATAGTGACTGTTTAGCTCTTTCTGTTGGTATGAACCTAGTACTTCATAAAAAAAAGACTTTTTAGAAAAATGGTCAATTCACAAGTGTAGTTTAATAGCTAGCTAATTAATGAGTTTAATTATAACTTGTTTAATTATATTGAAAGGACATTCTTTTTAAAGCACCATTTATTCACTGTACATGACTGCACAGTATATTTGAACTGTCCGTTCAAAAACATTTTTACATATTTAAATAAAACTAAAGGAAATTTGAAAATTAAAGTATTTTAAAATGAAAAAATCAGAAATCTTCATTTAGAAAATGTCTAAATTAATACTTGAATTTTGACTTATGTTGGCAGTGGGTGAATTCTGATCTAAGCAATCTGGCAAAATACAAATTGGTGAAATTCTCAGTTTTGACAAGCCTGAAATTTTTACCCTCTCAAAAAAAAGTTTAGTGAAAAATGTTTGCTCAGTTCCAATTCAGAATGTTCATCACCTCATAAGACCAATCTGGGTGCTAGAAGACAAGTAAAATGATGTACAACTTCCCCTTTAGCAGTGATCTGAAAGATGTTTTTAATCTCAACATTTTTCAGAAATTGGTAGATCCCACAACAATTCCAGCAAGGGGCAGTCTTCTTTATAGGGCTGTGTGTGTTTTTACTTTTAAAAATCTGTCAATTTTTATTTTTCTGGTGTGTTCAGTTTTCAGGCTCCTGAAGCAAAGGTTGGTCAGTATTCTGATATCAGGGAGAAAATTAGAGCTAGTTGGGTAAAAAAGCAAAACAGATCTGCTGAGAAACAATCTTGGTTTAAAGGGAATATTTCTTTCCCTATGGCAGCAGGGGGAAAGAGGGGAAGGGGGAAGAGAGAGACTCTAAGACTTACTAGAATCCCAATTTTTTGTGGGCATTAGGAAAAAGCAGCAGCTCCAAACAGCTACATGGGAACAATCTTGACTCCCCTCCGCAAAACTACAGGAAAAGCAGGCAAGAGCCTTTCTATTTAATAAATCCACTCAAGCTTTCCCCGCCTTTCCTCCAGTACCTTTAAAGTTCATTTACACATTCCCTCCCTCAACTCCTTTTCCTGCCATGTGCTTGAGTGGTAAAAGAGGAGACTGCAACTGCTTCTAGTAGGAAGTGAAAGATGATGCTGTTCTACCTGCCAGATAAAAGAAGCTGCAAGAAATGTAACTGACATGTTGAAGAATGAAAGACTTTCTTTTGCTACTTTGAAGAGGCAGTCCAATCGCAATGATTTCCCCCACATCTACCTCTGAGTCACTGATTCCCAGCAGCCCACAGACTGCAGGGCCCTACTATGCCCCCAGAAGCTGTAGTTCTCTTCCATTGCCCACAGAAAAGTTCCCATAATTAGAAGCAAAATTCAAGCATTCAGTGTGTTGTTCTGCTCTCTTTCCCTATGAGTCACAATTGCAGCATTCTTCTAGGACCTGTCTAAACCAGGAATTAGAAAGAGTCTCTCATTCAATTTTATCTGCCTTTCTTCGACATTGCCTTTTTCATGCCTGCAGATGCTCACTTTCAACTTTCATTGTTTCCTTTAGGAAGACAGTGATACATGCTCATCGAGGTGTCCTACCTATGGTTTCCCCATCTCAAATATTCAGATCCAATTCGGAGTAGTAGTTTAAACAGATTAAGATTTAACTAAGATTGATTGAAAGTTACAGTAAATAGATAGGACTTGCTCCTACACAACATGCATGAATTTTTTTTAAGACTGGCAGCCGTATTAGTCTGTAATAGAAAAAAACTTAAATAGTGAATAGTCCTTCAGTACCTTAGAGACCAACAAAAAAAAAATGTAGATGGTATCATGAGCTTTCAAGGGCACAACCCACTTCAGATGAACACACGAAAGCATACATGAAGAATGTTGCATGAATAAACTTAACGTAAAAAATGAGTGTGCTTTAAGTAAGAGCAGTTGCCAAGTAATTCCTGCCTAGGACCAGGAAGAGGGCTGCTCAGGAGAATATTTTTAAAGCAACTAATTTTAATTTGAAGGATTGCAAGTAAACCCATCTTCCCTCATGCACCTTCATTTTCCTTCCTTTTTACTATGGACCTCAGAAATCCCTCATTGCACCCTATTAAATGCAGTGTTATAATGCAGTAATCTCTTTTACTGGACCAACTTCTATTGGTGAGAGACAAGCTTTTGAGACCTGAAGAGGAGGTAATACCTCATCCATCTTGTCACTGCATTCTGTACTTATGAGAGTAAAGGAGTGAATAATGGATGAGAGACTTTAATCCCACTCAGCATGTGCAGGTGTATAACTATGCTTGTACATAAGGCTTGTCTTCATTAGGTGCTTGGTTTTTTTTTTTTTAAACCTCCGATTTTACCTTGAAATGAGCACAAATAGACTCAAGGCAGTTAACCACTTTATAAAGGCTCGTCTGGACATTTTGCAAGTTTGTTCAAAATTACAAACACATCTGGTTTATCCTAGGTTTTCTCCAGTCACATTTCTTCTGATATCTAATAACCTGAGATTCCAAGTCAACTAAATGGTGAAAGGTCTCTAATGGAATGAATCCAGCTTGAGTATTTTCTGACTACCAACTGCCTTCTTAATCCATCTGTTGGTCCTCATTCCCACTTTATATTACTTATGCTGAAACCCAAATATCAGAACCAATTTCTCCACCTACCCCCTGCTCAATTTACTTCATCCACACCTCCCTTCTAACCCACTGCTCTGTCTCCATCTCCAGTTCTCTTCATATCTCCTTACATGTTGCCCTTGATATCTTGAGCAGCTTGCCCAGGCTTGTGAATCATTATTCAAATTGCATCAGTTGGGAAGGTGGGGGATTGGATTTTATATATAATTTCCTGTATTTGGTTTTTTTTGCTTTTGTGTGTGGAGGGAAATGGTGTTAAGGTAAAACCAAATTCTATTACGTACAAGCTGTGCCATAATGCATCCTCACTGAGGTTTGAACCAGGAATGTTGAGCATTACAGCACAACTTATCACCTGAGATACAGAACTACATTAACTAGCAACAGCAACAGGTTGCTCTCAGTGAGGAATAGCAGTTGGCACCATGAGCTGGGTATGGGGGATGTCATAAGAACAGCTATACTGGGTCTAACTAAAGGTCCATCTAGCCCAGTATCCTGTCTTCGAACAGTGGCCAATGCCAGGGGCCCCAGAGGGAGTGAATAGAAACAGGTAATCCTCATGTGATCCATCTCCTGTCATCCATTTCCAAACCATGACAAAGAGGCTACAGCCATCATTCCTACCCATTCTGGCTAATAGCCACTGATGGACCTAACCTCCATGAATTTATCTAGTTCCTTTCTGAACCCTGTTAAATCCTGATCTTCACAATATTCCCTGGCAACAAGTTCCACAGGTTGACTGTGCATCATGTGAAGAAAAAAAAAAAAACAAAAAAACAAAAAACTTGCTTTTGTTTATTTGTTTTAAACCTGCTACCTAATTCATTTCATTTGGTGACCCCCTAGTTCTTAGGTTATGGAAACAAGTAAATAACTTTTCTTTATTCACTTTCTCCCTACCTATCATGATTTTATAGATCTCTATCATATCCCCCCATAGTCTCCTCTGTTTGAAGCTGAAAAGGCCCAGTCTTTTTAATCTCTCTTCATATGGCACCTGTTCCAAACCCCTAGTCATTTTTGTTGCCCTTTTCTGAACCTTTTCCAATACCAGTGTATCTTCTGAGAGGATGCAACCACATCTGTATACAGTGTTCAAGATGTGGGTGTACCAGGGATATAGAGAGAGAGGCAATAAGATATTCTCTGACAGTCTCTATCCTTTTTAATTATTCCTAACATTGTTAGTTTTTTTGACTGCTGGTGCACATTGAGTGCATGTTTTCAGAAAACTATGCACATTGACTCCAAGATCTCTCTGAGTAGTGTGACGGAGCGCAAAGGCTCCGCCACTGGACAGACGCGGCAGCCGGGAATCCCAGCTGCCGGGCCCTTCCCCCACGCCCATGTGGCGCATGCTCGCGCCAAACGCCGGGCGTTTTAAACGCTGGCAGCGTGGCTGGGAGGGGAGGAGAGAAGACTGCCCTCCGGAAGACGGGAGGGGAGCCGGAGGCAACAGGGGACGTACCCGACTGGCAGGACGAAGAGCTGGCGGGCCCACCTGTGGGGGGGAGCGGCTCGACCCCCCGGCCGGGAGAGGAGCAGCCCGCAGCTGGGCGACAGGCTGAGGCGGCGCCCCTTGGGGAAGCAGACGGCGGCCCGGCTGGAAACGCTGGAGAACCAGGTACCACAGTCGGAGAGCGCGGGAGAGGTAGGAAGGAACCCAGGGCGGGCTCATCCCGCGGGGCTGGAGACTTGCGGAACGGAATCCCGCTCCAGCCTTGAAGGGGCAGTGTTCGCCGCCCCCCTAGGGCCCTGGGTTGGAGCCCAGAGGTGAGGGCAGGCCCGGGCCCCCCCACCTTCTCCCCTTCCCCCACCTGCGCATCAAGTGACAACCAAAAGGGGCGAAGTAACATTGCAGGGCTGCGACAAGGGGGCTGCCCCCCCCCCGAGACACTGGGAGGGACCCTCGAGCCAAAGGGGCGTGCCCCCTAGAGGGACGTGTGGACAGAGTCCCGCTAGGCAGGAGCAGCATGGTTGAAAGGTGGGTGGAATAACCGATAGGCCCCAGGGACCGGGTGGTGTTGGGGGGGGGACGGGACTGGACCCCCTCCCCATGTCCCTTCCGCCCACCCGCCCGGGGGGCAAGAGGAAAAGGGAGCCAGGACCAGGGCAGGGGGTAAGTGGACCTCCGTGGTGCGCCGCCCAACAAGTAGTTATAGCTAAATTAGCCCCCATCATTTTGTACATATAGTTGGGATTATTTTTCTCCTCCCCCATCTGTATTATTTTGCATTTATCAACATTACATTTAATTTGCCATTTTGTTACCCGTTCACCTAGTTTTGGGAGATCCTTTTGAAGCTCTTCTCAGTCTACTTTGTTCTTTACTATCTTGAGCAGTTTAGTAGCATCTGCAAATTTTACCACCTCACTGTTTACCCCTTTCTCCAGGTAATTTACGAATATGTTGAATAGGATTGGTCCCACAATAGACACCTGGGGGGACACTACTAGTTACCTATTTCCATTCTGAAAACTGACCATTTATTCCTACCCCTTTGTTTCCTGTCTTAACCAGTTATCAATCTGTGAAAGGACCTTCCCACTTATCCCATGACAACTTACTTTACTCAAGAGCCTTTGGTGAGAGACCTTGTCAAAGGCTTTCTGGAAATCTAAGTGTACTAAGAGAGAGGAATACAAGGCATGAAGCAAGAAGCAATTTTGTTCCTTGAAATCCAATGGGAGGTATTTTAAAACTCATCATGCAGTGTTCATAGTAAGCTACATCAATGATGTACTATCACCCTCCTAACACAGAGGCTACGTCTAGACTGGCATGATTTTCCACAAATGCTTTTAACGGAAAAGTTTTTCCGTTAAAAGCATTTGCAGAAAAGAGCGTCTAGATTGGCACGGATGCTTTTGCGCAAAAGCACTTTTTGCGGAAAAGCATCCGTGCCAATCTAGACGTGGTTTTGCACAAGAAAGCCCCGATCGCCATTTTTGCCATCGGGGCTTTTTTGCGTAAAACAGTTTTTAGCTGTCTACACTGGCCCTCTTGCGCAAATACATTTGCGCAAGAGGGCTTTTTCCTGAATGGGAGCATCATAGTATTTGCGCAAGAACACTGACAATCTTAGATTAGATCGTCAGTGTTCTTGCACAAATTCAAGCGGCCAGTGTAGACAGCTGGCAAGTTTTTCCGCAAAAGCGCCTGCTTTTGTGGAAAAACTTGCCAGTCTAGACGCAGCCAGAGTGTATAGTCCCCACCTGTTACTGAAGTACTCATGTATTACTATTTTATAAAAACAGCAAACTATATGTGGAATTTGAGAAATATTTGAAAGGTACAAGAAATAGCTTATGGAGATTATATATAGTCAAATGTTAGTTTAGAATTCCCACATTTACTCCTAACACAATACAGTGCTATCCTAAATTTCTTTATTATGTAGATTAGTCACTTTTAGTTAAAAGTAAACAGTGGTTTGTCTGTTATTTTATAATGTTAAAAGCTGCAAATTCTACACTTAATCTGGTAATTTACTATTGAACACCACCAATTACTCTGCATTACAGATCACTATCATTGTTAAGATCTACTTAGGCCTGGTATGCACTAGGAGTTTAGACTGAATTTAGCCACATAAGGTCAATTTTTTAAGCGATGTATCCATGCTACCAAGCCTTCATGGCAGCTTCTGATTTAATGAGGAGCAATACTATTCCCGACCTTACCTGGTCAAGTTTATGGTAATGTAGGACACATCATTGGCAAAAGTTGAGCTTCTTGGCCTCCACGAGTCATCCCAGAGTGTCCTGTTCTGACTAAAAACAGGACTATGTAGCACTTTAAAGACTAACAAGATGGTTTATTAGGTGATGAGCTTTCATGGGCCAGACCCACTTCCTCAGATCAAATTGTGGAAGAAAATAGGCATGACCATATATACCAAAGGGATACAATCAAAAAAAAGTGAACACATATAGAAAGGACAAATCAAATTTCAGAACAGAGGGGATGGGGAGGCAAATGTCTGTGAGCTAATGATATTAGAGGTGATAATTGGGAAGCTATCTTTGTAATGGGTAAGGTAATTAGGGTCTTTAAGACCCCGGCGTAAAGTGTCAAATTTAAGCATGAATGACAGTTCAGAGGTTTCTCTCAAGCCTGGTGTGAAAATGTCTTTGAAGCAGTATGCAGGTAATCAAGTCATTGAGACAATGCCCTTTCTGGTTGAAATGGCAAGAAACTGTTTTTTCTTTGTGATACTGTCTGATATCCGTTTTGTGTGCATTGATCCTTTGGCGAAGCGTCTGAGACGTTTGTCCAATGTACATAGCAGATGGACACTGTCGGCACATGATATAGATTATATTTCTGGATGAGCAGGAATATGTGTTTTTTGATGTTATAACTGAATTGGTTAGGTCCAATAATGGTGTCAGCAGAGTAAATATGTGGACAAAGCTGGCAACGGGGGTTTGTTGCAAGGAAAAGTCCCAGGGTTGGTATTAGTGTGGTATGTCCTGTGGTTGTTGGTAAGAATCATCCTGAGGTTAGGTGGTTGTCTGTAGGAGACTATGGGTCTGTCTCCCAGAGCCTCTCGGAGTGTAGTATCCTGTTCTAGTATAGGTTGTAGTTTATTGATAATATGTTGGACGGGTTTAAGTTGGGGGCTATAGGTGATGACAAGTGGTGTTCTATTGTTGGTTTTCTTGGGTCTGTCTTGAAGTAGATGGTTTCTGGGTATTCGTCTGGCTCTTTCAATTTGTGTTTTTATTTCTCCAGGTGGGTACTTAAGGTTTATAAATGCTTGGTAGAGATCCTGAAGTTTCTGGTCTCTGTCGGTGGGATTAGAGCAGATGCGGTTGTATTGAAGGGCTTGGCTATAGATGATGGATCGTATGGTGTGTTCTGGATGGAAGCTGGAGGCATAAAGGTAACTGTATGAGTCAGTGGGTTTTCTGTAGAGAGTGGTGTCTAATTTACCATTGGTGATTTGTACTGCGGTATCCAGGAAATGGATCTCTCGTGTAGAATGGTCCAGGCTGAGATTGATGGTGGGGTGTAGGTTGTTAAAATCTCTGTGGAACGTCTCCAGTGTTTCTTGGCCGTGGGTCCAGATCATAAAGATGTCATCGATGTAACGTAAGTATTGAAGGGGTAAAAGGGGACGGGATCCGAGGAAACGTTGTTCTAAACCATAAAGATGTTAGCGTACTGTGGGGCCATGCGGGTACCCATGGCTGCGCCACTGATCTGGAGGTATAAGTTGTCCTCAAAACGGAAATAATTGTGGGTGAGAACAAAGTTACATAGGTCTGCTGCCAGATTGGCAGTGGCGTCCTCTGGGATAGTGTTTCTAATTGCTTGTAATCAGTCTTCATGTGGGATGTTGGTGTATAAAGCTCATCACCTAATAAACCATCTTGTTGGTCTTTAAAGTGCTACATAGTCCTGTTTTTTGTTTCAGCTAAACTAGACTAACACGGCTACATCTCTATTACTGTTCTGACTACTCTGGCCAGAACTTGAGCCTCTACTCCTCTGTAGGTCAACAGGAAAAGCCACAGGAAAGTTTGAATTTAATTTCTCATGTGGCCAGCATTGCAACCACAGCTCAGTGGGCAGCACACAGTGGTCTTGACTTCCAATGCTTCCATGACTTCCAATTCTTTGAGTCCCATGAGCTCCAGTTCCCAGGAGCACAAGAGAGTGCCAGCATGGAGCGTGAAGGAGCTCTAGGACCCCTTTAAGGTGTGGGAAGAGGAATCCGTTGTCTCCAAGTTCCAAACCAGCAAAAAAAAAAAAAAAAAAAAAAAATGCTGATGTGTAAGTGAGTATCTCAAAGGCAATGGAGAAGAAAGGATACTCCAGGGACACCCAGCAGTGTGGTATTAAAATAAAGGAGTTGAAGCAGTCCTACCACAAAGCAAAGCAAGGAAAATCAACAGTCTGTTGCATCACCATACACATGCCATTTCTATGAGCAGCTGCATGTGATCCTACAGAAAAGGCCAACTAGCTTCCCAACCCTGACTGTAGAGTCTGGCCAAGACACACCTGGAAACAGCAGGTGCATGGTAGTGGTGGTGGTGAAGGAGGAAAATAGTCAGAAAGTAATTGGTGGGAGTCATGAACTTTTATCACATTGGAGCCAGTACCCTCCTCCCAGGACATAAATTAATGGAGATTGCCTATCTCCTAGAACTGGAAAGGACCTTGAAAGGTCATCAAGTCCAGTCCCCTGCTTTCACAGCAGGACTAAGTACCATCCCCGACAAATTTTTGCCCCAAATCCCTAAATGGCCTCTGCAAGGATTGAACTCACAACCCTGGGTTTTGCAGGCCAATGCTCAAACCACTGAGCTATCCCTCCCCCCCCCTTGACATATCCCAGTCAAGCACCAATCCCAGGGAGGGCACTTCTGGTGAGTTCACAATTTTTTTCTTATTACAAGCAGGTTAAGGCAATTGGGTGGGATGTACTTTTTTTTTGGGGGGGGGCGGCGGGGGTTGGAGGGGAATGAGCGCAGAACACCTTCTTAATGTGTCTGGAGACAGAGTGGTAATCCTCTCCCCACATCTCCATGAAGCTCTCGGATTTCAACTCTTAGATCCTTCTAACAAGGTTTCCGGGGGAGGCCAGCCTTATTCCATCCTCAACAGTAGGACACCTTCCTACACCAAGCCACTGAACCACAAAGCATTGCAGCATAAGCCCCAAGGTTAGGGCCACATTCAGTCAGCATCCACTCCCTATAACGCTGCATGATTTGGAGAAGACTGGTAACTCGCATGGCAACCTGGATGAAGGAGGATAGGAAGCTATTAGCTATTGTCTCTGCTGTTAGCATGGCTTCAGCCTCCGGCACCCCGAACCTCCTACCTGCCCTCCCAGCCGCAGGCTGCCTCACCAGCATGAGCAGACCCCATTTCTTCTCTTCCCCCTCCCCTGCCAAATGCAGGCTGCTGTGGGATGGGAAAGTAGAACAGTCCCAAGAAGCCATGTGTGCCAGACAATGGCCTGCTCCACTGGCATGAGCAGGCCCCATCCCGCCCCCTCCCGACTGCAGGATTATATCCTGACAGGCTTCTTGCTGTCTCTGAGTCCAGATGCTCCCCTGAGAACTGTGTTTATAGAGCCCTTCACTGTATGTTAACAGATATGGGGTAGGTTTAACACAACGCATCTCCTGTAATGTGTGCCCTTGTAAACTTTTGTTACAGCAGGAACAGCAGCCAGCTCACTGCATGCTCCCCCAGCTGTTCATCTGGTGCAAATCTGTGGCTAGGCACTCTGCCTCAGCCCCCATCCTGTCAGATAAGTTTCCCCCTTGCTCTCGCAGCTATTATGGAGCACACAACAGGCTGACACCACAATCAGCAGGGCTTGACAATCTATTGAATCTACTCACCCTTGGTGAGTAGATTTTAGCCCAACGCCCTGTTTACTGGTGACGCGCGAATGCACAATGCAGCTCTTGCACATGCGCAGTGTGGGGCTGGCGAGCGGCTTTCGCCGCGGTTTGTCAAGCCCCGACAATCAGAATGTTGCCTTTGATGAGGTCCAAACTAGTCAGGAGACTCCTAATCCTTCCCTTTAAACACCCAAAAGCACATTTAATCACTATTCTGCACTTGCTTAGCCTGTAGTGAACCACTCCTTACTAGGGTCCAGGCTGCCATGGCAACAAGGGGTTGGCAAGGATCACTATTGACATTTCCACTTCTCCCATTCTGATTTTCCGGTCTGGGAAAAAAGTGCCACTCTGCATCTTTCTGAAGAGGCAGGAGTTCCTAAACATGCAGGTGTCATCTTTCCCGATCATCCCATGCTGATGTTGGTGAAATGGCCCTTGTGATCCACCAATGCCTGCATCATCGAGAAGTACCCCTTGCGGTTTATGTACTCTTGGCAAGTTAGTTGGGGGCCAAGATGGGGATGTGCATTCTGTCTATCATCCCAATGAAGATAGGAAACCTCAACGCAAAGCCATCCACTATAGTATCCACTTTTCCCTGAGTCACAACCCTCCATAGGCAGAATGGTATTTGATCACCTTAGCTACTTTGTGTAATAGCCCCCACTGTAGATTTCCCCACTCCTAACTGACCAGTAGCTGTCTGGTGTTGCAAGCTTCCACAGTGCAATTGTCACATGCTTCTCCAGTCAGAGCGGGTCTCATTTTGGTATTCTTGTGCTTCTGGTCGGGGAAAAGCCATTTTCAAAGTTCCAAGGAAGTGGCCTTGCACCTTCAGAAGTTTCTAGTCACTGCTGATCGTCCAACATCTGCATCAAAATGTGGTCCCATCAGTCTCTGCTTGTCTCAAGGCACCAGAACCAGCATTCCACTCTGTCAATAGGATTGAATGCCAGCTACAGTTCCTTTTTACTCAATGCAAGGACTTGCCTGACCATTGTGGGAACCCAAGAGGGATGAGATTCCTCCTCCTCATTGCCATGCTAATGCTCTCAAAATACTGCGCCAAGGCAGATCTCACCATCACAATAGTTTGATGTGGAACCATGCTCATGCTGCTATGGCATCTGCATGGACAACCAGTGCCAAAAAGGGTGTGAAAAGACTGTGTCAAAGTCGACGGCAGTCTCCCTAATGGGGATGTGATCATTCAAATTACGTTCAATTCTTCCCCACAGTCGGGACACGGACCTTTAGCTACGCAAAATTGGGTGACGTGACGAGTCAGAGTCCAAGTCCAGACATCAACCATAATAGATTCAGCTTTACCTCCTAGCGTAGGGGTGGCCTTAGCTGCCCCCAGATATATGCCTGCACTTCCTGATAATTACTTAAATGGTGAAGTAAATAACTGCTCCCTTCCTACTCATCCACAAAGATGTCCCAAGAGCAAACTTTGAAAGGCTAAGGGCTTGCTTGCATTGCCACTTTACTCCTGAAGTGTGAAGCGTATCAAATTATGAGCATTAAACTTTCCACTTGAAGGGTACGTTTACATTGGCAACATGATGTGGGATGGCAGCATGGGTACTAGACATACTAACACTAGCATTGCTAAAAGTAGCCATTTTAGATGCAGCTAAATTCAATGCAGGCTATACAAACACACCAAGCATGCCCAGGTTGGTACGTACACATAACGTCAGCCTTCACAAAACTCTATATTGCCACATTCATATTGCTATTTTAGCCATCTTACTGCAAGTAAACTTAGCATGGGTGTGTTTGTCCAGACTGTAATCACACCTTGCATTGATTAATTTGCCTTAACTTTGAGTGTCCCTTGCAGACATGCCTAATGTTAAGAGAGTCAATAGTAGAATGAATTCCAATAGAAATCAATGTGTGGGGAAGTTAGGTGCTAAATGGATAAAGGCAGGAAGTCCATTTGAAGCTGCAGGCTCAGTTTAAGTAGACAAAATCTAATCATCCATACTGCAGTTTGCTTAGGATGTTTGAGCTACCTTCCTAACGTTACATCTAGATATCACCTAGTCAGCCAGATTTACCACAACATTAAAACAGACCGTTTTTAGCTGCTGTTCTACAAGTGACTATGGAAAGCACATAATATTTCATCATATCTAGGGAACAACAAAAATCTTAGAACTGGTACTTATTTGCTTTGTTTACTAAAGCAAAAAACACGTTTCTATAGCATTTTTTCCCCTGTAATCTCGTAGGGAACATTCAATGTTTGATGTAATTTCAGAAATAATTTGTGGCATCTAATCTGAAATTTCACAAAGACTTTCAAAGTTACTAGGCAGGTAAGATATGTTCTTACCGTTCAGAAATATTGACTTGTCACCATACAAATATTTGCATCTGTCTACGGTGGGGAAAAAGGCATAAGAAATGCATGATAGATTAGTTGGTCAGACCAAACTACAACTCAAAACCACATCTGTGAATTACACATTTAACACATATTGCATTTGTTTTTCTCTACGCAAGTTTTTACACTTTAGTATTCCAATGGCCCAGTGATGAAAGACCTTAAATTATGAGTGGTTCTCAAAAATAAATCCAATCCTAAGGGGATAGCAACATCCCTTAAAACACACTTTGTCCAGAGGATTTGTATACATGCAAATTTCCTTTTTATCTTCCTTAAAGAAAACACTTGGGAGGAAAAAACCCCATTAGGGAAAATTAGGCTGGGGAAGGGTGGACAAATATTATAGCAACATCATAATCTTAAAAATATGCATGATGTTGCTATAATCTTTGTTGAACCTTCCCAAGCCCAATTTCCCTCGTGTTTTATGACATCTATTACAACATCCTATCTTAACTTGCATTGTAAATACTTCATTAGGATGAAGTCTGGAACCCAGTGAAATGAACACTGTATTCAGTAAGGTAGGATTTTATCCCATTATTTTATCTTTCTGTGGAGTGTTTTGCATGTTTATGGTGCTATATAAACAGTAATAAATGATCAAGCATAATTTGCTCATCAACATCAGCACTTGGGAGCTCCCGAAATGGACCAGAACCAAAAACCTGATTTAAATGCACAACCTATGTTGAGCTGAGAATATCCGTACATACCACAGAGGAGGAATTCTCCAGCCACTAAAGTCGCAGTTACTTTATAAATGAGAAAAGATTAAACACAAGCTCATTTCAACCAGGGAATTTAAGATACAGCCAGATGACCAACACACCATTGTAATACCCACTTAAGCCTATATTACAACCGCACATGATACATAATATTGGAACACATGCTACATTGAATATCAAATTCAACTACTCCCTTCCCCCCGCCCAAATGAACTAAATGCTCTTACTGAACTGAATACTTGACCATACGTGCTGAAGCCAGTGGTGCTGCAGCACCCCCAGGTTTGAAGTGGTTTCCATCCTATACGGGGTTTATAGTTTGGTTCAATAGCTCATAGCACCTCCACTATACTAATTGTTCCAGTACCCCTATACTTGCCTGGAAACAACCGAGCAAATATTGCCTCTGCAGCAATCTAGCCAGAGGCTAGCAACAGACTACTTTAACCACTGAACTTGCAGCTGAACACAGTCTCAAGTCCTAGTGCCTGTTGTGCTCCCCTTGTGTGTGCTAAGAGCCTTCCTGTTTTCTCTAACAGAGTGTCTGCAGTGGGGTGGAACAACAGGTGAGGGAAAATGAAGGTGGGAGATGAAGGGGGAAGAATAAGGCAAGGGATAGGGCATAAGGCAATGAGGGAGATGAGCTGGGAAAATAAAGGGAATGGGGAATTAAGGGGTTTAGGGAAGTCACACAGAGGGAAGCTGGAGTCAGGTATGCAGCATCCTTTGGCAGCAGCTGGGGCTCCCATGTTAAGCAAGCCCATCGAGCCCTCACCCTGACAACCTGTGGACCCAGCCACTGCGCCCCATAACCAGACCCCCACTCCACTGAGGCCAACCAGCTACATCTGGACTCCCATCCCATGAAGTCCCACTCCCCAAATACAGATTTCTCCCCACCAACAACCATTTCCCCATGCCCAGACACACCCCATGCTGAGCCCCAAACACCTTCATCTGGCTTCCCTGGAGAGTCCCATTTCCCCTGCACCCACAACCTTCCAACAAGCCCCCTTGCATCTAGATCTCCCACTGAGCCAAGCTACACCCAGACTGCCTCAACAGAAATCTCTCATCCCACATTGGATCCTCCCCCAACACTGTGCACCTCCACATTTGGATCCTGCTGTGCTGAGCCTGCTCACACACACCTGGTGCATCTGAGTCACAGGGTGTTTGAGGCAGGCCCAACCTTTGTAGTGTGTCAGGGTCTGGTGGTGGCTTAAAGGTCATCTCCCACCTCGACACAGCTGGTGACCTGTGCGCCTCACTGCTATGCTGACACCTCATATTCATTGACAAGTAACATGTGCAGAATTTTAAAATATTGTGCACAACGTTTTTTATTTTTTCAGTGCAGGTTTTAATTTTTTGGCACAGAATTCCCTCAAAGTAACCTAATTGCAACCTACATTGATGAGACTGCTCTACTGTGAAAGACTGACAACACCATGAATGAACCTTATGGAATTAAGATACATATAAACTAAAAGTCAAACATCAATTTAGGGTCCATCTCTTTGGAATACATTGTATTAAAATGCAATTGTATAGGTGTTACTACATCACCGTATGCATCTTCTCCAGTGGGAGTGGAATGCTGCTGTACTTCTGTTATCAACACTTTGAAAAACTTGCCCTGCCGAGGTTCACATATATGAATGCATACTCATGAACACAAACTCATATTGGATTCTCCAGGGACCAAAAGGCAAATGAAGGATTTTTAGATAAACAGACTTTTAAATTGGTTCAGGGAATTAAGACCCAGCAAATGCACAGGACTTCTAGTCCACCAAGGGCCCTCATCCTTAGTGAAGGATTTGGCCCACTGCAACCCCATTAGAGTGGGTGCTTGTTCTCAGCTGAAGCTATGAAGAACACGTCACCAGAAAATAAACTCTGTGCATGAGTTGCAGGACAGAGACAGAGCCCATGTTAGTGTTGATATGGTGTCTGACAAGCTTATCAACATGCATGCAGATTCTTTTGTTGATATTAATATGTTTTCTCTGTAGAATTCATGAGTAAAATCGGTTTACATAGAAAGAACAGTATGGCAACTAACTCTTCAAGTACATCTGTTAGCCATCTCTGAGGAGAAAGTGAGCAAATGTGTGGGGTAGCAGCCTCTCTCTGCTGGGAATAATGCAGCAAACTGTGCAGCCTGATGCAGCCTGGAAATACCAAGGTCAGAAGGAAGTTAGTCTCTACCCAAGAAAGGAAATAGCTGGAGGCCTGAGAGGGAATCCTTGCTGGAAATACTGGTGCAGTCGTCCTGAACAGTGACACACACTTGCAGCAGGTTAGATTGACCCTCAGACTAATTTTACTGAGAGAGTCTGGTGACAATATGAACCACATATGGGAAGCTTTACTAATGTACCCAGAATACTGACTACTGAACAGAATTACAGCCTACTTTTTCTCATGAACACATTATGGAGCCAGGTTGTCTGCCGCAGTCTGCCACACATTCACCTTGCTTGCCTCCTTTACTGAAATCCTTCAAGTCCAATGAAAATGCAGTTTTGGGCCCAGCTTCCCAGGATGCCATTCCCTAAATGGGATCAGAACCCCAAATGAATTATTTAGATAAGTCCCCTTTAACAATGAAAGGGGGAATGTACAGAGCCAGTCTTAGGGGCGGTCGAGCCAGGCGGTTACCCGTAGCCACCATTTTCAAGGGGCCACTGACAGAGCCCGATGGAAGCCTGCTCAGGACATGCGGTAATTAAAGGGGCTGCAACCGCATTTTGGCCTTTTTTTTCCCCTCGACCACTAATTGGTTAGGACCGGCCCTGGGAATGTACACACTGATCGGTCCCCCCAAGTAACAAGTATTAACACTGGGCTTTATAGTAAATAAAAGTCATTTTATTAAGTACAAGCAGTAGGATTTAAGTGATAATAAGTAAGAACAGGCAGAGCAAAGTAGATTACAAACAAAATAACAGAAAACGCTTAGCTAATTCTAACACTAAAACCTCAAAACAAACGTATTACAAACTCACCCTTAAGTTGTTCCTTCTCCAGCTAAGCCTTCAAAGCCAGGGCAGCTCTTCACCCTGGGGTCTTTGGTTCATTCCCTTCAGTGTGTCATACCAGCCAAAGATAAAGACAAAGATCCCCTAGTTTCCTATTGTTTTAAATATTCTCCCCTTTTGCCTAGGAAATTACCTGGCCAGTCCCAGCCAGTTAGAGAGGTAATGTGTCTTCCCAAGACCAACCTCTACTAAGACTTTACACCATTGCCCAGACATTGAGGCATCTCAGAACTGGAAACACCCTCGATGGCTTTCCTTTCCACATTTAAAACCATAAAGCATTCCATACTCCATGTCTAATTTTACACCTAAGAATGATACATAAACCAAAGATAAACAGATCCAGCAGATTAGGACATGAAGACTGATAGTTTACATGAGATCATTTGTGTAAAGTACCTTTGAGTTAGGCATATCTGTGTCCACAAGTCCCTTTCATAAAACATAGAGGGGGGTCCGTCACACACATATTAAACAGTTTATGTACTTTTCTAAAGTATTAATAGCAGTTGTGTTTTGGAAGCATTCAAGAACCATAGTGAGAATCAAAGCTCTGTGGTAGACACTGTACAAACAGAAGTAGACAGTCATTTTCTTAGTCTAAAATTAAGTACTGAACAAGACTAACCACACAAATATCCATTTTCTCCATAAACCTGCTGCAGAATTACATAAGAACGGCCATGTTGGGTCAGATCAAAGGTCCATCTAGTCCAGTATCCTGTCTTCTGACAGCGGTCAATGTCAGGTGCCCCAGAAGGAATGAACAGAACAGGGCATCAAGGGATGCCTCCCCTGTCACCCATTCCCAGTCTCTAACAGAGGCTAAGGACAACATTTCTACCCACACTGGCTAATGAACACTGATGGACCTATCTGCCATTAATTTATCTATGTACTTTAAATTTAAAGAGAGACAGAAATCTTGCTAATTATTATTTTGACTGGCAGTTTTCCAACATTTAGCAAAAATAGTAAAATGTGGCCTTTGAAAATAAGTCCAGTAAAGATTAGCAACCACATTTAATGAAAGTTATTTTCTACAGAGGCCCTAGGATTTTGTTTCATTAACTATACCGGGTATCCATAACTTTCACAGAATGGTCAGACCCACACTATTCTGTATCCACGAGATAACATCTAATATCCTGAAGATACATTTTTCTTCTTATGCAGGGTTTTTTAACCTCTAAATGTTATCCATGATCTGAGACAGCCCAAATGGGAGCTATACATAACCCATTTGGATTATTTCTTCCACTTTTATTGTGTCTATTCCAGCATATGCACACATCTGATTCCAGTGTTTCTCATATGCAGCCACCAGGTTCTTTTCTTACAGCCAAAACCTTGGTGGTGATGGGGGGCAAAGGGAATGGAAAAAAGCAGTAGCCCCTTCTGTGGGGGCACAAGGAGGGGTTGCACCCTATTCTCTTCTTGAGCCACAAAGCCAAAACAGCAGACAGCTGGTGAGAGTTCCCCACCTTTCTGGGGGTGCTAGGGCTCAGGGTTCTGGCTTCCCCTTTATGGTGGTTGTAGGGGTCAATTGCCGAAGAACTCTGTACGTGTGAAGTATAGGGGTGGTTAGGCCTGCATTTCCCCGCCCCTCCCCCCCCTTCCCATTCCTTCCCCTTACTACTGATGAGCCAGAAGCAAGCCTCTAGGAACATACGTCATTGTAGCAAGAACGAATTGTAGATAAGGGCGGGAACATAATCTTGTTTACCTAAATGTACTGATCATATAAACAAAGACAAAGGACAAGCAGTACAGCTGAGCCATACTGTAACAAGCAATGAGTAACCCACGGAAATTTCTAAACTGCCACACACAAGGTAGAGACACAGTAATTAAAGCTGCACCAGAGCATAGCAATTTGGACCTCACCGATGGGCTTTGGGTACCGGCGCCTCAGAAGCTGAGACAGTCTGACGCTTCATCCGCAGCCGAAACAGGTTCCCCGGCTAGCAGAAGCGATGTAAGAAATGCCTTTTTCCTATCATGTTGTTCTTTTAGTTAAGGGGCACAGCTGATAGCTGTCAGGAAATAAACTGCTTGTGTTTGACAGATACCTGTGTAGCATTTTTTGTATTTTGAGAACCCAGTGTCGGACCTGAGACTCACTCTTGCCGGCAACAGTGGTGGGCATCAGACTCTGGCTGCACATAGTGGTCTGTGGCCATGAGTTCTTACCATGGGCCTTCAGGCTCTGGACTTTGGCAAGTCCAGACACTTCTGCTGGGTTTCAGGTTCCAGTCACTGGGCTTCAGATTCATCCCTCCTCCCCAATTGCCTCTGGCTCCCACTGCCACCCCTGACTCCTTGTCCATCTACCCCTCCACCCCAATCACTCCCAATTCCACAGCCTCCCTACTCACCTCCACATCCAAGGCCTTATTTGTGCCCTCACTTGAAAAAAAGTGTTGTCTGTATCACTTGTCACTGCCTCCCAGCTAACTGTGAAGAGTGGTATTAAACATATAAACATCACTTTTCACAGGAGCAGGCTACTAGTTAGCAAGTCTACAAGAACATGAAATGCACTTTGTGTTTGTATTCTGTTCAGGTATAGTAAAGAAGAGAGACAACTGGACCTTATTAAGTCTCCAAAAAACCCTCTAAAGAAATTACTGTGATTTGGATATGTATATGCACATTTCTTTTAAGGAAAAATTGTTTTCCAGGCAGGTCTCTGCTCCCTCTCAGGGCTATACCATCAGTTGATTTATTTGGCTTAGTTTTAGCTTTCTGAGTGCTATCTTTTGACACACAACTGAATCAATCACTCTGATCCCCCTCACTTGCAACTAATCCCAGGAAAATCCTTTTTATTCCCCTCTCCCTTAAATATAGATCAGGCCTTCCCTTTAGTTCCAGTGCCTTCAGAGGTGGCTTCTATTATTTCAACTATCACTAAACGAAGGGGCATTTAATTGTTCTTTCATCAGGCCTGAAAGAAAGGTAGCTAGCATGCCCACTAGCTTCAGTTAGGTCTGTGACTGCCAAAAGATCAAAGATATACTTGCTGGCAGCCACTAACACTCTCTAGCATAACATTAATTAAAAACTGCCCTTAATTCAGTTTTCTACTTTCTCTGCCATGCGACCATAACTGTTATCAAACCCTTCTGGGTGCAGCACTTCCTCCCAATAATTACTGAAGGTGAAGGGGGACTCAATGACTAAGCTGTAGCCGAAGCAACCTCATATTAATGTTTTAAAAGTAATATTTGAATAGGAATGGGCTACATCACTCGTTTACTCACTCTCTCTGCCCGTGTAACCCACACACGTAGTGTGGTTCACTAACCAATGCAGTGGCACTTAGACCACAGCAAAAGCTAAGATCAAGAGACTTCTACAGAACTGGCTGAGAGCCAGCTGGGGTAGAGACTCCAATACTCAGCTCCAGAGGTCCCAGGTTCAAATCCACCCGGTGGAGGTTACAAGTGGGGGCTTGTTCAGGATCTCAGCTGGGTCTCTAAAGCTCAGGATATGCTTCCTCACCTACAGGAAGCACGTAACCCACACACCTAGTGTGGTTCACTGTCCCACGCAGTGGCACCTAAACTACAGCAACAGTTAAGACCAAGAGACCTCTACAGCATGGGCTAGGAGCTTGCTGGCTTTTAGCTCAGAGGCTCCTACGCTCAGCTTCAGACATCCCAGGTTCAAATCCACCCAGTGGCCATTACACTGGCAAAACAGGAGATCAATTTAATTGCACTAACAACTCCAATGGGAACCTTTACACAAAAGTAACAATCATATTACAGGAGAAAACGTTTTCAGAGGACCAGACACTTACTCTGACTCACATCAAGTAAGGTATTATGTGTAAACAAATACTATTAGTGGAGCTACCCAAGAGTAATAGAGCTTGTCATTTAAGATATTATTCCATGTAATTCAATTTTTTTTTTTTTAAAGTCTACTTCTACCACCCTTACTTTTTTTACTGATGTTCCATGCTAGGAAACATTGTTCCATATTTTAAAAAGATTACATTAGAATTTCTTCAATCTTTGTATTGTAGTGTGTTTTTAAATTGAGGGCTGTCTTTTCAAAACTACAGTGTTACCCACAGGCTATATCTGGTTGCGTTTAAGTAGTTACAGGACAGTGAATTTAGAACAAGACTATTTCCTCTCTTAGTTGAAGGCCAGAAATCAGTTCTTGTGAAATGAAATCTATATCACATTATTAATTCATTTATCCAGAATGATGGGTCTCTCAAAATTAAGTGTTATCCCTCTGCTGAGCTGGACTACAAATATAATTTTTGCTCAATATACATCACCATCCCTTTCAACTGTTTAATAGCATAATTCACACCAAGATCCTCAGAAATGAAATTTCAGTGACAATATTCCCACAAACTAGTAAAGGAGAATTGTACAGGTTGAAACTCTTAACCAGGATTTTCTGGGCTGGCAACATCTGCGGACCAGCAGGACCACGGAAGTTACAAGACCCGAGAGTCCCAGTGGAGAGCTAGCACTGGGGAGCCCTGCACATTGGCAGGGCAGTAGGAACCCAATGCGTGCCAGCAGGGCTTCCTGGCAGGGCAGTAGGAGTCCCATGCGCAATAGTAGGGCAGCCACTCCTGCATGACAGCAGGAGCACAATGCGCACAGAGGCAGTGAGGGCCAGCAAGAGGGGGGAACAGCTGGGAGGCCAGTGGTGGGGCCGGAGCTGGTGGCAGGAGGCCAAAAATGACCTCCCCTGGTCCAGCAAAATCCCTCATCTGGGACCAGTCAAGTCCCGAGGATGCCAGACCAGAGAGGTCCAACCTATTCTACTTCATTCCTACTAAAATTTTTATATTAAGTTACACATTTTACAGCCATAGTTGCAATTGGTGCAATTCCGGCCTCTCTGAAATAAATGCAATTTTGCCATTGATGTCAATGAGGCTGAGATTTCATGTAGGATTTTTGTTTTTGAAGTGCATCTCAGTTGAATAAATGCAACACCTATCATGAAACTGAATAACTAATGAAAGGATGGAAAAGCCTTCTACCTTTTAGCCCATAAGCTACTAAGTATTTAATATGGCAACTAGTTTTCAGACTTGTAATTATCCTTTTTAGCATATTGTCCATTTATATGACTCTTGTAGCTATAATATCTGAATGTGAGAACATATTGTGTGCTGAGATTTTCAAACTTGAGTGCTTAAAATCAGATACACCAATAACGTCTTTAAAAAGGATAAAAAGTATTTAACTGTATGTTTCAGTACCGCGTGGTTTTTTTCAATTCTGCATCTATTCAGCCATATATCCATTCATATAGATGAAAAATGGCCTTTGCCTCCATTTTCATCACCAGAAGTTACTATATTTTGAGTGGAGGAATGCCTGAGGCAGGAAGAATCAAACATTTCCTTTGGGAATAGGCCAAAAATGTTAGTGTATAAGATTAGAAACTGATTGCATAAACAGGTTGATATTTTGGAGGTTGCGAGCATGAGCACTGAACTCTGCCATTCAAAAAAAAAAAAAAAAAAAAAAAAAATCAGGAAAGCTGAATGCCATGTGGATTCCCCCCTAAGATGGATTACAGGCATGTAATAGATACACAGTACAAGATGTGTTTCTTCTAGATTTGTTGAATTGCATAAATCACTACGAAAAGCCAGATCTTCATCCAATTCTGAGCAGGGACAGTGAGCAACAGGAGCCATCTACAAACACTGAAAAGCATGCCAACTATTCACTGTGTACCTATTTAAATATTCATAAACTATTAAATAGGATAAAATTTCCACATTCATTCTACATTGTCTTACTAACTCAACATTCTCATTGCAATAGGTTATATCAACAAAAGGGCACAAACATGCATATTTACATATTTTAAAAGTCTTAAATAGACTGACAGGGAAGCTACACCATGCACCCTTGCAAAAATCTCAAGGAAATCAAGAGGGCAATGGACAGTTGGGGGAGGGAAGGGGGGAGGGAGGCCTAGTTAGCAGATCTCCATGCAAGATGCCCACATTATAAAAAGCAATAAGATAAGCAACAAGTTGCAGCACTATAAGGAGATTCAGAAAACAAATCAACTTCTACTCTACTCAAAAGTACATGTTATTCCTCTGCTGAGCTGGACAACAAAAAGTCCAACTGGTTCACACTGACTGCCTCCTGATCCTTTCAGGATTCAGCATCCTATCCCAAAATGCCACCTAGAAATTCAGATGTAGCCTGAAGTGACAAGCAACAAGAGAAAGAGCTTAGAACAGTCATCTGAAGAACAGGTATTGCTCATTCACTGTTAAGAGTTGCTCATTTAACTTGCCTCCTATCCAAAATGTCTAGTAAGAGGTTTTATAAGCCAGGGAAGCAGAAGGGGAAGCTGGGTCTCCCAGAATGGCAAAAGTTAAAAAAAAAAAAAATTGTTTTTATTCCATTTCTCATTGAAGGAAAAAAGCCAGAGTTTCTGGATATCTCAGCACATATTAACATTACTGTGATTAACCAGGCCTTGTAGCAATCTAGAGAAATACACTTTTTTAATAAATTCCAAGGCCTGAAGAAGGTGGGATGGCAAGGAATAGATCTGGGGATCCTGTGATAGCCCCAATACAATTCAGCAGCCATGCAAATCCATCAATAATCCTGGTTCACTACTAAGTCTTATGACTGAAAGAATAGCACCTTTATGTTAGCAGAGTCCATATCTATTAGAGCAGGCATGTCAAACTCAAAGCCTACTGAGGGCCGCACAAACAAAAACAGATAGCTTTCAGGGCCACCTAAGGTTCCCAGGTGGTTTGCCCAAAAAAAGAAAAAAATTGTTGTCGAGCAAAAGAAACAAAAACAAAACAA
Organism: Rafetus swinhoei; assembly: GCA_019425775.1. Taxonomy (NCBI): domain Eukaryota; kingdom Metazoa; phylum Chordata; order Testudines; family Trionychidae; genus Rafetus; species Rafetus swinhoei. The sequence goes on from CM033427.1 coordinate 60,316,321, forward strand.
CACAACATTTTAGGTGCCAGGCAGAAGGCACCAATACCAGACACCTGGCAACTCTAGGGCCACCAAAGAAAATGTACTTTGTCGGAAACTCATAGTTATTTATCTTATAGATTCTGTTCTAGGTATATTTTATAATATTACAATAATTTGATGTGTAAAATGATGTGCTCATATTAAATCATTTTAAAATTAATTTTACATAATTTTTAGTTTAAATATAAATTTAAGGTACATTTAAATTTTGTATAGGATACATAACTTGTTTTGTTGACATAAAAACAAGCATAGACCATGGTTAATCAAATAGAACAGGCTTCTGTGAAAATTTCAGATACTTTGTAAGTTTGAGATTTTGCATAAAGATAGAATTCATGCAATTGCAAAAAATTAACATTTATTGATATAAAATTAATATACTTTTGTGAAATTGGAGAGGGTCCAGAGAAGAGCAACGAGAATGATTAAAGGTCTAGATAACATGACCTATGAGGGAAAACTGAAGGAATTGGGTTTGTTTAGTTTAGAAAAGAGAAGATTGAGGGGGGACATGATAGCAGTTTTCAGATATCTAAAAGGGTGTCATAAGGAGGAGGGAGAAAACTTGTTCATCTCGGCCTCTGAGGATAGAACAAGAAGCAATGGGCTTAAACTGCAGCAAGGGAGGTTTAGGTTGGACATTAGGAAAAAGTTCCTAACTGTCAGGGTAGTCAGACACTGGAATAAATTGCCCAGGGAGGTTGTGGAATCTCCATCTCTGGAGATATTTAAGAGTAGGTTAGATAAATGTCTATCAGGGATGGTCTAGACAGTATTTGGTCCTGCCATGAGGGCAGCGGACTGGACTCGATGACCTCTCGAGGTCCCTTCCAGTCCTAGTATTCTATGATTCTATGATTTTATTTGGGAATAAATAAATAAAAACCAAAATGTTAACAAAATAACCTCCTCCTCTCTTCCCCAGAGCCAGGCACTCTCATACCCCCATTCTAACCCAATCCCCCTCTGCTTCCCAGAGCCAGCCCCCTCCCAACCTAATGCCTCCCTCCTCCCCCAGAGCCAGGCCCCCCAACCTTATACCTGGGTCCCGGAGTTGACATTGCCGCCCGAGGCACTGGGACAGCATGAGCACAGCAGCCAGCTGGGAGAGCCTGCTGGAGCACCCAGTGGGCTGTGAGCGCATGCACAGAGCAGCCCAGCCAGCCGTGAGCAGTTGCTGTGGCGTTGAGCAGCCCAGCCAACTTTGAGCAGACACTCGGTCACATGCTCCCAGCGGCTAGTGGGCTACATTTCATTCTTTTATAAAAATGTTCTGGCGGGCCGCATGCTCTAATACAGGCATGTAAAACTGGCGTTTGGCAGGCTGCACGCATCTATGTAGGCAGCCTTTGACATCCTGGAATTTGTCACTATCACTCGTCATTGGCCTGCAGCACTATCTAGAATCTCATTAGGCCCTGCTAGATGGCTGATCCCGCCAAGTTTCCAGGAGAAGCTTCACATTCAAGCAAGAGCATCTGCTCAATTTCAGCTCTCTCTCACCTCCCTCCTCAGTTCTTATTGGTCTGTCTCTAAAGTCATTTAATAACTTGAGATATATTTGCATCACCCTAATGCATTAAACACTGAGGATCACAGCATCCAGAAACCTCTCTCCATGCTGCCTGACAGTGCTTTGGAAATAGCACTTCTTCATAACAAGAAGCTCTGCCTCAGCCTCTTACACTGTTGCTGCAGTCAGATTTTATGAGGAAGAGGAGAAGATGGGTGGAGATTAAGGTGGAAGCTGCATATTCACAAAGAACTCCATTTACAAGTAAGCAACCTTCATTTCTTCTTCCAGTATCCTCTGCATTTTCCCCTTCATAGGATAGTTTGGTAACACTACAACAATAGGTGAGGTGGGATTTGGCATCCCCATTAACCAAGAATTGAAGTACTTCACTACCAAACTGAGCAGGATATTGATACCAATTCTTCTCTGCAATATTCAGCACAAGTATGTTTAGAGCACCCAAGAAGCACCCCTATGGATCTCTGACTGGAAATGCCTGTGGTATGTCATTAGTGTAACCACTGTTCCAGGAAAGGGTGTTCTAATCCCACCAAGGAGAAAACAGAAAGATACTTGGAAAATCCTTCAGTCCACACACAGTAAATTTAGGGTCCTTTTAGCATCCTTAATATGAAAGCAGAATCACCAATGGGACAAGGAAAGAAAATTTTACTGCACTTTTGGCAAGAATCTCAGATGGGGGGGAAGAGAAGAGTACCACATTATTTTTCTTAATCTTTCCTGAGCATCTTCACTAATTACTGTATCATTTCTCTGTACCAGAGTCCATATATTTTCTAGGGTCTCAAGTCTTTGAGTTTATCTTTGATAGGGGAAACAAAAAGCTGAAATGAAAGAAAAATGCTAATAAAATGCATGTGCAAGTACAAAAGGTTCAGTCATCAGTTAGTGTGCCTCCTTGTCGCTGGCCATGTTCTAGCAATGCCCTTGTGTGTCTCCTCCCCATCAGCAGATATTTGAGCCATACAGCTTCTTGTAGTTCAGCTCTCCAGCCAGGTTGCTTACTATCTACCCTCTGTTACAGGCAGTTCAAGGGAACTGAGGTTTACCCCCAGTGATAGGTTCCAGCTCAAGGACCCTGAGTTAAGCAGCTACGGTCTGGTTCTTTAAATTCTTTCCTGCTTTCTCTGGGTTGCTTCTTGTTTGTAAGTGTCTTTCACAGAGCTGCCCTCTAAAAATCTTCTCTTCCTGGCCTTCCATCTCCTCAGGTAATTTCCTTCCAGTCACCGACTGAAGGGCTTTCTTGAGTCAGTTCTCTCTCTCAGGTGGCCACCCCCCTGTGCCGCCTTATCCCAGCTGTAGCTAATTGGCCATTTAGTCACATCTGGAGAAATAACTGATCTATTAACACCTGTGTGGCTGCTGCAGTGTGGAATCTATTTATCCAATCAGTGAACTGTAAGATTACAACTTTATACTGCTCCCTACAAAAACTGATTTACATTGTTTTAGCCCTAGTTCACATTGCCAAGGTAAGCTCTCTCTCAAGCACATGAAAAAGTCAAAGCATCATTATTATGATGTACAGTACCACAGGAGAGGATTACTGCTTTAGTTAAGGGCTTCTGAGAAAAAATTCCCTATATGTTGTCCTTCACTATAATATACATGCCTACCTGCCAAGCTACAAAAGCTGTTGAACTCTAAGATGAAGAGAATACTAAGCAAGTATTCAGTTTATATGTACTAGGTGTTTCAGCATCTCTTTCTCTAGGTAGAATTTATGCTTGCTTATTAAACTGTTTTGTTATTAAACCATATCACTATGCTTCTATAGATACTGACCACATTTCTTGAGAATTCTTAACTAATATTTATTCAAGAAGTATAACTTTAACCCAGCTAGGATCTAACAGTCCTCTTACAAACATTTTAATTAAAATTATTAAAGGTATAAAATTCTTAACAGATTTGATTTATACACCTACACAGGGTTGCAATACCATTTATTGGCTGGCATTTCAATTCTAATATCTCCCTAATCAACTTCTAGAATTTAAATGAAATTTTCTTTTATTTGCATCAAAAAGCATGCTAATTTGACAGTTAATGTTTTTAAAGTAATGCTTACATTAAATGAAAGTGCTTTTTATAACCTGTGTTTTCCTTGGCACGCATAAAAATATCGAATAGGCATTCTTAAAAGGTAACCAGACGCCAAATTATTTTATGTTGTATATAATGCTTCCTTTAATTTAGTACTGTGATTTCTACAGTAGGAAGATATTGGAATTGCCATACTAATGATTCATTTCAAACCTCCCTCCAGGCAATATTTCAGAGTAAAGTGAAAATTCCCATACACAGCTGGTGAGGTAGAGTAACATTACAGAATAGGGATATTTTCCCCGATCCAGCTAGCATACACTTTGAAGAGTAAGGATTAAGAACTCCTGAAATGATTTTCATGTAAGTGCAGCTGGAATGTCTTAATTTTTAATTGAGCTAAAACTTTGATCTCAATGGATAGCCTACAAAAGGAATGGGAAAAATTCACTCCTTCAAGCTGAGTTTAGAGTAAAAAGCTACAGTGAAGCACTCCTCTTTTCATTGTGACAGCCAGTGGATTAGACTAGCACAGTAAAACTTCTCTTCTTTTAGCCCAGGGTATAAGGACACCTGTATAACTCTCCTTGTGGACAGCCCCATCACCATCTTCTGCCCTGCCTTCTGCCAAGGCTAATGCAGAGCATCTCTACAACATACAGGGAGCTCAGATGCTCCCTTGCATGGTTGTCTGATAAATGTACTCATCTCTCTAAAAGCCTACCAAAAATTGAACTTCTAAATTATAGAAAAAACACAACAAAATGCAATTATGATGGTTAGTTATAAGACTCTTGCTCACACAAAAACAAGACATTTGTACTCATTGTAATTTCACATTTAAATAACTAAGTTATGTTTTTATTTTAATACATGTATGATTCGGAGACTGAGTCAATGCTATAGGCATCTTTTAACCTCATGGGACACCATAATATCCTGTTTTATGAACATCAAGCACATTTTGTTAATGCACCTATACACCAAAAGGAAAAAGAGTAACAAGTTTTTTTCTTGAAACAGAGCATTTTCAGATCTACTACATGGTGTGCACCTGAAGTAACATCACTGACAAATGGAGTTCCTCCAGTTACACCATTGTAGCTGAGATCTGAATCTAACTAGGCAACTTTACACTGATCATATGAGGTGACCAATGAATCTTTCTTGGAAAGATTCTGGACAATATTATTGTTACTATTATAGTTTCCAAACAGCTGCTCTGTGTCTGAGAGGGTCTATTTTGCAACAGATTCAAAGTATTTTTTAGTCAGATTGTCATATCAAAATTGATCCTCAGAAAAGTCTGAATGTACTATGTTCAAGTAGTCTGATTTTCAATGGGAGCTGCAAATGCAGGTTCTGCACCACTAGAAGAAGAAAAAACAAGAACACAAAAAACAATGTATAGGTCACTTTGCCCTGTAGAAACATTTCCCAGTGCATGACCCAGATGCAACTTGTGAAGCACTAATACACAACCAGCAGTTGGAAACACACTGTATTTGCAAGACTATGACAAAACTGATCAAATAGAGTTGTTTAATGTGTTTGTATTATTTACTGCAGGAAAAAAACATTTTGGCACAGCTGTTCTTAACTAAAGATTGCAGTTTAACACTTAGGGCTTGCCTACATGGGGACACTTGGGAAAGTTAAGCCTAGTTAACTGAAGGTGAATTTAAGGCGTGGTCTACACTAGAGGGGAACTGTTGACTTAAGATATACAACTCCAGCTATGTTAATTATGTAGCTAAAGTTGATGCATCATAAATCACCATCTAGTCAGCTTCCCCTACTCCTCATGAGGAGCAGGAGTACTGGCACCAATGGGGCACCCTCTGAGTTTGAATTAGCAGGCCTTCACTATACCCACTAAATCAAACCCTGGAAGACTAACCATGGCAACTTATGTGCATTAATCCACATTAAGATCCTGTGTATATGCTCTCATTCAAATGTAATGTATCCACAGTTCACTTTAGTCCTAGCTTCTGAATGAAAGCATCCATGCAGAAGGTTAATATGGTTTAACTAAACGCACTGTAAATTCACTCCTTTAGTTCATTTTGCTTAAATTTTCCTGCATGTGCCCATACAGACAAGCCGTTACAGATTGAGGGCAATAAGCCACTACAACTATTACTACTTCATTTCATTCAACTACCAAAAGTAACACATAAAACCACATTTATCAATATATTCTTACCTCCACGATCCCGCGCTGCTAAATTTTGACCACTTTGTAATGTAATGTCCAACTGGTACATTCCGGGATCAGCCAAGGGAAAATCTGCATTACTAGTTCCAATTGTATTTGTTCTCTGAAAAGCAAAAAAACCCCACAGAGTAACTAACATATCACAGAACAAAAAAAAAAAAAAAAAAAAAAAAAAATACATCCTAGAACTAATGCTGCAACCCTGCAGAACCGTAAGTCCACATAGAGTCCTTTTGACTTAAATGGAGTTCCTCACAAGAGTATTAATATCCACTCTAATGGAGTGGAGCCAGGCAGACCCATTCCGGAAGTAAGTTCTGAACTCCACCCCACCCCGTCCAATCTAGAGTAGTGCAGAACAAGGGAGACTGACAGGACTGCTGGGCCCCTGGACCAGGTGGGTGAGGGCAGCTTCAGAGTCCTGAAAGGGGTGGGGTTGGGGCTATCCTCCCTCCTGCCAACCTTTCTGTGCTGCTCAGAGTGCACTGTGTGGGTCTCTGGCGGGGATTGAAAGGGCCCGGAGTGGCAGCAGCTCGGAGCCCCAGGCCCTTTTTCAATCGCCAGGTCCCAAAGCAGTTGCCCCCATTGCTCCAACTTGTCAGTGGGCCTGTGCAGAACAGGTAATATATGTTACAGTACTAATCACTTTAGGTCACGCATATTGTATGCTGGTAATCACTGTTCTGAATTAACAGCTGAGCTTTCACGAACACATTAGTATTATTAGCAAACTCTTAGCCTATGTCTACACTACTAGCTCGGGGGTGAGATTCTCAGCTCACATACACATATTCATGCTAGTTCTCTATCAACTAGTTCAAATCCAAGAAACAGCATAGCCACAGCAGCCCAACTTAATCAACCCTCCCTCAAAGCAATGGAAATATCCATGCCATGTGTGCTGTGTCACTGTGGCTGCTACCATAGCTATGTACCAGAGTGGCAGGTTTGCCAAATTAAGGAAGAGGGATCTGAAGGGAATAAGAGGACAGGAAAGGAATGGAAGCATTCATACACCAAAGTCCCAAAAGAACACTCTGACCAAACTTTTAGTGTGACAGGGCAGGTTAAAGGGCTTGATAGGAGAGAAAGGCAGCTCTGAAAAACAAACAAAAAAGAACAGCAATGGCCCTTGTTAATTAGGAGCAGCTTAGGCAGGGCAGCTATAAATCAATTAAGGGCCACATGATCTGACTTCAGGCTGCCAGGGGACCTCTTTAAAAAAGCTTCCCAGCGGAGGGAGAGTGGAGAAGGAGTTTGAAGGTGGAGAGGAACAAACAACGAGAATCAGAGGCGCTGAGCAGAACAGCATCAGCACTGCTAAAGGCTGCAGGGAGAGGTGAAGGGCTCTGGCAGGGGAGCCTTTGGAGGCTCTCTTCCCACCCTAGTGGCCATAAACTTCAGCCAGTGGCTGAGCAGGACTGTTTACTCAGCTCTGACTAGTCAGGGTCATCAGCCCCAACACCCCTTTGTTTTGCCAAGGGACAGAAGGCCGAATGCCAAGAAAAGGCAAGTGGGACTTGTACCGTGGCCCCTAAACTGCAGGATAGTGGGCAGAACAGGGGTCTGGGACTGACCCTGCCTCATTAGGTAACACCATTGATGTCCATGTCATTTCAACAAATCAGCTCTAGAAATACCAGTGCAGGAATGGGCAGGTGTTCTCCAACTCATTCTTTTATCACCTTGTCTGAATTTCAACAAGTTCTCTTTAGTTATACCATCCGGGGGCAGCTTCCCAGAAAATACATTATCAGTCTGAACGCATAGAGCTTGGTTATATTTTCATAGGTTTTGCAAGTTTCCTTTTATTTACAGCTAATAGTGATGTGTCATCAGTTATAAAACAAAATTCATTGAGCATAATGCTAACTTCACTTTGTCTAGCGTAAATAAGAAATAACTCCACTGAAGCCTATGGTAGAACAACTGGTTAGGATCACAAGTAGGTTCACAGAAGAATTATCTTATCAGTTAAACTGCTAACCCCTAAAAATGGGGAAGGGGGGCAGATAAATGAATCTTTCACTTTGGAATATTCCCACTTATATTGGGTTTCTACTACTTAGAGAACAAACCAAACCAAAATAAAGACAACAGCTGCTCTTATAAAAGAAGCTTCTGCAATGTGGACAACAATCTCAGGAGCATGGCTCAGCCTGGTCCTTTCTATATGACCAGCCAGCCAGGGATGCAAGATTATAGCCCTACTCATTTCTGCTTCTTTGTGAAACAGAAAATTTTATTTATTAAGTGTTCAAGTTCTCAGGCAACTAGGAATCCTCCTAAGGAGCATAATTTAACAACTGCTTGTCAGCTGTATACTTCAAAAATTACTTTATTATATTGGTAGTTTGTCTCATTCTATTTAGGAATAAACTTGTTAGCTGTATGATATACTTTTTGGGTCCAACTTAATTCAAAGAAAAAAAAAAAAAATCGATGAGTTTTAATGCCAGAAGAAAAAAAAGTTTGGTTAGTACAACCATCATTTCCACAGAACTCTGAAATGCAAGCAAAACTGTAGCTCACAGAATCATGAGAATGATGAAAAGAAGGTGTCTGATTAAAAAGATCAGGATAGAGATACTAATTACCATAGTATTTTATGTTCAGTAGACATTATATTAAACTCCCTTGATCAGTGCTTTTATGAAAATCAGTGAGTGCTGCTTTAGATTTCATTTGAAGGTCTACATTAGGGCTGTGTTTATGTTGGCATGATTTTGCGCAAAAGCAGGCGCTTTTGCGCAAAAACATGCTGCCTGTCTACACTGGCGGGGAGTTCTTGCGCAAGAACACTGATGTTCTAATGTGTGAAATCAGTGCTTCTTGCGCAAGAACTATGATGCTCCCGCTCAGGAAAAAGCCCTCTTGTGCAACTGTTCTTGTGCAAGAGGCCAGTGTAGACAGGCAACATGAATTTCTTGCGCAAGAAAGCGCGATGGCTAAAATGGCCATCAGAGCTTTCTTGCGCAAGAGAGTCTACACTGGGACGGATGCTTTTATGCAAATGCACATATCTTGCGCAAAAGCACATGCCAGTGTAGACGCTGTCTTGCGCAAATACTTTAATGCAAAAACTCTTGCGTTAAAAGTATTTGCGCAAAATCTTGCCAATGTAGACGTAGCTTAGCAGTATAATTCTTTCAATAGTCAAAAATTAAAGTTATATGATCTTCAGTTAACTTGTTACTGACATAACATTTTAATGGAATTTCTTAAAAATGTTTGGAAAGGCATAATTTCACTGAACTTTGTCTAAATTCACAACAAACTTTAGTTAGCTTTAGTTAAGGTGGCTGTGATCAATAAATTGTATTTCCCATTTTTAATTATTCAAAATTAAGGATTAAGAAGTATTAAACAATTTTTAAGTCAAACTCTCTCAAATTAGGAAATGCCAGAATAAATGTTGCCCATGTAACCTCAATTCACCCCCTCCACATGCTTTATGATATAGCCTTTAATTGTATGCAGAAGCAACTCAGTTTGGTATAAGTAATTTGCCTAGCATCACATTGCCACTGAATGCCTGAGGCACAAATGGACTGAATCTCTACAGAGGCATTAACTGCCCTCACCACAAGATCAAAATTCCTTCATCTTGCCTCATTCACTACAAGTCTTCAAACTTCAAATAAGCCAAGGTTCCTATAGACAACAGTTTCCTTCACAACACAACCCGAGAAGAAGATCTGCCCTCTGCACTGAAAGAACCTTTTGAAGAAGATGAACTACTACCCTTTGGAAAGCGAAACAGCCATTAGTACTAGAGTAAGTTTTTAGTCAAGGCGGTCAAGGAGACAACCCCATGTTCCAGGTGATCCTAAACCTCTGACTGCCAGAAAAGCTGGGATTGGATGACAAGGGATGGACCACTCAAAATTGACCTGTTGCATACTTCAAAGGGAATGAATCTGACACCAGCCACTGTCAGACAGAATACTGGGCAACACAGACCACTGATCTGACCCAGTGTGCCAATTCTGATAAAAATAGTTGAAAAAATTTACTCCTTTCACCAGTAGTTACAGAAGTGATGCTCCATATTTTAAATAGTTACACACACACACACACACACACACACACACACCCCCTCTTCCATCACATCAATCTTCAGATATAAGATCTTGTACCTAGAGCTGGCTAGAAAATAAAATCCATTCACATGAAAAAATAATCACTTCTGAAAAAAACCCCTCATCCTGACTCACAACAACTTCAAAGCTAATGTTTTCATGGAAAAAGTTTACAAGAAAAATCCCATTTGTGGAGAACTAAAAGTTTTTTTGGCTTCCTTGCAAATTGGAAATTGACAAGAGCATTCTAGCCTGGCTGCCAGAGGGTCAGGTGCATGGAGACACATCCTCCTACCACCAGAGGATGTGTCTGGGAAGGCAGTGGGAGGAAAGGGAAGGTAGAGCACCCAAGGGGCTCTCTTCTACACTCCTCCCTCCCTCCATCCTCAGGCACAATCCTGTTTCCCCTCCAACCTCAAGAGAGGGAGCGATCGAGTTGGGGTGCAGAGTGCCCAGGCTATCAGCCTCTGCAATGCTCTGGGAACACTTCTGTTAATTTCTCTGAAAACACTGTTATTGCAGCAAACTCAAATATTCTGTTGAGAAAGTAAAATTTGAAGCAAAACTGAAGTCCTCATGGAGAAAGTTCAGTTTTGTGAAAAGGGTATTTTAAACTGAAAAAAATAATAAGATAAAAAACCTGGACAAGCTCTACTTTTACCTGATGGTTGAAAAGGCTGTTGTCTGATTATCCTGAATCCAAGATACTCCAGAATCCGTTTCACACTGTTTGCACCACAGCTTTCTCTCTCCATAGATCCCTGATCAGAAAAGCTGCCAGGAAAAAAGTGATTTTCCCCCTGCATTTTGCCTAGAGCTTTTCTCGGCCTCTTTCTCTTAGTAAATATTGCAGAGGGCACGGGCCGGATATTAGACAGGCATATTAACAAAAACTATTAGCCTAAAAATCTGAAATGAAGATTGGAATTTTCTTCAAAAAGATCTGCAGTTAAAGAGGACTGGATAAGCCACCAGATACGACAGAAGCAGAACAAAACCAGAAAACTTCAGGAAGTAGGGTGTTTCCTTCATGGCAGTGTTTTGCCCCCAACTTGTAAGCAGACTCAAGTACTACCCATTGCAACAAAAAAAGCTGGTACCCCCACCTTTTAATATATATTATATAGACACAAAATGTCTTCAAGAGTCCTAGTGTGTTCTTAATCATGACAGTTTGATGTCATTATCTGCTAAGGAGTTTCTGATAACACAGCTGACAAAGTTTAATCTATTTTGGCTTGAGAATACTGATCCATATCTATTTAAGTACCACACCGTGCACCATTTTAAAGCTATTACAGTTAAGTAACTGCTCCCCTTTTTCTTGTACAGGATATAAAGCCCATTTATTGAGAAGGGTTACATTTATACTAAAGAAATTCGAACTGCAGAACTCAGGCTGCAGTTTATACAATGGCACATGCTTTGTTGCTCCGAGTCTCTCTCTCTCTCTCCTACAACCCTCCAGGACCGTGATATTCATATGTGAAGCAGATGATAGAAGTTTCACCTCCTAACCTTAGTATCTTACCCAGGTCTCCAGGTTTACAACATATTACGCAATCCAATGAGCAATTGGATGATGTGCCTTTAAAAATTTAACAATTCACTACACTGTTTTTAATTGTGAATAAATGGATGTGACAAACAAAAAGTCTTTAAGCTTGTGACCAGTTAGTCTTGTCCCAGCAGCCAAAGAGCTTGCCTCAGCAATACTGTCAAAGAGCTTAAGAACCATTTAATATTAGAGAAAACATGATATCATACTTCCAATGTGCCAGGTAGTCACTGGATAACGTGCTGTTAAAATGAAACTTGGGGAGGGATGCACATTTCAAATTTTGATGCAGACAACTAAAATTGTTGCTACACACAAAATGTCACTTAAAAAGTGCTAAGGAAGCTCAAAACACAATGAATCTGAGCTTAGTTACATTAGTGAAATTAGGAGTTCCATCTGTATCAACAGCTGGAATTATACCAAAGTACAATACAATTAGAATTCAGACCATTATTTGGGACACCTCCTCAGAACCGAATTGGAAGGGTTCTCCAAGACCACACACTGATTGAATGGTTAATACATAGGATCTATATTGTTTTGTCCAACAAAATTTCTGACCTTCTATGTGGCCACAAACACTGGGATTAGTCAAGGCCCATAAAATTTCAATTGTTTGCCCATCTGAAGAACTTGAGTAATAAAATTACTGCTACAACATACTTTCACATCTGAACTCCAATATGAACTCTTTCCAAATTAAAGGGCTCCTATACAGGAAAAGGATCTTACACAGAAGAATAAAATGTTTAAAGGAAAGAGGATATTTACAAGCTCATTTGGAGAAATATGAAATCAAGTATAAATTAACCACACCTACATCTACACAGAGGGTGGACTACTAGTGGCTGAGAGTGGGCCAGGTCCTCTGGTACACATCAGCATAGTGCACTGAAGCAGGCTCAGATGCAGGTCTATGACACTGTGCAGGAATAAGGGGTATCACTTTTGAGGTCTGAGGCTTGGCTGGCTGATTAGCTGAACCCATAGCACCTGAGAAAGAGGTGTACCTTAATTAGCTGACCCTTACATACAGGCAACAGCAATCAATGGCTGAGAGGTGAAGGAAATGCAACACTTTCCAGGAAATCAAGGGGTCAGAGGCAGAGTCCCAACACCAGTGGACTGCTATTGAAGTTACTGTTGAAGAGAACTATACCGGACAACCAAATGGACAAAACGGGAGACTGGTTGGGAAGTCTGTGTTGCTGATGCCCTGAGGTAAAAGCCAGGAAACCTAGTTACTAGAATTATGGGTGGAAGACTAAGATTTCCACAGGGATTTCAACAACTTCCATCCCACCATCAATCTTAGTCTGGACCAGTCCATACAAGAGATCCACATCCTTGACAGTACAATACAATGAAATGATGGCCACATTTCCACCACCTTATACCGGAAACTTACCAGCTGTTACACTTACCTACATGCCTCTAGCTTCCATCCTGGGCACATCACATGATCGACTGTTTACAGGCCCTAAGATACAACCAGATTTACTCCAATCTTACACACAAAGAGGAACACCTACAGCATTCCTAAAACTTAAATACCCACCCAGGGGAGTGAAAAAACAGATTGACAGAGCCAGGTGAGCACCCAGGCATCAGATTCTTCAAGATAGGCCCAACAAACAAAACCACAGAACCCCACTAGTCATCACCTACAGCCCCCAACTTAAACCCCTCCAGTGCATCATTAACAATCTGGAAAACACTCCCTCACTCTCAGAGGCCTTAGTAGACAAGCCAGTGCTTGCCTACACACAACCCCATAACCTGAAAAAACTATTTCCGGTAATCCCGCATTACACCTCACCCAGGTACCTTCCTCTGCAATAAACTCTATTGCCAATTCTGTCCACACATCTATACAAGCGACATTATCACAGGACCTAAACACAAGCTACCACATCAGAGGCTCATACAACTGCACATCCTCTAATGTGGTATATGCCACCAAGTGCCAACAATGCTCCTCTGCCATGTATATTGGCCAAACTGGACAGTCTCTGAGATGATTTCAAATCAGATATTTGAAATAATACAGAAACCTCCCGGAGAACATTTTAACCTGCCTGGATACTCAATAATGGATCTGGAAGTGGCCATTCTCTTACAGAATAATTTCAGGAACCAATTAGAGAGAGAATCTGCGGAACTGGCCTTCATATGCAAATTTGACAAATTCAGCCAGGGACTGAACAAAGACATTTCTTGGCTAGGTCGTTATATTCAACACCCAAATGACATCAAAAGTTAAGTATTACATACTTATGGCCCACTCTATTAATCTCATTTAGCACCAACACTTTAATGGACAGGTTTTTTTCCCCTTCTCCTCTCCCTTTTTCTGCTTTATATTTGTCCCTCTGTCCTCTTGCTCCATATTTGTCATCTGAAGGAGTGGGTTGTGTCTGCAAAAGCTCATGATACCAGCAATATTTTTTGTTAGTCTAAGGTGCTACAGGACCACTTTTTTTTTTAAAAGACTAATTTGGGGGGAAAGGATTGCTATACTTGTACAGACTAAAGAAAGGCTCTACAAAAGACTTAGTTTTGCTAACGAGGCTCAATTGCTTCCCTCAATTCCCAGAGAAAGCTTAGTCAAATTAGCCTGAGGGAGTGGGCTGAGTGTAGCCTGATAAGAAGAGTTAGCTGCCCAATAGGCCTAATCCTTTACATGCATAAAAATCCTAGTCAAGATCTGAGTGCAGAGAATTAGGCTCTCTGTCAACACACAATACTGCAGGGGACTTGGTTTTCTTTAAGTTTTCAGGAAGGATGTTGTGGTTAAGTAAGGATTCAAGTAGCTGGGTAAAACAAATGTTTAACTGTTTTATGAACGAAGTCTTAAAAACAAACCATCAGCATTAAAATAATTGATTGTTAACTCTTGGGAATACCTGCCATGTTTTTATTTGGATGCCTGTAGTAAATATTGGTTTCTATTTTTGATTAAAATTAAGAGCTTCAGAAGTGTTTGCTTTCAACATTACACTAATCACTCTTGATCCTCTGCAGAACTTCTTCCTGCAATCCAAATATGCTGATGCAATTACAATATTAACTATTGTAACTGGTACATGAGGTATTTTAGCATGCAGTGCTCCTCCTTATCTTTGTTTTGTTTTAGATGAAATGCTAACCCCATCTTACCAGCAAGGGAAACCAAGTCAACAGCAGCAAACAAAATAAAAAAAAAAAAAAGTCAGCCACATGCCTCCATTCCTGTCAAACTAGAAAGTTTCCTATCTTCTTCTTTGATCTCTTCTAAATCTCACTTTTTCAATATTACCTACACAGAGTTAATATACTATATAAGGAGGAAAATTTAAAGAGAACCAACAAGGAACATTCTTTAAACAAGTCTCCACAAAATCCTATTATTTCAATTCTTATGTTATCTCTCCCCTTCCCTGTATTTTGCTTACTTTTAATCTTTGAAAAGTCGTGGAGATCGGGAGAAATCCTGGATGACTGGAGAAAGGCAAATGTAGTGCCCATCTTCAAAAAAGGGAAGAAGGACGATCCAGGGAACTATAGGCCGGTCAGTCTTACCTCGGTTCCTGGAAAAATCATGGAAGGGATCCTTAAGGAATCCATTTTGAGGCACTTGGAAGAGAGGAAAGTGATTAGGAATAGTCAGCATGGATCCACAAAGGGCAAAGTCGTGCCTGACCAATCTGATTAGCTTCTATGATGAGGTAACTGGCTCTGTGGACGTGGGAAAGTCAGTGGATGTGGATATACCTTGACTTTAGCAAGGCTTTTGATACGGTCTCCACAATATTCTTGCCAGCAAGTTAAGGGAATGCGGATTGGATAAATGGACGGTAAGATGGATAGAAAGATGGCTAGAAGGCTGGGCCCAGCGGGTAGTGATCAATGGCTCGATGTCAGGATGGCGGTCGGTGTCTAGCAGAGTGCCCCAAGGTTCGGTTCTCAGAGCGGTTTTGTTCAATATCTTTATTAATGACCTGGATGAGGGGATGGATTGCACCCTCAGCAAGTTTGCGGATGACACTAAGCTAGGGGAGAGGTAGATACGCTTGAGGGCAGAGATAGGGTCCAGAGTGACTTAGACAAATTGGAGGATTGGGCCACAAGAAATCTGATGAGGTTCAACAAGGACAAGGTAGAGTCCTGCACTTGGGACGGAAGAATCCCAAGCACAGTTACAAGCTGGGGACCAACCAGTTAAGTAGTAGTTCTGCAGAAAAGGACCTGGGGGTTACAGTGGATGAGAAGCTGGATATGAGTCAACAGTGTGCCCTTGTAGCCAAGAAGGCTAATGGCATATTAGGTTGCATTAAGAGGAGCATTGCCAGCAGATCCAGAGATGTCATTATTCCCCTTTATTCGGCTTTGGTGAAGCCACATCTGGAGCAGTGTGTCCAGTTCTGGGCCCCCCACAACAAAAAGGATGTGGACACATTGGAGAGGGTCCAGCAGAGGGCAACCAAAATGATTAGGGGGCTGGAGCACATGACTTATGAGGAGACGCTGAGGGAGTTGGGTCTGTTTAGTCTACAGAAGCCAAGAGTGAGGGGGGATTTGATAGCAGCCTTCAACTTCCTGAAGGGAGGTTCCAAAGAGGATGGAGAGAGGCTGTTCTCAGTAGTGACAGATGGCAGAACAAGGAGCAATGGTCTCAAGTTGTGGCGGGAGAGGTCCAGGTTGGATATTAGGAAAAACTATTTCACTAGGAGGGTAGTGAAGCATTGGAATGGGTTACCTAGGGAAGTAGTGGAGTCTCCATCCCTAGAGGTGTTTAAGTCTCGGCTTGACAAAGCCCTGGCCGGGTTGATTTAGTTGGGATTGGTCCTGCCTAGAGCAGGGAGCTGGACTTGACCTTCTGAGGTCTCTTCCAGCTCTATGGTTCTATAATTCTATGATACTGCACTCACATGACTGGAGAAGGACAAATATAGTGCCCATCTATAAAAAGGGAAATAAGAACAACCCAGGAAACTACAGACCAGTCACTTTAACTTCTGTGCCAGGAAAGATAATGGAGCAAGTAATTAAGGAAATCTGCAAACACTTGGAAGATAATAAGGTGATAGGGAACAGCCAGCATGGATTTGTAAAGAACAAATCATGTCAAACCAATCTGATAGCTTTCTTTGATAGGATAACGAGTCTTGTGGATAAGGGAGAAGCAGTGGACATGGTATACCTAGACTTTAGTAAGGCCTTTGATATGGTCTCACATGATATTCTTAGCAATAAACTAGGCAGAGACAACTTAGATGGGGCTACTAGAAGATGGGTGCATAACCGGCTGGATAATTGTTGTCAGAGTAGTTATTAATGGTTCATAATCCTGCTGGAAAGGTACAACAAGTGGGGTTCTACAGGGTCTGTTTTGGGACCGGTTCTGTTCAATATCTTTATCAACGTTTTAGATAATGGCATAGAGAGTACGCTTATTAAGTTTGCAGATGATACCAAGCTGGGAGGGGTTGCAACTGCTTTGGAGGATAGGGTCATAATTCAAAATGATCTGGACAAATTGGAGACAGTCTGACGTAAACAGGATGAAGTTTAATAAGGACAAATGTAAAGTGCTCCACTTAGGAAGGAACAATCCGTTTCACACATACAGAATGGGAAGCGACTGTCTAGGAGGAGGGAGTACGGCAGAAAGGGATCTAGGGGTTATAGTGGACCACAAGCTAAATATAAGTCAACAGTGTGATGCTGTTACAAAAAAAGCAAACATGATTCTAGGATGCATTAACAGGTGTGTTGTGAGCAAGACAGAAGTTGTCATTCTTCTACTCTACTCTGCACTGATTAGGCCTCAGTTGGAGTATTTTGTCCAGTTCTGGGCATCATATTTCAAGAAAGATGTGGAGAAATTGGAGAAGGTCCAGAGAAGAGCAACAAGAATGGTGTTCTCTAAACCTTTAATGACCTACAAAGGAAGACTGAAAGAATTGGGTTTGTTTAGTTTGGAAAAGAGCAGATTGAGAGGGGAAATGATAGCAGTTTTCAGGTGTCACAAGGAGGAGGGAGAAAAATTGTTCTTCCTGGCCTCTGAGGATAGAAGCAGCAGCAATGGGCTTAAACTGCAGCAAGGGAGGTTTAGGTTGGACATTAGGAATAAGTTCCCAACTGTCAGGGTGGTTAAACACTGAAATAAATTGCCTAGGAAGGTTGTGGAATCTCCATCTCTGCAGATATTTAAGAGTAGGTTAGATAAATGTCCATCAGGGATGGTCTAGACAGTACTGGGTCACGCCATGAGGGCAGGAGACTGGACTCGACCTCTCGAGGTCCCTTTTAGTACTAGTATTATATGATTCTATGGCTTGTGTATGCCAGAATTTGAGCCCACACCTGCAATCTGTTGCAACCATGCAAAGCACCACTGAAGTCAGAGTCAAGGGAACAGAAGTCCACCCAGGCTCAACAAATTGCAGGGCCATGGCCTTAGGACTGCAAACTTTTCAAGGAAGCCCTGCCTTTGTGGCCTAGTGATATCATTTTAGGAGTTAAGTGATTTACAACTCTACCATTTTAAACATTCTGTATTCTGGAAACTCCTGATGGTACCTTTGAAAATTCTTCATCTGCCAAGTGTATTTATGAAAAATTGTTTCAAACAAGACCACGTACTATTCTCTGTGCTAACAAAAACAACTTCATAACACATTTAAGTTTAACGAATCCCACAAGCCTGAGAGCAGTCATATTTGTTACCATCTTTCAAACTTATCTTTTGTTTCAATGATCAAGCAAATATTTTTTAAATTTTACATAACCAAGTCACATTGTTTCAGAGGGAAAGGATATCATCTGCTAACAATGCCATCAACAGCTCTCATTGTAAGAAATTATGCTTCAGTAATCTTTACTGTATAAAAAAAAACTAACGACTGAGGGAAAAAATGTGTAGGAATCTAGCACTTCCCAGTCTCAGAAAACACTGAGAGGTAAAAAGCAGCCCCACCGTTCTGGTCCCCATATCTGCCATTGAACCTAAGCCATCAGAAAAATCTAGTCATTATTCAGCTAGCTTTCACAGTTTACACATAGGTTAAGGAAGGAAATTCACACATCTTTTATTGCAATTGTTGCAGGCACCTGACTGATCAAGAAAAAAAGCTATTCTGCATTAGATTGTTAGTTTTAAAATTTGAAAAGTTTTCTGCAGAATTTTTTTTAAAAGGAAAGCTTAGATTTTGCTGCACATTTCTGACATAGAAGGTGGATTCTGCAGCCAGTTCCACAAATGCAGAATCACAAAGTAAGTGTGGTCCTTATTATGTACTCCTTTACTAATGAAAAAAAAAAAATCACAGTAGTCCTCTCAGACTGCACAGTTCTCAGGGGGTTTTAAATGCTATTATTGTACTGATTTAAGTTTTTTTTTTTTTTTTTTTTTTTAAAGTGACAGTTGACGATAAAAAAATGTGTTTTGTTTTAAATCTGCTGCCTATAAATTTCATTGGGTGAACTTCCTGTGTTATGTTAGTGAAGGAATAAACAACATTTCCTGATTCTATTTTTCCCATCTCATTCATGCTTTTTCTAGACCTCTAAAGTATCCCCCGATCCTTTAACCATGTATTTTACAAGCTGAAAAGTCCCTGTCTTGTTAATCTTTCTACATGTGGAAAGAGTTTCTTACCCTTTCTGTATCTTTTCCAAATCCAATTATATCTTTTTTAGATGGGGTGACCAGATGGGCATGCAGTATTCAAGGTGTTGGCATACCATGACTTTGTATAAGATGTTTGTCTTACCTATTCCTTTCCTAATGATTCTCAATATTCTACAATATTTTCCCCCTTTCTGAATTCTGTATTAAGCATGATTTGATGTTTTGTTCAAATTAATACAATTACACAAGTATAAAACTGGAACAGAAAAATTGCAAATCAGGCCCAACAAGTTTGCATTGTATATCACTCAGTACTGCATGCAGTGTTGTTGGGCAGCAGGCAGGGCATTTTAACTCCACCATGGGGCAAAGCGTGATGCAGAGCCATGTTCCAGTGGTATTTTCAGAACTGCTATCATCTTTTTTCTTGCATCTGATGCAAGTCTCTCAGCAGAGCCTCAAAGGCACTTTTCTGTGGAACATGGGCCAGCTCTTCCTCTCAAATCTCACTAACACAAATGAATTAAGAGAAATAAATACAACTTCTGAATAAGCAACAGAATAAATTATAATTGATAATCATTTAAAGGAATGATTAATACACAAAAATTACTATTGATAAATGGATCCATAATGGTATTTCTTGTGATCCTGTTTGGCAAATAAGTTAATCATGCCTATATTGGTTTTCCCAGATAGCTCTACCACAACTATTGACCAGTCAGACAACATGCTTCCTCAATGCTATTTTATATCTGCATTTATATATACACATGAAATGTGTGAATCTGTTAAGATAATTATGTGCTTTACTCTTAGAAAACAATTACAATAATCTAAAATTAAATATGCAAGGAGTATGTAAGCTTTGGATAGCCTTTATTCTAGAAATGTCAAGAAGGTACACCAAGTGACTAGAAACATTTAGTACATCTTAAGACATTTTTCATACACTAAAGTTTAAAATACTCATTCAATACCCATTCCTCTATTATACTTCTTGCTGTAAGCCTTAAAAATGTTACTTTCCTTTTTTTCCCTATCAAGTTATTGTTAAAAGCCCTAAACAGAAGAGTATCAGAGGGGTAGCCGTGTTAGTCTGGATCTGCAAAAGCGACAAGGAGTCCGGTGGCACCTTATAGACTAACAGATATATTGGACCATAAGCTTTCGTGGGCAAAGACCCACTTCGTCAGATGCATGTAGTGGAAATTTCCAGCAATTCAAGAATTTTCTGGAACTTTCCATGACATGCATTTGACGAAGCGGGGTCTTTGCCCACGAAAGCTTATGCTCCAATACATCTGCTAGTCTATAAGGTGCCACAGGACTCCTTGTTGCTAAACAGAAGAGTTACACTTTACACCAAAACAATAGAATTATTTTTGGTAGGAAGTTATGGCTCAAGTTACGTATTTCCTCACTGATCTACAGGAACTTATGCAAGGAATACTGTTTTGAGCTTGTACTTGTGGTTCATTTCTCAACTGCCCAAGTGCAGAACACCAGACTCAAGCAGACCAGTGTGGCCAACAGCTCAGTGCTAATTATCTGGACTATATCCATCCCATAGGTGGGAACAGTTTGGATAGGAGACATCCATCAATATAAAGAAGAACTCATGTATCTTGCATGAAATTAGTATTCCACTAGCTGCCTGAAGATGGTGGCAAGTGGATGAAAAAAGTGAAATTTCTGAAGCAGCCTTATGAGTTGTGTCCAAGTTAAAATGCCTGAGCAGGACACATCTATAAAGGCGATACCATCACTGACCTAACCATGTAAACCACCACATCAGAGGCTCATACAACCGTACATCCACTAACATTATCTATGCCATCAAGTGCCAGCAATGCCCCATTGCCATGTATATTGGCCAATTCTGACAGGCTTTACTTGAAAGAATTAATGGAGGTAAATCAGATAGTCAAAGAGGCAACACACAGAAACCTGTTAGGAAACATTTTATGAGTGCCTGGGTACTCATTAATGGCTCTCAAAGTCACCCTATTATCCCCAACTAATTTCCAAAGCCAGGAACGCTACAGAACTTTGACTTACAAGTTAGATTCCCACAACAGAAATCTAAACGAAGACATTGGCTGGATGGCCCGCTACATTCGACATCCTAATGACATAGTACCCTTTGTTTGATTTAAGTGGGTTCTAAGTATTCTGATCAGCTTCATTTAGCATGGACACTCCAATTGACCATTTCTTCTTTTCGTCCTCTTCCCTCCCACCGTCCCCTTTCTCTGCTATTTATTTGAAAACTGGACTAACCCCTTAAACTCCAGCCATCTGAAGAAGTAGGTTGTGCCCACGAAACCTCATGACACCATCTACATTTTTGTTAGTCTTGCACCTTAGAGACTATTTGTTTTTTTTAAGTTTTTACCAGCGTACATGACTAGTCACAGAAGGGCATGCACTGCTGAATGAGCTTCAGAAGAGCTGTTATTATTTCTTCTTTCCTTAGATATGCATATACTATACAACCTAGAACCAAACTCCAAGATGTTGGATCCACTCCAAGATGTTGGATCACTGGGAAAGTTTATTATAAAGACATAGTCCTCCCCAACCACCCTCCCCATCATTGTCATAGCCATATCCTGAACTATTTTGTTCTCCAAAGGTTCCCAATTAACAGGTTCTCCAAAAAAATTCATTTTTATTCTGAAGGTTAAAAATCAGAACAATTACAATTTTGAAAAACTCTAGAGAAAGTTGCAAACTCAAGGAGAAGCAATTTGTATTGTATTATTGCTGTTATACGAAGTGGAGAATCCAAGTTAGAAAGAATAGGTAGGTATGCTGAAGCAAGCCTCTGAGGTCTATCAGTTACAAAAGCTTGACTTGCAGAGATTATATTTTGAATGTATGGTTATGTCTACACTACAGAGGAAGATCAAAGCTGCCGCTGCCAATCTTCCAGGACTCAAATTAGTGATCTAGTTAAGACAACTAATTTCAAGTGAGGGGGGCACTCGGGTTGATGAGGAGTAAGGAAAGTCAAAGGAAGACTGCTCTTCCTTCAAGTTCCTGCCGTACAGACAGCCCCAAAAGCCAAATTAAGCTACTTAGACTTCAGCTACAAAATTATTGTAGCTGAAGTTGTGTATCTTAATTTGACTTTGTCCCGTAGTATAGACATACCCTTACTGATGAAGAGCAGATAAGTTAATCTTTACAGTTTCACTGCAACTGAGGTATCAATATTTGGCTGAAATATTGCAAACTGTTGGGGACTCATTGTGGCTGATAAGGAAACTGGGTCCCGATTTTTTTTAAAGATATTACTTGATTTTTTCCAGTGACATGGCTTTTATAGCAGCTCTCTCACACGAGTTAAAACCCTTCAGAAGGGGACTGTTAATGAAGAATGGGAAGAGCAGTAATCAGGTTGTTGTTAAATCCTATAGGTATTTCCCTGCTAGTCAGCCAGAGGTTGATAACTCCTTGTCTTCTGAACTGCATTCTCCATCTCCGTTACATTAAGTGTAAAAATGTAATAAGAAAAGCCAAAAAGGAGTTTGAAGAACAGCTAGCCAAAAACTCAAAAGGTAATAACAAAATGTTTTTTAAGTACATCAGAAGCAGGAAGCCTGCTAAACAACAAGTGGGGCCCGTGGACTATTGAGATACGAAAGGATCACTTAAAGACGATGAAGTCATTGCGAAGAAACTAAATGAATTGTTTGCTTCAGTCTTCACAGCTGAGGATGTTAGGGAGATTCCCAAACCTGAACCCTCCTTTGTAGGTGACAAATCTGAGGACTTGTCACATATTGAAGTGTCATTAGAGGAGGTTTTGGAATTAATTGATCAACTTAACAGTAACAAGTCACCCGGGACCAGATGTCATTCACCCAAGAGTTCTGAAAACTCAAATGTGAAATTGCGGAACTATTAATTATGGTTTGTAATGTATCCTTTAAATCGGCTTCTGTACCCAATGACTGGAAGATAGCTAATGTAACACCGGTATTTTAAAAGGGCTCTAGAGGTGATCCCCGGCAATTACAGACCGGTAAGTCTAACGTCAATACCGGGCAAATTAGTTGAAACAATAGTAAAGAATAAAATTGTCAGACACATAGAAGAACATGATTTGTTGGGCAAAAGTCAACATGGTTTCTGTAAAGGGAAATCACGCCTTACTAATCTGTGAGTTCTTTGAAGGGGTCAACAAACATTTGGACAAGGGGGATCCAGTAGATATAGTGTACTTAGATTTCCAGAAAGCCTTTGACAAGGTCCCTCACCAAAGACTGTTATATAAATTAAGTTGTCATGGGATAAGAGGGAAGATCCTTTAGTGGAGAACTGGTTAAAAGACAGGAAACAAAGGGTAGGAATAAATGGTAAATTTTCAGAATGGAGAGGGGTGTTCCCCAAGCGTCAGTCCTAGGACCAATCCTATTCAACATATTCATAAATGATCTGGAGAAAGGGGTAAACAGTGAGGTGGCAAAGTTTGCAGACGACACTAAACTGCTCAAGATAGTTAAAACCAAAGCAGACTGAAGAACTTCAAAAAGATCTCACCAAACTGAGTGATTGGTCAAAAAATGGCAAATGAAATTTAATGTGGATAAATGTAAAGTAATGAACATTGGAAAAAAATAACCCCAACTTACATACAATATGATGGGGGCTAATTTAGCTACAACTAATCAGGAAAGAGATCTTGGAGTCATCGTGGATAGTTCTCTGAAGTCGTCCACACAGTGTACAGCGGCAGTCAAAAAAGCAAACAGGATGTTAGGAATCATTAAAAAGGGATAGAGAATAAGACAGAGAATATCTTATTGCCCTTATATAAATCCATGGTATGCTCACATCTTGAATACTGCGTACAGATGTGGTCTCCTCATCTCAAAAAAGATATCCTGGCATTAGAAAAGGTTCAGAGAAGGGCAACTAATATGATTAGGGATTTGGAATGGGTCCCATATGAGGAGAGATTAAAGAGACTGGGACTGTTCAGCTTGGAAAAGAGGAGACTAAGGAGGGATATGATAGAGGTCTATAAAATCATGAGTGGTGTGGAGAAAGTGAATAAAGAAAAGTTATTTACTTGTTCCTATAATAGAAGAACTAGGGGCCACCAAATGAAATTAATGGGCAGCAGGTTTAAAACAAATAAAAGAAGGTTCTTTACACAGCGCATAGTCAATCTGTGGAACTCCTTGCCTGAGGAGGTTGTGAAGGCTAGGACTATAACAGGGTTTAAAAGAGAACTAGATAAATTCATGGAGGTGAAGTCCATTCATGGCTATTAGCCAGTCTGGGTAAGGAATGGTGTCCCGAGCTTCTGTTTGTCAGAGGCTGGAGATGGATGGCAGGAGAAGATCGCTTGATCATTACCTGTTCCATTCACTTCCTCTGGGACACCTGGCATTGGCCACTGTCAGCAGACAGGATACTGGGCTGGATGGACCTTTGGTCTGACCCAGTATGGCCGTTCTTATCTACTCTGTCATATTCACTTCAAAGGAGAAAACTGAGCAAACATTGTTCACAAGGTGCACTCTAGTGGGGTCAGAGGGAAGAAAGGATGATGTAAATTAGGGCATAAACTCCTCAAACAAATTTTGGGCTATTAGTTTTCTGATCATTTTATCCCTTCTAAAATAAAGTCAGAAAGAGTGACCCTTCATTAGCAAAAATATTCTACAAGACATTACCGAGGCAATATTTTCGATCAGATCTTCAGCTTGATGTTAGAATTCTAAGTAGGCTTATTCATCCCATATAAATGTTGTGCAGTGTACTGTCCTTTGTTAATCTAAATAACTATTATCCAATATCCACTTACAAATTATATAATTTTAAGATGTACAGAACTTCATATGCTATCACAGGAAAGAGTAAATATTCAACATGGCAGCAAATCATGACAAATCTATTAGAGGCTAACAATTTACAATACATTACGGAGACAAAATCTAAATAACGATGTTTGGTTCTAAGTTTTTCTTGAACCTTTTTTGTCTGTCATGTTTACAGTGACATGCAGTGTTCAGACACAGCATGCCCAGCTAGTACAGATACAAATAAGCACATTGTGATGGATAGGAGGGGTGCTGGCCAGCACCTGGTGACTAAGGGGTTACACTCCGGTAGCTAGCAAGGTTGCTGGCAGGGAGCCAGAAGAACCAGTGGGGATAGAATGCTGAAATTTGAATTATGTAAGACACCTTGCCTGTTTTCTGTGTGTGGAAGAGTTAAACCAGGAGTTGAGACACACAAAATCATTCAAACCAAGGCAGGATTACCATGTCTCCAAGGAATATGGGGCATGGAAGTGGACTGAACCCAGAAGGGATCATGAGTAAACCAAGGGGGAAGTGTATCCCATCGCAATCAGGGTATTTCTCTTTATTTTTGCGGTTTGAACTGCTCTGTGTGAATCTATGCCTCCCCTCCCCCATTCACTAAGAGTTGTTTTACTTAGATGCTCTCTAACACCCAGAAATCAAGTATCTTTTATCAAGTACATCTTGTTTTGTAATAAAAATCACTTTAAGGTGATTTGATGTGTGTGTCCTGAAAAGTATAGGAGGTCTATCTGTGTGTGTGTGTCAGCATCTCTCAGACTAAGAGGCCAGCTACCAGAGACTGCAGTTTGTTTTTCCTCTTGTTTTTCAAGCTCTTTTTTAGGGTAAATCACTTGACAGTGGCAGCCACCTCCCAAGTCAGAAAATCTATGACTGGGGTGTTTTTGTGTAAGCAAAGCTTAGAGGCCAAACTATTTAACGTGTTTGCAGACCCCCACCTTCTGCATTCGAAGTGCCAGAGTGGGGAATAGTCCTGACACACAGACTCAACACACTGCTTACATGAGCATATAGTGTCCTATAGGCCTGAATCTTAGGGTGTAGGATTTGGAGTAGGATAGAGCAAGCAGTGCCTCCCACATCTACCATGATATTTTTAGCAATTTAATGGCCTACTACAAAAGCCTTTCCCAGTCACAGTGAAAGAATCCAGCAGCAGGAGGCACTAGCAGACAGCTGCCAGAGCCTTTCCCTGCTACTACTCCCATGATGGAGAGCCTTTCACTGCTGCCTATAGCTACACACCTCAATGAGCATGGACACAACTTACCTCTCACCATAGTGCATAGCAGTATGTTTCCTACACTCTGACACAGCACAGGCAGAAGTAGAGAAGGTAGACGTCAAGCAGCTGTTTTCTGTTTCTTTTAAAGCCCAGAACAAACAATAACTTTATAATAAAAACTGGCATATGGTTAAATCTATTCTCTTGTCACTAGTCCACAATAATTCTTGCTGGATCTGGTAGAAAACTATTGCAACTAATGATTCACAAATAGTTTATTCACATTTTTTCCTGTATAACTATGTGCTCAAGAGACGCATAAATGCTGAACATTTCTTAAGCTAGCTAGAGAACGCATATATTATTGTGCTCATGCATATCAATTTAGCCCTCTCCATACAATCCCCCACAACCCGATGTTGCCACTGTTTATCAATGCTCAAAGTCATTCTGACATCCAACCCATTCATTTCAGTGGTACAGCTATACATTTATATAGCCATGTAATTGCTTCCTTCATACATGTACAGTGTCACATACCTTCAGGCAAAGAACTAGTAAAACAGCCAAGAGCTTAGTTTTTTAGCATAACCAACGGCATGGTCACTATATTTCAACACTGCTGATTTCACCAAAAAAACAAGCACTTTCAACCAACAAATCAGGATTCATCTGAGCCTTAGTACAATAAATTCCAAGAATTATTGTACTATGAAAGAAAATGTATCTGTACATACAAAATGACTTGGTGCTTAAATTTCACCTCAGGAAAAAACCTAGTACGGTTTTAATGTACATCACACACCATGAAAGCCTAATTGCTGATTTTCATACAGAATATCATGTAATTCAAATAAAAAAGATGGTGTCTTCAAAACAAGTCTCAAGATGAAAGTTGACACCAACAATGGAAAAAAATTTTGTGGAACTGTTAGGTGATAGACATTCAAATTTATTGCTGGTGTAGTATCAATGAAATGAACAGAGTTACACAGGAATAAATACAGTATTTGAAGTCTTGCACAGAATCTAAAAGATCTCTAGCCACACTTGAATTCAGAAAAATCCCATGAGTACCATCATCGCTACTAGTGGAAAAAAGTCTACTTATTGGAGCAAAATGAAGAGACTCGATAAAATAAATCAGTTGACCCTTTTACATACGTAAAAAAGTGTTCAGTTCTCAGTGTTTCTGCCCTCTCACACCTATAAGTTTCCAAAATGGCAAAGAAACTGCAAGGAACTAACAGATTTTACAGATTTCAAAGCTAAGCGATGCAGTGCTCCTATGTAAAAATATGGTAAGGATTCCGAGTTCATGAAAAAGCATAAACTATTTTAAATAAACTTCTCCCTCCCAAAAATGAAACTTGACTCCAAAAATCACCTTTATGTGCCAGTTAAATACAAAAATCGTATGTTCATTATCTTATCACTGTTTAATAGTCTGAAAATTATAATCCCGGGCATATTTAGTTCTAATCCATTTCTGTGATTAAAATTCTAAACAAATTAGTACTTAACACACGAAAGACCTCTGATTTGCCTGAAGAGTGCAAGATTACATTGCAAGATGTATCAGAAGCACTGCACACAAGAGCACAACTTGATAAATATCTATAGACAGATGTCATGTACATGCCTGTGCAAGATCCAAAAAACGAGGAACTGCCTCTTTCAAAAGGTGAAAAATAAGTAATTGTTCTAGTAAATGTAGCACATTCCCCCCCCCCAGTTTACCTCTAATAACTGTAGTTTAGAAAAAAAAAGAAGAGTTTGAATAGCTTAATCTACATAATGCAAAATAAAATTAAAACATCCAATTTTAATGTCGTTAACCATAATTCCAGTGAGGGTGGTTAAATGCTGGAATAAGATTCCTAGAGAGGTTGTAGATCCAGTCATTGGCAATATTAAAGAGAAGGTTAGATAGACATATCAGGGATGATGTAGATGGTGCTTTGTCCTGTCATGAGGGCAGAGAACTGGATTTGATGACCTCTTGAGCTCACTTCCAATTCTAGTATTCTATGAATTTATGATTTACTATTGTAATATTTACCTTCTGATATCACAGAAGAGTATTTTAGCACTGCTTCTATAAAACCAGGACATAAATATATTAAATGAAAATTTGCAAGTCAACTCTGCTCAAGTACAACCAAATCAATTCAGTAAATATGCCAGATATTTACAGCTACTGAAAAAAAAAAAAAAAAAAAAATCTAAACTGGCTATTCCAGCTGCAGTTTCCTTACAAAATCCATATATTGCTCAGCAGTATGCAAATTTATTCAATGGCAACTGAGCTGCTGATCTTAACTATATTTTAGGAACAACTCAAAAAGCTTCCATTAATATGGAGATCTTAATATGAGCATATCAAGGATACACTGTTTTATTTTCTAACAAGATCTTTAGCTACATGGTGACAGAAAACAGTGTAGGATGACCAAAAGTGTCTCCATTTCATAATTCTTAATCTATAAACATACATTATGCTTGAAAGGGAGATTGACTTCAACATGCATTGTATGTGTTTTGTGTTGGTTAATACAGATAACTAATGTCATTCCTTCCCTTTAGCATTCTGAAGTTGAGAAAGATTCATTTTTCTGACTAGCATTTTCACACACAAAAATTCTATTTAACCTTTCCCAGAAAAAAGGTATTTTGAAGTACTTGGTTTCAAAACTGATGAGAGCCTTTGTTATTTGTTTGAGAAAGAACACAGCATCATTTATTGTACAATATCATACAGAATTGATTTAAAACAATTTGTGATCTAGCGGAAGTCATTAGGGTATGGTATACTTCAAAGATAAGCCAAAAACCTTCTTACCTTATTGTACCCAAATTGCAAAGTTTCTCCAGTTTTCAGCTTGCAGCTATCTAGCATAGTGGAATAGGAGTGAACAGATCATCTTTTACTTAAAAAAAGGTACTTGCACATCCACAATTAGTTGTTCTGAGCTGGTAACAGCTAAGCAACACTGTTAACCTCCAGCTGGCAGCAACAGCCTCTTTGCAAATATCACTTGCCTGCTGCTCTGAAATGCAGCTACTCAGAATGAAAGTAAGGGGAAAACGTGATCTGTGAATACTGTTGCTTCATAGTTGAGTCATATCCTTTGAAGCTATCTCCCCACCTCAAAAAAGATTAAGAACTGCCTCTTCCTCCAGCGCTAAATGCTCAACACAGAGTGCACCGTAAATGAGTAGGGAGTGTGGGTTTTACATGTACATAAAAACAAACAATCCAAATGCTCAACATTTACCACTTAAAACTTTCATTTACTAAGTCATGTATGCCTCTCTATGATGTACGTGATGACACAGCAAAAGAATCTATAGAAAAAAAGATATGTACTATAATAGTGACCACACATGTGGTTACAAGCTTGTCCATGTAAACATGTCCAGTGCATTACAAAAACATGGGAGAGAAATTGTTAATGAGAATTAATTTCTTTTTAAAAGTCTATTTTTTTTTAAATCCTCAACTGTAGATATTTATTATCCTTAAAATATCCTGAACTGCGTTGCCAGTCTCTTGTGACAACAAAACATTTGTTGCCTCTGAATTGGAGCTATTTTTTCAACTTTGTAAACATTCCATTTTTGTATCAGTCTTGGTCCTAGGATCCGAGAGAAATGCTGATGAGGTCCAGTAAAGATACCACGTCACTCACTTTGTGTCTGTAGTTTTCTACGTTAAAGTAGTTCCAGGGTTAAATATTAAAATAAAATAAAAAAACCCACAGAATTCAAACACTATCTAGAAGATTCACAAATGAAATTTTTCTACCAAGAGAGAAAAAAAACATGGATTTCATACTGAATATGGGTGCATGAGGGCAGAAGAAGGGTTCAGGGGGAAATTGTGAAGGAAAATGTAGCCAACATGGAGTTTGGATTTACTATGAAACCATGTTTATGTATAATCAAATTAACACAAGCATTCCACTTCTACTTACGCTACATTCATGACATCATCACATGGACCCACAGGAAAGAGACCCTTGAAGAATCTCTCAGGCATTTCAACTTCCATCCCACTATCAACCTCAGCCTGGGTAAGTCCACATGAGAGATCCACTTCCTTGACACTACAGTACAATTAAGTAAGCGACATTTCCACCACCCTATACCGGAAACCTACTGACCACTACACTTACCTTCATGCCTCTAGCTTCCATCTCCAAATACATTTCTCAATGTATTGTATACAGGCAAGCCATAAGATACGATCGTATTTGCTCCAATCCCACAGACAGAGACAAATACCTATAGGATATATATAGGTCATTCATAAAACTGAAATATCCAGCCGGAGAAGTGAAAAATCAGATCAATAGAGCCAAGGAAGTACCCAGACATCAACTCCTTCAAGACCGGCCAAAAAGAGAAAAGAGAATTCCACTTGTCAACACCTACAGTCAACAACTTAAACCCCACCAATGCATGATCAACAATCTACAACCTATCCTGGAAAATGACCCCTCGCTCTCAGAGGCCTTGGGGGAAAAGGCCAATCCTCACTTACAGACAATCCCCTAACCTCAAACAAATTATTTCCAATAACCACAATAATGATCAATCATCCAGGAACCCACCCTGCAATCAGCCCCCGTGCCAACTCTGCCCACACATCTACACAAGCGATTTCATCACTTGACCCAACCACATCAGCCACCAAATCAGAGGCTCATTTAGTTAACTGCACATCCACTAATGTGATCTATGCCATCCAATGCCAACAATGCCCCACTGCCACATATATTGGCCAAACTGGGCAGTCTCTACCGGAAAGAATTAATGGACACAAATCAGATATCCAAAAACGCATTACACAAAAACCTGTTAGAGAACACTTTAATCTACCTGGACACGCATTAATGAATCTCCAAGTCACCATTTCATTTCAGGCAAATTCCACAAGCCAAATACACAGAGAAGGATTGGAACTTAACTTTACAAGTTTAATTCTTATGCAAATGGTATGAACAAAGACATTGGCTAGCTAGCACACTACCTTCCACATCCTATGACTTAACCTACCAACCTACCAACCAACCAACAGAGGTGCTAATGGTTCTTATCAGCCTCTTGTAACTATTTAGTCTTTAAGGTGCTACTAGAGTATTTGTTGTTTAAGTTTTGCCTGTTACAGACTAACCCCGCTACCCCTCTGAAACATATCTACTCTCTGTTTCCATTTTTTTCTTCGTCCCCTTTCCCCTCCCTCCTTTTTTTCCCTAACCCCTCCCTCCTTCCCTTATTTATTCTTGGATCTGGACTTCTAACACTCCTTTCATCTGAAGAAGTGGGCTGTGCCCATGAAAGCTCAAGATACCATCTACATGTTTTGTTAGTCTTTAAGTTGCTACTAGTCTATTTGTTGTTTAAGTTTTTCCTGTTACAAACTAACTTGGCTATCCCTCTGAAGCGTTTGGATATCATTATCTGCATGCCCCTAGAGTCTTCCAGTTTTCTGTGCTCTTGGTAAGATATTTCACTGATTTCTTTAATCTTCACTCTGGTAAGAATATATGTTTGCTTCAATTTAGTTTGATGGGCAGGGGGGTTGCGTTTTGTTTTTGTTTTCATTCAATAGGTCATTTATGATTTACCATTTGGTTTACACTTATCTTTTAAACAAAATGCAAGATGTGTGTCCGTTAGTCAACACCTAGAGAAAACAAGGTATTAACTACTTAATCATTTTTACCTTTGTTTTGCTGGTGGGGAAACTGGAGCAGATAATGAATAGGTGTGTGAAACTTACAATATGAGCATGACCACACTTGCATGCAGAAGAAGTGGAGGAAAAGGACATGCCTTTTATTTCAAAGTATTTTCAATATGTATATTGCCTCCTTACTGGTGAAGAATTTAATTCCCCACTTACTTAATATTTGTCTAAATGAGGAATGAGTCCACTGAATCTGATGACTCTGAACTGATATAAGAAGTGCGAGGAGAATCAGGCTTGATAAATGTCAAAATTAAAATGGTTTTATTTATTAATTGCCACACATAATTTTAATATTTCTAAACGCAAATGCTATCAAGCATTAAACATTTGTTATTGCTATAAAAAAAAAAAAAAAAAATGAACCATGGCCTGCTGGAATTTCCTGTTTTCAGTTATTCTGCTGAGAGTGAAACATTAGTATTTGTGCATCTCATGGATCCCTCTGCCACAGGGCTACTCAACCAGAGCTGGCCCAAGCTACAGGCGGACAGGGCTACCACCTGGGATGCCCCATTGTAGGGGGCACCCCACAAGGCTGCCAGACCGGGCAGGGGCGGGGCCACACATGCGCCAGGAGCCTGGGGGCGGGGCCACACATGCGCTGGGTGCCCGGGGCCACTGCACGCCCAGGGCAGGGCTGCACATGCACTGCACTCCCGGGAACAGCGCCGCATTCCTGGGGCCCCGGGCGCACAAATGGCTCGGGCCAGCCCTGTACTCAGCATGCAGCCCACAGGCTGTTTATTTGTGGCCCATTGTACAGTTTGGGTTTATGCAGGGGTCAACACATGATCTGCAGGTGGGATCCTTAAAACATGGCCTCCACTGGCAACACGTTTCAGAACTACATGGTGTCTCCCTGATGAGGTGAGCATTGAAAGATGCAAGTAGATGGGTTAGCTGGAACAGATGGGTACAGGGTGTCAGCGTTTCTAGCCCCCAGGGAGGCAGTCCTGGAAATGCTGGGGCATTGTGTGAAAGAAGCTATTTGCATGTATCTGCATATATATTTGTAACCACATTTAAGTTGTGGTCCTCGGCATGTGCTTTGACTAACAGTGTGGCCCCTGGGGCTTCCAAAGTTTAGTAGCCCTGATCTACTGCTTTCCTTATTCAAATTAAGTATCACACCCCAATGGCCCCCTCCCTCAAAGGGTCCCCCTGGGGAGTCAGGTCAGCATTATATATTGCTAACACTGTTGCAAGCATCAGAGGGCATTTTGGGAAAGATCAAAGGTGCGAGTGTGGAATGAATGAAGGATTCCGTCGCAGGTTGCAAGAGGCCCAAGTGGGGGGAAGACGAAGAGAGCAGAGAACAAGTTA
The DNA here is from genome assembly GCA_019425775.1 of Rafetus swinhoei. Lineage (NCBI taxonomy): Eukaryota > Metazoa > Chordata > Testudines > Trionychidae > Rafetus > Rafetus swinhoei. The sequence goes on from CM033427.1 coordinate 60,349,571, forward strand.
ACTCCACACTCTGACTAGGCCCAAAGAGAAGACGCTGCCTCCAGCCAGCTCAAGGCCCCAGCACACATCTGACTCCTCGGCTGCCTGCCATAAGACAGACAGATTCAACAGAACAAATCTGCAGAGCCAGCCCATATCAAGCAAGAAAAGTGAAGGCCAGCACAGAGGAAAGCAAAGAGAACAACTGAGTCTAGCTGGTGTGTTTGGGAAAGTCAAGGAGACCATAGAAAGTCAGTTTGGACTGTCACAAAGAGCACCAGGACCAGAGGTCACGGAATGGAACACCCCTATAGGAGCCCAGGACTTAAAACCCTCCTGAGAGCTGGAGCAATTCGGAGAGATCACAGCGGACCCTGGACAACCTGTTCTCCCAGGACCAAAGTCCCATCCACGCTTCCCCCTCTTCTTTCATTACATCCAGACCTGGCCAGCCTCAGGTATTGAGTATGAAAGTGGGTTAGGACTCGGGGCACTAACGCTTTCTTCCTTCCTCTGAGTTACATGGGAAGCACCCACTACTCTCCGCTGTTATTTTTTTATTTTATCAATAAAGCTTCGAAACTTAGACACTTGTGTTCTGTCATCTCCTCCCTTAACGATACTGTGGCTTCAGCCCGATCATCTGACACGTCAGGCAGATTGGTAACAAAAATCTGTCAAAACAGTGCCACAGAAATCAATGGGTCTACATGGATGAAGTAGCAGAGTAAGATAGAGCCTCACACCTAAGATATAGCCTCACACCTAGCACTAAGCAAGTACCAGAATATTCAGCCACCATTCCTGCATATCCATAGAAATATTTGCTTGTTTTAACTCAGTAAATTTTTATTTCCTAATTCTTTAAAAATAGGACCATAGTTATTTATATATCACCCGCAATAGTAAACAATGATTCCAAGTTGGTTAGAGATATATTAGGACTGCCAAGTAATCAATCAATTTTTAATCTCACAATTTAAAAAAATGTGGTTAGTGTGATTCATCACACTGCTTAACAACAGAATACCATATATTTAAATATTTTGGATGTTTTCTACATTTTCAAATATATTGATTTAAATTACAACATAGAATGCAAAGTGAACAGTGCTCAGTAATGCAAATTGCAACTATTTGCACTGTAAAAAAAAAAACAGTATTTTTCAAATTACCTAAAGCAAATTACCAGTGCAATCTCCATCATGGAAGCTGAACTTACAAATATATAGACTTATACAAAAATATCTATACTGAATAATACAACCATTTAAAACTTTAGAGCCTACAAGTCCACTCAGTCGTACCTTTTGTTCAGCCAATCGATCTAACAAGTTGGTTTACATTTACAGGAGATATTGCTGCCAGCTTTTCATTTACAATGTCACCTGACACCAAGGACAGGTATTCACATGGCACAGTTGTAACCAACACTGAAAGATATTTAAGTGGTAGTTTCATTAAAGATTCATATGTCACTTCATGCTTCATCCACCATTCCAGAGGCTAAGCTGATGACTGGTTCTGTTCAATAACTATCCAAAGCAGTGCAATCAATACTTTCATCATCTGAGTCAGATGCCACCAGCAAAAAGTTGATTTTCTTTTTTGGTGGTTCAATTTCTGTAGTTTCTGCTGTGGAGTGTTGTTGTTTAAGACTTGTGAAAGAATGCACCACACCTTTTCCCTCTCTGATTTTTGGAAGAGGCTTCAGATTATTGAACCTTGGATTGAGTGCTATGGCTAATTTTAGAAATTTCACATTGGTACCTTCTTTGCATGTTGTCAAATAACCAGTGCAGTGGAAGTGTCCTTAAAACAAGCATGTGCTTGCTGGGTCATCATCCAAGACTGCTATAATATGAAATGTATCATGGAATATAAGTAAAACAGAGCAATAGACACTTCTCACCCCAAGGAGTTGAATCACAAATTTCATTAATGGATTTTTAATGATCATCACTATGGAAGCATGTCCTCTGGAATGATGGCTGAAGCATGAAGGAGCATATGAATAGTTAGCATATATGGCATGTAGCTGGCATTGCAAGTTATTTAAGACAGTGCCATGTAACCACCTCTTCTCGCTTTCAGATTGCATGTAAACAAGTAGCAGCATTATCTCCTACACATGTTAACAAACCTATTTGCCTAAGTAATTGGTTAAAAAGAAGTAGGACTGAGGCTATGCCTACACTACAGAGTTTTTCCCGGGATACTGGAGGCTCAGGTCCAGGGAATGTCTGCTCTTCCAAAGTTTTTTTAGAGCACTGACTAGCTTGGAACAGGACGTTTGCCCTCCCTAGCAAGACATCTCCCCCACTCCCCCCAGAAAGAAATTGCAGGAATGAATTCCATAGATGGAGGGGAGGAATGGGAGTCAGGAGCTGGATTCAGTTTCTCTGAACTGCTGTAAGTGATTTTGGCCATACCACTTAATCCCTTTGTGTCTCAGGTCTCCATCCATAAATGGAGAATTATACTCAACCTCATAATTGTGTTGTGAGCTGAAATCCATTTTTGGGGATACACACAGACAGTACTGTGAACCTACATAAGGATCTACAAATAAAGCATTACCTTTTGCTCCCTCTATTTACATAAGATAAATGTAAATCTTAAATCTTGCTGAACATGACTAGACCCTCCCTACCCCTTCCCCCCCAACTGCTAGGAGTTCATCTTAATTAACTACCAAAACACTCATACTAGTCTCACCTCTAATTTTATAAAGATTCTTACTTGTATTTTATGAGTAGAAAAGCAGCTACTGGATGAAAGCCACAATAGAAGGAGGAAAGAAGTTTGAAGAGAGAAAAAAATTTAGCAATGTTATTTACCACCATTGTCTGGTACTCAGATTTAAAAAACACCTCTCTTCCAATTTGCTAGACATTAACAGACAAGACCCCAGGTATATCCAAAGTGTACACAACACAATTCTAGGTAGTGTAATATGCAAAGGTGACAAACAGCAATTTAGGATCCTCTAAACCATCAAAGGATAATCATAAAAGCTCTGCCATCAAAGGACTGCTTTTCCACTCAAGTGATCCTCCTTGAGCCAACTAACATCCATCTTAGGGCCAGTTTACACTGTCAGTATTGGCACAAAATAACCAATCTACACAGAAAAAACCAGACCTGAGAATTGTTAACAAAACTTAATAACCTTTCCTGATTAATTTAAATACAATAGCACTGAACTTTAGTGCCTAATTTAATAAATTACATCTTAGAAACAGTATGAGTTTTATATGAGAAATGAATAGAGATTGGTATTTGAGATTTGAGGACAGAATGTCTTCTGGGAACTGAACCTTCCTATCAAATTTAAGCAATCATTTTTTACAATATGAAGTAGCATAATATTTGAAAAACTTAATATTTTAAACAATTCAAGAAAATATTTTGACTCATGAAAAGCATACTGTTGAAATAAGAATGGCGTAGTCTGAAAGACCGTTGTAACCTCACATCCCAACTTCCCCATAAATGAGTCACTGACAGCAAATTGGGAGAAAGCAGCTGCTAGTACAGGTATGTAAAGAAAAACATTTGAGGCCAAGGAAAAGGGAAAAGAGTAACCAAATCAATGTACAGTGTATCTGCATAATGCAATAAATATTCAAGTGGGTAGCATGTGTGATTTTAAACTCAATTTTTTGTGCTTCCCTCACTTTGTTCAAGTTTAATTTCCTTGAATTGATAATACTTATATTTGAAAACACACTTGCACAGACATACAGTCAAAGACTTCTTATTCCTTTATAGCAAAATTATGGAGGTTATAAATTTAGTCTCTTGGTAAAAAAAAAGAATAATTGAAAGTTATGGGGCTAATTTTTCAAAGGTGCTGAGCGCTAACCACCCAAATTAAAGTCAAAAGAAAACGCAGGTGATCAGCACTTCTGAAAATCAGACCCTATTTGTTCAGGCTCCATAAATGTGATTACTTGGAACAAATGTGCAGTCAATGCTGAAGGAGTGAAAGATTACTCTGCAACCAAACAAAATTATTTTAAATGAGCCGAGTCCAAATAAATTTTGCTTCAACCTAGTCTCTCTTTTTTTCCCCTGCACTCAATCTCAGATTACTAGTAATCACTGAAATTTACAAAGCTTTATACTGAATAGCAAATCTGGTAACTAGGCATAGATCCTAGGGGTTATAAACAACTAAATGAGAGAATAATGAAACTAACTTGTAATGCTAATAAAACACATTAGCCATTTCACTGATGCTATAAACTTCCCCTTACATAGTACCACTCAATAGTCCTCTTTACCCACAATAGGGACACTACATACTTCATCTACATTGCTCCATACATGTGCCTATCCATAATCTGTAGGAGCCATTTTTGTAGATAACTAGCAGATGTACCTATTGTTTGGGTCTTAAATTGATGTAATTTTTCTTTTTTGGAAAATACATGCTTTATTTCAATTATTGTATTTTTTTTACAAATGAAGGGAAATGAGGGCTGGAGTGAGGGTAAGGAGAGGCAGGGATCCATGGCTTAGGACAGAGAGTTGGGAGGTGAGAGAGGCTCAAGGCAGGGAGAGCTCAGGAGAAAAGAATTGGGACAAATCTTAAGTTAAAGGAGGTGCGTGACTCAGGTCAGAGCCATCAGGACAGGGAGCCGGGAGGGGGGAGACTTACCAGGGCCTCACGTGGCAGTGAGGATGGTGCTGCCCTGGCAGCGGTTCCTCTCAAGGGGCTGTGGCAGTGCTCCCCCATACACTCAATTTGGTGGCTCTAGCTCTTACCATTTAAGAGGAGAAGTTCTTGAACAAAGGGATGCACTGACACACAGATGGACCCACTCTAAAAAATAGACAGACCAACCCTTCATACTTATTAACTTCATGAGCTTTCTAACCTTTCAAACAACAAGGTTAATTTTAGTAGTATTTTTGGTGATGTAGATACTCATGAAGAATCTGAGACCACCAAAACAATGGAAGTAAACATACACGGTTTCCATACAAGTAGTTACTCTGGAAAACTCTGAACTTTCCAATTCTTCCCCATGAGTGGCTTGTAATTACAAATCTTAAGGAAAATTGGAAAACATATGCAGGCTGTTCATGTGTATGAGGTCCTTTGCTTCTACAGAACTCTCTCTCACACACAGACACAGCCAGCCAACTAAAGACTACAGTTTTTGGTTCAACTCCATGCAGGTGACTGGCATTTGACCTAGAACATAAGTGTCATCTGTTCATTCTACAGCACCCTACCAACTTGTAAATGCTCCAAGGTTTCCAAAATGAACATTTTGCTGCTGTTAAACCACCTGCTTATTAATTATTTGCTTTTCACAATGTCAATTCAGAAAGTACACGCAGCTTGAAATGGGAAAAGTGACGCGAACACAGCCTCTGATTACTAATGCTTTCAAAATATGGAGTCATTTAAAATGCAGTTGAAGAAAAGCAGCACCTATACATTTTTGGAGAAAAATATCCAAGCACACAAGATTATTTAAATTTAAATCTGATCAGAAAAGTTTTTCACTTCTCTCCCTTCAAAAACCTGAATTCAAATTAAGTAAGTTTTGGCAATTATTTTCATTTCCAAGTTATATTACAGAATATAATTCTGTATTTAAATTATACTTTATTTCAACTGAGGTTTGGTTTGGTTTTGTTTAAAAAAAAAAAAAAAAAGATAGCAGTCCTTTCTGATTCTAGTATTGGAAGCTCATCCTCTTCAGGTACTTTAATGTACAAGATTGTTTTCTAAAAACAGATGCAGTTGTCACCAACCAGTAGATCAGGATCTCCTGGTAGATCTTGGAGTCTGTGACAGGCGATCCTGACTGGTTTGGCCAAGAGGCTCTCAAGCATAGCACTTCAGCTGCCCCTTCCCCCGCTGCTGTGCATCTGCTGCCCTTTGCCTTGGAGTCCCCATCCCCGATAGCCTCCTGCTTGCTGTGCAGAGCAGGGAAGGGAGAGCTAATTTCGGGGTGCCCCCCATATTCTATCTCCACAGAACGAAGGTGGTGGCACAACAACGCTTGGGATAGAGGGAGCTTGCTGGCTGCTTTTGGGAGTAGTGCAGGGCCAGGGCAGGAGTGAGCCTGCCTTAGCCCCACTGCATCACCACCCAGGAGCCACCTAAGATAAGGAGTATCCCGCTGGAGCCAGAATCCCAAACCTCTGCCCCAGTTATGAACCCCCTCCTGCACCCCAAGACCCTGTCCTAGCCCTGAGCCCCTTAGACTCAAACTCCCTTACAGAGCCTGTCTCCTGAACCCCCTCCTGCACCCTAGCTCCCTGCCCCAGACTCAGCTCAGAGCCCTCCCCCACCCCACACACTCCAAATCCCTTAGCCCAAGACCAGAGCCTGTCCCCCAACCCTCTGCCCCTGGCTGGTGAAAGGGAGGAAGATTGGGTGAGGGAAAGGAGGAAGGATGGAGTGAGCAGGGGTAGGGCCTTACAGAAGGGGCATGAAGGAGGCGGGGCAAGGGTATTTGGGTCTGGGGTAGATCCTGGATTGCACTTAAATTAAAAAAGGTTGGAGACCACTGCCATAAGGTACTGATGAATAACGTCACAAATTTTTCCATAAGGTTATTTTTCAGAAATAGTTTATGGAAAATGCACTAAGAGAAGAAACATCAACAGATGTTCCAATTAATGTGATTATAAGTTACCTGTGTCCAAATTTTATGTTCTAAGGCTACATACAAAATAATGTGTTTATGTGATATACCACCACCTTTTACTATGGAAACTTCAAATTTCTTCTAGACAATTGCCTTAAAAGCCCACCTGTAAAATAGTCATGTGTTTACAACAAACTTCAGATGTCAGGGACTAACCTGACCTGTGTCTCTTCTGGGGGGGAAAACCGAATCAAGAGGCTAGGTGATTGGATAGGTAAAGAATATACAGTATAGTAACATTTAAGGAACAAGTAGTCCTGTGGCACCTTAGAGAATCTCTCTCTCTCTCTCACACTCACACACACACACACGCGCGCTTTCATGGGCAAAATCCATCTGTAGTTGGCCAGAGTAAGTCTAAGGTCCGACACTGGGTTCTCAAAGTACAAAATACGCCACACAGGTATCTGTCAAATAAGTAATTTATTTCCCGACAGCTAACAGCTTGCCCCATAACTGGAAGAACAACATAACAAAGAAGCGGCATATCTTACATCCCTTCCTGCAAGCCTGGAACCCCGGGTAGGCTGCAGACGAAGTGGGAGGTTCTCTCAGCTTCCGAGGCGCCGGTACCCAAGGACCATCGGTGAGGTTCGATTTGCTAGGCTGTGAGGCAGCCTTAAATACAGTTTTCCTGCCTTGTTTTGCAGTTTGGAAATTTCCAGTGGTTACTCATTACGTGCTGTTGTAGGGCTTAGCTGTTAGTTATCGATCTGGTTCTGTTCTGGATCTACTTGTTCTTTGGCCCCATTTACATGATCACTACGTTAGGGTAAACCGAATTGTTTATGCGTTTTTGCCCTTTACCCTTATCTTTACTTGTTCCTGCTATACTGGCAACAATGCTTATCTTAAATGGCATATGTTCCCAAAGACTTGCTTCTGGCTCATCAGATATAGGGAAAAGGGGGAAAGAATGCAGGCCTCACAACCCCTAAACTAGCACGTACAAAGTTCTTCCGCAATTGACCACTACACCATCTAAGGAAGTGGGTTTTGCCCATGAAAGCTCATGATTAACAAATATATATTTAAAAGCTTTAGAGGGGTAGCTGAGTTAGTCTGCAACAGGAAAAACTTAAACAACGAATAGACTAACAAAACATGTAGATGGTATCATGAGCTTTTGTGGGCACAACCCATTCCTGTCATCTGACGAAGTGGGCTGTGCCCACAAAAGCTCATGATACCAAATATATATTTGTTAGTCTCTAAGGTGCCACAGGACTACTTAATGTTTTTGAAGTTACAGACTAACATGGCTACCCCTCTGAGACTTTTAAAGTTATATAAATCAATGCTCAATTTTTGAAAGAACTACCATACTGTTCTCTTTAGAGAAACAAATTCCACTCCCAAAGTATTCATTACTCTGAGATTCTACTACAATAGCTATAATATAGACACTCTTACTTGAGATACACAACAGGGAGCAGTCTCATGGATTCAAAGATAAGTTTCAGGAGTTGAATAAGAACTTAGTTGTAGGTTTTCTAACTAAAGATTATATGTGCATTAACCCTTTCAAGAATTGTTTACTATATTAAGACTAAAATAGTCTTTTGCTTGACTGAAGTGGGGGAACTGAAATGTCTAGAAGATATACTTTTACAAGTGTTAGATTCCAGAAGATTTCAAATGAAGTAAATTCTCCAGGAGGAACTGAAAAGGAGCTGAATCTGGGTTTAGGTTATTGTTGATTGCCCATGAACAGAAATTTCTTCACTTATAGCAAAGGCAAATTGACAGCTTCCTACAGTTTAACAGAACATTCTTTACTTTTTTTCCCCAACAAGACCATTCCAGATCTACCAAAATGCTACGGCCCATGCTAGAGACAGAGAGAAAGTATGGTTGGTAAATCCAACCTCACTACTGGGTCAGGCATTTGTAGTTGTGTCTTTTTGCAATTAGGTCCATTTCCAGGTAGCTCCTGGGGGGGGGGGGGGCGCGAAGGGGGAAAAGGGGCAGAAGAGAAATGTCACTCTCTATACTGAGAATGCTCATTATACATTCATGCTTACTATGTACTACTTTGCTAAATCAACCTGTCAATATTTTATCCTTGCCTTCAAGGTAAGGAGCTAGAGAGAGTATATTTGGTGAACAATATACCACTCCTACAGAGCTAAATCCTCTTTACACAGTTGGCTGGAATACATTCCCTCCCACCTCCCACCCACCCACAGATTAACATAAAAGCATAACTATAGTGTTGCCAATAACCACTTGATCCACTCAGCCATATAAATGAGAAAAGGGCTTGTTAATCATGCTGTATAACTCTTAAGTCCAGAATGTTGCTAGGTACTTCTTCCCCTGAGGAATTCCATCAACTGCAAATTGTCCAATTCTTTCAATGATTTCCCTAACTCCGACTACAGGAATTAAAGTGACCATTGTCAATGGAATGGAGTGTGGGGGAGTAAGTGTTTGTTACATGAATAAGGAAGATAAGGAACACATCCAAGTAGTATCAATTTCATAAATGTCTGTATCTGTCAGTTTTGGCAAGGCCCTCCCATGAGAATGTCTAGATGAACCAATCATTTATAAAGGTAGATACAGATAGCTGCACATGAGATATTAGGGTATCACTGATAGAAACTTTATGAATATTCCTTAAGGGCTGAAGATGGGTTAAATTGATTGTTTGGAACAGTAATGATCTCCTTCCACAAAAGCCATAGGGATTTTCAATGCCAAGGTCTGAGTGGGATGTGAACATAGGCACCTACCCAACTGAGAGCCCCAGACTTTTGGTCTTTTGTAAATAAAAAGAAGGGATAATGGAGGCTATGGTAACCACGCTAAGTTGAGCTTCTCAAGATTTAGAATGGGTCACATCTTAATCTGTCTTTGGGATCAAAAAGCACCTACAATAAAATCTCTTCCCCTGAAATTCCTTGGGAGTTACCTCTAAGGCATCCAACTCTAACCGTGATAAAATCTTTGAACCTCTCTACTATTTGGTTTGAAATTAAAATAATGTAGACACCAGGTATGGTTGGTAACAAAACATAGTACCTCAAACCTTTTTGTAAGTGAAATCCCCAGGAGCCTTGCAGAAGACCTGATGGTATTCTAAAGAAACTGAAAGACATCTGTTGTAGCGCTGAACAGCTGCTCACCATGAAATGGGAGGTCTTCTATAAAGCTTCTCATTTCCAGAAGAGCTCTGGACAAAAAATAGCCATGAGATGTGCCTCAAAAGGAAGACAAATGCTATAGCTGTAGAGGTCATACAAGAGGCATTGAAGGACATGGTCAGAAGTGCTTAGCAATTAAGTGAAAGGCAATGCGGCCCATTGAATAGAGCACTTGACTGGGACAGACCACCTAGATCCTATGCTTTGGGTCACCCAGAGAGCTGGGAAGTCACTGTGCCACAGTTCCCCCCTTCTTGAAAACAGATAAAAATATAATCTTCCTTTGTAAAGTACCTTGAGATCTACTAATGAAAAGCACTACTATGAGACTTGAGTCTATTAACTGTCGTTAGTACAGGCCCACCAAAGGGGGGGGGGGGGGGAAGGGGGAGAAATAGAACAGAACACCTGCCCCAAGGCCCAGTGGTTCAAAAGTGCCTTTAAATCACTGCCCAAGCCCCTCTTGGTGTGCTCCAAGAAATTGAGGGCTGCTGGGGGGGTGGGTATGTGTGCACGCATGCCACAGCAAACTCCATATGGTGCAGCCCTGGCCCTTCCAGGAGAGTGGAGCCAAGCCCTCACACCTTGCCCAGTAACTATTTCTTTATCTACCAAATCTAGCATCTTACTCTCACTATCTGAAGGGAGACAGTGGACTTGACACCTTTTAGCGCTATGAGTAGCAACTGCCATCAACAATGGATAGTTAAGTCTGCAAGAACAAGAAAGTCTAAGGACATAGCTGATGTAACACGTGTCCTTTTTCAGAAATTGTCACTCCAGAAACTATGTTTAGCCAGTTATATAAGTAAGTGAAAACCAACTTAAAAACCAGGCAGAGGCTAAGCTACCAGATATTATCCCCATTTTAAAGACAGGAAAACAGGGGCAAAGAAAATGAATAGATTTTCTGAACTCCCACACAAAGCCTAGAGCAGAACCAATAATCAAACTGAGATCCAACCAATTATTAAAACCTCCACTCCTTTCTGCCTATACTCCTCTTTGCACAAGATCTCATTGATATCTTCCAAGAGACAATTGATTAATGACAAAATTCCTCCTCCCTTCAGCTTGTTCAGTTTTTCTTACCTTCTATAACTCACTGCCTCCTATCAGAGAAAAGCCTTGCATATGCTCCCCACCTCTAACACCTTCAGTTACCCCAGTGATCCCATCCCATTCCAGCCTACCTAGGACCCACACTCATACCCTAACCTTACTCTTCTCCTGACCCTCTTGCTCTGGCCGTTTTCCCCTCAATGCAAGCATCATGTAGTGACTCCTACCTTAAAAAAAGCCATCTTTGACCACATGTCTCTCTAATTGCTGACCCTTCTCACTCACCTGCAGGTTCACCACACATGCTGTTTATGATTACTCTCTGGAGTTCATCTTTCAATTACACTCTAGATGCTCTCCAATTCTGCTTTTGCTCCTTGCATTCCATTGAACCATTTTTGCTCAATTCTTTACGGGGCTTTAGCTAAGAAGAAGTCATTACTGCTTCCTTATTCTTCTTGACCTGCTGGTCAATATTATCTCACTGTTTTTGTGCACACCCTATTCTGCCTGTACCCATCTGTTATCTACTATCTTTGCTTGTAAACTCCTTGGATCAGAAAGTGTTGTTTGTACACCACCAAAAATAGGAACCTAATCCCTGACTAATGCTTCCATGCACTACAGTAATATAAATAATGATAATAAATAAAAGAAAGATTAACTTGTAATTAAGGCACAGGTCCGAAGCTTAACATTGGATATCAAGAAAGGTTTAGTAGAATGTGTTTCTATAAATCTATACAAATCAAGTATTATGTATGATGGACATTTATTACATATCCAGTGTTTCTGAATACTCCCAGAGGGAACATGAGATGCAGCTCTTGTTTAGCAATATATATCAGTTATTCAATAATACTTCAGACTTAGGCTAAGATATTCAATTTTCAATAATCATGTATTAAAACTACGCAATTATCTAAGAGTAACCTTGGATAGAAAAATTTATGATCTTATGTGTTTCCTATTTCAGTCCCTTTTCCTAGAAAACGCTCCTTTTAGAAGTACATTTATCCATATAATGAATGCTGATTCTACCTTTACAGACTGATAGTTCTATATGTTCTAGTGTCCTTGAGAGAACATCCATATTGTAAAATTACAGCTGGCCAAATTATAGGGATAGCTTGCATCTGACACACTGGTCTTTGTTTCATTAGCAATAGGCATACAGTTCTATATTTTCAAATTCAAGCAAACTAAATCCTTTGTGCACTCACGGATGTACAAGTTAAAAAGCACACACATAATGTCAAATGCATGCATGTTTAAGATTTGTACATAACTCCCCCAATGGGTGCAGCCTCAAATTCAAGCATCAGCAATACAAGTTAGGATATAAAGGATGTGCCCATGCACAACTGAAAATGTGAGTCTTGCTTATGTGGCTCCACTCTATGCAAAAAGTTTTTATAGGTCTTGAAACTTTACTGACATATACCCTATTCTCTCTAGCACACAAAAATCACCGCCACTTATTAATATTTTGTTTTCCCATTTGTTGCTTGATAGACTATGCATTTCTGCTATAACTACTCTGGACAGTCTCCATATTTGGTACTATATTTGCAAAAATAATCTTTAAATAGCTAATCATGATAGAGGAAAGCTCAAGCCGCAAGAAAAATAGTTTAACACAAGTACATATTGGACACAAGCTCCCCTGCTTAAGGTTACGATATTCCAAGTTCCTAGGCAGAGTACACCACTGGGAGAAGGAGGGACTGGAGAGGACAACAGCAGCTGGCACTCTCTATCTGCCAGTTCTGAAGGCAGCATTGCTGCCAGCAGCAGCGTAGATGTAAGGGTGGCAATTCTATGCCATCCTACCTTTATTTCTGTAGCTGCTGGCAGCAAACCTGCCTTCCAAGCTCAGTGGCTAACTGGTCACTGCTGGTTTCCAGCTGCACATCTCTGAAAGCAGCACAGAAAAAAGAACCAAATCATGAACTTGAATTCCTATTTCAAAACGGGAGATCAAAGGAACAAAACATGTCATGTCTGAGAAGACCCCATAGGTAACCCAACTCATGCTATGGAACAGGAGAATCCTGCCAGCAAGGAGACCCCTCTAACACTCTCTAAAAAAATTCTGCCGACAAACATCTACTGAACTAGCCATAGGGAAAAAGGAAAAATCCTTTGAAATTCCTCATTTTACAGAGCTTCAAAAAAGTATCTTTAAAATGAGAGGAGTTCTGAAATGAAAATTTGAGATGAAGGCAAATGACAGATTCTTTATTTGTAAAAATGTCATTATGTATTAAGGGAGACATTATCTCCCCAAATGCTAATGGAAGCTGACACTTCACTCTATCAGGAACAAAGAAAGTCTTTGTATAAAAATCTAACACTAGGAGAAAGTACAACAGACTCTGGGAGCTCACTGAACACACCTACAAACCGTGAGTTATTAAGCAATAAATAGGAGCTCCGAATTCCTAATCAATTGTCTCTGCTGTGGGGTATGATGGAACAAGGGTTTCAGTAAGGGATGCATGTGGACATGTTGGCCAAATGAGGACAGACACATTAATGGAATTAAGCGTCAGGCTGAAATTTGTGACCACCACATCATGAACCATGAAATCAGTTCTCCTTTGTGACATCTAGCTAGCAGAGGTGAGGGCTCCTACCAGTCCTAAAGACTCAATCTTGCACAGGATGGTTAGATTACAAATGATTTAGGATAGCTTTACAGATAATATCCTGTCCATTGTTTTGTACACAGCTGGGAAAATAGAAAGCCCACCAGAAAGAGTTAAAAATACACAGGGAAAACCAGTTTCTCAAATATAGGACAGCCCCCCCTCACAACCTTGTTTTTCATCTACATTTTCTTCTGGTTTTTTGTCTTCAGTTCAAAGACATTGCTCCAGTGTGAACATTTCAGTTAACCTTCAAGGCTTTCCTTTCATTGTAACTTTAGTAACAGAGGATGAAAGCCAGGATTTTGGCATTACACAAGAACATCTAAAAGCTTTGACAAACTCATTTAAAATTCACAGAGACAGGTTTCAAACAAATTGACACAAAATTGAACTTCATAATTGAAGGATCTTCTTCCACCCTCTAGCTTTGCTCAAGCTAAGCTAATGTGGACAGCACTTATATGATGATGTCTTTGAGAAGCCCTGATCAATGGGGGACCAAGAAAGAATGCATGTTCAGCTGAACTTGAGTAAGGGGGAGAAAGTAATATGACTTGTTTTAAGGGAATAGGCTCTGTCTATGACGTATTTTTGTACAATGTCATAACTGGAGAGATCATCATATTCAGAATTAAATGTAAGGTGTGCCTCTAAATTATGCAGACTTTCACTATGTTTTGAAGACTCAAGAAGTCGGGGTAATTCAGGTAAAGTTCAGATGAATTTCACAATTTTAGAAGCTGATATAGCCTGAACACTTTGTAGAAGGAGAGGAGTCTGGATCTATATTACCCAGTTAGGTCAACTTAAGGCAATTGATGTCAACCTAATTATGTCAGTGTCTACATTACCACCTTCCTCCTGCTGATGTAAATGCCCTATACCAGACAAAACTCCTCCACCTCCAACTGAGGCATAGAGCTTATGCCATGGTAGTTAGGGTAATGCAGTGTCTGTGCAAACACTGCGTCCCTTACATTTCTTAGCAGCTAGAGCACATCTGTCCCCGAATAGCTGAACCCTGTTTCTGGCTTGACCCTCTTCCTCCCCTCTGGGAACTGAACAGCCAGGTCAATTTCAGCAGAGAGCGAGGAGTATAGCTTGTGGAGCAGCTAGGCTTCCAGCAGAGAGCTGCCTTCAGAGCTGAGGCTCTCCACTGCCAACACTGACCTTCTTATCATTGGAGGAACCCATCATGAGGATGTGCACCACCAACTCAATGAGGGTAGTGTAGACATAAACCACCACAGTAATTATTGCAGTGGCTGTAGGTTGACATAATATAGGTTGACTTACATTTCTAGTTGAGACATACCCAGATCATCAAAGCAATGCATGTTCCTGAACTTTGTTGATGTTTTGAAGGCCAATCCTACAATCCTTGCACCCAAACTATCCCTGAAGTCAAAAGAGACTGAATAATATATGAATACCAGTTCAGACTTCTGTCAATCAATATCAGTTTAGCTGTTGCTGACAGTACTAACAGAAAAGCACTGTTTTGCAGGAGCTCATACAAAATCATACCTAATTTGACACAATTCTGTCACTGGGTAAAGCAAAATAAAGAACTGAATCATGCAAAATGCCCTTGACTCCCACCGAAACCAGTGGGTGTTGACAGCTTACCACATAGGGGGTGACAAAACCTTGCAGGAGAAAATTCAAAAGGGATGAGGTATTAATTTAACCACAACTGTTGCAACAACTTGATTCAGCAGTTAAAAAAGGCTCTTAAAAATGATCTAAAGTGGGGAAAGATAATTGCAACAAAATTATCTTGCTTTTGAAAATTATTTTGAATATTCTTTTGCTAATTTTTATCTTGTATTATTGACAATTTTGGACTAGTAAGTGCCTGCAGCCCAAGTTATATTCTTATAGCAGCACAGAAAATACTGAGCAATTTTCAGAAGATAGGAACGTAAGAGTGACCATGCTGGGTCAGGCCAAAGGTCCACCTAACCTAGCATTCTGTCCTCTGACAATGACCAATGCCAGGTGCCCCAGAGGGAATCAATGTAACAGGTAATCAAGTGATCCATCCCGTCACCGTGTTAGTTTTGATAAACAGAGGCTAATAGCCATAAATGGACCTATCCTCCATCAATTTATCTAGTTCTTTTTTGAATCCTGTTATAGTCTTGACCTTCATGGCATCCTCTGGTAAGCAGTTCCACAGGCTGACTGTGTTGTGTGAAGTACTTCCTTTAGCTGGTTTTCAACCTGCTGTCTAAAATAATTTCAGTTGGGGATCCCTAGTTCTAGTGTTATGGGAAGGAGTAAATAGCTCTATTCATTTTTGCCACAACAAATCAATTTTATAGACATCATATCCCCCCCGCTTAGTTCATCTTTTTCCAAGATCTCTCCTCATATGGCAGTCATTCCATAACCACTAATAATTTGTTGCCCTTTTCTGAACCTTTTCTATAGGTTGAACCTCCATGGTCCAGCACCCTGACCTGGTCACGAACAAGGGAATTTGCCCGATCAGGGGAGGTTCCTTGCCACTAGCTCCTAGCCCCCCACTGGCTGTGCTACTGGACCCCTCAGTCCCACACCTCCTTGTGGGGCTCCCTATGCTGCAAGAGTCTCATATCCTGGGGCTCCCAGCCTGCTATGGCCTCCCGGCCCATGGATTCTCTGGTGTAGAAATATCCACGTTACTGCCAGACGACAGATATTGCCAGATCAGAGTCCCAGTTTAGGTAGGTACAGCCCGTATATCTTTTCTGAGACGAGGCAACTGTATCTGCATGCAGTATTCAAAACATGGGCATACAATGGATTTCTGTAGAGGCAATAAGATACTCTGTTTCTCCATGATTCCCAATATTCTGTTTGACTGCTGCTGCACATTCAGTGAACCTTTTCACAGAACTATCCACAATGATGCCAAGATTTTTCTTGAGTGGTAACAGTAGTGCCCATTTTAGATGTACAGTTGGATTTGTTTGGGAAGGTCCTCCCATGGATTGATAACTGGTTAAAAAACAGGAAACGAAGGGTAGGAATAAATGGCCAGTTTTCAGAATGGAGAAAGGTTACTAGCGACTTTCCCCCAGGATCCATACTAGGACCAATCCTATTCAACCTATTCATAAATCTAGAGAAAGGAGTGAACAGTGAGGTGGCAAAATTTGCAGATGATACTAAACTGCTCAAGATAGTTAAGACCAAAGCAGACTGAAGAGCTTCAAAAAGATCTCACCAAACAAAGTGATTGGGCAACAAAATGGCAAATGAAATTTATTGTTGATAAATGTAAAGTTATGCACATTGGAAAAAAATCATCCCAACTATTCATACGATATGAGGAGGACTAATTTAGCTACAGCTTCTCAAGGAAGAGATCTTGGAGTAATTGTGGATAGTGGCGGCAGTCAAAAAAAGCTAACTATGTTAGTAATCATTAAAAAGGGAATAGAAAGTAAGGCAGAGAACATCTTATCATATATAACCATGGTATGCCCTCATCCTGATTACTACGTACAGATGTGATCGCCTCTTTTTTTTTTTTTTTTTTTTTAAAGATAAGATATATCGGCACTGGAAAAGGCTCAGATAAGGGCAACAAAAATTAGGGGTTTGGAATGGGTCCCATATGAAGAGATTAAAGAGACTGGGACTTTTCAGCTTAGAAAAGAAGGCACAACGTTTATAGACAGAGGTCTATGAAATCATGACTGGAGTGGAAAAAGTGAATAAGGAAAAATTATTTACTTGTTCCCATAACATAATAACTACGGGTCACCAAATGAAATTAATAGGTAGCAGGTTTAAGATAAACAAAAGGAAGTTTATCTTCATGCACCACAGACTCCCAGAGAAGGTTGTGAAGACCAGGACTTTAACAGGGTTCAAGAAGAACTAGGTAAGTTAATGAGGTTAGGTCCATCAATGGCTATTAGCCAGTATGGGTAGGAATGGTGTCCCTAGCCTGTCAGAGGCTGGGAATGGATAATGGGAAAAGTATTGCTTGAAGATTCCCAATGTTGTTCACTCCCTCTGGGGCATCTGGCATTGGCCACGGTCAAAAGACAGGATACTAGGCTAGATGGACCTTTGGACTGACCCAGTATGGCCATTCTTATGTTACAAACATACTTAGAGTATTTGCTTGTTTAGCCAACTAGAATTATCAGACCCAAACTGCTTAGCGCTTGTCTACACGTGAAAGACATTTTGGATTAAGATAGGGTGTCAATTTAAAGTGAATTAACTATTTCTAATTAATAATGTGTACAGCAGCAATGGGCAATCCAGGCTATTGAGTGGGCCGGCTGAGTGGCCCTCCATCTCAGTGGGCTGCAAGACTGTTCTTACTAAATGATCTCATGGGCTAGAGTAGTTTTGCTAGCTGTACTCGCATACCTAGAATTTGCACAGCATGCCAACTGAACCATACAAGCACTTTAACGGAGAACTGTGCACTCTTTGCTGCCAATCAATGTTGTGTGCAGTTAGTACCACCACATTTCACCTGCCCTTGTTTTACATTAGTGTCACTTCAGTAATAGTGGAAGGGAACCCCCCCCCCCCCCCAAACCCAGCAAAATCTTGCAACCCCAGGTCTGGGCAATGGTGAACAAAACATCTTGCGGGCCATGCATAGAACCATGGTGGGCCACAGGTTGTTCACCATTTGGAATAGGAGCGCCTTATTCCTAAACATTGTAATCCTTTTTGTTAGATACCTTAATCCAACGGAGTTGATTAAGGTAGTTTGAGTAAAGCAACCTTTATCCCAAAATAAGAGCTCCACACATGAAGTTAATTACCAATAGTTCTTCTGGAGTAACTCCCTGTGTAAACAAGCCATTACTACATGTTGGACCTTCCTGGTCTGGCACCCTGGAGCCCAAACCGGTTCTGAAGAAATTTTTTTTTTTTTTTTTAAACCAGAGCAGAGGTCAATTCCAGCCCCTTTGCTGATGGACTCTGGGTTCTCCCTGGGTCTGTCAGCAGATCACTGGGACTCTGCAAACAGCCACCCCTCCTTCCTCCAGGCTGAAGAGGGCTCCTCCACCCCCCAGGTTGCTGGGCCCCTGAGACTCTCTGGTCTGGCAACATTGTCAGACCAGAGAGGTTCAACTTGTAGTACTTCTGGCAACATCAGCCAGCCTAGTCATACATCAGCTGCTTCTGTATCTTATTGGTTCCAAGTGCAAAAGAACATCTCCAAGAAGGTCTCCAAGCACAACTATGACATAGCTGGTATCACAGAAACCTGGTGGGATAATACACACAATTGGAGTATTGGTATAGAAGGGTACAGCTTGCTCAGAAAAAATAAGAAGGGATAAAAGAGGAGATGTTGCCTTATATATTAAAAATGTACATACTTGGACTTAGGGGGAGATGGTCATAGGAGACTGACTTGTTGAGTCTCTGGGTTAAAAGGGATAAAAAAAACAAACAAACAAACAAGGGTGATATCATGCTAGGCGTGTACCTAGGCAGAAGAGGTGGATGAGACTTTTTGAAGCAACTAATGAAATCATCCAAAGCACAGGATTTGGTGGTGATGGGCGACTTCAACTATCTAGACATATGTTGGGAAACCAACACAGCAGGGCACAGATTATCCAATAAATTCTTGGACTGCATTGGAGACAATTTTTTTTATTTCAGAAGGTTGAGAGCTACTGGGGGAAGCTGTTCTAGATTTGATTTTAACAAATAGGGAGGAAGTAGTTGAAAATCTGAAAGTGGAAGACAACTTGGGTGAAAGCGATCATGAAATCAGAAGCTTCAGAAGGGGAGGCAAGTGAGTCTAACTGGAACAACACACACCACAGTCTAGCAGCACCTTAAAGACTAACAAAAAAATGTAGATGGGATCATGAGCTTTCATGGGCACAACCCACTTCAGATGAATGGAGCATTAGAAGTCCAGATCCAAGAATAAATAAGGAAAGGCAGGGAAGGGAAAAAAAGTGAATTAGTGTGTTCAAGTTACAAGAAGCTGATTAAAACAATTTGCACCTTCTGTAAGTACCCATTGTTTAGCTGGTCAAGTCACTAAGATGTGGAATCATGAAGTCAGAGTTTAGGATTCTAAGGAATGGTAAAGGTAGAAAAGCAAAATAGACAATGGATTTCAGGAAGGCAGTGAACTTAGACAGCTGGTAGGGAAGTTCCCATGGGAAGCAAGACTAAGAGGAAAAACAACCGAAGACAATGGGCAGTTTTTCAAACGGACATTATTAAAGGGCCAAAAAGAAAACAATTCCACTGCATAGGAAAGATAAAAAGTATGGCAGGAGACCACTTTGTATTAACCAGGAGATCTTACATGACCTAAAAATAAAAAAGGTTTCCACTTTTTGTATGACTCAAGGTCAAATTACAAAGGATGAGTATAAGCAAACAACACACGAATGCAGGAGCAAGGTTAGAAAGGCAAAAGGCACAAAACAAACTTCATCTAGCTAGAGACATAAAAGGTATCAATCAAGAAGACCTTCTACAAATATACTAGAAGCAAGAGGAAGACCAAGGACCAGGTTGGCCCATAGCTCAGCAAAGAGAGAAACAATGACAGGAAACTTGGAAATGGCAGACATGCTTAACGACTTCTTTGTTATGGCTTTCATTAAGATTGATGGTGACAGGATGCTAACAGTGAGTGGTAGTGGAAATGGGGTATGCATAGAAATTAAAATAAAAGACAGCAAGTTAAAAATTAATTAGAAAATTTAGAGGTCTGCAAGTCATCAGGGCCTGATGAAATGCATTGTAGAATACTCAAGGAGCTGACAGACGAGGTATCTGAGCCTTCAGCTGTCATCTTTGACAAGTCATGGAAGTTGGGAGAGATTCCAGAAGACTGGAAAGGGCAAATATAGTGGCCATCTATAAAAAGGAAAATAAAAACAATCCAAGAAACTACAGGCTAGTCAGTTTAACTTTTGTGCCAGGGAAGATAATGGAGCAAGTAATTAAGGAATCTGCAAACATCTGGAAGATAATATGGTGATAGATAAGAGCCAGCATGGATTTGTAAAGAACAAATCGTGTCAAACCAATCTGATAGCTTTGATAGGATAACCAGTCTTGTGGATAAGGTGGACGTGGTATACCTGAACTTTAGTGAGGCATTTGATGAGGTCTCGCATTACTGTCTTTTAAATAAACTAGGGAAATACAACTTAGATGGGGCAACTTTAAGGTGGGTGCATAATTGGCTGGATAATCACTCAGAATAGTTATTAACTGTGCACAATCATGATGGAAGGGCATAAGTGGGGGTCTGTTTTGGGACAGGTTCTGTTCAATATCTTCGTCAACGATTTAGATATTGGCATAGAGAGTATGCTTATAAAGTTTGCAGATACCACCAAGCTGGGAAGGATTTCAAGTGCTTTGGAGGATAGAATCTCAATTCAAAATAATCTGGACCAAGTGGAGAAATGGTCTGAGGTAAATAGGATGAAGTTTAATAAGGACAAATGCTAAGTAGACCACTTAGGAGTGGAGCCATCAGTTTCACACATACAGAAGGGGAAGTGATTATCTAGGAAGGAGTACTAAAAAAAAGGAATCCAAGAGTCATAGTAGACCTCAAGCTAAATATGAGTCAACAGTGTGACACTGTTGCAAAAAAGCAAACATGATTCTGGGATGCATTAAAAGGAGTGTTGAGAGCAAAACTCGAGAAGTCGTTCTTCTGCTCTACTCCAACTGAAGCCTAATCAGTGCATAGTAATGTGTCTAGTTCTGGGCAACACATTTCAAAAAAGATGTGGAGAAATTGGAGAAGGTCCAGAGAAGAGCAACAAGAACTTTACCTATGAAGGAAGACTGAAAGAACTGGGCTTGTTTAGTTTGAAGAGAAGACATGATAGCAGTTTTCAAGTATCTAAAAGGATGTTACACGTAAAAGAGAAAAATTGTTCTCCTTGGCCTCTGACAATAGGACAAAAAGCAATGGGCTTAAATAGCAGCTGGACATTAGGGGAAAGCTTCCCACTGTCAGGTGGTTAAACACTGGAATAAATTGCCTAGGGACCTAGTGGAATCTCCATCACTATAAGAGCAAGTTATGTAGACATCTCTCAAGGATGATCTAGACCAGGGTAGGCAATTTAAGGGGGGGGGGGGGGCGCGCACTTCACAAATTTCAAACCCAGAAAGGGTGGGGCCTCAGGCTAAAAAGGGCAGGGTTGAGAGCTTTTCTTGTCCTGGGGTCCTTGTCCTCTGACTTCTGGCCAATGGAAGGGACCAGGGGCAGATGGGAGGGTGCTGGGAGCTAGCCTCCTCTCAGAGTTGTCTGGGGTGGAGGCTCAGAATTCCTGGCCCCACTGCTAATCTGTTGCCTGGCAGCCACCCAGCAGGCACAAGCCCTTTAAATAGAAGCAGTTAAAAGGGCTCGTAGCTCAGGCACTGCTAGCATGTTGTTAGGGAGCCAGAGACATGCGAGCCCTTTCAACTGTTTCTATTTAAAGGGCTTGCACCTTCCCTGCGGCTGCTAGGCAAGGCACAGGAAAGATGCGAGCTCTTTAAATACCAACAGGTACAAGGATTCACACATCTCCAGCTCCTATGCAATGCACTAGGGGGCGGGGCCTGGAACTGCCTCATGGGCCAGATCTAAGTCCTAGGCAGACTGGATCTGGCCTGCTGAGAGGCTTTTGCCAACCCCTCATCTAGACAGTGCTTGGTTCTGCCGTGAGGGCAAAGGACTTGACTCGATGACCTGAGTTCCCTTCCAGTTCTAATATTCTAGGATTCTAAATCCTTTCCTTCATGGCTTCTAAAATGTTATTCATAATCAGTTTTAACTGACCTGTACGCATGTCTGGTGAAAAATACCATTAACCTAGATGTACAAATGGAAACTTACCATTCACATCACAAACTTGCTTAAGCACTTCCTTATACTTTAAGTGTACACCAATGTCTGAAAAAACATGGTTTTCAAAATCAATCCAAACATCTCAATTTAATTTTGACTTGTGAAGTTTCCTAATTATAAAATTAGCATACCAATTTATGGATTCCTCAAATTCTTATTGCTCGTAGCTATGTAAAATTACAGCTATAGTAGATCTTTCACAGATATAGCAAACTGTAATATGATTTTTCATATTTCTCTTGCTTAAATGCAAATACCGTTAGGGGAAAAAAGAAAATAGTCAAGGTATATTATTGGTAAGGTCACTGGCAAAGTATTTGGGCAATAAACAAACTATTAATACGTTTTAATGTAGAACTTATTTTAGATCCCATTACTAAACTAGATATGACCATTTGAGAAGCTATTTAATCCCACATAGTTTTAAATATTGATCATTTCCTGTGTGAAGGTGTACTTCGGACTCTGATAAAGAATTGATTCCAAGAAATTTTATTAATCTTAGGCTGTTTAAAGAAATTCTGATATGTCTGAAAAAAGTCAGACTAGTCTAGGCATAATTAAATTGATAATCTATTTTATAGAAGTCTATCACCATTGCACTGGATATTCATTTTCCAGGGCACAACCAGGTTTTATTATTCTAGCACCTTACAAACACTTAACTGTTACTGTACAAAACAAATAGTACATGCAAATATTGGCATAAGTTGTGTGACCTTCTACTTGCTTTGACTGCATATACACAGGTATAAGAATTTTTTCTCTTCACTTCATGAAAAGTAACAGTGGTAGCTGTGTTAGTCTGATTTTGGTTAAAAAAAGCAGTCATGTAGCACTTTAAAGACTAACAAGATGGTTTATTAGGTCATGAGCTTTTGTGGGGGCAGACTCACTTCTTCAGATCTAACATCTTGTTAGTCTTTAAAGTGCTACATGACTGGGTTTTTTTTTGGGGGGGGGGGGGGGAAGGGGTCTCTTCACTTCAGTGAGAGAAAGATTACATGGATTCACTGAGGTAGTTGACTTCTTTATCCAGAGCACAGATGACAACCCACTTACCAGCATGAAGCTGGTAAACTCAGATCACACAGTAAATGCCTAGGAATGCATTCTTTCTGTAAAGGGGTCTGAGAAGTATAGTTCAAGTACTATTTGAGTTCCCACTAAACGGCCTCATATCATTGCCAGACCATAAAAGTTCTCCAAAGAAAAAAAGCTTAAAAGACCCCATGATGCACATCTAAGTAGTGCCTAATTTGGGGTGGGCAGTAATTTTTTGGCCCAGGCCAAAATTGGCCATGATTAGTCTGGGGTGGAGGAGCCCCTTTGCTCCTCCCTTCCCACTAGGCACCGATGCCTCTGGCAGAGAGGGAGGAAGCTTCACCCGCTCCCCAGGCCAATCAGGGCCTGGGGATGGGGGAGCTGCGCAAAGCTTCCTTCACCCTGCCCCTGCCCTCTGCAAGCGTATCGCACTTTGAAGTGCCACATGCTCCTCATGGGGGGGGGGGAGGGGGGGAGGGGGAGAAGGGGAGGGAAGGGAAAGGAAACTTCACACTCTCCTCCCACCCCAGGCCAATCAGGGCTTGGGGGTGGGGGAGCACATGACCTCTTTTCCCACCCTGCAACGGGCCCATGGTGCTGTAGAGCACTGCCAGGGCTGAAGGAAGTTTCATGCGCTCCTCTGCCCCTAAGTGGCCTGGGGGCAGGGGAGAAGCAGGGCCTCTGCGGGTCAGATCAACCCACTTGGAGGGTCATATCCAGCCCACAGAGGCCCTTTTGCCCACCCCAGCCTAATTCATTTAATCAAGATGCAAAAGGACCAATAATCTAAAGTTCCAAGGAAGTCGAGTACTTCTGCAAAGCCATGTACAAGTTGAACCTCTCTAGTGAGGCAACATCGTGATCTGGCATGATTTTAGTTAGCTGGTTGTCCACTTATCAGGAGTGTGGCCTAGTTTTCCGTGGTCTTATAACATTTATTTAGTAGCACAGAACACTGAGGACCAGGACTGGTGGTTGTATTTAGCTCTAATTTACCCCTAATTGTAACTGTCCAGTAAGCAGTGGAAGTGTTGGTAATGCTGCCAGACCATATTGACTTCCCATTGTTCGGCAAATACTCAGGGTTGGCACCAGTCAAGTCCTGAGGGTGCTAGACTAGAGGGGTTCAACCTCTACTAGTTTTTTTATATATGAGCTACGAAGAGTAGATACATTAGGGATTTTGTTTGTTATACTGTCTGCAAATGAATGAGTTATTTTATTTTTAAATATTAAGGAACCAGAGAATTCTTTCAAGCTATATACATTTTAAATATTCATCAAATTTTGGGCCTAGAACATGAATGGCTTCCATTTAGCAGCTATATATTTGAGCTCATGAGATAAAAGTAGAGAATGGTTACAAATGCATTAGTGGAATCAGTTACTTATAAAAGGCACAGCAGCCCAGCTTATTAGAAGTTTTGCACCCTTGAAACACAGCGGAAAGAAGGAGACTTTGTGGAAGGCAATTTAAATGGAGAATGAATTCACCTCTACATTTAAATTGTATATGGGGTGAAGTGATCTAGTATCAAAGGAGGCTCTCTAGTGCTCATGTTCGGTCATATACCAAGGTGGTAGGTATATAATGAAATTTTGCTTGGTGCGGTTTTTTCTATCTCCTCTAAATACATACCTCTGTCCCACAATAACATGTGAAGGGGAGAGCAACACTAATGATTGAAGGTGTAGAAAACCTGACTTATGAAGGAAGACTGAAATAAATGGGTTTGTTTAGTCTGGAAAAGAGAAGACAGATAAGAATTTAAGCACATAAAGGTCAGCAAGGAGGGAGAGAGATTACTTCTACTTATCCTCTGAAGATAGGATGAGAAGGAATGGACGTCAATTGCAGAAATTGTGGTTTAGGTTCAATATTAGGAAAATACCTCCCATCAGAATTGTTAAGCACAGGAGTAAACTGCCCGTGTAGACCGTGGAATCTTCATAGTCATCTAACCTTCTCTTAATCTCCAAATAAAATCACCTGCCCAGGACAAGCTAGGTAATCCTTCATCCTACCATGAGTTCAGGGGACTGGACTAGGTGACCTCTTGAAGTCTTTCCAATTCTAGGATTTGGTTTCACTGTTACAAAATATTCTACAGTATATTTATGTATAGTTTACTTTGAGGGGATGGTAAAGAATATTTTGTGATTTTTCATGTTAGTTCACTGGGCCTTTGTCCTGCAATATTTATTCAGACAAGTAACACAACCAAGACAGTAAGACTGATTCTGATAAAGAGTACTCAGAATAAAACATCACTAGCTTTAAGGATACAGTTCTGCCATGTGTTGAGCACACCAAAGAAAAATTCCTACTAGAGTTGAGGTCATTACACACCATGCAGGACTGGGCCCTAGTTCACAGAATGCAATGATTAGCAATACATATCCCCATCACTATTATGGAATAGTGAAATAATACTGTATTGTACAACACCAGTCTCTCGTGCTTATGGAAAATAATCCTTTTGTTATTATTCTTATTTTGCAGTGCCAATAAAGACACCATACAAACAGGAAATACCATAATTAAGTACAGTAAATTTGCATTTGGATTTGAAAATAAATATTCCTAGGAACTTTAGGAAATGTTATACAATTTTAGCTAACTTATTCCCAATGTTTATTTCTACTCCCCTTTTGGGAGAAATTCAGATTTTGTTCCATCAACAATGGCAAACTTCAATATTTTTTCTTTGAAAATCACTGAGTAAATATGAAATAAAGAGGATAGTAGAGCAGGAAAGTTTTTATTGTACTGAATTGTTTGGTCCATGAAGTGAGAGATCACCAGTAAAATAAAGTCAAAATTGAAATTCCTATGTAACAAAACGCCAGAAAGCATTTTCAGAGGTAAGCCATACAAATACTTTTTGATGTATTTAGCACATTTTGTGTACTCTGAGAGGAATACAAAACATTCAATAGCTGAAAATTTATGGCCAGGGTTTTATTAGACAAGAAGCAAAAATTTCAGACATGGAAACCAGATGATTGCATGACAACATATGAATACAATAAAAGCATGTAATTATCCAGCATGTTAAGGGAATGGGAGATGCTGGTTAATCGAATATGCTGGTCAACGAAGTTACACTTTACTGACTGAATACCAATTTTCAAGTAATTAGAATAAGATCAATATAGTATATAAGTATTTACCAATCCAGTACTAATACTGTACTGCAGGATTAGTGTCTTCTTGAAGCACTTAGGTGTATACAGGTAAAGTTTTCTATTCAGTAGACTTATGAAATATGTATTACTATAGGCAGTGCATGGCATATACTCAGACCACTACAAATACACTTCACTCTAAAAGTAGACTGAGGGTTCATCTTTGAGGGTTCAAAAGACACTTAAGAATCCTGCAGTGCCTCAGGGTCCTCATTATCAACTGCATATTAAAATAGGAAAGAAGAGAACTATTACACTCTGAATTGGTAAAAGTTACTACACCACGTGTAGGACAATTACATGGATCCACACTGACTATATTTCATTCCTTTCAGTGTGTAAGGCCTCTGGTATTTTAATCATAAGAACGGCCGTACTGGGTCAGACCAAAGGTCCATCTAGCCCAGTATCCTGTCTGCCGACAGTGGCCAGCACCAGGTGCCCCAGAGAGGCTGGACTGAAGACAGTAATCAAGTGATTTGTCTCCTGCCATCCCTCTCCAGCCTCTGACAAACAGAGGCCAAGGACACCATTTTATCCCCTGGCTAATAGCCTTTTATGGACCTAACCTCCATGAAATTGTCGTAGCCAAATTAGCCCCCATCATACTGTACGTATAGTTGGGGTTATTTTTCCCGATGTGCATTACTTTACACTTATCCACATTAAATTTCATTTGCCATTTTGTTGCCCAATCACTCAGTTTGGTGAGATCTTCTTGGAGTCCCTCACAGTCTGCTTCTGTCTTGACTATCCTAAACAGTTTGGTATCATCCGCAAACTTTACCACCTCACTGCTTACCACTTTCTCCAGATCATTTATGAATAAGTTGAACAGGATTGGTCCTAGGACTGACCCTTGGGGACACCACTAGTTACCCTCTCCATTCTGAAAATTTACCATTTATTCCTACCCTTTGTTTCCTGTCTTTTAACCAGTTCTCAATCCAAGAAAGGACCTTCCCTCTTATCCCATGGCAATGTAATTTACACAAGAGCCTTTGGTGAGGACCTTGTCAAAGGCTTTCTGGAAATCTAAGTATACTATATCTACTGGATCCCCTTGTCCGCATGTTTGTTAACCCCTTCAAGAACTCTAATAGATTAGTAAGACAGGATTTCCCTTTACAGAACCCATGTTGACTTTTGTCCAACAAATTATGTTCTTCTACATGCTTCACAATTTTATTCTTTACTATTGTTTCACTAATTTGCCCGGTACGAAGTTAGACTTACGGTCTGTAATTGCCGGATCGCCTCTAGAGCCCTTTTTAAATATTGGTGTCATGTTGGCTACCTTCCAGTCATTAGGTACGGAAGCCGATTTAAAGGATAGGTTACAAACCACAGATAATAGTTCAGCAATTTCCCATTTGAGTTTTTAGAATCCTTGGATGAATGCCATCCGGTCCCGGAGATTTGTTAACATTAAGTTTTTCTATTTGTTCCAAAACCTCCTCTAATGACACTTCAATCCGGGACAATTCCTCAGATTCATCACCCACAAAGGACGGTGCAGATTTGGGAATCTCCCCAACGTCCTCAGCCGTGAAGACTGAAGCAAAGAAATCATTTAGTTTCTCCGCAATGGCTTTATCGTCCTTGATTGCTCCTTTTATAGCTCGATCATCTAGGGGACCCACAGGTTTTTTAGCAGGCTTCCTGCTTCTAATGTACTTAAAAAACATTTTGTTATTTCTTTTTGAGTTTTTGGCTAGCTGTTCCTCAAAATCTTTTTGCTTTTCTTATTACATTTTACACTTGATTTGACAGTGTTTATGTTCCTTTCTATTTATCTCACTAGGATTGGACTTCCACTTCTTAAAAGATGCCTTTTTGTCCCTCACTGCTTCTTTTACATGGTGGTTAAGCCACAGTGACTCTTTTTAGGTCTCTTGCTATGTTTTTTAATTTGGGGTATACATTTAAGTTGGGCCTCTATTACGGTGTCTTTAAAAAGTTTCCATGCAGCTTTCAGGGATTTGGCTCTAGTCACTGTGCCTTTTAATTTCTGTTTAACTAACCTCCTCATTTTAGCATAATTCCCCTTTTTGAAATTAAATGCCAGAGTGCTGGACAGCTGAGGTGTTCTTCCCACCACAGGAATGTTGAATGTTACTATATTATGGTCACTATTCCCAAGCGGTCCTGTAACGGTTATCTCCTGGACCTGATCCTGCGCTCCACTCAGGACTAAATCGAGAATTGCCTCTCCCCTTGTGGGTTCCTGCACCAGCTGCTCCAAGAAGCAGTCATTTAAGCCATTGAGAAATTTTATCTCCGCTTCTCTTCCTGAGGTGACATGTATCCAGTCAATATGGGGATAATTAAAATCCCCCCTTATTATAGAGTTCTTTATTTTGGTAGCCTCTCTAATCTCCCTCAGCATTTCAATGTCAGTATCGCTGCCCTGGTCAGGTGGTCGGTAATATAGCCCTACTGCTAATTTCTTATTATTGGAGCATGGAATTACTATCCATAGCGATTCTATTGAACATGTTGATTCAGTTAATATTTTTATTTCATTTGATTCTACATTATCTTTCACATACAGTGCCACTTCCCCACCCAGCCGGCCTGCTCTATCCTTTCGATATATTTTATATCCCGGTATGATTGTGTCCCACAGATTTCCTCATTCCACCAGGTTTCAGTGATGCCTATTATGTCAACCTCCTCCTTTAGTAAGATGGGTGAACTAGAGTACCTCGTATTAGTCAGACTCCTAGCATTTGTGTAGAAGCACTTTAAATATTTGCCACTGCTTATTTGTCTGCCCTTCCCTGATGCATTGGATTCCTTACTATGCGGTTGTTTGTCTGCTCTGGCCCATGGTTTGCCCTCTCCCCTCCTCCCTTTCTCACTACAGCTTAGAGAATCTCTATCAATGGATTCTCCTCTAAGAGAAGTCTCCCTCCGATTTACGTGCATCTCCGCACCAATCGGCTTTCCCCCATCACTTAGTTTAAAAACTGCTCTATGGCCTTTTTAATGTTTAGTGCCAGCAGTCTGGTTCCACCCTGGTTTAGGTGGAGCCCATCCTTCCTGTATAGGCTCCCCCTCTCCCATAAGTGTCCCCAGTTCCTAATAAATCCAAACCCCTCTTCCCTACACCATCGTCTCAGTCACACATTGAGACTCTGAAGCTCTGCCTGCCTACCTGGCCCTGCGCGTGGAACTAGAAGCATTTCCGAGAATGCCACCATAGAGGTCCTGGATTTCCGTCTCTTTCTTGGCAGCCTAAATTTGGCCTCCAGGACCTCTCTCCTACCCTTCCCTACGTCATTGGTACCTACATGTACCACGACCACCGGCTCCTCCCCAGCACTACACACAAGTCTATCTAGATGCCTCGAGAGATCCGCAACCTTCGCACCAGGCAGGCAAGTGACCATACGGTTCTCCCGGTCATCGCAAACCCAACTATCTATGTTTCTAACGATAGAATCACCCACTAACACCTGCCTCTTCCTAACAACTGGCATTCCCTCCCCCTCAGAGGTATCCTCAGTGCAAGAGGATACCGCAACATCCTCTGGAAGGAGGGTCCCAACTACGGGATGGTTTCCCTCTGCTCCCGTTGAATGCTCTGTTCCCTTGACTTTCCTCCTCCTTAAGAGCACTGGGGCTCTCAGACTGGAGGTGGAACAGTACTACAGCGTCCCGGAAAGTCTCATCAACATATCTCTCTACCTCCCTTAGCTCCTCCACTGCAGCCACCCTGGCCTCCAAAGCCCGAACTCGGGGTCTGAGGGTCAGGAGCTCCTTGCAACGGGTGCACACATATGCCACCCGCCCACAGGGCAGGTAATCATACATGTTACACTCGACACAATAAACAGGATAGCCCCCACTCTGCTGCTGAGCTTCTGTCTTCATTTTTCTAATGAATAAGTTTAAGTATAAACTGGGATTCTTTTTAAACCTCTGGAATATAGATTATTATAAGAGTTATGTTTTTAAAGAAGGTCAGAAGTCACTAGTGCCCTCTAAACTCCCCCTCCAAACTCCCTGTTAGCTGCTCCTGTTAGCAAGCTCCCTTGTCGCTGAGTCACAGGCTTATATAGCTCTGGTAGCCCCTCCCTGACAGAGGCTTCTAGATTTCAAACCTTTTAGAAAGTCCTTCAAACAACCAAACCAACCAGACAAACACAAGCTCAGAACACAGGAAATAACTCCCCCCCCACACAAACACACACTACAGACAGCCACTTACCACAAGGGTCCCGTTTTTACTCTTTTACCTGGAGAACTCCCTCTCCAAACTCCCTGTTAGCTGCTCCTGTTCACAAGCCTTAGCTGTTCCTGTTCGCAGTAAAATCCATTTACTCATCTGTACAAGTTAATGGCCTGCCAACATAAGTTACTTTTATCCAATACTCAGAGATGCAAAGGTCCCCATCACTCCCTCCTGAGAGCAAGAGAGCAGCAAAGAGTAGTAAGGGGTAGGTAATGGGCAAAGTCATGCCCCATGAGGCTCTCTGAAGCGTTCCATATGCTCTCCTTTTAGCATGGTGAAGGGAGAATAAAGGAGAAATGAGTCAAGTCAAAGGATCAGTCTAGACTGGGTGGGCAATAAAATGGCAGTGGTTCAGCAGCATTAGCCCCTGATGGGCCGCTACACTTACCTGCACCTCCACAGGATGGGCTACCACAGCTCCCACTGGCTGGCAACAGCAATCTGTGGCATATGGGAGCTGTGACCACCCATAGCTGTGGATGTAAAGGCAAATACAGTAAGGTGTGGGCGCCCACCAGGGGCTAATCCTGGCAGACCAGATCCAGCCCATAGGGCAATATTTGCCTACCCCGATAGAGACCTAAAATGTGGATCATTTCAAGTCACCAACTTTTTCTTCCTAACTTTGAGTGCATCAGTATCATCTGGAATGGGTTATAAAAATTGCTCAAGAACTTTCTTCAATGTTTTATTGGAGTCTATGTATCAAAATATTTATTAAAACTTTACACCAAAGTTTGGGAACACATTTCTGCAACAATGTTTTCTGGTTTTCAGACATCATAGCAATGGGGAAAAAAAATAGACAAAGCAGAAAAAAAGAGCAAATCTTTCCAAATGTAGCTGCTTAAATATGTTCAATTCATGTCAATAGTTGTTTTTAATACCTAGTAAAACTATATAGAAGGAAATGAGCCTAGGATTGAACACCTACTACATGGGTTTCCTTTATTAGGCACTTAAGCACTACTATGATCAGTACTGCACAAGATGCTAATATGGAGACATTTCCTGCCTTGAAAAAGTTTGTAATATAAAATGGACAAATTGAAAAAAAGCCACTTAGATTTGTGTTTTGCTTTTTGAAATAATTAGTGTGGTGTGAGGATGGGAAAGGCATAAAACTAGGATTGGGTTTTTGACAATGCTGATCATACAGAAGCCAAATCTGGCTCTTTGTTCTGGTTTTTTAATTCACTTCATAGCATCAACAATTAAGCATCTCTTGGCAATTTCTACTTAGAGAAGAACTGCAAAAGTTTTGCTAAAATTTAAACTACCAGTAAGGCTCCAAATATATTTCAACTATGTGCAGTTTCATCTAGGAGCTCTGTATTTTAGCAATCCTCTGCATTCAACTTGAGCTGACTTTTTGGTTTCATTGCCAAAATGACATCACACAAACTATGCCATCCAACATACACACAGGATAAAAACAGGATTTAGGACTCACTTCTGAACCTGGGCCAGGTTCTTATAATGGAATGGTTCTTCCCAAAATTTTATTTATAATACTTGTGTTATCACTTGATACTACAAAAACAAGAGGAAATCTGTAGCTGAGGCTCGAAGGAAGGAAACTATTGCCTTAAGTGTGTAAAAATGTACTACAGGTTGGACCTTCCTGGTTTGGCACCCTCGGAACCTGAGCAGTCCCAAAAACAAGAGGTTGCTGGACTGGGGAGATCAGGCATCAGGCTCCTGGTCAGTGGCCCTGCAGACTGCCAGCCAGGCTCCCTATCCACAGGCCACTGGCCTTCTGGGCTGCAGGCTGAGCAGACTGGCTCTACCCCCCAGCTGTTCTCAACCTCTGTGCCTAGGGCACTCGGGTCCAGCAACATCCATGGTGCTGCTGGAACACTATGTCACCAGACCAGAGAGGTTCAACATTTATGTATGTATGTTGGATAAAAAGGACACTATAGAAAGGACCTTCAACCTTTTGGCTTTTCAAAATACTTAAAGTTCCCCTTTCAGGCCGCCCCACCATGTGCAGCAAAATGGTGATTTGATTCAAGTCAAAAGAGTGAATGGAAGCTTGGCATCTCCCTACGCTGTCTGGCTCTCATCAGGCTTGCAATTCCCTAATTTCTTGGTAAATATTCCTATATTTATTTTTCTTGCTGTTATCTAATAATAAATATGTACAATATTAGTGTTTATTTCTCAACACCAGTAATTCCTAGACTATTAAAGTATCTACTGCTTTATAAACAGAAGTGATTCATTGATTCTTCTTCTATAACCACTTAAATGTCAAAAGGAAGTAGTCCTATCAAGGGAGTGTTTTGTTACTCAACATTAAGTGAAAAGAAGGAATCAGTTATATTGTAAGGGAAAGGATATACAGTAAGTATTTCAGATATTGATCTTATAATAATTTCTTAACTAGGCTTGTTCCTTAGTGGTACAATCCATCCACACACACGCACGAAGAGTATTATTCCAGAAAGTCTTCAGTGTTGTACTGTGGCAAATTATCTAAAATAGTCTTGTTTTAGGGTTGGTCTACACAAAAAAGTTCATTAAGCTAGACAAATGCAATTTGGAAACAAGGTGCACATTTTTAAACAGTGAGTTGTTAATTCTTCCATTGTTCCAGTGGTTATGGTGGAATGGTGGAGTCTCCATCACTAATAATTTTTGAATCAAAGATCTGCTCTAGAAATTATTGTGGGGAAGTTATGTAACCTGAATTATACAGAGGTCAGACTGTATGACCATAACAACCTCTACTGACCTTGGTATGTATGAATTTGGATTTAAGTAGGATGTATATGTGAAGCACAATAGCTTAACTGCACATGTGGGCACACTTTATTCCAGAATAATAGTTCTTGTTCTTATTTAGATTAGTCCACTTTTACAATCAACAGAAATGGAGTAAGGCACTTATTACTCCACAGTAAGAATGTATATCTAGTTATTCCGGATATATCCCTGCATGTTAATTATTCGTTTTAAATATAGCTGTTTCTGACTCAATTTTTTTAAAACAAAAACAAAATGTTTCATGGGATTAACCTAAATTCACTCCACACAGCCTTTAGTCAGTCCCACAGATTGCAATGAAGAAGCTCCTGGGCTGGCTCACTGGGAGCCCGTCAGCAGCCCCTGCTGGTTCCGCTCCCAGGGAGCCACAGGGGGTGTAACCTGGGTGGGGCAGGCCCACTGCAGAGAGGGGCTATAATGAGCCCTGTAGGATTTGGGGCAGCCCCCTGCCCAGGATGCTGGCTTGGAGCTGCTCCAGCCCCTCCTGGTTAACCTTTTACATCCCTCATCCTGTAACCCATCCCCAGCATTATCAGAGAGCCCAGTCCACCTCCTGCACCCCAAACCCCTGCCCCAGCCCAGCAAATGTGAGTGAGGGTGCGGGGGGGAAGAGTAAGCCATGGAGGAAGCAGGAATAGAACAACTGAGGCATTAGGTTTTGTCCTATTAGAACGTTGGCAATCCTAGTTCCAGTAATAACCATCAACTCATCAAAAATGTAGCAGGAGGCCTCATTCAAACCAGAAAATCAAACCCAATGCAGAGTTGTGGTGTTTTGGATTTCCCCCACACCCTCCACCCGACATGTAGCCGCAGAGATTCTGTACTGTGATAATGAATTTGGCATAGAAACTAACAAAACTGTGGTTCAAGCTTCTAACTTGCTTTTATCAAAAGTGTTCAATTAGATCTTAAGGTGTATGGACAAACAGGTAACAATTTTGTGAATTTGAGCCATACTGTCAGTGCTGGTTCCAATTCAAGAGCTGTGCTGTGGTCATTCACAGCTTTAAAGAGATATTCAAGAACACTTACTTTGTTTTCTCTCAAGTCAATATTTTGCTGAACAACTATTGCAGACAAAAAAATGTTGCCTCCAGAAAGAACTATACTTGGGTAAAAGTAATGTTCCCTCTAATCTCTGTATCGGGGACAGGTGATGAGATGCCCCAGCCCCAGCAGTGGCAGCTCCATGATGAGGCTGGAGGAGAAGGTGCCTACCATCCAACCATTGCACCAACCCAGAGCTGCCAAAGAGCTGCTGCTGCCAAGGATTAAGCATCCCTTCCGTGTCTCCCCTCACCCCCAACATAGAAAAGCATAAGCTGAAGTCACACCCAAAAAAATTCACATTGGCAATACAAACTTAAGTTTCCTAATTTTATTTATCATGTACAGTAACATACTTCGATTGTTGCTAAAGAAACACTTCATAAATGATGCCGGTAACCCATCAAATTCATAACAGACAGTACTTAGGGTTTTATATTTGCTAAGGATTAACAGAATACTGACAAGACAATTTGTCAGTATTTGATCTTGTACTGCTGATCAGAGTATAAAGTAAAAAGTGAATCATAACTGGAGAAGTCCAAATAAATTGTGAAGAGCACTGGCAGTGAAGCAATAGGACACTTACCTTGTACCAATATCATGTATCCACTCCAGTATATCCAGGAAAAGTTTACATGAACTAAAACTAGTTTAGCTACACCTAGACACTCTTGAAATTGATCAATGGCAACATTATCGGTAATACCAGATTCTACTGTAGTAGCACTCAAATTTGAGCAAAGGAGTTAAATTTCCTGTATTATTGGCACTTTCACAAGTATACATAAACACTAAAAAGCCACAAAAGAAATTAAAGTCAATAAGGTTCCAATCATGAAAAATTTGTTCCACACAGTGGTCCCCTGTACTCTCAGGGTCCTACCCTATGTGAAGGGACCCCAACTGGTAGGTCCCAATGCAGGTGTCAGATTCCAGGAACGGTGTCAGCATCAAAAAGATTCAGTCACAATCAATGAGGGAACAACATGGCAAAGCTTAAATTATTCTTCAACAACCTGCCAATGGCAGACCAAACCTTAAGTCCTTGCTCCAGCAGAAACCTTATAGAGGGTCAATTTGAAAAGAGGAATAGAGACTACAGACTGGACAAAAATAAACTAACCTTTAGCTTATTTTTCAGTAAATTTCCTACTTGCTGCAGGATATGTAACGGAACGGAGCTAGCTGTGTACACTATTCTGGTTAGAAGTAACTTAGTTCATTTTGGTTGGTCTTCTGAAGTTCTGATTTTTCAACTCTTGGGTTTGGTAGCTAGACAATTTGGAGTAATTCAAGTGCCACATTAGAATCTGGTGTATCGCCATTCTGGGTTCATCCTTAATGATATCACCTATAGCAAATTGCTCAAATTTGTATGATTTCATCCCGGCTTTCAGAACAATGGGACTATTTCCAGAAGTGTAAATTGATTTCCTTGTTTGTCAGTTTAAAAGAATCTCTTTTTGCTATTTCTTTAATGAACAGACTTTGATCTTCAACATTTTAGTGGTTGCTTATCATTTGTCCTCTAAAATGTATCTTTCATAAGCTTCATGTTAAAGGTGTAAATTACCTCCTAACAGAAACTTCATGTTTAATAGGGACTACATAATTTTCTATAATTTGTTATTTAGACTAGAAGTTAAAGGAGCAAAACACCACTTCCATTTTCTCTATTTCGTGCAGACATTGAGGGAACAGGATGAAAGGTGATGTTTGGTAGATGTGCCTTTCTAAGTTGAGTACTCATTTCTTAAGGAGTCTCCTAAATCTGTTCAATCAGAAGTCTAGTTCAGAGCAATATGAAATTTCATCATCTCAATTTTTCTTCACATACATCTACAGAATTAACTCGTGTTAAGTGTTTGTTTTCAGCTAACAAAACGAACAAAAGCATCCAATGCACAGGATTTGGTGTGGTGGGGGGGAATTTCAACTACCCAGACACATGTTGGGACACTAACAGCACGGAAAAATTATCCAATAAATTATTGAACTGCATTGGATATAATTTTTTATGTCAGAAGGTTGAGAAAGCTACTATGGGAGAAGCTTTTCTTGATTTTATTTAATAAATAGGGAGGAACTGGTTGAAAATTTCAAAGTGGAAGGCAGCCTGGATGAGAATTATCATGAAATCAGAGAGCTCATGATTTTAAAAATGGTAGAATGCAGAACAACAGAAGAGAGAATGAATTTCAGGAAAGCAGACGCTCATCAACTCAGAGCTGGTGGGGAAGGGGAAGGTCCCATGGGAAGCAAGACTAAGAGGAAAAACAACTGTAGTTGGTAGTTTTTCAAAGGGACATTAAGGGCCCAAAAGCAAACTATTCTACTGCATAGGAAAGAAAGTATGGCAAGAGGCCACCTTGGATCAACCAGGATATGATCTAAAAATCAAAAAGGAGGAGTCACATAAAAAGTGGAAATGAGGACAAATTACAGAGGATGAGTAAAAGCACACACACATATACAGGGGCAAGATTAGAAAGGCAAAGGCACAAAATGAGCTAAATTTAGCAGGAGACAAAGGGTAACGAAGATAATCTACACACATATTAGAAGCAAGAGGAAGACCAAGGACAATGTAGGCCCTTTGCTCAGTGAAGAGAGAAACAACAGGAGACTTGGGAATGTCAGACGTGCTTAATGACTACTTTCTTTCGGTTTTCATCATGAAAATGGATGCTGACATGATGCCTAACAGTGAGTGCTAGTGGAAATTGGGTAAACCAGTTAAAATAAAAGTTGGGTGAACAGTTAAAATAAAAATTAAAAAAAAAAACTAGTTAAAAATTATTTAGGGAAGTTAGATGTCTGCAAGTCACCAGGGCCTAATAAAATGTATCATAGAATACTCAAGGAGCTGACAGAGGAGATATCTGAGCCATTAGCTATCATCTTTAAAAGTCATGGAAGGCAGGAGAGATTCCAGAAGACTGGAGAAGGACAAATATAGCAGCCATCTATAAAAAGAGGGAAGTAAGAACAACCCAGGAAACTACAGACCAGTCAGTTTAACGTGTGCGCCAGGGGAAGATAATGGAGCAAGTAATTAAGGAATTCATCTGCAAACATCTAGAAGATAATAAGGTGATAGGTAACAACCAGCATGGATTTGTAAAGAACAAATCATGTCAAACCAATCTGACAGCTTTCTTTGATAGGATAACAAGTGTTGGGGATAAGGGAGAAGTGGTGGTTGTGGCATACCTGGACTTCAGTAAAGCATTTGATATGGTCTTACATTACCTTCTTTTCAATAAACTAGGGAAATACAACTTAGATGGGGCTACTATAAGGTGGGTGCATAACTGGCTGGATAACCATTCTCTGAGAGTAGTTATTAACGGTTCACAATCACAATGGAAGAGCATAATAAGTAGGGTTCCACAGGGGTCTGTTTTGGGACCAGTTCTATTCAGTATCTTCATTAAGGATTTCAATATTGCCATAGGGAGTAAGTTGGCAAATACTACTAAGCTAGGAGGGGTTGCAAGTGCTCTGGGCAATAGGGTCAAAGTTCAAAATGATCTGGATGACTTAGAGAAATAGTCTGAAGTCAACAAGATGAAGTTTAATAAGGACAAATGCAAAGTACTGTACTTAGGAAGGAATAATCAGTTTCACACATACAGAATGGGAAGTGATCGTCTAGGAAGGAGTACTTCAGAAAGGGATATAGGGGACATAGTGGACCACAAACTAAATATGAGTGAACAGTGTGGCACTGTTGCAGAAAAAGCAAACAGGATTCTGGGAGAAATTAACAGGAGTATTGTGAGCAAAACCTGAGAAGTCATTCTTCTGCTCTACTCTGCTCTGATTAGACCCCAAATGGAGTACTGTGTCCAGTTCTAGGCACCACATTTCAAGCAAGATGTGGAAAATTTGGAGAAGGTCCAGAGAAGAGCAACAAAAATGATTAGAAGTCTAGAAAACATGACCAATGAGGGAAAACAGAAAGAATTGGGCTTGTTGAGTTTAGAAAAGACAAGACAGAGGGGACATGACAGCAATTTTAGATACCTGAAAGGGTGTTACGAGGAGGAGGGAGAAAAATTCTTCTCTGTGGCCTCTAAGGATAGGACAAGAAACAATGGGCTTAAACTGCAGGTAGGGAGGTTCAGGTTGGACATTAGGAAAAACTTCCTGTCAGGGTGGTTAAACACTGGAATAAATTGCCTAGGAAGGTTGTGGAATCTCCATCACTGGAAATATTTAAGAGTAGGTTGGATAGACATCTATCAGGGACGATCTAAGCAGTGTTTGGTCCTGCCATGAGAGCAGGGGACTGGACTCAACCTCTTGAGGTCTCTTCCATTTCTAGTATTCTATGATTTCATTTTACCCTAATTTTAACTGAAACCAGAATTTGGAGACAAGTGATGGGTATCACTAAGGCTACATCTAGACTGCATCCCTCTGTCGACCAAGGCATGCAAATCAAGCACGTCGAAATTGCTAATGAATCAGGGATTTAAATATCCCATGCTTCACTAGCATAAACATGGCTGCTGCTTTTTTCAAATCTGAGCTTTTTCGAAAAAAAGCAGCAGTCTAGACACGGATCTGTCGAAAATATACCCTTTTTCGACAGATCCTGTAAACTTCATTTTTTGAGGAATACAGGATCTGTTGAAAAAGCATTTATTTTCAACAGATCTGTGTCTGGACTGCCATTTTTTCGAAAAAGCTCCCTTTTGAAAAAAGCGGCAGCCATGTTTATGCTAATGAAGCACAGGATATTTAAATCCCTGTTTCATTAGCTATTTCAAAGTGCCTAATCTACATCTCTGTGTAGACAGAGAGGTGTAGTCTAGACACAGCCTAAGATAAAAGAAAATATAAAATAAATTACTTGAAATTTGAAGAGCAAAAAATACTAGTTAAGTGCAGCACACGAGCTCTATTAATAGCATTTCATTTATCTTACTTCGTAAGAAAGGCAGTCAGTTATAATAATTTAGCTTATAAAAAGTTTAAATTAAGTAATTTCAATGAAGTGTGCAACTGCAACTCTTACTCCAACAAGTAGCTCTCATACATACATGCAGTTCATGAACTTCAACCGGACAACTCAGCCAACATCACCACCTAGCTCTTAGATAGCCCTTTGGTTCCATAGCTCTTCAAGCACTTTACAAAGGACGTCAGTGACAGTATGTCCAATTCACAGAGAAGATACATAAAAGGGACGTGACTTGTCCACAGTCAGCTAGAAGGCAACAACACTGCAACAGAACTCAAGTCCTAGTCCGCCACTAAACTACATGAATAGGGGTTGCCCAGATCAACTCCACTGCGAATTATTTTGGTATACTTAAGTATTTACAAGGCTCTGATCACATAAGCACCCCCCCACACACACACGCACACAGAGATCTTAAGACCGCAATCCTGCAATGAGCTCTGCACTTCAGTATTTCATCCCATTAATTGAGCTTGTATTGGCTCAGAACGTCACCCTTTGTTACGTTACAAAGTATTGTAAATCACAATGACCTTCCCAACTACTTATGTGAATGAAAAGAGATCTGTACATGACTAAGTACTTTAGAGAGACCAATTATTTCAGTTTACCTTGCTGTAGCTTCTTTTGTCTTGTTCTTTCACCATCAGCACTTCAGTTACATAAAAGTGCAATGAGAACGTTGACATTCACAGATTAGTCTCAGTCAAGGCATCAATAATATAGTCAACTTGCAGATATCTTTCTTTTCTGTATATTTGGTTGGTGGTTGTGCCCAATATCACCGCTGCATCACTCAAGATAGTGGCTCCTACTCAAAGTCACATTAAGTGGAGAAAAAGCTGTCTCCACAGAAGCTCAGGTAGTTCTAGATCTTGAAAGGATTCTGTCATCTCCAACAGGTTTGTCTGTTGCAACTGTTAATTGTAATGGTCAAAACTTAACATGTCAGGTGTTTTGAAATAAAGATGTGCAAAAATATCAATTTTTCCATTGCCACCTTGCTGCAAAATATCAAAGTCATTAAAATTTGAGCAAGTGATTTTTTTTTAATGTTGTAAAGTATATTGGAGATGTTTACCTACCACTTTTTTTAACCAATGTGTGTTTAGTTTCAAATAAATCCATAACTTTGGCACAGGCCAGATTTTTAAAAGGTGTTACTGTACTTGATATTTCAATGCCTAACTGATTTAGGAGCCTAAATCTCATTTTCAACAGGCACATAGGAGCCAAAACCTCATTTATACTAATTGGGATTTGGCCCCCTAAGCACCTAACTTTTGAAAATAATATATAGGCTCCTAAATTGGTTAGCTGTGGTGCTAAGTTTTGCAACACCCCCTAAGCACATTCTAAATTTTTGCACTTTTGTCTTTCCGCAAGATTTTCACTTAGTTGTCTCCGGGGCAGTTATATTGCATATGATCCTTAAATTTCACAGATTAAGTTGCTAAATCTCACACCGATACTAACTTCCCTTTCAGAAGCATCTCCATAAATGACAGCTTTTCTATACAGCTGGTTAAGGCTATTGTCCCAGGGTCACAATCTCCATTCATCTGAAGTGGGTTTTGCTCATACTATATTTATTAGTTTCCAAGGTGCTATAGGAACATTCGTTGTTTAATTTGTTTGTTTATTTATTTTTGGTTAGACAAACAGCTGCCCCTCTGAATCTAGGATTGAGTCTACCAGACAGGGCAGTCTGGCTCAGTGGAATCCATAAGCCAAAGTAGTACTCATAACTTGGTCAGAATGCTTTCTCTAACAGACTCTTAGCAAGAAGTCAGTAAAACTTTTGACAAAGAAGAAGCGAAATGAAGGGATTATATTGTATAGAACAGTGTTTCTTAAACTTTTTCAGACCGAGGAACACCGAACAATTTTTTTTTTTTTTTGTTGAGGAACACCAAGGATTTTTTTTGAGGCAAAAAAGGGGGAGGGGGGCAGGGAAAATTATTGGACCCCCCCCCCCAAAAAAGAAAGGGTCAGGGGAGACGTTATTGACCAAAAAAGGGTTGGGGAAGAAGTTATTGACTTAAAAAAGTCACCTGCCCTTAAGGGCAGCCATTTTAAACTCTGTTGTTCTCCACAGCACACCGGTGTGCCGCGAACACAGTTTAAGAAACACTGGTATAGAAGCAATATCCAAAATTGGTACTACAGTTAACATTCATCGTATATGCCCCCCTGCAGAGCATTCTTTCAGGAACATGACAGTTCAGCATATGGAGTAGGACTGTCAAGCAATTACCAACAGGCCTGCTGACAGAGGGGATGCAGGAGGCAGTTGTCCTGGGACCCAGTGATTCTAAGGGGCTTTTGGCTCCTGCTACTGCAGCAGTGATGTCACCTGGAGCCCTGGGCCATTCTGAACCACCGCCAGAGCACCAGGCACTCAGTGGAGTTCAGAGCTGAAGGACCTGGCTACCTCCAGCTCTGCCTCTGAGGCCCGACTCCTTCTGGGGATGTGGAGCTCGGGCTCCCCCCACCCTTTGACCCAGAGCCCATAGTGGCTGTCAGCCCCGCTAATGACAAATTAGATTGTGATCACTGTTAAATAGAATACCATTTAACTACTTTGAGGCTGTCTACATTTTCCAATATACTGAATTTCAATTGCAACAAAATACAGAGTTTAGTGCTCACTTAGTATCTATTTTATTACAAAATATCTGCACTGTAAAAACCAAAAAAATATTTTTCATTTCTAACAAGTACTATAGTGCAATCTCTATCATTACAGTTAAACATACAAATGTAGAATTATGTACAAAAAAATGCATTCAAGTTTTACATCTTTTTATTTAATGCCTACAAATCCACTCAGTCCTATTACTTTGTCAGCCACCCTGACAAACAAG
This sequence comes from Rafetus swinhoei, assembly GCA_019425775.1. NCBI lineage: Eukaryota > Metazoa > Chordata > Testudines > Trionychidae > Rafetus > Rafetus swinhoei. The sequence goes on from CM033427.1 coordinate 60,392,092, forward strand.
TTTGTTTACATGGGGGGAAGGGGGGGGGGGAAGAGACAAAGATGCCTGCTTCTTGTTTACGATGTCACCTGAAAGGGAGAATGGGCATGCACATGTCACTGTTGTAGACAAAGTTGCAACATATGTATGTACCAGATGCGCTGAAGATTCATAAACTGCTTCATGCTTCAACCATCATTCCAGAGGTCATACTTCCACGCCGATCATGGATTATGCATGAATAAAAAAACAAACAAAACAAAAAAAACCACACCCCCAAAAGAAGGTCAGACCACTGCATGTTCATTTTCGTCATCTGGCTAAGATGTCACCAGTAGGAGATTGAAAACTACAGAACCCGAACTTCCCAAGAAAATCAAATCCACGTGTTGCTCTTTTTAGACTTCTGAAAGCATGCTCTTCACCGCCTTCCAAAATCTAAGAGAAAGGCACTTCAGATTCTTAAGCCTTGGGCCAAGTGCTGTAGCTATCATTAGAAATGTCACATTGGTACCTTCTTTGCATTTTGGCAAATCTGCAGTGAAATGTTCTTAAAATGAACACATACTGGGTCATCATCCAAGAATGCTATAGCAGGGAGTATATGGCAGGAAAAAAAAAAAATAGCTGGAGAGACACAGTTCTTCCCCAAGGAGTTCAGTCAAATTTCATTGATGACATTCATTTAAAAAAAAAAAAAAAAAAAAAAAAGCATTAGCATGTTCTTTACAATGGTGGCTGAAGCATGCAGAGACATGAATCTCTGGCATATCAGACACACAAATACATTGTAATGTGACTACAAAAACGCTATGCAACTGCCTTTTCTCACTGAGGCGGCACTGGAAAAAAGCGGGTACCATTATCTCCCATAAATGTAAACAAACGTGTTTGTCTTAGCAGTTGCTTCAACAAGAAGGACTGAAGGGACTTCTAGTCTAAGGTTTTATTTATTAAGTTTGAGTGCAGTTAACAAAGATCTACATTTGTATGTTACACTTTCATGATAGAGATTGTGCTACAGTACTTGTATGAGGAACTGAAAATACTTTTTTTTTTTTATAGTGCAAGTATTTGTAATCAAAAATATAAAGCGAGCAACTTATAACTGTGTTGTGACTGAATAGGTTTGAAAATGTAGAAGAACATCCAAAATGCTTAATTTCAACTGACCTTCTATTGTTTAACAGTGCATTTAAAACTGCCATTACTTAAGATTATTTAACTAAAAAAATTGTTTTTTTTTTGTTAATCACATGAGTTAACTGATTGACAACTAACCAACACATCTTTTCTGTGCGCTACTGTTTCCACAAATACACAGTAGGACAGAAGATGGAGTTTGGAACCAATAAAGGGAATTAACATTGCTTTATCCCTTATGGGCATGTAGAAAATTATGGAAGAGATGTAAGTGGCAGATAAAAAGGTCATTAGCTTCAGGCAGTACAAAGTCTCAGCATAACTGAGTAGATGCCTGTGGGACACCTATGAGCAGACACACAATAATTTACTGTCAAAATGTACATACATTTGGGTCATTACTGAAGTGCTGAATCCTGCTACTTGGATTTTTTTTGGGGGGGGGGGAGGGGGTAAAAGTGATTAATAATTTGTAGTTTACCTGATTTTTCCTAAAACGACTATCCCTGTGATGTCCACACACTATATAACCATGTTCTCTCAACCTCATCACTGATGAGTAGGTTTGAGTGTTTTGCTTTTTCTTGGCTTATTTCCTTTGTATCTCCACAAATGATAGTAATGGCATCTTCCCAGAACTAGCCTAAGAAAACCTTGTAAATGTGATGTCCTGCAGAAGCTAGTAAGGCTTCTGAGGTAGACTGCACCCTTGTGGAGTGGTCTGATATACTGTCAGGCACCTGTTTGCTCAAACAATCAGGACTGGTTACCAACTAGTGGGCAATCTGAGTGGATATCCTGTGTAGATTGGTCTGCCATTTGATTCTCAGTGTAAAAGCCAAAACACAGCCTAGGAGACTTTCCAAAACGTTTTGTCTTCTCAAAATAGAAAATGGCTCTACATGTGTGTGTGCAACTTCTGCTCCACTCTCCCAGCATGAAGCTATGTGAAGAACATAGGTGGATGTATGTCCTCATTGACATGGAATGCCAATCACTATGTTAGGACCTGATTGAGGACAGCTGCTTGTTCTCCTGAGTAGAGGATGAGCAAGCACCTTCCTCCAGAATAGGTGATGCTCAACCCATGGGATAGGAGACCCCTGACTGGGTGTCAGAAACATCCACCAGTACCAGATCTAGGACTCTAGAGGATCTCAATAGGCCAATGCAGCTCCAATAGCTGTGAAGGTACCAGTCTTGGTAAGAAGCCAGGAGCAGCAAAGCCCTTACCAGTCAACCTGCACAGCTGCTGCTGTTCTCCCAGTGCAAAGGCAACAAGATAGCTGGTGCCAAAGTCAGACTTCCACCAGGTACTGCACAAGTTGGTGCTAGTTCCCAGTATCAGTACCAAGCACACTGGTACTGACATGAAGTCTGACAGATCTGTTCAGACGTACTGGCTCCAACGCTTAATGTCTGACAGCCTCATGGTTTTATGCAGCCTCCAAGTCATATTAGGGGAGGCAAATATCCACTTCTTTTCCTTTGAAGACTTGTGCTCCAAATTAAAATTCGTCTCTGCTTCCCAGATGAGGTATTCATAGGCCTGAGTGACCTTTCAGCCAGTTTCAAAGTCTATGAAGAGGCAGATTGACAGCCTCCACTCTACTCAAAGCCTAGGCACTGGAATCCAGGGTTGGAGCCTGGCTATATTGCCTTCTCTGAGGAAAGCCCTCAGGCAGGCCTCTAAAGCACTGGGTCAATATTAAATACGATCAACAGATACCACAGTTCTTTGGGGCAGAACAGACACTTGGCCTTTCCTTTGTTAAAAGGCATAATCATCTTGAAGGAAGGATAGTTCTTGAAACCCAGGAATCTGCCACACTCATCCATGGTAACTGGTACCCCTGGTGATTGGTGGAAGGGGGGGGGGGGAGAAGAAAAGAAGAGCCCATTTCCCTCTAGTGTCCCATAAGCTGCCCTAAGCACCAGTAGATAGTAATAAAATGCTGAAGTGGAAGTTAATCCAAAGACAGCTGTTCCAAGATGTATCGCAGGTGGTAGAGAAGGATCTGGGGTGTAAAAAAAGCAGTTCTCGCCTTAGCAGAATGCATAAGGACAGGAAAGGTTTTTGCAGTGCCCTGATGGATGCATGTACACTAGAAAATTCTCCGATATAGGTGCACTGGATGTGCGTTCACCACATGCTGTGGTTCACATGCTGTGAAATATGCATGTAGACTAGCACTCAAAGAGTTCTATATTTAAATCAGTAGCTTGAAGTAAATCACATTCTTGGCATTAATTTTTGCAAGTAAGATTTTTATAAAATGGAATATTGAACCAATCTTTTTCAACCTCCAGTCCTGCACACATTCATATTTATCTTTATGCACACAAGTAATTCAATTGGGATTATTCAAGTGCATTAAGGTAACCACATATGTAGGTATTTACAGAAATGAGAAATGTGTGTAATGAGCCCAATATATATAAATTTCATTTGCTCACTGAATAGGCACCTGGCTATTCATGATCCTTCTTTATTCCCATCATTTAGTGTGTGGACCCAGGTCTGTTTTTATTAAACATTCTACTCTTGTGCTGAATACAGAATTATTAATCTCCTAATAGGATTCTTCAGGGCACCATAATAGTCATAATAGCCAAGTGTTTCACAAACAATATATCTGTGATATAGTGAGGCATCATACTCCCCATTTCATGGATGGGGAACTAAAGCAGAGAAATTAAGGCCCAAAGCTGTTCCCTGTACTCAACTTTAAAAATGCCAAATATTCAAATACTTTATACAGCCGGAGTACAGCTCCTAGTTACTTCAATTGCAACTGCAAGCACTCAGTACTTCCGCAAACCAAAAACTGGGTATCTGAAGTTGGGCATTTTGAAAATTAGGTACACAACTCAGTTGTGAAGAGCTTGTTTTTGTTACTTGTTTAGCATTACACAAGAAGTCTGTGACAGAGCCAGATGAAGAATAGTTATCCAGGATAGGAGGAGTTGTGCCTAACTACATTTAAGTCCCTAATAACTCATGTCTCTCAACCATGACACTCTTGAATAGCAATAATGCGTTTTTAAATCTCACAAGATGATGGCCAGCATACATCAATGTAAGAAGAGGAAAAAAATTAATCCCTTCCTCTCTCACCCACACTACTAGGGGGAAAAAAACAATTGCTACACATAGAAGAAAAATTAGATGGGGCGATCAAATGTCCTAGTTTGCAGAAAACTCCAGATATCTAGGCTGGATCTTTAAGGTAGGTTTTATGCCAAACTTTCTATGAATTAGTTTGCTGTCCTTTCACCATGCCAGCCCCACTTAAACTTATGTTAGAGACAAAAACCCTTATCAGGTATGGTCTATATGGTAGTCTTGCCTCAGGGCAGAGGACTGGACTAGATCTACGGAGGACCCTTCCAGTCCTATAATTCTATGTCAGTGGATCAGGGCAAAGCAAGACCGTGAGGCCAAGTAACAGATGGAGGTGGGTTAGGAGTCACAAGCATGGCTACACTGCCAAACCCTTTCACAAGGTGATCAATACCTAATCACCACAATGCCAGCTGCCGTAGCTACCACAAACTTCAATCCCTGGCTAAAGGTACTCTGAAAATTAGTCAGCCTTTTTTCCAAGTCTGATAGGCACTACATTTGAGTGAATTTGACATTTTAATGAAATGCACATTTATTTATTAAACTCAATTATTCCATTCTGATATGATCTTTCTGCTTGACTCAAGCAGTCACATAGCCAATAAGCAATTCATCAGGCAATAACTTTAATGGAATACAAAATTACTCTTCCACAAAACCGCTATGCACAATAAATCAAACAAGGGCCTCAGAAATACTATTTCAGCATCTCACAAAGCTGGAAGGCCATACTTACAGTAAATTTACCCACACTTTTAAAAAAATTCTTCAGCATTGAAATGAAATCAACAGCCTCACTACTTTTAAGCAATGACTCGTAACAACTTACATAATTTTATGAGATTTCAATGTAAAATTGGTATTGTTCTAGAGTTAGTTAACATCTCTAATTTGCAGATTAGTGTCTAAGGTCTATTTGTGTAAACTTAACTGCTGGATTTTTTTAGTGGTTACACATTTACATGTGCGGGTGAGGAAGGTGGGAGCCAACGCTCATGGAGAGCCAGCTCCCGCCTGCACCCGATTTGCTGCCTCTGATAAAGGAGCAGCAGCATAAGGAGTAGGCAGTTCCACAGAAGCCGATACACATGGGGAGCCAGCTTGAAAGCTGCTTCCCGCAGTACTGGCTCTCTCCTTCCCCACTCCCTACTGTGCTACCTCTCTATCAGAGGCAGCAGCGCAAGGGGCAAACAGCTCTGTGGTCTACAGAGGCAGCAAGTGGGGGTATGCATGTAGTCATTAGGATTAACCAATAAGACCAGGCTTATCAGTTAATCGTGTGAACAACTACATGCCATTGCTACTGCAAACAATGGCAAATGCCCATCTTCACTACAGCAGCAAAGCCACACTGCTGCAGCTGTGCCTCAGCACCATAGTGTAGAAGCTTTCTACACCAACAGAAGGTGACTGGTTATCACCACAGTTAATCCAACCCTCAGAGGCAGTAGCTAAGGTTCAGGGAAGAATTCTTCTGTTAACTTAGTTTTACCAACACCCAGGGTTAGGATCACCTAACTATGGTTCTTACCCAACAAAAAATTCACAGCCCTGAGAAACTTAACTAGCTCATCTAATTTTTGAGGGTAGGCCAGGCCTAAGATTGTTCTGTATTTGAATCCTCCAAGAAGTCTCTTCTGTCCCAAGTGTTATCTATGATTAGAAGATAAACAAGAGCAGAATACACATGTTCTTGTTTATTATAACCAACATGTATCAAAGGAATGCAAGTTTTTAAGATGCACCATTTTCTTTGGGTGACAAGGCATCTAAGAGTATGGTATATTGCTCAAATACATCTATAATAAATATACATGCAGCAAAAATAGTTGAGGCTAGATTTAATTTATTAAATATTCATGATATAAGCAAAGCATCTAAAATATGCACAAGTTCATACAGTTTTCTATTGCAAGTTCATTACATGGACAGACATTTACCATTTTTGGTATTTATAAATTATATTTTGTGGAAGTCAAAGTTATGAATATTAGTTTATTCTTATTTATGCTGTAGGTTAGAATTTCTGTGCACTAGTGGAAAACAATAATACAATAGCTCTCAGGAGGACTAAATTATATAGTCAGCTATAAAACACAAGAAGTTTATATCCTTTTGAAGCAGAATTTCAATTATTAAATTCTGATGGAACAAAAAAACAAAACAAAACAACACACCACACAACACACACCCACAACTCTCAGAAAAGGGTCTGAATAGAGGACAGGACTCCAACTACAAATGTGTTCCGGGACTTTCCTGCCACAGAATACAGACAATATGATTATCAAGTTGAGGATCAATTAATTACAACCCTTCATCAGCTGAAACTGCTAAGGAGAGATGGTCCAGAGGAGCTAAGCCAATGAAAGAATGATAGCAGTTCATTTTTAATCTCACCAAACCCCTGAAAGAGGTAAGCCTTCCTCTTCAGTGAAGTTATCGAAAGAGATGGATTGTAAAAATCTCTGAATTGAACATACAGCATATACTGCTTTCACCCCTCAACTTTATAGCAATGCTAGCTTATCCTATTCCTCACTGCAAACAAGGAACTATCATCAGTGATCAGACAGAACTGAAGAAGAGAGAAAGAATAATATCAAGCAGCAACAACCTTCCAGCTCAGAGCTGTTTCCTCATCTCAAACATGACGAAGAAGTTTGTCAAACCATTGCCAAGGAAATAGATTTAAAATGATTCTTGTAATATTTCTAATGGGATATTAAAATGTTATTAAATATGAATAGGAGAAATGTCTTGACGTAAGTGATTACACTGCATAGTCCTGAACAGCAACCATCAGCTATCCTTGATAAATGAAGAAACATTCCAAGTTAGGAACCCTAATCATCATTCACTGCTTGTTTCAGAACCACTCCTTCAATGGCTTCAGTCATCTTGATAGACCCTCTCTTCAGTCTAGCAGATAAATGGAAAACCACAATCCACCAGCAGCAAGTGGAAGTTAGCCACTCAGAACGGAAATAAAAGTGTACATTTTAAAGTGAAGGCAATTAATCCTTGGAATAAAGAATCCACCACCACCCTTAGGTAAATTATCACTAGCAATTTATTAGATTTTTTCTAAAATTATGTAATTTCTGTTGAATGCTTCCTACAGAGACATTTATGAAAGAGGATGTAACTGAATTAATTATTATTTGTAATTTAAGGAAAAATAAATAACTAGTCATAATTGTAATTATTTTGGCAGACAAAGAACCACGTGACTAAAATAGTGCAAGTTCTATCCCTACAGGCATGGAGAGATTGTTAACATTTGGTCCACTTTCTTGGTCCTCTAGCGTAGACTATTTTAAAAAAATTCTATAGTTAGTTGGCTCAACAACTAGAAATACTATTTTCTATTCAATTCCTGCTCCTTGGTACTGTGACAGTTTTGAGGCAGCAGATTTTTTTGGAAACACCAACCCATTTCTGCTGTGAGAATGTTTTGATGTTTTCAAAATAAAAATTATGGAATTTCAGTTCAAAGAAAAAAAATCCAAGTTTTTGCATTCTCCAATTCATGCCATAAAAGGTTCAGAAAAAAAAAAATCAACTTTATGGAAATGAAACTGTTTCCCAGCCAGTTCAATTGATGACCTCTCTTGGCCGTTTGAGCTCACAATAGATACCTGGTTGCATCTCTTACACTTAATTGCATTTCTCACTTCTGCACATTTTTAGCAGGCCAGTCCTCAATTGGTCTCCTGTTCCCAATTTCCATGACAAATCTACTTGTGAAGTAAGCATATTAGTATAAACATTGAAATAGCCAACTCAAAATATTCAAAATTCATGACTCACCCCAGCTTCCAAGTCATGAGATTGGTTTTAAAAGAAAATCATGGAATAATATATTGTAGGGCAGAGTTTGCCTTTGGGGTTTTGAGCACTTAGGTCATGTTTTCAGTCATCTTCACAATCATGACTGCTAGAAACTTGCCTTTTCTTTCAACTTACAGATCTTGCATAATCACAATTTCAATAGCTGAGGTGTTAAATAAATTCATTGTGTGCTGCCAATTCTGAAACACAGAAGTTGAGGAGTAATGAACAGCCCAGTAAGTAGGTATTTTATGCATTGTTAATTAGAAAGATAATGTTTAGTCTAACAGTCAGTTTAGCACTCCACACTATGGTGAGTTCTTTCAACTAGCCAGGCTTTTCTCCATTTATTTTTCAATACTGTGAAAAAGGTTTTTTGTGGTCTTGACAATTTTATTTGATGTTCTAAGCACAACGTGACATTCCAAGAGAATTATCAAATCATTTTTCCTCTGCCTAGGTTTCAGGTAGCTGTAGGAGTGAAATTAATGGATTTTATTAATGCTTATGAGTTACGACCTGACAGACAGAGATAAAGCCAAACAGTTTTTAAAAAGTGCTTTAAAAGCTTCCACACACAGCTTTATAAAACTCACACACCTTTATAACACACACACACACACCACACACACACTAACTAATCTGGACCTATAAATGCATCCACTCTTTCAGTTTGGGGCCTCTCCTATACTGTTTGAGAATTCAGCTAGACAGTTCTGAAGACATCCTCTCTCTTTAAATTGGAACTCTAGAACCTACTATTGTCAGTTTTGCTGCCTACTAGCTGCATTGCAAAGACAGTTTGCTCATCACTACTGACTTTTAATAAATAGATATAAATCCACACCTAGACGTACTCCCTTAACTTTATTTTAAAAGGGACTTTTCTTTCCACACACGAAAAGTGATAACCACTTGTCAACATTATAACCCACACACAATGAAAATTCTCCAAGAGGCATGTAAACATAACAACACCTCTAACATAAGTTCCTCTAAGCGCTCCCCAAATGCCCTAAAGAAATGGTAGATTTTAGTAAGTTAATTTTACATGAAAAAGTAACATTACAGACCAGTGCACACATGTCCGTAGAAAATGAGACTGTTACATTTGAGGAACTGAGTGCAATTATTAAAAAAAAAAAAAAAAACTGTGTGCACACTGTAGCTGGTTACCTTTTACATTTGAAAAAGAGCTTTCCATGGAGCCGACAAGGCAATGATTCTAGGTATTTAGCACAGGGGCGGGCAATACTTTTTGAAGGGGGCTGCTTCAATTTTGGAAGTGGTAACAGGCTATCCCAGAAGAGGCATGGCCTCAGGCCCAAGAAGCAGGGCCAGGAGACTTCACATACTCCCCAGCCCCCCAGGCTCTGATTGGCCTGGAGAGGAGAGAGCGCACAAAGTCTCCTCCAGCTACCAGGGGCATGCGGCACCTAAAGAGAACTGCCAGCTGTTCTGAATGCTCTCTTGGCCTCAGGCCTTGATTGACCTGGGGGTCGGAGAGCGGCAGAGGCGCCACAGGCCAGATCAAAATGTTTGGGGGGGCAGATCGAGCCCACGGAGGCCGTCTTGCCCACCCTGTGTTTGGGGGTGACATTTCTCTGTGTTAAATATACGACACGAGGTAAAATTACCTGCATTCAAGTAGAAATCTATTGCAATCAATTGCACAAACATACATACAAAACAACATCAAGATGACTGAGCCCCCATTAGAATCCATCTATGTTGTGTGGATTTTTTCATTTACTTTCTTGTATTTAATGTGTTAAGGTTCACATGGGGAGGCGTGACACACACACACACACACACACACACACACAGGGGACACCACCCTGAGACCTCTCACATGGGGGGGCGTGACAGATCCAACCCTCCTTGCCCATCCCTCTTCCCCCTTCATTCCTGGCTGAGTTCCCAGGATGAACCTGCCTCTCCTGATAATTGGCACCGTATCAACCAGAAGGAACATGTGCAGGGGGAGCAAAAGGTCACATGCCTCCCCTCTACAAGTTTCTGCCAGAATGTGGTCTTTTGGCACAGTGTAAAAGGGAAGAGATGGGAGCTGCTTCCTGCTGCAGGGAAGGGGGGAATGGATGACCTGGTCAGTGTCTTTGCAGAGCTCTTCTCTTCTCCCCTCCCCCCTCCCCCCCCACTTCCTGCCTCCCTACCATGTGTAGAAGAAACCAGCTTGTCCCTTCCTGTCCACACAGTATCAAGGCAGCTAATACCTCCAGGCTGCTTCTGGCCACCAACGTAACCCAGCCACCTCCTGTCCCCTGGCTAAATGTGGGCAGGAAGGGGTTAAGCCCTAAGCATGCATCCTGCACCAAGGTCCAAGGGAACCTGACTATAGGAGCTTCTGCAAACCTGGCCATGGAGGTGGCTCATCAGAGAAGGGCACCAAGGCAATGGAGTAGCCCCATACTCCCTGGGGTCAGGACCTGTGGGGATCGGGAGGCACGAGTGAAGAGAGTGCTAAGCCACTGCCTCAGGAGCTACTGTGGAGCCTGCAGATCGAGGGCATGAATAGGCTGGAAGATAGCTTCCCCTCTTACCCTGCTATTTCAGAGCTTAGGTGAGGGGCAGAGGGGCTTCCCCATGCCAGCACCATTCAGGGCTTTGGCAAATGCAGTACTTGGCTCCTCCTAGCCAGCGCCCCAGGCTGGAGGGTCTTAGAGCTTTCCCAGGCTGTTGGCTTAGCCAGAGGCAGCGAGGGGAGGAAGGAGCCTGCTAGCTAGGCTAGTCTTGAGCTGAGCACTCTGACCAGGGGCTGGTTATCTGCGTAGCACTGGGATCAGAATGCAGCAGTTCTGTGGTGAAGGAGCAAAGCAGGGAGAGCACAGCAAGAGGGGGAACACAAAGGGCCAATGGGCAGGCAGCTGAGGCACCTCAACCAGCCACTACCTGGTGTCTGCCCTGGCTCACCAGCCACCGCAGCTCACAGCTGCAGATACAGCAAAAGGTTGGAGAGCCCCCGCTGGCTAAGAGCCAGCAAACAGCAGGGACTGCACTGATGGACCAGCGAGGGAATGGCTAGCTGGATGCACTGCATCTGTGCCCTGCCACCAGCCTTGCACACCCACCCGCTTAGCTACTGCTGGCCCAATCACCACTGGTGGGTGGGCAGCTGGGACTCATCAGTAGTGATGGGGGAGTAGAGAAGAAAGAATGTATGTGATAAGGTACCCTTTTTAAAGAAAAAAAAAAGTCACAACTCCTGCAAGAGGGGTTAATAGCAACAATATCCGTTTCAAAACAGGACATCTGTTCCCTCTTGTTAGGGTGGCGAGGATTCCAATGAGAGGTTGGTCTGGATACGAAGATGATATTAGTGATTTCCTTGATTTCCTGTGATTGCATAAATAGGAAATGCATTTGAGCCAACTAATTGTGAGAATGAAGTTTCTGTATTTTTCAGCAAAGAGCCCAGCAATCACGTCCTTTCCCCATCTGTCTCTCTCTCCAAAAGAATAGCTATTCCTTACTTCACAAATCAATCTGTTGCCATAACACTCAATTGAAATAGAATTGTCTCAGTACAATTTTTTAATTTTACTGAATTCTTGCTATTTGCAGATTCTCCTTTTTTGCTCTGAAGCTTTGCTTCAGGGGAAAAAAAGCAAGTTATCTGAAATGATTGGTAATGTGGTTGGATTTTCCCTCCCCCCTTCATTTAATATGGACATTGTCAACTACTATGGATACCAGGTTAAGGGCAATAATTCCCGCTCCCCCCCATTTTTAACCTGATTTAAACTCAGAGGTTCAGATGACAGTCCAGTAACTGGTAAAGCATTTAAGTCCTGGAAACCTAAACATTTATAATTAAGGAAAAGGCAGTATCACCAACACTTCCCATCTACTTTTAGTATTTAGACCATACTCCATATAATAATATTCTATGGCTATTGATATTTTCTTTCCTGTGATACACAATTGTAAAAAGTGAATGCAGTACCTAATAGATGAGGAGTTTGGAGATAAACACTCTCACAACCTTCCAAAATATTCCGTCCTCAAATGGCCTTGGTTCTTCATTACTTCTCTTCACTCATTTCTTTAGCAACATGATCTTTGGCAAACCATTCAGTAAGCTCATTCTTTTCGTGGCAGCTCTTCTTCAGTAGCACGGCCTCCTGCTATCTCCCTCTTTATTCATAACTAGTCTGACTGCAAGGACCTGCATGTTTTGGGTTGGCACCCACTGTTCTGTTTAACTACATGGTGTTTCCCCATTATAGATTCTACAGTATGCAGAGTACATCTTGAAAGGGAGCACCACATGGCCTGAGATTTGATTGTTTTCCAAATGAGATACAAGATTACAAGTCCTATAAATATACACAACACAGTCATTACGTTCTCATCACAATTTAAAATAACCTATTAGAAGTTGAAGATTAAGGTACACACACAAGCCCTATTAAAAATATTCACTTGTCAGTTTTAAAATATTACATCTTCAAGATAGAGATTGAGTAATATTGCACTGTGAAAATCATATTGATGTTATGTTCTCTGCCCAAAATAACCTGAAATGAATTGTTTCTGTAACAGGATTAATATGTAGAGAGTCAATATTTAAAATTTTATAAGCAAAATAAATCAGAGCAATAACTAACAACTCCCCTATTCTTAATGATCTGAGATGGCACAATGATATTAATCTCAGGAAAGTAATATCTAGCACCACACAAAAAATCTGCAATACAACATGATTATTTTGATAGCAGGGGGATCCAGTACATGCAAAAACCCTCTGCAGTTAAGATTATTACAGCCAGCTTTACCATACTGGAGGTACAGCAAGATGATTGGAAACATTCTAGCAGGCACAGGAACAACAGCTGGAGTCATCTACAATCCATAATTCACACTGCAGCTGGGCTCTGTTCCAGAGAAGTTCAAAGATTTTCATTCCAAATTATTTATCATCCAAACACGACTTGAGCCATCTGATTTTGAGCAATATACTAATTCTGATTTTTAGTATATTGACTAACACCTTTCCTACGTCCTACAACTATCCCTCTCTTCCCTCTAAACAGAATCTTTTGTAAGTTTTGTTGGCTACCAAAGCATAAAAGCTAGAGCATAACCAAACATAATAAAGGACACAAACTTTAAAAGGCCAACGAGAAAATTGGAGAGTGTTAAGACACTTTAGGAACGGGATTGTGAGGTAAAGGAAACAAAGAAGTTACTAGAGCTAACCCATTGGCATGACACTTTAAAATACACAATGTGATCACCCTGTTGAAAAGCTACATTTTAAGGCACTGAACCTGCGCATTTTTGCTTCCAGAGAGCGGTCAGCGTGATTTATTTCCCCTTTGACCGTCACCTGCAACTGCAATTCCATCCACTCGTGGTCACAGAACAAAGATGCCCTCCATCTTCTGACAGTTTATTTAGCAGTAAGATAAATGATGTTCATATTTAAGATATTAGCCATAGCAAATATCCCCCTGAAATGACTATGGGCAGTACCATTCTCTCATTGTTTCAGGCATATCTGCAGATTTACACCGATGCCACCACATTGGTTTACATGAGATTCACATCTGAACATATTCTTCTATCGAAAGAGTATTAAAATGCTCAGCCTCTGGAGCAAAAAAAATTCAGCCACGCAAGAAATTACTGCTTTGTTGATCCACTGCAATCAGGCACAATTGGTTCCATGCTACTGATTGTAGCAATTACTACCATAAGCTAACACATTGTCTTCAGGTCAACTACTCTTAACAGCACTATACTGCATTTTCTTATGAGGACAGGTGCCTATATTAACTGAAGTACAACAAAAGAATATGGAAACACAGGAAATGGTAGGAGAGATGACGACAATATTTAAAGTCACTTCATAGGCCAATACACTTGAATTGAAGGAAAACATGAGAATTTATATGCATTTTAAAGCTACTTTAAACCAATTTATTCATTAATCAGGTGGCGTTTCCAAAGACCTAAATTTCAGCTGCAAATACCATAAAAACTTATTGCCCACAGAAATCACACAACTGTACCATTAACAATGCATTTTTTTTCCTTAAGTTTTTTATGTTTCTTGCCAATGTAAGACTTTAGCAAGCAACACTTTCACTTGTAAATTGTCTCAGCAGTGTAGCCATGTTAGTTTGTAACTGCAAAAGAATTAAACTAATGGTCCTGTAGCACCTTAGACACTAACAAAAAAGGTAGATGGTATCATGAGCTTGTGTGGGCACAACAAACTTCTTCAGATGAATTGGTCATCAACAGCACAATTCTGACTCGAGAATTCTCATTTTCAGCTCCTGCTAATGCTTTTCCAGACCTGACAAGCCAGCAAAAGATTTTTTTCCCCCTTTCAAATATTGTAACAGAAATGAGAACTGGTGAACAGCACCTGGAACTCATGTGTACTTCCTCTCAGCTGCCTATTCTAGTTTCTGCTTCCTTTACTCATTCAAATGCTAGAACCAATGTTTTGTTTGATTTTTCTTTGGTAAACCAGAGGATGCAACAAGAAAGCCAGCATTTTAATGTACTTAATTCAGCTGTGAGGAACTTCTGGCACACCCGCCACACATGGTTCATCAGGGTTACCCATTAGAGAGCTGCCAGATGACTTGTTCACCCACACATCCACAGGCACAGCTGCTCTCAGCTCCTAGTGGTTATGGTTCACCATTCCCAGCCAATGGGAGCTGTGGGAAGTGGTGTGGGCCAGGCCACCATTAGGGATGTAAAAAAGGTTTAAGTAACCATGTAATCGCTAAAAATCCTAGCGGTTACATAGTTAACCATTTTTTGGCAGGGTTGGTCTAGGAAGAGGAGGATGCTGGAGGGATTCCCCCTGCGTCCTCTGCAGCAGGACTCTTTTGCTCTGCAGGCGTACTTTGGCTGTCAGGAGCAGGGCTGGCAGCCGGTACATACCTGCAGGGCAAATAGTTAACCACAACAGAAACCATTAAGCTGATGCTCATCGGTTAACTGGTTAACCGGTTAGACGCTTCCATCCCTACAGGCCACTGCTTCCCACAGCTCCCATTGGCCAGAAATAGTGAACCACAGCCACTGAAAGTTGAGGGGTTTTGTGCTTGTGAATGCTCAAGTAACAAACAGTCTGTGTAAGTCAGCCTTGGCAGCGCCATTCAAAGGGGATCATGAATCACTTTGGTGTCCTGACCCACAGTTTATGTAAAGCAGTAGTTCGCAAAGTCTATCACGCCATTTCCTCCAGCAACTTCACAGCTCTAATAAAAAAAATATTAAGGCCTATACCCTATTTCAGCTGCTTCCAGACACTTTTATATACATCTAAACTGTGATTCTGACTTGAGGCCAATGCTGTAGATTCTCCCCCTAGTGCTTTTGATTGAGGCTCTCCTGCCATTTTGCTGATTACACTGTAACTTGCAAGTGGAGTTTGAGCAGCAGTAATCTTGGGTAACCATAGTTCTGCTGCTGAAAAGAGAATATACATTTGAAATTAACTGATGCACATTGGCTGGTGAAATCAAGGTGTTCTTCCAGTTGTCTTCAATTTTTGCAATTGCTTTTATATTTCTGAAAGGAAGAATGAAAAAAGTTAAGACCCTCTTGAGACTACTTCTTCAGTATGTCTCTGGGTATAACAAAAACCTGCATTTGCAAATAAATACATGTGTTTTGGTTTTCTTCTACTCACGTGGCCACCTTTGAGCTTGAATGACTTCAAAGCCACATACAATATGCTAAATATTTAGGGATGGCATTCTTTGAAAGTTCTTGGTCATTCAAACCCAAAGGTGGCACTGAAGTTTAACACCTCCAGGGATATACTCTTGATTTCTCCCCTAACACATTGGTGCTGCTTCTTCCCACTTACTTCTCATAGTAAACTATTGTGACACATGTGCAATAATGACAATTACTGAGATGAAACAATTTTACTAACACTGAGATAAATGAAAGTTACTGTATAGTCAGTTAAAATATCCTGTATAATTGTCTTTGGAGAGGCAGAGAAACATTTATTGTACACCTATAACGTTTGAATTCAACAAGGTCTGTTCACAAAGGTGGCAATGGCTTCTCGAAGAAACACCACCCACCTTTGGGCTGAGATCACTATCACCTGCCGACAAGAGGAGTGACATTTATGGAGTCTAATTAAAATACCAAATTAAATATTTTGCTTAAGCCAGTCATACTTTGGAGAATATTAGCTAGGGCTTATTTTTAGCCAAATGTGTTAATTCTTGCTGCTCTGCAACTGGTAGCTATTTTTCCTGGCATCACAAGGTGAGCTAATGCAGCGCCAGAGAGCAAGTTAGCTGGCAAGCTGACCCACACAAATGGAAGGTGAGATAGGAGCTCAGCCTAACTACCCCTCTAATTCAGTTCCCTCTAAGGATGTGCTCAATTGGGATGTAACATCATCAAGTTGGTATACAACAGTAAGAAGAACTACAGAAAAGATTTTAACAAACTATTGAGCTGTTTGTAAATGATTGTGACTATACATATTGGTTACTTCTCTGAAAGTCACTGTAAGCAGGGAAACATTAGATTTGTCAACTGAACACTGACTTATTTTCTCATTAGGGAAACCAAGAACTCACTAAATGTAGTCACAAAGTAGTTAAGTTGGCAACCCTGTTGACCCAAGACATTTGAAAGATAATGGGGTAAGATGTTAGCTTTAAGAATCCTGTTTCCAAACAAACAGGAAACTCTGATATGTTTGGGATGTTACCAGATCAGAGGGCTATGAACAGATAAAAAGCAACTCAAATCTGGTGAAGGGTAATAGAAGAAATGGGCCATAAACTAAGGAGTGAGTTCTCACAGGGAAACAGACAGAGGGAGGCTCTGTGAAAGACTCTAGAGAGTACTAACAGTGTCCCAGTGTTGGTGATTATTAGACACTTGATAAGATAGATACTTGTGAAGTCTTTTTATTGAGATCTTTTGTCCTAAAGTACTTCTATTTTATTAAGGCGACTGTTCCCACGGTTGCCCCACAGGGAACAGTAATGCAGGACCTGAGCCCAAGTCAGATGTGCTGAAGCAGGGAACTGCATGCAACTCTTATCCCACTCAGGGTAGAATCACACAGTTCTCACTCCGAGTTGAGTGATGGCTTGAAGCCCAAGATTTGGGACAGGGAGCACGTGACAGACTGAGGAGGGATCTGAAGTGCAATTTGTCTAATAACTGTGAATCAGTTGCTGCTACTTAACCATCATGTTACCTAACCCCTATCATAACAGGTCTAACCCATAAGATAGATAAAATGCCAGCAGCTACTGCACTGCAGCTACACTAGCACTCCCACTGATTCAAATGTTCAGCCATAATTGCTGTCTTGTCCATTCCTGCACTAAGTTTATCCATCCCAATACCTGGAAATAGTATCTTTTAATAGTAATCTTAACAATAGTATCTTGTTTTGAAGAAAGGCTAGGATTTCAAATAGCTATTATGAAATAATTTCATACAGAATCATCCTGGACAAGTAATAGGTCAAAAAACTGCTGCATAGCACAGTATGAGCACACATGTAATTCCTGCGATGGGTTGAAATTTCTCTGTTTCTAACTTGTATTTAAAAAGCCTCAAGGACTGCAACATTGTCTCATGTAGGATGAGTTTGTGCTCTCCTACACAAAATAAAATGGGAATATTTGTATAAGACCCTGACAAGTTAAGTAATCCAGCTGATGCTAGTAACTTAGTAAAATCAAGACATGTCAAATTTTAAATAGCCACTTACTGCAAATGAGGCCATATCAGCCACTCCATTATATTGCCAGGTACCAATAATTACCCAGGCCCTTCAGTTTACAAGATATTGGCACATCAGCTTTCTTCTAGCCCCCTGGCAGTTCCCCAGTGTGCCAAGACTTACTGAAAAAAAAAAATCAACATTTAATTGTCCACCAAACTCAGCCAGCTCTGTAAACACTTTTGGATTCAAGTTCTCTGGACCGGTTGATTTTAAAAAGTGTCAAACTTCCATAGCTTCCGCTTAACATCTTCTAGAGAACATAAGAACAACCATACTAGGTCAGACCAATGGTCCATCCAGCTCAATATCCTGTCTGTAGACAGTGGCCAATACCAGATGCCCCAAAGAGAGGGAACTCAATAGGTAATCCTCACATGATCCCTCTCCTGTCACCCACCTCCAGAGAATCAGAGGCTAGGGATACTATTCCTACCCATCCTGGCTAATAGCCATTGATTAACTTAACTTTCCATGAATCAATCTAGCTCTTTTTTAAATAGAGATATCCCCACAACATTTCTGTGAGCAAGGGGAAGTACTATTATCATTATTTTAAAGAGAACTAAGGCACAGATTAAGCTACTTCCCATGGTCAATTAAGAAGTTTGTGATAGGAAACCCAATTTCTTTCTCTAAGTCCCAGGCTACTGCCTCAATCTTTACACTCACTTGTTTCAGTAATCCAGGAGGATTCCAAAAGCACAACAGCAGAGCGCATGTACTGTTGGCACCACAAAAACAAATATATTACTCAATTTTATAGCCATATCTGTATCTGAGGGCAGGAACAAAGCCTTTTAGATTCTATTTGTCACTGGTATTTTTCAAGCGCTTGTGTGGGAGTAGGAAAGACAGTCCAACAGAATGGATTCTTTTCAGAACGTCATTTTGATTTTATTTTAATTCTCTATCAAGTACAGATGCTGTTTGTCATGCATGACCTGGCTGCCAAATGCTACTGATTTGTATTGTTACTTACTGAAAATATAACATTTCCTTGGGACATGACAGGTTTATTCCATATCAACGTGACACACAAAACATCACAGCCCAATTAGAAACAATCTTTAAAAATCCAAATCTCAGTCTTTCAGTTGGACATCTGTCATGGATACCCCTGTTCCAAATCATTAAATTCAGCCCCAGGACTACAGAAAAATCCAAATGGCCTGGGTAATTTTTTGTAAGAAGAGAATGCTGTTGACAGAGTAGCAACCTCAGGAAGAGGCAATATACAGCTGTAGAGACCTACAATACAGCGTGAGACATGTCTACAGATTTCAGCATGTGATACTCTATCTTTATGTACTACATGAATTTATCATTAGAGGGGCAGTGATGGGCTAGAAAGTAGTGTGGCGCATCTGCTCTTCTCCTTCAGTTGGGGAAGAGACATAGGTCAGCCAGCAATGGAGGTCTTGATGCCATTTAGGGGAGGCAATATAAAGAGCAATTCACAGAGGCAGGATGCCTGAAGTCTTGATAGAGGTGAAGTAATGGAAGCAGTTGGGGTGAGAGCTCATATTAGGATCCACCTTCTGGGGTCCTCAAACAGACTTTGTTGGGGAAAGCTGGCTACTATGATGCTGGCTGACTAAAGCAAGAGAAGGAGAAGCAGCACAATTCACCATCATGGGTGTCACCTCCACTGTCTCCTGGGATCATTAGGTCCAGAGTGATGCCATTGTAACATCTCAGGATTAGAAGATATCCTGACCAGGCTAGGACACAGAGAAAAGAACCCAGATGACATTGCCTACTCGAAGTCCAACTAAATCTCGTACACCATCTGGGATGTGGTAATGTCTCTTCACTCCCTCCCCACCACACACTTCAAATGTATCTTTTCCTTTCCTACCTTCTCTCTTTCCCCTCTGCTCCCTTTTTCCTTCAGTCTAATAAGAACTTGCCTACGCCCATCAAGACTGAATATTTTGCAACATTGGTGTAAAGCTGTGTAATTAGGGCAAATGAAGACAGTGTCTTAATAGCCTAATGCTAGTACTACTTTGCAAAGTTTTGCAAGGGTTTATGAAACAGTATGCTGTGCTCAGTTTTTCAAACAAATAAGATTGCAAGTGAGAACACATACAAAGAAGCTGCATTTTCTATCTTTGCTATTTTTTTTCTCCTCGTGTCATCCAGGGACTAGGATCGGATTATAACAAAAACTAAAACTCCATCTCAATATACCACAAAAATTATTAGGAACTTGGTATTAGACATAAGTAGCCAAAATTTGCAAGACTGAACACCAGAGCCTCTCATTGTTATGCTAGAGTATTGGTTAATGTATTGATCTAAAGAAAAGAGGATGATTCATGAGCCCAGAAAATTGCTTTTTGTGCTGAAACCTCTGCTGGTCATTTTCAGAGTCACCGGTGGAGTTAGGCCAGAAAAGAATGATCCTCATCATCCAGGTGCTGATCAAGCTTATTTTCATAGAATCCTAGGGTTGGAACAGACCTCAGGAGGTCACCGAGTCCAGCCCCATACCCAAAGCAATACCAAACCTAACAATCATTCCAGCCAGGGCTCTGTCAAGCTGAGACAAAAACTTTTTGGGAGGGAGATTCCACCACCTCCCTAGGTAACCCATTCCAGTGCTTCACCACCCTCCTAGTGAAATAATTTTTCCTAATATCTAACCTAGAACTCTCCCATTGAAACTTGAGACCACTGCTCCTTGTTCTGTCACTTCTGAGACCAGCCTCTGTCCATCCTCTTTGGAACCTCCCTTCCAGTAGTTAAAAGCTGCTATCAGATTTCCCTCCCCCCCAAAAAAAATTCTGTAGTTTAAACAAGCCCAAATTCCTCAGCATCTCTTCCAAGTCCCTGTTGAATTTGTGAAATAGGGTAAAAATGCATCTGACATGCTCTGGCTAAGGGCTGTATGTCATTATACACTAATATGGAAACAAACAAAAACACAAAAACTTAAAATGGTTTTCCAAAAGTTTTTAAAAGCACTAAATATTAACACATGAAATAAATGTAAGTTGAACACAGTATACCAAATTCCTGGGAAAATATGCCATACTGTATCTTTTATGGCTAAGGAACAGTCAGTGACAATTTTTCTTCCCTTTTCTACTGCTACATTACTCAAATAATGATTGTATAGTCACATAGACATTAGTATCATTTGGACACATACACAATTTGGATAAACTTTTCAAACCAAATTTGATTACATAAATCCAGGCAAGTGTTCCATGTATCAATAACACCAGTTTTCAAAGTTCATGTTGTGTACAAAGTTGCTGGAAGTAGTAACATTTACACACTAAGGAGAAATGCCTAACTACATTTAGGTGGATATTCTTGCACAGCCTACTCAACGGACTGTTAATCATCCAGGCACAAAACTTCATACAATCAAGTTAATATATTCCTTTTCAGGCTGTTGAAGATACGTCATCTACATAAGCAATCATGACAGACCCAGGAAGCAAAATACTATTGGAGATGATAAAGTCTTAAGTGTTATTGTTTTAATAAAATTAGAGCTTAAAAAATATTTGACCATATTTCAACACTATTTGACAAGTCCATTCATCAGTTTGGCCATTGGACAGGTCCAAAACTAACTTAATTTGGCCCAGGCACACAATGCAGACATAGCAATGAGGAGCTGAAAACCTATGTTTGGTGCCTGGCACAGGCCTGCAAGCACAGATACCTTAGGAAAATGAGAAGATATATTAAGATGAATGGGGCAGTTCACTTCTCAGAGCAATTGATTCTGGCTGTCCATCTCCATGTGATATTTTCATTCAGCAGAGAGCATCACATTGTGAGGGAAAGGCTACTTCACCCCTCTCTGGGCCTCCTATCCTGCAGAGTCCCATCCCCAAACACTAGGCTCGCATTAGGGTTAGGGACTCTGCCTTTCCATTCTCCTGATCCTTCCTGCCTCCAGATCCACTTGATGTTCTGCCCCTTCCTGTGTGAAGGGGCTGGGCATCAAGCAGAAGGGGTGGGCCAAGATACTTCCAGGTTCCACACCCCCGGACAACAATTGGTCTGGGTGTGAGAGAGTGCCTTTGTGCCCCCATGCACTACCCCTAGGCACTTAGGTCCCTGGTGTGGCAGGAGACTTCCCGCACTCCCCTGCCCCTAGACCAATTAGAGCCTAGCGGCAGGGGAGCATGCAAAGCCTTCTCCACTCTGCCCCCGCCCTGCGAGCAGTGCGCAGCGCTTCAAAGCACCACACGCTCCTGGCAGGGCAGAAGGAGACTTTGTGCGCTCCCTCGCCCCCAGGCCCTACTCCCTCGCCCCCTACCCTGCTCTCCCGGGTGCGAGAGCAGCAGGGCCACCACAGGCCGGATCCAGCCCACAGAGGCCCTTTTGCCCACCCCTGTTCCAGATGGTACATTGACTCTTCACTGCCCAAACCACTTTCCTACATACTCCCCCCATCCTGCGCGCGCACACACACCCCCACGTACCAGGCGGCAGGAAGGATGGAACAGTAGGTGTGAGGGAGCAGTAAGAGCAATGGCTGTGATGGAAGTAATGTTGAAAGTGTCCAGGTAGTGTCAGAGTAGCAGTAAAGGAGTCTGAATCCATGGGGGAATTCTGAGCAATCAGGGGGAATGATAGCACACTGGAACAGTGCAGGGAAGAGTGTGGTGAAAAAGAAGGAAACCAAGCTGTGCAATGGAAGACACGGGGGAAGCTTCTGCAAGCAAAAAAGTTTGAGTGAAAATAAAGTTCTGTGTCTGAAACATATCTATCGTAGTTACTCATACACTTGCTGGGTTAGGGACCATTTTTTGTTCCTAGTAGTTAGTATCTGCTGTTCCCAGACACAAAACTGCCACAAAACAAAGCACAAGAAGATTGCATTTACAATGAACAAGGCAACAGTCTTCTTCTATTTTCCTTCCTCCTACCCCATCATTTTCATACCCAACTTACTTACAAAGCACATTTATCTAGCCTACTTCCAGCTCTTTTTTTTTTTTTTTTTGGGGAGGGGAAGAGGGCAGAGAAGCTGTTTGCTTTGTTAGCAAATAAAGTTAAAAATCCCAAAATTATGTGAGCTTCAGATTGTGAGTTTTGCAAACATTAAAACTATACCAAATAATATAAAGTTTCTATCCTATTCCTTCTATCCATCATAGATGGTCTGTATATCTTCTACAAATTTAATACAAGTTGGACCTCCCTAGTCCAGCACCCTCAGAACCTGAGGGTTCCCGAACTAGAGAGCTTTGCCGATCCAGGGGAGGTCAATGCTCCCCTGCTGGCTGCTCCACTCCCAGGCTCCTCTCCCTGCTCGCTGCAACCAGAGTTCCCTAGGACTCTAGCTGGGACCACCTGGCCACTGCTGGTCCCCACTACCACTGGGGTTTCGCTGGACTCCCCAGCCAAGGCTCCTCTGCTGCCACAGGGCCCCCACTCCCACCGGAGGTTCCCCTACCATGGCCATCCAGCCACCCCAGGCCCTGCTGCTATGGGGATTCCCCAGATTCTCCAGCCAGGGCTCATGGGCCACCTGGCCCCACTACAACCAGGGGCTCCCTGGCCAGGGCAGGGGCTCCCCATTCACCACCTAGCCCTGCTGATTCCAGGGGTTCCCCAGCCGGGAGGGGACACCCCCCAACCCCCCAAGTCCTGCTGACACCAAGAATTCCTTATCCTGGCTGGGGGTCTGCCACCAGGTCCAGCTGCTGCAGTGTTCTCACAGCTGGCTCCCACTCCTGGCCTCCCAAGCTACTTGGTCCAGCAACATCCGTGTCCCTGCCAGATCATGGATATTGCTGGACCAGAGAGCGCTGGATTTGGGAAGCTCATCCTGTAGCTTCTCTTCCAACTCTTATCACTAGTTAGAGCATTACAAATCAGTGACTTTACCCTCCTACTGTTGTGCGTAGATATATGAAAGCATTTAACCTCACTTCATTTCAATTAGCTACTGAGTGATTAAACTAGTTTTCTTGCACAATGTTTTCTAAACAGACTCATGAATAAAATTTGCAATTTAATTCAGCATGCGAACACACACGTCCTGAAAGTTGCAAAGCATATCCAGAAGACTACTGGGAGTCCTCCATGCTTACTGAAGTCATTCACAGTTGCTATTGCACAAGCTCCAACAGCATAAAAATGGTGAATTACAGTTAACATCTATTTTGCTTTAACTACAGAAGAAATAGTTATGCTCTTCAGAGTAATTCTGACCTTGTGTATATAAATTGAATGTTATCAATTTACTAACTTACGAGTCAGACACCATGTCATGTTAACGAAAAGGGAGGTACAGCTCTTCCAGTCATCATGGTCCCATGCATTTTCAGCTTTTAGCCCATTAGACGTTCCTCCACTACATTAAAGCACCTTGTAATTGCCCTTCAGGTTAGTAGCACAGCTATGGGCACCTTCATGGCCCCACAATATGCCAACATCTTTATGGCTGACCTTGAACAATGTTTCCTCAGCTCTCGCCCCCTAGGATCCTTACTCTTACACTACATGGAGGACATCATATGGATCCACAGGAAGAAGACCCTTGAATTCCACAGGTATTTCAACAACTGACACCCCACCATGCACCTTAACCTGGACCAGTCCACACAAGAGATCCACTTCCTTGACACTACAATAAAATTACACAACAGCCACATTTCTACCACCTTATACCGGAAGCCTACTGACTGTTACACTTCCCTACATTAATCTAGCTTCTATCCAAAACATTCTCCAATCAATTGTTTACAGCCAGACTAAGATGCAATCGGATTTCCTCCAATCTCAGACAGAAACAAACACCTACAGGATCTATATCAAGCATTCTTAAAACTAAAATACCCATGAGAAAGTGGGAAAAACACCCAGACAGAACCAAACAAGTACTCAGACATCGGTTTCTTCAAAATAGGTCCTACCAAAAAAAAAAAAAAAAAAAAAAAAAAAAAAAAAAAAAAAAACCAACAGAACTCCACTTATCACCTGCAGCCCCCAACTTAAACCCCTCCAGCACATCAACTATCTACAGCCTATCCTGGAAAATGACCCCTCACTCACAGGCCAATCCTCACCTACAGACAACCCCCAACCTCAAACAAATTCTTTCCCGCAACCACACAACACACCTCCATTATATTCACCCAGGAACCCACCCTTGCAATCAACTCTGGTGCCAACTCTGTCCACACATCTGTACAAGTGACATCACAGGACCTAACCACAAACTACCACATTAGGCTCATTTAACTACACATCCACCAATGTGATCTATGCCATCAAGTGCCAGCAATGCCCCTCTGCCACGTATATTGGCCAAACTGGACAGTGTCTACAACAAAGGATTAATGGACACAAATCAGATATTCTAAAAGCTCACACACAAACCTGTTAGGGAATGTTTTAACTTGCTGGGGCACTCACTTATGGATCTCAAAGTTTCCATATTATTACAAGCCAATTTAAAAAAAAAAAAATAGCTTGAAAGGGCATCTACAGAACTTAATTTCATTTACAAGTTTAATACCTACAATAGAGGTTTAAACAAAGACCTTCACTGGATTACCCGCTACATTCCACATCCTAAGGACATAAAAAGCCAAACACTGGGTATTTACGAGTACTTTGAACTCACTATCAGCTTCATTTAGCATGGACTTTAATTGGCTATTCTTTTCCCATTTTTCCCCCCCTCCTTTTCTTTCTGGCCCCATCCCCTCTCTTTCCCTGCTATTTATTTGTCCTCTGGACCCCTTAACTCCCTTCAGCTGAAGAAGTGGGTTGTGCCCACAAAAGCTCATGATACCATCTACATTTTTTTATTAGTCTAAGGTGCTGCAGGACTTTGTTGCTTTTAAAGTTGTTTTAATTTCTATAATTCTCCCCCAATGAAGGTACTTACACACTAATCAAGTCACATCTCAATCTCCTTTTTGATATTTATCTCTATCTGTTCAGTTGATGTTTCTCACTTCAAGGCATATTCTCCAGCCCTCAAAAAGATCAACATCCTTTTAAAAGGGCAGACTCCAAAATTGGATGCTCTATGCCAGTATCCATCTCACCAATGCCATATACTAAATCACCTCGCCACTCTAAATCACGGTCTCCCTGTTCATACATCCAACCAGAATTTAAAATTGTCATTAAGCATTTCCTGGAGCCCCAACACACACTCCAGACTTCAGGCCAACAGGGGCCTGGGGCACCCCCTGAAACCAGCTTATGCCCCAACCTCTGAAGGCAGCAAATCCCCAGTTGATGATTCCAACCTGATGCTGTTGATGTTAACGTTTGAAAGTGTTTACTAGAACTCTGCTCCAGACACCTCCCACTGAATTTAAGCCCTCCAGCCAAGCATTGCACTAGCCATTTTTGCCATAGCATTGCACTGGAAGCGCATGTTCAGTCACTTGTCCTTTTCAGAATCAACAGCCTTACAAGATACAGCCCGACCATCCCCACAGGAACGGGGCTTGTTCCTAGATGTATAACTAGGCACTTGCTGTATTAAAAGGGATGTTTTCTGAAAAGTGCAACCCAAAAGACTGCTGTGCAGGACCACTCCTTGATTATTTACCACTCCTGCAATCTGTGTGTTATCCACAGATTACCTCAGCAGTGATTTTATCTTCACTCCAAAAATCACAGCTAAAAATGTTGAATAGCATCATGTGGACCTAGTACTTAGGGTTGTCAGTGTTACATTTAAAATTGGAGTGTTTAGCCTCTGCCTGAGACACCCGCACCCCCTCCCCCCCCCCCAAAAAAAACAAATGTAACAGCAGGCCATGACTCCTTCCTGCTACACAATAACTCCAACCCTGTGCCCAGCTTTGTGTAGCCGGATTTCACTGCTGCCTCCTGACTCAGCCAAGCCCAGTTACTGCATATGCTCTGACTTTATCTGCTGTAGTGAACCCTCCTGATTGGCTGCATCCTGTATAGTCCTGCTTCCTAGGGGAATAGGGCATCCAAATCAGAACTTGGTACTAAGATACTAAAATAGTACTTGGCAGTAAAATATAGCCAATGAACACTGCCTGCTTCATCCTTCAGTATGTATAGAGACGCGTGCAAAAGAGGCAGGAATAACAGAAAAATGCAGGATAAATCATAACACATTCTAATTGGTAAGCAACTGGCAATTTTTTATTTAAATAAGGGATGGACTTTATGTAAATGTTGCCATTCCTACAAGTACTGACCCTTAAGGAACTTCACTAGGAAACCCCAAACCAGGTCTGTCAGCCAGTTCGTAATCCAGTTCATGTTTTACAGATATAGTATAGTTGCAAATTTAAAAATAAATTAGCAGCCATACAGTACTAGCATAGACCTCAATGATGTCATCAACCAAAAACTGATTGGCCTACACCCATCACCATCAATGTACCTCCACACCATGCAAGGAGTTACATGTGCGTGCCCCACATTGGCATTTGTAGGTCCCCAACATTTCACCTTTATTACTGTTTTGCCCTAGCACATGTAGAGAACACTGCAAGGCACATCCCGATGTGTTCTGTACAGAGGACAGACCTGAGCCTCACATTTAAAAAAAAATAAAAATATATTATGATAATGATAATAATAATACACATTTCAGTAGCAATAAATATCCATATATTTGTTCTGAAAACATTACTAGTTTACCAAATTCTTCCTATAGAGTTTGAGAGAAACAAGTGTGACTGCTGTCAGTGATCTACCACCAGTCAAATGTAGTTATTAAAATATAAACTTGCTGAACTGTTATATGCAATAGCAATTTACAGTATCCCAAAATAAAACCTATTCTGAACAGATTTAAGACATTTTATTTTTTGTCAGTTTGCAGCTTCAGCTATCCAGCTCCATTGTATCATCGGATACAATGAAAGAATCGTACTATGTACCCCAAGATGACACATATACCGGTCTAAACAGTGCACCGCAGCAAAAGATGAGAAGTATAACACTTTTTGCTTTATGTATGTATGTATGTATGAGTAAAAAGGCACAACAGCTGTGCCAACTTATCAGAAACAGGTAAGACTCACTAACCCATAGGCAACTATCAAAAATGCTTTAAAAGATGGGGATATTTTATTCAGATGCTAACAGCTAAAAATTCTCTAAGAGGTTGCGGTGGCTTTTAAAAACAAGGTGAGTTGCAGTAGCTGTGGGATCTCTCAAAGAAGAGATTCCTTTTCTCAGCCTCATTACAAGTTGAGTAAATAAGAAGATTGCTCCTCCACCTCCTATTTCAAACTAAAATTCAGAATTTTAATAGTATGAATGTTGTACACCAAGGTAACAACCAATATCTCCCCAAACTTTCCACCTAAGTCCCTGCCTCTTCTGAGAGCATGAAGCTGTCCCACCAGCTTTGCCCAAGGGTCCAGCAAGTCTGCCATGCTGATTTTAAATAGTTATAGGACAACTTAGAACATTGGTTTTGGATGACACTGCAGGGGTAAAAGGTTTTTTGGAAGGAGCAGAGAAATGATAAAGCATACTACTGACTATTTTGACTCCAGTCAAAACGTATGAAGCTAATCACATGCTTCAAAGTTATGAATCTGCTTCCACAAAAGCAAGCATCAGTATCAGTCACAAGGAATAGAGCTCTCTCTGTTGCAAAGCTTGACTCACCTAAGGCACACAGACTTCATGATGAATATTTTGAAACTCAGTTCACTGTTTATCCTATTTCAGCCATCTGTGTATTAAATTTCACTTGAACAGCATTGAGGCAATTTGGAACATCAGACATCAAGCATATGACTATGTAGTTTATAAAGAGCACAGCAGAGGATTTTGCTAAACTAAGCAACATGATGCACCTGAATACCTCAGATCTGAGATCAGGCCATTGGTCTCAACTTGAGTGTGATCTGTATTGAATATTCTGTATGCCATGAAAATAGATTTTCCCTAAACCATGACACCAAGTACAGTAGACTTACAATAATCTGGAATCTTTGGTACCTAGGTGGTGCTGGATTATCCGATATGCCGGACTATCAGGAGGTACTATAAATTGGTACACACACACACACTACTGTATATAAAGTGTTTTTAAACCCTTTTTACTGTAGCACAAGCACTGTCCAGCGTCACATAGTGCCAGTGGCAAATTGACTCGGTCCCATCTGGTTTCGCTCTGTTCAGCTGCTGCCGCTGCTGCCTTGTGACTCGTTTTTTGGTCTAAGCTCACTCACTAGGCTCTTGCCATTTTGACGCCAGACTCTAGCAAGTGCCATACAATTGGATGCCGGAGTATTGGAGTTTTACTGTACATAGAAACTCGTGATATCACGTGTAAACTGTTGGGCCACCTAGAGAGACATGGGGAGTCATCAAAAACTATTTCCTGGTCTAAAACATATTTCCATTTGAGAAATGAAAGAAATGTCATTTCTGTCTCCTGCCGAAAACTGCCCAGGATTTTATGCCCTCATTCCAGAGAAGGATACAACATCTAGCTCTAAATTGAGAGAAGCCATAAACAGATCAGAAAACATTTTCAAGAGCTCATAAAACTACAAAGTGGTCGAAAAGCAACGTGTTAAAAAATTACAACCAATTGTAACCGAAGAGAAAGAAAAGGATGAGACTTTAATGCAAACTTTGGAAATACCCAAATTAACAGAACTGAGATGAGCCATAGTTTTGGACTTCACAGCCAAAAAAGTTAAATGACTCCAAGACAAACTATTATTTAAAAAAAAGCTATAGGCAACAGAATATGCATTTAATGAACCAAATCCACGATGATGATTTTAGCATCTTTACCTAGATTAGAAATTCACAAAAATGACACCTATATGTAGAGATTAGGCACATGAATTTAGGCACAGTAAACTATCCTAGTCCTTATATACATTTCAACATATACTTTAAGATTTCTCCCCCAAACTGCCACCACATTGCTCAAACAAAAAACAGTTAGCTCTTCATAATCTGTACAGGGCAACTTGCACATTATTCTAAATATTTGCATAGTAAAATCCTTGCATCTTCAAGCTCAATCACAAGCAGTTTGTTTGTTTTTAAGAAATCCATCTCAACTCTAGAGTAGTTATAGCCACAGGTTAGAGGGGCTAACCTTTGGCTAGCACAAACTTGATAAACAATACAAGTTATCTGTCTACTAGCTGCAGTTCTCAAAAACACTTACCTAGAGCTACCTTAAATTTTACTACTTCATTAATGAAAAAATTTAACTGAAAGCAAGAATATCCACTACATTCCTGCCTTGTCACTTTTGATGCTGTCTTTTTAGTAAGCCATAGCTAACATCAGGAGTCCAATATTTTTTCTTCCAGTGCATGTAACTGTCACACTTAAGTCAAAGGCTTTGGTGGGGAATAAACAAAGGGAGGAAGAGGAGCAGCAGGAGGAGGTTACATTAATTATTAGGATATTCTCTAGTGCCTCAAATGCATTATTCATTAAGTAATGAATCACATGGTATTAGGTGACTCATCTCTTCTCTTTACCCCGATCACCATCACAACTACTATTTGTCTCCTCGCTTCGTCCCTGTGCCTGAATTTTCTTTCCTGATCTGGCCTGCTAAATTTCTTCTTAAAACACATTCAACTAGGACTTGTAGGCATACAACCAAGCGTCAGCTGTGGGGGAAGTATAGGGAAGCAGTTTGATACTGGTCAGGAGCCAATCTATATGTTCTGCAGCATAATTCCTTCCTTTGGGTGTTCATGAGGCAGAAGAGCTATGTGCTATCACTTACAAATTACTAAAGCACACTTGACCATTCAAAAAAGCATTTGTGAACCTCTGTGTATGTCTGCCAAGACAATCATATGAATTATCTGTTGTAACCCTTGTCTGTCTCACTCTCTTCAGCCCCAGTGTTTGACATTCTCCAGGACAGCAATACTACCTTGTCTATTAATTATCATGCACATTCCCAGCATTGCATAAATATAATTGAAGAAACCATTACCTTAGTATTTATCCAGTTCAGATCCACACATCTGAAAGTACTTAAGATAATGATGCCAGCTCCAAGTATTCCAGTGAGAGTCAGTGGCACAACTGGAAAGGACACCTGGGTTCCATGAGTTTCAGACTGGCATGCTAGCCTGAAATCACACTTCCCACTTAATGAGAGCACTTGTAGCATAGTGGGTTCCACATGAGCAATGTGCCTCTAAAGCACAAGCGAGTGGAGAGAGCAGAAACTGGGATTTTTTTTAAAATAAAAATACAAGCCCAGAATCTTTTACTTCTTCACATTAGAATATAAATACATTTAAGTAAAAAGAAAAGAAAAGCACATGTAGGAATTAGTAAGACATAATATATATATAACCAGGATGCTACTAAATTCCGAGCCATGAGAAATACCAGTGGGCCATGAAATATGGAATTTTGCGTACTTCTAATCTATAGTAAAATCCAATGCAGTTGTATGTACCATTACATATTCCTGATGCAATTAACAACTCTTTTCAATATTAAAAAAGAAAGGTCATGAACTGGACAGGGTTTATTGAGGCTTGATAGCAGCAAATACCGCTCCGTTCAATCATTGATCAGTAGATTTAGGCATCTGGAATGGTTGTCGGTGATCTCAGTTACTAGCCTATGGTGTGTCTTGACTACATTCCTCTTTCAAAAGAGGAATGTAAATGAAGGAAGTCAAAAATGCAAATGAAGTGCAGATTTTCCAATCTCACACTTTATTTGCATAATCACGTCCGATCGTTTTCTAAAGAAGTAGTCTAGACATGGTTCTTTTGAAAGAGGGGTCTTTTTTCGAAAGAACCCTTATTCCTTAAAAAAAAAAAAAAAAAAAAAAAAGGCTTACAGGGTTCTTTCGATAAAAGAATTTTTTTTCCCCCGAGAGAACCGCATCTAGACTTTTTTTCGGAAAAAGCCTTTTGAAAAAGCAGGCACTACCAGTTTTGCTCCATGGGGCAATTTCTTGTTCAATTGTGGCCTCTTGACAGCAACTGTGACCTTCAAATGACCTGAATTTATTAAGCTGAATTCCAGAAGAGCTCACCGAGAAGATGGACTTGGTCACATGATGAATGATATCCCAAGCTGAACTTTAGCACTGCAAATTCTTTTAACAAAAACTGAAATATTTTACTTCCAGAAGTACAACCCCACCGAAGACTAAATGAGGAAAAAGGTGCAAAAACAATAGACAAAGGGTCATTTAGGTTGTGTCTCCATTTCTATGTGGTAGCAAAGAACTATACCATGCAGTTTTGGGCTGCTGTAGGATAATTATCTTGAATATAAAGAACAGCAATACTGGGTCAGGCAAATGGCTCATCTAGCTTGATATCCTGTTCCCCTTTAGAGAGAGCAGAACAGGACAATTTATCAAGTGATCCATCCCCTAACACCCGGTTGCAGTGTGTAGCAAACTACCAACTCAAATTCAATTTAAATCTTGATAGATTCTAAAACTCAAGTGTTTAATTTAAATTCTTCTGTCACCTGCTTTGTCCCCAAATGTGCATATGGGGCCATAAGGAGAATTAAAGAAAAGAGTTAGTAGAAAGAAAGTATGGAGCTCTATGACCACAATTCAGCAAAGCACTCAAGCATATATACAGTAGTAACATTATGCATATGTTTGTACATTTTGATCAACTGTGACCTATATTTTAATATCAGATTCATCCAGTGCAGCTGAGTGACCTATTGTGGGAGTTTTTCAAAAATAAGGTTTTAGGAACACAAGTCTTGGTAATTTTCAACACCCTAGAAGACAGTGAGGCATGGACTTCACCCAGATTCTGCATGGTCAGTAACTTCACTAAAACCAACTGCTCTCACTCTGCTGCCCCACCACAGTCCACTTTCAGCAGGCATGGGTCATCTCTGGCACTAACTGACTTGAATATCAGCCCAGGTAAGACTGAGTTAACACTAATAGGATAGTGGACGCAATCAGAGGAAATGGGAGGGACGTCTCCCCTTTTATTACTCAGCAGCCTGGGGTCTTTCTGGATACCCAGTTGCTTCAGTAGATTTAAATTGCAGGATTACTAGTGCTTTTATCCTTTTTTCACCCTTGACAGAGGGATCCAGAGAAAATTTAGATCTTTTCTTTTGTTTTGCCTATTCACCTTTTTTCTTCCACATGCTTTCTGAAATAGCAATCATCTTAAATCAGACAGGAAAATTCTGTCTTTTGTTTAAGAAATGTTCGAGGTTCCTGGGTTAAAAAAAGGAGGTGGGGAAATCTTTCTTGTGCATCTTTCTTCAAATAAGGCTAAGAATTATGGCACAGTACTTTTTTCAATTTTAAAAGACTTAAATAAGTCATTCAATAAAGACTGGTGCAGGAAAATGAGACATGCTAGCAATCTATCTTTAAATACATTTGTAACATTACTGTTCTCTTACATTTTTTAAAGCCATCTGTAACTCTGAAAATATACAAGTTAAATACTAGTTTACCATTTTATGGGTATGCTGTAGTATTTTCATCTGGTTTTGTAAGTGGGGGTCATTTCAAGGTAATTGCTTGAAGTGTGTTTTCTACGGCATACAATTCTGTGAGCTCTATCATTCTTAGGTGGGCATGTGAAATAAATATGTAACCCATTGGTATTTATATGCATGTTATAAAACAATGAAATCCTTATTCTCTGCTTCTTCCAAGAAAGAGTCTAATACGCATGGGATTATTCTGAAGAGCTGGAAAGTATCACTTTGTCCACTTTCAAATACTACCTAATGTTATTTTACTAGTTGAAAGTCACTTCCTCTTGTCCCTGCAATACAGTCCTTCAAGTGCTTGTACTCATTCTGTTTGAATTTTAACTCGTGTCTATATTTTCAGTAGATTGTTTGAGTTCACATGTTCTGTGGTCCCCTGTTCATACATCTGGTTTTTGCTTCTCAGTCAATGTGCCATTTGATGAAAGTCTGATTGGATTTTACCCTTAAAATACAGGGGTTTTGGTTGTTTGGTGGAGGTTTTCAGCCTTAAAAATGCTTGCCTTATTCAGACTAGCATTTCTTTTGGTTGAAAGTTGTGGTGGGACTTAACCAGAAGCTTCCAAAAGAGTATTTCAGACTGACTGTATCAGTCCATCCTCATGGCAGACCATAAGACTACCACCACTCTTAGACCCTGCTGTCCACTTCTTACACATCCCATCCTCAAGACCTCACAGGATAGCCACCAATCCCTTCCAGAACTCCATCGAGGTTGCTCACCAAAATCTGGCCCAGACTGAAGTTTTTCAGAAGTTGCCTACCATTGTGCTATCACGTAATAATGGTGGGAGCACTAGCCTAGCAAAGCTTACACGTTTTTGCCACTACTTTTTCCTCAACTTCCCTAAATAGTAAGAGACAACATAGTGGCTAATGGACAGTTTAAATTAGCACTTAATTATTGCTACCACTAGTGGAGTTATGCTGGCAGTAGTGCAACAGCAAATAATTACAATACAATAGCAATTCTCAATAAAACAATTTAAATATCTGGAGAAGTGGCTGTAGCATGAGTGCATTGCCTCTATAGCATCCTGAGATTGGTGAAAGAGGCCCATAGTTGAAACCAACTCATCTATATGACTGAATACATCACCCTACCTTTAGGCAGCTCACTTGTTCCCACATGTCCAGAAACTATGGACTGATGAGTTTCATTTCCAAAAAGAGTTGGACCCAGGAAACTAAATTACTTTGTCAAAAAAGAGGGACAATCTGTGTTACAGAGAGGAAGGGATGGACTGCAATTCCTGCCTGCAACAAAACCTAACCAAATCTGTTTCCTACCTTTTCATGTAGCTGTCTCTCACCAAGAGCCTTCTAAGACCAGAAAACAGAGAGGAAGGCACATGCATACAACAGAGGTAAGAGAAAACTTTTTGGCACAGCACCCAGAGTGTGTCCATGCTGAAGATAAGCACACAGAGAACTGATTGACTATCTACTCAGTGTGGAGATGAAGCCTCAAGTGATCAAAAAGGAATTAAGGAGATGGAGGATGGACTTATTTTGACAAGAGAACAATTCTGGAGTGGGCCTAGACCTTATATTGGATGGGACCTAGGATGTCCAGTACAATTTACTGGAGGTAAGTATTCTACTCATCCTAGAAGTACTGCCAGTCCCACTTCAATCATTCAACTATATTTTCTTATCCACAGTATCAATAACATTTCCATTTTTTATTGCCAACTTACTTTCATCTATGTCCATAAACATTGCCCTGATACGTTCTGCCTGATTTATGTTACTGTCTGCATTTTCTATTTTAAACTTCATGCTGTCAGATTCAGGGAAATTTTCCCAGCACCCTGTCAACTGAGCTCTGATGTGTTTTGTAATTATGAAATTAGAAATACTTAATTTTTAGATTTTAGGAAAAAGTAGCTTGTAAGTTTCCTTAACAATACACCTCCTTTGCTATCAGTCTACCAAGAAAAAATTACTTAATATTTTGTTTGCTCATACATGCATTAGATCAGCAGCACAAACACATTCTAAGCAATGAACAGTTAGAAAGAAATCAGGATCCTCTTCCCCAACAGTCCCAAATGCAAGATAGCTAGATAGACTTGTGTAATGCTGGGGAGGAGCCAGTGGTCATGGTACACATGGGTACCAACGACATCAGGACCCCTATCCTTCCCTGAGGCCAAATTTAGGCTGCTAGTTAAGAGAAATCCAAGACCCCTATGGTAGCACTCTCTGAAAAGCTTCCAGATGTAGGGCCAAGCAGAACTGCAGGGTCTCAATGCATAGATTGAGACAACAATGTAGGGAGGAGAGGCTTAGATATATTAGGAAATGGGGAACTTCGGGGGAAAAGAGGAACCTATACAGGGAAGATGGACTTCACCAAAACGGAACCAGATCGCTGGCACTAAATTACAAAAAGCTTGTAAAAGCAGTTTTTAAGCTAAGGACTCGGGGGGAAGACTGAGGTGCAGGTGCTGAGGAGCATGTGGATTGGACAGAGACATGCTTTAGGGGAGGGTCTATTAATACAGATTCTCTATGTCCTAGTAAAGAGGAGACAGTGGAAGAGGATCAAATACAGGTAAGACCAGTTGAGAAACAGTCAAATTAAAAAGAGCCCCATTTAATGACATAATGTAATAACAAACAGCTAAAAAACAACAAGTTTTCCAAGTGCTTATATACAGACATTAGAAGTCTAAATAAGATGGATGAAATAGAATGCCTTGTATTAATTGAGGATACTGATATAATAGGGATCACAGAAGCTTGGTGGATTGAAACTAATCAATGGGATACTGTAATACCAGGGAACAAAATATACTGGAATTACAGAACAGGTCCTGCTGGTGGGGGGGGAAGTGGCACTATGTAAAAAAGCATACAATCAAATCAAGTGATTTGATGTAATTCCATGCTCCAATATGAATATAGCAGTAAGGATCTATTACCAACTACTTGACCAGGATGGTAAAAAGTGCTGAAGGGAGATTTGAGTCTACTTTTATAGCTGCTCTATAATAATGAGGCATTTCAATTATCCCCATATTGCCTAGGGATACATCACCTCAGGACAGGATGGAGAAATGAAATTTGACACCCTACATGACTGCTTCTAGGAGCAGCTGGTTCTGGAACCCACAAGAGGTGGCAATTCTTGATTTAGTCTTAAATGGAGAAAACACAAAAAACAAACCTACAGTAAAAAACAAAGAAAATTTAACCACCA
Source organism: Rafetus swinhoei (assembly GCA_019425775.1). Lineage (NCBI taxonomy): Eukaryota > Metazoa > Chordata > Testudines > Trionychidae > Rafetus > Rafetus swinhoei. Next base: position 60,428,599 of record CM033427.1, read on the forward strand.
GGTAAAAAGAGGCAGAAAAAGATAACAAGGCAGGATTTAAAAAGTGGAAGTTAAATCCTAGTGAGGAAAATAGAAAGTAGCATAAACTGTTAAATGAAGTGTACAAATATAATTAGGAAGGCCAAAATGGAATTTGAAGAAAAGCTAGCCAAAAAACTCAAAGCCAAAAAAAATTAAGTACATCAGAAGCAGGAAGTCTGCTAAACAACCAGTGGGAACACTGGATGATCAAGATGCTGAAGGAGCACTTGAGGACCATAAGATCATTGCGGAGAAACTAAATGAATTCTTTGCATATGTCCTCATGGTTGAGGACATGAGGGACATTTCCAATCCTGACCCATTCTTCGTAGGCGACAATCGGAGGAACTGTCCCAGATTAGGTGTCATTAAGGTGAACCTGTAGACAAAATCTCCATGGCTATTATGATCAACACCCCTGTCAATACTCCTTTCAGGATCTATGGGTCTTATCCATTCCTATCATAAATGCTAGTGTTCCTCATACAGTGTACTAAATGCACAACAACTATGTGGGTCAAGTCAGATAATTACTACACTTCAAATTAACAGACATAAGTTGAGAAACACTTGGTTGACCGTATCACCCATGGTTGAACACTTTTCACAAAGTGAACACACTATTTCTGACCTTTCAGTCCTCAAAAGGAAATCTGTCCAAAACCTTCAAAAGATGATCCTAGGAGTTTAGATTCCATGATTTGTAGTGTCTAGCAAAGATATGACTTAAACACTTTGGATTCATAGCTAATTATAACAACCTACTGCTCATTGTCCCCCACTCTCTACTTTCAATGACGATAACGGGACTCTTCACCTTGAACCGTCCCTTGAGATATCCATTAAGTTCTTATGCTAAGCAATTTCTTCCAGTTTATCTTTAGCTGTGACCGTACATTTTCAAAGAGAAGATTTCTTCATGAACTTGAAAAGCAGTCTCATACCAACAGAAGTTGGTCCAGTAAAAAGCTATTACCTCACCTAACTTCTCTCTAATATTCTGGGACCAGCACTGCTCACATTTGACTGTTAAAATTACCTCAGTAATGGTAAGTACTTGGACAACTCACAAGGAATAGAAACTTTGATTCCCCTTGACAGATTCCTTTTTTATAGGCAATATTCTGCATTATATCATGAAGCAACATGAGGACTTTTGAGGTCAATTATCTCCTGTGATCACCTTCCTAAAAAGTCAGATGTTTCATGTTTCAAATACTATTATGAAGGCTTAACCTCAATTTAAATTTTTTTTACAGAACACGACCGTAAGTTGTAGTTTATGTATGCATTTAAAAGGCTTTGCGGGTCAATCAATTTAGGTCATTGGAATTTTAATCCCCTCCCCCCCCCCAACCAGGAAGAGTCAGGATTTTACTTTGTGCTTCATCAAGATTCCATATTCAGAGTTAGATTTGATTCTTATTTCTATCGCTACCACCTCAAATTGAAACATCTATAGAAATAGGATACCTAGCAAACCAGTATGAACTCAAATTACTTGTTAATTATGACTTCAGAGTAGAATATTTCTCTGGCAAACATCACAAAACACTATGTTTCAATCTCCCACGGGTAGCCAAATGACAAAACCAGCATTAGTTATATCTTGCATACCTTTGAGTAAGGCTCAGGAAGCTTGATAACAGCAAAGTAAGGTTTATTCCCTTCACTCTTTCCCTTTATGCCAACCCTAATGCATCCTGGGAATCTTAATTCCTGGGCTCAGCTACAGGAACCAGCTAGGAACAAACTTACTAACAAACAGAGGTAGTTATTGACACCTAGCTAGATGACATATGCCATCAAAACTGCTCATCTCTTTTAGAGCAAAAATCTAAATGACAATTCTTAACATGGGAATACTACATGCAACAGGAGCAAGTGAGTTTTCACCCAGATTCTTACTCATTCTTATGTACAGCATGAGGTGGAATGTTCCTTCATGTAAAAAGCTGGGCTTTTACTCATTTATCCTGCACTGAGGCGGTGCAAGAAATAATGCTATTGCTCTAATGCCTAACCTCACCAATTACCATTGGCTGTAGAAGCCATGCTATCAGACACTTGCAACTGCAATCGCTTCAAGGAATTCCACAGCACAGGTTGTATATACCCCCCTGTAGGTATGAAGAGATAATCCGAAGGTGCACAGCCCACTCCAAGTTCATAAAAAAGGGCTTCTATATGGTCCAAGAGTAAAGGGACTTCTGCCTAGAAAAAAAAAAAATACTCATGTACTTAATAGTTGCAGGCTTGAATATAGGTTCTGATTTATCTTGTTACTCTCTTGCAGAGCAGACTCATCTCACGTGTTCAGCTAGATCATGCAAGGTACAGTTTTCCATGAGTGGCGATCCATCCCAGTGGGTTGCAAGATTTTCATAATCAAGATGGCTGCCCATGATAGGGTAGTTTTGCCAACTATGCTTGCATACCTAGAATGTTCTGGGTGTGTCGATTTAACACTAGCAGCACTTTGATTGGACCCAGAGGGAGCACACAGCACTCAGTCAATGTTGTGTGCAATCAGCACATACACCTCACTTCACGTGCCTTTGTTTAGTAATACTGGTAGTTCCTTCTCCCCCTCGATGTGGCTGGAAGCCAGCAGAATGTGCCAATCGTGCATGGGCAACAGTAAACAAAATGTCTTGCAGGCCACACACAGAACCCAGCTGGACCACAGGTTGCCCATCACTGGTCTAGCAGAATCCAGAATTTTGTGTCTGAGTGGGAAAATGTAGATATACTACCTAGAAAGATTGTTTTACTGGGTAAAAAGGAAGGAGCACATTGGCAGCTGGTATCCTAGGTAGGGAAAGGCCTTGCCTTCCCAAACTGCCTCACCTATGCTTCACCCAAGTCCACCAGACCCACTCCCCAGCCTGCTGTTGAGATACCAGACAGGCAAGTTGGGAGCTGTGCTGCCCGTCATCCCAGTTCTTGGGCCACTCTAGCTGTCCATCGCTGGGGCTGGTGGCTTGGCCTGAGGGAGGGCGTTGCTGCTCAGAGGTTTGTGAGGCACAGCGCCACCCCTGTACCATTCCTGTTAGCCAGCTCTCTGGAGCTCTAGGGCTGAGGGAGGCTGGGTCCATGCCACCTGCTGGCTCTCTGGAGCTCCAGGTCTGGGGAGAGGTTGGAGGGGCACTAACCTGGGGCAAGAGCCAGCAACCACACTGCGGAGGAGGCTGGGCAGGGGCCAGCAGGCCACAGATTGGTGGAGGGAAGGACATGTGCTCTGGTGGGTGGGGCTTGCCTTTCCAACCTGTGGGCTGACCCACTGCCCATGGATGGGAATAGATTTCATACTGCTATTCGTGCCAACAAACAGACTGTCCTGCGTACTAGCCCAGTTTTTCAGTTGCTCCTGTACACTGTCCCTCCTGAAAGAATCTAATCACATAAAAAATGAGAGAATAGAAGACGAACTCTCAGAACCCTATGCACATCATCAATAGAAGACCAGAAATTATTAAAAGCTATATTCAAAGACTGAGCTAGCTGGTTTCCAGAAGTATTCACCAGAGACTTAACCAAAACAGCGAACTCTAGTCACTTAAAATCTCAAGTTACACTTTAAATGGAGCATCCTAGAAGACAGATAAGTTCTGCATCCACTAAAATCCCAAAGTGCTTTTTAAAAGCTTCTTTATTCTTCATTAAAAATATGAAAGTATAATTAGTTTCAAAATCTGAATATAAAGCCAAATCAGCTATTAGTATTCGGCTTCTTTATACATCTCCTGTTAACATCTGCTTAAAGATTTTTTTTTTTTAAAAGCACATGTAACAAACAAGCTACTGGGCATTACCCTCACAATTAATCCTCTGCTGAGAAAAGATGGTACAATTTGGCCTTTTGTTTTTAAACTCAAAACATCCTGAGAACAATTTCAAAAGAGCACACCATATGTTATGCCTAAGGAATCGAAGACCTAGTCAGGATACTGTACATAAAAGCTCCGACTACAAAGCACTTTGGAACATTGTTTATTGGGAATAAGAACAAGGGTAAAGTCCCTGATGTCTCAGACATCGACATAATGATCTTGCTCAAATGCATACACAGCATAATGCTATTAAATAGCAGCAACAAATAGCTACAGGCCAGGCTATTCTCCAGCAAACTTCTTATCCCAGGAGCTGTGAAGGAGAGTAGCACAGGACTAGTCCACCACTTCTGTATTACTTGTGGAATTTTTCTTATGTGGAAGGTATTCCCTAGAAAAGTGGTTTTCAACCGGGGTACATGTACACAGGGATCTTCCAGAGGGGACATCAACACATCTAGTTATTTGCCTAGTTTTACAACAAGCTACATAAAAAGCACTAGTGGTATAAACTAACATCACACAATGCTTTGTTTCTATCACTCTATATTCAGACTGAACCTCCCTAATCCAGACTTCTCCAGTCTGGCAACACCCCTAGTCCAGCATTGTCAGTGACCCTGTAGGTGCCCTGGTGCTAAAACACTCCGAAAAACTGGCAGGATGGAGTTTTGCAAGGCCAGGGACAAGGATGGTGGTGGGAATTGGTGCCCTGGAGTCCAGTAGCTGGAAGTGGCGGGGTCAGCACTGACCGCGTTTGGTTTGAAACCAGTCAGCTCCCAAGGGTGCCGGGTGAGGGCAGAACTCTTTGGTAAAAGGAGGAAGTAAGCAAATTTTTTTCCAGTAATAGCATGCTATGTCACTTTTGGTTTTTTATATGTAGCTTTCAAATGAGGTTTAACTTGGTAGTACACAAGATGTCAGACTCCTGAAAGGGGTACAAGAGTCTGGAAAAGTTAAGAACCACTGCCCTACTGGCTATTGCTGACCCTTCGTGGCAGCTGAGTCAGAACAGAGAATCACCCTCAAAAATTACAATCCTTCAAAATCAAAGTACAAGGTATTTGGCTTTTGAACTCCCCTGATTAATTCAGGATGTGAGCCAAACAGATGCACGCACACAATACTAGGTTGAAAATTCAAGTGCTAAATGCACGTTGCCCTGGCTAAGCACCTCCTCCATGCACCTGCTCCCGACTTCGCAGATTTCTTCCTTCCTATTGGCCTCCCTACAACTTGATCCCCACTGCTGGACTCCATATTACCAGACTTCAGCAACTGTTCCCAGTATTCAGCCTGAAGTACAGTGATAGCCCATGAGCTCCTGCCTCTGCAGTTTAATAGATTATGTAGGCTGGACAACTACTTACTAGCTTGGAGAGAGGAACAGGAACATTCTCTGGTTCCTAAGCTTTTGACTATAGATAGTGCCCTACCAAATTCATCTCACATCATGGACCGTGAAATCTGGTCTTATGAGGGTAAAAGCACACACCTCAGGGAGAGAGAGACTAGCATTTCTCAAACTGGGTTCCTGATCCAGAAGGTGGTCACAAAACAGGGAAGGGGTGCATCACAGTATTGCTATTCTTACTTCTGCACTGCCTTCAGAGCTGCTGTCAGGCAGCTAGCTCTGAAGGCAGCACCCTGCCAGCAGCAGTGCAGAAGCAAGCATGGTAAAACCATTCCATACTATGCTGCCCTTACTTCTGCATTGCTGCTTTCAGAACTGGGCAGCCAAAGAGGTGGCTGTTGACTGAGGGCCCAGACCCTGCCATCCTTACTTCTGCTCTGCTGCTTGGTAACAGCTCCACCTTCAGAGCTGGGACCCTAGCCAGCAACCACCGCCCTCCAGCAGATAAACTCTGAAGGCTGCACTGCCGCCATTAGCAGTGGGAAAGTAACATAATACTGTACTTCCCTCCCACACACACACACACACACAACTGTAAGGAATCCACACCCCTACAATTACACCACATGAAATTTGAACATTAAATAGCTGAAATGATTAAATTTGCAATAATAATAATGAAATTGACCAAAATGAACAAGGAATTTGGTAGGGCCTAACTATAGACATCTACCTCTGCTATTTGCAGCACAACTGACTAGTGGCAAAAAGGGAAAAAAATGCCTTTCATGGGGAGTCATGAGGCCCTGCACCCCCATCCACAGCCAGATGTGACTCAGCCAGCAGGTAGAACAGAAGGTTTACTGATTAGCAGGGACACGACATAGCATAGGATTGTTGCTAACACAGGAACCAGGAGCATTCAGTGCCATTTCTCTCAAGGAACAGGGACCCTGGACCCTGTTTCCCCCCCCCGCCCATTCCTGCTCCAAGCCTCTTCTCTCATCCTAAACCAGCCGAGACTGACTCATACCCCCAGGCCCCAGGCAAGCCTCACCTCTCTCTTTGTTCCCTTTTCCAGGCCCAAGGTGTCAGCTGACTGAATCCTCCACCTAGTTCAGATGTCAGGATGGCCTGGGCCATTCCCTAACATGCCTTCCCTCAGTAGTTCTCATCCAGAGATCCCATCCCTTGCTGGATGCCACCCACACTGAGTCACTACAGAGTAGCACAGGACAGTAGAAGTCACATTTAGCACAAATAGTGCTCCAACAGTGAATACAAAAACAGAGTTAACACAGTGCACTACAAGAGTGGACAAAATCCCCACTACATCACACTGCTGTTGGATCAGAAAATTCCTAAGCCACCTCTGGCTGATTACATCATCACAGGCAACAGCAGATGGAACCTCTCTAATCCAGCACACTCTGGTCTGGGAACATCTGTGGTCCAGCATGATTTTAGTTAGCCAGATGTCCACTTATCACGTTTTCTGTGGTCCCATAAGGTTTGTTTACAGCCACCAGTCCTAGTTCTCAGTATTCTGTGTTATTTAGCTCTAATTTTCCCCTAAAAGTGACTTCCACTGCTTGCTTGGATGTTAGAAGTGTTGGTAATGCTATGCAACATTGACCTCCCATGGTCCAACAAATTCCCTTGTTTGGCATCTGTCAGGTCTCAAGGATGCTGGGCTAAATAAGTTTAACCTGTGCAAATATCAGCCACAAATCCTAAACTTATATGGGCAAAGGTTGTGTGAGCAATAGCAGCATGTCAGAGGCAGAAGACTAGTAGGTAACTAGATACAATACCAGGAAGCCTGAGAACAGGGACAAAGTTGCGAACAGAGCAAGGAAGCAGCCTGTTGCTAGCTGCCAAACAGCTTACAACAACAGTAGTAAGTGGACTCTAAGTAGCATTTTCCTAAAATAATCACCTGCATTAATAGCAGGAGCAAGATGTAGACAGGCTCCAGCAAGATCAGACAAAATAATTGAACTCTGGTAAGGATATTTGCTGGCCAGTAAAGCCACCAAGATAGAGGGGCCTGCATTGAGTATCCATGGTTCTAGGCCTGATGGGCCAGACTGCCCACAGGATCTGGATTAGGAACTTTCTGGTTGAGGTTTGTTCTAACTGTTAAAGTAATTGTCATTAAGGTAAGTGCATCTTATTTTCTGGCAACCCAAATTCAAGGAGTGCTCCATTACTTGCACAGAATTCGTGAGCATTAATGGAAATTCACACCAAGAGCAGATCCTATACCACCTAGTACCTGGAACATCTATAGCGTTTGCCACCAAGCTCATGGTTCACAGAGTGTACGACCAAATATCTAGTAGCGATTGGTGTACCTCAGTACTCAGAGAAGCTCCCTAAAGCGGGAGTGGTTACACTATACATAATGAACGATCTGTAGCAGAGTTCTATAGGACTGGCATAGATAGTAGATTGTATGTTCTGCAAATATAACACCACCTAAAAACCTTATCTTTTCTCTTCTATTATTCATTCACTTGCAATATATGCACATTTGGAAAGCAAAGAGCTGCTCGTGTTTGAAGAGACCACAAACGCTTCCAAAACACAAATGATAAAAAGCCAAATTCTTTCCAAAATCTGAAAATTCCATCTGTTTGTTTGTGGCTCTCCATGCTCATTACAGAGGGAAATCAACTTACTCATTCTGGAAAGCAAATAACTCCAATATCTGTTGCTTCAGCTAATGAAACCTCCTCCTCCAAAAGGTATTTTTCTTTGCAATCCAATTTCACATTTAAAAAAGTGAGGCTCTACTTTCCTTCATATTCAGCTTCTTCTGGAATGAATTCTATTTTCCATAGCCAGCAAGTCATTGTTTATGATTCATCTCAAATATTAATAAAAAAAAAAAAGTATCATTTTGACAACTAGCAATACTATAAATGCTAGCCAGATAAGTTTGTCTTAATTGTCATCCTTATGCCCCAAAAAGAGTACAAAGTACGCAGTACCAGTTTGCCTACTCTTTTGAAACAGAGCAACAATCCAACTGAAAACCATTTTAATTTAAGGCATTTCCACATGTTATCATAAGAACATACATAAACATACAATTTTCCACTGGACACAGGCACTGAAAGTCAGGTCCCTAAATACTTTAATTGCTTTTCAAAAATGGATTAGACTCAAGTATCTTATATGTGGGTCAACAGTTTCGAGATCACCTCTTTCTCCTTCACCTCCATGAAGTGTTCCTATCATTTCCTTTATTTCACATCAACAAGCAAAAGGAAATATATTATACACATGCTTATTCTCTGAAAGGAGGAACAATTTGCAAATTGGCAATTCAATTTTTAAACCAAAAATGAATTTAGCCTGAGAGCTAAAACAAGATGAACCCTATACAATCTATCACAGGTAAGGTAAGACTCTTACCAGTGAGGTAAAAAGGAAAGCCTTCAGGGCCTGGCAAAGTGACGTCAACTGCACAATGAAGAGAAAAGCACATTCCAAGGCCAAGGCAGAAGTCCAATGCAAAACAAGGACTCTGGAAAATCAATGGCGGACTGAGAAGGCACAAAAGCGCCAGCATCTTGCAGATATCGATACGAGAAGTTTCTTCATGCCACTAAAGCTGTTTACGGACCCAAACAAAAACCACCACATGGAATTAATCCCGAGATCAAAGGATGGTACCCAACTCTTGAAAGACAATGAAGCCATTGCTTGTCACTGGGAGGGAGCACTTTTAGGAGCTCGTGAACTGCCCTGCCACCGTAGTCCCAGAATCCCTTAATCAAATCCCTCAGCAACCACCTAGAGACGATAGTCAATATCATCAGGCAATTAAATAAAGTGTCATCCTGTCTAGAGTTCACAACTGGTGCCTACCTTAGGCATGTTGTCAAACAGAATGGACACCCCAAACTGGTAGCGTGTCTATAATTAGATTCACTAAGCCAATAACAAATGTGACTTCCAAGATAAACAGTCTAACCAGCAAGTCACACATACAGTTCCTTCAGACTCATCTAGCTTGCCACCCGAACAGACTGGAGAGTGAAAAAATGGTCACAACAAAAAAAATTATACAATATTCAAGTTGCCTCCAATCCCATGAGAGATTGGAAACCTAACCAAGATCTATTGACATAGATTTTATGCTGAAGGCAATCCTGTAATAATAAACCTTTAAATAGTTTAATCAGGAAAAATAAATTAGAATAATTTACAGGTTAACACACACAAAGCAAGCTAGTTATCTAAATTCCAAGAGTGTCAAAGTTCTAGTTAACGATCAATTCAAAGCATCTCCAGGGTAGAACTAAGAGGTCACCCCTAGGGATCTCTAGTATCAGCTTTGAACTCTGAAGAGCCACAGACTAACACCCAGAAAGATGCAGTTTCTTCTTGTCAGGGGACTTTTATTCCCTTCCCTCAGAGTTCAAAATGAGGAGACATTCACATGCATGTCTCCTCTTCATGGATGGAAGGGGGCAAACCGAGTCTTTTGTCCTCCGATGTTCCAAAACCATTTATCTGGTATCTATGCTTCTTCTGCTGTAAGGCAGATGATAAACACCGCTTGTGGCAAGTATTTCATACTCTAATGTGTCTCTCCTGAGTGAGAGAATTTATTATTTCACAACCCTTAAACTTTGTAATATGGGTGTAGATATAAGTGAGATTATGAAATGGTTGCCTGTTGCTGTGTGCATTGAGTCTAAATACATACTTGTAAGAATATCTATTTTGAGAAACACTTACCTACAGGTGACCTGGTCTGGTCTCTAGCTACAATGCTGTCAGCTCTTACCTAATGCCTGCAGCCTTGGCAAGAACTGGCATTTGGCCTGGCAGCATCACAAAAACATTTCTACTGTTTTTGAAAATGCAGTGATTTTGCTGAAACTGACATGTCTAAGACAACACTTTAAGGGAATCCAGATAGATCTTACACAGAATAATGAACTTGGAAGCGGTAAAAAGATTCTGTTCAGCCTCCCTATAGTAAGCATATAGCTAGTCTTCTTCACATTGGAAGGAGGTCTAAGTAAAACCCTGAACAGCAGCACAAAAGGTCATGTCAAAGGAAATAAAAAGCTACACCTATTTAAGATAAATGGGAGTTATGTATGAAGCATGTAGGCACTATCGGTCTAGGAGGAAGAAAAGTCTCAGTGAAACGCCTCATATGTACTACTGGACACACATCCCTTTAAAATTTTCTTCTAGCAGTCAGCTTTGTCTCACAAGGGTAACCCTGTTAGTCTGTATCTGCAAAAATGAGGAGTTTAGAGATTAATGAATTTATTAGGGCACAAGCTTTCATGAGTAAGAGCCACTTCAGATGAACTGGAGTGGACATTACAGAGCAGGGATGTATGTATGTGTATTATATATAAACACACAAAATAAAGTGTAGGTCCAGTATTAATGAAGCTAATTGGATCGGTCAGCCAGTAATGGAAGACCATATGGAACATGCTCCTTATTAGAACCTGGTTACAGCCAGGGGGCCCACAAGACTGTTCTAGGGCAGGGGTTCTGAAGGTGGTTTTCATCAGGATATAGCTTTCTGTTAGGAGATGCCAGAAACCAATTGCTATTCTTTCAAATGCACAAAATTTTTTGTCTAATGAACTTATATAATTATGAATCTTAACCAAGTGGCTTAACCTTAATGTCAAAAGAAACAAGGAAAGAAATATAGGACCGGAAGGGACTTTAAGCAGGACCATATACACCTTATCATTCCCTAACAAGCTCCTCTGAAAGCCTGTTCCAGGGCTTAACTACCTTTATAGTTCAGAAAAATTATCTAGTATCTAAGTCTTCCTTACTGCAGATTACTTCTAGTTGTACCTTCAGGGCACATGGAGAATGATCACAGTTCTGTTTATAACCAGCCCTTAACTATTACCAGTCCTCCTGTGTCATCTTCTCAAGACTAAACATTCTCTTAAAAAAAAAGTCTAATAGGTCAGGTATTCTAAATGTTTTATCATTTGTGTGGATCTCCTCCGAGTGCTCATTCTTCCTGGCACGTGGTACCCAGAATTGTGCACCACACTGATGAAACCTCAGCTGGAGCAGAGAAGGACAACTATTTTATGCAACTTATATGTGATGCTTCTGTTAACATATGCCAGAATTCTATCAGAATACAAGTTAGCAATGCAATGCATTTGCAAAGAAGGCTATTTGAGAGCCTCCATAACCTCCACATCTATTTCAGCAGTACGGGCATTTAATTGGTTAAATGCCCAATTGCGAAATGGGGAGTGATTATTCTCTCCTAAGTGGAGTACTTTGCATTTGCTTTTATTGAATTTCATCATGTTGATTTTGCACAAGTTCTCCAACTTGCAAAAAAAGTTAACCGAATTGTAGCCTTGTTCTCCCAAGCATCTGCATTACCTCCCAACCTCTGATTATCTGCCAATTTTATCATCATATTTTCCACTCCATTTTCCAATCAAAGTATTGAACACTACTGGACTTAAGACTAACTCCTGGGAAATGTGGGGGGTTTCACAATTTCACAGCAGACCACTGATAACTATTTTGAATACAGTCTTTCCACCATCGTGCATGCGTGCACACACACACACAAATTTGGTTGTCTATACCACATTTCTTTAGTTTATGAAAATGCAATATGGGACTGTCAACAACTTTACCTTAAAAAAAATTCACGATGTATCAAATCTACTGCTTCTTCCCTATTCACCAAGCCAGAACGGTCTCAGAAGAATTTTAGTTTGGTTTGCCATGATTTTGTCCTTGACAAATCTATGCTAACTATTCTTTACAACCTGGTTGTCCTCTGGATGCTTACAAAGCAACTGACATCTTCTCTGACTGGAATATATTTAGTCTGAATAGTTAAATCCACAGTAAAATGTCTCTGCTTTCACTGGTCAGCACCAGGGAACAAAGATATTCTTTGGGTCAAACCCCAAGATTGCAGAAAAGCAGCTTTGCAGCCAGTCACTTATTTTTCTAGAGAATCTCAATTCATTTTTAATAAAAAAGACTATATACACTGTGGCCAAGATTTATAAATGGGTGCTTAAATTTAATTCCTACACCTATATTGAGGCATGTAAATAGGTGGGTGATTTTCATCAGTACTGAGCATCCTGCAGCTCCCACTGAGATCAGCAGAAATTGCTGGGTGCTGAGCACTTTTGGGAGAAGGAAATAAATAAATAAATAAATCCTCTTTAGGTATCTAAATTGGATGCGACACTAATTTGAGGCACCTACTTGAGAAAAAAGGGAGTTACTCACTTTGTGCAGTGATGACTTTTGAGACATGCATCCCTGTGAGTGCTCCATTGCTGGCAACAGGTTGCCCGGAGCCACATATTGGAGCTGTGCAAAGTAGTTTACCCCGTTGGGTCGCACATGCACAGGAGGCAGCTCGCGACACTCCCACTAGAGTGCCTGTCACAAGAGGATGCTGTTACACAGGTGATTAGTCTGACAACAGTACAGACAATTAGTCTGTACTGGGCTGACACAGAACGATGAATCCACAGCAGACAAAATATGCCTTTAACAAACTTTATTGCAAGCAATTTAGAAGCAGTTCAAAAGCAATGTTCAAATTTAGTAGTTCGTCTAATTCTTAACCTAATTTTGATACACACTCACAGGCACATTCACACACGCCACTCACCCTCTGGGGCTGGCCAAACCCAGGTAACGTTGGTTAATTTGATTGAGGCAAGAGTTTGATGTGCATGTCACCCCAATATGCTGAATTGATGGATTCCGACTCGTGTGGCAAACTGTTGAGGTATATATCCTCTCAGCGAGAGAGTTCAGGTGGGGTGACATCCATTGATCACACCACCTGCAGGTGTGCTTACAACCAATCTTGGACCATCCTGCTTACAACACCCAATTCTTACCTAGCCATGAGCGATAAGCAACGGAATGGCCTTGGTCAGGTTCCTCCCTTGAGCACTCCTCTTATTTTGGAACTTTGCCTCCTTTTGTGCAGTTTTGCTTCCTCAGCACACAGTCTCTCAGTGATAAAAAAAGTCCATAATCCACTGGGGCACTGACTCAGACCCTAGTATGGTCTCTCTTCAGCTCATTTACTGTTAATTCACTCATGCCAACCTTTCACACTACCCAGGATTCATGACACACCTGTCATGCGCTGCCCAACCCCTCCCTTTCAGTTCCTCGTCTACATCTGAGTAAGACAGACTCAGAACAGAGGAGAGGAAGCGAGAGTCATGGAGCACGCACAGGGATACATGCCTCGAAGAACATTCATTACTGTACGAAGTGTGTAACTCCCTTTTCTTTGAGTGATGTCCCCATGGGTGCTCCACTGTTGGTAACTATAGAGCAGTATTTGACTTACATAGGAGTTAATCATTGTTTGGTGGTGGTGGAAAAAACTGCACTGGCCACCACTGAACCAGATGCAAGTTGTGGTATCACCACAATGTTTGGCAAAAGATGGTCTGATGACCACGTGGCAGCTCAATAAATGTCTCAGGCAGACATTGTTCAACAAGGCTATGGAGGCCGCTGTAACACAAGTAAAGTCATGGTGGGAGCTGTAAGGGCCTATTGGCCAGAGTAAGACATCTGACACTGCAGGTTGAGATCTACTTCGAGATCTGCTGGGATGTAATAGGTGTACCTTTTGAGTGTTCAGCAACAGAAATAAAAACTCATTGAGATTTATGAAAGGCTCTTGGTTCTAAGAAGGCCAACGCTTGTCAGACATCTAGGGCATGCAGCATCATGTCCCTTGGTGGCGTGTGGGGCTTTGGGAAAAAGGTAGGTAATAGAATGGGCTCATTCATGTGGAATGCTGTACAGACTTTGGCAAAAAGACCGGGTGATGAGGTCTTAATGTGTCTTTTGTAAAGATAGTGTAAGGGGGCTCTGCCATAAGGGCCCCAAGCTCACAGACTCACCTCAGAAGTAATGGCTAGTAGGAAACACACCTTCATAAAGAGGAAGGGAGGTGCAATGGTGGCCAAAGGTTTGGAAAGGGGGAAGGGGCTGGTCAAGCAATCCAAAACAAGGTTTAAGTCCCATGAGGGAGGTGGGTATATATTCTGAAGATCTCTAAGGAACCTTTGTGTCACAGGATGAGCAAATATGGAAAGTCCATCCACAGGGGTGCAGAAACCTGTTATTGCAGAAGGTGGACTCAGAGAAGAAAGTCAGAGTCCAGATGTCTTGAGCTGTAGTGTGTAGACTTGAACAACGTTCAGTGGAGACATGCAAGGGTCTATCAGCAACCTCCGGCACCACTGAGAGAAACATGCCCATTTTTGTAGGTAAAGTCTTTTGTGTGGAAGATCTCTTGCTAGGGAGATGAATATCCTTCACTTGTTGAAAACATCAGGCCTCTACGTCCCTGAACCGGATAGAACCACGCTTGAAGATTAAGAGCATGTGGCTGGGGATACAGCATCGTCCCGCTATTCTGGGAGAGAAGGTCGTGCTGGCATGGCAATGGATAGGGAGGTTGAATTGACAGTCTGTGCAGGTATGGAAACCAGGTTTGGTGAGCTATTACAATGACACGAGCCTTATCTGTGCAGATCTTGTGTAGGACTCTGGGAATAAGTGGTTGGGGAGAGAAGAGAAGGCATAATGTAGAGGGGCCCTCCATTCAATTAGGAACACATCACCTGGGGAGCCTTTGCCAAGTCCTGCTTAGGAGCAGAATTGGGGGCATTTGGTATACTGGGGAGAAGCAAAGAGGTCTATGGGTGGCCAACCCCATTGGGAGAAAATTGAGTTTGTGACTTCCCAATGCAGCTCCCATTTATGGTCTGCAGAAGAGTTGCGGCTCAAAGAGTCCCCAGTGGTGGTGTTGGCACCAAGTAGGTATGATGCTACGAGTGTAACCTGATTGTGGACACACCAATTCCACAAGCAGATGGCCTCTGCACATAGGGAGCAAGAGCAGGCGCTGCCTTGCCTTTTTATGTAAAAATCTTGTGGAAATACTGTCTGAGGATCCAAACTGTGCAACTGGCAATTCTGGGTGCGAAATCTGCACAGGCATTTCTTACTACTCTGAGCTCCCGCAGATGGATGTGGAACAATGCCTCATCCCTCCCTCTGGGGCATCTAGTATTGGCCACTGTCAGCAGACAGGATACTGGGCTGGATGGACTATTTGTCTGACCCAGCATGGCCGTTCTTGCGTTCTTCTATGCAGTACTTCATCTGTTTTAGCTGCAAATAATTTGTTTGTCCAATGGAAGGTCCTCCACCTTGGTTTGAAGTTGATGGGGAACACCAGGATGCCCTTTGTATGACCACTGCTAGGGCCATTGCCCTAGCTGCAGTACCAGCAACATCCAACACCATTTGTAGGGCAATGCATGTGACCCTCATGGACTATCACCTTCAGGATAGTTCTGATTCAGGAAAGTGTTCAATAAGTTCCCCCAGTTTTGAATAGGTTATGAAAATCATGATTTGCCAAAAGGGCAGAGTAATTTGCAATTCTCACTTGCAGCGTGGAAGAAGAGTAGATCTTTCTGCCAGATATCTAACTTCTTGTGGTCTTTGTCTTGATTACCCATCCTATACTGTGGGTAGTTTAGATCTATGCTGGGCCAACTCTACAACCAAGGAGTTTGTTATAAAAATTCCATGTTTTTCCGCGGGGGTGGAAAGAGGAGAAGAGAAGGGGAATACTTCCTGTCCGCCCTTTTACAGGTAGGTTGGACGTATGCAGGCTTTTGCCATAGTTCATCTGATGTCTCCATAATTGAGTAATTTATGGGCAAGGCAATCTTTCCTTGCAACATGGGGTGTAAATTCTTTAACAAGTGGTGCTGTTTTTCTTGTACTTCTTGAAGTGAACTTGTTGGTTTGCTGCCACTTTTAAATAAGTCCTGAAGTTGTTTAAGATTGTCCATTGGGCATGTGTTAGATGGTATGACCGCATCATTTGGCAGTGATGAGTTATTTGTTGGAGACGTGCCCGGTGCATGAAAATCTGGGTCCCTGTCATCTATCTGCCCATCCTTCTCTGCATCTTTGGGCACGGGAAGGGATCAGGTTGGAGGCAAAGGTCTTTTTGCTGGTGTAGAGTGAGTTGAGGACCGCTGTCTGTATGAGTCCCCATGTTCCCAGGGTGCCCACTGAGGTGGGAAAGGTAGAGGGAGATAAGCCCAGTATGGCTACCAGGGGGCTGATAAGGTCTGACTGTGACCCCATCAGTGATGCGTACTGCGATGACAATGTACTTACCTAGTCACCATGAGGTAAAAGATTCTGCTCAGCATGCACCGGAGTTCTAATTATGCAAGGAGAACTATGGGTTGGAGATACTGCAGGTGATAAACCTGTAGAGGCAGGGCATGAGTGATGTTTGTCCTGGCTGTCAAGAGCTGAGTGTGGCCACCTTGCTGTTGCCCACATCAGCTGCAGATCTGTATCTAGTGGCAGCGCGGCTGAAGCTGAGAGCAACAGCACTGAAGATAAGATTTTATTTCAATGTGTTGCATCTTTTTGCAGTGCCTGGTTCTTATGCAGCACCACAAGCACAGAGATCCCCTGGGCTTCTGTTGGCACTGAGGAAGCACGCACCAGCATCGGTGCTAGTGAGAGCTCTGCCCACCGTTTTCATAGCATGGGTCCCCGAGGTACCAGATCTCTCCCCTGCTGACTCTCAGGGAGGAGGAAAGACAAAGAGTGTGCGCTGGTGAAGCTCTCTTTCAAATATTTTCTGGGGAGCAGGGAAGTGGCTCTTTTCTTTGGTGAGCCTTCCTGTGCTCAGGTGGGCTGTGTCTAGACTGGCCAGTTTTTCCGGAAAATCAGCCGCTTTTCCGGAAAAACTGGCCAGCTGTCTACACTGGCCACTTGAATTTCTGCAAAAGCACTGACTTCCTACTGTAAGAAATCAGTGCTTCTTGCGGAAATACTATTCTGCTCCCGTTCAGGCAAAAGTCCCTTTTGTGCAAAGCTTTTGCACAAAAGGGCCAGTGTAGACAGCTCAGATTTGTTTTCTGCAAAAAGGCCCCGATTGCGAAAATGGTGATCGGGGCTTTTTTGCGGAAAAGCGCGTCTAGATTGGCACGGACGCTTTTCCGCAAAAGCACTTTTTGCGGAAAAGCGTCCGTGTCAATCTAGATGCTCTGTTCCGAAAATGCTTTTAACAGAAAACTTTTCCGTTAAAAGCATTTCTGGAAAATCATGCCAATCTAGACGCAGCCGTGGTGTTTTGTGCCTCAGCAGGCTACATAGCCGTATTGAATTATATTATTCTGAGGCAGAGCTCTCTATCCTTTCTGGCTCTCACCATCAGGCTACAGCAATGATCACACTTTTGTGGGATGTGGGTTTCCCTCAAGCAGCAAATGCATAGGGAATGGCCATTAGATACCGTCATGGGCTCCTGGCACTCACCACATTTCTTGAAGCCTGAAGAGCCAGACATATTGATTTGTCTGCAGTGTTACTTTTTTCTTTAAATAGAGAAGAGGGGAAAACCAGAAAGGAGCCTGGTTCATGCTGCCCCTGAGTGGCTAAGCCATATTCAAATCCTGTGAGGGGAAGAAAAATAAGGTAAAACTGAATGAGGGAAATTTACATGAATTTCTAACAAAGTTAACTGTCAAAACACAAATTCTGAGGTAAACAGTCAGAGCATGTTAAAGCTCTATCTGCAGGCAAGGGCGGTTAAAGAGTAATTGAAAGAGAGGGGGTCAGGCCATGTGTGTTGGACGCTCAGGAGAAAGCACCGTGAGCCACCTCTTGCTCATATATGGCCCACTGAGGGAAAAACTGTGTTACAAGGCTACAACCTGCAGCTCCGGGTGACCCGTCACCAACAGTGCAGCATCCATAGGGACACCACTCAAAGAAGAATGTTTGTATATGCTCTCTCAACACAAAGATTACTGTAAATAACTCAATTTTATAAAGTTGAGATAAAAACTTGTTTTTATACAACAGATCTTTTAAAACTACAGATTTATAATAATTGAAAGTCAACTGCTAAACATTATGCTCTCTGACCATGAACAACAAACAAAATTTAACAATTTACTGTATTTCATTATTTTTGCAGAAAGATTCGGTGGCAGGGGGAAGGGGAAGATACAAAATGTATATGGCCACTGGAGATGGGGAAGCAGTCTCTGAAATCAGAGGTGGGAAGAATCTTCTCCTAAGAGCAAAGTCTTTTTTAAAAAGCCCTAAATTCACATTTGTATTCTACAATGTAAAAACCCCCACCACTTTTAAAATCTTTGATACCATCTAAAAGACTCTCCAAACTCATCAGAAGCAAGCTCCCTATGGACCAGGGCCCAACAACTCAAAGCAGCTCCATACGCTACCAGAACAAATGAAGATCTGTCATGATAATTAACACCCTTCCCACAACATACCCATGAATCTCAAAAGTCTTACACATCTCTCACAATGTGCTGTACTTCATCTAGTGCACCACAAAACTATTAAGTGGGTGAAACTAGAAAGACAAATCACTATGCTCTCAAATGGACTCAGAACAATAAGACGACAAAACACCACCACCTTATGAAAACTTTTCATAACTCACTAGCCCCCCTTTTTATCCTAGGGCTACACAGAAGTTAAATAGGCCACTTCATTATGAATGGCCTTTCACAATGTGTGAATCTATTTCAACTTGTATTTAGCTTTGACAGGAAGTAACTTCCCCAAACCTGAAGAGCTGTGTATAAGCTCAAGAGACTATAGTTTTTCAACCAAAGATACTGGTCCAATAATAGACAAGGAGGGTGATGAAATGTCAATATCAAAAGATAACAGTAACCAGTCACAGACTGACACCACGAAATCCATAGAGGAAAGGATTATAAAAGCAGGGCGCTTTGCCATGGAACTTTGGGTTCATCTTGCCACCAACTCCAGGAGAGCATCAGATCACGACCAAAGCCTGGCTCCCCCTCTATGATCGATCTGGCTGGCCACTAGATTGATCCACACTCTGGACTGGTAACTATAACATCGTCTGGTGGGACTGTGTGTATGGTACTTGTGTGTGTGAGAGTGACTGAAAAGCATATGCTAGTGACTTTTCCCCTATAAAAGATCTTGCGTGCTTTGTTTAAGCATAACAACTGGCTTCCAGTAATTTGACTTTGGCTCCCCTTACTCCTCACAAATGAGAGCATTTGCTCCCATAGGCCTACTTCTATAGGGTAGCTGGAACGGCGTATCTTAAGCAGAGCTACCAGGTCTAGCATAGATCTGGCCTAAATATCCAGGGACCAGCATATCTACAAAAGCACCACTGCCTAATTCTGGAGGAACCTAAAATGTCTTAGCACCCACACTTTCATTGTGAAAGACCCAGAGTTAATTCCATCATTCAACTAGCTCACTAATTGAAATAAATTTGAGGATACATGCTAACAGCAGGCCAGATCCTCAGTTTCTGTAAACTAATTCAGCTCCTTAACTTTGAAGGGGCTATGCATATTTAAACCAGTTGAGGATCTGACCTATTGGTTAATTTAATTCTCAGTAAGAGAAACAATTGATATTAGCGGTAGTAATTAATGTAATCAGGTCAGATGAGTCTCAGGGAATTCTTTAACCTAGAGTGAATAGGAAGATGTCACGTAAAATTCCAAAACAGATGAAGTTAGCTTTCATTCAACTACCTCATGAAAACGAAGCAGCTCTGTCTCATCTTTGCTCCTTCTCTGTCTGGGTCAACCATTAGAATGACAGAAAGTTCCACAGAGAATTCCATGTAATTGAAGTCTGCCCACAGAAGTGATAGAGTGAAAGTAATTCACTTGGCAGCAAATCTCTAGTTGCTGAATGATATAGGGAGAAACTTACAAAATAGAAAGTTGACAGTCTTCATACACTTTTAAAATTTGGTAGTAATGATGCTCAGAGGGCTATTGAAAGGCTGGGTATTTTGCTGTTCTTGCACTTTCTACACACTTGGCAAATTCAGGCTAGAAAGGTTATGTAGCAATATCCCCACAATTGCATTTTAAAAGAACCGGGCTTTAAGTACAATTGTGAACAGTAGAACACACACCATCTCACTGCCCTCTTGCACTTCCCTCTCTCTCAGATGCACTTGTTGCCTTCCACTATAAATTTAGATGGTGAAAACCTTTGTGCAGTGACTATCTTTTGCCATGTACAGCACCTAATATAATGGCATTTTAGCTTGCATGTGCTCACAATAATATAATTGATTATTCAGTTAAAAATGCCTCTGTTATTTTGACAAAGCCTCTAAACCACCTGCTAACCAGGAAGTGAGCAAGAACAGGAAACTTGTTTTGGTACATTAGTTTAAGTAAAAGGATTCATAAATCTGGCCATCCCCATTTTAACGAGGATATAACTACTATATCGATCATCTATATTTCGATGATTTCAGAGATTCCTAATTGCAGCAGAAGCTTGTATCCATAAGCCAAACTGAGTTGTCAATGCAGCAAAACTAAATAGGATTCAGATTTGAAATAACTGCACTGGAAGGCTCCTCCATGGGCAAGATTTATTTCTATTCCTGTATCTTACAAGTCTAGTTTTTTGTTCCCAGAGCTATATGGAGACAGAGGTATCTACTAAAAAAGGAAATGAGACGATATTTAATAACCTGTTAATATAGGGCATTCTGCCCCCCTGAGGTTAACCTTTCCCAACAACATGATTAAAATCAATGTTTGTCCTATATTGCTCTATAGTTTCAATGGCTTACTTGTATATCCTTCTCCATCTTATTTTAAAAATTTTAAATGGCATGTAGTAAAGTCCTACAACTCCTACTTAAAAAGCTACAAGGGTAAGAGGGAAAATGTTAGATTTCCAGACCTACAAAATTATGCTTTTATCAAGTCACACAAATTGGTTCTAGCTTGCTTACACACTTATACAAACATTGTGGAAGCTGAACAAGGTATTCAAGTATCTGATTCACCCACAGGTCTACTCAGCTTCTTTCTGTCTAGGGCAGGGGGGAAAAAAAAAAAAAAGTCAGGCCCCTATGGTGATGGCTGAGGGAAGGGTCTGAGCTGCAACAGCTGAGAGGTACCAATTTCATTCTTGCCATCATACAAAAGCACCAGTCTGGACAAACCAGACTTGCAAATTGGGAACAAAACCTAAAATTTGGAAGACCAGCTGAACAAGGGCATCATATAGTAGTCTCAGTCAACTGAGGGCTTTATCACTTTTTTGTCCTCTACAGCAGTACTTTTGCCCACAACCCATGGTTGAGTGGCAGTACTTTCAACTAAGATTCTTGCTATGCTAAAATATCAGTTTGGCCCAGATACTCTAAGACTATCAGAGTCCACGCAACTTTAGAAACTAGGTATGTTAAATATCAGTTAATTGAATAGTCGATTAACCTCATGAATTCTTATCCGTTAGTTGACTATTCTATAGTCACCGGGCAGCCCCTGTCAGGGAGGAGGGGTCTGAGCTCCAGGAACTGGCACAAGCCAGAACTGAGTTGGGCTTCCTGCCCCTCTGGCTCCTAATACACTTTAAATGTAGAGCCTCAGCGGGGGTAGGTCCAGGACCCAGTGCAAGCCAGGACTGAGCTGGGCTGCTGGCCAGCCTGCTAAAAAATGTAATTGCTGGGGGGGGGGGGGGGGGGGAAAAAGAGAGAGAAAGAGAATAGATGTAGTCTATAGCATTAACCTATAATCTTTTGCTTATCAGTTCATCAAGTACACCCATAGTCACCAACCCGTCAATCGCGATTGAGGGCTCGACCAGTCGATCGTGAGGCATTCGGGGCCCCAGCTTCCCGCAGGGTGGACAGAAGTCCTGCAGCTGCGCGCCACTTCCAGGGGTTCCAGAAGTGCACTGGCTGCTCCCCTCCCCCAGGTCTGTGGCATTCCAGGAAGTTGCGGGGGGGGGGGGGCGGGGGGGGAGAAGTGAAGTCCCCAGAGGCAGTGCGTGCCAGGGCTTCCCTGCTCTGCTGGAGGTGGGAGTTGGCCCCGGAGGAGGTGGGTGCGGGGTACTCCCTGCCCCCTATCCCCTACTGCAGAGCCCTGTCCCCTGTCCCCACTGGCACCCTGTCCCCCTGCTGCAGAACCCTGTCCCCACTGGCACCCTGTCCCCCTGCTGCAGAACGCTGTCCCCAACTGGCACCCTGACCCCTGCCCCAGCACACACTAGCACCTTCCCCAGTACCATTTTCCCTGCTCCCACCAGCACAGTTGGTGGGCCACATTGAGAGGCTTGGGGGGGGGGTTGGAGGGGGTTTTTTTGCATCTCACTTGTGTGGCCCCAACTGACTTTTCTGTGGGTCAGTGACCCCTGACTCAAAACAGGTTCCCTGCCCTTCTCTTAAAGGCAATGCAGAAACTGTGTGTTTGATCTAGTATTTTATTTAAAAATGAAGCCTGGCCAACAAACCCCCCAATTGGAGCCAAGCCCCCATCTGGCTGCAGCATCATAACACTCCTGCACACACACACCCAGACCCTAGATTGAGCCTATTGTACACTGGACCCCCCTGCCCTGAACCTCTCACATACCCCAACCCAAATTCCTGTACCCTCACATCCACAAGCCTGTGGCTTGCTTAGTACCCCAACCCTTCATCTGACCCCAATGGTCCCCAGCCCGGAGCCCCTTCCCCAAGCCAGCGTCCCCTTGTCCACCTCCTCCTGCATCCAAATTTCCTCCCAGAGCTTGAACCTCTCACCCCTTCCCACACCCAAATCTGTTGCTCCCACTCCAGAGCCCACACATCCTGTCTCAACCCAGTGCAGGAGTTTTTCCAGGATTCCAGAGATATCTTGGGGGAAAAAAAAACAAAAAACCCACTCTTCCGCATCCAGGGACGCATTTGTTCTTCCACTTTTTTTTTTTTTTTTTTTTTAAGGTGGAAGAGCAAACATGCTCTTTCGGTAACCCCTGTATTCCTCGTTCCATGAGGAATAAGGAGGCTTCCAAATAAAGGGGGATTTCTTACATTTGGTCCAGTTTAGACAGGCCAAATGTTGGAAAAACCTCTTCCTACAGAAGAATAGGAAAAAAAAAAGCGGCAGTGTAGAGTGTATAAGGGCTGGGGATAGCAAGTGATGGAGAAGAGGAGATTACAGAGGACGAGGCTTCTAGGAAAGGGTGCAGTCTTGGGGGAAGGATGGGGGGTAGATCTTGGCTTGTTCTGACATTTAAAAAGATCTTGGGTGTAAAAAGGTTGGAGACCACTGGACTACACTATTACTTCCCTATTAGAAACACTTTAAATTTCCCAGACTCTTGTCAACTGTATGTTCTTTAGGACGCATAGGAAGAGAATTTATCACAACCCTTTAAAAATCCCAATGATAGCACACATTATACAATGTTTAAAATGTCTCTGCTGATCTCAGACTATGTTTGATAGAACAAAAAGATTCTGTTCAAAATGTACTGTGCTACAGTGATTATCAAAAAGTCTTTATTCTTTGAAATTTGACGACACTGTAATAAAGAGAAAAAAAGAAGCCTTCTCTCATACTATGGGACTGCTCAATAATCAGGCAGCCATGGAAAGAGATGGTATAAGATTTAAAATGATGCTTGATTTCAACAGCTGTCTCTCTGCCAAAATTGAATCCTAAGGTATGTGCCTGCTAAACTGCATGCAAGTGTGACACGTACAAAAATGGAAGAGTAGGCTTTTGGCAACAGTAGTGGTACTCAGACTTCTGATTCAATAGCCAAAGAATAGATGACCAGTTATGGATCTGATGGAATTTGGACCCCCCACTTCTAGACAAATTTGGATTTTAGAAAGATAAAATAAAGACTGTTCAAAGAATGCCACACCTTCATTCCATCTAACATCTCCTTCCTCTCTCCTCCTCCCCCCGCCACCCCACTGTTCCCCTACTTCCCTCTTGTCCAATTTTATCACTGTTATCCCCACCTTAGCATGTTAGGTCTATGCAGTTTTCTCTGGTTTTGTAGGGTCTCATCTTACAGCTATGGTAAGGGGTGAAACTTTTAGTGATTCCGTGAAGCGTGCAATATTTGGAAATATACACAGTAGAACTTCAGTTAGAAACACTTCAGGAATGGAGATTCTAACTGACAAGTTTGTAAGTGAATAAAACATTATGGTTGTCAAAAATGTACAACTGAACATTGATTTAATACACCTTTGAAACTTCACTATGCAGAAGAAAAATGTGGCTTTTAACAATTTAGTTTAAATGAAACAAGTGCAGGAACTTTCAATAGTTTATGTTTAACATGATACTATACTGGCTTTATTGTGGGGAAGAGAGGGGTGCTACTGCTACCTGATCACATATTCTAGTGCGCTTGACTGGTCAACAAGTTCATTGCACTAAAGTTCTACTGTCGCTCACTTTTTTTTTTATTGATTTTTTTAAAATAAAAGGGAAATACTAAAAAGGATCAGTTCGGCCAGCATGTTTATTGTAAAAGTAAAGTTAATGGTCTTGAGCAGTGCAGGTGTCCGCTAACAGTACACGTTTCACAATAAGGTAACTGGAATAGTTGACAACGTATACTTGGACCATTCAATACCTTAACCTAACTTCTTAAAAATCAAGCGCATTTTTGTGCAATCCAATTAGACAAGGTGCTTCTGAAATATCAGACCTCACGTGGATTCTCCCAGACTACAGACATAATGGCAGAGGTTCACAACTCCTTGGCAGAGACAGAACTAGTTTGCAACACTACAGCAGAACCAAGGTTTGACTCTACTTTCAGTTTCGGCTGCGTTTGGTGTGGTTTTTTGGGGGGGGGTTTGTTTTTTAATAGAGAAAAGAATTATAGCCACGGATGACATTTTTACCTTTGGTGGGAATGTGGAGGGAAAACCAAGTCCTTTGGGGATTTTGAAGATATTAAATTGTGTCATCTCAGCAAAGACCAGAAATCCAAGAAGCTGAGCAGAGATTCAGGAGTCAGGCTATCAAGAGATCCCCTCCCTATCTGCATATTAGAATCCAGATTAAAGTCATAAGGACCATACTTGGTGTGCATATATTGTAGAAGACATTCTTGTTTATTTGCTGTTTTGCTTTCACACTGCCTTCAGAGCTGCACCGTCCATTGAAGACTGACTATTGTTTGGGGCACTGGGTGAGAGGACAGAGTTCTTCATACTGGGTATACATGTTGGAAGGATAAAATTTACATATTGTTGGTTTTGACCTGGGCTAACCTGATCCCCTTTTCCAGTGACCCCTATCCTGAGTTCACCACACTTAATGAAGTTCCAGATTACTCTAGGAATTGTGATTGCGGTTTTTATTTTTTATTGTTTATGTCCTGACACTCCTCTAACTGTGTTCTGTGCATTAGGTGGGACTTCCTAGGGTGACTGGTGTCTTATTGATGAACCCAGGAACCATACTCCAGAGGAGAAAAGCGAGATAGCTACAGCCATGCATTTATTGCATGCAAAGTTACATTTATTTTTCTAATAGTGAAATAAATGCTATAATCTTGGAAAGACAGTTTTGCTAAATGTTTACAGCTATTAAGATGTAGGGAGTACCATGCCATTTGAGTGAATACAGAATCTAGTTCCATGACACTTAAAGCTAGGAACTGAGTGATAGTTTAATTACAAGTCAATACTGTATGTTTGTTAAAAACCATGCAATACAACTTAATGTTTGTCATTATACTTTGCCTAACAATAACCTTGCATCATTTTACTGGTGGCTTACAGAGCTTATGATTTTGTGAAATGCTTTTAGGCATTTCTTCCATTATAGTCAATGGAGCAGCACATACAAAAGCCAAATATTACTTACAGTAGATTGGTCCTTTCTAATGTAGAAAAAGACTGCTTATTTATTAATTCCCTCTGGATTATCTTGAATGCTACATAGTCCCTGCACATCCAATGAGGTGTCATGATTGTTTTTCATCAAACTAGGATAAGAAAGGAAACTCCATAGGTTTTACATCCCGGTGGCAACTATGAGTTAGAATAATGAGAAGGGCATCCAGGTTAACACAAAGTTTCATTTGGAAAAGCAGTTCCCCAGTGTGAATACAGAGAAGAAAAAGAGCTTGATTACAATGTTTGCTTTACTTATGAACAAAAAACCAGAAAGCTACATGCTTCCTCTACGCGTTCAGCAATTTGAGCAGGCCTAGGCATCTCTTCAACTCTGTCAACATAGTGTCTTTGTAATTCTTTTGTCAGATACTTCCAGTCTTTATAGATAAAATGCTTGGTAAATGGTAAACTGTTAAGCACAACCGCAGGTTCCTACATGCTCACTGGTTAGGAATACCACTAACAAGTTCTAGTTAATATTAAGCATCAAATATAGCCCCTAACTGGCATTTCATATCCATTTAGCTAGCCAACCAACCAACCAACCACAAAAGCAGCAAATAGAGCAAGTTAAAGAAAATTAAAGAATAGTCCTGAGCTTTGTAAAGATAAGCATCTTGCGGTACTAGCTTCTTAGTAGCTGATTGATGGAGCGGCACTATTTTTAAAGAAGGATGTGCGCCAGCAGTCATGTTTATTTATGTAGGTGTGATGTTGTCTCCCCTCTAGTGGCAATGAGGCTACTTAGAGATTAATAAATCTGCTAGCCTTACATAAGGGCCATGTGACTCATGCAGTAAAGGCTCACACATTAAGCTCCAGGGGTCACTGGTTCAATCCCATCTCCCAATATTCAGGGTGTGTCAGCATTACAGGCATAGAACCACCACTGAAGAATAAAACTAGTTTCTAATTATCAAAAGCTTCAGGATGAAGGATAGAGAATTAAATGTACACAGTCATATTATTGATCATTAAAATAAGTTGCATCTTGAGGCACTCTGCACTAACTTTAAAAGTAAATATTTTGTAATTCATAACCAGTGGCCCAAGAGTCAGTTTGCAATGAACTGTTAATTATGATAAGTATCAAAGCCATGCACAGGAAAGGCATGCCCCCCTCAGTCTTAAGCCCAACCACCACCACCACCACCACATACACCATTAATAAAATCTTAGTATTTTTTTTTTCCAAATAAACTGAAGTCATGATACTGACCTGCTACTAACAAACACAGTCAATACAAGAGTCTAGGTTTTCTCTGCCAGACTTCAAAGTGCTAAATATTTTAGACAGCATGCATTGCAGTACAGCTACAAACCATTTCCTTCTCTGATGAATTCTTAAAGCCAAATTAAGACTAACAACATGAATGCCCTAGATAGAGGGGGGGGACACCCTGATTTCTCCTCCACCCTTCCCAAAAGCCCCCTGCAAAGGCCAGAAATAATTTGCCTGCAGGCTATGGGAAGAAATGAGGTATATGCCTAGATAACCTCTGAATGTTGTTAATTATGGCTCAGTCCCCTCTGCAGATGAATTATATCTGTTGAACACAGAAAATCCCACAGGTGCATACACCTACTGGCAGATATTCTGAACATTTGCTAGGTTAGTGCCCTTATTACATCTTCTCCCCAGAGCACCTGTCTGAAGAGATCTAACTGAATCCTTAATTTTAATAAGCATTTCAGAACTATTTTAGGGGGCCCCTATGTTTTGCTACAAATACAACATTGGATACAAAAGTTATTAGGATGTTCTTACAGAAAATTGAATTTTGAACCATGATCACTGTAATCTGTTCAGAATAGGTTTGTCAAAGGTCAGCATTAGACTTGTAGGAGGTCATTCATTGTTCCACTGTAGTACCTTCCCCAATGGCTGAAAAATAATAAAATAAGTTTGCATCAAATAACCTAATCTTTAATTTTCAAAGACTTTCACAACCTATTCTGCCTGACCTATCTTCCATCAACCAAACATGTAGCTTCCATTACCCACTTAATGAACTTTCCAACAAATACCTTTGTGCTCTGCCCCTCGCATTCGGGAGGAGCGCCAAGTAAGCATCCGCAAAGCTACCTCATTACCTTCCTTAGCATTATTTTAATGACAAATTAGAACACTGTACAAGGTTAGGTATCTAGCCATTTTTTAAAAAAGGTACTGTTTTCTACATTAAATTATTTAAAGAAAAAGAAGTCTCATCTATGCCATTCTGTGCTCATGAAGGCTTCTCTCCTTTCTTCACCTAAACACATGTAACACTAGAATTTATGGAACAACAGTTTTAGTGTTTCACTGATGATTGCCCAATCAAGTGCTTCCTTGGTACCATGATGCCGATTCTAGATACTTGCCTCAATAAGCACTAAAAAAGTTCCTGGCTCATTTGTGTGTAAGCTTGGTGGCAACACTCTAAGCATTATCATGAGCAGGACCCTACCAATTTCACTATCCCTTTTGGTCAGTTTCAGAGTGCCACTTTTAAAATCCTAGAAATGTTCATTATTTCAGATAGTGAAATATTAGATTCACAGTGTTGTAATTGTTGGAGTCCTGATCCAAAAAAGAGTGGTGTAAGAGGTTATTGAATGGGGGTTGTGGTACCATTTGCTACCCTTACTTCTGTTCAGCTGCTTGCAACATCATTGCATTGAGCTGGAAAGCTGGAGTGGGGAAGCTGTTGGTAGCTCTGCCTTAAGAGCTGGGCTGCTGGCCACCAGCAGCTGTGCAGCAGGAAGGATTATCTGGTATGGTATTGCCAACCTTACTTCTGTGCTGCTGCTGGTGAGGTGCTCTCTTCAGAGCTGGGCACCTGGCCAACATTACAACCACCTCTCTGATTTCCACCTTTTCTAAAATAACCTTGTGATCCCTTTTGGGTTAGGGCCTCTATTTTGAGAAATGCTGGTCTCCCCCATGAAATCTGTATAGTATAAGGCAAAAGCACACAGGCCAGATTTCACAGTCTATGACAGGTTTTTCATGGCCAGCAATTTGGCAGGGCTCTAATTATGGTTCATAAGTGAGATGCAACAATTATAAAACACTTATATGGTAAAGCAGTATAAAGGTGTACCTGAGAGCATGGCAGGTCCATTTCCCCCAGATACACATTCAAATGTACTAGCCAAAAGGTGACAGACTTATTGTTACTGTGTGATTCTGTAACTAACAATGGATTCTGAGAGTACAGAACTGCAGGTTGCATTATGTAGTATAGCGTATTACTACTAATAGATCTATAGTGTGGCAGAATTTTTATCCTAGTTAACAAAGTCACAAGTCATTGAAACAGGGTCAAAATAGTTTTCAAAGCCATGTTAGTCAAGCTGTTTTTAATAGAATCAGGACTGTACATTCAAGGACTAATTTTGGCCCCTAATAATTTGAAAGCATAAGGGTACATGAATTAGATATGGGCTACCTTCAATATTTTCATATGTTTGAATTATTTTAGTAAATTGTTGATAGTACACTTCAGTGACAGCATCTCTTATTCAAGATTCATTCAACACTTCAGGTCTTTTGAGAATATTGGAGTTTAAACGATTGATTAGAAAGAAGAGAGCAAGCATGTGCTAGGTCACAAAAAGGAGGTAATTCTTGCTACCCCCTAATGCTGGAATGAGGTACAAAGATTCAGAGGAGATATGTAAATATGGTTACATTATTCCACTGCAAAATGATATGCATTCTACTTAAGCCATCAGTTTCCACAGGACACTTAATTTTCCCCCAATCTTGATCAAATATTAACATTGTTGGTTGAGACCAAGACCATTAGTAAGTCTCATGTGACAGGCATTACAAGACTCATGATAGCTGAAGTATATCTAGTAACTGAAGACTAAGTGACCCACTAGAATTCGTCAGAGTCTTTTTAAACCAGAGGACTCATATTTGAAGTTCTGAAAAAGATACCAGACCTCTCTATCAAAGGCATTTTCACCCAATGTATTATCTGCAATACTGTGTGGAAGACTGACACTGCTAGCATACCACCATCTTCACACCCAATGCGTCATATGCACAAAGAATTGTGTAGCCATCTACCATATGTTTCCCATCTACATGCCAGGCAAAACAAGCATCTTACACTGAAACAAATCTCAGTTTTGCCTAACTGTACAAATCTTCCCGAGAAAATGCTAGCATTCCAAGAACCCCTATCAGAAAAATATTGACTTCTACATTAGAATATTCCTATTGTTATGGTGCATTCAATAATCTCATTAACTTATACTAATGTACCTCAATCTTTAATATTTGAAATTATCATATTGCTAGAGAGGAACTTGCTTTAATGATATTTAAAAAAAATATATACCATAGACTTTGTCATCAAGATTTTAGTTCTGTGACTAGCTTTCCCACAATTATTATAGTGATCTTTGTATGCTCTAGGAAAGTGCATTCCTCTTTCCATGTTCACTTCTGTCCTTCCAATTTTCATAGTGTACCAACGTTAAACATAGTGTAAGAACTGTGTAAGCATAAAACCAAGAAGCACAGCTCATCCTTGTGACATCTTGAGACAGAAACAGTGTTATGTTACCAACTGATTACAAAAAACTGGGAAGCAAGGATCAAATGTTCATAGTTCTTTACAATTAAAAATTACTTTTTAAAATGTTAATCACACATTTCTTGCAGAGGACGTTCTCTGCCAAGTGAAGAAAGGAAATCAAATACCACAACCACAGCGTAGTATTAAGCGTCACTGTTAAATTGTATGAAAATATCTTAATCATAGTCCGCTCACTGAGCCAAACTCCAGATTTGTTTTGTGGGTCTTGTTCAGGAAAACTTAGTCTTTTCTTTAATAGAAGGAAGATGTTAATGAGAAAATTATGAAGAACTGGCTTTAATGTACCTGAAGTGAAGTTACCAATGTAATGGTTCATAAATAAGATGATAATCTGCTTCTGCTGCCTCCAGGCTTTGCTATAGCAATTGCTCATCTGAGCTCATGATAGGTGATGTAAGAAATGGGAAAGGCGGAGGGGAAGGGAAAATAATTAGGGAGGCAGAGAACCAAGAAGAACATAGACTGAAGGAAAAGAATAAGGTGGGCACAGAGATGAGCATAAAAGCTGAATTCCCTGATTTTAGAATGGGAGGGAAGGATAGGGAAAGGGATAATATTCCAAGATGGCTTGGTTGTCAGAGGAGCACAAAGAGACACAAAATGGGGAAGCAAAGTATACAGTAAGCACCAAGCAGTTTCAGGGGAATGTGGTAGCAATGGCAGGGATGCAGGGGACCAGAGGAGCATGAACAAGGGTGGGCAGAGAACTAGATGGGTCACAAAGTGAGGAGGAAGAGTGCACAAGGCATGAAAGGAGGATGCAAAGAACCAGGTAGGTACAGAGAAGAACAAGGAAAGTTATACTTTATGAACTAAGATTTTATTTGTTAATTCATACATATTCTTTCCTCACAATGGGATTAAAGATAGTATTTTTACATTTAAATAATGAAGAATATTTAGATTCAATATTAAAATCATGGATTTTATTACATTAGCATGCCAAGTGAAGAGCAGATGTTAGTGTCTTTAAAAAAATTTACTTCATAAGGGAACACACTGGGAGACTGGAAGGGTTTAAGGAACAACCAATGATTATAGCCTGCACCTGCAACAGAGCGTGCAAGCCCCTTAGTCATAATTAACAACAAATTTGGGAAGGGATGGTAAAAAATGCTTCACTGTTTAAGCCAATTCCTCACGATGATGAATAAGGATGCTATCCAATATATGGGATAATCTACCCCGTATCATCTTACTGCAGAGTTCTTATACCTTCCTCTGAAAGATCTGGTACTGGCTACTGTCAGACATTGGCTCTGACCCAATATAGGAATTGCTATGTTCCTTAGTTGATAGCAGCTTTGGGACAGCTCCGTTTCTCAAACATGAACCTCTATTAGTTATAATGCAGAAGAGCAGCATAGAGCTACATTTCACTGGCTATTTAATCTGGTATTATACAGACTTTGCAAGGGGCAGCTCTTTGCTATGCTAAAAATTCAATAGACTTCACTAGGCATCAAGCTATAATACAGGATAATTGATTTAGTTAGCAGATAAAGGTTTCTGCTTATCAGAAAGCCAGGAACAGTGTGAAAACAAAGACATCATGGAATGCCCAGCAGCTATCAAATGAGGATACCATTACAAGTATCATCCATGCTAAGCATCAAAAACAGAGCAAGGATTCAATTATGGTTAAAACCAGTGTTTCAAAAAACATTAATTATAAAGAATAGCAATTCTAAAGCACCAAATGATTGTCAGCCAGTCAGAGACAAGGTGGGGGAGGTAGTATCTGTTACTGGACCAACTTCTATTGGAGAAAGTGGCAAGCTTTCAAGCTACACGTAGCTCTTCTTCAGATCCAGTCATCAGTTCAACTGACTGGAAAATTCAGGACACTAGTTTCAGTGAAGGAGGAGAAACTATGTTAAATGCACCATTAATGCATCATTCTTCCTGGGAAAGTAACCTTTAAAATGGCTTGGATCTCGAAATATTTAAAAAAAAAAAACCCACACACACACCCCCCCACACCACACCACCACTGAAAATCATGCTATGATGGATATTCCATGTGCTCCCAAATCCAATTCTTATTTACAAAATATTCTAAATGATAGCTTGAGTGTGGGTGAAGGAACCATCTTTCAACAAATCTAAGGCTTCTGATATAAACTGTTTTAAACACATATGCAAAGAGCAAGAAATATTGGAGTACACCAAAATGACACCTCTATGTATTTTACATTAGGGATAGGGTTAAGATAAGAAGCAGACCTGTGGAATGGTGGGACACAGTACTGTCAATCCCAAAAGATTTAAAAAACACACAAACAAGAACTGAACTCCACAGATTGACACCAAAGACTGTCAAATTGTCCCTGAAGTTCTCAGATTTTAGCAGACAAGTTGTCTTGTGTTTTTAGCTTAAATCCCCTGTGTGACTGAGTGGGGTAGCAGGGGGGCATGCATATGGGGCATTTCTGGCCCGTCACAGGCACTCACTGATCATGTTAAGGTGTGGAGCTTCCAGCTTCTCCCCAAACTCAAAACATCTAGTTAATTCTGGTTCCAGTCCCAAATCTATTTCCTAGCTTTACACTGCTGAGAGAGAAAGGAGAACAAGGTCCTTGGCTATGTTCCAGCTCACAGCAGAATGCATTTCAATGGCAAATAAAGTGATCCTTTTATGTGTCTCCCATATGTCCCCAGGCAGTGAGACTTTGATTAACATGTGTAAAGTACAAAAAGATCCCTGAATGAAAAGTATTAGAGGACTACAAATTAGGTCTTTCCCCTTTCAGCGTATTTTGCTATTTATCTTGAAGTTTGAGATAAAAGCAGTACTCCAAGAACAGTTTTTGTAATGCTTTTCTATATCAGCACTCTTACTGAATTTACACCATACGGTGTAATCAAGTATTTGCAAAATTACGTGAGCTTCCTCTAAGGTGTCACTAGCCCTTATAATGACCAGTTCAATAATATACAAGGGTTTGGTTGAAAATAGCGGCTCAAAGCCCCTCCTAAAAATCTTATCCTATCCAACCTAAGCCAGGCTTTAAGAATTTAAAGTTTGACCTACTAGGTACTTTCACTTCCCCACTCAAGTACTTTGAGAATACAAACTATAATTACTGTTATCTGAGGAAAGCCACCATATAAAATTTTAAACACCCAGGTGTGAGATGTCTGCCAGACCCCTCAATCCTGAATAATTGCCTGTTTTATTGAGGTCTAAAGTTCTTAGATACAAAGCTATACTCACTGAGTCAATGGTGGTCATGTGGACAGCAGAAAATGGCTTTCCTCAGTGTCAGTTCTCCAGTCCTGAGAAATCTTTACCACCAGGTCCCACTCCAGTTACTCTATAAAGGATTCTGAATTTCTGGCCTGAAAACCCAGAGCAAACATCAAGTGACTGATTCCCTGCTCTTCACATTAGCACTCCTGATATTTGACACAATGTACTGGTGGAATCTGCTTAGGGAACACAGATTCAATCAGGATGACTTCCCAAAAGATTGTGATCATTCACATTTTGTACCCCATTTCATACATACACTTATGATGCATATAACACCCTTTTCTAAAAAAATGCCGACAATGCAGAAGTGAAAGGAGGAATAATTATTATTTGTATAAACTAAGTGTCACACCTAAAGGTACTAAAACTAGGACGGTTAGGGGTGCTCGGACACACCCCTGATGTGAAGTGGTTTCCATTTTGTAAAAGATTTACAGTTAGATTCAATAGCTCTCAGCACCTCTACTATAAAAATTGTTCCAACACTCCAACTCATTTAGATTTCTATTCTCCTTTATAGGGAAAGCAGAGAACCACTTCTCTCTCATTTTATATAAATAAAAATTTCCTGCGAGACAGAATGATATCACATCAGTCGGTGTCCACAGGAACCAAGCCCTACGCCAAGAGCTTGGGCTGCCTGCAGCCCCAGCACTCTCCTCCCCATACTGAAAAAGTAAGTATGGCCTACATTCTTAGTTCCCAGATGTATTAAAAAGCATAATTTGCTTCTGCCCTGATAACGAACTGATCCAGATCACTATCAGTTGATGTGTGTTCTTCGTTGGAAATTTGTGTCAGCATAAGGCTCTATCTACAAATGTGAATAACCTACACTCTATCAGTGGAATCTGCTGAACCACAATGCTCTACTCCAAGGAATTGCAGCAGCCAACTGAGAACATTGTGTTGCCTCTCACAGAAGCCAGAGCTCTGCGCTGGCCACTCCTCCCAGTCATATCACCTCTAGCTGCTCCCCCAGTGGGATTGTATGACCCCTGACAGAAAAATACAACTGTTTGGAAGAGCTGGTGGCGATATAGCCGCACACCTAAGAGGAGCTGCTGGCATGGGGTATTAACATCTGTCTCCTTTGATGACTGCAATTCTTCTCCTTTGATGACTGCAATTCCCAAGAGTAGTGTCCAGCAGTTCAGCAGATACCGTTTTCTTTTTGGACAGAAATTTGTATCTGCAGGACTCAACTCTTCATAATTTACCACTCCAATTATTGCATCATCTGCAAACTATCAGTGATATTATGTTTTTCTTCCAGGTCATTAATAAAAACGTCTGAGTTTTTAAAGTCGATAATGTATCTACTCTGTGCTCATGCTTTTAAGTGCTAAAAAGCACTTTTCTTTGTAATGAAATGGTAGGTAGAGATATCTCCTGTTAAGAGCAGCAATAACTTCTCTTTATTAACTTGATCATAAATGCTGCATAAGCAGCTACCTTGTCTAGAGGCAAGGTATTTAGGGTCTCTTGCAGGACCCTACCTTCTGCATAGTGCCAGAGTGGGAACAGCCCTGACAAGCTCCCTTTTCCAGCCTTTATAGGCATCATCTGGGCCCTTCTATGGTAAAGGACATCCAACATTTGTCCTTACCCATATACAGCTCTTAAAGTAGCAGATGGCACCTATCATAAGCAAGGTGAAGCTCTGAAAGAAGAAAAAAAACCCACACCTTTCAGACGTTCTACCATAGTAGCAAGTTGTTTTAGACTTCACTTTAAATTGGGGAATCAAACATCAACTTTAAAACCAGTATCTACAGAGCACACAAGGAACAGTTCTGCCATAACAGACCTTATTCTTTTCCATGCCTTGCTGCTCCAAGTTAGTCCCCTTGAAAAAAAAAGTTTCCTTATAGATGCTACTATTATTGAAAAACAATGCAACTATGATCACTGAAGAATTTGGTTACTAACTACCATGCCATAACAACTGTGATAAGACACTGTATAAGGCTTGTTTTAAAAAACTGTATTCAGCTGTCACAAGTCCTACTGTACATTTGCCAAAAAGGAAAAGAGATCTTTAAATAAAGTAATCCTATAAGTAACCCATTTACCCTATACTGGGTCCCAAACTTGGTTTTCCAGAGAGTCATTCATTCCTACAAATGCAGTTTGTTGTTAAGTTATAACCCCATATTCACAAAGATTAAGGGGAAAATGAAAGTTAAAATAAGTGAGGTTCCAGGTGACAAGGAAAGTTACTATTTGGCTTTGATATGTCTCTATTCTGGTGACCCTAGCCTAAAGAATGATGACTAAATTTAGAATGTTAGCCAGTTTTGAAACTGAACTACTCTGAAGAATCCAGGGACCAACTTTAATTACAGTATAAGCATAGGTTAAGTTGGACTAAGTACAGTTGTATTACTCTGTCTTAATTTTCAGGTCAACTGTATGTGCATACAGTTAGTTATTGTGAGGCAAGACATAGTTCAAAGACATAGCTGAAAAGATGAGAAGCAGACAAATACAGCTCTCACTGCTAAAGGGAGCATCTTAGACCAGAACTGTTTCATTAGAGGGGGTCGGGGGGAACAGGGGAGAGAATCCAGAATTTAGACTGATCCACTACTAACATTAAAGAGCTAGTGAAAGATAAGGCTGCCAGAAAACGCAATATCCTTCTGAAGAGAGAGTCTGTATTAACAGCTCCTCTCACATCCTTATCTTACTTTTCTATTAACTGAGAGTGGATTCTCTTGGCCTAAACTCAAGCACTCATTTATTTTTTGGGATGCCAAAAAAAAGAGAGTTTGCCTGCTTCCGTGCCCAGCTGGGGAGTCCTAGGGAGGACAGTATAGACACTCAGTTAATCCACCTGCACTTAGAACACACTACCGTAAAAATTCACAATTGGCTCCTCTTTCTCTAACCTAAAGAATGACCATACTGGGTCAGACCAACAGTCCATCCCAGTAATCTGTCTGCTGACAGTGGCCAATACCAGATGCCCCAGAGGGAGGCAACATAATAGGTAGTCTTCACATGATCCCTCTCCTGTCACCCATTTCCAGGCAAAACAGCCCAACAGCCACCCATGACTGCTCAGAAGATGGGAAGGGGGGATGCGGGAGAAGAGGAAAAAAAAAAAAAAAGGATGCTGAGGACCAGTGACCAGTTTGTGATGTAGTGGGTGGTGCTGTCCATTCAGCCATTCTCTGGTTACTATGCTTGGGCTGTGGGTGACCGCTACTGGCCTGTGTCTGTAAGCACTGCCCAGCAGGGGCCGGGGGTTTGCCCTGAGGACGCTCATGTCATGTAGTCCATGGCCCAACAGGTTCTTACCTGTCCAGGGAAGGGGTTTGAACAAAGGAAGGGTGTGGCTTGGAGAAGTGCAGTTTTTGTCTGGAAAACCATGAAGAGAACAGACTAAGCAGAGTGCTGGGAGTTGAGGAACTTATGCACCCCTGCCCCAAGGGGTCTAGGGCTGCCAGCCCCGGACTCCTTATGTCCACATCACGTCTATGCTATGCTGTATCCCGGAGAGGCAATAAACCCTCTCTATTCTCCTGGCTGGTGGAGTCTCATCTTGCCATAGATGGGGTGCAGGACTGGTTGGAGGGGGGGGGGAGGGGTCACACAGTTACAGCTCCCCAGTGGTTAAACATGATTGAAATAGGGAGGGGGGGATGCTCATGGATAGAAAGCACTGCTCACCCAAGCCAGGGCAAGGAGGAGGCAACTCCCTCTGCTTTTAGCAGAGAAGGGTGATTTGTGCTTCCTCTACTTACTTTAACCTCACGCCAGATAGCTAGAAGTAACTGCATCTTAGGTCAAGTGGAAGAAGTGGAACTGGGCAAAGAACAGACAAAGTATTGACTGTGGCCTTTGGACTTTATATATTACGTCCATTCCTTAGACAGAAAAGATTGCAGGATCATTGCTTAGGTAAGGGGTGGTCAAAGAGAGCCTGGCAGGTACACCCCCCTCTCCACCAACACAACTCTCTGTATTGGATGAGGTCATTAGATTGTAAATTCTCATCTCAAGAATTTCATCTTTATTCTACTGATAAGGTATCATGCACACTGATAATAAGAGTAACACTGTTTTTGCTAATTATAAATGTGTGCCCAAAACAATGTCCTCTAATTATAAAGCTGTCATACATGTAAACTTTTCATGTTCTTGGTTTTCATTGTAGAACTATGACAACTTCTATAAGTTAAGGACCCAATGACACGAGATGCTGAGCAAATTTCTCCTTAAACATGAGAATATTTTTAAATTGCCAAATACCATAGACTCTAAATGGGTAAAATATACTCCAGCTGTTGTAATCACATAACTCGTGTAATCCAGAATAGAGGAAGGGCACATAGTTGTATTTTAAAATTTGAAGTAATAAGTTAGATGGTATTTTACAGACCTTCCTTGTGAAAGTCAGCCTTTAAAAAAAAAAAAAAAAAACCACACACACACACACCACCACACACACAAAAGAGCCACCACACACACAGCCACCACTATTCATTATCTGCAATATTTTTGTCCTTGTTTTAACAAGTCTAGACATGATACCTATGTCTTCCTGCTGCCATTTTCAAACAAACTAAAAATAACCACCCAGTAACAGAAAGTTTCCACTCATTCTAAAGACAACTTTAAAAAAAAAAATTAGTCTTTGTAATTTTTGTCAGTGATGAAAAAAGCACTGAAGAAAAATATCCATTGTATAAACTTAAGTGATTTTGGTCTCAAGAAGGAAAAGTAACTTAAGTTTCCAGATCTACCTCCAATATTGGGAAATTATATAAAAGCCCTGATTCAGCAAAGCACTTGTTTCTCAGTCCCACTGATTTACTTTGTTAAAATTAAGCATAGGCTTTAATTCTCCCTAGATTAATGCAAATAATGAACGTCACACATGAGGATTTCTATTAACTTCAGTGTAAAGTTCAGAATACCTAAGTCTTTGAACAACTCTGTATCTGTAACTGATTCTGCAGTGCTGACTAAAAATCAAATGTATACATACGCTCTATAGATTATTCTTGACCCTTAAAAACTGAAGTGCACATTGTAATTCTCCCGTAGCTAAAGATGAACACAGAGATAAGTATATGATTTTGTACCATGTTGTCAATTACTTCTGCAAAAGTACTTGAGTGTTTAGACATTTACTAATTCTAGAGACTCACATATCCTGAACTTTTCTAGTAGAGAATCCATTGTAGGAACAGCAGACCCATCAATAATAAGCATCATCACTTAACTTCCAACTGACAGCCACAAGAGAGCTTTGAACACCTTTCTCCAATAATCAAATATTACTTTCAGCCTGAAATTACTGCAGTGTGCATTAAACACTTGCTAGCAGTCTGACAAATATTGCTCAAGTTCACATTTTTAGAAACAACTTGCATTACCACAGTTGCTGTTTGTGTTGGTGGCATATGCACAAAACAGGTTCACTTTTCTATATTATGTGAGAAAGTTGGCCCACAAAATCAGTGCTGATAAAGTAAATGGGGCACAGCAGGCTGTAACAGACAGGTTTCTACATAGAAAGTGGTTTAAATTTACACCTTAAGTAAACTTCCTGTGAATGCTCTTATGACAGTGCCTTTTACTGGTTTAGCTTAAGTCACTGACTTGATGTAGTTTAAAGCACTTCTATTCTTATTCCAGAATAAGAGCATCCACATGGGGGAGTTACACCAGTATGATTCTAGCAGTTTAACCACCTAGTGCTGGTCCAGTTTTATTAATGAAACAGGAAAAGTTTCCAGTTTAGACAAACCTGTATTGAGGCATAGTCTGACAGTCTCTCATGATGTGCCCTGATACAATCAGTATGTTTAATAGATTATTCCTGAAAAGGCTCAGATCCCTGCAATCTCTTACAAATATTTAATTCAAAGTAAAAACATGTTCATAAAACTTTTAATTCAATGGAACTACTTACATGCATAAAGTTACACATAATGCACAGTCGAGCCTGTGGAACTCTTTGCTAGAGGATTTGTGAAGGCCAAGACCATAACAGAGCTCAAAGTTCATGGAGGACAGGCCCATTAATGACCATTAGCCATGAAAGACAGGGATGCAAAACTATGCTCCAAAGCATCCCTAAGCTCTGTTTGCCAGAAGATGGGACTAGGTGATATGTTCTAGTCTTTCCTTCTCAAGCACCTGGCATTGGCCACTGTTGGAAAACAGCATTATTGGGCTAGATGGGACAGTACGGCCTTATGTTATTAAGCACACACGTGATTATAGGGCCAGGACCAGAGTTTCAGTGTTTCCAAGTCACAACTTTTCTAAGACTCCAAAACCTGCAAGCCAGCCTATGAAAATGGAATCCTATACCTACAAATTTCGTATGACAGGTTGGAAGCCTAGAAGTACTGCTAGCACTATACACAGCACAGTTCCCAAATACAAATGGAAGCTTGGTGTGCGTGTTAGTGGCAATGTGGCCTGATTAAAAACTTAAGATTTACAGGGCGCAGGACATGGCCCACAGTGGGGCGTGCGCACGCTTTGTTCCTTTGTACAAGGCCGGAAAGCAGAATGCTATATCGGAATCATTTGCACTATGAAGAGAGAAGGCCATTCAGCGCGCCGGATGGTGGCGTTGATCAGTTTGCTCGGGGCGTGCTAGCCCCGACGATCCCTGCTACACTCGCTTTTCCTCTTCCACGCACCGTGCCTCCCGCACATTCCGTTCAGAGAGCGCACGCTCCTCCCACCGCCTCAGGCTCTCAGCGCCCCGCACCACACACCGCTGACAAGAGCGAAGCTCACGCAGTCACGCTCCTCTCGCCTAAGCGAGTCTTTCTAGCGCGTTGCAAGGGGGCTGGGTTTGTCTGCACCTCCCGTGCAGCGAGGGGCCCGACTTCCCTCCGCCTGGCACCTGCTGTTCCGTTAACACCAGACTGGGGAAGGGGGGGATGCTACAGACCCAAGAGGCTCCTGTTTCCCGCCCACGCTGTAGGGCAGCGATCATGGGAACCACCAAGCTCCGGGGGATACCGACCCTCTCCCGCCCCCTCAGCCGGAGCTGTCCGTGGTACGTTGGGGGTGGGGACTCACCGCGCTGCCTTCGGCTCCCTCATCGTCGCTCCGGATGGCGCTGGGCCCGTCCTGCAGGAGCTGCTCCAGGCAGGTGGTGCCGGGCAGGGACGAGCTCTTCTGGTGGGACAGGTGGGCAGCAGGCCGGCGTCCCCTCCTCCCCGCCTGCCCTGTCCGCTCGGGCCGGGGCGGCGGGGGGCAGCGGGGACGAGGCGAGCGAGGAGGAGGCGGAGGAGGAGCCGGGCGGCTGCTGCCCCCCTTGCCGGGGTGGTGGAGCAGGTGCTCGCGGAGGCGGCGCAGGGCGGAGGCGGGCTCGCCGCCCGGCTCCAGCGGCTCGGCCGCGGAGCAGCACAGGTTGGGCTGGGAGGAGGAGAAGACGCGGTCCAGCACCTGCTTCCGCCTCTTGAAGCCGCCCCACCGGGCGCCGGGCAGCGGGTCCCCCTTGCTGCCGCCCACAGGAGGCGCGGCGGGGGGCTGGGGCCCCGCAGTGCGGCGCTCCGCGCCCGACCTGCAGCTCCGGGCTTTGCTACCCAGCTGCAGGTTCTTCCAGAGCCGGGCCTGGAACGAAGCCGCCGGCTCGGGCTCGCCGGGCTTGTCCTCGGCAGCAGCCCGCGGCTCCATCCCCTGCCTCCCGCCGGCGCTCTCCCGCGGGCTGCGGCTCAGACTGCGGCGGAGGCTAAGGGAGCAGCAACAGCAGCAGACCCCGCCGGAGCGCGGCCGCTTCAGCCCAGCCCGGGCTGGGGAGGAAGCTGCGCCCGCCGCCGCTGCAGGATGCGCTCGGGGCCGCCGACTCCTGGTGCCGCAGCAGCCCCGGCGCGTTGGCTCCTGCCCGGCCGGCTGCCAGCGGCTTGATCGGCCAAACGGGCGGCCCCAAAGTTTATCCGCCTCCCTGTCGCTAATTCCCTTCTGTCTGCGGCGGGCTGTTGTTACTGGGCGCGGCGGGCTGCCTGCTGGGGGCTACCACACACGTGTGAGATCCAGGAGCAAAAGCAAACCCAAGAGGGGTGGAAGGAAACCATCGCTGCGGTTCAGGAGGCAAAGTTTGTAAAGGCTGAAGCCGTAGACAGTCCCCAAGCGCTTCCTGGCTGCTGCGAACTCAGACAGCCCTGCTGCTGCTCAGGCTTTTCGGCGGCGCGGATTGGGGAATGAGCTCCCAGGTGATGCTGCAAACGCTGTTATCACGGGGCCAATCGTGAAAGTTAGGAGTGTACGGAGGGACGCTGATTAATTGGCCCACTGGATAGTCACAGCTGAGGAAAGGATGATGCGTGAGTGGCTTGTCACCGCACGCACCTAAAGTTGCAATATAAGCGAGGTTTCCCTTCTTTCCGCACCTGACTGTATTTTCCATTCGTGACAAGTGTGTGTGTGTGTGTGTGTGTGTGTGAGAGAGAGAGAGAGAGAGAGAGAGAGAGAGAGAATTACAACCAGCAGCTATTTACTGTCATTTAACTAGTAGGCATGGCAATTATAAAAATGATTGCAACACTGTGATGGGCCAGTTCGGAGAAGTGGGGAAATTAAAGGCATAGTATCGCTGTGTAGACTAAAGGTTGCGAGTAGGATTTCCATTTATAGTATGAATGTTAGCTACTTCCTCCCCCTTCCTGAAACTTGTGGCTAGGGCCAGGCTGCGAGTTAGAACTAGGGTCTCAGACCAGTTCCCCACCATTACCTTGAGCTGCTGCATTGCCAAAAGTTTTCCTTCCAAAGCTCTCCAACTATTTTACACGTGAGGATTAGTTTGATCCCAATGGAAATTGGGTTGTCGATGTGGGAACCCAGGCTGAGGCAAGCGAAGTTTGGCAAATCTCATTTGACGGAAACGCTGAAACAACTGACTTTTCTGCCAAGCACATTTGCTGGCGGATGAGCCTTTAATTCTCTGCACTTTCTGCGGTATTTTACTGTAACACTCTCTAATAGAAATTCTGAGTTCCTGAAAGCAAAGGTTAATAATAAAAAGAAAGAGCAATGTTACAGATACCTCTACTCTCATGGATCCCACAGCAATATCAAAGTAAAGCATCAAATGGATTACTTCAGGGAGGAAGAGAATAGAGGCTGTAAATAGAAGTGGACTTTACAATGTTTGATCTGCTTCAGGTTCTAAATCTTTCAGCATAGATCATTATGAATACCTGATCTACTCTCCCAGTAGTATTTTCTCTAAAGCCATTTGCATAAGTGTCACTGTTGAAAGTTAGAATATAGAAGTGATGTTGGAACAACGGTTATTTAAAATGATTCACTAACAATCCCCAATATCACAGAACACGTTGACCTTAGTACACAATTTATCTAGAAGTACATCTTATTTTGAGTGTGTGGCAATC
This sequence comes from Rafetus swinhoei, assembly GCA_019425775.1. Classification (NCBI taxonomy): domain Eukaryota; kingdom Metazoa; phylum Chordata; order Testudines; family Trionychidae; genus Rafetus; species Rafetus swinhoei. The sequence goes on from CM033427.1 coordinate 60,471,829, forward strand.
TCCATAATCCACCCTTTGCCTACTTTTCTGAAGGTATGAGAAAAATCATCTAGTGGGTTCCAGATTTTCAGTAAAATAATAATTAAAAATTTATTTACAAGAATAGAGCTATGAAAATCGTCAATAAATAAAATAAACAAATTAGGTTACACTTAATTATACAGTATTTCCACCACCTTGTTAGTCCTGGTATATTAGAGAGACTAGGTGGTCTGAGGACACTGTATAGCTACAAAGTTTGTCTCTCTCAACAACAAAAAGCTAGATGATATTACTTCTCCCCTCTTGTCTCTCATTACATTGAATTGTCTGTTGTCATCACAACACATGCAAAATATGGTGTAGGTAAATAATAGACAATCAGTGGTTAGTTATCACAATACAATTTTGGATCTCTCTGAAGCTTTGTTGTTCATTTATTTTAAAAGTTGAGGGATTCAAATAGTGCATTTTAGAACTGCATTCCACAGTCATGTGCAAGGCCAAAATAAGGAAGCATGGATGCTTACCCCATAGCTTTATTGACATCACTAATGTATACTAGTTGAGAATCTAGCCCTGAGTATTAAGGATACTTGCTGAAATTGGTGCTCCTTTTTATGTTAAACTTTAAATCTAATGAGTATATTGCAATGTAGTACATAAGGAAGTTTTGTTGATATAAATCCAAGATATGGTAATAGTGGCTTATACTACTGGGCAAAATGATAAGAAGATCTGAATTTCCTCAGTTTATTGCATTCAAGAAAATAAGAGGTGATGGCTTGTCAGATTAAAAAGAAGCAATTATACACAAAGAAACAGTCAGGACCCAGGTTCTCAATCATGTTTTGACTATAGAATATAGGAATGCAAACAGCAGCACTTGAAAAATACATCATGACAAAGTGCAAGATTGCAATATGCAAATACATATTTTGCACATGTAGCTTCCAGTTTGCATATGAAAACATATTTTTCAAATCATCTTCAGCACCTCTGAAAATCTGGCCACAAAATTCACTCTAGACATATGCAAAATTCCCAAGAGAGGGAGAAAAACAAACAAAAAACGACAGCAAACAAGATAAACTTAGTTATTGAACTACAATAGCCAGAGTACAAACCCAAAAATATTTAACATGATTCAGACTAACATCCAAAAGACAAATGTAAAGAAATCAATTTGGTTTTTCCCTTATTTTTTCAGTTTCTGAACTCTGATGCCTGGTTAGGTAACTAGTTAGGTTGCTGAGCTGCTACAATTCCAGGCCAGCTATAAATTATATTGTGGCAGCAGTGGTGACCGGATCTCAGGCCCTTTAAATTGCCACCTCACATGATGTGGTCCAGGCAGCTCTGTGGGCTGAGCCCCAGTTTGGAGTACTAATTGTGCAAACTCATAGAGTGTGTCTTTACTGCAAAGTCATTCTGGGTAATTGACATGCAGGTCAGAAAACCAGGTCTAGTCTAACCCAGGTGTGAGCATCCCTAAAGGATGGAGTCTGTGAATCCTTAGGTGAAAAAAATGGGGCAGGGTTGAGAAGCCAGAGGTGGGGAAGGGGCAGAACTTAGACAGGGACAGTTTGGAGAGAACAAGGCAGAAGGAGACAAGCTTGGGAGGGAATTGGCAGAAGAGTCTGCCTACTAGAGAAAACTTCTTAGAGTTTTGAGTGGAACCTAAGATTCCCAAGTGTCATTTTCCCCCTGCCACCCACAAATACTTTGAAACCCACACCAAAGTGTGCCAAAGTGTCCCATCCCCCTCTAGTGTTGGTCCACATAGAGCTAGATAATAGATAATACTGCTAGATAATACTGCTAGATAGATAATACTGCTATCTATTAACTCACAATCCTGTTGGAAAGGTATAACAAGTGGGGTTCCGCAGGGGTCTGTTTTGGGACCGGTTCTGTTCAATATCTTCATCAATTATTTAAATATCGGCATAGAGAGTACGTTTATTAAGTTTGCAGATGATACCAAGCTGGGAGGGGACTGCTTTGGAGGACAGGGTCATAATTCAAAATGATCTGGACAAATTTGAGATATGGTCTGAGGTAAACAGGATGAAGTTTAATAAGGACAAATGCAAAGTGCTCCACTTAGAAAGGAACAATCAGTTTCACCATACAGAATGGGAAGCGACTGCCTAGGAAAGAGTATGTCAGAAAGGGATCTAGGGTTTATAGAGGACCACAAGCTAAATATGAGTCAACAGTGTGACGCTGTTGCAATAAAAGCAAACATGGTTCTAGGATGCATTAACAGGTATGTTGTGAGCAAGACACGAGAAGTCATTCTTCTGCTCTACTCTGCGCTGATTAGGCCTCAGTTGGAGTATTGTTTCCAGTTCTGGGCACCGCATTTCAAGAAAGATGTGGAGAAATTGGAGACGGTCCAGAGAAGAGCAACAAGAATGATTAAAGGTCTAGAGAACACGAGCTATGAAGGAAGACTGAAAGAATTGAGCTTATTTAGTCTGGAAAAGAAAAGATTGAGAGGGGACATGATAGCAGTTTTCAGGTATCTAAAAGGGTGTCATAAGGAGGAGGAAGAAAAATTGTTCTTCCTGGCCTCTGATGATAGAACAAGAAGCAATGGGCTTAAACTGCAGCAAGGGAGCTTTAGGTTGGACATTAGGAAAAAGTTCCTAACTGTCAGGGTGGTTAAACACTGAAATAAATTGCCTAGGAAGGTTGTGGAATCTCCATCTCTGGAGATATTTAAGAGTAGGTTAGATAAATGTCTATCAGGGATGGTCTAGACAGTACTGGGTCCTGCCATGAGGCAGGGGATTGGACTTGATGACCTCTCGAGTTCCCTTCCAGTCCTAGGATTCTATGATTCTATGAACTGGCAGAGATTTGTGCCATGGATCTAAAGTTTCCAACCTTGCTGATGAATCATGTAAATTAGACTATGATGGATTCTACATGATGAAATTTTTGCCCTTTCAGTTTGCTTTTTAAAAAACCTAAGAAATTACACCCAAAAATGTTAAAAGAATATTATTGCAAAGTCAAGCACTGAAAATGCTAGAATTAAGGTTGCCTGGACAAAATAAATTTGGCTGTGTATTATAATATAGTCATTAATTACATGGCTGCATACTACTTTTTTCCACAGGACCCTTGCATCATTCAGAGCATAGGATGGACCTGATATGGGGATGAATTAGTGAAGGTTGCACTGTGAAACTATTGTCTGAAGGGTCTTGTCTTATTTGTTGCATAAATTGGAAGATGAATAGTGGCAGGTCTTGTGCATCAGGTTAGTTTAGTTACAGCAACTCACACAATCCTTGGGATGAAACATATCCAAGACTGGAAGGCAGTCTAATGATCCATGGTAAAATTGCAAGAAGTCATAGTGGCAGAATTTGGCATATTCAAAATCAAGTCATCATAAACAAGTCTATATAAAAGGGAATTATTGCACGTGTGGAATTCTCTGACCTAAATTACCTTTTGAAATATTTCTCTGGAAAGAGGATCGTAGCAAGTCTCTTAGTGGCAAGTCCCTTACGCCATTGTAAAACCAGAAGTCACATTAATTTTAAAATTCTTAGTTTGAATGGAAATTTCACTACTGAACAAGAGTGAGCATTCAGTGGCATATGGGACTTGGCACCAAAAATAAATAATATTTTCACAATGTAGAAATAAGTTTTTATATCATTCAAATACATAATTTATATTTAGGAAAAAGTACTTATCCATATTTTGTCATTAGTTGCTGTGCTGTTTCTATAGATTAAAATTGAAACAAACACAGAGTGACTTGGTAACTCAAGTGAGAGGCAGAAAAAATAGAGTAGAAAACTACATTTTCGTTTTCACTGTTATTGTCAGAAAGGAAGGAAAATCTTGTGAAATAAAAGCAGTTTTTGAGGCCATTTATAGTTCTTGCCGTAAGTCACAAAGCTAATCCAAGCCTGTTCCAAGTTGAAAAATAAAAGTGACATTTTTATATATGTAAATATTCCAAGGTTAGAAGGGACCATTGTGAACATGTGGTATGACTTCCTGTGCACAACACAGACCATACAACTTCCCCCAAAATAATTATTTGATGTGCCTGATAGTGATGGACTCAAAGAGTTCAATCCATTTAGCTTAACAAAAAGAAGGTTCGGGGTTACTTGACTACAGTCTATAAATATCTGAAATAGGGAACACATATTTATTAACAGGCTTTTCAGTCTTGCAGAACAAGGTATAAGCAATCATTATTTTGGGGAAAAAATCATTCTTGATTTAAAAATTGTAATGGTGGAGCATCCACCACAACTCTTGGTGAATTGTTCCAATGGTTAATTACATTCACTGTTAAAAATGTATGCCTTATTTCCAGTCTGAATTTGTCTAGCTTCAGCTTCCAAGCAATGAGTGGACCTTATACCTTGTTCTGCAAGACAGAAAAGCCTGTTAATAAATATGTGTTCCCTATTTCAGATATTTATAAACTGTAGTCAAGTAGCCCCTGAACCTCCTTTTTGTTAAGCTAAATGGATTGAACTCTTTGAGTCCATCACATTCAGGCACATCAAACTACCACTTCCTGCAGCTCCCATTATCCAGAAACGGTGATCCGTGGCCAACGGGAGCTGCAAGTGGCCATACCTATAGGCACACAGATAAATAAAATGTTTGACATCCTGCTGGGGGCTAACTTTGGCAAACTGCATTCGGCCCATAGGTTGTTTATTGCCCACCCATCTTAAATGGTTGCCAATTAGCATTCACATTTTTCTGATTAAATTCTTCCTCTTAGTTATTTTGGCTCATAATTGTTTTCAATTTTGTGAAATTAGCTTTATTAAAGCACCAAGTATATATATTATTGGTCTAGGCTTTATTCTGTTTGAGCATTTTACAGGTCATCCAGTCATGACTACCTGTATCTAAACTACCACGGTTAAACCACAAAGTAAAAGAAGCAATGAGAAGCAAACAAGCATCCTTTTAAAAGTGGAAGTTAAATCTTAGTGAGGAAACAGAGACATGTTGGCTGCCGCTTCCCCACAGCTCCCATTGGCTAGGAATACTGAACTGCAGCCCCTGGGAGCTATGGGGGGAGGGCAGTGGGACCATGCCTGCAGATGGTCAATGTCAGCAAAATGTCTTATGTCCTGCCAACATATTACACTGATGGGCCACGTGCAGCCCACAGGCTGCAGGTTAACCATCAGTGAACTAAATAATCATATGTCACCAGGACCAGATGGTATTCACCCAAGAGTTCTGAAAGAACACAAATCTGAAACTGCAGAACTACTAAATGAAATCCTTAACCTATCATTTAAATCAGCTCCTGTACAAAATGTGTAGAAAATAGTTAATGTGATACCAATTTTTAAAAGGGATTCCAGAAGTGATCCCGACAATTACAGGCCAGTTAACCTGACATCAGTACTGGGCAAACTGGTTGAAACTATCGTAAAAAACAACATTGTCAGACATATAGATGAACATAATGTGTTGAGGAAGAGTCAATATAGTTTCTGTAAAGGGAAATCAAACTGCATGGAAACTTTTTAAAGACACCATTAATAGACACTCAACTACTAGAGTTCTTTTAAGGAGTCAACCAGCATGTGTAAAAGTGGGGAATCCAGTGGATACAGCACACTTAGATTTCCAGAAAGCTTTTGAGGGGTTCTCTCCCCAAAGACTCTTGAGCAAAGTAAGCTGTCATGGGACAAGAGGGAAATTCCTCTCCTGCATTGGAAACTGATTAAAAGATAGGAAACAAAAGGTAGGAATAAATAGTCAATTTTCAGAATGGAGATAGGTAAATAGTGATGTCCGATAGGGATCTCTACTGGGACCAATCTTATTCAACATATTCATAAATGATCTGGAAAAAAGAGGTAAACAGTGGTATGGTAAAATTTGCAGATGGCACAAAACTACCCAAGATAATTAAGTCCCAAGCAGACTGCAAATAGCTTCAAAATGATCTCACAAAACTGGCAACAAAATGGCAGATGAAATTTAATGTTGACAAATGCAAAGTAATGCACATTGGAATACATAATTCCAAATACACACAGAAAATGATGGGGTCTGAATTAGCTGCTACCACATGAGAGAGAGATCTTGGAGTCACTGTGGCTAGTTTTCTGAAAACATCCACTGAATGTGCAGCAGCAGTCAAAAAAGCAAACAGAATGTTAGGCATCATTAAAAAGGGATAGAGAATAAGACAGAGACTATCATATTACCTCTATATAAATCCATGGTACACCCACATCTTGAATACTGTGTGCAGACGTGGTCACCTCATGTCAAAAAAGGTATCCTGGCACTGGAAAAAGTTCAGAAAATAGCAACAAAAATGATTAGGGAAATGGAACAGCTTCCATATGAAGCAAGATTAATAGGCCTGGGACTTTTCAACTTGGAAAATGGGCAACTAAGGGGTGATATGATAGACCTCTGTAAAACCATTACTGGTATAGAAAAAGTAGATATGTAGGTGTTATTTACTTCTTATCATAAGAACTAGGGGTCATCAAATGAAATTAATAGGCAGAAGATTTAAAACAAACAAAAGGAAGTCTTTCTTCACAAAATCAGCAGTCAACCTGTGGAACTCCTTTCCAGAGGATTTTGTGAAGGCCAAGATTATAATTAGGGAAGCCAACAGGATTGCCAGGCCCCTGGACAAAGGAGTGAAGGCTAGCTTAGAAGGAGTAGGGATTTGGGTGGAAGGGCCGGGGCTGGGTCACCAGCCCCCAACATTGCCTGGACAGCTTAATGTGCCCCTCCAACAGGCCCTCAGAGCCAGTTGGAGCACACAGCACTCCCACTGTGATTCTAAAGGGCCCAGGATTCCAGCTGCCTCTGCTGCTTCAGCAGCAGCAGCAGCAGCAGCCAGGAGCTCTGGGCCCTTTAGAATTGCCAGGCCCTGGGGCAATTGGGATTTGGATAAGATCTTCAGAGTGCTCTTTACTAATCTCTTTCTTGGAAATGGCTGAAATATTTTTGCTAAAAACATTCAAGCAAAATTCAGCCAGAGGCAAATATCTGTCATGAAAACTTTCAGCCAAAGTGCTTCAAGTTTGGCAAAGTTATAAGCAACTGAAAAACAGAGACTTATAATGGGAAGTGTTAGGCAACTTTATCAATAGGCATCACTGTTAACCCCACCTAAACCACACACACATATACTTAAATCTCCACCACGAAGCACAACACAGTGGGATTCATTCTGCAGGTAAGAGTACCCTTGTGCACAAAAAGCATAGTCCAAGGGAAAATTTCCCCTATATTTTAAATAAAGAGCTAATGCTTTAAAGAGATACAATAAAGAAGGTGTCTCCTTTGCCCCTTGGCGTTCTATTATATATATGTGGAGAAAAGCCCCAGCAAGGGAAGGCTACAGTTGTTTTCTCCTCTCCATGTTGTGTTTCATAACACCAAGATGTTATAGTCAGCTTAACTAAACAGACATCAATATGACGTCTAGCTATGAAGGGTGCATCCTGTCCCCTACTGCAGCTGGAACTTGACAAGCTGAAAGGCAGTAATCTTTTTCCCTGACTATGACTACCCTAATAATAGTAGTTATGGAAAAGCTCTGTATCTGTCTATATGTAAATATCTAGTTAATAGCAGCTGGTGCTCAAGCTTATTCAGCATAGATCCTGTATTTTGTAGATCCACTGAGACTTGTGCACTGGAAATGACTTTGTGTCTCTTTACATCAATTATTAACAGGAGATAACCTAAGGTTGTTTCACTTGGAAGCTCATTTTTTCTTATCTTACACTTGGTACCCAAGGATTTTGGGCCTTCCAGAAACTAAACTGTTGCCTTCTCCTTCTGTCCTTTGTTGTACTGGGGGCTTGGCAGAGGTATGATGATAGAGTCAATTACAGGAATTCAGCTCTACTGACACCAGCCATGTGACAGAGTGATTTGTAACTCTGATTCATGTCATGTGACTGTGGCCAGGCATTAACAAGAAATCTTTTATTAGTATTCTTAAGTATTAAGGTCTTACTATAGCTGTGCCTTTGTTAACTTACTAGATTATTTTATACCTTTCTTTAATAATCCAAAATGATTGTTGGATTGGAAACCCAATATAGAAAGCAATGTGTATATTTCACTAACACCAAAATCTTATAGATAATTTCTCATCTTGTGCAGCCTCCTCCTCCAAATTACAGTTATTTTAACTGTACCTTGAGTCTTCTCTTCTACTGATCTTTACAAATTCATGTTAATATTCTGCTTTTCCCTTCTGCCTACATTCTCCCTAAAATATTTGGTCTTTGTCTCACTCTTCTTCTGACTTGTATACCCCATTTTGTTGACTCTGTACTCCTGGGTGAATTCTGCCACGCCTCCCCCCACGAAAATGCACATAATATTTTTTTTAAATGCACATATTTTCAAATTCTGCGTATTTTATTTGTCAAAATAATGCAATATAATTTATTTAAACTACAGTGGATGGAGAATGGGAGTGCGGAGCATTGGAGGAAATCCCTAGACCGCCTTGCCTAACAGTAATACAGTTAGGTTTGACCCTTTATTTCTAGTTATTAGTCAACACATATCTGCACCCATATGCTCAATGCCTCATCACAGTCAATTGATGAGCAATTGAGGGCTCTGGAATCTGACTCACAATTCATATTGGCTACTGATCATCTCCAAGAGGTCAGTAGCAAACAGTAAATGAAGCATATTTTGATAGGAAACTTTTTCAGTCCAAAAAAATTAGACCAGTTCTCATCACTAAAACAGCATAAACATTTATTAGGCCACAGTGTCCTTTACACCACTTTGGCCATGTAAAGGAGCCTTACAACTTTTACACCTGTTTTATACTCTTGAGGGAATTCTAAGGACTTTTACATCTGTTTTATACTCTTGGGAACAATTCACTAAGCAGGTAAGCTGCTACAATCTGCTGTACCTGAGAAAAGAGAGCCTGCCCCACACCTAGTTCTTCACAGTCATCCAAAACCCTGCCCCTCCATGCTAAGTGAGCTGCAATAGTGAGAGAGAGGGACAGAGTGTCTCTTTTTCTCTCACACACGCAACTGCACAGCAGCCCCAGTGATTTACATCTCTACTGCCTGCTCCAGGCACTGAATCAACCCTTCCAGGGAGGCAGGTGTGACCGCTCACACAGCTTCCTTTTACTTCCCTGTCAGCAGTCATTTTTCCTCAGGAAAGCAAAAAAATCTGCAGGGACTTCAGAATTCTCCCCAAGAGTAATTCTTACTTAGAATTCTCCTTGTCTTGTCTCTCATTGTTTCACAGTGCTTCAGACCAGAAACTAAGACTCAGTCTTAGTTCTTTTATTTTTATTACAATACATATGTTAACCTTACCAACTGAAGCTGAGCTAATCTAAGGGTCTTTAAAATTTCACAGTGCTTTAGGTGATACTATGAAGTATAAATAAACTGAAAATCAAGCAATGTTATGTTATAAAATGATCTATTCTTGCTGACAATTCAGGCACTTTAAAGAGATTTTTTGTAAAATATATTTCAATTATTAATTATTAGTTGTGGTTGGATATATTTATTAGTTATTTTCCAGTCTTAAAAGAATCCATAAGAAAAAATTTGTGTTGGTGGGACTGGAGAAATTATTGCTATTAGTAATTTCCCTTTGGTGATGAACATTACAGATTTTTTAAGTAATAATACTGATAAAAAACTGAATAACTCTTCACTGATTTTTGAATTTATTCACAAAATAAGTCAAATTGCATAAGTTTAGAAAATACTTATATGCTACAATAAATCATTTTACATATAATGCATTCATCAAATACAAACAAAATTTGTGAGGAATATATTATATTTATAATAGTTGACCAATGGTAATATATATACACACGATTTCAATATTGTAGTGAATCATGCAATTATTGAAATATTTATTTTCTTAGATTTATAAGATCTTTGAAAGATACCTATACTATGCTTTGTACACCCATTACATAAATTAAAATATATTATTTAAATAATCATGCAGTGCAATATACTGTAATACAAAGGTCTGCTTATCTCACCTTGAAACATACACAAATATATCCACCAACAAATATAGCAAAATACCCACCTTTATAACCATATAATAATCATCTCCCTTAATCTTTAACCCACTCTGTTCTTTGAAGTATATTTAGAAAGCTAAGAAATGTCAACTATAGTGTACCAAAAAGGGATGACGAGGAAATTATTTTCCAAAATCTAGCCATTCTCAGGTAGATGCTAGTAGCCATTCCAAGTTAAAATAAGGAGACTCTGGTTTTAGTGCCTCCATTAATTTCAATTGTGGCAGTGTTACCAGGGAAGGAAGGTGATTTCTCAGGTACCCTGTAAAGCCCTAAATAGATAGGGCCCTGGTTTACATCTTCACCTTGAATTTCATCTGGAAGCCTATAGAAGCTAGCACAGATTCCAGGGCACTGGAATAAAGTGAAACTGCTTATTATTCTGCAGCAGCTTCAGTTTCTAGCACAGCTGTTAGGCTACATCTACACTACAAGGTTTTTGCACAAAACTGGCCATTTTTGCACAAAAACTGGTGGAGCTTCCACACCTCAAGCATGCTTTTGCGCAAGAAAATCAGCAGAAGAGAAGGCTTTTTGCAGTAGAGTGATTCCTGTCCCCACGAGAAATAACTCCTTTTTTCACTACAGCTCTTGCGCAAAAAGGCAAGTGTGGATGCTCCGCAGGCATTACTTGTGCAAAAAGAGCCTATCTGAAAAAGCACAGGTGCTCTGATGGCCATTCTGTGCAAAAGCGTCCATGTAGTGTGGACACTCTCTTGCACAAAAGCACATCACTTTTGTGATGCACTTTGAGGTGTGGACGCACTTTTGCGCAAGAAGTTTTTGTGCAAGAACTCTTCCACAAAAGGCTTCTTGCGCAAAAACCCTGCAGTGTAGAGGAAGCCTTAGTGTACAGCCTCCACACACAGTGCATTCCCTAAATCTGATTTGAGATTACAAAGGCATGGATAGTAGTTGAAAGGACAAATTTAGGAGGAGAAAAGGTCTGACTCAACTCCAAATTAAGATAGGCCCACTATGGACATATGCCCAGGGTCCTGGATCCTGAAGTTCTGTGATGCCTTCAAAATATCAGCTTTATTTTTTAAAAGATGTTTATTAGCTCTAATGGTTCTGAAGGAAAACTTGAAAACATGCCCTGAACGTACCCTGAACACTAACTACTGCCTGAAATTGCAGACAGCCTGAATCCAAAACTTTGACAGGTATGAACTGCCTCATTTATCTTATAGTACTGTTAATTCTGAAAACCATTGCCCCCTACTAAAACATCCCAACAAGGGACGTGCCAGAAATGTTCTCTGCTAGGGTATTGTTGGTATCAACCTCTCGGTTCTTTTTCCAGTTGTTTGACAAACTCACTTACCATGTTGTTTAATTGGATTACAAACTTTTTGGGGAGGGACCAGGTCTTCCAAAATGTTTGTACAGGCACAGCTCTTTTAGGTTCAACTACATGTAAATAAATAAAATACTTTATTACTGTGTCTTTCTCTTCCCACAGAGACTGAGGAACCTAAGCCCTTGTAAATACAGCCTCCATGCATCAGGGTCCTTTTTCCAACCTTCTTAGCTCCCCTAAAGTGGTAATTGAAGAGAACTAGTTGCTGTTGCTGAATGTCCAAATAAGAACACCAGGGCAGACTGCAAAGTTTGTCTTGACCAATGATTCTTGCCCCTCCCCAATACCAATCTCCAAATACTTCTGTCCAACCCTCCTCACAGAACAGTTTTCCATCCAACTATCCAAAAATATTTAATCTGCCTATCCTAACCACTATCAGAATAATTTTATGATGCTGTCAACATATTTTTAAATATGAAGGATAAATATGTGCTGTAAAATTCATGAGCATCATGAAATGGAGCAGGTTTGGTTTCATGTAAAAAATACAGATTGATGAATCAACTTCAAGAAGATGAGCCCAAAATGGATTATAAAAAGCCCATATTCTGCACATTTTTTCTAAAGGTTTGTAATGAGTCTTTCTAACATCTCAACTGCATACAAATGCTGCCTTTAATAGCTCTAATAGTGGTATGGATTTCTGATAAAAGCAACTGTCTGGACTTCAGGCAATAAAAATGCTTATCTGCCTTTTTACTTTGTTTTGATAATTCCAAAATATTTTTTACAATATTCAGCTCTATTTCTAATTTTGTTTCACCACCATCTTCATTTTCCACACGCAACCTTCTGTCTTGTGCTTTGTTTTATCAAAATGTAAACACTGAGGCATGGAACATGCTTTACTTAGTGATTTGCAAAGTACCATTCATCTTTACAGCACCATCCTAAGCATTATACAATATGAATATAATATTTAGTATGCGTGGGTAATGGGAAGCTAAATTAATGAATCTTTGTAAAGAGCTTTGAGATTCTCAGATGCAAAGCATTCTATAATTGTAAAACATTACCCACAATTAGAGTTGGTGCAAAAGCTATGTGTTTGCCTATCATTACACTGAGATGTTTTACAAGAAATCAGTACACTAGATGTAAAAGGATACTATACTTAATGCTGTAGACATAGTACTCTGAAAGTCACTGTCACGTGCATACAAATAGCTCCCGTGCATCACCATCCCTTTGCTTACAACTGGCTCTGCTGATGGGAGAGGGGGAAACAGGCAATTGCCCAGGGGCCTGGCAGTTGAAAAGAGCCCTGTGGCCCGGTCTGCCAAAAAGCATCTCTTGATTTAAAGACACTTTTGATATGTCCAATGCTAGCCCTAGAGTGGGGTTATTTGGCTCCAGAACTTTCATGGAGCATATGAAAAGCATCTTTTAAACAAGAGATGCTGTGACTTTTCCTAGAGCAGGCAGGTTGGTTCCTCTGATGTGGGGGGGCAGTGCTTGGAGTTTCTCCAGGCAGAGGCAGGGGCTTGTGGGCGTGACTGAGAGAAGGGGGTAAGGGCCCACTGATTTCTCCCCTAGGGCCCCGAATTGCTGTCGATGAGCCTGCTGGCAACCCTTCTTCACAGATTGACAGTAATATACAGAGTGGACCACAGATCTGTACTTATTTAATAAAAACAGAATATCACATTCTGAGAGAGCCTGCTGTGTGCATCTTTCATTACTGCTATTTCCCATTTTATGTAATTAGAGTTAAAAAAGAGACTATCATGAGTTCTGCACTTTTACAAAGATCTGACTAACCAGCCATCCACACAGATTTCCAGACTGCTCTGCCTGTTTGGATGGTGGGAATAGTGATGATGAGGTCTGCTTGGACTAAGTCAGGCTGACATCTTTCTCAGCTGAATTCATGTCATTATACATTGTAGGGTTAATTGACATCAAATTAGACCCATGAAGGACAGTAAACCTGTAAAGCTCTTGAGGCTTTCCTAGTTTTAGCATAATGGCTCTGTAGCAGCAGTCAATGAAACCAGACACAAGATATTTTCAAGCATTCGTCAGAATCAATAATGTGTCATTCAGTATCCCCTTTCTTTCAATAAATCTGTGCATCTGTGTTTGCTTTCTTGTTTACATAGGCAAGTATATGTTGTTCAATATCTGTGAACCACAACCTGATCCCCATGCTGGCCCAAACAGTGAAAAGCAGTCATAAAGCTGATGGATCCAGTCTTCTGAGAATCTCTTCCCCTCTCCCCACCCACCAGTGTGAGTCATTCCCCGGGTCTCAGGTGCAATAATACTGCTGAAGGAGCCCTGTAGAGGAAAAAAAACAGAACTTGTAAAAATAGTGCCATCTGTCTATCCCCAGTATTTCTTTAAATCAGGATTTTCTCATGTTTCTTATTTGGCTATTGATCTGTCATTTTCATGGCTATTGGCAGACAGAATAAAGAAAAGCAGCGCTGTGGCTGACCTGTTTAAACTTGGAACTGCTCTGGCTTCTGCTTACCCCAAGATTGAGTGGGTTGGAATAAAAGCTGTATTAAGGCATCTTTGAGCCCCACCATCTCCTTGTGCTGTGCTTAACACAGCTCAGGGGCTGAGCCAACAAGTGGTTATTTTTTTTATAATCTTCCTGGCTATTTTTTCTCTTTGTATAACTACACCTTTACCCTTTTCTAGTTAGAAATGTGCCTCTCCTTACTCATGGTGTCTTGTGCTTAAAAGCTTTTCTGAAAGAACTCAATTTTCAAAGGCGACAAATTTCAGCAATATCACCCGGCTAGATATGAACATAAATTTGAGTTTGGCCTCATCACTCTCAGGACAAATGGTGCAATTAACTCTACCCACATCTGCTATTACTTGTTCTCAGTCTAGCTGCTTGAAGTTGTTGAAAAAAATCTAATTGAGCTACCTTGATTCAAATTGCACCTCTTGTGCACTGAAAATGTAGCTAACATAGGCAAAACGTTGTCTTATTAATGTAGCTATTACTGACTTACTGCTTTCATCTTTTAGGGACTGTGTTACCATATACTTTGAAATGGTGTCTTGCACAACTTCCAAAGAGTAGTTATAGCCAGGGCTCCTGCAAGTAATCCATTCAGTTCATCATTTGAAAATTCCCATGGTCTACTACAGTAAAGCGGCCCACTGAGGAGAGGGACAAAGAGTGCAACTGCCATGGGGCCTGGCGATTCAATAGTGTCAAGGGTTCCAGCAGGGTCCCAATGTGCTGCAGAAAGCACTAAGTGCTGGCTGTCCACAAACCTATCCCTTCCACCAGAGGCACTGCCCTTTCCGGGAGGGCTGAGCTAGCCCCACCATGCCCAAGGACCTGACAAGTGCGTCAGCCCCTCTCAGAGTGAACTTGGGAATGAATTTTTACTAAAGTTACTGTCCCAAAGTTAGTCAGAAACATCAAGCAGCCAAAATGATAAATGTTAGTATAATTAATGATCAAATAATAATTGTCCCTGAGTCTTGCTGAAACAATGCTTGTTAAGCTTGGGTCTCCTCTTGTGGATTGCTTGAAATGGTAAAAATAAGGTTTGTAAATTGCAAATGTGTGTTCAGTGGTGAGCTGATGTTAGTGCTGCATGACCTGATGTAATACAGCCTAAGTAATGTCACTGTGACAAAGTTGGTCTCTTCAATGGCAATACTTTCTGAAGTTGTAAGCAGGAGCTATAAGGAAACTCCCTTAATTGCTGTTTGAACCGGAGATGAAGAGTTCTAGAACATGTTTTCATTGAGAAGCAGGAAAATAAAACTTGGAAGTGGATTTCTTCTGGAGAATGTTGGCTTAGGGATGGTCTTTACTCTGAGAGTGAGCTCAAATGAACAAGAATTGGGATTTGAGTTATTCCAATTAGATTAAAATGAAAGCAATGTGGAAAATGTAGTCTAAAAATCTGAGGACTGACAACAGCTGGAAGATTCCAGGTTACCAAAAATACAAATGTCTGCCAGTGCCAGAGAACTGAAGAGGGGGTTTATTGTCTGACAACCATTCTCTAGCCTCAGAGTGGAATTTCTGATTGTCAGCTCACTACAATATTCCAGGAGCAATCTATTTCTGTAGTGGCTTCCCTCTAGTTGAGCAACTATATTTTCTGCAGTCTTTACCACTGAATATTTTAATTGGCCTGGGATCATCTTACAGAACATTAGTCTCTCATCCATCAGGATACTTGCTTACACTGTCAGGTAAAGAGAAAGAATGCTGGAAATGCAGTTAATCAACATGCACTTCAGTAACAACAATTTATGGTATTGTTATAGTATAATAAAGTCTCTGCAAGGGAATTGCCACTAGCTGCATGAAGAATTGTCTGTTTCTAATTCCACTTTTGCATTCTTTCTTACCCATAAAATGTTTATTATCCATTAATATTGGGTCTCTCTGCTCACCAGTCTCAACGCATAGGTGAAATACCATATACCAAAATGAATGATAAATATCAGGCAGGCTTTTTAAAGAAATACTATTGGGAAAACTAATTAATTTAGCCCTTTCTTCTTTTCAAAAATTATCAGCAAAGAGGCTGTTTTTTAGCAGTCCTTTGGTACCTTAGGAATTTCCTATGACAGGGAATATTAATGGGGTGGTCTCTGCCACCTTTATGGCTCCTTTACACTATCACAGATCAGCTGGAGCTAAAAAGAGGATCAGATCCATATCTGTGATTACATGGAAAAGTGAATTCCCTTTTTGTTTTCCAAGGAGGGGAGTTTGAGCCTACACTACTTCATGGAGTGAGACACATGGGGCATGTCTACAAAGCAGAGCTAAAGTCAGATTAAGCTACACAACTTCAGCTACATCAATTATATAGCTTAAGTCAAAATAGCTTAATTTGGCTTTTAGAGCTGCCCACACAGCAGGAAGTCAAAGGAAGAGCACTCTTCCTTCGACTTCCCTTACTCTTTGTGAAGGTTATCATGAGTCAGAGTAAGAAGTCCTCCAGCTCAACATTATTTCAAAATAATAGCTTGTAGTGTAGACACGCACTATGTTATTTCAGAATAACATCAGTTATTCCGAAATAATGCTGCTGTGTAGACATACCCATGGTGTCCAAAGGTTTTGTGAAAGAAAAGAGACACAGAAAAGGGTGACAGATTCAGAACAAACACATTCAAAAGAAGTACATTCATTCCAACTGAAAAGATTTCTCTAGCTCCCATGATATTCAGAGTGAAACCAATTATGAGGAGACCTCCAGATCAGTGGACTCCACTGGTCTTCTAGCATCAAACACAGATCTTCTGTAATGTCATTTCACTGAAATGTTGTTACACTTTAGTTCCAAATTTTACTTTTAAATAGATTAAATAGTCTATATTTTAGGGGAAATGTGTTGGTGAAATAGTCACATTTTCTTGTTAATGTCTAACAAAATTCTGGAAGGATTACTAACAATTACTCAAATTCAATCACCTGTGAAGTAAGTTATTTTTTTACCTCTACCCAATCTGACCTTCATAATAATATTTATGCATATAATATTTCATCCTGCATATCTGAATTAATTTACAAAACTGGTAACTATCATGATCTCCATTTTAAAGAAACTGAGGCTCAAAGAGGCTTTGTATTTTACTCAAGGTCACACACAAATTAGTGTTAGAAGCTAGGTGTTAGTATTGTGACATGCATGCCTAATCCAGTATGCCATAGTATCTCTCAGCTGCATACATACCAAAATACTTTTGGAAAGTTTATAGATATTGTCTGAACACAAATGGATCTCCACACCTGACTTTTTCCTGTATTACTTCTTGTGTTTATTTATATGTATGTGTTTCACTACCTTTCAATAAAAAAACTGTATTTAAAAAATGTGGAGACATTCTTCCAAAGCAATTTGATTTCAAAGTAAACTGTTTAAATTAGCAAAAATTCATATGATTGTTATACCCAATTCCTCTTCCAGATAACATTACATTCTTGAAAAACTTTCTGATGTTCAGTCAACAAATATTGCATAGAAATTACACACTAGAACTATAAATTGAGTACAGTAGAAAAAAAGAGGGCTGAGTTACTCTTCTTTCCCTGTGGCTGCCTGCATACTAAACCTGGCATTCCTTTCACACCCCAGAGCAATGATTTAAATAAAGCATGTATATTTTTATTTTATTTTCAAAAAGAAATTGAGTTAAGGACCCAAGCAACACTGGGTAAATTTTCTAGTTAGAAATACATTTCAGAATAAAATGGCATCTAATAACATAATTTTGGGTATGTGATGATGGTGATTAGATGTGTACATACTAATTAAAATATCAACCTAATTCTTGTATTTTTAGGGTACTATTCCACAATATCCATCAAGTTTGATCTTGTATAGTAACCTTAATGCTCTTAATATATCTTGTCATAAGTCACTATTAGAACTCAACACTCCATTGTTTTCACCTATGGGCCAAACCCCTCAGTTATTACTCTTACAAAAATGAAAGTTTTATCAGAGGATAGATTGCATGTTTGGGCATGTCTACGCAGCAGAGCTAAAGCCGAATTAAGGTATGCAACTTCAGCTACGTTAATTGCGCAGTTTAAGTCAAAATAGCTTATTTCAGCTTTTGGCACTTTCTACACAGTAGGAAGTTGAAGGAAGAACACTCTTTTTTCAACTTCCCTTACTCCTCATAAAATGAGGGTTACAGGAGTCGGAGTAAGAAGTCTTCCAGCTGACCATTGTTTTGACATGTCAAAAAAACTGCTTGTAGTTTAGATGCAGACTATGTTATTTTGGAACAATGCCAGTTATTCTGAAATAACACTGCTGTGTAGACATACCCTACCACTACTAAGACTCCTTGAAGATTATAAAAAGTGGTCAAGTGTTTCTGGCACTGGCTTATATAAAAAAAACCTAGATTCGAGTCCCTGCTCAGACACGGGCCATCTCTGGGTACGTTTACTGCAGGGCTTAACTTGAAATAAGCTACGCAAATTGAACTACATCAATTGCGTACCTTATTTCGAAATAGTTTATTTTGAAATAGAGAGCATCCACACAGCACTAATTTTGAAATAGAGCACTCTTCCTTCGACTTCCCGTATTCCTCATACAATGAGAGTCACAGGATTCAGCGTAAGAAATCCTCCACCTTGGCAGTATTTTAACACTATTTTGAAATAACTGACAGCTGTGTAGACACGGACTAAGTTATTTCAGAATAACACTAGTTATTTCAAAATAGTGTTGCAGTGTAGATGTACCTTCTGTGACCTTGAGCAAGACATTCTGTGCTTCAATTCCCCATGAGCAAAATGGGGTAACAGTACTTTGCAAGGATGTTATGAAGATAAATACAGAAAGATTATAAGGTGTTCAGAAACTATAGTAATAGGAGCATTATAAATGTCTAAAATAGATAGTATTTCCCTAGATTTCAGTTTTGGTATGATATTGCTTAATTCGTATATGGTTCCTTTTGATGCTATTCGAATATGTTGGTTTATTTTATCGTGGTTTTTCAGCTTTCAATAACAATATCACTTAGCATCATTAAATGTGAATCAATATGCATGTCTCAAAACTTGGTATTTAGATGAATGACATTTTAAAAATCAGTTCAGATAAGACAGAAATTTTTTTTGGTCCCAAACATTTACCAAGCCCTTTTTTCCTTCTTTGTTCTGCCCTCACCACTTAACAGCTGAAGTGTTACTTCAGTATCATCTGACAAAAGTCCTTGACTGGGAGTTCTGTGTGTAGGAACATATTAAATCTGTCTCCAAATGTTCTTTCTGCCACATTAGGAACACTCCCAGAGCATGCTGCTCACTCTCATACTGGCAAGGAGACTATTTCATTTCTTTATTACTTCAAATTTAAATTATTGTAATTCTCTTTCTTCTGGGCTATCAACAGAGTCCATTCATAGATTACAATCTCTATAGAATGTTGCTGTGCGTATGTTTGTTCAACACTATTCAAATAGATGTGTAAATTATTCATATTTTTACCATATCCCTCAAACAAATCAGCTCCTTTCTTTGGGGTTACAAACACAAATAAAAAAGGCAGCAGTAGGAAACTTACAGTGTGTATACATTTGCAGGTGGAGGTGTGATTCCCAGCTCAAAGAAACATATTTTTGATAGCTCTCATCAAGCTACTGTGATAAAAATAGAGGGTAGCTGCAACAGTGACACCATGAGCAGCGAATGGGGTAAGCATGTACCCATCTGTATTCAGCCCAACCCAAGGCTTCCACCACTGCAGCTACATTCTATTTTTAGCGTGATAACTTGATGAAAGCTGGTACAGGTATGTCTCCTTAAGCTGGGAATTACACCTCCAGGCAGAAGTGTAGACATACCCTAAGAAAACATCCCAATACTGATTGCTGCCCAAATCACAGTTTAGACAAACTCCCATAAGTATTTGTAAAATACATTGCATCATCCATACAAATAATCTAATGTTATAATTTACTGGAGGCATTGGAGAATTTTGATCATTTTCCCTACCTTGTAAGTTATCTTTCATCCAAGGCAGATATTGATGTAGAAATCCAACATCATCTGAGCTGTGCTAGTGCAGCCTTTGCTTGTTTACAGCACAGGGGTTTTTGAAGATCATGACATTCAAACAGACACCAAACTTCTTGTCTATCAAGCCATCATTCTCTCAATGCTATTGTGTGGGTCTGAAACCTGAACAACCTACAGACATCACTTGAAAATCCTGGAGGGGTATCACTAACGCTGCCTCTGCAAGATCTTGAAGATCAAATGGGAAGACAGGTGCACTAACATCAGGGTTCTGAAAGAGGCAAAGACCACCCATATTGAGACAATGACCATCCATCAGCAACTTGGCTGGACTGGTCATGTTGTTCAGATGCCAGACCATCACCTCCCAAAACAGATCCTGTTTTCTCAGCTGAAATAAGGATACCATAATGTGGGAGGACAACGGAAGCATTATAAGGACTTGCTAAAGGATAACTTAAAGAGGTGCAACATTGATGTTGACACTTGGGAGACACTCGCCCAGGATCGCTCAAAATAGAGAGAACTGAATAGACTGGGAAAAGAGTTGAATCTTCTTCAACTTATTCATAAACGATCTAGAGAAAGGGGTGAGCAGTGAGGTGGCAAAGTTTGCAGTTGATACTAAACTGTTCAAGATAGTCAAGACCAAAGCAGACTGTGAAGAACTTCAAAAAGATCTCACCAAACTGAGTGATTGGGCAACAAAATGGCAAATGAAATTTAATGTGGATAAGTGTAAAGTAAGGCACATTGGAAAAAATAACCCCAACTATAAATACAATATGATGGGGGCTAATTTAGCTACAACTAATCAGGAATGAGATCTTGGAGTTATCGTGGATAGTTTTATGAAAACATCCACGCAGTCTGCAGCAGCAGTCAAAAAAGCAAATAGGATGCTAGGAATTATTTAAAAAGGGATAGAAAATAAGATGAAGAATATCTTACTGCCCCTATATAAAACTGTAGTACTCCCACATCTTGAATACTGCGTACAGATATGGTCTCCTCACCTCAAAAAAAGATATTTTGGCATTAGAAAAGGTTCCGAAAAGAGCAACTAAAATGATTAGGGGGTTGGAACAGGTCTCATATGAGGAGAGGCTAAAGAGACGGGGACTTTTCAGTTTAGAAAAGAGGAGACTGAGGGGGGATATAATAGAGGTACAGCCTCTCCTCTACTTACGAACGAGTTACGGACCAAGCAATTGGTCTGTAACTCGGTTTGTTCGTAAGTCGGACCCCATAGAGTTACACGCGACCACGCTGTTCGTAAGCGTGGATCGCATTCGTAACTTGGGGTCTGCCATTTACGACAGCTTCGGTCGTAAATGTGAACGGTTGTAAGTTGACCGTTCGCAACTCAGGGACCGGCTGTATATAAAATCATGAGTGGTGTGGAGAGGGTGAATAAAGAAAAGTCATTTACTTGTTCCCATAATATAAGAACTAGAGGACACCAAATGAAATTAATGGGTAGCAGGTTTAAAACTAATAAAAGAAAGTTCTTCTTCACACAGTGCACAGTCAACCTGTAGAACTCCTTGCCAGAGGAGGCTGTGAAGGTTAGGACTATAACAGAGTTTAAAAAAGAGCTAGATCAATTCATGGAGGTTAGGTCCATAAAAGGCTATTAGCCAGGGGGTAAGGAATGGTGCCCCGGCCTCTGTTTGTCAAAGGCTGGAGCAGGATGGCAGGAGACAAATTGCTTGATCATTGCCTTCGGTCCACCCCCTCTGGGGCACCTGGCACTGGCCACTGTCAGCAGACAGGAAATTGGGCTAGATGGACCTTTGGTCTGACCCAGTATGGCCGTTCTTATGAGATTGGGACAGACGGTACAGAGGAAAATGGTGACTGTCTGGGCAGAGATGGGCTGGGAACAAGGAGAGAAGAGACTGAGACTGGAAGCCTCTTGGGAGGTCAGTACTGGTTCAGCAAGGAGACTGGGAGTCATAGTGCATAGGATGGGGGAAGAGATAAGACTGAGATAGGGATAGATTGGAGACAGGGAACAAGGAAAAGGGGTCGAGCTTAGGGGAACAGGTGGAAGAGTCTGTACTCATTTAGGGGGTGAAAAGGAGCCCAAAATTCCTTTCTTACCGTTCTTCTGCTGACCTCAAATATCTGAGAGTCCCCTTGGCAAAGTGTCCTATCCCCCAGTTTACTCCATTAACTTAAGTAGCAGAAGTCCGTGCAGTCAATCTACAGATTCCAGCTCTCTTGATGAACCAGGTAGGTGTTAATATTATGTCGTAGGTCTGAATTTCTGGAGATGAGATGTTAAGGGGTTTTTTTAAACTTAGGAAATTACACACATAAAATTTATGTGAAGTGAACATTAAATTTGCAAAGTCAAGCACTCACAGTATGAAACACCAGAATTAACTCTGTCTAAGAAACTTTAATTATGCCCCTCGTGCATATGCATTTTGATATAGCCTTTAATTAGATAATCACATACTATTTTTTCCTCAGGTCCCTTCTTCATTCAGTGCCTAAGACCAAACTGTTTAGACGTGAATCACAATTTTGTAGTGAAGGAGGCAGATATCTTTATAATCCCTGATTCATTTCTGTTGCATAAAAAAAGCCTCCGCCTGAGCTCACTAGATTTATATACATGGATTTTCTAAAGCTACACCAAAACTGTAAGGTCTAAGGTTTTAAACTGCAACTTATTGTGATCCTTGTCAATCTTTGCAATCTGTGTAACTCTCAAACTTACTGTAAACTGCAACTTTGTAATCTTTGTAACATGCAGCTACTTTGCTTGTAACTTTCTCTAAGCTGCATTCTCCCCTGAGTGAATGGAGAGTGTGAGTGTGTTTGAAGAAGGCTTGGAACAATGGAGCACATTTCAATGAGTCATCACAGTTTGGACATGCTCCTTGCTGGATAAAGCTATGTCTGGGCATGCTCCCTGATGACAAAGTGAATGAGTCACAGGGGCCATTCAGACACAATATAAGGAGAAGGAGCACATGTGAGACTCTCTCTTTTTCCTTCCCCTGCTCCTGAGAAGCTCCTCTCCAGTGTCCCTCCTGACCAGCTTCCCCAGCCATGATGAGCAGACAGACCCTCCAGGATCCACATGCCTTGGCTCCTTCTGTGTGTGATTGCCCTTTGCCTGAGAGAGAGAGAGAGAGAGAGAGAGAGAGAGAGAGAGAGAGAGAGAGAGAGAGAGTGTGTGTGTGTGTGTGTGTGTGTGAGAGAGAGAGAGAGAGAGCGAGAGAGAGAGAGAGAGAGAGTTCTATCTTCTTTAGTTTAAACCTTTAGTGGGGGCTTTCTCCTCTTTACTTTTACCTAGTGGAAATAAACCCATACTAGTGTAACCTTGGGTGGTCTCCAGTGAGAATATTTTTGGGGTAACAATTTCTTGCAGAAGTAAATGAATGAGGCTGGGGACTGCAGGAAGAGAAGGGAAGTTCTCATGGTTAAGAATGCTGTTGAACAAAACTGGAATCTATCTCTGTATTTGTCTCTCAGTTCCTATGTGGTGCTAGACAATTCACTTAATTTTTTTTCACAAGTGCACTGTGTATTCTTCACTTTTTTGGGTGCCCAATTGGATACCCTAGAATCCAAAAAATCATGTAAATGCTGAGAACTCACAATTTCAATTGAAAGCAATGAAAGATGTGCTTGAATACATGCCGTTCCTAAATAATACTAAGTATTCTGAAGGGCCTAGGTATCTCAAATTAGTCACTCAAAATCAGTGGATACAACTGAGTAAGCTCTCTGTGCCTCAGTTCCTCCTCTGTAAAATGGGGATAAAACCACCCCTCATTTCATGGGGGTGTCATGAAGAGAAAATAATTAATGTTTACAAGGCAGTCAAATAGTTTGCTGATGAAGATCATAGACAAACACACAAAGAAATCTCTAATTCTGTCTTCGCATAAAATAGATGTGAATAGCAGGTGGTAAGTAAGATGCAGGACCATACACTAATATTCTGTTTTCTTCTCATTGTTCAATCAGCTGCTTATTAAGTATGTACCATCCATCCTGCACAGTAAAGAAGGCAGGGGTCCTTTAGTTAAAAAAAACAAAAAAACAAAAAAAATCCACAGTATGTGAATATGTAATTAAAGACTAGCATGCCACATATTCTCAAGGGTGCCAAATTAAGATTACTGAGGCAGCCTTAATTCAGCATTTCTTAATTTAGTGCTTGGTTATGTAACTTAATAATGTTCTTTTAATGCAGTTTTTGTGTGTAATATATTTATACTCATGAATGCAGAGATAGATACCTAGCATAAATATTGTGCAATATCATTTATTAAATAAACACTATTAATTTGACAATAACATTGCAACTTTAATCACAGTACATGCTTCATTTTTTTGTGACTCACTCATGGGTACATAAAGTAATTTTACTGGCAGTATTAGAATTACTGTACTGTGAGTATTATGCCACACATATCTTCCCCCTAATGCACACATATAATCTCAGTAATTGCAAAAAATGTTCTTCTCATCATTTTAGGATTAACCTGGTTTAGAAGTAATGTTCTTTATGTTTCATCAGCATTATGGCTACTAACAATAAGCCTTTCCAAATGTGTTGTTTGAAATGATACACAAAGCTGCAAAAGTGCAGCCTGATTTCTATGAGAAAAGTGGAAGGAGAGGTATGCAATGCCAAAAGGACCAAACTCACATAGTGCCTGCACTAAAATAAAGTGAGAAAATAAAGCTTGTTATGTAGAGATATAATTGCAATCAAATTCCTTTCCTTTTCACAAAATAAAACCTTTCCCCAATTTATTTATTTATTTTGCAGAGGCTCTTGGAATTTATGTTTGAGAATACATAGGGGAAAATCTAATTTCCAACCCATCTAGCCCAGACTCAATTACAGTATGCAGCTCAGAGAGGGCAATAAAAGGTTAGTTATTTAGCTTATGTACTGTACAAACAACTAGACACACATTGCTAAATTAGTTTTCCCAGTTCATTCTCTGTGACTCAGTATTATGTATTTTAAAGAATTTCTTATTGATAGACTGAAAAATTTAAAAAATGTATAAACTGACATTTAAATGTAGATTCGTCTGCATCAACCTTAAGATTAATTAAAATGCTGCTTTTTCTTTTTCCTGCAAGTCTTATAAATCTTTTCATCCATTCTTATTATATTCTAAAATAAACTTCACTTGTGCCTTATTTCTTCTAGGAGGAAATTACATCAGTTCATAGTGACACAAAGTTAACAGAAGATTAAGAGATACACAAACATAGGGTAGTCAACATCAGTAAGACATGCAAAAGACCAGATTCATTCCTAGTATAAACAAGTGCATCCTGGTATGTTAATTTACATTAAAGCTGATCTCCCTTACCACAGATTTGATTTCTCTACCAGTACCATATATAATCCACTTGCAGCAACAATCCCTTTAAAAAGCTAGAGATGCACAACAAACAAAAATCCAGCAAACATTTCTAAGGTGGGACTTTCCAGTTTTGCTAAATAGTACAAAGTGGCCTTAAAATGTCCAGGGAATGCTAGTGGATAATTTTCTTTGTGCAGAGGAGCCCCGCATCAGTGGAAGTCTGAAGGAGGCACCTCCATAGCTTGCTATGGCAGCTGCCTCTTGTTCCTGATATAAGGAAAATGAGAAACATGTCAGGAACATTCTGGAGGGTGAGAGGAAACCTGCTGGAGTCACCGTGTCTCATCCTTAAACCTTGTGCCAGTGATGGAAGTTATAAGTCACTATTCTTGGGTCATACATTTTGGATAGCAACTGAAAAACACATGTTTAGGCAATATATTTCTCCCTATTGACGTTAATGTCAAAGCTTCCACTGACATTAGTGGGGTCAGGATTCCATGAAAATAATCCAGTTCTCCACTGCACTCAGATTAAGTGGAGAGTGTCAGGCACAGGAAGCTGTATGCATCTCCTGGATCCCTATCCACATTCCATAAACTAATCATGGAAGAAATTAAGCAATATTTCACTTAGCTTCTCTTTTTAAAAGTACAGTTTAATAATCAGAGGAGTACAATGTGCACTCAAGTATATATTTAATTTAATTTAATTTAATAAACATTTATATGGGGCCTATCAATGAAATACATTATAGTGCCATGTGTATGCCATGTGTAAGATTATGGCATACAAAAACCAAACCAACCAACCCTTTCTCATTGGTAAGGAATTCATACCCCACTTGCAGGGGACCATCAAAATGAACTAGAGCAGCTCTAATCATACAGCAAATTACTCAAAAATGTAAGCAGCATTGCATACCTTTGTACTGGGCCAAGTATTCCTGTGCATAGAAGTATCAGTGGTATAGTGCAATCTTTGCTACACAGATGAGTGAACACCGAGTGACTGGGATTTTAAGGGACCACTTTAGTGTTACAATAATTTTCATTGCTATGTTTTATGTCCAGCTATCAGGAGTTCTTCTGTCATTACACCATAACCCCTACTTCCATTTTAATGCACATATTTTTCAGCTCAGTTTGATCCTTAGCCATTAATACTAGACTGTTCAGACATTAAGGTGCCTGACTTTCATTTATTTGAATGTAAGAAAACCCAACAATTCCTCAGTGATCATCACAGCTATATCAAGGTATTTTCTTTTTCAATCAATTTAAGAATGATCAGAAATGTTGTCTTTGAGTTCCAAAAGTAGGTTTGTAAATATAATGGGCTGACCTCTGCCCCAGTTTAAGGGATTCAAGTATGAGTATTGCTCCAATTTAAGTATGAATATTGATATTTCAGTTGCAACAGCCACAGATCCATTGTGAATTCAAATATAGTTAGTCATGTATCATGAAAAAATAAATATCAACAGTACTCTTAGATGGAAAAAGGTCTTAAGTGATTACAAATTATTTTAGTGATTCTCTTTGATATTTCCTTATTTTACTAAATTCTCTCTCTCTAGAAGCCTAATGTAAAGTCTATTGAAGCCTGTGGGAATCTTTCCAAAACCTTTAGGGGGCTTTGGATCAGGACAGACTTAACTCCTAGATCTGTCTATAGCCCCAGAACTAGCCTCACCCATAGCTCCAGGACACTTTCTCTTTCCTAGCTCTTGTATTCAGGGTATGGTTTCTGCTTACAACTGAGCTAAAAATAATCCAGTAAAACTAGTAATGCATTTAATGATATTTTTCCCTTGTCATTCAGTAAAACATAATCGAGTTGTGTATACTGTCCCACCCTCTCCTCTGAGCTACTCATCCCTAACTAATTTCTCTGAAAAGGTAAGTCTACACAGAAGCGTTATTTTGGAATAACTAATGTATTCCGAGATAACATAATGCACATCTACACTACAAGCCTTTATTTCCAAATAATGTCAAACTGGAGGACTTCTTACTTAGACTCAAAGGAGTGTTCTTCCTTTGACTTCCTGCTGTGTAGACAGCACCAAAAGCCGAGTTAAGCTATTTCGACTTAAGCTACACAATTGACGTAGCTCAAGCTGTGTGGCTTAATTCGACTTTAGCCCTGCTGTGTAGCCATGCCCTTAGATACCAAGCCTTCATTTTCTTTTCTATGCCTTCTGTTCCAAAACAACCTTTTGTTTTTCTCATGACAAACCCCATTTTAAACCTTTTTTTAAAAAAATCCATAATATATATGTTCATTAAGCTACTGACAAAAATCTTTCCTAAAAATCTTTTCCCTATCTGCTCTCTTGCTCTTATTCTCTCTGTCACATACAGGGTCCACTCCCAATTTTGGCTTTCAAGTCTTTCAACTTAACAGTTTGAAAATAATGAGGAAGTTCACATCTGTTACTAGTACCCAAATAAACATACAACATGTATTTGTACTTTTGGTTTTCACTGGCTTTTTCAGAGACATTTACAGGGCTAAAGTAGCATGAAGTGTGAACATTTCCACTTATAATGGAATCAATTACCAGAGGAAGTTTGAATAAATGGCTTCTGGAGGCATTAAAAATCTCATGGATAGTTTAAATACACATATACTAGAAACACAAATATAAGTGCAGGACTGCACATACACTACTTGATGCTACTTACCCTGCTGAAAAAAGGCACAGTGATATGAAGCCAGGAAAATGCCATATGACCAAAAGCAAATTGTATCATAGAAACATGAAGCAGAATGATGTAAAGGCAGTCTACCATTCTGGTGAAACTGTATTATTAATGAAAACCCAGAATGATAAAAAGCAAACTACTTTTCACAAGAGTATACCTAATCACCAGTTAAACCATTTTGGGATGCAAACATAATTTTAATATTGCAGGAATCTAGTGTACAGAAGCCCAATCTGAACAGTCCATCTGTTCATCCCCAGACTAAATATATCACTCAGGAATCTAAAGTACATGGCTCAGGAGGAACTGGCTCAAGAAACACATGGTTAGTTCAAAGCTATGCCAAGCCTCTAGAGAGTTTTCTGAGGTACAAGAGAAGTAGTGTCTATCTGTCTAAAAATATCTCTTGTCAAATGTACCATGCTATATTTTATAGTCATTTCTAAAAAGTGACTGTAGAGCTATGAAAGGTCTTGTCTGGCAGCCTGAGAGATGAAAGTCTCAGGCCACAAAATAGACAGGCATGGGCAACAACAAGTCATGCTTCCTCACACTGCCTTATGAATATACCTCAATGCTGCCCTAAAAAGGCTAATTTAAAAAAATTAGTTTAAATGAATACAGACTGCCAACTTCACTATTAAGATTCCCAACAAGGACATGTCTACACTAGGAAATTGTTTCAAAATAACTTATTTGGAAAAAATAACTCCCCGAATAACTATTTTGAAATAACATGTCAACACTACAGAAGCCAGCCTCAAAATAAGTCTGAAGCAGGCTCCGTTAGGGTACGTCTAGACTACAGGCTTTTGTCGACAGAGGCTTTATCGACAGATACTGTCGACAAAGCTTCTGTCGACAAAGAGCGTCTAGACTACATCCAGTTCATCCACTACATCCAAAGCAAGCCGCTTTGTTGACATGAGAATGTAGACGCAAAGGACAGTGTAGATGCAATAACGCTTTCTGTCGACAGAACTCTGTTGACAAAAGGCGTTCCTCGTAGAATGAGGTTTACCGCCGTCGACAAACCTGCCGAGTTTTGTCGACGTTATGTCGACAGAACTCGGCGGTAGCGTAGACGCAGGTATAGTTTTGTTGACAAAAGTCCATTTTTGTCGACAAAACCCTGTAGTCTATACACACCCTTAATGTGGATGCGCTACCTTGACTTAGAACCCCAGGAAAACCTGGGAAGTAACTGCTTTGAATGACTCCGGGGAGTAGTTATTTCAAAATAGCAACAGTGAATTGTCCACATGCCCACTATTTTGAAATAACTATTTCAAAATAAGCATTATTCCTCGTGAAAGCAGGAGTTATTATTTTGAAATAACCAGCCCCTTATTTCAAAATAACAGGCTTGGTAGTGTGGATGCTTCATTTGTTATTTTGAAATAACTCCCTAGTGTAGACCAGGGCCAAGAGTTCTAACTGTAACAGTGGAGATTACGATATAAAAGGGGGTTGGGGAAATAGATTGTACTCTAGGAAACTGACAGACACCACCATCCTTGTTTCACACAGGCCACTCAACAGCCATTAGATAGTGAAAACTGTTGATCCCTTTCAGCCTGGATCAAATTTTAGCTGACTGTTAGCCATCTATCTACCTAATATCATTGTTATGGGCCAAAATATTAAATTAAACAACCCATCAGTTCAAACACAGAGAAAGTGGTAGTCCACTGGCACTTGAGTTTTTATATCCCTTTGCCAAGAGAAACATAGGAAATCCATGAGTTTCCAATATCCCTTGGGACTACTCATCAGAATCACCTCAGCCTTCTAGAATGTAATTTTAAAACTCTGGATTTTGTAGGAACTCAGAATATTTCAAAAGTTAACAACCTCTCTAAATGCACAAGGGTCTTAGAAATGGTGAGCCAAATTCTGTTGTCAGTTATACTGGTGAACCAGCTTCATTGGTTTTTGCAGTGAGGTAACATTATTGAACCCAATAGATTTACTTAAGATTTATATATATGGCCCAGTGTGTATGTGGCTTCATCCCTTCCTCCTTGCTTTTACAATATATGAGTGATGAAAAGAAGTGCTGCTTCTTTGAGATACAGAGAAAGAATGCAGTCTCCAGTCTTATCCCAAATTTAAGGGAAATTGGCAAATATATGTTCTCTCAAAGTTGGTATACCTTTTTGAATGTTAGTATACCTGTATCAGGGTTCATGCAAAGGCCCTCAACTTTTGGCCCCTTTGCACCCACAAACCAGTTGGAGACCCTTCTTTTGGTGCAATCACCGATGCCCTTTATTACCCGTATCAATTCCCACCACCTTCTTCATAGACTGCTAGCTGGGGAAGCACATCCTTCCACTCCCTGGCTCCTCCCCTTCTTTTCTCTGTGGCTTATGAGGCCTGCTGCTTTCCCCATTTACCCCTCAGGTGTGGGCTTAGCCAGCTCTAATTACCTTTTCCTGCTGAAGCTATCATGACAGCGCTCTGGCCAGCAGCCTGTCAAAATACCTATTGGATTTTATTTGTCCAAAACCACTGAAGAGCTAATTTCTGCAATAGTTTTTATTTGCAGCTGAACAACCTTATCAAATAATGACGGGATATAAGCGTCACAGAAACCAAAATATTCTTGTTATTTATCTACCCTCATAACCTTTATATTACTACCCATTATTGTAGCATCTTTCAGATAAAATAGATTAGGAAAAGCAAGGTCCCTACTGGACTTCTTGGAGTCTATGACTTTTAACCTTTTTCATAGGAAATTTGACTTGGGGTAAGTATTTCTATATGTTTATTTCTAAAGGAAGATGTGAATTATTCTAATTATCTAGTTACAAATCCAGTACAATATTTTGGAGCTACATTTACAAAGTACAATACCCATTAAGACTTTATCAGTAACAAGTAGGCAGTATTGCCAGTCCCAAATGTTCAAAAATAGTAAGTCTACCCACCTACCCCAAAAATGTGAGTTGTTGTTTTTTTTAATTATTACTGCTGATTTCTTTTTATTTGCTTTTTTTGGGTTTTGAGCCTTTTGGTGAACTTACCTCACACTTTCAAGCTTTTCTCTGCAGCCAAAAGTCTTAGAAACATACCTTTTTCAAAATGGAAGTTGAGATTCATAGTGTATCTTTACACTGCATCAGGGTATCTCTGCCTGCACCTTGCCCATGTCACCTGACTCAGGCTTGCAGAGGTATTTAATTGCAGTGTAGCTGTTTGGGCTCAGGTTGCAGAGAACCCTCCCCCCTCATAGGGTCCAAGAACCCAAACTCCAGCCAAAGCCCAAATGTCTATACCACAATTAAACAACCCCTTGGCCTAAATCAGCTAGGACAGGCTAGCTGCAGGTTTTTAATTGCAATGTAGATGTACCCATAAATTCCAAGATAAGATGGAAGGGGATTGTTTCATTAATCATGGAGGAAATCCTCAAGGAATCCAAGGAAGTACTTGGAAGAGGGGAAAGTGATCAGGAATAGTCAGCATGAATTCATCCAGGGTCAAGTCATGCCTAATCAACCTGATTGTCTTCTGTGGCTCTGTGGACATGGGGAAGGTGGTGGACGTGATATACCTTGACTTTAGCAAAGTTTTTGATACCGTTTCCCACAGTATTCTTGACAGCAAGCTAAGGAAGTATGGATTAGATAAATGGACTGTAAGGTGAATAGAAAGCTGACTAGCTTGTCAGGCTCAACGGGTAGTGATCAACGGCTCGATGTCTGGTTGGCAGTTGGTATCAAGCAAAGTGCCCCAAGGGCAGGTTCTAGGGCCTGTTTTGTTCAACATCTTTATTAATGACCTGCATGAGGGGATGGATTGCACTCTCAGCATGTTTGCAGAGGACACGAAACTAGGGGGAGAGGTAGATATGTTGGAGGGTAAGGATAGGGTCCAGAGTGACATAGACAAATTGGAGGACTGGGCCAAAAGAAATCTGATGAGGTTCAACAAAGGGACAGAAGAATCCCAAGCACTATTACAGGCTGGGGACTGACTGGCTAAGTAGCAGTTCAGCAGAAAAAGACCTGGGGATTACAGTGGATGAGAAGCTGGATATGAGTCAAAAGTGTGCCCTGGTAGCCAAGAAGGCTAATGGCATATTAGGGTGCATTAGGAGGAGCATTGCCAGCAAATCTAGATAAGTGATTATTCCCCTTTATTTGGCACTGGTGAGGCCACATCTGGAGTACTGTGTCCAATTCTGGGGTCCCCATTACAGAAAGGATGTGGATGCATTGGAGAAAGTCCAGTAGAGGGCAACAAAAATGATTAGGGGGCTGAAGCACATGACTTATGAGGAGAGGCTGAGAGATTGGGGATTATTTTGTCTATAGAAGAGAAGAGTGAGGGGGGATTTCGTAGCAGCTTTTAACTACCTGAAGGGGGATCCACAGAGGATGGAGAAAGGCTGTTCTCAGTAGTGACAGATGAAAGAATGGGAAGCAATGATCTCAAGTTGAAGTTGGGGAGGTCTAGGTTGGATATTAGGCAAAACTATTTTACTAGAATGGTGGTGAAGCACTGGAATGATTTACCTAGGAAGATATTGGAATCTGCATCCCTAGAGTCCTGGCTTGACAAAGCCCTGGCTAGGATGATTTAGTTGGGGTTGGTCCTGCTTTGGGCAGGGGGTTGGACTTGATGACCTCCTAAGGTCTCTTCCAGCCCTATGATTCTATGGGACCATAGTGGTCAGTTAGTTCAGTGGTTTGCAAACTACATTCTGCTGGTGGCCCATTCAGCACACAGCTGCAGCCCAAGTGACATCCTCAGGGCCATACAGGTATTATATATATTGTGGGGATGGAACCCACATAACAAATAAAGAGCTGCATATGTGGCTATAGTGGTAAATAGGTTGAGAACCACTGATCTAGTCTGACCTCCTGCATAACACTGACCACAGAACTTCCTCAAAATAATTCCTCAAGTGGATCTTTTAGAAAAGCATCTAATCTTGATCTTAAAATTGCCAGTGATAAAGAATCCACTGTGATCCATGGCAAATTGTTCCAGTGGTTAATTACTCTGTCAAAAATGTAAGCCTTATCTCCAGTCTGAACTTGTCTAGCTTCCCCTTCCAGCCTTCAGACAGTGTTACAGGGCATCCCCGCTATATGTTGCCCTAGTATACATCTGTTCTATACTTGGACGCTTGTAGGAACTGATACGTTATAAGTCCTCCCATTTTCTGCTCTTAAGTCACGCAAAGAAAAAAAACCCAATTTGCACAAATGGAAGTCAGCCGTGGGGAAAAAATTCCCTGCTTTAAGTTGTTTCACTATAAGTCCATGTTTTTTGGGACTGTCTTGAACTTATAGCAAGGACGGACTGTATACCTTTCTTTGACAGATTTAATAGCCCATTATTGAATATGCAGAACAGGGGTCTCAAACTCCCAGCCCATGGGCCAGTCCCAAACAGAGTAATTGCACAATCTGGCCTGGGACTGCTGATAGGCTGGGGAAGCCTATCTATTACTGGTTTTCAAGCTCCACCCCTTCCCACCATCCCCCTCCCTCCATGGCACTCCATTCCCCGAGCTTGTGGCTTTGAGAATCACTGTGGGGGTTGGGGAGCTGGCACAGCAGGGGTGGGAAGCAGAGCGCAGCTAAGAAGTACACCCTCCCACTGTGCTTCACTTCTGCTGTGAGAGTGTGGGGAAGGGGGGAGGACTTCTGCAAATACAAAAGTGAAAAAACTTCTCTGCCCCTATTCAAGAATCCCTTGTCTATGCATCAACTGATTATATTATCTCTTTTAACCAGCATCACACAGAGCTCATATTCAGCAGATATCCACTATGACCCTTAATCTGTTTGGGTATGTCTATACTGCCACCCTAGTTCGAACTAGGGTGGCTAATGTAGGCATTCGAACTTGCAAATGAAGCCTGGGATTTAAATATCCCGGGCTTCATTTGCATGTTCCCGGGCAGGCGCCATTTTTAAATGCCTGTAGTTCGAACTATCTGCCCGCGGCTCCACACGGCACGGACTAGTAGTTCGAATTAAAGCTCCTAATTCGAACTACCGTTATTCCTCCTGCAAGTGCTACTAGACTAGTTGTTTTTTAAGTTTTTCCTGTTACAGACTAACTCAGCTACCTCTTTAAAGCTTTTGGATCCATTTTTTGTGTCATATGCAAACTCACCAGTGATTCTATTATATTTTATGTACCACATCACTAATAAAAATATAAATCATAGGATCAAGAACCAATCTCTTGTAGGACTCACTACAAACACACCCACTTGGTGATGATTTCTCATTTACAGTTACATTTTGAGACCTGTTGTTATCCAGTTTTCAATCCATTTAATGTTTGCTGTGATACTTTTATATCAGTCTAGTTTTTTAATCAAAATGTTGTGCATATTACCCTGAGTGTAAGTTCTATGAATACAAGTATACAAAATGGAGTCTGTGAACTGCCATTTTGTATAAGGGATGTCTTTTCCATCATAAGTGTAGCTTCCCTGCCAAAAGAGCAGCGTTTCACACGGTACTCTACCTATGCACTCATCTCAACACCATGTGCACCCGTCACTTTAGTGTTGCACTCCTCACCAAAGCTGCACTCCGCCCTCTAGTTAGCTGCACTCATCCCTCTAATCATCTGCACACGGCCCCAAAACCTTGCACTCAGCACGTTGAGTCCTTTTCCCACCTCAAGGCTAATAAAAGGCTTGGGCTGAGGAGAGTTCAGGTTCCTTTGGTCCCTCTTGCTCTGTGGGTTCCTTAGATTCCATACCCTTTTGTGTTAGTGTAACATCTATGGATTAATGGACTGTGGTGAAGCCTTTGGCTTTTGACTTGCATACTGCCCACGTGTGGAAATCTCCCACGTAAGGGTTTTTTGGGTTGGAGTCATATTACTATTGGACTTGGACTTTGTCATCATTCCACTCACCTTCTGGATCGGACAGTTTTGCTGAAGAGCCAGTCGGTATCGTATCCAGGGAGAGCCATTATCCTAGACGATCAAGGATCTTCCGACAGCCCTAGGCCAGAAGGTGAGGATACTGCGTCAAGGGATCTCCCCACTGGTCCTCCCTCGAGGCTTAAAATTAGCCAAGAGGTAGTAGGTCGTGGGCGCCAATCGCCTGACATTTTGTGACGTATGACCTTTTGTATTGGGATCTTTTCTATCTCCTTTATATCTTGGGATAGGGTGGGTTGTATTTATTGCTCCTGTTTTGCTGTTCAAAATTCTAAAATATATGGTTTGGCCCTAAACCTTTTGTGCCTGATTATTGGATCAGTAGTCCGCCGGTGACAGAGATACGGATTACCAGGCGAATGTCGCTTCTGGATCAGGCATCATTTACAACTAGTCAGAGCGAGTCTAATTATCTTTAAAAATTAAGTTATCTCATTCCCTGGGTAACATGCAGTACATTGCTCAAACACGTTTTAGAAATTTACATATACTACATCAACACTATTACCTCTATCAACCAAGCTTGGAGTCTCATCAGAAAAAGGAATCACTTCTAATCCAACATGATGATTCCAGCAACTGGGGCTTGCAGAATAAAACATTAAACCTCAAGATATTTCTGATAAAAATCACAAGATCTGGCAATGAGAATAGTGTTTTTAAAGATTTTACATTACATTTAGTTAGAAGAAGTAACTTTATATTAATCACCCTTTTACATCACAGTCTTTATGGTTTAAAATGTGGGTGGCTTCAGTCCTTTTCTTTTAAGTTTTCCATTTGGGAAAGGAATTTCTGCCACTTGCTTTGAATAATAAAGATTTTTTTGATTTTGAAGGAAGCCCAGTTCCTTAAATATGACTATTTTTATTGTCAGAATGGTTCACTTTGCTCTTTCTTTATGTTCAGACCAATTTGAAATGCCCAGTCAGTAGAGCACTGAGCAAATACAAAATTTGTATCCACATCTGCATCTGAAAAAATGAGCCATGGATATCCGCATCCACAGATGTGGATGAGGATATCCACAAATCTGAAGGAGATATCAGCGGATTTGCAGGGCTCTACCAATCAGCATTTCTCTTGTTTGGTTGTTACAAATATATTCCAAACCTGGTGGATGGACATAAGGATCTGTGTGAAGCCAGAACCCTAGAAGGCCTGTACCCTTACAGTTCATAGTGTTCTTTCTTGCCACAAGACCAGAATACAATAAACAATCACAATGTTAGCTTCTAATGACTTAAAATGCTAAACACTGGGCACTTAGAATACTTATAGCCCACTCTATTAGCCTCATATAGCGTGGACACTCTAATTGACAACATTTTTTTCTCCATTTTTTCCCTTCTCATTCCCTCCCCATCCCTTCTCTTTCTCTATTTGTTTGCAACCTCAACCCCTTTACTCCATTCATCTGAAGAAGTGGGATGTGCCCACGAAAGTTCATGATACCATCTACATTTTTTATTAGTCCCTAAGGTGCTGCAAGACTATTCACTGTTTTTTAAGCTTCTAATGTAGTCATCCTTCAATATGAAATTCTCAATTGGTGAAAAGCTTAGCCATCCACTAGCTCCTAAATTGCCTTCACTGTTATTCACTGGATTTTATTTTCCATAGAATTTGGGCAATTAAATTTGTCAATGCTCAGCTGCATTCAGATTCTTTCCCCTTTTTAAAAAAATATCTGTTTTACAAGCAACTTTGTATAACAGTGAAATTGCTACATGGGCAGAGAGGGACAACCTCATGGACAGGTAGCACATAAATTCCCTAAAGACAGGAAAAGCAAGAGGAGTTCAATCTGTATTTGCTCATAAATAAAAAAACTTATGCTTTGATGTTTTATTTTTAGAGAGTTGCTCTAATGAAAGACAGCTACCATCAATGGCTAACTGCTCCCCATCTCTCTGACCATGTCCCCCAACTGTTGTGTCTGAATAGGATGCAGATGCAGCTAGAGTTGAATGGAAGTTTTCCTAACTAATGATTGCATGATGGGAAATTTCAACAGCTGTTAAAGTGCAAACAGAGTCTTGAATTCAAGTATTAAGAAGATAGAAAGAAAGAAATTTTATTTATTTTGTTTAAAATATTGCTTACCTCTAAAAATATATTATGTACATTTAAGAAAATTTTCCTTTGTTTTGCCTTAGAGGTTGGCGAATTTAGTGTTCTATCACTATAAATGTTCCCTGTAAGATTTGGGACTGATTATGAGATGAGTTACTGATCATATCTACTCTTCAATTTAGTTTATAGATTAACCTGTGCCTTATTGACACAGACAATCAGAAAGAGCTGACAAGTGTCTTTGCCTCCAAAGTGTCCTCTTGATACCAGCAGTTGATACTGAGTATTGTAGAAAGATGATTTGGGGAGTCTCTTCTGTAGATCCTTGAGAGTTATCATGTTTCAAATTATGGAAATGAGATATCTGGAAATGAGACAGGGGATGAAGAGAAATCAATCCTGCCATACAATTATGGTGTAGTTTTCCAGTTTACTGGGATGCATTTACACTAAGAAAAAATTAGCCTGTTACAGGTCCATTAGAGTCCACCAGTGTAGCACCACTATGAGTAGCAATAATGGAAAACTGAGCATAAACAGCACAGATGTCAAATAATGTGGTGATAAAAACATACTTTACTTACACTACAGTTTTCACTGCTGTAGAACTGCACTAGCAGACTCTGGTAGTGTGTTACAGGTCACATTTTTTTCCAGTGCAGACAAGACTTTAGAAATCAACCAAAGACTACTGCTCTGGATTGAATCATCTGAACTGACAGACACTAACTAGAATTTCTACTCCATAATGCAAAGAAAGACAAACTTAGAGCAGGTATCCACATGTAACAAGAAAAGCAAGAACAAAATTTGTAGATACAGGAATTTGAGAGGTTCCAAATTAGGGGGAATGGCAGAATTTGCAGGAAATTAATGAATGTCCCTTGTAACTATTGTTTTTCATTATTGATTGAATACGTCCATGTATGTTTTACAAAGGCATTTGACATAGATTGCTAGCACTGCACAGACTTTTCACTAAGGAAAACAAGTTATGCGTATAGAGAACCCTGAATGGAATGCTGCAAAGAGGGACATAGCAGAACTGTTTGGGTTTTACTGTACAAGGCAATCTGGATACCAGGAATGTTTACATGACTACACTGCATGCTAGTGAAGCACAGCTGTATTGCCCCAGTTATTGAGTGGACTTTTGGGGAATGGCTGGAGAAAGAATTAGGCTGGTGACAGAGTTGCTCTAGTAACACTTAACAACGTGCTCCTGACTCTTGGTGATCTCTTCAGCCAAGTAGGGTACCTGTCTTTTTCTGTTCATTAGTAAAAAGCCCAACAGCTTAGCAACAAATCTGTCACTGGCTTCAATAGAAGTCAGATCCAGCAATAAAACATTATGTCTGGCTACCTATGGCACCAAAGAGTATTCTTGCAGACAGAAATAGAGCATAGATGTGTCTTGGCCATGACATCCTTTCCCAGGCCATATACTGGAAGCCTGAAAGAAAGATGGCACTATATGGCCTTTATGGCATTCTTAAATAGCCACTAATGCTAAGATTGCTCCTAGTTGTTGGCTATGCTTATTTTATGGCCCTTTTTATGCAAATGGAGCAAGGGTTCAAGAGTACACCTGAAAATCAGGTCTCGTGTTCATTCTTGGTGCAGTTTTGGTTGTAGTGGTAGGTTTGCCCAATTACCACTTGTATGATACATTATTTCTACTATGCCAAAGAATGACTTACACTACAGCTTTTTAATCTATGCCACAGAATGACTTCCATCTTTTCTAATCTATTCGTTTTATCAAGATAGAATATTGTTTATTGTCACCCAAAGATGTTTCTTTCCATCTGCTATATTTCACAATGGCCATTTATTTTATCATACATTCAGCTATTGCTTTTTAATGTATGCGTGTAAACATTCCACAGTCATTCTCCAAGTACTGTAGCAACAATTAAAAGCCAGAAAATCATAATTGTTATTTTGCATTTCTGACAGAGATTGTCAAGTCTATGGCTATTACATAACGCAAGCAAAATACCTACATCCTCCAGATGAATTTACTGCTGTGGAGAGGCAGTCAGTTTGGTTCTCTTATTTTATATAAACAGACCTTTTAGAATAGGGTTATTGTGTTATGATTAAAATACAGCCAAAGGTCATCCAATACCAAAACCACAACCAAGATTTAGTAATATTCTGACACAGTTGTGGCATAATATACCCAGCAAAAGAGACCTGTGGGGAGGAGGAGGAGCAATGTTGCAACATGATGAACAGTTAATGATAGACACACTAATACAAATGGTTGTCAAAAAAACATAATAGATATTTTATTTAAACCAGAAAAATGAAACTGGAGTCTACCTACCTACACAAACATTATATAGATGAAAATATATGGTGTATAAACAGCTGCATGATAGTTCAACTATACACACACTCTATAACTTATTACTGTGTGTACTTAACTAAATATAATGCTCTATAAATAAATAAAAGTATCTCCATCTATCTCTATAAGCACAGGCTATTATCTTACAGGTTATTATTTTATTTATTTTTAGTCCAAAGTTCTTCTTTCTCTGAATAGCTCATTGAGTTCAATCTAATGCCCAAGTCAATCTTTGAATCTCAGATGCCCCTCATGACTTCCTCAGATGATGGATTTCATTCTAGTGATGCTTGCCTGGGGGGGTGCACATTAGACCAGACCCATGATGTCACGCAGTGGGTTGCCCGTCCCCTCTGGGGGACTGGACGGGGCACCTCCCCCCATAGTCTAGCCCCAGCTATAGCCTCTCTTGGCCAGGCATACTGGCTCAGCGGCCTAGTCTATCACACCCTGATCAACGGGGTACTAACGCCCAGTGGCCAAGTTTATAGCGCCCCGTCTGTGGGGCAGTAAGACCCAGTGGTCTACTCTCTCTCACCCCAATCGGTGGGGTAATAAGGCCCAGTGGCTGAGTCTATAGCACCCCTGTCTGCAGGGTGGTAAGGCCCAGTGTCCAAGTCTATACTGCAATATATTGGTTCCCCCCTGTGGAGATCGATGGAGGTGGGGGTAGGGAGGCCCGGGCGCTCCCTCTCTACCGGGCCCCAGCCCAGGGCCCTGTCAGTGGTAGGTGGTTCCCACCACTGGTATGGCAGGGAATCCACCAAAACATGCCGAATCCACCGGGAGGCCTGCTGCTCCCTACCCTGGGCTGCTTCCTTTCCCAGTCCACTGGCCAGTGTAGTCCCCACCTGCAATAGCTGATGCTGCTATGACTGCGGCGGTGGCTGCTGGTGCTGGTGCAGCTGCTCCTATGTTCTGGCAGGAGCACCTTCCTCCCCCTTCCCCCACCTCCCCGTGGTAAACCCTAACTGAGCTGCTCTTCTGGTCTTTATATTAGATCTGCAGTTGGAGCATGCCCAGGAGGGCTGTGTGGTAGGGGTCCTCTCAGCCCAGCAAGCCTAGTTAACCCCTCTCAGGCTAGTGTGGGGTTGGTACACCCCATCACACATGAGATCTAACAGACATTTGGTTCTCCTATTCCAGATTTTCAGGTCCACATGGATCAATGCCAGGTGATAATGAAAGCCAATGACCAGGAACAAGCAGGATCAGATGCTCAGGATCAAGTTATCAAACAAAGACTGACTTGACCAGTCAGCTTTAAACTGAAGGGAGCCTCTTCTACACGTCTGTCTGTCCTGCTGAGCCTCATTCCATCCACTTACTCTTAGATTCCCTCCATCCTTTTCTCTGACTTTGTCCCTCTCCCTTAGGAGCTGCATTGCCTGCCTCTGCACTGAAAGAGACAGCACATTTACCCAGAACCCACCCTAAATCATATATATCTCCATAGAGCAATGATGGGAAACCACTGGCACACCAGCCATATGTGATTATCAGAATTAGCCACTGGTGGCCCCAAGGTGCTTTGTTTACTTGAGAGTTCACAGGC
This sequence comes from Rafetus swinhoei, assembly GCA_019425775.1. NCBI lineage: Eukaryota > Metazoa > Chordata > Testudines > Trionychidae > Rafetus > Rafetus swinhoei. The sequence continues at coordinate 60,512,740 of CM033427.1, forward strand.
ACAGCTGCACACAGTTTCCAGTGGCTGCAGTTTGCCGTTCCCGGCCAATGAGAGCCATGTGGCTCCATGCCTGTGGATGCTCAAGTAAACAAAGCATCTGGTGGCCTGTCAGCAGTTAACCCCAACAAAGCATCTGATGGCCCATACAGGGTTGAGTCCTTTTACCATATTTACCATATTATTCATCGCTAATAGCTGACTGGTCATATTGTCATCTCCCTCCAACGCATGCTTAGGGTTATTTTCTAAGTACTGTCAGGCTGACAGCAGCACTGCTAAATTATTGACTTCAGTCTGTTCTAGCAATTAACTAACTCGGTGAAATGAAGTACACTAAATGAGATACCACAGCTATCACACACAGGCATCTGTGATTAATGGATAACTCAACTTGTCTATGGAGACTACAGAGAGAGGGCAACATGATTTATTTTTTTAATTTTTTTTTTGCCAAACACACATCGGAAGCAGAGGGTAGAGAGAAGGTTGCTGTAGTGTTCAGGCAGAGATACTCCAAGCCAGTCCCTTGGGCAGTGCAGAGATTCAGTGGACCATAAGTAACTCATTCAGATCTCCTGACAGATGGCCCTTCAGAAAGGAGCAGTATGCACTGCCCCTAGTGCCTGCCTCAGGACACAACAGCTATGCCAGGGGTAAAGTAAATGGGTAAAGAACTCTCCCTCCTTCCTGGATTTTCCTCTTTAAGGATGAGGAGTGTCGTGGATATTTACCCAGGCTCTCTGTGAATGTGAGTACAGCTTTTGGAAACCTTCTGGCAGGGATGTGGGGTCTGTTTGGGAACACCTCGTTGAGCTAGCCAAGCAGTTTGAAGGGTATTGAGTGTTCAAAAACAGCTGAGGGTTTCACAGCCAACTGGGAGATAATTATGTGCAACTGACACTTAAAGCACAGGTCAAGAGGGGGAGATAAAGAGGAATGGCTAAATTTTGTGTGATACTATGTGTGTGATATTTATGCAAATGATTTACTAATATGCAGATTAATTTTGTTGCATAATTTGGTGGTTATTCAGCCATAAACTTCATTTTAAGGTCAAAGCACTGCCCAAGCACGAGTGGTGCTTCGCCAAACTTGGCAGCATGCTGTACCAGGGTGCCTGAGCTTTGGTGGCTATATTGGGAGGCACCTGCACAGAAGATGGGAAGTTGTGGAGGGGTGTCTGATGGAGGCAACTGGTTGTGAGCAAAGATCCTAGGGCAAGAACTGAGTCCTCTTCATTGTCCCTAGGACCTCTTGCCTGCTTCTCCCAACTTTTCTTCCCTACACCCATCCAGCAGGGGGAGCAGAGAGGCAGGTACAGCTCTGCAGCCAACAGAGCAGGTGCCACTGCCATCTCTTTTGGTCATAAGATGCAATTGCAAGCCAGTCCTGCAGGCCCAAAGTTTGCGCGAGTTTCCCTAAGGAGCAGCCTGCATGTACAAGTGCCCTACAAGATAAGTGACACTTGACAGGTTTGAGCGCAGAGCTCTCATAAGGAGAGGGATATAGATAGTGGATGCAGACCAGAAGGCAGGGCAAAAGAGAACTGGGCAAACAAAAGCTACCCTTAATGCTCTGTTGTGGTTTTTGTTTGTTTGTTTGTTTTGTTTTTTGTATTTTTGAGTTCATTGCCTATAAAGCTGCATGGAAAACTGGAGACTTTTTCCAGAATGGTGTCAATTGGATTAACCCAGAATACTTCCAATAAATCCCTGCTGAGAGAGGGTGGTTTGTGCCTTCAGATCTGCTCCTCAGTTCAACTTTTCTCTCCTGTTTCATCATAGCACTGTAACACTCTTTATCCCTGCTACAGTCCTCACTTGTATTACTGCTTGTATTAGTGCTTGTAATACACTTGTATTACTGCTTGGCATGATATCTGCACTGCTGCAAGAGCGCAGAGGCTCCCTGTGTTCTCTCCTCAAATCCAGGGCATCCCCCTAACAAAGAGCATTGGAGATCCTTTCACATTAGTCTGCAGAATCCACATCAATTACAGACAGCATTAGATCAATACAGCAGCTCATTTTCCTGTACACATCCTCATCTGAATAGGCCTCTCGGTTACCTAGAAACAAGAGTAAACACAAATGTCTCAGCACAGTGATCCAAGAGACTCAGAGAACGTCTGACTCCTGTGTCTGTCTGCAAGTCCAACAGCCTCTTCTGGTTTTATTTTCATTTCAAAACAGTGTCTCTGATCCAAAAAATGTGCAGAATTGTAGAGAGTTTACCAGCAGATATACCTGGGGAGTCTGCCATTTTTCTGAGCTGCCCAGTGACCTTGCAGATGGACTGATGACGGCATGGGGACGTTGTGTTTGGGAAAGTTTAGCTGTTCCCTTGACAAAAGCATTTGGGGCTCCCTCGCACTGTGAATGGAGACAATTCATGGAAATGACTTAAAGAATTAAAAGAAGAACAAAGAAAACTTCAGCTGCAAGGTAATGTACGATAGTTACACAGAGAATATATCAACAACCCTTGACTCTCTGCCCTTCCAAAGACTTACGGTAGCAAACAGAACAAATACAGGGTGTTTCAATGTCTATCAGGTAGAAAGTTCTTTTGTTATCTTGATGAAATGTCTATAACAAAGTTAAAGTATGCAATACTAATATTCTGCTAACCATAGGTGCCAGAAGTAGGGATGCTGGTGTTGCTGCTGCTCCCCTGGCTTGACGTGGTTTCAATTATATACAGGATTTACAATTTGGTCAAAGTCTTTCAGCACCCCTACTCTATACATTGTTCCAGATCCTTTCTTTTTCATATTATTTTCCCTTTATCTACTATATATTTTAGAGAGTTTGTGTGTTTGTTTGTGTGTGTGTCTGTCTATTCAAGAACTCCTCCTAAACAGTAAAAGCTAGCACCACCGAATTTGGCATACACCTTCCTCTTATCATAACTTACAGCAAGGTAAGGGTTGGTTGTGCCAAGAAATTAGAAGTGCCTGGAATGAGATTGCTTCTCAGAAAACCATACAAAAAAGATACAGAATCACCAGACAGGTGAAAGAGCCTGGCTAAGAGTGCAGCCTCTTGTCCAGACTGCCCCAGTCCCAAGCCTCCCTCCCAGACATTGGTTAGGCATAGTTTGCAGCATTCCTCACTCTTCTTGGGGCCACTGGGGACAGATGAACCTGGACCTGCTCCAGCCAGGGGACATGCACTCCTCCTCCGGCTGTGCATGCTGGAACTGCAGCAGCTGTGAAGAGACACTTCACATTAGCCCCAAGCTGCGGCAGTAAGAGAGGGCTGGGGTTGTCCTTTCTACCACAGGCATCCTGCATACCGAACCCCTCAGACCAATCCCCATCCCAGAGCAATGATTCAAATGAAGAAAAACAAAAATTGAGTTAAGGAACCAAGCAACACTGGGTAAATCTTCTAGCTATAAAATAATTTATTTTCTCTGCATTGCTATTATATATATATGCAGCACTATTTCAGTTCCTTCTTACAGAAATAGTGAAAAATTCTTTATCATACCGTTGTAGAAGTCACAGTAAATAAGGTGATACAGTGCAAACAACTAACTGCAAACACACAGATGTGGTTTATACCCATCTGCTACAATATGATTTAATATCTAGTAACATTAGAAAAAGGGTTTTACATTCAAAATAACTCTTCAGAGTCCATCTGTTCTCTGACTAAGATGACAGGGCTACAGTGTGTGGCCAAACTGAGTTCTTAGTGACAGACTCATTGACTTTGATAAGATTGTTTAGCGGAATTTGTCGTGTGTGTGTGTGTGTGTGTGTGTGTGTGTGTGTGTGTGTGTGTGTGTGTGTGTGTGTGTGTGTGTGTGTGTGTGAGAGAGAGAGAGAGAGAGAGAGAGAGAGAGATCTTTACCAGTTGGATTACTCTTTTTCTTTCTTTTTCTTTTCCCTTTTACCTGTTTTGGTTCGTGTCAACCAATAGTTTTCTGTTTTTATATTATTTAATTTTTCCTTTCATTTCTTGAAAATGACTAAAGTAGAACCTCAGGATTATGAACACCTCAGGAATGAATATTTTCATAACTGAAATATTCATAATTGAACCAAACATGATGGTGGTTCTTAAAAAAATTATAGCTGAACACTGAACATAAGAATAGCCATACTGGGTCCTTTAACATTATTCTACAGAATACTCATCATGATCTTTGTGGAGCAGATACCCTGGATTTGGGAAGAGAGGGATCACTTGATTATCTGTTCTGTTCACTCCCTCTGGGGCATTCTTCATCAATTACAGTCAGCATAAGATCAGCACAGGTTAATTTTAGCATAGGTGCTTGCCACAGATAATTAACCCTGCCACTAAGGGACTAATACATTCTATAAACATGAACTAAATGGAATTCAAAGTGAGCAGTTTGCTTTCTTCTCTGTGGTTAGAGTCAAAAGATTATATATATTGTTTGCAAGTGTTGCTTCCGCCTAGATTTACTTATGTCAGGAGACACAGTCATGCACAAGAATAGTATGAGAGCTGCTAGTAAGAAAGTGCTCTACTAAACTACTGTTTTGATCTTTATCTCACTGCTTGGAAACCTCTTGTTTAACAATCATTAAGCAATTACTAATAAAACTCCCACTAAGATGTCCTTATTCGTCAGTACAGGACAGATAACAGAGGTAACTGAAAGCTTTAAATAATATATATTCATTGGCTATATATCACAATGGTTATGAAATGTGTGTGATGATTCTGTCAAGAAATATGCTTGCTAAATAATATGCACGTTGCCCCGCTGCTTGCCTGTAATTTAATTATTTATCCTAAGATTTTGTTTATGTCTAAGATTCTACTCTGTGAGAATCTATTTAATTGGAGAAACACAGTTAAAGAGCAATGGAATAAGCACTAAATAACTAAAACTCAGTTCACCTGCTCTCAAAAGTAGTTAGATCACAGCCTATTTGTGAAAGCTCATTTTAAGGAGGTACAATGTGCTAACTGAAGGAATTCAGTGGATCAGTGGGAGCTGGCTCTTGGGTATGTAAGGCAGTCCTCCAGGTTAAAAAATTCTGTAACTGCTCTGGAGCGTTACTCATTGAACTTCAGAGTTATAGCCATGTGCCACAGGGCTGGTAAGATGACATCACAACATCTCCAGGGAAACAGATGCTAATTCTAAGCATCTTTTAGAATGGGAGCAACTGCCCCAGTATTTAATGCAAAGCAGAACACTCACTGGTTGATGAACAGACCTATTTCTCTTTCCGAGTTTGAGGTAGAATAGGAAGCCCTATGTTTATCCATTTCCTGACTTTTGAGGGACTACATTTATCATCTTTAGTTCTTTATTTTAATATAGTCTTTGTGAGGAATTATATGTATCTGACTTATGAACTCTTGTAATAAGCACTTAATAACAAAAGAGTGTTTTACTTTTTTCCTATGTATCACTTTTTTGTTCTTGTGCAGCTCTTAATGGTGATCTGCTTAGCACCAATGAGCTTTATACTGTACAATGTGCAAAAGTAGAGAAAGCTCATAGATCATATGTAAGAACTAAGAATGAGCTACTTTACAAATTTTTACTCTCTTTATATGTTGGTAGTTATAAAGAACAATAATTTTAGGAGGGAATAAGTCTTAATGTGAATACCCAGGGATACATGCCACTACTAACTACATAAATATAGAGTTATCAGGTGACAACTTTTAGCCCCAACCACTTTATATATTAGCTGCTTGGTAGTGAAAAGAAATTTGACTGGACTCTTGAGAAGTATTGACCAATTATCTTAATTACCTTTGGGTCTAGAGGATCCTGTCCCACCATGTCAGAATTGTGAAAAATAGGGCCAGACTCTCCTCTCCCCCAGCCCTGGGGGAATGTGTGCAGGAGAAAGTGGTGTCAAGAATCTGATTATGGATGTGTTTTTGATTAACCAAAGTATTTGAATTTAAAGAGTACATAACTCTTACCCAATAGAAACCAGAGCCTGTTGTTCACTGTGACATGTAGTTCACTCTCAGTCCCTGTATGGAAAGTCACAGGTACATGCTATATCCTTACAAAAAGAACAGCTATTCCGCATATTCCTTCTTGCTATGGGCTATGCCTATCTATACTACCCCTGACTTTGGGGCAAGTAGGCTGCTCTAACTTGCAATCTTGGCCACTGAGGGACCAGAGGCCGGTGGAGGATTATGACAGCAGAGTTGAGATCTGCCTTATCTCCTTCCCAACTTGCTCAGACATGTCCCTTTTTCTGAACTCTCTTGACTTTGTGTCTGTGTTCCCTAGCTAAGGAACTTATCTGCTGATCAGCTATAGCCAAAGTCTGGTCTTTTGCTCTCCCTGAATGGAAATCAGAAATTGCTCAAAACTCTTCTAATTCCCTACTATAGCTTGAAGAATGTTTGCTGTCTATGAAATATATATTCATGCATGAAGTCCTGTCCTGTAAATATAGATGGTATAGATCAGTGTTTATTAAACTTTTTTAAGACCGAGGAACACCAAACAATAATTCTTTTATGAGGAACACCAAGAATTTTTTGTTGAGCAAAAAAAAGGTCGGGGGAAAGTTATTGAGAAAAAAAAGTCACCTGACCCTTTAAGGGCAGCCATTTTGAATTCTTGAATTCTGTTGTTCTCCGTGGCACACCGGTGTGCCTCAGAACACAGTTTAAGAAACAATGGTATAGATTGTATGCTTGTTTTAGTCATGTGCACAAAAACCACAAATAAACACTTTAACCTTTGCTTTAGACAGGAGTTTCTTCAAGCAAACATGTCAGAGAACTCCACTGAGCTGGTTAACTATCCTGACAAGTAAGTCAGTAATTACTTATATCATAACCTGAACAGAAATTTATTCCAATCAAGGGCTTATTTAATGGCGTCCTGGACATAAAGCACTGTCTTGTACTTATCACTACAGCTATGGTGAACAGGGAACAATGTGGATTCATTGGTATGTACTTGTTAACTGTGATTCATGCTCTCTACATCAATGGTACTTAAGCTGGGGGCAATCTAGGTTGGACCTTGAATTGCAGAAAGAAAGAGAACTATTGCATTTTTATGGCTCAGGTTCTATTCCATGCATTGCCTCCACTGTATCATACCATTTTCTTCAGAATGTAATAAAAAAAATCACTCAACTGGTTGCTTCCATGGTCCATGTCTCTTTGCAAGAGCTTACTTTCCATGGTGTTTTGAAAGTAAGGTATATTAGACTTCTGAATTGTGAGTAACTGGAAGATATCATAAAATCATAGAAGTGTAGGAGTGAAAGGGACCTCAAGAAGTCACAGAGTCTAGCCCTTTGCTCTGAGGTAGGTACAAATAAACCTAGACCACCCTTGTCAGGTTTGTCTCACAGGCTTTTAAACCTTCCAATGAAGAGGATTCCACAATCTCTCTTAGAAGTCTATTCCAGAGTTTAATTATCCTTATAGTGAGAAAGTTTTTCTAATATCTAACCTAAATCTCTCTTGCTGCAGATTTAAACCCATTACTTCTTGAACTGCCTCCAGAGAACAATTGATTACCATCTTCTTTATAATAGCCTGTGGCAGTACCACTCACCTCACATGAATGCCCCTGTGGTTGAGTGTCTGTACTTGCAATCTCCCAGCTTTACTTCACTTGCTGTGATCTCTGTTGGTAGTTAAATTTTTCAAGTAATTTTTAGTGAGGGTTGAGCCATGCACAGAGTCTGTAGGTATTCAAACAAAGCAGATCCCTTCCAGGGTACAAATCCATTAGGGCCTCTCACAGGGCCCTCTATAACATCTTGGTCCAGACCCCCTGTCTCCAGGCTCAGTTGTCAGTCCAACAGGACCTATCGCAGTATTTTGATTAGCCTTAGCACCTTCGAAGCTAGCTTCCAATGGTACTAGCTATGTTACGGAGCAGTGCTACAAGGTCCCTCCCTGGTGACTTTGCTCTGTAGCCAGCTTCCCTTACCCCTGTCCGCCACCTGAGTCACTTGTTCAGTTTCTTGCTGGTGTTAACACAGTTCAGATAAATGCTGGCCCTCTCTGAGGTCTTATTCCCCCTTCTGTGGGCTTTAGACACTCTACCTGTGGCTGGTGGGTGGGATTAGGCCTGCCCACTAATCTGGATTTCAACCCTGGGATCCTGTAAAGCAATAGCCACCATCTGCTTCCTTTTAACTTACTGCTTCATTTCTCTGGGCCTCTTCCCTTCTTAGCCCCAGCTTTTTCAGTTTCACCCTTACCTCAGGGCTGAGATCTTTTTTGAGTCCCAGTCATCACCCAGGTGCCCCTTCTCTGCTCTCTGTCCAGATAGTGCTACTCCTGCACCTAGCCAGGAGCACCATCCCTGTTCCCCTGACTCCAGGCAGCAACTGATCTGCCCTGTCCGGCAGCTACTTTTACATGAGCCTGCTGGGCTCCAGTTAGGTGCTTATTGCAGCCTCTCTAGGCAACCTAGAGGACCCACCTTTACTACTCTTTCTTGGAGAAGGGTGTGGTAGACCGCAAGGCCTCGAGCAGAGGGCCTCTCTCTAGCAGAGAGCCTTTAACATATATGAAGAGTTTTATCAGTCCCATATTCAATCTTCTATTTTCAAGACTAAACATGCCTTCTTTAACCTTTCCACAGGTCAGGTTATTTAAATCTGTTATCATTTTTGTTGGTCCTTTCTGCACTATCTACAATCTTTCTTAAATGTGGAACCCAAAATTAGACACAATACTGTCGCTGAGGCCTCACTGAGTAGAGTGGGACAACCCCCTTCAATATCGTACAAGCAATGCTCCTGTTAACACATCCTAGAATATTAGCCTTTTTCTTAACAGCCTATATTTCACCTTTTTCTCAGCTGCACCAAGAAGGCCTCCTTTGCTTTTTCTCCTCAGAAGCTTCAATGTAATTACCGATGAGAACCAGTTACTACACATTCCTTTCTAAGCAACCACATTTATTCTTAATGTGACAGCAGCTCAGAGAAAACATTAAAACAGAAGACTCTACAAGCATGCTAATAACTTTACCTGAGATCACTTCCAGATCCAACAAGGGCTGTGGCCATTGAGTAGTCCTTCAAACTTCACAAAGGAGTTTTCTTCTATGATCACAAGTGCACAGCAGCTGTTAGCTCAAGCAAGCACACACATGAATCTGTGAGTCACTCTGTGAGTACAGTTTGGGTCTTTGATCTGCAGAGACTATGACTAGGTAGTCAGCCAGACAAGAATCCCCTTCTCAGGGCAAAGCTTCAAATGGTGAGGTCTTTGCATATCTGGACATGGTGATTTGCATTCATCTCCTTCCAGGTATTTCCTAGAAATCCCCTTTACTTGGTTTGTCTGGCACATTGTTTAAAACACTCCTCTGAGGCTAATAACACTTCCCAGTGTTTACATTGGCTGTGTCTTCCTAGAGAAGTTACAATTACAAAATAATACATCAGCTTTGCATTTTTAATACAATGAACTCCTAAATACTTAATTCAGTAAGGTTTAGTGCAATTCATTGCCATAGCTGCCGTATCAATCAGTAGAACTAGGCTGGAGTAAGGAGGAATATTCATTGCATCCAAGTAAAGAGAGAGCAAAAATCACTGCCGTGCCATGCAAAAATCAATGCCATAAGGCATTGAACCTGCCTCATACAATGATTCTATGTGCTCACTGTATTGTGCAGACTGATTGTTGCACCATCCTTCCTCCTCCAGCATATAACAGGAGATGGTCTTTGGATCTCAGAGCAGAGCTGGAGTTATTTAAAAATTAATAGAAATGATGTAATCATCGCTGACATGAATGAACTGCAGGACTGAATCAAAAGCACAAACTACAGGATTTCTCGTAATAAACAATTTTCAGGATGCAAGGTCATTGGCAAGCTGCCATTAAGTTATCATTTAAATTCTACTAAGATACAGATTTTAAAAAACTAAACAGGATAAATGATTTATGATTTCTTCCAGTCAGTGAACTCAGTCATGCAACAACTGAGTGATAACTGCTATTTTTCAGACTTAAGGAATATCTTTACTTTTTTAGCATTGTACTTAACCTCCTTTTTAGTCATGTACTGCATATTTTGCATTATAATACTACCAACAAAAAGGTGCTAGATAGGCTGCCCTGGTGGTTAATGAGCCACGCTCTGATGAGAGTTTCTGGTTCGGTTTCCAGGCTCAGCTTTGCCTTCACAAGTGCAGAGGTGTACAATTTGCATTCTCCCAGCCCTGTGCCTCCTAAACAGTTGGGCTGGAAAAGGAATTCACTCTTGTGGAAAAGCAGCAGTGGTCCTTGCAGTGCCCTTCCAAGTAGAATGTCCACCACAGAACTGCACTTCCTGAATCATTCACGCTCTGTGTCTATCACCAAGGTTTGCTGAGTTTAGAGCACTGTTTCCATAACGTGCTAAAGTCTATGGCAGAGAGAATGAAAAGCTCTGCAGTGACCCAACACTCAGCCAGCAGGAAATCACTTAGGTCTTAATGAGGACTAAACTAGACAAAAAGTAAGATGGAGTCATTGGAAAACAAATGTTAAGTGGTACTGTTCATTATGCCAGTTTGAGGGTCAAGGCAATGGACAGTTCATGCAAATAAAGTGTTTTATGGTTGAATATCGAATGTGTTCCCCATCAAATTGTTTAGCTAGTAAAAGTTATAGGTTTATTCTGCTTAATACGTAATACTTTTTGTTTAATATTCAGAGAAATGAGGATGTATTTGCTTCTAGACTGAACATTCATGGTTTCTAGGAGTTGAATATAAGGAGCATGTTGATTACTCATGACTGTGAAGTGCCATCATGCTAAATTATTCTTTTTTGCAGAAATAAAAGAACTTGAAGTAATGCAAAGCTGATTAACTACCCCTTGTATGACATCTAAAAATATTCCTGTCATGGATTTACTTGATGTGTTCTTGTGTTAATTTTTATTTCAGACTTGGCTGCCTAAACTTAGAATTGTCAGAATTATAGAATTGCATCATAATTGACTCTTGTGGAAATGGTTACAATGTCACTGATGAATAATTTTTAGTTCAGATAGAAAATAAGTAGCAAGAGCAGATGAATTCTAATGAAACAAAAATCTCGTTTTCATGCAAATAAAGGAAAAAATCCAGAATGTAACATATTAGGAAAATTTTTCCAAAAGAAAATGTCTCAATTTTCCCATTGTTTTTCTTAAAGATATTCTGTTTGGCTCACTGGGGCAATGGTCACTAACAACCCAGGGTTCTGCTCTCCTCTGCCTATCTTCCAAAGAAGCTATGTGATCTTAATGATCAGCTGTGTTTGGGATCACATCATATATATAGTAGCCCAGTGTCTGTGAGTCTGTAACGCTGAAACACTGGCTGTTCCCTATGGGCAGCGCTGTTGCCTGAAATGCTGGCTGTTCCCTCTGGGCAGCGCTGTTGCCTCCCTGGCTGTTCCCTCTGGGCGACGCTGTTGCCTGTGTCACATCCTTCGCCTCCCACCGTGGCACTCGGCTGACTTCTGCGCCGCTCAGCTGGGCCGCCACGGGGGAGCCCAAATGGCTGCTTGTTCCACTTGCTCCCCCGCGGTGGCCAGGCTAAGCAGCGCAGAAGTCAGCCGTGTGCCACGGAGGGAGGCGAAGGGGGGCGGGGCAGTGACGTGCAGCGTGACAGTGGCTCCAGGCCCCGCCCCCTGGCCGTGAACATCACCGTCCCGCCCCCCTTCACCTCCCACCATGGCACACGGCTGACTTCTGCACTGCTCAGCCGGGCCGCCGTGTGGGAACAAGTGGTGCAAGCGACCGTTTGGGCTCCGCGGTCCCCCGAGCGAGAGGCAGGAGCGGGAGGAGAAGAGAGAGAGAGAGAGGCAGGAGGCGAAGGAGAGAGAGAGAGAGAGACAGAGCTGGAGCGGGAGACCGGAGGCTCAGGAGAGAAGACCGACATGGAGGAGAGACCTGAAAATCCCATCTTATGACAGGCTAATTGGCTAGTATATGTATATCTTGGCAACTGTACCTCTTCAGTGATGGCAGTGAGAGCAGAGCAATACTACTGATCACTGAGGGATCTAGTGCTTCTAGAGATCTCTCAGATTCCTCTCATAACTGATGTTAGAAGAGTAATATAGCTGATCCTATGAAATCTTTTTTACTTTGTCACCTAATTTTATTGCCTTAGACTCCTTTTTATTCCTCTGGAAGGAGTATATTGTGTTTATAATAAACACAGTTTTCCACTAGACTACCTCTTTGGGCCTAGAATGCACTCCTGAATTTGTACCCCCAAATTATTGATGCAATTTGCTGTTGCTTGCTCTTTGAACCAGTTAAACAAAGTGATGTTGACAGGCAGAGGAAAAAAATTGAAGAGCTTGCATTTGCAGTGGAGTCTGTTTGAAGATATACACCTATGATTGATCAATTCACTCCATGGTCTCTAGGAGTACTTGTGGATTCCTCACCTATGTTGAGCTCTCATATAGGAAGCATTATGCACAGATGCTATTAACATCTCCACTTGACTAGGAGACTCTCTCCCATCCTGGCAGGTGAAGGCCTGGCCTTAGTTATTTATCACTTTGTCAGCATTAGGAAACTGATACTAATACAAAATGCTGCAGCACATCTCAGCAAAATAGGCAGCCACAAGCATATCAGAGCTTTCTATGTTGGTTTCTCATAGAATTTCAAATCTAGTTCAAAGTTTCATCTATATCTTCAAAGTGCTCCATGACTTGGTCCCAGGAGATTTAAAAGAAGTTCTGTGATGAAGGCCATGCGTGACAATGCTGTTCATCTGGGACAATGGAATGGTCAAAAGAAGAGTAATGCCCCTCTGTGCATGAGACAGAACTTTCTGTGAGATTGGTCTGCAAGTGTGGAATGATCTCCTTCAGGAACCAAGGACAACCACAAACCTTACTGCTTTCACTTGTAGGTACATAACACACACATAGCAACAGGTATATTTATATATTAAAAAACTCGTTCCCCTCATTGTATACCTCGTATCAAAACAAGATACTATCCTGCACACTTTTCCCTCTAGGAAGATGATGACAGAACAAACAACTGGATTGCTTTGAAAATCTCAACAAACATGGCAAGGCCCACTTTAATGAAGCCAACATTTCTAGTAGGACAATGAAATGAAATCTCAACAAACTTTACAGTTTTATGATTACAGCCTGAACAGCCTGATTTCAGGAGGGCTTGGAGTTTATGACACGTTTTCAGATATTTTTAAAAGGCAATTGATGAGAAAATTGGTTTAGAAATATAACAGATATAGTTCTTCAGTTTTGTATTCATTTTACCAAAAGCATGACCAAAGCTTTCTATTTCAAGCCAGCTGGGCCAACAAGATGAATATCAGTGACAGTGATTTATGGTAAATAAATTACCAAATTTTTTGACAATTCAAAGTTCCATAATAGTTCGAGAATCTGGTAAACCACTTTCTCAGATTTCCATTTCCATACTGCCCTCTTAGATCAGCATTATGTACCATACAAAGTGGTGGGCTGGAGAAAGAAAAATAAAATCCTTATAAAATGTGGAGGAAAGGATGATGCAAAATATCAACAGCAAATGCTCCCATTTTTGCTGTTTACATATAAAAGTATTTGAAAGCTGTAGGTAGCACCTCTGAAAAGGAGTACTCTCTGTTTCAGCAACATCCATGGTCCAGCAGGACCACAGGTGCTCCTGGACCAGAGAGCCCCGGAGCCAAATGGCAAGAGGGCCAGCAGCCTGGTGGGGCTGTGGAGACAGCAGGACTGGAGGAGCCCCACAGCAGTGCTGGGGCTAGCAACTAGAGAACCTTGGCAGCCCACCCACAGCAGAGCGGGGTCGGGAGCTATAGAAGCCCAGGTGCCCGCAGCAGCACCTGGTCAGGGACCAGAGAATCCCAGTTGTCTGTGGCAGCCCATGGCAGCATGGAGCCGGAGAACCCCGACACTCGGTGGCAGGATAGAGTCAGGGAGAAGCCCGGCCACCCGTGGCAGCACGGGGCTGGGGAAATCTGGCCACACGTGGCAGTGCAGGCCAGGGCCGGAGAACCCCAGCCACCAAAGGCAGCCCCGGGGCCAGGGCCGGTGGCAGCAGAGTGGGGAAAAGAGTAGAGGGGGCCAGAGGCAGGGGACCAGCTGACTCGGGGCCCGTGACCAGAGACACCTCCCTTGGTCCGGCAAATTCTCTCATTTGGGACTAGTCAGGTCCCGACCGTGCCAGACCAGAGAGGTCCAACCTACACTAACGGGCTTTTTCTGTTCCAACAGAACAAGTCAGAGTAGTTGCTGTGGAGAAAAAAGAGAAAAAGTCAAATGTTCTATATTGTAAGGGATCTGAAGGCCTTAAGCATCTTGCAGGATCAGGCCCTTAACAAGAGAAATCTGATAGAAGAAGAAAGTAGATTTTCTTTGCATGTTATACTGCTGAATCATGGCTTGTTCTTTTGCAGATAGTTGTTCAGCCATCTACCTAGCATGGTTCTAGCGTGAAATACTACATAATTAGTAACAGTGATTAATACTGATATGGTTCAGAAGAGAGCTATACATTTTACCTTTCTCTGGCTCCCAATGATCACCTCTTTCAAGTGACGTTCCTACTACACTTGCACTTCACCCAGCATTGAATATTGCATTTCATCCCACTTTTAGACTCGATCATCAGGCTTCAGCATCCTTGTTCACCAACCTGAGCACTTTGGTAGTACCAGATGGCTTTGATCCATGCCATTTACCTCTCTCCAGGAGGTACCTTTTTATGATTCTTTTGTCGGAAGAGGCTTTTCCGACATTTGGCCTGTCTAGGCTAGGCCAAATGTTGGAAAAAAAACCCTCTTTCGAAAGCCCCCTTCTTCCTCATAGAACGAGGAATACAGGGGCTTCCGAAATAGCACATTTGCTCTTCCACAAACAAAAAGCGGAAGAGCAAACACATTCCCTGGACAGTATCCTGAAAACCCCCGCAGTCCAGCCGTACCCTGACGTTCAGTGACTGGAACTCAAAATCTTTCTCTAGTCAGACAGCTAATATGTCAACAGGCTTTATTCAATTTCATTTTCATATAATTACTGGAGCCCTTTTCTTTGTTAAACAAGATGGTCTGTGAGAAACAGCAATGAATTTATAAAACAAAATAAGATTTTAAATAAATCTGAATTACACTGCAGGATTCTCAGTCAGTCTTCTGCAATCAAGGTTCAGCAGGCATTGATAATGCACAGCATACACAATCTTAAGAGGTCAGTTTGATATTTAAACTGTACAGAGCAGTGACTGACATTAAGTGTTTAGTTCCATTGCTGGTTCATGCCTGGCAATGGTGGTGTTTATTTTAAAATCATAATTGCACAGCTAAATGTAAAACAACTCTTGGTACACACACAGAGCCCAGGAGCCAATTGCAGAATATCTTTATAGTCCATATGGTTATAAAATTTGTTGTGGATTACCCTTAGGCACACATCAATCAGTAACTGCCATCTCTGCATTTTTTGTATTGATTGAGCAGGACAGTTGAACTTTCTTCTCCTCTTTAAGTTATTTTTATAGCAGAACATTTATATATAGCATTCAAAAAGAAAAGATCATAATAATGGAAAATGCATCTGATTTCTTTCCAGATTACTATCTGGGTATTTTCTTTCCTATTCAATTATGGATTTCAGTTAAACCATGTTATAAGGTATTGTGTTCATGCCATTTTAGTTAAATTAAGAGACATGTGATACAAGTGGTCCTTTGGATGAGATGTAAATCCAAGCTTCTGACCTACTTGCAGTATTTCAAAGATCTCAGGGGACTTTTTACAAGAATAAGAGTGTCTTGATCAAATTCCAGCTTGGGCCTTACTATCTAAAAGGCCATTTCTAAAGGCTATGATATTCTTCCTCCAATCTGACTCAAGATTATCTGTGTAGTTTTGCTACGTGTTCCTAAATATCCGGCTCATTCCATCCCAGAGCTGGTTGCATTTCACTCTGTGTGTTTGTGAAATAATTCCTCCGTCCACAGTCCTATGTTCCCACATCCACAAGCAAATGGGTCCTGAATGGCAGTAGTATTAATACAGTTCTGCTGTGCAGAATAGTCAAGTAGGTAGACAGCCTAAGAAAGGTGGCCTGGCTGCAGTCATTGTACACCATAGAGCTGTGCTCTGTGGAGATCAGGACACCAACCGCAGTAGCACCAAGAAAGTTTTGTGTGTGAATAGATAGAGGAATAATTTATACACACACAAAAATCATTCATCCCTGTGCAAAGCCCATGTACTAATTCTTTCTGTGTAGGAGCTCTTCACGGTGAATGGAATCTTCCTCATAGGTGCTCTAAAGTGGCTGTGTGTGTGGAAAGATTTAGTAGTGGACCCACTTAGGTGCTCAGATACCACAGTGATAGACCCAGTGCAAAAACCTTGAGGGGGAAAAGGACATCGAGACCATTATGCAATATGATGCCCATTTCTCACTATGATAGTAAATGAGAATTGTAAACATATACAAAATGGTCACTAGAGAGGCAGACCAGATATAAAAATATGTCTATAGTAAGGTAAATGAATCCTTGATCCAAAGCCAAATTTTATCTGGATTGATTTTCTTTATTGCTAAACGTAAGCTACCAAAAGAGACATTAACCAGAGCAAGTACAAATTGTACAAGTCCAGAAGTACTATCATTTCTGACCACACTATGCATTATGGAACAGTTCTGCATTAAAACGACATTGTTTCATTGATGTTCTGTTTGGCTCCATGCAAATGTGTGAGTAAAGTTAATATTGAATGACTCACGGGACTGGTAATGGAACATAAGGTGTTTTGTTTCGAGGTTCCCAGTTCAAACCCAGTCAGCATTAGTAATTACTAGAAATGTTTTCCATTTAAAGACTGTTAAGGGGTCGGATGTGAAAGGAATTCAGGAACTCTGTCCAGTTTCCAATGGAAAAGTGTCATCATTAAGCAAACACCTACCATTACAATTGTAATCAATTAGCACCCTACAAAGGTCACAAGGGCTGAACTACTGAACTACTCTCTCAAAGGAAGTAATGGTCACTCCAGGTGAGGACCAAGACATAATGACAGGACAGAGGGAAGTCTCAGAGGGGTATCTATGTCAGTTTGTATCTGCAAAAACAATGGCACCTCAGGGCACATCTACACAGCAGGGCAAAAGTCGAATTAAGATACACAACTTGAGCTACGTCAATTGCATAGCTTAAGTTGAAATAGCTTAATTCGGCTTTTGGTGCTGTCTGTCCACACTGCAGGAAGTTGAAGGAAAAACACTCTTCCTTTGACTACTCTTACTCCTCGGCTATGTCTACACTGCACTGTTCTTCTGGAAAAAGCTATGCAAATTGCAATTTGCATAGCTTTTTCTGCTTCTTTTTTCAGAAGAGGCTTTTCCGACATTTGGCCCATCTACACTGGGCCAAATGTTGGAAAAAAAACCTTTTTTGGAACATCCCTTCTTCTTCATAAAATGAGGGTTTACAGGGATGCCGAAAAAGTGTGTCTGCTCTTCCAAAAAAAAAAATTGGAAGAGCAGATGCATTCCCTGGACGTAGCAGAGTTTTTCCAGGATATCAGATATTTCAGAAAAACTCTGCAGTGTAGAGATAGCCCTTGTGAAATGAGGGTTACAGAAGTCGGAGTAAGAAGTCCGCCATCTTGAAATTATTTCAAAATAACGACTTGTAGTGTAGACATGCACTTTATTATTTCAAAATAACATCAGTTATTTAGAAATAACGCTGCAGTGTAGACATGTCCCTAGAGACTAACAGACTTATTAGGGCATAAGCTTTCATGGGTAAAACCCACTTCACTAGGTGAATTGGAGTGGAGTTCACAGGGACATCAGTATATATAAAAGGACAACAAAAGAAAGAGGGCACTTGTATTAGGTTCTGACCCACTTGCAGTAATTCAAAGATCTCAGGGGACTTTTTACAAGAATAAGTTAGTAAAGGACCCTCTTTCTTTTGTTGTCCTATTACATACCCATGCCTCTGTAAACTCTACTCTAATTCAACTGATGAAGTGGGCTTTACCCATGAAAGCTTATGCCCTAATAAATCTGTTAGTCTCTAAGGCAGGGATGGGGAAATTCTGGCCCACAGGCCGGACCTGGTCCACAAGGTTAGTCCCTCATGGGCCCCCACCTCCATGTTTACCTACACCTCTGTAGGTATCAGAGGATCGCAGCTATGGTTGGCTGAGAATTGCCGTTTGCGGCCAACGTGAGTGGCGAGAAGCGGCATCCCAGTCTGTGACACTTCCTGCCACTCACATTGGCCATGAACGGCTATTCGCATCCAACCAGAGCTGCAATCCTCCGATATCTGCTGAGGTGCAAGTAAACATAGTGGCAGTGGCCCGCCAGGGACTAACCCCAAGGGCTGTGTTTTTTATTGCCCACCCCTACTCTAAGGTGTCACAGGACTCCTTAATTTGGGGTGGGTTTTTTTCTTTTGTTTTGGTTTGGTTTTTAAGGGGAGAGAGAGATTGCACAGCTACTACTCAGACTGTACATGTTCTGCAGATAACAGCATACTCCAGTCTTTGGGGCTGTCAAACTGGCATTTTTAAAATATCAGAACATTGTGATACAATGTTTGAAAGACAAGGCTGCCTAGCAGTTAGCTTACCTGACTTTCAGCCCTTTGCTTCTCTCACCGAGCAGCAGGAGTACTTAATTCAATCATTTGGCCTCCACTCAGATCTGGGTTTTTCTCCTTAAGAGGGTGTAATAGAGAGACCCACCTCAACCCAGAACCTTGTCCTAGTCCAGGGTCCCTTGGAAAGAACCAGCAGAACCCTCTGAGAATTCAAGTCCACTTCCTGACCTAGTTCCTACCCCTCGCTTTGGCTCATAGCCCCTTGTGAAGGAGTGTGACCATCTCCATGGGCCCGAACCCCTTCTTTCTGCCTTTTTATGTATGGCCAGGCCGTGGTCCCTCAGGGAGGGCTGCCGTGGCTTCTTTTTGTGCAATTGCCCCGAGTGGGGTGTGAGGGGGGCCTGGGCACTCCCTCTCTCCAGGCCCCAGCCCAGGGCCCTAAGGTGGGGGTGTCCTCCTTGTCCGCCACCCCCCTAGCTGACGGGGCTAACTGCCGCAACTCGTCAGCCCGCAATGAAGCGAGACTCCAACCACCCGCCCTGGGCCACTTCCTCAACCCCACTCTCCGTGCCTTTCCTTCCGCTACTCCCCTTCTGTTCGAGCCCCTGCTCACCTGTTTTCTCCTTCTTGTCTCCCCCCGCTTTTTCGCTGTCCATCCTCCCTTTTTAAGGACCTCCTGACCCCTACGCGCCTGCGCCGGCGTCCTCCATCCTTCCGCCTCCCCAACCCCCGCAGTCACTCACCGACCTGCTCCCTCCTGCACATGCGCCGGCGTCTGTCCAGCTTGCGCACAAGGTGCATGTGCAAGCGTCTGTCGGGCTGCCGTTCCCCTGGCCTGCCTCAGCCGCTGTGTTTTCCCCCGACGCGGTGGCGGGAGGAGTCGGCCAGCCGCCATCCTTTGTCGGGGCCTGGTTCAGGGTCGTGCGGGGTTCCAGCACCCCGTCAAACTCCTGTAGTCCAAACTGTCTGTAGTGGCTCATCTTGAGTGGCACCCCCATGTGAAGCTTTCGCTGCATCGTGCCACAGACTCGGGTCCTGTGAGCAGGATGGATTAAAGCTCCTAAAAGTCGAAATAGCAAAGTTCACTCACTCATGGATGTTCCTCGGTTTCCTCAACAGTCTCCCTCTCCTGGCCTGGGTGCTACCACAATAAAAATAATAGTAGAATAGTTAAGAATCTGAGCCCAGAGTGCTACAAGCTTGTGACAACAGGGGTCCAGATACTCCAAAGTAGAAGTCTGTCAGGATTGTAGTGATGGTGCCCCTCTGGTAGAGAGGCTGAGCTGTCTCCTGTCTCTTCACCCGTCAGCCCAGAACTGGGTCAGCTTTCCTCCTTTTCTTCCCCCTCCAGGCCAGGCATTAGCTGCAGGTGTAATGGGGCAGAACTATCTGGGCCCATAAGCTCTTGTTAACCCCTCTTCTGCTGAAGTGAGGTGTTTCTGATCCATCACACACATTTACAAGAAAAAATATTAAATTGTGCCAGGCCTTGTATCTGCCCAGTAATTTCACTGAATAAAGATATTATTATAAAACTTTATGATATACTAGAAGATTTACCAGGCATTGCTTGAATCCTTCAGGGCAGGAGGTAGGGACTATCGGGGGTGCAGGAGTCAGGGCAAGGGGCTGGGGGGATGCAGCAGTCAAGGCACAGAGTGGGGAGCTCAGGGCAGGGGGTGCTCTGGAGAGGCTACATGCAGCTCTCCAGAGCAATCAGAGAGGCAGGGATGCACATGCTTGATGCGCCTCTGTGGTCTTGTGGAGTATAACTGTCCCTGCTATCACAGCCCTCCCTTTTTGTCTGATGACGAACAAATCACATTCCATATACATTCCATTGTCCAGGCACAATCAGACCCTGACCCTGTTTTAAGTTATGACAAGAGGAAGTTGCTACCAAATTTGATGGTCCTCACTCTTACCATTTAGGAGGAGTTCTTAAACAGACAGGTTACGTCTACACTGCAGGCTTCTTGCACAAGAACTATTTTGCGCAAGAGTTCTTGCACAAAAGGTCTTGCACAAGAGCACATCCACACTTCCATGTGCTTTTGTGCAAGAGCGTCCATGGCAGTGTGGACACTCTCTTGTGCAAGAAAGCTTTGATGGCCATTTTAGCCATAAGGGTTTCTTGCACAAGAAACCTCTGTTCCCGTCTTGTGGAAGAGCTGTTGCGCAAGAGGGCTTATTCCTCATGGGGAGAGGAATAACTCTTGTGCAAGAAGCCCTCTGTTCCTATGCTTTACTGTAAATTTACTTGCACAAGAACACACGTGCAATGTAGACGCTCCACAGGTTTTTGCGCAAGAACGGCCATTCTTGCACAAGTAGCCTGCAGTGTAGACGTAGCAGACTCACAGATGGACAGACAGATGCACAAACTCTCTTAAATATATAGTAGTGTCATGGGGTGAGCACTTGCCCCCAAGGTGCCTCCTGCTGGTCACTTTGGGAATAAGCTCTTCAGCCCCGGAGCGCCCCCTTTCAGCTGGTGTCACACCTGCTGCCCATGCACTCTGGGGTCCTCCCCTCTCAGGAAATCCCCCATTCCTCTGTACCCACTTTGCCTCAGTGACCCACTGCCAGTTGTCATCTAGCCCCTGCCTCAGGGGCAAACTGCAGTCTGAAATGGCCACTCGTCATTTGCAAGGGGTTGTGGACCCACTGCCTTTGTCTATCACTGGCTGTGTCCCTGCAGCCATACTACAATTAGGCCTTGCCTCAGGCCCTGCAGCCTGGGACTGACGTCAGGCCAGAGCTCCCCAGCCCTGCCTGCCCTTCCCCAGCACTACCCTGCCTCCTGCTTCAGCTTCCCCGGCACCCAGGTCCCTCCTGCTCCCCAGCTATAGCAAGAGTGTGTTAGTCCTTCTTCTCTCCAGGAGCCCTTATTTATGCAATCCCACCTGGGCCCTAATTGGCTGTCTCTTCCTCAGCTTCTGGCTCCACTGCTCCAGACCTCTCCCTTTAATCCTTAAACGGCCAATGAGGGGCAGATGCCCCATTATTTTTTGTATTGTGGTAGCACCTGGGACCCCATTGTGCCAGACATTCTATATCCTTTGAGCACCATACACAGTCCATACCATTCCCCTACACCTCAGTTCTTCTCACTTTTCATGGAAAGCCTTATCTTCTAAACAAATTGAAGCCCTATCATTGCCTTCAGTGGCAGTTAGACTGGACACCCAGAGATGTACGATGTTTATCCAAGGTTCACATACGTGTTATCTGGCTAGACTGTGTTTTGTGTGTCCCTGGGCATTCATGGGACTAGCTCCTTCATTGTCACACACTTGCACCTGTACCAGGCCTTGTCTTGTGAAGGAATTCTGATGGTTTGCATTGAAATGGTGAATGGAATATACAAATTATTACCATTATTAATTATTTGTGTCACATTTGCATCTTAGAGACCTCAGTTAAGAATCTCAGCCTGGTGTGCTCCAAGCTTGTGACAATCAGGGTCCAGACACCCCAAAGTAGAACAAGAGATTTGAACCCAAAGAATAAGCAGTAGAATCAACTGATTGTATACATTATTGTGCTATAAAAACATGTTGAGTAAGGTCTTTTACATTACAGGTTGTAATGTTCTAAAATGATAGGATTTGTATAGCATAAGAACATAAGAATGGCCCTACTGGGTCAGACCAAAGGTCCATCTAGTTCAGTATCCTGTCTGCCGACAGTGGCCAATGCCAGATATCCCACAGGGCAGGCTCACAACAGGTAATCCTCACATGATCCCTCCCCTGTCACCCACGTCCAGACAAACAGAGGCTAGGGACACTATTCCTACCCATTCTGGCAGATAGCCATCGATGGACCTAAGCTCGATGAATCTATCCAGCTCTTTTTTGAATCCTGTTAAAGTTCTAGCGACTACAGTTATGATTTTATACATTTGTGTATATAGAGAACTGTGCTCAAAACTTTGACTGCACATCACAGCAGGACAGTGAGTGATCAGAAAAGTAGAGACCCCTCCCAAGCCTGCTGTTTACAAGAAATCACTTCAAGTGCCCATCCATTGTCCAGCCCAAGAAAAGACAGCCATAGCCTCGTTAGAGCTAATGGAAAGACTCGGAGACATCCCAGTTCTTAAGTCCAGAGAAGTTTTCCACTCTGAATAAAACTGAAGGCACTAGAGATCAAGAAGGAGAAAACGAAAGGACCAAAAGCTTTAAAAAAAAGATTGGTGTCTGCAGTTTGACATCCAGAAACTGAGGGACAGTCACTTGACAAATACTGTACATGAAATACTGGATCCTCACTAAGGCTAAAGGGTATGCTGAGAAATTGTTCAAAGGCAATAGGTAACTTGAATTAAAAAGCAGATTTTATCTCATATGGACGTGTAAAGCCTGAGGTTGAGTCTTTATTTCCGATATAACCCTTATGTGTTTGCTTTCCCTTCCGATTTCATCTTTCAATCTGAACCCTTATGTTTGTTTTTACCCCAAGGCAGTATCTGCTGTGCAAAATGTGTGCAGTGTCCCCACCCAAAGTAACTGTTTTCTGATTTCACACCTCTGAAGGTGATGAACCAGAGTGGGAACAGACAGGGTGTGAGATAGTTAAGACTTTGGGAAGGATGGATTTGGGAAGATTCAGGACTAAAGGGTTGTTGGTGTCACACTTCAAGGAGTAACTAAACTGATAAGACACTGGGCAAGACCTTGTGCTTGTGGGCTGGCTACTGGAGCAGGAAATTGAACTAGAGCTGCACAGCACAAAGGGCCCCATGTCAGTGACAGTATCCCTTACTGGCCAGGGTGATCCCCAGAGCATAACAGTCCCAGCTCCAGAGATCTCAAATAATCTTTCTCAACACAGGGAGTAGCATGTCACTTGGCACAGCACAGTGTATAACATAAGAATGGCCATACTGGGTCAGACCAAAGGTCCATCCAGCCCAGTACCCTGTCTGCCTACAGTGGCTAATGCCAGGTGTCCCAGAGGGAGTGAATCAAACAGGTAATGATCAAGCAATCTCTCTCCTGCCATCCATCTCCACCCTCTGACAAACAGAGGCTAGGGATACCATTCCTTACCCATACTGGCTAATAGCCATTTATGGACTTAACCTCCATGAATGTATCTAGTTCTCTTTTAAAAACCCTGTTATAGTCCTAGCCTTCACAACCTCCTCAGGCAAGGAGTTCCACAGATTGACTATGCACTGTGTGAAGAATAACTTCCTTTTATTTGTTTTAAACCTGCTGCCCATTAGTTTCATTTGCTGGCCCCTAGTTCTTATATTATGGGAACAAGTAAATAACTTTTCTTCATCCACTTTCTCCACAGCACTCATGATTTTATAGACCTCTATCATATCCCCCCTTAGTCTCCTCTTTTCCAAGCTGAAAAGTCCCAGTCTCTTTAACCTCTCCTCATATGGGACCCGTTCCAAACCCCTAATCATTTTAGTTGCCCTTCTCTGAACCTTTTCTAATGCCAGTATATCTTTTTTGAGATGAGGAGACCATATCTGTATGCAGTATTCAAGATGTGGGCGTACCATGGTTTTACACAGAGGCAATACAATATTCTCTGTCTTATTCGCTATCCCTTTTTAATGATTCCTAACATCCTGTTTGCTTTTTTAACTGCTGCTGCACACTGTGTGGACGTCTTCAGAGAACTATCCACGATGACTCCAAGATCTTTTTTCTGATTAGTTGTAGCTAAATTAGCCCCCATCATATTATATGTATAGTTGGGGTTATTTTTTCCAATGTGCATTACTTTACATTTATCCACATTAAATTTCATTTGCCATTTTGTTGCCCAATCACTCCGTTTGGTGAGATCTTTTTGAAGTTCTTCACAGTCTGCTTTGGTCTTAACTACCTTGAGCAGTTAAGTATTGTCTGCAAACTTTGCCACCTCACTGTTTACCCCTTTCTCCAGATCATTTATGAATATGTTGAATAGGATTGGTCCTAGGACTGACCCTTGGGGAACACCACTAGTTACCCCTCTCCAGTCTGAAAATTTACCATTTATTCCTGCCCTTTGTTTCCTGTCTTTTAACCAGTTCTCAGTCCATGAAAGGATCTTCCCTCTTATCCCATGACAACTTAATTTACATAAGAACCTTTGTTGAGGGACCTTGTCAAAGGCTTTCTGGAAATCTAAGTATACTATATCTACTGGATCCCCCTTGTCCACATGTTTGTTGACCCCTTCAAAGAACTCTAATCGATTAGTAAGACATGATTTCCCTTTACAGAAACCGGCTGCGTCTGGACTGGCAAGTTTTTGCACAAAAGTGGCCGCTTTTGCACAAAAACTTGCCAGCTGTCTACACTGGCTGCTTGAATTTGCGCAAGAACACTGACGATCTAATGTATGATCATCAGTGTTCTTGCACAAATACAATGACTCTCCGGCTATGTCTAGACTGGCATGATTTTCCGCAAATGCTTTTAACGGAAAAGTTTTTCCGTTAAAAGCATTTGCGGAAAAGAGCATCTAGATTGGCATGGATGCTTTTGCGCAAAAGCACTTTTTGCGGAAAAGCATCCATGCCAATCTAGACACGGTTTTTCGCAAGAAAGCCCCGATCGCCATTTTCTCCATAGGGGCTTTTTTGCGCAAAACAGTTTTTAGCTGTCTACACTGGCCCTCTTATGCAAATACATTTGCGCAAGAGGGCTTTTTCCCAAATGGGAGCAGCATAGTATTTGCGCAAGAACACTGACAATCTTACATTAGATCGTCAGTGCGCAAATAAGCGACCAGTGTAGACAGCTGGCAAGTTTTTCGCAAAAGCAACTGCGTTTGCGGAAAAACTTGCCAGTCTAGACGCAGCCTCCGCTCGGGAAAAAGCCCTCTGCGCAAATGCTTTTGCGCAAGAGGGCCAGTGTAGACAACTGAGAACCGTTTTGCGCAAAAAGCCCGATGGCGAAATGGCGATCGGGCTTTTGCGCAAAACCGCGTCTAGATTGGCCACGGATGCTTTTGCGCAAAAGCATCCATGCCAATCTAGACGCTCTTTTCCGCAAATGCTTTTAACGGAAAAACTTTTCAGTTAAAAGCAATTGCGGAAAATCATGCCAGTCTAGACGCAGCCACCATGTTGACTTTTGCCCAACAAATTATGTTCTTCTATGTGTGTCACAATTTTATTCTTTACTATTGTTTCAACTAATTTGCCCGGTACTGACGTTAGACTTACCGGTCTGTAATTGCCGGGAACACTTCTAGAGCCCTTTTTAAATATTGGCGTTACATTAGCTATCTTCCAGTCATTGGGTACAGAAGCTGATTTAAAGGATAGGTTACAAACCATAGTTAATAGTTCCGCAATTTCACATTTGAGTTCTTTCAGAACTCTTGGGTGAATGCCATCTGGTCCCGGTGACTTGTTACTGTTTTCAATTAATTCCAAAACTTCTTCTAATGACACTTCAATCTGTGACAAGTCCTCAGATTTGTCACCTACAAAGGATGGGTCAGGTTTGGGAATCTTCCTAACATCCTCAGCCATGAAGACTGAAGCAAAGAATTCATTTAGTTTCTCCGCAATGACTTTATCGTCTTTAAGTGCTCCTTTTGTATCTCGATCGTCCAGGGGCCCCACTGGTTGTTTAGCAGGCTTCCTGCTTCTGATGTACTTAAAAAACATTTTGTTATTACCTTTTGAGTTTTTGGCTAGCTGTTCTTCAAACTCCTTTTGGCTTTTCTTATTACATTTTTACACTTAATTTGGCAGTGTTTATGCTCCTTTCTATTTACCTCACTAGGATTTGACTTCCACTTTTTAAAAGATGTCTTTTTATCTCTCACTGCTTCTTTTACATGGTTGTTAAGCCACGGTGGCTCTTTTTTATTTTTATTAATTATTATTATTATTATTGTGTTATTCCTACAATCAGAAATGTGAGAAAGGTGCTATTTTCCTCCACAGGGAAGGTCTAAATCACAGCAGCTTCACCCCAGCCCATTCTTGTTGCTATATAACTGGGGGTATTTATGTTTACTCAATCTAGAGCAGGGGTTCCCAACGTGGGGTACGCGTACCCTCAGGAGGTACGAGAAGCTTGTCAAGGGGGTACGGGGAATATTTGGTAAATAACTAGATTATCCTAATTGAAATATTTCGAAAGTAGTAGCGTTAGTGAAAAAAGTTGTGGATTCTAGAGTCTAGAATTTATTTCCTTTCATATTGAATAGGGGGTACAGGAAGGTTTACTAAAAGCCAAGGAGTTATGGGGACCAAAAAAGGTTGGGAACCCCTGATCTAGAGAGCGCAGCTAATAGATTAATCTGCTTGTTTAAAAGGTTTATCAGCTAGTCAAATTACTCCCTCATCTAGGTGGGTTTACCGTAAATTAGCGTATATAACCCGTGCACAAGTATTACCCGCACCTGTGTATACCCCGCGGTTTTTTCCTGATTGAGTAAAAATAGTCTTACATACCCCACACACGTGTATGGCCCGCGGGAGATGAACTGTTAATGAACAGCACCTGTAATGAAGTGTTAATGAATCGCAGATGATAACACTGAGCAGTAAGTATGCTACAACCCTTATCGCTGGTATATAATCCCTTTTAACCACCGTTTTACCATTCATTTATTCCTTTAGTAGTTTTAACTTGTACTGAATTTTAAAAAAGTATTTTAAACTTTTTACACTTTTTAAACTTTTTAAACATGCCTAAGCACAAATCCTACACAGCCAATTTTAAATTGTGTGTTGTGACATATGCAAAGGACAATGGAAACAGAGCCGCAGGGAGAAAATACTCTGGGAACGCAAAGCCTGTTCGGGAGTGGAGAAAGGAAGAAGCAGAGCTTGAAAAATTACACCCTAGGAAAAGAGCACGATGCGGAAAGAAAGCCAAGCGGCCAAACCTGAAAGAAAACTTGTTGAAGTGGGTTCGTGCACAGAGAGAGAGAGCAAAGGGACAGTGTCAACGGTAGCCATACAACTCAAGGCTCGACTTATGGCTATGGAACAGAAAATCTATGATTTTAAGGGGGGACTCGGAAAATTGGGTGTACAAATTTATGTGGAGAAACAATCTGTTGGTTCATGCATGGACATCTGCTGGGCAACGGCTTCCTGACGAATGGGAAAAGAAAATGGATGATTTTAAAACTTTTGTACATAAAGAAATTGACCAGCTGGGCTTGCAACCAAGAAACGTTATTAACATGGATGAGGTGTCCATGTCATTTGACATACCCGCTACTCAGTCTGTTGCGGAAACGGGAATGAAAACAGTCTGTGTAGCAACCACCAGTCATGAACACACCTGTTTTACTCTAGTGTTGGCATGCACGGCAAATGGTGATAAATTAAAACCTATGGTGATTTTTAAGAGGGTAACGATGCCTAGAGAGAAACTGCCAGCTGGCATTTGCGTGGTTTGTAACAGAAAGGGCTGGATGAACACAGATGTTATGAAGACATAGACGGACAGCTGCTTTTGTGCACGAAAAGGTGGGGGGGGTTTAATCCTAATTCTCTGCTGGTTTTAGATTCCTTGGCCGCCTACAAAGAAACTTCAGTTCAGAAACATATAAACTCCGTGGGTGCACATATTGCCATAATTCCAGGTGGGCTGACCGGCAAGTTGCAGCTGCTTGATGTGGCTGTCAAACACCCGTTCAAGTGCTGCATCCAAGAGGAATAGGACAATTGGACGACAAATGGGGAACACACATTCACTCCGGCAGGTCGACAGCGCCGTGCAACTTATGTGGAAGTTTGCAGATGGGTTTGGCTGCTTGGGACAGAATAAAACCAGCTACAATTTGCAATGGGTTCTGTAAATGTGACATTCTTCCCAATGTTGACTCTTCTAGCTCTGAATCCAACTACGACAGCAATTCTGATTCGGCACCACAGACATCAACTAGCTCACCTAGCCTTGGCTATGGATTTTATGGATTTTTTTGTGACAGTGACTATGATGAAAGTTTTGATGGTTTTGAAAACTCAGATGCTGAGGAGGATGCTGCTGGCGCTGATTCTAAAGCTCAAAGTAAATGAACTTATGTATTTTATGACAATGCGAAGATGGCTTTCTTTTAAATAGTTTTACCATATATTTATTCTTTTACTAGTAGAATGTATTTTAATGTATTTTAACATAACTGCCTCAATTATTAAATTAAAATATGCTGCTTTTATCAAGTAAGAGTCAGTCGTATCTTCCTGCACTTTCAGTTAAAAAAAACCTGTATTACATGCGGACGAGAATAACCAACCGGGGTTTGTAAAATTTTGCGTAACCCGCGGGTTATATACGCTAAAGCACGGTACATAAATGATTATCATGGAGCTGTATAATACAGAACCAGGGAAAGAAAAAAGAAAATGTTTTGTTATTCCAGCACTCTTGATGTCAGATTTTGATCTTACTATAGCTATTGTCATATGAAAGTGTAACATGTAGCATACAGTAAATCCTCACCATTTGCGGTGGATGCTTTCATGACAATATAGTGAATAGTGAAATCTGCAAACACAAGTTGTACCTCCCTTAACCGGGAATTTCTGGTCCGGCAATATCCGTGGTCTGGCATGGACCACAGATGTTCCTCAACCACAGAGCCCAGGAACAGGGAAGTCTGGCCACCGCCATAGGGGGTAGGAGTGCCATAGGGTGCACCAGCAACTCAACCGGGAGCCCAGTGTGTGTGTGTGGGGGGGAGGAACTGGCAGCACGGCAGGGAGCTCCAGCCCCAGCAGCAGCCATGGAGCTCCACTCTAGCACTGTTCTGGTTCCAGCAGCCGGGATCTCCAGCCCCAGCCCTAGAGGCAGCCAGGAAGCTCTGGGACCGACGGCAGAGCTCTTGCCCCAGCCCTTGATTGCGTGGCCCAGCTGGGGAGCCAGGCAACAGTCTAGCTCTGCCCCAGCTGTGGAGCCAGGCTGGAGCCCCAACCCAGTGGCAGCACAGGCCAGGAAAGAAGGGACCTGCCCTAATCCAGCAAATCCCTTTGTTCCGGACCAGTCAGGTCCTGAGGGTGCCGGACCAGTGAGGTCCAACCTGTACTGGGGGAAAATGGAGTGAGTGCTCCATTTCCCCAAGGCTCCCAGCCTCCACAGTGAACTCCCTGCAGCTCCTGGATCGCACGGTGGGTGTGGGGGGGTTCTGACCACTACTGCCGCCACCACAACAGGCCCCCTTGAGGCCCTATTCTCCTCTCAGGCTGGGGAGTGGGGTGCAATGGGGGGTGGGGTGGGAGAGACCCATGAATACGCAAAATCATGAATAGCAATTCCACTAATCACGAGGGTCTCCTGTATTTCAAACTTAATGTACACTGGCCAGTCTTCAGCCTCATTCATACCTTACCCTGTACCATGGTTTTTTTTTTGGACAGGGGCCAGTCTTTCCTTCCTGCAATTCCCATGATGCCTGGAAGCAGAGTGAATCTTCTAGAAAACCGACTGTCCAGTCAGGAAAGGACCACAGCTGTTCTCCTAGATCAGGCCTTTCGAATCAAAGATGACATTGTTTCTTATCTTCAGGGAAGTAAGGGCCATCAACAGGGGGAGGCAACAGCACGGCAACTGCTGGAGAACCACATACAGACCATTACAAGCATAGTTAAGAAGCTCAGCCATGATATAGAGGTAGGTCTGCATTTATTCTTGAAGCTGGTGGGATTTGTTGCATCTCAGTTTCTTATGATTCAGTGAGGACTAATACATCTTTCAACTATAGAAAGATACTTCATATTGTTTAAGCAGCTAATATTAATCTCTCCCTGAGAAGCCAACTATCTGCCCTAGTTACTGAACGTGATACAGTTCTCAGAAGCTTCTAGGTCTTCTCAAAAGGTTATATTGTCTCCTGTGGCTAAGATCTGCCTCACCAGGACATCAAGGAGCCAAATACAGTTCCCTGATTCACCTATGCAATGGAGATTTACAAATGATCAAATATGGACAGACTCTGACCCCGTTTTGTTTCCAGAGTGGCACAAATGGCCTGGAAAAGGGAGAGGATTTGGCCCCAAAATTCTGCTCATTAATAGTTATAACATTCCTAGGACTTGTTAAAAAACACAGGGAGACATAACATAAAGGTTGATCTAATAAACAGAGACACCCAGTAATTGTTTAGGGTTTTGTGATCCAAAAGATTTGTATCCAAACCCTTTAGGGCTGCATATCTTCAAAGACCAAACTTTTCATCAGATTTCTAATCTGTCATTATTTCAGGTGGATCAAAGAACACCCTCTCTCACCCTATAGGAGTGTTTGCAATTCCATATGAAATCAGGAAATGCAGATGCTTATGAAAGTAAAAATAGAGCACTTAATAAAGTATTTTCTAAACTCAAAGGTTAATGTTTTGTTCTCTTTCAGCTTTGGATAAAATTAAAAAATAACATGAACATTCACCAAAGTGTTGAACCAAACTCAAAATGAACTCTGAAGTTCATATTATTTTGTTACATTTATAAATTTTCTAAGCAAAAAAGTTCTACTATTTCATACTAGCAGAAATACCCAGTGTCACCCGGGGAAAATATAGTAAAAGGTGTGATGAACCAACAATGTCAATGACATTAACATAGCACATTTTTTTGGAAATACTTTTCTCTTATATATTACTTCAAGAAATTAACATAGCCAGTACTTTTTCTGTTATCATAGGGAAAGGATCTCGTAGTTGCAGTTTATGTGACACGCTTAACAGAAAAGTCCAGCAAATGCCTATGATCAGGTGCTACTAAAAGCTAATTAGTGGCCCAATTGGAGCTCTGGGGGCCTAATTGGGGTTCTGGGGGAACCGATTTTGAGATATAACCAACCCAATTATTTAAGTTAGGAAATCAGTAGTATCTGTGCAAAATCTTGTGTTTCTATGATCAGGCGCTATTAAAAGCTAATTCTCAGTGAATCACAGAATCATAGAGCTAGAAGAGACCTCAGGAGGACATCAAGTCCAGCCCCCTGCCCAAGGCAGGACCAATCCCAACTAAATCAACCCAGCCAGGACTTTGCCAAGCCGAGACTTAAAAACCTCTAGGGATAGAGATTCTACCACCTCCGTAGGTAACCCATTCCAGTGCTTCACCACCCTCCTAGTGAAATAGTTTTTCCTAATATCCAACCTAGACCTCTCCCACTGTAACTTGAGATAATTGCTTCTTGCTCTGCCATCCGTCACTACTGAGAACAGCCTTTCTCCATCCTCTTTGGAACCTCCCTTCAGGAAGTTGAAGGCTGCTATCAAATCCCCCCTCACTCTTCTCTTCTGCAGACTAAACAAACACAAATCTCTCAGTCTCTCCTCATAGGTCATGCGCTCCAGCCCCCTAATAATTTCGGTCGTCCTCCACTGGACCCTTTCCAATGCGTCCACATCCTTTCTATAGTGGAGGGCAGGAGGGGGCCCAGAACTGGACACAATACTGCAGATGTGGCCTCACCAAAGCCAAATAAAGGGGAATAATCACTTCTCTGCATCTGCTGGCAATGTTCCTCCTAATGCATCCTAATATGTCATTAGCACTCTTGGCCACACTGTTGACTCATATCCATTTGGTTCCCAGCCTGTAACAATGCTTGGGATTCTTCTGTCCTAAGTGCAGGACTCTACACTTGTCCTTGTTGAACCTCATCAGATTTCTTTTGGCCCAATCTTCTAATCTGTCCAGGTCACTCTGGACCCTATCCCTGCCCTCCAGCGTATCCCTACCTCTCCCCCTAGCTTAGTGTCATCTGTGAACTTTCTGAGGGTGCAATCCATCCCCTCATCCAGGTCATCAATAAAGATGTTGAACAAAACTGTCCATGAACAGATCCTTGGGGCACTCCACTAGAAACTGACCTCCAACCTGACATCGAGCCATTGATCACTACCCGTTGGGCCCGACAGTCTAGCCAGCTTTCTATCCATCTTACAGTCCATGTATCCAATCCATATTCCCTTAACTTGGTGGCAAGAATATTGTGGGAGACCATATCAAAAGCTTTGCTAAGTCAAGGTATATCACATCCACTGACTTTCCCATATCCACAGAGGCAGTTACCTCATCATAGAAGCTAATCAGGTTGGTCAGGCACGACTTGCCCTTCGTGAATCCATGTTGACTATTCCTGATCACTTTCCCCTCTTCCAAGTGCTGCAAAATGGATTATTTGAGGATCCCCTCCATGATTTTTCCAGGGACTGAGGTAAGGCTGACTGGTCTGTAGTTCCCTGGATAGTCCTTCTTCCCTTTTTTAAAGATGGGCACTACATTTGCCTTCTTCCAACCATCCGGGATCTCTCCCGATCTCCACGAGTTTTCAAAGATAATGGCCAAAGGCTCTGCAATTACATTTGCCAACTCCCTCAGTACCCTTGGATGCATTAAATCCGGGCCCATGGATTTATGTATGTTTAGCTCTTCTAAATAGTTCCTAACTTGCTCTTTCCCCACCAAGGGCTGTCCACCTCCTTCCCATACTGTGGTGCCTACTGCATTAGTCTGGGAGGTGACCTTGTCCATGAAGACAGAGGCGAAGAAAGCATTGAGTACTTCAGCTTTTCCCACATCATCTGTCACTAGGTTACCTCCCTCATCCAATAAGGGCCCCACACGCTCTCTGATCACCCTCTTATTGCTAACATGCCTGTAGAAACCTTTCTTGTTATCCTTCACGTCCCTTGCTAGCTGCGATTCCAATTGCGCTTTCGCCTTCCTGATAAGTCCCCTGCATTCTCGAGCAATGTATTTATACTCCTCCCTAGTCATCCGTCCAAGTTTCCACTTCTTGTAAGCTTCCTTTTTGTGTTTAAGCTCACCTAGGATGTCCCCGGTAAGCCAATCTGGTCGCCTACTATATTTGCTTTTCTTGCTGCACTTCGGGATGGTTTCTTCCTGTGCCTTTAATAAGGCTTCTTTAAAATACTGCCAGCTCTTCTGGACTCCTTTCCTCTTCATGTAAGCATCCCAGGGAAACCTGCCCATCAGTTCTCTGAGGGAGTCAAAGTCTGCTTTTCTGAAGTCCAGGGTGTGTATTTTGCTACTCTTCTTTCTTCCTTTGGTCAGGATCCTGAAATCTACCATCTCATGATCACTGCTTCCCAGGTTGTCACCCACCTCTACTTCCCCTACTAGTTCCTCCCTGTTTGTGAGCAGCAGGTCAAGCTGCGCATGTCCCCTGGTTGGTTCCTTCATCACTTGTACCAAGAAGTTATCCCCAACATTCTCCAAAAACTTCCTGGATTGTCTGTGTACTGCTGTATTGGTCTCCCAACAGATGTCAGGGTGATTAAAGTCCCCCATGAGAACCAGGGCCTGAGATCTGGAAGCTTCTCTCAGTTGTCCGAAGAAAGCCTTGTCTACCTCATCCACCTGATCCGGCAGTCTATAGCAGACACCAACCACAACATTACCCCTCTTGCTTCCACCTCTAAACTTAACTCATAGATTCTCAACAGTCTTTTCTCCTTCTAAATACTGGAGCTCCGAGCAATCACTGCTCTCTTACATACAATGCAACTCCTCCTCCTTTTCTCCCCTGCCTGTTCTTCCTGAACAGTTTATACCCTTCCATGACTGTGCTCCAGTCATGCGAGTCATCCCACCAAGTCTCCGTTATTCCAATCAAATTATAGTTCTTTGACTGGGCCAGGGCTTCTAATTCTTCCTGTTTGTTTCCCAGGCTTCTTGCATTTGTGTACAAACAAGTTAAATAGCCAGTTGATCGCCCTACCTTCTCCATTCGAGTCAAGGGTCTTCCTTTGTTGCTCGTTCCTCCTTGTGTTTCTTCCCCGTATCCGACTTCTTCACTTACCTCAGGGCTTTGGTCACCATCCCCCCATGAACCTAGTTTAAAGCCCTCCTCGCTAGGTTTGCAAGCCTACCCGCAAAGATGCTCTTTCCTCTCTTGGTTAGGTGGATCCCATCTCTTCCTAACAACCCTTGTGCCCGGAACAGAGTCACATGGTCAAAGAAACCAAAGCCCTCTCTCCGACACCACCTGCAAAACCACGCATTTACTTCCCCAATTTGACGATCCTTACCCGGACCTTTTCCTTCAACTGGAAGGATGGACGAGAACACCACTTGTGCTTCAAATTCTTTGATCCTTCTTCCCAGCGCTATATAATCTGCTGTGACCCGCTCAAGGTCATTCTTGGCCATATCATTAGTTCCTACGTGAAGAAGCAGGAAGGAGTAGTGATCTGAAGGTTTAATCACTTTTGGAAGACTCTAGATCACATCCAAATTGGGTCTCTGGGGGAACCAGGGGAACTGATTTCGAGATATAACCAATCCAGTTATTTAGGGGTATGTCTACACTACCACCAAGTTAATTCGAACTAACAGCCGTTAGTTCGAATTAACTTTCATAGCGTCTATACGTACAAACCGCTAGCTCAAACTTAATTAGAACTAGCAGAGCGCTTAATTCAAACTAGGTAAACCTCATTCTACGAGGACTAACGCCTAGTTCGAATTAAGTAGTTCGAATTAAGGGCTGTGTAGCCACTTAATTCGAACTAGTTGGAGGCTAGCCCTTCCCAGCTTGCCCTGGTGACCACTCTGGGCCAAACCAGGAAAACTCTTCTGCCCCCCCTCCCGGCTCCGGAGCCCTTAAAGGGCCAGAGTCTGGCTACACTGCTTGTGCCAGTTGCAAGCCTGCCAGCACCCAGCCAGCAGACCCTGCACCTGGCACGGGATGAGCCAGCCACCCAGCCCTCCCCCTCTTCCCAGGACCAGGCTGGCAGCTCACAGGAGCATGCCCGGGGCCGCAAGAGGTGGGCGCTCGCCTGGTCTAGTGCGGAGATCGTGGACCTCATCGAGGTTTGGGGGGAAGCCTCCAACGTCCACGATCTCCACACTAGCCACAGGAACGCGGCCATCTACAGCCTCATGGCTGCCAGCCTGGCCACCTGAGGCCACATGTGGACCCAGGAGCAGGTCCGCTACAAAGTCAAGGACCTGCGGCAGTCCTACTCCAGGGCCTCCCAGCCAGGGGCCGACCTGGAGACCTGCCCCCACTTTGAGGCCCTGGACAGCATCCTGGGGGCTCACACCATCCAAACCCCCGGGTGGTGATCGACCCTGGGGCAGAGGGACCCATCCCTGACACCGAGGAGGAGGAGGAGGACGCCAAGAGCCAGGAGCCTGCAGGGAGCCTGCCCAGGACCCAGGACCCCCGAGACACCCCACAGAGCACATCGGCTTTGTCGTCCGAGGCGGGCTCCACATGTGAGTGCCATCATGCTCCCCTTATGTGTTCGGGGGTTGGGGGGAGAGGGAGGCCAGGGACCGTGCGCCTGGGCCTTGCCCACCATGGAGCAGCAGCTGGGTGTCATGCAGGGGCCCTGTCCTGTTCCCCACACGCCGACCTCGCCTTGCAGAGGGGGGCTGGGTTTCACCCACCATGTCCCCAGGGAGAACTGACCACTGCTCTTGTTTCACCATAGCCGCAGCACCTGGGACTGCAGGGCATACCACCACGCCTGCAACAGCCACCCGCACTCGGGCCAGCAGGTGCACCAGGAACCTGGAGGACTACCACCGGCGGCACCTGTGGCTACTGGAGCACCAGATCCGCACCCAGGACCACTGGGTCCGGGAGGACCTGCGGCTGCGGCAGTTTGGAGGCGCTGGAGGAGCAGGGCTGTGCTCTCAGAGGCCACCTCCAGACTCTGGTGAACAGGTTCCTGCCTCCTCCTGCTCCGGCCCCTGCGGCCGCCCCAGCTCTCACTCCTCCTCCCACTCCTGCTCTGCCTCCCGCTTCCTCCGCACCCCCCGTCCCTCCTGCCCCACCCTCCACACCCACTCCTCCCCGACGCCCCCGCACCCACAGTGCTGCGAGACGGGAGAGCCAGGAGGACCCCCAACCCTGAGCTTTCCCTTCCCTTCCTCCCCCTTCTAGCTCCCTCCTCCCAGGTTTCCCCCTCCCTTCTCCTCTTCCACCCTCATTCCTCCCTCCCCCCACCCCAGTTGTGTAAAATAAAAAGAGATTGTTGTTTTCAAAACAGGTGTCTTTATTTAACATTAGGAAGGGGGGTTAGGGAGGGGAAAGGAGAAGGAGGGGAGGGTGGAAGAAGGCCCCAATGGGGCATGCAGGGAGAGTTCAGTCCTCCTCCTCCACCTGGAAGCTCTCCCGCAGGGCTTCCCGGATCTGGACAGCCCTCCGCTGGGCCTCCTGGACGGCGGCGGTGCAGGGCTGAGTGTAGTGGCCAGCCATGCAGTCAGCCTCAGCCATCCAGGCTGGCAGGAAAGCCTCCCCCTTCCTCTCACACAAATTGTGCAGCACACAACATGCTGCCACCACGGGAGGGATATTGTGCTCGGCGAGGTCGAGGCGGGTGAGGATGCACCTAAATCTGGCTTTCAGGTGACCAAGGCCTCCTCGATCATGATGCGGGCCCTGGTGAGCCTGGCATTGAAGCCCTGGCGGGAGGGGTTGAGGTGCCCCGTGTACGGCTTCATCAGCCAGGGCTATAGGGGGTAGGCCGCATCCCCCACCAGGCAGCCGGGCATGTCCACGTCCCCGACCTTGATGTGGCGGCTGGGGAAGAAGGTCCCGGCGTGCAGCCTCTGGGCACATGGAGGAGTTGCAGAACACCCTGGCGTCGTGTGCCTTGCTGGACCAGCCCACATTAATGTCCGTGAACTGGCCCCGGTGGTCACACACAGCCTGCAGGAGCACGGAGAAGTACCCCTTGCAGTTAATGTACTGGGAGGCCTGGTGTTCCAGGGCACGGATGGGGATGTGCGTCCCGTCGATGGCCCCCCCCCCGCAGTTGGGGAAGCCAAGGGCGCCAAACCCCCGGATGACGGCGTCCGGGTCGGCGAGGCGGACCATCCTGCGGAGCAGCACCCGGTTGATGGCCTTGACCACCTGCAGAGAGACACAGCAAACTGCGAATCACTGGGGCGCCCGGGTGGCTGGGAGTGTTCGTTCCCTGGCACTGCCCTGCGCCCCACTCCCAGAAGCAACCCCTGCTGTGATCCTGGCCGCCGCGGGCGGCATGTAGTACGGCCGGGACAGACCGAACCCTCCCGTGCGGGGCACTGTCGCCTCCTCCCCCGCCCCCGTTTTCCCTGGGGCGGCCCATTCCCTCCTTGCAGCCCCCCTCCCACCCCAGCCCAGTGGCCGGTGAGTGCCGTACCTGCATGAGCACTGCTCTGACGGTGGATCTCCCCACGCCGAACTGGTTCCCGACAGATTGGTAGCTGTCTGGCGTGGAGAGCTTCCAGAGGGCAGCAGCAAGTCCAAGAACAGGAGCAGAATGCCCAGGGCGAGCTCTGGCTCCATGGTGCCAACTGCGGCGGCGTCCCCAATGGGAACCACTGACACAGGCAGGCGCAGAGAAAAACGCATTGCTGTCCCTCGGTGAGGTAGGCAAGCAAGCGGAAAAGCTGAGAACCGGCTGTCCAGGGGTGTCCCTTTAAGCACGAGTCTCAGATAGCAGCCACACAAAGCAATTACTGACCCGCTGTCCTGCCGGAACTGGTTTCAGCTGCCCTTAAATGCGACCCAGCGTCCAATCAGTGTGGACGCGCTAGTTCGAATTAGCGTTCTGCTAATTCAAACTAGTTTTTAAGTCTAGATACGCTAATTCGAACTACATTAGTTCGAATTAAAGTTGTAGTGTAGACATACCCTAGGTTAGGAAATCAGTAGTATCCATTCAAAATTTGGTGTTTCTAGCTCTTACCGTTTCAGCAATCTTTCGGAATTATCAGTGGGCCCAATTGGGGATCTGGGGGAACCAGGGGAATGATTTCGAGATATAACCAATCTGGTTATTTAAGTTAGGAAATCAGTAGTATTCGTGGAAAATTTGGTGTTTCTAGCTCTTACCGTTTCTGCGATCTTTCGGGACAAACAAACAAACAAAAACTTTTGGAAATATTTATAAGATAATCTACACCTAAAATTTAGACCAGCCAAGCTACCTCACTCAGGGTATGGCTAGACTACAGGGTTTTTTTCGGAAAAAGGTATGCAAAATGTGCTCCGCATTTTGTGTACCTTTTTCCATTTCTTTTGTTGGAAGAGGCTTTTCCAACATTTGGCCCATATAGACTGGGCCAAATGTTGGGAACAAACCCTCTTTCGGAAGCTCCCTTCTTCCTTGTAGAATGAAGAATACAGGGGCTTCCAAAAGAGCACATTTGCTCTTCCACAAAAAAAAGCGGAAGAGCAAACACGTTCCCTGGATGTGGCGGAGGTTTTTTGGGAGACCGCCCCCCCGCAGTCTAGCTGTACCCTCAGAGGTATGAAAAATTCACACCCCTGAGGCCTAGTCTATACCAAAAACTTAGCTATTCTTCTACAAAAGAATTCTACCACTTGATTACAGAAGGAGACATCTGAACTGGAGTTTATTTATAAATTCAGAATTATCAACTTAGGCTTGAACAAAGATCTTAACTGGTAAACACACTACAAAGGCAATTTCCCCGCCTTTGATATTCACATCTCCACATCACATGCTATGA
Organism: Rafetus swinhoei; assembly: GCA_019425775.1. Taxonomy (NCBI): domain Eukaryota; kingdom Metazoa; phylum Chordata; order Testudines; family Trionychidae; genus Rafetus; species Rafetus swinhoei. Next base: position 60,551,738 of record CM033427.1, read on the forward strand.
ATAAGACACATCCTGCCTGACTTAATTAGTTTCATTAACACTGGTCCTACAATTGACAAGTAACTTCTTTTGCTGTTGTATATACTCTGGATTCTGTAATTTCCACTCCAACTCACCTGATGAACTGGGTTTTACCCAAGAAAGCTCATGACCTAATACATTTGTTAGTCTCTAAGATGCCAAGGACTGTTTGTTGACCAAAAACTTAGGCAGACCTAGCTACATTGCTCACAAATGTGAAAAATATTGTGCCCTGTGTAACGTAGCTAGTTTGAAATAACCCCCACTGCAAACGTAGCAAGATCATTGGAAGAATTCTTGGTCAGAAGAATTCTTCCATCAGCCTAGCTTCGCCTTCTTGAAGAGGTATGTTTAGTGACAGGAAAAACCCCTTCTGTCACTGCAGTCTGTGTCTATGCTGCAGCACTATTGCAGCACAAACTGCTGTGCTGTTATACTCATCTGTAGTGTAATCATGGCCTCAGTAATAAAAACAACCAAATGTTGCTGAACCTCAAAATTCAATTCAAGATTGGAATTAGGGTTCATGTCATGCATTATTTATCTGAGCTGTTTGGCCCTGCCTTACCCAAACTGGAAATGAATCAGTCTACACCTCACACCTCTCTCAATAAATAGGTTATTGGTGCTTTCTGTCATAATAAATGAAAGAGACATACGTCCTTTTTCAACCAAACGGCAGGTATCTTGCATTCTACATTGCAACTTTGTGGATTTATCACAGTGCATTTGCCTTGTTAAATATACTATACATGACTCATTTGAGCTGTACTAATATATTTGCCATTTTGAGAATAACATTTTTCTACCAAAGAACAAATATAAGAGTGTGTCTAGACTGCAGAGTTTTTCCGAAAAATGTGGCCTTTTTTCAAAAAAACTTCACCTGAGTCTAGACTGTCGCTGCGTTCTTTCAAAATTAAATTGAAAAAACACGGCAGGTTTTTTGACAGCGGTAAACCTCATTTTACAAGGAATAACATCTTTTTCAGGAGATCTTTCAAAAAAAGGTGTGTGTGGATGCGGGGGAGCCTTTTATTTAGAAAAAAAAAGGGCTCCAGGAAAAATTCCTGGTGGATACTCCATCTCCACTAAACATCTCTATTGTTCCAGCCGACAGACATGTTTTAAGGCCACAGGCAACCAGGAGACACATTGTGGCAGGAAGCCAGCTCCCAGCAGGATCCTGACCACACGGCTGTCCCTGGTACTGCAAGACAGAGCCATGACACAGGCACAAGCCCCCAGACACCCCACTGGCCCTTCCAGGGACACATCCCAGGGCCAAGCAAGGGGCAGCAAACGGCAGGCACCATCATGGTCTGGCCCAGAGATAAAGACCCTCTTGGAGCTGTGGACTGAGGAGGAGTCTCTGCAGGCCCTGCAGCCAGGCCGAGGAATGCAGATATTTATGGCTGAATGGCTGATGGGCTTGCAAAGAAAGGCCACCACCCCCACACCCTAGACCAAGTCAGAGCAAAGGTCAAGGAACTGCAGCAGGGGTATGTGAGGGCCCGTGACCGCAGCTCCCGCTCCAGGGAAGCACCGCATTACTGTGCCTACTGTGAGGAGCTGGACCGAGACAGTTGTGGAGTCTGGAGACACTTGTGCAGCAGCGGCCGCAGCTCCAGGATGACAACCCTGAGGACCAGCAGCTCCCAGATGAGTAGGAGGATGCCAGGAGCATGGTGACCCTTACCCAGGAGCTGGTTCCCCAGTCGCAGGAGGCCTCCCAGATTCTTTGGACACCGGGGATGGAGCATCAGGTGAGTGCTGTGAGGTCGCAACACACACAGTGCAGGGGAGGTGGGTTAACAGGGGATGTGTGCTACCATGACATGTCATGCTGATCACAGCCTGGAGTGGCCCCATACATGTCCAACCCCAGGGAGGGCTGTCCTACCCCCGCATGTGTGAGAGGCACCACCTGCTCCTGCAGACAGCGCTGCCAGGTGCAGGCATATGGGTTGGGGGCCCTGGGAGGGCCAGGCTGCTCCAGGATCCTCTGCAACCGTGGCCAGACACTTCCCTGTGCTGCTTGGCCATGGTGGGGGGGGGGAGGGGGCAGGATGGTGCCCTGTACACCTCTGGGCCCCTGTGAGGCCAGGGCTGCTGGCCAGGCCAGACCTGGACTTGCTGTGAGAACATCAGCATCTCCTGTCCCAAGAACAGGTACTCACTGATCTCAAGGAGGGCATGCCCTGAGGGATAGTGTGAGCATGCATGACTGACTACTTCTCCCTCTTGTCCTCCACAGCTGGACCAGCCGTCCAGGAGGGGCGAGCCACACCTGTCCCAGCCACCCAGCTGGGTGCATGGAAGCCGCCGGCACTGGCGCATATATCAAGACCTTTTGCGCCAGCACATCGGGGTCCTCCAAAGAATGCAGGACACATTTGCTGAGAGGATGGAGGCAGAGGCACAGTGGCACAACCACTTGCTGGACAAATTTGTTCAGCAGTGCACCACTATATCTGCCGCTATCTGGGAGGTGATGGCCTTCCCAGGTCCTGTCCCTGTTGCCATTCCTCCTGCTCAGCCTGTCCTCCCTCACTTGTTTCCCCAGCCCCTGGTATCCCATACCCAGCTGCAGCCCCATCTCCTGCCCAGCCCCCTACTGTCCCTGGCCGCATGCAGGCTTGTCGCTTGCTAGGCCCCCGTACTCAAGGTGGCAGGAGCTATCAGTCCTGAGCCTCCCTCCATGCTCCCCCTTCCAGGTTTACAGCCCCCCTTCCCACCAGTGAGTGAAACACTTTATTTTTGAATGCCAAGTTTATTTTACATACCAACAAAGTGTTAATGTTTTTTACATAGAAGTTTGTATTAAAATCCAAGCATTTTTTTAAACCAAACCGGATGTTTCTCTGTCCACAAAGTGGGATAGGGATGGGTTTTTGGGAGGAAGGTACTGAGGGGGGGGGGCATTGGCCTCCTTGTGAGAATCTCTCCTTCAGTGCCTCCCAAATGCGCAATCCTGACTGGTGAGCCCGGCGGATAGCAGCTGCCCAGGGCTGCTCAAACTGCCTCCCCTCCACATCAGACCGTGCCCCCCACCCTGGGAGGAAGGCCTCCCCTTTACTCTCCACTGAGTTATGGAGCACACAACACGCAGCAACCACATCGGGGATGTTGTGTTCCCCCATGTCGAGACGAGTGAGCAGGCACCTAAACCTCCCCTTCAGACACCCGAAGGCGCATTCCACCTGCAAGCAAGCCCTGTTCAGGTGCGAGTTAAATTGTTCCCTGCTTGCATCCAAGTGGCCAGTGTAGGGCTTCATGAGCCAAGGCATAAGGGGGTAGGCCACGTTGGCCACGATGCACAGAGGCATCTGCACATCCCCAACCGCAAAGTTGTGCTGCAGAAAGAATGTCCCAGCCTGCGGTACAGGTACGAGTTCCGGAAGATGCGGGCATCATGTGCCCAGCCTGACCACCCAACATAAATGTCTGTAAACTGTCGTCAGTGGTCAACCAGGACCTGCAGCACCATGGAGAAGTAGCCCTTTCTGTTTATGTACTGGGCTGCTCGATGGGGCCACACGCGGATCAGGATGTGAGTCCCATCGAGCGCTCCACCGCAGTTCAGGAATCCTAGCCCCGCAAATCCAGCCAGAATGGTGTCCAGGTCTCCGAGATGGACAGTCCTGTGCAGCAGCTCTGAAATGATGGCCCTCACCACCTGAAGAAAGGGACAAATAGAAACACACAAAACAGGAAATTAGAGGGGGGTGCCTGAGCCCTTGAGAGGTGCTCCTCCACCACCACCCCAAGACCCCAGGAGCCCCCCCTCAGTCGGCCCCCCCTGCACCAGGGCAGGGTGGAGTGCTACTCCCACTCCCACCCCATCTCCCCATTCCCCCTGCCCTTTCCTGACGGTCCCCCTCTTCTGTTCCCCCACCCCATGGACTGTCCCCCAAGAGTAACTTACCTTCATCAAGACGGCCCTGACAGTAGACCTCCCCAGGCCAAACTGATGTCCCACCGAGCGGTAACTGTCGGGGGTGGCCATCTTCCACAGGGCAATAGCAACCAGCTTCTCCAGGGGGGATGGCGGGACACAAGTGGGTGTCCTGGCATTGTAGAGCAGGGGCAAACCAGACACAAAGCTCCTGGAATGTGGCCTTCCACATACGGAAGTTTCTGATACAATGCTGGTCATCCCACCTCTCCATGATGAGATGGTCACACTAGTCTGAACTGGTGTCCAGCCTCCAAAATCGCCTGTCCACTAATAAGTTCAGTGGCAAGGGCAGTGGTGCTGCACCCTGGGCAAGGGACTCAAGGCTGGGTTCTGAGTCCAGATGGGGCAGGAACATCATGACGATGTCATGGAGGTGCAGCAGAATTTGCAGCATGGTAGCTTGGGGCCATCTCCTTCCCAGAGGCAGCTCCAGCTCCATGGCCAAAAAAAAAAAAAATTCAAAACCAGAAAAACCAACACAAAACCAAACTGCTGTGGTATCCCATAAAGCAGGGCAATCACAGCACACACTGCAGCAGCTTTCCTGTCCCTCTGAGAGGTAGGCAAGCCAGCTGCTGCAGCAGAGAAACGGCTGTCCCGGGAAGTCCCTTTAAGCACCCATCTCTGCAAAGGGCAGGCAGCAGCACCCGGAAGTAAATGCTGCCCCCATGGCCTGCCAGAAGTGTTTCCTGGTGCCCTTTTTTCGACAGAGTGTCCACGCAGCCTGGACGCTCTCTTTCAAAAAAAAGCGGATCTGCTTTAAGTTGTCTAGATGCTCTATTTCGAAAGAAGCTTTTTCGAAAGATTGTCATTACATTTTGCTCTCAACATTTCCTAGTCCCCTCAGTTCTCCCATGCACCATCCCTCTTGATCCAACGCTAGAATGCCTCCTTCTGCTTTAAAGATGGTACAGAGATTATGTAAGGACCATTTATGTTAGGGGTATTTCCTGGTGGCAGTAGGGCTCTTATGCCTGCTCTATTACCAGTTTGCACCAATCCGAGTGGTAGAAAAAAAGACTACAATGAATTAGGCCTATAATTTTTTCTTACTGGTTGACAGCATGTTAAAACAAGTCTGTTAATTCTCATAAATACATGGGATGGGCTCAGACTGTCAGGGATTCAGAACAAGGGTCATGTGACTTTCATCTATATCGCTTCCACAATATAACCAAAGTCAGTCCAGTATCTGCAATGTATCACAAAAGCTGCCTTCAAAACATTTAAGTTCTTTGTAACAAAGAGAAAACTATACCCAGCTTCAATGATAATTTTACCAATTAAAAAATGCTGCCTTAAGCACTGTGTGTTTGAGGAAGCTCCAGGAACTTGACAACTGGCAAATCTCAGGAGAATGATTTTACAGAGAATGCTTTACTCAGCTGTAATCAAGAGATAGCTTGAAAAACCTGCGACTGTGTTTGTGCAGTATGGGAGTTTTCAGCATGTGTGTCCTCAATCCTACTCAAATTGGAACACATCCTAAAATGTTTACTCAACTCTGTCAGTTGTATCAGACAGACAGCAGCATAGGTTGGGCTGGTAGCGCAGCTGCAAGTTAAGATTGCCTGCCAGTTCCCCTTATATGATCCTGTTTTCATTTATTTATAACTTTGCCAAATCTTATATATCCATGCTCAAATTTCCCGTGCAGGGTGTCTGCCTCTCTATGTTTACATGTGTATAGATGTGTGTGGACGTGCGCATGCACACTCACAAAACTTCAGTCAAAATAATATAGCCACTTCTAAGAACAAAGCTTAAGAACAACGTTGATTTGCACATATTAAAAAAAATCTCAGGGCTGTGCTTTGGATGCATTTACTTCTTTATAAGAAATAAGTCTCGGGGAAGGGGAGGAAAGTCAGCTCCTAGACATCGTATAGACTCATAGAACATAAGGCATGAAGTGACCATCATGATAATCTAGTCTGTTCTGCAGACTGCAGGCCACAGAATCTCACCCACCCACTCCTGTAAAAGGCTCATAACTTCTGGCTGAGTTACTGAAGTCCTCAAATAATGATTTAGTGTCACAGACAATCCACCATTTACTGTTAGTCAAACCAGCAAAAGATTCATCTCCCATATACAGAGGAAGGCTAAAATCCCCTTGAGTCTCTTCCAATCTGACCTGGGGAAAATTTCTTCTCTACCTCAAATGTGGTTCTCAAACTTCATTGCACCATGACCCCCTTCCGACAATAAAAGTTACTACAAGATGCCAGGAGAGAGCAGAAGCCAAGCCTGCCATAGACTCATAGAACACTAGAACTGGAAGGGACCTCAAGAGGTCATCCTCACGGCAGGACACAGTACCATCTAGACCATCCCTGATAGATGTCCACTTAACCTACTCTTAAATATCTCCAGAGATGGAAATTCCACAACCTCTCTAGACAATTTATTCCAGTGTTTAACCACCCTGACAGTTAGGAAGTTTCTCCTAATGTCCACTTAAACCTCCTTTGCTGCAGTTTAAGCCCATAGCTTCTTGTCCTATCCTCAGAGGCCAAGGAGAACAATTTTTCTCCCTCTTCCTTGTGATACCCTTTTAGATACCTGAAAACCGCTATCATGTTCTCTCTCAGTTGTCTCCTTTCCAAACTAAACAAGCCCAATTCTTTCAGTCTTCCTTCATAGGTCATGATCTCTAGACCTATAATCATTCTTGTTGCTCTTCTCTGGACCTTCTCCAATTTCTCTACATCTTTCTTGAAATGTGGTGCCCAGAATGGGACACAATACTCCAATCAGCACAGAGTAAAGCGGAAGAAAGACTTCTCGTGTCTTGCTCACAACACTCCTATTAATGCATCCCAGAAACACGTTGGCTTTTTTCTCAACAGTGTTACACTGTTGACTCATATTTAGCTTATGGTCCACTAAGACCCCTAGATCCCTTTCTGCAGTACTCCTTCCTAGACAGTCGCTTCCCATTCTGTATGTGTGAAATGGATTGTTCCTTCCTAAGTGGAGTAATATGCATTTGTCCTTATTAAACTTCATCCTATTTACCTCAGACCATTTCTCCAGATTGTCCAGATCATTTTGAATTATGACCCTATCCTCCAAAGCAGTTGCAACCCCTCCCAGCTAGGTATCATCTGCAAATGTAATAAGCGTACTCTCTATGCCAATATCTAAATCATTGATGAAGATATTGAACAGAACCAGTCCCAAAACAGACCCCTGCAGAACTCCACTTGTTATGCCCTTCCAGAAGGATTGTGAACCGTTAATAACTACTCTCTGAGAATGGTTATCCAGCCAGTTATGCATCCACCTTATAGTAGCCCATCTAATTTGTATTTGCCTAATTTATTGATAAGAAGATCATGCGATACTCGTATCAAATGCCTTACTAAAGTCTAGGTTTACCACATCCACCGCTTCTCCCTTATCCACAAGACTAGCTATCCTATCAAGGAAAGCTATCAGATTGGTTTGACACGTTTTGTTCTTTACAGATCCATGCTGGCTGTTACCTATCACCTTATTATCTTCCAGGTGTTTGCAGATGAATTCCTTAATTACTTGCTCCATTATCTTTCCTGACCCATCTGTAGTTTCCTGGGTTGTAGATGGGCACTATATTTGCCTTTTTCCAGTCTTCAGGAATCTCTCCTATCGTCCATTATTTTTCAAAGATGACAGCTAAAGGCTCAGATACTTCCTCTCTCAGCTCCTCTGAGTATTCTAGGATGCATTTCATCAGGCCCTGGTGTCCAAGTCCTACCATCCAGAGTGTAGGGGCTAAAGCTACCCAAGAGATTCTGCCCAGGACAGGAGGCATATAACTTTAGCCCCCCTGTCCAAGGCTGAAGCTCTCTGGCTTTGGCTTCTACCCTGATATCCACGAAGTCCTGACCTGGACTTCGGCACCAGGCAGTGGAGCTCAGGCTTTGGCCCTAGGTCCCAGCAAACCTAACACCACCTTTGGTCCCAACAGGGAAAAGAAAGAGCCTGGAGCCACCTTCACCACCAGTTTCCACATCACCATATTTATGGTTTGAACAAACTGCTTTGAGGTGTAATCCTCAGAGAAGTCCACCTGAAAGGTGACTGGACTATAAAAGTGAATATTGGAATCAAGCATGGAGATTACAGAAATATCTTCCAACTATCTTCACCAAATTCCTAGTTTAAAGCTCACTCAAGAAGTTGCACCAACCTCCACGCTCTATTTCCCCACCTGCTCGGGTGGCGTCTATCCCATGAGAACAGTCTTCTTTCCATGATACTCCCCCATGGTCAAACATTCCCAAGCCCTTCTTTCAGCACGACTGACTGAGCCATCTATTAAACATCATAATCTAATCTCATCTTCATTGTCCTCCTGTAGGGATAGGTAAAATCCACTTAGGATCACCTGAGCCCCTATTTCTTTAAGTGTCTTCCTTGTCCTCAATGCATCCCAGCAAAAATCTAGCAGTATCATTTGTTTCCATGTAAAGGAAAGTCAGTGGATTCCTTCCTGCCCCCATTCAGATCCCCTTCAGCCTCAGGTCCATATACTACATCTTAGATTCCACATTTTGAGCATCCAGAATAAATAGATTTTTTAACCTTAATTTTTCTGTGCCTTAATTATCCAGCTATAAAATGTGAGTGTAATAGTTTATGGCTCACCGCCGTGGTGCCTTCTACTGGTCACACTGGGAATTAGCTCAGTCCAGCCTCAGTCCCACACTTTCCTGGTAGTATCTCACCTTGCTGTTACTGTTCTTGTCTCAGCAGGAGCCATATTCCTCCCAGACCACGGTGCCCTTCCCTCAGGGGCTGCCCCACAGCAGCATCCACTTTCTGAGGTCCTTCCCTCCCAGGAATCCCATTTCCCCTAAGCCACTACTTTCCTCAGTGACCCACTGCCATTTATCATCTAGCCCAGGGGTGGGCAATAATTTTTAGTGGGGGATCACTCCAAGATTTTGGAAAGTGGTCAAGGGCCAGACTTTTCTGTGGAGGAGATGCAGGGTCTAGGATGGGTGCAGAAGAGTGCATGAGGTAAGGGACTGGGGTGCAGGAGGAGGTCTGAGGTCTGAGAGGGAGTTTGGGTGAAAGAGGGGGTTGTGTCCTGGGTCAGGGTGTAGGATCAGGGAGGGAGTATGGGTGCAGGAGAAGATTCTTGCCTGGGGGAGGTCTGTAAAATGGAGTACCCTGATGGCATTCTTCCTCCAGGGCTGGAGCAAGAATAAGCTCCTCTTGGACAGCCATCTTTTTAAACAGCCCCACTGGGCTTGGATTGGCTCCCTCAACCCTTATCCTGATTGGCTTCCAACTTTAGCTATCTCCCTGAGCTGTTTTAACTCCTTCTATTCTAATGTGGGGCAACCGTCCTGTCACAGGGAATAATACCATACCCTTACCTCACAGTATGTTTTTAAAATAAATTAATGTTTGAGAACACTCAGATATTATATGAGAATCATATGGGTAGCTGTGTTAGTCTGAATCTGCATAAACAACTAGAAGTCCTGTGGCACCTTATAGACTAACAGATTTATTGGAGCATAAGCTTTCGTGGGCAAAGACCCACTTCGTCAGACATGCTCCAATAAATCTGTTAGTCTGTAAGGTGCCACAGGACTTCTCAGATATTATAGTGATGAGTGCCTTTGAAAAGCCTATGAGGAAATTAACAACTCTGTCTTCAGAGTAGGGTTTGAATAGAATTTAGTAAATAAGGTGTGTGTCCATACAATGAACAAGGATAAAATAGTTCATGCTGTACATTTGAATGAGGCATGGGTCCTTTGTGAAAAAATAGCATGTGATCACGTAATATTAATCATAAATGCATATATACAAAGGAGGGCAAGTTACATTTTTATGTAGAGTACAACTGTGCTATAGAAATTCAAATGAAAAGTTTGAGAGTTTCTGTTATAAAGGATGTTTTTGCTGAGCTTTGAAATAATGAATAATGAAGTAGTTAAACTAAATAAGTTAACAAGATGTGACTATGAATTTATAGGTTTTGGAGAAACAAATAAGAACACGAGATAATGTAACAACAGGGACTACTTTTGCCGTTCAAAGTCTTGATCATAAATACCTACATGGATTTGGAGACCTGCGTGGAAGGGTGGCTAGGTAAGTAAAACATAATGGGCCTAATTCTCATATATACTGTTCTAGATGGGTAAAAGAGCCTTAAAGTGGGTACACAAGAACGTAAGAATGGCCATAACAGGTCAAACCACAAGTCCATCTAGCCCAATATCCTGTCTTCCGATGCCAAAAGCCCCAGAGAGAATATACAGAATATATAATCACCAGGTGATCCATCCACGGTTGCCCATTCCTAACTTTTGGCAAACATCCCTAAATCATCCTTATAGCACTACTGACTGAGCCATCTGTTAATCATCATAATCTAGTCTTAGGCTAGGGACAACATCCCTTCCCATTCTGGCTAATAGCTATTGATGGACCCTATCCTCCATGAATTTATCTAGTTCTTTTTTGAACCCTGTTATAGTCTTGGCCCTGACATCAACCTCTAGCAAGGAGTTCCACAGGTTGACTGTGTGTGTTGTGTGAAAAAAACACTTTCTTTTGTTTATTTTAAACCTGCTCTCTATTAATTTTATTTAGAATCATAGGGTTGTAAAAGACCTCAGGAGGTCATTGCGTCCTACCCTCTGCTAAAAGCAGGACCAACCCCAACTAAATCATCCCTGCCAGGGCTTTATCAAGCTGGGACATAAAAACCTCTGGGTATGGAGATTCTACCAGCTCCCTAGGTAACACATTCCAGTGGCTTCACCACCCTCCTAATGAAATAGTTTTTCCTAATATCCAACCTAGACCTTCCCCACTGCAGTTTGAGACCATTGCTCCTTGTTCTGCCATCTGTCACTACTGAGAACAGCCTCTCTCCATCCTCTTTGGAACTCCCCTGCAGGTAGTTGAAGGCTGCTATCAAATCCTCCTCAATCCTCTTTTCTGTAGACTAAATAAACCCAAAACCCTCAGCCTCTCCTCATAAGTCATGTGCTTCAGCCCCCTAATAATTTTTGTTGACCTCCGCTGGACTTTCTCCAGTGCAGCCACATCCTTTCTGTAATGGGGGGCCCCATAACTGGACACAATGCTCCAGATGTGGACTCACCAGTGCCAAATAAAGGGGAATAATTACTTCTCTAGATCTGCCAGCAATGCTCCTATTAATGCACCCCAATATGTGGTTAGTCTTCTTGGCTACAAGGGCATACTGTTGACTCATATACAGCTTCTCATGCACAATAATCCCCACATCCTTTTCTGCTGAACTGCTGCATAGCCTGTCAGTCCTCAGCCTGTAGCAGTGCTTGGGATTCTTCCATCCCAAGTGTAGGACTCTGCACTTGTCCTCATCAGAAGACTAGTCCTCTGAACCTCATCAGATTTCTTTTGGTCCAATGCTCCAATTTGTCCAGGTCACTCTAAATCCTGTCCCTATCCTCCAGTATTTCTACCTCTCCCTTGCTAAGGGTGCCATCCATCCCCTCATCCAGGTCATTAAGAAAGATACTGAACAAAACTACCCCCAGAACTGACCCTTCGGGCACTTCGCTTGATACCAAACACCAACCAGACATCCAGCCACTGATCACTAACCATTGAGCCCAATGATCTTGCCAGCTTTCTATCCACCTTACAGTCCATTTATCCAAACCATACTTGTTTAACTTGCTGGCAAGAATACAGTGGGAGAGTGTATTAAAAGCTTTGCTAAAGTCAAGGTACATCAAATCCACCACCGTCCCCATATCCAAAGAGTCAGTTACCTCAGCATAGAAGACAATCAGGTTGGTCAGGTATGACTTGCCCTTGATGAATCCATGTTGACTAATCCTAATCACTTCCAAGTGCTTCAAAATGGATTCCTTGAGGATCCCCTCCATGATATTTCTGGGGACTGAGGTGAGGCTGACTGGTCTGTAGTGCCCTTAATTGTCCTTCTTCCCTTTTTTAAAGATGGGCACTGCATTTGCCTTTTTCCAGTTGCCTGGGACCTCCCCCAGTCACCATGAATTTCAAAGAAAATGGGCAAATGGCTCTGCAATTACAACAGCCAACTCCCTCAGCACCCTCAGATTCAATAGATCCAGCCCCACGGATTTGTGTATGTCCTGCTTTTCTAAATAGTCCTTAACTAGGTGATGCCCTAGTTCTTGTGTTATAAGAAGGAGTAAATAACACTTCCTCATTTTCTTTCTCCACACCAGTCATGATTTTATAGACCTTTATCATATTCCCCCATTAGTTGCCTTTTTTCCAAGATGAAAATGTGTTACATAATTTGTGGACAATCCCTGTGATATACAGGTGTTGAGATTAAATGAGCTAATACTCCCTTCTGGCTTTAAAATTTGTTGAACTATTGTACTGTTGCTATTTAGGGCTGTAGCAACTCCCAGGGAAGAATTATACCCTCTCCAGAAGGGGAATGGTCACAAGATTAACTGTATCAGGATGGATCCACTAGCCATCCATAAGGCCTGACAGCAAACATGTCCCAGTTAGCTTCAAGGAGCACTGTATTCCATCATCATTTTTCTGCACTCTCTTTTCCACAACTCTTTCCTCATTCCTTCACCAGGGATAGATAGAACTGCAATAGTTTGCCAGCATTTGGGGTTTGCAGACTTTGGAGTGAAGCTTTTGCCCCTGAGGAAGCCAAATTTACAGTTAGGCAGTGTTGGAAGCCAATTTTCAAATTATATATCTTGGGCCAGATTCTCTATTAATGTAAATCAACACATTACTATTCTAGTTCCTGGAGATTTATGCCAGATTACACCCGCCAAAAGTCTGGCCCATTAAATTAGTCACTTGATAAGCAGAAGGTTGCAAAAGCCCATTTTTCAGTTGCTCAGAACTGACCTAAATTTCACTTTGGGCTGAAATTTTCTTCAGTTATATTCAACCTAAAAATGAAATGTGTTGGTTTTTTAAAAAAATTAGGTAGAAATTCAGTCAGCCAGGAGAAAAAGGCTGAAAAAACCATACTTGTCCCATTGTAAAAAATTATTGGCACACTTTTTCCACACAAATCATTTGAAGCAGCTCAAGTTGAAACTTGGGGTGTTAACAGTGCCCACTGAGGTATATATCCACAGCCCCACTTGCAAATTAGCTTGCCTCTCTAGTTCACAACTTATTCTCCAAGGAAACCTGCACAAAACTTTCAAAATATAATAAGTATGGAAGCTTAAAGTCATAACTTCCTAGACAGTAAAAAGTATGGTCTTAATAAAGGTAATACATTTATGTCTTATTACCACAATCTGTAACCTGCTAACTCCCTTTGCTGTACTATGACTGAAAAGGTTCTAACCAATTAGTTTCATCTTATGTTTAGCTCTGACACTCAGTATCTTTCCCAGACATGAAGAACAGCTCTGAGTAGCTCTGAAGCTTCTCTAACAGAAACTGGCCCAATAAAAGTGATTATCTTGCTCACCTTGTCTCTCTAATAGTTTCAACCAATTGAAAAATCATTTGTGAGCATGCTCACTGGGTAACTACTGAGATTCTTTTTCTATAGTGCCTAATTAACCACAGCTTGTCCTGTGACCTTCCAGTGAACATTTTCCCTTATGCACCTTGACTGGTACAAGAGCTGCTATCTTTACACTATTGCTGAATTTGGGACAATGCGCTGAGTTTTTCTGCACTAGATAGCCCAGCAGAATAGTTTCAATAGCTTCACTGTCAGCCTGCTGGGCTTTTCCATTTCATCTCTTCCGCCACAGATTCTCTGAGGCTACAATAGTTGCTTCTATGACAATTTCTGTGATTTCATGACAGGAAGATTCTGACACTATGGGATGCCTCCTCTGCACAGGAATGAAACACTGTTGCTCATATACAATGGCCAGAATATGCATGGGGTCTAAATCACCACCTGTACTGTTCTAGAAACTGAGTCCAAGGATCTCATGTATTTTTAAAGAGAGACAAGGGCATATCTCCTAACCTCAGCAAAATTTGCAGATGTTACACCAATGGTGGCTTTACTAGCTGCACTTAAACAGTCAATTTTTAATGGAGTTGTGTATGAATAATTGTTGTTAGGTTAAGGTGTAGTACAGTTATATGTTTTCCACATCATAAGCACTTTCAGTTTGCTTACTACTAGTGTTTCCCTCTGGAAATGCTGAACCTTAATTGGGAACTTTACTTCCAGTATTGGGAAACACTGAAAAAAGGGAAATGACCCAATCCTGAAAAAAATGAGTACCATTAAAGTCATGAACTATACTTTGGTTTGTCACTTTTTTTGCTCTCCGCTCTAAGAAGAAAATGCAATTTAATTCTTTTATATTAGTCGGCGTTCAAAAAGTCACATACACTTTGTGAAAGACATGACCTAGAAGATCCCTGGCTTCAGTCTCCCACTACGCTCATGAGCAACCCTAAATTGTATCTGCACAAAGCCTGGCAAATGGAAAATTAAAAACTGTTCAGTGCGTGACTGTGGATCACTAAGAAAAGACCCTGGAACACATAACTCAGTGCCCAATTCACATATACAAAAGAGACATCATGGCAATGCACTCTGCTACTCCTGAAGAAAATATCTAGTTTAAACTATCAAAATGTAAAATTATAGTTGCTACTCTACATTTACATCAGCCATAGGAAGAAGAAAAGTTAATGTTCAGACTGGGAATTCCATAACACAAGAGTGTGGAGACTTATAGTTAGGTAACTAATTTAGTATTTTTTAAACAAAAGCCTTCCTTGCCTACCCATAATTATAGTTTACCACTGAATTTGTAGCTTAAGTTTCCCTTAGCACAAAACTATTTGGGCTGAAATGAACATTAATGAACCCTGGTCCTCTGTTACAATCTATAGCCATTCATGCTATGGTCTGTCATATAGAGCATGCTAATGTACATTGGATCTTGTCATTCTAACCATGTCCTCCTGTCTCTTCACTCTGCCTCTTTCCCAAATTATCACTTCCATAATACCGTTTGTCTATTCAGGAGAGAAAGATCAGATTCAAGATCTGAATTTCTTTCCCTTGGCATGGTGTAGAAGCACCCCTTTACCAGAAAATGGGTCATCAAATAATTCTTGAAAGTTCTATAGACATTTCTGCCTAACAAGGAAAACCTACTTACAACATCTCATTAACTATTGTGTTCCAATTCTGTGTTTGCTCTCAGAAAATATATTTACTAATTTCCTTATTTTTAAAATGAGCCCAAGCACAATTGTCTTTGGGCATATGGATGAATGTCAGAATGATACAAAAAATTGATAAAAAGAGAAAGACCTCCGTAGACATACAAGTACTCTCTTCACCCACCAGCAAAAGACTGAACAAAGAGATGTTCTGAGGTTACATTCAGCCTATTCTTTTTTCTTGCACAATTCTCTTTATCACATGGCAATGGAAATCAGAAAAGTAAAGCACTTCATCAGATTATTACAAGAGGGCACACATGAAGTTTTTAGAATGAGAAACAGTTACTAGGCACTTTAGATTCCTTGGCTAGATACGACATAAAAGCAACTGTTCCTTTCATTGTACTCCTTATATTTGCAAAATTGAGGTCCTTCAGGTTGCAGAAGGAAACTCTGAGGCGAGAATCATGTCAATACTAAAATGCTTAAATATATCATTTGAGGTTTACTTATTTGTATGCAAATTTATTTAAATCTTAAGGAATTATAGTGTCTGGGTCATTCCCTAATCTCTTTCATTGCAATCTGCACTCTGTGTAGTTCCTCCTCTGCCTCAACAAGAAACAGGAACCTCACCTTAGGCAGCTCTTGTTTTCATCTTTTATAAACAATTAATTAGATAAATACATTAAGCCAGGGATAGGGAACCTAAGGCCCTGGGGCCAGATGCTGCCCCCCGATTGCCTAGATCTAGCTCACCAAGGCTGGTGCTCCAGCTAGTACTCCCTCTCCCCTGCCACATGTGCATGGGGCTGCAGCACACAAAATCTACTACCTGGGTTCCCCTACACTCTGGTGTGGAAGGGGAATGTGGAGAGTGTCTTTCTCCTCCTCAGTTGGGGGGCCACGTCAGTGAGAGGGTTTGGGGTTTTTTTGCACCTCTCACTTGTGTTAAACAGTCTACTGTTTCAGTATCCTTTTGGTCCAGTAGCATGTGAGCTGGACTGTTTGTTTACATGAGCATCTGCATACGCAGAGCCCTGCAGCTCCCAGTGGCTGCAGTTCAGGGAAACAAATCATCTGGTGGCCCATCAGCAGTTAACCCTGACAAACTGTGTGTGGCCCACAGGCCAGAAGTTCCCTACCCCTCCTATAAACAATACCCTAGACTTTTATTTGGTCATTTGCATATACAATCTTGCTAATAATACCTAGCTCATATAGAGAATTTTTCCTCAGGCAATTTCAAAGTGCTTCAGCAAGAAAGTCTCATTATCTTCTTTTTAGAGATGAAAAAACTAAGGCATGAAGAGGTGAAGTGACTTGCCCAAGGCCACTCAGTAGCCCACTGGCAGAGCCAGAAATAGAACATGTTTCATAGGTCCCAGTCCTGAGCGCTAAGCACCAGTTATACAGACACAATTGTCTTTACCCACTTATCAAACTCTGGCTCTTAGTCCATTATGACTCTACTTTTAACATACTGTATTAAGCATTTTCTGCATCTGATCAGATTGATTTGTTTGATTTGCTATAATTTAAATTATTGCTTTTTATTGCTAAGGATCCCTTAATCCTCATCTGTTTCACATTAGTTCCTTTTTGAAAAGCCTCTTCCATATTACTTAGAGTTGGGATTTTAAAAAGGAGTCTCAGGGTATGTCAACACAGCAAAGTTATTTCAAAATAACTTTACTAGCATCTACACAGCCAAACCGCTATTTCAAAATTATTTCAAAATAGCAGAGCACTTATTTCAAATTTGGTAAACCTCATTCCACGAGGAATAACACCAAATTCGAAATAGCTAATTCGAAATAAGCGCTGTGTAGATGCAACCCACTGGCACCCAGACCTCCACCGCTCCCCAGGAGCAGTCTGGCAGCTCCCAGGAGCCTGCCAGGGGCCGCAAAAGGCGGGCGCCTTCCTGGTCCAATGCAGAAATCATGGACCTCATTCAGGTTTGGGGGGAGGCCTCCAATGTCCATGATCTCCGCAGTAGATGGAGGAACGCGGCCGTCTACAGGCGGATGGCTGACAGCCTGGCCACCAAAGGCCACATGCACACCCAGGAGCAGGTGCGCATGAAAATAAAGGAGCTGTAGCAGGCCTATGCCAGGGCCACAGGGAGCAGCTCCCAAACAGGGGCTGACCCAGACCCCTGCCCCTATTATGATGCCCTGGACCGCATCCTGGGGGGTCAGACAGTCCATGCCCCCCAAGTGGTCATCGACCTTGGGGCACAGGGCCCTGACCAGGGCATGGAGGAGGAGGAGGAGGATGGCCAGGAGTCGCAGGAGCCTGGAGGGAGCGTGGCACTCACCCAGGACCCCCGAGGCGTCACAGCAGCCATGCCACCGGTGTCGTCAAAGGCTGGGGAGGCCTCGACATGTGAGTGCCATCACTGTCCCCTTATGCGGGGCGGGGGGGAGGGAGGGGGCAAGGGAGACCAGGGACCACACGTGTGGGCCTTGCTGACTATGGAGCATGCAGCAACCTGTGCATGTGCCGTGCTACTCTGGGCATGTGGCCCCGGCTGGCTGCCACACAGGGGCCCTGGCCTGTTACCCACATGCGTGTATGTATGAAGGCACATGACATGCTCCTGAGCCCGGGAAGGGACATTGCATGATGCCCTCCTTCCCCAAGCCCCCTCTACGCAAAGGCAGGGCACGTCTCCCCTCCCCTCCCTCTGCCCCCACACTATATACAGCTCAGGGGCACGGGTGCAGTCTCGGGCCAGCTCACACTCCCAGGGATAGCAGGACATGCCAAACATGGCCTGTGTGCAAGCACATCGGCTCTGATGGTGCGGAGATCTGCCATCCTCGCCTTGCAGAGTGGGGCTGGGCTTCACCCACTGTGTCCCAAGAGAGAACTGACCACTTCTCTTGTTTCTCCACAGCCGTAGCAGCTGTGAGTGCAGGGTGCACCACCCCGCCCAGGACATCCTCCCACACCCAGGCCAGCAGGGTGACCCGGAACCAGGAGGAGTACCAGCGGCAGCACCTGGGGATCCTGCGAAGGCAGGTCTGCATCCTGGAGCACTGGGTGCATAAAGACCTGCAGCTGCGGTGAGAGAGCTGGCGGGAGCTGCTTGCCCAGGGCTGTGCCATCTGCGACCACCTGCAGACCTTGGTACAGAGATTGGTGCCTCCTACCTCTCCAGCCCCTGCTGCCGTCCCAGCTATTGCTCCTCCTCCCACTCCTGCTCCCCCTCCCGCCTCTTCCTCCTCCCCTTCCCACCCACTCCACCCTCCATACCCGCTCCTCCCAGGGACGCCGAGGCCCCCGCACCCACAGTGCTGGGAGACAGGTGGACCAGCAAAACCCCCAACCCTGAGCTTCTCCTCCCCCTTCCTCCCCTTGCCTCCCTCTTCTAGCTCCCTCCTCCCAGGTTTACCCCTCCCCTCTCCCACCCTCTTGCCTCCCCTCTCCTGCCCTCATTCCCCCCCCCCACCCCACACACACACCCCAGTTATGTTCAATAAAGAGAGTTTGTTTTTGGCAACACATGTGTTTTTATTTTACATCAGGAAGGGGGGTAAGGGAGGGGAAAGTGGAAGGACATGAGTGTGGAATAAGGCACAAGGCCCCAGTGGGGCACGCCCGCTAGACTTCACTCATCCTCTGTCTGGAAGATCTCCCGCAGGGCCTCCCAGATACTGACAGCCCCCCGATGGGCCTTCTGGCTGGCAGCCATGTGGGGCTGTGCGTACAGGCCAGTCAAGTGGTCGGCCTCTGCCATCCAGCCTGGCAGGAAAGCCTCCCTCTTCCTTTTGCACAAATTGTGCAGCACACAGCACGCTGCCACCATGTGCGGAATATTCCTCTCTGAGAGGTCCAGGCGGGTGAGGAGGCATCGAAATTGGGCCTTCAGCCAGCCGAAGGCATCCTCCACCACAGTGCAAGGCCTGCTGAGCCTGGCATTAAAGGCCTGCCGGGAGGGGTTGAGGTGTCCTGCGTAGGGCTTCATGAGCCGGGGTTGTAGTGGGTAGGCCGCATCCCTCACCAGGCAGACGGACATGTCCACGTCCCTGACCCTGATGTGGTGGTTGGGGAAGAAAGTCCCGGCGTGCAGCCTCTGGCACACGGAAGAGTTGCAGTAAACCCATGCATTGTGTGCTTTGCCGGACCAGCCCACGTTGATGTCCAGGAAGCGGCCCCGGTGGTCAGACACAGCCTGCAGGATGACCGAGAAGTATGCCTTCCGGTTTATGTACAGGGAGGCCTGGTAGTCTGTGGCATGGATGGGGATGTGGGTCCCGTTGATTGCCACTCCCCCCGCAACTGGGGAAGCCCAGGGTGCCAAAGCCCTTGATGACCGTGTCCACATCAGTGAGGCGGATGACTCTGCGGAGCAGCACTCCATTGATGGCTTTGACCACCTGCAGAGGGCCACACAAAACTGAGAGTCACTGGGGTGCCAGGGTGGCTGAAAGTGCTCCTTCCCCACCACTGCCCCGCACCCCCTCCCCAGGAGCAACCCCCCCTGAAATCCTGGCCGCCGCGGGCAGTCCATAGTGTGGATGGGACAGAACAAACCCTCCTGGGGAGGGGACTTGTACCACCTCCCCCCCTTTTCCCTGGGGCAGTCCAGCTCCTCCTTGCCCACCCCCTGCAGGCACATTGGCTGGAGACTGCCATACCTGCATGAGCACTGCTCCGACGGTGGATCTCCCCACGCCGAACTGGTTCCCCACGGATCGGTAGCTATCCGGCGTGGAGCGCTTCCAGAGGGCGATGGCCACACGCTTCTGGAGGAGAATGGCAGGCCTCATGCGTGTGTCCCGTCGCTGCAGAGCAGGGGTGAGCCACTCACAGAGCTGGAGGAAGGTGTCCTCCTTCATCCTGAAGTTCTGGGTCCATTGTTGGTCTCCCAGTGTTCCAGGACGATGTGGTCCCACCAGTCACTGCTGGTGTCCAGACGCCAAATGCGGCAGGGCACGCTGGCATCCGGGCACTGCTGCTGCTCCTCCACGGCCCCCAGGAGGGTCCGGAAGAGGGCCTGGGGGTTGGGCTGCAGCACATGCTGCGAAGCAGACTCCAGCAACTGCTGCCAGGCTTGCAGCAAGACATCCAAAATGAGCACCAGAGTGCCCAGGGGCAGCTCTGGCTCCATGGTACCGAGTGCTGTGGTGTCTTGAGTCAGGGCAACCAAAGCAGGCAGAGACAAAAATGCTTTGCTGTCCATCAGCGAGGTAAGCAAGTAAGCAGGGAAAGCTGAGAACCGGCTGTCCAGGGGGTTCCCTTTAAGCACAAGCCTCAGATAGCCTCAGGCAGCAGCCACACAAAATAACTACTGACTTGATGCCCTGCTGGAACCGGTTTCAGCTGGCCTTAAATGTGATTCTGCGTCCAATCAGTGTGAACGCGCTATTTCAAAATAGAAAAATGCTATTTTGAAATGCATTTTGTGTGTAGATGTGTTATTTGGAAATATCTTATTTCGAATTAACTATTTGGAAATAAGATATTTCGAAATAACGCTGTAGTGTAGACGTACCCTAAGGGAATTAAGAGGCAAATGGGAGCTGGGAGCCCAACTTTTATAGGATCTCGTGTAATATTAATATTTATGCAGGCTCAGATTTGTGTGACCTATCTTCCACCAGGTTTGATTTCAGTTGTATATAGATGCTCTCTCCCCGATGGTCTGACTCTTTTAGAACACTATCCTGCATATTACAGAACAGAATTAAAAGTGACTTCGCCTTCTGCATGCCAACAAAATCAACATTTTTTAAGTTATAGGGTCAACATAGAAGCAGGAGCAACTCTCTCAACTTCCACAGAGTTGTGCTGGCTTATACTAAAATAAATTTGACTCACCCAGCTGAGAATTTCTGCCACTCGTTCTTGCCCTCACAAGCAATTTACAGCAAATAATTCCATAATCTTTAGATTGTAGATGCTTTTTACTTCATATTATTCTTGGCTTGTTTCCCAGGGTTTGGGACCAAAAAAGCTGCTGACCAACAAGCTGAGTAAGAAAGCAATCATGCTGTCTCTAGACATATGTTCACCTTCTTGGCTATTATGTAATTGCTCTCCAGACCAGTAATCCCTTTTGATCAAAGTTCTGGCCTACTTACAAGGTCTCTATTATCTACAATGACATTTCCTGTTCCATTTTATCTAAATGCTCTGGAGGTCTGTCACAATATTCAGGAATCATCAGAGTAGCTTTATTGTCATCTTTTAAATGCTGTCAATCGCATCCACCAAAATCTCTCTTCAGACTTTTACCTAGCAGTCATGCTGACATTCCTTCTCCTGCTTTATCTAGCGTATAGGAAAATACTCTATTCAAACATTTGAAGTTTAGTTCATTTCCTTACCTACCTTTTATTACATTATTAATATTACATTACATGGTATGCAGTGTCCTTAAAAGTTCTATTTCAGCCCTCTTATTCCGTTGTACTCTTAGCATTTGAACTGAAAAATCCTCTTATAGGGCTAGCTACTACAGTCTCCAGAGAGGTAGTGAAACCAGCACGGATATGCTGCACAGGGGAAGGCACTAACTGTGAAGAGATGGTGCTGGTACTTTCTGCTTCCCTTCCATGCTGTGGAGCAGTGCCTGGTATAGCTCTCTCCAGGCCGCTGTGTGAGTCCATTGGCCAATTCTCTCACATATTGAAAGAGGTGCCTGGATTTAATGCATCTGAGGGTACTGAGGGAGTTGGCAAATGTCATTGCGGAGCCTTTGGCCATTATCTTTGAAAACTTGTGGAGATCGGGAGAGATCCCAGATGATCAGAAAAAGGCAAATGTAGTGCCCATCTTTAAAAACGGGGAAGAAGGACAATCCAGGGAACTATAGACCAGTGACAGTCAACCTTATCTCAGTCCCTGGAAAAATCATGGAGGGGATCCTCAAGGAATCCATTTTGCAGCACTCGGAAGAGGGGAAAGTGATCAGGAATAGTCAACATGGATTCACGAAGGGCAAGTCATGACTGACCAATCTGATTGGCTTCTAGGATGAGGTAACGGGCTGTGTGGATATGGGAAAGTCAGTGGATGTGATATACTTTGACTTTAGCAAAGTTTTTGATACTGTCTCCCACAATATTCTTGCCAGCAAGTTAAGGGAATATGGATTGGATACATGGACTGTAAGATGGATAGAAAGCTGGCTAGACTGTCGGGCCCAACGGGTAGTGATCAATGGCTCGATGTCAGGTTGGAGGTCAGTTTCTAGCGGAGTGCCCCAAGGATCTGTTCTTGAACCGGTTTTGTTCAACATCTTTATTAATGACCTGGATGAGGGGATGGATTACACCCTCAGCAAGTTCGCAGATGACACTAAGCTAGGGGGAGAGGTAGATACGCTGGAGGGCAGGGATAGGGTCCAGAGTGACCTGGACAGATTAGAGGATTGGGCCAAAAGAAATCTGATGAGATTAAACAAGGACAAGTGTAGAGTCCTGCACTTGGGACAGAAGAATCCCAAGCATTGTTACAGGCTGGGGACCGAATGGCTAAGTAGCAGTTCTGCAGAAAAGGACCTGGGGATTACAGTGGATGAGAAGCTGAATATGAGTCAACAGTGTGCCCTTGTAGCAAAGAAGGCGAATGGCATATTAGGGTGCATTAGGAGGAGCATTGCCAGCAGATCCAGAGAAGTGATTATTCCCCTTTATTCAGCACTGGTGAGGCCACATCTGGTAAGGCCACATATTGTGTCCAGTTCTGGGCCCCCCACTATAGAAAGGATGTGGACTCATTGGAGAGGGTCCAGCGGAGGGTGACCAAAATGATTAGGGGGCTGGAGTGCATGACCTATGAGGAGAGACTGAGGGATTTGGGTTTGTTTAGTCTGCAGAAGAGAAGAGTGAGGGGGGATTTGATAGCAGCCTTCAACTTCCTGAAGGGAGGTTCCAAAGAGGACGGAGAAAGGCTGTTCACAGTAGTGACAGATGGCAGAACAAGGAGCAGAGATCTCAAACTGCAGTGGGGAAGGTCTAGGTTGAATATTAGGAAAAACTATTTCACTAGGAGAGTGGTGAAGCACTGGAATGTGTTACCTACGGAGGTGGTGGAATCTCCATCCCTAGCAATTTTTAAGTCTCGGCTTGGCAAAGTCCTGGCTGGGTTGATTTAGTTGGGATTGGTCCTGCCTTGGGCAGAGGGCTGGACTTGATGACCTCCTGAGGTTTCTTCCAGCTCTATGATTCTATGAAATGATAGATGTAACTCCATCTTAACAACATGCCTAACTGGTATTAAATAATAGATTCTAAGGAGTGAGCCAAACACCAGTGTAAACTGTCTTAGAACGAATGTTGGTTAAATATTATTCAGTCATTCCGTTATCCAAGAAATGTTGTTGTTGTCAAATAATTTGCCCATTTTGAGTCAGCAAAGATTTTGGTGTGGGAAGTTGAGAGAGTTAAAATAGATGGTGACAAACTGCTTCAATATCAATATGCTTCTATTAGTAACAGCCCTAAAACCACTGTACATTAGTATCTGCCTCCAAACTAGGTACAGTAGAGTGACAAGTTAGAACATCAGTTGCAGTAATGTATCATCTCTGCTCCCTGGCACCTGTTTCTACTGGAAACACAGTAACACTGGCATGCCAAATTAGCCCATATGCATATATTTTTTAATTCATTTAACTTCTTAATTGTTGGATTGTCTCATATTAAGAAAACATGGAGGAACTGTTCCACAAGTTGCAGAGCTCCCTCCATTTCCATTGGGTCAATGGGAGCTCTGCAGTTTATCAGGGGTGTTCAACATATCAGTCCTACACTTAACAGTTGCAAATTTAGGGCCAACTGCTGACTGCCTTCAATACCATTGACTTTGGTTATTGCAAAAAAAAAAAAAAAAAAAAAAAAAAAAAAAGGAATGATTTCCTGAGGCAACCAGCATTGGAATCAGGGTTGGTATCTAGCCCAGCCCATCTTGCCACCTGTCAGGATGCTGTCAGGGGATGAAGGACAATTGAGCAGGACATGTTCAGACTAGCAATTGTCGCAAAGTGCAAAAATAATATGACTATTCGACTGATGCTACACTTCATGTTTTGCAGTTAACTTCTTTTTTATTCTAGATGTGATGCAAGCATTGCAAAGCTATCTGGAGACATAAATATCATCAGGCATGAGATCCAGAAGCTAGAGAAAGAGATTGATGGCGTCCGCTCTATCTCAGAAAGTTATGCTAATAATTTAGAGATGAAGGTGAGGAGACGATCGTAAAATGAAAAAATATCTTTTGGCTGTAAGATCCATATTTAAATTTTCTTTTTTTTCTCTTCACAACTACTGACTAATGATAATGGAAGATGTTTATTTATTTGTTTAAACTAACCCCTTTCTAGTCCAATAACTTACAATAGCACTGATGGGGGTATACACACATTAAGTAGTAATGCAAACTAAGCAATGCAATCCTGGGATGTAGGGATCATGAAATGCTAAGAAAACTCCCATTACAATTTGCTAATCATGTTTCATTACACACAAACCCTCGAGCCCCTTCTTGTTTTAAAATGCATCTCGAAATTCCACATACAAGGACTCTGAGGCTGGAAAACACCACAGGAAATCACAATTTTGTTCTTTAGTTTCAGCTTCAGAAAGTAGATGAGACAAATCTAGTTGCTTGAATGCATTACTAATCAGTCATGCAAATTTTGGAACCATTCCAAGGTGTTCCTGAAATTATCATTCTTTGGGTAAAGCTTCTGTCAGTCACATTTTATGCTTAAGTATGTTTCTGCAGCATATATACACATATCATAGGTGTACTGATATTTTTATAGCCACCAGGAAAAATTGTGCAGTATCATATTCCTAGCATTCAACCTCTTCTGAGAGAGACAGGCACCTTTAGCTCCCTCTGCCTTCAATACAAATATAGACTGCTCAGCATCATACAGGACTGATAACATAAAGAGTGCCATTGCACAAGAGTAATTTGGCTCATACAAAGAAATAATTGTTGGCCCCTCCATCTCTGAGAGTGTCCCACCATATTCATTAGAGGTTGCTATTCAGATTAGTCTTAAATTTCCTTCTTTTAAATAGTCACTTCACTGGCTTCTGAGTATATACAGTAAAACCTGTGTTATCTGGCTTGCTTGGGGATTAGGGCATTCCGGTTATCTAAAAATTCCGACTATCTGAGGGTCCCATCAACCTAAGAAAAACCAATGGACAATAATAGTAAAACTCAAGTTTTTAATATTGGTAGTTTTGTAGTGTGAGGCAGTTGGTCTCACATTTTTATTTTGAGTTAAAGATGATTAGTACTTCTTAAATAAAAAAAATGGTAAACCAATCATGGTAAACCAAGCCAGGCCTGTGCATCTGAAGATGTGACAGTATTGTGGCTGGGGGCAATGCTGGTTAACAAAGTTTTCTGGTTAACAGAGTGCTGGATAACAAAGGTTTCACTGTATGTTTCCGTGTAAGACAAAATTCCAGTCATTGCATATAGTGCAAACATCAGCTTCACCTGCTCCAAGATTGAATTACTCATGGCAGTTTAGAGGAAGCTATTTTACCTGGAAATTGTATAAGACACTGTTTGGACATCTGTCCTATTGAATAGATATAAATACATCCTGCCTCCCAACTAAATGGAATGCAGAACAGGTGTGTGCTAAAATCACATAAAGCAATATTCAAATGTATGTAAAAACCAAGTCAGACACTTCATGTGAAAACTATTAAGCAGAACATTAAACAGTGTCCATCAAAGAGAAAACATTTCTTCTCAGAGAATGAGCTTGAACAGAATGCAGAAGAGCAGAGTCTGAATGCAAACTAATCTGTTGATCAGAAAACTATATTGGAAAACTATAGTAAAGAACTGAATTAGCAGACATAGATGAACACAGTTTGTTGGGGAAGAGTCAACATGGATTTTGTAAAGAGAAATCTATTGAAGAGAGGAGTCAAACAACATGTGGACAGGGTGAGCTAGTGGATATAGTGTACCTAGATTTCCAGAATGCCTTTGACAAGGTCCCTCACAAAAAACTCCAAAGTAAAGTAAGCTGTCATGGGATAAGCAGGAAGGTCCCATCTTAGACCAGTACTTCAAAGATAGGAAACAAAGGGTCAGTTTTCAAAATGGATAGAGGTCAATAGTTGTGTCCCCCAGGGATCTGTACTGGACCAGTCCTATTCTACATATTCATATATTTTCTGGAAAATGTATAAATAGTGAGGGGGGAAATATGAAGATGATACACGGCTATTTATGATAGTTAAGTCCCAAGCAGACTGCAAAGAGCTGTAAAAGGATCTCACAAAACTGGTGACTGAGCAACAAAATGGCTGATGAAATTCAGTCTTGACAAGTGCAAAGTAATGCACATTGGAAAACCTAAGCCCAACTATATGTATAAAATGATGGTGCTACCACTCAAGTAATAGATCATGGATCGCTGAAAACATCATCTCAATGTGCAGCAGAAGAGAAAAAACCAAACAGAATGTAGGGAATCTTTAAGGAGGCATAAATAATATGACTAAGAATCATATTGCCTTTACATTAAGCCCTAATGAAGTTCATCTGCCAAATTGACTGAACATAACTAAACTCTTGGTATTCCAAATTTTCTCAGATTTGGCCTCCCAGTTTAGGTAGACTGCATCCCGAATTCTCTACACCACACCTTTATTTAGCACTAAATATTTGCAATGCTATAAAGAATGCTGCCAGTAAATCATCATGGGTTTCAGTAAGAGTTGGGAGCCATGATAGCAAGCCTTATGGAAGAATTAGACCTTTCTAGAACACTTATTCAGTGTTCCTGGGTCCTTCTGGGCAGGAAGCTGGGCGGGGTGCAGAAGTCAGGGTAGGGCCTTGGGAATGTGGGGACAGTGCAGGAGGCTGGGGACAGCAGCAGTGGGGTGTGTGCAAGAGTGACGATTGGGAGGTCCCATCCTGCATGGGCCTTTTTTCTCCCCCCAGCACTCCCCTGCTACCGGGGCCTTTTTTCTCCGCCAACCCCTCCTCTGGCCACCAGAGGCCTTTTCTCCTCCCCTCCAGTGGTGCAGCCAAGGGCCTGGAGGGATGGAAAGGGTTTGGGGAGAGGGGACTACTTACCCAGTGTGCTGGCAGGCAAGATGGCAGAGCCCCAGCACTGCTGGCCACTCCCTTGATGGTACGTCTGCCCCCAGTGGCCACTCTCAGCATCACATCCCTCTGAACAGCCCATCCCTTTCCATGTTATGGAAAACTGTCCCTTTCCTGGGGCTTCTGGTTGTCCTGGCACAACCAAACCCTGACTTTGCTTTAATTAGGATAAGAGGAAGCTGCATACCAAATTTGGTGAACATAGCTCTTACCATTAGGAGGAGTTCTTGAACAAACAGACTCACCGACAGAGGTGCAAACAGACAGATGCACACATCTCAAATATATAGAGAGAGAGGATGGCAGGAAGGAGGGGTCAGTCCCCACTGACATCAATGGGAGTTAAATGGCGACAAACATTTTATACAATAAGGGCCAAAGAGAACAGAGTATACAGCAAGAAGTTCGACTTTAGCTTTCAGTGAAATTAATTCTGGAAAAAGCACTTTCAATTACACACCCACCTTAAATTCAGGCTGGTTTCCTAGCTATTGTAGTCATGATGTACTGTTAATGTAAGTGCTGATACTTTGGCTCATGAAAATGTTCCCCGTTGAATTCTCATTAGATAATGCGGCTATTAGACAAGATTGAGATTTCCAACTCGGAACAAAACTCTCATTTAAAGACAGTCCAGGGCGATCAACACCATGAATTGCAACTTCTGGATTTCAAGTAGGTGCTGGAAAGTTTTTAACTGTATTAATGCACTCTGAATGCTGTAGTCTGATGATGGTGTTGGCATGAAACAGCAAAACAAATCCATCAATATATATGCATTCAACAATGCTGAGGGAAGACATATACAATACAATCATAATTTAAAAATATAGAATGGAAGACGATTGTTTTCAAAATGAAGCAACACTAAATGCCACCCCAGATGAAATAACCAATACAAAAGGCACTGTATACATTTGTTCAATTTACAAGGACATTTAGGGACAACTTGCAGCCTGGCTAGTGCGGCAGTACAGGGGCACACGAGGAATCAAGGTACCACCTCCTATGCCTGCAATAGCTACCCGCACCATGGGAAGCAACATGGGAAGGGAAGCAGGCTCCATAGAGCTGATGTTTCTCCCACTTGTGCAGATGGGCAGGAGTGGTAAGGAACAGGTGAAACTTTAGGTCAGGGAGGCAGTATAACTATGCCAAGGCTTCAGGAAATACATGCTGAATACAATACTTGTGCCTAGGCAAACATCAGTTATTAGTGGAGTGACCAATTAATCTTTATCCACCTGACAGAGCTACTGTTGAATTACCCTTTTAGGGTATGTCTAGACTACATCCCTCTGTCGTCAGAGGGATGTAAATTAGACATACCGAAATTGCTAATGAAGCGGGGGATTTAAATATCCCATGCTTCATTAGAATAAAAATGGCCGCCGCTTTTTGCCGACACGGCAATTTGCCGGCAAAAAGCGACAGTCTAGATGGGGATCGGTCGACAAGGAAAGCCCAGCGAGGTTTACAGGATCGGTCAGAAAAGGCGTTCCTTGTCAACCGATCCCCGTCTAGACTGCCACTTTTTGCCAGCAAATTGCCGCGTCGGCAAAAAGCGGCGGCCATTTTTATTCTAATGAAGCGCGGGATATTTAAAATCCACTTCATTCGCAATTTCGGTATGTCTAATTTACATCCCTCTGGCAACAGAGGGATGTAGTCTAGACATACCCTTAGTTACAATACTTTGTGTTAGAAAATTATCACTCTTTTTTCTTTTTGCATTTTATATAAAGATGTTTAAAGTGTGGTTCACCCTGCGATTGTCTGGTTTGGTGGGCTAGAACAGAACCTCCCCCGGTAGCCTTGTCCTACTCCTGGACACTCACTAGACTGCTCTGAGGGGATCCAAATGCTGACTCCCTCAGAGTCTGACCACAGCCCAAGCCCTGCCCCAGCCTGAGGTCTCCAGACTCACACTCGCAGTGACGATCTCTTGCTTAGCGGCCTGAGACCCGAGACCCTGCAGTCCTACTGCTAACAACTCTGTCCACTGGCTGCTCTAGTTACAGGCAAAGTAGGCAGCTGCCAAGGCAGCTAGGCCACACCTGAACAATGCTGCAACCCTATGCACCTGGTCACAATGCCACTTACTCAACTGCCCCTTCCTCGTGCCATGATGGAGGGACACCAGACAAAGTTCACTAGCACTGCAACCTGGCACTTGACTCCCCCACTTCTTTTCCAATCACTGAATCCCTGGAATGCACCCCCACTCCCTGCCTTAGGGTGTCCTAAGAAGTGGAGGTAGGTGGCACATTGAAGTTTTCCCTAGAGAAGCAGATTGTCTTGAGCAGCCTCTCACACAATTCCTGTTGCCAGTGGTGACACCCCTGTTTCCCCCATAGCTTAAACATACCCACTAGGTTAACAGTTTCTCTCTTCAAGGGGTGTGTGACAGATGTATGCACAACAGAAACATTGCTCAGGATTTGCTTTTTACATAGTAGCATGAAAAATATACAGAGCTAGATAAAAATAATAAACCCTACACGTTTATCCCCTTCCCATCTCACTCAATTTCCTCACCACAGTGAACAATGTTTTGAGCTGGGAGATCCAGGATCCTTCCCCCTGCAGCAGCACAACTTCTCTTCTGAGCCTTAGTGCCTCTCTCATTCACATGCTATGAGGGCCAGCTTGCTTTAATCTTGAGGGCCAGGTTGCTTTGATCTTGGTTGGTCCCACAGCTAAATTGCCTCCATGGCCCTAGTAAGAAAGCACATGTCCATCTCTTCTCCATGGTCCTACTCAAAACTTCATATGTGACTGAGAATCTCTCTCTCTCTCTCTCTCTCTCTCTCTCTCTCTCTCTCACACACACACACACACACTTTTCACAATCTTTGATATCTCTTTCTCTTTGTCCTGGCTGGGAATTTTCTATTCGCTCTCCTTCAACAGCTGAGCAGAGACACAGGATAAGCGAGGTTCTCCTAGGCTTGAGCTAAACTATTGTCTCAAGAGACTTCCACCTGCACAGGCAGCTAGCGGTTTCTAACACCACCTTTGTGCCTGGTAAGGAAGGGGTGTGACACAGCACATGTCAGCAAGGGTGGGAATTACATGCATTTAGAGGTATTCAAAAATGCAATAATTTCATAACTTCATATCCTCAACCAGAATTCACATCTTGTCTAGACAAATTTCCCATCTTGTGCTTTATCAGTAGGGACACTGATCTGTATGTGTGACTGATCCCACCCTTCTCAATTGTCAATAATTCTAAAGCCATAGAGAGCCATTCTCCCCCACTCTCTTCTGCCCTGAATATGAGCTTTATCATTCTAGTCAAGTGACTCACCCCCTCACTTTTGAGTAATACCTATTGTATCTCCCCTACTGATTCCCTTTAAATTACTCAGGTTGACCATTGTGCTATAATATCTGTCACATCAATGCACTCAGTGTATTTTCTCAGGAGCAAGTATAAACATTTCCAGGAAATGCACTTCATATGAATGTGTTTGCCAAGTTATGTTGCTTACCTCCTTGATTATGATTTGCATTTCAGTGGTACTGCTGCGGCGTGATTTGTCCCCACTTCCTGGGGGAGACGGTGGTGTGCCTCGGTGACCCTCAAATAGCGTACAATTCCGCATGTGTCGGTTCCACCCACACTCTTCTCCAACCTTTGGGCTGCCTGGCCAAGCTTCTGATCCAGTTTCTCTCCCTCTGAGGCCTCACAGCCAGAGTCTATAACAACACTCTTCTCTCCCAGGGTATGTCTAGACTGCATCCCTCTGACGGCAGAGGGATGCAAATTAGTCAGGTCAACATTGCAAATGAGGCAGGGATTTAAATAGCCCGTGCTTAATTTGCATAAAAATGGCCACCGCGTTTTGCTGACTAGGCACTTTGTCGGCAAAAAGCAGCAGTCTAGAGGGGGATCTGTCGAGAAAGAAAGCCTTTTTCAACAGATCCCTTATGCCTCCTGCAAGGAAGTTCACAGGATCTGTCAAAAAAGGCTTTCTTTCTCGACAGATCCCCCTCTAGACTGCCGCTTTTTGCCGACAAAGTGCTGAGTCGGCAAAACGTGGCGACGATTTTTATGCAAATTAGGCATGGGATATTTAAATCCCTGCCTCATTTGCAATGTCGACTTGCCTAATTTGCATCCCTCTGCCGACAGAGGGATGCAGTCTAGACATACCCCCAGAGCTGTGTGACCTAGCAGCCAGAATCTGTAACAATGTCCCTCTCCCTCAGGGCGCGCAGCCTAGGAGCCAGAGTATGTAACAACATCCCTCTCTCTCAGGGAGACATGGCCTAAGTGCCATAGTCTGTAACCATGCCCTTCTCTGTCAAGGCATTGTGGCCTAATAGCCAGAGTCAATAGTAATGCCCGTCTCTCTGAGAGTAGTGTGGCCTAGTGGCTAGAGTCAGTAACAATAGGTGAGTGTCCTCTCATGAGATTGGTGAGAAAGGGGTAGGAGGATCCACATCCGCCCTATCTACCACATCGCAGCCCAGGGCCCTGATAGCAGTGGCGTAGACCATCATTAGCTCAGTGAGCAATCCCATTGCAACACACCAAACACCCAGTGAACAGTTTCCTGCTCTGGGTTACTTTCTACCAATCTTTTCCATGTAGTTCTCTCCAGCTCTTCCTTCCACACTGGGGGCCTCCCCTGCAGTCTGCCACTGACTGGCCTCCGAGGCTTGGTCCATCGGTGGTTCTTCTTCAGGAGCTCCAGCAGCACCTTCTTCCTCAGTGGCAGTCAGCCCTGACTGAGCAGTTCCATAGACCTTTATGCCCATCAGACTGTGGGGGCAGGGCCTGCTCAGCCAGGTGAGCCAGATTAACCCTCTCAGCCCCAGTGCAGGGTTGGTACACCCCATCACAGGTACCTAGGGACTCCAATCATGCACTACCAGTGTACAGGCACTACACAACACAATGAAAATACTGTTACCTCTTTGGGTGAGGGACTGTAAGACAAAAGATAACACGTGGATACTGCAAACAATGGGGGAAACTTGCATGGGTGATGAAGACAGGCCTAATAGAGATAGGAGTGGGTGTCTGAATAGTATATAAAAGATGATGCATAAGGCAAAGATAGGCCATGAGGGTTTTAAAGCAAAGAGTAGTAGATTGTGTTTGATGTAGTAAGGAAAGCGGAGCCAGCACAGGTTTGCAAAGAGAAATGCTGCCATAAAAGAATGAGCCAGGAATATGATCTTTGCAGCAGTGTTATGAGTAGCTACAAGTAGAGCAAAAACTGCTGGATTATGCAGAAACTTGGTGCTCTTAAGTGGGCAGAAGAAATGAATGAACTGATTCTCTAGTCCCTCACCACTCCTTTCTGCGAGCATATTCATCCCTGCCTTGTCACTGGCTAAGGGGAAAGGGCTTGTATGAGCCCCATGTTAAAATATTGGTAGTACATGATCATGTTTTTCTTGATAATGGGGTACTCCTTCTTCCAGAAGGTGAGTCCATTCCCATGATGCTAGAGAAATCCACACTGATTACAAAAGATATACATTCAAATTTGCTCAAATTTTCATTCTTGAACTTTCAGAACAACCTCTTGCAACTGATTTTTGGTTGTTTAGCAATAACGAAAAATGGCCCAGTGCATATTTCTGTATAGCTCTTGATAAGGTGAAAGCTACAAGGAGGAACTGCAGTCAAATTCCATGTAAAGCAGATCATTTATTATTGCTCTGTTCTTTTTTCAAGAATCTCAATTACTGTTAATTATCATTATTTCTACTATAGGACTAATAATGCTGTATCTATAGCACTATACAAAATATTAACTCTTTTCCTTTCACCTGACCCCTTGTTTTTGTTTCAGAATATTTGTACTTTAGAATTACAGGTAAATATGCCTTTCCAGATCACTTAGTTATAAGCTTCTGCTTTTAACTCAGTGTTTCATATTTTGAGTGAAGCACAAAGAAGCCCAGCTGGCTTGCCCAAAAGCTGTGCATGTACTCAGCAGTATCACTCAAATTAGAAGTCCTGGCGTCAATGTTTATAGGAGAACAAATGTGTCAGAAATTAGCATAGAAAATAATATTTTATAATATTCTTTAAGATCAGGTCACCCACAAAAGCTTGAAAATCTACATTTATAACTGAAACTTGGTCCTAAATTCATCTCTGTGATATTGCACACGATGTACATTATATCACATTGAAGCATAAAAAGACCAACATCTAAAGCATACAGCCTCTCTAAATAGACACAGTTCCCAGCTGTGATTTCTTAGTTCTTGTTAGCCTAAATCTCACCACTGAGCCGGCTCTCTTCTCCCAGAATCCTATATTTTGGTCACTCTGCATGTAAGATCCCTCTCTGTGCATGCAAGACCTCTCTCTCTACTATCTCTGCTTTTTGGACTTCATCCTCTATCAGCTTCTGGGAGTCCTCCAGATTCCCATCTGCCCCCAAAACACATTGGTCTTGTACTCTCACAAACTTCTTTTTTGTCTTTCCATATTTCCCTTTCCAGCTCAGTCTTGATTTATACTGAATTTCAGGGTTGGGAAGCCATTATGGAGATCTGGAATCATTTTAACAATTTACTCAAGTGACTAAGACTTTCACACAACATTAACTAAAGCTCAGTTTTATTGCTAAAAGATTAATTTTTCTTAATATTAGAGTGAATGGTCTTCTAAATGACCTCCGGGATCAAATTCAGGACCAACGAAAGTGGACAGAAACCCAGCTGAGGAGATCTGAGCAAGAGCAAGCCTACCATATAAATCAGTTTCTTAATGCAATGAAGGAGAGACTGGTAAGATGTTTTATGATCCTGGACTGATAAAATCAGTATCAATTAATAGATCTCCCAAGACTGATTACAAAAGAAACCCCCAAAGATTTTTATATTCCATAAAAATGTCCAGAAATTTAAATTAAAAGAAAAAATTCAAAACAAACAACAGCAAAACCTTTATGCCCCAGAACTATTACTCTGCCAGTAAAATGACTGAAGAGGAGAAATGGACTGGTAATGCAATATAAAATCTTTCATCTCAATGTTGTCAATTCAAATCCAGCTCACAGTGGTACTGACCAAAAGTTTTCGTCTGATCACTGTTGAGTGCTCAATGTGTTTGGTGGCCTATGTCTCTTTTCCATTGACCATTTGTCATATCACCAAAACCACCACCACACTACATCCTCAGACATGCTTATCAGAGAAACCAAGGACTGAATGGGCAAGGGCATTCAACCCAAGTGGTATCTGACTGCCAGGGCTCAGACACATGGCTGGAGCAGAATGGAGAAGCTCATGCTGTACTGGCTGAACCTGTGCAATGAATAAACAGAGGACTGCAGCTGTCTCATACTTGCTACTTTAATGAGCAGTACAGTCAGATGAAACATTTTAGAAAATTAAACACATAAATTAAAGGTTGGCCACACCCACCATCGTCTTCTTTAACATTCCTGCCTCCCCATCCTCTTAGAAATAGCTAAGTGAAAAATGTCAGTGTTTAAATCTTCAAAATGTTTAGATAAAACAAAAGAAATTCCTTCGCCTGAAGCCTGGAAAAATATTTTCCATGAAGTATTCCTTTCAGGAGAGCCCCAGGAAGACAAGAGGTGAGGGAGAGGAAAGAGAATAAATAAAATTGAAGAATGCTGGGAGG
This sequence comes from Rafetus swinhoei, assembly GCA_019425775.1. Taxonomy (NCBI): domain Eukaryota; kingdom Metazoa; phylum Chordata; order Testudines; family Trionychidae; genus Rafetus; species Rafetus swinhoei. The sequence goes on from CM033427.1 coordinate 60,586,597, forward strand.
ATGAAAGAAGTGAGAACCTGAAAGGGAAAGAAAGGGATACAGACTGAGGAGACTATGAACAATAAGCAAGGAGGAGGAACAGATGCCAATAAGAGAAGTGATAGGAGTGATAGTAGAAGCCCTTGTAATGCAGTATCCAACAAATCAATATTTTCATTTTGTGTAATATCTGGGTTTGGTACATTCAAAATGACTGCCAAGATATACAAGAAACAAAGTCCTTCTATGAACTGGCATATTCACCTGAGAACAAATGCATTAAGTTTTATATTAGCTATTCCTTCATCTGTGGGTACGGTGCCCCCCCACCATGGACTGAGTCATAGTTCATCCAGCCATAACAGAACTCTCCTACCAATTTTAACCTGCCCACAGTTCAAATTCCCAAAATTCACAGCCTGAAATGATACACTTTCACTTTGGGACCAGGCACTAAAGGTCTAGAGCCACTTTCATTGTGTAAAGCACTGAAGCATTCTTCAGGGCTAGTGTTTAGCTTCAGGAAATCCCTGTTCTCAGGGTCAGGAAATGAAGATTTATTTTATTAGACTGCTTAAATCAAACTTCCAGCATAACATCCTTCCAGCTGCATTAGGGATTCTTTCTTTGCATCCCAAGAATAGTTCTGGAGAGAATATGGTATATTTATCAAACTTCTTCCTTTGATTCTTACAAACACAAGACTCAGAGGTCTCTAGAGCACATTTAAAATCACATGTGAGAGCTGTAGGTTGTATAACATTTGTCTAGACATAATTTCATAAATGTATTTCAGTTCAGAACCTCACAGTTTTCCAAATGTTAAATTTCATAGGAATAATAGAAATTGATATTTAAGTAATTCATTTTAAGTACAGTATAAAGCATAAAAAGTGTTTTGAGCCTTTTGATATACTACATTCTACTTCAGGTTTCACCATCAAATACACTATTATGCTTCTCAAAAGCAGCTATGATTTTGGGTGTGTTGAAGGACATCGTCCTGTGGTCCAAACAAAACTCATATGAAAATGTCTTTGAATTTGAATCTTGAACAAAATCTCTCTCTATATATATATATTTTAGAGATTTGTGTGTCTGTCTGTCTGCGAATCTATTTGTTCAAGAACTCCTCTGAAATGAAGAAGAGCTAGGACCACCAAATCTGGTATGCAGCTTCCTCTTATCCTAACTTAAACCAAGGTCAGGGTTTAAGAAAAAATGAGGAAGAATGGCTCTTGCGCAAGAGGAGGGTTTTGTGCAAAAAGGAGCAGCGTGTAGATGGCTCCTTTTTGCACAAAAGCCTCTTCCACAAAAACAGACCCTAATTAATTATGCAAATGAAGTGCAGCAATATGCTAATCTGCACTTCATTTGCATAGGCTTTTGCACAAGAGAGATGCAATTTAGACGTAGCCCAAGGGAGTGGCCAGCTGGGGACAGGACTTATCATCTTGCCTGCCACCAGCCCAAGTAAGTGGCTCCCCTGTCCCAGTGCTGAACCTGGCGGGGATGGGGAGGAATAAAGCATTGCCAGCCCCACCATTGTGGATCCTCCCTGGAGCACCGCCAGGGCCAGGCAACACAGGAATCACAGTTTGACCCTTCCCTTCTCACTGCTGGCCCAGACCCAGGGAGGACTGGTGGGAGACCTGCGTGTCCCCGAGGGGACTGCCCGTGGGATACTTGTGTGGCCCGCCTCCCCTATTCTCAGGCTGGACCTGGGCAAAGCCAGATAAGTGTTCTAGTGCTTCTATAATTTATTCCATCCAGTCATCTTCTGTACTAACTAAATCAAATGTATTTACATTCAATGATACAGTGCAATAGAGAAAACACTGAAAACATTTCCAGCCCTATAAAACTCAGCAGCTTTGTTGCCGTAGAATTTGCTGCCTCTGATACCAGCATTTTTGTGGGTGTTTTTTAGACAGCACACCTATGTGCAGTGCTATTATCTCTGTACAGAGGTCTTGTACAAAAGTTTTGCCAAAACATACAGAGTTAACATTAGCCTCAGCTCACAACACTACTTTTAAGTGAAAGAAATAGGGCAGAGCATATTTTTACACACCCACTCCCTCTTGAAGCAGCCAAACTGAACACAAAACACAGCTGGAAATGCTGTGGTGGGACTGGGTGGGACTTAGAGGAATCTTCAAAGCAGAACCTCAGAGGTGACAGCAGTGTATGTGGGGGATGTTCAATGCTATTCACTAAAGTTCAGATCTTTGTGGGGGTACTTGGCACCAGTGTGCTATGTAAGCTGTGACATGAAAGATTCAAATACCACCCAGCTGATTGGCAGAGTTCCCTTCCCTTCATGTACCACAGGGGCTAGCTGTATAATAGCTTTCAGAGGCTTTCTACTGGTGGTACACATCTGCATATTCCTCAGTGCACATAACAAAATGTATTCTGCACATGTCTGGAAAAAATTTGGAGGGAACATTGTGTGACACCACTCATAATCAGGCTATAAATATGTAGCCAACCATTCCATCCTATTGTCTAGACTCAGCACAGTTTAAACATAGGATACTATTGCTTATTCTTCACTCAGAAGCTGTATGAACTTGAACACAGAATACATGTTATAGGTTGGAGCTATTTAACACGTTCAGAACAGCAGTAGGTTATTCTGGGAAATGACTCACTTCATCAGCCACCTGTATACAATTTCAATATTTGTACATGCAAAGAGATTGTTTAAACCAACACACTACACTCTGGTTAGGTTTCATCAACACTGCTTGGTTTGTAAACATTTTAATTTAGAGGCAAATCCTGCCACTGTTCCTGCTACCTTACAGGGCCCCCTGGCAGTGAAAGCGTGCAGTATTGCTGTGTAAGGCCTACGGGTGCAGACCATAGTGTGACTCTGCTGTGATTCACAAGGATTTTCTGTGCTGCAGTGGGGCAGAGCAAGGTAGGGGTGGAGGAAGGCAGCAGCCACCAACTCCCTCCCTTCATGTCCCACAGGGGCTAGCTGTATAATAGCCTTCAGAAGCTATTGCAGCCATTAGGCTCATATGTGGGGAAGAATTTCTCTCCAGGCCCTGATTGCAAATCTACTTTTGCTCTGGTCTGGCTATTCAGGCTGGGCCCTGGGCTCCGGATTTGCTCCTTAACATTTAGCAGTTTGGCTAGGAAGCTTTGTGTGAGATAAACACATTAATAGAGAACTGCACCGGAGTTTCCAATCAATTATTCTAAGGTGAAACAGACTAAAATACTGGTTTTTAAAAAATGCCCTACACCAGCATCCATTCCACCTTGTCTCAACCCTCTGGTGTACGTGGGTGGTGGTGGTGGGGGGGAATTGGAGGATATCTTGTAAAGACACATTTATATAGTTAATAGTATAAAGTCAAGAAGCCTCGTTTCACTCTTCCCAGTCAAGAGAGAACTTTGTGGTGAGCAGTGTAATCCTCTGAGGCCCTCTCTACACTGATGGAAGGATGCAGGGTAGGTAAGGACGAGTAAGGCTCTGATGGGGGGAAAGGCTCCTGCAGCTCTCTATGGCAGGCAAAAGCTCCAACAGTCGGAAGCTGCTAGAGTCTTTCCCATTCCCAAAGCCTTTCCTTGCAGTGGGAAAAGGCTCCAGAAGCAGGGAGATGCTGCACTGCAAAACCCAACAAGAGTACATGGCATGGGAGGCATTGCTTGGGGATTTAGCTATGTAGGGCATATACCATAAGGTTCTACTGAGTCTTTACTCACCTAAACAATGCCTCACAGTGTACACCAGTGTGTGTACTTTATAGACTGCCGTAAGTGTAGATATAGCCTTATTCACGATGGAATTTATATGAAGTTCACATGCTATCTATTTAAAAGGAAACAGCAGAAAAGAAACTGGAAGAAAACATGCAACTCTCACTAAAGCTAGAGAGCACCAATAAATCACAGCAATATGAAATGGCGCTGAATCAGGCAAAAAATGATGAAAATAAACTGCATGCAAGAATTACTAGATTTGAAAGACAGATCTGGAGTGAGCTGGAGGAAATCCAGAATGAATATAGATCAGGTAAGAAGGGTTTATTTGTTATATCTGTGCAGGACCGTATCTTGTTCCCTTAGAAAGTGCTTCCTAATCAAATGGGAACATACTTCTCTCTCAGTCCTATATAGTTGCCTTTTTTTCCAAATAGGTTTTCCCCTATGTCACTTCAAACAGACGTTACAATAGGCCACCAGAACCCATTATTCCAGTTTCCTTTTTCCATGGTGACAATGTCTTTTAGTACAGGTTGAACCTCTCTAGTCCAGCACTCTCTGGTACATCAATATCTGTGATCCGGCATGATTTTCGTTAGCCGGATGTCCATCATGGGTGTGGCCAAGTTTCCTGTAGTCCCATAAAGTTTGTTTAGCACTTCCAGTCCTAGCTCTCAGTCTTCTGTGCTGTTAGTTAGCCCTAATTTACCCCTAAATGTCTTCTAAGAGCCCAGTAAGCAGTGGAAGTGTTGATAATGCTGCTAGACAATATTAACTTCCTGTGGTTCAGCAAATTCTCTGGTTTGGCACAGGTCAGGTTCCAAGGATGCCAGACTAGAGAGAGTTAACCTGTGGCTTATTGCATGAGACCTAAACCTGCTTTCAAAATGCAGCATTTGGGTCTGCATCCAATGGTGAGAACCCTTTGTGCCATCATCAGGAGGCTGCAGCCTTTCCATTTGGACAGGAGCCCTTGCTATTGAGATCTTAGCTTGGTGCTGTGTGGCTGTGAGTATTTCCACCTAAAGTAACTGAGACCAAAGGCCTTTTGTAGTTTCAGCTTGCGACAGTGAATGGCACAACACAAATCTGTGCACAGATAAGTAAGCAGGCCAACACATAGATACCTGTTCAATGTTCTATGATGAATGCTAGTGACATCTGCCAGTTCATTGGCAGACCAAATTCTAACCTAGAAAACCCTTCACGGATTTGCATGTGGCTGCCTCAGAGACCATCTTGTAGTCCACAACCTAGCAAGGCAGGATCTAGAAGGATGATGCAATTAGAAAAAGTCTTGAATTAAAAAAAATGCAGGTGCTAGAGGACAAGCTCCTCAGCAGAAAGTCCTTGGTTGCTGTGGACTTTGTGTCAGAGATCACCAGGCTAAGCCCAAACCCAGACACGTTCAGATCAAAATGCAAAACCCACCTTTTCTGTAAACTCTGCCCCAGTAACTGTTTCTTTCCCAACTATCTGAGGGGAATGATAAGAAATAAGAAGAACAAGGAGAGAGAGTAGGCAGAAAGGCAAAAAGAGCACTTTCTTTCTAATATGCTGTCTCAATAGCTGCTATTAGTGCTTATACACTGCAGTGACAGGCACCTTGGAAATATCTGAAATGTGAGAGAGATCTGTTTGGATTTTTTATAACTTTAAATACTCTTCAATTACTTGCTTAAATCATATCTGAAGAGGTGCACTGATAAAATGAACTCCACATTGTCACTTCTTTGCTTTTGAAATTGGTGTTTAATCTGGCATGTTTCCATGTCGGCACTTTATTCTCAAGAGCAAGATTAGCAGGAAACCATGGTTAAGATATTTCTTAGCAAGAAAATAAAAAAATCTGTTCTGCCAAACTCAGCAAACATCAGAAAGGATTAGTTGGCAATTTGAGAGATCCTGTAATTTGCAAACTAGGATGGATAAATCTGTTAGCTGTTCAAAATCTTCAAGTCTTTGGTTAACCACAGTATAAATAAACATTGTTCATAAATAAGCTGGGATGCTTTCAAGTTTGTCTGTTTCAGAAAAATACCTCTCAACTCCAACCTCTTTCTTTAAATTTTTACTTAAGTACATATAATGCCCCCATAAAAGCAGTATCTGAATTCCCCTTTATATTGTCTCAGAAATGTATGTACAATTTCCATCAAAACTATCTATCTTTTATTCTTATTGTTACCACATAGTATACTATAAAGTAGTGTCTACTTCAAGTGAAGACTAGCTCTCCTTCAGAATGATTCTCAAATTTTGACTTTCTTGGCATGGATTCCAATATTTAGCATCCAAGAGCTTGAAATTAAATACTTGTATGTATCCTGACGGGAACTATTGTCACTGTCTGAGGTTGCCACCTATTAACAGATGATAAACTGTCAGAATCAGACACCAATCTTGATGCAGTGGCATCTGTGATGGAGCACACCCTAGTCCCAAACTGGAGAGGTCTAATGAGCTTCTCTGGGTTCAATCCCTATCAAATAGACACATTCGCCCACTTTGTGCCAGTTGGAGAAAGCAAGCTGAAGGAGAGCTGGTCACAGGATGGGGTGGCAACCAGGAGGGATAGGGCCACACTTCCCGAAAAGCAGAAAGGAAAACAGCTGACAATTTTCTATTGCCCAATGACTTACCAAAACCCCAAAAGGTTTTAAGAAGGGGGAAAGGCTCTGCCTATCATAGTGTTGATGGCTAAAACTATTAGGCCCCACACCTGCAACTGATAAGAGTGTGGGATGATTGCTGCCCAGTCACTCAGCTCTCTTGACTTCAGGAGGGGCTTCTGTGCCAAGTACCATGATCTCCTGACACATTGTCAATTGCAGGAGCAGCTCAATACCAAGGGGCATGTTAATGTGATTAGAGAATTTCATGGGTACAAAAAAGTCATGATTATAAACTTAAAAATCAGTTACTGGATAAACAATGCATTAGCCATGCTTTCAACAGTGACACGGCACAGCTGGACAAAAATAACTTCAAGAACAAGCACCACTTCAATTTTTGTTAAGTTTTTGGACAGCATATTGAATTCAATTCAATTTTGGACAGCATATTGAATTCATCACACCCAATAAATGTGATGCAAGTTCCGCTTCTATTTCTATAATTTTCGGAGCATTGCCAATACGTTTGGTGCAGCCCAAAACACAGGAAGACATGATTCCAATACCACGGTGGTTGTCATTTCAAAGGCTCAAGTGCCTCCATGACATGCAATAAAACAGATTAGATTGTTAAAATAGCCTTAGCAGGTTTAAGATTAAAAGGTAGCTATTTACTGCAGAGTTACATAAAAGCCTTTGACCATAAATTAACTAAATATACCTATTTTTTCTTTCACCAGGATTTCAGTCTATTCATGAAGCTCTCAACTCACTCCAACAAATACAAGCAACAAAACTGAAACTAGAAAAAAAGAAATTCCAGAAAGACATTAAAAAGATACGATGCAAGATAACTGAACTTCAGGAAGACTGAAGCTTTTTCAACATTTGCAGTTGTTTTCTCAACATAACCAGACTGTTGGCTTAAACACTGAAACAATGAAAATCTCATGTCTCCAAAATATGTTATTCCTATGTTTAAATCATATTTTTATAGTAGAACCTTCATAATCTATTGCAACACTAAAGAAAATCAATTTTGGTTATTTTTTTCTGTTTTAATACATTGAAATTAGGTGAGTATGACAAGAAAATACAGTTTAAGGACTTACAAATTTGAAAAGGATATTTCACAAAAAGTTAGCTCTTATTTGGGGATTTTTAGAATCCACTTGTCCATTTAACTCCCTGAAAGTCTTAAGCATAACAAGTTCACGTCTTGTCTAAATTATGCTGGTTCTACATTGGTACAATTTAAAATTAGGCTTACTATATTTTCCCAGTACTGCTCTATGCTCATACTTTCAGCCTACTAATATCAAGTGGCAATTGAAGGAAGCATAATAATCCTCATCTCAGTCTCTGGAATATAGCAGAACATTTATGGCAGCGTAATTTTGGTTGGAAATAAAAAGAAGTTGAGTCATCCAATGCAGCTAAGGAAACTGGTGCACATGATAGATCAAAGGCAAAATAATGATAATTCTCACATTATCAGAAATATGGTATCTATTTCCAATCTGCTTTTCCAGTTCATGGAAAGAGGGTGATAGTAAGAACTAGGTTCCAGATTATTAAAGTGGGTAAAATAGAATCTTAAACACATATTTATCTACTTCAACTTTAACAAAGGAAACAACCCGGAGATATGTTTACCTAGTAATTCAGGCTCCAGGATTCCTAGACACCAGTACACACTAAACACCAGCCCCACTGATGTCAGAGACAGTTCTGCAGGGTTGAGGGAAAAAATGATCACAGTGCAACTGTGGTAGATACTATGGTACGGTCATTACCTCTGGGACCAATGCCTGCTCTCTTCAGCAAACCCAATGGGACAGAACTTGGATAATCCTAGTGGCGCTGGTTTTCCATGCTTGGCTAGGACAGCACACAGGGAAAATTTCCCCAGGCAGCGGCTCTTTTAGCATAGTTGTGAATGGATCTCAGTATAGATAACAGGAGAATTCAATTCAGTAACAAATATACTTTTCTTGCTGCAAGAAAACCTTTCTTTTCTGTGGTATATTCAAAAAAGCTAGAATCACAACAGGAAATGGTGTAAAGAACAGTGACTGACGCCAAATGCGTTTCTTCTGTATTTCAATTTTGGTTTGACTCACCTTGAGCCTTGCAAATAGCACTCTTATGAGACATGTGTCTGCACTTGGCTCTGTTCATATCTTGGCAAATCTTTAAAATCACATCACTCTGTATGTCATGCATTTTCAGGGAACCACAGAAAAATCTAGAGCCACCTGGAATCGTAATATATTTCTACAGACCCTCATGCAGCTGTCTTCTGAACTCATCCTATAGGTTTCACATTATTCCCTACTTGTGATGTTGACACTGGTAGGAGCCATATTGTTACTGCATTAACCACAATGTTATGGTAAAAATAGGGCCACCACAAGATTTATTCCAAACCAGCAATGTAGATCACAGATGTTTGAACAGCTCCAGAGCATTCCACACAAAGCCTGTAACAAGGGGAAGACCACGCAGGTTTGTAGACTGAGTGGGAAAAGTCCCCCCCCCCCATCCTCCTTTGTGCTCTAGCATGACAGCACATGTAATCTTGTCCAAAGCATCGATTTGCATTGTCAAACTGCTAGCTTGATACATAATTTAGAATTTAAATGTCATATGAATGTAATGTGCTATATGAGCTTCAGTATTGTTATTGCTGAATGGGCAGTCATTGTGCAAGACGACAGGTTCACAAGCGTCTAGCCCTCTTTTCTTCCTCTTTGCCTCTAACCAAAGGTTCCCAGCTGTTCACAGCTTCTCCTCATTAGTTGGCTTTGTGGAACGCACATTGGTCTGGATAGATCACTGGGCAGGTAACAAAATTAAAGGCCCAATCTTGTAAGTTCACATCCTAGAAAAATGTAGGACTGGGCCTTACACAATTTCTTAAAAAAATGTGGGCTAAAACTATAGCATTAAGTTAAAACTTTACAGCATTAAACCAGAAGAGATTCCAGAGCTATAGCCAGCTCACAGTACTTTGGACAATTAGATGGCCATAACCCCATTTGCTGATAAAGGTGGAGTTAGTTTTTGCCACTCTAAACTGTTAGTATTTATAGTAAGGGGGTTCCTATCCCTCACAAATGCTTTACTTTAATTTAAATTATTACAGAATACATTATCTATTTATATATAAGATCAGTGTGCTGATCATGTTGTGTGATTTAATTTTGTGTGAAACAATGTTTGCATAAGAGAAACCCAGTTGGTAAAAGTATTATTGAGCAGAGGTATGCTTATTACATGCAAGTAAGAGATTCAGACAGATAGCCTATAAAGATTTTTTTTAACAAAAAAACCTCATTAACTGATTTTATTTCATGTATACATTAGAGAATTTAAGTATCATGAATGATATCCTAGTACCATTAAAGGCAATGGGTGTTTTGTCTTCAACATCACCAGAGTCAGGATTTATGATATTTCTGCTTTTAGGAAGGCGGTAATCACCACTATCTGGTGTACCTATTTTGTTGGATGAGTGGACTTTTTTTTATTCCCATCTCTACCACTGATCTTGGCCAAGTCACTGCATCACGCTGTATCAATTTCCCCATCTGTAAAATGAGGGTTCAGCTTGCCTGTATTTGCAGAGTTCTGTGAGATCTACAGATGAAAAGTGTTAAAACCTGTCCAACCTTTTCAAACCCAGAATTCTTTTGCTCAGGACACAAGAGGTACTTTGCATACCCTAATATCTGAAGGATGTACATTTCCTTTGTATTCTATTTCTTGGATTTCATTAATTTAGATTAGAGGCTTCCCTTAAAAGTTTGCACATCATTTTTACCTCTCACACCTAACTTCAACATATATAATAAATTACTTTGTTGATAAAATTAATTTATTAGCAATATCAACTAATAGTTTCTTCTAATTCAAAGAAGATAGCATGGGTACTTTGAAAGTAACTTTCGTCATCTGATAAAATACTAAGCACCATAGCCTATTTTGCATCATTTTAATGCATGAACATTTTTGACAGTCATATGACTTATTTGGAGTGCTGTTGCAGTCATGGTGGTCCCATGATATAAAGCAGACAATTGGTGAGATAGTATCTCTTATTGGACCAACTTCTGTTGGTGAACAAGAAGCTTTTGAGCTATACTGAGCTCTTCCTTCAGGCATGGGAAAGTTACTCAATGTCACAGCTAAATACAAGGTGGAACAGATTGTTCTCTGGAGACCGTGGTTCTATGTCTTATTACAAGAATCTGTAATCCACTAACCCTCCTTGTCCTATGGCTGCAGAGGTGGTAATTGCCTACTTCATCTTGAACTATCTCTTGCAACATGTATTAACTCTACATGTCACCTATTCCATCTTGTATTTCGCTGCGACATGGAGTACCTTGCCTAGAGCTAAACAATGCCGTATAGCGCAAAAGCTTGTCTCTTTCACCAACAAAAGTTGGTCCAATAAGTAATTACTGAAGCTGCATAATTGATTGTTATTAGCCTTAATTTGACTGCATTCACTTTCCTGTTCCCCTACCCTGACATTAGAATATACATGGTCTTTAGATTTACTGGCTGAGAGAAGGTCTAACGTTCAACTCAGAATTGCTTCTCTGGATGTTTGCCTGTAATGTGATAAAACAGGAAGGAAGGGAAAGGCAGAACTAGTAGCTACAGGTAAAAAAAACCTGATAGTTGCAGCCTTTAAACACATTCCTGCATAACAATACCTTCCTGGTCAGCTCTGTTGATCCTCTCAATACAAATTGTAAGTGATGATGCTGAAAGCAAGCTGGATAAAGACAGAATAAGAAGGGGCCTGAAAGTGGGGGAAATAGGGCTGCACTGAGCTCTTGGTATGGGGAACAAATACTGATTGGAAGAAGGGAAGACCATGTCATGAGGGCACACAGGGGGAAAGGGCAATGAAACAGAGGTGGCATACAGAAAGCTTGTGGAAGAGAAAAAAAAACGGAGAAATGTAAGGAATCCAGTAGGCCACAATGTCCTAGTTAGGGTAATTATTAAAATCATAAATCTACTGATGAAATCATCTTATAGGATTATTGCTAAAATGACAACTGATATGAACCATAAAGGCATGGAATTCACAACACCGTTTTAAAAAATCAAAGGAGGAGACAGAAACAGGATGGTGGCTAGTAACAGTATAACACTAACACTACATGATTTATGTAAACAAGTTTAAGAGTTGGATCCCTAGTCAGTCCCTGTGGACTTCAGAGAGATAGTGGGACCACAGAGAAGCAATTTCTGTTTTTCCCCAGGAGCCACATATCTGACCAATCACCTTAAGAAAAACGTTTTACATGGAAGTTTGTGGGAGAAGGTAATAGAAGATCCTCGCCATTTCTCCCTTGAGTAAGTTAAGTGCAACATGCTACCTAACCTGTTCAAACTTGAATATTAGCACTATATACATGCAGTATACAGTAAATTCCTAATTGTTTTCAACAAAACACTCAGACTAGATTCATTGCATTTTTAATTACATGTAAGTACATGACAGAATTGCATCATGTGTCAAGAATAGTTATCATGATTAATCCAAATGAGAAGTCAACAGCAGGAGTACCAAAAAAATAATAAATACAAATTGCCATACATATTTATAAATATAAACCATGGACCAGATCATTGTGCAAAATCTCATTGTTACTTATTGATATTTTCCTTTCCAGAATATACTGTGGAAATCTGGTTCTCAACACTGCAATCGGTTAGGTTGCAGACAATTTTTTTTTTTTTTTGATTCCCACCTCTACAGATGGAGTTGCAGATGTATTAGAGTCCCAACTGTAATATAATGAACATTATAGAAAGCTTAGATTTTTGCGAGTTACAACAGTCAGGAATAACTTAAATGTGAATTTTCATACTCTTGACGATTTAAGGCTTTGTTTCATAAAGTAGGAACTTGTTCTACTGTACACTATTGCAAGTGTAAAATAACAATCACTGCCCATGTGAAGAGCAGGAACATTGCTGTAAACTCCAACAGGGGGGAAAAAAAGGAGGGACTTTCTGTTGCAGCAGCACAACATATATTTATCAGTGAGGAAAAATACAAGTTAAATGAAACGAGTTTTGTCTAAATAAAGGAAAATGATGGCAGTGGCCATCTGAAAAAAAATTAAAGCAATTTGCTTTTGTCTAACAAAAAACGATTTTCACTTAAACAGATATGCCGGAGGGTGATGTGAATTAAGTTTCATCAATTTCTTCCGGTTGCCTACTGAAAGAAATCCATGCTAGGCAGATGCTGATAATTTCTTGTCTAGTTCCAGAGCTCTAGTATCTCCATTAACTTTGGCATTTGCTACAAGCGCCTGTGGGAAAAATTAAAGAAAAAAAACCAGTTATTTATGATATCCAGATATTTAAATCTCTCCTATTCAGCTCCCGTAAAAACCTAAGCCACCAAAATATCTAGAGATAAATGGGATATTTCAGTTTTATGCAACAGTTTACGTAATACCTTAAGAACGAAATTGCAACCACAGTAATGAAAGACCAAGGCTGAGATTCAATTTTCCAACCAGCATGGATAAAAATCAATGATTTAAAAAAAATTAAAAATCTGGTTTTGATTTCAATTGGATTTTTAATTTTTTTAAAATCATCAGTAAAATACTAAATTTCTGTCACTTAAAAATAATAGTTGAAAGTAAAACTTATAATAAACATGCTATACCTACTCTTGCAATCTCATAAAATCAATTAATAGCTCTAATGTGTCCAGCCTAATTACCAACTCTTGCTTCTAAAATGGTCTGGGCTTTCAATTTGTTTCTCAGCAGACTAACATGTGCAAAGACAAACATTGGCTGGACAGGATTGTTTTTTATCTGTGCACATGTGGGCCAAACACAGCAGAATTAGTTAAATCATTGCCTAAAGATAGAGACACAATATATAAGAAAGGATAGACACAGCACAGAAAGGAACAGTGGAATGGGTTGGAAAGCAAAAGGGAAGATATTCAGCGCACACACAGCTTCCTATATTCCCCTACACTTTTGCCGCAGAAAAACTGTCATAGCTTCTGGGTGTAAACAGACCCTATACATAATACATTCTTAGTTTGGAACATCATGGTCACAGACCATAATGATGATATCATAAGTCTATTCCCTATTTTATGTCAGCGTAACATAGCTTTCCCAAAAGAACCCCATCCTATACTTGTTTCTGATGGGGCTTACTAAAAGTAAAGTGCACACTCTAAAGCACAGTCAGTCTTAGCTTTCTTTGGTAACTTGGAATCAGATCTGCAACAAAATGATAGCGGGAATGGGGAATATGAAAGCTAGACATTTTAAAATCACCCTACATTTAGTGTTTTGAGAACTTGTCAGAGTTAATAAAATTTGAAAATTTAAAAAAAAAGTTTAAGAACAGTCATCAGCCAGGAGACTGCTGCAACTGCAAATCATTTATATGATTTAGTTTAATAAAATGTAAGTGCTACTATGTGTGTGTGACTTAGTTCTTACCATTCCTAACGTACTGTTGCTGCATCTGCAGCTTGACACAGGCAATGAGTATTATATGTACTACTTCCTAAAGTAATAAAAATCAAGTTATCTTAAAAAAACTACACAAAGTATACATTCTTAGATGTTATAAAATGCTGTTCTGAGTTGCAAATTAACATGTTTTAGTGATCAGATTTGCCCCACTGTTTGAAGAAATGTGAAGAAGTATCAATGGGAAACTTGATTTAAACAAATTATTTTGTAGTGATTTAAATTGTGATTTAAATCATTGATTTAAATTGCCTGGAGGCTAAATCAATCCACCCTGTTTCCAACTAAGCAGTTCACTGACAAAAGAGGGAAGATACTCAAAACAGAAGACACCTACTAGGTCATATGGCCTTTCAATATACTCCCTGCAGGACACTTACTGGTAGGGCTATCTTTATCTATGACACAGCCCACTTATACAACATTCTCAGGAAGTTTTTCCAGTCTGTCTAGGGTTTCCCATTCTGAATTTAATTCTGACACACCTATTTGAGGTCTTTGTATTATTCAAGAACTCACCAGTTACAGATATTCATAAATTCTGCTTGGCACTTCTTCATTCCCTGTGGTCACTTAGCCAAATTCTACATTAAACTGATTTTTTCTATAAGGAAATTCCTCCTGAAACCCACACTAGATATTTTTATGACTCTTCTTTGAGCTCTTGCAGCCTCTTGCTAGAAACAATTCTCAGAATGGAGTACACTGAATCCACACCAGATTCATATCAAGAAGAACTCTGTATAGCCAACTCTTTTTTATTATATGTCTTACAATGCCTGTCTATACAGGCAATTCAGATAAATTTTGCCCCATAAAGGTTCTGAAAATTTTAATGAATTTTGGAGCAGAATTTCTGACATTTCCTTGAAATTCAGTTAGCAAATATGTTGCTTCTGATATTACAGTCAAAATGTAAGAGTGCAGTTCAAGTGCCATACATAAGAATAAGCATACATGTGTTTATTCTTTACACTGTTTAGATACATTCATCAGCAATTATAACAATCTCCTCTCCCGCCTCATTCTGTCTTAACCTACGCCTGCATCTGCTTTGGGGCTGACAATCTCAGAAGCATTTAAATACATTTTCAGATAAAATCTTCAAGTTTTTACTGTAAGAGCTCAGTATTAAACAAGATGGAAATGAACAATTGGCCAGCATCCTGTCTCAGTCACCATTAGTTATGCTGACTTTGTCTGATAGTCACAGTGCATGGAGCAGCTTTGATTTGAAGCGCTGGCTCCACACAATGCTAGAATAAGATTATGCTTTTGCTTCCCAAATCCTGGAAGGATTCCATAATACACCCCATGGATATTTCTATTAATGGAGACTAGCATAGAAAGCTAGTCAGCACGATTGGCATTTGTGTATGTATGTATGTATAAATATAGACAGATTCTTACATCTATTAATTCATAATCATCTTTGGCATATAAATGTCTTAGGAGGTACCAGCGTGCAACTGATACTATGGTTTCTGGATACCCAGGCTGATGATATACCACTCTTTCCAACATTCGACGAGTCTCCCTGGGAACAAAAATCACATTTAATACTGAGCAATCTCTACAAATGTGTTGTATTTATACAAAATAAGAAAACTGTTAGTGCTACGTGGCAAGCGTCACAATTTTAAACTGTTGTGATGAAACCAAATTGTCCTCTTCACTAAAATTCATGTGTGCAATCAAGTGTCTTGCAGCTGATGGCAACAGTTTATAACAGATATAAGGAACATTGATGATTCTACTTCACTTCTCCCAATGATGAGCCCAGCACAGCCCATTTTCAGAACAAACACAGAGATGCACAATTAGGTTTATTTCCACTTAGGGTAACAACTTCCCTGAGAATAATCCTTTATTAGTACACCATGAAATGTAAACTCTTCTGCTGCAAACAGTAATGCAAATATTTATTTCAACATTAGTGGAATTTACATGCTTGTTACACTAGCATGTTGTATATAATGCTGCCAATAAACTCAATACCGTAGACTTCAGATAATCCGGAACCTTTGGGACCTAGGTGGTGCCAGATTATCGGATATGCCGGACTATCAGGAGGTACTATAAACTGGTTTTTTATATATTTTACACACACACACACACACTCTATATACTGTATATAAAGTGTTTTTAACCCTTTTTATTGTAGTACAAGCACTGTCCAGCGTCACAAAATGCCAGTGGCAGACTGACTCGGTCCCGTCCCGGTTTTGCTCAGTTCAGCTGCTGCTGCTGCTGCTGCCGCCTTGTGACTTGTTTTTTGCCAAAGCTCACTCACTAGGCTAATGCCATTTTGATGCCGGACTATCGGGAGTGCCATACAATTGGATGCTGGACTATTGGAGTTTTACTGTAATTGGTCAGCAGTACCCTCTTGAAATCCTAAAAGGGATTTGCCCTTGTTTAATGATTATAATATAAACCTTTAAGTTCTCACAGATGCTTTTAAGGAAACAGTAACTAGAATACCAGTCCTGAGACTAGCAAAAAGGTTTCTAGTAAAGTGTATTTGTACAACCAGTGTGTATTCTCTCTCTCTCTCAGACGCACACACACACGCACACACACACACACACACCTACTGTAAAACAACTGTTCAATAGCCTGCAAGAGCAATGTACAGTTTATAGCAAGTGAAAAGTTCAAGTGACATCCAACGGGGAATTCACGTAGGCAAAATACAATTATTTAAGTTGGTCAGTACACTGGTACAGGATGTACCTCCCTTAACCAGGACTCCCTATATGGCAACATCTGTAGTCTGGTATGGACCACGGATGTTCCTGGACCACAGAGCCCAGCAAGAGGGAGGTCTGCTGGCAGGACAAGAGCACCATAAGGGGCACTGGCAACTCTGCAGGGAGCCCAGAGTATGTGCGTGTGGGGAGGAGGGGAACACGTGGCATGGCGGGGAGTTCTGGCCCAGCGGCCAGAGCTCTAGCCTGGCCATGGCCATGGACCTCCAGCCTCAGCCAGGGAGCTACGACCCCAGCAGCAGCCAGGGAGCTCTGGTCTGGCTGTGTTCTGGCTCCAATGGCCAGGGAACTCCATGCTCAGCCCCAGGGGCAGCCAGGGAGCTCTGGCTCCATCCCTCCGCCCCAGCCGTGGAATTTTGCCCTGGCTGCGAAGCCAGGTGGCTGCAGAGCTCTGACCATGGCTCTCTGGCTCTGGCAGCAATGGGGCCAGGGAGAGCCCTGTGGGGGCTGAGGCAGCGGCAGGGGCAGGCTAAAGCCCTAACCTGGTGGCAGCACAGCTATAAGGGAAGTGACCTTCCCTGATCCGGCAAATCTCCTCAGTCCCCTCGAGGGTGTCAGATCAGCGAGGTCCAATCAGTACTAGCATTCCTATTTTTGCAAAGATGTGCCATTGGAAAAAAGGGTCAGAGACTTGGTTGGAATCTCACTTGAGACCGGATGGAATTGCAGTATAAGCTAGAACTAGACTACCTCATTTCTACCATCCTACTCAACCAGTTCTTGCAAAAGCTTGAATTTAGTTTTACATATATGTTTTTTTTAAAACTTAACCAAAAGCTGTAGTTGTCTTTGACATCACAAAAGACTCCCAACTATAAATACTACTGCTTTGGTTCTCTGCTTTCAAACTAGATTTTCAGCTTTTAAAGTTTAACCATATTGTTTGTGTGGGGTACATTGTATTAGAGAACACATACCTGGCTCCCATTTTGCGATTGTACTGTAGCAGCGCTTGCAGAAGAACAGCCAGTGGGCAGAAGGAAAGTTTCAAGGCTTCAGTTGTTGCCTCCTGAACCAAGGATGGCCAATGATCATTTGAAATGTTAGCCTATTAGCAAGGTGACAGCAAGAAAACTTTAATAACTACGTTACTAGCCAAAATGTTTCACTGGGTGTAAGAATGTTTGTCTGCACACACACTATCTGCTAACTTTTAAGCTTTCCTGTTTGTTAAATTAGATAGCTAAGTCTCAGGGTATAAGAAGAATGGAAAGACAGAACTGCATTATTTCAGCAATCCTACACATTCCCACAAAATTCAACTTTGCAGAGTTGTTTTTAACAGAAAGTAAAACAGCATTACTTTATTATATTAAGGATGAACAAAATTTATGACTGTGTATACCCGATGAAAGCTTGCAAGGCTACATAGGAGAGATGAATTTATGCAAATTGAATATTCAGAAGTCCACAGAGTCAAAACAGAAAATCTTAAATACTACTCTAAAGAGATTTCTTTTTTAATGAAACGACTATTCAGCAAATCATGTTTCCCGAATACACTGAATTAGATTACTGGAGAGATGGTAATATATTTGGTAAAAATTCTGCACAACAGAAAATACAGTAAAATATTGATGCTTATATAAGTGTACAGGGTTTCACTAGGGAAAACAACAAGAAACAGATTATGCAACACTAACAAACTTCAATTATGCTACTAATATCTAAGTAAAATAATTAAAGACAACAAAATATGCCAAAATCTTGCCCCAAGAGTGGGCACAATTTAAGTGGGCGCAGCTATACTATAGATAAAGCTGACAGCAAACTAACTTGTAATAAGCTGTCTTGTAAACTGCTCTGGTTATGCAAAAGAATGTGGGTAGTGAAAGATTTGTTAAAAAAGCAGATTTATACGCTTCAAAAAAATTTGATCAGCCATGAAGACTGATCAGTATGCAATACACTACACAAAAAACAGACTCAATTATGTCAAACTTGAATCTTGTGCAAGATGGTCTGAATCATGTGAGAGGTGGCAGTCACTACAGGCTGACATTCCCATATAGATACCCCTTTCTCCCTTAGGTATGTAGCTCATGTACTCATTAGGAAGAGCTTTATTTGGTTTCCTATGCTGAGAGAACTTTTTCCACTATCAAAATTAATCAGTTGGTTGAACTATTTTGGAGTAAAGAAAGCTCACTGTTTCTTGTTTTAAACATTCTGGGCATAAGAAAAAATGCCTTTGTTTTTATTTTTATGGTAAACCTTAATTAGTGTTTTCCCAACCTATTCTCATGAAGTGATGACCCACAATAAATAACGGCATAAAAATAGCCATCACAAAAGAGAACAGGCTTTCTCCTACAGCATAGTTGATCCAAAAAGTCTTGTACCTTTTAAGTTTTTAGGGAAATTTAGTACAGGTTGAACCTCTTATCTGACATCCTTGGGACATGACAGGTTCTGAACCAGAGAATTTTCCAGATCACAAGAGGTCAATATTGTCTAGCACCATTACTAGACAATAGCTTCCACTGCCAATACTTCCACTGCTTACTGTGCTGTTAGAGGACATTTAGGGGTAAATCAGAGCTAAATAAGAGCACAGAACACTAAGAGCTAGGACTGGTGGCTGTAAACAAACTTTATGGGACCATGGGAAACTTGACCATACCCATGAAAAGTGGACATCCAGCTAACTAATCATGCTGGACCATGGAGGTTTCCGGACCAGAGTTCTGGACTAGAGAGGTTCAACCTGTACTACCACTCTTGAAAGAGGATAGTGTGCAATCTCTGGAAAAAGCATTTCAAAGCTGACAAATATTTTCTTTAAGGAACTTTTGTAATTGTTTTTATCTAAGCCTTTTAAGGGGAGAGATTAGAGTTACTTTCCTTGGATTGCAAGCTCTTCAAGGAAAGACTATCTATAAATTTGTCCAGCAAATAGCACAACTGCACACCAAACCTGACTGAGGCCTCTAGGCAATAAAGATTAAAATAAATACTAAAACTGAATGAATGCAACTCATACAAATGTCGCATGTTCCGTGACATGAAGAGTCTTGAAAGTGAAAGTTATACTACAGTCAATTTGGAAGACAAAATAATCTAGTATTAGAAAATAAAACTTAAGGGGAGAATTACTCTCTTTACAAGTTTATTGCTCTTAGTTGATTATTCCATATATTTTTCCTTTAGACACGAAATATTCCTGGAGAGAAGCCTAAGAACATAAGAACGGCCATACTGGATCAGAGTAAAGGTCCATCTAGCCCAGTATCCTGTCTGCCGACAATGGCCAATACCAGATGCCCCAGAGGGAGGGAACACCACAGGTAATCCTCATGAGATCCATCCTGTCATCCACCTCCAGACAAACAGAGGCTAGGGACACCATTCCTACCCATCCTGGCTAATAGCCATTGATGGACCTAACCTCCATGAATCTATCTAGCTCTTTTTTGAACCCTGTTAAAGTTCTAGCCTTCACCGCATTCTCTGGAAAGGAGATCCACAGGTTGACTATGCGTTGAGTGAAGAAAAACTTCCTTTTGTTTATTTTAAACCTGCTGCCTATTAATTTCATTTGGTGACCCCTAGTTATTTTACTGTGGAAATAAGTAAATAACCGTATTCACTTTTTCCTCACCTGTCATGATTTTATAATCCTTTATCATATTCCCCCTTAGTCTCCTCTTTCCTAAGATGAAAAGTCCAAATCTTTTTAATCTCTCTTCATATGGGACCTGTCCCAAACCCCTTATCATTTTTGTTGCCCTTTTCGGAACCTTTTCCAATGCCAATATATTGTTTTTGAGATGAGGCGACCAATCTGTACGCAGTATTCAAGATGTGGGAGTACCATGGTTTTATATAGAGGCAATAAGATATTTTCTGTCTTATTCTCTATCCCCTTTTTAATGACTCCTAACATTCTATTTGCTTTTTTGACTGCCGCTGCACATTGAGTGGATGTTTTCAGAGAACTATCCACAATGACTCCAAGATCTTTCTTGAGTAGTTGTAGCCAAATTAGACCCCATCATATTGTATATACAGTTGGGATTATTTTTTCCAATGTGCATTTCTTTACATTTATCCACATTAAATTTCATATGCCATTTTGTTGCCCAATCACTTAGTTTGGTGAAATCTTTCTGAAACTCTTCACAGTCTGCTTTCGTCTTAACTATCTTGAGCAGTTTGTTATCATCTGCAAATTTTGCCACCTCACTGTTTACCCCTTTCTCTAGATCATTTATAAATAAGTTGAATAGGATGGGTCCCAGGACAGACCCTTCGGGGACCCCACTAGTTACCTCTCTCCACTCGGAAAACTTACTATTTATTCCTACCCTTTGTTTCCTGTCTTTTAACCAGTTAGCAATCCACGAAAGGACCTTTCCTCTTATGCCATGACAAATTACTTTACTGAAGAGCCTTTGGTGAGGAATCTTGTGAAAAGCTTTCTGGAAATCTAAGTATGCTATATCCACTGGATCCCCCTGGTCCATATATTTGTTGACTCCCTCAAAGAACTCTAGCAGATTAGTAAGGCATGATTTCCCTTTACAGAAACCATGTTGCCTTTCCCCCAACAAATTATATTCATCCATGTGTCTGACAATTTTATTCTTTACTATAATTTCAACTAATTTGCCCTGTACTGACATTAGACTTACCGGTGCGTAATTGCCAAGATCACCTCTAGTGCCCTTTTTAAATATTGGCTCACGTTAGCTATCTTCCAGTCATTAGGTACGAAAACCGATTTAAAGGATAGGTTACAAACCACAGTTAATAATTCTGCAATTTCCCATTTGAGTTCTTTCAGGACTCCTGGGTGAATGCCATCTGGTCCCGGTGACTTGTTACTACTCAGTTTATCAAGTTGTTCCAAAAGTTTTTTCAATCAAATAGTTTTTTCAAATTAGAACATATTAGGTTTATTCCCAATCGTATTAGCATGAAATTAAAATACCATTTCTGCTAATTACTACGGGATAGTTCACAAAAGACTTCTAGTTTCCCACAGTTTACAGGAGGGCTTCATCTGGAAGATTACAATAGATAGATATAAAACAATGGCTTATATTGTAAATCAATTCATTTTATCATAATAGTTGTGGTTATCTTACCATGCAGATTTCCAGTGCAAGCAAAGCTAGCCTGAGCAAACTTGATAATTTCCCATTCCAGTTGCCGTGCTGGGATGCCAACTGTAGACTCTTTCTGTAACACATCTCTGCTGCGACCATCATTCTTTGAGACTGGTACACTTTTGCCAGCCACTGAAACAGAAAACCAGTATGATTGGTAGTGCTTGTTAAAACAGATCATTTGGTATTTTTGACTGTGCAAATTTAATAAATTTACTTTTATTAGTAACAACATTAGGAAGAGGGGGGGGGACACAGATATCAAAGAAAATATTCCCTTTTTAAAAAAATACGTCGGCAACCTTAGCACCTGGGATTAAGCTGTAGGCCCCTTTCCCTTCTGGAGCCACACCTTTCTGAGCTTTCAGCACACCTGTCTCTTGCCATGGATCCCCTCAGGAGTCCACTTGCACTGGATCTCCTCAGGAGTCCACTTGCACTGGATCTCCAGGGCCTCCACACCCAGAGGGAATAATACAACCCTGAACTCTTGACTGGAGTGACTCTTGGCTAGTGTAAAGAAGGATTTACTGAGCATCTGTATCCAGCACTGGAAAATCTCCAAGCCTACTATATACTGTACTGAGGATTGCTATGTCCTCTCTTCCAGCAATAAGGGGAAAAAGAGCAGGCACGATGCTCTTGAACAAGAGAAAGAGCTACTCATCTGTGCAGAGCATGCAGATGGAAGAAAAAAAAGGAGCAGCACATGTCTAGTGTTTTGCACACTGTTCACGAATCGTCTTAGTGTTTTTTGGGAACCATTTAATTATGCCTAGTAAGATGTTATAATACATTAGGCTCCAAGGTGAGTATGGGATGAGGAAGTGAGAATCGGCAAAAATTGACAACCTATTAAAGTTAACATAATTAACATATAAATTTTGCTTTTTCTGCCTTTTAATAGAGATCATTGGATAGTACTCCCATCTCACCATGTGTTAGTGTACAAAGAGGAGGAATGTTAAGTCAGAGTCCCCTCTTCTCAGGTAATCCACTGTAATAGGAAGAAAGGAAAAAAGAGTCCACTTACATGCCACGCTGTTACTGAAGTGAAGTTGGACATGACAGTTTTATGAAGTTCCTCCAAGATGGCATCTGGAAGCTCTTTGTGTGACTGAAAAAGCTGTTTACACTGAACTTGTCTCAAAAGCAGGAAAAGATCTGGCTGGTCGGGGCAACTTTTTAAACCCTAAAAAACCAAAAAGTTTTTAAATGAGTTAAATGCAAGAAATTTAATAGATTTTTTTAAAAACAATTAGAACATTCTTTTTTTCATATTGCATGGAAAGATAAGGAAGAATTTCCCATTGCCTGTGATCCACTTGCAGCAGAGTACTGCTATACATTGCTCTCTCTTTATGCACATTATGAAGACTCCTGAAAGCACTAGCACAAGGAGGGATAGCTCAGTGGTTTGCACTTTGGCCTGCTAAACCCAGGGTTGTGAGTTCAATTCTTGAGGGGGCCATTTTTTAGGGATCTGGGGGAAATCTGTCAGGGGATGGTACTTGGTCCTGCCGTGAGGGCAGGGGACTGGACTTGATGATCTTTCAAGGTCCCTTCCAGCTCTATGAGATAGGTATATCTCCATATATAAGGAAGTGAGTAAGGAACATTCATTGTTCCCAAGTCACCATCTTATACCTCCCTCATACTTACAAGTGGGGTTGAAAAGCAGATATCCAACGTGGAGGGAAAGAACAAAGAATAGGCATCTAATGAAGCTATAATACTAAGAAGCCAGAAGAGAGAAGGAGTCTCAAAGCTAGTGTAGATGCACAGGATCATCACATGGCAGGAACTCGCCTTAAGCGTATCTCCAAGGATTTGTGAGGTCTCAGGGCAATGCCCCACATATTTTGTCTTGGGGGAAGGAGATGCTAGTATGCACACTTCCCCTTCTAGGAATGGATTTCAGAATAAAACAGCATCCATCACATGGTTCTAATACATGCACTTTATCTTTACATTAGCAGTAAACTCCCAAAACATTACTTACAAACTGATTCTTCACTGTCCAGATCAGTACACATTTTAGAGAACTAGTTCAATGTAGATTACTTTTTAAAGGGTATTTATTTGGAGCAAAAGATGTATTTAACTCTGAGAAGTAAGTGACTGCATATGCAACAGAATTTTTAATTATCAGAAACCTTCTAAGCTACAGCAGAGTTAAATAGGCAACAGTCTGGCAGATGCAATTTAATCTCTGGTAAGTCTCTTGTATTTTGCTTTTCCTGCCTTCATAAGGAGGGGAACACCGTGAACTTTCTGTTCTGTAATAGAGACATTAGCCTCAGCAACTAAGAAATGGTCTTGCCTAGTTCAGAGAAGAAAAACAGCGAGGTATGTCCCTAATCTTCACTCCTCAGATTCCTTCTGCAGATCTTGAGATGATTACAGCTTTCAAAGGAAAGAGGACAAGAGTCAGTGGGCCTGACTCTTAACTTCCTCCCACTGAAGAGTGTTATCCAATCTAAAAGCAAACTAACACTCTTGTTAACATATACCTATACAAACTAGGGATGTTAAATTTTGATTAACTAATGAAACAGTCAATGGAAATCCCATCGACTATTTGATTAGTCGATAAGAACTACCACTGTCCACCTCTGAAATGTACAAGAGCCCCAACAGGGACTTTTAGTCCCCCACTGGCCCCAGGCTCCATGCAGCGCTTCCTCTTTGAAATGTTCCTCTTTTAAGCCAACTCCCTCCAGGATCCCCCCAACCTCCTCCTCCACCCTTGCTGCCTCTTTGTGATACAGGTAGCAAAGGGAGGGGGGAAGCAACTAGTTGACTAGTGTGTCAACTATCCGATAAGCTTTTGCTTATCGGATAGTCGACTAGTTTATTAGTTGCTTACATCCCTAATACAGACAGGTTAATGGATATGCCGACTAAAGGAAAACTGACAAAAATTTCTTCTCTACGAAGGTGGAATGTCCACTTGCTAAAGAGCAATAGCCAACAGCATCTTAAAAGAGATTGGGACAGCTGGGGAGAAGGTGGTGTGTCACCTCAGCAACTGCCTTTGTACAAAAGCCACATTGGCTAAAAAGTAGGTATCTATTTAGGAATATCTGGTGAATGGCTTATGTACTAAATCTAGGGACTGCTTTGCAAATACTTCTGCCAAAGGTGGCAGCCTTCTTTCTCTTTCCATTATGCACACATGCCACTTTAACACAAATGCTCTATTAAGATATTTTCTGAATTTTTACCATTCTTTAGCAATGCAAACACTTGTTATTATACAGGTGATTCAATCTGGTGTAGTTTAAATGGTACGTATCACTTTGGATTGCAGTCAAGACTGAAAATTGAATATGAGCTGGGAAGTGAATAATCAATGGGACTGAGTACACAACAAGTCATTCATCCTACAGTATAGGCAATTGCATTTCCCTTTGGAAATTCTGTAAGAATTTATTGTTCACTGACATAAGTGGGGAGGAATAAGAAGGACATGTAGATACACAGTGATAAAATCAGGTTGAAGTAGGCTTTTTGTGCTCCAAGTACTGATCATGGGTGGCTAGAGAACAATTTAAATGGCTAATAAATTTAAATTAAGTTATACAAATGATAGAGAACAGTCTTTCTTTTTCTAAAAGGTGAAAAGTTGCTTTAGGCCAGGGCTACTCAACTTTGAAGCACCGGGAGCCACAATGATGCTCACAGCTCATGCCAAGGGCATATACATGCAAATATATATGCAAATAGCATCTTTCACACTGACGGGCATGAATACAAAGATTAAGGCAAGACTACTCAACACGCAGCCCCATTTAATTCAGTTCTGCTGATATTAATAAAATGCAATATTTACCTGATTTCCACCCATATTGCAGTACTTTTAATGAGCAATGACAGTCCAGAAATTTAACTACAAAAACACATATCAACAGAAGACCATTACATTGACTACTTTTTTGTTTTGGCTCCAAGCCGTGGGCCGTGTGGTAAGCCCCATGTAAACCCAAACTGCACCACAGGCCACAAAAAAATGGGCTGCGGGCCACATGTGGCTCATGGGCCACGTGTTGAGTAGCTGTACTTTAGGCTGTGCACTGCTGTAACAGACTGTTGCTTCTTTGCTGGTATTTACCATTGTATATATAATACATAGGAATCAGCGCTCCAAAGTAATGAACCAGCAATGACAGTGTAGTAACCATACCTTTGTGCAGAGAGCCTCAGCTTCTGTAATTCTACCAGCCTCTTTTAAACCAGTAACAGCCTGACAAAGAGACCAGTCTTCAAGAGCCTGAATGTACTTAGCAGAAAGGTCCTTTTCTTTAGCTGTAAATAAACATGCATTTAAGAATGTATTGCTCAACATATTCTAGTGCCCTACCACACATCAGAGTTTGAGTGCTGGCAACTAAAGAGGATCTAATGTGTCATGATGATAGGATAGACAAGCTAAGCGGCAGTGCTCCCTGTTTTTTTATTTATATTATTGGGGGGGAGAAGGGGAGAAGAGACATAAAAACTATGCTGTTTTTGTAAGGTAGCTATCAACATGTGGGCTGATAAAATAATTGAAGCATATATTTTAGACAAGAGAATATTTCAAAATGCAAAAAAATAAAAATAAAAATAATCAAGTCAAATGTTGCTGACTTTGCCAGTTTAGTAAGGGAAGTAGGAATTTAAAATCCCAATTCATCAGTTAACTGGTTAAATGTTAGGTTAGCCTGGGGTTGTTGCTGGCTGCTGATCATAATGCTCAGGTAGCCCTTCACCTGCAGCAGCCTGCGAACAGGGGGGCTGCTCCCAGGCACTATTAAACTGTTACCTAGTAAGCATCACCGGGTAACTGGTTACCTGTCCAAATTCCTAAAGGAAAGCTACAGATAGCCTGCCTTTGTCCATTTTATCCAAGATTAAAAGCTTGTTTAGGAAAAGGTACATACTGTATCAATTTAAAAATCAGACCACTGTAGTTTAAAGTAGTATTGAAAACAAAATGTTTTCAAGTCAACACACTGAGTGTTAAGAGTTTGTAATCAACCTTAGTTCAGGTTCTGTATCCTTTGTTCATCTACCAAGGATACTAGTATTTCTGAAGTACTGTAGTGAGAATTTAAATGAGAAAGTTTTGAGTAATTATTAGCCTCTTTTCCATTTGTGAACTGTCCACAAAAGCTTGTGATTTTCTCAAAGGCATTAAGCTTGTAAACATTTGGTAAATAATTTTGAACAACTTTTCATCTATAAATAAAGCAGCTCATTGTGAGTGTTTGATATTCAAAATAAATTTAGTTGGCTAGTGCTTCTTGGACACAGTTTACATGATATTGTTTGTGTCTCATGACTGGATAAACCTCATAGAACAGGGTTGGGCAGATACTGGCTTGCAAACCGTCCAGTCTGCCAGGGTTAGCCCCCAGCGGGCTACCACCACTATATTTACCTGAGCCTTTGCAGGTTCAGGCGACTGCAGCCAACCATTCCTGGCCAGGGAGAATGTGAGAACTGGTGTCCTGGTCCGTGCCGCTCCCTGCAGCTCCCATTGCCCATATGCCAATTTGTGGCCAATAGGAGCTGCAACCGCCTGTACCTGCAGAGGGGCAGGTAAATATAGTGGCAGTGGCCCGCAAAGGCAATAACAGTGGCTAACCACCACTGTTATTGCCTGCCCCAGGCTGAGAATCTGATTGCTGGTAAAAATGCTGCTGTTCATAAGTTCAAAAGTCTTGTTCAACAAATATTTCACTATTTGGTTTAGGGATGTAAAATTCTGTTTAATTAGTTACCAGTTAAACATGATGTTTAACTGGTTAAGCAATTAAAGGGAGAATGGGTGGGAGGGCTGCTCCAGCCTGCCTGAGCTGAAGTGGCCTGGAAGCTTGGAGCAGCCCTTGCCTGTGGCACACACAGGCTTGCCACAGAGAGTGGCTGCTCCAGGAGGGCTGGAACACCCTTGTCTACAGCAGGCCCCACAGGGTTGGAGCAGTCCCCTGCCTGTGGTAGGTGGGGGAGAAGCCCATCTCCCAAAGTTACACAGTACCGGTAAGCATCACCCTTTAACCAGTTAACCTTTCACATCCCTAATTTAGTTAACAGTCACTCTGAATATTTTTCTTAGAAAAGTTGTTTGATAGAATATTCATAGAAAGCCAAAGAACACTGTCACTTTTTAAAAATTTGGAATGAACACAGTCAGAGAATGACCACTCACACTATAATTATACCATTTTTAGACAGTGCTGTGAATTCTACACATAACTTCACTATGGTATTGTGACTGTGGTATTCTAGGCTGGTCCCACTTCATAAAATGGACTGATGTACTACTGACACTGGTGACCATTTCGGAAGGACTGGATTCAGGAGCCATAGAGGGACAAGGCAGAAAAGCTGGAACTCTAACTTGAGGCCCGAGGAGATGTGTTTTCTGCTTCTTTGTAGAATGGTAGTAGGGTTTATCTGGTGTGGCTTCCGAATCTGCTACTGCCTCAGTTCCTGTTTCCTTCCAGTTAAATCAGGCTTCATGCTATGGGTGGTTTCACTAACTCTCCTCTTCTGATTTGTTAGTAAATCAGACTCCCAAAACACAAATCTACCATCTAGTCTTTCCTGCTGGCTCACCATCCTTGATACAGGTTTTAGGCCATCTAGCTGAGCTGCTTCTTCTGGCTGGCCCCTGCTACCTGCTTGTTTGTCTCCCAGGCCTTCTACCTAGGAGCTCTGGAGAGTTACCCAACCTAGACATCCTCATTATCCCTCTCCTGGATGTTTCTTCCTGTTTTTTGTAAGATTTGAGTAAAGCACTTATTTCCATGTCTGTACTCACTGAATGATCCACAGGCAGGCTGCCTTTCTGTCTCCCAGTATGCATGGTATTGAGTCACATGATCCCCATCACACAACCCTTTGATTCACTCACTCTCCCACGTAAAGTAAGTGTAGTATAAGTGCAGATGAGCTCCAACCCCATAAAGAGATAGTGGCCATCCATACACATATTAGATATAGAAATAGTATTAGTTAGGAGTAGTTAGGCCTCTTTGGCTCACGTGGAAGAGTACTATCATATAGTTAAGTAAGACATTTTCCCCGTAAGATTGTCGTTAGCCATCCATTATTGAACTCAAGCTAAGCAAAAAACAGTGTGTAGGGACATGATAGTTTATAAGTAATAAGTAAAATACATGGCAATGCCTTTGACTGTAAATATAAGAATTTTTTAATATTAAGACTATCTGTTGCTTGAAAGCCACTAATTTGCCTGCATTTGACTAATGTAAGCCAGTGTTGTTTTTCTAGGAAATTTTCTTTAGGTTAATACTAACAGGGTTACAAGAAGAAAACCCACAAACTTCTAAGAGGAAAAAATTTTAATAATAATTAAGTATGACAATCCAAGGGAGCTAACTTACTTTTAGCTGAAACTGTGGCCACAAGTGTCATTTCTAAGTCTGTTCTCTTAGGCTGTGTGTTGTTCAAACAGACAAGAGTATTTTCAGCATGGCAAGCACCCATTAATACTGCCCATGCAGCAGGATCATCTGAAAAAAAAAATTGCCATATATTCAATATTATCAGAATGCCAGTTATAGGACTCTTTAACTGACAGACAAGTTGACACCACAGTGGTTGAGGGTTTCATAAAAAATTATACAAGACAAAAACAGAATCAAGTAAAGAAATCAGTGGGCTTTCTTGCTTGAGTGAGGGGTTCAAGAATGTTAAGGAAAAAAACAGGACTTAAATATCTATATTTGTTATTGGTACAATGTTCAGACCTAGTTCTGCTCTCAGAGGAAAGGGAGCTAAATGCGAGTTTCACCTGTATGTTAAGTGACAGACAAAGGCCTAATAATCAAATTGCATTTCATTCTAGTTTTACAAGTCATGGGCTAAAAAAATAAAACTTGACAATTAGAGTGCTAATTAAAAAAAACACCACTGCATTTTCCTATACTAGTTAGTGTAACAGTATTATGTTAAGCAAAAGCATATTCTATGGAACTTTTGCAGAACTTGTCTGCTTTCATACAGATACCACACAGTGACTAGTACTTTCGTAAAGGTGACATATTTCCAAGTCTGATGGCTTGGTAATTCCTTTCATCTTAAGAACACAGCTCTTCATAAACACTAGTTTTGGACAGAGAATAGGGCATCAGCACTATGTAGTACTGCAATCCAGAACAAAATAAATAACGGTGAAGTTAGGATCCCAAAATGACATGGGAGCATTAAGGAGAAAGCTTGTTAAGTCTTTAAGGAACATGAAATTTAAAAAAATATTTTGCAGAGTATGATTAGCACTTAAAAATCCCTCCTGTTTAAAGATATAAAATGGTTTCATAAACATTAATGTAGCCAAACATCCGTGTACAAAAATAGCAATTACCCCCACATTCCTTCTCCATGATGGAGTCACTGAGAAGATAAATAACCTACAGGTTGTTAACAACTCCAGTTTTGCAGAGCAGGGACGAGAATCCAAGCCAGATTCAACCATAGTGCAAATCTATGCATTAACCACAAGAATCTTTACTAAAAAGAAATTAAAGCACCTGGGCCACTGCTAACCACTTATCAGATTTCAAAGACCTGTTGCCTGCTCCACAAAATGTATTCCTGCTTTCTGCCTGCAATAGCACGTCTAAAACATTGTGTGTGATTTTGTCAAGCTTCATGTTTACATCACTTTTTGCCAAATGACACATTAATTTTTCAAAATAATTTACTTTGAATAACTGGGGTAACTTAGGGAATGGTTTGGACAGTTACATTAAACTGGGTATCATTACAAATTATGCACTATAGACAACAGTTCAGCATTGGTAAGGAAAGACCTTTTCCGCCCCTATTAGTTTCTTTGATAAATTTGCTGAAAGTAACGATAAGACACGCATGGACATATACCTAGTCATATCACTCTCATACCAAGTGCATTTCATTTAACAATACATCTGTCTCCAGAACACCACTGACCATCCTATGAACAAATGTCATCTTTCCCTCCTTAGCTGTACTGAAGTGCTTGTCCGATGTAATCTTGTGAAAAGGGTATTTTTAAAATGATTTTAATGAAGCGGGATTGCAAGTTTCCACTATAGACTTTCATAAATGTAGACTAGTCATCAGACACATAAATGGGAAGTCCACAACTTAAATTAGGGATTTAACATCTTGTTCTACATAGGGATGTTAGATATTGTGTATTTTAGTAATCGTGTAACCACAACAAATATTTCCAGTTATACGGTTACTAAAATACTCCTGGGGACAGGACCAGCAGCCAGTGTGCTCCTGGCTCGATGGAGCCCCCTGCCACCTCTCTATCAGAGGCAGCAGCACAGGGTGGCAGGTGGTAGCCAGTCCGGAAAGGGGAGCCAGTTTAAAAAACAGCTCCCCATACAGACCAGCTCCCCCCTGCCACCCACAACTCCCACCTGCCGCTTTAAGTCAGCTTCCGCCTCCCCCACTCCCTTGCTGCCTCTGATACAGCCTAGGCTTATTGGATAATCATTTAAATGGCTATACACTAACATCCCTAGTTCAAGACCTGCACTTGTCTGAGCTTTAAAACAGATTGAAATTAAAGTTTATTTAAAAAGTAATACTATATGCATTATGGATTACATGGAAAACTTTTCATGTTAAGTAGAAGAATTTTATCTAGGCCTTGGGGGAAAGGTTTAGCTATACATAAAATATTTTAAAATATTAGAAAGATGCGAAGTTCTAGAAGATCTTTTTTGAAGTAAATTCTCTATGTAGCTAAATATTAGATACATTTTATTCTACTTGAAAGTACCTGACTTTGAAGAGGAAATTTTAAAATTTACATTTTAGTAAATGTACTGCTGAAGAGATGCTGAATTAAAAGCTTGAAATTCTGTGTCAAGCAGAAGACAGTAGCATTAAAAGTTTCACCTATTCTTAATTGTTTCAACCCTGACAAAGACCTTTAGGAGTGAAAAATTAGGTCAGTCTCTATCACCCAATATATCTTCAGCCTCTGCAAAGACCACCAATGACGGAATCATCTATTGTGCTAGGTTCAACAGGAACCCGATCATTTCACATAGCCCACCAAACACATTCATAAGAAAATTATTCACAATCCTTGCCAATAGGGGAAGCATTGAATAGTACTTTTCAAGTAGTTCTTTCTGTGTAGGTTAATTATTCAGATACAGAGCGGTTGCATATGCCTAACAGGAAATACAAACTGTTTGGGGACAAGGGAGAGAAAGCTATACAAGTAATTTTGCTCACTCCCTGCCCATGTTGTTTTAAGAAGTGAAATTGCATCCAGTTGCTTAGTAGGATTTATATTTCACTTTAAGCACAGTTACAGGAAAGAGGTAATGGCTTAATGTGCAGTTATATTCTGGAAAGAGATTACAATTATATTGGAGAGTTCCATTTTTCGTATCAATGGCTAAAACACACATATCTCAGTTTACATATAGGATAAAAGTCCTGAAGACTCCACATTCCTTA
Organism: Rafetus swinhoei; assembly: GCA_019425775.1. Lineage (NCBI taxonomy): Eukaryota > Metazoa > Chordata > Testudines > Trionychidae > Rafetus > Rafetus swinhoei. The sequence continues at coordinate 60,618,822 of CM033427.1, forward strand.
GCTGCCAACTCTGCAAACTCCTGGAGATTGCAAAGTCAAGCTTTTATTTCTGTGACATGCATCACAACTACTGATAAATATTCCGGGGTCAGAACTTATAGTTTTATGGATGACTAAGCACAAAATAAGGCAGTCATATATTGATGATGGACTTGTTAGAAAAGAAATACTTTATAGGATTTCAAGGTCAGAAGGGACTACTGTGATCCCTCCTGTACAACATAGGCCACAGAACTTCCTCCAAATAATTCCTAGAGCATCTCTCATGGAATCCAGTGCTTAAGAAATTTTGTGTACTAGCAGAGATATCACTGGTCTAAGAAAACCCTTTTAGATAAGGCTACATGTTAAATGTTTACAAGGGAGAAAAAGTTTCAAGAAGCTCCAGGGAATATAGTTTATTTTGTTTCGTTATGAAATTTTACATACTTAAACTCTGCACTTACACTATTGTTTCCAAACATCACTCAGAGGTTATGGCAATATATTTCCTCCCCAATCCCTACAAAAATTTGTGAAGAAAAAGAGAGGTTACTCACCTTGTGCAGTAACTAGTGTTCTTTGAGATGGGTGTCCCTGTGGGTGCTCCACTGTAGGTATCTTGGCGTCCCTGCACTTTTTTAGCAGCAGTACCCTGGATCTTTTTTAGCAGCAGTAAACAGCAGTACCCTGGGTGCTGACACGCATTCGCAGTGCTGTCTCGGATTTTAACAAGTGTGCCAACATGCATACGTTATCAACTGTCCCTCAGTTCATCTCTACCACAGAGAGATGTTAAAACTCTGAAGCAGAGGAGGAGGGAGGATCGTGAAGCCCCCCTAGGAACACCCATTTCAAAGAACACCAGTTACTGCACAAGGCAAGTAACCTCTTTTTCTTCTTTGAGGAGTGTCCCTGTGGATGCTTCACTGTAAATGACTATGGAGCAGTACCCTGAGAATTTGGAAGGAGGGGCTTCGGAAATTAATGTGAGTGGCAGATAGCACTGCCAACCCAAATTGAGTGTGTTGTGAGGCATACATATCTAGGGCATAATGTTTTGTGAAGGTATACACTGAAGCCCATGTTGTGGCCTTATAAATGTCAGTGATAGGGACACTGTGAAGGAAAGCAGTAGAGGTAGCAACTGCTCTAGTAACATGAGCTCTTATTTGGTCTGGGAGTGGTACTTTGTTGATCGAGTAGCATATCCTAATGCTGCTGAGTATCCATTTGGAGAGTCTTAGTTTGTTAACAGCTTGACTTTTGGAATGCTCTGCTATAGATAGAAACAGTCTAGGAGAATGTCTAAACTGTTTTGTTCTTTCTGGGTAGAAGGCTAATGCGCGACAGTCTAAGGAGTGGAGACAAGAGGCACTGGCATCTGGATGAGGCATTTGGTACAACGCAAGTAAGTATATTGGTTTTTTAATATGGAATGGAGAAACCACTTTGGGGAGAAATTTTGGGTGAGACCTGTCCTTATAAAAAAAAATAATGGAGGGTCAGCCATGAGTGCAGCGATCTCACTAACTCTTCTTGCCACGGTGATGGCTATGAGGAAGGTAATCTTCATTGAGAGATATAAAAGTGTACAAGTCACCATTGGTTCAAAGGGACATCTTGTCAACGTTGGTAGGATGAAGTTTAAGTCCCAGGAAGGTGGTGTTTGCCTAAACAGAGGGAATACATTTTTGAGTCCTTTCAAGAACCTTTTTGTAGTCAGGTGAGCAAAGACTGTGTGTCCTTCTATTTGAGAGTGCTCACTTGATATCATTGCCAAGTAAACTTTAATTGAGGTGTTTGAGAGGAGAGCGGGTAATCTTTTCTTTTCTTATCACCAGTTGGTCCTGAATTGGGTCTGCCATCTGGGAGGCTGCCAGGGATTGTGGTTGCTCCTAAGCTGATACGGTGCCGCTGCCGCATGTCGGTCCATACCGTCTCCCGGTACCGATTGGCCCAGTGCCAAAGAGGCTGCCGGTGCCAAAGAGACCGCTGACAAGGGCACCGGTGCTGTCACAGTTACCAGTGCCGATAAGGCCACCAAATGCTGCCAGTTACTGGTGCCAACGAAGCCACCATTGTCAAGTACGTACCCGGTGCCAGCAAGGCTCCCAGTGCCAATGAGGTCACCAAAGCTGAGGGCAGTAGATTCATCTGCACCGAGTGTCTGCCCTGTCTCAGTGCCGACTACAGTGCCGGGGAAGAGACAGGCAAGGAGGTGAGCTCAATCAACTCCCTCGCGGCGTCGAAAGTTTCAGGGGTTGATGGCCTGACTGTATGAAGGGCCTTCCCCTGGACCAGATTTCTTGGCCGTGCCGACCTCAACCAGTGCCTAGAGGGCCCAGGAGTATCCAGATGTCAAAGGGGCGAGTCTTCTCAATAGCGTCCCCTGTGCCCCTGCTTCCCCAGAGATCTTCCCGTGTTGCCATCTCTTTTTGTCGCCCACCGATGCCAGTGCTATCCTGACCACTGATGCCTGTTCCAACGCCGGCTGTAATGCAGACTCCACAAGGAGCAGCTTGAGACGGGAATCGTGTTCCCTTTTCGGGCAGGGCTTAAAACCTCTGCATATCCTGCAGAAGTCTGCTAAGTGGCCCTCGACCAGACACTTTAAACAAGAGTCATGGGGGTCCTCGCAGGGAATTGGTTTTGCACAAGTCGCGCAAGGCTTGAATCCCTACGTACCTGGCATCCCCTCCCCCAAAGGGCAAAGTTAGTGATAAGAACAATAAGAAATGATCTAACTAATTGCTAACTATTTACACTTCAAACAACTAACTATAGACACAACTATGAACACGCTGGGTGCACAATAAGAGACACGAAACACTCCAGCTACCGTCACGAGTGGTAAGAGGGAACTGAAGGAGGGCCAGCAGGGGTACTTATTCACCATTATTTTGGCAGCACTCTAGGGGGCTCCCTGCTGGCCCGACGGATACCGCTGAGGAAAAAAGGCTCCAGAATCTGTGCACATGGCGTGCGCACACCTAATTCAAATGCACATGAGCAAGCACTCGAAGAACTTGAAGCCCTCTGAACATCACTGTATATTCTGAAATCCTAGAACAGCTCCACATTTTCAATACGTTTACTTCTGTCCCACACAAATCCAGAGCTCCCACTTCAGCTACTGTATTAAGGTTGCAAACTAAGGCATTCAAATTTAAGAAAATGCCAAAATCAAGCAGATCTTGGCAATCTTAATTCAGCACCGTTGTGCATATGCATTATGAAAAGTAGTTAATTACATGGCATCCCTACCTCATTCAGCATAGCCAGTGGATGGGTGCTCACTTAATGAGCAGCTATCCAATGTTGTTTTCTCTTTATAGAGCAATGTGCGGCCCCATACCACACACAGGCTTTTTTTTTTTTTTTTTTAACTGAAAAAACAAATTCCATTAAGTGGCACTGTATCAACAATCATGTTTCATCAGCATGGTTGGAACCTTAAAATGCATTGCAGAGACCATTGCCACTTAAGTTAACAGAGTAGAAAGTTGGCATCATCTGTAGACCAGCATGGGGGGTGGATGGGACAGAGCACCTGACTGGGACACAAGTTTTGCCAGTCCATTTCATGGATATTGCTAACAGCAGAGGAACAGTGCAACTCGGGAATTTTAGGTTCTATTCCAGACTTTGGAGGGGTGTGCTCCAGAGAACAAACTGTTCAGGGCTTGTACCTTCTACCTTGTTGCCTGTACCAGTACTGTTTCCTCCTTATCGCCGTGTCTCCTTGTCCCAGTCTCATTATTCTTGCCTCATAATCCCAGCTTCTCCTCTTCAGGTTAACCTTTCTACTTCCATACCTGGTCCCCTCTGCATTCAAATTAGATTGCTTCCTTCTCCAAGCTGCGTAAGTATCAGCAGGAAGGTTACAGGGGACAATTCCTGCTCACAGTTCCAACACTCAGACTGGAGCATTATTATAAGGAAAGTCCAGTTTTGTTCTTGTAGTCCTGAGTTAAAGGTAGTATGGTAAATTGGGCTCTGTGGGGATGGTGCCTGCACTGTCTGGTCAGCATGAGAGGCTTGATAATACTCCATATGGAACCTTTCTTGATTTTGGCAGCTAAAATGTTTTTCATCATTATGACCAAGTACAAACTAAGTTTATGTCCTATAATTTGGCTGAATATGGGTAAGTTTTCACAAGGACGGCTAAAAGGCACATCCAGCACAGATCACTCCCCTGCCAATTATAAATCCTGTACTTTGAAGCACAAGGTGCTAAGTTTATTGAAAGAAAAGATTATCAGAATTTTCTTTTAAATGGGAAAAATGTATTTTCTCCTAACCAGCTGAACTATTCCAGCTGAGTTTTTTCCAAAACAAAATTCTGCTTACAGGCTACATCATAGAAGAAATTTAACATTTTGGTATTTTGACTTCTGAGTGCCTGATTTCACAATCTCTGTATTAACTATGCATTTACTATAATAATGAAAATTGCCATTTCCTAACAAGACTGTAATACTAACCAACATGCATTATATTAACGGTGTTTGCAATCCCAACTCAAATTCATTAATAGGACTTTCCTGGTCTACACAGGAAGTTATAATTCATTGAGTGTCTGAATTTTGAGACTTGTGTGTGAAACCACAATAACCTCCACCACTTATTTCTTCTCCTATTGGGAAATGAAATTTCTACTGTTGTCAGTGTGAGCCTCAAATTCAGCACTTAGCTATCTTGATCTGTTTAAACAGTTTCTGGAAACCTAGTTCTATTTTACTTAAATAATGGTGGACTTGCCCTGGAACATTAATCGAAGCCAGCCTAACAAATAGAATTTGAAAGTGAAAAAAACACTCAGCATGACTGTGATAAAGTAATAATCACCTGGAAAAAGATGGACTGCCTTTTGAATATCCTTCAGTGCATTGTTTTTCTTGTCTTCAGCTGAATGACATCCCACCGCCAACTGATTTACTGCAGTATGTAGCAGGGCTTTCTATACATGAAGACCAGAAAACATTAGAATGCTTCAATATTATTTTATAAAAAAACAAAATATGATCACTTTAGGTTTATTTACTTAAGAATTCTGATATGAAAAACAAACCTCTCCGTGGTTTAAATCAAGTATATGAGCAACATTTCCTGCCACAGCTCCACCCTACAAGGTAAATATTGAACAGATTACATCACTATTGTTCAATGCAGAGGTTAGCAAGAAATGTTGAAATAGTAGGATCATACTTCTGATCTTGAACTTAATCAGAAATATACACTAATATTACACACACAGGTATTTTTTTTTCCAAGCTGATGAATAGTGCTGTTAATTATTTTGTTGAAGCACTCACCGAAGAAAGATAGCTGTGCCTTCAACTTCTCAGAGATGCAATTGGGAATGCAATAATAATAGTTCTTGTATATCATTATACAAAAGCATATTAAAATCAGGTTTTTAATTATTGAACTCTACTCAAATATAAATATATGTTTTTTAACAATACATGAGCAATGCAAAAGACTTACTTTTGCATTTTGGGGTGTATACACAGGTACGAGTCGAGACAGAAGAGACCAAAGGGCGTGATCATCTGGGTTACTACAGAAGAGAGTAAGGGTATTCAGATTTGCATTTCCTATAAAGATGTACTTATGTGAATCTTGCTTGTCACATCTTGGTAGGCATCTATTTTCACATCTGCTATTGTAAATCAACCCTCACATCTTCAGTCTTCTTAAAAGAATTTATGCAGAGCTTCTATAGATAGTGACTTAAAGTGAATAGTCACTTTATAAACAGTTATAGCTTACAAATAGAATAAAGGATACATTAGGGAGAACGTAAACAACAGGGACATGTTATTAAAGATCAGAAACCTCCTCATGGGATCTGGGATAAGGGAATTTAAGAATCTGGAAAGAGAATAATAGTATAGCTGTCTGAAACATTTGAGAAATGATAATACAAGTTAGTGGTTATTAATGGACTAGTCAAGAGCAACAGCTTTAAACTTAACCCAGACTCCATTTAAGTTAATCAAAAAATACATTTAGCTAATGGAATGAACTACCTAAGAAACCATTTAAGATTACACTAGATTAAACCTGAGGGATCTATGAATCCACTGCAGTGCAGACCGACAATCTTTCCCAGCTTGATCAGTAAGATTCTATTAAACAATCCCGAGACTTGACAATGAGCACACTGAATTTTGTGTACCACATGCTGGCCTTAACTATATTTATAAACAAGAACAATTTACACTGTAGTATACAGAGTAAAACAATTTGATCTCATAAAAAGGTATCATGATAGTATATAAAAAACGCAAGAATAAAGGCAGCTCCTGCTATCTGACTTGATCTAAATGAATGACATTTGTTACTCTTAAGATACCACAATTTGTTTGTACAGATGCTGTAAAAGTGTAGCTATTTGCTTAGTAAGCCTTGTCTCAACATTCACAAAGTTTAAAAAAGATAATTTTGCACTGGAGGGTAGAAATTTAATTGCCATTAGTACACAAAAATGCAGACTACATACCTATGGATTGCTTTGGAAGCTTGCCTCTGCACTCCCACATTTCTACCTTGCAGTGCATACACAGCAGCTGTAATAAGGCATCTCTCATAAACATTATCCTTCCTTTCTGTGTGCTTCAGTAATTCTTTAAGTGCTGCTGTTGCAAGTGTAACATCCTTTTTTACCAGACCTAGAGTGCACAGAGCCTGCAGACTTTCTGTAGTAGGTTCCTTTAATAGAGAGCTGTAAATCCAATGGAAAACAGAATATTATGTAATATAATACTGACCTCAAGTATAGTTTGCTGGATTGTCCACTTCTACATGTTATAGAATTAAAGAAACAGCAATTTACTTACAAGATTCACTCCAAGTTTTAAGTACTGTACCTTTTCTTCAGAGCAACAAAAAAAATTCTCTTTGGCTCACAGGATGGTTCAGTTCCTAATCCAGCAATAATAATGTGGTGCACTGAATTAACAGCGTCTCATCAAGGGACTCTCAAACTCAATCCTAGATCAATATTCTCAAATCCTTCAGATAGGTTAAGTACAATGATTTATGTCGGTTTCAGCTTTTAAAGCTCACAACTATTGCTTGGCAAGAATCAGGCATGTTTAGTTACCATTGTTTAAAAAGAGTAGCCATAAAAAATGGAGACCTATTTCCTCAACCCTAGGCATCTACTTTCTCAGTAATTACTTACAATAAGCAATCTGATGGAGAAAAGGTTTGCTCCCCTCCCACTTTTTTGAGGGTATGGCAAGATGACATCTGATGTAAATAACTATTATGAAAACTTTGATTTTGGTTCCCTAGAATACAAAGGATCAGATTTCGGCCAGGCAAAGAATTCCTTCTTATATCAGATTTTGTTTCAGGTTGCTGTAGAATCCCTATATAATTTTCCAAGGTAATCTAAGTAAAATTAGATATGTTGAGTAATACAATCAGCACAGAACCAGCATTCAGCGTGCAGGATATGTGCATTTCCCAGTTAAAAAAAGTAAAGAGGGAAGGGAATATTGACATGTCTGTCATTTTTAGTAGTCTGCCCTATACCATAAATACCAATATGACTATTACAACTCCATGCTATAGCAACAGGAATCAAGAGGGGAGAGAATTTGCAGTCCAGTCAGTAGATTATTCCTGTTGTTGCACATACATAACTGTATGCACTACACTTTCCATTAAGATGTTCAAGGAGACTAGAAAATCACAATGAAATATGTACATTAGCCACTGTTGGTTGAAACTTTAGTACCAATTCAGAGGAAAAATTGGAATACAGAATCAGAGCCCAATGGAGTAATGGCTTTTACTTAAAATATTTTTCACCTCTATAAAAAGAATATTTTGAAAACATTTAACTATATTGGTACTTAAATAAGTACAAAAGTAGTTATCTAGTAGTTTTATAGAAAGCTCTAAGTAGTAGTAATGCAGAAGCAGAACTGCTTTCCATGAAGATGTGAGAGAGCTATAGGGGAAAAAATGATGCAAAAAACCCTAAAACATAACAAGAAATTGCAAAAATTCAAGATGTTCTGATATAAAAGAAAATTACTGATGTAGTATCATCTGATCAAATGAAAAGAAAACAAATAACTGTTAGAATGAGATGAAAATTCATCTATTTGGTGATCACATCCTAAAATTGGAAATAAATATGAATATAAAGGAGACGCTGCTTGGTGTAATTTAGCAGTGGAATGTGAATAGGTTCCTAAACATATTGGTTCTATTGTCTTGTTTTAGTACTGTTTTTTCCACTGGTGCCAAAAATTAAACATTCTATTTCTATGTTGTGTTGTTAGTCAATGGAAGAAAAACAATCCTCCACCATCTTAACAAAATGTTGTGAAATGAAGATGAAAAAAATCACTTATTAGAACAAGACAGAACAAAAGAATAGGTAAAGCATTTAGACCTTTTCTTTCTTCTGACAAACACAAGATTAGCCTATAGATACCAAATGTGTCTAATTATGTCAAATTTTGTAGGCTTTTTGTGTTGCCATCAGTCCACTGTATGGGTATAAAACCCAACAATAAAATGTAAAGTCTTGACAGATTTTACTTTGTAATTTTACATGCTTTCAGCTAAAAATGATGCGTTTTCAAGAGCATTTACTAGTTTTCTTTAATGGTAGTGACTAATGTTATGTAGGAAGCACTCATTGTTGAACTGTACGTTAAAAATAGAAAGAACAATGCCATGACTAACTAGAAATAACATTTACCTACATCATGTTAATCATCAATTACTCAGGATTTAAAGCACCAGGTCGCAGACCTTAATCATTTCAGTAACTTGAGAATTTGCTGGGAAGGCAGAGATGGTCAATATGGCCACGTTTTTGACACAGTACTCTTTGGTAAATAGGGAAAGTAATGTCAGCCTGTCTACTCAACATCTGCCATTAGGATTTGAAATGATAGAGGCTAATTTCTGTCTGCCAACTGCTCAGTCACAGGCAGGCAATTTAGTCAGAGTACTTAAAGACTTTAAAAAAAAACAACCAAACAAAAATACCCCACACTTATAAAATGCAGAAGGTACACAGGAATGGTGATCTTTAAGTGAAATCTATAAACTAATGCCATGGCACTGAGTAGTGCTTAGAACAGTATACTTAGGAGGATTTTTAATTAAATTAAACGTTGATTAAGAAAAGTTACATTTTTTTGTAGCTGAACACCACACAAACATGCTTTTCCAAGAATGGAAGTCTTTATACTCTCCAAAGAAAATTAAAATCTGAACTTGGAACTTATTTGCAAGCAATGTCACTGAAATAGGAAATTAAGTTTTGAACAATATTTTAGTTTAAATTTAACCCCCCCCACATTTTAGACATACACAACAATCTTTACATTTGTTGAGTAGCTAAGTACTATTGGTAGACACATTACCACCTCTTAGATAAACTTAAAAGCTGCCTTCAGTGTCTGTACCTTATTACTCTGGGGCTAAAATAAGCAAGTCCAATACAAATTTCCAAAGTAAAGCACGTAACAGTACTTTCAACTTCTGACAATTTCTCTCTCACGTATACACAACCATCAACATACCATTTAAACAGCAATGTCTTTGCCGTATCCACTTTATTCTGTTTGTATTCAATTATTGCAAGGGCTGTCAAGATATGGGCTTTGTCTTGCTCAGATTCAGCAAGAGACAGGGCTCTCTCATACGCTGTAGATATTAAATTAAGACAGAAATGTTTAAAAAGCAACCAAGAGATTTAAAAGCATTTTGGAATGATAAGAGAAAGATATGTATATGCACTTTTAGAGTTTTTAGCTACAAGGTTACACACATTTTTCCCCATAGGCTCCTTACACATTCAGTTTACAGGTTGGACACAAAGGAACAGAATTAATATTGTACAATCACATGCAACTAAATCCGGCATTTCCTAACTTCTGAGTGTTTGACTTGGAAACCTAAATGTTCATATGTAATGAATGATAAAAATTATTGAAAACAGATAAAGGAACAAGAGAACACATTCCTTTTCCACATAACGCTTCAAAACTTCCTCACCCCAAACAGCAAAAACCCACCTTTTAAAGTTTAAAGATATTCAGCATCAATGTAAAAGCTAAAATTTTCCTAGCCTCTCATACTGTACAGAGAGACAGTAAGCAAATATTGCTATTTCCACAGTGCCCTGCCTTGAAGATATTAATTGATATGTAAAAGATATTTTTCTAGTACAACTGCAATAGCTCATGGCACCTCAGCAGCAGTCTGATAATTATGATGAATTTTATATGAAAGTGAAAATTCTCTGCCTTTTTTACACTCCATACTGTCCCAATGTGTGCATAAGCTGAGACAGAATTTGGCTGATGAGATGTACCAAATCAAAAGGGCTAAGTGTTCATCTAGAAAATGTCATATTCCTTAAGCATCAGGCCATGTACTCTACCTTTGTTTAAACTAGGTATGGAAAAGGTTGACCGTGTAACCGGTTACATGTTGAGTGTTCAGCTTATCAGACTGCTTATTGGGCAACCAGTTGGATGGCCAATCACACCAGGCTGGAGCAACCCTGGCTGAGTCCAGCCAGACATGTGGGGCAAGCAGGCAGCATAGCACCTGTGATGGTTCCCATGGCCTGGTCATGCTGGGGCAGTCTGGACAGCGAGGCAGGCTCCCCAGCTGTATTGGTTCATGCCGTGCTAGGCCCCTGACGTCAGATGCACCATGCTGGGCCAGCCTGGCAGGACCCTGGCCCCTCTGACATGGCTCGGGAGAGTGGGCAGGAACCCAGCCCCAGCTGCGGTCCACCCGCTTACCAAAGGATAACTGGTTAACTGGTATAATTTTACCCATTTAACCAGTTAACTATTTTCATGGCTATTTACATCTCTAGTTTACACCAACACTTACCTTTAATGCTGTCTTGTAAAAGCCCTTTCCTGAAATAACCTAGTGCAACTCCTATGATGCCATCTAACTCTGTGAGAGGAGTGGACATATAAGCCTGGATGGCCTTGTCATACTGACCTATAGCACTAAAAAAAAATGAAAAGAGAGAAATATGTCCCAAATCAGCTCTGAACTGAAGTTTTAAGCAGGCACACATCATGATCTGTACAACCATGAGCTAAGATTCAATAATGTCATCTTTTAGAAGCCCAGTAAATAAAAGGGGAGGACGCGTTGAATTTTGGATTAAAGAAATGTAGAACTATTACTACAGGTTGCACCTCTGAAAACCAATACACTCTGGTCCGGCAATATCTGTGGTCCAGTAGGACCATGGATGCTCCTGGACCAGAGAGTCCTGGAGCCGAATAGCAAGAGGGCCAGCAGGCCGGCCAGGGCAAGCAGGGCTGGAGAATTCCCACAGCTGTATGGGGGACAGGCACTGGAGAACCTAAGCAGCCTGCAGCAGAGCACAGCTGGGGGCTGGGGAACCCCAGCCACCCACGACAGCACGGGGGCGGGAGCCATAGAAGCCCAGGTGCCTGCGGCAGCATGGAGTCGGGGGCCAGAGAAGCCCAGCTGTCCGTGGCAGCGCAAGGCTAGGGAAATCTGGCTGCTTATAGTGGCGTGGACCAAGGCCAGTGAACCCCAGTCGCCAAAGGCAGCCCAGGGCCAGGGCCAGCGGCAGTAGAGCAAGGGAGAGAGTAGAGGGGGCCAGAGGCAGGGGACCTGCTGGCTCAGGGCCTATGGCAGGGGACACCTTCCCTGGTCCAGCAAATTCTAAAGTTCAGGACTGGTCAGGTCCTGACCATGCCGGACCAGAGAGGTCCAACCTGATCCTGCAAAAGCTTTATTCCACGTGAATATGGACTAATTGTTAATGTTGATATTTGCAATCCCATTTCACTTACATGAAAGTTTCAAGTCCGGGTTACAAGCTCAGAAATACATTTACAAAATAAATACAGCTCTAACAAGCTAACTATCTGACATTTGTTTCAACATGAACACGATAATATTAAAATCAATTAAACACATACAATCCAGGGCATTATATAATAATGTGGTACAAAGATACTGCCTAGTGATCATTATGGGGGAAGAGGAAGAATGAATCTGGCAATCTTGCTATGAATAGGACTATCACAGCAGAAATGCAACAGGACTATTTAATAAAATTAATTAATAATCATGGGAACTTTGTATACTTACAAAAAGATTGCAACATTTTGAATTCTTTCTGGAAATGACCAAACTCACATACAACTCGGAATGAGGATATTAAAAGTATTGTGATGCTCAAAGTGAATCTCTTTAGTCTATCAAGAGCCTCTTGGAAATTAAGTATCATAGGAAGACATGACTTTTAGAATAGGGGCAATGGTTCTATCACTCATGTTGAGGTCAGAGCTAGATATTTCCTGCATCAGAAACATTTACTTCAAAAACACGCTCACCAGGACTTAAGCCACAACAAAAGAAGCAGTGTGAAACTGTCCTCCAATGCCAAGATTCTCTCCATCCTATGCCCCTGAGATGGAATCAAAGGACTAGAAAGTATGCATGCTTCTGACTGAGGCAGACACCATAAAAAGTAGAATAATCTGTGCAATAGTGCTGCTCAGGAGAACTAGTTCAAGTCAATCAGCATGACCCCAAAAGTCAAAACAATAGCACAGCACTGCTACAGAGCACCGTTATCCCAGGAATACTAGCAACAAGATGCCAGTCTATCAGGATTTCTCACTTAACTTCAGACTCCAAAATGGGCAACCTCCTGGAACTGTTACTAATCTCAACACAACAAATTTTTGCTTTAAAAAGGAGAGACAACATACAACACAGTAGAAACTGGATTATCTGCAACAAGAAAGGGAATAAACTCCAAGTCAGATGGCAGACAGAAAAACCAAGAAGAGAGTTTGAGCCGCCTCCTGCAAACTACATAAGTAGAGACAAGCAATGCTAAATTAAACCTAACTGTGGCATTATTATGGGTGCAGCTCAGAGATGTAGACATTTTGCACCGTGTATGATAAAATGAAAGTTAAATATGAGTATTTTACTATCTGACATAAAGTATCCACTAAATGAAATATATAGCTATTTCTTTATCTGTGGTGGAATTACTCAAAGTAGTACTGTGATATTTGCAAGAGGTAACAAAAAACCCCCAAACACTGCTTACCAGAGTGATCTACCATAATTTTGCATCGCTATGTTATACTTCTCTTTATCTTCAGAGTTTTTCAGCAATGAGACCGCCCTTGAAAGTGAACATAAAGAACAAGTAATTCACAAATATGCCCACAGGTACACCCAAATGATTGTTGTACTGTAAATGTGTATCAATAAAAAGTCTGGAAGTTTATGCCTTTATTTCTCTGAACATGAAAGATTATTCAAGATTCAGTAAGATTAGAGAGACTAGTCAGTGTACACTGTAAAGTGTTGTTCTGTCTTTTAATAATAAAATAATAATTATAATAATCATATATATAGTAGCCCAATGTCTGTGACTCTAACGCTGAAATGCTGGCTGTTCCCCCTGGGTGGCGCTGTTGCCTCCCTGGCTGTTCCCTCTGGGCGGCGCTGTTGCCTGAGTCACGACCTCAGGGGAGCGCGGGGCCCAAACGGCCGCTTGCGCCACTTGCTCCCACGCGGCAGCCCGGCTGAGCGGCGCAGAAGTCAGCCAAGCGCCACGGCGGGAGGCGAAGGGGGGCGGGGCCTGGACAAGCGTGCATCCCCGACGGAGACAGAGGAGAGTGGAGAGAGAGTGAGAGGCAGGAGGGGGAGAAGAGAAAGAGAGAGACAGAGAGAGAGGCAGAAGGCGGAGGAGAGCTGAGAGAGAGAGGGGGAGGCAGTAGAAGGAGGAGAGAGCGAGAAAGAGAAAGAGAGACCGGAGAGAGAGACCGGAGGCTCAGGAGAGAAGACTGACGTGGAGAAGAGACCTGAAAATCCAGTCTTATGATGGGCTAATTGGCTAGTAATAAAATAATAATACAATTACAAATAAATTGCTATGTTCAGTGACTGCTGCTGCATCCATGTTATCCGTCTTTTTGTGAAGAACCGTTTTTTCATGTTGTTCTAACAGTTTTCCTGCCATAGCGATAATTCAATGACATTTAGTTTCCAAAGTCATATTGAAAGATTCAATATACTGCCAGATTCTGTGGTAATTTCCACTTTTCTGAAGAATGAGTAAACTGCATGCTAAAGTCTAATGAATGAACTCTCAGAAAGCTAGTCTACCTTAGTTTTTTACATTCCAATTAGCCTTATCATCCCAGTGACAAGGGCTAGGAACAGATCAGACATCCAATGTCTCCCTTTTAAATGGGATTAGTTAAAATACACTGAGGAAACTGACCAAACAGTGCTTATAGAAGGAACGTGTGTCATCCTAAGTGCACATTTCATTTTTTTAAATCTATTCAGTGTATAGTTTACCTTTGATAAGCATCTGTTGCCTGCTTTCTCAGTTGCAGATATTCATTCAAATAACCCAGCATCATGAAAGCAGATGCATCATTTTGAATTCTTTCTGGAAGACCGGAAATGACCACACACAGACAATGAAAGAGCAGTGAAAAAGCATAAGAGACATGTGATGAAATATATTACAGCAGGGTATATTTTTCAAAGCTATCAGATGCTCACTGAGGTCCTTGGAGAGTTACTTTAACAACCTTCACACAACAGATGAAAAAAATATATCCATCAAAATCCACCCCATCTTCAAGTTAGTGCAAGAAAAAAAATGTAATTCATATGGCATTAGTGTTATTGCCCACAAAAAACAAGTTCCATTTTGCACAATAGTATGTATTTTAAATTTCTCAAACTGACTACAGAGAATATATATTTTTGGAAATGACATCTGAAGATTTTCAATTTTTTATAGACTTGAATATAAATTGAATACCACTATTTTAGCATCAGTTGTGTTGCTTTGAAGTCCTTTCTTTTAACATGAAATACTGACAAGTATCAACTTAAAGCTTCAAGTGGGATGCTAGTACTGTAATTCTCCTTAGAACAGAATATCAGCTTTTTCCAATACCTTCTATAAATGAACCACACTAAAAAATATTAGGATTCTATAGTTCAAGTCTCAAATGTCTATACTGTATGTAAATTTCACCTCAATATTAAGCTACAAAATTAGACATTCTTGTCAACAGCACAAGTTCAATAGTCAAAATTAGTAAGTGGCATAATTCAAGGACAAATCAGACAAGGCCTTCATCCTACATTCCTTACTCATCTCTTCAGGGATATTCTCTCTTTAGTAAGGAGAGTCGGAAAGAACTTAATCTTACTGGAATAATTTCATTAAGCATAAATTTAACAAAAATAAAGATATACAAACACAATACATTTTGGTTGTCTGCTTCAGGACTCAGAAGAGCCTCCCCAACCACAATATTTCATAACCAGCTCAATTTTGGCAAAAGTGATTAAGAACTAGCTAAACCACATTCATGCTGAATATGCATTTTAGTCAAACTTTTGACATATCAAATGAAGTCTTCTGACTTTTAAAGGTGCTACCTACCTGTGTATTTGCTCAAAACCACATGCGCTGCTGGAATAGCATTCATCTGAACAATGTTGTACCGATATAGCTCTGTTTCCCTGTTGGTTTTATCTTGCAGCGTTGAGCATACCCAATGAGCATAGCCTTTTGCTCCCTCAGTCTCAAAAACAAAACAAAACCACCAACACACAAGCAGGTGTCATTAACTGCTCAACCAACAAACAATACACACAAAAATATCTTTCGGTTCTATAGTACACTAATCTTCAATGCAGGGTGTTTAGAGGCAACGTCAGGTCAGCATTTTCTTTTACTACTTAATGGTGTTTTAGGTTATTGCAACTCCAGTTACAATTCATCTTTTGAATATAAATGTAAAAATAAGTTTTATCCAGTCATAGCAAATTGTGAAAGGGACAGAAGTCATCACTTGTGTCTATCCTCTACTCTGGAGGCAAAAGAGAATTTTCTACCCCTGGGTAAAGGTTGCCTGTGGCAGGACACAAAGCTTTTATTGAGGGGCTGGTCTAAGACTGAGGAGCAAACTTCTACAGGAACAAAAGACCAATGCTTTATTCCTAATGCAAGGAATACTTCTACTTGGTCTTCCCCAATCTTAATATGCAATGTACATATTAAACAATTCTCCCCTTGGAGAGAGGACACGAGAGAACAATGAATCACATGACATAGACTCATAGAATACTAGGACTGGAAGGAACCTCGAGAGGTCATTGAGTCCAGTCCCCTGCCCTCATGGCAGGACCAAATACTGACTAGACCATCCCTGATAGACATTTATCTAACCTACTCTTAAAATATCTCCAGAGATGGAGATTCCACAACCTCCTGGGCAATTTATTCCAGTGTTTGACCACCCTGACAGTTAGGAACTTTTTCCTAATGTCCAACCTAAACCTCCCTTGCTGCAGTTTAAGCCCATTGCTTCTTGTTCTATCCTCAGATGCCAAGATGAACACGTTTTCTGAACATATTAGTCCAATTCCTTAATGTGCTACAGGAAGGTTCTCATATACTACAATGATGAGTGGTATAAAAAGCTACATCAAGTAAAATACAAAACATAAGAGGTAAAGAGAATCTGATCTAGGTCTCTAATCTTTTGACTTATTAAATATAAACTTTTATCACATGCATTTGCTTAGTATAAAAAAGGCTAGTTGTTCGGAATCTTCAATGAGAGGTCTGTTCAAATACTTACATGCATACTGAGTTCAGTGGTGTGCCTAAAGAGATCCATAGTTTCATAGCTTCCTACAGCCTCTGCAATAAGAGCCTACAAATAAGTTTTAAAATGCTGCTTAATTTGTTTTATAAGCAGATAACAGTTTCCTAATTATTCCTAATTATTCCTACTTAAAGCTCTGCTTGAGAGCCAAGAACATTACAAATGACCACAATAATCTCACAATATAGGATTTTTTTAAAATAAAAACACAGAGATTTTGGTAAAACCTTAATATACAAACACGCAATAGCTACTGCTACAATAATAAAAAATTGCTACTGAAGAGTATGTAAACTTAGATGAAAGAATGGAACAGATTGCTCCACTTGAAATAGCTATAAAATGAGACAAAGAACTTTAACATTGCAAGTCCTTCATAGCAAGTATTTTCTTTAGAGAGCACCTTTCACAATGGGGGCCTGCAATAATGACCTAGATTTTGGGGGCACAGCAATAATATAAACCTTTATCACTTCTCCCAACAGTTCAGTTTCCATTATGCATGGTTAGAAGGGCAGCAAGGAAAGATTACAAAGGCCACCTCCATGGCACCCATAATCCTCCTTTCATTTTCCCTCGTGGGATCTCAAGGGACAACCATGACAGTGAAGGTTGCTCTAAAAGCCAATTTTTCTCCCAAAGAATTTATTTAAGGGCCCCAAAATGCAATAGCTCATCCTCTTAGTGTCTGTCCACCAAATAGGTCTAATATCCAATACCAATTGTGGTTTAATGATATCCACTTTTACAATTTTTTGAAGTCAGGCAGGATCCTAACACAGTCCTATCTGTAGGCCTTCTTATTTTCACTAATTCACACACACACACACACACACACACACACACACTCTCTTAATTATAAGAACATGCTTAAATATGCGTGAAGTGGTTTGCTGGGTCAGAGCCTAAATTCTATATACCTTATTAAAACCTACTGAAGCCCATGCTATGAAAGATATTGACATCTTACCTGTCCAATCCAGCACATTAAGTAAGATGGCTCAAGAGACTGAGCTACTTTGAAGGCCTCATGAGCTTGCTGAAAAAGCACATAAGAGATCAGTTATGTTAAACTGAGTCATTGGGCACCATAAGCCAAAAATCTCCTGTTCTAGTTAATGAAATACAGAAACAACGATGTAACTCTTTACATGGGAAAAATAACCAAGTTACCACTAAAAATATCCAATGTGGCATATAGAACAGCAGTGCAATACTCATAGACCATTTCAGTACCACCTCACGCTTTAACAACAGGAATACACCACCTTCCTCCACAAATTCCCTCCTACTCCCCCGTGTAATTAAAAGCTATATTTACTATGGGGGAGGGGCGGAAATACATGCAATCTTTTAGTTGCTGCCACTGCTAGAAATACAAGTTTCTCCCTTCAAGAAAAAATGTAGCAGTCTTAGTCATGAAGTACTCATTTTCCATATCTGCATCTTACATTAAAAAATGTGTAATCTCAGCATTCCTGTATTTTAAAAAAAAAATCAGATGCTGCTGGCTTTGCAACAAATTTTGAAAGGTTCTGAAACTACTAATTCATTTAAGAAATCACAATTTCTCAGTTTCTCATTGGAAAAAAAAAAAAAAAAAAAAAAGCAGTGATCTGTTTCAGTTGTGCAAGGATTTTGACTGCTTCTTTCTATGCTCTGCTCCAGACAAATTTTCTCATACATGTCTCAATAAATTTTAATTTCATTTTAAAGCACTCTTATTATTCTGGCTTTCTCTGAGCAGAAACTACAATTGAATTTTTGGTAAGAAGAATCTATATATGTTGGATTGGTTTGCTGCAGTTTTTGTCCCTTATAATTTTGATTTCATTCAACTGTCTGAAAAACCAAACACGTGCTATTTAACAGGATTTCTCCTAAATGAAATCACTTGCTTCAAAACAGTATTTAATAAACCTCAATTCAAGTATGTGATTTTGCCTGTAACTGCATAATGGTTATAGTACACAGGAGACTGAATTTTATAAATTGGCAATACTTCTACTTTTAAAAGGAAGGTGTACTTTGCTGTTAACAAGCATTCTAGAATTGCATTAAAGCAACACCTTTTCAAGATGCCACCATTTGAGGAGAAAGAATATTTACCTGAATGTTTTCAGTTGCTAAGTACAAAACACCCAAGTTGGTCCACGCAACAACATTCTACAGAAAATATTTAAATACAAAAATTAAAGCTAGTTAATTACTGTGTTCAAAAACAGCTCAATAAAAAAGAATCTTGAGTGCCTATCTGAAACAGACAGTAGCTCCTTGCAGCACTTACTATTTGTTCAGCTTGCACAGATTTGATGAATGAATGCTGAGCAAGAGCATAATTCCCAACACCTAAAAGACATGAGATTAATTTTGTAACAAAAGTAGCCAAGCTGCTCTCTAATTTAGCTGCACAGAATTTTAGAGATTTCACTTGAGACTTACCACTGCAACAGGCAACCACACCAAGCGCATTCCAATAGAGATGGTTTTTATTATCAAGCCTCACGGCTTTTTTGAGACACTGGAATGAAGAGAATTAACTGGGAGTTGTTAAAGCACAAGGAATGTCATATTAGATTTTAACCATTTTTGTTTTGTTGCAGTTTTAGGTTACACAGAGGACAAAGTGATCCTGAAAATGATGGTCTAACAAAAAGTACCATTGAAGATGGCATAAATATAGGCAATACCTGTAAAGATTTCTCTAACAGTTCGCTGATCTCATTCATGTCACTACCGGCTGCTGTTAGGTGCTGAGCTTGACGATAGTAGTTTATTCCAAGATCACACCATGTGTTAGGTAAGGACATCAGTTTTAATGCTCTGCCATAACACCTACAGAAGCATGAATCATAGAACTGTTTTATCTCCATTCATACTATTTAAAAGTAAATCACTGAAGGGCAGCCTGCCTTCAGAGATGCTTTGAAGTAGAGGCAGATAAAAAGAGTCACTAACAAGTTACAGGTGTAGAAAACAGTGTCAGAGCCTTTATGCTAAGTTCAGGCTAGTACTCGTTGGCAACCATTTTTAAGTTAGATTGCTCTTTGATACTGTTCTGGGGTTATGAATTCCAGGGGGGGGGGAAACCCTAAGAAAATTGACAGGAGGCAAAGGGAAGGATGTGATGGTCAAAGGGGGCATAATGCCCTTTTCACAAAGTTCTGCAATTTATTCCATGCATATCACTTCCAAATATATATTCTGAATATATTTAGATTTAGTATCTGAAGTTTTTGTCTTAAATATTTAAGATTTTAGTGATACAGCAAAGAATCTGATGATTGTTACCTTCCTCCCAAACTGAGGAGCTCGCTTTTCTTCAGCATTTGTTTGCTTACATTCTGACCGATAAGGGATCCCAGAACTTTAACATTCACTTTGGATGATGAAATAACATGCACAAGAGTACATGCATCTCCAAGTAGTTTCCAAAGGCAAGATACATCAGGACGATGCTTTGTCGCGCTGCAAAATAATGTATTAAATTATTTAAGGTATCAGCCCCCTCCCTTCTTCATAAAACAAATTTATTCTGAAATTGAGCTGAAGTTTAAATGAACACACATTGTTGAGTGACAAAGTTTGATACTGGTCTTTCAGTTCGTCCCCTACAAATAACATGTAAAAAAAATAAAATGACATACAATACACTTAGAACAAAATCAAGTTAAAACCTGTCACTTTCCATTTCTTCTCTAATCCATCATCTGAAGAAGTGGGTCGTGCTCACAAAAGCTCATGGTTAGTCTCTAAGGTGCTACAGAACCACTCGTCATTTTTTAAGCTTAACTAAAAGTGAACGTGTCTAGTCTTCTGTAGCAAATGACAAGGAAACACTAGGGAGGACCTAAACTTAGAGCTTACCCAGAACAGCTGGATTTCAATGTATATTTGGGTTGGTTTTAACCATTCAAGAGCATGGACTAAACCTCCGAAGGTCAGCCCAACTCTTGGCCAGAGAAACACTGAGACGATCTGGTGAAAAGGGTGCTCTGTGAACCTCAATCAAGCTGTCAAAACCATTCAGAGGAAAAGTGACAGGTTAGTACAGAAGAGGCTCCCTTCTTCAGAGATCTGGATCTTTTTCTAGAAGGCTCCACAGGACTTAAATAAGCCTGGTAATGTTTAGAATTGAAAGGATTAAAAATGTTAAGCTGATTTGCAGGAATGTTTTTGTGCCAAGTACATGAATCCCAAGCAAGTGGAGCAACATCCCGGGACTGAGGGAATGGAGCAAGACATCAGTGTCACCTGCTGAAGAGCTTAAGTCTGTCAAAAGACCTTCAAAACAGTATTTTGAACTTTCCTGTGGAGGCGAGAACACTGCAGCAAGCCTCCTAGCTACAAAGCTATTATCATGAGAGCATGCCCCACTATCAAGAGAGGCCTGCAGGGAAGTTTTAGTTATAAAATGACACTCTGAAATGAGGACTTGAAATTGCTCCCTTGATTCTTGCAGCAGATGTTCAATAAGATGATTGAACTTGGCAAAATATGATTTCAACAGTTATTATATCAAGACCCGAACATTTGAAAAACAGCAGATGAATAGCTCTTCCAACTGGGAAGTTCTAAACTCTTAGACTCCTTGTCTGAATTGGGAGGCCGGGGGCGTCTAGAATGAACGTGCAAATGCCTGTTAACCATAGGCATATCCACCATCAAGGATTTGGAGGTGGTGTTAATGTGGGCTCTTTTTTTTTTTTTTTTTTTATTAATGTTAGACCTTTTTAGTAATCGGTTCAGCTGAAATGGTTTACACTGTTTATTTGTGGGTTCGCCATTTTGTTTTGTTCAAAACAGGTGAGCCTCCATTTTGATTAGTCTTCTTCCTCCTTGCTCAAGGAAAAGGCGGAAAAACAGGGAAAGAGCGGGAAAAGAACAGTTACCTCGTAACTGTGATTCTTCGAGATGTGTTGCTCATGTCCATTCCAATATAGGTGCACGTGCCATCGGAGACTTTTCCCTCAGCAGTATCCTTAGGGCCAGCACGGAGTCCCCTGGAGTGGCACTGGTATATCAGCCCATATATACCCCTGCTGGCCCCCTCACCCACTCTGTTCCTTCTTACCGGCATATTCCGGATAAAGGGCAGTGGGCGGGGATTTGGAATGGACATGAGCAACACATCTCGAAGAATCACAGTTACGAGGTAAGTAACCGTTCTTTCTTCTTCGAGTGATTGCTCATGTGCATTCCAATATAGGTGATTCCAAAGCAGAACCTAACTAGGCGGAGGGCCGGATGTTGAAATCAAGGAGGAGTTAAGGACCTCCCTACCTAGGGCGGCATCCTCTCTGGCCTGATGGGACAGCGCATAATGGTTGGCAAACGTGTGGACCGAGGACCATGTGGCAGCCTTACAGATGTCCAGGATGGGAACCTGCGCTGTGAAAGCAGTGGAAGCTGCCACAACTCTCGTGGAGTGTGCTCTAAGGGTCGGGGCTGAAATGCCCGCTATGGAGTAGCACTCCCTGAAACAGGCGGTTGGTTATCCATGAGGCGATCCGCTCAGTGGATACAGGTTGGCCTCTCATGCATTCCGCGATGGCTACAAAAAGTTGTGGTGATTTTCGGAATGGTTTGGTCCTGTCTAAATAAAAGGCTAGCACCCTACGGACATCTAACGTGTGTAAAGCTTGCTCTTTCCCCGATGCATGCGGTTTCAGGTAAAAAACTGGTAGAAAAATATCCTGGGAAGTGTGGAATGCAGAAACGACCTTCGGCAGAAAGGCTGGGTGAGGGCGGAGCCAAACCTTGTCCTTAAAAAATACTGTGTACGGGGGATCTGACATCAGCGCCCTAAGCTCAGACATGCGCCTCGCAGATGTGATTGCCACTAGGAGAGATACCTTATATGATAGGTGAAAGAGGGAGCACGTGGCTAGCGGTTCGAATGGGGGCCCCATAAGTTTGGATAGTACCAGGTTTAGGTCCCACTGGGGAACGGGTTGCCGGACATGTGGATAGAGTCTGTCCATTCCTTTGAGGAACCTGTTGACCATAGGGATGGCAAATAACGTTTCCTCCCCTTCCCCTAGGTGGAAGGCCGAAATGGCTGCTAGGTGGACCTTAATAGAAGAGGAAGAGAGATGCTGGAGCCTAAGGTCCAACAGGTAATACAGGATCAAGGGGACTGGTGCCCACTTCGGGTGTACCCCCTTCTGAGAAGCCCAACAGCAAAACCGCTTCCACTTAGCGAGGTACGTAGTTCTAGTGGAAGGTTTTCTGCTACCCAGAAGGACTTCTTGGACTCGTTGAGAGCACTGGAGCTCCTCTGCCGTTGACCATGGAGCTTCCATGCTGTCAAGTGGAGGGACCGTAGGTCTGGGTGGTGAAGTCTGCCCGAGTCCTGGGATATCAGGCCCGGGACTAGTGGGAGGGTTACAGGCCTCTCGCATGAGAGGTCGAGGAGGGTCGAAAACCAATGCTGTCTGGGCCATGCTGGGGCAATTAGAATTAATGATGCCCTGAACTCCCGTGCTTTCAACAGGACCCTGTGGACTAGTGGGAAGGGTAGGAAGGCGTACAGCGGGCCTTGTGGCCAGCGGAGGCAGAGAGCATCCCCTAAGGACTCCCGTCCCTGTCCCATGAGGGAGCAGTAGTGGGGGCACTTCGTGTTCTGCCCTGTGGTGAACAGATCCAGATGGGGAAACCCCCACACGCAAAAGATGGATTGGGCAACGTCCCAACACAGGGACCACTCATGGCTCGCAAATGATCTGCTCAATCAGTCCGCTAGGATGTTCTGTGAGCCCGGGAGATACGAGGCCATCGGGTGGATATCGGCCCCGATGCAGAGTTCCCATAGGCTGATCGCCTCTGAGCACAGGCGAGATGAACGAGCCCCGCACTGCTTGTTTATATAGGACACCGCTGTCATATTGTCTGACAGGATGAGGACCGTCTTGCCCCTCAGGTGAGGAAGGAAAACCACACAAGTCAGTTGGACCGCCCTGAGTTCCCTGACGTTGATATGCAGGGAGGTTTCGCCGTGGGACCATGTCCCTTGAGTGTGCAGCTCTCCCAGGTGGGCTCCTCAACCCATGTCCGACGCATCTGTGACCAGTCGGATGGACGGAACTGGCCTGACGAGAATGGGACCCCTGCGCAGACTTCCGCTCGATGGGTCCACCACTCCAGCGCAAGGAAGACAGGGTGGGGACGGTAAACACTCTGTCCCAGGAGTGGACAGCCAGGTTGTGGACTCGCTATAGCCACATCTGAAGCGGGCGCATGCGCAGTCTGGCGTGTTGCACTACATAAGTTCAGGAGGCCACGAGGCCCAGTAGATGCATGCAAGCCCGGGCGGTGGTCACTGGAAAGTTCTGGAGCGACCTGACCGCCGACTGTAGTATGAGAAAGCAGAAGCTGGGTAAAGAGGCTCTCTGAGACCGGGAATCCAGGGTCGCACCCACGAATTCTATTGTCTGGGTAGGAGTTAACTTGGATTTGTCCAGGTTTAAAAGAAGACCCAGTTCTTGAAAAAGTTCGCAGACTATGGCGATGTGGTCTCTCACCTGAGTTTCCAACTGCCCTCAGAGGAGCCAATCATCCAAATAAGGGAACACTTGGACTCCCCTTTTTCTGAGCTCGGCAACCACCACCGCCATACATTTGGTGAAGACCTGGGAGGGCTGTAGGAATACCAAAGGGAAGGGCCGTGAATTGGTAGTGGTGCTGGCCCACAGTGAATCACAGAAATCTTCGGTGGAAAGGGGCGATTGAAACATGAAAATAAGCGTCTTTTAAGTCGAGGGCAGCGTACCAGTCTCTGGGGGCTAGGGAAGGAATGATGGACGCCAGAGTCACCATTTTAATTTTGTCTTGACAATGAAGAGGTTTAGAGCTCCGAGGTCCAGGATTGGGCAAAGGCCCCCTTTTGCTTTTGGGACCAGAAAGTAGCGGGAATAAAAACCCTTTTTGAAATTCAAGGGGAACCAGTTCTACTGCCCCCAAGTTGAGAAGGTGGCGAGCCTCCTCCTGTAACAGAGGCTCGTGAGAGGGGTCCCTGAAAAGGGACAGGGCATGGGGTTGGGAAGGAGGAGGTGAGTGGAAAGGGATTATATAACCCGTTTCCACGATCTCCAGAACCCATCGGTCCAATGTAACAGAGCGCCAGGCCTGGAGGAAACGGGATAAACGGTCCCAAAAGGGTAATGGGGAGACTGGTAAGGAGCCCTCAGGGGTCCCGTCAAAACCCGTCGGGGCCTGGGGGCTTATTGGGGGGCCCCTGGTTAGAATCCGGGTTTGGGCGAGAGCGGTGCCTATTGTTCCTGCCATTATTACCCCTGCCCCTATGTCGGGTAAAGTTGGGAGGTGGGCCCTGCGGAGGCAGTCTAGGAACATTCCTGTTGGTATATGACCGTCTCTGGGTGGCAGGTGTGTAAGTTCAAGGACTTTAATGTGGCTCTCGTGTCCTTCAGGCCATGCAGCTGCTGGTCAGTTTACTCAGAGAAGACCGACGTGCCTTCAAAAGGGAGGTCCCGTAAGGTGTTTTGGACTTCCGGCGGCACTCTGGAGCCATGAACTGCAATGCAGGACCACTCCGGTGGCCATGACTCATGAAGCCACATCAGCCACATCGAGTGCTGCTTGTAACGCCGTTAGGGAAATTACTTTCCCCTCTTCTTGAAGGGCCTTATACACCGCACAGGAGTCTCTGGGGAGCAGGTCTGTAAACTTGTCCATTGATGGCCAGGTGTTGTAGGCGTATCTGGACAGAAGAACTTGTTGGTTGGCAATTCAGTATTGGATGCCCCCGGATGCGTAGACCTTTCTGCCCAGTAAGTCAGTCTTTTTAGCCTCCCTGTTCTTAGGGGTGGCCGCGGGCTGTCCCTGCCTCTCCCTCTGGTTGACTGCCTGAACTACTAAAGAACCCGGGGGAGGGTGGGAGAAGAGGTGTTCGTTACCCTCCTGAGGGACAAAATACCTCCGTTCCACACGTTTATCGGTCGGCGGGATGGACACCGGGGTTTGCCACAAGGCTGCCGAAATCTTGGCTACCGTCTTGTTGATCGGCAACGCCACTCTGGAGGGAGTGTCTGCGTGCAAGATGTCGATGGTTGGGTCTGAGTCCTCAGAGACCTTGTCCGCCTGGACTCCCAGATTTTGGGCTAGGCAGGAGGTCTTGGTGGGCCCTGGCATCCATGGAGGGTGCAGAGTTGGCCAGAGCCTCATCCGGGGAAGAGGACGATGACCCCTTTGCCATATTGCCCACAGGGGCGTCTGTACGGCCTGGATCATCTGAAGTGGCCACAGAGGGAGGGGGGAGAGGTTGGCTCACCGGAGCCATGCTCTCCCCTGGGCCTGGTGATGACTGGGGGGGGGACCAGCCCAAAGGAGTCACCGATGGAGGGACTTGTGGACCAGACGTGACAGAAGCCGGTCTAGGAAGGTTCACACCCTGGCCCTGATGGTAGGCCCAGAGGGTCCATAAAGGCCACTGCCCAGGTGGATGGGGCGGCCACGTCTGCTGGACCATCTGTACGGGGACTGGCTGAGCCCACTGTTGTTGGTACCGATGTGGGGAAGTACAGTGCCAGGACCGGTACCAGGAGCGGGAGCAGTGCCGTGAACGGGATCGAGAGCCCCGCGAAGACCATGCAGACTCTGCGTCGGAATCGGAGGAGTACTCCGAGGTGTACCATGGCGGTGCCGATGCCAATGTTGATGGTCCTGCGGCATGCCGAGCTATGGCTTCCAGCTTGCCGCAGTGCTGGGGTGGAGGAAGAGGCATGGCCGAGACAGGGTCCCTGACGGTAGGTGTCGCGGCGCTGGGCAAGCAACCCGCGTCGCGTCCGGTGCCAGATCCGTTGCTGGTGCTGGTGCCAACGGCACCTGCATGACGGTAGCCAGTGCCGGGGGAGGTGCCACATGTGCCACAAGGCTCTGCTGCACCTCGTGCACCGTTTCACCAGGCACCCTAGGAGGGAAGCGGTACCGAGCATCCCCGTGCCTTCTTGAGGGTGCAGGAGTTGGCGGAGGGGAGGGGAGGGAGAGGAGTCTATAAGGACCCTTGCTGCCTCCAAGGCCTCCAGGTGGATGGGTCCGGGAGATCCTCTGAAGGACTCACATCCGTCTGGTAGGAAGAGTAATCACCCGACCTAAAAGGCCTGGGCTCTGGACTGGCTGGCACTGCGTGCCCCACTGTAGAGCACACGGAGGGCGCATGCCTGGGCAGGGACCAACCCCTATTAGGCCTCCTCTTCCGTAACAGTACCAGCAACTGGGAGCAACGTCTGGCCTTGTGCGGTACCGGGAGGCACGGTGTGCGGAGCTGTCACACACCGAGGCCGGTGCACTGTTGGAGCTCGGTGCCGAGTCCTGTGCCGGTGCCGGCCAGAGTGCCGCCTCCGTCAGGAGCGCCTTGAGTCGTGACTCGCGCTCTCATTTGGTTACAAATCTTGCACGCATCTGTAATGTGCGATTCTCCCAGGCACTTCAAACACGATGAGTGTGGGTCACCACACGGCATAGACTTGTTGCACTTCTTGTAGGGCTTAAAGCCTTGCGGGCCGGGCATGTCCTGCTGTGGGCGCACGGCGCGCCACGGCAAGGTAAAAAGAAAACTACAAATGAAAGTCTTTAACTAAATTAACAGGTACTTAACAGATGATTGCTAACGAAAGAGAAGGACAGTGAAGAGAACGACTCGAAGACGAGCTGAGGGATGTTCCAATGACCGTCACGGCGGTAAGAAGGAACTGAGTGGGTGAGGGGGCCAGCAGGGGTATATATGGGCCGATATACCGGCGCCACTCCACGGGGCTCCCTGCTGGCCCCAAGGACACTGCTGAGGGAAAAGTCTCCGACGGCGCGTGCATGCTGCGCGCACACACCTATATTGGAATGCACATGAGCAATCACTCGAAGAAGAAGTGTTGCTAGGCAACAGGAGTGCATAACTAGAGTGCGTTCAGAGTGCTCAGGGCTCTCTTCCTCCAGCCTGCGCGCTGCCCAGGTGCAGTGAGTGCTGCTTACACAACGGATCACTGGCTTGGCGTGTCAGTTGTTAGTAAGGTGGGATAACATTTTATTTGCTGATTATTAGTCAAAGATTAAGCTTGGTTGATTCAGACAAAAGTCTTCAATCATAATGTAGGATTTAAAATCAAAGACAATTTTAAGTCATAAATTTGAGAAATAAGAGCATGTTTCACCAACTAACACAAGGTAAATCACCCTCAATTCTAGTCTGGAGTACTGGAGCAGTGAAGACTGAAAGGACCATAGAAAAAGACTGGGAGAAAACACACACAAAGGGATAAAAAAAAAAAACCCCACTTCCTGCTCCCAATTTTAGTAGTGATTATGTTTCCACATAGTTCTCTCCAGCCTCCCTCTGCATGGATGTCATTGGTGCTCTTTAAATCAGTCTCTTCACACTACGACAAAAATAGATTTAAAACACAACCCTATCAATTGTTAAAATATTCTATTCTCTCTTTGTGATGTGAAAACAAAATGAATCAATCTTGCTATTTCATAAAAATATAAAATTAAATTTAATGCTAGATTAGTTTACTATGCATTTATCCCAAATTTAATTAAGAAGACACAGAATCTTAATTAAGACTACCATACTTGAACATAAAGTACTAACCGTGTAAAATATTCAAGTGCTTGTTCTATGTAATCTAGAACTTTCCCATCAAGGTAGTCTGCAAGTGCAGCCCGTGCCATCATGAGATAGCACTCACCCAGGCCTGAAAAGAAATAGAACAGTTACTTTATCTTTGAGCAGCAGAGTGACTTACCGTTTCCTGTTAAGACTCAAAAATATCTACCATTTTGTCTGCTAGTGCCCAGTGAGTTCTGCTTGCTGGTCAAAGTTATTTCTCCTCTCTATACAGTGCAAGCATTTCCTGATTTATAACTTGGTATTTCAATTTCAATCTTATACAAAGTTTACAATCCATCATTATTACCTTTGAGTGCAGGTACATATTCTATTGACTTCTTTAAGATTTGTTGGTATTCTGCTATAGCGTCTTTATATTTTCCTAGAATCTGCTCAATTGATGCAGCCTTGTAAATACTGTACAGAGATTCAGGATTCAGCTCACTGGCCTTTGTGAAGGATTTCAGTGCTGTGGTATAGCCACCTCTGCTCAGGTATGCCTCACCTAGAGACTCCCAACAGTTGGAGTCCTTTGGATCTGCCCTTAGAGCTGCCTGCAAGCTAAACATATCAGAAAACATAATAAAGCAGACCATTAGTTAATTTAAAATACAAAATCTCTGCCTTGCAGAAAATGTATCCATTTTGACTGGAGACATAGATTAAAACAAGACATAAAAGAGGATATAACTTTTAAGTTTTTCTTATGTAAAATTTCATCCTCCTATATAGCACATTATACAAAACAATAAGCTTCAAATTGTGGCTCAAAATCCTGTGGAGACAAAGTTTTATAAATTATCTCAATTAAATTTGATTTCTGACTACAGCTCTCAAGCATAAGTTTTTCTGTGAAAGAAGGGCAATAATAAGAAAGTAAGCCAATTCCGTTAATAGGGAGATTGCTTTTTTGTTATTTTACACTCTGACCAAAATAGATTTTAGAGCTGGGGTGGACAATAAGCAGCCTGAAGGCCAGATGTGGTTCACCAGGGTTAGAACTCAGAAGATGCTTTATTTATCTGAGCATCCACATGTATGGCCATTCATAGCTGCCATTGATCAAGAACAGTAAACCAGGGCCAATGGGAATGAAGAGCAGCCATACCTGTGGATGCTCAGGAAAATAAAGCATCTGGTGACCCTCCAGGAGATAACCTGGTGAACCACATCTGGCTCACAGACCTCTTACTACCCACCCGTTTTAGAGAATAAACTATTTAACTTGCACTGGGTGGCTAATGGCTAAACTCAAGTACTAGTTCACTTACTCAGCTACTGCTTGAGAGTGCTGACCGGCTCTCAGGTAGTAAAGTCCACGACGAAGCCAGGCCCACTTTGCTGTACCAGCACTTGCTCTTTCAGTTACTGCGGTCAAGATTGCCAGAGCAGTCTCCTAACAAAATCCAAAAATATCAGATTGGATACATTATGTTACATTTGTATGTACACACAATATAAACAGAACAAATCTTTGGGATTCCATGCATTTGACTAACAAAGTTAGTTACTACTAAAGTATTGGAGACCTGGGTCAGTTACTTTAACAAGGATGACAACAACAAAACCCTATAAATTTATCTAGGATCATTCTAATATCAGACAGTAGTTATGGACTATTGTCTAGGAACGGGCCATGTTTTAGCTGTGTTATTTCTTTCACAAAGGGAATAAGGAGACTGGCTTACATAAATTGATCTTAAATATTTGTATACCCCTCTTTAATCAGATCCCTTAAAGTACGGCAAACAGAAGATGGAGGAGAGGGGAAAGAGATAGGAGTAGACCATTATAAAACATCCTATCAACTGACCGTACCACAACACAGAAATTACTACAGAGGAAAGGAAGAACAATTTCTCTCTTTCCTCCATGGACTCTGCTAACCATCACTGCTTTTGAGTCTGTTTATGTCTGTTGGAGATGTACGTCAACTAAAACATGGGTTCACTTCAAAAGTTCCACTGAAAATTCTAGCTGCTATAATATTAACTCAACAGTCTAAATTCAATTTGTTTGAATCTCAGATGAGTCTTGTCTGATCAGAAGTGTTTAGAGCTGAAAACTGACCCTTAATTGTTTGGGGGTGGGAAAAGAGGGGGAGACCCATTAAAGATCTAGAAGACCAGATTAAACTTAAGCACAGGTTCAGAGTGAGTGTTTATTTTGTGACAGAAAAGATGGTGATGCTTTTGTACATTAGAAAATTGAACATTTAATAAGAACATTAGACTCAAATAACTCATTCCTTTTAAAGAAAAGTGATAGAAATGTAGCCGTGTTAGTCTGGTGTAGCTGAAACAAAATACAGGACTATGTAGCACTTTAAAGACTAACAAGATGGTTTATTAGATGATGAGCTTTCGTGGGCCAGACCCACTTCCTCAGATCAAATAGTGGAAGAAAATAGTCACAACCATATATACCAAAGGATACAATTAAAAAAATGAACACATATGAAAAGGACAAATCACATTTCAGAACAGAAGGGGGATGCGGGGGGGGGGAAGGAAGGTAAATGTCTGTGAGTTAATGATATTAGAGGTGGGGAAAGGTAGATGTCTGTGAGCTAATGGTATTAGAGGTGATAATTGGGGAAGCTATCTTTGTAATGGGTAAGGTAGTTGGGGTCTTTGTTCAGCCCCCCGCGGAGAGTGTCAAATTTTAGCATGAATGCCAGTTCAGAGGATTCCCTTTCAAGTGCAGATTTGAAAGTCTTCTGGAGTAGGATGCATGTGATTAGGTCATTGAGACAGTGTCCTTTCTGGTTGAAATGGCAAGAAACTGTTTTTTCTTTGTGATCCTGTCTGATATCTGTTTTGTGGGCATTGATTCTTTGGCGAAGTGTCTGAGACGCTTTGTCCAATGTACAAAGCAGACGGACACTTTCGGCACATGATAGCATAAATTATATTTCTGGATGCGCAGGAATATGTATTCTTGATCTTATAACTCACTTGGTTAGGCCCAATAATGGTGTCAGCAGAGTGAATACGTGGACAAAGCTGGCAACGGGGTTTGTAGCAAGGGAAAGTACCAGGGTTGGTATTAGTGTGGTATGTCCTGTGGTTGTTGGTAAGAATCATCTTGAGGTTAGGTGGTTGTCTATAGGAGACTATGGGTCTGTCTCCCAGAGCTTCTTGGAGTTTACTGTCCTGTTCCAGTATAGGCTGTAATTTATTGATAATGTGTTGGACAGGTTTAAGTTGGGAGCTGTAGGTGATGACAAGTGGTGTTCTATTGTTGGTTTTCTTGGGTCTGTCTTGTAGTAGTTGGTTTCTAGGTATTCGTTTGGCTCTTTCAATTTGCTTTTTTATTTCTCCGGATGGGTAGTTGAGGTTTATAAATGCTTGGTAGAGATCCTGAAGTTTCTGGTCTCTGTCAGTGGGATTAGAGCAGATGCGGTTGTATCGAAGGGCTTGGCTATAGATGATGGATCGTATGGTGTGTGCTGGATGGGAGCTGGAAGCATGTAGGTAACTGTATGAGTCAGTGGGTTTTCTGTAGAGGGTGGTGTCTAATTTACCACTGCTGATTTGTACTGTGGTGTCCAGGAAATGTTACCCATTACAAAGATAGCTTCCCCAATTATCACCTCTAATACCATTAGCTCACAGACATCTACCTTTCCCCACCTCTAATATCATTAACTCACAGACATTTACCTTCCTTCCCCCCCCCCACCCCGCATCCCCTTCTGTTCTGAAATGTGATTTGTCCTTTTCATATGTGTTCGTGTTTTTTAATTGTATCCTTTGGTATATATGGTTGTGACTATTTTCTTCCACTATTTGATCTGAGGAAGCGGGTCTGGCCCACGAAAGCTCATCATCTAATAAACCATCTTGTTAGTCTTTAAAGTGCTACATAGTCCTGTATTTTCTTTTAAAGAAAGACACTGCAGTTCACTGAAGAACAATACAAATCTCTGTCTAATATTTTAAAGACAGTTTATCTTTCCAACTTCTCCCTGTTAATTGTTTCATCTACTTCAAGTAGAACAGGCAGATAACTATGACATCTCTTGGGAGCTGGGAAACAAAAAATATTACCACCATTATTGAAAGATCATTATTTTCCCTACTACAAGCAGAAATATTAAAAACCATAGTAATTGGCCCTATGTCTGAGCTTTCAGACTTCTATATTGTTTTGGTAAAATTATTAACAACAGCATTAAAAAAAATTGGCTACAATAGTTAACACACAAAGGCCAAGAAGTTCATCTAAAATAAATATTCTGGAGGAGAATGTTTTGGATTGTTTGACTAAGTTGTCTGTATGGCTGACATGAAGTTTTCATGAAAAACTTAAAAAACAACGAATAGTCTAACAGCACCTAAAGACTAACAAAACACGTAGTTGGTATCATGAGCTTTCGTTGGCACAACCCACTTCTTCAGATGACAGGAGTATTAGAAGTCCAGATCCAAGAATAAATAAGGGAAAAGGGTGGGAGAAAAAAGAGAAAAAAAAGGAGGCGGGAAAGGAGAAAAAAAAAAAAGAGAGAGACAGTGAGTAAATCTTTCAAATAGTTACAATGGGCTGATAAGAACTAATAGCACCTCCATTGTTTGGTTGGTAGGTTAAGTCATAGGATGTGGAAGATAGCGTGTGAGCCAGCCTATGTCCTTGTTCATACCATTTGCATAAGAATTAAACTTGTAAATGAAGTTAAGTTCCAATCCTTCTCTGTATATTTGGCTTGTGGAATTTGCCTGAAACAAAACCGTGACTTGGAGATCCATTAATGAGTGTCCAGATAGATTAAAGTGTTCTCCAACAGGTTTTTGTGTATTGCTTTTCCGGATTTCTGATTTTTGTTCATTAATTCTTTTCCGTAGAGACTGTCCAGTTTGGCCAATATACGTGGCAGTGGGGCATTGTTTGATGGCATAGATCACATTAGTGGATGTGCAGATAAATGAGCCTCTGATTTGGTGGCTGATGTGATTGGGTCCAGTGATGACATCGCTTGTGTAGATGTGTGGGCAAAGTTGGCACCGGGGCTGATTGCAGGGGTGGGTTCCTAGATAATTACGATGGAGCTGTGTTGCATGGTTATTAGAAAGAATTTGTTTGAGGTTAGGGCAAGCCTGGGCAAAATATGGCCCAAGGACCGGATTCGGGCCCGCCAAACCACAGGATCCAGTTCGTCGAGGCAGCAGACTTCCCTGCTTGCCCCGCGCACCGTGCAGAAATGCAGCTGCAGGGCTCCGTCTCTATTTTGAAACTGGAGGGGAGGGAGGACATTTTAGGAGCCACCCCGCCCCCAACACATTCCCATTGGCGGGCTTCTAGCAGAAACCAGACAATGGGAGCTGCCTGTTAGAATAACAGGCAGCTAAGAAGAATTATGCCCCCCTATCCTGGGCTCTGGTATTCATAAAGCACATGGCCAGGCAAGCAGGCTGGCTGGGAAACATTTTAAGCTCTGCAGGCAGGCAAGTTTCACAGCTGACAAATAAGTCTCTTGGCCACAGCCTGCTTCTGGCATTGCAGCCCTTTCGTGCCCCAACTCTCTGCTTCCTCCGCCCCCCCTCCACTCAACATACCCAAATCTTCTTTCCCCCCCCCTTACTTCCATACCCCCTGCCAGAGCTGGCACCCCAATCTCCTGCCCCAGATCACAATCCCCTCCTACCCTAGGTCACATCCTAAACCCCCGCACTCTAGTCCCCTGCCCTAGGTCACAACCGCCTGCTTCATCCCAACTCCCTCCCAGACCCCAGTCCCTTACTCCAAGTTCCCTTCTGCACTCAACCTCCATTCCAGACCCCGCATCTCCACTAATATCATGGAAGAGTGCGGCCCTCGACCACTTTCCAAAATCTTGGAGTGGTCCTCCGTCAAAAATTATTGCCCACCTCTGGGTTAGGGGGTTGTCTGTGAGGATTGGCCTTTCCCCCAAGGCCTCTGAGAGCGAGGGATCATTTTCCAGGATAGGTTGTAAATTGTTGATAATGCATTGGAGGGGTTTAAGTTGTGGTCTGTAGGTGATGACAAAGTGGAATTCTGTTGTTTTCTCTTTTTGGCCTGTCTTGAAGTAGTTCATGTCTCACACACTATCTTCCACATCTTAATGACTTAACCAACCAACCAAACAATGGAGGTGCTAATGGTTCTTATCAGCCTCTTGTAACTATTTGAACTATCTACCCACTGTCTCTTTTTTTTCTTCTTTCCCTCCTTTTTTTTCCCTTCTCCCTCCCCCCCGCCTTCCTTCCTTTATTTATTCTTGGATCTGGACTTCTAATACTCCTGTCACCTGAAGAAGTGGGTCGTGCCCATGAAAGCTCATGATACCATCTACATGTTTTGTTAGTCTTTAGGTGCTATTAGACTATTTGTTGTTTTTTAAGTTTTTCCTGTTACAAACTAACTCAATTACCCCTCTGAAGCTTATGAAGTTTTCATGTTTACCAATTAACCCTCCCACCCCCAAAATCATACTAATTCTTGGCCTTGGAAATATTATGCCAAGTTTTCTTCTCCCAGAAAGTTTAATCAATATTTATAAGTGGAGAAGTCGAGCAGGCCTGAAGCTATAACAATACTAAGCAATGAAGAGACCAAATGTCCAGTTGCAAATTTCTACATATCTTAACAAGAAAAATCGCTTTTTCTACAAGTCACTTCAAATTGGGCCATAAAAGCTCAAAGAGTGTTAGATATGAAATACCGTGTCTCCAAGTTCCACACTTAAGTCTACAGCTGCTGCTCCGGCTACTCCATCAGTTCCATCAAGTTCAAAAGCCTTTTTATAGCAGCCACGGGCTCTGCTTTTTTCTCCAGCTACATCTCTATAGTAATGGCCTAAATAGCAGAAGATGTTTCCCATGTAGTTGTCCAACTTTGCAGCCTATGAACAGGCACATGCATGGAAAAGAATAGGGTGCATTTTGAAGCATAATTATAAATACACGAGTCCAATGATACATAAATTTTGACAAAACAGAGGCCATACAAAAGCAAAGACATAGTTACTTGTGAACTTGTCATAGGGTATGTCTACACTTGCACCCTCTTTCGAGAGAGGGATGCAAATGAAGACATTCGAAATTGCAAATGAAGCCGGGATTTAAATATCCCGTGCTTCATTTGCATAATTGCATTATGGCGCTATTTCGAAATAGCACTATTTTGAAATAACAGACACTATTAAGACGCGGTTATTTCAAGAGAAAACCCTTCTCTCGAAATAACCCTTATTCCTCATACAATGTGAGGTTTACCAGTTATTTCGAGAAAAGGGTTTTCTCTCGAAATAACCACATCTTAACAGCGTCTCTTATTTCGAAATAGCGCTATTTTGAAACAGCGCCGTAACGCAATTATGCAAATGAAGCACGGGATATTTAAATCCCGGCTTCATTTGCAATTTCGAATGTCTTCATTTGCATCTCTCTCTCAAAAGAGGATGCAAGTGTAGACATACCCATATAGTATCTAAGGTAACATATTAAAGCTAGGCAGAATTTTGAAACCAAAAAAACCTACTGAATTGTTTCACAGTTTAATAAGGGTGATAAATATGTTAAATGCTTGTGATTTCTGTACAGACAAAACAAGGATTGAAGGGAACATTACAATCCATTTTAATAAGCATTTAGAGTGTTTTGTTACACCCTACCTTAAAACAGTAAGTTCAAATTATTACAGGTTGGACCTCCCTGGTACAGCACCCTCGGAATTTTGATGAGGGATTTTGCCAGACCAGGGGAGGTCATTTCTGGCCCCCCAGCCAGCAGCTTCCTCCAGACCTTGCCCCACTGCCAGTCTCCCTGCCGGCTCCCCCCTCTTTCTGGCCCCCGCTGCCCTACCGGGCAGCCCCGCCAGAAAGCCCCTGCCGCCTCCGCTTACTAGGCTCTCGCTGCAGCGCCCAGCAGCCCCACCATCTCTGCGTAAACCGGGCTCTCACTGCTGCGCTGGGCTCCTGCTGTTGTACCAGGCAGCCCCGCAGCCTCTGCACATCAGGCTCCCACTGCCCTAGTGGGTAGCCTCACTATCACACATGGGACTCCCACTGGTGGGAAACCCTGCTAGAGCACATTGGGGACCCACTGCCCTGCCAGTCTTCAGGGCTCCCAGGCACTAGGTCTCCACTGAGACTCTCTGGTCCTGGAACATACACAGTCCTGCCTGACCACGGATGTTGTCAGACCAGAGAATCCCGGTTAAGAGAATTTCAACCTGTAGCACTATACTTGTAGTTTTGTTGTATTACACCATGCAGAATTCCAAGCTGATTTATTTTGCTATATACTGCAGTTTAAACACTTTTAACAATGGGAATTTTAAGTATTTTAAGTACTTGCTATTGGTTAGGTCTTACAGGCAACAACCCAAACAGCAGAGTGACAGTTTTATAGTGATCAGTGAAAAAGGCCAAACATACATAAATTATTATTAAAACTGTCACTTTCTATGGTCATATTGCTCAGCATACAGCACTGAGATCAGATTAGAGGCAGTAAATGGGGGTGCCATTCTTTTACTCTTCAAGTTGGAGCATATAAATGCTCTTTTCCCAACCAGAATGAGAGAAATACCCCCTATATACATAGGGGCAAAAAGTTGTGGCTTTTTTTTTTTTTTTTAAAGTCTGTTGAAAACACACTGTGGGGCATCTGCTGACCAAGTTGATTATAATATATGCAACCCAAGAATGCAGCATTCTCACCATGTCCCTTAAGCAAGTAGCATGCACCATAATTGTGTACACATTCATTTCCATACAGCAAAAAGACAAAGGGATAACCCCAGCTTACTTAATGTAAGTAGTTTCCAACCTTTAAACTTGTTTATCTAACTCAGAATTTCCCACCCCTCTCTTTTGCCTTTTCCTGCCCTTCTTCCCATTTTTCAGTCTCCATTTTAGTTTTCCATTCTTCTTTGCTTCCCTTCCCACTTTCTGAAGCACAGGTACAACTCAGGCTGGACATGCAACAACTTGGACTGCATAGCCCAGGAGAAAAGGGTAGGCCAGAAGCAGCTTTCTAAGTCACTACTACAGTTGGCTGCATTAGGAGCCTCTATGAGACCAAGGTGTCTCCATGAGACTTTCAAGGAGTCACATGGTTCTAATTAAGCCTGCATGGAGATCCATATTTCCCAGCTTCCACTTTTAATTTGTCCCAGGTGTAGGCCTTTCAACCCCTCAGCTTGTGAAACATTAGACCATTCCAGCCCAGATATTTTCTTACCTGGGTTCATAGGCGTGCGCAGCACATTTCATTAGAGTGTGCACCCAAAGAATTTTTTTTAAATGTACTTTGACCCCCATTAGCCACACCCCTGACCCCTGTTAACCAAGCCCCTGACCCCCATTGGCCACACCCCCTGACTCCCATTGGCCACACCTCTGGAGGTAACACTCTGGGGGCAAGATGAGCACATAACCAGAAGTAAAAGGTGTCATGTGACCCCCCTCTAAGGACTTTTCCCACCATCCTCCTACCTACAGGGATTAATTTGGCCCCCACCAAACCCCCCTCATGCAACTATCCTGCAATTGCATTAACCCAATGTGTGTGACGTTAACTTGGGGGTGGAGAGGCTGGGGGAAGTGTTCCCTCAGTTTCCTCCCATGAGCAGAATGAATTTTGTGTTGTGCACCAGTACTGAGTTCATGCTTGTTTGGATGTGCCTCTGTGGCACCCAAGTTATTAATAAATATCTCATAAACCTTTACCTTTTCTCTCTGCTGCCATGTCTCCTCCCCTTGCTCCATCAGCTCCCCTGGTGCCTGCTGCCCCCCCACTCCTCACCCTCCTCTGCTGTCCTGACTCCTGCCCTTCTCACTGCCCTCAGCCCTCCTGAGACCTGCCCCCCTCCACCAGCCCTTCTCTCCCCCCTGTGCCCACTCCTCCAGTAGCCCCACTCTGATCATGTGAGCTACCCTCCTCATCCCCTCTCTTAACACCTCCTCTACACACCTGCCCTGCCTCTCTCCTCTGGTGCTGGTCCTCCCCTGCAGGTGTCTGCCCTTCTGCTTCACCTCAGAATCCCTGGCACCTGCACCTTCCTTAGCCCTGCACCCTCCTGGTGCTTCCCCTTCCCTCACTGCCCCTGCCCCCTTTTTCCCTGGTGCCCACCCCTCACCACCCTCTGCCCCCATTTCCCTCATGCCCGTGCCCTCACACATGCCTTGCTCCATCCCTGCCTTCCTCATGCCCACCCCTTCTTTCAAGCCTTCTCCCAGCACCTCTCCCTTCCCC
The DNA here is from genome assembly GCA_019425775.1 of Rafetus swinhoei. Classification (NCBI taxonomy): domain Eukaryota; kingdom Metazoa; phylum Chordata; order Testudines; family Trionychidae; genus Rafetus; species Rafetus swinhoei. The sequence continues at coordinate 60,657,374 of CM033427.1, forward strand.
TCTAACCCCAATGCCTTTACCCTCTCCTCTCCCAGCATCACCCTGTCCCCTCCCACTGACACCTCCCCTCCTGCCCTTTCCTCATTGTCTGCACTTGGCCCCTGGCATTTGTCTCTCCTGCACCCTGCCCCTTGATGTCTTCCCCTTTCTTCTCCTGACCTGCCCCATCCCCTCAGCACAAGCCCCATCCTCTCCCACCCCTTCCTCTTTTTTTTCCCCTTCCCCTCCCATCCCCTCCTTTACCTTACCTTCGGCTTCTGCCTTCCTATTTGCGGGGCTGGAGTCAGAGCTGGCCCAAGCTACAGGCTGGCCGGGCCCTAGCCCGGGGCACCGCACCGTGCTGCCAGGGGCACTCCCGGGCGCCTCAGGGGCGCTGCGCCGTGCTGCCAGGTTGGGAGGGGGCGTTCCCAGGCGCCTTAGGGCTGCCTCAGGGGCGCCGCGCCATGCTGCCGGGCGGGGCGGGGCCCAGGGCTCAAAAATGGCTCGGACTAGCCGGCCCGAGACATTAGGGTGTGCCTGGGCACACCCGGCACACCCTGTGCGCACGCCAATGCCTGGGTTTTTTATAAACAGTTCCAAATGAAATGTTAAAAGGGGTTTCTGTTACCTTCAGAAACTGAGTGAGTGCTTTTGTTTTATCTTTCCTTATTTCTTCACCCATGAACCAGTAAGTGAGTCCTAGATAGTGATGGTACTCTCCAGTTTCAGCTTTTCTTTCAATAGCTCTTTGAAAGCTAAGTAAAAAAAGAGGACAATGGAAAGGGTGGGAAGAAAGGTCATATAAATCCTTTAAAGAGTTTCCTCCTGCCTTATTAATGCATACACCACACACCAAAAAACTCCCAAAACATTTACCTTTTCTCTGCCTCTTGATAATTCTTTTGGTTATAGTGAATCAAACCCTCAAGCACATGGGCTTCTGCGAGGTGAGGGTGGGACAACACAAGTTGTTGTGCAACCTGTCAAAGGATGTGTTTTGATTTTTTTTTCAGTTATATACAGGAATAAAAAATAGTTCATTTTAAAAGAAAAAGAGATTACCTTTGAAGCTTGATCAATCAAACCTTTGTTCAAATAAGCCTGACCTTTGAGAGCTTGAAGCAGTGGGTCATTATTTATATCTGAAATCTAGAAAAAAATAGTAAACACTACCTGAACTTTATTGAACTCTACAACAGATAGGTCTCATCTAAAGTATTAGGCCTGCCCCTGTACATAATACAAATAGTAAATATATTAATTTTACCTTCTCTGTCTCCAGATAACCAATGCCACGTAGAAATTGTTATGGCTGTACTTTAAATTTTTTGGAGAAATTAAGTAATGCTAGGAATATGTGTGTGTAGAATGCCATTCACAATAGAAGTAAACAATACATATGTGAATTTAAGTTTTGGAGGTGGGTTATTTAGATCTTTGAAAGTTATAACTAATAGGCCTTCATTCTACCGACTCATCAAAGCTACCAAATAGTATGCTATAGCATACAGATCAGCAAGTAAAAGGACTCTGGGTATAGAAAATGTTATAAACAAAGAACCATCAAGTTTTATTTTTAAAGCAAGATCTGCATATCTTCTAAGGAAGTTTAATATACCATTAGATCAGATTTGATAGTGGATTTACAACTATTTAATCATACTTTTTCAGGGCCAAGTTTCCAAAAACTAGACAGCAAGGTAACCGACGGGAAATGCTGCAGAATAGCTAATATGAAGCTTAGCATATTGATTAATTGACTAACAGAGTTAGAAGAACAACCATTCAAAATCATTTTTGAGTTTTGTTTCAGGATCCTATTTAAGCAGAATAGACTTAGACTGTCTATCTGCACAACTTCAACGTCATCCGTTGGTACTTTTAGCAGCAGTGCTTGCAAGTAAACTTATTTCAGACAACAAAGTTATCACTAGAAGCAAAAGATTTCAATGATCCAATAAAACTGCCACCATTGATGGGTTTGTAGTAAGGAACAGCAAATATCACCAAGACACCATAGATGAAGAGATTACTCAGTTCTAATTTATGCCACAAATTCTGCTTTTCACATTGTTAACAATAAATACCTTCACTGATATGGATGAGTCTTTATGACCAGGTTACACTCCACCTGGAAGAGCAGACATTGGTGGAAGTTGCTAGATACAGTGTATGAGAAGCAACTTGAACACTGTGCAAGAAACACGGAGGGAAAATTTGCCAGTTTAAGCCTTGATAGGTGTAGCAGTGTATACAATGATCCAGTAATGTGTGCCTCTGTGACAACAGAAGAGGGGATTGTATATCTTTCAGAAACAACAGATACAATCAGGAAAAACAAATGCTGTTGAAGTCACAAAATACTTCTGTAACAAACATCTTGCTTCAGCTTCATTGAAGAGAGCCAGGGGGCTCCAAACTAATTCTCCCTCAAGATGTTTGGTGGAATTCAATGGTTGATTGTTTGGAACAATTTATTAAGAACTGGCCTATTCTTATAAAACTTTTGTGAAGAAAACTATGATTAAATATACAGATGTATCTCATCCAAAGTATCTAACATTAGATTAAAGAGGAATAGAAAGGATATGCTCAGTACACCAAAGCCTATTATCCATAGCCTTCAACTTTAGAGAAATTGCTGGTGCCTTGCTGATGCTATTGAAATTTGGAAGGCACGGCAAGAGATAGTGACGAAAGAAATCTCACCAGAAAATTAAACGACAGGTAATAAAGAAGCGAACAGTTCAAACAGTAACTCTACCTCATTTTCTTGCAGACAATCTCAACCTCAGATATAAAGGTAGATGCCTAATTTCTGAAGGTGACAATGCTGCCATGGCCTGGGCAGCTCAAAATCACTCCTCATTTATGCCAGTCATAATAAATTTCAGGGCTGGAGCCAAACCATTTAATCAGAATATGTTTACTGATGATGTTTTGAACAAAGTCATTCCCCTGAAATGGTGGAAATCATTAGTCAGGCACCTTGAAACAGAGGTCCTTCAATTGCTAAACCAACTTTACATTGTAGTAGCTTCCTGAGCATACACAGAGAGAATATTTTCATTGTTTCAGACTATTCGCTCAAAGCTAAGAAATCGACGGGGAATTGAAAAAGCAGGAAAACTATTATTACTGTTTCTGTCTATAAAGACGAGAGCTAGTTGTATACGTTTAAAGGTCACTATACATTTAGTGTTGTGATGATTTGTCTGTTAGAGTTACAAAATTTGAAAATTTAAAAAAAAAAAAAAAAAAAAAGAGTTTGAGGACAGCCATCAGATGGCAACTTAGGAAACTGCTTCATTTGCAAATGTGAATAATTTATGTAACATTTTAGATTTAGTTTAATAAAGTATAAGTACTATTGTGTTTGTGTGTGATTTGGTTCTTACCATTCCTAATGTATGCTACTGCATCTGCAGGGTAACACAAGTAATGAGTATTATGTACTATTTCCTAAATTAATACAAATCGAATTATCTAAAAATTACATAAAAGTATACCCTCCTAGAGGCTGTAAAATGCTCTACTGAGTTCTCAGTTAACATGTTTTAGTTATCAGATTTTCACCATTGTTTAAGAAATATGAGGTAGTATCAGTGGGAAACTTGATTAAAATCAATAATTTTTTTTCTTGGTAATTTTAATTGTGATTTAAATCAATCTACCCTGCAGGTTTGACAAATAATAAAAACTGAATTTGTTTTTAATTTGATATTTCCATTGTGTTTGTTTTTATAGACTTTTTGTTTCACTGTGTTTATATTTAATATGAAAACAAAAATAAAAGCCCACAGATAATAAAGTACGAAAATGGAGGTCATCACTGAAACAGGTTGAAAATTTAAAGACTGATAGTGGAAGACAAATTGCCAAGTCAAATCAAGTCAAAGTTTGAAGTGATTAAGAATACTGAGTAAGAGGTGGCAGGAAGAGGGCGGGGTGGGTGGAGAGAGACATGTTTTACCAAATACTGTGGATAAAAAATAATTCTATGCACTGGGAATAAAAGAAGCAGATGGGGAAGAGGCAACATCTTGTGAGTGAAGCAGAAAAATAGCTTGATTTTCTTTACCTGCTCAAGAGTCTTAATGGCTTCTTCGGCAGTGTCAGCGCCTGGTATTTTAATAAGAGCCTCTGCTTTCAAACGAAGAACAAGATATTTCTGCTGCAGATTGATACTAGAATCATCAAGTTGTCCTGATATCTTAAGAGCTGTTAAAAATAAAAGATTTTGTTTTAACTCCATTTAGGAAGACCACTATCAATTTGACATTGTGAAGCTTACTTATTTAAGTGTTCAAGTTTGACAGAGCACACTCTATTATGCCTTTTCTTTAAGATTTTTTTAAAGCGTATTACACAGTCTTTCTGTTCCCATTATTTAAATAATCTTTTAGCAAGAGAGCAACTAACTGTACTAAGAAAAATATCAAACAGATTGTATACAAGGTTCTGTCAAACATACAAATGTAACTGAAAAAAAAAGAAAATACCTCATTTTCACCAGTTTTCCCTCGTTTTCCAATTATAATAATCTTGTAACTTACTAGGTACAAAGCTTTTAGACATTTTGAACTAACAACATCTTTAACAGCAAAATTACCTCTCTCATCTGTGTAGAGTAAAATACAGGTTGAAATGAAGGTTGAACTTAATAGCACCAACTGCAATTTTGGAGATAGATACAATAAGTAATAGCTGAGAGTCTCAAATGCTTGAAACTAGAGTGAGTACCATGGGAAGGTGGGCACCTATAAGACAGACTTGTGAAAGTATAGCTAGATATTTTATCCTTCAAAAGCACCAAGCCCTTTGAGAGGAAAAACACATCCATGCAGAGTACCATTCTATTTGCAACCATAACATTAGTTTCTTCAGTTGGCACTACAGCTGAATTATTTTTCTACTAACATTTTGAAGAGAAAGACCTTACTAGCCTTGGGATAAGATTTCTTAAGATAGTTATACAACAGCAGCACCATAACTCACTTCTTCGTATTTGCTAAAATGTAAGTAACAACAGAACCAATTTGATTTTTAATTGAGTACAAAGTGGAAGATTAGGAACTACTACTCCTTTCAGCTATAAGATAAATTACCTTGATTGGAGGAAAGAACAGCTTCTTTGTGTTTATGCATTTTCATTTGCGCCTCTGCCAGATAATACCATGCTGCTTGACAATGGCTAGTCTGCTTCAAACCTAGAATATTTTTAAGATCAGTATTTGTTTAAAATAAATCCTGGGGATACAGATAGCCTTAGCGGCTGTTGAAAGTGGTAATACAATACAGTTCCATCACAAACACACCCTCACTAATCACCATGCCAAGTGGCACAGAGGAAGAAAATAAAGATATTTTATTTTAGTGCAGTATTACAATATTTTCTTGCTACTTATAATTCAAATGAGATGAGGTAGAACTAAAAAAAAAAAAAGTGCAAATTTTGCTATTATAACACATTCAACATTTTCACAATATTCTTCCTCTCCAGCAAGAAACTAGGGAGGGGAAAGCAAGAAATTACACAACACTATAGTTTAGAGGTATAGTTTTATTTTTAATATAAAAAATTTCATTTAATAGGAAACGTGAATTAAAATCTCCAAGACTGCTTCAAAAAGGTCTCCTTAGATCTTTCTCCCCCACCAAAAGATCTACGGATCCCAAAACACCATGGCTATGTTTACACTACAAGTTTTTGCAGCAGAGAGTATGCTAATAACGGACTCATTAGCATGAGTTGCGATGTCATTAGCATATTTTCTGCCGATGCCTTTTGCACAAGGGGTTTTTGCAATGTAGCCGCTTCTTGGAGAGGCATAAGGATCTTGCGCACAAGGGGGTTTTTACACTAAACGGAAGCGGCTACACTGCTTCTTTTTGCACAAAAACCCCTTGTGCAAAAAGCATGGGCTGAAAATATGCTAATGACATTGCAACTCATGCTAATGAGTCCCTCATTAGCATACTCTCAGCCACAAAAACCTTGTAGTGTAGACAAAGCCCATGAGCTCCATCCAGGCATATAGACAGACTGAAAGATCGAAGAAATTGCAAGACTTGGATAATATTCAAGCTAATGCACCACAACCTCCTCGGTAGCCTTCCTTAACAGTATAATGTTAAAAATCTGGTGATAATTGAGGTGTTCACTGGAGTTCTGAGATTTAGTCACCCCTCTCTGGCTCAAGTTTTTTTGTGGCTGGAGGGCAATCTGCTACTCAAAAGTGTAAGTACTAGAGATGTAAAATCCCGTTTAATCTGTTGAACATTATGTTTAACTGGTTAACCATAACCAGTAAGCATCACCCAGTAAGGGTGATGCTTCCCAGTTAACCATTCACATCCCTAGTAAGTACCTCGACTGTCCACTAGTATCCGCTAATAACAGATTAAACTTCCTTTACCAAGCCAGTCTGAAGTTCTCTCAGAGCCTTGATGAGCAAAACTAGATGAAACACAGACACATGGTATTAACTGTATTCCCATCATCAACATGGTGTTGGAGTTAGAAAAAAAAAAAAACAAAACACACAATATAAGGAGATATTTTGAAAGAGAGAACAACAACACAATTTTACTTGTTACAGATCATTCCTGCCCACACTAGGCAGTTTTAACTAAATGAACCTGCAATTTGAGTTCATGAGGAGTGCTGGTTGCAGTATTATTAGGTCTTGGTCAAAAACATTAAGATGTTCAGGAATTCCATTTTTAAGCAAAAAAATCAGTTTTATGTCAAAACAGCATACTTTCCAAAGAAAGCTTTTAAAGCGAAGGGTTTTTTGGAGGGGGAAGAGGGGAAACAGCATTTGCATTCTACAGGAAAATCTCGGTTGAGAAGCTGGATTCTTGAAAACCTAAAATGTTTTTGGCCAAAAAACATGAAATATTTCCAAGTATACAATGCCAGACCTCATGGGGGTTATTGTTCAGATCCCACATCTCCCATGACACACCAAAATCTCTTCTCTTGGCAAGAAGAGGTAGAATATCAGAGGAATCCTGACCAGGGTTCATCATAGGGCAGCGTTTCCCAAATTATGGGCCGTGGCCTGGTACCAGGCCGCGGGAAAAAAATACCGGGCCTCAGCGTGGAGCGGGGTCGGGCAGGCTGGGAGGAGGTGGGGGGAACTGGCCGCCAGGAAGCAGGGTTGGGGGCAGCAGGGCTGTCCGGTGGAAAATGGCGGGAGGGGCGGCCAGCCGGCAGAAGCAGGGTTGGGGGCAGCGGAGCAGTCCGGCGGAGATTGGGTCGGGCGGGCGGCAGAAGCAGGGCTGGACGGGGGGTGGGAGGGCTGGACGGGGGAGATCGGGAGGAGGAGACTGGAGAACCAGCCTCCGGAAGCAGGGCTGGACGGGGGCAGCGGGCTGGCCAGGGGACGGCGGGATGGACGGGGGAGATTGTGAGGAGGAGGACGGGAGAACCAGCCGCCGGAAGCAGGGCTAGACAGAGGCAGCGGGGCTGGCCAGGGGAGATCAGAAGGAGAAGCGGGGCTGGGGGAGGAGCGAATTGGCCGGTGGGAAGCGGGACTGACCCGGCCACACGAGTGAGTCCAGCGCCGGGGATTCCATTTAGCTCCCCCCCACCTCCATATCCTCCCTCGAGTAGTTGCGAATTGCCTGGCTGGTAGACACACTCACGCAGCATGAGCACATCTACCAGCCAGGCAGGTCAAAGCTACGGACTGATACACCTGATAATAATAAAACTTATCTAATTAGAAAATACTGGCCATTTTATATGTCCGGTATTTTCTCAATTTGTTTCCCGGACAGAACCCTCAAATACCGGACTGTCTGGTACAAAACTGGACACCTGGCAACCCTATCCCTCCTTGCACCCTCTCTCCTAGCCAGATACCCTACCCCCAATCTGCTCCTGCTCCCGCCTCCTGGAGTGCCCATGCGGCGCTGGGTCCCCCAAGCCCTGGCCCAGGCTGGGCGGAGGATGCAGCCGGGTGAAACACTGAAAATTTATTCGTTTTTAATTCTTTTTTTTTTTAAAATATGTGTTTATATTGTTGGGCTACAAAAAACAGTACTGAAAAAAAATGGGTTCCAAGTAAAGTAAAAAGTTTGGGAAACCCTGGTCTAGCCAGCTTTCTATCCATCTTACAGTCTATTTATCCAATCCATATTCCCTTAACTTGCTGGCAAGAATATTGTGAGTGACCGTATCAAAAGCTTTGCTAAAGCTGGCACTGGGGGCTTTGGGAGGACCAGAAAAAAATTATTTCAATATTCATCATTTGCTTAATGAATATGCAAATGAATGTGACCGGTCCTCCAAAAGCTCGTGAATGAATTTACTGGTCCCCATGTCAAAAAGTTTGGGAACCCCTGTCATAGGGGATGCAGTCTGAGGGTGAGTCTACACCAACATTCCCTTGAAGCTGCGCAGCACATCATCACAGGTTAATCAGCCCTGCCCAGTCAGTCAGCTCCATGCATGGAGCTCTGAGCCCCTGACTTGGCGGGGCTAATTAATCACCTGTGACACTGTGCTGCTGCACAGGTTAGAGGGAGCACTGGTCTACACTGCACCCTTACCTCGAAATAAGCTACGCAGTTTGCACTACGCAAATTTAATAGCTTATTTTGAGGTAATTTCAAAATTTGGCACTGTCTACACAGTGCCAAAATTAAAAATAAAGCACTATTCCGAAACGTCCCTTAACCCTTATGGAATGAGGTTACAGGGACACCAGAATAGAGCACCAATTATTTCGAAATATATTTTGAAATAATGGGCTGCTTTAAAGATGCAGAATAGCTATTTCGAGATACTTCTGGTATCCCAAAATAGCTCCACAGTGTAGACATAGCCTGACTGGGGACATGAGGCACCTGGCTATCAATCCCATACACATCCTGCTGGTATCAGTAAACGGAAATATTTCCAGTGAAAAAGTTGAAGTTTTTCCATGGTGAGAGGGGACCTTATTTTTCAACCAGCTCTATTCATGACACATTTTAAGACAGCCTTTTACATCGGAGTGCAATCAAGCCACTAATATATCAAATACTAGTTTAACATAAAACAACGTAGTAGTTATACAGGCTATATAAAAGCTTAAAGATTCTCTTTCAAAGGCCAGGACTATAATTGTTACTGTAAATATACACATAAAACAACATTTTTAAAGGGACACCATAGCTTCATGAAAAAAGTCACACTTCTGAAGTTTTTTAATTTATTTTCATAAGACTATACAACTGAAAAATTAAAATATGATAATTTACTTTATGCATTTGTCTACCCCAAAGTATAATGTCACTATTTCTTTTGTATAACATGCATCCTTCCTCTTGGGGCTGGGTAGGACTCCACTTAGCAACAGTGTGAGAAAAAAAATTGCTTTTTTTTTTTTTTTTTTAAGGAAAAAAAACACACATTCACACAAACACTTCAGAATTGGCAAGGGAATTTAGGAGCAGATGTAATACTCAAAACAACTTTTATCTTTTTTTTTTTTTAAATGGCTAGACTTCAAACAACATCCCTTTAAATTCACTGTTTTTTAACCTATTTACAAAACGTTTGACAGATTCCACTCTTAGCACAAAGCTACAAATAAATCCAGTATAATTTAGCAATTGTACCTAGCAGAAATATACATTACTAAGCAACACATTATCCATTCTTTTTATATTACATCTTTACCTTCAGTTAGGCTCTTGACAGCTTCTTCATATTTCTTCTCTTGGAGGGATTTGATACCTAAACCAATAAGGCCTGGGCTGCTACTTGAGTCCATCTCCATAAGCCTGCAACAACAATGCAGGGCCTCTTCAGTGAAACTGCCTAGTATCACAAAAAGAAAATTTCTCATGTCCACATTCTGATGGTTCATAACATCCAAAAATCACAAGAAGATTAATTTAACCATTTATTCTACTGAATAGTTTTAGAAAAAATAGTTTACTTAGATATCAGACCTACTTTAAGTGAATTTTAGTAGCAGTTTCCTACCATACAGTAATTTCTAAAACTAGCAAGCAGTTTTCAAATCTTGACACTCTTAGTCAAGAAGCACTACCGGTAATTAACACCTCTGAACCAACTACCATAACTTGTAAGTCTGGAATCTGAAGTTAGTGCCGCTCAGGTTAAACTGCTGAAGTTCATATCCTTGCAAAGGGAAACTAATTACTGGATAGGCCTTTCAATTTAACCCAGCTGAATATCCCACCTTCTACAACTAACAAGCCAAAATTAACTCCTGTATGAATGGGAATTTCCTATTCCAGGAATTCACTACAGAAGATCTTGCAGTCCGACTACATAATCCAGTTTGGAAGAATAATTAGTTGAGAGAGAAAGCATACACGCATGGGAATGCCTTTGTAGCTTGGTGGTTAGAGCACTCATATGGGAAACCCAGGATCCAATCTCCCTATTCAAATTACTTTTTTTTTTTTTAATTATTTCTTCACGGTGGGACAGCTTTAACAGGAAAGAGACTGAGGGAGGCCCCACATCAAATTATGCTATTGTTCAGTGATTAGAGTACTCACCTAAGACAACAAATTCCTGTTCAAATCCTCCTCAGGTGGAGAAAGGACTCCAACATCTCAGGTGAGTCTCTAACCACTGGGCTAATAGTTTTAAGGGAGGGACTCTTTCTCCTCTCCATCAAACAGTGCAGGTTCCTAAATTCAAGAGAGTCTGCACCTGAGAATATTCTTTGTGAATATAACCCTTCACCCCTTTCCCTTCTCAAAGGGCCACACTGCAAGTTTACTCCTTGTGCTCTCTTAAGCCACTATGAACAAAGGAATGCTTCATTTAACTCCAGAGGGAAAAGGAGCAAATTATACTAATACTTGCTCATTAGTAATTACAGTGGCTTGCATGCTTTCATAGGAGCTGTCAATTAAAAACACCTGTAAAAATGGACAGCAGGTAAAAATATTACTGGACCAGAGGCCTTCAGTAGAGCACATGAGAGGAAGAAAGAAGCCCATGCCATCACACTTCAGGAATTTCATTCTGGAACTTGTAATGAGGTGATATTCCATTCCTCTACTTTGACATTCTGGTAGATTTAAAATTTTGGAAGTATGGAAACTTCAAAAGTTTCATATACTGCGAAATACCATGGGATTTGTAATAAACTTGTGAATCTGTAAATGTGATCGATAGATCATAAGATCACACATGGTATTCTAGTTCCCATCAGAAAGGGTACCAAAACTCATGCCAGAGAATTAAAATCAGCGGGAGGTGAAGGGGTAATTACTGCAGATTCCGGGAGAGGTGAACAACTCCAGAGAAGTATCATACTTCTCCAGAGAAGTATCAGACTGAAATGAAGAGGCCCAGCAGACAAAGAGCTGACATAAGATTGTAATCAAGAGAGTAAAATGCTGCTGGAAGGGTTTGAAGGACTTGGAAACAGAGCAGGCTGTTCTTCGTGTGGAAAAGGAATGACACCCCAAGGCCCACTTGCAATTCAATCAGCAACAGCTACAGCCCATGTGGCATCTTCAGGGCCATACAGGCAGTAGATATATTGCGTCAATGCAGTCCATATGACAATAGCTACATGTGACCCACAATGGCGAAATAAGCGATGCAATTTACATAGAAGTAAGCTGAGCACATTGAGCAAGTTAAGCCCTGTTGTTTAGACACACCCTTAGTGATAGAGCCCTACTATTTCTTCTGGTGCTAAGAATGAATGAGGTTTCAGTATCTGTTATTCATCTTCCTAAACTGAATCATGCTGACTTGGAGACATTAGCATACGAGCCAAGGCAGGAAGGAAAGAAATGTACTTGTCCACAACAGAATAGAAAACAGTGATGAATGGCTTCAAAACAGCTGAGTATCAGCGAAAACAGATGTCCAAGCATTACCGTAAATAAGCTTATACTGCAAAGTGACTGAAGGCTTTTAAAAAATACTCAAATATTTGTTTAACTTAAGAAGGAAAAAATCAATAATTGGGTTGTATGCTGTAGAACATACATAAGTAGAATAAGTCAAATGAGCAGCACTGTATTTAAGGGGCCTGGAAAGAAGCCACATTTTATAACACTGTACACACACTGTCACAAAAAAATGCCAAAGTTTCCTAAATTTTATACCTAAGTTCTGGAAAAAGTCAGGAAAATGTGGCATTATCAATAATGACAAGAATTACGCAACTGACAATAAACTTATGACATTTTTATAGAGGTAAACTGTGGCACTTTGTTCATTACCAGAAGAATGAAAACAATCTCGAGAGATTCTACTGTTGGAAACAAAAAAATTTGAATCTATCATTGTACAGATGAGAGTCAACTGTCTTTCCTATTTCTTTAGCTTCAACTTCAGATCCTGTACTGTATTTGAGCTGTGCCTGGTTTCTCCAAGCCCCCTGTCCCCATTGAGATGGCTCTGTGTTCTATAAATAAGTAACACATGCCAGAATTTGAGTGCAGTTTCAAGTCCACATTTATTAAAGTGCAATATAGTATCGGCAAACTACAATAAAGAAACCACTGTTTTATCTTTACATTTATTAAGGATGTAAAAACATTTTGTTTAATGTATTATTTAATGGGCTCACCACTGCAGGCGGGGTCCAGCCAGCTGGGCCCTCTATGGCGCTGCTCCAGCCCATCTCAAGTTCAGGAGGGGTTCAGACAGCTGGGTCCACAGTGACCAAGGGACTGCTCTGGCCAGGCCTGCCATAGGCAGGGGACGGGGGACTGCTCTGGCTGTGCCCACCACGGCTGGAGGAGAGTTCAAGCTGGTTGGGTCAGTTAACAGGTTATATTGTAAGCAGGCTGATAAGCCGCCTACTTACCAGGTAACCAGTTAACCTCTTACATCCCTAAATCCCCAAAGAGCTTATAATCTTATAAAACAAGATATAGGATTGGAAAGGAATTGGGCACAGAGAAGAGAAATGACTGGCCAAGGTCACACAGCAGGTCAATGGCAGAAATGAGTCTAGAACCTATTTTTCTGAGGTCCCATCCAATGCTCTGTCCACTCCAATTGACTAGGTTCTTTATAAAAAAATAAACCAAAAAAACCTCCACCACATGCTAACCCCCCTGGCATTTTCACAAGCAAGATTTTTTTAGAGCAAAAGACTCTCTCCCCAAATTCCAAGGCTTGTAGAAACTCCCTTTGTCTCTGAACCAGTTCACCGCTGGTATAGGATCAGTAATCCCATTGAATGTAATGGAATGACCGTATTTCAGCAAGGATAGAGAGAGAACACTGAAAACAGTTGAAGCCCGGGAAACTATATGGTTGGATAATGAGATTCATTTTACCAATATTGGTCCAGGCACATAGAAATGAAAATAATAAATGACTCTTTTCAAGGAGGAGTAAATTTAGCAGTTTTGTGCTAGGTGCAGATTAGTGCATTCCACAGCAGTAAGCCATATCTATTTTGAGATGAAACTTCAGTTTTTAAGATGCTAAGTCACAAAACCAGAATGAGTTTAAAAATTATCTGTTTTAAGCATAGAAGTCTGATTACATATTTGGATTCAGACTTTGTTTAATTTAATGGAATGCACATGTTCTGAATTATTCTGCTGTGATACAATACACTATGTGCTAGCATTTCTTGCAGAGGAATTACGCTTGTTCGGTTTGTGCTTTCTGGTTCCTTTCCACTGAGTTCAATTGTTTTAAATTATGAAATTAAGAGTTCTGTATTATTATTTTTCTGCTGCTGTATTATTTCCACGATGTGTAGCTCCTTGAAACTTGGTACTATAAGGCGTTTTCCCATTCCTCACCGAGAAAGATATCTAGCTTTATTATTTAAAAAACACAGGAATTTCTGGATGGATTCCTGACACACACTTCTATTTAGTTTTAGAGTGACATTCCTGGTCAATATCTTTTTTTGGGGGGTGTCCAACTTGAAAGTCATTTCTGGCCCCTTTCAGCTGGGGCACCCAAAAGTTGAAGGACCTAACTCACTATTTGCTTGTATAACAATAATGTGACTGCTCAAAACAAACTTAACACAGTTTCAAACCTCAGCATTGTAGAAGACAGCAGACTACCTTCTTAAAGCACACAACAAACCTGTTTTTTTAAAAGATCCCTTTCCTCCATTTCACTGGGAAAAAAACCCCAAAAGCCCTGTTTACTTCCCACCCACCAGCAAGTCTTGCAGGACAAGATTTATGAATGTTCCTGCTGGAAAGAAAAAGGTATGCTGGTTTACCAATTCTCTCACTTTAGCCATCTCGCAGAGCTTTATTCTACTGTTACCATCTTTTTTACCAATGACAACCCAACAGGATTCTCTTCAAATCTCATATAGCTAACCTGCATTTATCCAGAGAGGCTCCTTTTGAGCATCATGAAGCACTCTTCCCACAGGACTGATAAACTGCCACCAAAGGCATCAAGAATCCAGAATTGGTCTTGAACAAGAATACTTATTTTTAAGAAGCTCTTTGATGGTACACTAGCACTACTTTTCACAGCTCTAAGACACTAGTTTATGACAGAACTGTCTTCCTCTCTAGGGTAGTAGAAACATATTCCCTAATACAGACAACATACTTATGCTAAAAAATTAAACAAGCTGCCTCACACAGTATGTTCTCTCAACCAAGTGAAGTAACAGATTTTGGAAGACTGGTTCCTTTTTTTGTAAGAAAGATTGGGAGGAATGAGGGGTAAGACAGAGAATGGCCCCAAAAACCACAGTAAAAAGACGCAAAATTTGAAACAACAAAAATGAACCAAAACTATTCCACTCACCTGACTGAATAAAGTGCAAGCAAAGCACTTCTAATGGATAACTCATGGCAGGATACAAAACCATCATATCATCACAGGCCTTCTTCAGCCTAGCAGTCTCATGAGGAAACTTGTAAGGGGGGGGAAAAAAAAAAGTCAAAGCTACTTATTTAGCTATTCATGCAGTATTATTAGATGTGTGTTTTTTGTTTTCTTTAAGAGACTATAAATTACACTGTCCTTACTTTTGACAAGCACTGAATGAAGTCTTTGTAAAGCTTCTGATGAACTTCACTGGGAATCACGTCCACAGAGTTCACTGCGTGTTCAAATGCAGTCAAAAGCTTAAATAAGAAATTGGTAAGTGTACAAAAGTGTGATTTAGCAAGAAAAGTAAAACATGATTATAGTGAACATGGTTATAATATGGTGATTTGGCCCCATTGTGCCCATGTAGTCCTTCACAGAACTTCTGTTATGCAAGAAGCAAAATACATCACATGGTGGTTCTTCATGCTCAAGTTTTATGCATATAGTATTGAAAGCCTGGTAGTAAATCTGCTACTAGCTAAAGGAGTTATACAGGTTGCACCTCACTTATCCAGCACCCTCGGGACCCGACTGGCCCCAGATGAGGGATTTTGCCGGACGAGGGAAGGTATATTCTAGGGCCCCCTGCCACTGGCTCACCCCGCCATGGCTTCACTGCCAATCTCTCCATGGTCTTCTGAGGGGTCCCAGCCCCACCATGGCAGCCCTGCTGCCTCCTAGCCTCAACATGGCAGCCCCGCTTCCACACACCTAGCCCCGCTGCCAGGCTCCCGGCCCACAGAACAGCCTTCCTGTTGGGGTTTAGATGTGCCGCCAGGCGGCAGTCATGCTTGAGCTTCTGCCTCACTGGGCAGCCCCGCTGCCTCCCGGTCTCACCATGGGGCTGTCAGGCTCTTGCTGCCCCACTCCCCGGTTCCTTGCACCATTGCCAGATGGCCCAGTCGTCAGGCTCCCAGCACCACAGGGCAGCCCCACTGTCTCCTAGTTCCATCAGGCAGATGAGTAGCTCAGCAGCAGCATGGCTGCCAGGCTCCTGGTGGTGCTGCTGGGAGGCCCCACTGCTGAGCTCCCGACCCCACCATCAAGCAGCTCGCTGCCTCCCCTTCTCCCCCCCCCCCATGATGCCACTGGGTGATAACCCTGCTGCTTGTCTCCCGTTTTCCCTGCCGCAGGCAGCCGTGCTGCAGAGCTCCCAGCCACCAGCCCTTCACCAGGACTCTCTGGTCCTGGTCCCAGTTAAAAGAGGTTCAATCTGTACAATCTAATACATGCAGTGGCATAAGATATGCACCACAATAGCATGGATGAATCTGTCCATTATGACAGCTGTGAACTAGAGTAATTTATTAAACAGCTTTCATTTTGACTCTTCTACCTTGTTTGCCATTAAGACAGAGTCTTGACATTGCCAAAATGAATTTGAGCTTTTAAAAGTAATGCTTCAGAAAATATTGTTTTTAAATAACAGTAGTCTTATAAGTCACAATATTATTTTGCACAGGGTCTTTTTAAAAGCGTATTCTTCCATCATCAGTAAGTTCGCCTCATTTCTTTTCTATTATCAATATTCTGGGACATGCAGCATTTGATATTTTCATATGGTTCTATTGCCCAGTTCCACAGTGTTCTTCTTTAGGCTCCTAACTTCCACTGATTTCAGTGAAAGTTAGAAGGCTCGTAGGAGCCTAAGGGCAAAATTTTCAAAAGCCTGAATCCTACTGAAATTCTTGGGCTCTTGGGTTCTTTATGTCACTTACGCACTTTTTAAAATTTCACTCAATGTCTAGTTTTCTATCTCCACTAAGGTGTATAATAGCTTTTTCTCTTCCGTCTTCACTAAAAAGCTTTACTGTGTCGAGATGCTTAATATAATTAATAACAACGACAAGGAGAAAGGAACACCAGCCAAAATAGAAAAAGAATGGATTAAAGAACATTTAGTTAATTAGATGTATTCAAGCTGGCATGGTCTGAAATTTACCCACAGATATTTTAAGGAACGCTCTGAAAGGAACTTGAAACTTGGTGATAAACTTTGTGATCTCACCTGTCCTCCATGAGTTCTCAGAGGACTGGAGAAGGAGAGTATTTATCTTTTAAAAGGGGAACAAAAAGGACCTAGAGAATTATAGACAAGTCAGCCTAACTTTGATACTTGAAAAGATACTAGAACAAATTGTTAATTGATCAAGTTACAAGCACTTACAGATTAATAGGAGAGTAAGCAATAGGAAGATGGATTTGTCAAGAATAAATCATGCCAAACTAACCTAATTCCTTCACTGACTGGGTTACAGGTCTAGCAGCTGGACGGAAGTAGAAGACCATATCTTGAGTTTTAGTAAGGCTTTTGACACAATCCCATGTGACATTCTCAGAGGCAAAATAGGGAAGTGTGGTCTAGTTAAAATAACTATAACTATTTGAAAATACACAAAGAGCAGTTATCAATAGTGTGCTGTCCAACTGGGAGAATGTAGCTAAAGGGTTCCCACAGGGGTCTGTCCTGGAGCCAGAACTATTCTTAATTTTCATTAATGGTTTCGATAATGCTACGAAGAGTATGTTTATAAAATCTGCATGTGTCATAAATATGGGAGGGATAGCAAGCACTTTGGAGGACAGGATTAGAATTCAAAATGAACTTGATAAATTAGAGAACTGGTCTGAAATCAACAATGTGAAATTCAATAAAGACAACAGCAAAGTACTATACTTCAAAAGAAAAAAAATCAAATAGTCACCATTTTGTGTTTGTGTATCTGACTAGCCAGTAATACAACTGAAAAGAATTTGGGCATTAAAATGGATCACAAATTGAGTATGAGTTACACAATGTGACACAGTTGCAAAAAAGGCTAATATTCTGAGATGTATTCACAGGAGTTTTGAAAGAAAGACACAGGAGGTAATTGTGCTAGTCTACTTGGCACTGGTGAGGCCTCAGTTATGGAGTACTATGTCTAGTTTTGGGAACCACGCTTTAAGAAAGGCGTGGACAAATTGGAAAGAGTCCAAAGGAGAGCAAAAAAAAATCATAAAGAATTTAGAAAACCTTGCCCATGAGGAAAAATTTTTAAAAACAGGCATGCTTAGTCAAGACAAAAGATGACTGAAGGGGGACCTGATAAAAGTCTTCAAATATGTTCAAGTCTGTTATAAAGAGGACAGCGATGAATTATTCTCAATGATAATTGACGGTAGGACAAAAAGTAATCTGATTAATTTTTAGCAAGGGAGACAGATTAAATATTAGGAAAAATTTCCTGTCAGGGTGGTTAAACACTGGAATAGGGATCTTGTGGAAACACATCACTGGAGATGTTTAAGAACATGTTAGACAAACATTTGTCAGGGATGCTCTAGAGATACTTGGTCGTACACCAACATGATGTGGGGGATAGACTAACTGACCCTCCAAGCCCTACATTTCTATGATTTGAGTAGGAAGAAGAAATATTACCAACTGCTGTGTCTCATTATCTTGATTCTGTGTACTGTCTGGCAATAATTGGATCAGCCTCTTCCATAGCTGGTGGAGCTCAGCATTATCTGCACCTTCCTCCTGCTTTTTCTTTATCATTTTGTGCCATGTGCGAGCCACCTGTCAACAGGAAAAAGAAATGAATCATTCTGTAACACTTTAAAAAATCTGACACCCAGTGTGATTGCTTCAATTTATTTTAACTTCTTGCCAATGAGATTTACAATTTCCCAACTTAAGTGGTTGGAAAACAGAATTAATACTTAGCAAGAGTGCCAAGAGGACAGGGCTAATGAGTGAGGGTTGGACAAATTACTTCACAGTGCTCTTTAGTACAGTTAACAGAATTAGTGGTATTTAAGCAGTTTAGTACTACAGATGTAGCTTATGGTCTGTGATTGCTCACTTAATCTTGTATAACAGAATATTGCTTTAAAGAAACCTTTCAAGTGTTCTTTGAAAAACTAAATCAATAATAGAGGAACCTGCATTAATAATAGGTCTGACAGAAGCAAGCTACCCTACACGAGGAGCGCTGTATATATGTAGATATCCACTTTATATGCACAGATATCCGCAGATCATTTTTGCAGTTGTAGATGTGGATACCAATTTTGTATCTGTGCCTACATGTTTTACTTATATGAACTACGTAAGGTAACAAATTAAATGAAGTACATGACAGAAAGTAATGGTCGTAAACCATACTTCTGATGACCACTTTAAAAAAAAAAAAGAAAAGAAAATAACACTCCAAACAATATTATCTTTTCCAGC
This sequence comes from Rafetus swinhoei, assembly GCA_019425775.1. Classification (NCBI taxonomy): domain Eukaryota; kingdom Metazoa; phylum Chordata; order Testudines; family Trionychidae; genus Rafetus; species Rafetus swinhoei. The sequence goes on from CM033427.1 coordinate 60,676,393, forward strand.
AGTGAAGCAACTCAGGATTATAGTCTGATGGAGAATAGAATACCTATTAAAATTTGAGACTATTCACAGAAGTGAAAAAAAGAAAATATCAAACAACAACAGCGTGGCTCTCTCTCTCCCTCTCTGTCTAGTAGCTGGACCACATAGAAGAAGCTCAATTTATGAGTATAGTACTGGCTCTGAGATACCAGAACTGGATTTTCTGGTCCACACAGCAGAGGCTCATGTTTTAGATCTGACAGCCCAAATTCAATCCCTCCTACTACTGAACAAAGTATGGAAGATGTGTTACATATCTAGGTTTTTGAAGGTTTGAAAGCTTTTCTGCCTTGGCTTTCATTGAAAACAAAATTTCCCTTGGCATATTCTGGCTATCCAGAGATTATAACAAAATAATAATAATCCTGGACTTAGAATTTTTGCTGTGAAATTAACATTAAAAGCTCTCTAAACTTTAGGGGAATCAAAATAATCAATAGTATCTGATCATTTAATTACAAACTGTACTACAACTTCATACACACAAGAGGGCAGAATTAAGATTATACAGGCTTTCTTTGATCTGGCATTTCCTAACTTCTGAGTCCTTGAGTTAAACATAAAACTGAAAAATATTCAAAAGCTTGACTGCAACCGGAAACTAACATTTTAATGCAAGTTGTTTATATGAGATAACATATCAACATGGTGACTTTCTCAATACTGTACTGAACAAAATGATTGCAACTTTGTTTTAATAAAAGGTAAACTAACCATTTCTAGGGGGGGCTTTGATGTTAAAATACATCAATTCAACAGACTGCCTCTAAATTTAGGGGTAAATGCTCATAGAACACCTGTGCATAATGAAGAGACCTGAGTTCTTGTTACAAGAAAAATAAAGAATAATTTGCATAAGAAAAGATAAGACAAATCAGTAACTAACCTCTAGGTGTTTTTTTTCTTGCTGATACAGTTCCACAAGTTTCCTACATACTTCGCACCATTTCTGCTTGTCAGTACTAAAAGAAGAAAGGAAAAACCAAAAAAGGTCATGTCTGTTTTCTAACAAGTATGGAGAACTGTATTCTTCAAGAGACACTGCCAACTTAAAATCTAGCCAAGGGTTTTTTTTTTTTCCTTATTCAAATGAGAGTTAGAAGTTGCTGCAGATTCTCTCTGTGCCTCCACGTCCCAATACAACTGTTGTGAAGTTTTTTAGAATGCTTTTTTCCCTAGCAGTTGCTGTGTGAAAAACCTACACAGATGACATACAGTCAGATTATCCTAGTTGCTATCAAATGCACAAAGAAAGCAAACTGAAATAAAAGTATTTTCTGCTAATCTTTCAAGTATAGGTATCTTAGATGTTATTTGTAACAAAAATAATTAAAAATGTTTGAAAAGATGGGGGATTTAAAAGTTAACAATGTCCATTAGCAAAAATCAAAATACAAAAACAAAGCAAAAAACACTATACTCAATTGTGGAAACTGGTCACATACAACCAGAGCTAACTTTCTCTAGAACAATAACTGCAATGAAAAATGAAATTCCGTGTAATCAGAAAAATTGTGAATAGATACGACATTTATGTTAACCATCAACAGAGCTAAAGTATTTATGAAGTTCAACCATCTATGCAACACAGTAAGCCAATGGATACAGTCATGACACAATGATACAAAGAGCTTTGATAAAAATACAATAGGAAAGTGATCATTTATCTCTACCTCAAGTTTACGCAATAGAAAATCACTAGGGATGACAAGGCCTAACCTATACAACATGAGTATTAGAATTAATTACTCTAACACGGTGTTTCTCAACTTTTTTTTTATAAAGTACCCCTTTTCAAAAAAAAAAAAAAAAAAAAATTAGAAGTATACTCCCAGTACCTACAGTTTCCAGACACAATTTTTTTCTACCATTGCAACACATTTGTTTAAACAACTTAATCGTAGCCGGGCAGGCGATGAAATTTTTGGGTATAAAAAGTACAAAAATAATAAAGCGCTGTAAAAATTAATATAAAAATTCAGTTTTCTCCAAATTTCAGTTGTGTTGAAGTACCCCAGACTTCTCTTGAGTACTTCTAGAGGTACTCGTACCACTGGTTGAGAAACACTGCTCTAACACATTATCATGTGTATCAGTGACAGCATTAAAATCGGAGCAACTGGCACTGGACACTGTTGGAAGACAGGATACTGGGCTAGATGGACCTTTTGTCTGACCCAATACGGCCATTCCTATATTCTTATGACTTTTTCCAGTGCAACTGAAATTATAAGTAACACACTGCAGTTTCATAATTTAATCTTAAAATATTCTTTACCTTTCATAGAGTTCCAAGAGCTTTTGGTAAACATTGGACAAGTTTTCTTTAACACCTGTTTGGTTAGATTTTTCATACAAATTTGCTAATCCCTAAACAGAAGTAAAATGTATGTTAGATTTCACATATGATATTTTCAAAATCATTTTAAGACATGCAGGCTTGGCTGCGCCTAGAAGGAATCCAGTGCCTACAGTGGGACTCTCTACATGTGTCAGGAACTCTCAGCTCATATCTCAAAGCAGGATCAGAATATAATGTTATGCTGAGAGATAATGGTGATTGCTTAAATCAGAAAAGTCTTTGAGATTTGGTGTGAATGAATTCTTCAATTAACAAAACTGTCAGGATATGTTCATCACAAGGTCTCCATCAAAGACAAAAAAGAGTTCTCAGACTTTCAGGGCAAAGTTGCTTAGCACTACGTTTTATGAAGGGTGAGAAATGCAGAATATGTAGAGCAGAGACAGTCAGCCTGAAAAAAGCAGATGAAAGCAGTAACTGCCCCAGAAAGAAACTAGGGATGTTAGCAGCTAGCTGGATAACCATCTAACTGATAAGATATTGTTTATCGGTCCCAGTTAACTGCAACAACCTCCCCTACCCTGTGTGCTGTTCATTTAAAACTTGGACTGGCAGGCTGGCTCAGTCCCAGCCTGTTGGTCCAAGTTTTAAATGAACAGCATGCAGGGGAGTTATCTGCATCTCAGTGCTGCTGCCTCCAATACAGAGGCAGCAAAGCAGGGTAGCAGGCAGGAGCCGGCCCGTGCAGGGAACTGGTTTGAAAACCAGCTCCCACCTGCCACCCCGTGCTACTGCCTCTATATCAGAAGCAGCAGTGTAGGATGGCAGGGAGCTCTCGGGGGTGGGGCTGGAAGTACACCGGCTGCTGGCCCCGCTACCGGGAGCCACTGAATAATCATGTAACCGCCAAAAATTATTGCAGTTACATGATTACTAAATTCAACGAAACCTACAAGAAACCTGAAGAGAGGTTTTTGGATCAGGGTGCAAGCTGATAAGCATGCAGTTGGTGCTGTGAGCAAAAGAACTGCTTCCTGCTATCTAATTCCTTCCATGTTCAGAGTCACTTTCTTGGTAAATAAACAAAACTGCATTAGAGAAATACCTATCACCAATTTCTCCTAACTGGCACATCCCTTGGACACCAAACTTTGAATAGTTGCTTGGGTCGAAAAGGGATATCATGAATATGGATGTACTTCTTCACACAATGCATGCACATCCTCTGGAACTAGTTGCCAAGGATGTTGTGAAGGCCAAAAATATAACTGGGTTCAAAACAGACCATAGTGAATAGGTTAATCAATCGCTATTAGCCAAGATGGTCACAACCCCATGCTTCAGGTGCCTCAAGCCACTGACAGCCAGAAGCTGGATCTGCATAACATGGGATGGATAACTCAATAATTGTTGTGTTCTGTTCATATCTTCTGAAGCATCTGGCACTAGTCACCGTCAAAAGACAGGCTACTGGGCTAGACAGACTACAGGTCTGACACAATATGGCCCTTCCTATGTTCTTATACTGTATGCAATTTACATCAGAACAAAAGCTCACAGTATTTTCTTAAAACTGATAGATTAGTGAAGTGAAACACAGACAACCCAATCATCATTAAGTATAATCTCATTTTAACAGCAGCCAAAGGACAAAAATAAAGCATCTTAAATTGAGCAAGACTACAGGCTGATTCATAGAGTTTGAGCTCTTGAAAGGAGGTGACGAAGCAAGAACAGAGCACAAATCGGCCAATTCACTGAACTCCGAAAGTGATGGAAAGGAGGGGGATGAGAAGTGACAAAGTGCACTCGGGGGAGGAGGCACAGAAGAGGCCAGGGGTGGAGTAGGGGTGGGGCCTGAGCGGAGAGGTAAGTTGAGTATGCCTGAAAAAATGAGAAGTGACACGCATTTAAAAAGCAAGGGAATGTGTGAGGTGCATGCTGGTCACAGTTAATGCACATGCCCGATTTCAATCCTGCAGCCCACTGAAATGAAGGAGGGCCACTCCTGCGGCCCACTCACTAGTCTTGGCTGCCCATTGCTGCAGTAGCTCATTTATTAGTAATGGTAAAATGGAACTAGAGTCAAATACATACCTGCCATGCCAATAGCTGTCCAGGTTCAAGTTCAGCAGCTTTTTTGTAAGCACTTTGGGCCTGATCAGGCTGCTCTAACTCTGCAGCTGCCAGGCCAATAAACACCCAGGCATTGTAGTTATTTTTCTCGTGTTTCAGCACTGCCTAAAAATATAAAAGTTAAAATGAACTTGTACTAAATGTGTGTTATAGACTCAACTACTGAGTTCAATTAATCATTTTTCTTACTTTCTAGAAGAAAAGCTCCTGAAAATACTAGCCTGGTACACATGAATTTTATTTATTAGATATCTATTTAACAAGATGTTGCTTTCTGCATAGTGATAACATAAATTAGAGCATTAATAAAAGGTTCATGTTCTAATTGGTATCTTTCCCTAGCAAGAAGAAACTGCATCTGAATAATCCTAGTGATACAGGATCACTCTAAATTCTATGGTAAAAATAGACTTTTGTCATAGTCACCTGAGGATTGCTGCCCTGTTCTTCGGATTTAAGCATATGGTGATCAGATTTCTTCTTCATTTCTGGACACACTAATATGGGCAACTACTGAAATCAACATCACACCAAACCACAATATCTATTGTCTAGCAATAAGATTCAGTGTGCGAACTGAAAGGGTGGCCTTTTTCTGACTCTGGTAAACTTCATCTTCACTCAAGAAAGGAAGGATTCTTCCACAAAGACTTTATTGATTATCCCAAAGCACATTATTCACTGTGAACACTGCTAAAATGTGTATGTTACTTAGTATGTACATTACTACAGGAAATGTAAAGTACGGATCTAGTGCACAGGAAATAGATAGGAATTTTTACATATATGCACAATTTTTATACAAATGGAAGAATTAATTACCTTGCAATGTTTTAAGGCTTCTTTGTATTCTTTATTTCTTATTGCATCTCTGGCACTTTTTAATGCTGCCTTCACCTCCTTATTTGACATTATTACTCTGTAAGTCAAAAGACAGAAAATTAGTCTTAAAGAAAAGACATTTATATCAAATATTGTACAACGCATTCTGCTTATTGTACTACACCATTGTAATACACCAAGAAAACATTTGAGCAAATGTATATTTGGTGCTCTACAAGTGTAAGGCAAAATCCCTACTCCAAGTAGCTATCAATCCAGTATAGACAGAAAAGCAGTGCACATATATATAAACATATATGTGATAATATACCTTTGAATCCCATGCATCATTTTTAGTATGTGAATAGTCCCACTGAAATTACTGAGACTAATCATGTACTCAAATTTATACGCATCCTTAAATGCTGTGCTGGATCTAAGCCAGGCCATCACTTTGAAATACTATAAGCTACTTCTCATCCCAGAGAAGATTTTTTTTTTCTTGACAATTGGGGCACATTATATGGTTTCAATAATATGTAGGTTTACATGTTTCTGTCATTCATATTTGAAAGATTTCTTCAACACCTTTTGGCCATACCATTCTACCAACATCAACAAGCAACCTGAAATTCCACTTCCAAAGTAATGCTAATAAGGGAAAAAATCACTTCATAAGTTTGGAAGAGTTTGTGCAGAAATGAAGGAAATATTCAGGGTTTTTGTTTTTGTAAGAAAATGTAAACAATTAAAGTTAGCAACATTCTTTGAAGTTAACACATGGTATCATTTAGAGCACATACATATATATTTCAATATACATCAATCTGATGCACACATTATATACACACACTGTAACACCTGCTTTAGAAAGTGTATGTGGTTCAATTGCAATGATCATTGTTGCCAGGATGGGGAATGTGATTGGAAGGAGATATTCAGAGCTAGTTCCTCTTGCACTGGGTGAGTAGAAAAAGAACCAGTGTGCTGGATCACTATGTAGTTTGGCGGTTAAGTTACTCCCTGGGATATGGAGGAACCAAGTTTAAGTCCCTGTATTCCAAATCAGTATTCTAACATAAGAACAGCCATACTGAGTAAGACCAACGGTCCATCTAGCCCAGTATCCTGTCTGCCGACAGTGGCCAATATCAGATGCCCCAGAGGGGAGGGAACACCACAGGTAATCCTCACATGATCCCTCCCCTGTCACCCATTTCCACACAGAGCCTAGGGACACCATTCTGACCCATCCTAGCTAATAGCCATTGATGGACCTAACCTCCATGAATCTATCTAGCTCTTTTTAAAACCCCCGTTAAAGTCCTAGCCTTCATCACATCTGGGAAAGGAGTTCCACAGGTTGACTGTGTGCTGAGTGAAGAAAAACTTCATCTTGTTTGGCTTGAACCTGCTACCTATTAATTTCATTTGGTGACCTCTAGTTCTTATATTGTGGAAATAAGTAAAGAACTTTTCCTTATTCACTTTTTACACATTAGTCATGATTTTATAGACCTCTATCATATCCCCCCTTAGTCTCCTCTTATCTAAACTGAAAAATCCCAGTCTTTTTAATCTCTCTTCATATGGGACCCATTCCAAACCCCTAATCAATTTTGTTGCCCTTTTCTGAACCTTTTCCAATGCCAATATATTGTTTTTGAGATGAGTCGACCACATCTGTACGCAGTATTCAAGATGTGGGCGTACCATGGTTTTATATAGAGGCAATAAGATATTTTCTGTCTTATTCTCTATCCCTTTTTAATGATTCCTAACATCCTGTTTGCTTTTTTGACTGCTGCTGCACACTGTGTGGATGTCTTCAGAGAACTATCCACAATGACTCCAAGATCTCTCTCTTGAGTAGTTGTAGCCAAATTAGTCCCCACCATATTATACGTATAGTTGGGATTATCTTTTCCAATGTGCATTTCTTTACATTTATCAACATTAAATTTCATTTGCCATTTTGTTGCCCAATCGCTTAGTTTGGTGAGATCTTTCTGAAGCTCTTCACAGTCTGCTTTGGTCTTAACTATCTTGAGCAGTTTGGTATCAGCTGCAAATTTTGCCACTTCACTGTTTACCCCTTTTCTTATCCTGATCGTGGTCTACTGATATAATGGGGTGGGTGGTGTCTCTTCAGTTTTTCATGAAAAAGATGCCTAACGTGACCTTCGGTGCCTAACTTGGGAGAGGATCCTGGCTCAAATCTGTGACTCCCTGTAGAGAGAGGCCCTCTCTCTCTCTCTAGCCTTGAGACACTCTGGCACCTAACTCTGAAAGACAAAGCTTAGCCTCCACACCTTCCTTGGCATTTCCTACTGCTAGGTTGGACAGCTCCCTGTTTGGCTTGCTGGTTTTTTGTAAATTCTTTTCTTTGGCGCTGAACTCACCCTGTGCAATGTATATGGAGGCTGGGCACCTAACTCAGGGTTTAACGATCCCACTGGGCTGCAAGATGCCTAAATATCAGGAGTTGAAACACTCAATACAAAGATGTGTGTCTGGCAGAAGGGGGGGCAACTCTACTAGGGTTACCATATTTGAACTTTCAAAAAAGAGGACACTCCTGAGAGGGAGTGCATCTATATCAGTATCCACCAACTCACATTGTATTAATGTGTTATATAGTATATGTATGTTAATGCAACGTGAAGTTGGTAAATACTGATACACTCCCTCTCAGGAGTGTCCTCTTTTATGAAAGTTCAAATATGGTAACCCTAAGCTCTACATATTCAGGATTGCAGGGCAGCAAAAAAGGAGAATGCAGACATCCCTGCTTGGGCTGTTAAACCCGGCAAGCTGGGAGGGTCTCCGAGCTCTCCAGGCACATCCGCACTGTAGCATCAGCCCAGCAAGGCTGTAGATCTGGGCTCTCGCCCTACTGCTGTGTGTGTGTGGGGTGAAGATCTAACCCCTCCTCGGTGGATCAAGACCCTCCAGTCCCGCATCCCACTCTCTGGGGTGTTTCTCCTTCCCTGCCCCGAGCCGGGACTCTGTGCCTCCGCCAGGGCGGCCAGTAACTTGCTAGTTACCGCACAGGGCCTCACTAGCAGCTGTCGCCCACGGGGGGGCCGGGGCCCTCCGCCTCCCACCCAGCAGCGCGCGCCAGCGCCTCGCACCGCCGCTCCGGGGTCCCCTCCGCACACCGAGCCCGCCCGCCCAGGCTTAGCTGGGGAGTGCGGGGCCGCCCAGCCAGCCGGGGGCCAAGCAAAGGCCCTTTGGAGCCGCTAGCAGCACCGCCCCCTGCGCCCGCACTCGCGACCACTGAGCGCTTCACCTGCCTCCGCCTCCTGCCTCAGTTAACAGCCGCCAACTCCCCGCAGCCCGGCTCGGCCGCGCAGGCGCACTGACTCGGTTACTACCCTTCTCGCGTCAGGGCCATTGAGGCCACCCAGCGGGACCCCGCCATCTTACCGTCCTCCCGCTCCTAGGGCAAGATGGGAGTCGTAGTCCAGCCCCTCTACTCCCCCGGCCACCTGGCCTCCGAGGCATCATGGGAGATGTGGTTCGTCGTGGCCCGCTCCCGCGAGGCCTCATGGGCGCTGTAGTTTGTTCTGCTCGCGGGGCGGTCACGGGACCCTGCTCTCAGCCCAGCCCTCCCCCCATGGATGCAGCCTGCCGGCCGCGGAGCACCACTCGCCCTGCGGCGGCCTGTGGGGCGCGGGTATCCGGGGCGCGAGGAGCGGATGAGGGGGCGGTGCGGAGAAGGGGCCCGGGGGCTCGCGGCCCTGGCGCTGCTGCTGCTGCTGGCGGCTTCCAGCCGCTGGGAAGGGGCGCAGGCGGGGCCCGGGGCCCGGGGACGCCTCACCGCTGGCAGCCGCCAGGGGGCGCGCAATGTGGTGCTGGTGATGTGCGATGCCTTTGTAAGTATCCCCCAGTGCTCCCTGCTTCTCCGCGCCTCTGCTCACGTGTGAGGCAGGTACCACCAAACACTCGCCCTGTGCCGCCAGCTTGGGCGGGGTGTGAGGAGCTTGGGGTGTCACCTGCAGCTCAGAGATACTTTGTGCAACGTGAGCCACGGCAGCGGGTGCCTCGGTGTCAAATCGCATTGGTCTGATGTTGAGATGGCGTTTCACAGGCTCTGAAAACCGTGTTGGGAGCTGTTAATGGGCCACAGTCAGGGCTTGCCAGACTACCTTGCCCAAGCAAGCACCACAGTCCCAGAAAAAAGGGGGTACCCCTGTGAGCCTTCCAGCTGCATCATCACTGCAAAACTATCCAGTAGGAGGCACCTTCACTTTTTAGTGTGCCCCAGAAGCTCAAATGAGGATCCTTATTGTGAATGCTGCAATACAAACATAACATGAGTAGCCTCCCTCTCATGAGTTCAGACTGACTATTCATGAGAACACATGAAGTTACATGTGTGTAAATGTTTGCTGGGCATGCCATACAGTAAAAGACAATCCTTTCACCAAGGAGCTTACAATATACTTTAAGACAAAGTGCATCAAAACACCTTGAGGGGTAGAAAATATAAGTGCAAGTAAAATGAACATGTGGATGCCTACACTAGCTATGTGCACAAATAGAGGGGTTTAATTCATTTGAAGTTTGGGGTTTTGGGGGGGAAGGTAGGTTTGGTTTTAAGATATAAATCAATATTATTGATAAAAGTTGTTAAATAGATTAATAAAGTGAAAGGCCATTTAAACTGCAGAATACTGTTGTGGGCACCATTGCAAGTTGCAGTGAAAGTGGGGAAGCTGCAAGTGGGACTGCTACTACTCTTCCCGTGCCTTGGATGGGCTGATATGAGGCACGGGTGAAGGTTATGGCCATGCTTGCATGCAGACATACTGAAACACCCTCCAATGCACTGGCCTTACTCTCATAGGAAAGGAGGAAAAGCCAGTGTTTTGTTTCTTTATCATGATTTGTTCCAGAAACTCTAATGAACATGTCAGGATAGGCCACAAGAAAAGAACCAATCTGTGCAATAATCAGAGCATAGACTATCAAGAATTTTAACAATCAAAACAAAGACCTTAACTGAATTTGGCAGTGGAAATGCATCACTTTAGCATACAAAGCTTTAAGACTATTAAGTGTTTCTCACTCTGTTAATTAGTGCATTGGCCAGTCCATGTGGGACCAAGTGGCCTTCTCTTTCCTTCCTTATGGCCTTCACTTTCCTTCTTGGGTACAATAAGCAACACTGCTGTGGCCAAACTCAATGCATTTTACCAATCAAGTAGCAGTGAAGATGCAAGACCGAGTGTATTCTTGATTACTAGAGGCAAGGCATATTTTTCCTCTTAAAAGAAATGTTAGAAGTTTTGGGCAGAATTTGAAATGGTTTTTTTTTTTTCTAATAATGAAACTTTTTTTTAACCCTGGCTTAGCTGTAGCCAGCTTTCTTCATTCAGGTCCTTGTCTGATTTAGGCACCAGGCAAGTGGGGGATGATGCTTTCTACATTTGATGTGAAAGAGTTGTAGAACTGCGTATCGTCTGCATTTTCAAGTACTGAATTTCAGAGTATCTCACATTCTCCCTTTGGAGGTTAGTATACAGCCGCTCCCCAAGTTACAACCACCTCCACTTACGACCATCCACACTTACGACCAAAGCGGTCGTAAATGCGGATCCGAGTTACGAACGGCGATCTGCGCTTATGAACAGCGCGGTCACCATGTAACTCTATGGGATCCAAGTTACGAACACTTCGAGTTACGGACCAAGTGTTGGTCCATAACTTGTTCGTAACTCAGGGAGCGGCTGTATATGTTGAAATAAGATGGGAATAAGATTGATCCATTTAGTTCTCCTTAGATGAGTGCAGTAAAGAGGGAGGAGCAGCTGCCTATCATGACTCAACTATATCTGGGAAGAAAGATTGAAGGCAGCTCCGACTGACTCCAACCACCTGTACCAGATCCAAAAAGGCAACTCTCAGAAACCTGTTGGAGAACATTTTAATTTGCCGGAGTACTCATTAATGGATCTCTAAGTTACCGTGTTGTGTCAGGCCAATTCCACAAGCCAAATACACAGGGAAGCCTTGGAACTTAACTTCATTTACAGGTTTGGGACCCATCACAAAGGTATGAATAAAGACATTACGGCTGTGTCTAGACTGGCCAGTTTTTCCGGAAAATCAGCCGCTTTTCCGGAAAAACTGGCCAGCTGTCTACACTGGCCGCTTGAATTTCCGCAAAAGCACTGACTTCCTACTGTAAGAAATCAGTGCTTTTTGTGGAAATACTATGCTGCTCCCGTTCGGGCAAAAGTCCCTTTTGCGCAAAACTTTTGCGCAAAAGGGCCAGTGTAGACAGCTGAGATTTGTTTTCTGCAAAAAGGCCCCGATCGCTTTTTTGCAGAAAATGGCGTCTAGATTGGCCATGGACGCTTTTCTGCAAAAAGTGCTTTTGCGGAAAAGCGTCCGTGCCAATGTAGACGCTCTTTTCCGCAAATGCTTTTAACGGAAAACTTTTCCGTTAAAAGCATTTGCGGAAAATCATGCCAGTCTAGACACAGCCTACCTGGCTAGCACACTACATTCCACATCCTAATGACTTAAAAAACACCAACCAATGGGTATTTAAGAACAATTTTCACCTTCTCTATCAGCTTCATGTGGCATGAACACTCTAATTGCTTTCCCCCTTTTTCCTTCCCGGCCCCCCATCCCCTATTTATTTTGGAACTGGACCTTTATTAATTCCATTTATCTGAAGAAGTGGGCTGTGCCCACAAAAGCTCATGAAACCATCTACATATTTTGTTAGTCTTTAAGGTGCTGCACGATTATTAGATGTTTTTTAAGTTTTTCCAGTTAAAGACTAACACAGCTACCCCTCTGAAGCTTCAGATCTCTTAAGGAAGTCAGCACTGTCAAATGATGTTGATAGATTGAACAGCTGAGGTGACTGCCCACTATTTGTGGCAAGAGATCATTTACCAATTAGGGATGTCAGCTAGGGATGTGAACAACTAGTCGACTATCCGATAAGCAAATGCTTATCAGATAGTCGACAGTCAAGTTGACTAGTTGCTTCCCCCACTTGCTGCCTCTATCAGAAAGAGGCAGCAAGGGGGTTAGGGTGGAGGGAGTACTTCAAATTGGCAGCGCTGCATAGAGCCTGGGGTCAGACCCTGGTCTCCATGCAGCACTGCCTCTTTGAAACACCATGTGCAGCCTGGGGCCAGCTGGGGTGTCCCCAGGTTGCACGCAGTGTTTCAAAGCAGCAGTGCTGCATGGAGCCTGGGATTAACGACACTGGGCTCCCCATGGCGTTTCAGAGTGGCAGAGCTGTGTAGAGTCTGGGATCAGAGGGGGAGTCCCCAGCTGACTCCGGGCTCCACACGGTGCTGCCGCTTTGAAATGCCGTGAGGAACGCGAGGCCAGTGGTAGACTGCCCTGCTGGCCCTGTGCTCCCCGCAGTGCTTTTGCCTTTGAAGTGTAGCAACCACCGTAGGGCTTTTGCTACATTTCAAAGGTGGAGGTGCCCTATTGACTAATTGAATAGTCTATGCAAATTGCATCAACTATTCAATTAGTCAGTTACTCGAAATTTAACATCCCTAATGTCAACGTGTAGTCGACTATGTGATTAACCAATAAGCCTAGGCTTATCGGTTAATCTTGTTGACTACATGCCTTTTCCTGAACCCGCCTTGCTGCCTCTGTGCAAGGTGGAGCAGCCTCTGTCCATGGGGAGCTTGGATCCCCTGTATATAGGGGCTGCTGCTGGACCAGTCTCTGTCCGTGGCCAGCCCGGGCGGCTACAGACAGAGGCTGCTTCACAGCACCTTCCCTTCCCTCTCACCCCCACAACAGTATCTGTCTGCGGGGAGCTTAGACCACCTCCTCCCCTCCCCCCGCAGACCAGTTCCCACCTGGCACCCTATGCTGCTGCCTCTGATACAGAGACAGCAGCGTGGGATGGCAGGGGGCTCCTCAGGAGTGGAGCCAGAGTGCGCTGTTTTCCAGCCCCACCACCAGAGACTATAGAATAGTTGAGTAAGCAATAAGAATTCATGCGGTCACTTGACTATTCAGTTAAAATATTTTTACCCTGCCTCTCTATTTAAAATATTCGAGGCGGCTTACAAAATGTTTAAAACCTGTTAAAACATCTCAAGACACACACCTAAACACCAATAAAAACACAAGTGAAAAGGGTGGCTTTGGCTTGCCAGAATTTGGATGAAGTATGTTTCAGTAATTCCTAGAATGGTTAATTTGTCATATACTGGGGCTTTGGTTCATTTTCATAATATTTTCTTTCTGATTATTAAAAGAAATGTTACCATTATCAGTTTTAATGGTAACTATTTTCTCTTTGATTGCAGGATGGAAGGTTGACATTTTATCCAGGAAATCAGACTATAATCTTGCCTTTTATAAATCTCATGAAAAGATATGGCACTGTTTTTCTCAATGCCTATACCAATTCTCCAATATGTTGTCCTTCTCGTGCAGGTAAGACCATATTAAAAATGGTCAATTAGTAAATGAAGTAGTAAGTGTGGCTGTCAGAAGTCCTGACAGGTCTCTTGCTCTGTTGAATGATGCTAACTGTTCAGCTGTGTGCCTGTGCTCCTCCTGTGTGCTGTGTTGACTTTGCACAAGTAGTCAATGCAGTAGACTCTGAAAGAGCCCATAAGGATCGAAGGTACCAGGCCAGGTTTACTGTCAAAAAAAGTACAGTAATAGTTGTCAGTAGACTACCGAAACTCTAGGCATATGTACCCCTGACAATGGACCGGGTCAGTCAGAGAGAGGGATCACGGCCCCCTATGCTGGACAAAGATAATCCTTACAAGTCACAACTTTATACACAGGTACAAACAAATTACTCATCACTGCTGGCATGTCAAGTTGCCACCCTCTAATGTTACTTAGATACCACCCATCACCCTGCACTTGGTGGTTCGATTAAAACATCTCTGTCATGCTGACATTTTAGACCCTGTTCTGAACTTGGGTCAATATGTCCCTGTTATCTTTGGGGAGTGAGTGGGTACCAAATTGCTGCTTAACTAGGTGTTGTTTCCATCCCTCTGGAATATGCTTTCAACCTGGGTACAGTATCAATTAGTGTTTTACACTATCATCCCTGTTTGTGCCAAGTTCTGTGAACAGGGGCCTACTTATAAATATAGTTTTCTAAATAAAGCTTAGCTTTACTTTATATTAGCAAAGTATTGACCATTCTTGGCCAGGCTCCAGACCTCAGAAGGCTTGAGCTGGGAGTAAGCCCCAATTTTTAAATGATTATCTGAAATGATCTAAATGTCCTGAGGTTTTATCCATTTCTCCTTCTCCTTCTCTGGGCCTCACATGCTTCTTCCTTCATTCTTCTCTTCCAACTTCTCAGCTACCCCAAGCCATTGCAAACTTCACTCAGGTCTCAATACTTCTGAAAACCTTAAAGGATTCCAGGGGACTTGTTAGTTTGTCCTCTGGGATGTTGATCTGTGACTGTATTCAGGGATGCTCTGGGGCTTCCCAGCACAGAAATACTTTCTACCTTTCTTACTGTCTGGAGCTTTGCCTTGTGATTTTAGCTCTTCCAACCAATTCTTCTTAACTATCCTATATTTTCTGTATTCATTACCTAAATATGTTATAGCATTTTAATTTTTGTTGTTGTTTAAACCAGTTATACTCAGACTCCTCTGTATTGTGCAGTTCTATGACTACAGAATTTGCCATATAATACACCATTTGATAAAAAATTGTGCTTCAGAATCCAAGTTTTCATTTTAATAAGTTTCTAGCCCTTATTGTTGTGGAGTAAATCTTTCATATATGAATTAATTGTAACCAATGTAGTGATGTCTGTTTGAGTCCACAGAGGGACTGTGAGAGGAACTGATTCATTCATCTCCATTAAATATTCACACTAAAACCTAAAATATTGTAGATTAAGGCTCTGATTCAGAAATGCACTTATATGTATATGTGATGAGGCAGAGAGGCCCCATGCTGGCAACAGTCACTGACTGGCTCTCCACTATTAATGAAGAGAGGGTTAAGGAGAGCCTGTGGATCCATTTGATGCTGCCGTGCTTCACTTGCACCCAGTACAGACATTGTCAGGCATGGAAAGAAGAGCTAAAAAGGAGACGAACCAGCTCAATTCAGGGCTGACCAGGGCTGAGACCCTAGGGCAACTTGCTACCTGGGTGAACCCTTTGGTGGATTGGACAGCTAGGCCCTGGAAAACTAATAGAAAAGGAGTGGCTATTCAGAGCAGGAGCAAAAGGGTCCTCCTGAAGATCCCATGGATGAGCCTGAATCTGAGGTCTCTGTTTTCCTTTCTGTTTTGGATTTTGATGCCCCTGAACAGGTAGAACTTACATATGCCATAGCCAGAGAGCTAAGGCTCCACCTCAGGACTGCATTTGTGAGGATGGCATCTGGGGACCCACAGCAGGGGTTAGTTGTGTCCTGATGGTCAACATGCTTAACTTTAAGCTTAGGAAAATCCCACTGAAGTCAAGGGAGCTACTCACACATTTGAAATTTTACACTGTAATTCTTTGCTGAATTGAGGTCTTTGTTAGTAACAAATACTGTTCTTACAATTAATAAAAATGCTTTTTTTCCAGGAAAAGTAAGGAATTTTTTAGTAACTGTGTCATGCTTCAGATAGTGGGACCTTAGCCTATGACTGGGACTCATAGGCAGTGTCACAATACAAATTGAAAAACAATAATGATTAGATCAGGTTAGGAGTGTTGGATTCTACTGTCTGCTCTATTATTGGCATACTATGCAAACTTAAACAAATAGTTTTACCTCTTTGGATTTCAGTGTTCTTGTCCGTGCAATGAGGATAAAATTTGCACTACCATGTAAGTTAATTAATGTGTTGAGACATTTGGATGGAGGATGCTATGGAAGATGTTTTAAAAGTACAAAGTATTAATATTATTATTAGGGCTGTCAATTTATCTCAGTTAACTCTTGAGATTTTTCTCAAAACATTAATCATGATTAATTGTAGTTTTAATTGCACAGTTAAACAATAGAATATTAATTGAAATTTATAAAATATTTTGGATGTTTTTTCTACATTTTCAAATATATTGATTTCAAAGACAACACGGGATATCAAGTGTACAGTGCCCACTTACATTATTATTTTTATTAAATATTTGTGCAGTAAAAATGATAACAGAAATGGTATTTTCAATTCACCTCATACTAGTAGGGTGACCAACCCTTCTGGTTTGAGTGGGACTCTCCCAGAATCAGGCTTGATCTTCTTGAGGATCCTGAAGCTGGAAGATCAACTGCTAAAAGTCCGGTGGTGCAGCAGGGCTCTGACAAGCTCTCTCCCTGCTATGGCGCCATGTAGATCCCAGAATCAGCTGGCATGTCCCTCTCTATGGTCCCTAAGCAGGGGGTGGTGGTCTCCGTCCACTGCCCTGAGCGATGACTCTGGGAACTGCAGCCAATGGGAACTGTGGGGGCGATGCTGCAGGCAGAGGCAGTGCACAGAGCCACCTGGACCCCCTGCCTAGGGGCCACAGGGACACATGCTGGGTGCTTCTGGGAGCAGTGTGTGGCAGCCCAGGCTGGGAATTTTCCTTAGCCGTGTTCTACCACTGACTGGGAGCCACAGCAGGTAAGCACCTTGACCCTCAGCCCCAACCGTGAGGTCTCCCTGACCAATTTCCCTTACAGAGCTTATACCCTCGACTCCATCCTGCACCCTAACCCCCTATCCCAGGCTCTGCTCAGAGCCCTCTCCCACACGCCAAACTCCTTGGCCCCAGCCCAGAGACTACAACCCCTCCCCCAATCCACTGCCCCATCCCAATGAAAATGTGTGAGGGTGCGGGAAAATGAGCGTCGGGGGGGGGGAGGATAACATGAGCAAGGACAGGGCCTTAGAGAAGGGGCAGAGCAGGGATGGACCAAGGGTTGAACTTACAAATGTAGAATTATGTACAAAAAATAACTGCACTCAAAACCAAAACAATATAAACTTTAGAGTTAGAAGTCCACTCAGTCTTACTACTTGTTCAGACAATCAGTCCAACAAACAAGTTTGCTTACATTTACAATAATGCTTCCCACTTGTTTACAATGTCAATTGAAAGTGAAAACAGTTGTTTGCATGACACTGTTGTAGCCAGGGTTGCAATATATATATGTGCCAGATGCATGAAAGATTCGCATGTCCATGCTTCCTCCACCATTCCAAAGAACACATGTCCTTGCCGATGATGGATTTTACTTTATAACAGTCCAAAGCAGTACAGACTGACACATGTTCATTTTCATCATCTGAGTCAGATATCATCAACAGAAGATTAATTTTCTTTTTTGGTGTGATCAGTTCTGTGGTTCCTATATCGGAGTGATGTTCTTTTAAAACTTCTGAAATCATGCTCCATGCCTCATCCCTCTCTGATTTTGGAAAACATTTCATATTCTTAAATCTTGGGTTGAGTGATGTAGCTATCTTTAGAAATCTCACATTGGTATCTTCTTTGCATTTTGACAAATCTTCAGTGAAAATGTTTGTCATGGTTCCCTTCCCCCTATGTTTTTTTGAATTGTCTAATGAATACAAATATGCATAACTCAAAGATGCTTTGGACAAAATATCTCATGTAACCTATCTATTTTAATGTCCCAATCTGCTGGATCTGTAAATCTTATTTTGGTGCATGTTTCACTCTTGTATGTAAAGTTAGAAATATGGGGTAGGAAATGGTTTATGGTTTTAAATGTGCAAATGAAAACATCAAAGGAATTTCCAATGCTTGGACACCTCAGTGTCTGGGTGGTCAATGTAATGACCTGTAAACAGCCTGGTTTTGACTCTCTAAGTTTTAGCAGAGGTTGGTCTTGGAAAGACACATGACCAAACCAACTTATACTGGTATACTAGGTAATTAACCAGGTAACTTTCTATGGAAGGGGGAAATGTAGAAACAAAGGATTCCTGCCCCAAATGAAGTTTATTTAAACTGGAAAGCCAGCAGTCTCTTTGTCTTTGGCTGGCATGACACACCCAAGAAAATAGCCAGGGACCTCAGGGAGAAAAAGATCATCCCTCGCTTGGAGGTTTAGCCAAAATAAGAACAGTTTTACAGTAAGTTTGTAATAAGCTTTAGTGTGTTAGAACTAGCTATGCATTTTCTTTTACATTTGTAATTTACTTTGCTCTGTCCATTTTCTCTTGCAACCACTTAAATCCTACAGTTTGTACTTAATAAACTTACTTTTATTTACTATCAAGCTCAGTCTAAATAGTTGTTCCTTGGGGGAGCCATCAGTGTGTACATCCTCCTTTCATTGTCAAAGGGGTCTTACCTGAATGGGCTTTCGACATGTGAAACTCACACAGTGAAAGACAGATTTGTTTGGAGTTTTGATCCCATTTGGGGGCTGGTTTCCTGAATGCTGTGCCTGGAACTGCATTCTCCTCAGTGCTTGAAGTGATTCAGTTTCTACATTTCTCTTCGGGGGGAGAAGGGGAGAGAGGTAGTCTCAACTCTGTGCCTTGGCTGGGGGAGACCAGGTGAGCTAACTAAGCAGGACAGGGTGGTGAGGAGCCCCAAAGAACAAGAAGGCAAGTGTCAGTGTCTTTGTCAGAACACCAGAAAGCAGCCCCAAGGGGTTTTCTGAAACCGCACCCTGTCACAATATTCTTAAAATTAACATGTGCTGAGTCATCATCTGAAACTGGTATAAAACAAAATATATGCCAGAATGCATGTAAAAGAGATCAGGAGATATACAATTCTCCATAAGGTGTTCAGTCACAAATTTAATTATTGCAATATTTTTAACAAGTGACATCAGCATGAAAGCATGTCCTCTAGAATGGTGGCCAAAGCATGAAGGGGCATACAACTGTTTAGCATATCTGACACGTAAATACCTTGCATTGTCAGCTACAAAATTGTCATGTTCTCACTTTCAGGTGACTATGTAAATAAGAAGACTGCAGCATTATCTCCCATAATTGTAAACAAACTTGTTTGTCTGAGGGTGTGACTACACAGCACCCTAAACTCGAAATAAGATACGCAAATTGTGTATCTTATTTCGATTCTATTCCGAAATAGCTTATTTTGAAATTTGGCATATCTACACAGCACTAAATTTTGAAATAATGCACTATTTTGAAACATCCCTTAACCCTCATGGAACCTTCAAATAACCTTCAAATAACCTTCGAAATAGCAGGCAGTTTGTTAAGACATAGGTATCCTGAAATAGTTATTCTGTGTAGACGTACCCAGAGTGAATGGATAACCAAGAAGTAGGACTGAGTGGACATGTAGGCTCTAAAATTTTCCATTGTTTTGTTTTTAGTTCAGCTATATTTTGTTCCTAAGTCTAAATTTGTAAGTTGCACTTTCCTGATAAAGAAGTTGTATTACAGTACTTATATGAGGTGAATTGAAAAATTACGATTTCTTTTGTTTCTTTTTGGTACAATGCAAATATTTGTAATAAAAAAAATAAAGTGAGCACTGTCTACTTTGTGTTCTGTGTTGTAATTGAAACCAATGTCTTTAAAAAGTAGAAATCATACAAAAGTATTTAAATAGATGGTATTCTGTTATTGTTTAACAGCGCAATTAATCATCCTTTATTTTTAATTGCTTGACAGCCCTAATTATTATTTTATAAATGCATTGACAAGCATTTGTTTCTGACTTGCTTTTTTGCAGCTATGTGGAGTGGCCTTTTTACTCATTTAACAGAATCTTGGAATAACTTCAAAGGTTTAGATCCAAATTATACAACCTGGATAGACCTGATGCAGAAGCATGGCTACCACACTCAGAAATATGGGAAACTAGACTATACTTCAGGACATCACTCAATGAGGTAGGCAAAGGATAGAGTCCTCTCTGGCACAGCATTCATAAATGTGATTAAATGTGAATAGATTATAGATTGACCATGGCTTATAGGAATTTTTCTAAAGAAATTCTTTTAGAAATGTAGGGAGGCTCTGGTCCTGCAAAATGTTAGGCATCGGAATACAGTTACTTCCATGAAAAGTCACATTGATTCAGGTAGGGTACAAAGACACCAAATGCATGACACAAGTACAAATGATTATGCTTAAGAAATTTATATCTCTCTGATTTTGCCCATTTGGATAGAGTCAGGATAAAACTAAATTTTTAATAATATTTTTAAAGCAGCTTCCTAACAAGATTGCAGGGTAGCTAGCCCGAAGTAATTTGATTTCATTAGGATTCTCACCAGAATTCATCCACATATCCTAAACATGTTTTGCTGAATTTTGTGCAATGAATGTATTCATTTTAGTTTGCAAACACAACTTTCTTTCAATTTTGTATGTAGATCAATTTCATTTTGTTATGGTAAATTAGAATAAAATACATTTTGTAGTACAGAGTACTAATTACGATTTTCATGCTTTACTTGGTAAACCAGGGCTTTAAGATGATGAAGGCAGAATCCCTCTCCATTAAATTCTGTCTGAATTGTCTACAAGAAGGATGACTCATTAAAATTTTTAGCCTTTTGTATGACTCAATTAAAAGTCATTAATTATTTTTCAGCGTTTTTTTTTTCATTTAACAAACCAAAGATATTTTAAATGCCAACACATAAAACAACTTAACAAATTACTATATGTTCCCAACACATGGATTTGTATATCATATATTCAAATAAATTAATAAAAAATTAAAGGGCAAAAGGGGAGAAAGAGCTAGATAGGTGAAGGCATAGGAAGGAAGGAATGTCTTATTTTCAGGCATTCTGTAGGGATTTTTAGTTCACCAGTTGTAGCAAGTTGTCCCAAATGACTCAGCTTTTTCTAGGGCTTGCCATCTATTGTATGTGATGCTGTGATTGGGGCGGTGGATCAGAGTAGGCTCAAAATTGCTGTGTTAAAGGCCTTAGAGTCCTGCCACATGTGTTCCAGGAAAAGAGCAGGAAAAGAATCCTCTAAGCATCTGAGAATGGCTGCAGCAAGAGGATAAAGGAGCACCCAGTTAGGGCCCAGAAGAGCCAAATAAAAAGAGCTGCAGAACTTAGAGACAATCAATTTCTTGCTGGAGCCAGAGGAGTGTAGATCAGGGCTACAACATGTGGCTCGTAGGCCGCATGTGGCCCGCGGCCCATTTTTTTGCGGCCCGCAGTGCAGTTTGGGTTTATGCAGGGATCAACACGCGGCCCGAGGGTGGGATCCTTTGAACATGACCTCCACTGGGAACATGGTCTGCAATGGTGAGGCATATCCCAGACGGGTTGAGCATTGAAAGACGCAAGTGGACAGGCTGGCTGGAACAGACAGATACAGGGTGTCAGCGTTTTTAGCCTCCAGGGAGGACGTGCTGGGGCATTGTGGGAAGTGCTTTGTATTCATGCCCATCGGTGTGAAAGAAGCTATTTGCATATATTTGCATGTATATGCAACCACACTTAAGTTGTGGCCCTCAGCATGTGCTGTGAGCATCATTGTAGTCCATGGGGCTTCCAAAGTTGAGTAGCCTGGGTGTAGATGATGATTATGGTGAGCTAAAGAGAACTGTAGCACCATGGACAGCTCAGTGCTGACAAAGACCTCAGGGAGCAGAAGAGCTTCTGGCTGGCTGGCTGCTGGGCCTGAATATTAAAAAGCTCTGGGGTAAGGAGGAAGCATTTGTGAAGGCAACAGGACATGATGGCACATAGGTGCTATGCTTAAGGATCAGGAGTAGTGGGCAAGCCCCAGGTACCCCTCCCTATAGACCACTAGGAAGTGCCCTACAATTGGACAGCAATAAACTCCAAAGGGGGATCTGAACTGTTAAGAGGCCCAGTTGGAGAGCTGAGGCCAGAAAAGACCAGAGAGTAAAGTTTTGAAGGAGGACGTTCTGGGGGTATGGTTCAATACCCGGGGTAGGACTCCCCTCACCAGAAGGGATGTTTGTGAGAGGTGGATGCCATGCCATTACAGATGCTTTTCTTTGCAGTTAGGTCTGCCAGTCCATTAAACCTGCCTTCCTGGTTGAGGGAAAAAATGCGGAGAAAGGGACAGATTTTTTTTTTCATTGAAACAAAATTTCACCTCTCACAATCAGTACAACTCTATGTACCATTCCTTTTGGTATAGTGATACCCAGCAAATAGAGGCTATTTGACCCAGTATAAAGATGTCAGCTTTAAGTTCAAGTGACAATTCTAGGATCACATGAATTCTGGTTTTAATACTATCCTAGAAGATGGAAACAATAGGGCATGATCAAAACATATGCATGCTGGCTCCTTTACCACACCCCACCCCATCTTAATATTGATCACTGAGGGTAGCTTTAACTTTGTGAAGTGTTTGGGTCAACCAGTGCACCCTACACATTTTTTGTTGTTCTTGCTGTTGAAGGAAACTTAATTGGAGGTCCAAGGTAGCTTTTTTTGCATCACTACATTAATATCTTTTTGGTGGGTCATTAGGAACTCATCTAGGGTAGCTTCCAATCTGGAAAAATAGTATAATTCTCTACAAAATTTGACAAATTCTGGCATTTCAGACAATGCAGGTTCATCTGGGCTGAACTGTGAGGTGAACAGGTGACAAATTTGAATATGTTGCCATACAGCAATGCTTGATATTATATTATAATTGGAGAGAAATTAAAGATGTGATCTGGTCCTCTGATGTTAATTGAAATATAGGTAGTATGCAGCATTCCATCCACATTATCTTCTTCCACACCCAGTTTCTAGCATGGGATTCTCCCAGTTTGGGTCCTCTACATGAGATGAAAGGTGAGATTTGCATTGGTGTGCTCCGTTGGCCCATATGTCCTTTCATAGTTTTTGTTTGTAGTCATACAGCAGCCATGCTGATGTGTGTAATCCTGTTGTGTTGAAGGCTGACTAGCCTAAACTGTTGCATGCTCAATCTGTGAAAGGGAAGTGGGGAAGGGGGGGCAGGAAGAGGGAATTTTAGTCAAATTACATGAAGACAGCTGCATCAGTCTCAAAGGAGGCTGTCTGTTCATCAACTTCACTAGAATTTGATCATTTAAATTATTTTTGCCCAGCATAAAGGAGCCTGAGACTGAGATACTATGATTGAAATCACTTCAGCAGATTATATTTCTTCCTAGGTAGACAGTCCAGAAGCCGTTTCCCTATAGGCTGTCTGGAGTCTTTACTAGGCCTTGCCTCAAAGCCTGTACGAACCTAAATATCTGAAATGTATTTGGGGTGGAAGCAGACCAGGAAGATTTTGCTAGCATTGAGGTGTTTTAAATCTCCCCATGTCCAGGGAATTTTTTAAGATGGTAATGTATTTCCAAATACTCTCACTAAAAATATAAGGGGGGTTACTCACCTTGTGCAGTAACTGGTATTTTTTGAGATGTGTCCCTCTGTGGGTGCCCCACTCTAGGTGTTTTGGTGCCCCTACACTTCTAATTTTCTGTGAAGAAAGGTTTTGAATTGAAAACAAGCCATAAAAAGAGCTCTCTTCCCTATCTGAAATGAGTAATCAGATGTGGAAAGGAGACTTTGGTAATTAATACTTAGCATTTACACAACCATTTTCAGCTTTAACGTGCCTTGTAGACATTAGCTAACTAATCCTAATCTGAAATAGGTAACTATATCCCCATTTTACAGATGAAGGAACACAGGTTTTTCAAAGTTCAGGCTCTGCATTGAAAAGAACAGTTATCCTGAAGAAGGCATCTAAAGCAAAATCTTATGATGTCAGTGAAAACTTTCTTTAGTTAACTGAGTCCATAATACATTGTATGTAAACTTATCTTACAAATAAAAGCATGTCTCTCTCTTTGTGATACTTTATATAACTTGTCATCTGAATTATGAATAGATGTGCCCTACTGTATCTTCAGGTTTTATCATTACAGAACCTCTGACGAATTTGCCTTTCTTTTCAGTAAGAAATAGATTTATGGACAGCATATGTAACAATAATCTGCTTGTAAAAGGAATAAAAACCAACATTTTTTTTCATTTTTGCTTCTTAATACTGGTTTATGTGTGTGATTGAAATCTTCACTGTGCCATGTTAAGACCTGTAAAACCAATTGTAAAGGAAGAAAATCATTTACGTATCTTTGTGGTTTTTTAGGTTAAAGATGTACATCACTAACTTGTTGAATACAGTGTTTATTCATACTCTTAAAAAAGCATGGCTGATCTTAACTGTATACAAGTACCTCAAATGCACTTTCATAGAATCTTTCTTTGAGAAAGCAATGGGTCAGAGTTTGTGCATGATAATGCAAGAAAGAAATTATTATATGGATGATTCATTCTTTTGCAGAAGTGTCTAGAATTATTTAAGGCAAGTGCAAATTACTTTGAAAGATAAGATTTTTCTGCATTGCATAAGGAGACTCAAGGCCAGATTCTGCCTCTCATCTGTTCCTGTTGTGTTAGTCTTGTGTACAGGCATACCCACCTATTATGCAAATAGAATTGCCCACTCTAAATCCAACTTCTTGCTCCCTCCTTGCCAGCATAATGGACTCCTAAGAGAATGTTGCAAGGCAGGGTAGTTTCAGGGTTGCTCTAATTTACACTACTTCGTGGCAGAGGTTAAACTATTTCCTAGCTTCCCCACAAGATTAGTGGAGTACAGAAGAGGATATGGTGAAGAAAACTTGGTCAGACCTACAGATCTGGGCTCCAGATTTAACACTGAGTCCCTGATCTTGCCCCCAGAGCTTCAGGAAGATTGGGGTCTCATTGCAAAAGCTTGAGTACAGAAGGATGTAAAAATTAATTAAATAGGTGATTCACTATTACAAGTGATCCTTTAAACTGCTATGGGGCCAGATTAAGGCAATTAGGGCCCCATAACCCAACCCACCTTTTCCCTCCACACACACACACATAGCAGCAGAGAATCACCTTTCCACTATAGAGATAGTGGTTTGGAGCTTCCTGAATACCAGAGGATAATTGGCTGGAGGCCTCCTCCCTTGGGAAGAGCATGATCAGGGAAGGACGTGAATACTTACCTCAGCAACCAAAGTTTATCTGTCTCAATGGTTGGATGAGCAGGCACACTGTATTTTCCTCCTTCTGCCATGCAGTCTTGCGCTGTTGTGTTATTCTGGTGGTAGTGAAACATCCCCAAGGCAATAGGTCTTGGCATTGATATCCTATATTTACCCATAAGGAAATTCACAGCTTTGAGACAGGGTGTCAGCAGATTTAGGCAGGTGTCACTACATTGGTTACATTCAGGTCACATAGTCAAACTTTTTTTTCTTTTGGTAGCCGTTAGGCTTAGTAACTTACTTCTTTATGAAAATAGTCTGATGGCTCCTATAGTGCTTATGCCTCAGTCCACTTATTTGAAATTCCTTCTTCTTTAGTGGAAAGAAATGTGTGTTAAATTGCTGCTAGTAGAGCTATTTTAGTATAATCCTTTCAAATTTTGTTTTGAAAGGTAGAAGTTTATTTTCCAAATTTGATTACTGTCGTATGGGCACAACTGAGAAAAGCTTGAATGACAGTTTGACTACATAGCTGACTAAAGTTTGGATAACTGAGAAATTCTATATGGTGGAAAAAATTATGGAGCAAAAACATTAATTTGTTGCTTTTGTTAGTTTCTGCTTGGCACATAATTCTTCATGAAAATGCATTGTTCCTTGTTCTATGCAGCTAAATAATACTTAGGTTTGTCTAGAACAGGTAAGAAATAAGAAGCAAACATATTTAAGTTTAATTAAGAAAAAGAAAGCAAGCAAAACTGATATGCAGGGGGGATTATTAATAATGTATATATTATCATACATTTATAAGATTGTTTAGTCATCCAAAGCTGATTTTTCAGGAGCTTGAGGTTGATTCAGTAGTAATACAAAATATTATACAATCAATGGTTCTGCACTGACAAAACTTGAGTAAGGTAGTGGTGAATCAAGCTCAGTGATTTTAGTCAGTGTTTATCTTTGTAGTTGATGCCCTAAACGTGCTATGCTGAAAGCCTTTTTCAAGTTACTGAGCCTTCTCAAATTTCTATTTAGTGGGAGTTGAGGGAGATCAGCACTTCACAGGATCAGGCCCTTACTGTTGCTCAAACAAAAGTGGGTGAAGGTTGAGAATGAATGAAAATAAATACATGGTGAGTCAGCCTTTTTCTGATGTATAAATAATTGGAACTTTAAAATTGAATACATTTTTCTCTAATTGAAAAAATAAAATGGATATTATTTTTGTTAGAGAAAAATGTGTATCTCATTCTAATTACATCTATGCAGACATTTTAAAAGTCTAACTAGCCAATTAAATCATCTATAAATAGTGTGGAATAGATATAAGGAAGGTTACTGTTGCATGTTGAGTTAATTAGTGCAGTCCTGTTGCTTTGGTTTCCTGGTAAAGAGAAGACTTGCAAAGAAAAAAAGAGCTGTGCTCTCAGTATGAGGTGTATGACACTTAGGCTCAATAGAGATATGGATATTTTAAAAATATAGATTTGACCCATATAACATGCAGCTGCTTCTGTTTTGAACCACAGAGCAAGAGTTTGTCCTAAACATATCTAGGTTTGGCAGAATTTTATTTTTTTCTATAATTTTTATAGATAATATCCAATGTTTATTTTTAAATATATTTTCAATATCTAGCTATTTCATTTTTCATAGTTGTGAGAAATGTATTGCCAAAATAGTACAGTTGAGATTCAAAAAGTTAAAGCTTTGTAACTGTTAAAACAGAAATGATCAACATCACATGTCAAAATATACAAAGTAAATATCCTTAAATCAAACTCTGAGTTGTCAAGCAGCATTTTTTTGTACTTTGCCTAGATGTGTATGTTGATTACCATCAATGGAAGTATTTGTGAGTGGTTTGTGTATATATGGTGAAGTTGATGTTTACCAACATTTACCAATTAAAAATCTAATTTTTCCAAGCCTACATATATCTATTACCTGATACCTATGCGACAAAGAATATGGACAGTTAGTTCACCTAGTACTTTATTTTTTTAAATTAACTTAATATGTCCTACAAAACTGATGCCCATGTGGACATTGTTAAGATAAATAATCATTGCAAATGCAACATTTCCATTTCTTATATATTATTATATACTACTATATTAAATGGTTTAATATGAATGCATCAGAGCATGATCCTGGCAGCTATCATGCATTTGTCACTGCTGCATTATTAATCAGATTTGAGGAAGATGGCTAATGGAAGGAGATACAAATAAAAGGCCAGCTCTTCAGCATGGATAACTCAGCATAGCTGCCTTGAAATTAACAAGTGAGAGCACAGATGCACATATATATTATGAATAGGAGAGGCAGACCCCACAGAGAATGTGTAGATGATATAGTAGATTGGTGCGGAGCTAGTCTACAGAAACTAAGCCACTCTGCACTGGACAGGGACAGGTGGAAGAAAATAGTGAGGGAGGCTTCGGACACCAACGGGGGTTGAGCCCATGGTTGTTGATGATGATGATGATTGATGATGATGATTGATGATGATGAACCGATCTTTAGCTGATGTAAAATGGCACATGTCTGTTAAAGTGTAACAACATTCTTTTTGGGGAGTTATATTACAGAACAATCAGAACTCTTCATTAAAAGTGAAATTCACTTGTGTACAGAGGGCTGGCATGCAGCCTCCCAGGTTCCTGACTGCCAGGCTCCAGCAAAGAAGTCACTCTGTTGTAAATTCTACCTGCAGTGTAAGCACTGTATTGCTGAAAGGGGGGTCCAGATGTAGGGGAGCTTAGTTATAGTATACCCCCTTTCACTACTGCCTGACTCCTACCACACCCTCATCTCCCCCAGGCTATGTCTAGACTACAGGCTTCTTTCGGAAGAAGCTTTTTTTGGAAGAGATCTTCCGAAAAAACTTCTGAAAGAGAGCGTCTACACTGCAAAAGTGCATCGAAAAAGCGATCTGCTTTTTTCAAAAGAGAGGTCCAGACTGAATAGACGTTGTCTCACATGTAAGCTGTGATTGCTACGGATGAAATGGCCACCTGGGCACCTGTGCTTTTTCCTCTTTCCTCTTCTTCCGAAATAACTCCCTCTTCCCCACACCTTTTTGCGAAAGAGCTTTTTTGCAAAAAGGCTTCTTTCTTGTAGAATGAGGATTGCCAATGCCGGAAAAACCCCTCTGTTCTTTCGATTTTCTTGCAGAAGAACGCAATTGCAGTGTCGATGTTCCTCAAGTTTTGTCGGAAAAACAGCCGTTTTTCCTACAAAACTCTGTAGTGTAGACATACCCCCAGTAAGTCCTCCTCCTTGCTTATGCTAGAGATATGCAGCTGGTGTAGGAGGTACATATGCTGGCTCCTCCACCTTTACACAAGAGATCTCTCACATACAGGGAACAGTAGTGGCCAAGTTCAGTTGGCAGTGCCTGAGCATCAGAGGAGTTGAGCATGTTGACATTTGGACAGATTCTTCATTGTTACTAATATAAACCCTGACACTTTTCAGCTGTTGGAAAAAAATTCAGCACTTTTATTTAAAAAATGTGGGAAATGAGGAAGGTTATGACGGAGGCATTGGCCAGAATTTCCCAATCCCAACTGCTGTTTGTCAAATAGCTACTACCCTCCCATCAAAGTAATGACTACATTTTTGTAATGTTACATATTTATATTTGTGAGGCCCTTTTGAAAGAAGGGTGCTAAGTACATATAAGTATTTTTTAAACACTTCATTTGGGGCCTAAATTACTTGACTTTTATATGTTTTCAGTTCTACAGTAGTACTTATTCCAGCTTTTAAGACTTTCTCTTCATTTATTAAGCAACATTATGTACTTTGTTTGTTTCTTCTGTCTAAGCTTACTATCTTTGCAGTGCCATCTGTCAGCAAAGAAGGTATGATCCTATTTCATTCTCACTATGAGTGTGATAAGCAATAGTTTAAGGTTCATTTTCAAAACTTTTTAATTTAGTTACTCATTCTCCACATGAACTCTGAGATCTGATAATTAAAGTCCTTGTTTACACTTTCTGGATCTCTCATAATGTCTTCATTGCAGAGATTCAGAGTTGGAAAAATATGAACTAAAGTGGTGAATATATGGCTTAGCTGTTGGTTATTTGAATCTGATAATAAGATTATAGAAATATGTAAATAAAATGCAATTGCAAATTTAGATGCTCAGATATTTTAAAGCTTAGGTAATGTTGTTAGATATTTAGTTGCAGGAAAAGAGAAGGAAATGCTTTCCAATTAATGCAGTCTTGTCTTTTCAGTAATCGCGTGGAAGCTTGGACAAGGGATGTTGATTTCCTGCTCAGACAAGAAGGCAGACCCATGGTGAATCTTACTGGCAACAAGACATTTGTGAGAGTGATGGAAAAAGACTGGCAGAATACTGATAAAGCAGCAAGTTGGATAAGGAAAGAAGCCACTAACATTAGTCAACCATTTGTTCTTTACTTGGGGTTAAATTTACCACATCCATACCCATCACCCTCTACAGGGGAAAATTTTGGTTCCTCTACATTTCTAACATCTCCCTATTGGCTTGAAAAGGTATGTGAAAATATATAGAAACTTAAATCAAAATGAATTTGTAACTGCATTTATTATGTACAATACCTTATTTCATACACTGTATAATTCACATCAAATTTGGGCTCTGGCCCCCAATACTGGCATTATAGTACACTTTAAGGCCATCTGTGGATGAGATGTTAAGCACACTTCCTAAAGTTGCCCCAGATAGAAGTCAAAAAAGAAGAAAACAGGTGACAACTCCAATCTCTCTTAGCCAATTATTCTCTGACTCAGCAAAACCATTTCTTATTAAAAAAAAAATGTATATTGAACCGAACACTTATTTGGCATTTGCCTGTACCTAGTCTCTAGCTCATTGTTTTGTAAAGCATTTAGTAACAATTTGAGTCAGAGGGATGCTATATAAAATCAAATTGTGTCTGAAATCTGTGGCAACAAGTCGATCTTCACCAAGAACGGTTGCCAAGGTGCTACATCAGTGACCTTGCACAATGCAACTTTTTGTCTTTCCTGTTATCTGATGCTTTGGTTACTAGCTCACTCAGCCTTTCATTCTCATGCTAAGGAAAAATCTAGCTACTTCCATGTGGGGAAAATCAGCAAATACCAATCTCTCTGGGGGAAGAAATAAACAATTTCTGTTTATCTGCTTCTTGTATTGTCCACAAATGCAGTTTTGCTATTGTCACAAAACTGTCTTGATTAGTTACCATGGCTCCCACTGCATAAATGGCAAAAGGATTTCACACAACCCAGTAACTTAGCAATAGGCTTGGATGAGACTTTATGCTTATTTCTCTGAGTATTTACAATTTACATAATCAGCCCAGTCTTTATTACTGGGGTGTTTGTAAAGTCAGTTTACGTGTGTAATTTGATGGGCCTCCATTACTATAATATCTGATATCTTTTTTAAGCATTTACAAATAGAAATAACAACCTCACTCTTTCTTCTTTCTTTGCCTGGGGAAAAATTATTAGGTTACAATGAGGTTTTTAAACTTTTCAAAAATGTATTATTTTATTTTTTGAGTTGTAAGTGTTATGGGAAAGCAAAGTCAGAAAGGTGTGTTTTACATTCAGTTTTGAATTCAGGAAGACCTGTGGTCACTCTGATCTGTTTCAGGAGGGAGTTTACATCTCTTGTGATTTTTTTCTGTTGTTTTAAGAGCTATCCTTCCCCATTTGTTGACTCTTCTTGTGATTCCAGTAAAACACAACCGTATGGAGGAAGACATTGTCTCTCAAGTAGCTAGATGCAATTTCATGGAGATCTTTGAATATGAGGACTGAGAGCCGAGACCTTGAATTAAATTCTATATTCAAGAGGAAGCTATTGCAGAGTGAAGCATCAGAATGATGCTTGTAGTACGCTGTGTTGCTAAGCAGATGGTCTTCTGCATTTTGTATGGATTGATACTTTTCCAGGGTCATATGGCTTTGTTCCCAGCTATGATTGCAACAATCAAGCATAGAGATCATTAATTTAATGGATCAGTATTGTCGAGTGTAAATCCTATAGGAAGAAGTTCAATCTTCTGGCCAGTTACCAATGCTAAGTTAATGTGAGGGCAGGGGCTTTGAGTAATAGGGAATGTTCTAGAAGGACCACATTGTTTGAGGAACTTCTGTGTATTGGTATTCAGGTCTCTCTTGCCTGAATTCAGCCACAGCCAGTTTCTCATTTTGCTTAGATACTGAGAAAACTTGAAGATGTTGCTGTTTACATGTGATGTAAAGAAAATAGAGCCAGGTGTTTATCAATGTGTGCTGCTAACACTTCAGACCTTGCTGTCTCACCACCTCTTTTAATGACTTCATATAAATGTTGGATAATATGGAAGAGAATATTAACTTTTGTGGGAGGTAAGGGCTTTGGAGATGTTGTAATGAATTACCATAATTTCTCTCATGTGTAATCTGAGAGGAAGAAGCTAAGGCATTAAAAATGTTTCTGTACCATACTGTAACCTCTTGAAGGTGGGACAATAGTATTTGGTTATTAAAGATACCAACTGCTATAGTGTAGAGATGTCTAACAGAGTGAGTGTGGATGGTACTTCTCTTGTCTGTGGATAAGGATTCTTTCAACAGAGAATGGTTATCTCTGCCACATGTCCTGCCTTGAAACAGAATACTGCCAACTGATAGGTAGAGTTGGAGGCTGGTTTTGCTCTCTTCTTAATTAGCCTGATAATAGTGTATTTAATCAAGAAAAGATAATGGAAATGACACATTAGTCACTAATGGTAGCTGTAGGGATCCTGTAGCATTAGCCTGAATATGAGTAGCTCCCTCCACAGCTGAACTCTTCTACCTCTGATACCTCAGCTCCCCATCAGCACTACATAAATGAGCAGTAGAGGCTAAGGATGTTAAGGACCACTTGACTAGTCGATTTCCCACCCTTTGCTGCCTCTACCAGATGGATGTAGCAAAGGGGGGGAAGAGGGGATACTTCAAAGCAGCAGCACCCCACGGAGCCCGTACCAAGCTGTGCAGCGCTGTCCCTTTGAAACACCACCACAGCATTTTAAAGGGGCGGTGCTGCTTTGAAATGCCGAGGCGGCATTTCAAAGCAGCAGCTCCACGTGGAGCCTGAGGTCAGCTGGGGATTCCCCAGCTGATACCGGGTTCCAGCGCAGCGTTTCAAACCGCGCAGACCCCGGGTTCTGGGGAAATGTCACACGAAGCCTGAGATTAGCTGGGGAGTCCTCAGCTGACTCTGGGCTCCCCATGGCATTTCAAAGCAACAGCGCAACATGGAGCCCAGGGTCAGCGGGGGACTCTGAGTCCCCTGCTGACCCCAGGCTCCATATGGGCACTTCCGCTTTGAAATGCACAAGAGCCCCCGCTGGGGACTCTTGAACATTTTAAAGCTGGCAGACCCGCATGCAGCCCGGATTCAGCGGGACTTCCCGCTGGCTCTGGGCTGCATGCAGAAGCGACTATTGACTAGTCAGGTAGTTGATGGAAATTCCGACTACTCAACTAGTAAATTACTCGATACTTAACATCCTTAGTAGAGACTCTAGCTGTACATTGCTTGTCCTCTGTCCCACAAATTCATCAATATGCCCCTAACCACTAGGGCTGTGTCTAGACTGCAGGGTTTTTGCGAAAAAAGTAGCCTTTTTTCGAAAAAATTTCACCTGCGTCTAGACTACAGCCCTGTTCTTTCGAAATTAAATCGAAAGACCGCAGCTTTTCTTTCGATGGCGGTACTCCTCATTTCACAAGGAAGAATGCCTTTTTCAACGGAGATCCGTCGAAAAAAAGTGTGTGTAGACGCGGGCAGCCAGTTTTTTCGAAAAAAAGGGCCTCCAGGAAGAAGCCCTGGTGAACAGTCCGGGGCATGCCTTGCATCTCTCTGGTTCCTGTCTGCAGCCATCTTTTAAAGGGACAGTCACCCTCACAGCCAGTTGTGGCAGCAAAGCAGCCAGAGCACACGGCTCTTCCAGTGCAGCCGTGTCCCAGCCCCAAGACCCTCCTGGCCCTTCCAGACAGCCTTCTGGGGACCCAACCAGGGGCTCCAAATGCCAGGCACTGGCATGGTCTGGGCCAGAGCTGAAGACCCTTCTTGAGCTCTGGTCGGAGGAAGAGGCCTTACAAGCCCTGAACACCAGGTGGCGAAATGCGGACGTTTTTGGCCACATGGCAGAGGCCCTGGCCAAGAGAGGGCACCACCCCTGCACCCAGGACCAGGTGTGCTCTAAAGTGAAAGAGCTGCGCCAGGGATATGTAAAGGCCAGGGAGGAGAGCTCCCATTCTGGGGCAACCCCCCACTACTGCCCTTATTACTCTGAGATGGCCCAAATCCTTGTTGGTGGGGAAGCACGCACACCACGGCGTCTCATCCAGTCTGGCTTGGGGGACCCTGTGGTGGACGAACCAGAGCAGGACCTAGAGCAGTCCAGGGAGTCTGGAGACGGGGAGATGGTGCCGGAGGAGGAGGACAGCAAGGAGATCATGACCCTCACTCTGGAGCCAGTCACCCAGACCCCAGAGGCCTCCCAGGTGTCATCTGATGCCGGAGATGAAGCAGCAGGTGAGAGCAGTGAGGTCGTGTAACACACAGGGTGGGGGAGGTGGGTGCACAGTGGGTGATGCACAAGGGAAACCTGTAATGCTCACCCTGGACATAATGCAGCTGGCTGTGCATGTGCCAACATGTTCAGCAGTAGAGTGTGACACATGGGGGTGCGTCACGTGGTGGCATAAACCATGTCCAGATCACACCCAGGTGGGTTGTCAGTGCAAGGTCCCATTGGCACTTCGGGACCCCTGTGATGCTCAGGCTGATGCCCAGGTCACACATGGTGTTACCTTCAGAATATCTGAGTCCCCTGTCTGAAGGAGAGGGCATGCCCTTTTGGACAGCTGTTGCACACATGACTGATTGTGTCTTCCTCTTTTCCTCCACAGCCGGACCAACCATGCAAGAGGGCCGCAGCACCCCAACCCCACCTTCATCCCGGGGACATGGGAGCCGCAGACACAGGCGTGTCTATGCAGACATCCTGAGGCAGCATATGGCAGCCCTGCAGAGGCTCAACACCATCCTGCGAGAGAGGACAGAGGCAGAGGCTCGGTGGCATGATCAGCTGATGGAGTAGCTTGTCCAGCAGTGCACGTCCCTGTGTGCCACTCTCAGGGAGGTCTGTGGCTTGCCTGTTCCTGTGCCTGGTCCTGCTCCTCCAGCACACCATGACCCTGCCCCACCAAACCCCCCTTCCACAGCACCATCCCCTTCCCCCCTTGTACCTCCCTCTCCCCCAGTACCTCCTCTCCCCCTCGTCCCCCAGCATCCCTCTCCCCCTGGCCCTCCTCTCCCTCGGGCCTCCCAGACCCAAGTGCACCTACCCTCTCTTATCCAGCCAACACTCAATCGCCCCACCCGATCCCGAGGCCATGGTGGACCCTGAACGCGAGGCGCCAGGAGCCTGCGGGCAGGCAAGCACCGTCCAACCTGATCCCCTTCCCCCTTCCAGGTTTCAAGTTCCCTTCCCCCCTCCAGGTTTTAAGTCCCCTTCCCCCCTCCAGGTTTTAAGCACCCCCACCATCCCAGTTAAACACAATGTTGGGCATTTAAGAAAATGTTTATTTTTGATGCAGAAAGTATACTTTGAGAAAAAACTATGTACAATAAACAAAAGATTTTATATGTTTGCAACATTTCTACATTCTTTCAGTTATTGATATTTACAACAATAAAACAGAAGTTATTCTTTTCAGACTAAACCTGGTGTTTATTATTTCTACAAACAGGGTCAGGGTGAGGGTTCAGGAGGG
Source organism: Rafetus swinhoei (assembly GCA_019425775.1). Taxonomy (NCBI): domain Eukaryota; kingdom Metazoa; phylum Chordata; order Testudines; family Trionychidae; genus Rafetus; species Rafetus swinhoei. The sequence continues at coordinate 60,711,445 of CM033427.1, forward strand.
AAGGTTGTATTGGGCCAGGGGCAAGCCCCCAGACAGGAGGCCCTCAGGAGAGTCAGTGGCCTCCATTAGAGAATCGCTCCCATAGGGCCTCCTGGATGCGAACACCAGACCGGTGAGCCTGGCGGATGGCAGCTGTCTGGGGCTGATCAAAGTGCTTCTCCTGACCATCTGCACCTGTACCCCACCCTGGTAGGAAGGCCTCCCCTTTCCTCTCCACCAGGTTATGGAGAACGCAACATGCGGCCACCACCTCAGGGATGTTGCATTCCCCCATTTCTAGCCGTGTGAGCAAGCACCGGAATCTCCCTTTTAAACGTCCGAACGCACATTCCGCCTGGTTGCGAGCCCGGTTAAGGTGAGCATTAAACTGCTCCTTGCTCGCATCCAGGTGGCCGGTGTAGGGATTCATCAGCCACGGCATCAGGAGGTAGGTGGCATCAGCCACTATGCACACCGGCATGTGCACGTCCCCAACCGCAAAGTCACGATGCGGGAAAAATGTTCCTGCCTGCAGCCTCCGGTAGAGGTACGAGTTCCTGAAGATGCGGGCATCATGTGCCGCCCCGACCACCCAACACAAATGTCAGTAAACTGTCCATGATGGTCGACCAGGGCCTGGAGGACCATTGAAAAGTAGCCCTTCCTGTTAATGAATTGGGCTGCTCGACGGGGCGGTGCACGGATTGGAATGTGTGTCCCATCGAGCGCTCCTCCACAGTTCGGGAAGCCAAGGGCAGCAAAGCCGGCCACGACGCTGTCCAGGTCTGCTAGATGAACGAGCCTGTTCAGCAGCTTGGAATTGATGGCCCTCACTACCTGCAGAAAGAGACAAATAGACAGACAACAAAATTTTAGAAGGGGTGCCTGATCTCTTGGGAGAACCCACCACCCACCTTCCCCCTCAAACACTCCGGGAATCCCCTCCTCAGAACTTCCCCCCCCCCCCCCCCCCCGTTCCCGGCAGCTCAGGGTGAGTGGAGGAGCTCCTCCCCTCCCACTCCACCCCATCCCCCACTCCGCCTTGCCCTTTCCTGACAGTCTTCTTTTTTTACCCCACCCCCAACTGTGACTCTCCCCCTACAATGACTTACCTCCATCAGGATGGGCCCAACAGTAGACCTGCCCACTCCAAACTGGTGTCCCACAGAGCGGTAGCTGTCGGGGGTGGCCAGCTTCCAGAGGGCAATAGCGACCCTCTTTTCCAGGGGGATGGCAGGCCGCAGGTGGGTGTCCTGCCATTGCAGAGTGGGGGCGAGCCAGGTACACAGCTCCTGGAAAGTGGCCTTCCGCATCCGGAAGTTGCGGAGCCACTGCTGGTCGTCCCACAGCTCCATAACGAGCCGGTCCCACCAGTCGGAGCTGGTGTCAAGCCTCCAAAAACGCCTCTCCACGAAGAAGTTTGGAGGCAAGGGCAGTGGGGCTGCATGACAGGCGAACCTTTCGTACATCTGGTCTGGGTCCAGATGGGGAAGTAGCCTCATGACTGTGTCATGCAGATGCAGCAAAACTTGCAGTATGATGGCGTGGGGCCATCGCCTGCCCAGGGGCAGCTCTGGCTCCATGGCAAAAAAAAAGGGATCCAAATCAGGAAAACCTCCAAACAAAAAAACCTGCTGTGCTGTCCCAGGAAGCTGGGCACTCAACACAAGCACTGCAATACCTTGCTTACCTCCTAGAGGGACAGCAAAGGCATCAGGAGCAGAGCAACGGGTGTTCAGGGGGTTCCCTTTAACCATGCGTCTCTGCAAAGGGCAGGCAGCAGCACCCGGAAGGAAATGCTGCCCCCGTGCCCTGGCAGAAGCAGTTCCAGGTGGCTTTTTCTTTCGAAAGAGTGTCCAGCAGTCAGGATGCTCTTTTTCGAAAAAGCGGATCGATTTTCTGATCCGCATAATGTAATCTAGATGCTCTTTTTCGAAAGACGCTTTTTCGAAAGTTTCTTTCAAAAAAGCGTCTTTCGAAAGAGACGCACAGTCTAGACGTACCCTAGGACACATATATACATATTTAGTCATTAGAGCCTATGGAGTTTTGTCTATATTCATCAAGAATGAAAACATTTTGTTCGTTATGAGTTTGTTTCTTAGGATGATATTTACATGCTACTATAAATACTTGTAGTACAAGGCCTAACACATCAGTTTTGTTGACTCATTTTGAGGTGCCAGGTGTCCCCAGCCCAATCTACACTGCCTTTCTAAAATGCATTTAAGCCTCTCAGGAGGCTACTAGCTAACTACATTGTGACCTATGCCTTGTCAACCCTGTCTTTAATTGTGATTTTTAGTTAGTTAGATTGTGGAATATTTAATAATTTTTTACTTAATTTTTCAATTCATGGAAGTTTCACATTGCATATTTTGTAATTCACAGTTCTAAATATCATTTAGAAATAATAAGTTCTTGAGCAGTAGAAAAACAAACATTTTAAATTCTGAGTCAAAGGCAATGCTTATTTTTATATTCAGGGCTCAGTTTCCAAATGTGGATGCCTAAATAGAACATGTACATCATAAACCATAGCATTTAAATTGGCACAGAGCATAAAACTGGCCTAAATGCCAATCTGAGCATCCAAATGCCAGATTGTATCCAATATATATTTGAAAATTAGACTACCCATGTGAATTCTTTTTCCAAGATACAAATTTCACACCGTTCTTCTGGAGATTTTCCCAGAAAGAGTAAATTTTCATGTTGATCTGTTTTCCCAGATGACACCTAATCCTTTGAAGGCATATGCTACAACATTCTTTTATGTGGCACTATGCCACACTTCTGAGATTAATTACTGAATATAATTCTAAAAGACTGTGTCCTTCATCTTTTCTTTTGATAAGATATCAACTGGCAGGTCACATGCTGCTGGTTCTACTCTAGTTTTCCAGCTGATTTTTACCAGCATCCAGGCTCTTCTTACAAGGTGATGATTGAGTACCTGTGGAATTAGCTAGAAAGCAAAGAGAAAGTGGCAAGACAATGTAACAAATAATAAACAGGGGCTGCATGAACCACAATTTGAGAATTTTTTATTCAAACCAATGTTTTCTCAAACCCATTGTAAATTCACTTGTCAAAATAAACTTAATTTCCTCTTGTTTTCTAGGTGACATATGAAGCCATTAAAATTCCGAAATGGCCTCCTCTTTCAGACATGCACCCAGTAGATTATTATTCTGCGTACACGAAGAACTGTACTGGGCAGTTTACAAGGAAAGAAATCAGAGATATCAGAGCATTTTATTATGCTATGTGTGCAGAGACAGATGCCATGCTTGGTAGGTAATATTCCATAAAAATTCAGAAAAGAGACTGGTAGATAACCTCAAGTAACACTTTACAAAAGGCTATCCTGATCAGAGTTATATATGAGATAGCTTCCTAAATATTGCACAAGCGATACATGTGTAAAAGAACTGGATGGGTTAGAGTATTGCTGCTGGATAGACTTTCAAGGATTAGATTTTTGGATGGTAAATGTTGATTTCACTGTACACATACAAGCTAACGAAACAGTATTTCCTATGATGGTGATCAAAATTTACAGATATGCAAACTAAGAGAAATTATGCTTGAGAACTTTTATTCGAGATAAATTAAAGTATACAACAGTTTCTGTTTTATACTTTTTTGATGCTACCCCCTGCTCTGGGGAGTGCTCCCTCCTCCCTCCCTCCTCCCCCTCCCCCCCGACTCTCTCCATAATTTTTTTGCAACTTTGAAATTAAAATCCCTAAAAATAGAAAAAATGCCTAAACAAACATTGATATTACCCATTTAATGTACTTTTTTTTAAATCGAGTTCTGACAAGCCTACTAATGGAATATAGTATTGAGTGTTCTCACTTACAGTGTGAAGTCAGACTAGCATGGTAATTGTATGTTGAAAGGGTTAATAGTGTTAAACATGGTAAAAATCAATGGATGTACTAAACACCCTTCATTCAGGCTAAACAATGGAACAGATAAATAGGCCTTTGTTTAATTATGGTTGAAACAATAGAAGCAACTGCCCAAGGCACAAACTTCATGATAATGCCAAAGTAGAAGCTATGCTAGTGCTTAAGTGGTTTCCTGGCAAGCAATTGCAAATGCAGGATCTGGTGGTATTGAGTAGGTGGCAGCTTCACCAGTCATTGCCTGTGAAAGAACCAGAAAAGAAGAGAGAAGGCAAGCAGACTGAAAAGAAGCAAGAGTTCAGTGGCTTTAGGAAGAAGTCAGAAAACATGTCGTCTTTTGGGAAGAGTACTCACTGGAAAGGCAAACTTGGACTTCTGCACTAGGAGATTGCCTCAATTGATTGTATTCTACTTCAAGCAAACAGGACTTTGGTGCAGTCCTATTTATTTACAAAGATTCTACACAAATACTTGACTCTAGTAATTATTTCTCCTCTGAATAAAACAACCTTAGCAAGGCCCCAAATATTGGCTAATAGCTTGGGCTAACAGACAACAATTGTGACTATGAAGTAGACCTTAAAATTATCTATAAAAGACTGTAATATTTTTCCCGTGGCTATAATAGCAACATATTGAAAGTTACAAGAAAAAATAAGTTAAATCTAAATAAGCATGCAAAGTTTTCTGCAGTTTGTTTTAAGATATACATGCATTCTTAATTTACAGTGCTTTGTTTCGTCTTTTTAAAAGTGATATCTGAAGAACAAGAATTCTCAGTAAATAGACCAGTTACTTAAATGATTTTAGTGATGTTAGAATGATTAGGTCATATATATAAATGCAGAGGACCAATACTGTGGGTCATTCAGGCCTCTTAGGGTGCATCTACACTGCACCCGTAGCTCAAAATAAGCTATGCAATTTGCATAGCTTATTTCAAGTGTATTTTTTGGTGCAAAATTTCAAAATAAACTGCTATTCCGAAATGTCCCTTAATCCTTATGGAACAAGGTTTACAGAGACATCAGAATAATGAGCCTGTTATTTCAAAAGCTATTTCGAAATAACAAGCTTGTTTAAAAGACGTGGAATAGCTATTTTGGGATGCTGGAAGTATCCCAAAATAGTGCCGCAGTGTAGACGTACCCTTACTCTCATGGAGAAGTAGTCAGGCGTCCTTGGGCCTCTGATCCTAAAGCGATCATACTGCTCAATATGTGCTCATACTGCTTTCATCTAGCGCCCCACTTATGTAACGTACTCAAGTGTGTACATAATTTTAAGGATGTGAGTAGTCTCATTGAAGTCAGTGGGATTACTCATGCTTAATGTTATGCATGTGTAGGTACCTTGCTGCACAATGGTCATCCCTTCCATCATGTTTCCATTGATCCTGCCCCTCTTTCTCTCTCCATTGCACAAATTCGCAGTAGCTCCTGTGGAGGTACTGGGCTTTTCATTCTCTCTTGTACATATGGGGTAGGGTGAGGGCTCAGTCAGGATTCCAATATCCAATGCTTTTGGTAGAGGCCTTTGCTATCCCAATTGCCCTGGTTATTGCTGGCTCAGTGGCAGCGATCCCTCTAATTTTTTCCATCTATATGCAGAATAAATTTTGTTATGTGTACCGAAGCATGTGAGGACATGCACCTTCAATAGAAACACACAGTGCTGGCTGTGGGTGCTCTGCTGATCACCTGGATGGCACTTGAATCTCTCCTGGGTGGCCGCCCAAGTGCTCAGTCTACAGGGAACACTGCTCAATGAAATCCCATCCAGAACTGTGGCTAGCCTCCTTTGTGAGGAGGGAGTGCTTCTCATCCCCTTCGGATCTCCTAGGAAAAGGTGGTGGTTCAGCCTCATTCCTCAGACTGGAATTTTCAGCCCCCAGCAATCTCAAACCATAATGGGCATTGCTGTGAGGGGTGGAGTCTCAGGCTTTGCTTTCTGTGAGAAGGAAAGGCACTCCAAAACCTTTGAACAACACTCAGGCTCCTCTCCCATCCGGATTTGAATGTTGCTCTGTTGGTGAAGAAGCTTAATCTAATAGTTGAACATACTTTTTTAAAGTCTTTCTCTTCTTGCAGGTGAGATCATTTCAGCTTTGAGTGACACAGGACTTCTTAAAAGAACCATTGTTATATTCACAGCTGATCATGGAGAACTTGCTATGGAACATCAGCAGTTTTATAAAATGAGCATGTATGAAGCAAGTTCCCATGTTCCTCTTCTAGTTATGGGGCCAAGCATTAAAGTCCATCATCACTTATCAAATGTGGTATCTCTTGTGGATATTTATCCAACTATGCTTGGTAAGTAACTTGATATTGTTTGAAATAACTGAATCTTTGAGATTTGGGGTGAATTGGTGTGGTGATAGTAGTAGTACCGGTATATCTAGGATTCCCTTGTGATGTTAGATTTACTATCATAGTAAGATACTATGCCTGCTCTGAAAAGCTTACAATCAGATTTACCATAAGATCACAAGTGGGAGGCTCAAGGAAGGGGTTTGGGGGATACTAAGGGGATTGAGTGGCTCAGAGCAAGGTGTGGGGGGGGTACTGGAGTTAGGGTTGGAGGTGTGAAGCACTCAGGGCAGAGGAGGTTTGTGGAGGGGTTGGGGGGGGGCTCAGGGCAGGAGTCAGAGTTGGAATGTGTGAGGAGGGGCTAAGGGCAGAGGGTTGGGGTATGTGTAGAGGGTGTGTGGGGGGCAAGGGTGCCATTTAGGAAGGGCAGGAGAGGCTGAATCACCCCTTCAATATTCGTACCAGGATATTGCTTGCTTTTCCCCTTCCTCTATCAGGGAGCAGGAGGAAAGCACACAGCATCCATGACTTACTCCTCTGTCCCCTTCCCCTCACCAGCCAGGAGTGAAAGAAATGCAAGCAAGTTGTGTGCTTTCCCCTCACACCCTAATTGGGATGGAGAATAGCAAGCAGTGTCCTGGTATGAATCTTGTCTCTTATCACATAAACCCATATTAAATATGCAGTAGCAACCCAGGTTATACAGCAGTACACAGCATTTCTGCATCACAGGGTCCATACCCACTTCAACCTCAGTTGCCAGAATGTGGCACATAAGACCTCCCCATTTTCTCATGCTTGATCGTGACCCATTCCTGGTGCTGAGCCATGCACTTTGTGGTTGCATATATCAGGCCAACAAATTAACTAGGGATGTAATAGAGTAGACGATTAAATGCTTAACTGATAAGCAAAAGCTGAACTATATTCAGTAACTAATCTCAGCCTCTGTCTGCGGGGAGCTCGAACCGCATGCGGACAGGGGCTGTTGCCAGACTAACCTCTGCCTGTGGCCTGCCCGGGCCACCATGGATAGAGGCTGCTTTGCTGCAGCATCCTCTCCTCCCCCCCGTGTATCAGAGGCAGCCGCACAAGGTGGCAGGCAGCCAGTCTGCATGGGAAGCCGGTTTTTAAACTTGCTTCCCTGGCGGACTAGCTCCTTCCTGCCACCCCAAGTTCCTGCCTCTGATACAAAGGCAGTAGCATAGGTTGGCAGGGGGCTCCCCAGGAGTGGGGATGAGAGCACACTGGCTGCCAGCCCTGCCCCTGGGGACTATTGAATAGTTGTGTAACCACTAAGATTTCATGCAGTTACATGACTATTCAGTTACACTATATCTAACATCCCTAGTGCAAATATACCAAATTTTCCCTTTTAATTGGTCTCTGAAGAGACCCCATTCATGGGTGAGCAGATAACTCAGCTTTCATGCTAAATGAATCCTGGGACTCTCTTTTGAGAGCTAATTGTAATAGCTTTTTTTATGATCTGAACTGTTCTATTGTAGATACAGGGTGAGCCATTTTGCATTACATCACCAAACAGCCATTAGGTGATAATGATATTTAGTCACTTCCTGTGTCATCCATTTCTGTGATATGATGGTTATTGAAGCATAGGAACCTGTTTTAATAGGGACTAATCTGAGACCACAAAGACCCTCAAAACAACCTTCAAATTATAACTTTTCTGTCACTTTCACCTTGATTCAAATTCTAATTTAGGAATTGACTCACTGCTTGCATAGTATAGTTGATCTGCCATATAGTGAAGCCCTGTAGTGGTCTCTTTTTTTGCAACTCAACCCTATGGCCAGGTCACACTTAGTCCCCCTCTTTCAAGGCAAAAGAACAACAAATAGTCCCATGTTCTCACAAAGGCACTTAGACATGATTCTGAGCCCTATGGTCCTCACATCATTTTCTTAAAGCTCTCAGTCATCATTGGGGCTTCATGCCATTTTCTCTAGTGGCTGGTTTGAAAACCAACAATGCTGGTTTCCATCCCGGAAACCAAACTACTTGCAGCCAAGGTCTATTTCCAAACTCCTTGCTGCTTCCTCCCTACACTTCTTACCACAGCCTCTTTTTTTGGGTGTCTCTTCACAACCTCTCTAGGTTCACCCTTCTTTCAGGACCAAGTTTTGCAGGGCTCTCTCCCTTGGAATTCCCCAACAAAATCTCAAGGTAACAACTTAAATTAACTTATATCCCCCTTTGGCGTGATCTAACATCCATCACTGAATGCATATCCCCAGGATGTCCCCAGTCCTGCCCTTTTATCAAGGCTCATCACTTGAGCTTGCTGCTCCATGTTACTCCAGTCCTTGCCTACTCTCAGACTTCCCTATTCCAGAGAGTCATGGGACCAACTTTCCCCCTGATTTTCCTACTTTACCTTCCCAATCTCTCCACCCTCTAGTCCTAGAGGATGACTGCAGAGTTTCTCTCTGCAGCTCCCAGCTGACCTGTATTTCCTTTATAGACATTGTGCAATTCCTTTCCTAGCTGGATTTCAGACATATTTAGGCCTGATCCACGATCCCAGTGGAGCCAGATAATAGTTTAATTGTGATCTCAGGCCAAAATCAACCCACTCAGGCCAAAATCAACTCTTTCAGAGCCAGGCTAGGGTTTATAGCATATTAGGAACCTGATTTAAAAGAGCTTATCTTCCCGATTTGGTTCCAAAAATATATTAACAGATTTGAAATCTTTCCTTCATTGGTTGTGTCTGTTTCTCCCTCCAAATACTTTATAATTTGAATGTTTTAAAATCCTTCCTTTTAAGTGTCTTTTTGAAATTTGTATTTTTAAACCTCCTCCTTCCTGTTCTCTCACTCTCCTTCTGTTCTGCCAATTCCTCCTTCCTGTAATCAGTATGTCAAAAATAGAAACATAAGTCAAGTAGAATTAAATTATTCAGGTGACTAAGAAAAAAAAGGAAGAAGCATCCCAGTCATCTTTTAACCTTTCCTGCTGTGTATTAATTCTGGCAAATGATGAAACAACCCATACGTCTTTGGCCATTACAAATGTAATTGTGTTGGCTTATACGGTCACAAGGAAATATCCTCTCTTCTCAAGACACCATCTTATCTAAATACAGTAAAACTCCAATAGTCCGGCATCCAATAGTCCGGCACTCCTGATAGTCCAGCATCAAAATGGCAAGAGCCTAGTGAGTGAGCTTCAGCAAAAAATGAGTCACAAGGTAACAGCGGCAGCTGAACTGAGCAAAAAGGGTAAAAAGGCTTAAAAACTAAAACATTACAGTATACTGTATACAGTATGTACAATAAAAAGGGTTAAGAACACTTTATATACAGTATATAATGTATACAGTATATATATAACCAGCTTATAGTACCTCCTGATAGTCCGGCATATCTGATAATCCAGCACCACCTAAATCCCATAGGTTCCGGATTATCGGAAGTCTACTGTACTTCGTTTGCTGAGAAACTGGAGATTCACTCCTTGCTTTCCCAACTGATTTGAGGATCAACTGCCCGTCATACAGGATGGTGAAAAGGGTCATGAACCTGACATAAACACTGTGGTGGGCATAATTTCCCTAAGATTGCTACTCTTATCCCATCTTGTTAAAGGATGGAATATGTCCTTCCCTAAAGGTGGCATCAGCTTTGCTGGTCAGCATAGAAGTGGTTTGGGGGGGTGGTCCAACCACATGGAGAGGCTAAAGCTATTGAAGATGTTAGCCATGAACAGTCCTTGATCTTAAAAGGTACACTGACTACAATCCCCACTCCTTGTGTAACCCACTCTCCTAAGCTCTCCTATACTACAAGCCTCTTTCTTCTGCAAGAGGAAATGCAAATGGAGCGCTCATTTGCATTTCCTCTTGCAGAAGCTTGTAGTATAAACGCAGCCCTAGTGTGGTTCACTGTCTCATGTAGTGGCACTTAGACCACTTACAGCAAGAGATAAGAACAAGGGAGTTCTACAGCCTAAACTGAGAACCAGCTGGCTTTATAGCTCAAGCTGTAGCACTTCCTATATTAATATCCAGCGGTCCCAGGTTCAGATCTGCCCTGTGGTGGTTACACTTGCACTTGTAAGGGAGCAGGGTTTATCTTCCCTTATGTACCTGTTTATAGCTGGGCATAATCTGGCCCAAAGACTAGGTTTACATAAGATAGCTACATAAAATGTAGGTTACTGGTTGTCATAAACTACCCTTTTCTTCCTACTACTAAGTCAAATGCTGCCTCCATGAAACTGTTCACCATAGTACAGGCCTGGGCAAAATACGGCCCACGGGCCAAATCTGACCCCCCAAGCCACTGGATCTGGCCCACGGATGCTGCAGAGTGCCCCAGGCAGGCTCCTCATTTGCCTCGCCCCACCCGCACGCCTCTCAGAAGCTCGGTCGCGAGGCAGTTTTCCTTTAAAAACTATGAGTCCAGAGCGGAGGGGGGAAAGCTTTAGGAGCTGCTCCTGCCCCCAGCACATTCCCATTGGCTGGTTTCTGGCCAGTTTCAATAACAGGCAGCCACCAGAGCCATGGCTGCAGCCTTGCGGGGATAGAGCAGGCAGGGAGGCTGATTCAGAAACGGTGCTGGCTAGTAAATCTCCTGGCAGAACCTACCTCTGGCATCCCAGTCCCTCCCTTCCCCAACCCTCTGCCCCCCACTCCATATACCCAAATCCTCTGCCTGCTTCCTGTACCCATATCCCCTCCCAGATCTGGCACCCCAATCCCCTGCCCCAGATCACAGTCCCCTCCTGCCCTAGCTCACAAGCCAAATCCCTGCACCCCCTCCTGTACCCCAATTCCCTGCCCTAGATCACAGTCCAACCCCCTGCACCCCAGTCCAGTGCCCTAGGTCACAAATGACTCTTTCACCCAAACTCCCTTTTGCAACCAACCTCCATCCCAGACCCCGCACCTCCACCATTAATATCCTGGAAGAGTGCAGTCCTTGACCATTTTCCAAATACTTTGAGTGGCTCCCCCAATCAAAAATTATTGCCCACCCCTGCCATAGCAGGATGCTGGTCTATAGACTAAAGCATAACTTAGAGCATCAACTTAACAAAGCTAGGAGAAGAGAAGAAAGATGTTAGATGCTACTGAGAAAAAAAAGTACCGTAAACTTCCGATAATCCGGCACCTTTAGGACCCAGGGGGTGCCGGATTATCAGATATGCCAGACTATCAGAAGGGGGCTATGAGGGGTCTGGAGTGGGGTGGGAGGGGATGCCACCCCAGACCCCTCATAGCCCCCCCTTCCGATAGTCCGGCTCTGCCCCAGGCGTCCCTGATTCAGCCGCTGCTGGTCAGTTTCAGCAGCAGCTGAATCGGGATGCCTGCAATGAGCAACTGGGGTGCTGCCGGGTTGGTCCCGCAGCGCCGAGGGGCAGCGCTACGGCACCAACCCGGCAGCACCCCAGCTGCTCTTGGGGACACCTGGGACAGAGCAGCTGGGGTACTGCCCGGTTGGTCCCGTAGCGCTGCCCCTCGGGGCTGCGGGACCAACCCGGCAGCACCCCTGCTCTGCCCCAGGCGTCCCCAAGTCAGCGCTGCTGAAACAGATCAGCGGCTGATTCCAGGAAGCCGGGGCAGAGCTGCTCTGCCCCGGGCTTCCTGGAATCAGCCGCTGATCTGTTTCAGCAGCGGCTGAATCGGGACCCCTGGGGCAGAGCAGCTGGGGTCCTGCCAGGTTGGTCCCGCAGCGCTGTCCCTCGGCGCTGCGGGACCAACCCGGCAGCACTCCAGCTGCTCTGCCCCAGGCGTCCCCAAGAGCAGCTGGGGTGCTGCCAGGTTGGTGCTGCAGCCCCGAGGGGCAGCGCTACGAGACCAACCCGGCAGCACCCCAGCTGCTCTGCTCCCGGCTTCCCCGATTCAGCCGCTGGTCAGTTTCAGCAGCGGCTGAATGGGGGAAGCCTGTCCGGCTGCCCCAGCACTTCCAGGTTCCTGATGGTGCTGGACCATCAGGAGTCCCGGAGCATTGGATGCTGGACTAATGGAGTTTTACTGTATCACCACTATGGGCTATATACATACAGTGGGTGCCATTAGTAAATGAAGTGACTATTCCATGTACCGGCAATAATCTGTGCATAGAACATGAGATAACACACCACTACAAGCTGCCGCAAAATGGCAAACATGGAGTTATTAATGGCATGTTGTATACCAGGGTTGTGTGGTTCATCAGGGTTTAGCCACTGGTGGGCTGCCAGATAGTTTGTTTACCTGAGCATCCAAAGGCACAGCTGCTTAGAGCTCCCAGTGTGTGTCTAGACTACAGGGTTTTGTCGACAAAAGTGGACTTTTGTCGATAAAACTATACCTGCATCTACACTGCTGCTGAGTTCTGTCGACATAACGTCGACAGGACTCAGCAGTTTTGTCGATGGCGGTAAACCTCATTCTACGAGGAATAACGCCTTTTGTCGACAGAGTTCTGTCGACAGAAGGCATTATTGCATCTACACTGTCCTTTGCGTCTACGCTCTCATGTCGACAAAGCGGCTTACTTTGTCGACAGAACTGGATGTAGTCTAGACGCTCTTTGTCGACAGAAGCTTTGTCGACAGTATTTGTCGACAAAACTTCTGTTGACAAAAGCCTGTAGTCTAGACGTACCCCCAGTGGCCACAGTTCACTGTTCCTGGCAAATGGGAGCTGCAAGAAGTAGTGGTCAAGCCCATCCCACTTCCCACAGCTGCCACTCTCAGGTCACCCAGCTCTGAAGGCAGCAGCACAGAAGTAAGGGGGGCATGAGATGGTATTGCTACCCTTATTTCTGGCACTGGTGCTAGCAGGGTCGTGGCCTCAGAGTGTGTTCCTGGCCAATAGCTGTTGCTCTCCAGCTGCCCAGCTCTGAAGGCTCTGAAGCATAGAAGTAAGGGTAGCAATACTGCATTCCCCCCTCCTAAAATAACGTTGTGACCCTCTGCAACTCCCTTTTGGGTTAGGACCTCCATTTGAGAAACACTGGTTTCCCCCCATGAAATTTGTATAGGTTAGGGTGAAAAAAAAACACACAAAAGACCAGAGATTGGGAGGGCAAAAACAAGATTTCATAGTCTGTGATGCATTTTCATGGTCATGAAATTGATAGGGCCCTACTAATAATTTAGTGTTTTGATACAATGTTCATTATCATTACTACAGATAATTAAAGGCTTAACTATGTTTATATCTTTGTTTAGATATAGCTAGAATTCCTGTCCCGCAGAATCTCAGTGGATATTCCTTGATACCATTGTTGGCTGAAATGGAAGAAGATGAAGTCTCATCTGGAAGGCTGCACCCTACATGGATCCTGAGCGAATTCCATGGTTGTAATGCGAATTCTTCTACCTATATGCTTCGAACTGACAAATGGAAATATATAGCATATTCAGATGGTCATTCAGTACCTCCCCAACTCTTTGGTATGCTAATCATTTTTTTTCCCTAGATATTTTTAATGGTTCTGTTTTTACCAAATCATATCTTGGCAAATTGCACTTAACTGGTTTTTGTTTGTTACAGACCTGTCTGCTGATCCAGATGAACTAACAAACATAGCAACAGCATTTCCAGAAGTCACACGTTTCTTGGACAAAAAACTTCGCTCCATAATAAACTATCCAAGAGTCTCTGCCTTTGTGCACAAGTACAACAAGGAGCAATTTATGATCTGGAAACAAAATTTGGGACAGAATTATTCCAGTGTTATAGCTAATCTCAGATGGCATCAGGACTGGTTAAAAGAACCAAGAAAGTATGAAAATGCAATTAACAGGTGGCTCCAAGTGAACACTAATGAATGAAATATTGCAATAAGGGATTATTGACAGCCCTGATAGTAACAATTTCTATTAAATAAATGAGTACAATGAAGGCCCTCAGGAAATGAAAATATACAATTGTAACTGCAACACTATGTAGTTCATCATAACATCAAAATTTGCTAAGACAGCAATCCATGAAAATAAAGCTCACACAAGCTTTTATATCCTAGTTAGCAAATTAAATTTGTTTCTTATGTAATGACCATGAGGCCAAACCTACCTTCTATCATGTAAAATTTCATATTTGTGGGAGTTAATCAACTTTTTTAAATATTATGGGAAGGAAAGTACATATATAATATTATTTTGTATAAAATATTGTGTATTAAGAAAATACAGAATGCATTAGCAATGAATATTTAAGCAATAAAATTCAAATGAGATTTTGTGTGTGTAAAGACTAATTAAAAATTAATAAAAACTCAGGATTTGACCCTGTGGGCTACAGATTATAGTGAAATATCCTAGCACCTACACAGATTTTAAAATAAGAATGAAAAAGTTTTCCTAACTCCATTCTTTTACACATATATATATACACGCACACACACACTGAGTGAGTGTAATGTAGAGCATCAAAAAAGGGTAATAACTAGTGTTGGTCTAAGCAGAAATTGTGAGGCTATGGTAGGCTCCTGAACAGACTTTATATATTAACTAGGAGATTTACAGTGAATTTTTATTTTCCAAAAAATAAAATGAAAATGTACATGATTCATTTAAATCATTGCTCTGAGGTGAGATCTGGGATGAGAGTTTCGTTATACAGGCTGCCCCAGTGAGAGAGGACTACCTCAGCCCTCTCTCACCGCAGCAGCCTGGGGCCAGGTGAGAAGTGCCTCTCCATTGTCACTGCAGTTTCAGCAGGCACAGCCATGAGAGGGGTGAATGTCCACCAGCTGGGGCAGATCAAGGTTCATCTGCCCCCTGCATTTCCCAACCAAAGTGAGGAATGCAGTAAATTGTTCACTTTTCCTTCACTCCCTGACGAAGGGGAACAGTCAGCAATGTTCCCATATGAATGGGGAGGGAGCTGCAGTCCCCCGCTTAAAGGGCATCGGAGTGTGTGAGGGAGGCTCGGAACTTGGGCACCGTCGGGAGGGTGCTCCCATCCAGCCCTTTTCACCTGCCTGGTGGTTGTCTCTTTTCAGTAAGGTTTTGAGAGAACAATTCCATTCCAGGCACATCTCAAATATATAGTAGACTACAAGACTTACGCAGCATTACTCGGGTCCTTCAGGGCAGTGGACTGTCAGTGTGGAGGGTGTAGGAGTCAGGATTGCAGGTTAAGGAGGGGCTCAGAGCAGGGGAATAGGAGATGTAGGAGTCAGGATTGTGGGGTGAGAAGGGGTTCAGGGCAGGATGTTGGGGTTTAGGAGGCAAACCAGGGGTTGTGGAGGGGCTCAGGGTAAGGGGGATGTGGGTGCAAGAGTCAGGGCAGGGGGTTAGGAAGAGGAGGACTCAGAGGACGGTGTGGGGGGCTCAGGACAGGGAGCAAGTATTGCCACTGGCTTCTCCTCGGAGCTGGTCTGTGGCATGCCGCACACCCTGCCCTGCACACCCTGGAGAGATGGGGGGCTCTCATACCCCGCCTGATGGTTTCTCCCTAGGACCAGCCTGGGGGCTTGCACCATACTCCCCCGGCCTTGCCTGTGGTGGTGTCCATGCATTCAGCCCACCTGCTTCTCCCTGAGGGCAGCAGGGTCCGCACAGGCTGCCTGATGGAGCCCCCTACCAGGGGCCAGATTAGGGCAGGAGGAGCAGTGCAGGCCACCCACTGGCTTCTCCCTGGCATTAGACGGGGGGAGGAAGCTGTGCTGCCCTCCCTGTGGACATTCATCATGAGTATAACTGTCCCTGCTATCACACACTCCCCTTTCCATGTGATACGAAATAATTGCATTCCATGCACATCCCATTACTCTGGTACAACCAAACCCTAGCCTTGCTTTAAGTTTTGATAAGAGAAGTTGCATACCAAATGTGGTGGTCTTAGCTCTTACGGTTTAGGAGTTCTTGAAAAAAAGGGACTCATGGACAGACAGACAGACATGTATATTTCTAAAATAAATAGTAAGCTTAAATAAAGACCTATGAACTTTGATGGATAGTTTCCAACTTATTTCTGGGGCCTGCTATTCAAAAATCAACAGTACGCAAATTTTGCATATAAATCACAGAGCAACAAATAGGCAAACATAAACACCAATTTTTTTCTGTATATGACAGGAAACTGCACAGCATGAAAACCAATCCTTGTGAATAGAACTATTCATTAAACATCAACAGTATGCTGTGCACAGTATAAAATAGACATAATCTGTCAGAAGATCTTACAGTCTAAGGCACCAATCCTTCTGTTGGATCCAGGCAAGTGGACACTTATACTTGAATGCATCTGAAGGCAGAATCAGGAACTATTAGATAAAAGGATGGAGATGGGATGCAGTGGGAAGCCCAAAGAAAACTTTGAAAATGTCAATATTTTAAAATCACTTCTAGTAGACCTTACAGAAAATAATCAGTCTTACAAAGAAATAGAGCGTAGGTAGGAAAATTGACAGGCAACCCTAACCTACTCTGTTTTTATAATGAAACACATAATTACCTGAGTATTTCAATGTGCAGCTTATTCTTTGAATTAATGTACATTCAGCTGCTATAGTAACTATTCAAGATTACATTTTACTTCATTTTAAGAACTCTCAAATAGAAATCCCTAATAAATATTTCAATGGTAAAATTAATCTGGCAAAGATAAACATGAAAATATCATTTGCTTTCTGATATTAAAAATTGTATGCCTATTCAGTAACTGAATTGATAGAATCTGATTTACTAGATGTTTTAACTATGGTATTTTTAATCTATAGTGTATCGTGGTTTTGCTCCCATTATACACTAAAGTTAATCTTACACCTACTGTTAGTATTTCCCCCTTTGTTTTTATTCTGAATCAAAAGTTATACTAGTACAAATTAATCTCTGAGTAGTGAAGTGTGAGTTATAATTCTTGTTAAAAATGAGTACAAGGTTCAAATGGTGATGAAATCACTATCAGTAAAATTGAAAATTAGAAAAGGGACCAGATCTGAGGAATATATTTGAAACTGACTATATGGCTTGAGAAAAATGCACACATGAATATCTAGTACTGCTCAAGACTTCTAGACTTCTTGAATACTGTAAGGGAGTTACAGTATTTAAAGATCTGGCAAAGGATAGCATAGTGTACAATACATTCAAAAATAAGCATGATTACAAGTTTTTATTCCAGTGGTATCTCATTATGTATCATTTAAAGAAATTATATAGAAGGGGAAATTATGTCGTCTGAAGACTGTGGATACAGCAGTATCTTTCAAAGCTGGTGAGCCTGCTTCAAAATGTAGTTGTGGGTAGATGTTCTGCTCACAAAGGTCAAGCTGGTGACACATCGTGTGCTACATGAGGAAGTAAGGCACACTGTTTAACAGCTTCCTAAAGCAAAAACTCAGCACAGAGGAGCCTTTGCAGAGCTGCATCTCCATGTCAGTGAGCAGGAAAGGGCATAACAGGAGAGGGACAGAAAGGGACAGGGTGGGAAATACCAGTCCTCAGTGTGCTGGGTACCATAACTACACCTATATGCCAAAATACCACTGTCCATAATACAAAGTACTTTCTGTGTGGAGGAAGGAGAAAGTAGGAGGCAGACTTAGGGTATGTTTACACAGCAGAGCTAAACTCAAAATAAGCTATGCAACTTAAGCTACGCTAATTGCGTAGCTTAAATCGAAATAGCTTATTTTGAATTTGGATGCAGCCACACAGCACTTATTTCGAAATAGAGCACTCTTCATCCGACTTCCCTTAGGTCATCGTAAAATGAGGGTTACAGGAGTTGGAGTAAGAAATCCTCCAGCTGGACGTTATTTCGACATTATGTCAAAATAACTGCTCGTGTGTAGACACACACTATTATTTTGAAATAACATTAGTTATTCCGAAATAACAGTGCTGTGTAGACATAGCCTTGGAGTCATAATGTGCCTATTGGGTTATTCTGCAGGCAGCACAACCATGTCCTTTGGCTGCAACAAATCCACAAACATGTCAAAAAATGACTAAAGTTGAGTAATTTATCCTCTCTTGCCATCCTGGTGCCCAACACCTTGTTTTTCTTGTTTCTTTATTAAGGAATCAAGGACCAAGCAGTTTTAAAGAGGAATAAGTGCATATTAGGGGAAGAGATAGTGTTATATTAAAAAATTCAAGGGTAGAAATTAGGATAAAAAGGAAAAGATAAGAAACATTAAGAACAACAGATACATAAATGAATGCAATAATCTTATAATAATCACACCCTCCTGAATTGATCATATTCCCTCTAGTAGCTAATTATAATCAACATCCCTAAAAATAATAGAAAGGTAAATAGGATTTAACCCCTGTGCCTACTCACCAGCCTCATGCAGATGGAAGGTACACACAGCTCTGTGCATTGGTACTTTTGGAATAACCAAAATAAGGTGAACTTGAAGTTGCAGGCCTGACCCTTGCTTGGGAACACTATGTGCTGACGTACACTTTCTGCTCCGTATAAACCTTCTCTTGGCTGTTTATACACAGACCAGCTCTTAATTCACACCAGGGGCCTTTCTTAACTAGCTTTGAGATGTGCACATTACTCACAATTGTGGCATCCCATTGTGAGGCAGGCAGATCACTCACTGGGATGAGTAAGTCCTTGTGATGATCAATTCTTAGTCTTCCTTCAGCATCCAGTACAAAGGAAGCTAAAATCTCCTCTTCCTCTGAACAGGGAGCTTTGGTTCTGCTCCTACCAAAGGCTTTCAGCAGCCAAATGGTTTCAGGGACACCCCCTAAAAAGCTTGGGGGCTTCAGGTCAACTGGTTCATTTGAATGAGAGGCCAATGGAGTTCTCTTTCCAATTCCACACAGAGAGACTGAGGGGCTACTGGAAGCTGACCACTTGGCACCAACCCTCTTGCTTTAAACACTGTGCCTGTCTGGTCAGTACAGACTGTTTGGGGCCTGCAGTAGCTTTTCCTGGCATGTCCATCTGTCCTAGGGCCCAATAACATCTGTTCCTCTTCGGTCTCAATTCTTACTACTCATCTGGGTCTCAAGGACAGGTTAGGCAAGCAGAATCCCAGCCTCTGCATCTGGCCTACTCTCTGTCTATAACAGCTGTTTCTTTCAAACGTCTCACGGGGTGCATCTAGACAGTGGTGCTATTTCGGGATACTTCCAATATCCCAAAATAGCTATTCCACATCTTTTAAACAAGCCCATTATTTCAAAATAGCTTTTGAAATAACGGGCTTGCTATTCCGATGTCCCTGTAAACCTTGTTTCATGAGGATTAAGGGATGTTTTGAAATAGCAGTTTATTTCAAAATTTGGCACTGTAAATTTCAAATTTCAAAATACACTTGAAATAAGCTTCGCAATTTGCATAGCTCAAATTGTGTAGCTTATTTTGAACTATGGGTGCAGTGTAGATGCATCCATTGGTAAGACAGTGACTCAAAAAGTTAATCAAAAGAAATGATATGCAACATAGCTACCTTTTGTGTTTTTCACTATTTAAAAATTGCGCACACACACAAAATGACAACGCCAGTCATTGTTTCATTATCTTGTAATCTCTACATTTGTATGTTATCCACCAAGTGCTAGGTAAAAAAACCCAAAACTTCTTATAGTTTGTAAGTAAGGTGCCTTTCTTTGCCACATTCTTATTCCAAAACTAAGGTTGCCTATCTAGTTTGAGGTTTCTTCTCTTGTAACATTTTAAGAAATCAAAGTATCCATTCAAACAAAACGTAAAAGCAAATATGCTGGCTTCTATACATAAATTGTTTAATATCCTTTGGATATGAGCCTTCTTTCTGAAGCACTCAGGGAGAAAAGGGAAGCATTTTAATATTCCCTCTCTCCTTACACTAGATACCCAGCATACACTCAGCTTATAAAAAGTTAAACCAAATTAACTTTAAAAGCTATATAACCATGTACACAATTTTCACTCAATGCTAAAGCATCCACATTACTGTTCTTGCCGTCCAAGTCAAATGAACTTTTCATCATTTGGAATTTAAGGATATAGCAAAGGACAAATTCTGTTCTTGGATCCCCAGGCATATAAGTTAATCAGGTGAACATAAAAAAACAATTATACTGGTTAAGACTAATGGTCCATCTCAGTACCCCCATCTCCTGACACTGACTGGTGCCAGATGCTTCGGAGGGAATGAACAGAGGTAATTTATCAAGTGATTCATCCTGTCATCCAATCCCTGCTTCTGGTAAGTAGACGTTTAGGGCCATCCAGAACATGAGGTTGCATCCCTGATCATCTTGCCAGTAGCTGTTGATGGACCTATCCTCCATGATCTCATCTAATTTATTTTAACTCAGTCATACTTTTGGCCTTCACAACATCCAATGGCAGTGAGTTCTACAGGTTAACTTTTCAAAATAATGTCAAGAGGGAGGACTTCTTACTCCAACTCCTGTATTCCTCATTTTATAAAGAGAAAGGGAAGTTGAAGGAAGAGTGTTCTTCCTTTGACTTCTTGCTGTATAGACAACGCCAAAAGCCGAATTAAACTATTTCGACTTCAGCTACACAATTGACATAGCTGAAATTGCATATCTTAATTCAACTTCCGCTCTGCTGTGTAGATGTACCGAGTGATCTCTTTTCTAAGTGTGTCTACACTGTACCCATAGCTTGAAATAAGCTACGCGAAATAAGCTACGCAATTTGAGCTACGCAAATTGCATAGCTTATTTCAAGTTAATTTTGAAATAGCTTATTTCAAAATTTGGTGCTGTCTACACAGCGCCACATTTCTAAATAGAGTGCTATTCCAAAATGTCCCTTATTCCTCATAGAACGAGGTTTATAGGGACGTCGGAATAGCGATCCCATTATATTTCAAAATAATGGGCTTGCTCAAAAGATGCAGAATAGCTATTTCAGGATACGTCCGATATTTTCCTTACCCGTCTGTATACCTTTCCAATTCTAATATACCTTTTTTTGGTTGGGATGACCAGAACTGCAAGCAATACTCAAGGTGTGGGCATACCATGAATTTATATAGTGACATATTTTCCTGTATTATTAGCTATCCCGTTCCTAATAGTTCCTAACATTGTTAGTGTTTTGACTATGATTGCACATTGAGCAGATGTTTTCAGAGAACTATCTGCAATGTCTCCAAATGTTCTTTCTTGACTGGCAAGAATTAGTTTAGATACCATAGTTGGAATGATGTTCTCCAACATGCAGTGCTTTTTTTGTAAGAAAAGAGGTGCCAGTACTCCTGGGCAAAGTTGTTGAGCCAAAAAACAAAACAAAAAACCCCGTGCTGGGAGCCGGAAAAGAAAACCCACGCATGACTGAGCCGAGCCGCCCCAGGAAAACAGGTGCTGATACGCATGGTGGAAATGCCATTCCTTTTCTGTGTGCTGGGAAAATAGGTGACGGTACGCCGTTCCAGGCCATGCCATCACAAAAAAAGCACTGCCAACATGTATTACTTTGCATTTATGGACACTGACTTTAACCTGTCATTTTGTCACCCAGGCATCTCAATTACAGATAGTCCCGGACTTACAAACAAGTTACGTACCAAACACTTGGTCATAACTCTATCTGTTCGCAAGTCAGACTCCATTCATTTAAATGTGACCGCGTTGTTCGTAAGCGCGGATTGCGCGTTCATAACTCGGGGACCGGCTGTAATGCGCTTAATGGGAGGTTGGTCGTAATTACGAACGGTTGTAAGTCGGCGCGTTGGTAACTCAGGGACCACCTGTATTGAGATCCCTTTATAGCCCTTTGCAGTCAGCTTTGGACTTACTGTCTTGAGTTATTTGGCATTATCTGCCATCTCACTGTTCATCCCTTTTTCCTGATCACTTATGAGGTTGTTGAACAGCACAGATCTCTGGGGGATCCAACTTAAATACCTCTCTGCACTGTGAATACCAACCATTTATTCCTACCCTACCGGTTACTGATCCATGAGTGGCCCTTCTCTCTTATCCCATGACTGCCTACTTTATTTAACAGCCTTTGATGAGGGACCTTGTCAAAGGCATTCGGAAGTTCAAGTATACTCTGTTGACTGGCTCACCCTTGTCCACTCTGGTCCACATTCTTGTTGACTCTTTCAAAGAATTCTAATAAGAATTCTAATTCATGAGGCAGAATTTCCCTTTACAAAAAGCATGTTGACTCTCCCTCATGTTTATCTTTCTGATTATTCTATTCTTACTATAGTTTCAACCAATTTGCCTGGTATAGAAGTTAGTCTTACTGGTCTGTAATTGCCAATGAGGTGGGAAAATGTCAAGGTTCAATCATGATTTCTCAAGTTGTGCCAAACATGGTTTAGTCCATTGTTTAGTCCAATTTAGTCTCAGTTAAATTTAACACTTTCCAGCACTGGTTCAACTTCACCCAGAGTTAATACCTTTATCAAAAGCAATTATGCTACCTACTGTAGACAACACTTGCCCTAATGTGGTTCTGTAGAATACTTTGTAACAGTTGGGGTATGTCTAGACTGCATCCCTCTGTCGGCAGAGGGATGCAGATTAGACAGGTCGACATTGCAAATGAGGCAGGGATTTAAATATCCTGCGCCTAATTTGCATTAAAATGGCTGCTGCATTTTGTCGACTCAGCACTTTGTCAGCAAAAAGCAGCCGTCTAGAGGGGGATCTGTCGAGAAAGAAAGCCTTTTTTGACAGATCCTGTAAACCTCCTTGCAGGAGGCATAAGGGATCTGTCGAAAAAGGCTTTCTTTCTCGACAGATCCCCCTCTAGACTGCCACTTTTTGCTGACAAAGTGCTGAGTCGGCAAAACGCAGCGGACATTTTTATGCAAATTAGGCACGGGATATTTAAATCCCTGCCTCATTTGCAATGTTGACCTGCCTAATTCTGTCATTGCATCCTAATGAAAGAAGGATGCACTCTAGACATACCCTCGGACTCCATCTATTTCTCTGTTTTCAAAATGTAATCGCTTTTCTAGAGAGAACTATGTTCAAATGTAATTTTCTAGGAAGGACCTAAATCAGTTTGAAATGGCAGAGAGGAAACTTGTCTAGCAGGATCTATTATTGTTACTGGTTATTTGTATTGCAGTTGCAGGTAGGCATCTCAACTGAAATCAGGGCTCCAATGTACAAATGTACAGGAAGATAGCCCCTCCATGAATGGGCTTACAGTCTAAAAGGACACGACACACAACACCAAACAAAAATAAACAAAGACACAGTGACTTGTTCAAGGTCACCCAGGAAATTGATGGCTGGGCTAGGACTAGATCCCTGGTTTCCTGAGCTCCAGTGCCCTAGTCACTGGAGCATGCTAGTCTATTGTGCATTAGGGAATTGCCCAGAAGCACCAAGTAACAGTTCTGCAAGACAACCAATGAAACCTTGCACATGCAACTGGAATCTTTGCATACATTAGCTTTCCCCCCAGTAAAACTTCCCATTGTGGCTAATAGCAGTGTAGCTCCACAGGTGAGAGTGCTAGTGTAGACAAACTGTCATTTTTTAAACAAATGCATCATTTATATTCCATTTCAGCAGTGTTAGACAGCAGTGTTAAAAGTGTCAATTGGAACATTGTCTATACTTGTTTATATCATTGTTATCACCAACTGCGTAGCTGTGGTAGAATGGTTCATTCACAAGGTGCACCACCTTGTGGTCAGGCATGGCATACCAGCTCTCCTTCACTGGGCACCCTCTGCTAACAGTCATTGTGATAGTCTTTCTTCCACCCACTGCAACAGGTTCCAGCCCCTGGAACCTCTAACCAGCAGCCAAGTTCAGCACAATCCACTCTTTGCTGCTGTTTTCCTGGTCTTTTTATCCAGCATCTCTCAGGGCATCTTCCTCACAACTTGCATGTGTTGATCCTTGTTTAAGGGCTAAGATACCTAGTTGATTCTTCCCACCTCATGTTTCCTCCCCACCACTTCTCTGCTCCTAAGAAATAACTACACCACCTATTACTACAGACCACTTCTGCTCTGAACTTCCTGGCTTTATGCTAACCAACCTGCTCTTAACCAACTGGCTGCATGATCAGTTAAGCCTGGCTCTTCCAGGAGCAATCAGGTAACATAATTAGCCTCTCTGGCCCACATTAATACTTTCAGGGCTTTATGTGGGATTCACATACCATTAAACACCATTTATGTGATAGCAACAATAGGAACCTTTAGGAGAGAAAAAGACTAGTAGAGACATAGGGTAAACAAGTTTAAACTTGCGTTTAAAATTACAATTTCTTGACCCCATAGTATATGAATGTGATTTTAAGGCCTTTCTACACTACAGTTCCAATGAAGTTAGGAGTACCAGTGCTACATTGCTCCCAGCTATAGCATCAGTGGGACCTTCCAAGTCCATTTATGGAATACTGTTAAGGTTCTATGAGCTACAGGAATAAATTGTCACTAGGTTAAAGGACAACTATTTTTATCACTCTCAAAACTCTGTTTGAATTATAGTAAAGTAATGTTAGTAGTACTGATGTATACCATGAGCTGCATTGTACCATCAAATGCACAATTCACATTCAACTCAACAGAAGTTTTACCTATGTATTCAAAAACAGGATGTAGCCCTGTGTTTCACTTATTTGAAGTGTGAATAGGGCCCAAAGGGGCATCTAGAAAATATTCAATTGTTTACATGGGGATTAACTAAATCCTAAACAATAGGAGGGACAGAATCAGTTATCTCATTAAATGAGATTTATACTACTGTTCTTTAGGCTGGCATATAAAGAAATTGTAGAAGACCTTTGTCTTTTGCAAGGTGTGTTTTGTACATGTAAATTTCCATTACACTCTGCCCACACAACCCACTGACTCAGTCTTCATTGCTAATTATTAACACAATCAGCAGTAGAGTCCAGCCAAATTGAAACAAAATGAAACCATTACTTTCAAATAGTTTCTTTAAACAAAATGAAGTAGTCACTTCATATGCTCATTAATTTTATTTACAAATGAGTTACTAAGTCCACAGAGTGCAACAAAAAGATTCAGAAGGCTTTGTAAATGTTACAAATATAGAGCTATTCATATGTACAACAGTCAGTTTGCATAGCAACAGCAGCCTCACTGATTTTTGCACTCTTCTCCTATAAAAATGAAAACACAAAGCACAATGCTATAGTTAAAGGATATGAAAAAAACCCACCTCATAATACAGAATCTTATTCTGGCTTGTTTTCAGGAGGCTTTCAGTTAAAGGCTTTCTGAAATTCCTCCCTGCCTATAAATTTCTGTATATAACTGTAAAGTATTGGCGATCATTTGAAAATCCTAATTTTGAGCCTCATAGCCTAAGGAACAAGGAAGCAGTTAGTTCAGTTGTAATAAAATAAAGATGCAAAAGACACAGTTCAGCTTCTATAAAAGCATTACATCTAGTCATCACATGGCTACAAAGAGTAATGGAATGAGGCTTGTTCCCTTTGCTTGGTTAGGGAACTGAATTTCTGTCATCACTTGCACACAATGATCAGTGTCTCAGGAGCATTGACCTCTTCAGAGGAGGTTAACTTCAAGTCCCATCGTTGTCCTTATTCACACTCCTGGAATGAAAGAAGGGAAAGCTGGGGAGATGTTTGAGAGGGCCAGGAAGAAGTGACAAGCGAAAGTTGGAAGAAAGTAATGGGAAGAGAGGAAAGCCTGTGCGCGGGTGTGACTGCGGGTGGAGATGAAGGACATGCTGGGGTGATGAGCGGGCACGGGGCCAAGCAGGATGTTGAGAGATATCGCTCTGCCCTCGGTGCCCTCTCGCTTGCTCCGCTGCGGTGCCACTTGGCGGGCTCCGTCCGTCGCCCCTAGGGAGGCTCCTTAGAAGCCGCTCTCGCAGGCGGACGTGTCCTCGAGCTCCCGAGGGCCGGAGCTGGGCGGCGGCGCTGGGGTGCAGGCCTGCGCTCCGGGAGGCGGCCCGCCCTTCGGGCGGTGTCGGTGCGGGGCGCGGTGGTTCGGCCGGCGGCGGGGCTCGCCTTCGGGGCCGGGGCAGCAGCAGGTGGGGCCGGGGCCCGCGCGGCAGAGGCTCCTCTGCAGACGGCGCGCCCAGGGCCGGTGGCTCTGGAAGAGCAGGTAGGCGTAAGGGTTCAGCGCGCTGTTGGTCACCGCCACGATGCCGAGCGCCGCCCGCGCCTCCCGCAGCCCGACCGGGGGCTCCCCGGCGGGCCCGAAGGCCAGGCTGAGCTCCAGCACGAAGCGGGGCAGGCGGCAGAGCGCGAAGAGCGCGATCAGCACCAGCGTCAGCTGCAGCGTCTTAACCCGGGCCCGGGGCATGGGGCAGCTGGCGGCCGGCAGCCTCAGCAGCAGGGGCCGCGCGGCCGGCAACCCCATACGGCGGCGGCCGCTGCCGCCTTCCCTCCGCGCCGCCGCCGGCTTGTCCTCCTGGGCGGCCCAGAGGGCGACGAGGATGCGGCCGTAGGCCCAGCACAGCAGGCTGACGGGCGCCAGGAAGGCGGTGGCGGCCCAGTACACGCCGTAGGCCTGCCCCTGCCAGCGCGGCAGCTGCTCGAAGATGCTGAGGCAGCGGCTGCCCCCGGGGCCGGGGGCCAGTCTGAAGACGAAGGCCTGGGGCAGGGCGAGCAGCAGCGCCAGCAGCCAGCCCAGCGCGGCCAGGCCCCGGGCGGGCAGCGGCGGGTGCGCCGGCCGCCTCACCACGTGGTGCCGCTCCAAGGCGATCAGCACCAGCACGTTGGACGAGGCCAGGAGGCCGGAGCCCTGCAGTAGCTTGAGGCAGGCGACAGGCGGCGTCCTCCGCCGGCCAGGCGGCCCCCAGCAGCTCCGCAGCCAGCTGCGAGAACAGGGCGAGGCCGCAGCCGTAGAGATCGGCCAGCGCCAGGTGGGCGATGAGGAAATCCATCTTCCGCCGCCGCCTGCCTCGGCCGCAGCAGCCGCAGCTGTAGAGGCGGTGCAGCACCAGGCAATTGCCCACCAGCCCCAGCAGCAGGATGGCGGCCGCCGAGGTCACCCGCACCTGCCGGGTGAGGGAAGGCCAGCGCTCCCCGGGGGAGGAGGAGAGGTTCAGGCTCCAGCCGGGCTGCAGGGCACTCGAGAGGTTGAGTGCCGGGGACAATCTGTCCAGGCTGAAAGCATCTTCCATGGCTCCCCGCAGAGTCCCGGGAAATGGCAGGCGGGGTTTGTGCAGGACAGCCCAGGCGCTCAGCGGCCCCGTCCCTGCCCGCCTCGCGGCTCCACTCTGCTCTTTGGGATACAAACTTTCTTGGGAAGCAAGACAAAGGATCGCGCTACTGATGAATGCGCTTCCCGGCGGCATATATAGGGGCTTTGCTTATCATCTGGCACACAGCGAGGGTGGGCTGTGCACACACACACAGCAGCTAGCACGCCTATTATCTCCCCACTCGGCAACTATTCCCCCCACCCCCAGAGCCCAACAGCCAATTTCTTTCATACCACCTACTTAGGAACATCCTCCCCAGCCAGGCAATTAGCTTCTTACCCCACCTTAACAAAGCCACTGTAGTAAGCCCAACACGGTAACCCGACTTCTCTAGTTCCGAGCGCAACCGTCTCCCCTCGCCGCTGCATTTCAGCATTCATCTCCATTCCCAACACCTGAACCAGGGAACAGTCTCCGGTCCCCGCTGTCCAGAATGAAACAGCCGTGGCCCCCACCCCACCCGTGCAATCGCCCCCTGCCTTCATCTCCTCTCCAGCCCTTTATTAACGTACCGGCGGTGAGCAGATCCCTCCTCTGTCCGAAATACCTGATGTAAAGTGCCCGCCACACGCCTTCACTCTCTCGCTCCGCCGCATCACCCAGTGCCATTTCCACCTCTGAGGTCTGTGCTCAGGGCTGTGCCGTGAGAAGGAATGAAACAGGTCAGATATCTGACTCGGGATTTCAAACTGCAGGGTAGTTTCAAAATGTTTTCATACCAGACAAAATAAGTTAAAGTATTCTCTGTCATGGGTTGTGTTGTTATTACACGCCCCTGAGAGCAGCGTAAATACGAGGAAGTGTTTAAAGAAATCAGAAGTAAAGGGTAATGTGGCATCTTGTTTTAATCAAAACAAAATGACGGTAAAGCTGTTCACGAGTCCCATTTAACAGAAAGCAGCCTGTTGAGCTCTTGCATTCTGTAGTTAGTGTCGTTTCCTGATTAAATACTAATCGTCACCACATTGTACTTCGATGGCAATGCTTTGTTCGGGCATTTTTTAAAAGATTTTCTTTGTTTCAATAGCAGCTTCTCCCCTTGAAATATTAACCTAGACGGGTAGGAAATTGAAACATTTAATATAAATGAGCCATTACTCATTTGAACTGGTTTTTGTTTTTATTCAAAGAAGGAATCTCTCTGCCCTACACCCAATCTCGTTTAATAAAATTTCCACCAGATGGCAGTTGGCTGCAGGGACGCCTCCATTCAACATAAGATAAAGTGACTCAGAAAATGTTAAGAGAGCCAAATTCTTCACAAACCAAATAACAGTTTCAAGTAAAGGGGAGAGGCATAACTTCCTCTGTTGACTCAAAGTGTTTATTTAATCTAATTGATGATAATTACAGTTTTTTTACTCTCTAAGGTTAATCTAATTGCATCCTTCAGGAACTGAAAAATTGGGGGGTTGGGATGAATGTCCACACTTTAATAACAGATATTGCCTTAGGAAATCATTTTTCACCATGTATTTATATTTTCATTGGTGACCTGATCCCATCCCCTTCTATGCTGTTCACTGAGATGGGTGCGCATATTTCAGTGTCGGAAAAGTAGATTTAAAGCTAGTCAAAGATAGACAGGTCACATACAACAGTTGGGGCTGAATGAAAATATAAATATCCTTTCAGTTGTGAGGAGCCATCCATTTTCTCTTCAAAGTACATGAAAAGTGAAGCTTTTGAATAAACGAGAATAACACCATCATATTTGGAAAAACTTAAAAAAAACCTAATAGTCTAGTAGCACTTTAAAGACTAACAAAACATGTAGATGATATCATGAGCTTTTGTGGGCACAACCCACTTCTTCAGATGACCGGAGTGTTGGAAGTCCAGATCCAAGAATAAATAAGAGAAGGAG
Source organism: Rafetus swinhoei (assembly GCA_019425775.1). Classification (NCBI taxonomy): domain Eukaryota; kingdom Metazoa; phylum Chordata; order Testudines; family Trionychidae; genus Rafetus; species Rafetus swinhoei. The sequence goes on from CM033427.1 coordinate 60,740,604, forward strand.
GGGCCGGGGGAGAATGATGTACTTATTACTTGTTTGGATCAAGCATGAATATGCACTGACAATAACAGCTCCGTGTTGCCTGATCTAAGATTATTTATACGTTTCCAGTTACAACCTTTAGGGTTGACAGGTTCATTGTCTCAGGATCAGGTCCAATATTCAGTTAGTCTATGGCTGAGAACCCTGATGTGCGCAGATGCATTATTCACACTACAGGAACTCTTGTATAATTGCAAATATAGTTTATCAGTGCATTTAGCACAATCACAAACACCCCAATTTTATAAAATGGGGAATGTACACCTATATCTCCATACTATATACTCACACCATTCCTTCTAGAACATCCCAAGGTGTTAGTCCTCATCTTCCTCATCACCTGCACCTTCCCCATCATCATCAGGGGCCATCATTCTGGCACCCCCAACGACTACATTTCTTTCTCCTACCACCCCTAGGCTGGGATGCCATTTTTACCATATGTTACGCTGACATTGTTATGTTTGAGGCATATTCAGTAGAGGATGTTTCCTTTTCTCATTATTCCTCACCTTACTAATGGTGAAGTTTCAGAGGGCTAGCCGAATTAGTATGTAACTGGAAAAACTTAAAAAACAAATATTCTTGTAGCACCTTAGGCTACATCTACACTACAGGCTTCTTGCGCAAGAAGCCTTTTGTGCTAGAGTTTTTGCGCAAAAACTTCTTGTGCAAGAGCACGTCCACACCTGAAAGCACATCGCAAAAGTGATGTGCTTTTGCGCAAGAGAGTGTCTACGCTGCTGGACACTCTTGTGCAAGAAAGCTCTGATTGCCATTCACATAATGGCCATCAGAGCACTTGTGCTTTTTTCCATAGGGGTTTCTTGCGCAAGAAACCCCTCTGGAGCGTCCACACTGGCATTTTTGCGCAATAGCTGTAGCGCTAAAAGCAGTTATGCCTCAGAAAAGGATGTTTACCTACGGCGGAAAAAGCCCTCTGTTCTGCCGTTTAACTGCCCATTTAATTGTGCAAGAGCTCATTTGAGGTGTGGACTCTCCCCAGGTTTTTGCAGAAAAACAGCTGTTTTTGCGCAAAAACCTTGTAGTGTAGACTTAGCTTTAGAGAGTAACAAAACATGTAGATTGTATCACGAGCTTTTGTGGGCACAACCCAAGTGTCTTTTTCCAATAGGTCAGTATATCATTGATCTCAATTTACTATCATATGCGTCAATTCGTTACTATGGGTCTTTTGTGGTTGTCTATCACTTTTATTATTTCTGTCCTAGCCAGTTATTTGGTCTGCTATCAACCGTCTTTTGGGTTTTTTTCTAAGTAATGATGTACCTGCTAAATTTGAGGGTGTTCTTGGAAGCGCCTATATCATGGCGCTCTATCTTACCACCATTTATCTAGCTGAAAGGTCCCAAACATTTGCGAGCTAACTGTACTATCTGGGTGAAAGGTTCCAGAGAAAAATACTAACTTTGCCTTAGCTCAACATATAGGACGTGACCTGTAAGTCTCTTGTGTTACATTTAAACTGTGAATATAAACCTACTGTAACTTATTATAATAAACATATAGTCAAAACTATAAGGAAATAATAAATGTATATATCTATAGGCAAGCAAGATTAGCCCTATAGACTCTACATTGTTGTTTCTTTCACAGATGCAGTTTTCCACACACCAGCACAGCATCTCACTCCACTAAGGCTATGTCTACACTACAGAGGGTTTTTTGAAAAAACTTCACTTACATCCACATTGCAATCGTGTTCTTTTGAAAAAAAATCAAAAGAACAGAGGGGCTTTTCCGAAATTGGTAAACCTCTTTCTACGAGGCAGAAACCTTTTTCTGAAAGAACTGTTTTGAAAAAAGGCGTGTATGGACAGGGAAGAGGGAGTTCTTTCGAAAGAAGAGGAATGAGGAAAAAGCACAGGTGCCCTGGTGGCCACTCTGTCCATAGCAATCACAGCTTAAATGCGAGACAGAAGCCTGCAGTCTAGATATAGCCTAAGAAACTGAAAAAGAAGACATGTTTAGAGGGAAGCAATCAGTGAGAGATTGCAGAAGAATAGGGAGGATAAAAGGTAGGAAACAGAGACAGGACCAGATGACAGCACTGCTCAAGGAGCAAAGACATGTTGCAGTCCGATTGAATTTCAGTCTGAACACATCTGTGCCTGATTCCCTCTGTAACCCATACAGAATTGCCTTCTTAGACCTTTCCACAACCTTCTCCCCACGTTCCTCCTTTCCTCAGGGGCCACAGCAGCACAATGACAGCTGGACAAACCCACAACTCTGAAAGCCTCCCTGGCAAATGTGCTTGTGAATTTCCTGTTCCTTCTTCTTTAAAGATACTTTTCCCTCTGTGTATGAAGTTTACATAACCAATACATAAATATGTTTGCATGGGTGTGGAATAAAATTGAATTTATGAAAGTGAATGAATCTTTAAATAATTATCCAACATATGATGACTACTGCTAATGTAACTCACACACCTACTGGGTGTTTCACTGTCCCTGTTAGTGGCCCTTAGACCACTTACAGAGCGAGAAAAATGAGTTTGCTGTACAGCCTTAGCTCAAGCACTGATTTTATAGCTCAAGCACTAGAGGCTCATGCATTAAGCTCCTGATTAAGGTCCCTGGTTCAGTTTTGCGTGTCTGGGTTACACAAACATTCAGAGACCATACCAACAGGTAGGCACATTTGAAGTGTTATATTAGCACACACAGAAACATGCCATGAGATGAGGGAGCTTCTGGCCTGCTCAGCTCCAGCCCCTGACAACCAAGCCTGGGCAGGCTGCTCAGGTAGAAATAGCTCCATCTCACTCCCAACCTAGTTGCCCACTGAACTCTCCATTGATGTCAATGAAATGATCCAAGCGATCCACTAGCGATTGCAATATCATAGAAAACTAGCCCTTTATGTTGATGTACTCCATCTCAAGGTGGTCTGAGGCCAAAATGGGAATTTTTGTGCCATCTATTGTCCCACCGTGATTAGGGAATCCTATTGCTGCAAAGCTATCCGTTATTTCATGTACAGTGTCCAGAGTTACAGTCTTTTGTAGCAGGAGACAATGGTCCAGCACACTTGCATCACTGGAAACCCCATAGTGGATTTCCTCACTCGGAACTGACTCACAACTGATTAGTAGCAGTCTGGTGTTGCCAGGTTCCATACAGCGATCAGCACTCACGTCTCTACTGTTACTGCAGCTCTCATTTTGATGTTCCTGTGGTGGAGGGTTTGAGAAAACTCTGCAAACAGTTGCAGGAAGGTGGCTTTGTGCATCCAAAAGTTCTGCAGCTGTTGCTTGTCAACCTGTATCTTCATAACAATGTGATCCCAAAACTCAGGTGCTTGTTTTTCAAGCCCAGGACTTTTGACAGTGGCCTGTTCCAGATGCTTCAGAGGGAATGGACAGAGCAGGGCAATTTTGAGTGATTCATTACATTGTCCAGTCCCAGCTAGGGATGTGAACGACTAGTCAACTATCCGATAAGCAAATGCTTATTGGATAGTCGACAGACTAGTCGACTAGTCACTCCCCCCGCCGCTGCCTCTATCAGAAAGATGCAGCAGGGTAGGGCGGGAGAGGAAGAAGTGCTTCAAAGTGGCAGCACCGCGTGGAGACCGGGACCAGACCCTGGGCTCCACATGGCACTGCTGTTTTGAAATGCCCTGTGGAGCCGAGGGCCAGCTGGTGAGTCCCCCACTGGTGCTGCTGCTTTGAAACACTGCAGGGAGCACTGGGCCAGTGGGAGACAGTTGGGGGAGGAGTGCATGTCCCCCAGCTTGGGGATAGACACACAAACTCTCTGAAATATATAGTAAATACCTGTCCTTTTCTCCACCCCTAACCCCTGCTGGCCCAATGGGGTTGTAGCTGTCACAGTCCCCATCTCTGGCCTAAGGATGTTAAGAAAACTGATCGTGTACTCGATACAATTTGTATTGAGTACACAATTAGTCGATAAGGGGCCCCGCTGCAGCTCTGCAGTTTAAATGTAGTAGGAGCCAGGCATGCAGGCAGCCTGGCTCCAACTACATCAGTGGTCTCCAATCTTTTTAAGCACGAGATCACTTTTTGAATTTAAGTGTAATCCAGGATCTACCTCACACCCAAATACCCTTGCCCCACCTCCTTTGTGCCACTTCTCCAAGGCCCCACCTCTGCTCACTCCATCCTCCCTCCCTCCCTTATCCTTCTTCTCTTTCACCAGGCTGGGGCAGAGGGTTGAGGCACGGGCTCTGGTCTTGGGGATTTGGAGTGTGAGTGGGCTCTGAGTTGAGCCTGGGGCAGGGTGTTGGGGTGCAGGAAGGGGCTCAGGGTACAGGTTCTGTAAGGGAGTTTGGGTCCAGGGGGTTCATGACTGGGGCAGGGGTTCGAAGCTAGTTCCAACTGGACACTACTTATCACAGGTGGCCCCTGGGTGGTGGGGCAGGGAGGCTAAGGCAGTCTCACTCCTGCCCTGGCTCTGCACCACTCTCCAAAGTAGCCAGCAAACTCCATCCTTCCCAAGCCCTGTTGTCCCCCCCACACTCCATTCTGTGGAGATAGAATATAGGGTAGGAGAGGGGGCACCCTGACATCAGCGCCCCGCCTTTATCTCCCCTGCCCTGCACAGCAAGCAGGAGGGGAAACTCCAAGGCAAAGGGCAAGAGTCGCACAGGAGCGGGGGAAGGGGCAGCTGAAGTGCTGTGCTTGATAGCCTCTTGGCCAAACCAGTCAGGATCACCTGTCAAAGGCTCCAAGATCTACTAGGTGACCACTGGACTACACAGAAATTGCAGAGCTACAGCAGAGGTAGGTGTCATGTTACTGGATTTTAGGGAAGCAGCCAGATCATTGCGGCACCCATGGGGGGTATTGACTCCAAAAGTGGTACAAAGGGGGCCATGTGAGGTGTCAAATAGAAGCTTACTTTCTTCTGATTCCATATATGCTATTCATGTAATAGTATAATGTCTGTGTGTGAAGTTATAAGCATGTACTTTGTATGGGTACTGAATGTGTCTCAGTATGTGGTTGAGCAATGGGCAAAGCTCGGTCTATGGACATGTTAATGAGCAAGCTGCTATGGAACAATAGCCCTCCACAGGCCAAGGTTACACCTCAAGAATGGTGACATATACCTAAGGGCTACCAGCAGGGAGCACAGGGATAGGCCGCTGGCCAGGTGACCTGCTGCAGCCAAGAAGAGACGGGGGAAGAAGGTATATAGAGGCTATGTGGCATCCTCCATTTTGTCTTGAGATCTGCTCCTGACCCCAGATGAGGCCTCGCAGGGAATCTTGAGCCGGGAAGAACTGTGGACCCATCCTGACATAGGATGTACACCAATGACTTTTAAGCCAGCAGTTATAACATCTTGCTGCAAGCCTGAATCGAAAACTGGGAGATTCGATGCATGTAATGTATGATACTTTAACAACCTTACTCTCAGGCTTTTCTTTCTTTTAGTAATAAACCTTTAGATGTTAGATTCTAAAGGATTGGCTCAGCGTGATCTTGTGGGTAAGGTCCAGAGTGTAAATTGACCTGGGATCTGTGGCTGGTTTCTTGGAACCGGACAGAACTTGTTCAGGGAAGGTGAGATTGGGTTCTAAAACCCCTCACTTGTGTATGAGGCTCGGGGCCATCTGGGGCACGGATATTGCTGGGGTGTCGGAGGGGTTTTGCTCGTGAGGCTTCTGTGAAAACTGACCATTTATTCCTACCCTTTGTTTTCTTTGTACTAGACAAAGGATTTTACCTAATATAGAAGTGTAAAGTCTGAGGTTACATCTTTATGTTTATATTCTGTATAACCTGTATACTTATGCTTGCCCTCTCTATGTCAGTGTTTCTTAAACTATGTTCCGCAGAACACTGGTGTTCCGTGAACAACTCACAGGTATGCTGCGACCTCTTCTGTGTTTTTGTTACTTCTTTGTTTTTGCCTTTTTTTGTCTGACAAAATTTTTTTTGTTTTGAAGAAAATGTTCATAGCTGTTACACACACAAAAATATTGTTTTGTGTTCCATGATCACAAAAAGTTTAAGAAACACTGCTCTATGTCATCTCTGAATTAGGTTTTTTTTTTTTTAATCTCTTAACCTTTTAATTTTCTTCCAAAGCAGGTCTCTTGTGTTCAAATTGTGTGTACGGTGGGTGCCGAATTAAATTATATGTATGGTTCTGGTTTAATGCTTCCAAATGTGACATATCAGAGGGGAATGGTCCAAATGTCTGATAACAAAGAACTCATCTGAGTTTTCCAGGACATTGCCTATTATGTGTCACCCTGAACGGGGTAATGAGATTGGTGAGAGCCTGAGACTTTGTGCGTGTGATTTGGCTACTGGTGTCCCGCTGAATTTTTCAGCGGGTTCACATTTACACATAGAGGTGGGGGAAAAGGGGGGGGGGGGGGAAGGAAGCAGACGGGGACTTTTAAGCTATCTCTCCATGTGTATTTGTTCCTGCAGAGCTGCCTGCCCCACCCCCCATGCTGCTGCCTCTGCTGTATCAGAGGCAGCAGCGCAGGTAGGGTTGCCAGATGGTTTCAACAAAAATACCGGACCCACCTGACATTACATCACAATCTACATTACATCTTATTTAGAAAATACTGGACATTTATATTTTTTCATTTTCTAAATTTGTTTCCCAAACAGAAAGCTCAAATACTGGACTGTCCAGTTCAAAACCGGTCACCTGGCAACCCTAAGCACAGGTGTGGGGTGGGAGAGAAAGGCACAGGGAGCCGGCTTAAAAGCCGGCTCCCCACAAGCACAAGCTCCCGCCTCCCTCCTCTTCCACTGCTACCTCTGCAGTGCGGTGGGGAGGAGAGGGCGGGGAGGGAGGCAGCTCTGCAGCACCAGTATGTGTGGGGAGCTAGCTTAAAAGCTGGCTCTCTGCATGTACTGGCTCCCTTCTCTCCCCCCCCCCCGCGCTGCCTCTAATACAGAGGCAGCAGCATGGGGTGGGTGAGGGTGCTTGCATGTAACTGCACAGGTTAACAGATTAGCCCAGGCTCATCAGTTAATCATTTACTCACTCACTATCATAGCCCTAGATAATATGATCCAAACCTGCACAGCACTAAGCAGGGCAGGCAGTGACAGAACCCTTTATCAGTCCAAATAGTCCCCAAAACATGACAAGAGGAGTTTAGCACATACATCTGTCATTGGCATCTGTGACTGGCTACTTTAGGTGTCTCCCTGCCTAGCCTTAATAGGCATTCTACAGAGCCTACCTCTCCATTTCATCATGCAGAGAGCCAAGGTACTTAACTCAGCGTTTGTGGACTATAGTGGTATTCCTGTGATTTTTTATGTGCCTAAAGTTAAGCACCACAATGCTTTGGATTTAGTATCTAAATCGCCTTGTGAATCTGAGCATAAATCCTTTAAGATTTTAGAACTGGTAGATATTCTTTAATTTTTATTCATAGATGGAAAAGAAAAATAAGCCTTTCTATTTTTTTCAACTCCAAATTGGTTTCTAACTGAAATCGTGAATAAAGTGGAACAACAAAATATTATCTCCACTTGCAGAAGAGGCCATTACTAAAATATTACTGTAGTAAAACGTGTACCCTTCCCTTTCTTCCAAGGCTCCCATTGCTCCTAATCCCGTCTCCACTTCACTGCCCACCCACACCTGTCCCATTCTGGGTACACTATTGCACCAGCTCCCTTTTCAACCAAGGGGTCCAGTCGAAAGCCCGACACCAAGGGAGGATGGGGAGAGCAGGGCAAGTCACCAGTTGGCTCAGAGCTCCTGGCCACCTTTACTGCAGCAGCAGCCCCTTAAACGGCCGGAGCACCAAACGCACGCGCTTGCCAGCTGGCCCTGACAACAGGCTACAGGTTCCCGCTCTTTCCGCCAGAGGCCCCACCCCTTCCGGGGCGTGGAGCTACCCCTTCCCCCACTTGCTCCACTGGCCAGATGCGATCTCCACAGCTGCCAGTCTCCAAAGCGCTCAGCACCTCCCCCACGCGCACTGCAGTGCTGTCCTCCCCGCCGGGGGGTAAGGCAGACCGGCTCCATCTTCCGGCGTCCCTCGCGTGACGCGCAGATACGAGCTCGTCATGTGTCACATGACGCTCAGTGCTGCACTGGCCTAGTGTTCTCTTGTCACGTGCTTCTCCGCGGCACCTTTGGCGGAAGCGCTTCTCGCCGGCCGTTGGCAGGGTCGGTCCCTGTTGCTGGACGCATCCAGGGGTACGTGGCAGTTGTTTTCTACTGACGGAGAACGCTTGGCGCGAGCTCTTCTAGACGGGTTATCAGCGTGTGACCTGGCGCGGTGCTTGCCGGGAGTTGTAGTTTTCTTAGCGGGGTGGCCCCTGAGGCGGCGGCGGCGGCGCAGTGGTGTTTCTGTCTGTGACGTATTGGAAGAGGTGTGACGGCGCGGTGGGGGGAACCCAGTGTGCGCTCCTGTGTCTTTACGAGCTATATGCGTTAGAGCGCGCGCTGTGGGGGAGCTGCCGTCACGATCTACCAGGGCCTTCGGGTGCGCGCGTGAGCCTCTCGTGCCCCCTCCCGCGCTGAGCCGTGTTCGCTCTGGCAGCCGGTCCCTGTCTGGGGGTAGCCCCGCGCGCCGCCCCCAGGGGCTGTTTGGTCCCGAGGAGCGACCACAGCGCCACGGGAGCGCAGGGTGGCGGGCTCGGCTGCTCTTTCCGTAGCGTTACAGCAGCGCGGGGGGCGGGTAGCGGGAAGGGAGCGGCTGTTTGCGGAGAGCCTGAGGAGAAGGGGCTTCTGCCGTGCGACGGGGAGACTCCTTCCTCTTCCCGTCCGTCCGCAGCTCGGCCAGAGCCCCAATATGCACGTCCAGCCCCTGCTCCCCACCAGCTCCCGGCTGGTTCCAGCTGACAGCCTGGCGGGCAGTGGGCTGGGGAAAAAGCATCTGGTTCTAGGTTGCCCTTGTCCTGCCTCCCTAGTGCCAGAAACCCTTCTCGTGCCGCCGGGCTTCTTTCGCCGGCCTCCTAAAAACAACCATGATGCTGTGGCGTCTTGGAGGGTAACCAAAATATGTAGAGATTGTGTCACCAGCTTTTGTGGGCCAACACACTTCAGATGACAGATACCTCCTGCAGACTTGGATTCAGATTCAAATGCACTCTCAAGCTAAACATTGTGTATGTAAGCGAAACATACAGAAATCCATACAGATTTAACACATCTGAGGGTACTGAGGGAGTTGGCAAATGTCATTGTGGAGCCCTTGGCCATTATCTTTGAAAACTCGTGGAGATCGGGAGAGATCCCAGATGGTTGGAAAAATGCAAATGTAGTGTCCATCTTTAAAAAAGGAAAGAAGGACAATCCAGGGAACTACAGACCAGTCAGCTTTACCTCAGTCCCTGGAAAAATGGAGGGCATCCTCAAGGAATCCATTTTGAAGCACTTGGAAGGGGGGGAAGTGATCAGGAATAGTCAACATGGTTTCACAAAGGGCAAGTCATGCCTGACCAATCTGATTAACTTCTAGGATGAGGTAACTGGCTCTGTGGATATGGGAAAGTCAGTGGATGTGATATACCTTGACTTTAGCAAAGCTTTTGATACTGTCTCCCACAATATTCTTGCCACCAAGTTAAGGGAATATGGATTGGATAAGTGGACTGTAAGATAGATAGAAAGCTGGCAAGACTGTCGGGCCCAACGGGTAGTGGTCAACGGGGCTCGATGTCAGGTTGGCAGTCGGTTTCTAGCGGAGTGCCTCAGGGATCTGTTCTAGGACTTGTTTTGTTCAACATCTTTATTAATGACCTGGATGAGGGGATGGATTGCACCCTCAGCAAGTTCGCAGATGACACTAAGCTAGGGGAGAGGTAGATACACTGGAGGGCAGGGGTATGGTCCAGAGTGACCTGGGCAGATTAGAGGATTGGGCCAAAAGAAATCTGATGAGGTTCAACAAGGACAAGTGTAGAGTCCTGCACTTGGGACGGAAGAATCCCAAGCATTGTTACAGGCTGGGGACTGAATGGCTAAGTAGCAGTTCTGCAGAAAAGGACCTGGGGATTACAGTGGATGAGAAGCTGGATATGAGTCAACAGTGTGCCCTTGTAGCGAAGAGGGCTAATGGCATATTAGGGTGCATTAGGAGGAGCATTGCCAGCAGATCCAAAGAAGTGATTATTCCCCTTTATTTGGTTTTGGTGAGGCCACATCTGCAGTATTGTATCCAGTTCTGGGCCCCCCACTATAGAAAGGATGTGGACGCATTGGAGAGGGTCCAGCGGAGGGTGACCAAAATGATTAGGGGGCTGGAGTGCATGACCTATGAGGAGAGACTGAGGGATTTGCGTTTTAGTCTGCAGAAGAGAAGAGTGAGGGGGGATTTAATAGCAGCCTTCAACTTCCTGAAGGGAGGTTCCAAAGAGGATGGAGAAAGGCTGTTCACAGTAGTGACGGATGGCAGAACAAGGAGCCATGATCTCAAGTTACAGTGGGAGAGCTCTAGGTTGGATATTAGGAAAAACTATTTCACTAGGAGGGTGGTGAAGCACTGGAATGGGTTACCTAGGGAGGTGGTGGAATCTCCATCCCTAGAGGTTTTTAAGTCTCAGCTTTACAAAGCCCTGGCTGGGTTGATTTAGTTGGGATTGGTGCTGCCTTGGGCAGGGGGCTGGACTTGATGACCTCCTGAGGTCTCTTCCAGCTCTGATTCTATGATTCGAGGGCTTTCTCTGGAGGACCTGCTGTTACGTTTTGGCCCTGAAGTGCGTGCAATGGTATTTACACATCAGACTGAGGTGCTTCAAGACCACACGGCCAGTATTTAAATGTTGGCTCTTACCCCACTATGAAACGTAGGTTCAAAAATATGCAAGCAAAATCAGAGGCTGAGCTGAAGCCTTTTTAAGTCTAGTCAAACTTGGGGGGTATGCCTTCCTTTAGGTAGCTAAATAAATGTGGCCTGATTCTTAGAGAGATTGAGCATCTAAAACTCATCAATCTTGGTGGGGGTTTTGTGTGCTGAGCTTCACTCAGAATCGGGCCACTTACATTTAGGCACTCAGGGTATGTCTACACTGCATAGCTATTTTGGGATACTGGAGGTATCCTGAAATAGCTACCCCACGTCTACACAAAGTCGCCTGTTATTTCAAAATATTGTTCGAAATAACAGGCGTACTACTTCACCATCTCAGTAAACCTCGTTGCATGAGGGATCAGGTGGCTTGAAATAGCACGTTATTTTGAAGTTTGGCACCGTGTAGACACACCAAATTTCAAAATAAGCTGTTTTGAAATAAGATACTCAATTTGTGTAGCACAAACTGTGTATCTTATTTCGATTTTAGAGTTTGGTGTGGACGCACCCTCAGTGAAGATGAGTGCCTAATTGCAGGCACTATGTTTGAAAATGTTACATTTAGAATCAGTAATAGAAATCAGGAGTTTACAATTCCCTGCCTAACAAAGCTGGCTGTGAAAGGAATGAGTACTTCTCAAGTTAATGTATTCCTGTGACTCTCTAATAATTAATATAAAATCTTAATTAGAAATAAAAACATGGTCTGAGCTGTAACTGAGGTGGTTGAACTGCGTGAAAGAGCTGTAAAGCTATTTGATTTATGCATAATCAGCTCGTAAAAAAGTCTGGAAAGTTCCATGGTGGTATTTATACTAGTTGCAGGGACTGTGCAGGAATATTTGATTGAGAATTATTTGCTTGCCATGCATGAATGGCCATAGGAATGTCATAAACTTACACACATTTTAAAAGAATATGACTCCAAGATACATCTGGAGAAGGCAGATATGAGATAATTATTTATAAGGAATAAAGAAGCAAACAACTTTCAGAAATCTCTCATGATCTGTTATCAGCCCAGCCTCAGCCTTCCTCTTATCAGTTCTGCCAATGTTCATTTCAGCCTGTCTTTTTGTGCTGCTAAGACCAGTTCCACTGTGTTTCAGAAAACCTTTTTCAATAAAGAAGAACTTAAAGAATTGATACATTTTGAGAACAGAACAGGTGTGGGATGTGAAGGAGCTATAGAACTGGTGCTGCACTCGTTACTTTGGAACTTCGTCCCTTCATCCATTCTTCATCTCTGTCATGTTCTAGCATGGATCTAAGGTATTGATGTGACTTATGTTAAGGAGCTAAATTGCTTTTACCCCCTTTAGAGTTTGATTCTGTCCCATTTTTGGTTACTCCTTCCCCCCCTCAATTCGTCTCAGTACATATGAAGACATTTTTTACATTTTGTTTTTCTTTTGCAGGTAAACCTTAACACTTCTATTATTTTAAATCAGTGTATGTCCCCAACTCTGACATTGTCTAACAAGTAGTTTTAGCACATTTGCTTTTGTTTATAGGGAAGGGTGGTTTTTGTTTGTTTGTTTTTGGAGATACTCCTAGATCAGTGGTTCTTAAACTTTTGGCCTGTGGCCCAACCCACTCAATGCAAACGTTTCTGAGGATCACCAGCCAACCAACCATGTTGACAAAATGGGTGCAGGAGGGAGTGGTGGTGTGGGTTTTGGGTGGGAAGTAGGGTGCAGGCAGGCCCGCTGATGTGGGGGAGGGGCAAAGAGGGCAATTGCCCTGGGGCCGGGCCACTCAAAAGGCACCGGAGCTTCTTTGAACTGTTGCAGAAGCACAGGATGTGCCACTCCACACAGCTTTGAGGGCTGTGGGAGGAAGAAGCACCACAGTCTGGGTGGCGATAAGGTCTGACTGCCCTCAGCTCCACGTCTTGGGGGTGTGGATCTGGTTCCTTCCACCTTGCCCCAGGGCCCAACGTGGCTGTTGGCCCCACTGGGTGCAGGGCTAACAGTGGAAAATTGGGTGCAGAAGTGGGTAGGGGATCTGGCCAGGAGGGAGGGTGCAGGAGTGGGCTGGAGGTGGAGTGTGCAGCCACGAGGGAGGGTACAGGAATGGGGTGGAGGTTAAGGATGTTAATGTTTAACTGGTAAGCCTTACCCTTAATACCTGCCCTTCCCTTCCCTTTAACCGGTTAAGCGGTATAGTTAACTGGTTAACCAGTTAAATGGGATTTACATCCCTAGTGGGAATGCGGGGTCTCAGCAGGGTGTGTGTGTGAGGGTTATTGGAGTGTAGAGTGTGGGCATGAGGCGCATCTGGGGGTGCTTACCTGGCTTTGTGCCCCCTGCTGCTCCTAGGTACCGCCTCCTGCTGCTCCCATTGACAGTAGGGATATCAATGTCTAGATGCCTACACAACCGATAAGGCTAGGCTTATCAGTTAATCCTGTCATCTACACATATTCCCCCCTCCCTTGCTTCCTCTGTAGCAGAGGCAGCAACTTTTACCCCCACACTGTTGCCTCTAATAGCAGTGTGGAGGGTGAGGGGGCAGGCTTTTAAACCGCCACTCTGTGTGTGCTGGGTCTGCAGACTCACTTGCTCCCCCTTGCTGCCCCTTGCAGAGGCAGCAGTGGGGGGCAGGCAGGAGCAGCAGCATGGGGGAGGGCATGGCAGCCTCTGTCCATGGGGAGCTCGGACACTCCCCCCACGGACAGGGGCTGCTGTCGTGGAGCAGCCTCTTTCCGCAGGGGCTTTGGGCGATTGCAGATGCAGGACGTGGGGCAGCAGGTGGGACCTGGACTGTGTGGAGAGCTGGTTTTTAAACTGGCTTCTCTTGCAGACTGGCTACCACCTGCCACCCCAAGCTGCTTCCTCTGATAGAGAGGCAACAGCGTAGGGTGGCAGGGCCAGGAGTGCACTGACTGCTGGCCCCACCCCCAGGGATTATTGAATAGTCGTGTAACCACTAAAATTTGATGTGGTTACACAACTATTCAATTATATGCTATCTAACATCCCTAACTGGCAGTGATTCCAGCCAATGGAAGCAGCGAGGAAAGCCTCCAGGCAGCACTTCCCTGTGTTGATGTCCCTCAAGCTGTGGGGAGAGGGAAGGGCAATGCATGAAGTCACTTGCTCCCCCTGCAAACAATGTTCCCTCTAATTTTTTCCATCCACATGCAAAATAATTTTCATGTGCACTGAGTCATGTGCAAATGTTTACCACTAGAAGAAACAAAAAAAACTAGCTGAGGGCGCTCTGCTAATTAGCTGGGCAGTATTTAAATCTGTGCTGAGCAGACACTCAAGCAACCAACTTACAGGGAACACTGCCTGCAAACCGGATCTGGTCCGTGAGGCTCGGGCCCCCCTTCCATCCCCCACAAATAATGGGAAGCCGGCACTGGTGCTCCAACTCACCTGGTGGGCTATGGGGCTGGAGTGCCACTGTAGGCTCTTCACTGCGGGGAGGTGTAAGCTGAGCTTTGAGCCACAGCTCTCCTGCAAGGCAAGCGGAAGCGGGGAGCTGCTGCAGCCTCCACCAGTTAACTAGATGGGTGAATCTTATCAGTTAAATGGTTAACCATTCAAAGTCTTAATAAATACCATGGCATTTGTTCTTTTATCTAATACACTTGTAATGAAGCAAGACGTTTTATTAATATAGTACAAATTATTTTTATCAAAACTTTTGCTTATGATATTTTAGGTAAATAATATCTTTATGAATGACTTGATATCCAAAGTGTCCTTGTGGAGAAAACCTAAACTTTAATTTTTTTATAAAATGCCTTTTCTTTTAATTAAAGGACATGGATTTGCACAGCTCAGTCGAAACACCACATAAAATGGAGCCTGGTGCTCCTGTATGTGTTGGTAAAGAAGAGGAAATAAAACAGTCACAAAGAATAACTGCCAGTGTTCATGACAGAGAAGTTGTCATTTTCTACCATGAAGGGAAATTTTATGCTATGGACCGTCATTGCTACCGTAAGATTGTTTGTACTCATCATGTTAACAATTTTAAATTAAGCCAGTGTGAGCTGTGATGTGACTGTAATTCCATATTCCACCATTTTTTAGATGCAGGAGGTCCTTTACATCTTGGAGAGATAGAGGTATGTAAATATTCTAAAAATGACCCATTAAATTATTTAAAATATTTTAATCCTAAGTAGCATTACCCATCCCTTTGTGATGGTAGATGTACATGTGGCCTCCTCCCTCCCCGCTGTTCCAAGGGGTGGGGAGGCTTGGGCAGGCTCAGGCTGCGCAGCCGCCTCCCTTCCCGCTGCTCCAGGGCTGGGGAGGCTGGAGCCAGCTTGGGCCGCAGGGCCTCCTCCCTCCTTGTTACTCCTGGGGTTGGGGAGGCTCGGGCTATGTAGCCTCTTCCCTGTC
Organism: Rafetus swinhoei; assembly: GCA_019425775.1. Classification (NCBI taxonomy): domain Eukaryota; kingdom Metazoa; phylum Chordata; order Testudines; family Trionychidae; genus Rafetus; species Rafetus swinhoei. The sequence continues at coordinate 60,755,789 of CM033427.1, forward strand.
TGCTGTCCCAGGAATACTGGGGTACGCGTGTGCTGCTCCTCCTCATCCCCTCCCTGTGGTGGGGATAGAGCCTCAGCAGAAGGGGTGGGGCTGGTGGCCTGCCCCTCCCTAGAAACTTCTCAAGTCTTCTAAAATGTTCTCTGTGACAGATGGCGTGACGGACGCCTCTCCTTTTATATTAGTACAGATTTTTATATTGCTCTTCCACATTGGGCTACATAGCGTTCTTAGTATCAGTGCAATAATTCTGAAATCAGTGAGGTTACTTTGGGTTTATACTGGTGTAGCGGAAAGTAAAATTTGGCCCTTTCTACAATGGAACACTCTCTTTAACAGCCCTTAATTTTTCAATTTTCACAATGCTTCCAACCGCCTGCTGGTTTGAGAGGCAGGAGGCCAAATCCAGGTACAGTAGACTTCCGATAATCCGGAACCTATGGGACCTAGGTGGTGCCGGATTATCAAATATGCCGGATTATCAGGAGGTACTATAAGCAGGTTATATATATACTGTATACATTATATACTGTATATAAAGTGTTCTTAACCCTTTTTATTGTACATACTGTATACAGTATACTGTAATGTTTTAGTTTTTAAGCCTTTTTACCCTTTTGCTCAGTTCAGCTGCTGCCGCTGTTACCTTGTGACTCATTTTTGGCCGAAGCTCACTCACTAGGCTCTTGCCATTTTGATGCCGGACTATCAGGAGTGCCGGACTATTGGATGCCGGACTCTTGGAGTTTTACTGTACTTTTTCAGATAAATAGACTAGTAGATGCCTAATAAATGATTCTTAGACATACTTACTTTACAAAACATTGATAGCATGCTTTGTACATCATAAAGAGACATAGTGTCTGTTAGAATGTAAGTACAGTAGAGTCCCTATCATCCGACCTAAACGGGACCGACAGGTGGTCGGATTACCAACAATGTTGGATGATAGGGATTCTACTGTAGGCGGGACCGCTTGGTCCCCATCCCTGCCTGGCCCTGGCCCCTTCCCTCCCTGCAGCGAGCGGGGCCATTCTCCCAGCCTGCGCCCTGGAGCCGCTGATGCCGCTCCTGCTGGCGCCGCTTTGTCCCCGGGAGCTGCAGGGTCGGATAAAGCAGAATGTCAGATTACCGAAGGTCGGATAATCCGGACTCTACTATAAAACATCTACAGTCACGTGGATAAAAATATAAATTAAACTATGATCATTAGAACCTAAGATGATGATTATCTTGAGTCCGAAAGAATCCCATCATCCATATACACACATCCCATTGTGATAAGAGTATTGACAGTTGGGGGAATTGGGCGTTTTCTTTGAATCTTTTGACATTAGCCATTGTTGGAAATAGGTTACACTGGATGGACCAGACCAGTAATCTAATTTGGTATTCCAGTTGCTATTTTTAAAAAAACAGAACATGATGTTCCTGCCATGGCAGTACAAGGCATTACAAGTAGGCTAAAAAGCTGTTAACCTAGAGATAATTTATAGGGAAGAGTAAGATTTCAGTGGGTTGTCTTAATTTTTTTCCCCAGGATATCAATGGACAGCCTTGCATTATTTGCCCTTGGCACAAGTATAAAATTACTTTGGCAACAGGAGAAGGATTATATCAAGCAATAAACCCTACAGCTCCATCCCCAACACCAAAATGGCGATCAAAGGGAATAAAGCAAAGGACTCACAAGGTTACTGTAGACAATGGAAGGGTTTATGTTACTCCTTCTGACTTATCTATCAGGTGTGACTCTGATTACTATGTTGACAAGTACAAAAAACCTGGAAGTTCTTATACGAAAAAATAATGCACATTCTGAACTTCAAAATCAGTGGCCATAATGCAAAATATGTGTCTGTCTGTGTGTGTACATTCATCATTAGTATCACAGGATGATGGAAAAACTACACAGCTGTAAAGTTTTTTCTAAGTGTTAATATATTACATTTTCTGTGTTAACTTATTGCTATTAAGGCATTAAACAATGTAGAAAAGAGTAAGATCATAAACAAATTCAAGACCGCCTCTAGAATTAACATTGTGTCAGTGCAGTTTTATATTTTCCTTTAAGAAAAGACCAGTGTAATGTATGTATAATTTTTTGTAGTATTTCAAGTGTTAAAACTTCATTGCTCGAGTTAGTCTTAACTTTTATGGGGAGGACTATTATAGTACTTAATCACTGTTTATAAAATCATCTTGGAAATGTAATGGTAAATATCCATTGAAAGATAGAATTGTTTATATATAAAATAGTTTAAACCTATAATATGAAATTGGGAGGTTTTTTTAAAATGTGTTATTTGCAGGGCAAGAGAAAAACTTGTTTTATCTTAACAAAAAGGAGCAGTGTTTCATAAAGTGAAATACAAAGCTCTTGTGTGTTCTAATGTGATTTTGCATGGTTACTTTTGCCTGTGCAATTGCCCCAGTTCTGTTCTAAATAAGTACTTCATCATGCCAGTAATCAGTTAACCAACATGACAAAGATCTATCACATGTAACTTGTTCTGTCATCTTTTCCTTGGAGGAAAACTGCATGTGCAGTATAAGATTTTATTTAGTATAGGAATATTTTAAAAATGTAAATATTTAGCAAAAGGAATTAGACAAGGCGGTTTGAAGAAGTGTACCTAGTACTTGGAGCAGAAAGTGGCAAAGATGGGGCATTGGGTAGTTCATTCCATAGTCCCAGACTATTCCCCGTGTTTCTTGGACAGATGAGAATTGCCCATATAATAGAAAATTCCATTGTGTCTGAGGATCAGAGTTGTCAAGCACAGTGCTCATCCCAGAGCTTTAGGTGATCTTTCTTTCAGATACTCTGGCTCTGCCTTTGAAGATAAGGACTAAGAGCTTGAACGTGACTAAATATTCTATGCGCAGCCAGTGTAGAAAATGCATCTCCAGTATTCATTTTCTAGAAATAGTAGTCCTCTTCCCATCCATAACTCAATAAACAGTATGTATATGAACAGTAAAATCTTCATTTCCTATAAGAAACATAACAAACAACTGATTAATTACATCATAGACATGTCACATTATGGGGTTTTTTCAAGCACTTGTTGAACTTGGACTAATGGTGGGGTTTGATCTTTAGCTTTCCATCTTTTAAGATGTGAGTTATGGAACCATTTTTTTTTATTTTTCGTTTTCCTGAGGTTATCTCTACTTGGTACACAGTCGTTCCAGCCTTATTAATAATATAACAGGGTCCTGTCCATCTAGGACTTAGTGGATGGTGTTTCTCACTGAAAAATCGGTACAATACTTGATCTAAACCTCCTTCTTGAATCTGTAATCTGTCCTCTAATCGTTGTTCCATCTTCTGCATATTCCTTTTCAGATTGACCACCATAGATTTCTGTATTGAAGATATGGTATGTAGTAATTGTTGAATATATCCCTCCGTTAACACCTGAGGTTGAAATCCATCGGGAGGCACCCCTCCTTGGACCCACCGTGCTTCTGGAGTTCTCATTAGTCTGTCAAGTAAAGCCTCATGGGGAGAATATCCAGTTGCGCTAATGGTTGATCGTATGGCCATTAGTATGAGAGGTAGATGTTCGTCCCATTTCTTGCCGGAGGACTCTACCACCTTCCGAAGGGCTGTTTTCAACATCCTATTAGATCTCTCCACTAACCCAGAAGACTGCGGGTGCCCAGGGATATGGAATCTTTGGCGTACTCCTAGCATTATGCATATCTGTCTAGTGATTTCTCCGGTAGAGTGCATCCCCTGGTCGCTGTCTATGACCTTTGGGAGATCAAACCGAGAGAAGATGTCATTTAAGAGTATTCTCGCTGTTGTTTTTGCGGTGCAGTTTTTCACGGGAATCGCCTCAATCCATTTAGTAAAAGGGTCCACAGCCACGAGGCAATACACATTTCCTTTGGAGGACTTAGGTAATGGTCCTATGAAATCAATCTGGATTCTATCCCAAGGCTGGTGTTGAATAGGTTTGCTATGGGGGTCATGTTTCTGGTTATTCTGCGCACATCTTAGACAATTCTGAACAAAGTGCTCCACGTTAGAGTTGATTTGTGGCCACCACGCTACTGCAGAGAGTCTATCCAGGGTTTTCTCTACTCCATAATGTCCTTGGGCGTGTGATAAGGATATCAACTCTTGTCTAAGTACAGATGGCATTATTAGGACAGGAACCTCCTCTTCGTTCAATGAATCAATTTGTCTTTGTGCCATGATTATACCCGTTTGATGTTTAATAATCCAATAATTCTTGAATTTTCCCTGCTTTTCCAATTTTGTTATTTCTCAATCCATCCCTTGTAATTTTACTATGTCTATTATTCCTTTATCATCTTTCGATTCAAGAGAGTTAATCATTTCAGGAACAGCTTTCCACGATAAATCAGGATTTAACGAGGCTGCCTTTTTAGCCAATTGATCTACCTGATTATTCCAGATGGAAATTTCAGCTTGGTTCTTCCGGTGTGCCCGGACCTTAAACAGATAGGTCCTTCCCTTACGGGATCGCGCTAGATTCCAGGCATGGTTTAGGAGATTGGCATGGGCCACTGGTTTGTTGTTGGTCGTACACATGCCTCTCCCTCTCCAAACCAGCATCCAATCTATTAATGCTCGAAGCACCCAGTCGGAATCCGTACAGATTGTGATGTTATCATCTGATGGGCTGTTTTCTAGGGCCAATATTACTGCAACCATTTCGGTGGCCTGTGCAGAGGTAACGTTAATTGGTTTTAATACTTCTGTTTTTGAGGCAACATGTAAGGCTGCTGCTCCCGCTGCCAATTGGCCGTTGTGTCTATGGCAACTTCCATCTACCGCCCATATACCATTTGGCATATATTCTTTGATTAACTCGTATGTGGTTATTAGTTCAAACGGTGATGTTTCTTCAGGTGATTTATTTTCAGGAATAGGACGCCCATGATTATTGATGATATTAGAGGTAACAGGACTACAAAATAGGGCTGGTGCAATATTATATGATTTAGAGGGCTCCACCTGAATTTGATGGTTCATCAAGGCTAATGTCCACTGGGCTATTCTGGGATGGCTCACTCGTCCGTTATTGGCTCTGCCAGATATTATATACCTTACCGGTGTATGGCAAGTTTTTAGTACTATAGGAGCCATTTCTACTAAATATTCCCAGTGTTGTAATGCACAAACAAGTGCTAGTACCTCCTTTTCACAGCTGCTATATTGTTGTTCTACCTCGGACAAGGTCCTGGATCTGTATGCGACTGGTTTAACTGTAGTCCCTCTCATCTGCATCAGCACCACTCCAATAGCTTCCTTCCCAGTTGACAATTGTAAATTAAATTCTTTATTGGGGTCCAGGTACGCCAGAGCTGGTGCCTGCATCAAGGCAGTCTTCAACTGTACAAAAGCGTCTTGTTCCACATTACTCCACTTCCATTGTTGAGATTTCTTCAATAGCTTATAAAGAGGTTTAGCCTTTAAGCCGAAATTTTCTATAAAATCTCTACTAAAGCCTAGTAATCTAAGAAATATTCTCAAACTATGGACATCACTAGGAGCAGGTAGGTTGGATATCGTTTTTACTCTTTCCTGGTCCAGCTTCTGGCCTTCTTGCCCCCAATTCTACCCCTAAATAAGTGACCTTTTGCTGGACTAGCTGGGCCTTCAATGGATTGATTAAAAATCCCACCTTCTTTAACGTATCCAGAACTTCATTGAGAGCTTTCAAGTGGGTGTCTCTATCCTCGGTAGCTATTAAAATGTCATCCACATAGCTCACCACATGTTTCACATATTTCAAATTCTTCCACAGGTTAGAGATGATCCGATGACAAATTATGGGTGCGTTGAGGAACCCCGGTGGCACATGGGTAAAAGTGAACTGTTGATTTAGAAAGGTGAAGGCAAATTTACACCGTGATTCTTGCTGCAGGGGAATGGAGAAGAACGCGTTAGAAATGTCAAGGACGGTGAACCATTGAGCCCCACTAGAAATTTGGGCAATAATCTCTGGGTATTTTGCTACAACCAGAGCCATTCTAGAGGTTACCTTGTTCAATTCCCGAAAATCCACCGTCAGTCTTCATGATTTCCCGTCAGCCTTCTTCACCAGCCATATGGGGGAGTTACACAGGCTATTGCACCTCACAATGACTCCTTGTGAGAGTAATGATTGAATTGTATCTTCTATCCCCTTCTGAGCTTCCATTGGAAATTGGTACTGTTTTATTGGTTTCGTGTCTGGACCGTGCACCAAAATAGACTGATCTACCTTTCCACAACTTAATTTATGTTGTGCAAAAGCGGTAATATGTTGATTTACTATGGCTTGCACATCGGGTTTCCATGTAGGCATCTCGATTTCCTGGCATGTCTTGATCGTGCCCAGACTGTGGGATGGGAATATTATGGTCCCAGCTTCTTCAGCATTGGTTGTTTGGTAGATACACTTATTGGGTAACTCAATTATTAACCCACATTTTCTGATTATATCAATACCTATAATACTGATGTTATCTAATTCTTGCAATCCTAGGGTATTAGTTGTCCATAGAGAGCCTATTCTGCACTGCACATCCTTATAAATGGCACTATTGAAGATTTCCATTGTAGGATTGTAAGGTCTTGACATGATCAATAGTTGTGGTTTTAATAGATGGCGATTGTTTAGTACAGATTAGGCTAGTAGATGCCCCAGTGTCCACTAATGCCTGTTGCTTGATTGTTCTGCACTTCCCATGGTATTCAATGTCTATGACATGTCGTCCGTATAAATCAAAGGACAATGTTGTTATTGTATCCATTTGCAGGGGCTGGGAAGCTCGGCCTCTTCACTTCATATCCTGGTTCTCATGGTCGGAATCAAAATGGCGGCAGTTCCCACAGTCGGAATCAAAATGGCGGCGGCTCTCACGAGACCCGGAAGAGGGATCGCAAAATGGCGGTTCCTTACAAAGTGGTTGTTTAACACAAAATGGTGTTTTGTTAACCTTCACGGTTTTTCCTTCCCCCAATGCATTAACTCCTTAAACACAGGGTCCATGTCTATTGCCTTAATCTTTTCCCATGGCAAGCCGAGACTACGAGTTACAAAGATATCTTCCCTCTTGCCAGCTAACGTTCTAGGGGGGAAACCAGCCCTGTTAATTTTGTTCTCCTTAAATTTCAGTTCATATTTAGGTGGCATGACTCCTTGCTGGAATTCATCATTCAATGCAGAGATCTTCTTGAGGTGCTGCTTAAATCCCACAGTAGCGAGCTGCTACAGCTCATGAATTTCTCTTAGCTTCTCTTCCATAACAGGGAGGGGAGCAGTAAGGTAATCAAAGGTACCTAATGCCAGTTTGATAGCTGGCAGCAAGCCTTGGAAGCAAATTTTCCTAAACCGGGGAGTGTCACAGTCCAACCTATCATCCCTCTGAATACCGAGCCCTGCCAACCAATATAACAATTTCTTTCTTATAATATATTGGTCCGGTTTCTCTCCTTCCCCTTGCTGGTTCACATATAACTTGCCTAAAATGTCCTCATGTGGAAAGTATAAATGATACACAGACTTATATAAAACAATCTGCTCTACGTTAGGATTATTAATGACTTGGTAAGGTAGAGAGAGAAAATCTTCTACCGGCATGCACTCTTTAAGCAAAATCACCACATCTTCTGGCCCTAAATTTGGGGTGACACAAAGCCGGGCCAGCCAATTTAACACCCTCTCTTGATTGCAAGGCCCCATATTTTTACAGAGAGCTCTCGTCTGCTCGGGAGTGAGAACCTTCTGTTCTTGTTTCACCACAGGTTGATTTTTGCCCTGGGTTCTGTACTTTTGTGGTAGTGATCGGTGCCATTTATTCAGATTTCTCTACCCCTCCTTGATAGGAAGGTGGAGCCGATGGGACACAATCATATCTCTTTACTTCATCTCCCAGCCAATTTACATGGTTAAATTGTGGCTGGATGGCTGCCACCACTCCCTTAGCCATTCCGAGCTGCTGCTGCAGCTTACTAATGTTCTGTTGGCATTGAGTGTGATCTCCCACAGCTCTGATGTTATTGGCCTCTTTTAAGAGCTGTCTAACTGCTACCTGAGAGTCATTAAGCTACACATTTTGTTCCAATATTACCTCCTCTGCCTGATCATTTTTGAGACATAATTCGGATATTTTGATTTCCAATTGTGATATTTTTACATTTAAACCTTGTATTAAGGTATCCTTCGACTCTATATCATCAATCATTTGTTTAAGCTGGCTTTCTAATGTTGTTACGTGGTGAGCGGTTTTATCATGTAAAGTTCTTAATACTTTAATTTGAGCTGCCAGCTCCCGGCTCACCATTGTGAGACCATAAAGTAGGGCCCGTTTTTTATATTGCTTTTTGGGGTGGGGTTTGGCCTCGTTATATTTTTCCCACAGTTCCCCAAACTTAACCAAAGAATCTTCCCCTTTGAAAGATTCTTCCACCCAAGGGTTAGATCCTTTACCAAAAAGATTAACAGCGGACTCCAAGGTGTTTTTATTATATACAGGTCTCCAGCCACGCTGTCAAAAAGCTGGGGTGCAGTCATCTTTCCTGTCTGGATTGCTTACGCAATCCGTACTAGATTTAACTGAGAAACCAGGTTATTGGCTAGGTCTGAACTTCAAGGCCTGCCTGTGGTTCTCACTTAAATTTACAGAACCAATTAAGGGAGAGAAAAGGGTTCCGGTTAAGGTACAGCGTCTCAAAAAAAAAAAAATGCAAAAGGGGGTTAAATCACCGCTGCAATGGCCGGATCACCCTGAAAATAAGAACATAAGAACATATACATAAGAACGGCCGTACCGGGTCAGACCAAAGGTCCATCTAGCCCAGTATCCTGTCTGCCGACAGTGGCCAGCACCAGGTGCCCCAGAGGGGGTGGACCAAGACAATGATCAAGCGATTTGTCTCCTGCCATCCCTCCAGCCTCTGACAAACAGAGGCCAAGGACACCATTTTATCCCCTGGCTAATAGCCTTTATGGACCTAACCTCCATGAAATTATCTAGCTTCTCTTTAAACTCTGTTATAGTCCCAGCCTTCACAGCCTCCTCTGGCAAGCAGTTCCACAGGCTGACTACACGCTGTGTGAAGAAGAACTTTCTTTTATTAGTTTTAAACCTGCTACCCATTAATTTCATTTGGTGTCCTCTAGTTCTTCTATTTAGGGAACTAATAAATAACTTTTCTTTATCGGCCCTCTCCACACCACTCATGATTTTATACACCTCTATCATATCCCCTCGGTCTCCTCTTTTCTAAACTGAAAAGTCCCAGTCGCTTAACCTCTCTTCATATGGGACCCGTTCCAAACCCCTAATCATTTTAGTTGCCCTTTCTGAACCCTTTCCAAGGCCAAAATATCTTTTTGAGGTGAGGAGACCACATCTGTACACAGTATTCAAGATGTGGGCGTACCATAGTTTTATACAGGGGCAGTAAGATATTCTGGGTCTTATTTTCTATCCCTTTCTTAATAATTCCTAGCATCCTATTTGCCTTTTGACTGCCGCTGCACACTGTGTGGAAGTTTTCAGAGAACTGTCCACGATAACTCCAAGATCTCTTTCCTGATTTGTCGAGCCAAATTAGCCCCATCATAGTGTAATGATAGTTGGGGTTATTTTTCCCGATGTGCATTACTTTACACTTATCCACATTAAATTTCATTTGCCATTTTGTTGCCCAATCACTCAGTTTGGTGAGATCTTCTTGGAGTCCCTTACAGTCTGCTTCTGTCTTGACTATCCTAAACAGTTTGGTATCATCTGCAAACTTTACCACCTCACTGCTTACCCCTTTCTCCAGATCATTTATGAATAAGTTGAACAGGATTGGTCCTAGAACTGACCCTTGGGGGACACCACTAGTTACCCCTCTCCATTCTGAAAATTTACCATTTATTCCTACCCTTTGTTTCCTGTCTTTTAACAAAGGGTTAAAAGGGCACGCCTGCCCTTTAACAAAGGGCACGCCTGCTTGCCGCACCGACCTGAACCACCAGGAAGGGCTGAACCTGCCAGCCAGCAAGGTCGGGAACCTCTGGCTACCGGGTGACCTGCATTGGGGAGAAGCGTCCTCACTCTCGCCAAACTGTAGTCACTTCCGGATTTAGAATGGGGAGAAAAAGAAAGGGCCCCGGGGGAATTCTCTCCCCAAGTTGATGGACCGTACCATTAATTATTTCTGTTTGTGCTACGGCACTACTCATAAAAGTCTGAATAAGCCAGACAGAACCTGACAAGGACCATAAAATCCTTACCAGGTCCTGCCATGGTCGCCAAACTGTTACACTGGGAACGATGTAACGCATTACTTTAGAGTGGAATTAGACCTGTTCTGACTAGATGTAACTGATCCCAGAGTCAGAAGCGAGGTTCGCCTGGTAATCCGTATCTCTATGACTGGCGTTTTATGGACCCAATAATCAGGCAAGACAAAGTTTGGGGCCAAACCATGTATTTTGAATTAACAGCACAAATAGGAATAATAAACACAACTCACCCACCCTATCCCTAGAAACCAAGCGGATAGGAAAGATCCCAATACAAGGAAAGGTACACTTTACAAAATATGTGGCAAACAGCGCCCGCAACCTTCTACTTCGTGGCTAATTGGAAGCCTTGAAGGAGGACAAGCGGGGAGATCCCCCGAAGCGATAATCCTCTCCTTTTGGCAGAAGAATGCTGGAGAATGGCTCTTAATTGCTGGAGAATGGCTCTTCAGGATACGGTACTGGTCACCCTCCAGCTAAACCATCCAGTCCAGAAGTTAAGTGATGGTAGATGGTAAGCCCAGTCTGTCCAGCGACTCTAGCCAAGTACCCTCCATGTGGGGCATTCCCACACGCAAGGTGGCTGATGAGTCAAAACCAAGGTCTCACCAAATCAAAACCATTAAGCTAAAGATGACAGGGAAAAGGATTGGAACCACAGGAACTTGGAAAGATCAAAGAAACTAGAGGAACCAACCCGAACTCTCTCAGGCCAGAGCTTATACAGGCTCTGTGGCGGGAAAAAGATGTTAATGACTTGAGTGCAGAATTACGGCCTTGTGCAACTGGTGAGTGGAGTCAGTGTACCTTTTAGGAATGAGTGCAGCTACGTTGGGGCTGAGTGCAGCTGTTAGGACCGAGTGCACATGGCTTAGGGATGGGTGCATAGGTGGTGTCATGTGCACAAAGCTGTGGTTTTGGCGGGAAGCTGCACCTGAGGGAGAAAGCATTCCTTAAACAAAATGGAAGTTCTGTGGACTCCATTTTATATGCTCTTGTCAACATGAAACTCACGTTCAGGGTAATAATGTGTAGGATCTATGCTTATACATAAGTAGAGCTCAGTGTTCCCTCTAAGCTGTGTGGCAGCACAGTATCACAGTTGCTTAATGAGCACCACCCAGCCAGGGGCTCAGGACTCATGTATGGAGCTGCCTGGCAGGGGGAGAGGCATTTCTTCCTCAGTGGCAGCAGCAGCTCCCTGCTGAGGATAGAGCAGTGAGCCTCTCCCAAGCTGGTAGGGACACGTCCCTTCCCTTTTGGCTGGGCTCATTAAGCAGCTGTCGGGCTGTGCTGCCGTGCAACTTAGAGGGAACGCTGGTGGAGCTGTATGTGTACATCATGCATAAACTAAGGAGTAACGGGGTGTGTTGAAATGCTAAATTAAGGTGGTGCTTATGGATACTGGGCCTCACTTCATTAAAATCTGGCTTTTGAACTTGTAAAGAAATTTTAAAATGAAGCATAAGATCATATGACCTTTCCAGAACTTTTTAGCAATGGAATACAGAGGAGAGTATTCTGTTCATACTTTGGGTAGAATCCAAACAGCATCGCTGTTCATATTTCTGACATGATTGGATATAGTCATTTTTAAATTATGACTTAACAGAGCAGACATCCTGGGAAGTGAATCAGGATAGGAGATGAGAAAATCTGCATAAAGGGAAAAAGCAAAGAGGAATTGAACCATGTCATGGACAAAGAGAAATTGGTAAACTGAACCACAGTAAAAGAAACAAAATACACATTAATCCAATTTAGTCAGTGTCCGTCTGCTAGAAAAAATGCAATTAGACATTGGCCAGTTTTGTGGAATTTGGTATAAGATGAACATATTAGACTCCAGACTTCAGAATCTCATGCTTTTACTTACATAATCAGCGAAATTTACACAACAGTTGGTTAGTGCAAAATTTACATCCTGTATAACATGTCCCTAAAAAACATTCATAGTAAGGCTCTCAGCCACAACTGGATTAAGTGACAAATATCCTAGACTTTTTTCATGAGACATGGAACACAAGATATTAAGCTATTTGTACTAATGATTCTTTTATTAACAAATAAAGATTGTAAAGTTTGTATATATTGTCTTTGGCTAAACATTCAGTGCACTAACAAAAAGCTCATTGGCTTGTTACCACTATATTTAAGTGTCTTGATCCAGGGCAGAATGTAGGATGTGAATGCTGCTGTCAGTTGAATTTTCCACAGGAAATTCAGAAAAGACTTGCTTCTCTGGAGAGAGTACACTGTAACTTGCTGAATCTTCATATTTGGAGAATCCATCTTTTTCTTCCTCATTCTTAGAGTTTACTCTTGAGGCCTTTTCTTCTTGAACTATATTTTTTATTTTCCCTACTACTGTGTTAATAGAGAGTGCCTACATATAATAAAGATATATTTTAGTTTAAGAAAACCAGAACTTGGAGTGATATTACTGTCTGTTTGACCTTTGCAATAACATGAAATGTACTTTATTTTGAAGCTTTATAATACATACCAGTATCTTAGTAATAAAGGGCTCAATCCTACAAGTTGCTGAGCACTCTAGCCAAAATCCAGTACAATACTTAAATCACATTTAACTTAAGCATGTAGATAGTCCCAGCAAAATTAATAGGACTACATATGTGCTTAAAATTATGCAGTGGCTTCAGTGCTTATTGGATCATGGCTACTGTTAAAAAGCTTCTTCTCACCCTCCCAGTTCCCTGGTCCTTCTTGTGTCAACAGAGAACAGCAATACCCGAAGTCTGGACATGCAAACCATTCAATGTTTATTGGGGTTAGTTTCCAGCAAGCATGAATCCAGTTTCCCTTTTTTCCAACATACTTCTCTGCTGAAATTTAACTAAACAAATCTAACATTGTAACATAATTAAATTATATCCAACACCTTAATTGGTTTATACCCAGCAAAATTAATTATATAGCAGACAGAAACAATCACAGAATCAGAGATCCTACGGACAGTTGGGAAGTGGGGACCATAATGACAATAAAAAAGATGATTTCATATGGATAAGAGGGCCAGACAATAAGCTATCAGCCTAAGTTCTTTAAATTTTGTAGACTCTTCCCTTTATCTGGAGGCAATAGATTGGATCACTTTACTAACAGCTCCAATTTGCCTTAATTCAACGAGACTGGTTTAGAATTTGAGGCCTTGACTGTATTCTCTTCTCTGCTTATAGCTGCCACTGCTGCTTAGTCAAAGGCCTTAGTTTAAGAACAAGGCCTCAGATTATCATGAGAGAATGCCCGTATGCAGATAGACTGTGATTTTGTTTTCTTGTTTTATGCCTTATAAGTAGCTAAGTAATAAAATTAAACAAAGTATAGGCATTTACAGACAAGCCTGAATATCTATATCCTAGCAACTACTATGCTTAGTGCTTCATAAGATCAAGCTGTTACACTTTAGCACAGTACTCACACTTGATACAGTTATAGCTAAATGAATTTGCTAGTAGAGTAAATGCTATTAAATGTTTGAGTCACACAGTTATTACAGATGTCTCCTGTGGAATGTAATCTGTTGTAGTATAAATTGTAGTATAAATACTTACAACCAATTGGTCTATTAGAGTGTTTTTCAACTTTTTTTTTTTATAAAGTACCCCTTAAAAAAAAATACCCCCAGTACCTACAGTTTTCAGACACAAATTTTTTTTCTACCATTGCAACACATTTGTTTAAACAACTTAATCATAGCTGGGTGGGCGATGAATTTTTTGGGTGTAAAAAGTACAAAAATAAAGCATTGTAAAACTTAAAACAAAAATTCAGTTTTCTCCATATTTCAGTTGTTGACGTACCCCCCCAGACGTCTCTCGAGTATCCCTAAGGGTACTCATACCACTCGTTGAGAAACACTGGTCTATTAAAGGTCTGTTCCTGCTCCCACTGAAATGGCAGCAAGTTTGGTCCCATAAACTTATCAAAGGGCAAGAAATCAAACATTTTTGGTGACTGATTTTACATTTCACCATCTCTCAAATGTACTTTACTGAGGGATATCACTTGAGTCCCAAGTTAGTTACAGCCACACATGTGGTGGTGTCTCATTTCTATTATTGAAATTTGCATCAGAAAAACTACAGTGAGGCTATGAAATGAGTTTTACAGAAAAGGAAGGAATCCACAGCAGTGTAAAGTTTCTATGTGACTAATTTATGTGTTTCAATGAAGATTGAATAGTGTGCACCTCACTTGAAAGTATTTGTCACAAAGTAATACTTAATATTGTTGACTAATAACTGTAGTACAGTACAATGACAAAGTACTAATGAGATTATAGCCACAGGAGCTGGAAAAATACTAAAAGATGTATAAGGTGATGAAACTTTTATATGGAAAAATACTTTAACTTTCTCAACCTTTTTATTTTTCAGGCTTCTAAAGATATAAGAAATTATAATTAAGCAACAAGAAACTGAACAGGTCCTGGTATAGAACATCTAACAACATATTTGCATGTGCAAACCCAATCCTGCAAGTTCCCAACCTACCTTGATTACCACAGAATAAAATGATACTTAGCGCACTCAATGCCTTGCAGGACAGGACAGAGTTTGTAATGAATCAAGCAGGGAGCTAAGATGTAACCTGCTGAATATCTCTAAGAGAGAGCTGAATGTCCTTAAATCCCATTGCTACAAGTGGGTGTTAGCACTCAGCACTTCACACAGTCTTTATGTGAAGTAGAATAGTGCCTCCGCTCCCCACAACGTGCAGATGTCCAGGCATTTTCTTAGGATGCCTGGCATTGATTAATTTTTTAAAAATGTTTAATTATTAAAAATATTTATATTCTGGTAGTGGCCAAAGGCCCTGATTGGGACTGAGCCCCCATTGTGTTGAATGTTATGCATACCTAGAAGAGGCTGTCTGTGTCCTGATGGGCTTACGGGAGAGGTGGGTACCAATTGCTCATGGGCCAGATGCAGTTTCATCAGGGTTAGTGCCTGGCAGGCCGCCAGACACTTTGTTTACATGAGCATCCACAAGTACAGCCATTTGCAGCTTCCTTTGGCTGTAGTTTCCCAGCCAATAGGAGCTATGGGAAGTGGTAGCCCAGCCCATACTGCTTCCCTCAGCAACCATTGCCTGGGAACAGCAAACTGCAGCCAACAGTAACTGTGTGAGCATCTTTATCTGCAGACACTCAGGTAAAGTAGGCATCTGATGGCCCTCCATGACCTAATCCTGGTGAACAGTCTGACCCACAGACTGCTTATTACCCATCCCTGGCTTTTATGGTCTCAAGACACAAACTGATAAAGGGAAAATATACTAAGTTGATACATACATTGTAGATGGATGGGGCAAATAGCCTGAAATTTGCCATTATGAGACCCTGTTTTCAGCCTCTTATATTTTTGATAAATTTTAATTGGGCTGATGTTTTCCATACCAGGTGTCTGGATCTTTTAATTCTAAATTTAATCCAAAACAGTTTAGCCATTTCTGATAATCAAAATAGGGTAATATGTTTTGCTATTTAATAAAATTCTTGTCACTTTCTTTGAGAAGTTCTAGTGCACCCATGCTTTGGAGCAAAGCCTTGAAATGCAACAGCCACTAGCTGTGTGTCAGGGATATAGCTGGGGAAATCTATCTAAATATGGCCAAGTTGAAAGCCTTTGAAAAAAATCTCTTCACCCATGCTTACCAGAGATGACAAAGAATTTAGTAGCTACAATCACCAAGATTCAATCTTAATTTTACATGGAGAACTGAGATTGGATGAGGAACTTGGGGTGGCATAGTGGGTCTAAGAACAAGTGTAGAGAAGACAAACCAGGAGGCAACTAAGACTGAATGGCTATGTCTAGACTGGCATGATTTTCCACAAATGCTTTTAACGGAAAAGTTTTTCCATTAAAAGCATTTGCGGAAAAGAGCGTCTAGATTGGCACGGACGCTTTGCGCAAAAGCACTTTTTGCAGAAAAGCGTCGTGCTAATCTAGATGCGTTGTGCAAGAAAGCCCCAATCGCCGCTTTAGCCATCGGGCTTTTTTGCGCAAAACAATTCTGGGTTGTCTCGCTGGCTCTTGTGCAAAAGCATTTGCGCAAGAGGGCTTTTGCCCGAACGGAGTGTCATTGTATTTGCGCAAGAAGCACTGATTTTGTACATTACAAAGTCAGTGCTCTTGCAAGAATTGCCGCCAGTGTAGACAGCTGGCAGTTTTTCCAAAAGCAGCTGCTTTATGCGGAAAAACTTGCCAGTCTAGACACAGCCATTGAGTGAGAAGATGGGAAACAAGTCAGGGTGGGAGTACTGGGATTGATGCAGCAAGTAGTTGAAAGAGACTTGTATGGGGAGCCTAAAAGTAGTGACTAAGACAGGAGGGGCAAGCACAAAGGGATGAGAAGTCTATGGAGTGGCGACTGGGACTGGCTCGAGAAAGAATAGGATTGGGAGAAGGAGTTGGACAGGGAAGAAACAGGACATGCACTTACTAACAAGAAGAACTTTTGTGTAAACTGGGGATTTACCAGTTGGAAGCAACAGAAGACAGAAAGACCTGGTTATATTAGTTAATCAGAGGATGACTATGTGCTGCAAGTGTGATGTGGATGTGAAAAAGCTGTGTTTCTCAACCAGTGGTACGAGTACTCTTAGGAGTACTCAAGAGAAGTCGGGGAGGAGGGTGCATTAGCCCGACTGAAATTTGGAGAAAACTGAATTTTTGTTTTAAGTTTTACAGTGCTTTATTATTTTTGTATTTTTTATACCCAAAAATGTCATTGCCCGCCCAGCTACGATTAAGTTGTTTAAACAAATGTGTTGCAATGGTAGAAACAAATTGTGTGTGTCTGAAAACTGTAGGTACTGGGGGTACTTTATGAAAAAAGTTTACAAAACACTGTGAAAAAGGGCTAATGCAATCCTAAGATGCTTTTGGAGAGAGATTTCCAGTAGAGATAAAGAAGCACTAATATCCTTATATAAGGAATTGGTGAGACCTCATTTGGAATACTGTGCAGTTCTGGTCTCCCATGTTCAAGAACAATGAATTCACACTGGAACAGATACAGAGAATGGCTACACAAGGATGGTCAGTGAAATGCAGAACCAAACTTACGAGAGGAGACTTAAGGAACTTGGCTTGTTTTGCCTAACAACAAGCTGAAGATTCTTTAAGTACATTGGAGGGATAAACATCAGGGATGGAGAAGTTATGAAAGGACCAAAGTCATTCTCAGGTGTTGGCTTGAAATTAGATACATGTTTTTTCATCGGAGTGAAGTTCTTCAGCACCTTCCAATGGAAGTAGTGGTAGCAAAAACAAACAAAAAAAACCCAAAACAAAAACCTCCAACCTAATTTGCTTCAAGACTGAGCTTGATAAACTTATTGAATGGTATAATGAAATTGTCTACAATGGCATATGCCCTTCTGTTACTAAATTATCTCCAGTGGCCAGAGAGGAGACACTAGATGGAAAGGACTATGAGTTGCACAGAGAATTCTTTCTGAGGTGTCTGGCTGGTGGGTCTTGCCCATGTACTCAGAGATTAACTGATTGTCATGTTTAGGTTGAGAAATGTGACAGATCTTGGGGCTTTTTCACCTTCCTCTGAAGGGACATGGGTTTTTTGCTGTTTTGAATTAGCATCAGTGATGGATTCTGTATAACTTTTAAGTCTTTAAATCAAAATTTGAGGAGCTTAGTAACTCAGCCAGAGGTTGTGAAGGGAGTGGGAGGGTGAGGTTCTATTGTCTATGATGTGCAGGAAGTCAGACTAGATGATCATGAGAAAAGCCCAACCAAATTCACAGCCATGCAAAACACAAAGACAAATGTGATGTCCTCTCATGAAATCTGGCCTTGTGTGTACTTTTCCACTATGATATACACACGAGGGAGACCAGCATTTCTCAAATTGGAGATTCTGACCCAATTTGCGGGGGGGGGGGTCCGCTGGTTGTTTTAGAAGAAGTGTGACAGTATTGCTATTCTTATTTCTGTGCTGCCTTTCGAGCTAGGCAACTGAAAAGCAGTGGTTTTAATGTTGACTCTGGCTATGTCTACACTGCAGAGCTTTTCTGGGATACCAGAAGTATCCAGGAAAAGCTATGCCCCATCCAAGGAACGCATCTGCTTTTTCGGAACAGTTTCTGAAAAAGCAGACATGTTCTTTCAGCCTCCCTGTATTCCTAGTTGTATGAGGAAGAAGGGATGTTCTGAAAGAGGAGGTTTTTCCGAAATTTGGCCCCGTGTAGATGGGCCACATTTCAGAAAAGCCTCATCCGAAAAAAGCGTAAAAAGATACGGAAATTGCAATTTGTGTATCCTTTTTCCGACTTTTCTTTGCTGTCTAGACATAGCCTGTGTGCCTAGCTCTGAAGGCAACACCTCTCCAGCAGCAATGCAAAAGTAAGGATGGCAATACATACCCATTTCACCCTTCTGCACTTCTGCCTGCAGAGCTGGGTGGCCAGAGTGTGGCAGCAGCTGACTAAGGGCCCTACTCTGGAGGCAGCAGCACAGAAGTAAGGGTGGCAATACCTTAACAGGCCATCATTATTTCTGTGCAGCTGCTGGCTATCACTCTACCTTCAGAACTGGAGTCCTCACCAGCTGCCACCATTCTCTAGCTCTGAAGGGCAATGCTGCTGCCAGCAGCTGCACATAAGTAAGGGAAGCAGTACTGCAACCCCCCTACAATAATCTTGTGGTCCCCCCTTCCGTGCAACTCCTTTTGGATTAGGACCCCTGCAATTACACCACCATGAAGTCTCAGATTTAAATATCTGAAATTTACCGTTATTACAATCCTATGACATGAAATAGGCCAAAATGAGCCATGAATTTGGTAGGGCCCTAATCAAGACGGGCCCTTTGGCCTTAAAGTCTGTTGGAGCAGATGGGGCAAATAATCCTGTAAACAACTGGCAAATTATTAGTCATAAATTCATGAGTCACAATTTAATGCAGCATTGAGAAATAGTGTCCCACTTAGTCAGGAGGTTTTTGGGTTGTTGGTTTTTTTTGACAAGCAAGTAAACATTTTTTCCTTTTCAATGAATATAGCAAAGGACAAGGGAGTAGATTTTATACCTTGAATTGCTAATGTTCATGACCAGTGTGGCAGGGTCAGTCCCACTCCTGGGTCCCACACCGCTGTTCTGCTCACTATCCCAAAGTTTAGGGGCTGTGGTACAAATCTCATTTGCCTTGTTTCAGTGTTTGGCCTGTCCCTCAGCAAAAACAACAGAGTGTTGGGGCCGTTGCCCTGGGCCAGTTGGGGCTGAGTAAACAGTCCTTGTCTTGCCACTTGGGGGGAAAGGGAGCCTCACTTCCCTCTGTAGCCTTTAGCAGTGGTGATGTTGTTCTGCTCAGCACCTCTGAGTCTCCTTATTGGTTAGAGATGTAGCCGTGTTAGTCTAGTTTAGCTGAAACAAAAAACAGGACTATGTAGCACTTTAAAGACTAACAAGATGGTTTATTAGATGATGAGTTTTGTGGGCCAGACCCACTTCCTCAGATCTGAGGAAGTGGATCTGGCCCACAAAACTCATCACCTAATAAACCATCTTGTTAGTCTTTAAAGTGCTACATAGTCCTGTTCCTTATTGGTTGTTCCTCTCCTCTCCTGTCCCCCACAGGGAAGGTTTTTAAAGAGGTCCCGTGGCAGCCTGAATCAACTCACCTGGCCCTTAATTGCTTTATAGCAGTCTGGTCTCAGCTGCCCCTGATTAGCTAGGGCCGTTTCTGTTCATTTTAAAGAACTGCCTCTCTCCCCTACTATCAAGCTGTTTAACCTGCCCTGTCTCATCACATTTGCAAGGCTGCTTTAATATGCACATGACACCCTCAAAGGCAACTTGAGTAAAATAATTATTTCATTTAGCTTATTGTGCAGCTATCTGTATGAAAACGAAGAGCAGAGTGAAAACTGAAATGTGTATATTTAATTCTTGTTCGGGTGTGTCATTATAGTATGAATATCAAGGAAATTAATACATCAAAGAATGCCTGATTCTGTCCCCTTTACACATTGGGTGGTACTTTATGCTGCACATAATCTCTGTTTTCCATATGGAGTCAGGAACTAGTCACTGTGGATAAGGGCGGCAGAATCAGGTACAGAATTAAGAAGCTTATTAACTTACCACATAAATTAGTGCTGCGTAAGAAGCACACATGATGCTGGTGAGAGCAGTCTTTGCTGGATAGGAGATCACATCAAACAGGGAAAATGTTCTACCCTGAAGGAAATACATTTTTAAAAACAGTTTTTGGGTGGGTTTGGCTGCCAAAATATCAATGCTGCTAAATAGGACAATATTTTAAGAGCAGTTCCCTATATTCGTATCCACTTCTGAAATGCCTAACTTTACATGTTTGTTCCTCTTCGAGCCAAATCTTTTTGTGCGTGATTAAGAACAATAGTTCATTTTGTCATGAGGGTCACAGGAACATATAGAAATCACAAGCATAAAAGGGGTGGCATCCACCACAGCCCTTTTACCAGCCTACTTATTCTTCTGACTCAGCAGGCCTTCTGTGGGTTACAGGAGAAAGGGGGTGTGGAGGAGAGAGGGTTAATGCTGCTCCAGAACTGGCTGTGCCCTCTTTCCATGTACAAGGAGAACCATGTATACAGGGTCCTCTCCATTTGCAGATGTTGGATGCAATCAGTGCATCTGTTTGTATACAGTTCTTATTCAGGCAAAATGCCTACTGAATGAGGACAAAGTATTGTATTCAAGATATGGGTTCGTATTAATTATTATGTAAGAGAGGTAAAAGAGGGAAAATGGGATAGAGATGGTAAAGATTCCAATTTTGCACACAGTAACTGAACTGAGTGGCACAGAACTCTTAACTGAAAGTAGTTTGAAAACCTGATATACATTGCACGTAAAATACATTAGAATGAGATCTAATTAATTAGCACTTGAACTAAAGCTCCCATACCTGATTTTTATAGAGAGGCTGCTTTGGTGTGTTTATATTTTTCAGAAGACGATGAGACATAGTATTTAACTCTGCAAAATTTTGTACAAGTCGTGGCTGCAAGAATTTGGCACCAGATTTTGAAGATGCTGATATTCTGTTTAGCCCATTAATAACTCTTACTCCAGGAGATGAAGAGAATGTACTTGCCACCACTGATCTGGATGCTTGCAGAATGGGAATTTGCTGAAAGGGAAGCATTTGAGAAATAACAGGGCATATGATTCTAAAATCAGTTTCTTAGAATATCATGAGTTCATGGAGAGTGAAAGGCTATTATAAAGAAAATTCTTTGATACTGAGGTTATTCAAAGATACAAGTTATTTTATTAAAAGCTAGGTTATTTTTCATTTAGTGCTACAAATAATTATGAACGCATGTAATGACTTGAATTGAGGCAACATCCAAGACACTATGTAAGCACACAGGAAAAGATAATTTGCCCTGTGTTCATTTATAAAGTTCCAGAATATTTTACACTTAATGTCTTGGAAAACAACATACATTTATGTGCAGTTAGCATCTAGAAGAAAAAGCCTTTGCAGCTTCTGTTTGACCAGGGGCTCAAGACTACCTATCTCTTGTAATTGGTGTATGGCCTTTGCAGTACTCCCCGCTCTACAGTGGCTCAGCAAGCAGGAAAGTGCAGCTGTTATTGGAATTTGAGAAATATGTCTATGGATGCTGACGGTATCAGCAACTCCCAGTAGGCTCTGCATCTTGCAGAGCTCACTGTGTTTTCCATAAGACTCAGCATTAAAAGAAAACTTAAAAAAAAATTGGAGATGCAGGTATTCTAGCTCAGCCTATCAGCTCAGAACATAAAGGGCCTAACAGAGGATATATCAGATTAAATTGAGAGTACACTTGATATGAGCCAAAAGAGTTTAATGGTTTATAGCTGATGATTTACCAATTGATTTAAATTATAGCATTGCCACCTGGTAATACAGTGATGGGCATATTAGAAATGCTTAAGATAAAAGCATAGAATCACAGGACTGGAAGGGATCCACCTGAAATCCTGCACTGCTGCCATTCTATCAGGGGTAGCAGATGGGAGTTGGTCCGGGGAGGAACTGGTTTTAAAAAAGGACAGGGGCTGCTGAAGCAGAGCAGTCTCTGTTTGCAGTGGGCCCAGGTTCCCTGCGGACAGAGGCTGCTCTGTGGGATGCAGAGTCCCTGTCTCTGGGAAGGGGCAGGGGAGGCTGCTACAGAGCAGCCTCTGCCCTCAGCAAGCCCGGGCCCACTGTTGGACACAGGCTGCTTCGCGGCAACCTCCCCTGCCTCCCCCCATGCTGCTGCCTCTTTCAGAGGCAGCAGCGTTATGGAGTGGGGCAGGCGGGTCCACACAGTCAGCTTGCACAGTGAGCCAGCTTGAAAGCTGGCTCTTCACACATATCAGCTCCTGCCTGCCCCCCTCACCCTCCATGCTCATGGGTAGCCAGCACCAGCTCCCTCCTTCTCCTTGCCCCCTTGTTGCCCCTGATACAGAGGTAGCAAGTGGGGGGATGCATGTAGTTGACAGGATTAACCGATAAGCCTGGGCTTATCGGTTAATCGTGTAGTTGTCTACAAGTTGGCATCCCTACACTGTTCAGGGGAGCTCTGTGTTGGTTCTATAATTTAGCACATGATCTGTACTTAGAGGGGTACAATTGTCCAAGTAGGTATGTGCAATGTAGAAACAATCACTCTTCCTATCAATAAACTGGAATAATAACTTGGCCATAGGGTGACTGTGTGAGAAAGATCTAAGTATGATTACTCCATAGCAGTCTTCCCGCCACAATGCCAATCACTTAGGCTATATCTACACTGGTGCGATCTTGCGCCAGAAATATGCAAATGAGGCTAAGCGTGGAATATCGCCGAGCCTCATTTGCATATCTAATGAGCCGCCATTTTGCGGAAGAGGCTCTTGCGCCAGAAGGAGTGTCTACACTGCCCCTTCTTGCGCAAGAAAAACCCTCTTGCGCAATGCCGTTATTCCTGAAAATAATCAGCGTAACGGCATTGCGCAAGAGGGTTTTTCTTGTGCAAGAAGGGGCCGTGTAGACGCTCCTTCTGGCGCAAGAGCCTCTTCCGCAAAAATGGCGGCTCATTAGATATGCAAATGAGGCTCGGTGATATTCCACGCTTAGCCTCATTTGCATATTTCTGGCGCAAGATCGCGCCAGTGTAGACATAGCCTTAGAGCTTATTCAGTGAGGGTGATGAATTTCAGTGGCTGCACTAAATCGGAGAAATTGTTCCCACATGTGTAAAATACAAAGATACGTTTCTGTGCACTAGGCAGTAACCTATATTTCAACTGATATTGGTCAGAAGTGCAACTTCCATGAAAAATGAATGGGAGTCCTGTAACCAAACTATGAAAAAAAAATGTTGAGTAGATTCTCAGATGTAAATTGCCATAATTCCATTGAAGTCACTGTAGCTATGACAATTTACACCAGATAAGGATCTGTCTTGGATGTTTTGTACATCTAGTACTATTATTATATATGATAAAAATAAAAAAACATTAAAACCAAATAAGATTCTTGAAACATTTAGGAAGAATGCACATTGAAATGGAACATGGGATCCAGTCCAAGAGGTGAGTATATTAGCCTGAACCACTCAGAAATAGCAACCACAATGTAATTAAATTTAACATCTTAGTAGAGGGGGAAAGCAAAGAAGCCCACCACAATAGCATTTAATTTTAAAAAGGGGAACTACACAAGAGTGAGGAGGCTAATTACATATAAAATAAAAGGAACAGCCACAAGGATGAAGTACCTGCAAACTGCATAGAGACCGTAATACAGGCTCAAATTAAATGTATGCCCTACAAATAATTTTTAAAAATTGCAAGGGAACCCTGCTACCGTGGCTAAACAGCAGAGTAAAAGAGAGTGTTAGAGGGGGGGAATCCTTTACAATTTGAAGTAAAATAATGAGAAAAAAAGCTTAAGCCCTGTCAAAAATGCAGAACAGCTACCTAAGGTCACAAAAACTAACTGCATTTTTTAAAAACTACATCAGAAGCAAGAAGCCTACCAAACAATCCATGGGGCCATCGGATGGCCAAGGTGATAGAGCACTTAAGAAAGAGCTGTTTCAGTGACGCTAAATTAATAATTTACATCCATCTTCACTGCAGAAAATATGGGAGAGATCCCAACACCTGAGCTGTTTTTTTTTTAATGTAACTGAGGAACTGTCCCAGATCGAGATATTAATAGAGGAGGTTTTGGAACAAATAAATTAAATGGTAATAGGTCACTAGGACCAGATGGTATTCACACAAAAGTTCTGAAGGAACAGAAATATGAAATTGCAGAACTTGCTAAGATATGTAACCTGTCACTTAAATCACCTCCTGTACAAGATAAAAGAAGGACAGCTAATGTAATTCATATTTTAAAAAGTCTCCAAGTGCAATCCTGGCACTTACATAGCAATAAACCTAACTTCAGTAACCAGGCAAATTGACTGAAACTGTAGTAAAGAACAAAATTATTAGACACATAGATAAACATGATATATTGGGGAAGAGTCAGCACAGCTTTTGTAAAGGGAAATCAAGCCTCACCCATATATTGGAATTATCAGACAGTCAACACAAGCATGTGGAGAAGCATGATCCTATTTAGTGTACTTGGACATTCAAAAAGCCTTTGACAATGCTCTTCACCAAAGACTCTTGAACAAACTAAGTAGTCATAGGATAAGAGGGATTGTCTTCTCATGGATCAGTTACTGATTGAAAGATAGGAAGTGTCAGGAAGGAATGACAAATTTTCACAATGGAGAGCGGTAAATAGCATGATTCCCAAAGATCTGTACTGGTATCTGTGCTGTTCAACATATTCATAAGTGATCTAGAAAAAAGAGTGAATAGTGAGGTGACAGATGATGCAAAATTGCTCAAGACAGTTAGTCCAAAGATGACTGCAAAGAGTTACAAAAGGATCTCACTAAGCTGGGTGACTGGGTGAGAAAATGGCAGATGAAATTCAATGTTGATAAGTACAAGGTATGCATGTTAGAAAACAATCCCAGCTATCCATACAAAATGTTGTGGTCTAAATTAGCTTTTACCACTCAAGAAATAGATAATTGTGAATAGTTCTTGAAAACATCCACTCACCATACAGTGACGGTAAAAAATGCTAACAGAATATTAGATAATAAAAAAACAGGAAGTATCATCATATTACTATGAAAATCCACAGTATAACCACAGTTTGGATACTGTGTGTAGTGCTGGTTGTCAATCTCAAAAGATGATGTATTAGAATTAGAAAAATGTACAAAAAAATTGGGGGTGTGGAACAACTTCCATGCAAGGTAAGATTAAAAAGATGGGGATTGTTCATTTTAGAAAAGAGACATCTAAAGGAGGGATATGATAGATATCTATGAAATAATGAATGGTGTGGAGAAAGGGAGTAGGAAAGTGTTTTTCACCTCTTCATATTACACAAAAACTAGCATCATCCAATGAAATGAACAGGCAGCAAATTTAAAATAGAACGAAGTACTGCTTCATAAAACACATAGTCAACCTGTGGAACTTGTTGCCCATGTTGTGAAGCCCAAAAGTATAATGGGGTTCAAAAATAATTCAGATATGTTCATGGCGGACAGGGCTCATACAGCTGCACATACTCTAATGTGATACATGCCACCAAGTGCTACCAATGCCCTTTTGCCATGTATATTGGCCAACCTGAATAATCTTTACAACAAAGGATCAATGGACACAAGTTAGAGATCAGAAATAGCAATACAGGTTGGACATCCCTGGTCTGGAACCCTTGGGATCTGATCGGTCCCAAATGAGGGGATTTGCTAGACCAGGGAAGGTCCCTTCCCTCCTGGCCCATACCAAACTGCTGCCCCCCGTCTAGGGCTCCAGCCTGCCCTGCTGCTGCCTGGTCACTCCCTGAGCCAGAGCTCTCTAGCTCCTGCTGGCCCCATTACTGCTGAGGCTGGAGCTGTGTAGCCAGGGCTGGAGCTCTGCAACTAGGGCTCCCTAGCTGCTGCCAAGGCTGGAGCTGCATGGCTGGGGCCAGAGCTGAGTGGCAGGGGCCAGAGCTGCGTAGCTGGGGCCAGGACTGGAGCTGCGTGGCTGCTGCCAGCCCTCTGCTACTGCCCGGCTGCTGAGGCCAGATCTCCCTGCTGTGCTGCCCATCCACCTCCAACAGGGCTCCCAGCTGAGTTGCTGTCCCTGCCCCCCGCCATGCTCCTGCCCTGCAGACAGACCTCCCTGTACCTGGACTCTGTGGTCCAGGAACATCTGTGGTCCTCCTGGACCATTGATGTTGCCAGACCAGAGAGTCTTGGTTAAGGGGGGTACAACCTATATACATAAACCTTTAGGGGGACATTTTAACCTGCCTGGGGATTCATTAGTGGATTTAAAGTAGCCATTCTTCTACAAAGGAATTTCACAAGCCAGTTACAGAGAGAGCGTGCAGAATTAACCTTCATATGCAAATTTGACACTGGTTCTCTGGGCAGGAACAAACTGGATGTCTCATTATAAAACCAGTCTTCTTTACATTTCACACATCATTGACATCAAAAGCTAAGTATGGGACACTTCCAGCCCACTCAATTAGCCTCATTAGCACCGGCACTGTAATTGACAGGTACTTTTATTTTTCCTCTCCCCTTTTCTGTTATAAATTCTGGGTTCTTTTTTTCCACTCAAGATCATCTGAAGAAGTGGATTGTGCCCACAAAAGCTCATGATACTATATATATTTTTTTGTTAGTCTCTAACAGGACTAATCGTTTTTAAAGTTACAAACTAACATGGCTACCTCTCTGAGGTCTATCAATGGCTGTTTGTCAGGATGGTCAGAAACTCAATCCCATACTCTGGGCAGCAGGGTGACAGCCTCACCGGGCCCCTGCTGCATGCCCCTAGAAAGGGTGGGGCTTCAGTTGGAAGGAGGTGTTGGGGGCTAGGCAGCCCTCAGCGCAGCCCAGAGAGTATCATACCTCCCTCTCCAGCTCTCAGAACTGCCCAAAGCATTCAGCATGATACTCCAGCAGCAATTTAAAGAGCTTGGGGCTGCAGCAGTGTTGTCCCTTTTGTGTCACCAGCCCCTAGGGCAGTTGCCCTCTTTTCTTTCCCCCGTCAGTGGGTCTGGCTCTGGGTGTCTCTAAACCTCCAAGTACCAGAAGCTGGGATCAGACCACATGAGATGGATCACTCAATAAATTGCCCTGGTCTGTACATTCCCGCTGACGCATCTGGCTGTGGCTACATCAGAAGACAGGCTACTGGGATAGATGGAACATTAGTCTGACCCAATAAGGCTGTTCTTATGTCCTTATAGTATCACAGTGCCCTTGGAATCGAACGACTGTAGTGCAAGCGTGGGCAAGCCTTTTAATCTGGCCCACCTGCACTTGTGGCATGGAGCAGTGCCACACAAAGTGGCTAGCTGCTCCCTGTGGCTCTCTGTGCTGTGGGAGGAGGGGAGGAGGGTTTGTGTGCTGCCCCCACCTCCAACAAAGTCTCTCAGTGCATATTGGCTAAAAAAACAGCCAATGGGAGCTAGGGGCAGAAGCACTGCAGCTCAATTTCTCAGCAGCCCTGTGGGTAGACCAAAACAGCCCCTATCCATGGTGGGCCCCCCACTGGGCTGAAGTAGCTCCCTGACCATAGCAGGTGGGGAGCTGCTCTAGTCCCCACTGGTTAACCTGAACAAGTAAGCCTCACACATTAAGGGTGAGACTAACATTCACATTCCTAGTCTAGCCTAGTAGTAGAGCAGGCATCAGGAACCAATAGGATTGACAACTTTGGTTGGACATATTCCTGGAGTCTACAGCAGATGACATAATCTAAAGATTAATCTTTAATTTCTGGAGACTCTAGGACAATCCTGGAGGGCTGGCAACCCAAGAACCAAGGTCTAAGGTCAGAGCCAGCCAGCCAGTGGGAAGTCAGTCACTCGCTGCCCTCTTTAACCAGTTAGCCAATTAAAGAGGGTTTTGCATCCATAGGCTGGACTGCCCTCATCTCAGTCAGCTGAGCCAGGAGTGCACAAGAGGTAAAGAAATGTAAGGGAAGGAATGAGAGTGAGCATGAGGGAAATTGGATGAGATGGGGTCACTGTAGCAAGAGGAAGGCTTAGAAGAAGAGAACAGATAAGAAACTTCTGTGTCTGTGACAAGCAGCAGGAGGAGGGAGTTATAAAAGGAGAAGTGGAAGGTCATATTGTATTTTGTCAATTTTCTCTTGGAGGAAATTGGCACCTGTGCAGAGAAAAGTGGAGGTATGAGGACAGGGTTTGACTAGTGGTCAGAGATATCTGGGATTGTGGAGGTGAGATTCAGTTAAATTGTCTTAGTAGAGTTATTTAGCTAGGAAGATGGCAGAACTGAAGGAGAAGAGAATGAATTTGTAGTGTTAGAAGTCAGCCTACTTATGGCGTTTCTGCCAGAGATGTTCTGCAGTGTGAGAACAGTAACAGAGGAAGCAAATGTTGGGAATATTTAAGGAAATAGCTTCTTACAAGCCTTCTTCTTCTGATTTTATTTCTACATGAGAGGGATTGTAATTGACGTCCTGCTTCACATTCTGATTTGCCAGTGACAGTGGAATTGAAAGTATAGAAGGAGGTGAGGGTCTATCACAGTAGAGTAGGGGTGAGCAATACTTTTCGCAAGGGGGTCACAAATTTTAGTTAAGTCATCAATGGCTAGCTCCAGGCCCCTAGAAGAAGAGGCCTTGGGCAAAAGGGTGGCGCTGGGGGAGAGAGAGAGTGTGAGAGAGACAGAGACTTTGTGACACAGATTGTGTGTGTGTGTGTGAGACACAGGGACTGGAAGAGTGCATGTTGCAGAGACTGGGAGAATGTGTGTGATACAGACTGTGTATTCTAGCTTCTGCTGGGTAAGTTTCTGAGAGACACCATGCACTGTCTCTTTAAGGCCAGGTCTACACTAGACTTGGAAGGTTGGGTTAAAGTACACAACTCCAGCTCAGCTTACGTAGTTTACCGTAAGCTGAGCTTGGTGCCATCTTCACAGAGGGAGGCCAATGGGAGCAAATGCTCCCGTCAGCTTCCCTTACTCCCCGCAACTACAAGGAGCACTGGTGCCAACTGTAGCTGCCCTCAGTGTTTGATTTAGTGGGTCTTAACTAGACCCATTAAATCAAACACCAGAAGATTGATCTCCAGCATGGCAAGTAAAGATGTGGCCTAAAACAGGGAAAACTGTCCTGTTCTGTTGTCTCGTCCTCCCCTACTCTGCAGGGATGGGAAATATGGGGGAGAAGAAAGTAAGTGAGAGAGCTGGCCGGAGAAATCTTAAAAACAGTGCACTGCTCCTTAAAACGGCCACTCATTTCAGTCATTAACCATATTTCAGACTGGAGCAGCTCCATTGTGTGTGTCCCTCTCCCAGACCCCTGCATTGTGGAAATGGGGTACAGGAGCAGGGAGACACCCTGACTTCAGCACTGTACTCCCACCATCCAGCTAGAGGGAGGGTCCTGGGAACAGCTTGGCTGCAGGATGGAACAAGATGGAGGAAGGTGCAGCTGAACACAAGCTGCCAGAATGCTCTACTAATCAGCTGAGTGGGTGGGACAGAAATGCTGGACAGGCCAAATCCAGCCTGTGGGCCATATTTTGCCCACCTCTGCAGTAGAGTCTGAGCACCTCACAAGCCTTAATGTATTTTACCTTCACAACATCCCTGTGAAAGGGAAATTTTATCTCCATTTCATAGATGAGGAATAGAGGAACTGCAGGCTGCATTCACAGAAATTTTGGGCCCCCAACTGCCACTTGAGGTGGGATCTAAATCCAAAATTAAGATCCTCAGAACCTCCACTCAATGCTATCTAACACACAGATTACCTAGGCATCTAAATTTGTGCCAAGTGCGTATGCATGGAGCTATCTAAATCCTGATGCCATCAAGCAGCTCAGGCCATTCCCTGCCTGTCTCACCTGAAATGCCCAATTCAGTAGATGTTTATAGAGGCCACTTACAAGATTAGGCTCAGAATAAAATGGAAGTGGAGGAGCCCCACGAGAGAAAGAGTGAGACATGACTCTTTCTTAAGCCCAGAAATTAAGAGTATCCACTTGGGAGATCCAGGTTCCTGTCCCTGTTCCAATAACTAATGACTGAATATGTTCTGTTGAGGTTGATGCCTTATGAAATAATGGTAGATAAAACTCATTTACAATATTTTTAAACAAGAAGGGGAAAATCCTTTATCAGAACTTTAATGGCAATGAAATACGGTAGTTCAGTAACATTACCTGGTTTGACTGTTGTATTCCAATTATGGTTGGAAATTCATCCTTAATCTCATCTATAATTTCCACAACTACTCTCTGGATTAGGTATGCTGAGATAAAAAAGAAGCAATTAAATATTCAATTCAAAACTTCCTAATTAATTAAATAAAGTGATGGTATCGTGTGAATAGGTAGGACAAGCAAGGTTTGGAGGGTTAAATGGATCACAAACTGGACTACATACCTTGTCCAGATAATCTCTTTATCACTTGCCCACATATCCACCCAATTGGTTTGATGGGCATTTTGTGTTTTAGGGCAAGTTCCTCTGAGTCCTAAACTCCGGTCATCTCACAAGACTAACCCAGCTGGACTCCCAGATTGCAAATGAACACACCATGGCTCCCACACATGAACTTCAACATATCCAGGCAGGGAGCCTTTATGACAGCACAATGGATCCCTTAGATACCCACTTAGCTTCTGGTGCTGTGCGTATGTGTGGTGCCCAAGGCATGATCCTATCAGGGAAAAAATGTCTTCTTTTTCACATGTTGCTATCGCATTTCTTCTAAGTTTGGCACCAGAATACACTATTTTACATCTTGCTCTTCTGGTATCCTAAATCCAGGGGCTTGGAGATAAACAAAATAAATCTCTGATTTCCTTTGTCTTCAGGCTTATGAAAGATAGAAGATAGTAAAGAAAACCCCAAAAGGTAAGTAACTTTACAATCAGTAGATGGTACAATGGAGGAACCGGACAGGATTCAGTCAGGTTGCTCGGGACCTTCAACCCTAGGGCTACTTATAGCTGTTGGGGAGGAACACCGAGTGATCCCTAGAGGATTTTTAGATGGTATTGGAATGGAGCAGTTCCGGAAAGGCCTGGGCCTTCACCAGAGCAGTCCAAAATGTCCACAATTAGCAGCTTGCGTCTTTAGCTACACCGATGCCTGGGCCTTCACCACAACTCGGAAACCTGGACAGCTGAGGTATTATCCAGCTATGATGGTGAGGACCCTCAGTCTCTATTTGACACTCCCACACGCAGTGACTGAGCCTTCACTACAGACTACGCTGAAAGATATCACAGAGGCCTAAGAATCTCACCACCTTTGAGTCCGACGAAGCAGCAATCGAGGAAGAAGCAACCCGAGCCTTAGGGCGAGAGCGCCTTTTAAAAGGTCCTCGGTGGGAAAAGGAAGTTTGTGCCGTGTGCACATTAGATGGTGTAGTGCTGAGTGCAGGTGTTTAGTGCTGAGAGCAAATGATGATAGGTGACGTGTGCAACCTTTAGTGCTGAGTGCAACAGTTCGTCTGGTGGGAAAATCCAGCCCATACCAGTTCCTTTGCCTCAGCAGTCCCAACAGTTCATAGGTGGTAAAATGGAACTGAGGATTCAAAATGGAGGTTGGATTGCACTGTCCATATCAGCACATAGCAGCACTCAAATTAATCCCAACAGCATTGAGCACCCATTTGTGGTGCTGGGGAAAATGTCTGCTGAGAGCATCGGCTGTTACATATCTGATGCCTGGTATGTGAACTGCTGAGAGGTGAATTTTGTGGGTGATGCAAAAATTCCACAGTTTTATTTCCTTGGGGCACAGGGATCAAGACCTGGCTTCCCCTTGCCTGTTCCCAAGGCAATGTTGTCTGTAAGAACACACACATGTTTGTTGGCAATAGAGGGCAGGAAATGCTGGCAAGCACTGCACACAGCATGCAGGTCCAACAAGTTTATGTACAAGGTCATCTCTTGAGGAGACCAAAAGCCCTGAGTAGTCTGTTCATGAAGATGAGCTCCCCAGCCAGTACATGAAGCGTCTGTAATGATTGTGCGTGAGGGATGATGTGGGAGGAATGGAATCCCCATGCAGAGACTGGATTGTTCGGTCCACCAGAGGAGGGATGCCTTGACCTCGTGAGGTATGGTATGCGGAAACGACATGGGGTGTTGTAGAGGTTTGTATACTGTGGAGAACCAAATCTGTAGGCAGCACATGTGGAATCAGGCATGCGATACCACAAAGGCTGTAGCTGCCATATGACTGAGAAGCTGTAAACAATCCTTAGTTGTGGTTCGTGTGGTAAAATACAGTGTTGTAAGCAGAGTTTGGACGGTGAGAAACCTGTTGTGAGGTAGATAGGCTCGTGCTGACACGGAGTCCACATGGCCCCAATAAACTATATGATCTGGGAGGGACAGATAGATGACTTTTCCCAGTTTATTCAGAAGCCAAGCTTCTGAAAGCCCTGTATGGTTATTGCAGTCATGTGTGCTGCCTCGGACTGCGATGTGCCCGTGAGCAGGCAGTCATCAAGATAAGGGAATATAATTATTCCCATGGAGTGAAGAAATGCTGTGATTATGGTGAGCACTTTGGAAAAAACTCGAGGAGCCGTAGACAGACCAAAAGATAGGACTCGATATTGGTAATAATCCAGGCCTACCATGAGCCTTAGGAACCTCCTGGGAGCAGGATGTTTTAGAACATGAAAATAAGCATCCTGGAGGTCAAGGGCTGAAAACCAGTCCCTTATTGCAATGCCAGGATAATGGTGGATAACGTGACCATGCGAAAGTGCTGTGTCTTGATGAATTTGTTCAGATTGTGCAAGTCTAGAATGGGTCTCCAGCCTTCTGACTTTTTTTGAGTTAGAAAGTAACGAGAGTAGAACCCTCTGCCCCGTGCTGTCTTGGGACCAGTTCTATGGCCCCCAGATCTAGCAGATGAAGCGTCTCCAGTCATAGCAGAGACTTGTGAGATGGGTTCCTGAAGAGGGATGGGGAGAGAAGGTGAATAGATAGCTTGGAGAGGAAAGGGATGGAGTAACCAGAAAGAATGATGTCAAGCACCCAACTGTCTGAGGTAATAGTGACCCACTGGTGGTAAAATGGGCGGAGGCGGTTTTGGAAGGTGAACGTGGTCACAGTCAACACTGAAACTTCTACGGGGTTTTCCAGGTCCTTGACCAAGGCCTTACATTTGCTTATTGGCTAACGGTGGTTGAGAGGCTGAGCCTGAAGATTTCCTACATCTTTGGGGGTGGGTTTGGTTCCTGGTCAGATTATTGTCTGGTTGCTGATTCAGTCAGGCTGGTTAGTGTAACCATTGATAGGGCTGATGTCAGTACTGCTTACATCTATTCGCAGATGTATGGATGCCCAGGGTGCAAAGGGTGGCGCACGAGTCCTTTCTGGCAGTGTTTTCCAAATGATGCGCCGCAGAACCCTGGGATTCCACGAAGTGGAACTCGGGGTTCCGCAAAAAAATTCTGCTCCCCTGCCCCTTGCAGAACCCATAGGCAGCTCCCGGCTTTGCCAGCGAGGACGGGCTTCTGGGGGGCGTGCGGCTTTGGCCGCTCCACCACCCACTGTGGCTGCCCCACTCCCACGCATGGCATGGCCCCTCCTCACCCTGCAGGACTGCTCTGTTCCGTTGCCTTGCAGCCGCCTCCTCCTCGTGTGCAGGCGGCAGCTTTTACAGTGGCTGTTGCTGCTGCTGCTGCTGCTGGGAGGAGGAGGGAGAGGGGTGGTCAGAGCCGAGGAGCCGCTCTTGGACCTCGGCGTTTTTAAACTGCTGCCTGCATGGAACCTGGCTTGGGCTCTGCTGCCCCCCCTCCCAGGGCGCGCTCGGGCTCGCTGCCCCGCATGTGCTGCTGCTCTCTCTCCCCTGTGCCCCTCCCCAGCCTGCTGGGGAAGTGGCAGAGTTTGATCTGGTGGGGAAGATCGGGGTTTCTATACCCTCCCCCCCCGCCCTGCCAGCCGGAAGCATGACGTGGTGCTGCAGCTGCGCTGGGTTCCCCGCTGCATGGGCGC
This sequence comes from Rafetus swinhoei, assembly GCA_019425775.1. NCBI lineage: Eukaryota > Metazoa > Chordata > Testudines > Trionychidae > Rafetus > Rafetus swinhoei. The sequence goes on from CM033427.1 coordinate 60,790,134, forward strand.
AGGGGGGATTGAGCTCCCTCCCTCCTCCTCCCCTCCCCCTCCCAGGAACAAGAGCATGCTGCCTGGAAGCTTTCCCTGGTGCTGCAGGGTGCCAAGCCCCCTCATGCCCAGACCCTGCACCCATATCCCCCTCACTCCCCTCCCCTCACCAAGAGCCCGCATTCCCAGCTTGCTCTGACACCCTGCCCCAAGTCCCCTCTTGTACTCTCCCTCCTGGCCAGAAACCCTGCCCTAACTCCCCTCTTGTACCCTCCCTTCTTCTTCGGGTAGTGTCCCTGTGGGTGCTCCACTCTAGGTGTTGGGCTCATCCCAGTGCCGCAGGTCAGAGATTCGTCAGCCGTGGTTCAGCCGGACCGCGCATGCACAGTGGCAGCGTGTGCTGTTCGCACTGTTTGTGAGTTTGCGCACGGTCCGGCTCCCACCAGTTCCTCCTAACCGTTCACGGTCACAGGTGGAGCAAACCCCTGCTCCTCAGTCTGACCAAAGAAACCTGTAAAAAAATTATAAATAGTTAGATAAAAGTTGATAGTTAGTTAGTTATAGTAGTAGTTATATAGTTCGTTCTAGTTCTTGTTTAAAAAAAAAAAAAGAATTTTTCCCTCAGACTACTAGTTATAGTTTCCAATATGCCAGGGTCTCCCGGTTTCAAGAAGTGCGCGGCGTGCTGCGATGCAATGCCGGCATCAGATGGACATTCAACGTGTATAAAGTGTTTGGGCGAGGGTCATATCCCTCAGAAATGCCCACACTGTTCGAAGCTGATGGCCTGGGTCAGACGTGACCGCGAGATGCGGCTTAAAACACTTCTCTTCAGCAAGGTGTTGCAGCCTGCTGACACCGAGCTGCCCAAACCGCCAATGTCTTCGGGGCCAACAGTGGGCAAGAAGTCATCCCTCCCCCCGACACTCATCATCTTCGCGAAAGAGCGTGGGTGACAAGCCGGGTACCTCGGGATCGATGGTATCCCGGCATGCTGACAAGCACAAGACAAGCCACAGCATATCAGAGCCGAGCCCTTCCTGACATGGGGAAGTGTCTCTGGCACCGGTTCCAGCCCCAAGGCCTGATTCTGCCCCAGAGCCCATAAAACGAAAGTCTACGGCACCGATAACTAGGGCTCCATTGGCGGTGGTCCTGGCACTGACATCCGTACCTACAGCGGTGTTAGGATTGAAAGTTTTATTCTTTTTATATTTCTTATTTTAGGTATAATAATAAAGTAGTAATGTAGCAATAATATATCAATATAAGGCATATATATATATATTAACATACATTTAATATTTTACAGATTAAGTCCTTTCAGTTGAAGGTCTATTTTCTTTGTTCTGAAGTTTAGTAAATGTTCTAAAGTAGAAAGACAGTCTTGGATATTGTGGCTGTGTTAATAAGATTAGAGGAATTTTGCTAATGTTGAAGGCCAAGACTTAATTGTTTAATTTACAACACTTTTGCTTTGCCATGCAGATCTGTAACCTTGGAAAGTTGTGTATGTAAGGAGTGTGAATGTGTCGAGATAAGATGCAAAGTTATATGGCTTTAGAACCAGATGGCCAAAGAAGGGGGTTGAGCGAGTATGGGCGAAGGCCAGAGGACGAGACAACCTGACTGCAGAGGAGCCATCTATAACCATCAATGTAAACCCGCTACTCACAAGAAGATTGGATAATTGGCAGATTGACAACCTTAAAGTGGAGCAAGCACCCCAAAAGGATGATTGATTACAGGATGAGCTTTCGAGAGATGTTTTGGGATCACTCACTTCAAAAAGATAACGTTCCGGTCACAAGCTGACAAAGCAGAATCCATGGATTTCAACAAGAGAAATGGAGTATTAAAAGCAGGGTGCTTTGCTATGGAACTTGAGTTCGTCTGCCACTGTCTGGAGAGGAGTATCAGATCGATCGACCGACAAAGCCCTGCTCCCCCCTGTGCTCGATCTAGCTGGCCACTAGATTGACACAGACTCTGGACTGGTAACTATGATAACATTTGGCAGGATGATGTATGCATGATGTTTTGTGTGTGTGTGATTGAAAAGCATATGCAACTGTTATATTCTCAATAAATGCGGCATACTACCTTTTCCCCCATAAAAGATCTCGTGTGCCTCGTTTAAGCATAACAGCGGCACCAACCCCTACGGCACCGGGGTTGACGGCACTGGCTACTGCGGCACCAGCTACTGTGATACCATCACAGAGCAGCTCATCCACACCAACATCAGTGCCGACCGCCATGACAGCACCGGGTACAATGGCACAGGGCGCTCTTGAGCCATCGGCGGCACTGGTACAGTGCATGTCCCACTCCGGCGTACACCTTTCTTCGGTGCCGGGAAAAGCCAAACACAAATCTAGAAGGCTGATAACACCTTCCCCAAGCCCAGAACCGGCTGTCTTTTCCTCTCAACCGCAGTCGCCTGCCTCTGTCTTTTCAGTGCCATTACAACAGGAAAGCCGCATTACGCTCAGGCCCCAACAACATAGACCCTCACCACAGTGTTCGCCATCACCTTAACGATATCACAGGCGTTCACATTCTCCATCTTATGCCATAACTAGATCTCGTTCTCCTCAATCACCCACACGTTCTTCGTGTTCTAGGTACCGCTACGACACCGCAAGGAGATACTCACCAGACTATTCTCCAAGACGGTATTACCATGACCAGTACCACCGGCATCAAGACTACCACTACAGACACCGCTACTCTTCAGGCCACTCTTCTTCGAGGTCTCCACAACGCTACCGATGGTGCTCTCACAGCAGTGTCCAGTTACCAACACCGCCGGAATCTCCTACAAGACCACCTACACCATCCGGAGATGTTCCTCTCCCTCCTCCACAACCAGAACTTACAGAACTACCTGGGCCTGTGCAGACACAGTCTCAAGTGCAATCTCCAACTGATCAATCTTCGTCCTCGCCAGATGACGCAGTTTTTCCAGGTGACTCTTCTCCCACAGATGACATTCGTCAATTTCATGACCTCTTTAAGAGGGTAGCAGAGTCTCAAGAAGTCCAACTGAGCGAGGTCCAACAGAAACAACATCACTCCTAAAAAATCTTCAACCTTCACAAAAATAAAAAATGGCATTACCGTTGGACGACACAATTCTAGAGATTGCGGATGACATTTGGCAGACGCCAGCATCTTCTCAGGCCATGCATAAGAGGGCAGACAAGAAATATTTTGTCCCCTCTAAGGGGATGGAATTTTTGTTCACACATCCACAACCAAATTCATTGGGTGTTGATGCAGCTCAACAAAGAGCCAAGACGCCACAATACAAAAATGCCTCTTCTGATAAAGAGGCTAAACGGTTAGACCTCTTTGGACAAAAAGTTTATTCCTCTGCCACGCTGATCCTTAGGATGGCTAACTATGCCGCCCTCCTCTCTAACCACAACTTTGATAATTATACAAAGTGGGTGACACTATTGGAACACCTACCTGAGGATAAGCCGCAAGTTCTAAAATCAGTAGTCCAGGAAGGCTACGCGGCCTCAAGGACAGCTTTACAGATTTCTCTGGACATTGCGGATGCAGCAGCTCATACCACAGCAACATCGGTGGTCATGAGAAGATCGTCTTGGCTGCAGTTGGCCTCAATGCCTAAGGAGCTACAGGGCAAGGTCGAAGATTTGCCCTTCGACAGGCAGAGTCTCTTTGCCGAAAAGACCGATCAAGTTCTACACTCGGGCAAACACTCCAGAACAACTTTGAGAACGCTAGGGATGTACACGCCACCATATCGTCGTAAGCGTTATACACCTTATTACAAAGAGAGGCCTTTCTCATATTCCGCACCTAGATATAGGCAGTATGACCAACAGCAGCGTGGCAGACCTCAACAACAGAAGCACCAGCCGCAGACGAGTAGGACACCCAATCCTCAAAACAACAGGCAGCCAGTTTGACGGTCCACTTGAGGGACTGCAGACCATTCCCCTGACATACCACCCGGGATCACAGAAGTTATTTCACCATCGCCTAAGACCTTACCAACTCAGGTGGTTTGCCATCACCACCGATCAGTGGGTCTGGGAACTGATAACATCCGGATACTTGATTCCACTTCTTTCTCTCCCTCCTACCTCCCCCCCATCCCTGTCCCTCTTCAGGGACCCATCTCATGACACTCTCTTAATGCACGAGGTCCTACGACTCATAGAGATTGGGGCAGTGGAAAGAGTGCCCAATCAGTTTCAGGGCAAAGGATTCTATTCTTGTTATTTCCTCACCGAGAAGAAATCAGGAGGATGGAGGCCTATTCTGGACCTTCAACATCTCAACCGGTATCTCCGGAAACACCAATTCAAGATGGTGACATTAACTTCTATTTTCCCGGCGCTAATCATGGGAGATTGGTTCACGTCCCTCGATTTGTAGGATGCGTATTTCCATGTGACAATACATCCAGCATACAGACGCTTCCTCAGGTTCATCATAGGCGTGCAGCTCTTTCAATACAAGGTCCTTCCATTCAGCCTATCATCAGCACCCAGGATCTTCTCCAAGACATTGTCAGTGGTGGCTGCATATCTACATCGCCAGGGTATCATGATATTCCCATACCTTCTCCTACCAACATGCTCTCAGGCGTTCCATTCCACCGTCCACAAGCCATGGTCCAAATTACTTCGGACGCATCTCTTCTAGGTTGGGGAGCCCACTGCGCGGGCGATTATGCTCAAGGACAGTGGAATGCGCAGGAGGCCCTTCAACATATCAATTTCCTGGAGCTCAGGGCAGTGTTCAATGCATGCAAGATATTCCTACCAAAGATTCGCTGCCAGACGGTTTAAATCCTCACCGACAACACTACCATGGTTTACTATATCAACCGTCAGGGCAGAGCCAGATCCAAGTCCCTCTGCGCAGAAGCCACGAGACTCTGGAACTAGTGTATATGCCACGGAGTCAACATCATAGCCACATATCTCCCAGGCAAGGACAATACCATTGCCGATGCTGTAAGCAGGCATTTTTTCCCCCGGCACGAGTGGGAACTCAACCCAGCTGTAACCCATTCTCTATTTCAACGATGGGGATACCCCACTATAGACCTGTTCGCGACACATCTCAATACAAAATGCCCGAAATACTGCTCCAGAGTGGGTCTGGGTCCGAAATCACTGGGGGATGCATTTCTGATAAATTCGAGTTGTCATTTACTCTATGCCTTTCCTCCAGTTCCACTTCTTCCGAAGGTACTGGAAAAGATAGCCAAAGACGGGGCCACAGTCATACTTATAGCCCCGTTCTGGCCCAGACAGACATGGCTTCCCCTTCTCCTACAAATGTCTCTCCAACCCCCATATCACTTGCCAAAACGACCCGACCTTCTGATGCAACCAGGCCTGTCCATGACACACCCCCAAATTGATCGACTACACCTCATTGCATGGCTCCTAGCTTGTTCCACCAAACAGAAATCTTCTGCTCCCAAAAGGTGAAACGTGTACTAATGTATAGTAGACGCGATTCAACCCGAAAAACTTACCTTTATAAATGGTGTCATTTTCACTCCTGGTGTACTGCCAATAGTCTTGACACGATGTCCATTCCAATCCATTGCATTCTGGACTATGTACTTCACTTGCACCATTCAGGACTGGGACTCTCGTCCATAAAAGTTCATCTCTCGGCGATCTCTGCATTTAGACAATCCATTGAGGGTTTTTCAGTATTTGCTCATCCAATGACCAAAAGTTTTTTAAAAGGCATAACAAATCTATACCCTTCGCACAGAAAACCTCCTGCGCTATGGAATTTGGAACTAGTCTTGGACACACTCACATATCTACCATTCGAGCCCTTAGCTACCTGTGACATTGCTACACTCACTATGAAAGTTGCCTTCCTCCTGGCTATAACGTCGGCTCGACGGGTTGGGGAACTGGCTGCTCTCTCAGCCAGTCTGCCCTACACACTGTTTACCAATCAGGGAGTAATACTTTGATCCCACCCTAATTTGTTTACCGAAAGCGAATTCGGAATTCCATATTAACGAGCCTATAATACTCCCAACATTCTACCCTAAACCACATATCTCTAGCCATGAAGCCCGCTTACATACCTTAGACGTCCATAGAGCCTTGGCTTTCTACCTTAAGAGAACGCGCCCTTTCCGTCAGTTACAACGTCTCCTATTATGCACAGGCAAATGAGCTAAGGGCCAACCATTGTCGTCACAGCGTATTTCTAAGTTGATTGTAAAATGTATTACAACATGCTACTCATTACGCAACAAGCCAATACCTACCTCAATGAATGCTCATTCCACCAGGGCAACATCTACCTCGATGGCCTTCCTTAAAGGCATCCTGCTGCAAGACATTCACCGCACGGCAACCTGGTTCTTGGACATGACATTTGCTAAACGTTATGCTATCGATGCTATTGCTCGGGACTCAGCACTGGTCTCTGCAGTACTTTCCACAGTATCGAGATCCTAATTTTGATCCCACCTCTGTACACAAGGCTACTGCTCTGTACTCACCTAGAGTGGAGCACCCACGAGGACACTACCCGAAGAAGAAGAGGAAGTTACTCACCTTGTGCAGTAACGACGGTTCTTCGAGGTGTGTCCCCCCGTGGGTGCTCCACGATCCGCCCTCCTCCCTGCTTCGGACTCTCTGCTTATATTTTTCAGGAGTGACCCGATTAGGAGGAATTGGTGGGAGCCAGACCGTGTGCAAACTCACAAACAGTGTGAACAGCACGCGCCACCGCCACGCATGCGTGGTCTGGCTGAACCACGGCTGATGAATCTCCGACCTGTGGTGCCGGGATAAGCCCGACACCTAGAGTGGAGCACCCCTGGGGGGACACACCTCGAAGAACCGTCGTTACTGCACAAGGTGAGTAACTTTCTCTTCTGGTGCGGCACCCTGCCCCAAGACCCATCTTGTACCCTCCCTCCTGGCCAGGCACCCTGCTCCAAGTCCCCTCTTGTACTCTCCCTCCTAGCCAAACAACCTGCCCCAAGACCCTCCTGTACCCTCCCTCCTGGCCAGACAACTCTGCCCCAAGCTTTCTCCTGTACTCTTCTTCCTGGCCAGGACATTGCAGATCATCCTTGTGATTTATACACAAACATCATGAAGTATTTTCCAACCATAAATGACAACAATAACTGGATTTGAAATCCATTAAGTATAACAGGAAAGCCAGTCAGTTTTTCTATGCAAGATTATGAATACCTAATCGAAATCACTTCAGATGGCCAATTAATACAAAAATTTAAAGAAGTTTCTCTGATTACATTTTGGGGTGGCTTATGTCAATAAAACAGTGTTACTTACCTGTAACTGTTGTTCTTTGAGAAGTGTTGCTCATGTCCATTCGAATGAGGTGTGCACACGCCGCGTGCACGGTTTCCCGGAGCATTTTTTTCCCAGTGGTACCCGTCGGGCCGGCAGGCCGCCCCCTGGAGTGGCGCCGCTATAACGGAGCATAAGTACCCCTGCTGGCCCGTCCCCTCCTCAGTTCCTTCTTGCCGGAGACTCTGACGCAGGGTAGGGAGGGAGGGAGTCGAATGGACATGAGCAACACATCTCGAAGAACAACGGTTACAGGTAAGTAACCCTGTTTTCTTCTTCGAGTGATTGCTCATGTCCATTCGAATGAGGTGACTTACAAGCTGTCCCACTGGTGGTGGGGTTAGAGTCGCCTCTTATGAAAAGACACACACACACACAGCTGTGAACCAGAACTAGAACTTTTAATAACACAACTGAAGAATAACAACACCTGAAGTCAACAACATGGACCACACCAAAGCCATGATCACAATAAACCAACCTGCAGTCTAGTATGTACCAACACTCATTTGTTGGTTGTTGTTTTTTACAGAACGGAACCCAGGACAGCGGCGCCCAGCGTGGAGTCCTCTCGGGCCTGCAGGGTGAACGCATAGTGCTCTGTGAATGTATGAACAGAGGACCATGTGGCCGCTCTACAAATCCCAAGAATCGGGACCTGCGCCCCAAAGGCCACCGAGGACGCATGTGCCCTAGTGGAGTGTGCTGATACTTGCGGCGGTTCCCTACGCGCCAAAGCATAATACTCCTTAATACAGGAAGATATCCACACTGACAGCCTCTGAGCTGACACAGGAAGCCCTTTCATTCGCTCAGCATATGCAATAAAAAGCTGTGATGACTTGCGAAATGGTTTCGTCCTATCTATATAGAACGCTAAGGCTCACTTCACGTCCAGGGAATGCAACGCCTGCTCCTTAGGGGAGTGGTGCGGTTTGGGAAAGAAAACCGGGAGGTATATGTCCTGTGACATGTGAAATGCCGGGTGGGGGCGCAACCACACCCTATCTCTAGAAAAGACTAAGTAAGGTGGCTCCACAGTTAGGGCACGGAGCTCCGATACCCTCTGCGCCGACATAATGGCTACTAGAAACGCCACCTTAAAGCTCAGATACTTAAGGGGGCAGGCACCCAATGGCTCAAAGGGGGACCCCATGAGCCTAGTCAGCACTAAATTAAGGTCCCACTGAGGAACAGGGGCCCTGACATGGGGAAACAACTTTTCTAAAGCTTTAAGGAATGGCTTAACCAGTGTGAATAACAAGCCGCCCTCGGAGCCATCGTGGAAGGCTGTTAAAGCCACCAGATGCACCTGAATCGAGGGGTTGGACAGCCCTGCCCGGTGCAAACCAAACAAATAGTCCAGGACCATAGGAACAGGCCCGTGAGGGGCAAACTCCCTTCTCCGCAGCCCAGACCGAGAAGAGTTTCCACTTAGCCGCATAGGCCCGCCTGGTAGTTGGTTTCCTACTGCCCAGGAGAACCTCCTGCACCCCCTGTGAGCACTCCCTTCCGGGGGGCTTCAGCCATGGACAAGCCAAGCTGTCAGGTGGAGGGACTGGACATCCAGGTGGTACAGGATGCCCCCTTCCCTGGTCTGCGTGGTCAGGTCCCGGTCCAGTGGCAGGCAAACCGGCCTGTCCCCCACCATTTCCTGCAGAATGGGATACCAGAACTGCCTGGGCCAATCTGGGGCCACCAGAATTACCCACGACCTGAACAGCCTGATCCTGGTGAGCACTTCGGGAACCAGGGGAAATGGGGAAAAATGCATACAGCGTCCCCCAAGGCCATGGTGAGGTTAGGGTGTCCCCCTTCGAGCTCACACCGAAGCCCAGAAGGGAGAAGTACTGCGGGCACTTCCTGTTCCCTGTGGTGGAGAACAGATCCACCTGGGGACAGCCCCATTGACGGAAAAGTTGGGTCACCACTTCGTCCTTCAGGGACCACTCGTGGACTCTGAAGGACCTGCTCAGTGAGTCTGCCAGCGTATTTGCGCACCCCGGCAAGTACGCCACTTGCAAGCAGATGTCGTGCGCTATGCAAAACTCCCAAAGGAGGGTGGCCTCACTGCACAGCTGGGACGAGCGGGCACCTCCCTGCTTGTTTATATAGAACACCACGGCTGTGTTGTCCATCAGTACTGAGACTAGGGCCACAACTTCCCGGGGTACAGTCAGGATCCGGTCCCACCCTGCCCTGGCCTGGCTGAACAACCCCGCCAGCCATGCCTGAAGCGGTCTGAGTTTCAACCTGGCGTGCTGAACAACATATGTGCAGGTCGCCATGTGACCGAGAAGTCTCATACACGTCCGGGCCCTTGTCAGCAGGGAGCATCGCAGGTCAGCCACCAATCCCCGATGGCCTGGAATCTGGATGCCATGAGGTACACCCGTTCCCCCTGGCATCTAGGGTAGCCCCCACGAATTCTATGACCTGGGTAGGGGTCAGTTTCGAATTTTCCTCATTGATGACGAGACCGAGACCGTCGAAGAGGGCTCGTGCGAGACCTATGTGGGCGATCACCTGGTCCCTTGACCTGCCCCTGATTAGCCAGTCGTGCAGGTAGGGGAACACCTGAACTCACAGCCTCCTGAGGTAAGCCGCCACCACCGCCATGCATTTCGTAAAGACCCTTGGCGCAGTCGAGAGTCCAAAGGGGAGCACCATAAACTGGAAATGGAAGCGGGAGACCACAAACCGGAGGAACCTCCTGTGGTCCGGTCGAATAGCCACATGAAAGTACGCATCCTTCAAATCGAGGGCTGCATACCAATCTCCCTCCTCTAACACCGGAATGATGGAGGCTAGCGTCACCATCCTGAACCTGTCCTTCTTTATATGTCTGTTTAGGTCCCTGAGGTCCAGGATAGGCCGAAGCCCCCCTTTCGGCTTGGGGATGATAAAGTACTGGGAGTAAAACCCCCTGCCCTCCAGATAGGAAGGGACCAACTCTACCTCTCCCTTCTCCAAGGGCGTGGTCACCTCCTGCTCAAGCAGGGCCCCGTGAGATGGGTCCCTGGACAGGGACAGGGAGAGGGACAGGTGGGAACCCAAAAAGGGGATAGAGTACCCCCGGGAAATGACATCCAGGACCCACTTGTCTGAAATGATGGCCGACCAAGCCCGGACAAACTGGAATAACCGGGTCCCGAAGGGAGGAGAGATTCGGAGGGTCGGTATGCGGTCCCTGGGTGTGCCTTCAAAATGGCTGCTTAGACGGCTGCGGAGGGGGTTGGGTGGCGCCCCTGCTAGCATCCGGACGTGGCCGACGCTGCCGAGAATGGGCGTTTGAGCCCTGTGCCCCTGGAAACCCTCCCCTAGGGCCCTGAGGCCTCCCACAGGCCTATTTGGGAGCTACCTACACTGCGGGGCAGGCATATGGATGCCCAAGGACCTAAGCGTGGACCTGGTGTCCTTGAGGCTATGAAGCTGGGAGTCAGTGTTCTCCGCAAAGAGGGACTTCCCATCGAACGGCAGATCCTGTATGGTGGACTGCAAGTCCATCGGGATCCCCAAGACCTGCAGCCAGGCACTGCACTGCATTACCACCCCCGAGGCCATGGTTCTAGCAGCTGAGTCTACAGCATCAAGGGATGCCTGCAGAGCTGTACGGGCTATGGTTCTGCCCTCTGTGGAGAGGGCCAAAAACTCCTGCCTGTGTTCCAGGGGCAGTCGGTCACAAAACCTGTCCAACGCTTGCCAGGTGTTATAAGCGTACTGACTGAGCATTGCCTGTTGATTGGCCATGTGGAGCTGTATCCCCCCGGTGACATACACCTTGTGCCCCATCAGGTCCATGCGCTTGGGGTCCTTTGCTTTGGGAGAGGGCCCCGGCTGCAGCTGCACCTCTTTCTGTGCAGCCGCTTGCACCACAATCGAACCTGGCGCTGTGTGCGAGTACAGGTGCTCGTGCTCCGTCTGGGGGATGTAATATCTCCTCTCCACCCCCTTAAGGGTGGGGGAGATGGAGGCCGGCGTTTGCCACAGCGTGTTCGTGATCTTTGCTACAGTCTTATTCAGCGGCAAAGCCAGCTTAGCTGGGGCATCCTCATTGAGGATGTCCACCATGGGGTCAGACTCTTCAGTGACCGGTTCGACATGCACCCCCAAATTGTCCACCATACGGCGGAGCAGCTCCTGGTGGGACCTGGCATCCATAGCTGGCATGGAAGGAGCCGGGTCCGCCAGGGCCTCATCAGACGACGCTGATGTCGATGACTCTCGCCCCACAACCTGCTGCTCCAGTACAACTGGTGCCGGGGCCGGCTGCTGCAACTCCGGTGGCTGTTGCAGAGGACCCACCGGTGATGCCTCCAGGGCACCATGCCCCTGTGGGTCCACCCCCATGGGTGATGGTGGGGCCCGAGATAGGGAGACTGACGGGGTAGAGCGTCTGCGAGACCCACTGGCCGGGCGAGATGAAGGGAGCGGGCCCTGCCACTGATGGTAGGCCCATGGTGTCCAAAAGGGCCAGGGCTGCTGCACCTGTGGTGGCCATGTCTGTTCAAACCCCGGGGGTACCACTCGGTGCCGGGAGGTAGATCGGTACCACAACGAACGTCGGGACAAACCCAGGACCGGAGCGACTCCGCTTCAGACTCGGATGACAGCTCCAAAGCTGACCAAGGCGGTGCCGCGCCGGGCTGACCCTACAGCAGGCCAGGCCTAAAACGTGCCATGGACTCATGTGTTACCCCAGAGTCTCAGTAACAAGCATAATCTTTTGAATTAATTTAGAATTTAGGATAAGGGATCTGATTGATGATGTTAAATGCTCTGGTTACCAGAAGGGGAGGCTCCTGACACCGTATCTGATCACCGGTGATTTCTCCCCCCCCAAAAAAACCACGCTTGGAGTCCAGATTAGAGTTCACTAATATATTGTAAGAATTTAAACTGACAAGTGCATGAACAAGAACAAAAACAACAACCAACAAATCCAACCCCCACCCCAAAACAGAAGAGAAGAAAGACAAAGATCCCCAATACAGGTAAGGTATTTATACGTTACAAAAGTCTCTGTGTTGCCAATGGTGGTACTGCTGCTTGCGACCTTCTACCTTTGGGCTCAGGTTAGCCCTTAGGGAGGAACCGCAAGTGATCCCCTCGCAGTTCTGGGATGATTCTCGTTGGGCCTTCACCACAACGGAGTGTTTCAGGGACGATGACAATGTTATGGTCTGAGGCAGGTAGAGATCAAACACCTCTGCTTGGTGTATCCCAGATCACCAGTGCTGAGCCTTCACCACAGCATGGTGTGGGAACCCACCGCAGTTGTGAATGATCCTTATGCCTTTTCCCTCTGTGACGCTGTGCTGTCCTCACAGACACAGACCGGAACACTGACCACCCACCCTCCGGGTGCAGTGCTTTTTTTCCTTTTTAGAACCTTTGGCAGGTAAACTGTAAACTTGTGTATGGTGGTGTGCACAATTCCGGGCTGGGTGCAAAGGATCTGCATGCCTGGTGCAATTTTGGTACTGAGTGCAGACACTCAAGGTGGGAAAAGTTTAACTGACTTTCCAGAAACTCCATTTTGTTTTCCTAAACTCCATTTTGTTTTCAGTTACTGATGGCATCAACCGCTCCTTTAAGTGTGCACCTTACCTACATCCTATTTACAACAATTACATTACATTATAAACATTATAAACAAATCAACATTATAACACCACTCTAACACATGCTTGCCTGAGTGCACGTGGGGCGACATGCATGCCTCCTGCTCAGGAGGCGCCCGGCACGGCGGCACTGACCCCGAAGCTCGGACCAGCGCTGGCGGTGCCGGGTGCAGCGGTGCCAGGAGCGGCATCTGCTGCTGTGCCGCCGGTGCATGAAATGTCGCAGCCAGGGATTGAAGCAGTGTAGGTGCTGACAGTAGCAGCAGCACCAAGGGCTGCAATGATGCTGGTGCGGAGGCTGGTGCCGGCACCGGGGCCGGTGTCGGAGCAGGTGTCAAAGTTGAGGCCGGTGCCGGTACCGGCGCCGGGAGTGGGGCCGCCGAAGGCACACCCCATGCTGACTCAAACAGGCAACGTGTGTCCCGTGCCGGCAACAACGGTAGGTCCCCCGACACAACCGGTGCCGGCCACCTGCCTGGAGGCCTGGGCGACCCCAGAGCCCCCGATGCCTCCGATGCCGAGGACAAGGACCCCTCGGAGGAGATGGGAGACGGAGGCGAGGTTGCCAGCTCAATCAATTCTTGAGCCACCTCAAACGTCTCCGGCGTGGAGGGGCGATGAGCTGGGAGCAGCACCGTCTGGCCCAATGCGAAGACGTCTTCTTATGCTGGTGCCCGTCGCTGTGCACCCTCTTCTCTGGCGATCTCCCTCTGGAGACCTTGGACTTCTTCGGAGCCGGGGACTGGGAGCGGTGCTGTGGTGCTGACCTTCTCAGTGCCGCAATGCGGGGCTGGCTGGAATGGGTTTTCTGCACCGACGCTGGTGCACTACGCACCGAAAGTTCCCCTGAAGGTACCGGCTGAAGCGCTGATTCCATCAGGAGCAGTTTCAAGCAGGAATCCCGCTCCTGTTTGGTACAAGTCTTGAACCCCCGACAAATCTTACAGGAATCAGTGAGATGGGACTCCCCAAGGCACTTGAGACACTCGCGGTGGGGGTCCACTTTCGGCATAGGTTTAGCATAGGCCGCACAAGGTTTGAAGCCCTGTGGGCCCGGCATCCCTGACCTCCACAGGGGGTAGGGAAAAACAGCAAAGTCCTATCACTAACTTATCTAACACTACTTAACACTACCTAACAGCTACTTAACACTACTTGAACAATGGCCAACGGGCAACAAGAGAAAGCTTGGAATCTGCACAAGGCAACAAGCTCCAATGACCGTCACGGGCGGTAAGAAGGAACTGAGGAGGGGAAGGGCCGGCAGGGGTACTTATGCTCCCTTATAGCGGCACCACTCCAGGGGGGCGGCCTGCCGGCCCAACAGGTACCGCTGGGGAAAAAATGCTCCGGGAAACCATGCACGCAGCATGCGCACACCTCATTCGAATGGACATGAGCAATCACTCGAAGAAGAATATTCAGCTTTATCAAGACGTGCAATTCGTCAGTTGTTAAACTTCACCAGCACATACTTGTGTGAAACTGGGTTCTCGAATTATGCAGCAACAAATACAAAATACAGGAATCGATTGAATGCAGCGTCAGATATGCAAATCCAACTTTTTAGTATTAAACAAAATATAAAAAGAATTTGCCAAGAAAAAAAGAAAAACCACTCTTCACATTGAAAACTGCCAATATAATTCATATTAGTTTTTGAGCTTTATTTTTTTGTACACATTAAATGTGATTTTTGTTTTTAAATATGTGCAGTTAAACTAAATGTTGATCTCATGACCTTATTTAGCATTTGTTCATTATAATTATCCTTATTTGTGGTCTACTTTTTCAACTCCATATACTAGACTGTCTTCCTGGGAGCCTGGGGTGTACGTGCGTGTGTCGTGGTGCTCAGGTCCAGCGGCTCGACAAATTTTCCCTAGGGGTTCCTCGAAATTCTTCCAAGTTTAAAAGGGTTCCGTGGCCAAATAAAATTGGGAAACACTGCTTTATGGTATTGAGGACTTTGTTAGTTCTGCCTGCGAACAACTTCTCCCCATCAAAGGGCAAATCCTCAACCATGGATTGTGTTTCGCAAGGGAATGTGGTTGGGGAGAATCAGGAGGCCCTGCACATCACAATAGCGGTTGCTATGGTCCTAGACACCGTATCTGCGGCATCAAGCGTGGCCTGGCGAGCAGCATGGGAAATAAAATGCCCTTCCACCACTATAGAGGCAAATTGTGGTCTTTTTGCCTCCAGAATCTCATCTACAAAGTCCATCAGCTTGGTGTAATTCTTAAAAACCAGCAAAGCCAAGTAGTTCGAGATCCTAAACTATAAAGTCAAGGATGTGTAGGCCTTGCAACCAAAGAGATTGAGCATCTTACTATCCTTATCTGTTGGAATGGTGCAAAAGCTATGTTGCTTTGCACATTGGTGTGCGGCTTCCACCACTAAGGAGTTTGGTGTCAGGTAGGTAAAGAGGAACTCCAAGCCCTTAGCAGGTACATAATATTTTTTAACAGCCCTCTTGCACATAGGTGATCTAGAGGCGGGAGTTTGCCAAATCATGTTGGCAGGATCCAGAATGGCTGGATTGACAGGGAGGGCTATTTTGGACAATGGTGAGACTTGGAGGATGTCTGAGAGCTTGTGCTCAGATTCAGACACGTCCTCCATAGTGATTTTGAGTTCAGTTGCTACCCTCTCAAAGAGCTCATGGAAGTGTGTGAAATCATCCACAGGTGAAGGTGGAAGAGGCATCTCGGCCTCCTCAGATGAAGACAAGTTTGTTGGGGGTGATACATCGGGGGGTGATTCCTCCATAACCTGAGCCTCTTGAGCTTCTGTAGTGAGAGATTGCTGCACAGATGAAGCTGTGTGCAGCGTATAAAAACTAGCCTGCTTGTAAGGGCGAAGTTGCACTTGGGCTTCAATAAGGCCATTGTGCAGGATGTGGCCCCAGTGGAGGCATCCAGTGTTATCCATACCACGGGAGGACTCCCCATGGGTCATAAAGCGGCTTGCAGTACTGCATTGCAGGGCTACGATGTGGAGATAAGGAGTCCTGTAAGCCTTCCTCTTCATTGCTGGAGAATTGTGATGGCACTGGAAACGCTGCTTGAGAAGTCGTGGGTCTAGGGTAGGGGTCAGCAACGTTTCAGAAGTGGCATGCCAAGATTTAACTTATTCACTTCAATTTACAGATATGTGTGCTGGAGGGAGAAGGGAGAAGGAGAAAGCTGGGCACAGTGACCATATTTTCTGTATTAGCTGTAGCTAGAGAGAATGGTCTAATTTAAATTATTAAACAGATTAAGTGTTTTAACTTTCTCATGTTCGTTTATCAAACTTGATTTTAAATAAAGTAAAATATTAATTTATGTCCAACACAAAAGGTTTCAATACTTTATTTATGGCAGGGGTGGGGAACTTTTTTTTGGGTTAGGGGCCACTGACCCACAGAAAAATCAGTTGGGGACCACGTGAGAAGCAAAAAAAAAAAAAAAAAATCCTCCTCCAAACTCCCTCCCCCCCCGACCCTCACTGATGTGGCCCCCAACTGAGACATCGCACTCCTCTGGCACTCCACCCCATGGGGCGAAGGGAAGAGACAGGGAGGACTGAGGTTCAGGGCTTCCCATAGGCCAGATTTACTTTTATGGGGTTCCAGAGTTACTGGATTTTGTGGACCTTCTTAGCTCTGGGGTGGAGACAAAAATGAGGGGTTCAATATGCAGGATGGGACTGCCAGCAAGTGGGATAGGGTTGCAGGATCTGGGCAGCAGGGGGTGAGGAGAGCAGGGTCTGGAAGGGAGTTTGGTGGCAAGAGACGGGGTGGGGTGGAGGCATGAGGGGGAGTTTGCGCATGGGAGGGAGTTAGGGGAGTAACACAGAAAAAAGGTGAGAGGGTGAGGATGCAGCCAAATAGCTAGTTGGGGAGGGAGGCAAAGAAGTGGGGAGTATAAGAAAGTGCAGCTTCTGCAAAGTAAAATTGTATCCCCCCTCACATCTTCCCTCTGCTCCAGCCTCACTCCCCTCAATCCCATGATCCCCCCAGCCTGATCCCCGGCATCGCCCCATCCCGTCTCACTGCAACACCTGCCCCCACATCCTCCTTCACCCCCCCTTTTATCCCACAACCCTGTGACTCCAGTGTGCACACCGGCACGGCAACAGAGCTGGGACTCACAGCTCCCCCAGGAGCAGTGCTGGGGTGAGGAGGGACCGGGGAGGGGGGCAGAGTCACTTCCCTGCAGAGCCTAGTCCTTTGCCAGGGCTCACCCCTTACCTGCAGACTGCTGCTCTGGGGCTGGTTCCAGCTCGACCAGGCATAGTGAGGCACTGGGGAAGGGGCTTCCATCCCCACACACAGCTTGTGGGGAGCAGCGAGGCACAGTCCGGGTCCTCGGGCCCCAAGGAGGCAGCAGCAGCTTGTGACTGGCTCACCCAGCCCCAGATCTGCAAAGCAGCTCCAGCCCTGCCCCTCCTGGAGCAGAACCTGTAGCAAGGGGGTTGGGGGAGCTTAGCCCTTAGGAGCTACATGCCCAGGCTGGGCAGGGGGCAGCCCCAGGGACGCAGAGCCCAGTGTGGGGTCATGCCACCCACTCTGGTTGCCAGGCTGCTCCACCCCTACACGCCCATGCCTCCCCTGCCCCCTTTGCTAGGTATGTGTGGCACCAGTCATCCCCTAGTGCACCCAATTCCCTCCAGAGCCTCCCCCAAGTTCCCCATTCTGCCAAAAAAAGTTCCCCCGCCCATCCAGGCCCCACACTCCCTCTCATAGCCTACATCCAGGACCTCCAACCCAAGGCCAGAACCTAGACCTTTACCCTCGCCTTGCACCCCCATTTCTTCCCAGAGCCTACACCCCAGATCCCATCCTGTACTCCAATCCCCTGACTCCATCTGAGGCCCAGCCCCACCCAGTCAGCATCCAAACTCCTTCCCAGAGTCTGCAGCCTCTGCTGCCCCCCCAATCTCCTGCTTTAGCCCAAAGCCTGCACCCAGCAGCACCCAAACTCTCTCTCTCTCTCTCGAGCCCTCCCCTCTCCACCAAACAAACTCCCTCTCAGAATCATAGCCAGATGTGGGGGAAGAGGGAGAAAGTTAGAGTGGGGGAAGGGTGCAGGCTCTGGGCAGTCTGGGTACCACCAAAAAATTCTGCAAACTTGCCACTTCTGGCCTCTTGAACTAATTAACTGACACAAGAAGTAATCTGTCATCCTCTGCATGGAACAGCCCAAGTATAGCAAGAGGCATACTTTGCCAGAATGTTTCAGGGACATTTCCTGGCAGCAGAGGAATTGTGAGAGTAAAAAATCTTGGGTTCCATTTCAGGTTCTGGAGGGCAGTACGCTGATTGAGTAAAACAAGCAGGAGTTAGGCATAGCTGGGCAGATACCAGGCATGTTCCAGTTTTATTTTTAATTTGACTGACCAGTTTGATTGTTATATTGAGTTACTAGTGAAAAGAAATATTTAACTACATCACAAAGAAAATAAGGATTTATAATAGAAGCATCAATTCAACATTAAAGTACATTAAAGCTAAGAAAAAGTTCACCTCCATTATAATTACAGTACAGTTATAAAATTTTGTCTCCTGTAGTCAAGATGTCAAACTTTTATTTCAATAAACATGTTTGAACAAGTACTGCCATGAAGATATAATGTGGTATAACAATACAAAGCAAACAAAACCAAACCCAAGCAAACAACTATCCCTCTGAAAAATAAAAACTAAGCAAAGTATAACAAAAAATAAACAAGTATAAATTAATGCATTTCACTAAAATATGAAGAGTTTGGAAAAGATATGGAAAAAATTGAAGGTCTTAATAGACGTTGAAAACTAGTAATAAAAAATGGCAAAAACAGAATAACATTTTCTAACATCATCTTGTCAATACACTAATAAAAGTCCATATTTTCCCTTTTGTAGTTACTGTCTACCTCTGTAGAAAGTATATTTCCCATAGCTTATTCTCATTATTAGATTTTTGTTGTTATTTTTGCGCCATTATTTTTATGGTTCAGTAATTAGTTTTACAATACTTGCTAATATTTCCAATTACTAATGATATCACACAAGAGGCCTTCCTTCTAAAACATCTAAAATATCATTTAAACTATATTCAAGGCATGTAAGAAATTCAGGTAGTTCTTTCTTTAAATAGCTAGTTATATTGCATCCTAGCCATGTATCAAATATATTATATCCAATTCCAAAGCCATCTGGTGTCACTGGCCCAAATCCACCAATAAGAACTGCAGGACTAGGTAACGTACTAGTTGAAAGGATAATATGGTTTAGTTTTTGGTAGGCTGAGTCAAGAAAAAATTCAGGCATAGGATCACCTCTGGCCACTGAAAGTTGTTTTAATGCAAATAAATGGCGATCAAATCCTTTGCCTAGATAAAACAAAAAGGTGCAAAGAGTGTTAAGAATACAGAAAATATGTAGGTTATTTATTAAAGCACATTACAGAACTTTCCAAAAGCTAAGAATGGCAGTGTACTTCAATACTTACTGTTCCTCCTCTACCTATAATACAAGAGGCATTGTCTTATAAGATTGTCAATTTTTAATGTATTTCCTGCTTGTATGCAAGCCAATTATTTAGGCACCTAAGTAGAAAATTAGCCAACAGATTAAAAGAAACTGTAATTTTTAGACCAGCTTTTTATGCATTTAATTTCGTATTCTTTTGGCACACACAGTGGGAGTCAGGAGAGGGTATAGGGAGAATAAAGGCTATATCAAAATAGCTGCCAGTGTACACACTATTTCAGAATAAAAGTTATGTTATACTGGATCAATTACTTCACTTTGGAAGCACATTGGAATAATTATTCTGAAACAGCTATTTTAGTCAATTTCCCTGCATAGATAAACCTTAAGAAAAGGGGAGGAAGAACAAAAAAAGGAAGTGAGATTCCTACTGAAAGTGACCAGGGGAAGGACATCAGGTAAACTTACTCCACTTAGAATCCTAAAATCAAAATAAAGAATTCTAAGGATTAAGTGCTGCTCCAATTGCCTATTTTGTCACATTACTACTACTACTATTCAATTAAATTGATATTTAAATATTTAAGGTATGCTGGCATGTGAAAGGTATTATATACAAGTATATAAATCTATTATTTTACTTGAAACCTAAGTAAATATTCACAAGTTCCCCATATTGCTTCTCTATTACTGGGACATTGTAGTGCTCACTTCATAAAGCGAACAAAATGATGGGATGACAAGGATAAGAACAGCTATACTAGGTCAGACCAAAGGTCTATCTAGCCCAGTATCCTGTCCTCCAACAGTGGCCAATGCCAGGTGCCCCAGAGGGAATGAACAGAACAGGTAAACATCAAGTGATCCCTCCCCTATCACCCATTTCCAGCCTCTGACAAACATTTGTACCCATCCCGGCCAATAGCCATTGATGGACCTATTCTCCATGAATTTATCTAATTCTTTTTTGAACCCTGTTAAAGTCCTGGTCTTCACATCATCCTCTGGCAAGGAGTTCCACAGGTTGACTGTGCATTGCATGAAGAAGTACTTCGTTTTGTTTTAAGCCTGCTACCTATTAATTTAATTTGGTGACCCCTCGTTCTTGTGTTTTAGAGTAACTTTTCCTTATGTACTTTCTCCATACCAGTCATTATTTTATAGACCTCTATCATCTCCCCCCTTAGTCTCCTCTTTTCTAAGGTGAAAAATCCTAGTCTTTCTAATCTCTCCTCATATGGCAGCCGTTCCAGACTCCTCATAATTTTTTTGCCCTTTTCTGAACTTTTTCCAATGCCAAGATATCTCTGAGATGATCACATTGGCATTCAACATGTGGGCATACCATGGATTTATATAGAGGCAATACAATATTCTCTGTCTTATTCTCTATCTCTTTTTTGAATGATTTCTAATATTGTTTTCTTTTTTGACTGCTGCTGCACATTGAGTGGCTGCTTTCAGATAACTATCCACGATTCCAAGATCTCTCTCTTGAGTGGTAATACCTAATTTAGTCTCACCATTTTATACATAAAATTGGGATTGTTTTCCAATATGCACCGCTTTGCATTTATCAACATTAAAATTTGCTATCTTGTTGCCCCATCACCTACTTTTTGAGATCCTTTTGAAGCTCTTCACAGTCTGCTTTGGACTTAATTATCTTTAGCAGTTTAGTATCATCTGCAAATTTTGCTACCTTACTGTTTACTCCTTTCTCCAGATCATTTATAAATATGTTGATTAGGACTGGCCCCAGTACAGACCCCTGTGGGACACCACTAGTTATCTCACCTCATTCTGAAAACTGACCATTTATCTCTACCTTTTGTTTCCTTTTTTTAAAACCAGTTAACTATTAGAGGACCTTCCCTCTTATCCCATGACTGTTTACTTTATTTAAGAGCCTTTGGTGAGGGACTTCATCAAAGGCATTCTGGAAATCTAATATATCTATTAGATATATATCCACTAGATCTACTAGATCCCCCTTGTCCATATGCTTGTTGACCTCTTCAAAGAATTCTAGTAGATTAGTGGGGCATGATTTCCCTTTCCAGAAATCATGTTGACTTTTCCCCAACAGATTATGTCCATCTATGTGTCTGACAATTTTATTCTTTACAATAGTTTCAACTTATTTGCCCAGTACTGATGTTAGACTTACCGGTCTGTAATTGCCAGGATCACCTCTAGAGCCCTTTTTAAAGATTGGCATTACATTAGCTATCTTCCAGTCATTTGGTACAGAATATGATTTAAAAAACAGGTTACAAACAATCGTTAATAGTTCCGCAATTTCACATTTGAGTTATTTCAAAACTTTTGGGTGAATGCCATCTGGTCCTGGTGACTTGTTACTATTTAGTTTATCAATTTGTTCCAAAACTTCCTGAAATGAAACCTCAATCTGGGAAAATTCCTCAGATTTGTCATCTAAAAAGAATGGCACAGGTTTGGGAATCTCCCTAACATCCTCAGCTGTGAAGACCAATGCAAAGAATCCATTTAGCTTCTCCGCAATGATCTTATTGTCCTTGAGTTCTCCTTTAGCATCTTGATCATCCAATAACCCCACTGGTTGTTTAGCAGGATTCCTGCATCTGATGTACTTAAAAAACATTTTGCTATTTCTTTTTGAATTTTTGGCTAGTTGTTCTGCAAATTCCTTTTTGGCCTTCCTAATTATATTTTTACACTTCATATGACAGAGTTTATGTTCCTTTCTATTTTCCGCACTTTTCTTAGGATTTAACTTCCACTTTTTAAACAATGCCTTTTTATCTTTCACTGTTTCTTTTACTTGGTTGTTAAGTCAGAGTGGCACTTTTTTGTACTCTCACTGAGTTTTTTAATTTGGGGCATATATTTAAGTTGAACTTCTGTTATGGTGTCTTTGGAAGTTTCCATAAAGCTTGCAAGGGTTTTACTTTTGGCACTGTATCCTTTAATTTCTGTTTAATTAACGTCCTCATTTTTGTGCTGTTCACCTTAAATGCCACAGCATTGGGCAGGATAACAAGCTTTGTGGATAAGGAGGAAGGACTAGATATGGTATATTTAGACTTTAGTAAGGCATTTGATACAGTCTTGCATGACTTTCTCATTAATAAACTAGGAAAATATAACCTAGACCAGTGTTTCTTAAACTTTTTAAGACTGAGGAACACCAAGCAATAATGTTTTTTTAATGGGGAATACCAAGGATTTTTTTGGTCCAGCAAAAAACCCCCCAAAAAACCCACCAGCCCCAAGGGAAAACAAACAAACAAAAAAACCCACCGAACCAGGAGGGAGGGTAGAGAAGGGTCTCGGGGCAGGGTGTCTGGGTCAGGGAGGATGCAGGAGGGGACTTGGAGCAGGGTATCAGAGCAAGCTGGGAATGCGGGGTTTTGGCAGGGGGAGGGGTGAGGGGGGCTTGGGTGCGGGGTCTGGGCATGAGGGGGGACGCTTACCTGGCTTGGCACCCTGCTGCAGCAGGGAAAGCCTCCAGGGAGCATGCTCTTGTTCCTCAGGGGGGATGTCGGGGTGGAGAGCTCTGTCGTCGTCGTCCCCCGCCCATGCAGCGGGAACCCAGCACAGCTGCAGCACCAGGCCAGGCTTCCCGCTGGTGGGGGGGGGGGAAGAGTAGAAACCCTGACCTTCCCCGCCAGATCAAACTCTGCCACTTCCCCAGCAGGCTGGGGAGGGGTGCAGGGGAGAGAGAACAGCAGCACATGGGGGGCAGCAGAGCCCGAGCACACCTCAAGGGGGGGGGCAGCAGAGCCTGAGCATGCCCCTGGTGGGGGGGGGAAGGGGGCGGCAGAGCCCGAGCTGGGTTCCCCACAGGCGGCAGTTTTAAAATGCTGAGGTCTGGGAGTGGCTCCTCAGCTCCGGCCACCCCGCCCCCTCCCAGCAGCAGTGGAGGCACACGTGGAGGAGGAGGAGGCTGCACAGCAGCAGAGGCCCCGTGGGACAGGGGCCGTCCTGCAGGCTGAGGGGGAGAAGCGGGGGCAAACGCAGCAGGAGCTGTCTACGGGCTCTGCAGGAGGCAGGGGAGCAGAATTTTTTCTGTTCTCTCCATGGCACACCTCTGACTGCCTCGCAGCACATTGGTGTGCCACGGAACACAGTTTAAGAAACACTGACCTAGATGGAGTTATCATAAGATGGGTGCATATGTGGCTGGAGAATCTTTCAATTATTAATGGCTCAGAGTCATGCTGAAAGGGAATAAAAAGTGGGGGTGCAGCAGGGATCAATTTTGGGACTGGCTGTGTTCAACATCAATGATTTAGATAATGGCACAGAGCATACTCTAGCAAAGTTTGCGGATGATAGCAAGGAGGTGTTATAAGTGCTTTGGAGGATAACATTATAACTTAAAATGATCTAGAGTAGGGTGGGAAATCTTTTTTGGTTCAGGGGCCCCGACCCACAATCTGTTGGAAGGGGAGCAAGGAGGACTGGAGTGCCAGCGTGGGCTCCCCAATGCTCGGGGTGGGGGGGGGGATGAGCCCAGAGAGCTTGATCCAGGCAAGCCAGGGACCGCATCTGGTCCCTGAGCCTAAGGTTCCCCACCCCAATCCAGACAAACTGGAGAAATGGTCTGACGTAAATAGGATGAAATTCAATAAGGACAAATGCAAAGTACTCCATTTAGGAAAGAACAATCAGTTGTACACATACAAAATGGGAAATGACTACTTACACAAGCTAAATATGAATCAATAGTGTGACACTGTTGTAAAAAAAAAGGCAAGCACCATTTTGGGGTGCATTAACAGGAGTATTTTAAGCAGGACATGAAAAGTAATCCTTCTGCTCTACTCCACAACTGATTAGGCCTCAACTGAAGTTTTGTGTCCAGTTCTGGATGCACATTTCAGGAAAGATGTGTACAAATTGGAGGTCCAAAAAGAACCACCAGAATAATGAATGGTCAACAAAACATGGTCTATGAGGGAAGACTGAAAGAACTGGATTTGTTTAGTCTGGACAAGAGAAGATAGAGGGAACATAAAAGCTTTCAATTACTTAAAAGTTAAGGGAAAAGGAGGGGAAAAACTAATCTCCTTAACCTCTGATGAACGGACAAGAAACAATGGGCTTAAATTGCAGCAAGGGAGGGTTAGGTTGTACATTAAGGAAAACTTCCTATCTGTTAGGCTGATTGACTTGCCTAGGGAGGTTGTAGAATCTCCATCACTGGAGATTTTTAAGAGCACATTAAACAAATAGCTGGCAGGGATGATCTAGAATGGTGCTTGGTCCTGTCATGTATGCAGGGGATTGGACTTTATGACCTCTTGAGGTTCTTTCCAGTTCTATTATTCCATGATTCTATGTTCAGTATATACCAGCTGTATTACTCATTATACAGTGTGATACTTTACTAATATATTTTGTGAAAAGTCCATGATCCAATGAACTTGCAACTTAAATAAGAGTGAACATGTAATGATTTACTCAGTATACTTTTCATATCCAAATAAGAGATGATTCTGCCTAATGTACCTAATCTTTTATTACACCCAATATTGTTTGATCTTTTTTATGATTATTCTTTTTTCCTTTGTTTCTCCTTCCTTTCTATTATATACTTTCCCTAGCCTTCCCCGTCTCTTATGTTCACCTCTCCCTTGTTACTCTACTTCATTGTGTTTATGTGAGCAAAACAGAACTGACAATAATTCTAATCTCTGAGTGAATGGAACAAAACAGGAAATCTTAACTGTGACCTGCAAGGCAGATATGGGGGGGGAAAAACTAGGGTGGAGCCAGTTGTTGACTTCTTTGTGAAATATACAGAAGGCCTAAAAAAAAGTGGGGGTCAAAGATGGATCCTAAAAAGAATGAACGGGGTAGAGGAGAAGATTACTTTTTTTTACTTTATAAATGCAGGCATTAGGTATTATTGACCTAAAAGATTTCATAGCAACTAAATTGTCATAAGAGAAAAGTGATTGAATGATGAGTAATTGAAAAGATTTTTAGTCAGGCTTTAAAACTCTTTGTTTTTGTTAACACATATTGAAATGCAATGCCTAACTGGTAGTTTTGACAAAAGAAGTGCTTTTGTTAATAATGCAACAACCAAAATTGCTTCAATTAATATCTAAAAATATGTCATTTAGGACCCTTGATAAATTTACTAGCAAAAAAGACACTGATGATATTTCTAAGCTAACAATCAAGCAGAACTCATATTTAAACAATGCCATGGTTTCAGACAATCTTTATAAATCATTGTGAAGTGAAAAAGAAATTAGATACATTTTTAAAAAATCCTTTGCAGGTTAAAATGGCTATATAACCTCTACCGAGGACCTCATGTATTACAACACCTAGACTACACTAGCATGAAACTAACCTAATGCAGCTTCCAGTTGCAAGCGTCTGTGATATTTTGAACATTCA
The DNA here is from genome assembly GCA_019425775.1 of Rafetus swinhoei. Taxonomy (NCBI): domain Eukaryota; kingdom Metazoa; phylum Chordata; order Testudines; family Trionychidae; genus Rafetus; species Rafetus swinhoei. The sequence continues at coordinate 60,815,951 of CM033427.1, forward strand.
TCAATCATATTTCTCAGATCTGATACACTGTGTTTGCTTCGTTCTTCAACAAATGCACGTGAACACTGTTTTGTTAGTACAGATGTGGGTCGAATAGTTTCTGTGCGGCCATGTTTAAAAGCAGCAGTGCTACATGCTTCGTAAGAAGACATAATTTTTCCAAACTGTCGATAAGCAGTCATCTGACAGGCAAGTTGAAAAACAGCATCTGGACTTAGCTTTTGTTTCACTAAAAATTCTTTTCCAAACTTTCTGAATTCAAACATTCCCACAGATATTTTCTTATTTGTTTCATCAAATTTCATGCGTGCAGCATTTATAGCAGATCGGATTGAATCATTAAGTCTAAACTCCAGTCTTTCACAGTTGGTAGCACTTAACGCAGAAGGACTATGAAGTGGTATAATAGCTGGGTGCCTGGTACTGTTTCTATATACTTCATTGACAAAACGAATGACAGCAACTCCGTCTCCCCAAGAATGTTCAAAATTTATCCCTGCAGTGCCATCACTAGTGATAATCAGACTAAAGGATTTGTCAAACCAACGATTAAAACCATGTCCATGAAGCAGATAATGTGACAGCTCAATGTCATCCTTTGGGGAAATATTATCTAAGCAGAGGCAAAAGACTGCACTGTCAATTTTTTGTAAGTTGACTTCATTGCCTGCTTCGATAAGCTGTTGTCTTACTGCTGCCCAAATATTCCTATCTTCCGTGGTGAGATAACAAAGGGAAAATTCAGGCAAACGATCTGCATCTTGTAAAATATAAATTAACTGAGCCTGGATTTCAGATGGATGCAGAATATTACCAACAGGATCCAAAACATCAAAAACATAAAAATGTCCATTTCGCATCACCAACAGATGTCTTCCCCATTCATTTGTAAACAGTTCATCTTTGTTTAATTTAGGAATTCTGGAACTGTTGAAGAGACGTTTATATTGTGACATATCTAAGGGATATGCATTTACCATATAAGCTCCAAAACAAGATACAGAGGTTGGAAGAAGGCGGATGAAGTTTTTGAAGCGCCTACTCTTGCTCCACTTTGGATCAACATAATAGATATCTGGCCGTAAACACTGTTTCTTTAAGGAGTTAAGAAATTTTATTGATGATACTACCAGATTTGTTGCCCTCAATATCTGACTGTTGTATGCTTCTTTTGGATCGGGATTTAAAGCAACAAAAGGGTTGAAGTTTAAAACAACAGGGTCTCTGGCACAGAGATACATATCAAACCAGGGATCTACAAAAAAAAGTTAATAAAATCAGTTTTAGCATTTTGATGTACAAATGTGTTTTATAAAGACATTATTTGTATACAGCATCTCATTATTTTGTTGCATTATTTGTTTCAAATTAGTACATAGACATTTATGAAAGTAATTTAAAAAGAACAAAAAGCACTCAAAATATAGGTACGTATCGAGTTTTTGAAAAGATAACCAATTCTTTTCCATTTTCAAGTTCCACTTCAGACCTGAAAAGAACACACATTTCGTTGCAGTGCATAGGGATTAAGAAATTGTTACTCACCCTGTGCAGTAACATCTGTTCTTCGAGATGTTGTCCCCGTGGGTGCTCCACTACAGGTGTCGGGCTCGTCCCGGCGCCGCAATCCGGAGAGTTTTAGCCAGCAGTAGCCCCTGGTGGACTGCGCATGCGCAGAAGCCGTCTCTCACCGTTCGCGCTCTTTCTGCGCATCGCAGTGTAACACCAGTTCCTCCTAGCCGGAACGTCTGAAAAATACAAAGGTGAGAGTTCCGAAGCAGAGAGGAGGGAGGGTAGTGGAACACCCACAGGGACACACATCTCGAAGAACAGATGTTACTGCACAGGGTGAGTAACAATTTCTTCTTGTTCGAGTAGTGTCCCCGTGGGTACTCCACTACAGGTGAGTGTGAAGCAGTAGCCCAAAACAGTGTGCTTCGGAATTAAGCGTGCACAGAGGATAGGACTGCCTGAGCCACTGCTGCATTTGCCGAAACAAAACGCTCCAGCACGTAGTGTCTGGCGAACGTCGATGCGGACGACCAGATTGCCGCACGGCAAATGTCCCAGATGGAAACATCTCTTAAGAAAGCCGTGGAGGTGGCCATGGCTCTGGTAGAGTGCGCTCTAGGCTTAGAGGGCAATGGTTTGTTACGGAGCGTATAACAGCGGGTGATGCAATTTACAATATGCGATGAAATACGCTGAGATGAGAGTTGTTGACCTTTGGAACGAGTTGCGAGGAACAAAAATAGGCGTCTTGATTTGCGGAATTGATGCGTCCTGTCTATATAGAAAGCCAAAGCTCTCCTAGCGTCCAAAGTGTGCAGGCGCGCATGCTCCTGGGTGGAATGCAGCTTAGGGTAAAACGTATGGAGAATTATTGGCTCATTGACATGAAATGATGAATTGACCGTTGGAAGAAACGATGGGTGACATCGTAGTGTTACCCTTTGGTGAGTGAACAGTGTGTATGGAGGGTCAGCCGACAAGGCCGCCAGCTCGCTGACTCTTCGAGCAGAGGTGATGGCTAAAAGGAATGCAACTTTCATAGTCAGAGTCTGTAGGTCACAGGTTGCTAAGGGCTCGAACGGTGGACGGGTAAGTGTATCAAGGACCAGTGTTAGGTCCCATGGCTCCGGAATAGCCTTGTGCGGTAGATAAAGATTGATCATGCCTTTCATAAATCTCTTAGATATGGGGTGGGCGAACACTGAAACACCGTCTATATGTGGGTGAAAAGCTGAAATTACAGCCAGGTATACTTTTAGTGAAGCGACTGCCAACTTCTGCAAATGTAGATGGAAGATGTAGTCCAATATGTGTTGGATAGATACACACAAGGGGTCCATGCCACGTGAATGGCACCAGGTTTGGAAGCAGCACCATTTATAACGATAAGATCTTTGGGTCATTTGTCGTCTGCTTTGTATCAGGATGTCCCTAACTGCTTATGAGCAGTCTAACTCTGAGCCCTGCAGCCACTGAGGAGCCACGCTGTGAGGTGGAAACGGTCGATGCTCAGGTGGAGTAGAGTGCCGTATTGCTGGGAAAGTAAGTTGTGTACATGTGGAAGTCATTGGGTTGAGACAACAACATCCTCATGAGCTGTGGTAACCAGGTCTGGTGAGGCCAAAATGGTGCCATGAGTATTACCATTGCGGCATCCGCCAATATCTTCCATATTACCCTCGGTATGAGGGGAAAAGGTGGGAAGGCGTATAGTAGTCGATATGTTCCCCAATCGAGAAGAAAGGCATCGCCTTCCGAACCGAATCCCATTCCGGTCCTTGAACAATATAGGCGGCACTTCTTGTTGCGTCGGGTGGCAAACAGGTCTAAGTCCAGGTATCCCCAAGACCGAAAGACGTCGCGCACTACATTGTCGAGGAACTCCCATTCGTGCTGCTGATGAAAGGTCCTGCTCAGGGCGTCCGCAATGGTATTGCTCTTGCCGGGGAGGTAAGCAGCCGTAAGTGTAATGCCATTCCGAATTGCCCAATTCCATAGTCGTATGGCCTCCGCACACAGGGACCTGGATCTGGCACCGCCCTGTCGATTTATGTAGTAGACCGTGCACATGTTGTCTGTTAGGATCTGCACGGTCGTACCACGAAGGTGTTGGGCGAAATGGCGGCAGGCATTGTAAACTGCACGGAGCTCAAGAAAGTTTATATGAAGCAGGGATTCGTGTGGTGACCACAGGCCCTGTACTTGATGATGCTGCATATGCGCTCCCCAGCCAATAAGGGAAGCATCTGTAGTAACCTGGAAGGATGGGGCTTGAGCATGGAAGGGGACGCCCGCTAAAGTGTTGTTCGGATTGAGCCACCATGCAAGGGAGTCTCTCACCCGGATAGGGATAGGAATAAGACTGTGCGTGTCGCTGGTGACTGGATTGTAGACTTGAAGAAGCCAATGTTGTAGGCATCTCATGCGAAGGCGGGCATGTGGAACGACGTAAGTTGCCGCTGCCATGTGACCTAGCAGCTGGAGGCAGGTAAGTATGGAGACCGCGGGAGCGGTAAGTAGGACATTCGCAAGATCCTGGATGGTTTGAGACCTGTTGACCGGTAGGTAGGCGGTGGCGGAATTCAGCCTCGCCCCTATGAAATCGATCGTCCGGGAAGGCACAAGAGAGGATTTTGGCAGATTGATAATGAGGCCGAGGGCCTCGAACGTGTTTCTGACCATAGCTACCGCCCTCTGTGCCTCGACTGCTGAGTAAGCTTTTATGAGGCAGTCGTCGAGGTACGGAAAAATCATGATCCCCGAACGTCTGAGGTGAGCGGCTATGACTGCTAGGGTTTTTGAAAACACCCTTGGGGCTGCTGAAAGTCCGAAAGGTAGCACGGTGTACTGGTTATGGTCGGTGCCGAGTGTGAATCGGAGAAATCTCCTGTGTGCCGGGTGGATGGCAATGTGAAAATAGGCATCCTGAAGATCGAGAGACGAGAACCAATCCCCTTTGGTAAGAGTCGGAATGATAGAGGCTAGGGTAACCATCTTGAATCTTTGTATTCTCAGGTAACGGTTGAGTTCTCGAAGATCGAGGATCGGTCTCCACCCGCCGGACTTCTTCTGCGTGACGAAGTACCGGGAATAGAAGCCTTTGCCTCTGAACTGACGTGGGACTGTTTCCACTGCTCCGATGGCAAGTAGTCTCATGACCTCCTGTCGCAACAGGAGATCGTGAGAGGGGTCCCTGAAAAGGGACGGGGAAGGGGGGTTTGAAGGGGGAAGAGTGGTGAAGGGAATAGAGAGTCCGGATGTTATGATCTCTCTGACCCATCGATCTGTGGTGATAGCGAACCAACGACGGCGAAAGGGTCTCAACCGGTGATGGAACAGTCCAGTTATTTGGGAGATAGCCTCTGAAAGGGGAATGGTGCACAGCCCCTCGATGGGGACGTCAAACCTGCTGATGAGGTTGATGCTGAGTTTGCGTCTTGGCGGACTCTGTTGACGCCGCCTTTGTGGCCGCTGCCTCTGCTTCTGTTGGTCGTAAGGCCTGAACCGTTGAGCCGTGTAGGATTGGGGTCTCTGCCTATTGTAGGGCCAAGCTCTTTTACGCCTGAAGGCGGTGTATACATCCGAGTATTCTTAATGTTGTTAGAGTCTTTGCAGAGTGGAAGACCTAGTCAGTGTTCTGAGCGAATAGAGAAGAACGGTCGAAGGGTAGGTCTTCCACTTTTGGTTGTAAGTCCTTGGGGACAGAGGCGAGGTGCAACCAAGAAGCGCATCGCATTACAACCGCTGTAGCTGTCGTATGGGATGCCGAGTCGGCGATGTCGAGCGAGATTTGAAGAGCTGTACGGGCCGCTGCGTAGCCCTCCTGCACAACTGCCTTGAGTATCTCCTTCTTAGAATCTGGGAGGTGCTGCAGTAGCGGAACCAGCTTTGCGTAATTATCGAAATCGTGGTTGGCCAATTGAGCGGAGTAGTTTGCCATCCTAAGAGTTGCTGTCACTGACGAATAAACCTTTCTCCCGAACAAGTCCAAACGTTTTGCGTCCCTTTTCGGATGGTGTGTTCTTAGATTGGGACGTCTTCGACTTTTGCTGAGCTGCATCAATGACAATAGAATTGGGAGGAGGATGGGTAAAAAGGAACTCAGCATTTTTGGCGTCCACGAAATACTTTTTGTCCGCACGCTTATGTGTTGGTGTTACGGACACAGGCGTCTGCCAGATGTCGTTAGAAATCTCTAGAATTGCCTCGTCGAAAGGAAGGGCCAACTTCGCCCTATTGGATTGTTGTAAATTCCGTAAGAGGGCATGCTGTTTTTGAGGTGCCTCGGGAGCGCGCAGATTTTGTGAGTGGGCAACCCTTTTAAACAGCTCTTGGAATTGCCTGTAATCATCTATGGGTGAAGACTCGTGATCGAAGACCGCATCATCTGGTGGCGAGGATGAGATGTCCGCTGGAGAACCAATGGGTTGTGTATCCCCGGAGGGAGAGGAAGGGATGTTGGCCTGTCCAGAGGCTCTATCATCGCCCGTGGGTGTTGGAGGCGGTTGTACCGGAGGGATGGTGACGTGAGTTGGCCGCTGAGGCGAGTACGATTGACGGCGACTCCGAGAAGGCGAGTGCGAGCGGTCATGGTAATGCGCATGATCTGACCGACGGTGATGGCTATGGTGAGAATATGCAGGTGATTAACTGCCTTGCCGATAGTGATGCCCGTGAGCACGTGACACCGGAGACCATGACCTCACAGAATATCGTGATGGAGATCTGGAATAGTAGTGTCGGTGATGACGTGAAGGTGACGGAGAGCGTCTCGGAGATCTCCAATACTGCGGTGACCGTGAGCGTTCATAATGATGCCGTCGGTCATATCGAGGCGGAGGTGAGGGTCCCAGTGAGAACACGGTCCTAGTGGGACTGGGGGAAAGCGAACGTAAGTGGCGCCTCTTCCTCTGAGCCTTTGTAAGTACTCCAGTCACTGAAGAGGGAGCAGTGGCCACTGGGCTACAAGGCACTGATATGATGGAGGTGGATTCAGATGGTGACACAGGTGCTGAGGCCAATGAAGGCAGTGCCGTGCCCTGGGATGAGGGACTAGATGGCTGGGTCTCTGGTGCAGGTTGGGTAGCCGGTGCCTTGGTCAGTGTCGGTGTCGACTGCAACTGACAGGACTCTGTGCCGCAGACGGTAATGCGCAGTGCGGTGAGGGTGGCAGTGTATCCTCTCTTGGCACCGTCTTCGGCTTCGTCTTAGGCTTATGCCTCGGTGCCGGTTTCTCTAGCTGTGCCGCTGTCTCCCTCGGTGCCGGCTGTCTCGGTGCCGGCGTATCTGGTGCCGTAGTCATCTCCGTTCCCGATGCCGGTGTATGTCTCCGTACCGATGTCGGTGCAGACGGCACCTGTGTCAGCGTCGACTCCGGTCACGGCGTCGACTCGCGCCTCCGCACCAGCTTAGAGGCAGCCCCAGATGGTTGGGCATGGCGCTGTGAAGCACCCTCCGGTGCCAATATGGACAGTGCCGATCGTTGCAGTGCTGTCTGAGCGCTCGGTGCCGTTGCCACCGGTGCGGACTCGGACCGCGGTGCCGCACGGGACGGTGCCGAGGAAAGCATGGGACTAGGTTCCGAAGTGCTACGGCCCTTGGGCGATTTGCCATGGGCAGGCGGGAATGCCGAAGAGCCCGGTGCGTCCCCGGCACTCGCACTCCTAGATGGAGCGGAGGTTCTGCCTTCGCGGGCCTTCCGCGACTGTGGAGCCTCTGGACGCTGGGCCGCGGACGAGGGCTGAAGTGCCATGTTAAAAAGGAGCATCTTCAGACGCATTTCCCTGTCGCGTCTGGCCCTGGTGGTCAATTTAGAGCAATGACCGCATTTCTGTGGGATATGCCCCTCTCCCAAGCAGCGAATGCAGCGGGAGTGTCCGTCCGAGGCCGGCATCGCGTCGCCACAGGAGGCACATCTTTTAAACCCCGCAGGCATGTTGGAGTAAGTGCCTTAGCAGGAGAAGGAGGAAAAAGATCCCGGCAGGCCGAACAAAGGGCCTGAGGGATCGAACAAGAATAACTTTTTTTTTTTTCAATGAACTAACTAACTAATTAATGAACTGTGATAACTAACTATACTATAAGGGGGGGGGGGGCTAACTGGGAAGGAACGAATAACTTAGATCTAAATTCTCCTCAGGTTGATGAGGAGCGCATTCCAACTCCGTCTGCAGCTGTGGACGGTTAGGAGGAACTGGCGTTAGATTGCGATGCGCAGAAAGAGCGCGAACGGCGAGAGACGGCTTCTGCGCATGCGCAGTCCACCGGGGGCTACTGCTGGCTAAAACTCTCCAGATTGCGGCGCCGGGACGAGCACGACACCTGTAGTGGAGCACCCACGGGGACACTACTCGAAGAAGAAGTGGTAAATTCATTTTTTGGATAGTCCCACTGAAGTCAACAGATTTAAACCAAGAATTAATTTGGCCCCAGGCATAAAACCCCCAATCAGTTGGCTCTTCCTTACCAAAGTAACAGGTATCTAAGAAATAGCTATGATAGGCAAACACAAGCTATACATCTCATTTCCCATACAAAATATACTGAATAGCAGTGCTGAAAGTAGAGAGTAAGGACCCAAACATTCTGCTCCCTTCCAAGCAACACCACTAATTTTCTTTTACATAGGGCATGTTAGTAAATTTGTTTTTTATTGCTTCTTTATAATTCATGAAAATTGTTTCAACTATCTTTCTGTCCATTCCACTTAGGAAGGAACAATCATTTTCACACATACAAAATGGGAAATGACTGTCTAAAAAGGAGTACTGTGGAAAGAGATCTAGGGGTCATAGTGACCACAAATTGAATAGGAATCAATAGCATGATACTGTTGCAAAAAAGTAAACACCATTCTGGGATGTATTAATGGGAGTGTTGTAAAAAAGACACGAAAAGTAAATATTCTACTCTACTCTGCACTGGGTGGGCCTTAACTGGAGTTTTGCGTCCAGTTCTGGGCACCATTTCAGGAAAGATGAGGACAAACTGGAGAAGGTCCAGAGAAGAGCAACAAAATGATTAAAGATCTAGAAAACATGACCAATGAGGGAAGACTAAAAGAACTAGATTTGTTTAGTATGGAAAAGAGAAGACTGAGATGGGAGACGATAACAGCTTTATAGTGCCTAAAAGGTTGTTACAAGGAGGAAGAAGGAAAAGTATTCTCCTTAACCACTGATGATAGGACAAGAAGCAATGGGCTTAAACTGCAGCAAGGGAGTGTTGAAATTAATTTGAGTGCTGCTATGTGCTCATACGGACAGTGCAATCCAACTTCCATTTTGAATTCTCAGTTCCATTTTACCATCTATGAACTATAGGGACTGTTTGAGGCAAAGGAACTGGTATGGACTGGATTTTCCCGCCAGAAGAACTGTTGCACCCAGTACTAAAAGGTGCACGTCACTTACCATCATTTGTCCATGGCACTAAATATCTGCACTCAGCACTAACTGTTTGCACTCTGCACCATCTAATGTGCACATGGCACAAACCTCCTTTTCCCGCCAAGGACTTTGTAAAAGGAGGTCTTGCCCTAAGGCTCGGGTTGCTTCTTCCTCAGTTCCTGAGTTCCCCTGTTGCTGCTTCGTCGGACTCAAGGGTGCTGAGAATCTCAGGCCTCTGTGACATCTTTCAGCGTAGACTGTAGTGAAGGCACAGCTACTGTGTGTGGGAGTGTCAACTAGAGACTGAGGGTCCTCACTATCATAGCTAGATAACACCTCAGCTGTCTGGGTTTCCGAGTTGTGGTGAATGCCCAAGCATCAGTGAAACTAAAAGTGAGAGCGGTTATTGTGGACATTTCGCACTGCTGCGGCGAAGGCCCAGGCCTTTCTGGAATTGTTCTAATACCATCTAGAATCCTCGAGGGACCACTCGGTGCTCCTCCCCAACAGCTATAAATAGCCCTAGGGTTGAAGGTCCCGAGCAACTTACCTGAATCCTGTCCGGTTCCTCCATTGTACCACCTACCAATTGTAAAGTTATTTACCTTTTGGGGTTTCTTTACTATCTTCTGTTTCTTCGTGGGTGTGGGTTGGCTTTGTGACACAAAGTGTCAGGGGTTGTTGTTTATGTCGTTAACTGCTGTGTCTATTCAAATGTATAATATAATTGAGTTTAAATTTATTCTGGACTCTGGCTGTGTCAGTCTTACTGATGATTAGATATGGGAGTGCCAGGCCGAACCTCACTTCTGTGCAGAGACACTCAAAATCATAGTCAGCCCACAGTATCAAGTTGCTTACCTGGGTCTCTGGGGTAACAGGAGGTTTAGTCTGGACATTAGGGGAAACTTCCTAATTGTCAGAGTGGTTAAGCACTGGAATAAATTGCCTAAGAAAGTTATGGAATCTTCAAAATTGGAGATTTTTAAGAGCAAGTTAGACAAACACCTGGTGGGGATTGTCTAGGTGATGCTTGATCCTGCCATTAGTGCAGGGGAGTGGACTTGATGACCTCTCAAGGTTTCTTCTAATTCTATTATGCTGTGATTCTATTCTGTTTCATTCTGCTTGCTTTTTACATTTGAAATTTCATATTCTTACTTTCCACTCTTTGTTAGAGGATCCTGGCTACACCTTCAGAGGACCTGAACTAGGGATGTAAGTGAGTAGTTGAGTAGTTGACTACTGGCTTCCCCCCAAGGCAGCCGGGGGGAGAGGGTGTTAGCCCCAGTGGGAATAAGAGATGTGGGTGTGAAAGGGACAGATTCAAAAACTGCTGCTCATAACTGGTAGCCCAATACACACTGCCTATTGTGCGGTCTATTACAAAAGTCACATTGCAATGGCACACTTGCACAGGGGGAGCGTGAAAAGTTTCTTTCTCCCACTCTATAGAGTTTACGGCAGTGGTCTCCAACCTTTTTACACCCAAGATCACTTTTTAAATGACAGAACAAGCCAAGATCTACCGCCTCACCCCTTCCTTGAAGGCCCGCCCCTTTCTATTCTCCTCCTCTCCATCACTTGCTATCCCCAACCCTTATACTGCTGCTTTTTTTCCCAATTCTTCGGTAGGAAGAGGTTTTTCCAACATTTGGCCTGTCTAGACTGGACCAAATGTCAGAAAACCCCCTTCTTTTGGAAGCCCCCTTATTCCTCTTGGAAAGAGGAATATAGGGGTTACCGAAAGAGCACGTTTGCTCTTTCACTAAAAAAAGTGGAAGAACAAACATATCCCTGGATGCAGAAGAGTTTTTCTGGGATATCTCCGGAATCCTGAAAAACTCCTGCATTCTAGCCTTACCCTAGCTGGGTTGAGGCAGGATGTGTAGGCTCTGGGGTGGGAATGAGGGATTTGGGTGTGGGAAGGGGTGAGAGATGCAAGCTCTGGGAGGAAATCTGGATGCAGGAGGAGGTGGAGAAGGTGACGCTGGGTTGGGGAGGGGGCTTCAGGCCAGGCAGTGTTGGGGTCAGATGTAGGGTTAGGGGACTAAGCAAGCCACAGGCTTGTGGATATGAGGGTGCAGGAATTTGGGTTAGGGTATGTGAGGGGCTCAGAGCAGGGGGTTCCAGTGTATGATAGGTTCAGATTGAGGGTCTGGGGGAAGAGAGAGTGCAGGCTTGTTAGGTTGCTGTGGGCAGATGGGGGCTTGGCCCCAATTGAGGGTGTGTTGGCCAGGCTTCATTTTTAAATAAAATACTATGTCAAACACAAAAAGTTTCTGCATTGTCTTTATTTATAAGGAGGGCAGGGAACCTGTTTTGAGTCAGGGGTCACTGACCCACAGAAAAGTCAGTAGGGGCCACACAAGTAAGATGCAAAATAAAAACTCCTCCAAAACCCGCAAAAGCCTCACTAATGTGGCCCCCAACTGTGCTGGTGGGAGCAGGGGACATGGTATTGGGGAAGGGTGCCAGGGGGTACTGGGACAGGGTGCTGGGTAGGATGCCAATGGGTGCTGGGGCAGGGGACAGGGTGCTTGTAGGTGCTGGGGCAGGAGACTGGGTGCCAGGGCAGGGGACGGGGTGCTGGGGCAGGGTGCCAATGGGTGCTGGGGCAAGGGACAGGGGGCCAGTGGGTTCTGGGGCAAGGGCCTGGGGCAGAGGACAGGGTGTCAGTGGAGGCAAGGGACAGGGTGCTGGGGTGGGGACAGTGTGCCTGCGGGGGCAGGGGCCAGGATGCCAGTGGGAGCAGAGTGCCAGTGGGAACAGGGGGCAGGGTGTTGGCTGGGGCAGGGAATCCTCGGCACGCACCCTTCTCCCCCCCCCCACCCCGAGGAGGGAAGCTCCGGCAAGAGCCTCCTCCCGAGACTCCTGCCCCTTCCCCCGCAAAGGAGGAAAGCCTCGGCGCGCGTGTTCCCCCCGGGACTCCTCCCCCTTCCCCGGCGTGCGCTTCCCCCCAGGATTCCTACCTCCTCCCCCACAAGGAGGGGAGCCCTGGTGCGTGCCTCCCTTCCCCTCTCGCCCCACCCGCTCAGGAGGGAAGCCCTAGTGTGTGCTTCCCCCTGGGACTCCTCCCCTCTCCCCCGCAAAGGAGGGGAGCCCAGGCGCGCGCTTCCCCCTGGGATTCCTCCCCCCTCCACGGCGCGTGCTTCCCCTCCGGACTCCTACCTCCTCCCCCGCAGAGGAGGGAAGCCCCGGTGCGCACCTCCCCACCCCAGGACGGAAGCCCTAGTGCGCGCTTCCCCCTGGGACTCCTCCCCGGTGCGCGCTTGCCCTCAGGAATCCTAACTGTTCCCCCACAGAGGAGGGGAGCCCCGGTGCGTGCCTCCACTCCCCTTTCTTTCCCCCCACCTAAGCCCCAGCATGCGCCTTCCTCCGGGACTCCTACCTCCTCCCGGTGCGCCATAGACCTGGAGGAGGGGAGCAGGCAGCGCACTTCCGGAAACCCTGGAAGTGGCGCGCAGCTGCCAGACTTCCCTCCACCCCGCGGGGAGCCGGCACTACCTCCATTTTCGGAGGTAGGTAGTGGGGCTTCTTGGGGGTGGGGGAAATTTGGGGGGCCCCAAAAGCCTCGCGATCGACTGGTTGAGCCCTCCCGATCGACCAGTCGATCGTGATCGACAGGTTGGTGACCACGGGTTTATGGAGAACATACACAGGCAGCCTTGACCATTGTTGTGCACCCAGGTGGTATTGCTTTCAATAGGGTCCCATATGCAGGTTGCTGCACTATGCTTTAGACTGCAAGGTTCTGATGCCGGGGATAGGAGGGGGCAGACCCATGCCTTGTATTTGGACAATTTACTTCTGAGGACAGTGTATGTGTTACACCCTTTTGAAATCTTTGAATAGCAGTCCCCTCATATTCTTGTAGTGTATCACAACATTGCTTAATTCCTCCCAGACTCCGCAGAGTTAGCTCCTTACTTTTTTCCCCTTGATCACTTACTTTGTCCTTAAAATGAAAACGTATCGCTGCTCTAAGTAATTTTCCCAATGCCTATTACTGCTTTTCCTTATTCCTGCCACTATGCCCCCTTAGGGCTCTGATCCCCTCTCTCCCACTCACACATGCTTGGATGTCTTTCAGATCCAAAGTTGCCAGCAGCTCAGAGGCTCAGCCTTAAAAAGAGGCACAATGAACTTCTAGAGCTCTGACCATCTTTACTTTCAAGTTCTGCTTTCAAAGCACAGAATGAAATATAACTCATTGTGGCTTCTCTCTGGAGTACATGGGGGGCTACGTCTACACTGGCAGCTTCTTGCGCAAGAACTCTTTTGCGGAAGAGTTCTTGTGCAAAAACTCTTCCAGAAGAGAGTGTCTACACTGGCATGTGCTTTTGCACAAGAGATGTGCCTTTGCGCAAGAGCATCCATGCCAGTGTAGACGCTCTCTTGCGCAAGAAAGCTCTGATGGCCATTTTAACCATAGGGCTTTCTTGCGCAAGAAATTCATGTTGCCTGTCTACACTGGCCTCTTGCGCAAGAACAGTTGCGCAAAAGGGCTTATTCCCTGAGCAGGAGCGTCAGAGTTCTGGCGCAAGAAGCCCTGATTTCATACATTAGAATGTCAGTTTACTGGCGCAAGAACACGCGGCCAGTGTAGACAGGCAGCAAGTTTATGCGCAAGAGCAGCCGCTTTTGCGCAAGATCGCGCCAGTGTAAACACAGCCAAGGTGTTTTACAGATTTTATGTACCCTTATTAATGTAACAATTTTATTTGTGCTACCCAAACAATGGAAAAAGGGGGAAAAAGAAATCCAAAACCCATCCTCAATTTTGGGGTGTTTGGCTGCCCTTAATACCAGCCACAATTTGATTTACAACGAGATATTAAACCTTGCAAAGCGTTGAAGTACCTTAAGGGTTAAATGCCAGAAGACAAGCAGCCAAGTAGTTATCTGTGTCTGGCAAAAACTGTCTTCTCAGTTTGCAACTTCAAATGAAAGGGCATTATCCAAAACAAAACAAAACCAATTCATTCAAAGCCTCCAAAACAGATTTACAAACCTACAATGCATAGATTGCATTCCCTTTTTAGCAAATTTAACAAAAGTGTTCATAGCCAAATATCTAAATCAAATTGTTTTTGTGCCTTGTTATTGCACAGATATCCCTTAGGAGAAGGGCAATTTTTTTTTCAGAACGCTGCAAAAAAAAACAAGACTTTTTTTTCCCTCTTAGCACCTTAGCAACTGCTTCCCCTTGGCTCCACTCCCTATAGGATTTGCTGGCTGACAAATGGTTACTGCAGCTCCCATGCGTTTTGCAATTTTTTGCAGTGAATGCGGGAGCTGCCCCTTATCCCACCCCACCTGGCACAATGCTCTAGTGAAAGGACTCCACCGGGAGGTGGTCAGCATCCCGGAATCCCATCTGGCAAAACAACCCCCACTTCCCTCTTACTCCACATTGCCTGCTATCCCTCTTCCTGCACTCAGACACTGTGCTCAGCGAATCCTGTTCGTGACGCCAATTGTCATTCTATAGGGCCAGGGCCCAACAGGGTTGTAGATTCGCTTCAACATAGTGCCGATTAGGGATAATGTACTTTATTAAGCTCACTACTCCACTGCTACTACACTTCACAGGGTACACTCTAGAAAGCGAAAGTACTACAGAACAATGGTTAAAGGAATAAAAGGCTCCTTGGAATGCTCACATCCCTTCAGGTCTGCAGGGAGTCACGTTCTGGTTACCTCGCACGCGACCACAGTGGACATGGCTCCAACATGGGGGGGAATCCTGGTCAGCCCTCGAGGTTGGGGCCCTGGCTGAGACTCAGCTAGGGGTGGGACTTTCTACACTAATTATACTACAGTTGTTTACCGGGTGTGCGCGTACCTGGCTCAATGCCATTCTTTTATCACTCTTATGGGCTGAGACCGAGGTCAAACTTATAGCGCTTAGCAGTTTCCCAGCTCAAGGCATGGGTTAACGCTGATAAAGCCCACAGCTTCTGTTCGGGCTTGCAGCGTCCCACTCCATGATAAGGTGGGTACAGCGGCTAGGCCTGCTAAGCTGCAGGACCCACATATAACTTTTATGTGACATTGGGAAGAAACCGACTCCCCCCCAGAACCGTCTCTGTGGTGCCACCTGCCCCCCAGCAGTGCTGCTGCCTCTATCAGAGGCAGCAGTGGGGGGGGGAGGGGATCCTGGGGGTACAGGAGACAGGAAGAGGCTGCTCTGGCAGAAGCCCCCCGTTTGCAGCTAGCCTCAGGCCTGGCCATGGACAGGGGCTGCTGGACTGGGCATGAGCTGGGACTGAGCAAGCCTGGCTCAGTCCCAGCTCATGCCAGCCAGGGACCACTGGCCGAGCGGCTCTTACTACATTTAAAATGCAGAGCTGCAGTGGTCCTGACTATGTCCCAGCTTGTGGTGATCTGGGACCTACTCCCTCTGCGGCTCTGCAGTTTAAATGTAGTAGGAGCCAGGCTGCTGGCATGCCCAGCTCCTACTATATTTAAACTGCAAACCTGCAGCAGGGGTAGCTCCTGGACCTGCACAAGCCGGTACAGAGCACATTCTTATTGACAAATTGTATCGACTACACAATTAGTCAGTTACCTGCCTCTTAACATCCTTATCCTGAACAGTGATGTTACACAAGATTTTAACCCAAATTGCATTTCTCCCTAACACAATTTCAGAAATTGAAATGGATGATAAAATTTAGGACTCTGCCATAGAGAAGCGACTGAAGACATAATATCCCTGACATTTCAAAAGTAAACAAGCAACAGTACTCCAAACAAACCTATTATTTGGGGAAAACATCTGAAGTAAGGATGTTAAATATCGATTAATTTACTAGTCGAGTAGCCACGGTGTTTCAAAGCAGCAGGGCTGCACGGACCCCGGGCAATGTGCAGCGCTGCCGCTTTGAAGTATCCCCTCTCCCCACACTTTGCTGCCTCTATCTGATAGAAGCAGCAAGGGGGAAGGAGAGGGAGATACGACTAGTCGACTACTCCTTAACATCCTTAATCTGAAGCAGTCTTTATCTACTACTGGAAGACTTAACCAGTGTTGCCCGGGTCCTTCAGGGCTGGGAGGTGGCAGGGTGGGAGGTGTAGAAGTCAGAGTGGGAGGAGTGAGGAAGAGCTCAGGGCAGGGCATCCCATTTGGCGCGTTTTTCTGTCTCCCCTGCAGGCCCTCTGTCCGGCAGGGGCCTTTTCTCCCCCCAGTGACTGAGTGAGTTTGTTTATTCAAAAACTCCTCCTAAATGGTAAGAGCTAGGAACGCCAAATTTGGTATGCAGCCTCCTCTTAGCATAACTTAAAGCAAGTTAGGGATTTGGTTGTGCCAGGACTATGGCATGTACCTGGAATGTGCCTGTTTCTTATAACATGGAAAGGGAGGGTTCTCTTCACAGGTACAGTTCTGGTCATGTATAATGACCAGAGGGAGATAGCAAGGGGCAAGAGATGGGGACCAGGACAGCTATAACCCCACTGGGCTAATAGGGGGTAGGAGTGGAAAAAGGGACAGAGATCTACTATATATTTGAGAGAGTTTGTCTGTGTCTGTTTGTGTGTCCCTCAGCCAGGGGACATGCACCCATTCCCCAGCTGTGCCCACTGTAGTTGTAGCAACCATGGACAGGAGCTTCTCACCTGGCCCTAAGATGCTGCAAAGAGAGAGAGCTGGGATAGTCCTTTCTCCATGAGTCAGCCTGCATGATGAATCCCTCATCTCCAGCCCACTCGAGCCTCCCACCTCCCAGGCGCCCTTCAGGAAGGGCATAGGGAGGACTGAAGCTCATCCCCTAATTCATTCATGGCTGGTTGTTCCCCTTTTGGGACAGTGCACAATTTGCTGCATTTCTTAATCTAGCTGGGGAGGACAGGGGGCAGACGTACCTGGAGCTGCCCCAGCCGGGAGACACATACCCCTTCCCTGACTGTGCCCACTGCAGCAGCCATGGAGAGGCACTTCTCACCTGGCCCCAAGCTGCTGTGGTGAGAGAGGCTAAAGATCTGGGGAAGTCCTCTATCTGGGGCAGCCTGAATACTGAACCTCTCATTCCCAGCGCCCAACTGAGGCCCCCCAGACACCCTTTCGGGAGGGCTGGGAAGGGGTCTGAAGCTCCTTCCCCCAATTCATACAGGGACACTGCTGACCCAGGCAACGCTGGGTAAATTAGTACATTATAAATACACAGTAAAGAATAAAAGCAATAGTATACGTTACAGAACAGCATCTTAATGACATGGAACCTTATCTAGAGTTTCCCATACTTCCCTTCTAAGCATCTAATTTTGGGAGATTGGTCAAAAACCAGTTCTCTGACTAAAAGGAATTAAGAGCGTGATTATGGGTGGGGGGAGGGACTTACTGTTACCACTTCTCCCAGTGCCTGGGAGAGTAAATGCCTAACATCAGAAGATGAAGGCAAAAGCTAGGAAATATCCAATTCAATCTAAAATGTTTTAAATTAACAAGACAAAGTTGAGGTTTTGTTTCTAAAGCCGAATCAAAACTGAGTCAGAAGGAAAAGTCTGTAAGACTCACACTTGACATTAGTTGATTTCAATGGACATGCACAGCAATTACCATGCAGATCCAGCAGAAAAAGTAACCCAAGTACTTTAATAGTAAGTTTTAATCGAGGCTTAGGATTCTAATAGACATCTGAATGTTAGAAGTTTAAAAATAATAATAAACTAGAACACAAACCTGATATATAACTCGTATGCTTGTTCTTTTTATCTAATTCAACGAGGGTTCGATGTAACTTCCTGCCCGCTCCTTTTTCAAACTCCTTGGCAATTCTTTCAGTATTTCTATGGTATTGAAAATCTTTATTATAAATCCTTTAGTAGTAATTTTTATAGTATTTAATTAAAGTACTTTTTGCATAGTAACAACATTTAGTACAACTTTATTGTGTAGCTCATTATGTAATGAGCTAGGAAACGCTTTAGGATAGGAAATGTTTTTTTGTACGGGTTTATACTGTACCAACTTACCATTATGGTCCAGATCCTTACTGTTGGGGTACTGAGGTACTGCCACAATACAAGTAATTATTGCTCTATTTCAGTGCCAACACAGTAATTACACTGAGGACTAATGTTGACTCCTTTTAATGTACTGATTAGGGCACCTAATTCCCACTGGTCCATGAACCACAATTTTAACTGGCTGATCCAATTAGGTAAAATATAGTCCCTCCTGCAACTAATTCCATATAAGCAGATCACTGCGCTCCTACAGAGCCCCGCTGAAATGAATGGGGCTGTATGTTTGTATTTAAGGATCCACACAGAAAAAGGGGAATTGTTCCTCTGTCCACTAATGACTGGAAAAAGTACTTAGTACTTGCTGAAGAAATGACTTTTGATTAAGTTGTATTTTCAAAAGGATCTTCTGCTAATGTATTTTATAAAGGAATTAGAATATAAAAAAAGAAAACATTTCTGCCTTTATAACGTGGGTTTCACCCACGAAAGCTTATACCCTGATAAATCTATTATAGTCTCTAAGATTGTTTTTGCAGATACAGGCTAAAACAACTACCCCCTGAGACATTTATAATGTAAATAAGCTTCTCTTGCTTCTTTCTGAATTAAATCTAGTGATAGGAAGAGTTATCTAATTTTCTATTAAGAATTGTGGCATATTTTGTGTTCTTGCCTTGTTTGTGTAATTAATAGGAATGTTAAAATTAGATTAATCAACTAATTGATTAGTCGATGGAATTTCCATTGACTATTTGATTAGTCAATAAAGACACTTCCGTTTTGAAATGTAGCAAAAGCCCACCCAGCTGTTGCTACATTCAAAGGTGGAAGTGCAGCGGAGTGATTGAAATGCTGTATGGAGCCTGGGGCCAGCGGGGAACTTAGAGTTGCTGGCCCCAAGCTCCATGTGGCGCTTCTGCTTTGAAACGCCATGTGGAGACAGGGCCAGCGGGGTACCCTGAGTCTCCCGCTGGCCCAGGCTCCTTGCAGCACTTCTGCTTTGAAATGTACAAGAGCCCCAGTGGGGACTCTTGTGCATTTCAAAGATTGAATCGCTATGTGGAGCCCAGGGCCAGCAGGAGTCCCCTGCTAACCCTGGGCTCCATGCAGTGCTTCAGCTTTTAAATGTACAAGAGTCCCAGTACGGACTCTTGTACATTTCAAAGGTGGAATGCTGCTGCTGCACCCTTGCCCCCTCCCATGAAGCTGGGGGGGAAATGGCTTTTAAGCCAGCTCCCCCCAGCACTCCTCCTTTTCCTCCTCCCTTGCTGCCTCTTTCTGATAGAGGTAGTAAGGGGGGGAGCAACTAGTTGACTAGTCAATTAGTCACTTACTTCCCTAGTAGTGAACTGATTAAAAAATGTCATGCTAATCCTGCAAGATGTTCCTGACTTCAACCTCTACGTGCACTGCACAACTTGCAGGATGATAACCTAACTTAAAAGCAGAAGAGCAGATAGACAACTAGTCCCATCCCTCTGTATCTCCTGACAGGCACAAATTTCAAGAGCAATATTGTGATGTCCCTACCTACTTGATTCACAAATCACAGCACAAAAGATGTGGTCCTTGAATGACCTACTTACAGGATAATTTCTATAAAGCAAGGAGACAGGAAAACCCTTGCAGAGCTTGACCCTTCTGCAATAGGTTAAAAAATAGATGAAGAACTCTTTCTTAAAAAAAAAACCACCCTAAAAAAACAATGTATAGTCCTGTGGCACCTTAGAGACTAACCAAAATACATAGATAGTATCATGAGCTTTTGTGGGCACAACCCACTAAAAACAATTTTAGTTACAGACTAACATTGCTACCCCTCTGAGACTTTTCTTCAGACAGTTAGGGTTCCATGAAAAGATGCTAATCTTAAAGACATTTAAAAATGCATGTTACAATTGTCAAGACAAAATTCACTCTCAGTTGTAGTTGTGATACTTCAAAAGACCGACGGCAAACTAGATATATGAAACCCTATTAATGGCCCTGATCCAGAAAAAAAAAAGAAGGCTGGCATTTAGAATTCTTTTTACTTGAAAAGTGAGCAAATCTTCTGATCTGGAGTCATTCAGAGTCAATAAATATGTAATCACAAAATGCTTTTTTTAAACAAAGTAACTTTTTACTGTAAAAGCAAACTTCAAAGAATAAAAAACACTACGCATTCTAGTGAAATGTTGTGAAAATAATAGTAACGTTATGCTTGGAACCCGCATACCAAGTTTTAAGATGAGTGTGAATTCTACCAGCCAATTTACAATCTGGTCTTCATTTAAATGCTCCTACTCCATGTCATTTTTTGTACCTGTACTGATCATCATCCAGTAGAGGTTTCTGAGCAGCCAAATATCTCCTGATAGTATCTTCCAATTTTGGAACAGGTAATCTAAAAGTGCAGAATTTTTACAAAAAACTATTAAATATACACAAAATATATGTTACAAGTAGTAGAAGAGCAATGAGCACATTAAAATCAATAAAAATGTGTGGCAGTGCACTCATGAAATATGCTTTGTGACTAATAAAAACCTCTTGACTGGGAAGAAATACTGTTCTGACAGCAAACATGGGGGAATCCTGGCAGTAGTGGAGCTGGAAAAAGAGAAGTAAAATAATGGAGACAGAAACTGAAAGGAGGGTGGAAATATCCAAGAGCTGGATTTTATGCATTACCCACATAATTTTTTTAAATGATGAAGCTATAATCCTAAATAATTCTGTAACTACAGAAAGTATTTGAGATTTGTGCTGATGGCCAATTATTTAGTAAGTTTTTGTTCTTTTTGTACTGTACCTAGCATGATGAGTTTCCTACTCCATGATTAGGGCTCCTTCATTCTACAGTAATACAAACAATAGGGGTATGTCCAGACTACATGGCTCCGTCGACAGAGCCATGTAAACTAGTTTACCCAACGAGGCTTACAGGATCGGTCGGCAAAGGCTTCCCCAGACGACAGATCCGCGTCTAGACTGCCGCGCTGTGCTGGATCAGCTGATCGTCAGCACAGCGTGGCGGCTGTGTTTATTTTAATGAAGCGGGGATTATTTAAATCCCCGCTTCTTTGCCTATGCCGGGTAAACTAGTTTACATGGCTCTGTCGACGGAGCCATGTAGTCTAGACATACCCTAGCATAACTGTAACTCCAATCAAACACAATTTTATAAAAAGCAAGAATTAAGTTTTAAACTGAAAACCTATACTTGTTCCTGAAGAGAACACCACATCTTATGAACTGTTGCCCAATACCAATTTCATTTAGGTAACCATTACATAGTTGATTTTTTACTTATCTGGTAGAATCTCCAATGTCTAAACTATATTTTTACTTTATTTCATGACTAGTGCTTGTGATTAGGCAATTACATTTTGCAGTAACAAGACCCTGAAACTTTGTACACTATTGAGCAAGTCCTATTATGGTTTGTGGAGAGGCCAGAGTCTTTCTGCAAATACAATATGCAATGGAGCTTATGGCATTCCACTCTGCAGATGCTGTTAGGTCAGTGGGTCCAAAGAATTTAACCAGAGAATTGTAACAGGTTAAGGATGGTTATTGTCTGCAAGACCAGATTAAAGTAGTTCAGGACTCTTAAAATACCCCCTGCACAGGATGCCTCTTCACCGATCCTCAGCACAGTAGAAATGTCACCTGCACCATGGTCTTATCCCTCCTTGAGGGCATGGGGGGGGAAAGGGGGGCGGGTAGTGGGGCCACCTAAACGTGAGACTGGTAGGTGGACTGACAGATGGCCCATCGTTCCAACTGGGCAGGCTGGGACTCCCACCAGTGTTCCCTGTAAGGTGTGTACTTGTGCAGTTGCTCTGGTGAGATTCAATTGCCCTCCAGCTGAATACCAGAGTTCCTATTGCTAGGTTTTGTGGAGCACATTCACATGTGTCTTGGTGCACGTAAAAATCTAATTCACCCATCGATGGAAAAATCTGCACAAGGATGGAAAAGATTAGAGAGAACACTGACTCCCACTGACCTGCTGGGGGACCCACTGAAACCTGCCCTGGCCAGTGGCCGAGCACCACGGCTCTACAGCAGGGTGAGGGGGCGTGAGTGTGAGCGCGCTGTGTGGGGAGGCCCGGCTATCGCGGCTGGGTGGGGGTAGCCGCAGGGGCAGGAAATATTCAGGCTGGGTGGCGGGAGAAGCCGCCGAGTGTGCCCGAGAATTGCAGCAGCCTCTCCCTCCGTTTCGGCTGGCCGCGGTCCGGGCTCCCCGCCGTGCCCCGGGGCAGCACCTGGGCAGGCTGTTCTGGAAGTGCATGGTGGGGATCGTGCTCCTGTGCACGAAGAGATGGTCCGTATCCAGCTCCGAGACGATGCCCTCGGTCAGCCCCACGGTCCGCCAGTACCCGCGGCGCCCAACGGGCCGCAGCCGCCTCAGCAGGACGCCACCGCACGCGGGCCAGGGACGGAGCATGTTTCGCTGCAGCCCCAACGGCCACAACACCTAAGCGACCGCTCGCGCCAGACTGGCAGCGAAAGGAGGCAGTTGAACTAGTAAGCGGTGCGCCTGCGCGAAATAGGCAACCTAGTGCGCCTGCGCGGCGGCGGCCAGTAACCTGAACAGCCAGAACAAAGGGAGGGAAAGCACGCGACGCGGGTCGGGGAAAGCCCTAGAAGGGAGCGCGGTGTCCGCGCGCGAGGAGGGGCAGGGCTTGCGTGGGACCGGCCCTGGGCGTTTTCTTCGGCAGAACGGGAGCCGAGCGGGAGAGCCCGGCGCGGCCCGGCCCTCTGCGGCCCCTGCCACGCAGCGGTGCGTTGGGACCACGCAGGTACAGCGGGGGGCGCGGGAGAGCTGCAGCCGGGTGCTTGGGCTCTGCTCGCTCAGCCGCCGGGCTTGGGGCGCCTCCCGCAGGGGCGGGCGGATTTAGAGGCTTCAAGGCTCCGCCCGGATTTAATGTTGGCCGCTTCGCGTCGCTTTGGCGAAGCCCCCGTGGCAGCTTCGCCGCGCTTGCCTCTGGCTGCTGAAGCCCTGGCGGCAGGCTGCTAGGTGGGGTGAACGCGCCATCGCCTAAGAGGCCGCCTCGTGTTTTCAGCGTGTCCCGGCTTCCTGCTCAGAGCTGCGTCCTTCCCTGGGCTGCCAGAACCCCTGGCCCCTTTAATATGGGTCCTGCCTTGTGAAGAGTTTCTGACTCTGGTACTGCTGTTGTTCTGGCGTTTAACAGGCTATTATTTTGTTGGGTTGAAGTAGGCCTGTTTTGTACCTCACGCTAAATCTTTGTGTGTGTTTTTTGTTGTTTAATAAAGGTGGGAGGCACACCTGACCTGACTCCACTATGTTTGGCTTTGCATTTGTGTGATTTCATTGACCTGCATGGAGATGATTCCTGGTTTACAGCGCTCATGATGCTATTTCAGTTCTTCAGCCATTGTGTTGAAAATATTGATTTGCAGTTGGGGACATTTATGTCGATACTGGACTGAAGTGAGGAAAGGCTGCCACTTGTTATGACACATTTTATAACTGAAGAACATTCCTGATGGCAAACTCCATAAAACCAAGCCTGATGTAAGCTTTTATTTTGTTTCATTAAGAAAAAAGAACCGTGTTTAATAATAAGTTATAAATGTGTAATCTGAAATTTTCTCCTAGCATTAAATGTTTAGGAGAATCTTAACCTGTCTTGCTATTTCATTCCTTGTGCATCCAAAACTCTCATTGACATCAGAGGAAGCTCTGTGTGCATAAAGAATTCGGGATCAGATAAGTGGGAGAACTGTCAAGTCTTCTGAATTCCTTTTGAATCAAACACTAACCAAGTGCACCAATCTCTGTCTTCCTGCAATACATGAAGCTTAAAATCTGAAAGACCAAAGGTAACATCAGCATCTCCAGGAAAGTGAAGTCTTCATTGGTGGTTCAGCAGCACTTTTCCTTTTATCCATCAAAACAAAATATTTTCCCCATATCAGCAATCAAGAATGTCCATCTCTGTTAATCTTTTTGTTTGACAGATTTCCAGTGAATACAGCAGAAGAAATAATTTTTGGAAAAATTATGATTTATTTAAATATTAGTGGTATCAGGTGTCATTGTTTCCTTCCAAAAACCGGCCCAGTGGTCTACAATTTTGCTTTCCTCGGACAGCTGTAAACAAGTGTCTGCCGGTTGCAGTGTTCCTTGTTTTTTGCCATACTCAAGTCCTCTAGCTGCAAAATACAGTTAAATAATTTGATTTGTTGTTTTGGTCCTGTTACTAGACTGAATATTTTGATATACCTGTGTGAGGTAGAGCTATTTAATACCTTTTTCAGTGAAAGGCAATGGTTAGTATGAAGTAAGGATGTTAAGTAACGGTTAATTGACTTGTCGAGTAGTCGATGGAATTTCCATTGACTAGTTGTTAGGCACTTCCACATTCCTCCTTCGAAATGTGGAACTCCGCATGCAGCCTGGGGCCAGTGGGAAGTCCCACTGACTCGCAGCGTGCCAGCTTTGAAATGCACAAGAGTCCCCAGCAGGGGCACTTGTGCATTTCAAAGCAGCAGTGGAGCATGGAGCCCGGGGTTAGCTGGGGACTCAGTCATGCTGTACTGACGATTTGAAATGCCACGCGGAGCTGGGGTCAGAGTGGCATTTCAACGGAACCCAGGATCAGCTGGGAACTCTCCAGCTGACTGAGTTCAGCGCAGCATTTCCCCAGAACCTGGGGTCCCCAGCTGATCCCAGGTTCTGCAGAAATCCTGCGCTTGGTGTTTGAAAGGGACAGTGCCACACAGCTGGGCCGGGGATCAGCTGCATGGCTGCCCCTTGGAAACTCCGAGGCAGTGTTCAAAGCAGCAGCGCCGCACAGCCAAACCTGGGATCAGCTGAAATGCTGCATGCAGCCCAGGATCAGCTGGGGACTCCCTAGCTGATCCCAGGTTCTGCAGAAATGCCGCACCTGACCCTGGGATCAGCTGGGGAGTCTCCAGCTGACTGCGGGCTCCACCTATGGCAGAACCACACAGCTGAGCTGGGGATCAGCTGTGCGGCAGTGCTGCTTTGAAGTACCTTCTCTTCTCCCCCCCCCCCCCCCCTTTGCTGTCTCTATCTGATAGAGGCAGCCGGGGTGAGGGAATTGACTAGTTGCATTTGCTTATCGGATAGTCAACTAGTCCTTAACATCCCTAGCATGAAGCTTGTTTTTTTGAGGAGTTTTATGTAATACACAATCTCAGTTCTGCTGAAGAAATTGGGTTCTGGATTTGATTACAGTTTCCATGATACTTAAATAGCTATTTTAAAAACTAAACATGAAACTTTTCTTCATGTGTTAAACTGGTCACGCAATAGTGCACGAATGGGGAACCTCATGCCCAGGGGCAGGATGCAGTCCCTGGCTTGCCTGGATCAGGCCCCCGAGGCTCAGGCCTCTCCCCCAGCATTGGGGAGCCTGTGCTGCCTCTTGAGCCCTCACACAGAATCTACTAGCCTGGGCCCCATAGGGTCAGGTGTGCAAGGGGAATGTGGGGAGTGTCTTTCTCCTTCTCAGTTGGGGGCCACATCAGTAAGGGGTTTTTTTTTTTGTATGTGCTTCTCACTAGTGAGTGGCCCTTGACTGATTTTTCTGTGGGTCAGTTGCCCCCGACCCAAAAAAGGTTCCCCACCTTTCAATAGAACAATGTGTAGTACAAAAGGACCCTGAATGCTATGATACAACACATTTGAAATTGATTTAAATTATACATAGTGATTACTTTTTTAGTATGAAGTAATGAAATGTTTTGTCCTGAATAGGGTGTGAGACATCACCTGTGATTACAAACATTATTTTCAAATACATTGACAATACATGGACATAAATGCTTTTGAAATTTCAGATTGCTAGTACAAAAACTTGGGAGGTTTCTTTTTTAAAAAGTTTGTAATAAATATCAGTTTTGATTATGCATATTTTTCCTTAAAACCTAAAAGTAATTCAGATGTTCTGTATGATATATTGATGAATGTAATCACTTTTAGAAGATTCATTTAATGTGTAATATTTTGCATCCCTTCCGTGAGACCTCAGAACAATGGTGTTGTACAGACAACAGGATTATTCTGTCTACATGGTGAGAACAACCTTGCACTTTGAGGGATATGTTTTGCATCTTTAATTTATTATATTAATGTAGTGTACAGGAGGCCCCTGACTTGCGATACTATCAGTTCTGGGGGAAGCGTCGCAAGTCAGGGGCGTTGTAACTCGAACCCTCATTTACGATAGGTGCCATGCGCCATCATAAATGTGTGCCGAGGGCGTAAGTCGGGGGTTTTCTGCTCCTTCCGCACTTTCAAAAATGGTGGTGGGTGGGGGGTCGGAACTCGGGCAGTCGCAAGTCAGGGGCTTCCTGTACCTCCCTTGCTATGATAGCTGCTCATTCATCAGAGCAGAGGATGCAGTTTGTGTAAAATGGACTTACCCTGTGCATAGTGCGTCTGACTTCAAAGTTCCTGGTTTTTAAATTCGTATCTTCTTGGTGACTTTACAGGGCATGTGACATTTCTAACATTAGGCTGGATCTGATGCTAAATACGTCTTCAATTATAATACGGAATTTTTACAACAGACTTCTGGACCTTTTTGTGGCAATTCAGTATGGTAAAAGCAAAGATCTTGTTTAATTCCCTGCACATGACATAAAGAATATATCTGCATCTACAGGGCTTGACAAACGGCGGCGAAATCTACTCGCCAGCCCTGCACGGCGCATGCACAAGACCCGCATTGAATGGGGCGACCGGCTGAAATCTACTTGCCACGGGCAAGTAGAAACAGCGATTTGTCAAGCCCTGTACATCTATTTAAAAAAATCTAAATTTTTCCTTGAACCTTTTCTGTGAGGACTCTTCCACGTCCTGCTAAAATCTTTGAGCCTGAGATGCAGCACTTTATTATGTGGTTCCTATCAGTTTTCAGGGTAGTGCAATATTTCTGTGGCTTGAAATGAAAAATTAAAACCCAGTAGGTAGTTGAAAATATCTGATAATTGATAGACAAAGTTTAGATTTAGTATATGAGATGCAAGGATCAAATCAGCATCTGTGTTTTGCAAAGTTCAAACTGTGTGTGTGTGTGTATCTAATATATATATATATATATATAGATATACACACAGATTTTATATATATATGTGTGTGTATGTATGTAGTCATGAAGGGCTTGTATTTTGCTTTACATGGAAGCCTTGAGCAGTTTTCTGCCCTATATTTCATGTTCAAGTTACTAGCAAATGGTCAGCTAAATTACAGAAAGGGGAGCTAATTTATCACCCTATAAGAAGGAGAAAAATACAGGTTGGACCTCCGTGATCTGGCACCTTGGGGACCTGACAGGTCCTGAATGAGGGAGTTTGCCAGACCAGGAAGGTCAATTCCATCTTTCTGCCGATGGGACTCTGGGCTCTCCCGGGGTCAATCAGCAGACTTAGTGGAGCTCCCATGCAGGAGCGGCCCGAGGCGGGCTGCAGCAGCTGGCGTCCTAGGCGGGGTGACGCAATCATGGCCCCTGCCTGCATGGCCATCAATGGCCGTGACGTCATCACAAGGCGCCCCGTGACGTCCTCACTGGGCGCTCGGGCCAGCGGCGCCCTAGGCAGCTGCCTAGCTCGCCTAGGCTCACGGGCCGCCCATGCCCCAGGCCGCTGGCTCCCAGCTCCGCTGGCCTGTCCCCACTGCTGCATCTCGCCGCCATAGGGCCATCAGGTTCCGCTCACCACAGAGGTGCCGCGACTTCAATACCCAGGGACCGCCGGGACTCTGCTGTCTCCACCATGGCTCTGCAGGCCCAAGGACACTGAGACTGGTGTGACTCTCTGGCACCAACACTGCTACAGCTCTGGGGCAGCTGGGGCTCTGCTCTCCAGGGCTGCTAGACTCCGTTATCTCAGGGCTGCCACAGCTTCCTGGCTCCAGAGCTGCCAGGGCTCAGGGCATTGCGACTGCCATGGCTCCGGTACCCTGAAGCCGCCGGGGCTGCTGCGGCCAACCCTGTAGCCACCCAGTTCTCTTCTCCAGCAGTATCCGTGGGTCTGCCGGACCATGAATGTTGTCAGAAAAGAGAGATTCAACCTGTACATGTAAGATGAGTAGGGGTCTTAGAGGGGTAGCCATGTTAGACTAACTGAAAAAAGTTTAAAAAACAATGAATAGTTCTACAGCACCTTAAAGACTAACAAAAAATGTAGATGGTATCATGAGTGTTCGTGGACACAACCCACTTTTTCAGATAAATGGAATAAGGGATCCAGGGTACAAATAAATAGCAGGGAAAGAGAAGGAAAAAAATAGGAAAAAATATTATCAAATGATGAGTAGGTGGTTAGTTGTGGTGGAATTTAGTGACAGGAAAGCTGAGATTTCTAGCTTAGGATATAGCTGACTTACTGTTTAGCCTAGTGGAAGCCTGGTGGCAGCCTTCTCCATTGTTGAACTTCTTGCCATTTTTCAGTGGGAGTGGAAGGGGAATGTTACGGCTTTCCTGGTAAAGATCCAAAAAAATATGAAGAGAGTATATCCTTAATCCAGCCCACAGGGCAGAATCTATTAGGCCTATACACATGGTAAGGATGTGAAAGAAAACATTCTATAACACTCCAGCCAAGTTCCTTACTCAAAGGCTTTGTCTGGAATGTAGTGAGTTTTTCCCTTAAATGAGAGTATTAAAATGCATGTGTGTTGTCACACCTGCCATGCTTTATGAAAAGCTTTTTTTGTGTAAAACTTTTACACAGAGTAAGATGGATTTATTTGGAGGTTGGTTCCTTTTGGGGGTTGCGTTCCTGGGTGCTGCGAATGGCCCAAGAGCTGAGATCTCCCATAACTGAGCTGGTTCAGTGTCTGTGATGCTGTGCTGGAAGGTGTAACTCAACCTGTGTGACTTGACTGAAGGAGACCACAGCTTTTGGCCCAACACAACAGTGTGGTGGGGAGCCCCAGAGGGTAGGAGAGTGAGTTCAGTGGCTTGATTAGCACATGGGGTGACAACCTCAGGGGGACTTCTATCAGGTCCATACGCAGGAATTTCGGGGGGGGATTTCTCTCTTGTAAATGTGGACTGCAGTTTTTTTTTAAATATAAAGGAGTTCAAAATAATCACTTAATGAGTGTGCATAAAAGAGGTTAATGAAAAATTGAGTGCAAACAGTGACTGGTAAAATGATATTGTTATACTAAAAATTTATACAGTAATAAAGGTTTTATAGCAATGACCTTTTGGGATCTTGCTGTAATATCAGAAGTGAAAAACAATATTTCAAAATATTTTAGTCTTGGTTTTCAGAGTTTTTCAGTTAAGACTACATATAAACTAGTAGTAGTGAAATAGATTTTAGGTTGCTCAATGCCTGTGGGACGCCCAGCAGTGCCCAATTAGAGTGTGGCGGGGGCAGAATCATCTCCTATTTGGCCAGGCTGTGGTTGTGGAAACCCCTCTGAGCTGTGGGAGGGGCTGGTGGCTGCCCTGCTCCTGCCACGGTGGCCTAGTTCTGCCTCCGGCCTTGCTCCTGGGTGGGGGAGGCGGGGATCAGCCCCAGCCTTCCCCCGGCTGCCCCAGCTTTTGGCTGGCCAACCGGAATCGGCCCCAGGAGAATAATAGAGGGGGGTGCGTTTGCACTCTTTGTGCATCCCTCTCCCCTGTGTACGGGCCTGTCTGCGATCCAGTCTGTTTCACACACAAATAAACTGGTCATTCAAAACCACTGTTTGATTTCACATGTTACTAAAAAGTTGTTAATAATTTGAATGGCTAATATAATTAGGAGATCGCAAGTATGTGTTTGAGGAAACCTAAACAGCCAGGACATGTGAATACTATTTACAATTTAAAATTTCGATGAGCTTTTGTGACACATCATTGACTAGCACCCACCAGAATCCCATGTAATGGGATTAGAGAGAAAAACTCACAAAAGATTTTTAAACATTTTCCACTATATTGTTTCATTTGGTGCTGGAACTTGCACCCCTAATCCCCCCAGGGCTTATCATAGTCAATGAATCCCCAAATGTCTGTATGAGATTAGGGATGTATCTGAAGCCCTGAGTGTCTCTAGCCATAGTTATCCAGACAGTTCTATAGTGGCTACTGCTATAGTGAACTAGCTATAATTAACTGGCCAGATAGCCACATTGTTCAAGCCAACTAGCCATACTCAACTGGCTAAATAGCCACATGTGGCTAGCACGTTGCACATCATGGCTCTGTAGCAATGTTTTTTAAGTAGCTCTCTTCAGATCCTAGCAATGTTGTTGCCTTGAAGTTGTAAGGGAATCCCTCAGCTCTGCTTGCACAAGGAAGGCCCCCTCAGAGGAGGCACCCCAATGTGTAATTACCACCATGAAAAAGATGATAGAAACAAAATGTAATATATTTTGCTTATATTCTCTACTCTGTGTGGGAGGGGAGTGGGCAATGGAAGTTCCTTCTGGTCATTCTGTTCTAGATTGAGCTCCCTCTCTGCTCAAACCCAGGATCCAGTGCTCATTAAGTGACTGAGCTGCATTGTTTAATCAGAATAGAGAGAAGCTTTTCACTGCCCAAAACAAACAAGACATTAAAGTTATCCCTTCTCAGGGTTATTCTTGCAATCAGCCATTTTCAGAGTTTTTGATTATTTACAGTTCATGTTTCTAATGCACGATTACAGGAAACATTCCAGTGTCAGTCCCTACTAATGGACCGTGTCTTGGATAACATTGGTAACCTATCTGAGGACCAAATAAGAAATGTGGTGACTTTTTTTTTTTAGTTTGTGCCTCTTGAAAGAACTGCCAAGAGAAGTCAACAAAACTTCAAAGTCAAACTCTACATCAGTGATCTTTCAGCTTCCTAAGCAAAAGTTAATTGAAATGCAGTGGGGGAAATTGGAAAGTGGGTCAAAAGAGAGAGGAAGTGTATAACAGTCTAGTATTTTTCTCAAACAAGTCTATAATTATGGTTTATAAAAGCTGTTAAAATAGGATGAAGGTTTTTAGAATTTATTTCATTGTTATAGATGTTAAATATTTTGGGTGTTGTCATGCATCTGGAAATCATTGGCAAGGCACTCACTGACTTCAGAGCAGAGGGGAAAGACAGTGAAACTTAGAATAATAACAACAATAAATAATAATTCAGCCTACTAGTATGGATTTTCACAGTTGACCAGTATAAAACTTGTATACTGATATTTATATTTAATATCTCATATACAGTTTGCTGCTGTGGTAGTATTTTTGCCTAAATTTTTTAAAAAATAATCCAGATTCTGCAATGGAAATTTTTTTTGTTAATGATTCCATTGATCATTTTGAGTGAATGATTCAACATACTTTAATGTCTTTTCTTTGGATTTATAGTAGCATAACCGAGAAGAGAATTTGCTCCTATAATAGGAAGTTTTATACTTACCACATTGTTGAGTGTATACTTACCACATTGTTCGGTCTCTTACACATTCACGCACGCTGCAACACCCCTCCATGTTTAGAACATATGTGCAGTTCTATATAGTAGAATCCATTTAATTTTAGATTGAATCTGTTTTGGAAAAAATGCTTCTTTACCACAGGTGAAATATTGTTTCTCTTTATTTTTAACCAAAACCGTAGCCCCTTGAAAATGGGGATTAAACAGCATGTTAGCACTGAAACACACTTAGCTGTTTCTGTAGCTATCAGCCTGCTCTTAGAAATAAATGCTTATATAAGTAAAAGGTTTTAATTGCTGAAGTAGAAAGATTCAACTTTTTATTCTTGTTTTCTTTTGGCAGCCTTTCCTCAATGGGGGCTGCCCTCATTTGCTCTTCTGTCATTTGTGTAGGATCTTCATAGTTCAGCACAGGCTGTCTTCAAACAGATTGGTTGGCTATGAGCTCATATATTTATGTTAATGTTTTGACCAGCAGAAGTACACTGTGTAACCATCCCCCTTCAGTGCAGTCGATCGCTGCTGTTGCTGAAGTGCCTTTGTCTGTCTTTGCTGAGCTGGCCATGTTATCTCGGTTCTGCAGAAACATCAAGTCTCTCCATTGTATGAATTTATGCTTATAGGGTTTACGTCAGGAGGCAGTAGCTGAGCCTGGGGCTGCTTGCTGCTGAGTATATGTGCTGAATTCACCTGCAATAGCAGCAGATTAATAGCAAGGGCTTGTGCTGCTGCTGTCGTGCAGTTACAATCATTGACTTGCTGGGCCTGAAGGACTGAACAGGAGGTTAGAGGAAAACATGGAGAACAGACCAAAGTCACTGAATATGTGACAAAATCATTGAGGTTACATCTGTGAAACTACATATGGAAAGGGACAAATAAAAAGCCAAACAAGCTGGCGACTTACAATGCAAGTAGCTTTTACAGGACTCCATTCCACTTTACTCTCCTTATATTATTATTGGATTTGAGATAATTTATGTAACTCACTGTTGATTCCTGGGGTGTTAGTCTGGTGAAAGAAGAGGCTAGAGAAGGATTAATATTCTTGTTCTGGTATGAAAGGATATCTTTAGCCCTCCCCTCCCCCAGTCTTTGCTAATAGCACTTCTTTTGTTGTTGTTGTTTTTTAGGTCTGTTCACGTTGTAGCCTTTGGAAATGAGAGAGATGGATTTTCTGAAGACGATCAACAATCAAGTCTGATCTGGACCTATCTTGGTAGAAGTGCTCTCATTTCAGAGACTGAAAGTGGTTTGCTGCTGAACTCTGCCAACCATGTTGGAAACCCTGTGTTTATTGAATATCAAGCCTGTGTGTTTGGAAACGTCAGATTGGTGGTACATGATTGTCCCCTTTGGGTAAGCAACTAATCTGAAACTTTGGTCTACGTGTAGCATTGTAGCCAACTCCTAAGTCAGTCTAAATGCAGGTTTTTTTGATAGTCTTAACCTTTTATCAATATTTTAACCAATCAAAATATTAAGATACTTCTAATGTTAAAATACAACCATAAAAACAGATACTGACAGTCTCTTGGAGGAACAGGAGCAATATTTTTTTCATTTCTGTTTTTCAATGAAAACTGCATGAAAATAATCCAAAAGAGAGAGGGGAAAAAAAGTGAAACTTGAAAATCAAGCTGTCTAAGAGTTTTGCTAAACAGTAAAGTAAAACCTATATATAAAGAAAGGTTTCACAAAATTAGGATGACAGTCAGTTTTCCAGGAATCTCTTAGAAAATTGACTTATATTTTATGATGGGTTAGTTTTGAAATACAGTATATGGACTCATATTAGTTTCTAGTGATTCCTGATTTAATACATTGAATGAACAAGTGCAGAAAATAAACTCCTAAATAAAAAAGCAAAAAAAAAAAATACTACTCTTGTAAATTCAGCCTATGTTAGTAGCTATTTTTTTTCATTATGTGCAAAAATGGACTGATCTCTTTGCTTTTTGTGTGATGATGATGATTCAACATAAATAAACAATTCAGCATCAAACTCTTAATTAAGAGGCTGTAGAAGATCACTAGGATAAATTGAAGGTGGGTTGGTGATTACTTGGAGAACAGTATCAGGAGAGTGTTGTATTTGTTACTTGGATTGCAGGTAGGTCACAAGTTCAGAAGTTTGTTTTAATTTTATAATCCTATGAACTTTTTTGATGTCTTAATAGACTCAAAACTTCAGTTCTGCAGACTTTAGAATCACAGTGCCTAAACAGTAGTGGCAGTTTATACTGTTGTCATCTACTTCATGCTTATGGGAATGCTAACGTCATAACTGCTCCTCTAGCCTTTCCCAGCTAGGGCAGGTGAGAAGTTTCTCAGTGAAGGTTGTGAAGAAAAGTAGAATGAGCATTTTTTGCTTATACTTGAGGCTGTTTCTGGTTATTTGGATTATTTTCAAGGATGGATTTTTTGGGAACTTCTGTCTTCTGCAGGCTGAAAATTGTGGATATATATTTGGTGACTGTGCCATTTCAGTGCCGCATGCTTTTAGTGGTCGAGAGTGTGTAATTGCTGCTGGTGGTGCCTGGCAATTTGACACACTTTGTGAGTGAACAGTTCTAAAGAATATGCTCACATCCCTTTATGACAAAGACTAAACATAAAGGGCCATTATCAGGCATAAGCCACGTGGTTGACATTTGTTGTCTAACAGGTATTGTTTGCTGCATGCCTTCTCAGTGGCCCAGAGAAATTGTAAATGGTTGTACTAACCACTGGCTGATGTTTAAGTATGCTTGGCACTCAGACTGCAGCCGTAGGAAATCTCAACTTTAATGATATTGTTGTCCCTCTATTGGCTGTTTGCTCCATACAAATATGTAGTCCATCATAAGTTAGAGAAAAGGGGCTGGCTTGACTTTTCTTACTTTTTTTCCTTTTTGTTTCTCTCTGCTCAATTTTCAGTTCTCCCATTCCCACTATGTCTCTTCACAGATCACACCGCTTCTTTTTCCTTTCCATTCCTTCTTTTCAGTCTTCCTTTCTTCCTTCACTTTAGAAATGAGGCTCTATTGGCTTGGGAACCCAATCCTGGCCTGCCAGATCAATATTGTCTTGTCCATGGGTGTAGGTCACAGCCCCAGATTTTTTTTTTTTTTTCCCAAATTGAGCTGGGTCACTGACAGGTTTGTCTTTTAGTAAAGCTGCTGCTGTTGCAAAATATATATTTTAGTATTGGTTATAAGACAATAAGTATGATTGATGCATAATTATTTGATCACTTGCTTATAGGTTCTGTATGCTTGTATTTCACCCAGCCTCTCATGATAAGATAACGTTTACTGTAACGTCTTGCTTCCTGTTAGCATTACAAATTAAGTTGCATCCTTGTCTGCATCACAAACTAAGTTGTGCAAAAGTTTCAGAGTGGTAGCCAAGTTAGTCTAACAGGAAAAACTAAAACAACAAATAGACTAGTAGCACCTTAAAGACTAACAAAACATGTAGATGGTATCATGAGCTTTCGTGGGCACAACCCACTTCTTCAGATGACTGGAGTATTAGAAGTCCAGATCTAAGAATAAATAAGGGAAGGGGGGGCGGGGGAGGGGAGAAAGAGAGGGGGAAAAAGAGAGACAGTGAGTAGATGGTTCAAATAGTTACAACAGGCTGATAAGAACAATTAGCACCTCCGTTGGTTGGTTAAGTCATAGGATGTGGAAGGTAGTGTGCAAGCCAGCCGACTAACTCAGCTCCCCCTTGGAAGCTTTTAAAAAAACAACAAATAGTCTAGTAGCACCTTAAAGACTAACAAAATGTGTAGATGGTATCATGAGTTTTCATGGGTAAAACCCACTTTAAGTCATTAGGATGTGGAAGGTAGTGTGCAAGCCAGCCATGTTGATGTAGCAGTCCAGGCTCTCACAGCCTAATGACTTAACCAACCAACCAAACAAGGGAAGTGCCAGTTGTTCTTGTCAGCCTTTTGTAACTACTTGAACAATCTCCTTACTGTCTTTTTTTCCTCTCACCTCCCACTTTCCCTTATTATTTTTCCTCTCGCCCCCCTTTCTTGGACTTGTAGTACTCCAGTCATCTGAAGAGGTGGATACCCCCAAAAGCTTATGATACCATCTACATGTTTTGTTAGTCTTTAAGGTGCTACTAGACTTTTAGTTGTTTTTTAAGTAGTGCAAGATTCCTTTCTTTTTGCAAGATTAGTAAGTATTAATCTTGTCTGAAACTCTGCAAAATTGTTTGAGTGGAGGATGTGTGTAAGTGTGAGAGCCATCACAGATGCCCAGATCAAAAAGAAGTGGAAACTTTGAAGATAACAACGAAACAGGCATTGTGTCTTGAGGCTCAATTAAATTGGCAGCGTTGACAACTTTGGAGACAGGCAGAGACCTCCAAGGGTGAGACAAGGCTAGAAAGCCTGACAATGACCATCAAAGGATAACTCTGGAAAACACAGATTAACAACTCTTAAGGATAGATGATTACAGCATGACACTGCAATAGCTATAGACCCAAATGGGAGCTTACATGTCTAAAAAGAAGGGGGTTCTGGCCATTAAACTCTGGGTCGGGGCGGCCCGTGAGGCTAGGCAAACTAGGCAGTTGCCTAGGGCCGCCGGCCCGGGCGCCCCCGTGATTACGTCACGGCCATTGACGGCCGTGCAGGCAGGGGCACCGATCGCGCCTTCTGCCTGGGGTGCTAGCTGCTGCAGCCGGCCTCGGGCCACTCTTGCTCTGGGTCCAGTCCTGCAAGCCGAGTCCCAGAGGAACCCCAGCTCCTCACTCAGCCTTGCCTAGGCAGTAAGACTGACTTGAGCCACAACAGACTGGTAACTGTGCACTGTGTGTGTGTGTGTGTGTGTGTCTTTATGAAGCATATGCTAACTGTTTTTCTACTGTATTCTCAATAAATGCTGCGTATTGCCTTTTCCCCTGAAAAAGATGCTTTTTATAAGCATAACATTGCTATCTCAGACTACTCTGCTTCCCCATCAGCACAGGCTCTGACTCATCCTCACACCATCCAGCTCCAATTACTGCCTCCCCAGTGGTTGATTGATTTGGGAGATGAGAAACAATCAGGTTCTGGCCTGACCCTTTTTCTCCCCAAGGCAGCGGAGGAGATAGGAGTCATTTTCACCAACAGAGAGGAAGTACCCAGAGCTATGTGGCATGAGAGAGAGCCATGGACTGCATCCAAGGGGATTGGAGAAAAACCTAGGATTGGGAGCAGGAGTCCAGGCTCTGGTTTACAATACCTGTCATTGGCGGAACCATCTGTCAGACACTCATGCTGGGCCAGGCTCTGCCCCCTGCCGTTTAGCTCTGGTTACTGCTTTCCCATTGGTTCCCTTTTATAACTGATGTGACCATATGTGTAGTCAGCTGTGATTTGTCTTGCTGCTCAAGGGCCCTTCTGAACAGATTTTGAGTGGACCAGAGTTAACATATAGCCAGCTTTCATATCTGGGGCCAAAGAAGGGATCCTGTGTGAGACTGTGGACAAAGTGTTATCTCACAACACTGACAGCTGCCCTCTGATCATGATGATGATGATGATGATGGGTGATCACTCATTGCCGAGTATAATCATCTTCCATGGGAGTTATGGACCCTCAGGTGGCTGATAAAGCCGATCCTTGAACCACAAGTTGTGTTACAGTGAGGAAAGATGTTTCCAGGTACAGCAGGAGGCTGTTGACCATGACTAGAAGCCACTGTCTTCTTCTTCCTGCCTCCTCTTCTCTTTGGCATGTGAGTGGGCAAATTCAAAATGCAGGGAGCCATGCACAGGACTTGTCTCCATTTTGAGTGATCCTGGGTGAGTGTCTCCCAAGAGTCAGTGTCAGTATTGCACTTTAAGTTCTCCTTTAGCAAGTCCTTATAACTCTTCCGTTGTCCTCCCACCTTACGGTATCCTTCTTTCAGCTGAGAAAATGGGACCTGTTTTGGGAGGTGATGGTCTGGCGTCTGAACAATGTGACCAGTCCAGCGAAGTTGCTGACTGATGATCATTGTCTCGTTACTGGTGGTCTTTGCCTCTTCCAGAACACTGATGTTAATGTGCCTGTCTTCCCATTTGATCTTAAAGATCTTGCTGAGGCAGCATTGGTGATACCCTTCAAGGACTTTCAAGTGATGTATGTAGGTTGTCCAGGTTTCAGACCCATAAAATAGTGTTGGGAAAATGACAGCTTGATAGACAAGAAGTTTGATGTCAGCTCAAATGTCATGATCTTCAAAAACCCTGTGCCGTAAATGAGCAAAGGCTGCACTGGCACAGCTCAGATGATGTTGGATTTCTACATCAATATCTGCCTTGGATGAAAAATAACTTCCAACGTAGAGAAAATGATCAACAAGTACTAGCAGTCATATGATTGTGTCCAGTTCCTATGCCCACTCCCTGGCTGAGGGAAGGGAAGGGAAGTCTCCTCACTGCTAGTGAGGAGACTTTAACCAGAGCTGGGTGTCATAACGGCTGATCTTCTTCCTTGTTGTCATGAAAGAGAAGTGGCCAGTCCAAATTTGAATGGATTTGTCCCAGGTCTAGGCTCCACCTCATGAGACAGAGCCTATGTGTCATGGGGAAGCAGTGGAGAAAAAGCATTAAGAACGACATTTTTACTTTTTGTTTTTATTTATTAATCCTCTGCTCTTCCGCCTGATTGAAAAAAAGATTAGTGAAAATCTATATGTAAGCTGCTGGTTTTTAGTTTGTCTTGTTTGTTCTGTGAAGGATTTTGATAAATAGTGTTATTAACACTGTTAATACAGCTTCAGATGGGGTAGTTGAGTTAGTCTGTACAGGATAAACTTAAAAAACAACAAATAGTCTGGTAGCACCTTAAAGACTAACAAAACATGTAGATGGTATCATGAGCTTTCGTGGGCACAGCCCACTTCTTCACAGCTCACTCCGGTCATCTGAAGTAGTGGGCTGTGCCCACGAAAGCTCATGATACCAGCTGCATGTTTTGTTAGTCTTTAAAGTGCTACCAGATTATTTGTTGTTTTTTAAATTTATCCTGTACAGACTAGTTGTTGTTGTTAAATTTAGATGAATTGGCTAATCAAATAGTCGATAAGGTCGCCTCCACCTTTGAAGTGTTATAACAGCCCCTACATTTCATGTGGGGAGCATGAGGCTAGCGGGAGTGTTTCAAAGCAGCTGACCCCAAGCTCTACGTGACGCTGCCGCTTTGAAATGCCACGGGGAGTCCAGCGTCAGGCTAGGGAATCTCCAGCTGGCCTGAGCTGTACATGGTGTTTCAAACCGGCAGACCCTGGGCTTCCTGTGGTGCTCTCCCCACCCCCGGCCGCTTCTTTCTAATAGAGGCAGCAAAAGGAAGGGGAAGCAACTAGTCATTGACATCCCTAATCTAGGCTGACAAATCTATGAAGAAAGGACATAGAGATATAAATGTCATACAGACAAAACTACCCTTTTATTTACCTAGCGATGACCCTTATTAGGTCACCAATGAGGAACATGGGTACAAAACTCATTACGCTGGGGCTTTAGAAGGTGTAGGTGAAGAGGTGGAGATATACAGACTTCTCTCTGCAGATAGGGAAACAGGATACTTAAACAGCCATCTGAACAGGAATTTTGATCAGCCCATCTGTCTTAAGAGGAAGATGTTGCAAATAGTGTTCAGGTGAGCTATAGTAGTCTCGCTTTCAGCTCCTCCTATCTCAGTGCTTGTCTATATGGGGACACTCAGGAAAGCTAAAGTAAAGGAATACTAATGGCTCATCTGCAATTACAGTACCATATCAATGCAGTTGCACCACTTCAGAGCTTAGTGAAGATGCTTCTCCTATCAACATATCTAGCTCCACCTGAGCTGTACATGGGGGTGAATTATGGGGAGGTGAATTATGTTGACTGGAGACAGCCTACGTCCGGTTCGGCAACCTATGGAATGTATGCCATAAGTGGCACACGGTACAATTTTCACTGGCACACGAGCCTCCCTGTCGGATCTGTACGCTGACCATACAGAACTGTCCCGATTTTTAACTGCCATTGCTCCTCGCACAGCGCAGCAGCCTCCTCCTCTTTTTCCCCCTCCCTCCCACTGCAGAGTGATGTGGCCCCCAACTGAGACATCTCAGGCAGTTTCATTGGAACTTTGCCAGCAGGCAGCTGGGCTGGCTTCCGTTTGTGAGCATTTTCTGGACACTTCACCACCCACTGCCCCCTCCATCCTCCAGTGGGACTGCCTCCGGTGCATGGGGCCCCTGGTCCAGGCATGCCACCACTGCCTCCTCCAGGCCACTTGTTGGTACAGTTGCTGCTGGGGTGAGGGTCGAGGGGCGCGTGGGTCCAAGGCAAAACCCAGTGGAGGTACTCCTGGACTTCCGTGCCTTGGAGTTGCGCTCTCAGCCCTGGCAGGGGCCACACGAAGCCCGGCTGGGGCGCTGCAGGGTGGGGCGCTCGGGCTCGGCAGGTGTGTTCCATGCACTGCCACTCTCTCCCCCTCCCTTCCTCACCCTGCTGGGGGAGCAGTGGTGAGCCAGGTCTGGTGGGGAATGTTGGGGTTTCTTCACACACTCCTCTTCCTCCCCTTCTCCCCCGCACTGTTCTGGGATCCCTGCTGCATGGAGCGGGAACTCCCTCCCCCTTCTCACCCTGCTGGGGGAATGGCAGTGCGCTCTCTGGAGGCTTTCCCCACTTCAAAGGAGCACAAAGCCAGGTAATCGTCCCCCCTCATGCCCAGACCGTGACACCTCATTCCTCCTTACTCACTCCCCTCCCCCCGCCAAGACCTGACAGCCTCCCTTGCTCCCGTACCTCTTCCCTGGCAAGACACCCACACCCATCCTGTTCTTGCATCTACTGTTGCTCTTGCACCCTTCCTCCTGGCCGCACAGCACTCTCTCCCTTGCTCCTGCTTCCTCCCCCTGGCCAGACAACATACTCCCAGTCTACTTCTACACCCTTCCTCCCACCCAGACCTCACAGCTTCTCTCCCTTGTGTACCCCACCTCTTGCCCACATCCTGCTCCCCATCCCACACACTGAACCCCTCATTTTTGTCCCCACCCCAGAGTCTAAAGGGGTACATAAAATCCACTATCTCTGGAACCCCAGAAAAGTAAATCTGGTCAATGGGAAGCCCTGAACCTCAGTCCTTCCTGTCTCTTCCCTTCGCCCCATGGGGACTGGAGAGCCAGAGGAGTGAGATGTCTCAGTTGGGGGCCACATCAGTGAGGGTTGGGGATTTTTGGATGGGTGGTGGTGGTGTTGAGGTTTTTTTGTTTGTTTGCGTTTCTCACTTACGTGATCCCCCACTGATTTTTCCGTGGGTTAATGTCCCCCAACCCAATAAAGGTTTCCCACGCCTGCCATAAATAAAGAAAACATTCAAATCTTTTGTGTTGGACATAAATTAGTATTTTACTTTATTTAAAATTAAGTTTGATAAACTAACATGAGAAAGTTAATACAATTAATCTGTTTAATAATTTAAATTAAATAGTTCTCCCTAACTGCAGCTAGTTCAGAAAATATGGTCACTGTACCCAGCCTCCCCCTTCCTTCCCTCCCTCCCCCTTAATACCCCGGCACACAGATCCATAAATAGAAGTGAATAAATTAAATCTTGGCACACTACTTCTGAAAGGTTGCCAACCTCTGGCCTACAGTGTGCTAGCTACACCAGGGGTTAGGTCATTATCACTCCATTATTTAGAGATGTGGAAAATCTATGGGGGACATTATATTGAAATACATTTGTACAATAGACCAGGGCTTGGGAAAAGTAAGGTGAATTAACTAAAGCAGTCAAGTTAATATGCACAAGTTAAAGCATGTCACTCTTCTATGTAGACATTTTCATTCAGAGGTAAAATGGCTGCTTTACTTCTAAATAAGCACATGAATTTAATGTTTTAATTGTATGCACATTAACTTCACAGCTTTAATTAATTTGCCTTGTTTTTCCTGAGTATCCCTGTATAGATAGGCCTTCAGAGAAGAGACTTTCTTTAGCTGTAATAAATGGGACTCACAAAACAACTTTAGCGTGTAAACCTTGTTAAGTATCAGTGTTAAATCATTAACCATACTTACTTGTAGCCAGAGGAACTAGAGCTATTATGTACAGTTATTGTATAAAGTCTATAAATGGCAAACTTTTAATAGATAGCTTTTTAGTGAATACACCAGAATCTTTTGTACAGGCTTCTAAATGGAAAAATACAGAGTAGTGAATACAGTATTCAACAGAGTAATTTTTAAAATCTACCTTGAAAGTTCTATAAGTATACAGTTTTTTGTATATCCACCCAAAAAGATCCTACAGTACTTAATATCACAAAAATTGCTGCAACCTTCTACAGTTGAAGCAGATGGCACTGCTTTATTTCCCTAGTAATTAGTTTTGAAGTGAAATGATTTAAAAACGAAGTATATTTTTGGATGCAGTGCTTATAAAAATACTGGGAGTTTCAATTGCTGCTCTTTCTTAGAATTCCAGGCATTCATAAATTTATTAAGTTTCCCAGACAAGAAAATTATACAGAGAAATTGTAAAGCACAAACCTACATTTCTCTTCTTGCATCTCATCAGCTAGATAAAATTGTCAGTTTAAAACATAATTTTTTGTGTGAAAGAGTATTTGTATAGATGATCTTTCCCTTGCCTATAAATAAAAATATTCTTGATGCATTTTTTCCCGTTAAGGATATTTTTGACAGTGACTGGTACACCTCTCAAAATCTTATTGGAGGAGCGGATATCATTGTGATTAAATACTCTGTAAATGACAAATCATCATTTCAAGAAGTAAAGGACAGTTATGTTCCAATGATAAAAAGAGCATTAAATCATTGTTCAATTCCAGTCATAATTTCTGCTGTTGGTGCAAGAAAAAGTGGTATGTATTAAATCTCATATTTTAAAAACTGAAATATTACCTGGAAATTAAATGCTGGGTAAATCACAATAAACTCGGATTACATCTTCTGTCCAATAATGGTAAAAAAAAAAAAAAAAAAAAATTGTGTTCCTTAGATTGTGACATCGAGAAAAAGATGTGATTGATGTTGATGTCAATATGATACCTTTTAAATTGTTGAATATAGAGAATGAAAATAATATGCTTTGATCTGTCAAATAACACTCCTGCATGGCTCATTATATGCAGAAATTGAACCAGGATCTCTGCATCTGCCTCAAGATCTTACAGTCTGTTTGCTTGGAGCAACCAATGGAGGGCTTAAGAATTATTGCGTTAGGGTTGGTAACACTAGGATAGTAAGGCTAACCTCTCTAGCCACAAAGCAGGGAGAGATCAAGATTGTATTCAAGATTACATGAATCCTCTAGAGAGAAATTTTGATTAGACACGTAACTGTTGTGTCCTCTGTTTCAGAATAGTGATTCTCAACCTAGTTATTGTTGTTCACCGTACCTGTTATATGAGCCACATCCACGCTAAATAAATACATAATACATATTATCACTACTGTACACGTAAAAATGGTTTTGTATTTATTATGAGAGTAATATGATTCAAATTGATATGGTACCTTTTCATTTCTAGAGTCCTGTGTGATTACAATATTGGTATCTATATCTGCAAAAATGATCCATGTACAGATAGCTGCAAATCTGCAAGGTTCCAGATACAAAAATGAGGTGCGGATATCCACGGCTGTAGATAAAGTGGATATCTGGGTTTGCAGAGCTCTTTTCATTTAAGCACTAGCAAATGTCTACCAAGAACATTTTAAATTAGCTTAATACGTCAAAGTATTAACTATTAAAATGAATTTATTTACTCGGGGGGGGCATGGCATGGTATCCCCCCGTACTCACCCCCCCATCCAGGGACTGTGCCCCAAAATCTAGCTAGTCCCACATCCAAAGACTGCCAATTATGCACTGCACACA
Source organism: Rafetus swinhoei (assembly GCA_019425775.1). NCBI lineage: Eukaryota > Metazoa > Chordata > Testudines > Trionychidae > Rafetus > Rafetus swinhoei. The sequence goes on from CM033427.1 coordinate 60,859,094, forward strand.
TTTCCCCGCCCCACTGCCATAGTTCCTTGCGCTCCCCTCCCAAATCCCCTCCTCCCACCCCCACTTCCCACTGGTCTCCTTCCTCAGCAGGTAACTCAGCTGTGCAGCCCATCCTGCCTGCTGCTGCAATCCTAAGGCCAGAGAGCCTGCTCTAGCCAGGGTCACTAGACCTGCAATTCTTTGGGGTCGAAAAGGGTGCTGAGAAACCAGGCCTTGTGCTGATGCCACTGGGCCCAGTCCTGTGGGGGATAGCTGATGCTTCAGGGCCCAATCGCATGCTGTCCTATTTTTACATCCATCTGCCCTGCTCTAGTTGTGGTCTTGAGGATGTCACATGAGTCACAGTTGTGTGCTGATTAGGCTGCAGGTTGAGAATCACTGTTTCAAAGTTCCTATGTAGCAATATAAAAAGAATTTAAAAAAATCAGGTGCCAGACTAATTTTAGTAAAATAATTTAACATTGCATATATATGGAGTACAGAATATTTCACTGAATATCAAAATACAATCATAAAATGATGGTGTGTAAACTTTTCAAAATTTTCAGTGAGCAGAATTAAATGTGCTCTGTACTTGGCTGAGAGCATCCAGTGATCACATGTTATGAACATGGTAACGTGTCACTATGTTGGCCCTGCCTACATTAGGAAAATGTATTTTTCTTGGCCTTTTTTGTGTGTGTTTTTGACTGGTGTTTTTGTTCTTATGTATTTCCCAGTATTGTGGTATTGCTGACTTTTTTTTTTACACTTTTATTAAAGAAATGTGCATGTGTTATACTTAGGATAGCATTTTACATGGTATGAACTAAAAATGTCATGTTATGAACTAAAAGATACAATTTATGAAGTGAGTTCTCTGAAACAGATAATGTAAGCCAATCTCTATCCTATGTCAATAAACAAATTACTTTGTAATATGCAAATGTTACATTCTTATGGAGAAAAATATTTCCATACGTATTGCATTCAATTCTACAAAGACCTACCTGGGTATCTCTATTCAGTGAACTAGAAAGAGCTATTATTCTGTATTTGTTGAGTCTTATTAACTGTTTTTTCTTTTGTAATCTATTGACAGTCACAACATGACAGCTTGAATAATGTGGTAGATGTTACATTTTCCAGTTGTCTGATGAAATAGTGAGGACTGACTAACTACATGGCTGGCTAAGCCATTTCTTTTAGTTATTAATTTTTTCCCCATAAATTATTATAGCATAGGTATCACCAGTTCAAATGACTCTGAATCTTTGCAGAGTTATTCTTCCTGAGAGTGAAAATAAGTTTTGGAAATGATGTTATTGGGATATATTAGGCATATTTGCTAAGTTAGGCTTCGATCCTATATTGTGATCTATTTGCACAGACAGCTGTTCCCATACCGAGTCCCTCTGATGTCAATAGGCCATACTTACAGATTCCTACTGACTTCAGAGGAGCTCTGTGAGCACAGTAGTCTGCTCAAACAGATCACGGTACAGAACTGGGGCTCTGCACTGGTACAGAACAAAACAAATTTATTGGCATAATTTGTTTCTTCTTCTTCTTCTTCGAGGAGTGTCCCTGTGGGTGCTCCATCTTAGGTGTGCCAGCGCTGCTGCGCCTGTGGTCGGCAGACTTCTAATAGCAGTGCCCTGTGGGTGGCTGTGCGTGTGGAGTGCTGGCATGTGACAGTTGGAATGTTCATCTTGTGCGCACAGCCTACCGCCTCCTCAGTTCTTCTCTGACCACCACCTGCTTTGGTCACAGAAGAGCAGTTGCCCTCATTCACCTCAGCTTTATATTCCTGTTAGAAGTTTGTAGTTAGGGTAAATTATAAATAAGTTAGATTGGCTTTCTCTATCTTTTCTTTGGGGAAGAGAGAGAAGAAAGGGGAGGAATCTCCCTGTGGCTTCATAGAAGCCGCGGCTTAAGAGCTGATACACAAACAGCCCCTCACAAGAGACCGGCTTACCAAAGAAATTTACCAGGACATGCCTGGTGCCTTCGGTTTTAAAAAGTGTGAATCTTGTAGGCTACCTATATCCTTTGCTGATGGACACTCACACTGTGTCCGCGACCTAGGACAGAGTCATGATATGCAGCAGTGTAAGCACTGCCTGAAATTGACAAACAGAACCTGTAAATCAAGACAGCTGCAGTTAAAATTGATGTAAATGGAGTCAGACTCCAGACCAACAACTGAGAGGGCATCACCCCCAAGGAGATCTCCTGGGAGTTCCCAGGATAGGGGTCTATACTACCCCATAAGCCCCAGGGACCAGGACAGGTCTCAAACGCCCAAAAAGAGGTCCCACTCCTTGGTGGCATCAAAATCCCCACCAAGCCTGGCTCTACGCCTACCAACTCTAAGACGAAGGACAAGCAGGCGGGGAAGGGAACCGGCACTCAAAAAAGCCAGGACCTGAGTGAGAAGGCATGACCTTCGTGCCTGCCCCCGCGCTCCTCAAAGCACCCATGGAGCGCAAGCAGAAGAGCTCCAAGGTGGTGCCGACACAACCACCCTTAACGGCCGTGCTGTGGGTAACAATGACTGCAGCAACAGCTGCTATAACCACAGTGCCTCTCAAAGCACACAAGGGGGCGCTGACATACTCAGGAATGGTGCCGGCAGCAGGAATGCTAACAATGGCACCAGCTTAGCAGCACGAGAGCTTAAAGGGCCAGTACCGCATAATAGAGCTAAAGGAGGCAAGAGCCATAGGGCACTGGCCACAATACCTATACAGGCACAGGTTCCATTTATAACACAGAGCAACTTAATGCTCCCCTCACCATATCTGCCTCAGTTTACTACCACAGTGGACCTGGCAGTGACATTGGTACTGGGAATGCCACTACTTGTCCCCGGGGCAACTGAAGTTCCTCCAGGCTAAGATTCTCACCAGCATCGCAGTCAATGCGCTCACTATTAAGTGAGGAAGGGGACGAAGGAGGCTCACTATACAACAGCCTCCTAAGTACATCGTCCCCTAACCCATGCCAGGGCCAGCCGTGGCCGCAAACATAGTGGTTTCCACCCCCCATAGCACCAAACTGGCCTTACTGGGACCCATGGGCAGCCTACAGAATCCTACAACATCAGATGCCTCAAGGGGGCCAGATGCAAGAGCCCCCCCAAAACCACCCCTGAACAATCTACCTTGTCAGAGGAGGAAGGGGAAATGGACGTCATAGGGGTGGAAAAAACATTAGACTCAATATCTAACGAGCATCTAATTTCCTCAACAACTAAAGACACAATCATGTCCCCACCAAACGCCATGGGGGATGATTTCAGGTCCTTCCAAGAGCTCTTGAGAAGGGTTACAGTTGTGCTGGACATTCCACTTGAAGATATGCCCGAGATCCAGCACAAACTTACAAACATCCTCCACGCTACATCATAGAACAAGCTGGCCATCCCTATGAATGAAGCACTGATGGACCCAGCCAAGGCTCTGTGGCAGACTTCAGCAACGATCACACTGACTGGAAACGAGCTGATCGAAAATACTATGTAGCTCCAAAAAACACAGAATTTTTATTCTGACACCCTCCACCAAACTCCTTAGTGGTAAAGGCAGCTAATCAAAGGGGCAAGCAACAGACTAACCGCATGCCCGCACAGGACAAAAAATGGAAGCATCTGGACCCACTTGGCAGAAAGACCTACTTGTGTGCAAGTCTCCAGATCAGGATTGTGAATTATGTGGAGCTTCTCGCTAATATACACACCATATATTTGATCAACTGTCAACCTTTATTAAAGAGATTCCTGACAACAAAAAGGAGCAATACAGTGCCAACATGAAAGAGGGGGCATTAACTGCTAGAACAGCCCTACAGGCAGCACTGGACGCAGCAGACACTGCTGCAAGGTGCAACTGCCTTAGTGTCTGCAGTTATGAGACGATCATCATGGTTACAACTGTCAGGCTTCCCGAAAGATGTCCAGTCCACAGTGGAAGACCTGCTGTTTGAGGGAACAAAGTTGTTCGCAGAGTCCACCAACGCTTCTCTTCACACACTTAAGGACTCAAGGGCCACGCTGAGAACACTAGGCATACAAGTACCTGCAAACAAAAAGAAGCAAGGAAGATCATTTACACAATGGTATAGACCAGCCCAGTATAACCAGCAACCGAGACATTGACAATAGATGAAAACCCAGATGGAAGGCGCAGGCAGGCCTCCGACCAGGCAACCGTGCAGCAAACGTCAACAGCCCATCAAGCATTTTGAAAGTTTGCTCGAGGGTTGGACAGCTCTCGATTTTCCAAGGCAGTATTATGAACACTATACACCATTTGGCGGCAGACTAGCTGCATTCTATCCAGCCTGGCAGAACATCACCACAGACAAATGGGTATTGGAGATCATCAAGACAGGTTACTGCATCCCTTTTACTTCCACACCACATCACCAATCCTCCTCCCCCTTCCTCTTCAGGAACCCCTCTCACGAGATGGTGTTTGCACAAGAAGCACAACACCTCCTACAATTGGGGGCCATAGAAGAGGTCCCAAAAGAAAACAGGGGAAAGGGGTTCTACTCCCATTACTACTTGGCCACCAAGAAGTCATAGGAATGGAAACCAATATTAGAGCTCTGAAAATTGAACTGATTTGTTCACTACCAACGATTCAAAATGACAACCTTAGCCGCAGTCATCCTGTTACCCCAGAGTCTCAGTAACAAGCATAATCTTTTGAATTAATTTAGAATTTAGGATAAGGGATCTGATTGATGATGTTAAATGCTCTGGTTACCAGAAGGGAGGTCCCTGACACCGTATCTGATCACCGGTGATTTCTCCCCAAAAAACCCACGCTTGGGAGTCCAGATTAAAGTTCACTAATATATTGTAAGAATTTAAATTGACAAGTGCATGAACAAGAACAAAAACAACAACCAACAAATCCAACCCCCACCCGAAAACAGAAGAGAAAAAAGACAAAGATCCCCAATACAGGTAAGGTATTTATATGTTACAAAAGTCTCTGTATCACCAATGGTGGTACTGGTGCTTGCGACCTTCTATCTTTGGGCTCAGGTTAGCCTTTAGGGAGGAACCGCAAGTGATCCCTGGCAATTCTGGGATGATTCTCGTTGGGCCTTCACCACAACGGAGTGTTTCGGGGACAATGACAATGTTATGGTCCGAGGCAGGTAGAGATCAAACACCTCTGCTTGGTGTATCCCAGATCACCAGTGCTGAGCCTTCACCACAGCATGGTGTGGGAACCCACCGCAGTTGTGAATGATCCTTATGCCTTTTCCCTCTGTGACGCTGTGCTGTCCACACAGACCGGAACACTGACCACCCCCACCCTTGGGGTGCAGTGGGGTTTTTTTTAGAACTTTTGTCAGGTAAACTTGTGTAGGGTGGTGTGCCCAATTTGCAAAGGATCTGCATGCCTGGTGCAATTTTGGTACTGAGTGCAGACTCTCAAGGCGGGAAAAGTTCAACTGTCCTGTCCAGAAACTCCATTTTTGTTTTCCTAAACTCCATTTTGTTTTGTTACTGATGGCAGCAACCGCTCCTTTAAGTGTGCACCTTACCCACATCCTATTTACAACAATTACATTATAAACAAATCGATATTATAACACCACTCTAACAATCCCAGCTTTGGAAAAAGGGGACTGGCTATCCACCCTTGACCTTAGAGATGCGTACTTTCATATCACAATACAGCCATCACACAGATGATTCCTGAGATTCACTGTAGGAGACAGGCACTTTCAATACAAAGTGCTACGATTTGGTCTCTCGACAGCACCAAGAGTTTTCTCAAAGGTCCTGGCTGTAGCAGTGGCACATCTCAGAAAAATGGTGTAACCATTTTCCCATACTTAGATGATTGCCTAATAAAGGGAGCCACGGAACAGGACACACAGCAGGCAGTGTCCACCACAAGGACATTATTATTCTTCGAGTGCTTGCTTATATCCATTCCATTTAGGTGTGTGCGCGCCCCGTGCACAAGTTCCGGAAGCTTTTTACCTTGAGCAGCACCTGTTGGGCCAGCCCCCCTTCAGTTCTTTCTTTCCGCCCGTGAGGGTTGCTGGAACACTCAGACTTGCGATCGCAAGTGCTCCCTTAGCTTATCTTAGTTTTCTTTTAGTGTGTAGATAGAGTAGTTCACAGTTAATAGTTAGGTGTTTGTTCTAACTAGAGTTAGTTGTTCTGCTCCGGCTCCCCTCGAAGGGGGAAGGGGGCATGCCGGGGCCCTACGGCTTTAAGCCCTGCCCCCAGTGCTCCAAGCCCATGCTGTGCGGGGACCCGCATAAAGATTGCCTCAAGTGCCTGGGGGAAGGCCACCTGACAGATTCGTGCAGAATCTGTAAGTCGTTTAAGCCTCGGACTAAGCAAGAGAGAGACTCCAGACTTAAGCTGATTTTAATGCAGTTGGCGCTTCTCCCCGCAGCACCAGAGTCGGAGCCGTTGGTTAGGAGTGCACCGGGTTCGACGAGAGACACTGAACATGGTTCCAGGCACTCAGGCACCGGTTGGCACTGAAGCACCCGTCCCAGTCCCCGGTACCAGCGACTTCAAAAAAGTCGCATAGAGGGAGATGTCACACCTGGCGTGACCAGATGGAGTGCCATGGGGCCTCCCCTTCATCACGCAGACGGCGAAGCCCACCGAGGGCTGGCACCCCAAAGGCCCAGGACCTGCCTTTGGAGGAGGTCTCGCGGCCGTCCACCCCGGACACCTTTAATGCGGCCCAGGAGCTGATTGAACTGACAGTCTCGCTGGCTCTGGCACCGCGGGGTGCCATAGAGCTCGAGAGCAGAGAGACCCTGGGGGCCAGGCTGGTCCCTTCCTCAGCCCAGGCACCAGCTCCACAGACGGCACCGATCCCCAGGTCCCCCGGCACTGGTTCAGTTGGCACCATCACAACCGATGCAGGAGGCGGTGCGGCTGTCGCGTTTGGCACCAGAGCTGCAGGTGGTACCGTGTCTCCTGGCACCAGGAGCACCAGACATGCCTCCATCGGCACCACCGCTGCACATGGGTAAGCCGTCAGCAATGGCACAGCATGTAAGAGGAGTGGAGCGCGCCTGTTCCACAGCACCGCCCTGATCTGCATCTGAACTCTTTTTAGAGTCAGATGTAGAGTCCCTGGCATCCAGGGCATCCTCCCCCCGTACTGTGGTCTCTAGAGGGTCACAGTCCTCATGGGCTGCGAGGTAGTGACACCGTTCTCGATCTGGGCATAGATCCCACTCCCGGCACCGACAGAGGGACCAAGACCAGACCATAGTGCAAACTTGTTCCCCACAGTGGCAACCACCACCTCAGTGGCCCTTCTAGACACCTTGGGTCTACCACCAAGCCCAAGGCCCAGATTCCTCCAGACTGGGTTCAGTTGTGACGTCAACGTACTCGACCCACAGAGTGCCTCCCTCAGCGACCCCACTTACCAGGGAGCAGGGTCCAGACCGAGTCCCCCAGGCTTGGTGGGAACCCTTGCCCACCCACCTCCTCAACTACCTTTGGTGAAGTCCTCTGGTGGCCACGACACCCGGCCTGAGCCTAGAGAGGAGGTTGAGAATTGCCCAGAGCAGAGGGAATCATCGTCCTCTCCACCGGACGAGGCCCTGGCTGTTCCTTCCCTGGGCATGCTGACAATGGACATGCAGTCTCACCAGGAGCTGCTTAAGCGACTGGCACAAAACCTAGGAGTCCACGCTGAGGAGGTCAAAGAGGAGGCCGACCCAATGGTGGATATCCTCACAGCGGACGCCCCATCTAAAATTGCACTTCCTCTCAATAAGACGGTGGCGAAGATCGCAAAGAACTTGTGGCAGACACCGGCCTCGATTCCCCCTACTCAGAAGGGGGTTGAGAGGCGGTATTTTGTACCCCAAATGGGGCACGAGCATGTTTACTCACCCGCCGCCTGGCTTGGCAGTGGTTCAGGCGGCCGCCAGAGGGAAAGACAAGGGCAGCCAGGACCCACCCCAAAGAGCAAGGAGCCCAAGAAGTTGGACTTGCTGGGGAGCAAATCATATGCCACAGCGGGTCTGCAGTTGAGAATTGCGATCCAGCAAGCAATGCTCAGCAGATATGCTTACAACTCCTGGGTGGCAATGGAAAAGTTCAAGGCCCAGCTCCCGCAAAGTTCCCAACAGGAGTTCACAGCGCTCAATGAAGAGGGCAAAATAGTGTCCAGGACAGCCCTCTAGGTGGCCCTTGATGCTGCGGACTCTGCGGCAAGGTCGATGGCAATGGGGATTGCCATGCGCAGGTGTTCGTGGCTGCAAATCTCCGGCATCCCACAGGAGGTGCAAGTGACACTCCAGGACTTTCCCTTTACAGGTTAGGGGCTCTTTCCGGAGCAGACCGACAGCAGGCTCCATAGCCTGAAGGACACTAGGGCAACTTTGAAATCACTAGAGATACTCACGCCCGCCCCACAGCATCGTACACCGTTCCAGAGACCTCCAAGAGGTCAGCAACAAGGGCGTAGATACGATAGCAGGAGGAGGAATAGGTCCAATAACAGGATTTAGAAGGGGTCCGCGGCCTAATACAGACCAGGGCCAGGGACCATCTAATAGACCCCAAGGCCCAAGATCGGGCTTTTGAAGGTACGCCCACGGACGGAATACCAGCGCCATAGAGTCAGATCGCCCCTTCTGTTTCAGACTGTCCCCTTTCTACCGTGCTTGGCACTCCATCACATCGGACCGTTGGGTCCTGAACACAGTGGAAAGGGGATATTCTATCCCTTCTCTTGCCGCCCCCCCCCCCCCCCCCCATTTTCCCACCCCCCTTCCCAGTCCCTTTTCAGGGACCCCTCTCACGAGACCCTGCTCAGGCAGGAGGTCTCCTCGCTCCTAAGCTTGGGAGCAATAGAAGAGGTCCCGTTACCATTCAGGGGCATAGGTTTCTACTCCCGTTATTTTCTAATCCCTAAGTCAAAAGGGGGCTTTCGTCCCATCCTCGATCTCCGGGGGGCTCAATGCCCACATAAGGAAGTCAAGGTTCAGGATGGTCACGCTAGCCACCATCATCCCCTGCCTTGATCTTGGAGACTGATACGGCACCCTCGATCTCAAGGATGCATATTTCCACATATCAATTGTCCCACACCACAGGAAATTCCTGCGCTTCATGGTGGGTGGGGAACACTTTCAGTTTGCAGTTCTACCTATCTACAGCCCCCAGGGTATTTACCAAGTGCATGGTGGTGGTGGCTGCCTTCCTGAGAAGGAGGGGCCTGCATGTCTATCCTTACCTAGACGACTGGCTGATCAGGGGCAGGTCCAGAGAGCAGGTGCTCTCCCCCATCAGTCTGGCCAGGGACACCTTCTCTGCCTTGGGCCTGATTCTGAACGAGGAAAAGGCTACTCTCACCCCCACCCAGGTAATGGAGTTTGTGGGGGCCAGGCTGGACGCTTTTTCGGGTTGTGCCTCCCTACCAAGGGACAGATTCCTTACCCTGCAGGGCATTATACAACAGCTCCAGACATCGCCAATGACTACAGCGAGAAACTGCCTGAAGCTGTTAGGTCACCCTTTGGCCCTTTCAGACCTGGCTGACCTCGGTGTACAGGCCAGCCCGCGACCACATAGACGTGGTAGTCACAGTCCCACACATCCTGTCATCCCTAAACTGGTGGCTCGGAGAGGAGAGAGTGAGAGGCAGTGTCCTGTTCGTCCAGCCTCCTCCCTCAATCCAGCTGGTGACGGTCGTTTCCGACACCGGATGGGGAGCTCACCTGGGAGACCTGCGGACACAAGGTATGTGGTCTGCAATGGAGAGGGAACTCCACATCAATGTCAGGGAACTATGGGCAGTGGCTCTTGCTTGTAAGGCCTTCATGCCCTGCTTGACAGGCAAATGTGTTTCCATATTGACAGACAATACGACGGCGATGTATTACATCAACCGTCGGGGGTGGCTCGTTCCTCTCCCCTGTGCCAGGAGGCTGTAGCCCTATGGAATATGTGCATCACGCAAGGGCTACACTTGCAAGCAGCTTACCTCCCGGGGCCTTCCAATACTCTGGCGAATCACCTCAGCAGGGCTTTTTCACCACACGAGTGGTCCCTCAAGGAGGAGGTAGCTCATTCCCTCTTCCGGAAGTAGGGAACTCCCCAACTGGATCTGTTTGCGTCTTGAACCAACAGGAAATGTCCCAGTTTCTGCTCATACGGGGTCTTAGCGAGGGGTCAGTGGGGGATGCCCTGGTAGAGAGGTGGCTGGTGGGCCTTCTCTACGTCTTCCCCTCCTCCCCCCTTCCCTATGGTGCACGAAGTCAAGGGTCAAGAGATTCGGGGCATCACTGATTCTCATAGCCCCAGTATGGTCCCGCCAACACTGGTATACGACCCTAGTGTCCCTGTCGGTGGAGGACCCCGTTCCCCTCCCGATATCTCTGGATCTGTTGACACAGAGGCTCGACCAGGGTTGGCTCTGCCACCCGAATCTGCAAGCGCTCCGCCTGACGGCCTGGAGAATCAGTGGCTGAGGGGTGGGGAACTCCTTTGCTCGGACTTGGTGAAACGAGTGCTAGTGGAAAGCAAGAATACCTCAACCAGGGCGACGTATCGGGCCAAATGGAAGAGGTTTTCTATATGGATCTTCGGCAAAGGAGTGGCCCCTACCCAGGCCCCTATCCCGGTAATCCTAGACTACCTACTCGAGCTCAGGCAGCAGAGGTTGTCTACCTCCTTGCTTAGGGTGCACCTGGCTGCCATAGCCGCTTTCCATGAGGGGGAAGGAGGCAGGTCGGTTTTCGCTCACGAGATGGTGAAGCGATTCCTAAAGGGTGAGGATAGGTTGTACCCCCAGGTTAGGCAACCCATCCCCCAGTGGGACTTGAACTTGGTTCTCTGGGGGCTCACCAGACCCCCGTTTGAACTGCTGGCCGCGTGTTCCCAATCTCACCTGTTGTGGAAGATGGCTTTTCTAGTTGCCATCACCTCGGTGAGGAAGGTGTCCCAGTTGAGAGCTCTATCCTCAGAACCACCATACCTGGTGATGTCCAAGGATAAGGTGACGGCTGAGGCCTCACCCAGCCTTTCTCCCCAAAGTAGTTTCTATGTTCCATATGTCATAGGACTTTTTTTTCCCGGTGTTTTACCCGAAACCACATGCAGATGACATGGAGAGAGCACTCCACACTCTAGATGTCAAAAGAAACTGCTTTGTCCTATCTAAATAAAATGCTAAAGCTCTTAAGTCCACCCAGCTCTTTGTTTCGGTGTCAGACAGGATGAAGGGTAATCCGCTATCGGCACAGTGCCTTTCATCTTGAATTACGTCATGTATCAGAACCTGTTATGAGGTCAGGGGCTCTACGGCCCCACCCATTAAGGCACATTCTACGCGAGTGCAGGCTACTTTGGCGGCCTTCGTAGCGCATGTGCCAGTTGTGGATATCTGCAGGGCTGCTCCTTGGTCCACACATTCACCAACTGCTACGCCATCACACAGCAGGCTAGACAGGATGCAGCGGTGCTGCAGTCAGTATGGCGGTGCTGCAGTCAGTTTCTTCTCGGGCTTCCGACCCCGCCTCCGGAGGGGGGGCGGGTTAGCTTAGGATCACCTACACGGAATGAACATAAGGAAGCACTCGAAGGAAAAATGGCTGCTTACCTTCTAACTGTTGTTCTTTGAGATGTGTTGCTTATGTCCATTCCGAACCCACCCACCTCCCCTTCATCGGAAGTAATACGTAAGAAGGAACTGAAGGGGGGGAGGGCCAGCAGGGGGTTATATGCGTAGTTATACTGGTGCCACTCCAGGGGGCTTCATGGCTGGCCCAACAGGTGCTGCTAAGGGTAAAAAGCTTCCGGAACTTGTGCACAGGGCGCGCACACACCTAAACGGAATGGACATAAGCAACAGATCTTGAAGAAGAACATTTACAAGGTAAGCAACCATTTTTTCAATGCTCTGGGCCTACAAATCAATCTAGAGAAGTGCATTCTGACACCAACCCAAACTATGGACTTTATAGGAGCACACCTGGACTGCACCAAAGCAATAGTGTCACTACCACAGCACAGATTCACAACTATCAAGGACTTAGTATTGTTCATACAGACCCGCCCATACGTAACGGCAAAACAATGTCTACAATTACTGGGGCACATGGCAGCTGCCACATTTGTGGTACCGTATGCATGGCTGCATCTGAGACCACCTATACACCGCTTAGTGATGCCAAACACATAAAATCCACACTAACATGGTAGAAGAATCATCTCAATGTTTGGAAGGGGGTACCATTTCAACGCCCACCCACAATGATTACAGTTACAATGGACACATCACTAATAGGATAGGGAGCTCACCTGGATGAAAATGTAGTGCAGGGTCAATGGCGCAGAGACGAGTCCAACCACCACATAAATGTATTGGAACTGAGAGCAGTCTGCAACACGTGCATCCATTTCCAGTCTATATAATACAGAACAAAACAGTACAAGTGTTAACAGACAATACCACAACGATGTACTACATCAATCGCCGGGGGGAGTGCGATCGTACAAACTGTGCCAGGAGGCGGTGAGGCTATGGGAGTGGTGTATCCCCAGAAACATAACACTCAGAGCCACCTATCTCCCAGGCGAGGACATCATAACAGACAGTCTCAGCAGGGATTTCTCCCACAAACACAAATGGGAAATCAACCCCAAAGTGATAAACCAGCTATTCAACAAATGGGGGGTTTCCCTTGATAGATCTATTTGCCACCAGCAAAAACAAGTGTCCCCACTACTGCTCAAGGGCATGCATAGGACACCAGTCCACAGGAGATGCACTCAGTATAAAGTGGGAAGCACCTCTGATGTATGCATTCCCACTGTTTCCAGTGATTCAGCGCACTATCCTGAAAATCAGACTGGACAAGGCAAGGGTCATACTGATAGCACCCAAGTGGCGCAGACAGACCTGGTACTCGTACCTGCTACGGATGTGTGTTTATCCACCACACCCTTTTCCCCCCACACCCTTTTCCATCAATCTGATCTCAGTTGACGCAGCAGAATGGACAGAACCACCATCTGAATGTACAGTCTCTCCACCTCCATGCATGGATGGTGATTGGCTGATGCCTACAGAGGCTGACTATCCCCAAGAGGTAGAGCGAATCCTCGTTAACAGCAACAAGGAAAACATATAATCAGAAATGGCACAGATTCAACATATGGTGCCTCACAAGTGCACTTGAACAAGATTAGGAGTGGCAGAAATACTCACTCACCTGTTAGAACTACACAAAACGGGTCTCTCAAGAAGCTCAATTACAGTACACCTTGCTGCAGTAATGGCACTACATCCCCCATAGACGGCTACTCGGCATTTACCCATCTGTCCACCAAAAGGTTCCTATGGGGTTTACGAAACACGTTCCTACAGCAATGGGACCCATTACCAGCATGGGACCTCAACCTCGTCTTAAGGACTCTCATGGGCAAACCATTTGAACTGCTAGCTTCGTGCTCATTACTACACCTATAGCCTTCCTGGTGTCAATTACATCAGCAAGGAGAGTAGGGGAAATAGGAGCACTTATGACACAGCCACCTTACAGAGTCTTTCATAAGGACAAGGTGGTACTTAGAACTCACCCCAAATTTATTCAAAAAATAATTAGGTCCTTCCACTGTAACGAGCCAATATACCTACCTGTTGTCTTTCCGAAGCCACATAAAGACAATAGAGAAAGGACATTACGTACCTTAGACGTCTGCAAGGCAATCTCCTTCTACCTTTAATGAACAGAACCCTTCCGGAAATCACCAAGACTATTCGTCTCATCCACTGAAAGGTCAAAAGGCTTGCCCAAATCCAAACAAAGGTTTTCTAAGTGGATATCGGACTCCATATGCCTGGGCTACAACATATTCAACAGAGAACCTTCTACAGCAATAAAGGCTCACTCCACGAGAGCTATGGCAGCAACAACGGCCTTCCTCAGGGAAATCCCAACCAAGAACATCTGTTAAACTGCCACGTGGGGTTCAGTTCACCCATTCACAAAAGCATTATGCAATACAATCATTTGCGGACACGGACACACGCTTTGGCAGAACTGTACTCAGTCACAACGCCGAAGCACCCTCCACCAAGCACGAACTGCTTAATAGTCACCTAAGGTGGAGCACCCACGGGGACACTCCTCGAGGAAGGGAAGGTTACTCACCAGGTGCAGTAACTGTAGTTCTTTGAGACGGTTGTCCCCGTGGGTGCTCCACCACCCACCTTTCTTCCCTCGACTTCAGATCTGTATGCTTCCGGGTCAGAGAAGAACTGAGGAGGCAGTCAGCTGTGCGCACGAGATGAACATTCCAAATGTCACATGCCAGCACTCCATGCGCGCAGCCAACCACAGGGCACTGCTATTAGAAGTCTGCTGACCATGGGCGCAGCGGCACTGGCACACCTAAGGTGGAACACCCATGGGGACAATCATCTCGAAGAACTACAGTTACTGCACCTGGGAGTAACCTTCCCTTGCTGAGGTGGGTGGGCAATCTTTGGGTTTGTGACATATATACAGTATGAAACAACACTTTATAGGTGGACAAATGTTTTTTCCATTATCAGGTAAAGCCAAGCCATGTTGGCTAATGCTGAACTTGTACCTTCCTCAGTTAACCAATGGTTTTAGAGAAATGAAAAGTGCTAGGCATAGATTATATCTAAAGTCCAGGTTGAACCTCCAAAATCTGTGACTCTCTGGTCCAGCAGACCACAGATGTTGCTGGATCAGAGAGCTCCGGCACCCAGGAGTGTGAGCCCCTACCTCGGGGTGTCCGGCTGAGTAGGGCAGCAGCAGGACCAGTGATCCCTGTCTCTGGGAAGCCCTGGGTGGGGCAGCAGCAGGGCACCTAGCAGCAAAAGCAGGGCAGCTGGCAAGCCCTATTCCCAGGAATTCCCAGTTGGGCAGGTGAGAAGCGGGGCTGCTACAGCTGGGGAACTCCGTCCCCATGGATCGCAGTCCAAGCCCTGGAAGCTGGAGCCCAGTGGCAGTGGGGCTGGTGGAGAGACAGCCACAGGGAGGCGGAGTATCCTGGGAGGCTGGTGGCAGGGACCTCTCCTGATTCGGCAAATTCCCTCTTTCGGGACGGATCAGCTTCCGAGGATGCCAGACAAGGGAGGTCCAACATATACAAGGTACTATCACACACCGCAAAATCATGAGTCACTATACACACTTGCACAGAGGAGTAAAAGGGACATAAAGGTAATGCTCCCCCTTGCTCATTTGCATGTTTGTGGCACCTCATGTCACATTGGAGGAGACAGAACAACCTCCATGGGGCTGCTGTTTGTCACACGAATAGCTGGAATCAGTAATTCTGATGGTGAGAGAGACATGCTTTCAATAACTGCTCTGTTTCACGAACAGATGTTTGTTGTGTGGTTCGATTTATTTTAGATCCAAGAGAAACCAGGACACTCCAGGGATACTTAACCACTTTCTTATTTATTGCAAGCTTTGAGCAGTTGGTTAAGTTTTTACAAGCCTTAAAAACAATTACTATACAATTTAAACCTTAAATACTACAAATTCTAAAGCAGATACAGCGCAAAGCAATGCAAAAGCAATTAATAGAAGATGTACTATAATACAATAATAAAGCCTAGTTCTCTTACACTTCACCCATATGCTACTTACAGTACCAGGTGGGAGGTCATGGTTCCTTTGATTCCCACACATTGGAACGCTATGCAGTGGGTTGCTGGCGTGAAGGGCCTATTTACTTCTAGTTATATCGAGCAGGACCTGTGGGTCAATCCTGCCCATTCTCTCCCATTGATTGTTCTTACTAAGCCCATTTTATAGCAAAGCGAGACTTGGTCATTCTAATAATATTTACCAATTGATTATGTTTTGTGTAAGATACCTAAAACACCCAATGGTCTATTTGGAGTACATTCTACTTAGGATGTTGCTGCTATGTGCATAGTTAACGGTTGTATGGCTGCATCTGTAATTTTTGCTTATCAATTATCAGAAACAGAAGTACCAGTACAAGGTTGCTTGTCGTGTGTTCTTGATGTGATGTCGCTGTACCATGCTTAATCTGCATTGTTATTCAAAACATTCCTGCCTCCCAGACCTTATCTACGTGCACCAGACTTGAGCCAGGCCTGGGTTTTGCTTTTAAGGGATCCGCACTGTGATCAAGGCAAGGCCGTTCAGGCTCTCCTAACAATGTTGATCCAATAATAGATATTACGTCCCCCCACCTTGTTTCTCTAATACCTTGGGACCAAAATTGCTACACTAACACTGCATGCACCAGTATTACTTAGTTCTTTGATTTGTTGCTTACTCTGTATTAACTTTAAGAAAGATGTGAACAGATTGGAGAAAGTTGAGGGGATCAACAAATAAAATGTGACTTATGAGAAAAGGTTGAAAGAACTGGGTGTGTTGAATCTAGAGAAGAGAATGTTGACAAGGGTCATAATAAGCAGTCTTCAACTGTATAAAAGACTTCTCTAAAGAGGATGGTAATGGATGATTTTCCATGCCCGTAAGGATAGGACCAAAGCAGTAATCATCTTAGTTTGCCATGAAGATGACTTCAGATTAATGTTAGGAAAAACTTTCTAATGCCCCTTGGGGGAATTCTGCACTAAAAATTAAATTCTACACACCGTATCTGAAAATTCTGCAGATTTTATTTGTCAGAATAACAATCATGCTAGTTTCCATTAATGGTAGTTTATTTTAAAATACCTATCAGTAAGCATATCTGTAATATTATACCCACAAATTCCCCCAGGAGGAGAGAGTTAAAGTAACCCCTCAGTTAAATGACAACTGAGTTCCTGTTTCTCTGGCCTCTCCTCCCCAGAGCCTAACCAGAGGGCCAGGCACCCACAGCCTGTCAACTTCAGAGCCCAGAGTCCCACAGACTAGATGCTTGCACCCCTACCCTCCAGCGTTCTCCGTTGCTCAGACACCCACACACTGCATCCCTCAGAGCCCAGGGATCAAAAGGAAGACTGCAGTCAGTTTGTCGGAGAGAGGAAATTCTATATGCACAACATTAATTTTTGCAAAATTTTGTATAGCATAGTGGTACAGAATTCACTGAAGAGTTAAACTAAACACTGGGACAGGTTGCATAGTCAGTTGTAGAATCCCTGTCATTGGAGGTTTTTAAGAACAGGTTAGATGAACACCTATCTAGTGTGATCTAGATATACTTACTCCTGCCTCAGCAAGGAGTCTGGACTAGATAATGTATTGAGATAATTTCCATTCCTGCATTCTATGATTCTGTGATATAATGTATATCTTTACTAGTATTTTCAGGCTATCATGTAGTGGACTATTTAATTAAAATGTCTTTTATAAATCTCTTGTTTTTTCAGAAGTACCTTGTACTTGTCCACTGTGCACTTCAGACAGAGGAAGCTGTGTTACTGCTTCTGAAGGGATTCAACTTGCTAAAGAACTAGGAGCTACTTACCTTGAATTGCACAGTCTCAGTGATTTCTATGTAGGAAAATATTTTGGAGGAGTGGTAAGTAAGAAACTGTACTAAGCAGAGCATAAACAAAATCTATTTTAAAATCTGCTCTCTCTCTAAATTAAGCATGTTAGCATATAGTCATTTAAATGCTTAGACTTATCAGTTAATCCAAACTGCGTGCAACCTCCTCTTCCTCCTCCCCACCTTGCTTCCTCTGTATCAGAGACAACAAGGGAGGAGGAAGGGTATTGGCTCCTGTGGAGCCACCTGGCCCCCACTCCCTGCTGCCTTTATTAAGGGGGCTGGTGAGAATTGATATACACAGGGAGCCGGCTCCATGGAGCTGCCAGCCGCTCTCTTCCCCCGTTGCATCCCACAGAGCACTGGCTCCACGGAGTGGCTCTCTCCCCCCCGCGAGGCGGGGGCAGGCAGGCAGGATACCAGCGCAGCCTCTGTCTGTGGACAGGGGCTGCTGCTGTGGAGAAATCTCTGTCTACAACGGGCCCGTACTCACTGTGGACAGGGCCTGCTGCTGCCACTGTGTCAGCATGGGATGGAAGGGGACTCCCCAGGGAGTATTTAGTAACCACGTAACTGCTAAAAATTGTTGTTGTTACACGATTACTAAAATACACTATATCTAATATACCTATTCTAAATCCCAGTTTTGGCTTTAATTTAAAACAGTGTACTATGTAAATGAGAATTGGATAACTGGGACAATGACTCTACAGCTTATCTACATTAAACTTTTTCCTCTAAAATTTTCCACTGGTGATGCATCTTCCCCCGTTATAGCAACATTGGGAGTGCTAGAACACTATCTGTTGCAATCAAATTTAGGAAGTTTGTATGACAAACTCAAGGGATGGCTCTTTTCCTAGTTATATAATTTGCTGTCCTATCACTTTAATGAGATGCTCCAAATTTCTCAAGGTGCTTTGTGATATTTTGTGTTAACTGCTGTCTTGGACTATACATGAGTTACACTGGTACTAAAGGTGCCTTAAAACTGTTTTTGCAGTTGGGCTTGTACCAGTATATTTAGGTTAAACATATTTCTTTGAGTGATTTACCTGTGGATGCTCTGCTGTAGGCAAGGCAGTGCCCCCCTGTGTCTGGGATCGGAGATCTCCAGCAGGGCTGGTTGGACTGCACATGCGCACCTCCCTATCTCACACCATGAAAAGCATGTCTACTGGTGTGGTCCAACCATCTCCCAGTTGCTTCTTAATTGCCTTTGGTTTGGAATGGAATTTGAGTTGTTATTAATTTTACCTGTTAGTTTTAGTATGGCTTGGTAGTTGTAACTTTATCTCTCCCTTTAAAAAATTGTTTTTCTTCCTCTTATCTTTGTATTAGCTCATAGCTTAGGATTTCATTTTCCTGCTTCCTGTCCTTTCCAATTGGGAAGCTCTCTCCTTCATCCGTATGCTCAGATCTACTGAGTTTGAGATGTGTTTCCTGCCAGGAGGCCTTCCTGGTAAGCGATGGTCACCCACAGTGCATCCGCTGCCTGGGAGAGGGTCACAGCCCACAGCTTACCCTTGCCACTACCTGACAACTGGGGCCCAGAAAGACCAGCTGCAACTTCTAATGAAGAGATCATTGTGTACAGCATTGCACACTAACCCAGAAACCACAAAAGACCTGCCTGAGTCATCAGTACTCAGATATGAGATCCCTTCACCTCTGTCTTTTTCCCCAGAGCATGCGACTGGCACCTGCTGGCACCATTCACCATCACCAATACTGACAAAGGCTAAAAGTACTCTCTGGCGCTGAGCAATAAGGCCCAGGGGTCTATCAAATAGTGGCAGCAAGGGGAGGAGGAAAGAAGAGGGGGAACTTCAAAGCAGCAGCCAGACCCTGGGCTCAATGCGGTGCTGCTGCTTTGAAAAGCCGTGTGCAGCCCGGGGCCAGCTGGGGTATCCCCAGGCTCCCTGCGACATTTCAAAGTGGCAGCGCCATGTGGAGCTGGGGATCAGCTGGGGACTCCCCAGCTGACCCTGGGGTCTGTGCGGCGCTGCCGCTTTGAAATGCCGCGGGGAGTCTGGGGGTGGGTAGATATAGGGCTGTTGCAAAACTTCAAAGGCGGAGGCGCCCTATCGACTAATTGAATAGTCGATGCAAAATGCATTGACTATTCAGTTAATTACCAGATGCTTAACATCCTTAATTTTAATATTTGGGAGTCTTAGGAATTCCAAGATTCCCTTCCTTAGGGTCAGGCTCAAGAGTTTGGCATCCTAGTGGAAGAAGGTACCATGGAAGCCAGAGCTCCCTGTAAATGGCATGGGATGTGGTGAACTTGGCAGCAAGGATGGTTGCATCCTCTGTGGTTACGTGATGCAGTTCCTGGCTTGAGGTAGTTGGCCTCTCCCAGGAGATGCATGCCTTGATTCAGGATCTTACCTCCCAAAGAGTGGGGCTGTTCTCTGACCAGACCACATTAGGCTACACAAGTTGAAGGATACTAAGAGCACCGTTGGTTCGTTGGGTGTGCACATCCTGCAGTTGTCTAGAAAGTTGTTCCGACCTCTGATACCATCAAGACCTTGGCAAGCATGTCAAGGAACTGCAAAATGAAGGGACACTAGGTCCTGGGTTACATTGGACCCTTGGGTTCTGGTCATAGTTGTTTGTGGCTACACCCTACAGTTTGTAGATATCCCTCCTACCCACCCTCTTTTTTCCCCATCTCTCTTCAGGGACCCCTGTCATGAGCAATTCCTGGTTCAGGAAGCCAACAGTCTTCTGTAGTTTGGGGCTGTGGACATTGTTACTTAGAAGGAAGAAAATTCTATTTCTAGTATTTCTTAATCCTGAAGGCCAGGAGGGCCTCAGACCCGTTCTGGACCTGTGTGGCCTCAAACTTTTCAGGAAGTTGAAGTTCTGCATGGTCTCTCTGGCTGAAATTATCTCTTCTCTGGATCCAGGGAACTGGAATGCCACTCTTGACTTAGAGGATGCTTACTTTAGTGTCTCCATTTCCCAGGTGCAGATGCTTCCTGTGTTTCATAGTGGCTGGGTGCCACTTACGGTTCATGATGCTACCGTTTGGGCTTCCCTTGGCCCTCAGGGCCTGGCACTAGTAGCAGCTTCTGTTGGGGGTCCAGATTTTGCGATATCTCGATGACTGGCTCAGCAAGGGCAGGTTTCAGGTACAGGTGCAGAGAAGTCTCGATCTGGTGCAAGGAAACTGGGCCTGTTAGGAGTGTTCCCTCTAATTTTTCTGTCCGTGTGCAGAAAAAAATGTCGTATGTGCATTGAGGCATGTGCAGATGTGCACCATCAGTAGGAATGCATAGTACTGGCTATGAGCGCTTTGCTAATAAGTTGGGTGGTATTAAAATCTCTCCTGAGTGGCTGCCCAAGCACTCAACTTACAGGGAACACTGCCAGTTAACATGGACTTTTTTCTGTGTTTATTAACACTGGTGTAGCACACAGAGTGGTTCTTGATTCCAGACTTTGTACTATTTTGTTTTTAGAAAAGGTCACAGTAGTAGTTCAGTGGTTTAAAACACTACCCTGGATGTAGTCATAAGATATCCATTATAGATCGATATGACTGTTGTTTGAGATCTCTCTCAGTTAGCCAGAACTTACTGGTTAAGCAATTTATTTTCAGGTTCTGTGGCAAGCTGCTAGGCCTCAGGATGAGCAACATAAACTTCTCTTGATCACGTAAAGCTTCTGCTAAATAGCTGAGATAGGAATGTTAGCGTATAATCGAGTAAACAATTAATTGATAAGCCTAGGCATATCAGTTAATCCTATCCACGACATGCACTTCTACCCCCTTGCTGCCTCTGTATGGGAGTGGGAACTGGTGTCAATGAGGAGCTGGCTTAAAGTAGGCTCCCCACAAGCACTGGATCCCCCTGTCTTCCTCCTTTTCCCCCCGTCCCCCCGTGTTGCTGCTGCCTCTGATAGAGGCAGCAGTGTGAGGGCTGGGGGGGGGACGGGGGCAGGAGGGAGTCAATAATCGCAGGGAGTCAGCTTTCAAGCCAGCTCCCTGCATGTATTGGGTCCCGTGGACCACTTCCACCTGCCACCCCAAACTGCTTTCTGTGATAGAAGCAGCTGCGTAGGGTGGCAGGAGGCTCCCCCGGGAGTGGGAGCCCTGGCTGCGAGCCCTGCCTCTGGGGACTATCAAATATTTGTGTAACCAATAATATTTTATGCAGTTGCATAACTATTCAATTACATAATATCTAAAATTCCTAAGCTGAGATGGCTTCAGAGCATAAGTCCTTCAGTAGTTCAGTACTTGTAACCCAATTGAGTCTTCATTTGGGTATCACAATATGCTTCAGGGAAGCTTCTCGGGCATTGTTAGAGTGGCCAGCTGTTCTCTCCAGCTTAGTCAGTGGGACATGCCAAAGCTTTGGTACACTTACAACAAAGGTTATGCTCAATCCCAAATTTAAATTTGAAGGACTTCCGTCTAGGGAGGTGATCTACCTCTGGGAGAGACCTTATATCTCCACTGACAGTACCTTATCTGTTTTTATTTTCTTTCTTTGCACAAATTTTTCTGATTTACTTCAGCTTCAACAGCACTGGTGATATGGGGACAGACCTCTGCCCCTGAGCTACAGTTAAGCTCGTATAGCCTGAAGAACACGTTTCATTACATAGCTTTAGCTTTGTGACATTTGCCACACCTCTTTGCTGGACGAAGCACTGATCTAGAGACAACTTTGAACTTTCAGAGCTTTTAGGGAGTGCTAGGTACATTGATGCCAATACCTATATTCTTCTTTTTGGTACTCTTGATTTACTTGGAAATACTTCATTGTTTATACCAGTGCCGTTGTTGGCCTCCGTGTTTATCCCAATGGGGTCAACACTTTTTGGCTTTAATGTCTTTTGTGCTGTTACAGTTTACTTTAAAATATAGCCTGGATTGTATTTCCATCTACATTCATATTTTTCCACTTCTTCAATTTGGAGTACTACCTTCTTAAAACGTGTAGAAAAAGTTTCAATTTCTTTCTGATGTATGACACAACGAAGCATGTCTATTTTTCCTCCTCTAGTGCTTTTCCTTGTGTTTTATTATAGGAATAATTCAGAAGTAATGGGATTGCTCCCTTTCCCTTTAAGACTGATTGTGGTATTTTTACTGATTGAGAGAATGCAAGCCCCAAACTTGACTCTGTTGTAGAACTGTCATTTGACTGCTATCTACATTATTCAGATTTCTAAACTTCAACCTAGCTGTGGTACAGTTCGTGTTTCTGAGACTTACTGAGGGTCTGGTTTCATTCTCATAATTTTCATCTAATTTGCATGACATTTAGACTACCTTTATTTGTGTCATTGGCTTCAACATGGGAGGAAACTGTATAAGATTAAGTGATCCTGTATACCTGCCTTTTCCTATTCATTTGTAAGTAATGACCCTTCACTATCACCTTTCTTTCTGTGCTGTGATCCCTTAAGTTCTTTATTTACACTTCATATTTACGTTATCTTAAGACTTTTGCAAAAGTGATAATTTTACTGTATGTACCATTCCTGTTAGTGTTACATTTTTATCTTCCTCTTTTAGAAAATCAAGCCATAATCTTATTTAAATATATTCTTTATATGTTGATGATATAATAAAGCAGTTCATAAAAGTTTCACATTCTACAATGCTGCTGGATAATTGTTAGCAACGAAGTCTTTATAGTGTTTACCATTATTTCTGGGACATGCATCTGATTATCTGTTTTTACACCCACTTCTCCTTCTTCCAAGTCCTATAGCAGTATCTTTTGTGGCTGATGTATTGAATTCTTTTCTAGTAGCACAGCTGTAGTTTCTGCTTTAATTGTCTGTCTGTCTGGCCCAGAGAGCAAACAACTAAACTTTGAATTGATAATCTTTTTAATTAAGTTCTTTATCACAATTAATTTTACTTGATTACTCATGTAAAATTTGAGTATTCTGTCAACATGGTATAGCTACTCACATTGACATCAGTTCAGTTCTGCATACAAACTGGGAAAAATAAGGATGTTGGTGTTTAACTCTTAAATAACTTTATTTGTAGTTCTTAAAAATTCATCTCATATTTTAGTTGGAGTATTTTATGATCCAAAGCTTGAATCAGAAGTCCTCTGAAAAAATGAAGAAAAGAAAAAAAAGCCACAAGTGCCATGGAGTTATCCCGCCTCAGCTTGAACAGCCAGGTGCTTACAGTACAAGGGTTTTTTTCAGTTTAAGATTGATCAGGCTCATTATTTAAAAACCTGTTTTATAAATTATCCATTACCAAGACCTATTGTGATTTTTTTAAAAATCTCAATGGATTACATAATCATTTAAGGGACAACTTCATGAATTTTGGGGATTTTATAAATCTGTGTGGGAAGATGTAATGGGTGATCATTTAAAATTTGTAGTCTCTTGTATAAAAATCTGAGGTTGTGCTCATAAGTGAGCTCAACATATGTAACATTTAGTGAAATTGTGAATGAATTCTGTACAAGAAGATGAGAGGATAGTAGTAACACAAAGTAAAGGGAGATGTTGGGAAGAAAGTGAAAGGCTAAAAGTTGGGTTGTCTTTTTTTAATACAGGTTTCAGAAGCTTTAACATCATATTTGATTTTATAGTACATTTGTTTAAAATTAGTTAACTTAATTACAAATGTAAGTGCATATGAATGGCCACCATGAGTCAGACTTACGATCTGACAACTTGAAGGTGCTTCATGTTAACTTGATATAATATATTTTGTTCTTATAAATGCCCAATATTGGGACGTAGCCCAGACTCTGGGGCCCAGTTCTGTCCTTAGTTCAAATCAACAGTGGTGTTCCCATGGATTTAAATGAGAAGAGAACTAACCACACGTTACCTTGTAAACATGAATTTACATTATGATGATAAACCTATTAGAAATTATCACCAATTGCAAAATATATACTGTATCAGAGGCAGCTGTGTGGGGAATAGGCAGAAGCCAGTGCTCGTGGGGAGCTGCCTCCCTCTGCGTGTAAATGTGTAACAACACATTTTAACATCCCTAGTAAAATATACACATTCATAGTTTTTTGAAGCCCCTTTTTATGTAAATGCCATGTGAGATTACTTGAAAGATTAGATATGCATATGATAATTTTTGAGATTTTATAAAATGGTTGGAACAGTTTTACTAAATGGTTCTAGTATCATTTATCTACTAATCTCACTCAAGGTGAATGAAAGACTGGATTTGTTCTCATGGTGAAGCTGATTTATAGTTTTTAAGATAAATTTTTTGAGGGTAATTAAGAAAACACTCTTATGTCCCCATTTGATCCAGTTTCTGAGAATAAAGATGCTTTTGTTTGCATGGCAACTAATAGGAGTTTAGAGTTGCAAAACAGTTCATTCATCATATTTTTAATATCTCACTTTTATAGAAAAAATGCCCATCTTAAAAGGTGAAGCCTCGCATTATAACTCCGATTTACGTAACTTGCTGCTCTGCTGCCAGTGTGTGGACGTGGTATTTTACTCAGAAGATTTAAAAGAAGTAGTAGAAGCACACAAGATTGTTTTATGCTCTGTAAGCCATGTCTTCATGTTACTTTTCAATGTGAAGAGTCCAGCTGATATTCAGGATTCCTCTATCATAAGAACTGCACAGACTCTCTTTGCAGTGAACAGTGAGGCTGTGTTTCCAGTTTCTAACAGAGATTCATCATGTGGTCCACCGATCAGAGTCATTGTTAAAGACTCTTTCTTCTGTTTTTGTTTGTCAGACATTCTGCACTTCATTTATTCAGGTATCCTGTCAGAATGATTCCAGCTGTTTACTATCTTTTACAGAACAAACATATTGCTATGAAGTGTGTATATTACCTTATTAAAGTATATTCTTCTACTAGGATTAAATCAATTTGATTAAAATAGTTCATCTCCATAAGCCATTATTTGGAACATCTTCTACAAGGAAATGGATCTTAACCTTAAAATTATTGCTTTTAGCACTATAAATTCCAAAGTCTCTGTATGTAGTGAACCAGAAGCTTCTAAAGTTGAAATAATTTCACTCCAGAATTCTATAAAGCTAACACATTTTCCATAAGAGTATGTCTGCATTGCATTCCTCTTTCGAGAGAGGAATGCAAATGCAAACTAACGAAATTGCAAATGTAACGTGTATTTGAATTTCCCACGCTTCATTTGCATAATTGCGTCAAGGCGCTATTTCGAAATCCCTATTTCAAAAAAGGAAACGCTCCTTCTAAAATAAGGTTTAAGGGTTATTTCGAAAGAAGGGTTTTCTTTCGAAATAACCACGTCTACACAGAGTTTCTTTTTTATTTGGAAAGAAAACCCTTCTTTCAAAATAACCCTTAAACCTTATTTTAGAAGGAGCGTTTCTTTTTTTGAAATAGGGTATTTCGAAATAGCGCCCGGACGCGATTATGCAAATGAAGCACCAGAAATTCAAATCCGCGCTTCATTTGCAATTTCGTTCATCTGCATTTGCATTCCTCTCTTGAAAGAGGAATGCAGTGTAGACATATCCGAAGTGAGTAACAGATAAAGATGAATGTAATGCCAAATGTTACCTTGCCAAAAATAGCTTTTCAATTAGAGAATTTCAGAAGAAAATATACCTGCTAAAACATTGTGTACAGTGGTATATTAAAGGGAATGTACATACTTAGAGTAAAAAATACTAGATGCTCTCTCTTTCTGATGATCTGCTACTAAAATGGGGAGCAACATTATCTGATTTGTGAGAGCAAAGGACTGGGAGTCGTGTGGTGTGCTCTGTTTTCAATTCTGCCATTGATTCATTGTGTAACCTTGAGCAAGTCATGTAACCTCAATTTCCCTATTGGTTAAAATGGTGTTAATGATATTTTCTGACTCGGTAAAGCACTTTGTGATACTCAGTTAAGACACAAGTGTAAAGTTATTAAAGAACACTAAATAAGCTAGCAACTCTCTTGCTTGAACAGCTGATTACTTTTGTATTGATGTGATTTCTAGAGTATTACAAATGACATCCCCACTAATGAAAACTGTGAGGTATTTGTGGGAAGTAGTAGTTCTCTAAATAATGCATCATGTTCAATGTAGAGATGTTAGTAAGTAGTCGACTACCCAATAAGCATAAGCTTATCAGGCAGTTGACTTAGAGTATTGACTACTCGCTCCCCCTCCTGCCCCTATGAGAGGCAGAAGTGGGAAGGGAACCAGGTGCTGGTGCTGGGGAGAGTTGGCTTAAAAGCCAGTTCTCCCCAGCACTGTCTCCACAGTGCCACCTCTGCGCTCCCCCTCCCCCCCTCCCCCCCCGCTGTCTCTAATAGGGGAAGGGGGGGAGGTAGGGGAAGCTGCTGCAAAGCAGCTTCCTCCTGGTGGGCCAAAAAAAAGGAGAGGGAGGAGAGGAGGAGAGGAGGAGAGGAGAGAGGGCACCTTGCCATGGGCAGGGGCTGGTCAAGCAGCAGCCCCTGTCTGTGGGTGTCCCAGCAGGGAGCTGAGTCCCACCACTGATGGGGCTGCTGCCGCCAAGCAGCCCCTGTTTATGCCGGCCCAGGCTGGCCATGCGCAGGGGCTGCTCAGGCAGCAGCTCCCTCTTCCACTGCTCCAAAACTTCACGGGAGGGGGAGGAGGAGGATGCCACTGATCCACTGAGTAGCAGTTTAAGTAGGGCTTCAGAAGGAAAACCACTGCTAGTCCCATGTATCTTAGATGAGTGGCTGGATCAGTCTTTTCTAGGAGAAGCAGCACTTGAGTGAACTACTTCTCTATGGGTCTTTATTCCTGCCTTTCTGTTCAAGCAGTTCTTTGGAAATGCTTATCTTTTCAGCATCTTTGGACTGATGGGTGGGCAGCTTTTTTTTTTTTTTTTTTTTTTTTTTTTTTTTTTTTAAAGCAGGCAGAGGATTGTGGAAATGCAGATGAAGGTAAGGGGGGAGATTGTGACGGTAGGGAGAAGTAGAGCAGGAAGAAAAGGAAAAGAGAGGAAGGATCTCCTTCATCTCAATGATAATACCAAAAAAAAAAAAAAAAAAAAAAGAATCTTCACAAAAATTTGCCACTTTAAAAGTCTTCATAGTCATAGATGCCATAGAGGGCATGGCTCTTTATAATCCGTATAAACACTAAACATCAAATTATCAGATCATGCTGTTTTGTTCATCTGGTTACCAAGTACCCTAAATATAAGTATTGAGTAAATACCTTTTGTTTAGTGTACTCTTGTGTGTATTTGGGTGCAGATTTTTAGTAAAATACATTTTTGGATTCTTTGCATATGGAAGGTAATACCTATACATCAGAAAACCACAGCATCTGAGGCCATTAGCAACAGCATTCTGGGTTTATCTTTGGAGACAGCTAAAATTATCAGTCATAAAGCAGACCATCCAGAAGGGCTTTCTTTGCTCCTTTAGAATGGTGAAAGGCTTCTTGCTTGCAGGAGGGATGAGCAGCACTGGGAATACCTATCTTTTTGGAATTTGGTGTTTTCTGGTTACACTTATTTTCTTATTAGCAGTGAAGACTGTAATTAGTTATTTATTTTATTTTTTTCTGTCTAGTCATTTATGCATTTTTCCTTCTTCAGTTTATTCATAAATAGACTTATTCCTTTGAGACCCATGAAATCAGCAGAACAGATAGAGTAATACTGTTCTTTTTATAGTTCCATATCTTTTGAGTCATGATAGTTTGCTTGCTTTCTCCAGAATAGAGTTGCCATATGTGGAGAGCTTAACATATGACTACGATCCAGAATATCTAAAGGGAGCAGGTTTTTGGGTTGTCTTCTTTTTGTGGGGTGGGGTGGGAAGGTGTTACATAGTAACTTTTTTGAATTATAACTACACGCTAAACTTTTTTCTTCAGATGACCGTTAGGAGCACTTGTATTACAAAGCAACAGCACTCAGATGCTAATGGATTCCCGTATTCAGCAAGTTGTTCAATACCATTTCTAAGAGTCCAGTTGCCCTTTATGATGATTGAGTTGGCTGGAATCAGAGTTCCCTTCTAAAAACAGAGTAGCTGTGGAATGTTTAATCTTGCTTTTCTGTAGTCTTTGGAGAGGCAGAATTTTTCTCTCATATCAGCAAGTACTATACATTTCTAGGAGAGCAGCTACTGAACAACTGGAGCCTATGTAAAAATTATAATAACCTGAGACAATTGTGATCTATTTTCTTTTTGAAGAGTAGTTTCCAACTTTTGATCCAAGTATATATGGAGGATATTTATGGATACTTTAGTATGAAGTTCCTGACTTGTAGGATTTCACTAGGGAAGACTTTACTTGTTTGTTTTTTTTAAACTTGAATTTTTTGATACTTTTGTTTCAATTATGATTTTTTTTCTTTTAGTGTAGCTCCTTCTACTTGATCTTGTAGGTTTTTTTAAAATTAATATTTGGGATGTTGTTGTTTGTTTCATTGGTAGTTAATTGAGATATCAAATATAATTTCAATCCAGAATTAGAACGAGAAGTTGGTTTTTAAAAGAAGATCTTGAAACACAAATATCTTCCACAATGGATAACTAATTTTAGAAAGCTTTTTTAAAAACAAACAAACATCGTTGCAGTATCCTATGATATAAGGAAGAGAGAGCCATACGCTAAAGAACAAATATATTTTACATTGGTGGGCTCTTACATATTAGGAAGTAAGTATAGTACAAAACTCTAAATAGATAAGGATTTTCAAAAATTTTCCAAACTGTAGAACAAATTTTAATAGAAAAGTTGTTTCACATTCACATTTGTGCAGATTACCTGCTCTTTAATTTAGCAATAGTTGTGTAAAATTACAACAATTGCTTCCTTTTATGGAAAAGTAATATTAGGGGGGAAAAAAGCAGTTTTGGTCCTCTTAATGTAAAAGGAAGGAGCCAACGCTATTGTATCAGCCAACTCTTTGCAGGTTGCCACTGGTTCATGGACAGTAGTTTGAGAACCTTGGTATTAGAAAAAATAACAGGGAAAACAGAAAATGAAAATCTAAAATTGATTTTGCTAAAAATACCCTATCCCTTTTCTGTTTCACCTCATGTAGAAATTTCTTTAAGCAGCTGATCCTTAAGCTTTAGCAAAGTAGGCATTGTTCAAAATGTCAAATGACTGATATATTAGGAGAAACTAACATAGTTAAGTGTCCAATTCTGTGTTCAACATCTTTCCTGAAATTGCCTATACAGAGTATATACAGAACTTTGAGTTAAGTTTGTCTTGAGATTTTTGAAGCAGTCTAAGAGGGTTAGACATTTATCCTTGACATTCACCTGTCTAAATTGCCTAGACTTTGAGACACTAAATCAAGATTTGCTGGCTTGATCTTGCAAAATCCTGATAGTAAACATTACATCAGTGCTTTGGGTTGACCATTGTAGAATTATAATTTGTGCCTTCTAGGGTACAAACTTGATGAAAATATCTAACAAGTGCTGTAAGATTTTTTTCCTATAAAACTGAACTGTTGTGTTCGGACATTGTCTTTTATCTGTCTGCAAAGTCCCGTGCATGTTCATGTATTCATAATAATATGGATCAGAAAGCTATTCCATGCTTTAGGCATATTACTTGGTTTTGTTATAGGTGCTTTCCAATGGGAATTGTTGGAAGAAGATATAAAAAAGAAGTTGAAAGACACAGGAGAAGTTGAGCTTGTGCTTGAGAAGGTTAAATGTATCCTGAAAACTCCAGGAAAGGTCAAAATTGCCATTATTTTCTTTTGTAATTATTTTTAATATAGAATAATTGGACTCATGAAAAATAACTCTTCATAATGATCTTTGTTGTTAAGAAGCATTGTGGTTTATGGAATCTTGTCTTCTATCAACTGCTCTTTTAAAAAATAACTTAGATTTGTGCACTGTTATAGCCACGTTGATCCTAGAGAAACAAGGACAAGGTAGCAAATTTTATTGGACCAACTTCTTATGGGAGGTGCTCTCAAAAGTTTGTCCAATAAAAGATGTGACCTCATTCACCTTGTCTCTATAATAACATAGATGTACTTCCTAAGCACAATGCAGGTTGAACCTCTCTAGTCCAGCACCCTCAGGACTTGACCGGTGCCAAATCGGAGAGTTTGCCGAACTAGGGGAGGTCAATATTGTCTAGCAGCATTACCAACACTTCCACTGATGAGTGGGGTCTTAGAGGACATTTAGGGGTAAATTAGAGCTAAATAACAGCACAGAACTCTGAGAGCCAGGACTGGTGGCTATAAACAAATTTTATGGGACTGCAGGAAACTTGTTCACACGCACATTAAGTGGACATCTCATTAACTAAAATCATGCCAGACCACAGATGTTGCCAGACTAGAGAGGTTCAACCTTATATTAATGTAAATTTGATCAGTGAAGTTTGCATAACAGTAGGTTACTTAAAAGATTAACATTACTTTCACCATCACAGTCTGCCCACTGAACAGTAATTCAAATGAAATACAGGGTGTCCCAGGAAAGTTTACCTTTATGTGTATATGCCAGAAGTTCTCTCTCTCCAAGAAATCAGGAGATGGTTTCTTTAAGTATGTTTTGTGAAGTAAATATCTATGTATTAATTATATTTGAACCAAAGTTATTTCACTATGAAATGTAGTTTATATTTAAAATTTACCCAACCTTGTTTGAGTTCTTAACTCAATATTTGTATTTTGGAAAATAAATGTAAATGCTTCATTTGAATCGTTGCTCTGGGATGGGGCTAAGGGATTCAGTACGCAGGCTACCCTGGGGTGAGAGAACTACCGCAGTCCTCTCTTACCGCGGCAGCTTGGGTCCAGGTGAGAAGCGCCTCTTCTTGGCTGCTGCAGCTCCAGTGGGTACAGCCTGGGAAGGGGGTGCTTTCCCCTCACTCCCTGATGAAGGGAACAGCCAGCAATGTTCCCATATCCATCAGAAGGGGTGGGGGAGCTTCAGATTCCCTCGTGGCCTTCCTAAAGAGTGCATGGGGTGTGCAAGGCTGGGGGGTAGGGCAGTAACAGGCGGGGGTGGAGGGAGGCAGGCCCAAACAGCCCCTTTCTTCTGCTTGGTGAGTCTGATTCTTTGCAGTGTAGTTTTATGAGAAATAGTCCCATTCCAGGCACATCCCATTTTTCTCTTAGGGTACGTCTACACTTGCACCCTAGTTCGAACTTGGGATGCAAATGTAGGCGACCGAAATTGCTAATGAAGCAGGGATTTAAATATCCCGCACTTCATTAGCATGATCTTGCCGGCGCGTTACTCCGCTCAACAGCTGTTTCGAAAGTGAAAGTGCGCACTGGGATGCGTTAGTTCGAACCAAACCCCTTGGTTCGAACTAACATTACTCCTCATGTAGCATAGTAACATAGGTCAGAGAGGGAGAGACCACAGGGAAGATTTTAGTGGTCCAAGTGAGAGAGAGCAATGGTATGAAACAGGTTCTGATAATGGAGATGTAGAGGAAGAGTCAGATTTTAGAAATGTTACAGTGGAAGCAGTAGGGCTTTGTCAAGATTTTTGCATATGAGCAGAGAAGAAAAAAGATGCCAGGGTCTTGAAGATTATAAATGTGAGAGATGGGGAGGCTAGTGGAGTTGTGAACAGTGATGGCAAAAGAATTGGGAGGAAAGAGGAGAATCTTTCATTTCATTTCACTGTAGAAACAACACTCATGTACAACTAGTCAGCAATTATACATGCCACTCTCTCTTGCAGGCGACTAGTTCAAAGAATTGCAGATCTCATCAGACAGCAAGACCCTTGCAATTGTGTAATACTTCTCTCAAGCTTTTTTTTTTAACACACCTGTATTAGCTGATGTCATCTTCCAAGTACAAGGTACAGTGTCTTGTTCTCCTCCTCCCTCCCCCCCCCCCCCCCTTAATAACCTAAATATTTTGTAGGCTGAGTAATATTTTCTGATAATCTATCCAGAAGGAGATTGTGAAAGGAAAATACCTTCTTGATTTTTAGTTTGTGGTGGTGTTACAGCTGTGTTTGTCCTAGGGTTTTAGTGAGACAAAGCTGGTAAGGTAATATCTTTCTTTGAACCAAATTCTGTTTGTGAAAGAGACAAGATTTCAAGCTCTTCTGCTCTGAGAGAGGTTCTCTGGTTGCATTTACTTTTAAAATGCTACAATGGGACAGCTGTTCCATCTTGTATTTAGCTCTGATACTATGAGTAAATGTCCCGGACCTGACGAAGAGCTCTCTGTAAGCTTGAAAGCTTGTGTCTCTAACAGAAATAAAATGTTTCAGAAACACTTCTACAGATATAGGACAAAAAAGATGAATTAGTGTATTAGAGCTTGTTGTAATAAAGTGTAAATCCTGTGTCTTTATTAAGGCCATAGTTTTTAGAGTACAGTAGTTCCTCATTTAACACTAGAGATGCGTTTCTGAAAATGTTCGTGTTAAGTGAAAACGTGTTTGCGGGGTCAATTTTCCCATTGAAAATAATGGAAAAGGTGGGGTTGGGGGTTGTGTTTGCGGCTCCAGCTTGCACTTGTTAGCAGCTGGGACCGGGACATAAGGTTGGGGGAGAAAGGAGTCTGGGGAGGTGTTTGGCTCTGGGGAAGGGAAGGGGAGGACAGGGGAGGGGGCTTGCAGCCGGCGGCTGGGTTTCCCCAGCTGGCTGGTCGCAGGCAGCTGCGCGGGGCTTCCCCTGCCTCCCTGCAAAGTGGCAGAGGTTTGCCGCTCGCAGCGCCGTTCCCCGGTGACCCCCTCTGGCCGGATGCAAGGCATCTGGCCAGAGGAGGTCACTGGGAAACGGCACTGCGGCGCAAACCTCTGCCACTTTGCAGAGAGGCAGGAAGCCTTGCGCAGCTGCCCGGGGCTTCCTCTGCCTCCTTACAAAAGCGGCAGAGGTTTGCCGCTCGCATCGCCGTTCCCGGTGACCCCCTCTGGACAGATGCCTTGTGTCTGGCCAGAGGGGGTCACTGGGGAACGGCGCTGCGAGCGGCAAACCTCTGCCACTTTGCAGGGAGGCAGGGGAAGTGTTGCGCAACTACCAGCCACCGGCCGGCCCTAGGGGAAATCATGTTATTGCGGGGACGGGGTCATGTTGTTTGAAAAATTTCCCCCCCAAAAAAATCATGATATCGCGAAAACGTGTTAAGCGGGGGCATGTGTTAAGTGAGGAATTACTGTATAGCCAAATTTTGAATTTAACCTCCAAATCTTGTCCTTTTTTTTTTTTTTTTTTTTTTTTAAGGTGTTGTGCAGGTTTCCTTTGAGGATGAAGACTGAGAGGTCAGATATGGAGTGATCATTTTGTGAGAAGTGATAGAGTGCAGTATGGTGTGTTGTCTTTTATAATTTTTCTGTGTGAGTTCATTTGAGAGTACAGTGATTGTCTGGTTTCACCTACATAATTGTTTTTGGGACATGAGTGCATAAATGAAGTACACCATATGTTGTAGTAGTTTTGTGTAGGATCCACGGTCACCATATCATTTACCAATAAACTTCCACAGAAGAAAGAAATTTTTCTGAAAGCCAGTTATTAACTTATGTAACCCAGATGTACAGCAACTTCTAGAGAGGGAGAGTGAAGTCTGTTTTATAGCCTTAGTTACGTGTGTTTTTAGCTCATGCAGTTCAGGCTCATGGCTTTAGCCTCCAGGGCCCCAGGTTCAGTCCTACCTACTGACAACCCTGTCCCTTGGCTTTATACTTATTAAAAAACCCATCCAAATACTTTAAAATAACGTAATGCCCAGTTCAGGTATCATTTTTCACATACCAATCTAGACACATTTCATTCACTACTTTTGACAAACTTTACTCCACTATGAATAAGTCCCATACTCCAACAGGTAATACTATACAAACAACATTACTCACAATTGCCCTAGGACTCAAAAGTTGAACTGGAAAATAATACCTCATGCTTTTTAATATGGAAAATACATCATACAGTTCTTTCAGTCTTTCTGTCTAGCAGATATGTTCAGTGATGTTGCTGAAGTTGGGATTAAGGTTTTGCTTTATAGTGAGGGGTGTGCTGTTTTGTATTGTGTTGTGGTGTCTATCTAAGTGTAACTTTTAATAGACTTTTTTCCTTTTGTGCATCATACAGACCTTGAAGAGGAAGAACAAATTTAAATTGTAAAAAGTGTCAGTTCAAAAGAATTTGTATAATTTTGTTCTGGTACTTTTAATAGTGAATACTTAAGAAATTTAAAATATTTAATATTTTTGATTGCTATTGAAATGACTGTGAAGACTATAGGCTAGCTCCTGTACTCACCAGCTTTGTTTTGTGAACCTTGATGCCAAGTGAGGGAAATCTGACATGGAGTAATGCAGCCAGTTTTTAGTCCCTTCCAGTTACTGAAGTAGCCCAGAGAGTTTGCTCCTCTGACTTAATACGAGAGAGGGATGTGAATGGTTAACTGTACAAAACACCGTACTGCACCCTATGACTTCTCACAAAAGATCACTGCGTATCTGATTTCTCAGTCTTCATCCTCAAAGGAAACTTTAACAGGTGAGACCTACTGGTTCCAGTTAACTCATTGGGGGCTGAAGCAGCTCCCCGCCCACTGCAGACAGGGGGCTGCTTCAGCCCTGTGAGGCTGGGTGTGCTTTAGTCATCCGGAGCAGCCTCTGTCCGTGGTGGCCCCAGCCAGGGCACGCCACACACAGATATGCTCCAGCCAGCCAGAGCAGCCCCTGTCTGTGGCAGGGGGAGGAGGGCTGGAGCTCCAGCCCGTGCCCCTTTAATCTCTTTAAACATTGTGTTTAACTGATTAATCAATTAAACGGGATTTTACATTCCTAATAAGAGAATCTTTAATATAACGGAATAGATTAACATGAGAACATAAAAATGGCCATACCCATGGTCCATCTAGGCCAGTCTCCTGTCTGCTGATAGTGGCCAATACCAGATGCCCCAGAGGGAGAGAACACAATAGGTAATCCTCATGTGATCCCTCTCCTGTTGCCCAAATCCAGAGAAACAGAGGCTAGGGACACCATTCCTACCCATCCTGGCTAATAGCCATAGATGGACCTAACCTCCATCAATCTATCTAGCTCTTTTTTGAACCCTGTTAAAGTTATTGGAAAGGATATTACTTGTTGATTGAGCAGGATTGTTTATGAAGATTTGTAAGTTTTCCTTCAAAGAAGCCCCAAAAGGGACCCAAACACTGTATCTGTTTTCTCATGATCTCTGAAGAATATGTGTATGTACCACAAAAGTAATGATGTATTCTGGATAATTTTCACAAGAGCTAAATGCATTATCCACTAAGTGGGTGCATGGTAAAAAAAATATATATATATCTTCTGTGTGTTGTTGCAAATGAGTATCAAACAAGATACTTATCTGAACACCAGCCGTTTTCCTGACTTGATCACTCCTATCCCTACATGAAAAACAAAACAAAATGCCTCTCTCCAAAGACTAGACTATTATTGAATTATTTTGTTTTCCAGCTTGAAACACCCAGGGTCAAACATGAAGATTTAATCCTTCAAAAATGGGTGTATGAAGAAAAGGAGATTTTTTTTTTTTGCCTTCAATATAGAATAAAAACAAAAGGATCTTTGATATTGAAAACAAAAAACTACTGCAAAACTTGGCAACCTATTACAGTTCAGTTCTAAGTTCTACTCTTGGAATATTCTTTGTGGGAAGCTGATGAAACAATAGCACCCACTACATATTTCAAAGAAAATATCACTGTTGAATAAATTGACATTTTAAGAAGGAGCAGGCCCTCCATTACCAAAATGGTGGCTAAAGAATTTTTTAAAATGGCTACTTACTGTTGTCCAGAGTAAGTTCTATTCTAATTGTCCAGTCACAGTTGTAGTAATAAATTTGATTTTTTTTAAAGTCGTATGGTTAGAAAAAGTTGAAAAATGTTGTGATGATCCTGCAAACTTAAGTGCTTCATGTTAGGTATGTGAATAGTTCCATTGAGTTAGCCTAGGGGCCCAAATTCTGCAATCATAATATTTTTATCTCAGTAAATGTTGCAACATTGTATACATATATTTGCTCCTAGTTGAAAAAATACCAAAAGTTATTTAATGCCCTCAATACTGAATATGCGTGTATATAATTATATGTAGTATGTCTTATTTAATATGTACCTCATACATATGCATATATAGATATAAAATATACACAACAGCTATACCAATGTATTTAATGTATGCTAATTAGATAATCTGAAAATACACGCAAAGATGAATAATAACAGAACAAAAAGTAAACACCATTTACGGATGCCTACAAGAAATAAGCCTTGTAAGTGATGAGGAGTTGAGTGGGGAACAGAATGTTTAGTATAATAAACAGGTCAGTTACTTGTAAAGATATATCTTTGTGTGAGAAAACTATATATTTGACTGTATAACTCCTCTCCGCTCTTCAGACATTATCTGTCTTATTAGGCCCTGATCCTGCAATGTTTTGTATGTGGGTGAACTGCTGAATTTGTATGAAGCCTATTCACTTGACTTCAGTGCTACATAGGTACAGATAATCCACCTAGACTCAAAAATTGTAAGGTCTGGGACTTGATCATAAGCTTTTCAAGGAAAGGACTATATAGCACAGGGCTGGGCAATAATTTTTGATGGGGGGGGCCACTCCAAGATTTTGGAAAGTAGTTGAGGGCTTAAATTGTTTCTCTGCCAGCCAGCCTGCCTGCTTGCCTGGCCACATGCTTCATTGAATAACTGAGCTGAGGAGAGGGGGGTGGTTGTTCTTGGCTGCCTGTTATTCCAACAAGCAGCTTCCATTGGCTGTTTTCTGGCCAGAAACCAGCCAATGGGATTGTGCTGGTGGCGGCTCCTGAAACTTCACCCCTCTCCTCCAGTTTTAAAACAGAAACGGAACCCTGCAGCCGCGTATTTGCACGGTGCGCGAGG
This sequence comes from Rafetus swinhoei, assembly GCA_019425775.1. NCBI lineage: Eukaryota > Metazoa > Chordata > Testudines > Trionychidae > Rafetus > Rafetus swinhoei. Next base: position 60,896,390 of record CM033427.1, read on the forward strand.
CTGCGGGGCAAGCAGGTTAGCCTGCGTAGAACTCCCCACTGCCTCCTTGTGCTGGATCTGGTGGCTTGCCGGGCTGGATTCATCTCGCAGGCCAGATTTTGCCCAGGCCTGATATAGCACCTAGTACCATGTGGTTCTGTCCTAATATAAAAACTAAATATTAAGGTCGCATAGGAAATAATGAGATAATATCTAGATATTATTATACATAAAGCATCAGATTTACTCTCGTGAAATATTTAATTTAGGTTATATTCATATTTGCTGAAACTGCCAAGAAGTTACTGAATTCTACATTGGATTATTTGCCGTAGTGTGTTTGAATGTGATCTTGCAAAGCCTTAGTTATGTCAGTGATGCTCCTGAAGTCAATGGTATGACTTGTCCAGTGGTTACTTGCCCAGTGCTGCAAATCCTTACATATATTTTTTTATTTGTATACAGGAGACACAATGGTCCAAATCTTCAGCTGCTGCAAATTGTCATATCTCCATTGACTTCAATGGAGTGATGTCTGTTTCTGCCATTTGTGGATCTGGCCTGAAGTGATAAATACTTCTTTGGTGTTGAGAGCAAGCTGTAGTAATATATGTGTTGTAATTTTTTGTTTTACATCTTAATAGGTGCTACTGTACCAGCCCATAAAGCAGTCCTCGTGGCTCGCTGTGAGGTAATGGCAGCTATGTTTAATGGAAGTTATATGGAAGCAAGTAGTTGTCTGGTTCCTGTTTATGGGGTTTCCAAGGATACTTTTCTCTCCTTCCTAGAGTATCTGTATACTGACTCTTGTTGCCCAGGTAAGCAAATGTAAAAATATCTTACATCCTTTAACTCCTTGCATACTTCAGGTATATTTTTGCCCCCTAGATTTTTGGGAGGGGGATAAGGAGGAAGAGATAAACCAGTACTTTTTTCATTTCTCTGTGTCTGCAACATACAGAATGAAGGCTATGTTTCTTCTCTAGTGATTCTAACCTAACTTATTTGACACAGCTGGAAAACGTATTAAAGTTTTATACTTCTCTGTAAATTAATATTCAGGTGTAATGCCGAATAAAATTAAGTGAAAAGTTTCCAGTAGTATTCTTAACAGCTTCATCCTTTTGCATTTGTGTCAAAATAACAATGTTGTAAACAAGTACATTGGAAAGAATTTTGCATTACCAGATGCTGTAAATTCACTAGTAAAAGTGTTCATATTGGTGGATGTATATTTGGTTAAAGATTTCTACTGTCTGAAGATATTTCTTAGAAACTTTTTGTCTTATATTGTGCCACAGGAAGTCACAACTGAAAATGTAGCGCCCTTCTTTAAAAAGGAAAACATTATATTTGTTCATGACTTACCAAAATACAGTTCATTAGTGCATCATTCCAATGAAATATTTAATGGAATTAGTGTGAAGTAAAATAATAATTTTTTTTTTCATCTTCTACTTAAATAACACAATGAAAATTAAATCTGAAGTAATTTCAAGGCAATTCCAATGCTTTGAGGCCATTTTCTAGATTAAAACAGTATATTTAAACTTTCTTTCTAGTCAGAGTTCCAGATTAGTACAACGCTTCAGATTTATACAAAGTACATATATAGACATAAAACATGTATTTTATTAATGTTATAGCAAAACTGATGACTATACTGTACTGCAGTAAATCACGAGAACAGATTTTGATTGAAGTAATTTTGGTTTTATAAACGAGCATGAGGAATATTGCAAATTTTAAGTTGCAGTAACTAAATATTTCATCTACCTTCTCCTAGTGAACGTGAATGAAACTACTTTTTAAAGTAACACTCCTTTTTCATCTCTCTTTCCCTCCCCCAACTCTATCTGCTTAAATGTTATCAGATTTACTGTTTGAGTTGAAACCTCGTTATATCATGTCTGACTTCTTCATGAAATTTTGCATAATTTTATAAAAACAAATTATAGCCATACAGCAAAATGATATAAGTTGGAAGGTCAAATCCTAAATTCATTGAAGACTTCTCGCTTGTGAGAGGACAGCAATATTTGACCCACACTCTAGAACTGTGGTATCCAACTATAGCAAACTAGCCACACTCAACAGGCCAAATAGACACATTGTTCAAGCCAATTAGCCACAATCAACCTGCCAAATAATCATGTGTGACTGGTGGCTAGCTTGTTGGACACCACAGCTCTAGAACACAGGAAGGAAGGTTTAGTAACAACATATTTGGAAGATAAAATAGTGACCACTCTTTGAAATTAAATACTTTTCTGCTAAAATAGATTTCACGTGTCAAAAATTGTGAAATATGGTACAGAAACATAAGAAAATGATCAGCAGCCCTTGGATTTTATTTCTATTCCAAGCAAATTTAAGTGGTTATTGTAAAAATGGTTTTAATCAGCCTGCCAATGAGTACAATAGACATAAATCATGTTTTTAATTTTTTTACCAGCCAGTGTTTTGCAAGCCATGTCTCTCTTGATTTGTGCTGAGATGTACCAGGTATCCAGACTCCAGCATATCTGTGAGCTTTATATCATCACACAGCTGCAGAGTATGCCTAGTAGGGAATTAGCATCTACAAGTCTCAGTGTTGTCAGTTTGCTCAGAAAAGCCAAGGTATGTATTGCTCAGACATGAATATGTAATACTTTAGTGATGGAATTTCTTCAAAATATTTTTGTTGATATTTCACTTTTCAGGGTTTGATATTTGTATCTGCTTTCTAGGGATTTATGATAGCATAATGATAGGCAGAGTACAGCCTGCCAAGAACACAGCTTCTCCCAACCTTTGTGCTGTGAGAACTTTCTTATTTGTAGCATGGCTGTGCATTTGTGATACATCCTGGCACTGAGCCATATAAGTAGTAATCCAGCTAAATTGTGCATCTTCTATCATAAAGCATGCAATGAATCTAGATGCAGTGGTTCCTCCTCTAATGCTAAGGAGCTGTCTTCAACTGCACCACATCTCAGTAACACAGAAGGACTGGACAGAGTGTGTGTTGGAAATGATAAATAAACAACCAAGTGGTAAGAGGAAGATAGAGGAGCTGAGGAAAGAGGCGACACAAAAATAAAAGACAAATTGGGGGAACAGAAAAGGAGGGTAAAAACAAGACAAAGATGAAATCATTTATAGGGGTCCTAGATAGAAAGTGCAGCCTCTTAAAGAAACAGTGTTTCATTTAAAAAAAAGGAGAGGGCAGAATTAGCATACTCATAATAAATTATTGTAAAAAATACATAAAGACAAGGGAGAGAGGAGTTAAGAGCTTGCTGTAGCATTAAACAGTGATTAAGTTATACTTTGTTAGATAGCTAAATTTAGTTTAGCCTCTGTTATATTAACCAAAATTTTTTAGAAAAGATAGACATACTTTCAACAGTAACTTTGAAATTGACTTCTAACAGGCCTGTATTTTCTCAGTTCTAGTCTGCTTTGTGGGACTGTTATGATGGCTGGCAGCTATTTGTTTTCTGCCTGTCTTCTGATATTTCAAACATGTTGTGTTGTAGTTTATTTTTTGGTAAATAGAGGTAATAATTAGAATATAAATTGTCTTTTTAAAAATTTCTCCTATTACATCTGGTGTTCAGTAATTGTTCAGAGAAAGGGTCTGCTGATCATTCCCATACAGATCTGGGAATCAAAAAACGATTAGTTTCTTCCTGTGACAACTCTTACTCAGTTCTCCTTCCATATTTAAGTGTAGAACAACTGCAGTAATAGCACCTGTGCTTTCGTGCCACTAACTACCTCATCTTCAGTTAAAAGCCTGAATTTCAAGGCTTTTCAGGTAGTTAACTAATTCCTTCCTTTTAAAAAAGAAGAAAACCCTTTTCCATTATATTTAGACTGAAGAAGTGTTAAGTAATGCTAATTCTGAGCATGTAAGGACATAAGTACATCTTTCCAAAGTTTTATTTGTCTGTTTTATACGTTTAATCAAAATTATATCTCACTTCCCAGGACTTGCTATTTAAACACCATATAACAACAAAAAAACTTTACTGCTAAACTCCACTGTGGGGAGGGGTTTGAGTATCTGCTGCTAAATTCCCTTTAGCTAAGGAGTTTTCAACAGTTGTCACTATCCCCGGTTCACATGTAAAAAGGCTTGGGCATCTGTATGGTACTATATTTATTTCCACCTGATATTGCTCTCAGAATTTGTATGTCGTTGCCAGTTTGTTGTGCTATTTTTTCCCTAATGTATTTTTGTCCACACCTGCCATTCTTTGTTTGCTATGCTGTTATTTTAACACTAGACATCTTAAATTATTATTTTCATTTTTTCTTTATGCTACTCTTTTTGTATTATAGTGGTCATGAACACTATTTGTATTCCGTTTCACTTTTTTTTTTTTTTTTGCAGTTTCACAACTCTGACTGCCTTTCAACTTGGCTCCTGCATTTTATTGCCACTAACTACCTCATCTTCAGTCAAAAGCCTGAATTTCAAGATCTTTCAGGTAGTTAACCAAATCCTGCCTTTTAAAAGGGGGGGGGGCACACGACCTTTTCCATTATATTTAGACTGAAGAAGAAATGCTAAGTAATGCTGCTTCTGAGCATGTGAGAACATAGGTGCATCTTTTTGAAGTTTTATTTAAGTCTATTTTAGACATTGAATCAAAATTACAACTTACTTCCCAGGACTTGCTATTTAAACACCATATAATAAGCAGAATATTTGTTAAAGAAAAAAGTTAGGATCTCTGTATTGCTGATATAACATATTAGGAAACCAGTGATTAAATGGCACATCATTCATGCAAATAAACCCAAGTGACAAAGCACTCAGTCAAGTTAGTTTAAGAAATGGAAGTGGAAGAGGTAAATTATTCAGTTTAAGCCAAACTTTGTGAGATGTATCCACCAGTTTGCTTTAGGAGAAATGTAGAAATCATCTGCCTGATTAATAGAAGTTGCATAAGCTCATCACCCATCACATTATAGACCTATTGTACTCTGCTGATAGCTGTACTTATGCTTGTCCCTGGTCCAAGAAAATAGGCCATGGACATCCTCTGCTGCAGTTTGATTCAGGAAATGCTGGGACGCTGAGTTAGAAAGATGTATATTGCCTAACTATTATTAAGATTCTGTGTTTGTCACAGAAATCACAGATTCCTTGACTTTCCATGAGTTCTGCAGTAGCTAGTGTACCTGGCCTGAGGGCTGCCTGAGCTGCTCGGGCAGCCCTAGGGCCAGGTGTATTGGCTGCTTCTGGAGCAATCATGGCCCCCGCCCCAGCTCCCCAGCATCAGGAGTTTGGGGAGGGGAGGGGCTTGGAGTGTGGGGGCTGTTTACCTGGGGAGGGAGGGGGAGGGCGAGGGCTCCTGGGAAGGACAATAGGAATTCCTCTTCTGTGGTTTCTAGCTCCATGTGCTGCATCTGCCTGCAGGCACTACCCCTCACAATTCCCATTTGCTGTGGCTCCCGGCTAATGAGAGCTGCAGAATCAGGTCTGGGGTAAGACTGGAGGCAGAACATGGAGCTAAGAGCTGGTGGTCACCACTTCCCAGGAGTTGGGTACCAAGCTTGCCACAGGCGACCTCTCTCCCAAGCATCTGTAGTAGGCTGCCCCCCTCCAGCACTCACAGTGCCCCCAGGGCTGTCCCCCAAACTTCCCCTCCTCCCCAAATTTTATTCAGGGGGTTTATATATAGTACAAGTCATGGACAGGTCATGAGTTGTGGTTTTTTTTGTTTACTGCCCCTGACTTGTCTGAGTTTTACTAAAAATACCCATGACTAAAATGCAGCCTTAATTATGATGACCTAAAACTGTTTTTTTGTTGTTGTTTTTTTTAGTTTTTTATGTTTTGGGAACATCTGTGACAAAATTTAAAAAAAAATCAGCCCACAACAAAAAGGAAATTCAGCATTAGGGCTTGTTTAACCTTTTGTCTCTTATCAGAAGCTTTCATTGGTCTGTATGAAATTGAGTTATTAGAGATGTATCCACACCTCTTTGTCACTCGCAGTATAGGAAGTCATAGGTATGAAGAATGAACTACTCCTTGTTCATTTTGGCCATATAAGAAAGTGTACACTGTTGCTCCCTGTGCTATATCTCTCTCGTAGATAAAGGATTTGTCTGTAGGACTGTCATCTTGGTGTCTTTTCTAAATACTAAGTTCATTTAAAATTTACTTGAATTTATCACAACAAGGGTATCGAGGCAGTTGATTTTTACACAGTTCATTGCTTAAAAAAATATAGGCACAATGGACAGAATTTCAGCTTTAACTTTGTCTCTCCCTTCTGTTATGGATTTCTATGTTAATGTTGTTTAAACCAATTTTTAGAATTTTTCTGTTTGTATTTTATTTGTGTATACACATAAGTTTAACATTGATACTATTTATTTACTTTTAGCGGTCGAACGTGATTTTGTGGAGATGCACAGATGGCCTTCCAGTACGTACCTGAAACAGCTTGCCGATTACAGGAACTACATTCACTCCCAGAAATGCCACTGCGTAGTAATGTAACCTGAAGATTGATTATTCACAAAGTGTTCTTAGACTAGAGCATCAGAAACTGGGAGTTACGTGGAGGCTATTAAAACTGTAGCAGGGATTAAAATAAACTTTTGAATCCTGCCGAACTTTATAATGTGCTTGCTCAATGGTTTTTTCATTAATAATGAATTACTGTGATGCTTTAAAGGAATTAAGAAATATACCATAGGACAGCATAAAGGAGTTAATCCAATATGTAACTCAGGCCTGGTCTATACTACAAAGTTAATTCATCATAAGCTGCATGTGTGCATATGCATGTGTTTATACCTATACTTGTCTCTTGCTGATGTTAGTGCCCGGTTACAACAATGCAGAAACATTACTTCCCTGAACAGCATTAAGCCACGATTGATGTACTGAAGTTGATGCAATGTAAACGTAAACACTATGAGTATGTCTACACTACAAGGGTATTTTGAAATAAGATATTTCAGAGTAATAACTCCCAAAATAACTATTTCAAAATAGCACATCCGCACTACAGGGAAGCCTTGAAATTAGTCCAAGGCAGGGTCCCCTAATGTGGATGCACTACCTTGATTTAGAGCCCCAGGAAGCACTGGGAAGTAATTACTTTGAATGGCCCTGGGGAGGAGCTGCAGTGGATACTTTTGAGGAGTGAGGCAGAGGATGGGAGACGTGACTAGGGAGCTACACCTATGCTGTGAATTAGCACCTGTTTTGAGACTCCAACAGTCCAGTCAGTCCCAGTAGTTAAGCATAGGTGAGCCTGCTGCAGGGGAAGGAACTTTGGGTAAGTGTATAATGAATTTCCCATTATAATTGTGTACTGCTGGTGCCCCAGTTTAACAGGACATGGTTATTGACTTCTCATGAATTTACTTCTACTAAAGCAGGTAGTAGTACAGCAAGAACAATTACCTACTTTTCATTCTCTTGTAGAGTTAGGCAAGTGGGGCACGTGGAGCAATTTATGTACACAACGATGCCCCTTCAATTATCATGAGGGATCTCAATGAAACTTTCCTGGAAGTACTCTGCAGTCCTCCCCTGAAAGTTTCTGGAGATGGCAGCCTTATATCTTCATTCATGGCAGGACACTATCCCACGCCACTCAGCAGTAACCTCAGTGGGAACCCTTGTAGTACACTGGCTTGCAGCAGAAAGGTCTGGGTGGCTTTGGAACAGTAAACAGAGGTTATGGTGTCTGTGCCTTTATTATATCAGTGAGGGAGCAGCTAAAATCATGACGATTGTGGCTGGCTAGTGTGTAGCACTGTGCACAAGCACTTTGAAGGAAAAATGTAAATAGCATGTCTTCAAAGTTTTCAGTGTTCCGAAGAAGGGGGTTCTGAATCTTAACTTTCACTTTGTAACTATACTGACAGAGGTACCTCTGTGTTTTTTCTGCGGCTGCCACTGTGGCTGTGAGGTTCTCCCTCCACACCAGTGTAACACCTCAGCTAGATGAGAAGAAAGAAAAGGTATCAGGATGATGTGTTCAGTGAGGTGCTGCATGCCAGTGCTGCATCAAAAGGGTCTGGAGAGTGAAGATTACAGACAGTCCAGGGAAGGAAAAAGCAGATAGGAGAAAGTCCCAGTGGGAAAAGGAGAGGGAGATGCACCAGGACATAATGGAGCTTCTCTATCAGCAAACAGAGATTCTGCAGACTCTTTTGGACTTAAGTTTCAACAATGCCAGGTTTTCCTCTCCTTGCAGCCCATGGGAATCTCCATAACATCAACCTATGGTCTCCCTTCACTTACTCTGTGGCATGAGGGATTTATCCCTATCCCTACTACTCGTCCACAACAGACATTGAGGACAAGCACAGCCTCACATAAACTGCTCTGTGAAATCCACGGTTGCTGAGTATGTAGGTACCCTTTCCGCTGGTGGTTCTGTTTCAGTAATATAGTCAGGTCTGTTAATGTATTTCCTTTTAAATTGCACAGATTTTCCTTTGCACTAGTTTTGCTACTGAATACTATTCTATGATTTGGAAAATATTTTTTTTTTAGTTCACAACAGAGTGCTTAGCAGTTCTGAAAGCATCTACTTAATTGTTTCTGTACAGTGTGACACAATTCATAGGTATCGAGTATCAGAGGGGTAGCCGTTAGTCTGAATCTGCAAAAGCGGTGAGGAGTCCTGTGGCACCTTATAGACTAACCGAAGTGTTGGAGCATAAGCTTTCATGGGCAAAGACCCACTTCATCAGATGCACGAAAGCTTATGCTCCAACGAAAGCTTTGGAGCATAAGATTATGCTCCAACACTTCGGTTAGTCTATAAGGTGCCACAGGACTCCTCACCGCTTTTACAATTCATAGGATCAGTGACAAATGACATAGTAGTCATAAATGTAGAGCAAGTACCACTAAGAGTCAGTCTTGTAAGTGGACACCTATATCCCTTCAATCTTCCAAAAGAGCATTCAGTTGTATTTCTGTACCTACTAAACTGATAGCAAACTCTTTAGTGCTGTTGGAGTGTTGCAGGTTCATGAGCCAGGGGAAAAAGAGGTAAGCTGGGTTCCCCAGGATTGCTGGCATTTCAGCATTGGCAATGTTAATATCATTTGTGAAAGCTATGAAATTGACAGTAATACTTCTGTTTCAGGAGAATGTTCTGTAGTGTAGGAAAATTTCCTGAGAAAGTTCTGACTCCTACAAACACCTCAGTCCCCACTGGTTTACAGTTAAATCATTTCAGCAATACCCAGCTGCCAAGGGGATCATAGTCACAAAGAAAGAGGTAACCATAGCTAGCTGCAGAGGTTTGACTAATAGGACAACCTAGAACTTAACTCTGGTTAATGAGAAGCCTTTGCAGAGTGATGCATCAGCTTAATGAGTTAATGGTGAACTGTGTATCTGAGTGGGGGTGTGCCATGTTGTACTAATTGGATTGGTTCTAGTTGTGTGGATTTGTGTGGATTCATTTTTTGATATGAGCAAAAATAATCAAGCCTGGAGGTCTTAAATAGGATCCCAATAGCATTGTGTGACATTCTGGTGAGGAATAGATGATAGCGAGTAGCTTTTTCAAATATTTGTGTATACACATTTAACAGCACTCTAAAATGAGACTGTCTTAACTAAAGAATAGATGTGTACAGTAGCATGGATTTTATACAGGAAGCAAGTTCTTCAAAGTGGTTCCTTCCGCTTACCAGCAAACCCACAGTCTTACTTAAATTCAACTTTAACTAACTGTTCTTGAAAGATGTGGCACGTGTAATATGTCAGTGTTTGGTCCTATAGGGACAATGCAGCAAAAGGAATATTAATGAAAAAGTTACTTAGTCCTGAAAACAAGATGGGATTAACCATTTTAAAGGCACCTGCAAAAGAAATAAAGGGGGGAGGGATAGCTCAGTGGTTTGAGCATTGGCCTGCTAAACCCAGGGTTTTGAGTTCAATCCTTGAGGGGGCCATCTGTCAGGGATGGTACTTGGTCCTGCCATGAGGGTAGGGGACTGGACTTGACCTCTCAAGGTCCCTTCCAGTTCTATGAGATAGATATCTCCATTTATTATTTAAATAGCTGCCAGGCAAACGTAGACCCACCATATAGATTGGTACCTGTAGTGCTTTTCTGTTAATAAAGAGGAAATGTTTTGTAACTCTACAAAGATAGTCTTTTGGAAATTCCACACTAGAATCCTAAGAGACTTTCTTCTGATGTGGTTTTAGAGATCCAGATGGTGTTTTCTATTTTGGGACAAATAATGGTACTCTGGCTCAAAATACTGATTGTTAGCTCAGTGTAGGAATATGATAATTAATAGTATTTATATAAACCTTTGTGTCTGATCTAAGAGTTTTACAAACATGAGCAACATTATTATCTTCATGTCACAGATGAGGAAGATTGAAGCACAGAGAGCTTGAGATTTGTTCAAGATCATATTGCTAGTAAGTGACAGGACTAGGAATAGCACATTTGTCTCCTACAAGGAATAAAACAAATGAGTCTGCTATCATAGAGGAAAAGAGATGTTAAAAATGAAATAAAAATGGTCATACGTTATGGATGAAACTATATATGCATATAATTTAATAAATGTAAAAAAATATTTAATTATCTCATTTCCTAATTTTTGTATCTGTTATAATAGAAATTTAAAATTCCAGATGTAGATCAACTGGATGAATCACAAATTTTGAAGTTTTGAAAACTTAAAGCCATCAGCAAAAATGACTACAGAATTGCAAAGCTAATATGCACGAACAGTTACTTATTAACATGCTCCATCACACTATCTACACTTACAAGTGGCCAGGTTAATCATTTAACTGGTGTTTGTATGCCCAAATACTAAATTCATATGTGCAATCACAGTAATTACATATACAAATTGTGTGCGAATGTTTGCCCATTATTGCATGTGGCCATAGGTTTTTAACAGTTTGAAAATAGTCTGATCTGCTATTCTAGAATGTCTTGCCAATAACTCAGTGTAGTGGGATATTTATTTTCATGAAGGATATTTCATAAATCCTCTCATAGCTTTAAAAGCATACGGTAAAATGGAAATATCATTTCTGTGGGGCAGAGAATGTTTTATGTTGTTGTATATTTATTTTAGCCTTTTGTGTTAATCATCCACAAACACTTTATATGGTGAACCCAAGCAATGGGAGGAGATATTTATCCACAGATGATAACTTGATGATTACTCAAATGCAAAATATCATTCCAGTCTTTTTAGGTGCCCCTGTTATGGGTACTACTTCTGTCAGGTGCAGGCACTAGGTCAAACCCAGAATGATGTAGTGATTTGAGAGGCTGATTTCTCCATATATATCGGCAGAATAACAAATTGATATTTTTCTTTAGAAATGTGCTTTTTAAAATTCAAAATCTGTGACTTAGCACTAACACTCATTTTATGTAGAAGTGGGTTGTGATGTTTAGTTGCTGTAGATGCAGTATCTTATTACTTAGGTACAATTCAGAAATCCACAGATGATATTCAGAAGTTATTAGGGGGCTGTGCCCTGTTTGCTATGCTCGCCAACCCCCCTCTTTGGCTGCATAATCGGCTCCCCCCTGCTCACTATGCTTGCCCAGCCCCCCTCTCTCTGGCCGCTTTTGCGGCCAGAGAGCTTGAGTACATCATTCTGTTGCCCGGCAGGAAAAACGTTTATATAGAGAGAGAATTGACAGACCACTGAATTTGATATGACAACTTTTAGAATGTATAATATTTTAGCATTTTTGCATTGGTTTAAGTTAGGAAATTCCTGAAAACATGATTCAAACAACTAGAGGAGCTGGACATTAGCTCTGAAAAGTTACTATCTTGGCTTTGTATAGGCAATTAAATCTAGTTTAACCTGCATTTTTCTCCTAAGGTAAAATAATCACCTATTTAACAATTTAATATATGGTATAGTAGTATTCAGGAATTTATTCTTTTGTAACTGTTTTGAGTGCATATTGAGAAAAGAATGGACTTCTACCTTATGAGAGAATCCTGTTAACATTGCATGCTTTTTTTTTTTGCCATGTTTGTTAATGACATATTTACTCTTATGTTAAGCCAATATGGAGGCTTATATTGAGGCCAACATAGGTAGCCTTCTGTCCTAAGAAACATTAATTTCCACAGGATGGATAGTCTCTCCTATAGTCTTTAGCTCTTGATAAAATTGATAAGAAAAATTCAGGAGATAGGGTCTTATTTTACAAAGGCATGCACTGAATTTTACTTTTTGATATTTTCATAAATTATGGAATGGTATTTTGAGTAAAATGTACACTTTGTAGATTTAGTATTTAACACTTTGTAACAAAACAATAAACATTTTTACTGCATCTCAATTTCATGTGATGACTTACCCCTTTTATTTTTAGAAAGTTTGAACAGTGCTGGATGTGTGATTCATATGCTGCAAATGCGTGATTCATATACTGGTTTGGTTGGACCTCCCTAGTCTGGCACCCTTGGGACCTGAGCCGTCCCGGACCAGGGGAGGTCAATGCTCCTCTCCCTGGGGCTCCCAAGGCTGGAGTTCCCCACCCTACTGCTGCCCCACTAAAGCTGGCCCAGCTGAGGCTCCCCGCCCTGCTATATGCTGGTTGTGCTGGGAGTTGCCAGGGGTTCCCCAGCCAGGGCTGCCTGGATGTCGCCAGCCCTGCTATTTTGGGGGGTTCCTTGGGGTTCCCGAGGCCACCTGGCTGCCACTGGGGTTTCCCGGCAGGCCAACCCTGCTGCTACTGGTGGTTTCCTGGCCAGGGCTGCCTGGCCATCCCATTCCTGCTGCAACTGGGACATTCCCAGGGTTCTCCAGCCACTGCTGGGCCCACTGCCAGGGGCTCTCTGGCCACCTGATCCCACTGATGCTGGGGATTCCCCAGCTAAGGTGGAGGCTCCCCGATGCTGTCTGGCCCTGCCGATGCCAGGGCTCCCCTGCCTAGCAGCTGCTGGCCCAGATGGAATTCTGCCAACACTGCATTCTCCTGGCTGTTTCCCACTCCTGGTGCTCTTTGGTCCAGCAACTTCCGTGGCTTTGCTGGATCACAAATGTTGCCAGACCAGAGAGTCCCAGATTTCGGCGGTTCAACCTGTACATAAAGTGAGAGTATGCAAAAAAATAAAAACATTGTATTTGTGGTACCCCAGAGCCCAAATAAAAATTAGGACCCCCTTGACTACATGTTGTGCATAGCAAGACATTTTGTAGTAGGATTTGTGTTGAAAAGCATTGCATTCTTCACATGGTTTGTATATAAATACTGAAGATCCATTTTAATAAAGTTTCTCATTAAATCATAGAGATGAAATAGCCTCTTCATAGCTACACTTCTTTATTTTCATGCCTTCTCTAACATACTCAAACTTTTTGCTGACCTTGAACTAGCCTGTGAGATGAGGAAAGAGAATAAAGTATGAGGTTTTTGTCTGTGTTTTTTCTTAGTGATGCATCAGTGTAGCCAGCTCTGTTGTAGTACTCCTGCCAACACTTGCTGTTTACAGCTGATTTCTTAAATAACCTGAAGATCAGTAATAGAGAAAAAGAACAGGATTCTTTGGTATGAAGCTGGGAGTGATTTGAGTCCTTAATGTTGCATTTTAAAGATAACACAGATTTGCTCGCTGAGGATTTTTCCATTAAAGTAAATCTGGGCCATGACTTAATTGCCAAAGGGACTATTGTGATAGTCTAGATACTCCAATCACTGTACATGCTGTCACAGCTGTGGGGTAACTATCTTTGATCCCTTTGTGGCATCTGATGATGGCTAGAGGCCTGATCCCTCAGTGGAATGTTGTAAAGAATGGCATGAAGGGGTCAAATGTACAGTTATCCCAGATCTGTGACAGCATGTCCAGCTATAAGAGCATCAGATGTTACTGTCTTAGACATGATGGTCTCAAACGGAGTGATTTTTTTAACCTTGGACAGGATTAACAGTGGCCAGCCACCTTTTCACAAAGCACAGTACATTTACTTTAGGGTCGCAGAGAAAAAAATATCAAAGCAAAAAGTCTATATACATGTTAAGCTTACCACCTATTGCCCATCTTTCCCATGGAGACCCAGCTAGGTTTCAAAGTCTTTGAAACTCTTCCAGAAGACTTAAGTCTTGTGTCAGTTCTTGGATTGAATGAATCCCCTCGCCGCACCATTTTGCATTCTTTTTCTCCTGGGTCTCTTGAAACCAGACAAAGCCAGTAGTTCTTTGAGTGATGTCTCCGTGGGTGCTCTACTCTGGGTGCCGGTGTGTCTTTGTGCCAGCAACTGGAGATTTTTCTAGCAGTGCCCTGCCACACATGTGCAGTAGCATCTCCTTGTGCCATTAGTGTCTGTTAGGCATGCATGCGGCACCTTAGTTCCTTCTTTCCCGTCCTCGGCAGCAGATGGAGCTCCCCTTCAGTCACCCCTTTTCAACCTGAAACAACAAAAAATTGTTACATTTCTTCAGTTTCTCGCATCCAAGTTTTTTACCCCTTCCCTTCCATCCAACACCCCCACACACACCTTTTTTCTCTCCCTCTCCCCCCGCCCCCTCCGAAAAAAAGTTTGTCATTCTTCACTTCAAAATGCCTTTCTCTCCAGCCTTCAAATGCTGCCACTCCTGTCGAGAAGCCATGCCAGTGTCTGATGGTCACTCTTCTTGTATCCAATGTCTAGGAAAGGCGCACGTGGCACAGAAGTGTTTGCACTGTTTGAACCTCACAGCCAGAGGTAGATGGGACCATGCCAACAAGCTCAAAACATTTTTGTATGAGAAGCCATTACAACCATCCTGCAACGATTCTCCTTCCAAAACTAAAGACCTGGACAAGGCAAGATGTATGGACAAAATTCCTTGCTCTATCTCTTCAGACAAGGCAAAAGTGAAAATCCAGGTTTCTCCAGCTGAATTGCTGCCTCTGGCTCTGAGCTCATCCAGGGTGAGAGTAGGCAACAAGTCCAGCACCTCACCCGCCTAATTGGGGCCACATAAGAGGGCCCACTTGGAGCCCAGACATAAGTCCTTGGCACCATAGCGTCGCCATCCAACATGCCAACCAGACATCATAGATCAATTGAAGATGGCACTGGACATGGCACCCAAGTGACCTCGCACTGACATGCCGCCGTCTCGGACGCCAATGCCGACCCCATCTTCAGCACCATCAGTAGACAGTGTAGACTGCTACGGTATTGCCAGAAGACCATCCCAGACACTCTACAGCACTGGCAACCCATGGTTCCTTGGCACTGGGTTCACCAGCATCCTCTGTGTGTTCAATACATTCACCCCATTCACCAGCTCCATCGCTCTCCCTTAGCGAGGCTGACACAGGACAATACAGTCGTTTCTCCACACAGCACTCCCGTCCTACCCAGAGGCATCTTCCATGGGAGTCCCATTCAGCAAGACCACCACACAATCCACCACCACTTCACTGCTATGGTCATCATTGGCCATATCCGCCGCCTCCATACCCGGGCCATACCTTGGGATACCTGGTCTTCTCATAGGAGCCATCACACTGTTCCATCAACACTGGCCAAAAGACCACCACATTTCCCACAGCCTACGCCTCGAGACACAACACTGAACTCCCATGAGCATCCACAGTCCAAAGGAGAAGACTCCATCTCTGATGGCGAGAACAGATCTCCACTCCACAATTCATCTTCATCCCCAGATGAAGCTATAATTCCCACCACCCCACCTCCAATAGATGACATCATACAGTTCCAGGAACTGTTCAAGAGGGTGGCTTCAGCACAGGAACTGGATCTAGAAGAGGTCCAAGAAAAACAATACAGACTTCTACATACTCTTCAACCTCCCTCCTCAGCCAGGATTGCTTTTCCTAAGGATAAGGCCATCATAGACCCTACCGATAATATCTGGCAGACACTGGCATCTGTCACGCCCACCAATAAAAGGGCTGACAGAGAAAATACTTTGTCCTGGCCAAAGGGATGGACTTTTTATTCTCCCATCCACCTCCCAATTCCCTGGTTGTAGACTTAGTCCAGCATAAAGCAAAGCACCGTAGTATGAAGTCGACTCCCCAGGATAAAGACCATAAGGGACTAGATATCCTAGGTAGAAAAGTCTATTCATCGGCAACTTTATAACTGAGGGCTGCTAACTACTCAGCAATGCTCGCTGACTATGACTATAGCAAATACTCCAGACTTCAGGAGTGCGCTCAGTACCTGCCTGAGCAGAAAATGCCTCCATAGCACCATTCATGAGGGCCATACCATTGCCTGTACCACCCTACGGTTGGCAATGGTCTTGGCTGACATGGCAGCCCGTACTTCTGCAACGGCCATTATGCGCAGAGCCTCATGGCTCCAAGCATCGGGAATCCCATGGGAGCTGCAGCAGAAGGTTGAATACCTTCCATTTGATAAAAATAACCTGTTTGCAGCCAAAAGAGATGAAGTTTTACGTTAGATGAAAGAATCCCAGACAACCTTATGAGCCCTAGGCATGTCCACACTGCCTAAAAGAGGCTGAGATATAACAACTATTTGAGACTCAGAGAGCTATACAAACAACACTGTGCGACTTCATAGAGTCCAGAGAGATGCAAGCCCCAGCATTAGCAACAGTCTACAGTGAGCCAACCTTCAACCTCTAAAAAACAAATTTGAAGGTTTGGTCAAGGGCCAGAGAGAACTCTCCACTGCTATGACACCATCATTTTTCTACCTACAGTTTACCCACCAGCTGCGGTCCTTTCTACACCAATGGACAGAGATAACATCAGACCACTGGGGACTAGAGATCATCAAAGTGGGCTACTCCATTTCCTTCATTTCCATTCCTCCCATCCATTTCTCCCCAACCCCCCTTCCTCTTTAGGGATCCCTCTCATGAGGTCCTGCTCCAACAAGAAGTTCAACACCTCCTGCAAATAGGAGCAATAGAGCCAGTGCCATCAACTTTCAAGGGGAGAGGGTTCTACTCCAAGTATTTCCTAACACAGAAGAAAATGGGTGGATGGAGGCCCATTTTAGACCTCAGGAAACTCAACAAGTACATAATGTACAGGAGGTTCAAGATAGTGACGTTAGCAACATTTATACCTGCATTGGATCATGGGGTTTGGCCCTTGTCTCTCGATCTTCAGGATGCGTATTTCCACATACCAAACCAGCCTGTGCTCAGATGCCTTTTAGTTGGCAACCAACACTATCAGTACCGCATTCTTCCATTTGGGGTCTCAACAGTTCCTAGGGTTTTCTCAAAGACTCTGCCTGTAGTAACTGCACATCTCCTTTGACTGTGAGTAATAATATTCCCTTACCTGGCCAACTGCCTCTTAAAGGGTATGTTGTTTCTGTAAACCCAGGACATGATCAATACAACTATTTCTCTCCTATTCAACCTCAGATTCCGTATTATCAAAAATCCATACTCCAGCCAACACAAACTCTTATTCATAGGAGCATGCCTAAATTCTACATCAGGCACAGCAACGTTACCCAGACAGATTTGAGGCTCTCACAGCCCTTATAGCCATGATACGAATAATGCCGACCATGACAGTACACACATGCCTCAAAATCCTGGGCCACATGGCAGCAACTACATATGTGGTGAGACTAGCCAGACTGCACATGAGATGTTTACAAGCGTGGCTCACCACTATCTGTACCCCTTTCAGGGACTCCCTACACAAAACTGACACTGCCACCACATGGCCTCACGTCAGTGCATTGGTGAACAGAGCCTCAGGACATGTTGCATGGGATTCCCTTTCGGCAACCTGCTCCCACCGTGGTTATTACAACAGATTTATCTCGTATGGGATGGGGAGCTCATCTCAGACCCCATACAGTACAAGGGAAATGATCTCACCACGAACTAATGCTCCACATCAACCTCCTCGAGCTCAGGGTGATACATTATGCCTGCTGTCATTTCCTGCTGTTCATAGCCCACAAAACAATCATCATGACAGACAATACGGCGTACATGAACTACATCAGTCGGCAGGATGGAGCCTAGTTCACCTCCCTCTGTACAGAGGCCTTGAGACCATGGAATTGGTGCATTGCACACTTCAACTCTATTGCTGCTTATCTTCCGGGGACACTCAACGTGATGGTGGACAACCTCAGCTGTATCTTCTTGTACCACCATGAGTGGGAACAAGATACTAGAGTCCTTTGAGACATCTGCAGATAGACCTATTTGCAATCAAGTCCAACCGAAAATGCCATTTATTCGGTTCAAGGGCAGCCCTGGGTAGGGGTTCTCTGGGAGATGCTTTTCTCCTAAACTGGGATGCTCTTCTCCTATACGCGTTCCCACCGCTACCTCTGATCCACCAAGTAATAGTGAAAATCAGACAAGACTGAGCACGGGTAATCCTTGTCGCACCCTCATGGTCAAGACAGACCTGATTCCTTTACCTGCACAGGTTAGCCATTGTGGCTCCTCACACATTCCTTCCACATCATGACCTCCTGACTCAACACCATGACAGAATTCTCCATCCTGGTCCCAGGAAACTTCACCTGAAGGCCTGGCTCCTCCATGGCTCCAGGATGCCAAAGTTATCTGCTCTGACAGGGTGAAGCAAATTCTCATTGACAGTAGGAGGGAATCCACCAGAAAGACATACAAAGTGGATGAGGTTCTTGCAATAGGTTAAACAGAGCCATCGTATCCCATCCAATACCATTCCCGTACCAAGGATACTGGACTATCTTTTGGGGGTAAGGGAAAGAGGACTCTTTCAACACAAAGGTTCACAGTGGCGATAGCAGCCTTCCACAAAACTACTGATGACACTTGAATTTTTGCACATCCCATCACCAAGCGTTTCCTTATAGGCCTTCAAAATACTTTCCTATCAGTATGCCCACTGACTCCTATATGGGACTGTTAGGGTGTTTATGATGTTTATAATGTTTATGTGGTTTATGTGTAAGGTGCTTATGTTTTCAAAATGGTGGTTGTCACCAAAGACTCCGTGGAAAGATCTAGGACTCTGTTTTCCCGCTTACAGTCCTTTGCACTTGTAACCAAATTGTGCAGATGGCACGCAGAAGTTGTGTACACAGCACACAGAAGCTTGCACAAGGCACGCAAACCCTATGCACACAGCACGGGAATTGTGCACACCACCCTACGCAGGTTTTCCCGCCAAGGACAATACAAAAGTACTGCACCCTAGGAAGGAATGTGGTCAGTCTGTGTGGACAGCGTCTGTCAGGCATCGGAGTGTCTGTGTCGTTGAGGGACCCTTCGTCCTGTACTGAAGGGTCAGGAACCAGTGTCCTCCACCCATCAGCAGCAGCTGTTCCAGCCTGTCATCGCTGAAGCAGGAAAGGCATAGGAACCTCTCACAACTGTGGTGGGTTCTCACACTGTGCTGTAGCGAAGGCTCAGCTTCAGTGGATCTGAGATGCACCAAACAGGGGTGATTGGTTTCTATCCGCCTTCGGACAACAACATCATTCCTGAATTACTCCACTGTGGCAAAGGCCCAGTGAGGACTGAGAACTGTGCCACCACCCATCTACCTTGGCTCCTGTGGTAAACGCCTAGGATTCCACCAACGGCAATCAATTCCATCTGCAAGAGATCACTTGCTGTTCCTCCCTGAGGGCTAATCAAAGCCTAAAGGTAGTAGGTCGCAAGAACCGTCACCACCATTGGCGGCGTAGAGACTCTGTAAAGTATATGTACTTTGCCTGTATTGGGGATCTTTCTGTCTGTCTTCTATTTTGGGGTGGGGGTTGAATTTTATTGGTTGGTTATTCTTGGTATTGTTTCATGCACTTGTCAATTTAAATTCTATAATATATTAATAAACTTAATCTGGACTCTGAGTGTTTCTTTGGGACATCCAACCGGTGATTAGATATGATACTGTCAGGGGCCTCCCTTCTGACAAATAGAGCGCATAACATCAGTGATCAGATCCTTATTCCAAATTCTAGATTTTCATTCTAAATTTGCTTGTTACTGAGACTCGGGGGTAACAGGGCCTGATTCATGTACTAAAGAGCTTAACTAAACCTCCCTTTGCACCATTAGCCACCTGCTCCTGGCTACACCTCTCCATGAAGGTGGCTTTCCTAGTAGCCATAACTTCCAGCAGGAGAATGGGCGAGATAGCAGCACTAGCTTCTGACCTGCCGTACACGCTGTTTGCCAAGGACAGGTTAATCCTCCGACCCCATGGTCTCAACTCCTTTCCATACCAGTGAACCTATACACTTACCTGCATTCTGTTCCAAGCCACAGCGTTGCACACCTTAGATGTATGCCCAGCACTCGCCTTTTATTTTGATTGAACAAGACTCTGGAGGAAGTCAACAAGGCTCTTATTGTTCGAAAGTGCTCAAAAGGTCAAGCTGTCTTCTCTCAAGTACCATAACAGCACTCTCCACCAGAGCTTTGGCTTCCACCACAGCTTTCCTTAATGTACCTCTAGAGGACATTTGCAAGGTAGCAACTTGGTCTTCTGACCACACTTTTGCGAAACACTATGCTCTTACCTCCGCTATTGCTCCAGCAACATCAGTTGGACAAGTGGTGCTGTCCTCAATTTCTTGGACTGGGCTCCAAACCTGCCTCCATGATACGAATACTCTCTAATCACCCAGAGTGGAGCACCCACTGGGACATCACTCAAAGTAGAAAAAAGAATTACTCACCCTGTGCAGAAACGTGGGTTCTTCATGATGTGTGTCCTCGTGGATGCTCCACTACTCACCCTCCTTCCCCTTCTTTGGGACTAGAACCAGAATAGAGACGGAGGCACCGTGTGTGTGCCTAACGAACACTACCATCACAAGGAGATGCTACCACGTGTGTGCGGCGCAGCAGGGCACTGCTAGAAAAATCTCCGGCTGCCAGCACAAGGATGCACCAGCACCCAGAGTGGATCACCTACGGGGGGACACACATTTCGAAGGAACCTCTTTTACTGCACAGGGTGAGTAGCTCTTATACAGTTTCCCCTACCCATCCCCCAAATGGTGTTACTTCAAAATTGTTTATCTATTGAGGGAATTAGTTTGCTTTTCTCCCATAACCCCGATCTTAATTCTCTGAGCTAGAATATGCTCCACAGCTCACAAATACACAAAGTATTACAGATATAATAATCTATGAATATACTATGTGCCAATAGTATCTGGCACATCTCATTACAATAACCAAAAGTGCTTCCAATACCTCACATCTGTCACACGTACATGTTGAAAGAGTTTGTTCCACTCTAAATAAAGACAGAGTGGGAAAAGGAATTAGTATTTCCCTGTTGTACAAAATGGGGAACTAAGGACCAGATTAATTAAATGACTTGTACAAGGTAAAAGAGGAACTCCAACAGTGGAATGGGAAATTGAACCTTTATCTCTTACCTGTCCAGTGCCTTAGCCAAATGATTTTTCCTTTCCAACTGAACCTTTAACTGTTTCTCTTCTAAGGACTCTTGTCTTAAGATGATGAGGTCCTAGGGAGGCAGGTGGTCTGTTTTGTGGCAGCAGGCACAATGAAAGTGTTCTATAAACACCCATATACCACTACCTCACTGGTGAAATAGTGATGCAAATAAGAGGAAATCCTCTGCTTTAACAAAATGGCTGCCCAGCTGGTTTATAAGCAACGCAGACACAAATTTAAAACAGAACTGACTTATCTACTCTTCTGTCAGCAGCAGAAATGTTGTTTTCCTTCCTTCCTTATTGCAATTTGACCTTTTTAAGTAATGTTTCAGTGAATCACATCCCACAAGCAATTTGATGTACTGCTTCCAAGAAAGTGACGTTTTAGAGGCATGGATGTTCCATAAGGGGAGCTACTTGTGAAAGACAAACTGCACTATAATAAAATTTCAGGGGGAAGGGAAAGCAGTCATCTATTATCCTAGGGTTGAAGTGTTTGTGCGTCTGTCTTTGTAAAGAAAGGATGTTACAGTTCACGGGGAAGGGGTAGCTTTCACTTGTTACTGCAGCTATGCTCATGGATGGCACATGAAGCTTTCTCTTGGGGAGGCTTGCCCCCCCCCCCTCCTTTTCTTGCCAAAGCCTGCCCTCACTTCCTACACTCAGCCCCAGCCAGGGACAAGCTCTCAATCTCAGCGAGGATTGTAGTGTAGCTTTCAACCCAGGCTGGAGCAATCCCTTCTAACCATGGCCCTGTCCTCATTTTATCTTCCTTCTGAGCCCCCCACCCTCACCTTCTTCCCCTCCACCTTCTGGCTGTGTTCTCAAGACTGGAAAAAGCTCTGTGTCCTGGCTGATAGTCAGTAATAGCCCTATCCTTCCTGAATGTATTGAATTATTTTTTGAACCCTAATAGAGTTTTGGCTTTCACAATATTCCATGGCAAGAAGCTCCACAGCTGAACTGTGCACCAGGTGAAGAAGTGATTGTAAAGTGTTTATTGAAATATCTGTGCTGTATTACTGGAATATTGCAGGCTTTTTGTTGTGAAGTCTAAACTTTTAACTTTTGCTTTGTAGCTCATCTTAGATTAATCTATTTGCTTAGGCGCCCTACCTCCCTCGGAAGAATCCTGCCAGGGCTGGTGCTGGAGGCCAAATGTTTTACTAGATCAGCGTCTAAGCACTTTCTAATTAACGCTGTTTCTTTAGACTAGTCAATAGAAGATAGTGTGGAATTTATACCTAGTGGTGAAAGAGAGCAGACAAATGTACAACATATGTAAGACACCCCTTCCTCTAAAAACAGCTCTATCCAGAAAATAAGCAAGGAGCCCAGCTGCATACTGTAGTAAGTCATTACAAATAAAATATTCATGCATATACAGTATTTCTAATGCTGTACTGAATATTCTCTCACCAGAACCCATTGTTGCTGCAAATGATCAGCTAAGTTTCTGCAAGAGTTGTCAGATATTCTGCTTATAGCAGTCATTACAAACCAGTAGCTTGGGATCCTAGAGTCTAGGACAGGTGATCCTGACTGATTTGGCTATGAAGTACTAGCACTTCAGCTGCCCCTCCCCCCATTTCCTATGCCCTCTGGGAAACTCCTGCTTGCTCTTCAGTGTGGGGAAGACAGGATGAGGGTGCTATGGTCACATCCCCCTTCCCTATCTCCTGTATCCCATCTCCACAGAACGGGGACATGACAGGATTTGGGATGGAGCTGCTCTTATGTCTGAATGCTCAGTATAATTAAAGGGGCAATATGAATCTGTCATGCTCACACATTCCCTGACCCAACATATTCTTGTGGTGATACTTCTCTCAAAGTGTTATTTTAGGTTTTTGACTGCTCTATGCAGTTGACAATTTATGCTCTAATTTAATTCTTTGAGTAGTGAGTTCTAAAGTGCCTCATGTGTCATGGTTGAAGTAATTATCCCTATGGTAATTTAAAAAAATCTAAATTTTTGGTTTCTACTGATGGTGCACATCAGTTCTCACTAAGCTGCCTGGCAGCATAGCTCACAGGTGATTAATCAGGCCCACCCTGTCAGAGGTTCAGGGCTCATTGCACAGAGCTGACTAGGTGGGGTTGATTAATCACCTATGAAATGGTGCTGCTTCTCAGCTTAGAAGGAACACTAGTGCACATCTGCCATTACCTTGATCTTGGAACACAATTCATTCCTTCTAATTTTTTCCATGTGCAGAAAACACTGACTGGGAGTCTCCTGGAATCTGGCTTGATTTCCTGGAAGCTCCTGCAGTCAAATTAGGAGATGGACTGTAAACAGTCTGGCAGTGCAGCAGGGCTAAGGCAAACTCCCCCCTGCCCTGTGCTGCTCCTGGAAGTGATTGGTATGTCCCTGTGGCCCTTAGGAAAGGAGGGGAGTGTCTCCACATGCTGCCCTAGCCTGTATGCACCATCCCCACTGCTCCTATTAGCTAGGAATAGGGAACCATTTCCAATGGGAAGTGTGCCAGCATACTCCTGCCCTGCTCCTCCCAGGAGCTGCTTCTGGACCTACTGACTGCTTTTGGGAGTGCAGGGCAGGGCAAGCCTGCCTTAGCCCTGCTGCATCATCACCCAGGAGTTGCTTGAAGTAAGTGGTGCCCAGCTGGAGCTTGCACCCTGAACTCCTGCCCTAGCCAATGAGCCACTCCTGTACCCTGAGCCCCCAGGCTCAGCCTAGGATCCCTCACACTCCAAACTCTTTGGCCAAAAACCAGAGTCTGCACTCCTATCCCCTACCCCCAGCCCAGGGTAAGGAAGGAGGATAGTGGAGAAAGGAGGTAGAGAAGGGGTGGGGCAAGGGTATTTGGTTTGTGGTAGATCCTTCCCAAGGATCACAGGACCACTGACTTACAGTATCATATAAGCAGGTGGAGTTCTGAGGGAGATTAATTTTCCCCTACAGTTTGGAGCAAGGAAAATTGTTAGAGCCAAAGTAGGGTACACTAGCACTTGCTATTATTAGATGTACTAGCTACAATATTAGCTAGCTGGAAATTCTGTGCACACTGCTAGGCAAGAAATACTTAGTGTAGCCTAAGTTTAACAGCATTTTTATTCAAATCTCTACTTGATAAATGTTAAATTTAAGTAACAGCACATTTTTTGCCTATAAAGGTGCTAAATTCCACCAAGTAGTAAGGGAGTGATAGAAACAATTTTCTTGAACAAACTCTGCCATATCCACTGTTTGAAGTCAGCCATTAGGTGTGTGACTTAAAGATGTTAATATGGGCAAGAACCCCCTTCCCATAGGTTTCCCCAAGATGGAGGAAGCATGTCATGTTTAGCTGCGGGCCAGGACTGAAGTGTTTTCATTGGATCTCTTCATTGCTGTAGTGTTTATGAAAAGCAGAGTAGAAGTAGAGCTCAACTTGGAAGGATTCCTACAAGAATGCTGCATGACTGTTGACACGGACCAGGCTGGGCCTAGGCACGGCTGAGGGGGGTCTGCTCAGGGCGAATTGCTCAAACTCGGGGCTCCTTACAGCCCCAGACTGGAGACCTTCCCAAATGGGCCATAAACCAGTCACACCGAACGCTTCAGCTGCCAATCTGGCCAGCCAGAAGCCTCACGAACAAAACCCTTCTGACACCCCAGCTCTTCCTGTGCCCCAATCAACCCTGGGCCTAACAGGTGAGGGGTTTTAGAACCCAACCTCACCTACCCCGAACAGGTTCTTCCGGGCCCCAGAAACCAGCCACAGATCCCTGGTCAATTTACACTCTGGATCTTACCCACAAGATCACACAGAGCCAATCCTTTAGAATCTACAACCTAAAGGTTTATTACTAAAAGAAAGAAAAGCAGTAGAGTAAGGTTGTGAAGGAGAATACATTACATGCATCAAATCACTAAGTTCTCAATGCAGGCTCTTAGCAGAGATGTTACAACTGCTATCTTAAAAGTCTCTGGTGTACATCCTATGTTAGGATGGGTCCATGGTTCTTCCCAGCTCATTGTTCCCTGCAAGGCTGCATCTGGGATCAGGAGCTGAACTCCAGACCAGATGGAGGGTGCCACATGGCACTTGTATACCTCTCCTGGCATCTTCCTGGCCTGAGCAGGTCACTGCAGGTCACATGGTCCATTGACCTATCCTTGTGTCCCAAGTCAGCAACCATTATTCTGGCTAGCTGGCATCCAGACATTCCTCAGGTGTGTCTGTCACTTAGAGATCTGTTGTCTCTGGAGCCTTGCTAATTTGTATAGCCACTGGCTGAACATTCTTTGCCCATGCCTCTGCCTCAGAGAACCTTCCAGCATCAACAGAGTACATAATTATAACTCCACATACAGACATTATACAAGTACATGAATAGCATATACAGAATCAGTAGAATGTAAGCTGTGATACCTCACGTGGCCCCCTTTGTGTAGACTTTTGGGGCACCCCCCCATGGGTGCAACAGTGATCTAGCTTCTCCCTTTACAATCCAGTAACATGACAACTGTCTAAGCATGGAAGTTTAGATGACCAAATTAGTCACCTTGAACTGGCCAGCTGAAAAATGGCCATCTCCCCTGCTTATCAACGAGCCTGGGCTCTTATTCCCTCACCAGTATAGCTGCTTTAAAAAATTGCCACCAAAAATATGAATAAAAGAGTTATCAGTTTCCTCAAGACAGTTTTCAGTTTGCCCTTCAACCTTCCCCCCACACATGTTTTGCCATGGAAGGGAAGGGAGCACAGGCAGAGTAACAAGTGAGCAAGGCCCAGTGTTCTGTTATCTGCCACTAAATGGGGGACCAAAAAAAAAAAAAAAAAGGGGTTTTTGAACCACTAGTCTTGACCAATTTTACTCATTAGCTGTCCCGCATTCTGCTGTCCAGCAAACCCTGTCCTCCTAGAGTCCTGAAACTGGCCAGTGCCATCAAAATAGTCACTCAAGTTACTTCCTGCACAGTTTACAGGCAGGCTTCCAAACCCCAGAAAAGTTACTTTCCCATGTAACCCCCATTTCCTGTCTAGTTGCACCCATTCTAAAATAGCTGAGCTGCAAACATTTGCCTGTAGCTGTATGTTGTAGTAAGGACAACACAGCAGGGTACAGATGTTTTCTCAGCCCTCCTTAAGACACCTGTCAGGGATACAGGTGTCAGTGACTATTTTCAAAGAGTGTTCCAGGAACCCATTTGGCCCCTAAGCATCAACGTCCTACACTTCCCTCTCTATGGCTTGAGTTTAATACACTGTCAAAGAGGAAAGCATCCAAAGTTCTCTGCACTACTAAAGAAGAGTTGTGTTGGTGGTAACCATCCTGAAGGGTAGGGGTAAGGGCAGTGAGAGAAAAGACACAGCTTAAGTATGTTTGTATTATTAAATAGGTAAACATTTTATTCCTTCAGGCAAATTCCAATCACATTCTAGGTTTGTTCCCAAAGCTACACACAGGATGAAAGAATAAAAAAATATTTAAATCTCTCTCAAGACCAAAAGAAGTGATGTCCAATATCCACTTTTGTAGATTTAGAAGGAAATCAGATGGTAACAGGAAAGTCATTCCCAAAGGCTCTGATGGCAAGGTGATGCAGTCACAAATACCAGTCATTTTGCACCTGAAATTAGAAGTGATAAGTAAAGATTACACGGTCTTTTTGGAAAAAGCCAATTTACCATACATGCCTTGAAGAGCTCTTTAGGCCTCTTAAATGAGATCATGTTATGTTAGTAACCTAATAACAGAAGTCTAGGAAGTCTAGCCACCTTTAACTGAGATCATCTGCTCAAATCATTAAGGAAAAATGATAGGGCTTGTTTAATGTAGATAAAGTCACTTTTTTTCAGAATGAGTTCAGAAAGATTGATATGATTGGCTGAAGTCAGTTCTGAGTACAGCTTGTTGGGATTTTTGATGAACAGCTTGTCAGAAGAGGCTGCTTCGTTGCAATCAAAACTTTATGGAAATGTATTGTGACAGACCCAGGCCAGCTGGCTATAATAGCTTGGTGGTGGACAGACATACCAGGAGTTAGGTGAATGGTTTTCTGTTTCCTGAATAAATTGCCAGCCAGTGTGGCCATGTAATCCAGGCAGGCAGCTGAGGTTAGTTAAGAGCTTGCCTGAAGCAGCAGGCTAATCAGGCACCTGTAGCCAATTAAGGCCTTTGGGGCTACTTTAAAGGGTTCTCTCCTCTCCCCCCCCCCTCCAAAGTGGGAGGAAGAAGTGGTGCTGGAGACTGCAAAAAGGAAAGTGTTGGAGTTGGAAAAATTCACTCAGGTACCAGAGTACTAGGGGAGTATTTGGGGAAGTAGCCCAGGGGAAAGGTTTCTGTATTGGAGCTCAGGGGGGAAAACCCTGACAGTTGCTGCTACCTAGGATACTTGGGCCAGAACCTGAAGTAGTGGGTGGACCCAGGCTTCCCCCAATCTTCCCACACCACTGAGAGTCTGTTCCTAGAAAGGGAGGGTAGGATTACAGAGGGGTTTCACCCTAATCTTTTTACTTTGCCAGTGATGAGGAAGGCTCAGTAAGCTGGGACCCTGGCCTCTAGAAAAGATAAGAGGGAGTATGGAAGGTTCTAGTGATCATCTGAGGTATAGAGTAACTGACTAGAGGTACAGGACTCACTGTGCATAGCCAGAGCTTTGCCACAGTATCCATTTTGGAAGGACATGCCTCAGGTCCAGGATGAAGTTTCTGGTCAAAAGTAATGCCAGGATAGACACTAATGGTTAGGGCCAGATCATTGTTTTCATACCAGAGGGCAGAGTGCTGTAATGTGTCAAGAACATATGAAACTTCAAGCAAGCAGGACAGCCAGTTGGCCCCATGCTTGTTCTTGTCACATATGAAGATGCCATATTTAGCAGAGACTTAAAGGCACTGCATCTAAGTTACCAATATTTGGCCAGCAATCAGGGTATATGCATGATCATTATGTTTACAATAAAGTAACATGTTACTGCTGACTGAGATGCCATCCACTGACCTACATGAAGCATCGAAGATAGGAAGAGTTTAATGAGTTCAGTTAGTGAAGAGAAAACAGATCCAAGTTTAAATACTTACATTATGTATATTTGCACAGCAGCCTGCCCAATGACTTAAGTCACCTATTAAGGCACTGTGCCAATGCTAGTTATGCTGGTACAGTACTAGGTTTTCAATTCTAATATGGTGGATTCCCAGTGCTCTGTCCCACCCCTTAAAGTAATAAATACACAGCTCATGTTTACTTACTCCAAGCAACACGCCTTCAATCTGCAACCCTTGTTCTTGGTTTATTGCAGCAGAAGCATAAGGTTAGGCACAGGATGTTCTGCACTAGGGTGGCTACCTCATTTTCACAGGTATGATACTATGCTGGGTTTTTATAAAACCTCCATCAATGCTTTACCCACCCTTTACCTGCCTACTTCAGTCAAGTGTGGCAAGTTAAAAAGAGATCACTTACCTTTAGGTTATTGTAGTGCACTGATTTGCATTAGCTCTTGAGAGAGTTTTCCCTGCTCTTCTAAAGCAGCCAGATCAGAATAACCACCAATGCAGACTTCTCCAATATATACCCGGGGGACCTAAAGGTGCACAAAAATGGCATTTGTCAGTCAGTGGCAAAGAAAAACCAGCTGCACACCAGGGTCACTGAAGACATTAAGGTACAGGTTCACAAGGATACATGCATGTTACAATGCCTAACCTCTAGGTGCTCTGCCACCCAGTAGAGTTCCTAACTTTACAGTTGGTGCCATCCGTTATTATGGAGAGAGACAGACACTTAAGGAAGGGAGCCCCAGGAGCTGGCAAGTGAAGCAGGGACCACTTATGTTATCCAGAAGTGAAATTCAGAGGATAGGGGTGGAACTTAAGCTATTGGCTATTCTGCCGTTATCCTGTGAGAAAGATCAGACCTGGCTTGGGCACTGCACTCCACGAGAGTATGCACACAGTGGAAAAACCCCACGGAAGGAAGCATCTCCCTCTAGTTGGTCAGTCCCACTACCTAGGCTGGCTTCTCCAAATGCTTTCCTTAGGCACCTCTCTTTTCCATTGCACTGTATGGAGCACCTGGTACCATAACTTGGGGCTGTAAATGCCAGTGAACTACATGAAGCCAAAGATGTAGGTGATATGATACCTAGCTCAGGTTTGTTAATCTAGCCTGAAGCTCTTCCCTGGACTGTTGCCAAACTTCAAGAGGTTTAGTTTTAGCACTGCTAAAGAGTCAGTGTTGGGGAGGAGAGTGTGTAATACTTGACACTGCTTGCCCATCCCTATGAAAGCTATAGACACTACCAACTCAGAGGCAAATCTTTGTCTAAATGATTGACACACACAAAAAAACCACCCTGTGTTGAAAACAAAGCTGCACTTCCAGTGTCAAGCCTGAGGCAGGCTTCCAAAAAAAAAAAAAAAACCACACACACCCCACACACACTTACTGGAACAGACCAGCTTGCTAATATGCAAGCTGTTATCTGGGAAGGAAGTCTGCTTACTGATCCTTGTGCAACTTTGTAAAATTAAACAGAAAGGTCACAAGCAAGACTCACGTAACAATGTGTCATCTGTCCTGTAAATGAGGAAGTTGTCTCAGAAGTAGTTGGGAATACCTCTCACCAGTGGAGCTCAAACTCCTTTACAAGGGGTTATGACTCACAATGAGGGTATTTTGAAGGAGACAATAGGATAGCTGCTTTATTGCTAGATAAAGTGAGGGGCAATTCATATAGCTGCTCTGCCTAAAGCTACATAGAAAGCGAGTGGCAGAGCTGAGTCTAAAATCCAAGACTCTAGACTCCTAGCCCTATGCTCAAGCTTCTAGACCAGGGGTGGCCAACCTGCGGCTCGCGAGCCGTATGCAGTTCTTCAAAGGAAAAATTGCAGCTCCCACACCCGCGGCTGTTCTGCATTCCCTGCTCTGACTTTTTTTGCTCGAAAACGACTTTCCCTAGGCTTTTTGCGCTGTATCCACCACTATTTTGGCTCTTTGTCTGTAATGGGTTGGCCACCTCTGTTCTAGACCAAATCTTTCACAACACAAATAAAGTGAATGTAATCTTAATGTACAGGTTTTCCATGGTATTTATCACCACAGTGCCTGATGACCTTAGGGTTGCATGCCACTCCTACAGTGGAAGTGATGGGGAGGGCAAAAACTGTTTTTCAGAGTGAGTTAGCATTAGGATTATTACTATTTAGGCCAAGACAGATTTGAAACCAGGCAAGCATAACCACCACCTTCCATTTGAGATGGTTATAAGAAGCCATTATGCGCTTTACACAACTAAAGAGTGGACATAATAGGCATATCACCCAAAACACATGCACTTGCATAGCTTGAGTAGAATCTGAACTGTGAGGGTCAAAGGGTATTCGTGGTGAATGACACAGCAAATTATGGGGCCAGAACATTGACTGGATTGGAGCAATGTTGATCTGAGTGATTGAGTTTCCGACAAACAGCAGAATGACTAGAAAAGTTGACAGAAGGCAGTAAGAAACACCATACACAAACACAGGCACAGAAGCTCAGTGGAGCTTTATGACCCAGTGCTGGCTGAAAGGGATTTGGAGGAGGGAGCACAACTGTCTCTGGCTGTGTTCAGGGAAACAAGACTTCGTAAATAAACAGGGATTACATTGATACAACCAGCCAAAGTCAGTTATTTGTTTAATCTATGATGCTTTAGCTATAACAATGAGCAACTTCCAAATGCATAGAAAGGCAGCAGGGAATCTTAATGGTGTCTATAAGAGTTACCACACCTAAGTTGAACTAGTTAGTTAGACAGTAGCTTTGGAACAAAGATCAGATGCAAGACAGAGATAGGCAGGGTGAACTAAAATACTCTACAGCACACTAGACAGCAATACTGCAGTTACTCTAAACATGGGAAGCCATTTTATAAGCAAAAAACATGAAAAAAATTAAAGGATGGGGGGAGGGGAGAGGAGGGAAGAGAAGTCTTGTGGCTTGCTCTGTTTCACCTTCTACTCCACCTAGCTAGGTTGCAAATTCCACAGGAGAGGGTTCCGCCTAGAGTTGCCAGATGGTTTCAACAAATACCAGACATTTGACATTACATCACAATCTACATTACATCTTATTTAGAAAATAAGAGTCATTTATATTTTCTCAATTTGTTTCCTGAACAGAAAGCTCAAATACTGGACTGTCTGGTTCAAAACTGGACACCTAGCAGCCCTAGCTCTGCCCTCTGTGCCTACAGAGCCCCTACCACAGTTTCAGGCATCACACATGAGAGAACTATGCACACAATTAAGTGACTGTCAAATTCAAATAATTGAAAGACTCACTGTTCTTGCACCAGTTGTCTGCTGGAAATAGTTCTGAATGCCAGTCATATCATTTTGGGTTGTGATGTCAATGAATTCCAGGTGGTCTTTCTTGAAGGGATATTTGTTGAGCAGTTTCATTGCACTTTGGCAATAAGGACAAGTTGGTTTTATAAAAACAGCCACGGTATCAGATTTGATTTTGCTCTGCACAAACTCCTGAGTCATTTTACCAGTATTGCTCTCTAATACAAGGAGGAGCCAGACAGCACTATCCTTTTAGCAGAATAGAAGTAGTAGCTACAGCAGCAAGTGCTTGTGGCTTTTGTAAGCTGTAAACTGCCTTCCTTATTAAGGGCCACCACCCTGGAGGAGGAGTTTTCCTTCACTGAGTCTTGCATTTTAAAGGGATAATGCACCAAGCTTCTGAGTACAAATGTAACAATTCCATGGTTATAAACAGATGAATGATTTCCAAAGGTGAAGCAATTTTCCCATCAGCTGTTACTTCCTCTCTGTGTTGGGATATAATGACATTTATACAAATGGATTACTCTGCAACATTGCCTTAATAACTAATGGATGCAAGTGATGCCTATAAGTAGGGTTAAACCTTTAGCCTCTCTGGACTTGAGTTTGTGTAGTAGCTTCCCCTAACATAGTGTCTCTCAACCATTTTGTGCTGGTGACCTGGTGACCCGTCCCCCCCCGGATTTTAAAAAGAATCATGCCCTACTAGAAAAAACTGCAATTCCCTACCTCAGGCTTGAGACTTCATCCCCTTGAGGTTCAGGGCTTCAGCGCTGTAGGGCATGGGACATAGGGCTCTTTGGGGCTGAAACATGTACATTACCTTTGTGGGGCTCCCTAAGGAGTGGGGCCCAGGGCATAACACTAGCCCTGACTGCAGCCCCCTAACCCATCCCACGACTTGATCAGATTGAGAAACACTGTTCTAAAGGGAAACAGCAACGAAGAGCTGTGTAGCTGACTTAACTGAGATCCTGCTTTTGGTCAGGTCTCGCCCTAGAAGTTAAAATTAACTTGTGCATATACATATGCACATACACCCAAATTCCATGGTGAGCATTATGGAAATTCCTTGATTTCCTACAAGGAAACAGGACCACATTTTCAAAAGCACCTCTATGACTTGAGCCTCTCAGTCTCAGTTGCAGAAGTGCCAATGACTTGCAAAATCAATAGATCTTCGGCTCCTAGGTCACCGAGGCACTTTTGGAAATTTTACCCAAACTAATGTTATTACACAAAGCTTTTCTGATAGATCTGCAGAATAGTGCAGGGTTTCTGCCTGTGTTGCTCTTTCCCATCCCTTCTGTACTGTCAGAACAGCCTTGAGCTGAGGGACATGAAAAGTGAAACAAAGCAAACAATGTAGGAGTTTAATGGTTGGGATGACTACAGAATCCACATTCTTCCTGATGAATAAATTATAAATACTTGGTGCTTTTCTGCTTAGTTTTACAGATGTGGAAACTGAGATACAGAGAAGCAGCAGGGGTCTTTCTCAAATTCACACTCTGAGACAGTGACAGAAAAGAAATCCTAAATCCCAGTCCTGTGCTCTAACCTTTAGTAGGCAAGGCAGTTTACTGAATATGACCCCAATCCTGCAGACACATACATATAATTATATGTTTACTAGCAAATGTACCCAGCGTTGCTTGGGTCTTTAATTGAAGTATTTTTTTAAATAAATGAAAAATATACATGTTTTATTTCAATGATTGTATTTTTTGAAAATGAAGGCTGCAGTGAGAGTTCAGGAGTGAGGAGGAACAGGGGGTGAGTGGTTTAGGGCAGAGGGTTGGGATGTTTCAGGGGGCTCAAAGCAGAGAGTGGAGGGCTCAGGGCAGGGGGAGGGAGTGGGGAGGCTCAGCAGGGGAACAGGGTGCAGAAGTCAAGGCAGGTAGGAGGTGAAGGTTGCAGAAGAAGGGGCTGGGAGGTGGGGGAGCTTCCAGGGGCCGTCTGTGGGGGCGAGCATGGTGCTAGTCTGGTAGTAACCCCTCCCACAGGACCAGAGCAGCGCTCCCCTGCCAGCAGTCCTCCTCTTAGTTGGCTCCCTGTGGCCCGCAGGCTATCTGCGGGGGACAAGGCTATGAAGGCCTTGGTCTGCAGGCTGTCTGGGGGTGCCAGGCTCTGGGGTCTGCCCCCCTCCAATGGTGCCCCATGCAGGTTTTTTTGGTGGGGGGGTGAGGTTCCTGGGGCTGCTCCAGCCTGCAGCGTCCCACCCACCCTGTGCCCTGCAGACAGTTGAGGTGAGGGCGAGGCTCCGGGGGCTGCCCCAGCCTCCAGTGGCTTCCTTGTGGCTTGCAGGCTGCCCAGGGGTGGCAAGGTTTCTGGGGCTGCCCCTGACCTGCAGGGCCCCCCCATGAGGGGTGAGGCTCTGGGGGCTCCTCCCCCTCCAGCAGCCTCACTGCAGAAGCAGGCTGTATGGGGATGGAGCAAACTCTGGGGGCTGCCCCCTTCCTGCAGCGACCCCCCCATGGCCTGCAGGCTGTCTGGGGGGCAAGGCTCTGGGGGCTGTCCCCAGCCTCCTGTAGCTCCCCCCAAGGCCTGCAGGCTGTCTGGAGGGCAAAAGTTTCTGGGGACTGCCCCCAGCCTGAAGAGCCCCCTTCCCCCTGGAGGTGGGGTGTGACTCTGGGGGCTGCCCTCAGTGTCCAGCTCCTTCCCCCCTGTGGCCTGCAGGATGTCTGGGGGGGGCAGGCTCTGGGGGTTGTTACCCCCTTCAACTGCCTCCCCACAGCCTTCAGGCTGCATGGTGAGGAACCAGGTTCCTGGGGTTGCCCCCCTGTGGGTTGCAGGCTCCCCACAAGGAGGGAGGCTCTAGGTTTGGGGAGGGGGTGTACTTACGAGGGATGTTAAATTTCAATTAATTAACTAATCAAATAGTCGATGGGATTTCCATCGACTGTTTGTTTAGTCGATAAGGACTTCCGCAATCCACCTTTGAAATGTACAAGAGCCCCAGTAGTGGCTTTTGTGCATTTCAAAGATTGAAACGCTGCATGAAGCCTGGGGCCAGCGGGGAGTCCCGCTGATCCCAGGCTCCACAGGGGCACTTCCACTTTGAAATGTACAAGAGCCCCAGCGGGTTGCATGGAGCCTGGGGTCAGTGGGGGACTCAGAGTCCCATGCTGGCCCCAGGGACCATGCTGCGCTTACTCTTCGAAATGCACAAAACCTCCCGCTGGGGACTCTTGTACATTTCAAAGTTGGCCGCTTCTGTGCCCCTGCCCTCTCCCACCGAGTTGTAGCTGTGAGGAACCGGCTTTTAAACTGGCTCCCTCCAGCATCCCTTTCTCTCCCCCCCTTGCTGCTTCCATCACAAAGAGGCAGCAAGGGGGGGTAGTGACTAGTCGACTAGTGTGTTGACTAGCTGATAAGCTTTTGCTTATTGGATAGTCGACTAGTCACTTACATCCTTAGTACTTACTCCGTCTGGAGGCAGGCAAGATGGCAAAACCCCAATCCTGTTGGTGCTGCAGCTGACCTCCAGTAGCCACTCTCAGTATCACATCCCTCCTCTCTCTGCCCCTCCCTTTTCATGTTATGGAAAACAGTCCCATTCTCTGCACTTCCCATTTTCTGGGCACAACCAAACCCTGACCTTAGATCTACCCATAGATCCTGGAGCCTCTGACAGGTGATCCTGACTGATTTGGCCAGAGAGCTATCAAGGGCTGGGCTTTAGTTGCCCCTCCACCCACTATCATGCTGCTCCTGCTCTCTGCCTTGGAGCTGCCCCCCCTGGGAGCCTCCTGCTTGCAGAGTGTGGGAGGAGAAAAAGTGGGGCACTGATGTCAGGGTGTCCCTCCTCCCCCCACTTCTGTATCCTATCTCCACACAGAGAGAAGGGGTGGAGGGAGCTTGGCAATGCAAATCTCTGTCACTCTCACACAATCTGTGTGTGTCTGTCATTCTCACAAACACTCTGTCCCTCACTCTCATCTCCCAACCCAGCACATGCATGGGGGGTTGTTGTTACTACTTTTACTGCTTGCAAAGTGGGTTATTTTTGGGTTTTGACTGGTCTGTGCATTTCATAATTTTCATTTCCCACTGCTCCACTACCTGGAAGCTGTCTCAGTTAAATGGTGCCTAGCCAGAGCCTGCTTCCTGAACCCCTGTCCCAGCCCTGAATCTCTTCCTACACCCAACCTCCTGACCAGACGTGGGTCCCCCTGCACCCAAACTACTTCCCACAGCTTGCACCCTGAAACCCTTCCTGGGCCCCAATCCCCTACCCTGGGCTAAGCCTGGAGTCCCTCTGACACTCCAAATCCTTCGGCCCAAGACCAGAACCTGCACCCCAATCCCCTACCCCAGCCTGGTGAAAGCAAATGAGGTTCAGGGAGGAAGGGGGATAGAGTGAGCAGGGTGATGCCTCAGAGAAGAGGTGGAGCAGGATAAGGCCTTGGAGAAGGGGCGGGAAGGAAGTGTGGCAAGGGTATTTGGATTTGAGGGAGATTTTACATTGCACGTCAATTGTAAAAGTGATCTTGTGGTTACCAAGGTTGGAGACCACTGGTTCAACAGAAAGTTAGGGTAAGAGGAAGTTGCATACCAAACTTTGTGGTCTTAGCTCGTACAGTTTAGGAGGAGTTCTTGAACAAACAGACCCACAGACGCATAGACAGATACATTCTAATATATCTATAGAGATGAGAAATTCCATTGAAGTAACTGGGTCTATTCCCAGGCATGAAGTTAAATGTGTTTGCAGGCATGGGGCATA
Source organism: Rafetus swinhoei (assembly GCA_019425775.1). Classification (NCBI taxonomy): domain Eukaryota; kingdom Metazoa; phylum Chordata; order Testudines; family Trionychidae; genus Rafetus; species Rafetus swinhoei. The sequence continues at coordinate 60,932,772 of CM033427.1, forward strand.
ATACAAAACCACTCTAAATACAATTATGCTTCTTTAAATAACAAAAGGAAAATTCTTTCTTCTACTTGGTCAGCCTGGTAACTGATCTATAGATCCTAGGGCCCTTCCCCTGCACTGAAAACTGCCTAGGTTGACTTGTGCACCTGCACAGTTCTCAATACTGGTTCCAGTCCTGGGAAGATCCATCTGTTTTTCTAACTGTGAAGTGGGTTGGGAGGACTTGGGTGTAAAGCTATGAAGGACTTAACTAAAGTTTTGACTACTGGATAATTGTTATTTATTGATGAAAGGAGGATGGGTGGGTGTTTTAACAAGTAGTAATCTGTTTTTGCCATTCAGTTTTTTTAAACATGTCAAGATGAGCTTAGAATACAGGGTAAAGGTCCTGTTTCATTGAATGTTTTTATAAATAAAAAAATTAAATAGGAGTAAACAAGAACAATTTTAGGGTTTGTATGGAGAGCTCTGGGCCAGAGTGTGAACCTCTGACTTGTAGAGGTGAGTAGTTCCTTATGTAAATAGTCTCATTAGGAATACTTGTGTAAATGCTCACCATCAGAATAAATGTTTCTCAACTTGGCCCATAGTAGACAAACAGAGCTTTGGCATGGGGTAAAGGGGCAGTTGGAGAGAGCACAAAAGGTGGCTGTAGCTGATATTGTATTGGTCTGATATTTAAGGGAAAGGAAAACAAAATGAGTGCTCACTTTTTAAAAAAAGTAATTTGAGCTTTTGAACACACACGCACAGAGCAGCTAAATCAAAATCCTGGTGGAGTGCAAGGAACTGCAGCCAGCTGCAACAGTCAAATCAAAGAGGCTTTCAATTAACTTTCTATTAACCCAGTAATCCCCAGAAATAGCAAAAGTCCTGGCCAAACAATCACCCAAGAGAAAAAGCTTTTCAAAACCACATTCTCTCAGGAATCTAAAACATATGTTTCCTAGAAAGATATAAGGAGCAAAACTAGCAACCACAGCATAGCAACGGGGAGGTTGCACTGCAGTAGACAAGACTCAAAGTTTGGGTTTGGTATTGTCCCTCAGAACTGCTGGTTCTTCTAAGTCTCATTGAAAGTCATTTTTCCAGTGACTGGCAGACCCAGTGACTTTCAATAGGACTTGCACTCCCATGTCACTTAGGTGCTTTGAAAATTTTTACTCACAATGTTTAAAGACCACTGATCCACAGATACTGTGAGCAGTGCAGATGCATTATGGGGAACAGCTGCTGTAATGTAGGTAGGCATTTTCTATTCCCTTATGGGCCAGATTATCAGGTGTTCAGCCTGGATAGTTGGGGCTGGATTTTCCAAAGGGCTCACCACATTGGATGTTGAGCCCTTTTCCTTGTTTAGGCTCCCTGATGGGAACTGAGCTTTTCAAAAATGTTGCCCCAGTGGCAGATGCCAAGCATACCTGAAAATCTGGGGCGCCCTGGTTTTGGACTGGTCTAGTTTGAGAGACTAGCTCACTTTCTACATAGCACTGCCACAGCCAGTGGAGCTATGTGAGAGGGACTCCTCCTTCAGTTTGAAAGAGGACAGTTTCTGCGAGGTGCCTTGCATTTTTGCATTTATTCCTTCCTCAGTCAGAAGCAACATGGGTCTGCTGGCCTGTGTGGTAGATTGAAAAGTTCATTTCTCTTCCCAGGCTCTTGCTGGTAATGAGGTTGTGTTAAGAGCTGAGATTTGTGCTTGGGTTGTTTCTTTGTGATTTTTTTTTTTATTTGCATTTATTTTTGTTTGGCTGTAATCCAGGATAATGGCACCTATGGCCCTGGCTGGGTACTTATATTGCTTTGCATAAATCTAAATGAATAAAACGGTGAGTTGCCAGAGTTTAGCAGGCAAAACGTAATTACAACAGACTGCATAAAAAAGCCTCAGGATCTCTGGTGTCAGTTTTCAGTACAGAAGTAACTGACATACCAACCCTAGATGTGTAGGATGTAAAGATTATGATACCAATAAACTAATGCCTGGAAATGTAGCATTGCAGTTTGGAGATGGGAGAGTCACTTCTGATATTTTCCACCCACAGACATTACAAAGATCAGAGCTTGTATTTCCAAATGACAGGGTGACAGTTTGCATTTTATACAGTGCGTCAGGAATATTTAACGTTTTTAGTCATAATCTGGGTTGTTTTATTATTCATACTGTCTCACAGGGAATCTGTGGAACATAAACTTCTGCCAACACATGGTAGAGATTGGGTTAAAAAATCCTCACAGCTGAACAGAAGCTCTGCAAATGGCTGCCTTTGACACAGTAACTGCCAGACCACTCCAGCCCTGGGTGGGGCTATTCCTGCATTAGGAAAAGCAAACTGAGACTACAAGGAGGTTTTGGTTGTTAGTCACTTTCTAAATTTAAACTGGTCTGCATTCGCTCTGGAATAGGAAGCTGGGAGTTCTTGGTGTGTGCAGTTAGTGTCTTGATACCAAAAGCCACAAAGCCAGGCAGGGGAGAGTTTTCACATTCATATGAGTTGTAACAGTGGAATAGATGCCACATCACCAAAACAACAGGTCTCCTTATGGTCCTGGAGATCTTGTTATATGAAGGCTGTATTTTGGGAACTGGGGCTGATAGACCCTGTTTAATCCACAGGATAGTGTGATTATTTTGTTGTCTGGCACTGTGAAGCTGATTAGACTGTGACAAGTCTATCCTGCATTTCTAGGAGTTTCACTCCCCGGCTTTGTTGTGGCAGGTCCATCTCACCCCAGCCAGAGGTCACCACAAGAATATCTGCCATTTATAGCCATCTAGCTCAGGGTTCTCTGTTGCAGTGGACTGTCAAATCTGGGCACATTGGGAGGGCTAAATTAAGCCCTGGTATAATACCAATGAGGTTACTCTTGAGATTTTTGAGCAGTTATTATGCATCTCTCACAAAAAGGCATCTGTTAAAAGCAAGGATAGGCTACTTAGATTTCTGTTCTTGGGCCATCATGACATCCTGGCTGGCATTAGAGGCATTTGAAATAAGTAGCTCTAAAAGATACAGGTAGAGGCAAACTCCCTTGTCTTTGACATGTGAAACCTTATATAGTTTTCCCCTTGTTTCCTTAAGAAAACCATGGGTATAAGAACTAATATAAATATACAGTGAGGTTAATAAGTGAGGGTGAGAGGACAAAATGTTCCAAAGTAAGGTATAGGCATTTATGTGCATACATGTGTTTGTATGTGACCTTTGTTGTTTGAATGCTAGAACCAAGACACTTGAGAGGCTCATTCTTGAAGCCCTTTTTGCTGACGACTGTGCACTTACGGCACACGAGGAATCTGATCTCCAGCTTATCGTCAACAAGTTTGCTGAAGCCACTCGCCTCTTTGTTTTGACCATCAGCCTAGGAAAGACCAAGGTACTGTTTCAGCCTGCTCCAGGATCTGCTGCTCTCCTCCCTTCAATTTCTATTGAAGGAACAGAGTTAAAAACAGTGGACAAGTTTAAGTACCTGAGCAGTGTGATAGCCAATGATGGTTCCCTTGACAAAGAAATCAATGCCAGGATCTGCAAAGCCAATCAGGCATTAGGACGTCCGAGAGCACGAGTGTTGAATCAGCACAATATTCAACAGTCCACTAAACTGAAAGTGTACAGGGCTCTGGTCTTGATGCGAAGCCTGGACCTTGTACAGAAAACAAGTGAAACTACTGGAGTGCTTCCACACACGCAGCCTGAGGTCATTACTGCACATTCGATGGCAGGACAGAGTCACAAACTTGGAAGTCCTTGACAGAGCAGGAACCACAAGCACTGAAGCCATGATTCTGAAAGCCCAGTTTCGTTGGACAGGGCACATCATTCGAATGGAGGAGTCAAGAATTCCTAAGCAACTCCTCTATGGTGAACTCTCCCAGGGCAAAAGAAATCAAGGTAGGCCTCTCAAGAGGTATAAAGACTGCGTAAAGGCCAATATTGCTCATGCTGGATTAAAGCCAAAGCAGCTAGAGCAGCATGCAGAAGACCGAACAGGCTGGCATGCTCTTGTACGACATGCGTATGACAACTTTGAAGAGCAGCGACGCATATGCCTGATTGATGCTCGTGAGAGGAGAAAAGCAACAGTAGCAGCCACACCGACAGAGCCAGGACAATTCCTTTGCCCCCACTGTGAACGCCCATGCCACTGAAGGCTTGGACTCCTCAGCCACATGCGAGTCCACAACCAATGAGCCTGTGCAAGCTCAAGACGTCATCGTCGGACTTGACCGCCTACCATTATGAAACCTAAGGCACCAGTCCTGCACAGACCTACACATTTAGTTACTCTGCATATGGGGGAAATCCTGGCCCTATTGAAGCCGATGATAGTTTTCTTTGAGTACATCCTGTGATTTCAATACAGCTACTGATAGAGTGAGATTTTCAGAAGGGCACCCAAAGAGAACAGGCACTCGTGGATTGGGGGAGCACAGAAAATGGCTGCTCCTGCTGCTGCAGTGTCCACAGTGGTCTGATAAGAAGGGAAAAGAAAACAAAACCACTAGGAAGTTTTAAAAATCATCTGAGTATTTGACCTTTAACTGAAACAAACAGCAAATGAAACAAACAATGATGAATGTGGCCCGTTGAAGCCCCTCTGACATCGAGGAAAACCTCACACGCTGCAATTAAATCAAGCATCCTCCTCGACTTCAAGTAACTGTAGACAATTCCAGGAATTCAAATCAAAGAGGCTCCCAATGAACTTTTCTATTAACCCAGTAATTCCCCCCAAACAGAAAAAATCCTGGCCAAACAAGAATCACCCATTTCTGTGTATGTGCTGGCTGGAGGACTCTGGAGGAGCAGGGGTGGTCACCTAGCTAGCAGCTGGAGAGGTGCTTTGAAACTGCTGTTTCTCTCCAGCCACCAGCTGCATGTCTGCCCTCTGCTTCTCTGGAGTCTTCTGGCCCATGCTTGCACCATTTGCTGCCTCCTGGTGAGCAGGGACTGGGTGCAGCCCATGGAGAAGAGGCAGGGGCTGGCTGCAGGAGCTGGTGCAGTGCCTGCCTTTCCTCATGCACCAGCATTCAGATGAAATAAAAAAAATTAGTCTATTTTCTAATTGCAAATATATAGCATTTCAGACACATCATGGGTCATATAGGCTTTTGTAGAGTAGCGTGGGAACCTAGGTACTATTTATAACATTGGAACTCAGAATGCATTTTCCCATAGAAAAAAGCCACCTGACTTACAAATGAACTTTTGGAACGCAACCCATTTGTAAGTTGGGAACTCATGTCGTTGCATTCGCACGAGGGGCTTATAGTGCTTTAACTATGTCAGTATAGCTAAAACAATGCCATTTCTGTATGCAGATAAACCCTAAGCCACTTGGGAACACAAGTCCCATTGTCCACTGAATGAAGTCCCATTGAATTTGAAATGCAGTTGGACTTGCCCTTCTGTAAATCCAACCCTCAGGGCACAGCACTAAACAAGTGCTTACATGTTTGTATGACAGGGTTCTTAGAAGGTATTTGCACCTGCACCTGGCCATATGATGCTTTGCATCGGGACTGCAAATATGTGACTGAGATTTGCAGGTATGAATTAGTTGTGTGCATGTGTCAGGAGTGACATAAAAATAACTCTGAACACCTGGCTCTCATATTTAATCAGTTTGTTTGGGAAACAAATGCAAATTGCAGCAAGGCCATAACCTTGTAATTCAATTTAGTTTTTAATTAAGGCTATGGCTACACTACAGCTTATGCTGGCATAATTTAAGTCTCTGAGGGAAGTAAATAAGCCCTCTTCCTCCCCTGTCCATGAAGTGACATAATTTACACAGACATAAGTGCTTGTGTGCACAGCCTATGTTGGAAGGAGAGCTTCTCCTGCACCACTATAGCTGCACCCAGCAGCACTGTATGTGCAGACATGCTATTAGTTTTTGTTGATTATCACATCAGCGTGATGGGAAAAATTAACTTGAGAGAGTTCCTCTCAAGTTAGGCTTGCTTGAGTGGAAGTGCCTTTACTACAAAACAACTCAGGAACTGCACGGACTGGTTGTGCTAGCAACTGATGAGTTGTACTAACTCAAGCTTTCCCCTCTACCTCTTGAGGGGCCAGCCAACTCATGTTAAAAGTACCACCACAATTGGGTTAAGGATTTTTGTGTGTGGACGGGATTCTAATCAGGGGCAACACTTAAATCATAACCTGGACTTAAAGTCAGCTAGAGCTGATCTGAGCCAAGCTCCTTATTTTCTTTTTTGAGTGCTTACTCATGTTGATTCCAGTTAGGTGTGCATGCGCCGCGAGTACAATCATGGGAAAGGTTTTTTTTTCCCTAGCAGCACTTGTTGGGTCAGCTGTGCAGCCCCTTGGAACGCACTTCCATGGTGCTCAATATATGATCCTGCTGACCTGGTGCTTCCTCCGTTGCTTCTTATTGCCTGTGATGGCTATTAGAACTGCAGTGGCATTGCTTTTGCAAGTGCTCCCTTAGTTCTTCTGCAGCTCACTGCATACTTAGCACCACTCAAGTCAAGGCTCCTTCCCCACTCTGGCACGATAAATGCAGAAGTGGGGGCCCTCAAAAGTATCCCAAAAACCTTATCTTTCCAGGCTTTGGTATAAAACTTCCCCCTAAAATCTTAAAAAAAACTAGATTTTTGGGGATAAAATCCGCTGCCACCACCCAAGTAATGATAAGAAAATCAGGGGAGAGAGCACTTGGGAAATCTCACCCCTAAAGTACAAACCAGGACACAAAAATTACCCAATACCAGGTTAAGAAAAAGAAAAGAGAAAGAACTTTTATTATCACCACAATGTTCCTGTTGCAAGCATAATGACTAGATGGTAAAGTCACAAAGTAATATACTCATGGGGAATTCCACCCTGGGCCCAAACTTAGTTGCAAAAGAGGAAAAAAAACCCATTTTAAATGCACAGACATCAGATCCCATTTCCCAAACCATAAAATCTAACGGATGTATCTAAACTTTACTCTACTTACAGAAGAGTCTATTCTTGGAGGGAGACATTCTGTCTGACTCCCTCAGTAGCTGGAGAGAAACTGCCCAGGGACCAAAGAGGGAAAAAATCCAAAAATTCCTTTGTCCCAGTTTGAAATTCCTACCTGCATTCCTATTGGCTGACTCTACCTGGCTTAGGTAAGGGACATAGTTAACCCCTTAGTCCCCAGGCTGCTAGCTAACCTTCATGGTCATGACAACTCACTACACCATTCCATACCCTCTCACCTTCCTATCTGTTTGAGTAGCAGGCAAGAAAGAACTGAAGAAGCACCACTCCATGACTGGACGGGCAGTACTAGGGGAAAAACTTTCCCTGACTGTGCACGTGTCATGCACACACCTAACTGGAATGGACATGAGCAACACATCTCAAAGAACAACAGTTACAAGAAGGCAAGTAACCGGTTTTACAACCCTTCGCCTCCACCCCAAGGTTTTATAGCATGTTGGGTGAAGGGTATGGAGGCTTCCAGAAATACTCTGTAGGAATTTAAGCCCTGGTCATAACTTCAATTAATTCAGCAGTGAAGACCATCCCACAGAATGGTTTGCTGCTGCCCCATGTCCGTTCAGTTTTCTATGACCCTAATAGACATTTTTAAAATAAACTCCTGAGCACATGCCTGGCAGCCAGAAATTACTGAATTCTAATCTTGGCTCAGACATTCATTATCTCTGCGACCTTCATTAAGTCGCTTATCCTCTCCATGTCTCAGTTTCCCTATCTGTAAAATAATGCTTGCTACCTCTTAGGAGCATCTTGGGGACTGGTTACTGCTAGAAAGAGGAAAAAAAATTTACATACGAAGCATATTTAACTAGCAGTGGATCTGTGTTAGTCACTCGAACTCCAAGTTCAGGTGTAGTCATTCTCCTTCCCATTTGGCCAGCCCCAAAGCCTGATTTCCTGGAAGAGGAATGAAAATGAAGTCATAGTATTAGATGAAGAGTGTTTCTAATATGAAATAAACCTCTGAATAAACTTCCAGTCCAGCTGATGATACAGTTTTACTTTGGCACCCTTTATTCCTTGTAAAGTACCACAGATAGGTAGAACAGTTGTAAATAGCTTGCAGCAATGCAAAGACCTCCAGGCTAGTGTCAAAAATAATTACAGTTAGAGGTATCAGTTGTGATTGTGTCTGTAGCATCTTCCAGTGGCAGAAACAACATATGTATATTTTTAAGGCAGGCAGGCTGGGACAGCTAAAGCCATGGATGTTTGTCTACATAGGTGCTGGAATCAGGGCATGCTGCACCCCAAGGTTTGAAGTGATTTCCATTATATACAAGATTTATGTTTTGGTTCAATGACTCTCGGCCCCCCTCCCACCACCACTATTGTTCCAGCACCCTTGTCTATCTTTATTATTAGTAATGTGTTACATGTAATATAAACCAGTTAGCACATTTTGTTGTGCTGCTAAAAAGAATGGCTGCCAAGCAGTCTGAGGTGATCTGGCCTGGAGAATGATCAGTAATTATTACAGTAGGAATGAAGACCATGAAGAAAGAGAGGCTGGTGGCAGCCATTCTTTTTAGCAGCAAGGGGACAGGCGAGGGTATGCTGGCTCCATCACATGGTGCACTTCAAGAATCCTCACATCTATGGGGGAGACCAACTGGTGCTGCATGTTCAGAAAATGCAGAAGAGGTTATGCTGGCCTCACTCCCCATCCCCAAAGAGCCCATAGGCAGCAGGAGCTTCCCATCCATGGGAAGAGCAGGTGACACCAGACACAAGGTATAGCTGCCACTGTCCCCGTCTTTAGAGAGCTCCAAGAAGTAGAACCCTCCCCTCCTCTCTCCCCTCAGGGGGAAAGCAGATAATTGAACAAAGTAGACTTGACATGGTGGCAGATCTGTGCAGTGGGAACAAGCCTACATTGGCAGACATTGGACCAGATGTCTTAATCAGATCTTGCTCAGCTCTAGATTCTATGATTTAATCACAGAAAATATTTTTACATGGGTGGCATCATGAGGTAACTTAATAATGGACCATTCAGAGAGGTAAACAAGAGCAACATGAACAGTGGAAGAATTGTAGAAATAAGAACACTCCTTAAAGTTTACTTTCTCACTTGCCTTTTTTTTACTTGATAAGATTGTAACTTTTTTTTTTTTTGCAATGCTCTTTTAGTTCCAGTAATTCACTGAAGAGTCTTAGATTTGCTGTAATGATTTCCATTCTGTGTTTCTTTTTCTACAAACATTCAGTTCCAGGGGATAGGGTGGGGGCATGGGGGAGGAAGAGTTTTTTGTAAGTACAGCGTGGAACTGCTGATATTTTGTGTAACATCTACTTTCTTAGAAGTAAATGCTGTAACTAGAACATAAGGGAGGGGAATGTTGCTTTAATCTGATTTAAACCCCAAACTTGCAAAGACTTACGTATGTGACATAATCATAATTAACTTTGGGTAATGGCTAGTTCTATGGGATTCTGTACAGCACTGGGGGCTTGGTAATTAAAATTCTTCCAAAGCTTCTAGAGAGCTGTAACTGGGAGCACACTTGTGTCTGGATAATCCATGATGCCTAAGTGTGGGTATAAAAAATTTATCAGCATAAAGAGTCGGTTGCTTCATGCACAAAATGGCAAAGCAATGTTTATGTTACTCTGGTCATCTAGGCCGAGTGCCATAAAACCTATATGCCACATGACATCATCATGTGTTCAGTAAGCATATTTTGTAGAAAAATTATTTGAGTTTTTAAACATTGTATTAGTACTCTCTTCTACCTCATCCTGTCTGGGAAGCCAAGCTTGCAGATGACAAGTAATATATGTTGGAAACCTGCTTCCCAATGTATGATAATGCTGTGATTGTTAAGGTCTGAGCTGGTAATGATTTACACCTTATGTGCACAGGTTGAAATGGTTACAGAAATGAAAGACTGGAGAATCAGACCCCTTCTTCAAGCCTCGAATGGACATGAGGTATTGAGTACTGTGTCTGTCATTGTTTCAGGGGTTGATAGCCTGTACTTTAGCCTAGCCTGTACTTTAGCCTAACAGGGGGACGTGGGAGTGATTGTCGCTGATAGTTGTCTTGATTTTAATCTGGCAGCTGTGTGAAACAGTTCACCAGATAAGAAATCTTTGAAGTTGTCCTGGGGAGGGGGGAATTATTAGACAGACTTGGAGAGTGGGCAATGATAACATGATAAATACAATTTATCACCATATATGTGGACTTATTCACTCATTACCCAAAAATATGGTGGTGTTTTAACTGGAGAAATTGATCTGATATCTTACCATTGTAAGGTATGTACAAAAGTAACACTAAAAATGAATGTTCTCAGATTATTGAGTTAGAGATAATGTTGCCTGTGAATAAATTGATAAGTGAAAAATAGACATTTAATGACTATTTAATGCAGATGCACATCAATTATATCGTTTTTCAACAAATGTGTATTATTTACTGGTATTATTTTAGCATATAATCGTTAAATCATCAGCATCATTAGTTGGTTCTAACTGATAGGGCATGGTGTATAAAAGAATAAGGCATGTAACTCAAATGCCTGTTAACACATAACATATTTATTGGCTGACCCACAGTAGCTGTGCATTGTGCTAACCTGTTGACCCCACGGTCTGACTTGGGCTTGCCTTGGTGCTCTATCTCCCTTCCTGCCAATGCAAGGCACAGAATTATCAGTCACAGAAGGAAGCCCCATCCTCATCATCAGAAGAAGAGTCACTTAAAGACAGGCCCTTGTGAGGGGGGGAGGAATTAGGGGGAAGCATCCTGTGTAGGGGGAATATATTCAGAGTTTAGATATACTCAGGGGGGGGCTGACAGAATTGGAGGCCCCACGGCAAGTTGGGAAAGCGAGCTCTGTGCTCCTGGAAGGGGCAGGACCTTGGAAGGAAGTGACGGGGCTGGGGCAGTCAGCTTTCAGTGCTGCCTGGAGCAAGCCCAGCTGTCCCCCCGATCCTCCCGCCAGCTCTGAGTGCCATCTGCAGCATGGTGCATAGCGCTTTGGTGGAGATGTAAAGATCCCAGGGCTCTGGCCACCACCACCACCAGTGCTCCATTAGCAGCAGCGGTGGCCTGGAGCCCTGGCCCCTTTTGAATTGCCAGGACTGGGGGCAACTGCCCCCTTTGCTCACCTTTCTGTCGGCAGGGCTGGATACACTTGAATCCACTGTTATAGAAACATATATTTTTAGCATTCTATTTGTATTCAGTGAACATCACAAAATCCACAAGGCAATCAAATTAGCAGGCTTGGAAATACTTTTTCTTTAATCTGCAGCAGTGATCTTACAGCTAAAGGAAATTAATATTTGGGGATCTTAATTTGGAACATGGCCTACATGCAAAGTGCCTGCTGTTTCTATGGCTGCAATATACATGCAGCATGCAGTGCTCAGAGGGGATTTACTAGAAGAGCAGAAGGTGCAGTTCCTTTGTATTATGTTACATTGTCTTATTTGCCAACTAGCAGGTCACATTTCCCAGTGTTGTGCAAGCATGAAATGAGCCTATTGTACTTAGCGCTGGGTAAACCTACAACTGTTTGTTTGCCTTGGTCAGGAGAAACATTCAGAAATTCAAATGGACCTCATGCTGCTATAGCTCTCTCTCTCTCTCTCACCTTCCTTTCACCCCCCTCTCTCTCCCACAGGTAGCAACTTAGACAAATCTGCTTGTGTCCCACACCTTACCCGCATCAAGAATACCCCCTGCATAGCTGAGGTAGGAAAGAGTTATCATCACAGTTTACCAATGGGGGGACTTAGCTGTAGAGACAAAGAAGGTAACATTTTCAGGTTCTCGGCTTCCATAATTGAGGTTAGTGTTTTTTAGAGGGGAAGGATTGCCCACTGGTTAGTGCACTAGCCTAGGCCTCAGATTCTCTGTTCTGTCACAGGCTTCCTGTGTAACCTTGGGCTAGTCCTTTGGGACCCTGTTTTCAGAGGTATTCAAGCATCTAAAGTTGAAGGAATGACCTAGTGGAATTTAGTGGAATTTTCTAAATTGTCTAGAAGTCAAACTTCACTAGGCATCTATCTGCATCAGTTGTTGCTAAAACACCTTTAAAAACCTGCCTCTTAGTTTCATTGCACCTCAGTCAGCATCTGTGAAATAGGGATAATAGCAGTGCCCTACGTCATGGGACAATGAGAGGATAAACACATTAAAGATTAAAGGAGCTCAGATACTATGTAGACAGGACTGCCTAACTTAGATTTTTCAAAAGAGCTCAGATCCCATTGAGAATGGGGGAGTTGTTGAGCTGTTATGAAAATCCAGACATTTTATTTGTGTCTGAATGGGAAAATCTGGCTCCATGCGACTTGGCCAGGAACATCTGAGACCCAGGCCAGGGCCTTATCCTCAACACCATCTCTTCTTCTCCTTTTGTGCGGTTGCCCTTCCACTGCCTGTATATTCTGTACCGCTCCCTATTAGCAGGAGGTGGTAACCACTGGTCCCTCTTTTAAATTTAGCCTGGCTTGGAACTGGCCAGGCAGAGAAGACTAGATGGGAAGCTTAACGCATGGAGATGTGGTCCCTCCTAGGTGCAGTGTGCATTCTGGGTGCTTCATTCCATATTGTCATGCACTTTGGGTAATCATGTGGTGCAAAGTAAACGTAAAATGCTGCTAGATGAGACTGGCAGTGTTCCATGCCCATTTAGTATAGACGTAAATGGCCATGCAGCAGCAGGGTAATGGATGATCAAGCACTGTCAGATAAACCCAATATAGGACAGGAGAAGCCAGAGTGTTGGTGTCTGACTTCAGCTGCAACCTATTTGGGGCTGGTTGGCTCTGTTATATGGTAATGCAGCTCAACAGATAATAATTTTGTGGTAGAGCCCTGCAAGAGGTAGGGGAAAGAGTTAACCTGGTCACTTGCAAACCTCCAAAAAGATTTGGCTTTGATTTTAATTGAGGGATGAGTCAAAGTTAAGGCCAGTTTTTGTTTTGAGGAGCCACTTCCTGCTGTAATTATTAATGTGCACACTGAAAAATAAGGCAGAGGTACAGCTGATGGTGGAGCCAGAACAGAACAGTTCCTAACAATTTGCAGCTGATTCTCTTGAATGAGTCTGATTCAAACTGGAATATTTTCATTGACTTTTCTGGCATTCCTCTTAATTTGCAATGGCATGAAAGCAGAATTGGGTCCTTCGGGTTTACAGTCTCCTTATATTTCAAGTAACAACAGTGACAAGTGCTCAGCATCTCTTGGGATTAAGCCCTGTTATTTGGTAGGAGACTATTAATAAACTGCTGTCTTGGTCAGCTAAGCCAACTTCTGTATTGCCGTATACACACTGCTGTGTAATGGTGTCCTGGTGTTATACATGCTGTCCAGCAGGTAGCAGCATCACATCAGTAAATAACTTTCAGTTCTTTATGGTTAAAAATATTAGCATGTGTGCTGTCTTACTGCCAATTCACTTTCAGTAAAACAGTGTAAATGCTTCACTTATACTGAGCCAGCCTCTTTCGAGATCTCATCCATTTCCATGCATTATGTAGGTCAAATGGCCCTAACAAATGTTTCACATCTAATGAGAGAATTAGAAAAAGGAGCAACTCAGCTACAGTGAAGCTGTGATATTTCTGAAATCAATTACATTAAATATAGCTGATTAAATGTCTGATCCAGCACTCACTGACACCAATAGAAAGCATCTTCTTGACTGTAATGGGCATTGCTTCGAGCCCTACATGGTCAAATTGACCACGACACAATTAGGGTTTCTTTGTCCCTCTTAGACCTTTTAATAGAGGAAAGAGGTAGGAGACACTACATCCATTTCCCCCACCCTTACTTCAGAGGGCCCAGCTCTTTGATGTGTGTGTGAGAGAGTGAGAGAGAGAGAGAGAGAGGGAGAGGGACAAGTGTAGCGGAAGTTTGCTCCAGGGAAACAGGGGATGTATCTTCTGGGAGGATTTCCCAACTGGGAACAGTGGGATCAGATTGTGCTTGGTATAAGAGGGTTAATAGATTCTAAGGCGCAGGGACCATTGTGATAATCTTGTCTGCCATCCTAGGGCTGGGAGAAGGGTTTGGAAGGGATCCTTGCTAACTGGAGTATATATGAAGGCTCAGCAGCTAGGACAGGGGGTCCTGTTAGAGATATTTATCGCTTGGAAGTTAAGGGATTCTTGTTAGGGGTGCCCATCGGGGACAGCATAATTAATAGCAGAAAGTTTTTCTCATAGTGTGCACACCCCACAGCCTCTATTTTAGGAAGGAAAAGTTGGGTGCATACTGGTCCCCTTCTAGCTGCAGGACCCAGCACCAAATTACATGAGATGTAATTAAATGGGAGGTGTGATGCTTCGGCTCAGCAGGGAGTGTATCAGTAAGAGGCAAGGAATCTCTAGGAGGGTGTAGGCATGTCAGGTGCCCGTGGCACTTAGGTGAAAGAACAGGGATAATAAAGTGGCCATGCTGGAGCCAACCAAATCCCTTTCACTGTGGCAAACGTGTATCCTTAAAGTACTTGTACCTGTAACTTTTAAAAGGTGACCTGTGAATGCTTGTGCCCTCTATTGCTTCTTTACAATAATATAAAGAATGATTTGTCTTGAGGTTACTTTCTACATGGGCTTGTTTTCTGTTGGGCACTAGGGATCCTCATCTGCTGACTTCAAGAGTAACAGGGAGACAGCTGACACAGTGGCTAGTCCCTGAGATCAGGTCTTGTCTATCCTCATTTATGCAGATTCTAGAAAAGTGAGATCTGATTACATGAGATGGGATTTCTGTTCTGTTCAAATCCTTGGGTTTGATTTTCCCTGATATACCTAAAAAGCCTGAATATGTCCCATTCCACCTGTCTGAGACCTCTACCACAGTGTTTCTCAACAACTGGTCCATTGACCAGTGTCAGTCCCTGAGATCTCCCTCATGCAGTTTAAGAAGGCAGCAAGCTGGTCCAGGTATCAAAAAGGTTGAGAACCACTGTACTAAAGGAGACTACCAGCAAAAAGTAGGGGTGAAAAGTCTTGATATTCATAAGGTAAAAATATTTAGGAACATTTAACGCCTCCCCCACAACCTTTCTGGTATTTATTCTTCCTCAGTCATAATGTATTTTAAAAAGCACACACCCAGCCTGTTCTTCACAGGTCACCTTGACGTGCTGAATTAGACATTGGGTAGGTAAAACAAAAGGCATGTTGGGGGTCCTCACTTTAAAGTGCTGATGTTCCAAAGGTATGCAAGATCCAAAGCTTCGGAAGCACCATGGGATGGGTAAAAGTCTGCTGCTTCTCTTTAGGAAAACTGCTTCATCCCCTTCCACGAGACAACATCAGATAACGTTGGTGTTTTCCTAGCCTAAATTTTATTTATCATAACTATAGTCAAACCCTGTGTCTGTATTGTATCTTTATGGATTTTTACAGTACTTGGTTTGGGTACCTCACTACATTTCTCTTAGGTAGGAAGCATTATTATCCCTATGTCACAGAGGGAAGAACTGAGATTGAGAGATTTACCCAAGGCCACACTGGAACTCTGTGGCAGAGCAGATACAGACTCCTAAACTTCTGTCTCTTAGTCAAGCCTTAAACACAAGATTGGCATCCTTCCTCCCAAATGAATTTGGAGCTCTGCCTTTGTGAACAGTGGCTTTGCAGTGGTTTCTGGTAAGGGAGCTTTTGTGTGTGTTTGCTCAGCATGATAACAATCTCTATGGTCTTTTTAAAAAAGACTCTGTGTCTCACTGCTGTTTCCTAATAGGCTGAGAAGCCATTTGTTGGTCTTGGTCATGCAGAACAAGACAGGAGACCAAATTCAGCTTTGGTGTAAGAACAGGGACTTCAGGGGGGTGACATCAGTGATGAATTTGGTCCAGTATCTTCAACTTAACTGTGGCTTTCATTAGTAATGTTTTCCCCTGTGATCCTATTGTATGTTTGCATAGCTGAGATTTCCCGTATTTGTATTTCTTCAGCCGTCATTGTCCCTCGTTGCTCAAGTGTTTGTCTCCTTGACTCATACTGTAGCAGAGATGTTGCTCAGTCATCTGCTGTGTTGACTTAAATGTATTTCTTTTTACCTTTATAATCCCACTGGAAAAAAACCCAACAATGTCACTTCCTGGCACTAGTGATCCTGCTCAATTGTTCTTACAGTTGAGGTTCTATTATGAATATATTCAATCTTCTAATTTACTACAGTGCTCCCAAATAAATAGGGCTTTCCTTTTACTTACACTGGTCTTCGTGTCCACCAACCATTGAAATCAGTGGGGTTACTCTGGTATAAAACTGGCGAGAGAGAAAAATCAGGCCCTGAGATTTCATACTTCAAAGAAAGAAGAGAGAATTAAATGAAGAGAATATGAGGAAAGGCCATCAAGAGGAAAAGACTGAGAAAATGTAAATCACATGCAGGTCACAGTGATTCCTCTTTTGATTACTGCATCACAGTTTTTATATTTGGGTGTATTGCTCAGAGCACCAAGTATACACGCACAAGTGTTGTGCAAGTTAGGATTTT
Organism: Rafetus swinhoei; assembly: GCA_019425775.1. Classification (NCBI taxonomy): domain Eukaryota; kingdom Metazoa; phylum Chordata; order Testudines; family Trionychidae; genus Rafetus; species Rafetus swinhoei. Next base: position 60,949,260 of record CM033427.1, read on the forward strand.
GAGGCTTATGGTTAAACAACTGAGTCAGAACTTTGATTCTTTGCTGCTATGACAAACTGTATCACTTACTCCACTCTTAGCAGGGTGTTGGTCTAAAGTGAAGCAGAGAAATATAAATGAGAATTTGAGTTTTGAACCACAGAAGAATTATTTTAACTGATCCAGGCTTCTCTCCATAGTCTGTAATTAGAGTTGGGAGGACAAAGATTTTTGCTTGTGCCATCTAATTTAGATAATAACTTCTTCAGGGCAGGGTAGGGATCTTGTCTTAAGTATTTGTAAGATGGCATGAAGCCTACAGGACTCTATTAATACATTTTAAAATAGAAGTGGAATGATTTTAAATCCTTTTTAATTGAGAAGAGCAGATGCAAAAAATAAACCTAGCTGATGTATTTAATTAGCAGAACTGACACAGCTACAACTTTTCAAAAGCAATTACTTTCCTGTTAACAGTAACACCAGTTGGCCAAAATTATCTCATGAATAAAATTTGACTTCTCAGTTCTGACAATTTTAAAATAAATTCAAAGGGGTTGACTCTGCCACCCATACACACCTGGACAAGTATTTGCTTGCATAAGAAGCCATGGCTCCACTAGTATAAATCTTACTAATTGTAAGTGAAAATTGTAGAACACCACCCACAGTTTCAGACAAAACTTCAATATAAAACAGAGTTAAGCACTCCATGCTGCATCTTCCAAAGGAGGTGACACTACTACCTGCTAAAGTAATTATTGCCATTGCCTGTGTAAGGAAGCAGAGGCCAAACAGCAGCTGATAAAGTTCTTTATTAGATGACAAATCCGGATGTTTATATTACATGGTTGCCACTAGACACATCCTGTCTGAACAGGTGTCCAGGTAATCAGCTAGCACAGAGCCTAAAGGAGGAAGAGGAGGTGATAGCTCATGGTTTCTGAGGCTGGGGCTTGCAAAATACAATAGTATTTAACATCTTTTTAAAGTGAAAACTTGTCTCCTGTCCTCCACCCCCTAATGTCTGTCAGTCTGTCTGTCTTATCCCCCAAGTTATTACATGTCCACAATTCCAAGTGATGGCTGCAGTTGTAGCATCTCTCAGGTGCAGGCCCATACAGATGATGTAGTAGCACTATGCCTGACTAGACCTCAAACAGAAAAATCCATTGGCTGGATTTAACATGCCATTCCTGTCTCTGTGGGCTCCTTTTAGGTACAATGTATTGGGGAGAAACGGCTAGAGCAGTTATTTAGCCTTAAAATGATGGTGAGGGGTCCGCTGGTGTCTCAGCATGGCTCCTCTGGTGCTGCTACCTGGTGGGACAGAGCTGAGGCATGCAATGGTGGAGTGTTTGCCAATGAGCCATAGGAATTTGAACGGCTCCATATTGAAGCTGTTCTCTGAAACATGCCCTGGTGCTGTTTGCTGAAGCAGAGCCCTGGTGCTAGTAGAGCTCTTCAGGAGTCAGTGCCTCAATCTGCTGCCAATAAGCTTCTCCTCAGACCAGGTCCTCTGTTCTAAGACTCTGCCTTCACTTGAGTGTGCCTTGCTTAGTAGGCAGCTCAACCTCTTCCACCACTCCTGCTTGGCCAGTTCACTCTGCCGACCCTCCCTTGCCTCTGGTTATCTTCTTCAGCTCAGGCTGTTGCAGAGGGCAGCTGGAAAGTCAGAGAATTAGGCTGGGAGCATCAGAAAACAGCCAGGGCTGATAAAACTGAGCAGTCCTGGGGGCAAATGTTTGTGTAGGTCAAAGCAGAATTACTGGATAAGGTGACAGTTTAATTTTAAAATTTCAAAAATGGCCTATGTCTGAGATGTGATCAGAAAAAAATGCATAGAGAACCCAAAGGGCTTGTGAAGAATTATTCTATCAAATGTAGGCATGCTGTTTAATCAGAGAGAGAAACAGATTTCAGTTTCAAGTGTAAATCTCAATGCAGCTCTAAATGTGGCTACCAAGCGATACAAGCACCTACACGCAAACGTAACATACATGTGCCTTTCTAGTGCAGTAAAAATACCAAGACTAACAAAAATACAGAAGGGTTTTTGGGACAGTACTGCTGCCCCAGAGGAATGACAGTCCATCCACCACTGCGGGAGTGGCTTCCCCAGTCAGAGCTTAACATTCACCATTGAGTCAGCTGCTTTTTTTGATGTTTTGCTCTCTGCGGTTGTTTTTTAGTCAACAAAAAACATTTACTAAAAGCAAGCAACAAAGGGAGCCACTTGTTCAGATGAAGAGACCTCACTAATAATACAGATAGCTCACTAAACCTCTAAACATAGACAACGGCTAAGCTGCATCCAATGCTTGGGTGGAAGATTTCTAGGAAGATCCCAGGTCATATAGAAAGTGGGGCATTTCCTTGTGAGTACTGACTGATCATGTTTTTATGGGGCTACTTTGCTGCTGGAAGTACTATGTAAAACGAATGTCCTGGACCAACTTGTGGCCATTAAGAATGACCTCACATTTTTGCATCAGTTAACTTAGAATTTGGTACTGGTACCAGAGTTAGGTAATTACATGCAGCTGGTCTAAATTCCTTGTGGCATTTCATTGGGATACAATGTGCTTAGGCAGCCTCTCTTTTTTGGGGTTAACCAGAAAACTTGAACTATGTGCAGCTGCTGGCCAACCAGGTTCGTGTCAAATTTTCAGTGCTTGCTCATATCTGGCTTGCAAATCAACAGGCCTTTAACTGACTAACATGATAGCAATTTTCAAGTATCTAAAAGGGTGTTATAAGGAGGAGGGAGAAAAATTGTTTTCCTTGGCCTAGGAGGATAGGACAAGAAGCAATGAGATTAAATTGCAGCAAGGGCGGTTTAGGTTGGGCATTAGGAAAAACTTCCTGCCTGTCAGGGTGATTAAACACTGGAATAAGTTGCCGGCGGGGTGTGTGTGTGTGTGTGTGTGTGTGTGTGTGTGTGTGTGGAATCTCCATCTCTGGAGATATTTAAGAACAGGTTAGACAGACGTCTGTCAGGGATGATCTAGATGATGCTTTTTCCTGCCATGAGGGAAGGGGACTGGACTTGATCTCTTGAGGTCCCTTCCAGTCCAGTATTCTGTGATTCTATGACTAAAAGCAGTTTAAATGAGCACCACCAAAAAGAAGGTGCTCCCTGAGCCATTGTCAGAGATGTGCCACCACTATCTCCCTCCAGTGCTACCTGTAAATATTGTTGTCATAACTGGAGTAGACGAACCAGGGTGCAATGCTGAAAATTGCATTGACAATTAAACTGACAATGAATGAACACTCAGCCATGTTCAAAATTGGTTTGCATGATTTGGAGAAACCATATTGTTTTAAATCCCCTCTGATGCCTGACAGCCCCCAAATTAACCATGCTAAAAATTTGGGGTCCCCCCCAGCACAACTGTGGAGAATCTTCAAGTCGAAGACTGTCCTGGAAACCAGGTAGCCCCAGGAGCAAGTTTTTCACCTTCTTTGTATTCACCTAGCCGCAACTACAGCCCAAAATCTGGTCCAAAACATTAACAGGAGAAAACTGAGATTGTTGTTACATTGTGTCAACCAAAAATATGAATGAAGGAGCCCCAAAAGTCTATTTCTAAATGAGCTTCTTTACTTCCTACCAAATTCCTGAGAGACATAGTTCTAAGTCATTCCTGACATGTGTCATGTGTGTCCTACCAGAGGTTGCATTCCCTCAACACCCACTGATGTGAATGCCAGAGAAGGGCTGTGTCTTTCATGATCAGATCCATAAACTGCTGATAGAGTTCATTTGTTGGCAGAGTGTCCCAATATGTAATCTGCATACAAGCAGTAACAAAGGCTGAATAAAACCTGGATTAAAAAGGCATTTTACTGTATCAGTACAAAATTATTATTATTCTGGCTGTGTTGCTTTACAGTGGTATATCATAGAATACTACAACTGGAAGGGACCTCAAGAGAGTCCCAGGACCTCAAGAGAGTCCCCTGCCCTCACGGCAGGACCCAGTACTGTCTACACCATCCCTGATAGATGTAGACAAATCAGGAAAGAGATCTTGGAGTTATCGTGGACAGTTCTCTGAAAACTTCCACACAGTGTGCAGCAGCGGTCAAAAAGGCAAATAGGATGCTAGGTATTATTAAGAAAGGGATAGAAAATAAGACCCAGAATATCTTACTGCCCCTGTATAAAACTATGGTACGCCCACATCTTGAATACTGTGTACAGATGTGGTCTCCTCACCTCAAAAAATTTTGGCCTTGGAAAGGGTTCAGAAAAGGGCAACTAAAATGATTAGGGGTTTGGAACGGGTCCCATATGAGGAGAGGTTAAAGCGACTGGGACTTTTCAGTTTAGAAAAGAGGAGACCGAGGGGGGATATGATAGAGGTGTATAAAATCATGAGTGGTGTGGAGAGGGCCGATAAAGAAAAGTTATTTATTAGTTCCCTAAATAGAAGAACTAGAGGACACCAAATGAAATTAATGGGTAGCAGGTTTAAAACTAATAAAAGAAAGTTCTTCTTCACACAGCGTGTAGTCAGCATGTGGAACTCCTTGCCAGAGGAGGCTGTGAAGGCTAGGAATATAACAGAGTTTAAAGAGAAGCTAGATAATTTCATGGAGGTTAGGTCCATAAAAGGCTATTAGCCAGGGGATAAAATGGTGTCCTTGGCCTCTGTTTGACAGAGGCTGAGAGAGGATGGCAGGAGACAAATCGCTTGATCATTGTCTTCGGTCCACCCCCTCTGGGGCACCTGGTGCTGGCCACTGTCGGCAGACAGGCTACTGGGCTAGATGGACCTTTGGTCTGACCCGCTACGGCTGTTCTTATGTCTGTCTAACCTGCTCTTAAATACCTCCAGTGATGGAGATTCCACAACCTCTCTAGGCAATTTATTCCAGTGTTTAACCAACCTGACAGTTAGTCGTCTTTCCATAATGTCCAACCTAAACCTCCCTTGCTGAAGTTTAAGCCCATTGCGTCTTATCCTATCCTCAGAGGCCAAGGAGAACAATTCCCCCCCCCCCCCCTTCCCTGTGACACCCTTTTTAGATACCTAAAAACCACTGTCATGTCCCCTCTCAGTCTTCTCTTTTCTAAACTAAACAAGCCCAATTCCTTCAGTCTTCCCTCACAGCTCATGTTTTCTAGACCTTCAGTCATTTGTGTTGCTTTTCTCTGGACCTTCTCCAGTTTCTCCACATCTTTCTTGAAATGTGGTGCCCAGAACTGGACACAATACTCCAACTGAGGACTGATCAGTTCAGAGTAGAGTGAAGAATGACTTCTCATGTCCTGTTCACAACACTCCTGTTAATACATCCCAGAATCAGGTTTGCTTCCCCCCCACCCGCCCACCCAACCATGTCACAATGTTGACTCATATTTAGCTTGTTGTCCTGACAATTTATAGTGAGATACTTAATGTATGATACACATCTAATCTGTGCACCTTATTTTTAATCTTGTATAATCACGCACACAGAATTGTCTAGCACCTCAGATTTTTTTGCTTCTCCAACTTTGTATAATAGAAGGAATCTTTTTACAAGTTAGCAGTTTTGTGAGAGGCATAATAACCCTTTGCATGCTGAGGCAGACTGTCCCCTTAGGGTCCAGAGGCATTTTAGTAGGACACAGCAAATTTCAAAGGCATGAGGAAGATATGACACACAACCTTCAGCTGGGTGGCAACACAGGGAATTTTATTTCCCTGAACAGATTTGTACTCGTTATTAATCATTTTAGAGAGCAGTTTCAATAGATTTGGTACAAGGAAAGACCTAAGTGTTGCGCTGAATCAGCCTGGAGGCATGTAAGAAGCACTTATTAGCTTAGTGTCTCAGTTTTGGCTACAAGTCAAAGCCTTGAATTCTTGTGGACATCCCCACATCTACTTAAGCATGTCAGTCCCAGTTTTGCCTCTACTACAAACTATAACCACCGCCCACATCTTGAATGTATCTAAACTGACTTGGTACCTAAATTTTCAGGATGAACATTCCCTAGGAGCTTATGTTTCTGCTTTTGAGCATGCACGCTTCCCCAGAGCAATCCACAAACCGGGGAAGATTGCATATGGCTTGACAGCTGAATGCCTGTGCTCAGAGGCCATCAACAAGAGTGGGCCCCATTCAGAGTTTTCCCTCTGTCTTCACCTGCGGCAGCTATGGAAAAAGGATTTGAACAGTGATTTCCTGCTTCTAAAGAGGCTGCCCTATGAACTATGGGATATTGTGCCATGAGCCTCCCTCAGCCTTCCTCCTGTTGAAGAGGTTCCACTGTGGCTAAATATTTAAATGAGCATTGGGCCTGAGCGTGGAAGAATAACTCTGTAGTTCAGTGGCTGCGGCACTTATGGGGAGGTAGTCTACTCCCCCTGCACCAATCCCTCTTTCATGCTTGAGAGAGAGAGAGAGTTCCAACAGGAGAGGCTGAAAAAGGTCCAAATGAAACTAACCCATCATCCAGTGCTGAGAGCACGCTCCTGAGAGGTGGGAGATCCTTCTTCAAACCGTTTTCCTTTCCCCCCCTCTCTCCGCGCTCTGCCTTCTCCTCTTTTGTGTTAAGTGAAGCAGGCACCTAACTCAGTCTTCAAGAAATTACTTTGGCTCAAAAGACACCTGACACAGACAGCAAGTTGCTGTTTATGGAATTGCCAAGCAGAGAGAGTATGAATACAGGCTAGCGGGAAGCCATTCTCTCATAGTGGGGTGGGTCTCACACACCTCTCAATGGCATCTCCCACTGGCTAGCTTAGGCAGCTCCCTGGCCTAGCATGCTGGCTTTTGTGGAACAAATTCCAAGGTACCTCTCGCTCACCATTCTTTGTGTAGGGAGCCTGGCTCAGGCTCTTTAGACAGCAGTGTTGGTTCCTGTCATTCTCTATGCATTGAAAAGCTTGGTGCCATGTTTAGCATTGCAACACTTAAATCCCTTTGTGGATCCCAATCCTGACACGTCAATATCAAAGTGACAGGCACTTCAGAAAGAGGCTCATGGGATGCAAGTTTTGAAGAGACAGCATCACAAGAAAAAGTGTTCTCATTTGTTTGTATCACATCACCACCCAATTATCTCACATGACTGGAGGTCTCTCCTTCAGGAGGCCCATGAGGGGGACACTGGGGCAGCTCCCAGTCTATTTTAGTAGCAGATAAGTAAACGGCCATTTAGAGCTACAAGCCAAATATAATCTGTAATCATATGAGAGCAACAGAGTAATCATAATTGCTGAAGACTTCAGGAAGATGGGCACAGAACGAGTTTCAGCCACACGCAGTAACTTGCCTGTTTGCTCATTACAAGCAGACTTTCCTGTCTTACACCCACTTGTTCAGTTAAATTTCTTGGACTTTAAGGGATGAACACCCATATAAGGCTAGGTCTTCGTAAGCTACTTGTTCAAGTACGTATAATTGACTTCCCTTATTTCTGCTGTGAGTCTTTGCATTTAAAGAGCTGCGTTTCTAGTTTGTTGACAATCATCAACCAGTCACCCTCCCTAGGTGGTGGCCAAAGCTAGAGACATCCACCACTATTTGCTTTTCCTAAGTGCCTCAATTCCTGGTTTTGGCTCAGCTGAAATATGAAAGAGAAGCTTCCGGACATCTACAGGAATCCCATTCTTTCTGTGTTTTTGCTCAGTGCCTCTAACTTGCAACAAAGAGCACATCTTGCTAATTGTGTGATGCTGCTCCAGCATCTCTGTGTAACTCATGATTTATTTGGTATAAATCATCAATGGCTACAGCTAATTATAAACTTGCAGGTAAACCTGTGGCCATGCAGTCTCTGGCTGTGATTCTGACATTTCATTAGCTCAGACAGAATCAGGCTTGGTCACTACTTGGTCTTTGAAAGTGGTGCAGGAGGGGAGCTGTTGATGATTGCGTGGTGGCATTATTCCCTCTGAGCCAATACAGTGTGTAAAAGTCTGAGCAAATCTATTAACTTCAGGACCATCCGCTTCCTAAGTCTAGCAATGGCAACCATTACAACTTGGCAGTATAAATATGTGGAATTCTGGAAGCCATATAAGACTGAGCTTGATCTCAAACCCCATAGTATATCTCCAAAGTCAGTCTGACATTTTCTTTTCAGAGCATTGATATACTTTGGAAGTTCTTCCAAACAAGCACTGCCTAAAACATTATTAGTTTCAGAGGAAGCTTTTCATGTTCTGTAGCTGCAAATTCAAAAGCTGTCAATCCAGAATCTAAATTAATTTTAAAAGATGATATAATACAGATTTTAAAAAAGGAGAGAGTTTATGCTTTGCACATGGATCACGCACTTGTGTGACTTATTAAATCTCAAAGGTCAATAGCTGCTGCTCTTTCATGAGAGACTGAATCTCAGGGTCTAGGAGAGTTGTTACACTGAAAAGAATAAATCTAATCAGGTAGAAATAAAGATTCCCTGAGATTCACTGTCCAAATCAAACAGATAAGACACAAAAGTACATACCTACGTGGAAAGAATTAGAGAACAGACAGAACAAAGGGCAGGCTATGTAACATTGTCAGCATGTATGCATAATATTAAACCACCCAAACACCACAACACTATTAGAGGAAAATGGGCAAGAATTAGGGGTGGGGGAACTGGCTTGGTTAAAGAATTGATCTAGTTGTTCACTCAGTATTTGACCCATGGATCTGTTTTGAAGTTTGAAGAACTCAATTTTTTTTTTGCTTAAACTGTATTTTCACGAGCCTCTGCACTTCCAGGATTTGACCAGGATCAAAGGTAATTTTGCAACAGTTTTGGCTCAGCCACAACCACAATCTGTAAATCTTGCAAAAAGGACTGATCTTGGCCAATAAAGCTTTGGACGGGAACAGGCTGAACTTTGGGATGCTGAGGAGAATTGAACATTTTGATGGTTACCCATTATCATTTGTGACCCAACAGTTGATTTACAAGTTACCAGTAATCCCCGAAGAAAAGTTAAATCATTCTAAAAACTGTTAATGAACTATTCTCTGTTCCCTAGATAACTCATGGAGAAATATGTAACATTGCTTATGTTTACTTCCAACAAATACAAGCTAAGGCTAAAGTCAAGGGTCTAGTTTTGGCCAGCTGGCATAGGCATAGCAACCCTAGTTTGAGTCACTACTGATTTATAAAAGGAGAGAGAAAAGAAAGCGACAAATCTAAGAAGAAAGGGGACCAGAGCAAAAGAAAGACTTCTGTTGCACTTCTCTTCTGTGGTTGGGCCCCTTCTTAGTTCAGTTGGTATCATTTTCTCATATTCTCTCAGGTACTCTTTTCCTCCTTGCATTCCTTTCTAAGGGCGATCATTCAGGAAAGAAAGTGTAATATTGCAACTGGCCAGCAAAGATTTAATTACTGGAAAATTGTGAATCTTATAAAGAGTGCGAGTTCTCTGAAAGAGGCTTCTTTCTTAATAGCATTTCACAACCAAGCAGGTTCTTTCTACGTACACTCCACTATCATACCAACAGCTCAATACTGGAGATGGGATACTAGTCTAGACTTTACAAAAGCCATTTCTAAGCGCTAGGTTCAAAAGTTGGTTTTTGACTAGTTTAAATTTTGGAGTTGTTTTTAAACACCGACCACTTTCAGCATAGGTTAAGCAACCAAAAATCTGATTCCATTAAGCATAGATGATTTTTGTTTTATTTCAGAGCAATTACTAGTGTTTACAGTCACCTGTGACATAAAACTGCTTTTAAACCAATACGACCAATGTACTATAACTAAACAAGATGACTACACGTCACTTTCATTATTAATTGGCTGTGACAAGTCTTGCTACAAATCCTTTGTTTTCTCCTATGGCACCAGAAGTCAAAAATAGGTGGTGTTAGTCATTGCTGATGTCAGAAACTATTGAGGGGAAAATCATAAAACTTAATTACCAGTTTAGGAAGGAAGGAGGGTAACTTTTGTTTAAATAATAGAATGCTCTTTTAGGAGAAGCATCAGATTAAAAACTAAAAGAGAAAAAAAGCCAGAAAAGATGACTAAATTAACTGAGAGGATGTGGATGAGAAGTGAAGAACATAAGACAGTGGCCAAAGCCAGGTGCTCTAAAGGGGAAGAAGAGAACAAGCAATCAAGTGATCCATCCCCTGTCACTCATTCCCAGCTTCTAGCAAAGGGACACCATTCCTCCCCATGCTGTCTAATAGCCATTGATGAGAAAACAGAAGAAAGGGGAGACACATCTATATATTCCTTATTTGTTGAAATTAAAACCAGAGAATCAGAAACTTTGCGATGCTGCAGGAAGTGGTGTTGATCTTTCAGTAGGTGGACACACCTCTCAGTAAGTATTGAGCCAATAGCTCAGTTTAAGGCTAGAGAGCAGTGTGTGCTGCAGTTTGCTGGATGTGACACAGAACAATGATTTTATCACGTGTGGCCATTAAAGAATGGCTGAAATATGGTAGCAGGGTTCTTCTGCTGGCCTGCCTGCCAGGAGGAGTTAATACTCGGATTTAGGCTGCTGAAGCTTAGCTGGATCAATGTAGTTCATTAATCCCAAACTGATTACTTGGGAGGTCAGGGTGACTTTATAGAGAGGACACAAGGCAAGAAGGTCTGGAGAAGAAACCCTATAACCAAGTGCAGAGGAGTGTATGTTGAAGCTTATAACATGTTAGTGTTTCAGAGCCAACAGTAAAGCCAGTCCTCAGGAAGTGAATGAGTTTGCACACTCCTCAGTTCCATGGTTTACTTCCTGAGAATAGTCGTGTGTGGAGCTGTGCACACATGAAAGTTAATCTGGAAGAAGGAAGGGTATAGATCCAAAGTGTAACAGCTATTTACTCCATGCGTAGATGCTTTTATTTCAGAATAAATAGCTTAATCTACTTCCAAAGGGATGGAAACTAGTTTGGAAGATGGCATTTATTCCAGATAAGAGCATCCACCTGGAGCCACTCTGGAATTAACTCAGTGTCCTGGCCAAATTCAAATGCAGGCAACTATGCTGGCCCTTCATATTTACCCTGCTGTTTGAATTGGAAAAGTGATTCTTCCATTTCAAGCCTAACTTATTGGCTACGTCTAGACTGGCATGATTTTCCGCAAATGCTTTTAACGGAAAAGTTTTTCTGTTAAAAGTGTTTTCGGGCGGAAAAGAGCGTCTAGATTGGCATGGATGCTTTTGCGCAAAAGCACTTTTTGCGGAAAAGCGTCCGTGCCAATCTAGACGCGGTTTTGTGCAAGAAAGCCCCGATCGCCATTTTAGCCATTTTAACCGTTTGCGCAAAACGGTTCTGGGTTGTGTACACTGGCCCTCTTGCGCAAAAGCATTTGCGCAAGAGGGCTTTTGCCCGAGCGGGAGTGTCATTGTATTTGCGCAAGAAGCACTGATTTTGTACATTACAAAGTCAGTGCTCTTGTGCAAATTCAAGCGGCCAGTGTAGACAGCTGGCAAGTTTTTGCGCAAAAGCATCTGCTTTTGCGCAAAAACTTGCCAGTCTAGACGCAGCCAAGCTCGTGTAATGATGCTGTTCAACCATTGTACATAAGGATCATCTCATTCACTATTGAAATATTAGTGCTGGGGTAAAAATTTCTAGACTGAAACCTGCTTTAAGCATCTACTCATAGAAGCTGATAATTCAGAGCTGTAACAGGACGAGTCACTGCATAAAGGTGGAGAATTACAAGTGTACTCAGTAAACGTGGGTTTTTTTTTAGGATGGCCTCTGAAGACAACACACATTACTTAGAGGAAGTGGTTGTTGGTGCAGTTCCATTGTGTATCATTTTGCACTCAGCCCTTCTGGAGAAGGGGGTGTTGTATAAGGCAAGATAATTACCATTTGTTCTAACTGAAATAAAGGCATTTGAGGTCAGTTTTAATTTGCATCAATAAATGAAGGTCACTTCTATGAAAGTCAGTCTCTGCTTCAGCTTTCTGCCAATTCAGAAAGCTACTTGGCCTCCTTTCCCTTTTCTATTCCTTATCACAAAATGAATTAACTTAGTTGTTAACTTTATACTCTATGTTCACACTGTTGTATAGATATTCTGAACCAATCAAAATCCAAGTCATATGACATGGACAACAATGGAGAGGGTTTTCTTGGAAAGCAGTAGATGTATATTCCCCTGAAAAAAATCAACCCTAGGTTTATCCTGATTTTTTCCCCCCAGAATTTGTCCAAACAATCATAATAACATCTCTAACTCACCTGTGACAGTATTTGTAGTTGCAGCCTGTGCTTGCTTTCCATGGGCACTTGAATCAGACTTCTATTTAGTTATCCAGAAGATGATTAAGAGGGTCTATTCGTACCTGCGTAGGGAGAAGATCTCTGATAGTTGAGAGCTCTTTGCTCTAGTGGGAAAGTGCATAATGAGAGCCCAATGGCTGAAATCTTAAGTTAGACAGCGCAACTGATGAGGTGGGTTTTATCCACAAAAGCTCAAGCTAGAATAGATGTTAGTCTCTAAGGTGCCACAGGACTGCTCGCTGATTTTAAAGTTACACAGCTATCCCTCAAACTCTACAGTAGAAAAGTTGCTAATTTAACTGTGAGGATAATTAACCATTGCAATGTGAATGTAGTAGATTCTCCATCACAGAAGTCATTAAAATCAAAACTGCATACCATTCTAAGAGATGTTACACCTCAAACAGAAGTTACACCTTTGATGCAGAAGTTGCTGAGTGAGATTCCAGTGGGTAGTAGCGAAAATCCAGCCCACTCACTACTTTGGTTTCCAGCCTAGGGACCTTATAGCAGTCAAGCTCTGCTCCATCCCTAATCTTGCTATTATTTCCACAGACTGCTTTCTGTTCTGTTGGTACCAGGCTTCTGCTTCATCACCCTTCTGGGCTAGGATCCCAGGGCTTTGCTCTCCTCCATTACCTCTCTAAGCCTAAAGAGCTGCATGCCTCCACACTACCGAGTTTTATACCAGCACACTGCCTAGTTTTATACCAGTCTGCCTGGGCTCCATCCTATCAAGCTTCTCTCTTGCTTCAGCTGTGTTCTATCAGGTTACTAGCATCCGCCGAGCCACATTAACCATTTCCAGGTACACAGTTTCCTTTGAAGCATCTTAGTATTGGCAAGTGCAAGCAGCCCTCTAATGGAATAAGCCACCTCACAAAATTAGTTGATTCCTAACTCAGTTAATGCTTTAAGTCCTAAAGCAGGAGTCTTTACTTCTTATAAATATTGTCCTAGCTAATGTAACTTGTATTTTCCTTATGTTGGTTTGCTCAAAAATACTGATTTAGCAATCAGAACATTCCCTGGGAACAGGGTGATTCTGTCAAACGTGTAGGCAGAAGTAGGTAAGCAGTATGGTTGGTTGGCCAACTGCATAGTTCCTCCTCTACTCCCCTGCAGTTTACTTGGCAGGCTGCCTGTGATCCTGCAGCTCTCTTGGATCCTGCCTCCTGAGCTGTGAGGTTGCCCCAGAGCCAAGCAACCTACCCAACCACCTAGGAGGCAGCGGACAAGCTCCAAGGGATCTGTGGATCTCAAAAAAAGAGGGATATTGGACATCTACCAGACTGGCTGCGTGGGAACTGTGGAATCATGTAGGCTGGGCAGCCAACTATCCTGCCTACTTACCTGCTGGGTTGCCCCTGAAAGTTTTGACCAATCTTAAAAGAGTTCTGGACTGTCCATATGTTCATTATGCAGCCATTTAACTTCCATGTCTGCTCATCATTCACCGATTCAAGATCATACTGTTTTTTCCCCATTCATCCATGGTCAAGTTTCTAAAGGGCTTGTCTGAAGTATTCCCACAAATTCAGGAACCCTCTCTGTCCTGGGATCTCAATATCATTAATAGGTCCCTTCCTTTTCAGCTGTTAGTTACATATTCTTTTGCATCTCTCTATAAAGACAATCTCAGTTTGCAGAGTGAGTGTACTGCAAGTTCTAAGGGCAGTTCCACCAGACGACACCTCTTTCATTGAGGTAAGTTTACATTTAGGTCACACCCTCAGTTTCTCCCAAAGCTGGTCTGAGATTTTCACTTGAACTAATCCATATATTTCTCAGTCCCTCCCCTGCTCCATTCTTCCAGGGAGAAACCACTTTACACCCTTCAGTTGTTCCTCAGGCCCCATCTTTGTACTTGCACAAAAAACAGAAGACCTTAGAGTTTCTCCTAAGCTTTTTTGCTGCTTTTACTAAAATATGTCAGGCAATTTCAATTCAAATGCAGGGCTGGGTGTTTTAACCTGTAGTACAGAGTAGCTAGTTTACAACCCACAGGGCAAATTGGAGTACACTCTGCAAGAGCGCAATCAGTTTCTGGGGCTTCTTTTAGAAGCATCTGTACAGCTGTCATAGGTAAGGCAGCAACATAGACTATACATATATTTGCTGAGCATCTTGAACCGATGCTTGACTTCACAGAGCTGTGCTGCTGTCAGTCTCCAATGTCCTGCCTCTGTTTATTGCCTGCTGCTTGAGAGTAACCACAGGTGGAATACACAAAAGCACATGGACAAAAGGGAAGTGACTTACCTGTATAACAACTGGAGCTCTTCCAGATGAGTGCTTTCTGTATATTCTGCAACATACCCTGCTTTCCCCACAACTACAGACTAACCCCAGTTAGAAGCTGTATTAGCGAAGAACAGAGGGTTGGTTGGTCTATGTCCCCTTTGTGGCCTTAGGTAGGTGAGTTTGAAAGGCAGCGATGTGGCCCAGAGGAAGGTGCTAGCCAAATAAATAAATAAATAAATAAATCTAATTTTGAGCACTCATGCCCCAGATTTTAACTTCATAAAGACAAGACACTGGAAAACACTCCAGTTACTTTAAAGAGAAACAACTTCCTTTTCTGGTATAGCAAATTTGTCTAGTAACCTTATGAAAAAATGACCCAGTGTCTCTATATACTTGGGGTGCACCTCAAGTGCTTTAAAAATGATAGTAGCAATTCAAACGTTTAGCTTCTTGGGCACAGCCCGGCAGAAAAATGGTTTCGCTGTATTGTTCTTCAATAGAAACGCATGAAACTGAGTACTCATTCTCCAGGCACATGCACACATTTTTGGAATTATTATTAAAGCTCATCTAAGTGAATAATTCCATTAATAAAAGGCAATATTTTCTATGCCATATGAAGTTGCTCTGTGAAGCTCACTGTGGCAAGGTACCGCCCAGGGCAAGAATGTAACAGGATTAACCGGCTTAGACTTTTTTTTAAATGGCTAATTATTAGAGCTGTCCTGGAAACTAAGTTCTGCAGCAGAAATGGTCTAGAGTTTCTGAAACAAAAATTACTCCCTGGAATCAAATTGCTGGGGCTGCCCTGCTCCCAAGCTACTGGGAGGTTGGTGGAAGGAGAGGCTGCTGCTCAGACAACTTGGGAACTGGGTATGAAGACCATATTTTGGAAACATCAGAACATTCCTGCTATGAAAGGTCACTTCCTGTCCTTTAGCACTTTGCTTTCAGCTTTGTATAGATTAATAAAAATGGTATTTTTAAGCCTCTTGTAAAATGTTAGATGGTCCTAATCAACTCTTAAGATTTTAAAGGTGCTAGTACCCAACACCTATAACTTTAAACAGTGCTTAATTAGTTAGCTAATGTTTTAAAAATTGCCTTTTCCCTTAGCCTAGCAATAGTCATCCTGTCTCACTCTTTGCTAATTAGTTTACAGTAATTTTCTTAGACACTGACTAACCTGTCATCTAATATGAACTGGTTAGTAACTGATAACACAATTGAATAGTTTCAGGATTCAGAGCCCACACATCTACAAGCCCCACCTAATCCAACTGAAGACATCCCACAAAAGGTGTTTTATTGAAATGCTTCAGCTCAGATTTTCATTTTACTCTCTAAATCAGGGTGGAATGTTGAACACATGGCATGTGCCTAGATCCAGTCTCCTGGGCATTTTCATATAGCACTTGGCTCACCAAGGCACCCGGGTCACAGCTGCTCCTCTGCATTTTGCCCAAAGGAACCACAAAGGATTGGAGTTAGAGATGAGACAGATCAGCTTTTGCGTACTTGAGCTCTGGCACCTGAGCCCCTCCTTCCTGTGCATTCCCTTGAAGCTGTTGGGACCTTCAGCCTGGAAGTGTTTCCTCAACAGTCTCCCATGGCTTCCCACATCCCGGCTAAGCCCACTGGACTATGCTCAGGAGAGTGGCTGCTTCACTCTTGTTGGATGGAGGCCTGTTTTAATATGTTCAGGTTAATAGAAGTCCAGCTAAATAAAGTTTATAAAAAGAAATATTGGTATAGACTTAAGTGAGATGAACAAGGATAGGGGTTTGCAAGGCCCTGGTAAAGTCATGAGCTGGCATAAAGTAAAATTGAATGATTCTAGAAATGGGAGAAGTGTTCATAGTTGACATCCCAAAATGTGTTTGGATTGAATTTGAGGATGATGTTTGCCAAGATAGGTATCACTGCCAGAGCCAGTGGGCTGGAAGGGGCAAGCTTTACAATCATGCCTGTCTGTTTTCACTTTCTCCTGGCTTTCAGTGTCCTGATCCTGAAAGGTATGTTAACCAGAAAAAGCCAGAAAGATGGCACCCAAATGACATTACCTCCAGAGTTAAATTCTGACCAATAAAATGTGACTGACATTCCTCCTGCTTTCCTCTCTAGTGCATCTTTTTCTTTCCCCACCTTTTCCTTTCGTTTTGCATTCTCATCTACAACTGTTTTTAATACCGGTTATCTAATTGGTTTACCCTCTTATACCAGCAGAAAGGTATGCACACATGGAGAATTTACTCCTGTACTGGAAATAAGTGCCAATATAAGCAGAAGCTCTCTAAAGAGATTAATTTAAATCTGTACAACAGGTGTATGTAGACAACCCCTTGAAGTAATATGGCCTTGTTGGCCAAGACAACAACTGTTGCAAAGTTGCTGTGAGTTTATATTCCAGAAAGCAAGCTAAAAGCAGTGCCTTAAACAGCCTGACATAATAGAAGTTTGCTAGGCCTCAGACTGGTTGACAAGTGTGTGCTGTGACGTGACTTGCCAGGAGTGAGCAAGCATCACAGGCAGAAGGTGCATTCCTTATTATTGCAGTTATTTTTTCTTCCCCTTGGTGTGTTTCATTATACCTTACAGAGAACAGAATTACACTTACCAATAGCAGCAGCTCAGAACATGTGGCAGTTAAGAATTTTTCAACCCAACTTGTCAGAAATAACCAGTTTAATGAAACTAACACTTTGCACAAAAATAATCAGTCTTGACTTAACTTGTCACAAAGGCTTTTCAGGTTCAGAACGGAATTTTTGGGCAAGAACAGTGGAGGGGAGCAGGCCAGTTTGGAGCACTGGAACCTAGGTCTCTCACATGCTTGTCATGTCCTGATTCAGAGCAGGGCCATGAAGTTAAGTCTTCCACACTTTAGGTGAGTGACCTAGTCAGTGGACTATTCTGCAGTGGTCTCTGATTCTTCAAACTTTTAAAGGTCTGAAGTTGGCCCATTCCAGAATTGGAAGTTCTTTGAAATAACAATTCTTGTATTTTAACTAATGTTAACTTAGGGGAAGGGGAAACTGATTCCCACATATGTCTACTCGCGAGTCCTTAAGCTAACCCTTTTCTCCCAAATGGACAGGTAAATGTAGTTAAAAGGTTAAGGGATGACAATTACAGTCTATATAAGTATCTACATGGGGAAGAAATATTTAATGACAGGCTCTTCAGTCTAGCAGGGACAGATACAAAAACCAATGGCTGGAAGCTTAAGCTAGACAAATTCAGACTGGAAACAAGTGTGCATTTTTTTACAGTAATTAGCCACTGAAACAGTTTAGGTAGGTTCTCCCTCACTGACAATTTTAAAAATCAGAACTGGATATTTTTCTAATAGATTTGAAATTTTCAGGAATTATTTTGGGGAACTTCTATAGTCTGGCCTATATTACACAGGTCATAGATCACAATGGTCCTTGCTGGCTCTGGAAGCTATGAAAAAGGATAGTTAAGTACCATCTGATGTCATCTAAGGACTATTAAGCAGAGCATGCCTCTTGTAGAGGCTCTACTGCTAATGTGAAAAGGAATAAGGACAATTGTTCAAATGAAAGTCTTCATTCTTTACATTTTAAATGCTTTAATTGTAGTGTGCTAATAAGATTTTAGAGCTGTTACCTCAGGAGTCAGAGATAGTTTAGTCTGATTGTGTGTCAAGTTAGCAGTCTAATGCTGTAACAAAACAAGGATTTAAACACTCTTTCTTTAGGACTGGGACAGGCCCCACCCACTCCGAAACCCCTTTTCAACACAACAGTACTATCATGACCCACAGCAACCAGTAAGGGAAAGAGGCTTCTTTTTAAACACACCACTTCTGCCTTAGTTTCTACCATCAACAAAAATAGAGAAGGGGAAGAAAAGAAGGAGGGAAGACTAAGTGCTGGGGTGGGTGGAATGGAAAATTCCTCAAGTGCAGGATGAGGAAGGGGGACTGGTTATATAATGGGGAATGCCTATCAGGGTAAAGCTAATGGGAAGAGGGAATGCCTAAATCAATTTACTTTTAATAAGTGTGGTGTTTAACTTGGTAAGCCAGGTGGCACATACTGTAGTCAGGCAAGATGGACTTTGGTTTTGCTAGTGAAATATTTATTCCTGCCCGCAGATTTTAAACTGTAATTAATTAGGTCATCACTGCAGAATGAGTTAGACACTCCCATTCTAAACCTTTTCTCCACCCACCTACCTTTGATGGCTGCATTTGAAGTACTTCCACAGCTAAAGTGGGCCTCCAGTGCAGCCACTAACTTAGGGAGCCATCAAAATAATATCTCTTGCATTGCCCTCTGCAGTGTACCCATTAACTATAAGATACCACCAATGCTCCTGCCTGTCTGTGTGGTTATAACCGTAAGTGGTCAAATCATTCTGGTGATAAAATGGAACATGTTTGTTTATGTCTTTACAAATAAACCAAAGTAAGTGCCAGAATTGCAAAGTTAACATTTTATTGAACTTAAACTGATATAGAACAGAGGGGCAACAATAGTTCAAATTTTCATTAGTTAAAATGCCACTGGGGTGTTTTGCTTTATGACTCTTAGCACAGTGTGTGCAATTATTGAAAAATAGATTTTTAAAAACATTTCAAAAAAGGCAGAAAGGGGGATTCCAGCCCTGTTTTTCTTCACATTACCACAGTGCTGTCTAACATTCGATTACTTCCTTTAATACTGTCAGTTTGATATCCTTCCCCCAAACTGAAAAGGCTACGCAAGTGCTAGCCACATCTCTTCCCATCAGGTACACATGAAAAAATTTGTAACACTTATGAAAATAATTAGCTGTAAGGAGACTTCCAAGCCAATATGGAATGAATGCACATTTACATTGGCAGAAAGACTAGCTGTGAAATTTCTATTATTTTAAAGTAAAAGTTACAGTATATGAACTGCTTAATCAATCCAATTTTTGTTTAAGGCATCTTCAATAATGTGCATCCAACACTTATGTCTGCAAATGCTTTACTTAGCATCCTATTTAAATATCTTTAGGGCAAATTTATTGTAAAACTTGCAAAATCAACTGGACACTTAGAAAATTTAACACCCAATTTAAAAAAAATATTGAAAATAGTCAGCAAAAAGAGCTAAAACTTTGTCTGAATTATGTTTTCAGATCACTTAACATCTACAATTTAAAAAATGTGCTAACTTGCCCCCTCAATTCCTCCCAGATTAACAAACTAGTAACACTGAAAAACTATGCCATTTGTGTATGAAGGTTTTGCCAATAGTGGGCAGCTATTCATTCCCTTTGAAAGAAGCTCTCAAAACAGCATTTCAAATGTTTCATCACAGTTTTCTTCAAATGCAAGACTCACTGGATTTCCTAAAACCAGATACAAACTGGCTCCCCTTCACCAACAGTGTTGTATTAACAGTAGTGTAACGCAAGCCAAGTGTTTGCCACTGTTTGCAAAAAGTTTAATCTGAGTGAGAGGGCAAACTTTGTGTGACAGGCAGTACTATTAGAGGCCTCACTTCAATAGGCTTGGACATTGTTCAACAGGAATGTACACTTTAGGGAAACTTTGAGAAATGCTGAATGCAAAAGGACAAAATGTAGATTAAGGCTTTTAAAGTCGTTTGTCAGGTCTATGATAAGCAATGCTGGATCTCTATGAAAGATCAACTTCCAGCTGAAATAGATGCCTATAAACCAGAAGATGCGTGCCAGCACAGGTGACTCCTTTTGTACAGAAAGACAATATGAATGCTTCAATTGCAGTGGTCTAATTTATAAAGTCATGGTATCACACAAAGTAGGCACTGAGATAATTACTCCATGTACTGTCACTGCTTTAGAGTAACAATGGAGTAGATGTTACAAAGTCTGTGCTTTGGCCTACAGTTACATTTCAGATATGAGAACATTTTATTGCCTAAAATAGACCATTTTTAGAACCATACATTTAGCCTGAACAATACAGCCATTGTCATTTCATTGTTGCTAATGGATCAACATCAAAAGTTGTTATACTAAAACTGAAGTCAAGGGACAAGGCATTGTGTTCAAGTTTACACATTTTCATAACATGTCTGGATTTAATTCAGCCCTCAAAGACATTTATTTCATTGGGAAGCATGCAATTTCCTTTGCATAGTCTTACATTTTTAATAAATGTTCAAGTAATTAAAAACTTAACATGCTGATTGTACCAGTTACAATTAATCAAGTAAAAGCAATTGAAATCTCAACATAGTGTGAGAGATATCAACTTGGTACTAAATAATGAAAATCCTTACATATCTGTAGTGTAACAAAGATCTCATTAACTTGGAAGACAAGTCCCTCTTATTGAATCTCACTAGTTAAAGTAATGCATCAAAAGGATTGATACTAAACGCGCACTCCACTGTTCCAGTTATTGTAGTGTACACTTTCTGGCATTTCTATAAAACATTTTCTGGTTTACAGTGATACACAACAATTTTTTTTTGATGCTGGAGATAAAGTTTATTAAAGATACTACCAAAATTTTGGCAAACATTCCAAAATCAGATTTGTAAACATAATGCTTCCCTTTTCAATTGGCAGCACTTTGAAAAGACAAATACAATAAGACAAGTAAACAAAGATTAATCCAAAATGCTTAATTTTTTGACCAAATAACTTATGTTCCCACAATGATAAAGTGACAGTTTAAATCAAATTAAAGCAATAAACTGCATGAAATGAAAGTTTGTGCTGTTTGATGATCACAGTATTTTATAGTTAAATATATCATCTGTTCTTTGTTATATTCCTGGCACCCAGGAGAAAACTCTTTAAATATACATTTCATGTAGGCAATAGCTTCTTGGCATATCTCTCTTCAAAAAAATACTTTATAGCAGTATATAAATAGGTCACCTACATGTTGAATTTTATAATTTTGCCCAAAAACTATAGATCTGTTCAATTTTTGTAAAGTATCAATTTTCCCCAACACTAATAAAGCTGACAAACTGTTGAAATGGAAATGCTTTCATCTTCCACAATAGAAGTAGCAATTTTATAGGAAAAAACCTACAGCAACACTCCTCAGTTGTTTTAACCTGAGCGTTTGGCCTACTTGGAGCAGCAGCTTTTTTTCTTCTCTCATCATGCTCACACCCACACAACCTTGCACACATACAGTACAAGCACACACTTTCAGATGCTGGTAGGCCACAGAGTGCTTCCCGCTGTTTTAATAAAATGGGAAGCAGTGTAGCTAATAATGTAACTACACTAAGCACACACTAGCAAACACCTTAAGGCAACCATTGCAGTGGGGGTTTAAGTTGCAGGGGTAAGTTACTATTGTCAATGAAGAGGCTGTATATAGCTTTCATATATACACACACACCTCTTTAACCCTCCAAATAATGTTTTCACGTTCTTTAAAAATTTTGTGCAAATTTTAAACCTTCTACCATTTAAGGCAAAGAGTTTGAATTAACAAAAAAAGGTCAGAAAACAGGCCTATATTTATCCCAAAGCATTTCAACTTGCTACATTGTTTTAATGTGCACAACTTCAAAGTAAAGATACTGAGTCCCCAGTATCTACTGGTAAAATGATTTCCATGGACAAACATAGTCTTAAGGAAAAGAAGGGACCAGAAAAAAGCAGCTTCAAATATGCAGAGAAGCAACCTCAACAACAACAAAAGTAGTAACTCAGGTCTGCTAATACTGAAACTTTTGTAATGCAAAAGTTATCTTTTTAGACTCTTAGAGCAACTCATTTGGAATTTTAAATAAATAAGCTTAAGTTTATTCACATCTTCTGGTCCAAGCAGAGCTTAGTGCCATGACTCTGCTTGTCGTTGGTCAAATTCACCTATTAGTCTTTTAATATGAGCCAGTTTGTTATGGAGATATTCACATCTGTACTTTTCCTCATGATAGTTGGGACTAGACTGCAAGGAAAGAGAAACAAGTCAGGGTGCAGAAATATTTTTTCAATATCTGAATGTCCATCACTAAAGAGGACATACAGACCCTGTGCATAGGACAAGCCATATGAAAGTATTTATCATATCCAATCTTTCCACCTCCTAACTGTACACACCTCTTTGATCTTCCGATATTCCTGTAGCACTTCCTCATGAACTACCTGCAAATAAGAAAACTGAAATAAAGACCACCTGAAATCATTTCACTGTTGTAAAGTACAATTAAATACAACACGGCTTGAGGAGTGGGGTGAATGTTCAGTTTTACCACACACTTAAGCCTTGTCTACACAAACATATAGTTCATGGCAAACTGTGTATGAATCTACCCTGCATTAGCCCACTATGGACTAAGTGCCTGCATAGATCCTGCTGATGTCCATTAACAGTTCATTAATGCTCTTTTAATCCACAATGATAGTGTGAAACAAATAGATTAGCATCCCAACTTGCCACAAAATAAATATGTGTAAAGGCATCTTTATTCTCTGGTCATCTTTATTCTCTGCTATGGTTGGAATAAAGATGATAGAGGCGCAAGTTCCTCTGCACAACAGGACAATAGCCAGAGTTCAGGAACAGTGTCTCCTGGCCCATCCTCATTGGGGAAACAGGTTATGGGGAAAAAATTAGAGTTGCTGCTCCAGAAACTTTCCATTAATTTATTTCCTCCCACTCATATATTCTGATCCTGCACATGAGTATGAGCTACAAACAGCACTAAACTTCTCATCTTATACAGACATACAATGCCACTTACTGCATAACCCTAGAAAAACAGACTTTGGGTCAATTGTTTGTTATGTATTCTGGCATACTAGAATTTGGTTCAGTGATTAACCTAGAAATTGGGAGGCCAAGGTTCATTTCTCTACTCTGACAGAGACTTCCTGTGAAATGGGGCAAGTCACAGCATCCCCATTCCTCAGCTGTCCGTTTGTAAAATGTAGAGAATAGTACTTCCCTACCTTCCAGGGATGTTGACAGGATAAATACATAAGACTGTGGGGCACTCGGAGAATTTGGTGATGGGATCCAAGTAAGTACATGAGACAAAAGATGCTGCTTCTGCCAAAGTATGTATATTTTCCTCCAACAAAGTATACATTCATCTAAGGTTTCTCTATCAAGTCTGGCTTTTATCTTATACATTAGTTTTCAAAAAGCTGAGTATTGAGCTATATGCTTAAACATTTGGGGTAAATGAAAACCACTAACAAAATGCCTTTTTTTTACCTGATACTCCTTAGATCCTGGAGAAAGGCGCTTACGCTGAGCATCAAGTTTCATAAATCTTCTAGTGACATTCTCCATCCTAGCATGTAAGCTTCTGTATTCATCATACTCTGCATTGAAGTCATCCTTGTAACTCTGGCGTTGCTCGTATGAGACAATAGCTATATATTTTCTAGTGGAAAGAGTAAAGTTATGCTTATCTTCCATGATAAGATCTTTGTATAAATTTGTTACAATTCATTGCAAGTAACTGGAGCATATATTACTAGGCACTTGGCTTCTCAGTAAGTCATAGATTTAACTAATTTAAAACGTACTTGTCCTACTGGGATAATAGTCAAATATTAAACTGTACACTTTGGTTGAGGTGGCTTTTAGAGTCCGTGTATTACAAACAGTCTAACAGAACTTACAATATTTCAATGGCAAATTGCAGCTTATTCACATACAAGTATTTTGCTCCACATGGTGTTTTTTCAGAAGTCATTAGACTATCTATAACTATAGGTGCACACAGAACAGTTAACATGCATTCAAATTAAACGGAACCAATGCTTTTGTTTAAATAAGGGGGGAGCTACTAGCAACTCATTTCCTATGATGTCCCCTTAATTTCAGAATGTCTCCTGTATTGATCTGCTGGAGTCAAGTGCATTCACCTCCTCTGAATGCTGCGTAAGCAGGCCAGTATTTTTGCTAGTATTTGGGAGGATCTGAATTGATGAGCAAGGATACAAGACTTTATTTCAAGATATGGCAGATGTGTCACATTTGAATAGGAAGTTATAACTAACAGGATAAAAATATTAATTATTAGGGCTGTCAATTGATGTGCGTTAACGCCTGCAATTAACGCAAGCAAGGCAGGATTAACACGTTCATTTTTTTGAAGGGGCAAAATTTAATTTTTTGGAAGGGGCAGTGCTGCATGGAGCTGGGGTCAGTTGGGGACTCCAGCTGATCCCGGACTCCCATGGTGCTGCCCCGTGGAAACGCCACCACAGCATTTCAAAGGGGCAGTGCAGGCGATCGATCGCGATTAAATTTTTTAATCGCTTGACAGCACCTATTAATTATCTGTATTAAAAGTGTCAAACTCATCTAAACAACCTGTGGTACATGACAGATAACATAAAACAAGCTGCAATGAGGACTGCCACTGAGAGGGACTATCACAACCTTGCCAAGCACAAAAAAATGCTTCTGGCCAATAATGCTACTCAAATCCTCAAAAGTTCCTAAGGACCCAGCAAGGCCAAGTTGCTAACCTTGTGAGATTAAAATTAGGCAAACAATCAAAACAGAAGATATCTTTGTCTTTTTTCTAGTTTTCCCAAATACACAGTTACTTTTGGTCACATCTGATATCAGCCTCAGCCAACTTGCCATCAACTATAACATTCCTGTCGCCAGAGGTACTACCATCCCAGGTGCCCCATGTGCATTGAGCTCAAGGGTACAACAGAGGAGATACTGCTCAGTAGCACCCTTTGGATTCTCTCAGTAATGGAGCAGGAGCACCTCTGTCTATTCCTTTTAGGACCCAGAGGTACATATGTTCATCTTGTGATCAACAACATGAGAGATAGCAGTCACATTTTTAAAAGTAGTCTCTGTTGTATATCCAAGCTCTAAACAAGAACAAGCAGGCTAGGCTGATGAAGATCAAGGAAGTTCTTTGACTCCAAATACAGCAGAACTGCTTTGCCATCAGCTTTTCTTGCTCATTCCTTTATTTAGCCAAGCTAATTGGGTAAGTTTCTCCTGAAGGGGACTGACAAATTTGTCTCCAGTAGAAAGAAAAAGGCTAGGAGAACACGAATCACACAACTGTCTGGAGGTCAAAAATTCCAATACTATTCCAGAATCTATGAGCACTGTCCAAGATTCAAGGAGAAGATGCACTTTTGTTTCCTCAACCACTATAGATACAATCTGGTTAAAATTAGGAGTTATTTAGGAAGTAGTTTTCAAATGCAACTGACAGTGTTGTCCTAAAAGCTGCTGCTTAATGTTCTTACAGAGAATGCCCAATAAAACACAGTTTGTACCTTTCAGCTTTTCAAGAAATGCTGATGAAATGGTAATTTTGAATAGGATGAGAATAACTGTCTTTCTGCATTAAAATTTATATTTTAGGGAATATAGGCAATACACAAAATCAAGACCAACTGTAATCCAACAATAAGGCAAGAATTTTGAACTTTGTCTAAACTTTTATTGCCTACCTACAAAGCTGCTTTCCCACATAAAACATCTTTCATATAGACCACTTCTTCCTTTAAATTCAATAGGCTTGCACTGTTTAGTAATATATCTCAATCCATGTTTATTCCTCTCCCTTTGTGACCTTTTTTTATATAGTCCTAGGTGGCTTTGTTAGAAGCAGTATGTTATAGTATACATAGCTGCAGTTTGCGTAGTCCGTTTAAAGAAACATTTGTTAGGTTCTATTGAATTTAATTGGCACAATAAAGACTGACCCACTGCAGCTATGGTGATTTACAAACAAGTATTACATATGGGTAAAGACGACAGAAGAGAACTCTTAATTTGCAGTAATCACTGAACCTAATATTCAAAGTATTACCATTACCACGCATCAGAGGGAGCCTATACAAAAAGAAGAGAACACTACAGTGGAATACAAACCTATTTTATTACTCCTAGACCTATACAAAAATCTAAATCAAGTCACATAGCTCTTAGGGTCATTTTAGGAGCATCATTAAGCTGGACAACATTTCTATGCCAACTCAGTGCATGTGTTGTCATTGCATTAATGTAATAATTACAGCTGGTCAAAAAAATTCTAACTGAAACAGGTTTTTAAATGGAATCTGCCAATCTGTCTAAAGTGAACTGCTTTCTGTAGACTATTCAGTTTTGGAAACCAGGCCGGTTTCTGACAACACATTGCCTGGATTCCTGCCAGCTCGCTGCCCTGGTTCCTGGACTGCAGGGCTTCCAGCATCTGTCAAGTGGCTTGCTCTACAGCAGGAGCTCCATCCCCTTTTGCAGGAAATGTGTAATTTACATTCTGAATCAGAACAGAAACTAACTTGAAAAAAAAGCAACATTATTGCTCTCTCTTCCCAGTTCTAACAGTGTTATTTGCACTCAACATGTCAAGCTGTAAGTTAGCTTTATCGCCACCACACCTGGGTGGCGGCTGCATGGCTTTACCCTAGCCCCATGCATGCATTTACTGGTACTATGGTACCCATCTTGCTCTGCCAAATTAGCTCTGTTGGAGAGGCAGGATTATCAGTTGCTCTAAGGAGCAAGGAATTAAGAAGAGAAATGCGTTTGAAAGCTGGGCCAACTTTATTTTAATTCTTTCCATGCATGTTTATCAGATCAATGACTTATGTTAAAGAAGATGGTTGAGGACATTACTGTACCATCTGTTTTAACAACAGAAAACAAGATGTACCAAAATTAAAGTGCTGACTGTTAGAGAAATCTTGCGCTCTGTGGGGACTGAACTCATCTGCCTGAAATAATGTTGCAGTTACTCCTCACTGAAATGAGCTCTGATCAAGCTAACAGAGTAGTCCTGTCCTCTCTATTTTACTAGTATATACAGGACAAGTGGAGTGTTCTGCGGAAACAACAGGGCTCACTGCCAATATTACAATGGATATAATTGACACATGCAAGCTATAAGAGTCTAGCACTGAAATCAAATCTACATTACAAGTAGTCACTTTTAGAATATAACAGCAAGTTTGACTGCAAATTAGGCTTGCATCAACATTTCAATTTTGGACACTAGAACTGCCAGCAAAAGCCTCACTCTTTTCTGTTATAAGATGAGGAACATATTTAAGAAAATCCATGTTGACTTTGTTTATAGTTTTTGGTATAAAGGGGAAAAAAAAAAATCACAAAATAGCAAAAGAGGGTTTTGTTAGTAGCACAACTGGAACTGAGCAAGATGCTCTTTGATTTTTACATTTTGAAGAAAAATGTAAAGCCACCAATAAAACAGGCGTTGAACATCTGCAGAAGTTATATGTAGGATTTTTATAACTGTTTCAAGGAATTCTTCTGATAAATACTGGTTTTTAAATGTTTTAACAGTACATATTTAGCTAATAGACCGGCTCTCTTACAATAGCTGTTTCAGTCCGAGACAATTTCTTAAATACTAGAAAATGATCATCCTTCAACTGTGCCTAAAGTTACACAGCTAAATTTCTGGCATATTAAAAAAATGTCACAATCTCCTATGGAATGAGTTAAGAAGTTAAAATGAAGATTTATTAGTGCTTGCCAATTTTTCATACCCATTCGTTCATTTTAATATGCTCACTCTAGTTTCTAGGTGCCATACGGAAATGGAAAAATAAGGTGCTTGCTGATGCATTTTTACTCCTTACTATGTATGTATACCCTTCGGGATGCTCAATCTTAATTTTGAATCAAGGTTCCCTGATTTTTGCAGCTTCCTGGTGAGTCGTTTTATGGTAAACTGGTTATTTTCTACATCAGTTTCAAGTTCAGCCTGTGATCAGGTTGCATGAAACAGTTTAACACAGTTTCCAAGTGGATGAAATTAGTGACCTGGCATTAAAAAGAATCTTCAGAGAATAATGTAATTATGTTTATAATCCAAGGCAAGTTTGGAAGCTACACACACACACACACACTAAGTTACAAATCTCCCCATATAGAAATATAAAGTGTAGTCTTTTACTAAAAAAAAGCACTGACATCCAAATATTTGCCCATTAAAGGTGGTGCTGCTTTAGATTCAGTGACCATCTGTAAAACAACATGGGTTACAATCTCCTACAGGGCTAAAAC
This sequence comes from Rafetus swinhoei, assembly GCA_019425775.1. NCBI lineage: Eukaryota > Metazoa > Chordata > Testudines > Trionychidae > Rafetus > Rafetus swinhoei. Next base: position 60,977,686 of record CM033427.1, read on the forward strand.
TATGTAACAAAGAAACAGAGAAGTGTCATTTAATTGTAATTGGTGTTCTTTTCATGCCAGGAAAACATGGAATGTTCATACAGGGTGCAGGGAATGAAAAGCTGTAGTTAGATATATAAAACTCATGTGGAAACATAGCTGAGCATATATCTTACAATCATTACTAATGTGTATTCTGTATAGACATTTTGTACATGTGTTAACCAAAGCTATATTAACTGCAATGTAACAAAATTACAGTTTATTTTATATCTATATAAATAAAAACTTTAGAGACACTTATACTGGTGAAAGTATTCAAACACTCACTGAAATCCCTCAATTAAGCCACGACTTGTTTTATCCCAGCCCATCTTTTCCCATTATTTAATCTTGCAAGGATATCAGTCCTGCATTTATCACATCACAACCTCTGAGGGAAATTGTGAAGTGCTAGGACTTCACTAGAATATCAGAATGCAAACACAGATGGTAAGGAAAAATATCTTGTTCAAAACAAATCTGATATATTGAAAGCAAGGCAGAAACCCCCACCCACTCCACTTTCAGAGTTACAAACAATCCTTTATCATAGAAAAAGTATGAAATGCTAGGCCTCAGATTAGGAGACGACTCAGCAGGAAGTGAATGGCATGACTGGTCAGATTCTTCCTTGGCCCCAACACCAGACATACTCTCTACAAGGCTACATGAAGCACAGTACAACTACCCAGGTGGACGTTAGCATAGGGGAGCAGCAGTCCTCAAGTACCTGCCATTGTTCTTTCAACATTTTTCATCTATGCTGAGTGAGGAGGAACATTTTGTCTTGTGGAAGACTTTGGGAATATATGGAGTCAGCACAGATGTCACCAAGTGAAGGTTACCCAGAATTGATTGGAGGTACGGTTAATAAGTTAGCAGACAGTTTTATATGCATTACAGTTAAACTGTAAAAGGTAAGGTCTAACCGCTGGATACAAATCAAGTAAATGTTAAGTAAAAAATGGTGTTCATTTTTTCTAATAAGTGCTTCATCAGTAACCTGCTTAGCACTCTCTCCCACAAACACTCATGAATAAGAGGAACTTTACTTCTTTAAAGTAGTCCCATTGACTTTAATGATACTGTTCATGGGACAATAATTACCCCATGTGCGTAAGCGTTCACAGGACTTCAAAAAGAAATTCTTAGATTTTTAATGGCTCTTGTTCAAGAACTGAATGAACAAGCTCAGAAAAAGGTTCAATATGCACATGCATGTTCACAGTGTGGCACTACTTTTAGAACGAGTAGCTCTGACAGGGCCTTTTAAAACGTTACATTTTGGTAACTCTTCCATTTTCTAATTACATAAGACCTTTCACAGTTGATTTTTTGAACTGCCTATTAGAGCATGGCATGAATTTTGTCAATCAAACATAATTTTACTTACACAAAGTAGTCTGGTAGTTCACTTGTTGATGAAGGATCTGTAGAGTCAGTGCAAGTCTCTTTAACACCTACATGAAAATAAAAGGTTGATGTAACAGGATTCTAATATCCCTAATGCAAGTCAAATCTGAAATGTCAGGAACACTCCTTCCGAGGAATTCTACTTCGTCATCTCACTATGTAATCAAGCACATAACTGAAAACTTACAATAGAGGCCATACGACCAACTCTGCAACAGCCAATACCAGGAGTTTAAAGTGAAGTAGCTACTGTGGAAACTGTACAATAAAATAATGCAATCTTAACCCAAGGTCACCCTTCTATTAGCAAAGTAAGTTGCGGCATCTGCACAACAATTCATGTTCTAAGGTGGCAGATGGGACCACACAATAGGAACTAGAAATTTTACATCAATATGCAACTCTCATAGGACCAAACTAAAGGACAATAGGGTGGAAGCTAATGTGCTTTTTTCTCAGTGCACGTTTCCTTTCTCTCCCTTCTCCTCCCCCAACTATGGGAAACAAAGTTCTGATTTAATTTGAACAATTTTCTATACAAAAGTAGTCCTTATTGCATTTTATGAGAATCAAATTAGAATTCAGGCTTTAATCTTGAACAGAAGATTTCTTCATTAATATGGCAACAGTGCTTTTTTTACAGGTTGAAGAGTAAGTCAATACGTTGTTCTTCAGGAAAGTGTTATGAAAAGAGCACATGTAATCCCTAAATAATCTATACAAATGGGACTATTTCCTCTACTTTAGGAAAAACCTGTGTTTTAAATTCTTCTCATATTCCTAACAGAAAATTAAGAACTTTTAGCAAAGGCCATTACATAAAACCATGATACACCAACCTCTTTTATTCTGCATGCAGTTTGGTTTACCCATGTAAAAATGATATCAGAATTGGAAAAGGGGAAGGGCAACGAAAATTATGAAGGAGCATGGAACAGATTCCTTACAAAGAGAGATTAAAAAGATGCAGACTGTTCATCTTAGAGGAGACAATTAACAGGCGGTAAGAGAGAGGTATATAAAATCATGACTGGTGTGGAGAAAGTGAACAAGGAAATGTTATTTACACCATTACATAACGGAAGAACCAGAGGATCACCAGATGAAATTACTAGGAAGTAGGTTTAACAAAAACAAAAGCAAGTACTTCACACAAAACAATCAATCTGTGGAAATCATTGCCACGCAATTTTGTAAAGGCCAAAAGTATAATTGGGTTTACATTATAATTAGTAAATTCATAGAAGATAGGTCATCAATGGTTATTAGCCAAGACAACACCATGCTTTAGGTGTCCCTAAACTTTTGACTGCCAGGTAGGGTTACCAGATGATTTAAAAAACAAACACACACACACACACACACTGGACACACTTGATCTCAGATGGGGGTGGGAGGAGGAGGAGGAGGAGTGGGGCTGGCGGGAAGCAGGGCTGGCCAGGAGGGGATGGTGGGAAGCGGGGCTGTCCGGGGGAACCAGCTAGCGGGGAGTGAGGCTGTCTGGGAGGGGTTGAGGGGTGTGGGCTGGCCGGGGGGAACCCGCCGGCGGGGAGCGGGGCTGGCTGGGAGGGGGAAGGAATCTGCCGGTGGGAAGCAGGGCTGGCTGAGAGGGGTTGGGGGGAGCGGGGATGGCCGAGGGGGAACCAGCCTGGATGTGTGAGTGTGTCTACCAGCCAGGCAGTATGCAACTACGTACTGGTACTCATGATAATAATAAAACTTACTTAATTATAAAATACCAGACATTTGTATGTCTGGTATTTTCTCAGTTTGTTTCCCTGGATAGAAAGCTCAAAAACCGGACACCTGGCAACCCTACTGCCAGGAGCTGAGAGTAGATGACATGGGATATAAATTGTACTTTCCTGTTCATTCTCTCTGAAGCTTCTAGCACTGGCCATTGTCAAAATTGGACACTGGACTAGACTGATCACTGGTCTGACTCAATATGGCCATTCTTTTGTCTTAAGTATTTTCATATGTGGAACGGGGTATTTAAAACTTATGGGAAAAATACAAAATTATAAGTTTAGTTTTGCCAGCAAGTTTCTGAATACCCCACCCCTCATACCGTAAGCAAGTATATGCTTACTCTGCAGAAAATTGAGTTATTTTGAACAATATTCTAGCCAAAGCAGTCTGACTCCAATAGTTAGGAGGTCGGTAAGAATAAATATGATTTCAACCAGAAAATAGCTGAATAAAACAGTTATTTATACCAAGTGATTGCTCTTCCTATGAGTGTCATTCTTTGTCCTAGTTTCAAGTTCTAAAAGGAGAAGGCCAAAGTTTAACTATCAATTCAGTGAGATATTGAAATAAACAAATTAAACTTCTGTTGTCCAAATTTCAGTACTATGAACAAGATTCAATTAAAAAAAGGAACACTTTTTAAAAAAAGCTATTTTACCACCAGGTCTTCCTCTGAATGTGCCTAAGAGGTTGTGGGTGCTGTAGAAATTTTCTAGACATTTAGTATTCTGTGACTGACAGTGTCCTGAATGCTATCATAGACTGGTGTATTGAGCACAGAGAGTTTCAGAAACATCTATTCCAACCCTGAAAGGGCAGCTATATGGTGTGTCTAAATGAAACAAAGATCCAGGTGTATCCATCAGCAGCCTACAAGAGCAGAGATACTTTCAGAGCCCAATCCATACAATTAGGTCCGTTTCCAGAGCTAAAACAGTTTCAGTATAAGTGAGGGATAAATAACTTTTGTTAAATCAGAAATTAGATGCATTTAAAATGTGATATTCAAGATTAAAGGAATTGCTCTGATTTGATATTTGTTTACTAAATGCCCACATTAAACATTTTGTAGCGCCAATCAATATGGATTTTGAATTAACAGTCACATTCCACAGACTTAAAAAAATACATTAGGAAAGCAAATGTATTTGGTAAGCTTTTATTCGGTTTTGCAACCAGAATTTCAAGAGTTTTATATCCTCTCCATTATTGCTTAAAGTAGTAGCAAGAATAATTTTTGGAGCGAGAAAAGAGGAAGGAGAAAAGTTTCCAAACCGAGACTTTAGTACCATTTGAGAAAGTTGCAAGGTCTATGGTATAAAGAAAACTGGTATTCTCTTCCCTACTCTCAGAAATCTGGACTGCTCTGGGGTAAAGATTCACAATGCTAGATTTCTGTTACAAATCACATTATGTTTGCTACTATAATTAAAAATAATTTGCACTTATGTGTACATTATGCAAAATTATCTCTTGCCTTTAGTGTGTACTTTTACTTGTTAATTTGCAAAATTCAGAAATTTTCTGTGGACTGATCTTCCAGACACTGTGAAATAAGAACACTGTAATACATAATTCAATAATGATGTTTATTTATGGTCAGATTTCAACTAATTTGCTTTTTCTTTAGAAGTCATTTCACAGCCATGAAGTCACAGTTAGTTCTCTGAAGAATGCAGAAAACAAGGACAGTAATAATGCTCACTGATAACTGTATTAGGTCAAATCAGTTTAATGATTAAACTGCCCTGCACTCAGAGATACGTGAGCACTTATTTTTAAAAAATGGACAATTCATTGTTGGAAGAAAGTGTTGAATAATCAGGAGAGAACAAAAAGGAATACTACTTTGTTTTGGTTTTTTAAACTAAAGAATTATTTATTTTATTTAAAAGTTTAAGTTAGGCTTACCAAACATAAAATTGAAGAACAATTTGTCTGAAGTGCCAGACACTTATGTAGAGAAGTCATTCCTCCCCACTGTTTTTATACAACTTTAAAGCTTTGTAAGGTGAAAATTTGCACTTTGCTTCAGGTGAAAGTTGTTACATATAAAGGCAGATAACTATCATTATTCCCATTTTATAGCTATGGAAGGAGGCAGGAAAGAGAGGTTAAGTCACTTGGTTCAATGTTTATAGTCAGTGGCAGGGAGAAGTAGAATTGAGGTATTTTTCCAATCCATTGTTTTACCCACCTCATCAGTCCCACTTATCCTTAAAAGTAATTTTAAAAAGCAGCACTTCAAATACCTTCACTTGAATCCAAACTGGACATTTTCTGCTTGACAATTTCTTCTTTCTTAATGTCTTTCTCCTTCTCTTCCATATTCTCCATGTTGTGTGTTTTGATTTGGTCCTTCTCCTTATGTTTTTTTGACTTCTTTTTGGATTTTTTGTGCAACACTGAATGTATCTCATCTGTTGACTTTGGACACGTTAACTCAACTGCAGTGGGTGCTGGCATTTCTGAAGGAGTCCTAGAGGTATATTTTTCTTGCTGGTCCTCAAAGATGCTGCTGCCATTCTGACTATAACTATCAACAGGCAGGTCTTGAGTTCCCCGGCCTTCAGGAGTGCTAGGGGAATTGGAGTTAGAGTTTACCGGCTGAAGAGGGTTTGAAATAGGAAGGCGAGTTGAAGGAAGTGTTGGAGCGGCTGGGGTGGCAGCAGCTGCAGGGGGAGGTGGTGGTGGTGGAGCAGCAGCAGTTCTCTCATTGGAAGCAGTCAAATGACCATTTAATGTTGGTTGAACTCTGTTGGTAAGGTGAGATATTCTTGGTTTTTTATTCATTAAAGGATCAATAAAATCTGAATCCAATAGCCGTTTCTGCAATAAAAAAGGCCATTAGTTTCCATTTAATCTAATTCTAAAGTATGTTTACAAAAAACAGATTAAAACCTAGTCTCTTATGCTTGCTAGTTTATCTTTAAATAAGATGAAGTTCACAACAACTTAATATAGGCTTTCATATTCAAAACTAAATTTAGATAGTTTAAAAATTTGTCTGAGAACATCCTCTTCAGATCTGTATACAAGACTTTGAGGAAGTATGACAGTCCATGTGGGAACATGACAGGTTACTCAGTACTCTAGGTATTTGTGCAGTGCAGACACATTCAGTAAGTAGCTCTCTCCATAGAGTCAATGCTTTTATTCAAGCATTTCAAACCAACATGGAACAGTGTTTAATCAGAAAGACTAAACTTCAAAAAGGGACAAGGAAAATCTAGTTTCTGCTGTAGGGAGCTGGGTTCTAAATGATTTTCAGAGAACACTGCAGTTCTTTTGAAATACTGTCTGACTCATGTCAATTTGCTTAACAAGCATATACAGCCTATGTTTCAGTACAAAGGAGTGCCTCTGACCAGAAGTGCCAGGCACAGCTTTGCACCACAGATGAATTACTTCCAGATTCAATGTGTGCATTGGAGCAGATAAGAAGAGAGAACCACACAATTCATACTAATTCACTGTTATCATGAGAAACATTAGCAAAAATCAGGTATGTATTTTTAATATCCCCCCTGAGTATGTTAAGGACCCCAGCACAGGATGTTCAGTATTTAGTTTCATCTGCCCTGAAACCGCAAATGCAAGCACCACAAAATAACTTTAGAATGCTCTTCTACTGCCATTGCTATAGTGCTATTTTATGTTTACTGCAATCAGTAGTACTTTATCTTAAATAGTGCTTTTGATCTGTCAGTCTACTAAAGCTCTATCAAACTGAATATTAATTTTTCTAGATGAACAAAAGGAAGCATGGAGAAAAAAGAAATTTATCCAATACCTCAGAAGCCAGACTGAGTCTAGAACTCAGATCTTCTGACTCAGTTCCATCTTTTAACCAGTGGACTATACTTAATCATAACTGATATCTGAATAATACTGACAGCAACAATAGATGAAGATTCTTTTCCACAAACAGAATATTACTGTCCTAAAACAGCATAGTTCTGTCTTTTCCTGTGTAAATACTGCATTTAAACTAAGGGTTAAAAGGCTGCAGCATAAAAATATCGGCATGACAGAAATATCAAAACAATATGACAGTACAAAGCATCAAATAACTATAGAATACAACAAGGTACAAGAGAAACAGTACAAATGTCTTCATTTGAAATACCAAGACACAGCAAGATAAACTGTTTGGCAATATATGAGCTATATTTTTTGCTTATTTAACAACCAGAAAATGATTGTGTAACAATAATGGAGATCTAAAAAGTAAGTATGACCACGTGGCGTTCAGATAGCAATAGGCTTAATTTGACAATCTATGTTCACAAAACATTTTATGAGCCATCTACATAGAAGTCTGGTTTATTTCTACACTATTTGATCTCTAAATAGAGAGGGGTTATTAAGTTTAGAGGTTCTTAGGGATTACACAAGATTTTTTTTAAACCCTCACATTAGTTACACAGTCTTCTACGGTGCAACTATTTTTAAGTGATATTCTATGCCACCATCCAATTATATGGAAATAGTTGCTTCACCTTTTTTAATATGCTAGAAAGGGCATTAGCGCCGCTTGTTACATTATTAAAGCTTCCCGACAATATAGAGCTCATATGTATTATGTCTGATTGCATCATATTGCAATATAAAGATATTAAATACCTGGGAAGGAGAAGCAGATGCAGCATCTTTAGAAGAACTTAGAGGAGATTCCAAATGACTGGTGCTGGTGGCATTCTGAGATGAATTTAGCTTTCTGTAAAGATCACCCATATTCCAGGTTACAAAAGGGGGGGGGGGGGAGGAGGAGGAGAATCAAGAAAAAAGATGTTAACAGATGTTTGGTAAGAAAGAAGCTGGTTACTCTCAAATAATGTATTCTTGTATTGCTACCCTTTAAACAAAAAGATTGAACTTACCTAGAAAGTACTAACTCCAATGACTGTCTGTCTATCTCATTGTACCCAGGCCAGTCTTTTTGGATCTCTTTAAATACATAATCCTTCAGTGTGTAAGAGTTGTCCTTGGGATTCAAGTTGGCTACCTACAATTATATATTCAAAAATACAAGTAGCAATTACTAGAATAGATTGACAGTTTAAATATAGTTTGAAAATAAAAAAAATGAAAAATAAAATGTTTCAGTATTTTCTGGCCTTCAACTTTAAAGGCAACAAAGAACAGACCTTTCATATAAAGGAATATTTTGACATACAAAAATATTCAATCTTGGGTGTGTGAATTTAGGTACTTAAATTCAGAATTCTAATGTAAGGCATTCAAGTTCAAAAATAATTCAAGTGTTTATTCTTCCTGCATTTCTAATGGAACAGCAGCTAACAGTTCTGCAAACATGAATGATACTAGATCACAAGAAAAAAAGGAAAGTGGGCACAGCTCTGAGAATAATGGTAACTAATGCTGCATGCCAGCAAGGCCATTTTTTTTATCTAGCCAAATGATTATGACAAAATCAGGTAGCTTTTCTTTTTTCCCCAGGGACTGGGTCACTGAATTTAGTACATGCACACTTCTCTCACACCACATGAAGCTGTAGCATTCCACCAGATAGTGGTAAGCTAGTACAACATTTGACCCTACTAAATTTTTCCTTTAATGACAAAAGGACAAAAATAGTTGTAAGTTTAATGAGTGTCCTAAGTCTACCTAAGAAAAATTAGTTTAATGAAGACAAATAAAACAATTTCAGCCATGTAAAGGGGGTCACCAGAACTGCCAGGCCCCTGGCAAGGTGGGGGGTTGGCTCTGCATTCTTGGAAGAGGCAGGGCTATGAACAGTTGCTCTCAGCGCCATCCAGACTGCATTTCTCGGCACCAGCCCTTCAGCATCACGCAGGGCTGTGGTGGCGATTTAAAGGACCTGGGGCTCCTAGCCACCACCGCTGCCACAGAGGCAGCAGTTTGGAGCCACAGGCCCTTTTGAATCACTGGGCCTCAGAGTAATTGTCCCCATTGCCTCTCTGTTGGCGGACCTGGCCATGTACATAAATATATTTAAAAAATGCAATAAGGTACAAGTAAAATTTTAGCACTAATTTAATTAAGAAAAGAAGTATATGCCCAATTCCACACCTAAGTCTATGGTGCACCTCAAATGCACATGCAAAACAGATATCCATGAATTCCAGGAACAAATTCCTATAATTCCATACTAGTTAATGCTTGTTTATTAGTGTATTCATCCCATTAGTGCTCCGCTTTAAGATAGCTTCTAATAGCGCCCTTCCTTTCGTAAAGAGAAATACATTGTGTATTATTTGTAAAAAAGCCATGTTGATAAAAGGCCATGATCACTGATGCCTGCCACATCCAAGCATCAGTTTGGCAACTTTTCCTCTTCAAATCCCATTTTAGACCTTCAAACTGTACTGTCTGCAACAGACCTCTGAAGTTGTTGTTTCTCCAACAATTTAGAAAGAGGTCCTTTGCCTATTACTTGTGGTCAAGATTATAAAGAGAACCTTGTACACTGAAAAGCACATGGACACAATCATTGCGATTTATGCAGATTTTCTCACCCCCCTCAAACTTGGACTTAGACTCAGAGTCTCAAAAGAAAGAGGGTATCTAAATGTTTACCAGTAGATCAAGTACATTAATTAGGTGTGTTTTGTATTGGCCCATGTCTCATTTTAAAGTGTGTTACGTACTGTCATAGATGGTTGTGATACTGTATTTTAAATATCAAATACTAGGACTTGCACATGCCTAAGTTTTGCCTGTAAAGACTTTGTGACCCACCATATTGTCTGAAACAGAAGTTACCAAAAATTAAACAGCAGACCCATTCATTCAAAACAATAAATAGTACTTTCAATAACTATTTTTTTTTTGTACAAACAGTAATTATGTTTAGGCTCCCAGATTCACCACCTAGACAGAAGTGAATACACTTGCCTATTCAAATCCAGTCATGGTGTAATATTATCTCAGAAAAGATCTATTACAACTTTGCTGATGAAATGACAGCATTACTGAACAAAACCCTCTCCCCCACTTTGTAGTGTGCATTGTGGAAATAAGATGAATTAGCTCTATGTTGAACCTGCTGGCTTCTGAAGGTCAAGTAGTACTTCAAGCATTTTGCGTGGCACACTTTTTGGAAAAGTGAATGCACTGGGGAGGTAGCAGATATTGAGACAGATATGCCATACCACTTGGGATAAGAACGTAAGAACGGCCATACAGGGTCAAACCAAAGGTCCATCTAACACAATAGGTAATCCTCATGTGCTCCCGCTCCTGTCACCCATTTCCAGACAAACAGAAGAGAGGGACATCATTCCTACCCATCCTAGCTAATAGCCATTGATGGGCCTAACCTACATGAATCCAACAGGGTTCAAAAAAGAACTAGTTAAAGTCCTAGTCTTCACCATGTCCTCTGGCAAGGAGTTCCACAGGTTGACTGTGCACTGAGTAAAGAAAAACTTCCTTTTGTTCGTTTTAAACCTGCTACCTATTAATTTCATTTGGTGACCCCTAATTTTTATATTATCGGAACAAGTAAATTTGTCTTTATTCATATTTTCCACAACAGTTATGATTTTATAGACCTCTATCATATCCCCCCTTAGTCTCCTCTTTTCTAAGTCGAAAAGTCCCAGTCTTTTTAATCTCTCTTCATACGGGACCTGTTCCATACCCCTAATCATTTTTGTTGCCGTTTTCTGAACCTTTTCCACTGCCAATATATCTTTAACATGAGGCGACCACATCTGTATGCAGTATTCAAGATGTAAGCGTACCATGGTTTTACATAGAGGCAATACGATATTCTCTGTCTTATTCTCTATCCCTTTTTAATGATTCCTAACATTGTTTGCTTTTTTGACTATCATTGAGTGGATGTTTTCAGAGGACTATCCACAATAACTCCAAGATCTCTCTTGAGTAGTTGTAGCTAAATTAGTCCCCATCATATTGTATGTATAGTTGGGATTATTTTTTCCAATATGCATTACTTTACATTTATCAACATTAAATTTCATTTGCCATTTTGTTGCCCAGTCACTTAGTTTTGTGAGATCTTTTTGAAACTCTTCACAGTCTGCTTTGATCTTAAGTATCCTGAGCAGTTTGGTACCATCTGCAAATTTTACCCCTTTTGCTAGATTATTTATAGATAAGTTGAATAGGATTGGTCCGAGGACAGACCCTTGGGGGAACCCCACTAGTTACTTCTCTCCACTCTGAAAAACTTACCATTTATTACTACCCTTTGTTTCCTGTCTTTTAACCAGTAATCAATCCATAAGAGGACCTTCCCTCTTATCCCATGAAAACTTACTTAAGAGTCTTTGGTGAGGGACCTTGTCAGAGGCTTTCTGGAAATCTAAATATTCTATATCCACTGGATCCCCTTGTCCACATGTTTGTTGTGGTGATAATAAAAGTTCTCTTTCTTTTTTAACAACCTGGTATTGGTTAATTTGTGTGTGTCCTGGTTTTACTTCAGGGCTCAGATTTCCCAAGTGATCTCTTCCCTGGCTTCTTTATTATTACTTGGGTGGTGGCAGCGAATTTTTATCCCCCAAAATTTTTAAGATTTTGGGGGGGGGGAAGCTTTATACCAAAGCCTGAAGATAAGGTTTTGGGGTACTTTTGCGGGCCCCCACTTCTGCACTCATTTCACGAGGCATAACGTAGCGGTCAACAAAGGCTTCCCTTGTCGACTGTGCCGCGTCGTGCCGGATCAGCTGACTGTCAGCACAGCGCGGCGGCCATTTTTATTTTAATGAAGCGGGGATTATTTAAATCCCCGCTTCTTTGACTATGCTGAATAAACTATTTTACATGGCTCCGTCGACAGAGCCATGTAGTCTACACGTAGCCTAGGTGTCACCAATCAAGATAGATTTTGGATAGCACCTCTGACATCTGCTGAAGATGCGGCACCAGTTTAAAAAAAAAAGTTAGGATCCATTAGGAAAGGGACAGATAATAAGATAATGGTACACCCATACTTTGAATACTGCATGCAGTTCTGCTTGCCCCATCTCAAAAAGATATATTAGAACTGGAACATGTACAGAGAAGGGTAACAAAAATCATTAGGGGGTACTGAACAGCTTCCATATAAGGATAGATTAAAAAAAAAGACAGGAACTATTTTCATCTTAGAAAAGAGAAGACAAAGGTTGGGGAGGGTGGGGAGAGGGGCGGGGGTGGAAGGGGAGAGGAGAGAATATAATAGAGGTCCATAAAATCATGAACTTTGTAGATCAAGGGGTGTTATTTACCCCTCTGCACAACACAAGAACCAGGCTCACCCAATGAAATTAATAGAAAGCATGTTCAAAACAAACAAGATAAAGTAATCCTTTATATAAAAAAGCACGGTCAACCTGTGGATTTTGTTGCCATGGGATTTTGTAAAGGCTTAAAGTATAACTGGATTAAAAAAAGAATACATTCATGGAGGATATGTCCACCAAGAGCCAAGATGGTCAGGGATGCAACCCTATGCTCTGGGTGTTTCTAGATCTGACACACTGAGTGGAACATGGAATGGACCACTCAATAAATTGCCCTGTTCTGCTCATTCCCTCTGAATGGTAAGATGGACCATTGGTCTGACCTGGCATGGCCATTCTTATGTTCTTAACAGAGGTTAAAGAAGTGATGGCTTAAGACAACTGTAATTCATTCCTGGGGCTTTGACATTACAAGCTACCAGTGCACAAATAGCAATGTGTGAACAGTGCAGTGTAAAAAAAGGATTTCATCTCTTCAATTCCACGGTCATCTTTACAGGCACATACATATATGCAGTACACGGGTAATGCTGCAGATGTATTTACAGATTTGCAGATTGGAAGTTCCTTCTAAAATATCATTCATGTTTTTAGCAAAGAACTACTCAGAAATTCTTTGTGACAGAAAGAAAACATCAATATTTTGTTTACTGTAACATTTAAATAGAGTTTCAATCCAATAATATGAAATACAACACTTTATTATACAGATTTCTTCTCATTTAAATTACCTTCCAAAATCCCTTTCCTTTTTATAAAAAGGGCTAATAAACTTGTCAAAGGAAACATAAGTTTTTTAGTGAATTAGTCTGAATAGTTAAGAGAAACTATATTGACCAGTTAAGCAGCTTGGAGTAACAAGAGTAATCCTCCTAAGGGAAAAAAATACTACAGTAGGAACAAGGTAGCTAAAAATATACCCAGCAATTGTTCCTTGACACCTCACAATGAGCTTTAGAAATCTTCAGTATTACAAACTTCCTATAAACTCATCAAAACGATCAGGAAGTTTGTTTTAACTACTTATAAAACAGAGCAGCATTTCAAGAAGTCTGTCAAAGAGCCAGACACAATGAACGTGTCTGCCATTCACCAAAGTGAACCCTCACTTTTCTAGATAAAATATGGCAGTAACATCCTAAATAGTATTAAGAAAAACTGGAAAAGGAGCAGAAAGAGCAAGAAAGGCAATCTGTCCAAATGTTCTCACCTGCTGAAGGATAGCTGCAAGGGAGTTCTTGTCTTTTTGATTAACGCCATCTCTTTGCAAGCGAGCAAGCAGCTCTGGTTTCTTGTAGGTTTTCAGTGCCAGTAAGTGAATCACCCTGTCCCTGTATGGTCGCTGGGAAACACCATTGTTTACGTGGGTCTTTCGTATTGTATTTGCAGGATTGATGGGTGTTGACCTTTTCCTTTCAGGCACTGCATCTGGAATACTCTGTGGTGCTTTCCGGATCTGTACTCTTTTACCTAAGTCCAAGATTTTAAAAGGGGAAAAAATTAATAGCTCTTGCACAATTTATAAACATCTGATTTTTCCCAAAGTTTAACTCAGAGGGTATTGTTTAGTGAAAAGAGGATATCATAAAATGCATTATGTTAAGATCTCAAAAAGCCTGAAATGAAATTACTCAAATTTAAGTGATACTGTTAGGAGGGCAAGATATTTTGCTCCGTTTATACAGATGCACACCTTCAATAATTTTCTTAAGTAATTTACAGGCTGAGAAAAAAATATCCCATTAGCTTGATGTTAAACTTACGTTTTAAATGAGGAAAAAAATCGTCTGAAACTAAGAACTTCCTGTGACTAACATGTTCTTCATTGGTGTCTAAGGAACCCAAAGCTACATATTAATAGCACCATAACTTGGAAGTAAAGTGACTAATGCAGTGCCAGATACAATCTTTGGTGCTATGCCCTTTCAAAAATGAAACTATTTTACCTCCACTATCCCCTCCCCACCCCAAAAAAATCTATGTAACAGACCCAAGATTTTTCACTAGAAAAAACCTCTCAAATGCAACACCTTTGTTTCAAGGATCAAATCCACAGAAATTTGAGAAAATGCTCTGTTTCTAATGAAAAGTTTTACATTCCTGCAATATTGTTTCCCAATAAATTCAAGTGATACTACATGTTTGTAAAGGCTCAAAGATAATGAAATAAATATATTCAACAGCTGATTAATCAAACAGACTGTTTTTCCATAAAGGTAAATGGTTAGAAGCAAAAGCTCTTTCCCACCAGACCCAAAGCAAAATTAAAAAGGCTATGGAGGAGTTTCTAAACTTAGGGCTAGTAGAAAACAGACAGGCATAAGGTGCATGTGGTTGACGTGGACATCCCTTAGGGGAGGATTTATTAAAGAGGATACTATGTATTCTAGAAAAGAGGAGATGACAGAAGTAGGTAAAGGTACAGGCAGGAACTGAAGAGAAACAATCAAACCCAAAAAAAAAAAAAGTTCCATTCAGTTACATCACATGAAAGCAGACAAATATTAACAAATATTGTAAATGCAAATCTAAATATCAAAATGAATGAACTTGAGTGCCCGTTATTAAATGAGGATATTGATATAATAGGTATCATAGAAACTTGGTGGAATAATGATACTTAATGGGTCACAGTAATACCAAAATACAAATATATAGGGATGACAGAACAAATAGCACTGGTGGAGGAGTGACACTAAACTCAAATAGTAAAAACTGTAAATAAAGTAAAACTTCTATAGAATTTATAGAATTGACTATCTGACCAGGATGATGGTGATAATGACCTCAAATTAGGAAAGGGAAATTAGAGAGGCTACAAAACCAGAAACCCCAATAATAATGGGGGATTTCAACTATCCCCATATTAACTGGGAATGTGTCATCTCAGGACAGGATGCAGAGATAAAACTTCTCAACATCATTAATGACTGTGAGGCCCAGAACTCACAAGGAGAAGACAATTCTTTATTTAGTAGAGAACAGGACTAAGTCCAAGAGGCGAACGTAGCTGACTTGATCAGTATTATCAACTAAAATGTAATTACATTTAAAATCCTTGAAGAAAGGAGGAAACGAAAGAAACACACCATGTAGCATTTAACTTTCAAAAGGGGAATCATGAGGAAGCTAGTTGAATGGAAATTAGAAGTAATAGTCACAGGTATGAAATGCCCACAGTCTATATGGAAACTATTTAAACACATCAGATCAGTGGCTCAAACTAAATATACATCCAAATTAAAAACAGAACAAAAGCCAGCCATAGAGGACCAGAAGAAAGGTCACCATAGCTAAACCGTGAAAGAAGTGGTGTGAGGGGAAAAAAATCCTTTAAAAATTGGAAGTCAGATTCTACTAAGGAAAGCAGAAAGATGCATAAAACTACGGCAAGTCAAGTAAAATTAGGCCAAAAAAGAATTTGAAGAGCAACTAGCAAAAGCTAAAAATTTGTTGTTAGTTTTTAATAAGTACTTCAGAAGCAGGAAGCATGCCAATCAATCAGTGTGGCTACTGGAGGATCAAAGTTCTAAAGGAGCATGTGTACAGGGTTCTGAGAAGGAACGTAAATCCCAGCAGAATATGCTAGGGAACAAGGAAGGAAAAAGCATTATAAAGGATAGAGAGAAGGAGAACAGAGAAGAGGGGCAGTGTGAATAGGTGATATGAAGCTGTACTACCAAAAAATTTGAGATGATCTGATGTAAGCAACGTCAGTAGACTAAGCAGTTATGGACCTTGAAGACTGTCAGACTTACTACCTTCTAATTGTCTATTAGATTAAAAAGTTAGATACAACCATACCTACAAAAGGCCCACCAGGTTTTATGACCTTTGTACTGCGGTTGCGAGATTCTTCTTCTGCCTGGGTCATGCGTTCTCTTGTCATCTGATAAGAATCATTTGTTGCACATACTGTAATTTTATCCTGTATAAATCCCAGACAATTGAGTTGCGGCGAGGCTCCAGAACTAGGAAAGTATTGAAAGAAAATAAGTATTTTAATTCTGAATTTAAAACATATCTCCACAGAATAAAAAAAAAATCAAGGGCATTTATGGCAAAGCTTACTGGGCAAAAGAGTGCATTTTCAATTCCACTACACTACATACAACACAGCTCATTATCATCTAACGGCTTCAAATGCATTGCATAGGGTCTTTACACACAAATTATACTAAAAAACCCACTGTACCCTAGTGTGGACACAGTGATGCTGGTGTAAGACAACTTTATACTGGTACTAGAGAGTGTAACAGTATAATTATTTCAATTAAAAAGTAACTCCTCCAATCAAAATAGTTATATGGTACCAAAACGATACATAATGCATGCCTGAGCTGGTGTCTTAAGCATTCAAAAGACTTTTCAAATTGTGTTAAAGTCACTGAAGTGGAAAAGTAACATTTCTGATTATCAAAACAGGCCCTTAATCATTCATGCACTTCTAATTAACTCCCCAAACTTTTAAGGAAAACCATCAATCTAATTCTGTCAATTTTAGCATTATTTGTAGCTTAAGATTTCGGTAACCCTCCAGGTATTTAAAAAAAAAAAATCTATTTCTCAACTTACTTTGTGCATTTGACTGCACATCAAACAGTCTATTTTCACAGTTTTCATATTTGTTTGTGTGGGTCTTCCATGCAACAGGGGGACAAACATTTTAAAAACAGTGAAGTGTGATGAAACCACAAGCACTCAAAAGTAGGTTTAATATCTTGTGTATTAAAAACTGACTAGACGTGACACTCAACATCCCTTCAAGCATTATGGTGCTTCAAGAACAATAAAGTCTGCATACATGGATTAAAACTGTGCTATACCTTTAACTTTTTATGGAGACAGTTGTTCCTCAAAAAGTTTTCATATATAAGTCTCTGTACCATACAGCGCAGAGAAGACTGTTCAAATTCAAAACAATTACTGTTTTAAATCATTGGACAAATACAGCATAAATGCCTAGTAAAGCCATGCTAGTTACAGTAGCACCTGAGTAGCTCTGATTCCACAAATGACAGTAACTTTAGCTGACCTGCAACATTTTTTAAAGCAATCCCACAATTCTCTGCTAAGTATTCTACATAGAATGGGTAAGGAACATTCAGCACATCATTTCTCCTTAACTTGTTTTATTTTTAACTCCCCTGAAGTCACACCAGCTAGGTCAAGCTCAGCTTTAACATCCTCGAATAAATTTAAGATTTCACAGCTATTACAGTACCCCATTGAAGGAGGGTGTCATTTCTACAATGGCCAAAATTGAATTTTATAACTATGTAACTTACAAAAAAAACCCTAAAGAACTTGAATCTCAAATAAAGTACTAGGACCCCGTTTCTCAAACTGTGGGTCCCGACCCCGAGGGGGGGGGGGGGGGCGCGTGCACGAGCAACTTAGAGGGGGATCACGAGCTACTTAGAGGGGGGTTGCAGTATCACAAAGTTTGAGAACCCCTGCACTAGACTATTACAAAGCCAAGGTAATATCCCTTCCATTCCATTCTGTACAGCAACTTGCACTCCTTGCTTGACTTCTTGAATGCTATCTCCAACCTTCAAGTGGAGCTCAGTTTTGTTTGTTTTTTTAAGACTAAAATTCAGTTTATCCTTTGGCATTTAAACATAAAATTTTCATGTTAATGAATTGCTTGAGATTCTTGATAAACATTTTAGTTAAGTCAAACACAAAAGTAGGTCATGCAATAACTATTAGTGGCCATTTTGTATGTTAAGTTTGGATGGCCTAACGAGAGGGGAATGGGAAAGAAGTAAAGGACACAAGGGATCAGAGTACAAAAGGGATTGCTAGGGAATTCTACAGTCTGGCTTGACTCACTGGCAACTCCAAACCACTGCAGTTTAAAGTTTAAGGTTCTCAACTCCAGTAATGAAGCATCAGGTTTTTTTTTTTTTTTTTTTAAAAGAGTGTTGCATTTTGAAGATGAATTATATAGCATCTTTTCAAAACTGAACAAATTAAACGTATGAAATTCCAACATGAATTTTCTCCACAAGTGTTCTAAAACCATAAAAGAACTGGTAGTTTCTACACACAGGTTTAGGAACTTCAGACTTTTAGCTCTGTCTAGATCAGTGTTTCTCAAAATGGCCCACAAAACCACTTTGAGAAACCCGTTAACTGGCCGTGCAAGTTTGTTTATTTACTGGTGCCACAGCGCTCATGGCTCCTATTGGCTCCGTTTCGCTGTTTGCAGCCAAGGGGAGCTGCGGGAAAGCAGCAGCCCAGCCCCAGGGCTGGCTCTAGGTTTTTTGCCGCCCCAAGCAAAAAAGTTTTTGGCTGCAGCCCCTTTTTTCCCCCCACAGTGGCATGAGTGGAGTGGGACTGGGGGCGGGAGGAAGCAGCACGCCACACTCACTCTTGTTCTCAGGTCCCAGTGTGTGGAAGAAACTGGCTGCAGGAGCTGCCCTCATTTCCCAGCACTGCCCCCCCTTCTCCAGCGTGTGTTCGCCCCCAGGGAGGCACGCTCCCCGCGTGGCCCTAGTGGTGTGGTGGGGGTAGGTGGAGGGAGCCGTGGCAGGGAGCTGAGGCACTGGTGGAGCCTGGCCCGGGGCACTGTTCCACCGCGCATTCCAGCCCGCCGGAGGAGCAGGCGGTGAGCCCAGCGGAGGCTGCCCCGAGCGGAGAGCCCCGCACCCAGCTGCTTGGAGCCTGCGCCTGGCCACAGGGTGCTGAGAGCTCTGCGCCAGCAGCCCCGAGGCGTGGCCTGGCTGAGAGGTTCATGGCTACAGGCGCTGGCAGCTGCTCCCGGGAGCTGCCTCGGGCTCAGCCGGCCACGCATGCCCCAGGGATCTGCCCCCCGGGGAGTGGCAGAGGTGGCACCTGTCCCCGCTGCTGGGCTGGCGGGTCCCTGGAGCATAGGGCCAGGGTGGCTGCAGCTGGAGGGGCGGGGGAAGGGTGGCGCTCAGGGTGCCCTAGGGCATGGCAGCCAGTCCAGTCCCGCGGAGCTTCCCGCTCTCCTGGGAGGAGCCGCCGCTCACCCAGCGCCTGAGACCCCGGCACCGGTACAGTCCACTCCCGTGCCCGCCCAGCCGAGGAGCCTCTTCTCCCCTTTCCCTCCCCTCCCCGGCGGAGGGAGAAGGGACGGGTGGGAAGCAGGGAGGGGGAGCCAGGCTCCTTCCGGGGCTCGGCACAGCCTGGCACCGGGGTCTCTGTAGCTGGAGGCGGGACTCACTTGTCCCTGGTGCTCGAGGGATGGGGCCCTGCCGCAGCTGAGCCCGAGAGCCTGCCGAGCCCCTGAACTCCGTTCCAGGGAGCCGGCTGCCGGAAGCTGGCTGCTGGGAGCAGCCACCATGGCCGCAGCCTGCCCTGCCGGGCTCAGCGTCATCAGCAGCAGCCACCCTGCCCCGCCTTCCAGGAAGCGCCCCAGCAGGGACCGCACCTCTGGGCTACCCGTGCAGAGCTCCCAGCACCTCGCGGCCAGGCGCAGGCTCCAAGCAGCCGGGAGCGGGGATCCCAGCTCGGGCGGCCTCCGCGGGGCTCCCCGCCTGCTCCTCCTTGGGCTGGAATGCCGCCCCTGGCAATGTGCCGCTCCAAGCATGTGCTTCCTTCGCTGGTGCCTAGAGCCGGACCTGCCCAGCCCACACCACTTTCTGTGGCTCCCTTTGGCTGCAAACGGTGAAATGGAGCCAATAGGGGCCATGAGGCTTTGTAGACCACTTAGAGAAACACAGGTCTAGACTTAGACCAAAACTGTCATTTATTCCAATATATAAGCATGGCTATTTATATGCAAGAGTTTTAACTCAATTTCCTGATCAGTATGCATAGCTATTCACCAGTAACATGTTCTAATATTATAAATTAGCCAAGGAGTGAGTCTATAAAACAAGTTTCAATTCATAATATCAGAAACACCATTGTCCTTGATCCATTTGTAAGTTTCTACTCCAACATGGTACAGCAGTCTTGCCTGCATAGATGCAAGTGAATGGTGTATTACCTTGTTACAAATCCAACTATACAGTGTCAAGGAATTGCTGTGATGTAACCAAGGTCCTAGAACAGTGTAGTCATGCAATGGTGGATAGGATTTTTGATTAGTGCAGTAGTTCTTAAAATCCTTATCCATCACAGTCAAGAGAAACCATGCTAGAAACCATGCTAGAATGCTGTCAAGTATAGCTGTATCCAAACAGTAGTAGCACAGTTGTAATCCTAGCATTGTCAATACTGCCTACTTTTTAAGTATGGCACTAGTGAGGTGAGAAAGTACTCAGTTTAATTTTGGAAAGTCAAACAAGAACAGTAATATATAAAAGCAGGTATTTATATTTTATAAAAGGCCATACTACTTTAACTAGAGGTTATATTTTACTATAGTTTGAAAAAAAAGTGTTACAACTTTTCACTCTTTCTGTTTGAGATCACACAACTAATGTAGTATTTTCTTTCAGGACAAAATTTAAGTATTGCTTACCTTGAAACAGTTTGCTGGACACAATCAAAGCTTCCCTGAGGATTATCTTTGCCAACATTTGACAAGTAGAAGTTAAAGTTATGCACTTCATTTGGGAGATCAGCTTTGGGAATTTTGACAAGCTAAAAGATAAATATAAACTGAAGTTTTACATGTGCCCAATGTTATGTATACAGTACTTTTTAAAACTTAAATCCAAGTGCAGTGATAAAGTGCACTTAATATTTGTGATATGTCTGCCGCTCAAATTATGAAGCATATGTTAAAATGAGTTAACTAGCATTCTTTCCTTTGAAAAATAATCTTAAGATACAAGACTATATCTGTAGCTGTACAAGTGGAACCCTTTTCACTTCTACAATAAGCAGTCCTAGTTCAGCATGGTACCTATGCACTTGTTTAACTTTGGTCATGTGAATAGCCCAACTGACTCCAACAGGACTGTTAGTGTACTAAAAATTAAGCATTGGTCAGGTGCATTACTGAATGAGCAAAAGCCATACTTTTTGGCCAATCAAGAAAACACAGCGTAACAGAAGTAGAACCTGCAACACATCGTTTCCTAGCTTTTAAATAGCAGCTAATCCCAGTGGAATTTAGACTGAACTATGTGTCTCGAATAAAAATTTAGGCACACAAACCATGAAGAACGGGAGGAAAGAAAACAAGAACATTAATTGTTTAGAAGACTATCATAAATAGCTTAGGTATATGGATTTGTTTAAACTCTCCTGAATTATAAGCCTGTCAAACAAATACAGTACTTCTACCTATTTTATAAGAAACTTGATTTGAAAATACATCACACACAGCTTTTGGTATAAGGAATCACAAGTCAGATGATACAACTTTCTTTCCTGGTTCAATACACTCAACCTATGCTTTGTGCACAGTACAGAACATTCTGCTTTCTGAAGATATAAAAAGTATCAGTTTCACATGATCAATAGAATGCAAAGCCATGTGATGCATGCTTTAACATGCTGATCTACAAAAGCAAAAATAAAGCTGATGCTTTTGCCTACTATATATTTTAAGAGACATTTATTTAGCAGACTAAGATTCTTGTGGTATTTATCTGAAGGATCAACACATTAAATAATTTATTCTGAAGCAAAATACTTTGTTTACTTCAAGGCAGCATTCAAAATGCCCTTTTTGGAATTCTCCTCTGGTACTCACCTTTTATTTTTCTTAAATTGGCCAACAGTCATGAATAGAGTCAACTTACATAACTAGTACAGTATGTGATTTTCTTCTTTGAAATGAAAGCCTAGGAAAATAGTCATTGCTATTTATGGTTTGATCGCCAATGTTGCTCAAAGCACATCAGACAATTGCTGACCTGCAGAGAGAACGATAGGGACTAAACCTGCACGCCATTCAGCTATTTAAAGTCAAAACATGTATTTGTCCTATTCAATAAAATGCTGTACACTAAAAAAAGGATTTAAGTGAAGTAGTTTAATTAGCAAATACAAATCTTGGATTATATATCTGAATCTGTTTTAACAGTTTACCCTCCCAATTGAGAGACTCATAATAATCAGCTATAAAAAATAATCAGCTATAAAAAAACCCCACAATTGTGGAGACCATTTTGATTCTGTACCACAGATTTACCTTAAGAATCTGCAAGACTCTTTAAGAACACTAAAAATATTATGATGTTGATTTTTCAGCCTGTTGTTCCCTAATTACTTTAACTGAAATGTAAGTATTTTCCCATGTTTACTGTGTCTCTCACAGCACTGTAGAGAGTCAGTTTCATGATTTCCTATTTGTATGGCCCTTGTCATATTTTAAGATTGATTGTAAACCCACAAGAGTTGGCAGTGTGTTCAGATTCAGGCACAGAATCTGAAAACACTGATTTTTATGTAGGTATCCCTTGCATAACTGATAATTATGTATGAGGTTCTAGGAGACTGTTTTGACCCACTAAAGAGTAAGCTTTCCTACCACTCCCTCTCTTCCCCCAGCTCTGTTTATTTTGTAGACTCTTTTGGCTTTCTCCAAACACTCCATTCCGTTTAAAATTATACTTGAAGAGTATTTTGCCAAAAACAATTAAATAGATTGAAACAGATGACTGAAACCATCTATGCTTTGAGTTTATTTTGAAAGGGCATACACCTTAATATATTGACTGGCAGTCTTAAAAAATGCATAGTGGAGGAACCATATTACATAGTAGAAGCATTTACATAATTAGCATTCCAAAATAGTTACTGTGGGTAGTACAGAAAATACCAATAATCTGCTTATTCCTTCTATTACATTTGAAAGTTTATGTATTTAATCTGTGTCACTGGCTGGTAACGTACTTGGTTAAACATAGGACTTTACTGTTGTATAATCTTTGTCCTACTGACTTTGTCCCTTTGACCATGTTCATTTTTATCTTGTGTCTAAACTGAGTTGTAAATTCTTTGAGACATAGCCTATTTTTTGCAACATAAAATATAGATAGCATCATAGATGTGGCCAACATCAGATATTTGGCAAGTCATTGGATAGGTCTATATTGCATTTTAAAATTCAAACCAGTGAGTCTCAGATGTTCATTAGGTTGCTTCCCTCATTTCTCTGGTATTACTTCAGTCTCATCCACACTGTCAGCCAGTTTCTCTTCATCCACATGATGATCTCCACAAGAAAAGCTTGGTTGTAGTATTTTCAGATGTAAAGACTGTATGGAATTGGTTATTATCCACGCATTGCTCACACTTCAGTCCACGTGTTTCACTAGCCCTTCCAACGGCGTCGTGTAGCCATTGGAAAAGATGGGAGAGAGAATAAACCCTTATAGGACACCAAAGGCAGAGCAGTGGCCCAGGACAACCCTTTGGGTTAGCTCAGGTCTTTCCTTTGGGAGCAATGTTAGGGCTTTCCCTAGTAGTTTAGGGTTTTTTTTTTTAATTTACAATAGTTACTATGCAGATGTATGTTTGAAAGAACTTTACAAGGAAAGTAAAAACCATCTTTAAAAGGGACAGTAACGTCCCCCTCTGGAAGCAGTTCCCATTAATGTGACTGAACTATAGGCCAACCTAGTTATTTTCATTTTTAGTGAAGTCAAAGCTATTTTAATTTAAGTTCAATTTCTCTATCAGAAAGGGAATCTACATTGGCTCCTCCAAAACTGGAGTTTTATTAAAAAAGATCTCCAACACAAGTTTACCACTTGAAACCTGAAAACTCAAACTTTCTCCTCAGTATATCTGTGTCTCAGTTCTACCTGTAAATTGGAGAACCTGTCTAAGACTAGGATGATAAAATTTGGAACACTCCCATATACACATTCAGGCAGAAACGATGGAGTTCATTCACAAAGTTGTGTAGTTTAAAAAGCCAATATGCACTCAAATCTGACACTAACATACCATCACTTATTACCATCTCAAGCCACATCCAAATTAGTGAATGTCCAAGGGTCTGTCATACAATTGTACTTAAAATAATAAAAGAAAGTTATTCCCAAAGTTTCCAATAAGAGAATGACTGACAAGTTGAATTTCTACAAGCACTTAAATCTTAGGATCTCTTTGTAGATAATGACAGTCATATTAGCATCTTGTTCATGAAGAAACATTCCGATGTCTCCTAAATGGGCTCCTGGGACCCAACCTTTAAGAAGCTCAGACCCAGAAAACCATTTAGGGAATAGCTGGGAAACAAAAGGATTGTGTCTACCCTGCATTTTAAAATCCAAGGCAGCAAGACTAAGGGCCCAGATCTACAGGCTCAACTTTGCACAACAGTGCTAAAAACAGCAGCGTAGACATTGCGACTCAGGCTGGAGCATGGTCTCTGCAATACAGTCTACCCCCGACAGGTTTCAGAGCCTGATCTCCATCCAGAGGCTTACTATCCATAAGCTGTTTTTAATGCCATTGAGCAAATCTAAGTCTGTAAAAGGCTCCGAGGAAAGGTCTACAATACAGACCTATATCGGTATAGCAACATTGGTCAGGGGTACGAAAAATCCATGCCTCTGAACGACGAAATTATACCAACCTAACTTACCATGTAGAGCAGGCTTGGGCAAAATACAGTCCAAAAGCCAATAGGTCCGGCCCACGGAGGCAGTGGGGGCGCCACAGGCAAGCTCCCCTGCTTTCCCTGCAGCCCCCTCAGAAATACGGTTGCAGGGCACTTTCTCTTTATGAGTCTGGAGAGGAGGGGGGAAGACGCTGCTCTTGCCCCCAGCACAATCCCATTGGCCAGTTTCTGGCTAGAAACTGGCCAATGGGAGCTGCCTGTTTGAATAACAGGCAGCCATGAAGCACAACCCTCCCACTCAGTTATTCATGCAAGCACATGGCTGATCAGGCAGAAACATTTGAAGCTCTACAAGCCTTTAGCTCTGCAGTAAGGCTGGTTTGGCCGCTGGCTGTTAAGACTTCTTGTCAGAGCCTTCCTCTGGCACCCCAGCCCCTCCTTTCCCCAACCCTTTGCCCCCCACTCCCGTCCTGCTACTCCACATGCACCCATACTGCATCCCAGATCTGGCACCCCAATCTCCTGCCCGACATCACAATCCCTTCCAACCCTAGGTCACAACTGCCTCCTCCACCCAAACTCCCTTCCAGACGCCATTCTCCCTCTTACACCCCAATTCCTTATCCAAAGCTCCCTTCTGCACCCAACCTCCACCCCAGACCCCACACTTCTTCCATTAATACCATGGAGGAATGCAGCCCTTGACCAGTTTCCAAAATCTTGAGTGGCCCTCACCATCAAAAGTTATTGCCCATCCCGATGTAGAGAATGGTATATTAATGGGAGGGCTTCTTCCATCAACATAGCTATTGCCTCTCAGAGAAGTGGATTACTTATACTGTAGCAGCGTCTTTATTAAGCGCTACAATGGTGCAGCCCTGAGACTCACTGCTGTGAATTTTAAAATGCAGTATAGACACATCCAATGACTTGCCAAATATCTGATCTTTACCACATCTATGGTGCTGTATTTTATGTTACCAAAAAAACAACAAAAAAAGGGCTATTGCCTCAAAGAAATTACAACACACTTTAGACAAAAGATAAAAATTAACAGGGGGAAGGGAGAAAGTCAGTAGGACAAAGGTTATGTAACAGTAAAGTCCTATGTTTAACCAAGTACGTTACCAGCCGGTGACACAGATTGTTCTGTACAAATATAACATGATTACTAGCTGTTTTAACCCTTTCCCACATCCAGTTTAGTACACAAGTGTCTTCCTGTAACTATGCATGGCAAAGAAGTGCCAGATAACAGGATTCATATGGCTAGAAAATCTCTGTTGATAGTAGGGATGTAAGCGGGTAGTCTAGTCAACTACTCTACTACTTACATTCACACCTCCCCCGCCCCCCCCCCCGCCTTGCTGCCTCTGTATTGGAGGCAGTGGGGGGGAAAGCAGGAGCTGGTGGGGGGTTGCCCCCCAGCACCGTCTCCGTGGTGCTGCATGTCCCCTCCTGCGCTACTGCTCTATCAGAGGCAGCAGCATGGGGGACGGGGGAGGCTAGTGCGAAGCAGCCTCTGCACACAGCAGGCCCAGCTGGATCCCCCCACAGACTGGAGCTGGTAGACCCTGGCACAAGCCAGGACTGAGCAAGCTCGGCTCAGTCCTGGTTTGTGCTGGGTCTAGGAGCTACCCCTGCTGCAGTTCTGTAGTTTAAACAGCAGGAGCCAGCTACCTGTGCACCTGGCTCTTACTTCATTTAAACTGCAGAGCCGCAGCAGTGGTAGCTCCTGGGCCTGGCGCAAGCCAGGACTGAGTGCCCTCCCTTATCGACTCATCGTGTAGTCGATACAAATTGTATCGACTACACAATTAGCCAATTACCCCTCTCAACATCCTTAGTGGATAGTACCTCTTCTTTCCAGCTCTGTACATGGTAGGATGCCCTAGGGTGCTATACTCCATGGAATGCTAATTCTGCCTGGTATGCATGTTCTCTGAGTACTGTCCCTTGCTGAGACACAACAGAATAGCTACCCAGATTTTTCCAAACAGCACCAAAACAATTACGCAGCATGCAAACATGGTTGAGACACAGTTACGTTGTGGGAACACAATATGACTGCTTTTGTTGTAATCAGATCAAATTAAAATGGCAGGATATAGCTATAAAAAGCATATTGTACTCGTATCATGATGTATAGATAGGACCTGATATTTGTCAAAGAGACAATACATAAAATCTTGTCCATTACCTGTAATCATTGAACAACTGGGGTTTAAATTAAGTGATCTTGTCCATAATCTTAAATACTTTATGTACGATTTATAATCTAGAAGTTTAAACTAATTGTTACTTGTAAACTGCTGTTAGCAAATTTAAAATTTTTTAAAAAAATCTTGGAGGTCTTCACGAATGCCTTATCTTTACAACTCAGACATTCCCACTTCCAGTAATCTACTCTATTTCCCAATAGGAACAAAAAAAACAATGTAAATCAGGAGAAGGAAAAAAAACAACCCACAATGTACTATCTCACCGTTAAATGTGAACAAAGAAGCACTCTGAAGAAATGAGTGCATGTTTCAGCAGTTGCTATTGCAGTCTTTTGAAATTAACTGTTTTTAGGCTTACAGATTCAGATGCTTTGGTCACACATACATAGTAGGGATGTTAAATATCAGTTAATTGAATAGTCGGGTAGCCTCATGAATTCTTACTGGTTAGTCGACTATTTTATAATCCATAACGCCGAGGCCAGCAGCCACTGCACCTCATTCCCAAGGAGCCCCCTGCCACTCCTTGCTGCTGCCTCTGTATCAGAGGCATGAGCTTGGGGTGCCAGATAGGAGTTTAAAAACCAGCTCCCCTCATGGACCAGCTGCCTGTCACCCTGTGCTGTTGCCTGTGATAAAAAGGCAGCAGCCTTTGTCTGGGGGGAGGGGGGCGAAGGGGAGGAGTGGGGAGAGAGTAGGAGGGTCTGAGGTCCCAGACATGGCACGAGCTGGGCTGTCTATCTGCCCAGCTCCTAATACACTTTAAATACAGAGCCACAGCAGGGGGAGGCTGCTGGCCAGCCTTCTAAAAAATTTTACTGGTGTGGGGGGGGGGGGAAGGGGAGAGAGAGAGAGAGAGAGGGAAAGAAATGCATGTAGTCTACAGCATTAACCTATAAGCTTTTGCTTATAGGTTAATCAGTTAATCGACTGCACTATTACATTCCTAATACATAGAACCCTAACAAATTCACAACCATGAAAAACATGCACAAACATGAAATCTGATCTCCCACCATGAAATCTGGCCTTCTATGCTTTTACTTACACAACACAAATTTTGCAGGGGTGTTTCTGAAATCGTGTGTCTTCGCCCAAAAGGGAGTTCCTGAGGGGTTGTAAGGTTATTTTAGGAGGGATGTGCTATTGCCACCCTTATTTCTACTCTGCCTTCAGAGCTGGGCAGCTGGAGAGCAACAGCTGTTAGTTGGGTACCCAGCTCTGAAGGACTGTCCCTCCAGCTAGGGATGTAAGCAACTAGTCAACTATCCAATAAGCATATGCTTATCAAATAGTTGACTAGTAACTCGCCTAGTTGCTTACCCCCCCCCCTTGCGACCTCTCACAGAGAGGCAGCTGGGGGAGGAGAGGAGGCGGGCAGGGGAGCAGGAGCCAGTGCTAAGGAGAGCAGGCTTAAAAGCCAGTTCCCCCCAGCACTGTCTACATGGGCGGGCAAGGACGCAGTGGGGGAACTGGCGGCACTTCTACCTTTGAAATGTAGCAAGAGCGGGGCTGTTGTACATTTCAAAAGCAGAGAGCACAGGGCCAGCAGGGGACTGCTTGATTTCCCCCACTTGCCGCATGTTCCCCCGTAGCGCTTCTGGGCTCTTGCTACATTTCAAAGGCGGAGGCGACCTTATCGACTAATCGAGTAGTCAATGGAAATTCCATCAACTGTTTGATTAGTTGATTAATCTAAATTTAACATCCCTACTTCCAGCATCAGTGTAGAAGTAAGGGTGGTAATATTATACCATGCCACATTTACTTCTGTGCTGCTGCTTTCAGAGCTGAGAGAATGGATAGTGGCAGCTGCTGACTGAGGGTGCAGCTATGCAGGCAGCAGTTCTACCTTCAGAGCTGGGATCCTAGTGAGCAGCCACAGCTCTCCAACTCTGAAGGCAGCGCTGCTGCCAACAGCAGCACAAGATTAAGTTTGCAGTACTGTAACCCCCTACAATAACCTTGTTACCCTCTATGACTCCTTTTTTGTGTTAAGGATCCTTATAATTACAACACTGTGAAATTACAGATTTAAATAGATACAATAATGAAATTTATTATTTTAAAAATCCTATGGCCAAGAAATTGACCAAAATTGGCAGTGAATTTGTAAAGGCACTACACATACATACAAGCTTATAGAAAACCTTTGACATAGACAGATAAACACCCCATATACTAAGCTCTGGGAAGTACTCAGATCTACAGACACCATTATTTAGAAAACTAACAAAAATAAGAGAAATGTATCACCCTATTATAGCTCCAAAGAAAACCCTACAGTTATGAAACTGCTAGTTAAAATATACATTTTGAAGGTGCTGCTTATCTCTATAATGTCACTCTGGTTCCTACTCCACCCTTAAACATGCAGTTGACTTCTTTATCTTTAAAAAGTGTTCTCAGCTGCCTCTCTTTTGCAATACCTTTGGCTCTTTGAGGGTATCACCTCACCTTCCTTGCTTCTAATTCCCTTCTTACTCTATCTGGGATCTTGTACCCTAAATGTTATATTTCTTTTCCTTCAAAAATCTTCTCTGCCTTTGCATCAACAGGTAAAACTCTGGTCTGCTGCTTTAGTCTGTCTTTTTTGGCCTCAACTTTCATCTGTGGTTTAGTTACGATACCACAGCTGATTTTTTGTTTTGCCTGCCATTCCAATAGTTTCTCTATCCTTTGTTGAATCTTGTTACTTGATTTCTCATTTCATTCCAGATGAACTTAAATTACATTAGAGAGCTTTTTCTATTATGTTGTCATCTTTTCCCTCCATCCTAATGCACTATACTCTGTCAACTCCATTAGCTCTACCAAATAATTTCCCTTTCTCCCATTTTGGTTGCGTGGCTTTATGCTCTGCCTTCACAAAAAACAACCTAACTCCTCCAATAAAACAAGTGAACTCACCTCTTTCAAAGCAGGTACAGGTTGAACCTCTAAAATCCGGGCCTCTCTGGTCTGGCAACATCTGTGGTCCAGCAGGACCACAGATATTTCTGGACCAAAGAGCCCTGGCTGGCCAGGTTCAGAATCATAGCCTGGGCTGGGCCGGTGGTGGGGAGCCCAGCCCTAGGTGGGCCATCAAGGGGGAGAGCACAGCCCCGACCAGGGCTGGCAGCAAGGAACATAGCCCCGGCCAGGGCTGGAGGTAGTGGATCTGGCAGCCAGGAGTGCAGCCCAGTTGGGGCAGGTGCTGAGGGAAGCACAGCCTCAGTCCCGGCTGGTGTGGTGGAGGAGCGCCGTCCCAGCTAGGCACGCAGCCAGGTCCAGCACTGTGGTGGGGGGGGGGAAGGGGTTTGCAGCCACTGCCAGGGCTGGAGGCAGCATGGCCAGCCCCTGTCCGGGGCTAGAGCAAAGGAGGACGGTGGGGGGACTGGAGGCAGCGGCAGGTAGCAGGGAGTGCAGGACTACCCAGAAGCAGAGCCTACAGCCAGGGGTCCCGAGGGTGCTGGACAAGGGAGGTCCGACCTGTATTTGTCTAGGTAAGGATTTAAAGAAGCATTAGACTATGTTTCCTACCATGTGTTAAAAATCTAGCACAGCCCAGACCATGTCTACTTTAATGTGAGATAAAATGGCTAGGTAAATGCCTGGGCTCTCAAAAATTAGACTGCTAATTTCAGCTGTAATATAGGTTTTGTTGCACATGATTTGTTAGTTGTCTGACCTGGTTTTATAAGGAGATGAATTTAAAGTCAGATCAGTATGTAAAGGTCAACTCTTTGTAAACTGCACAGAAATGTTACTACACATTTTATATTAGTCCTGCTTTCTTTAAACCTAAATTAAATAATCCTCAGAGAACTTCAATGCATAAGTCAAGGATTTTTGGATAATCAGAATGAAAGTGCAATGTTTCAACTCAAGATAAACTTTTGGACATGTATAATGTTTGTTTTTCCTATTTGATGTACATTAGCAGAAGGTCAGAGAATTATTCAATCAACACTTAAGATATCAGGAACAGCTTGCATTTTCTATTCCTGGCTATTATGAAACAGTAGTTTTTTGGTTTTAAGTTCTATTGAAAGGCTGCTGTATATACCCAAGGCTGATTACATTTTTCCCCCAATAAAATGCATCCATGTAGATCCTTAGTATGCAATGCATTTAAAAAGAATGTTGTCACATTTCCTTTATCTCTCATTCCCTCAGATTTTCAAGTCAGCGAATACCGTATCTCCATATGCCAAAAAGCTTAGATCCAAGTTGGTACAACAACCAAAATTTATTCTCTTTACCACCTTCTAAAACAATGAAATTCTTGCCTCAATACTTCATTAGGTATACTTTGTCATTACTAGTTCTGGATGTATATTCCACACAATCACCTAGATCTCGCCTAGACAAGGAAAATAAGCAGTGCTTATATACAAGTTAGCCAACATATTTTAAAACACCTCTCCCACCAAGTATAGTTATGGGCACAGTGAAATCAACAACATATCCCTTTACAACTGTCCTCTGGGCTCCAGGTCATACCTTCAAAATGTGGGTCTTTTCAGGGAAAGTTAAACTGAAATTTTCCAAGCAAACACGTACTAGTGCGGGAGACCAGAGCCTTTATTTTTCTCTCACATTATTTCCTCTCATCCCCACAAACTTAAGTGAGGCATATCTTCATTAATGTGCACTGCTACTCCTCAGAGATTGTTCCTCTATAAAGTACCAGAAGAGATCCCTCATGGTTCTTTGCTGTAATGTACAACCTCTAACTCAGTGGTGGGCAACCTGTGGTCCATCAAGGTTCCATATCTGGCCTGAGAGACATTTTGTTTACTGTTGCCCACACACAGGGTTGCCAGATTCTGCTTGTTTCTACCCACTACATTTTTTTCCTACAAGTGATACACCCTACAAATTCTAGGTACAAAAGTGCAGTTAGAACTACCCTTATCCTGGAAGACTGTCATGGGACCCACTCACTAGCCTGGGTTGCCCATCACTGCTGTAACACCTCCTTCCTCCCAGCAACACTTGGAGCAGGAAATTCAGCCTTTTTGTTTTCTGCTACCTATTCCTCCTGGCAAAACTTCTCTTCTACACTCAGCCCAGGCTCACTGAAAAGACCTGCTGAGACTGAAAGTTGGGGACCTATGTATACTTAAAAGCAGAGACTACCTAAAAAGCACTCCCTCACCTCCAGACCAATCATTGTCTGGGGGTGGGGAACCCAGAAATATCTTGGCCCTGCCCCTTCCTGTGCAACCCGGAGCCACTTGAAAAATTTCCAAAGTGGCCCCCAGCAAAAAAATACTGCCCACCCCTGGTGCAGGGGATAATGATCAGACCCTCCTTTTAGTCATCTTACTGCACAATACCATAATAAGGAGACTAATGCCAATAGTTAGGAGTACTCAATATCAAAAGAAGCATAACTACTTAGAAGTCTAAATCAACAATAGCATAAGGAATTACTGATACTACCTATTTAAAAGCTTTACCCTGAACCATCAAGTTGTGCACACAACTAGTCTCTGTAACTTCTCAAAGTAATCCTCAACTTCTTTCCATACACTTTTGTTTCATTTATGCTTTTGTGGCTGCTTGTGCTGTACTAGATCAGACCAGTGGTCCATCTAATCCAGTATCCTGCTTGACAGTGATCAGTACCAACTGCTCCCAAAAAAGGTTCAAGAAACCATGGACTCGTCAGTTCTGAAATAACCTGCCTCCAAGGACTTTTCCTAATCGCTATTAGCAAGGAGTCAGCCATACTTTGATGCATGAGTGTTTATATTCCTAACAAAACAGTTGCATATACACATTAATATTTACTATAACGACTCTTTAGAGATTCTTATCAATTTACTGATCAATGCTTTTTCAAATTGTCCTAAACTCTCAGCTTCAACAATATTTTATAGCAATCAGATTTACAAGATAATTCTGTGTTGTGTGTGAAAAAAAGATTTCAGCTTTCAATTTGCCATCTTTTAATATCATGAATTGTTGTTTTGTATTGAGAGTGACTAGAAGTTTCTGTACTTTCTCCAATTACAGTGGGCGCCAGACTCCTTCAGTGCAATCAAGTTCTGCTCTTGGGCCAACATTTTGTTAGGGGCTGTGACTGCACCAAGGGGAGAAGAGCCTTAAGAAATATATCCTCTCAGTTTCCACTGTTATGGCACCCTTTTGAAAGCAGGGAAGAAAGCAGGTCTTATTCTTTTTAGTTCATAGATTAAGGCCAGAATGGACCACTGTGACCTTAATATGTAGGACTGCTCTAATAAATTCCTATTTGAAGTAGAGCATATAATTTCTAACAGCCTTCTCTGTTTAAAAATTGCCAGTGATGGAGAACACACCACAGCTCTTGGTAAATTGTTCTAATAGTTAATTACCCTCCCTCTTAAACTGCGTTGCTTATCTTTAGTCCAAATCTGTCTCGTTTCATCTTCCAACTATTATATCTCATGCCGGCTGTCTATTAGACAAAGGTTATGTAATGCTTATCATATTACAGACTGCGCCTAAATTTGCATGAAGAGTCTATAAAATGCGCTAAATTTAATGTTTATGTAAAATTAGTTAGTTATTGTACATCCTATCACGGGCAAAATAGTAGCATGGCTGCCATACCATGTCAGCCTCAAAAGCAAACTGTTTTCTGAATGATTGCCTTTATAATATCCCACTTACTGCTATTGTAAGACTTCAAAAGGTACTCATTGCCACAGTATATAGAGGACTGTCTGAACTTTATAATCACAGAAATGTATAAACTTTCTAGCAATCTGAAAGGTTCCCTTCAATGGGCAGAATAAACAAGTTTATTTTCCTCAGATTGTATTTAAACTGGAAGTAATCAGTATTCCATCCCTCAATTTGATGTTTTGATTTATTTTTCCCCTCCCACCATTTCACCAATAAGGCTAACTATACAAGGCAATCTGAGATTCTGAACCAGTCCAATATAGCCTTTATCGTTAATTGTTTGGAAACCAGGAGCACTGGTTTATCAGCAATGTCCTATGAGTTCTCAAATCCATTCTTGGGGCACTGGACATAAACTTTTTTTTTTTGCTGGAAACTGATTTGATATCTTGTAACCTGCACCTTGCCATTTAAGTAGAATGGTCTTATTCAAGAGTTGTCATCTGTTGGCCTCTTCTTGCCTTATCTTTCCATCCCCAGTGCTCAGACTTTCATTTCTCATATCGACTGTAGGTTTGCACAACCTAGAATCAATGTAAGCCCTCATCTTCTCTCAGGACTGCAATACTCACAAAGGAGTACAACAGTCCTTATGTAGTCAAAGGCAGACATATGAAGAAATTCTAGAGTATTCCCTGACGTATTTATTTAAAAGGTACCAGTGCTGTTTCCTGTCTGACTGGAAGTTAAGCAGCAACTTGCGTTGAATGGGGAACTTTTCTTAAGAGGTTATAATCAAACATAATTCATTTTCCTGAAGGTTTAAAAAAAATACATTTACATTGCCACAGACTTCAGCACCAAATCACTACTGAATTAATGGGAATATGACCCAGTATTTAGTTCTACCATGCCTCAGCGTACAGAGGTCCCTACCTAAACAACAGGTAATAAAGTATGTACTGTTTAAAACA
The DNA here is from genome assembly GCA_019425775.1 of Rafetus swinhoei. Classification (NCBI taxonomy): domain Eukaryota; kingdom Metazoa; phylum Chordata; order Testudines; family Trionychidae; genus Rafetus; species Rafetus swinhoei. Next base: position 61,012,355 of record CM033427.1, read on the forward strand.
GGGTAGCTGAATTTACTGACCCTCCAAAGCCACATACAATGTTCTTCAGAAGTTCAAGAGCCACAATGCATTCACTGCCTTTGCACATGGCTAATTACTGCTAAAGCTAGTGGCTTTGTGGATCTCCATCTTAGTTAAGTCTTTGAAATCCAGTTGATAATGTTGTCAAGACAATATGGAGGAATTCAGTCAGATGTTGATTTGTACTGCATGATGTTGCGATTTTTCAAACTGCATCACTGATTACAGTGATTCAGAGCAGTATATTGTTCCAAAATTGAAATAACTTGCATACAAGTCTTGAGTTAAGGATACTTTGTTCCTGGCACTTGCTTCCAGAACTTGATTGTAATCTGTAATTCTGACATCATCTTTAGAGCCTTGCCCTCTTGGAGATCCAACAGTTTCATTTTTACAGAAGATGTTTCTGTAATCACAGTTTGGGAAATGTGAGCGCCATCATTGATCACATCAATCATAAATGGCTTTTGGGAAAGGCAAAGTAGGACCTCAACTTCTGCAAGACTTCAATCAAACCTGGCCTAAAAGTCAAACAGTCCTTGTAATTTAATTCTGTATTCCTAAGCTATGTCTACACTGCTTAGGAAAACACAAAAACATATGCAAATGAGGCAAAGCGTGGAATAGCGCCATGCCTCATTTGCATAATTAATTAGGCTCTGCTTTTGCGCAAAAACCCCTCTTGCGCAAGAGCCGCTGTTCCTGAAAGAGAGAGGAAGAACGGCTCTTGCACAAGAGGGAGTTTTTGCACAAAAACAGAGCTTCGTTAATTATGCAAATGAGGTACAGCAATATTCCACGCTTTGCCTCATTTGCATTTTTTTGCACAAGAGGAAGCAGTCTAGACATAACCTTAGAGTTTATGATCTTCTACATCTGTTTCAAGGAATATGTTTACCTTTTTCTTGAGATGGGGAAAGTGGGTGAAGTATTTTGATACTGTTTCTTTCCAAACCTTTAACTTGTTCTGGATACTGAAGACTGTCTGAACAAGGTCACAATATTATCTTTACTTGGAATGCCAAACTGAGATGGGAGCCTGCTCCCTTTGTTTGGCAGCAGCGTGGGGTGACAGGGAGTTCCCTAGGAGTGGGGCCGGAAAATTGTGTAACCGGTAAGATTTTGTGCAGCTTCACAATTATTCAATTAAACAATATCTAACATCCCTAATGAATAATAGTACTAAACTAAAATACCATGTGTATACCATAAGTATATCTCCATGCAACACCTTTTTAATGCTTGGTAGAGGAAACTTCTAGACATTAAGCCATTAATGAAACACACTTATAAGAACTTATTACAAATAGATTTATAATGATCACCTGAAGTGCCTTTTCTTGATAATCAAGCCCATGCTCCCATGCATACTTCTCTGAAAACAAACAGCTGAGGTATTTTAGCAGATGCATTCTTTATTCCATTTTAGATGTCAGCTCTGGCATCAACCATCTCAGGGGAAAGAAATCCCAAATGTGGAATTCAGCCAGGGAACAATTAAGTGAAGATGTGTCCATTTTGAACTACAGTGTTCATATTTGTTAAGAATGTTTACAACTGAACTACAGATTAGTCATCTTTGGACATTTTATATTAATTTAAAAGCGTCAGTTCAACTTCAGAAGTTTAGCAACTGCAAATCCATCAGTGCTTTTGATGACTTAAAATTTGGCAAAGGCTAATACTGCAGGATACACTGCTAAATTCTGTCTAAAAAAAAAAAAAAAAAGAACTGTAGCATTCAGTATACAGAACACATTTTTTCTCCAGTGTATTGCAACAGTCTCTTAAGGGGTAGGGAAGTGGTCTCCAAAACTCTGTTATTGATTAATAAAACTAAAATATATAGTACGTTTTTACGGCATTAAAACTGGTTAGGCAGTAAAGTAGAAAAACTGTCTTAATCATTTACAAATTAGACCTGTTAAGAACTTCACTTATAGAAAAAAATTCACTATCTGACATACCATGATAAATAGACTTTAAGAGAAGATTGGCGTAAGCTTGAAAGCTTGTCTCTTTCACTAACAGAACGTGGCCCAATAAAAATCTACTCTCTCACCCAACTTGTCTCTCTAATATACTGGGACCAACATCAATACAGATTTTAAATCTTAGTTAAATCTATCACTAATTCAATAACCTCAAACCTTCCTATTTCTCCTTTGCAGCAATTAAGAACAATTTCAGTAGCCCATAAAAGTAAGTTAACAGTCACATTAGCTTCTGCACAAATGAAAAGAGATGATGGGGGGAGGAGGGGAGAGGGAGGAGAGAAGAAAATATGTGATTCAATTTTAAATTTAAACACTAACAAGTTCTTTCTTGCCATTTTAACTATATTGGCCTTACAATAGGCTCTGAACTTTGATTGAACTACAAATTTATGAAATGTTGTATGTCTAGCTATTTTCACAGAGGTTGGTTAATGTTCACCTTAAGAAAATCTAAAATGCTTTCATCTCATGAAAATATATCTGGAAATCAAAACCTGTACTCAAGTTTGTTTCCTGCATTAAGTCTTGTACTGTTTCATTTAATGGATCACTTAATAAAAGAAGAATTCGTTCATAGACCCCATTTCCACTCCCATCCTCCTCATAACCCTTCACCAGCAGACTCAAAGTGTTTCATTTTACAGAATTCCAAGAAGAGCTCATACCATTGATGGCTCAGACAATAGTTTAAGAACTTGCCTGTCTAAACTTCTGAAGCAGATTTGTGATTTCTTCTGAAACCACTCTAATTCTATCTGAACTGCTGATTTACAATACAAGTTAAACTCTAAAAATGAATGAGAGGAGTTAAGGGGAAACCCATGTGAAATAATCCATTTAAAGGAAAAGGAGTTTACTCAGAGGTAACTGATTCTTTTCTGAACTATTTGTGAGATTCACATTAGTTGTTACTTACTGCATGCTTAATTATGAACACTTCTAGAAGTAAAAAGGAAAAAAAGCAAATGTGTAAGTAAGAAATAAGTTTTATATAAGGTATTTTTATCTGCTAAGTTAGAAAGAGAGAAAACAAACACTCACCCCTTGGAGTCCTTGAAACTGGATTGAGGGTCGAGAAGGAATAAGATTCTATAAAAAACAGTAAAAAACTCATTAGTCTTATAATAATTTCATAATTACATCCCAGAGTGGGGTTTGCCATTACAAAACAACAATCTAAACAGACATTTACAAAGCTGTGTTCCTGTCAGTACAAGACAAAGATCCACTAAAAGCTACATTTTATAAAATGTTTTATAATATAAAGAAATGTAAATACATCTGTCCTTGAACATCAACCCATAATGAAAATAGAAGGGTTATCAATAAAATGAGAACCTGAACCTTTATTAAAAGGAAGTACCTGGATATTGTGTAAAGTTTGGTTAGCACTACAAACTTGAATATTTCTAAATGTATACAAGTGTGTTGAAGATGGAAAAGTTTTGTCATAATTTGCAAACAGCTATAAATACCATAACATAATTTAGAAACCAAGCAAAGTTTTAATATGCATTAAATAATCTTTCAAGATTTTCAGCATGGAAGATCCAACTTTTTCTCTAATTGCTTTGTCAGATCTAATCTCACATTATTCCATTAATTTTTCCATATGTTGAGTTGGTCATCAATAGGGATGTTAAATATTGGCTAATTGAATAGTCGAGTAACCTCATCAATTCTTATTGGTTAATCAACTATTCTATAGTCCCCGGAGGCAGGGCCAGCAGCTAGTGCACTCCAGCCTCACTCCCAAGGAGCTCCTGCAACTTCGTGCTGCTGCCTCTGTAACAGAGGCAGCAGCACGGGATGCCAGGCGGGAGCTGGTCCACAAGGGGAGCCAATTTAAAAGCCAGCTGATAAAGAGACAGCAGCACAGGGTGGCAGCAGCCCCCCTGTCTGAGGGGTGGTTTGACTTCCTGGACCTGGCATGAGCTGGAACTGAGCTGGGCTTCCTGCCCACCTGGCTCCTAATACACTTTAAATGCAGAGCTGCAGCGCCTGGCATGAGTCAGGACAGAGCTAGGCTGCCTGCCGCCCAGTTCCTAATACATTTTAAATGCAGAGCTGCAGCAGGGGTAAGTCCTGGACCTGTTGCAAGCCAGGACTGAGCCAGGCTGCTGGCCAGTCTGCTAAAAAATTTACTGGCAGGGAGGGGAGGGAAATGAGTGCACTGTAAGCTTTTGCTTATTGGTTAATCGACTACACTGTTACATCCCTGGTCACCAAACTGCAGACAAAGGTTTCACTACAAATACTAAATTATTTAAAATGAAGTTCACTGAATTATCCTTCAAATTATATTAATTTTAGTCAGACTACAACTGTAATTGAAATTCTTCTAAGGCAGTGGTTCTTAAAGTGCGGTCCACAGACCACTAATGGTCTGCTGCTGCCTCCCAGGCAGTCCGAGGTGGGAGCTAACCACCCCCCATGCAGCAGGGAGCCTGCACTGCTGCTGCAGCTTTGTGAGTCTGCAGCACCAGCTCTGGCTGACAGGCAGGGAGGTGAAGAAAGAAAACTCACACTCCTCTGTGCAGGCTGCGGAGCTACACGTGGAGGAGCGCCACCGCCATGGTAAGAGCAGCACAGGGCCTGGCAGCAGGTTGGGCTGTGCGGGGCCCGGCAGTGGTGGAAGGAGGCAACACTGGGGCTGAGGACCTGGCACACGGAGAAGGTGGTGAGGGCTCGGGATCCTTTGGGGCTTTGCACCCACAGGGACTAGATTGGGGGGGAGGGTGCCATGGACTGGACCCCTGCGCAACCCTACCCCCTGCAAGGCTGGACACCCCGAGAATCACCTACCCCACCCACCCCCACCTTACTGTGTCATGCCCAGGCTCTCTGCCCCTCCATTTCCCTGAACCATCCCCCTGAGACACCTTGACCCCAGCCCTATTCCCAGGGGCACCCTGCCCCCCCATCTCCCTGAACCCCTCAGCCATTCTGCCCCCCAGCTTTAGCCCCAAGCACTCCCTGCCCCCATTCCCCTGCCCCGGGCCAGACACCCTACCCCCAGTCTGCTCCTGAAATCTCCCTCCTAGCCAGATACCCTCCTGGCCAGACTCTGCACCCTCTCTCCTGCCCAGACACCATACTCCCAGCCTGCTTCTGCACCCTACCTCCCACCCAGACCTTGCATCCTTACCCCCCTTCTGCACCACACCTCCCTCCCAGAACCTGCACCCCATCCCTATCCCACTCACTGGCAGCCCTGTCCTGCACACTGAACCCCTCATTTCTGTCCCCACCCCAGAGCCTAAGGGGTTCCATAAAATCCCCTAACTCCAGAACCCCAAGAAAGTAAATCTGGCCTTAGAACACCCTGAACCTCAGTCCTCCCTGTCCCTTCCCTTTCCCTCATCCCATGGTGCTGGAACACCAGAGGAGTGAGGTGTCTCAGTTGGGGGCTACATCAGTGAAGGTTGGGGGATTTTAGAGGAGTTTTTTGCTTCTCACTCATGTGGTCCCCAATTGATTTTTTATGTGGATCAGTGGCTTCTGACACAAAAAAGATTCCCCACACCTGCCATATATAAAACATTGAAACCTTTTGTGTTGAACATAAATTAATAGTTACTTTATTTAAAATGAAGTTTGATAAACTAACATGAGAAAGATAAAGCACTTAAGTCTGTTTAATAACTTAAATTAAACCAGTATCCCTAGTTACAGCACTAGCAAAATGGCTCTGGCATAATTACGTAATTAATGGTGCCTTTCCATTAGCAACTGGTGGTCCACGGAAAGGTTTACATTGAGCCAGGTGGTCCACGGGCCAAAAAGTTTGAGAACCACTGTTCTAAGGTGACATTATTAAATTATCTAAAAGGGTTAACTGCAACTCTAGCAACACTGCAACCTTACCTAGAAAAGAAAAGAAAAATTAAAGCTTGTTACTCCTGACTAGATATTTAGCTAATGCAGAAAGAAGCTTACTGAAGAGCACCTTAATTTCATACTGTGGGGATTAAACTGACAGACTATATGATTGTAGAAACATGCTGTTCTTTGGTCAAAAACGAAAAGAAAAGCAGGTTACCCAACATAAAAGGAAGGAGAGTCTTTCATCATTCTTTTAATTGACACTTAGCAAATTGTTTTAAACTTCAGTAAGAACACATTTCTTGAAACTATGAATAAAGAATTCCAAAAAGTCTTGAAAACAGAAAATCTGTTTCAGGATTTGTCCTGAAAGATTGTTAGAGATAACTTAAAATAACATTGAGAGATCAGGACTGGAGCAGGGAAGTGTCTGTTAATTTGTAAAACTACAGTTCTTGTCTGAAACTTCACTCCATGACTTTTTAGTTCCAATAATTAAGTGAAAGTAGCAACACAAAATAGTTCATTAAAAAAAAAAAAGTGTTAAGCCCACATTCAGAGTTTATATTTACATATTACATCATAAAAAGTCTATAATTCTTGTTTTCTTTAGATCCAAATACACCAAACTTAAAAAACTGAGAGGAGATGCTTAAATATAGTTGGGCACAGTGAAATTTCACAGAAAGATGTTTAAGGCAATGCAAATTTTGCATGCAGAATAAAGAGGTGTGTGTATTATGGTAGTGCATATAATCATCAATTGATTCAGAATGTTTTAAATATTTTAAAAGCTGCTTAATGGCATTGTGTTATAGTTGCCTACACAATATGGCTTATTTTAAAATCAGAAAAAAAACCCCTCAGAGTTCCCATTCATTTAGATTGATCCAAATACAATAAACTAGAGTAAATAAACTCTTCCCTGTAAAACTACTACTGAAGTAGCTAGTCTTGAACATACTAAGTGGCAAAAACACTGAAGTAGGTCTTGAAAAGCACCATTTAATTTTTAAAGTTAATAACATTAAGTTTTAATTTAACCTAGAATATGTACCCGGCGTTGTTTGGGTCCTTAATTCAAATAAATTTTGTTTTTCTTCTTTTAAATCATTGTTCTGGGGTGGGACTGGAGATGACAGGTTTACTATGTAGGCTGCCCTTGAAGAAAGGATAAATCCAGCTCCCTCTCACTGCAGCAGCTTGGGACCAGGTCAGAAGTGCCTCTTCATGGCCGCTGCAGCGGGCCCAGCCGGGAGAGAGCTTCATGTCCCTTGGCTGGGAGACAGACACACAAATAGAAACTCTGAAATATATAGTAGATTGCTGTCCTTTCTCCACCCTGCCTTCTATTGGCCCAATGGGGTTATAGATGTCCCAGTCCCCTCTCTGGCCCCTTGCTGCCCCCTGTGGTCACTACAGTATAACTGTCCCTCCTATCCGACTTCCCTCTTTCCACTTTATGAGAAAATCAAATTCCAGTCACATCTTATTATACTAGCACAAACACCTACCTTGCTTTAAGTTATGATAAGAGGAAGATACATACCAAATTTGGTAGTCCTAGCTCTTACTATTTAGAAGGAGTTCTTGAATAACAGACTCAGACACACAAACTCTCTCAAATATATAGCAGATTCGGAAAACAACACTTAACAACGTTGAGCTACAGCTTTTGTGGTAAAAATGCTGTAATGCCAAACCCAAACATGCTAACTAATGTTCAACATGCTACACCCCCAAACTCAAGAAGCTTGAGTTAGATCCCTGCAAATCATGAGGTTTTAAAAATAAAAGTCATATCTTGGTTCCTGGTCTGATTCAATTCCTTTCCTCCCCCCTCAAAGGAGATATTATCAGACTGGGAATTGCATACATTTCCAACCTAAAGTTATCAGATTATTATGTATAAATATAATTATCATACATAGTGTACTCAGTAAATATGTATAGGTAGAGGAGGCAGCATTATCTAGCCATTCAACACTTTCCATAAGGCTTTGTTTCCAATTGCCTATACATTTGCCAAACTTCAGCCATACAGTTGAAATATATTCTCTATCAGGTATATTTCAGACAATTTGTTTGGGAAGTTTCAGACCAAATATTTCAGATGTTCTCATGGGCAAGGTTATGGTAACAAAAGATTGTGTGGTTTTTAGATGGGTAATTGAAAAGGTTGCAAGTTTTTCAAAGGAAACCTACAGGGCCTCTATGCTTTGTAACAGGAATTTGAAATTTGGTATACAAGATCACCCTTTGTTATCCCTCTAACAATCTAAGTTTGGCCAAGTTATAAGTCTTTGAAAACCGAAGTTCACATATGCTCAGTAGAAGTTTGTTAGAAGCTAGTAGTTAAATATTCTGAAGATTCCATCCACAAGGACCATGACCTATCCCCACACAGCTCCAATGTATTGGCCAGACCACTCATTTCATCATTACAGATCAACTAAGACAGTGGTTCCCAACCTGGGTCTGCAGACCCCTGGGTGTCTATGAGGGTATTGCAGGGGGTCTGTAAAAAAATAAAAAATAAATAAATAAATAAATAAATAAAAATAAAAAAAAATGAACATAGAACCATGGTCACCAACCCATCGATTGCGATCGACTGGTCAATTTTGGGGGCATGACCAGTTGATCATGAGGCGCATCAGCCCCTCTCCCCGGTGACTCCCCCCCACCTTAAAAAGGAGCCTGAGCTGGCGCTAGCTCCTGTGAAAATGGATGTAGCACCGGCTTCCGGCGATGTGGGGGAGAAGTGCCACAGCTGTGCGCCAGGTCCAACATCTCAGGAAGCACACTGGTGGCTCTTCCCCTCTCCCAAACAGCTGGTGCACTTCCTGAAAAGCCAGGTCTGTCGTACCGCCGGGGACTTCCTTCCCCCCTGCATGTGGGAGGAGCGGAAGTAGAAGTCCTGGGACTGCGCGCCAGCTCTAACTTCTCAGGAGTGTGCCGGCTGTCACGGGGAGCGGAGGAGTGAGCACTTCCTGAGAAGTTGGAGCTGGCGCACAGTCCCGGGACTCCTACTCTCCGCTCCGCTCCGCCCCACCCACCCCCCCCCACGCAGGAAGAAAGGCAGGAAGCAGGGGGAAGGAAGTCCCCAATGGTGTGACAGACCTGGCTTTTCAGGAAGCGCACCGGCTGTTGGGGGAAGGGGGAGGAGAACAGCACACATGCTTCCTGAGACCCTGGACCTGGTGTGTAGCTGCAGGATCCCCAGATACCGGCTGAGCTGTCCCTGTCCCCTCTCCCTGGCCAGACTCCCCCCAAGTACCCTGCCCTTCCAGCCAGACCCCCATGAGTACCCTGCTCCTTCCCTTCCCAGGCCCCCACCAGCACCCTGCCCCCTGGCCAGACTCCCACCTACTCTCTGCCCAGGCCCCCACCAGCACTCTGCCCATGCCCCCTGTCCTGGCCCCCACCAGCTCCCTGGCCAGACACCATACAACACCCTGCTCCTGCCCAGGGCCCCACCTACCCGTTGCCAGGCCCCCAATAGCACCCTGACCCCTGGCCAGACTCCCACCTGCACTCTGCCCAGGCCCCCACCAGCACCCTGCACCTGCTCCCCTCCCTCCTGGCCAGACACCTACCCCCAGCTTGCTCCTGTACCCTATTTTCCACCCAGATTCTGCATCCTCATCCCTATCCCATTCACTGGCAGACCTGTCCTGCACACTGGATCCCTCATTTTTGGCCCCATAAATTGCACTAACCCTGGAACCCCAGAAGAGTTAATCTGGCCTAAGGCCTTGAACCTCAGTCCTACCAGTCTTTGAAGTCAATGAAACAACACCAGGAATCTCACAGGTAAGCCAAAAGTTTATTATTCGTCGCTATACAGGACCAATTGTGGGGTAATTTGTTGTGAAGAGATGTGCAATCGAATTGTTTTGATGTCAGAAATGAGTATGCATTGTTTTAAATGTTAATTATTTACATTTCCTTTTGTATTTAATGAAGTGTACATAGCAGCTAGAACTGGCTTTGATGGGGGTCTGCGAACGTTTGGGGGGACAATAGGAAGTCCACACTAGTGAAAAGGTTGGGAACCACTGAACTAAGATTTGCTCCAACCAGGATGCAGAGGACTGTGCACCACTTCACCTGAAATTGCTCCTCCTGGTGTCTCAGCAGCCACTAGCCATAAGAACTGAGATTACTTCTTCCTCCATGCTTCCTGACTCAAGCTGGGGAGAGGAAAGAGGCTGAGAGGTGCAGAAAATGGTGACAGACAGGAGTTGATGGGAGGGAAGGGCAAAATAGGAATAATGGCAGAGTGGGGTTTGGGGTGATGGGATAGGAGCCGAGGAAAAGACTGGAAAGTAATGGCTGTAGGAGGGGAAACAAGAGCTTCCACATGCACAGGGCTAAAGACAGGCACTCTTCATATTATGAGAGTTCATGCAGCAGGGCCAGAATCACATCCACTCTAAATTTGTGAATGCTAGTAATACTGCTACAGCCAAAATGCTGTCAAAAATCCTTCATGTTGACGGAACTTTTACACTGCTTCTAATAGTGCAGTGTGATCCTTACGGCAACAAAAATAAAACAAACCATTTGCAGTTTAAGCTAACTTCTCAAATACAGCATTTCTTTTAAAATTAGTAAATTTAGTAAGGTAATCAAATTAAGGGTATGTCTTCACAACATAATCAACCCTAGTGATTGATACCGAGATCTGAACACCTAGGTTAGCTGAGACAAAGTGACCCCACAGCAAACCCCTATATGCTTTACATAGCCTTACTATTTCTACACTCATCTGTGATTCTGCAGGTATATTCCATTGTTATTTGTGTGTGCTGACACTATAGGATACCTTTTCCAAGTCAACTGCAGCAAAACTTGCCTGTCTTTTGGGAGGAGTTACGGAAAGGGCATTGGAGAAATATGAACATCCTCAATTCAAAGTGGGCAAATTCCAGCCTGCCGCTTTTTATCGGATAAAGGTATGCAAATTGTGCTCCACAATTTGTGTACCTTTTTCCGATAGTTTTGTTGGAAGAGGCTTTTCCGAAATTTGGCCTGCTTACTCTGGGCCAAATTTAGGAAAAACCTCCTCTTTCAGAAGAGCCCTTCTTTCTTGTGGCATGAGGAAGACAGGGCTTCCGAAAGAGCGCGTCTGCTCTTCCGCAAAAATGTTGGAGGAACAGATGCGATCCCTGTACATGGTGGAGTTTTACTGGCATACTTCTGGTATGCCAGAAAAACTCTGTAGTCTAGACATAGCCTGAGTTAATCTGGAACCCATGTTCTATTTATACCCAAGCCATGTAAACTAGACGGAGATTAATACCCACCAAAAACAGTTGCAGAGGTTTTTCTGTGTGAACTGTAGAGGGGTTTGGGCTAAAACCCAGGTAAGAGTCTGGATTAACTGTGAAGTGAAAACATACCCTTAGTTTGATAGAATTAACATTTCACTGTGGCTGCCATGAGAGAAGAGGAAGCTATTAAAGTTTACCAGTTTCCTAATACAGAAGACATTTTAGTTGGTTCACCTGACTTTTTTTTGACCGCTTTGAAACAAGCGAAAAGAAAAATGAATTGAATGAAACTAACAGAAATTCTGCTTATATTGTGTTACATTTTTGTTTGGCCATATTTGCATCTTTGTAGCTAAATATACACACACCACACAGTGTTTTGCTGATATAAAAGTTAAAGACTTAATTCAGAACCATGTGAAAATTCCAAGGTCAAGGATCTTGACTTCAAAGTCCACACTGAGTTAAACAGTGTCAAAGGAACTTGGAAAGTTTGGTTTGTTAAATGATACAGGGTTATGTCTTGTGAACACTTGAGATACTCCAAGCCACCTTGTTTAAACCATCTTCAAAAATCATGACCATAATGCAACTGATGCACAGATCTGTGACTTTGTTTTTATGAAGAAGTGGTGTATTCATCATTCTAGTTAAAAAACTAGAGAAGACAAGACAGTTTGTTGTTTTCACACTAGTTGCAGGTCAAGTTAAAGAGCATGGGGGAGCCCAGTCATTAACTTAACCTACTTGTGTGTCTTCAAATTAGACTGTTGCCCTTTGGCCATAGCTTCACTGCAAAAGAACAGATCTTTTCTTACAACAAGATAGCTAACAAATTAGCTATCCTGCTGTAAAATCCTTGTAGAGAGTAGGCACAGGCAGTGTTCCTGCTAAGATTTTCCATCCATGAGCAGAGAAAGTTTTGTCTTGTGCACTAGTACCGAGGTCACGTGTTCTTGTTTGGATGTGTACCACTGTAGCACTCACCAGTGACGCTGCTCCCCAGGAGACTCACCCAGTGCAGAGACCCCAGGCCAGCTCCCCCATACTGGGACCCTGAGTTCTGCTCTCAGGCAACATCCTATCTTATGAACAGAAAGTGAGACCTGCCACCTCAGGAAGCGATGCTCCCAGGGCAGCCTGTGTGCTGGTTTCTACCGGTTAACTGGAAACGGTAAGGATCACCCATTTAGGATGATGCTTATCAGTTAGCCCAGGCCTGGGCAAAATACAGCCCGTGGGCTGAATCTGGCCCACCAAGCCACCAGATCCAGCCCGTGGACACAGCAGGGAGCCCCAGAAAGGCTCCCCTGCTTGCCCTGCAGCCACACACACCACTCAGAAAAGCGGCTGCCAGGCCATTTCTCTTTCAAAACTGTGATCCTGGAAGGGGATGGGGTTAGGTGCTGCCCCTGCCCCCAGCACAATCCCACTGGCCAGTTTCTGTCCAGAAACTGGCCAATGGGGGCTGCTTATTTGAATAAAAGGCAGCACATGAAGCACCATGCCTCCTCTCCTCTCCAGCTCAGTTATTCACACAAGCACATGGCCCTTAAAATGTTTTAAGCTCTGCAAGCATTTAGCTCTGCAGGCAAGCAGACTGGTTGGGTTGCTGGCTGGTAAGTCTCCTGGCCAGAGCCTGCCTCTGGCACTCTAGTACCTGCCCCCCCCCCACTCAACATACCCAAACTCTCTGCCCTCACTCCTGCACCAATACCCCCTCCCAGATCTAGCACCCCAATCCCCTGCCACAGATCCCAATCCCCTCCTACCCTAGGTCACAAATCAAGCCCCCACACCTCAGTCCCCTCCCCTAAGTCACAACTCCCTCCTGTCCTAGATCACATCCCAAAACCCTGCACCCCAAACCCCTGCCTCAGGTCACAACTGCCTCCTTCATTCAAACTCCCTCCCAGACCCCACTCTCCCTCCTGCACCCCAATCTCTTATCCAAAGTTCCTTTCTTCACCCAACCTCCATCCCAGACCCTGCACCTCCTCCATTAATATCATGGAACAGTGTGGCCCTCAACCACTTCCCAAAATCTTGGAGTGGCCCCCTGTCAAAAATTATTGCCCACCCCGGGGTTAGCTGGTTAACCTTTCACATTCCTATTTTATGTTTAACTGGTTAACCAATTAAGCGGGACTGTGGAGCCAATGGGCAGTCCCCACCCCGCAGTGGCTGGGTTGGAACAGCTCACTGCTGCAGGTAAGGGCTTCTGCGGACACCCAGAGCAGTCCCAGGCTTTGACATGCCCAGGCCTGCTGTGGATTGGGGCTGCTCTGGATGCCCGAAGCAGCCTTTGTCTGAGGAGGGCCCCATGGAGCTGGAGCAGCCCCCTGCCCACGGTGGACAGGGAGCTGCTCCAACCTGCACTGATTAACCCAAACCAGTAAGCATCACCCACTAATGGTGATGCTTACTGGTTAACCTTACATATCCCTACTCTGAACAATTGACATGTAACTGGTCCTATGTAGTTGAAGTTCCCAATACTGGTCTGTAATAACATTCCCTGAAAAAGTATTGGCACATGGCCATGCATTTACGTGCTGCTTATGTCTACTTGTGGAGCCCCGGTAGGAATGTGATGTGATCCTCTAAGGGACTGCTCCACACCGCCTCCCTTGACAGAGTACATGAGGCCCTGCCTTCTCTCTGCAGAAGAGAGGAAGCAGAAGCACTTCAGGTCTCACAGACATGTTTGCACAGCTGGGAGAAGGCAACAACTTTGGGATGCCCCATGTGCAGGTGTTTTGGGGAGGAGGCTAGTCTGGGCTTTTCACTGCCAATCCAAGTCTGCAGTGGCTGTGTTCGAAAGGGATCCAACTGCTGAGCAAAGAGGTTTCCAGGGTTGTAGAAGTTGCTGTTACCATTGAGAGGCAGTGGAGGAGGAAAAAGTGGCCAAGATCCCTTCTTGGGACCCCCTGGCCAGAGAGAATATATCTGACACCACCACCCTCACTGACTCTTTGGCTGGTTCCTAAGGCTGCAAATGGCAAGGACAGAGAATAGTGTGCGATAATGGAGGGGAGTCACCCCAGGGAAACACCCTCTCCATACTCCTCATCATCTTTCCCTTCACACACACAACTTGTAGTTGTCACCCTTCCCACTCAGAAGCTAACATTTGCCCAAGGACAAAAACTTGGTGCTCATTGGAGTTTGCAGCTTATTGAGTACAAAGAAAATTTAGAGGAAACAATCCAGTTTCAATTTTTGGGAGTAAAATTTAGTTTAATATGCTAAGAAAAAAAATGTTATTTATCAGAGTTCCTCATAAAGCCGGGACGGGCAAAATACAGTCCGCAGCTCAGCAGGAATCTCAGCTAAGCTCCCTGCCTGCCTCTCCTGTGCACTGCTCAGAAAAATGGCTGTGGGACCCTGTGTGTGTGTCTGGGAATGCTGCCCCCATCTCCAGCACAATTTCCAGCCAATGGGAGCTACCACTTTGAAGAACATGCAGTGGGCAAAGTACCTCTTGGATTCGCAGCCTTCAGAGAAGCATAGATGGCTCCTGCAGCCAGCTGCTCTGAGCAACCTGTGGGGGCAGAGGGAGCAACCTGTGGAAGGGAGGGAGCCCATATGAAGAACTTGACAAGCTGCTGGCCAGAGCCTGCCTCTAGTACCCCAGCCCTTCCCTGCCCCAACCCTCTGCACCCACACCCAAACCCTTTGTTCTCCTGAACCCATAAGAATGTAACAGCCATACTGGATCAGACCAAAGGTCCATCTAGCTCAGTATCCTGTCTTCCAACAATGACCAATTCCAGATACCTCAGAGGGAGTGAACAGAACAGTTAATCATCAAGTGATCCCTCTCCTGTCATCCATTTCCAGCCTCTGACAGAGGGTAGGGATACCGTTCCTACCCATCCTGGCTAATAAGTATGGATAGACCTAACCTCCAAGAATTTATCTAGTTCTATTTTGAATCCTATTAAAGTGCAGGTCTTCACAACCCCCCTCCCAGAGCCTGCATCCCAGTCTCCTGTCTCAAATCACAACCCTCTCCTTCACCCAAACTCCCTCCCATATCACCCCCTCCTGTATCCCAATCCCTTACTCCAAACTCCCTTCTGCACCCAACCTACATCCCAGACCCTGCACCTCCTCCATTAATATAATGGAAGAGCGTGGCCCTTAACCACTTACTAAAATCTTGGAGTGCCACTCCCAAAATATTATTGCCCACCCCTGTCATAAAGCATTGATGCAGACAGTTATGTAGTGACTACGTAGGCTAATGTGGTAGCCATATATTAGATGAGCTCACAGTTTTCAATTCAACAAAGGAATGTTGGCTGAGACACTAGGTTATCGAATTCAACTGACAAATGACATAAGAAGATATTTAACTTTCTTGAAGCAGAGCAACCCAAAATGAGCAAATGAGACCACAACATGTTACCTAAATAAAATGACAAAACTATAGAGAATGCAAGCTTTTTTCTTTCAATCCCAACCTCCAAAATAGTTCTGCGCTGCAGTAATTTGCCCAATGCTAATCTCGAATTCTGATATGACACCAGAACTTTTTGATCTTTTTGCATCATGATGCATTATTATGAAGGACCCAAAGTTCAAATTTTAAATTAGGGACTTGCAGCTGCTAAGTGGAAGCCTAAGTAGGACTCAGGCTTCACTGCTCTGTAGCACCCTTGCCAAGTAAAATGATCCAGTAGTTTCTGTGGTCAAACAAAGAAGCCGTGCATTCTTTGCACTATAGGTAAGTGACCAAGAGTAACAAGAAAGATTGAGAGAGATCATTAAAAGAGAGAGGAAATATTGAGGTGTTTAGTGCAGTCTGAGTCTAACTCAGTCATGCTTGTGAACATAGGGCAAATCTCTCGGTGGGACTGCTCATGTCTATGCTGTTATGATAAACTTTATTCAGCATATCACCACCTTGATGTAAAAGTTAAAATAAATGGCAAAACAATGCAGCATTTGTCTTTCAAACATTTCTGCAGTCACATTTCACCCCAGGGGGAAAAATAGTTTCCAACCAAACATACATTTGGGGTAAAGAATGAAAACAAGCCTGTAAATGTCACAAAACCAACTGTCGTGTAACTGCAGGGAGAAAAACCCAGACACCACTAAACTTGTTCTCCTCTAGGTTTACTGTTTAGGTTATCAAGAGATCCTCTCAGCATCTCTCAACCTCCATGCACAGGTATTCCACGCACACCCTATAAGATTATTTATGTACCCCAGTTTCCTATCAAGTTGGCTCAACAGATGGAACAAAAGCACAATAAAATTGATATAACACAAAACCTTATATAACTTTGATAGGTCTTTAAAAAGAAAATGGTCAAACTGGAGAGGACAAAAGAGCAGAAAGCCAGCTGAAAAGTACTTGAGGAATGACTGACCACAGAAATCAGACAAACCTATTAGGTATTTTGGTTCATATTCCTGCCAACTGGGATTATTTCTTAGTGTACATTTTAAAGTGATTTGTCCATTCAAGAGAAATCAAAAGCCTCCCATGGACAAAAACCATTGCCTAGAAGAATTTTTTAAAAAGTGACTTGCTGCTTCAGTTGCATAAATTCAAAGAGTAAATAAAATAAGATTATATATAGAACTTGAGTTACTAGCTATGTTGCTTTTGCAACTGAAAAACTTGAATGACTACTTAGTTTCTGAGTAAAATCAACCTAAGGCAGTAGATTTTTGGAATCCAAATTCTCAACTATATTCTCTCATTGGTCAGCTACTAGTAGCAATTACCATTGTCATTTGATTTTTTTTCTCCAGATTTTGAAAAGTGAAAAGGATTTTCCATTAAAAGCACCCAGAATAATCTGTAGTATCGACACTACTTTTGCAAAGAACGCAAAGTATTTTTCTACTATCTCTGAATGGAATATTAGTGAGAACAGGACTCATTTTCACTATCAGGTTGCCTAACCACACACATTAATGTATACTAGTGCTCCCACCTTTGCTACCAAATGTAATGGTACAACAGTGCAAGATTTTATCCAGAAATTGTGCTTATAAACTTGGCTTTTAATCTATTTATAAAATGTTAAAATAGGCACTCCACATGTGCTAGGACTTTTGAAGCACAGATTACTACAGGCTCCATCTCCTACATTTTCATCCTAATTTGTAAGTGCTAAGTAAAGATTTGCTGCAACATGGGCCATGCTACAGAGTCAGTTAACAGTTTTGTTAGAGTTATTAATCGGTTTGTTTTTAGAAGCAAAAATTTTAAGAATTATTGCATTAAGAATTCAGTTTATGTGCAAGGAGGCAAAACTTTTAGTTTAGTAGCTATGACAACATGGGATGATTTTCAGTTATTTTTATGTAAATAATTTGAATAGTAAACACAAATGCAATACTACTTTGCAACCTACTAACATGGTACCTAGATGTTACAGTGCCATGTTCACTAGGACTTCTGAGGGTTACCCTTGACCCAAGTCTCTCCTCATAGCTCTGCAAGTTTGGCTACTGCCTCCTTTGAAATACTGCTCATATATAGGACCCTATCAAATACTCTACAGGTTGTACCTCCCTTAACCAGGACTCTCTGGTCTGGCAAGATTCATGGTCCAAAAGGACTACAGATGTTCCTGGACCACAGAATCCAGGTATAGGGAGGTCTGGCCAGAGGGCAGGAGAGCAGCGGTGGGAGCATGGTGCAGGGAGTGGGTGGGCAGTGTAGCAGGAAAATCTGGTCCCAACAGCTGCGCAATGGTAGGGGGCCGGCTCCAGACCTGGCAGCAGCCAGGAAGCACTGGCTCCGGCCATGCAGTTCCGGCCCTGGAGCCAGCAGGAGCTAGAAAGCTCCAGCCTAGGGAGCAACCAGGCAACAGAGGGGTGGGCTGGAGTCCTAGCGAGGAGAAGCAGGGGGAGGAACAGGACAAGAGGAGAAAGACCTTCCCTGGTCCAGCAAATCCCCTCATTCAGGACTGGTCAGGTCCTGAGGGTGCCAGACCTGGGAGGTCCAACCTGTACCACGAAAAATGTGTCTCAGAGCTTGGATTCTGGTCTTTTGAATGTTTTTCCTCCTATACTATACAGATTTCATGGATGAGACCAGCATTTCTCTAATTGGGGGCTCTGATACAAAAGGAAGTTGCAGGATGGTCACAAGGTTATTTTAGAGGTTGCAGTACTGCCACCCTTCTGTACTATCTTCAGAGCTGGAAGGACACAGTGTGGTGGCTGTTGGACAAGTGCCCAGTTCTAAAAGTAGTGCCCTGCCAGCAGCAGTGCAGAAATAAGGGTGGCATATCATACTATGCCACCCTTATTTCTGAGCTGCTGCCTTCAGAGCTGGACACCTGGAAAGTGATGATTGCTGACGGAGAGCCCAGCTCTGAAAGCAGATGCACAGAAGAGAAGGTTATAATACCATGCCATCCTTACTTCTGTGCAGATGCTGGCAGTGGCTTTGCCTCCAAAGCTGCCACTCGCCAGCTACCTAACTCTGAAGGAGGTACCACAGCTAGCAGAAGGAAGGGTAGCATTACTGTAAACCCCACCCGCCCACAATAACCTTGCAACCCCCACTCCAAAACTCTTTTTGGGTCAGGAACCCTACAATCACAACACCATGAAATTTTAGATTTAAGTAGCTAAAATAATGAAATTTACAATTTTTAAAATCCTATGATTGTGAAATTGACCAAAATGGACCATGAATTTGGTAAGTTCCTATTCATGTGTCTTACAGAAACGCTTCAAAACAACAACTGTAACATTAGGAAGAGCAGAGGAATTACAAGTAGAGGTCAAAAGAAGGGAATTTTACAGCATTCCTCAAGTTTATGCAATGCAAATTCTATGTTTTCAATAAAAAAAGTTTACTATTGCAAAGATTGCATTACTAAGGCAAGCTGACGGTTTGGTACTACCCACATAGGCTAACAGGTAGTATAAGTTAAAAAACAGCAGTTGCAGAAGTGAAAAAAAACTCTTCATTCCCTAGCCATCTCATTGACATGTGAATTGCAAGGTATAATTGGGACCATTTAGACATTAATTATGAAAAGTGGTTTCTTTTTTTCCACATGCAGAAAATGGCAGTAATAGATAAAGATATTCTAATCCATTCTAAAGCACTGAAAAGCATCTCAAATATAATTTAATAATAAGGAAGTAGTCACTGACAGTCTGATGTAGATGACTTCTTGGGTGGCATATCAGAATTGTTATAGATTTAAATCGATTTAATTCTTTAAATTGGTCAGTTTTTTAACTAAAATTTCAGTGGCTAAACCAACTTTTGTTTATTCAAACAAAATTATTTTTATGTAACAGCTTTGCAGTTCTTTAAATTTACCATCTGTTCAAATGGTGACAAATTCCATCCTTTCTTATTTTTAATTCCTTCTGTATTAAACTGCAACTAGGGAGTCAGTTTCCATAGAAAGACAGCCCCACTCAAAGATATGAAAAATAATAAAACAGCAACAGGTACTTATGAAGACAGTTGATTATCATCAGATTTTTCATTACTTTAATACTTCAATTTTCCTTTAAACTGCAGAATAATGAAGAGTGATACAAATATTTTTCCTCACTGTATTACTTGAGAGACCACAAGAATGGAAAACTGATTATCATTGACATACATGGTTATAATTTAGCATAATTGTTTTATAAGTCCCAGGCAATTTAACCTCATCCAAGATGCATTTACTTGCAGTGAGGAAAGTAGTTTTATTGCAGTCAGCAGATTTTCCAAATGTATCTGTTCTAACATGCAAATGTCAAATTTCAGATAACAATATTATATACCATACATATAGTTCACACACACAAAAATTATATTTTAGAATTAAATTTGAATATAAAACACTAACTTGTTTAAAAGTTATAAATGTATCATAAAAACTGCACTTAAAATACTTTCCTTATATTCAAACTTGATGAGAAGAACACTGTTATATAGACAGTAAAAATGTTTCCTTCCTTTCCTACTACAAGCAGGACACTTCGAACAATTAAATTACTTTGTCTTTATGATTTTAACAACTTGGAATATGGTTCCAACTTCAAATATTAACAGAAATTTTAGTCATTTAAGCACACATGTGCATTGTGCAAATTTGCTTTAAACCCATGTACGGCATTCCTAACTGATTTTATAGCTCTCTCATATACTTATTTAACCCACTGACTTTCCAACAGTAGGAAGCAAAAAACGCAGAAACCATTTATACAGGCAACAAAGACACAATTTAATCAAAAGTTACAAGGAAGAATGCTGTAATTTACTCAGTCAAGTGACACTAGATGGAACCTTATAAATATTTCTAAAGTTTCCCATTTAACATCTGCAAGCCACTGGTTTTCAAGGACAGCTTTAAAAATTTACAGAGTACGAGTGACCACTTTAACCCTGCCCAGAAAGGACTCATTCTGGGGCTGTGAATAATACATAACACCCAAAGAGGCAAGGTTTACACACAGAGCTGCAGATATTAACTAAGCCCCCACCAGAAGAAAAGAAACTCCAACTATTCATGCCATAGTAATGGCTGCATTTCCCCAATCACATATAGGACAAGTGGCATTTCAAAGTCTGATTCTTCCTCTGGATTTGGCAACAGTAAAAATTGTGCATATGCCAGTTTTACAGGCAAAAGAAAAAAAAGGACAAGCTGTGGTATAATTACGCCGCTTTGGAACCCAGCATGGCTAGATACTGCTAAATGGTAAAAGTGCACATAAGAAGAATTGTAGTACAGTACACTCAAACACTCTCTTAGTCCCTGTTTTCACATTACTGGACCCACTAAATCGACAGCTGATTGTGCTCCCCTTGACTTCATGCAGTGAAGACACTGTAGTAAGTCGAACTAAGATACAGTCTACTCCAGCTACGCTATTCATGAGCTAGAGTTGCTTACCTTAGTTCAATAATGCCCCCTAGTGTAGACCTGGCCTTAGAGTAAGTTTTTTATTATGGAGGCAGGAGAAGCAGCTATTAGTCATAGGAAAAGGCTCAATTTGGGGGTCAGTTCTAGGAAATCCATATCTGAGTCAGCCTTACAGTGAAGGAGACTGAAAAGGAAAAGAATAACCAGGTTTGGAGAGCATCTGGCATCAATTAAGAACCTGTTACAGACAAATCACCACCCAGCTTCATCTCACTTCATCTCTCTTTTCAGTGTGACAATCTCTCTCTCTCTCTCTTTATATTTATTTATATATGTATATATTTTTTATTTTGAAAAAAGTGTTTCTAGATGCCATTTCAGTAAGAGAAAGGTCTTTTGAATGAAGGCCTGCTAGCACTGAAGAAAGCATATTCAGAAAAAAGTGTTCAATCAGCAACTTCCCTTTCCCCGATCCTGCATTACATATTACAAAAAAGTTACACCGAAGACCCATCAATTCTCTTAACCATAATGAAGTGAAGTGCGCAGGGGAAAACAGGTATTTTAACTTGAAATCCAATGAAAAGCCACAGTCCAATAAGAGCTTAATCGTCCTCCTCCTCCCTGAGAAGCTCTGTAGCACGTAGCCACTTTTAACTTCCATTAAATGCAACTTGAGGTCTCAAGTTTCAACTGGAAAACTACAGTCAGAAAAAAAGATTATAGGCACTATCACCCTGCACAAAACTCACAAGAAGGGGTTTTGTTTTTAAACAAGATATAACATGCTGTCTGAAACTTTACAAAACTTTCCATCCAGAAATTAAAATTGGTTAACTATATCAACAATACACTCCTATGGAAAGATTTATGGACAAAGAAGCAAAAATGACAAGAAAACCCCCTACCAAAAAAATCATAATAAAAATAAAAAGCCAGGTCACTCCAACTAGCAGTAGATCTACTGCAACTTTAACTCTCGTGTTGAACAACAGCAGACATTGCCACGGGAGACATGGGGCATGAAACCATCAATCTCTCAGGGCCGCCTGGTCGCAGGGAGGCCCAGGGAAAGGGGGGCAGGAGATACAGCAATAAAAGAAAGTTTTCTGTGCAGCATTATGAAGATGTGTAATAAAACGGTCATGGGTGCCATTGTCATTTCAGACCCACAGCCAGCCAGCCACCTTCCGCTTTCCTTAGGAGCCAGGTTTGAAGGGGTGGGGGTGGGGGGGAAGGAGGAGACAGGCAGAGCCAAACAGAGACATGACAGCTCAGCGAAATCTGCCCCATCCGAGAGCTGCTGGCTCCGGTCACCGCTGGCTCCAGGGCCACCAGCTGGCACCAAGAGGAGGAAAGGGCTGTTTTGTTCCCGTGCCATTGCAACTGGCTCGGCAGGGGAAGAGACGTAGCTCTCCCTGGGGCAAGACCCCGCCGATGGGGGCTTCGGGACGGGCCAGAGCGGACACGGGGGGCAGAGGGGAGCCTAGAGAGACCATGTCGCTGCCTGGCAGCCCCGCGCGCCCGGGAGAGACATTTACACCTCACCAGCTGCCGCCTCCCAGCGGGAGCGGGCAGGGCGAGAGCGCGCAGGGCAGCCGAGCCCTCGCTGCCTCCGTCCCCGGCTCCTCATCCCCGACAGCGGCGGGAGCCAGCCCCAGAAGCGCGGGGCGCCCCTCACCTTGCTGCCCTGGTAGCTCTCCAGAGCCCGGAAGGCGGTCTCGGTCAGCTTGACGTGCAGCACCGTGATGTTGTCCTGGGTGACCCTGCCGCAGGACACGCCGTACCTGCCCCCCTCCCGCAGCGCCGCCATCTTACACCGCCCCCTGCCCCGCTGCAGCAGCTGCTGCCACCGCCGCCACCGCCGCGGCCGCGCTGCCTGCAGCCGCCGCCGCCGCAGCTACAGCCATCCTGCTGCTGACGTACCAGCTATCCCCGCCACCGCGCAGCCGCCGCCGCGCCCCGCCCACTCGGCACAATGCCCCGCCCGCTCCGGCAGGGACACGCCCAACGGCCCGCCCACTCCGCCTATCGAGCCGCACGGAGCCCCAGCGGGACACGCCTACTATCCACGCAGAGCCGCCCCACGACTGGCCAAGCTGGCGGCCGAGAGGCCGGCGCGAGCTGGGTTCCGCACGGATGGGAGGGGGGGAAAGCGCCGAGGCGCTGACGTCAGCAAAGACTTATTTAATCATCTTTGATGTCATTATTGACGTTTCCAGCGACTGGGATTGAGACTCCCACGTGACCCGTTCCTGCCGTCCGCTCCTACAGCAAGCGCTGTGAGCCCCTGCGCGGAGCCCCCGGAGCGATGTCCACGCCGTGCGGGGTGAGCGGCTGTTGCTCGCCGAGCCGGTCGCCCAGGCGGAGGGGCGGGCTGTGCACGTGCCGCACGCGCCCCGCAGCAGCCCTTCCCCGTGAGCGGTCACGTGGGAGCGCCTTCCCCGCGCTCCAGCCCGCCACCACCGCTGCCTAACCCAACGCCCAAGCCCCCGTCGGCACAGCTGCCTGGGCGCTGCCGCGACAGGAGGCGGCTGGGGAGCCGCGCTGTTTTTGGGCTACCTCAACTCTCCCGGCGTTCGTGGTGACTCCCACTCAAACTCATGTACCCCGCTTTCCCTGTGACCTCCTTTCAGATCCGATTATCTGGACCCTCTTTACACGCTCCTCCCCCTCTCCCGTCTTGTCTGCCGCAGTGTAGAAGGGTATTTGTGAATAACATTGATCCTCCTCCCAAGCAAGGTGCTGTAGCTCATGTGAAAGAGAGAAAGGCAAACCTCCTTGACGTCACATATCCATGCTGCTGCAACTCTTTGTTGCTTCTTCTCTACAACATCATAATATCCATTTATCTTCTCAACCTAAGTGCCCAACTGGCACCAGTGGTCTGGTGGTCTTTCACTAGGAGTACTTCTAGAGGACAACTTCCTAGTCTCCTCAGCTCCCATCTTATCCACCTGCCATCTATCCAAAATTTCACCAGCTAATCTGTCTTCTCTCAACTCTATCCCTTTCTCATCCCCTAAACAAGTACAGCTACATCTACACTGGCAGCTTGTTGCGTCTACACTGGCATGTACTTTTGCACAAGAGTGTCTATGGCAGTGTGGATGCTCTCTTGCACAAGAAAGCTCTGATGGCCATTTTAGCCATAGGGGTTTCTTGCAAGAAATTCATGTTGCCTGTCTACACTGCCCTCTTGCGCAAGAGCTCTTGCACAAGAGGGCTTATTCCTTGTGGGGAAAGGAATAACTCTTCCGGAAGAAGCCCTGTTTTCTGATGCTGTACTGTAATTTACTTGTGCGTAATTTACTTGTGTGTAATTTATTTGTAATTTACGCGGTGCACACACCTGATTCGAATGGACATGAGCAACCACTCGAAGAACAGCTGTTCTTGCACAAGAAGCCGCCAGTGTAGACGTAGATGTATTGTTGTGCCCAGAAAAGCTCATGATACCATTTACATATTTTGTTAGTCTTTAAGGTGCTACTAGACTATTTGTTGGCTTTTTAGGTTTTTCCTGTTAGTCTGTAACTTGGCTACCCCTCTGAAGCTTAAATTTGAGGCCTGGTCTACATTAGGAAATTAGGAAGGTAGAACTATTTTGTACAGGGGTATGAAACATCCACATCCCTGAGTGACACAGTTAAATCCTACCAGCCCCCACTGTCAAGAGTACCAAGTTGAAGGGAGAATTCTTCCATCAACCTAACTACTGCCTCTTGGTAGATTTATTACAGCGATAGGAGATCTGCTGCAACAAGTGTCTATGCTGAAGTACCATGTTGGCACAGATGCAGCTGTGGTGTTGTTGCATTTTAAGTATAGACATATACGTAGATTGTTAATTTTGAGGCAGGCGCTGTCTTTCTTTACATGAGTAGCAGCCAGTGGATTGTGGCATTAGTGGAATAAGTTTTAAATGTAGACACACCCTAAGTATACACCAAATGTTAACTTCTGGTTTTTTTAAAGAACTCAGTCTCTAGCTGCTATGGTATTGGAGAAAGCCTCAAAATGTGAAGTAACTGAGGTTTTATCTATGCTTAGGTATGTTTGCATAGCAGCTGGTGGGGTGCTTCCCATTCCAGGGAGACAAACAAGTATAATCTTTGCTGAGCTACTATGCTAGCTGCTGCACACAATCCCATCTAACCTGGGTAAGTATTCTTCTGCTTTACGCTGTTTTAATTGAAAGGCATCCTCCTCACCTATTCAAAATAAAATAAACTGTATCTATAGAAAGGCAATTAATAACTATATCCGCACTAGGGGTTACCCTGATATAACTTTATTGGTAAGAAACTCACACCTCTAACTCAAATAGTTATGCCAGTATAACTTTTCTACTGTAAACTAGGCCTGATGCCCAGATAGCTACACTCAGCCTGAAAATCATTAACACATATGCCCAGCGATGATAATTTAAATATCATCTATAAAGAGTTCTGTGCGGACAGAAAATATGTATCCATATCCTCATCCACAGCTGCAAAAATGTGTTGTGGACATCCACATCCGCAGATACGTGGATACGTGCAAATATAAAGTAGATATCCACACATTTGCAGGGTTCCAGATACAAAATTTATATCCACATCGATATATACAAAAATGAGCCACAGATATCCACATCTGCGGATGCAGATACCTGTGGATATCCATGGATTTCCAGGGATCTGCTCATCCATTTAATTCTTCCTGTAAGAAATGAGAAAATTATAGATCTATACTTCTTGTTTAGATGACCCAAGTGACCTAAATCAAGAAAGCACCAAGAATGCAGAAAGAAGGCATATTTGAGCCCCAGTGAGAAGGAGCCAAAGTTTTACAAGTCAAGAAAAGACAACACAAATCATATTTGGAAGAACTACACAGTCTACTGAGCAGCATCTCATTTTAGTGGCTTATGTTGTTGGAACACATTTTAAGGGCAGAACTTGGAGGAATACCACCACATTTTTTTTTATCCACTCTGACCCCAGCTCTATTGTTCACTTCATCCCATCCAACTGATGTGATAAAGTACAACTTACTTATCTGTACCCAGGTTTTAAAAGGTGTTAGTTAAAATGTGTTGGCTAACATGTCTTTAAAATATGCCTTTTCCCCTAAGGTAAATGGCCCTTAATGTTCTGTTATTGCTGAATCTCCTTCAGCAACAAATTCAACTCTTTGTTCTCCTTTTCAGAGACCTGCATAACATGACTTTCACCACTGTTCTGCTCAAACACAGCACATTGCTAATTATGCTTTCTTCTGCACATCCATTGCTCCCTTCTTCCACAAGTGGCTGCACTTTCTTCTAAGCTGCCCCCATCTCTGGACCATCCTTTCTTTGATCCTTCATGTCACACAATTGCCCTACTCAAAATTCTTACTAATATACATTTATTTTTGCTTCTTTTGCCAGTGATAGACCCCATTCTGGGGAGTGGGGAAGAAAGAGAGAGAGACACACACATTAATACAATACATATGTGAAACAAAATTGGCTGTATAACATGTAATTCTCTGCATGCAAGTGTTTATCTAATTTAAGTCTCCTCAATCCTGCAAAGACCTCTGTATAGGTATGCCTCTGTGCAGTGCCCAATTGAAAAGTCTGTCGATACACATCTCTTTGCAGAACTGGTTCCTTAGGAAGAATGCAAGCCTTATTGGGACTATCTCATTTAGGCTACGTCTAGACTGCAGGCCTCTTTCGAAAAAGAGCATCTAGACTACAACCAGTACTTTCGAAAAAGCAAGCCGCTTTTTTGAAAGAGAGCACCCAGGCAGTCTGGATGTTCTCTTTCGAAAAAGTTCTCTTTTCGAAAGAGCATTTTTGAAAAAAGGCGTTATTCCTCGTAAAACAAGGTTTTCCACGATCAAAAAAACTGCTGCGTTGATTTACTTTCGAAAGAACGCGGCAGCAGTCTAGATGCAGGGGAAGTTTTTCAAAAAAAGGCCACTTTTTTTGGAAAAAACCCTGTAGTCTAGACACACCCTTAGTGAAAATGCAGAGACAAGTAGGATATAGGTAGTAGACAGCCAGTGGTATCTTATAAACAATTCAATACATAGGTTTGAAGTCATGGAGTATGTCATAATATATTTAGATATTGATAATACAGACCACAGATAGAGGAAGAAAGAAAGGGGAAAACACATTGCCGGTGGGGCTTTTCCTATCTGTAGGAAACCAGGAAATCTCCCATCCCCTCTAAAACATATATTCCCTTATTCTAAACATTACTTAGCCTTGCACCCTATCCTCTTCTTCCCATTTTTCTATTACGTGTATACTTATTTTCTCCACATTTTGGAACTATTTACCTCAGTTAATGACTTCAAGACTTTTTCGCTGCTTTTCCCATCTCAAACAACTCATTGCAGGAGCCCTGGCAATAAGACAGACACGTTCTGTACAACCCCCTTTCCTAAGGAAAGCAAAGAAAACCTTGTGTGTGTGCTATAGAGCAGAAAATGAGATTTGATTAGATAGTCAGTGATCTTTATACTGATGAAAACAAACATATTTTTAGCAATTGCAAAAGGAAAGCATGTTCCATATATAATCTGTTTTTGTTTGTTAATTTCCCAATCTTAGGAGATGCAGTTCTGTTAATAATCATGAGCAGAAATATAAAGTGTCTGGTCATTCTTTCGTTCACTTAGGGCCTGATCCAAATCCCATGTAAAATCAAGGAATTTCCATTGATTTCAGTGGACTTTGGATCAGGCCCTGAAAACTCAAAGTGTGCCTCCTGAATGACAATGGACAGCTGGGCAAGCCGATGATTGTATCAGAGCTTTTTGTTTTGTTTTGCACCGTGATGCCCAAGGGCTGGCCTTTCAAAAGGACCCAGGTATGAGGATCTTGCATAGAGTTCCACGGAAGTAAATGGTGTTGTCTACTTATTGCGACAGATCCAAGTCTTCTTGGGGCTTGTTTACACAGGGAAATAGACCAGAATATCTACTGGAGAATAAGATTCCTCAATAGCTATTTAGATCAATTTTCCCATTTAGCTAAGACCTCGTTTAGCAAGTTTGGAAGCCATAATTTTACTACTAGCACTGCTTCTGGATTTTTAATCACCATATCTAACCCCCCTCAGAGCAATTCATTTAACTGAAACATGGCGCTTAAAATGTTATTGGCAGCCTTTCTCTTTCAGTATTGTTAACGCTATTTTAGCTGAACAGGTGTTAGCAATGGTGGAGAATTTTTGAAAAAAAAATCCCTATTGTGGACAGAGCTGATGGGACACTGCAGGAGAGTCAAAGTTTTTGTTTGTATATCTGATTTCAGGATGAGTCTACAGTTTATAGGTTGCAAAATTAGTGCCATCGGGGCTCTGTTTTTTTTTTTAACTATACTGTATTGAATTTGTATGTGTTTTATTTGATTTTCCACTCTCTTTTTTCTTTATACATTTTATTTACTTTAAGTAAGTTTTAAGAGAGAGAATCTAGCAGCCTGGTCTGCACACAAAGGTTATGTCTGTACAGCTTCTGGGAGGCGTAATTCCCAGTGTGGGAGCTGTACAGAAACTAACTCTGCTTGAGCTAATGCCTAAAATAGCAGTGTGACTACTGCAACAGTTTGGGCTAGTCACCTATGTGCAATCCCACCGAGACTCCTGGGATGCACACTCAGGAATCTACCCAAGTTGCTGCCTGTGCAACAGCAGCCACACTATTTTGAGGTCCTTCCCAGCTGCTTCATAGATGGATGCAAAGTTGTACCTGTTTATATAAATATGTGATCCTAAACCGATTTAGTTAAACTGGTGCAGCTTTGTGAGTGGATTTATATAGGTAGATGAGCCCTACGATTTTTATAGTCTTTATTCTCTTTCTAGTAATTGATTTTTTTTTGTAATATCATATCATATAGTCACCAGACCAAAGTTAAAAAAATCTACATCCAGTTAAAAAAAGGTACAGTACATTTAATTGTTTCTTTCTAAGGCTGTTTTTTATAAGCAGAGGGAAATCTATTAGGATATTTCAGGCTTATTTTGGAGTGAGGAGGGGAAAGCATGGTTGACAGGAGGAGGAGGAGGAGTTAGGAGACGTTCTTATACCTTCTCCCATCTGTTGCCAGTTTCACCCTGAGAGAGTTGCATGCAGTGGGGCAAGGAGATTTTTAGTAAAAGGGTCAGCAGTTTGGTCACTGAGCATTCCTCCAGCACTTGTGCCTGCATGACAGATTAATGTATATGCAGAAGGATGAGAGATAGAATGTAGAAAAAGATGTGTTCAGAGATGTGATCAGAAATGCAGGATTATACAGATTGCAAATTTAGAAAAAGGAAATTTCTCTTGACAACTTTATTCAATACTAACATGAGCAAAAAGTTTTTAAAAACTTGCAACATTTTAGTTCTTTTTTTAAAAAAGGTAATGAACATGCAATCACAACAATCCAAGGCACTTATGGTTTTTTGGTTTTCACAATGCTACAGCATTTGATTTACTTTCCTGTCAGTAAGAAACAGGCTATGGTTGCTGTGGTGTCTTTGCCACATGGCTACAAATCAGGCTTACTTTGTTTAGTGTTCAGAACAGGACAAAGGAGATAGAATCTTGCTTTGGAAAATCCTTTTGTTTGTGGCAAGGGGTCCCCTAAAGTATTTTAGTTCTGAGAGGGAGAGTTTCCATCAGGAGGGTATTGCTAAAGTCCCATTGGTGCAAGAGAGTGCAACATCAGGGGCTTCCAAGAGATTGATGGGACCATAATAGAAGACATTAACTACAAAAGAGGTTTTACAATGAAAAGGCTCTGTTTCAATCCCCCTTCCTTTGAGGTCAATGGCAAAACTCTCACAGACTTTAATTCTAACAGAATCAACCTCTGGTTAGTTAGCTGTACCTGTGCTCATTTAAAAGAAATGTTCCACAATTTTGTGACTTTTGATTGAAGTTGTACTTGCAAGTACTTATTACTGGGCATAGTCATAGGCACAGTCACTAGGAATAGGGGCACAATAATTTTAAGCACTACTTTTTGTTCCTTCCCCCCCATATTTGCCGCAGTTAATTTCTCACATAGGTTTTGTCTACAATCATTTTTTTAATCTGAGTTAATTATTCAGTCTCTTTAAATTAGAAATGCCAAATCTCAGATGCACTTGGATGAACAAGATGCCTGAGGTACAAATGGCTGCCCCTTATCCTGTGAATTAAGGTTTTGTTTGTTTATGTGAAATTTAAGGTAGTCCGTGTTGGGGAAAAACTATGAAATAGTCTGTGTATGGTTGGGAGGAACAACTGAGTATTACCAGAAAGCTCCCCCTCTTTCATCATTTGTGCACTGTTTAGTACACTGTGAGAACCTTGTAGCTTAGGAGATAAAAGATGCTTCGGGTGTACTTCATAATGCTGGTGGATTCAGTCAGTGATGTCTGCATGTTTTTTGGTCTGGACCAACTTCTGTTAGTGAAAGAGAGCTCTCCTTCTCTTGTCTCTTTCACCAAAAGTCTAGTAGAAGGCACATTAAAAGAGCAGTACACTATTTAAAATGTAGAATTGTTTTATTTAATCCGAGGGTCCTCAAACTTAATTGCACCATTACCCCCTTTTGACAATAAAAATTACTACACAACCCCTGAGGGGGACTGCCTTGGGTTGGGTGGGCCAAAGCTGAAGCCCAAAGGCTTCAGCCACAGGCAGGGGGTCTGCAACCTAAGCCCCACCAGTAGGACTGAAGTCATCAGGCTTTGGCTTCAGCCCCATGTGGTGGGGCTTCAGCTTCAGCTCAAGGCCTCAGCAAGTCTAACACCCAGGCCTGCCAACGGGGGAGAGGTGGATGGAGGGAGGGAATGAGCAACTGCTCCGGGGCCCACCAACTCAAAAGGGCCTGGGGCTTCCATCTGCCACCACTGTTACAGCAGCAGCAGCGTTTCATACCCTAGGCCTGTTAAATTGCCACTGGAGCATCACATGGCACACTTCCCTTGGGGGAGGCTAGCCCCAGCCCTGCCCCTTCTGGGGACATGGAGCTTGGCTAGAGACCTGGAGAATCTGTTGGCCCCGTTACTAACACCAGCCCTAGCAATGCCATTACAATGGGGGTGATGACCTATTTTGGATTCCAGACCTGCAGTTTGAGAACCACTGATTTAATCTTATGCAGTGTTATTGTGTTCCTCTAACATTTAAATTTGTAGTTTAGCCTGTAAAAAAACTGCTTAGTGCCAGAAGCTGGAAAATATTTTGTGATTATTTAAACATACTAGCCATCACTTGGATGATTATTTCAGAAGATTCAACAGAATTGTAGAAGAAAGGGTAAATAGCACATGAAATGAAACAAGTCTTTATTCATTCAATTCATCCATTAAATACAATCCTTTGTTTTAATTTTGCTTAAAAAAAGAGTAGTCTTTGAATGTAGACCTTTGTATATAACAATCAATTTGTTAAATACTATGTCTTAAAATAGCAACATTACCTATGGACATGATAATTGTGTGAAAACCCCTACCTTGCACAGCGTGATATGCCTTCTTTTTTTTTAGCAGATGTCCTATAGCTCAGAGGCATTTAAAATCCCATTGGATATGGGGAAGTTGCTAAGGTAACCAAGATTTGGATTTAAGAAATAGGAAAAACTAATCAGTAATTTATCTGGAAAATAAGCATTACTAGATTTTGAGTCAATTATATACAATGTAATCATGACATAACAATTTGACTTCTAAGAATCAAGACTTCTAACCATGATTATTTGTCAATAGGAGTAATTTTTTTTTAGTAGGAATAATTTTTTGTCAGTTGGAATAAATTCTTTTAGCTCAGGAATTACATTATCTAGCAAATTTTGACTAAATTATTGCTTAACATTTAAACCAGGGGGAATGGATTAAAAGAGAGGATAATATATTTAAGACTGGAATGAAAATATAATCAAGTCAATGATAAAGTGAAATAAGTATACATAAAGCTTCTGTTGGAAGTTCTGAAAACACAATGAAAGGCTAGTTCAAAAATGATTTTTTTGGTGTTTTTGTATTTAGCTTTGGTTTTTTGCCTTTGAGTCTACAAACATATATGTCGGCAGGATTGGGGCCCTACTTTTACAAAGGCAATCTAAAGGCAGACATTTCTAAAACATAAACATTAATAAATATTTGCTTCTTGTCTTTAGAGTTAAATTAATCTAGTCATAAATATTAGTAAGCAAGCCATTAATGTTTCTCCCTCTAATCAGAATGTGTCTTTCATGTACCTTAACAGTGATGGTAAAATTATATTATTAACTTATTAAAGCAATCTTCAGTGCAGATGAATGAAAAGGAGATGAAATGTTTAAAAATAAATGTGTTCCATATCTTAATTCTGATTTATTTTCTTCATGGTTGAAGATTATGGCCTGGGTCATCACACGTCAAATGTAAAGTGACCTTAAAATGGGGCTAGTTAGTCATAGGAATATAACCACAGTATGGGATGTACACTAATAGTGTAGAGATGGTGTAGGAACTCCTGCATCATGCCTATGGTTGAAACAGAGGTTGTGGTTGGTAAAGAGAGATATGGCCAAGATTTCCCTACATCTTGCTGAACCCCTGTTGCTATATTGTCCCATTGGGGGGGATTTATAGTTAGCATACCTTACATTGGTCTTCACACTTTTACTTTATGTTGAAGGAATTATCTGACACACAGCTGGCTCATCACTGGGAATTCCAGAAGTGTTTTTTGAGGTGAGGCTCTGATCTTATGTTATTTTAGTTTTTAATGTGGGAATTTCTGGTGTATGATTTTGTGTTTTTATTAAAAGTGAACTGCAAAACAAAATGATTCTGTCCTTTCATACTTCTGTATAATATATAGACTGGACAAACTTTGTTTTTGCTTTTCCTTTATAAATAGTAAAAATGCTAGTCTCAAGAAACTGCAATTTGAGTTGAAGTTGTCCCGCTCTAACATATATATGAAAGTGAAGAGGTGCTAATTCATAGATAGCATAAGACACAACATCTACTATCCTCTCAAGGCTTGTCTACGTTAGAATCAGCTGAAGAAAATGAGCATCTTTTTAATATCTTTGGATCTGGCATATGGGGACTAAAGTGAGGCCTCAAAGTATCCAATATTAAAAACAAGTCAAGAAATGTAAAATAAATAAATAAATAAATAAAATGAACAAATACTAAAATTGGAGGCAGCCTTTCTAAATAAAAAAGGAACAGTCAAGAGCACAGAGCCAAATTTTTACTTTTCATCTTTAAAATAAGAATACACAATCTTAATTATTCTCAGTTTCCTATATAAATAAACTTGTTGAGTTTCCATAAAGAGCATTATACAAGTTAGAATCTTATTAGAAGACAATAGTGATGATTATTATTTAACGTTCTCCATAGTATTCTGAATGAGAAGGAAAGAAGCAGGTATATTTGTTTTGTTTCCCAGTTCTGGAAAAATATTACAGTGAGGATGTAGTATAAGATGCTAACTAGAAATAGAAGGGTTGTTTTTTTTAAACTCCGTGGGTAAGAGAAGATTTTCTGCAATTTTGTATATTTTGTATTTAGGGAATCTTGGCTGTGTTGCATGTTTTTTCTTGACATTGGGCTTATTTCATATTATTTGGTACATAATTTCATTGTTTTAGATTTTTTTTGTATACATATTCAAAAATTATTACTACAAAGGTTATTTTTTTAAATAATGGATTCCACTTCACTTTTGCATAATTACTATCACATCAACCCTGACATACTTCCCAGAAGTAGAGTTTATTTGTTAAACTGGTTCCTTGTTACAATACAATCAGACTTGTTGTAGTCTCATTATCATTTTCTTTCTGCAGTACAGGTCTTAAAAACCTATCTTGTACTAGAGAATCATTTGATAGAGGGATATATTGTTCCTAAGTATAATTTCTTTGAGTCTGCAGCCTGTAATTTATATGTAGTTTAATTTGAAGTAGACATTTGGGTTTCTTCTCTTTTCCTGCACCATTATTAAATATAAAATTGTCCCACAGGTTTAGATACCATTCCTTAAATAGGACCATACCACAGTGTGTTTTCTTTACAAAATAGCCTTGTTTGCTGTTATAGTTATAGTGTTTATTTAGCCCATTTGCTATAAATAGCTGTATTTACCCACTCACTCCTATAGCTCCATCACAATAGCACCACTGTTGTTTTATCTTTTGACTATTAGAACTGGGCACTTTATCCCACTCTTAGATAAAGTAATTGCCAAATTATAAAAGGCCTTTCCTTATTTTCCATGGGCATTTTTTAAAATATCTGATTTTGCTGTCCTATATTTTAGAATATCTCTCTTTTCTTCAATTGTAAGTTTTTTTTATTTTGTTGAAGGGATGTTTAAATTTAGACTTAGGCTGGAACTGGTGAAAATGGCTAATGTATGTTCATTTGGTTGTGGTTTATGTTTGCTTTGCAAAGCTTATTCATTTGTCCACAATGGTCAAGCATGACTTGGAATGATTGGTTGCCAAATTAATTTCCAGGCTTCAGATTTATGCTTTTTATTTGAAATGAAGACTTGAGTTTTGGTGGAAAATTCAGTACTTAATGAGAGGCATTGTATTAGACAGATAATTATATTTTTCGGTGTAATTAAAAAATAAAAACTACAACTATCAAAGAAAGAGAAATGAAAAGCCATCCATTCCTTTATAAAGAAAAGTATGTCTTATGAGGAATAGTAATATAATATACTAAGGGTGAAATTCTGACTCCATTGAAATTTATGGGATTTTTGCCATTGACTGAAATGGGACCAGGATTTCGCCATAGGACAACACAGAAAAACACTGGGATCAGGGAAGAGGTTAATGTAATGTGGTGAATGAGGGAAGGGAATTAGAAATATAAAATATGAAATCAGTGTCCAGTGCCTAGCACAATGGATTCCTGGCCCGTGACTAGGGCTTCTAAAGTAATAAGTAAATAAATAATGTGATTTGAGTAAAGACCTGGATCTCATTTCTGCTTCTGCCACTGACCATGGCCAAGAGACATAACTTCTTTGCATCACATTTTTGCATCTAAAATGGCAATGAGACTGATGTACCCACCTTTGTAAAGTGCTTTGAGATCCTATCATGAAAAAAATTGTACAAGTACAAACATTATTTATTATGGAATTTGTTTATCTGTAAAAATGGTAATGTAAAGAGCTATAACACAGAGATGAACTTGAAGAGACTAACAGGTTAGACTATATTGCATTAATAAATTTGGGACTGATCCTGCAAACCTTCTTACATGAATAATATTTATTTATGGGGCTAGTTTCATTGCTAGAAATCCAGTGAACACGTCCTCTCGTCTGCTTTTTTTTTTGCGGAAGAGCAGATGCGCTCTTTCAAAAGCTTTATTTTCCTCCTCCCACGAGGAAGAAGGGCTCTTTTGAAAGAAGAGGCTTTTCCGAAATTTGGCCCAGTGTAGACGGGCCAAATTTCGGAAAAGCTTCTGCCGAAAAAACTATTGGAAAAAGGTACGCAAATTGCAGAGTGCAATTTGCATTCCTTTTTTCTGATAGATCATTGTAGTGTAGACATAGCCTGAGAGAATGAACGAGGGACTATTCAGCCTTTGTAGAAGGACCTTATGGCAACAAAACTAATGAGAAATAGTGAAAGTAACTTCAGATTTCTTACAGGTATTGTCCTATTGCAACCCAGGTTCCTGCCATCTCTTTAAATAACTCCCTGCTGGCTTTTGCTGCAGCTCAGCCAGCTCTTGCAGGAGCTGTGCACCAGGGAGAACCCACTTATTTTCATCGCTGCTAATGAGTGAGATTTACTACACAGGGAGGGGCTGGATTTTCAAGAACAGACCTAGATTTTCGTATGAGACTTTAGGCGTCACATAGTTTAAAGAAACTATTGCCTTGTTATGGTTGAAGTTAGGGTTCTGAGCATTGGAGGCACAGCCTTCTAGAGTCTCTCAGCAAGAGCTGATCTATTTAATTACATCACTAAGGCCTTTGTAAATTTATCTGAATTTAAGAAATTATTATAAATATTTCCTTTATACCTCAGCGCTTCAAAGCTTATCCTATTAAGAAAAAGTAGCTAATTGGTGGATAGTTTATTTATATCATTCTAGGCCTTATAGTACTAGTCATGGTCACTGCACCAATCAAACGAGAGAGCATCAAAATTGGTGGGTAGCCCAAGTGACTATAGCTAAGAATGTTAAAGAAAATCAAACAAGGGGTTCTGTCTGCTAGCTCCTCCTTCTTCAGCACCCTGCAACAAATTCCCCATGCTGGGCCCATTAGACTCCAACATATCTGTTAGGGATGTGCAGGATGATAATACAGAAAAGGTCTTCTACAAAAATGACAAGCTTGCAAATGAGCAGTTGAGAGTCACCATTTATGAATTTTACATTTCCAGAACATCCATAGAATTAATCTCACGGCTACAGTCGGATAAAGTAGTTCCCTATGGAATCTCACTAGCTTCTTTCTAAGTCAATTATTGCCATCTAAACCCTTAATGACTTTGCTCAGGATTTCATTAAGTTAGAAGCAAATTTAATTAGCTGGTTGGTGTTACCAGGAGGGCCCTGTAGTTCTGCCTGGATTAAAGATTTCACTGATAAGATGAAATTGATGTCTCCACCTTTCAAGGGCACCTGGCATTTAAGGGACATAAATGCTGCTAGACTCTGTTCAAAAGGAATTCTCAGGAAACAGAGTCAGACTTTTAGAAGATGCCTTCTCTACCTCTTTATAGTTCCTTTGGGCACTCATGGCCTAATTTGTCAATGTAAAGTGTCCTGTAAGGGACAGTCAAAACTCAGTCCTCCTCCAAGTTCTTTTCATAAGTTAGGACAGGATGCTCAACTATCCACTCAGTTCAAGCAGACGGGTAACACAATCCACTTCTTCCTCCAGCTCATTCTTAACAGGAGGTAGGATGTTCAGAGTCAGTACAGAATGGGTGGGATTTTTTTTACATCAGGAAAGTGTTGTTTTCTTTCTGAAAGCATTCCTTTCTCTCCCCTATTGCTCCTAGCCCCAGAATAATCTCCTCCTGTAATAAAGGTTTCCTTCCTAGATATTCAACATCTCCTAAAAATAGTGCTTTAGAGAGAACTTTGAGAGCAAGAATTTAATGTTGTTTATTCCAGATCTATTAGATTTGAAATGGCTGGACTAGTTAGTATACATTTCAAGTAAATATGATAAAGAGGCTCAGCCTTGTAGGGTATATAAGATGTAGGGGATGTTCAGATTAAATGTGCTATGATTTTTCAGTGAAGAGGAGGTAGCCTCTTCTTATGAGAAAAATGAGAGGAGGTGGCCCCTCCCCTCAGAGGAATGGAAGTGACAGAAGCTAAGAAGGAGGTGGAGGGACAGAGGCAGGCAGAAGCAAGCCTAAGAGAGTCCTGCAGTGAACTGAGAAAGGCAGGGGATGGGGAATGGGGGGGGAAAAGGAAACCAGCCTGGGAAAAAGAAAACAAACTGAGAATATGTGAAGAGATTGAGATTCAGCAGGACAGGCAGACATGCAGAAGAGAGTCCCTTTAATTTAAGGCTGGCTGGTCAGGTCAGTCCATGTTTGATGGTGTGTTCCTGATCTTTTCCTGTTTGTTCCTGATCATTGGTTCTGGGCATCTCCTACCATT
This sequence comes from Rafetus swinhoei, assembly GCA_019425775.1. Classification (NCBI taxonomy): domain Eukaryota; kingdom Metazoa; phylum Chordata; order Testudines; family Trionychidae; genus Rafetus; species Rafetus swinhoei. The sequence goes on from CM033427.1 coordinate 61,049,956, forward strand.
GATCCATGTGGTCTCGGAGATTTGGAATAGGAGAACCAAAGGTTCATCACATCTGATGGGTCTGGTCTAATGTGCACCCCCTGCAAACAAGTTGTCACTGGAGTTGAGTCCATCTCTTCAGGAACACAGGGGAAGTGTGTGAGCATCATGGTATTAGACAGAATTCAGTGTGATACCTGGCGAAAGCAGAAACTTGAACTAAATTAAACTAATAATAAAAACCTGTAGCGGGTAACCTCCCCTGGACAGTCAATAATGGATTTTAAAATAGCAGGTAACACACACAGAGTGTACGAGGGTGCATGTCTTGTAGTAGTTTGTTTTCTGACCAGCAGTATTTTTCAGGCCTTGCATGTGGTTGGGTAAATAGTTCTGTAGGAGTGTGCAACAGTGGCAGCTCCCAACAGAGGATGAAAGTTAGCAGGGAGCAAATTGGAAGATCTGAGTTTCTGCAACTGCCCAACCCAGCCCAGTGGTTCAGGGCCAAGTGCAGTACTCAAATGTAGATCCTTTGCCTGCTGTATGTTCTCAGCTTGCCCTTACACTGATTGTGTATATGAATATTTATTTCTAGGCTTTCCTATGGTGCTTATAACCACAATAACATAGCTGTTCACTAATATGGATGAATTTATTCTCAACCTACTCATGGGATAAAGAAGTATAGTTAATATCACCATTATACAGGTGAGGAGCTGAGGCACAAAGAAATTAATTGATTTTCCCAAGGTCATTTATGGCAGAACTGGGAAAAGAACCCTCAGTTTTTCTAAATCTTACTCCAGGGCCTTTATTTACAAGACCATCTTTCTTCCCTGTAAAGCAGGGGTGGGGAACCACAGGCCTGGGGGGCTCGATGGGGCCCCCGGCTTACCTGGATCCAGCCCCGAGGGCACAGGGCATCCCCGGCAGCACTGGGGAGAGCTAGTGCTGACACTCCAGTGCCCCTGCTGCCCCACTGCAGGGCTGGAGTACACAAGGGCCCCCTTAGGCTCTGGTGTGGGTGGGGAATGTGGTGTCTTCCTCTTTCTCAGTCAGGAACCACATCAGTGAGGGTGGTTTTTGTTTTTGTTTTTGTTTTGTTTCTCATTTGTGTGCGGACCCCTTCAGAACTTGATGATAAAAGGAAACAAACAGCTGAACTACAATTCATTTGCAAATTCAATCCAATCCAGTTAGGCCTGAATAAAGATTTAAACTGGTTAATGCACTACAAAGGAAACTCTTGATACTCACATATCCCCATTAGCTGCAGTGAATGAGCCACATCCACCTTGACTTGATTAGCCTCATAAATACATAAGTAACTTCTTTCTTTTGCTGTACTATATTATATACACACACACACCCCTGCCTTTGTAATTTCCACTCTATTTCATCTGATGAAGTGTATTTTACCCACAAAAGCTTATGCCCTGATAAATATGTTAATTTCTAAGGTGCCACAGGACTCCTCGTTGTATAGTATAGGTCGAAACTCTCTTAACCAGGATTCTCTGGTTCACCAACATCCATGGTCCAGCACAGATGTTGGAGGACCAGAGAGTCCCAGTGAAGGGCCAGTGGCACAGATCCCTGTGGGGCTGGCAGGGCAGTGGGCTGTCTGCAGTGAGCTGATAGTGCGGCTGTCCAGTGGGGTTGGGAGAACCTGCGCAAGGCTGCCTGGCAGGGTTGGGAGCCGTGGTGTGCACGGCTGCCCAGCGGGTTCTGAAGCCCCAGTGCGGTGCATATGGCTGCTCGGCCGGTCCTGGAGCTGCATCGCAGCGTGTGCGGCTGCCCTGCAGGACTTAGACCCCCAGTGCAGCGCACATGGCTGCCCTGCAGGACCCGGAACTATGGCAGCGATGGTTGCTCAATGGGGTCAGCAGGGCGGCAGGGCCAGCAGGAGGTGGGGAGCTAGCTGGAAGGCCAGCAGGCAGGCTGTGGGCACCAGTGGAAGGGGTCCAGAAATGACCTTCTCTGGTCTGGCAAAATCCTTCACCTGGGACTGGTTAGGTCCCGAGGGTGCTGAACCAGGGAGGTCCAACCTGTAGTCTGAATACAGCAATAGATATAGCTATATTTCTTTATTTAGAGGGTTATATTTAGTTATTGCTGGTGCTGCAGTGATACACTTAGTAGTAAGTTACAGTGGGTGTGTATAAGATATATTTTCAAATAATTTTAATTATATATATTCTTCATTTTTTAAATGTTATTGTAGGTAAATGGAATCCAGTTACATTTGTTCCGGTTTAAATAAAATATCTGTTATATTTTTTGGCAACTAGTTATATTTTCTTGTCTACCATTAAATAACCTTTTATCGTAATATAATGCCTCCAGCTCTCACCTGTCAAATAAATTACACCACCGTTACTAAATCTTGGTTGGTGGTTTGGGGATGTGGTGATCCTTGGAAATATTTCAAGTTATAACACAATAACCTTACTGTGAGAAGTCTGTTTAGAAGAAGTTAGAATTAGACTCTCTTAAATCCACTGTAGACCTTGACTTCATTACACCAGTTCAGCATTACAACAAACATTGTAAACTCTTGGCATGCTGATAAAATACCTTGCACCACCATACATTTTTTGTATCCATGCACAGGTGATGTTTACACTACTGTTTGAATTTTTAGGAGAAATTTCACCACCTGCTTAATCTGCATCATTACCAAACTAGCAATAAATGCCATTTTGAAGCTGCAAAGGTTCCTTTAGTTATTCCAATGGAATTCCATAAGAATCCTGCAAACTCTTCAGGAACATTTCTGTTATCTCAGTGTACTGTTTGCATCGCTTGTCAACCTATTTACTCATGCTGACTCTGGAGCAGCTGAGGCAGTATTTGACTGGTCTCAGTTTTATTCCCCTTCATTTCCCTTGTGGTGTGTTATGCCCCCATTCCAATCAGAAAAAGGCTAACAAGCTCTGGGCTCAATCCTGTCTCCTGCATGGCTCCTGTCTCATTGTTTTATTGCCAAAAGACAGGTTTTGGTGACAAAGCTTGGTAGTGTCGACAAAACCTTAGTTTGATGAATTTTTCCATTGACCTAGCTACTTCCTCTTGGGGAGGTGGATTTTGCACAGCAATGGAAGAACCCCTCCTATTGGTGTCAGGCCCACTGATGGGGGGGATAAAAGAAACCTGGCTCTCCACCGCTACTATCATGGCAACAGCCAGAGCCTCAGTCCCTTTAAAATTGGTGCCATTTGCTCCAACCGACTCTGAGAGCCAGCAAGGGTGAAGGGAGTCGCAGGGCCATTCAGACAGTGCTGGGGGCTGGCTGTCCAAGGCCCTCCCCCTTCAAAGAGTATGGAGATGGGCCCACCTCAACATGGCCCAGTGGCCCAGTGATTCTGTTGGCTGCCCTGATTGGTGTAGGTATGCTTGACATGCTATGGCATCTGCACGGATAGACAGGGAAAAGAGGGCATGAAAAGATTGTTTGCTGTTGGTTTCAAGTGGGGAGAGGGAGGTGATGAGTGCATTATGGGATGCTGATGACATGTATCCACCCACTGCACTCTCTTTGTCCTATCAGGCACTGGGAGCCTAACCCAGAATGCAAAAGGATGGCAGGAACTATGGGATAACTACCCACAGTTCATTGCTGTCAACGTTGACATTAGCCACCCTACCAGGGATGCACTAAGTCAAACTCTTGTACACAGCGGGGACATGCACCTTTGACTTTACAAAATCGGGTGCTAAAAATTGACATTAGTAAATTTGACCTTATATCATAGTGTAGGTAAAGTCTAAAGATGGAATTTCAGATTCTGGCTTCAATTTTCTGACTTCTGGGCTTGTTAGCACTTAATATAAGGCTTTTGTGAATATTTCCATTGCATTAGTCACTTTGAATATTTTAATTGATTTCTCACTCATAATAAGTGTGGTTTAATCTCCTTGGGCAGGTATAGAAAATAGTAATTCGCACAACCTCCTTGCTATATCAATGTTTTTATTGGCTTTTTTAAAGGCTAGTATTTCTTTCAGCCTCTTTTTGCATACATACTTTTGAAACATACTGTGATTTATTCCAGCCGTTTATGATGTGTTGGATCACAATATATGTAGCTGCTTCTGCCACTAAATGAACACTTCAAAAGTATTCTTTCAGTTTGCCTCAGAGTATACACAAGAGATAAATAGCAGCTGCACTGTAGGCTGATGAATGATTAAACCATAGTGAATTTTATTGCAACTAATCATATCTGAATATAACCTGAAGTAAATTATTTTATTTTTATATCTTTAAAAATAGTATGTGGCCAGTCAGGGAAATTTTTATATCAGTGATTTTTTTAATTTTGTGCCAAGGACCTTTACATATGTAAATGACAACTTTGGGCTAGACTGTGCTTGGCCCATTTGTGAATACATGGGGGAGCTTTCTTCACTAACACCTTCTGCATAATGCCTGTGATTAGATGACATGAACAGTGGGGAAATCACCAGTATCTCTTCTAACCTGGAGAAGTCCCCCAGCAATCTCAATAATCCTGATTTAGAGAGTGCTGAAGGCAGAAAATGGGGTGTAACTAAAGTGCAGGCCCTCAAGCAGTCTTCAGCTGGTAGAGTGAATGGTTCCTTAAAACTGCTGCCAACCTGCATAAGTTAGAGCAGCCCCTTGATTAGTGTAGCTAAGGGTGAGGCAGGGTATTGCAAAGAACTGGGGAGCTGTAACTGGCTCCCTGGCAACCTTTCCTCCCTGCTGTACTGAGCAGATGTCAGTACAGCAGAGAAATTTGATCCTACTTCTTTTCTTATTCCTGCCTCAAGATGCTTTTAGTATTTAGGAATTTCTGTTTTGTTTGAGAGCAACATCCTGCTTCATCACTGTTTGGCAGAATACAGGAACAGCTCAGGCTGCAGGACATTCATTGTTTTTTAATTTTTTTCAGGTGAGACAGAGAATGAAAACTGTATTACAGTTATGTATGTTCAAGAACATAACGAAGCATTCCAGTTTTGTGTGTGTGCTGTGACTCAGACTCTATGGGGATGGAACCCCATAGTACTTGCTTTCATTTCATTCCCACTTTATGTCATTTCCTCACATTACTTCGACTGCCGAGAGTTGCTAGATGAGTTCCCAACTGCCTTCTAATCTGAAAATAACTATTCAATAAAAAAAAAAAAAAACAGCAAATGGTCTGGTAGCACTTTATAGACTAACAAAACATGTAGATGGTATCATGAGCTTTCGTGGGCACAGCCCACTTCTTCAGATGACCGGAGTTAATACAAGTCTTCCTTTTTTGGACGTGTTGCAGTTATGCTTGCTTTAAAGTGTAACAGCACAACATACCTAAATATCCAAAAAGCAGTAGAATAAAGTGATTTTGACTTGTTTTGAGCTCGGTATCTGGTATTAGTTCACACTGCTGCTTTCCAGCTGAAATAACACAACACACTTGTGCCATTTGACCACTTTTTATCACTAGTCCAAGAACTTACAACAAACAGGACTATCATTTGGTCTCCAACTAAAATCTATATATTACAATATCTATGCTATGTAGAGTGTCTAGTGCTGAAGTATCTAGTTGCTAAATTCTCCCAGAAATGGGAGTAGATTAAAATACCTTTAAATTGTATGAAAGATTATATGCATAATTGTATGGTGTTTTCTGTCATTCTAAAATTAATTTGGAAACAAATTATTATAGTGCTTAGGCTCTCACTGTGCATTTACTCATTGGGCTACTTCAAAGATCATTGTTTGATCTGAGTCAGAAAAATATAATTCATGAAGGTATTATTCCATTATCGTATGGTAATTTAATCTATGGGATGGACTGATTCAAAAGTGAAAGTCCCAGTTTATACGGACTATTGTGCAGTGTTATTCCTGTTTTCATAACTATGTAGATTTACGCAATAAACCTGCAGAAGGCATAAGGTAGTTCTCTATGCTTATTCCATATATTACACTTATCTTTGCCAAGCACTTTTCTCCAAGAGCATGTCTACTCTGCAGGGCAAAAGTTGAATTAAGATATGTAACTTCAGCTACATCAATTGTGTAGCTGAAGTCGAAATAGCTTAATTCGGCTTTTGGCACTTTCTACACAGCAGGAAGTCGAAGGAAGAACACTCGTCCTTCGACTTCCCTTACTCCTTGTGAAATGAGGGTTAAAGGAATCGGAGTTAGAAGTCCTCCATCTCAACATTATTTGGAAAGAACAGTTTGCTGTGTAGACACACACTATGGGTATGTCTACACTGCAAAGTTAATTCAAAATAACAGCTGTTATTTCAAATTAACTTTAATAGCGTCTATACATGCAAACCACTATTTCAAAATTAATTCAAAATAGCAGCGCGCTTAATTCGAATTTGGTAAACCTCATTCTACGAGGAGTAATGCCAAATTTGAAATAGCTATTTCGAATTAAGAGCTGTGTAGACACTTCGAAATAGGGGGCCTCCAGCCCTTCCCAGGGAGCCCTGGTGGCCACTCTGGGCATGACCAGGAAAACTTACTCTCCTCTCCCCCAGCCCCGGAGCAATTAAAGGGGTAGACTCTACCCACAGTGCCTGTGCCAGCTTTAAGCCTGCCAGCCCAGAGCCAGCAGTGGCCACCGGGGCCCCTGACCCAGTGGCCCCAAAACATGAGCCAGCAAGCCGCTGGCAGCCAGCCCTCCACCGCTCCCCAGGAGCATTCTGCCAGCTCCTAGGAGCCTGACAGGGGCTGGAGAAGGCGGACGCCTTTCTGGTCCAGGGTGGAGATCATGGACCTTATTCAGGTTTGAGGGGGGATGCCCCCAACGTCCATGATCTCTGCACTAGACGGAGGAATGGTGGCCGTCTATGGATAGCTGCCAGCCTGGCCACCAAAGGCCACATGCGAACCCAGGAGCAGGTTTGCATGACAATCAAGTTGGTCCGGCGAGACCCCCAACCCTGGGCCCTGACCTTCCCCTCCCCCTTTTTCGCCTTGCTTCCCCCTTCCAGATCCGTCCTCCCAGGTTTCCTCCTCCCCTCTCCCACCCTCTCTCTTCCCCTTGCCCACCTCCTTTTCCCAGTCTCCCCAGAGATTCATCCCCCCCCAGTTTTGTTCAATAAACCCAGTTTCTATTTTTGAACATGCGTGTCTTTTGTTTGACATCAGGAAGCAGGGCTAGGGAAGGGTAAGTGGAAGGACGTGAGGGAGAAAGGGGGCATGAGCCCCTGGTGGGGAGGACCGGGGTGGCTCTGAGGGCTCCTCAGGGTGGACGCTCTCCCACAGGGCCTCCTGGATCCTGACAGCCTCCCGATGGACACCCCGGATGGCAGCCTGCAGCAAGTGCAGCCGGGCTGATGGCAACGACCCCACAAGACGCACCGGCGTGCCCAGGGGCAGCTCTGGCTCCATGTTGCTGAGTGCTGTGGTGGCCCGAGTGCAGGCACTCAGGGCACTCCAAGACAGGACTGCTTTGCTGTCCCTCATCGAGGTAGACAAGCAAACGGGGAACCCTGAGAACTGTCTGTCCGGGTTGGGGGTAGGGTCCCTTTAAGCACTGAGCTCAGTTAGCCTCAGGCAGCACCCCACACACTAAGTCCTAACTTGATGCTCTGCCAGTACTGGTTCCGGCCAGCCTTAACTTCGGTTCAGGGTCCACTCAGTGTGGACGCGCTATTTCGAAACAGGTTTTGTGTGTAGATACGTTAATTCGAATTAGCTTAATTCGAATTAACTATTTTGAATTAAGTTAACTCGAATTAACGCTGTAGTGTAGACATACCCTATGTTATTTCAAAATAATGTCAGTTATTCCGAAATAACGCTGCTGTGTAGATGTACCCCAAGAGTCTTAGTGCTCAAATTCTGGCATAGGCATATCTGTACAATAGCTGAAGGATAACAAAATAGGACTGGGAAGCCCAGTTTGGTGAATTAATCCAAATCACCTTTACGTATGTTATTAACTCCTGACAATTATTTCTTTTTTAAAAATTAGGCCAAACTCATTCAGCTGATCCTAACAAAACATTTTTTGATGGATTTAGTGAAATCTTAATGTATATTTTTATGTATCTGAGCGTGGCTGGATAAAGATGTAGGCACTGTGGGCCAGCGCATATGGCTTCTGCTCCTGGAATCATGTTTTGAGATCATAGGATTTATTTTCATTATAAAAAAAATCAATTCAAATAAAAAACAAACAAACAAAACAAACCACAAACTTCTAGATATCATGGTTGCGAAGAAAAGTTTGAAAAGGAGAACAGAGCCTTGCCAACACGGAAATGCTTTTTCCGTGTAGCTTAAGGTGTCAGTTTAAAGTGCTACAGTTATACTGGAATAGTTCTCCATGCAGACATTGGTATTCTGGTGTAAAATTACCTTTTTTTTCAATTTAGTTTGTTACCTGGGGAGGAGTTAAATCTAAACAATAACAACAAAGCCATCATAGTAGAATAAGTGTTCTCACAGGGCAGGTAACTGTGTGTGTTAGAAATATCAGGAACATCAAGTCTGGTCTCTTCTGTTTTGCTGAAGGACTCTTAGGGGGCATCTAAGATGTACACAGTGTGCTTTTATAGTATAGCTTAAAGGGATATGAGGGTAAGACTAACAAAAATGTTCTCCAACCAGATATTAGGCTCTGAAGTTAAATAGTTGTTAACAGAAGCGAAGAGAGAGATTCAAGCAGTCCAGCTAAGAATTCCCTCCCCTCTTAATTTCTGAGATTTTAGTGATGTCATAATTTTATTAGTTTTCCAGTTAACAAATATTTTACCTGGGTAGACAAGCACTTCTTTCTTTCTTCCTAAAGAAACAACATAGACATTGGATATAAGCCTCCCCCACTTTTTGCAGGTAATATTTGAAGATGCACAGTACATTACAGATTCAGTTCTTTCTGGTCAACCTTGAGATCACTGATAGTTTGGGTTCTGGTTACAGTATGTCAGCTGATCCATTAGAATTTCTAAACAGCATGATAAATAAACTATTCTTGTGCGTTAATTTTTCATCCCTAACCATGTTATGCTCTTTGTGTGCAAACTTAGTTCCATCAAATGCTACTCACATCATTTGGAAAGCAGTGGGGGTGTCCCGTGTTTTGTTTGCCAGTGGGGAGGAAGGTGCTCCAGCAGGACCATTATATCATGTATTACCAACAGCTACTTTAAATTGACAGACACGAAGGAGGTATTACTTTAAAAAACTGTAATATATAGTTCTTGGAGGGAGCTGTTCCTGAGGAAAGACAGAAGAGTAGTTTCCAGTCAAGAAGCCTGACCTCAGTTGTTATAAGGCTCGTTAGTGCCATGAAGCCAGTGGGCAGAAATAGCTCCTGGGAATGTTCTCTATCCAGAGAGTCCTCAACATAGGGGAGAGATTGGAGAAAACATCCACTCAGTGTGCAGCAGCAATCAAAAAGCAAATAGAATGTTAGGAATAATTAAAAATGGGACAGAGAATAAGACAGAATATCTTATTGTCTCTCTGTAAATCCATGGCACACCCACATCTTGAATACTGCAGATATGGTCGCCTCATCTCCAAAAAGATATATTGGCATTGGAAAAGGTTCAGAAAAGAGCAACAAAAATATTAGGGGTTTGGAACGGGTGCCATTCAAAGAGAGATTAAAAAGACTGGGACATTTCAGTTTAGAAAAGAGGAAACCAATGGGGGATATGATAGAGGTCTATAAAATCATGACAGGTATGGAAAAAGTGAATAAGGAAAAGTTATTTACTTGTTCCCTTAACATAAGAACTAGGGGTCACCAAATGAAATTAATAGGTAGCAGTTTTAAAACAAGAAAATTCTCCTTCACGCAGCACACAGTCAACCTGTGGAACTCCTTGCCATAGGATGTTGTGAAGACCAAGATTTTAACCAAGTTCAAGAAAGAACTAGATAAATTCATGGAGGTTAGGTACATCGATACTTATTAGCCACAATGGGTAGGAATGGTGTCTGTCAGGGACTGGAAATGGATGACTGGAGAGGGATCACTTGATGATTCCCTGTTCTGTTCACTCCCTCTTGGGCATCTGACGTTGGCCACTGTTGGAAGACATGATACTGGGCTAGATGGACCTTTGGTCTGACCCAGTATGGCCGTTCTTATAATGTGGCTAGAATTCATTGCCTCACAGAGTCCTTAGGGCGCCATGGGTATAGGTTGTAAACTAGAGACTCCTCTGACATTGGGCCATCAAGTGTCCGTAGCTTCAGAATATGAAACCACCTTTGCCCCCATCCCTGCTCCATATACAAGAAGAAAGTAACCAAGAATCAGAACCTAAGTTTCTGCATTCCAAGATTCCCCTGGAGGATTCTGTGCTTTGATGGAAAAAGTTTAGTGCAGCTGCCTTAAATCTTTTAAGTTATTTTGACACTCTAGATCCATTTCTCCTATCAGAGTAGAGCACATGAAAGAAGTGATTAACTGATGTTAGTAATTTCTATTGAATTTCAAGGCCTAGATTGTCCAGTATGGTTTGGGGATTTTCTAGTAATTTCTATAAGGCCATTTTGTTACTTAGGGAGAAGGGAGTATTTTCCTCACTTTCCTTTTCTAGAAGTACTCACTTGTTACTGGTGTATATACTGGAAGCTGCTGCTGGCTTTAGTGTTAGTTTGTTTTTTTAACTAGTTGTCAAGGGTACTTAGAGGCTGAACGAGAATAAGCACCTTTTTTTACTTTGACTTCTAAATCAAAGTAAATGAATAAATGATAATGCTAGCAGATTGGGAGTATGGCACTGACTGGTCTGTGATTGTACTTCAAACTCGGGGTGAGCAAAACATTTTAAGATGCAAGACAACAGCCACCCCAGGGACCCAGTCCGGCTAAGCATTTATGTCATTTAAGGCAGGTGAGCAGTCTCGTTGACTTCAGGGAATATGCTATTGAGTACCTGTATGTGCTTAAATGTTTTGCTGGATCAGGGCTCAAGATGTGTTCAGAATAAAGAAAGTTATTCTTCAGAACAGAAGACAAGTGGGAAGGTACCATTTGGCACAGAGCTTAAGAACATAAGAACATAAGAACGGCCGTACCGGGTCAGACCAAAGGTCCATCTAGCCCAGTATCCTGTCTGCCGACAGTGGCCAGCACCAGGTGCCCCAGAGGTGGACCAAGACAATGATCAAGCGATTTGTCTCCTGCCATCCCTTTCCAGCCTCTGTCAAACAGAGGCCAAGGACACCAATTTATCCCCTGGCTAATAGCCTTTTATGGACCTAACCTCCATGAAATTATCTAGCTTCTCTTTAAACTCTGTTATATTCCTAGCCTTCACAGCCTCCTCTGGCAAGGAGTTCCACATGCTGACTACACGCTGTGTGAAGAAGAACTTTCTTTTATTAGTTTTAAACCTGCTACCCATTAATTTCATTTGGTGTCCTCTAGTTCTTCTATTTAGGAACTAATAAATAACTTTTCTTTATCCGCCTCTCCACACCACTCATGATTTTATACACCTCTATCATATCCCCTCAGTCTCCTCTTTTCTAGACTGAAAAGTCCCAGTCGCTTTAACCTCTCCTCATATGGGACCCGTTCCAAACCCCTAATCATTTTAGTTGCCCTTTCTGAACCCTTTCCAAGGCCAAAATATCTTTTTGAGGTGAGGAGACCACATCTGTACACAGTATTCAAGATGTGGGCGTACCATAGTTTTATACAGGGGCAGTAAGATATTCTGGGTCCTATTTTCTATCCCTTTCTTAATAATACCTAGCATCCTATTTGCCTTTTTGACTGCACACTGTGTGGAAGTTTTCAGAGAGCTGTCCACGATAACTCCAAGATCTCTTTCCTGATTTGTCGTAGCCAAATTAGCCCCCATCATACTGTACGTATAGTTGGGGTTATTTTTCCCGATGTGCATTACTTTACACTTATCCACATTAAATTTCATTTGCCATTTTGTTGCCTAATCACTCAGTTTGGTGAGATCTTCTTGGAGTCCCTTACAGTCTGCTTCTGTCTTGACTATCCTAAACAGTTTGGTATCATCCGCAAACTTTACCACCTCACTGCTTACCCCTTTCTCCAGATCATTTATGAATAAGTTGAACAGGATTGGTCCTAGGACTGACCCTTGGGGACACCACTAGTTACCCCTCTCCATTCTGAAAATTTACTATTTATTCCTACCCTTTGTTTCCTGTCTTTTAACCAGTTCTCAATCCAAGAAAGGACCTTCCTCTTATCCCATGGCCATGTAATTTACACAAGAGCCTTTGGTGAGGGACCCTGTCAAAGGCTTTCTGAAAATCTAAGTATACTATATCTACTGGATCCCCCTTGTCCGCATGTTTGTTAACCCCTTCAAAGAACTCTAATAGATTGGTAAGACAGGATTTCCCTTTACAGAACCCATGTTGACTTTTGTCCAACAAATTATGTTCTTCTACATGCTTCACAATTTTATTCTTTACTATTGTTTCGACTAATTTGCCCGGTACTGAAGTTAGACTTACCGGTCTGTAATTGCCCGGATCGCCTCTAGAGCCCTTTTTAAATATTGGTGTCACGTTGGCTACCTTCCAGTCATTAGGTACGGAAGCCGATTTAAGGGATAGGTTACAAACCACAGATAATAGTTCAGCAATTTCCCATTTGAGTTCTTTTAGAACCCTTGGATGAATGCCATCCGGTCCCGGAGATTTGTTAACATTAAGTTTTTCTGTTTGTTCCAAAACCTCCTCTAATGACACTTCAATCCGGGACAGTTCCTCAGATTCATTACCCACAAAGGCAGATTTGGGAATCTCCCAACGTCCTCAGCTGTGAAGACTGAAGCAAAGAAATCATTTAGTTTCTCCGCAATGGCTTTATCGTCCTTGATTGCGCCTTTTATAGTTCGATCGTCTAGGGACCCACAGGTTTTTAGCAGGCTTCCTGCTTCTAATGTACTTAAAAACATTTTGTTATTTCTTTTGAGTTTTTGGCTAGCTGTTCCTCAAAATCTTCTTTTGCTTTTCTTATTGCATTTTTACACTTGATTTGACAGTGTTTATGTTCCTTTCTATTTATCTCACTAGGATCGGACTTCCACTTCTTAAAAGATACCTTTTGTCCTCTCACTGCTTCTTTTACATGGTGGTTAAGCCACGGTGACTCTTTTTAGGTCTCTTGCTATGTTTTTTAATTTGGGGTATACATTTAAGTTGGGCCTCTATTATGGTGTCTTTAAAAAGTTTCCATGCAGCTTGCAGGGATTTGGCTCTAGTCACTGTGCCTTTTAATTTCTGTTTAACTAACCTCCTCATTTTTGTGTAATTCCTTTTTGAAATTAAATGCCAGGGTGCTGGTCTGCTGAGGTGTTCTTCCCACCACAGGAATGTTGAATGTTATTATATTATGGTCACTATTCCCAAGCGGTCCTGTAACGGTTATTTCCTGGACCTGATCCTGCGCTCCACTCAGGACTAAATCGAGAATTGCCTCTCCCCTTGTGGGTCTCAAACTCCCAGCCCATACACCAGCTTAAAGCAGGGGTCTCAAACTCCCAGCCCATACACCAGTCCTGGCCAGAGCAATTGTGCAATCTGGCCCAGGACTCCCGGGGGCTGTCCATTACCAGCCCTCAAGCCCCACCCTGTCCTGACATTGCCCTGCCTTCTACCCTCCATGGCACCCTGTCCTTTGAGCACGTGGCTTTGGGGAATCACAAGGGAAGCCTGGCACCATGCAGCAGCTGCGTGTACACACACACACGGTTCTGGGCAGGTACATTTCCTCCACTTTCCAGCAGCGGCAGTCCCCCCCCCCCCAGTAATCCCCAAAGTCATGTGCTTGGGGAACAGGGTGCCATGGGGGGGAGGAGCAGGAGGGCAATGGCTGGAAGGGATATGACTCTTGGATCTTGGTAATGGACAGCCATGCCCAACCCGCCAGGAGTCCCAGTCTGGATTGTGACATTTGAGACCCCTGGCTTAAAGCTTTAGGGCCTGTCTACCCAACACCTGGGAGTGTAATTCCCAGTATGGGTAGACATACATGCCCTAACTCTGCTCAAGCTAATGACTAAAAATAGCGGTATGGCCACAGTGGCACAGGCAGCTTGGACTAGCTGCTGGCATAGTGCCACTCAGCAGCCTGTATAGTACTGGGCTGGTAGCTCAAGCCACCACCCGTGTTGCCATAGGTGCACTGATATTAGTGCAGATCAGGAGATTTTAGAGGCAAAATGTTTGCTCTCCCTGTGCAAGCAGGCTAGTTATAGTGAATAGTGGGGTTATTAAGAAAATGGCAAAAACTGTGATAGAGTGAATAGGATGTTTAATCTTTTGAACTGGTTTGACTCTTAGGTGTTTTGTGCTTTGATTACATAGCTAGTTTTGAGCAAGCCATTGGGATAAGCTTTCAGTTTATCATCACATTATGGTTCACTTATGGGAGTTTGAATGGTAGTGTTGGTAAAATTATGTACTATGCACAAGTTGGAAAGATGAGGCATTTAATGATCGTTTACAATATTAGTTGCTTCCTATTATTCCTCAGCTAGGATCAATTTAAAATGATATTTCAGTGAGTGTTCAGCTGAGACAGACTCACTAGAACAAGTGCATCATAGGTAACAATAGTAATCCTACTGGAATTAAAAATCAAGCTTTCAGAGATTAACTGCTTACTGTAAAGGTGTAGGCAGCCTTGACATACAAACTTTGCAGCTTGGTGCACCTCACCTTCATTTTCCTGAGTGTAGCAGTAATAGATTAACTTTAGCAAGCCAAGGCAAGGAAAAGTGAACACATAATTATCCAGATATTAAAAAAGGGACATGCTAATGGTTCAGGACAGCTCATCGTTATACCAAAAAGAGCTCAGTCATTGGGCTGCAGGTTCAAGGCTCCCAAATGTACTGTTCACACCCAAATGTCTGAGTCAGGTTAGCTTTGGCAACTGGTGCCTAAAAAATTGCCACACCCACTACAGTCTGCATGCATACTATCAACTCCACCTCTCTCTTAGTTCTAATCTCAGTCTATCTGGTTTTCTTACAAGCGTCTCATTGGTAAAATCCAAATAAAAGCACCTACAAATGCTATTTGGGTTTTTTGGGGGAGTGGAGGGAGGGGGACTATTAAGTGGCTTGAACATGTACCCTGCCATTGTTTTAAATGCAGCTAAATGGCAAGGGAGGAAAACACTAAAATAAATAGAAAAAGGGTGCTGAGACACCTTCCCCCCCATTCTTTAGTACTTTGGGAAAATTCTGCACTGAGTTCTGTTTATTTTAGATACCATTGAAAAAGAACCTCAGCAATTAGTATACTCACTGCTAACTTGGGGTCAGCAGCATCTTCTCTACTTGTTCCTCATAACTTTCAAAAGCTTCAGTGACCCTCCCATTAGCTGAGGAAGGCTCCAGATTAATCCAGCAAGGACTCTTGATGCTGCTCTAATCACCATCTGAAGGGGACGGGCCAAAGTGATGCAACATGCCCTTTACCCAAGGCTTTAGTGAGGATCTGCATCCAGAACTAAATATGTTGGGAAGAATTGTGCCCTCTGATTAGGGTCGGTCAAATTTTTCCATCAAAACTTTTTCATGGAAAACTTTGATTTTTTTTCCATCAAAAACCCAAATGTATGAAAACTGAAATATATGAATTCAGATATGCAGTTGCTGCACCTCATGTGAGTATTAGTTGCCCTATAACTCTGTTCTCCTCTATTAGCTGAGCTCCTATGATACACTATAGCCAGGGACTCCCAGATGCATTGGCTCCACGCATCAAGGTGGGAGAACACAGTGTCATAGTTCAGAGCACCTGCACCTGTATTCTCCCACTGTGGTCCAGTAATCGCACCCAGCAGTATTCCCTGCAGCGCTGCACTTGTGCGGCTATTCAGGAGATATTTAAATGCTGCCCAGCTGATTAGCAGAGCACTCACAGCGAGGTTTTATTTCTATGGTGATGCACATTTGCACATGCCTTGGTGCACATAACATTTATTCTGCACATGGATGGAAACTATTAGGCTACGTCTAGACTGCAGCATTTTATCAGAAAAAGTTACGCAAATAGCGAACTAGGGCCAAATTTCGGAAAAAACTCCTCTTTTGGAACATCCCTTATTCCTCTCACTGAGAGGAATACAGAGATGACGAAAGAACGCATTCACTTTTTTGGAAACTGTTCCGAAAAAGCAGACGTGTTTCCTGGAGATGGCAGAGTTTTTCGGGGATACCTCTGGTATCCTGGAAAAACTCTGCAGTTTAGATATAGCCTTAGATGGAACATTGGCACCCAGACTAGGCGCCTGGCTCTTCAGCTCTCAAGTAGACACCCATCTCTCTTCCCTCATGATTAGGGTTTTTCTAGCCTGCACAGTTCCCTGCTTACAGTGTAATCCCCAGAAAACCAGACTGCCTAAACAGGCCAGCGTCTGTGCCTTGCTTTCTCTTTGAAGACTATGAACAAAGTAATTGCTCATACTACAAAAGTACTTTCTAAGCTAGCACATTGATTCTTAAGGTGAAAGTCTTACAGAAAAAAAACTTTAAACAATAAAAGAACCTACATCGGGGTCACTCCAAGATTTTGGGAAATGTTCGAGGGCCGCACTTTTCCAAGATATGAATGGAGGAGATGCGGGGTGTGGGATGGAGGTTGGGTGCAGAAGGGAGCATGTGGTAAGGGCTTGGGGTGCAGAAGGGGAGACTGGAGTCTGGGAGGGAGTTTAAGTGAAGGAGGCGGTTGTGACCTAGGGCAGGGGACTGTAGTGCAGGGGTTTGGGATGTGACCTAGGGTAGGAGGGTATTGTGATCTGGGGCAGGAGATTGGGGTGCCAGATCTGGGAGGGGGTATGGGTGTAAGAGGGGAACAAGGGTTTGGGTATAGGATTACCAGGTGACTTCAAAAAAAATACCGGACACACTTGATCTCAGTTGGGGGAGGACACCGGCCGGGAGGGGAACGGAGCTGGCTGGGAGGATGTGTGTGTGTGTGGGAAACCAGCTGGTGGGAAGCAGGGCTGGCGGGGTCGGGGCAGTGGGGCTGATCGGGGGGGCGGGACCGGCTGGTGGGAAGCAGGGCTGGCCGGCAGGGGTTCGGGAGAGCAGAGCTGGCTGGGAGATCGGGAGGAGGAGAGGGGAGAACCGGCCGGTGGGAAGCAGGGCTGGTTGGGGGCAGTGGAGCTGGCTGGGGAGATCGCGTGGGGACACCGGCCGACAGGAAGCGGGGCTGGCCGGGAGCGGGTCGGGGGAGCGGGGCTGGTCGGGGATCGGGGGGGGGGAGACCGGCCGACGGAAGCAGGGCTGGCCAGGAGGTGGTTGGGGGGAAGCGAGAGAGAATTTTTTTCCCGGACAGAACCCTCAAATACCGGACTGTCCGGTTCAAAACCGGACACTTGGCAACCCTATTTGGGTATGTTGAGTGGGGGGCAGAGGGTTGGGACACGAAAGGGCTAGGGTTCCAGAAGCAGGCTATGGCCAAGAGACGTACCTGCCAGCTGCCAAACTAGCTTGCCTGCCTGCAGAACTAAGGCTTGCAGAACTTAAAATGTTTCCCAGCTAGCCAGCCTGCCTGCTTCATTGCTTAATTGAATAACTGAGCCGAGGAGAGCGGGTGTGGTTCTTCTTCTTGCCTGTTATTCCAACAAGCAGCTCCCATTGGCTGGTTTCCGGCCAGAAACTGGCCCATAGGATTGCTGGGGGCAGGGCAACTCCTGAAACTTGCCCCCTCCTCTCCAGTTTTAAAACAGCTGCGTTTCTGCATGGGGCTGTGGGGCAAGCAGGGAAGCCTGAGTGGGGCTCCCCACTGCCTCCGTGGGCTGGATCTGGTGGCTTGGCTGACCTACACACATACTAATAAATTACTAGAGATCACCCTCCACCTCCAAAGTGTGCTCTGGTAGGATTCAGTCCTTCCAATCACACAAAAGGGTTTTTCCCTGGTTACAAGTTCGTAACTCACACTCCTATGAATGGGTTGGTTTTTCCTTTATAGAGGTTGAGCATGTGATCTTGGGACTCCAAGAACAGGTAATCAGACAAATGCCCAGTCCTCAGGATGTAGCTTCAAAGGGCTATGTTTTTGCATAACTAGGGGTAGGGAATTTTCAGTCATCTCCCCTAGATATTGCCCAGGAAATCTTCACACGCATGGTCACAAAAGACGACTCTTATCTGCCAAATTATTCAGTATAGTTCTTTGATCATCCAGACCCACAACAATCCAAAACTTTTGCATTTAATACAGTGGAATCCAAATATTCTTAAACTTAATTCAATAAGGTTTTTCATGGATACTATAGGAACTTGTGAGGTATTCTGCCTGTCTCTGAACCACAATGTGGGGAATGTTTGTGTATTAGCCACATATTTCTTTAACAAGGAAACATGGAATAGCAGATGTATCTTTGTGGTACGGTGTAACTGGTTCACCCATTAGTAAGCTGTTACCAATCCCTACCTTGGTTGGTTCATTCAGGTACATTGCCCAGTGCAGCATAAATAGCAGGTGACATTGTCTGAGAAACTTCCAAGACTAATGATGGTTCACCTCAAATCTTTGGGCTTAGATTTCACACTGTCATGGCTAATTGTGTGGGAGGCCCTGGTACTGCTGGGACTGCGAGTGCAAGAAGACATTTTCCCATTGTAGCTAGGCCACTTGGTTCTGCAGATCCTGAATTAGCTCAGCGATCTCAGTGGTGGGAGAGCCTATAGATTTCATTTCAACTGCTGGGGTCACCTGCAGGCATAGGCGATCCATATTGGCCACTGAGTCTGACAGGTGAGTCTGGCCAAACTGTTGAATACCAACACATTGATTATCAGGTCTAGTGGTTGGAGCTGAGGCAATCAGGAACCAGAGCCAGTGGCCAGACCTGGAATCGGGTCAGGAGCTGGTGTGGAACAAGGCAAGAAGCTAGGTTGGAGTGAGGACACAGGGACAGCTGGAGTTGAAGAAGAACTGGAGCAGGTGAAGGCCACTTAGGGTATGTCTGCACAGTAGTGTTAT
Organism: Rafetus swinhoei; assembly: GCA_019425775.1. Classification (NCBI taxonomy): domain Eukaryota; kingdom Metazoa; phylum Chordata; order Testudines; family Trionychidae; genus Rafetus; species Rafetus swinhoei. Next base: position 61,068,884 of record CM033427.1, read on the forward strand.
TTCAGAATAAGTGATGTTATTTCAAGTGATGTCTACATAGCAAGCCATTATTTGGAAATAATGTAGACATGGAAGACTTTTTACTCCAACTTCTGTAACCCTCATTTCACAAGGAGTAAGGGAAGTCAAATGAAGAGTGTTCTTCCTTCGACTTCCTACTGTGTAGACAGTGCCAAAAGCCAAATTAAACTATTTCGACGTCAGCTACACAATTTACATAGCTGAAATTATGTATCTTAATTCAACTTTTGCCCTGTAGTGTAGACATGCCCACAGTGTCACAAATATGAGACAGGAGAGAGTTACAAGCCATGAAGCTGCTATTTCTCCTGTAAGGCTACATACCTGCTCTGAAAGTCACCAGACAATCCGCAAGCCAGGAGCTGGTCTGGAGTCTAGCAGTAGAATGACTCATCATTGTATGTGGCTTAATCAGGCTCTACTTCAGGGATGACTCATGACTTCACAGAGGGTCTGAAAGTATTTGTTAGGCTTAGCTCTTTCCTTTCTTGATTTCTTGCATCAGAAATCCAGGTGTTATCTGTCCCTTTTTAATGGAAGACTATGTAGAAGACTAGGGAACTGGCAGTTTTATGATATTATACATACCAAAGGATGGAACTTTGAGATGGGAAGTGATTCTTATCCATCCTTTGGCCAAGTTTTCAAAGAATGAGGAAACTTCTCTTTTGCACCTACACAATTTGTACCCACTTTTGAAACAACTTCATTTCAGTTGTGGGTACAAATCAGGATGATTGCACATCTAAATACCAGGTTGTAGATACAAATGACAGTGCAGTTGTTCTTGATGCATAAGGGGCAGCTGTGGAAGGGGAGGTTACCCCTAAGCTCTGAAAAAAATATATTTTTGAAAATGTCTTTTTAATGCAGATAGCTGAGAAGCAGTTGGAAGAACAAGAATTGGGTTGTCTTCTCTGGTTTACTCTGAAGTCTTACTCTACTGGAGGATGCATGGAATTAGAGATTTCTCTGCTCTTACCTGAAGGTACTAAGTTAAATAATCTGGAAATCAACAACCAACTTTTATTTTGAAAAGATCCTGGTTATAAGCAAGTGAGGGCAAACACTCAATTTTCCCACCTTTTCAGGTCACCCAGAAACAACTAACTATCCAGAATGGGCTTGTCTACTGGTCCTCAACATTAAAATAAACAACAACATACTTTGTGGTTCAGCTGTTCAAGCAAACTATCTCATTCCTATTGTTAGAGAAAGCCTTATTATGTGAAACAGCTATAACGATTTCATGAACGCACTTCAGTGTCCCCAAGGAGTGTAGAGGGTGTTCAGCCAAAACAAATACAATCATCTTCCACGTACTGCTCTTGTTACGTATACTAATTTTTTCTATTGCTGTTACACAAGCTGTGCAAGACATCTTGACATAGTTGCTTGATGCCAACAATGCTGTGTGTCAGTATAAGGAGGAAACTGTATCTCATGCAATTTTAAAATATCTTTCTACTTTGACAGAATTATAGAATGTGCAGAGGATCTGTTGTGCCATTTAAGTTTCACTTCCTGTAACCGGGTGGCTTGAGCTTGCAAAAATATCACAAAACCAAATTAAAACAATAACAATAATGTTGTGGTTCAACTTTCTAAGGTCCAGATTCTGATCTCACTTATATGGTGAAACCTAGAATAGATAGTGGCCCTGATACTCTGAAATTAAACTAAATAGAATAATGACCCTGTGACCACTAAATTGAAGAAACCAGTGAATTTATTTTAACATATAAATGTAAGACAACATCATTCATAATACTGCAAAATTTTGCCCTGTGCTGGGATCCAATCTTTTGTCATCTTGACAAGCAGTTCAAAAGTCTGAGGTGGTCTTGAGAAATTAATGCAATAGGAATGATGAGTTTGACAAATACTCTATTGCATAAAACAGTGATAAGAAGTTACAAGATTGTCAGGAAATTTAGGCAATAATTCAGGAAAAACTGATACAAGCTTTTCAATTCTTCAGTTAGGCTGGGGATATCAAAGAAGTTTCAGACTTCTAGGTCTAGTCTTCATTAGACAATTGCATATCCTTAACAACAGCAGTGTAGTTAAAATGCTAAACCTGCTTAGAGTGATGCAGTTATACCCATGGTAAGTAGACATCTGGCTAACTAAAATCATATTGGACCACGGACATTGCCAGACCAGAGAGTGTGCCGGACTAGAGAGTTTTAACCTGTATAAATATGATTATAGAATGGGAAGTGAAATAAGCAATATATGAATAAGGCACTTTTATACCAGTACTATTGTGTTCATACTAAGGGTTGGAACCATATAACTGTCACAGATCAGGGCAACTGCACCTGTATTGCCCGTCTGTGGTTGCCAGTTTCTCAGCTGTCATCTCTCCTCCTTGACTGGGGTTTTTCCAGGCTGCACTGATCTCTGCTTACACTGTGATAGCCTAGAATGCCAGACTGCCTACACAGACCAACACTTTTGCTTTGCTTTATTTTCAAAGGCTATGGACAGCTGTAATTCCAGCAGCTGAAAGTTACCACATAGCTCTTTATAAGCAAGCACATTTATCTTAAGGTGAAAGCATTATAGAGCAAACATTAACACCCATGAAAGTTCCTATATGTGCATTAACATTACTAGAGGTCACCCACCTGTCTTTGGTGTCCTCTTTGGCCAAGTCCTTCCAACCCTACTGCAAGGATTCACTAGAAGCTCTGGTCTGTTTGCTGGATCAGAAAGGCAGCATTGAGTCAGTTTAAACTCAGACTAATCACCAAAACGTCCTTTCTTGGTCTGATAGTCCTTGGAGAATCTAGTTTGAGCCATGCAAGCCTCCTGAAGAGATTGTTACCTTTCTGGTTGGGTTACAACAAGGGTGGTCAATAATTTTGAAAGGAGAGCCACTTCACAAATTTCAGAAGTGGACGAGGGCTGACCTGGAAGGGGCAGGGTTGAGAACTACCCTGCTGGGTACGGTGACCTTATTTTCTGAACCAGCTGCAGCTAGTAAGAACAGTTTAATTTAAATTATGAAACAGATTGTTTTAACTTTCTCATGTTAGTTTATCAAACTTCATTTTAAATAAAGTAAAATATTATGTCCATCACAAAAGGTTTCAATGTTTTCTTTATTTATGGTGGGGTGGGGAACCCTTTTTGGGTCTAGGGTCACTGACCCACAAAAAATCAGTTGGGGACCACACAAGTGAGAAGCAAAAAAACTCCTCCAATACTCACTGATGTAGCCCCAACTGAGACACCTCACTCCTCTGGTGCCCCAGCCTCATGGAATAAGGGGAAAAGAAGCGGGGACTGAGGTTCAGGGCTTCCCATAGACCAGATTTACTTTTCTGTGGTACTAGAGTTAGTGGATTTTATGGACCTCTTTCGGCTCTGGGATAGGGACAAAAATGAGGGGTACAGTGTGCAAGACAGGGCTGCCAGCAAGTAGAATATGGATGGGATGAAGGATCTGGGAGGGAGCTGGGGTGCAGAAGCAGGCTGGGAGTAGGGTGACTGGCTAGGTGGAGGGAGTAGGAACAAGGGATAGAACACAATCATACATAAACCATGCATTTAAAACAATGGTCCCCAAGGAAACTGCATGGGATTGGAGTATTCTTCACATCTCCCGATAAATAAGTTAGATAAAATCCTGGCTCACAAACATAATAGTATTATATCCTTCAGGGATTTTACAGATTATTATATCTGTCCCAATAACAAGTTGGCGGGGGGTGGAGGGAGAAATCACATCCTACAGACATAGTTATACCAGTAAAACAATGCTCAGAAGGGGCCCTGTTTTGCTGTGCTTGTACTGTGTCCTGAGACCCCACAAGCCCACTGGCTCCCCCGCCCCAACTTACTGCTTTCAGCCTGCCCACTGGTGGGTGAAGCCAGACGATGGAGGGAAACTCTCCACCAACCAGTGGGCAGGCTGAGAGCAATAAGTGGTGGATGTGGGTGGCGGGGGAGTCAGTGGACTGGTGGGGTCTCAGGACACAGTACAAGCACAGCAGAACAGGGCCCCTTCTGAGCATGGGCATGGCTTCATGGTGCCACAGTAAAACCAGCACTGGCCCAACTAAGCTGAGCTGTTGTAAAAAATACCCAACATACTAACAACCCCCCAAAAGTCCAAGAGTTTTGCCTTGTCCCTAACCTATGCTATTATCTGGTTTTCTTGTGTTATTGCAGCTCAAAGATTGGTCATGTGGACTGCAAGTGGTTAGTACCCATCCTCTGTCAATTTGTATTATCCTGACTGATTATCTTGAGTGTTCCAGCAGAATCTGCAGAATGCCAGAAGGCGTCAGCCCCACACTTTATTTTTTAAATGGAGCTTTCGCAGTGTCGAGGGAATCACACATTTTGTGGCACCATTATGCAAGATGGCAGAATGCAGTGATGATGTAAATTGGTTGATATTGTGATGTAATGAGTTTGTCCGAGAGGACAAATTGAAAAGGTGGCAGTGCTGATGATTCATGGTCTAATCTGCCAGTTCAAAGTGTGAAATTATAACACTGGAAATGTTCAGAAGATACATCACAAATAGGATCAAGCACAAAAAATGGGAGAAGTTTATAGGAACAGGGAAATAGCTTGTGTAAAGGCTAGTTAATGTAGGATTTGTTTACTTAGTTTGGGTGATGTTTAAAAATGTTAAATAAAACAAACAGGTTTGTAACACCATTTAGCCCCTGACATAAACAAAGACATTGATGTTTAAAAATGTGTTAGTTGGTAATGGCTGGTGCTTGAGTCCCCTTGTAAGGTTTATCTAGATTAGGAAAAGAGATTGCGATTAAGTCAAGGTTATCAAACCCTGATTTCTTCCCTAGCATAGATGCAGGATAACACATTTTGTCACAAAGTAGTTGGTGGAGGGGATTGACAAATATTTTTTTAAAAATAAGCAGGCGGTAACTAGTTCATTGTTTCTTACTTTGGCATACTATCAGCATTAGCCCTGTACAGTATTGCAGTGTTAACATTTCAATGATAAGAGTCTTTTACGACTTGATTTTGGAGGCTTTTTCTTCAGTGCAGTCTAACTTGAGTTGGGCAATCACAAGTTAAGCAACTCCTTTTAGCCTAATTTGACAGACCATGACCGCACAGCAGAATAGCCATGGAGATCTTTGCATGTGCTGTCACACTCCAACTCCTCCAGTTCTTCTGTAAAGAGCTTTTCCACTCCATTGTGCTTACTGTCCATTCAGGTCACTGGAGAGATGTTGCAGTTTTGGGGCTGAGGTGTTCTCCAGGCTCACAGCTGAGGTGACAGGTTCTCTATCCTTGCAGATATCCAAACTTCAAATCTGCACCCATGCCAGCTCCACAGTTGAGTCCAGGTTGAAATGGGATTGTGTGCTAGGGGCATTCTTTAGTACATGATTCATCTCATCTCACTGGGGCTATGTCTCCCCTACGGGTCCTGGGGGGTAGTCTACATTACACTCTGTCACATCCAGGGAATGCGTCTGCTCTTCTGCTTTTTTTTTGCAGAAGAGCAGACGCCCTCTTTTGGAAGCCCTGTCTTCCTCCTTCCATGAGGAAGAACGGCTCTTCTGAAAGAGGAGGCTTTTCCGAAATTTGGCCCATGTAGATGCCAAATTTTGGAAAAGCCTCTTCCAAAAAAACTATTGGAAAAAGGTACGCAAATTGTGGAGCACAATTTGCATACCTTTTTCCAATAAAACCTTGTAGTCCAGACATAGCCTGAGGCTGCATGAGACTTGGTCTTCTGGTAGATTGTCTTGAACTATTCATTTTTTCCTCTCACGGTTGTCCAGTCCAGCTAATCCCAAGATTGGGTTGGACTCAATTTACAAGTTAGGTTTTCATACTCTAGACATTCCTCTTCTGGATCCCACAGCTGTGGGTTGGGCTTACTTTAGTCCAAACGTTGACAAGTCCTTTGGATCAGCCTATAGTCAAGTGACTACATATTGAAACATGGTCTTCTTGATGATGTTCCTCTCCCTGTAGTAGGTTCCTCAAGTAGTGTGGGACTAAGGACATTGAGTGGAATGATATGTAAGGCAGGTGTTATCTGGTCAGGGGACAGATCACAGGCACATGGCAAGACAATCACATGCTTGAATGCCTGAGTGCTTGTTGCTAAGACTTGGCAGACCATCATCTGTTGATTGTTATGACTGGCTACATGTTTTCAATGTAAATGTCTGAAGGTAGCAAAAAGTCAGGCAAGCTAACTTGTAGTTTTGCCCTATATTTCACAATGTGGTGGCTTCCTTTGGTGTGGCACTACTATGGCATGATTATAGAGAGTTGGTTTCTGAATGTTAGCAACAAAAACTTCAAGAATCACACTAAATTAACTCTGCAGTGAAGATAAAATGGCAATCAGCTTGTGGGATTGGAATCTCTCTTTCTTGCTGGTAACTATATGAAAATAGATTTCAAGCCTTTATTGGGTCAACAAGCAACAAGTTCTCTTCTGCAGAGTTTACCCAAGACCAGCTAAAATGATGTTGAAAATTACTTGCAAAGTCATTGTTAACGGTGTGTGAATTGACATGACTCCACAGCCTTGTAATTTTTTAAGGGAAGATGTGCCCTATGGGAAAAAATTTAGCCCACTACAATGTACTGATATATGTAAAAAAATATATACAGCAGACTTCCGATAATCCGGCACCTTTGGGACCCAGGGGGTGCCGGATTATCGGATATGCCGGAGTATCAGGAGGTACTCCAGCAGGGGGGTTGTGACGGGTCCTGGGGGGGGGGGAGGTCAGGTGGGGAACGGCGCGGCGTGGGGCGAACCAGGTGCTGGTGAAGGGCAGCGCTTCGGGACCAACCCAGCAGCACCCCAGCTGTTCTGCCCGCCCTTCCCCAAGTCCGCCGCTGGTCAGTTTCAGCAGCGGCGGACTTGGGAAGCCATGGGGCAGAGCAGCTGGGGTGCTGCCGGGCGCCGAGCAGAAGGGTGAGGGGCGGCGCTGCGGGACCAACCCAGCAGCACCCCAGCTGCTCTGCTCCGCACTGCTTCCCCAGGTCCACAGCTGGTCAGTTTCAGCAGCGGCAGCAGTGGACTTGAGGAAACAGCGCGGAGCAGCTCCAATTGTCCGGCTGGCCAGAGCACTTCTGGGTTCCAGTTGGTGCCGGACTATTGGGAGTGCCGGACCACTGGATGCCGGACAATTGGAGTTTCACTGTATATATGGCTGTTCTTTTCCCAGGTAGTATTGTTGGGCTCTATTACAATGCTCTTGCTAAATGGAATCACCACAGAAGACTGCAGAAGGAACCATTCTTTGACCTAACAAGCTAAGCTTACAACCTAATCCCAAGATAATCACGACATAATTGTGGTGAATTCTCCTCTCCCAGTACTTTTTAAATGGAAACTGTGGAGACCTAGGACATGATGGCCTTATTTGGGATCAGTTATACTTAAAAATAAAACCTCTTTTTTATGGCAGCTTTTTATCAATGCATTGTTGTAGTAGCCATGTCAGTCCTAGGATATTAGAAATACAAGGTGGGTGAGGTAATATCTTTACTGGACCAACTTCCATTGGTGAGAGAGCAAGCTTTCTAGCTAAGATTCCACCATCGAGAAGCTTTTATTTCAGCCTTTATCTCTGGAGGCCTAATTGCTGCTAACTGGGCTTGGGTTAAAGAGGGTCAGTGTTACAAATGTGTCCTCTTGTCTGTAGCTGGGAAGTGATGAAAACAGTTCCCATGAAAGCAACTTGCTCCGAGTGCTGTACTGTTTCCCTATGGGATTAGCAGCTCTGGATGAACAGAAGTTAAACTGAATCAATGTTAATAGGCTAAAAGGAGGAGGTATTTGCTTAAGTCAATTTGAATTAAGAGCTCTGGACACTGACACAGAAAAGAGAAAAACTGGCTTGATTTTCCTGTTTAACCACTGCTGAATCCAAATATTCTTTTCTGGTTTATGTCTTCCTTAAATGTCAGCAGTAAAATTAACTTTTCAGTGCCCTACTCAGTCTGTGCTCAATTGCTATGAAAACAAGGTGTATTGAGACTATATTGGAATGGATCCACATTGATTTTCCCTATACATATCCTTCATCCATGGACACATGGGAAGCATTCACATTGTGATCAATTGGAATGAGGAATCACGATGGGCCCATAGTGAATCTCACATCCTTCCTATGTTTTTGGATGTGGGTAAATGAGAGTCATTTCAGACACTCTTATTCTGTAATAAGGGTTTTCCCCCCTCAAATTATCTTAATCCATTATAAGAAGGTATTCTTATTCAGGAACAATTTTCTCCTCACATGGATTTATTCTTGAATACCTACATTGCTTTAGTCACATCCTATTTTAATTTGGAATAAAACTTTCATGTGCAGACACACCATAGCCCCCCAGATCCCGAGGGCTTCTGCCTTACTCAGAAATAATTATGGAGTTGATGCTGTACTGCATTGAACCTCTGCCATCATTTAAACCTATTCAGAAGAGGGAGCAAATGCTACTAAGTCAGAATGGTGCAAACTCAATCTGCACAGAAGGTACAAAGCTGCAGAAAATTAGGTCCTGTGTGTTTATGTAGGGGTTAAGGAGCAAGAAATGATCTCAGATATTATAACAAATGGCATACAGATTGGAAACAACATGTTGTTAACCATTAAAAGATTAAAACTACAGTGTGTGTTCACCCACTGCATCTAAACCATGCAGTTGAAAAAGAAGGTGTACTCCCCCCAGAAGGTGAATATCTGAAGTGGAGAAATTAGGCTTTTATGAGATGCTGAGAGCTTTTTATACCTACTTGTTTCCAATCAATTAGCAAACAACCATGGGAAACTAGGAAGTGATAATGATTTGTTCAAGAAGAGCAACAAGAAACAGAATGCACAAAAACATCCTGCTATATGAGTTTAAAAAACAGCATGAAAAAAGTATTTAAATCCATCAATCTTTATTGCAGTGATATTCAGAAGTCATAATCAGCAATGGTTGTGCTAAATTATATGTAAAAATAAAGTAAGATTTTTTTCCCCCCTGGAAGAACTTAACATCTATGGCCTTAATCCTGCAACTCATTGTACCTGGGCAGACCTCCAAACAGAGCCAATTGCAGGATCATGGCCTAATTGAAGACAAGGGGAGGAATGGAGCAAGAAGGGTAACCGTGCTTGGAACACACAGCTGCATAGGCATGCTACATACAGTATGGGCATAGCTAAATGATTCTGAGCCCTTTTAAATAAGATAAATAAGTCTCAGAGGACTGGCCATGTTAGTCTGTATCTGCAAAAACAATGAGGAGTTCTGTGGCACCTGACGCACAGACTTGGGCATTCATGGGTAAAAACCACTTTGTCAGATGCATACAAATTATTAAATAATTAAAATTATATAATTAAAATATCAGTAACCCCTACTAACTGTCTCCCAGACCATTACAACAACTGCAAGAATTGTCAGATTTTATTCTTTTCCTCTCAATAAGTCTGCTGGCCTAAAAAGTCTCATATGCAAATTCCTCCTCCAATTTCAACACTCAAGTCCCACACTTGCTTTGTGCAAATGTAACCAACAGGAGAGTGTTTATGACAGGTTCTCTCTCTGCATGATCTGCAGAATATATGAGTCTGTAAGAGCCCAAGCTCAAAAGCTTTGGCAAAGGCTGTAGCAGTTCTTGCTCTTGGATGTTGGCCGATTTGGCAGCTGTCACACATGGAGAGTGTCAATGTGAGCCTGCCTTGCCTCTGAACTAGCAGTGAGTTTCAGGGTGTTGCCCCACAAAGAAAGTCCTGTTCCCCAGTTGGGCATCTGGAAAAATGTTCAAAGTATGTTTCTTTTATACTGTTAGAAATAAAATCCCATTCACTAACACAGTATATCTCACCACTGCAAACACTGCAAGGCACAACCCTTATCCCCATTCAATGAGAACAAGAAATGGTAGGAGAGCACTTGGAAATCACATAGCAACTATGTGGAGAGAACAGTGGATTGGAACTCAAATGTTAGGCTCTATTCCCAGGTGTCCACTGGCCTACTAGATGGCCCTGGCAAAGTTGCTTCACTTCTGCATGCCTCAGTTTCTCTATCTGTACACCTGAGATAGTGTTCTTTTTTTCTTAAGGAAAAAAACCACCATGAAAATTCACTGAAATTGTTTTAAGGGAGTGTTAAGGTATCTTGCATCCTTCCAAAACAAGAAATTCAGCAAAATTCATATTTCTGGAAGTGAGGGAAAGAAGAGTTAAGGTACTGTAAATTTCTGAAAACTCAGGAAATAAAAAAGTATATGCCTACAAAACTTTAACTCTGCTTTCTATGTCCATAACACATTCACACTCTGCCAGTGGACTGTAATGAACAGAATCTACCTGCACCTGCCATACACACAAACACTCAGACTACTCCACAGAAAGGCCACATCTGCTGTCACTTCATATTTACAATTCCTTCACCATTACTCACAGGATAGTAAAATACTTTTACATATCAATCGTTAAACCCACAGACTGGTCTCATAATCCATCTCACAACTGACAATACCCATGGCAAGAAGAACCCTATGCCTTGCTGCTGACAACCTACATAACTCATCACTGAAATGAGGCATACTGGATACTTCAGATACACATGTACCTCTTTCCTTTTATCACATATGGAATGGGGGGAGGCGAATCTCATACACCTCGTAACACAGTCATAGCTCTGCCTAGTTGCTTCAACTAATCTTTCCACCATTCAATATGATGACATCTAATACAGTGAATGTAGCTAGAGAACATGTGGATTGATCCCAGGTGGCTATTGCCACCTCGGGGGAGAGGGTAGGGTTAAGGTTGTATGGACATACACCTTAATTCTGTATTTTCTGGTTTTCAGGCATTTGAATTCTGCTGATGTTGATGTCCTGGAAAGGCATGAGATATCACCAAGCAATATTAACAGAGCCTTAAAAATTTTTGTCAGCATATTTCCAATTTATTTATTTTGGAATACCAAACTGGATGGGACGTGACTTAAATGCATCAGACTTCTGCTGTTTTTTTGTTTTTTTTTAAAGTCTGCAGCTCATTAGCATCACATATGCCTAGCAAAGATTTACGAATGGGATTTCGTCTGACTGTTAGTTGGAATGCAAATGGAGCAAGACCTAAGGATCCAAAAGAAAATATACAGCTGTAATAAATTAAATTGATTTCAAGTGATTCCAGAACCAATTCCAGGGACTGACATTCACTGTTCAAGAAAGAAATAAAATATTCATACTTCAGACTCAGAGTTGCAAAATGTTCTTTTCCTGTTGCAATAAGTCTCCCCACAAAATTATCTAATGTTTATGTTACAGCAGCATCCAGAGACCCCAACCAAGACTGGAGCTCCATTGTAGTAGTTGCTGTGCAAACATATATAGAAACATGATCCAAAGATCTTACAATAAATATATTTTATAAGTAACAGTGACAGTTTTATAATGAACTATACAAAAACATTAGTGAAGTACATTAACAAAAGAATACCATGTTGACATGGGAATACTGCTGACTAGAGTACTGGAAAAATCGAAATTAACCTTTAATATTGGCTATTTCCAATGTGTTAAACACTTTGGAAACTATGTTGCTAGGATTTCAGAAGAGGTTTTGGAGGATCCTATGGTAGAGTGGAGGAGGGGGTTCTGACTGCCTGGAAGTGGGGCAATTTAGGGCTCTGGGGAGGAGTCTCCATGTTTTCCATCTCCACCCTTAGTCCAGGAGTAGCAGGGCAAGGTAGATCAGGTTGAGATGTCAGGAGGATTAAGCAAGGCGAACTGGAGATGGGAGAATGGGAGGTAGGGCTTAGGTAAGGCAAGAAGCAGGACGCTATCGGCGGAGGGTGTGTTTGGCTTCTCATTTAAGGAACAGCTTCATTTGCCTAAGGGAAGGGAGGAACAGAGCAAAAATTAAGGGGAAGAATGAGATTCTTCCTTGGGCATGTTAAAGAAGTGGGTTACTTTTATCCATTTCCTGTGCCTCATTAAAGAGCAGCCAACATGAGCAAAAGTGCTTTTGTGCTCTAAGAAATTAAAACACACTGCTGAAGAAAAGCAAGGTAGGTAGGGAAGGAAATAACATAGTTCCCTGGGTATAATCTAGTGGTCCATTCTGTTCTGGTCTATGGAATCTTACCTGCTGTACACATTTAAAAATATTGGCCATGTAAGTACTGTATTGTATTAGCTGTCAAACCAGTTGAGACCAATCCTGCTGTTATTTAATTAGTTTTATTTTTATTGCTTCAGTCTGTCTTGGAGTACAGTTCATGAGGATGAAGGAAGTATAGATTTACTTGGGAAAAACATGCTTCTCTGGGCTCAAGCCACTTTTTTTATATATATATCCCAAATTTCTTCCTTTGTAAAGTTGAATATTTCATGGTAGTGTAACCCCTCCTGTTGGCTAACCCAGCGTGAGGTTATTCAGCATAGGCGAAGCCTTGTGACTTCTTACACCAATGGGGGGGGGGGCTAGGCCTGAGGCTGCTTGGTATGCTCTGCGTTGTGTATTGTGTATGTGTGAGTGCACCTCAGACCAGACACACTCCGACAAATCACCAGGAACAGGCTTTATTCTGTAAAAAACATAGAACAGGAAAACAGTTCAGCAGCCCCTTCTCTCAGCATGCAGCCCGTGTGCTGCTTCTAGCACAGTCCTTGCTGAGACCCTGCTGGGGGCCAAGATTACAGCACACAACACAGCCCCCTTACAACATGTTCCAACTCCCACATTAACTAAACCCCACATAACCAAGTCCAGGTTCTCCCTTTGTGTCACTTAAACTCCTCTCAGGGTGCTCTATAGCCCTTTCTGGGCCTACCTGTAAAAATAGAACAGGAAAACAGTTCAGCAGCCCCTTCTCTCAGCATGCAGCCTGTGTGCTGCTTCTAGCACAGTCCTTGCTGAGACCCTGCTGGGGGCAGAGCGCACATCCTGGCAGGAACCAGGAAGTTCTCCCAACATGCTGCAGTTTGTAGTCCACAACTTGTAGTTCCCAGGGCTGCTGCTGAAACACACTGGATCTTGGGCTACAGTAGGATTTTCAGTTGTTTTCTCAAGTCATCTAAACCTCCCCCCACCCAAATAAAACTGCTTGGACCTGATTCACCACTGCTATTGCCATGTTGCACTGATGCAACTGTTTATACTCCTGGAGCAGCAGTTTGACATCGGTGGGGGTTACTCTGTCATAAAACTGGAAGACTGCAGTGATGAATTTGCCCCATATTCCAAGTACCCTCTTCCATTCCTACTATTAACATCTGTTTCTTGGTCTAATTCTAGTAAGGCTGCCATCTTTGAGCCTGTCAAAAATAGGATGGAGCCCATGTCCTAGCTATCCCTGTCTAATAACATCTCTTACAGTGAGCCACATGTCTTCTTTCTTGGCTGCTGGGACAGGTATCAGCTCTCCCCTCTTCTTCCTGTTGATTATTGTGTTGAAAATTAGTTGAGTTTATTCTCCATTCTTTGGACAGCTATCAAAGGAGGAGAGTGTTATGTATACAAACGCTGCTTCCACTGTGAGACAGTATTGGTTCCAGCATGCTCACAGCAGACAATAACTGTGCACTCATGTAAACTTTGCTTTTATTCTTTGTGTCATCATATCCTTTCTTTTTCTTTATATGTGGACTCCTTAGTGGAAGTTTGCAACCATCCTAGCATATTCTGTAGAAGCCTCTGGTAATCTTTGTGGCTATGATACAGCAGGCCCAGAGAGCAGCAGGAGAGAGGAGATAAAAGCCCTAGGCTAATTAAGGTGTGGTTCCCTGTAGATGAGGAAAGGGTACTACAAGTTAATTGAAGCACCTGTAGTCAGTTAAGGCCATGTCAGGAACCTAATGTGATACAGCATGCTAATTAAGGTGTGGTTTCCTATAGAATAGGGAAGGTTGCTACAGGTTAATTGAAGTACCTGTAGCCAATTAAGGCTCTGTTAGGAACCTAATAACAACCCCCCACTCCCTTTCCTTCTGGCACATTGAGTGAAGTGAAGAAGGAAAAAGGAGCGGAATTTGGAGGTGTGTTGCTGAGAAACCAATGAACTGAAGGAAGGGAGACTCAGTATATTCTCTACTGAAAGCGTATGCTGTGCTGGTAGTCTTAATCACCAATAGATATGCATATGGAACATATGCAAGGAGTTATGTATATATGCTGAAAATTATGCTCTCTAGGTTTTGTAATTAAAGGTAGATCACTCAAAGCCAGCATATATGGTGATGGACTGCTCCAGATGGAAGAGACTTCTCTCCCTGAGGAACCATTGTGTATCTTACACTAGAAGTTTATTTGTATATTGAGTCAAATGCTAATGGAAAAAATTGAAGAGACTTCAGATGAAAAGTAACAGCAGTGGGGGTGGAAGGGACCATTATTTTCAGATAACCATTAAAGGTCTGTTTGGGCATATTTGGGGTGCAGATTAGCCCTGAGGTTTCCTTCATACTGAGAAGAAAAGTTGCCAGTGGGTTTGATTTTACAGAAATGTGTGTGCATGAGGGGACGGTGATGGTCTCAGCCAACATGGCTGAAAATGCTAGGAAAAGGAATTGGGTAAGATATCCTGCAGGCAACAGAGTGTCCTATAAATTAAATTGAGGCTCTAGCAAACATGTTCTGGGTTTTTTTTTCAAATGTAACAATTTGTTTCCAATATTCTTACTATATTATCAAAGAACAGAGATTCAAATGAAACACATTCCTATTTCCACTATAACTAAATAGCTAACTGTGGTGTGCTAAGTGCAGTGGTAACTTTAATGTAAAAAAGCTGGTGTGTATATTCCTTGGGGAGTAGAGAATCAGACTTCTGTGAAAGTGTTCAATGGAATAGGGAGTGGGCCCTCTGGTGAATATTGTGGAGTGCTAATAACTTTTTAATGTCTATGTTTATTTCAGTGATGTAGCCATGTTGGCCGCAGAATATTAATGAGTCTAAATGGGTGAGGTAGTATCTTTTACTGGACCAGCTGCTTTTGGTTAGAGAGACAAGCTTTTGAGCTGCATGGAGCTCTTCTTCAGTTCTCAGAAAGATGTTTGGAGAAGAGTTCTGCATAAGATTGTTGTCTTCACCTATGGAAATTGGTCCAATAACAGATATTACCTCACATCCCCTGTGTTTCTCATGTTTATTTAACTCAGTTAGAAAACAGCCCCAAGTAAAGTGTAATTTTATCTTGCTGGAGATGAGTTAAATCAAACTGCTAGTTTGGACATTTGCAAATATTTGTGGCCAATTGCAAAACTGTCTGAAAATGCAATTGTGACACTTTCTTGAGGTAACCAGGTGCAAGACTCCTAACTACCATTTGCCCTTAGTGTGACAGGTAATCTGATCTTTTGAATAAAGTAATTATGATGGGGTGTTCAGTCTATTGAAAGTTGATCAGATTGTTAGGCAGAACCTGGAGGAGACCCAGGACTTGAAAGGCAATTGATGAAAAAATTCAGGGAACAGACTGTTTGTATAAATCTAGAAATTGAGAACAAAAGAGGGTGGATGCATATAGTGAAAAAACCCACATTCTTATATGCTATTTGATAATGAGTTCACTTGTAGGGACCATACTGAAAACATTAAAGTAAGTATGCTGATTCTACCTTGGTACTTAAAATTATCCCTGGAACATCCTGGGGAACTGATAAGAAGGTGGCAGTAATGTTATACAGAGTGTTGATTCAAACAGTTATTGAATATGGATGCCAGGCTCCAGAATTCTGTGTCCAAAAAGGCTACAGAGGTAAAGAATCTTAATGAAAAAAGAAGACTGAGACACCAAAATCTATAACTACTGGAAAATAATGTCATTGGAAACCATTCTGTTGAGGTAGACATGGAGCTATGGAAAAAAGGAGAAGATTAAAATCTACAAGATATCACAAATTATATCTGCAATAAGTGGGAAGACTATTGCCACATATGTACAGATGGTTCCAAAGAAGAAGGAACAGGAAGGGCAGGAACAGCTTTCTGAGTGCCTACATTGCAAGAAAGCTACAAGGCTTAGTAATTTTGTATCCATGTATATAGCTGAGCTAAGAAAGAATTATGCTACTGCTAAATTGGGCTTTCGATGTGCAGCCAGTGCCCCTAGCCATCCTCTCTGATTCCTTATCAGGGCTGCAGGGAATTTACAGTGTACGTCTGACAGCAGAAACTATATTGCTAACACAATATTGCTGCTAACAACTGAACTGATGCAACTGGATATAGCTATAGTAATAGCATGGATCCTGGCACACATGGGGTAGCAGGCAACAAATTGGCAAACAGGCAAAAAGAGATCTTAATCATTCAGAGGCTGACATAGGAATCTCCTTAAGCAAACTGGAATTTTAACACCTAATCAAAAATGAGCTAAGAAAAGACCGACAAGAACTTTGGGCAAACAAAACAAAGGGGAAAAATTCCCGGAAATATTTCCAACAGTTCACAAAGTGAACATAATCCACGATCCTGTGAGAGAGAATTCTATATAGTATTACTTCACTAATAGGGCTTTGGGAAATAAATTAAAAAAATACCTTATTTCTAATTAACATGTACAAAGATGGATTATGCACGGCCCAGGCAACAGCAGATCCACACACTCATGCTCTTCTGCAATTCTTTAAGACTACCAGGAAAGGTACAAGACTTAAGTCAGGGGAGAAAGGGGAGAGAAGATACAAAAAGGTGTAATAGAAAGAGAGAGCATGAAGCATGGGACTTTGTGCAAGTGTAATCTGCACACCTACTATGTGTGATTCACTGTACCATGTAGTGCCACTTAGAGAATGAGTTTGCTGTGCACAGCATTAGCTGAGAGCCAGCTGGCTTTATAGCTCAGGCTGTAGAGGCTCATGCTCTAAGTTCCAGAGGTTTCAGGTTCATGTCTACCTAACTAAAATCAGGCCCTGCTGATATAAAGCAAAGTTAGCAAGAGTCAGTCAATGAGCAAAAGTCAGGCCCTGTTACAAAACATGCCTACTTGCAAGTTAAGGTTAGACTGATAGGGTGATGGATAGAGATGGGTGGACTGAACCAATAGGTACAAAGTAAAGTGTGGTAACTAACCACATCAGAAGAGCAATACATAAACTTGTTTGCTTCAGTGTATAAAAGTCTTGCTGCAGACCCCAGTTTATCTTAATGGATATGCATGTGTTCGCGTACGTGTAGGACAGTAGGACCAAGCCTCATTAATATTAAAGGCCAAGGGCTTTCACTGCTGAACTCTGTTGACTTCTTGGGCAGTTTGAGCCCTGCTAGCCAAAGCCATTGAAGCACACAGAGAAAATACATATAGCCAACAAGGGACAACACAAAGTACAGTACAGGGTGGTCAGACACTCTGGAAGCAAGTCTGCTATACCATGAAACCAAAGAAGAGGGCTGCAGGAAAGCAGTCTTCAGTCACTGGCTGGGAAAAGCGGTGGGTAATTGGCAGCTATACAGTTTGGCAAAAAATCAAAGAAAGTAATCTACAGTTACTCCCTGCAAGGGAGTTTGAGCAGATTTACTCAGAGGAACAGACCAGAAGACAGACAAGGGATGTAGAAAGGAGTCTAGGGAAACACCAACAAGGTCTGGGAGCAAGTACACAATAGATGGTAGACATAGGGTGCTTGACTTGGAATCCAGAATGGTGTGTGGGGGTGGGGTTTTCTAGCCTCTGGGAAAATGGCACAGGACCAGACAACTCTTTGGAATGGCAGGCAGAAGATCCACTGGGACTTTGATACCCTGGAAGGAGAAAACTAGTGATCTGGCCATAGGTCAGGCCTTGAAAAGGGAACACTGAAAGTCCTGAAGCATAAGGAGGGGGACGGGGTCTTAATGAAGACCCTAATTACCTTACCCATTACAAAGATAGCTTCCCCAATTATGACCTCTAATATCATTAGCTCACAGACATTTGCCTCCCCTTCCCCCCCCCCCCCATCTCCCCTCTGTTCTGAAATTTGATTTGTCCTTTCTATATGTGTTCACTTTTTTTATTGTATCCCTTTGGTATATATGGTCATGCCTATTTTCTTCCACAATTTGATCTGAGGAAGTGGGTCTGGCCCACGAAAGCTCATCACCTAATAAACCATCTTGTTAGTCTTTAAAGTGCTACATAGTCTTGTTTTTTGTTTCATTGGAAGGAGGGTGCACCAGACCTGAATGGAGCTAATACCCAGAGTGGCCACAAGGAGGCACCCAACAGGAGTGAACCCCATGGCTTTAGCCCATTCCTATGGTTTATAACCTGGGTTCTATATTTGCCTCTAGTTTCTGTGCAAAAGCACTGGTATATGGTCCAAAAATTTTAATATTCTGCCATTCTTCATTTGAAGAAGGCACCATAGAACATACGATAGGTTGAACCTCTCTAGACCAGCACTCTCAGGACCTGACCGGTTCTAAACCAGAGAATTTTCCAAACCACGAGAGGTCAATATTATGTAGCAGCATTACCAATATTTCCACTGCTTAATGGGCTATTAGAGGACATTTAGGAGTAAGTTAGAGCTAAATAACAGCACAGAACACTGAGACCCAGGACTGGTGGCTGTAAACAAACTTTATGGGACCATGGGAAACTTGTCCACACTCATGCTAAGTGGACATCTTGCTAACTAAAATCATTCCAGACCAGAAAGTTCATGGACCAGAGAGTTCTGGACTAGAGAGGTTCAACCTGTATTTCATGACAGTTGATGTTTCTCCTCTTCTTTTTTAAACTGTCCAGTGCAGGAGGCAGAGATATACCTCGGAATTTTAGTGGCCAGACAAGCAAGCATATTTACACCCCGTACTGTTTTTTTTTTTCTGCATCATTTTTTCCACTGTCACCCCCAGCTGTGAGCCCTGAGCGGCTGCCCTACTTCATCTGCCCTGGTTATGGCTCTGCTAGGAGGAAGCTTTGGAAGTATAATAATTGTTTATTAATAGAATTCCTTGCAGAAAAGTGTTTATATAATATTAGTCTTTTCCATGAAATAGGTGACTCATCTAAATTCATTTGATTTTATTAACTAATTTAGAAAGTTGTGGCAGAAATAATTGAACTGAATTTTTGTACTTTAGGGGATAAATTAATCAACATCTTGAATCAGGCAGAAGCTTCTCTCATGGTACATTGACACATTCATGTTACGGAGAGGAAAGCTTCAGTTTTTGCATTCAGCTTTGGCAGCAGTTAAAGACATGATATTGGGCTGATAATGCATGTGTCTGATCAGGTATAGTAATTCCTATCTTGACCCAAAGATCTTCAAATATTCCACAATCAAAGAACAAACTGGGCCTCTGAAGGAGATAGGGCCCAAGCTGTAGTCTGTGTGTGTCAGGTGACCGAGCGTCATATGACAACAGCATGGATTGATGCTTCCTATAAAAGGAACTGTTGCTTAGGGAAAGGAAGTGAGAGGTTGGGAGTGGGACAAACAAAGCTCTTTTTCCAGAGGGAGCTGAAGCAGGAGTCCAAGAAGGAACTGGTGGAGTGAGGCCTGTGATATTCCAAGCACAGAGCATCTTAGCATGAGCGAGCTAGTGATTAAGCCTGCAAATAGGAGCTGGAAAACGAGAGAGTGTCTAACACCCTGCCCTCAGAGATAGCTGCTAAGCCCCTTGGAAAGAGCAAAAGGATTGGTGGCACCCTGACATTAGGGCAATCGAGAAGGACTGTTGGGTACTAGGGAGCCTGTTACAAAGGTGTAGAGTTGAATTTTTTAAAGTTATGTTCCAACAAACATGCACAAAGAAGGGAAAACTTTAATTACCACATATGGAGCATGTTTACATTTTGCTACCAAAAAGGGAAGCTGAGGTACAAACATTAAAATGCAGGATCAGTGTAAACTGACCTGCTCACACCCAGCTATGTTAGCTTTAGAATACAATGGCTTTTCCTGGGCCTCAGTATACTAACTCTTAGTTCTTGCCCTGTCTTTGTTCATTGTTGTGGCCTTCCCACAGCATTGCTTGAAGCTCTGGCTGGTTTGGCCATTGTGTCAGTTTTTCCCAATCACTTAGTTATTTCTGGATAAGCATGCTATGCTGAGATACAAGTACTTTCTAATTTGTTCCTTTTCTTTTACAAGGTAGACTAGACTCAGATCTCCCAATCTGACCACCACTGAACTTTGCAAGTAGATAGCTATGACCAGGGCTTGACAAACGGCGGCGAAAACCGCTTGCCAGCCCCGTACTGCGCATGTGCAAGAGCCGCATTGCGCATGCGTGCGCTGTGAATCAACAGGGCGCGCGGCTGAAATTGTATAGTTTGTCGAGCCCTGGCTATGACAATAATTTCACAGATGAGGCCTTTGCTGCTATACGAGCCAAATCAGATTCATGTCTAAATCTCCCCAAAATTTGGAGTGTTCAGAGTCCAGAACAGTATCTCAATCTAAGATTTGCACTTGGGCCCATCTCTGCCTTGAAATTTTGTGCTGTCCCCTTTTCCTAACCAATAAAATAATGAGGACTACCCACAGAGATCTCCAGCAACTCCCTTAAGAGGGATATCATCTTTGCCTTCTCCAGCAGCATGCTACTTGTAGCACACATTAGCATAAGAACATAAGAACGGCCATACAGGGTCAGACCAATGGTCCATCCAGCCCAGTATCCTGTCTGCCAACAGTGGCCAATACCAGATGCCCCAGAGGGAGGGAACACAACAGGTAATCCTCACATGATCCCTCCCATCACCCACCTCCAGAGAAACAGAGGCTAGGGACACCATAACTACCCATCCTGGCTAATAGCCATTGACGGACCTAACCTCCATGAATCTATCCAGCTTGTTTTTGAACCCTGTTAAAGTCCTAGCCTTCACCACATCCTTTGGCAAGGAGTTCCAGAAGTTGATTGTGCGTTGAGTGAAGAAAAACTTCCTTTTGTTCATTTTAAACCTGCTGCTTATTAATTTCATTTGGTGACCTCTAGTTCTTATATTGTGGGAATAAGTAAAGAACTTTTCCTTATTCACTTTTTCCACACCAGTTATGATTTTATAGACCTCTATCATATCCCCCC
The DNA here is from genome assembly GCA_019425775.1 of Rafetus swinhoei. Taxonomy (NCBI): domain Eukaryota; kingdom Metazoa; phylum Chordata; order Testudines; family Trionychidae; genus Rafetus; species Rafetus swinhoei. The sequence goes on from CM033427.1 coordinate 61,089,920, forward strand.
TTAGTCTCCTCTTTTCTAAGATGAAAAGCCCAAGTCTTTTTAATTTCTCTTCATATGGGACCCATTCCAAACCCCAAATTATTTTTGTTGCCCTTTTCTGAACCTTTTCCAATGCCAATATATTGTTTTTGAGATGAGGTGACCACATCTGTATGCGGTATTCAAGATGTGGCCGTACCATGGTTTTATATAGAGGCAATAAGATATTCTCTGTCTTATTCTCTATCTCTTTTTAAATTATTCCTGATATTCTGTTTGCTTTTTTGACTACCGCTGCACACTGAGTGGATGTTTTCAGAGAACTATCCACAGTGACTCCAAGATTTCTCTCTTGAGTAGTTGTAGCTAAATTAGTCCCCATCATATTGTATGTATAGTTGGGATTACTTTTTCCAATGTGCATTTCTTTACATTTGTCAACATTAAATTTCATTTGCCATGTTGTTGCCCAATCACTTAGTTTGGTGAGATCTTTTTGAAGCTCTTCACAGTCTGCTTCGGTCTTAACTATCTTGAGCAGTTTGGTATCATCTGCAAATTTTGCCACCTCACTGTTTACCCCTTTTTCTAGAGCATTTATAAATAAGTTGAATAGGATTGGTCCCAGTACAGACCCTTGGGGGACCCCATTAGTTATCAAACTCCATTTTGGAAAACTTACCATTTATTCCTACCCTTTGTGTCCTGTCTTTTAACCAGTAATCAATCCACGAAAGGACCTTCCCTTTTATCCCATGATAGCTTACTTTACTTAAGAGCCTTTGGTGAGGGACCTTGTCAAAGGCTTTCTGGAAATCTAAGTATATTATATCCACTGGATCCCCCTTGTCCACATGTTTATTGATCCGCTCAAAGAACTCTAGCAAATTAGTAAGGCATGATTTCCCTTTACAGCTGTGGTTTTCAACTGGTGGTCAATGGTGACTTTTTCAGTGGTCCACAGGAACATTGTCCCAAGTCACACGGCGTGAGCAGGCGCCGCTGTTAGGCTGTTTTACGCAGTGTTCACAAGCACGCGGCACATCATTCATAGCGTCACTTAGGACGCAACCGCGTTGTGTTGCCAGTAACTTCCGTCTGAGGCTCTGAGTGTCAGTGTAGCTGCCACCATCGTGCTGAGCGGTTGTTGTGTCGTTCACCCTGAGCTACATGTGCTGTTTTACAGGTGCAGTGTACTTTGTTTGTAATGGCAATGACAGGAAGAAATGTCAAGCACAAGTATTCAGAGGACTACATCAAATTCGGCTTCGCTTGTCAAGAAAAAGAAGGCGTGGATTTGCCACAATGTGTTATTTGTTTCAAAGTCTTGGGGAATGATTCAATGAAGACGGCTAAGCTGAAACTCCATCTCGAAAAGTGTCACCCCAACTTGTTGCAAAAGGATGAAGATTATTTCGAGCGGCGGTTATCAGGTCTGAAACGGCAGCACCTCGACTCAACAAGTGCATTCTACAATAAGACAAGCAATGCAGTGCACACTTCCTACATTGTTGCATACAAAGTTGCACAGGCCAAGAAGCCTCATACCATTGTAGAGCAACTTGTGCTCCTCTGTGCAAAAGAGATGGTGTGGCTTGTTCTTGGCGAGGAAGCAGCAAGGAAGCTGAACGATATATCTGTCTCTAATGATACAGTATTGAGACGGATAAATGAGAGATCACAGAACATCAATGAACAAGTTGTGGATGAAATAAAGAAGTCTCCATTGTTTGCCATACAATTAGATGAATCGACCGACGTCGCATTGTGCTCTCAGCTATTGGTGTTCGCACGATACATGGTTGAGGGAGACTTCAAAGACGAGTTTCTTTTTTGTAAGAGTCTTGATACCACCACAAAGGCTCAGGATGTGATGGAAATTGTTAACAATTTCTTTGAAGTACATGGTCTGGATTGGGTAAATCTTGTGGGTGTCACCACTGATGGTGCACCTGCCATGTTGGGCTCAAGATTGGGTTTCCAAACGCTGGTGAAACAGCGCGTTCCAATGGTAACCAGAGTTCATTGCTTCATTCACGGGGAAGCTTTGGCGTCAAAAACATTGCCTGATCAACTGAATGCCGTTTCAAAGGGTTAGTGAAAGTGGTGAATCACATCAAATCATCGGCTCTGAACACCAGGCTGTTCAAAAGATTTTGCCTGGACATGGGTTCCGACTTTGATATGTTTCTGTTCTATACTTCTGTACGGTGGTTGTCAGCAGAGAACATACTCAGAGTTTTTCAATTGAGAGAGGAGTTGGATTTATTTCTCCAGGCTCAAGGGAAAGAGGAATTCTGAAATGTGCTGACGCAGTCAAATTTAGAACTTGCGTATCTTGTCGATATTTTTGGAATCTTGAACAAACTGAATCTTCAGCTGCAAGGGAAAGGTGCAAATCTGTTTTCTCACCAAAGCATCATCAAGGCTTTTCTTGACAAATTGGAACTCTGAATTGTAAGAGTCATCAAAGCAATAATTTGGTTCAATTTCCATATGTGGATGCCATGCTCGGAGAAAAGGAAGCCATTCGGACGCAAATTCTCGATCATTTACGGAAGCTACGAGACGAATTCCAACGATACTTTCCGGAGGTGGACAGGACAAAGGATGGATTATCTTTCATCAAGAATCCATTTACAACAGATGTTAATAGTGTTCCAGAGGATCTGCAGGAGGAATTCTTGGATCTGAAAAATGATTTTGTGGCTCAAGACGTGTACCAGCAGTCCACCATAGAGAAATTTTGGGCCAGCGTGACCGGGAGTTACCCAAATCTGTCAGCACACACAGTCAGATTTCTTTTGCCATTTGCATCAACTTATATGTATGAGACTGGATTTTCGTGTTTGTTGCACGTTAAGTCCCAAACAGAGGAATCGGCTTGCAGTGGAAAGCGATATTCATTGTGCATTATCAAGTACCACTCCAAACATTGAAAAGCTTGTCAGTGAGAAGAGAATCCAAAAATCTGTTAGTAAGAAATACATTTCAAACCAAAATGTTCGTTGTCTGCTCTTTTTTTTATCATGTCTCAAAAAGGAGGTGGTCCACGAAAATTTTTTTGATCTGCCTGGTGGTCCGTGGACTGAAACGAGTTGAGAACCACTGCTTTACAGGAAACATGTTGACTTTGCCCCAACAAATTATGTTCGTCTATGTATCTGACAATTTTATTCTTGACTATAATTTCAACTAACTTGCCCAGTACTGACATTAGACTTACCAGTCTGTAATTGCCAGGATCACCTCTAGAGCCCTTTTTAAATATTGGCATCATGTTGGCTATCTTCCAGTCATTAGGTATGGAAGCTGATTTAAAGGATAGGTCACAAACTACAGTTAATAGTTCTGCAATTTCCATTTGATTTCCTTCAGAACTCTTGGGTGAATGCCATCTGGTCCCGGTGACTTGTTACTGTTAAATTTATCACACCTCAATCTGGGACAGTTCCTCAGATTTGTCACCTAAAAAGAATGGCCCAGGTTTAGGAATCTCCCCAATATCCTCAGCCATGAAGACTGAAGCAAAGAATTCATTTAGCCTCTCCACAATGACTTTATCATCTTTGAGTGCTCCTTTAGCATCTGGATCATCGAAGGGCCCCACTAGTTGTTTAGCCGGCTTCCTGCTTCTGATGTACTTAAAAACATTTTGCTATTACTTTTTGAGGTTTTGGCTAGCTGTTCTTCAAACTCCTTTTTGGCTTTTCTTATTATATTTTTATACTTAATTTGACAAAGTTTATGCTCCTTTCTATTTTCCTCATTAGGATTTGACTTCCACTTTTTAAAAGATGCCTTTTATCTCTCACTGCTTCTTTTACTTGGTTGTTAAGCCACAGTGTCACTTCTTTGGTTCTCTTACTGTGTTTTTTAATTTGGGGTATACATTTAAATTGGGCCTCTATTATGGTGTATTTGAAAAGTTTCCATGCATCTTGCAGAGATTTTACTTTTGTCACGTTAACTTCTAATTTCTGTTTAACTATCTTCCTTATTTTTGTGTAGCTCCCCTTTCTGAAATTAAATGCGACAGTGTTGGGCTGCTGAGGTGTTTTTCCCACCACAGGGTTGTTAAATTTTATTACAGTATGATCACTATTTCCAAGCGGTCCAGTTATATTTACCTCTTGAACCAGATCCTGTGCCCCACTTAGGACTAAATCAAGAATAGCCTCTCCTCTTGTGGGTTCCAGGACCAACTGCTCCAAGAAGCAGTCATTTAAGGTATCAAGAAATTTTATCTCTGCATCCCGTCTTGAGGTGACGTGTACCCAGGCAATATGAGGACAGTTGAAATCCCCCACTGTAATTGAGTTTTTTATTTTGATAGCCTCTCTAATCTCCTTCGCATTTCATAGTCACTATCACTGTCCTGATCAGGTGGTCAATAATATATCCCTATATTCTTATTATTGTAGCATGGAATTACTATCCATAGAGATTCTATGGAACATTGAGGCCCATTTAAGATTTTTACTTTATTTTATTCTACATCAGCAGCCCCTTTATTGTAAAGATCACCCATGTTTGAGAAAAGGTGGAAATTCCAGTGCTTTCTGTTACAAAGCTAGGAAGACTGGGGTTTGGACTATGGCCAGAATGTTCTAAAACACCAATAAAACAGAAAGAACAGGAAACAAGATTTACTTTAAATGAATAGAACCAACCGTAGCTAACTGAGAAGAATAATTTTCAGGGTCTTCACAAATCAGTTCTTTGCTGAAAACATATCAGATCAAAAATTAATATTCCTTTTGACACAAAGGAAACTTCTTTTGTAATTATTAGAGACAGGTTAATAATCTCTAATGTGTTCAACTGAGTTGCACTTTGCTCCCACTTCAACAAGCTGGAGTGTCAAATAAAACAAGAGAAACATTTGCAACCATCTTTGTTCTGTATTACTATGTACAATCTTCTTGGCAGCCTTGTCATTTTTGTAGGCTGAGCTTTGTCACACAGATAAGCAAACCAGTCTGTGGTATAAAGCCGCATAGAAGAAAACAAACACAAAGTGCAGCCTTCTACTGACAAAACACCCGTGGGACATATTAATCATAATCTGTTGCTTGGTCTGTATCACTGGAAGCCAGCTGCAAGATTTGGGCCTTAAACAACCCATAGGACTAGATTCTCCCCTTCCTATGTGGGTACATGTGGAGAGAAATAGGCTTGCTTCATAACCCCGGAACATCTTTGGAGGGGCCACACATGATCCCAATCCTTGAATTCAGGAAGTGTAAGGAATACACAAGTAAAGCTAAGCATTTTGTACAAAACTTTTTTTTCCACCAGAAAGGTAAATTCAGGAACACTGAAATGTGTTGGTTTCACAAAGTTATTTTGTGTTGCTTTTTTAAAAGTCCTAACAAAAAACTGGAAGTGTTTATTTTTTCAAAACAAAACATGGAAGTGTTCCTTTGATGCGTGCTTGATCAGTGTCACTGCATGGAATGTGTTTGCTGAGCTCTGGAGAGAAAACAAAGGTAAAAAAGTGTAACCCTTCTGCCAGGTGCAGTCAACAGCAGCCAGGGTCAGGTTCAATATCTGGTGTTTCCTTCCATCCATCCAACACACAACTGGCTTGAGCCTCCACCCATTAACCTGGGAAAGTCACACATTTTATATGATATAAAACCCTCCTCCCCCTCAGAGCTCCTAAAGTCAAGCCCCTGCTTAACAAGGGTCTTTCTGCTAACTATGAAACCTTCCCTTTGGAACAAATTAGCACAGTCCTATTTTTCTGTATTCCCATGAAATTACAAACATTGGTAAACATATTTCAGCTGTCCCTGCATTTATTACAGACATAGCTGGTTAAATGAGAAATTAAGTTGTTTACAATGAGCAAAATACCACTCCATGTGCTGAATATCTAACAAATCTACGCAAAGCAGGAGCAAACTGTATTTGGGTGTATAGACTTGGGTATATAGACACACCCAAGGTTTCTCCCCCATTCCAGCTACCTGTAAGCAAAGCATTCTTTCAGATCCTGCTTACGAAAGTAAAGCCCAGTGAAAGGGGGTGTTAGTTTAACAACATGAAAATATTCATCCGGTGACAGCAAACCCCTTAAATTACCACCAGAAACATCATAGAATGTTGTTGTCATTATTACAACAGATATGTCAGGAGTTGCTGTCATGTCAATATAATAGTAGAACTGTAGAATTGGAAAGAACCTCAAGAGTCATCTAGTCCAGCTCCCTGCACTCATGGCAGGACTAAGTATTATTTAGATCATCCCTGACAGCTATTTGTCTAACCTGCTCTTAAAAATCTCCAGTGATGGAGATTCCACAGCCTTCTTGAACAATTAATTCCAGTGCTTCATCACCCTGACATTTAGCAAGTTTTTCCTAGTGTTCAACCTAAACCATCCCTGTGGCAATGTAAGGCCATTTTGCATCTTCTCCTATTCTTAGATGTTGAGAAGAATGTTTCTCCTCCTCTTTGTAATAACACTTTCTGTACTTGGAAACAGTTATCATCTCTTCGCCAAACCCTATTTTTTCAATCTTCATTCACATGTCATGTTTCCTAGACCTTTCATCATTTTTGTTGCTTTTCTCTGGACCTTCTCCAATTTTTCCACATCTGGCCTGAAATGTGGCACACAAAACTGGATACAATACTCCAGTTGAGGCCTAATCATTGTGGAGCAGAGCAGAAGAATTACTTCTCATGTCTTGCTTATAAACACTCCCGTAAATACATCCCAGAATCATGCATTCTTTTTTGCAATAGTGTCACACTGCTGACTCATTTAGCTTGTGAGCCACTGTCACCCCAGGTATGGCTACACTACAGAGTTCTGTCGGAAAAACAGCCATTTTTCCGACAAAACTTGAGGAACGTCCACACTGCAATTGCGTTCTTCCACAAGAAAATGGAAAGAACAGAGGGATTTTTCTGGCATTGGTAATCCTCATTCTATGAGGAAGAAGACTTTTTGTGAAAAGAGCTCTTTCGCAAAAAGGCATGTGTGGATGGGGAAGAGGGAGTTCTTTTGGAAGAAGAGGAAAGAGGAAAAAGCACAGGTGTCCTGGTGGCCATTCCATCCATAGCAATCACAGCTTACATGTGGGAGAGTGTCCATTCAGTCTGGATGCTATCTTTCAAAAAAGCAGATAGCTTTTTCTATGCACTTTTGCAGTGTGGACGCTCTCTTTTGGAAAACGTTTTTTCGGAAGATCTCTTCTGAAAAAAGCTTCTTCCGAAAGAAGCCTGCAGTCTAGATATAGGCCCCCCAGATTGCTTTCTGCAGTAATGATCTGAATCAAGCCTGTCAGCCATATTGACAAAACATAACAGTTTAGGCCCTGACCCAGCAATTCACACTGTCAGATGTTTGACATGAGAAGGGCTCAATGCAGGTGCAGTGGTGTGCATGGGCTCAGTGAATTGCAAGAGTGAGGCCTTAAATATCACCATTCAAACCAAAAGTGAATTTCTCCCCTTTGCGGACGGCTCAAAACAGGACTTTATGTTATGCATGGTCTTAGTGCTAGGCTCTACTCAGGTGAGAATTTTACCCAGAGTGCTTTACCTAGCAACACTGAAATTCAGCTACAGCTTGGGTAGAGAGTGGCACTGATATATTTAACATATCCCGGGCCAATGAAGAATCTGGGCAAGGACTGTAGAACAAACTCTTATTCCTATGAAAAGGGTCATGGGACCTTTAAACAGCGGTGTCAACTAATTTTTAAGGTCTATTTCAAATTATCTGTATAGAGACAAGTGCATGATACTATAGCTATCAATGAAAGATGAAGGGTGGAGTCAGTTCTGGCAGGACTAGATGTAGCACAGAGCAAACAATCTATGTTTAGCATACTTGATAAATTCTGCCTCTTTCTGTTTGTGGAATGTCCACAAATGGATTGCAATTTTCTTTGATTTATGTAGTATTCAAAATGCCATGCTTAAAAGCCATTAACACTAATTTGCTACTTAAAACTCTTTCTGTAGTACTTATTATTTACAGCCTGATTGGCTGGATGTGTTTTATAATCTGGTTTGCTATGTAAGCTTGCTTTATGCAAGTAATCAAATGTGTGAGCTTAAAATCACTTCCACAAAAAACTAAGGATGTTCCTAGAAAGCATATACAAACAGGACGTGAAAACTGGTGAAGCAAATTTATTCAAATGTGTGCAAATATTTATGGACTTTCTCCCCTGTTATTTATCTACTTGTAATTTGAAGCTGTAGTTCAAAGGAGGTAGTAAATGCTAAACCTGTTGCTTTGACTTCTGAGGCATCCCTTCTGCACTCAGGTGACTTTACATATGATGTGCAGCTACAGCAATATACTATTGATTGCCAGTTTAAGAAAGCAACCTATAACCCATAGAATCTTAATGACAAATACATTCATCTGAGGTAAACTGAATATTAAGAATTCTCACACCAGGGTTCTATGTACCTTGAGTATGTTCACTCCCATCTATATACAAAGCCTGCCTTTCCATTCCTGTTTTCACACTTACCCTCTCCTCTTTTAAATTAATTCTCTCTCACCTCCCTAACTTACACTTTCATGCTCAGAGTCCAGTAGTTTGCAGAGCCACCCCACCTGCTTACCTAGACCAGTGCCTTCTTTCACCTCCCTCCTTCTTGCCATAGTACCTCCTTGTGCCTTGGAAATTTAGCCCATCTCCACTGGAACAAATCCATTTTTAAGAGTTAAATAACATTTCACCCTCCTATCATCCACTTTTCTTCTGCACAAATCTGTTAACTAAGAGAACAAGAACTATAGCTGAGTTAACCTGACAGAAGTGTGGAGGAAGTAGCACCAGTGTTGGAACTAGAGGTACTGCTACATCCCCTGGCTTCCAGGGAATTCCATTCTACACAGAGTTTACTGTTTGATTCAGTGGCTTTCAGCACCCCCACTATATAAATTGGCCCATTGCTCCTGAGGAGTAGTATCTATGTATTCTATGACATCCAACTCAGTATGCGACACTTGCCTCTGACATATGGTGAAGATGAGACTAATTTGGAGCAGCAGTTCTCAACCTTTTTTCTTCTATGACCCTATTTTCAGACGTATTGCTTTCTGCAGCTCCACGCAACATGCAGGATTCCATTTAAAAACTGCATCCTCCACAGAGTGTGAACTTGCATGTCTCCTATATGCTACATCTTCCTGCATGGAAGATGTCATTTTGCTCTACAAAGCAACATCCTCAACACAGGGAGGTTTTGTAAAATGGTATTCTCCTCTGAAACACTTGGGATTGCCATGACCTTGATGGAGTGTGCTACCCATAGTTTGGGAACATTTGGTTTAGAGGCAGGGATTGGCAATATAGACTGGCTGCTCTGGCTTAGCACTGCGCTTCTACTTTCTTTGTATTTCCTGCAGATTTCCAAAACCTAGTTCTTATAACCAGGAGCTACATACAGGACATGTCATTCTCCCTCTCCTTTTCCCCCAGCTTAGTTGTGGGTTTTTTCAGCCCTCTCTTCTTTTAGCTCTGCTGCACATGTCTGTTTTCTTCTTTTTCCCCATAATAAACTGTGAATGTGGGGCTGAATGCTAAGGAGACTATACTAAATGCAATTCTAGGCATCTGTTTTACAGATAACAGCCAATGTGCACTTCATCAGCTACCATGCTGGGGAGATAACCTAAATACCCACAGCACTGGTAAGAGTTATGTCTCCGGTTCCAGGGGAACTCTTTGTCAAGACACTGAGATTTGAAAATGAAGTACATAAACTGAATTTTGTTGAGCATATCTGCTCAGCATTTACAAAAGCATGTTAAGAGTTGCCATACTAGGTCAGAATGATGGCCTGTCAAGTCCAGTATCAATTGTTCCAGTGAAACACTACAATAAATCTTGAAGTGGACAGTCATGGAATAACCTGCCCTCCTTCCACTTCAACTGCACTGGTGTGTTAGACCAGTTTCACATAGTTTGTGCACAAAGCTTGAGGACATGGGCAGAGAACTTTGGGACTTATGTCTCAAGTGTACTTGAATTAAAATGCTGAACTTTCATTAACTATTTTTCGTTAAACTTCACCATTTTCTTCTATTTCACAAGACACAGATGAACCAAGACTCATTTTTATCTTATTTTGTCTTCCTTTTTGAGCTGTTTGAATACAAAATGTTCCTTTTCTGACTCCCTTTGAGCTCCATCCAGCTTCAGCTGAAATAATTGGAAAGGTTCCCATTGATTTAAAATGAGGGTTGGATTGGGTTCTCTGAAACTGTATGTATCTATGTAAAATACAATAAGGAAGTCTGCCTGCAGAGAAGGTGTATTTTGTGTGTGTGCTGCTTTCCCCTATTTGAATTCTATAGTGTTTACTAACAGCGGATATTTAGAGCTAACAGTACTTCTAAAGGTCATGAACTTGCTGTGGGATCAACTAGCCTGAACTTGGCTTAGGTGCCTACTCAATGGGACATATCCAGCTCCAATTTTAGTAAACAAAGACTCCTCCCATTGACACCAGCCCAGAAGAGATCCTATTAGAAGCTAAGGAAGGAAAGCTATTTAAGTCCCAGAAGTTCAGGCACTGTTCTGGGACACAGGAGATTTGTGTGACGGTTCTAGCTCTCAGAGGGGTAGCCATGTTTGTCTCTGTCACAGACTTCCTGTGTGATCTTGGGCAAGTAGCTTAATCCCTCTGTGCCATCATTGCCCAATCTGTAAAATAAGGATAATATTCCCTTTTACTGTCCTCTTTGAGGTGAGGATTGTCTCTTACTCTGTGTGTGCGTGTACAACACAATGCAGTCTGAGCTTAGCTGGAGTGTTTAGGCTCTAATTCAGTTATTGGTAATTATGAGGAAGGCTCATAATAGTGTGGGGATTGTGCCTGCAAATAGTTACCCAAAATATTTGTTACAAAAAGTTTAACACCAGATTTGATTTGCTGCAGGTGAACCCCAATCATTTCAGCTATTTCTTAGTTTTAATCCTTTCCTCACAAATATAAAAGGAACTGCTCTCTCACAGTGTGAGGAGAAACACTATAAGGGAAGATGATAGTATCAGATTTCAGAAAGGTGGGTGAATGGCGTATCATCCATGGATAGCTAAAAATAACTGTTCATGTTAAGTTGCCCATATATTATATTTACATTTATTTTTAGTATCCAAATGTATTTCTACAGTGCTGTAAAAAAAAAAAAAAAGTTAATATTCTCCATTATAGTAGAGCATCTTAAAAGATGAGCTGTGTTTCTCATCGCTCTTTCTCTCTCTCTCTCACCCACACAGACACATATTTTACACTTTAATTCTATAGATTTCACCGAAGTTACTCCTGATTTACAAAGGTATAAGTGAGAACAGCCTCGAGCCTTATATGTTGGCCCACAGCTTCGAGCCTTATATGTTGGCCCACACATGAGTCAGCTAAACCACAAAAAACTGAGTACCCACAACAGCTGTTTAAACTTATCTGGCCTATTCAGTGGTGGCCTGTTTTTGCTTCCTGTAAATTCTGTCGCTTGTCTGTCACTGAGAACTTGTCTTGGAAGGTTGTGTGCTGGGATCCTTACTATATTTAGCTGTCTGAGACTGCTACTAGCTACTTTTATAACTGGCTCTCAGCCACAGTGGATGTCTAAGGACTGGGTGCAAAGGCTTTCTTTCAGCTGTATCCATATTCATATGTTAGCTCCTCAGTCATGTGGGGAGCATTCTGACCACATTTCAGCACCATGGCTCTGTGAAACAAGTGACTAACATTCCCTACTGTGGTGATTGTGTGTTGCATTACTCATTTTCCCCACTCCCCATTAGCTGAACCTGTCTTTCAATAGGAAATTATCCAGAGGGTCAGTTCTTCCACAGCACATTTTTAGCAAACACCGTTACATTTTGCTTTGGTCTCAAGTAACTCCACTATGCACTGAGGGGAGTGTGCATCTGTACAAATTTCAAGAGCCTGCTCATCTGAAGGATAACTCTATGTACATCAGTGTGTGATTCTGCAGGGAATTCTGGGATAGCTATGGGCAGCAGATCTATTTTTCCATGGTCTGGTTGTTTTTCCCCCCTGCCGCTGTGGATTTTCTGGTTTTAGCTGGCCTATGCATAACACCTCCAGATTCCTTCCCACAACTGAATTGACTGCCCTCAAGGAATTCTTCCCAGGTTTTAGACTGAGCACAGTGGTCCCAGTATAGGATTTGGGGAAGTGAGTGGGTGAGAGAGTATTTGCACAGTGCAGAATTGTGTAACAGATCTTATGATTGTAACACCTCACTATTGAGTCTCAGGTAGTTTGATTTAAGGATCTCACAGTAACCCAGAATATAACAGCCAGATGCAAAGACACTGAAAAGTTTTGCACTTATTAAGCAGCATATATCATGACATCTCCATTTGGTAGGTAAGTATTATTTTATAGATGAAGAACTGAAGCAGAGGCAGGTTACTGATTTGCTTAAGTTCACATACCATTAGTGAGTGATAGAAGTAGGAATAATATAGGGATTTTGGATCTCAGTCTTCGTCATGGAATACTCTGCTCACCAGTAGGTGATTCCCACTTCTGGTTATTAACTCCACCCACTCCAGCACTTCTCTTCTGGTCTTCTACCCTTACAGTTCTATTTGAGCTGATGGGGTTATAGTAGGGCTGCTTTATGGCTCAGCCCTCCAGCCAGGTCATTCTGTGATGTCCTTCCAAGTCTCTCTGCACAAACAATGTCAGACAGTCCTCACATTCACTGCCCTGCCTATGTCACTTGTAGTATGATTCAGACAGCCTCCCTTTTCACTGACCCCAAGCAATACTACTTTGGACATGGGAGAGGAGCACAGACTACTCCTCTACTCTAGATTCCAGTGCAGGGCCCTACGGTATTCAATTACTGTCTAGGACTTCACCAACCCTAGTTCTATCTTCCCTGGAGTACTTCCTCCCACATTTCTTTAATCTTTTCCCATAGCCTTCCTAATCAGACCCTGTTCCTTAGACCACTTCTCCTTTATTTCAGAGAGAAAAGCTATCAACTTTCTCTACGGCAATGTGGCCAGCCTTCAGGCTTTATAGAACGGTGCTCTCACAGGGGAGCTTCCTTCTAATTAGCACCCTCTACTCAGCCTAAATTGCCTCTGTTTGGTGCTTAACTGGTTGATTGGGCCCACCTGGCCTAATTCTTCACTTTTAGAGCCAATGTGGGGAGTATACCTCATCACAGTTGTGTAGTTTATTTACTAGAGTACACTTCATTTCATGGGAATCTCAATCCATCAGGAATCAGCCAATACCATAAATCTATCAAAGAACCTGCTCTCACAAGCGTTCCTGACTTCTTTCTAGTCCCAGCTGCTGCAGCTAAGTTGGATAACCACCTAAGCTTGTGAACAGGAAATAGCTCAGCAGACTCTCAACCATCAAATAAGAAAACATATTGTTTTTTCTACTGTGTGTAAAGCTTTTACAAAAAAGCAAAACAGTATGGTTATCTGACTAGGCTAATAGTTTCCAAACTTTTTATTAAGATGACCAACTAAATGAAAGTTGTCATGTTGTCTTTTGTTGTCCATCATGGTTCAAATTCTTGATGGGAAGAGTCTAACATCCTTCTCTTCCTCCCTTGTTACCACTCCCCACCTACAACAGTGCCCTCTGCCCTGGCACTGCAACTCAAATTGTGGGCCAAATGAAGGTGAAGATCAGTTCTGTCCTGCACTCTCCTTGGAGTGATGACTCTGGTCTCATGGGGCTGTTTCTGGCTCCCCACTCTGGGCCTTGCAAATGAGCACACAGGGTCACAGCACCACTCGGGATTGGAGTGGCTGCCATTATGACTGAGGAAGAGCTGGGCCAAATTTGAGTGAGTAGCACTGTGACTCTGTGTGCCAGGTTGCAACACCGCTCATGCAGATTTGGTCCAGCTACTCTATCATAATGAAGGTTCAGCTGAGTGGCACTGTGTTGCTGTGCATCAGGTCGCAATGCATGGAGTGGAGTTCTGGGGCTAGCCCTGAGGAGCAGTAGCCACAGCTGTGTGGTTGGTTTGATCTCCAACTTCCCAGGATCTTCCCTCTTCCCCATGCTCCTCACTCCACCTAAAATCTTCCCATGATCTCATTCATTGTTTGGGAAACACTGGACTCAACCATACTGGATGTTTTATAACCCATCCGTGTTATGTTTCCATAAAGGTCCATTTAAAATTCTATGTGAGGACCTGGATACAGACATTACTTTTATAAATTAAGACCTTTCACTTTATGTAATGGTGAATGTAATAAATAGCAGTTAGTGGAGTGCATGGTAATAGTAATGTCAGGTGGAAGAACACAATCAATAGTCACTAACAAACCTTCTCAACTACAATATGCTCTTGAAGGCTAGTTTGGATGAGACCCAGGGTACTAGCTCCATTAAGGTGTTGGAATCCTGATCTTCTTCAGTCTCCACAACATGTACAGGTATAAATAAGAGGGAACTCATTTAGAGAAACAGATGAGAGTGGGTGAGTTGCCTCTGTTTTACAGAATCACCACTTACAGCTGAAACATTGGTGAGGAATTGGACCAGAAGTGGCAGGAACAAATATTACTGTTAGGATAGTGAGTTCACGTGACATATCAATAAGACACAGCCAGTTTCCCATTTAATGTTAATTTCCTCACAGACAAAAAAAGTACCCATTTCTGTTTTTCAATTCAGCTGTACTGATCTCTCAGAGTGAATTATTCAGCTAATACTTGCTTATGCACCTTCTTTCCTTTGGCATGTCCTTTTAAAAAAAAGTATTGGAAGCAGAGCTGGCTAGCGTGAAACATACTTTTTGATACATACCAATATGATATTGCAATGTAGCTGTCTGGCTAAATATACAAAATAAAGTACCTTAGGCCAAAGTTAATATAAAATATTGAATATCACTATTCATTTGAAATACCATGGAATTTTAATTCTTACCCCTATAACAAAGTCCATGAGGCTGGCAGTGGGGGAGGTCTAGGTTGGATATTAGGAAAAACTGTCTCACTAGGAGGGTGGTGAAGCACTGGAATGGGTTACCTAGGGAGGTGGTGGAGTCTCCATCCTCAAAGGTTTTTAAGGCCCAGCTTGACAGCGCCCTGGCTGGGATAATTTAGTTGGGGTTGACCCTGCTTTGAGGAGGAGTTTGGACTAGATGACCTCCTGAGGTCTCTTCTAGCCCTATGATTCTATGATTGTATGGCCATTTACTGGAATGATAGATTACTGGAAAGAAGGGGAACAGTGGCCTGTTGTGGAGGAGGCATTGTCTGAGGGAATGTCTTTTTATTCTGTGTTTGTACAGCAACTAGCACAATGGGCTCCTAGGTGCAACAGTAATATGAATGATTAATAAAAGATACGCATAAAGAGCCTAGAGAGGGGCTACTTACCAAGTATACCTGCTCAAGAAAGAGATTCTCTTTATGAAATAGAAGTTCTTTCACGTTTGCCCCAGAACGCTTTCTTAGTACAATATATTTTAATGGCATCAATAAGCGCATCAGTGATTTCCCTCCTGTGACGTTACTGGATTCTGATATGAACACGCAAAACCTTGGTGCAATCATTGTTATATGTTTGCACCAAATATTGTACAGACAGGGCCAAGTGAGATATCTATAGAAAGCTTATGATTCACTGATTCTGTTTGTGTATGTACTATTTTTGTAATTGAAGTTATGAGTGTTGACTATGTACTTGTATTTCACATGTTTGCTTCTGGGAGATTAATAACAGGCTTTGCCCACCACAAGTGAATAGTAACACTATACTGAAAAAGCATCTTAAATGGTGCCAATCCACATCTGAGAAACTTTGCTGTGAACATTCAGACCAGCATGTAAGCCATGGCTGCTTGCCTAAAAAAGACTGAGTCATGCATGAACAGGTGACATACTCATGTGACAAACCTCATTTTGGGAGATACTTTCACGCAGTGAGAACAATGGAATTCCCTCCATTTGGCAAAGTTATGAAAAGGGTCCCAGAGGTTCCTCCATATGTTTTCATTCCAGCTCATTACTTCAGAAGCATCTTTGTTATGAATTGAGCCTGAAAGGACTGATGACCCATCTTAACAAAGGATGTATTCCAAAGACATAAAACATCAGATTAGTTAATCTCTGCTATAAGCCTGCATCGAGAACTTTGTCATTTGATTCCTTTAACTTTTTACTCTCAACCTTTTCTTTCTTTCTTTTATTAATAAACATTTAGATGTTAAGATCCTAACAGATTGGCACAGCGTGCTCTTTTGGGTAAGATCTAAGGTATAAATTGACCTGGGAATGTGGCTGGTCCTTTGGGATTTTAAGAATTTATTTGGATTTGGCGAGATTGGTTTTCATAACCTCTCATCTGTGTAGGGAGTGATACAGGTTGTGGCACAAGAGGAGCTGGAGTGTCTAAGGGGGTTGCTTATGTGATTTCTTGCTGGCCAGTGTGGCAACAGAAGTGCTCTTTGTGACTATTGGTGTGCCTTATAGTAGAGGACCTCCAGTCTTGGGCTGTAATTAACCCTGTGTTTAAGCAATTTGTTCTGATGTGACCCTTGTCTTTGCGGCACCCCCAGAACCCACCATATTATACCTACCACAGTTGCCCCTGCCAGATATGGGAGTGGAGCTCAAAAAGTATTTGGCTTCATAAAGGCTGGATAAAAGCCAATTCTCTGAATCTTTATATTGAACGTTGCCTATTAGTAGCCTGCATTTAACTGGGCTTTAGTGTCTGCAGTTTCCAACACTGACCTTCTACAAACCCTCTGTATCTAGAGATTGCACTAAGAAAAGGAGAAAGTATTGTCCTATGTGCCTATGTTCACTAGCTAGCTTTTTATGCTCTACAAACAAGTCTTTCTAGTATATCAAAGGTCACATTCCATGGCTTCAATTTCCATTTGTCATTGAGCACATTATTTTCCCCTTGCAGCTCCTTAAAAATTCCATGGGCCTCAGCCATAGGCTACCACAGGTGCAGAATCCATAGGCTTTTGCCAGCTAATGTTTAATAATTAATTCAAGAAAATGACATACCTGCAATTGAGTTGGCTTCACAAACAAGGTGTATGTGAAAACTGGCCACTTTGCACTGGCTTTTGCGCAGGAAATCCAGAGAAAGAACACTGAAATAATTTAGAAATGGAACTGAATCAAGCTCTCAGGTTTGTACACACTCAAGCTGGGGGCTTTTGAATGTGGATCCGAGCCCATATCACAACTTTCAGTCCTGATTCTAGCCTAAGTCAGACAATACTCCATTCTTACAGCTTTGACAAGCTGACTACTGTGTGACTTTCGTCAAGTTCAGAGATGCAAATTGCAGCTCAGTGTTTTTAAAAGTCAGTTCCAGTGGTTCAGCCAGCTGGTTTTGGAAGGTTTAACACTTGGTTAGTGTAATGTTTGTCCACATAGCTATTGTGAGAATATCCTTATCCTCTATTTCAGATGTAGCATTGTTAGTATTCTAATAGGCCTGCTAGTATTTGAACAAAGAGTCCTGTAGCTGTAAACATTCTCCCAGAAGTTGTATGAATAATTTTCAGAATATGGCTAGTTAACAAACTGTGCCTATTGAATATTCACTGCTAAGAGTTAGACACAGAGGAGGGTCAAGTAGTTAGGGCACTAGTCTAGGACTCAGGAGACTAGGGTTGAGTTTGCTGCTCTGACAGACTTTCAGCATGACTTTCGGCAAGTCTCTTGGCCACTCAATAGCTTAGTTCCTCACCTGTGAAATGTGGTTAATAGGGATGTTAACTAACGATTAATTTACTAGTTGAGTAGTCGATGGACTCGACTAGTTGATAGGCACTTCCACGTTCCACCTTTGAAATGTACAAGAGTTCCCAGCAGGGGCTCTTGTGCATTTCAAAGTTGGAATGCCATGTGGAGCCCAGGGCCAGTGGGAAGTCCCGCTGGCCCTGGGCTCCATAGAATCATAGAATACTAGGACTGGAAGGGACCTCGAGAGGTCATCGAGTCCAGTCCTCTGCCCTCATGGCAGGACCCAGTACTATCTAGACCATCCCTGATAAACATTTATCTAACCTACTCTTAAATATCTCCAGAGATGGAGATTCCACAACCTCCCTAGGCAATTTATTCCAGTGTTTAACCACCCTGACAGTTAGGAACTTTTTCCTAATGTCCAACCTAAACCTCCCTTGCTGCAGTTTAAGCCCATTGCTTCTTGTTCTATCCTGAGAGGCCAGGAAGAACATGTTTTCTCCCTCCTCCTTGTGACACCCTTTTCGATACCTGAAAACCGCTATCATGTCCCCTCTCAATCTTCTCTTTTCCAAACTAAACAAGCCCAATTCTTTCAGTCTTCCTTCATAGGTCATGTTCTCTAGACCTTTAATCATTCTTGTTGCTCTTCTCTGAACTTCTCCAACATCTCCACATCTTTCTTGAAATGTGGTGCCCAGAACTGGACACAATACTCCAACTGAGGCCTAATCCACGCAGAGTAGAGTGGAAGAATGATGTCTCGTGTCTTGCTCACAACACACCTGTTAATGCAGCGCTTTTCGTCTTTGAAATGCACAAGAGCCCCTCCGGGGACTCTTATACACTTCAAAGCTGGCACGCTGCATGGAGCCCAGGGTCAGCTGGGGACTCCCCAGCTGATCCGGGACTCCACCCAGCATTTCAATGTGACAGCGCCACACTGAGCCCGGGGTCAGCTGGGACCCCGGGCTCAGTGCGGCGCTGTCACTTTGAAATGCCCCATCTGACTCCGGGCTCCATGCAGCATTTCAAAGGAGCTTAGAGCCCGGAATCAGCTGGGGACTCCCCCAGCTGACCCTGGGCTCCATGCAGTGCTGCCCCTTTGAAATGCCACGGCAGCATTTCAAAGGGCAGCCCCACACGGCGCCTGGGATCAGCTGTACAGCGCTGCCCCTTTGAGACGCTGCTGTGGCATTTCAAAGCGGCAGCGCCGCATGGAGCCCAGGACCTCGGGCTCCGTGCGGCGCTGCCTCTTTGAAGTACCCCCCTATTCCCGCCTCTGTCTGATAGAGGCAGCAAGGTGGGGGGAAGCGACTAGTTGACTATCCTGTCGACTGTCCAATACGCATTTGCTTATTGGATGTCGACTAGTCCTTAACATCCCTAGTTAATAGCTTATCCCTACCTCACAGAGGTCAGGGGAGGATAAATACATTAAACATTGGGAGGTGATTAGATACTGGGTGATAGGAGCTGAAAAAGTACTACACAGAGAAATAGTGTGGTGGGTAATTGATCATATGATATTGCTTCTTTTCCCTGACTGGATGACTGAAACTCTTTCAAGATTAATAATCCTCTTCCAATAGAAATGTATGGAACTTTAAGGATTTGTAACCATTTTCATGGAAGCTGAGTACCCATCCAAATACTTTCAGATAATAAAAATAGTATAAATGCATGAATAGCAGCAAATCAGACTTTTTCATTATTCTACTAGTTCTAGTTCTAGTATTCTACTCTATTCTAGTTGTATATTGTTTCACACAAGTGACAGAGCATGGATTGTGTTTGTTTAAGGTGTTGAACCAGAGTCTCTGCTTCACCCAGATTATGCTTAGTGGACCATTATCTTAAACATTTTCCTAACCCTAATGATTTTCTGCACAGTCCCCACCTCTTGACCCTGTGCTAGAGAAATGTAGGGGCTCTTCTATTTTACAGGACCTGACAATAGTTCTGAAGGTACCACCCACCAGCAGAGGATAGTTAGGGAACAACTTGCATCAGCATCTCCTGGTCCTCTAGCTCTGCCCCAACAGCCTCTGTGCCAGAGACATTTCGTACGTTTTTGCACCCCATCCCCTTCTGTGAGTGAAAAAGAATTAGGATGTGCTGTATTTACTCCTACTGAGCTCTGTAAAGGAGAGACAAAAAACAGGACTATGTAGCACTTTAGAGACTAACAAGATGGTTTATTAGGTGATGGGCTTTCGTGGGCCAGACCCACTTCTTCAGATCAAATAGTGGAAGAAGATTGGCACGACCATATATACCAAAGGATACAATCAAAAAAATGAACACATATGAAAGCGACAAATCAAATTTCAGAACAGAGGGCGGATGGGGGGGGGGGAGGTAAATGTCTGTGAGCTAATGATATTAGAGGTGATAATTGGGGAAGCTATCTTTGTAATGGGTAAGATAATTAGTGTCTTTGTTGAGACCTAGGTGTAAAGTGTCAAATTTAAGCATGAATGACAGTTCAGAGGATTCTCATTCAAGTCTGGTGTTAAAATGTCTTTGAAGCAGGATGCAGGTAGTTAAGTCCTTGAGACAATGCCCTTTCTGGTTGAAATGGCAAGAAACTGTTTTTTCTTTGTGATCCTGTCTAATATCTGTTTGTGTGCATTGATTCTTTGGCAAAGTGTCTGAGACGTTTCTCCAATGTACATAGCAAATGGACACTTTCGGCACATGATGGCATAAATTATATTTCTGGATGAGCAGGAGTATGTGTTCTTGATCTTATAACTCAGTTGGTTAGGTCCAATAATGGTATCAGCAGAATGAATATGTGGACAAAGCTGGCAACGGGGTTTGTTGGTAAGGGAAAGTTCCAGGGTTGGTATTAGTGTGGTATGTCCTGTGGTTGTTGGTAAGAATCATCTTGAGGTTAGGTGGTTGTCTATAGGAGACTATGGGTCTGTCTCCCAGAGCTTCTCGGAGTTTAGTATCCTGTTCCAGTATAGGCTGTAGTTTATTGATAATGTGTTGGACGGGTTTAAGTTGGGGGCTGTAGGTGATGACAAGTGGTGTTCTGTTGTTGGTTTTCTTGGGTCTGTCTTGAAGTAGATGGTTTCTGGGTATTCGTCTGGCTCTTTCAATTTGTTTTTTTATTTCTCCGGGTGGGTAGTTGAGGTTTATAAATGCTTGGTATAGATCCTGAAGTTTCTGGTCTCTGTCAGTGGGATTAGAGCAGATGCGGTTGTATCAAAGGGCTTGGCTAAAGACGATGGATCGTATGGTGTATTCTGGATGGGAGCTGGAGGCACGTAGGTAACTGTATGAGTCGGTGGGTTTTCTGTAGAGAGTGGTGTCTAATTTACCATTGGTGATTTGTACTGTGGTATCCAGGAAATTGATCTCTCGTGTAGAATGGTCCAGGCTGAGATTGATGGTGGGGTGTAGGTTGTTAAAATCTCTGTGGAATGTCTCCAGTGTTTCTTGGCCATGGGTCCAGATCATAAAGATGTCATCGATGTAGCGTAAGTAGAGAAGGGGTAAGAGGGGACGGGATCTGAGGAAACGTTGTTCTAAGTCAGCCATAAAGATGTTAGCGTACTGAGGTGAGACACAAAGCATTTGGCACCACTGCCCTTTACTTTTTCTGTTATCACTGGGACACACGCTGCTCCTACTTCAGGGGACTACTAAAAACACTTCTTTTTGAATGCAGTGAAGACTTATTTTTGAGGACAAGTGATGGTTATTCTACATGATACAAATATTTAGGGTGAAATCCTGGCCCTATTGAAGTCCATGGGAGTTTTGACAGTGACTTTGATGAGACCAGATTTCACACTTCATAGCTGTAGCCAAGTTAAAAAAAAGAACGCTTTGATAGTTTGCAGATCATCCCCAGTTACAAATCTTCACCTTAAAAAGGTAAACATAAGCACTGTGGAAACTAGCATTTAAAAAATAAAAACTAGTTCCTGGAGTTTTTCTAAAACAACAAAGCTCCCACATTAAACTTTTATTCCTTCTTCTAGCCTGTAAAACAAAACAAACCTCAAAGGATAAAAGATTGAGAACATGGAAGAACCTGCTGTTTTATGTATTTTTCCAAATTGGCTCAACTTTCTCTCCACCACTTGGTTGCAATAAAACTAAATAAGTTACATAAAAAATTAAATGTTCTTTTAACAAAAAAATATTGCTGCGCTCAAAATCAGAAGTTGCTCTTCACACCAAAATGGTTTTAAACATTTAAAAATAATCTGCAAGAAAAAAACCTTTGCAAAATTCTGTTTGAGAGGTTCACTCTACATTTCACCTGTCTTGTTTCTACCATTCTTACATTTTATGTCTGTAGATTCACCTCCTAAATGGAAAATCAGCTTTGTGATATGAAATAAGTTCAGCAGATGCATGGGAATAAAGATACATGTTTCAATATACAAAATAAATTCAAACAGCTCAATTTATGCTTTAGCAATTCTCAACCTGGGAGGCTAGTGCAGTCTTTCTTATTTAATGCCCAGACCTTAAAACATGAGACCACCCACACAGAAATTAAGTAACAGGAATAGTGCTATATGAAAGTCTTCTAGGTGACCAGATCCCCACCCCAATTATATTATGCTCTCTTCCCCTGAGAACTCTCTTTATGATCTATTTGTGAATCTCTGTGAACTGATAGAAGAGAACTGAGAGGAGAGAGAAGACAAATGAGAATTAAAATTAATTTTTCACATTTGTTATCAATTTGTTACCTATGCTTAATCCAGAAACCACTACAGAGAGAGGGGATTGGGGATAAATTCAGATCAGATAACAAACGGCCAGTTCTATGGAAATGGAACCAGAAAAACACAACATACACATTTTTAGGCAAACAAAGAATACAGAATGGCCCACACCTTTGCAGGCAGGCAGGTCTCGAGTCCCACATTCAGACTTGCAGTTTGGCTTAGCAAGTGCCATGGAGCTCCTAAAAGAGTGGGTTCCAAAATGTTTAAGGCTGGTCTGTAGAGAAGAGATGTTTTTCCAGAACAACATATAGCCCAGGCAATAAAAATGTGAATTCACTTTCATGAATGCTTTCTTGCTTACCATATCAAACTTTATAACTCGTAGGGTGCATCTGCACTGCACCGTTTTTCCGGAATAATGGCCATTACTCCCAAAAAACAATAGTAGCGTCCACACAGCAATTGTGTTATTTCCAAAGAAAATCAAAATAATGGAGGGCTTTTTCCGACGTTGGTAAACCTCATTCCATGAGGAATAACATCTCTTCTGAAAAAGTCCTTTCAGAAGAGGGTGTGTGTGGACACTCCACTGCTGCTATGTCAAAATAGCTCCTTCCCAGGGCCATTCTAAAGTTATTCCTCCCCAGTGCCTCCTGGGGCTCTAAATCAAGATAGTGTGTCTCCCATTAGGGGAGCCTGCCTTGGATAATTTTGAGGCTTCCTTGTAGTGTGGGTGTTCTATTTCAAAATAAACTATTCTGGAAGATATCTTATTTTTCCTAAATACGCTTGCAGTGTAGACGTACCCCTAGCAACTGAAGCTGCTAATGAGATTACATTATAAGAAAACTATCCTTCCACTAAATAGAAACCCAGCCCCTTCATATTCAATATGATCGGTATTTGTTATCAAGACATATTAGATTTTCTGTGAGCATTTGGTTACATTAACCATGAGGCTTTACTTCATTCCTTAGCTGATTTATCAAGGAAGCAAGTATCTCATTAACTGTTGGGGTGTTTGCTTGCAGTGTTATTGCTCCAGCTACACAGTGGATTTGGGCATTTTCAATACTAGTTCATGCACTGGTAAGTTTGTGAGAAACTTCAGGCAAAATGCTGCTCCTAATTACACAGGTGATTTCAATGGGAGCTGCTCTTATGGAACTGGCCTAGTCTGCACAAGAAAGTTTAATCTTAGCTGTTAATTTAAACCCATTTATTTAAACTGTTGCAAATTGCTATTAATGAGCACTCTGATTTCAGTGCAAGAGTGGTCTTTTCAGTTTACTTTAGATTTGGGCTACACTCGAAAGTTTTATCAGCATGGCTGAGTAAATCAGAGAGGTGAGTTTTTTCCGTGCTCCTGATTGATATATAGCTATGCCAGCATAGCTATGTCTACACTGGGGGTTATGTCAATGGAAGAGTGCTTCCAGCAACGTAGCTAATATCGCTAGGGGAGGGAGGAGGTGTTTTTATAGGGACAGTATAACCCCTTCTGTTGATATAGCCTCATAGCATAGACATAGCTATGCATGTACGGTCTCTGTAGTGTAAATATTCCCTCAGATTGACTGGGAAGAGGTTTAAACCGTTCTTCTCTGTACTCTGCATCTCTGTCCTTGGTCTACATAGGGAAGAAAACCAACAGCTTCTTGAAAACAACCAACTTGACAACAGAAAATATATATTTTAACTTCTCATGTTTTCCCCCTTAAAGTCACTCGGTAAATACGCACATCTATGAAGTAACTTAAGAGTTGGATAACATTAAACCAGTACCTGGGATTGGCACTGAGGCAGCTGTCTCTGCTGCGGGGCCTGATTAGTTTCTTGAGATCTAAAAAATGAGACAACAGACAAAGAGACATTAGTGAGATGAATATCTGCCCATATAGCCCTCAGACCAAATTTAGCCTTCACATAGTCACAAGTAAATCATAACTCTCCATTGGCCCACTTGTGGCTTCACTAAGCATTGTAAATTCACTGAAGAAACCATTGCATGAGGAAGGGATGGACTAGAAACAGGAGTATGGCTTCATAGAGTCACCCTTGAGGGATGGCCTCTCTCTGGATTTGGGCCTGAACCACTCCCAGGTTTGGATCTCAGTAGGAATCATGACAAAGAATCTGTTAATTGAGCAATAAAACATAAACCAATCCCCATTCCATAAAATTGAAAAAAAATACAACTAAAGAAAGTGCTTTGCCTCCTAAAGTACAACTGCTCAGATGGTGGGATTCAGTCTAATATACACCACACACCACATTTATTGGGCAGTGAGTGCAATTGCAGCTGGTGGCCTTCTGCTCTGGTATCCACAGGCGAATGTGAGAATGTGTTTGTGACTACATGGGCAGGACAGGTCCTTTTG
Organism: Rafetus swinhoei; assembly: GCA_019425775.1. Classification (NCBI taxonomy): domain Eukaryota; kingdom Metazoa; phylum Chordata; order Testudines; family Trionychidae; genus Rafetus; species Rafetus swinhoei. Next base: position 61,114,706 of record CM033427.1, read on the forward strand.
AACAGACAACTGAAGAAAACACATATAGCATAATGTAAACAGATACCAATATATATATCTATATACTTCTACTACAACTACACTGCATACATGTAACAGAGAGACAAGGTGGGAGAAGTCATATTTTTTTATTGGGCCAACTTCTGTTGGGGAGAGAGATAAGTTTTCAAGCTTACAGAGGGTACTCCATCAGCTCTGTGGGAGCTCGAAAGCTTGTCTCTCTCACCAATAGAAGTTAGTCCAATAAAAAATATGACCTCACTCACCTTGTCTCTCTCTTATCTCTATGTCCATGGCTACAGCAACAGTGCAAGTTTATATTAGAGGTATATAAATGTATGCTGTGCAAAATATTATACACCTCTCACACACACACTCAACTTTAATTCCATCTTCACATAACTTTTGTTTGGAAGTATGAAATAGATTGACAAGTATGCAGCAACTTGCATTATATTATATGCACCTATTATGGGAAGCACAATGCACTGATTTACACAAAATGGGCTAGATGCACTGAACAGTTGGAGGAATTGACAGTACTATAAACACTAAGCCTTAGTCTGGTAAAGATCTCTGATCTACCTGAGAGTTAGAGGTCTAGACATTCAAGGATGACTATCCCAAGCTTGCAGGCTGTTATCAGGATGGACACGTTGCCTTTATAACCTCCTTCACCATAATATGCTTCTCACTTCCAAAGAAGCCCTCTTCTAACTTCACTTATAGAAGTGATACCAGTCATAAAAAATAGCAAGGAGAAAGCATTTGGTGCCTTTCCAGTGGATTAATTTTATATCTCAACAATCTTCTTCATTAGTACTCCCTCTTCCTCATCCTGCCCTGCCTGGCAGATTTGTTGTTTAAGGATAACGGTGGCATATATTATCATGGCAGGATAGTAAAGTTATTGGAGAGCTATTTGCTCTCGGGGGAGTAGTCACACCGCCTGATATTGTGAGACCTGTTCATCTCTTACTCAGTTTTAGCATAGTGATAGAAATGTAGCCGTGTTAGTCTGGTGTAGCTGAAACAAAAAAACAGGACTATGTAGCACTTTAAAGACTAACAAGATGGTTTATTAGGTGATGAGCTTTCGTGGGCCAGACCCACTTCCTCAGATCAAATAGTGGAAGAAAATTGTCACAACCATATATACCAAAGGATACTATTAAAAAAAATGAACACATATGAAAAGGACAAATCAAATTTCAGAACAGAAGGGAGATGGGGGGGGGGGGAGGTAAATGTCTGTGAGCTAATGATATTAGAGGTGATAATTGGGGAAGCTATCTTTGTAATGGGTAAGATAATTAGAGTCTTTATTCAAACTTAGGTGTAAAGTGTCGAATTTAAGCATGAATGACAGTTCAGAGGATTCTCTTTCAAGTGTAGTCTTAAAAGGCCTTTGAAGTAGGATGCAGGTAATCAAGTCGTTGAGACAATGTCCTTTCTGGTTGAAATGGCAAGAAACTGTTTTTTCTTTGTGATCCTGTCTAATATCTGTTTTGTGGGCATTGATCCTTTGGCGAAGTGTCTGAGACGTTTGTCCAATGTACATAGCAGACAGACACTTTCGGCACATGATAGCATAAATTATATTTCTGGATGCGCAGGAATATGTGTTCTTGATCTTATAACTCACTTGGTTAGGTCCAATAATGGTATCAGCAGAGTGAATATGTGGACAAAGCTGGCAACGGGGGTTTGTTGCAAGGGAAGGTACCAGGGTTGGTATTAGTGTGGTATGTCCTGTGGTTTTAGCAATAACTCTTGACCTTATGGATAACCTATAATTAAGTATATCAGGATCATAAGCTATACTCCATACCTGCCTCCAATTTTTTTAAATTTTAGTAGCTTTGAGGTACAATAATTGGTTATTTACCTCAAAAGCAACAGGTTTAACAGACTGCTTTTGCATGAAGAGACATGGTAGAGTGTTTTCAGCAGAAACCTGCATAAATGTTTGCTTTTATAACATTTCCTAAATCATAGAATCATAGAATACTAGGACTAGAAGGGACCTTGAGAGGTCATCGAGTCCAGTCCCCTGCCCTCATGGCAGGACCAAGTACTGACTAGATCGTCCCTGATAGACATTTATCTAACCTACTCTTAAATATCTCCAGAGATGGAGATTCCACAACCTCCCTGGGCAATTTATTCCAGTGTTTGACCACCCTGACAGTTAGGAACTTTTTCTTAATGTCCAACCTAAACCTCCCTTGCTGCAGTTTAAGCCCATTGCTTCTTGTTCTATCCTGAGAGGCCAGGAAGAACAAGTTTTCTCCCTCTTCCTCATGACACCCTTTTAGATACCTGAAAACCACTATCATGTCCCCCCTCAGTCTTCTCTTTTCTAAACTAAACAAACCCAATTCTTTCAGCCTTCCTTCATAGGTCATGTTCTCTAGACCTTTAATCATTCTTGTTGCTCTTCTCTGGACCCTCTCCAATTTCTCCATATCTTTCTTGAAATGTGGTGCCCAGAACTGGACACAATACTCCAACTGAGGCCTAACCAGCGCAGAGTAGAGCGGAAGAATGACTTCTCGTGTCTTGCTCACAACACACCTGTTAATGCATCCCAGAATCATGTTTGCTTTTTTTGCAACAGCATCACACTGTTGACTCATATTCAGCTTGTGGTCCACTATAACCCTTAGATCCCTTTCTGCCGTACTCCTTCCTAGACAGTCGCTTCCCATTCTGTATGTGTGAAACTGATTGTTCCTTCCTAAGTGGAGCACTTTGCATTTGTCTTTTACCAGGGATACTGCAAAGGAGTTATTAGAGAGTACTGAGGAATGGCCTATCAAATGGCTAGACAGTTTTATAACTGACTTCAGACTACTTTAAAGGGCTAATAATACAAAGGAACTCAGAATCATAAAAAAATCTCTACTATTTACTGTGCATCAAGTTCCACCCTGCCCTCATCTAGATGGATAAAATTCCCATTGCAGATGGCTCAAGTGACCTAAGAGAATTTTTATTTATTATGGACCAGATTGTCAGCTGGTAAAAACTGGCTTAACTCCATTGATTTCAGTGAAGTGACACTGATTTATATCCACTTATTATCTAGCCTTACTTGTTTGTTGCTGACAAAGTGATAGGCACTGGCCACAAAAACAAAGAAAATCCCTTCCCCAAAGCATTTACTGTCTGAAAGTGAAACCCATGGTAGAAAGACAATTATGTGAAATCTAGGAAGAGGGATCATTTGAGTTATAATATGTTCATTTCTGATGGACATTACAGAAACAATGGGTTTATAGGCTGCAAAATAATACAAGTGAAGTGGGATTAGAAATACAATACACAGAAAGGTGACTGCATGAGCAGTTTATGTTCAAATCAAGTTTGTGAGAGTTCTGTGGAGTTGTACCGTCCTATGCCTGTTGTGGATTTACTCTAAATGAGTATATGCAGTACATACACGCCATCACCCACTGAGGGAAAACTCATAAGGCAACCAGGAAATGATGGTGCATGCAAACATTTTATTGCACGTTTCATGTCTATTACTGACTTATTCTGTTATTTGAACAATTAATTATGTGAAATATTTTGACAATAATGGCATATTATTGTTTAGGAAGCAAGTCAGAAAGCACACCTCCATGACATAATGAAGGGAGGAGCTTGTATGGCAAACCATGTAAATAAGGGAGCTCTTGCAGATAGATACATAAGAATAAACTCCAATATTTAAAAAACTTACAAAAATTACGCTTCCTGCGGTACATATTACTTAACCACAATATGATCCTTCCTTGTGTACTTAAACTCACAACAAGAGATAAGTATTTGGGAGCATGAACAGGAAAACAGATTCCTTATCTTCTTTTATCCCTACCTAGGGACCCACAATTCTTGGTTCATTTTTCAAATTAGTGTAACAGTTGAACTCAACTGCAGATTAAACACATAATTTTCTGATTCATTAGATGGATATGGGAGATGGTGAGTCAATGCAGTCTCTCCTGGGCCTTTTGTTAGAACCGCAGTCACAGGGATAACTCTTAAAGCACAAGCAGCCAAGAATGAATGGGGCTTATATTGCCCCAGCTTCAACTCTTCATTCAGTTGGCTTTGCTTTCCAGCTCTGAGTCATAACTCATAATGTGGGACAATAGCAAGGGATGGGAAAAGTAACAATACTTAACTGTGCTACCGCCCCTCCTGCCTGAGGATCACTGAATACTTTACACTGACACCGAGCATGGAATTTATCCAGCTATAGCAAGCTAACTGCTCTAGTTTTTGCAGCTTCTCAGGGCTTTTCCACACTGAACAATTAGGCAGTGTCCACACATGATCTGAAGGAATCATGTAAACTAACAGTGTAGTAAGTATATCTTTGCACTCAGTGCAGAGTCATATTAATGCTGTATCAGTTGCTCATCCAGTATGCCCGAGATGCCTCACATTCTAGTGTAGACAAGCCACAGAAGAGGCATACAGGGAAGTGGTGTGTGTATTGGTGGTATAATTGCAGTTATTCTGCACAGACCAGGTGTGTGATCTTCACTTACATGGTCCCAAGTCTCCACACATGGGACACTAAGGAGCTAGCACAGAGACCTGCTTTAGAGAACTGTTTTCTTTAGAGACCTGCTCCTGCCCATGGGTTCCAGAAGTGAACTTGAACACTCCACTACCGTCAATTTCCCTGTTCAGTTACTAGGCTTTTGTATTGGGAGGTATCATTTTCTTCTTAATTGATTAAGTTCCGTAAACCCCTTCTGAGGTGTGCAAATATTGTTATTTTTCTTTACAGAAGGCCAGACATAAGCAGAGGGAGTAGATCTGCATGGCAAAAAAATAAAATAAAATAAAATCCACCACCCAAGACAGCAAGTTTCAGACTGTGAATCTACAGACTGTGTGCTTGTGCTACAATGCTAAAAATATCTATGTAAAGGGTACCAGAAATGGGCCAAAATGAGTACCCAAAACTTGAGATATGAGGGGTAGCATAGCAATCTACCTCCATCACTTCCCCAATCCTACTAAACTTCCCCAAAGCAGAGCACAAGGTGCAGGGGATGGATTCACCAAGAATATCTGAATATTTAAAAAGATATCTCACTAAGAAGTGTGTTTTTGGCTTGCAGAGTGGAGAGACTGCACAGACTCCAAGTCAACACATGGCAGCCAAATCAGGCTAAGGAAATCAAACGGCTACCAAAGCAGACATTCTGGAGATGATCTTTGAATATAAGGCCATGAAAAATGATCTGATCGCCAAATTTCTCTCAGTGAAGAAGAAAGTTGCTGATTTGGCAAAGGGAACTGTGCTAGAGACAGGCCTATGAAACACAAGTGAAAGAGAAATGGAGCTGCATCACAGTGATGGAGCAGAAAGAGATGGATCTTAAATTGGATTATTATACAGTGAGGCTATGTCTACACTGCTGGCTTTTGCAGGCAGAGAGTATGCTAATGAAGCACTCATTAGCATTTGTCGTGCTGTCATTAGCATATTCTCTGCCTGAGGTTTTTTGCACAAGAGGTTTTTGCTCAAAAATAAGCAGTGTAGATGGATCCGTTTTGCACAAAAACTCCCTTTTGCATAAGATCTATATACCTCCTTTTTTGAGGGAAAATATGGGAAAGACAAATTATTCTAGAGAGTGTACGGGAATGGCAGAAATGAAACTGAACAAGGGAACTCAGAAACCTGAAGGGTAATCCCAAGATGAAGCACAAAGGATTTCTGAGGAGTCACCAGAAATGGAGAGTTAAACAGAAACTATGCTAATGTTACAAAGAAAAGAATAAATATTTGCTTTAATTGGGACCATCAGTAACTGATGTGTTCTTGTAATTTCAAACATAGAGGAAATAAAGGACAGCAAGTAGGAATTGTGGAGACAGGGCAAAATCCCAGATTTGAGGAGAGAAGAGAAAACAGAGAGAGGCTGGGGAGGCGCCTTTAGAGATTCTGCGTAAATCTTCCCAGTAATTCAAATGATCAGGTGTAATCTACTCCTAAGGGCCACGGTCAAGGTCCCATAGGTGGAGGTTGTTTGGATTGCAAGAGAAACAGTCCAAGTGCTCACAAGGGAGGTATAGGGGTTACAGACTGGGCACACAATTGTGTGCCTCACTAAAGTTAGCTTTTTTTTAATTATTATTATTTACTAGCCAACTTACCCGGCATTGCCTGGGTCCTTCGGGGCAGAGGGCTGGCAGTGTGGGGGTTGCAAGAGTGAGGGTTGGAGGTAAAGAGGCCCTCAGGGCAGGGGAGTGCCATCCAGCCTAATTTTTTTCTCTCCTCCTAACCCCACCCCCTGCTACCAGGGTAATTTTCTGTCCCTCCAGTACTCCCCAGATTCCAGAGGCCTTTTTTCTCTCCCCAGCAGCTCCCTCCTCCAGTGGCCAGAGGCCTTTTTTCTCCCCAGCGCCCTTGCTTTAAGTTAGGAGAAGAGGAAACTGCATATCAAATTTGGTGGTTCTAGTGCTTACCATTTAGGAGGAGTTCTTGAACAAACAGACTCACAGACACAAACAGACAGATGCTTTCTAATATATATAATGTATTAATTTCCCTCTCCCCAGCATTGAAGGGCACAGTTGCTGTTTTATTAATAACTGTGGGCTCACAGAATGCTCACCCAAAATCAAAGAAAAAAATTAGAATAAATAAGAACTTTAAAGCATTGCATCATTTCAGAAAAGGGAAAATTATAATTGGAGGGGATGTCAGTTGCACATGGAATCCTTACTAGGGCCAATCTGATAAAGACAAGGTGGATAGGAAAGTAGGTGCAGCACAGACTTCTCTGTGCTAACAATTCAACTTCTCAGATTGCTGGAGATAATTGCACACACAGAAACTGATTACACATTTTATTCACACCCTCATCAGTAATATACTAGAATAGATGTAATGTTAATTTCTAAGTCATTCATGAATCAGACACAATCTCCAGAAATTGGCATGGTCAGATCATGTTCCCAGTGTCAGTAACATTTGATAGCCGGAATGGGTCCTAAAAATCACTTTGTTGCTTCTCCCAGGCAAAAATCACATTGTAGTAATTAAAGAAGACATCCTTCAGTACTTCCAGTTAAATGATACAATCAATACAAAAGAGCTCTTTTCTGGGAGCAGGTAAGAAGTATTAGGGGCTCTTGATATACAGAGCCTCTCAATTGAAATAAAATAGACGAGCTCAAGAGAAAAAATAAAAGTAGAACTGGAGCTAAAAGGTTACTAGACATTCATAAGAATACAGGCTCAGAAAACTAATATTACAGGGAATATTACAGGGAAATTGAATATATTGGTGACAGATACCACTGAACAAGTTCTTAAATATACAAAGCAAATGTTTTATGAAAAAGGAATTAAAAGTGATAGCTATTGACACAAAAGCTTAAAGGAATTCAAGAGCAACATATTATACCACCAATTAAGAACAACCAGCGAAAGAGTCAGACAACCTAATGAAATATGTGCTACTTTTTCTGCTTCTTATAAAAACCTCTGTACATCAGATACTCCAAGCTCTGAAGTTGTTAAAAAAATACAGAGTACCAGGCTTGTGAAGGATAAGCAAAACAGATAAATTCTAGGTGAAGAAATAATAGAAGAGGAAATCTTAGTAGTAATAGCAGGTATGTAAAGTGATAAAACTCCAGGACTTGATGACATTCCAGCTGCATTTTATAAAGTATTTAAGGAGGAATTAGTGAGTTCCTTGACAGGTATCTTCAATGCTATTCTATTAGTGTAGGATTTTCCATAACTTATGAAAGAAGCTATTGTGGTTGTTCTCCATTAAGATGAAAAAGAGCTTACCTTACGGGACTCCTATAGATCCATATCATTGTTGAATCATGGCAAAAGTTTTAGCAAAAATGCTAGCTAACTGTTTTCTGTCTTTGCTCTCAAGTTTATATAAATTCAGTTGGAACTGGATTAATTAAGAATAGATATGTCAGACGATATTCAGAGATTACTGGAAATCATACAGAATGCCAGATCAAAGAGAGCTACATTTCTTTTGTTATCACTGGATGCAAAGAAAGCCTTTGATAGAGTGAAACTTTGTTTCAAGTTTGTCACATGTGGCCTTTGGCCCCTAGTTCTCCAAATGGACAATTATTCTTTACACTAGCCTAAGGCCAGCTGCAGGAATTAATGGGGTTAAATCTCCTCATTTGAATTACCCAGAGGGAGTAGGTAATGATGTCCAATCTCCTCTGTTTTTGAACTGTCCATTCAGCCTTTTTTGCAGAAGCTATGGAACAATGAATCCATCAAAGGAATAAAAAAAATCCAGGAACACATCAGAAAATTACATTATATGCAGAAAATGTAATATTTTTATCTAAACCAGATATTTCCCAAAAAGTACTTGATAGAGAAATCCAATACTTTGGGAAACCATCTAGATTAATTTAAAGTAAATTATGCCAAATCTGAAGTGTTAGCTATGAATTTTTCAGAAACTTAAAAAAAAATCGATCTTCCAGATAATATTTGGGTACAAATGGGCACCAAATTTTTTAAGATACCTGAATATTCAAATCTCAAAAAATCCAGAAGAACTCCATGATTTAAATGTCAAACCACTAACTCAGTAAATTAGAAGTATAGCCATAGTCAAAATGAACACTGTGACAATATCTGTCTTGTTTCAAAATCTTGCTGTGATTATTCCAGATAAAACCCTAGTAGGAATATAGAAGATCAAATGTAAGTGGTATAAGAAAAGACCACAAATGAGTGCAGATACTTTGTACAGATGCACTTAACAGGGAGATTAGCAGTTCCAAATATGCTGGGGCACTATCAGGCCAGTGACCTGAAAACAGCATTAGCATGGGGGTACTCTAATCCAGCCAAATACTGGATCCTTTATTGAACAAGAAAATTGTGGCAGTAAAAATATTGCTAACTTACCGTTGATTAATAACAAAAATCACATCCACTAGAATTTTATAAACATCCTTTAGCAAAGGCTACTCTGTGGATATGGGACAAAAACAGAGATAAGATATTTTCCCTCGTCAGTGACACCCACCCATAATCCAGAATTTAAGCCAAATCATGAACCAGAGAGCTTCAGAAGATTGAGAGAGCCATGCTGGCATTCACACGCTTGACCAGCTATTCAGTGAAGAAACAGCTCTAACTTGTTTAGCGATCAAAATTAAATTTAACTGGCCCTCTTTCTCCTCCTATCAGTGCTTCCAAGTCAAGCACTATTATGTCTCTCAACTTTCTAGAAAGCTTTCTATATAAAGCAGGCTAACTTTAATAGAATGTGATGGCATTGGTCAATGAGGAAAACTCCCAGCTCCCAGGAATTTATATAAAATTTTGCAGACAGCTCTCCTCAAAGTGTCCATATATGACACATTGGGTAAAAATATGAGGATACATCTATTACCCCAGACAGAGGAAGGGGGTTTGAGCTGTCTATAGCACAATACAGAAAAATTCTTGAAGATACAGTTTCAGTAGGACCTCACATGAGTGAGGTTAAAATGTTGGAGGAATTATGCTGGGAGAGGAGATTTTTTTAAGCATATTTGATGCTCATGACTAGTCTTTAGAGAGCACTGGGATAAAATCCATAACCAAACATCACAAATTGTTGGATATCTATTACCAAATGATCCCTTAGTAATCCTCAGGCTTCCTACCAGAAATGGTAACAGAAGAGGAAATGAAGAATTAATCTCATCTGCTAGTTGTTGCATGGCTATTAGTAGCCTCTTACTGGAAAAAGAAAAATAGTTCAGCCATAGAAGAATGGTTCAAAAATATGGGAGGTTGTGATTATGGCAAAATTAGTACATCAATTATGTACCCAGCAAAATAGACAGAGGAGAGGTAGATACTTAGATATTTAGTTGCCTTTATTCAATATTCAAAGTACATTCATTTGGGGATGGGATGGGGGGACAGCACATCTGTTCAATTTTTTGTAATATTAACATTGTGAGAGACATGTCTGGTGTGTTGTATGAATATTGGGATTTCACTCAATTTCATGAAATCTCTAGAAATCTTTATTATAGGTTTTGTAACGACACTCGCTCTGTAATATAATAGTCACCCTGTTAAATAGAAAGATCTGATAAAACGATGTTCCTGTAAAATATCTTTTCAAACGCAGACAAGAATTATAATGATTATTCTTAAAAAACAACAAATCGACTAGTAGCACCTTAAGACTAACAAAACATGGTATCTACATGTTTTGTTAGTCTTAAGGTGCTACTAGTCTATTTGTTGTTTTTTAAGTTTTTCCTTTTACAGACTAACTCAGCTACCCCTCTGAAGTTAATGATTATTCTGTTTTGGCTAGTTACTTGGCTTGCAAACTTAGTTATTTGTAAGCTTGTTTCAACTTCCTAAATAATTACCTTAAAAAATAACCGTGTATTGTACATTTGGTCTTGGGCTGTGACGCCATCCTTCCCTCCAGGCCTCAGAACTGGAATTTGAATGTCTACGTGGCTATTTTTAGCACCATAGCATGAGGCTGAGGCTGCAGACCTGGGCTTTGACACTCATTGCTGCAGGTTTTTGTTTTGCCATGTAGACAAAACCAGGAATGTCAAGTGATTTTTACCCAAGGTCACAGCAAGAAAGAGACAGAGTTGGAAACAAAACAGATCTCAACTCCAGTCCCATGCTTTAACTACCAGTTAACACACCTGCTTTTTTCCCCAAAGAACCTTACCACAGCTTTTGTTGGAATAATATGCTGTCTCTTAGCCAAAATATTAAAGCAACCAAGCATCTATTTTATTTGTCTTCACTGGTGTCAAATCTCAATCTTCTTGAAACTAACCTACTGCATTCTATAGCTTTATCTCACTCTATTTGCCTGAAGCATCTTTCCATAGAACTAGATTGAGAGCCTCCACACCCAGAGCATTAAATCTAAAAAGTGCCTGCTACCCACATTGGTCCTTATTAAATTGTCAGCATACACCTTTCTCAAAATTACTGGGGTTCTCTCAGCAGTATTACTAACCTGCAGGATCTAAGAAGCCAGCAGCAGCCCACCTCTTTCTCACTAGAAGGGCAGTTTCAAATGATCAATTCTTGTCTGAGTCTCCAGAAGCCAGAAGTGACATTACTGTCACTATTGCCAATTTAATCCAGGGGGAACTTCACCAGTTCAGACACTTTAAAAGCATTTCCCCCCTTTATTATAAATTAAGACACTACAGAAGTAAGCAGGATCTGAAGACATGCTTCCCTTACAAGCTAGCTGGAAGCAGAAAGAGGCCCTCTGTGTGTCTGTGTAAATACAGTTTGCTCCTGCTTTGCTTAGATTTGTGAGATAATCAGCAGATGGAGTAGTATTTTGCTCATTGTAATCAACTTAATTTGTGACCCAACACCAGCTATGTTTATATTAAATGCAGGGATAGCTGAAGTATGGTCACCAATGTTTGTAATTTAGTGGGAATATAGAAAAGCAGGACTGTGCTAAATCTGTTCCAAAAGGAAGGGAAGGGCTCACAGTTAGCAGAAGCTTCAGGGGGTAGCCGAGTTAGTCTTTACAGGATAAACTTAAAAAACAAAAAATGGTCTGGTAGCACTTTATAGACTAACAAAACATGTAGATGGTATCATGAGTTTTCGTGGGCACGGCCCACTTCTTCAGATGATCGGAATCTTGCTAAGCCTGGACATGAATTCCAGAGGCCATGTCTACACTAGGAAACTATTTCGAAATAACTAAATTAATAACTCCCAATTTTACAAAATTGAAATAGCGTGTCCCGTCTATGGGGAAGCCTCGAAATTAGTCTGAGACAGACTCCATTAAGGTGAATGTGCTACCTCGACTTATTCCTCGGGAAGCACTGGGGAGTAATTAGTTGGAATTAGTTCGAGTACTTATTTTGAAATAGTGGCACTGGAGCGTCCAAACTAATGCTATTTCAAAATAACTATTTCAAAATTAGTGTTATTCCCTGAGGGCATGTCTACACAGCAGGGCTAAACTCGAAATAAGCTACGCAAATTGAGCTACACTAATTGCATACATTAAGTTGAACTAGCTTATTTTGACTTTTGGGGCTGTTTACACAGCAGTTATTTCGAAATAGAGCACTCTTCCCCCAACATCACTTACTCCTCGTACAATGAGGGTTGCAGAAGTTGGAGTAAGCAGTCCTCCAGCTCAACATTATTTCAACATTATGTCAAAATAACTGCTTGTGTGTAGATGCAGACTATGTTATTCCAGAATAACGTCAGTTATTCCAAAATAATGCCACTGTGTAGACATACTCTGACAAAAGCAGGAGTACAGATTTTGAAATAAGTGGCTCCTTATTTTGAACTAATGGGCTTGGTACTGTGGACACTCCATTTATAAATTCGACATAAGGGGGTTTATTTTGAAATAAAACCCTACTGTAGACCAGGGCTGAGAGAAGAGGGATGAGAGAAGGTTATTCTGGTTTGGAAGCTATATGCTCTCCCCTGCCTGGACTGGTTTGACCTTTCCCCCCCACTGTTCAAAAAACAGAGCTAAATAGGCATCATTAGGCACCTCTTTCTTATGTTAATTGCGTTGGAGTTCTGTTTCTTCTATCCTGCTTGGTAGAGTTGAAATTACTTGGCAGAAGTCATAGCCAAGAAGTGGATGGCAGTGGATGATGGCTGACGGCCATCAGAGCAGTGGCAGACAACAGGGAGCAGGTGGATGGCGAGTGACTGGTGGCATGAGTAATATACCTCTTAACCTCCCTTCCCACCTAACATGGGAGGTGAATGCTGCATTTGCATCTCTAAACTGTGGGTCTGCACTGACCAAGGACAGCAACTGTGAGTGGGGTGCACAGAAGTGTTGGGCATGTGAAAGGGACATTTGGGGTGTGTCTATACTGCAGGGCTTCACTCAAAATAAGCTACGCAAATTGAACTACATCAATTGCGTAGCTTATTTTGAAATTGGGAGCATCTACACAGCACTTATTTTGAAATAGAGCACTCTTCCTCTGACTTCCCTCAATCCTCGTACAATGAGGGTTACAAGAGTCGGAGTAAGAAGTCCTCCAGCTTGACAGTATTTTGACACTATTTCAAAATAACTGCCTGCTGTGTAGACGTGGACTAAGTTATTTTAGAATAGTGCTAGTTATTTCAAAATAGCCTTGCAGTGGAGACGTACTCTTGGATTCCTGGACTTAAGAACCTGAGAGGAAAAGGACACCGCCCAATCTACTCCTTCCCCCCACTTCCAGCTTGCTTCCCCCCACTTCCAGAATCCTTCAGATTCTTCTTACACAAATAAAACATGTAGCGAGAGATGAATAGTACATCCCTTCCAAATTGCTTTTGCTATTTTTTAAGAGCAAATACAAAGCAAATAATAAGTACACAGGAAAATAAGACTGACAAAAATAAGAATGCAACTTAGTGCAAAATGCAGCTCAGTAGTACTAATGTGCCTTGTGAATCATCCAGGTGTCCCCACCACCAGTTTTGGAAAGATTTATGATTCACAGAGCAAACAATTCAATCATCGGCGTTCACTGATTGGAAAGCATATAGACCAGAGGGATCCTGCAGCAAGTATTACTGCAATGCCTTTTATCACTCTGATTGACAAATTTGTATTAGTTGGTGGGAGACCATTCTTGCTTGAACCAAGGAGGAGCCTTGTTTTGACAGTTTTTAGGCACCATCGTTCGATCAACACTGTGACTGTTTTACTTTATCAAAAGGAAACAGCTTCACTTAGTGGATTGACGAACAGGATAGAAGTCAGGTCTCCGTGGTCCTGATCACAGCTATGCCACAGAGTTGCTATGCAAGCATGTGCACATCCTGTCATACCCCCTGCCATCTGTGCCTAAATGTGCAGGTCTGTCAACAACAGCTACCTCATAGGAGCATTCTGAGGGTTAATTCATTCATATGCAAAAGGGGATTTGAGAGCCTCAGATAAAAGGCCTAATGTTTAGTTGCTATAAATTGACATAGCTTCATTGACTTTAATGCTGATTTTACACCAGCTGAGGCTCTGGCCTTAAAAATGCTATACAATAAATAATAGTAATATTTTGTATTTGTAAGTCCTCTCAACTCATAGGAATCCCTCTAATACACAGAATATATGATTAGGTCAGATCAATGAACCACATATTTTCTTATGGTAAGAAAATAAATCAATAAATACCCTGGATTAGAAAATCTGTTTCTAATACACCTACAAAGATGATCTCATCCCATTTAGATATGCTATTTTCCAGCAGATCTGCAAATCAGCCACCATGTCTTTAAATCATCTGCTGGGAAAGAAATTGTTTTTTGGTAGTTCCAATGAAAGAAATGGGTTTAAGTGTAAGTGTATGAGTTGTGTAGAGGAAGAGCAAAACTTCCATCTTTTCTGCAGTTTTAGAAGGTGTCTGTAAACTCTCTAAACATATTATGCGTCAGCTATGCAGCAACTGGTAAGATAAAAAATCACAGTAGTGTTATGTAAAGGTAAGTGGCGGACGAGACTGGGGCACCGAACAAAACTAAACTATTCTTAGAAATTCAGAAAATTATGCACATTTTAAAACATGGGAGAAATATGGACTCTTCTGAAATCAATGTCAAAATCTCCATTTGACTTCAACGGAACCAGGATTTCACCCTATACATTTTAACCTTGTAGTATCCCTATAACTGTTCCTGCTATGACATAAAACATGTAAGGTGGAAATTTCAGTCGCCTAAAGGATTTGGGCACAATTCCCCAGACATCCAAATACCATAGGCAGTTTTCATTTGAGCATTGGGAGAAGTTGGGACTGTTGGCTGAGTTCTCAGAAAGAGGAACTCCTGTAGGTCTGTAAACACTTTGTAGCTCAGCAGTAAGGTGCTATTAGCTAGTAGTCAAATGGTATGTGTCATGTGGGTCAGATAATGTTATCAAGAGACCCACCCCTTTAATTTAACTTTTTTGCTTCTAAATTTGCAGCTTGAACACAGCACTAAAATAAGCGTTCAGTTGCATTTATCATTTTCTAAAAGTTTCATGCTCAGCTAAAAGTTACAACTATCCAGCAAAAACATCAATAAAGCCAAAGAAGTCCAACAAGCTGCTACATCAACATTTACAGCTGTCCTGGTTTCCCAGGTTCCTCTGTGAGATGGAAAAAAAAGGAAAGAAATCCACTTTGTTTTTGCTGAAGTTGTTCCATGCTGTTGGAGTCTTTTCATTAAATAATTCGGAGCTGTTGTTAAATGATGTGTCATCTGTTCTGATGGTAAATATTTTTTCCTTCATGCTGATCCCAGCTTTATTTTTAAATGGAGAGTCCAATGTCTATAATTAAGTTCATGTATTCCCTAGCTGGCAGTACAGAAATGAAAGTCAACATACTTATTCTTAAGAATTAGTTGTAAATAATAAAGACCAAGATTTTCAAAGGTATTGGAAGCTGCTGGTTGATTCTGAAAATCAGTCCTTTTATTTGTGACTAAATATAGACTTAGAAGGCTAATTTAAGGCCTTAGTTTCTAAAGACCCTGGCCAACAGGTCTTCCATCATACCTTTTTATACAAAAAAGAACATCTACAGTTCTATAAAGAATATGTATAGCATTTCATATATAGGTCATTTTTTATCCTAAATAAGCTGCTCTGGTTTTTGAAGGTGGAATATTCCTATTTAAAAAATGTTCAGGAGCATGAATGATCTCATCAGAGAAGGATGCATATGCATGATGATCCAATCTTTACTTACATCATCACATGCTATGTGTTCTACAAGATCCCTGACTCAGACTCAGGGAATGAATCAGGGTCATGTAATGAAGATGCTTGAAGTTGGGCACCCAGAAAATGAGCAGCACATAACTGGTAGCCACTTGTGGAAAAAAATGGTTTAAGTGACTTTTCTAGAATCACACAGGAATGCTGTGGCAGAGCCAGGACAGAATCCAGTTCTCCAGGTCTTCTTCAGCTGCTTTAACCTTAAGAACTTCTTGTCTCTTCCTGTAATCACATGCTTCATTCTTGATGCACACTTTCCAACTTGTGCAATAAAGGCGGGCAAGAGTCAGACAGACAACAGCATCTTTCTCTATACAACCCTGATTTATCTCCAGAGTAGGTCAATTCTGTGCACTGCTTGAAGCAGCATTCACGGGAGAGGGGGAGTATGGGGAGCAGAATGTGATCATATTATTGTCTTTTAATTACATAATGTATAAAAACATTCAGAACATTTGGCAACTGTTAATGACTCCATTGAATCTAAAGGTATCTTCAGAATCATTCTACTTTGAAACAACTAGCACAAGAAGAGAAGAAATTTGCCTATTATAATTGTAAGCAAGATCTGAAGGAATGCTTCCATTATATAGCTGAAATATGGTTGTCAATGTCTGTAATTTTGTGGGAATACAGAAAAGCAGGACTGTATTAAATCTGTTCCAAAGGAAGGAGTTCACAGTTAGCAGGAAAAAAAATCTTGCTGAGCAGGGGCTCAACTTGTTTCGAATGGAGAAGATAAGGCGATCAACTGGTTACCTGAGGTGTTTGTACACTAATGCGAGAAGCCTGGGCAACAAACAGGAAGAACTGGAGGCCCTGGCCCAGTCCAAGAAATATGATTTAATTGGGATAACAGAGACTTGGTGGGATGACTCGCATGACTGGAGCGCTGTCATGGAAGGGTATAGACTGTTCAGGAAGAACAGGCAGGGGAGAAAAGGAGGAGGAGTTGCACTATATGTAAGAGAGCACTATGATTGCTCTGAACTCCAGTATAAAGAGGGAGAAAACCTGTTGAGAGTCTATGGGTTAAGTTTAAAGGAGCAAACAACAGCAGTGATGTTGTGGTTGGTGTCTGCTACAGGCCACCGAATCAGGTGGATGAGGTAGATGAGGCTTTCTTCGACAACTGAGAGAAGCTTCCGGATCGCAGGCCCTGGTTCTCGTGGGGACTTTAATCACCCTGACATCTGTTGGGAAACCAATACGGCAGTACACAGGCAATCCAGGAAGTTTTTGGAGAATGTTGGGGATAACTTCTTGACACAAGTGCTGAAGGATCCGACCAGGGGCCATGCGCAGCTTGACCTTCTGCTCACAAACAGGGAGGAACTAATAGGGAAGTGGAGGTAGGTGACAACCTGGGAAGCAGTGATCATGAGATGGTAGATTTCAGGATCCTGACCAAAGGAAGAAAAGAGAGTAGTAAAATACACACCTTGGACTTCAAAAAAGCAGATTTTGACTCCCTCAGAGATCTGATGGGCAGAATCCCCTGGGATGCTAACATGAAGGGGAAAGGAGTCCAGGACAGCTGGCAGTATTTTAAAGAAGCCTTATTGAAGGCACAGAAAGAAACCATCCCGACGCGAAGCAAGAGAGGCAAACATGGTAGGAGACCGGATTGGCTTACAGGGGAAATCCTTGGTGAACTTAAGCACAAAAAGGAAGCTTACAAAAAGTGGAAACTTGGACAAATGACCAGGGAGGGGTTTAAATGTATAGCTCGAGAATGCTGGGGGGTTATCAGGAAGGCGAAAGCGCAAATGGAATTGCGACTGGCTAAGGATGTGAAGGATAACAAGAAAGGTTTCACAGGCATGTTAACAAGAAGAAGGTGATCAGAGAGAGGTGTGCGGCCCCTACTGGATGAAGGAGGTATCCTAGTGACAGATGATGTGGGAAAGCTGAAGTACTCAATGCTTTCTTTGCCTCTGTATTCACGGACAAGGTCGGCTCCTGGACTTCTGCGCTAAGTGACTCAAGATGGGATGAAGATGGACAGCCAGTGGTGGGTAAAGAACAGGTTAGGAACTATTTAGAAAAGCTAAACGTACACAAATCCATGGGTCCGACTTAATGCATCCAAGGGTACTGAGGAGTTGGCAAATGTCATTGAGGAGCCTTTGGCCATTATCTTTGAAAAGTTGTGAGATCGAGAAATCCCGGATGATTGGAAAAAGGCAAATGTAGTGCCCATCTTCAAAAAAGGGAAGAAGGACGATCCAGGGAACTATAGGCCGGTCAGTCTTACCTCGGTTCCTGGAAAATCATGGAAGGGATCCTTAAGGAATCCATTTTGAGGCACTTGGAAGAGAGGAAAGTGATTAGGAATAGTCAGCATGGATTCACAAAGGGCAAGTCGTGCCTGACCAATCTGATTAGCTTCTATGCTGAGGTAACTGGCTCTGTGGACGTGGGAAAGTCAGTGGATGTGATATACCTTGACTTTAGCAAGGCTTTTGATACGGTCTCCCACAATATTCTTGCCAGCAAGTTAAGGCAATGTGGATTGGATAAATGGACGGTAAGATGGATAGAAAGATGGCTAGAAGGCCGGACCCAGAGGGTAGTGATCAACGGCTCGATTTCAGGTTGGCGGTCGGTTTCTAGCGGAGTGCCCCAAGGTTCGGTTCTAGGACCGGTTTTGTTCAATATCTTTATTAATGACCTGGATGAGGGGATGGATTGCACCCTCAGCAAGTTTGCGGATGACACTAAGCTAGAGGGAGAGGTAGATACGCTTGAGGGCAGAGATAGGGTCCAGAGTGACTTAGACAAATTGGAGGATTGGGCCAAAAGAAATCTGATGAAGTTCAACAAGGACAAGTGCAGAGTCCTGCACTTGGGACGGAAGAATCCCAAGCACAGTTACAAGCTGGGGACCAACCAGTTAAGTAGTAGTTCTGCAGAAAAGGACCTGGGGTTACAATGGATGAGAAGCTGGATATGAGTCAACAGTGTGCCCTTGTAGCCAAGAAGGCTAATGGCATATTAGGCTGCATTAAGAGGAGCATTGCCAGCAGATCCAGAGATGTCATTATTCCCTTTATTCGGCTTTGGTGAGGCCACATCTGGAGTATTGTGTCCAGTTCTGGGCCCTCACTACATAAAGGATGTGGATGCATTGGAGAGGGTCCAGGAAGGCAACCAAAATGATTAGGGGCTGGAGCATATGACTTATGAGGAGAGGCTGAGGGAGTTGGGTCTGTTTAGTCTGCAGAAGCGAAGAGTGAGGGGGATTTGATAGCAGCCTTCAACTTCCTGCAGGGAGTTCCAAAGAGGATGGAGAGAGGCTGTTCTCAGTAGTGACAGATGGCAGAACAAGGAGCAATGGTCTCAAGTTGTGGTGGGAGAGGTCCAGGTTGGATATTAGGAAAACTATTTCACTAGGAGGGTAGTGAAGCACTGGAATGGGTTACCTAGGGAAGTAGTGGAGTCTCCATCCCTGGAGGTGTTTAAGTCTCGGCTTGACCAAGCCCTGGCTGGGTTGATTTAGTTGGGATTGGTCCTGCCTAGAGCAGAGGGCTGGACTTGATGACCTTCTGAGGTCTCTTCCAGCTGTATGGTTCTATGATTCTATGACTTTCAGAGCTCTCTGGGTACGTCTACAAAGCAGGGCTAAAGTCAAATTAAGCTATGCAACTTCAGCTACATCAATTGCATAGCTTTAGTCGATATAGTTTAACTTGGCTTTAGGCACTATCTATACCAGTGGTCCCCAACGCAGTGCCCGCGGACGCCATGGTGCCCGCCAGGGCATTTATGTGCACCCACCTAATGACGAGGGCCGGCCCGAGCCATTCTTGTGCCCCGGGCCCCGGGCGCGCGGTGCATGTGCGGTGCCGCCCTTGGGCGCGCGGCACATGCACAGCCCCGCCCCCGTTCGGCAGCCCCAAAAGGTTGGGGACCACTGGTCTGTACAGAAGGAAATTGAAGAAAAAACACTCTTCCTTCGACTTTCCTTACTCCTCATAAAATGAAGGTTATAGGAGTCGGAGTAAGAAGTCCTCTAGCTTGACATTATTTTGAAATAAAGGCTTGTAGACGCGCTCTTTGTTATTTCTGAATAACGTCAGTCACTGCTGTGTAGACATACCTAAAAGAGCAAGAAGGGTGAGAAAAGGTTATTCCGGTCTGTTGGCTATATGTTCTCCCCTGCCTGAACTGGTTTGACCTGTTCTCAGAGCTCTCCCACCCTTCAAAGAACAGAGCTAAATAGGCCTCATTAAGAGCCCTTTTCTTATGTTAATTGTGTTGGAGTTGTGTTTCTTCTACCTTGTTTGCTAAGTGTTGAAATCACTGGGAGCTGAAATCACTTGAGACTGATGGGCAGAAATCACAGCCAAGAAGTACCTAGCAGTGCAAACCTCGGTGCCAGCTTTGTCCACATATTTACTCTGCTGACACCATTATTGGACCTAACTATGCCAGTTACAAGATCAAGAACACATATTCCTGTTCATCCAGAAATATAATTTATGCCATCATGTGCCTAAAGTGTCCGTCTGCTATGTATATTGGACAAACTTCTTAGACACTTCGCCAAAGAATCAATGCACATAAAACAGACATCAGGCTCTCTCACAGAGAGAAAACTGTTGCTTGCCATTTTAACCAGACTGACCATTCTCTCAATGACCTTAAAACACGCATATTGCTTCAAAGAGAAGCCTCAGAACTGTCATTCATGCTTAAATTTGACACTTTACGTATGGGTCTTAACAAAGATGCTAATTATCTCACCCATTACAAAGATAGCTTCTCCAATTATCACCCCTAATGTCATTACCTCACAGACACTAACCTTCCCCCCTCACCCCTCCTCTGTTCTTAAATCTGATTCGTCAATTTTATATGTGTTCACTTTTTTTTGATTGTATCACTTTGGTATATATGTTCGTGCCAATTTTCTTCCACAAATTGATGTGAGGAAGTGGGTCTGGCCCACGAAAGCTCATCACCTAATAAACCATCTTGTTAGTCTTTAAAGTGCTGCATAGTCCTGTCTTTTGTTTTAGCAGTGGATAGTGATTGACATCCAACGGGGTGGCAGTGGAGAGATGCAATGAGTGGCCAGCAGGGTGGTGGCAGAGAGCTATGATGAGTGGCCAGCAGGGTGGCAGCAGAAAGCAATGAGCAGGTGGATGGTGAGTAAGTTGACTTTTTTTTACCTCCGCCAACCCAGGATGGGAGGTGAACTCTGTGGATTCACCTCTGAACTCTGGATCTGCACTGACCTAGGCCAGCAACTGTGGGTGGGGTGCAGAGAAGGGTTGGGCATGTGAAGGGGACATTTAGGTTGCTGGTCTTAAGAACCTGGGAGGAAAACGACATTGCCCAACCTACTGGGACCAGGACTTTTACTCGTGGTTTATGTTTATGAATCCTGTTTGTGGTGTTTTCCCAAATTAATATCAAGTTACTTCCTTTCATTTTATTAGAGGTTTCTTTCTATGCCGTTTTTTTCTGTGCTATTTGATGAATGAAAAGGAACCCCTAGATATTGAACCTAGCCCCTTGCTGCTGCTGGCTCCACCCGGTAGAAGAGTTACATAATAAAATTCTTTCGGTCTTCAAGTGAACTGTAATGCTTCAGATAAAGTGACTGGGATCCCAATTCATTAGCAGAATTCAAATATAGACTTAAAATCTACAAGTAAGCACTTTTGTGCATTACACACAAGGGCTGAAAATCAGCCCTTCTTTCACTTAATTGACAAAACCTGTGTAAGGAATATTGAGACTGCAGCTTCCTACTGACGTTATTCCGAAATAACATAGTCCGTGTCTACACTACAAGCCTTTATTTCAACATAATGTAGAAATAATGTCAAGCTGGAGGACTTCCTACTCTGACTCCTGTAACCCTCATTTTACGAGGAGTAAGGGAAGTCGGAGGAAGAGTGATCTACCTCGGATTTCTTGCTGTGTAGACAGCACCAAAAGACGAATTAAGCTGTTTCAACTTAAGCTATGCAATTGATGTAGCTCAAGTAGCATAGCTAATTTTGGCTTTAGCTCTGCTGTGTAGACGTGCCCTAAGACACTAGATCCTGCAAGCATTTGCTGCTGTCTTTTAAACATTGGCTTTGTTTTCACTGCAAAATGAGATGCATTTTCTCCATATAAAATGGTAGAGAAGTAACTTTTACCTCATTGTAGATCAGGCCTAATCCTCCCACCTGGGGCTACCTTGATTAGCTAAACAGAACTGAAAACCTGCAGTGCCTTGTCTTCTCTACCGTTTTCCACTGAAACACACAGTTGTTTTTTGCAGTGATGTTGTAGCCTCTGCCTTTCTATTAGCTACAATGTGTATTAGCTAAGATGTGCTTAAAAAGTCCAATGTAGGCAAGGCACTGTGTCTGACCACATGCTAAATTGGTCCAGTTAAAGCTGAGGCTCTCGTCAGGCGTTCACTGGACCAATTTAGCATTAGTTACAGTATACACTGCCTTGTTTACATGAGATGTCTGCCCTGTGTATCATTGTAACAGAGGCAGGGATACCCTTGCTAGCTTTAATCTAGTAGTAAATAGGTGTGTAGATTTGGTAGCAAGTTCTTTTTGGACAGGCTTGCAGCTAGAGGACAAATTTACTGCGGTCCTTGAGTACATACTTAGATTTGAAGCCCATGCCATCATGTCTATCGTATTATTATTACCTATGATAGCTAAATTAAAGCTTGCATGGATTTGCCTACTTCTGCTACAATCATTTGCAGAGTAGATATGCCCTTATGTTAAAACATTAGCCAGCACATTCTTAAATCCTAATCTAGACAAAGCCATAGTCTAATGGGACTAAACATGGTAGAGTACTACACTGCCTTGTAATTGTTTGAAGGACTGGGCCCTAAACTCTTAGTTTATTCTAGATTCCCACCATCTAATATCAAAGCAAGCTGCAACACTGCTGCAGACTTACTTAAAGCTCTTCTTATTCTTTTGAATGTAATTGAAATCATTGTATCAGTTATCTTTCTTCATTGCCACAAATTTAAAAAGAAACAAAGAATTTTAAAACATGCTGCCTCATTAGATTACATCCGTGTTTTTCTTTTTTCTACTTCCTTTCCCCCTCTTCTTGTCTTCTTGTCCAAATAAAAGTGACTGGAAAGGGACGGAAGTTGTAGAATGTGTGGAGGTTGGTGTTGGAAATGACAGGAGGAGATGGGGGAGTAGAAGCCCAACACCACAGTACTGCCAGCTGGGGTTTCGAAGAGAAGAGTCCAGCAAGGGATATGCCTTGGGGTAAGAAAGTGACTAAATAAAGGGAAGTGACCCAGGTTGTTCCCTGCCCTGCCACAGACTTCCCATGTGAGTTTGGGCAAGTCACAATTAAAGCCAGTCTCTCTGTGCCTCAGTTCTCCACCTGGAACATAGTTTCTTTACCCCTTCCAACCAGGGTGTTGTATTGATAAAGATTCTGAAGTGCTGAGATACTACAGTAATAGGGGCCATATCTAAGACACCTTCCCTTGAAGCCTCTATTGGGACCAATGTGTGTCAGCTGTATTGGTAATAGCAACAACTTTTCAAGGTGAAATACTTCAGTTTTAAATTTATTTTTTTCACACCTTTATTTATCACCTAAAACAATGGGTCTTTGGCCTCTAAGCACCCTCATAATAACATTAATAATGACTGTGCTCTGGTAAATCATTATGACCAAGCAGCTGGTAATTTCATTAAAATTAAAACAAATTTATCCATGTTGAGTGGCATTTCAGAATACAGGATTTTATTCTTTTAACTTTAAAAGTGTGTGTATATATATATATACAGGGCTCGACAATCTATGTAATCTACTCGCCCCGTGGCGTGTAGATTACATCCCGGAAGAGCTGGCTTCAGGCGATTTGCGCATGCGCAGAACGCCGGACAGCGCTCGCCGCGGCTCGGCGAGCCCTGTGTGTGTGTGTGTGTGTGTGTGTGTGTATATATATATATATATATATATATATATATTACACACACACATTTAATTTCCAAACAGCTAAGTTCTACCATTTTGAAAAGTAGAGATTCATAATGAAGTCACCACCACAGCCTCCATAATTAATAGCAAATGTCCATCTTATTTCCAGTAAGTTCTGCCTCTGGCATCATCCAAGAATTATTATCTAAACAACACAGAATTATAGGTAATTATGAACTATGCCTGGGCAGATAACCTTGCTGCACCAAAATGCATTTTTTTAAATTCTATTATTGACTTTCTTTCGTAAGGCGTGTGGTTAATATACCTGTTCTGTTGTTAGCCCTATTTCTATTGTACTTATCTCTAGGTGCACTGGGGAAGGGGATGTAATTTTTTTTTTTTTGAATGTCCTGATTGAAAGGCCATTGAAATCAGTGTCAGTCTTCCATTGACTTCAGGTCAGGCCCCCTGTCAAGGCTAAATCCCCACTGTGGCTTGATGAACGCAGAAGTACCCTAAAACCTTATCTTTCCAGGCTTTGGTATAAAACTTCCCCCTAAAATCTTAAAAACCTAGATTTTGGGGATAAAAATCCGCTGCCACCACCCAAGTAATGGTAAGAAAACCAGGGAAGAGATCACTTGGGAAATCTCAGCCCTAAAGTAAAACCAAGACACAAAAATTAACCAATACCAGGTTAATAACAAAGAAAGAACTTTTCTTATCACCACAATACTCCTGTTACAAGCATAGTTGGATCGGCTAGATGATAAGAGCCACCAATTAATAAACTCATGGGGAATTTTCCCATGGGGAACAAAACTTAGTTATAAAAGAGAGGAAAACCCATTTCTAAATGCACAGACATCAGATCCACAGTCCCAAACCATAAAACAATAAAACCTAATGGATTTATCTAAACTTTACCCTACTTACAGATAGTGAAGAGTCTTTTCTTGGAGAGAGACACTGTGTCTGTCCCCCTCAGTATCTGGAGAAAAACTACTCAGGGACAAAGGAGGGAAAAAACAAAAATTCCTTTGTCCCAGTTTGAAATTCCTACTTGCATTTCTATTGGCTGCCTGCTACCTGGCTAGGTACAGTTAACCCCTTAGTCCCCAGGCTGCAGGCTAACCCTCATGGTCATGACACCCTCACATACTTAATTGGCCATTATCACTATAGCATCTGAGCACCTCTACTGCAGAGGTTGCAACTGCAGTGAGGGGAGGCTTCCCCACCCAAGTGCCTATGCCTGTTCTGGAAAGGTCACTCTTAGAGGTGAAAGGGGTAGGTTAGATACAAGCCCACTGATGGGGAGAGGGCAAAAGGGGGCAGTTGCCCCAGGGCCTGGCAATACAAAAGTGCCTAGGGCTCCCAGCTGCTGTCGCTACTGTAGCAGCGGCAGTGGCTGGAGCCCCAAACCATTTAAATCACTGCTGAAGTGCCACACAGCACACTCCAGGCAGCACTTAGGGCTGGGAGGGGTGCGGTGTGATGCGGTGTGTTCTGGGAGGTGCTGAGGGCTGGCTGTCCCTCAGGCCCATCCCTTCCACCTCAGGCCCCGCCCTTTCTAGAAGCACAGAGCTGCTCCCCAACCCCCATTTTGCCTAGAGTCCCTGGTGAGATGCCCAGGCCATTCAGTCCTTGGCTTCTCTAATGCTAGGGTGCCAGTGCTTTGGGGGATCTAATTCTTTCCCACTGGGAAGCAGGCTAAGATCATCAATTCATTTCATATAGGCCAGTAAACCTGTTTCATAGTCAGACTGAGCCAGTCTAATTTAAACTGGAGATGCAGATGTGAAAAGCTCCACATCCCATTACCGGAATCATATGGTCCCCTTGGAATTTTATTCAATTAGTAGTCGCACTAAAGTCATGTATTCATTAACAAGGGAGTTGTTATATTTCGGTCTCTTTCATATAGTACAGGGAAAATATATTCTTTTTAACAGATATTTGTGTAAGCAAGCTCTAGAGTATGTGCGTCTCTCTCTCCTGAGTTTGATTTTAGTGTATTTTAGAAATGATGTTTAAAATTATACTCCTTAGGTTTCCTTTTTCATACACTAACTAATCATTATGTAACCCAATAATGATCCTGGAGAAAAACCGCATAGGAGTAGGAAGAGGGCATGAACAATAGACCTCTTTCATTTACATCTGACAATTATCTGAAAGTCTAGAGTATGGTACTTTTATGACTCAAAGACTTTGCAGTACTTACTGCTACAGGGCACCATTAATACAATCATGTGCGCTGTAATACCTGCCACCCTTTACATATTTTTCCTGAGACTCCACACAGGAGATAAATACACAAACATATGCTTCATTGTATTTATGTGATAAAATGGCTAAACACAATAAGGAAGGAATGTTAAAAGAACCAGACTAGTGAGGAAATTATCGCTGAGTTGGAGGAGTTGAAGTGATGCTATTTTAATATAGACAGAAGATATTTCATTGTGTGTATTAGAGCTATCTGAATAATTGGATGCGAATAAATTACCCCACAAATTTAGCTCCTGCCCCTATGAATCTCTGCACTGGCTTCACTTTTTATGAATTAATTTGCTATTTTAATGATTTAATGTTTTTACAAAAACACATTTCAGCCTGTGAGAAGTTCTGAACTGTGCTCTTTAATTATTCATGTTTCCGAGTGTATTATTGATCACTTAAGTCACATGTGTGGGGGTTTTTTTCTCCCTGATTGGACGACAAATGTTTTAAATAGAAAAATAATGAACAGCAAATAAATGCTTTCATTCACACACAAATGCCTTTATTGGTATGCAAGTGCAGGTGTTTAAATGCAGTTCAGGTATTCCCCAAACTTAAATATGAATAATAATCCATTAATTTAAATGTTCATATGGAGTGAAATTCACTCTGTGCAGAGAGCTACCACAAGGTCTGTACACTAATGAAGTCTCATTACTGCCCTCAAAATAGCATTCAAGAAGGACTTCTCCCTCTCTGCACAGGGAAGAATTTCATTCCAATGGTGAATAGAAAAAGTGGAATGAACACTGTGGAATTGGCCAGGTCTTTGGACCTTACATAAATGTTCCTCTACTCCGGCTCCCTGACAGGGGCTACGTCTACACTGTAGTCTTCTTGCGGAAAAGCTTATGCAAATGAAGCGCAGCGATTTGAGACTCTTGCGCAAAAGGGTTTTTTTGCGCAAAAAGGAACTGTCTATACAGCTCTTTTTTGCACAAAAGCCTCTTGTGCAAAAGAGGCTGCTCATTAATTATGCAAATGAAATGTGGCAATATTTCACGCCATGCTTCATTTGCATAAGCTTTTCCGCAAGAAGGCTACAGTGTAGACATAGCCTAAGTGAGCTGCTCTCGTGTGTATTTACACTCTTAAAATGATTTGTACATAATCATTTTTAAAAGATTCTTTATGGAGATCTGTGTAACACTGGTATGAAATCACTAGAAGATTTACCTGGCATTGTTTGGATCCTTCATTCAATTAATTTTTGTTTTTCTTTGTTTATATCATTGATCTGGGATGGGATGGGAATGAGGCGTTCAGTACGCAGGCTGCCCCAGGGATAGAGGACTACCCCAGCCTCTTTTCACTGCAGCAACTTGGGGCCAGGTGAGAAGTGCTTCTTCATAGCTGCTGCAGCTCCAGCAGGCCTCGTTGGAGGAGGGTGCCTGTCCCCTAGCTGGGACAGGTCCAGGTTTGTCTGCCCCCTGCGCTCTCCAGGCAGAGTGAGGAATGCAGCAAACTGCACTTTCCCCTCACTCCCTGATGAAGGGGAACAGCCAGCAGTGTTCCTGTACAAATTAGGGGGAGAGGAGCCTCAGCCCCTCCTCTTCCTAAAGGGCACTTGAGCGGTGGGAGGCTCAGGGATGGAGCAGTCTCGGAGGGTATCTCCCGCCAGCCCCTTTCACCTGCCCGGTGATTCTATCTAGTTTCTGTATGGTTTTCTCAGAAGCAATCCCATTCCAGGCACATCCCATTTTCCCACAGACATCAGGTGTTCAACATAAATCCATGAACTAAGCGTGAGGTTTCCAGGTTGTTTTGCAAAAGCTTTTATGGGAGCTAATCTTGACAATTAAAAGTATAACTTCACTAAAGAATACAAAAATCAAAAGAAAGGGCATTTTTTGTCAGGTCAACCTCAAGAAGATGCAAACAGGTACAAGTTATCTTGGGGAGTTACTTCCCTGTGTCAACTCCTCATTCCCGGGACAGTATTTAATACCCTCTTTCCTTCACCAGCCATTGCTTGATTCACAGAGCAAACCCCCTCTCCCAACAATGTAGCAGGAGGAAGTATTATTTTACAAAAGCTTCCTTAGCATTCCGTTGTTTTCAGTGGCTTCCTTCTTGTTTTAAATGTGCACAAAGATAGGGCTAGTCAAAGCATTTGGGGGAATTCCTAACATTGACATTATTGTTTGTCAAGTTTCAGATTAAAAAAAAAAAAGTTAGTATTTTTTAGAAACTCCACCAAATTTTCAATTCATGTTATTCAGATCTATATCTACCTTTTATTAGCAAGGTGCTCAGATTGTAAGTGTAGCAACCTTAATGATGACAGTTACTTAGCCCCACATAAAAAGCAAGAAAGCAAAACCTCAAAAGCTATTTGTAGTCCACTTTCTTATCTTTTAGTGCATCCTCTTATCACCAATTGTTTGAGAGTAGTGAACTGGCCTCTCTTTCCTTTATTGTACCAGTTCAGAAGTGTGACCTATACACTTGGCCTCTCTTTACAGCTCCAGCCCTTTGGCTGGGGCCTTTGGGTCTCTCCGCTAGGAAGAGATTTCTCCGTAAGGGCTTATAATGGATTCAGAAGTCCTGGGTTACAACATCCCTCTTTCTCTTCTTCACCAGGGAAGGAAGAAAAGAAAGTCAAAACAGGAACCAAAGTGAAGTGATCGTACACAACACAACCTCCCTCCCCCCAGTCTGGGGCTTCAGCAGTCTTTGACCTCCTTTAGCACTGAAGTGGTAGGGGGACTCCCAAACCCACTCTCTTCTCTGTGTCCCAGCACAGAGGCCCTATGTTAGGTACACATAAATTTCCTACACACATAAGTTTCCTACTACCCCATTAGGTTGCTTCCTACCTATGGCCTTTGCAAGCATCTGCTGCGTAGCAACCGTCCCTGAATCCATCTACCAGAGAACAGATACTGCAGTAGATGAGTGAAATGAATGTACACCACATTTTCCTCCCTCTCCTACCCCTGACTTCCAGGTATACATGAGATAATAGTCCCTCTGTAATGTAGAAAGGTAAGAATAGAGAAGAACCTTATTTCTGATAATTTATGTTCAGAGTGCCTCACATATTTTTTGTCTGAGCATAATTCATCTGAAGTCCTTTAATTTGGAACAAAAAGTAAAATATTATCAAACCTCTCTGAGAGCAACATCTGATCACTCCACTTATTTTGTCATATATTGGCAATTATTTGTATATTAGTTTTTATTGTAGCTTGTAAGTTCTTTGGGGACAGGAATAATCTTTTATTTATATGTATGTACAGCACTTTTCAGAATGGAGCCTTGTACCTGACTGGGACAGACATAATACCGGCCATCACAAAAGAAATAACATACTATTTTAAACATTATATCAAGTATTTTGAATATTTCAGAAGAATTATTATTATTATTATGCGTATAGATCCAATCTATACACTAGCCTCTGGATTATATTGCAAAATGAAGAAAGTTCCATAGACATCCAAAACAGACAGTATGTCACAGTCTGATGCTAGCATTCATTTTAAAAGTTACTGCTGAGTTCAATGGTCTTTCAATCAGACCTTAACTTTTTCAGTTTTTAACTCTGGTCATCTGACCCTAGAAATTAATAGAGTAGCTCTGGGAGTATAGAAATATATTGAGAGTAAAAAATTAAAATAGTTTCTTACAGATATGTTGAAGGACTGTTTCTCTTACAGTTGCAATTTGCAGCTGCAGTGTATTTATGTAGAGGTTTCTCTGTAATCACATCTAGAATTTGCCTGTAATCATGTTTAGAATGCTTTTGTCTGCAGACACTACAAAAATCTTGCTGGGGAAAGAAAGGGGATATTCAGCGTTAGTACATATTTAAATGGTGGTTTTATTTTGATATTCCACAATTTTCTTTTTCTGTGTCATCAGAATCCAGTGCAATGTTGTGGTCAAGGCAGTTCCTGGGAACCTGTTTTTTAAAGGCATAAATATGTCTATTGGGTATGTATAACATCTTAGAAATCCTAAATACTAGAATATAAAACACCCTCAAGTTTTTTGAAAAACCTCTGCTCCATATTGGCTAATTCAATGTGGCAAGTGATTAATGGGATTGGACTGACTCTGGAAGGCTGTGTAGTAGAAAAGACAACACAGAGACTGATAGCAGACTTCTTAGCATAGCCCAATGGACAAGATGGATTCAACAATTTTTGTTAGGAACATGGGGATTATCATAGTGGATTGGTCTTTTACTCCAGCATCCAGTCTCTGAGAGCTGACATTATCAGATGCATCTAGATACAAGAATTCTTGAAAAGACAATCAAGGAATAGTTTGCCCTTAGATTAAGTTTCTTCCTATCCCAGGCATTTAGTGCTTGATTTATGACCTGAAGCATGAAGGTTTTCATTGATTATGTTTTTAATCATATCTCAGTTAATTATGGACTTAATTTGTCATCTTCTACACAAACTACCCAGAATCACTTCACAGAGTTAAATATCGGACAATATACATTACTACAGCATAAATTACTCAATTAACAATGTTGTAAAATACTTTGTATTTAGCTTAGTGTATTTCTCCCTTCCCCCCCTTGCCCTCATCCCTTTGGGCTGGATGCAAGTTAAATCAATATAAACTGGATTTAAACCAATATAAGAGCTTTTTTGTGAGTGGAGAAGGAATTGTTCTGAGCCCTAAGGATCTGCCATTCCCTCTTGGCTCTTTCCCTTTGAGGCCCCAGATCACAACAAATCTGTCATCCAGAGGAAGGCTGTATGAGGCTCCCTGTGGAGCCTGGAAAAGCCTTTCCTACAAGAGCCAAAGGGGATTGCTAGAGAACGAAGGCGATGCTGCTTCTAAATGTATTCTTCACACCCTTTGGACCAAGCCAGCAGAAAAGCATGGGACCTGATCTCCGTGGCTCAGAATAGCTGAACTTTATCAGAATTCCTTACTGAATCTCTAGTTAGAGTGAAAGGCACTGACATTGTACACACTGCCACAAATTCCTCTTGTCAGATGGCATTTTAATGATTACATCCTCTCATACATGTCTAATTCTGTAATGCCACATTCAGCATACTGGCCTGTTTTAATGTGAGGCAGTGTTGCCAAGAGCCTCTTCCTGATCTCATTTCCATGCATGTAGCTTTGTGTGCACACAGCACCAATGTGTGCATTTTTATGCATGATTACTTGTGCACAAAAATGAT
Source organism: Rafetus swinhoei (assembly GCA_019425775.1). NCBI lineage: Eukaryota > Metazoa > Chordata > Testudines > Trionychidae > Rafetus > Rafetus swinhoei. Next base: position 61,145,850 of record CM033427.1, read on the forward strand.
AGAATGCAGATGGGAGGAGGCATTGTGTGTCATTTACCAATGCACATGGGACTTCCGTATGTCAATTCGGTCAGCCATATGTACAAATTATAGTGTGGAAAATTTGCAGATGCAAGTTATTAGATATGCATTTGTGTTCATGGAAATATTAAGGCCCTATTTCAAAACTATCTGCTCCTAAATGTGTGAATTTACATTTTTTACCACCTCATTTAGTTTTTTAATTTATTTTTAATTGAATGCAAAAACAATTGTGTGATCAGTGCAAATTATTTTTCATACCACCAAGATTCTGACCCTGTCTCTTTATTTCATGTGTACAACAGGAACTAAAAAGCTCACATGCCTCATTTCTGAAGTAATCACATCTGTGCTTTGTAGCAATTTAAATGGTAAGCAAACTTTGCACTGTGTGATAATGGAAAGCTATTAGACTGTTTTTCTTCTCTTTGGTCTGTGAATTTGGCATTTATCTAGATTGTTAGCTGATAGAAAGGGAATGTGGTACATTTTTACAGAGGGCATTGCAGATGTGAGGAGAAGTTTAACAACAATGGAATTATGGATAGCCCATAAAAAATAAAAGAATCAATGCAAACCTTTTAGAAAATGAGAAATTAGGTTTTGCCTGTGTTTGAATGATGGCATTTCATCTGTTGTTAAATAGAACATAAAAAAAACACCCCTAATTTCCTTCCACATTTTTACTAATCAATGCTTTGCTTTTCTCAAGTATTAATAGAACAGAAAGTTCTTTTAAAAATCACTGGTGAATACTAATTGCCTGTTTAAAAACGTGCCAAGCAGCATGTGACAAATGGAGAGCTACAGCAGGTAAGGCACTTGCCCGCAAATTCTTTGTTAGCTAGGATGCACAGAGTTACCACACCAGCTATTCTAAATTTAAACGACCCCCTTTACTAAACATGCTAATGCATGTTCTACAACAATTTGATGCCTAGCTTGATTAAAATCACAATTATTCCCAGTGGAGATAGAAAGCACTGTAACCAGTGGCACTGAACATCTATTTTATTTAGTAACGATGAATTGTTTTAAGTTGTTTTAAACAAATTTGAGCTAAGGGGGGGGGGGAGTCAGTTTCCCCAAATACCTATTGATGAACACCACTTGCAGGGAGAAAACAGATATTTTGAGGGTAAGATGTGTGTAATAGGGTGAGTATCAGTGATGCTAAGATTATGAATTGAGTGAGTTATGACTACAGACCCTCACCCAGATTCCTCTCCCTATCATACCAGCAGAAAGCTGGAGCCGCTATGTTGATTTCAGTGGAACTACTTCTGATTTATCCTGGAATGCCTGAAGGCTGAATTGGCCTAGCGTGCAATTCTGCACAAGCCTATCACCACCCACAGCAGCCTCCCTTATCAGCATATTATTATTATCATATGCTTTGAAGAAAAAATAACTTAACCTGAATGACTATATAGCAGGAATTTTTCTGATACAGGCAAATGGAGAGCCTAAGATTACACAGCAATAATTTTTCCCGATAGGGCAAGACTCTCCAAGTAGCCCCATGACCTGCCTAGAAATTATTGTGGGTGCCTTCCCTCACTTTCAAGGAAAAGGAATATCCTGCTTCCTGCTCTTCCCTACAAGCTCTAATAGCAAGGAATGCATTAGTGCTCGGTATGGTAGGTGTCACTGTGGATTAGCACTCCTGTCTTCGGGCTGAAGGCTCCTGGATTTGGGTTGTGCTCATAATACAGGTTCATAAGCAATGTTCACATTATAGAATCAGAAAATGACAGTGCTGCACACTCAGCAAACCTGTTGATGGGGGAGAGGCAAAGGGAGCAATTGCCCCAGGGTCCAGCAATATAAAAAGACTTGGATTTCCCAGCCAGTGCAGCACCAGTGGCACCCGGAGACCTGGGCCCTTTAAATTGTCACCGGAGCCCCATTCAATGTGCTGCAGAGCCCTGGGTGATATGCTACAGATGGTGCTGGGGAAGGTACCACCCAGGCAGCACTGAGGACCGTCTGCCCGGGTTCTGGCCCCACCACTTCCACACAAGGCCCTGCCTCTTCTGGGAGCCCAGAGCCACCTCCCCCACAACTTGCCCAGGGCCCCAGCGAGTCTGTCAGCTCTCCTGATGGTGGAGTTTTCTCAGTTAGATGAGACTTTTAGCCAGAATCCTTTTTGCTCACCTCTGGTGGCTACAGAAAGGAATAATCCCATGGTGCATTTTAAAAGCATTAGGATTAATATTTAGACTGCACTCAAAGTGCGCCAGGCACAGTCCCTTCTCCAAAGTATAGACATAATTAAGAAAATAAAAAGGTAGGGTTGGGGAAGAAAATGGGACAACAACAAGAAAAACAATCAGATCATAGCTAGGCTATTTTTAAAATCATTTTATGTGTGTGCGTGTGTGTGTGTGCTTTAAAAACAGATCCATTGCTGCATATGAAATGTCTGCCATATTTGTTTGTTCTGCTAGTACAGCCAGTCCCCGAGTTGTGAACGGTCGACTTACGACCATTCGCAGTTACGACCGAAGCTGTCTTAAATGGCGGACCCCGAGTTACGAACACAATCCGCACTTACGAACAGCGTGGTCGCGTGTAACTCTATGGGGTCCGACTTATGAACAATCCGAGTTACGACCAATTGCTTGGTCCGTAACCAGTTCGTAAGTCGGAGAGAGGCTGTATATTTTTGTTCCCTTGGCCTCCAGTACTGAAAACATTTACATATGTGCTTTATCTGCATGAGTAGTCACACTGAATTCAATAGCAGAACTCATATGTGTCAATTTTTGCATGTGCGTATTTGCGGGATCAGGGTGTTTAAAAGACCTTATATAAATATATTGCCTTATACACTTGAGAAACTTAAGGCGCAGTCAGGGCTGAGAGAAAGAGAGTGGGAGAAGCTAATAGAAGGTGTGTAAGTAGCCTGTGCTTATTGTTTATCTATCTGTTAGTGCCATCGGTAGATTACTGGAATAGCTTTTTAATAAGATTTCATTGGTCATTTTCACCTCATTGGCTGAGAAACACTGGAGCATTTCAGCCACAAGGGTAATCAACGAGATTGTTGCAAATGGTCAGTGTCAGCATAAAAATTATCATGACATCAGTGAACCCCTGGAGTGGACTTTGTCAGCTGCTTCATCTCAAGATCAACAATGGAGATATTGGAAACTAAACCAAACTAGTTTGGTTTTGGCAGGTTTTGTCACAGGGACCTATTGTTAGACTGGGAGACCAACAACTTCTGAAGCCTTAGGACTAAGGAGTGCTGCTACATGCACAGTGACCCTGAGGGCTGGACCCCAGGGCAGTTGCACAAAAAAACCCCATCAGTAATGGTAGACACAGAAAATAACACCAGATAACTTTGAGCACCTTACCAGAAATCAATCTGGATGGTGCTCAGTTTGCAAGGAGGCCACCACCTTTGGGACTTGCAATGATGATGACTGGAAAAAATGTATTCTATCTTTGTCAGCCTTAGTTGGAAACGTGTTTTATCAAACAGAACAGGCACCCTACTGTTGCTCAAAATGATCTGGTACACGTGACAGTTTTGGAAGCCAAAATGACAATGGTGACAAATAAACATCAAAATATTCCCACACGGCATCTTCTTAGCATACGTAGTTTTGTGCAAAGAATTCATGAATGAATTCCAAATTAGCTGTATTTTGGTTGTCAGGCTGTCGCTAGCCATCAGATTGATGACACCCTTGCTTCCTGTCACTCTGCAATCGTATCTGACATATGCAGCTTGTTAAATTCTGGTTCACAGGCTCCATTGGTATAATATCTTCCTTTGTATTTCAGTACAAGTAGAGTTATGTGTAGAAAAACAACTACGAGTAACAAATGGATGCAACTAGATGTTAATTGAAATGAAGTAGTTGATCACAGCTTTATGGTATTTTATATGGTAAATCAGAAAAATTGCTAAAATTAAAGTTAGCTGAATCCCATATAAACATTCCTGAAATTCATTTGGTTGGATTTGATTTTTTTTAAGTGTTTTACAGGTTGTTGGGTTTTTTTTTTTTTTAATTTCCAGTTGTATTATATGTTGTACATATAACATATTCCCAATGGGCTTATTTCCGAAATACTAATTTAGGGCCATACTGTGTCATACATTTTATAAGCAAAATTGCCCATTGCTTCTCAGGGCAAGTTTACACTGGAAATGAGATAGCAATGCTGCTGCAGCACTGTGGCATAGGCACTATAGCAACGGAAGTGAATTTTTTGTCACTGTAGTAAATCCATGTCTGAGAAGTGGTAGCTATGATAATAGATGAACTGTTGTCTAAACTTGGGACTGGGTAGGCTTACTAAGTCCCTTAGGGCATGTTTACACTAGGAAATTATTTTGAAATAATAACTCCCAAAATAACTATTTCTAAATAGCGTGTCCACACTACAGAGAAGTCTTGAAATTAGTCCGAGGGAGACTACCTCAACTTAGAGTCCCAGGAAGCACTGAGGAGTAATTACTTAGAATGAGTCTGGGGAGTAGTTATTTTGAAATAGCAGCAGTGGAGCATCCACACTACTGCTATTTCAAAATAACTGTTTTGAAATAAGCATTATTCTTTGTTGAAAGCAGGAGTTATTATTTTGAAATAACCAGTCCATTATTTTGAAATAACGGACTTGGAAGTGTGAATACAGGCCCCTCCCTAGCCCATATGTCTTTATCAAATGTGTAGCAGCTGGTATAAGATAAGAGCCAGTCCTTAGCTTTCAATCTATAGCTTTCCTGTCACTATTTGCACAGTAGCTCTATTAATCTACAAATTCATTTTTTAAAAACTTCCCAGCTTATCAATAGCTTCCTGCTGGCTAATATGCCATGTTTTCCTCATCTGTTTGAGACAATGAGGGTTTATCAAACATTGCTGCATCAGCACATATCATGCCATACACCTGTATTTGAACAATTAGCTTATTATAATATGTGTCTTACAGGTGATGAAATACACAAAAGGTGGCACCTTAACTTCATAGGTGAGTAAAGCTGATCATAGGTGAGTAAAGCAAGCTGATCCTGAGAGTGGAGTTATTGTATTCCAATGATTTCTAGAGATATCTCCCAGAAAGAAAGAAATACTTACCGTGTTAGGGCAGGATTGTTTTCCAGACATGTCTATCAAGGTAAAATAAATTCCTATCTCCTCAGTTGGGGTAGTCATGCAGAATTGCAGATACTCCTTTTTGGGGTGGGGTGGCTGATCCTGATAAACTGCTGAGCACCTGGGCCATGCATTGAGAATGAGGTATATTGCTCCTTTCCAGATCAGGCCTTAAGTTCTGCACAGTGGCAGGGTTATATTTACACTGTAAAATTTAGCATCTTATTCATATCCATTCTGTGGCTTTTTTATAATAACAAAACAGCAAAACTTTTCTTATATTCAATCAGTATTGCAGGATTTTCCTACACACAATCGGTATCACATTTCTGTACCATTCCCCTCTTTCCCGTGTTCCTAAGATAAATAAAGCTGCTGTTACTGAGGCTTTATGTACCTTGATCTCACTATTAATTACTATTATCATTTGTCCTTTAATATTGACAATGGATCATTGTTAGATTAAAATAATTGCTTAATTACAAAAATAAATATTCTTAAATTTAGAACAGCTAAAGATTAAACATTATCCTTTATTTGCTAAAGATTTCTGTTTGAATATGTTTTCCCATCCTAGAAAAAAATGTATTTGCCTCAGGCTGGAGAACACCACTCATGTCATTTAGTTTTGATGCATTGCTTTCTGGCTTTATAAGCCCGTCATGGCAGGTAGACTCAGATTGATTAATGTCTTTGAGAGTTTGTACTTGAAAACTTTCTGAGCCGTATAACATATATTACCGTTTCAAGATAGCCATCTGCAACTAACTCCTGAGAGGCAGTATCTTGTCTGTCCAGTGCCTGGAACATAGGGACTGCAACATTTTTGCAGTATTTTAGATCTGAGATGAAATTATTCTGCATCCCAAGCCTGAAAACCAGTTAGGTCATTTACAGACCAATCCTACAGTCTTTCAGAACAGAAGGTGAGACATATAGATGAACATAATTTGTTGGGGAAGAGTAAACATGGTTTTTATGAGGGGAAATCATGTCTCACCAATCTACTAAATTTTTTGAGAGGGAGTCAACAAGCATATGGACAAGGGGGCTCTAGTGGATACAGTGAACTTAAATGTATAGAAAGTCTTTGACAAGATCCCTCACTAAAGGTTCTTAAGTGAAGTAAGCTGTCATGGGATAAGAAGGAAGGTCCTCTTGTTAACTGGTTAAAAGATAGAAAACAAAGGGTAGGAATAAATGGCCAGTTTTCAGAATGGAGAGAGGTAACTACTGGTGTCCCCTAAGAGTCTGTCCTGGGACAACTCCTATTCAACATGTTGACTGGTGTGGAGAAAGTAACTCCTCCTTATTTATTTATTCCTTCCTGTAACACAAGAACCAAGGGTCACCAAATGGAATTAATGGGCAGCGGGTTAAAAATAAACAAAAGGACGTATGTCTTCACACATTGCACAGTCATCCTGTGGAACTCCTTGTCAGAGGATTTTGTGAAGACCAAGACTTTAACAGAGTTCAAAAATAATTAAATAAATTCATGGAGGATAGGTCCATCAATGGCTATTAGCCAGGATGGTAAGTGTGGTGTCCCTAGCCTCTGTCAGGGCTGGAAATGGGCAACAGGGGATGGATCACTTGATGAGTAGCTGTTCTGTTCATTCCCTTTGGAGCACCTGGCATTGGCCACTGTTGGAAGACAGGATAGTGGGCTAGATGGACCTTTGTTCTGACCCATTAGGGCCATTCTTATGCATGTCCAAAACTGGAATTTCATCCCTAACAAACTTTGGCATTCACAGAAAGTGAGCAAAACAAAGCTGAACAAAACAAAAACCTGATGGATCAAGGTTTTGCAACACCAAAGTCTTTCTTGGGCTCACTTGTGTTCAACCAAAAAGGATGTAGAAGGCAGAAGAAGATTCATGTTGCTTTCTCCAGCTCATGCTAGTAAGCAGGGGATGGACACAGTCTTACTGGGGAACACAGGGACAGTTTCCTGCTAGTGTCTTCATGGAAATTAGTTACGCAGACTTGGCAGCCCTACAGGCTAGAAGATTTCCCTGGGTAGGAGAATCTTCCAACAATGGGGAGTTGACCCATCCCCCATGTCAGAGGCATGGTGAGTTGTAAGCAGGCCCAGTCAGAGTATTCCTATACCACGGTGTTCCTCAACTGCCAGAACATCGCTTAGGAGGCATCAGCAGCAAGCACAAAGTACAGCCAATCTAGGGCTGCTCTACTATATACTAGAAATACTAGGGGGGGTTGTACATTTTTAACTATCCTATATAAGCTGCAGCAGAGCCCTAGTTAAGATCAGGATGAAAATAAGACACTAAGTAGAAAGAGCTGAGAATTGTTCTCTGTATTCCATTGCCGGGCTCTAGTACTAAATGACTTGGCCAAGATCCCACAGGATTCAACTAACTTCAGATAAGTTATTTTGGTTTAGGCCCCACAGTGTAGCAGAAAGATCTGCTCCTTTAAGAGCCTGCAAAGCCAGGGAACAGCAAGCTCCCTAGCCTAAGGAGAAGCACAACAGGCAAGTGTTGGGAACCAGCTGGTCCAGCTAAGCAGCAGCTAATGATTGACTCTCATTCTCAGTTGGAAGGTATAATTAAGGACCTGGCTTCTTAAGGGGGGAGGGAGTAAAAGCAGGTGTGTTAGAAGTGCTTTACTGGGGAGCAATGGAAAACTGCATTAAGGTAAGTGTGACTGTAGCCCCCGTGAGACAGGGTGTAGAGGACCCTGAAGTGTCTATCCAGGATTATATAATTTTTCAGAGGGGTAGCTGGGTTATTCTGTACAGGATAAACCTAAAAAAAACCAACAAATAGTCTAGTAGCACATTGAAGACTAACACAACATGTACATGGTATCATGAGCTTTCGTGGGCATAGCCCACTTCAGATTACTGGAGTGTTTTAGTCCAAGATAAATAAAATTGACACATGTGGAAAGGGTGTTCTCTCCGCTGTTCTAGTTGTAAAATTCTTTCCTTTAACCATCAGTGCCCATTACATTCCAAATATTGATGCAGAAATCGTTCCCTGCTGCTGACTGGTTATTTGTTATAAACCACAACTGAAGAATTTCCAGATGCTGTAAGTTATTCAATTAGCTAATTTTCTTATTTTTTAAAGGGAGGGGGGGTGAGCATCAGCATTCAGCAGCTTATAAATTATCTTGAGAGGAGGAGGTTTTTGGATACCAGAAAGATTAGTGCAATATAGAAACCTAGATAGATAGTACAGGACTACTTAAGAGATTGAGAATGGGGTTTAATTGTGAAATTGGCAACACTTTTATAGTTGCACCTAGAGGCCCTGCTACAGGACCATTGTTTTTTAAGGTTTTTTTTTTTAAGTTGTAGACTAACACTGAGAGACTTGTAAACATACTAACAGGCAGTTCCTTGCCCAAAGAGTTTACAGTCTGAAGACCAATAGTGGGATGGGACTTGGCTAAGGTCCTCATGGATCAACATTCACATCACATTCTTCATCAATACCTGTCACAAGCCAGGGAAGGTAAAGATCTAATCAGTGGGTCAACTTCAGAGAGGATCCCTGGTCATGTGACACCTAAGGTATGTTGCACATACATCAGGTCAGTAATAAAGATATGAATAGGTCTCCAGACTTCTAGTCCCCTGCCCTACTCATTAGCACCAAGGCACATCTGCACATTATCATTTATAGCTATTTTTGTTTTAATTTAGAAGAGAGAGGAGGTTCTATCTATTTCCCTCCTTCCCTCTCCCCCTGCCCCCCAAGAGCCACAGTGTAATAAATTAGTGATAATCTTGCTCTCCATTCCTAGTCTTCTAATTCCAAGGACAGATGTTGAAAGATCCCCTTTCACATGGTCTCTCCTTTTTATGCAGAATATTTCTGCTTGGCCAAGATTGACAAAAGCCGAAACTCTAAGATTGTGATCAGCAAAACCTTTGAGAATGCTTGTCTCCATTCTTTCTCCATCAAGTGAAGATGGGAAAACACATTGCCAGAAAACAATCTGCTTGTTGTGTATGACATCAGTGTGAAAAAATCTTTAAACAAACCTGAAGGTGCGGACATGGGAAAATAACCCTGCTTTCTTGGCAGACAATTATGTTAGCTGTAAATGCCAGTGGCCACGAGTGGGACTCTCAGCAGCTGCTAAGACTGTGGGTTTGAAACTGAAAATTATCTGCTGAACAAACCAAGCAGTGGGTCTCTTCTGAATTTTGCTTGGGTGTGGATTGCTGAGTCATTTATCCAGTTCAAGAAATTTTGCTGGGTCATGTTTTGCATAGCTCTTACTTCAGTTATAGCATAGCAACTTTTTGCAAGTTAAATCAACTCAGAGTTTCTTTTCCTTTCCCTCTCCCACATCCATCCCCAAGTCAAGCAGCGTACTGCAGGAGAAAAACCTATATTGTACCTATATCATACTGTTATCTTTTCATGTCAGCTGTTTACTTATTCCAGGGCTGTAGAAATCTGCCCAACAAAAAAGATTAGGTGTCATGTCATGCTGAGTGTCTGCAGTGTTCAGCACTTGCTGTGCACTCCTCAGTGAAAATGCAGTCAACAAATACTGAGACAGTTGCATCATCTACTGAGGGTGATTTTAAAAACGGAAGATAAAACTTATTTTAAAAATGAGTTCTAGTCAGCACATCATGAAAATATATGGATCCTCCTCAGCATGTTAAACACAATTATCCCATAGCATCAGATGATCACATGCAGGAAGGATTTCTTCCTGCCATCTCCCATGATTGATAGTAACCAGTTGGGGAAGGCAGGGAAACCACCTCGCCTGCTCCCCCATGATGTGTTGGTCACTGCTTGCAGCACGATGCAAGACTCAATAGTGGATCCATGGTATGATTCACTTTGGTAAATCCCATGTTGTAGCAAAGCATATAACACATCTGGAGAAGTGAATTTTAATTTTCATGGGGAATTTCCCTTATAAAGAGAGTGCAGGGCTAAATTAAGAAAGGGGCTTTAGGGATTGCAGCTCAGGGCCCTAGCCTAAGAGGGGGCCTCCTTGGACTGAGGCCCTGGGCTACAGCTCTGAAAGCCCCTATGTCCCTGGCTAGCATTTCCTGGTGAAGGGGAGAGGCAACCTGGCATGCTGCTGTTCCTCCCCCCCCCAAGTTGGAGCTGTCACTATGAGAGACAAGAAGCTCTGTTCCCATGATGCCCTTGCCTTGAGGCTCTGCTCCTGCAGCTTCCATTGGCCAGAAAACGCAGCCAATGGGAGTTGCAGGGTACAGTGTCTGCAGATGAGCTCAGGGCCATGTGGACCTGTTTCCCTCCCTCTTCCCCTCCTCCCCGGCCATAAGAACATAGGAATGGCCATACTGGGTCAGACTAAAGTCCATCTAGCCCAGTATCCTGTCTGCCGACAGTGGTCAATACCAGATGCTGCAGAGGGAGGAAACACAACAGGTAATCCTCGCGTGATCCCTTTCCTGTCACCCATTTCCAGACAAACAGAGGGTAGGGACACCATTCCTACCCATCCTGGCTAATAGCCATTGATGGACCTAACCTCTATGATCATGAATCTATCCAGCTCATTTTTTAACCCTGTTAAAGTCCTAGCCTTCACCACATTCTCTGGCAAGGAGTTCCACAGATTGACTATATGCTGAGTGAAGAAAAACTTCATTTTGTTCGTTTTATACCTGCTGCCTATTCATTTCATTTGATGACCTTTAAGTCTTATATTGTGGAACAAGTAAATAAATTTTCTTTGTTCACTTTTTCCATGCCAGTCATGATTTTAGACCTCTGTCTTAGCCTCCTCTTTTCTAAGATGAAAAGTCCAAATCTTTTTTAATCTCTCTAATCACCAAATGGAACAAGTGTTCTGCACCCCACCCCTATGCCCCGGTCCTGTGTCCCCCTCCTGCATCGTAAGCTGAACCCCCTCCTAGACTCTACACCCCCCACCTTGAGTCCTCTCCTGCACCCTAACTCCTGCCCAGACCCCACACCTCCATCCCAACTCCTGCCCTGAGGCTGCTCCTGCACTTCAAATCCTTTGGCCTCAGTCTGGAGACCTCTTTTGCACCCCAAATGCCTCACCCCCACCCTCACCCCAGAGCTCATGCTCCCAGTCCAAGCCTTCACCCACTCCCACATACATGCTCCTGTTCAACTCACAGCCCCGTCCTGCACACTGAACCCCTCATTTTTGGCCCCACGCCGGAATGTATTGGGGGGAGAGGGGGCACAGAATCTAATAGCTTTGGTCTCCAGAAGAGTTAATCTAGCCCTGAGTATGTACATAACAACAGCCATACTGGGTCAGACGAAAGGTCCATCTAGGCCAGTATCTTGCCTTCCGACAGTGGCCAATGCCAGGTACCCTAGGCTATGTCTACACGCGCAGCTTCTTGTGCAAGTATGGCCATTTTTGCGCAAGAATCCGCAGAGCGTCCACACTGCCCGCCAGCTCTTGCGCAAGGAAATTTACAGTACGGCGTGGTAAGAGAGGGCTTCTTGCACAAGAGCTACGCTCTTTTTTAACAGGTGTAAGCCGTCTTGCGCAGGAGCTCTTGCGCAAGAGGGCAGTGTGGACGCTCGGCAGGGATTTCTTGCGCAAGAAAGCCCTATGGCTAAAATGGCCATCAGAGCTTTCTTGCGCAAGAGAGCATCCACACTGCCATGGGCGCTCTTGCGCAAAAGCACAGCTCGCACATGGCAGTGTGGACGTTTTCTTGCGCAAGACTTCTTGCACAAGAACCCTTGCACAAGATGCCGCCAGCGTAGACATAGCCTTAGAGGGAACGAACAGAACAGGGAATCATCAAGTGAGCCGCCTCCTGCTAGTGTATAAGCAGCTGTGACTGAATCTATCTTTCCATTTCGATAGATTAGGAAAAATGAAGTGAAATATTGTGGCTGTTAGCTTTTTCAAAGTAAAGCAATTAGGAGCACAAGTAAGAGGTAGTGCTTCATGTTCTCAGCTGCGCTATACTTCTTTGGCATGGCTAAGATCAAACTTGTTTCATATTTGACATCAAATTGCCATCATCTGGTAACAGCTCTATGAACCAGCTGTGGTAGGAGAGGGTGACCTATGTGATAACTAGTATTTTTCTTAAAGTTACAGCTCCTGGAGGCAGGTGATTAGGTGAGAAATTCAGCTTTTCTTATACAATAAAAATAAGTTAGTGGCACTCCTAGTTGCAGAGAAAAGATTGAAAATGTGACCCCAGTGTACTTTAATTACTCAAAAACTGTGACATGCATCTGATGAAGTGGGTCTTGGCCCACGAAAGCTTATGCTCCAATAAATCTGTTAGTCTATAAGGTGCCACAGGACTTCTCGTTGTTTATGCAGATTCAGTCTAACATGGCTACCCCTCTCATACTCAAAAACCAAAGGGGAAGTTTCATTTTTTTTAATCTCCTAATTTTCAGGGAACTGTCCTGATTTTTGAGAACCTCACTAATTTTTAAATGCCTGGAGATGGCAATATTTTTTTCTGTACAGGCCCTAGCATAGCACGATCTCCAGCTCAATTATGGCCTTTTAGACAGTACTGCAAAGCAAATTACCAATCATCACCACTAGTCAAACCCTTTGAGACTGAATGGAGTCAGAGAAAGCTCACAAAAACAGGCTTGTGAGATTGCTGGTACGGTCCTAAAACTAACTAGGCCCAAATACCAAGAAAACTATTTTTCGTGCAATATTTCAGCTAGGGATGTTAAATTTATTGAACTAATCAATGGATTTTCCATCGACTACTCAATTTAGTCGATAAGCGGGGGAGCTGCATCGAGGTTAGCTCCGGCCCCTGGGAGCTAACCCCACTGTGACTCTGTCTTTTAAATGTATGAAAAGCCGGCAGGCTCTTAATACCTTTAAAAGGCTGAAGCACAGCAGGGGAACCCGGTGTGAGCCGGGAATCAGCTGTCCCGGCTCGCACCAGGTCCCCATGGCTGCGCTTCTGCTTTTAAAATCTATTAAGAGCCTGCCGGCTCTTCATACATTTAAAAGATAGCGTCACAGCGGGATTAGCTCTCAGGGCCGGCAGGCTCTTACTACATTTAAAAAAGCAGAGGTGCAGTGTCTGGGACTGGGCGCAAGCCGGGAATCAGCTGATTCTCAGCTTGTGCCCAGTCCCTGCTACCCTTCTGCTTCCTCTGCCCCCCCTTCCCCCCGTGGAGACGGTGCTGGGGGGGAACCGGCTTTTAACCGGCTCCTGCTCCCCTTGCTCATAAAGGCAGCGGGGGTGGGGAGGAGAGAGCGACTAGTCACTTACCTGTTTAATTTCAGCCTTTATTTTTTGTCTGGGCTGAAACTGAGAAGCCCCCAAAGACATACTAAAATAAACACAAAGAAAAAGCTAACCTTTTTTTTTTTTTTTTTGAAACATACAAAAAGCTTTACTTCTCATAAGAGCTTGCAGCAAAAGTCTGGGTGTGGAGATGTCTTATTTATCTGTCTTGATTCGCCTGTCCCAGATGTAACTGACTGCATCAAGTGGCCTCAACTCAGCAGTCAGGCTGTACCACACCCAGCTGCAATACTTGGATAAACTTCTCCAAAAGGGCAAAGTGACAGGAGGGTCTCCCAGCACAAGGAGAGGGGTTTTTTTCTTTTCAATTTTTAAACTAAAATAAGAGATTGTGTGTGTGTGTATATGAGTGACAGGTAACGAACACATTATTTAAAATACAGGTTGGACCTCTACAATCTGGACTTCCCTCATCAGGCAACATCTGTGGTCAGGCAATCCCATGGATACTCCAGGGCTGGAGCTCTCATGAGGGAAAGCCAGGGTCCCTGTACTAGGAAACTCCTCCCCCACCCTCCCAGAGCACCCAGAGCATTTCAAATTGCTCATTTTGTGGACTCATAGTACACTAGAACTGGAAGGGACCTTGAGAGGTCATTGAGTCCAGTCCCTGCCCTCATGGTAGGACCAAGCATTACCAACACCATTTGTGGTGTTCAAGTTCAGGGAGAGAGGGAGAGGAGTAGGGATGGGGGGGATGTTTGGAGGGAGGGAAAAGCAAGATGGCTGCAGAGCCCCGTGGCTGGGGACCAGAGCACAGCCCTGTGGCCGGAACTGGGGGCCAGGAGTGCAGTCAAACAGCTATGAGGATTGGTGCATTCCTGCAGGGCTGTGCTCCTGGCCCCCAGATGTAGAGCTCTGCAGCCACCCTGCCTCTTCTCCTGAGCATGCCCCCTCAGTTTCCACTTGGTCAAAGCCAGCCCCTCTGCTGCTGCCAGAGCAGAGTCCCGCAGCAGCAGAGGGGCTGGCATTGACCTCCCCTGGTCCAGCAAACTCCCTGGTTTGGGACTGGTCAGGTTCTGAGGGTGCTGGCCAGGGAGGTACAACCTGAACTTCAGAAAGTGTCTAATCAGCTTGTGGAATTCACTGTGCAGGTAATCAGCTGTAGCCTTGGACTTACTATCAGAAATGAAATGCTTTGGACCACTGCGATTGTCCGTAATTGTGAAAACTAAAATCAAGTGTGATGGAAAACACAAGTGCTCTGAGGGCACTTAACCCATTCAGTGTGTCACCATGAAAGCAATGCTGAGCCTGGCAGCGGCACTAGATTCCAGGATGTAGCATGGCCTTGATGACTAGTTCCCTACACTATCACTCAGGAGGCTGGCTTCTAATCCTGGCTATGTCACTGGCATGGTGGAGTCACTTCGCCTTCACCTGTCTGGGTGTCTCTAGGGCTATGTCAACACTACAAGATTTTTGCCCCAAAATTGATGTTTTTACGCAAAAACTGGTGGAGTGTCCACACCTCAAGTGCGTTTTTGCGCAAAAAAAATTACAGTAAATCAACAGGACAGAGGGCTTTTGCCGGTAGAGTTATTCCTCTCCCCACAGCTCTTGCGCAAAAAGGCGTGTGTGGATGCTCCGCAGGGGTTTCTTGCGCAAAAAGTGCCTATCAGAAAAAGCACAGGTGCTCTGATGGCCATTCATGGCTTTCTTGCGTAAGAGCATCCATGCAGTGTAGATGCTCTCTTGTGCAAAAGCACATCACTTTTGCGATGCACTTTTGAAGTGTGGACATGCTTTTGTGCCAGAAGTTTTTGCAGAAGATCTCTTCTGCAAAAAGCTTCTTGCGCAAAAACCCTGCAGTGTAGACAAAACCTAGATGTAAAATTGCAGTGCAAGCAGTGCTGCGTGGTTCCAAGGAGCAGCAGATAACTTCTCTAGGTCTAGTGTTTGTGCTCTCAGTTTAGACAAGTGTTTACATCGGAGTCAGTTTGAGTTAAATACTCAAACATTTGTGGCTTACCTTAGGCTGTGGTTTGTGCTACAGCCTTGCTTTTCAGATTTCACTGTAAAAACCCATCTACTTAATTATAATTTCAGCAAAAATGTTCTTGCTTGGGCTAGATGAGGACAAGTCACTACAATCTGATCTCAGAAAGCGCGCTCTCGCAGTCTTCATGTTATACAAGAGAAGGATGCCAACAACTAAAAAGATCCAAAGTTTCAGCCTCTTGCAAAATGGAACTAACATCTGCATACATAAAAAAGTTCCAAACCTTACTTTCCAGGAGAAACAACCATGACCAGTTCTTCCAATCCTGGGAGATGCTGCAAGACATTCTAATAATGTAGCATCTATCTTAAAATTGATCCAATCTCCTCAAATATGCAGCTGCTCTATTTGCAGAGGTGATTTTGGGGATATGCATGCAATTGCAGCACTGAGAAATTCAGCTTTGTTAACGCTGGAGGACAGGGACCTGTTATTTTAGTGTTTGGTACAGACTGGCCTGCACTCCATATATTTAGAATAGTAGGTAAGGCCCTCATTCAGGAAAGCATCAGAGCACATACTGAGATCTAGCCCATTCAAGATAGCCTGAATCATGGCCCAAATGTTTATAATTCATAATATATTCTATAAACTCTGACTCTAGGGAAACTGGAGTGATGTTGGCACCCCAAGCCACTGTCTACTTCTTAAGTCCAAGATTTGGAGTGCATTAGAAAATTTAAAAAATTCTAACTTGCTTATTGTTCAGGCTGTATTCTTTCTTTGATTTTCTGTGTCTTCTCTTGTTTTTGTGATTTCTTCCTTCACAGTGTACCATTTTTCCTTTGCCCAATATTTATTTTAACTTTTAAAATTTATTTTAGGTACACTGTAACTTCCAATATCAATAGATGTGCTTTTTGGAGGTATGCTGTAAGGATGGACAGTTTCAAAGTGATAGAATATAAAAAAATCCTGACACACATGAATTCCTACCGTCCTCCAAGGCAAAGAGGTCTGGAACTGTCTTAATAAGCCATGGGATAAGTCAGAAAACCCAAACAAAATTAAACCAGGATGCTGAGCTGGCTCTGATTGCAGTTGCACGTAGAAGAAGTCTGTGTGCTGGCGTATGCATGTGAACGCACACAATATTTCATCCTCCCTCTTCCCTGCACGTTCTGTTCTGGAAAGCCAGGCAGAGATTAAAATGGATGACTGAGTACAGGATTCTCATCCATGTCAATCTCTTGCTGGCATCAGCTTAAACCTACACTTAAAAACATCTTAAATATGACCTGCAAAGGAAAAATAATTGGGTCCCTCTTAGTTTTTGCTTCTTTATATTAAAAAAAGTTTCCGCTTGTGTGTTTGTTGTTGTTGTTGTTTACATTAGAAATTCAGGCCTGTCTATGTTGGAAGACTCCAGAAATGGGAGAAGAGGTGTAATGGTGACACATCAACACTGAGAATGAAAGCTGAACAATTTAGAAGGCAAAGGATTTTTAGGTACTCAATTTTTTTTATTTTGATTTTAAATTATTAAAGCACATTTACAATAAATGGTTAACATACTACATGTACATTACTGTACTTAATTGGGCTCAGGTTAATATTTAAAGAGCCCTGACTAAGGAATCTGGCTTGATGGCTGGGGAGATCTCCTCCTCTGACTGCTCTAAAATGGATAAGCAAATTTTCTTAAATACCTGTCCTCTTTTTGGTGCACCTTTTGTGTATATATTTGGTGTGGAAGTTTTTCCATTGCAAAGCATGTCCATATTTTATTATACCACAGTTCCATAAAAAGTCAATTTTTCCAACTATGTGCAACATGAAGGCTCACAATTAAAAATAAAACAAATTCTCATTCCGTTTAAAATGTAGATAGTTTACTGGAGCATTATGTAAGCAGTTCAGGGGATCTCTGGTAAGCTGGCACTTTGTTATAAGATGAATCTCTTCAGTAACTTCCTACTAAAACCATCTAATTCCTGGAGATAACCACCATGTATGCAAGCGTTCCCCTTTCCCAGAAACCCCTTCAATACAGCACCTCCCTAGAAGCAAAAAATATGATGGCTCTTGACTAGAGTCAAATGTTATGCATATGCTAACTTATAAACATTTTCTTTGAGTGCCACAAAATGAAGGTGTATTGCCCCTTCCCCATATAGGGAGTCATTAATCCAGATGAATTTCTTTGGACAAATTCATCTCTCCCTCTTCCTCTTCCTCTGTCTGTTTCCTTATCAACATCTTTTTCACTCAAAATTGTATATGTCTTAGAAATTAAACCTTTTCTTCCAACTTGCTCCTGTGTCAACTCCTCAGATGTGATTAAAGGTCTAAGTAGAGCTGTCTTGTATCCAGCTTTCACAATAAAATGTTTGACCTGTAAATATTGGAAATACAGAATGTTAATATTATTTACATTATTACTATTTAAAACTTTGTATTTTGTTTGCTTTTCTTAATATAAATTTACCTTCAGTGACTTATTTACATTTTCAGTGAAGGATGTCTTTGTTAAAGGGCCAATATCCTTTAACCAGGGAAGATCAGATTTTCCATTCCTGGTGTTCCTAAAGATTAAAAAAAGCAGTAAAAACAACAAAATATCGCTCCCAACCTACTTCCCAGGACTTTCTTAGCCATTCAAAAAGGAACAAAAAAAAAAAAATACAAGTCCCATATGTAAGAAATCCTTTACAGCTGCCTTTAAGAGGAAAAATAATCAAAGATAACATAATTAGTCCTGATCCTAAAACTACATTGGAACAGCCTGTACAAAATCAGTAAGACTCTGCAAAGGCACAGGAGTTAGCTTGTACACGTCCCCTTTGATTTCAGTGCACCTTAGCATAGACAAAGGGGGCTGCTTGTATGGATACAATTGCAGGATAAGGTCTTCATTAATTAGGGGTGCATTTTCAGTGAATAAAAATGGTTTTGGTACCCTAAAAATTATACCTTTTCTATGGGATTGTCTTCCAAACTATTTTAACTTGCAATGCAAATATTGGAAGGTATCTGCCCAACCACAGGCCTTGAAATAGTTCTATGTTCCAATGTGTCTGCTGTATTTGGAATGGTTCAGAGCATATTCCCCATTAGATAACTGTTTGTGTACACAGAATAATAATGAAAAGTGATCTGGGCAGAGATGACTTCAGTTTGGAAAAGTTTGATAGTTAAGGCCAGATTATGCGTTTCTATCATTTTCCTTGATATACTCCTAGTTTAATTGAGTTACTACTTTTACACCCTTTGGCAGCAATAATGATGCACAATGTGCTTAGATGAGGCATACTGAAGACAGTCAACAAATACCTCATTGCTGGAGCAGATGTTGCTGCTGCCTGGAAAATGTTCTGATATTGGATTTTTAAAGAACCGGATCACTAAAGTTGCAGAAAAATTTGTGCAAGATAATTCACAGGATAATGGAGATAATTGATGACTGTACTGGGACCATTAAACCCCTTTCATTTACTACACTATAGGCAAGATTTTAACTCCTCTTCAGATGTGTAAAGCCTATTCATTGACACACTGAGTCACTAATTGCCTTTAAAGTTTCATTAAAAACAGATGCAACACTAAAGAGCAAGTATTAGTCACAGTCTAATCAAGGTGCAGCTCAACATTCTGAGCATGAACCGATAACGTATCTAACGATGTAGAAAATAGTTGCTAATGCCAGAGTTGTATTCTCCACTGTATAGTTACAATTAATATTGATAAACGTAAAGTGCCTGCTGGAAATGTATTATGTTATCTGGGTAAGTAGAATAGTAAGGGTGAGAAAAAGAAATATTATGATAAGGCAAGGGCTATGTCTGAACATGAACCCTCTCTATAGGTCTTGTTTTCTTCCTTCCCCACTGAACATGTTAAGGCAGAACTGGTCTCTTGAACTAAGAATGTTTTGGTGCACTAACTCATTAAAACTTGCCAGATATTTTTTTAAGTCTACAGATAAACTGGTTACTGGATTGAGAAATATGAAATAATTAAATTGAGTTGTGATGCATTTTGCTTTAGCTAGTTCATTCTGTGTAATTAATGACTTCAAGCAATGTGCTCCCGGAAGTTCAATACCTTCCACTGAACACAGGTTTTCTAGGATGGTTTTAAAAATTAAAAAACCAAGGGCTTAATTTCCTTATCACTTCGACTAGTTTTATATTAATGTATTCTACTGTAATGAGTTGTTTTGATTGAGTTACTCCTTATTTGCATGGGGATGAGGGGAGAATCTGAGCCCAAGACCTTGTCTATGCTAAGATTTTTCTTTCTAAAGTTGTTGCTAACACTGGTCCAGCTCACTACTGGCAGCAGTGGTGGTAGTCAAGTGTAGACTAGTTTTGTCCAGTCTTGCTCTGGGAAGGTGCTTAAAGTGCTAGCAACCATCTAGAGCAGTGTTTCTTAAACTTTTTAAGCCCGAGGAACACCAAACGATAATTTTTTTTTTATGAGAAACACCAAGAATTTTTTTGTTGAGCCAAAAAAAAAAAAAAAAAAAAGATCCGGGGTAGGGGGAAGGGTCGGGGAAAGTTTCTGAGGGGAAAAAAGGTCGCCTGCCCCTTTAAGGGTGGCCATTTTGAATTCTGTTCTCCGCAGCACACCTCCGATTGCCTCGCAGCACACCGGTGTGCCGCAGAACACAGTTTAAGAAACACTTATCTAGAGTTCTGTGTACTTTAGTGCTACCACTAGTGGAGTTAACCTGGTCGTGACACCGAGTGGGGAATGCTAAAGAGAAAATCCTTGGAGGGATGATCGATAGGGTAGTGCTTGGGGAAGACCTCAGTTTAATTTCTTACTCTGCCTCTGTGACTTTAGGCAAGTTACTTAGTACTCTGGGCCTCAGCTCCCCATCTGCAAAATGGGCAAGGAATCTGGGGTTTAAGATAAACACAAAGTATCACAGGACTCATGAAATCATAAAAGTTGGCAACATTGGGGGTTTTCAGTTGCTTTGGGGTCCAAAGCAGCATCCTATGGACCTAAAGCCCAGAATAGCCAGATGCGAGACTTACTAGATGAAACCTAATGAACAGGGAAAGATACAGTATGGGAGCACACATACCAATCCTATGCAGCCCCTGCGTTTGGGGCAGTCTTCCCCAAGGATTACCATGGCTCATTTATAATACCCGAGTAGCCTAAATAGGCTTAAATCCCAGCTTTTGCATGGACACAGCCTGAGGGAGCGAGAGTCTGTGGAAAGCTCTCTTTCTACCTTGTTCATGTGAACTTCTCTTCTAAAATAACATGGTAAATAAGCAGTTCATTCTCCAGGAGGCCTGATGGAGGTCACTGGCAGTGTGTGTGGAGCCAGCTTGAGCTGCAGCCTCACTAATATCTGCTGAGAACCCAAATCTTACTCTCTTTGATCTGCCCAACCAAACAAAATATATTAAAAATATACATTGCAAAATAGTATGGCCTTTCAATGTTCTGTGGGTGAGTGAGAATGTAGTTTCAGAAGGAAAATACGTTTTGCTATGAATTCTAGGCCTCATGCTTGTAGAAGAAGAACACTTCCCAAATACTGTTTCTTGTACTGAGCTCACATTTTTAGAGGAAGGACAACCTTCCTATTATTAGGTGGTCTCTAGAAAGACAACCCTCCCCCAGCAGGGACATTGACTTAGATGGCTTTCTAGAGTGTATACAAATTACCAATGGGTAATTTCTTAACCCTTCTCCACCCACTTTTCGAGCAATGAAGGGTCCAGTATCCCATCAGTTCCCTGTTGGTCACCTATCTAGCTCAGAAGTTACCAACCTTCTTACACCTATCTCCACATATACAAATAAAATATTTGTTTTATTTGTCCTAGCCTCAGTGCTATAGCTGAGTTGCACACATGGATCCATTTCATGGTTTGCACATTCCTGGGACTGGCGCAAGGCTTTTCCTCCTTGTCCCCAAGGCAATGAGAGGGAAGATGCCAGTGAAAATGTTAAAGCCAAACTTTTTTGGATAAAAGAAAAAACTCCTTATACTAGCTGTAGGCCTCTTAACACATTGTCAATTATTTAATGAGTGCGGATAGAGCAGTTTTATCAAAATAATTTGTTAGTATTCCCAAAGATATTTTGCAAGAAATTACAGACTTTTGTTTTCAGGAACAGTTTAACTTTTTACAAAAGCTTAATTGTTTGATTTAGTTTGTTGTATAAATATTTAAGGAAGTGTTACTTGGTATATTAATAGAGTCCAGGATAAAAAAAAAACAAACAAAAAACAATTACTTCATTTTGGAAAAATTAGTGTTTGATTTTCTCCCTTAGACTAGAATTATGGAAAATAAAATTAACCACCTTATTCAGATGGCAGCTGTCAAAACGGTCCTCATTACCTTTCTTATTCCCTATCCGTGCTGTGTTTCTGCATCTTTGTGTATGGAGAAACTGAGCTTGTTGAATCAATGCACAAGAAAGGGCTGAACACAGTGTCAATCTGGAGAGTGGGATTCTCGCACTCACACTTTATCTGCTAGTCTCATGCAGTTCATAGATTCCTCTTTTTAATCTCTTTGCAGATTGCAAGGAAAAAAGAAAATATTATACCATCCTATTCTGTTTTGAAATAAGGCTTTACAGTTTAAAAACGTCACTTCCATTGCAACTTCAACAAGGTGAACATCTCTCCCTGCTGCTTTTGCAAAGAGAAAATGCTAAGGTCAATTGACCTGTGGATGTCTATTTCTGATGATGCAAACTCCAAGGAAATTAATCAAATTATGAAACAATTGTTAGCAAAAGGTGGCAGGTTTATAGTGACTTATTCTAAACAACACTTTCATTTGGGAAGGCACATTCCTGTGGCCATTACTCCAATGGATGCCAGTGGGAGCCTTTGAGTCGATTCTATTTTGATCACCTGTTTCTTTTTGCCTTGAAATGGAAAGTGTTGCAAACAGTTTGATACACTCATTGAAAGGCTGAAGTGTTGCTTGGTAGTTTATGTACTCTTCTACTGGAAGTGTTACATTGTCAATACATGAATGGGTGCGTTGACCAAGGTTTGAAGAGTCAAGGTGGTGAGGTTCTGAGCTTATGTAGAGCTCTTCTTCAGGTCTTGGAGAAGAGCTCTGACATCAGCTTAAGAGCTTCACAAACAGGAGTTGGTCCAGTAAAAGATATTCTTTTACCACTTTGTCTCTGTAATATCCAGGAACCAACACAGTTACAGCAACAATGCAAGCAAAGGTTTGAATAAGCCTTCAGAACTGAGATTTCTATACCCAGTTTCTTCTGAACTCCAAGCTGGGCTGACAGTTTTAAGAACAAGACCTTATCCTAAAACTTCTGGTATTTTAAAGCTTTTGTGCAAAGTCCACTGGAGTGATTGGAATGAGCTCATTAGCTTACTGGGCTTTCGTCAGGCCCTTACAATGGGATTTTCACTTTTCTCCTTTGGTCTCATCCCAGCCTTAGCCTTAGCCCATGCTGTTCCCTACACCCAGAACTTCTCCCCACATCTCAGCATACCACGCACCAATCCTTCCTTCATTTAACCCAGGGCTACTCAACTTTGGAAGCCCCGGGGGCCACAATGATACTCGCAGCACATGTTGAGGGCCTCAACTTAAGTGTGGTTGCGTATACATTCTAATATATATGCAAATAGCTTCTTTCATACTGATGGGCATGAATACAAAGCACTTCCCACAATGCCCCGGTGCTCCCAGCACCTCCTCCCTGGGGGCTAGAAACTCTGACACCCTGTACCCATCTGTTCCAGCCAGCCCATCTACTTGCGTCTTTCAATGCTCGCCTTGCTGTTGTAGAGTGTGTTCACAGTGGAGGCCATATTCAAAGGATCCTACCCGTAGGCTGCATGTTGAGCCCCATGTAAACCCAAACCTCACTGCAGGCCGCAAACAAATGGGTCACAGGCCTCATGCGGCCCATGGGCCGAATGTTGAGTACCCCTGATTTAACCTGTACTCAAAACCTACAACTTTTACAATGGCAAACCTGCAGTAAAATGCTGTCACTGTTGCTAAGCAGGGAAAACAATCAAAAGCATGAAGGCACAATTACTCCCTCCTGTCAGGGAAGCAAAAAAACACATCACTTCCAGGAGTATGTGCGGATCTGAGCCACTGTGCTAAACTGACCGGATGGGGTCTACCTCTTTCTTCACAGCTGCAATTCATGGAAAGCTTTGCTGGCTGCTGGGGTGTGGGGAATTAAGACCACAGCATAGGCAAGAATTGCAACCATTTTGTAGATGGGTAAATGGAGGAACTTAGGGGTTAAATGACTTCCCTATGGTCAGGTAGTGGTTGTTGGTCAAACTGGGGTTGCAAGTCGTAATAAAAGGAGGCTAATAGCAGTAAAGCCATGGAGGAGCTAACTGGGTTTGCCAAGGAAGGAAAGGAGAGGAATCTCTATGGGTGTTGTCTCTATGTACTAGGGAGACTGTGTGTCTTTCAGATCATCCTCTGAGGTGATATGAGTCCTGGAGTGATTTCAGTGCTTCACATTTTCATTCCTTGTGGGATTTCTTCTTGGTCTCTGCTTTGCATCTTGGCGGCGTCTCATATTCATAACTGATAAACAGTGAGAGGGGATAAATCACAAGAGGAAACATTTGGCCGTGGCTTCCGCTTCTGCCTGTTGTGTGTTATGTGCTCAGACTTCAGAGTACAGAACACATAGTTTGTATATTCTTGGTGTCGAAAACATGAGCTGCAATGTATATATTTTAATTTGGAGTGGTTTATTCCAGCTGAGCTGACCCTACCTGTTGATTCAAGGAAACTGCTTGCGCAAATAGCCATTATTCTGTAAAGGAGAAAACATATTGCTGTTCTGAAGAAGTCAGCCTTCATTGTCAGGGCATGTCTACACTAGGAAATTATTTTGAAATAGTTATTTTGGGAGTTATTTCAAAATAAGCATTATTCCTTATGAAAGAAATCAGCCCCTTATTTAAAAATAATGGACTTGGTAGTGTGGATGTTCCACTTTGATTTCTATCTGGAGATGCAATATACCTTCTATTCACATTTTCAGATAAACCATTTACATACATAACAGCATATTATACTACAGAAATATGCAATGTAATTGCTGCAGAATGCATATTAGAGTATTACTCTGAGCGCCCTGGTCTACACTAGGGAGTTATTTCAATGTAGTATGCTTGCATGGGCTGGTGACTACAACTCTATTTGTGTTTTAACTACAACAGAAGTTCAGGGCAAGCAGGTTTAGGACTAAAGAAAAAGTCAGCTTTTAATTATGGTCATTCCCATTGAAGTTAATGTCAAAGAGTTGGTGGGGAATTTTCCATCACCATGATTTTTTTGGCAGAAAATGTACTTGCTACAAAATTTAGGTTTTCTGTAAGACCATGTAGATTTTGCCCAATTTATTTCCATTTTCAACTTGGAAAATATAAATGAACTATTTTATTTTGGGTAGGATTGACCCAAAACAATACATTTCAGTTTGTGGAACAGAACCAAACATTTAGTTTCTAGTCAGTTCAGAATTAGTTGAAACTATAGTAAAGAATAAAATTTTCAGATTCATAGATGAACATAATTTGTTGGGGAAAAGTCAGCATGGTTTCTGTAAAGGGAAACCAAACTAAGTGATTGGGCAACAAAATGGCAAATAAAATTGAATGTTGATAAATGTAAAGTAATGCACATTGGAAAAAATAATCCTAACTATACATAAAATATGATGGGGACTAATTTAGCTATAACTACTCAAGAGAGAGATCTTGGAGTCATTGTGGATAGTTAGTTCTCTGAAAACATCCACTCAGTCTGCAGCGGCAATCAAAAAAGCAAACAGACTGTTAAGAATAGGAATGTTAAAAAAGGGATAGAGAATAAGACAGAGAATATCTTATTGCCTCTATAAAACCATGGTACGCCCACATCTTGAATACTGCATACAGATGTGGTTGCTTCATCTCAAAAAGGATATATTGGCATTGGAAAAGGTTCAGAAAAGGGCAACAAAAATGATTAGGGGTTTGAAATGTGTCCCATATGAAGCGAGATTAAAAAGACTGGGACTTTTCAGCTTAGAAAAGAGAAGACTAAGGGGGGGATATGATACAGGTCTATAAAATCATAGCTGTTGTGGAAAATATGAATAAAGACAAATTATTTACTTGTTCCCATAATATAAGAACGAGGGGTCACCAAATGAAATTAATAGGTAGCAGGTTTAAAACAAACAAAAGGAAGTGTTTCTTCACACAGTGCACAGTCAACCTGTGGAATTCCTTGCTAGAGGATATTGTGAAGACCAGGACTATAACAGGGTTCAAAAAAGAACTAGATAAATTCATGGAGGTTAGGTCTATCAATGACTACTAGCCAGGACAGGTAGAAATGGTGTCCCTAGCCTCTGTTTGTCTAGAAATGGGTGGCAAGAGAGGGATCACGTGAGGATTACCTGTTGTGTTCCCTCCCTCTAGGGCATCTGGTATTGGCCACTGACAGCAGACAGGATACTGGCTAGATGGACCTTTGGTCTGATCCAGTATGGTGGTTCTTATGTTCTTATTAAACTATATGTGCTGATGGTACCACAATGCCTCTGGGGAGATAAATGTGAGTACTCCTTCCCCCTGCCCCATTCTTTCCTGTTCACTGGGCTCCAGGGCAGGACTATATCTCTCCTAATATACCCTGGGCTCTCTACTGACCAAGTTACGTGGTACATCACAGGAAATATTATCTGGCCAGAGAGCCTGGTGATAAACCACAGTTCCCATGAAGCATCTTGGTGCCATTGACAGATGCAATTAATTATTAAACTGAGTCAAACAAACCACTACTATTCAATTCAACATACCCAGCCAGTAGAACATTTCTGAACTGAAAGTTTTCAGAATGCTTTTGCTCCTTGAAATGTTTTGACATTTCAACTTTTCAGCCTGATTCAAGATGAAAACAAATATTGACGTGCAGGAATTTCCCATGAGGTGAGATTTCTGATTTTTCTCACAGCATTAATTAAAACTTCCTTTAGCTGCAGTGGAAAGAGGACCAGACTCCAATTTGGAAGAATGATCATGAGCTGCTTAAATGAGACTCACAGAAGATGGTTAAAGCAATGTTTTTGCTTCTGTATAGTGGCAAAAGTATGCCTGAAAGAAATGTTATTTTAAAAAAATCTTCCAAGTCTTTTAGTATTAGAAATATTGAGAATGTTTGGTTGAAGAATCTCTTGGAGGCCTCATTTTGCGCTCCAATGTTCATTGGTCACTGAAGTTAAATGTGTTAACATACACCATAGTCTGACTTAAAAATTCTTTCCCCTTCTGAAATTTTCAGCTTTTTTACTATACTATTAAATTCACTAATTTTTCAGTCACTTGAGAGCATTCCAATGTAGATCAGAAATTATTTTTAATATGCAAAACCAGCAGAATTTCTATTACCTTGCCCAAATCCCTCCATCCCCATTTTTCATACAAACAGAAAGCAGACAAAAGTACAAACCCACACTCGTCCTCTTGCCCCCCATAAAGACAGTTGGGCTAGCACCCTTTTTATAGTGTAGGCTTTCTTTAGCCTCCAAAAATCCCTCCCACTAAAACTTCCCTAATTTCTTTGTATTTTAGATAGATGACAAGAAAGAGGGGCATGGGAGTATACTGGCTTGATTGTTCTGGTCTTCAAACATCTTTTGTAAAAAATTTTCAAGATTGCTAAAAAGCAAAACATCCAATTCACTCAAAAATGGTTTCCAAATTTTGATGCACAAACTTTAATTGCCACTAAAATAAGCATGTTACTATAGTGATTATTTAAGCAAATGGTTGAGTACTATAGATAGCAATCCTCAGTAGGTGACTCAGTGATGATGAATTTGACAGACAAAAGGAAAAAATGATTTGCCATTATCTTGACTAGCCATACTTTACATGTTTGAGCTTCCGGGATGCTGCTTTTCTGACCATCCTTTTGAACTGTCCACATTCCCACAGAATTCCTGTTGACAAACTCTTTTCAGAACAAGAATGTTCTGAAATTAGTTTGTGTTATAGAACCATATTATAATCTTTTTGATGTGGGAAACCAGCCTGAGACTACAATTCGGGGATGGCCCCACTTATTTCATAAGTAGATTTCTGTAGTTGCTGCACTGAGAATTGGCGAAGGAAACAATATTGAGGGGAAGCATCTGTATTTGGGAAGGCAAATGTTTAGTAATTTTTCAGCAAAGACTTCCATTTTCCACACTGGAATAAGAAACTATTGTATCAGTGAGACAATGTGTTCAATTATATAAACTTAGTAAACACAGTCAATGGAAGAAAACAGAACCTCTTTCCATAATTCTCTAAAACAGATCTGCAGTCCATATTAGTCACTGATTTTTTCCTGAAGGGACCAGAGCTTGAGGGGAAGAATGGTCTTGTGATTAATTCATGCACAATCTCAGTTCTATTGCCAGATTTGTATGAAGTTTATATGATATTAGGCAAAACACTTCACCTCTCGTTGACCATTTCCTCATCTATTAAAAAAGTAACAATACTAATTTCACTGGTATGCTGTGTGATTAAATTCATTGGTGTTTCTGTAATGAACAGATACTTTAGTGCTGAGCGTCATAAGAAAAGCCGAGAGAAATAGATGTGTTGCATTCGTCATGGGCCAATTGCTTTGTTTGGCAGCATAGAGGGATAAACAATCTGCTGGTAGTCTGAGTGTGATCATCTAACAGTGACCTGTCTCATTTAAGTGGGTCTTTCTTCAGGTATATTTAGAAACCTGGCAATAGGTGCTATATCCGTTACATTCCTGAGAACCAGGTCCGTAGCTGAGAAACTGACCACCATTTTTAAAGAACAGTATTGTGCACTGAAAACTCTATGAATGCTTTTGGAAAGCTGTGCAAACAATGGACAAAGCTATTTAAACAATTCAAAGCAGTTGGTGTTGAACTTATAGAGTATTGTTCTCTGCCATGGACTCTTTAAGGAGGCTATCTGACCACCAAAAGCAGAATTGTGTTTGGGCCTCCATTTTCTTCAGAGTTCTTGGGTGGTGGAGTTACTGGACAGAAGTAGCACTACTGAAGGTGCTTGGGAGAGCATCAGTTAATGCCCTGTAATTGTTGACTGCCCAATTTCACAATTTTTCCTGTATAAGTAGAGCAGCCCCCCTTCTCCTTTCTTTTTTGAACTGGAAACTTAGATACTAAGTCTGACTCTGCCATCTGCCTGGTCCAAATGGATAGAACAACAGCAAACGTTTCACTTTACTCAACAAAAACATGCTAGAGGATCATATTCCATCCTATGCCATCCTTTATTTAACTCTATGAACTAGTATTCCATAAAATTAGGACTGAATTTGGTCCATAGCATGGCTAACTTTTACCAGTGTCAGGAGACAGAATTTTTCAAGGGCAGAAGTTGACCAGCTTTGGAACAATGAAGTCCCTTACAGAGAATCCCTCACTCTAAAGGAATGTTGGCATTGTTTACTTCAGCTCAGCAATAACCTTGGAAAGAGAATGACAAAATCAAATTGCCAGCCAGATGGTACAGAGATGAGTGCCTGAGGCACAGAAATAATAATTTCATTTGACTATGTGATACACAGTAAAATAGCTCTTGAATGCCTTGTAATAGCTACCAGATAATGCAGATCCTGTCTCTTCCTTGCTGATTTCTTTAACAACTACACCAGATCCAGTAATGCAGATTGGATCAGGGGCTCTCAGACTTTCTCCATCTGGGATGTCTATGCTAGCCACAGTTTCTTCTTATCCCAAACCCACAATAAATTGTGTTCCTATCCCACAGTCATTTGGGATTATGACAAGAAACTGTGGTTGGTTTGTGGTCGGGTGCTAGAATACAGAGTTTGTGAAGGGACAGGATGGGGATGGCTACTGGTGCAGACTGTAGGGAGAGTGCTGCTGTATAGAGGCATTTCCTTTTCTTTATCCCACTGCGCATCTAGAGTGCTCTGCTTTCACATGGTAAGGATATGGTTGTGTGCTGAGAGCACGACACCTGTCAGAAGTATCTTGCGCCTCACCAATTTTAATCAGAGTTTTCCTGAGTAGGCTTGGGAAAGAAGTAAGAAGGGTGGATAGGATGACAGAGTAATTGGGAGACAATCTTCTCCTTTCTTTGCTGTTGCTACTGCTATAGCAGATTACAGCATCGTAAGGCATTTCTGCAAAACATTGGCAAAGAAACAAAAATTTATATTTTTTCCAAAAATATGAATGGAAATCTTCAATTTTTCTAACAAAAAAAAATGGGGTTTGGTTTTTTTGCTGAAAATGGGAATGTTTCAATTAAGACACATTTTCTGTGTTTTATTTTGAAAAGAGTAGTTTTTTTATCAAAAAGATTTTATGGTAAGTTTTCAACCAGCTCTAACTGTGACAGTTTTGCCAAGAATCCATAGATTAGCTGTATGCTTTCTTCGTGACAAATAATGAAAAAGCCTGTCATTCTAAAGGGAACAGTAATGATTTGTGAGAGTTGTATTGAAATCTGCAGGGGGAAAATCATAGTTACAAAGAAAGATGCAAATTGTGGGCCAGATTCAATATCATTCAACGTGCAGAAGCACTCAAAAACTAAGAGAATATTGGAAATCATTAGAAAAGGAATATAAGACAGAAAATATCATTGCCTCTATATAAATCCATGGTATGCCTACATCTTAAATATTGTATGCAGATATGTGATGCATCTACACAGCAGGGCTTAACTCAAAAAAAGCTACGCAAATTGAGCTACGTCCATTGCGTAGCTTATTTCGAAGTAGCTTATTTCGAAATTCGGAGCATCTACATAGCACTTATTTTGAAATTAAGCACTCTTCCTCCGACTTCCCTTACTCCTCTTACAATGAGGGCTACAGGAGCCGGAGTAAGAAGTCCTCCAGCGTGACAGTACTTTGACATTATTTCAAAATAACTGCCTGCTGTGTAGATGCAGACTAAATTATTTTGAAATAACACTAGTTTTTTCGAAATGTAGCTGTGTAGACATACCCATGGCCACCTCATCGTAGAAAATATATATTGGAATTGGAAATTTTTGAGAAAAGAGGATAAAAAATGATTGGGGTATGAAATAGCTGCCATATGAGGTGAGATTAACAAGACTGGGACTTTTCAGCTTGGAAAAGAGATGACTAGTGTGGATATGATAGATGCCTATAAAATCATGACTGGTATGGAAAAAGCTTCTGTTTGCCATGGGCAATAGGGATGGATCACTTGATGATTGCCTGTTCTGTTCATTCACTTGGCTGAAAACAGCAAACCAGAGCCAATGGGAACTGTGAGGCTATGGAGACTTTAGATAAACAAACTGGAGAAACATTGCTCTAGGGCAATGGGAATTGGCCACTGTCAGAAGATGGGTTACTGGGCTAGATGGAATATTATTCTGACCCAATATGGCTGTTCTTATGAAACACCTAGGTTCTACCAATGACTGTTGGTAAAACCTAGGCTGCAGGCCCCGTGGCAGTAAGATAGCTTGAAACAGGACTGTGAGCTAATATGAAAGGGCCAGACTAGCTTGGAAACATGACCGTATTCACACTGAAGGCTCATGGAGCTCTGGGCAGATACGAAAACTGCCTTTCTCCTTCAGAACCTTACACGTAGGTTGGAAGTGGGGGTGTATCTGATGTCCCACAATGTGAATCCATCCTAGGACACAACAGTCCCCCTAGGCGCAAACAGAGGCAAATTGTAACCCCCTGAACCTAGAATGGTGGCTCTGACCCATTAGTTGTTAGGCAGGTGATTTTCCAATGGGAAACACATAAAAAATTTACCCTGATAAAAGCCTCCTCTTCACTAGGAAAAAAAAGGCAGTTCTTATCTTGCATTAGCTAAATTACACAAATAACATAAGGTAAAATCCTAATGAACACAATGCAGTTTGTAGTTTTAAAATGAGTTAGCAGGTCAAGGTAAACACTAGCTTCACCTGTAGCTGCCTACTTGTGTGAAACCTACAAATTGCCTAGTCTTCACTAGAATCGCGTCATCTGTTAGTTATTGTGAGTTAGCAAAGGCAAATTAAGAACATACTTTTTTTTTCCCTAATGAAAATGTACCCTGGTGGGATTGCACACCCTGGATGCTTAAACCTGTACTTTAAAAACTCTGCTGGTTTTAATCAGTGTTACCAAAATTAAAAAAAAAGAGTCAAGTAATCAGCTTGGACAGTATCCAGAAAAAATCTTTGAGGAAGAGAGAAGCATGGTGGAACAAACACTTGAACTAAAACTACTGGAGGTAGAACTATATTTTCAGGACTATAATCTTTCAGATGTTTTTAATCAGTTCATATATATCTATTTGAGAGCGTTTGTCTGTGCACCTGTGTGTCTGTCTGCCTGTTTGTTTGTTTGTTCATTCAAGAACTCCTCCTAAACAGTAAGATCTAGGCCCACCAAATTTGGTATGCAGCTTCCTCTTATCATAACATAAAGCAAGGTAAGGGTTTGGTTGTGCCAAGAAAATGGGCTGTACCTGGAATGGAATTGCTTCTGATAAAACCATACAGAAAAGAGACCGAATCAGCAGGCACCTCCCCTTATGGGACTGCCCCAGCCCTGAGCCTTCCATCCCCAGGCACCCTTTAGAAAGGGTGGGGGGGCTGAAGCTCCTCCCTCTCCTAATTCATACGGGGACATCGCTGGCTATTCACCTTCGCCAGGAAGTGAGAGGAAAGTGCACAGTTTTCTGCATTCCTCACTCTGGTTGGAAGTACGGGGGCAGACAAACCTGGACCTGCCCCAGATGGGAGCGTGCACCTCTCCTCCAGCTGTGCCTGCTTGAAGTGTAACAGCCAAGGAGAGGTGTTTCTCACCTGGAGAAACACCTGCAGTGAGAGAGGCCTGGGATTGTCCTCTATACTTGGGGCAGCCTGCATGCTGAATCCCTCATTCCCAGCCCCACCCCAGATCAATGAAGCATGTATGTTTTAATTTTATTTTCCAAAAAACCCTTAAAATTAATTGAATTAAGGACCTGAACAATGTTGGTTAAATCTTCTCGTGTGTGTGTTAATAAACATTAATTATGGTAATTAAGCCTCGGGACCCCTATGCAAGGTACAAAATTATTTTATCCAGTGAGGAAATAGACACCAAGCTCTAAATTCATCTATTTAACTGACTGCAGTTATACCACAGATGAGTTTAGCACTGAGTCAAAATTAGCTCAAAGTCACTGGAAGAGAAGGAAATAGAACCCTTCTATTGCCTATATTGTGCTTTACCCATTAACCCAAACTCTGAAACAAGGACTGGCTAATACTCTTTCAAGAAAGATGTTCCAGGGCCTAATATAGGAAGCTTAGAACTGGATGTTTCTTACAAGTTCCATTTTATGATGCAATAATTCAGAGCCATTAATATGATAAATATGATATAACAGGAAAGGGAGTTGGTGAATGTTCCATGTTTAGAGACACTAAATTGCAAATGACACCGCTTGTAAGAATAGCATTCCTGGCTATAAGTTTTTTTTAAACTATTTTAAATCTAGACATAAGTAAACTACTATGGTTTGGATAAAATTCCCCATACTAAACTTAATCTAAAGCTTGATGTGTAAACCCAAAGCTTTGAGGTTCGAAAGTTTAACTTTTATGTACTTCCCCCTTTTCTGCACTTTTGTCTTATTTTGCCAAAGACGAAAAGCAGAATCAGCACTATCACAAAAAAACCCCTCTCTTTCTGTAGTTGAAGCATAGCAGGAAGCACCAAAAATCTTAAATCTCATGAGATCAGATTTCTAGACCATAGAGATCTGGATAAGCAATGATATTCATGATCATGGCTTGATATTTTTTCCTTGTGACAACGGTGTATTATGATAATCCTGAGCCAATACCGAGTCTGTAAAATTGTTCAGGAAAGAGGAACGCTGCCCGCATCCCTTTAAAGGCACAATGATTTGTGTTTGGAAAAAACCCTAGTCAGTTAACTGTTACCTGCAGCAGCAGCAGGAAGCTATTTACTGTAACTCTGCGCAGGACTAAAAAGTTATGGACTGTAGTATTGCAATATTTATTTTTTTCTTAGATGTAGATAGCTCCTTGTTTCTCTCACTTGAGTTGGACACAGAGAGATGATCAGGTTATTCTATGATCAGCACAGGGCCAGTCGCAGCTTGTATGGTATTACTGCTACATCTCTGTTATAAATGGTGCATTTTATATGGTGTTTGAAAATGGAGAAATTGGCATTATATGTATGATACTTTATACATAATAAAGGCAGGGTCCCTGTCCTGATCATTATAGTCATTGATAAGGCTTTATATAAAGTATAATAATCTCTGTTGAGCTATATCTATATTTGTAGAGTTTTTGCAGTTTCACTAGTGATAGGGAACTGGTAAAAGAAAAGCACTGGTTTGTTTGTTCTTTGTGTCAGATCATGTTCACATTTGCAGCACTTCCATGGCCCGATGAGAGCAGCACAGATTGTGCATCTAGACAGCACCCATATCTTGGAATAAGCTGTGCAATTTGCGCTATGCAAATTGCATAGCTTATTTCGAATGCATTTTGAAATAGCTTACTATGAAATTTGGCATTGTCTACACAGCACCAAATTTCGAAATAGCGTGCTATTTCAAGACATCCCGTAACCCTCGTGGAACGAGGGTTACAGGGATGTCAAAAATAGCACGCCTGTTATTTTACAATAGATTTCAAAGTAACAGGCATGTGTAAAAGATGCAGAATAGCTGTTTTGGGATATCTCTGGTATCCTGAAATAGCTCTGCTGTCTTGTAGGAAGAGCGGGAGGGCAGTCATGGAGCATCCTGGGTCCCTGCACGGCCTCCTCTCCCTAAATCTTGATCAGTTCCAGCAGTTCAGCATTGCTCTAAGCAGAGGATTGTTTGCTCTTTGGAGCAGCCATTGTCACTTGGTCAGATAAGTGAGCACGTGCCAACGAAAGAGGCAGAGAAGTTTCAAAGTTTCTCTGGACTTTGTGGGGGTGATGGGGAGAGATGGTTATCTGTTTACCAGGCATCAGCGCTGCAGGCTAGAGTGGTCTACTAGGCATTGTGGGATACATTTTTGTTTACACAGCTTTTAGCTTCCAGAATGTGTCTTCACTTGCACATCACTGCAAAAGTATCCCCAATAAGAGCTGCATGCCTTTTATAGAGGTGGTTTTCTGTTTGCAGTGAAATTTATGAGTTTCACTGTAAAGTGTAGATGCTACACTTTAAATGACAAGTACAGAAGCTTAGTCTCTATATTTTCTCCATGCAGTATTTTGGACCACCCTATTGATGAAGTGGCAGCTAAACAACAAAATGCAATAAATTGGAGGTGATTGTTAGATGAATCAAGTGAGGGCTGATGAGAGGTGGGGATAGAAAGAGTCAGTTGTACCACAGACTCAAACTTGGAGCCCTTTCAAAAAACATCTGT
This sequence comes from Rafetus swinhoei, assembly GCA_019425775.1. NCBI lineage: Eukaryota > Metazoa > Chordata > Testudines > Trionychidae > Rafetus > Rafetus swinhoei. The sequence continues at coordinate 61,180,655 of CM033427.1, forward strand.
GTAAATAAAGTGAAATGGAAGGGAGTGGGGACCCAGTAAACATAATGTATTGGGGGCCCCAATTTTTTGTCAACAGGCCTGAATGACACCATGAGGCATATATAAAAAAGCAAGTGACTATAAGCAAGTAAAAAGTGCTTTAATCTCCTGGGATTAAGGCCTGAAGAGCCTGATTACTATAATGAGAAATGGAGTTAAAGAAAAACAAAACAAAGAAAGATTGAAGGCAGACCCAGGAATTCCTTAATTGACAGCAGTACTTAACAGCTGATCAGAAAGCTGTATTATGTCCAACATTTTGAACTAGTGTCATAATTAAGGCTAAGATTTTGTCAGGGATATTTTTAGTAAAAGCCACGGACAGGCCATAGACAATGAAGAAAAAATCCTGAAGCTTCTTGAACACAAAACAAGGATACTTGTACCTGCTACTATTCTTGTGTAGGAGTGCAATACCATTCATCAGCATGGCCACTCCTGTTGCTCAGCACAGATGGATTCAGGGCAATTACGCTATAACCATTATGGTGGCTTTCATGTGGAGCATCATGAAGGTGTTATGCTCAAATGAGGTCACATGTTGCAATTGTGGCTGATCCCTGTGCAAGAGGAGGACCCTGGCATTGTGTGCTCTGCTTTGTACACCCAAGAACAGATCAGCTGTTTTTTGGCTTGCAGGAGTATATAATAAGCATGTTTATGTACAGAGTTGTAATTGTGTTAGCAACATGCACTGAGTCCCACTAACCACTGCACAGCAAGGTTCCATAGACCTTATTTGCGGAGAATGGGATGTAATTGTGACTTTGTAACTTTCAGGTGATTCGGGATTGCTTTCAAATGAGCTAATTAAAAAGGTTGTTTGCAGTCCTCTGCCTGGGGACACAAGTTCATCCCACTGCTTTTTCTAATGACTTTAATGAATTTTGTCTTTAACTTGTCCATCAATGATGCTTCATGCTGACACTAGTTCTCTTCCTTTTTTGAAAAGGAGACTTAATTGCCTTTCCCAGCCCCTATTTGTGCCTCAGAAGGGTGGTGGGGGGAGGAGAGGTTGTGGGTGCTTCATGCAAGTCACCAACAGTAGAGATGTGGATGTTAATTTTGTCAGATCTGAAACAAAAAGTCCAGGGTCCTGGTCAAAGTAGAGTTTAATGCTGCTACTTGAAGGAACTAATGGTTTGATTCTGTTTGATAATAAAAGCTTGCCAGATTTTTAGCTGCATTTTATTCTACTTGTCAAAATGCCTTTGCTGCAGACTTGCTGCCAGATGTCTCTTAAAAGGCTTCATATGTCACTACAAAAAAATTGTTTCAGGGTCACTTCTTTGCTTTGTTTCCTCTAAGACCTATTGATTCCTGCTTCCCCTGGGAGCAGGGCTTTATTGAAGTCCTAGAAATGGGAACACTGCTTCTCCTCTTCAGAATAGGCTTCTGAATTTTAAATCCCTGAAAGGCAAGCAATAAGCTCAGCTAAAGTAGACAAGCCTCAGGTAGGAGTGGAAACATAGTAATATTCTAATTCAATTTAATTTTCTTTCAATTGTTTTAGTGTCAGTGAAACTCAGTAGAGACCAAAGAGCATGCTGCTAATTTATAATGAAGGCCTTTTGACCCTGCCAAAATGGCATAGAGGGTCCTTATTTAGATGCACAAGCTGTACTGGTTTAACTAAATGGCTTTGGCTGGGCTGAGTTAGATCAGCATCTTTCTCCATTTGCGTAGCCATTAGTTTTGCACATACAGGGCAGGTTGAGCCCAGGAGGCCTAATTTACTTGCCATTAGGGTAATTTTATGTCGAGTTCCAAATCTAGAAAGTGCCTACAGCAGTTAGATATATAAATAACCATAGTAGGTAAAGGCTATTAATGCTCTGATCCTTCCATGCTGAATTTAAAAAAAACCACACACTTGTGTGTATACTGTAGCAATTGGAGAAAGGGTTAGAACTCACACTTCCTAAATCCTGATTATGTGATCACACCTGCCTTTCAATGGCATTTTCTGCATGCAAGACATTCTTTTCTATTCTATAGGGCTATTTATACCATTCTCATTATAGTATTAGCGCACATTCGGGTGTTGCATTAAGCAATATGATTAGCATCTCATCTCATCCTTTCCCCAGGGGGATATTTGGGGGTGAATTGTCTAGTGTTTTGGTTTTGTTCAAAATGAACACACTGACATGGATTTATCTTGAAGAAGGCAGGTCAAAGAAGCATGCCTGGTATTGAGAAGAGAAATGAGCCATGTCTGTGGTGACTTAGTTCTTGTGGGAGTTTATTCAGCAAGGACTGATCCCCCAAGAAATCCCTGTCTCTTGCACTGTCTCCTACTTTACTGTGGAGGTAGCAAGTTATATTGTGTTACAGAAGAGAGGTTGTTAAAGCATCACCAGGGAGACTGTGGATAAGCAAGCTTCCAGGGGTCTTGAAAATAAGGCCTGAGACCTTGAATTTGACTTGATATTCTATGGGAAGCTAGTGCAGACAGCAGAATACAGCTTTGAGGTAGTCATGATAACCTATGTTGCTGTATTTTGGACTTCTTTAAAATGATTTTAAATTGAGCAGAGTTTACAGTTGTGTGAATGCATCAACACTAGGCATTTAACTAGACCAATTTTCAACTTTCAGCTTACAATTGGAATTTGTTAACACAGATCTGTTATACCACTGAAACCCCCAAGGCTTGTCTTCAGCAGGATTCAATCAACATCATATTTCCAATGACTGAGTAGAAAGGGTAGTGATTGCCGCTAAGTCCTCCTACTGTTAACATTAGTAGAGCTGAACTAGTTTTAGTGACAGTAGCCAGAGTGAAGTCATTTCTCCCATGCCCAGAGAGACTTAGCTGTAACCAGAACAGCTGTTGTCATATGGGAAGTTTGAGCTTGTTGAATTCTCCTTCATATAAAAATTAAAATTCACACTAAGGAGGTTCCCCTATACATATGAAGATTTATTTGTTCATTAGTTGCATAATTTATTTTTCATGCACCTTTACAACGTGCACTATAATGTCTGTGCTCAAGCCAGTAAACTGCTGTGAAAGCAGATTAACAATCATGCAAGACTGCACTATAAATCCATAAGGCTGTTTGCAAAGCAAAAATCCTCAGGAAAATTGCCTTTGAGCATGCAGGTACTATAATAAATCTCAACTCTGGTACAGAAGGTTCTGAGTGGGAGGGCCGGTTGCAGCAGAAATGAAGTCAGGTTTTTTTTTATTAAAGCTGTTTCTTAGCCATAAGAGTGCAAACAACATCTATAACCTTTAAATGTCTGTTTGTTTTTCCTGTGATAACTTCCTTGCTGATTCAGTTTCTCTTCACTGGTTTAGTTGGTGATGATGTGAACAAATGCTGGACCCCAACTTACTCACTCTATATTTGGAGTTCTATATATAGGTAGGCGCTTGTGTTCCATTTCCACCACAACTCCTAAAAAGGACACTGTCTGGATTAGAGCCAAAGGGAACATGGCAGACTCTAAAGGGGGGAGGAAGGCCTTGAAGCTGGTAAGAACCATTTTCTTTTCATTTTTCATAGCTAGTCCCAGAAATGCTGCCAGTACATAGCTTGAGTACTTTGCTGCCAGACAAGCCTAAATGAAGTTAGGGAGTATAAAACCTGAAATAAAGATACAGCAGGAAGCGTTGAGCTTACGTCTGAACAATTTCATTTTGTTAGTATTCAGTCACCCTGCATCCAATGCCAGATTCTCCAGAGCACATGTATGAGTCAAGCATCTGAAGTTAGAATCAAACACAAGCTACGCTTACATAATTCCCTCTGTGAAATACAAAACAGGACGTGCTGAGAGCCACTGTAGCCTGGAATGCTCATAATGGCAAGGATACAGATACATGTGCCAGGCTTGCTGACATCAGCAGGAGCTATGTGTATATATCAGGGAAGGATCTGGCCCACTGTATGCGTAGGCAGAGAAACTCAAGGATTGCTTTCAGTTCTTGACACTAGAAGGTCTCTCCCCAGTAATAGCTATAGAATAGCTAGCTATCTGCCTCTCTGCCTTGCTGGCAGTGGCTGCTTCTGCAGGCTCCCTCATTTGTGCTGCTCCTCTACTCCAGCCCACAGCATGGAGTGGGATTAAGAGCAGCTACCAGGGTGACAGAAGGAGCAGGGATGGAGGGTTGGGTACCTTTTCAATTCATTGTTTAATTGAAAAATGAACTTGTAGGGAAGGGGCTGATTTGTTAAATCTGACAGTTGGGAAAGGGGGAAGATGAAGATCCTAGAAGTGATTGTCTAGGAAGGAGTACTGCTGAAAGGGATTTAGGGATCATAGTGGATGACAAGTTAAACATGAGTCAACAGTGTAACACTGTTGCACAAAAAGCAGACATGATTCTGGGATGCACTAACAGGAGTGTTGTAAGCAAGCCACAGGAAGTCATTCTTCTGCTCTACTCTGCGCTGATAGACCTTAGTTGGAGTATTGTGTCCACTTCCAGGCACCACATTTCTCAAGAGAGATGTGGAAAAATTGGAGAAGGTCCAGAGAAGAGCAACAAAAATGATTAAAGGTCTAGAACAGGGGTAGCCAACCCATGGCTCTCGAGCCGCATGCGGCTCTTTGATTAAGGAAATGCGGCTCTTGCTGCTTCTGAGCTGCGCACTCGGACTGCTCATGGCCGGCCGCTCCGCACATGCACCCAGCACCTGGAGGGGGATTGGGTTAGAGCAGGAGGGCTGGGAGTTCCTGGCTGTGGCGGGGGGAGGAATTAGGTTAGAGCAGGGGGGAGGGGCTGGGAACACCTGGCTCTGGGGGAGAGGAAAGGTACTGGGTTAAAGCAGGAGACTGGGGGTGCCTGGCTTTCTGGGAGGGGGAGGGTATTGGGTTAGAGCGGGGGGTGGGGGGGCTGAATCACCTTAAACTCAAAGTCTTTGCGGATGCAGAATAAGGCAGCCAACACAGATGGCTCTTCGCACTCTATCCACCGCTATTTTGGCTCTTCATCTCTAACTGGTTGGCCACTCCTGGTCTAGAAAATATGACCTGAGGGAAGACTGAAAGATCTGGGCTTGTTTAGTTAAGAAAAGAGAAGACTGAGAGGGGACATGTTAGCAGTTTTCAAGTATCTAAAATGGTCTTACAAGGAGGAGGGAGAAAAACTGTTCTCCTTGGCCTCTGAGGATAGGACAAGAAGCAACGGGCTTAAACTGCAGCAAGGGAGGTTTAGGTTGGACATTAGGAAAAACTTCCTAACTATCAGGGTGGTTAAACACTGGAATAAATTGCCTAGGGGAGTTGTGGAATCTCCATCACTGGAGATACTTAAGAGCAGATTAGACAGACACTTATCAAGGATGATCTAGACAGTGCTTGGCCCTGCCATGAGGGCAGGGGACTGGACTAGATGACCTTGTGAGATGCCTTCCAGTTCTATGATTCTGTGATCACAGGATGATTATGAACCACCATTGTAATGTGGTTGTGAAAAAGACAAATGCAATTTTAGTATATATTAGATAAGGTGTTTCCAGTAGAGAGAGGAAAAGTATGACTGCCATTGCTCAAGAACTTGTGATACTTCCCAGGGGATTGTGAGGCATCTCACTACCACCTGCCTTTGTCATGATGCAGCCATGCCTTTACCTTCTGGGGGTCAGCTCCCCAACCACACTGGCCATTGACAACATAAGCACTCTCTTCTAGGCCAATACTGGCGATGCTGTCTGTCTACAGATTAACAGGCACACTCCACACCTCCCAAGCCTTCTTAGAGTCCACTTGAAGTGACCAGCCCCTGTTACACTGGACATCCGTGCTAGTAACAGATCCTCTGCTCCCAAAGAATCAGTACACCCCAGTTTGCAAGGTTCCCTTCAGATCAATGTTCTATTTATAGTGAAGAGAAGCATTTAACAAGGAGTAGAGAATTACATGATAGCAAGTAGGAATATTGGAAACAAATTGTTACACATAAAATAAAAATCATATCATGTATTCTAAACCCAGGCTTCTTTAAGTACTTCCTGTTGTGTATCTTTTGCAGTGTTGCTTCCTAACATTTTTCAGTCAGGTAGGCTGTGATTCTTTTGTCATGAAATAAGCCATTATGTCAGCTTCATGTCGCTCTTCTTGCAACCCAAGATACCTCAAAATAGTCTTTTGCCCTTCTTAAATCAGAACAGCAGGTGGGGGTGGTGTTCTATCTTTCTTTCTGTAGATTTTATGACCTCTTGTCTATTTTGCAAGCTTTATTAGCTGGTCGCTCTTCCCCACTGAAAGATACAATACATACCTGACCAGACATCGAGGGATAAGCATCTCCTCCCCTCTGCCTGAATCCATCCTTGGCCTGTGACCTCCTGGTGATTTGCTTTTAATTTCAAATCTTTAAGAACAGAATTTACAGTATAAAGGTCTAACTTCTCAAATATTATTCATGTATACATTCACGATGAGTATTATGACCAATAAAGTACTGTTTTTTGGCCAAGATCTCACATGCTATCCTTTGGTGAAATATTACGCTTATACAAGCTTGTAAACTCCTGTGAAAACTTTGCCATCTACCGTTTGGCACCCTGAGTCACAAACTCATTTGAAATCCTGTGTATATTTCAGTCGCCCACATTCAAGAACAATGAAGTCAAGCTGGAACGGGTGGAGAGAAGAGCTACTAGTATGACTGGGGAAATGGAGAACCCTGAATGATGAGAGCAGACTGGAAGGCTCTGTCTACACTGCCAGTTTTTTCGGCAGAAAATATGCTAATGAGTGACTCATTAGCATAAGTTGCAACATCATTAGCATATTTTCTGCCATTTCTTTTTGCGCAAGGGGTTTTTGTGCAAAAAGAAGCAGTGTGTAAGGGGGGGAGGGTTGCGCAAAAACCCTGTTTTGTGCAAGATCCTTATGCCTGTCCTGGAGAAGCATAAGGATCTTGCACAAAACGGCGTTTTTGTGTTTAAAAAAAAAAAAAAAGTCCATACTGCTTCTTTTTGCACAAAAACCCCTTGCGCAAAAAGAAATGGCAGAAAATATGTTAATGATGTCACGACTTATGCTAATGAGCCCCACATTAGCATATTTTCTGTCGGAAGAACTCGCAGTGAACACATAGCTGAAGAGTTTAACTTGGTTAACTCAGCAAAAAAAGAAAGTGGAGTTGGGATATGATTGCTCTCTAGATACACTTAGGAGGCAAATACCAGAGAGGATGAAATGCTATGTAAGCAAAAATACACTGTTAGCACAAGAACAATGGTATAAACTGGCCATGAACAAATTTATGCTGGAAATTAGGTTTCTAACCAGTAGAGCAATAAGGTTCTGAAAAACCTCCTAAATTATTGGGGGGTGGCTCAATGTAATTATTTTTAAGGGAGCACAGTTATATGGACAAGGTTGCTTGTGATGGTGCGGGTGACTGGTAGTCCTGGAGATCACTGTTGGTTATGACCTATGCCTCTAAAGCGCATGTTTCAGGGTTTCAGACAGTCACCTGAAGGCAGGGGCCAGGAAAGAAATTCTCCCCCCACCCCCACGTATTTTTTTTAAAGAACCTCTGAGGCATCAGAGATGACGATGGCTTTAGAGCGGGTGGGGCAGAGCTCTTTGGTGGCACTGAAGGTTCTCTCACTCCCTCACATGCTTGACTGGTTGCGCACATGAGCAAGAGCCAAACAAAGTCTAATTGATCACCAAAAGTGGGGGTGGACGGGAATTTTCCCATGGGTCAGACTGGCAATGCCTTTGGAGGTTGTAACCTTCCTTTTCAGCATGGGGGTGCAGGTCACTTGCCAGGATTATCTGGGTCTCTCTTATTCTATCATGTCCCTGGCATGTGGGTGGCCTCAGGCAGTGGTGTACCTCAGTCCCTCCTATTCTCTGCCAGTGGGTGTAGGCTGTAGTACTTTGGTCTAATTGCAGTACTTGGGTTTCATGTGCAGGTACTGGGTATTGCTGATAGTCTGTAATATCAGGAGGTCAGACTAGGTGATCTGGTCACTGAGGACCTATACACACCCCATAGACCGCTCTCCCTAGTGCAGAACTCTTTGAAGGGGCACGTTTGGGGCTTCCCACACACCCATCCCTTGGTCCCCTATCCAACGGCTTCCATTTTCTGCCCTGTTCCCCCTGATTTTAAACTCTCTAGCGAGCCTCCTTACAGCTCTCCTGGTACCAGATCCTTTTTCCTGTCTCTCTGTCTAGCCCATCACCTGAGGAGAAGTGATTGAGCCTCAGAAAACTTTTGTTGTTCTCTGCCAAGAAACTCTCACTTCTTTCTGGGGCTTCTCCAGAGTGGGGCCTGGGCTCTACCTGTGAAATGCTAATCCAGGGCAGCAGCAGGACTCGCCACCTCATCCCTGGAGTGGCAGTGCCTTTATTCCTCTTCTCTCGAGAGTCTGTCCTCTCGCTACATCCCAGTTCCCTCCATCACAAGGAGAAGTAAAGAGTCCAAAACATCCTTCTTCCCCCAGCACCTCTGAATATCATAGAATCATAGAATACTAGGACTGGAAGGGACCTCGAGAGGTCATCGAGTCCAGTCCCCTGCCCTCATGGCAGGACCAAATACTGTCTAGACCATCCCTGATAGACATTTATCTAACCTACTCTTAAATATCTCCGCAGATGGAGATTCCACAACCTCCCTGGGCAATTTATTCCAGTGTTTGACTACCCTGACAGTTAGGAACTTTTTCCTAATGTCCAACCTAAACCTCCCTTGCTGCAGTTTAAGCCCATTGCTTCTTGTTCTATCCTCAGAGGCCAAGATGAACAAGTTTTCTCCCTTCTCATGACACCCTTTTAGATATCTGAAAACTGCTATCATGTCCCCCCTCAATCTTCTCTTTTCTAAACTAAACAAACCCAATTCCTTCAGCCTTCCCTCATAGGTCATGTTCTCTAGACCTTTAATCATTCTCGTTGCTCTTCTCTGGACCCTCTCCAATTTCTCCACATCTTTCTTGAAATGCGGTGACCAAAACTGAACACAATACTCCAATTGAGGCCTAACCAGTGCAGAGTAGAGCGGAAGAATGACTTCTCGTGTCTTGCTCACAACACACCTGTTAATGCATCCCAGAATCGTGTTTGCTTTCTTTGCAACAGCATCACGCTACTGACTCATATTCAACTTGTGGTCCACTATAACCCCTAGATCCCTTTCTGCTGTACTCCTTCCCAGACCGTCGCTTCCCATTCTGTATGTATGAAACTGATTGTTCCTTCCTAAGTGGAGCACTTTGCATTTGTCTTTATTAAACTTCATCCTATTTACCTCAGACCATTTCTCCAATTTGTCCAGGTCATTTTGAATTATGACCCTATCCTCCAGATTAGTCGCAACCCCTCCCAACTTGGTATTATCTGCACTTTAATAGCATTTTCTATACCAATATCTAAATCGTTGATGAAGATATTGAACAGAGCTGGTCCCAAAACAGACCTCGGAACCCCACTTGTTATGCCTTTCCAGCAGGATTGTGAACCATTAATAACTACTCTCTGAGTACGGTTATCCAGCCAGTTATGCACCCACCTTATAGTAGCCCCATCTAAGTTGTGTTTACCTAGTTTATTGATAAGAATATCATGCGAGACCGTATCAAATGCCTTACTAAAGTCTAGGTATACCACATCCACTGCTTCTCCCTTATCCACAAGACTCGTTATCCTATTAAAGAAATCTATCAGATTGGTTTGACATGATTTGTTCTTTACAAATCCATGCTGGCTGTTCCCTATCACCTTGCCACTTTCCAAGTGTTTACAGATGATTTCTTTAATTACTTGCTCCATTATCTTCCCTGGCACAGAAGTTAAACTAACTGGTCTATAGTTTCCTGGGTTGTTCTTATTTCCCTTTTTATAGATGGGCACTATATTTGCCCTTTTCCAGTCCTCTGGAATCTCTCCTGTCTCCCATGATTTTCCAAAGATGATAACTAGAGGCTCAGATACCTCCTCTATCAGCTCCTTGAGTATTCTAGGATGCATTTCATCAGGCCCAAGTTAATATGGCACAAGTTAATTCAGCTAAGCAAAAGACACAAGTGATTCTGGTTGAGACAGCGGTCAGGAACTGTAACTGCCCTCTTTATTTACCTTCCACTGCTAATGAAGTTCACAGCCTTGGACTCCTATTTGATACATCACTCCAAGCAAATAAAAAGTAGGGCACAAAAATGTTGCCCTTGGTCACACCCCTTTCTACCAACCCATAATAATCCTTTCCCTCCTTAATTTGGAGTAGACTGAAGGCCACACGGAGTCTTCAGCTGCTTCAGAACCCTTTAGCTCATCTTCTTATAGGAAAAACAAAAGAAGAGCTCTCCATCCCATTCCTGATCTGCTTTATGTGCCTAGTTTTCTTTAGTGCTCTCAGTGAGCTACAGTTGGGCTACTTCAGAGACTAAAAACCTCACACTAGGACGGCCTACAAGGACATTATTGGGAGTGTTTGGTAGCAGGAGCTACCTCTGAAAGGCAAGATGACCTTGTGTTTTTAAGTCACTTTTGAAAATGGGACTTGGGCTCCTAGATTAAGTTGTTTTTTAAATTTTTACCCTGATCCACTCAAAGCATCTGTTATCTACAGCATCATCCAGACATAACCCCCATGTTTACCTTAAGCACATGAGTAGTCCTGTTGGGACAGATCTTCAACTAGTCACACTTGGCATAGCTCCACTGAACTCAATGGAGTGCTGCCTACCCACAGAAGATATGACCCATATAACTTCAATGAAAAAAGACTTGTGCTTAGAATTGGGCAGTCATGTGCTTGCTGAACTGAGGCCTTTGCTAATGTTGATTTTAAAAACTAGGAAGAGCCCCTAAACTCGTTCCTTTGGCTTTGGATGACTATGGCTGGTATGCTGTAGTTTTTGCAGCAGGGTATGAGAGTTGCACTGGTGGAAACCCAGTCACTTCTTTCTCATGAAAAAGCATAGAGACCCACCCCAAGACAGCCAGTAGCTCAGGGTTTAGATCACTTATCTAGAGTGTGGGAGAGTAAATAATACATTCATCACTCTCCCACATCTCAGATGAGTGCTCTAATCACTGGGGCTCTGGGACATAGCCAGTCAGCAAGCCCACACAAAGCCTGCTGCTCACCTTTTGTGAGTGGCTCAGTGCAGTAGGCTTTCAGAGCACATGTACCAGATTCAGCCCCACAGGTGAGGTAAGTGGGGGGAGGGGGAATGCCTACTTTGAAAATCTCTCTGAGTTTTTGATAGGAGCCAGGATCCCAGCAGTTTGACCACGGCAGGACTTCGGCAGTTTTGCACTTGCCCACTGGAAACAGATGCTTGGGGAATTTAGGTGGCCACAGGGTTAGGTGGCAGCCGAACAGGCATTTTGATGATCTCAGTAGTTCCTAAATGTTGGATTAAACACCCTTTGTGAATCTAGTCCTAATAGTTCAGCACGGTACAACTGCAAATTCCATGGGAGTATTTGGTTCAATTTAAAAGGAAAAATGTATTTATTTCAGTTCGACCTGGATACAAACAGCACAATTTAGCTACTATAACACTGGTGTTAGTTTTCTCTGGTTTCCTGTGACATACATTTATACCACCTGACACATAGCTTCAAAGAGGATTTTCATAGAACTACAAATTATCTAGTTTACAAGGAGATGTTCTTGTTTAACAGGTCTTAGTACTTTTGAGTCTTATTTGTCAGAGAGCTATATGATTTGAAACCCAAGCTTCAAGGTAACTTCTTGAGCTCTGCCTTCTGGCCCGGGTTAAGTTCTCCATTTCCAGTATTCCTGAGTTTTTGGTGCTAATATTTTATTCATAGAGTTTAAGCTCAAAAGACACAACCACATCCTTTAATCTGATCTCCAGTATATTACAAGCCATTACATTTCACCCAGTTACCTTGGTATTGAGACAAATAACGTGTGCCTGACCAAAGTATATCTTCTGAAAGGCCTCCAGAATTGATTTGAAAACATCAAGAGATGGAGGATCCACAGCTTCCCCTGTTAGCTTATTCCAGTGGTTAATCTCATTCTTAAACATTAGTGCCTTATTTCTCATTTGAATTTGTTTGACTTCAGCTTCCAATCACTGTCTTCTTAGGCCGTTCTCTGACAGTAGAGAGCCTTTTACTGTGTAACCAAATCAGCCCTCGCTCTTCTTTTTTGATAAACTGGACTGCACCTTTTCCAATTTTTCAACATCATTTTAACAATGTTGACATGAAAACTGAGCACAGCATTCTAGTATCTCACCAGTGCCAAACCACAGAAGTCAAAATCACTTCCTTACCCCCTTATTTCCCAGTTCGTGCATCCATGGATCGCTTCAGTTCTTTTTGCCACAGCATTGGACTGGGAGACCTTACTGGGTTGTTTATCGGCTGTGACCCCCAAATCCATTTTGTAGTTATTCTTTATATGCAGAGGTTAGCATTGCCTTCATTACCTACTGCGTACCTGTGGCTAGGTTTGAGGCTTTTTACCTATTTGAGTACAGCTGATTCTGTGGGCCTTCAAATAAAGTCACTAGAAAGTCTAGACACACCAGGCAGTTCCTTGCTTCTATTTCAGGCCCCTGCCCCATTCCCTACCCCCAATTTTTTTTAAACTATGGATAAGTCTTCATCTTGTTCAGTTAATAGATTCATTCTGGCAAATTGGTTTCAGACATATCAGGGTTATAGACTATTGCTGCATTATATTTATAAAAGCAGTTTAACTTTTAACCAGGCTTGGCCTCTAAGAAATCATTTTTTCTAGCCTATCAGTAAGTTCCAAGAAATGTCCATCCAATTGGTCATTATTGCTTAAGTACAAGTAATAAAACTGTTTCATAAAAATTGCACCTGATAACACAAGGACCAGCTTCAATAACACAACAAAATGTGCCAGACTGTCAGCTATGAAACGCACTGAGGGTCTCCCAGATCAGCTTCCTTTGCCTTATACATACTGTCACAGCATAGCAGCCAAACATAGCCTTTGCTGAATGGGACAATTAGTAAACATTTTACAGAGAGGAAGCATAGTCTTGTGAGTAGACATAGGACAGGGAGCCAGGAGGTCTGAGTTCTTTTCCTAGTTCTGTGGCAGGTTTCCTCGAGCTTAGGAAGTCATTTACCTCTGTGCTTTAGTTTCCCAATTGGAAAATTAAGGTAAAACTGCTTCCATGGTGCATGTTGAGACTTAATTTATTAACTGTAGTTACATCACTGTATTCTGCTAAAAGCCACAGAAACACCAACGTGCACTAGGATAACACATTCCTAATTCTTAATCAGGAATTATCTGCATGTTAATTTCCCCATTTTAAAATAAAAAAGCTATCAATTCTCCAGGCTTTTCTCTACTTGGTATCATCATGATTGTAAGAATTGCTAGTGCCATCTGGTGGAGATGTAGCATTTTTGTTTTAACCATAAGTTCACCCCTCATGTTTTAGGGCCTGATATTGTACACACACATCAGGGATGCTCCTGGAACCAACTATTCTCTGTATGGCTGCACCAGGACTGAGTGAGTTTTTACAAGATATTTACAGTAAAAAAAAAAAAAGTTTTTCTGAACATTTTCCTTGTGTGATGCTTGTTCCATTGCCTATCCTACACTTTGTTTAAAAGAATCCAAATTACACCACACAATCAGCACAATCACATTAGTCCTTGCATTGCACATTTTGCATTGCATCTTTCCCCTTGCCATTTTCCTACAATGTCTCCCCTACTACTAGGGTGACCAAATAGCAAGAGTGAAAAATCCGGTCACTTTTTTGGGAGAGGAGGAGTGGGAGGGAAGCATATTTGCCCGTCAGGCAAAGCCCCTAATATTGGGACATTTCCAGTCCTGCAATAGTATCCTAGCTCCACTCTTGATGTCCATCGGGAAAGTATCAGAGACAGGCAAAAAGATTATTTTTCAATTTGTACATTTTGGCTACAAAACTTGAAAGACTTCTCTGTATTTACCTTAGACTCACAACATCAGCCTACTGTGGCAGTCCTTTTATACCAAGCCAAGAGCTCCTTAGTTTACCGGGGGAAGTTCAGTACTTGTAAATTCCAACGGAGTCATTGGAGTTAGCATGGTAGCAAATCTTTCAATTAGAATCAGCCTCCTGCTAGGACTGCTTTAAACAACATTTACCAGAGGAAGAGAAAGGCCTTCAAAAGGAAGATTCAGCGAGAGCAACAAAGGAAAATCTACTTAGGAGGTGACCATCCTGACGCAGTAAAGTACAAGTTCAAAAACAGCCAGAATCTTTAGCCATGTCCAGGCATTGCCATCACTAACAAACATCATTCAATAATTATTAATATTTGGCAAAATTATGTAGAAATATTATTTTTGCAAATACTTGTTTGGAAAGGATTTTCCACATTGTTACTATCCTCTCAGGATGGCTTATTGACTAATTCTTCTCTCAGGCAAGCTTTAAAAGCACAACACTCAATTGAAACACTTGCCCAAATAGATCTGACTGTAGCTGAAGCCTGTTCCAGTCACTGACAGGAGTGGTTAGATTTGCTAGATTTTCAAATGACATACAATCACTTTCTGACATTTTGGAGTGCAGTCCAGATCAGTGAGGGGTTATGTAACCTTTGCCTGCAACCTAGATAATCTCATAATGTTTTATTACTATAGCTCCCAATCTGGGCTGCTCACAAACAGTCAAACAGCACACAAGTTACATCCCGAGTGTACATTGATAGCCACAGCCCTGGTTCAACAACTCTAACCCCACTAGCCTGTCAGCAAACACTGGCCATGCTCTGACTTTCACCACCCTTTGTTACTACTTGAAGGGTGACCCCAGTATAATCCCAATACCCATTTGCTCCCACCAAAACATGTGTTCTTCACTGTCCAGACCTCTCCTGGGACAGTCAAGATATATTAGGGTCATTGCCCCTTTAAGGGGATCTATATACCATAGTCTGCTACCTTAAATAGTTACCCAAACAATTCATAACACTAGATTAGTTTTGATTAAAGAATAAAACAAGTTTATTTCACTACAATGAGAGAGGTTTTAAGGGTGCGCAAATACAAGGCTTTAAATTTAAAAATGATTACAAGAGAAATAAAGATAAAATGCATCTTAATACTAAAACTTGCGGTTCAAGATTAAATCCCTTACTACATTTCCAGTAACATTTTAAACCAAATTCTTAGGATCTGGTCTCAAAGTCAAACTACTATTTCTTTTGACTTTGGGCGGGGGGAGAGATGGGCAGGGAGGAAACTTTGCTCCTCACTTTTGTGGTTCAGTGCATTTTCCTGAGAGTTACCCTTAGATAAAGTTCATTCCCATTGTGTGCCAAGACGAGGGGTGGGGGGGCTGGTGATAAAAGAGGTTCCATGCTATTGTTTGCTAAAATGAAGGTCTGTTTTTTCCTGATCCCTTCCTAGCCCTAGAATGGTCACTTGAGTGGTGATGGCCCATTAGCTTTGATAACACCTGGCTAGAGGTATGAGCTTATCCTTTATCTTTGGGAAACCGGTTTACCCACTCCCCAGAGTTATCTGGTAAAGACACTTCAGTGATGATTTTACCTTCTGTTCATAATTTTACATATACTGTTGCCACATACATTTCACCAATATATTATTGACCAGCAAGTTATTTATTTTCAAATGATACCTCACGAGGCATATTTTGTACAAAGATTATTACAGTGTTGCGTAGGGTGTGAATACAGGGTTTGAGCTCCATCACACCCTTTTTCTCCCATCCCCACAATTTTGCTAATACTCCACCATTTTCGGTTAACTAAAGATGATCACGCTGTATTAGATAAAAAGAAGTGTCAGACTAACTAGGCAAAACATTTTTGAAAGTCTGAAAATGTTAACTTTTTCCCTTCCTCCCCTCCCTCCCCACAACTCCAGTTTGTGGATGGATTAGAAATGGGAATAGTGGTGCCAAAATACAGTGAAAACCCATTCTTATCTTTCTTGCCAGCTGGAAAGAGGAAGCAAATGAAAAGCCATAGATGTAGAGCTAGTTAAAATGTTTTAAAGCAAATAAGTTGTCAAAGTTTCTCTGTTTTCCACAGAGCTTTTTGATGAACTCTATTCATGAGAGTTTTCTAGCAAAATAAGGCCCTGACCCTGCAAACTTTTCCATGAGGGTAGACTCTTGTGCACACAGAGCTCCAGGGATTGCACAAAGGAATCCACCTTAGCAGAATAACTTTCAGAAGTGGGATTTTTGAGCTAGTAATTTTGTTGCCTCAAGAAGCTTGCATAAGTCAGAAACACATCCCGATTATTGAATGCTTGTCTGAAATGAATCTTTTCAGGCTCACCCATCATTTTGTATTTGCTTCTCTCTTGTCTAACCAGTACCTGTCTCCACCCTGATCTTCCTCTTCCTCCCTGAATCAAACCTGATGTCTTAATACAAGGTCAGCAATTCTCTTAGTCACTGGGCCTGATAGGGACTGGCAACAAAATATAGGGGCCTGAACTTACATCTAGGACAGACAAGGGCATCAAACTTATTTTGCAGATGACGTAAATTCCAATTCTTTTCTATATGCAAGAGCTGCACAGTTTTAAAGATGTACTTAAACTGAGCTGGTTAAGCTAGTGGAAAACCCGGTATGGATATTCAGATTGAAGCCTGTCATATATTGATTTAGCAGCATTCTGAAAATGATTATTTAAACCAGTTTACAATTAAATCTGTGAAACTTTCATAACTCTTTGACACTTACAGACAGGAGAGCACCTAATCCTATGCTTTCATTATAAACCTATACCCATCATTATATCTGCAGATTGCTCTGCTATCCTAGCCCACCATTGCAAGATCCCAGTTTTCTGCTACTGACATAACTTGATTCTGAACTAAAATGATGTAGACTGGAACCTTGAGGTACATATGCACCTCTCTATTTTTGATAACACTGGATTCAAAAGTTTCAGAGGGGTAGCCGTGTTAGTCTGTAACTGAAAAAAAAAATTAAAAAACAACAAATGGTCCTGCAGCACCTCAGAGACTAACAAAAATGTAGATGGTATCATGAGCTTTCATGGGCACAACACACTCCTTCAGATGAATGGAATTAAGGAGTAGAGTACAAATAAATAGCAGAGAAAGAGAGCGGATGAGTAAGGAAAGAAGGAAAACATGGGGGTGGAGGGAAATATTGTCGATTAGAGTGTCTGTGCTAAATGAGGCTAATAGAGTGGGCTCTGAGTGCCCAGTGCTTAGTTTTTGTGTCATTAGGGCATAAGTTTCAAATTGGCATGCGCCCTTTTTCCTCACTCTGACTTGGTTTCCTTATGCTTTCATTTCTGTGGTTTAAATGCTCCTGTCAGTGCTTTATTTGCTTTGGTCTACTGAGGCCTCAGTTATACATAGATTTTTGCTTTAGTCACAAACTTGTGTTTTGACTTCTCTGGTAGATGCGTTTCCCAGCTTGCCCATTCCCTAGGCAAGCCCTGCTCTGTCAAGTCTCTCCTGCTACCATCCCACACATCCATTATTACAACATCCAGGGCTCAGGAGTAGAAATTGCTTAAAAAAATGAAAGGTCAGACAGGGACAGTAATGCAAAGATCAGAGAAGAGCAACACCTGCCTAACTAAATCTCCCGCCCTGCCATCAGCATCTCCAGTGGTCAGTATAGGCAGTGGTGCTTGCTGCAGCTGGTCAGACCTCAGGCTGTTTCTATATAGTAACATTCAGACAAACAGGACCTGCATTCAAGTTGAACAAGACATCTGTGGAGCTGAGAGTGCATGTGAGGGGAGAAGCAAGATGCCTGTTACCAGACTTGTTTTTTCTAGAATTCAAGGTGAAGGCAGTTTAGAATCTTCCTTGCCCACCTCATAATTATAGCCTAAGTTCCAGTGACTTAGCAAGCCCAGGAATTAGGGTAAACTCTGTCACACAATAGCAAGGATTCAAACATATTTATTACTTGTTACACAACAACCCTGTAACATGTAGGATGAGTCATAAGGAGAAAGTATTTGAAGCAGAGAGTAGAAAGACAAGGTGGTTTAGGTAACATCTTTAACTGGACCAAATTCTGTTGGTGAGAGAGACATACTTTTGAATTTATGGAGCTCCTCTTCAGGTCTGACAATTCAAGTGAAATCTACACACATTTCTGGTGGAAAATTATGATAAGGCAAAAAGGTAGAGGGACGAGAATGACAGGTATGTTAAGCTTATCCGTCTGATCTCAGATTTTTGGGTAAATGGTATGATACAAGTGCTGTGACCGCTTAAGGTCTCACAAAGCAATTTCACTGCTGTACTTCTGATCCTTCAGAAGCCACTGAAATTTTAGACAGATGATTCTGAAGTGTTAAAAATTCTGAATGTATTGTACTTTCTAGAAGATTCACTACCAGATTTTCCCTTCTCTTAAATTAGTAGAAATCCCATGAATTTCCCTGAAAATATTCCTGAATTTATGCCAGTGTAAGTTAGAATCAGACCCACTCGGACTAGTTATTTGAAATATTCCAGCTGTAAGAATTGGTCTGTGCAAGAAGAGGTAAAACTGGCCTACTATATTAGAGCTGACCTGAGAACAAGTGCTACTGAGTATTGTAAATTGCACAGAGATTAAAAGCCACACATTTACATATGCAGAATAGAAGCAGGTGTAGAAATACTCTGATGTCACCTTGTGCTTTAGAGTTGATCTAAGTTAGAAATAGAAAGGTATACATTTTGTTTTACTGGCACCTACCTCCAAGTTATTCAGAATAGATGAAGATTGGTGATGGGAGGCTGTGTAAAAGTTTTACACTCCACAGCATCTGAACATCTTATACACAAAATCAATAGCAGTCATAAAGTTGCTATAGGACTTAATGTAATCTCTGGCTTGCCTCTTTTTTTCCAGAGTAGTTATTATTTGTGTTATCACCCGGCCTGCAGAACATTCTCCAGCCACACAGCATGGATGCTATTTCTTTTGCTCTACTGCAATACCTCTACACTCTTCTTCACCTCTACCCCAAGTTTCAACTTACATACAGTTTTAATATAATGAACCAATGCTAATTTGGTGGCTATTTATGGCCAAAGCTAACAGTCTTTGCATACAAGTAATCCCTGTTCTTGGAGGAGAAACTTACAATGTTGTGTCTGTGTGTGGAGGGTTGGTGGAGGATAGGAAGTGTTGTTACTGAGAATTTTAGCCCATTTTGTAACATCATAGTGTAGATACTTTCTACCTCAACAGGTTTTTTTCTGTCAGTGTAGTTAATTCATCTCTCCCAGAGGTGATGGCTAAGTAGAAGTAAGAATTCTTCTGCTTATGCTGTATCTACACTGGGGACTAGGTCAATCAAATTTCTAGGTGTAGAAAGACAAGACAGGTAAGATAATATTTATTGGATCAACTTCTGGTAAGAGACTAGCTTTATGTTTCACTGTCTCAAACTTCTATATTCACCTTTTATGCTGATGCATAAACAGGTTAGACCTCGGTGGTCCAGCACCAGTCTCAAATGAGGGAATTTATCAGACCAGGGGAGGTTCCCCTGCTGCTGGCTTTCTAGTCTGCTGCTGGCTCCATTTCTGGCCCCAGATAGTCATCCTGCTGACTGCCTCAGCCGGGCTGCCTGTCAATGGTCCCAGCTCAGTGGGCTGCTGTACAGCCCCAACCCAGTTCCTCTGTTACAGCCCTGCATCCAACTCCCCTGTGGGGGATACAGCTCTCTTTAGCCACATGCTGCAAACCACTGCACCAAGAAGAAGTCAGAGGGTGGAACCAGGAAGCCGGGCTGTTTTAAATAGTGTCGGGCTACTACACGGCCCCAGCTTCGGCTCCAGCTCCCCAGCTCATGTGACTCCGACCCCGTGCCAGGCTGCCATGTGGTCCTGGCTCCCCAGTTCACATAGCCCCCTTGCTGGGCTGCCACATGGCCCCATTTCCCCTGCTGGACTGCTGCACAACCCCAGCCCTGGCTCAACTGCCAGCCTCCCTGCTTGTGCAGCCTGGCTTCCTTGCAGGGCTGGTGCTAATCCCGCCGGGCTCCCAGCTGCCAGCCCTCCTGCTTCCTGACTCCCGGCCACCAGGGCTCTCTGGCCCAGGAACACTGCTGCTGGACCATGGATGTTGCAAAACCAGAGAGTCCCGGTTTAGAGAGGTGCAAGGAACCTGTACAAGGATGCCATATGTATCAGTTCATTAGAATTCTTTGAGGCTATCACCACAAAGATGAACTAGGGTGATCCAATTGATAGACTACTTAGACTTTCAGAAAGCCTTTAACAAGGCCCTATACCAAAGGCTCTTAAGCAAAGTCAACAGTCATTGGATAAAAGGGAAGGTCCTTTTAATGGATTAATAACTGGTTAAAAGATAGGAAACACAAGGTAGGAATAATTGGTCAGCTTTCATAGCGGAAAGCAATGAATAGGATTGGTACCAGAACCAGTGCTGTTCAATGTATTCATTAATGATCTGGGAAAAAAGGGAAAACAGTGAGGTGGCAAAGATTGCAGATGATTCAAAATTACTCAGAATAGTTAAGTCCAAAGCTGATGATAATGTGATTTAAATTAGCTGTTAAGAAAGAGATTTTGGATTCATTGTGGATGATTCTCTGAAAACCGCACAATTTGCAGCTGCAGTAAAAGAAAATCCAAGCGATTGTTGATGAACAGTTAGGAAAGGGATGGGTGTTGCACAGGGAACACTGCAATGATTAATTTGATCTAATTGAGATGATCTAGGCTCGCTCTGACTATCTAGTTACTATATCGTCCCTGTTTCAGAAGCGAGATACGCCCAAGAAATCCGTATCTAATCACCGGTGGAGTTTTTGAAAGAATAGACAGACTCTCAATTTGGGGCCAAACCATATATTAAACAATTTAGATAGCATACACAGAAAATGACAAACAACTGGTCCCCGAAAATAAAGAAGATAGAAAAGTCCCTTAAGCAATAGGAATATACTTTACAATCAGTCAGTTGATAATGTAGCCGTTGCTCACGACCTCTACACTTTGGCTAATGGAAAGCCGCAATGGAGGAACGGTGAGGAGATCCCTCGAGCTCGGTCACCAGGCCTTGAGACACCGGTCCGTCTTAGGATCCTCGGCTCCTCGGGTAGCAGTCACGCACGGGAGTCACGGGAAATGACTATTCAGCACTCTCACGTAATCCCAAAAGCGATAGCGAGGATGGTCTAGCCGCCACTATTCCTGGCCTAATGACTTCAACGTGGGAATACACTATGTGCAGGTGGCCCACAGAAATATCCAGCTAACTAAACACTTACTGCCATAATCCCGATGGTGACACAAATTAATCAACCTCTCACACACTCATATCAAACGAGAGACTTGGGTAGACAGACAAGACAACAAGCGAACTCCACACAATCCGGTAAGTACATCTACAAAGGAAGAACCAACCCGAACCTCTCAGAACCAAGGGGTTTTATTGCCTCTAAGGTGGGAAAACCTGAGAAGGGCTGAGTGCACTTCTTTAGTGACGTGTGCACATAGGTTACCTAGGTGGTGTGCAGATCTTAGGTGCCAAGTGCATAACGGGTGGTGTGCATAGCCTTAGAGTGTCGTGTGCACACTGTTAGGATGGGATGCACAGACTAGTGATGAGTGCAAGGCGTAGATTAGGCGGGAAACCCTAACCTTTATCTCACCTAAAATGGAACCCATTTGTGACTCCATTTTGTATTTACCACCACATCACCATACACATTCAAAACCCATGGTAACATAGGTAATATGAGACAAAATATCATAATGTCACTATTTAAATCCATTCAATTCCACCTTGAATATTGCATACAGTTCTGGTCACCCATCTCAAAAATATTACAATTTAAAAAGCTACAGAGAATTAGAATTAGAAAAGCTACGGAGAATAATAAAATGATTAGAGGTATAGAAGGAACAGTGTCCATCTGAGGTAAGACTAAAAAGACTGGGACTATTCAGTATAGAAAAGAGACAACTAGGTGGGGATATAATAGAAGGCTATAAAATCAGAAATGGTGTGGAGAAAGACTTAAGAACCAGGGGACACCCAATGAAATTCAATAGCCTGCAGTTTTAAAACAAAAATAAGGAAGTACTTCATATAATCCCCTGGCAATGAGTTGACTATGTATATTGTGAAGGCAAAAAAAAGTATAACTGGATGCAAAAGAGAATTCAGTAAATTTGTGGAAGATAGATCCAGCAATGGCTATTGACTAAGATGACTAGGGGTGTAACCCTATGCTCTAGGTGTTCCTAAACCTCTGACTACTAGACAGTGGGGCTAGATCACTTGATAATTCTTTTATTCATTCCCTCTGAAGTATTTGTCACTGACCACTCTCAGCATACAGGCTGCTAGACTTGTCTGACCCAGTATGGCAAGTTCTTATGTTAATGTGAATTTCAAATTAAGAAATACAGGCACACTTAGGGGGAAGTCTTGTCTAGCTTCTAGAGCAATAAAAATCAAGTTAAAAACTAGTATAGGACATGTTACAACAATCTCCAATGCTACTGGAAACTACCTACATGTTATGTACTATATATTTCCAGAAGCAGGGTTCTTCCCTGCTCCCTATAACAAACAAGTAGAGTACTAACATAGACTGAAAAGACCACAAGGTGGCACCATCTCATGCAGCTTTGTTTACCCATATTTAGAAATAACCATATTTCATAGCAGGAAAAATTACAAGCAAGACATTTCTTATATGGAAAATCAAGTGTTAATGCAGTATCTCTGGTTGCATTGTTTTGAGCATTAATATAAGATTTTTAAGGGCATTTTCTAGAAAATGAAAGTCCAGGAGCATGTGCCAGAGCCTATGTAATTACGGAACAAATTCTGTATCTAGCCCTGTACTTGCATATGCAAGTATAACAAACCATTCTCCTCTGTTGTACATGAACTTCGAGGTGCACACTGCATGCAAGTGTCCCATCTCCACCATCTCTCATTAGAAGTGGCTATATTCTTACCCCAGCCCTATTTGCAACTCCTGTGGTTCTTTGGATCATCAATCTCACAAGGCCTTTGTTTCATAATTGTACTGATTTCTTTTCCCTCTGTTATTCCTTTCATGATCATTTGAGGGGAAAGTGTGCACCCGGGCATTAGCCAATACACTGTGCTGCTATTTGTGCCTTCAGTTTAGGGTGACCAGATAGCAAGTGTGAAAAATCAGTACAAGGATTGCGGGATAATGGTCACTTATATAGGACAAAACTCCAAATATCAGGACTGTCCCTATAAATTGGGGCATCTGGCCACCCTACTTCAGCTGGGTTAGCCCATCAGCTGAATGGAACTTCTCAGTTCTGTACTACCTCCATTTCTTTTATTAGTTCTTTGGCTGTTTTGACTCAGACTCCCAGTTGAATGACTGCCATAGGACATCTGATTGTGTATTTGAATGCCCACCCTTTAATAAACTGAGCAAACACATTGCTTGCTAATTGTGAACCATAATTTGCCACTATACGGGGGAAGTCATAGCAACTTTAATGCCTCTTGTGTCACTCCATAGCACTGTGGGTTTATGGGAGGCTAAATTTAGTAGTCTTGACCTTTGGCTGTCTCTGTATTGAAAGTCTCGGGTGCTTCAAATTTGACCTTTGAGAGAGGCTTCCTGTCTAGAATTGCACCCATATATGTTTAATACCTTTTAATCAGATACAGTAGACTTCCGATAATCCGGCACCTTTGGGACCCAGGGGGTGCCGGATTATTGGATATGCCGGAGTATCAGGAGGTACTCCGGCAGGGGGGCTGTGACAGGTCTGGGGTTGGGGGTCGGCGGGAACGGTGCGGCGTGGGGCAAACCCTCCGCCATTTTGCAGGGAGGCGGGGGAAACCCCGCGCATCCACCGGTGACAGGCCAGCTGGGGCTGCAAGCGGCAGCGGCGACTTGGGGAAGCGGCAGGGCAGAGCAGCTGGGGTGCTGCCGGGTTGGTCCCGCAGCGCCGCCTCACCTGAGCGGCACTGCGGGACCAACCGGCAGCACCCAGCTGCTCTGCCCGCCGCTTCCCCAAGTCCACTGCTCGTCAGTTTCAGCAGAGGCAGACTTGGGGAAGCTGCGGAGCAGAGCAGCTGGGGTGCTGCCGGGCGCCGAGCAGGGGGGTGAGGGGCGGCGCTGCGGGACCAACCCGACAGCACCCCAGCTGCTCTGCTCCACGGCTTCCCCAAGTCTGCCGCTGGTCAGTTTCAGCAGCGGCAGCAGCAGACGTGGGGAAGCAGCGCGGAGCAGCTCCAATTGTCTGGCTGGCCAGAGTGCTTCCGGGTTCCAGTTGGTGCCGGACTATCGGGGGTGCCGGAGCACTGGATGCCGGACAATTGGAGTTTTACTGTACATTCATATTTTTTCTATAACTGCAGCAGCATATATTGAAGTGTTTAGGGGGTAGACCAAGGATTTCATGCATATAAGTTCTCTTGATGCTTATTCCTGAATCAATATAGACTATTCCTGGGGTGCAGACTGATTAAGTCCTTTTCAGTGCATGCATGTTACTTCTGAGCCCTGCTCTATACTAAGGAGATATTTTGAAATAACTCCCCTGATTTTAAATAAGCGAAGCATTCACACTACCAAGCCTGATATTTTGAAACAACAGGCTTGTTATTTTGAAATAATAATTCCTGCTTTCCATGAGGAATAATGCTTATTTTCAAAACAGTTATTTTGAAGTAGTGGTGGTGTGGATGCTCCACTGCTGTTATTTTGAAAAAACTACTCCCCAGAGTACTCCCCAGTGCTTCCTGGGGCTCAAAGTCGAGGTAGCACGTCCACATTCAGGGAGGCTGCCTCGGACTAATTTCGAGGCTTCCTTGTAGTGTGGACATGCTATTTTGAAATAGTTATTTTGACCGTGCAGCTCCCAGGAGCTAAGGAGTTAACACTCCCCTCCTTCCACTGCAGGCTCTGCCTCCTGCTCTGGGAGTGGGCGGGGCTGAGGTTGCTCCACAGATAGGGATGGTGCAGCCAGTCACATGCTGCTGCCATCTCCATGGGGCGCTGGAGCCTGGGCTAAGCAATGGGTGCTCCCCCCAGGCGGGGAGACCCTTCCCCATTGCCCCACTGCACCTAGCTGGGGGATGGAGACAGCCCCGGGCAGCCCCAGGCTCTCCCTGCTCCAGCCCTGGAGCCGCACGCTGCAGGTGAGGAGCAAGCCCTGGGCAAAGGGCTTGGCCGGGCAGGGAAGTGACTCTGCCCACCCCCCTGACCCGTCCTCACCCCAGCACTGCTCCCAGGGGGCTGCGAGTCCCAGCACTGCTGCCCTGCTGGCCTGTGCTCTGGGGGCACAGGAATGTGGGAGCAGGAAGGGAGTGAAGGAGAATGCGGGGGCAGGATGGGAGGGGGCAGGGCTTGCACTGAGGGAGATGGGGAGAGTTAAATCTCGGCACACCATTTCTGAAAGGTTGCCGACTTCTGGGCCAGTCAATCTAGTTTTTGTTCAGGTTGAAGCTGTTTTTGTGGTGTTCTCTCTAGCTGCCTGCAGTCTTGGTCATCTGTAGTTTTTTCAGTGTATCTTACAGCCAGTCACCAGTGTCATCTATAGGAAACTCCAAGGCTACATCTACATTGGCAAGATTTTGCGCAAATACTCTTTAACGCAAGAGTTTTTGCGTTAAAGTATTTGTGCAAGAGAGCATCTACACTGGCATGCGCTTTTGTGCAAGAGATGTGCTTTTGCGCAAAAGCATCCGTGCCAGTGTAGATGCTCTCTTGTGCAAGAAAGCTCCGATGGTCATTTTAGCCATCGGGCTTTCTTGCGCAAGAAATTCATGTTGCCTGTCTACGCTGGCCTCTTGCGCAAGAACAGTTGTGCAAGAGGGCTTATTCCTGAGCGGGAGCGTCATAGTTCTTGCGCAAGAAGCACTGATTTCACACATTAGAACATCAGTGTTCTTGCGCAAGGACTCCCCACCAGTGTAGACAGGCAGCATGTTTTTGCGCAAAAGCCAATGTAGACACAGCCCAAGTCGCAGTCCACCCACAGCTTCATGAAGTCACTTCTGCTAAACATAATTACAGCAAGTTCAAGAGAATGGTATTCCAAGCCAGTGTTATGTGTTTGTTTTTTTTAAAGGATCTTCTGTATGTGGGATGGAAGAGACTTGCATGAAAGCAATATCTTCCCTCCTACCTCCACCCAAAATAGTTTTCAAGGAATGTGAGCTGTTCAGTACTCAGCTGAGGTCACCTGAATGAATACTTAGTTGGAAAGGAACTGAATTTCATTGCCATACATATCCTCAGGGCCGGCTCGAGCCATTCCTGCGCCCCAGGCGCGGGCGTGTGATGCATGCGCGGCTCCGCCCCCGGGTGCACGGCGCATGTACGGCCCCAGCGCATGGCGCCTGATGGCAGCTCTAAGGGGTTGGCACCTCAGGCAGCTGCCCGGCACCCCATAGGTTGGCACCCCAGGCAGCTGCCCGGCTAGCCCCCCCTCTTAATCTGGCCCTGCATATCCCAGACAGTTGGCTCAGATGTTTTTCAAACACTTTATTCCTGGAGGTTGCATATAGCTGTCCTGAGCTTTGTTTTAGTAGTGTTGGTACTTTACATGTGTTATCATGTAGTGACTTGAGTACCCAACTTCTAATGCTACTCACCTAGCAGGGACTCAAGTCCAATCATGAGCTTCCCTCCCACCCCTTATCAGATCAGACGCCTTTCCACCCATGGCACTATAAAGTGTTTCTTCTACATTTGTTAAGACACTCATTTTCTCATGCACAATTTGGGGCTTCTGCATCATTTTTTACTACTTATAGATCAAACATGTGTAGTCAGTGGAGGCCCATTCTGCCAGCAAGAATGACCACAGTTGATGGTGTCACAGCAGGCATCATGTAATGAAGTGAAGCAATCTGGCCCAATTCTTTAAATCCACTAATATCTGGGGCAGCCCTGCGAGCAGGACTTGGTAGGGTTAGGGCGTGAGTCAATGAAGAGTTTTGAGAGCACTGTGTGCTGGGATGTTTTTCTCCATTTGGAGACATGCCGGAAGAGCACACAACACCTCTTTCGAATATAGGGAGTGATTGGAGGGTGGGCTTATTTTTGTAAGATTGTGACATTTTGTACAAAATCAAACCACTTTATGTTCAAGATTTGGTGAAGACAGTACATATGGAATGTCTCTAGCTGCTTCAAGTTTTCCTGTAAGAGTGTCCAGGTTTTTTGAGCTGTGAAGCAATGCAAGTAACAGTCAGGATCTGTCAAATGTACTCTTTGTCTCAGTGCAGGGATGTGTGTGTTTGTCCATAAGTGAGATGTGGACTTCATAGGAGGCAGCAAGACCTATTTGTCAGAGAACATCCAGTTTGCTGAATTCTGTTTGTAGCCTAGGTAGATGAATTCACCAACACTGTGGCACTCAGTCTCTACCAGGTCCCTAATAATAAGAGTAATGTCTATTTTATCCTATGTACAATTCATTGTGCCTGGTGTCTTAACCTGGTAGTATATACGTAGCCTATTTCTAAATACGTTATTTTGAAATAACTCCCAAAATAACTCTTTCAAAATAGCACTTCCACACTACAGGGAAGGCTCGAAATTAGTCCGAGGCAGGCTCCCTTAATGAGGACGCGCTATCTTACTTACAGCCCCAGGAAGCACTGGGAAGTAATTATTTTGAATGACTCTAGGATGTAGTTATTTTAAAATAACAGCAGCTGAGCATCCACATTAACCCTATTTCAAAATAGCAATTTCAAAATAGGTGTTATTCCTCATAGAATGAGGGTTATTTTGAAATAACAAGCCCGTTATTTCAAAATAATTTCTAAATGACAGACTTGCTGTGTGGACGCTTACTTTATTTTGAAATAACGGGAGTTATTTTGAAATAATTCTGTAGTGTAGATATGCCCTAAGAGCTTCATATAAAAGCAGAGATTTAGCATGACTAATCAATTCTCAAGATATTTGCTGTATGGCTGAACAAGTAACAGCCTTTCTAGCACAAGGTGTCCTCATGAGGATGCTTCTCAGTGCCCATGGTCAGAATAATCTACCATTACTTTCCTGCGGTTTTTACTATTTATACTGTTTGTACAATATGCAACATTAACCTAGCCATTGACATCTTAGTTTCCCAAGCTGAAGGAAGAGCAATACTGATTTCTCTTATTTTATACAATCCTCCACTGGCTGACAGTTTGCCATTGCTAGCATGCTTGCTACCATAACAGTGGCATGTGAGTCTACTTTTGTACTTAGTGCTTTCTTTATTCTTTTCACCCTGCCTCTAAGTCTTAGCAACATGAGTAATTTATTTAGAAGCCCCTCCCATCGCATTAGGACCAATGCAGGTCTACTGGTGCGCTGCTAATGCAAATTGGTTGCTAGTACACCCAGGGTGACACCAAGCTAGCAGACCCCAAGACAGAGGCAGCTGACACACTATGCTTGTATTGCCACTTTTACAAGTAGAGCTTAGCAATTGGGAGAATAAGAAAAATGCTAGTGTGGACAGCTATAGTCTGTTTGTTTGCCTTTCTGATGGGCCAGCATTTACTCTTCCCTGCAGCTATTTTCTCACTGCCCATATTTCAAGGAAGGAAAAAGGTCTATCTTGGGCTCTCCAAACTTCTCAGTTTAGCACATACAATCATAGAAGATTAGGGTTGGAAAAGACCAAGGAGGTCATAGAGTCCAACCCCCTGCCCAAAGCAACCTCAACTAAATCATCTCAACTAGAGCTTTGTCAAGCTTGGCTTAAAACCTTTGAGGATGGAGATTCCACCACCCACCTACGTAATCCATTCCAGTGCTTCACTATGCTCCTAGGCCATGTTTACATTACAGATAAAATCGAAGCAGCCACAGTCCATCTTCCGGGATTCAAATTAGCAGGTCTAGTGAAGACATGCTAATTTGAACTGAGAAGGTGCTCCCATTGAGGCTGGTAGTCCTGCTTCTATGAGGAGTAGGGAGTGTGGATGGTGCCAAAATTTGAGTTAAGATACTTCAACTTAAGCTACACATTAACATAGCTGAAGTTGCATATCTTAATCTGAATTTATCCCCTACTGTAGACCAAGGGCTAGTGAAATGGTTTTTCTTAATCAAACCTACACCTCTTCCCCCACTGCAGCTTGAGACCATTGCTCCTCGTTTTGCCATCTGTCACTACTGAAAGTAACTTGATTCATTCCTCTTTGGAGCCCCCCCTCTCCTTCAGGTAGTTAAAGGCTGTTATCAAATCCCCCCTCACTCTTCTGTAGATTAAATAAGCCCAGATCCCTCAGCCTCTCCTCATATATCATGGGCCCCAGCCCCCTAATCATTTTCATTTCCCTCCACTGGACTCTCCCCAGTTTGTTCACATCCTTTCTGTAGTGATGCCCAAAACTGGATGCAGTATTCCAGATGCAGCCTTACCAGTGCTGAATAGAGGGGAATAATCACTTCCCTTGATCTGCTGGAAATGCTTCTACTAATGCAGCCCAATATGCCATTAGCCTTTTTGGCAACAAGGATGCACATATCCAGCTTCTCATCCCGTGTAATTCCCAGGACCTTTTCTGCAGAACTGCCACTTAGACAGTCAGTCCCCAGCCTGTAACAGTGTTTGGGATTCTTCCCTCCTAACTGCAGGACTCTCCATGTGTCCTTTGTGAACCTCAGATTTTTTTTGGCCCAAACCTCCAACTTGTCTAAGTCTCTCTGTACACTGTCCCTATCCTCCAGCGTTTCTATCTCTCCCTCCACCCTCCCCCAGTTTAGTGTCATCCATGAACTTACAGAGTGCAAATCAAACTATTGAGAGCATTAATGAAGATGTTGAACAAAACCTGTCCCAGGACTGACCCTCTGCAGTACTCTGCTTGATACTGGCTACCAAATAGACATTGAGCCATTGATCGCTACCCATTGACCCCTATGATCTAGCCAGCTTTCTATCCACACCTTATAGTTAATTCATCCAATCCATACTGTTTTAACTTGCTGACAAGAATACTGTGGTAGACTGTATCAAAAGCTTTGCTAATGTCACGGTATATCACATCCTCTGCCTTCCCCATATCCACAGAGCCAGTTACCTCATCATAGAAGCAATCAGGTTGGTTAGGCATGAATTGCTCTTGGTGAATCCATGTTGACTGTTCCTGATCACATACTCTATTCTTTAGTGCTGAGCTCTGCAGATGTATCAATTTATCATTTGAATTTGCAGTGGCACAATTCTTCCTCTTTTTTTTTTTTTTTTGATATCCCAATACAGTAATATGGGCTCTCAACAACCTCGGGTAGTTGCCTTAGAGATATTAGATAGCTGGATATGGATCTGTGTGAAAGCCCATTTCAGCAGCAATAAATACAGAAGTAGTACTTCCTCATCTAACAAAGTGATCCTTACCTCAGGGCCTGTTCCACGTTATTATTAGCAGCCAGATCTCATTTGGAGAGAGACTGAGGTTTGAAGTTTGAAGCTTACAAAAAGTGCAAACTTGGACAAATGACCAGGGAGGGGTTTAAATGTATCGCTCGAGAATGCCGGGGGGTTATCAGGAAGGCGAAAGCGCAAATGGAATTGCGACTGGCTAAGGATGTGAAGGATAACAAGAAAGGTTTCTACAGGCATGTTAACAAGAAGAAGGTGATCAGAGAGGGTGTGCGGCCCCTACTGGATGAAGGAGGTAACCTAGTGACAGTGATGTGGGGAAAGCTGAAGTACTCAATGCTTTCTTTGCCTCTGTATTCACGGACAAGGTCGGCTCCTGGACTTCTGCACTAAGTGACGCAAGATGGGATGAAGATGGACAGCCCGTGGTGGGTAAAGAACAGGTTAGGAACTATTTAGAAAAGCTAAACGTACACAAATCCATGGGTCTGGACTTAATGCATCCGAGGGTACTGAGGGGAGTTGGCAAATGTCATTGAGGAGCCTTTGGCCATTATCTTTGAAAAGTCGTGGAGATCGGGAGAAATCCCGGATGATTGGAAAAAAGGCAAATGTAGTGCCCATCTTCAAAAAAGGGAAGAAGGACGATCCAGGGAACTATAGGCTGGTCAGTCTTACCTCGGTTCCTGGAAAAATCATGGAAGGGATCCTTAAGGAATCCATTTTGAGGCACTTGGAAGAGAGGAAAGTGATTAGGAATAGTCAGCATGGATTCACAAAGGGCAAGTCGCGCCTGACCAATCTGATTAGCTTCTATGCTGAGGTAACTGGCTCTGTGGACGTGGGAAAGTCAGTGAATGTGATATACCTTGACTTTAGCAAGGCTTTTGATACGGTCTCCCACAATATTCTTGCCAGCAAGTTAAGGCAATGTGGATTGGATAAATGGACGGTAAGATGGATAGAAAGCTGGCTAGAAGGCCGGGCCCAGCGGGTAGTGATCAATGGCTCAATGTCAGGATGGTGGTCGGTTTCTAGCGGAGTGCCCCAAGGTTCGGTTCTGGGACCGGTTTTGTTCAATATCTTTATTAATGACCTGGATGAGGGGATGGATTGCACCCTCAGCAAGTTTGCGGATGACACTAAGCTAGGGGGAGAGGTAGATACACTTGAGGGCAGAGATAGGGTCCAGAGTGACTTAGACAAATTGGAGGATTGGGCCAAAAGAAATCTGATGATGTTCAACAAGGACAAGTGCAGAGTCCTGGACTTGGGACGGAAGAATCCCAAGCATAGTTACAAGCTGGGGACCAACCAGTTAAGTAGTAGTTCTGCAGAAAAGGACCTGGGGGTTACAGTGGATGAGAAGCTGGATATGAGTCAACAGTGTGCCCTTGTAGCCAAGAAGGCTAATGGCATATTAGGTTGCATTAAGAGGAGCATTGCCAGCAGATCCAGAGATGTCATTATTCCGCTTTGTTCGGCTGTGGCGAGGCCACATCTGGAGTATTGTGTCCAGTTCTGGGCCCCTCACTACATAAAGGATGTGGATGCATTGGAGAGGGTCCAGCGGAGGGCAACCAAAATGATTAGGGGGCTGGAGCATATGACTTATGAGGAGAGGCTGAGGGAGTTGGGTCTGTTTAGTCTGCAGAAGCGAAGAGTGAGGGGGGATTTGATAGCAGCCTTCAACTTCCTGCAGGGGAGTTCCAAAGAGGATGGGGAGAGGCTGTTCTCAGTAGTGACAGATGGCAGAACAAGGAGCAATGGTCTCAAGTTGTGGTGGGAGAGGTCCAGGTTGGATATTAGGAAAAACTATTTCACTAGGAGGGTAGTGAAGCACTGGAATGGGTTACCTAGGGAAGTAGTGGAGTCTCCATCCCTAGAGGTGTTTAAGTCTCGGATTGACCAGCCCTGGCTGGGTTGATTTAGTTGGGATTGGTCCTGCCTAGAGCAGGGGGCTGGACTTGATGACCTTCTGAGGTCTCTTCCAGCTCTATGGTTCTATGATTCTATGATTCTAAGTGGGACCGAACTCCTGTGGCTGGCCTGTGTCACCTAACGTGAGCTTGTGGGTCTTGGGCTGCAGGGCTACAAAACTGTCTTGAAAACATCTGGGCTCAGGCAGAAGCCTAGGCTCTGGGATCCCATGAGAAGGGCGTGGGATCCAGTCTGAGCCCAGATCTCTGCATGGCAATTTTA
Source organism: Rafetus swinhoei (assembly GCA_019425775.1). Lineage (NCBI taxonomy): Eukaryota > Metazoa > Chordata > Testudines > Trionychidae > Rafetus > Rafetus swinhoei. The sequence continues at coordinate 61,213,192 of CM033427.1, forward strand.
TAGCCCCATATTTTGAGTCTCTGTGAGTCTGATTTAGCTGACACAGACCAGCCACGAGTGTTTACGGGTAGGTTTACACTGCAATAAATGTCCAGGATTTTTACTTTCTCTAATTCTTCAAGAACAGCATAATAACCTGAGAGGTACTCACTCTGGCACCTTGTTTCAGCATAAGGTTTAAGTAAGCAACTTTGAGGTCAGTGAGCTTTGCATACACCTGTATTATCCCACTAGGTGGTATGCCACACATTGAGCTTAAGTGCACTTTTCATCTTACTAGCTACAGCTTCTTTTATATGTAGTATCGTAGAGCTGGGCTTATTGATAGTATAATGGAGGTCCAGGTTCAAACATAGGGGAGCAACTAGAAGAAGCCAAGAATAAGATTAACCAATAGACCTTTTAGATATGGCATATCAAAACCCACATTAGAACTATACTCCCATTTCTTAGCAAAAAGATTTACATGATGTTTTTGCACTGATATTTTCTCTTTAAATTTGTATTTAAGATTTCAGTAGTATCAGGCCTATTATTAAAATCATGTATTCTGAATAATAAAAGCTATTTATAACTCAGACACTGAAATGAAACTAAGGTTATGTTTTTCCTGTGGTGATACAATATTCTTCTAGCTAATTTACTAAAGTGCAAAATGTTTAATATTTCATCTTCTTGCTTTGACCTCCCAATGTGAGCACTGTAACTAAATAAAGTCAAACTGTATTTTAATGTTTAGCAGTCTGGTTTCTTTTTGGAAGAGTGGTATCATGCATATCAATTGGATAATATTTTATCCTCTGAGCATAGAAATCAATTAAAATTATTAGTTTTTATTAGAATGTAATAATTAAAAAAAATGTGTTTCCAATCCTAGGAGTCTCAAAGAACAGTAGGAGTTTGGACAAGTCTACAGTCTTTTTGGAAAGGACAGGTTTTTGCCTTTCAAAACAAGTTCTTGGGCTACTTGGATTTTTTTTATCTGGAGATAGCATCAGCAGTCTTGCTGGCTGGTTGAATGTTATTGATGCTGAAAGCAAGACAGCAGCTGCAAGATGTCTGCAGAATCTCGTGAAGCTGCAGAATATTTTTAATAGCAAGATAGCCCCCTCAAAGAGGATGATGTAGAAGCTGGTAGATATTCCTTGGGCAGAATAAGAGAGTCACGTGTCTATTCCTCAGTTTATTCTCTTCTTGCTGGCATTCTACCACCAGTATATGTAGATTTGGACCCAGCCCCTCTAAGCCCTGGTCTACACTATTTTGAAATAACAAGTGGAACATCCACCATTCCAAGCCTGTTATTTTGAAATAGTTATTTTGAAATAGCAGTAGTGTGGATGTTCCACTGTTGCTATTTCGAAATAACTACTCCCTAGAGTCATTTTCAATAATTACTCTCCAGTGCTTCCTGGGGCTCTAAGTAGAGATAGTGAGTCCACATTAAGGGAACCTGCCTCAGACTAATTTAGAGACATCCCTGTAGTGTGGACACACTATTTTTAAATAGTGGTTTCGGGAGTTATTATTTCAAAATAAGTTATTTTGAAATGATTTCCTAGTATAGATATGCCCTAAAAATCCTCAGTTAAAGGATTTTCCTAAGGCTGGAGTTTCCCAAAAGGCAGCCGGGTAAAAGACAAGACTGAAGAGGCTCTTGTACTCAGTTATACTGCATCTATTCTCACTAGGTGAAACAGTTTCTTACCCCTACAATGCAGATTTGAAGGCATGGGAAGTTACCAGCTTCCCTTCTTCACTGGAAGCACCAACACCAGGACTCCAATCCACCAGTGCAATTCCACCTCAGGCCATTTTATATTTAATCACACCCCCAGCTCTAGTCCTTCTACAGTCTTCTTGCAGGGCTTTTCACACATCTCCTTCCACACACTGCATGTTTATTTTCCCCAGGCTGACCTCCTTCTTAGTACCTATTGCTTGTAGCTGTATAGAGCTCCAGAGATTCCTCCACCACCATCTCTACTGTTTACCTAGTCCTGACAGTCACATGGTTCCTCTCTTGGTCACATGATTCATCAGATTACTCCTGCCATCAGTCCCTGTTGGGAAAGTACATTTCTCAGCATTCCCTTCTCGTAAAGGACCACGCTCAAGTAAAAGGCAGCTGAGTAGTGACTGCTCTTGAAAGGGCTACCATGTTCTGTTTTAAGGCAGCAATGATTTTTTTTTTTTTTGTCCCTTAAAGATTCTTTCATGTCCCTTTCAGAGCTGTGAGGCTCTTCTTTAGCCTGAGCTCACTCATTTGTCCTCCTGTTGCTCCCATCCTCCTTACAGATGCTGGTGCATACAGAACTGAACTCTTTACCTCCCAGAACATGGCCCTGAGACCACAAGCTCACCAGCCTGTCAGAACTGCCCCATTGCCCCCTTCATCTTCTTCCCCCATTCATGCCTTCTTTTCACAGGACTCTTCCATTCTATTAATCCCTTTCTTTAAAAAAATCCCTTGCTGACTCCAGAGTCAGGGCAAAGAAGGGACCTGATATCAGTGGAGGCAGACCCTGCACTTGCCCTACTGAAGGGTAGGAATGATTTGAGACATCTTTTTCCGGTTCCCATTTAGCACTGCTTCCTCCAAATCCATTTCCTCATGAATCCTTCTTCTACATTTATCTGCTTATTAGTGATCACTCTATACTCTTCTTTGCCAAACTGTTTCATGTTTGTCTTGCCTCCTCACTTGGTATTATAAGGCACATTTAGTGTTCTGCACAAGAATAAAGTACAAATTGATCAAGGAATAGCATCCTACACTCATCTAGTTTTTTCTGTGAACAGTTTGGACCTTTCTCACAGCCATTTCAGGCAGGTGACTTGCATACTAGATTGTATTTGTCAGTGAAAAAAATAAGAAATGAAATGGAAGTACCAAATAATTCATCAAGAGAAAAATGACTGAAGATCTGAAAGGTAAGAGAACCATGAGTAACAAACAACCAATCTCAGACAAATTTGATGCTTAAAAAAACAAACAAAAAAAAAATGAGAGAGTAGGGGATTACATTAGATGAACAAGTATAATATATTTCAGTTATAGGAAAGTATTTGATGCACTAATTAAATCACTAATAAGTTCATGCAAGTTGGCCTCTGTAAGAATATTCATATAGAAACTGACTAAAACACCAAAAATAAATGAAATGGCAATACAGCAGACTAGGGAGAATTGTCTAATAGAATAGTGCAGGAACAGGTGTTAGGACTCATTTTATTCAATATCTTCATTAATTATCTGGCAAAGGAAGTAAACGGGGCAATGAAACCTGATAGTAGGGAAGAGTTACAAACATCACTAAGAACTAAAAAATAATATAATGGACAATAGGGAGATTAAAAACATGGGCAGAAAACAAATAGAGCCTCACCTTAGAAAAACAAACAAATACACACAGTGCAAAAGAAACACAGAAGCAGTAGCCCTGAACAGGTACATCTACACAGCAGGGCTAAAGTCAAATTAAGCTACACAACTTGAGCTACAATAATTGCATAGCTTAAGCTATTTCGACTTAACTCAGCTTTAGGCACTGTCTACACAGCAGGAAATCGAAGGAAGAACCACTTTTCCTTCGACTTCCCTTACTCCTCGGTTACTATGTCAGAGTAAGAAGTCCTTCAGCATGACATTATTTCAGAATAAAGGCTTGTAATGTAAACGCACACTATGTTATTTCAGAATAACATCAGTTATTCTGAAATAACGTTGCTGTGTAGACATACCCAAAGAGAGATAGAGATGATAATGGACAGCAAGGTATACAATGGTTGCAACAAAGCCCAAAGCAATTTGGGTCTGCACCATAAGGCAGAGAGGTTAAGTCTCTTCCTACCTCACTTTTATGCAGTTCATCCCAGGATATTGTCTTCAGTTGTGGGAAATTCACTGCCAAAAATATATTAAACAAATTGGAAGTTCAGAAAGCAGCAATAAAAGTGATCGTGAGTAGTTAGGATGGATTGATCTATGAAAAAAGATTAAAAGCACTTAACAGCTTAGTTATTAGAGCTTGCCTTGGAGAAGCAACAACTAAAGGGTACGACTACACTAGGCCCCTAGTTCGAACTAGGGAGGCTAATAAGGGTGACCGAAATTGCTAATGAAGCGCGGGATTTAAATATCCCATGCTTGATTAGCATATTCCCGGCCGGTCGCCATTTTGGAAACTGACTAGCCCGAAGTAACAGCCCGCGTCTACACGCGGCAGAGAAACGGGATTCCGAGATAAACCCCTTAGTTCGCATTAACTGTTACTCCTCATGGAATGAGGTTTCCAGGTGAAGTGCTAGAAGCTCAGCTACTTGGCACTTTTGAAATTAAACAGGATAGAACACTATAAAATGTGCAGTTGGGCATAGTGCTGCCTTAGATAAAAGGAAATAGATTGAATCATCTACTAGATCTTTACTATCTCTGACAGATAATAATGGAGCTCAAAATGCATAAGACACAATCTACCCTGCTAAGCTAAGAAAATGCAGTATAATTTTCTCTGAACTACTCTAACTGAAGTATCAGTTTGGCTTGATAAATCCCGAGCCTTATACAGGAGCTAGACACAGGAGGACAGCAATAAGATATAATAGTTCATGCCTAAGTAATTATGGGTGGCGTGGCACTATAAAGGCCAATGGTCAAGCAATTTTAATCATCTAAGAAGTGCACTAACTGCCCTCAGATACTCTGACAGAATGTCTTTACTATTATGAAATGGGATTTATTAAGAAAACTAAGGCAAACAATCAGGCCAGTAACTGACTGAGCATTATTGACCTGGATTCAGGATAGCTTATAGCATTGAGTCACCATTAGTATCCAGAGCGCCAAAGTCCATTAGTGAGTTTCTAATTCTAGCTGGTATTGACAGGATTCTTTTTCTGGCACACTTTCCACGTACTAAAGACTGGCCTATTGCTGTGTGACGTCCATTTTTGGGAAGTCTTTAATGAGCAGATTATGAAATCATACCGAGCAATACTAGTTGGGCCAGCAACAGCAGGGTGTGGCCTGGAATCTAAAAAAAGGCTAGAAATCTATTGCGCTACATAAAGTGCTATTTGCTATAATGTGGACGTGGTTCCTGGGCTTCCCCTCCCCTGCATATTATAGTAAAGAAAAAGACTGCTGTAGTAATGTGATATTCTTCAAAGCAGTATGACATGTGACATCAGTTTTCACAGATACAGTGATAATATAGACAAGCAATGGGGTCACTTGCATAATAATTCACTATAGGAAGCACTTAAACAATGAATAGTCTAGCAGCACCTTAAAGACTAAAAAACCATGTAGATGGTATCATGAGCTTTCGTGGGCACAACCCACTTCTTCAGATGACTGGAGTATTAAAAATCCAGATCCACGAATAAACAAGGGAAGGCAGGGGAGGGGGAGAAATGGAAGGGGGGAAGAAAAAAAGATTTAAAAAAGTAATGAATTAGATTGTTCAAGTTACAAGAGGCTGATAAGAACAATTTGAACCTCTTTAAGTACCCATTGTTTGTTTGTTTGTTTGGCTAAGTCATTAGGATGTGGAAGGTAGTGGGCCAGCCAGTCTATATCTCTATTCATTCCTCTCTGATAGGAATCAAACTTGTAAATGAAGTTAAGTTCCAACTATTCCCTGTGTGTTTGGCTTGTGGAATTGGCCTGAAACAACATGGTGACTTTGAGATCCATTATTGAGTGCCCTGGCAGGTTAAAGTGTTCTCCAACAGTGAAGAGAAACTGATGGAAGCTGGTGGTTAAATATTGTCATGGCGTGACTGGCTCCTTTAATAGGAGTCAGGCCCCACTCTGCCCAGGACAAACACATTTTTTGTCATGGAAAGTCTGCTTTTTACATCTTTAAGTATTTTTAAAAACATCTTTCAGGCATGCTGTATCAGTCCAAAAGCCAAATCATTGAAATACTATTGAATAATAAGGATAAACCAATAGCTACAGCTTTTAAAATAGTTTTAAATATCTTTTTTTTATAACTGAGCCCCAGGGTAGTTGACTGAGCTATTGACTGGCCATGCCTTTTCCTTCTTGGATGTTTGCAGTGTCATGCACTATAGCCTTCTTGGTCTTAAAATGTAAGACAACTGCACTAATTCACCACGTTTAATGGAGCTGACATATGGCTTGATTTTTAGTCTAACCTTTATTGTTTTATTTCACAGAGGCACTTTGCAAATCATGGTAAGTAAAATTGCAGGCCTTTAGTTCTAAATGCATCTCCTTATCAGAACATGAGGCATGGTGTTATATTGCATACTAATGATTTGGAGCACTGACTGATAACATACATGCATAGTTAAACAAAATGTTACAACATAAAATAACAGCAAATCCATTTATTCTTGGTGAAGAATGTCACAACAGGAAAAAGAGATTTACTCTCAGCTACATGCGGTCATATAGATCTAAATAGCTGAAATAATATAACCATTAAGAGCTATTTTCCTGATAACTATCTATTTCTTTATACCCCATCTTTCTATTTTCTCCAGTATATTAATGTAACTTGACAGTACTTGGCTTACATTTTTTTACATTAGGTATTTGTTGAGTTTGAAACAACACTTCCATTTTCCCATAAATTGTGACAATACAACAAAATGATATTTTTAATAAGAGTCTGTGTCATTAGCGTGCAAAGTGTTCGCTTAAATTATTTATATTTATGCCTAATGGGATGGAAGCATGAGTCTTTTCAATCTGTGAACTTACCTGTCAATGTTTAAGGGATTGATTCAAGGGAAAATATACATTTCCCACTGTAGGAGCTCTCTAGAATGCCATTTATTTGAATGAGTAGCTGTTGAGTTCTCATTTCCTGGGGCTGGGTGTATCCACAGCTCTCAGGAAAAAAAAGGGCATTATAAAAGGACACATCTGATTGTCTAGCAAGGTTTTTTGCTGTAGGTAATGACTTAGCTGATTTAGACTCCCCTAATCACAATAACGCTTCTGAAATTATTGGAAAAGCTTTCCCTAGAATTTTTTCATTTATTTTCAAAACAGAATACTGCAAACATTAGGAGGCTATTGCCTCCCCAAGCCTGTAATATTTGCAAAATGGTACTGGGAGAGTTTAATTTGCTGTTTTAACAGAAATCTGTGAGTTGTAATGATTCACCTGCTGCCTCCTCCTATTCCTAGTTACACAGAAATGAACACTCAATTGTCACTTCTGTAAGCTCATATATCGGCATCTAAGGTGACACATAGTAGGTGTTTAAATCTTCCACCTAGCTTAAATCTAGAAAGCTAAGATTTAAAGTCAGTTTCCCCCCTGTGCATAAGAACTACTGTTACAGTAGTGACTGGGTGAGGGGAACATTATGGAGTCAGTTACATCTTCCTGACTCTGAGCTGGTTTGGTGTTAACATCAGAACAGCCTAGAATCTGCTCTATATGGTCCCTAACGAGCCATATGTCATCGGAGAATATAGTGAAATTGCCACCCTGTCCAGCCTGACTACCTTAAAGCTTGCCTTGCCCTTCTTTGCCATGACTCTACGCCTCTTATCAGCCATGAGTTCCCCTCTTCAAAGAAAATTCTACACACACAATTTACTGTTAGACTGTAAAAGGACCCGATGGTCTACTGCCTTGCACCTTTGGCTGTAATTTACCATCTTTGCAAAACAGATGTTAAATGTTGCTGTTCTAAAGCAAGGCAGTGAAAAAATCAAGATCTATATGCATGTGACTTGATTAGTGAGTTGGTACATGCGAGACATGTGCTTCCGTTAGTGATGCAGGCAAACAGAATGTTTTAATATTTCAGAGCCACATTGACTGCAGTGACAAGAAGATCAGTCCATGGCAAAACTTCTGTTGACTTGAATGATGAAAGATTGGTCCCACAAAATCATCTTCTGCATTGCCAGAAGAATCCTTTGTAAATTCTCTGCATACAACAAAATATATATTTATATTCTTTCTCCCACAATCCCTCTCTCAGAGATGGGGCCACTCATCCTTTGTAAATCTAATTAAATTTCATTATTTCCCAGCTAAATGAATCTATAACTTGCCTCTGTCTTGTTTTCTTTAAAAATGTTAAGACCACACACTCTGGGCTCTGCTAACATACTGTATTATGCTATTATTAGACAAATGTAATTTTAACATCACATCACATACATGTTGCAGCTGTAGTTGGAACATGCCTTTTAAAAATACTTTATTGGATGAAATTGTCTCAGTTTCAAGAAAAATCTGGTGCTTTAATATATTTTATTATGCCTTTTAAAATTCTGTCTGATAAAACCTTTGATATATTATAAATAGCTGTAAAGAAAATATAATTTAAAATTCTGAGAGAAAACATTTTAGTCTTTTTTCCCTTTTACATTTTCACAAAACCCACACAGGCACCAAGAATAACAATAAAAATAATTTACGTCTGTGCAATATACTCTGGGTTGGAAAGATTCAAGAGAGATTTTCAGCAGGTTAATATTAAAGCTGCTCTCTCATTAAACTTTGGCTAAAGCATGGTGACTGATCTTAAAGCAAATGAAGGGTCATATATATTTCACATAGTTAACATGAGCACTGCATTAATGGACTGGCCATTGTTGTTGTTGCTGCAATCAAAGGTGTGCAGTAATCATTTTCACTTGTAACAAGGACTAGCTGTTACTGCTGTTCATTGCAGAAAGCAGCCTCTAAGAATCTTGACACACTAATAGTGCTTGACTGACACAAGAGCTAGGTGAAATTTTGCCCCTGAAATTGTGTCTGGCAAAAAATGCTGATTTGGTGACACCAAAAATATTTAGCAGATTTGATTTTATCTTAATAGTTCATATAAAAAAAAACTCAATGTTTTCTTTGGACTTTTTTTTTTTTTAAGTGAAACGTTTTGATTTTCAATTTGAAGTGCCTTTTTACTTGAAATTTCCTTTGCTATTATTGTTTTTTAAAATATATATTTGTTTCAATTTCAAACATTTCCTGTGGAGTCAAACAAAATGTTTGACCCAGACAGTTTTTTCTGTTTTTGATTAAATGAGAAATTATTTTGGGGGCCAAATAGGAAAAAAACCACATTTTTGGAATTGCCAGTGAACCAGACAATCAATTATTCATGCAGTTTGATACACGCCCTAGCAATGTTGTATTCTTTACAAGGTAGCTTCCAGTTCCAAAAATTAAAACATGGCTGGAAATTACCCTGCATTTCCCCCGCCTAGGCCTGCTTCTCAAATTAATCAAGATCAGTCATCTGTGACTGCCTGTCTCTCTAAATGCTAGTACAATGAAGGATCATCATGAGAATGCTTTTTGGTTTGGACCATTTCAACATTTTTACCACTTCCCATGCTAAAGAAAATGTTGCAAATTAGCACAGAGATAAGAGGAGGCTCAGTAACAAAGGACAGATCAAACAGGAAGTCACCACCTGGAGAAGTAGGTATAATATGATTCTCCTCTCACTCATGCTGGTGTAAATCAGGAGAAATTCCTTACATCAATTGAATTACATCAGTGTAAAGCTGGCTTCATGCAGAATTAGGCTCTAGAAGTGTATGCTACTATGGGAATGAATGAGAAATCAGAGAATTTCAAAGTTGTTATAAAAGAAGTCATGCTACTTTTTACTGATTAATGTAACAGTAGTTATTTTGAAAGTAACCAGGTTTTGTTTTAAACAATAGTATTTCACAACAGCTTTGAAAGCCTGTGTCCAATCTGATGAAGTATTAGCAAAACATTAAGCTCTTAGTTTGAGAGGTACCAGCATCACTTAAGAAATGGGGATACTGAAGAGTGACAAGTATTTCTCAAAGCTATTTGGAAAACATAAATAGAAAGATAGAGAGATGTAACATCTAGTCAATATCCAAATATCTTTGGCATTGTAGAGAAACATTGCATTTTCCATTTCACTTAGAGTCTTTGTATTCCCCTGTCCAGGGTTCCGTCAAATTTGTAACTGGATATTTGGCTGTGTGCTATTTTTTGGACTCTGAGAGCAACAAGAAGTACACCCATCCAGTAGCGCTGGAACAATTTTTATACAGGGAGTGCTGAAAATCATTGAACAGAACTTTAAATCCTGTATGTTATGGAAACCACTTCAAGCCAAGGGGTGCTGCCACAGCCCCAGCACTCCTAGTTCCAGCACCCTGTATCCAGTCTTGATTTCAATTAAAATAAAGGTAATATTGCTACTCTGACATCCACTATCACTCAGCCATTTTGTTCCAGATATTGTCTTCCTACCGTAGGATAAGGTGATCTGAGTCCTTCCGCTCCACCACTCTCCACAAACGAATCAGCACTTTACTTGACAAGAGTTGCTGCTACCATTCTGAGGGAGTTCTCGTCATACTTCTCTCCCTCCTCTCTTTTCTGACTTCTGACCTTTCACCTTCCTCTTCCTTATATTTGACTGCTGCCTCCTCTTACTCACATTTTATTTTCATCCTCCCCCGCCCTTACCTATTCCTTCCTCTTTTATCAGGCAGTTCCTGTAGCACTGGCAGTTCTGTTCAAATCCACTGCCTGCTAAAGGAGTAAGTGGGAAACAATAGGGAAAGGAAAAAGCGTTTGAAGTGGAGTTCTAGTGTTTTCAGAGGAACATAGTTGCATTTCATGTCAGAGGGAAATTGCCTCTTTTGGTGATAATGAAGACATGCTTTGAATACAGCAATCACTGATACCCTTCAGCTTAGTGCCTCACCACTAACAAATTACACTTCCTATCTTTTTCTCACCCTACTTGGACATCCTGATTAAGTACGAAGCAATCAAAGTAGTAATCACATGAGTAAAGTGTAGAATATACTTTAGAAAAGGGCAAGTGGGGATAGGGAGCATGAATATTTCCAACTCAGTGCCATACCCTACATTTAGTTGTCTTCATTCAGAATATCAACCAAGGCTTGCAGCAGTCTATCATCTCTATGTTTGTATGGTTTGGCATTGTAAAAAAGGTCAACGTAGTCACTATACAGAGTGTCCTCAGAGTCTTTTAACTGGGAGGGTTTGTTTAATTTTTCAAGGGCTTGATAGAAATGTTCATATGGAATATTTATCTTTTCATGTGGAGTCTTCTTTGGTACTCGATCCTGGGTCATGTGTCCTCTAAAAGCACTTTGCAATAGACGAAGCATTGCCTCTGATGGGATTTTGTCTCCCATTTTATCAGTGCTGCTGCTGCTATCTTCTGGGACTTTGGCTTTTTCACTCAGGTTCTCTTGTGTGGTATGATCCTAAAATACAGAACAGGCCCAAAAGTATTAGTAAGCATTTTGCTGACATCTGAAGTAGGTCTTGTTATGAACAGGGATTTGTGCATATGAATAAATGCTACTTTGATCATTTAGGAACCACTGCAACCAGGAAAAGGATTGCAAATCTCTTGTGCAAAATATTTAATGTATCAAATAACTAAAAGATCATAAAAAGTTTAAATTTGGATTCTACTAGCTGTTTATGTATTCTATGTACCTACCTACCATCCTACATTTTATAGTAATACCTGCATATTTTTAAACGTAAGCACAATTGGATTAGGTACAAACTTGGAAAAAGAACCTCTAAGGAGGCAGTGCATGAAGTGGTGACTCAATAGCTGGCATTTTCCCCTTTCAAGCAGGAATAAACTAATACCCCAAAATAGCAAATAAAGTTCTGCTGGAGGTGCTGTTTCAGATGAGAGACAAAAATGAGGTTCAGAGACATTCTGCCCACCAACTTCCCCCTGCAGTGTTGGTTGAATAAAGTTTTACTTCTCTTCCAATGATACACTATTGTGCACTGTTGGTATGTATATAACCACTTGGGATTGATATCTATATATCCTATGGATAGACCAACCTACCTATTAAGGGTGGTGTGAGACTGTATAATTGATGCATATACAGTGCTCTGAAGACTTTCAGATAAGCGGTATTGTAAAAGTGTAAAGTATTACAATCATTCGAATCTGGCACTGACGGCCAGTCAGAGGCTTGAAACATTTATATTTTTCATAAATCATTAGCAGTTCACCTCCAAGCAAATGAAGAGGATAAAAAGGAACTGGAGACAACAGCGCTAGTTATCAGAACAACATTTAAGATCACAAGAAGGTCCCTAAATCAACATAGAACCACTTGTGGGATGCTTCATGCCAAAACTCACAGCAGGCACCAGAGCTGGCATGCTCTTTTGGGGCCAGATGCTATTCCCATTTTAATCACTGTAAGTGACAAGACCCTAAAGCTCAGCTTGATTGTTGGAGAGATTCCCCCACCCTATTCAGCTTCTGTACAGACTGAGTGGATAGTTCATTTTTAGAACTGATAAAATGATCATTTGTGCCTCATATCGTGTCATTAGTAACACGACAAAGTGACTAATACCTCTACAAAGTCTGCCATCTTCTCTACTCCTCTTCTGTCGTTTTGCACAGCATTGTAGGATGTGTATACACGTGGCTGCTTCATGTGTTCAGGTAGGGTAGATGTGCCATGCAAAATCAATTTCCAGTTCACAATTCTCCCTTCATTCTGCATTCTCCTAGACTAAAGGGCAAGCACGAGTATTGTATTAGTGTAGAGTCGGGGGATGAGAGAGACGAAGAAAGAGGATAGTTGAAGTCAACAAAAACAAGAGTCACAGGAATGGTTTAGAATACTTTTTAAATGTAAATTTAGATGCTGAATTGCAAGCACAGAAAGATATTTCTGATATGATAATATAATATATGATACATAGCAGTAGGTGAAAATTAGTCTAGTGATTCTAAGCTACGCCAAATGTGTTGAAAATACATATGTTTTTAATAATTTTCATTAGCTCATTAATAAGTGCAGTCATTTACAGGTGGCAATACAGCACAATGTCAAAAATTACTAAACCAGATATTTCATATTGTCAGAACTTGCTCTCTGAGACACTGCACAGTGATTTCTGCCCTGTGAGCAACAGATTTTTAACAACATGTAATAGTACCCTTGCAACACTGCTCACTACTGTGCACACTAGATTTTGGGAACATCACTGTGTATAATAAGAGTGGTTTTAAAATCTGATAAGGGAAAAGGCAAGTGTGTTTTCTGAAACATGTTTTAAACAACATCATCTTTGGAATTCTTGCTTAACTGTCTGTCTGAACTAAGGCAGCTGCTGACAATCCACCTATTCTAAGAAAAGCCACTATTACTGGCCTTGAGATTTAAAGGCAACTAACACTTTAAAATTATCAGTAAATCTAAATGAGGCTCTCACTGAGTAGCTACGGTAGGAGTCAGTAATGTGAGAAACTGTTTCTGGAATAAAAAAAAGGGTGACAGAAGCTGAAGAAACAGTGCATTGTTTTTCAGGGAGTGGGAGGCTGGGTTTGTGAGAGAGTTCAGGGATCTTGTATTTGAAAATGGAACATGACTATCCATTTAATTAAAAACAAAATACTCTTCTTATATACATTGCAAGAAATGTTTTGCCTTGTTACAATGAGATAATGATTAAGGCACTTCTAATAACAGGATTATCTGACAAGCCAGAAGTCCTGTAGGTAGCATGAAGAAGAATATTGTTATTGCCTTCTCCACTTGCTATGTGCTTCGGATTACCCTGCTGTTTGTAAACTCCTCTCATTCCACACTGCACCATCTACTTCTCTATATACTGATCCTCCAATTAAAGAGAATGATTTCTCAGTCATGTAAGAAGCGGCTTTCTCCACAGACCTCTCACTGCTTTAATCCATATTCTCATAAGGTTTAGTAAACATGTATTATATATCTCCAGATTTCTTGGCTATAATCCTTGTGGGTCATTCATTACTTTGAGAGAGAATATAGGGAAAGATATACATCAGAATTGCTCTCTGAGGTGACCAGGAATTAATACATTCTCAAGCTTTTAAGTCAATGAAAATTATGAACATATACCAAGAAAAGACTAGACCTTTCCTTGTGCTTTACTTCCCCAAATTTGCAAGTAATTCATTACATATTCCACTCCAAAATTGCATAAAGACTGCATTAAATGGTTATTCTTCATCCATATTAGTATATACAATGTAATAAATCTATTAAAAGCTAAATTCTGCTGACAGTTGCACTTCTATGAAGTTACTCTGCTTTTACACTTACATAATAGACAGCTGAATGTGCCTACATCTTAAGTTTCTCTCATTAGCCTGCCCCTTTCCACTTTTATCCAAGTGCATGTTTGGTTTGTGTTTTTAAATAAACTATTTTGTTAGTTTCTCACTGAACAAACTCCAGCTAGTCTCCTTACTGGATAATGTTAGTGATCTCTGGTCTATGTGTTCTACTCATGTACCTGGCTAATTAGCACACATATATGTACTTACCACATCAGTAATTCTCAAAGTCCAAGTGCCTTTTGGATTTTCTCCCCATGTGTGGACAGACATGAAGTCCCAGTTTTTAAAGCCATTGGGAGACTTATCTCTCTCTCTTTCAGCAAGTAAGACAGTGTTGGTGCCTTTTTAAGTGCAACAAACAAACATTAATGAAGTTAGTGAGCATCCATGGACGTTGTTGAACTACAACTTCCATAAATCTTCCCCTTGTATCTACCCTCCATTCATCACCTTTTAGAGATTTTTGCCTATCATCAAGAACTGCCCACTTTGCTAAACATTACCTGGGCTTTCTTCAAGACTGAATAGATCATTGGCCTGTTGATACAAGGCTCTCTTTATCTTTCATACTATCAAACTATCACCTGGAGCAGGTGTTATTTTATATTTGCTTTTGGATTGATTACAGGGTGGGACCATGTTGCTTCTGGAATTAGCTGTTAAATCATTTTCAAAGCAGGCTTTGCTACAGAAAGTTTGCAGTTAATCCAGGAGATGTCATGGAGTATCAAAATCACATCAGCAAGGCTCTCACACCCTACCAGACAGTGAGATATATCCACAAAGAAAGAGCTTGATGCTGTTCAGTAAAATTTAAAAAAAAGAACAGATCTGGGGAAAGCTTTCAGCATTTTAACTTCTGCGGGTCAAATTCTGCTCACAATGTTTGCATGGGTGTAAATGAGAACAAAATGTATCACTAGGGTTGCCAACCCTCCAAGACTGGCATGGAGTTTCCTGGTATTAAAGATTAATCTTTAATTAAAGATTATGTCATGTGATTAACTCTCTAGGAATACATCCAACTAAAATTGGCAACCATATTAAATTATCACTGTGTTTTCAATGAGTGTGGGGTGCATTTTAAGCAATGCCTACACTATAGGCACTCGAGCAGCACTGGTGTGGTATTACATCCATACTCCTGTAGTGCTGAAGTGTAGGCACCTCATACAATGACAAAAGGGTAGTTAATCCAAATAGTGGTAGCTAGATTGACAGAAGAATTCTATTGCCCAGAAGTTAGGCTGGCACAGCTCTATGTCTCGGGGGTATGAATTTTTCTACACTTCTGAGCACTGTATCTATGTCAACCTAACTTTTAAGTGGGTTGTGCCCACAAAACCTCATGATACCATTTACATGTTCTGTTAGTCTATAAAGTGCTACCAGACTATTGGTTGTTTTTTAAGCTTATCCTGTACAGACTAACTCGGCTACCCCCTGAAGCTTCTAACTTTTAAGTGTAGAACAGTCTCATACTCAGGCCAAGTCTACGGTACGGGAATATCGGTGGCACAGCTGTGGTGCTATAACTATGCTAGCAGTGGCACAACCCTTAGTGCAGGCACAGCCTACAGTGATGGAAAAGGTTTTCCCACTGTTGTAGGAACACTGCTTCCCTGATCGGTGGTAACTAGGTAGAACAGAAGCACTCTTTCATCAACCTAGCTGAATCTTTACCAGGGGTTAGACTGGTGTAGCTTGATGTGCAGAGGGTAGTTTTTCCACCCCCTTGAGCATGTGGGGCATTACATCCAGAAGTCTTGTCTCTGGAATATGGGATATCAGAAAATGATGCCTCAATCACTGTTTCCAACTCTGCAGTAGGATTTTCATTGAGGTTTGCCACCTCTGAGGTACAAAAAAATGAAACATCTGGAGTGAGTCTGAGCTGGAAAAAGTGGAGAGCTGGCAGTGCCTATTGAGCATCCTTACAGACTTCTCAGGAGAGTTACTTCACAAAAGAGATAATCCTTGGAAAACTTGGATAAGTGGCAACCCTACTTTCAGTATAATTTTCACTCACCATTTTGAAGTTTTTGTTTTCAATAATACCCTAAAAGACATGAAAATAGATAGTGGGGCATAGGCAGCCAAATCCCTGCCTTCTGCATATGATTCCTCCAGGAGTGGCATTGAGGATCTAGGCTTTTAAGGCCTGAGCTTCCCAGTCAGAAAGTCTGGGAAGGGGGTTCTTAAGCTCTGCTGTTGTGCACAGTCAGTTGGAACTGGACATAGAATAAAGTTTTTGCAAGGTCCTGAAGCACTGAGAGATCACTGAGCACTACATCAAGCATGCACTTTTTTGGAAGTAATTATTTTTCCTAGAATGTAATTCAGCCATTTCTACAGTAGGGAGCTAAAGTGATTCTTAGATTCTTATACTGCAACAGCAGAAACTAATCACTTTTTTGAACACGTTTGTTTGCCTCTTATACCTGATGGGGAAGTGAGGGTGACATGAAGATCACCTCTGCGGGAATATTCAATTGTTGCTTCAAACTGCACATGCTCCAGAGATGTAACAGAATTCTCTTGACCTTCACACGCTTTTGTTGGAATTTCAATGGTTACTTCTCCATTTGATCTTAATAATCTAGCAAAGTTACAGAGATTGCTTGGTTACTTACTAGGTTATTACACAAAGTCCAGTAAATGGATGCATTTTACACCTGTAACTTGAATGAACATTCTGGGAAGATATAAGGAAAATTCTGCACTCCTTGCTCATCCAAAATTGCCAGTAAAATCCCTGGGAGTTTAGTGCACAGGAAATACAGAAATAAGCCAAAATATTTAAACTGACTATGCCTGATTTCTTCCACACACTACGGAAGCAAGCAAGCTTAATAATCAATATGTTATTTCAAGACTTAATGGCTACACTGCTCTCCAAAAGACTCCTAAAAGAGAGTCTCTTCATACAACAGCATTAGTGTATCAGATGTACATGTTTGCCTCAGTAAAATCACCAGACAGAATATTACCGTACAACTAAAATGGCTGGAAAAAGCTGCAGCGGCTGTAGCCCTCTGAATCATTTGTGGTAAATTCCACTTCCTAGAACAGAGCTTATTCCTTCCCGAAATTTTCAAAGCATTGTGCATGGCTTTTTCTGTTCATTTCTCATTAACTTTAATGAGAATCTGGTGCTTGAATCCCTACACAATACATTAAAAATGCAGAAGCTAGCGAGCTTTGTTTTTGTAATGTAACATAAAAGGATTTCAGTGATGATACCTAGCTAATAAGTTTCATATGCGTCAGTTCTGTATTAAATTCAAAACATGAAGGAAAACAGACCAGACCAGGGTGTGTGTGTGGCGAGGAGGAGGAACGTGACAGTTAAAAAGGGCTATAGTAAAAATAATATAAATAAACAGGTTACCAAGAAGTGAAATGCTACAAAGCTGTAATATATTTGTACTTGGTAAACTTAGATGATATCATTTATAGATCTGTTATAATTATCTTTATTCCAGACAGCAGAGTCATACATTAACAAGTGAGGGGGGGGGGGGAAAAGAGGGTCTAAAGTTCTTTATTGATTAAACAAGTTAATTATTCAGTGTGCCGTGCATGTATTAATACTGAGTCTATTTGCAAGTATGATACATGAACTTTTATCACAGTGCATTTGAGATGGTTATGTACATAGGAATGGAGGATAAGTGTGAGTTACACAGATCACCTACCAGTGCTTCTGAAGCAACCTTTATATCACACTGTCATGTACAGTAAAGATTTAACATGTTATAGGAAAATATTTTAGGAATAATTTGGAAAAAACAAATTAAACATTTGAATTTCTCATATTTCTTCATCTTAATTGGTTAGATTTAGTATAACAGTGCTAGTAGTCCTGCAGTGTCATCTATTCACATGCTGGTTATGCATACAGACAGAATCTTTATTCTATATTAAATCATGGATCTTAGTATTTGCAGCAGTCTTACACTCAACAACATGAAACAAAGAGATGGGTGCATTACTTACCCACTTTCTGGATTCCTGAGAAACAGAACAAGGCAAAACCAAAGAAACCGAAATTAAATAGCTTAACCTATTAGAAAAATTTATTTAAGATATTATCTTCTTGCTGTGGATTAGACAGAAAGAAAATGTGAAGAATTAATTGCCAATGCAAATTCTTACCTAGGTTCAAAGCTATTGTCTTTCACTATACACTCTTTCTTTTCAGGTGCTCCTTTCCAAGTTTTAGGATCAGCTAAATCCACTAGTGCCTTGGCATTAAGTAATCCAAATCCAAATCTGCTATTCACCATTAACCCTGCTCCATTCTTCTTCCATCCAGGATTATTGGCCAGTGGATCATATTCTGAAGTCCAAACTACCAAATGCTGCATATCTCTCCATGTTAGATTAGGGCTGTTTAAGAAAGTATAGTTAATTTCTACAAAATTGTCAGTTAGCTTTCTCTAATGGTGCAATTTTACGATATATACACAAAGCTGTTGAATAAATGAAATCCCTTTTTGCTTATCTGTACCCCAGTAAGCATTTGAGAGCCTCACATACGATGTATTTACCCAAACAGAACTCTTTTGAGATCTGGAAGTACTATTATAGCCATTATATAGATGGGGAACTGAGTGGGGAATTTAAGTGACAGAGTACTTTGAAAAATCTGGCCCTACATGACTTGCCCAAAGTAACAGAGAAGTCTTTTGTGAAGCAGAGAATTGAACAGAGGCCTCCCAAATGCCCTAAATATTGGACCATCCTTCCTCCTTCACAGTTCATTTCTTCTCTGAAGTGAAAATGCTGCTGTGAGGTTATTTTTCTAACACATTTTTTTCTAGCTACCAGATCTGCAAACTCAGCATTGGCTCTGAGCCCCAGTCTATACTACAAAATTATTTCACTATGACTGTATCACTGGGGGGAGAGGGAGAGAGTAGCTGTGTTAGTCTGTAACTTTAAAAACAAGTAGCACTATGACATCTTAGAGATTAACAAAAATATATAGAATCATGAGCTTTCATGGGTAAAACTCATTTCATCAGATGATCACTTGGGGTGTGAATAATCCACAGCCCTGAGCAACATAATTATAACACCCTAAGCATTGGTGTAGATATTGCTTTGTCAGCAGAAGAGCTTTTCTCACCAACATAGCTACTACCTCGTGTGGAAGTGGATTTATTAAGCTGACGGGATAGCTCTCCCCCTTCGGCCAAGAGCAACTTCACTGGAAGCGCTACAGCTGCATCAGTGCAGATGTGTCAATGTAAATTTCTTGTGTAAACCTACCTAGAGAGTCAGGCTTGGGTACTTTCCATTTCATGTATCATCGCTATTACTAAGGGTACTGTAGCCTGACTTAGTACCTTATTTAAACCTGGGCAACATCATTAGATGTTCACTGACATGTGCCGTCCCATTGCCTTCTTGGGTAACTTACTGGGGCATAAGCAATATCTACACTGCCCTGAAGTTTGGACTAATGGGTTGTGAAGGACAGGGTGTACTAAAGTGCTGTGTTGTAACTCCCCTGGTGTGATGCTATGGTCATGAACTAAAAGATTCTTAGTTCTCATTAATGTACACCTGTTTGAAGAAGATGGTGGTAACACAAACCAGAAACCTTTTAGTTGCACCCATAGCTACCACATGGAGGAGTGATCACACAGCACTTTAGTGCACATGGCTATTCACACCTCTACAGTTCAAATTGCAGCATAGTGTAGACAACCCCTCAGTAAACAGACTGTTGCTGATGCCCAGAATGAAACAGAATTCCCAGGCTCACTTTTATTTTGGAACTGGAATTTTAATACTCCATTCATCTGAAGAAGTGGGTTGTACCCACGAAAGCTCATGATACCAGCTACATGTTTTGTAAGTCTTTAAGGTGCTGTTAGACTATTTGTTGTCTTCTCTGTGTTGATCTACCTGGCTAGCAGGGGTTAAAAGGTCTAGTAACTTATTTTTTTTATTCCCTAAAGTTAGGAGATCTGACTCCGTTGAGTGAAATGATTCCATTTTTATAAAGTCACAATATGAAAGGAACACATAAGTGGAGAATTTAGGAAGTCTTACTTTGTTTCAAGAGCTAGAGCAAAAATCCCTGCTGCCAATGGAGCAGATGCAGAGGTCCCAGTGTGAGTCTCAGTACATTCATTATGAAGATCAGCACTTGTCTGAAAGAAAACAACAGGACTAAAATTAGCATGAAAAAGATGAATGAGCATTATTGTATCTACACATAAAAACAAAGTTATGCATCCTTTATCCAGTGCATCTTAATTCACTGTAGAAAACTTTCCCCCGGGTACTAAATAATGGACGTTTAAAATCTGAGGATAAATTCAATCTATTCCTCCTACTATATCCATTTCAGCTATAATTTTTGTATCAAAATGTCTTGTATTGGAACAAAGTACTCCCACATTGAATATCTTGCCTTATTCTGAGATCTGAGAGAGATAAAAATAAGTGAATCAGACTCATCTGTGAATCATAAAAACCCATCATTGTGTTTGGTCTAGAACATTTAAAATTACTGCTTGCTTAAAAATTACTCACAGGATTAGTAGTAGCGTTCTGCTTTCTCTTCAGCAGAAGCACTATAATTTGCAAATGAAACATGCATTTTATTTGAAAATGAAGTACCTAATTCCTCTGCCCGTATGCTTGCAATATATGAAATTGGATATGCTGAGTGCTTTACATCTCAGCTACCGAGAAGCCACTTTGGAAGGGCATTCTTTTGACCTACTGAAATGAACAGTTATTTTAACCTCCATCCATGCGGTACACTGTGAGATTATCATCTTCCAGATCAGAGCTGTTGTTATTAGGTTACTTAAATGCTACTTGATGGTCCCTCCATAAAAAAGAAATTATGTGTGATCTATATACACACACCAGTATATATATATATATATATATATACACATATCTTTAGATATCTAGATACACACAAAAAAATAGTTCATGCTGTAAAGATGGACCTAAACATGTATCATGATCGGAGGCTTCTAGGTGTTACCGCAATTAAAAAAAAGGAGACAAAAAATCTAATTCTGCCTCCTGCTGAGGGACATTTGCAAGCTGCTGAGAATGCACAGAACCATGTAGAAAGTGTTGAACATCTAGTACAATCAAGCTCAGATTTTGTGAAATTCAGAGTTGCTTTGAAAACCAAATTTTTTCACCACAAGAAATTTTGAAAACGTCATTTTATTCCTGAACAAAGTTTCAAACTGCTTCAAAGTTATAATTTTTGTTCCAGATAGACATTCTGACTTTAAAGCAAAAATCTGAAACTTGTTTATTAAGATTTCAATAATAATTTAAAAAAGACCTACTCAATGCTTTAGATCAGTGTTTCTCAAAGTGGGCTCTGGGCCCCCTTTGGGAAAGCTGTTAGCAGGCCCGCACTGCTTGTTTACCTAAAGGGTCCATAGCCAATGAGGCTCTGGGGCTATGGACCCTTTAGGTAAGCAAAGTGGTGCAGACCGCTAGAGGCTTTCCCAAAGCAAGCCCATGGTCCACTTTGAGAAACACTGCTTTAGGTGTTCTCACTCCTCATTAAATATCAACAGGATTAAGATAATTTCAGTTTACCCAGCCAGACACCTATCACACTCCTTTCCATTCTCTTCATTGTGCTTGGAAACAAACTCTCAAGCTTTTTAGAAAATCCTCAGAAACAGAAGAAATCTATTTCAAACAAAGATGGGGTGAAGAGCAAGTTCCAGAGTCCTGGTATCTTCAAAAAAAAATGCACAGCCAACTGCCTACTCTCTTGGATAATGAGTGGGGAGGCTGAGGCACTGCTGTGTGCCATGAAATGACATTTTAAGTTGGAGCAAAATTGACATTTTCATTTCATTTTTAAGCATCAATTAGAAGTACAATTTTTCATTTCGGCATTGCTCCCAGGAAAACCAAAAATTACCTATCCAAATTGACATTTTACCACTGGACATTTTGATTTTGACTCAGCTATATTTTGGAATACAACAATTTTCCACACAAAAAGTCAACCCTACTAGTGTTCATGATGGGTAGTGGAAATTCTTAAGAGATTTCCTAACACCTGGAGATTTCAACTCATAAGCGGAAGATGCAAAATAAAATAAAATATATTTTTTTTAAATGTTGAATCTAGGGCAGTGGTCACCAGCTAGTCAATCGGGATCTACTGGTAGATCTTGGAGCCTCTGACAGGTGATCTTGACTGGTTTGGCCAAGAGGCTATCAAGTGCTGGCACTTCAGCTGCCCCTCCCCCCACTGCTGCTCATCTCCTGCCATTTGCCTTGGAGCTGCCTCTCCCCATCCCCCGAAGCCTCTTGCTTGCTGGGCAGCATAGGGGAGGGAGAGGTGGGGCGCTGATGTAAAGGTGCCCCCTCTCCCCACCCTGTATCCTATCTTCACAGAGCAGGGTGGGGGACACAACAGAACTTGGGATGGAGTTTGCTGGCTGCTTTTGGGAGTGGTGCAGGGCCAGGGCAGGAGTGAACCTGCCTTAGCCCCACTGCACCACCACCCAGGAGCCACTTGAGGTAAGAGGAGCCGAGTTGGAGCCCACAACCTGAAACCCTACCCCAGTCACAAACCCCCTCCTGCACCCCAAAGCCCTGCCCTAGCCCTGAGCACCCCTGCATCCAAACACCCTCCCAGAGTTTGCACCTAGAACCCCCTCCGGCACCCTAACTGCCTGCCCCAAGCTCAGCTCAGAGCCCCAAATCCCTTAATCCAAGACCCGAGCCTGCATCCCAACCTGCTGCTCCTGCCTGATGAAAGGGAGGGAGGATGGAGTGAGCAGGGGCGAGGCCTCGGAGAAGGGGCACAAAGGAGGTGGGGGGGCAAAGGTGTTCGGGTTTGACGTAGATCTTGGATTGCACTTAAATTTAAAAAGTGATCTCATGGTTAAAAAGGTTGGAGACCTCTGATCTAGGGCTAGATTTAAATTCCTGTTCTCGTCTCAAAGGACAAATACCTACAAAATAATCCTCCTTCTAGCAAGGAATGCAATATTCTGAGACACATTTATGTTTGTGTTAAAAGGTCCAGGTTTCAACTAAAAAAGGACTAGAGTTATGATGTTCAGGTCTGGAAGCAGATCTGAACCTGCACTTCTCCAGATTTTCAGGACTTTGGGTCTAGTTATAGGGATTTGCAGCTGTTTCTAGTCCTACAGGAAATCACTCTATGAAGTCAGCTGTTTGGATTCTGAGCATACATTTTTCCAGCTAACGTCAGCAAGAATTTACACTTGGGAATTTTCTTTCCTTTTTCTGATGGTATGAACCCTACATAGTTTTGTATTTTTATGATTCACCAGCTTTGGGTCACATCACCCACTTTTTGAGACTCTCCCACCACAAGGATGGCTGAGATGTAGTCCTTAATATCTTCTCTTTTGCAGGACGGTATCATAGCAAAACTCAATCACAATTAATTAGCATAACATTTCTGATATTGAGTATAATGAAATGATGGTACTATGTAATTGCTTTAAAAATACTCTATGTTAGAGGGTAGCAACCATTTTTGCAACATGCTAATTCTCTAGGGCTCCAGCATGACACCTATTAGACATATAACACATAGGTAAATGAAGCACTTAAAAATCAGGCATATCTAAAAGCTGTTTCCATTTTGTGGTTTTCATACACAAAACAATTCTGTGTGTGTTCCTCTAAAGCATGTTAGTTAAATCTGGTAAAAACAACCTACAATTCTCTGGTCAGTATAGTCTCCACTGCTGTACGCTGTGGCCAGTGTTGAGGAGCACTTCTCTGCATACCAGGGAGAAAGACCTTGTTGAGAGGCACTGCTGATGGAGATAGTGTAGATACTATCCGTGTAACCATCACAATCACAATTATCACCCTGACGACCACCATTCCCAGAAGCCCATACAAAAATGGAACCCTTTCCATTTCGGCCCTAAGGAAAAGAAAAATATGGTTATCTTAAGAAAGTCTACAGTCTGTTTAATACAATCCCAGCAAAACTCCACATAATTAAATAATCTGCAGATAATAGAGAATAATTGTTCATATAAATCATAGAAGTTAGAAAGATAAAAGCCAGTGAAGGATTGTTTGCTATAGTACATCAGCTTGTGATTGGTCCAGTCTACCTTTAAATGTCACAAGTAACGGGGCATCTACCATGTCCACTGGAATTACGTTTTGGATGCAAATCAGGAGACAGTGATCAATAAAGGCAGTTATTCCTCTAAAAACATTTGGTACTGAGTGGCTGCGTCTAGACTGGCAAGTTTTTCTGCAAAAGCAGTTGCTTTTGCGAAAAACTTGCCAGCTGTCTACACTGGCCGCTTGAATTTGCGCAAGAACATTGACGATCTGATGTAAGATTGTCAATGTTCTTGCGCATAATACTATGCTGCTCCCGTTTGGGGAAAAAGCCCTCTTGCACAAATGTATTTGCGCAAGAGGGCCAGTGTAGCCAGCTCAGGACTGTTTTGCGCAAAAAAGCCCCAATGGCGAAAATGGCGATCGGGGCTTTCTTGCATAAAACAGCGTCTAGAACTGGCGGGCGCTTTTCTGCAAAAAGTGCTTTTGCGCAAGCGTCCGTGCCAATCTAGATGCTCTTTTCATAAATGCTTTTAACGGAAAAACTTTTCCGTTAAAAGCATTTGCGGAAAATCATGCCAGTCTAGATGTAGCCAGTGTGTTTAGGAAAAAGAGACACATTTTTTCAATAAACTGAACTTTAATTAATTTCATCTGCAGTTGTGATCACAGTAATATCAGTAAGCGGTCTGTCTGATGCGTGAGATGACATTTCTGCTCAACTCCCTTATTATGCCCTTTGCAGTTTGGCATTTACTTGATGAAAAACTGCAAAGCCATAAGTTCATTTTATTGGAAAGTCTACTCATCACTTCCAAATCTGTAGGCTTACAGCCATCAGTCTCAGGGAACTACTGCCTCGACTTCCTATTCCACTTTCCAAAGTATAATGAATTAGTAGCAGCTCTAAAGATGCTGACAGCAAGGAATGTAGAGAGCTGGAGAAGCATGAAAAATGTCATGCTTTTCCTAATTGAAACAAATATTTGCAGATACATCTTAAAATCTTGTAGACTTCTCTTAATATGCAGAGCAGAAGCTTACATTCTAATTCAGTATTATGCACATTAATTATAGAAAGTAACTAGAAAAGCAGATCATCAATTAATCCCCTCTACTCAACGTTAACATTGTTGGTTCAGGGGACAAGTGACGATTGCAGCAATCTCAAAATAATAAAAATTTTAAAAAATAGAACAACAAGTTACACTCTTCCTATTAGCCCTCTCTCTTCTCCCCTATTTATTTTGGGTCTGCACATCCTAAACTCATAGCTCTGGTCATCTGAAGAAGTGGGTTGTGCCCACGAAAGCTCATGATACCATCTACATGTTTTGTTAGTTTACAAAGTGCTACCAGACCTTTTGTTGTTTTTTAAGTTTATCCTATTAGAATTGTCTGGGGTACTCCACTGCAAATCCCAATAAATGAAATAACTTGTTTTTACAACTATGGCCTCAATCCAGCAACACGCTTAAACACATGCGAAGTCCCTTTGACTTCAGCAGGAATACTTGTGGGGCTTATAATTAAACAAATGTTTAATTGCTTTGCTGGATCAGATCAAGGGGGCTGGTTCTGAAGGTAGCTGAACACTGTCATCACTAAGGGCATGTCTACACTGCAACACTATTTCGAAATAACTAGTGCTATTCCGAAATAACTTAGTCCATGTCTACACAGCAGGCAGTTATTTTGAAATAGTGTCAAAATACTGTCAAGCTGGAGGACTTCTTACTCTGACTCCTGTAACCCTCATTGTACGAGGGGTAAGGGAAGTCAGAGGAAGAGTGCTCTATTTCGAAATAAGTGCTGTGTATACACTCCCTATTTCAAAATAAGCTATTTTGAAATGAGATACGCAATTGACATAGCTCAATTTGCATACATTATTTCGAGTTAAGCCCTGCAGTGTAGATGCGCCCTCACTGATTTCAAAGGGGGTTGAAGGCACTCAGTACGTTGGCAGGATGGGTCCTTAATCAGTTAGTTTGGTATAAAATAAACCTTGAAAAAAATGCTGCCCTCTTCACCAAGCAAATTTCCTGATTTCCTAGGCCAACCCTTTATTTCAGACACTGGTTCCTTATGCTTTCCAAGGCCCTTTTTTGTTTATCTTTCCTTCCCATCCCTGTGGGACTCAATTTTCCTTTCTCTCTTTTCAAATCTCCATCTACCTCCATTCCTCTCCCTCCCCATTTTCACCTCTCCCTTAGAAACCCCTTTTTCATTGGTTAGCCTTTCCCTCCATTGTCAGTCTCCCCCCTTCTTCTGTCCCTTTTTCTGCTGCTGTTGACCTTTCCCTTTTCTCCAGACTCCTCTTCTGTGGCTCCACAAGATTTGCTTCAGGCTTGCTTTCTCCTCTCCACTTATCTCTCTGCTGCATCCCCCCCCCCCCCCCCAACACTATCTCTAGATAACCTTTAGATATCTTGATATCTCCGTAGGGACAGTGTTTATGTGTCTGCGTGTTTCTGTTTCTCTGTGTGTGTGTGTACCCAACAGTTCTCATTCAGCATAATACCACTTGCCTTCTAACTAGGTCTATAGGGATATCATAAAAGAGAATTTAAAAGCTGCTGCTTTCATCATTCTCCAGCATACATTCCTACCATCTTTATTTTAATTGGAACATGTTATGCATAATGCAATTAACATAGTGCAAGTAATAGAGTAACACAACCCATCCACGGAGTGCTAAAATATATCACCATTTTACAAAATGAAATATTCGTGAAACGGACACTTTGTATTAAATTTTTATAGGAGCCTCTGTGCAGAAATCCAATTACTATTCAGAGCAAAACAAGCAGACAGAGAGGAGGTGGGGGAAGGGAGGCACAGAAGCAGCAAAAGGAAGGCTGAAGAAGGAAAGCTAGTATGCCGAGAATAACCCCTTGAAAGCAGAACACTGTCAGACGCTTTCATATATCAGGTCCAGCTGGGAGATTTTGCTAGACCTTTGTATCAACATCCCTCTAAAGAATTATTCCGTTTCCCAAATCTGCAAGAAGTAGACAAAGAATGGTCCATTTTCTCACCCCCAAGAAACATTTTAAAATACAGTCTTTGCCTGCAAGCTGGGCTATATTTCAACTTAACTATTGGTTAGAAGGCTTACCTGTTTGATCCCATATTCAAAAGCCTTCTGTGCTAGCCTGCCAGGTCCCTCTACAGTTTTACCATCATCATTAGGGCCCCAGCTTGCACTGTAAATATCCACATGGTCTGGATTGAAACCAATTGAACTGGCTTCAATGGCATCAGTGACTATTCCATCCAGCATTCTTATACCTTCAATTAAAAAAACAGGTAGAATGAATCTATTGTTATTGTTAACCATTTGTACAGCATGTAACAAAAAGAGGTCCTGGTCCGAGATTATAATATCATTGTAAAACCTTTCATGTATGAATCATCCTTCCTTTGAAGAATCCAGTGCATTTTACAAATATTAAAAGTGACCTTATAAAAATTGGACTGTGCCTCCACTGTTTTTCATTTATTTTCTCTTTATAATGTAGGATGTGAGGTTCCCCCATCTCCAGTTTGTTTTTAACCCCTGAAATATCAAAAAGAACAAGTCTGGTTGGTCTGTTTTTTTTTCCTGGAGAACCTCCTACATAGCTCATAGCAGATGTATTGTATGCTCTTATTTTAAGTCTCTCTCTCCCCCTCTCTCTCAGCTTCAACAAAGATTTCCTTTCTCCCAAAGTTCATTAGGTATGATCAAAACCAGAATTTTTAAGTCTTTTGTCTTTAAAAATTTTGAGTTTAAAAGTTGTGTGTAAAATGAACAATTTTAAACACTGACTAAAAAACTTACTTCTCCTCTCAATTACTAAACTTGTCTTTTATGATGTTATTGTTTCACTAGTTACCCAATCTTGAATACACTACTAAGGAATACTGCGGAAATTTTCTAGCATTGTTAATACTAATTAATTTCTACCATTGTAAGCAATGTGGGAAGCCCCAGTGATAGTCAGCCATTAACATTTTCATTAGAACTGTGTCATCTGATCTTGCTCAGAGCATGGCTTATCTCCCTGGTGCCCAAATTCCAATGGTAGCCAATGGCTTGTCTGCAGTAGAACTCCCAACACTGTTCACTATGTTAGAACGATGGGAACTCTTGTGAAATCCCATCAGTGGTGCAGCTGCCCCAATGGCAGCAACAGTACAACTGCTAAATTAATGAGGATTCAGAAGAGGTTTCCATGGTACGATAATAAAAATGCTTGAGCTCTATCTGTGCTAGCAATTTAGTACCAGAGAAGCCGCACCATTACTGGCAGTTGCTGAACTATGAATTACAATTCTTCCAGTGAAGAATTTCTCATACATCTTTCCAAAGGAGGACAGACAAGATCTGAATTTCAAATACAAGGAAAAAACAAAACACAAACCACCAAACCTCAGGCTTTGATTCCTTCTTTTGCATTATTAAGAAGAAAAAGGGGAACTGACTGCAGGATTAGGAACAGAAATTGTAATGTGCAATGAAACACTTAGAACACTGGAGATAGTGTAGACATTGTGACAGCTTCAATAGAAGTAAAGCCAGCTGTACTGATCTGTAATATAATACGAGAACAAACAATTGTATCCTCAGCACACTAGTGAAAAACAATTCAAGCAAGACTGCAGTTCCAATTTTATTCTCTATGGAAATTCTGTTTGTTTTCTAAATAAAATCATGGATATGATTATTGCAATTGTTTTTCTCTATATTAGTTTTCACCAGTAAATAGTGTCATTTTTTGTCCAAACACCTGTCTTTCCCTTTTCTCCCACATGCTTGTTTCCCATCATCAGCATTGTGAATTCAAAAACAGGCAAAAGCAAAAGGAATTTCAGACAGATACACATATCTGCCTAACAGACAGCTATTTTAGCATCACATTCACAGTATTGAAACTCTCAGCTGAGTCCTTCATAAAATACAACTTCTTAATCATCTGATTTCCATGCAGTATCAGAGAAACAGTGCTGTGGTGATTTATGTGTAAATAAATTCCACTTACTATATGGTAAATGGGATAACCCTTATTTCCTTTTTCTACACAAAGTAATGGAGGGGAAGTGTATGTATACACTAAATTAAATTGAAATATAACAAATTAAAAACTGATAGAAGAAAATATTTTTCAAACAATGCACAATAAGGCTGTGGAACTCATCACCACATGATTTCAATGACTGCAAGAATGTAATGGGATTCAAAACATGATTGGACATGTATATGGATAATAAGAACATCCAGATTTATAATGTTAATTATTTGAAAAATAAAAAGAGCACTTGTTTCTGGAGAAGCTTATCAGTAAAGATATTTATCTACATTTGCAAGTTACATAATAATGCATGTAAACAGGTAACCTTATTTGTAAATGCAAGTGTTTGGAAATGTCGGTACAGTGAGTGTTCAACATTTGTGAAGGTTTATCCACTTCACCCTGCTTTGAATATTTGATCCTTGGTGCCTTCATCTTTTGAGTGAGACATTTTAATTAAACAGTGTGTGAAAGCCTAAAACAAAATGGCATCTGACAACTCGAAATCCCTCTGAGAAAACAGGACTTAAATGGTGAGAACAGCAGTTACAAGTTGTCAGTCCCAGATCAGCTGTCCCATTTGATTCAAGGAAAAAAAGTGAAATTGAAAAAGTACAAATTTTTGTCTAAATAACCACGTGCAACTGACATTTTGATCAAGTCTATTTCATAGATCTATAATAAACTAGACTTTCAGACACTTTTCTAAAAAAGGGTAGTATTGACTGACAGATAAACAAGCCTTTATCTGTTTTCAAAATTAACATGTAATTGAAATGGAGAAACAAGCAATTGAAATGGAAACCAGAGCAATTTGAATACTTTGACTGACACAACCTTTCTATATAACTGTATATGCAGGAACAAAACACTCTAAATAAGAGTAAGTAGGAAATTGGATTTTCCTTCTTTCACTCTGCAGGGTCTTTTTTGTTTTGTTTTGTTTTGTTTTGTTTTGTTCAAAATGAGATACCAACCCACCATTCCTTTGTTTAAGAATATAGCCTTTTATTTAGTTGCTACCAACAATCATATTATGTATCAAATCCTGAGAAAATGATAACTGCTTTGGATTTGGGATATTAGCAACTTACACTATTTCTGGTAAAAATGTAATACAGCAAGATGCAGAGTGCCTCTTAAAATGTGCTGGGCGCACACAGCTCAAGGTGATTGCAACTCAGAGTACTCAGTACCTCCAACTGAGCACTCAGCACCTTGATAAGCCAGCCTCTCTCTCAGCTTTGTTTCCATTCAGATCAGAAAAAGGACATTTTAAAGAAAAATATTGTTTGGTTTCTTACCTCCAACTCTGGAGTTGTATGCCACACCAACACCACATTTCTTGTTATTGGCCTGCATGGCAATTTCTCCTGCACATCGTGTTCCATGTCTGGATAAAGTAAATGATCACTTATATCATACTATCACTCAGTGCATTTATTTAACCTACATAGAGACTTGTCACTGCTCTGCTAGAATGGGTGTGTTCTTTCATCACTGAGATATGAACTTCTGAATATTAAATAAGTTTGGAAATACATCTGTTTTAAAAATAAGGCCCTTTTTGTACATACACTTTGGTAATCATAATTTCAAAATCAATGGATCATCAGGATATCGGGTGGGTGCATCTAGACTGCTTTTTTCTTCCAAAAGAGGAAATGTAAATGAAGAAAAAGGAAGTGCAAATGAAGCTCTGATTAGCATGTTCGCGCATATCATTTGCATATCCTCTTCCGATTGCTTTTTTTTTTTCCGAAAAAAACCTTTCAAAAAAGCAATCTAGACGCGGTTCTTTCAGGAAAAAAAAACCCTTTTTCGAAAGAACCTTTCTTCAAAAAATGAGGTTTACAGCATTCTTTTAAAAAAGGGTTTTTTTTAAAGAACCGCATCTAGACTGCTTTTTTTCCCCCCGAAAAATACTTTTGAAAAGGCTATCGGAAGACAATATGCAAATGAAGCACGTGAACATGCTAATCAGCGCTTAATTTGCATATCCTTTTTCCTCATTCGCATTTCCTCTTTCAGAAGAGGAAAGCAGTCTAGACGTAGCCGATGAGGCACTAAGTGCCTGATCCAAATCCCATTTAAAGTCACTAGAAAGATCATCTTGTTACAGTCTATACCACGAGCTGTTGTATCATGTCTGCTATAACGGAGTGCAATAGTGAGGCAAATTTGGAATGACAAGAAGATGCTAAATCCCTTAAAATAATACTGAAAAAAGCCACTTTTGAACAAAAATTATGATATTTTATTTATTTTGGGATACAACTGGTAACATTTAAAATAAACAAACGTTTTCATCTTTGTGAAATGATTCCTCTAACAAGATATTTTTTATGAAAAATCTTTTGCCATGAAGGATTCCTATCCCTCAAAGCATAACAAGACAGCTTAACTACCCAGAGTTACTTTACCTAGTACTACATTTTGGTATGCAGCAAAATTCTTCAGTGCTTCTGGGTGGAATCCATTTACATATTAATAAAGATTAGAGGTAATGCAGGTAGATGTAAAAGATAATGTCATTGGAATAAGAGGATAATAGCCTCCAACTGCTATATGAATGCTGTAGCAAAGCAGAGATATTTTCAAAATCATTTAGAACATTTATCCTCTGATAACTCCCATTCCGATTACTCTATTTTTGTAATACCAATGGATTCATGATGTGGATGCTACCATTGTGCCTGATAGACAGTGGGGAACCAAAGTGTCAGTTCCTCATTGTATCATTATTAAATAGTGACATCCTTGACTTGGTCTGTGCTACAGCTCGTAAAGAGGTCTGTTCTCTTTTCTGTGGACCAGGTCTCTCTCTAAACTATCATGGAAGGACTTACGTGCAGCAGAACTACCATGATGTTCCACTGTGCAGAGGAGAGGTGGATTGTAGTGAGGTCATGCAGAACGATTCGTCTCTCCTTCCCTGCCACAAAATGCTCCAAAATGTCCCTAATATAATTGGTCATGCATATAGGAGGGAACCTGCGGCACCTCCACAAGGGATGGTGCAAAGTGTATATTCCCTAGTGTCTAACAAACAAATCACAGTCTCTCCCAGAGGCCCTCTGATGGGGCAGATGTAATTCCTCATCATCCCCCTGTGCAAGGCCATGAATTAAAGGCATAACTGAGGGCAAAGTCTGCTTAGTCAGATTGTATGCCCTATAATTCTTTAGCACTAACACCAAAAGATCGTTCCCTGGAGATTACAAATACGTTCTTAGTGCCTTATACATAGAACCATATGAAGAAGAGAGCTTCAGAACATAACAGGGAAATTAAATTGGAAAAAAAAAATCCTCATCTAGATATGGAAACTTATTCAATGTCCATACATAATGTGCACAAAAATACCATAATGTTTTTTTTCCCCTTTTACACTCAATAGTCTTTTTGAGTACAAATATTTCTCAGGTTAATAGTGAAGATCTATGCATTTGCCTGTTCTAAGGTGCAGCATAATACTTCATTAGTTTGTTTCTTCACAAAATGAGAGGCTACTCACTTGTTTTCATTTGTTGGATCATATCTGGGAAAGGGATCGTGATCATTGTCATTGAAATCATAACTTGCCTCTGGATCCTAAATTAAAAAATAGACTTTATAGTTACAATGAGAAAATATCCTCTAAAACAAGTGCTAAAGTTTCTGAATTCTATTCTAGGTGATGGAATAATTAGATACATAGGTTTATGTGACATCAGCTTTAATGTATACTTTCTCCTCAGCATTAAGCATCATTCTTAATGTCTAGGTGAACAGTTCACCTTCATAAAATAAAAGTACATAACATTTAAATTAATCTTCTAGAGTAGGCATTGATTAGCACGCACAAGTGAAGAGTTTTACTATTAAAGCTTTGGCTTTTGGAAGTCTGGTATGGGGAACCCTGCAAAGAAAGGTATTGGAATATCTAGAAGAAGAGCACTGGATAGTTTCTTTATCATCGTCACTTTACAAATATTAATTAAGGAATCTTCACAGCTACAACTGGTTTGACCGACAAGTTTTTGTTAAATGAAAAGTGGCTTTTTTCAAAACCAATTTTTTCAAGAAAAATTGGTGAAAGTTTTTGTTTAAAATGTTTTCAGTAAAAAAAAAAAAAAGATAATTATTTTGATAACATCTTCACAAATACCGTTTTTAAATTCAACATATTATTAGCAATATGAAAAATTGGTATTTTAAGAAATCTCTGAAACAACAATTTTGAACAGTCAACTTTTTGTGTAGTTAAATTCTGGAACTGGCTTCCAAAGGAGGTTATGGAATCCTCATCCTGGGAGGGTTTTAAGAACAGATTGGACAAACATGAGTAAGGGACGGTCTAGGTTTACATGGTCCTGCTTCAGCCCAGGGGCTGAATTTGGTGACCTCTCAAGATCCCTTCCATCTCCACATTTCTATGATATTGTGAATATAAAATCCACAAAGGGCTAAAAGCGTTTTAATAATTCAGCATTAAACAATTGTGTCTAAACATGCCCACAGACTAAAACACCCTGAAGAACCCACTCGCCTGGTGAGTTTACTACTCAACACCTAGTGGTACAAGCTCAGGTCCAAATTATGCTTGGGTTGAGTATTGTAGTTTCTCTGTCATGTGGGAGCTGGTCTTGAGCCAAAGAAGAATTTTGTATATAAACACCTACAACTGATTTATTTATTCTGCAGCATTCTAAAGCACAAACTTACATAGTTAGTATATATGTCAGTGTGATTCCACTCCAAGCCATCATCAAGCACTGTTATAACCACACCTTTGCCTGTAATCCCTTTTTGCCAAACAGGAATAACATGGAGATCCAGTTTTGGCAGAGATGGAGTCACCCTTGTATCTTGCTGGGGGGAGGGAAAAACAACAATACATGTTTTAACACTTATACATTCATTTTAACCTGTCCAAAGCTGTGTGAAAGCCGTATTACAAATGTCCTTTAAATCAATCTTGGTTTGAGTATGACCAAAATTTGTAAATTCCACTCAAGTTTCATAAAAAATCCACAAAGATTGGCCTGTTCAAATAGCTGGAATACTGACAAACCTACCTGTCCCTACCCAACCTCCCTCATTCCTTTCACCATAAAACAGAGGATTCTCTGGAAAGATATCTTAGGTATGAAAGGGACATACTGTGTCTTATAAGAGTATTAGGGAGATTGAAGAGCAAAATATGCAGAGTGATCCTTGGATATTTGAGTTAATGGTCAAATCTACAAAGGTTTGTTCTCTCACCCACTGAAAACCAAACCGCAGCCTCCCAGGACATGAAGAATTGTATTTTTTCTAAATTATATCCCTCCTGTGATGTCCAGGGTAGGGAGTGGAAAACAATCAGGAAATGGAAGGAATTAAAATGATGGGTTGATTATGAAGGATTGTGCTGAGTAACAATCTGCTATTTACTACCTTCAATGGAAAATCTCTTGGAAACTTGATTCATCTAAGCCAGCTTGCCTGGATCCAGCCCCCAAGGCCAGGGCTCCCTCCCAGCACTGGGGAACCTGTGCTGGCACTCCAGTCACCCCCACCTCTCGTGGGGCTGGAGCACACACAATCTACTAGTCTGGGCCCCTCAAGGCTCTGTGGGTCAGTGACTCCCAACCCAAAAAAGGTTCCTCACCCCTTCTTTCCTTTGAAAGAAGTGTCTTTACAAAAGAAAAATAATCCATTTAAGAATTCATCTTTAATGTTAACTATAAATTATATATATTTTAGTATATGACAGCTTTACTTAATACCTCTATGAAAACACAAGCATAGATTCAATCACTGTGTGTTTTAGTGTTTCTCAGGACATAAATACATTATTAAATAGGAATTCTAATTTTTTTCTAGATCTTTGTTTCTAGAAGAATGCTGAATGAAGAGTGAGATCCAGATAATGAAATGTATTGTGGAAACAACATTTCTTGCATTCCAATGCCCTATTTTTAGCAGCTGCAGTTCAAGGAGATATTCTAGGTCACAAGGTTTATTGTAGTATCTATCAAATAATTGCACTTATGATGAAACTGAGGCTAACCTGGAGTATGGGAAGGAGGGGTTTCTATTCATTACATGAACAAGGAGGTACCTTGGAAAAAATATTTAACCCTTAATCAGCATTTTATTTGCAGATTTCAAAGCACTTTGTATGGAAGGGTAAATATCATGATCCCTGTGTGGGTAAACTGAGATGCAAAGGTGCCCAGACTCGTAGTGTGAATTACTGGCTGTGCTAAGAAGAGAAAGTATGTCTTCTAATTTCCAGTCCATTGCCTTTTCTACAAGGCCACACTGCCTTGTCTGTGTATTTGTATTCTCCCCATTGAAAATGAGCTGGAAAGAGAATTCAGGGAAAAGGGCTCCTGAAAGTATAAGATTCTGAATATCCTCCACTGCAAAAACCCCAAATTAAAAAATCCTCATAGCTGATCAATCAGCATTGAGGTGGGGTGGGAAGGGAGCAATCCAGCCAAAGCAGAGCAAACATAAAAAAGTCCAGCAGCATAGCAAAGCAGCATCCCCTTGAAGCTGGTGGTGCAAAGGGCACTTGCCTACCTCTAGAATTAGCCCTGCCTGAGGCTTTAGATAGTACCTTAGCCTCATTCCCTCTTTTGGAGCCATTGAGGTCTGAAGGTATAGGGATGAGTAGATACAGAGTGTCATTATATGTGGCAAACAGAATTAAATCTAGCTATGATGGTGAATGTCCAACAGAATTGCAGCAGAGCAATGTAAAACTCAGTGGTTCTTCTGGATTTGGCTGGATTGTCACAAGAGGCCAAAAAACATATGTAGGATAGGAAACTTCATCCTCCACCTCCTCTTCATTAATGACTCAATCCTACGAGATGCAGAGCACCTTCAGCTCCAGTCAAAGTCAATGGATGTTTGGGCTGCTCATTACCTGGCACACTGGAAGCTTTATTCTTTGTTGACATATGCAGTATGCATTCTTTACTCCAACACAGAAATACACTGCCAACCAAAGAGGTAGGACTGGAGATACTGGTGTTATCTGGTAAGGCTAAAATTCATGTTATTGTAAGCATCGCGAACAGTTTAATGGCTTATTAATGTATCACATAATTCCAGTGATCAGAAACTTGAATAGGATGACATAGTCTTTGTGTGTGAGAACTATGTGTGTGGTTTTTTTTAAGAATGTTGCTTGATGATATCAAATGCTGAGACCCATCATTTTCATGGGCTACAAAATGGAAGTAGCTACAATTGGCTCCTTTCTGTGCACTCTCTTTGACATCAAAATAGCACAAATGATCAGTATAAATAAAGTTTATCACCTGCTGATACCACATAAAAATAAACTCTTACCAGGTACCACTGCTGATTCCACATAGGATCGTTGAAAAGGTTTTCTGCTGAGTCTCTGAAGGCTAAACGCTTAGTTCGTTTTTTCTCATACTGTTGCTCTGCCCATGACACCTACAAGTATTTTATCAACAATAATAGCATATAAACCCACAGAGATTCATTGGTTTTGAGAGTATTCATTGTAAAACATAAGCTTGGTATCCAGAGGGAAAAGTGGAGGGTTCATTGCTGCAATGTGTTATCTGCATTAAAGTGTATCTTAAGAAGAAGGGCAATTCAGTGAAACCATGATAATATAAAATAATTTCAAGTACAGCTAGAGTGAAAATATTTTATCCGCAAATGCCCTATAATGCACATTTTTGTTGAAAGAATATAGCAGTTAGAAGATTGTCTAATCTGCAGTAGTGATTCAAACCAGATTCAAACAAATATAAACACTATTTGTTTCACTCTCCAGCCTCCAGTTTAATATCTCTCTGTATGAACAAGAAAGAACAGGAACCATGACTTTTTAGAGTGGGAAAAAGAGCCATTTTTGTCTCAGTCTCAACAACGTTTGCTACTCATACTCCGTCTGTCCCTCAAAGCTTTTTTCCAAATGCCACTTATGATAACATTCCACTTCAAAGCATGAATAATTAGTAAGCAGTGAATAGTACGCCAAATTCAACACTAGTGTGACTCTATTAAAGTTAGCAGAGTTACATTAAAATGAATATGTTCAAGTATGTTTGCGGATGTGTCTATGTATGTAATTGCATACCAATTACAGATACACCTGACTATGCCTAGTTTATTTGATGGTATTTTCAAACGATTTCTCATTTTGTCTCTTGGAATGAATTACTCCTTCAGGAAAATTCAGTTCAGTTTTAACAAAGACAGATTCTTCTGATAAATAGCATGTCAGTATCCACTCATTAAGGATGAGTGGAAACATATTTTGCAAATATTGGCATTTATTTCATTTGGGGAACTATTCATGGAAGTAAGATGCTCCTCAACATGACTAAGGGTATCAGAATCTGGCCCATAGCTGGTGTCTGATACAGACTTGCTTTTTGCTCCTGGAAGTTAACTATATAGAATAATTAAAATTATCCCTTGATTTGATGTAATGTTGTTGATAGAAAATGGATTTTTAAACTAGTCTGACTATTGGAAGAAGATAATTACACATTTTAAATACAGTTAAAAGCATTACATATTTTACTTTAACACTAGGTAGTTTATAGGCATAGTTTCAGGATCTTGCTTATTACATTTAGATAAACAAATATTCCCAATGCTATAGGCCAAAAGTTGCTCTAATTTACATCCACACTGCCCTGTTAAGAGATAATGGAATGCCACAAGCATAACTAAAGGCAGGATTCTGGCCACTATACTTTTAAAAATGTATTTAATTCTTTTAAAGAAAGCTGCTCTTGAACAGGTATAGATTTTTAGAAAAGATGTCTATGTAGAACTCTATAGAATTGCAGCATTGACTTGTGTTTGCATACTTACATAATTACATCTCACTCACTCATATATCTTATTTGAATATTAGATGATAAATAAAAGGCAAATTGGAGATGATTTTGCAAATGTCACCTGCGGCATTTCAAAGCACTCTATTCTGTACTTCAATAAATAAATATGCAATAATGATTATCAAAGTCAGTCACATAATTGCCCCCCAGTCTTTGTGTTATAGCAAAGAAATATACTATAAAAAAAGGTGATATTTCTTCTCCCATCCCAGTAATGGATAAATGAAATGTAACTGGATCAAATGGAGAGTACTGAACCTAAACTCTGGATTTGATCAACTTGGTATTATGGAGGTGTTGAAAATGTGAAACAAGATCTGGATGTGAATTTGGAAATGCAACCCGTATTTGCAATAAGTCAAACCCAAATCCTTGATGTAAATTGTCTTCAGATTTAAAATGTTCACAAATCTTGAACCCATCTCCATTATTGTTAGTGTTTCTTTTGATTAGAGAGCTAGATATTTTCAAGTGATCCAATCTATAAGACAATGGGAAAGTGTGGCTTTGACACAGAGCAAGCAGAACAAAGTATATCCTAACCTTGTTTTTCTCATCTCTAACTACCTTTTCATGTTCAATATTGCCTCCTAACAGAAGCTCAGTCTAATTTTTTTTGAGTAACTGATCACTTAAATATTTTTGTTCTTGAGGGATTAAATATTGTTTCATAACTGGATTTCTAAATATTATAATAAGATTAGATTTAGATTGTTGCTGTTCCACTATATAGTAGTTTTAAAGTTTATGAAATTTTCTAGCTTTTAAACTGGGCTTTCAGTTACTGAAAAGCTAATCAGTTACCTAATATGTTTAAAAATCAGCTACCACCTAGTAAACAAAATTAGATAAATGGAGTGTCTGATTCACCAGTATAACTAGGACCCTACAGGGTCAATAATCCTCTTGACTGTTTCTGCTGTCTGATTTTGGTAAGAGTTTTCAGTGCCCAAAGACTGCGAGAGTGGACCCTGTAGTGGGTCCTCTTTAGTTATTAGTCTATGGAAAGAAAAACTACCATTTACTTCAACAGACTTTCAATCAAGCCCTGAATTCTCTGTATTTTCACCACCCACAACTAAGCATTTCAATCCAGACCCATTGCAGGTTTGGAATTATAAAAGAGCAGTTAGCAGAAAAATACATAGCAGTTTACAGCCAGATTACAGACTAGTGCCTTACTCCTTAAAGTCAATGGGTCTGTTCATAGAATAATGTTATTAATCAACATGACTATAGCAGGAATATTTAAGAGTTGTAAAATGTGTCTGTGACCACATTACAAATCAAGGAATAAGCTGACAACATAGATACCTTACATCAGAAAGGGTAAATACTACACTTACTCGATGATCATCAGAAAGTCGCTTAGTGATATGAATGGCACTTCTTCGAGACCTTCTTGGATGGCTTCTGTGTCTGAATAGATAGTGATTTTCAAGTGATCCAATCTATAAGACAAAGGAATATTTTACATACTTGTTTTCAATGAGGAAGTATCTGGTAGTATCAACAATCATAGCCTGTCAGAATTAGAGTCCATCTTCAAATAAGTGAAAACTAGAATAAATTTATACCTTATAATATTTTTATTTTAAAATAAAATACTGCTGAAGATAAAGTAGTTTTACTCCTAAAATTGTATGCTGTCTGGTGTAATATTGGGAGAAGAAGGGGCACAATCTAAGCTAAAATTCAAGGTAAAGCAGTTAGTCTTTGATTTACACCAGTTTATTTCTGACCATGGCACATACTACTGTCTCTTCCCTTTCTAGTGATGACGGGGCTGAATCAGGGAATGTATATTTTCTTGGAATACGCAAATGTGGGGCAAGTATGTGAATGTGAGCTCCTTGTGCACCCAAAGTGGGTCGATGTGATTCTCCACCCTATTTTAATATTGTTTACAGCTATGAAATCTATGTTTTCAGAAGACATATCTTATTGGGAGTAATAACCATATCCATCCATCCATCTCCTACTAAAGTCAGTGGCAGTTATGTAATTGCCCTCAAAGCAACCAGGTCCAGGCCAAAATAATAATTTCACATACTACAGTTTGTTTTAGAAAAGGATAAATCTCTTTGGTGGAAAAGGTCTTTGACTAAACAACCAGAGGGCGAGACACTAAAGCAGCGTGGTGCTAGCAAATGGGAGACTTGAACAGAGAGATGGATTTTAGTCTTGGATCCCTGGGCTCTCTATTTTCGGAATCATCTCTCCTACTTGTGTTATTCAGAAACAGATTTGGCTTCTTGTTGTTGTTGTTGTTTTAATCCTCCCAGTGTGGTTTGCTTCCTAACGCTGCCAATCTCACGGGCTGGAGCAGCACGACCCGAGGGGCTGGAGCGCCAGAAGAGGAGCAGCAAGGATGCTGTTACGTCAAGGTAGTTACTCATCCCTGACAACGCTGACATCCCGGCAGCACGAGGAGCCAGCCCGCTGCTGGGAAGAGCCCACCGATCCCCAGCAAGCCCTGCCCGGCGAGGGGAGCGCTGCCACCCCGCGCCAGTGCCGAGACGGCGAGGAGTTTGCCTAAACCTGAGCAAGGGGCAGAGCGCCCAGGACACCCCAGGCAGGGCGGGGCTTGGGCTCCCACTCCCGGGTAAAGCGAAGTTAACAAGGCGCCGGGGCTCGCCGCTGCCATTGCAGGCGCCCGCCGGCCGTGCCTGGCGCGGAGATGGCCCAGGGCTGGAAGCCGCTGGCCGCGGCCGCTCAGGGAAGCTGCTGCTGCTGCTGCTGCTGCTGCCATATTGAACCAGCCTCCCTGGCGCAGGCGGGGCTACAACTCCCCGCGGGGCGCGAGTTTCAAGGCAGCCCGGGCTGGGGAGGGGGGAGCCAGGTACTTCCCGCCTGGGCACGCGGGGAGGAGGGATCGGGCCCCGGCAAACCCGCTAGCGGATCGGCGCCCGAAAGTTACCTGCCCCAGCAGCTCGTACTCCAGCTCCTCCGCGATGGCCTTGGCCGCGGCCGGCCCGCCCGGGATCTCCGCCGCCCATTCATTGACGAACTGCTTCTCCGCGCCGGCCAGGCTGGCGGCGCAGCAGGCGCAGAGCAGCGCCAGGGCTACAGGGCGCCCAGCCCGGCGGGTCCCGGCCATGGCCCGGCGAGGGAGGCGGGAGCAGCTAAACAAGCGGCGGGCTGGGGCAAGGCAGCGGCGGAGCCCTTTGGTTGCTAGGCGGGCAGGGCGCAGCGTCTCCCAGCCAGCGCGCCGCGGCTCTGGCTCAGGGCTGAACGGAGCCCAAAGCCTCCCGCGCCGGGCTGGCACCGAGTGTTTACACGTCAAAACTACGAAAGCCGGCCTGACGTCAAGTGCAGCTGGCCCCCGAGCGCGCGGGTTATTCCCAAGCGGGGAAGGGGCGGGGGTTGCTAAAATAAGCCGGAGGGACGGACGCACATTCAAACCAGAGGAGGAAAAAAAATCCCAACCCAGCCTCGGCTCGGAGCCGAGTCCCCCCCTCCCGTCCCCTGCCCACCCTCGCCAGGAGTAGCTTCCCTGCGCGCTGCCAGGGACCAGTGCTCCATGAAGCGCTGGGCGCTAGCGGCCCGCCCGGGGCCAGAACAACAGGCTCGTGCCCTTTAGTGCGAGGGGCTTCGCGCGCCCCTTTCTGGAGGTGGGGGCTGCCCCTGCAGCCGGCCCTAATCCCCCTTCCCCCCCGCTGCAGCCCGCCTCTTGCCGCCCTGGGGAAACGCACTGCCACAGCAGAGCGCTTGTAAACAGACCCCGTCCAAACTAGCCGGCTAGCACTGACCTCGGCTGAAGCCGCTGCTGTAGTGAAGCCGCGGCAGTTCTTTACTGCGCCAACTTTAGCTCACCTCCTCACTGCCAGGGATTTTAAAATTAGAGGTTTGAAAAACCACGGCCGGCGGAGCAGGCGTGAGCGCATAAATGACAGTGCGTGTGGTGTGCAAAGGAACATTGCCTCGCCCGGGCTCGCAGCTTGCCGTGAAGACTATACACGCGAAACCGGTTCGCTTTAGTTCCCTGTTTAACCGAGAAGAACTCGTTGCAGGGTTGAGATGACAACAAGTTAGGAACACTACCTCAATATTGGATGTTACTGCTTGGAATAATAATATTTCAAAGTCAAATGTTAATTTCCGGAAACACATGGAAAGCAGCACAGACTTAGTTATGCCTTGCCACGAATGATATTTAGCACAGGACACAGCGTTCAGACTCGAATGGGGTTTGGGTTTTTTTTAATCCCCTACCCCCATTAGCACACGCTTTTTCCACCTCGGCGGGAGGAAGAAAGAGCCTCCACAGACCTTGGAAGTAAACATGCAGTTAAAACAGCTTGAGCCAGGGAAGGCGCTCAGAGTACAGTACTATAGATTCTGTGCCTAGTGCCGGTTGGCTCACATGCAGTCGAAATAGGTCACATTTCAGCATGGCTGGGATGGACAGCGACCAGCGGGCAGCATCTGGTGGAGCCAGGCATCTAGATTGCTTCGAGGCCTCTCGGCCGTGAATCTCCGAGCCACTTGACACTGGCTTTAGATCAAACTTGTTCTTTTTTTAATAAGGCAGTAATTGAACTGTGGCAAGTGTGTTGGCAGACTCCTGGCAGTACCTCAAGATGAGCATATGGCTGCTGTTTTCTCCTACAAACCCTAAGATTCATCCTGTACGAAAAACGGGAAATGAGTAAAGATTTTGTCATTTAATTAAAAACAAAAAACCTTTGCTGGGTGTTTTTTTTAAGCTCCTAGCCATCTTTAGCACAGCTCCTGCTAAAGACAGAAAAGCAATAAAAGAGAAACGCTAGGGGAACAAAACATTTTTCAATTAAGCTAATAAGACAGAGCCTACTGTGCAGTAATGCTTGATTAATGCACACTGTCCCTTGATACCACCATCGCACCACAGGTATGCATTAATCTGCACAGCTACCCAGTCTGATTAGGTAATAGGTATCTTTAAAATAAAGAACAATTGCTAATTTTTTAAATAATTGAAATATTTTGCCATATCATAGCATAGTTCTTACTTCAGCATTGCTGAAGTAAGTTATGAAGAGAAAATAGTCATTTTATTTTCTGCTCACAATTTCCACCTCACCTTATGTTTTATTTAGCTCTTCTGCTGCCATTTCATTCTCTTCCCTCTCTCCACAGCTCAGAAAACCTCCTTAAGACTAGTCACTACCCTTTCTTTGCCTGATGTTACCCACCTATTCTAAACAGTTTACCAGTTTGGTTTTGTAGCTGAACAACTGTGTTTGAGGCCGCTTAAGGCTCCCAGTTTGTTTTTACAAAGAATAGACAATTCTCCTGAATACTCCTTCCAGGGATGTAGCTGAACATGACCTTTGTACATACATTTGCCAACCTGCTGCCTACCACCCCAATATTCCATGATATTCCAAATGTGGCCTGTCATTACTTGTAGTACATACAGATACAAAGTTTAGAGAAAAAAAAAAAAAAAAAAAGAGTGCAGCCGTACTATAAGAAATGTTAACATTGTAGCTTATATAGCCTACTTACCCCTCTCAGCCCTGGTCTACACTAGGACTTTATTTCACAATAATCCTCTCCCACCCCCCTGTCGAATTTATAAGTGGAGCGTCCACAATACCAAGCCTGGTATTTTGAAATAACAAGCCATGGAATTCAAACTCTATACTCCTGCTTTTCATCAGGAGTAATGCTAATTCTGAAATAGTTATTTCAAAATAACGGTATTGGGGATGCTCTGATGCCACTATTTCAACATAATGACACCCTAGTGCTTCTTGGGGTTCTAAGTCCGAGGTAATGCATCCACATAAACAAAGCCTGCTTCAGACTAATTTTGAGGCTACCCTGTAGTGTGGACATGCTAACTTGAATTTGTTAAATCAGGAGTTAAGTTGAATTTAGCAATTTTGAAATACTTTTCTAGTGTAGACACGTGACTGGTGTACAGCACACAAAAATCAAAAAGTTGTTTCTAAATGTCAAACTCATGGCACAGATGCTGTTTTCCAGGCACCGTTTCACAGCCTGACCAGCATGTCTGTTCTATTTCATAGGGACAACCTAAATGTGAGAGCAGTAAACAGGTTCTCCCTTTGGGCAAAACCCTCCTTTCAGTTCCAGAGGCAGTCCATATTAGTCTGATACACTGTTCTTCCAATATATAATACAATCTGATACCAAGTGCTCATATTCTATGGTAATGAGTTCAGACTACAGATCTAGATTTAAAAAAAAAAAAAAAATAGACATTCTAGAGTCAAGTGGAGATCTGTCATGCAGCACCAAGAGTGGATTTGTATTATTAGTTTCTTAATACAAAATAAATCTGGCACAGGTAGTTGAAGCACCAGTAGTGGGAAAAGGTCTGGCAGAAGAGAAAGTAACACTGGTCAAATCTACAATCACCAGAATACAAAACAAAAAACAAAACCTGCATTTAAACTTCAGAGAAGTGTAATGGAAAAAGTAGCTTTGTGTTCTGCTTTATTCAGACTTAAACCATGCCGATGGCATCTGAATGCTATATGGTACCTGTAGTCAGTTATTTGGCAGAGCTGGGCTCCTCAGCAAGTGACTGCGAAAGAAGGAAGGAACTGAAAACAGCAAATATATGTAAAGGACATATCATATTGGTATCAAAGGCCCCAATCCTGCAACTCATTGAACCTGTATAGATCCCTAGCCTGCAGGGAGCCAGTGCCTCATGAGTGCAAGGATACTCACAAGATCAAGTTTTGAACAGATAAGGCAGGAAGTTGGAAGGCTCAGAAAAGGGTAGTGGTACAAAAGAATAAAAGAGTCTAGCCTGGCAGAGGGACCACATTTACAGGAGAGAGAAATAGTATGATAATAGAACCAAAGGAG
Source organism: Rafetus swinhoei (assembly GCA_019425775.1). Lineage (NCBI taxonomy): Eukaryota > Metazoa > Chordata > Testudines > Trionychidae > Rafetus > Rafetus swinhoei. The sequence continues at coordinate 61,258,160 of CM033427.1, forward strand.
GAAGAAGGATGATGTAAGTAATAAACTAGATCATTGGTTCCCAACCAGGGGTATGTGTACCCTGGGGGTGTGCAGAGACCTTCCTTGTTTTAAAACAGGCTACATAAAATCACCAGCAAAGTCAGTAAAAATTAAAATTTCATATGAACGACTTATTTATATTGTGCTATATACTGTACTCAAAAGTGTAAATACAATATTTATTTTCTTATTGATTTTATAAAGCTATATGGTAAAAATGGGGAAGTAAGCAATTTTTCAGTGACTGTGCTGTGACACTTTTGTATTTGTAGGTCTAGTATTTAAGCACAGAGTTTTCTAGTCAGGTGTAATTTGGGGATACACAAAGCCAAATCAGACTTTTGAAAGGGGTACAGTTGTCTGTCTAGTTCATTTTCTCTCAACCTTTCCCGGCTAAAGAAAAAACAGCAATAAAATAACATTGGAATTTAGTGCTGCTATTTTTGAATTATAGTATAGTAATCTAGGTTGAGATTTTTCAAAGCCAACTATGGGAATTGGATGACTCTTCCATTATTTTTAATCATTCCTTGATTTTAATCAGGATTCAGTTCCAAGAATGATTTTTTTTTTTAGTTTCCCAGAAAATTACATGATAGATCTCTTCCTTGCATTTTCAAGGGCTTCTTAACTATAGTAATCGCTCAGTGCAGCTTCCTGGCTTACCTAGATATTTATTTCATTTTTCATCAATATAGGTGTGTGTGCTTTCTGGGTGTTTTGTTTGCATTATAGGCAGCATGTTTACATTGCAAGGTCATATTGTTTTTTGTGATGTTTTCGTTCAACATTAAAACAATTTGATATAAGTAATACTGGTGTCTAAAACGTTATGTCAAAGCTGCAAAAGGGTGATTCTGATTCATATTACAAGAATCTCAGTCAAAATTAAAGGGATTGTATGTTTAAATCTTAGATTATTTTGAAAAGTTTGAACCTGGCTTTTATTGAGGATAGGTCTATCAATGGCTATTATCCAGGATGGACAGTGATGGTATCTCCAGCCTCTTTTTACCAGAAGCTGGGAATTGGTGACAGGGGTTGAATCATTTGATGATTACCTTTTCTGCTTGTTCTCACTGGCACACCTGGCATTGACCACAGTTAAAAGACAGCATATTTCAACAGTATTTCAAAATACTTTAGTCTGACCCAGTATGACTGTTCTTATGTACTTATATAATAAAAATTAAGGATGTAGACCAGTCCTTTATATTCTTGTCGAATAATAATACATTGTAAAAGCAATGGCCTGTACAGCACCATCAACAGTGTTCTTGGGGAATCCAAGAATAGTCATTTCATGCTCCATAAACATCATGATTTCACACTGTTGGTTATCAGTGACAGATGTGTTTGTTCTGTGATGCCCCCAGTGGTACTGTGGCTAAATATATGACTTATTGTATATTAGCAGAGCCAATTAATAAAAGAAATTTCTAAATGCAAACCTTAATTTAACATCAATGCAAACTGCTTTTCTAAACCTATATTATTTTTCAGTTTACAGCAGAGACTTCTTTCTTGAAAGACCTATGAGGTGGGCAGACATAAGACTGAAGTTTGTAAAGAAAGATTTATCAAGAGGCTCATTTTTCAGCCTGTAATTAAAAAAGAATCATTAAAATTCTTGAGACAAAGGACAGTTTTAGAAAAAAATGCAGAATGAGGAATTGTTTTATCGGGACATTTGTAGTATGCTGCTTACTGAAGTATCTAAACATTTTGGCCCAAATCCCAACCCCAAATCCATGGTAATTTTGCCTTTGATGACTTCAGAGAGGCTAGCATTTCAATCCTCAGGCCCTGATTTTATCCTCAAAGTGGTATAAATCAGGAGCAACACTGCAAGTCAAAAGTATAGCATCTTAACACTAGTATAAAAAGAATAAAGTCAAGCCCCTGGTCAGGAGACCTTAGACTTTTGTCCGAGTTCTGATTCTAACCTCCTGAGTAAATCACTTCATTTCTTTGTGATTTCATTTTCCTATGTGTAAATGCTTATCTTGTACAGACGTTTTGAGAAATATTTCATTAATGTTTGGTAAATTGCTCCAAGATACTCAGGTAAATATAATACTACAATAGTCATTTCATCCAGTGTGAGACATCCTTTCCCGGTGTTACTCATGGGAAAACTCACTGACTTAAGTGGGACCAGAGTTTTACCCTTTTTTCCCCCCGTGTCCATGCAAATAACCCTTTAAAGACTGTAGGCCAGATTTTCAGCACTGACCACATATTTGAATGTATATTTCTGCATTTATAGAAAAAAGGTCCATAAAAACAGACCACCTGGTAAAATCCTGGTGTCTGCACATACTGGCACTCTTTTATGGAATGAATTAAAACTTTGTTCAAACTTGTGTGTGAATGCAGCACTCATTTAAAATAGTTAAGCAAGACAATTAAGGGACTACACCTAAAACAAAGCCTGATAGAGTCTGTCCAGAAATTTGCATCACGTGGGCAGGGAGTTTCACTGGGTATTGTGACCAAGCACCTTTGAGTGACTGTGTAAGAGAACACACAAATTGAGAATGGACAAGAAACAGAGAGACAAAGAAAGGCAAAAAAGCAAGAATGCCAAGCAGTGGTTTGTGAGCACAATGAGATCCTGCTAAGAGCTAGAGAGAGCACTTTTGGGTCTGGGGGTTAAGAGGCTGTAAGCTAAGAAATTGCTCCTTTTGTTCTTAGTTCCTCCTGCATTTAGAGAAGCAGGACATTTTATTTATTAAAAATGAATAAAGACTGCAACAAAGAGAATATCAAACTCACTCAGTTTCTGCTGCTGCCTGGAACATGCCTGGGCCCCAAAATTGGACCAGCACTCAGGTCAAAAAAAGGCAACAAATCTCCCATATACATTATGAATGCTTGAGATACAACAGAATTAAGGAAACAATACAAAACTGCAGCTTTATCTTCCAATCTTCACTCGAGTCTACATTTTGAAACCAGCCTGCAATTGAGATGCTGTAATACGAATCAGGAGCACCTTTATGCAGCTTTGACTTAACCACTCACACGCAGAAGCTTTCTCTGTTGAACTGTTCAAATGTGTAGTGACAAACACATCCTAAATTGCATTCAGGGAGGAGGGGGAGTAGGAGCCAAAAAGCAATATGAGTGAAAGGCTGTAGTGTTGATAAAAAAGAAAGGACAAATATTTATCAAGTAGTCTAAGGTACTGCTTTGCGTGATTACTACAATTAAGAAAGGTCTGCCCAGTGAAAAGCTAGCAATGCAACAAAAAGCCCCTTTAGGTAGCAGGCCAGGAAAATGAAGACATTGTATTCTAACAGAAGCACTGAGTGCTGAATATATTGAACTGGCTAGTGTCAATAATTATATAATAGTTCTGATTATGACAGGCCCCAAACACCTACAATCTTCATTGACTTCACTGGGATTCACAGGTGCTTAGCACCACTCAGAAGCAGGCCCTGTTTATTTGTTAAACAGTCTCACATATAAGAATTGATTTATGTTTTGCACTTGAAGAATGTTATAATGGAGAGCATGTCATCACCATGACTACTTGAGAAAACAGAAATATTTTAAGCTGCCAAGGTGAAATACTAATTCCACATTGTGTGAACATAGATCAGCCAGCTATCTTTTTTCTATATTGAATTTTTCATATCAAATCTTAAGAGTGAGAAAATACACCTTTTATGTATATCTTACAGATGATAACAGCACTCCCTTCCCAAATCTAGAAGAACCACATTCCTCCTCCCCCCTTCTCTGCAAGCTCAATTTCCAGTCTTTCAAATGAACAGATTTTCAAATTGCTCCCATAGCACTGGTGTATACATCTGTGACTTGATATCACATGTACTCCTGTTTTTATTTTCTGAAGAGGCAGAAAACAAAAACAATCAGTGAATGAAAAAAAAGTGTCATCGGTTGTAAGTCTGCCACTGAAAAAAAGAAATGAAGGTTGCCAAATTACAAAGAAGGCATAGTTTAAAACCAGATGATCCATAAAAGTATGGAAAATAAAATAAACTAATTAATAGACACTACTGGCTTGAGTTTAACTTGAAGTGCAAAATCTCAAAAAAGTACATCCATTATTATGGCTGAAATTTGTCCCTTTGCAAAAGAAGCCTGAATAAAGCCTCCTGTGAACCATTTAAATCACTTTCTTATGTGCTGCATGGGGCTTCTGTGGGATCTCAACACTGGAACAAATTTCATCTGAGCACAGTAATGTATTTGATATATTGATGTGCTTTATTCTCTCTTTCTTAATATGCTCACTTCAGTTGGTGACACCCACTATAGACAGAGGGCCAAATTCATTGCTAGTGTCATGGGGCTCAACTCCATTGATATTCATGGAATTTTATCTATTTATGCTAGCAGCAAATTTGATCCATAAATGTTTCTATTCAAAATCTTTCAAAAACACCGATCAAAAACCTGCCACAAATGATGTGTCTGGGACATTCAGAACCCTACAAACACCTATCAGTATCAGCCTATCTGCCACCAAAGGTAACGATTACAGGATACTAAACCAGTGGTGAATAAACTGTGGCTCATGAGCCACATGCAGCCCATCACGGTTATGCATGCCCTCGTTCTCCCCCTTCTCCCCGTGCTTCTCGTGTGCTGGGGGCCTTGCATTTACCTACTCCTCCCTCTCCCTCCCAGCATTTCTAGATCACTGTGAATCAGCTGATTTGTGCCCTGTGCATGCTCCTCCCTGAATCTCTGGTTCTTCTTTTCTACATTATCCTGTCTGAATGTCTTAAACCAGATGACAAATTAATAAAGTTAGAGAAATACAATCGAGAGGGATCTACTCTAAAATGAGTGCATAACTGGTTGGATAACCATTCCCAGAGAGTAGTTAGCAATGGTCCACAATCATGGTGGAAGGGCATAATGAGTTGAGGCTCCACAGTTTTGGGACCAGTACTATTCAATGTCTTCATCAATGATTTAGATAATAGCACAGAGAATGCATTTATAAAAAGTTTGCAGATGGGAGGGGTTGCAAGTGCTTTGGAGGATAGGACCATAATTCAAAATGATCTGGACAAACTGGAGAAATGGTCAGAGATAAATAAGATTAAATTCAATAAAGGATAAATGCAAAGTACTCCCTTTAGGAAAGAGCAATCAATCAGTTTCACATATGAAAAATGGAAAGTGACTATCTAGGAAGGAATACTACAGAAAGGAATCTAGGGGACATAATGAACCACAAGCTAAATACGAGCCAACAGTGTGACACTGCTGAAAACAAAACAAACAAAAAAACCACACCAAACATCGTTCTGGGATGCATTCACAGGCGTGTGATAAACAAGACACGAGAAGTAGTTCTTCTGCTCTACTCTGTGCTGATTAGGCCTCAAATGGAGTATTGTGTCCAGTTCTGGGTGTCACAGCGCTGGAAAGATGTGAAAAAACTGGGGAAAGTCTGAAGAAGAGAAACAAAAATGATTAAAGGTCTAGAAAACATGACCTTTGAGGGAAGATTGAAAGAAGTGGGGTTATTTAGTCTGGAAGAGAGGAGAGCGAGAGGGGACATAATAACTGTTTCAATGGTTATGACAAATAGGAGGAGAAAAAAGTTATTCTCCTTAACCTCTGATGATAGGACAAGAAGCAATGGGCTTAAATTGCAGAAGGGAAGGTTTAGGTTGGACATTAGGAAATACTTCCTAAGTGTCAGGGTAGTTAATCATAGGAATAAATTGCTGAAGGAAGGTTATGGAATCTCCATCATTGGAGATTTTTAAGAGCAGGTCAGACAAACATTTTTCTGGGATGGCCTAGATGGTGTTTGGTTCTGCCATGAGTGCAGGGGACTGGATCTGATGATCTCTCAAGGTTCCTTCCAATTCTATGAGATTTATTGTAAAATAAGTGTTCTAACAAGCGAATGCTATTAATACCACCACCATCTCACTATAAGCACTGAGTTTCATGTCACTGATGCTACAAAGCAAGTATGATATCTTAGAAGAGCTAAATGACTTAAAAAGAAAAACTAAACTTTCCACTGGAATATTTAAAATAGCCATTGGTGTCCATAGTATTTTTTATTGATTCTGGAGCATGAATATAGGATACTTCATAACAGATGTTACATTTAGTCTAAATTTGCCAAGTCAAAAAAAAAAAAAATCAAGAAATTAAACAACTACAGTGACAAAAAAACAATTTGGTGGCTCAAGAGTTGTGTGCAGTGGCTCAGTTAGTTTAATTATTTAAATATTAAAAGGGCTATCCTGCTTAGATTTAATTTGGCTCTATACCAAAGTACACTGTTAAACCCCACTCTTTGTAATCAGTACTATTTCTTTTTGGCTAGAACTAACACTACAAAGCAATTGAAGAATAATATAAAAGAAGCCATATGTGTAGGCAATCACACAGAATATAGGAAACACCTGTTTTTACTTCAATTACTGCCTGAAAACTAATAGTGCATGTTTATTTTGAGGCATTACATTTGCTTGTGTAATAGCGCATGACACATTTTCAGTTCTCCTGCAGACGAACACTGAGGATGTCTAACAGTATCTGAATAAATGAAACACAAACATGCCCTCCCAGCCACACATACAATTGAATACAGGCCTAATGACACCACACATTACCCACTGCCTACAGTGTATACAAGCAGGAAGCAGTTGGTGAACAACCTTAATCTTTCCATTCTTAGCAACCTGTAGACTTTTGTTTACTTAGCGTTAGAAGTTAATTCAACCAAAAGGCATGGAAAATACACAGGCAGGACTATGTGAAACACAGAGGGAATTGACGAACAGTGGCTTTTTTTTTTATGAGGAAAGAACAAAGCCAGAAGAAGGCATGCAGAAGGTTCACTTGCTGTTCTCGTGATTAATATTAATAACAGAGCCTGTTAAAAAAATAGGAAAATGTGAAAAATATACTGCGAGTTGTTTCCATTTCACAAGATTTGAAATTAACCCATTTTTATTTTACTATTTTGTGATTACTAATATTTTTAATTAACAAGTCATACTGTTTGTATGACAATTTATGAAATTATTAAAGTTTTAATACAATTATAGATGGAAAATTATTTTGATAAACATTTAAACAACATAGATTAAATACCAATTAAAAATCTAGCAGAAAGCTTCATTAAAATGATCATTTTCATGAAAATGTTCTCTTTTAAAAAAAGGCAATTTTTGTACAAAATTGTTTGAGAAGCCAAATAAACAAACACTTCTTATATATTGCTTTCCAGCCATAAAAATTAGTAGTAAGATCTTCTTAACCCCCACTTAAAGGATATGTCATGGAAGAGGGAAAAGGAAGGGAGAAGAAACAATTGGAAAGCCATTTCACTTTGAGAGAAAAGTGAAAGAAAATGAAAAAAAAAACCCCAACAAAATTCCCCGGCTTTAAGTGAACGAAACTCATTAATCATTTAAATTGAAGGCATCCTTGAAATAATCAATGACAGTTTTGCATAAAGTGAAATTTTTTTGCAATAGTTTTCAATTTGAAAAATGTTCCATGAAAAAAAATGTGTAAATATATTTCCACTGGCTCTAATGCAAATCTATTAGATCTGGACAGATACAGGTGATGATGCATGAGTTATCTTATGCAGATTGTTTTTACTACAGCACTGCAATCACCACATGGTAGTTTTGCTGTACTCCAGTCCCTACAGAGTAACACCCAGTCACCTACAGCAACCATCTTTAACTTATCCAGACACCCTTCAGGTTATGACCAATAGTTTTCCACATTCAGAGGATGGAGAAAAGGTTAAATATCTTTCACTTCTATTTTCTAGGAAGTTGCTGTGTTTTCCATCTAGCTAAGCTTTTATCATGGACCATTTCGGTGGTTCCATTTCAGTGTATCTGAGGATTTGTTCATGTGTAGGTTTGCATTAGCTTAATTGTGGATAAATTATTTAAAAGGTGTGAATTTAAACAGATTTATTTGAACCAGACTAACAGCTTATGTAGAGAGTCAAACAGTGATTTTTAAACTGACCTTATTTTGGTGTTGTTTAGTAGAAACCTGGTTCTGATCAACATAAACTGAAATAAGCCACAGTAAACTGAAATAAGAGTTTACTTCACTCAGGAGTTTACACTGGTATAGCTAAACCTGTGCACAGTTAGCCAAGGCCAGCCTGTGAATTTCACTCCTCCACAGATTGGTATTTCCATCTCCATATATTATCCAAATTGTATTGTAAAAATAATACTTAGCAACATATAGCCTATGTTCTGATACCTTCAATGAGTATGTGTGTACTTTAATCTAAAGAGTCAAATGCTGACTTATAATTAATTATTAAGATCCAGCTTGAAAATTAAGATCCAGCTGTTTGAGCTACTAAAACATAATTGAGTTTTGGAACACAGATTTTAAACACTTCTTGAGATGAGGTGTCAGCATTGGTAAACCAATTATAGTTCTAAGAAAGCTATTCATGACAACCAGATTTACTGATTAGATATTTGCCAGATACACACAATAGATGACACTTCAATGAGCGCTACTGGTGATGCATTTAAATAGGAAGTATTTTTACTGCGGCTCGTTTGTTGTGTGATAATCAAAGGAAATTACTTTTTCAAACGAAACTTTTTTTGTTCCCAATATACAGTAATAACACTACAGAATTTTTCAATAGCAGTCCATGCAGGCTGGTACTTGGCTCCCAGGCTGTCCTATAACTGATACTTCAAGAGGGAAAAAACATAATGCAACCATTCAATTGCTCAGTACTGTAAAATGGGGAAGCCAGAAATTTCCAGAATCCTGTGGTAAGTAGTTTGTGTCTCCACTATTTAATTATAACTTAACATTTGTATTGAAGCAGTGTCCAGTCAGGGAACAGGTGCCCACTATACTAGACAAATGCTGTGCAGAGACCTATGCTCTAAATTGTCCCATGTGACAAAAAAAAAAAAGTTACATAAAATCTTTTCGTTCAAGAACTCCTCCTAAAAGATAAGAGCAAGGATGACGAAATTCAGTATACAGCTTCCTCTTGTCATAATTTAAAGCAAGGTAAGGATTTGGCTATATCAGGGAAATGCTTCTCATAAAACCCACACAGGAAACAAACAAACAAAAAAAGAGAATCACCAGGCAGGTGAAAGGGACTGGCTAGGGGCATGCCCCCACTGGTACTGCCCCAACCCAGAGCTTCCCACATGTCCTTTAAGGAGGGTAGGGAAGGCTGAATCCCCTTCCCTATAATTCATATGGGGACATTGCTGGCTATTCCCCCTTTGTCAAAAAGCAAGGGGAAAGCACATAGTTTGCTGCAGTTCTCACTGACTGGGAAGTACAGGCGACAGATGAACCTGCTGGCCTTGCCCCAGCCAGGACCATGTACCCCTCCCCTGGCTGTGCTCACTTGAGCTGCAGCAGCCATAGAAAGGCACTTTTCAGTTGGCCTAAAGTTGCTGTGGTGTGAGGGAACTGGGGAAGTTCTCTCTACCTGGGGAAGCCTGCATACTGAACCCCTCATCCCCAGCTACACCCCCAGAGCAATGATTTAAATGAAGCATGCAAATTTAAATTCATTTTCAAAAAAACAAAAATAAATTGAGTTAAGGACCTGAGCAATTCTGGTTTAAGTCAGCAACAGTTAAAGACAAAAAACCAGAAGTAGTCTAAACAAGAATGTCTGCTGATGCCATACAAACACCATTATAAGATCAATACTTGTAAACAAAGGAGAATGGAATTAGAAATTAATTGGTATGTTCAAAGTTAGGCATAACTGGACAAAATAACGAGGGAATGGGTATTTCACCTCTTATTCACTTTTGAAGAAGGGACTTTGGTGAATGGGTCAAAATGGTGGAGGATGGGCAGACTAAAAGGAGCAAGCGTTATAGGCCACAGTGTGGCTCCTAGCATTTGTCTCCATGACTGTCTTTGGTAATAAATCCCACAAGGTGATTGCAGGATGTGTGAAAAAATATAGCCCTTTATTACTTTTAAACATGCCTGCTTTAAATGTCACCGCATGACTCATTCTGAAACTGCATTATGGGGTAGCATGAAAAGGGAATGATCAGTTTCCTTTTCAGATTAAATACAGTATCTCAGCACCCTTATAACTCATCTTTTTCATGCTAAATAAGCCTCAATTTTATTCTCTCCCATCATATGAAATGCTGCAGTGTCTCTAGCTATCAGCACGGCAAAGATCCAGAGAAGACAAGAAAGATGCTATATAGCTAAGATTGAGGTAAACCATCAAAAGCAGAGCACAGTTCTCTGGGGCCTGATCCTAAGAAGCAAACAAAATGGAACACAGTTTTCTACAGGATCAGTCTCTTGTTCCAATGGAAGTTGAAGGCACTTTACCCCTTCCTGGATGCTAATATTCAGCTACTAGCAAAATCAAGCCTTCCAGGGAAATTAGTCAACTACAGTATGCATGGAAAGCAAATACAAAAGGATAAATAAAACAAAGGCACATTTGTCTGAAGTTTGAAATCGATGTTTGTTAATAATCTTTTCAGTATTCTTCCCACAATAGCCGCCACTAGCCACATTTATTAAACTATCCCTAGAGCCCCTTCCGGAAGATACATTTCTAATAATGTTGCTGCAGTATCTGGAAATACACCAATGAAAATATCCCCCTTTCCTTGAAAATATTACAGCTCTTTAATTAACTCTCTCCAATCTGCAATAGCCTAGAAAAAACACACTGTCCATAATAGCCTGATTTCCACCCACTATCTCTTTTGCATTTTGTTCAACAAAAAGAGAATGTTTGCTGTCTGTGATATGTTTGAACAGGACTCCATACACAGATTTATTTAGTTAAATTAAAGGCTGAAGCCTAATTCAGAAACAAGGAAGCCCTCACATTTAGCTTCCAGTGATCAAATAGTTTTGCATTTTAATATCAGAATCTCCAAAGACCAATTCAATTACATTTCCATGAATAATTTTTGCTGTTTTTGACAGAAAAGCAACACCTTAGCTTTCAGTTTCCTTTGTATTTTTATATAATCACTATGAAGTCATGTTGCTAAGCAGAAACAAAAATCAATATAGAAGTCAAGCCATATCAGCTCATCTCTGAATCACTGTGGACATTTTGCTTCCCCCCCCCCCCCCCTCTCTTTTTTAAAAAGATTTTTCCCTGCTAAAATGTGAATATAGCAAATCTAGCTCACTACCATTCACATTATTTCCAATATATTGCATTCCACATTCATTCCTCTATTTCCCAGCACTTATATCCTGCATATATAATATGAGTAGGAATATGCGGGTGTTGGAGCCACATTGGTCCTAGGATATTAAAGGGATGAGGTAAGTGATGTAATGCCTTTTAGTGGACCAACTTCTGTTAGTGAGAGACAAGCTTTCAAGCTTGCACAAAGCTTTGAGCAAGCTTGAAAGCTGGTCTCATAAATGGCAGTGTTGTTTGTATGAAAACTGTACAGGCAACCTCCAGTCTTAACAGAGTATCTCAAACTATCTTCAGTCATATTCAATACAATTTTACTGTATCTTTAATAGAAAACTACTTCCACTTAGCAATCATCTTTTGTAAAGCTCCTTAGTGGTCACCTAAAAGGAAATTATCTTCAAAATCACATCGGCACATTTTTAGATGGCAATTACTTTTTCAAGAACCACAATACAAGCAAGAGGTTATAGCAATTTTTTTTCTGTTTTTCATTTTGTTTACCAAGTGCTTTTGACAGCATTTTGTGACTAGTAAGTTTCCCTGTTGATGAGAAGTTACATTTATGTCTCATGCTTTAAAGCAGAGATGACATTTTCTTGTTCAGGTCTTAAGAGCTCCTGTGCATTCTCATCTCTAGGCCCTGCATTTAGCAGGAACAGCAGCAGTAAATCTGAAGTTAGAGAGGCAGCAGGTAGATGTGCACCAAGAGGAAAAGGTGATTATTTTTGTGATATTAATAGTGCTTGGCACTCACCCAAAAAATCTTTGTAAACATCATTAGAAAAAGAAGATTAAACTCTTGATATTTAAAAATCTCAGATGTTGGCATTTGGACAGTCTCAGAACCTTTAAGTAATCGGTGCTCCTTTGGAACAGATTCTATTGTTTTATAATGCCATCTGTATATAAAGCAACTCCACAAAATCTCAATGTAAAGTATGGGCAATAGAAGAGAGAAAATTAGATATGTAGATGCTGAAAGAGCTACACTTATATGTACACTCAAAATCCTTGCCAAATTGTGGTACAATTTCTAGAGCCACGTCTGGTGCTGGAGACAAAATTTCTCGATACCTTAAATGACTGCTTCTTGGAGCTGGTACAGGAACCCACTGGGAGAGAGGCAATTCTCGATTTAGTTCTGAGTGGAGTGCAGGATCTGGTCCAAGAGGTAACTATAACAGGACCACTTGGAAATAGTGACCATAATATAATAACATTTAACATCCCTGTGGTGGGAAGAACACCTCAGCAACCCAACACTGTGGCATTTAATTTCAGAAAGGGGAACTATGCAAAAATGAGGGGGTTAGTTAAACAGAAATAAAAAGGTTCAGTGACTAGAGTGAAATCCTTGCAAGCTGCATGGATACTTTTCAAAGACACTATAATAGAGGCCCAACTTAAATGTATACCCCAAACTAAAAGACACAGTAAAAGAACTAAAAAAAGAGCACCATGGCTTAATAACCATGTAAAAGAAGCAGTGAGAGAGGCATCTTTTAAAAAGTGGAATTCAAATCCTAGTGAGGTAAATAGAAAGGAGCATAAACACTGTCAAATTAAGTGTAAAAATATAAGAAAAGCCAAAAAGGAATTTGAAGAACAGCTAGCCAAAAACTCAAAAGGTAATAACAAAATGTTTTTTAAGTACATCAAAAGCAGGAAGTCTTCTAAACAACCAGTGGGGCCTCTGGACGATCGAGATACAAAAGGAGCACTTAAAGACGATAAAGTCATTGCAGAGAGACTAAATGAATTCTTTGCTTCAGTCTTCACGGCTGAGGATGTTAGGGAGATTCCCAAACCTGAGCCGTCCTTTGTAGGTGACAAATCTGAGGAATTGTCACAGATTGAAGTGTCATTAGAGGAGGTTTTGGAGCAAATTGATAAACTTAACAGTAACAAGTCACCGGGACCAAATGGCATTCACCCAAGAGTTCTGAAAGAACTCAAATGTAAAATTGCAGAAGTATTAACTATGGTTTGTAACCTGTCCTTTAAATCAGTTTCTGTACCTAATGACTGGAAGATAGCTAATGTAATGCCAATATTTAAAAAGGTTTCTAGAGGCAATCCCAGCAATTACAGACCGGTAAATCTAAAGTCAGTACTAGGCAAATTAACTGAAACAATAGTAAAGAATAAAATTGTCAGACACATAGAAGAACATAATTTGTTGGGCAAAAGTCAACATGGTTTCTGTAAAGGGAAATCATGTTTTACTAATTAGAGTTCTTTGAAGGGGTCAACAAACATGTGGACAAGGGAGATCCAGTGGACATGGTGTACTTAGATTTCCAGAAAGTTTGTAGACGATACTAAACTGCTCAAGATAGTTAAGACCAAAACAGACTGTGAAGAACTTCAAAAAGATCTCACAAAACTAAGTGATTGGACAACAAAATGAGAAGTTCCTTTATGGGATTTTGAGCTGAGCAGATTATGATTTCTGAGTAGTAACTTAATCTCCCCACTTCTCAGTCAAACTAGGAATTTTGGTCGGATCTTGCTGAAACCTGATATTTTGATTTAAATTGGCGTGTGGAGTTCTGTTCCTCTCTTGGTGTTCAGCTCCTTCTTCCCTCCCAGTACCTTGGTCTATACTAGGGAGTTATTTTGAAATAACCCCCTTTAAGTCAAAATAATAAGCGGTGCATCCACACTACCAAACCCATTATTTTGAAATAAAGAACGGTTACTTACCTCGTAATTGTGATTCTTTGAGATGTGTTGCTCATGTGCATTCCAATTTAGGTGTGTATGCACAGCGTGCACACGCCGTCAGAAGTTTTTCCCTCAGCAGTACCCTTAGGGCCAGCAGGGGAGCCCCCTGGAGTGACGCTGGTATACCGGCCCATATATATCCCTGCTGGCCCCCTCACCCACTCAGTTCCTTCTTACCAGAATACTCTGGAGAGAGGGCGGCAGGTGGGGATTTGGAATGGACATGAGCAACACATCTCGAAGAATCACAGTTACGAGGTAAGTAACCGTTCTTTCTTCTTCAAGTGATTGCTCATGTGCAGGGCTCGACGATCATGGTGAAAACCACTCACCAGCCCCGCACCGTGCATGTGCGAGACCCGCACTGCGCATGCGCGGACCACCAGTGAACGGGGCGACCGGCTGAAATCTACTTGCCACGGGCAAGTAGATAAACGTATTTGTCGAGCCCTGCTCATGTGAATTCCAATTTAGGTAACTCCAAAGCAGAACCTATGGAGGAGGGCTGGATGTTGAAGTTACAGAGTGGAGGACCGCCCTGCCTAGGGCAGCGTCTTCCCTGGCTTGATGTGTTAGCGCATAGTGATTGGCAAAGGTATGGACAGAGGACCATGTAGCAACTCTGCAGATGTCCAAGATGGGAACCTGTGCCATGAAAGTGGCGGAGGCTGCCATGGCTCTTGTGGAGTGCGCTCTAAGGGGTGGGGCCAGTACCCCCCACCAGGGCATAGCACTCCTTGATGCAAGCAGTTATCCAGGAGGAGATCCGCTGGGAGGACATGGGTTGGCCCCTCGCCCGTTCAGCGATGGCCATAAAGAGTTGTGGTGACTTCCTGAATGGTTTTGTCCTCTCTAAATAAAAGGCTAATGCCCTACGCACAGCCAAAGTGTGTAAAGCCTGTTCTTTCCCAGATGCGTGCAGCTTGGGGTAAAAGACTGGCATGAAAACATCCTGGGAGGTGTAGAAAGAAGACACCACGTTGGGCAGAAAAGCTGGATGGGGGTGGAGCCTAACCTTGTCTTTGAAAAACACTGTGTAGGGGGGATCCGAGGTAAGCGCCCTGAGTTTGGATAGTCACCTGGCAGAGGTGAGTGCTACCAGAAGAGACACCTTATAAGATAGGTATAGGAGGGAACACATCGCTAACGGTTCAAATGGGGGTCTCATAAGTTTGGAAAGGACCAGCTTTAGGTCCCAGTGGGGGGGATGGGCTGGCGGACGTGTGGGTAGAGCCTGTCCAACCCTTTCAGAAACCTGTTGACCATTGGGTTAGCAAACAGGGTTTTCCTCACTTCCCTCAGGTGGAAGGCCGAGATGGCTGCCAAGTGAACCTTGATGGAGGAGGAAGAGAGTTCCTGGAGCCTGAGATCCAACAGGTAATCCAGGATCAGGGGGATTGTAGCCCGCCTTGGGTGCACCCCCTTCTGGGAAGCCCAGATGCAGAACCGTCTCCACTTAGCGAGGTACGTGGTCCTAGTGGAGGGCTTCCTGTTACCCAGCAGGACTTCCAGAACCCGTTCTCAGCACTGAAGCTCCTCAGCCATCAACCACGGAGCTTCCACGCTGTCAAGTGCAGTGAGTGCAGGTTCCGGTGGCAGAGCCTGCCCGAGTCCTGAGGTATCAGGTCTGGAAGCAGCAGGAGGGTCATGGTTCTCTTGCATGATAGGTTGAGAACCAGTGTTGCCTGGGCCATGTGAGGGCAATTACAATCAGGGACACCCTGAATTCCCACACTCTGAGAAGGACCCTGTGAATTAGTGGGAATGGTGGGAAGGCATACAGCAGGCCCTGCAGCCAAGGGAGGAGGAGAGCTTCTCCCAGGGAACCCTATCCCTGCCCCATGAGGGAGCAGAACCGAGGGCACTTCTTGTTCTGCCCAGTGGCGAATAGGTCTAGATGGGGAGACCCCACGCACGGAAGATAGATTGAGCTACATCCCACTTCAAGGACCATTCATGTCCCGCAAAGGATCTGCTCAGCCTGTCCACCAGGACGTTTTGGGAACCCGGGAGGTACAAGGCCATCAAGTGGATATACACCCCGATGCAGAGGTCCCACAGGCGAATTTCTTCCAAGCACAGGTGAGAAGAACAGGCCCCACCCTGCTTGTTTATATTCGCAACCACTGTCGTGTTGTCTGACAGGATGAGGACAGACCTGCCCCGAGATGGGGGAAAAGAAAACTGCACAAGCCAGTCGGACTGCCCAGAGCTCCCTGATGTTGATATGCAGGGAGATCTCATCTGCAGACAACATACCTTGCGTCTGAAGGTCTCCTAAATGGGCTCTCTAGCCGGTGTCCAACGCATCCGTGACAAGGCAAGTGGACGGCACTGGTCTGGAGAATGGGAGCCCCACGCAGATCTCCGCCTGATGGGTCCACCAGTCCAATGCGAGGAGGACGGGAGCAGGAACCGCCACCACTCTGTCCGAACAGCGGATGGCTGGGTTGTGGATTCATGATAGCCACATCTGTAGCGGGCACATGCACAGTCTGGCATGCTGCACTACATAAGTGCAGGCGGCCATGAGGCCCAGGAGACGCATACAAGTCCGGGCAGTGGTCACTGGGAAATTCTGGAGTGGTCTGACTGCTGTCTCTATTGTGCAAAACCGGGAGGTGGGTAGAGAGGATCTTGCTGACAGAGTCCAGGTTGGCACCCACAAACTCTATTATTGGGGTGGGAGTTAGAGTTGATTTGTCCAGGTTTAGCAGGAGGCCTAAGTCGTTGAAGAGTGTGCGGACTATGGTGATGTGGGCTCTCACCTGCGCCTCCGAGTCCCTCCTCAGGAGCCAGTTGTCTAGGTAGGGGAACACCTGGACGCCCCTTTTCCTGAGCACGGCGGCCACCACTGCCATGCATTTGGTGAAGACCCAAGGGGACATGGATATACTGAAGGGGAGGGCCGTGAATTGGTAGTGGTCCAGGCCCACAGTAAATCGGAGGAACCTGTGGTGGTGGGAGGCGATTGAAATGTAGAAGTAAGCATCTTTTAAGTCAAGGGCAGCGTACTGGTCTCCAGGGGCTAACGAGGGGATTATAGACGCCAATGTTACCATTTTGAATTTTGCTTTGTCGATGAAGGAGTTGAGGGCTCTGAGGTCCAGGATGGGACGGAGGCCCCCTTTGGGACCAGAAAGTAATGGGAATAGAACCCCTTCCCCCAAAACTCGGGGGGAACACATCCCACCACCCCTATTGTAAGGAGATGTTGGACCTCCTCTTGAAGCAGAGGCTCATGAGAGGGGTCCCTGAAAAGGGACGGGGTAGAGGGTTGGGAAGGAGGGAACGAGTGGAAAGGGACTAGGTAACCCCTTTCCACTATTTCCTGCACCCATCGGTCTGACGTAACAGATCGCCAAGCTTGGAGGAAGTGGGATAAATGGTCCTGGAAAGTTAGTGGGGAGACTGGTAAGAAGCCCTCGGGGGTTCCGTCAAAACCCCTGATGGGGGCCTGAGGGTTTGTTGGGGGGCCCCTGGTTGTTGCCTGGAGCCGGGCGCGGTTGGCGCCTGTTGTTCCTGCCATTACCACTCCTGCTCCTACGATCGGAGAAGTCAGAACGTGGGGCCCCAGGGGGCGCTCTATGAACATTCCTATTTGCGAAAGTGCACCTCTGGGTAGCAGGAGTGTGCATGCCCAAGGATTTTAAGGTAGTGTGGGTATCTTTGAGGCCATGGAGCCTCTGATCGGTCTGCTCAGAGAAGAGCGAAGGGCCCTCAAACAGGAGGTTGTTTCAGAGCTCCGGGGGAACCCCAGAACCCTGGAGCCAGGCACTATGGTGTAGGACCATACCTGTGGCTATCACCCGGTCAACAGCATCTGCCACGTCGAGAGCAGCGTGAAGCGCTGCTCTGGAGATCGCTCTCCCCTCCTCATGGAGAGCCTTAAACTCCGAGTGGGAGTCCCTGGGGAGCAGCTCCATGAACTTGGCCATGGATGCCCAGGTATTATAGGCGTAACGTGACAAGAGGACCTGCTGATTGGCGATGCGGTACTGGATACCCCCAGATGCGTAGACTTTCCTGCCTAACAGGTCAGTCTTCTTGGTCTCTGTGTTCTTAGGGGTGGCAGCGGGTTGGCCTTGTCTTTCCCTGTGGTTGACCCACCTGGGAGCCCAGGGGTGGGTAAGAAAACAGGTGGTCGTTGCCCTCTTAGGGAACAAAGTACCTCCTTTCGGCTCGCTTATCAGTCGGGGGGATAGATGCAAGGGTTTGCCACAAGGCCTTAGAAATTTTGGCTACAGTTTTATTAACCGGAAGAGCCACTCTGGAAGCAGCATCGGAGTGTAGGATGTCTACCGTAGGGTCCGAGTCTTCGGACACCTTCTCCGCCTGGACCCCCAGACTTTGGGCCAAGCAGCAGAGAAGGTCCTGGTGGGCCCTAGTGTCCATGGAGGGCAGTGGTGGTGCAGAATCGCCTAAGGCCTCATCCGGAGAAGAGGACGACGATCCCTTCTGGATCTCTCCCACAGGGGCGTACAAGTGTGAGGAACCTAGGGACGAGAAAGGGGGAGGTTGGCTCACCGGAGCCGCGCTCCCGCTGGGGCCTGGAGATGACTGACCAGGAGGTAGCGACTGGCCCGAAGTAGGGGACCTGGCCAGAGGTGTCGCCAAAGGAGGAGGTTGTGGGCCTGGGGAGATGGAACCTGGCCTGGGTGGATCTATGCCCTGGCTTTGGTGATACGCCCAGGGTGTCCAGAATGGCCACTGGCCCACAGGATGTGGGGGCCACATTTGCTGCAACATTGGCACTGGAACAAGCCATACCCACTGTTGTTGGTATAGGTGAGGAGGGCTGTGGTGCCGGGAACGGTGCTGAGAGCGGGAGCGGCGCCGCGAATGGGACCGGGAACCCCTTGAGGACCAGGTGGATTCTGCCTCGGAGTCGGACAAATATTTCAAGGCAGACCAAGGTGGAGCCAATGAAGCTATCGCCTGTCTGGTCATGGATTCCAGCTTCCCGCGGTGCCAAGGCGGAGGTGGTGGTATGGCGGTGCGGGCATCCCGCGCAGAGGTAGGTGCTGGGGCTCCCTAGACTGGTAGTGGTGCCTCACGGTGGTGCCTCGACAAGTCCAGTGCCATGTCCTGGAGTGGCAGCGAGAGTAAGAATGTCCCCGTGGCAGGTGCCGAGAGCGGTGCTGCTGGGATCGGTAGGGGTGGTCGGTGGCCTTCAACCTCCTGCACCGGACTTTCAGATGCCCTGGAAGGGGGCCGGTGCCAATTCTCCCCGTGCCACCTGGGGGGAGGAGAGGGAGAGGAGTCAATGAGGACCCTCGCTGCCTCTAAGGCCTCCGGCGTGGAGGGCTCAGGGAAGTCCTCCATGGGACTGATCTCCCTGCTCTGGGAGGAAGGTCCGCCCGACCTGGAAGGCCCGGGCTCCAGACTCATCGGCACTGTGTGCCCTGCTGGAGGGTGCATGTCTGGACGGGGACCGGCCCCTGTTAGGTCTCCTCTTTTTCTGAGGTGCTGGAGACTGGGACCGGTGCCGGGACCTCTATGGTGCCAGAGATGTACAGTACTCAGAACTGTCCTGCACCAATGCCAGTGCCAGGTCCGACGCCGATGCTGGCCTGAGAGCTGCCTCCATTAGCAGGATTTTGAGGCGCAATTCCCTCTCACACTTAGTACGGGGTTTGAAGGCCTTACAGATCTTGCAGGCTTCTGCGAGGTGAGCCTCCCCCAGACACTTTAGACATGATGAATGGGGATTGCCACAGGGCGTAGGCCTGCAACACTTTTGCAGGGCTTAAAGCCTTGCGGCTCAGGCATGCCCTGTTGCGGGCGCATGGCGCGCCGCGGCGGGGAGTAACTAAACAGAAAATAACAAAGCGTCTAACTTAATTTGCAGCTACTTAGCTGGAGACTAATTGAAAGAATGAGAAGAACAATGCAGAAGACAACGATCGCTGTGAAGAGCTGAGGGTTGTTCTAATGACCGTCATGGTGGTAAGAAGGAACTGAGTGGGTGAGGGGGCCAGCAGGGGTGTATATATATATATATATATATATATATATATATATGGGCTGGTATACCGGCGCCACTCCAGGGGGCTCCCCTGCTGGCCCTAAGGGTACTGCTGAGGGAAAAACTTCTGATGGCGCATGCACGCTGCGCGTACACACCTAAATTGGAATGCACATGAGCAATCACTCGAAGAAGAAGGAGCTGGTTATTTCAAAATCTGCACTCCTACCTTCCACAGGGAATAAGCTTGTTTTGAAATAGTTATTTCAGGAGTCATTTCAAATTTAGTTATTTTGAAATAATTTCCTAGAATAGACATGCCCATAGTTATTGATACCCCTCTTTCCTCTGCCCCTTCAGTATTTCCTTGGGTCCCTTCCAATTCATCAAGCACCTCCCCTATGCTGCACCACATATGCATCTTTGAAGATCCATTCACAGGGCTCAGATCTTAGAGGAAAGTCTGTAGTATACGTAGGTCCTTAGCCCAGATCTCTGTCTAACATACTAACAGCAGGACCATTCTTCCTTTTGGTGGGAAGAGCAGAAGAGGGATGTTAGGAAGGCTTTTGATAGCTGACATTTAGCAACAGAATTGGAACTACATAATATTCATGCGCTTTGTAATGGGATATTGGTTTTGATGTACATCTCTGTAAGAGCATCTCACACACACGCAAAATTCAAATGGTCTCAGACAGATTTATTTGCTGCTACCATACCAGTCGCTCCTTGCAAAAAGCAGGTTTATTTCTTAAAAGTGAAAATTCCTTCCCTGTACTTGTGGGGGAAAAAAAACGACCTTTTTATATATAGCAGTCTTAATGCCCATGACAGAAATAGGTAGCAGGTGAGAGAGTGGATCTAGCACAGCTCAGCTTTCATTAGAATTAAACAATGATTAATTCATAAGCTTTATGTCTAAAAGTTATTTTAGAGGCAGCATGAGCACGGAGTGAATGAAAATTCCCAAATAGACACCAGTGTATAACAGAGTGAGTAAGTGCACACCCACAGGAACACATTTGTTTGCACTATCACAGTGCATATGGCACCTACTTAACCAAGAGCAAAGCGAGAGGGTAAAAATAAGCAGCTGAACCCAGAACAACCAAGTAATTAATTTTATTATTGGAATAAACAGTTCCTAGAGAATGTTTCACAACAAAGGAGAGATCTAAGAACAGAGAAATGAGAAGTAGCTGAAAACAGCTCTGTGAGGAGAGAAATAACATTCAAAGGCCACACATTTCTTTGAGATTTTTCTCTGAAACAGAAGGTAGGAGGAGGAGAAGGCTTTGAACAGCCCCATCAGCAGGGCAAAGTGTCAGAGAATTCAAATGATCATGCAAGAATTCAGTTCCATGGTCTCCATTGCTTGCTCTACTCATTTAAAAAAAAGGAAGGGAGAGGGGAAAACTGTGTGAGCTTCTCTGTGCAGCTGAAGGAGCATGTTGGTTATAGTCTCACAATACGATTGTTGTAACCATCCCCCAGCCTTACTGTTGCTGTCTATTCAGGCAGTAGCCTTCCTTCCTCTGCTTCTGGGTAGGTCCAATTCCACCTCCTTGCAGATCTCTAAGGGCACTGAATGGCTCCTCCTCCAGCTTATTTTTTCTACAGGCAAAGCTGTCTGGACACTGCTCCTCAAAGTCCATATGGTTGCATGAGTGACAAAAATGGAGCCTTTCCTTGCACATTTAGGGTCCAAAATTCCAATGAACAGATCCTATAGCGTTCAGTACCTGTAACCTTCTGAACTGGAACCTCCAAGGGTCATTAAGTGCTAGATATAAATCTTAAGATTACTGCAGCTAGCAGGGATTCTCTTTTTACTCAAGAGTTTGGAGCAGAAAGGGGCTATCATAAGGTGTACAGTATAACTAGTCACAGTGTTATCTATTCAGCCAAAATTCCTTACACTACAAATTTTGGAGATGTGCAGAGACTCTTCCTCTGGAATAGAGGTTATCTTGACATGAAGCTAGCCTTTTACTTCATTTCCCCCCAAAATGAAGAGATGTATTAAGAGGCAATGAGTGAGGTTCATGATCCTGATATCATAACAGACAATTACCTTTCAGGGAAAGCCATGCTTAATATGTAAAGTTTTGTAGTTGTGCAGTGAGACTCTTCTTTATCTGTGATATGCTCATAATAGCAAATGCAGTAGAATACTTGTTCACTGGTTGGAATGATCATACTTCATTCTCTGTATTCCTTGCATTGGCTTCTAAGGCTATGTCTAGACTGCAGGCTTCTTTTGGAAGAAGCTTTTCCAGAAGAGATCTTCTGGAAAGACTTCTTCCAAAAGAGAGCATCCACACTACCAAAGCGCATCGAAAAAGCAATCTGCTTTCTTGAAAAATAGCATCTACACTGAATGGACACTCTCTGTCCATAGTAATCACAGCTTAAATGCGAGAGTGGCCCCTAGGGCACCTGTGCTTTTTCCCCTCTTCTTTTGAAATAACTCCTTTTTCCCCATCCACACACGCCTTCTTCCGAAAGAGCTCTTTCAGAAAAAGGCTTCTTCCTCGTAGAAAGAGGTTTACCAATGTCAGAAAAACCCCTCTGTTCTTTCGATAGAACATGATTGCAGTGCGGATGTAAGTGAAGTTTTTCCAAAAACACTGCAATGTAGACATACCCTAATAAGTTCCTGACAGAAGGTTAGTGCTGTTATTTTTTAATGTAAGCTTATGGTCTATTTGAGACTTCCACCATACATTTTGCCCCCATTAGTATCTACACTCAAGATCATTCCATTTTAGGAAACTGTTACATTTTAAGTCAACTCCTTTGCATAATGAGTGAGCTGCATTCCCCTTTGATATTTACTTCAGTCTATCCCCTTCCAGTAACAAAGAACACCGTCAGACTTTTTATTTCCAGGGAATTTTTCCCCACTATCAGCCATGCATTAGTTATCCTCTTTTCTTTTATGTTTTTCTCCCTCTTTTTTATAGTGAATCTCTTCAATTGGTTTCATTCATTTGAAATGTTAATGAGGATGGCAAGGGATGACAGGAGGCTGTTCATGTTTTCACTGAATTTTAATTATGTTGTAATGCTCTGTGGCTTCCAGAGCGCTTCTGGGAGGATGTGAAGAGAAAAGCTTTATCATTAAAATGATTATTTTTCCAAGCTGATTTTGAGATTAGAGTTAGATTGGCTTTGCATACAGTAGTTTGTCAATGTCCAGCCCTGGCACTAGGTTTCTGTCTATCCTCTGACTTGTGCAAAAAAACCCCACCACACACACACACCCACCCACCCACCCACCTTCCCCAAAAAACCACCAATGGTATTACCCTCCCCCCCAAAAAAAATCCCCAACCCCAAGTATAATGATTAGAAGAAATCTCACAGCATTGCATAAATAAAACAAAAGACTTCCTTCAAACTTTTGAAGCCAGTTGGGCAATCTTCAGGGTTTGCATTAGAAAAAAACAATGCTATTATGCCATGAACCTGTTATTCATCAATAAAATACAACACTTTGAAAGCTGTGAAGAATATAGAGGTATATAGATAGTCCTAATTCATTATTAGACACAAACTTACTCAATGGAATATTTTCCTCCGGCTCTGAATAACTTACTACTTCAGATCTCCTGTGCAATGCATCTAAAATTGTATTGATAACTGTATTCTATATTTCTGTAAGACAATACCTAGGTTTAGTCTTGCAGCCTTTACTAATGCAAAATTCCTACCAAAGTCATTGGGAGCTTTTCCTGGATAAAGAATGTATGATAGAGTCTCATTTCTTTTTCAGAAGAAGAATTAAAGGGAGCAAAGTTGAACTAGCTTAAGTTAAACTATTCATAACTTTTTCAGACTGCAGGGCCTTCTCCACATTCCTTCTCTTTTGAAGGAGTCTTCTGGGTATCTGAAGAATACAGAACCTGTCTGTATGTGAGTAGGGAGGGGGAGGTATATTATTTGGCTATTAGAAGGCATCATGTATTTATTCTTTATTTCCTGAGAAATAATATCCACTTACCTGAATATTCCACAAAATGAGAAAATGGTGGTACTTATGTGCCTTTACAGAATTAGGGTCTAAGTGCCTACTCAAGTGTTTTGTGAAAACAGGGCCTAAGTTTTGGATAAAGAAAGTAAGGGAAATGATTTGGATTTACTAGGGTAAATAAAATAATGAAAGGAAAAATATAATATTTTGAAGAACATTCTAGTGCTTCAATATGTTCTGAGATATGATTATTACTTATTCCTAATACCTTGCATTTTCCCCCAGCATTTCTTTAAGCACTCTACAAAGGAGGTCAAGATCATTCACCCCATTTGGCTACATAGGGAAACAGAGACACAAGGATCGGTGTCCCCAAGTCACCCTGGGGCAGAGTGGGGAATACAAAGCAGAACTCGAGACCCAGGCTCATGCTCTCTTCAGATGTTGGTATAAGTTGTTTCTGAAGAGTGCATTGTATCCCTGAGATTTGGTTTCAAATCATTTCCTGTTGTTCATTTTTCCCTTTGCTTAAAATGCATTATAAGGCAATGCAAATTGGAAAGGTGAACCTGGAGTAGATGATTTAACAATACATAACAGTCATCAATATTTAGCACTCTGCTAGCTCCCTTTTGCTCCAGAACACCTTGCAAATATTAATGTTAAATTTTATTAAATGCAAGTTCCATGTTTATTTTGATTTAGGTTATAGACTTTCCCCATCTCTAATTTTTGTGATCCCGGGGAAACTTCTTTAAATGGTGCAAAAAAGAGCCAATACCTATTGTCCAGCATGTGTGTGAGAGGTAGGGTGACTCAACTCTCATCAGTCTCTTTAAGCAAAGCATATGCACATCATCCCAGCAGGAAAAGTGAAAAATGGAGTAAATCTACCACTTAACACTTATTAGGGGAAAATATGTTGAAAATATGTTGAAGAACAAGGACAAAAAAAAAAAACCCCTAAGAATTGCTCCTGTGCCACTGAGAAGGGAATTTGGCCCATTACATTTAAATATATGGCATGTTATTTAAAGAGCTGTATGTGATCACCAAAGCTTGCACATTTCTAGATAAGGCAAGCCTCTTTAATGGTAGCTTTCTTTACGGTGTTATTCTTAGGGCTAAATTCTGGCACTTATGCAGAGACCAAATTATTGGTCTCTCTCCAAGTAATAGAACTATGCAGGAAGTAGCAGAAGTGCCAAAGTCTTCCCTCATAGCCCATGGGCAGGCTGCTAAAGCTCACACACTACCCACTTCCCATGGCAACTACCATAGCTTCATAGTTTTTGCAGGGCCAACAAAAGAGGCATGTGTGATCCTGATCAATGGCTCTATTTGCCCAGACACCTGGTACTGTAACTATCATGGAATTATGCTCCACAAACACATGTGGTTTCCATTGATGTTAAGGAATCATACTGGTTCTACTGAGTTTGCAGGCTCCTGCAGCCTCCTTTGTAGCTGTATTACCCTGAGGTTATTTTCTGTGTAATGCACCACTAACAATAAAGGTCACTCCTAAACAGGCATTCCCTGTGGATTATTTCAAAATGGCTAATATTACAGAATGTGTCAGACACACTGTGCTCTCTTCTGAAGATTTTATTTGTGCCTTCTTTGTTGCCTTTGATTGAAATGATAATCAAGATTAAATTCTTACACTTTATCTGTGAAAGAACATAACACTGATGTTAATTTGTTGGAGAGAAAGAACACACACACACAAAACACCACACACACACACACACACACCCCAGACCAGTTTCTTATGCCAAAACATTTATATGATTGTTTATTTTCAGACCTTCCATTTAAACAAGATTGTTAGTCTTAAGTTCTACTGAAAACTTTACCTTCTTTTTTGCTTGCACTTTTTGGGAAAGCAAGGGGAACATTGTATTTGCTTCTGCAGTATGCCAGGCAGGACTTTCTGATGACACTTTGCTATTTGAACTTTCTTTTAGAGAAGGAAAGCTCTCTCTTCCTTCTTTTGTCTCATTTTTACTGTGACACCAGACTGTCATGAAAAATTCAACTTACATTCTCCTGTGACCTTAAGACAGAGCATACAGAGCTCTGAGCTCCCCTTGGCATTTTCAATAAAGGCTTCCACTCCAGACAGTCTACTAGCTTTTGTAACTTGTGATGACGCTTGTAAAGTTTGAGAAAAATACAACAGTTAGTGCTATGTGTTAGTAACTTCTAGAAAAATGTCAGCTGCTCAGTGTTCAGAGTACTTCATCCAATATTTATCAAACACTTAACATTTCACCTCAGAACACTCATGTGTTAGAAACTGTCACATTTTCAGGATAACACTGCCATTGTCCACCAAAGGTACCTACTTCAAGGCTTTTAGCTATCAATTCTCTTGGGCAGAGACTTGAAGCTTACTCCCTTCTGATCAGGGTTTTTCCAGGTTGCAATGTATGCAGGGAACTGCCCAATGTCCTCAGCAAGCTAGATTGGATAAAGCACCTGGGCTTTGCTTTCTCTTTGTTGGCAAATACACTGTTGGCAGCCTACAATTACAGAAGTCACCACAGAGCTCTTAAGCAAAGATTTGTTCTTAAGTATTACACAAAAATATTAAACCAATACTAATTCCTATACACATACTCAGAGATGACACATCAGTCTTAATAGCACTTAATAGGTAAGTCCTTCAAACATTTTGGCTCTGAGTCAGGTTAAAGTCTTATCCAAAAGTCCTCTGTCTGTTGGCCTATGGAGTATCTAGTCTGAACTAGTACTTCAAACCTCTCCAAGAGGGGATGCCCTTATGGTTTGGTTACAAGTGGCTGATTAAGGGCAATCACACCCACCACCCATTCTTTTAGGTTTTAGAGTAGCTTGGATAGCCCTCCCACATGTGGTAGAACAAAATCATTCATAAACTGTTTAAAATAATGGACCCCACTTACACTGTCTGGGAGAACACTATTTGTCATAGGAGAAAAAGGCCATATCCTGCAGCCTTATGGGCTAAGCCACAGGTGTCAATGTGACTGTTTGGGAGCCCTGGGATGCTAATGGAGGTGCTTAAGATACCACTGAGTCTGTCTTCTCAGGCAGTCTATACTGCAGAGTTTTTTGGGGTTTTTTTTCCAGAAAAATGGCAGTTTTCTGGGAAAAACAACAACCCCTCACAGAGCATCCACACCTCCATGTTTTTGTGCAAAATAAATTAAAAAAAAAAATCAGAAGAACAGAGGGATTTTTCCAGCATAGGTATTCCTCGTTGTATGAGGAAGAATGCCTTTTTGTGAAAGAGGCATGTAAGGACAGGGAAGAGGGGTTTTTTGTGCAAAAAGAGGAAAAGCACAGGTGCCCTGGTGGCCATTCTGTGCATAGCAGTCAGAGCTTACTTTCGAGAGCGTGTCCATGCAGTCTGGACGCTCTCTCTCAAAAGTGCATTGCTTTATCAATGTGCTTTTGCAGTGTGGACGCGCTCTTGTGCAAGATGTTTTTGCAGAAGATCTCTTCCGTTAAAAGCTTTTTGCTCAAGGAGCCTGCCGTCTAGACGTAGCCTCAATGAGCTTGGGCCCTCTCAAGCCTCCACCAGCAAAGTACACAAGCAAAGCCACAACCAGCTATTGATACAGACACTGAGATCATCTCTGGGAAGATTCAGCTCGAGGGATTTACTATAGCACCCAGACGTTCACCGGCCCCCCCCCCCCATGGGGCACAAACCCAAAGTTATAGAAAAATTCCCTTCCTTCCACTATGTACAATAAGATATGCACAGCTCCCCCATTAGAAATTACATAAAATATGTTTAACCAGAATTATGTTTATTAACTACGAAGAGGTGTATTTTGAGTGATTAAAGAGGCAGCACACAGAACAAAGCGGGTTGCTAAGAAAAAAAAATAGAAAGCACACAGGTTAAGCTAGATTCACTAAAACAAATGCTTGCAAATAATAATGTTATCACCCTACATATTGTTTAGGTAGGGGCCTTCACAGGCCAAATATCTTTTTAGCTTGGGTCCAGCAGTTCTTCTTCCCCTCTCTTCAGTCACAGTGCTTTTGTTTCCAGGTGATTTCAAGTATCTTTTTGGGATGATCCAGCTTCCACCCCAGACATATTTTTCAGTCAATTGTATACAGCCACGCCCTATGATACAACCGCATTTGCTCTGACCCCACAGACAGTCACCTACAGGATCTTTACAGAGCATTCCTAAAACTGAAATACCCACCTGGGGAAGTGAAAAACAAATTGACGGAGCCAAAAAAATACCCAGACATGAACTACTTCAAGACAGACCCAAAAGAGAAGACAACAGAACTCCTCTTGTTGTTACCTATGGTCCACAACTCAGACCCCTCCAACACATTACACACAATCTACAACCCATCTTGGAAAATGATCCCTCACTCTCAGAGGCCTTAGGAGAAAAACCTATTCTTGCTTACAGACAACCCCCTAACCTGAAATGTATTCTTTCTGATAACCATGCTACACAACCACATCACAAGCCTCCAGGAACCCAGCCCTGCAACCAAAAAAGATGCCAACTCTGCCCACATATCTACACTGATGAATTCATCACTGGAGCAAACAACATAAGCCACAAAATAAAGGGTCATTTGACTGCACATCTAGTAATTTGATCTATGCCATCAAATGCCAGCAGTGCCCCACTACTATATATATATTGGACAAACTGGATGGTCTCTGCAGGAAAGAATCAATGGACACAAATTGGATATACATAAAGGCAACACAGAGAAGCCTGTTGGTGAACATTTCTGCTTGCCTAACCACAGTTTGACAGACCTGCAGGTGGCTGTCTTGTCACAGGCCAGCTCCACAAGCCAGATACATAGGGAAGGACTGGAATCACAGTTCATCCATAAATTCAATTCACATGCTAATGAACTCAATCGTGACATGGGCTGGCTAGGACACTACCTACTTAATAACCACTGAAGGTGCTAACAGCTCTCTGCGTGGTATCCTTCCTGTCTTAGCAATCTATCTATTGACTTTGATTTTTATCTGCTTAGGTTTAAGTACCCGTTCTCCAGATACTTAATGATGCTCTCTCTCCCATTTATTTCAAGTTTTCATATCCCCTACTCATAACTCCGGTCATCTGAAGAAGTGGGTTGTGCCCACGAAAGCTCATGATACCATCTCCATGTTTTGTTAGTCTATAAAGTGCTACCAGACCATTTGTTGTTGTTTTTCTTTGGGGGTGGGGAGACAAAGGTAAAGCCCACTGAAGACCATCACGGTTTTCTCCCCATACCTTATATACAATTTTCATAAGGCCTTTGTTTGATTCCCCCAATCCCCTGTAGAGAACTTCATCTGACTAAAGAGTTGGTTAGTATCAGGTGACCAGGTCTTCTGCCTCAGTATGGAACCTTCCCAGGAAGGCCAGTTCACAGCTGATGGGCCATTAAGCTCTGTCTTCATTGTCCATTGTAGTCCCTAAAGTGTCAATAGTGGGAGTGACCCAAAGTAGAAAATACAGATAAATATACACAAAAGATGATTCGTGCACATAAATGGGATAATAATCCATCTTGCATAAAGCATGTTTTAGTTATGTCTTTCACATAATAAATTATAAGGAATGCCACATTACAGTCAGCTCTATGTCAGACCATCCTAGGCACAAGTATAATTTGCACTGAAAGCCATAATGAGGAAGGGGACATTTTGACGGGCCATAACTCTAGCTTCTATCAAGCTAGCTTTTTATATTGCACCTGTCACCACAGAAGCTAAGCCAATCTCTTCTCTGTCACACACACCTTTCACCACAGCATCTGAGCCAAACCCCATCCACCACTCACACACCCCTCCTTGGTATAATACACATGCTAGAATAGCTCTGCTGTGTAGCCCCAAGAGGGAAAGTGGATGGGTTTTTTCAACTCTGTGGGTCTCTTCTTTTTCTACCTTAAAGATGACATGCATGTTAGTGGCAAGCACTTTTGCCACTACTCATGGGGCAATGGGTCTGGTGGTCCCACTCCTGTGTCTATCATAGGAGAGTTATTGGGGAGGTTGCCCCATCATCATTATCAAACTCCCAATAGAGGAGTTCTTCCCTTCAACACCATTTTTTTTTTTTTTTTTGCGGGGAGAGTGAGTCTCCAGCTTACTCCTTTCTTCATCTCTCTGATTGTCAGGAACACAGCTAAACATGTTTCAGTG
Source organism: Rafetus swinhoei (assembly GCA_019425775.1). Lineage (NCBI taxonomy): Eukaryota > Metazoa > Chordata > Testudines > Trionychidae > Rafetus > Rafetus swinhoei. The sequence continues at coordinate 61,288,239 of CM033427.1, forward strand.
AGATCAATAATTTTAGGTCAAACCCATACTTTTTTTTTTTTTTATAAACTCTGTACTGACTCACTGACATGCAGAACAAGAACACAGTTTCCTGACAAGAGCTCTTGTTGTCTGTCTGTATTCACTATACCATTTTAGATCAGAGCACAGCCAGGTGCCCCCTAAACACTAGCTATAGTCAGAGTTGGTTAATTTACTTGGAAACAGGTTGGTGAGAATTTTAATCTCGCCAGGTTTACATTTTGTATCTCAGTGACTCCATAGCATTTCATACCATGGATCAGCTTTAAGAAAGAAAATTGAGTATTATGATTTCAAATATTATTATGCCTCCTTCATAGTCTACAGTAGCTCTCAGTTCCCTATTTGTAGCTTATGTATAAAAATAATCTTATATTTTGTTCTAATAAAGTACCATCCCAAACTGATTTTTTTTTTAAAGAAACTAGTAACTGTTATATCTTTACTATTAAAAGAGTATTTTACCTTTTGGGTGAAATCCTGGCTCTACTGAAATCAATGGAAAATAGCTACTGACTTCAATAGGACTAGGGTTTTACCCTAAATATCTAATTTTTGACTTTCAGCTGTTCCACGTAACATGTTTTTTTCCCTACATTGTTCCTGGGGGAGCAGCATCAATTCATTTTGATTAAGAAGTAATTTTTTTCACCTCTTTTCTACTAATTACAGCTGGCTCACTCTTTTCCCTAATAAAAGTCAGCCCTGAAGTTGATTCCCTGTACCTCTCCCACCCTGCAATCAAGGTTTGGTATTTGTAACCCTTCCCTTGATCCAGCAGGCTGACTTGGATTGTCTAATTAATTCTGTGCACAGAAGATGCTCATTTTGCAAGATTCCTATCAGTAAACTAGAGACAGCTCACAAAATCCTTTATGCTAACATGATAGATGACTGTTCCTAGCATAACAGATTCTGACTGTTGCAGTTACTCTGGTTTTCTGATTAAAAAAGAGAGTCTGCATATTAAATACTTAATATTTGTTAGCACCAATGACCAACTATTTCTGAATCTTCATAAAAATGGAGGAGAGGAACTGTGGCCAGATTGAGGATGGAATCCTAGTCCTATTGAATTCAATTGGAGTTTGGTCTTCCATGGGGCCAGGATTTCACCCATTATCTTCACTCAAGTAGAACTCCCTATGAAATGAGTGGGCATTTTGCCAGTGCAAGGATGACAAGATCAGAGTGGGATTTGGAGAAAGGCTAAGTGAATGTGGGGGGTTGAGAATTATATATCAGATCAAGCTGAAGTGGATGATTTTAGGATTGCATTAGGTGTGGAATAATATAAAGATCAAGGCAATAGAGACCAAGGTACTTACTAAAAATTATTGGCCTGATTCTTATGTTTTTTTATACCACTGCAACTCTGCTGACTTTAATGGATTCAGTTTTGATTTATATCAGTGTGAGAGGAGAATCTGGTAATATTTGTTTTACTGGGGTTTCTTTTGTTGATGGCTGAAATATTTTGATCTAGTATGTGGAGATTTGAAATTGACTTTCACTTGGAGAAAAGTCTGTTTCTTACACAAATGAATATTGAAGATTTGAGGGCAGCTGGGGAGGCAGGGAGTATGTGGCAAATCTCCATGCATTAGGGCAAGAAATTAAATATCTAGTTGAGGACAGCACTGCATTTTTCACCCTCATTGTCTTCAGAGTAGCACTAGTCAGGCCAGATGGCTCATTGCTCATTGTCTCGTACAAGGTTATTAAAAAACAGAATAGTTTACTAGAAATGTACATGAAAGTGCAAGATTTACATATAACCCTAACTGTTAAACAATATATTCAAAATAAATCACTTTCACTGAAGAGAGGATGACACTTAGTATTCAGAATATAGTGTCTGAATACATTGAATAAATTGAATGTGCCAAAGGACACACACATTGCCTGACTATAAGAGTTATTGAGAGAGACCACCATGGAAACTACTAAAACATCTTCAGGATATTTCCAGAATACAAATGTTCTATCTCCACTGGGCTTTGCAAGCTGTTTGAAAATAGAGTTTATTCTTCTCAGAGAGGAAGGATGATCTTGGGGTTCAGACACCAGTGAGGATTCAGGAACTTTTTGAGTCCCACTCTATCACATACTTACTATATATATCAGCGCATCTATACAGCAGGGCTTAACTTGAAATAAGTTACACAAACTGAGCTACGTCAATTGCATAGCCTCTCTAGAAATAGCTTCTTTCGAGTTTTGGTGTTGTCTACACAGCACTTATTTCAAAATAGAACACTCTTCCTCTGACTTCCCTTACTCCTCACAAAATGAGGGTTACAGGAGTCAGAGTAAGAAGTCCTCCAGCTTGACAGTATTTCAACATTATGTTGAAATAACTGCCAGCTGTGTAGACGTGGAATGTTATTTAAAAATAAAGCTAGTTATTTTGAAATACTGTTGCTGTGTAGACATAGTGTATGTGACCTTTAGCAACGCACTTCATCTTTCTGTGCCTCAGTCTCCCATTTATCAAATGGAGATAGTAATACTTCTTTTTTCCTAGCCTTAGTCTGTCTTGATTTTAAGCTCTGCAGCATAGAGGCTGTCTCTCACCATGTGGTCTGCACAACACCAAACACAATGGGACCCCAGCCTCATCTGGGACTTCTAGATTTTATGATGCTACATCTAATCAACTGCAATTTAAACAGCTAAATTTCCATTCCAGCTAAGGGTAGGTAGGCTTCTGCATGAATTCAGAGTAGTGTTCACACATAATTTGCCCCGTCAACAACAGCCAGCCAGATCATGTTTGAAATTGGTTTAGTTAGAATTATGTTTAAATTCCTGTCTGCAGTGGGTTTTGAACTCATAGTGCACTTTTTAGTGGGATATGGTTTGGGCAAAGATGTTTCTTAGAATTTTCCATCCTGCAGAAAGGGCACAGACAAACATTCAGACAAAATAATCCTTACTGCTTAGTTGTTGACATGCACAGCAACAAACTGCACATTTAATAACTGCCACTGTGCACAGTCACAGAAATAGCTTGCACAAATTGCGTACCCCTCTAGTTTGAAACTTTGAGTCAAAATTTTTAGAACACTTTATGAACATTAAAGGCCATAAGAATAATTATCCCTATTTTGCAGAGGGGAAAACTCAGGCAGAGTGATTTAGGACAAAGACCTCATATTTGCATGGCAGTGTCATGACTCTTGGCCCTCAAATCTGGGTCCATAGAAACAGCCATGCTGCAGCTTTCTAATCCAAGACCCATGAAACCCAGCCCCAGTTTGAGGCACCATCCCTGATTCCCAGAGAAGCTGATTGGTCCACTAACACTACTTAAGCCAGCAACAGGAACAAGATGCTGTCTGAACAACTGGGATCCACCCTGCTCTGGATTGCATGTTTCCTGCTGTGACTTACTGGCATCCTGGTTTGGCTCGGCTCGGCTCGGCTCGGCTCCTGACCTCTGACTTGTGGTTCTAATTTCCAGTTTGTCTCCTAGCTCTGACTCTTGGCTGGATTCTGGCTTTAATCACTTAGTCTTGCTGCCCATGACCTGACCTTGAAAGTCAGTGATTTCTTCTGCATCTTTGAAAACTAGACAGCTTAATTAGGCGACAAATATAAACTTAGGGGTAACATTTTTGAAAGTGTTTACATGATTTAGGAGTCTAAATCCCACACACTTTCCAACCCTAAATCCCAATGTTACTCTAGGTGCCTTCCTGTGGGCACCCAAATGTGAAAAATTAGGCGCAGTTACCTTTTTCTCCTGAATCATTTGATCTTGGATTCATCATCTTCAATTTGGGAATTCTGGTTAAAGATGTCACTCAAAAGTATTTCATCTTTTTAATTGTTGTAGTGTCTTCAAAGTAATTTCAGTTAAGAGTTAGTGTTTAGATATATGGATTTTATAGCTTTGACTTGTGAGTTGGTAAAGGCTCATTCAAGGGGCTGAGGAACTGATGTACAAAGAAAAGTACTATATCAAACCTAAAGTTATTAGAACTAATACTGCACAATAACATCTGTGACTATGGTCACCAGTAACTGATATTCAACTAGTTTAATGACCAGTAGGATCCCCACTCCTAGCCTGAATTTCAGTCTTTTCCTTAAATGGTCACCTGCAAAAAGTGTTCCCATCTGCCTATGGACCTGCCTAGCTACACAAATTGCTTTTTGGCAGACCAGAAAAAGCTGCTGGAAAAGTAAGGTGCTGACTTCACCTGCCAAGCCCAGAAGCAATGAGACAGATTGCAGTGGCATAACAAAAAGGCTAAGAGATACAGCTAGAAGTGATAAAGAATAGTGGGAGGCTTGCAATATGATGCAATAATCTGCCACAGAGGTGAAGAATTTTTAGATGAAGACCCTAGCAGAAGAGTTGTCCTGTGATTGTACTGAGTTGAAGGATCAGCTGTTCACTGTGTAAGGGGAAAACTGTAGTAATGGAAGGCATTTTAGAAAAGAAAGCAGATACTGCCATGAGTATTATCCTTTCCCAGTACTTTGATTGCCTCCCTGTCCTTCCACAGAGCATCAAGCCACACATGACCACACCCGCTTCCTGTATCCTAAGCTTGTTTGCTTTATTCCTTTGATTGCAAGCACTTCTGGGCCTTTACTTCCAAATATACAGCTCAAAATATATTTAACATTTAAAATATATAAACATGAGATAGTCAAGGGGAGATTTAATCCCTGAGACTGAAGACTGTTCCTTGAAGTTAGCCATTACTGTAAAAATAAAATGTCAGAGAAAGCAAAATGGCTGGCAAAGCAGAACTGTAAACATAGCAATGAGTTGAGTTGTAGCGGAAGAAGGTATTGCAGCTGTGATAAAGCTGCTAATGTTTGCAGGTAGACCATTGTGAACTGCAAATACACACTACCTAAAAATTTGTTATAAACTGTCAGTCCAAGAAAACATGGAATGGGGTGGGAAACACTTTTTGCCATCCCTCCCTCCCCACCACGGTTCACCAAGCACTTAAAAGAACTGTTTTAAAAAGATCCTTGGCTTACCCAAATAAACAGTGTTAATAGCAGCCATTAATAATAAGTTTCCCTGTCTTTGTTTGAAGTTTTTATAGAGCATGCATTTATAATTTATACAGTACTGCTACAGTTAGTTCATAGGACATTAAATAACAATGGGCCTCTTTTCAAGTAGGTTTGTTATTCCCCCTCCGCCCCCTTGTTTGTGATATAGAAAAATCAAAGAAAATAATCATGGTCTAATGGACGACTCTTGGACAATGAACATATTGCTTTGTCTTTTTTGCCAGCCGTTCTTATGCCAGCATTTAAATAGCTACCTATTGAAGATTTGTATGTGCTATTTCAGTTATTTTCTTGGTCACCCTTGTGATATAATCTCCTTCCACAGCAATTTAATTAGCACAGTGAAAGGATTGACCTTTCTCAAGATTTTATTTTCCATCATTCTAAAAATATCCAGCCGGATATGTCGATATGATCTTTGATGCACACTGCACACTGATACACTGGAGAGGAGAGAAGCATTTGAGAGAGAATCATTTTAAATGGATTTCAAACTGAAATTTTCATTTGAAATGGGCAAAATTAGTGCAAATGTCTGGGATAAGAAACAGGCTTTTCAACAATAAATAAGTAACACTTAGCTCTTGCATATCATTTTCCACAAGTAAATCTCAAGTATCACTATGCCCCATTCTACAGACAAGGAAACAAGGCATTGAGCAATGATGTGGTTTGTCAAAGGTCACCCAGTAAGCCAGAGCTAGTCTTTGGAACAGAATATCACAATCCTGGATCTCAGGCCCATGCTTGATCCTATCATCCCACTGCAGAATGGACCCTTTCATTTTTCTTCAATTTTCATTCCTGGCTGGTCCACCAAGGCTTCATCTACTTCATCTTAAAGAAATATATTGGATAGTTGGGTGTGAATTCTGCAAGCCATCCATGTCTAATGGTGCATATCCAAGTTAGGCACAGAGCTCTCACCTGAGAAAATGCAAACCAGAGCTGTTTGTGTTCATGCAGCAAGGATTTGAGCACTTAGGGCTCGTATGTCTTTGATAACACCAGGCTAGAAATTCTTGTTCTTTTACCTGACATAGCATTCCAAGATTAACCTTCTTGCATCATACCATTTCACAACATTATAAGAAGAACACACCATAACTTTGGTAACATTTGATAGGTTTGATTTGAAAACAAGATTGCAGGATTCACATTTTTTTACAGTATTCTGGAAGGGAGGGTGAATGAGGTGACATAAGAATGCCCATACTGAGTCAAACAAAAGGTCCATGTAGCCCAGTCTTTTGTTAGTGGCCAATGTCAGGTGCCCCAGAGAGAATGAAAAAAAAAACAGGTAATCATCAAGTGATCCATCCCATTACCCATTCCCCGCTTCTGACAAAGCCTAAGGATACCATCTCTTCCCTTCCTGGCTAATAGCCATTGATTGAGTTATCCTCCATGAATTTATCTAGCTCTTTTTTGAACCCTGTTATAGTCTTGGCATTCACAACATCCTCTGGCAAGGAGTTCCATGGGTTGACTGTGTTGTGTGAAGATGTACTTCCTTTTGTTTATTTTAAACCTGCTACCTATTAATTTCATTTGATGACTACCCATGAAAGTGCATGATACCATATATTTTTGTTAGTCTGTAAGGTGCCATAGGACTACTCATTGTTTTCTTTAGTTCTTGTGTTATGGGAAGGAATAAATAACTCTTCTTTATTCACTTTCTCCACACCAGTCATGATTTTATAGACTTCTATCATATCCCCCTCTAGGCATCTGTTTTCCCAGCTGAAAAGTCCCAGTCTTATTAATTTCTCCTCATACAGCAGCCATTCCATTCTCCTAATCATTTTGTCACACTTTCCTGAACTTTTTCTAATGCCAAGATATCTCTTTTGAGATGAGGTGACCATATCTGCACCTAGTATTCAAGATGTTGGAATACCATGGTGTTGCCTAGTCACCTAGTTTTGTGAAACCCTTTTGAAGCTCTTCACAGTCTGCTTTGGACTTAACTATTTTGAGCAGCTTTGTATCATCTGCAAATGTTGTCAATATCTCTCCTCTTTTTTAGGCTTTCTACTACCTAACTGATTCTCATTTACCAGGATTTCTCTCTCACCCACTAATCAGAAAGGTTCCCAGCTTCTGCCTCTGATCCAGGCTCTTTTCTGTGTGTCTGCTAACCTCCCCTAATCTCTTAATATTGTTCCATGCTCTTTCTGTCACATCCTGGCCTCTTTGCACCTGCTGACGCTATAGGTCCTGCAAATCTACCTATTTTGCAAGGATGGCTACTGTGATAATTTTAGGTTTGATAATTTGAGGAACTTTGTAGCTGAAACAGAATATCACAGCTCATGTCAATCTCTAGTGTAAGATACGTTCTTAGCATGTTGTTGTAGTATCACATACAAAGCATTTTCAACTCAAACCAGGATGTGAATCTATGCTGTGTCTCTCTAAACATAAGTGCATGTTATACCATATTTTCAAACTCTTTTTCAAGTGGGCACAGTAGGCTAACTATTCTGAACAAAACACGCTCCACATTTTTTATAATTAGGCTTGCAACCCTCCTGGAAAAGTCCTTCCTGCTAGCCTAGCCCTCATGGGAAAAAAATTAAAAAGCACCAGCAGGCTTATTCCGAAGGCTGTTGTTTCTAAATGCTGCTATGGATCAAAGATCAACCAACATGCCTAATCTTGCAGAGAAGTGTGGCCAATCTGTGTCCATCTTTTCAGTACATTTCTAATATTAGCGATAACACAGCTTGAAGTAGTACTTGGAAATAATGAAGCTTTGCTAGAAGGTACACACGATGTGTATCTCTATTAGTTATAACGCTGCCTGCCCATTTCACAAGTCATTTTAACATTCTAGATGAAAACCAGTTATATTAAAGCTATTACAATCTGGGCAAATACTAAACATAGATGGCTTACTGATAGTCAGTTGCTATCTCAAAAGCTGCTGTATTTTCATGTTAGGTTGCTTAGTGGAATATACTTTAACATGAACAAGGAAAAATCTATTTTCTTGCTCATAGCATTTTTTTAAATTAAAAACCACAACTTGGTCAGGGCCCCTTTGTGGTAGACACTGTACTGATACAACAGAAAAGACAATCCTAAAGGGCTTGCAGTCTTAAGGCTGGTCTTCTCTTTTACACTAAGGCCTATTTACAGGAGTCTGGCAATGTTAAAGCACATTAAAGTGATTTAAAATGTATGTTTTGGCCCCATTACAGCTTCTGAACAATGTAAAGATGCCCCAGTGTAAATGATAGTCTGACCCATCATCCCAAACCTACAATTAGATCTTGAAAGGCACATTCTCATAACCACACAAATCCCTATTGAAATAACGAGATCGAGGGCAGCTTATTTTGAGTGTAGTAATATTCAGAGTGTTCTGTACTTTACAAACACAAAGATGGACAGGATATCTGACCCAAAGAACTTACAGTATTGAAAATGTAAGTGAAACAGATGTTGAGTGGCTTATTGGGAGGAAACATGGTCTAGTGGTTAGGTGACCCAACTTTGGGAGACCTAGATTCAGTTATTGGTCCTAACATACAACTTCAGGTACCCTTTCTGTAAAATGGGGAGAACTCTAATGCACTCTGAAAGCCATTTCAGCAACCCAGAATCCAGAGGTATAAAACCTTTCTTTGTTCTATTATATGGAAAGCAATATGGTTAGATGATTAGGGTTATGAACTCTCAAATTGTTTTCCCCTTTACTTGCTCTGTGAACTTAAGCAACATTTCTGTGCCCCAGTTTTCCATCTGCAAAAGTAGTGTAAGGACACTTACCCTGCATATGAAAGCACTTTGAGTCTTTCAGATGTAAGGCATTATGTAAGTATCTAGCAGTAGTAGTAGTAGATGATAAGATGAATGATGCCATTGTGATTAATGGAGCCTAATCAATGTTTTTTTGGGTTTCTCACACAAATAAAATTGGTAGGCTTTCGTGCAGAAAGAACATCAGAGTGAGGCCTAGACAGTACAATGCTAATTTGCCTCTACTAGTGGCATTCATGCAGGAATGGTAGACTCACCTTTAGCAACAGAAAATGGCAGACTTATTTCATAGTCATGTGGTGCTGAGAGAGATCAATACAAGGAGACCTTCTACAGTTCATAGAGTGGTTTCTGTATTGTCTGTTAAGAATTATTGAACAAAACTTCCAACCATTCAAAATATTACTATTGATTGTTGTCAGAATTGTATACAAATGGTATTCTAAGCACCGCACAGGAGGGATAGCTAAAGTATGTGACCCAAAAATAGTCTAGAATTTAGACATGACAAGCCAGAGATGGCACAACTAAGAGGGTAATAAGATTGATTGTATAAATAAGGCCACGCAAAAACAATTTTGTGTATTCCTAGTGATCAAGATGTATTACTTTTAAGATCAAAACTTAAAATCATTTTTAATTACGTCATGTTGTCCTCTTGAATTTGTGGCATCTTGCAGTCCTGCAAGATTCCCAAAAGCATTTTTGCACATTTTAAATTAATGAATGTATTTGCCCACTGCAGAAATGAAGCAGCTTTGGAGTGGAATGCAGCTGCTGTTTATCATGCACATAGCAACACTACACAGTAGTTTAGGACAGGAAGTAAAGAATGTATCAAAATGGCAGCAGGATAACAGAAAAGCAGGATATAATTATGCAGACTGGAATTTGACTAAGATACTTCTTATAACAAACCTATTGTAGCAAAAAGTACCACAGCAATTCTGATAATCACAGAGTCAAAATTGCTTGCCAGTGAGTGAGGTCTGTTTTGCTGGTTTCTTAACCCAATACTAATAAACATATCAAAGCAAGCAAACAACTTCCAACTTTAATCCTCTGGGGAGAGTGAAGTATATTGGCCCTCTATACACATCAGTGTTTTCCCCTTTTATGTCTCACATGAATCACACAGAGTTCTATTCATTTTCAACAATGGTTCTCCCCAGGCAGCCACTTGCACTGAAGTCTAGACAACCTTGAGGGAAATGGAAAGGAGAGGGAAAGGGAAAATGTTTTATTCTCCACAGCTAGTTTCAGATGATCCTTTAGATAGAATATGAAGCTATACAGCCACATATGGAAGGGGGGGGGGCGAAAATCCCTTCTCCATATACATTTTCATATACAGTCAGTTACGTTTGGATATGCTTCAGGACTCCTCTTCTCCACATTTCTACATTTTCTCTGACACAAAAGGAAAAAGAAAATATATAAACAGAGGGAATAACCTCACAGAATTCTTCAATGACTATTCCAAAGCTATATAGTTTAGCTGCCTCTTCTCTCCCAAAATAGAAATTTCTGCTGCTTGTCTACATTTTAGTTTTGTGGTATATCTTGGACATTGCCTAATCGCTGACTGTAGGATGGAATCTACTGCAAATCAACATCAAATACAAATGCAGAGAGAGCCCATGGATGCTGAGAAATAGAAAGAAAAAATAGATGGCATTTCACGAGGAGAACCAGCCAAGGCTATTGAAATAGTAATGAATAATTACTGTAGTGTAGCACAATAAAAATTCCTCAGTGATTATAACCAAAATCTGTAGTGGAGGGGACAGCCCCAAAACAGCTAAACTATTGGATTTGTGACAATTCTTTATCACCTGTGAAAATAAAAATTGTTAAATGCCTGAACTAATCATAAGGACAGGTTCACAAGATAAGTATTAAATTCATTGCAGCTGTTAATTTTAAATGTGTTGGAAGATTACAATTTGAGTTTGGATCAAAAACAAATCATAGCTTTCCAATAAATTAAAATAAATTGATTGGCCAATTCAGTCTGTAGTTTAGGTATGTTCCTGGATTCTTTGTTGATCCAAATCTCTCGTTTTCTCTCATCTTATTCTGCTAGGACAGAGCTACTCAACATGCGGCCCATGAGCCGGTTGTTTGTGGTCCGCGGTGCGGTTTGGATTTATGTGGGGCTCAACACGCAGCCCACGGGTGGGAGCCAAAACAAAAAAGTAGTCACTATAGAATCATAGACTCATAGAAGAGCAGAAATGGAAGGGACCTCGAGAGGTCATCAAGTCCAGTCCCCTGCCCTCATGGAAGGACCCAGTATCGTCTAGACCATCCCTGATAGATGTCTATCTAAACTGCTCTTAAATATTTCCAGAGATGGAGATTCCATAACCTCCCTAGGCAACTTATTCCAGTGTTTAACCACCCTGACAGTTAGGAAGTTTTCCTAATGTCCAACCTAAACCTCCCGTTGCTTCTTGTCCTATCCTCAGAGGCTAAGGAGAACAATTTTTCTCTCTCCTCCTTGTGACATCCTTTTAGATACCTGAAAACTGCTATCATGTCCCCTCTCAGTCTTCTTGTTTCCAAATTAAACAAGCCCAATTCTTTCAGTCTTCTTTCATAGGTCATGTTCTCTAGACCTTTAATCATTCTTGTTGCTCTTGTTGCTCTTCTCTGGACTTTCCCCAATTTCTCCACAGAACTGGACACAATACTCCAATTGAGGCCTAATCAGCACAGAGTAGAGTGGAAGAATGACTTCTCGTGTCTTGCTCACAACACTCCTGTTAATGCATTCCAGAATCATGTTTGCTTTTTTTGCAACAGCATCACACTTTTGACTCATATTTAGCCAATATGGTCCACTATGACCCCTAGATCCCTTTCTGCAGTACTCCTTCCTAGAAAGTCGCTTCCCATTCTGTATGTGTGTAACCGATTGTTCCTTCCTAAGTGGAGCACTTTGTATTTGTCCTTATTAAACTTCATTCTATTTACCCGAGACCATTTCTCCAGTTTGTCCAGATCATTTTGAACCATGACCCTATCCTCCAAAGCAGTTGCAAACCTTCCCACCTTCGTATCATCTGCAAACTTAATAAGCGTACTCTCTATGCCAATATATAAATTGTTGATGAAGCTATTGAACAGAACCGGTCTCAAAACAGACCCCTGCAGAACCCCACTTGTTATACCCTTCCAGCAGAATTGTGAACCATTAATAACTACTCTCTGAGTACAGTTATCCAGCCAGTTATGCACCCACCTTATAGTAGCTCCATCTAAGTTGTATTTGCCTAGTTTATTGATAAGAAGATCATACAAGACCATATCAAATGCCTTACTAAAGTCTAGGTATACCATGTCCACCACTTCTCCCTTATCCTATCAAAGAAAGCTAGCAGATTGGTTTGACATATAATGTACTGGTGGACCAGACACAACTTTTCAGTAGTTTATTTGCTAACGTTCCCATACAATCTCACACAATATGACATTATATTACATTTTGCATTTTCTTAGCAAAGAGTTTCATAAATATTATACAGCAGAATTACTACACAACTCTCCAAGAGTAACAACTTCAGAGCATGGAGAATGGGGTATAAATGGGACAGTTATTTGTACTAGCGCAGTACACACCAAATAGAGAAGAGTGGAAAACTGAAGATTTATCTCATCAAATTGAAATGAGGGGATTTCTAAAAAGTAATTTTCTATACTGATATTTAGTCAAAATAGTGATAGTCACATTGCTGATCTTTCAAAAAGTGTAAGGAAGAACATGGATTAATACAACTGATACATCTAAAGCTCTACAACTGTATGCTGGATATTATTATTGACACCACACTAACTCAAAAGGTCAGGGGCCTTTTGTTGTGCAAGCAAAACTGTATCCTGCTACATCATTTCCTTGTAGGATTATCAATAACTGGAATGGGTGAAAAGATGGTTAACTTCTGAGAAGCAGTGAGATGAAAAGTAAGGTTGTTTGACTGGTGTTCTAAGGAATCACCAGATACTCTCTTGGTTTTCCTTTACAAGCTGCTTGGTGTTCATTAAACAAAGAAAAGGATTTCAGAGTAAAATCAGGACAACAATTTAACCAGCCTCTACACCAGCATTTCTCAAGCTGTGGATCCTGACCCAAAAGGGGGTTGCAAGACTATTTGGGGGGAGGGGCTCATGGTATGAGGGATACTGTATGTCTAGATTTTCCTGGCTGTGACTTCTTGTTTGGCCCTCTGATCTCCATCTGGGCAGATTTTTTGACATAGGAACAAATGTCTGGGATTTGGGATTGCCACCCTTACTTCTGCATCACTTTCTGAGCTGGGCAGCCAGAGAGTGGCATCTGCTAGCTGAGCACCCAACTCTGAAGGCAGAAGTAAGGGTGACGTGGTAAGGCATTGTCGCTTTAGTGCTCTTATGAGCATGTAAAGTAATTTAGTATCAATTGCGGGAGTGAACATCACAGCCTGAGATATTTCAAAGGGAGGCCCAGAAAAGAAAGTTTGAGAACCCCTGCTCTAGGCAATTCATTCTCTAGCAGCAATTATTTTTTTCACAAAGTCAGAGACAGATGTTTAAATAGTTACAGAAAACTAGAACAAGTTGCTTTTCACTTTTCCAAATTTTCTTAAGCCAGTAACTATACAGCTGAAAGTTGTAGCCAAGTTTCCCGCTAGGTTAAACTCACTAAATGGAACACAAACAGACCAAGGATGAATTTGGTTCCTATTATAATTAACCTGGCTTCCTTAACCAACTATGGAAAGTACATAGCCCGTAATAAATAGATAGAAGCCATATAAAAAACAGACAAGAATATTTTGAAGAGATGTTACATAGGAAGAATCCTTTAAAAGAATATATTGAACAGCAAAATTACTTGCATAATGACTGTAATAAGAATTCTAGATGAGTTCCTACTTCGACAGGAAATTGAGCAATGCATAGAATGAACTCTTTCACATACAATCCTTGGCTACACTGTTCTGCCAGCTGCCACAAAATGCCTAAGAGTTTCATACTCCATGTTGAAATTGAGTATTATTAAAACACTAATATAATCATAAATTCCTTTATTAAATCTAAAAGCAAAATAGTATTTATGCAATGGCTCTAACCATGCCACAAAAGCCTAAATTATAAATGATTTACTACATTCAAAGAGCATTAAAACATTTATAAGCATTTTATCAACATGCTTACAAACAGGCTATATCCAGGGATGCTTAGATCTGTATTGGTCAGCTCCAACATGCTCAGGCAAGTTTTAGCAATAAACCTTTTAAGAGTTTACTTTTTTATACCCTTTAACAAAAGTGATGTCAATGCCAATTACTGACTTCAGGTAAAACACACACACACACACACACACACACAAATTTGACACAGTTCACACTTATTTCCGTCTTAATCCAAATGAGATTTACAATTTCCTTTATACCCAAAGCCTTTCCTCTCCATCTTTTCCCCTCCTTCTTGCTGACTAATACGTGGATTCACATAAGCCCTATTTTTTGAGATAATATTGGGATGTGGGTTGAGAAGGCCACATTGAACCCACCCCAGTAATCTACTCTGGTGCCAACTCTGTCCACACATCACAGGATCTAACCACATCAGAGGCTCATATAACTGCACTTCCACCAATGTGATCTATGCCACCAATGCCCCTCTGCCATGTATATTGGCCAAACTGGACAGTCTCTACCACAAATCACATATTCAAAATGGTAACACAGAGAAACCTGTTGGGGAACATTTTAACTTGCCTGGACACTCACTAATGGATCTAAAAGTGACAATATTATTGCAAGGCAATTTAAAAAACCAGCTGGAGAGTGGAGCTGCAGAACTTGATTTCATTTACAAGTTTGACACCTGCAATAGAGGTTTAAATAAAGACCTTAACTGGATGGCCTACTACATTCCACACCCTAATGACATAAAAAGCCAAGCACCAAGTACTTAGGGTACTTAGAACCCGCTCTGTCAGCCTCATTTGCCCTGGACGCTCTAATAGACAATACATTTTTTCTTCTCTTTCCCTCCCGATCCATTCTCTTTCTCTGCTATTTATTTGTCCCCTGGACTCCTTAACTCCATTCATCTGAAGAAGTGGGCTGTGTCTATGAAAGTCTACCATCCTCTACATTTTTGGTTAGTTTCTAAGGTGCTACAAGACTATTTGTTGTTTTTTAAGTTTATTCAGTTAGTAAACCTCATTGCAGGAGGAATACCAGCTAATTCGAGTTAGGGCTTTAAATCGGAATCCCGTTTCACTGCCACGTGTAGATGCGGGCAGTTACTTCGGGCTAGTCAATTTCTAAAATGGCGACCGGCCAGGAACATGCAAATCAAGTGCGGGATATTTAAATCCCGGGCTTGATTTGCAATTCTAGTCGCCCTCATTAGCCTCCCTAGATCAAGCTGGGGGCTAGTGTAGACGTACCCTTACAGACTATCACGGCTACCCCTCTGACACTTTAAGACCATCTCTTTGTCTTATTTTAAATCTTGTGTCGTCACTCCTGTTGGTCAGAAGCCTTCTTTTCAGATTGTTTCCTTATTTTATTATTTACTCTTCTAACTAGATGTCCTCCCTCCCTTACTTCTTCTGGCTTTATAAAACTCATTACTTTCTTTTACATGCTGGTTAGGGTTTCCCTGTACAACATATTTCTTTAACCAACCTTAAGCTAACTATAATTCTCTAATGTTATATTTATTCTACATTACAATTACAAAAGCTAACATAATACATGGTCCTCTAATCTATATTGATTGTTCCAATATAAAATGTAGAAGATGATAGACTAATAAGGGATCAAATGTCTTCCTTCTTTATCTAGCCACATAAGCCACAACATCAGAGGCTCAGACAACTGTACATCCTCTACTGCAGTGGTTCCCAAACTTTTCGGCATCATGTTCCCTTTTTGAGGGCCAGGGCTAAAAAACAAAAATGGCAGTTGAGCAAATCTTGTTGTTTGGGAACCCATGCTCTACTGTGATCTATGCCATCAAGTGCCAGCAATGCCCCTCTTCCATGTAAATTGGCCAAACTGGACAGTCTCTATGACAAAGGATAAATGGACACAGGTCAGATATCAGAAATGGTAACAGAGAAACCTGCAAGGGAACATTTTAACCTACCTAGGCACTCAGTCATGGATTTAAAAGTAGACATTCTTCTACAAAGGAATTTTACAAGCCAATTACTGAGAGAAAGTGTGGAACTGACCTTCATATGCAAATTTGACACTATTTCCCTGGGCTTGAACAAAGACAATAACTGGATGGCCCATTATAAAACCAGCCTTCCCTCACTGACATAAAAAGCTAAGTATGGGACACTTCCAGCCCACTCAGTAAGCCTCATTAGCACCGGGACTACAATTGACAGGTATCTTTTTCTTTCCCTTCTTTTTCTGTTATAAATTCTGGGATTCCTTTTTTTTCCTCCCTCTAGCTGATCTGAAGAAGTGGGTTTTGTCCATGAAAGCTCATGCCACAGGATGATTTATTATTTATTTTTGAAGTTACAGACTAACACGGCTACCCTTCTGAGATTTTCTTTATGGCAATGCTTAATCTTTTTTGCTTATCAGCTAAGGCTGTTAGAACAGACTCATTCTCTCTGGCTATGTCTACACTACAGGGTTTTTGCACAAGAAGTCTTTTGCAGAAGAATTATTGCACAAAAACGTCTTGCGCAAAAGCTCGTCCACACCTCAAAGCGCATTGCTTTTGTACAAGAGAGCGTCCACACTGCATGGATGCTCTTGTGCAAGAAAGCTCTGATGCCCATTCACAGAGTGGCCATCAGAGTACCTGTGCTTTTTCGGACAGGCTCTTTTTGCGCAAGAAACCCCAGTGGAGCATCCACACATGCCTTTTTGCACAAGAGTTGTAGCGCAAAAGGGAGCTATGCCTCGTAGAAAGAGGTATACCTACACTGCAAAAAGCCCTCTGTTCTGTTAATTGACTGTAGATTTTCTTGCACAAAAATGCGCTTGAGGTGTGGATGGCCGTTTTTGTGCAAAAACCTTGTAGTGTAGATGTAGCCTCTATGAGTGGTCTTGTTGCCATTAGAAGGGATAGTGCACCACACCCAGGAGGCGTGTAAGTTACACTATCCCTTTATACTCTAAGAATCACAGGTTATATTGCTCTCCCACCAAATTTCTCATTGGAAGAGTAACTCACTTCTTAGATCTAATTGTTTCTCCTGAATTACCTTATTGAGGAATAGCTTTGGATAACACTAAATATTATAAAATAATTTAGAAAATGTACACAAGTCCATGCACATATCCATGTCTTGCAATTTTATCACATCAGGAATTCTTGATGCTGAGAGAAAGAAATTTTAAAAAAAATAATTTAGTTAAATGTTTATAAAGACGACGACCACTGGTCAATATACACTTATCCCATACTCTGAGTAACCTTAGCTGTATCATTTCATATCAAAACATATAATAGGTAAGAAAACTGCTCTTCTCCCCATAAATATCATGCCTGGCATGATCCACAATGTGAACTCAAGTTGTCTCTCTTTGTTGATAGAACTCCAAAGAGCCAACTATTTTAGTTCAATTATCAGAGTTGCTCAAAGCCCAAAAAGAGGGTTTCAGGAGGGTGCAAAGGAGCAGCGTTTTCTCTTGAAACACTAGCTCATATTTGAATTGCCGCCTATAAAAATACCATAAATTGATTCTGCAATGTCTGGGAACATGTAAAATACAAGTAGATATTTCATGTCAAGGCTGATTACGTTCAGGGCATTTTTGTGGTTAGGCTCTTGAACATGCATACTGTGGTCACAGATTGGTAGGCAAAAATACCGTTAATGACTGGTTCACACTCACTCTAGATGTCTTCAGAATGCAATAAAAGATTTTTTCTTCTTCATCTTCTGTTCAGTCCTCCTTGATTCTGTTTATTCTAAATGAGAAAGTGTGCAATTACAGTCTCACATACCTTATTAACAGAGACATCACAGTGCAGTCTCCTGGTTCCTGTTAAGATACAAAATCTTCTACCATATCTTGTCATCTGACTCTATTGCTATGGTTACAGATACTCTGCCAAGTTACGGATTTTCAGGAGTATAAATGAAGAGGGGTTTGCAGCATTTGAACAAACATTCCTCTTCTGATTGTTTCATTCACAAAAAGAGTGAAGCAGAATGCTTGTTAAGTTGAGCAAGAAAAAATGTATTAAAGCCACTGGGCACTCAGTCTACATAGCCAATTTGCTTCCAGCCTAAGTACCAGGAGTTTCCTGTTTCCATTGATATCTCTCCAATAAGAGCTGCTCCGGGGAACATCGGTCCTCTAACTCCAGTTCTGCTAGTCATGATACAGCTTCCCTATTTTAAAGACATTTTTGTATAAATTTTAAAAATTAATAATTAAAACCCAGATCCCTATCTCCCTTCAACCTGACATAACTGAGTTGGAGTCTCATCTTTACTACAGACTCAGCCGGTTGCATAATCTTTGAGATAATGTGGTCTCCTCGACAGGTGACCACAGTGGGAGCGGGCTCTGTCTGTCTCTTCATCATCTGTCTCCAAATCTAGAAAACTTTCTCTCTATGGGATCTTCTCCATCTTGGTGGGTTCTGAACCATAAGAAAGAGCCGTGTGTAACAGTTGCTGAGTTGCTTTCACAGCTGATTCCATCTTACAGCTACTTTGTAGTATATTTGTGTATTGTGGCCACCTTCCATTTGTATGCAAATTCCTTTAATTCTTCCAAGGTAAATTGTGGTCTGTTGCCAGTGAATACAGTGTCTGGAATGCCATATCTTGCAAAGTGGCCCTTCAGATTGTCAATCACTGACTTGCTTCTTCCTTCAAGCAAGATATCAGCCTCCCAGAAATCTGATAGAAGTCCACTGTAACCAAGTATTCCTTTATACTGTAAGTAATTAACTCCGGTTCTACCTTTTCCCATGGCCAGGTGGGAAATAATCTCTTTTTGCCATCAGTTATCACACAACGAGCCAGTACCGTACCCTTTTTATCAGGGTGTGGAGTTGAGTACTCATTCCCACCCAGTAAACACTCTTGATTCCATCTAAGACAGCTGTCAGTGCCCAGGTGTTAGATATGTATGTTTGCATGACATCCTTACATAATTAAGCTTAGACAATAGCTCTCTGTGCTAAAATATGATTCCATCCTGCACACTCAGCTCATCTTTAAACATGATTCTGTTCTTACTGGTATTTGGCTTTTATCTTCTGACCCCAGCCTCCCCACTACCTGTTAATATCACTCTTTCCATTGCCTATTGCTGGATGTCTTTTTCCATACCCTCTTTGATTTCTATCAGCTTTGCTGTTGAAACTGGGAGATTGAATCCCACACACCTACTGAGTATAGTTCACTGTCTCATGTAGTGGCACTTAGACCACTTACAGAGAAAAAGACTGTGTGTCCTCTACAGCCTTACCTGAGAGCCAGCTGGTATTTTGCTCAAACAGTAGAGCAGCCGCACCCTACTGTTTCAGCTGGCAGTTCACACTAGGTGCTGTGCACCCCTGGCAGGGGAGGAGACTTTGTGTGCTCCCCTGTCCCCATGTCCTGATTGGCCTGGAGGCAGGGGAGTGGCAGGGCCTCTGTGGGCTGGATCAACCTACTTGGTGGGGGAGGCTCTCTTGCCCACCCCTGTGGTAGAGGCTCATGCCCTAAGCTCCAAAGGTCCCAGGTTTGGTTCCACTTATTGGCTTTAAACGTTATATGCTGCACTATGTCCTGATCATCTTCCCCCATCGGGTACATACATCCTGCTCAGGGTACCAGCTAACACCAGTAATCTTCCTGGATGACTTTTGGCTTGTTTGCCTGTAGGCAAATCAACACACCCTACTATCATCTGAGGCACACATAAGGGGATTTATCATTGGTCTGATTCCACCATACCTGTACTGATGGAACTGGTCTTCCAGATACCACAGCCAGAAGCTGTTCTTCTAGTTGGACACACCAAGTTCAGTCTGTGACAGGTCTCTGCTGATATAATCAGCTGGCTTTCCTCTATAAGAGCTAGATTTAATCCTTTCTCTGATGTATCACACTGGAGTGACAGTGGCTGGCTGATAGGAGTTTAAGACCCTACTAGCTGATAGGACTTCAGGGCAATGACATTATCACTTGTGTTAGCATGTCACATGCTTGCTGTTGGGGACCTGCCCAGTCCCCCCAAAAATACTTTGTGATGAGCTGACATTTGGATTCTGCTACTGCAGTCAAGTGCAGACGGAACTTGGACTGAAAATGTATCATCTTTATGAAGCGCTGTGCCACTGTCACATCCACTTGTGCTGGCATGCATCTGCATTTATCATGTCAGCATCTGCTTTCAGTCCCTCTGATGTTAACAAATATCCAGGGTATTTCATCTCATGCTGTTTCAGTCACATTTTCGGAGGGTTCACGTCCCCACATTGCTGTGGAAACCTTGCCATGGTCTCATTCAACTTCTCCATTCACCTACAATAAGGGTCTCATTTGCAATTAATTTCATCCCAGGCAGTCCTTGCAGCTTTATCTGGTGAATCTTATCTGGAACTGCGCTTATGCCCATCAGCATGCATAACCATCTGTAGTGACCAAATGTCATTGCAAAGGTTTTTGACAGCTGGACTGTTTTTTCTAGTTCTATGCCAAAACCCATCCCTCCTATTACAGTCCATGATGATTCTGGCTTTGGAGAGGTTTGGTAAGAGGTCATCAGTTGTGGACAGTAGACAATGGCATCTTTTCAATACCCTGTTCCGTGGCTTTGGGTTTATGCAGATGATTAATTTGCCTGATTGTTTCTTTGCCATCACCAGGCTGATTACTGGCCTCTATAGATGCACTGGCCTCTATAGATGCTATAAAATCCCTGCTCTTCAAAGTTCTGAACTCCTTGTATACTGAATTATGTAATGCCACTGGAATTCTCCTGTCTGCTGTGCTATCCCCCTCTTGTACAGGTTGGCCTGAATTTTCTGAGAGTTTTTGTACAGAAAGTTAAAATGGCTCAACTTGCCACTTTTCTTGCCATGCTGTCCTAGTGTGGGACATTCCTTTAATGCAGGGGTGGGGAACCTTTTTAGGGTTGGGGGCCACTGACCCACAGAAAACTCAGTCAGGGGCTGCGCACAAGTGAGAAACAAAAAAACCCACCCTCACCAGCATGGGCTCCCCAATGCTGGAGGAAGCCCTGAGGCTGGGGGCTGCATCTGGCTCCCGGGCCTTAAGTTCCCCAACCCTGCTTTAATGACTCAGGCTGTCTCCCATAGTAAATGCTTCTTACTCTGGTTTGAAACCCTGCCTACTTGCTCTCCTTTGCTGTTATCTCACTCCATGAATCTGGGGATGTTGTGCTTCTTAGGGCTTTTATACTTTCTCTTGAGGCTTCCACTGCATGCCCCATAAGTAAGCATTTGTCTAATGTGCATTCACCTTCACAGAGCAGCTGCGCGCAAGTACATCATACTATCCTGTCCCCAATTAAGGAATCTGTCAAGTCCCCAAAATTGCATGTAACCATCAGTGTGCAAAAGGTAGTAGCATAAGGAGCTATCCTTTTGGTTAGTCTCTAGTGAAAATCCCATTTTGTTCTGCAGTTTCATTCTGCTTTGAGGAGCAGTAGGTCCCCAGGGCTCCTAGCACTTCTGTGAGGCAGTGATGAGCATCAGAGTACTGCAGAGTTCTCTGCCTTGCTCCCCAATCCCCATACAATCACATCATTTTACTTTCCTGCTGTTGTGCTCCTGCATGGCCAGGACTGTGTCCATGGAACTCCTCCTTCCACTGGATCATTGCTGGGTTTAGTTTGTGTTTGCAAACTCCAGGGATCTGGGGAGTTTCAGACTGAGTCCCATAGCTCCCACACTGCCAGGCTGATGTACTGCAAAGAACACGCAGTTCAGATGCTTCCACCATGTTTCATTAGCAGAAAGTAAGACTGGGCACAGGGTAAGTTGAATGAATTGAGCTTTATTAAACACCATGTACTGGTTTGTCCATGTGGCTGAATTGCTTTCAGCCTAACTCCCTGCATTCCCTGGTTTCCTAGTGTCTCCTCAATAAGAGTCTGCCCTCCAAGAAACCCAGGTCTTCCAACTCCAGTTCAAATGATACAGATACATGGAGCACTGTTAAAATATCTCCATGACAACTCCAGAAAGAACCTACATTAATCTATGTCTTTCACAATCCACCTTAATAAAAACCCAAGAAGCCCAAATTGTGGTGCCTAAATGTGTTTGAGAAAGGGGTATTTTCACTACATGCAAATTTAAGATGGATGCCATGTTTTAACACAATATAATTATAAATAATGTAAATATCATCTGCTCTTCTAAAGTAACCTAGCAAAGCAGATTACTTAAGGATCACATTCAAATCCAGCATTCTGTTCATGTAGCAAGATTATGCTCTTTATAATCAAAATTTACCTTGGTGTAAAGGTGTTAAATAAATCAAGATTCCTTCACTTTGAACCTTTCAAATTATAAAACAGCACTGTGCAAATTTAAAATCTCTGATGAACTCCCTATAGGAAATATAATTAACAATTGACCCGATTATGCACATCCAATACATGACATAGAATAGCTTCTGTTGCACCAATAATTTGCAAGAAATTTCTCAATATGATGTTTCCTCAACATAAAGGCTGTGTCTAGACTGGCCACTTTTTTGCGCAAAATCAGCCGCTTTTGCGCAAAACCGTGCCAGCTGTCTACACTGGCCGCTCGATTTTCATAAAGCACTGGCGTTCTCATATGCGAAATCAGTGCTTTTTGCGGAAAAGCTTTGACGCTCCGTTAGGGCAAAAGTCCCTTTTTGCGCAAAAGTGTTGCGCAAAAGGGACCAGTGTAGACAGCTAGCTAAGACTTTTGCGCCAAAAGCAGGCTATGTGAAAAAAGCAGTTTGGGCCGGAGACCCGTAGGAGCCGGACTTCCTGGTAACCCGAGCCCTTAAAGCACACGCAGACGCCTCAGACCTCAGGGGCCTGAGGTCTGCCACGCTGCCCTGCTGTGCCCAGCAGCCACCACAAAGCCCCAGCATGGGCTCCAGCCGAGGAGCCACCTGCACCCCCAGTGCAGGAGGCCCCCAGGGGCCGAAAAAGACGGGCCCCATCCTGGTCCTCAGGAGCTGGACAGCCTGCTGGACCTATGGGAGGAGGAGGAGGGCCTCCACGAGACCCACTCACGGCGCCGCAACGCCACCATCTTTGGCCGCATGGCCGGCGCTCGCCCAGCAAGGGCATCCCGCCCGGACCCTCGAACAAGTCGGGCGAAAGTCAAGAGCTGCACCTTGGCTACGTGCGGGCCAGTGAGGGCCGGGGCAGGACCAGACACCTGCCCCACTACGACCGGCTCCATACCATCCTTGGCCAGCCAGCCAGCCCCGCAAGCCCCAGGCGTGGCTGTGGACAGCAGCATCGCCCCGTCACCAGGACCACCGAGGCGGGGAAGGAGACGACAGCGCTGACTCGGAGGAGGAGGCCAGCATTGCCACCCAGCAGGCCCCCTCCAGCAGCCCTGGCGTCTCCCGCGCACTCCTCCGAGGCCGGGAAGGATCCACCGGTGAGTCTTGCACTTTGCACTCACAAGGGCGGGGCGGGGAGGAGCCAGGTGCCCGGAGGAGGGGAGAGCATGTCACTCAGGCCACGTGTGCTGCGCTGTGTAGCAGTAGGCAGCAAGCAGCCCGTCCAACCACGTGCAGCCTGGTGACCGAGCAGCACGTGGCGCGGCAGGCAGCTGCAGGGCACGCCTGGGACTGTGCTGCTCATACACATTCGGCGGGACCAGGGGGAAGGGTGGATGCCGGCTGGAACCGGCCAGGGCCCCAGGGACTCAGCCCAGAGCCTGCACCGCCGCAAGGGTGCAGCACGGAGAATGGCACACTGTCCCATGCCTGGCTGAGAGGCACAGCCAGCTGCTCGTGGGTAAACCGCAGCGTCACAGCCTGTGAGCGTGGCCCCACTGAGCCCTCGTCTGCTTCCCGAGGAAGTCCCGCTGCAGCCACACACGTCCCTGGGCTCGTGTGTGAGAGATAGTGGGAGGAGAAGGGTGGGAAGCGCTCGGGCCGCCCCTAGGGCCGCCTGAGTTTTGCTGCAAGGATGGGACACTCCCCAGTCACTCTCCTGGTTCCGTCCAGGAGATATCCTGCGATGGGGATCTGAGAGCCCAGACCACGTCTGCCAGACGTGCTCCCAGGCACTGTGTGGGGATTCATCTCGCTTTCCCTGTCAAATACCATTGATTAGCCCAAAGCCTCACAGCCTCTACCGGCAGGGAGTTCCACAGGCGCCCTCCCGCCCTCCACGGGGCCAGGACACAGACCAGGGGTTCCAATACATGGAGGAGGACCCTACTCCAGGGGCGGTCCTCTATGCAAACATACAACCCGGGGGGGGCGGGGGAGGAACCCAGGGGGCCCAAGCCACACCACCCCTGTGGTGTCACCTGGGCTCAGGGGTGGGGTGGAAGGCATGAGGTGTGGGGACAGTGGCCGGGCTGCCTGACTGACCCATCCTTTCTTCTGTTCCCTGCAGCGGGACCAACCAGGAGCGGGGGACCCTCCGGTCCGGCAGCAGCAGCACCCCCAGCCGCCCAACCACGGAGGCCCCGCACCCGACACCGGGACCAGCTCCTGCGGCGCCACGTGCAGGCCGTGGAGCGGGTGGAGGCGGACCTGCAGTGGCGCCAGGGGGCCTGGGCCACCTTCCAGGGGCACTGTGCAGTCATGGCAAACTCTATTGCCAGCCTGTCTGCACAGATCGCCCATGCCATTCATTCGGCATGGCCGCGCCCATGCCCCGCCATCCCTCCCTAGTAGTGCCCCCGCCCCTCCTGTTCCTCCCCCTCCTGCAATAGCCCCTCCTGCCCCTGCTTCTGCCCCTCCCGCTCCTGCCCCTGCTCCTGCCCTTCCTGCCCGCCTCCCGTTCAGCCTGCCCCAACGCAGTCCACCCCCCATGTCCAGGTCCGCCCCCGCACGAGCGGTCGCACGGGACACCCCTCCCAGGAGTAGCTCTCCTCCCCCTCCCAGTTCAAGTCTCCTCCCCCTCCCAGTTCAAGGTCTCCTCTCCCCTCCCCCTTTGTAAATAAAAACCGAGCACGTGTTTATGTTGAAACCAAACTGTGTTGTTGTGTGTTGGTAGGTAAGGGAGAGGGGGAAGGGGAGGAGAGGAGAGGGAGTTGTCCAGGGAAACCGAGGCGACCCTACTCCGGGGCCTGTGAGAACATGTCTGTGAGGGCCTCCTGGATGCGCACCTCATCCTGGTGCACCTGCCCCCTCCCCCTCCTGCTCCTGCTGCCCACCTCCCCTTCAGCCTGCCCCCATGTCCAGGTCCACCCCACTGAGTGCAGAGCCACCCCTCCCAGGAGTAGCTCCCCTCCCCTCCCAGTTCAAGGTCTCCTCCTGTTACGTGAGGTAACGTGAATAATTAATTTAGAATGCCAATCACCTAATAAAATCACGAAGATGACAAATGCGGACTCCAAATTCCATATCTATCACAGGTTTTCTAAAAAAAAAAGGGAAAAAATTTTGAAGGGTTATGGGTTGGTGATGCATAAATGAATACCAACTCCGAAGATAAAATTCAACCACAGGACTATA
Organism: Rafetus swinhoei; assembly: GCA_019425775.1. Taxonomy (NCBI): domain Eukaryota; kingdom Metazoa; phylum Chordata; order Testudines; family Trionychidae; genus Rafetus; species Rafetus swinhoei. Next base: position 61,313,710 of record CM033427.1, read on the forward strand.
TTTGACATGCATAAAATCCCAATCAAGCAAGGGATAGATGACAAAAGAGTAAACACAACACAAAATACATGAAACACAGTCTAGCGCGCGGCGACAGGCGGTGCGCTGGCGCCCTCCATCCTTTGGTCCTTCCGGGCCTCAGGAGAGGAACTGCCAGGAGATCCCTCGACGGACGAAGCTGTGGCTGGCGCCCTCCATTCTTTGGTCCTTCCGGGCCTCAGGAGAGGAACTGCCAGGAGATCCCTCGAAGATGACTGGAATCGGGTGCGCTGACTCGAGCCTTCCGCACGAACCTCGACTCTTCTTCCTGTTCTTCGGGACAGCTCGAACAGACGATGGTGGCCTAGACTATCCCTACACCTAACCCTGAACTCAAAGAACACCTAGCTACGGCCGACGCGCCCACGAACAAACTCGACGCGGCGAAATGCTTTGAACCGGCGACGATAGCTAATCTAACTAAACCTAAATCTAAACCTAATCCTAATTGGTAGGCACAAGCCTTCCGCTTGACCTGACCAAACCCTTAACAGAACCAAGAGTACTGTGCTCTGAACTAGACTGCTCAAACATATTTCACATAATAACGAACATTCTGCACAACATCCCCTCTCCCCAAACAGTGTGTTGTTGTGTATTGGGAGGTAAGGAGGAGAGGGAGTTGTCCAGGGAAACCGAGGCGACCCTACTCCGGGGCCTGTGAGAACATGTCCGTGAGGGCCTCCCGGATGCGCACCCCCATCCTGGTGCGCCTGGTGGCTGGCAGCTGTGTGGGGCTGTTCGTAGGCCTGGCCCTCTGCTGCCAGCCATGCGGGAAGGAAGGCCTCCCGCTCCGCTCCACAATATTGTGGAGCACGCGGCAGCGGCCACTACCTCCGTTGCATTCCGCTCACCCATCTCGAGCGGGTGAGCAAACAACGGAAGCGGGCTTTTAAAGCGGCGGCGAAGCTCCACGGATTTCGGGCCCGGTTGAGGCGGTCGTTGAACCGGGCCCGGTTCTGGTCCGGCCGCCCCGTGTAGGGCCGCATTAGCCAGGGCTTCAGGGGGTAGGCCGCGTCCCCGACGACGCAGATGGGCATAGGCACATCCCCGACAGTCAACTCCGCCGGAAGTAGGTGTCCGCCTCCATCCTGCGAAACAGTCGGAGTTGCGCGGGATGCGGGCGTCATGTGCCCTGCGGACCAGCCCGTGTAGGCGTCCAGGAAGCGGCCCTGGTGGTCCACGACGGCCTGCAGAACGATGGAGCAGTACCCCTTTCTGTTCATGAAATGGGCTGCTCGATGCTCCGGGGCCCGGACGGGGATGTGGGTTGCATCCAGTGCTCCCCCGCAGCTGGGGAACCCGAGGGCAGCGAAGCCGGCGACAGTAGCGTCCACGTCCCGCAGGCGGATCACTCTGGGGAGCAGGAGGTCGTTGATGGCGCGGACGACCTGCAGAAGGGTACAGAGAAACACAGGGGAACACATCACGTAAGGCAGGGGTGGGTGTGCGCTCCTTGGCCCCCTCCCGTGATTCCCTCTGTCCTCACGCACACACACACCACAGCCACCTCGCCCTACACCCCCTCCCAGCAGGCCTGTGCAAGGGAGTGCGGGCCGAACCCTGGGTGACCCAGCGTGGAGTCTTGGCTGCCCCTGGGCATGGAGTGCAGCACCCTCCCCACCCCATTCCCCACTCCCCTGGGACTTACCTCCATCACGACGGCGCCGGACGGTGGATCTGCCCACCCGAATTGGTGTGCCATCGATCGGTAGCTGTCCGGTGGCCAGCTTCCAGACTGCGATGGCGACCCTCTTCTTGACGGGATGGGTGCCCGCGGCGGGTGGTGGCTCTCTGGAGCTCGGGGTGAGCCAGGCGCAGAGCTCCATGAGCGTCCGCTTTCGCATGCGGAAGTTCGGAGCCATTGCTGGTCGTCCCATTGCCCTAGGACCAGCCGGTCCCCAGTCGGTGCTGGCGTCCAGTCTCCACACTCGCCTCTGCACCCTGGGGTGGGGTGCCACAGGGACACCATGGCCTCACTGGTGAGGGGTCCAAACCGAAGGGCCCCTCCTGGTCCTGGAAGAGGAGGGCACCGACCTGGAGCAGCAGCTGCAGGCACTCCAAAATGTCCGACAGGGGCCAGAGCAGGCACATGGCCACCCCTGGTTCCATGGCACAAGACAGAGGGCTAGGAAAAAGCCCTGGCAAAAGCAGTAGGTGGCCAAAGGCAGCGGTGTCCCAAGGTCAGAGGGCAACCACCAAACCTGCTTATGGCTGTCAGTCCCTGCAAGGGGCCCTCTAGCACGGAGCGCAGATAAATGGCTGTCGGGAGATCCCTTTAAGCACGTGTCTGAAATGGCGCCAGCCCCGCCCCGGAAAGGGTTGGTGCCCTTGTGCCCTCCGCAAAATGGTTCCCGGCTTCTGCTTTTTGCGGAAAAGCGCGCCAATGTAGACGCGCTTTTCCGCAAAAGCGCACCGTTTTAACGCGAACTCCGCGCCAGTCTAGACGCGCTTTTGTGCAAATACTTTTAACGGAAAAACGTTTCCGTTAAAACCATTTGCGCAAAATCATGCCAGTCTAGACGTAGCCAAAGTGTAGCAAATCTACCACTGTGTGTCTACAAAGTCTGGGAGGCCAACCTAGTGAATGAAGTTTTTTGAATTGCCCCCCTGCTATGACTCTTTGGTTCCAAAACTAGTTGTGTCAGATTACAAATTATAACCGGCCATGCTCATTACTTGATCATTTCTATTCCTGGAGGAATCATTTGATGATTAACTGAAGTACTAAAGTTAGGATGTATCTACACTGCACTGTAACTTGAAATAAGAGACACAATTTGAGCTACGCAAATTGAGTATTTTTTTTTTTTGATGCTACTTTGAAATAGCTTATTTCGTCATTTGGTGCTGTCTACACAGCGCTAAATTTTGAAATAAAGCACTATTCCAAAACATCCCTTGCTCCTCTTAGAATGAGGTTTACAGGGACGTCGGAATAGCGAGCCTGAAATAACAGGCTTTCTGTGAAGATGAGGGATAGCATTGCGCAATGCAGACAAACCCTTAATGTGTTTGCTAACTATAAAAATAGCTCATCTGAGCTTCTGTCATCAAAGCTTTAATGACTTTTGGAACCATTTTTGACCCTTTCATTTGATCATCCAACTTTCACAATGAGAGTTAAGAATTGTCCTCCTAAGAAAACATGCTACTTTGCAATTTATTTGTCTTCAGGGACATCATGGAGACTGGTAGTTAATGTTGATTTAGACTGAGGTGTAATCTGCTTTTTAGGAGTCCTTTCATTCACATTTTTTTAATTTTCTCTTGTTTCTCTTTCTGCACTATATTGAACCAATAAAAAGAAAATTGCAACTATTGTTTCCCACACAGTATTAAGGCAGAAATTCTCAGGAGACTTGACTCCTTATCTGTTAAATACCAGTCATAAAAATAACAGGTGTCTGAGCATCAGGCCAAATTAGTATCAAGTAATGGAGCTGATTTTGTTGAGGGAGAGGGAAGGACATCTGCATGGACTTCTCCCTTACGTTGCAGATGAATCACAATAGTATATGTGGTATAGCTGCAGCCATTGTCCAGATATTTATTATAAAGGTTTATTTAGCCTGGCACAGACTAGGCTTTGTGCTTTTTAAACTGACTACAGAGGACAGCCCGCTCCTAGGGCACAACCTTAGTCACCAGCTTGCATTGTGTGGGTTTTTTTGACTGGGATACAAGTAACCCTTCCCTGCCGCAGCTACAGAGGGGCAGCAGAGCCACTCTTGCTGTGACTGCAGCCCTACATTTATGATAGGCTGCGTGGCTGTTTCCCTGCTAGGTGTAGGAAAATGGCTGGTGGAGTCCCTTAGACCATTGCCACCCCTGCTTCCTTCTCAGCCCCAACACATAGGTGATCCAATACGGGCATCTTATTCTCCCTGACTCTGCATCACAAATCCCACAACAGAACCACCCCATTTTTGCCGGAGGTAGAGCCCTCCATGCTCAGAAAAGGCGTTTAGACCTTGCCCCTTTTTGCAGGTGTGCTGACCATTGTAAAAGAACAGTCACTAGTTTCTTTCATAACAAAAGTTAAAACTGTTTGTATAGTCGATTAGAAGGGCTCGACAAATCAGACGCACTGAGTAGGAATTCAGGGGCCAGAACAGGGAGTCAAAATTTAGTCTGAAGTCCTACCATGTAGTTTACAGAGTTCCTTAAGTACTGCAGCCCATCTCTTCTAGGATCATGTTAAAACAATTAGGTAGTATTTAAATGAAATTACTGTTTTCTTGAAATAGTGATTTAGCATTCAAAAGGATCAGCTTCTGACCTCACTAAAATCAGAGTGGATTAGGGGTAACTCAGTGGAGTCACAGTAGTGCGTGAGAGACCAGCATTAGGACTAAAGTGAACAGAGTACAAGGAGTACACGAAAGGTGCATAACAAGAATGAGAAATGGGATGGGATGTTTGCTCCGTGTTTGTTTAGCTGTAGCATAGTAATTAAGTGCCTCTCAATGTTCTCATTACAAAACCCTTCTCTCTGTGTGTATTTAAGACCCACAGAAACTGACCGTAAGTATACCCTGACATAGCAGCTCACCAGCTGGTAACATTTCTTTCCTCCTTCTTCTCCCCAAACAAGTTCCCACAGTGTATAAGCGCCCAGCTTATTTTTAAGCGAAACTGTAGGTCTTTTTTGTATCCAATAGAACTACCAGCTGCGGATGCTGCTGAGGGAAACAATGTATTTGGTGTTTGTTATTAGTACTTCAAGTGAGGGGGTGCAGCAGCACCTTCAGTATTCCCAATTCCACCACTGCTGCCAGACAACTGAACAGTATCTTTTCTCCAGGATCTTCCCTATAACACACACCAGATGGTGTGACAGCTCCTTTGAAGTCACGTGTTCTATCTGCTCAAATTTGCTTTAATGCAAATTATAGTACTTTAGAAAAGTGGGTTTTTGCAAGTTTGCTGGTCCCTTACCCTAATAGTAAATTTAAAAACAAGCTTCTGGCATTTTAGGGTACAAGCCAAGCCAAAACAAAAATCCATTTCTGAGATTTACATGTAGGTGAGTATACATCACAGAGCATGTCTATATTGCAACTGGGAACATGCCTCTTCACCTGGCTAGACACACACTAACTGTTCGAACTAGCAGGATACATATAGAAGCATGGATGTTGCAGCATGGGCAGTGGCATGAGCTAGCCACCGGGCACTTATCCAGATGGTCAGGCAGGCTGGTATTTATTCAGGCAGCTAGCATGTCTGTCCACCCCATCTGGGAGGTATGTTCCTAGCTAAAGCATAGACATATCCATGGTCTCTGATGGCATGGTCTGGTCCCCAGCCCTTCCAGCTGCTTGAGGACCAGATCTCAATGGTTCTCAAAATGGCTACTCCCGGATGCCTTAGTAAGCCTGGCATTCTAATGATCACTGCTCTTGTCCTCTCAGACTACTGTTTCCTGGGATATGGTGAAGCAGAAGCAATGGGATCTCCAGCAAGGGGGCACAAAGGCCTGGTAAACTCCATCACATATCTCTCCCTGTAGAAAGGGGCCAAATTATTGATGGAGTCTGAGGCTAGTGACCCCTTGTTGTCATGGGGGGGGGGGGGGGGGGGGAGTCTGCATTCCAATGTTGGGATCACGACCAGTGTCATCTTGTGAAAACGTAGAATTAGAATTGTAATGTCAGGTACCACCATGTAATGCAATGAGTGGTGTCTCTCATTGCTTGCATCCATTTTAAGAGGGCCTGAGCTATGACTGATTTGAACAAGGCTCCTATCAGGTAATGCAAAGCCACCACTGCCCATTCTCTGGCCTAACACCCTCTTACTGTGATAGAATACTTGGTCTCTTGTTGCTGGAGTTTCTGCTTAAATAAAGAACGGGATATTCTATTCCTTGGAAGTTGAAGTATAGAGCCTAAGCTTATTTCACATATGGCCAACGATAAATGGCAATGTAAAAGAAATGGTAATGAAAAGGTTGGACATTAGAGCACAGGCTGCCGCCCCAAGGTGTCAATTATTCATGGAAAAATTATTGACACTCCTGAGGCCGCAGAATCATTTCCACGCTAATGACTTTATAAGGTCTGTTAATGAAGGTTCCTATGTCATGAAATGAGGTATAAAATGAGAGCAGTCTAGGCTTAGAAAGGCCAAAACTTTCTTTTTGGTTTTCATTCCAGTCATGATGTTATATACCTTCAGCTTGTCCCCCCTTAGATGTTTCTTTACTAAGCTAAAAAAGTCCCACTCATTGGTAGATATATGGTTTCTAGTGCCACTCAAATAAGCGTGTTAAAACTCACATGGCTATGTCTACACTGGCAGCTTCTTGCTCGAGAACTCTTTTGCAGAAGAGTTCTTGTGCAAAAACTCTTCCACAAGAGAGCGTCTACACTGCCATATGCTTTTGCGCAAGAACATCCATGGCAGTGTAGACGCTCTCTTCCGCAAGAAAGCTCTGATGGCCATTTTAACCATAGGGGCCTCTTGCACAAGAAATTTATGTTGCCTGTCTACACTGCCCTCTTCTGGAAGAACTCTTGCACAAGAGGGCTTATTCCTCGTGGGGAGAGGAATAACTCTTCCGGAAGAAGCCCTGTTTTACAATGCTATACTGTATATTTACTTCTGGAAGAACACTCGTGCAGTGTAGACAGCCGGCAAGTTTTTGCAGAAGAATGGCTGTTCTTCTGCAAGAAGCTGCCAGTGTAGACGTAGCCACAGTGTGGCCGCAGCAACATGGGCAGAGATGTTAGCTGCCCAAGTATGGACCTCGGGAGTGTGCAGGATTGTATGCAGGAAGACAGACCACGCTACTGCAGCCACCCTGCCATTTGTAATGGGCTAGTGCAGTGTTTCTCAACCTTTTTTTTATAAAGTACCCCTTTAAAAAAAATTATAAGTACCCCCAGTACCTACAGTTTTCAGACAACAAAATTTTTTCTACCATTGCAACACATTTGTAAAACGTACAAAAATAATAAAGCACTGTAAAACTTAAAACAAAATTTCAGTTTTCTCCAAATTTCAGTTGTGTTGACGTACCCCCCCCAGACTGCTCTCGAGTTCCCCTGAGGGTACTCGTACCACTGGTGGAGAAACATTAGGCTAGTCCAAGCAGCGCTAACATGTGTCTGTTTACCTGAACTCCCAGCTGCAGTGGAGACACTTTAAATGACTTGCCCAACATCACACAAATTCAGAAGCAGAGAAGGGCCCTGAAAGCATATCTCCTGAGGCATGGTCTAGTGGTCAAGGAGCTAGCCTATGCTTTCCTTCCTATAGAGTGCTGAATTGACAGCACTGGTGATTTTTTTTATCAGGACTGTCAATAAGGGAAACTTTTGGAGCTTGCAGACAACATTCTGAGGTTTACTCAGTCCCCCAGTTCTTGCATATGTTGTGTTTGTATTAATAGAAGCTACACAGGAACCTCTCTGCGTCAGCATAAATATTAAATAGGAATACCTTTCTAACCTTCCAGAGGAGCTCAAGAAAAATGGTAGTAAAGGAGTACTGCTATTGCTCTCATAAAAATTTAAAGGACAGTAAGAATTTTATTTTGCTAAGAGAGCTTATTGCTTTCTCAGAATATGCATGTTGCTTTATGTGGAACACTCATTTCCTTGTGGGTTGTCATCAATTACTGGAGAGAGTTGATCAATAAAATGAGATGGGCTACATGAATTTTAAACAGTTAAATGTAATTTACATAATATGCATAATTCTAACATCTTGGGAAAGAGACTGCTATAAAAGAGCTCACCAATCTGCAGACTTTGAGAAAAACAAGCCAAACTCATTTGGTTAAGGTAGGGAAATGCTATTGTCCTGAATTATTTATTTCTTTTTAGTAATCAGCAGTTGTGGCCGTGGACAAAGATTTATGACTGTTGTTATCTTTTTGCTTGCTGACGTAAATTAGCTTTCTGAGAAACCTAAGGTTATTTCTCAATATGCTCTTAATGGGCTGAGTCAGAACTGCTGATGATCTTTCTCTCTCTCTTTTCCTTTTTTTTAACATAGGATTCGGAGTAAAAAACAAATGAGAAGTTGTGAGCGCTTCCGTTGTGAGGGCTATAGAAACAAGGACAAGCAGTTCATGAGTGTGAGCTCATCCTCCACGATGTTGCAGGTGCTGTTCAGTAAATATGACTAACCATGAAAGCAATTTATTTTTCCAGTTGGGTCAGAGTGATGATCGTTCTAATCATTGTCATTTGTCTCTGTAAACAAGGAATTTTATTATACCACAGACTGACAATACTATGTCCCTTAACCTTATGGAAAGCTTTGTGTGTCTAATGTATTATATGCACTTCACTAATGTGAGGGGGAAAGTGACTGATGCACTTTTACATCCTTTCTGGAGACTTTAATATGATGAATCTTGTGAAATAAGTTATTTTATCTCTCGTCAGTTCCTACTAAGCAGGTATTCACATCACTCAAGCAACTGTCACAATTGGTACTAAAGAGCATGTTGTTGGTAATTTTAGCAGAGAGGGCAAATACTGGATGGACTGAAAGCTGAGCAGTCTTCATCAGCAGAGACTGTTCCTCCAAGTCAAGGCTGAGGCACAGTGGCAGAGTGAGGAGCTGTAGCTTCACTTGTGTTTGCTATGTATTTTGTGATTAAGAATGAGGAGGTGTTGCCATTTTCCATCTCTGAAAGGTTGGAATCTTTTCCCAAGCACCAAATCAACTGCATAAAGGGGGGAGGGAGGAAACCCTACCACTTGTAAATTTAACGATCTCTTCTTCACTGGTGGACACCTATCCACCACACAAAAGTCACCACACATTTGGAACAATATATAGATTCTGCTGAAGAGGTCAGGAAACAAAGAAGAGGAGCTGCAAGTCAGGTGGAGAGGTAAACTGCCAGAATGCTCTAGGACATTTGCAAAAAATGGGTCCGATTTATAGATGGCAGTAGGCAGTAAAGTTAGTCTCTTGCTTAGGGAAATTTATTCAAAAAATGATACCTAGGTTTTCTTTCAAATAATCCCATAAACTAGAGAGAAAGGAATAACCTAACATTTTTCACATCTTGGCTTAACATCAGGCAGCTAGAGAGTCTACTCTCTCAATTTATACATCATTGTGGCAATTCAGGTCATCTGAGATGCTCTTGCTTTGGCCTCACTAGTGCTTATGAAGTGAGAGTCCTTTTTGGAATATGTCATTTGCCAGCCATTCATTTCCCCTACATCAGAGACACTGCCTCTCTGTCACATGGGCAGATCCTCATGATGAAGGTATGGGAAGGGCCTGCATTGCTGCTGGTAATCTGGCACTGTGGTTCTTGCACAGCTTGTTAAAACTTTCATTTGGGAAAGCTCTGCAAATAGCCACTGTTTTATATGGCACCATACCTGTTTATTGTGATAACTAGATCAGAGTAAAGCTATCAGTTAAACCACATCTAATTCCAACCTTTAGCTCCCAGTGGAATTATGGTAGGATTGTATCTATACTAGATTGCAAAACCAAGACTATAAGACCTGCATCTGCAGGTCCATTCTAGCCAAGCTTGCATTTGAGCATTCACAATGCATTACCATGTAAGCCTAATAGCTATGTCAACACCAACATGTCCATGCTGTACTAACCAGCCTCAAGTCAAGACCTTGTTGGTTTGGGGAGTTCCTGAAATGATTACTGGTTTTAAGAAAATTGGCCTTCCAGACTTCACTGGGCTATCAATGGGACTCATGTGCACATAGTTTGCCCTCTGCAAGGAGCATGAGTCCATAGCTGCAAAGAGTACGACTCCATTGTTATGCAGGACTTGATGGATCACTGAGGCAGGTTCATGGACAGCAACATGGGATATAGTGGGAGGGTACAAGATACACTTTTGATTTTCTGCAAAATGGATATTGTTATAAACATAAGAACATTAGAACAGCCATACTGGGTCAGACCGAAAGTCCATCGAGCCCAGTATCCTGTCTTCTGAAAGTGGCCAATGCCGCAGGGAGTGAATAGAACAGGTAATCATCACGTGATCCCTCTCCTGTCATCCATTTCCAGCCTCTGACAAACAGAGGCTAGGGACACCATTCCTACTTATCCTGGCTAATAGTCATTGATGGACCTAACCTCCATGAATTTATCTAGTTCTTTTTTGAACCTTATTAAATTCCTGGTCTTTACAACGTCCTCTGGCAAAGAGTTCCACAGAATGACTGTGAGCTGTGTGAAGAAAATCCTCCTTTTGTTTGTTTTAAACCTGCTACCTATAAATTTCATTGGTGACCCCTAGTTCTTATATCATGGGAACAAGTAAATAACTTTTCCTTATTTACTTTCCCAACACCAGTCATGATTTTATAGACCTCTATCATATCCTTCCCTTAGTCTCCTCTTTTCTAAACTGAAAAGTTCCAGTCCTTTTAATCTCTCTTCATATGGGACTCGTTCCAAACCCCTAATCATTTTTCTTGCCCTTTTCTGAACTTTTTCCAATGCCAATATATCTTTTTGAGATGAGGCGATCACACCTGCATGCAGTATTCCAGATGTGTGCATACCCTGGTTTTATATGGAGGCAAAAAGATATTCTCTGTCTTATTCTCAATCCCTTTTTTAATTATTCCTAACATTCTGTTTGCTTTTTTGATTGCCACTGCACACTGAGTGGATGTTTTCAGAGAACTATCCACAATGACTCCAAAATCTCTCTCTTGAGTAGTTATAGCTAAATTAGTCCTCATCATATTGTATATATAGTTGGGATTTTTTTTCCCACCCAATGTGCATTACTTTACATTTGTCAACATTAAATTTCATTTGCCATTTTGTTGCTCAATCACTTAGTTTGGTGAGATCTTTTTGAAGCTCTTCACAGTCTGCTTTGGTCTTAACTATCTTGAGCAGTTCAGTATCATCTTCAGATTTTTCCACCTCGCTGTTTATCCCTTTCTCCGGATCATTTATAAATAGGTTGTATAGGATAGGTCCCAGGACAGACCCTTGGGGGACCCTACTAGTTAACTCTCTCCACTCTGAAAACTTACCATTTATTCTTTCCCTTTGTTTCCTGTTGTTTAACCAGTTATCAATCCATGAAAGAACCTTCCCTCTTATCCCATGACAATTAACTTTACTTTAGAGCCTTTGATGAAGGACCGTGTCAAAGGCTTTCTGGAAATCTAAGTATACTATATCCACTAGATCCCCCTTGTCCACATGTTTGTTGACCCCCCTCAAAGAACTCTAGTAGATTAAACTTAAAAAACAACAAATAGTCTGGTAGCACTTTAAAGACTAACAAAACATTCGTCTTTAAAATGCTACCAGACTATCTGTTGTTTTTTAAGTTTTTCCTGTTACAGACTAACCCTCTGAAGCTCTAGTAGATTAGTAAAACAGGATTTCCCTTTACAGAAACCACGTTGACTTTTTCTCCAACAAATTATGTCCATCTATGTGTCTGACAATTTTATTTTTTACTATAGTTTCAACTAATTTGCCCGGTGCTTACGTAAGACTTACGTGTCTGTAATTGCCAGGATCACCTCTTGAACCCTTTTTAAATATTGGCATCACACAGTTAATAGTTCCGCAATTTCACATTTTGAGTTCTTTCAGAACTCTTGGGTGAATGCCATCTGGTCCCAGTGACTTGTTACTGTTAAGTTTATCAGTTTGTTCCAAACCCTTCGCTAATGACACCTCAATCTGGGACAATTCCTCAGATTTATCACCAAAAAAGAATGGCTCAGGTTTGGGAATCTCCCTCATGTCCTCAGCTGTGAAGACCAAAGCTAAGAATTAATTTAGTTTCTCCGCAATTACTTTATCATCTTTGAATGCTCCTTTAGCATCTTGATCGTTCAGGGGCCCCACTGGTTGCTTAGTAGGCTTTCTGCTTCTGATGTACTTTAAAAAATTTTGCTATTACTTTTTGAGTTTTTGGTTAGTTGCTCTTCAAAATCCTTTTTGACTTTTCTTATTATTATTAGAGTTTATGCTCCTTTCTATTCTCCTCACTAGGGTTTAACTTCCGCATTTTAAACAATGCCTTTTTATTTCTCACTGCTTCTTTTACTTGGTTGTTAAGCCACAGGGGCACTTTTTTGGTTTTATTACTGTGTTTTTTAATTTGGGGCATACATTTAAGTTGTGCTTCTATTATGGTGTCTGAAAAATTTCCATGCAGCTTGCGGGGATTTTACTTTAGTTACTGTACCTTTAATTTCTGTTTAACTAACCCCCTCATTTTTGTGTAGTTTCTCTTTCTGAAATTAAATGCCACAGTATTGGGCTGCTGAGGAGTTTTTTCCCACCACAGGGATGTTACATTTTATTACGTTATGGTCACTATTTCCAAGTGGTCCAGTTATATTTATCTCTTGGACCAGATCCTGCATTCCACTTAGGACTAAATCAAGAATAGCCTCTCCCCTTGTGGGTTTCAGAACCAGTAGCTCCAAGAAGCAGTCATTTAAGGGATCAAGAAATTTTATCTCTGAATACCGTCCTGGGGTGACATGTACTCAATCAACATGGGGATAGTTGAAATCCCCCACTCTTATTGAGTTTTTTTATTTTGATAGTCTTTCTAATCTCTCTTAGCATTTTATCGTCACTATCACTGTCCTGGTGAGGTGGTCAATAATATATCCCTACTGCTATATTCTTATTATTGGAGCATGGAATTACTATCAGTAGAGATTTCATGGAACATTTTGGTTCATTTAATATTTTTATTTCATTTGATTCTATATTTTCTCAAAGGGATCCTGCATGCCCCCTTTTGCCATTGTTCATAAAACCATACTCTGGCAACAGAGGCCCCGGCAAAAGGTTTGACTAGATGCTCAGTAGCTGTAGGAAGAATGATGGTGGAATATGCAGTTGGCAGATTGAAATCTCAGTGGCGTTGCCATCATAACCAATTGCATACCAATGGTTTTAATACAATCCACATTATTGCTCTACGAATGTCTGTTAGGACAGAGGTAAACCATGTTACCAGAAGTGGACTTAAGACACTGATTGACTGCTACACATAAGAAAGTGCACTTATCCTTATGGGGGAAGGGAGGGAGAGAAGGTCCATACATGCAACAACAGTCAGGGATGTTTTGTGCGTCTACACAATGGGTTTTATTGTGCAATGGATGAGGGGGGAATGAGATAGTATTTGTAAGTGGCCACACTCATCCCACTATTTCTAGGGAAATTTGGGAAGGTTTGAGTTTATGTTATGCATTGTTATGCATTTTACACATACGTTATGTACCTCAAGACACAGCTTATGAGTTACTGTGTTGTTCCATTTTAAGAAAGTTAATGAAACCAGCTTGTGCAAATGTAACACTATATATTTAAAACAAGTAAGTGACAAGTAACCATGTAAATACCTAATGGCAGATCAGCTGTTATGCACACATAAAGCTGCCCATATTAAAAGATTAGATAAAATTGCAAACTAGTCAATGCCTACACACTGTCACCACAGCAGTGACACTGCTCCTGGGTGTTCCCTGTCCTCCTGGGCCATCATTTCATCACTTGCTATTCCTTCTTGTACCCTGGCACCTGGTTTCTTTTCTCTGGCCAGCAGAGAAAAGAGTACAATGAAATAGTACAATGTCTGACTATGAGGGAGAAAAAAATCTACCATCTTCCCATGGTCTGCATCACTTGGTTTTATTAGATTCATACAAAAATTGCTGCCCAGCTCAAGAGGTCCTGGAAGCCAATACACATCATATTTAGATGAACATATCAAAAAGTTAAAATAATTTATAAACCCCCATAATTTGTCCCAAGGCTGAGTATAGTGGCTTAGGGCCTTCCTATGAGAAACCTCATTAATAACTGTGGTTGCAAATCCTTTCAGGTAAGACATGCTCTGGAGGCCATTAACATTGAAACATGATGGGTTTTTTCCCTTTCATATGTTTATTTTTTTTAATCTTGAGTCATCCGTGCAGCATTATTTTATTACCACTAAACACAGACAAATCTCCCATTGACTTCAATGGGATCAAGATCCATCTTATATTTAAGAATATTTAACCATTTTTTAAAAAAATGAATCCAGGTTTCTTCTGTGATATTTTAAAATTGTGTGGCACTGTTGGGTGCAGCTGAGATCATCTCTTACATGGCACTCTTCCCCTGGAGTGACATGCTTTATAAGTCTAGAAAGAAGACTTGAGTCCAGGTTCTAACTCCTACTCCCAAGGGCCTTTCAATACAGTAGCCCACTGCGCCACCTCATGGCCACTAGTATTCTATTTGTAATGCTTTTCTCAGACATTTAATGAGTAAAGTTTGTTAACTTATAAAGTTCAGATGTGCATACGACTTATGAAAAGCAGGGATATTAGTCCTATGCACAATTCAGGTACTTTTAATATTTCAAAGAGATGTCAGCCATTTTTTTTCCAAACAAAAGATATCACATAAATTCATCCTACATAGAAACACTTTCTAAGTATCATTTTTCATTGTTATTTTCGTAACTCTGATATATTGCAATACAAATACATTCTTATTAGTAGCTGAAAGCCCATGTTGTCAAGTGGCTGCAATTCATATTCATGTGTGTAGGGGAAAAAAGCTAAAAGTGATTGAGAATGTAAAAATTGGACGACAGACCACAAATCCAGAGTAATGAGCGAACCTAGTGATACTCTAAACAGAAAGAACTCTCAGCTATCCTTATGGTTGTTTCCATCACTTCATGCTAATTCAGACGCTGTGCTTGAGAGACACATGAAAATGACAATCGTGGAATCTTATCTAGATTATATAGTCATGCATATGGCCAAATATTAAAATAAATGCAACTCCCATCCTCTCACATTTATTGAAGGTGATCAGCCAAATGTCAGAAAAATCCAAAAGCTCAGGAGTGAAATCCAGGCCCCACGAAAGGCAACAAGAGTTTTGTCATTGAAGACAATGGGGCCAGGATTTCACCCATGGGTTCTAGCACAGCATGACTTCAGTGGTGCAGAATGTCTCATTTATTTTATAACATACTTTTTCAACACAAAGATAGGTAAATAAAAGCCAGCATTGGAAGTTTCAGCCCAAAACAGGTTGGTCTGTCAAACTTACAAACAACTACCAAGGGGAAACAATGGGAGTTACCTTTCAAATTTACGATAACCATGTGCTACCACATGCACTTTAATACAGTGCATTACTGTGGTTATTTTGTGTGTGCAAGTTTGAGCTAAATAGTTCAACTGTTTGAGTTATGCATGTATACAAAAATTGCCCATGCAAGACTCAAATGGCTGGGCCAGCTTTTCCCAAACTTGATTTATTTTGTAGATCTCACTAAGCAAACCTAGAGGAACTTGAGGGGTGAGATTAATGAGGGTAAACTATTTTTTTACCTGACCTGTATAATTGTTAAATTAGTGGCTCGCCTTTCCCATCAATGTATTTAATGGAGTTGCTGCTACTTTGTTTACATTGATTATATTTTTAATTAACCACCATACCTATTGTGTATAATAACAGATCTCATGAAGGTAACTAATTAGTATTCAATATGTTTAGTAGTTTTGAAGTTCTGAATACTGAATTATTTTTTCCCTACAAGTACAGAAGGCTCTCCGGGTTTGCTTTTAAGCTTAGTCTAAAGCAGCTTTCATACAGTACAGGTGATTTGAAGAGCTGTATAGCATCACTTAGAACTGCCAGGACTAATAAAGTTAGACTTTTATGTTGTGGAGGAGACATTCTAGTGTCAGTGGAGGACGCAGTGGTATGTCCTTACATGTCACACATAGTCCATTGGGAGCAAAAAACACTGAGCCAATATTCTGCTGAATTCTGTTCTTACCTCTGCCACTGCTTTAAGTAGCAATTTGGGAAAGCCTTTCAACACCCACAGAAGGCTTGTAAATAACTATGATCTTCATTTTCCATGTGACATAATGATGTTTGGTGATATTAGAAGTCCTGCCCAAGTTAATTTTTTGAACACTGGTCTCAACCTCCATAACACACTTAGGGTACTTCTACATAGCCGGGGTAAAGCCGAAATAAGCTAAGCAACTATAGCTACATCATTTGCGTAGCTTAAGTCAAAATAGCTTATTTCGGCTTTTGGCGCGATCTACACAGTAGGAAGTCTGAGAAAGAGCACTCTTTCTCTGACTTCCCTTACTCCTTGTAAAATGAGGGTTACAGGAGTTGGAGTAAGATGTCCTCCAGCTCAACATTATTTCGACATTATATCGAAATAACTGCTTGTAGTGTAGATGTGGGCTATGTTATTTTGGAATAACGATGTACCCTCATTCAACAGGACCACAGTACAACCAAAGCACTGACCTTAAGATGTGTTTAAAAATTCCTCCATCAGTAAAGTGGGAATAATCCTCATATTTGCTTCGCTATGGGAATGTGAGTCGCAAATTGATATTTGTACAAAGCTTAAAAAACAAGGCAGTACAGAAGTGTTCATCATGAGATGCCGCTTGCAGAGATTAATACTGCATAGCTAGAGAGATGAATCTCTTTCTGATCCTAGCTCTATTGCCTTCTGGAGAGTCCAGGAGGAAGATGGGGGAGTCAAGGGGAACTTGGGCATAGGAGGAGAAAGGATTATTTGGCCGAGCTGACAGAGGCAAATCTCAACAGAGATAAAAAGATACAATAGAACAGCAGTGAAGACCTTTGGCAGTGCTATGGAGGGAATGGTAGTTGGCTTCATAACCTAAAATGTAGTGGTAAAATACAAGCCACACTGAAGTCAATAGCAAAAACCTCTCATTGGACGGGACAGGATTTCACTCTAGACTTGCAATATTGGTCTTTCAGGCATGAGAAAGTCCAAATCAGGCAAGGGTGACTCAATTCTTCAGCATCAAGGTACATAAATTGAGTTTCATGCTGTTTACACTATGGATTTTTCCAACTTCCCATCTGCTCTGGCTGGCTGGCTAAGAATCCATGGTGCATTTTACAATAGTTTGAGCCTTGCCAGGTCTCCTGTAAGCAATCAGCACCACCATCTGCCCCACCTCTATCTATAGCTGCTTTATAAAAGCATTGCTTCTTCAGTTGCACTTGAAAGTTACAGCCAGTGATGTTATATAGGGAAAATGCCTAGCTCTTGCTAATATACTGCCAGTGACTTGTATAATAGCTGAGTTGTCAAAGAAACAGTCAGTTATAGTTCAACTTTCCTAGCTGGGGCAGGAGGAGGGGGTCAGCACTGAACCTCTCCTTCCCCCCTCCCCAGCCCCAGGATCTAGGGCAGTTGGGTCGTGACCCCTTCACAGAAATGGGAATTGATGGAGAACTGGTGACCAGAAAATGCACCAAGGAGGCCAAGGAAAGAAACAGTGCAGCAGCCTACTCAGACCAAGGGAAACTTAAGGGCACATGCAGCGCCACTGAATGAGGCCCAAACACAGCAACCTGGAGAGACATTCAACAGGAGAAGCTTTACCACAGCTCTGACATTATCCTTACTGTAGGAAAGATCCTGCTGAAATTCAGTGAAGTTTTTCCCTCGCTTAGTGCTGCTGAAATTGGCCTTAGGAGTTTGATGCAAGCCAGTGGGTATATTTGCATAGTAAGCTGCCAGAGCCGACCGGAGAAATGCTTTCTATTTGTCTGATTTTTTTCTCCTCCAGATATTTGGCCAGACAGAATGAGGGAGAAGCAAATACAGCTGCACTTTTTTTAACAGCAAAGTTGTTGGCTCCTCATCTTGTCTGAATTCAGAATGTCACAACAGTTTTCAAATAATTGTGTTCTTTGACTTACTTAAAATAGAGGAATTAATCACATAACTTTCAACTCAGTGGGCCAATCTGATTAAAGACTCAGTGGTTTGTGGGAAAAGGTGAGGAAAAGAAGCTAATGAGGGGAACTGGCTATTAATCTAATCTCCCAATGCAGCTACTAGTAAAACAATTCTAGCCTATTCATATTTACCTTGTGTTAACAATGCCATCAACTTGAAATTGGAGATCTTCTAATTTAAAATCTAATTAATTTTAAAATTGCTGATATTACTCCTGCCCCTGAGCCCCTCCCAGTTTTGGGGCATTACAATAATATTTTCTTATATTTTAAAAATGCTTTTCTCCACTGCTGCATGAAAGACCCACTCTAACATGGGAAACTAACTGACCACACAAACAAAACTGATGAGATACAGAATTCTGTCAAATTTTTCTGATCTTTCAACATTAAAATAATGGTGTAATATACACCGCCACCAGAAAATAAATTCTGGTCAAAGTGTGATTTTTAAGCTGATAGAAGAATGTGATTTTCTTATGCTTTGTTATGCTGTTTGGCCAATGTGTTTCCTCATCAAGTTGCAGGTAATAGTAAATGAAACGTTCCTGCTGAAGGGATTGTGCAGTTCTATTTGCTATATTGTTTAAATCAGATCATCCTGCAAAACTCCCTCACTACACATGTTATTCAACCATTTCTGAGGGCAACACCCCTGACAAAGGAGGAGGCAGGGAAGAAATGGTCAGGAAACTGTACTTATCCTGTCTTACCACAGAGTGTCACCCTTACTCTATGTGTTGCTTTGGTAGGCAGTATTTCTAAGGAGTGCAAAAACAGCTTAATTAATAATCCTATCTCACTACCCCACATTGTGCTATTGGAACAATATTGAAGGACAATGTTGGTGGTTGTTGTAATAACGTAATGATAGATGGAAATTGTAGTAAGAGACTAGACTTCATTTCCTGGTCCCTTTGTGTAATTACAAAAGGTTGATCTCTGGCACATTAGGGGGGTCAATAGCCAATGATGCCAATGGCTGCTGTTAGTCGCGATCTGACTCTAGTGCATCTGTTCACCTATAGGTTAAATAGTGAGATGGCAGAAGATGTGGACCTCTTATGCTGTACATAGTAACAGACACCCATATAATCTTCTTGAAAACCTTTATGTTTACAAAATACAACATAACAGAATCCAATCAATTCCCCCAGATTACATAGAGGACACGTGGCTCTGGATATCTGTCCTTTTTTAGGTACGGCATTTCCAAAGACACGTTTTGGTGCAGAACCTACCACCAGCTCCTTAAACAGAAAAGTCAAACTTGCACAGAGTATGAATAGTGTAGGTCTAAAACTATTACCTGAGAACTCTTAGAATGTGTTTCATTCTTTTTTTAGTCTTGTCCCATACAGACACAATGTTGACTCCTTCAGCAAAACTAAACCACCAATGTCACTAGGAGTCATGTGACAGAAAATGTAGTGTGAACAAAGCAGCAGCCTGTATATTTAAGTCTCTCATTTGTTACTGTCATTCAACCACTTCAGAGAGATGGTCCATATTATTTTAGTCAAAGAACCAATGGAGATAGTTCAGGAGTAGCTACACACCCAAAAGCAGTTTTATCCATCTTTGTTAATGATCAGAGCCATATTTGGAGCACTAAGAACAGCTTTAACACTGTGTTACAAAAGGACTATCATCATGAGAAACTACATTAGAATGGTAGGGGAAGTAATGGCTGATGCGGTTATTAAAGATTTAGAAAAACCTAGGCTCTTAATCCTGCACCTATTGAAGTCATTGACTTTTTTTTTTTTAATTGGAGCAGGATTAGTCTCCTTTTTCTTTCCACAAAGCACCTGTTAATGGGAGACTTACTGAAGCATAAAGGATACATGCTATGGAACAGAGTTGTTTATGATAGTATCCTAAGCAAGATTTCTATAATCACTTCTCTTTTTTCAAGAGCATGGCCTGCAGCTGTGATTAAATTTCAACAGATGTTTTGTTTAACTTAATAGTATGTGACCCAGATATAAATATCACTGCGGTAGCCTATGAGTTGGTATTGTAATCTATACTAGCTGGAAGACAGCAAGGGAGAAACAGCTAACATGATATCCCTGATACTAGTAGGAAGTTGCCATAGCTACAAGGTGAGTCATATATGAAAAATGAAAAGCTGAACTCTGACTATGCTGACATTATGATATTCTTGTATTTTAGTTTAAGCTATAATGATCTGTTTTGGAGGACTAACAAAAAGAAATAAATCAGACTTGACAGCATCCAACTCTTGCTTAGCAAAATTTGAATTTCCCCCTCCAAAATTAAGTTTAGGGAGAAATAGCTCAGGGAACTTCTATGTCACAGCAGATATTTATTTTATTGTCCCTTTATGTGCATTCAAAAGCCTTTGAGATTCTGATAATTGTTTAGCAAGTGGACTGAGAAAACAGAAGGTAAACACACAAAGAGAGACAACAGGATTTCGTTCTCTCTTCCCGCCCCCCACCCCACCCCCCACACAATATAACATATAGCATAAGTAGTTAATAAAAACTGCATTTTCCCCCAACAAGCTAATAGAGAGACTGATCTTCACCTCAACTTCAGAACTGCATGATAGTAATTTCATCTGCAGTGTACAGTGTGAGGGTTGCTTGTTTAGTTTCCAAAATTATTTAAACACAATGGAAACAAATCTCCTGTAAATAGTTCTTACAAATTCTGGACACTTTTCGACACTCTACATATAAAATACTATAGGTGCAAAGAGGATGACTTTGGTGATATAGTCCCCATCCTATTCCAAATAAAACTACATACTTAGAGAAAAAAAAACACTCTGCAAGTCACACCTCACAAGGACTGGTTTATTAACAAAAAAGAAACTCCTAAGTAATATTGCATGCACACTCCAGCCCAAGCCTTGTCCTCAGGGTTGTTTCCTCCTGAAGTTCCTTCCCTCAGCTCCTGCCTGTCTCAAGTTCTCTCTCTGTCTGAGGATAGAATCTAATAAGCCCCAGTGAGTCAGCGCCAATTACCTGCAGCTCCGGGCAGGGTTCCAACAATAGGAGAGTCCTGGCACTCACTGCAGCATATCTGTAAGAAGCCCAAAATGTTAAGGTTATTAATCATTTAAATGCCACATCATCTACAGCAGTTGGGATTCCACAGAGCATGGAGACAGAATTTCAAAGCCATGTTTGCCAAAAACAAAGTAGGCAACATTTTTAGAAGAATTTTCATAGGAACATGGGAATTAACAGTCTGGATCAATTGCAAGGTCCATCTAGACTTGGCATCCTGCCCTCAATAGTGGCCAGTATCAAATACCCCAGAAGCAGCATTTACCAGCAAGCAGCCCACTCCACCTCCCCTCTTTACCAGGAGAGCATCCAAAGATTCTTGTGTGGCCTTTGAGAGGCAAACTGGGACCTAATGTATAAGAAAAGACACCTGCTAATTGGATGTTCCCTTCCCTGTATTCAATTCTTGTCATAAGAGTGGGCATTCATAAGTGAGAACCAACATACTGTGATATTCTATTGCTGAGCAGTCATTAAATCATCTACATTCTTCCTCCTTTAAATGTGGAACCGTGAAAATCTTAATAGTCTTGCCTCATTCCTTCAGTACCTCACATCATCGCCCTCAATTAGCAGTGAATTCTATGGGAGTTGAGGTGGCTCAGAGAGTGTCACATAGGATCAAAATCTGAATTTTATTAGTTTCTTATTCATAATTGCCGTCACCAGCAATGATCTATCACCCTCTGAACAAGCTACCTTTTCCCTATCAATCATATGCTGTCCTCCTGGCCTGGCTCAGAAAGCTTGATGATGTGTCAGAGTAAGAGCCACACACATTTGTTTCATGTTCAAGATCTTTTGGAGAATTATATATTTAATTGTAACTGTTGTTGGGGAAGGGGCACTGTTGTTCTTGTGTTCGCCATTATGATTTTTCAGAAGTTGTCATTGAGCTTTCTGACACCCTGTCCTGAAAGGAGCAGAAAAACCGAGGTCATCACCTGATCTTAGTCTGCACAGCAACAAGGGGCGCTCACCCACCCCTCAAGGCTCTTTTGCCAGTCTGAGATGCTGAAGGGGCAGCTCTGTTGCAAACCCTTCAGGCAGTTGGGTTGTTTCTCTGGTTGGGAGATCAGAGAGCTTTAGCCAGAGGACCTGTGGGATGTGGTCTTGCAGTGGTGGAACAACCCAGATACCCACACCTAGTAATGGCTATCAATAATATACTTGAATCATCATGGTTTATAATATATTAATATTGCATTAACAGTTGTATTGCCAAGAGGCAATGGTTCTTCCCTTAAGGGATTCGGAGGCAATAAGCGCACAAATTGGGTGACGGCTTAAAGATTTTACTAAGCAAATATTAAGGTAAAATACAATGCTTAATATTAGAATAAAATACCATGAAGCAAATCTTAGAATAAAATACAATACTTATTAAGCCTAAGCAAATCTCAGAATAAAATGCAATGCCTACGTCCCTTCTGCTGCCGGGAACCCCCTGAAGAAGGACAGCGGACGGACCCCAGCGGCCATTGCGTAGCACCTTCTGAGGCTTTGGTCTACGCCGAGGTTCCAATGTTAGGAATATTCCCAGCACTTATATACTGTTGGATCTACAGTAATCACCCCTGTTGTTTTGAGAACCTAACAAGATCGTTGATACATTGCATATTTTCCCACATCCAATAATTAGCTTGTTGATACTTTGCATATTTTCCTAGGCCAAATAATTAGCATTATCAGGTGGGAACATTCAGCAAAGATAGCTATGTAATCTTCCCAAGCCCTCCTGCACTCCCATACCAGGTGCATGGCCTTGGGACCTGTCCCAGAACTTGTTGAAAGTCAACAGTGCATTCCTACACTGTACCATCTTGAGCAAACAGCTAACTCTTTGGGTATGTCTACACTTGCACCCTAGTTCGAACTAGGGATGCAAATGCAGGCATTCAAAATCAGCTGTGATTCGAACTAGCACACCAGTGAGATCATGCTAATGAAGCGCGGGATATTTAAATCCCCGCTCCACTAGCAATTTCGAATGCCTGCATTTGCATCCCTACTTCGAAATAGGGTGCAAGTGTAGACATATCCTTTGAGAACAACAAAAGAATAATAAGAAGCAAAAAGCACAAATGGCTGCCTAGAGCATCCAGGCCTGTAAGAAAATGCAGGCACAAAAGGAACAATTGTGGTACACCACCTAATTTCCTCGACCTCACAATCATCTTCCGCATTTCCACTACAACAGTGTTTGCATTTAAGGGAGTACAGTTGAAATCACAAAGAGTCAAAGAATACAGAAGTTAAGAGTCATACGGCAATAGTAAACTGTGCTTAAGATACAAGATTTAAAATATTAAGATACACTATCAGACGAAAGGGAATACAATATACTACCTATGTGCAAGGAACATGGATAACAAAATCTTCAATGCAGGAATAACTTGCAGAGATTCTAAAGTGATAGGACCTGTAGTGTTTTGTCCTCACACTAGAAGTTATAGGCCTTTTTTTTTTTTTTTTGGATTGTGTGTGTGTTTCAGTGAAAGTATTACAATTTCCCTCACACAAGTGGCCCTGGCAGCAACTCCTATAACCTGCAGGCAGGGGTGTGCACAGGAATAAAAATTGGGCTGCTGTTGGAGGGACACTTTCTGTGCTGCGGTGGCAGGAGCACCTGCCTCTCCCCCTACAGATCTGGGGCTAGAGAAGAAGCATCCTCAGGGCCACAGAAGCTGTTATCTGCTGCCCTGAGCCCAGAGGAGTTCTGAGCCTGAGCCTGATGGGTTGGTCAGGGTTTGGAAATCTGCATCACTTACTCAGAATCTCATGAAATGTTTTGTCAACTCTAAGTTGTCTTGGGTTCACCTAACGTGTTTTAAGTATTAGCTTTTTTGCTTTTTAGAATGATTGGCTTTCTAGACTAATAGTTCTCTCTTGCAAAAGAATCTTATGATTCTTAGAATTAGAGGAAGTGAATTAAACTCCCTTTTTCAGTCTTAGGTTTGGCTTTTAATAAAAAGTATTAACATCTCAAAGGAAGCTCAGTCTGACACAAGCTTCTCCTACTCTGATGTATTTTGTAAGTGCTTCTCTTCTTTGATTACATGGAGGAATAGTAGATCTTTTCCTGTGGGTCAAGTATTGCTTGCAAGAACTGACAGCTATAATCTCTTTTCTAAAAAAAGACCGAGTCAGTGCTACCAAGAAAACAATGCCATGTTTCTAACGTATTGAGGGAGTGGGAAATGCCAAGCCAACGCAGCTTGATCTGTGAAGAATATTTCCAATGGTGGTGTTTTGTTTTACATGGTGGTATATCTTAAAGAAGAATCATATTTATTTTGAATGAAAGGAATAGATTGGAATTTAAAAAGCTATGCTGTATAATTCAAAGTGAGAATGAAGTTTGATTTAAAACCAGTGCCTTTTGTACTCTGCAAAGTGAGAGTCAAGTGTGAAACAAAAAATACAGTATCTTTTTATTAGGTAATACCTACTTTCCAACATCGGAAAAAAGCATGCTGTATCACAGGACCCCCGCTTTGTCACCTTGTTTCTTAGGATTTGAAAACATTAAGGCTATGTCTACACTCGCGGCTTCTTGCGCAAGAACATCTTGCGCAAGGGTTCTTGTGCAAGAAGTCTTGCGCAAGAAAACGTCCACACTGCCATGTGCAAGCTGTGCTTTTTGCAAGAGTGCCCATGGCAGTGTGGACGCCTCTGCAAGAAAGCTCTGGTGGCCATTTTAGCCATAGGGCTTTCTTGTGCAAGAAATCCCTGCCGAGCGTCCACACTGCCCGCTTGCGCAAGAGCTCCTGCGCAAGAGGGCTTACACCTGTTAAAAAAGAGCGTAGCTCTTGCGCAAAAAGCTCTCTCTTACCACGCCGTACTGTAAATTTCCTTGTGCAAGAGCGGGCGGGCAGTGTGGATGCTCTGCAGATTCTTGCGCAAGAACGGCCATACTTGAGCAAGAAGCCGCGAGTGTAGACATAGCCTAAGAGACCTTGAAAAGCCATCTCCCCTAATATATTGTCAAGTATTGCAACACTCTTGACAGAGCTGGGTTGGAAGGACAGGGAAAATATGAATGCTGGCCAATGGTTAAAAAAGAAGTTTTTGCCAGGCAAAAAAAAGTCTTGCTTGTATGACAGCCTGCTTCCTTGCTTGTGAAAGAGTATTTCTTTGAAAGGAAAATGAAGGTTTCTATAGTTGTCTTTGCAGACCCACTGACAAGGGGACAAAGAGGGCAGCTGCTCCTGAGCCTACCGCTGTAAGAAGGACCCTGACTCCTGCTGCCTCTACAGTAAATGGCCTGGGGGAGGAGCTATTTCGAATAGCAGCAGTGGAGCAACCATGCTACTGCTATTCTGAAATTATTTCGAAATAACAGGCTAGCTGTGTGGACACTTGCATAGTTATTTAGGAATTACGGACGTTATTCCAAAATAACGCTGCTGTGTAGACATACCCTAGGTGACACTGAAGGGCTGGGTGGGGGAGGCTGGCCTTAGCCTCACCCTTTCCACCCAAGACCCCACCCCACCCCAAGGGCCCCAGACCTACCCCCCCACCTCACCCAGGCCCTGGCAACATTCAATATTTCTGTGCATTAGGACTCTGTGGGCTCGTCTAGACTATGCTGAAGTTTCAAAAGAGGATATGCAAATTCCACGGGAGAAAGCAGAGCTTTCGAAAGTGAAAGTAGTCGGGATGTGTTTTTTTTCGGCAACCCTTCCTTTTTTTGAGAAGCCGCGTAAACCTCATTTTTTGAGGAAGAGCTGCTTTTCGAAAAAGGGGAGGTTGCCAAAAAAAAACGCATCCCTACTACTTTCACTTTCGAAAGTGAAATCTGAAGAAGATATGCAAATTCCCGCAGAATTTGCATATCCTCTTTTTGAAACTTCAGAGTAGTCTAGACATAGCATGTGTGTGTATTGTACTTGCCCAAGTTGTTTCTTTCCTAAAACCACATTTAGGATTCAGCCCCACAATGGAATGGAGCAGCTGATCAAATCACACACAGCAATATTATCCAGCTATTTAGACAAGAAAGTGAAGAATGTCATGTCCAGTTACAAATGCAGGAAAAGTTGGGGCAGGCAGAATGGCACCCAGCAGGGAATCTGGCCAAGACGCAAGAGGTAACAGCTATTTTTGCCTCAGAGCGGTAGCCGTGTGTGACACTTACCATTAGGACCTGTGATCACCAGGAGATGATATATAATGACTATTGAACTTTTTAATTTGTACGTACCATATCAGGATAGCTAAACTATCTTGCTCAAATGTGAGGACTCATAGCTTGGTTCATTCCTGAAGTAGGAAAAAAATCTTGCCATAGATAGATATTGCAAATGTTACTGGTCCATATCAATATTTTTAATAATCCTATTTATCCAGTGCTCATCAAGTAGCACCCAAGTTTCAACACAAATAAAGACTTCCCGAATCTTAGTAGTATAGACCAGTGTTTCTCAAACTTTTTTTATAAAGTACCCCCTTTAAAAAAAGTATAAGTACCCCCAGTACCTACAGTTTTCAGACACACAATATTTTTCTATTGTTGCAACACATTTAAACAACTTAATCGTAGCCGGGCGGGCAATTAAATTTTTGGGTGTAAAAAGTACAAAAATAATAAAGCGCTGTAAAACTTAAAACGAAAATTCAGTTTTCTTCAAATTTCAGTTGTGTTGACGTACCCCCCCAGCCTACTCTCAAGTACCCCTAAGGGTACTCATACCACTGGTTGAGAAACACTGGTATAGACAAAGCAATCAAGGATGATGGGGGAAAGACAGTAAGTGATATTGATATCTGAGGAACTAGATTCCAAACAGAAATACATAATTAAGTCCTAGACTTCGTTCCTTTGTGCTACTTCCCAACACACAAAACAGTGGGAGGGGAAGGAATCTTGATGCATTGGGCAAAACTACTATTGTCAAGACAATGTGCATTTTAATGAAACAGCTATCCAAATTATAATACAACCTGAACATTTTTTCATTCTAAAAAGGACACTGCATCCAAATTAGACTGGTCCCTGTAGTTGCCCTAGGCCCTCTTCAAAAGGGCTCATTGTCCAACAAGTACACTAGAATAGCTATACTGGGACAGACCAAAGCCCAGTATCCTGTCTTCAGGTGCCCTCAGAGGGGATGAAAACAACAGGGACTCATCAAGTGAGCCATCCGCAGTTGCCCATTCCCAGCTTTTGACAGAAGCTAGGGATACTATCCCTGCCCATCCTGGTTAATGACCATTGATGGACCTATCCTTCATGAATTTATCTCACTCTTTTTTTTTAACCCTGTTATAGTCTTGTCTTCACAACATCCTCTGGCAAGGAGTTCCACAGGTTGATTGTGCATTGTGTGAAGAATTACTTCCTTTTGTTTAAAACCTGCTACCCATTAACTTCATTTGGTGACCCCTAATTCTTGTGTTATGGGAAGGAGTAAATAACTTCTTTATTCACTTTCTCCACACCAGTCATGATTTTATAGACCTATATCATATATTAGTCATCTCTTAGTCGTCTCTTTTCCAAGCTGAGAAATCCCTGTCTTATCAATCTTTCCTCATATGGCAGCCATTCTATACTGTACTCCTAATCATTTTGTTGCCCTTTTCTGAACATTTGCAAATGCCAGGATGCCTTTTTTTAGATGAGTTGACCCTGTCTGCACACAGTACTCAAGATGCGAGCGCACCATAGATTTATATTTAGGAAAGACAATAGTCTCATTCGCTATCTCTTTCTTAAGAATTCCCAATATTATTTACTTTTTTGACAGCTGCTGCACATTGTAGATAGTTCTCTGAAAACATCCACTCAATGACTACAGGATCTCTCTCAAGTTGTAACAGCTAATTTAGTCCCCATCATTTTATATGTATAGTTGGGAATATGTTTTCCCAAAATGCATTACTTTGCATTTATCAACACTGAATTTCATCTGCCAGTTTGTTTCCAGATCACCTAGCTTTGAAGTGTTTCAGTCTGCTTTGAACTTCACTATCTTGAAGAGTTTTATATCATTTGCATATTTTGCCATCTCACTATTTACCACTTTTTCCAGATCATTTATGAGTGTGTTGATGTATCTGACATGTGATAATAGAGGGGATGGGGCTAGATCACCAACTTCTCACCCTGAACCTGTTGCCTCATGGGGCCAAAAACTGTTCTTCCTGGGTAGCAGGGAAATCCTCTGGCTTGGGCATAATGACGAATCACAATCTCTATTGTGCTGATAGACCCTTAAGATTTCATTGCATTGCAATATCTCACTAATGCCTCAGTGATTTAACAAGGAGGTGAATGATGTGTTTTCATATATTTAGCTCCTAATATGTACAGTGAGGAATCTGTCACAAAAACCACCACACATCAGAAGTGTCAGTATCTCAAGAAAGCGATGGCTGAAGAAGCAACCAGTTTGCAAATCAGACCCTGCTAACATACCTTAAACCAATCTTTAATCAATGCTGCTAATTTGAAATGGTACTAAAGTTTATCCTCCCTAAAAAAATTGGATTATAAAACTAAATGTCTCTTAATTTTAACAGCATCTCAGTACCCACATAATGTTGTAGAGGCAGCATAGTGGCTGAAGCCTCTAAATCAAACAGACAAAATATGTTAGAACAAGGATATGTAAACAAATGTGACCTTAATGGTGGATGAAACTGGATTCTCTTACTCTGTTTCATTGTAAAACCAGAACTTCTTTGACAATTCAAAGAGAGGAGGGAAAAGAGTGGGAATCAAAACAGATTCTATCAACACTAAATAGCCTGGTTTAGTTCCAACTTCAAGGGCAGTTTTGCACACAGGTTGCAGGAGCAGACCACAGGTTTACACAGACACCATCCAAGCCTGGTTCAAAGACATGCTGTCATATCGCTCAGGGCCTTTGGCCTTTTGTTAAAGTTGTATAAACTGTAACCTGAAAAATATTGTTCATGGTGACACTATATTTGCTCACTATAAATAAAAGAGCTTTTTTAAAACTCTAAAAATTCCCCCCGTGGTCCTGGAAATGCACTGGGGTTGTGCTGGATGTGACTTCCCACAATGCGAGATGCTGCCTCTTACCATGTGCCCTGGATTGAGGGGGTAGCCAATGACATGTTCTTCTGTACAAGATGAACTGGTCACAGAACATGCTTATATACAGATGTGTTCAATGTAAGATCTTTTAATGATCAGACAGGGATGACTCCTGTTATTTTATGCACAGTGTCACCTAATGGAGGGACAGTATTTTACAGTTTATAGTCCATCACAGTGAGCAGTAGATATATCTGAGAATCCTCAGTTTTGGAACATATTCCCCTCCTTTTGGTCATAAACTAGCCTAAGTTTTCTGACCCTCCAGGTTTAACTATTACCAAAGTTTAGACAAAAAGGCTTGATGGAGCTAACATTTATGAAAGAAAGGCATTTTGTTGGAACAACATGGTGCTGGAGATGGCTGGTTATTAAGATGATGAACTTGTTGAACGCTGACAGTTCTCTTTCAATATAGAACCCTTCCTTAAATATTTGTGCTCACATTTTAATCCTCTCCAGTCCTTCCTTGAAATTCCCTGGGAATTACATTATGCACCCTAATGTTAGTGGTTTACTGTTATAAGACAAGCACTTATACCACAACACCACTGGTGTCAACCTTGGCATCACTCTGTGCACATCCCCTGCTGCCTCAGTTTTTCCTTATGGTTATTGGTAAGGGCAGGGAAGCCATTGTATAGTGAATGGTGTCCCTTCAGGTGTCTGGTTTATTTGATCAAAGACTAAACAGACATGCAAACAGTATTCATGCTTAGGGTGTGTCTACACAGCAATTAAATAATACAATCTGTCCATGATGTCAACAGACTGAAGCTCAGGCTATGGGGCAGTTAAATTGAGGTACAAATTTTTTTACTTGGGCTGGAGCCCAGGCTCTGGGATTCTCTCCATCAGAATCCTGGAGCCCAGGCTCCAGCCTGAGCCCACAGTTCAACTAGTGTTAACCACCCCAGTGCCCCATCGCCCAAGACCCACAAACCCAAGTCAGAGGACACAGGCCAGCCAATGTGTTTAAGAGCAGTGTAGAGATACCCACAGTGTCCTAGCTGCCAGTTGTGGGGAAGGGGGGCTGGAGAAGAGGAAGGGGGAAGAGAGCTGGTTAATATTAGTCTATCTACCCCAATTGAGTCCCCATGGTCCAGATTTTCACCAGTACAGCCCTCTCAACTCAATACCCACTTCTGGAGTCAGGCCTCCTGCCTCCACCTGAAGTAGGCTTCCTTTTTTGGAGTCAGAGCTCCTGCAGATAGCAAACCACTGTAGTTCTTCTCTGCAGCACTATATAACTTCCCAACAACCTGGGCCTCTTTTTCTTGCTGATAACGTCCTTTATGCCACTCCAAGCCCTTCGGGGACCTGCTCCTTTCCAGAGGACATTTTCTCACTAACCAGCTGCCCTAAGAGAACCCTTTCTTCAGAAACTTCTCTATGTTCTCTGGGGCTTCCCCTTCGAACTCCCAGAAATCATTATTTGTTCCAGGTGCTCCTTCACTAACTGACCACCACCCAATTACCTAAGTAATTAACTACTCACCCATACATCTGGATTGGCTTATTCTTTTTAACAGAGTCTGTCGGGGAGGCTGGATGCCTGACGCCCTCAAGAAGGGCCACCTACCCTGCAGTACAACTCTATCATTGAACTCCCACTGAAATCTGTAGCATTTTTACATACATGCCTGATGGGTCCATGTCTACACTTTTTTTTTCTTTTGCACTACTGTAGCTATTTGCACTAGTATACACTCTGGCTGTGTCTATACTGGCGCGATCTCGCACAAAAGCGGCCACTCTTGCACAAAATCTTGCTGCCTGTCTACACTGGCTGCGTGTTCTTGCGCAAATAAACTGACGTTCTAATGTATAAAATCAGGGCTTCTTGCGCAAGAACTCTGACGCTCCCGCTCAGGAATAAGCCCTCTTGTGGAAGAGCTCTTCCAGAAGAGGCCAGTGTAGACAGGCAACATTAATTTCTTGCGCAAGAAAACCCTATGGTTAAATGGCCATCAGAGCTTTCTTGCTCAAGAGAGAGTCTACACTGACATGGATGCTCTTGCGCAAAAGCACATCTCTTGCGCAAAAGCACATGCCAGTGTAGACGCTCTCTTCTGGAAGAGTTTTTGCACAAGAACTCTTCCACAAAAGAGTTCTTGTGCAAGAAGCTGCCAGTGTAGACGTAGCCTTCAATGTATCTGAGCTGCACCTATAGAAATCATGAATGATACCTGTGTAGCTTACCCTGCAAGCTGTGGATTACTCTACTTCAGTGCACCCCTATTACAAATCTGTACCAATGGAGCTATATGAAATCCCCACAACTCTCCTCCAAAAATACCTCGGAAAATCCCAACCTCAGTGTAGGGAAGGCCTGAATCAATTGCTCCCCACAGCAGAGGTGACCAACGTGGCACGTTGAACCTCTGGGATGGGGGGGGGGAAAAGGGGGCAGTGCCTCGTACATTGCTCAGTAGCAACTCTCTGTCCAGTTCAGGAGCAATGTTAGCAACCAAAGAGGTTCTTTCTAATCCCACCTTTCTAAAAGGTGACCCGCATAATTCAGGGCTCAAAGACAGAGATGAAAAAAGGGGGTTGGGGAATTCAAGTCTTTTCAGGACCATCTCCCTTCTCTACTTGCCAAGAAGAGAAAATCCTAGCAAAAGATGTTTTAGTTGGAATTGTAGCTACAGTACTACATACTACAAAAGATTTTTATTAATCTTTACAGTGATAATACTGTATTCTAAGCAAAATGTATTCATTCCCCAATGTCATGCACTTACACATAAAAACCAACAAAAGAAAAAAAAAGGAGCAAAAAAGCACATTCAAAGAGCAATAAGGGTGTGAAATGGTTTAGTATGATCTCTGGCCACAACTCATTTTTCCACTGCTGGTCCTGAACGACACCTGCTGGATCACTATGATGCCTCTATTAACACGCTATTGAATACAATGAAGTATTCTCGGATGCACATGGAACATTTAACAGCCCAGCAAGTGTATTATTTCTGGAGGTACAAGGACAACAGAAATCAACAGTTAACTACTTCTGTAATGCATCTTCTTGCATGTAAGATGAGATTAGTCTGAACTCTGATTGTTTATTGTTTTTTATTAGTTTCTATTAGGTCCATGGGCCTAACCTGTCAGTAGGCATCTACATTTCCAACCACAGATATTTATGGGTTCATTTATTAGTATGTGTCAGATTTGACATCTGTACACACAAATCACAAATACCCATTTGCCGATCACATTTAGGATATGGCTGAAACACACAGAAAGACATTTTATATAAAGGAAACTAAATATGCACGTTCTACTGCAGTGTTGGCATGCCAAACCAAGCGGTTTCAAAATATTATTTATGCTAAATAAATTAACTCGGTGCCATTTTAAGCTTTCTGCACTCTTCATGTTTTATTGCCTCTTAACCTGTGCCCCATCTTTAGGCCTTTACAAATTGAGAAATTGAAGCTGAATGGTATGCATAAAGTAAATAAAAAAAACAAGATGAAGCAAATTATACAAAGATTTGTTTTTAATTTACATAAGGTATAAATATCATGGTCAAAGAGAGCCATATTTGTGACATATGTAGGATCACCTTCTGCTGTACTATACATATACAAGTAAACGGAGTTACACAAATAGGAAAGCAGAATTTGATCCTGGATATTAATATTGATTATGTGCCTTTGTGAAGTTCCAGCAGGTGGCACCAGGGGCCATTGTTTCACTTTAGTCTTTACTGCTTATCACTGGGAAGATTTTATTTTGTATTCATTGTAAATGAATGTTTTAGATTGCTCTGTTTTGGTTATTATTGATGCTATCTTTCTGTATATTTGCACAACAAAAATATTAAATGGAATTATGGGGATATTATTTTAATCTTTGGGGCCCTATTTCAACCTCAAGATAGCATCCTTGAAACAGAATATCACAATAATGCGTTATCGAGAAAGCCATTTGCAAGCCAAGGTAAAAGGCTGGATTTAAACAATTTTTAAGCTTTCTTGTTAGTGAATTTAATACAAAGAACGACAAAGGCTTACCCCACAGAATACAGGATGAGATGAGGTTGAAAGAGGAAATGACTCATTGGTTTGAAAGGAGAGGAAGGGGAGTTCCACAGAAACATGAGGCAGTAACCGTTGTGGGAAGGAGAATGAGGGGTGGAATGGGCAGGTAGAGATATAGGTGGTTGTGAGGTCAAAGCAATGTATAAAAAAGTAGGAGGGTAATTTGGTAGTGCAGATACAAAGCCAGTTAAAGTGCTGGAAAGAGGAGTAATGGGCCTGGGAAACTTACTTAAGTTGAAAGCTTCTTGGGACAGGGACTGGTTTTGTTACTTGTTTGTACAGCATCTAGCACTACGGGGAGGCATTGTTTGTGATTGGGAATCCCTAGGTATTATTGCAATACACATAAATAAAAGCTTCAGAGGGGTAGCCGAGTTAGTCTGTAACAGGAAAAACTAAAAACCAGAAGGTTTTAAATGAGACAAAGAGATGGTCTTAAAGTGTCAGAGGGGTAGCCGTGATAGTCTGTAACTGAATAAACTTAAAAAACAACAAATAGTCTGGTAGCACTTTAAAGACTAACAAAACATGCAGATGATATCATGAGCTTTCGTGGGCACAGCCCACTTCTTCAGATTACCAGAGTGGATGTCCAACATCTGAAGAAGTGGGCTGTGCCCACGTTAGCTCATAATACCATCTACATTTTTTATTAGTTTCTAAGGTGCTACAAGACTATTTGTTGTTTTCAAAGTTTATTCAGTTACAGACTATCACGGCTACCCCTCTGACATTTTAAGACCAAGCTCATGGTACCATCTGCATGTTTTGTTAGTCTTTAAAGTGCTACCAGACTATTTGTTGTTTTTTAAGTTTTTACATAATAAATAAGTTCAGGAACCCCTGAAGTTTACCAGCTAGAAATGTTAGAATATTAGAAGAGGGGATTTCAATGATGTGATGAGAATAAGAAGTGATTAAAGGCCCAATCCTGCAAATAAAGCCACAGAGGGAGATTCTTGCTTCTTTGAGAGTCAGGCCCTAAAGCACAATAAAGATCTCGGCAGGGGCAGGGGCAGGTGAGGATGGATTCCTGCAGTGACTCAAAGATGATGAGAGGCTGATATATAGACAAGGGAGATGTAAAACTGAAATAAGGGAACTTGGAGCCTTGGAATCAATGGTAACCCAAAGATTTCTGGCATTGGAAAGAGAGTGATAGCAAAGAAAGACAAAGGATTCCATCTGAAAGAATGAGTCAGATTTAGGCCTACATTTAGTGAAAAGTGGAGGGCCAAGTCTCTCATTTATATTTAGCAGCATTATCAGTATTTACCTTTCTAAAAATTGGTGCACACCTTGGGAACCTCATCAGAAACTGAACGGTGAGTAAGCAAATCTAAGCCTAGATTGGGGCGGGTAAGCAGGAGACTACGAAAATGCTATGAGCGTTGCTTAGAGAAAGGTTACACACAATAAACCCAAGGTTCCATAAGTGACTGCACTGGGCACAAAGGTTTGGTCCCAGCAACCTACATCAGCTGTTCTTCTCCACCCTTATTTTCTTTAATAATTACTCTGGAGATGGCAAAGGGGAGACTCTACTCTGAAGTCAGGCCTAAATGTTTGTATACACCATCAGACAGACATATGTGGCAATGCAGGATATTATTCCACATTCCTTCACTTTTGTTGGGAATAACTCTGAGAATTCCAGTCCCACACAGCAACTGATAATATTTAGTATCTTCCACCGACTATATATATTATTTAGTATATTCAATGACTCACAAATGCTGTTCTGGGGATACTGGCACTTAACATTCCTTTTCCGTGTATACAAGCTACAAGCTTGAAGACAGCTTTTTTGGGAAGATGATGGTTTATAAAGGAATATTGGGGGGAATCACACAAGTCTGTAATAACATCAATGGACGTTACATGTGAGGAGAGAATATACCCAAGTCTTTTAGTCTGAGTTATTTCTTCATATCAGGAATCTTCAAATTATGAGCCACACTGGAGAAACTTGCTGGGATGATGAGACACACCGCCCTTCCCCCATGTCATTTATATGAACTGAAGCAGGCTGCAGCTGCACATAGAGGTGCAAAACTAAGTGACTGCAAGTCCCAGAGAACAGTACTTCCACCAGAGCTGCTTGGATCATAATGGCACACTGCATGCTGGCATCTGTACTCAATGCACCACAAGCTGCTAATCACTGTTAAAGACACCTGCAGCCTTGGGCCATAGTTCAGGATTCCCTGGAGCACCTCTGACAATGGAAGCTCTAGGGAACCAGAGTTCCCTATAAGCTGTGCGCTTGTGCAGCCACTCAGGAGAGATTTAAATGTTGCCCAGCTGATTAGCAGAGCACCCCCAGCTAGGCTGTGTGTTTCTCCTGCGGGAGCACATTCACACATGCCTCTGTGCACACAAAAATGTATTCTAAAACATGGATGGAAAAAATTAGAGGGAACATTGCCCTAGACCCACATTTTAAATCAGCATTTTATAAACAAAGGGATAAGATTAGCTCATGTAACGAAGGTCTGTTATGGCATCAGATGGATAATCTTCTGCTGCCTGATCCAAAGCTCACTGAAGCCAATGAAAAGTCATTCACTTTGGATCATCCCCTGCCAAAAACCAAAAAGCCCAAGTAACAATGTAGCTACACCAAAATATCACAGTGACAAAGAAGTTTATCTTGTATATTCTGAAATCAAAATAAGACTCTTTGAAACAGAATAGCTGCACATAAAATCATGGCTAAGCATTAGTATTTTATTTATATATAACTGCACTAATTTGAAACTTGTTTATTTTTTTTAGAATGAAAAGATACCTTGCTTCTGCACTGTGAATGACAGCTAGTGTTTATTTTTCTCACGTGGGGCAATGAGACTTTGCCGTGTCAAATAATTATCCACTTATTCTTTAGACTATTTCCCATCCCCCTACATTGTTTTGCAATTGGCCCTAGGCCTCTCAAGAGCAGGGCAAATCAAGCAGAGATTTCTCATCCAACATGTGCTGGTGATTCAGAGCAAAGGCATGAAGTGATTAATATGCTTCTAAAGTAACAGCATTGTGGGTAAGGGTGGGGGAGCAACTGCCTTCTTAATACAAATTTAAAACAAATCCACAACTCTGAGAGAGCGCTCCTGTATATTTACTGAGGGTCAAATCCTGAAAATCAGCATAAATTCCATGTAACCAGGTTGTCCATTTAGGAGAATACATGGGGTAGAATCCTCCAACCCCAAAGTATAGCTGGTGTACTACCAGGCCACTGCGTCTACAGAAAAAGGAGTAGCTTTTGATTTTATGGAGCAACACTATAGATTGAGCCATTGCTAGCACCACCATGACAAACCTATGAAATCTATTCATCCCCCCTCCCCCCACCCAGGGTTGCCAAATTTCTAATTCCAGAAAACTGAAATCCATTATTCCCCCCCCACACACACTTTCCCACCCCTTCCCTACAGCCCCACCTCTTATCCAAGGCCCTACCCCTGCTCACTCCATCTCTCCTCCCTCCTTCACTATCTCATCCTTGCTCATTTCACCTGGCTGAGGTGGGAAGTTAGGTGAGGGAGGGGTTAAGGGCTGCTGCTAGGATGGGGGCTCTGGCGTGGGGCCAAAGATGAGGGGTTTGGAGTATAGGAGGGGCTCTGGGCTGGGATGAAGGGCTTCAGGATGTGATGGTGAGTTCTGGACTGAGGCAGGGTTTTCTAGTGTAGAGGAGATGAGTACTCTGGCTGGAAGCCCAGGCTCTAGGGGGGCTGGGGATGAGGGATTTGGGGTGCAGCAAGGGGATAAGGGCTGGGGCAGGGAATTGTGGTGTGGGAGCAGGTGCAGGTTCCTGGAAAGAATTTGCATACAGGAGGGGATTCATCACTAGGGCAAGAGACTGCAGTGTGGGAGGGAGTTTGGTGTATAGGCTTTGGGCAGCACTTACCTCAGGTGGCTCCCAGAAACTGCAGCATGTCTCCTCTCCAGCTTCTAGGTGGAAGCGAGGTCAGGTGGCTCTGATTGCTGCCCCATCCACAGGCCATGTCCCCACATCTCCCATTGGCCATGGTTCTTAGCCAATGGGAGCTGCAAAGTCAGCATTAGTGGTCAGGACAGTGCAAGAACCTCCCTGGTTACCCCTGAATTTAGGAATTAGAGGAGGAACATGCTGCCCCTTCTGGGAGCCACGTGGAGCCAAGGCAGGCAGGGAAACTGCCTTAGCCCCATTGTGCACCAACCACACGTTTAGTAGCCCTCTCGGCAGTACCAACCAAAGCTTCCAGGCTCCTTTTTCAACCTGGCATTCCAGTCAAAAAATGGACACCTGGCAACTCTCATCCCCCCTTCCTGCACAGGGTGCAGAGTTCTCATGAGCAAACTCTCCATTATCTTTTCCATGCCCCCAGTATACTGGAAATATAGTATTTTTGCTGCATTTGGGACCTTAAATAGCTACACAGAGCTGGCTCCTGGGAGCAAAATGTAGCACAACGTTTAGGTTGCAAGCTCTTTGGGGCCAGGAACTGTGTATTTGCCATTGGTAAAGCACTACACATCTTGTTTGTGCGTCAAAAGAAACAAATACTATTCTGCACAGTTGCTAGAAGTAAACAGTCTGAATGTTTGACTGTTAAGAGATTTCAGAGAAAACTGAATTCCCTCAACTTGGCAAACATTACTGTGTTGATGTCAAGTACTTAACCAATTCCTGCACTGATGTGGAAACACTTTTCCCTGCAATGCAGTGTTGTCACATAATGCAGTGTTTAGGAGGCATGTGAAGCCAGTACATAGCTTGCAGGCTTAAAATAGAAATGACACTTACTTGCAAGAGAAATCATTGCAAATTAATGGAACATAATCCATTATTAAGATCCATTTTTGCTGAATCAGTTTAAAAAGGAGTCAATCCAGAGAGGAGAGACCCTAAAGCCTCAGGCACAGCAGAAAACCACATAGCAGAAGACCTAACCCTTCACCAGAGCTACTGGTTTCAACAGTAAGCTGAGAAAAACAAGAGCCAGCAGGTCTTCAGCAGAAAACAAAGCTGGTATGTCAGAGGCATTGCCACTTGCTGAATCATCCTTTGCTGGAGCTAACAAGCAGAAACGGATGCAGCAGGGCTGTGCTCAACTTAATGGAGAGAAGAGTTGTTAGTATCACTGTGGTATTTTGCATTTACAGAATAGTAATGTGCATCAGGTACTGCAGTAAAAGCAATTAATATTCAGCACAGTGAAACTTGTCATAACGTCCCAGCAATAAATTGGCTGCTTAGATATTTTTAACTAAAGGTCAAATAAAACTATACTGGAAAACTTTGGAGCTACTGTAACGTGATCACTTTTAGACCAAGGAACGATTATTGGAGGTAATTCTTAGTGCTAGTTTCAGTACATTAGAGTTCTGTACAGCTGATTACAGAAAGGAATATATTTTGCTTTAAAATATGTTGCATGTGTATTGTAAATGTATGTTTACTTTTGCTTTATTGATTTATATTGATTGGCCTGTTTTATTGTAAAGCTCCCAGGATACTCTGATAGATATGAGCTATCTAAATTAAATATATTATTAATTCTAACAATAACAACATTAGCCCACTACAATATGACGTTAGATATGCCCTCATCTTCTAATTTAAAGAGAAATATTCATAGCTTTTATCTCTCATGCATTTAATTTCTGCTTAATATTAATTTAATTTTGTCACATTTTTTGATTATTAAAAAAAAAACCATAAATCCCATTTCCAAAGCTGTGCATGGCTGTGAAACATTAATCACGCTTCTCATTTTCCCTTCCAAACAATCCTTGCTCCTTTTTTCTCCATTTCTGAAATAGAGGCAAGAATGCAACTGAAAAGCAGATTTACCCTGGTCCATAAAACCTTCGGAATATTTTCCTCATTTAATTTAGATACTTTTTGTTTATTATTTTACATTGGATTGTTCTTTTACCAATGCATTAAATGTGGTAGTAAATAAGAAAAAGATATTTGCAGATGAGATTGAATCTTGTACTCAGCACATTTTCCTTTAGAAGAAGAGCATCAGCTATACAACTGGGAATGCCAGAGCATGAGAGTAGATACATAGCGGCAGAAGGCTTTTGGTGGTTTCAGGGATTTTAGGATACCATTAGAACAATGATAATTGTTTGGAGTCTTGGTCATTAATATTCATATAGGTTTTAGCATCTGGTGCTTTTGATGTTCCATTAGTTGTGGCACTAGTTAACCAAGTGGAGCATGATGTGAGCAGGGCAACTAAGATTAATGCTTAATGCACGACAATGTCTACTGGCTGCCAAGTAAGTTTTTCCTATATTTGAGGGAAGATTTGCTCTGTTAGGAGCAAAAAATATTTTTGACTTTATTCCAGTTAACCAAAGACTTCCCTGCTAACAGGAGCAAGCTTAACAAGGTGGTTTGTTTTGGTTTGTTTTTTTTTCTGGCTCTAAAATGCACGGAGGCATTCATGTGATTTTGGATGAAAACAGCTCTGAGACTGGTTTGAGCCCTGGACTGAGGGAAATTATTAATACATTTTGTTTTCAGGGTTGATGCTAGCAATGTTGTAAGCTTTAACATCAGTATAGAAATAAGTAGTGGTGGACACTGGACACTACCTGGTGTAGATAAGACTCTGGTGCAACTCCTTGCTGCTCCACAGATTTCCTGTATGAATTTGGGCAAGTCTTAGGCCCCAATCCACAAAGGTACTTAGGTGCCTAAACCCCAGATTCAGGAAATCTCCAGTGAGGCATCTAAATTCAAATGTTAGGCTCTACCATGATCCACAAAACTCCTGCCCAACTCTATAGGTGCCTCATTTTACTCAGTGCTTAAGTTTTCAGTGTCAAAGTTTCCTCGGTGCCTAAATTCCTGCCTCTGGGCATGTGCTGTGCTGACTCACTCTAGGCATCCAGACACCTATCTTCTGCTAAGCCCCAAAGCAATTCACAAACCAGGGGAAATTTGTCTGCCTAAATCACAAAGGTCAGAGGCCACCTACTGGATCAGGCCCCATTCAAAATCTTGCCAGCATCACCACCAGAGGAGGTGATGGTGGTTTTTATCTTATAAGTTTAGCCCAGTGGTTGGAGCAATCACTTGCAATGTGGGAGAGCCAGATTCAGTTCCCCCTATCTTTAGAATGGGGAGAAAAGATTTGAATAGGAGTCTCCCACTGCTCATGATTATAGTTTTCAGTATAGATATGCATAACTTCTTAAATATTATCCATACATTAATTTCATGATTACAATGACCAACAAGCTACTTGCTCTCAGCAGACACCTCCTATGCTAACCTGTTGACCAAAGGGTCCCTCTAAAACCTTGTGTGCCCCCGTGCCCTCTGCCACTTGGCACAAAGATGTCCATAGATCATAATGGACTATGGAGTAATTCCCAGTCTGGACTAATGACTGTTTATATATTTATCCACAGTGGAACTATCATTGAGCCAGACAGTGAGAGAAGGTGAGAATGACTCTACTCCACTGATTAAACCTGGTTGGATGTTCTCATTCAGGAGTTAAATGGCCTTAGTTCACTGTAACTTAAATGAGACAGTTTTATCCCTAAATGAGAGAGTCTACACAGGATTTAATGTACTTTAACATATGCACATTGGTTTCACACCTGTAGCTGATTTGCCGTAACATTCCTGCATGTCCCCATGTGTACAAGCCCTGAGAGGGTGGCTGACTTTTGTGAGAGTAGACATGGTGTAACAGGGACGTTTCAGCACCCCGCTACAGAGCCGCGCCGTCCCCGGCCCTCTGGGAGGAGGCAGCCCTCTGGTCACGGCTCCGGCGCTGCCGCGCCTGTGTCCAGGCCACGCCGGGCTGAACGCCAGAGGCTCCGCCCCCTACGCAGGAGATACAGCGTCAGCTGGCTGCGCCAGAGCGGGGAAGGGGTGGCGCTGACGCGGCGAAGCCGGGAGAAGACCCAGTCATGCCCACCCCACTGGGGGCACACCCCCTAGAGGGAGCCCGGGATTGGGCGCGGGGCGGCCCCGCCCACCCGGCGTCAGCTGCGGAGCCGGCAGGACGGCTCAAAAGGCAGGCGCTGGCTGAAGGAGAGGAGGCGGCTCCCAGCGAGAGGGACCGCTGGACGGGAGAGGCAACAGACCGCTGACCACGGGAGGTAGGAAGCGACCCAGGGCGCGGCCGTGGATGGTCCATGGGTTGGTGCGTTGCGAGGAGCTTTCCCCACCAACCGAACCGTAGGAGAAGCGACTTCCCTCGGTTCCTAGGGCCCAGGGTCAGGGTTCGGAGTGGGGGAGGGCCCGAGCCCCCCTACCACCCTCCCCATCGGGGCAGGCACTGACAAGGCTGCACAGAGAATACGTGTACCGTCTTAGACTGTACTTAAACTCTGACTACACACCGGGAAGGGCGTTGCACCTGGAGGGTGGTGGGTATGGCTTTCCTCCCCCCCCGGATGGAGGGGATGGGGAGTGGCCGCACCGACTCGGACGGCGCGCGACTGTGTGGCTCGGTCACACCTGGTGGAGAACATGGGCGTAGAACCCCAAAAGGGGTGCCCTGAAGGACGTGTTTCGGGGATTTTTGTTATCGTTTAGGGAGAGACAAAAATGGAGGGTTCAAAATTATTAGAATGGATGGCCGAGAACCAGCGGCAATTCCAGCAGCAGCAGACACAGGTAATTCAGCAGCTGATGTCACAAGGGCAAGAGCAGCAATGGCAGCTCATAAGAGAACTTTACGACCTGCAGCGGCAGTCAGCAGGAGGGGCCACGGGAACGGGGACTACCGGGCTAGTCGAGCCCAACATCGGAAATAGCGCGCAGCTACCCATACGCCTCACCAAGATGGGGCCGAACGATGATCCCAAGGCGTACTTGGTGACGTTTGAGTGGATAGCCGAGGCCGCCCATTGGTCTTCCGGCTTGGGGAGGGAGGGCAGGGTGGCAGGTTCAAGTCCACCTTTCCCCTCCCTCCCCCCAGGGCCCAACTCTGGCAGTGGAGGGATAGCTAATACACAGGCTGCCCCTGGCAGGCCCGGCTCAGCTGGCCTACCATGGTCTTCCGGCTAGTGAGACGTTATGTTACTACAAGGTCAAGGAGGCCATCCTTGACCAATTAGGGGTCACGCCGGAGACCTACTGGCAGAGGTTCCGCCAGGAACAGTATCCGCCAGGGGCTCGGCCGCGAGCCGTGGCACAAAAACTGAGAGAGGCGGGCCGCCACTGGCTAGAACCTGATCAGAAAACCAGAGAACAAGTGGCAGAGATGATCTTCCTGGAACAATTCCTCGAGATCCTACCCGCGGAGGAACGGAGGTGGGTTCACTGCCACCGACCCACCTCCCTAAATGAGGCTGTGGGCCTGGTTGAGGATCTCGTGGTGGCAGGAGGAATGGGGGAACCCGAGAAGTTCAGGAAGGAGACACCACAACCCCAGAAGGAGGGGGAAGGGATCCGGAGAAGTGGAGACAAGATGCCAGGACCCGGAAGGGGCCTGGGAGAGCGCGAGGGCCGGCGATGACTGGCCCCGATATGGCCGGTGCCCCTGCGGAGGGAGACAGCCAGAGGACCCGACAGCCCGAAGAAGGACTGACTGACGTCGGCGAGGAAAGAGAATCCCCAGAACATCTGTTTCGAGTGCGGGCAGGAGGGACACTTTAGAAGGGACTGCCCCTTCATGGATTGTTCATTCGGACAAGCCTTAATGGTAAGCCAGGGGGAAATCCCAGATGAAGGGAAGATACTGGTAAGGCTTCTGGTAGAGGGCCTCGAAGTGGAGGCCCTGGTGGACACAGGGAGCAGTCAGACCCTCGTCCAGGCCGACTTAGTGAAGCAGGCCCGCGAAGCGGGGCCACCCGTGAGCATGCAGTGCGTACATGGGGACATACGCACTTACCAAACAGCATGAGTCCGCTTCGTGGAAGGGGAGGAGGTAACCCTCAGCCGGGCTGCCCTAGTCCCTGGCTTAGCTTACCCCATTATTCTGGGACGGGACTGAAAGGGGTTCCGTTGTATCTGGCAAGACTGGCAGGCCCCTGGAGAGATGGGACAAGCCTGCCTCAACAAAGGGGAGCTCAGGCCAGCCTGCGAGGGCCGAGGAGATCCAAGCCCGGCAGAGACAAACCCCGTCACCCCCGGGGGCCGGTGAAAGGGGCCCTCCTCGGGGGATGCCCGGGATGGAAGACGCCCTGGAAGGGCGAGAATTCGTGGAGGTCCAGCAAGCTGACCTGACCCTGCAACAAGCCTGGGAGTCTGCGACGGACGGAAGTGAGGAGCCGTTGGCGAGACGACCCCCCGGACCCCATTTCGAGGTATGAGCCGATAAGTTATACAGGGTCTTGGAAGGCTCTGCGGGGGCGGGGAGCGTGTGCCAGCTGTTAGTCCCAGTGCGATACAAAAGGGCGGTCTTAGAGTTGACCCATGACAACCCCTGGGCTGGACACTTAGGTTTTTTGAGAAAACCCTGCAGCGCATCATGCAGAGGTTTTATTGGCCCGGCATCCATAAGGAGGTGCGAGACTTTTGCGAGTCCTGCCCCGCTTGCCAGAAGACTAGCATGAAGAAAGGGCCCAAAGCCCCCTTGGTGCCCTTGCCCGTCGTAGGAGTCCCCTTTGACCAAATAGCCCTGGACCTGGTGGGCCCTCTGGACAAATCACGCAGGGGGCACCAATATATAATGGTAATCTTGGATTATGCCACCCGCTACCCTGAGGCGGTGCCCCACCGGAACACCGCGGCTGCAAAATTAGCCCATGAATTAGTGGAAGTCTTCTCCTGGGTGGGGATCCCCCGAGAGATCCTGATGGACCAGGGCACAAACGTAACATCCCGATTAATGGCGGAATTGTGTCGCCTCCTAAACGTAAAACAGCTAAGGACGTCGGTGTACCACCTGCAAACAGACGGGCTGGTAGAGCGTTTCAACAGGACTTTAAAGTCCATGTTGCGCCGGTTTGTAGAAGAGAACCCCAGGGACTGGGACCGACTCTTCCCGGCCTTACTCTTCGCAATCCGGGAGGTGCCCCAAGTATCCACTGGGTTTTCCCCCTTCGAACTATTGTACGGGTGGCAGCCCAGAGGGATCTTGGATGTGTTATGGGAAACCTGGGAAGAGCAGGGACCCCGCGAGATAGCGGTAATACCCTACATACTACAACTGAGGAAGCGGCTGCAGGAACTAGGGGAGTTCACCCGGGTTAACCTGACGCGAGCCCAAGAGAAGCAAGCCTTATACTATAACCGGGGGGGCCCGCATGCGGGTCTTCGAACCGGGGGATAGGGTGTTCCTCTTACTTCCCTCGAAGGATTCAAAGCTGATGGCCAAATGACAGGGGCCTTTCACAGTGATGTGTAAAGTGGGAGAGGTAGATTACGAGATCCAACTGTCAGGGAAATGCAAAGATTCTCAAATCTATCATGTAAACCTCTTGAAAAGGTGGAAGGCCTGGGAACAGCTCTTGGTGAATCCAGCTCCCCCCGACCCGGAGCTGGGACCCTGCACTGACACGCCAGTGACATCTGCCCCGAGGCACCTGGGAGACGAGCTGGAACCGCGACAGC
Source organism: Rafetus swinhoei (assembly GCA_019425775.1). Lineage (NCBI taxonomy): Eukaryota > Metazoa > Chordata > Testudines > Trionychidae > Rafetus > Rafetus swinhoei. Next base: position 61,358,218 of record CM033427.1, read on the forward strand.
GGGACGAACTCCACGAGCTCCTGCGGGAGTACCCCTCGGTTTTGTCCGCACAGCCAGGGAGGACCACCCTAATGAGTCATCACATCGCCACGAACCCGGGTAAGATCGTGCGTGGCGTGATTTGGCCCCTCCCCAGAAGGATGTGGGAAACAGTCAGAGGGGAGGTGCAGTCTATACTCCGATTGGGCGTAATTGAGGAGTCCCATAGCGAATAGCGCAGCCCCATTGTCCTCGTCCCCAAGCCTGACGGTTCACTCCGGTTTTGTATAGACTTTTGTAAGGTCAATGCGATTTCGAGATTCGATGCGTACCCCATGCCGTGGATTGACGAATTGCTAGACCAGCTGGGGAAGGCCCGCTATATCTCGACCCTGGATTTGACAAAGGGGTATTGGCAAATCCCCCTTACATCTGCCTCAAAGAAAAAAACCGCTTTTTCAACCCCATTTGGACTTTTCCAATTCGTAACGATGCCCTTCGGGCTCCATGGGGCAGCGGCCACGTTTCAAAGGTTCATGGATAGGGTGATAAGAGACCATCATGATTATGCCGCCGCATATATTGATGATATAGTCGAGTATAGTCTCTCTTGGCAGGAACACCTCCGGCATCTTAAAGCCATCCTAGAAGCCTTACGGGAAGCCGGGCTGGCCGCTAACCCGGACAAGTGCTGGTTTGGGCAACAGGAAGTGACGTACCTCGGCTACACGGTGGGAAGGGGCCGGTTACGACCCCTAGTAGATAAAGTCAGTGGCCCTGAGGGATTATCCCGCCCCAACAACCAAAAAGCAAGTGCGGCAGTTCCTTGGCTTAACTGGGTACTACCGCCAGTTCGTGCCAGGGTTTGCAACCATAGCGGCCCCGCTCTCGGACCTGGTGAAGAAGACACAGCCCAATAAGGTCCAGTGGTCCCCCCCAGTGTGAACGAGCCTTCCAAGAACTGAGGGACCGGCTGGTCAGCCCACCGGTCTTGGTTCAACCGGACTTCTCTAGGCCGTTTATTGTACAAACAGACGCCTCGGAGACAGGACTAGGGGCCGTTTTATCCCAAGTGATGTAAGGAGCCGAGCACCCCGTGCTCTACCTCAGTCAAAAACTCTTGCCAAGGGAGCAAAGTTACGCTACCATTGAAAAGGAAGCGCTAGCTGCAAAGTGGGCAATCGACTCCCTAAGATACTATCTTTTAGGAAACTCCTTCACGCTAGTGACGGACCACGCTCCCTTACGCTGGATGAACTCAATGAAGGAGACCAACCCATGGGTGATGAGATGGTACCTCTCATTGCAGCCCTACCAGTTTGAAATTGCGCACCGCCCAGGTAAGGACCATGGCAATGCGGATTTCTTTTCACGGGCGCACGAACCCCGAGGTGAGGGGACGAACCACAAACTAAGGGTGGGAGTGTGTAACAGGGATGCTCCAGCGCCCCGCTACAAAGCTGTGCCGTCCCTGGCCCTCTGGGAGGAGGTGGCCCTCCGGCGATGGCTCCGGTGCTACTGTGCCTGTGTCCAAGCCACGCCGGGCTGAACGCCAGAGGCTCTGCCCCCTCCGCAGGAGACACAGCTTCAGCTGGCTGCGCCAGAGCGGGGGAGGAGTGGCGCCGACGCGGCGAAGCCAGGAGACGACCCGGCCATGCCCACCCCGCTAGGGGCACACCCCCTCGAGGGAGCCCAGAATTGGGCGCGGGGCGGCCCCGCCCACCCGGCATCAGCTGCGGAGCCGGCAGGATGGCTCAAAAGGCAGGCGCTGGCTGAAGGAGAGGGAGGCAGCTGCCAGTGAGAGGGACCGCTGGATAGGAGAGGCAACAGACCGCTGACCATGGGAGGTAGGAAGCGACCCAGGGCGCAGCCGTGGATGGCCCGTGGGTTGGTGCATTGTGGGGAGCTTCCCCCACCAACCGAACCGTAGGAGAAGCGACTTCCCTCAGTTCCTAGGGCCCTGGGTCGGGGCTCGGAGTGGGGGAGGGCCCGAGCCCCCCTACCACCCGCCCCCCCGTTGGGCCAGGCACCTACAAGGCTGCACGGAGAATACATGTCTCGCCTTAGACTGTACTTAAACTCTGACTACACGCCGGGAAGGGCGTTGCACCTGGAGGGTGGTGGGTACGGGGGCCCCCCCCCCCGGAGGGAGGGGAGGGGGAGTGGCTGCACCGAGTTGGACGGCGCGCGACAGCGCCGCTCGGTCACACATGGGTAGTACGACCATTGTACACTTTCCTTTCTCTTGAACACCACTGGAGGGCTAACAACAACCTTTTCTTAGACTTCAGATGAGATTGTATCCTAAAACTCAATATTTTTGTAATGTAAATGTCATGTATAGAGCATATGCCTTTGTTTCTCATTTTATTTATCTATTATTCGAAGGACCTGTAGTATGGGTCTTTATTATTTTTGGAAACCACATAAAAGGTGATTTCTCATCATGCAGTGTATTCTGATTTATCTCACTCCCTGCACTTACAGATTTTCATTTCTGAAGTATCCATTTATGAACTAATTCTAAAGCACATTTAGAGAAAGAGAGATACACTTTGCTCTCATTTACACCTATGTAAATTCTGAGTTCAGTTGAGTTTCTCTGGATTTACAGAGGAATTATAACCTGGCCTGCTTTCCTTACCATTTAACACATTTATTTAACACTCTTGAGACTATATTTCACCCAGGAAAGATATTTTTTAAAACAACAAAACAATTAACAGTAGGTCAGACACTCCCTTATGGTTACAATGTTTGGAATTCATATGGGTAACGCCTAGATTATCAAATGAAACTTCCTTCAAGACTTTGGTTTTCAGCCTGAACTGTTATTCATATCTATTTCGTATTCATAGAAATCCCAGCATTTTTACTAATAGCTGCATTCATATTGATACAGAAACATCAAGAAGCTTGGGCACCAAACATGGTTCCTAGTCCATAGCTGCAGCTATTTTTGGCATAGTCCTCTTGGTTCCACTGAATCCTTTCTCTTCTGCCTTCTCAGATCTACACTCTGCTCATCCCTGTGTGCAGGCTGGCTTCTTCAGTATGAGCTGTTTGAAGAGAAGGGTGGGATGGGGGAAAGAAATCATTGGGCAGTGAATATTTCTGCACATAATGACTTCTTCCCTCTCACATTCTGGCATGTGATCTAGACGATTGAGGGGTCATCTCACCACCTACCCTCCAATCCTGGGTGCCTCACAATGCTTTGTTGCTGTAACTTCCAGCCTGGGTTGCTCAATCATTCAGATCACACCCTGAGGCTACATCTACACTGCAGCGCTATTTTGGAATAGTGGAGGTATCCTGAAATAGCTATCCCACGTCTTAACAGCAAGTTCATTATTTTGAAATATAACGGTCTCATTATTCTGACGTCTCTGTAAACCTCATTCCATGAGAAGTAACGTTTCAGAATGGTGGGTTATTTCAAAATTTGGCATTGCATAGACAGTGCCAAATTATGAAATAAGCTATTTCGAAATTGACTCGAAACAAGCTATGCAATTTGTGTAGCTCAAATTGCGTAGCTTATTTCGAGCTACGGGTGCAGTGTAGATGCACCTTGAGTGTCTATTTATAGCTGCTGTATATAGCTGACCGCAACAGCTTGTCAACTAACTCACCAGTTCACCTCAGGCTTCCACAAGTCTTGGTTATTACCATGGGTGATCATCAGCACATTCCCAGTTCTGAATTTTCCTCACTATGGGGCTATGTCTAGACTAACCCCTCTTGTGCAAAAAAAATATGCAAATAAGGTGAAGTGTGGAATATTGCTGTTCCTCATTTGCATAATTAATGAGGCTCCGTTTTTGCACAAGAGGCTTTTGCACAAAAAGGAGCTGTCGACATGGCTCCTTTTGGCACAAAAACCCCCTCTTGCGCAAGAGCCATTCTTCCTGAAAAAAAGAGGAAGAACGGCTCTTTGCACAAAAGCCTCTTGCACAAAAACGGAGCCTCATTAATTATGCAAATGAGCAGGGCTCGACAAACAATGTAATCTACTCGCCCGTGGCAAGTAGATTACACCCCAGAAGAGCTGGCACAGAGCGATCTGTGCTGGCACAGAGCGATCTGCACTGGCACAGAGCGATCTGCACATGCGCAGAACGATCTGCGCCATGTGCAGAGCGCAGAACTGCGCAGCTGGCGAGCGGGGCTCGCCGCCGCTCGGCGAGCCCTGCAAATGAGGCATGGCGATATTCCACACTTCACCTCATTTGCATGTTTTTTTGCGCAAGAGTGGGCAGTGTAGACATAGCCTGGGTGTTTTGCATTGTCTAGCCCTATCCTGGACAGATATTAAGATATTAACCTCAGATATTAAGGTTCATTGCTCCTGTAAGTAACAGTTTGTTACTTTGAATGGAGTTACCAAACACTTAATTTAAATACAGCACTGGATTGAGTTAGGTTAGAAATAAAACAAATGTATTAACAAAAGAAGATATGATTTTAAGTGAACTAAAATGTAGAAGATAAAGTTAGAAATGGTTGCAAGCAAATAAAAGCAAAAAAAACACACAACGAAAACTTAACTAGCAAGTTTTTGTTCAAGGCTTTTGTTGAAGTATGTATGGTAGCCATACTGGGGTGCTTTTGGTCACAGTTACTTAAGTCTTTCTCTGATGAATAATGCAGAAGCTTAAAGATTTTATGTGCTGAAACCTTAGTTCAGGGCAAAGGCAATGTGCTGAAGTAAAAAATTTAAGAGATTTGTCAATTTCTGGTTCAGAATCTAGCACGCTTTCATTATTAATGCTTAGTACAGTATCAGATGATTTAAAACTAGTAGAATCTTCCCAACCCCAGCTCTTTCCTGATTATGGTCAAAGATTGGAATACCTAACTATGGAAGGGATGTTTCCAGTGGCCAATGAGATTGAGCTAGGCATGGATGTTGAAAGCCAAAGTGAAGGTGGCTGAATAAATTTAATCAAATAGAAAATATATAAACTAGAACTACAGGTCTGAAATGTTGCCTGGACAGTATCAAATTCTTTGTCCTTACCAACAAAACCAGTCTTACATAAAACAAAAGGAAAAACTATGTAGCACTTTAAAGACTAACAAGATGGTTTAATAGGTGATGAGCTTTCGTGGGCCAGACCCACTTCCTCAGATCATATTCTGGAAGAGAATTGGCATGACCATATATACCAAAATAATATAATGAAATAAGTGAACACATTATTAAACTGACAAATCAGATTTAGTACAGAAGGTGGGGTGAGGGAGAGGAAGGGAATAGCTATTTAAGAGTCAATGGGGTGATAAGTGGGGAAGCTATCTTTGTAATGGGTAAGGTAATTAGCATCTTTGTTTAGGCCCATTCGTAAAGTGTCAAATTTAAGCATGAATGAAAGTTCTGAAGTTTCCCTCTGTAATCTGGTGTTAAAGTTTCTGGGCCCCCAACCACCCGGCATCTGAATACATCAACCAGAAGGGGTGCTTCTTGATGGTCCTGCAGGCCATCACTGACCACCATGGGCAATTCACTGACATCTACAGTGGGTGGTCGGGGAAGGTGCACTACGCCTGCATGTTCCACAACTTCAGTGTCTTCCAGAAGCTGCACATTGTCACCTTTTTCCCTGACTGTGATATCAGGGTCGGGGATGTGGACATACTGATGTGCATTGTGGGGGATGCGGCCTACCCTCTATTGTCCTGGCTAATGAAGCCCTAGATTGGACACCTTGACCCCATCAAGGAATAGTTCAATGCCAGGCTCAGCAGAGCCCATATGGTAGTGGAGGGCACCTTTGGGAATCTGAAGGTGTGGTTCCATTGCCTCCTCACCTGACTGGATATCAAGGAGCGGAACATTCCTCAAGTGGTGGCCACGTGCTGTGTCCTTCACAATATATGTGAAAGGAAGGGGGAGGTGTTCTTGGCAGGGCTGGGGGCAGAGGCTGGCCGGCTCAGCAGGGCCTTCGAGCAGCCGCATGTCTCCCATGCAGCAGGCCCATCAGGGGGCTGTGCGCATCCGGGAGGCCCTGAGGGAAAGTTTCTCACAAGGACCCCAGTGACACTCTCCCCTGGGCCTCCCCACAAGGAGCCTGTGCCTCGCCTCTCTTAGCCTGTCCTCCCACACCCCTCCCTTCCCCTCCTCTCTCCTCGCCTTCAGAGACTATAAAACATACATTTTGTTTTGGAAAAAATAAACCCTTTGGTTTTGTTTTTTTTTAAATAGGGGTAGAAGTAACTGCAGAGGGACTGGGGAAAGAACCTGGGAGAAGGGAGGAAAGAGGGGACAAGGGGCGTGATGAGAATCTTGGAAGGGAGAGGAGGGAGCTGGAAAGGGGAAGAGGGGTGAGGAGAGGCTCAGGGCTGGGGCTGGGTGTGGCACCTGGCTTTGGTGGTTCCACTGCCTCAGGTGTGGGGACTTCAGTGGCCATGGGGGGAATTAGGGAGAGAAGCAGGAGAGGCAGGGGCAGGAGTGGCAGCAGGATCAGGAGCAGGCACCATGCTGGTGATGAGTGCTTGTACAGCCACGCAGATGGTGCAGCCCTGCGCCAGCATCTCCTGCCAGGATTCTCGCCACAGCTCCAGTCTCCGGTCCATGGTGTCCTGCAGGGTTTGCAGAGTGTAGATGGACCAGAGATCCCCAGCTGGCCAGGTTCAGCAGTACAGCCCAAGCTGGGCTGGTAGTGGGGAGTGCAGCTCCAGCAGAGTGGCATGATGGGGACCACAGTCCTGGCCAGGGTTGACGGCCAGGAGTGTAGCCCCAGCTGGGGCTGGAGTCCGTGGGGCCAGTGGCCAGGAGTGCAGTTCCGGCTGGGGCTGGCGAGGTAGGAAGTGGCCACAGATGGGGCTGGTGAGGTACGGGGAACTCTGCCCCGGTTGGGGCTGATGCGGTGTGGGGGGTGCAGCCCCACTTGGGGCTGGAGTCAGCAGGGCTGGCAGCCAGGAACGCAGTCCTGGATGGGGCTGGCAGCAGTGAGCTCAGCCCTGGCCTGGTGATGTGGGGAGGTGCAGCCCCGGCCGGGTCTGGAGGCAGCAGTGCAGCCCCCTGTCTGGGGCTGGTGCAATGTGGGTATGGGGTGGCTGGACGCAGCGGGGCAGGCAGTACGGAGCGCAGCCCCGGAGCACAGCCCCAGAACACTACACCCAGGTAGGAAGCGTTGACCTTCGCTTGGCTCACAAATTCTATGGTTCGGGACCACTCAGGTCCCGAGGGTGCCGGACAAGGGAGGTTCAACCTGTAGTATTTCAGCTGAACCCATGAGGGACTGAGTACAATAGCCTATGATGAGAGGGGAAGGATGGTTTAGTGGTTCTGAGATCAATTCCTGACCATGTCACAAACATACTTAAGTCTTTGGGCAAGTCACTCCACATCCCTGTGCCAGACAGCTCAGCTGTAAAATGCAATGAACTCACAGGATATGTTCATTGCTGTTTGTGTAGAGCAAAGATACCACAGTAACAGGAGCTGTATCAGTGTATATATATAGATGCAACGGCCTCCTTCAAGTGACAATGTGGAAGTCATTCAGATGTGAAAAAGAATTACCCCTTGAAAACATGCCTGGAAGTTAGGAGCTGGGGATGAATATTAAACATGTAAAGATTCTTTTGAGATACTTTTATCTATAATGCAAGGTCACAAAATGAAGGGAGAAGTAGAAAAAAATGATACAGCAAACCAATATATCGTTGGAGGTACACAATGAAGATGTATATATCAAAAATAACATAAGCTACAGCTGAAGGAAAAATGCACTCTTCTAGTAACTAAGGGTTACAAGTATTTGATTGATGTATCTGTTTACTAGCAACTGCACCACCAAAACAACTGACTCTTCTGAATGTCTCTAGCATTAGTCTGACACTAAATGTAACATGTTTTGTTAATGTTAGAAGACTGATTCTGCTAAAATTTCAGTAACAGTGCTGTTCAAAATGCACACACAGGGCATACACATACACAGAATATGAACTATGTAGGGCACCTGAATATTTGGGGCACCACTGGGCCTTAATGTTCACTCACCTCTTCCAGTCCCTTTTCTGTGGCTTCACTTCCTCCAGTAGGACCACAGATGTTGCTGAATCAGAGAGCCCTGGGCCGGGAGCCTAGTCACAGGAGGGCTGGCGGCAGTGGGATCTGGGATGCTGTCTGTCAGTGGGGCCAGAGCCAGAGCTGTCTGGCAGCCCAACTGAAGCTGGCAGCCTGGCCGATGGCAGCAGGACCAGGTCCGGAGCTGGCAGTCCAGCTGGTGGCAGCTGGGCTGGGGCTAGGACTGGCAGCCCGGCCAGTGGCAGCAGGGCTGGAGCCAGAGCTGGTAGCCTGGCCAGCAGCAGTGGGGCCAGTGGTAGGGAGCCTGGCTGGGATTGGCAGTAGAAGGCCAGCCAGAGCCAAAGTGGAGCTGATAGCAGGGAGGGCGGCTGTCTCAGGAGGACTTTCCCTGATCTAGCAAATTCCCTCATTTGGGAGCGGCCAGGTCCCAAGAGTGCTGGACCAGGGAGGTCCAACCTGTAGTATAAAAAGAACAGAACAATGGATATTTAAAGTCTTGGAGAAAAATCCAAAATGGCCAGTGCAGTCTGTCTATGTAATACTAACAAAACACATAGATGGTATCATGAGCTTTCGTGGGCATAGTCCACTTCTTCAGATGTCCAGAGTTCATCTGATGACTCCAGTCATCTGAAGAAGTGGGCTGTGCCCACGAAAGTTCATGATACCATCTACATCTTTTGTTAGTCTATTGAGTGCTACCAGACTATCTGTTGTTTTTTAAGTTTATCCTGTACAGACTAACTCGGCTACCCCTCTGAAGCTTGTGTAATAGTAGATACTACTTCAAATGTTATTACTCTCTACTGTGCTCAAGGTCCAGACAAGAGTGGTTACCATTCAATTTCCTCGTTCTGAAAAAGCATTTATCTAGTATCAGTTTGTATTTTGTACTATACCAAAGAAGTAAGGTTATGGATGAAAATGTATTGGCACGTAAATGCTCTTATGCACCTACACTCCAGTGGATGAACAAGTTACGTTAGAAAAAATAAAGACTAGTAGCCACAAGGTTATATAGTACTTTCTTCCATTACTTAAGGTGAATGAGCATTGTATTGCTTTACCTGCTCACTGATGGTTGCACTGATACATACACTGGCTTGTGGAACACATCCACAAATCGAGATGGAATTGTGCTGACATGTTACAGAAAATAATCTACATCATAATTCAATGTGTCTATGCATGCACAGTATATATTCCTATAAGAACAAGAACACAGGACATGTGAAGGTCTGCCAAAAAGCACGTTGACTACAGTATTGGTAGCTGATGCCTTTTAGGTACCTTTCTTACTGGAAATTTTAGCAGCTGCATAGGTTGTTTTTGAGGCTTTCCGGATCAATTTTTCAGAAATAACCTCCAAATTTGTAATTAGAATTATACTCATTTTTCAGTTGTCCAAGTTTTGACACACACTTAAATACGGATGTGGATGTTTGGTATTCACAAAACACTTATTTGTGTTAGATAGTTAAGAATTCTTAACACACACTCTAATTTAGGAACACAATATAATTCTGGAACTATTGTGAAACCTCTTAGAGTTACTGGCTCTTAGTATTTATCTGAGAGATATTTCAAATTTTATTTATGTGCCTAACTAACCTTTCAGTGGGACCACTTATATACTTAAAGCTAAGTAACTGATAAACAAAACAATAAGTAACTCACACAAGTTCTGAAAGAACTCAAATACAAAATTGTAGAATTATTAAATAAACTTCCGTACCAGAAAACTGGAGAATAGTTAATGTAACATAATTTTTTTTAGAAAATGCTTCAGTGGTGATCCTGGCAATTACAGGCTGTTAAACCTCCTACCTATTAATTTCAATAGATAACTCCTGGTTCTTGGGTTACGTGAAGGTGTAAATAACATTTCCTTATTCACTTCCTCGTACACGGCCTTTATCATAGCTCTCTGTAGTCATCTCTTTTCCAATCAGCATAGTTCCAATTTTTCTAATCCCTCTTCATATGGATGTTGTGAAGACTGAAATTATCACTGGGTGAAAAAAAATTAGATGAGGTGCTGGAAGATGGATCCATCAACAGCTATTAGCCAAGATGGTCAGGGCTTCAACCCCATGTTCTAGATCTCTCTAAACCTCTGACTGGCAGCAATTTGGAGTGGACAATAGGGGATGGATCATTCAACAATTGCCCTGTTCTATTCATCCTCTCTGAAGCACCAGGCACTGCCCACTATCAGAAAACAGGATACTGGGCTACACACAGAACACTGGTCTGATTCTATATGGCTGTTCTTATGTAAGCACGTGCTTGAGGGTACGTCTACGCTGCGGGCTAAAGTCAAGTTAAGATATGCAACTTCAGCTATGTTAATTGCGTAGATGAAGTCAAAGTACCTACATAGAACACTCTTCCTTCAACTTCCCTTACTCCTCATGAAATGAGGGTTACAGAAGTCAGAGTAAGAAGCCCGTTATTTCAAAATTATTTTGAAATAACAGGCTTGCTGTGTAGATGCACACTCTTTTATTTAGAAATAACGTGAGTTAATCAAAATAAGTGTGCAGTGTAGACATAGCCTGAGCGATTTGATGGATCAAGGCAGAGCCAGAATTAGCATAAACAGACTAAGTGACTGATTAGGGCCCCGAGCAGCTCAAGGGTGCCTGCTATTCACTTTATTAATTATTATGAATTATTATTTATTACTGGAGGAAGCCAAAATATTCCTGCTTACGGTACCCAATGGGCTAACACTGCCTCTGGATAAGGACCTGAGAGTTGAGCACATGGCAGGATCAACTGAGACCCAAATTATTGTGTTTTTCACACATATTTTTGTCTAATCATGAATGCTGCTGATAGTTTGCTTCTAATTTCTGTCACTAAGCTCAGATGACTTGTCATCAGGGCAGCACAATTAAAGGAGTAATACTCAGGCTTCCTTCTTTTCCTGTCAAAGTGTCAGCAGGGAGTATCCCATGTCCTGCAGCCTCAGGAATGCAGTACAATCTGTCCGACCTGTTGGTGAGACCCAAGGGATTATTTTTAAAATTAAAACACAAAAGGCACTTGCTAAACTTTCATATTAAACTAGCCCCACAACCTTCCATTTTCCTCTGCATCTCACCCATGCACTCATCTTTATAGCAGTTACCTTTGTACAATTATTTTATACACACATGCTTTGACACACCTCTAGTTAGTTACACACCTGAGTAAGTGAGATCAGAATCAAGCCCTCAGAGTACTTTTAATTTCTGTATCTGTCTTTTGCAAGCAGGTTTATAGTACAATCAAAATTCTCTTGGAAATGTAAAAAGTTTCAAAGCAAAAAGATATATTTATGAAGTTTTACATTAAATCATTGCAATTATACAAGACAATCACAATTATTTCATATATTTATCTCAAGTATTAATACGCTTAAATATATTCAGTATTTTGAAATCTATAATAATTGTCAACATATCACAGAATAAACTTAGATAAACTATATTTAATACTACATATGTATTAATAAGAATGTAATACACAATTTCATTTTAATGTAAATATTTTTCTTCCTATTTGAAACTGAATAGCAATATAACAGAACAAAGCTCACTTAACAATTGGAATAGATTTTTCCCACTTCCTCCCAAATAACTAATTACATCCAAATTGCTACAATCTTTGAGGAATGTTATGTCAGTTGTTCTGATTGCTTCTTCAGAATAGAAAACTTTGAGTTCCTGATGGACTAGTCTCTATAACCCCCACACTCAGTTAGAACCAGTATGGTTTCCTGGAAGAATGGTTATGCATTTCTGAGTTCTTCAAGATGAGCCACTTCCCAGGTCTGACCATTTCCCATCTTGGCTGTTTACAGCTTAAAGTTGGACAGTGTTGCTCTTATTGCCAGACTCACTGAAATGTCTTGCTTTGGGCCAAATCCTTGAGCCTATGTGAAAGCTGTGGAAAGTCCTGAATGCTGGAGAAACTGGTGCTGTTGTAATGTGGTAGAGAGGACACAGGATGTAAGGAGCACACCTAGTCCTGGTCTACTGTACAAAGTTTAATCATGGGAAAACAGAGAGGCTTTGCTACTGCTCCAATAGCCTAGAGTTCCCCAAGAACACATCTATTTTACTCAAGCTGCATACAAGCTTGCTTACATATATGCTTGCCAATTAATCTTATATCTTTAATCTCCCTTTATTTTGGAAGGTAATAATTAAAGTGATGGATTTTCATTTCCAGGTACAGCTCTGCACATTCTAGACTAAATTAAATTCTTATTTTGGGGGTGTGTTCATGCATTCAGAGTCACAAATGATGCCCTGACTTTGGATCAGAGCCAGATGGGCATGCTGGAGTTTTGACCATAAGTTGTTTCTCCTCTAAGAAAAGTTGCTGATGTACTGCCCAGCCTTCTACATAAGGGTTTGCATTTAGAATTTACATTTTAAAATTAGATTTCAAAAATTCTTTCAGATCTAATAAATATAAGTTGTAGCAGCAACAGTTAAAAATTTAATATATACATTTGAAACCTAATAGTTTCTTTTTAATAAGAAAAAGAAAGGTTTTGTTGTTGTTTTGTATGTTGCAGGATATTGGGCAGACCCATTCAAACTATACTGACCAGAAAAGTAGATAGATAGATAGATAGATAGAATAAACTTTTTTGCATTCACTGATATGGAAATTTAACAGATTAGAGATTGATGATTTTGAGTTACAAGAACATAAAATCCTTTCTGGAACAAGTACTGAGCTAAATTCAACAAGGCTTGAACAACAATTAGAGGCATGATTCCAAGAAAAAAGTTGTGAATGGCTCAAGCACCTCTTCAGAAGTAGGCTTCAAGTGTGGATGCTTACTGAAATGAATATGAGGAAAAACTTCAGCTAGAATCTCATGAGGAGTCTGCTTTTGATATTTCCACTTGCAGCCACATTCAGAAAGAGCACAAGAGACATATACCTAACATGGTGTCGAGTATCAGAGGGGTAGCCGTGCTAGTCTGAATCTGCAAAAGTGGTGAGGAGTCCTGTGGCACCTTATAGACTAACTGAAGTGTTGGAGCATAAGCTTAAATTTAAGGGATTTGGAGCATAAGCATAAGCTTATGCTCCAACACTTCGGTTAGTCTATAAGGTGCCACAGGACTCCTCGCCGCTTATACCTAACATGATAACTTTTTCCAGTGTTCTTCTCAAAACCTCGGGGGAAAAAAAGTTAAAACTTGGCTTGAGTTTTGGGCAAAGATCCAGGTTTGCTCACATTTTAAGTTATTTTGCTACCTAAAACCACAAAACTGACAGGAGAAATAAATGTGTGATGGCTAATTTTTTTCAGGCAACCAATTTTGTTGCATGGAGCCAACAGCAATGACAGGATGGATAGGCCCAAACCAAAATTCTGGGTCTGATCCAAACCCCTCTTGAAAATATTCTGTTCGGGATTTGAATTTTATGGCTTCCTTCCCTATACTTTCTTATCACCAAAAGGAACATAAATCCGAGCTCAGCTCTGAGTGCCAAGAGGGCTACGCCCAGGCCCCATTCTGCAAGTAAGCCAGCAAGGTATGCCCCAGCAAGCAGCAAAACCACCCCCAAGCCTCTTCCAGTCAGGTGTCCCCTCCTTCTCAACAAATACTGAGTTCAGCGGGGATGAGCCGGGGCAGAGGACTGGTGCAGTTAGAGCAGCTGGTCATAGCAGCCGAAGCTGCAGGAAGAGGAGGGACTTGCTGGGTTTCAGCCTAGTTGGCTCTGGGTGCATCGGAAAAGCTGCTTCACAGTTACATGTAACCTGCCCCCCTCGCCCTGCCCCTCGCAGCGCCCCGTAAACACTGCGCAGAGAGGCGCCGAGCACGGAGCCGCCGCGGCCATGTCTCAGCCAAGTAAAGGGAAGAAGCCGCCCTCCTCCAAGCCTGGGGGGGCTCCAGGCAAGGGGAGCAGAGCGGTAAGTGAGGGAGCGAGGGCGCGGGCTAGGGCGGCGCCCAGACTCGGGGTGCCAGCGGGGCTGCCTGCCTGCTGCGCGTGCCAGGCCAGAGGAATGCGCCAGCGGCCCCGCAAGGGGGGAAGGGCACTGTCCGGCTCAGTCCCGTTGCGGGCCACGGGCGTGTGTGGGCGGCGGCGGCGGGGGGAGAGGTTGACAGCCCCGCTGCGGGCCGTGGGGAGGGTGTGGTGACAGCCCAGGGGCCTGGCAGAGCGGTGGGAAGCGAAGAGCCCAGCGCAGGCCCGGTGCAGGGGGGAAGGGACGCGCAGCGCCCTAATCCCCCAGAAGGCAGGGAGGGCGCTCCAGGCCGGGCTGCCCTTTCCCCAGGGCTGCTGCGGGGCAGGCTGGCTGCAGTGGGGCGTGTTGCGAACTGTCCCGCAGTTCCTAAAGCCCCGGGGACTGACTGGGAGGGCGCGGGCTCGCCCGCCCTCCCGTCCTCTGTCTGCTCCTGCCCTGGAGCTCCAGCTCCGCCCCGCTGCCAGTGCCAAGCGCCAACTGCCCGCCCAGCAGCTGGGGCAGCCCCAGCTGACTCTACCGCCCTGAGACTGCGCTGAGAATCGCTCCGGCTGGGCGGTGGAGGAGAGGGCTATTTTGAAGGAGGAACGCGTTCCGACCATGGCTTTTGCAAGCTGGTGGTATGTGACGGTAAATAGAGGTCGCTTTCTCTGCTGCTGACAGTGGATTTTAATCTCTTGGGCAGGGCATGTGGCCCTTGCCAGCGAGTATCACTATGGGTCTCAGCAATAAGGGTGTAGGGAATGGGAGAGCCTAATTTGCCCCACCCTCTGTTTGCGGAAACTCACCCTGTTTTGGCATGTGAGGTACAATCGGGCTCACTTTTGCAGCTTGGATTTGTTGTATTCCATTTTTTTAAAAGTACTTAAAGTATTTGGGACTGCAGGGGAAGGAATGAGGAAGCAACTGTCAGCTATGTCAAGAAAGGATTTAGGAGCCACCCTGATTCCATATTAAGTTAGACACACTGATGCATTGATTGTGTTGTTCAGAAGAATAGTAACTAACAGTGAACCGATCAAGTAACTAAAGTGCTCACTATATTCAGCTTAAATTAGTAAAGAAGTATAGTTTTGTGTAGAAGATGATTTGATACTTTGAAACTTTTTAAGTAGATGTTAGTTTCTCTAGATAATCCATTATAGTACATGCCTTGCAGTTTCACAGGGACTTGCATAAATTCACTAGTGAAGTTGTCACATTAAAATTAGCTTTGTGGATGTTGCTGTTAACTTTTACAACCTTTTGAAAATACAGACCCTTTTATGTTCTGGTCATGACTTTTGCACATTGTTGGTATGTCACAGTAAATAGAGAGTGCTTTCTCAGCTACTGACAGTGGATTTTAATCTCTTAGCAGGGTGTGTGGCCCATGCAAGTTAGTATCAATATGGATATCAGTAATAAGGATGTAGAGAATGGGAGAGCCTTAGTGCTAAAGGTTAGAAAAGTACACATAGTGCAGGCCTTATGTAGCTCTACTGCATTCAGTAAAATTACAGGGGTGTATGAATTTGCCCTAGCCTCTATACAGACTCTTTATGTAGATCCATTCAACCAAAACAGAGGGTAGGACAAGATAAGCCTGCCCAATCTTTATGTAATGGAAATGTATATGGCCCTCTTTCTTATGTTAGACCCCCTTTTCTCTTGTTATGCTTTATTCCTATTGTTGTGATTAAACACTATTTTGTTTTGCAAAGGCTGTTTATGTTGTTGTTCACCACTGATCAGAACTTCCAAAGGGAAGACTTGCATGGCATGAACTCACTCAGGCCTGCTGAATAATCATGTTTGATACATTAGGGGTGTGCATGGGATCATCTAAGTGTGGAAGAATCATAGCATTCCATCCCAGGCCAGCTGATGGCAAGAGTCTTAACTCCTGAGGGGGATAGAGAGCCAGAGAAGTCAAACGTATAGCTAGCTCTAAACCATGACAGGGATTGCTTCTCATATACCAACGGTATAATTCTGGTCCTGGTGAAAACTTGGGTGGAAAGCTTAACACCTATGGTTTATGGGGGTTTTTTTAGAAGTACTGTTCATGATACATTAAGCACTTTATCCAACGTCTACTGAAGTCAGTGGGAGTTAAATCAGGACTTAACTCTATTTTGGTCTGTAGTTCAGTATTGCTTTAAGGACCACTGAGATGCTGGAGAAGAACGTGTAAAACAGGTATTTGAACATCTTATAGCTCTTCACAAGAAATCTATATGTTAAGTCTGCTGTTTTGGCCAGATTCCACCACTAAAAATAGTTATTCTGTCTACCTAAATTCTGCCTGTGACTTCATTTCAAGTTATGCTTCATGTCTCCCCAAAACTTTTTGTTGTCTACTGGTGATGAAGAATATTTGTCATGCTTCACTCTATGGAGATCTCAATTATAATGAATGATGTGGTCTGACATGTACTGTCTGTAAGGCATTTGAGATCTCTTTATATAGAAGATCTTATTAATTATTTTTTAAATTTATACAGCATGGTGACAAGAAAAGTGGAGCATCTTCTAAACCTGGAGATAAAAAAGGATCAGATGCCACAGAGGTAAATCAATACAAAGCAATGTATTATATTAAAATTAACTCCAGCATGTATGATTATTAGCACCCTACCAAATTCACAGATGTGAAAAAAATGTCACGGAGAGTGAAGGCTGTCCCCTTCTGTGAACTCTGGTCTTCTTGTGTGCTTTCACCCTATGCTATGCAGATTTCACAGGGGAGACCAGTGTTTCTAAAATTGGGGGTTCTGACCCAAAATGGAGTTGTAGGGAGTCATATTATTGACACCCTTACTTCCACCCTGCCTCCAGAACTGAGCAGCCACAGAGTAGTGGTTGTTGGATGGGTGCCCAGCTCTGAAGGCAGCGCCCTACCAGCAGCAGTGCAGAAGTGAAGATGGCAGTACTATGCTATGCCAGCCTTATGCCTTCAGAACTGGGATCCTGGCTGTTAGCCACCATTCTCTAGTTGCCTAGCTCTGAAGGCAGCTCTGCCTCCAGCACCAGCACTTAAATAAGGGTAGCAGCAGCGCAACCCCCTCCAATAATCTTGTAATCCACCCAAGGCCTTTTTGGATCAGGACCTCTACAATTACAACACCATGAAACTTTTCATTCACATAACTGAAATCATTAATTTGCAATTTTAAAAAATCTATGGCCATGAAATTGACCAAAATAGACTGTGAATTTGGTAGAACCCTAATTACTATATATCAGAGAACATCTATTCATTCTGTGATAATTTTTACAGCTGTTTGTTTATAGACAGCAAAATAATAGCTTGAAAACAACTGACAGGTGGTGTTCGCTAATCACTTTTATTTTCCAAAAAAATTAAAGGTTTCTTGTGCTGTTCAGTTTTGTACAGAAAGGCTCTTTATTCTCTGTCACTTGAAATCTGTATGTTGGCAGCAGTGGAGAATCAGGGTCCATGTATGTATTTTGAAAGGGCACCTATCTCTACAAATGCTACTTTATCTGAATTTGGTATGTGTAATTCAGCAGTCCACACAAGGCTCTATAATTGAGCTTGGGGCCAGATGCCAAGAAAATTTATCGTCTAATCCTGGCTGTGCCACTGAGTGTGGCATATTTTTTTTCCATTTAACTTAAAAATCCATGGGAACTAGCGCTGGTTGGAGCAGCATTAACTGTCAGGCTCTTGTGTCTGCTATTGGGGTAGTGTCACAAGCAACTGTGGAGAAGCCGAGAGCTGCAGAGCAATCAAGTCATGCTTCCATGTGGAGGACGTGATACATGCTGGGCAGATTCTGTGGATTTCAATACGTGTGTTTATAACATTTATTCTGACCACTGATACATTGGGAAATACTTGTAGGATGCTTTTTAAAATCTATCTAGTTAGTCTTCAGGAACATACCAAATACTTCTAATGAAATTCATGTAATATGAAACATACAGCAAACATACTGAACCTGTCTATTCAAAAGATCTGAAAACTGAACTTTCAATTTTATTAGTGATTGCGTTGGTTAAATTTCAGTGGTACCTTTGACACTTCCCATATGAATGTCAAATTGCCTGTAATGAGAGGTCTTTCTTTCTTAAGTTAGTTTTAGTCAGATGATTAAATATGATGCTGCCTGAAACAAACTATAATACACCCTCTCTGATTCTGTCTGCCCACTCCTTTTTGTGCCCAAGTTTTTCCAGTCTACTTAAATAAAGATAAATGTTATGAGCAAGTCCCCTAACTTGTAAGGGCTAGAAGGTATGAATCATTGTTTGTAGTCAGTGCTGTGTTGCCAAACCTAAACTGTTCAATGTGATGTGGGTTATCTCAAATTACCTTTTTCTTTTTTAACCTGTAGAATGCTTTGGTTTATGATTCAAAACAGTTTATAGCCATGAACGTTTGTCTATACAAGGAGGTGATCAAAAGTGACTGGGATTCTCCAACACCAGAGTTACCCTAAAAGAGGAGAAATACTAAGATTAAAACAGTCGGATTTGTAAGAAGAGGATGGTCTTGATCTAGTCAGTACTCCTGCTACAGAAAGGAGGTGTATTTACATTCCATAATAATTAAAGATATACATGCAGCAGAAAGAAATTAACTAGGTAAAGGACATACTAATTTTGTATGGGTGCCATGTTAGCCTCTGTCTAAGCAATGGAAGTGTACGTGGGGATTGTCTCCATCAGACTCTCTAGCTAAGGTTTCACATGAACTCCTCTGTTTTAAGAATGTACAGCAGCCTATTGTCAAGGTCTAGCTCAGCAAGCATATACATGTGACTGAGTGCTGTTCAACTCACTGCCACAGCACCTCCTGCTGGCCAGTCTTCTGCAGCCTCAGAGCACCCTCTGCTTGCCAGTGTCTTGCCTGCTGTTACCTGCTTCTTTTCCCACCACTTGAGGGCCCCATATCCCTCCCAGACCTTAGTGCTCCTTTCCTTCAGGTGCTGCACTCCTGGCAGTGCTTCTATGCCTTGGATCTTCCTTTCCCGGGGAACCCTGCTATCTCTAGACCAACCTTACCTCAGTGACCCAGTGCCATTCTTCATCCAGCCCCTTCCCTCAGCAGCAAACTGCAGTCTAAATTGGCCACTTATCATTAGTAAGGGGGTAGACCAGCTACATTTCTACCCTGGTGGTCCCCATGCAGCCTTAGTATCTCCTCAGACTTTGCAGGCCTCAGACTGGGGATTTTCCAGGTCAGAGTTCCCCCTGCCTTTACCCAGTACTGCTCTATCCCAAATACCCATTCCTATCAGGCAGGTAGGTCCTTCTCTCCCCTCAGTAGGAATGTGACACTAACCCTTTATCCAGGCTAGCAGCCCTTGTATCCAGCCCAGCTGGGCTCTGTTTGGCTGCCGCATGCTTCCTTTCCCACTGGCTCCCAGCCCACCCCTTATACTCCATGAGGGGACGATTGCTGCATCACTCTGACCTTAACCTTACAATGGCCAGTCCCAGAATATAGTACAGTTGCTTCTGCATTTCAGTTTGTAAATTTTTGCTTCATCCATCATGGTGCTTATTTTACTTAGAGTAGCGAACCTCAGATCTGGGGAAAAGACAGGCCCCTCAGTTTATGGGGTTTGCTCTGGAGGCTAATTTAAACTTGTTTATGCTATAATCAAATGCCTAATTCTTATTATGTATTGCCATCGGCAGGCATTGTCTCCCTGATCCTCTGCATTAAAGTGTACCAGACTACACGTTATTAAAAGCTTATTAGTGTTAGGCTCAATCCTCTTTCTGGTTTTTGATTCCTTTATAGTTGGTAAGTAGCAGTCATAAAAATAGAGAGATTCAAAGATAAGTTTATTACTCCTAAGCTCCTGGTTAAATTAAAAAATCAAAAAAGATACAAAAATCAACAGAAGGAACAGGTACATCTAGAACTTTTAATATGGGAAACGATACTGAAAAATAACTCATTGTAAAGTTTGTCCTTACTTACAACTGAATTCTATCCGGTATAATTTGGACAGACTTTTGGATCCCCCTAAAGTTCTTCTCCCCTGTGCCTTAGGCAAGTGCTTAGGTATGGGTGACTTAGGCAAGTGCTCTTCTTTTCTTGCTTGGTTTTAGGAAGGACTTGTGTAGCCTAGTAACCTAGTCCACTCTTTTGTCTAGACTTTACAGGGTATTTTAGGTTTTTCCTGTACAGGATCCTTTCACCTCCTTAAATGAGCTGAGCACGTTTTTCAACTTGATGCCAAATCTCCCAGCTGAACTCTAATTCTTAATTTAGGGGGGGGGGAAAAAAAAAGATTGTTTAGTGGTAATGATAGGAGTTAAGAGCCTGCAATTTGAATTTTGGCATTCTTGGTTTGGGGTTTCTGCTGAAAAGATCTATTTCTAGCTAGGTAAGACTCTATAGAAGGCTATTACTAAACTCCTTATTCTGAGAAAACGTGCAGCTTTTGGATCTTAACCCTGTTGGGTGTGTACCTCTCCCTGAGACTTTAAGGTGGAATTATGTGTTGTAACAGTGAGCATGACAGTACCTACCTTTGAGGCACCTAAAAAATCACAAGAACAGCACCAGGATCTACAGAGTTAAGTTGGACACTGTATATGATGAATGGGGAGAGATAGGCACTTTGGAATATGATCTGTAAAAGCCAGGACGCTCAGGGTGAGGGGAGCAGCCTAAGATAGCCAATAGGAGATACTGTTCAGAGGGGAGTGTGTGCTAATCCCTGCCCCATCTCAGAGATGGGCACCAATGGCTGGGCTAGGAGGTGGTGCCTAGTGATCTACAGACAGGAACCAGTTGCTTCGACTCAGGCAGCATAGGCATCTAAACCATTTTTGAAGAAGTGAGTTGGCTATGGTTTTCACTTCTGGGGGTGATGGTGCCATTACTGTTGCCTACCTTATAGCTCTTATCACGATGGCAAAAACACTGGTAAAATATAGAGAAGTATAATGAAAATGATTAGGAGTCCTGAGGAATTTATAATGATTAGGAGTCCTGAGGTATATCTGGAAAGAAGAGTTTTAAAAATCACATATGTATAACTTACCTAAGCAGTGGCTAAGAGGGAATGCAGCACTGCTTGGAAATTTCTGAGAAATGTACATGCCAGAGAGAGAGAGAGAGAGGAATTATTTAGGGTTTAATAATAGGGTTGTTTATTATTATTTTTATTATTAATTATGAAATACAATTAAGAGACAGACAGCGTAGCCTGAATATCAAGATCTTACTATGAACCCTAGTAAAATGTAAAATAATCTCCCAAGAAAATTACTGGGAGACGATGTCAGTGTCCCTTTCTTTTGGGATACTAAAAACTAGACTAGAAAAAACATAGCAAATGTACAATAGAGAACAATTGGTAAGGAACAATGCCACATAGATGAGGAGTTAGACTAGATGACACTAAGACTTTTCCTTATAATATTTTATTTCACGATCTCTTTGTGCTGTTGGTGGGAGTTAAGAGCCTGCAGTTTGAGGATAATTCTTTAAAATGATTACCTATATGACCCATGACCGGACATACACAGATATCAACTGAAATATATGCATATAGCATGAGGAAAGAGCATAGATTTCTTTGCTGCTAATTTTATAAGGTTTCTATCAGAGTTTATTAGGGTCCCATATCTTACAAGGATTTCTTTTAACAGAAGAATATTGCTGGATAATTGCATCATAAATGTTCGAAGACCACACTGAGTAACTTAAAAACCCCAAAGAGTTCTTTAAGTGGAAAAAGACCCGAGTCTTTGGAGCTTAAAATTCAAAGGTGAAATTCTGACTCCCCTGAAGTCAATTGGAGTTTTGCTTCTGACTTCAGTGGTGCTGGGATTTTACCCCTCAACTCTTTCCTAGGAGGTGATTGCCTGTGTTTTAGCCAGCAGCTCAAGTGTATGACTCTTCTTCATTTACCAACATTTTTTCCAGTGTATCTTAACAGGTTGAAGTGATTGAGTTAGATATAGTATCTCAGGCAGCTAAGAAGTTAATGGTAGCAGGGACAACAAGTAGATGAGACCAGCATGAGAATCCAAGGATATCCAGTCTGCTGTGCTGATTTCGTGTCATTTCTCACCTCCCCACAAATGCTCCCTGTGTGTAGGCCATACCTACTCTCTTCCCTCAGACCAGGTCTATGCTGGCGGAGAAAATTGATACAATATATGCAATTTCAGCTATGTGAATTGCATAGCTGGGGTTGACATACCTTGCATAAATTTTGTGGGGTGGCCCCACAGCAGGAGGTCAATGGGAGAAATACTTCCCCGTACTCTTTGAAACAGCGAGGAGTACCGCAGTCGATGGGAGCGCCCTCAGCGTTAAATGTAGTATTTTTTTACTAGACCCACTACATTGAACCTCAGAAGATCAAATGCTGGAGCATCAATCTGCCAGTAAGTGGAGACAAGGCCTCACTATGGCTATGTCTAGAGTTACATTCTTCTTTTGAAAGAGGTATGTAAATGAGGCAAATTGAAAGTGCAAATGAAGTGTGGATTTAAATATCCCGTGCTTCATTTGCATATTTGTGTCTGAGCGCTTTTTCGAAAAAGGGTTTTTTGAAAGTGAAAAGCTCAGTCTAGACGGGGTTCTTTCGGGGGGGGGGGGGGAAAAAACCCAACCCTTTTCCGAAAGAACCCATACTCCTCATTTTTTTGGACTGTGCTTTTACTTTCGAAAAACCCTTTTTCGAAAAAGTGCTCAGACATGAATATGCAAACGAAGAGCAGGATATTTAAATCTGTGCTTCGTTTGCACTTTCGATTTGCCTCATTTATATTCCTCTTTCGAAAGAGGAATGTAGTTTAGATGTGCCGTATGTCTCACCAATCCCTCTCCCACCAGCACTTGCACTTCTTCTGCCTATGTTGCTTCTATGTTCCCTTCCCTCCAGACAGAACCTTTGTTCACTGCAGCTTTCTCAATCCTGCAGCTCTTCTTGAAGGAGAGGGGAGTTGGGAAGCTGCAGTGCCTGGAACTTGCTTGGTCTCTGGTGCAACCAGTGGGCTTTCCAGAGCTCTATAGGGGCACAGAGGGAGTGTGCCCATTCTGTTCCTCTTTGTATATGCACCCCTACATGATTGGCCAGAATGTGTAACTCCTGTTAGTGCAAAATGGAGTGCATCCAAAGACAAATAGTAGATTAGATACATGCACTTTTCTGGTTAGTCTTGCTGTATGTTGGACTTTTAAAGTATTTAGATTTTTCTTCATTGATCTGAAATTTTAGATCATAATCTAGCAAAATAGTGAATAGAGCCAGATGGTGGGAAAATAGGACAGAAAAGTAAAAAAAAGTTAATTTTTCACTGAAAGCAAGAAAAACTTTGAACAACTGTATTGATGAGTAAAGTGACTTATAGCTGAGTGTGGCATGGATCACTTTGCAGGATCAGGTCCTTGGGATCATATAGCCAACCCCTAGAGTGGTTGTATATTTGTCAAAATCGGTTACTCTGCTATGTTTTGTAGATGGTTGTTTTTTAAAAAATGCGTTTAAATCAATACGGGTGCATCTACACAGCACCCTGACCTCAAAATAAGCTGCACAATTTGCGCTATGCAAGTTGTGTAGCTTGTTTTGTATTATTTTGAAATAGCTTATTTCAGAATTTGGCACTGTCTGCACAGTGCCAATATTCAAAATAAGACACTATTCTGAAATGTCCCTTATCCCTTGTGCAATGAGGTTTACAGGGGTGTCGGAATAGCAAACCCCTTATATTTTGATATAACAGGCTCACTCTTAAGATGCGGAATACTTATTTTGGGATGCCTTTGGTATCTCAAAATAGCTTCACTATGTAGATGTAACCTACTTGTTTGATCTCAAATTTAGGATAAAAGGCATTTTGACTAATATTTCAGAAGTAAATTCCAAATACACAGTAATAAAGAGTCTTTTGAGATCTTCTCATTAAATTAATCAGGGAATTCTCTTTTTAAAAAATCTGTGTCATGATTAGAAAGTTGCATGTGGGGAAGGAAATGAGTGGTGTTTTTTATTATGGTAGGAACTCAAGATAAAGTGATATGTCTATTGCGTCAGTTATTGGCTTTCCAGTTTCTAATCATAATCCTCAATGTTGATTCTGACCTTGTGTACTCAGGTGTCAGGTGTGAGTAACTCCACTGAAAACCCTTGTATACATTTTTAAAGAAGAATTAAAAGATTAGTGCTTTTAAAGCTAGTTAAACTCATTTACTACATAGTGAATTTTAAGAAATTGAAATTGACAGTGTCCCTGTAAAGGTCTGATGCTGTAGACGTGCTCAATACCAATTGAAGTCAGTGGCTGTTGAGAGCATTCAGTGCCATTTCTTATCCTACCATGATAATAAGAAAATTTGTATCTGGATGTGTAAAATAAATATGTAAATCTGACACTGCACCATTTCAGATTAACATGCATTTTAGTACCTAATTGCATTGTGCGAGTCATTATATTGATGCAAACAGATCTTATCATCTTCGGTATTATAGCAGGGTTAACATCTGGATATGGACTTTTTCGGGTTCTCCTGCTGTGTACGAAGTTAATTCACCTGGTTTGACTTGTCTTGCTTTGTATAATTGCACATTTTTTGGAAAAGACTACTCCATTTAATTATCTGGAAAGAAATATCAAACAAACTTCTGCCACAGTCCAAAGATCTAATCTGCCAATCACCATGGTATCTGAGCCCTACTTACGTATGGAAGGCAGCACGATTTTATTGCAGCAGCAAGCAGAAGCCGCAGATGATACGGCAGTCCTGTATGCTTGACACTGTATGTCACAAGGGGTAGGTTCTGCTATGCAAAGTCTAATGTATTGCTAGGTTTTAAAGAAGTTTAAACAAAATACTTGCTGTAATAAGCTGCTAAGGAGGTGTTCAGCTTTTCACGAGGGCCTCAGAGTAGAGCCCTTACTCCTCTGTATCGAGAGAGTCTGCTGACATGGGCAGGCATTTGATAAAGGTGCTCCTTGGGAGATTCTTCTGAGCATGTCCCATAGCATGGTAGGGATATAATAATGTAGTTGATTAACCGATAAGCAAAAGCTTATCGGTTAATGCTATAGACTACACGCATCTCTCCCCCCTCCCCCAGCCAGTAAATTTTTTAGCAGGCTGGCGAGCAGCCCAGCTCAGTCCTGGCTCATGCTAGGTCCAGAACTATCCCCATTGCGGCTCTGCATTTAAAGTGTATTAGGAGCTGGGTGGGCAGGCAGCCTGGCTCATTTCATTCTTCTGCTCTACTTTGCACTGATTAGGCCTCAGTTGAAGTATTGTGTCCAGTTCTGGGCACCACATTTCAAGAAAGATGTGGAATATTTGGAGACGGTCCAGAGAAGAGCAACAAGAATGATTAAAGGTCTAGAGAACATGAGCTGTGAGGGAAGACTGAAAGAATTGGGCTTATTTAGTTTGGAAAGGAGAAGACTGAGAGAGGACACAATAGCGATTTTTTTTTTTTTCCAAGTATCTAAAAGTGTGTCACAAGGAAGAGGGAGGAAAATTTTTCTCCTTGGCCTCTGAGGTTAGGACAAGAAGCAATGGGCTTCAACTGCAGCAAGGGAGGTTTAGGTTGGACATTAGGGAAAAACTTCCTAACTGTCTGGGTGGGTAAACACTGGAATAAATTGCCTATCGAGGTTGTGGAGATATTTAAAAGCAGGTTAGATAGACATCTATCAGGGATGGTCTAGGCCAGTGGTTCCCAAACTTTTTGGCATCACGCCCCCCCCCCTTTCTGATTTTTGAAAAACCCTCACAAATAGCAGCAAAACTTGTTGAGCAGGAAAAAAGGAACTGAACAGGGCAGCAAAACTTGATGGGGGGGAGGCTGGGTCGCCTCGTGCCCCCCCTGGAATTTCTTCACGCCCCCCCAGGGGGCACACCCCCCAGTTTGGGAACCCATGGTCTAGACGGTGCTTGGTCCTGCCATGAGGGCAGGGGACTGGACTTGATGACCTCTCAAGGGCCCTTCCAGTTCTCGTAGTCTACGATTCTATATTTCCAGCTCGTGCCGGGTCCGGAAGCTCAGACACTCCCTAGATGGGCTGCTGCCACCCCTGCTCTGGTGCCTCTTTATCAGAGGCAGCAACACAGGGCGACAAGCAGCTGGTCCGTGACAGGAGCTGTTTTTTAAACTGGCTCTCCTCGTGGACCAGCTCCTGCCTGGCATCCCATTCTGCTGTCTCTGATACAGAGGTAGCAGCACGGAGTGGCAGCGGGCTTCTCAGGAGTGAGGCCAGAGTCAACTAACTGATAAGAATTCATGAGGTTACTCGACTATTCAATTAACCGATATTTTAACATCTTTACTGGGTGGAGGCCTTGAAGCCAACCCAGGACATGCTGGCCTGGGAACACTGGGGAATCCCCGAGGAAGAGCTTGAACCTGTGGCAAAAAAAAGGAGTCTGATATTCCCTACTCTCCATGCTGTTACTGGGACTCTCACCAGGAAAAATGGCATAAAGGAAAAAAATCTCCTGCTAATTTTAATTAGCTAATTAATGCCTCCGTTCAGTTTAAAGAGAGAAAAATTGGGGAATGGTGTTTTTGAAAGGACACAAATTAAATCACTTTTTAATTCCATTTAACCTTAAAGTTGCTAGGTTGAAAATCTTAACTTCAGTATTTCCACTGATGCTTATAGCACTAAATTTCTTTTCCAAAACCAACATCAAATTTACTATGTGCCTTATCTGACAAATCTGCGTAGCCATACTGTGACTGGAAGCAATTTGTTTGGTAAACACTTAAGCATGTGGTTAACTTTATGAATGTGTGTTGTCCTGTTGAGTTGGAGCTACTTACATGAGTAAAATTATGCGTATGTTTAAGTGTTTGTAGGCTTTGTATGGTATATCTGTGCCTTTAATATACCAAAATGGATTTTGTAACTATATTGTATTTCATTTATATCAAAGTTATTTAAGAAGACTATAAAAGTTTCTGCTTTGCTACTTAAGTGGGCAACAGGGATGGGCAATAATTTTTTGCTGGCAGCCACTTCAGAAATTTTTGAAGTGGCCCCGGGTCGCACTGAAAGCGGGCCTCAAGCAGAAGGGGCGAGGCCAGGATGCTTCACCACCTACAGACCATGATTGGTCTGGGGGTGGAGGAGGATCCTTGGCCCCCTCCCAGAGGTTGCCCCCCTAGGAGCCCAGGCAGTGGGAGGAGACTTTGCGCGCGCCCCTTTCTGCCCCCAGGTCAATCAGGGCTTGTGGGCAGGGGAGTGTGCAAAGTCTCTTCCCACACTGCCAGGAGCATGCCGCACTAGTAAGCGCCGCATACTCCTGGCAGGGCAGAGGAAACTTTGTGTGCTTCCCCCTGCTCCCGGGCCCTAATTGGCCTGGGGCCGGGGGAGCGGCAGGGCCTCCGCAGGCTGGATCAACCCACTTTTGGCCCCCCCCCCCCCCCGCTTTATAAGCGCCAAGTCAGTGGACTATTCAGATGTTAGAGTAGGATTTTTCCCTAATGATTGCATAATTTTTTTTATGCTGAAATTTAGATTACTTTGTCTGTCTGTGCTGTTAATGTGATGATACAATATTGAGAAAATTAAATTATGAATTCCATTAATTTCATTGCATTCTTTTTTAAAAAATATAATAAAAATTTAAGGTTTTTAGTAGAAGATTGTTTTTTACATAGTGATATAGACACATGGTATTTTATAATATATAAATAAAAATCAGAATGTAAATAAGATCACTTAACATATCTAGCTAAGAAGGATGTTAATATTAATCTACCTAATTAATGCTGCAGTTCAGGTGACATCTGGTGGCTAAAGTAGTAAATTATTGTGCTAACAACATCTACTGCCAATACAATAACAGACTTCCTTTACCAAAGGTGCATCTACACTGGAATAAAAGACCGACAGCATGGCCTCAGCTTGCTGGGGTTAGCTGACTGGCTTTGTGGAGCTGTACAATTGTTATGTCGTAGATGTTTGAACTTGGGCTGCAGCCTGGGCTCTGGGACACTTCCTTCTTTGCAGGTTCCCAGAGTTTAGACTCTAACCTGAGTCCAAACTTCTACACAGCTGTTTTAAAGCCCCGCAAGCCCATATCAGCTGAGCTGGGTCTGTAATGTGTGTTTAATTGCTGTCTGGATGTACCCTTAGAGGCTTAAAATATGTTGTTTTTATTGTTTTCATCTTGTATTTTGGCTTTTCAGAGCAGAGATGTAGCCACTGGTTGAAAAGTAAAGACAGAAATAGCATTGTCTGTCTTTAGTACAAGTTGTTTTAGAATGCCAGACTCCTTATGCCATGGGAACAAATAGAAAATAAGATCATAGTGTTTCAGCAGTTTAAAACCGCGAACACCAACGCGTCGATCGTGGTTGATTGTGGCATCTCTAAAGAGTCAGTCACTGCGGCAGCCCCTCTTTGTGCCAGCCCAGCTGGAGCACTGTGCAACCTCAGTGGGATGAACTCCACGGCCAGCTCTATGGGCGGCAGCCCCTCTTCGTTAACTTGCCGGCTGGTGGGGGTGGGGGGAGAGAGGAGAGGAAAGTGCACATCTGTGGCTCTTGCCTCCTGCCCTGGGAGGGGGCAGAGCTGGGCCTGCTCCACAGAGCCGGGGCTGGGTGGCCAGCACACATGGCGCACCGCACTGCTTCCTACGGGGTCTGTGTGGGGGTAGGGAATCCCTTTCCCAGTGCCTGGCTTTGCCTGGCTGGAGCCAGCCCTGGGTTCTGCCGGCCCCAGCCCTGGAGCTGCAGCCGGCAGGCAAAGGTCTGGACCGGGCACAGAGATGTGGAGGCAGAAGGGTTGGGGGTTGCACTGAAGGGGATCAGGCTAGGGGAATCAAGGGGCTG
Source organism: Rafetus swinhoei (assembly GCA_019425775.1). NCBI lineage: Eukaryota > Metazoa > Chordata > Testudines > Trionychidae > Rafetus > Rafetus swinhoei. The sequence goes on from CM033427.1 coordinate 61,387,010, forward strand.
AAGAGAGTGAGGTTGGAGCTGAGGGAAGATGTGAGGGGGGGGATACAATTTTACTTTGCGGAAACTGCACTTTCCTTTACTCCCCACTTCTTTGCCTCCCTCCCCAACTAGCTATTTGGCTGCATCCTCACCCTCTCATCTTTTCTCACCTTTTCTGCGTTACTCCCCCAACCCTCTCCCGCCCCCAAACTCCCTCTCGTACCCCCATCCACACTGTCTCCTGCCACCAAACTCCCTTCCAGACCTTGCCCTCCTCACCCCATCCTGCACCCCATCTCCCACCCAGATCCTGCATCCCTATCTCACTCGCTGGCAGCCCTGTCCCCCCCCATTAAGGCACCTCATTTTTGTTCCCACCCCAGAGCCTTAGGGGGTCCACAAAATCCACTAACTTTGGAACACCAGAAAAGTAAATCTGGCCTATAGTCCTGAACCTCAGTCTTCCTTGTCCCTTCTCCTCACCCCGTGGGGCTGGAGTGCCAGAAGACTGAGGTGTTTTGGGAGAAGGTGTGTTGGGGTTTTTTTTTTTTTTTTTTTTTTTTTTTATTGGTTTGTTTCTCACTTGTGTGGTCCCCAACTGATTTTTCTGTGGGTGAGTGATCCCAGACCCAAAAAAGATTCCTAACACCTGCCATAAATAAAGAAAACATTGAAACATTTTGTGTAGGACATAAAATAATATTTTATTTTATTTTATTTAAAATGAAGTTTGATAAACTAACATGAGAAAGTTAAAATGCTTACTCTGTTTAATAATTTAAATTAAACTGTTCTCTCCAGCTGCAGCAATAGCAAAATGGCTCAGGCTTAATTATGTAATTAACAGGGAGTTTCCATTAGCAACGGGTAGTCCACAGAAAGATTTGGAGAGGGTGGGAAGTCAAAGAAGGGATGGGGTTTCAGGGAAGGGATGTGGTGGATCCTGCCTTGCCCTGACATTTAAAAGGTGATCTTGGGTATAAAAAAGGTTGGAGATCACTGGTTTAAAACTAAGATCTTGGGCAGTCAGAGAGGGGAGAGCTGTCTCTATAAAGGCTCGGGCTGATGTATTACTTGGAGTTATTGGAGACTCATTTAGGGCCAGGATTAAAGATCTTAGTGCACTCTTCTCATGTTTATAATCAGTATAAACAACCAAACTGGAAAAAATTCTCATCAAGTATTTCATCCTGACATTATGCTGGTGCGCTGCAGCAGTTGTGGATATTTATCAGTATTTTCAGCAGCCGAATTGCATTACATTTCTGTACTGGGAAGAGCCTAGCAAGTAAATATTGTGCTTATGTTGACAAAATGTGCATTTTGGATTCACTTACATTTATAAAACATGGAGAAATTAACATTCTGTGATGATTTTTTAAAACTATTTAACTTCTTTAATGAAGATGAGCCATTTATCAGTAGGTGTATGCCACACCTGAAATTCACTGACACGCTGGTCACTAGTTCTAGTTCTTTTAGTTAATTTCACAAAGAAGCTAAGCTTTGACTGACTCAGCTTCATGGTTTGCAGGCTGAGCACCACAGGAGTGCTGTTTTTCTAGCTTTGCAGGCTGTGACAGTCACAGAAATAATGATTTTCCTTCTGCTACTAGGAAGAGTCTGAAGGGAGTAAGGTACAACTAGCATTCCTTCCTTTCCTCCCTCCCTCCCTCCCTCTCAGCTGTGTAGCTAATGCACCAGGAAGGCCTGTGTTGGGAATGAGATAGGAAAGAAATGTGAAAACGTTATTGTTTTGCTAAAATCATTAGTTTGACCAGATGCAATACCTCCTACAATGAATACAATAATGTAAAATTATCAGTGTGCCTACTTCTATAAATGTGTTTGGGGTGGACTACCCAGCTGCTTCTAAACGTGTGATCTGTACGCCCTTCTGTATTGCAAGTTTCATGTATAGGTGGAAATATTGTGATTTTGAGCCAACCCCTGGATACAAGTGAGAGGAAATGGGCAGAAGTTGTAGAGCTTTAACAATGTGATTAAAAGCCAAGGTTATGCTAACTTTGGGAAACTACATTTGTTTAAAATAGCTAACACTTTGAGGTCTTTTTTGCAAGTATAGTTCAGCTACATGCCTAGCAATAAATTACTTCCCATTCTGTAAAGACAAGACAACTTATCTAAAAGTTGAATGGGTAGACTTTAGTTCTGCAAGTAGATTATGCTCCTTGCTAAGATTCAGATTCCATCTTATCCCATAGTTAGGTATGGGTAAGGCAGTAAGTTGTGTTATACCGTATATCTAACATGTACGCACACATGCACAGAAAAAAATCAGTTGCTACTACAAGTCCAGCATCTTGCAGTATATGAGATAATTTGTCCTATATGGCATACAAAAAGGGAGGGGGACTTTTCATAATTTCTTTTGTATAGAAACCTAGTAGGCTGTATCTCCTTCCCCTTACCATGGGTAACATTGCCTATATAACTTTGTTTGCCAGTATTTTCTCAATTACACAATTCAGTTTTCCTTTTTTTCCCCTCATTATTCTAAATCTAAGCTGGAGATATTTGAAGAAATTACATCAATTTCCTCCTGAACGCTCATTTCAGAAAATGTACTGCTAAGCCACACTTCAATGGTGTAGCATGTATATATCTGAGAATAGAATATGGCCCTTTGCACTGGTTCACTAACTGGAGGTCAATTACAGAAAGGCTGCTTTTAATCTTTATTTCAAATTTTGTTTGCGTGGGAGAAATTATCTCCATTCATATTATGTTTTGAAAGTAAAGTCATAGGGACAGAACATGATGTTGCACTAATCTTTATGAACGAGACCTTTTATCCCTGTTTGAGTCTGCTAATCTGTCCATCATGCCTAGTGACTTGAATATTGCTATTTCTTCATTTTGAATAGTAATTTGTTTACCAGGCCTCTGAACCTACTACTGTAGGTTTTTCTATGTTTATGGGATCATCCAAAGTAATCTGCAGTAAAGTCTCAGGAGTTCACTTACTTGAGAGAGTTTCTAAGTAGGTTTTCTGCTCCTTCTGAAAATCCATGTCACTCCATTTGTATACCAATATAACTCCATTGTTATCACTGGAGTTGCATTGGTATGAAACTGAAGACATGCAGAAACTAATTACTTGCTGTGGTTTTGTTTAATCTTCTATACACAGGGTTTGTTTTTTTTTTTTTTAATTTGAAAGTTCTACCTTTCATTATTTGTGTGCGCACTTAATTTCTCCTCTCTGTATGTTTCACTGCATTGTTCACATACAGCAAGGGTTTACCTATCTTGGTGACATTCACAATATTTTTCCACAGATGTTTATATTTATTTTGTTTTGAAGACAATTTTCCCCCAGTATAATTTCTGTGCAATAATCAATAATATGATGTGAAGGATCCAGGGCATGTTGCTTGCTGATGCAAGTTTTATTTTATTTTCAAGCTTGCAAAATGTGTGTGCTTTGTTTTTAATTATAAAAAAAATCAAGTTGTTTGACTTCAGTTTACAGGAGTTACTCTTCTTGAAGTGTCTTGAGATACTGATGATGATGACATTTGGTTTCACTGTTAACGAAAATGAACACCTCAACTTTAGTAATTACTGCATAGATTTATATATGATTTGTAGAAATAATGTGAAATAATTCATTCTGCAATAATTGTTCTGCTCTTAAGAAAACCATCTCAAAAGATTCTCTGGTGATCTAAATTCCTGAATTAAAGCTCTGAAAATTGCTTCAGATGACTTGTAAAGCAGACACTGAATATAAATGAACTTGTTAGTATCTTGTATAAAATGATCAAAGAAACAGACCATCAATCCTTTTTTAAATGTGGTGTTTTGCCAATTTATTTCTTAGTGTTTTTTTTTCCCCTCTTTTGTATTTTTGCTTTTATTTCACAGAAGAAACCTGCAAGTGCTAGTGCCAGTCAGCCTCCCCAGACACAGACAAGTGGAGCTGCTTCTGCCAGTAAGGTAACCTACATTTTTCAAATATGATAAGCTTACTATTGCATTAACAATAACTGTAACAATGAACATTATAATAAACCTCATTATAAACTGGAAGTTTGACTAGATGCCTTTACAAAAAGGTTTTTTTGGTTTAGTTTTGAAAATAGTTCTTCCAAATTTTTGAATCTGTAAAATTAAAGTAGCGTTTGCTAAAGTTTTCTGGGTTTTTATTATGGATTCTCCATGGTTTAGGTCCAAATCCTCAAGGGCATTTAGGTCTCAGACTCGCAATGATTACAGTATGAAATAGGTGCTTAAATATCTTCTGACATTTTAAGAATCTCTGTCTTAGCATGCATCAGGTATATGTTATCCAAAGCAAAAATATAGTCATATTTTCAGCAACAAATTCTGACATAACTGACCTGCCTTTTTGTCTACTGAAATGCAATGATTTGCTCGAATACATAAATCTATTTTGGAAATTATGTTCAGGTACAATTTTTTTTAACTTCCGACAAATGTCAACTCAGACATTAAGGTCTTGATCCAAAGCCTGTTGATGTCAAAGGGAGTCCTTACAGGAACTGAGAAATCTCTGTTCTAAAAAATTAAAATAAAAGCTACCATAATTTTCTTGAAGCTATGAATTCATGAATGTTGATGTAGCTCATAAAAACACTAGGAGTTAAATATACTTTGTATTAACTGAAATAAAAGCTCCACTTCCAGAGCATGTAAATATGAGATTTTTGGGTTTTTTTAGGACCTCAGAGCATTGTGCAAGCAAGGAATTAAACCTCATTGCACCTGTAATAGGTAGACAAAGGATATATAAGTTCACCCACTACTCTAGGATAGAAAGCAATTGCTATTAAACAGCACTCCATAACATTTCAATTTAAGACAAGAAGTGAAGAATACTCTTATTGAGCTGGAATTGAGGCCCCATGTAGGCAGAATGCCGGTGCCACTAACAGTATGCTGGACTTTAGTCTGGTACTGAGTAGAGACATGCCACGCTAACCATATTGTGCAGCATCAGTATTCCTTGGGAAGTCTCCCATCTGTGGGGTGAATCCTGGCCCCACTAAAGTCAATGGCAAAGCTTACACTGACTTGAGTGAAACCCAGGATTGCACACCAAGTATGTGTCCTGTTCCTATGAGATCTGACAAAATCATATCATTACAATTATCTGTGCTCTGATCACTGAACCACTACAGCGGCTCTATAACTGCCAAAATAGAGGCCAATGCTAACAAATGATTTACAAATTGGACTCTAGACTATAAAGATATGTAGTACTAAGAAAAGCAATAGAGAGTGCAGGAGAAAAGTATTAGTAGTTTAAAGCATGACAAAAACAAAGCAATATATAGAAAATCACCTTTAAACTCCCCTTTCATTTCTGTTCATGGCACGTTCAGAAACAGAATTTAAGGACTACTGATTTCAGGCGGCTTGGCAGATCCAGGACACTTCCTGGGGCTTACTAATTGGCTGGGAAGAGATTGCAACCTACTGTGCAACTGAAAGCCATGTACCTGAAGAATTTCCCTGAATTGAGTTCATTAGTAGTCTTTCAAATTTTAAATTAAAACATATGGTGTGTGCATTTTTAATTTTTATGGATAGCTAACTTTATAGAATCTCTGAGATCTTTTCACTTCTGACTTCTCTTAGGTTACTGAGACCTTTTCCCTGCCCAGGAAGTGTTCCTTCCTTTTAATACTTACTAGTTAATTTTTTAGCTTAGTTTCAACCATCTCAAATGATGTGCTTCTATTAGGGATGTCAATGTGTAGATGACTACATCATTAAGGCTATGTCTAGACTACATTCCTCTTTCGAAAGAGGAATGTAAATGAGGCAAATTGAAAGTGCAAATGAAGCGTGGATTTAAATATCCAGCGCTTCATTTGCATATTCACGTCGGAGTGCTTTTTTGAAAAAATGTTTTTTCCCCCAAAAGAACCCCATCTAGACTGTGCTTTCACTTTTAAAATACCCTTTTTCGAAAAAGCGCTTGGACACGAATCTGCAAATGAAGCGCAGGATATTTAAATCTGCGCTTCATTTGCACTTTCGATTTGCAAAATGACCTAGGTGTGTGGGTTACACAGTCACTCCCCAAGTTTACAAACATCTGACTTATGAACATCCATTCATACAAACTAAAGCTCACTGCAGCCTCAGGAGAGCAGGCAAGAGGCATAGGTGATAGAGAGCAGTGCAAGTACTTGCCGGAGAATTCTGGAGGGGCATAGGGTGGTCATGCAGCCAGTAGCTGGAAAGAAGGGGTGCTTTGAAGTGATAGTCTCTGCTTCCCTCCAGCCACTGGCTGCATGGCCACCCCCTGTTCCTCTGGGGTCCTCCAGCTCACTCTCACGCCACTCACTGTCTCCTGGTGAGCGGGGGCTGGGTGCAGCCTGCGAGGGGGAAGCGGGAGCTGGGGATGGAGCAGGCCACAGGAATCAGCGCAGAGCTTGTGGATGTGTGTGAGACCAACTTCAGGGTATCCTACAGGTATTCACTTTAGAATCTCCCACCTACCTCCTCTAGTTAAACGTGCCTTTCCTCAAACACCAGCATTCAGGGTTAAATAAAAAAAAACATTTTTATTAACCTGTGAGTTCAGACCTGAGGCTTAAACAAGTAAATAATTATCTTTTGCAAAAAATAAAGCAACATATGATTACTGTTACTTAATATCTTTTGTCAATATTTTAAGTACAAATTAATTCTCAGCTGAATACATATCAAGGAAAGTAGCCAAGGATATTAAACAATGGATGGGGATGGTTTTTTTTATATTATCCTTCTGAATTTGTGTGTCTGTAGCTTGTAGCTAAATTTCAAGAATTTTTACTTCAAACATTTAATGTTTGAGTAATCTTCATAAAACACTGATTCAAATGATTTTTCCATAATATTTTAGAGTATTTCCTCTTAATCCATTCAGTTAGATTATTTTGTATTACTGTGGTTACTAGTCTAATTATTAAAAAAAACCTTAACAACAAATAGTCTAGTAGTGCCTTAAAGACTAACAAAATGTGGGTTTTGCCCATGAAAGCTTATGATACCATCTATATGTTTTGTTAGTCTTTAAGGTGCTACTAGACTATTTGTTGTTTTTTAAGTTTTTCCCGTTACAGACTAACTCGGCTACCCCTCTGAAGCTAGTCTAACTATTGTAAGTCAGCTACAAGTGGTTGCTAGGGTGCTCAATACATAATTTATAAATATGGGTTTTCATTTTTGCAAAACACTATAGTCTTCCAAATATACACACATTTTAAAAATGGCCTGAGTATTCAAACAGTAGTAGATGAATGAAGCATATTTTATATCACTACAGCCTAGAAATGTCAGCTATATTCCTGTGCTATATAAGCTATTCTGTGTTTTATAGAAGTGCCTTTAAACTTCCTTAAGCAGGATTTGAAAAAAATTATTAGCCAGTGATAGGTAAGAAATACATCTTGATGAATGCTATAAGGCCTAAAACACCAGCATCTGCATAAATTAAAAAGTCTCAGAGGGGTAGCCCTAGCATAAATTAAGCTTTCTTCTACCAAAATTAGCTTTCTGACATTGCAGTATATTGTCATTATGCATAGAAACATGGAGACTCTTACTTGTGAAGAATCTCATTGCTGCCACCTTTTGCAGTTTTTACCATCATAATATTAAGTATTTTTGCCTAAAGTCCTAGTTCTTGAATTCATGTGAGCAGATGAGAATCTTCTCATCCTCATGGTTGTGGGGAAAAGACTGAAAATACAATGGAAGTGTATGCCAAACACTAAGAAACCAGAAGGCAAATAGCCTCTCTCCACCCCACTCCTCCTGCAAAATTAGGTTGAACAGCTGGGGTTGGCGTTACTGTAAACTTCCTAATAAGAAAGCCCAATGCATTGCTGTTTTTTTGAGTCCAAAGCAGCTTCAGTGTTGGTGCTTCTAACTTTCTGCACATCTGCCCATGAAATTGAGAAGACTCTGAACAGTGTTGTTTAGAATTTTCTTAGTAGTTGCTGTGGTCAGCTGAACTAAAGTAATTTGGCAGGCTCCTTAGTTTTTGTTGTGCAGCACACTAGAAATTCTGTGCCAGGTTCAAATAAATTAAAAAAAGAGGAAGCATTTCCTGAAAATGATTAACAGTCCTTGATTGTTTTTAATATTAAATTCAATATTACACTTGGCTATTACATTTTGAGGTTATAATTTTCAGTATGTTTTTGTATAGATAAAAGCTGTCAGAAGAAACAACAGGGTAAAAAATACCTTGAGCTTTCGACCTCCAAATAATTGCGTGATGTGGGTTGGAATTGTTACTGCTAATTTTATAAGCAATAAAATACTTAGCAATGCTAATGTTTAAATTATCATCTTCAGATGTCAGACTTAATGGGCCAGATGAGGTGAATAAGGGCAATTAGCTTGAATCAACAGTTCTGAGAAGTGCTGTCTGTAGACTGTATATAGAACATCACTGCCTCAGATCTCAAAAGGCTTTCTTTGCAAGGGCTAGACACATTTAAAATAAATACAAATAAAGAATACTTATATTGTGGAGCACACTTCTGCAGCAAGGAATAAATTCTTTAGCAAATAGTGGGGCTGTGGAATACATAGACCTGGTCTGTAGGCAACAGTGAAAATGATACCAATTATGTAGGTCTCATGTTCTCTCTTGGATCACTATTTCATGCATTTCAAGGCCAGAAGGGACCACTGTGGTCATCTACTTCTACCTCCTGTCTAACCCAGGGCACAGAACTTCTCAAAATAATTGCTGTTCGAATTAGACCATATCTTTAAAAAAGAAATCCAATCTTGATTTAAAAATTGCCAGTGATGGAGACTCCACTATGATTAACCAGGACAGCAATCACCCTCAGTTAAAAATTTACACCTTATTTCTATTCTAAATTTGTCTAGCCTCAGCTTCCCACAGTTGGATCCTAATATAACTTTCTCTGCTAGATAGAACACCCCATTATTAAAAGTTTGTTCCCCATGATACATCAAGGAATTGCTTTACCATTTCTTTGGTAATCTAAATAGATTTTGTGTCCTAAGTGTATCACTGTAAGGCATGTTTTCCCAGTCCTGTACTTCTCCCTGTGGCTCTTCTTTGAATCTTCTCCAACGTACCAACATCTCTCGTTGAATTATGGGCACCAGAACTGGACACAGCATTCTAGCAGCAGAGTAGTACTGGTCAGGGGAGGGAGAACACTAAGGGCAGGCCTATACTAATACAGAAGGTCAGCTTAAGATGCACATCCCTGGCTACCTAAATAATGTAGCTGAAATTGACACACCGTAAACCTAATTTCTCCAGCCGCCCCACAGCAGGAGGTTGACTTGAGAAATGCTCCTGTCAACGTCCCTTATTTCTCACGACTGGTAGGAGTTCCGGAGTCAACAGGGACACCCTTAGAGTTCAGTTTAGCAGGTCCTTACTAGAATCGCTAAATCGAACGCTGGATGATCGACTTCTTCAGCGTTGATCCTCCATTTATAATAGACAAGGCTTAACAAATATCAATGCTGCAGGAATAGTAGAGTAGGGGAAACGTCCTTCCTGCTTGGTGCAGCTGTCCCTGCATAAAAACATAAAATATGGCTTAAAATACCAGAGATGATTACCTTTCATTGTGGAAAAAGGGGCCAGGACTACTGGGAGCAAAACAGGCTCTCACTGCTTCTGTTGTGTAGAGTTTAAATAGCAATAATGTAATTGCTCAATATATGAACTCCGTACCTTACAGAGAAGAACACTGTCTTTGTCTTATCTTTGGGTATTTTGCCCCGGGAATGGATTGTACACTTCGCAGGATCTCCTTAGGTTTGAAGGCACACTAAATCTGTTTCTTCACTTTTCAGGGAACTCTTGCTGAATTAAAAAAGAGTTTATGTTGATAATTTAATCAACTCTCTTCCCTGGAGCTGACTCTATTAATATACAAAATTCAGAATGAAAGTTGTTAAATACCCAACAAGTCAGTACTTCTAGGCTTTTCCTACCTGGAGCTTTTTCCTGACAACTCAAGGTTTCCTGCTAGAGCTTTCTCATTCCTTATAGCCTCTGAAGGTCAACTCTTTCTAGCTTCCTACTGCTTGTAGCAAGGCGCGTCCAACCGGGACCCTTAGTCTGCTTCCGGCTATGCACAGCCTTGCCTTTTAGTCTCTCTCTCGCTTGCCTTATCTGGGTTTTCCATTTTTGTCAGAGTTCCATCTCAGTCCCGGGTCCCTTGCTTGAGAGCTGCCATTCGTCGCTACCCGAGGAACGCTGCACCGGCCCTCAGGCCCCTCAGTGTCTCTTGGGTTTCTCTCCATGGTCTCGGCACCGGGGGGAAGCATGGCCTCGAAGTCCAGCCCGGGTCCTCCCCCCCCCCCGCGCTTTCCTTTGAGCATGCTTCCCTTTTTAAACTGGCCGCCCTCCTTTTGGGCTGGCCCCTGGGGATGACATCCGCACTTCCCCGGCCCATCCTGCGGGCGGACGCCTGGGGATGACATCAGCCGCCACGACTGCCCCCTCATTGGAGGCGCCCGGGCCACTTCTCCAGCACGGGCGAACGCCTCCTCCCCGCGGCGCAGACCTTCGCCGGGTCCTAAGGCCCCTGGCTGTGGGGACGCTAGCACGCATGCGCGGCAAGCCCGCAGCGACCGGGGGCCGCCGGGCAGATGCGTTCTCCGCCCTGCGCTCAGAGTGCAGGGGGGCGCCTCCCCCTGAGCGGAGGGAGGTGGTCCCCTGTCACACTGCTCCATATGGGGGGAATGAACTCATCTATGCTCAACTGGTTCTACTAATTAAACCACATCCCATATGTGCCATGTAATCCTAATTGTATGGTACTGTCCAGCTCCTGTGGGCCTCTGGCCTTTGAGGGTATGTCTACATTGCAGTTAACACCCCCAAGCTGGGCTATGCCACTCAGTTTTGGGTCATGGAGCTCAGACTAAGGGGCTATTTAACTGTGTTGTGGATATCTGGGTTCCGTGATGTGGGAGGGTCCCAGAGGTGGGCTGCAGCCTGAGCCAGGGTATCTTCACTGCAATTAAGCCAGAAGCTGAGTCATAAAATGTTAGGGTTGGAAGAGCCCTCACGAGGTCATGTAGGCTAACCTCCTGCTCAAAGCAGGACCAACCCCAACTAAGTTGTTCTCTTTAAGTCTTTATCAAGCCTGGCTTAAACCTCTAAGGATGGTGATTCCACCACCTTCCTAGGTCAGGCGTTCTCAGAGTTGGGTCACCAGTTCGCCCAGGTAAGTCACAGGTGGGCTGCAAGACGCTTTGTTTAGCCATATGCACGGAGCCTTGCCGCTCCCATTGGCTGCTGTTCACGGTCTCCAGCCAAGGGGAGCTATAAGAAAACCACTCTCCTAGGTAACCTATTCCAGTGCTTCACCACCCTCCTTGTGAAATAGTTTTTCCTAATATCCAAGTTAGACCTCCCCCATTGCAACCTGAGAGAGACACTCACAACTGGCCCAATTGCAGTGTATACATGCCTAAAAGGGAAGGTCAGCCTGTTACAGCCCTCTTCCCTCTCTGATCTCCACTGTGGGGGTGGAGTAGATGAGGCGGTTTCCATATTTATCAGACATACTAGCCAGAAGCTGATATAAAAGGAGCATTGAAGGTCTTTATTTCAAATAATATACAAACAACGAAACACTTTCTTTCAAGAATTAGATTTTATAAACTGATGTGAAATTAAAGAGTAAGTTACTGTTGTCCTTGTATCTGATAATTTCTATGATAATACCTTTTTAAACTACTTAATTGGTATATAGCAGATGGATTTATTATAGTTACATTTTTGCTTACAACCAGTCAGAGCACAGGGATATTATATGGTGATCATGTGTAGTTATTAATGAGATAATTGCTGAGTAGCTGAGGTATGTGAATAGCCAGTCAGATTTGGAATTTTGCATAAGCAGGACATGATTTGTTTCAGAATAATGTAAATTTATTAAACAAATCTATCTCTGTTTTGCTGCTGATTGCTAGCCCATATGCCCACATCTGGTCCTATAATTTTCTCACCATTTCTTCTCCCCTACTGCATCCAATTCTTCTCTTTCTCATTTTCATCCTTAGCTGATTAAGACTGCTTACTTCCCTCCTCCCCTTTAATCATCTTCAGTCTCTCTACTGGAATAATTTAATAATCTTACCTACGGAGTCCCTCCTTCCTCAGTTCAGCTGTCCACAATAACAGTAGTTATTTATTAAAGTGTATAAGGTTAATTGGATTATATTGGATTTCTCCAGACATTTCAACAGTCAGCTCTGTTGCTGTAGAAACCATTGTAGTAGGTGGGGCATGGTGCTGTGCAGAGATGCAGGTATTGCCTTTAGAAGGGAAATGGTACTTCCTATTTGTATAAAATACTGTGAGCCCAAATTGTTCCTGATGCAGTTTGGCTGATTTCAATAGAATTATCTAGAAATCAGGGATGAGTTTTACCTACTGTCATTGTGTATGATAAACCAATAATACACAAACATTTGTATTTCCACAGGCAGTATTTTCTTTTTTCACTGTGGATTAGTTATTTTAGTTGTGGGAAATATATAGGGAGAGCCTGTTTATACACTAAAATCCCACACCCAATAGCAAGCTAATAGAGAGGCGGAGCAACTGAGACTGCTGGGTGGAGGATCCTCCTATGTGATGTTAGAATTAGCTGTGTCATCCTCAAGTGAAAAAGGGGTTGGCTAGGATTTCATTAAAACTGAAACCAACGATAGGACGGTTCAGCTGTTGAAACAAAAACATTTCTGTCAAGCCGAACTGTCATAGGATCTTGTGCTACAATTACCTGGAAATTCGACTATAGACCAACTGTATGAAGTGAGTACTATTGTCTGACTTGCTATTCTTTCTTATCTCTGCTTTAGGCTAATGACATGATACTGTTTCTTCTTTCTTTTCTCCTAGTAGTTCTCTGAGTGAGCTGCTGACCTGAGGGGCCTGTGAGATGTTCCTTTTATCTGGCAGGGAGCATTCCCAAACTGGCTGATTGTATAGTGACTGATTTCTAAAACTGTGTCCATAGTGCTCAGAGCTAACAGGGAGAGCAGTTTTTCTGGATAGGAAGGCTGTTTGTACTCCATATGTATTTCTGAATATTTGTTTTGAGGACAGTTTATGAAACCTAAGCAAAATTCTAAAGTAGGAAAGAGCAGAGGATTTTAACATTGTGGCTGGTTTAGGTTCAGCTTCTCTCTTCCTACTACCATAAGCATTATTTGGCTTCAGTATTTGGGGAGGCAGCTCCAATTGGGCCATTGGAGGGAAGGGAATTCTGTGCCTGCCTGAGGGTTGCAGTTGGGAGGGGCAGTGCCCCCCTCCAAACTACACCCATGCTAGTAACTTAAACTGGCTTGCGTCACAAGCCCATATTTTTGACTCATGAAGGCAAAGTTTAATGTAGTTGTCAAATGTACCAAATATTGCATAATCAGGGTATAGTGTCCTCTACAAAAGAATTTTTTTGTTTGGAGGATGCTTAGGTCTCGATATCCGTAATAACTCACAAGTGTTCAGAATAAATCCAGGCTTGATACATGTGGAAGAAACAGAAATATACAGTCATTAAACTGTTTATTATTGTCTCCATAATAATGCAGATGAGATTTATTTTGTAGATTTAGTATAGGTTATACAGTAAAACTCCAATTGTCCAGTGGTCCGGCACTCCTGATAGTCCGGCACCAACTGGAACTCAGAAGTGCTCTGGCCAGCTGGACAATTGGAGCTGCTCTGCCTCCGGCTTCCCCAAGTCAGCCGCTGGTCAGTTTCAGCAGCGGCTGACTTGGGGAAGCCGGGGGCAGAGCAGCTGGGGTGCTGCCGGGTTGGTCCCGCAGCGCCGCCCTCTCCCACGCTGCGTCGTTCCCCGCCGACACCCTCTACCTCTCCCGAGCCCTCATAGCCCCTCTTCCAGTACTCCGGCATATCTGATAGTCCGGCACCCGCTGAGTCCTAAAGCTGCCGGATTATTGGAAGTTTACTGTACCTAACATTTCTTAAGTATTTTTCATTATATTAATTGTAAATAAAACTATTGATTTATTACCACAAATTCCCTTTCTTGGCTTAAAACTCAAAAAAGGAAATACTTAGGAAATAATGGAACAAAATAAAAAGGAAAATTTGAGAAAATAGTCCCCTGCTCCATGTGAGATTTTTCAATGGTTGTGTTATAGCCACCTCTCCTTTATCTACTTAGAGTGAAAACAAGCTTATCCAACACAGAGGTGCTTGTGAGTGCATTTAATAAACTTTGTTATGATCTTAATAAGAGCTCTACTTTTTCATCACATTTTGGGAGTAGGGAGGGTGTGTGTGTGTGTGTGTGTGTGTGTGTGTGTGTGTGTGTGTGTGTGTGTGAGAGAGATAAAAAAATTACTGGCTTCTCAGCCTGTCTCCTCTATAAAATGCAACAGTTTTTTAAACTGAAATATTTCATACCCTCTACCCATAATATAGATATTTGATATTTTAAAAAAGTAATTGAATAAGAATTCAAGATACAGTTAATTCCTGTGCAGAGGACTGCCTGAAGGCCTGTTGCACTGCTGTGTGGCTTAAGTGAATGTGGTAGCCATCTGTATCAGGTTGAATTTTGCTATTCAGTCATATTGGCTTATGCTGAAACTGCATGTTGAAAAGATACTGTCAATTTGAAATCTAGCCAAAGTTGCAATAGTTTGTAAAAATAGCTTCAGGTATCACCCTCCTCCTCCTCCTCCCCTCCTCCCCACACACACATCCCAATGTTTATGGTCTTGTGGTCAGGTTTTCCTCTGTGTAAATGACTTTTTTTTTCTTTCCTCTTGCTGTTTTAAAGACACACATAAATAACACAGGAAGCTGGGTAACATGCCCCACTCCTGCCTAGGCCCCCACTCTCCAGTCCTATGTGGCTGTGTATGCGCTCACTAGTCCACCCAGACAGGACTGGAGCTTACCTGGCAGTATATGGGGAATAGTGAAAATACATTTTAAATAAATAAAATAAAGAAATGTATTTTATCGAGCAGTATTGGGTGTTACTCATGAATATTCCAGCTAAGTCATTTTCAGGCAGAAAAGTGTTTTCTTTACTCCTAAAGTAGGTGGTTTCTCTTCTCTTCAGTAATATGCAAACTTGTGGTGGGTCTAAGGTGGTATCCGTTGTCCTGTGGACAGTTGGATACAAAACACCACCATTTAGTCACAAAAGTTGTGAAAAAGCTGCATTCTGCTTGTTAGATGTTAGTTTGAAATCATTTATCTCTAGCCCCAGTGCAGATTGCCCTTAGAATGAACCATCTTGCTCTGAAAGTTCCCCATAACTAGAACTTCATTTCAGCAGATCTTTTGAGTTCTGCGGTAGCTTCTGAACAATGAGCTCCAAGTATTTGACCAATTTTACTTTGAAGAATCTCTTCAGAAACAAATTCAGTTTTTCAAAAATAGCAAAATTGAGGACAAGATCCCAGAGAGGGGAGTGAGACAGAGAAAGCAAGAGTGCTAATTTTGTGGCATCACCTTCAAGTCTACAACCTCTTTCAGGAGGGCTTTGTTGCTGGGAAGACAGAAAGGGATGGAATTTGAGGGAATACATTTTCCACAGTGTCCTTACTTCACCTTTCTCAGGGAAAAAAAAAGGGGGGGAACCTTTTTTTCAGGTAAATTAGCATTGACTCTCTGTCCCTGTTCATGATACCCTGCCTGCACTAAGAAACTATTTCTGAGCTAGAGGAGAGTGGCTACAAGGGGCCCTCTGACAGTGGTGTTTTTGCAAGACATGTATTGCTAAGAAGGAGCAATGAGTAAATGTGAAGGCACAGAGCCTCTGTTTAAACAATCCTTTACCTTTGCAGATCCATGAAGCTCTGAGTTTGAGGCAACTCACTGCTTCTTCTGCAGGGAATACTGCATGTTTCACCCTCCCTGACTTGAGAAATGAATGCCTTAAAAATAAAATCCCCCTGTAGGAAGAAAGCTGTATCTGGCGTGATAGGGCTCTAAGTATTTAGGGATCTTAAATGTCAGTATTGTATTGGATTCCAAAGGTGTTGCAGCCTGGTATGTACTATGCTCTGGAGCAGGGGTTCCCAAACTTTTTGACATGGGGACCAGTAAATCCATTCACAAGCTTTTGGAGGACCTGTAACATTTATTTGCATATTCATTAAGCAAATGATGAATATTCAAATAAGTTGTTTCTGGTCCTCCCAAAGCCCCCAGTGCCAGCGTTAGCAAAGCTTTTGATACAGTCACCCACAATATTCTTGCCAGCAAGTTAAGGGAATATGGATTGGATAAATGGACTGTAAGATCAATAGAAAGCTGGCTAGATCAGGGTTTCCCAAACTTTTTACTTTAGTTGGAACCCATTTTTTTTCAGTACTGTTTTTTGCAGCCCAAAAATATAAACACACACACAAAAAGAATGAAAAATGAATAAATTTTCAGTGTTTCACCCAGCTGCATCCTCCGCCCAGCCTGGGCCAGGGCTTGGGGGACCCAGCGCTGCATGGGCACTCCAGGAGGCGAAGCAGGAGCAGATTGGGGGTAGGGTATCTGGCTAGGAGGGAGGGTGCAAGGAAGGGTAGGGTTGCCAGGTGTCCGGTTTTGTACCCGACAGTCTGGTATTTCAGGGTTTTGTCCAGGAAACAAATTGAGAAATTACCAGACATATAAAATGCCTGGTATTTTCTAATTAGGTAAGTTTTATTATATTTAGGTGTATCAGTCCTTAGCTGTGAACTGCCTGGCTGGTAGATGTGCTCACGCTGCCTGAGTGTGTCTACCTGCCAGGCAGTTCGCAACTACTCCAGGGAGGGAATGTGGCGACGGGGGGCAAAATGGAATCCCCAGCCAGACTCACTCGTCTGCCAGGGTCTGCATGTGCCTGGATCAGTCCCGCTCTCCCCGCTTCTCCTGATCTCCCCAGTCCAGCCCTGCTGCCCCCATCCAGTCCTGCTTCTGGCGGCCGGTTCCTCCCGACCAGCCCTGCTGCCTCTGTCCAGCCCTGCTTCCGGCAGCTGGTTCTCCCGTCGTCCTCCTCCTGATCTCCCCCGGCCAGCCTCCCCACCCCCCGGCCAGCCCTGGTTCCACCGCCTGACCTTACCTGATCTTTTCCATACAGCCCCGCTGCCCCCAACCCTGCTTCCGCCGGCCGCTCGCCTCCCCCCATCTCTCCCTCCTCCCACACCACCTCCCAGCCCGCCCTGCTCTGCTCCCCTCCTAGCAGCCACGCTGAGGCCCGGTATTTTTTTCCAATAGTTTGGGAAACGCTGCTCTGGAGGAATGAACATGGGTTTGGCAGTCAGGAGATCCTGAGCTCTGCTGCTGACTTGCTGTATGACTTGTCACTGCATAGCTCTATCTCAGTTTCCCCATATTTAAATGGGGATAATAACAGACTGCAGAGTGGTGTGAGGATTAATGTAATGAATGTTTATAAAGTGTGTTGAGCATGCAGAGCACTAAATACAGGCTGTGTAGAACTGAGGTGATTATTTTTAAAATGTTTTCTATTGGAAAAGACTTGAATTGATATTCTCCATCTTATTCTCCTTCAACAGATGAACCAATCTATGATTTTTAAAGTATCTCTTGCTAGTAATAATTCAGAGTTGGCTTTTTGGAAGTGCAAGTCATTATTTCTTCTTCTTTAGCTGCTTTTGCATATAAATATTAAAATCCACAAACAGGTATGATTCCATTTTGTTAGGTGATGTACAAGCATAAAAATTAGTCTCCTGGTTGCAAAGAGCTTACAGTCTACAGTGCTGTTAGAAAAGAACAGATGATCCAGAGGCAGATGGGTTAGAAGGGCTCCTTTTTTTTTTGCAGATACTTGTTCTGCCTTGGATCCCCAAAGTCCTGGTCTGAGGTGAACAACAAATTAACTACAAGTACACCTTTTTATCTGAGTTAGTATGTAAATGCACTTATCTAATATATCACCTGTTAAACCATACTTTAATAATGTGAACACTAGGGATGTAAGTGAGTAGTCAGCTACTCTCGTTTCCCCCTCCCCCCTGATGCCTCTGTTCAGAGGCAGCGGGAAGGGGGGAGCAGAAGCCTATGCTGGGAGAAGCTGGCTGAACTGAAGCATTCAGTTCTTGTATCACAAACTCTCTGCTCAGCAGTTTACAGGGGGGAAGCAGATGTGATCCTGAATATGTTTCAGAGTGGGTGGGAAGGAGGGAGGGAAGGAAGATAACATACAGTTATAAACAAAGAGTATTCATTAGAAGTTCCGTCCTTGGTACAGCTACTTGCTTATTTATCCTAAGCAACCAGGAAAGGAGGAAAACATATCTATAAATCAATAGGGAGAATGCCTGCCCATGCTGTACCCCATCACCATGGTAGCAATTACCTGGACCCCTTATTTAACTCTTACATATCCCCAACAAATACAAGGTGTAATAGGAGGAGGAGAGAAACAGGCAACATGGTTTGGGTTAAGGCCTGCAGCAGGGCTGGGCAAAATACAGCCTGGGGGCTGGACCCGGCGCACCAAGCCACTGGATCCAGCCCATGAACGCAGCAGGGAGCCTCAGGCAGACTCTCTGCTTGCCTTGCGACCCCCTCCTCACACCGCTCAGAAAAGCGGCTGCTGCAACTGTTTTCCCTTTCTCAGCTGTAAGTCTGGGGAAGGGGAAGTGGTGCTTCAAGGACTGCTCCCGCTCCCTGCACAATCCCATTGGCTGATTTCTGGCCAATGGGAGCTTCCTATTTGAAGAACAGGTAGTGTGGGAAGCATCCTGCACCCCTCCCCTGAGGCTCTTATTCACCAATGCACATGGCTCCTGCAGCCTGTGGGGGGGGACAGGCAGGGAAGCTACCTGAGAACCCTGCAGACCTGTTGGCTGGGAGTCACCCAGTCAAGTCTCCCAGTCAGAGCCTGCTTCTGGCATTCTCTTCCCCCAAAACCCTCTGCCCCCGCCCACTCCTGCCTTCCTACCCCCCCCATGTAAGCCATACCCTGTGTCCCACTCCTGAACCCATATCCCCTCTCAGACCCTGCACCCAAATCCTCTGCCCCTAGTCACAACCCCTTCCTGTCCTAGGTCACAACCCAAACTCCTACACCTAGGTCCCTTGCCCTAGGTCACAACAATCTCCTTCACCCAAACTCCCTCCCAGACCCCATTCTCTCCTGCACCTCAATCCCTTACCCTAAGTTCCCTTCTGCAACCAGCCTCCATCCAAGACCACACACCTCCTCCATTAATATCATGAAAGAGTGCGGCGCTTGATAACTTTCCAAAATCTTGGAGTGCCCCCCCCCCATCAAAAATTATTGCCCATCTCTGGCCTACAGGATAACCATATGATTTTTGTTGTCCATAATTTTTAGTTGGTCAGGAGTACAGGTTGGACCTCCCTGGTCCAGCATTCTCGGGACCTGACTGGTTCCGGATGAGGGATTTTCCGGACCAGGGGAGGTCATTTCTGGCTGTCCTGAGGCCGGCCCTCCCCTGCTCTGCTCCTCTGAGTTCCTGCCCCCACACCTGCAGCCCAGCTGGGCCGCGTGCCAACTCCCAGACCTCGTGGGCGCAGCTGAGCCGTGCGCCAAGCTTCCCTCCCCCCCGCAGCCCAACTTGGCCACAGGTTACCTCTGGGAACACTGATGTTACCGGACCAGAGGGTATGCAGGTGCAAGCTGTATTGATCACATTTGACTTCTGTGTTTACATTAGATAAATAATATATTTAGGTACGTATATACTGTATTGTACATATTAAATACTTTTACATTTCATATTTTATTTAAATTATGCCAGAGTTAATTTTGAAATAGTTTAAAATAAGACCCTTAACATTGACAAAGCTAACAGAAAAAGCGACCTTGTACTGCTGACTTTTGTACCCATTCCTCAGAAGCTTCTAGAACTAGCCACTGCTTAGACAAGTTATTGAATTAGATAAACAGTTGGTCCGATCAGGTGTGGCAGTCCTGTGTTCCAGTATATCATTTTTGCAAAACTTTTGAGCATGACTCCAAAGAAGCAGTTTTAATAATCATGAAAGATGTTAGGAATCTGCGAATGATACCATATCTAATCATAGTTGTTGCTAATGCAGTTAATTGTAGAAGTGACACAAGTAGCGTCCTTTTCGTGTTTTATTTTATTGGCTATTTTTTTTCAAGTTCTCTGCAGGAAGCCATGGCTTCCGAAGCCTTGTTGATTTTTCACCTTTGGTAACAGAGGTTTCTGTTACCTAGAACGTATGCAGTTCCTGTTACCTCAGTGGTAACATCCTCCTGCCCCACTCTGCAAAAAATCTAGCTTCTGAGTCAGAGTGTGTCTGCACATTCTGTGAACACCAACAGAAAGTTCTGAATTTTGCCAGATTTGCTAGGTGTTTCCCCACTTACAATTCACGGATACAGAAAGCATTTTAAAACATTGATGTTGTTAAAAACATTACAGACATAATAGTTGTAAATAATTACTTTATTTTGCTACTTATAGTGGCACACTGAGATGTCAGAGTAATTTCTTACTTTTTTACTATTCTGTGACTTAGAATTGCCATACTGTGGATAAGCCAGCTATTTGCAATTATAAGGTGTTAATAGAAATTGCACTTCAGTTGAAAAAAAAAAAAAAAAAAAAAAAAAAGGAAAAATATTACCATCCCTGTTCAGAGTCGCTTTGTTATTGTGGGTTATTTGCAGGTATTCTGTTACTATTGTTAACAGTTTTCTACAGCTGTTTTTGTTGTAGCCGCTAGAGTAGCAATTACAACGAATAAAACACAAAGAAAGAGAAAAAACTATTACCCAGTAGTTTGTCAAAATAAATGTCTTGCATTGTATCCTGGGTGACGCTTACCTCAGGCAACTCCTGTTCAGCAGCGCAGCGGGGCTGAGGCAGGCTCCCTCAGGCTCCATGTGGCTCCTAAAAGCAGCCAGAATTGTCCAACTTCCAGGCATAGGGACAGCCAGGCGCCTCTGTGTGGTGCATGCTGTTACAGCTGCAGGTGCTCCTCCATAGCTCATATGGGTACTGCAGAGCTGGTGCTCAAGATAGGGGCAGCACGTGGAGCTTCCTTTATCTCTCCTGTGCCGAAGGGCTGCAGGAACATGCCAAGTCCTGCTGTGCCTGCTGCAGGGGGTCTGCCTGAGTCCTGCTGTGCCACTGACCAGACTTTTAACTGGCCACTCAGCAGTGGCACCAGGGTTCCTTTTCAACCAGGTGCTCTGGTTGAAAACTGGGCACCTGGCAACCAGGGCTAAATTAACTCTTCTGGGAGTCCAGGGCTATTGAATTTTGGGGGGCCCCCTATGCTCTGTGGTGGGGCCAAAACTAAGGGGCTCAGCATGCGGGAGAAGGCTGCGGGTTGAGGCAGAGCATTGGAGTGAGGGCCCTGGCTGGAAGTGTAGACTTTGTGGTAGGGCTGGGGATGAGGGGTTTGGGGTGTAGGAGGGGGCTAAGGACAGGAGTGGGGGTAGGAGTGCAGGGACTGGGTGGGAGTTAGGTGTGGGGACAGCCTCAGAGGTGGGGCTTAGGGTTGGCGTGCAGGGTGCTTACCTGGGAATAGCTCCCCTTGGGTACCATAGGCTCTGCCCATTGCCCTGCGCTCACCTTCAGGCACCACTCTCCGCTGTTCACATTAGGAAACTTGCAACTCCAACCCTGGGGAGTGGTGCCTGAAGGCAAGGGCAAGGTAGAAGTGCGTAGAGCCACTTTCTCTCCAGCTCCCAGCAGATTGAGCCACATAACATGCAGGGGCTTTGGTGGCTGCAACCTAGGGCCCCAGGCTACGGGGGGGAGGAACCCCACAAAAAGATCTGCAATTTTGGCAGCCTAGAGATCTTTCTGTGGCACCCTCCAACCCCCCCAAGGTTCTAGCCCTGCTGGCAACCCTAACTGGAAATATGGTTGCTATCCAGAAAATCACACCAAACAGATCAGTAAGGCTCTTCTTGTACCTCCTGTGATTCTTTAGCAGAAAGATCAGAAATAATTGTAAGTGCAGTAAGCTAAATTTACAGGTTAGTTGGTATAACTTCGTTCCAACATTGTGGGGATAAAAATTTATATCAGGTCAAGCACAGTACTCCATTTATACATCATGTTTGAGTTTGGTCCCCTGAATCCAAGGGAGCATAAAGTGGTGTAATTTACAATCTGAGGAGTGAGAAGGGAAGGTTTAAGAAGGAAAAAATACAAAAAGGAGTAAGTAAATGGATGTTAAAATTGCCTCTATTTTAATATAAAACAGCATTTGGGACCTTGGTTTTTATATTTATGCCAGGTTACTGTATCTTTATACCTACTTATTTTATGATAACTTGTACCTCATTCCTTATTACCTCTGTATTTGACTAAATATTGTTTACTGTAAATATACCAAAAATCCTTGTTTTGAAATCTAAATGGTATGTCAGAATTTTGATGGAGGTAAATTACACTGATTGAAGCTCTGTAGACTTAGGGTTTTTTTAAATCCTGATTTTTAACATAACTGCACTATGATTAAAGTGGGGCAGATGTTGTCTGGGTCAGAGACTGCAACAAAGAGATGGGCCGCAGACAGCTTGACAGCACTGACCTGCCTTTCAAGAATAGGAGGTCCGAAAGGCATAAAGGTGCAAGCTCCGAGGGG
This sequence comes from Rafetus swinhoei, assembly GCA_019425775.1. Lineage (NCBI taxonomy): Eukaryota > Metazoa > Chordata > Testudines > Trionychidae > Rafetus > Rafetus swinhoei. The sequence goes on from CM033427.1 coordinate 61,409,586, forward strand.
GGGAAGCCTCTTTGTTCCATGTAGCAAGCAAAGGCAGCACCCTCCCTCCCCTACTGGAGGTGAACATTAGGTTGGGTTAGGACCTGTTGAGGGCATTATCCTAGTTGCTTCTTTTTCAGGGGGGCTGGGAAGGATTTTTTCCCGCACCACCAGATTGGCTTCAGTGGAGTGAAGTTTTTTTTTTTTGCCCTCCCCACAGCAGATGTCAGGGAAGACCTTTTCTGGTAAGAAGAAAAGGTGTAGGCCATACATCGCATTTTGTTTTGGGGCGGATGTCCAGTGCAGGTACTCCATAGGAAAGGCATCTAGGCACCAGGTAGATGACCTGGTAAAGCACTTAAAAGGAGGTGCTGGATAAAGGAACAGAATGGGAGAGAGCAGTTGGGGACTACTATGATTGGTAATGCAGGTAGCCAAACCCTGCTGCCTCCCTGCCCTGTTCTCAAAGCCCACCTTAACCTTCTAATGAAGGGGGATGGATGGGAAGGTCCAAACCATGCATTGCTGGGGAACTGAATGGAAATGAAGGGGGGCTCGAAGTAGCCCCGGATAGTGATTTGAGTAAACATGGATTTGCCTGCACTGTATACTTTCTGCCTGGTAGTCCCAGACATCTAAATGATAAAGTTGCAGCCTGATTTTAAAATCCATATCAATTGTCTCCTATCCTTCTTTCAGTGTACCCAGACAATACAACACTTAATGTTCTGTGACAGTTTTAATATCTAAAATCTTAAATAGAAATGCCAGGAATACTACTTCAACAGTATCACAAAAGATAGCCTTGGTAGGACATGGGAGATTTTTAAAATCCCATCCTTCTGATAATCAGCTTGTTTGTTATTCCCCACTTGAAATCAGTCACATTTTTATCAAGTGATACCTCACAAACCACTAGATGAATAAAAACTATTTTTATACCATCTGAATGCTGAGTGTATCTGCTTTCATGTATGTGATAGTGTTAATTTTAGCTACAGCTAAAACTTCTATTTGCTGCTAAAATCATGAAATGTAGTATTTTATTAAAGTTATAGTCCAAATAGAAGAAATCAAGAGAGAGAAATTATATAATTCTGATTACTTAAGTCTGATATGTTATCACACAACAGGGTTAGAAGAACTTTAGCAGAACTTTTAAAAATGATTTATGGATCAGTGATCTTTTCCGAACTTTGATCTTGGACTTCGTGGTCAGAAAGGAGAAAAAAATTCAGTCTCAAACTACTGGCTTCCAGATAAATCAAGTTTTATCTTAAGCAGCTTTCACATAGCATTATTTGATTTGAAATGATTTAACAAGTAAGATGGCCAAGAAATTCATAATACTCTTTCTCAACAGATAATGACCTAACTATTTTACATCCTTACATATCTTTAGCAATCTCTTATTTTATGTAGAAATGTTACTTGCCTTGTTTAGTACCTTTATACTTTTTTTTATACCTTGGAATGTCAGTCAGTTGTTGCATGCACACTGCCCATAGACATCACTTAGTATTTCACTGTCTCTTTTGTCATCCCTTACAACTGCGTGACTTGAATCATTTTTGCTTTTATGAGTGAAAAATTGGGACCTTCTTGTGCAGCCAGTTTCTTTTTAGCTTTCTGTAGCTCTTCTATTGAAGAGTACTTCAAGATCTGATTTTCTGCAATATAGCTCTTACTCATTATGGATTCTTTTCAGTTTCTGCACAGAGATCATTCCCCTTTCTCTCTAGTTCTAGATATATCCTTGTATGAGAGACTTACCTAGCATTGTCCAGGTCCTTCAGGGCAGGAGGATGGCAGCGTAAGGGGTGCAGAGGGCAGGGCCTTGGGGATGGGGAGGGCAGGTCAGGAGGCTTGAGAGATGGGGGGGTGAAGGAGTAAGGGTGAGAGGTTGAGGAGGGTCTCAAGGCAGGGGACTGGGGTTGTGAGGGTTGTGAGTGAAGGTTGGGGTGTGAGGAGAGGCTCAAGCCCTCTTCAGCCATCAGGGCTTTCTTTCCCCCCCCTCGCACCGTGCTGTGGCCAAGGGCCAGAGGGAAAGGTTTTGGAGAAGGGGGGGCTAATTCCAAGTCTGGTGGCAAGCAAAATGGCAAGTTCAAGCCCCAGGTGGCCACTCTCTTGGTGGTGTGGCTACCTCCTGTGGTCATTCTGTAGTATAGCTCTCCCCTGTGCTCACTGCCCCCTGTGGCCCCTCTCAATATCACATTCCTCCTCTTTGTGCCTGCTCCCTTTCCCTGTTAGGGAAAACAGTCCCATTCCTAGCACTTCTCGTTTTCCTGACACAACCAAACCCTGACCTGGCTTTAAATTGGGAGAAGAGGAAGCTGCATACCAAATTTGGTGGTCCTAGCTCTTAAAGTTTTGGAGGAGCTCTTGAACAAACAGACTTATGGGGCAGACAGATTTTGAAACCCACTTAGAAAGTATTATGAAAATATAACCTGTTTTTACTTTTGCTACTTAAGACTTCTGACAGAGCTGATAAAATATACACAAACACTCATTTTAAATACTGATGAAATATACTTTTAGATTTGAGTTTTTTCTTAGAATTGAATGTTTTTAGAAGTAGGTTTTTCCATCTCTTATTTTAAAAATAAAATATGCAACCGATCCAAAGTATTTTACATGCTAAAAAATAAGAACAAATACACAAAAATAACTGCTCAAGCTATTGCAGCTGCCACATCCCTTAGTGGGTGATGCTTACCAGGAACTAGATAACCGGTACCTGGGAGCAGCTCCCCACACATGGCTGGCGGGCAACAGAGGGCGGCAGTGACAAATCCCTGCTGGGATCCTGGCGTAATCAGTTAACATGTTAAACCTAGTATTTAATTAGTTAACTAATTAACTGGTATTTTACATCCCTAGTTTTGGTTAGTTTGTCTAGTGACACATGCCTGAATGTAACTTTTATTCAAATGGAAGTGTTAGAAAAAAAATCATGCTAACAGTGCCTGACTTAAAAACCCTCAAAAGTAAGCAGTCTTTAAGTATATCTTATGTACTTTTTCATTTACACTAAGCTCAGGAATTTAGTCTGAAATTTCTGAATCTTATATGCTGTCATTTTCTGTTTTGAATATTTAACTATGTACAGACTTTTCATAGTCCAGTAATTTCACTGCAACTTATTTCAGAAAATCTAAGGCCAGTAGATCACAGGCTATTATATTTCACTCAGCTACCCCTATTGGGAACCTGGGCATGTAAGCAACACACATCAGCTATGTATCTAAAAAGAGGATTTTCTGAATCAGCTCGGGATGCTGGTCTACCCTTGTCCACTCTCCTGTCTCCAGCTGTGACCAGTGCCTGGTGCTTCAGAGAAAGGTGAAGAAGATATCAGCCACTCCCCCACTGTGGGGAGGGGGAACCTTCCTGACCCTTGCAGGTGACGGGCTGAAGCATGAAATAAAATGGTCACTGTCTTAATGCAGAATAGCAAGTGTGAGCAGCATGTTGAGGGCAGTGCAATCTATCCTGGTCTCCCCATGGCTCATGAAAGAAGAAAATGAACAGGGAAGATTCAGATTCCAAGGTTCCGATTGCAAGTTGCAAGGTCAGAAGGGATCATCACAACTCTCCAGCTCTATCCCCTGCACACGCAAGCCATAAAATTTCTCCCTGATGCTGGATTGAAGCATGTATTGTATCTTATTTCATAGACACTAAGCAGTGGTGAGTCCACCACCTCCTTTTAAAGCTGTCTGAATGTTTAATTATCCTCACTGCTAGAAAACTCAACCTTGAACTAGGATGCAGTTTCCTAACTTCAACTTTTAACTATTGGAGTTTGTTGTATCTTTGTCAGCAAGGCTGGACACTGCCCTACCCTTTCCCTTTCCCTTTCCCCAGCCGTCCCTGCCAAAACATTCATTCAGCTGTCTTTCCGTCCATAAGTACCTATACATAGTGATCAGAGCACCTCTCCAATGTTTAACTGAATATGTTGAGCTCCTTAAAACCTCACTCAAGTCATAAAACTTATTTCCAGCCTATGGATTATTACTGTGGTCCTCTTTTCAACTCTATCTACTAATTTCCACATCCTTCTTGAAGTGTGTATACCAGAGATGGACATTATATTCTGGTAGTCATCTTACCAATGCTGGATACATAGAGGCAAGATCACTTCCCTAGTGTTCTCCCAACTGGTATACATTCACTCATTAAATAACTTGTCTTAGTTTTAAGAGAGAGGCATCCTTTTTCTACAATGTATTGAAATGACATGGTGGTAGTTAACGTACAAGAACTACAGTCACAGTGTGGGACTGGGTGAATCCTGAACTGTTTCTGAGACTGTAAGATCAATATTTGTTGAATTTGGAATCCATCTGACATATTATATCAGCTTTGTGACTGATTTGGAGGAAGGAACCACACTAGCAACTAAGAGAACCAGATGAGAGAATGCTCCAGGTGAATGGCGCTTCATTCAAACTTCATCCCCTGCATATCTACATGGCCCCAAATGTGCTTGGCAAAATTTGTGTCTTGGTTACAAATGTTCAACTCCCCCTCGATATAACTGAAGTCAGTGAGAATTGTGTATGTAAAAGAGCATAGTGCTGAGTAAGCATTAACTTCTTAGGGGAATCTGTGTGTTTATGGAGGGATAAAGCTGGGTAGGGCAGCTTAGCTGATTCTTAGCCCCTTCTTACCCATCGAAAGGTCTCCTAGGGAAGGTGAGATGGAGGTGGCTGGTGTGAACACCCACATTTTCATCTCTCCCATCCTTTCAGGAGAATTTAGCTCATAGCACTTTGTACCTTTGAAACATAATTCAAATATTAACTGTCTAGTCAACTCATTAATCTTTACAATAGCCTTGGAGGTGAGTATTATTGTCTCCATTTCACAGTCAGCTTGAGGCCTCATAGTGAGCCTAGACAGAAGCCTGGCTAAGAAGCAGCAGCAACAACTTTATCAGAAGTACTACCAGGCCAAATTTTGCCCTCAGATACACAGTTGTAACAGAAATCTCTAAAATCAATGACCTTGCCTGGGTGTAAGTGAAGTCAGAATTCCGCTCCACAACAAGCACTTGAACGCTTATCGTTTAGTTGTGATAACAGTGTTCTGAAACAACTACAGTGACGGTTTTGTGTTAACCATGTATCTTTGACTATGTAATCTTTTTAATGTTGCCTATCGGATACAGGCCAAGAGCTCATTATTCTCGTACTATAACAGGGTGTGCCTCCAAACATGTTAAAACCTCTCCAAGTTCTATTTACACCATGAATCAGTCAGCTATTGTACTAGTTACTAGGCAACATTTTAATGTTTATCTCTAAGCCTGACATGTATTCCTGTGTTGCATCAGAGGACAAAACTTGATCTGTTCTGTTCGCTCAGACTGTGGTAAATGAATAATACAATTTTTTTTAAGTAGCATTTTGTTGGCTAATTCGCATGGATATACACACCATCAAAAACAGTGAAGTGAAACAGTCCAAAATTGTCTTATGTTAAACAGCCAGCTTGTTTTACAAATGATGTAGCAGATACCAAACAAGCATAACACTTCTACCTATTTTTATTAACATGCTTTCTTTTGTTTACAGATAGAGGACCACATTTTGCCAAGCCCTTGTGTCATACAAAGTTTGGGATTAGGGATGTTAACTATCGGTTATTTTACTAGTCGAGTAGGCGATGGAATTTCCATTGACTACTCGACTAGTCAATAGGCACTTCCGCCTGCAGCCCGGGGCCAGCAGGAAATCCTGCTGACTCTGGGCTGCACGCGGGTGTGCCAGCTTTGAAGAGTACAAGATTCCCCAGTGGGGGCTCTTCTGCATTTCAAAGCAGAGTGCAGCATGGAGCCTGGGCTGACCCCGGGCTCCATGTTGTGCTGCCAATTTGAAATGCCACGCGGAGACTGGACTCAGCTGGGGACTCTCCAGCTGATCCCAGGCTATGCGCCACATTTCAGCAGAACCTGGGTTCAACTGGGGATTCCCGCGTGGAACCCGTGGTCAGCTGGGAATGTCCCCAGAACCCAGGGTCAATTGGGGACTCCCCAGCTGATCCCGGGTTCCATGGAAATGCCACGCGGAGCTCGGGATCATCTGGGGAGTCCCCAGCTGACCCTGGGCTCCATGCAGCGCTGCCACCTTGAAACGCTGCCTAGGCATTTCAAAGGGGCAGCGCTACACAGCTGATCCCGGGCTCAACTGTGCGGTGCTGCTGCTTTGAAGTACCCCTTCCTTCACCCCCTTCGCTGCCTCTGATCGAGGCAGCAAAGGGGGCGAGGGAAATCAGTTAGTTGACTGACCATCCGATAAGCAGTTGGTTATCGGATAGTTGACTAGTCCTTAGCATCCTTCATTGTGAGTACTATTCCCTGTAAACTGGGTGCTTGTATGGCCACTCAGGAGAAATTCCAGTGCTGCCTAGCTGATTAGCAGAGCACTCACAGCTAGGTTTTTGTTTCTCCTGGTGGTGTACATTCACACATGCCTCAGTGCACATTGCAAAATGTATTCCACACATGGATGGAGAAGATTAGAGGGAACATTGATTGAGAAGGCAAAATATCTCCCTTCTCTGCCTTATGATGCTAATTCAAGGGAAGGGCCTGAGGCAGTTGAAGTCCATGAACTCTGGGGAGTTGAACTCTCCATGGTGACGCTTCTCCCTCCCCTTCCCCCAACCCCATTGCCTTTATCAGAGGGGGTGGGGATGGGGAGGCTTCTGCCACCAACCATCCCCTGTTCGTGGTGGCCCCGGCTGGCTGTGGGCAGGGACTGCTCTGGCTCACGCTGGTCTGGGACACTGCACCTTTACATTTAAAATGCAGAGCGACAGCGGTCCAGAGCTGGCACAAGCCAGAACTGCTCAGTCCTGGCTCTAGCTGGCTCCCGTTTCAGCTCTGTGGAGGGCCCCCTTATCAACTAATCGTGTAGTTGATACAAATTGTATCAACTACACAATTAGCCAGATAATTGCAGTTTAACATCCTTTGTTTCCACACCAACCATACTTGAGTCCTTTCAGGGAGAATGGCAAGTAGATCCACATAATAGTTGACCCACCAGGACAGTTCTTCTTAACCCCTTCATCTCTGTCATTATTTAAGAACAGACATCCCTAATACTAAGTGAAACTGTTCTATGAGGTGTTTTGGCAAGAGATAGAAACTGTAGTTTTTGTTTGGAGTAGTCACATTAAACAGACTGCCTTCAGAAAAGGCACTTCAATGCATTGTCAGCTATTGGCACAAATTGCAATGCTATGTGTATGCATAGTGCTTAAATAAGAGGAAGTTGTGACTACTTATTGCATATATTTCATCTATTCTGTCAGTGTAGTATAGGTGAGAAAAATGTGACTTCAGAAGTGTGATGATGTACTATTACGTGTTTGGAGTGATGTGCTCATTTGTGTCAGTGTGTCATTATTGCATGACAGTGTGGGTGGGTACTATGAGAAGGGGTGGCACAGATAATCATTAGTCATCTAGCAAGAACTCAGATGACTTTATATGTGTAATCTGCTTCTGTCTGAGGGTATTGTGTTGTAAAAAAGATATAGAGATTTTATCCCCTGGAGTTTTAGCTATTACCTGGGAAGGATAGAAGAGGCTGTCAAAAGAACTATTTGTTTCCACCCTTTTTGTACAAACCCTTTATGGATTATGATGCCTTTTTGTTTTCAGAATATGCCTTTACTTTTCCATTTTTGTATTGCATCCACTCTTCTGGAGAGAAAAATGGATTTGTTTACGTACGGTATGCAGAAGGCACCTATGCTTAGAGGGTCAGTTGTATCCCAAGTATATCTGGAGAAAGTAAACCTGTTACAGGTTGGATTCTTACATATTATTGGGATCTGACTGGACCAGAACGAGGGGATTTGCCAGACCAGGGGAGCCCGTCCCATCATAGCCTGTGCTGAACTCCTGCCCCCTGCTAGGGCTGCTGCCTGCCTGCCTGCCTGTTAGTGGCTTCCCAGGCTGGAGCTCCCTAGCTGCCGCTTATGGACCCCGAGCTCTGTGGCCAGGGCTGGAGCTCTGTGGCTGCTGCTGACCCCTGTTACCTCCCGGCCACAGGAGCAGGATGCTCTGCTGCGCCGCCCGCCCCTCCGTGTCTGCCACCCCCCAGAAACATGTGGCTTCCAGCTGTGTTTCTGCCTTCCTGCCCCACGGCCTGACCTTCCTATTCTTGGAATCTGTGGTCCAGGAACATCCCTGGTCCTATCGGACCAGGGATGTTCCTGGACCAGAGAGTCCTGGTTAAAGGAGGTACAACCTGTACAAATATGTCCAGGATACAAGAATAGGAGAGGAGTACAATCCTGCATGTAACAGTTAATTATGCAGCAAAGCTCCACTGTTTCCTTAATAAAAGTGACGCTATTCATTTAAGTTACATTTCTGGCAGAAATATATTTTCCCACAAATTTTACATGTAATAATATGTAAGAATCCTAGACTTATTCAGTTTGTTTATGAAACTTTGTTATAAACAGCTTCACTGTTGATCTTGTACAATGTTTCCTTTTCTTTGTGAGACTTCTATATCTGTGGTTCCCAACCTTTTTTATACTGAGGACCGGAAAACCCATTCACAAACTTTTGGCAGGCCGGTGACATTTTATTTGCATATATGCAAATCATGAATATGCATATAAAATGTTACCAGTCCCTCTCACCTAGCCCTGTGCTGACTCTCAGCTGCCAGCTGAGTGCTGCTGACCAGGTCACGGCTGCTCTTAGGCTGCCATGACAGGCTCCGCATGGCCCTCCCACCGCGCAGTGAACATCTTTTCCACGTCTGGGAGGAGACCCCGCCCCATCCGGCGCTGGTTGGCTGAGAGGTATGGCAGGACACACCTCTCCCAATAGACATGGCAGGAGGGGAGGCGCTAAATGGTGTGCACCGGCCCTCAGAGCCACCGCGGCCTGGCAGACAGTGGTTCTGGCCGCGGACCGGCAGTTGGGAATTGCTGTTTTATACAGCAGACAGGGGAGATAAAAATGACTTTTTAAAATAGAAAAATGTGACTAAATCCACAGATGGGGCAGGCTGCCACATAGTTCACTCTGCTGGTTGAGTGTAGCACTACCAGTCTTTCCTGTCTCCTCTGTTCTTCATACACTGGTCTGTGCTGGAGATGTGATTTAGCCCTCCAGGTGACCCACAAATATACATAACTTCTTCCAGGATAGCAAAAGTCAAGGTAAAAAGTCCCCACAAAAAAGGAAGGTTCTTAGCTTTTCAAGAATTTCTGTTCAGGCCACTCTCTGGAATATCTTTGATTAGTCTTTTTGATTTTAGGGTAAAGTACTTGACCTCCCAGGCCTGTTCTCCTGGAGTACCATTTTCAGCTGCTGCTGAGGTTCTGTTCTGCGTATCTTCCCCTGCACCAATTTAGAGCACTGAGTTTCCAGGCTAGTTCACCTGCAGTACTAGCCTCCTACCTGCGGTTCCACTCCCAGACTGATCTCTTTCAGCCTTTTGGTGTCCATTAAACTATCACCTGCTCCTCCTTAGTCCTGTCCAGGCTGGGAAGCAGGGAATTAATTACAGCTGCGTTGTGGCTAAAAGAGATCATTCACCACATGACACCCACAAATTGGCAGGAGGGTTAGGGGACAGTTTTAATACCAGAAATTTCTACAGGATGAACTTCTCTAAACTGGGGCACTCTGCTCCAACAAGGACCAGGGATGTTCCTGGACCAGAAAGTCCCAGTGGAGGGCTGATGGCTGAAAGCCTTGCAAGGACTGGGAGCTCAGCAGGCCTAGCTGTAAAGGGGCTGGTGGCTGGGAGCCTGCTGCAGGAATCTGTCTGGGCCAGCAGCAGTGGGGCTATTGCACCAGCAGGCTCCAGCAGGGGCAAGCGGAGAGCCAGCAGGGGAGGCCAGCCAGCTCTGCTGTGGCCACAAGCCCAGCTGGGCTGGTGGCAGGAGGGAAGCCGAGCCGGCAGGGAGGCTTGGGCCAGGAGCAGAGCCGGGCTGTAAAATTTGAGCTATGGAAAACTTTTTGGAAGTGCTTAATAGGTTGCATTCACCAAATTTTTTCTTCCTTTTTTTGAAAATCTCCTAGGAGAAAAGAAGTAAATAAGGAAAGTGCTGTTGTCACTGTGATCATGTGACTAATATGCATTTTAATATAGTGAAGTGCAAGGTCTTACATTTAGGCATAAAGAACATAGTTCACATTCCCAAGGTGGGATACTGTATTCTGGAAAGAACTTACTAATTAATTTTATAGTCTTGGTGGATAGCCAACTGAACATGAGCTCCTAGGACAGTGCTGTGGCTATGATGGCTAATGTGATGCTTGTTTGTATAAACAGGAATATTAAATATGCAACACTTTTGAGACAATTACTGGAATGCTAATTCCATTCCTAGAAGCTGAAGGTAGATACGTTCAGGCTGAAAATAAGACAGTTTTAAAATAACGAGGTCGAGGTTGATTTAACTATTGGAACAACTTTTATGAAGGGATTGGTGTCTTGTACGTGACTTTGTCTTCAAATTAAGGCTGGATATCTTTTTTTTTTTTTTTTTTTTTTTTTTTTTTTAAATGTGCTGTAGCTCAACTAGAAGATGTGGGCCTGATTCAAGGAACCAGTTAATGAAGTTCTGTGGCATGTGTTACACGGGAAATTAAGCTAGAAAATCATATTGATTGCTTCTGGCCTTAAAGTCTGTACATCTAAGAGTGTATATTAAATGTTATTTTTTGGCAGCCTAATAAATCCAAGAGGGTGAACGTCTTTGAATAAGCATATTAAAATATGTAGGAATCCTGTTTTTAACATATACATTTCAATATCCATCTATGTTTCAGTATTGGAGAGCAGGATTCTTACATATTCCAATATTCAGTTAGAAATCTGTTCTCAGCATACTTCAGAGAAAAGGCTGTTTTTACAGTAGATCTTGGGAACCGTACCTATTCACAGAGAAGCAGAGTAGGGTCATGTCTTCACTAAACAGAAGATCATTGTTGTCTCAATCGATCTTCCAGAGTTTGATTTAGCGAGTCTAGTTAAACCTTACTAAATCAAACTCAGAGAGCACCCCCATTGGCAGCTGGTACTCCTCCACAGGCAGGAGTAAGGGAAGCCAATGGGAGTGTTTGCTCCCATTGGCCTCCCATTATGGGGACGGCAGGGAAACTTAAAAAAAAAAGTTATGTTGATTCCAGCTACGTAATTAACATAGCTGAAGTTGCGTATCTTGATTCAACCTTCCCTTTTAGTGTAGACCTGCCCTAGGATATGTTCTTCTCCAGCGTGACAGAATCAGAATAGACGTGATAGGCCTAATCTCCAGTCCTCAGCCTGACTTTTATTTAGCTTGAGTTCTGTCAAGACTATATACTTGCACAAGACAAACATCTGTATTGATACTCGTCTAATGTTTTAAGTGAAAGTGAAATTGTTTTGAAGTAATGTTTTGAATTTTTTTTTTCCAGACACAGCCCCCTTCTACAGTTACAACAAAGGCACCAGATATGAAGCCCACCGAAACAAAGGTATGAAGTCCTAAGGAATGAATCTTTGCGATTTATGACCTTGATTTTACTTCAGATTCCATTGTTAACTCATTAAGGGTACATCTACACAGCACCCTTACCTCGAAATAAGCTACACAATTTGCGCTATGCAAATTGCGTACCTTATATCGAGGTAATTTTGAAATAGCTTATTTAGAAAATTGGCACTGTCTACACAGTACCAAATTTCAAAATAAAGCGCTATTCCAAAACATCCCTTAACCCTCGTGGAACAAGGCTTAAAGGGATGCCGGAATAACACACCCATTTTGAAATAACGGGCACATTTAAAGACACAGAATAGCTATTTTGGGAGACTTCCGGTATCCTGAAATATCACCACTGTCTACATGTAACCTAAGTGACCTTGACAGAGCCACTTTTCAGTACCGTAATTTTCACATCTCCAAAATAGTGAAAGACCCTTGTCTTTTTTATGAAAAACACTTCGGCAACTGTGGATTAAATTAATTACTAATATAGCATTTCAGCTTATTCAGAGACTCTGAATTATAAACTTAGTTCCTGATCCTGCAAATCCTTAATTACAGGTATAACTTTATTTATGTGAATAGTCCCATATGAATAGTCCTAATCCAGGATTTGGGCCTTACTTAATGAATGTGAAACACATGTTCTCATTAATTATACTGTCATTCCTTTCTACTACCTTTCTTCCTTTTTTCTTCTAACCTTGTACTGTGTCTTCAATAAGATTGCAAGCTCCTCAGCACAAGGAGCTGTTTCGTTTGTCTTTATAGAAAGGGACCTTAATCCTGATTTGGACTTTTTGGTCACTATCATAAAATTAAAACTATGATAATGATGATTTCCCTTCTCTCTGCCTATGTGTTCTATTCTTGTTAAGGATCAAAATATTGAAACTTACAAAAATTCTGCACTCTAGAATATGGTTCTTGCTCATTTAAATACCTTGTCAGCTTTCCAAACCAGATCAGGTAGGGAACAATAAAGTGGTGTAAGACAGGGATTTTTCTAATGTTATATGTATGTGAACCTAATGCCAGACTGGTAGGCTTAAGTCTGATCATGTCACTTTAAGGTAGAGTCCACTGTCAGCCTGTGTATATTTGTTAGGATTAGGGGAGAATCCACTCATCATTCTGACTTAGTCTGTAGTCTGATTGAGCAAGTGATGTTTCATTTGCCAAACTTCTACAAATAAACAGTAAAAGTTAAAATTTTCAAAGCTGTAGCATCTCTAAAATCCCCAACTACTTGAGATTATCAAAATACTTCTTGGTAAAAAGCATCTTTCTTTTTCCTTTGTGCCACTTGTGCCAATTCAAATAAAGCAATGCTGTAATTCTTCAAGGAAATTTATTCAGTTCTTCTAGCAGTCATAGCTATAATGGATGTCAAAATGCCTAATTTAGAAATCTTAATCTCCACACACAGTCCACAAGAGCCAGCTACTATACCTGACAATAAAACAGACAGTTATTAAAATATCATCTAATCCTGCATAATTATCACTACTAATAAATGTAGAGATTTGTTTTTGTCAATCACTAATTTAAGATGTTTGCTTATGATCAGGGCTCGCAAACGCAAAGCGGCGGCGAGCCCTGCTCGCCAGCCGCGTGGTTCGGCACGCTGCACATGCGCTAACCACGCTGCGCAGCTGTGCTGGCTTGTAATCTGCTCGCCACAGGCGAGAGTAGATTACACTAATTGTCGAGCCCTGCTTATGATGACAGATTAATTATGAACTCACATGAAAGAGCGAACTTACTCCTAACGTCCTCTTTAGATGTGGCATTATCTACATGATGGCAACCAGCTGGCCATCTGTTAACAGATCCAAAATAAGCATATTTGCAGGAAAAAACCTTACCTATGGTAAAGGGGCATGAAGTCCTGCCCTGCAACACTTGGGGACTCTTGAGCATGGAGTCCTGCAGAAAATTACTGGCCTACCATTACAAAGGGAGAAGTGATGCTGCTTTTCCTTGCCCTTTAATAGCTCATATATAGTTCATATTTCCTCCTTGAAAGGGAATTGGGGCATCCAGAGGAATCTCCTTGGAAGGAAACAGAGTTTCTCGGGAATAGAGCTCCTTGAATGTCAAATGTTATTTCCTGTTCATAGGGGCCTCCTTCTAGTTGGGACGCCATTCCCGGTGATCTGCTTCTCAATTGGTGTCTGTGCCCTTGCCTCTGCTCTTCAGAGGCCTATTTCCCATTTCTGTTCTCTTCTATCTTTTCCCTTGCCCCTGAACTGTAAAGACCCATTCCTGCTCCTTCTTTGCCTTCAAGGCTGAATGTCTGATCCCCTTCCCTGAAAGTATGATCAGCTTTGCCCTGTGCAGGTGGGAGCCACCGCAGCTATAGCCGGGATAAGGGTTGATGCTTCATGGGGTTACCATGTGTGAACCTCAAGGCCTTGTGTGCAGGTGGCCGCTTGGTTGATTGAAATGGGGAGGGGAGAAAGAGAGCAGTGTGGGTGCTGTGGAGGGAAGAGGTGAGCGGGTTGGGTGATGGAAGTGCTGTGGGGGGATGAGCAGAGCTTAGGAAGGAGGGCAGTTTTATTTTAGTGGTCCTACTTTGAATGCATATTTGGGGACCCATCATGAATCATACCTCTGATCAGCAGAAACCTAGTTGCCAATAAAATAAGTCTGAAGAGGGGATGCCATGAACGTGTATAAACTGTTAAATAAACACAACCAAAGAGGAGTTGTCCTCCAGATCCTAGAACGCCTCTTCACATCTTCAAGTGTACCTATTTTGAAATGTAACTTCTTTGTTGAATGACAAATAAAGCTAGCCTCCAATTACAGCTCCTCTCCCCCTTCCTACAAGACTGGGTACCTCTCACTGTTCTTTCACTTTGCCTGTCCACCTCCCTGATGAACTTTGAAAGCAAGATCCTGATGTATGTATGTTTGTTTGTTTGTTTGTTTGTTTACCCTCTTGTAAGGTCTAAACAGACAGGAAGAGGTTCAGTTGCATTTGCAAACAAAAACACACCTGGTTATAGATTTTATTTCCTACTATTACCGATCTGATGCCGTTTGTCCTGTGAACAAGTCTGTTTAATGTTAATTTTAAAAAATACATTAGCCTCCTCCCCAAAAAATGTAAAACAAAAACCATCCAGTAAATGTACCGTCAAATTCAGAGAAAGCACTACTTGCACTATAAGAAAATAATCACATGTGGTTACTAATAAAAGTATTGGTAAAGTGAGCAGCACATAAGTTTGCATTTAACTCTCAGTAACAGATATCTCTTGCAGTCTGTCCAGCTGTTTTCATTTACAATTATAAATGGTAGCAAAATACTTGTATCACATCTTTCCTGCAAGTCTCTATGTTTCTTGGGAAATGTATTTAAGAAAATCCCTAAATTTGTACTTTAATACCAGGCTACTTCAAGCCATAGCCAGACCAGCGGACAGCAGTCTCGCAGCAGGAAGAGAAACAAGGTTCAGGTGATGCACAATTGACTGTCTCTCTGTCTGCAGTCACAGCAGCAGCAGCAGCATGTTTTCACCACTTAGCACTTACCCCCTGAAGCATGAACTAATAATCTTCTGTTTCAGTTTTTCATTTATCATGCTTATTCATACCGTAGTCTTCCTTATGGGCCCAACACACCTTAGAGAGCAATTGTCACAAACAAACACTTTGTCTGTTGCATTTCCTTTTTGTGCCAAACTTCAGCTAAAGGCAGCTCATGGCAAACATCTGTTACTTTAATTCATAATGTAGTAACTTAAATTCATAATGTAGTAACATTAGAACAAAATTTCTAGCTTCATCTCTGCACAGATATATATATAGTTCTTGGACCAGAAGAGCTGGCAGATTAGGATGCTTGTTTTAATAGATGATTTACTTGACTAATGGTGTTAAGTGTGTGTATCAGAATATGTACATGTCTTTGTATGCACACATATATATATGCATTGTATATACCTATTGTATAGACCCCAGCAGTAGGGGTCTTGAACCCACTGGCTATAACAAACAAATGGCTTGGATCCCCAGAGGATTCCTTGTAGAGGATGAACTGTAGTGTGCAAATGCATGCATACAGACTGTGACTGCATCTGAGAAACAAAGCTTCTTGATCGGTTTTAAAGTATGTGGAAAGTCTAGAAAGTATCAGTATGTTTAAAATGTGTGGTGGTCTATGAGGTGAAATAATTTATTTTCGGTGTGGAGTACAAGGAATTTCACTCATTACCTCAAAAGTATTCCGTGTTTTCTGTAATTTGCATTATTATTTACTGAATACATTATGATGTGGTGCTATATACCTTAATCTTCAGCTTCAGAATCTTTGCACATGCACACACAACCTCAGAATTTCACATGTATATCTATTGTGAATCAGTACATAGGTTCATATAGATATATATTTATTAATTGTTGCACATTATTAATAAACTGTTCAGTAAACTTCACAGAGGGATCAACTAATGCATATAAAACAAATTCTACTAAATGGTTTATAATGACTCTGAAGTGAAGGAAGAAAGCTTACAAAATTACAGTAGACAAATTGCATATTGAGATAAGTCAAGTGGTTATATCCATTGCTTTATTTTAAATGTGGTTCTGTTGTAGGTGACTCTGAAGATGTGTTTCCTTATTAGTTTGTCTCGGACTCTAAAAGTGCCTGCCTTACAAGTAAAAATATCTGTTTTCTAAGTGATAGTCTGAAGTTTAGCTTCAGATGTAAAAATCAACTTTCCATACGGTCACTGGAGCCACGCTTTCACTCAATATTTATGCAGCTAAAACTTAGAAAGAAAGCTGCTAATTATGCATGATTCTTTGAAATCTCCAGCTAACTCTCCAATAGCTGTGTTAACTTTGCAGAAGTTAACCCTAAAAATAATAATAAAGTCAGGCCATATCTATGCTGCAAGGGTTTGCCATGTAGTTATGCTGCTCAGGGACATGATATGTGATGGACATAGCTGTGCTGGCAGAATACCTAAGGGTAAATGCTGCTTTTCTGGCAAAACTGCACTTTTACTGATATAGCTCTGGCTAGTTTATGCTAGAAAATTAGATCGACCTAGCTTTGTTACTCATAGGTGTGAAGAAAAATACACACCATCGAGGAACATAGTTATGGTGATCTAAGTCCTTGTGTAGATGATAATAGATTGACAGAAGAATTTATCCATTACTTATGTACTGCCGCTCTGGGAGGTGAATTTACTACAGCAACAGGAGAGCCCCTCTCATCACTGTAATAATTGCTTGTGCTTAGTGGTTTAAATGCAGACATAGCCTTATTTTGCTTGGGGAGATGAATAAGCTATGCCTACAAAAGCACAGTTATGCTAGTATAGCTGTGTCCACACTGGGAGTGTTTTGCCAGGATAGTACACCAATATATCTATACTGGCAAAGCTCACCTGATGTGTAGACATGGTCTCAGTAGAGTAACCAGATATGATTAGAAGCTTCTGTCTTCAGTAACTTTTCTAATAATAACCACACTGCTTTATTTGTTTGTAGGAATTCATAACCTCGTATACACAAGACAGTGATTATACTTTCTGTACTTTGCAGTTAGATGATTAATAGAAATATCATTTTGATGTGGCTAAAAAAACCTTCAGTTTGGGAAACTGGAATTATTGGTTATCTTTGCTCATTTCTCTTATTTCATGGCCCGAGTAAAATGGTATATATAAATCATATGTGTGCCTGTGTGTGAGAGTTTATCTGCTATGTTTTGGCCCTGCTCTGTTAACTTAATGCATGAAGAGGGTCCTGTGCCCATGTGTTGTAAACTGGAGGATGAGGGCATTATTTATTTTTAATTCAAATATATTTGAGTGTTCGTGTGTATAAAATAGGCAGTATATTTTAAAAAATAAGATATTCATCATTAAAAAGAACTCATCTGTTTTGATCTGTTGTTCTGAAACTACTTTCTTATATATTTTAGTCCACACAGTCTGCAAAAACAGAACCTGGAAAAGTAGCACAGTCCGTGAAGGTAAGCTATTACTTCTTCTGCTTCTGTTGAATCATTGTGTGTGCCTCTTCTTCAGAAATGTTAATAAGTGTAAGCTAAATCGTGTGCCACTACTGGACCAGAGGCTTCTTATATGGGAGAAGAAAACAAACTTGCATGTAGATGAGGTTGGAACTGGAGTCCAGGGTGTCAGGAGTTGACATAGCCCACTTTTTGGAGCTCAGATGCTGTTGGGCTTCCCCTCTCCCAGAAGATTTATAAGTAGAAACCAGAATTAAACCCACCCTGTGTCTTCTGTCTTTTTAGGGCATGTCTGGGTGGGAAAGAATAGAGAACTCTGATGTCACTGATTATAAGGGAAGGAAGTTGCTCTTAGAGCTTGGTGCAGAGTCTGTTTTGCTGCATGGCTGCCTTGGAATTCACAATGATACATTCTAGACTTCTCCTGCTTGCTTTCCTGAGGAGTTTTCCTAGGGAGAGGAATAGGGTGCCCTATCTGCCTAGTACTGCCTAGTAAATATCATGTTTTTAAAAGTTGTTTCTTTTCTCTCTTCTTTGGTTGGCAGGTGAAGGAACCTTTGAAAACTAGTTTAAAAAAATCCTATCAACCTAAAGAAAAGAAAAGCAGAATGATTCTGGGTTTTTTTGCAAGAACATATGCAAAGTTTTATTCCATTTTTATTTTTGCAGAAGGTGAAAATACACCTTTATAAAGAAAGATAACCCATACTTACTGGTTCTGCCAAGATGTTTTCTCTCAAACTTTGAATTGTGACTGAATGAAGAAAAATTAATTTCCATAAACCCCAATTGTTCTTTTTCTCATATAGCTGTACTAGCTGAGTGTGAACTGTGCCTTGCCTTGAGATTACTTAAGAGGCAAAAGGGAAAATTGTGCAGCCCTAACAGTTGGAAAATAATAATTTCCTTTGTCTCTAAATTGTCTAGCAGAACATATGAATGTTACATATATATTAAACCAGACTAAAAATCATTAAGGGAAGACCTCTTAACAGTTAAATATTTCCTAATATACTCTAATATATCTGTATTATTGACAGCCAGCTGATTCTCAGACTAAACATCAGTCTGAAGAGAAGCAAAAGAAACCTGGTGGGGTGAGTTGTTTACATTTTTTTCTGCTTTTGTTTGGTTGGTCAGTTTGTTAGTTTCTCAAAACAAAAACACAATAATACTAACATCTGTCATATACATTAATAGCATATTTATGATTATACAGGCAAAAAGCCCATCCAAATCTTCTGTAGCAAAAAGTTCTAAGCAAACTAGTCCAGGAAAAGCAGTCACCAGTCAGACTGAACAGTCAACGCACGTGTCTTCAATAGAAGAATCAAAGGTAAAGCAGAAGTTGTGATTGATTTGTTTGTTTGTATTGAGGGAGAACCTACTGGCCCTAGCCACAGTTCCCATTGTGCTAGGCATGTGCAAACACTGAACAAAAAGTTTGTGTCCCAAAGTCAGACTGCCTTTTTTGAAGGCATACGTGACAAAGCTTTTTGTGCTGCATTAAACTAAAGTCTAAGCTATATTAAGCATGTGTAAAATGTAACTCTTTGGGATTTAATGGGACCTTTTGCATTTTGCTTATTTAACCTTAATACCTTGAGTGTACTTATTCAAAAGCACTGAGAATAGTGTGCAAGTGTTTCCGCAGAATGTTTTAATTTAATACATTTTAATAGGTATTGTGCAATAAGGAGGCTCCGCCTCACTTCATATCCCCTCTCAAGCCATTCTTAGCTCTGTAAGATGTTTGGATGTTTTTGAAGTTGAACCATATAAACTCACTGGCAGTTGCAGGCCTGCCTAAGCCAGAAGTACTGCATATTTGAGACTCTTGACACATTACTCTGCAAGCTTTGTACTGCCGTTTGGCTCATGCCGTTCTTTGCTGATGTCTGCACTGCAATATAAGCTTAGGGATAGTAGAACTCAAGTTATCAGCCCCTGGCTTTGTTAACCTAGGGCCTGAGCATATACATTGAGTTGTAACCCAGATTAGGAATTGTTGAATACTGAGTTACAAGATGGAGCTCCAGTGGATTATGTAGGTCCAAGACTTCCTAGCTTCCTCCCAAAATGTGGTTCCTCTAGCTCTTTGTTCATGGTGCAGTGTAGGAAATCTCAACTGTCCACTAAACTTGACTGTCCAGAGGAAAATAAGTTCCTTTTTTATTGTGGAATACTTGGGGGAGGTTCTGACCATGAGTTCAATGGGGTGGCATTGACACTGTGAAGCAATAGGACTAGAGGAGAAAGTAAGCCAGTGCGGTGCTCTGGCAAGAAGTCAGCTGGCTGGGACACTTAGCTGCAGGGTGCTCCCAGCCTGGCTCCCGGCTTCCTGCAGGCTGCCGTGCTAGAAGGAGACAGCCAGGCAGATTAGAGGGACTGGCTGGGGGCCCTCCACCCCCACCGCCCTCTGGGATTGGGTTGCCAGGTATCCGGTTTTGAACCAGACAGTCCGGTATTTGAGGATTCTGTCCGGGGAAAAAAATTAAGACAATACTGGACATATAAAATGTCCAGTATTTTCTAATTAGGTAAGTTTTATTATTATTAGAAGTATCATGCTGCGTGAGTGTGTCTACCAGCCAGGCAATACACAACTATACGAGGGGGCAGGGCTGGGGCAGGAGGAAATCCCCGGGGCTGGACTCGCTCGTGCTTCGCCGGGACCGTGCACGGGACGGGTAGCACCTTGGGATATGCATGCGCCTGGATCCCTACGGTCCTGCTCCCCACCGGCCAATTCTCTCCCCCTGCTGTCCCCACCCTAGCCAGCCCCGCTCCCTCTGACCCCCTCCTGGCCAGACCTGCTTCCCGCTGGCCAGTCCCCCCATCTCCCCCAGCCAGCCCCACTGCCCCGACCCTCCCCCCCGCCAGCCCTGCTTCCGCCAGCTGGTCTCCCCCCCTCACCCTCCTCCCATCCTCCCAGCCAGCCCCGCTCCCCTCCCAGCCGGTCTCCCCCCTGCCCCATCTGAGATCAAGTGTGTCTGGTATTTTTTTTGAAGCCACCTGGTAACCCTACTCTGGGACTGCCCCACCACAAGCTCCCTCTTTCCCACTGCTGTTTCAGGGGTTGGGAGATCTGCAGCTGCATAGCCATGTGGTTTTCTCTTATTTGCTGTGACTAGGGAGTGAGGGCAAAGTGCAGAGCTTGCTGCCTTCCTCTCATTGTCCAGGGGAGGGGCAGAGGAGGAATGCTGCTGACCCTCACTCCCTAGTCTCAGCAAAAAAAACCAAAACCAAACCAAACTACTGCAACCGGGTAAGTGCAGCTACAGCCCCCTCACGTCCTGAAATGGTGCCTTTGCCTCTCCCTCCCTAAGTCTCACTGCTCTGAGCCACTCCTCATACTCCGCTGCCCTGAGCCCCTTGTACAATCCAACCCTGACTCCTGCATCCCTCTCCCCAGCCACCTGTCCTAACTCCTGCACCTCCCCACACAACCCAACCCTCTGCCCTGAGCCCTCCCTAGACTTCCGCCCCCACACACTTAAATCTCTTACTGGTACTGTGGTATTGCCAACACTACCCCGCCCTAAAACCCTACCCCTCTGTGGGTGTCAGGTTATGATAGGACAGTGTTTGTAAGAAATTTAAATTACGTTGACCCCTGAATAGGACTTCACACAGGCTCAGTCAGAACCTCCACCTTCAGTCCCTAGGGAGACCCTGGGTTAGCATATTTTGTTTGTAGGCAGAAGAGGTGTTAGGCTTACATTGCAGTGTAAACATATCCTTTGACCGTTTGTCCCACTTTTTCCTTCCTTAATACATGTCAGCAGATAGGGGAGCCATGGTCAATCAAGGGTGTGTTCTTTGCTCTATTTAACAGATGAGCACTGCCCTACTTAATGGTTGGCTCCGTACCATGGCAAGTGTTCCAGGCAGCTATTGGTGTGCTGATGACTGGCCCACGTGTAGAAGAGGAGTGAGCTGGCAGTACGCACATGTGCAGCACTCCCTCACAGCCTGCAGGACTGATGGCAATTTAGGGAGAGGGGAAAGAAGAACAAGAGGAGTAAATGTACAGGAGTCCAGGGGGAAAAGAGGGTGGAAAACAAAGTGGAAGAATTAACATTCAGATTACTCTGTCATTGAGTTGGGGTATGTTTACACTTCAGTGGATGTGAGATTGCAGCACCAGATGAGATACCCACAGTAGCTTTAATGTAGCTTCCATGATTGAAAATAAGTGTAGTGACATCATCATGGACCCCAACCTGGGGCCGTACAAACACGTTTGGAACTTGAGGTGCATATCTGTGGTGGTGTTCTATGCTGCTGCCTCTGTACAACTATATGCAGTCATGCTAGCCAGATTAAAGCTAGTGTGGACATTCCTACCTGAGCTACAGTCACATCTTTGATTGCAGCTCAGAGCTATTCTGGGACTTGGTGACTCAGGCTAGATAATATGGAACAAGAGGCCAGAATCATTTCTTGTACATCTGAAGCATGAAGACTTCCTGGACTGTAAAGCCCTCCATCTTTTATAGGGAATGAATTAGTCCCAGAAAATTGTAGGTAATCCTCTCTCATGATTTGTAGCAGATTTTGAGATCTGAGACTTCACACATTTATTTTACCTTCTGTATTTTTGCTTTGTCTCCTTGATTTCCTATCCTCTCGTGCTGCCTTCATGAGTTCCCTTTTTCGACAAGTCTTACTTCAGGGAGATGAATCTGTTTCTGGAGCAGGCTGTGCCAGATTGTGCTGTTCTTTGTAGCTCCCACGTAGTGGAAGGCTTTAAGGGGAGATTTCCTAAACTTCTCCTTTTTGACATTTTCAGAGAGTAAAAAATGAAGGCTGGGGAACATACCATGTTTGTCTTGGTTATTAGGCAGTTCTTTACAACCAGGGTGTTTTCAGCTTTGTGTCTGTGGGGTGGCAGGTGGTGTTACTGAAGAATCATAACAGATACCATGACTCCCCACATACACTTCTGGGCTTTTCTTCAGGCTCTGTGTAAGTGCAAAATTTGCCTCGGTCACCAAAAAAAGCTGGTCCAATAAAAGATACTACCTCAAACATCTCGTGTCTCTAATATCTTGGGACCAACATAGCTACAACACTGCAAACAAACTGTTTTATTGTATGTTATAGACTTGAGACTACCCAAAATGCACTAAAATAGGTAATTATGGCAGAGTATAATAATCCTTTTTATAAAATACTTGTTAAACTTTAGTACCATTTGCTTTTTTAAGGAACTTTCTCCTCAGTACTCCAAGTCAGCATGTAGTTTGTTCTAGGCTATATTTTCTCAGTGTAACCAGAGGAACTTTTCCTTCAGCACTGACTGTAGCGTAGCAGCATTAACAGCTTGTTTCTGAAATACATATGGTCAGGTTTTTATCCTTGAACTTTGCACAAAAGTTGTATTGACATTAATGTAGGTTATATACTGGAATAGGACATTTATATTATAGTTTGACTTTTTTTTTCTTTTTGAAATTATCCACACAAAGTCATATAAACATAAACTCTCCTATTTTTTACCCTAGCCTAACACTGAAAATAAATCACTAGCTAGTGGTGCAGCTGGTGCAGCTATAGTTGGTGCAGTCACTGCTGCTGGTTTGGTTGCTACTGCTGATAAGCCAAGTACTGAGGTAGGTAATTATAGTCTAACACAAGTCAGCTGCTTTGTATAAACCTAATCCCTTTACACTTGTCTTCACCACTATTTTTGCTTTTTTTTTCAGACTAAAGAAAATAAAGTGCCTTCATCTTCAGCTGTTGAAGCCGCACCTAGTAAGCCACCTCAGAAAGTAGGTAACAGTATACAGACATGTAAGCCCTCATGTGTAAACCACAATTTTCCCACTCAATAGATTTGGGAAAAGCTACCAGTGCTTTCAATAATACTTCAGTATATTTCATATTTTAAAAATATATCTTTATAAAATGTTAACTAATTAATCAGCCAACTACAAATAATAATCGTTACTGAAATGGAGAGATAACTGGTAAATTATCTTTGAATGTCTGTTGAACTTCTGCTGATTCAAAGCAGGTTTCTAGTTTGGTTTCCAAGAGGTCTCTGCAAAGGATCTGTTCCCTTCACCCTTCTTATTACCCCAATATATCATTTATATACCCTGCCATCAAAGACCTAAGTTGCAATGACCTGCATTGAACCAGAGAGGAAAAGTAAACACTACTGAAGTTCATTCCATACTTCCCTCAGTATTGTTTTGTGTCCTTGTGCCAGTAATCCAACATGAGACTTTAAGATCATGTTTGATGAATCTCTGCTAAATTTCAGGTGTCCACAATAGATTATCTTGCTCTCCTTTTTCGCAGAAATAATCAATCCCTTTATTATCATGTTTTTTGACACACTGTTGCACCATATGACTGTCTTATCTGATTGTTATTGATGTTATAATACTAAGCAAAAATCCACTAGAATTTCATAACTCCCCTCCTTCCCCCCCCCCCCATGCGCACACACACACACTTTAAATCACTAGAACTAGAAACTTAGCTGAAATGAGAAGGGGCAGTTGAAATTCTAGTGCTAGAACAGTTTATTGTATGCTAGCTTTTCCTATTGGGCCAAGCCAAATCCTGGCTTTGCACCCCCCCCTGCAGTTTGAAAGCTGGCCAGACTGCACAGTTCTGGTTCTCCATAGGCTGGTCTTAAAGGGTTAGTATCTTGGTTAATAATGCAAAAATGACCTTCCATAAAAGGCTACGTTAATGTAATCACAATGGTGTGTCATATTTAATGGTTGTTTTAAATAGAGATGCTAGATCACAGATTTATTTGATTTAACAAGCAGTAGACTACTGGAATTGACTCTGTAATGGACAGGTTTTCTTCTATGACCCCAGGCTTATTTGATGAGTACTTCCCATTGTTGAGAGTTGACTGAAGATAGGGGAGAAGATTCTTGCAAATTTCAGTTAATTCCCTTGTATGCATGAATGACGTTGACAAGCACAACATTAGAGTTTTATATTCTCCAGTATTTGCATAATAAAACTAAATGTAAACTATTTTTGTTAGATTTGAGGAGAGATTTTAAAACTTTTTCTGTTTCTTTCATTGTGATATATCTTTACATGCTATGTAGTGCCTTGACTTACATAACTGTCCGCTTATTTTTCTAGTCTGATGTAGAAAAGGCTTTAGATGACCTGGTAGGGACTCTAGGCGAACCAGAAGAACATGTTCCTCCCAGTCCAGTCTACACTGGCCCAGAAATTACGGTACTGAGTTTCTTATGTTGCTTATTATTATATGGGCTAAGTAATTATCCCTGTGATCTCATAACATTTTAAATATATTCACAATTTCTCTATAAAACATAAGGAATACCTGCCTCCCACAGAATCTAGTGTTATTTTTAGCTAATAAGAAATCTTGCAAATATAGGTATACCATAGAACACAGTAGCAAAGGGGAAAAAGTAGCCCCTTGCATGGTCACCAAATATGGGCTTTTCTGATAGATTTACAAAAGAATTTTTGTTTTTAATTAAAATTGTTGAAAGCAGAGAGAAAAAAGCTTGTCTAGGGGAAGGGAAATCTTTCTATTTACTTTTTTACTTGCCACATAGTAAAGCATTAGGAATCTGAGAAGATGATGATCATTTCTAAATTTAGATGTGGGGGAAGAGAAGAGAGGTTGCAAGCCCAGTTGATAGGGAGGGTATTGAAGTTGTTACTAGCAATGGAGAGGTAAGGAAGTGGAGTAGACCAGGGGGTTCCCAAAATACCTAAAAATCACATCTACATTAAAAGATTGAGATTGACCTTGTACTTGACTGTCTCTTCTCAGAAGTGTGATTAGTGAGTGTGTCACAGTGTGATTGGCCCCTTGAAGAGGGAACTGGTTTGTTAGTTTTGCCTGAGTTGGAAGAATACAACTGTAGAAAGAGACGCTGGGTATGACAGTGGGTTCTTTGTGGGCTGGAGAGAAGGGCGGCTTATTACAAGGTAGAAAGTCATTTTATATACTTATCTTTGTAAATTAGTAGCTTAAACTTGGCTTCAACAAACACTAGTACAACAATATTAACTACTCCTTTTTTTAATTACAGGATACAATATCTTCTGCATATATTGAAGAACTGGGTAAACGAGAGGGTGCTATCCCTCCAGCGTACAGAAAATTATTGGAGGTAATAAAGTGTGTGTGTGTGTGTGTGTGTGTGTGCACACAATAGAGTTCTGTTTTTGTGGTGGGATTATCTTCGCTTCACCACAGGGCTAACTCTTCTTTCAGGGTAAAGGAGATGGCAAAGCTGTACCTCCAGAAAAAACAGAACCACCACCTCAGGTGAGTTTAGATTCATATCTCAAAAGGTAAAATTAAGTCATCATCAAGTTCTTGGTTAAATTCTCATTAACTTCCTCTAACATCAGAAAAATGCTGAATTCCAGGAGGTGCTTGACCACTTACCTTTCCTGTTGAAATCAGTGGGAAGCCTGTGAAGTTTGGGCACAGTATTTTATGAGACAAGCTATTGACAGTTATGCATGCAGGAGCCCTTTAGTACTTTGTGTGGCAAAGAATGCTTAAATTCGTGTGTATCATAGGGTCATAAGAATGTCCATAGTGGGTCAGATCATCTATCCCACTATCTTGTTTTCTGAATGTGGCCAATGCTAGGTACTTCAGAAGGAATGTACAGAACAGGTAATGAAGTGATTCACCCCCATCACCCATTCCCAGCTTCTGACAAACAGAGGCTGAGGACACCATCTCAGCTAATAGCTATCAATGGACCACTAATATCTTTTTTTTTTTTTTTTTTTTTTTGGCGGGGGGGGGGAACCCTGATATAATGTTGGCCTTCACAACATCCTTTGTCTAGGAGTTCCACAGATTGACTGTCATTCCCTCAGAATAGAGTTTGATTTCTCAGTAAACTTACAACTAAAAGAAAATGAAAAGCTGATGTGAAGTGTCTGAAGAAGTGTTGAGATGTGTTCTTTCTGTGGCTGCTCTGAGACAAAAGTATAACACTGACCCCTTAAATATATATTGCTTCTCCAAGCACAAATGAATTGTGAACTAAGTATTGACAGCAATTGACCTTTGAATGTTAACCTTAATCTACTGTGTGATTTCTGTTTAGAAACCGATGACAGATGACGATATCGCAGATGCTCTGTCATCTGATTTTACCTGCAGTACTCCTGCTCATGGACAAGAGAAAAAAACTCTGAAAGAGGTATTGATTTTGCCAACTGAGAATTTTTTAACTTTGGACTTTTGTACACTTTTTGGAAATTCTGCCAGTAACCAACTGCTTCCTTTTCTCCTTACAAAAAAGAAGCCGACAGGGGAAGAAGAAATTGTACAAGTACAGTCAACAAGTTCGGTCAGGAGTTCTGTTCCTCCTAAGGAGAAAAAACCAAAGCTGGATGAGGTATAGATATACTCTTTTTTTTCTGAATACTTTAATTATAATGCTGTAGCTGCATTTAACACATTCATGCCAAGATGTTGAACACCCTCGGCTTCAGTTGAAATTCTATTGAACATCTGAATTCCAATGGGAATTGCAGATGCTGAGGGCCTCTGAGGCATTCTCTACATGTTACAGGATTGGGCCTGAGTGGTCCAGGAATTCTGCTTTTGAAGTTATCTGCAAGGATCCTATAAGACCAATAAAGTTAGTGTGTGAGCTGGTTACAAAAATGAGCTTGTGTTTTTAGTGGTGTGGGGTACTTTTTAATATCAGGATATGATTTCATTCCCTTATACGTGTAAAACTGACCTGTCCTTCCCATATCTGGAAAGATAATATGTAATTTTTTGTTTCAGTCAAGACCATACAGTGTAGTAGTCATTGTCTGTAGTACAGGTTGGACCTCCTTGGTCCAGCACCCTTGGGACCTGACTGATCCTGGACAAGGGAGCTTGCTGGACCAAGAGAGGTCTAGGAGAGGGAGGGTGCCAGCCTCCCAGCTGGGTTCCTCTCTCCAGCCTCCCGCCCTGTGAACTGCAACGGACCCCTGGAGCTCCCAGCCCGCTGGCCTCATGGCAGCTCTGCCACATCTCCTGGCAGCCCTGGTGGCTTTCCTGCCCTGCCTGCTGCAGGCTCTGATGCCCCATGGGCTCTGCTGGCCCCACTGGCTGGTTCTGTTCTGAGCTCTGTGCTGGGTTCTCTAATCCAGCAACATCTGTGGTCTCCCAGACCAGAGAGTCCTGGACCACAGAGGTTCAACCTGCATAGGGAGTCTCTGCTTTCCTGTCTCTGAGGAATTTTTTAATTTGATTGAAGCTACTGAGTGTGATAAGAGTTTGCCATCTGCTGCCCTCTCGTGTTAAGGAAATTGGTGAAGCAGAGCAGACACAAAAGCACGTTGCTTAGCGCCATACATTGAGGAAGAGACATGTAAGGCAAACCCTGTGCCTTTTTATAAATAATCACAGTATGATTTGCATGTTTTCTTACATCCAGGCAGCAATGAGTGACGATGCACTAGAAGCCCTTGCTGACACCCTTGGTGCACCAGAACCCGAACCCAAAGAAGATCTTAGTTCCATTGCAGAAGTCTCAGAGGTATAATTGAGTTTTTATATTGTATCAGCTCCCAAAACTCCATTTTTCTAGGTGTACAAATGCAGAATAGGAAAACAATCCTTGCCCCAAAGAAATTACTTAAGTGACAAAAAACAGACAAGGGAAGCAGAAATGAGATACAAGTGGCCAGAAGACGGACCAGAGTAATGACTGGTGTGCTTCTTATCAGTTATAGTTTAATATATTTCTAACCTTTTGTCTTTTCTCTGTGTTTTCCCCTCTAGATGTTGGGTTTGGAGAGAGAGGGAGTTGGTTACAATTAATAATATTTTTCTCTTGTAAATGATTCCTATCTGACTTTTTTCTGATTTTTGTTTTCAACCTGAATCTCTCCAATGTCCCTCTTAACTTTTAGTGCTCATTTGGTATTTAATCTCTGCATGTTTTGAGTTTTATCTTTACATCTAACAACTTTCGCCTTATTAGCTTTACATTATTTTATCCCTTGTCCATATTCAGTAATGGCACAAAGCAGGGAGTGACAGGAAGGCAATGGAGAATTAGTTGCTCTTGTGGTGTCTGGAGTGCTGGTGCTAGTGCTGAACTTGATAGAAGGCATGGTGTGAAGAGCTAACGGGCAGGAGAGTCTAGAATCGCTGAGGGAAAGCATCTAGAGGAGCTGAGTGCTTTGGAGCTCATGGAAGGACTCTGGAGGTATTAAGGGGTGCACCGCTGGGACTCAGTGTCCCCAGATAGTTGCCTGTGGGTCCAGTGGAGGAGGGATACAGTCCTACTCCCTTAATCTCTTTTCTGCTGCTAGTGAGGCCAGCCTGGTGGAGGCTGCCAAGAGAATTGGGAGCTTTGTATTATGCTCCCTGAAGCATGTCAAGGCAGTGGCCAGTGAAGTTTGTGTCTCCGGGTCGTTTTTAAAGTGTAACACGTCATGGCTATATTCTGCACTAGTGTTAATTTCAAAACAGTGTTTTTTTCCCTAAGCCTTCCATGCTTACCATATAGGTGTGGCATGAATAGGCTATAGAAGTGTAGATTGGCTTAATCTGACTTTAGTACCTTTTTAGAACATGTCACTTAGATTGCAAATGATCCGTTTTAGTGAAGAGGGAGTATTGGTGGGTTTTCCTGGAATTTCTGTTCATCTGTATCTGTGTCCTCTTCTTCAGGCAAAAGCCAAAGAGAAAAAAATACAGAAGCCTGGTGAACGTGATGATACAATTCCTCCAGAATACAGATTGAAACCTGCACTGGTAATTTTTCATCTGTACTTTCCTTGTGGTTGTGTCACAGGCAGGTAGTGAAGTTGAGGAAAATAAGTGGTGGAGCTCTATTAGTGACTAACACTGAGTGCACTCTGTGTGGATGGGTCTTGTATCCCACAGCCCTGTCCCTTTCTTTATGGGTTCACTTGGAACTCTCTGCTATCCCTCACAGGAATGTGGTGATGTTAGAGAAAGGAACATGTAGATTTACAAACAGTGTTGGCATTTATTTGGACTAGTTTCTCATGGAAAGTGCCAGAAGCATTATTTTATAACTGGACATGTCACTTGTATATAAATAAATATGTCTGGGGAGCTCATTCATGTAGTATAAGGGCCTCACAAACACAATAGAGAAGTATTATCCATATTTTACCAATGGGAACACAGAAGATTTGTTCAGAATTATCAATACTGATACAGTTAACAATGTTTCAACTGTCCTCATTAGATTGCAGTAGTATAGAATTATAGAATAGAATCATAGGGTTGAAAGAGACCTCAGGAGGTCATCAAGGCCAACCCCCTGCTAAAAGCAGAACCAACCACAGCTAAATCATTCCAGCCAGGCCTTTGTCAAGCCAGGACTTAAAAACCTCTAGGGATGGAGATTCCACCAGCTGCCTAGGTAATTCATTCCAGTACTTCACCACCTTCCTAGTGAAATAGTTTTTCCTAATATCCAACCTAAACCTCCCTCACTGCAACTTGACACCATTGCTTCTCATTCTGCCATCTGTCACAACTAAGAACAGCCTCTCTCCATCCTCTTTGGATCCCTCCTTCATGGAGTTGAAGGCTGCTATCAAATCCTCCCTCACTCTTCTATAGACTAAATAAGCCCAAATCCCTCAGACTCTGCACATAAGTGCTCCAGCCTTCTAATAATTTTTGTTGCCCTCTGCTGGACTTTTTCCAACATGCCCACATCCATTCTGTATTGCAAAACTGGATATAGTACTCCAGATGTGGCCTCACCAGTGCCGAATAAGTAGCACGTTCCATTCTGAGTGGGGCAATTCTTACCTCTCAGGGTATGTCTAGACTACATGGCTCCGTCGAGAGTTTCACGAGGCATAAGGGATCGGTCGGCAAAGGCTTCCCCAGCCGACCGATCCGCGTCTAGACTACCACGCTGTGCCGGATCAGCTGATCGTCGGCAGTGACAGCGCGGTGCCCATGTTTATTTTAATGAAGCGGGGATTATTATCTTTGCCTGTGCCGGGTAAACTAGTTTACATGGCTCCTCGACGGAGCCATGTAGTCTAGACATACACTGAAAGTCTCTGAGGGTATCTGCTTGCAGTCCTGGGAAGCTCACCTGCGTAAGCTTGACATTCAGATCTTCTTCAGAGCCATAAAGACTACAGATTTAGGACCTATCTTACTATTGAGTTATCTCCTGTGTTACATTAATGCTGAGTTAATCCAACGTAAAACTGGAGGAATGTAGTAGTGACTGACCTCAGGGCTAGATTCTCAGCAGTCCCTTTGTGCCATTCGGGTTGCAGCAGTATCTGACCAGCTGAGAAATGCCCTACCAGAGCAATACTGAAATATAGTCTGGCTCACTTTGTGCCCAGTCACAGTTTCTGTGGCTTCCTTCTGTTGTCAGGCTCCACTGATGAAGGTAAGGAGACTTGCTGCTCCTAACCTATATTATGAAGATAAAATGTTGTGTCTGTGAAATTCTACATTGTCAGTGCATGTCAGCAAATGTGGTATGCCACAAATTTTGCTAATTGTGTATTTTAATTTTGGGGTTTTTTTTATTACTCGGATTATGTGTTTAGCTACCTTTCCTGTTGCTAAGATCCTAAACTTACAATTGGGTTACTGGCATGGAAGCCTTATTTTGTAATAGTGTATGTGTGTGGGGGGGAAAACTAACATTATTTATGTTTTACTCTGCAGGATAAAGATGGAAAACCATTATTGCCAAAACATGAAGAGAAGCCTAAGGTTAGAAAAGGAACAATATTATGGGATTGTGACTAGATAGTCTGGTGGATTCCTGATGATAGTTTTTGTGTTCCATTTTTGTCATCTATTCTCCTATGTTTGGGAGGGCAAAAGCTGAATTTTATTTAAAATGGTACAGATATCTGAGCTGAGTGTTAAAAGTGAGAGTCAAATGGTGATATTGTCTGCTTCCAATTACCTACACATGATCTGTACTTTAAGCATTGTAATAGTATGCTGTCATACTAATCATTAGGTCTAGTCTACACTTAAAACTTAAGGTAGGTACAGCATCAGTGTGAATTTTTCACACGCTTGAGCACCACATCTATGCTGACCCAATTTTCAGAGTAGGCATAGGTAGGGTAATGGAAGATTGATTCTGTCGATCCAGCTGCTATCACTCAGGGGAGATGCTGTTTCCACAGTAATGGGATAATGCCTTCCTTCACCGTAAGCTATGCAGTGATCCTGGCATAGCTACATTGCTGTAGCTGTGCCAGTATAGACCTCACAGAGTAGACGTAGCATGAGTAATTTATGCTGTTTCTTTTGAAAGCTTATTCTGCTCATGAAAAACTTATACGTTTCTTTTCACTAACACTGTAAACAATTTTTTAAATGGAATGTTACTCCAGTAAAAACATTTTAATTGAAAAACTGGACAAATTCTGGAACGGGTTTTCTTAATAAATATTCGTTAGCTATGGATACGTAATATATTTTAAAAGCTGCATTCTGGCTGCTGACCAAGCAAATTTGCTTTGAAAAGTTAAGGTAAAATTTTTATAAAAACAGTTGAATCAGTCCCTTCATACCACATTTGTGTCCATTTTGCATTGCAGCCTATAAGCGAATCTGATCTTATAGATGAATTTTCAAAAGACTTTGTCTGTCCTGCACCACCTGCAGCCCAGTCTAAACCATCTAAACCCACTGACACATCTAAAGTAAGTAAGTTTCCTTCAATCTTAAGTTAAAAACAGTTTTTTAATATTCAGTGTTCAGTTTCACTGCCACGGGATACAATTTTAGGGTGGAGGAACACTTCTTAAAATTTAAAGTCCATGCTTCTCTGGTTTCTGTAATCCATAATATTCTTTTCCCAGAAATATCTCATCTATCTTTTCTCCAGTTGTCCTTGGTAGTTTACACTCTGCCTATTCCTGCTAGTGTTGTGACTGGTTTTTAGCTTAAATGTATGCTCTTTTTTAATGTATTACGCTGACTGCTATTCAAATAACCTTGCAACAGCTATTCTTTGTTGCTTTCTGTTAAAAAAAGGCTTATATATTCATATTCTTTTTCTGATTTTTTCATTGCTCTGTGCTTCCATACATTAATAAAGTTCACCGCATTTGTTTCTTTCAGAAACCTGATGCTACTGCAACTGAAAAGGCTCCTGCAGAGGAAGTTGTTTCCTCTGCTGTAGTTTCTACTATACGGTCTTCAGCTCCCTCAACTACTACTTCAGTGAGTAATCCCATAGAGAATTGGAACTGGTGCTAAAGTAAAAGCTCAAAGCTGTTTTGTGAAAAGCTAGAGAAGTATGGCTTTATGGGATAGTATTACAGACTTTCCTGCCAAGCACTTCAGAATACTCTCTTCATAGCTTATCTGTATGATATACATTCAATTTTCTATGGGACACCCATGATTTGAACTCTTGTGATGCAATTTTTTTCTTGAAACAGACAGTAGTTTCACTATGCTGGAGGGTATGTGGTTCAGATGCTTTCCTAAATCCCCTTTAAGATGATGCTGTTTGTGAATTTTTTATTACCAGTTAAGATGAGCTTAAAAAAGCCAGCTGCCCTCTTAGGTGTTTGGGGTGGCTAGATCACTGGCAGACCTCCCTACCCCTGTGTTCATAGAGTATGTAAATAAAAACTTATGGAAGTATCAAGTTGTTGATCATGTCTATCTGGAAAACACTCTGCCAAGATTCTGGAGGATCTGGGCTGTGGTGACACTGTTTCAGGGAAAAGCTGTACTAAATTCATGGCCCATTTTGGTAAAGGGTTTTGAAAATGTCACAATTTCAGAGTCTTAAATTTGAAATTTCATGGTGCTGTAACTGTAGGAGTTCCAACACAAATGGAGGTCATCATTGGGGAGCAGAAGACTACTCTAGATGGAGTCAGTATTCCCACCCTTACTTCTGTGCTGCTACTGGGATAGTGCTGCCTTCAGAACTGGGCCTCCCGGCCAGTGAACATGGAATTTCCTTACAGATGAGGGAGGTTCTCAGTGGTGGGTCTGGGCCCATGCAGAGGAAGTCCCATCTCTCCACAGCCAGGTCAGGACTAGCAACTAGAGCCCAGCACACAGTAGGTTGCTCCAGCATGTCCATGGCTTAGGGGCTAAAAGGGTCTTGGACTGGCAGTGAGTGGTGGCCTTTGTGAGCACAGCGCTCCCTTGACCATGGTGCCCTGGGTGGTCACCCATCCATAAAGCCAAGCCTTTCCCCCCAAAAGTGACACCCTTCCCCATACCAGGCAACCTTTGCTTCTGTGCTGGACTGGGTGCCTCTGACTGCCCAGCTCTGAAAGCAACACAGAAGTAATGGTGGCAATGCCTCTTATAATAGCCAGGTTTCAGGGTCCATGATGTGTTTTTCATTGTCATGAATTTGGTAGGGCCCTATTTATATTTGTGGTTTTAGTAGTATGGATAGTTTGTATTTTGGCTGCAAAATAAAAATTACTATGTTTTTATAATCTGTGGCTAGAAATTCTGAATAAGTTCCTTCAAAAATAGCTTAACAGTAAATTTGCAGTTATGATTAATAACATCTTATGCTTTTGTAGGGTGGAGGTGTGTCAGATGAGGCAGTGGATGCCTTATGTGGTAGTCTAGGAAAGAGAGAACCTGACCCCAAAGAAGAAAAACCTGCTGTGGATAAAGTGAAGGTATTAAAATATCCAAGGCCTTCAAAAAACAGTTTGTGAAAGTAGTTATCGTGATTTATGTTATACTATCTTAGACTTACCCATTTGCGATGGGCCACGTTTTGCCATCTATTTTTAAGCAGAACTTCCCCTTGAAATTAGTAGAAGGAATTCAGTTAAGAAATTTGCGATGTGATCCTTAGGCCTGAGCTGTCTCTCTCGCGGTGATGCTAATGTCAAGATATAAGCCTCTGACAGGCACTACTTACACAGCCGTCCACAGGCAGGACAAACCCAAGTCAGTTATGTGAATGATCTCCTAGCTACTCATGAACCATCAGATTAGAGGCATCAGCCAATTCCCTCCCAGTAATCCAGGCTTGCACCCCAGAAATATACTGTCTTGCTCTGCTCAATATTGTGTTGGACAGTGCAAACTCATTCACCACATCTTCATAGGATAGTAGACATGCACCGGCCTTTGTAATCCGAGCTGAGATTCCCCAAGCACTTCAACCAAAAGCACATTATTCTAGGTAAAATATAAAACATATTTATTAACTACAGCAAGATAGATATTAAGTGATTATAAGTAGCATGCATAGAGATCAAAGTTGGCTGCCTAAGAAATAAAAATAAATGTTCAGTCTTAGTTCTAATTTAAACAGACAAAGCAAGACTTGAATCAGTGTCTCACCCTGGGCGGTATTGGCAGCTTACAGTTCCTCAATATACAGACTGGTCCCAGGCTGGAGAGGGTCCAGTCTCCCTAGTTCAAAGTAAGGATGTTAAATTTAGATTAATCAACTAATCAAATAGTCAGTGTAATTTGCATGGACTATTCGATTAGTCAATAAGGGCGCCTCTGCCTTTGAAATGTGGCAGGAGCCCTGCCGGTTCTTGCTACTTTTCAAGGTGGATGCACTGCAGGGAGTATGGCCAGTGGGGAACTCAAGCAGTCCCCCACTGACCTCACGTGCCCTCCTTTTGAAATGTACAGGAGTCCCAGGAGGGCTCTTGTACATTTCAGAAGCAGGGAGCGTGGGGTCAGCAGGGGACTGTTTAAGTCCCTAGCTCGCCCTAGGCTCCCCACAGCGCTTCTGCTTTTGAGATCCCTGATCTTGCTACATTTCAAAGGCAGAAGTGCTGCCAGTTCCCTGCTGTGCCCCTATCCCCTCTCACCACAGAGATGGTGCTGGGGGGAACCGGCTTTTAAGCCGGCTCCCCCCCAGCACCAGATCCGTCTCTCCCCCTCCCCCCTTGCTGCCTCTCTTACAGAGGCAGCAGGGGACGGGGCGGGGGAAGCTACTAGTCAAGTCACTAGTTGACTGTCCGATAAGCATTTGCTTATCGGCTAGTCGACTAGTCACTTACAGCCCTAGTTCAAAGTCTGTGCCTTCCAGATAATCTTCCAGGTATTGAGATGTGGGGGGAAAGAGGCCAAATGATGATGTCACTGTCCCTCTTTTATACTTTCTTACAGCTGCTAGAAAGATCCTTGCTGTGAGCTAGTCTGTCCCCATGGCGTACATGTCTTTACTGAGAAATCCCTGGGAGAGTAGATTATTTCTGTCTGATCCTCCTTTGCTGCAACTGAAAGGCTGGCTGTGGGCATTTCCCAACCTCACAGCATGTTTTAGTAACACATATAGCAATACATGCAATTAAACAGGATATAATGTTCAACAGATCAAGACTTTAAAATGATACCTCACTGGGCATACTTTGTATAAAACACATCATAATCATATCATGGTGCTGAATATACTGGCTCCAGGGTGCTAGTTGGAGGTAGAGTTTCATAACATTCTTAGCATAAGTTAGTGCAGAGTGAGAAGTGATTTAAAAAAAATTAATTTCAGGCATGCATACGGTAAGAATGAAATAGTTGGTAGGACAGTATCCTTTCTACATTCACGCAGTTCCTGGGATCAATGGCTTTTCCATATGGGCAAAGAGAAGACATTGATGGAAAAATGATAAAGGACAGAAACAAAATACATTGGCAATGCAGCAGTTGCTTATAAGCATTTCTCATGATATCAGTTTTCAAGTATTTAAAAGGGTGTTAAAAGGAGGAGGGAGAAAAATTGTTCTCCTTGGCCTCTGATGATAGGAGGAGAAGCAATGGTTTTAAATTGCAGCAAAGGAGGCTTAGGTTGGACATTAGGAAAAACTTCCTAACTGTCAGGATGGTTAAACATTGGAATAAATTGCCTAGGGAGGTTGTGGAATTTCCGTCACAGGAGATATTTAAGACAAGGTTGGATAGACATCTATCAGGGATGAGCTAGATGGTTCTTGGTGCTGCCATCAGGGGAGGGAACTGGACTTGAGGATCTCTCGAGGTCCCTTCCAGTTCTAATATTCTCTGATTCTATGATTTAGTGTCTAAAAACTAAGGTAAAGCAGAAGTCAAATGTGTATTTAAAACAAAAACAATGTTTAGTGTCTACAAAATAAAACAAACTTTAGATTTTTGCTGGCTTATTTAGTAAATTTCCTCTTCTTTCTGAACATAAAGACAAAGGAAGAATTAAAATATATAGCTCCATTATTTGTGAAGTGTGCTATAATTGAAACACGGTTCATATATTAGTTGAAGGATCTTTCAGTCTGTTTTATGAAGATATCCATGTTTCACAATTTGAACATTTTCTGCCAAGTA
The DNA here is from genome assembly GCA_019425775.1 of Rafetus swinhoei. Taxonomy (NCBI): domain Eukaryota; kingdom Metazoa; phylum Chordata; order Testudines; family Trionychidae; genus Rafetus; species Rafetus swinhoei. The sequence goes on from CM033427.1 coordinate 61,446,383, forward strand.
TTATGCTGTTAAAATAAATGGAATTACTCCTCATTTTATACTGAAGTGAGTGGGAAATCCAATTTAAGGTGCATCAGAAGAAAGCATGATATTTTTCCTGATAATTTAACTGCCTTTGAAAGGGAAAATCTGCGTACAATTATGCTGTAGTGAAAGAGAGTCAACAACTTGCTCACTTGCAGTGTTTAAGGGCCTTTTGACATGTCTGAAAGAGATTCCACAATTGTTTTCCCCCTCCCCCTTTTTTTCCCTAGGAAAAAGCTAAACAAGAAGAACGAGAAAAACTGGGAGAAGATGAAGAAACAATCCCTCCTGAATACAGATTAATAGAAGCAAAGGTAATTTCTTTTTTAACATAATCCTGTGTTCTTTGCACCCTTTTCCTCCGACGTGGATATTGCTTCAGGCACTATACTAATACAAAATGGTTGGCTTCATTGCAATTTGTGGTTCATCATTGTAATTTGTGGTGTATTAGCATATCCAAATAGTAGGCAACTTTTAGTTAGATATCTAAATGCAGGCAGAGTTAGTTTAGCTTTATGCACTCAAATGTGCATAATTGGGTGAGAGGGATCAGTTGGATTCTTTGGATTTTGTTTGCTTGAAGCACAAATGGTAATTCATTACATCACTGTAACTCAGTGAAGCTCATTGGTAATCATCACGTGATCCCTCTCTTGCCATCCATTTTTGGGATTTTTGCAAATATCACCGAGGGTGATGATATGATGATAGTAGGGTTGCACAGGCATAACTGAGGCCTGCAGAACCTTTGTTACTGATGCTGATGTGTTAGAAGGAAACGCCCCTCCTTGACGCACATTCTGGAGTGATTACACAGGGCTTACAGGTTAGGCTTTCATTTGCAAACTGAGCATATTTGATAAGCAATGGAGAGAGAGTACACAGGGAAGCTCAAAATGACCATTTTAGGGTCTCTTTCAGAGCAGAACTGTAATTTTAAATGCTTACAACTGTATTTGTGCCAAAGCCTGAGCAATGACAATCAAAAAGTCTGGGGAGGGGCAGGGACAGGCAAATATGCTGTGTAATAACACTTTGCATATTTTTAACCACTGTTACCAAAAGACTTGTGTGTCGTGGTCATAGAAAACTACTTTGTTAAACAGTGTTTTTCCCTGTAGGATAAAGATGGAAAACCACTCTTCCCACCAAAGTCTGAAGAAAAACCCCAGGTGAGTGAGTAAACATTCAGAAAATCTTAAACTTTTCCATTTATTATTCATTAAACAGAGAAAGAAAGGATTTCCTATTATCTAAGCTTTCAGCTATATTCTGACTCTCTAAATTATGCAGGTATAATCAGATGAATCAACGGATTTCAAACAACAAAAAAGGATAAAAAAGCTGTTTTGTTTTTTTTAATTGCAGCCCATGAGTGAAAGTGATATTCTGGATGCTTTGTCAAAGGGATTTGCCACTTCCCCAGCAACAACATTACAGTCTGCACCACTATCAGCACCTAAAGTAAGATCTCTGCACGCACTTGTTCTGTATTATTTCGTTTTATATTCAAGTTGTTTAAATAATTTTCCATTATTTTTATAGTACGTGTAGGAAGTAAAATACTGACCCAGGCAATAAAGAAAAATCAGGTGTGCTCTGATGTTTTGTCTAGTTTAATAGATGATTGCGATGGTAACATACAATCATTGAGATTTTTTCAAAGCAGTCTAGGGGATTTAGACATGGGATGAAGTCCTAGACCCATTAAAATCACTATGACCGTTCCCATTGACTTCAGTGAGGTCAGAATTTCACCCACTAATTTTAATGGAGAGAATGTGTCTAAACCCACTAGGCTGAGATGGGCATGTTACTTCTGAGGTATGGAGTGTAGAAAACATAAGTTTAAATGACTTCCCAAGAACTGTTATGCCCTCTAATTTTGTGTTTGTGAATTAGGCTAAAATAGATACAGTATGTCAGAAAAATCAGGTCCCAGATGAGCACTGTATAGATTGTTTGTTTGTTTGTTTGTTTGTTTGTTTGTTTGTTTTTTATTTTAAAAGTGCTTCCCATAAACTTGGGATTTCCTATATATGTTTATAGTATTACACACTCGTAGCAACAGTGTATGTTTGTTTGTTTTGTTTTAGAAATCCGTGGCTGTTAAATCTTCCCCAGCTACCTCTGAAGAAGTTGTCTCTTCCACTACAGCTTCTGGAGTGCACTCAGCAGCTCCTTCAGCTGCCCCCCCAGTAAGCTACGTGCACTCTTGTTGGTGATAAGGTTCAGACTAAAACCTGTTAGAGGAAGAAAGCTGGAGACCTTTTGAGAGCAGTTCTTAATGGTGGGACCTGTTGTAAAATTGAACCCTTTGCTGTTGAGACTGGCTACTAAGAAGATAGATTTTTCTCTGGAAAATAATTCTAGGCTCATGCATTTTGGGTACAGTTTTACTCTGAGAGTCAAATTGTACATATATGTAACATAAACCAAGTTCTAGAAACTTCCTGGCCAGCAGCAGGAATGAAGGCTGTTAGTTATCCATCTCTTTTCTGGTTTCTCCAGAAACATGGACGACATAACAAGATGTGGCCTAGCAGCTGTGATTAATGTGGGTTGCTGATTTGTTAGATGGAAACAGTCCTCCTTGACCTTAAGTCTTGGATTGATTATACAGGGCTCCCAGTTAGGCATTCATTTGCAAATTAAGCATATTTGATAAGCAGTGGAGTGACAAAAAACATGGAAGCTCACAATGACCTTTTTAGAGTCTTTCAGAGTAGAACTGTAATTTTAAATGCCTACAACTATATTTGTGCCAAAGCCTGAGCAATGGCAATCGAAAAGTGGGGCGGGGAAGGGACAGGAAACTATGCTGTGTAATAACACTTTGTATATTTTAACTACTGTTACCAAAAGACCTGTGTGTTGTGGTCCTAGAAAACTGCTTTGTTAAACAGTGTTTTTCCCTGTAGAGTAAAGATGGAAAACCACTCTTGCCAAAGTCTGAAGAAAAACCCCAGGTGAGTGAGTAAATATTCAGAAAATCTGAATGTACATGCAAGACCAAGCAATAGTCTGTATGAATAGCCTCATTTTCAGCTCTGAGTTGGAATAGATTTTATAATTGATCGGTGAGAGGGACTGGTTTTGGCCAGAATAGGAGCACACTTTTTGTTTTAGTTGTTGTTGTTGTTGTTTTTACAGTGTGTATGTGCACATTTTGGGGGTCTATTATGCTTCCCCCCCATCTTTTGTCTGCCAGAATTTAATCCTATATTTGATCAGATAAATAAAAATAAGAGCTAGATCCCCATGGTGTTTTCTTTCCGGCCATGATAGTGGGTGTGGGTTGAGGTTTTTTTGGTTTTGTTTTGTTGGTTTGTTTTTATTTGCTTGTTTTTGGTGAGGCACCTGTAGGTGGGCCGGGAAAAGAAAATGCAAATAAAAGTAGAATTCTATGATGTCGTCATGACAAAGCAGGAAAAGTAAAGATTAATGGGGAAGAGTGCTTCTTTCCATCCTCTGCTAAAATCAGAGGAGAGCTTTCCTTAGCTTGGATAAGCAGTGGTCTTACACATCCCCCATCTCCTTCCTGTGCAGTGAAAGCTCACTCTTCTGTTACGTGTTTCAGTCTATTAACTGGAGAAGCTAAATTTTTCAGGAGGTAAAACTTAACACATTTAAATAAAAAGCAGCACATTCTGGAAGGAAAAACATTTCAAATGTTAATGGAAAAATTATACAGCCAGGGAATTTTAACTTACGCAACTGGCACTTGCTTCGCAGCTAATCTAACTAATAAGGTATGTATATGCTTCGGTGTTTTTAAAAAAAAAAAAAAAAAAAAAAATTGCAGCACTGAGTTATAGAGCCCAGGTGAAGTGACTCAGGTGCAGGCTGCAGAGCTAAAGGTGTAGTGCAGTATAAGATGCAATGAAGGGAGAGGAGGGTCTCAGAGGTCAGGCTAGAGCCTAATCCCAGATGTTTATACTGCATTTTTCAGCCCAAGTTAGCCAACCCAGGCCAACGGCATCTGTGTTGCAGGTCTCTTACTGTTCTGTAGACATATCCATAATTACCTTGGCAGAATGAGGTAGCACATGTTTGTCAAGATGATCCATTTTAAAATTGTTTATAGTTTCAATATTTTCCTAAATTAGAATTGGTTTGCTTGTAGCAGAAGAACAAAGAAATTTCAACTTCCTTGTCTATGCTAACTGATCTCTTCCCTGGCTGTAACCATCATAATACCATCTATATGTTTTGTTAGTCTATAAAGTGCTACCAGACCATTTGTTGTTTTTTAAGTTTATCCTGTACAGACTAACTTGGCTATCCCCTAAAACTTGTAAATATTCAGTAACTTTCCCATGATGGTCACTACCTTGCATTTAATTTTATTTATGGTATTTCAACGGCAGAGTAGTCTTTGTGTTGGATGAAGTTAGTGTTTATTGTATCTCATTTAAATCCAGGGTTTTTTGTGTCATGTCTTCTTGAATATATTTACATTTTGCTAGGGTGGGAAAGAGCAAGATGATGCCCTAGACCTCCTGTCTGATTCACTGGGACATAGAGAACCTGATCCTGATGAAAATAAACCACTTGTGGATAAAGTAAAGGTAGTGAACTATTCTCAGCTTGTACCACCAAAAACAAATGGAACATACACCTTATCTTTTTTAATGTATTTCTTTTACACAGAAGAGAATATGGTACATTATTTTCAAGCACAAGAATAATTTTAGTGAAGATAAAGCATTCATGTATCCTATGTTTAAGCTGTGCTTCGTTTTTATTCAAAAACTGTAATTCAGTTTAACATTTCATGTTTTCTTGAGAGTGTCCTGGTTTCAGGCAGTAGCTTTTCCTCTTAGCACATCAAAACAATTAGCATTTTGGACAGACAGGTACACATTGTACATTCATTCGCATGTCATTGGGATTGCACAGGTTAAAAATACGTGCAGAATTTGATCCCTAATTTTTTTTTAATCTTTGAAGAAAGCACTATATAAACTATTGCATATCATGCAATAAATGGTCTCAAAGGGTGTCCAACTAAGTACTGATGTAATACAAATAATTAATGTTGGCAAATGACAGCATGAGCCCTGGGCGTGAAGAGAGTTTGCATGTGTTAATCAGCAAGCCCAGAACAAAATTTGGTATATGTGCCTCAAATTATAGAACATGTATGTTAACTGTTGTATCTTTTAACAAAACACACAGAAAATGTTTATAGCAAATTTGGCTGTTTTGTTTTTCAGTTAAAAAAGAGTCCTCTAAATTTTTTACTGTAAATAGCTAGTTTTTGAATATGTGCTGAAAAATATACATACATCTAATCAAATAATACATAAAGCAGCCTAAACAGATTTGACTGTCGAATGAATGCTTCCCTCTTCCCTGGTATTCAGGAAGTTATGATGCCATATCCTCCTAATTATATGTTTAAAACAGTCTCTGGCTGCAACTTAATTCTGACTGTTTCCTAACTAATACGAGACAGACCACTGGCATTTAATTGTGAAATTTGGCTGGCAAGAAACTTGCATTTTTACACATCCTGAGCATGGCCGAAGAGCTACAACACACAGCTATGGCATTATAAGAACTTTAACCTTAAGTTTGAACTAGTGTAGTAAATGGATGAGTTCTAATATGGTGGTGCAGAGTGCTGAACACAAGGAGTTGAGCTGTTGAGAAGCAAAACTGAAAATGTACTTGAAGAAGATCTGTTGTCATTTTGTGGGTTTTAATGTATTAAAATTTTATCAGAGGGCAACAGTTTTTAAAGCTTGTACACAAAGTGCACTGTTTGTGATTAAGCAAATGTGTACCCATTCCCACGGATGCCTATACTCTCGTGTATAAAATTGCTTTTGTGCTCATAAAATATTTTTCCAAAAGAGGACTTTTATAAGAGTTACTACTGAAAAAAATTATCTGTTTAATAAAGTCATCCTAGCATTTCTATTTGGATCATTTATTTGTGTGACATAAAATTACAGGAGCAGTAAATACAGTTTGCTGTTAATTGACCCCACGTTTCTAATGGAGGAGATCAGTAACAGTGTTTTATTTCATATTCTTAGGAAAGTGCTAAATCTGAACACAAAGACAAACTTGGGGAAAGAGATGATACAATCCCTCCAGATTACAGGCATATTTTGGATACAAATGAGCAGGTAAACACTACCAAATATCTCAGTGGCCACATTCTGAATTTGGATTCAGTCATCTTAACAGTGCAACAAGCTTACGCACGTGTAGGTCAGTTCTCCCATTAGTAAAATTGTGTGAGCAACCATTGGAGTTACTTGAGTGACCTATCAATTGGCATTACCTACATAAATCCCCACCCCTTAGATGGGAGAATGGAGTCCCTAAACCATTATGTCTGATCCAGAGAAAATGGACTGTTCTTTTTTACATTGAACAAAGTCAGAATTGTTAAAGCCACTTTAAACAGTCATCAGTGATCAACGCAACCAGGAAGTACTGGGATCCACATAGTTGAAAATCAGGCTCATGGTTTGTGGATGAGAAACATTATGTAAGTACTACTGGTTTTGTGGACCTGGTAGGAATAGTCTTGTGAAGCTGTCATTCATTTTACTGAGTCACTGCCATGCCAAGGGAATGACCATGCTCAACAAATGAGAGCCAGACAGTGTGTCCCAAGTTCTCCTCTACTGAAAGAATCTAGGGTAAAATGTAGATTAATGTTCAGGGGGACATTAAAACAGGAAAAAATGTGAGGTCACAAGAATCTGATGAAGAAGGCTGTATAGGTGTAATAAATGGATTGTAAAGTGGATAGGGACAGTAAAGGATCATGAATAAAGTAACTAATAGTGTCAAGTGGAGAATGTAAGAGTTTATTTCACTGTAAGTTTGATCCATCAGCTCAAATTAAGGATGAAATAGTTTGCACTTATATAAATCTATCTGCTTTTTAAAGGGTAAACCAGTAAAGCCAACAGTAAAGGAGGATGTGAAACCCAAAGAACCAAAGGTAAAAGTCATTACAGTTTTATAATGCAGCAAAAATAGTAAGTTTTATAATCCCTTCCTGAATGTACTGTGAACTGAATGCTGATCTAAACGATGTTGTTGTTGATTCATTAACACTCTATATTGCAAATCCTTAAATGCTGGTGACTAGATATAGAAATGCTTTGCTTATTTTAAGTGAGAATAAAGACTTTCATATAAGTACTTGTAATGTGGATGTTACATGCACAGCTATATTAAAATAATGTTTAAGTTGTAAAGTCAAGTATTGAAAAGTTCAGAATGTCTCAGAGTTAAGGTTGTCTGTGCAGTCTAAATTAGACAGTACTATCAGCTTCAGCTGTAATAAGAATATGGAATCAAGATTTTAAAAAAATGAATTCTTAAAAGCATATTTAATAAACTAAATAAGTAGCCTTACGTTCAAAAAAAATGCTGAGCCTTAATAGGTCTGATTTAAAAATGGCAGCACTTCTTGAAAATCAGGAAACTGGGTGTTATCTATTTAAAAATGGACTAGGAGTCAGGTTGCTTGAAAGTTTCAGACACGTGATTTCAGGGAGCTGCATTTACACTGGGAATAGAACTATGCTATGTATACAGCTTTGTGGATTGGAAAAAAGTGCTTAGGATTTTTTTGCTGGCTAAGATTTGTTTTTTGCTTTACTTGATAATCTTAGAGTACAATCTATGAATTCTTTGTCTTCTACACTTTGTGTCTGTTACAGAAACCTACAGATGACTCTGCAGCTATTGATGCTTTATCAGGGGACTTTGATAATTGTGCAAAAACTCCTGCCACAACACAACACTCAAAGGTAGGATATTTTCTCCCCAGGAATTTGCAAAGTAGTGTATTTTAATGGCCCGCACAGGTGGAGATTTGTATTTAAATTTCTTTTGCTTTGACTCTGTTTATGTTTACCTTTTCAAATGCTCTGCTACAGGGAAGTGTAACTAAAAGGGACGCTGTTAAGGCTTCAGTGTTGGTCTGACATACTTTTAGAAGTATGAGAATTAACTGGGTTCAAAAAATAATTAGCCAAGTTCTTGAAAGCGAGGTCTATCAATGGCTATTAACAAAGTGGTCAGGGGTGCAACCTCCTTCTCTGTGTGTTCCTAAGCCTTTGACTGCCAGAAGCAGGGACTGGATGGCAGGGAACAAATCACTTGATAATTATCTTGTGCTGGTTATTCCCTGTGAAGCTTCTGGCACTGGCTATTGTCAGATGGCAGGATACTTACTGGGCTAGATGGACTATGGGTCTGACCCGGTGTGCCCATTCTCATGTTCTTATCCAGAGATCCCAATTGTTTCCATAGTCTGCCTTGGATAAAGATCAGGAGGAAATAAGAATAGATATATAAGTGAGGCTGGAGTTGCATGTGGCCCTGATGAAGACAAAAAGTCTGAATGTAATGCAGGAGAGAAAAATCCTGTTGAAGTAATCCTTCGAGCAGGAGTGGGGAACTTCGGGCCTGGGGGCCGAATGTGGCCCCTGACTTGCCTGGATCTGGCCCTTGAGACTTAGTGCCCCTTCCCCCCAGCATTGGGGAGTATGCACTGGCGCTCCAACCTCCCCGCTGCCCCACCTCGCTGTTGAATCACAGAAAATCTACTTAGTCTGAGCCCCTATAGGCTCTGGTGTGGGAGAGGGATGTGGGGAGTGTCTTTCTGCTTCTCAGTTGGGGACCATGTCAGTGGTAGGGGGGAATTGGCTTCTCACTTGTGTGTGGCTCCAACTGATTTTTTTTTTTCCTGTGGGTCAGCATCCCTAACCCAGAAAAGGTTCCCCACCCCTGCCATAGAGCAATGAGAGAACAAGGTGGATTTCAGTAGCAGCTTTTGTATAGGCTGACGTGGAACAAGATGAAACATGAAGGCAGAGAGGAGAAGTTTTGCCTTCGTGGCTGCAAGTATGACCAAGATCTAAGGGAAGGTTGGAACAAAGGAAAAGCTGGTTTGTGAAGATGCTGTAAAAGTAGTGTTAGGAGTACAGACTTGACAGTCTGGAAAGAGCTTGGATAGTGTGAGAGAGCAAGGGGGAGAGAGAATTTAAATATAACACCAACATTGCTGGCCCATAAGCTGGGGAGGATAAGGGAGTTGACAGATCTTTGAAATTGTGGTAGGACATCTATTTGGAAAGATGAGAGTGGCTGGAGATGTGAGATTGCGCAGTGAGGGAAGGCAGGTGATAGGAAGGTACATTTGGGAGTCAGCAGCTTAGAGATGGTACCATAGTTAAATTTATGGGAATGGATAATTACGCTCTGGAGAATATAGAGGAAGCTGATATGTGTCTAAATCTGGAATTGGGGATTTGGGGATATTGACCACCTGGGAGTCCTGACTCAGCCTGGCCTTCTAGCTGCCAAACATACATTTTCCTGCCCAGATCAGCAACTTCTGCTGGCCTCCTAGGAACCCGAGGTCACAAGTGACTTCTGTGAGTTAGCTGATTTTCTCAAAGTTAAAATGTAAAACACCTAGTTACTGAGACAGTTACCAGTAATCTCCTATTTAAAACATTTACTGTGATTCGTGATTTGTTTGTAAGAAATACCCTATTAAACTATAGGTTATGAACAAGATACAGTTCCCAAAAAAGGAGGTGATTCTGTTTCCAGATAGCCCTGCTGACTACAGCAGATCTATAGAAAGTTGCCTGGTCATCACAGGGGTAAGGATGGAAAGAAAACAGGGTTTAACTACATATTTTTTGCAGTAATGGAGGGCTTTTCTCCAGACTCCCCAGCATTGATTGGATAATAAACAATTCTCTTTGTTAGATTACTTCAACCATTGTGGAGTACATTAAATGAAATGAATTCCTGAGCTGTAAAAATTAATGTATTTAATTCTCATTCACTGCTTGACAATGCATCCTGTTTATGTCCTCCAAATACATTTAATTTTTCTCATTGGGATAAGAAGAGTGAATGTTTGGGCTGATCTTTGGACTTGTCCCAGATCTCTTAGCAATTGTTGGCACTGATTTTATGACTCTGTACCCTGACCCATTTAACCATCCTTATTAAAACTGATTCAAGCATTAGCCTAACCCTAGAAAGGAGCTCCTTGCTTTGGATGATCAACAAAGCTAAACCAGTGTTCCTTATTTCATTATCTTTCCAAAACCTCTTGTTCCTCAGCACATACAACATGAACGGTACATTTGCAGTTAGCCACCTAAATATACAGTGTTTAAATGGTACAAGTCCCATAACATACAGTTGTCTGTGGACTGAGGAGTAGATCCTTTGGTGTGGTGCACCTTCTTTGTACTGAAGATGGAATGTGGCCACGTAGTGAGGGCAGTAGGCCACCAAAGGATCAGCTTCATCCTCTTTCTTCTGCCAGACAGGGGATCTTGCCCAAATATTCTAGACTCCATTTGATTTAGGAAGATGGTACCAGTCTGCTGGCTCTTCTGTCTGTTTGAAAGTGAATTTGTTTCTGAGGACAGATGCCAGGGTTAGAGCCATCATTGATTCCCTGTACTCTTGAGTCAGCAGGCTTTCTCTTTCAAATCTGAACAGTTTGTAACTGACTTTTTTTTTTTTTTTCTTTTGACTGTAGGACAAAAGTGGAAAGGAAGCTGGTGCCACCATGAAACCGGCAACAAAGGACAGTGGAAAACCTGAAGATCCTAAAACGGTAGAAACATTCCTAATATGGATTGAACTGGATTGTTGAACAAATTTGAGTGTGGGGATGGGCAACTTAGGTCTGAAATCATTTTATTTGGACATTACAGTTTGAGGAAAGTGTTCTTAAATAATTGGTTCTGTTTGACCTACTCCTGTGTGCACGCAAAGAATTGCTGCTTCAAAAGAGAGTAAATCCAATGCAACATGCCAGGCAGATGTGGGGTGTGTGTAGTCATATGTTCCTCATGACACTCAAAATCCTCATTCTCCCCTTCAGAGCTTGTTGCCCTAGTCACCCTACTCCCTTTTATCTATTTCTACTTGTGATTGCATCTCTTCTTTCATCTCCGTCTGGAGCACTCTTCCTCCTCTCCTGCATTTCAGTAAAAACTTATTCTTCTATGTGAAGTCCATTCTCTTCTCCCCTTTTGATATATATGTTATGTAATAATGAAATAAAATAATCTGTACCTGTATATAAATATGTATGCAGAATGAATTTGGTGGCGGGTGTGTTAACTTTTTTATGTAGTGCATGTCTATAGATGGATATATATACTTAATATGTGCCAAACTGCAGAATGGACCCAAAATGTTGGGTTTTTTTTGAGCAACCCATAAAAATCATAGAATCTGGAATTAGACATGAAAATGCCTAGTTAAACCGATCCATCGATTCATTGCTTTGAACTAGACTTGCAACATCATCTATATCATATGTTTTCAGTGACTGTAATGAATGGCATTTTTTAAAATCATGACATTTGCTTTTGAAGACTTTTGTTTAACATTTGAGCTTATTTTCAAATTTTAATTTGAAAGCTTTGAATCAGGAGTGTTTTATACTACCAGTTAAGAGGACATTTTCTAATGTTAAAAGTTGTCTGGCTGCCAAGAGCTACTGACTGTCGCTGTGGCCCAGTAGCTGTCCAGATAATAGTGAGGGAGATCAGTCACTGATGCAAATTTAACAAATGGGATAGGGGAAAATAAGGAGAAATGGGCACACGTGAAGTTACAAGTACATTTTGCTGAATGGCTGCCTTTTCCCCCCCCTCCCCCTCTCTTTTACTGCTATGGAGCATGTCTCACAGATACAGATCATTTAGGTGCTGTCATTATCCCTGCTAATGTGTAATTGTTATAGTATTTTTATTTCTAATCTGAAACAATAGCTTACAGCTCACCCATGCTTTGTTTTCCTTTTCCTTTTTAGGCAAAGGAACAGTCCTCCAGTGCAAAATCTGAGAAACAGAAAACAAGTTAGTTTAATATTAGTGGGTAAGAGTTCTTTTTAACCCATCCTTTTGGTTACCAGAAAGACCATCTTCATTACTGAATCATAGTTACACTAATAAAAATAAGACAATTTGACAACTTCAGCTGGAACCAAGGCGTAGTTCCCTTTTAGACCAAATGTGCAGGACTTCACTGTAGAGAATCCTAGACAGGAAAGTCCTGCTAACTCCTCCATGGCATGCGCTTCTCTTGTTCCCCACCAGACCAGAACACTATAGTTTCTTGCAGTTAATTTTGAAGAGTTTTTCAATAGTTTAATTTTAAATCTTTCAAGTGATTCCACTGCTTCCTTTGTGAGACTTTCACAAATTGATAAGGCTCACTGTCAAACCTATTCCTAATAGTCTTATCTAAACAGGCTTTCTACTTTGCATGCTGGACCTTTGGAGTATTTCACTGCGGGCAAGCATGTGCTTCCTGTGGCCAGAGCTGGAGAATTTTAAAATCGGTGGCTGTTTGTCCACATGTGCACTTGGGATGTTAAATTTAGATTAATTAACTAATCGAATAGTTGATGGAATTTCCATCGACTATTCCATTAGTCTATAGGGTGCCTCCACCTTTGAACTGTAGCAAGAGCCCTCTAGGGTTCACAAGTGGAAGCCCTGCAGGGACGAGGGGCCAGCACTGGCCCAGCACTCCCTGCAGTGCCTCAGCCTTTGAAATGTACAAGAGCCCCAGTGGGCTCTTGTACATTTCAAAAGCAGAATCCCAGTAGAAGTGGCATGAGTGGAGACTGCTTCAGTCCCCGCTTGTGCTGTTTCCTGCTGTGCCTCTACCTCCCCTGCCTCCTGCAGAGATGGTGCTGGGCGAAACCAGCTTTTAAGTCGGCTTCCCCAGCACCGGCTCCTGCTCCCTCCTTGTTGCATCCCTCTGATAAAGGCAGCAAGGGTGGGGGGGAAGCGACTAGTCGCATCACTAGTTGGCTATCCGATAAGCTTATGCTTATCAGATAGTTGACTAGTCACGTACATCCCTAATGTGCACTCTTGTTCGCCTCATGTCTCTGGCTGAGAAGATAAAGGGAGTGAGGGGTAAGAGGGGAAGACTGATTGCCTCTTCAGTTCCTTCTCAGCACTGCATGGAAGCTCCAACCTGGACCGGGTCCAAAGCTTCTGTTTTCTCCTTTTTCTGTGACCTGTTTTCTCCTATGTCTGTCTATTGGTAAATAGTTTGGGAGGTGTTTAGAATTTATAGTTTTAGCTGAAGGTGTGAGAGTCTCCCTCCCTCCCCCCACGCCCCGGTCCTCATTTGGGGTAACGGACTATGCCTAGGACACAGGGCTTCAAAATCTCTGTTTCTTGCTCAGCAACAACCACCAGTTGGAAGCCCACAAGTGCCAGTGTCCACTATCTCCTGTTATTTCTGCGTACAGCTGGGGAACTGGCAGAAACTTCACTTTAGGAAGCATTGAATGGAAAAGGCCATGCGACTCCAATCAGATCCAAGCCAGGGAACCTTCTCACCATACCCTATCCATTGGCCTGACTCAGCAAGGAGTCTGCCTCATGCCAGGAGATCCAACTCAAGACCGAGGCAGTCAGCCCCCTCATTTGGGTCTTGTCAGGAGAGCAGAGAACAGGCATGAAACTAAATCCTCCTCCCAATCCACTTTGAAGAAATCAGGTTCAGCCCTGCCTAAGCTGCACAAGTCTCTGAGGTGACACCAAAAGAATTTTTTATGTCCCGAGTCTTAGAGCACGACAATAATTCCCCCTCTCTTCCATCCAAACATTATGCTTTTGACTCCTTCGCTAATGTGTCCTTTGGAATGGCAGTCCTTTATACACCTTGGCCGTCTGCATCTTTGTACCCTTCTCCTACTTGAGTACAGCTTCTCCATCATCCACAGTGGGGTACACACAGGGACCAGCACTCGCTGAAGAAGAGAAAAATACTTACCTTATAGTAACGGGAGGTGCTTTGGTACGTGTGTTGCCTATCTGTATTCCATTACCTGTCCTCCTTGCGCTTTGCTTCAGATCACCTTTTTGTTCACAGTGGAAAAGGAATTGGAGACCAATGTTCCCTCTAATTTTTCAGTGCATATGTGGAATGAATTTTGTAATGTGCACCGATATGTAGATAATGTGTGATGCATCATCACCTCTATATTGCTGCATATAACAAAATTCATGTCATGGGAGTGGGATTCAGGGTGTGTGGGGAGGCTCAGGCCTGAGGCAGAGGATTGGGGTGGAAGTGAGGACTCTGACAGGGGGTGCAGGTTCTGGGGTGGGGCTGGAGATGAGGTTCTGGGGTGGGGCTGGAGATGAGGTGCAGGCTGCCCCAAAGCTGCAGTAGGGGAGAGGCCTTCCCCCCCACACCACACTGTCTCTCCCCACAGCAGCATCTGATCTGGGGGAGATGAGGGGGCCTCTCCCCATCCGTGGCAGCTCTGGGAATGTGGGAGGGTTGCCTTTCCCCACTGTAGCCCTGAGCATTTGAGCAGCCCTTGATAGACTGCTGCGTGGCTACACAATTTAGAGGGAACTTGGCTGGAGAGACAATCTGTCTGCTCTCAAAGACACTCCAGTTACTGTAGAATAAGTAACCTTTTCTAATGTCTTTATTCCTAGATATCCCTCTTGTATGATGATACTTGATCTTGTTATTTACACCCTTAAAATATGTATAGATAATTGTATTAACTCTGTCATCAGCTAGTTATAGATAAGGTTCTACTAAATTCACAATCCATTTTGGTCAAACCCCCCATGGCCCGAGGGTTTTTAAATTAGCGTATTTCATGTTTTTACATTGGAATTTCATGGCAGTGTAACCGGGGGGCGGGAGGGGAGTGTTGACCTGAATGGAAGACGAGGGGGTTGCTAAGCTATTGTTGTGGGATTGCCACACTTCAGTGCTGTGGCACTGCAGAAGTGAAAAATTCCTGCAGCTGGGGAGGTACACGGAGCTGGGTCTGATCTCTCCTCCTCCCTCATCCCCCTTCCAGGATTAGCTGTGCAGAGGAAGGGGAAGTCCCATCCTCATCAAACAAGCTGGGACGGACTAATGGCTGGACCCAGGTGCACAGTAGGAACCCGGGACTGGGGTGGCTGTAGCCTGCCCCTGCCACTGCACTCCAGTAGTTAGATATCACGGGGGAGGTCTGGTTTCATGGTCCTTGATGTCTTTTTTCCAGGACGTGAATTTGCACAGGCCATAGTTATATGGTATATACTTAGACCTCTAATCTTTCCTCAGAATACTGTTCCTAAAGCCTTTAATCATGTTTGTAGCTTTCCTCTGAAACCTTCTAAAATGTTGACTTGTCATTTCCTGAGAACTAAACACAATTTTCTACAATGTAAACACACAAGGTGAAATCCAATGAGAGAGAGTTTGGCCATTATCTTCAATGGAGTCAGGATTTAACACACAGAAGTGATAAATACTCTATATGTGCAGCTCAATCTCCAATGTCATTTTTTGCATTATTACACTGCAAATAATATATTACTGCTTCCTGGAATTCTTTATCTGAGGAGAATAATACAGAACACAGAAAAAGTAGCTGATGTTTGCTCAAGTTTAATTTCCTTTTACATGTTAGATGTTTCACTCAGTTTCTTATCTGAAACTTTTTTTTCTTTCAGGTGTTGGGCACTTAGTGTAAAAAGTCTTCATTCTGCTGGTGGACAGTTACTCCCAAAGAACAAAAGC
The DNA here is from genome assembly GCA_019425775.1 of Rafetus swinhoei. Taxonomy (NCBI): domain Eukaryota; kingdom Metazoa; phylum Chordata; order Testudines; family Trionychidae; genus Rafetus; species Rafetus swinhoei. Next base: position 61,461,998 of record CM033427.1, read on the forward strand.
TAATTCAAGAGCATGAGATTATTCGGGTGGTTTTTGTACAGTGGTATTTGCTGCAGTTTTTTCATATCATTTTTTCAGGAACGGAGTTAGGGTTTTTTTTTCTAACCATTTTTGTTGTTGTATTGATACTTTTTGAAACTTTTTTTGTAATTTCTTCATTTCTGAGAGGGAGAGGATGCTTTATATTTGTAAGAAGTCTATTTCATAAAAACTTAATAGTAATTCCTGAAACAGCCTGCAAACTTTTGCACATAATCTCCACATAGTGCCTGTAAATCTCAGTAGAGTTCTCTAGGTATGCACTAACATTTTTAACATTGCAACAAATGCATTAAGCGTTCTAGGAATGGTAAAGAGTTTTGGTTATCCTTGGCAGTTCTAGGCTGGGGATATAATGCATTTTCTTGGGTGAATTATTGGTAAGAAAATCCTAGGACAATCAGATATTTAGTGGCTGGCAAATTAAAAAAATGTATCATCTCACCTCAGACTCCTAAAAATAAAATGTCTAAAATCTGGATAGTGCCTTTGTTGCAGAGTAAAGGAAAGCCTCTGCTTTCTCAAATCCTGTCACTACAATGGTACTCTTATATTCTTTCTGCCAGGTGTTTCTTGACTACAGATGCTAATGCGAATCACCTAAATTCCTGGCCATAAAATACTGTGAGAGGGAAATGGGGCCCATGAAACTTAGCAAGAATCGAATGGAGTGCCAAATCTACAGAAAAGGTGGTACTTCTGCAATAATACCTAGTCACAATAGAGGACAGACTTTGACTCAAAGGGCAGGTCCACATTAAAGGGGAAGGTCAACTTAAGAGATGCAACTCCAGCTATGTTAATTATGTAGCTAGAGTCAACGTTTCTTAAATCACCATCCGCACAGTGGGAGGTCAGCAGGAGCAAACACTCCCGTAGGCTTCCCTTACGCCTCGTGAGGACCAAGAGTACCAGCACCGAGAGGGGCACCCTCTCAGTTTGAATTAGTGGGTCTTCACTAGACGCACTAAATCGAACCTCAGAAGATTGACTGCAGCAGCATCAATCTTCTGCATAGTGTAGACATGGCCAAAAAGTGGGTACAGGAGCAGAGCAGAAGTTGATGCTACAAGGAATGGCATTAACTTCCATGAACTATATTTTCAGAGTCCCCATGGAAAGAGGTTGCAGAGCAGCCATTCCCCAACAACCACATTGCAACATTGAACATAAGGATATTCTGTTAGCTGCTGTGTAATGTGCTACTTTCTCCAATTTCTGTGGGCTTTCCCCTTCTTTGTGTCTCACAGCAGAAGGAAGCATAGTGCTGTAAGTACAAGATTTTAGTGTCCTTACTTACAATGAGTAACACTATAAATAAGCTCATTGACTTCAAGGAACTACACAGAATGTGGTAATAGTAGATGAAATGTTAGGAAGGGCCTCAAAATCTGGGTCTATCTATCTAGTTATTCCAGCCAGCCATTTTCCGAAGACTTCATATGGAGGATAATTAGAATTCTGTCAACCCTACAGTCTGTATTGAAAGCCTGTGTGTCACTAATAAAGATTTTAGAATGTATGTCCTGTTGTTTTATCTTCTTGTTTCCAATTATATACTATTGACTAACTCACTAAAGACAACTGAAGTGTGTCCACCAAAGAGCATTAAAAAAGTAGGCTTTGGGATAGGAAAAGTGTATGCAGTGCTTTATGCAAAATCTGTAAAATGTTTGTCATCAGGTCTTTGTAAAACCAAATGTAAGACTATAAACATACAATAAGAAATCTAAGTTACAATTCTTATTTTCATTTTGCTTTTATATCATTACAGAGCAAACTCAGAGCCAGCTTTTAAGTTGCCAAACTCCATTTTTGTGGGCACAACTTGGGTCATGTAGAAGTTGAAATTACCTAAACTATGAGCACAAATATTTGTGTGCACAAAATTGCACCTATGAAAATGAGAACCCAGTTGAGATTGTGCTTAAAATCTAATCATTAACATAAGAACCCTGATGTTCTTGGGAGACTAAAGATGCATTTTCTTCTTCTTCTTAAGTTCTTATATACTACTCATCATTCTGGTATTTGTGTATAAATATTTCTTTGAGAGGGAGTTTACAAAGATTTCATGAATGCATTGTTGTTGGTTTAATTTGTGAGCTTTGTTTCCTGAAGGTAAGCAGCAATGTATTGTCTTGTAGGCAGCTGATAGATTCTTGATTTTTACCTTAAATAATCAGAGAGATGAGGACAAATCTAGCAGATAAATAGCACGGCATCTACACAGATATGTAAGTGTGGATTTAATTTCTTCTGGGCTGTTGGAGTGTTTTGACTGCACTGTTTAGAGTTTTTAAGATCAACTTTAATTTGTGCTGGTCACAGTCTCAGAATATGCAGTTTTTAAGTTTAATAGTTGACAAATACTAAAGTGTTTAAAGAACTTGAATCCTTGTTAATTTCTCAAAAAGTATTAATTGCTCTGAGAACCAGTTCAGTTCTTAAATATTTTTCTACAGGTTGCACCTCCCAAAACCAGGACTCTCCCATGTGGCCAATGGCTCAAAAACTTTCCCTGTGAAAGTTCAGATCAGAAATGACAGGATCGTGCTTGAGGTTTTTCTTTGATAGCTGAAATAGGCTGTCCTGCCAAATGTTTTGAACACTGCATGTGTCTGAAGATTTCTCATTGTTGAGCCCACAATAAACCACCTTTGAAGTTAACATTCTGTTTCCTATGTACACACCAGCTAAACTGATTTTACATAAAGCAATTTCTGGTCAAACAGAGATAAGATGAAGACAATATAGGTAGTATTTGTTAGATTAATGCACTATGTACACATCTTTGATCTTAAGGTTGTAGTTACAGGATATAAACATACAAACAGCTGTCGTCCTTGATTTCTTATCAAAACAAATGAATGGGCCTTTCCTATTAACCCCTCTTAGCATTTATTTGATGCCCAGTACACCCCCACAAGTGAATTACCCTAAGTACAATTGCAATGCCTTTCAACATGCCTTTAAGGATTACACACATTGGTTATTTGGCCTGCCGGTTTTAAAATGCACTGGTTTGCTAATATCACCATTTTTGTGTACCTTACCTGAACTCGCTTCAATTTATTAAAAATCCTTTTTGAATAAGGATGGGTAGCTAAGTTGTGAATGCCGCTCTCAGACATTTCATAATTTTCATATACAAATAATCCTATTTCATGTTTGAGGTCTAAAGGATTGTAGGATTTTTAATACAAGATGCTATATCTGCTCTTGTGATAGAACAGATGAACAATTTAAAAAGAGGAGATATTAAAAATTGCACTTATTGTAGTGGAATTTTTCTTAATCATACTTGTACTGATGATGTACTGTTTCCTATCCACAATTCTACTTCGCTCCTATTTTTAAACTATATCAATATCTTTCAACTATAGTTAAAATCTCATTTTTTACAGTAGAATTTGATGAAGGAAAGGGTTAAATTCCACAAACTAGGTGTTAAAATATGTTCTCGGAACTGACTATAAAGGGGAAATACAGATAAAGGTGTAGGTTAGGTATGGTGAACCTTTTTTGGACCAAGGGTCGCTGACCCACAGAAAAATCAGTCTGGGGCCGTACAGAAGTGAGAAGCAAAAAAACCCCAAACCCTCACTGATGTGGCCCCCAACTGAGAAGGAAAAACACTCCCTACATTCCCCTTGCACACCAGAGCTCAGGGGGGGCCAGGATAGTAGATTTTGTGTGTTCTAGCCCCACAGGGAGCTGGAGCGCCAGCGTAGACTCCCTAATGCTGTGGGAGGTGCCCTGAGCCTCGGGGGCCAGATCAAGGCAAGCCAGGGGCTGCATCTGTTCCCTGTGCCTTAGATTTCCCACCCTGGTGTAGGTGCTAAGGAATCTATTCTCTGCCTCACAATCTGAAAGCATGCAGCGTTAAACTAATGTGTTTCTACTATGCACTAACATATTCCAATGCTGAGTTAGTGGGTTACCATGTGCAGACACAGTTAGTTGGACCTTTTTTTAAAAAAAAATTTTGCTGAGGGAATAAAGTTGCATATAAGTGTGTATGAAGAGTTCCATGTAAGTTTTGTCATCTAACTCATGTTCTTGTTTAGCTTTTAGATCCAGTTTACAGGTAGAGTATAATTAACACTTTTCTCTTCCACTTGGCTGCAAACTAACGTACTCCAAATCATTTTCATATTTCTTTCAAAAATCCGCAATTTACTATGGCTGTGCCTGATGACCAATTTTTGTTGCTGTATAATGAAGTGAAGATAACTCATCTGCCTTTGGATTGAAAATACACAGTTAAGGCTTGATGTTTATTTATGTATATAGGAGAAACTCACTTGACAGAACAATTTTAGCCTGGCGGCATCACCTGCTAGAACAAAAAAGCAAAACAAAGTGCTTATTAACCTTCTATAGTTGTTCTTTGAAATGTATTGCTTATGCCTAGTCTATATTAGGTGTGTGCAAACTACATGCACTGTTGCATGAGATTCTTCCCTTAGCAGAGTGATGGGCAACTGTAGCACATGAACCCCCTGGGGTTCTGTGTGTGGCCCATGAGATGTGTTTGCTATTGCCCAGGCATAGGGTTACCAGATTCGGCTGGTTTTCATCCATATAGGTTTTTTGCTATTGGTCTTCAAGTGACATGCACTTTAAGCAAAGGCATATGAAGTGAGGTCGGTGCTGATTGCACACATTGACTGTGAGCCATGTGCTCCCTCTGAATCCAATCGAAGTGCTGCTCCAGTTCAGTTGGCACACCATGCAAATTCTAGGCACTCAAATGCAGTTAGCAAAATTACCCTAGCCCAGGAGGCTGTCTTAGCTTTGATAATCTTGCTGCCCACTGAGATGGAGGGCTACTCATATGGCCCCCTCACTAGCCTAGGTTGCCCCTCACTGCCCTAGTAGTGTTCATTAGGCAGGCCCTAGTGCCCTCCGGAGGTCTAATGGTGTCTTTCATGAGGATAGCCTTCAGTCTGATGTGTGTCTTTTTTGGTGCAGTCTGAAGTCCACACGTATCTGGCTGGCTCCTGTCCTTCATGTGTTTTGTCCAGCTGCTTTAAGGAGCTGGCGTGTACGTCACTCACAGGCACAGGAGGTGCAAAGCTTTTGGCCTACGGATGCCTTGCCTGGGAGCAAAAAATTCCCTCTGTGATAGGGACTATTCAGACTATATACACTAAAACTACTTGAGATTAATATATAATGTGATAAGAGAAGAGCCAAGAGTGAAAGTTGAGCAACTAAGAGGGAAAAGAATTTTTAGAAACCATATTCAAGAGACTTTTGTTTACTTAACTATAAAGTTAAATATTTATCTGACATCACTATTTAGTCACAAAACATTCAGACAATACAAATTTTTGAATATGGCTGAACATTACTTTTTTCAAGAGGCAGAAATTGAATTTCTTTGTTTTATGTCTAGAACTTCACCCCAGATTCAATCCTGGCAATGTGTATTATTTTAAGTGATATTCTTAAACAGACCCTCACTACTTGATTCTGTGAAAGTTTTTTAAAATATGAAAAACCATTTCAAACTGTATACCTCTATTCTTTTCTTTATATAGCATTCCTTAGTAATAGTCATTACTGTAACATTGCTTTGATTGTGCTAACAACATTCCTGTGTGCGTGGTGGAACAGTAGTAATATTCCTCAGGGAATTCTGCACCACTGCGCTCACACAAAATTAAGGTCCCCCTCAGATTTTTTTTTTTTAATCCGCAGAAAATACATTCTGCTGGAGAGGTGCTGCAGTTACATGTTCTGCCCTCCTGGCTGCTGTCAAAACAGAGCAACCCCTCACCAGCCAATAGGGAGAGAGCAGGGACTGCATTTCTCCCAGTACCCTACCCATGGAGTCAGGTGAGGAGGTGTGTGTATATATAAGAGAAACAGAGACAGTTTAGGTTGTTTATTTTTCTGGCATCTGCTTTTTCAGTTACTTTTAACTTTGAGAAAGTATAACTACAGGGACTGAAATTAGCTATACTTGGGATCTCCATCAGCTTTGGATGGCTTCTAGAAAACTTTAGCAAAAGGGGTTCTGATATTTGAATAAAATTTTTTTTTACCCAAAATAAAACCCTTTTGTTGATTGGTTTTGAACAGCTGCTTTGGCTCAGGAACTAGCAGTGTTGCAGAAGAAAGACCTAGGGTCAGAGACATCCTTTGACTGTCCAGGTGAAAGATTGTCCTGATACGTCTCAGTTATAAGCCATGGTGAATTACCATTTGCACATGCACTGATTTTATTTAACACCTACTTAATTTTCTTCCAACTGCACTGCAAAAGACCCCAGCTCTCTCTTACTTCCTGAGGCTTCTGAAAAATATGCAGGCTATACACAGACATGCTCTAGGCAGGACAGGGACAAAACAGATTCTCCTGGTCTTCTCCCTGATTAGAAAGAAGTCCCTCTTAGTTTGAGACAAAGTGAAACTCCTATAGGCTGGGAGCCAGGAAACTGAGTTGTGAATTTTATTTCTTCCACTAATTAGTATAAATGCATTTCAAAACTTACTGCTGATCAAGGCATTCTGTCCTTACCTTAAGAGGCAGGAGAGTATCCATCTTTCCACTATGTAAATATCTCTGAGGAGTTGCACAAACTCAATTCTGGCAGCCCTGTGGGAGGAACTAAAATTACAGGGCCACTTTGTAACTTGAGCCCCTTGGCTTCTCAGCCTTAATGTTTTGTTTCTGCAGCCAGAACTCTGATTTTGGCACAGGGGCCGGGGAGGGGGTAATGGTTCTGTCAAGAGGTTGGGGCTTTTTTAAAACCTTCAAAACAACAACAAAAAACCAACATACTTGCTCTTTTCTCCCTTTTACCCTGAATAGCAGTACTATGGTATCAAAGGGGATTTTACCAAAGCAGGAAAGAAAGCCTGGAGAGGCTTGTTCTCAGCATCCATGAGTTGAAAGATTTGAGCCAGTTCCAGCTGGAACTGAAAGGCCCATTGTTTTCACACCGGTGTCCCTAACCAAGCTGGCAGTCTCCAGTCCTCCTGCCCCTTCCCCTCCCCAAAAAACTTCGCTTCTCTAACAAGCAAAGCTTCATAATTTATGGAAAGGAAACTGTCCAACTGTCACTCAAGCTCACAACTGGCTCATCTCCAGTCTCAGGATGTGGGTCACATGCTTCATCCCAACACAGACATTCTATACCTCATGGTGTGGCTCCCAATGGTTCTTGGGAATAGAGGCTTCCAGCTCTTCAGAGGTGCAGCAGGTGTTCTTAAACAGTAGAAAAGCAACAACCCATCCTACTTACCTGCAAGCAATAGTAGAAATTTACCCACTGCTGCAGTAATTGTTACCTCAGACCTGAATTGGTTGCCCTTTCCCTCATGACCTCATTCTGGATGGATGAAAGACATCTGTGTTACTTATCAGTGTGAGCAAGGCATATCTGTCCACAATTTCAGCCATTCATCCTCTCCCACCCCACTGAGGGGTTCTCAATTTTTGCTCACTTAGTATGATTCAGATTTGTTAAGAGTCCAGGTAAGCTCTTCCCCCACAGTCGATACCCCCATCCAATGTTGGGACCTCAACCTGATTCTCAACTACACAACCTACATTTGAACCAATGGTGACCTGCTTCCTACTTCAGTTATCTACCAAGAGGGCCTTGTTACTTGCTAACATGTCTGCCCTTAATAGCAAATCTGTTCCCTTTATGAAGAACAACATCAGGCCATATGTTTTCAAAGAATTATGCACCTAGTAGATGACTAGCTAGAAGAAGTAAGGGCAGTTGGCTGCCCTTCCCCTATATAGCATGTGGCCAACAGCAAGGGAGGCATAGGGCAGATACATAGGTCAAACAGATGCTGCTAGCCATGCATCTCCAATCCAGGGCTCAAAGAGGCACATGCACACCTGAACTGGAGCATCATAAAGGGACACATCTCACAGAACTAGTTACTACACAGGGTAGCATTTCCTTTACTGAACAACAGAAGGCCTGCATTGGCTGCCTTGGCTCCCTCTACAATGAATGGGGAAAAACAGATTCCTAAGATTACAGCCCACAAAATGCAGCAGTTGGGGGAGCCATCTAAGCGAACCACTGGGAAATGCTGATGAGGCATGTCCTCTAATCCCTGACCCCTCTCAAGGAGGTACCTATCTTTGAACCCAAGCGTTAGGTGCTTATCTCTGATCAAAATCTGCAAATGGAGAGGGGAGGTAAGGCAGGAATAAAGTTTGTCCAGCACACTCGGTCTGGCAACACCCATGGTCAAGCATGATTTTAGTTAACCGGATGTCCATGTATCATGGGTGGGGTCAAGTTTCCTGCAGTCCCATAAAGTTTGTTTACTGTGACCAGTCCTGGCTTTCAGTGTTCTATACTGTTATTTATCTCAGAGGACATTTAGGGGAAAGTTAGAGCCTAGTGGAAACATTGGTAATGCTGCTAGACACTATTGACCTCCTGTGGTGTGGCAACTTCTCTGATTCAGCACGAGTCAGATCCCAAGGCCAGACTAGAGAGGTTCAACTGTACACTTAGTGGTTGGCAGTATGAGAACAAACTCTTTAGTATCTCTTACTGTGCTTGTGTGATTGGCTTTGAATCTTTCTGATTCTAGTCGTATATTACTTGTAGCACCATCATGAGACAAAGTTAATTTTATTTTAAAATAAATAAATAAACTTCAGTGACCAAAGAGTGAATTCAGTAAATGCAAAGTTGCCAGGCAGTCACAAAAGCCAAATTTATTAATACTCTGATTATAAAATCAATTAAAGATCTAGTTACCATTTTTCTGCTTTTCTTTAAGATGACTGCAGAACATGGTCATGCTAGAGTAAATTAAGTCACTGAGCACTATTTTTGGGACTAGACTTTAGGTCACTTTAATTGTTAAAGGACTAGATCCTACAAATGGATTCACTTGGACTCATCCCTGGGCTTTTCCTCAGCCCCACTTAAGTGAAAGGGGTTCCAGGCAAGTGCATCTGTGTAAACCAATATGCAAAATCCAGCCCAGAGAAAGCTAGACTGTGAGTAAAAATAATTGCCCATGAAGAAGTGCTCTGAACAAAATTGAGGCTCAGTGAACACTTTGACATTTTGGTGTTTGACTTTTTTCAAACTAAAAGCAGTAATTTTAACATATTTAGGAGACTGAAGATTCATTCCATTTTTCTAAATACTAAGAACCTGAATATTTACTAAAATCCTATTTTGAGATGGATTTTACAAAGGTTTCACTATTGCTTTTGTTTGTTTGCCAGAAGGCAAGCAAGTGCATAGATACCAAGAAGCTATTTTGAAGTAAAATTCAGAATCTGTTAAATAGGTCATGCTAGTTCTACTGTGTACATAGAAAACAGCATCTAATCTACAGCGACTTTTAACCATGTGTCTCATTTCTCACAGTCTTGGAGGATCTTGTCCTCGATGTACACTCTACTGTTCAAAAATAAAATTGATTACCTTTATCACAAGCAACTAACACTATTTAAACAAGTTATGGTTAACACGCCCTGAAGTGTTAGTGTCTTTGCATCACTGTTAATTTCCTTTTTGGGGTCAATTACTCTGAAAATTATTGCTGTAATTCTTACATATTAGAGAAAAACTTGATTTTTTTCTATTTATTTTTAGTTAAGAATGTCAAACTACATCTCTCCATGACATGTAGAGAGAGAGAACTTCAATTTAACATGTTTACAATGCAAAATTGCAAGAGATGCAAAATTCAACTGACATATGCAGATCTGTGTTTTAAACAGCTTGTCAAACATGTTTTCTGATATGATTATAAATCAATTTTATAAATATTTACTGCAATAAAATTCTGTCTGAGTTCTTACGATGCATATTCAGAATTCCCATTGGTATGAATTTAATAACAGTGATCACGCGGTTTCCTAACAATTAATAAAGGACATGAAAATCAACAGCAAGCAACCTTTCCTTCAGTGTTCCAAAACACTTTCACCTGAAGAGTACAAGATCCTTTATGAACATTAATTAAATAAGCATCACCACTTTGGTAAAATATCTGAGCAGAAATATCCCAGTTTTATAGATGGGACACTAACGCCCTGACAAAGGATTGCCAGAAACCCAGACATCACACTTCTGTCTGAAATTTCTGATACTAAATTTACTACAACTGACAAATCTCAGGGAAAACCAATCTGTGTTCACTTTCAGATTATGCATTTGACAGCATTGTGTACAGTCAGTTTCTCCATTTCCCAGCTTTGGGAATGCAGTGGCCAGAGAACAGCATGGTCCCTGCCATCCTGTGGATCAGTGGCTGGGCCAGCCCTGGGGATCTGGCGGTCAGGCAGGATACTCACTGTACTTTAGCCTGCCATAAGAATCTAGCAGCCAGCAGCGCAGTGGCCACACTCTCAATCCTGAGCTTCCCCACTCAACTCAACCCCCTGCTCTGAGCCCTCACAACTTAATGCCCTGCCCAGAGCTCCCCACCTCCCACAACCTGTTGCTGTGACTCCTGAATCCTCCACAACGCAACCTCCTGCCCTATCTCCTGCACCCCCCTCACATCTCCATTCCTTGCCCACTTCCACTATAGTTCCCTGTCCTGAGCAACTGACACTCCATCCAACACTTAAATTTATTACAGGTCCTGTCATATCGCAATGCCCCCACCTCTCCAAACTCATTGCCCCCAAGGTCACCTCCCATCCAGGGAAGGTTACAATACAACACTACCTGTAAGAAATTTAAGTTACTTTCACCCTTACACTCAACACCAGAAAGAAACTATTAATGATCATGCAAACTTCTTCTGAAAGAGCCAAACATGCAACCTTGCTGTCCTTGTGTGCCTCACCATCCCTCCTTTTTGTCTTAGGTTTGTAACTGGAGAAAAGGCCTATTATTATAAAAATGAGTCCTATTTAGTAATCACTTTTAAAAAATAAATGTTATTTTCAGAGAATTAACTATTTTAAAATGCACTTTCATTACGCTAAAAAGCTAGTTCAGAGCAAATAAAATCCCCCTGACCTATACAAAAGTTACCGCTTATGCTGATATAAAATATTAAATATCACTGATCAAGTTAAACATTCAAATTCAGATCACATATCCTTTTATTCTAATGTAATTCTAAGTATAAGATTTAATATAAAGCAAGTTATAAAAAGTACAATAAAGAAAATGCTCTCATGAAGCAATATCCACAATAATTATAAAAAGAGGAGCTATGGAAAAATAAGTTAGTTACTCAATTGCATTCTTCATACCTCTTACTTTTGCAGTGTACTAATCTTAATTTAAATTGCAATATATACGCTATTACTGTACACCGTGGTATGGGATACACTTAAACTCCTCATGGTGTTTTATATAAATGATTTTGATGGTCTGATAATATATTAAAAAGTAGGTGCTAAGAAATTCTCTCCCCTTCATAATTTCAATACATCTCCATGTTAAATGAGTATGCCTATAAATATTCCAGTGCTGGGCTACCCTGAGCAGAAATTATTAGTCGTACCTAGTTTTTGATAAAGGGATACAAACTTTTGTGCCACCTCATCTGTGGAGAGTTCTATTTATAGTTCAGTTGTACATTCACCCATTTTCTGTCATTTCACAATTCGTTTTTTCCTCAAAATAGAACTGCAAATCCAAATTTTTAGAATTCAATTCCCCTTCCACACACACCCCAGTTTACACAGGCCAGGTTGGGCAATTTTTATTGCTCTAAAATTGTAGATGAGGGTTTATTATTAGATTGAAGGTGTGCACATACAGCCCTGTCTTGCTTCTATTGTAATCAATAGCTAATCTCATAAAGGAACAGAATGGGGTTCATGTCATCACCTGTGAGTAAATTTTATCACACAAAACAACAACAAAAGCTATAGATTCTATGGAATTATCACTTTGTTTTGTAATTCACATTCAATATTCAAAGCCAAATGCAATAGTAAATTCTTCACAGGTTATTTTGTAACCATATTTTGATTTTTTCCAAATTTATGTCCATCCAGCGTATATTTTCTTCAATGGTTTCTACAGCTTGTTGGACACAGCGGAGCTGTGAACCTTTTTCTTCCAGAGAACTGAAAAATCCCTTCACCTATCAAATAAAAATTTGAAATAAGTGCTTGATGCGTCATTAAGAGGCAGTGTAACGAATGAATAAGTTAAGTGGCAAAAACTCCTGGTTTCCAGTGTGACTTACAGTGGTTAAGAGACTGTGACTATTTACAGGAGAGCAGTTTCCTAAAAAAACCCTTCAGGCTATTGGTAAAATCAACGCTCTGTCACACTGAGGCCTTTACAAGGCAGCCAAGACAATGGCAGCCATTTTAAAAATCTTTTCAATTAAATCAGTTTCCAGAGCAGCTTCAGCAGGATAAGGAACAGGGGATCATTTTAGAAACTTTCCCTAATGGGGAAAATCCAGTGCCTTGTTTTAATCACCTGCACTTATGGCCTCCTCACCACAACCTACAGCAAAGGGTTCAACAGGAAGCAGGGGCCTCAGTAAAGAAGCCCCTGTGGGGTAGCTCTTGTGCTCTCCACATATCACGCACATCCTCACAATGAAGGAGCCCTACTGTCAGACCTTCCTCAGCCAACGCTTATGGCCCAACTAGTGTTTTACGAGAAGGTCCCAACCACAGAGGAGACTGTGAAAAGATAATATAGTCTGTAGTACAAGTTAGTATTAATGATAGACAAATGCTACCAGAGCTCACTATACTACTTTCCTTATTACGGAGATGTGAGAATTCACTCTTTACAGAGTACAACTGTGGGAAAACAAGTCATTTTTGTCATTTATTGAATAGATTAATGTTTGTTTGAAAACAATATATCCATGCTTGGTCCTATAATAAAATCATATTGAAGGCCACATGCCTGCTGCAAGCAAACAAATTCTGCAGAAAGTTCCTTGGTAGGGTATGTCCACACTGCAGAGTTTTTCCGGAAAAACGGCCATTTTTCTGGAAAAACTACACTTATGTCCACACTGCTATTGCGTTCTTTCGACAAAGTTGGAAAAACCCCTCCGTTCTGTTTACAGCGGTAAACAAGGAAGGAGCCTTTTTTGGAAAACGTGTGTGGACGTGGAAGAAAGTGTTTTTCCAAAAGAAGAGGCCTCCAGGAAAAAGCCCTGGTGCCCTGGTGGCCACTCCATCCACAGTAATCACAACTGAAATGCGAGATAGCGTCCACATTGATTAGACGCTATCTTTCGAAAAAGCAGATAGATTTTTTGTTGTGCTTTTGCTGTGTAGACTCTCTTTTTCTAAAAAAAGTTTTTCCAGAAGATCTCTTCTGGAAAAGCTTCTTCCAAAAGAAGCTTGCAGTCTAGACATAGCCTTAGTGGGGAAGCTCCATTTAGAATTACAAGGAAGGCTCTTAATGAAGATTAAAACTATTAATATAATGAAATACAATAATGGTGCTCCCATTTTGCACATGCCAAAAAATTTTGTATTGACATGCACAGCTCCACCAGAGAAGTTGCTGGGGTGCAGATGTTTGGCACCTGTGTAAACTGTGCCTTTTGATACATGTGGAAGAGTGGGATGAAGTTTAAAATTATGGAATCAGAAGATAAAACTATAGTTGCATTGCGCTTCCATGTGCAGGAGAACTCTCTGTACTTGTTAACTAGGTTGCAGAGCACATAGAGATTGGTTAATGTACTATATATCTCTTCACCTATCTAGGACGATGTGTCGTTTTTTTACCACTTCTATCAAGTTTAGCCTTCCCTGTTTTGTTTATACACTCTGCCATGGTGCTCATCTTAATATTTCTGTACCTCACATGAATTAATATGTATAGCTTCACAACATGCCTTTGAGGTTGGGAAATTCTATTACTATGTCTCAGATAACTACCTGAGGCCCAGAAGCATTAAGTGATTTGCTCAAGGAGACACAAGAACTCAGTGTCAGAGCACACAAAACACATCTCACCCTTGTCCCAGTCGAGTGTTATAACCATAGGGCCATCCTTTCCCTTACTATTGGAACATACTGCTCTCAAACCCGCAACTCTTATAACACATGCCAGGGGAGCTACAGATACTACTTCAGTGTTTACTAATTTCCAATATATATACACAATACTTAATCTTAAATTATACCCACAAATTATACCTATCATTTTCACAAACCCATTTCTGCATATAAAACAGACTGGCATTTCCAAAGGAGTCTAAGGGAGTTAGTCATCTAACTCCTTTTAAGCAGCTCTGAAAACCCCAGTCAGAAAACAGTATCTGAAAGACGCTACCTCTGCAAGCTTTTCCTTTGTAGAATATTGATTTGTCACTCCGATTACCATGTGTGCTAAAGAAGGTGATCCAAGCTCAAACCTGGCAAAAAGGCAAAAAAATTACCAAAGATTTATTAAATGGATGATTTAATTTAAGATAAACATATGTTAAATATAGCCAACGTAAGGGTCTGAGTAAAATGATCTGTGCAACTTACTTTTGTACAAGTTTATTCCAGTTTTCCTTCAAAAATTTCCATGCTAGATGATAGCCAGATGGGTTTTTAGCAACATATATAAATGATATGTGGAAGATCCTGAGTTTTTACTACATCACCCAGCAAACTTTGATCCATTATCCTAAAAAATCCAATGATGGAAATGGAAAGGATAACTAGACTGTTAAGTGTTAATCTGCTTGTTGTCTCTGCCTATCACCTTGGCTAATCACTGTAACTGTCTTACTTTCAATTCAAATTTAAGACAAAATTTGCTTGAGCAAAAAAGACTTCTGAGCCACCTGCAGCACCCTACCCTAGTCCCATGAAGTTCATCATGAAAGTAAAGATTATGTCCATTTCAGGAAATCTAGAATAAAATCAGGATAATGTTTTTAACTTTAACATCTTACATTGTGGGATCTCACCATTAATGTGAATCTTTGATGTCCTGAAAGAGAGAGAAATATCACTCCCTTTTTGCAGAGAAACTGAGGTGCTATCTATATAATTTTTGAGTGCCTCTTGGTAGCATCAATACACACACACAGTAAAATGACTTGTTCAGTTTCATAATGCAAATCAGTGGCAGAAATGTTGGCCTTACAATTCCTAAATGTTCCTTTCCTTCCATGATGCTAAAAGGAGAGGAAAGACAACATGTATTGATTCTATCTGGCGCTCTCTAAAAATATTGAGGGACAATGTTTAAGAGTCAGTCCTTCTTACATGCATAAGACATATAAAGCAATACTGCAATTACAGAAACTTTACATACAGAAGATAATCAAGTGACTTAATAGACTCTTGTTTGTCTTTCTCCAGCTGATAGTTGAAAATGCAAATGTATATGTGTATGTACCAGCCTCTTGTGTAGAGTTTAAAATCGCAACTTCCCATTCTTTTATAAGGCATTTTATAATACTGTGCATTGAAGATGCTGCAAAAGTTCTCATGGCTGTAGTTCACATCTCACCCAAGTTTAATTCCTTCCTTTCCACTCCCATACAAATACTTCCTTCATAAAACAGTAAATTACTCACCACTGAAGTTTGTCCTTATTTCTGGTAATACTTAGAGCAACTTCAATCTGATTTCTCTCAGTGTTGAACCAAGGTAGCCTATATTTACTAAAAAGGAAGTCCCAACCTTCAACTGTCTGGGCTCCAACAGCATATACTGCAGTTTTAACATCGCTGGGCAACCTGCAACAAATTGGACACCAAGTTACACTCTGCTTCATATTTCCATTGTGATATTTGCATTCTGAATCACCATTCCACTATATCAGTTTTACACCAAGGAACCATTCTGGTGTAACCAAATGGTGAATTAGGCCTTTAATTTTTCTTCTGTCCCTATTAGGGATTCCTAAGTGTTCCCAGAGGAGGAGCTTACTTTCAATCTACTGAAATGTCCTCGTATTTATTGTTGCTACACCTCAGTAGGAGGCACATGCTACTTTAAATCTAGGAGATGCGAGTTCAAGTCTTATTCTAGAGGATATCTTGTTTTGCCAAGGAAGAGTTTAAGAGTAATTAATCCTTCAGAGATGATTACATAGTGGCCCATGTCTACTTTCAATCTCTGTCAGTATCCCTCTCCCAAGGATGGGTGGCAAAATATTTTTTTTTAAATTGGGCTTGTTTCCATCATGTGGGAGTTTTCACTTTTGAGAGACCAGAAATGTTGGTTTTACTTGATTTATGGTAAACTCTGACTTGTTAAATGAAAGGGTACAGAAACAAGACAGGTTGAATCCAAAATATTAGTGAGTAACAGGCAACCTGAAAGTATGGTGTAAAATAAAAATCCTGCAGCCCTTCTTTCTCCATTATAAAAAGCATAACAAAGGGGGCACAATTCTAACTTCTATTTTCCCTTTCACCTCTATTAAATAAAGTTCCAAAGTACAAGGTGATGTATGAACTGTCACTGAGTACACAACAGCTGTGAAGACCAGATGAAATTGAGAATCTGAGAGATGAGAAAGTACTAAAAAAAGGTTAATATTTGGGTTCCTGAAAGTGCTGAAATTTTATTAGTAGATCAGTTCACCAGTACTAAAATCAAATGGGAAAACATTAATTCATCCTTCACCTCTACTGAATTTACTATGAAAACAGACCGTAAAGTTCCATTGGAGTCCTTCCATTTCAAAAAATATTCTTCTGCTTTGTCCACACATGGCTGGTATTTGCGCACACATGCAAACAGGAGGAGCGAACTGCGAAGCATTCTTTCAGACACTGAGCCTTCATCATTCCAGGTCTGTTTGTCAATTAGGTCTTTAAAAAGATTGACTATGTATCCCTAAATCCATAAAATAATAAAAAAGTTTTATTTAACACACTTAAGTTACAAGTGCCAACCATAGTTGTACAGGTAGTAATGCATTTGAAGAGGCTGTATTTATACTTAAATCAACATCTGAACCACTTTCCTTTGGTTAACTCCTCCAATAAATCTTCAAACCCTTGCCAATTTTTAAATATTTCTATTTCACACATCTTACCAACATTTAGCTATAACTGTATTATCTATTCATTTCTGTTTCTCTGAAAATCATATTCTTGTGCACTCCAACCATCAGTCATTTTAATGCATCAGTTTTAAATATAATGGGATGACAAGTGGTTTTATTGTTCATCTCCTTCATCAGCTATGACCTGGATACTACAGAGACCCTTGATGTGCTCATGTAGCTGCTATTCAGTTGTCCTCTGTGGACATGCAGGAATGTGACTGGCAGCCCTCCATACAGAATCAGACCAAAACCAGCAGGGATCTCCAGGAATGTAAGGATCCGCCCATGTAAATCTGATTGCAAGATGGGGCCTACATTCCATAGGACCTACTGAATTCAACTTGGTGCTTAAAATTAGTGGGTCAAATCCATCCCTGCTGTAACTTCAGTTCAGACAGTGCTATTTGAGGAGTGAATTTGGTTCAGTAAAGTTAATGCAGTAAATACTGGAACATGCAAAATAGGAAGTAATCACATCCTTCCTAAATAATATAAAGTATACATTTAAATGTGATACTTTAGCAAATATAATACTGAACAAGAGTAGCAGGAGTGACAAGACTGTCTTGTAGATAAGGTTCAGATTCTATAAATCTGGACTGCGCTTATGCCTCAGTTCCCCAACTGTAAAATGGGTATAATACTTCTCTCTCCTACACTAATGCATTAGTGTTTGTGAAGAGCTCATACTGCTGTGTTGCAGCCAGATACATAGATACACAGCACAGGCAGCAACACTGGCATACCACCTGTGGTCACTGGAAGGACCATTGTACTTGGACTATGTATTTGCTTCCCAGCTACATGCACAGAGAAAGGAGGACTGAATGATGGCTGTATCCTTGGCAGCTGCAGGCTTTTCTGAACTGCAGGATACTGGGACAATGGAAAAGCATTCAGTCACCAGGGAAAGGAACTCACTCCTGGCAGCAGTTGTACTCCAGAGATTCTCAAGTTGGCAGTCAAAGTCTCATCTTCTCTTTCCCACCTTTTTATGGGTTTTACTGCAGTTGACATTTCATCTTGTCAAGTGCCCTTGTAACCACTACCAAAGCGGATTTGAACCTGGGACCTTGGGAGCTGACTCTAGGAGCCTCTACCCTGTGAGCTAAAAGCCAGCTGGCTCCCAGCCCATGCTGTAGAGGTCTCTTGATCTTAACTGTTGCAGTGGTCTAGGTGCCACTTGCAGTACTCAGTAACCACACTAGGTGTGTGGGTTACACCTGCTCCTTCTGTTTTGTCTTATTGCCTATGCAAAAAATAAGCCTCTCTCCTCCAGTGAGAGAGAAAGCAGGACTAATGGGGCTTCCAAGATAACCTCTGGAAGAACACTGCTTCCCGATCACAGCTCTAAACAGCACCATGATGACAACTTCCCCACCTACTCCCTGCCTTCAGCCAGGAAATGAATATAGAACGAGGGTCTGTAAAGAAAAAATACATCTGAAAAATAAAATTTACATTTGTTTTTTACTATTTTATTTTAAAACCTATACCACATTACTGGCTCACTACCAGTAACTGTATTTTTTAAATGTGTGCTTACAGGGTATAACTGCTATTTTAGTGTTAGCTAGTTTTCGGGGTTTTCCATCTTACCTTTAACTGATTTTCTATATCATCCATGTCCCTTTTCTCCATGAGCTTGTACATAAGAATCAGCTCATTCATACCTTGAAATACAGGCATAATTTGGGATTCACGTTTCAAATACAAAGATAAATCAAGAGCTTTAGAAATTGATAGTTTTCCAATACTGAGAGAGAGAGAGAGAGAGAGCGCAAGTTAATAAATAAAATTAAATTACCTAATTTCTACTTAATTTCTTTAGAATCCTGAGGTTATCATCACACAAATGGACAAGCCTAGAAACAAACTCCTGAAAGATAATTGTGGCTGACAAATGACATAAGACATGGTATCTGATATGGTAGAGGATGAAGGTTAACTTGAATTGATGGGTTATAAGGCAAATGAGTTATAAGGAAAGAGACTAAGAAATTAATCTTAGTCCTGGAGAGATGGCTGATGTTCAGGGGTGGAGTGTCTGTCTTTTTTGTAGCAGTGATGATAGAATGATTGCAGTTTCCTGGAGGACAGTACTGTATGAACTAGATGGTAAAGGGAGAGATATGTTCCACCACCCACCAACTTTCCTTCTCATACATCAGCAGCAATGAGGAATCACTTCCATCTTCTCCCTCCCCATATCCAAGCATGGGGAGGGGAGATTTATCTGTGCTGCAAAACAGGATGTGATGCTGGAAGTGCTAGTAATCTTTAGTGTTGCAGTAGGAGTACATTCCCAGTAAAAACTCCCCTGTCATAAGCTTAAGGGACAGATTTTAATAGGCTCCAACTCTAGATGATACCTACAAGGGCGGGACTACATTAACACACTATTAGCACCAGTAGAAAGCCCCTTGCATGGATACAATTTCTGACCGTTTGTTGTGCTGCCTGGAACAGCTCTTATGTTCTCAGATTTTCTACAGTTTGTTGAGGTTACTGTTTGGTGTGACTCAAAGTAAAGTAGCATGTCATCCAAGGCAACGTAGTTATATTTTGCAGAAATATTTGGAGCTTGCAAAAGAGGGTAAAGACTCGGCCTACAAATGCTCTTGAGATTCTTGACTATCATGCCAAAGACCTGACCCGCAACAGGAAATGGTTCAGTACCTAAGTGGTCGCACACAGGCCCCTCCAGAGTGTAAACTGAGCTGAAGTGACAGGTTTGTGAAAAGTGAAATATTGCCCATAAAGGATTGATTTAAGAGACCAAATCTTAGGTTTAATTGAAATTCTTTTTCTAACCCTCATTTTCAAAAGGCTGCAAATCAGGGCTGCTGGAATCCCTGACATCTGTTGACAGACTAATACAGCAGTACACAGACAATCCAGGAATTTTTTGAGAAGGTTGGGGATAACTTCCTGGTACAAGTTCTGAAGGAACTGACCAGGGGCATGCGCAGCTTCACCTGCTGCTCACAAACGGAGCAATTAGTAGAGGAAGTAGATGTGGGTGGCAAACTGAGAAGCAGTAATCACGAGATGGTCGATTTCAGGATCCTGACCAAAGGAAGAAAGGAGAGCAGCAAAATACACACCCTGGACTTCAGAAAAGCAAACTTTGACTCCCTCAGGGAACTGATGGGCAAGATCCCCCGGAATGCTAATGTGAAGGGGAAATGAATCCAGGAGAGCTGCTAGTATTTTAAAGAAGCCTTATTGAAGGCACAAGAACAAACAATCCTGATGCTCAGTCAGAAAAGCAAATGTGGTAAGTGACCAGCTTGGGTTAGCAGTGAAATCCTTGATAAGTGTAAACACAAAAAGGAGGCTTACAAGAAATGGAAACTTGGACAGATGACTAGGGAAGAGTATAAATATATTGCTTGAGCATGCAGGGATGTAATCAGGAAGGCCAAAGCATAGTTGGAATTTCAGCTAGCAAGGGATGTTAAGGAAAACAAGAAAAGTTTCTACAGGCATATTAGCAATAAGAGTGTGATCAGGGAGGGTGTGGGACCCTTACTGGATGAGGGAGGTAACCTAGTGACAGATGATGTGGGAAAAGCTGAAGTACTCGATGCTTTTTTTGCCTCTGTCTTCATAGACAAGGTCAGCTCCCAGGCTACTGCATTAGGCAACACAATATGGGAAGGAGGTGGACAGCTCCCAGTGGAGAAAGAACAGGTTAAGAATTATTTAGAAAAGTTGGACATACACAAATCCATGGGGCCAGATCTAATGCATCTGAGGGTGCTGAGGGAGTTGGCAGATGTGATTGAAGAGCCATTAGTATTATCTTTGAATTACTTCATGGAGATGGGGAGAGGTCCCAGATGACTGGAAAAAGGCGAACACAGTGCCCATCTCTAAAAAAGGGAAGAAGGACAATTCAGAGAACTACAGACCAGTCAGCCTCATCTTAGTCCCTGGAAAAATCATGGAGGGGATCCTTAAGGAATCCATTTTGACACACTTGGAAGAGGGGAAAGTGATCAGGAATAGTCAACATGGATTCACCAAGGGCAAGTCATGTCCAACCAACCAGATTACCTTGTATGATGAAGTAACTAGTATGATGGGGAAGTCAGTGGATATGATACACCTTGGCTTTAGCAAAGTTTCTGATACAGTCTCCCACAGTATTCTTGCCAGCAAGTTAAAGAAATATGGATTAGATAAATGGACTGTAAGGTGCATAGAAAGCTGACTAGACTGTCAGGCTCAATGTGTAGTGATCAATGGCTCAATGGTTGGTTGGCGGTCAGTATTAAATGGAGTGCCCCAACGGTCAGTTCTAGAGCCGATTTTGTTCAACATCTTTACTAATGACCTGAATAAGGGGATGGATTGCACCCTCAGCAAGTTTGCAGATGACACTAAGCTAGGGGGAGAGGTAAATAAGTAGGAGGGCAGGGATAGGCCAGAGTGATCTAGACAAATTGGAGGATTGGGCTAAAAAAAATCTGATGAGGTTCAGAAAGGACAAGTGCAGAGTCCTGCAGTTAGGAGGGAAGAATCCCAAGCACTGCTACAAGCTGGGGATAGACTGGCTAAGCAGCAGTTTGGCAGAAAAAGACCTGGGGATTACGGTGGATGAAAAGTTGGATATAAATTGCCCTTGCAGAAAAGAAGGCTAACGGCATATTGGGGTGCATCAGGAGGCGCATTGCCAGCAGATCTAGGGAAGTGATTATTTTCCTTTATTCCACACTGGTGAAGCCACATCTGAAGTAATGTATCTAATTCTGGGCCCCCCATTACAGAAAGGAGGTGGACACACAAGAGAGGGTCCAGCAGAGGACAACAAAAATTATTAGGGGGCTGGAGCACATGACCTACAAGGAAAGGCTGAGGGATTTGGGCTTGTTTAGTCTGCAAAAGAGAAGACTGAGGGGGGATTTGACTACGTGAAGGAGGGTTCCAAAGAGGATGGCAAGAGGCTGTTCTCAGTAGTGACAGATGGCAGAACGAGGAGTAATGAGGTTTTTAAGTCCTGACTTGACAAAGCCCTGGTTGGGATGATTTAGTTAAGGTTGGTCCTGCTTTGGGCAGGGGGTTGGACTTGATGACCTCCTGAGGTCTCTTCCAGCCCTATGATTATATGAATCCATTGATTTACATAAGATCAGACAGTGTTTTGATCATAATGGTTGTATTTTCCGGTTCAGTGGATGTTCTCAGTTACGTGACTCCACTGAAGTCAATGGAAGTATTCCAGATTTGCATTTCTGGAAGCAAGATCAGACTCTTACCCCACTCTTAATAACAAATTATACAAGACTAACTGTTTACTTCTTTAGTAACACACAACCTGAACTCTGTCATTTGCCTTTTTAAGACTCAAACAGTGTGCCTTACCTCACAAGCTGGAATACATTGTTAATGAGACTTGCTCTATCATTGCTGCTAATTGCTGTATGGTTTTCTTTTAAAAGGCTAATGAGAGCATCCCATCCATCATCTTCATAGTGCACAATGTAATAACCATTCATTCCCACATTGAATTTTATCCATTCCACCTCTTCTGGGAGAATGAGGACGTCTGCAAACAAAACAAATCGTAACTCCATCCTCTCTTATTGATTTGAGCACTATCTGATGATAAGACCGCAATGAAATGGATGAGTTCAGCAATTGCAAAGTCCATTTCATACATTAAATCTCGACCAAAAATAATGCTAATACAATAGTGAACACTGGTCTTGGTCTCTTTTTTCAGTGACTTAAAAGGAAGAGATATAGTTTCTTGAATACATTAAGAGATATAGCTCAGTAATCTCATTATAAAAGAGTCTGTCCATATTTCTACTACAAAACCCAATTTTTCCAGTTATAATTCAGCTGAGTTATAATTCAGCTGTTGTACATCTTATCTGCCAAAACCTTGTCCTCCTGGACCATTCTTTTTTAAAAGGTGAACTGAACTGAGATCTGCGATGACAAAAATAAAAGGTAGAACTCTTGTACTGCCAGTTTTATTGTACTCCCAACAAAACAGATGTAGCGCTATAATGGCTAAACTTTGAAAACAGTGTAGCTAGTCCTTCAAATAGCCTAATCACTTCAAAGCAAGTTACCTGTTTTAGTTGTCAGCAAAAATCTTTGCACGGTGTCAGATTTACTAGTAATGTATGTCAAGGGAACATGCCACAAGTACCTATTGCCAAGCAAAAATAGTTATTTTAGTGACAGAATATTTAATTGCAATAGCTCTTTTAGAGAAGGCCAACCCTATGTTTGAGTAATGAGCTATACTGCTATATTGGGGAAAAAGAGTCAGAAATGACTGACTCTGGAACACATCTTGGGAGTATGAGGAAGTGAGACACATGCAGACTTCATTATTTTCATGGCTGAGACAAAACCTGACCATCTTCTTGTCACAACAGTCTCAATCTCAACTTAAAATAAAACTGTTCTAGAAAGCTCAGATAAGACAATTTTATTTCTATAAACTAGTTATTATGGAGCTCAGTAACAGCTTCTTCATACTAGGGATGTAAGTGAGTAGCTGACAAACCTAGGCATATTGGTTAATCTAATCGACTACTCGTTCCCCCCACCCCCGCCCCCTCTGTATCACACAGGCAGCAAGGGTGGGGGAGCAGGATCTGGTGCTGGGGGAGCTGGCTTAACAGCCGGTTCCCCCCAGCACCATCTCCGTTGTGCCGTCTGCCACCCCCCCTCCCCCCCATGCTGATAGAGGCAGCAGTGCAGTGGAGGGTTAGGGAAGGCTGCTGCGAGGCCACTGTGCACAGAGGTTGCTTTGCAACAACCTTCCCTGCTCCCTCCCTCACAGCAGCTTTTGTCCATGGGGAGCTCGGACCCCCACAGACAGGGGCTGCTGCCACCCCGCGCTGCTGCTTCTGTATCAGAGGCAGCAGCACAGGGCGACAGGTAGCCAGTCTGTGTGGGGAACTGGTTTTCAAACTGGCTCCCCTTCGTGGACTGGCTCCCGCCTAGCACCCTGTGCTGCTGCCTCTGATATTGAGGCACCAGAGTGGGGTGCCAGGTGGCCAGACTGTGAGCCACGGCCCTGTGAATTCATGCGATAAGTTGACTATTCCATTACCTGTTAGCTAACATCCCTACTTCATACTGCATGAGTTTTCTAATAAGCAATGACAAAAATTACATTTTGTCCCTTTTAAGAACAGCAATTACAGTTACTACATGCAGAATAGACTGTCACTAATAATAGTCCAGTTTGCACAGACTTTGATGAAGAGCATCACTTGCTCATTTTCTATTACCCTGTTGATGGAGAAGAATCTGATCCCTTCATATAGTGCTCTTGCTGCAGATGGACGTTCTTCCCTTTTACCGTGACAGTTACTAGTGGGAAACCCTTTTGTAAAGTCCAAGTGTTCATCATTGTCTTCACATCAAGAATCTCTCTCCTGGTCCAATGCTGATTTATGAGGCAAAAACAAAATACATAAGAACAGAGCTAGGATGAAATATTCTAGCAAGGAAGCAGAGATGAGCAAGTCGAAACTTCACAAGAGCTACCAACAGTTGACAATAGAAAAAAACAAATTTACAGGATCTACATAATGAAGTTTTGATTAAGGCCTGGAATATCATTACAACTCCTTCATCCTATGGTGGACAGAATAACCTTTTGATGCGTTTGATTAATACTAATAACAGCCACTTTGTATTGGCATTGGCACCAATTGGCATTCTGTTCTTTAGGGGAGAGATTTTTGTGCCTTCTCCCGGCTTTTGTTCAAGCAAGCATGTACTCAACAGATAAAATCCAAGGAAATTTTTCAATAGTAATATAAAGTCCAGGCTGTCAGCAGTATCCAATAAACTTATAAAGTATGTCTACACAGCAAAGTTATTTCGGGATACCAGAGGTATCCCGAAATAGCTACCGCACGTCTTTTGAACACGTCCGCTATTTCAAAATATAGTGGATGCGCTATTTCGCCATCCCTGTAAAACATCATTGTATGAGGAGTAAAGGGTGGCTTGAAATAGCGCAAATTGCATATCTTATTTTGAGTTTTGGATGCTGTGTAGACGAACCCATATTCTACCAAGTACAGTTCTGAAACACAATTGGCTCACACTCTCAGAAGAGAAAGAACTAAAATGTGATGAAAACTGAGGAATTAAATGTTAGTGTACAGTAACACAGCAGACATATAAATAGTAACAAGTAGGAAAATAGAAGCTTACTGCACTTGAGGATGTTTGTTGGTTTCTGGCACAAAAGCTATCACCTTGTAGTTGGCTTTCATCAGTGTCACCCATAGGACAAGTCTGGAAAAATTAAATTGTATTTCCCTTTAATTTCACATTTATGAACAGTTAAATACACCTTATAGTGATTATTCTGTTCAGTAATATATTAGGTTGAATGGTATTTTTTCACAAGGAGATACTTGGATACAAAAAAAATCCCAAGAAATACTTGCATGTGCCAGACTGTTCCATAGATCTTCATTTTTTGTATTCTGATAGCTGTACTTCTGCAGATATTGCACAAGACCAGCTTTAAACACATCTGCAGTCAAGTAATCCCTTAACATGTTTAAAATACAAGCTCCCTGCAAAGGAAGTGACAAAAAATTTGCAAAACTAATCTTTAGATCATAAAATATAAAGTCTAATATATATTTTAAAAATAATATTATGATTAGCATTAGCAGTTATTTCTAAATTCATGGTGCTCTCCAATGAAAGTATCATCTGGCATAATCTTATATAGTAATATGGTACTTTGTCTTTCATTACCACAGCTTTCAGAGGTAGCTTTAGCTAAGAAAGTTAAGTCTATTATTAGAATTATGATAATGCCTAGCGATTCAGGACCCATTGTGCTACACATTGTGCAATCACACAGCAAGAAACAATACCTCTCCTGAAGAGCTTAAAATCTAAAAAACCCAAGACAATATTATGCTCATTTTATAGAGGGGAACTTAGCTCACAATATAGTGTCTGCCTAAGAGTTTCATGAGTGAAACAGCAGGAATAATGCAAGTCACAAATGAGGTATGTTCACGGTAAGAGCAGAGATGCTATCTATCTTCATTTAGAGTGAAATCCAGTATCACCCCCATGCTTGTCCATGAAACTTGCTTAAAATTAAATTAACTGAAACAAAAAAATAAGGAAAAATAGTTACATAATTTACCTTTTCATATGAAACATCATCGAACATTTCTTGAATCTGAGCTGGATCTTCCACAGGAGTAGAAACAGGATGTGAGGAATTTAATGCATCCACCTCCATGGCATCAAAACACTTGCCTAAAAAATAATCTTCCTAAAAAGAGGAAAAAATGTGGCTTTTTACTGAAGGCTAATGGAATACAGATGTAATAGCAAATCTGACTGACAATAAAAATATTTGCATTTGAAATGTTTTAGTTTTCTTCTATGTGACTTTCAGACTGTACAAAAAAACCACATTCTTTTTATTCCAGCACTGGCAGTAAATGAAGAATCAACATAAATCTATGTATTTTAGCAATTTGTGCATCTGTTTGTGTCAATCTGTGAATCCACTTGTTCAACAACTCTTCCTTAGCGGTAGGAGCTAGGACCACCAAATTTGGAATGCAGCTTCCTCTTACCCTAACTTAAAGCAAAGTCAGGGTTTGGTTGTGCCAGCAAAACAGGAAGTTCCAGGAGTGGAACTTTTTTCCATAATATGGAAAGGGAAAGGCACAGAAAGGAGGGACTGATACTGACTGGGACTGGAAGCAGTGAGCCCACTGGAGAGAGCTATACTGCAAAGACCACAGAGGGCAGTCACACCACCAAGAGAGTCACCAGCAGGGTGGGAGCTCACTATCTTGCCTACCACCAGACCGGGTAAGCTGACCTTCTCCTTCCCCACACAAGATTCCCCACCCTGAGTCATCCCCTGCAACAGAGGCTGGGGCCAGGAATCATGGACAGCCCCAGACACCTGCAGGGTGGGGCGGGGGGAGGGTGCTGGAGGCCAGGGGTAGCCCCCAGAGCCTGGCCCCAACCTGAACAGGCTGCAGACCATGGGTGGGAGGGCCGCTGGAGGCCAGAGCTGGCCCCTGGAGCCCCACCCACCCGCACAGGCTGGAGGCCGGGGCTGAGGGGGAGAGAAAGAGAGAGCTGGAGGCCCAGCCCTGGCCCCTTGGGAGAAGCCTCTGCCGAAGCAGCACTACTCTCGCCACTAAAGGCGGCTCCAGTAAGATCTCTCCCTCAACTCACCTGCAAGCCCCCTTCCCTGAGTCCTGCACTCCCTACCTTGCCTTGAGCTTCCTCTGTCTGCAGCAGGCCAGGGGGAGGGAGGCGCAGGCAGGGGCTGTTCTAGCTGGGCTGAAGCAGTCCCTGCCTACAGTTGGGGGCCACTTTGAGCTGGATTGCCCCCCTTCCTTTAATTGGTTAACTGGTTAAACTTCACATTTAACTGGTTAACCAATTAAACGTGGTTTTATATCCTTAATACTGACCTTATCCCTATGATAGACAGTGTTATGTCGACAAGAATACTTCTCCCGTTGACATAGCTACTGCCTCTTGTGGAGGTAGATTAACAACACTAACAGGAGAAGCTCTCCTGACAGCATAGGTAATGACTTCTTCACGCATATAGTGGTGCAGCTGTGCTGCTGCAGTGTTGTATGTGCATACAAACCCATCTTTGTTGCAAACACTATCATATGTACTCAGATTTGATCATTGGTATTTAGACGAAGTCATAATTTCTTTGCAATCCTTCAAAGTTGATTGCACATCTAATTACTCTACATCCATTTAAGAAACAACCCACAAAATGAGCTTACCATTGCAAATCATCAATAAATTATCCCCAGCCATTTCAAAATATGGTTTAAAATAAATCAAGGCAAAGTAATTCATACTTACAACTTTCAGCTCTGGATGAGTTATACTGACGGACACATACTCCATAAACTTTGCAAATCCTTCATTTAGCCAAAGATCATTCCACCATTCCATGGTAACTAGGTTTCCAAACCACTGAAAGAAAAAATATTGCTCAGAATAAAAGGTGCTATCAGCCATGTCTTAAGTTTACTAATTAATTTACTTAGTAATTCATACAGGCCCAGGACAGAGGCAGTGTGAAAGCCCTAATATAAGCTTACCAACCACTCCACCCATCAACTCTTAATTTGTTTCTATGTTGTAGGTCCTCATTCCCACCTATAGGCTTCAAAAAGCATTGAAATCAATCGCCCAAGAGGCATTTTGCTTAAACTCTTATTGCTGTGTAAATGGGTATTTTAATAGTTTTCTTACTCTTTTTTCATTTTGTCATTATCTAACAGAGAACAAAGATGTGTTAAACATAATATAATGGTCTACAATAAATGGACTTTAATTTTATTTAAGGCTCCTTTATCAAACATGGCTCTAGTATAAAACAATGTTAAAATATATCCAAGAAATAACACTCATATGTCCACAAATTTCATTATGATCATGCAGTTAAAACATGCTGGAGAAAATAAAAAGATGAAGTCATGTTAGCCCAATAAATAATATAAAAATCAAGTTACAGGTGACTCAGAACTTTTTAAGTCTCAAAATTTCTAATGAGTTTAACAACTTGTTTTCAGTGCATAAATTTTTAACAACTGTCTAGGATGACTCAGTATCATGCCACATTGCCAATAAAACCAAAACAACTAACATTCACATCCCATGGTCTTCCCCTAGCCATTACCTGGTGAGCCAACTCATGGGCTATGATCATAGTAATCCAAAGTTTATTTGATGCTGAGGATTTTTCAGGGTCATATAGCAAAGAAGATTCCCTGTATGTAGTCAGTCCCCAATTTTCCATTGCTCCAGACTGAAAATCAGGAATAGCAGCTAGATCTAAAAATAAATACAATTTCACTTACCTTCACTCTCCCTCATACATGCAATACAGTATCAAACACTTTTTAATTAAAATAAAGAGAATTAGTTTTCATTAGTTTCCATAATTCAAGTTCAGACTTTATATATTTTGAAGTTATATGAAGTATCAGACAAAAGTCAAACAATTAACTTGAAAGACGAGCCCAATTCTGGCTAGCAAAACACAAGATGCATGTCACAAAATCCATGACAAGTAATGAAGTACAAAGTAGAAACTGGCTAATTTGAGTGCAAACCTTCTATTGTGCAAGACAGAGAAGGAGCTAGCCTAAGTAGGAAAGTATATTTCAACAGGTTTTATAACATAATATAATGTAATCAACATAACATAAACAAATTTTGTTAATAGTTTCTTTTGCCTGATATTGGACTTGAAAAACTTTCAATCAATTTAAAAGAGAAAGAAACCTTAATCAGTATATGGAATTATTACTGCTTACATTTTAGAGAATAAATATTTCATCCTCTTTTCTGCAGTTTTAATTTATGTATAAAACATAAGAAATTGCTTTTTCAACAAAACAAGGTACTCCAGGATGTGTGTGTTGTGTGGACATGAAGCTATTTCTAAAGTGGCTGGAGTGCCTGATCTTGGATTTCACATCTAATGATGAACCTGAAGTGACTCATGTTTAGTAGAAATTCAACCAAGTGTGGAGAGACTTTTCCAGGTCACCCATATAATATGAGCTCCACTGTAAGGTGCGTAGAGGTGTCTTAAGTAGAGCCGCGATAAAGTAGGAAAAGGGTTCTGACGTCACTACTGGTCACAAGTGGGAATCTCAGCCTATATAGATGTGGCTGCTATCTTAGGGCATGTCTAGACTACATCCCTCTTTCGAAAGAGGGATGTAAATTAGACAAATTGAAATTACAAATGAAGCCAGGATTTGAATTTCCCGTGCTTCATTTGCATAATGGCAGTCGTGCGTTCTTTCGAAAACGAGTATTTCGAAAGTGAAACTGCTGTCTAGACACGGTTCTTTCGAAAAAAACCCCTTTTTCGAAAGATCCTGTAAACCTCATTTTTTGAGGAGTACAGGATCCTTCAAAAAAAGGGGTTGTTTTTTTCTGAAAGAACCGCGTCTAGACAGCAGTTTCACTTTCAAATACGCATTTTCGAAAGAACGTGCGGCCGCATTATGCAAATGAAGCGCGGGAAATTCAAATCCCGGCTTCATTTGAAATATCGATCTGTCTAATTTACATCCCTCTTTCGAAAGAGGGATGTAGTCTAGATGTAGCCTTAGAGCAGTGGTCCCCAACCTTTTGGAGCTGCCGGGCGCCCAGGGCCGGGGCCGCTCATGCGCCCGGGCGCCCGGGGGTGACGACCCCATGCGCTGCGCGTCCGGGGGCGGGGCCGCACATTCGCCGCACACCCGGGGCCGGCGCTCCCCATGCGCCACGCGCCCGGGGCCTGTGCTCCTCATGTGCTGCGTGCCCGGGGGCGGGGCCACCCATGCGCCCGGGGCTGGTGCCGTGCATGCGCTGGGCGCCCGGGACCGGCACCGTGCATACGCCGCGCGCCCGGGGCGGGGCCAGCCCCGAGCACTTGGGAGGCGCATGTAAATGCCCCGGCGGGCGCCATGGCACCCGCGGGCACCGCGTTGGGGACCACTGCCTTAGAGAGTGATAGCAGGGACAATACAAAAGAGGGCCATAGGAGCTAAGGTCACGTGGATTCTGTGGCTCTAGTCCTTGACCAAGTGCACACAGACAAGGTAGTGGCATCTCATTGGCTGGAGTAATGCTTGCAGGGATGGGAACTACATTGTGACCCTACATGATGGCCCAGATTAGAGGTTGGTTTAAACCTCAAAATGCCAGAGATTACTAAAAAAACCCTAAATGGCAGACATGTTTTCAAGTACTATTTTTTACATATTAATTTCCTCTACTTGAAATATCAACCAACAGTGCTAATAATGAGGCATCTTACAGTATGTTACATTATAAATATTTTCACAAGCTCTATTATATAATGGAAACACAAAGGACCAAATGTTCCCTCCCCCGACCAAAATGCCCAAGTCCATGAAAGACAATTATGGAAAAACTTAAAAAACAACAAATAGTCTGGTAGCACTTTAAAGACTAACAAAACATGTAGATGGTATCATGAGCTTTCGTGGTCATCTGAAGAAGTGGGCTGTGCCCACAAAAGCTCATGATACCATCTACATGTTTTGTTAGTCTTTAAGTGCTACCAGACTATTTGTTGTTTTTTAAGTTTTTCCATAATTGTCTTTCATGGACTTGGGCATTTTGGTCGGGGGAGGGAACATTTGGTCCTTTGTGTTTCCATTATATAACAGACTATTTGTTCTTTTTAAGTTTATTCTGTACAGACTAACTCGGCTACTCCCTGAAAATGATGGAAAAGTCAGGAGACAATAATATCGTCTTCATTTGTTGCAAACTTGACCCTGTCTTACAAACTGTATTACATGATTTGTGTTATATTAAACTTAATTTAGTATGGTACTTAAATAGAATGAATGATAAAACACTTGCCTTGTTTGGGTAAGGGATATGGAATGCTGAAGTAATTCTCATAGAAGTCTAAAAGTTTCACTGCTGCATCCAAGGCATAATCAGCTTGGTTGATCTTGTCTGGGACAGTATATACCGATATCTAAAATACACAAGCATGAAAGATTTCTGAATATGAATATAAGTTTATAGAATAGAAACTAATTTATTCTCTACCTTGTTTATTTTGATTATCACCAAAAAACCCGAGAGAATTAGCTGATTGAGCAAACATTTCCTACCTCAGACATATCCTGAAATTTTTAAGAAAAGCATCAGAACCAGGAATGTGTTTTTTTAAACTGAATTAAAATTAGGGATTTGAACAAGTAACTGGTTAACCTGTTTCCCAGGATCAACCCCTGGCCTGCAGCTAGGAGCCAGCAGTTAGCCCTGCACAGGGCTAGAAGCAGGAGCTTGTGGGCTGGGGACTGCTCCAGCTGGGCTGGAACATTTAACCGACTAACTGATAAATCGGGATTTTGCATCCCTAATTACAATATAGTCCTTTTTATCCCTGCACCAAACAGGTACAATTGCATGGTAGGATTCCCCAATTTATTCAACCAACCTTAATCCTTTTTCAAAGGGACCAGAGAGGATAGGATATAGACAGATGAGAAAGTAGTTCATTTTCCATTCAACTGAGTCCTGTTTGCAAGAGTGCCATTTGTAACTTGTACTCCTGTCCATTAGAAACAACTGAATTGGTACCACCAAGACTCACTGGCTATGTCTAGACTGGCATGATTTTCCGCAAATGCTTTTAACGGAAAAGTTTTCCGTTAAAAGCATTTATGAAAGAACGCCCAGATTGGCACGACGCTTTTCCGCAAAAGCAGTTTTTATGAAAAGCGCCCGCGCTAATCTAGACGCATTTTTGTGCAAAAAGCCCCGATTGCCATTTTCACGATCGGGCTTTTTTGGCGCAAAACAAATCTGAGCTGTTCATACATTCCCTTTGGCGCAAAAAGCTTTGCGCAAAAAGCGACTTTTTGTCCGAACGGGAGCAAAGATATTTCCGCAAGAAGCACTGATTTCAGACAGTAGGAAGTCAGTGTTCTTATGAAATTCAAGCCGCCAGTGTAGATAGTTAGCAAGTTTTTCCGCAAAAGCAGCTGATTTTGCGGAAAAACTTGCCAGTCTAGACACAGCCACTGTGTGTTGCAGGCAGCCAAACAGCAATGACTTTCAGTCACCAATTAAAATGTCCATATCAGAATCAAAAAATAAAAGATTCTGTATCACTTTAGCAATATCCTTTGAAACCAGAATCTTTCTGCCATCTGGAAGGAATTCTACAGCTTATGTTCCATATAGTTTTAAAGCAGAGTTATTGAATTGCCACAATTATGGAGTTAATTCAAATGCAACTGAATTTAATTTGTATTTCAATAATGCAGTATTTTCATACAGCTTACTGTATAAATACACAAATATGAAACACATGTATCTTAACACTATATATTAAAAGCATACTTAACATTTTGATAGTACTATTAAAAATCATAATAGTCCATATAATTACAAACCCAATCCTTTCTTCCCTTTCAATCCTTCAGCAAAGGGGTTGGCAATAAAACTGTGGTAATGCACCAGGTTTATCCCCTGGCAGGCCACCACTGCTATATTTACCTGAACCTCTGCAGATATGGGCAATTGCAGCTCCCATTAGCTGCAGATCACCATTCCTGGCAGATGGGAGGTGCGGGAAGTGGCGTGAATCAGGACACTACTTCCCACAGCTCCCATTGGCCGGGAATGGTGATCTGCAGCCAACGAGAGATGCAATTGCAGGTAAACTGCAGAGGTGCAGGTAACTATAATGGTGGCAGTCTGCTAGGGGCTAACCCTGAGGAACTGGATCTGGCCCGCAGGGTGGTATTTACCCACCCCTGCTATAGCAGCTAGTACAGACATGTAAATCAAATTAACTAATTAACTGAGACCTTTAGAATTGAATCATTTGCAATTTTTATTGTTCCTGTCACAAAGCAAGACTAGAGAATTTGAGGCAGATTTACCTTAATTCCACTGGTGGTCATCTTGCTGACTGATTTAAAATCCGAAACAATAAAGGCCACTAGATAAGTGCTCATCTTTACACTAACATCAAAATGGTCTTCAACAAGCCAATCAGCAACACTGACAGATTTCACCTAAAATTACAGCACAACTTGTGTCACACAATAATTCTATGAACTGGAGCAACATTCAAAACAAAGTTTGTGGAGGCCTTTTAATTTTATCTATAATATTTAAAGAGTTACTGAACAAAACAAGAAAACCCATACTTTTGTATGAACTCATTCCTATTATAACTAAAACTGAATGACAGAGAAATAATTATTTCTCTTTTTTTTTCAGTTTGCCATATACATTTGATAGCCTCTGGCTGTCTGCTTATATAGTCAGTTGATTTGACCCATGTAAAAGGTCCAAACAGGTAAGAGGAAAACTGTTTAAAGAGACACAGTGAACACAAAATCTTTTCAAGATGACATTCAAAATTTCTAATTTCTGAAAGAGAACCCTCCGTACATGTTGGGTTTTTTTTTTAAATCTTTTTAAATGTGTTTTTTTACTGTTCCCCTATTTGTGTTTATAAGGGTATATATCCTCAGCAAGTAAGAAATTGATAATACAGAAGAAGCAGTGAAACCTACTACAGTACAGGTGACACATTTGAAAACTAGGGATATAAGCAACTATCCGATAAGCATATGCTCTTGCTACATTTCAAAGGTGGAAGCGCCAGAGCGGGGAGCACGGGGCCAGCGGGGGACTCTGCTCCCCGCGGCGCTTCCGCCTTTGAAATGTAGCAAGAGCCAGCATGGCTCTTGCTACATTTCAAAGGTAGAGGCACCCTTATCGACTAATTGAATAGTCAATACAAATTACATCGACTAGTCGATTAGTCGATTAATCTAAATTTAACATCCTTACTGAAAACTGGTACTCTCTGTTCCAGCAACATCAGACCATGGATGTTCCTGGACCAGAGAGCCTGGAGCTGAATGGCAAGACGGCCAGCAGCACCGCTGGGGCCAGGGACAGTGGGGCCAGAGGAGCCCCACGGCAGGGAAGAACCCCAGCAGCCCATGGCAGTGCAGAGCGGGGGGCTAGGGAACCCCAGGTGCCTGTGGCAGAGCAGGGTCTGGGGCTGGAGAAGCCCACAGTGAAGCAGAGCTGGAGAACCCCAACAGCCGGCAGCAGGAGGCAGGAGAAGCCTGGCTGCCTTGGCAGTGCAGATCTGGAGAAATCTGGCTGCACGCGGCAGCATGGGCCAGGGGTGGAGAACTCAGCCGCCAAAGGCAGCCCAGGGTTGGGGCCAGGGCAGGTGGCAGCAGAGAGGCTAGAAGGGGCCAGAGGCAGGGATACGGCTGACTCAGGCCCATAGCAGGGGACACTTCCCATGATCCAGCAAATTCTGTTGTTCAGGACTGGTTAGGTCCCAACCGTGCTGGACCAGGGAGGTCCAATCTGTAGACACAAAAGTGTTATCCCAATGCACAAAGAGATAATTTGTTCTTATTAACAACTTTCACTTGTAGTAATATTAGATGCTACTTGTAACTATAATAAACATAACATTTGTAAACAAATGTGATTTTTCAAGTAGATTCTGTTCCTTTAAAAAATGTGAAAATAAAAGCAACCTTTAGCAGATGCTCAGGGTTACATTTCAGTACAAAAATGATAGGACAAGAAGCAATGGCCTTAAATTGGCAGCAAGGAATGTTTAGGTTGGACATTAGGAAAAACTTCCTAAGTGTCAGGGTTAAGAACTGGAATAAATTGCATAGGGAGGTGGTGGAATCTCCATCATTGGAGATATTTA
Organism: Rafetus swinhoei; assembly: GCA_019425775.1. Taxonomy (NCBI): domain Eukaryota; kingdom Metazoa; phylum Chordata; order Testudines; family Trionychidae; genus Rafetus; species Rafetus swinhoei. The sequence goes on from CM033427.1 coordinate 61,497,281, forward strand.
AGAGCAGGTTAGATAAACATCAATCAGGGATGATCCAGAGGGTGTTTGGTCCTGCTGTGAGGGCAGGGGACTGGACTTGATGATCTCTCAAGGTCCCTTCCAGTTCTACTGTTCTATGATGTAGTTGCATATCTCCTTGGACAGTTAATAAATGTCACACTGCATCATGCTATTTATCCCTTCCTACAAACTCCCTTGAATGATAATTGTGAAAAGTCTAGATGGTACAAGTTTTATGTACAAAATTTGAAATTAAGGACTAGATCCTAAAGGGTCAACTTCCATTGCTTCCCATGTCCTCAACTTTCATGCTCAACCTGTCACAGAACTGGACACCTAATTATGTATTTTAAAACATCCAACAATGAGGAGATAATGCATTTTTTTCTTTTTAATTCAGTGTCAGAACTACTAGAAATAACCATACATGAGCATCAAGGTAAAACTCAGTTACTTTTTTAAAATTAAATAACCCTAAAATGTAACATAAAAATATACACATACTATTGGCATATTAGATAGTGCAAGGTGCTTCGGATCTCTCTTAATCTTAATTGAAAATCTGGCTTTAAAGGATGGTTCATCAAAACATGGGAAAGCCATGCGAGCAGCTGTTGGCTCAAATTGTGTTGATGCAAGTACCCTGTAATTAAGCGAAGGGAAATTTTTTTTAAAAAAAAAATCTTACATCCTAAATATGCCCCATACATTGCAGTATCAATTCAGAACACCCGCCTTTCTTTTGCAAGATAAAAATAACTTGATGATCATTTTTTAACTAGATACTTATGTGGCCCCAATTTTGGTAGTATCTGAACAATTAACAATATACATTTATCAGGCCAGAAAGTAATTAATACCGGTAGTACCCCCCATTTTACAGATGGGAAACTGAGGCAGAAGACTAAGTGACTTGTCCAAGATCACATGTGCAGTCTGTGGCACAGCCAAGACTTGAATCTGTTTTCCTGAATCACAAAATAGCACTCTATCCAGCCAATCACCTTTGCATCAAAATTTACAGTGTCATCAGTGGGAGTTTTGATGCATTAAAGATCACAGAATTTGATCCATAATGACAAAATCTGATTCCCTTCTGAAAGAACTGCAAGTCCCAACAAGGCAAACTCCGTTCTCTATTATAAAACATGAGTTTCAGTGAAGAAAGCAGAGTCTCTAAAGGAAAAAATAGAAAATAAGAATAAAATCTAAAAGCAGCAATTTAGCACTATAACATCATTCTGAACAGTCAAGTATAGTCCATACTTCAGTAACTAAAGTTAATTGAAAAGAGGTTTACCTCACTTCTCCTTCCTGGGTTCTATAGGTGCTTTTATAAAAACCATGGAAACTCTCTGACAGATTTGCAGCATATTCAATGCTAACAGTGTAGTTTTGTCCAACACGCAGTGGTTCAGCTGTCAGGAGGGCAATCTGCTCAAATGGTGGGTGTTCCAAAACTCTCACTTCTTTTTCAGTGTGGCTATTTCCCACTCTCTTTTGGATGGTAGCCCTGGTAATTTGCAAGTTCTTGCTGTGCAAAATTACTGAACTAGTTTGTTGGTATACTGTAATCTCTATTCTGGTAAATCCAGTAAATGTCAGAGTGGTAAGATTTGGATGGAGGAGAAGATCATAATGCACTGGGATGACATGTGACGGAAGCCTTATTTTATCCCAAGGAAACTGTTTGCTTCCACTTCCAGACACTACATCAGCTGTCTCCCTATTTTCGCTATTCTGGTTATTATTCACAGAAACTGCAACTCTTAAAACACCTATCATCATCATTATCATCATGAAAGAGGATTTATCTGCAAATGGCAGAGTAAAGAATGAGGCTGGCATTCTTGACTTATGTTGATTTCCACATATGATAATCTAAAAGAAACATTTGTAAAACACAGTTAGTATTGAAGATTGTTAATTGTGGTAAACGTTATGGACACCATCAATGACTGCTGCCTAATATCTAGAAAACCGTCATGCTTAAATCCACATGGGCAGACCCTTGACCTGTGTGGAGCCCAAATGATTTCTGACCTGGGTCCAACAGTAGGATCAGGGCTAATTTATCTTCACCTTCTGTAACCATATGTGTCTATTTCCTTTGTCTTGTGTCACAATCCTTCAATTCCTCTTAATTTAAAATGTCTTTGGAGGCAAATCTTTCAGGCTGTCACTGACCTTGAAGATCTTTAAAACCACTCATGTCTTTGTTTATAAATAAATAGGAACAAGTTTTAATTGCAATGGTATTTACTGGGAGAGAATACATAAAACTACAAAACATTATACATGAACCAAAAGTAACAACAGAAAATACAATTCTAATCCCTGGCACCCGGCCTCTGAAAGGGGCAAAAGAAGGGGATGAAGATATTGTCAGGCCCTGGATAGAAAAAGGGATCAGTGATGGGATAATTTTGCAGACTCATACCAAGCAATTCCTTCTGGACCCTTAAACTGTGTATGAAAAATATTAATCTCCTGCAGGAATACTTGCGAGACGCTTCAGAGCGGTAGCAGAGTTAGTCTGTAACTGGAAAAACTTAAAAAACAGCAAATGGCCTAGCAGCACCTAAAAGACTAACATGTAGAAGGTATCATGAGCTTGCGGATTTCACCCACAAAAGCTCATGCTACCATCTACCTGTGAAAAGGCGATTCCATGACACGAGTCTGCAATCTACACAGCTTATTTTCAGGGCACGGTGCCAAACCAACGTTTTGTGGGATGTGGGCTGTAAAATCCGCAGTGGGTGCCGTGCTGGGAAGCAGGTGCTGCTGGCGGCGCTCAGGTGATCGCGCTGGGGGAGTCACTGGGGCGCTCAGGTGGCAGTGGGAGGCCGGGGGACGCGGCCGTGCGGCGCAGCGCCTGGGAGCTGCTGGGGGTGTGGGCGAGGGCAGCGCCGGGCGGGTCGCGGGCGAGGGGCGCTCCCTGGGGCGGGCGGGGCCGCGCGACCCGCGCTACGCAACGCTGCCCGGCGGCCCCCAAGTTTGGGCTGAAATGTGGCTCAGCCCCCGTCCCGCTGCCGCCAGGGGGGCCGGGCCTCGTGTCTCCCCGCCCCGGGGGCCCGGCCCTGAGCCGCCCGCTCCGCGAAGGCCGAGGTTGCCTGAGCGGCACCGATACCTGCTGCCGGCCCGGCTGGATGGAGGAGCCGCCGCCTGCTGCTTCCGCGCCTTAGAGAGTGAAAGCGAAAGCGGAGGAGGCCTTGGGCCTTTCCCGCCCCCAGGTTCTGCTCCGGGCGCCCTCACCTCCCCGCCCTCCTTGAGTGGCCCCAGCATGGAGGCCTGGGCGGCCCTGTCACAACGTTCTGTCCTGTGGCACGGAGAGACAGCCGCAGGGAGGGGCCGCTCCCGATCCCTGAGTGCCTGCAGCACCCACCGCAGCCCGGGCGGGTCGGGGATGCCCAGGGCGCCGCACGAGCCTCCCCCAAGCAAAAGCAGGAGTCCGCTCTTGGGCACCCGCGCCTTTGAACGTGCGAGAGTCAAACGCTGCCCGGCATCTATAGCAGGCCCTGGCCGTGGGATTGTTTGCACTAGGGGTTACCCGCTTGTGACTGAACCCTTGGGATAGGAGCCTGTTGTTAACCACACCCTGAATCGACTGGCCCTGTCGGGGCTAGTTGCAACATTATTTTAAAAACTGGTCGCCAATACATTTAAATGAATGATCTACCGTCCTAGAGTAGCCAGGGCCCCTCAGTTCCTGGGGGGATGGGGGGGAGGAGGGGGGTAAGGATCACTGTTCTGTAACACTAAGAAATAATTTTGGTTTTGTAAAACTAAGAAACTGTTAGGAGGCTGTAGTAGTTATAACAACATGCAGCATTTATCATTTGGTTCCACCACTATTAGTTCGGCTGCTTAAGAGTTTCAAAAGTGTAACCCCTAGAGAGCTGAGATAGTATATTATTTTCTGCAGCCATTTTGTTCATTGTGGGATAGATTGCCCCATATCCTTACCCCCAGCTGCCTAGATTCCATCTCTGGGAGCAGTGGCAAGATCATAGTAGGGACCTAATTCTCCTTTCCTCCATGAGCATATGGCCAGCATCGGTGCAGAGCTGGCTAAGCATGAGGGGACAAAGTAACTTCCTTTCATTAACTGCACAGTCAGCAAGTTGGAACAAGTGAGGAATTGTAACTGAATAATGACTAGGAACAAAACACTTGTTTTTTACTACAGTTTATAGTCCTGTTAGTTAATGCATGTTAAAACTTGATAAACAATTGTAATGTAAATAAGTCCCCTGATCAGGGGTGAAAGGAATTCAAATTTCTTACTGGTACTGTTGTATTGCAACCCGGGTCTCTGCCAGCTTTTTAAATAGCTCCCTGCTGGCTTTTGCTGCAGCTCAGTCAATTCTTGCCAGAGCTGCACACCAGGGATGCACCCGCTTACTTTCACCACAACCCCATTTCAGAATTTCTTCCTGTGTTCCTCTTGGGACACTGCAAGTATGCACTGTCTCTTACACAGCTCTGATGGCCTAATCTAGCACTCTGCTTCTGACAGATCAAGGATAATGATTCTAACAATGCCCAACATGAAAGTCTGTTATTTCTTTACAGCTTGGGGAGCCTCTTCACCCTAGTCTGTATGAGGAAGTTTACTTTGGGACAGGTTTATTTAAGTAGATGCAACCCATGTGGGTAGACACTTTTAAGTTTTTAGTGTTAACTTTAAAATGTATTATCAAATTAGCATAAAAAGCAAGGAACTAATTTAAACTAATTCTAAGGCATTCCAAAACTCAAGTAAGTATCCACAGCAGGGAGTTGCACTGATTTAGTTAAATCTACTTCTAAATCAAATTAGTTAAATCAGGAAAACTTCCTTAGGTAGACAACCTTAATTTTCCCTTTTCTCTTTTGATGGAGTCAATCAGCAAACTTTTTGTATTATGCTGACTTAATTACCACTTATTAGATGCTTTAAGAAAAACCTAAATTGGCCTTATTGTTTACGATTAAAGCTTTTGTGGTAAACTGGTCAAACATCTATTGGCTATGGTAGTATATCACAGGCCTGCACAACATACAGCCCACGGGCCGCATGCGGCCTGAAGGGGCACACTGCGGCCCGCGACAACTTTCGGAAACAACTTTCGCTCTCCTCTGCCTCCCTTCTCTCTTCCGCTCTCCTCTACTCCCCTTTTGAATGTGGCGCTCTCTTGTGCCGGCACCTCTCCCCCTGATGTCAGGGACACACGCTCTGGCCCCGCCCTACGCCCGCGTGCGGCCCTGCCCCCACTTCCGGCTCCCGTCCCAGGACTCAGCCCCCTTGCATGCCGCTTGGCTGGGCAGCCGCTTGTCAGAACCCCGGGCTCCATGGGCAGCACGGGGGTCAGCGCTGTTGGAGTGTGGGGCGGGTTGCCCTCGCCGCCGTGGAGTGGCTCCACCCCATCACAGTTCGCCAGCTGGTAAAATCTATGCCCTGTCGATATTATAACTTGTATCAGAGTTATTTCTTCTCTTTGTGTGTGATTGTGAGTCTTTCCCTTGTGTGTGAATTTATTCAACAAAATCTTGACATGCTTTTTTTTTTTTATTATTTTGCTTGACAAAAATTTTTAGTCTGCGTGTTCGGTATTTTTGGGGAGAGCATCTGGCAACCCTACTTGCGGCCTACAGCTGTTTTCTTTGGAGTAATATGGCTCTCGCCACTTTCTGAGTTGTGCAGGCCTGGTATATCATGTATTAAAACTACAACTGGGAAGCCTAATCTTAGCAGGAGTAAGTGGCAAGTAAACCCCACTCAGTGGTGGTGTTATGAACTTAATTTTGTTGATGACAGCAGTAACTCAAACAATCCTTCATTCCTTTGGAGTGTTCAGAATTGTAACAAGATGGCTTGTCTATGATTAGAGAGTCTGGGGCTAAACCAGCCCTGGTGACAGGATAAGCCACATCTGGGTTGATTCAGGTGCTCCTGGGTAATATTCATCAGGAAGTTGCAGCCACTAGTGGGTTTCTTTTTATTATTAGTGGATAGGGAAGGACAGGAACAATAAATTGGAGAGGACAGTAGTGCCAGGGGAGGGAGCAAAGGAGGGGAAGAAGAAGTTCACCCCTCCCCCTCAACTAGGCTGAAAAGTGGGGTGGGAGAGTGGCACTACAGATAGGAGGAAAGGGTACAGCTCCCAGCACAAGATGGTAAGACTGGCTCCACTGGAAGATGAGGGGGTAAATTATTTAAAGAACATGGGGGAAGTGAAACAGTGTATGTGGGGGCGGGGCATAACGAAGAAAAAAAAGGGAGACACAGGCACCAAAGAAAAGGGGCACATGAGCATAAGAAGTGAAGAGGGAAGGCAGGTAGTGAGTTCAAGAGAAGTAGGGCAGGGATAACTAGACCCTGCTGGGGAGGGGTGAGAAGGAACCAGTGGGCCCACAGGCACCTGAGTGGCAGACCCATAGCACCTGCTGCAAGACCCAGCAGAGTAAAAAGAGGGCGGGGCAGGGGAGGCAAGCAGTGGGGACAAGAATAGGAAAAGGCCCCTGCAGCAACTGAGGGTGGGGAGGGAGCAGCAGCAGAAATGCAGAGGTGGGGGAACCAGGAGGAGGTGAATCACCTCCTATCCCCAGCACCTCACAAGAGCTGCACCAGCCACCACCTCGGAACCCAGATGGAAGGAAGGCCCCTTGCAAACTCCCCGTACACACACACAGCAAACTCTGGAGAGGAAGGGGGGAAAAAAAAACCCAGGAGTGGCTCTAAAGCAGCCCCCTTACCTCCTCTGCCCCAGAGGGAGCAGCAGCAAGCAGGAGAGATGAAGGTCTGGGCCTGCAGCAATGAAGGAAGGGGCCAGATAGACCCCTAAGAAGATGGAAAAGGGGGTTCTCCTTCTCCCCCATCCCACCCAGGGGTAGGGCTACAGAAGCCTCCACTTGCCCTCATATCCAGCAGCCACAATAGCTAGCTGAGGTGAGGGAGAGGAATCTGTCTGCGAACAGCAGGAAAGAGAAGGCCTGGCCCAGAATGGAGGCAGTCAAGACCGCCAACCTGCCTGCTACAGCAGCTCCACCTACACACACCCCTCCTGGAGAAGAGAGAGGTGCAGGGGGGAGCAGAGTAAAGACTGCGTGACAGGGTCAGGCAGAGCGTTACAAAAGAGTGCTCCTATTGGGGTCTGGGAGGTGGGCGGGTATTAGCCTGGCCTGCACATACTAGTGAAGTGAGAGAACTGAAGGGAAAGAGTCTTTCACAGCGTTTCTAAGGAAGGGATGGTTTCTCAGGAGGACAGGGCTATGTCTAGCTTGCTTAAGCTTGGGTGAATGATTGTTTTTCTGTTTGAGATTTTTGTTAATTTAATAAAAATGCATATGTTCCTCAGAAGGGCTGTAGCTGAAAGAGTGGGAAGTCTATTTGTTGAAGGAGCTGGGTGTGGAGAAAGAGAGTTTCATGAGGTTAGTAGCTGGCCCTGTTACAAAAGTATTCTATGACCAGGTTGAGAGGGAATTGTATGAATTGACTTCTCTGGATAACTGTGCTTCTATGTAGTACTAAACTGAGACAACCTTAAAAAAAACAACAACAAATGGTCCTGCAGCACCTTAGAGAATAATAAAAATGTAGATGGTATGAGCTTTTGTGGGCACAACCCACTTCTTCAGAGAACACTGATTGAACTTTTTTAGACAAATCCCAGAATCTGAATACAGTAGTATTTATGAACTAGCTGGGAAGTTGGAGTTCATGAAGTGAAACATCTTCAGATTACAGTAGATCAGTGCATGAATGGTAGTATGGTGCACGGCACTGCTTTCTCGTCCTGCAAACCATTGCACAAGAGTATCCAGCCTCTGAATGGATATTGGCTTGTTCTTCATCAACATAATTCTTCTGTAACTTTTGTTTTTTCACCTGTTGGAGAAAAAAATGATTTAAATAGTAATTGGCAGGGACGTACCAAGGAGGGGGGCGGAGGGGCAGTTGCCCCCGGGCGTCATGCTAGGTGGGCACCAATTTAGTCCCTCTTGGTTCTCCCTGTCATCCCTCGGCTCGCCTGCTCCTTCTCCACCCACTGCCGCCGGCTCGAGCCTCCTCTCTGCCCCTGCCCCATCCTCCTCCATCTCTGCTGGCTGGTTAGTGCATGCGAGGGCCTGGTCCCAAACTGGAGGGGGGAAGGGAAAGACACGGTACAAGCTCCATCCCTCCTCCCAGGGTCTGGCTCAGCCATGTGCCCAGTTCAGAGCCCCACCATGTGGTGGTGGCAGTGGGGTGGGGGTGCAAATTTTGCTTTTGCCCCCAGGCGCATAACACCCTCGCTACGCCTCTGATAACTGGGAGTCATAAAACGAATGGTGTCCTGAAACTCTGAATCTGTAGGGCTCCTTGAGTGTCACTCACCATTTGGAAGATAAGTAGGTATCAGTTCAATAACTGCAAAACCTTAATCTCCTATGGCTAATGTTGTAACTACTCAAAATATATAGCGATGATCAGAAATTCTCTAGTGTGCTTGATTACTCCAAATTTAGATTGCCTTATGAAAGTTGCAAGTAGTGGCTAAAAAGTAGGTAAGCCAATAGCCATGTTGCCAATTTTTAATTTTTTGTCCAGTATGGGCCAAGCATTCCTTTACGTGGATACTAAACTCTTAAAATGGCAATAAGTTGTGCTGTCATTTCACTGCTGTCTCATTTCTTTGTTAACCCTGAAATACTGATGGTGGGCAGAAGGAGTTGAAATAGTTCAGGTTATTGAATTTTGTATTAAAATGTCTGCTTCTCTCCAAGAGGCAGTGACATGGGCCATAGTATCAAGTGGAAATACCTGCAATATATAATTATGAAAGGTTTGACCTCATTACTGAAATTTGATGGCCAAGCCTAGTTTTTGCTGTGATTATTGGGGATAATAGCATTTATATAGTTCCAGTGATACCTACACAGTATGAGTAGTATCACAGTCCTGGGCTTGGGACCTTTTTCTGTCAATATCAGCTGCTGATAAACACTCACTAGGAATCCTTTCCTAGTGTTAACAAAAGAGATAAATACAGTTCTGTGATATAGTAGAATTGCCCTACTGAGTGTTGCTAATTACTGTGTGAATGGCACACATGGAGGAGTAGAAAAGTTTGGAAAGATAGGGTGGAGGATAGTGTTCAGTTTAGGTTGTGTGGGTTTTTTGGTGATTTTGGTGTTTTGTCAATAATGGAGAAGTGTTTTTCATCCCATAGTGTTTTTATTTTTCTAACAAGTGTACTGTTTATGAAAAACACTGTACTAAACATCAGTATTTCTCATCTGCACAATTAATGAACATGTTATGATCTCAAAGAACTGTTTATTTGACAATGCGGAAATAGGGAAAACAGCTCGTGATCAAGACAGCGTCTTGTCTTTTTGGAGAAAATCCAGTGGAACAGATCCTCAGAACTTTGACCTAGGTAGATTTTTGACAGTTCACACCAGTTTAAAATACGTACTGTTGATTTTTATGTTAAGGTTTTTTAGTCTGGGATTTTTAAGAAGGGTTTGTGTAAATGTCTAAGTCATGGTTGGGCAATAATTTTTGATGAGGGGCTAATCCCAAGATTTTGGAAAGTGGTCGAAGGCCGCACTCTTCCATGCTATTAATGGAGGAGATGCAGGGTCTGGGATGGAGGTTGGGTGCAGAAGGGAGTTTAGGGAGTAAAGGATTGGGATGCAGGAGGGAAAATGGAGTCTGGGAGAGAGTTTGGGTGAAGGAGGTAGTTGTGACCTAGGGCAGGGAACTGGGGTGCAGGATTTTGGGATGTGACCTAGGGTAAGAGGGGATTGTGATCTCGGACAGGAGATTGGGGTGCCAGATATGGGAGGGGGTATAGGTGCATGTGGAATAACAGGGCAGGAGTGTGGGACAGAGGGTTGGGGAATGGAGGGGCTGAGGTGCTAGAGGCAGGTTCTCACCAGGAAACTTACCAACCTGCCTGCAGAGTTTAAAATGTTTCTGCATGCTCAGCCACGTGCTTGAGTGAGTGCGCAGGAAGGTTGTGCTTTGTGGCTGCCTGTTGTTCTGAGATAAATAGGATGAAGTTTAATAAAGACAAATGCAAAGTGCTCCACTTAGGAAGGAACAACCAGTTTCACACATACAGAATGGGAAGCGACAGTCTGGGAAGGAGTACGGCCGAAAGGGATCTAGGGGTTATAGTGGACCACAAGTTAAATATGAGTCAGCAGTGTGATGCTGTTGCAAAGAAAGCAAACATGATTCTGGGATGTATTAACAGGTGTGTTGTGAGCAAGACACGAGAGGTCATTCTTCCGCTCTACTCTGCGCTGGTTAGGCCTCAATTGGAGTATTGTGTCCAGTTCTGGGCACCGCATTTCAAGAAAGATGTGGAGAAATTGGAGAGGGTCCAGAGAAGAGCAACGAGAATGATTAAAGGTCTAGAGAACATGACCTATGAGGGAAGGCTGAAGGAATTGGGTTTGTTCAGTTTAGAAAAGAGAAGATTGAGGGGGGACATGATAGCAGTTTTCAGATATCTAAAAGGGTGTCATGAGGAGGGAGAAAACTTGTTCATCTTGGCCTCTGAGGATAGAACAAGAAGCAATGGGCTTAAACTGTAGCAAGGAGGTTTAGGTTGGACATTAGGAAAAAGTTCCTAACTATCAGGGTAGTCAAACACTGGAATAAATTGCCCAGGGAGGTTGTGGAATCTCCATCTCTGGAAATATTTAAGAGTAGGTTAGATAAATGTCTATCAGGGATGGTCTAGACAGTATTTCATCCTGCCATGAGAGCAGGGGACTGGACTCGAAGACCTCTCGAGGTCCCTTCCAGTCCTAGTATTCTATGATTCTATGATTGGCCAGTGTCTGTCCAGAAATCGGCCAATGGTATTGTGCTGGGGGCGGGAGCAGTGTCTGAATCTTCCCCCGTCTCCTGGATTCATAAAGAGAAAGTGCCCCGCAGCCGCGTTTCTGAGCTGTGTGCGGGGCTGTGGGGAAGCAGGGGAGCCTGTCTGGGGCTCCCCATTGCCTCCTCAGGCTAGATCCGGTGGCCTGGCGGGCTGGATCCGGCTGGCTGGCCGTATTTTGCCCAGGCCTGGTCTAAATCCTATTTCTTTTATATTTTTAAAGCTTCTTCAAATGTCAGCCCTCAGTACACATCTTTACTTGTAATGCCTTACAAGCAGTTTACTACAATTTCAATTTCTTAAAGAATAGCTACAGAAGAAAAAGCACAGACATGCAAATTCAGTTTCACAAATAACATTACACATAGGACAACAGCTTGCAGTATATCAAAATACAAAAGCTTCAGAGGGGTAGCTGAGTTAGTCTGTAACTGGAAAAACTTAAAAAACGGTGAATGGTCTAGCAGTGCCTTAAAGACTAACAAAAACATGTAGATGATATCATGTGCTTTCATGGGTACAGCCCACTTCTTCAGACGAATGCAGAAACAAAATACAAACTTGTTTCTGAAACTAAAAATCTTTCAACTAGCAGCCACAAGAGGTGGCTGTTTTCCTACTTCTTTTGGCTTAACAAGAGTAGGTGGTGACAAGCTAACTGAAAAGAAACTGAAAATAAAAGGAGAGTTCTGCTTTCTGTACAATTAAAGAAAGAGACAAGACGGTAACGTACTGTAGCACGTGTTTGCTTGTTTTTATTTATTTTCTGTATTTTATCTCTTCTGTTTTTTCAAAAAAGCCAACAACTGCATTTTATGGTATCCTAAGCCTGTGTTACTGGGTTAAGAAAGATTAAAACATTAAATATTGAGGGTGAAATTCACCCTGTGCAGAGGACTGGCAGAGGCCTGTGCAATGCTTAAAAAGACTAGGCCTTGGTTCAGCAAGGCACAAAAGATTAAGGCTCACTTTAAACATGAGCATCTAGAGAATGCAGAGCCTTGGACCTCTGAACTGGGGTGAGTGTGGGGGAGGAATTCAAGACAAAGACCTTAGAGCCATCTAACAGTGTTTGGAGTGTATACAGTTCTTTATTCGCTGATATAGACAAGTTGAGATTTTCCATCACCATTAAATCTAGAGAATTACTGTAGTTTTGTTTTTTCCTGATGCTAACTTGTAACTATGTCTTAAATGAATTAATTTAAAATGTGAGTTGGAGCTGTGAAAAACATGCAAAACTGAGAGATATTTATTCCCTCAGCTTCACATCAAAATTGTTGCAAGCAAAAGTACAGACTGTAATTACAAGAGTTTTATCATTTTGGGAAATAAAGCAGCCAGATACTTAGGTTTAAAAATTGGGCCCTGATGATTTGTAACAAACAGCATTTAACTGAATTTGTGCACCACTGACTCACATTAAATATCTGCAAGAGGTTGGCATTTTGTCCTCTTGACATTTTAAGTACAATTTGTGCTTCTAAGAGTACTTTTGCGCCTTTGGGTTTATCTAATCTATGTATCTGGTATTTTTAATTATATAAGTACCAGAGCTGTTAGTTGGAGGCGTGTTGCAGAGCTCTTAAAATTTCTTCTGAAGTTGACTGATATTCAACAACTGATATTCAAGTGGGTCTGGCCCACGAAAGCTCATCACCTAATAAACTATCTTGTTAGTCTTTAAAGTGCTACATAGTCCTGTTTTTTGTTTCAGCTGAACTAGACTAACACGGCTACATCTCTATTGATATTCATTCAGGCCTTCTTCTTCCCCCCCCCCTTCCCCCCCCCCAAAAAAAGTCTGCACTCAAGCAGGACATCACAGCATCATTTGCAGGGTTCCTAATCGCTGACATTTGGCTCTCTGCTGCTGCTGAAATACACTGTCTGTGGCTCTGTGGTCTCCTCTTGTGATGAATTTGGGTTCCTTTGAAGGGTGCTACTTTGTTTTTCAAAGCTGCTTACTACCACTTCATTTTCATGGCTGATAAGGGGGTGCTAAATCTTTTCTGCATGCAAGTTCACAATTGGAGGAATCTAACATTTCTTATTTTAATCTTGCACTGTTTAAATGCAGATAAGGCAGTGCTAAATACAGAAGCAAAAACAAAGCAGGAAGACTCAACAGACTTTTAAAGAATTATTGGGTTTTTCCACCATCAGGTGAACAAAACATTCATTCATAATAAAAGCAGTTTTTTAAAACCTGCATGTATACCACTACTGTGATTGCAATCAGATTTTTAAGCTTACAAAATGGCCTGCTACTCATTTCAATCCACAATCAGCCCAAATACCTGGCCATCTCACACAGCTGTGATAACTATACATGTAGTTGCACGCACTTCTGAGTATTGTAGTTGTTGAGCATCAGCTCTTAATGATACCTTCACCCAAACATGAACACAACATTTAAAAACATAAGTCTGGATCCTGCAATCAGACACATGCAGGCATACCCTTACATTAGCCTGACTGGATTGCACGATTGTGTCTGTGATGGGTAAAATCCCTACTAATTGGCAAAACATTGTTAACATATTTCTAAAATGTCAGGTTCTTCCTCAAATAACTTGGTTGTACATATATAGAGTGCTCATATTGGTCCTTTTCTTCCTTTCAGGGTAAGCAATCAAGAAATTCTCCACTAAAGAGAAGACGTGAAGACGTGTGGGAGTTTTTTTGTTTTTTTTGGTGGGGTTTTTTCCTTTTTTTGATTGCTAGAATAAAATGTTGAAGTAGCTAAAATACCAAATTCTATAAACAATTGCAACATTTCAGTGGCAATGCTATTGTTATTATATTCTTTGAACTTTGTTGGAATTAATTATGCTGTCAGTGGAGAAAGAAGCAATGAAAACACATCTTTCTCTATGGCAACAAATGGACAGCTATTTCCATGGAATAATTTAAGGCTCCCTAGTTGGATTCTTCCAGTCCATTATGACCTTCTAATTCACCCAAATCTGACTTCATTAACATTCATGGGATCTGTGAAGATTGAAGTCACTGTGGTACATGAAACTAGTGCCATAATCTTACATAGCAAACATATGGAAATCACCAGTGCAGCCATTGAGGAGGAAACTGGAAAAACCCAAGCAGATTTAAAACAGTTACAAGTTTTGGAATACCCATTCCATGAGCAAATTGCCTTTTTATCTACTGAACCACTGCTGGCGGACACGAAGTATTTCCTTTCTATAAACTATATTGCCAATCTTTCAGATGGTTTCTATGGCTTTTATAAAAGTACTTACAAAACTAAGGATGGTCAAACAAGGTAAGTGAAGTATATAAAAGACTCCATACCCTATTGTTATATTGGTCTCAGTTTAAAACTCTTGTACTGTAAACTGCGGGAAATACTATAATCGTTTAATACACTGACTTTTTTTCACTAAGGCTTTTATTTTGTTTGCTATACATTAGTACTTCTATTGTTGTATTCTAAACTTTTCATATAATGACTCCCATTCTCTATTAAAGCAATGGTCTTCTATTACAATACAGGAACAGATTTTTTCCAAAGCATTTTTTAAAGTTTAATTTTCATAACAGTAACAATATACTCTTTAATATTAATTTATTAATTATTTGTTAATGGTGATATTTATGCAAAAGTTAGAAAAATACAGCAACAACACAAACCAAAAGTTATTCTAAAGCTATATTTAAATAGATACCATAAGAACTAATTATGATATCAATTTCAGTTAATATACTTTTAGGATAAAATACTATGTTCTGTGCAGTGAATATGTTATCTGGAGTGTAGATGTCAATTCCATATATTCTAATCTTGATTCTAGTGAGACGTGGACTTCAAGCAGTGGAAATATCAGTCAGCAGTCATTGAAAGTCAGTGGGCCTTACATTTTTAAATCACTTAGATGCTTATGAAAATTTTACTCCTTGCAGATAAGGATGCAAAGATCTTCATAAACTTTTCACAAGAGGGACCATTTTCTACTATGTGATTGTGTAAGAATCTTAGAGTTACCAATGTCTGAGTTTATAAGTAATTTCTAACTAATTGTTCCAAAGGAGAGGAATAAGAGAATCTTCGCTCCTTTAATACTTCTCTGACAATCAGATTCATGTTTTATGCTGTGGTTTGTTGCATTTTGCTCCCAGGATATGAGAAAACTAGGTGGATGAGGAAATATCTTATATTGGATTAGTTTTTGTTAGAGACAAGCTTGAAAGCTTGTCTTATCAGATCATCTTCTTTTGGTGAGATAAAATATTACCTCACCCACCAAGTAGCTGTAATCCAATTACATGATATTCTGAAGAATCAAAAATATCTTCAGAGGCAGCATAGATACATAGTTACGCTCTGTTTCTGTATTGTAACCTAGAACCTGAATTTTTTTCAGGGTCAGAGAACTTGGTTACAATACAGTTTTTTCTTCTGATTCAATTACAACAAATGACAGGATTCTCAAAGATATATAGGTGCCTAACTCTCATTGAAATCGACAGGAAAATACTTGAATCAGTGGTAGCGAGGTCTCTAAATATCACTGAGCATCTGCACCATGGTGCTTCAAGAATAGAATCAGCTAAGTGCTTAGAAAAATCCCTGTGGCTACCTTACTGTTTAGATTTCCTTTCTTCAAGCAATTTTCTTTATAGATTATCAAGTCATTGTTGAATGAATTTTGGTTTATTAATTTACCTTGCAAGGAAAGTATTTTTCTTGATCAAATTCTTCTATTTGCTTTTCCTTTCAGATTGTTAGCTTCTACTCATTTTGAACCTACTTCAGCCCGCATGGCATTCCCATGTTTTGATGAGCCGTCCTTTAAGGCAAATTATACAATAAAGATTCGGAGGGATGGGCAACATATTGCACTATCTAATATGCCAAAGGTGATTTTTTTCAAGTGCTTTGCACCCATGAACATGTTTTCTTCCTTTCTTTATGTGGTGGTTACTCTCCATGTGTTGATAAGAGATCATATAAGATGGGCTTGTGGTTTCCTTGTATCTTGCAAAAAGTTGTTGTGTCCCTTGTCTTTATATTGTCCATAATATGAGAATAAGGGAGTATATAGAACTAATTCAAGGAAATAATTCTTCATGCAGCATCAGCCTGAGGAATTCACTGCTGTAGAATGTCAGACACAGATACTTTAGAGGCATAATCTTGTGATCTCTTTAGCAGCATCTGTAATTACACATGCCAAAATGACAGTAATCAGATCTCATGGCCTGTGTTATACAAGAGGTAAAGACTATATGGCCTTAAAATCTGAATGTGCGGTAGGGCATAAACTCATTAATTAATAATGGGGGACGGGAAGGAATTTTGCAAAGAAGGAAGGAACATTTCAAAAACATGTATGTGCCTTCCTCTCAACATCAGGTCACAGTCAGGATACTTTGATTTGATGAACTAATAGTTTGATTATTTAGAATAGCAAATCCTACATTCTTCTGTCCTATGTTAAACTTAAAAAAATCTCTAAGCTAACGATTGGTCTGTTTATTCTATTCTTCAGCTATAGGAGGGTAGGTGGGGAATCTACTCCCTCCCCCTTAACTTTCACATTGGCTAATGTATGTTAAACAGATTTACAAAGAACCACTGGCAGTTTTATTGAAAATTTAAATGCATCTATATACTAAAGCCTGTCCCAATTCATGTTTTCCAGGTAAAAACTCTACATCTAGACACAAATCTGTTTGAAGATCACTTTGCAGAAAGTGTAAAAATGAGCACGTACTTGGTTGCATTTATAGTTAGTGATTTCCAGTCAGTCAGTGGTACAACTTCGTCTGGAATTAAGGTAGGTTTTAAAGGTGAATATATATTTAATTGAGAAACCATCCTTTCCCTTTCCTCCAAGGCCAGCATAGATCATTCACTAAACAACTGGATTTACTTTCACAACTTGTTAACCATGGTCTTTACTTTGTTGAAAGGACCAACAACGTACAGTGCAAACCAACTAACTTTACCATCTACATTTTTGTTAGTCTCTATGGTGCTGCAGGACTATTAATTGCTTTTTAATTTTTGTCAGTTACAGACTAACATAGCTACCCCTCTGGAACTTTTTCCTTCCAGTAGTTTGGGCACGCTGCCTACATAATACTTTGGCCTTTGATGAACTTTTAGGAATCAGATCTAGGGTTTCCCCCAACTAAAATCCACAATATAACCAATAGACCTCATCAAGCACCTCTACTGAAAATGCAGAAAGTTTATAAGAAGGTATGGAGTGTTGGTTGTTTATTGATGTGTTCTCAGTGCAACATATTTTGCCCATGGGATCTGGACAGGTACAAACGTTTCCTCTTGCTCTAGCAAGATGGCAGAGGTGCAGATACACAAAGGTGGTAGGCATCTAAGTCCCAGTTTTAGGCATAACTGCAATCCACATAAACACTGCTCACTGCCTGCTAATCCTGTAGGTGCCTAAACTTACTCAGTGCCTATATTTTTTTTCTGTAAAAATTACCTATGTTCTCTGTAAAAGTTGCCCAAGTTTCTGCCTCTTGGCATGTGCTCCGCTGTTTTGTTCTGAACATCTGGATGTCTGTCTTCCACCTAAGCCTCAGTGTGAGGCAGGAACCATCTCATCTGTGGTGCCCAATCAAGTAGGTCCCATTCAGAATCTGGCAGGAGGAAGAGATGCTGTTGCCACCATCACCTGCATTATAGTTGTTAGTCCAGTGATTAGAGCACTCTCCTGGCATGTGGAAGACCCAGGTTCAATTCTCTTACCTGACCTGCCTTCTATGCACAGTGAGAGAGATGAGTTGAACAAGGGTCTCCCGCATCTCTCAGTAGAGTGCTCTACCCACTGTGCTACAGACTATTCACATGTCAGTATCTCCTTTTGAAGTGGTTCCACTTTGGATATATACTTAGTTACTGAAGCAGGGGGACTGGACCGTAGGTCTCTCACCTGAGAGGTGGGTGCCCTAGCCATCATGCTACAGAATCATTCTCTCTCTCTCTCTCTCTCACCTAAGGACTTTTAAGAATCTGTCCAAAGTGAATAAGCTTCAGAAGGGGAGATTCAGGCAGTTCCATCTCCAAATATCCCATAGGTGATTTGGGCACTCACCTGATTGGGGTGAGGGACCCCTGTTCAAGTCATCAGGCAGACGGGGGGAGTTAATCTGTGTTTCCCACATCCATAGCCTGTCCATAGGACTGTTAAGACGCGCTATGCTTTTTTTTTTTTTTTTGGGGACGACACGTGATGGTTGCCCCAGCCATCCTATAGACAGGATGGTTCCCATATGGAGGGTAACCCGCAGGATCCTGGGCAGCCTGTGCGATTACCTGGCGAGCCTGAGGCTGGCAGTAGGGGTCAGGCTACCTTGGACTCACCATGGCAAGCAGAGAGATGCAAAAGCCTGCTCCACTCTGCTGCCATCTCCCAGCTGGGTTGCTCTGCTTCACTGCAGTGGTGGGAAGAAGAGCAACCTGGCCCCAGTCCAATCCACTGTCCTGAGTGATGTGGCCTTGAGAAAACAGAGCACAGCAGGCTGGGTCTGGTTCGTTCCACTTTCCATTGCTGCAGTGAAGTGGAGCAACCTGTCTGGGAGATGGGCAGTGGAACAGAGCAAGCTGCTGGGTTGTTTCACTTCCCATGCCTCTGGCTGCCATAGTGAGTGCTGTGGCCTGACCCCTGCTGCCACCCTCCGCAAGGCCCACCAGTAATCATCTGGGTCGCATCATTCAGGGAAGGGGCCTTCGGAGAAAGGGTGCAGTGGCATTGGAAAGGGTGGAGCATGGGTGGGAAGACGCAAGGTGGGGCAGAGCAGGAGCAAGGTCTGGGGGAAAGGGTGGAGTGGGGTAGGGCAGGGACAGCCCTTCCCACATCCCAGGTGAGTGCTCTAAACTGGGCACTAAAAGTTATATGGGAAAGCACCACCATCTCCCTGTGTGACTCCTTTTTTTGTGAAGTAAGGAGTGTAACTAACTCATTCTCATAAGAAATGACTTGCGTGGCTAAGCACCTGATGCCTGGAGAGACTTCTGGCTGTGGATTACCAGCACAGTTAATTACTTCCCTGTTGCCTAGCATTGGCTGCCTAGCTCTGTGAGGGGTGGGGCTTAGAATACATCCCTTTCCTCAGCATCTCCCATTGGCTATTTTCAGTGGCTCCCTGTCTAGTATACTGGGTTTTGTGAATAGTATTCCTTGACACCTCTTTGTCCCCATTGTACAGGGAACCTAAGCACCTGATTCAGTCTTTGTGCATTGCATCATTGTTTCAGTGATTTTTTTTTTCTAGGCAGCTAAAAGTTATACATTGAAACATTGACTGTCGTAAGGCCCAAGTCCTTTTGTTTATCCAGCCCAGTTCTTACTCTGCATTTTGCACTCTTAAAATTCAAAGGAAATGAAAAGCAGCCAAACAACTGCTCCATTGTACTTTACGCCATGTTTCATGTAGTTGTATTTATTCAACAGGTATCAGTATATGCTACTCCAGAGAAACTGAATCAAGCTCGCTATGCACTGGAAGCTGCCATAAAGATATTGGAATTCTATGAGCAATATTTTGATATCTATTACCCTCTTCCTAAACAAGGTAATTAGATAAAAACTATGCCTAATGTCCAATAAAATAGGAGGCTGTAAATGGATAGTAAACTTGAGCCCATTATATTTATTGTTTCTTATTTATATAATATGACATAGCAGAGTACAATCCAGACTAATGAGTAGCTGAGTGACTCCTGCCCTCTAACTGGGGTGCCCTTTACAATGCCTTGCTGCTCACATACAGATTCTAGCATATAAGTCACTCCCAGTTATATCTGTATGGGGATCCACATCTATATGTGCATCTACACAGCAGGGCCTAACTTGAAATAAGCTATGCAAATTGAACTATGTCAATTGCATACCTTATTTCAAAATTGGGAGCGTCTACACAGCATTTATTTTGAAATAGTGCACTCTTCCTCCAACTTCCTTTACTCCTCGTATATTGAGAGTTACAGAAGTCAGAATAAGAAGTCCTCCAGCTTGAAGTATTTTGACATGATGTTGAAATAACTGCCTGCTGTGTAGATGCAGACTAAGTTATTTCAAAATAATGCTAGTTATTTTGAAATAATGTTGCTGTGTAGACATACCCTTAGCCTGCTACATCTTTACATTACCAGCCTTAGTTTGCCACAGGTGAACCCAATACCTGTCCAGTCTTGAATTTTTTTTTTCACCCAGAGACCTGTATCTCATACTTCTTAGTCCTTTCTTAGACAGTGAAAATATGGAATCCATTATTCCTTTAATGCAATAATATGTATGCAACGTGTTGCCCCAAATGGAGTTACTCAACGCATCAACTTGAACACAGGATCAGGTAAAACAAGTTTATTAGCTACAAAGAGAGAGAGTTTAAGTGAACAGAAGTAATGAGGCATAAAAGTCAGACATGGTCACAAGAAAAATAAAGGTAAAATGCTTTACTAATGCCTAACTTAACAAATTGTAATCAAAGGAAAATGTTCTCATCACATACCTTCATCAGCCTTGCTGATCAACTTCTGTAAGTCAGGACCCTTCTGACAGAATTCAATACCTGCTTGCTTTGTTTCTTCAAGTATAATGCATGTGGTAAGCAGGGGGAAAGAAAGGGGCCTTGAAGTGTTTGTTTCTCCTTTTTATAGTTTCATTTCCTCTGTTGAAAAAACTTTTCCAGCTAAGAACCAGAGGCCAGATAGTACATGTGGAAGGAAACTCCCTGCTGTGTTTTTTTTTTCACCTGTTTGAACTTGGTCTTTTGCACTTGATGACTCTAACTTGCATTTAAGCAGTTAACAAGCAGACCACACATACTTTTGCTTAGGACAGACCTGTTTGTTAACTTGTGTTTGGGCAGTGCTGTTAGGTTTGGGAAGTGTTAATAACATCATATAGGAGCATCTTATAACTTCATATACAATACTGCCACACATATTTTACCAGGACTATACTAACTGCCAATTTATGAGTTTTCAAAAGGTACCTTATAAGGCAAGTGTACAAAAATTTTTACAATAATGTCTAGGGTGTGAATACAGGAGTGTATATGTCGCATATAACATCTATGAGCATTTGCTTAAAAAATATGAATGTAGGATTTCTGCATGAAGAGCTTGGAATCAAAGTAAACATACAGAAGAATAAGAAGAAGCATATATCAAAAGTAAAATGTTTGAGCAGTGATATATAACCTGCATCCTATTAGTTCCATAATTTCCCTAACTTTTGTATATTTATTTTTATATATGAACCAGAGAGATATAAATATAGGGAGTAATTGGAAATGGTATTCTTAAGGCTAGACAATTATGAGGATCCTTAGGGGGATATTTGGGGTTGCTTTGCCAAATTATTGATGAAGATATTAGAAAAATTATGGAATGCATTTAAAAAAAATGAAAAACAGAAGTAGTTACTTTGCAGTGGCCAAATCCTTTCTCGTGCTCTTGGAAAGATTAAGAATTATAGAATAGTATCTTTGGGTAAGTCTTGCTTCTCTTGGCAGCATTTCTTCTTTGATGACATTTGAGAACTTATACAATACCAGGAAAATACTTCACTTTTGATCATTTTTTTGGCAGCAGGAACCACTGTAAAGCGGTACTTCCTTTGTATATGAAAGTTAGTTCCTGTAGCTATTGAAGGCAATAGGCCATCAAAGAATTTTTGATTTAAGTATGTGGTTGTCATGATTCACGTGTGGCCTGATCAAAACCCATTGAAATCAATACAACATTTCCACCAATTTCAGCAGGAGCCAAATCAAACTAATAGCGATGATACTTCCATTTAGTATTTCCTCTGTGAGACTTGAAAAATGATTCAAATGTCCTACATTACAACACATTTTTCAGATCTTGTTGCTGTCCCTGACTTTCAGTCAGGAGCTATGGAGAACTGGGGCCTGACCACCTACAGAGAGACATCTTTGCTTTATGATCCTGAGACTTCTTCGGCTTCTGACAAACTTTGGGTTACCATGGTGATAGGACATGAACTTGCTCATCAGGTAGTCTAGTTTGGATAGTCTATTGTGTATGTACATCAGGACACGAAGGACCTGTGTTGTAGATATTAATCAAAACAGCATTTCTGCTCTAAAAATTGGCAGTGTAAAAACAGCATAATGGATTTCATGTATGTTGTCTCTAATGTGTTAGTCTTAAAAGTGCTCATTTTAGAAGGGAAAAAGATATCTTTTTCTTATTCCCAGCTCTCCAAACTCACCCTGACATCTGAGTGTTAAACTAGTTTCTTCCTTTTTTGTTTAATATCACCATTAATAAAGGACAGACTATGCCTTTAGTGAAACGGTGAAATTCTGCTGATTTCAGGAGATTTTGCCAGTGTAAATGTTTGGCCTCAGTTAAAAATTCTGTCTACTTAAATGGCCTCCATCACTAAAGCATTTATGCATTTTGCAATCATTAATATACTATTCACACAGAAACCTTATTAGATAGGGAAAGTATTAGCACTTTTTTTTTCTCTGAGCGAGTGGGGAACAGAGATGAACAGAAGTTAAGTGCCTGACTTTCAGAATCACTCACCACCCACACTGACATTGAAGTCATTCGGAAATTTGGGTGCTCAGTGCTTTATGTTGCTTGTCCAAGATAATATAAAAAGTCAGTCACAGAGGTGGAAATTGAAGCTAGAGCTGACTCACCTTGTTATATAACCACACAGATCTTTTTCCTCTCTGAAATGATGATTTACATCAGTGAAAAGAATCCAATTCTTGATTATATTGGCACTGCAATACTAATAAGTGTCAAAAGTTGTAAACCCTTAT
Organism: Rafetus swinhoei; assembly: GCA_019425775.1. NCBI lineage: Eukaryota > Metazoa > Chordata > Testudines > Trionychidae > Rafetus > Rafetus swinhoei. The sequence continues at coordinate 61,519,948 of CM033427.1, forward strand.
ATTTGCAAATTTAGAAAACTATGATTCTGAACACAAGGTGTATTGAGTAAGAAATTGCCATTTTTGAATAGTCACTTTGCAGAGCAAAACTACATTTTAAGGAATTAATATGCATGCATTTGTCAAGAGGCTTCAGATTAACTGGTGACAGTATGATAAAGCATTCACATTAAAAACTGATTTCTTAAATTCATAAGTTAGTCTGGGTTTGATTTATTAAGGTTCAGTGTTAATTGTTAATTTCTGTAGCAGAATCAAAAATTAACTATTTAAACTAGTATACTGAAAATATCTATATATCTCATAAGATACTCTACTATCTTATTTACTGTATTTCTGAATGCTGAGTCAAATCTTACTCACCTGACTCCTATGGGTAGCCCCATTAACTTTAGACAAACTATACATATCAGTAAGGCAAGCAAAGATTGGCCTTAAGAACACTTTTTAAAAATAAAATCAGCAAAACATTTTAAAGAGAAAATGAATGTCACAGGTAAATTCATAACAGGTAAATTCATAAACAACAAGAAGTCCTGTGGCACCTTATGGACTAACAGATTTATTGGTGCATAAGCTTTCGTGGGCAAAGACCCACTTCATCAGATGTATATAGTGAAAATTCCAGAAATTCGTCAGATGCATGTAGTGGAAATTGTTTATGCAGATTCACACTAACACGGCCTCCCCTCTGATTCTTGTCTCAGGTATTCATGTTCAAAAATAGATTCAAGTATTATTCTTGTAATGGCTTTCCTATCTGTATGCCATATTCAATATATTCCCCTTACTATTTATTTAAATAAAAAGAAAGTAGGGATTAAGACTTTGGTGTGATAACTGAGCAGCACACTATAATGAGTCCTGTACTTATTCACATTATTGCCACACATGAGAGAATGACTTTCACTGCTAACGATAGCATAACTTTCTGAGTGCTTACAGTGATTTCCTGAGTGGTAGGCTCATTGTTTTATGTAATAAAAAATGGCTTCCGTCCAGATCCTGTCTTGGGAAGACTAGGGTTGTGATGCACTTGCCAGAATTTGGCCATGTCAATAGGTTTATTGTTAATGTACTTAATCAACTTTTTGTGACTGACAATAGGTGTTTAACTATTAATTGGAAATCAGGCATACTTCCATCTTTTAAAATTCTTGCTGTCGGAAATAATATTATTGATTCATTTGGGTACAAGTTCTTTATTCTTTTCTGCGTGGTAGCCATTAATGAACATTTTATTTCTTGATGAACAGTTTTTCTTAATTCCTTTCTATCTTTATCTGTTTCTGATACTCTATTTTAATCAATTTTAGTGGTTTGGTAACCTGGTTACCATGGAATGGTGGAATGACATCTGGCTGAATGAAGGGTTTGCTAGATACATGGAATTTATATCTGTTGATGCCACATATCCTGAGTTGCAGGTGGTATGTATGGTAAATTATAACCTGTTTCATTTATAAATCAAGATGCTTTTTCTGAATACGTATTTACCATATTTTTAATTTTCCAGAATGATTATTTGTTAGGTACCTGCTTTGCAGCAATGGGAAGAGACTCTATGAACTCATCCCGCCCCATATCTTCAAAAGCAGAAAACCCAACACAGATAAAGGAAATGTTTGATACTGTGTCATATGACAAGGTAAGTCTGCTTCATATTCATATGTAATGGCAATTTTTTCAGTTGTATGACTGGTTTATAATGTTTTGGGTAGGATAGACTGGAAACTTGGCATTGAAATAATATTAACAACTTGCATTTATAAAAGAACAAAATGTATCGGGGGGGAGAATAGGATTAAAATAAACCGAGTAGAATAAGCAGACTGAGTGATGCTATGTACCTTTATCTTCCACTGACACCAGAAGAATGGCAGCACTTTCCAAGATCAAACCCTTATTAATTTGACTAAAAGCACTTTAATACCCTGGTATCGTAACAAATATAAAAATATCTGCTTATTTCAGTGGGAATGGGACTGAGCCCTAAACTCTAAATCTTGCAAAAAACCTGATTGCCTTTCTCTCCCCATTGACTTTGCTTGCAGTTGGGATGTGCAGCACTTTGTAATCCAGAGAGCTGCACATTGCAGGATTGTGCCCCGAAGTTTATATAGAGAGAGAATTCAGCATGTCTCTCCATTTTTCTTAGTGACTATGAAATTTTCATCTGTTGTTTCTCATCTGTTCTAAAAGTTCTTCATTAAATAATCTCATTTCTCTCTATATATAAAAAAAAATTCTTGCAAGGTGGCAGAGTGATGTCATCACCTCACTCTGTCACCCCACCCCATAGCCTTGGCAGAGTCCCCAGAGGAGGAAGAGGTGGCTATGGCTCCAGGTCTCCCCCCGGCCATCCTCGGGGGGGCGCCCTGAGCTTCCTGCTGGCCCTCGGCTCCCCTGCAGGAGGGCTGGGGATGGTGGCAGTGTCTCCTCACTGCGCTTAGGCCCTGACGTTGCAGGACCCAGTGAGGAACTGCCACTGCCTCCGGCTGCCTCAGGCCAGATGCTCGGGCTGCTGCCTGCCTGGCGCTCCAGCCTCATGCCCACCCCCGTGATTAGCGCACCAGCACCAGCTTCCTGTGGGAGATGGGGGAGAAGAGGAAACCCTGAGGCTATGTCTACACTGCAGGCTTCTTGCGCAAAACGTCTTGTGCACGAGCACGTCCACACTGCCATGTACTATTGCGCAAGAGATGTGCTTTGTGCAAGAGATGTGCTTTTGCGCAAGAGCGTCCATGGCAGTGTGGACGCTCTCTTGCACAAGAAAGCTCTGATGGCCATTTTAGCCATAGGGGTTTCTTGCGCAAGAAACCCCTGTTGCCCGTCCACATTGCCTTCTTGAGCAAGAGCTCTTATTCCTTGTGTTGAGAAGAATAACTCTTGTGCAAGAAGCCCTCTTTTCTGATGCTTTACTGCAAATTTACTTGAGGAAGAACACGCGTGCAATGCAGACACTCCACAAGTTTTTGCACAAGAACAGCCATTCTTGCACTAAAAGCCTGCAGTATAGACGTAGCCTGAGTCTCCTCGCCAGATCCAGCTTACTGGGAAACACGTGTACTGCTCCTTCCGTCCCCACATCAATGACTCTCCCCTCCCTGGCAGGTGGGGGAGGGGGAGACTCGGGCTTGCCTACCCCAAGGGACAGGGAGTTGGCGAGCATAGCAAGTAAGGGGCATAGACCCCTAGTAATAGCTGAAATAAATAAGTGTTTCTTTTATTTAATCTCGTGGTCTCTGTGTAAGTTATAGCTTGGTGAGAAAAGGTGCTGATACTAGGAGAAAATATGAATAGATACATTTTGTTTCCACATGCCCTAACATCTATCATTTTTCTCACACTGGAGTGATATAGTTGATCTGCATTTAGTTGTCACAATACAATTGTATGCTTGGCCAAATGATTATAATTTATCATCTGTCTACTGTGAAAGAAGCTAAAATAATTAGCTAATCAAATAGTAATCTTACATGGGATGGCTGTCTGAACAATTTGCAAGATATATAGTTAACGTCTTCCTCTCAAGCGGTAGTCTCTTTATGAGTCCTGTCAGGGCCTTTAGCACACCATAGCAGGCCACCACCTGCTGTTTTGTTTCTATGTAGTTACACTCCTGCAGCCAGCTCCCTTGCTTGCTTCTGGGGAAGGGAACAGAGCTAGCCCCAGTCCTGTTCATCTAGGCATAGGTAACTGGTGCATGTGGGGGATCACCCCGAAGGACAGGGAGATGGCTTGAAGGGACACTCCATTTGGCAGTTAAAATTTTGGTGGGAGCATAGAGGATGGTGCACTGCCTGTGTGCTACCGTGGGTGACTTATGCACCTTGGCCTTCCTTTGGGCTCTCAGATCTCCCTCCAGTGCTTCCTCCCTCTCAATTTATTTGTTCTCCACAAGTGGAGTTGCTTCCCTCTCAAATTAGCCTTGTAGCTCTACTCAGTTAATTGATCTTGAGGTTAGGTCCGAAGTAACCTATACTGATGCAGACTTGAGTGACAGGGCTCCTGAATTGGCACACCCTGTTATAACTTTCCCACTGCATCTTGATAAAGGGCATTTCCTATTGACTATCTAAGAAATCACCATGACATATGTTTGTGTAAAGTGAAGGCAAAATAGGAAGAAGCTTGGAGATCAAATTTCAACTTGAATTCTATAACGTCCTGTTACATTGTTAGATTTCCTTTATGTTAAAGAAAAAATCTCTCCACAACGCTGTCTGAAGTAGTTCACACTGTGTGTGAGGTTCAGGTCAGAAAACAAGGCATATTTCCCAAACTGGTAGCCTAGTCTGTCATTAGATTTCACCAAGCCAGTAACAAATTTGCACTTCTGGATTACTGAATTAGTCTTTCCATGGACTCACAAACAGTCCCCTTAGGCTCTCTAGTGTATCTTGTCACCCAGACTAACTAGACTTTTTGATGAAATGTTATTAAAACAAAAAATCACCTCATGTTAGGTTATGCTTAATCTCAAAAGGATCAGTCATCTCTCCCAGGTCAATTGATACTTTTGATCTTACACCAAAAACAATGTGAGCACCTAACTAAAGGTTTATTAGCTAAGAAAAATAAATTAGAGTTATTGAGAGGTAAATGCAGGTAAGATATATTAACAGGTGACTCAAAATTTGCAAATTCAAAATGATAATAGAGTTGTAGTAATCGGTTCCTTAGAGTTACCCAAAGTAATTCTGGAGCGCTCTGTCCACCTACTCAGTATAATCCCCTGTTAGAATTTGGAACATTTCAAAGATACAGAATCAATCCCTGAAGTCATCCTAATAGTGTCCTTTCCATGGAAGGGAGTCTCACAGGCATGTTCATTTACACCATGGTTTATTCCTTTGTTGATTAAATGCAAACAGAATCTAATAATTTTTATTATCAAATACAAGTGGGCATGCTTTGAAGTTAGCAATCTTTACATTCACAAAGCTCCAGTTTGGTGTGATGGATAAACAATGTAAATACAATCTTTCATTAGTTTTCATCAAGTAAAATCTTATAATACTAGCACACACTTTTGATCTAGCGTTAATTAAGTACAGGGATATACAGAATGTATTGAGACACTATTCAACAGGCTACAGATAAGTGAAGACAATATCATTCATATTTCCTTTGAAACAAATTAACATTCAAGTGAATTTGCTGCACTTAGCATTTCTCTTTAAATATTTACACACAAGTGAATTGGCCTATGGCTCTGACTTGCTGGCGTCCCAGCATTAGGATTTTTCAGAACTTTGTTAATTGTAATTTTGAATTGTCAAGGGAATTTATTTTTATGCTGATGAACATATCTGCTTAGATTGTTGCTCAGCCTTTCATCAGGTTTGTCTTTCTTCTTTTCCCCCCTTTCTAGTTAAACTCCTTTTGCCTGATGACCAAAAGGATTTCATGTCAGACAGGATGTGTAATTTCATCTGAGGTCACAACTCATGTCACTGCTTTATGGGCCAGGGAGACTAAGTCCAGTCATATTAGGCCCATCAATTACTTTGGAAGTCACATTTTGTGTTGATTTACACTCCATGCAATCCCAGTGAAGTCCGTGGAGCAGAGTGGGACATAAATCAGCAATAAATTAAACCCTGAGGGGAAAGTATTTTCTATAGAGAGAGATGTGGGAGCTGAATCCAACCTGAAACCTATTGGTGGAACAAGGGCAGATCTGCAGTGACTTACTTGAGCATTTGGGTTAGAATAAGGCTCATAATCCCCTGTGCACCTGCTGCATGTGGGTTTGTGTTCACTAGTTCCACCTAAGTACAGATCCACTGGTCAGGATCACACCTCTTCCCTCACCCGCCTGCAAAGCCTCCCCTAAACACTGGATTAGGAAGGTCTAGTGCTGAGTCCATTTCTTCCATACATAGGTGATGCAGCATCCCCCTTTCATACCCTCTCTTTAGCTGTCCAGCCATCAGAACCACAGTGCTTCTGTGGTGTTTGGGGCCTTTTGCAACTTGTATTCTCAGTGCAGCCTCTGTGCTTTAGTTAGTGTGCAGCCATTATCTTGAAATAATTTGGGGTCTTTCATCTTGGCGCCCATTTATTGACTTTTCACCTTTTGTGTTTTCAAAATTCTCCATGTGTTAACGATTTTGCATTGTTGCATGAAATAGCTATAACTATTTTAAGGCAGCTGGAATTTATGTGCTGATTTAACTGTGTCAAATCATCTGCAGGGGGCTTGCATTTTGCACATGCTGAGGAACTTTCTGACTGAAGAGGTGTTCCAGAATGGAATAATTCATTACTTAAAGAAACACAGCTATAGGAATGCAAAGAATAATGATCTGTGGAACAGTTTAGCTAATGTAAGTTCCCTTCTTTTATTTTAGCTAACATATAGTGCACTCCTATACATGTGGGGTGACATTTTACACCACGCAGATGGAGAGCACAATGCCTATGCAATTTAAATCCCATTTAAGCCTTGTTTTGAGGACACAATGATGCATAGTTCTTATGTTGTCTTTGTGTATCGGAGTGCATTTTACACCCAGTGACTTTCTTTAATCTGTGTCAATGGAAAGCTGTTCAGAAAGTCAGTCTTTATAAATAGTCTTTTTAAATCTTAGAGACATAGGGAAAATGTTTTCAAAATGCAAATAGTTTTCAAAATACAAATAGATTTAAAATTTAAGAGGCACATTGGCTGAAACACCAGAGAGCAGAGAGCTGCGCAAGGGAAGAGTATATTGATTGTGACTAATTCCTATCAAAGTCAGTGCCTTGGGGAGTTAGGATCAATCCCTGGTATAATTCCACTGACTTGATGAAGGTTGTTTATTCCTAATGCTTCTGTCTGCATTGTTACATGTACAATGATGGGACTATAACAGAAGATGTGGAGTTGTGAGAAAAAATAGACTCATTTCACTGTATATGTAAAAATGTGAACAGTAACATTAGGAGCAAAAAAATTCAATAAATAGATTAATCTACTTTGAGGTGATGCCCTGAAGACTAGTATAGCAATAATAAATTCAGTACATCCTTTGAATCAAGAAGAACTACTATTGTATAAGGAATAATTTCAAATTTGGAGGAATTAGCAATGCGTACAAACCATTACTTCGGGGTTATTCATCAGCTTAGTTTGGTGTGACTTTGTTGAAATGATCATAAGACAAAGCATTGTATTAGTCCAGTCTTTAGGTCTCAAAGGCGAGAATAACAACCTTAGCATAATAAATCTTTTAATAGAGGAAAGGTCATATCTTGTGAACTTTCTTAGATGACAAAAAGACAATGGGCCTATTCTTCGGTGGCTGTAAATGAACATAGTTTCATCAAAGCCAATGAGGCTGTGATCATTTTCACTAGATCAGGATCTAGTGCACTGGTCAGATCAATCCCTGGTATAATTCCACTGACTTGATGAAGGTTTTTTATTCCTAATGTTTCTGTCTGCATTGTTACATTTGACTATAACAGAAGATGCATTAAACGAAGTATTTGGCTGGGGCCAAACTCAAAGACAGGATTACACAATGAAGTGTCACATGTTGGATATGCCAAGTTCAAGGGGGAAAAATTACCCAATATTCAATTCTACAACCTCAGGGTATTCATACAAACCAGGGCAAGTCAGCAAAGTTGAGTATTATTAGCCAAGCAGTAAATCACTTAATGGAAAGTAGAAAACGAATGAGAACATGTGCAGTACAAATGGGAGAACCATGAGGGACTATAACACACACCCAGACCATATTACAAAAAAAAAAAAGAGAGAGAGAGGAAGCAAACTGGCTTTGGTCTGCTACAAAATAGGTGAAATCTATAAAGATTATGTCCAACAACCAAATCAGTATCTTCTGTCTGTTTCTGAAAATGACATGATTATGAGCATTGTCAAGTTTATTCACATCAAGAAGCTTTAGTCATAAAAACTATTGGAGTCAGTCTGCAACTGAAGATGAGGACTAGGCAACCAGAAAAGGGCAGTTCGATCACTGAATTATAGTGTCTGAAGTTCCAGCAGATCAAAATTCACAGGCACAGGTGGGACTATTGTTGGTGGCTGGGGTGAATAGCTGAGTGGGACCAAGCTTAAAAGGTGATTTACTGATCTTAACAGAAAGGGTATAAAAAGCCAAATTCTGGATGTGAGTGACTTGAAGTAGAAAATTACTTGGGAGACATATTTCATGTTTTTCAGGGTGAAATTTCACCAGAAGGTTTTGATGATTTGATTCAGAGTGTTAGTGTGTTTTTGTAGGAATAACTAATTTTAAAGTGTTGTAACTGGCTGAAATGTTTCTCTTGTTGGATAACACAACTGCTAACACGAAAAATAAGAAACCGGAACTATAGTAACTAGTATTTTCAGTATGATTTGCTAATCCTCTATTAAAATATCTATTTTACAGACGTGTTCAGAAGAGGACTTTACATCTGGTAAATTTTGTTACAGCAAAGGTCAGGTGGCTAAGAATGCAGTGAGTACATATTGCTGTCTGCTTTCTCTTTTTTAGACTAGTTCAGAAAGAAATAATTAGTTGAATCCTTGGAATTTAATGTAGCTGTCTATTGAGCAGGTGCTTCAATATCCGTTTCACAGATATTATGGTTATGCTGAAGTAGGATGGAATAAGATTTTATATCTACACTTCATCTGTATCTCTTATAAAAATAAGATGTGTTAAAAATATGATATGAGGCTATCTCTGTGATAAAAATATTAATTAAATAACTGCAGATACTAACCCTGGTCTTGGGGAAGGGGGAGGAAAACAGCAGGGATAAGGAAATAAAGACAAGGAAGAGACAATAAAAGGTCAACAGGGATTTCTAATCCATTTAAAAGGGCCCACTGAGTTCCACTGTCAGATATCATCACAGCAAATGACTTTAGCCAGGGCTTTGGAATGTGCGTGTAATAGAACATCATTATACAGCCTGACATGGATATGATCACTTGTGAAACCAGGCTAGAAAATATCAGTATTTTAAAGCTGAAATGATCAGATTAGAGCAGGAGTGGTCAATAAGGCAGATGCAGCTCACCAGGATTAGCCCCTGGCAGGTCACCAGCACTTTATTTACCCATGTTTCTGCAGGGATCTCCATTTCTGGCCAAAGGGAGCTCTGGGAAGTGGCATCTGAGTTTGCACTGCTTCCTGCAGTTCCTGTTGGCTAGGAACAGCAATCCACAGTGAATGTGAGCTTCAAGCAGCTATACCTGTGGATGTGCAGGTAAATACCGTGCCGGTGGCATGCCAGAGGCTAACCTTGGTGAACTACATCCAGCCCCTGAGCCGGTTGTTGCCCACCGCAGGATTAGAGTGTGCTTCTGTGTGTGTCTGCACACAAACACACATAACACAAGTAAGGGCACTTGTTTTACTGGAAGCAATGCAAAAAAAAAATCCAATATACTTTTCACTGTTTATTTTTTTTTTAATTTCAGCATGACTGAGTTAGTTACCTTTGGGTATAAGTAGCAGGGAGTTGCTGTTTGTACCCTTCGCTCCAGTTTTTCTTGGGAGTGGGTGAATCATCTTTGCCCAAATCAAGAGTAGACTTTGCATTCTCAGTGTGTCCTCTACATCAACACTGATGGAACAAATCTGCCTTTTGAGCAGGAGATGCCATTGGGCAACCACATACGTGGTGTACATCTGGAATGGAATTAGGGGTGTCCCTCTTTAAGATTCATGTGAAACTTAATGTACCTGCAGTGGGGTCTGGCCCACCAGCCCTGAAAAGTGGACTGTGTGGCTCCCATTTTTTAATATATATATTTGGCCAGATTCACTGATATGTTGTGACCACTCTGTTACTTTGGCCAGTTAATCCAAGTTTACAGCTATTTTATATTATTTTTGAGGTACAATGCAACTGAAACATACTGATGAACCTGGTCCAACAGCTGTTCCACTATTAGGCCTAAAAGTTACATATAATTAGAAGGACAGAGAGTTCTACCTGATCTAGCACAGATCTGTGGTGCCTACAGAGCTAGCTGTCATCTTGGAAGCTTTGGAGGCCCAGTGTATTAGGATGATCTCTAGTTCAAGTGCTTCTTATGTAGAGACATTTGTTCAGCCTTCTAAATGGGCCATTAGAGCATCTTGTGATAAGGATGCAATGAGTGAATCTGTTTCACCCCTTGCTTACAATGGTTTTAGATTAATGGAGGCAATCCTGATGTACACTTGTGTAACAGAGGAGAATTGGTCTCACTATAGTTATCTTGAAATTAAATACACATTTGCCTAAAGTCTGCTAAAATAGTTGTATTTTTTTTCCTTAAGACACTTCATGGATGTGCCTGTAATTTTAAAACAAAGGACTATGATCTTTTTTACTTCAGAGTAACAATTGATAATATCATCTGAAAAGTGAAAGGTAGTTTACTTGGGGTAAATAATTTTCTATTTTGCACTCTTTTCAGTATAGATATTATGTCGATCAACACTTTGATATCGCAGAGATAATGAACACCTGGACACTCCAGAAAGGAATTCCATTGATTATTGTTGAACAAAATCAAAAAAGAATCAAAATAAGACAAGAACGTTTCTTGAAAGGCATTTTCCCACATGAGCCTCAGTGGGCTTCAATGCAGATTGGGTAAGTGCAGATACATGCTAATGATGCTTGTAGAATTTGATTTGAATGCTTTTTGACATTTTTGGTCTCATTTTACTGTTCTCTTCTTTTTAGCTTCCTCTGGCATGTTCCCTTGACCTACATCACAAGCCACTCCAAAAGTATTGGAAGACATTTATTGAAGAACCTCTCAGGTATAGATTGACTTGCCAATGGCCTGTTTTTGTTCTGTAGTCATGTCTTTTTATTACAGCTCCTGCTTACACTGTAGTCACTTAATAATCATTTTTTAAAAATTCCTGATCCCAGTGTAGTTACTAATACAGGACCTTCTTGGAGAGTAGAACCCTGTTAATAGCAGTTGCTTTTGTTGTCATATTGCTATAAAATATTTAATATGAAGATTAAGGTGACTCTATCCGCTTTTCTATATACCCACAGTATTGTGTCAGAAATTTAAAAACTTATTTTCCCTTTGGAAAAGGTTTCATCATAATTATTGTTTTATTTACTATGTATACGTGAAAGGGCCAAATTCTGTGTTCTTCAATTGAGCAGAGCTTCCACTGAAAGTAATGGGGCACAGAACACAGAAACCCCACAGTGCAAGAGCTCTAACATAGGGATCTGGAGAGCACTGTCATGGTTGCCTATACTTTTGTTAATTGAAAATTGTGGCTGGATTAGTTGGAAAAGCTGCAGGGTTCCTTCATGACACCGTTTTAGACTACGCATAATTTTAGATTATTTTTTTTATGACAATAAAGAAGATCTTAAAATTTCCAAACTCTCTGGTCTGACCAATGGAATTCAAAGCTGATGTGCTTAGAGTTACTTTAAAACTTCAAAAATGGCCAAGGATACAAAATTACCACCACAAATAATGTTTATCAGATATTCGACTAGTTGCTTACATCCCTAGATCTACCTCTGTGTCCAAGAACAGAGACTTAATTGGCTAAAATGTGTTGTTAAAATTATAGAAAACATTTATGAAATGAGAACCATTGCCTATGACCATATACTATAAATGTCTGGCTTTAAGATTTAATTGTGTCAACTAGGTTTATGTTCTGGAAAGTTACTAATTAATTACTACTAGTAAAAAGGGCTCGAGGTTTAATAACATACAATCTTTCCATAGATTTCAAATAACCTTTCTGAAGCTTAGATATCCTAAAAATATTTTTGCTCATGTTAGAAAATATCACTAACAATGTGTAACTGTTTCAGAAACTTTTTCTGCTTTCAGATACCATAGAACTGGAGGAAGATATCAGTTGGATAAAATTCAATGTGGACATGAATGGCTATTATATTGTGCATTATGAGGGGAAATGGATGGGACACCATCATTAAACTCTTGAATGAGAACCACACCCTCTTCAGCTACAAGGACAGAGCCAATTTGATCCACAATGCATTTCAGCTAGTCAGGTAATAATTGTTCCTTTTTAAAAAAAAAAAAATCTTATGGCATAATTTGCAATATCAGGACTTAGCCTATGACCTCAAGGGCTGAATATTTTAAGACTCTCCCTCCTTGCATGTTGAATTGCTCTAGGATAAATTTGTCGTCTTTGAGCTAAATTTCTTTATCACCCACCCTCTGATTATTATTATTAGTGTAGCTGAAGCCTTGCCTTTGATTGCACAAAACAGTTAATTATAATAAGGCACACATCTACAGGTTGGTGATGTCTCCATGCAGAGCAGCACTGTAGTTGTCTTCAAGCGAGATCTGTGTAAATCCTTTTTCTCTCCTGCCTGCTCCTCCACCCCTAATGTCTAAGCCTAATCACACATGGTGACATTAATTTAAATGATATAAAAAAGGGAAAGGAGGCCTCAAAAGAACATTGAAAATTGGGATTTTTGTTAAGATTTATAAGGAGGTTCTGTCTCCACTGCTTGGATTGAAGCGATTTGCAACCCCGTAGGTAACTTGAAGGAGTAGTCACACGGTCCTCTGCATGCAGGGATTATTGCAGAGAATAGGTCCTGTGCAGGATATGCAAGCTGAGAGACATCTGGCACGCTGGTCCTTTATGCCCTGGCATGAGCACTAAGCACACCATACCACTGGAAGAAAGGCAAGGGAGGCAATTTATGTAGTTAAACAAGGCCACAGCTTTGTTCACTTAAAATATCCAGGAGTACCTGGCAATACATTGTACAGTGCAGCTCATCCTTTCTTTAATCACCTATAGTTCCCAACCGGCCCCAGCTGTCCTGCTGTGGGGACTCTTTCATGCTCTACTCGTAAGAGGATTAAAGGGGGGGTAGAGAGGGAGGATAGTTGGCTCCTCATCTTGCCAGACATAGGAGCTGTACATTCCCCTTCCTTGGCTCCCTTAAAAAAATGTTTTCCTGGCTTCTTTTAAAAAAAAATTTCCAATCAACTTTATCCAGTGACATTATCCTTCCATAGTGAGTGCCCGCACTGGATGTCTGCCACAAGTTTTACATAGTAGGTTGCAACGTCAGAACCTAACTCTACCCAACCCTACCGGTCTCAGACCCACTGTGGGGAAAGCAAACCGTGGCCACCCTCTACCCACCTTGGCCGTTCTGGTAGTGAGGGAAACATTCCTTCCCAGCTCCCAAGGAAATAGGACAATTAGCATAATTCCCTACAGTGGGTTATGAGGAACTCTTGTCCTTTTCAGAGCCCATGGGTGGGAGGGTGCTAGCCCGGCCTATGTGAAAGAGGACTCCAGCTGTTGCAAAGATATAGATACTCCTCCACTCTTCCAGTCCTCTGGAAGGGCAGTCACCTGCTCTTCTGGGTCCCAACACTACTTGCTCTTTCTCCCTGAATGCCGGGCTTCATCCAGGTAACTAGCCCCTAGAGAAGGATCCACTACACATAGTTGTGTTGAGCACAGTCTAGGTTCTTGTGGCAGGAATCCACCTGCGTGTACTTTGCACTCTGTGTACATCTGTGTTGCTCTTTAGGTAACAAATATCACTAATAACAATGCCACCCCTTTATTCTTCTTAGTATAGCATTAGAAAGACATTAACTTATTTCAAACAACCTCTTTATCAGTGCAGGAAGGCTATCACTGGATAGAGCTCTTGATCTGACACGGTATCTTCAACATGAGTCCAGTAACATAGTACTTCTGCAAGGCGTGGGTTACCTACAAGTGATCTACCACATGATGGAGAGAAGAAATATTTCTGATGTCACAGAAAACCTCAAGGTTCACTATTAAGATTGTAATCATGTAGTTTTATGCATGCATTTATTCATTAACTTTAACTCGTATTGGTTTGATGATACTTCTTGATGACACTGAAGAGATGAAAGATGGATGCCACTTTCTTTGTAACTAGAATAGTGGTTACCTGTTAATATAACTATATATATTTTGATACATTTATGGAAACACTGCTCTAAATGCAGTTTATTGCTTTTATCAGAAGTTTGGAGTATGCTAAAGATTGCAGATTTTACTTCTGTAAATGAACTGTGCCATGTTCTCTCTGCAGCAGTACATCCTGCAGCATTTTAAGCTGGTGATTGACAGTCAGACTTGGAGTGATGAGGGCTCTGTTTCTGATAGAATGCTTCGTTCTCATCTCCTTGAGCTTGCATGTGACCTGGAGTATCTTCCCTGTGTCCAGAAGGCAAATGAGATTTTCAGAAAGTGGATGATATCTGGAGGAAATTTAACGTAAGTGATTTATGTTCTTCCTAATATTCCTTTTTGCTTAGGCTTCTTTTACTGTACTTTTTGGTTCTTCTCCAATATAAGATTTAGAGAAAAAATAATTTATTGTAAACTAAATAGGAAACAGTTTCCTGAAATGAAACAGTAACAGAAAATCTTGTGTTCTAGAATGAAAGTGTTATATACATTGTATTGTCATGTGACCCATACTTGCTCATTCTGGCTGTCTGTCCTGTTTACTGACTGGACCAGACACAGGTCTAGGAGATCGTTTTCCTCCCACTCCATTGTTGTTATTGGTTTCTGGTACCACTTGAAGTGTGAAAATTATTATATAAACATAGAGGAAGGTACAGTCCTTCATTTGAAAAAAAATGACCCATACTGGCCCTGATTCTTCAATGGAATCCCCAAGTGCAGACCCCTCCAAAATTCCATTGATTTCAAGTGGACTCCACAGAAGAGAGAGGGGGTCTGTGTCGGTCTATTCCATTGTAAGATCAGGGCCTGCTTTTTCAGCCATTTAATTGACGTTAATTCAATCATTAAAAACCCTACATCACAAATCTGAATAACTTTATTTCTCATATTCTGTATTTAGTAATGTTCCTTCTGATGTCATGGAGACTGTATATTCTGTTGGATCTAAAACAGCTGATGGCTGGAATTTCCTTTTGGAGAGGTATAAAGTGTCCATGTCAGGTGCTGAACAGAGTAAGATCTGTTCAGCTTTGGCAAGCTGCAAAGATGATGCAAAACTAACAAGGTAGGATCTGTTATATGTGGATGACAGTTTACTCTCATACTCTTCTTCAATGCATAATTAAATTGGTGATCATGAATCTCAGAATGAACTAAGTAAAGCCTACTCATATGAAAGCTGTAGCTGCTTGATACATTTTACTTGTTTTGTATGTACAGTATATAGCTTGATTTCTGAGCATAACCATGAGGAATCAGAGGCAAGGTGGGCGTGATAATATTTTTTATTGAATCAACTTCTCTCAGTGAAAGGAACAGTCTTTTCTCACCCCGTCCTCCCACCATGGAAGTTGATCCTGTAAAGCAGTGTTTCCCAATTTTATTTGGCTGAGGAACCCTTTTCAGCTTTTCAGAATTTCAAGGAACCCCTAGGTTTGTTTAAAAAAAAAAAAAAAAAAAAAAAAGGGAGAGGGACCCACCAATGCATGAAAATCACATTCCTTCCCCAAGACCCCCTCACCTCCCTTCCTTGAGACATCATCCGCTCTGTTCCCCTCCTCTCCATCACTTGCTATCCCCAGCCCTTATACACTCTCACTAGGTTGAGACAGGAGGTGTGGGGTGGGAATGAGGGATTTGGGTGTGGGAAAGGGTGAGAAGTACAAGCTCTGGGAGGGAATTTGGATGCAGGAGAAGGGGCTGTTGGCTCTGGGAGGGGGCTCCAGGCTGGGGAGGGTTGGGCTCAGGTGGAAGGTTGGGGTGCTGAGCAAGCCATAGGCTTGTGGATGTGAGTGTGCAGGAGTTTGGGCTGGATATGTGAGGGACTCAGGGCAAGAAGGTTGTGAGTATGATGGGCTCAGGACACAGATTTGTGATGTGTGGATGGTGCAGGAGTGTTGTAGCAGAAGGCTGACGATGTGGGGATGCAGGAGTTTGGGGATGTAAGAGGCTCAGGACAGGGGGTTCCAGTGTATGACAGGCTCAGATTTGAGTCAGGTGGTGCAGGAGTGTTATGATGCTGCAGTGAGATGAGGGTTTGGCCCCAACTGGGGGCTTGTTGTCCAGGCTTCATTTTTAAATAAAATATGTCAAACTCAAAAGGTTTTAGCATTGTCTCTATTTATGAGAGGGGTGAGGAACCTGTTTTGAGTCAAGGGTCACTGACCCACAGAAAAGTCAGTCGGGGCAACACAAGTGAGGTGCAAAAAAACCCCAACAACCCTCCAAAGACCCCCAAGCCTCACTAATGTGGTCCCAAATGTGCTGGTGGGAGCAGGGGACAGAGTGAAAGTGCGTGCTGGGGCTGGGGAGAGGGTGCTGCTGGGGGGAAGGATGCTGGCTCAGGTGGCGGGGTGCTGGGGTCAGGGATGTGGTCCTGCTGGGCACTAGGGTGACTGGCAGGGTGCTGGGACAAGGAACAGGGTGCTGCTGGGTGCTAGTGTGGATGGCAGGGTGCTGGGGCCAGGTCGGTGCTGAGTCCTGGGGTGTGAGGCAGGATGCTGAGGACAGGGACAGGGTGGTGCTAGGGTGGATGGCAGGGCTGCCAAGGAGCGGGATAGGGATGGGGTACAGAATCTGGGAGGGAGGTGGGGGCCGGAAGGGGGCAAGGTCTGGGTGGTAGGTAGGGTGCAGAAGCAGGCTGGATGTAGGGTGTCTGGCCAGGGGAGGAGCAGGAGCAGATTGGGGGTGGGGTGTCTGGCTACGAGGGAGGGTGCAAGGAGGACTTGGGTAGGAGTTGGACCTCCTGATCTGGCACCCTCTGGACCTGACTGGTCCCAGATGAGGATTTTGGACCAGGGAGGTCATTTCAGGGCTGCTGGTTTCCCCCCCCTCCCCCCCAACTAGGCTTCTTTGCACCTCTATCTCCTGCAACCCAAATGAGCTGCCCACCCCTGCTGGTTCCCTGCACCTCCCCCAAAACCATTCCCCACAATCCAAGGGAGTGCAGCACCAGTTCCCTTCAGCCTCTCACAGCCCAGCTGAGCTGCCTGTCTGTCCTGTATGCCCTCCCCCATCCACCTCAGCCCAGCTGAGCTGCCTGTCTGTCCTGTATGCCCTCCCCCATCCACCTCAGCCCAGCTGAGCTGCCCGTCTGTCCTGTATGCCCTCCCCCATCCACCTCAGCCCAGCTGATCCCTGCACTGGTTCCCTGCATGCCTCCCCCACAGGACTGCTGAGCCCCGTTTCCCTGCACCTCTCCCAAGCCCCGCAAAACTGCTGAGCCAAGCGCCGATTCCCTGCCCCTCCCTCCCCTTGAGTCTAGCCCCGGTTCCCAGCACCTCCCTCCTCCTGCAGCCAAACTGAGCTCTGAGCTCCACACACACACCCCCACCCTGCAGCGCAGCCCAGCCCAGCCCAGCTCTCTGGACCTCCCCACTCTGCAACCCAGCTGAGCTCAATTTCCCTGCACCTTCCCCCAAACCATGCAGACATGATGAACCAGCGCTCATTCCCTGCCCCTGCCTCCCTCCCTCCCTCCCCTTGGCTGTGTCTACACTGACACGATCTTGCGCAAAAGCGGCCGCTCTTGAGCAAAAACTTGCTGCCTGTCTACACTGTCCACGAGTTCTTGCGCAAGTACACTGACATTCTACTGTATAAAATCAGGTCGTCTTGCACAAGAACTATGATGCTCCCGCTCAGGAATAAGCCCTCTTGCACAACTGTTCTTGTGCAAGAAGGCAGTGTGGACGGGCAACATGAATTTCTTGCGCAAGAAAGCCCGATGGTTAAAATAGCCATGCGAGCTTTCTTGCGCAAGAGAGCGTCCACACTGCCATAGATGCTCTTGTGCAAAAGCACAGCTCGCACATGGCAGTGTGGACATGTTCTTGCACAAGAAACTGCCAATGTAGACATAGCCTAAGAGTTTCCTCGCATGAGCAAAATGAATGTTGTGTTGTGCACCAGTACTGAGTTCATGTGGCTTGTTTGGACGTGCCACTGTGGCACCCAAGTTATTAATAAATATTTTTAAACCTTTACCTTTTCTCTCTGCTGCCATGTCTCCTCCCCCCTTGTTCCATCAGCTCCCCTGGTGCCTGCTGCCTCCCAGCTCCTCACCCTCCTCTGCTGTCCTGACTCCTGCCCTTCTCACTGCCCTCAGCCCTCCTGCAACCTGCCCCCCCCCTCCACCAGCCCTTCTCTCCTCCCTGTGCCCACTCCTCCAGTAGCCCCACTCTGATCATGTGAGCTACCCCTCTTCATCCCCTCTTCTAACTCCTCTCTCTACAAGCCTGCCCTGCGTCTCTCCTCTGGTGGTGGTCCCTCCCCTGCAGGTGTCTGCCCTTCTGCTTCACCACCAGAATCCCCTGGCACTTGCACCTTCTCTTACTCCTGCACCCTCCTGTTGCCTTCCCCTTTGCTCACTGCCTCTACCTCCTTTGCCCTCTTTTTCCCTGATGCCCACCCCCTCACCACCCTCTGCCCCCGTTCCGCTCATGCCCCTGGGCCCTCACACATGCCTTGCTCCATCCCGGCCTTCCTCATGCCCACCCCTTCTTTCAAGCCTTCTCCCAGCACCTCCCCCTCTCCCCTCTAGCCCCCAATGCCCTTACCCTCTCCCCTCCCAGCATTACCCTGTCCCCTCCCACTGACACCTCCTCCTGCCTTTTCCTCATTGTCTGCACTTGGCCCCCTGGCATTTGTCTCTCCTCTGCCCTGTCCCTTTGGTGCCTTCCCCTCTCTTCCCCCTCCCCCTCCGCACATGCCCCTTCCTCTCCCAGCCCTTCCCCTTCCCCTACCTTCTGCCTTCCACTTTGTGGGACTGGAGTCTGCACTCCGAACCCAGACTCTGAACCCGCAACTCAGTCACACGGCGCAACGCAGCACCCAGCAGATTTAAAATCCCGGGCCTTGACGTTACGTCATGCCCGGGCATCTCCCCGCCTACCGGTTTGAGCACACCCTGCAGGGTAGCAGCAGCCAGCAAGGGGAAGCTCAATGAAGGTTGCGCATGGCAGGGATGGGACAGGCCAGGGACGGGGGAGAGACGTTCTGGGACCGGGGTGGGAGGACACGTAGGGGAGGCTGGGGCCCACTCCAGTACCAAATATTGGAGGAGCATGGGCACCACGAGCCCATACAACTTGCTGCCCATGCCTCTGCTGGCTAGCCGGCACTCTCTCTTTCAGAGGGGCCGGGGGAGTGCCAGCTCCTTGCGGAACCCCTAGTTTTGCTTCGCGGAACCCCAGGGTTCCCCGGAGCACCAATTGGGAAACACTGCTGTAAAGCTATTACTTCACCCCCCTAGTCTCTCTAATGTCCTGGCTACAGCAACACTACAAACAACAGAGGAATAATGATATTCTAAATGATACGCAGTCATTTGTCCCTAAACAAATCCCTTATGAAAAGTCACAGACTGGATACGTCTTTTTTTACCTATTATATTTGATCTCCATTATGATAGTTAAGAGAATGAACAGGAGGAATCAGTCTTCATCTATCCTCTTATTCTGAGCCACTGGTCCAAGGGAATAAGCGTTCCAACCTTGTGTGGGTTGTAGATAGCCAGTAGCTATGAGCCCTTGAAGCATTTCATAATGCTTGAGAGAAAACTGAAAAAGAGACGTCTCGGAGGGGTAGCCATGTTAGTCTTTATTTAAAAACAAGGAGTAGTCCAGTGGCACCTCAGGGTATGTTTACACAGCAGCGTTATTTTGGAATAACTGACATTATTCTGAAATAACATAGTGCGTGCCTACACTACAAGCCTATATTTCGAAATAATGTCGAGCTGGAGAACTTCTCAATCCAGCTCATGGTAACTCACATTTCATGAGGAGTAAAGGAAGTTGAAAGAAAAGTGTTCTTCCTTCAACTTCCTGCTGTTTAGACAGCGCCAAAAGCCAAATTAATCTATTTCGACTTAAGCTACACAATTGACGTAGCTGAAGTTGCGTAGCTTAATTCAACTTTAGCTCTGCTGTATAGACGTACCCTTAGAGACTAACAGATATATGTAGTATCTTCAAATGAGATGAGCTTAAGTGTCACCATGTATATTTGTTAGTCCCTAATGTACCACAGGACTACTTGTTGAAGTTACACAAATCAATTTTCTGTAAGTGCAAGTTAAACAAGAAATCATTTTTATCCTGGGTAAACTCACATTAGAGGCTTGATCTTTCAAAACTTGGTATCATGTAGCCATATAAAGATATCTAATTTAACCTTTTCTTGGTTTCCTGGGGATATTTTTTGATGCTTTAGGTTGCTGGAGCTTGCAATGGAGGGACATACAATCAAGACTCAAGACCTGCCATCAGTTATCTATAGTGTCAGCACAAATCCAGCTGGACAACAACTTGCATGGAAATTTGTAAAGAAAAATTGGAGCAAAATGCTAGAAAAGTTAGTATTTGTAACTGCCAAAAACTGGTTTGTTTTTATTGGAAACAGCAAGTTTAGGTCATAAGCCTGAAAGTCAAGAGTGATAGATTGTAGTCTCAGCTCTGCTGCAGATACAGTGTGTTACATTGGGCAAGGAATTTCACTGTTTCATGACTCAGTTTCTCATTTGAAAAAGGAGAATAATTCTTAACCAGCTTAGATCTCCTATTGAGATCTATGAATGGAAAATGCTATATAAGTGTTGAGTATCTGTTATATTGAATTATAATTTTTGAGGATTTTTTTTGAAAAATGTAAAAAAGATGAGCAAGCATCTGTAATTCTTCTTAACAAGTTATCTATCTCAGCATCGTTGGTACTGAGATTAAACTAAACTAGAGAACTATAGGATGAAAAGTTGTGCTCAAATCATGCATTGTAGAGACTATCCCAGTGAAATAAGGAAACAATAAAAAGGTTACTGAGCCAGTTGCATATTGCCAGCTGCAGAGCAGGTATTTAGGAACAGGTTTCCACTAGCTGGAGAACCATGAATAAAAAACCTTTTCCAAAGAGGTGTAGTGAAAATGTGCACGTTAGTACACTGGGTCCAGTCTTGAGCTGGAGAAACTTTTTGGCCAAAAATCTTAATTCAGTGAAAAATGCAGGTTTGAAAATTTGTGTGAATTGTTTTGACAAGGAAAAATCCCAATCCAACAAAAATTTAGGAAAAAACAAAGCTCTTTGTTTTTCACATTTGTGATACAAAATATTCAGATGTTTTCATTTAAAACAACTTTAAAAATGTATCAGTTGTCAGCAATCCAAAATCTCATTTATTCACACCTCTCTAGTTCAGACACTCCATGCCTAGCTGTGTAGTAGTTCCTACATTCCACTACATGTGGGGTTGGGTTTAGGTTGAGAATGTGTAGGGGGCTCTGGATGTGTGACTATGGGAATCCACTTGCCACCCCTCTCTTTGGATCAGTGGAAGATAGGGCTGAAGCAGCCTTTCGACAACTCTGCTAATAAGGGAACAGCTGTAGAGCAGTACTGCTACCATCAAAAGCTTGGAGAAAAAACTGTGCGAAGTTCCCAACAGTAGACGCACAGAAATGTGTAATGGGATTTTACAGGAAAGAGAGAAAATACTAGGCACATCCTTCACTGGGGCTACGCCCTTAGAGCCCTTGATAGCTCAACTCACAAGAGACCAAGAGGAGAAATTGAACCTCTCTCTTTTGTGGCAGTGCAGCATAATATTTATCCACCACAAGCCTGAACTGATATCAACATATATTGCAATAGATTGTGTTTATTGCTATTAACATTTTACATGAAGATAAATTTAAAAGGGCTGTAATTTTCTTCTCTTTTCTTCAGATTTCCTCTGGGGTCCTTCTCAATGAGATCAATTATAATTGGAGCAACAGCACGGTTTTCTTCAAAACAGGAGCTGGAAGAGGTGAGTCTAAGCCAAAAGTAAACAGGTGTCATTTGCATTCTCGTTACTACTTAAATCATTGTCGTACTTACTGCATTTTGAGTTTTTGGATTTTTACTACATCAGCTGTGCTTAGTGTAAAGCCTATATTTGTACTATATTTGTGTTATAAAGTATAAAGACTGTATTTGTGACAGAGGCAGGGTACTTTCGGTCCCAAGTACAATAAAGAGCTATCTCCACTTCCCTGTAGATGCTGTGGGAAGAACTATAAGAGGATTGCATGCCCAAGTACTGAGTGAACCCCAGGATGAGAAAACTTTAAATATGTCAATTTAGCCTGATCATGCACCTTTGAAATCAGTAGAGTATTGAGTCCTGAATGTGGATTTCCATCAGTGTTCCAGAAGTGTAACGTGGCTCTTTTAAAATCTATACTGAGGCTTGGCTTTTGGCATGATGTCCAGCACTCTCTCCTCCCTCCCCTCCAAAATATTGATTGCACAAAACAGTTAATTTTCTGCCATCAAAATATAATTAGGAAGGTAAAAAAGAATTTGAAGAAACAGCAAGTCAAATACTCAATGGCTGTGTCTAGACTGGCATGATTTTCCGCAAATGCTTTTAACGGAAAAGTTTTCCGTTAAAAGCATTTTGCGAAAACGTCTAGATTAGCACGGGCGCTTTTCATAAAAGCACTTTTTGCGGAAAAGCGTCCGTGTAATCTAGGCGTGCTTTCATAAAAAGCCCGATCGCCATTTTCGCGATCGGGGCTTTTTTGAAAACAAATCTCAGCTGTCTACACTGGCCCTTTTGCGCAAAGTTTTGCGCAAAAGGGACTTTGCCGAGCAGGAGCAGCATAGTATTTCCGCGAAAGCACTGATTTCTTACAGTAGGAAGTCAGTGCTTTTGCGGAAATTCAAGTGGCCAGTGTAGACAGCTGGCAAGTTTTTCCGGAAAAGCGGCTGATTTTCCGGAAAAACTGGCCAGTCTAGACACAGCCAATAAGTAATAGCAAATTTTTATGTACACAGCCAGTGGGGACATTGGGTGATTGAGATGCTAAAGGAGCACTCAAGGACGATAAGATAATTGTCAAGAAACAAAGTGAATTTTTTGCATCAGTCTTCACGGCTAAGGATGTGAGGGAGATTCCCAAACCTGAGCCACTCTCCTTTTAGGTGACAAATATGAGAAACTGTCTCAGATTCAAGTGTCATTAGAGGAGACTTTGGAAGAAATTGATAAACTAAACAGAAAGTCACCAGGACCAGATATATTCATCCAAGAGTTCTGTGAAATTGCAGAACTACTAACTGTAGTTTGTAACCTATCCTTTAAATCGGCTTCTCTAATGGGATAAGAGGGAAGGTTCTCTCATGGATTGATAGCTGGTTGAAAGATAGAAAACACAGGGTAGAAATACATGATCAGTTTTCAGAATAGAGAGATGTAATTAGTGGTGTCCCACAGGGATCTGTAGTGGGACCAATCCTTTTGAACATATTCATAAATGATCTGGAGAAAGGGGGTACACAGTGAAGCGACAAAATTTGCAGATGATACAGAACTTCTCAAGATAGTTAAGTCCAAAGTAGATTATGAAGAGCTTCAAAAAGATGTTGCAAAAGTAGGCGACTGGTCAACAAACTGGCAGATGAAATTCAGTATTGATAAATGCTTAAGTAATGCAAATTGGAAAAACCAAAATCCCAGCTATACATATAAAATGATGGGATCTAAATTAGCTGTTACCACTCAAGAAAGAGATCTTGGAATCAATGTGGATAGTTCTCTGAAAACATCCACTCAATGTTCACTAGCAGTCAAAAAAGCAAACAGAATGTTGGAAATCCTTTAAGAAATTGATAGAAAATTGCCTCTATATAAATCCATGGTACACCCACATCTTGAATACTGCGTGCAGATGTGGTTGCCTCATCTCAAAAAAAGATATTTTGGAATTGGAAAGGTCAGAAAATGACAACAAAAATTATTAGGGCTATGGAATGACTGCCATAAGATGGAAAATTTTCAGTTTGGAAAAGAGATGACTAAGGGATATATGTTTATAAGTAGAGTATGGAGAAAGTGAATAAAGAAGAGTTACTCTTTCTTAGAACACAAATTCTAGGGGGTCACCAAATGAAATTAATAGGTAGCAGGTTTAAAACAAATAAAAGGATGTAGTTTTTCCACACAACTCACAGTTAACCTGTGGAACTCCTTGCCAGAGGATGTTGTAAAGGCAAAGACTATAATAAGGTTAAAAAAAGAGCTAGATAAATTCACAGAAGCTAGATCCATCAATGATTATTAGCCAGGATGGGCAGGAATGATGTCTCTAGCCTCTGTTTTTCAGAAGCTGGGAATGAGTGACAGGGGGTGGAACACTTGATGATTACCTGTTCTGTTCATTCCCTTTGGGGTACCAGGCATTGGCCACTGTCGGAGGACAGGATACTGGGCCAGATAGACCTTTGGTTTGACCTAGTATGGCCATTCTTATCACATTGTTTGCTCTGCCTGGGTGTTCTAACCCTTTCTCTGCCCTGTACTTGTCTTGTCTATATTGATTTTAAGCTTCTGGGGACAGGGACTGTCTGCCACTCTGTCTGTGCAGTGCCTGGCACAAAGGGGGGCCCCATTCTTCCTTAATAAGTTCAGCATGTGTGAGAGCAAACACAATTTCAATTGAGGTCATTGTCCAGGATAGTAACACCATCCACTGCATCATGCTAGAGCTTTTTTTAGGTTATAAACTCTTGGGACAGGGATTTATCACTTGGTTTTCTTTAAGTAGCATGCCTTTGTAACCCGCAGTCTAGTTATGGGCCCTCCAGTGTGCCAAATTCCCAGAAGATATGTGTTTGCTACAGTTCTGCCTGGGGAGCCTTGATTCTTTAGTCCAAGACATTGCAAGCTCAGGCTTGTAGACCTGGAGGTCACCAGTTCAGTCTCTGATTTGTTGGCCAAGATGGTTGGGGGCTGTCATACTTACAGGTGTCACAATAGCTGTAGTAAGCATATTCGAAAATAGAAACTCACTAACATCATTATTTTCTTCTCAGATGTGACCATAATCTTTTTAATTGATATTTTTATAGGTCAAGTTGTTTTTTGAATCTGTGAAGGAGGAAGTGTCACAGCTGAGAGCACCCCATACTGCAGTGGAGAATATTGAGAAGAATATTAAATGGCTGGAGAGAAATTTAGTTACATTAAGGAAATGGATATTAGAGAATCTTAAGTAAAGCTGCTTGAGATCAGATGAAAGAGTGTGCTACTCCATGCTTTAAAATAACACATTTATACTCAAACTAGATTTTTCCCCTCAAAACATGAGCATAATTGCTGTAGAACTTTATTGAACATCAGTCTTGTTGAATTATGCAGTTCATTTAATGAAAACGTTCCTAACATCTGATCATTTATTTTTATGAAATGTGGGTTGCTATGTTTACATTTGTCTTCATATGTGGTTCTGTTTGGATATTTAGGTGTTTATGCCAATTGAAGGAATTGCTATAGACTTGGAAGAGCATGTGTGTGCGTGCACAAGTATGTGCATTTTTAATTTTACAAGAACCTTGTAAAATTAACTTTTGACATCCCAGGTTCTGTCACACACGTAATTTATGCCTTCTGTTACTTTTTGTAACAGCTGCAAAGAACCTAGCCCTGCCACTGTGTGCATTACTTATTGTTCTTAGTTAGATTTTTTTCTGTTCTCTAAAAAAGCAGCTTGCTTGGCAATAGAAGAAATGTATACGAGAAAATGCTGTGTAAGGTGCATGATGGATGAGAACAACTTAGTTTTTTTAAAGCCTTACAATAAGCATATTTCTACTCTTTTTAGACTCCTCTAACATAGAAATTGCCTGTCTCTTAAGTAAATCCCAAATCAAAGATTTTTTTAGGAGACCAAAATATTTCACAGGTATGGGAGAAACGTTCAGCTATGAAACAAACAAAATACTATTGTGTGTTTAGATAATATTGGAGACTGTGCTATGAAACAAATTGCTTTATTAAAAATCCAACATTAAGAATGACATCCTTTGGGAAGCAAATTTAGGATCCTTTTTAAAGGCTTTTAGTTGGCATTCTCTCTTTTAAGGCCCAAGATTTAATGAGTGACTCCAAACCATACTGCTGTGCCAGGCCCACTGGATAACAGAGATTGTCACCCAGATCTTCAAAGTTATTTGGATGCCTGTCTATCATTGAAATCCATGGGAGTTAGGTGCCTAAATACTTCTGGGGTTCTGGGCTTATGTCCTGAACTGTCATGTGCATTCATGGAGGAAATTAGGAGAAGTTGTAGGTTGTGAGGATGGGGAATCTGCAATTGTCTATGATACAGGGGACCATGTCTTATCTTAAAACCTATGGAGAATCATCACTCCCAAACACCCTGTGTCAGCACATCTTATACTTCCAGTGTGGCACTGGACCATGAGCAGTAAACAGCGCTATAGCAGTACAACTTTCAAACTTGCCCTGACTAAGCTGCAGAACTGCCATGAGCTGGTGACTCCTGTGACTCTAATAGAGAAGCATTGTCTGAATGAGTCCTCTTCTCAGATCTGTTTTACTGGGTTTCCCTAAGGGAAGGTGGGCATCTTTCTTTTTGTACAAAGTCAAACACATTGTTGGTAATTAAAAATAAACAAATAAATAAATAATTCCAGTGTGATGTATTTAATTTGCTTTGTAGCTGCCGAACTTGGAAATACAGGGTAGTTTGGGTTGCAGAATAGTTGCTTTATTTTCAAGACAATCATGGGCTACTGATTTCTTGATAGAAAAGTTCTTGCACTTAACACTTCTTAATAGACAAAAATATACTTGTATGTGACATATGAAAACCATATTTCCATACCAAATGGTTCATATTGTCTGGATTAGTTTTCCTCAGAGCCTAGAAACTCCTTAGAGATGTATGGCAACAGTAGTGAAATCAGTTGGCTGGTTTTGATTTTTTTCTATTGTACATTTCTGATCTGAGGCTGCTATTACAAGAATAGCCCACTATGCTCAGACCAAAGGTCCATCTAGCCCACTATGCTGTCTTCCAACAGGGGCAATGCCAGGTACCCCAGAGGGATTGAACAGAACAGGGAATCAGCAAATGATCCATCTCCTGTTGCCCATTCCCAGCTTCTGATAAACAGAGGCTAAGGACAACATTCCTACCCATGCTAGCTAATAGCCATTGATTGACCTATCCTCCATGAATTTATCTAGTTCTTTCTTGAATCCTGTTAAAGTCCTGGTCTTCACGACGTCCTCCGGCAAGGAGTTCCACAGGTTGACTGTGCACTGTGTGAAGAAATACTTCCTTATGTTTGTTTTAAACCTGCTACCTATTAATTTCATTTGATGGTCTTCTAGTTCTTGGGTTATGGGAATAAGTAAATAACTTTTTCTTATTTTGCTTTTTCAACACTAGTCATAATTTTATAGACCTCTATCATACCCTCCCCATCTCCTCTTTTCTAAGATGAAAAGTTCCAATTATATTAATCTCTTCATATAGCAGCTGTTGTAAACCCCTAATCATTTTTGTTGGCATTGGAAAAAATTCAGGAAATGGCAAAGTATCTTTTTTTAGATGATGCAACCACATCAAATGCTTTACAATAGGTGAAATATTGAGGAGAGACACAAGACATTACAAGCCAAAGGAATCTATCTTGAATTAGAGGTAGCTCTCATTGCTGATACTACTGAAGAAATAAAACAACTTAGAAATCAGCAGTCTAAAATTCTACAGGAAGCATGTTTTATAGCGGAAGACCTAGAATAATAGAACACTAGAACTGGAAGAGACCTCAAGAGGTCATCAAGTCCAGTCCCCTGCCCTCATGGCAGGATCAAGCACCATCTAGATCACTTCTGATAGATGTCTATCTAATCTCTTAAATATCTCCAGTGATGGAGATTCCACAACCTCCCTAGGCAATCCTAATGGCCAACCTAAACCTCCCTTGCTGCAATTTAAGCCCATTGCTTCTTGTCTAATCAGAGACCAAGGAGAATAATTTTTCTCCCTCCTCCTTGCAACACCCTTTTAGGTACTTGAAAACTGTTACCATGTCCCCTCTCAGTCTTCTCTTTTGCAAACTAAGCAATCCCAATTCTTTCAGCCTTTCCTCATAGCTCATGTTTTCTAGACCAGTGTTTCTCAACCAGTAGTATGAGTACCCTTAGGGGTACTTGAGAGAAGTTGGGGGGGGATACATCAACACAACTGAAATTTGGAGAAAACAGAATTTTTGTTTTAAGTTTTACAGCGTTTTATTATTTTTGTACTTTTTACACCCAAAAATTTCATCATCCGCCCAGCTACGATAAGTTGTTTAAACAAATGTGTTGCAACGGTAGAAAAAAAATTTGTCTGAAAACTGTAGGTACCGGGGGTACTTATAATTTTTTTTTCTTAAAAAAGGGGTACTTTATAAAAAAAAAAAAGGTTGAGAAACACTGTTCTAGACTTTTAATCACTTTTGTTGCTCTTCATTGCTCTCTCCATATCTTTCTTGAAATGTGGTGCCCAGAACTGGACACAATACTCCAGCTGAGGCCTACTCAGTGCAGAGTAGAGCAGAAGAATGACTTCTCGTGTCTTGCTCAGAACATTCCTGTTAATGTATCCCAGAATCATATTTGCTTTTTCTGCAACAGTGTCACCCTATTGACTCATATTTAGCTTGTGGTGCACTATGACCCCTAAATACCTTTCTGCAGTACTCCTTCCTAGACAGTCACTTCCCATTCTGTATATGTAAAACTGATTGTTCCTTCCTAGGTGGAGTACTTTGCATTTGTCCTTATCAAACTTCATCCTATTTACCTGAGACCATTTCTCCAGTTTGTCCAGATCATTTTGAATTTTGACCCTATCCTCCAAAGCACTGGCAACCCCTCCCAGCTTTATATCATCTGCAAACTTAATAAGCGTACTCTTTATGTCAATATCTAAATCGTTGATGAAGAAATTGAACAGAATGGGTCCCAAAACTGATCCCTGCAGAACCACAGTAATTACGCCCTTCCAGCACAACAGTGAACCATTCACAACTACTCTCTAAGAATGGTTATCATTCTCCAGCCAGTTGTGCACCCACCTTATAATAACTCCATCTAGGTTGTGTTATTTGCTTATATTCATCCTTTGTAATTTGACCTAGTTTCCACTTTTTATATGACTTCTTTTTTATTTTTAGATCATTTAAGATCTCCTGGTTAAGCAAAGTTGGTCTCTTGCCATACTTCCTATCTTTTCTACTCAGTGGAATTTATATTGGAATGTTGACACTATTGCCCAAGAAATGAGGAATGAAATGGAAAAGATTTCATAAGACATCTGAGCCTGAGGAATCATGTTCTACCATCTCTGAAAATGAACCAGATTCTTTATTCTGAAGGAATGTTTTTGATGCAACTTTGGACAATGTCATGGGCGGTTGGCATCCTAGGCGGGGAATGAACAGTCTTTCCAAACCGCCAGCCTGGTCCTGCCCACACTCTACCTCAAGATCACCTACTATAGGTATACTGGGGATGGAGTGTTTCTGCCCCCAAGCTTCAGGGCCGAGGAGGCTGGAGCCGCACGCTGCCCCACCTCCCCAGTGCTCCAGGGCTTCTCCTCTCCCTGTGGTTGGGGTGGCAGAGAGATGGCTTGGCTCCTGTGGGAGGGGAGAGGGGGCTCAGCTGGAGGTGGGGCTGGGAGCTTACCTTACCCAGCCCTATCTTCACCTACCGCCCATGGATAACGTCATCTGCTAATTACAACACAGATTCAACACAACCAGTAATATTTGTTTTACATTCTGTTCAGTCCTAAAATATGTGATGTTAGAACCTGGGGAACTGGAAGAAGCTTCTAAATCAGTGTTTCCCAAACTATGGGCCGCGGCCCGGTACCGGGCCACGGGAAAAAAATACTGGGCCTCAGCGTGGCTGCCAGGGTGTTCCGGGCTCCCGGACTGCCCGTGCAGCGCCGGGTTACCCAAGCCCTCAGCTGGGCTGGGCGGATGCAGCCGTATGTTTCAGGCTCCCGGCAGAGGCATAGTGAGGGTTACCAGGTGAGCTTTTATTGCTGGCTGTGGAGGGGGGAGGAGGGGTTGGTTATGGGAAGCAGGGTCGGGGCAGTGGAGCTGCCCGGGGGAGATAGGGAGGGGAACCGGACGGCGGAAGCAGGGCTGGCTGGGGGAGGAACCGGCTGACAGAAGCAGGGCTGGCCGGGGCTGGCCAGGGAGATCGCGGGGAAGGGAGGGAGAACCGGTTGGCGGGGGCAGTGAGGCTGGCTGGGGGAGCTCGCGGGGCTGGCTGGGGAACCGGCCGGCGGGGGCAGGGCTGGTGGGGGCAGCAGGGCTTGCCAGGAGAGATCGGGAGAGAATCGGCTGGCGGGGAGTGGGACAGTTCAAGGCGCACGCAGATCCTGAATAAAAATTTAAAAGCAGTGCCTTTTAAATATCCCCACTGCTGACAGTGAGGTTTAAAGGCACTACAGTGTGTTAGAATGGAGAGAACCTGGTGCATTCACCATCCGGAATGAGAATATGGATAAAAAATTCCAAAGATGGTGTCAGCTTTCTGAAAATAAACGAGCCCCTTTTCAATACACGATGTGGTGGTGCAGGGTTTTATTGGATTACAGTCCATTTTTCCAATCCATATTCCCTTATCTTGATGGTAAGAATTGTGGGTAGCTGTATCAAAAGCTTTGCTAAAGCTGGCCCTGGGGGCTTTGGGAGGACCAAAACCAACGCATTGGTATATTTGTCATTTGCTTAATGAATATGCAAATATGCAAATGAATGTTGCCGGTCCTCCGAAAGCTCATGAATGGATTTACTGGTCCCCGTGTCAAAAAGTTTGGGAACCCCTGTTCTAAATGTTAACTTCGTAAGTATCCTGCGTATCTTTCTGAGATATTTCCTTGTGAAATGTTGCACCTGAGAAAAAAAATCTTCATTTACTTCAAAGAATATGAAGTACTCCCACTTATTAAATGATATTTACAAAAAACAACTGCAATTAAGTTTCAGTGACGTTTGCATAGCCTGTACTTTTTGCACACTGCCAGTGACTGTGGCAGAAGCTGAAAGAAATTTCAGCAAGCTAGCATTCATCAAAACCTGTAGGCATTCTGCAATGGGGCAAGAACGGTGAAGCCACCAAACTCCCTTGTCTAGTGATTGTGAACTTAAAAGAGATATTGACTTTGGTGAGCTAATTCATGATTTTGCAATGAAAAAGGCCAGAAAAATAATTCTTCAAATTTAATGAGCCTAATTAGAAAATATGGT
This sequence comes from Rafetus swinhoei, assembly GCA_019425775.1. Lineage (NCBI taxonomy): Eukaryota > Metazoa > Chordata > Testudines > Trionychidae > Rafetus > Rafetus swinhoei. The sequence goes on from CM033427.1 coordinate 61,551,009, forward strand.
CCATTAGAATAAAAAAATCAAGAAATCAACACTCAAAGTTACAAAATAGTCATCAAACTTGCAGGACTCTCAGGCTGGATGTTATGTTAAACAAAAATAGAAAAAGGGCATTTTTCAGTAATTTCAGAGTAAAATCTCTTCCATGGCTGATGAGATTGTATGTAAGGGATGAGGAATCATGATATGTGAGTGTGGAAGGGGGCCCATGTTACAAGTTTGTTCTGGGCCTGAAAAAATATACTTGGGCTGGGTTAATTCTGATAAATGATCAGTATGAGCTGTATTTGGTGAATACACTCTTGAAACCTACCGGTGACTGCCTCCGAATGAAAACAAAAGTGAAAATAAAGACAGCACAATTAAAGCCTGCAGAGGGGAAATGGGAGACAGTTATATACAGACGTTTCTATGCGTTTGCTTTTTTTAAAAAAAAACTAAAGCTGTTTTTGCAGGAAAAGTACCGTGATCAGACAGGAACATTCCAAAAGGATCATGTAAGAGAGCTGGGGGGGAGGGGGAGGGGGGTGGGGAGGCGAGGAAGGGCTGTGCGTGCGGAAGAGGATTCATTCTGTGCTTGAAGAAGAAGCTGTTAGTAGAAACTACCTGTAATAACTTTTCTTCTCTTAATTATTTTCATTACAGTTGTCAGCCATCTTTTAAACAACGTGGTGTATGCATCACACAAAAATATTCTATTTTTCAGTGATTTAATATTTATTTTGGCCTGTTTTTTTAATTTAAGATAATATAAACAAATCATATTTTAAAAATTTGTGTTCCGTTTTTATTACAGTCTTATTTTAGGAAGTTTATTATTTGCAGAGCTCTAGAATTCTCTTTTGTAACTTTCTAAACTTTTATGACGCTATCAGTTCCCTGTAGCTTAACTTTGATAAAGTGGACAAGGGAGCAATTTGGTAAGAAGAGTGACAGTCTCATAGACAGGCACCAATGACTATTTTAGCAGCTGTAGGCCGTACAAGCAGTCTGGTATGCAGCTGCTAAAATTACACCACTAAATAAAGACCTGCTGTGAGAAACGATTTGTTGCTGTTAGTACCTTATTCCACAAACCCTGTCTCTTTCAGGTTAAGAGGAAATAGATGTGGGAGTTCTTGTCCCCTGCAAATGTAATACCAGACAAATGCAAAATTTTTCTGCCTAGTATGCTGACCTTCAGGGCCTGCTGTGAGCTGTAGATTTTTAGGAAAGCTGACAATGAAACAAGTATCAAAGGCAGGCTGGCAAAATGGGGAATTGTTTTTTTTTTTCTTGCTACATCATTTTTTATATAAACATTAACCACATAGTATTTTTATTTTGATATATTGATTTAGGTTTCAATTCAGCAAGGTAACTTGAGCAAGTGTCTAACTTCAACCACATGAATAGTCCCTGGATGAAATGGGGCTTTATTGTATTTTCAAACAATTGTCTGAGGCACTTCGGGTACATTGACAGTGTGATGAAAGACCCTGTCGTAGCTGTGGCTGGCCTGGGTCAGCTGGCTTGGGTTGGTAGGGTTTGGGCTGTGGGGCTATACGATTACAGTGTAGACTTTCAGGTTTGGGCTGAAGCCAAGCTCTATGCTCCAACCTAAGCTCAAAGGTCTACACCGCAATTTAATAGGCCTACAGGCAAGCCCCTTGAGCCTAAGTCAGCAGACGCAGATCAGCTGTGGGTCTTTTATTTCAGTGTAGATGTTCCCATAATGTTTCGAGTACCTATGGTCATTTTAACCATTTAAATACATGTAACCTGAGCCATCTCTGTGTGTTTTGTGCAGAAAGCTTGATTATTACTGCTAAAGATTTAACAAGTAAGGCTCTGACTTTTCTTACAGTTAAGACATCTGTTTTATTTTTCTTTAGATGAGAATTCATTGGGAAACTACATTACTGCCAGTACATGATGCATTCCAAGCAAACAGTACTTTCAGGATCTAGAAGTTTTAGCCAGAAGAAGCTACAGTTTTTTCTTTTGTTCTAAAGAGAATAATCTTTTGATGCATGCATTTGCAATGACTAGTCTCTGTAGAATATGTTCATTGGTAGTAGTGCTGCAGCTATTACACATTTATTCTCTGGGAATTTATTCATTTAAACATCAGATAGGTAAAGACAATGTGAATTTCTCTACTAATGGCAAGCCATTTCCTTGGAACAAGCTGAGGCTTCCTGATATGGTAATCCCAATCCAATATGATCTCTGTGTCCACCCTAATCTTTCTTCTCTACATTTTACTGGAGTGGAGAGGATAGAGATCCTTGTGCAAAAGAACACTAGCTTTATCATCTTGCACAGCAAAAGCCTTGAAATCACCAGTGCAGTTCTTCTGCCCAAAGATGGTTTGGAGTCCAGTAAACCAGGAAAACAGCTTCAAGTTTTAGAGCATCCTGCACATGAGCAAATTGCCCTGCAGGGTCCTGAAGTGTTAACAGCTGGTCAGCGATACCTGATTGTCATAGAGTTTCATGCACAACTGGCAGATGGTTTTGATGGATTTTACAAAAGTACTTACAAAACTCGTGATGGGGAAACAAGGTAAGGAGACTTTGTGAAGTTTTCTAGAGAGACAAGGTGGAAGAGGTAATATCTTTCATTGGACCATTTTCTACTGGTGAGAGGGGGAGACACTTTCAAGCCACACAGCTCTTCTTCAGGTCTCTAGTATCATGGGACTGACACAGCTACAACTAAACTGTATAAAGTTTTACAGGTATTTATGCCCTGATCTCAAGGCATAAATACCTTTTGTCTTCTCTCACTATTTAATGTTAATTGGATGTTTTCCTGTGATGTGACTTGTATGAAAGCAAAGCAATTAGCCCGAGCTTTCTGTGTATGAAACTTTTAATGAAAATGCTAATTAAGAAGCAGGTGTGCAGCTCAGTGGGCGGGCCACACTGCAGGCATAGGTCTGAAGTAATTGCACTGAAGTCAGTGATGGTCCACCAGTGTAAAATCAGTCGGGGGCGCCCCTGAACAAAAAGCAGTAATATGGGGTTTCCTCTTCAGTTGGGCTTGGGGCATGGTGTGCCTTGCTCGGCTCAGCAGTAACCTTTATGGCCCAATTACAAGTGCTAATGCTGTGAGTCTGGCTCTGTTCTCCTGAGTCAGAGGAAGAATGGCAGCTGTTATGTGATGCCTCAAAGAATTTTAAACTGGGGAGTCATGGGTGGCTATCTGTGAGTGGTGGGGAAAGCTCTCCCTGAGCAACAATTCATTGGGGGTGCAACAGATAAAAATGATAGCAGGAAAGTTTTGTATTACCAAGTATAGTTTTTTTTATTCAAAATCCTAGGCCAAGGGTTTTTAAATGTTGGGTTGTGGCTGTAAGGGTAAGCTGCTAGCTGGCTGCGAGATGCTTTGTTTACCTGAGCATCTGCAGGCATGGCCACTCACAGCTCCCAGTGGCCATGGCACACTGTTCCTAGCCAATGGGAATTGTGGGAAGCAGTAGCCCAGCCTACACCACTTCCCACAGCACCCATTGGTCGGGAATGGTGTACCACAGCCACTGGGAGCTGCGTGCAACCTTGCCTGCGAATGGTCAGGTAAACAAAGTGTCTAATGGCAAACTAGTGGCTTACCTTTACAAGCCGTGACCCAAAGTTTGAAAACCCCTGTCCTAGGTCATCACTTATTTTACAGCAGGGGTCTCAAACTCCAGCCCATGCATGGCACCCCATCCTCTAAGCATGCAACTTTGGGGATCACTGGGGGGCCCTGGCCTAGAACCCACCCCACATCCCACGCTGGAGTCCTCACCCCCTCTCACATCATAACCTTCTGCCCTAACCTGGAGGCCTCTCCCTCAATCTGAAAATCTCATTTTTGGCTCCACGTTGGAGCAAAATCTAAAACCCCGGATGCCCTGAAGAATTAATCTTACCCTGCTCATACTGAAACAAAGTGGACAGAGATCCCAAAACATTCAAGAAAATATATTATTTTACTGGTATTTGAGCCATATCTTAACCAATAAAAAGCATAACAGTACTGTTTAGAAACTTTATTCTTATAAACTTGCTAGATCAAGGGCTAAACCCATTGCAGGCTATGATACAAAATTAGTGTCACTCTTGATTTCATGTAAACTTGGAAATATTTTTTTTTGCATTATGTCTCACAGGATAATAGCCACTACAGATTTTGAGCCTACCTCAGCACGAATGGCTTTTCCATGTTTTGATGAACCATCTTTCAAAGCCAACTTTGCCATCACAATAAGGAGAGAGAAAAAACATATTGCATTGTCCAACATGCCAAAGGTAAGATTTTGTTAAAAGATTGGTGATGTAATCACATAACAGCTCTGAATATTCAGTTTCTAATTCTTATTTTTGACTGATTAAAGTTATGGTCAGGAAATGTTTTTTTTTTCCTGCTGAAAATGTGGGTAAAAATGAAAACAATGATTAGGTGGCATTTTCAGGAGAAAATATCACATGTTCATCCAAAAAAACACCCTAGAAATTTAGCAACTGAAACTGTTGTTAGTTTTCATGTTTTCAGTTTTCTGATAAGAAATATCAAAACTTTTTTGAGGAAAGCAGACCCTTTCCATGAAATACTTTAGTCAAAAATTCAATTTTTCATAGGAAAAAAGATTTTGAAAGAAAATTTTAGACTAACCCTGTATAAAACAGAATACATTATAGACCAAATACAACATGATGCTGCAAAGCCTTATGAATATATTCAACTACATATACTTTCATAATTCCGTTGAAGTCAATGGGACTATTCATATGTGTAAATCTAAGCACTTACGTAAGTGCAGCAGCAGTGTACCCAGTTTGACATTGGATTTATCCACTGCCTTAGTTTACCTCCTTCCTTAGTCAATCAAATGTCCACAACTGAAGCCTTCTAATCAACTCACCTTTTGGGGGAATCTGGTTTCTTAATCTAAAACAACAGCTGAGCTTTACATTTTTCATCCCCCTACCCCAGAGTCACTAGTTCCTTCCAGCCCTTTATCACCATTTTCATAGCCCACCCTCCTTATAGGCTTCTCCCTTGGGCTTCACAGTCTCTTACAGTGCTTTCCTCCTGAGGCTTTCCTGCAGTGGGCTCCCCCTTCTTGCAGGTCTTTCAGCCTTTTAAGCTAAGCCAGACATTTTCCTTATGTACCACAGTAGCGCTCCTGTCTGTCACATGACCTTGCAGGACTAAAATTCCCCAGATCACTCAGGAGCTGTGCCTGCAGTCATGCTTTTAAAAAGGCCAAGGCTTGGAACAGTTGACTGGCTCTTGGCCACCACTACCCTTAAAGAGGAAAGACCATCCTGCTATAGCATTGGGGCCCACAACTTTAAGCTCTGTGGCATAGGGATTTTACCATTGTGTTTCTTTGGGCAGGGTCTAGAACATTGTGTATGCTCCCAGCATGTGAATAATGAATACATTTTCCTGATGTAACTTTTTTGAATTCGGGGTTGATTTTGGCTTGCCATCCAATATTTAGTTTACTCATGGTATCAGTTTATCGGTTTGTGAGAATTTTTAATAAAAGAACATTGCTTTTTTCCCTATTGCAGATTAAAACAATTGAACTCAAAGGAGGTCTGTTGGAAGATCATTTTGGAGTCACTGTTAAAATGAGCACTTACCTTGTAGCCTACATAGTTTGTGATTTTAAGTCTGTGCAGACTACAACATCATCAGGAATCAAGGTGAGTTCAGGTTTCAGCATGGCCAATAATTTAGGTTACCTTAGGGCTTGACATTTTTTATCAGAGCAGTGAGGTTTACAGGCAATGAGGAGAGACTGAAAATGTGAAGTCATACACCCAGGAAGGGGAAATAAACAACACAGGTACAAATCAGTCGATGTAACCAAACAGTTATACTTACTGCATTAAAGCAAGTTAATTTCCAGTTTTTCTGCCTAGTAACATTTCTAATAAAAATTTTTGCATAGTACCAAGTGCTGAAGTTGCTGCAGAGAAAGTATGTGATTGAGATGGCAGGAAGGGAATTGATCCAAATATGAAGAACTTTGGGAATCACTGCTGTAATCAATTTTCACAGGTATCCATCTACGCATCACCTGACAAATGGAATCAAGCACATTATGCCTTAGACGCAGCAGTGAAACTACTGGAATTTTATGAGAAGTACTTTCATATTAGCTTTCCCTTACCAAAACTGGGTAAGTCAAACAACAATCATTGAATCAGAAGATTGGGGTTGGAAAAGACCTCAGGAGATCACCCCCTGCGCAAAGCAGGACCAGCCTCAACTAAATCATCCCAGCCAGGGCTTTCCCTTAAAATTTTCTAAGGGTGAAGATTTCACCACTCCCTAAGCAATCCATTCCAGTGCTTTACCTCCTTCCTAGTGAAATAATTTTTCATGGTGGCCAAACTAGATCTCTCTCATTGCAACTTGAGAACATTTCTCCATGCTCTGTCACCTGTCACCACTGAGAGCACCTTGGATCCATCCTCTTTGGAACATCCTTTCAGATAGTTGAAGGCTGCTATCTAACCCCCTCATTCTTCTCTTCTGAAGACTCAGTAAGCCCAGTCCCCTCAGCCTCTCCTCAAAAGTCCCCTACTCATTTTCATTACTGTCCACTGGATTCTCCAATTTGTCCACATACTTTCTGCAGTGGGGTAGGGGCAGAACTGGATGCAGCACTCCAGATGTGGCCTCAGCAGTGCCAAATAGAGGGTAGTAATCACTGTCCTCTGTCTCAGCGGTGGGCAATAATTTTTGGCTGGGGGCCACTTCAGAAATTTTTGAAGTTACCCTGGGCTTCACTATAAGGGTGGGGCCTCAGGTGGAAGGGGCAGGGCCAGGATACTTCCCTGCTTCCCCACCCACAGATCATGATTGGTCTGGGGGTGGTGGAGTGTGTTTGCTCCCCCCCAGAGGTTCCCCTAGGCACCCATGGCCCTAGGGGTGGGAGGAGACTTCACGTGTTCTCCCTTCTGCCCCCCAGGCCAATCAAGGCTTGGGGGTGGGGGAGCACGCAAAGCCTCCTCTCGCCCTGCCAGGAGCGCATGGCACTTCTAAGCACTGCATTCTCCTTGAAGGGTGGGGGCAGGCCGGAGGAAACTTCATGTGATTACCCCAACCCCCCAGGCCTTAATTGGCCAGGGAGCGGGGAAGCGGCAGGGCCTCTGTGGGCCATATCAACCTGTTTGGTGGGCCGGATCTGGCCCACAGAGGCCCTTTTGCCCACCCCTGCTCTATCTGCTGGCAATGCTCTTACTAATGCAGCCCAATATACTATTATACTTATTGGCAACAAGGGCACACTGTTGACTCATATCCAGCTTCTCATAGACTATAATCCCCACTTCCTTTTCTGCAGAGCTGCCACTTAGCCAGGCGGTCCCCTGCTTGTAGTAGTTCATGGGATCCATCCGCCCTAAATGCAGGACTCTGCACTTATTCTTGTTGAACCTCATCAGATTTCTTTTGGCTCAATCCTCCAATTTATGTAGGTCACTCTAAACTCTCTCCCTACCCTACAGTGTATCTACCTTTCCCCCAGTTTAGTGTCATCTGCTAAATTGCTGATTACAGTCTATATATAACTCTTTCAGTGACAAAATTTGTTTAATTTCTTCTTTCTCTCACAAAATTGAGTGAGCAATTCAAAATTGTATTTTAGCTACAAAAGGCCAACATGTTATTTGAAAGATTGTTTTGAAATAGAGTGCTTATAGGTTTCTGCATAGTTTGTCTGAAATCAAAATGTTTTTCCTTCTGAAAGCAAAATTCTCTGAGATGTACCCTGGATAAACCTGAAAGCCTTGAATTAATAATGTAGCTTGACTATGTGAGAACAATCAAAATACAAGATTTGTGCAGAATATTGGAGTGAGAAGTTATCCTCTTGAAATAAAGGAGCAAATGAAAGAACTTGGAGAATCTGAGATTCCATTACAGCATAATATCGTTTATGTGAGTGCCCGGGAAGACAAATGAATAGATTATCTAAATTGAGGCAATTTTCAGTGTAGTTAATAAACTGTAGCACACTGGCCCCTGTTTCAGTTAACTAGCTGTTTCCAGTAATTGAAATTTGGCTAATCAGATTTTTACTGTATTTAAAAAATCTTCCTGTTGTGTCCCCAGTTGTGGCAACTTCATAAATCATGGTCCCGAGTCTTGCTAAGTACATAAGTATGTGGCCAATCCTGCAAATGCTTACTCTTGAGAATAGAGTAGCAGTGTCCAAACTTCACCTCTTATGCTCCCCCTTTCTAGGGTTGCCAGATGGTTTCAACAAAAATACCGGACACACTTGACATTACATCACAATTACATTACATCTTATTTAGAAAATACCAGACATGTATATTTTCTCATTTATATTTTCTCAATTTGTTTCCCAAACAGAAAACTCAAATACTGCACTGTCCGGTTCAAAACCGGACTCCTGTCAACCCTATTTACCACTAAGGGAATGTGTCTGCATTCCCTGGGATGGGACCAGTGTCCAAGAGTGGGAGCCAGGGTCCTATGGCCAAGAGCAGGAACTGAAGGGCCAAATGGTGCTGGATGGCTCCGCTGCATCCCAGGCCATTCCTAGAAGGGTGCACTCCACAGATTGGGGATCCCTGAAATAGAGGTTTCTAGAATTATACTGAGCTCTGTGTAAAACCTGAGAGGAATTCTTTGGGTTCAGTCTCTTCTTTGATTGACCCACAGCAGTGATCAGGAGTAACTTCACAGGGAGTCCTTTGTGACTCCCAAGTGTATGGTTTCACAGCATGTGACTCAGCACTTCAACTCTGTTGTGCTCTTTCATAATTAAAATAGTTTAGGTTTTTTTTTTAAAGACTATTGTACCACAGTGCAACTAGCCTTTAAATCAGGATTGGATTTTCCAAAGGGAAAGCAATGCTGAAATCAAGTAAATAATGAACTCAGAACCATATTCTATCAACAGACACTGAAAAATTACAGAAGAACAAGACGCATGAGAGGATCTCTTCCTCTCCCTGCCTGCAAGAGATATGGAGACCGAAAACAACTCTGCAGAGCAAAGTGACAGGGAGAGGCAGACCAAAGAGATTCAGCAGCAGAAGTACTCAGAACAAGGGCAGCCTTTAGTTAGCATTTTACTTGGAATAGCGTTACCTAAAAAGTGTCTTTGTAGTGGACCTTTTTATTACCCATGTCAAATATGGAGCTAACTTGCAAATGAGATTAAAAATATTAAAAGCTCATGATGCATCCTAATGGTTTGGCAAGAAACAGATCATTCACCCCTGGCAAATAATCTTCCTTCTGCAGATAATGCTCTTTCATACATGTTTTGGTTTTCCTTTCCTTCCTGGAAGTCTCATAATATTTGGAAATTTTGTTTTGTTTTTGACAAGTCCCTCTCTCTCATACAAGATGTACACTTTTTAATGTAAGACAAGTCAATCTGAATAGAAAAAGTAAACTTCCAACATTATATTTTACAAAATTGTTTACTATGAGAGCTGTAGGATGACCTAGCATGTTTGTCAATTGAATTGCTTTGCTAGAAAGGACCACCTGAATGTGCAAATGTAATCAGGATTTATAGAGCTGATGGTAAGGCATTTGCATTTCAAGCAGGTAACACACACAGAGCGTACGAGGGTGCATGGTTTGTAGTAGTTTGTTTTCTGACCAGCAGTATTTTTCAGGCCTTGCATGCGGTTGGGTAAGTAGTTCTGTAGGAGTGTGCAACAGTGGCAGCTCCCAACAGAGGGAGAAAATTAGCAGGGAGCAAACGGGAAGATCTGAGTTTCTGCAACTGCCCAACCCAGCCCAGTGGTTCAGGGCCAAGTGCAATACACAAATGTAGATCCTTTGCCTGCTGTATGTTCTCAGCTTGCCCCTACACTGATTGTGTATATGAATATTTATTTCTAGGCTTTCCTATGGTGCTTATTACCACAATAATATAGCTGTTCACTAATATGGATGAATTTATTCTCAACATACTTGTGGGATAAAGAAGTATAGTTAATATCACCATTATACAGGTGAGGAGCTCAGGCACAAAGAAATTAATTGATTTTCCCAAGGTCATTTATGACAGAGCTAGGGAAAGAACCCTCAGTTTTTCTAAATCCCGCTCCAGGGCCTTTATTCACAGGACCATCTTTCTTCCCTGTAGGGCAGGGGTGGGGAACCACAGGCCTGGGGGTGGGGTGTGGGGCAGGGGGCTGGATGGGGCCCTGGCTTACCTGGATCCGGCCCCGGAGGCTCAGGGAATCCCCTGAAACACTGGGGAGAGCCCGTACTGACACTCCAGCGCCCCTGCTGTCCCACTGCAGGGCTGGAGTACACAGGGCCCCCTTAGGCTCTGGTGTGGGAGGGGAATGTGGTGTCTTCCTCTTTCTCTGTCATGGACCACCTCAGTGAGGGTGTTTTTTGTTTTGCTTCTCACTTGTGTGCGGACCCCAACTGATTTTTCTGAGAATTAGTAGCCCCAATCCAAAAAGCTTTCCCACTCTTGTTGTAAGATTACACAGGAAGCAGAGCTGGAGACAGGTCTCTGGATGTTAAAGCAGAGCTGGAGACACAGTCTCTGGATGGTAGGCCTGTATTTTATTACTAAAATCTGGTGTCTCTCTGATATCCATTTAAAAATAAGGAAGAAAAGTAAAGCAAAATAAGTTGTGTCTCTGTCAGATTCTAGCATCGGCTTTGCTAGCAAACGTATCTTGACTGTAACGCTTATTTACCCAGCCTACAATTCCTTGTCCAATTAAAAGGGGCTCATGTTATTCCACTGCTATACTCATCAAAGAGGAGTCTTGTTTTGAATCTTGAAAGTTGATTTGTCCCTGTCTTTCCCACTCTTTCTCTCCCTTTCTCCTGTGAAGGTCTGATTAGAGTCAATGGACGTGATTGCACTGAGTTTGGGAAAGAACACATGATCATTGAACTTGTCCACAACAAAAAACTTGGAAAGTTAATACTGTACTCAGTAATAACACAGCATTTATTTTACACCTTAGATCTTGTTGCTATCCCTGATTTCCAGTCAGGAGCTATGGAAAATTGGGGTCTCATCACATATAGAGAAACTTCACTGCTCTATGATCCCAAGACCTCCTCAGCATTTGACAAACTGTGGGTCACAAAGGTGATAGGCCATGAGTTAGCACATCAGGTAACTTTTTTCTGAATTTAACTTAGATTTCTTTTTTGCAACCCTGAAAAACAAGCCACTTATATAGAGATGGTAGTTAAAAGCTAAGGCTGAAGTACAGACAATCTAAAGAGCTTTAACAGTGTTAATGTTATGCATGTAGCCAAGAGAACAAATGACTTAGAAGGGAGAAGAATTGTGAATAATAATAAAAATAATAGTAATCAAGGGTATTTATTAAGGTACCTTTCTGTAGTAGAATTTAGAGTGCTAAGTGAAAGCATTTAGGACAAATTTTAGCTCTCCGTTATGCCAGTGGCAAGGTGGAGTAACTCCATTGATTTCAGAGGAGTTATTCCAGATTGACATTTGTAAATGCAAGCAGAATTTAGTTCCTTAACTTTAAAAAAAAAAAATCCTGTCAATTCTTGCTTCCTTGTCAACTTACAAATATTTAAATTCAAAAACACTCTCAGGCTTCTTTTTATTATGGTGGCTGCATGTATTAGCGAATGTTGACTTTTCTTATTTTGAAAGCTTAAAAAATAGTAAAAAAGGAGAATAACTATGAATGTGTTTGTGAGCCAAATAGCATTGAAAATGAAGCTTTCAGTTAATTCATAGAACAGATGTAGTAAGCAAGTAATAGGAGTGTAAGCTTCTCCCACGCTCTCTAACAAGATGTTGCAATGCTCATTAGAGGGTCCACTCCCACAAGTAATAAGCTATTTCATCCTCCATGTCAATTCAAACTTTTGCTTCCTTTGATTTACAGTGTGACAGAATATAGAATAGCTTTTTTTAAAAAATGCATGTAGATTCAGAAATAAAAATCCAACATTTCTTATCACATTTCATGAAATTCTGGTTTTGTCCTTTTTTTGTTCTCTTCTATTTTGTTCAAGTTTTCTTTGTGTAAATCAAATTTGATCTTAATAAAGCACACTAATGTACCTGAACTTAAGAAAAAGCTACCTTGTTAAAAATAGCAATTGCCAAGTTTCATTTTACCTTTTGTTTACTTTAGAATTTTTCTTTTAGTGGTTTGGTAATCTGGTTACTATGGAATGGTGGAACGACATTTGGCTAAATGAAGGTTTTGCCAGATTCATGGAGTTGGTATCTATTAATGCTACATACTCAGAGCTGCAGATTGTAAGTAATATTGCTATCTTGCTAATCCTTTTTCTCTGTTGGGTTCTGTTGAAAAACAGGTCACTACCAGAAAAATACAATAAAATGTATTGTCTGCAAAAGTGTTAGCAAAGAGAGCATCTGAAGTTTAGAATAGCAATATATCTTTAGAATTAATGCCTGGTCTGTTTGCACATTTTTGCAGTAAAATTTATTCTCATTTTTCTTTGTAAACCCTATTACATCTCTCTTTCCTAAATCTAAGCAATGTTCTTCTTTTTAAAAGGATTCCACTAAAAGCTAAGAATCTATGTGGTATGTTGCATTATAGCATTTACAACAATATAGTTATGGTTGAGAAGGCATTTTTCTATTGAACTTTTTTTTCTGGAGACTTAAACACTTTTTGGAAAAAAATATACTTGAGGCAAAAGCTTCTCATATTTGTTCACAACTCACAAATGAATTTATCTCGAAACTCTAACCTTGAATTTGCCTATTTTTTAATTCTTTTTACATAATTTCCAGACACCTGCTTTTATTCAATTGTGGATTATGCTGGCACACATAATATATGCTATGTATGTAGCATAGAGAATCTATTGTAAACTATATGCATAAAATTATTTAGCATATAACAACTATTTGCTCCCCTTAGAAATTATTAGAGGCCCAATTTGCAAAATTATTTTGTGAATTATGAACACTCAAACTGGATTCAGCCCTTCATCAACAATTCACCTTTAATTATAGCAGAGCCTATGCTCCGCTCTAATAGAGGCCAGTGTTGGATCTGAACTTAGATTGTGATGGTCATTATTTTCACTGACCTATTAGGGAGTTTGGATCTGAGAATTTGTATCAGATCTATTTTTGTTAGGAAGTAAAATGGGTTTTTTTGCAAGTTTTTTTGTGCAAAGTATGCAAATTTTAGGTATTTCAAATGTGAAGCAAAAATATCAGTATAGTTTGAATCTTTTCTTGCAGGAGTTGCACTTGATCATTATGCCCAAGAAGAGGTTTTTGAATGAGGTTTCTGTATTTACATTGTAAATTATTTCTGTTCAAAGGAGTGTGTATCTGTTTGATACGTATCCTATCTAGAAGGTGATAATTGTCCTTACTTCCCACAGGAGGATTACTTTCAGAATGTATGTTTTGGTGCAATTGCAAGGGATTCATTAAATTCATCTCATCCAATCTCCAACCCAGCAGAAACGCCTATTCAAATAAAGGAAATGTTTGATACTGTATCCTATGACAAGGTACTGTATATTAGTTCATGAATGCAAATGATCTTTTGCAGCCATGACACTTGAAAGTCTAAGCAACCTGAAAGTGAGGAATTTGGAGGGAAAACTGAATTTTTAAGTATGACGACCAATTTCACATTGGCTCTCTACATTTTTTCTAACCTCCCATGAATGGATTTATTATGGTTCCATTTTGCTAACCCCTTGGCTCTGGTCACACAGGGTTACCCACTAATAATGATAACTAAGGTGAAATCCTGTCCCATGTTTGGTCTGAATACATGGGCTGTGTGCAGGAGAGTTCAATAAGAATTGCATGTGTGTTACAACATTCTTCCCTTTATACCAGTCCATCTCGTGGTATGTTAGCCTTCCAATCCAGCGGCATTCTGCCCCCCACCCCCATCTGTAGAAGTGTTGGCCAGTGCATCAATGTAGCCACATCCTGCCCCAGCTTCAACACACAGCTCTGAATTGCTGTGGATGGAACCTCACTTTATATTACAAATAGGGTATGGATAGGATGTTTCACAGGCTTCTCGATCCTGGCCCCAACCAAGATATAGCAGAACCCCCCTAATTCCTGAGCCAACTGCAGTACTCCTGTGTGGACAGTATTTGCCTCACCAAAGAGGGTATGTCTACACTAGCTCGTTAGTTCGAGCTAGGTAGGCAAATGAGGGCAACCGGAGTTGCAAATGAAGCCCGGGATTTAAATATCCCGGGCATCATTTGCACGTTCCCGGGCGCCGCCATTGTTAAATCCCCCTTAGTCCGAACCAACTGCCCGCGGCTAGACGCGGCAGTTAAACGTTAATTCGAACTAACTCCTTAGTTCGAATTAACTGTTACTCCTCGTGGAATGAGAACACTAATGAGAACGGTGTGATTTTTTATACTAAATTACTTTCTTAACCTATCATTGTAAGTGTGGATTCATATTGTTCTGTTTCCTGCCCTTCTTAGATCCCTTGAGATGATGTGGCAACAATGAAATATCTGTTGCATTTTATTTTAAATATAATATTTTACTAGTTTGAACTTCCAGTTTATATGTCAATTGGCTGGCAGTGCCATCCCATCTCAGCAGCTTAAACTAGAGTGCATGCAACAAGAGGAGTAAAATGGCCAATCCAGTCACATAATCTATGGTTCTGTGGCCATGCTAACACACATGGTTGATCCTTATAAAGTATCCTTGAAGGAAAACAGGCTGCTGGATGCTCCTTATTCGTTTTATTTATTTATTTATTTTGCAGTGGCAACCAAAACTAAAGCCTACCCTGGCTTCTCAGTGTAGGCTACACTGGAAAGTTGCACCAGTTTAACTTAAACCAGTTATTGATCAAAATAGAGTTTAAATCAATAATTTTACTTTGAGTTGCTTCTTTCCATTTGACTTAACTAATTTTCAATAGATTTAAGATCATTGGAAGTAAGTGGTTCCTATATTAAAATTGGAGTGTCCACAAAGGAGTTAGCACTTTTAAAACTATCTTGGTTTAAATTCACATTAAGTTGTCTACACAGGACAGTTGCACCAGTACAAGGCCCAAGTTCTTTCTGAAACTTATAAAAGACAGGTGAAGTCAAGAAGGCTTTGCAGTCAACACAGTAGCCCTGTTCTTCACTAACTTCAGGCTTCCTCTGCTTTGAGGAGCTGAAGAACTGGAAACTCCAGTGCTGGGCTTCTGTTGGGGATTCCAAGAGAATAAGGTCAATAGCCAATACATAGGTATTTAACAACTGTTTGGGAGTAAAGTTTCAATATACCCAGAGACCAAAGCAGAGGATGCTTTAAATACATATGACAGAAGTAGTAACAACATTACTTGGTTTATGGTATACGTCTATGATATTTATATCAACAATATTAAATTACAGCATCATTGATTGTTATTACCCCAAGCAATAAAAGAAATTAATTTATGCAGCATTGGCATTTACCCTTTATACAGAATTCCTTCACTATGTCAGATCAGCATCTGATAGAATACTAATGTGAATTTGTGTGAACTCTTGATTTAAGTTTATTAATCAGTGTATTTAATAGCTGTTTAAATTAGTTAATTGCCCAAACATGCATGTACACTCTTTAGTACTAAAAAGTTAATTGGAGTTTATAAAGAATTTTGAGGTCCTTCAAATGAAAAGCTAACCAAGTGACAAGGCGTGTGTTTTTTTTGTTTTGTTTTGTTATGTCATTGTAGAACAATCTTAACTATAAGATTAACCAGAGTCAATATGGCTGTGTACAGATACACGAGGAAGATTTTTAATCCCCGTTATTGTAATATAGCTGTTCTTTTGTCTAAAATCCAGAGTCAGTGAATATGTCTGTAACAAGCATCCATTTGCTGGTACTGAAAATTTGTCATTAATGACTTCTGGATATTTGCAGGTTTTTGTCTGTAGAATCCACTGTCAGATACAAAATTAGAGAACTTGGTTATTATCAATAGAGACAATTCAACTTTCTTTGGGATGCGGGGGATACCCTTTCACATTATATGAGAGCACTGAAATCAGACAGTGGCAAAAACTATATTACAAATGCATTTCAACACCTCTGTGCTATGCTAACTACCAGTGACCTGACCGCCAGAATCCAATAGGTCTAGGGTTGCCAGGTTTTGAACCGGACAGTCCGGTATTTGAGCTTTCTGTCTGGGAAACAAATTGAGAAAATACCGGACATATAAATGTCCAGTATTTGCTAATTAATTTTGTATTATTATCATGAGTATCAATATGTAGTTGCGTACTGCCTGGCTGGTAGACACGCTCACACTGTGTGAGCGTGTCTACCAGCCAGGCAGTAGAGCCAGGGCGGGATGGAATCCTCGGGGCCGGACTCATCTGTGAGCCCCGCTGGGACCGTGTGCAGGACGGGCAGTGCCCCGGGATCTGCATGCGCCTGGACCAGCCCCGCTCCCCGCTGACCGTTTTTCCCCCCCCCTCCAACCCTCCCGACCCCCTCCCAGTCAGCCCTGCTTCCCGCCGGCTGGTTCCTTCACCTGATCTCCCCCGGCCAGTCACGCTCCCCCGACCAGTCACGCTCCCCAACCCTGTCCCGGCCAGTCCTGCTTCTTGCCGTTCATTCCACCCCACCTCCTCCCAGCAAGCCCCGTTCCCCTCCCGGCCAGTCCCCACCCCCATCTGAGATCAAGTGTGTCCAGTATATTTTTTAAATCATCTGGTAACCCTAAATAGGTCTCCATGGTAGCTGTGACATTTCAGAATGCTCCAAAGAGATGACGAGTATGTCTTTGGGCATCATGTCTTGAATACCCATTTTCACCTGGCTGACGAAAATATTCAGTACATATCTCTGAAGCAATTGTTCCGTTCATACCATGTTAGCAATACACTTTAAGCTCTTAATTTAACCATCACTGACTAAACAACACATGAGTAAAGGAATGCAATATAAAATCATTTATTTGAATATTTGCTATTTTCCTATTTTAGGGAGCTTGTATTTTGAAGATGCTCAAAGATTTCCTATCGGAGGAGGTGTTCCAAAAAGGAATAATTCACTACTTGAAGACATACAGCTACACAAATGCAAAGAACGATGACTTGTGGAACAGCATGGCCAATGCACGTTCTGTTCGTTGCTGAAATATGTTATACTAGCAGACTTACCTGGCATTGCCTGAGTCTTTCAGGGAGGGCCTTGGTCCTTGAGGATGTGGGGGGAGGGTGCAAGAGTTGGGGGCCAAGGGCCTAGTCTCTCTTCTCCCTCCCCCGGTCACCCTCCCAGCCCGCTTGGGGCCTGTTCTCTCCTCTCACCCCAAGGCATTGTGGCCAAGGGCCAGAGGGAGGGAAAGGGTTTGGGGCAAGGGAACTACTCACCAGTGTGCTGGCAGGCAAGTGGTAGAGCACCAGCCCTGTTGGCCACTCCCTTGGTGGTGCCCCCAATGGACACTCTGTATGTTAGCTCTCCCCTGCAGGTTCACTGCCCACAGTGGCCACTTTCCTTATTGCATCCCTCCAGAAGCAGCCTCTCCCTTTGCATGTTATAGAAAACTGTCCCTTTGCCAGGGCTTCCATTTCTCCTGGCATAACCAAACTCTGACTTTGCTTTAAGTTAGGAGAAGAGGAAGTTGCATACCAAATTTGGTGTCCCTGGTTCTTACCATTTAGGAGGAGTTCTTGAACAAATTGACTTGCAGACAGACAGACAGATACACTCTTTCTTTTTTTAATTTATATATAAATAATAACCATGTGTGCAGCAGTTGCAAATATATAGATATGTTGTTTGTCACTGGTAAATTTATCCTTGTACAAACATACCTACTAAATATGCTCAAATGAGGCAATAAGAAGCATTGGTGAGGATCTGTCATTAGTAGCCTTTTGTTTAGTGAGTGGCATTTGTAACTTCAAATGTATTAAGTTATTTGATTGATCTTTTTGATTTTTTTTTAAATGAACTCTTCTGAAACCATGTTAAATATGTTAGGATTCACCTTTCTTTTATGTTTTACAGACATGTTCTGAAAGTGATTTCTCTTCTGGCAACTTTTGCTATACAGCTTCCAGGCCCCTTGGCAACACAGTAAGTAAATTATTGGAAGGTAAAGCATCAGACTGACAAGATGGCCGACTGCTGATTTTAGGGCTTAGAAAACAAAACTTGCATCTCCATTCTTCAGACTGGTAACTGCTCAGCTTGTCCTTGACTTGATGCACTCAGACTCTGAGAAAGTAGTTCTAGATATGCTGCATTTACTAAATGCGTATCCTGGATCTAAAATGTAGTGCAGTGGAGCTTGTCACTTGCTTTATTCACTAGAGATATGTTTGCCATGAGGAAGAGTGAATTAAAAAAACAAAAAAGAGACAAAATTTAGAAGAAAGGAATGGCTTTGAATGTCACTTACTAGACAGTAGATTATTGGTCAATAGGACTTTTTCTGAATGATGTTATTGCATACTCAATTTTTATTCTGGAATATTCCAGAAATACACAGGGGTGTCTGAGCACAGATTGGCCAAAATGCATCCAAGAATCTGATCCAAATTGAGGTTTATGACCTTACACAGCACCTTTGAAATTAAGCTATTCATTACTTGCAGCTAAGTATATTGTGACAGGAAGCATATGGTACAGCCAGGAATGGAACACAGTTCTAGTGTCTCCCAGTTCTACATTTAACCCTGGTCTACAATATGAGGTTAAGTCGAAGTAAGCTGTGTTAGGTCGATTTTATAATGAATGTGTCTACACCACCAAGTCCCTTCTACTGACCTACAGGTTTTTTTAAAATCAACAGATATACTCCCCCTTGACAAGAGGCTTGGCACTAAATTTGACCTTTCTAAGTCAAATTTGGAGTAGTGTAGACAAGCACTAGGCATGAGATTAGAAAAGCATATATATCCAGATTTATCCAAAAAATACACCCTCTGTCTTTGGGGAGCAGAGAAGATGGACTGGGAAATCTGTGCTTCCCAAAGATCTTTTTACAATTCATATGCACATACCTGTACTGGCTTTCTGGCAGTAAAGTTTGCTGCTATTATTTGTTAAATGGATGTCATGTACCAGGACCACTGTGGTTTCTTGAGTCTCCTGGAAACTTACTGATCATTCAGTCCTGGCTAGCTCCCAGAATCAGAAGGCAAACCAGAGTCTATCAGATTGTCAGCGCTGGTTATCTGGCTTGCAAGCTCAAATGTGCATAGATTTATTTGGGGGGATACTTTAGAGTGTGTCATTGTCTGTGGTCATTTCAGTTCGGTCATATGGGAAAACTTATGGAGATCAAAGAGATGATGAACACTTGGACACTTCAGAAAGGGATCCCACTGGTTCTTGTTAAATGTGAAGGGAAGACCCTAAGATTGCAACAGGAGCGCTTCCTTAAGGGTGTTTTTGAAGAAGATCCTGAATGGGCTGATTTGCAGTCAAGGTATCCACACTTACCTTACTTTGGTAATACTACTTATGTGGTGTTTGTTCTGTTGCTGCAGCTTCCAGTACAGGAAGAGGGATTTAATATTCTGATAGCTTGATTTTTCATTATTGCTTTCTAATACACTTAGATCAGCTGAGGCAGGAGGTAAGTTTATCAATAGATGATATGAAGTATATGTATGAGGCATAGAACATGATGTCTGGTGAACCATCTGTTCATAGTAAGTGTTACTGCTGACTTGGCAAGGGTGGACAACAGATGTCCACTTTCTTGGTTACTAGCATGGAGCTAATCAGCAGCTGTCTGTAAGGGCAGAGGTAAAATGTTACAGGAATCTATACTATTATAAAAGGAGAGGTGTCTGTCATGCCATCTGTCACAGAGAACCTTTGAGAAAACAGTGGAAGACTTGAGAAGTTAGGATAGAGTAGGATAGGGTGGGCTGGGCTGGTAGCTTCCATTTCCTCCTACTTCCCATCCCCACACCAAAGTAGCACTTGAAAGCAGCACAATGGGGCATGCAGGAGATGCAAGTGGCTTTCAGTGAGTTAGTGGGTGAGCTGTGTGATGGCAGAGCAGGGGAGAGAAGAATAGGATGAGAACTACAGGAAGAGAAAATGCTGAGTAGATTGAGGACTGGGAGAAAGAGGGAACAAAGAGAGGCGATAAGAACAGCATATAATACAAGGCCAAAGAACCCAGTAAGAGGCACTTGCATAGACTCCAGGACAGGCAGGAGCATGTCAGGTCTACCATCACAATAGGATGGGTAATGCTAGTATATATAAAGGGAAATTCTGTAAAGGACTTAACCAAAGGAACAGGATGGCACTGAAAAGTAAAATGTGTTCTTGGTTGGTAGGGTAGTGGAGGTAGGATGAGGATACTCTTCCATAAGACAGGATCATGCACTTAATAGCCAATGGGGGAAATAAGTGGTCCTCTAGTATTTTACAATATGCAGATTTCCTTTATATAAGCATGTAGAATGCAATTTCAAACCTAGATAGGGAAGTAGTCTTTCATTGAGAGGGCGGGGTACCTCTGTTAGTGCTGGCGTGTACTTGCTCGTAATTATACCAAGATTAACATTTTCAGCACCAGAGGCATAGCAAGGGTGTTATGCGCCTGGGAGCGAAGGCAAAATTGGCGCCCCCTCCTGCCAAATGGTGAGGCCCCAAACCTGGCGCATAGCTGAGCTCGACCCTGGGAGGAGTGGGGGGAGCTTGTACTGAGTCTTACCCGACCCCCTCCAGTTTGGGGCTGGGTCCTGCATGCACTAATCCTTTGGCAGAGGTGGAGGGAGTCGGGCTGGGGGCAGAAAGGTGGGGAGGAGGTAGCTCCAGCCAGTGGTGGCAGGCAGAGGAGGAGTAGGTGAGCAGAGGGATGACAGGGGGAGTGTAGGGGAACTATACAGGCACCTCACTAGTGTGGCACCCGGGGCCACTTCCCCCCTCCTCCCCGCGCCCTCCTCACTACACCACTGTAAATAATCCAGCTCTTAGGATATTTATTGTTTAATTAATTACTTATTTTACTAACTACAGACATATAAATTATATAGTTTTGTGGTTTGCATTCTGTTAAATATTTTTTTCTCTTTAATTTGTTCATATCCTGTTCTCATTAGGTTCATGTCTTTTACATAAAAAATGTCAAATTCTTAAATAGGTACGTTTTATAAAACATGAGAAGTTAATGTTATACAACCTAAATATGAATTTCATCACTATATTTCATTCAAGCATTTAAAACCACTGTTATAGCAAATGAGTAACACATTGCTTTAATGAATAAAAGTAAAAAAGATTTTGAGCATATCAAATGTATTGTAATAGAGAGGTAGCCATGTTAGTCGAATCTTGGTAAAACAAAGAAAAAAAGTTATGTAGCACTTTAAAGACTAACAAGATACCTAATACATTTATTATAAGCACTCTGTAATGTTTCCTAACTGCCCATTTACTTACCTAGTTAACCTAATTGTTTTTCACATTATCGCACAGCAAAAAACTACACGAGAGTTATCAATGTAAGAGATTAATTTACCTGTTAAAATAACACTCCGAAAAACTTTTAAATAAAACTAACACACAACACACACCCTCGCTTTCTTGAAGGCACTTGAAGCAATAAGTAGCCCAAAGCTGAGGATATCCTGCAAGCATGGCTTTCTGTCTGCCATGAGGACTTTTTCCTTCAGGCTGCCATGAGATTCTATCCTTAAGTAAAGGAGAGAGGTCTCTCTGAGCCGCTCTTCCAAATTTCACACAAGCCATTCAACTGAAGCCATAGATATCAAGATTCAAGGCCAACTTTGCCTTGAGCAGACTGCCTCTCCAGGTGTTCACAATCACAACATCCGAACATGTATAAGACTTTTAGTTGAGAAAGCCACGTTAATCCCAAGTCTCTGCTATGACTGGGAGATGGAAAATTGGCAACAAAAAGTGGGGTGATCTATCACTTCAGTAATGCCCACTCCTTTAGAATTGAGGCTCTGATTATCCAGCACCAGCTGAGGTAGAGCAGGCACTGTGTGCATGTCTGATACATTTTTACCAAAACTCCTGCCTGCCCAACTCACCAAAGGAGAAAGGAAACAGGGAGGCAAACAGGAATGGAATAGTACAGAACCCTTTTTATAAGATGCAGAGGGGTAGCTGAGTTAGTCTGTAACAGGAAAAACTTAAAAAACAACAAAACAGTCTAGTAGTACTTTAAAGACTAACAAAACATGTAGATCAGAAGTAGGCAAAAGGGCCTCCATGGGTCAGATCCAGTCTGTGGAGGCCCTGCTGCTCCCCTGCCCCCAGGCCAATTAGGGCTTAGGGTGGGAGAGCACGTGAAGCTTTCTCTGCTCTGCCCCCACCCAGCGAGCAGCACACGGCACTTCCAAGCACCACGTACTCCTCGCAAGGCAGGAGGAGGCTGCCCGCGCTTCCCCTGCCCTCAAGCCTTGATTGGCCTGGGGTTGGGGGAGTGCATGAAGCCATCTCCTGCCCTACCAGAGACATGGGTGCCTAGTGGAAAGGAGGAGGCAAAGGGGCTCCCCCACCCCAGACCCAATCATGGTCTGGGTAGCCCCACTCCTTCCTGTTTAGTCCCCACCCCTTCCGTGGTGACCCAGGGCTACTTCAAAAAATTTTGAAGTGGCCCCCGGGCAAAAATTATTGCCCACCCTTTATGTAGCTGGTATCATGAGCTTTCGTGGGTGGAAGTGGGTTGTGCCCACAAAAGCTCATGATACCATCCACATCAGGCATGTCAAACAGGCTTCTGGCGGGCTGCATGTGGCCCAATCAAAATTTTTTGTGGCCTGCCACAACATTTTATAAAAGAATAAAGTGTGGCCCACTGGCCGCTTGGAGCACATGGCCGAGTGCAAATCACGGCTGGCTGGGCTGCTCTGCATAGGCATCAAGTGCCTGCTCACAGCTGGCTGCTGTGCTCACACCTCCCCCAGCGCCTGAGGAAGAAATGTGTGGCGGCAGCAACACTGGCTCTGGGACCCAGGCATTAGGTATGGGGGGGAGGGGCTGGGAGTGCCTGGGTCTGGGGGATGGAGGAGGCATTGGGTTAGAGGAGTTTTCTCTGGGGGAACAGAGAGGAATTGGATTAGAAAGGGGATATGGGAGTGCCTGGCTCTGGGGCAGTGGAGGGGGATATTTTGTTAATGTTTTGGTTTTTTTATTTATTTATTTCCAAATAAAATCACAAAACATATATTAATTTTATATCAAATATATCTCAATTTTTTGCAGTTGCACGAATAATTATATGTTTATGCAAAATCTCAAACTTACAAAGTATCTGAAATTTTCACAGAAACCTGTCCTATTTGATTGACCATGGTCTATACTTGTTTTTATTTCAACAAAACAAGTTATGTATCATATACAAAATTTAAAAGTACCTTAAATTTATATTTAAATTAAAAATTATTTTATGAGTGAATAACAATTTTACACATCAAATTATTGTATTATATTAAAACAAGACCTGAAAAATATTATAAAATATACCTAAAACATAATCTATAATATTAGATTATAAAATATATTAATTATATTATAATTATAAAAATATTATAAAATATACCTAAAACATAATCTATAATAATAAATAATTACAACTTTCCAATGGAAGTACATTTTCTTTGGTGTCCCTGAAAGCTATCAGTTTTCATTTGTGGCCTTCAGTGGGTTCAAGTTTGACATGCCTGATCTATATGTTTGTTAGTCTTTAAAATGTAACCAGATTATTATTTTTTAAGTTTTTCCTTTTGTTATAAAGTATCTTTTATTTTAAAAAAGTATAAGTAACCCTAATGCACCCACCTCTCCCCCCAGAGCCAGCCCCTCACCAGCATCCCCATGCACCGTCTGCCATGCACCATCCCCATGCATCCCCATGCACCATCCCAATGCACTCACACCTCCCACAGAGCCAGCCCCCCATCCCAATGCACTCACACAGAGCCAGCCCCTCATCCCAATGCACTCATACCTCCCACAGAGCCAGCCCCCTCAGTGCCTCCATCCGAATGAACTTACTGCTCCCGCTGAATGAGCCCCCCCCCCAGCGCTGGGAGCGCCCCATCAAATCCTCCTCCCAGAGCCAGGCACGGGAGGAACGGAACAGCTGGGTAAGGGATTCTAACCTTTACAGTGGCCGCTGCTGCCACCCGGCCCTGCTGCCTCAGCTCGCAGCGTGTAGAGAGCAGGGAGCACTTAGCCAACTCCCGGTCTCTGTTCAAAAGCATCACGTGGGCCAGAGCAGCATGCGCTTCGCTCCCAGCCCAGCCCGGCGCCCCCCTGGTGTGGCGCCCGGGGGCAAATGCCTCCCTCCGCCCCCCTTCGCTACGCCTCTGTTCAGCACTCAGTCTCATTCTCTATTGCTCTCTAGTTTACGGTTAGACAAATAAAACAAAGCAGTCTTCTTACGTGGAAGGAAATGCCTCTCTTGTATCTTTTTCTTTATCTCACAGGTATTTTTGGCATATCCCACTCACGTACATCACCAGCAGCTCTGACACTGTTCACAGACACATATTAAAAACGAAGACAGGTAATGAAGTCTGATCGCTGGTTTTGTAATTAGTGAATTGATTGCCTTAACAATGGGTTGACCTTTACTAATCAATTACAAGAAATAAATTTCCTAACCACATTTTTTTGCATATTTGTTGGGACCCCTTTTTGTTCTTTTCTTTATATTACTTCCCTTTCTTGCTTTTCCATGCCCTAAGATAGTGGGCAGACCTGTCTGTTACTCTACAGATTAATGTATGAAGTGGAGAGGGGAGAGGTGCTGCTAACATTATCGATAAAACATACAAATGACTTTAGGAACTGAATTTAATTCCTAGAGTTTCTTCTAAATAATACATGTAAATACTAACTTTTTATTATCACTGCCAACATTGGAAAATGATTCCAGACAGGGACAGATAAAATTTAAAAAAAAGATTGAGAGCATTTAGTGCTTGGGAAGGGTTCTGTACCAGCAATGGAAACTCTTCCATGCTGCCTCTGGCCAACTAGTGTGCAAGGAACTCAGACTTGGATGGATTGCATTACCTTGTTTGTCCCAAGCCTGCTCTCTTTGCTGAGAAATGGACAGAGAACACCAGCCAATTTCACAAAAGGCATCAAACAGCTACAAAATGGCAACAGCTATTGGTCTAGAACCCTAAACAGGATTTGATCCAGCAATGTAAAGAGAAGAAAAAGGACCTGTCTCCCGTTACCAATCCCATAAATACCACTGGTTTCTCAACCTGTTGAAATATTTTCGATATAAACTATTTGTCTATGTGGCATATTCATTCACACTGAAGGGATATATATTTTAATGTGCACTAAAAGGTTCACTAAAAGTTCCTAATGTAGTACTGTTTGAAAATGGACTACATTGACGTGTGTTAGTGAATTTTTAGTGCAAGCCAACAGAGTCCACCTGGGCCAGCTGATGCACTTCAGGACAGCATATACAAGAGTTTACATTCCTCTAGTGTGGACTAGGGATGTTTGTGTGTAGTTGGTTACATGATTAACTGATAAGCCTGGGTTTATTGGTTAATCCTACCAACTACATGAAGCCCCCTCCCTTGCTGTCTCTCTATCACTTGTCGTCCCCATCCCCCGCGCACCCTCTGCCGCCTCCTATAGAGGCAGCAGTAAGGGGGTGGCAGGCAGGAGCTGGCTTTCAAGCTGGTTCCCCATGTGTATCAGCTCCCAAGGAGCCGTTTGGCCCCCGTGCTGCTGCCTCTTTATCAGAGGCAGTGTGAGGGGGAGGGACAGGTAGGAGCCAGTGCTCAAGGGAAGTACTCTCAGATCAGTTCTCTCAGACCAGTTCTCTCTCCCACTGGCTTCTGCCTGTCCCTCTCCCCCGTGTGTAAACGTGTAACTGCTAATTTTTTTTTCAGCGGTTACACGTTTACACAAATAAAGGATAGTTAACAGCCATCATGTGGACTAATGCACTGTGTAGACAGTGCCCCAAAATAAAAGCTATGAGGATTTCCGGTTAACAAATACCTGAAAAAGGATTTAGAAAGTTATCTTCTCAGTATATCGCACAGTTCCCTAGGTGAAACCACTGACAGATGTAATGCTTGCTTGTTCCTTCATTTTAATTTTTGATATGCAGTTAAAAAATAAATTTCCATGTGAAATCTCTCCCATTCAGACACTCTAGAACTGGAAGGAGAGGTCACCTGGATTAAATTCAATGTGGACATGAATGGCTATTACATTGTACACTATGAAGGGAATGGCTGGAACAACATCATTAAACTGTTAAATCGGAACCACACCCTTTTCAGCCACAAAGACCGAGCGAACTTGATCCACAATGCATTTCAACTGGTCAGGTAATAAGACTTTCCTATTTGAATCTGACAAAAAGAATCCCAATTTTTAACAGGAAAGAATCAAAAGTCTGTGTGTCAAAATGAAAGAATAAACTGCACCCACGCTGGTGTATGCATTGAGGCTAAGTCTACACTTATCATATTAAAGCACTGCCATAGCAGTGCTTTAAAGTGAAAATATGGCTACAGAACTAAGGCTGGGAGAGAATTCCACATACGCCACCTAAACAAGGGGAGTAGTTAATAGCACTGGGAGCCATTTACAGTGGTATTTCACAGTGCTGTAACTTGCTGTGTTCATTGGGATATTTTTTCACACCCCTGAGCAAGAAAGTTGCAGCACAGTAAAATAGCAGTGTAGACATGGCCTTACTGCCATTTTGTAGGCAAATTGGATGAATGCATAATCAGACAGGAACAAAGGTATCTAATTAACACAATTTGCACAAGTGCAAACATGCGCTTGGCAGTAGGGTCAGTTTTTCATGTGCCTGAGAGTCCCTCCTCTTGAAAACTGGACAGAGTCAGAACCAGCTCTATTCAAACTTCATTTGTAGTACCACTTTGTGTGAAGTGAGTCCAGAAATCAAAGACACCGAATTCATTTTCTGAACATCGCGCTGACTCTCTTCTCCAGGCTGAAAGGAGCAGCAAAGTTTTTAGTTACAGTTAACAGCAAGAGAAACTGTGCAAAAGCTAAAAGAATAAACATTTCCCAGATTTCCTAGGGCATGCATAACACTAAACCTGGTGCTTCTTGAACAAAATAGACTCCCTCATAGGTGTGCAGAGTACAGAGAGACTGAGGAAAAACAGTTTGGCTTTCCCTTCATTACCTTTCTTTTAATTTCACTGAAGGTAATTACCAGCATGTGGTGATGGTATGGGCTCATTGCTCTTTCCCATAAAGACAGGCCACCACTTTCTTTTAATCTTCTTAGTAGATTTTTCTTGGGAAAAATAAAATAACCCATCCCTACATGAAACAATATTTTGAACCACAGGTTTCTGTGTCTAAAAACTAATTTGAGAGAGTCTAGCAGTCAGTTTCATGTACTATTTTAATGGCACATGCTTGCTTGAATAATTTCCTAGGGGAGACAGCAATAAGACACTAGTGAGGCCACAACTGGAGTATTGTGTACAATACCGGCCCCCCCTTTCCCCCCCCATTATAGAAAGGATGTGGACGCATTGGAGAAAGTCCCGTGAAGGGCAACAAAAATGATTAGGAGGCTGGAGCGCATAACTTATGAAGAGAGGCTGAAGGATTTGGGCTTATTTAGTCTACAGAAGAGTGAGGGGGGGGGATGTAATAGCAGTTTTTAACTACCTGAAGGGGTTCCAAAGAGGATTGAGAGAGGCTGTTCTCAGTAGTGAAAGATGACAGAACAGGGAGCAATGGTCTCAAGCTGCAGTGGGGGAGGTCTAGATTGGATATTAGGAAAAACTCTTTTACTAGAAGGGTAGTGAAGCACTGGAATGATTTACCTAGGGAGATATTGGAATCTGCATCCCTAGAGGTCTTTAAGTCCTGGCTTGACAAAGCCATGGCTAGGATGATTTAGTTGGGATTGGTCCTGCTTTGGGCAGGGGGTTGGACCTGATGACCTCCTGAGGTCTCTTCTAGCCCTATCATTCTATGAAGGCATTTTGAGAGAGCTGGGTAAGGCACCCTTCAGTCCCCACGTTTGCACACAGAACTCACAGATTATTGTGGCATTTTATTGAGGTGGTATCTGAGCCTTTAGCTATCATCTTTGAAAAATCATGGAGGTCGGGAAAGATTCCAGAAAACTGGAAAAGGGCAAATATAGTGCCCATGTATAGAAAGGGAAATAAGAACAATCCAGGAAACTACAGACCAGTCAGTTTAACTTCTGAGCCAGGAAAGATAATTGAGCAGTTAAGGAATTCATCTGCAAACATCTGGACGAAAATAAAGTGATAGCAACAGTCATCACTAAGAACAAATCATGTCAAACCAATCTGATAGCTTTCTTTGATAGGATAACAAGCCTTGTGGATAAGAGAGAAGTCGTGAACATGGTATACCTAGACTTTAGTAAGGCATTTGATATGGTCTCGCATGACCTTCATATCAATAATCCAGGCAAATACAATTTAGATGGGGCTACTATAAGGTGGGTGCATAACTGGCTGGATAACCATTTTCAGAGAGTAGTTATGAATGGTTCACAGTCATGCTGGAAGGGCTTAACAAGTGCGGTTCTGCAGCAGTTTCTTTTGGGACTGGTTCTATTCAATATCTTCATCATCTATGTAGATGATAGCATAGAGAGTACACTTATTAAGTTTGCAGATGATACCAAGCTGGAAGGGGTTGCAAGTGCTTTGAAGGATAGGGTCATAATTCAAAATGATCTGGACAAACTGGAGAAATGTTCTGAGGTAAATAGGATGAAATTTAATGACAAATGTAAAGTACTCAACTTAGGAAGGAACAATCATTTCGCACCTACAGAATAGGAAGGCAGAAAGGCATCTAGGGGTCATAGTGGACCACAAGCTAAATATGAGTCAACAGTGTGACACTGTTGCAAAAAAAACAAACATGATTCTGGGATGCATTAACAGGAGTGTTCTGAGCAACCCTGGGGTTGTTGCTACACTTCAAAGCGGAGGCACCCTTATTGACTAATAGAATAAACAATGCAAATTGCATTGACTGTTTGATTAGCCCATTAATCTAAATTTAACAACCCTAAATGGCGGCATGAAATTCTTTACCTGTTCTTGCTGCTTCTTGCTCCAAAAACTTCTTTCAGAAGTATAGAACTCTATCTTTTACTGTTTAGACAAGAAAAGGAAATACAATTAATAAAAAATCTAAAGTACAGGTAGTATCTCATATGTGTAGAACTAATGATACTGTTATAAAATAAGCATTAATTCTTGAAACATATAGATCGAGTTAGGATATGCATCACCTGAAGTGTTAGTGGAGAAGTCATCTTTATTGCTGTGCAGTTAAAATGGGCAAAACGGAATTTGCAGAACTTCATGAACATGACATCTTTTCTTGGGAAAGTGTATGAAGACAGTGCAGAATTATACTTGGAGTGAGTCACAAGAGCTCACATAATAATCCCTTTGTTGGTCTTAATTATTTTGAATGTTCTTTCTAAGGCTGTACTGTGGCATTGGGCAACCAAGGATAGGGAGTCAGCTGCCTTCATCTCAGTGGGTTGCAAGATTGAAATCAGGCATGTGCACTAACCATGCACATGGAATAAATCATAGAATATTAGAACTGGAGGGGACGCGGGAGGTCATAAAGTCCACTCCCCAGCCCTCGTGGCAGGAACAAGTGCCAGCTAGATCAGGAGTGGGCAATAATTTTTGCCAGGGGGGCACTTCAAGATTTTGGAAAATGGTCGAGGGCCACATTTTTCCGATATATTAATGGAGGAGGTACGGGTTCTGGGGTGGAGTTTGGGTGCAGAAGGGAGCTTGGGGTAAGGGATTGGGGTGCAGGAGGGAGAGTGGGGTCTGGGAGGAAGCTTGGGTGAAGGAGGCAATTGTGACCTAGAGCAGGGGACTGGAGTGCAGGGGTTTGGTTTGTGACCGAGGGGAGGGGACTGGAGTGTAGGAGTTTGGGTTGTAACCTAGGGTAGGAGGGGATTGTGATCTGGGGCAAGGGATTGAGGTGCCAGACCTGGGATGGGGTATGGGTGCAGAAAGGGGGCAAAGGGTTTGGGTCTGTTGAGTGGAGGGGCAAAGGGTTGGGGAAGACAGGGGCTGGGATGCCAGAGGCAGACTCTGGCAGGAGATTTACCATCCAGCAGCCCAACCAGCCTGCCCGCCTGCAGAGCTTAAAATGTTTCTCAGCCAGCCTACCTGTCCTGCACCTGCACAGGCTTGCACGGCCATGTGTTTGTGAATAACTGAGCTGGCGGAGAGCGGGGCATGGTGCTTTGTGTGCTGCCTGTTATTCAAACGGGCAGCTGCCATTGGCCAGTTTCTGACCAGAAGCCAGCTAATGGGATTGTCCTGGGGGTGGCAGTTACACCTGAAATCTTCCCCCCCTCCCTTCCAGGCTCACAGTTTTAAAAGAGAAATGGCCCTGCAGATTCTTTTCTGAGTGGTGTGTGGGGCTGTGGGGCAAACAGGGGAGCCTGTCTGAGGCTCCCCGCCGTGTCTGCATGGCTGCTGGGGAGGCCCAGAGCAGTGGCGTGTGGCTGCGTGGGAGTGGTGAACGAGAGTCCTAGTGCACAGCTGCCGAGTGGGATAGAAGTGGGGGGGGGGGGGAGCGAGAGTCCTGCCACATGACTACCCGGGAGAGCCAAGAGCCGGGGTGCACAACTGCCTGGGGGTGTTGGCAGGGCAGTGGAGCCTGCAGCAGGTGGGGAGCCAACTGGGAGGCCAGCGGGCCAGGCCAGGGCCGGGGGATAGGGGCACCAGAAATGCCTCCCCCTGGTTTGGCAAAATCCTTCATCCAGGACCGGTCAGGTCCCGAGGGTGCCGGAACAGGGAGGTTCAACCTGTAGTTGAAAACTGCTATCACATCCCCGCTCAGTCTTCTCTTTGCTAAACTAAACAAAACCAGTTCTTTCAGTTTTCCCTCATACGTTAATACATGGCATGCTGAGTATTTCAGAACAAGTAGAAATGCTTTAGTCATTCATATATCAATAGAACTGTCATCAATCAACTTCAAATAATAAAAAAAAAAATTACACTTACTTTACAATATCAAATCTCTGCCCAGCCTCTTTGCTGCCTCCTCTCCCGTGTGTGTCCATCCCTGCTCCTCCCAGCACTTCTGGAGTGCCACGAATTTGCTGATTCGCACCTTGTCCCCGCTCCTTCCCCTTCCTCTCAGAGCTTGAACACCATGCCTCAGCTGATTCATGGCACCTCAGAAGTGCTGGAAGGGATGGGGAGGAATCATGGGGCTACCAGTGCATGAGAGGCAAGGGGGGAATGCGCAAGGAAAAGGTGTGAGGGCCAAACATGGAACCCCAGTGGGTCGCATGCAGCCCCTGGGCTGCAGTTGTCCACCACTGTTGTTCTGACTAACTCAAACTGCTTTGGTGCATTGTGGAAGAAAGCCCGATATCCTTGGTTGTAGAGGGTTTTTTTAGCTATCAAGTCTCTGATCGTTTGGGAGAAGCCATGAACATTAGTGAATCTAACAGTTAATCAGTTGTACTCCACTCACTATAGTTACAGTCTTCAGAAGTCATGCTCAAACCCTGCTCTGGTGTCTACACCCAAATGCTGCTTTGGCTGAATTCTTTGTAACTGTTCACTCTCTCTTGTTCTTTGGGCACCTCCTGGCAGATAGTTTAAAAATTATCAGCGAAGGCTGTTCACCCTCTAGAATGCTTAGTAGACTAATGAGGCCACGGCATGTAAGGAGATGGTGCAAGGCTTTAAGAGGGGGAAGTGGTGATTGATGACCCATGACGATGGAAGATTTGTTGTTCTTGACTCCATGGAGGGTCCTGGGGATAATTTTGGTTAAGTTGTATGGAGAATTTTAAGGAACTGTGGAGTATCTGCTTGACATATGTAGGGCTCACTAATTATCTGACCACCTGTTGTTGTTTATCTGACCCAAATAACTGAAGATGACATTTCATGCTTTCTCTTAAGTAATGCCACATAGATTCTACATCAAAAGACAGGATGTATGGCACAAAGCAAAACCACAAAGCACTGAAAACTAGGTCAGGCAGACATATCTGATATCCAGTTTAATAAAAATTTCTATTTCTGTATTTTTTACCCATGAACTCAAAGCACTTCAGAATTGTCATCCTCACAACATCCTAAGCAACAGGAAAGTTTTAGTGTTAGATCTGGAGAGCTTCAAAGATAAGAGAAAAATTGCTCTGGTCCTAAAGGTCTTACAATAATTATCCTCATATTGAAGATGCAAAAACTTACACACAAACTTGGATTAAATGATTTGCCTAAAGTCACATAGTTATTGCCTTGTCCGGTGTACATTAAAGTCAAACTAACTTCAGAGGGCAGTGGACCAGAATCTTATGCAGCAGCAGAACTGGGAATATGGCCCAGCATACCTGGTTTATAACCTGTAGCTCTTTTGACAGGGCAAAGTGAAACAGAGTCATGGTGCTGGGAAGTACAGACCTATGGACTGTGCACATTTTGAGCTTGTGTTTATTTTTTTCTTCAGTGCAGGAAAGTTATCGCTGGACACAGCCCTTGATCTGACGCAGTATCTCCAACATGAATCCAGTAATGTAGTACTTCTGCAAGGCCTGAGCTACCTGGAAATGTTCTACCACATGATGGAGAGAAAAAATATTTCTGACATCACACAAAACCTTAAGGTCTGTTTTTAATTTGAAAAAAAAAAAAAAAAATTTAAAGAATTGAGACACATGAGATGGATGCTCAATTAGTATTCAGAGGGTGTTGTCCTTCTCCTCTTGAGAGATTAAAAGAGAAGGAAATATCTTCAAATACCTTCAAATACCAATTATTAACTAGCTAAGTTCTAACCACCACATTCCATTGTCTTATCATTCTGCACTTTTTCAACTTGTGCACTAATAGTCCATGGCTGTGATTTCTCCTGCTCTTCTGCAAGCTGGTCTTACTCAGGTTGCAGCGGCAGAATGAGTGGCATAACATCAGGGCTTGCATTCCAGTGCCACCTGACTAATAGGAGCAGGAAAGCTCATTACTTTCCTTCCTTAACTCTCACCTGTGTTAAGCTAATGTAGACTGTAAGCTCCTTGAGGCAATATATGAATAATTTCTCTGTCCTTTGTGTGGGGAGGGAGACATAGCATCCCTATTCACTTTGCATGAAGACCCATAATCGTGATTAAAAACTGGATTGTTGCCAGGTATGCTTATGTTCGTTAAGCAGAACTGCACTCATCAGATGTTTTTAAATGTGAGTATAGCTAGCTCAGCTGTGGGTGCACTGTGGACATGCATTGTTAAAAAAGAAGTCAGAAAAACCGTGTTGGGAGTATATACCATTGCAGATTTGAGCATGACTTCTGAATACTGCAGCTATAATGAGTGGAGTACAACTGAGTAATTGCTGAAAAGTGGATTTATATACCTACCTGTGATCTGCTCTCTCTGCAGCGGTATATCCTGCAGCATTTTAAGCCAGTGATTGACAGGCAGACGTGGCGTGATGAGGGCTCCGTCTCTGACAGAATACTACGTTCTGATCTCCTGAGGCTTGCCTGTGAGCTACAATATCCTCCCTGTATCCAGAAGGCAAATGAGCTTTTCAGCCAGTGGATGGAATCTGGTGGGACGTTAAAGTAAATGACTTACCAGCTTTTTAACATTCCTTTTCACGTAGGCATCCTGTACTGGGGATTTAGTTTGCCTTTCTAGCAAAGATTTTGCAGGAACATTGGACTAGAAACTTTTGGTCATCTGGAAGAAGGGAAAAGTCCCAAGTAATCTTTTCCTATAGTATGTTTGTGTGACTTACAATGTAGTATTAACAAATAGGTTAATTCGTGTTAAATACTTTTCTACTGCTTGCTCCTTTCTACTGACTTTACTTACTGTTCTTTCTCTCCTGCTTTTTCAGTGCAGTCTGGACCTCTGGATTACTCAGTTATCCTGACTTGAAAGAGCCACATATCCATATAACTAAAAGAAAATCAAAGTTTATAACTCAGCTGTCCAGTCCTGAACTGATGGAATAGTAGAGATGCACCACCGCATTAGTAACTCAAAGGAGGCACTGTGCCTCAGGCACAGTGCTTGTTAGAGGTCCGGGGGAAGGGGGTTCCACTGCAGTCCCCTTTATAAGAGTGCAGTATACAAAATCTAGCTTGAATAGTTACATTGGATACAGCAGTGGACATGTTGGACGCAACCCCCTCCTTATCCACTTTAGAGAACAAAGCTCTGGCTCTGGGCTAGTCTTGTGCATTCAGAAACTTGAGTGAGTGCAAGGTCTACTATTGTTCCCAACTCCTGCATGGATGTGCAAGAGGGGGGAGGCTCATTATGTAGTCTTCCTCTCCTCTCTTGCAACCTCCAAGGGCAGAATATAATTGTGCTCTTACCATTCTTGACTTTACTGCTTTAGGTGGGACAAAAAAAATTCCACAGGCATGGCACTATGGTAAATAATTACTAAATCTATCTAGCCAGGTATTTACAGCCCGCAACATCACAGTGCATGAGCACCATACACTATGAGCAGTTATAAATGAAGGGGCTGGACCAGGGGCAGCCAGGCGCTGCTCCCCCCAGCCCTTTCTGCTGTGCAGAACTGCGCTCCAGCAGCGATTTAAAGGGCCCGGAGCTTTGGCCATCACCACTGCCACGGTAGCAGCAGCAGCCAGGTGGGTCCTTTGAATCGCTGAGCCCTGGGTTAATTTGCCCCTTTGCCTCCCCCTTACCCCCCCACTCCTTGGCATCTCTTTCCTGGGAAGATATAGGATGACAGAAAAAGTGAAAAGTGCACTTCTGCTTTCTGGAGTGTTATTCAAAGTGGAAACATGTCTTGACTAAAAATATGTGAAATATTTACAATGTATTATAAAATGCTCCAAATTCTAGGCATCATCTTCTTTACAAATCCTAAACTGGCCCTGCTTTCATGGAAAATTTTTTCAATCTTTCAGGAAAAAACTGGCCTAAATTGTTTTAAGATGGTAATGTGAGCATGTCTGATTTTTCATATTTTTGCAACCAAATTATTTTCTTGTGAAATTTCAGGGGCATGAAAATGGGCAGAAAAAAAATGCAGAAAATGCTGCACAGCCCTAAAATGGACCATGACTGTATCTTTCGGTGCAGCTTTATGGGAGGGTATTGGGAAAGATAAATTGCAAACAGACTTGGTATATGACTCTGCTATTGTACATCTGTGTAGACAGAAAGTAAGAGCTAAACAGAGCTAAAAAAAAGTTATTTGACCCTCCTTATCTTTCCCCTCCTTTGTTTGATGCCACAGCCTTACTACAGATGTTCTAAAGACAGTCTACTCAGTTGGAGCACAGACAATGGCAGGGTGGAATTATCTACTGAAGCAGTATAGTCTGTCAATGTCAGGAGCAGAAAAGAACAAAATTCTGTACGCTTTGACAACCAGCAGGCATTGTGAGAAACTGACAAAGTAAGAATTGTCTTTGCTCATTATTAAATACAAAACAGTGCCAAGTTCCTTCACCAACGCGTTATGGAAGCATGACTCCCAACAGCAGTGGAAAATGAGTTGAAAATGTGGAACTGTATATTTTTATTTACTTCTTCCCCTTCCTAATAATTATTGGTGGGATTATACCATAAGGGATCTTAGTACTTGTCTACACTGCCACTTTACTGACCACCTACTTCCCAAGTACAACAAAAGTTACAGTGCTGTAAAGTGCCAGTGTAAACAGGCTCCCACCACTGTTAACTACTCCCCTCATGGAGATGTTTTATCTACAGTGCTGGGAGAGCTCTTTCACATTGTTGGTACTGTAACCACGCTGCTGCATTAAATTGCTGCCGTGGCTGTGCTTTAAACTTAAAGACGTGAAAGGCCATTGGAAAGCAACTCTTGAAAATCCTATGTATGTAGTACATACAATGAAATTCAAGTACTTTGAAGTGTATTTTGTTCTGAAAAGTGACCATGTAAGAATTGTTCCCACTTGAGACATGTTTCCTGTTTTTACTCGTGTTCCAGTACTTTAGTGACTACAACAAATGTTTGTTAACATTCCAGAGCTAATTCTGCTCTAGGAGAGTAAGTTGGATTCTATTCTGGCTTGTATATCATCCATGTGACTGAATAGCCATAGACTCCACCAGGATGTTCAGATACCATTCGTTCTGGATTGGAAATTAAAATAAGCCATTTTACATTGTAAATTGAGAACATTTGACCTGGAAATTACTGAGCAACCAAACATTTTCTTACAAAATAGTAGAGCCTCATTTTATGTGATGATTATGCACCCTACCATATTGTTAGGATTTATGCAGAAGCCCTTTTGGAAATCAATGAAGAGTTTTGCCTTCTTGTCAGTGATACAGTTACTTCTATAATGCAAAAACATTGTAGTAGCTCTGCTTAGTTAACTTGCAAGTTGATATTTAAAGCACTGAATTGTCATCCTGCTCATTATTTTCCCGACTCCTATTTTATTAGTTCCCATGTTTGAATATCAAAAGGAAATGTGTGTTAAGTAGTGGTATCCTAGAAAGTGACTGATCTGTTTGAATCTTTTCAGGTTACTTGAGCTGGGCATGGAAGGTGAGGTTATCAAGACTCAGGATCTAGCAGCTCTAGTTCATGCTGTTGCCAGAAATCCAGAGGGACAAAGGCTTGCTTGGAATTTTGTGAGAGAAAACTGGGACAAACTCCTTAAAAAGTTGGTATTTGTTTATCTTCTTTAGCCAGTATTGGTGGTGAATCTTGACAAGTGAGAGTGTAAAAAGGGATAACTTATTCCACTAGAGAAGACATCTTATTTTTCATGTATGACACATTTATGGAAGTGGGCCCCAAAAGCACTAGCTCCTATCACTTGATCTAAAGAAGCAACACTGAAGGTCTTGGGAACAATTTAATGAGCACTTGGGTGGTTTTCTGCCTTCTTTAGAGAGGAAGTATGAGTCCTGTGCTTCAAGCTGGGGTACAGGACCCATGCTCGCATACCACTGCTAGAAACCGACTAGTCTATTTTTATTGTCCCTCTGAGAGAAAGGGATAGAAGTGCAAACAACATAAATACTGAAAAGCAATTTAGACTGTAGAAAATGCTTTCAGTTTGATAATCTACAGTGGCTATATCTTTATGGCTAAGGATATCTGGATAAGGATATATGTTTATAATTTTTTAAAATTTCATAGTGTTGCTTCATAAGAATAAAGGAGCTGCCATACTGGGTCAGATCAGGTCCATCTTGCCCAGTGTCCTGTCTCTGACAGTGGTTCATACCAGAACTTCATGGACAACAGGGCAGTTAAGCAGTCAACCATTCCTGTTTTCCACTCCTGTCTTCTGGTAGTCAGAGGGTTAACGCTGTCAAGAGCATGGTGTTGTGTCCCCGATCTTAGCTAATAGCCTTTGATGGACCTATCCTCCATGAACGTATCCAGTTCTTTAATTAACAAATATTCACATATTAGAAAGAGACTAGTAGAGAAATTTTGTACTGAAAGAGGTTACAGTTCAGATATTGGTATATTGTTTGTATTATGTAGTTATTCTTTCCTGTTTACAGGTTTGAATTAGCCTCTTTTTCTATAAGAACTATTATTACTGGCACTACATCTCACTTTTCCTCCCAAGACAAGCTAGAAGAGGTTGGTGACATTCTATTAATACTTTTTGGTAATTTATAGTCTCATATTTCTTGAGCTATCAAATAAAAATGCTTAACTGCCCAGAACGGCCTGCATGAGAGAGTGCTCTTTCAGTGTTACCACGATGAAAAGGAAAATTAAGTTAAAGGTTTAAAAATCCATCAAATAACTTGACAAAAATGTTAGCAGTGGTTCCAAAGTAACTTATTGATGAGACGTGCATATATTATGCGTGTGACATTTTAGTGTCCAGAAAGTGTTTGATCTCTTGTTGTATTATAGACATTTCTCTTCTGTGCATATGGGAATAGGATTATTCTTTAGTTATTCATATAATTGCCAGTACTGTCATCTATATATTTTGGTTTCATGTGGGGGGAAAATCACATTCATGTTCATTGCATAACCACATATTTGATTAAAGAGCCAACACTTGAGGTTGTTGCACGGGCATGAGGTTGTTGCACGGGATTGTATGCTTCTTGCTTCAAAGACAATTTTTAAAAACAGAAGCAACAACAACTGGATGAAGATTGGGTGGGTGAGAAGGATATAACATCCAGTCCAGGGTCTCAATTCTGAATTCCTGTGCCCAAGCAAAGCCCTGCCGGAGTCAGGCTCTGTGTGCTTAAAGAAAGGGTATCAAGTGGTCAGGGTGGTGAATGGCCATATATTTTAGGTCATTTTTAATGGACATATATATATTTGTTGGGGTTTTAGTACTTACAATACATGTGTATTCATTGGAAGGCACTTGGCTGAAGTTGGGAGAAGATTTGTGGGAGAGCATAGATCATGTCACCTAAGTTTTGGGGAAGCCACAATTAAGATGACTAATGCCAACTCTTGGGCCTACGTATTCCTAGCAGATGTTTATATTCAGCCAGAAAATAACCCAACATTTCTCCAAAAATAAATAACTCCCAAGGCATTAATGATTGTTCTGTCTTCTAGGTGAAACACTTCTTTAGGACTTTGGAGGACCAAGGATCACAGCTAAAAATCACTGAAGTTGTGTTGGAAACCATAACAAAAAATATTAGATGGTTGAAAAGGAATCTCAACAGTCTAAGGAACTGGCTGCTAAATAATGTTTAAGCCATACTCCAAAGTAGAGAGGGATTACAGTTTAACTGTTCCTTTTCACTCCCCACTGTTGTAATGTAGGTTTGAATGCACTGTTTACTCAGAATCCATATTTGCACAGTATAGCTATTTTGACAACCTCAAAGATGTTACAGAAAGTTTTTCACTGATCCAGAGCTGGCTAAGGAAAAAGGACCTATTGTGAGGAAAGCCTATGAACTGTTTCAACAATTTGTCACAATGTAATGGTGTAAATATCTATCTGATGATGTATTTTGTTTAGACCATGGGTGCAAAGGCAGAGTGCATAATTTTTTCCATGCCATTTTGTCTGATGGTTGGAATTATTGTTTTGGGGTTTTTAATGATTTTTGGCCACAGGATACAGGAATAGCTCATTGAGACTGGACTATACTAGAGCAAAAGATCAACTTAATTAACATAGCTGGAGTTGCATATCTTATGTAGCTGGAGTCAACATACCTTAAATCACCATCCATGCAGTGGGAGGTCGAAGGAAGCAGACACCAGAAGCTCAACGGGAGGAGTACCAGCACTGATGGGGTCACCTGCTGAGTTTGAATTAGCAGGTCTTTACAAGACCTGCTAAATTAAATTCCAGAAGATCAACTGCAGCAGCATCGATCTTCTCCGTGGTGTAGACATGACCTTAGTTTCTCACTTGTTAGATTTAGGTTGAATTATCTAACCAAAAAGAGTGAGAAATTTAGAAGACAGAACAAACAAGACATTTTCTGAAGCTAGAGAGGCAGCATAGTCTAGTTGCAAATATGCTTGACTAGGAATTCAGAGATAGGTGTTCTAGTTTTCAGTCTGCCAATGACCTGCTGTAAGAGTTTGTTGCATCATGTGTGTCCTCACCCTGCCCCAATCTCATGTCTCTCTTACCTGTTTAGATTGTGAGCTTTTTCAGGCAGCAAAATGGGGCCATCACTTGGGGCCTGTAGGTGCTACTGCTGTTTATTATTATTAGATTATCTCATTGGGGAAACAGTGTAGTTCTTCTACACATTCAGCTCATCCCTAAAATGAGGGGGCAGTTTGCTCCATAGCTTCTTTGATTGTATTCTCTTTTTCTGCTCAGTCTGAATTGCTGAGATGAACTGTGCTTAAGGTGTGATTTTTGCCCCTTGCATTTTTCTTATACCTTGTTAGCAAATAATATAAAAACACCAAAGTCAGGTGACCAGAATTTGAAAATGTGCAAGGAGGACACTGAGTTGACAAAAAAAACATACTTGTACAGGCAGTCCCCAGGTTACGTACAAGATAGGGACTGTAGGTTTGTTCTTAAGTTGAATTTGTATGTAAGTCGGAACTGGTACATATTGTAGGGGAAACTCTAGCCAAACATTTCTCCAGAGCTCAGTTTTATTCTCCCACACCTCAGTTCCGTCAGTCCTTTATTCTCAAGCTGAGGTGTCTGCTGAGAAAAGCTGCTCCGCGTCTCCCTGGTCTGCTGGGGGTGCTAGCTTCGCGTCTCCCTGGTCTGCTGGGGGGAAGCAGCTAGTGCGGGGTTGCCTCACCCCGTTTGTAAGTAGGGATCCGATGTAAGTCGGATCCATGTAACCCGGGGACTGCCTGTATATGTATATAAATAATCATATAAATAAATGATCACGATATTAGTCGTCTTATAAGACAAACAGACTTAACAAAAACAGTCATATAACATTAAAGACATCAATGTTTGTCACTCTTTTAAGAAATTAAAAATCTCGATCCATTTTTGATCAATTTCACGTTCAGTCCATTCATTGTCTTTTATTATATTGTTAATTCTTCGTACTACGTCGAACAATAAATTGCCATTTATTGTGATGCTAAATTTTTCTTTAACGAATAAAACTGTTTCAGGGATTTTATTCCATTGAATTTCTTCATTCAGCAGAATCCAATCAAACACGTACACTGGTTCGTCATGCTTAGTCCAATTTTCTAGATATTCAAGAGCATTTTTATAAAAGCTCATCGCCTCCCTCGTAAATTCTTTCTTCATTCCCGGATTGCTCTCTTGTAATTTGTTTAAATTAGTAATTACAACCAATGGAAGGAAGTTGGACTCAAGATGTGATTGAAGTTGCTCCTTTAATTGTTTAATATGCAATCCCACTTCTGTAGAAGTTATATGCTCTTTTTCAATACTTTTTATAACTGAGTGGAACAAAGTTGCTTGATTGTGAACAAAATTCAGAGTTACTTCAGCAGATTCATTCTTAAAGTTTTTCAAGATCAGTAGACATTTTTCAAAACTTAGAAAATATGATTTTAAAGGCTCGAACAATTGCAGCACTCGTTCAATGGCTAGCATTAAAACTAATCATCTTGTTTTCGAATATCCCAACAGTTTTTTATATTCAACTGAGGCTTCTTCGCAAAAAGTCTTTATGATGTAACTCTTACAGTGAATCGTTCAAAATGTAAATAAATTTGAGGTATCACAACTTCAACATTGATGGACATTAAGCTTGATGCTGTATTGATGGCATTAGATAAAATATGGGCATTGCAACCGATTCCAATAATTGTTTTCCCAAGTAAATTCATCATTTTCTTATGAACATTTTTATCGCCTTTGCGATTTACACCTCCAAAATTAGTATTTGTGTTATCGGCACACATCGCAATAACTTTATCATTCAAATTATGATTATCCACTAATTTTTTTATATGATTGGATATTATTTCAGATGTCTCACCATCAATTGCTTCCAAATTCAAAACTTTGATTTGAATATCATTTTCAAAACTGAAGTAATGAACTAACACCGGATACAACTTTGTAACTTTGTGGTTTGAAGCATCCGAAAGAAGTGTAACAAATTTAGCTTCATCTAAATCTTTCTTCAAATTCTCTTGTGCATAAATTTGAAAAACGTTGCGAATAATAGCCTCTCCTTTAGTTCTGGAACAATGGAATTTTTTATTATAAAGTACTCTATTCAGTTTTGACGTACAGTCCATGCTCCAAAAACTTTGTGCATCACAGTGTGGTACGCAGTCAGACCTTTGGCAGCTGCTAAATTCTTTTTGTCTTCTCCAAATGATGTACTTCCTAAGAAGTCTGTAACTTTCTGGGACATTGATGCCGATGTTAAAGAATTTTGATGTTTGTTTGATGAAACATGCTTCGTTATGCTGGATCGGCCACCTACTGCCATACTGAATTCCACCGAACAGACAGTACACTTCACTAATGAATCATCTCTTGTTTCATTCACAATTCTGATGAAAGGAAATTCCTTTTTTAAATTCTCGTTGAAATGGCATTTTCTTTTCTTTGACATTTTTAGGGTTAATTGTGTCAACTAAAAAATCACATTGACATTAAATTAAAATGGTTCAAAATAAACAATAACATTTCATAAATACCCTCTAAGTGTACTTTTACTGTATATTAAGCCTTTTAACAGGGGTTCAATTGCAGTATAATGATACTTTAAAAAACAGCGGGATATTTTTGTTTTGCAAAGTAGGACAAGAAGGACAATTTTTTTCAAAGGAGGACAAAAGGAGGACATAATTATTGAGGAGGACAAGCCCCTCAAAAGGAGGACTGTCCTCCTCAAAGGAGGACGTCTGGTCACCTTAAGGCAAATCTTGGAGTTGAAGAATAAGTGGCATGGTACTTAGACAAACAGTGTAGTACTTTAGAGAGCTTCTAACACATTGCTTGAAAAGTATTTTACTAACAAAAGGTCCTTTCCCTAAGAGGCTGGTGTTTAAGGTCAAGTGTACTTGGGGCAATTTATTTATAAGAATGCAACACATGAATGCATTTTTTAAAAGATTTTAATTGTGAAGGTACTCAATTTTAGTGTTGCAAAAACACAGCCAGTTGCCCCTGTTCTTAGATAGATTCATTTTTTGTTATATACAAAGAAACACTGTGGCTGCGTAGCCAGATTTTCAGAAGTGGCCACTGATACTAGGTACCTCAGTTTGAGGGCCCAACTTGAGGCATTATGTATCTTCTTTTCACTAGGTGCCTAAGGATCCTGAGTCCACAAGAAAGTGCCTCCCCTCATTCTCCTAAACTGCTCATTTTCCATCTAAGAATCACACAATGAGGTTTATAGAACCTCTTCCTGAGCATGGGGGTACTAAAAATTATGACATTTCTCTCAATTCTTTGCAGCTAGGGTTGCCAGGTGTCCGGTTTTCTACCGTCAGTCTGGTATTTGCTCCCTCTGTCCGGTAGAAAAATTCAGAAAATACCAGACATGTGCAATGTCTGGTATTTTCTGAATTCCCGGCTGGGTGCCGGACTGAAGGCTGGTGGGGCCGGGGGAGCGACTGGGAGGCGGGGCCGCGATTGGCGCTGGGAGCC
The DNA here is from genome assembly GCA_019425775.1 of Rafetus swinhoei. NCBI lineage: Eukaryota > Metazoa > Chordata > Testudines > Trionychidae > Rafetus > Rafetus swinhoei. The sequence goes on from CM033427.1 coordinate 61,594,034, forward strand.
CTGTGGTTGCACGCAAAAGCTGGGTGGGATGGGGCGGGGCAGGGTGGGGGGCCGGGACTCCCAGATACTCTCCCCGCCCGGCTTTTGCAAGCGACCAGAGGCTCCCGCCTCCCAGCTGGGAGCCTCTGGTTGTGTGCAGAAGCCGGGTGGGGGGAATGGCTCCCAGCCCTTCCCCCGCCCCACCTGGCTTCTGCTCGCAACTAAAGGGAGTGCCTGCCGGGGGCGCGGCCCGAAGGACTCCGGCTGTGGCCAGTGGCTGCCCCCCCCGCCAGGTCTGCTTCCTGCCCCCTTCCTCCAGGCCCCCTCTCCTCCCATCCAGCCCCGCGCCCCGATCCTCCCAGCTCTGCTTCCTGGCCCCCTTCCTCCCAGCCAGCCCCGCGGCCCCGGACACCCAGCTCTGCTTCCCCGCCCCACCTCCCGGCCAGCCCGCCCCCTCCCAGCCGGTTCTCCCCAGCACCACCCACGATCAAGTGTGTCCGTTTTTTTGGCGGGGTCTACCTGGCAACCCTATTTCCAGCAGAACTAGTTGGTGGGAGTGGCTGTTCCTACTCCAGCACAGTCGGTACGCTGCTAACGCCACTCATGATTTTGTGCTATCATTTAGTAGTTGTTTGAGTTTATTATTAAATTGTGAGCCTGTTGGAGTATATACTTTGCTTTTATGTTTGCACATGAAGTATTATCTTCGCCAAGAGCTGGATATAAAATAATAATCAACATTAATCATCATACATCATATTAATAGTGAATGTAAAGCAAAGAAATCCTGTTGACTTTTTATATCAAAGATTACACACAAACTGTTCTTCCATTTAAAGATGCATTAAAATATTATTTATTCCCATTAAAGAATACAGTAGGAATTATACAAGAAAAGGGTCTGAACTATACTAGTCAACACATTGGCCTTTGCTACCATGAACAATAAAGCTGTCAAAGCTTTATCAGGGAAACAATTACCAAATAAAAACCTCAGTGCTTCCATTGTTAAAATGAATTATCAACCACCATATCGCTTGTCTTAATCATTTTATTACTTTGTGTTATAAAAACAACTTGAGGGAGAGAAAGCATCAGCTTTACTTTCTCAGGTCTTAATGACACTGAGTTGTGTTATGGTATTTGAGCCACTGCCTGAGACAGCCATCAGATTGTAATGAGTGGAAACAGAGAAAAGTGGTCAGGTTCCTGGAGGAACCTACTGTGGTGTGACACCAGGGGCATCAAACATGCAAGCAGGTCCAAGCTGCTATCAAACACAGGACTCCCAGCATGTACTGTTAGTCTCTGTGCAAACTCTACAAAAGATCCCTTCCCTGAAATTCATGCTTCATCATTTCTTACTCATGCCACATACTGCACGAGCAAAAGCTAAACAATTCCTTTTTTGTTCTTTATAGCCAAGCAAAGCTCTTTGTTCTGTTTGGTATTTATTTGTCCCCCACAGCACAAGAATTACACACAGTATTCCAGCAGTTGTCACACCAATGCCAAACATAAAGATAAAACAACCTCTCTGATTCCCCTGTTAACACATTCTAGGGTCACATTCTTTTTTTAGCCTCAGGGCCACACTGTTTTCATGTTCAGCTGATTATCCATCCCAAATCTTTTTCAGAGTCATAGCTTCCTAGTATAGAGTTCCCCATCCTAGACTGATGGCCTACATTCCTTGTTCCTGCACGTGTACATTTACATTTAGCTGGACTGTATGCATGTTGTTTACTTGCGCCTAGCACACTGAGCAATCCACATCACTCTGAATCAGGACCTGTCCTTTTCATTATTTACTGCTCCTTCCATTTTTTTGCCATCATCAAACTTTATCAGTGATTTTTTTTATGTTTTCTTCCAGGCCATTGATAACAAAACATTAAAAAGTGTAGAGCCAAGAACATATCCCTGTGGAACCCCATCAGAAATGCATCCATTTGATGATGATTCCCCATTTACAATTATATTTATATTACAATTAGTTAGTTTTTTAATTCATTATTGTGATACAAGAAAAAAGTGTACAAGGATTCTGAATGTGTATATACATCAGTGTTTATGAATCACTTTAGAATGTTAATCATCAATGTAATAAGCACTGTATATAAGCACTTGATTTTACATCACTGGACCACATCCTGACTTGGTGTTAATTGTCCTGGCTCTTGATTTCAGAGGATCTCCACCATTTTTCATTAGCAGAAGATTAGCCCCATAACTTGTAGTGCTGTGTTTCATTTTCTTTTGGATTGCTTACTGCACAAAATGTGGAGAACTCAAAACTTTTACTCTCTCTATTGCGATTTAAACCTCAGAGAAGGTGCACACATCAGCATATCTTTGGCATGAATTCTCTATTTTGATCTTATTTTGAACCAACTTGTTTCAAAATTTGGCGCCACCTACACAGCGCCAAATTTCAAAATAAAGCGCTATTCGAAAACGTTCCTTAACCCTCGTGCAATAAGGTTTACAGGGATGTTGGAAGAGTGAGCCCGTTATATTTTGATATAATGGGCTTGCTCTTAAGACACAGAATAGCTATTTTTAGATACCAGAGGTATCCAGAAATAGCTCTACAGTGTAGATGTAGCCTTAGAAACCTAATCGCAAGAACCATGTATAGTTGTGGGGCTTGTAAACATGGTTGTGGAGCTAGCATACAAGGCTTTGTTAGAGCCATGACATAGGCTATAATGTGATTCTCTAATACCATTCAGTAAATACATTGTCCTCTCCATGCTACAAAACAAAAACTGCTCCCCCCCACACACACACTATGCCAGACAACCATGCACTGTCACAATTAGACTTGCAGTGTAAATGGGCCTTTTGTTGCAGCAGCTGTGTCCAACTGCACTGCTAACAAAGAGCAGCAGCCAAGGAAGGAGCACAAATGCTCAAGTGGTGTTTAAAATAATGACAGCTAAATGGTGAAACTGTTTTTCACCTTAGTGATTTAAAAATCTAGCAGAGTAATTTTACTGTTTAACTAGAGCTAACTGCACTTTCCCTAAATGGCCTGACCTGGATGTTGTTCTGTTCCTTATTTGCTTTCTTATAGAATTGGTTTCTGAAGGAATAAGGCCAACATATGGCATATCACTCAGAGAGATGAATAGGAAGCCAGAAAATTCACAGCAGAGAAAAGACAAGACTGTTACTGCTAAATAACACATCTACACCTAAAATAGGGCTGAAAAAGATGTGAAAGACTTTAAATTTATGCTTCCAGATGGATTCCAGAGGGAATATTTCCACATGGAACAGGGGTCTTTTCTCCGTTCATGGTTCATTTTAGCTTCATTGCTACTCTGAGACGATACACAGGTCCATTTAGCATATTTTAATGGGCACTGTTGTGATGTGTGGATTGCTTGTATTATGATCCCTACGCTGCTGAAAAGGTGATGTGCCTTGAAACTACATCTTTACAGCAGCAAGGGCACTGTAGTGTGTTACACTATTATAAACTACAGGTGTGGACATTCCCAAAAAATACTGTAGTGTCTCTACTGAAATACACAGGACTGTAATATGATAAATCTTTCTTTTAAAAATGCACCACTATTTTAATAATGTACGTACTTGTTTTTTTCTGCTTGTGAGTCCAACAGCCTGCAAAAATTTCTGATTGAGGCTTGTTTCAAAGACTCATGCAGCTGAAGTGAGCAAAATTTGGGCTTTGAATACTGAGGATTTCAGAGAGATAAAAGCATTGTGTTCTATGACAGAAACTCTTTACTTAGAGCATATTAAACATTCTTTCAGAGGTAGTGCTTAAAGAGCAACCAGGTTAGAGCATTGCGCTATGTGTTGTACATATTTGCTCAAGTTAAGCCATTGTTTTGTCAATTTTTTAGGTATAACATAAAAAGGCTTTTAAATACAAAATCTAAATTACTAACATTACTAGAGTCTGATGTAATAGTGCAAACAGGAATACTTAGATGATGGAGTGAGCTCTAAATATGGTCACTGACTCCCTGGGAGATGGTAACCAAGTCACTTCACTTCTCTTTCCCCATTTGTAAAAAGGGGACAATAATATTAATTTTGTCTGCCTCATTGGGAATTGTGAAGATGAGTTATTCTCTGAAGAGCTTTAAGATGAAAGTCTCTTTGGAAATGCTAAGTATTGTAATAGCCATCAACCAGGGAAACTTTTGCCTTTCTAAAATATCTGCTTGTCTAACACTATGATTGGGATTTTCATGAGTAGTCACTGATGCCACTGACTGTTCCCATTGACAGTTGATATCGGGTCTGGAGGGGGGCAGAGTAAGGCAAATATTCAATGCTTTTTTGCAAATTCCACCAGAGATGTATTCATGCTACAGTTTCTATTTTATAGACTCTTCTACTTCAGTATACTAGTCCTCTACTCCAATGCTTTTTTATTTCTTCTTGGGCTTAAAAGTAATTCCCCTCAAGATTCCCAAGTTTCACTGTGAGGAAAAAAGGAAGAGGCAATCAGCTCCAGAAGGCTGAAAATGATTGGGAAGGAAAGGCTAAAAAATATTTGGAAAGCTTCAGAGTTAATGCTGCCATTCCCATCTAGAAATCTAAGGAGTAGCCTCATTCAGAATGTTTTCTTCCTGCAGATCTCTGACCTCAAATAAGTTGGCAGGTCATTTATATGGGCACTTGGGCAGCACAAATGTTGATAATATAGTCACTGCCAAGACACACATTTTATTTCTTGTTGGAACACAAATGAGATGTAAATTACTCTTAATAGTTTAGAGATGTTATAAAAATCCTGCTGAAATATCCCAAAAAGGAGAGAAAATATGGATTTAATTTCAAGACCTAGAAGCTTTCATTATAGCTTATTTTTTTAGACTTAAACAAAAATAGCAAGTAGCAGCATATACTACCAAACAGTCCACATTATAATAAACAGTTTAATGTCCTCTCTGTTGTGACTCATCATCCTTAAAATATACCATTCTCTCGGCATATTCTAGTTTATAAAAATTGAATGCCAGTTAATCATTTTAATTTGCTGCCCAATTTTAAATGGCTCTCAAAATCACAAGCAATTTCTCTTTTCTTTTACACAGTAACAGGAAAGACTGTCACAATTTTTACTGCTTCAGGGAGTAGCAGAGTTAGTCTGTACAGGATAAAATTAAAAAACAACAAATAGTCTGGTAGCACTTTAAAGACTAACAAAACATGTAGATGGTATCATGCGCTTTCGTGGGCTTCTTCATCTGAAAAAATGGGCTGTGCCCACGAAAGTGCATGATACTTTGTTAGTCTTTAAAGTGATACCAGACTATTTGTTGTTTTTTAAGTTTACAATTTCTACTATTTTACTTTTCAGACTGCTCTGTTAGGCCTCATTGTTGAGATCATGGAAAATATTTCAGAAGTGCTTCAATGGCCTAGGAAACAGAGTCTATTATAGAACAGATTTAGGAGATGCCTATGCTGCAATGAAATACCCACAACTGGCCTAAGATTGCTGGCTTGGGCTAAAGGACTGGAAAACCATGGTACAGACATTAGGGCTTGAGCTGGATCCCAAGTTCTGGGATCCACCCTGCCCTCCCTGTAGGGTCCCAGTCTGGAGTTTGGACTCCAGCACAAACAGGTGTTTAACTGCAGTATTCACGTACCTTTAGTCACTAAGTAATAATGACAAACTTCTAACTTACTTGAGTGTTTTTGAAAATGTTACCCCATATTTTTAATCAAGTTTGTAATGGTATTTTAATTAAATTGCACATGATTAATCAAAAAGGGATACAGCTCCGCAGAAAGAAAAGAACTGAAAGTGGAATAAAAAGGGGGGGGGGGAAGAGGAAGGGTGATTCATGGGGTGTTCAGTATGGATCAGCAGGTTGTAAGGAAGTGTGGCAGAGGCTTATAATGTATAACAATGGCTTATTTATATGAAGCAGCTGTTACTGTTGTGTAAGGATGTGACCACAGAGGTAAAAAAAGGTTATTCTGCTTGCTGGAAGATGGGGCTCGAGGCTGCAGAGCAGAACAGGCAGCAGCTTTGTTTTTTGTGCTGTTAAAGTTATGTAGTATATGAATAAAACAATTTAGCTGTTAAAAACAGGATCCCTTTGGGTTACTGAGAGAAACACCATGTTATCAGTCATTCATGTCACAGAATACACAGCATGGCCTCATCCTCCGAACCAAAGTGCAGGTGGGTAAGGGAAAGCTGAGTTTGTCCAGTTTGGCTGCTGACATAGTTTAGAAGAGCCCTTGGGCTGGAGCTGAGCTCCCTAGTACACCTACAAAGTCTGGTGAACAACAGGACAAAAAATTCCCTACAGATATTGGAACTCTTCTGCAGGATGCTAAACTTTTCTGCTAAAATGCTCTTAAATTGCATCATAGTGTAGCTTCCTCCAATGTGCTGTACAAAGAGCCTAGTGCAGCTCCAACAGAAGTTAGCAGGAGTTTCCACTGTGTCACTTGACATCTTATAGGACTCTTGCTCCTCTTAAAAAAAAAAAAAAAAAAAAAAAAAAAAAAAAAAAGCGGCATCCTTAGAAATGTTTGAAATAGAACCTTCTGAATCTCCTTCAAGGGGAGATGGCCTCAAGCATTATTTTCTAGTTATGCTGCTCTAAGAAAAGCAGTTAGGTGCCATCAATTTGCACACATTGAAGACTGACAAATAAAGGGGAAACATACTGTTTCTCCTTGTGCCATGATAATTGCTATACTTTGTGTTAAAATTACTTTATTAAAAGGTGGAACATTAAGCTTTATATGCTGTAAAATGTACTAATAATAGCAGAAAATTATGAACTTGATGATCTTAAAGGTTAGTATACTTTCAAAAGTGAAATATAATCTTTGCTGGCTGCTTTTTAAAAATAGTTTTAAGACTTTGAGCAGATGCAAGACAAGTTCCTAGTTATGATTTAAATTATAATACAAAACAATGGCAATTAGAGTAAGAACTGATATTGGATATCCATGACTTCTAATCACCTGTATTACTAGAACTAAGATAAAAAATTATAAATATTTTTACAATACAGCAAAATGTCTCTATATCTGAGCACCCTATGAGGTTTTTGTATTTCATATTCTAGAAATTGTAGGCTTAAGAATAATTTAAGCACAGCTAGTTGATAGTTTTGTCCTGAACAAATCTTACATATAAAGCATCCAATTAAAAACACTATCAGATCTATTTTACCCAGCTGTTAGTGCCACTTGCAAACAATTGCACGTTCAAATATGTACCTGAACAGTCCCATTGACTTCCTTAGAAATTGACTTCAATCAGACAATCCAGGTGCATAAAGTTCAGCATGCACATAAGTGTGGACTGGATGGAAGCGTTAGTTTGGGTTTCTAGCAGGAACTACTTTTAGGAGGATGTCTTATTCTGCTGTCATAGGTTGAACAGGAGATCACAGAATCATAGAATACTAGGACTGGAAGGGACCTCGAGAGAGGTCATCTAGTCCAGTCCCCTGCCCTCATGGCAGGACCAAATACTGTCTACACCAGTGGTCCCCAATGCGGTGCCCGCGGGCACCCGCCGGGCCATTTCTGTGCACCTGCCAAGTGATCGGGGCCAGCCCCGCCCCCGCGGCGCATGGGCGGTGCCAGCCCCTGGGCGCGCAGCATACGGGCGGCCCCGCCCCCGGGTGCATGGCACAGGAGCAGCGCCAGCCCCCGGGCGCGTGGCATATGGGCAGCCTCACCCCTGGGTGTGCGGCACAGGAGCGGCGCTGGCCCCGGGAGTGCAGTGCATGGGTGGCGCCGGCACCAGGCACGCGGCGTATGGGCGGCCCCGCCCACGGGCGAGGCTGTGGCCCTGCCCCCGGGTGCCCGGCGCATGAGTGGCCCGGCCCCCGGGTGCCCGGCAGCTCCAAAAGGTTGAGGACCACTGGTCTAGACCATCCCTGATAGACATTTATCTAACCTACTCTTAAATATCTCCAGAGATGAAGATTCCACAGCCTCCCTGGGCAATTTATTCCAGTGTCTGACTACCCTGACAGTTAGGAACTTTTTCCTAATGTCCAACCTAATCCTCCCTTGCTGCAGTTTAAGCCCATTGCTTCTTGTTCTATCTTCAGAGGCCAAGATGAACAAATTTTCTTTCTCTTCCTTATGACACCCTTTTAGATAGCAGTTTTCAGGTATCATGTCCCCCCTCAATCTTCTCTTTTCTAAACTAAACAAACCCAATTCTTTCAGCTTTCCTTCATAGGTCATGTTCTCTAGACCTTTAATCATTCTTGTTGCTCTTCTCTGGACCCTCTCCAATTTCTCCACATCTTTCTTGAAATGCGGTGCCCAGAACTGGACACAATACTCCAATTGAGGCCTAACCAGCGCAGAGTAGAGCAGAAGAATGACTTCTCGTATCTTCCTCACAACACACCTGTTAATGCATCCCAGAATCATGTTTGCTTTTTTAGCAACAGCATCACACTGCTGACTCATATTCAGCTTGTGGTCCACTATAACCCGTAGATCCCTTTCTGCTGTACTCCTTACTAGACTGTCACTTCCCATTCTGTATGTGTGAAACTGATTGTTCCTTCCTAAGTGGAACACTTTGCATTTGTCTTTATTAAACTTCATCCTGTTTACCTCAGACCATTTCTCCAATTTGTCCAGATCATTTTGAATTATTACCCTATCCTCCAGATTAGTCGCAACCCCTCCCAGCTTGGTATCATCTGCAAACTTAATAAGCGTACTTTTTATGCCAATATCTAAATCGTTGATGAAGATATTGAACAGAGCCGGTCCCAAAACAGACCCCTGCAGAACCCCACTTGTTATACCTTTCCAGCAGGATTGTGAACCGTTAATAACTACTCTCTGAGTACGGTTATCCAGCCAGTTATGCACCCACCTTATAGTAGCCCCATCTAAGTTGTATTTGCCTAGTTTATTGATAAGAATATCATGCGAGACCGTATCAAACTCCTTACTAAAGTCTAGGTATACCACATCCACCGCTTCTCCCTTATCCACAAGACTCGTTAAGATGGTTCAAGTCTCATTGAAGCTAGGATGGTGGAGGGATTGACAGAGCAACCAAAACAAAATTATTTGTAGCACAAGTCTGCCTGTAGGCTTCATCTGACAAGGTGCAGCATCCCACCATTGTAAAGTCTATTGCACGGGTAATTAATGTTGATTGAAAGTTATCTGAATGTGGGTCACCCCGGTTAAAAGCTTAGACTGGAAAGCTCTAGCGAGCTTGCAGGTGTTGGAATAAGTGGTGTTGCTGACCCAATAGTCAGCATTTTTAAAAATCAGGACAGAATCCCTACCTGACTCTGGTGCTACAGGGCCCATGTTGCTGGAAATACCATCATTTTGCATGAGAAGCAACAATGTAAATTGCTAAAAGCAGCTTAAATTATCTTGGGACTCTGTGTAAGACAAGCAGTGTTAGTGCAAGTGTTAAATTCTAATTCTGGTAAGTCAGTCCCTCCTACAGTTTCGTTTCCTTCACAGAGGGTTTCCTTGAGTTTGTCACTTCCTGCTGGTCCAAGTGCTCAAAAATGGAGAGTCAAAACTCAATTCTTAAATTAGCTTTAAATGGTTTTTAAAGAGCTTTTAAAACTTGCTTTCTGGCTCATTGACCCCCTTCCCCCAGGCTGCTTTTCTTTTTGCTTTGACGATGTGAGGTTCTCAGCTTTCATCACTGCCTTGAGAGAGCTTTAAGAAAAGCAAATCTAGGGGGACTTGCGGTTGACATTGTGTGACCTGGAAACACTACTTCTGTCTTCCATGCTGTACCCAGAGCGGTGCTGTGCACGCCGAAGCCTGCAGACAATTACGTCAATGGCTTTGGGCAGACGCCCGGTCCCTTAGAAGCCAATGGGGCTGGTTTTGGGAGGGAAAGTTCTGCACATGCGTAAGTGTTAATAGAGTTAAGGTCCCTAGAGCCCCCTCGATCAGCTCTTCTCGTTAGTACTAAACACTGACTCTCCCGGAGGCTGCACCTGGAGGTGCTCTGGGATCCCCTGGCTTGAAGTGGGCGTCTCACACCAGTCTGGCAGTTCGGTTCAGTGGCTCTCACCCCCCCGTACCCATTGTCCCAGCACCCCCGTTTCAGTGCCCCTGCAGCCCCTCTAGCGCGAAGAGGGGCGCCAAGGCCCCGCTGGTGGCTGCTCCGTGGCCGGGTTAGACCGACGCGTTCCACTCGCTCGCACGCGGCCAGGGGCAAGAAAGGGAAACCGGCCCCAGAGCGGCTGGGCCGGCTCAAAGGCGCGGACGAAGAAGGAGAACGCAGCCGCCTCCTGCCCCTTGTAGGGGAGGCAGGCGCGGGAGGAGGAGCCGCGCGAAGCAGCCTCCCAGCCCAGGCGGGGGAGCAGTAGTGAGGCCAGAGCAGAAGATGGTCGTCTGGGGCTTGTGGCGAGGGCGAAGCTGCTAGGAAGAGCCGAGCCACAGCCCTGCGCACTGGGGCCGGGGGAGCTCGGCGCGCCGCGCCGCCTGGTTAGCTCCCGGGGCTGCAGCTCTTCAGCCGGCCGCAGTGACTCGTGCATGACCCGCAGCAGCAGCAGCAGGACGGAGCTGAGCGCCCACCCCGGCACCATGCAGCAGGACTGAGGCGGCGCAGCTCGGCTGGCGCTGCTTCGTGTGTCTTCGCTTCTTCCGCGCCTGGGCTGTGCCGGCCGAGGGATCCCGCGGGAAGATGGAGCGGTTCCCCCACGGTGAGTGGAGCCCGGGCACTGGCCGCGCCCCGCTGCAAGCGGTCGCCTCGCTGGAGCTTTGCTGCTGGCGGCAGCTGCCCTGGCCCCGGAGCGGCCCTGCCGGAGGGAGCCCCTGACTCCGTGCCTCTGCGCAGGCCCCACAGGGCACGCTCAAGGGCAGGGGCGAAAAGCCCCCACTCAGTGGCGGGGGCGGCAGGGAGCTACCACTAGCCTGCGGCACTGAGGACTTACTGGAGAAAGTTTGACCAGGAGGACGAGGTAACAGCTGTCGTTGGTGCGATGGAAGAGCTTACCTCGCCCACCTGCCTCTCTAATATCCAGGGCCCGCCAAGGCTGCAACACTGTAAGGGGGAAAGTTTTTAGCTGGTAGGGGTTGCCTTGGGGTCTCGAGGAAGGCAGCCTGGTCACGGTTTCCCTGACCATCTCCTGTCCTGAGACACAACCTGGCGTGGCTCAGTGCCCATAGTGAGCCTGGCGTCTTCAACATGCTGCGAACAGATCAGTGAGCACCTGAAACTCTTCCATTTATGAGCAGTGTGTGGCTGCAATTCCCCCCCCCCCCCCCCCCCCCTTTTAATTACGAGAGAACATGCGAACCAGAGTCTTTGCATCTGTGGAGTTCATGTGCTCTTGTTTATTTCCCATGCTTCGTCATAATCCTCTGTTGGGAGCTAACATAATCGGATCTGAGCTTCCCTGACGTACATGCAAATAATGCTCTTGCTTAGCTCCGCTAATAGTGAGGGCCATGTTAGTACTTGTACAGACAGAGGAGAATAGGCAACAGGCAACTAAGGAACGAGCTCCTATGTTTATTTAAATGTCTTTAGTGATTGAGCCTATGTCAACAGTCCATCAAAAAATGAGAGGAGTGAGAAACGGGAAAACAAGGGCAGATATTTATTTTCCTCCCTTCCCCCCCTAACAGAGTGGGTTTCAAAACTGTTTCCATGCAATTTCAGCAGTACTTGAAATTAAACTGTGCATTTCCTTTGTGCCTTTCAGATGAGACTCTGAAAGCATATTTAGTAACAGTAGCTGAACCTCATCTCTGTGTATATAAATACACAAGTGTTACTGTGCATCTGAAATGCAGTAGCTGTGTAACAGCAACACTTCCCCACAACTAAGGGCAGGACAGGAAGTGAAGTTGCCCAAACCATTTGAAGCTGCAGGGAATTTGAGGTTGGGGTCTAAAACAGGCTTTGGACTAGACAATGGGCATAATATACTCCATATTAAAATACTGTAAGCTTTGAAGGACAAATGGTCAGGGTCTTGATCAGCTACATTATGCAAGTAAAGGAATTAAAAGTGAAAGCTGAAACTCAGCTGGAATTCACTGCCTTGTACTCTTGAGAGATCACTGAGAAACCCAAACCATAGTGTAGTGTCTGTTACAAAATTCAGATAAATGTTTTTATAGTGAAAAATGGAGCTTTGTAGTCAATGAGATGTTTTCTGTTTACTAAAAGATGTTTTGTGATCTCTGTATTGCCCTGTTTTCTCTCAACAGTCTCATGTTTTCATGCCCACATTAGTGAGAGGTGACTGTTACTTAGTAAATATTTTTGTCCTGTTGACTCTCTTAAGATGATCCTTAAAGTTATGTTAAGAAGCACTATTTTTTATCACTCCATAAATTAAAACTTATTCAGCATAAGCGTTTCCCCAGGATTCAGCAAGAAGGTAAATACAAAGTAGGCAATCACTTAATAGATTCCTAGAACTTACTATGATCAGTTAGTTTCTAGTATGTGCTCTTTTTCTACTTCTGGGGTGGCAGGGGTGGGGGTTGGGAAGAGTGGGGAAAGAGTACATCTCTATGAGCAGTAACATAGTTCGTGGGAGGTGTTTTTTTAAAATAAAGGAAATGGCTTATGATGTAGGAGTACATGCTCTCATGTTGGAAAATGTGCCACCATGTGAATAACCTCGCTCGAAAAGCTTTTTGGATCTGGATTTCTAGTATTACTCTGTCATGGAGGACAGTGGTGGTTGAATTCTACTTATTTCTCACCCAGGCTGCAGCAGAAAGGTGTGAGAATGCCTAGGCCCGGAGAATGCTACTCATAGTGGTCTCTGCTGCTAATGGAAGAGTTGTCTTGGAGGGTCTGGGAATGAATCTGCTCTTTCTCTCTGGAAAGCTAAAACACATCCCTTTGGGCGTGGGGTGGTGCTGGGAGTGTTCAGAGCTATCGTACAGGTTAAAGACAAGCTGCAGTTTCCTCTCGTGAAAGGAAGCTACAGGGAATTTCCATGATATTCAGAGTATGGGACATTGATCTTTTTCGTTGATCTTGAGACATGTTATTGCTTGCACTTGTAGCTGCTTTTAAAACCTGAATAACTGGGAATAATCACACTGCTGGCTTTGTGAACAGTGAGTTATTTTCTAGGGCTGATACTCTTGCACCTTACATGATCAATGAATCACTTAAGCAAATAACATATATAAAAAAAACAACAACTTTGTATTGCTTTACTCTTGTTCCATTTAAATTGACAAAGAACTGACCAAGCTCTGAGAACTGTGGGTTCTAAGCTACATAATACCCTACACTTTATATAAAACTCTCATTGCAAGTAACATGTGACAGTTTGATGTCAAGGATCATTTCCTCTTTTTGACAAGTCGAACCACATAAGCCTTCAGACACAAATCTGGTTTGGGCAGTGGGAACTTGCATCATCATAGTTACAGGGGTGAAAAATCCACTCCTGAGAGACTTACCTATGCTGACCCCACCACAGTATTGGCAGTTCTAGGTTGATGATGGAATTTTTCCATCAACCTAGCTACCTCCTCCTAAATAGGTAGTGTCTGAACTGATGTACTGTGGCACAGCTGCTATGCTGAGGCTGTACTCTAGCAGTGTGGACAAGCCCAAAGGTACAGTTCAAGTCAGCATTACTTTTGTGATGTGTAACCGTTATTAAAATATTAGAAAAACACAGGGTCTTGCCTCTAAAAGTGCAGGATCAGGGCTATCGTTCAAAAACTTCAGTCTGTGTTTTACTCTACTTCACTGAGTCGTCACTTGAATTCCTATGTGTAGTGTTAAGTGTGTATATCAATATAGTACTACTTGCAGGGTTGCGGCCTAAATCCTCTTTTTGCTTACAAAAGAATGGAGAAAAAAATCTTTAAACTCTGGGATCAAAACATAGGCCCTGGTCCTCCGTGGTCAGTGAGGCCAGGGTACTGCCATAGCAGTTCTTTGCAAGATTTAGGACTTAAAATAGCTGAGTTTATAAATCCCTTATAATGGTTTCTGGTAGGAAAGTTTAAAAAAACTGGGCATGTTCAGTCATGAGAAAAGAATGAACAGGTAACTGATAAGTCTTCAGCTATGTTAAAACTTGTTTATAAGCAGGATTATGATCAGTTGTTCTCCATGTCCATCAAGGTTAGGACAAGAAATAATGGGCTTTATCTATAGTAAAGAGAGATGTGAGTATGAAATCAACTGGTTTTAAATATTTTTAAGAATAGGGATGGCCTGGTGCACTTGATGACCTTTTGAGGTCCCTTGCATTTTTGTGATTCTGTGGATGGTCCCACTAAAAATGAACAGGATTACTTGGAGAGGAAGGTACTAGTCAGTGTAGGGGGGGGATGGAGTGCTCTTCCCATCGGGTGTGTGTTCTTTAGTTTCCTTCATGATATCACAATATGTTTTGCAAAATTTGTGTGTTTTTACTTTCAGTTTGATGTGTCTGAGGAGATTCTCATTTCAACATTTCCTGTGAAATAGTTTCCTTTATGAAAGGAGGAAAAAAAATAGAAGTGCAGATATTTGCAGTATTTGTTATTTCTAAGCATCTGTTTCAAACAAGGGAACTGTAGAAACAACTATCTAGAGAAGAACTAGCTTGTAGTTGGGATTTGCCAAAAAGCAAAAAAGGGTGATACCTTTAAAAAGTGGGCTTTTTAACCAAACACACTCAGAAACTAAGAAGAAATCTAATTGATGAGCAAAGTGAAAGGCATTGCAGGCATTAAAAATAATGGTAGTTTTGCTTCTGAAATAATTTGTGTAGGAAAATTTTCGATTTGGCAATGGACCTCTGAACAACACTAGTTCCCATAAGGAAATATTTTAGATGTATGGTGTATGTTTTGGGAACATGCCCTTTATACAAATCCCAGACCGCTGCTGCAAGGCTCTTACCCTTCTCTTTCAGCACAATGCGCTGTCCTATTAGGGATCAGAAGGAACCCTACTTGTCAGCACCATATTACTGAATCCTATAAAACAGGTATGGATAAGATCTGTTAGATCAATTAGCCCATCACCTGACAGTGCAAGATTGTTCTCAGTAGTAGGGTTTCTTCCTCCCTCCTGTTTTGTCCTACAATGAGTAGTCCCTCCACTTCCTTTGAGGAAACAATTGCAGAGTCTAATAGATCTCACTGTCAGGAAACTTTGTCTAATATTTTACTTTCATTCCCTTATTGGTAGGTGTGGTACACTAAGTGTTTTTGTGGAAAGGCATTATTTAGTAAAGGGACATGATAACCTACAAATATTTCTTAGCTTTGCATAGTCTACTTCATTCTTTCCTCCAAAGTCAGTATCCAACATGGTGAATACTTTTTGGCACTCTTTATGAGCTCCCTCTTTTTTTTTTTTTAATGTCTTGTTAGCAATGAGGGTGCCCAAATTGGAACAAAATTATCCACGTATGGTCTCACCAGAGCCAGATTATGGATAAATTGTCCCCTCATTGATCCACTGATCCATTTACACTGTACTACCTTTTTCTACTGGGGCGTTACATTGCACACTCAGTACTAACAAAAAGCCTGTTAGATATGTGTTTAAACAAGGCACTAGAAGAAAGGGAGGGAAGAAAATTATATTCCCTGTGACTGCCAAAAGGAGCCCTGGTAGGCAGAGGAAGTGATGGGAACAACAAAGAAGTTTGATATCCCTGTGTGCTAAAGTTAGGGCCATTATTGACCCTGTCTCTCATTGGTGGGGTTCTTTCCCAGTTACATACACTTAACTCAAATCCTAGATGTTGGAGAGATGTCACTTCAGTCTATGTTGAAAATTTATTTTGACCTTAAAGCAGTGATGGGCAACCTAGACAAGTGAGTGGGATGTATGAGTTGTTCTCCTTCATCTCAGTGGGCCGCAAGATTGTCGTAACCAAGACAGTTTCCCAGGATAGGGTAGTTTTACTAACCGTGCTGCATATCTAGAATTTGTAGGGTGTGCTGATTGGATGCAGAGGGAGCACATGACTCTCAGTGTTGTGTGCAATCAGCAAGCACCTCACTTCATATGCCCTTGCTTTACATGCATGTCACTTTACTAATACAGATAGGAAAAAAAAAAGTATGGAAATTAGTGGAATCTGGCAATCCTTGCATGGTGGCAACAATAAACAAAATGTCATGGGCCACCCATAGAATCCCAGTGGCCTGCATGTGGGGCACAGGTTGCCCACCACTGCCTTACGGTGTCTAGCAGTAAGAGTATTTAAGCTTCTTGTGCTCTCTTTGGTATGATTTGCTGCTGTGTAATCCTGCTGCCTATACTCGTGATGTCTGTGAAGCTACCATTAACTATGAGTGGAGCTTCATCTGGGTTGAATTTGGATCAGCATTCTCAGAAGTAAGTTGGCTTTCCTCTGTGACTCTGGTGAAAACACAGTGAAAGAAATTCTACTGAAAAGAGCCATGTTAGTTTCCAGCGCTATTAGATCAGAGATTGGAGGAAGAGGAGAAAAGAACCCAGTTATTTTGTTCAGAGTTTCTAAAAGGGCTTTCCAAAGAACAGAGACTACCCACAATAAACTATGTTTGTCTATATCCTTCGATGTTTGAGCTTCTTC
Source organism: Rafetus swinhoei (assembly GCA_019425775.1). Taxonomy (NCBI): domain Eukaryota; kingdom Metazoa; phylum Chordata; order Testudines; family Trionychidae; genus Rafetus; species Rafetus swinhoei. Next base: position 61,610,545 of record CM033427.1, read on the forward strand.
ATGGGGGAAGACTGTACAAGCTCTTCGCCTCTCAAAGCTATTCTTACACATGGCACCTGCTGCTTAATTTCTGTCCAGTGGCATTTTAAAATGAAATCTTCTTAAATTTCAAAATACATTAGCATAGTGCAGTACACCTACATAATATAATTTTGTAAACTAGACTGTGTCTGCTGTTGGGTAGTTGAAAAGATACATTACTTACAGCATGCTGTGTGTATAACTGAAGTATCTTGGTATTGCCTATAGTGGTGTAAGTGCAATAAATTATATGGATAGGAAACCCAATTAGAAAAGCTACATACCCTAAAGCAAAAAGAGTGAGCAGAAGGAGAATCTTGAAGGAAACAGCAACAGCAGAAATGCCACATGACCAATGCAATCCATGATTGAGATAAATTATGTTTCTGCCAAGCTGACCAAAATTAATGCTGTTATGGGAGCTGTTGTGTGCCTGAGCAAGTGACTCTACCGTCTCTTATTTCAGTGTGAGCTTTGTCTCCCTAGGGAGAACTGAATAAACTCTTGGCGCTCAAGTCTGGCATTCTAACTTATTTTGAACTACAAGACTTACCTGGAGTTGCTCAGGTCCTTAACTGAATTAATTATTATTTTTTTTGGAAAATCAAATGAAAATGCTTTTATTTAAATCACAGCTCTGGGGTAGGGCTGGAGATGAAGGATTGAATATGTAGGCTGTCCTGGGGAGAGAAGACTACCCTAGTGTTCTCTCTCAATACAGCAGATTGGGGCCAGGTGAGAAGCACCTCTCAATGGGCACAGTTGGGGGGGAGGGGTGCATGTTCCTGTCTGGGGCAGGTCCAGGTTCGTCCACTCCCTGCAGTCCCTAGCCAGAGTGAGGAATGCAGCAAACTGCACTTTCCCCTCACTCTGGGACTAAGTAGAACAGACAGCCGTGTTCCTGCATGAATGGGGGGTGGGACCTTCAGCCTCCACTCACTCCCTAAAAGGTCCCTGGTGGGGTGGGAGTTTGGAGCTGGGTCAGTCCCTGAGGGGGCACTCCCAGCCAACCCCTTTAACCTGTCTGTTGATTCTATCTCTTTTTTTCTATATGAATTTAAGAGAAACATTCCTATTTCAGGCACATCCATTTTTCAAGCGACAACCAAACTTTTATCTTGCATTTAAGTTCCGGTAAGAGGAGCTACATACTATATTTGGTGGTCCTAACTCTTAACATTTAAGATGTGTTCTTGAACAGACAGGCAAACTCTATCAAATATATGGTACATTTCCCCAGGTTCAGATTTATGCCTGTAACTCAGGGATTCTTTTCCTTTCTTTTGGAAAACATTTATTTTGGGCACTACTCAAATGTGTGGAATATATTGGGTCTCTTAAAGGATTTATTTTCCCTATTACAACATTTTTCAACAGCAAATTTAACCTTTTGTTCTAGATTAGAGGCATTTCTTTGGCTTTTCTCACATTTTACCCTGACATTCTCTTTCCCTCTAAAAAATTGTGTAGCACTACTTTTCAGATTATTTCCAAAGATTACAAACTGATGTAAAAGGAATAACAGTCATGTCATACCAAAATATGTAGCATATTTCAAAGACTTACTTCTGGGTATTAGATTGCACATCTCCCAAAGCTTGAACAAAAGACAGGACTATGCAGCACTTTAAAGACTAACAAGATCGTTTATTAGGTGATGAGCTTTCGTGGTCCAGACCCACTTCCTCAGATCAAATTGTGGAAGAAAATTGGCATGACCATATATACCAAAGGGATACAAACAAAAAAAAGTGAACACACATAAAATAGGCAAATCAGATTTTAGAACAGAGGGGAGATGTGGGGGGTAGGTTAATGTCTATGAGGTAATGATATTAGATGTGATAATTGGGGAAGCTATCTTTGTAATGGGTGAGATAATTAGCATCTTTGTTAAGCTCCATTCGTAAAGTGTCAAATTTAAGCATGAATGACAGTTCAGAGGCTTCTCTTTGAAGTCTTATGTTAAAGCCTCTTTGAAGCAGGATGCAGGTAGTAAGGTCATTGAGACAATGCCCAAGCTGGTTGAAATGTCAAGAAACTGTTTTTTCTTTGTGAAACTGTCTGATGTCTGTTTTGTGTGCATTGATTCTTTGGCAAAGTGTCTGAGAAGTTTGTCCAATATACATAGCAGACGGACACTGTTGGCACATGATGGCATAAATTATATTTCTGGATGAGCAGGAATATGTGTTCTTGATCTTATAACTGGAATGGTTAGGTCCAATGATGGTGTCAGCAGAGTAAATATGTGGACAAAGCTGGCAACGGGGTTTGTTGCAAGGGAAGGTTCCAGGGTTGGTATTAGTGTGGTACGTCCTGTGGTTGTTGGTCAGAATCATCCTGAGGTTAGGTGGTTGTCTATAGGAGACTATGGGTCTGTCTCCCAGAGCCTCTCGGAGTGTAGTATCCCATTCCAGTATAGGTTGTAGTTTATTGATAATGTGTTGGATTTAAGTTGGGGGCTATAGGTGATGACAAGTGGTGTTCTATTGTTGATTTTCTTGGGTCTATCTTGAAGTAGATGGTTTCTGGGTATTCGTCTGGCTCTTTCAATTTGTTTTTTTATTTCTCTCTCTGTTCCTTGATCTTTGGAATAAGCATGCTCATTTCAAGAGTTTAAACCTTTTAAGTTCTTATATAGAGGTAATTTGGACACTTGCATCAGATTTGCAGGTGACTTCCTTGTTGGAATTATTGCTCCATTCTGTCCAATCTTATTTTTTTTCTAGTTTGCTTTCACACGCAGCATCAAAAGTATGTAACTTCTCTTTCATGTGTAGTGCCAGCCACTGGAATCTGTTCAGAGAAGCAGTGAAGAAATCATAGTACAGAAAGTCCCCGACTTACGAACGAGTTACGTAACAAACACTTGGTCGTAACTCAATCTGTTCGTAAGTCGGACTCCATTCATTTAAATGTGACCGCATTGTTCGTAAGCGCGGATCGCGCGTTCGTAACTCGGGGACCAGCTGTAATGCGCTTAATGGGAGGTTGGTCATAAGTACGAACGGTCGTAAGTCGACGCATTTGCAACTCAGGGACCACCTGTAGTTACTAGGGATGTTAAATTTAGATTAATTGGCTAATTGAATAGTACATGCAGTTTGCATCGACTATTCTATTTAGTTGATGGGGCGAATCCACCTTTGAAGTGTAGCAACAGCCATGGCTGTTGCTACACTTCAAACGCAAAAGCACTGCAGGGAGCACAGGGCCAGCAGGGGACTTAAGCTGTCCCCCGCTGACTCCATGCTCCCTGCAGTGTTTCAAAGCAGCAGTGCCATATGGAGCCTGGGGTCAGCTGGGAACTCCCGAGCTGGCCACTGCTGCTTTGAAGTACCCCCTCCTCTTGCTGCCTCATTCTGATAGAGGCAGCAAGGGCGGGGGGAAATGACTAGTGTGTTGACTATCCGATAAGCATTTGCTTTTTGGATTGTCGACTAGTCGTTCACATTCCTAGTAAAGTAATTACTGTAGACTTTATTTTTTTTCCTTTTGGGTGTTTCTGGTATCTCAGTGCTATGAGTAGGTAACTGTGTTTGACTGGTTTTAATTAGTCAACTAATCAGGTTTGCAAGCAAACATGCTCTGCTGTTCCTGTCATTGTAAGAATTTGATTGTATATCAGAAATGATCTTGAAATATCTGAGAAAAGAGAACAATCCCTGGATTCTTTAAAGCAGCCTGTACCTTCTAAATACAGAAAGACTTGCCTATTCTTCCAGAGGGAAGGAAGGTTGTGTAGGAAAGACTGAGTAAATAAAAGATCATTAGAGAGCCAAATATCTCAGCAGAAACTACCTGTTGTGGTTGCAAGGTGGAGTGATTCAGAACATTTAACTTATTACTGTTTTCACTTATTTGTAAATCATGACTTCTATCCCTTAATTTTTTAAATAATTTGTTAGTCTGACAAAGTCTAAACCTAATTCGACAGTTGGTACTATTGCAACTTTAGATTAAAATGTATGATTAAGTAAGTTAGAATATTGCTTTTGTTTTGTTTAAATGCTGCTGTTGGTAAGGTATGTTTACATTTTATGGAATTGTTACACCTATAAAACAAAATATTGGAAACCGAGGCTCTGATTCAGCAGTTAATTAACTGATACGTAATTTTGCCCAGGTTAAGCACAAGTGATCCTATTTAAAGTCAGTATGATTATTGAAGTTAAAGTGCTTTTAACATATACCACTTTATCCCCGTATGGAGTAACCACTTGTCATTCTGGATGACAACTAGGCAGCACATTCTGTCCCATTATTTTTAATATCAAGGTGCTGTCCCAACATGGTCTGCGTTGTAGTGGTTGGGAGCCTCTTACTCTTTCACAGTGTTTGGTGGTAAGATGTTGGGCCAGCATGCTCAGCTTCAGGGAACACCTTCTGTTGCTGCTGACAAGAGTTGGAAGAATTCTTTCTAGTTGTCAGCTGAAAGGATGGCTGATATAATGCAAGGCCATGTGACAAAGTATGAAGCCTGATCCAATGTTATGAAAGGCCGGAGCACCTGCAAAGGTGTAATAAACAGTACATTTGAAACCATATACTACTTTAGAGCTAGGGTTGCCAGATGGTTTCAACAAAAATACCGGACACACTTGACATTACATCACAATCTACATTACATCTTAGTTAGAAAATACCGGACATTTCTATTTTCTCATTTCTATTTTCTCAATTTGTTTCCTGAACAGAAAGCTCAAATACTGGACTGTCCGGTTCAAAACTGGACACCTGGCAACCCTATTTAGAGCATGGTAGAGGAGGCTAACTCAGAGGAGCAAGGAGCTTGTAGAAAGGAGAGAAATGGTGAGGTAAAGTAGTTTAATGATGGTGACTAGACACCCACAAGATGCATAATCATTGAACTGAAGATCAACAAATGCAGAAGCTGATGCATGACTGAGTTTTGAAATAGGGCTAGTTAATTAAGAGAAATGTTCTTTTTCTGGGTCCCATAAAACAAAGTTGTAATAATCAGGCAGAAAAGCAACATGCAGATGTCCAGTAAGATTCTTATCTCAAAATCTTGGCTCTGAATATTCTGGTCAGTGTAATTTTTTTCTTAATTTGCCAATGAATGATCTTTTCCCATTGACTGAATATGAAGCATATGTTGAAACCTGTGGGTAAATCTAGTCGTAAAAGGGTCATTGTTACTGTGTATTCCCCATCTGCCTGTCGGTAGCCATCTGCTGTCTGATATGTACGGAGACTGTAAGACCTTTGTAGTGGGCCTCACTTGCTGATTGACACCTTTAGGTGATACTGCAATGTAAATGATAAATAATGATCTGTAGAGGAGACAATGTTTTCTGTGTTAACCCCATTTTAAATTGGGAGAGGTTTTCACTTCAGTCCAAATCCCAGTGATGAAAAGAAACTTCTAAAAGCTCATGATACCATCTACATGTTTTGTTAGTCTTTAAAGTGATACTTGACTATTTGTTGTTTACGTTTTTACTGTCTTTTTTTTTTTATAAGACTTCCGTGGGTCACACAATGTATCACAGAGTGAAACTGTAATTAGAGGACTGTGTGGGGGAGCTGGACAATTGCATCTTATAAAAAATTAAAGAATAAGCAGCCACCACTGTCTATGGTCCCATAAACCAAATGACCAGCTAGATCTACTGCAAAGTCTTCCCCTAGACATTTCTGGTTGAGATCACATGTAAGTACTACAATCCAAAAAAGAGTCTATTCCAGAAAGTTGTAGAGCAAGGTCTCCAGTTGCCTTACAACAGAAACTTTGTCAAGTCTAATTATGAAGAAATTATGGGTTGGATCTTCATATGTTCTGAGCACCCACAACGCTAGCTGAAATCAATAAGAGCTATGGATCATCAGCAACTCTGAAAGGCTCTCTGATCCAAATGAATTGAACTGTGCCACTCAGTGTTCGTCTCCAAAATACAAAGTCCTCACCACATGCTAATGTTCTTTGAAAAACATTCAAAATGTATAACACTATAAATTGCAAATGGGAAACATGAATCTTCCAAAAATAAATCCCCAAACTACTCCTCCCCTTTTTTTTGTTTGTTTTTGTTTTTTGTAGTTCTTGGACAGGATGAAGAATGAGGCTGAAATCCTGGCTTCGCTGAAGCCAAATGGGAGTTCTGCCATCAGCTTCACTGGAGCCAAGATTTCACTTCAAAAATGGAAGAGTCAGAGAGAAGTTCACTCTGCTAGCTATCTCTGGAGCGAGGGTGTAAAGATGACTTTCACTGAGTTAGACCTTTCATATACCATATTGAAAGTTTTATAAGGCAGTAGGATATTGTGGTGATAGCTGTGGTATAAATACCTTTTTGTTGAATATCCCTCTATTCCACTAGTACTCTGAATCTCAATGAACTAATTCATGTGATAAGGGGGACAATTTTGGTCCTTAGCATATTTGTTGTATACTTTAAATACTTTTCTCCTCTTACCTGCCCGAAGATTGGTGATGACTCTTAAATAATTTGAAGTGACATATCAATAGTAATCTGATTACACATTTCAAAGATTTATTGGTAGACGTTTTTTTGTAGTCTAATTGAGCCTTCAGTCAGAAGTCCTGCCAAAAGAAAATGTGTTTGCAGTTTCATTAGAAGTCCAGAAGAGAATCTGAGTAAAATCTTTTTTGTTGTTGTTGAAGCCACTATTTATTTTTCAGGTGTGTTTCTAAAAAGATTGTACTTTTATTTCCTGTTTTTCAGAGAGGGTTAAGATAAAACATAAGTTTAAAATGTTGTTGTGGATTGTTTTAATTTTCCAATCCTGGGAAAATATGTGTTTTAAGATACACATGGAAGCTTGCTACTCAAATATTCTGTCCATCTTGTGTAGGTAACACAAAGATTGTCAACCAAACAGGGAGAGCAGAATACTGCAGTAAAAAAAACCACCATTGATATCTCAGGGCTTCCATTCCCTTGTGTTTGGCCTTTTTTGTTCTCTTTGAAAGCGAGGTTTTTTCCTTTTTACTGTCAATAAAGAAAAATAAACACATCCCTTCATCAAGGTAGTATTAAAATATCAATGAATTGTATTCCTAAAATATTCAGGTTCAGATTGTAAAACCTTTGCCAGAAATATTTCTGCATTTTGTTTTTCTCTTTGAAAGTCAAACATATAGTATCTGATTTTATGGTGTGTTTGTATTTTTGGTTTTGGGGTGTGTTTTTTTTTTTTTTTTTTTTAAATAAAAGCATTGTGAAGCATCTTCTCCTCCTTCCTACATACATTCTCCTTGTTTTGTCCCTCCCTGCCATATTTGAGACAGTTGCATTGTTGTGGCTACCTAGATCCTTTCTTATCAAGGATGCAGTACCAGTTTGACTATTTCTGCAGTTTGATCTGTCCTCTTGAAATTAGTGTCACATGCCAAGTGTGAGTGAGTTCATACTAGTTTGAACACTGGAGAAATCTTATTCAGGCTTGTTAAGGCCATGTAGTTACAGCTAAATGGTCATGTGGCGCTGAGATAACATGTATCTGTTCGCACTTAGGTTAGTAAACATAATAAAAATAGCAACAGCATGTGTGTGCTCTGTTGCCTTCTTATGGTCCCAGCATTCTTATCTATATGGATATACTGCATGAAATGGCAACAACAATGGCAAAACTCTCATTGGCTTCAGGAAGGTCAGCTTTTCATCCAGATCAGATGGTTTTTGAACTCCTGGAGAGTATGTCTTCCATATGTCTCCATTCTCTCCTTCCAATATTTATGGTAGAATGGCTAGGATTAGGGATGTGATAGCATAAATGGTTAACTGATGAGCTTGGGCTCTTTAGTAACTGTTACGGTTACATGCAGCTGCCACTGCCTCCCCTGGGGCCAGTACCTGCAGGGAGCTGGCTCCTATGGAGCCCCCTGCCTCACACAGAGGCAGCACTGGTTCCCACGAAGCCACCTTCCCTGTGCAGGTGGCACATGTGAGAAGCTGGCTTTTAAACCAGCTCCCTTGGTGTTCTGGCTCCTGTGGAGCTGCCTGTCCCCCAACCCTTGCGCTGCTGCCTCTATATCAGAGGCAGCGGAGAGAGCCAGTGCTCGCAGTGCACCCTGCTTAAAAGCTGGCTCCCTGAGAGCACTGGCTCTCACCTGCCCCTCTGTGTAAACATATAATCTCTGGAAAATTCAGTGGTTACATTTACAAAAATAAATGTTAGCTAACATTCCTACTCTAAGTATGGTGTTGAGGATTAATGTGTGTACAGTATTTTGAGTATTAAGCTGAAAAACTTATTAGCATTTTTTGGCCTCCTGGTGTTATGCTTATAAGAAGCACGTGGTATCTTTTTCAGGGAAAAAGGCAATACACTGTGTTTATTTGAGAATACAAAAGAGAAGCAGTTAGCATATGCTTTATAAAGACACCCCCCCACACACACACCCCCTGCACATGGTGCTTGCTTACCAGTTCATGGTGGCTCAAGTCAGTCTTACTGGGCAGGCATGGCTGAGTGAGGAGTCAGGTTTCTCTGAGACTTCTCCGAGGCTTGACTTCCAGGACTGAACCCAGAGTCCCATGGCAAGAGCTTCCCTTATACGCGTCAGTTCCTATTGGGAGTCTATGGATATTGCAGTGTCATGCTGCCGTCATCCACCCTTAGGAGGTGTTCATCTGGTTTCGAGAGTTATTCTGTGATGGTGATTGTCAGGCTTTCCATCGTTGTCTCACTCTTGGTGGGGTCTCTGCCTGTCTCCATGGTTCCTCAATGCTGCTAATTTAATTCAGTCTCAGACACAATGGCTGTTTTGTTATCTTCAAAGTTTCCACTTCTTCTTGATCACCTGGACATCTGTGACGACTTTCACTCACACACACCCTTCACTCACTCCACACAATTGTATAGTTTCACACAAGATCAGTAATTACAAGAGGTACAACTTAATTTGCAATACTTAACAGGGAGCAAGGCCTTGCAGTAAACATTATTTAATTATGAGAGACAAAGAGAAATAGAAACTACAGAACTTATAAGTAAGTCATTATACATAATACTTATAGACTTATAGCCAATGCTAACTAAAATATACATTTTTGCTACACTGGCTCTCTACCAATTTGGATTAGCCAAGATGCCCCAGATGTTGCCTTTCCAAAAGTTCTGTTCTGTCCTTTCTCTGGCAGTGTTGGGTGTTTAGTAGTCTCAAAACATTTACTAGGATTCCTCTCATTGCATGGTTTTTGCTTCAGCTGTTGTATGCAGTTTAGTTGTAGCCATGTCAGTCCCAGGATATTCGAGACCAAGTGGGTGAGGTTTCACAAATAAAATAGTAATATAAAAGGTATTACAAGTTTTTGAGCTTACACAGAGCTCCTTGGCTCTGGGAAAATTATGCAGAATGTTGCTTTGAGCATCTTTACCAGATCTGAAGAAGAGTTTTGTGCAAACTGGAAAGCTTGTTATCTTCACCATCAGAAGTTGGTCCAATAAAAGATACAGGTTGGACCTCTCTGGTCAGGGACCCTAGGGACTTGAGCAGCCCTGAACAAGGGAGTTTGCGGACCAGGAGAGGTCAGGCCTCGGGTTCTCCCAGAGCTCCCCTCCTGGCCACAGGCCAGTGCACTGCCCCCAACCTGCTGGTGGGGCTCTCTCTGGGCCAGTGGGACCCTGCACCCTCGAGCTGGTCAGTGGCAACCTCAGTGGCTGGTTAGCACCATCCATGGTCCTGCCGGATCACGGCAACAGAGTCCTGGACCACAGAGGTTCAACCTGTATAACCTCATGCACCTTGTCTCTGTTTCAGCTGACATTTTCCCACTCAGCTGAACCTAATTTTCTAATGTCATGTAAGGAATCAAGTGGTGGAGATGCTACACTAAGTTTGTTTAATGTTATCTATAAAACCGATTTTAAATTTAATCTAAAACTTCAGGGATTAAATTGTCTGGTTCTTTTTAACCTTGAATTCTACGTGCAGACAAGTCCTCTTTTTTTTATTTTCTTGCTCCTTTTGACTTAGAGTTCCAAGACTAGGATTAGAATAAACTAAAAAGCTCTGAAAATGCTCTGTGTTCTGGTAACTGTATCTTTATAAACATCAAGCTTGTTTTCAAGATCTCCCCGGCCTTATATTTAAGGCAAGGGTGGGCAAGAGGTTGCCAGCAGGCTGGATCCAGCCTGCCAAGCCACCGATCCAGCCCGCGGTTGCCTTGTCGGAACCCTTAGGCAGAGAACAGCTCACACTTTAAAAAGCCAGCCATTCTGGATGGCTGGGGAGGAAAGAGGGAGACTTATCATGCTGTTCCTGCCCCCCAGCAAAATCTCTTAGCTTTCATTGGCCAATCTCTCAGTTTCTGGCCAGTAGGAGGTGAGAATTTTTGCTGGGTGCAGGGGCAGTGTAGGAAGCTCCTCTTTCTTTTCTCGTGCCTGGAGTAGAGCCACGTGGAGCAGCGAGCATCCTTCAGCAGACCGTCTGCCTCAGATTTCTGCTGGTAAGCGCCTCCCAGCCAGAGCCTGCCTCTGGCACCTCACCCCCTCTGCCCCCTCGTGCAATCATACCCCCTCCCAGATCTGGCACCCCAATCCCCTGCCACAGATCCCAATCCCCTCCTACCCTAGGTCACATTGCAAAAATCCTGCATCCCAGTCCCCTGCCCTAAGTCACAACTGCTTCCTTCAACCAAGCTCCCTCCCAGACCCCATTCTCCCTCCTGCACCCCAGTCCCTCACCCCAGACCCCAGAATTCCTCCATTAATATCCTGGAAGAGTGCGACCTTCAACCACTTTCCAAAATCTTGGAGTAGGCCTTCATCAAAAGTTATTGTCCACCCCTGATTTAAGGGCTTGCAGCAAAGCAATTCCGGCAGTTTTGGCTCACATCATTAACAAATGCTCTCAACATTAGAAACTGTCATAAAAAAACCAAGCTTCCCCACACACGTCATCTTTTCCAGACTTCCCTAAAATTCAACAAACCACCTACCAGGATCACTTCACTAACAGCCATCATTAACAAAGTATGGTTTTCAGAACAACATATCTGTTTCCTGTTAAGTTAAAAAAATAAAACCAAACACACACCACAAACATCTCTTTATCTTAGAACAAATTAGATAGGGGACTAAGACTGCTCTTAAGCATAAAGTATTGTAATTTTGTTCATATTTTTGAATAATAATCTAACTGTACACACCATTTTGTGTACTGTCTATGTTTTTTAAATCGTGGTATTTCTTTAAGCAAGTCTTTAAGACATTACTGGATAAAGAAACTTGTGTTTGGGATGATTCTTCTGGTGACTTCTGTGTTGGGACAAAGAATTTCATTAGTGACTTATGGGAGTGGCTATTTTTTTGGTGGTTTGCCTCCTTTTTTTATTATCCAGATTAAAATGTGTTTTATAGAGAACTGTCCCCTTCTCCCTTGCTGCCTCTCATACTGAGGCAGCAAGGGAGGGAAGCGAGTAGTCGAGTACTCCATACCAAGGCAGCAAGGGTGGGGGGAAGCGAGTAGTCAAGTACTCCACTTGACTACCCGATAAACGCACTCTAACATCCCAGTGTGAGGTGGCAGGGGGCTCCCCAGGAGTGGAGCTGGAGTGCACTGGCTGTTGGCCCTGCCCCCGGGGACTATAGAATAGTCGACTAACCACTAAGAATTAATGCGGTTAGTTGACTATTCAATTAACCGATAGCTAACATTCCTGTTCCCATATTCCATTCCCCTCCTCTCATGTCCTGCTTTTTAAATTATGAAAAAAATCTTGCAGCACTGCATAGATGCTTTTGGATGTCTTTCCTCACCTCCATGTGTTTGTGGCTTTTTTTTTTAACTAATCAAAAATAGGATGTTAGTGTTGTAATTTTTAAACTCCTGCCTTTATTCATTTGATCATGAAATGTATTTGAGTAGAAGGTACTGGGGTTTTTAAAGGGTTTACCCACTTTTAATTCTAGATGTATTGACTGTGTGTGCAGTTGCTTTGATATACATCTGATAAAAGGACATTTTTCATATATACCTAAAAAGCTGATTACTTCAATGAACTTTTTTTGAAGACCCCAAACCAGTTTAAAAGAGAGCAGTACAGTAGATGCTGAACATTGGGAAAGCCACTGTGAAGCAGCAGATCATAATTTTCGTAGTAAGCAATACAATGCATTTTAAAGACCAGAGATTGTTAGAGATCTCTATGTGTGGCTGATGGTCAGTATAGTCCTTTACTGGTTCTGATATCCAAAACATGGTCTTGCCAGTGTCTGAATTTGTTCTTGAGGTTTCTGAGAGCAGTGGTTTCTGGATACTGACTAAATTAGTCCTTTTATGTCTTTGCCTGGTGTGCATATTTAAAGAGAAAATGAAATTACCCACATAATGCTGAGTGCATGTCTGCACTGAGTTATCTTGTCCTTGTTGGTTACTGGCATACTTTGAGCCAGGGGTGGGCAAAAGGGCCTCCACGGGCTGGATCTGGCCTGCCAAGCAGGTAGATCGGGCCCACGGAGGCCCTGCTGCTCCCTCGCCCCCAGGCCAATTAGGGTCTGGGGAGCATGTGAAGCCTTCTCCACTCTGCCCCCGCCTTGTGAGCAGCGTGTGGTGCTTCAAAGCACTGCATGCTCCTGGCAGGGCGGGAGGAGGCTTTGTGTGCTCCTCCGCCCCCAGGCCTTAATTGGCCTAGGGGCAGGGGAGTGAGGGAAGTCTCCTCCCATGCCAGGGGCATGGGCACCTTGGGGGAATGTAGGGTGGGGGCAAAGGCACTCCCTCACCCCTAGACCAATCATTGTCTGGGGATGGGGAACCTGGAAATATCTTGACCACGCCCCTTCCACTCGATGCTCCGCCCCTTCCTGTGCGGCCCAGGGCCACTTCAAAAATTTATGAAGTGGCCCCTGGCAAAAAATTATTGCCCACCCCTGCTTTGAGCTGAGCTATACGCTCAAGACAATGTGGTTTTCATGATAATTACTGATTTGTTTACCAGAACATTAAGGTTGAGATTTAATTTCACACAGGTCAGAACTTCAGATTTGAGATCATTGCAGTAACATTAAAGCAGGCATACCAGCTGTATAATCTTAGCGTTCATATAAAAATTAGAACTTTTGGTAGACATGACACGTTGGTGATAGTAAAGTGCTCCTTCCTTTATGTATTCTGTTTGCCATATTGTTTGTTGCATGTTGATGTGATGAAAGACCCTGGTGGTCAGGCATATATGCAAGGAGGAAGTTAACAATACTGTGGGAACTTCTCTTTTTGCTGACTCTGTGCAGTTAATGAAGTGTAAAGGGTAAAATTTTAAACAGTCTCTCTTTTTTATATATGCTTTCTTGTTGGTTGAAAGGCTGGGAGGGCAAGAAATGCAACGCAGAATTACAGGAAAAAAAGCCATCCTATGAGATGAGTTGGGGCTCCCAGTATCCAATTCCTTTTTCTCTCATTTCCAGAGCCCTTCTTAATGTATAAAGTCTGGTACAGTTTCAGTGTGTGGTGCTTCTGGTTCCAGGCACTTGGTCTCCTTTAATTGTTTTTATTGAAAATAACCAGATTAGAAAACAAATTCAGGTCTCCCACAGACTACTACAGAACTACATTAAGGTCATCAGGCAAGACAGCAAGGGATTTGGTTTCAAAAGAGGCATATGGAGATTTAACTGAACAATGGCTGCTCTCACTGTATGGAATTTCTTACTTCGTGTTGACGATGGAGAATGACTCGTGCTTCTCTTCAGAGACGTTGCAATCCCAGAAGGGAGGGCAAACATTCTCTCCAAGCCAGAGGGCAATCTTTGGCTCAAGGAAGGCTTCGGTACTGGGTGAAGCCTCACGGCCTGCTCAGGCTGGTGCTGCTTCAAACCACGCCCCATGTCACTTATGTTCTCTTAAAAGAGCAGTAGATGGAGCAGCACTCTTAGTTGGCTTTGTATGGGTACAGTGAGAGCAGCCATTGTCAACAGACACACTAGCTGGGATTTGGAAAGCTGTGTAAGTATGATTGCCCAAATACCATTAATTCAATGGCGGATGGGCGGAAGGGGGGGATTGCTTAACTCCTGCCAACAAAGCAAACCTCACTCTTAGAGGGTGGAAGTTTTGTTTACAGAAGTGCCAACAAACTGTTTACACTCCCTGACTTTTAGTGACGCTGCTGTGTTGTGTAGACATAAGTGTGAAACAAGAGATCATTACAGGCAGATGGGGAAGTACAAGGAAATGATGTGGTTAGTCGGTGGATTCAGCTCAACAAAGGTCTCTGCCAAGTTTTTGTGCAGATCTCATGGCAGGCATTGTGGGGGATAATACATTCTGGGGATGTTCCTTCCAAGTGTTAGGGCAGAATGGGAGACAATATGAAGGTGTTGCTTGTTTGACAATTAAATAAATGGGCTGTGGAGGCTGTCATCATAAGCCAATTGGAGACGATATTCCATACTGAATGAGAGGTGATGGGTCATAATGAGGATAGACTTATAACTGATATGATAATGAAGGAATGCAAGGTGATGTGATCAAAATGAGGGGGCCAGGAAAACTATCTTTATTGCAGTATTCTCAATAGATATGAGTGGGACAAGGTTAGATCTATTCCATATCTAAATCATGCCAGATCAGTTTGTAAGCATGTGGCTGACCATAATAGCAGTAACAGAAAGCTAGTGAATTGCCAATAGTGTTGACTTTTAAACTGTCATAATTTAAACTTCAGAGTTTAATACATTATTTAGGTCCCCCGTACACCTCTCCTGACACACCGCATCTTTTTACTCATGCTATATAGGTGAAATGTCACCATGTCCGAAACTTGCAGCTAGTAACAGGGAAACCATTACATCCCATTGAGACAACATGATTAAGAGTTTTAGTAAGTGACTCCTCCCCTGATACTGTTCTGTCTCGTGGCCCTTAGGCTAATTTGCAAAAGGACCAACCTAAGTCAACAGCTCCAAGAGTTGCAATCTATTGTGAAGGAGAGGCATCAGGGTTACAGAATCTGATAATGTTCCATCTCAGACTTTTAGGGTGCGTCTACATAGCAGGGCTTAACTTGAAATAAACTACACAAATTGAGCTACATCAATTGCATAGTTTATTTCAAAATTGGGAGTGTTGTACACAGCACTTATTTCGAAATAGAGCACTTTTCCTCCAACTTCCCTTGCTTCTGGTACAATGAGGGTTACAGGAATCAAAGTAAGAAGTCCTCCAACTTGACAGTATTTTGTCACTATTTCAAAATAACTGCCTGCTGTGTAGATGCGGACAAAGTTATTTCGGAATAATGCTAGTTATCGAAATAGTGTTGCAGTGTAGGTATACCCTTAGATCCCTGGTGGTGTAGCCTTCAACAGAGGTGACTAGTATGAGATCCACAAAACCTAGGAAGTCTGGGAGACTTTGAGACAAAGGGTAGGTTTACACAAGTTTTGTTGAGGAAAGTAATGTCAACAGGCAGAAAGCGATAATGGCAAAAACGCCAATGCATGTTCACATTTGCACCCCCTGTGGACAAATCATGTTCACATTGGGAGATCCCCCATCAACAGTGGGAGCAATGCAGTATGGGTATGTATTCCATAGTGCCTGGCAACACTACCTGCAGCTAGGTGTTGAGAGACCACAGAACAGAGCACAGGTCATCTTAGGACTCTGCAAACCCTTACCTTGCTTTAAGACAAGTTATGCTAAAAGGAAGCTGCATACCAAATTTGGTGGTCCGAGTTCTTACTGTTTAGGAGGAGTTCTTGAACAGACACAGACATTCTCTCAAATATAGCGTAGATGTTAGAGCTCCAGTACATAATAGGTAAATTGCAAGAAATTAGCTGAACTAATACATTTACAATTAGTGACTCTAAAGCAAAGAGTAATTGATTTAGATGGATAAAAATCTGAAAAACCCCAAGCCTTTGCCAGAGTACGGAGGAGTTGGGGATCATGGAACTGGAAAAAGACTTTCATGGCATTAATGATGTTGGATTGCATGAGAGCTTGATATATAAACAACTCTGGTGGGACCTGTTTGATAGCAGAGCTTAAAGTGCACTAATAAGAGGCCCATTTCAAATGGCCTTTCTCAAATGGGTGCACCTACTCAGTTTTAATTTGGCCTGAAAAAGGAACATGTGGAGCATATGATTATTGGCCACCTCACGATATCAAGGGGAAGAGGTCTTTGAGATCCTATGGAGATTAGGAATTTAGCTGTGAATTTTTGTTTCAGACCTGCGTGCAGTGGAGCCAGTGTGTCCACTTGAGAACTTGGTAGTTCCTTGTGGATATTGGTGTTGGATGTGGACAGACTTAAGGACAGCCTGACACTCTCATGATTGACTTCTGCCCAGCTGGCTTGGCTTCAGATATTGATGGCTTGCTTTTTGAGTTTTATAGGTCTTTTGGACTCTTCTTGGGCCTGACTTACTCCAGGTGTTTCAAGAGAGCATCAAAGAGAAGATACTGGCAGTCAGTTGTCAAGTGTCTATTACCCTGTTGCCTAAGCAGGGGGACCTTGGGGAGATAGAATAATTGGGGATCTGTCTCTCTGTTTTGCTTAGACAATATAATTTTTTTTCAAAGGTCTTGGCAAATAAATGGAAAACTGTGCTTGGTTGGTCATGCACCCTTATATTGCTTCTCCAAAAAGTCCCTTTTTTATAACCTTTTCTTAATGCTAGATGTAATTTCAGCCTCACATGTTTGATTTGCACATTAGGTTTATTTTCCTTGATCAAGAGAAGGCATGAGGTCAAGGATATTTGTTTTATACCCTTTGTGTTTTTCATTTTGGGCCCATGCTTGTGTCCTACACTACAGGTAGAGTAGAACCTCAGTTACTAATACCAGCGTTGCGAACTGGTCAGTCAGCCACATGCCTTATTTGGAACGGGAAGTCTACAGCCAGACAACTAATCTTAGATGGCTCTCTGTGGATAAGCAAGATTGGCTTTCATTCTGGCTCTCTGGGTTTTTCATTTATTTTATCAGAGGTGGACTCAGCCCTTCCTAAGGGCAGTATTGCCGGTCAGGACAAGTGCATGCTTGAGTGAGCTATTCCTGTTTCTGTTTTCTTGCCTGTTGCTTATGCTGTAGCTTGGGATTGACAATCCTGTTGTATTAAGTGGGTTTTTAAATTTAGTTTTAATAGCTTACAATACATGAGTTTGTGCATCATTTGACGTCATAGGCATCCATGCCATGGCCTTATTGTAACATAGAGACAACTGTTTTTCCTGTGTTTGTTTCTTATTCCAGGTTACAGCCATTATTTGTATGACTTTGGAGTCTAGAGTATTTTTCTACCACAGTGTTTATTTTTACTGTTAAATACAAGTTCACAAATATCGGTATTCCTTGCAAACTGTATTTTGGGGCAAGCAAAGATGGCCACTTTAAAAAATTGATGGTGTAAAGTCTTTGATAGTGGGGTTGTCAATATTCTTCGGGTTTTTTAGATTGAGTGCTTTTACACTTTCATTTGGAGTTAAGAATATACACTTATTAGCAATTTGGATCAATTTATTCAGTGGTGGATTATTGGAGATGCAATTTATAATGTTTGGGATTGGCAGTTATTTTTGAATTTGTAATTTATTGTCCTGTTTTTACTGTGTTTTCTGCACTGATTGTCTTAATGTGTTTAAAGTCGAAGTCTCTCTTCTCCTTCCCCAGCCTTCAACACATTTCTCCATGGAATTCAAGTAGGAAATGCTGGGTGAGGTTTGGGTTTTGTTTTGCCAAACAGAAGCTCAACGGAAGAGATTTTCTAAACCAAGACAATGGCCTTCCCCCATTTTGCACTTCTCTAGTATTAGGTCCCTTCCTGTGCTGTTGTGAGTGACACCTACAATTGACCTGGTATCTTTGCCCACAGGAGACCTAATTATCTCTCCAAAGACATTCTTAAGGTACAGGTCACTGCTACTGATTTCATTTTTGGAAATACTTTCTCCCTGAAGGGTGAATCAGGCCCCTGATGACTTTCTGGAGGCTGGGTTTACAGACATTTGACACATAAATAACATCATCTGTGTTGGCTATGTCTGGGAAGCTGATTGGAGAGGGGTAGGGAGTAGATGCAGGGAATTGTGAGGTTAAATAGAAGTATGCAACTTAATTAATATGTTGCTGGCTGCCCTCCTTTTCTCATCCGTTCCAGCAGTATGCTACTAATACTAACTCTATTCCCTAGTCATGCTCTCAGTCACTCTAAATCAGATAACTCCATGCAGCAATTTGTCTTATTCAGCTTTCCCCAAGTGCCTGCAGTGGTATTTACAGACCCCACATTGGGTAACACAGAGTGAACGAGCTCTGCTGGGCTGAACCAGCACTTCCTCAAAGTTGCCAGACTTGGAGAACGGAAAACACCGCACACCTGAGGCAGACAGAAGAGGCTTCTGCCTTCCAGTTCCTGGAAAAGGGCTGGCTGAAGGCAAGAGCTTCTTCGATGCCCACTACCTAATGGCTTCCTCTGGAGAAAGGGGCAGCCTATGCTGAATTTAATGCCAGCTTGTAAGCCCAGTTAGGGTGCTCAGGAAGCAGTGATCCCACCATGCTAATGGAATAGTTGTTTGGGTTCACTGATGACCCCTTCCAGAGCTGGCAATCCATGGTGTGCCAGAGGGGCTCTTACGATCACAGCAGAATGCTTGGATGTGGCAGACCAGAGCTCTGCGCTGGCCTCTAGGGGCATCCTGGGAGAGGATCATGGTAACAGGGCCTCAGTTCTTCCTGCTTTCCCCAGGACTGGGGCACTTGGCCATTTCCCCTCCTTCCTGGGGGGGGGGCCATGCACAAGACTTGTCCTTCTCTGGGAACGACAGCGTATTCTCTCCTGCACTGGGATCTTGTTAGGTGGGAGAGCAACATGGGGGACCATGCTGTTGCTGTTGCGGGGAAGGGGCAGTGCACCAGGAAGAACTCTATCCTGGTGCTTGGCTGAGAACGTGGGCATGGCAGAGGGCCACAGGATGGGTCTATCGAATAGGCAAAATGATGAAAGGAGACAAATTCTCTTTGATGGATTTTGTCTATTTCTAAATGGCCAAAAGGACTGGTCCTTCCTCAATGCCCCAGAGGAAGGCAAAAAACCCTCCAGACTCTCTGGCCGATCTGACCTGGAGGAAAATTCCTTTCTGACCCCAAATATGGTGATCAGTTTTACCCCGTGCATGCAAATAAGGACCCACTGGTCACACTGGTTACATACTCTGCCCCCTGAGATATAGCCTAATACTGGGACACAGACAATCTTCAATGCTTTCCTCTTGTCTGAAGCAGAAGTGGGCTGTATGCATCCCAGCAGATGGAACCAGCTGTTGCTCTTAGCCCAAGAGGTGGCCTGGTGCAGCTTCTGAACATTGTTTCTTGCATACTGTTTGCTCTGCCTGTGTTTCCCCCATCTGAAAGTCTAATCAAAGCCACTGAATTGCACTCAGAAGTGATAAGCAGCTTCTTCACCCCCTGAAGATGAATTTCCCTTGGGTCTTCTTAGCCCTTGAGATGTGTGATCACCTTGAACAAACCTTTTGACACAACATAAGTTAGCAATATTGTGGAGCTGATTGTCTGCTCATTTGTTCCACTTCTTCTGCAGAGCCAGTGCTGTTACTCTATCGAAGGGAGTGTTTGTGGTTTCATGTCTTGAGAGCCTGTCCTCCTCCCAGGTGATAGGAATGATCTTAAACAGATCCTGTTCATTTGTACTTGAAAATCCTGAGTATTTGTCGCACTTATCTCCTGAAAAGGCAAATCCAGCCCTCTGGTCTCCTTCCATCTGGAGATATGCGATCTGCTGTAACAATCAAGGTGTGCCAGATTGCGTTAGTTATTCAGTCTGCAAGTGCTGCGCCATATTTTATTGGTTATTACTACTCATTACCAGCTATGAAGAGTCATCGATGGAGATGGTTCCTTAGCAGCCAGATCACATGACTTCTAGGGACTTCTCAATGCTCACCTACTTGTCATGATGTTCTGCCACATGGCTTTGATTCTTACAGGTTTGGCCTGCTACATGGGTTAAAACTTGAAGCATGAAATGAGCTCTTTCTTTGACTGAACTAAAAGGAGAAGATGCGTTTCTTTCCTCTGGGCAGGTATACTGACCTGTCTGACGCTATCCTTAAATTCAGCAACCTCTTATTTTCCTCCTTTTAATGACAAGGCCTTCATTTCACCTGAACGTAGAAATGGAGCGTTTTATTCATGGCCCTGGGCTATGAGGAGATGGATTCCTTATCTCTTGACAGAAATGACCAGTTCCACTTATTTTTTCCTGACCTTTGATAAATAAGCAATAATGATCAATCCTGCAAAACGAGACTCAGTGGACCAACTCTTCTCTGGAAGTATAAGAGAAGGCCCTACAACAAGTCAGGAAAGACATCTTGGAGTTATTGTGGATAGTTCTCTGAAAACTTCCACACAGTGTGCAGCAGCAGTCAAAAAGGCAAATAGGATGTTAGGAATTATTAAGAAAGGGATAGAAAATAAGACACAGAATATCTTACTGCCCTTGTATAGAACTATGGTACGTCCACATCTTGAATACTGTGTACAGATGTGGTCTCCTCACCTCAAAAAAGATATTTTGGCCTTAGAAAGGGTTCAGAAAAGGGCAACTAAAATGATTAGGGGTTTGGAATGGGTCCCATATGAAGAGAGGTTAAAGCTACTGGGACTTTTCAGTTTAGAAAAGAGACTAAGGGGGGATATGATAGAGGTATATAAAATCATGAGTGGTGCAGAGAGGGTGAATAAAGAAAAGTTATTTATTAGTTCCCATAATAGAAGAACTAGAGGACACCAAATGAAGTTAATGGGTAGCAGGTTTAAAACTAATAAAAGAAAGTTCTTCTTCACACAGTGTGTAGTCAACCTGTGGAACTCCTTGCCAGAGGAGGCTGTGAAGGCTAGGACTATAACAGAGTTTAAAGAGAAGCTAGATAATTTCATGGAGGTTAGGTCCATAAAAGGCTATTAGCCAGGGGATAGAAATGGTGTCCCTGGCCTCTGTTTGTCAGAGGCTGGAGAAGGATGGCAGGAGACAAATCGCTTGATCATTGTCTTCAGTCCATCCCCTCCGGGGCACTTGGTGCTGGCCACTGTCGGCAGACAGGCTACTGGGCTAGATGGACCTTTGGTCTGACCTAGTACGGCCATTCTTATGTTCTTATTTACTTTATGGTGAATGTTTAAATAATAAATAAAACCCCGGTCAGCTGAAGAAGTGGGCTGTGCCCACGGAAGCTCATGATACCAGCTACGTGTTTTGTTAGTCTATAAAGTGCTACCAGACCAATTTTTGTTTTTTAAGTTAAAATAATTGTTTAGGAAAATAAATATTACAAACCTGGAAAGAGAAATCAATAATAATTGTATGTTTTTGTTTTGAAATGCTTAATTTTTAATACTTGGATGAACTCTACCATTTCCAGATGAAGTGCTACAAAGATCTAGGAAATGAAATTATATTCTGCTTCCTCATTAGGCTTCCTCATTTTGAGTCCTTAAAAAAAACATTTCTGTCATACAGGAAAGATCTACATGCTACATATTTCTGACTGAGCAAAGAAAAAGTAGTTATGTAACTGAAGAAAACAAAAGGGAAGAAATGTAACCAGTGTTTTTATTATGGCGGTTAGTAAATATCAACCAACATTTGTTCAGATGGCAGTTGTACTTCAATGGGGCAGAAATATTTGTCTTTCTGGATTTATGTAGAATCCGTAACTGCACTCAGTATGTCAGTGGTTAATTTCTATCGAGAGATGTGGTGTGGCTATGAACTGCCAAGCCACAAATTAAGCACTGCCTTCTGTGTATCCAGTTCTCTTAGGTGTTACCATGCAGATGTCTGGAGTGTAATATGTGCCTGTATCTCACAGGTGCAGCTTTGCTGTAGTGAAAATATGTGAAAGGAGCCCTGGGCCCTTTAAATTGCTTCTGGAGCCCCACACAGCAGGTTCCAGAGCCCTTCTGTCAGAGGCCCTGCTCCTTCCAGGAGCACAGAGCCGGCTCTCTCCCCCAACCCTGTCCCAGGGTCCTGACAAGTCTGTGGGCGGCACCCCTGTGTGTGAAGTGAAATGAGGTGTCAGTTACTGCAACAGGCAGGTTTCACCTAGAGCTGTGTGAATAACTGTGTTCTTTTACTGGCTATTCTTGGGGCTGCAGATTCATATCGAATTAGTATAAAATACTTTTTTTTATAACTTTTGACAAACTGAAAAATTAAATTGGCTGGACAAAATGTGGTGTTAAAAATTAAATGAAATGCTTTTATTTCAAAGATTTATTAAATTTTGAAGAAAAAATTCACAATCAAAACATTTCATTTTGCTATTTTAAATTAGGGCTGCTAAGCAATTTAAAAATCACAATTAATCACAAGATTAAACAATGAAAAAGCACTTATTTAAATATATGTGGCTGTTTTGTACAATTAAATATTTTAGTTTGTTATACCATAGAATACAAAATGTACAGTGCTCACTTTATATTTTTTATTACAACTATTTTCATTGTAAAAAAAAAACAACAACCCAAAATTGTATTAGGTGAGTTGAAAAATACTAGTACTGTGATGTGCAGTCTCTTCATCATGAAAGTTGAGTTTACAAATGTAGAATTATGTAAAAAAAGTCTACATTAAAAAACAAAACAAACAAAACAATGTAAAACTTTAGAGCTTAGAAAACCCACTCAGTTCTTCTTTTTGTACAGCCAGTTACTCAGACTAACAAGTTGGTTAACGTTTCCAGGAGATAATGCTGCCTGCTTATTGTTGACAATGTCATCTGAAAGTGATAACAGGCATTTATGTGGATGTTATAGCTGGCATCACAAGATATGCCAAAGATTTGTATTTCCCTTCACACTTTACCCACCATTCCAGATGACGTGTCAAGGCTGATGACTGGTTTCCCTATAGCCATGCAAAGCAGTGTGGGCTGATGCATGTTCATTTTACTCATCTGAGTTGGACACAAGCAGAAGGCTGGCATGTTTTCTTTTTGTTGGTTTAGGTTCTCTAGTTTCCACATCAGTGGCGCTTTTAAAACTTCTGAAACCATATATCATACTTTGTCTTTCTCAGATTTTGGAAGGAGATCAGATTCTTAAACCTTGGGACAAGTGCTGCAGTGTCTTCAGAAATTACACATTGGAACCTTCTTTGCATGTTGTCAAATCTACAGTGAAAACATTCTTAAAATGAACATGTACTGTGTCCTCACCTGAGATTGCTGTAATGTGAAATGTGTGGCAGAATACATGTAAAACAGCAGGAAACATAGTTTTCCCTCCAAGGAGTTCAGTCATAAATTTAATGTGGGTTTTTTTTTTTAACGAGTGTTGTCAGAATGTAATTTTGTCCTCTGGAATGGTGGCCAAAGCATGAAAAAGGCATATGCTCAGGGCTCGACAAATCACTGAGTCTACTCGCCCGTGGCGAGTACATTTCAGCCAGTCGCCCCGTTCACCGGCGGTGTGCACATGCGCAATGCGGGTCTTGCGCCTGTGCAGTGTGGGGCTGGCGAGTAGGTTTCGCCGCCGTTTGTCAAGCCCTGCATACGCTAAACATTGATATCTGGCATGTAAGTACCTTGCAATGCCACCTACAAGAGTGCCATATGAGCACTTATTCTCACTTTTAGGTAACATCCTAAATAAGAAGTGGGCAGCATTATCCTTCAAATGTAAACAAATTTATTTTTCTGATGGATTGGCTGTACATGGAGGCGGATTGAGTGGACTTTCTAGGCTCTAAAGCTTTGTTTTGTCATAAAAAATCTACATTTGTAAATTCTGTTTTCACAATAGAGATTGCATTACAGTACTTGTAAAAGATGAACTGAAATATCATTTTTACAATTCAAATATCTGTAACAAAAACAAAGTGTACAGCAGGGATGTAAGCGACTAGTCGACTACCCGATAAGCATATGCATAGTGACTAGTGATTTGACTAGTCGCTTCCTAGTTGTAAATAATTGGGAGACAGGCCTACTTTAAATATAAATATTTGGGTTTTGTTTTTCTTCTTTCCCCTAACCAGAACAACTTGGCAAATTACCAAATGATTTTGATTGATCTGACTCTGCCTTTTTCCCCCTTCCTGAGTTGGTGAGAGCTATATGTCTGGTAAAAGTCTTGTTTGAAACCATTTTTGTTTTATTTTTATCAGGAAGCCAATTCACTAATGCTCGCTTGCTTCTGTTACACAAACTCTTCCCCTTTGCCCCCTTCACTATAATCTAAAGATACAGATGGTGTGCTTTTTAAAAAAAAAATTGCTTTATTTTGTTGTACAATGAGTGGTGATTATTTTTATATTTCAAAACTTGGTTAAAACTTAATTTAAAATGACATCTTCTTGCAGAAAGAAGAAACTGCCATCTTGGCTCAGTCCTTATTGAAGTAAAATGAGACTTTTGCTTGAAAGGGGCTGAGTAAAAACATCAGGATTTTGGTCCATAATGTTGAGCTGAAAATTTTCACTGTCATTATAAGGCAAATTCTGTTTGTTAGGATCTTGGAGCCTGATCCTTCTCCCTTTAAAATTGATGTTACTTTAATTGTTTTATTGGACACAGGCTCAGGCTATTTAACAAGGAATTCTTAATAGGTAAAATGCTTTCGCGTATTTCTAGGAAAACTTCCTTGTAAGCAGTTCAGCTTATTAGACATTAAATAGAAATAAATGGAAGAGATTGTACTGGTTCAAGCAAAGATTCTTATTAAAAAAAAAAAAAAAAAAAAAGTGGCAGAAACCATGCAGTAAGTGTATTAGGAATGTTTTTATAATGCTCTCAGAAATGTATTTGTTTTAGTTTTAGAAAACAAACTTTAAAAGTTTTTCCTCCTTTCTTATTTTTCTTTGTTATTAAGTTAAGGAATGTGGGTTTTGGTGGGAGATTTTTCTTCTGAAATCTCTAACTCTCCCAGTCTTTCTAAAATTCCCACTGGCTCAAACCCACAGGGATGTACACAGGAGGCTTTTTATGAGCAAAACATTTTTATTTTTTCCTGCCTGGAATGTTAATCTTTTTTCTCATCAAATTTTAAGAATAAAATGTTCTTTATAAAGGAGAAACTTT
The DNA here is from genome assembly GCA_019425775.1 of Rafetus swinhoei. Classification (NCBI taxonomy): domain Eukaryota; kingdom Metazoa; phylum Chordata; order Testudines; family Trionychidae; genus Rafetus; species Rafetus swinhoei. Next base: position 61,635,613 of record CM033427.1, read on the forward strand.
GATTCTTGTGCTTATGATTAAATGTATTGTTGGTTTTATCAAAACAAGCCCACAGGGTTGTTGTTTTTTTTAAGCATTATATATTTGCAATATCCATTAACTTCACAGCAGCTGGTCTGCTGCTCGATAATATTGATAGCTTTTTTTATGCTATGTTCTGACACTGTGTACTGTTTGTTTTGTTCCTTGATTCTGTGTCTGCCCTCAACTCTTAATATAGTTTCCTCTTGTCTGCCTCTGGGAAGCACTGCATAGCAAGCTTCTAAAAGGTTTTGTTTTACTTTTATAAGAAATCTTAGTGCAGATTGATAGTTTAGTTGTGCATAATGCCTTCCTTTCTTTTTCAAGAGAACCAGTTTTGCTGCACGCATTTTAAAGCAAACCTTTTTTCATGATACAGGCTATCACGTTGCAGTAAGTACTATTGCTTGGATTTCATTATTTTAATAACAAAATGTTGTAATTGTTCTAAGGAACTGCATACATTTGTCTTCGGTATAAATGGATTCTGTGGTTGGCTTTTTGGATGGTTGGTGTGGTTTTTTTGTTTTTTGTTTTTTTTTTTAAATATCACACAATACTTCTGATATTTTACAGCCTTTTGGGGATATGATGGTAAATACTGTACGTGTTAGTGAGCACATTCAAAATACCAAAAATTATTAGGTCATCAGAGTCTCTTGCTGCTAATGTCTGTCATCCATTTTTGGTGGCAGAACAAGGATTGGGATAAAAATAGAAAATTGAAAATAGTTTTGCTTATAAAACATTGTTTCTAACTGGGACCTTTTAATATCTCTGCTAAGTTCAGGATGTTCACTAGGACATCTGTGGCTGTGACCTAAAAGTGACCAACAAAGCCACGGGGCACTGACCTCAAAAAGGCCACTAACGTGTGTACTCTGTGTGTGGGTCTATCTGGAAATAATTTCATATATGTCAACAACAAGCCAGATCTAGCTTCTGTTCTGTTGCAATTTTTCTTTAGCTGCGGGACTGCTTTCAGATTAAAGGAGGGAGAATCATGGCCCATAAGTACTGTAACAGAGTGGTGTGCTTTCAGTATATCAGTTTCCTTGAGATGTCTGGTCACAAGCCATGAGTGTTTCAAGAGCTGAATAGTGATAGACAGGGCTCGCCAAGCGGCGGCGAGACCTGCTCGCCAGCCGCGCAGTTCGGCATGCTGCGCATGGCTGCGCGGCTGTGCCGGCTTGTAATCTACTCGCCACGGGCGAGTAGATTACACTAATTCTCAAGCTCTGGTGATAGAGATGCAGCCGTGTTAGTCTGATCTAGCTGAAACAAAAGACAGGACTATGCAGCACTTTAAAGACTAACAAGATGGTTTATTAGGTGAAGATACTCCACATCTCTGGTGTGTTCATATAAAATAAGGATTACTTTACTATGGCTGTCAGAAATAAAAATGTGCAAAAAGAACAAATACTTTGAATTACAAGAACAGATTACTCTTGCAGTTCCTAACCCTCACCTATAGACAACCTCCTGACCTCAAACAAATTCTCTCAATAACCACGCAGCACACCTCCATCATACTCATCCAGGAACCCACCCCTGCAATCAATTCCAATGCTATCTTTGTCCACACATCTATACAGGCAATATTATCACAGGACCTACCCACATAAACATCAGAGGTACGTATAACTGCACATCCACTAATGTGATCTGTGCCATCAAGTGCCAACAATGCCCCTATGCCATGTATACTGGCCAAACTGGACAGTCTCTACAAGAGAGAATTAATGGACACAAATCAGATATTTGAAAAGGCAACACACAGAAACCTGTTGGGGAACATTTTAACTTAGTTTGGCACTCATTCGTGGATCTCAGTCACGATATTATATCAAACCAATTTCAAAAGCCAGCTCAATAGGGAAACTATAGAACTTAATTTCATTTATAAGTTTGATACCTACAACAGAAGTCTAAACAAAGACTTGGCTGGATGGCCTGCCACATTCCACATCTTAATGACATAAAAAACTAAACAAAGGGTACTTAGAGTGGGTACTAAGTACTCTTATCAGCTTCGTTTAGCTTAGGCACTTTAACTGACTATTTCTTTCCCGAAAAAAACAACAAATGGTCTGGTAGCACTTTATAAACTAACAAAACATGTAGATGGTATCATGAGCTTTCATGGGCACAGCCCACTTCTTCAGATGACTGGAGTTTTGAGTAGGGGATATGAAAACTCGAAATAAATAGGAGGGGGGGGGAGAGAAAAAAAGGAAGGGGTGTGTGAGACAGGGCATCATTAAGTATCTGGAGAATGGGTACTTGAAGCTAAGCAGATCAAAGTAAATAGATAGATGCTAAATGTTACCAGATTTGCCCAATACTCTGGGGTATGCTCATTTATCAGGGTTACTCTTATGGGTCTCGGGGAAGGTTAACAATTCTATCAGTGTGCTGTTTGTGCTTACTTGTGCTCTCATATGGAACTGAATTCTCCCTGCTGCCAATTCCCCCTCCCACTGGAGCTCTCCTGCAGGAACTAGGTTCCTCAGGATGGGGTTACCACCTTAGCAACACACACAGACACTCACACCCACTAACAGAGCACGTCTGAGAGGACTGGGTAATCAGCACTCACAAGCTGGCCCCCTCATATGTCCCTGGACTCAGCTGGCTGGGTTTCACAGCAATGCCACACTGCACCCTCATGTGCCTTTGGACTCAGTGGGCTGGATTAAACAGCACTTTAAGCTGCCATCCTCATAAAGCCCCAGGTTCAGCACTTCCCTATCCCCACTTTCACCCCACAATCATTCACTGGCAAACCACATGATGAGCAAACCCCACAGGATTTTGGGCACTACAGGGATCTTTAGCTTGGGTACAAGAAGCGTTGTTGCAGAGCGAATGGGGAAGCCAAAACACCCCTTAAGGAAGAGTGAGCAAAAGAGAAAGAAAGAGAGAGAAGCAACCAGCTTAACAATGAAAGTTATTTATTTCTGAGTAGTGCATAGATATCAAAAAGTTACAATATTAAATCTAACAGTTACAATATTAAATCTAAATTGAAACTGATTACAAATGTTAGCTAACCATATAACAGTTTACATAGGGCAGGGTCAGGAGGCTATGCTTAGAAAGGTAGTTGATGGGAGGGAGAGAGAGACCTCACCACTCCATGGAGCTGGCACTGATCGGGGTTCCCAGATGATGATGGTAGCCAGGGGTCCAGAGGGCAGGAGACAAGCAGAACAGAGCCCTCAGCACGATCAGACAGGAGATGAAGAAGTCTCAATGGAACTGATGCAGTTTAAATCCAGGTATCAGAACAGTTTTTCTTGGGGCAAGGATAGGAGTTTTTATAGGGATAGTTCAAAGAGAAAGAGGAGAGACAATAGAGTCTGATCACTCCTGGTTATGGGCGATGTTCCTTGAACGAGCTCACAATGCAACTAGGCAGTTTCAGTATTTTAGATGTCAATAGGATCGTTACTAGAATTGGTCTGATAATGACTAATTTGGGTGTGAGCAGGCCTGGGTTCATTAGCATCTGGAGCAGGGATTTTCCATCAGGCAGTTCTTCTCTGCTTTTGATGTCCCATAGTTCACTGCGGTTCCTGCCTTGGAAGAGCTGCTCTCCATTCTGTATGCTAATGAGATGTCCCTCTGTTCCATCTTTAATGCAAATGAGGCTGGGGTGTTTCCTTAATTGTATCACCCTTGTCTGAAGCAGTTTAGGTGTGTCTTCCCCGGCCTTTTCATTGCTTTGTCTGATTCCAGCAAAGGCTTAGGGAAGGGGGTTGGGGGGGATGGTTTTCCATGAATGTCACTCCCTGGCTCCCGAAAGCACAGGGCTGGTAGGTAACATAACACAGGAACCCCCCCATCCCCTCTCTGTGCTATTTATTTGAAAACCATCTACATTTTTTGTTAGTCTCTAAGGTGCTGCAAGACTATTCATTGTTTTTCCAGTTATATACTAATAGGGGAAGTCAACAGGAGCATTTCTTCTGTCGACCTCCTGCTGTGGGGCCGCCCCAAAAATCTGTGCAAGGTACGTCGACTCCAACTAATCGATTCTTATAGCTGGAGTTGTATATCTTGCATTCACTTTTCTCTGCGAATGTAGACAGGGCCTTAGCTCTCAATTCCATTTTTGGAGGCTGTCTAACCATCCCTCTGCAGCCCATCTGTCAATGGGCAGTGGCTGCTATTCACACGCAGCTTCTGTCTGTCTTCTGAGCCTGGTCTTCCCTGAATTTGGGATGTTAATTCCTTTTTTCTCAAAGGAATTAAGTAACACTTTACTAGCTAGATGCTAATCTGGGTAGCACAGTGCCCTCTCCTGGCTAAATAACCCTCCTCCAGCTCAACCATAGTGGAGACCCTAGAGCATAGGTTCCCAAACTGGGGGGGTGCGTCCCTCGGGGGGGGCATGAAGAAATTCCAGGGGGCACGAGACGACCCAACTCCTTCCCCCAAGAAAGAGCCCAGTCCGTCTGGTAAAAAAATTCAGAAAATACCGGATATGTGAAATGTCCGGTATTTTCTGTTTTTCCTGGCTTGGGCGTCCTCCGGAACATGTGCAGCTCGGGCTGGCTGGGGGAAGGGGATGATGGAGCATCACGGGTAGACTTCAAAATGGCCGCCTTAAAAGGGCAACTTGTTGATTTAAAAAATGGCCTGCTCTGCTCTTAGAAGGGCAACTTGTTGATTGAAAAAAAAAAAAAGTTTTGCTGATATTTTTTAAGGGGGGGCGTGAGGGTTTCTCAATCAAAAAGGGGGCATGATGCCGAAAAGTTTGGGAAGCACTGCCCTAGAGGAAGTTTGAACCTGCTGGTTCATGATTGGGTTCCATAAGAGATTCATGTGTCCTATATTTCCTGTTGTGAAATCTTGCAAGAGTTTATTACCTCACATTGTGAAAAGTGGTATGTAGAGTGATAAATATGCAACTATATAAAGCCAGTGCTGGGAGAATTTACCTTCAAGCTGGTTTTCCTTCATTAGTAGGAAGACAAAACATTGATACAATCTGGGAAAACTGAATCCACATCTGTTTACCGAGGACAAAGTCCACACAACTTTGTTTAACGTGTACTGTTTGTTAGCAAGCAAAGCCAGCATTTTCAGTCCTGGATGTCAAAATTGGGTGTGTACAGCCATGTTTTAGGACTCTAAAGGGGCCTGTCTCTTTCAGAGTTTGTTGATCATCTGCAGCTTCCATCAACAGCATTCTTGCTGACACAAAATTAGTCAGTTGTCATTAGCTTAGCACTCTCTGTTCCATGGTGCACACAGCTTCTATTTCATAATTTTGGGCAATGGCTTCCTTTCAAGCTCTTAATATTAGAACTGTGTTTTTGCTTTGCTCATCTTGAATTCCACAGAATGCCTGGTTTTATTTCTTTCTGTTAGAGAAGAAACAGGCTACCCAGGAACGGATATGGTAAATGGAAATGCTTTATTGCCTACGCACATTTACTTCAGACATTCAACACAACGTCCGAGTGGCAACAAATTGGCATTAGTCGCACTCTTTTATCTATTTTAGTATGTTAATTCACATGTCTAACACTACTTTTCCTAAAACCTTATTTAATAATGTTAATTCCCATAAAATTAATATTAATAAGCAAATAATGAATACAATTATACCCACCCCTAATTACTATTTACATAATTTCTAATTAAATCAACACTTTTCTGTACTACAAACTTTCTAAATCAACAGGTTACAGAGATTACAAGGAATTTGACCCTGAAGATATGTTATACAGAGCCAATGAGGATAAGCAAGAGACATAACAAAATAAAGCAATTCCATACTTATCTGGTTTCTTAGGTTACAAGAATGAAGAGAAAGCACAGGTTTATACATCAGAAAGGATAATACCGATTTTGACCAGACTCTTCCCAAACTACAAAAAAGAAAAAGCATGTTTAAAGGGTAATGCTGTGGCTGACCCCTGAACCACTAATGTAGAGCAATTTCAGACCCCTATTAATTTTTTACATATCCCAACACTTTCATTAATGGTGGTTCAGTACATCTTTTCAAGCCTCACAATTAGACCATCACTAATTCTAACACCTACATTTCCTAGTTGTTAAATCAGCTGAAGCCCCGTGTGTGATTTGCGCTCTCAAACTACAGTAGTATGCAATGTTGTTGTAGCCATGGTGATCCAAGGATATTAGACAAGATGGATAAGGTACCATTGTCTTTTGGCGAGAGAGACAAGCTTTTGAACTTACATAGGTCACTGCACTCAGTATGAGAACCAAATACAAAGTGGAACAGATTATTTATCTGTAGTGTACTGATTATGTTTCATAGATCTGAAGAAGAGCTTTGTATACACTCAAACATGTCTGTCTCACCAGCAGAAGTTGTTGCAATATAAGAGATTACCTCACCCATCTAAAATACAGTAGGGCGGGGGAAGGTAGCTATGGCCCTCAACTTCACATTAAACCCTGGATTTTTAATTCTGCCTATTCTTTTTCACTAATACAGGCAATTTTGATTCGCTGGGTGGGCTCTTTTAAACAAATTAATTTTATTCATATTAATGTTAGTAATGAAGAAGCAACTGCTCTTGCTACCTGTGTTCGATATTTCTATTTTAACAACCAAACATGAAATATTTTCAGAAAATTGGAAAAGTAGTATATTGACAACAATAAGTTTCTTCTATTAGCATAGAATGTCTGTGTTTGAGATTTGTGAGAGATGGCCATAAAAAGGATGGTGTAAACACAGCCTATTCTGGAATGACACCCCACAGTATACATGTAAACATGGGTCAGATATAGATCATGTGTTAAACTACAGGATACAGCATGCATTAAATAGTTTGCCAGTTTTTAACAACACAATTTTATGTAATTATAAACTGAGAATCATCACTGATCTGATGTGCTTCTAGTGACATTCTAGAGGAATTGATTCTTGGATTTATGGCATTTTAATTTTTTTTCCCCTTCCCCCAATGACTTGAAAATTTGCAGATAACCCAAAGACTGGGGGACTGTTAAATAATGAAGAGGATAGATACTGGTTTACAACCATGTGGATTGCTTGATAAACCGATTGCAGGCAAACAATAGCCTTTTTAATATGGCCAAACAGTGAGTCATACATGTAGGAACGAAGACTGTAGACCATAATTACAGGATTGGGCTATTTGTTCTAGGAAGCAGTGAGTCTGGGAGTCTTAACATTGAACGTGAGCGCCCAGTGTGATGCTGTGGCCAAAAAGGTTGGAACAGTACTTGTATATATGAACTAGGGATGTAAGTGAGTAATTGACTACTCGACAAGCATAAGCTTATCAGGTCTTCAAGTTGAGTACTCGATTACTCGCTTCTCGCTTCCACACCCCCTTGCTGCCTCTGTATGAGGCGCAGCAGGGGGAGAAGGGGAAGGGGAGGGGAAACGAGCTGGTGCTGGGGGGAGCTGGCTTAAAAGCTGGTTCCCCCCAGTGCTGTCTCTGTGGTGCCTCCTGTCCCCATCCCCCCGCACTGCCTCTATCTGAGGCAGTTGGGGTGGGGGGGGAGGGATAGTGGAGGCTGCTCTGGTAGTAGCCCCTGTTTGCGGTGGCCCGGGCTGGCCATGGGCAGGGGCCCAATTTGTATCGACTACATGATTAGCCAAATAACCGCTCTTCAACATCCTTAATATGAACAGAGCAATCTTGAGTAGAAGTAGGGAGAATATTACTATTATATTTGGCAGTGATGTGACTGCTGCTGGAATACTGTTTCTAATCCTAGTGTCTGAAAGTGAAGAAAGTTGTTGACGAATTGGAGAAGATTCAGAGAAGAACTATGAGAATTACTAAGGCATATTTACTAAACTGTTAATCAAAGAGTTCATTTGGCTTCTTAAAGAGAAGGTTAAGGAGTGACTTGATTGCAATCTGTAAGTATCTACATTAGGGATGTAAAATCCTGTTTAATTGGATAACAGCTTAAACATATTGTTGAACCAGTTAATCGCTGGACTGGAGCAGCCTCTCCTCCTCCCCAGCCCCCATGCCACAAAGGCTGCACTGGCCAGGCTGGAACAGCCCCTGCTTATGGTGGGCCCGAGTGCCCCACAGGCAGAGGCTACTCCAGCGTCCCAGTCAAAGCAGCCCCTGCCTGTGGGCTGCCCAAGTTGTTGCAAACATAGGCTGGCTGGGGTGGGCCCCCCCCGTGGGGCTGGAGCACCCCCCCCCCCCCCCCCCCCACTGGTTAAGGTTAACCAGTAAGCCTTGTCCATTAAGGGTGAGACTTACCAGTTAAACCTTCACATTTCTAATCTACATGGTGAACAAATATTGATAATGGGCTCTATGATATAACAAAGAAAGGTATGATAGAATGAAGTGGTTGGAAGTAAAAGCTAAATTTAATATATTAAAGAGGCTTTTCCTAGAATAAATTAACTGGTTTTTGTTCTGGGAGGCAGAGCTTCAGCATACATATAGAGTGTCAAGGATAGTTTTCAAGGCCAATGTATAGAGGAAGAAAGGACTTTTTATTGTCTTATTAATTTTCTTTCCTACTGATATTCAGCTGTTGATTTATAGTTACTATTGCTAAAACACGCTTGTGCTGTTATTGTAGTTTTAGCAATCTAAACCTCTGACACTGCAGAATGACAGTAAAAAGTGAGCAAAATTACCCCTAATTATTTAAAAAAAAAAAAACCCCAAACCCTTATATATATACTTGGTTTGTCATATTGTGGTTGTCCCGCCCGCTCTCAGCCATGTTTGAACTTCACGTCCAAGGTTTTCACCTGTTTACAAAACAGTTATGGTTCCATGAATATTGCAAATTGAAGCTATGTTGTAACAAGATTCCAGGCCTCTGTGTTATCATAGGTTGCCTAAGTTAATTTGTTTGTGGGTTAACAGTTTACAAATTAAGTGTGGAAAGGCAAACTGGTTCTGCAATTCTAACTTTGCACTACAACAGTTGTAATTCAGAAAACCAACTCTCCTCGTCATGCTCTCCTGATCCTGGGCCATCTGTGCACTGAGAATGACCTCTGGTGCAAGCCAGAGGAACCTAACAGCTGACTTTGTCTGCCAATGGCCCCAAAGGAGTTGGCAAGTAACTTGGAATCACTGAGTCAGAAGTACACCTTGTGCGCTGGCAGGGATTACAGAGGGGTCAGATGGCTGTTTCTGCACTGCCAGAATACACCCCTACCTTAGCTATGGTGAATCTCCAGCAGTGGGCCTCAGGGCTGTTGGAGTTATTTTCAGAGCAATCTTAGAGCAACTCATGCTCTATTTATTCAGAAACTATTGTCCACGTATCCTTGTTCTGATCCTGTGCCTCACACACAGGTTTCTTGGATTGGTAATGTAGAATTAAAGTCTTTGTAACTCTGGGAACTGCTGTGACCCCCCTATACCAGTGACTCCTATACCACATTCATCGTGGCAGATGAAACCTCTCCCACTTGATGTTATACTCCATTTTTCAACCCTTGTTAGTCTTGGCTGGAATCTGATCTTTATATGAATTTAAATTTATTCTCTTTAGTCAAGATGATTTTTAGCTTGGCTTCTCCCTGCTGCTAGTTTTTGGTGTAGAAAATATAAAGATAACAATCCTGTTGTTCAGGCCTGGAAAGAGTCCCTACTTACAGCTTAGGGTATGGCTAGACTGTAGGGGGGTTTCAGGATACCGGGGGTATCCCGAAAAAACTCCTCCACATCCAGGGGTGGGTGGGTGGGTGGGTGGGTGTGTGTGTGTGTGTGTGTGTGTGTGTGTGTGTAAGAGCAAATGTGCTCTTTTGGAAGCCCCTGTATTCCTTGTTCTGACGTTTGGCCTGTCTAGACAGGCCAAATGTCAGAAAAGCATCTTCTGCCAAAAAAATTGGAAAAAGCTACGCAAAATGCTGAGTGCATTTTGCGTACTTTTTTCCAACCAAAACTTGTAGTCTAGCCATACCCTTATGTCCCCCCGTCCCCGTCCCCAATGCTAGCAAGAATAAATCTGTAGCTTATCTGGACATAATTGTTTTTAAAGCAGATTTGCCTCACAGTTAGTTCCTGTAAAGCTGTCTGATTCCACTGCCAGCATAGGCACCTATCTCAGGACGGGTAATTTCCGTGACCCATATCTGTGCGTGTTCCAGTGAAAATAGTGTGGGTGGTGCCCTTTATCTTCAGTAAAGTTGTGACCTCTTAACCTAGTACTGCTGAGTTTGAGAAATGGTGGTACGTGATATTTAACAGTAAAACAAGCCTAGATTGCCTCCAGTTTCCGCAAATAATTCTCTGTGTGTGTTTTCTTAGTGGAGAAAGAGACCAGAGTCTTGTCTCCGTAGTTTGGCCTATTTTAATTTCTTAGGGAAAAGTTCCTTTTTGCAGGTATGCTCTGTGGCCCAGACAATTATTTTTGTGTGTATGCAATTTTGAGGTGAGAATTGTAGGAGGTAGCTGGCTGGGAGGCAAAGAGGGAGAACTAGATGTAAACTGCTTTTTTTGAAAAACAGGGTGTGGTTGCCAACCTTTTGAAATCCCCTTTGTAGAAGAGTTGGTAGATGAACTTCCTGCCAAGTCTCTTGCCGTGTTCTAATTTGTCTTCTGCTATCTATTTTTTCTCTCTGTATTGTCCTTCAATCTACTAGTTTTCTTATTTTTGGTTCTTCATGGAATTATATTTGAAGCAGAGAGCTTTATTTTAAAGGCTGTTGAATTGGGTTTTAGAAATATAACCTAGTGGGGAGAGGGTGTGGTTGAGTAGACTGGTAGTTAGAAACCACAGAGTTCTAGTCTAACATTCTCTTGTAGTGTTAGTATTTAAAAAAAAAATCCATTGCTCTAGCTCAGTGGTCTCCAACCTTTTTACACCCAAGATCACTTTTTAAATGACAGAACAAGCCAAGATCTACTGCCCTGCCCCTTCCTTGAAGCCCCCGCCCTCCCTATTCTCCTCCTCTCCATCACTTGCTATCCCCAACCCTTATACTGCTGCTTTTTTTCCCAATTCTTCTGTAGGAAGAGGTTTTTCCAACATTTGGCCTGTCTAGACTGGACCAAATGTCAGAAAAACCCCTTCTTTTGGAAGCCCCCTTATTCCTCGTGGAAAGAGGAATATAGGGGTGACCGAAAGATCATGTTTGCTCTTCCACTGAAAGAAGCGGAATAACAAATGCATCCCTGGATGCAGAAGTGTTTTTCTGGGGTATCTCCAGAATCCTGAAAAAACTCCTGCAGTCTAGCCGTAACCTCGCTGGGTAGAGACAGGATGTGTAGGCTCCGGGGTGGGAATGAGTGATTTGGGTGTGGGAAGGGGTGAGAGGTGCAAGCTCTGGAAGGAAATCTGGATGCAGGAGAAGGTGGATAAGGGGACGCTGGCTCGGGGACGGGGCGCCAGGCCAGGTAGTGTTGGGGTCAGATGTAGGGTTGGGGTACTAAGCAAGCCACAGACTTCTGGATGTGAGGGTTGAGGAATTTGGGTTGGGGTATGTGAGGGGCTCAGGGCAGGGGGTTCCAGTGTATGATTCCCCCAGACCCTACATCTGAGGGTAAGGAGAGTGCAGGAGTGTTATGATGCTGTGGCTAGATGGGGGCTTGGCCCCAGTTTGGGGTTTGTTGGCCAGGCTTCATTTTTAAATAAAATACTATGTCAAACAAAAAGTTTCTGCATTGTCTTTATTTCTGAGAAGGGCAGGGAACCTGTTTTGAGTCAGGGGTCACTGACCCAAGAAAAGTCAGTTGGGGCCACACAAATAAGATGCAAAAAAACCCTCCTCCAAGCCCCCAAGCTTCACTAATGTGGCCCCAATTGTGTTGGTGGTAACAGGGGACATAGTACTGGGGAAGGGTGCTAGTGGGTGCTTTGGCAGGGGGCAGGGGAGAGGGAACAGGGTGCTGGGAGGGCAGAGGACAGGGTTCTGCAGCAGGGGACAGAATGCCAGTGGGGACAGGTTTCTGCAGCTGGGGACAGGGCGCCAGTGGGGACAGAGTTCTGTGGCTTGGAACAGGGGAGTGGGGACAGAGTTCTGGGAATGGGGACGGGAATGGGGACAGAGTTCTGTAGCTGGGAACAGGGGAGTGGGGACAGAATTCTGTGGCAGGAGAGTGCAGACAGAGTTCTGTGGCTGGGGAGAGGGAACTGGGGAGTGAGGGCAGGAGGCAGGGGAGTGGGGACAGGGGGCAGGGTGCCAGCGGAGGCAGAGAGTCGTCGTCCCCCTCTCCCCCCCGGTGGCACAGGGAAACCCTGCGCGCGCCTGCCCCTGGGCGGAAACAACCCCTACCCCACCCCCCGCGGTGCAGGGAAACCCTGCACGTGCCTGCCCTGGGGCCGACTCATCCCTCCTGCGCCGGTGCAGGGAAGTCGCCGTGCTCCTCCTCTGGGGCTGACGCCCCCTCCCGCAGCGCGTCCGGCAGAGCAGCCAGCGCACTTCCGGAACCCCCGGAAGTGGCATTAAGCTGCGGGACTTCCGTCCACCCACAGGAAGCTGGCACTACCTCCATTTTCGCTAGAGGTAGGTAGTGGGGCTTCTCGGGGGTAGGCGGAAAATGGGGGAGGGACGGACCTGTTGGTGACCATGGCTCTAGCTGAACAGTCTTGTTCTGTGCTACAGCAGCTCACTTTTGTTGTACTGCTCAAGGAAAACTTTTTCCTTGTGAAATTTTGACCAACGCTTTACTCTCTCCATTTTGATTTAAAAATTGAGTGACTTTTTTGTGGGGGAAGATCACTTTCTCAGGGGGAAAGGGGAGAGATTTTTTTTTTTCTTTTGTACCTATATGCTTATCAGGTAACTGGTTAACCAGCAGCCCCCACCCATGCAGGGGTACCATTTCCTCCCCCCCCAAAGTGTTTGAACCCCTGTATTTTGTACTTGAGGTCTGCTTAAAGTCCATGTCCTGAATCCAGAGGCAGTTCTTAGATGCAACAGAGCTTGAGCTGCTCCTTGCTTTGCCTTTGGGGCAGGGAGTTTGTTATAAAAAGAGGGAGGCAGGGTGATTAAGAATAACAAAAGGTTGGGCATTCCAGCAATTGAAGTATTGTTAGATCATCATGAAAACATTGCTAGATACTCCACTTAAAAGATGGGGCAGGGATTAGGAATGAATGTTGTGCTGCAGGGATCTGCATTTGAACCACTGCTGTCAAAATTCTCAAATGTTCTTGAAAAGGGGGTAAACGGTGACTAATCCAAAGCTGACTGCAAAGAGTTACAAAATGGATCTCACAAAACTGGGCATTTAATTCCATCTGCCCTTGTGTTGCCCTAGTGTTAAGTGCAAAGTAATGAACTTGGAAAAATATAATCCTAACTATAGATACAAAAATAGTGGGATCTAAAATAGCTGTTACCACTGAAGAAAGATCTTGGAATCCTTGTGGATAGTTCCCTGAAAACATTTGCTCCATGTGCAGTGGCAGTCTAAAAACTAAAAAGCTAACAGACTACTGGGAATCATTTAGGAAAGGAATAGATAACACAAGATACCATTTTGCCCCTATATAAAGTCATTGTATGCCCACATCTTGAATACTGTATGCAGATCTGGTCACTCAATCTAAAAAAGATGTATTGGATTTGGAAAAGGTACAGAAAGGGAAACAGAAATGATTAGTGGGTAAGGAACAGCTTCCATGTGAGGAGTGATTAACAAAACTGGGACATTTCAGCTTGAAAAAGAAACGACTAAAGGGTGGGGGGGGATATACTAGAGCAGTGTTTCCCAAATGGTGTTCCGCGGAGGCCTGGGGTTCCGCAAAGTGAAAATAAGGGTTCTGTGAGAAAATTCCATTACAATAACATTTTATGATTTAAACAATTTTTTGTACACATAAATGTGATTTTTTGTTTTTAAATATGTGCAGTTAAACTAAGTGTTGATCTCATGACCTTGTTTAGCATTTGTTTATTATTATTATTACTTATTTGTGGCCTACTTTTTTCAGCTCCATATATAAGACTGTTGTTAGAGATTTTGCAAAAATTTTTCGAGTTTAAAAGGGTTCCGTGGCCAAATAAAATTGGGAAACACTGTTAGAGGTTTAGAAAATCATGAATGATGTGGAAAAATAGAATAAGGAAATGTTATTCATTCCTTCATTTAACACAAGAAGCTGACCCAATTAAATTTATATGCAGCAGATTTAAAACAATAGGCAACAGGGGATGGATCATGATTGCTGCTTCTGTTTATTCTTTCTGAAGCACCTGGCATTGGCCACTGTTGGCAGACCGGGTACAGGGCTAAAACCCACTAGACCCCACTCCCCTTCCAGAGCTGAGCGAGAACAGGAGTCCTGATGGGGTCAGTTGGTGTGTCTCTCTCTCTCCACAGAATTAGTAACAATGTAAAGAATATATTATACAATTTTAAGGCTAAACAGTGTCCCTTAAGAGACTTGCCACAAAATGTCAGAGTATGCTAGTGTTAGAGCTGAGTGTGTCTAATCTTACTATACCTATAAAAGTTTTTCCTGTGGGACAACAGAGTGATGACATCACATCACTCTGGCATCCCACAGCCCCTCCCTACCCTTTCCCAAGTGCTGGTTGCCACACCACGCTTCCCTCCTCCCCTGTGCTTAGCAGCCAGGAGGAGGAGAGCGTGAGGCATGCATGGCCTTGGAGCAGCCCCCGATCGCCCGGTGACCAGGAGGAGAGCGCCGGCTACGCAAGGCCTTGAGGCAGTTCCCCCTCCTCCTGGTGGCAAAGTGGGGCCTGACACAGCCTCAGCTGTGGGGGGGGAGGGCGAGGGGGAGGTTAAGGTTAGGCCTTGGTGAGGTTCGTGGGAAGAGAGAGGGCCTGGGCTGGCACAGCCGGGGGAAGGAGGAAAGGGGCCCAGGCTGGTGTGGCTGCAGCCCAGCCCTCCCTGGTGATGGGGTGGGGAGAGAGAGTGGGGTCTGGCGAGGCCTCAGAGCGGCCCCCTTGTTGCCCCCACCTGGAGGCTGGGTGGGCGAGAGGCTGGGGTAGACTGCAGGCAGGGGTGGGGGCATGAGAAGCCAGAGCTGGTGCGACTGTCAGCCCTTCCTGGCAGCCGAGGGGAGAGCTGGGCCTGCCTACCCCCATAGACAGGGGAGTTGGCAAGCATAGCGAGCGGAGGGCGCAGACCCCAATATTTATTTTTTCTTTCTTTTATATAGGAATTAGATACAGTGCTCCTGTCAGCCAACTGCTAAGTTATCTGCCAAAAAAGTAGAGTTTTCCTGTGCCATAGTAGCCCCTGGATAGAGGTGATACGTGGGGAGGGTGGATGGGGTTTGTTCCACCCCCCCCCCCCTTTGGTGCTTGGTTTGTACTGAGCATGCTCAGTAACACTGTCTTCAGGCTGCTCCCCTCATGCTCCTCCCAAAAACATGGCATGCACAGGTCAGCCCCTGCCCTGCACCAAAATCTGAAATGGTGCCCCTGTGCCTGTGGTGTGACGGGCTGGGCCTGACCTGACCAGAACAGCTTGTGGTACAGGTTGGGGGAGAGGGGAAGCTGCTGCAGCCTAGCTGGGTCCACTTGCCACAGGTTGGGGGCCGTTCTAGCCTGGCTGCACCCATCGTGCCTGCAGCATCCCAATTAACTGGGATTTTACATCCCTATTGGGAATCAGCATGCGTTCCCCTGAGTTGATTCAGTTTTTATTTAAGTTAAAACAATGTTTAAGAAAAGAAAAGGATCAAAACATCATCTAAATGTCTCTTGAAGATGCAGTGCTAAGAGGAGTGAAAATAAATTACAGAATTCAGAAAAAATACAAAGTTGGTTTGGGGGGTTTCTTGCACAAAGAAACTCAGGATTGTATCAGCCCATTGCTGTGTGTCCTCCCGCCCCCCCCCCCCCAATCTAGTAATTTTTTTTCACAGTCTATCTGTCTCCAGCACTTTCAAAGTCCATTAAAAGAAGTGTCTTTCCATTTCAGTGGACTTTGTATCTATCCCATGCTGATGACAAATTATTTTATTTTCTCCATAGCCACTCACTTTCTGGTCCCTAGTCCTTGCATTACCTCTGTCCATGTGCCTTGGATGGGGAAACAATTCCTTTTTCTCCCTGTCTCCTTGGGACTTGGTCAACCCAAAGTATAAATTAACTCTACAGAATAGGGTTGCCAACTTTCTAATGGCACAAAACTGGACACTCTTTCTCCAAGGCCCTGTCCCTTACTCGCTCCATCTCCCCCCTCCATTGCTCATTCGCCCCCACCCTGACTTTCACCACGCTGGGGAAGGGGGTTGGGGTGTAAGAGGAGATATGGGCTCCACGTGGGGCCAGAAATGAGGGGTTTAAAAGGGTTTGGGACAGGGTTCTGGCTGAGGTTGTGAGGCTGGGAAGAAGGCATTTGGGATGCAAGAGGGGCTCAGGGTTGGATATGAAGGGTGTGGGCTCTGGGAAGCAGTTTGGTTATTGGAGGAGACCCCAGGCTGGATCAAGGGATTGGGATATAGGAGAGGGTGCAAGGTCCCAGGAAGCATCTGCTAGGTCCCTGCAACCAATAAGGTTCCACTTGTTGCTCTTATGCCCACAGGTACTGCACCTGTAGCTCCCATTGGTCATGGAGCTGTGAAGCTGAAATTTGGGGGTGGAGGCAGTGTGCAGAGTCTTCCTGCACCTAGGGGCTGCAGAGATCTGGCAGCCACTTCTGAGAATTGCATGGATCCAGGGCAGGTAGGGAGTGTGTCTTAGCCCCAGGTTCCCACTGTGCTGCCAGCCAGACTCTTAACCACCCAGTCGGCAGTGCCACCAAAGGTCACTTTTTGACCGAGCATTCTGGTTTGAAAAAAAGACACCTGGCAGTCCTAATACTGTGAAGAAGTAAGGGCACATCTACACAGCAGGGCAAAAGTAGAATTCAGCTATGCAACCTGAGCTATGTCAATTACATAGCTTAAGTAGAAATAGCTTAATTCAGCTTTTGGCACTGTCTACACAGCAGGAATTTGAAGGAAGAGCACTCTTCCTTCAACTTCCATTACTCCTCATGAAATGAAGCTTACAGGAGTTGGTGTAAGAAGTCCTCCAGCTTGCCATTATTTTGAAATAAGGGCTTTCAGTGTAGACACACTCTTTATTATTTCAGAATAACATGAGTTCTGAAATAATGCTGCTGTGTAGACATAGCCTAAGTGTTGTAGCCATGTCGGTCTCAGGCTATTAGAGACAAGGCAGTTAAAAGTCCAATATACTGTTGGACAAAATTCTGTTGGTCAGACAGACACTTTTGAACCATGCAGAGCTGCTCTCCCATGTTTAATATCTCTATTTGTCGCTCTTGTAAAAAGTGATTCTTGAATTTCATCTTTTAATTCAATACATATAACAATTCATTAATTATCAAGGTTCAGATTTGTGGAGATGATTAACTTTAAGCACTTTAACTTCTTTTTATGCACAGGCTTTTATTCAGGACACAGGGACTAAATCTTAAATGAAGAGCACAGCTGCAAATGTGGTATACTATCCTTTTTATATAAAAGGAATAGAAAATGTAATCATATCTCCCCCTAAAAGAAAATAGTTGCTTGATATTTGTCTTCCACTGGTTTAGCAAGTGGCACATGGGTAACCCTTTCTATAACACAACTTAACACTGAATGTGGACAAGGCAGTTTGTAGGGTTTTTTAAAAAATAATAGCTGGCTGTGGTTAGCCATAGGATCCTTCATGTTCTTACGTGTGCCCTTCCCGCAAGAAAATAAGACATATTGATAACTAACATTTTAGCCCTAACAGTTTAACTTACATAATGTTATGCAGTTTCTGAGATCACATAAGGTCAAAGGGTTGCATGGATATCTCCTGGAATATTATTAGTTAAACTAAAAATCATCACTGTATGCAGTAGGGATAATAGATATTGTGTAATTGAATAGTTGTGTAACCTCATGAAATCTTAGCAGTTACACAATTATTCGATAGTCCCTGGGAGTGGGGCAGCCCCCTGCACATTCCCAGCCCCACTACCCTGGGAGCCCCCTGCCACCTCGCGCTGTTGTGTCTGATACAGATACAGAGGCAACAAAGGGAAGGGAGAAATGTGTGTAGTTTTCAAGATTAAATGATAAGCTTAGGCTTTTCAGTTAATCATGTAGCTGTCTACACGATGACATCCCTAGTAAGCAGCAGTCTGTGCAAATATTCTCCAGAACTAGAGTGCTCTCAGTAAGAGGTGCTGCATAAGGGCTTCCTATGCTGCAGTACTCCCACTCAGCGTGTGTAATAGTCAACCTTTTTTAGTTCTCCTATAACATATGCTCTCTTTTTCTGTCCTCCCATTCCCCTGTCCAGATCGAATTCAGTTGCCCAGGAATATGATTGAAAACAGCATGTTTGAGGAAGAACCTGATGTGGTTGACTTGGCAAAGGAGTCTTGCCTGCATCCATTGGAGCCTGATGAGGTAGAATATGAGCCAAGGAGTTCACGACTACTGGTGCGTGGCCTTGGAGAGCATGAAATGGATGAGGATGAAGAGGATTATGAATCATCAGCAAAATTGCTGGGCATGTCATTCATGAATAGAAGTGCGGGTCTTCGTAATAGTGCAGCTGGCTATAGACAGAGCTCAGATGGATCATGCTCGGTGCCCTCTACAAGGACCATGGTAGTTTGTGCAGTTGTTCTTGTGATTGCTGTTTCAGTAATAATGGTGATCTACCTTCTTCCCAAATGCACCTTTACCAAAGAAGGCTGCCATAAAAAAAACCATACAATGGAACTTATATATCCTCTTGCAACTAATGGAAAGAGATTTCCATGGGCAAAAATCAGGCTTCCTACAACTGTTGTACCGCTACACTATGATCTTGTCTTACGGCCAAACCTAACAACTACAGAGTTTGGAGGTTCTGTGCGGATAACTGTTAATGTCATCCAGGTCACCTGGAATATCATACTTCATAGCTCAGGTCTTAATATCACCAAGATAACCTTGAGTTCAGCAGGGCGGAGTCAGGCAAAAGCAGTTGAATTCCTGGAATATCCAATGCATGATCAGATAGCAGTCGTGGCCCCTGATGCTCTACTTGTTGGTCAGAACTATATCCTAAGCATAGACTATTCATCTAATTTATCAGATACCTATCATGGGTTTTACAAAGTCTCCTACAAGGATGAACATACTAAAAAAAGGTAGGTGTATGAATAACTCTCCTCATCCCTCTATTTCTAGGTTGTTTTTGTATATACTCATTTGCAGGGCTTGACAAACCGTGGCGAAATCTACTCGCCAGCCCCGCACTGCGCATGCGCCAGACCCGCATTGCGCATGCGCGCGCCGCCAGTGAACGGGGTGACCAGGTGAAATCTACTCGCCACGGGCAAGTAGATTCACTGATTTGTCAAGGCCTGCTCATTTGCACTTGATTCACTAATTAAAAATAATGATGGCCAGTGTGTGGGGGAAGCAGTGATGGTGGCTGTCTGCTTTTCCTTAATCAGCACTTGAACCCAGAAGTGTATAAGCAAAGGAGTTCTTCAGGAGACAGTGGTTAACAGAGAGCCTGTCTGAAAACAAGCAGCATTTTTGTGTTTTTATATTAAATAAAAAATCCTTTTGGAAATACAACTTTTCCTCTGTTTTTAAAATTAATTCTTTATGTATTTTGGCAGTTTACGCAAATATCTGCTTCACTGTCCCATGGTGGGACCTGAACTTTTTAATCAACACTACTTCAAGAATCCTCTTGCAGGGGTTGGTTCATTACAGTGGAGCACAATCCTTCAGTTTGATTCATTTTCCCACCTTGTAGATGGTGCTCTTGTTAGGTTATATTAAGCTTAGGTCCTTTCATAGTTTTGTCTCAAATTGGTTTTGGTGGTATTGATGATGGTGTAGAAACTGTAGAAACCATTTCATATTTAGCTAGAAGCCATCTTGTATAACAGAAACCATTTCAGCTTTTCTCTCAAGCACGTAGACCAGAGTGAACTTTCTGTCACCCCGTGAGAAGAGGCCTACAGGATGGGCTATTGGTATGTGTTAATTGGGCTGGTTGGGACAGGAGAGGTACTCCCTCGTACCTGTCCGCCATCTTGCTGATAAAGCTTTGTTTTTCCAAGTTTAATTGAGGATTTCTGTAATTGGATGCCCTGACGTCAGACTGTTTGGCTAAAGGTATAAAGATACTAAGATTGATTGTATTAGCTAGCCTTACTGGGCCTGGCTTTGCTGGGACCACGTTTGGCTCATGCTGTGCTTTATTAATTAATAAAGCTGTTTGTTAGCTGCCTAAACAGAGAGGAGCGTTTTTTTGCTTCAACAATGGGTCAATGCTGCAGAGGGTTGATGCTCTTAACCATAAATGTTAATTATGGAATTTTTTCTGAAAGACTACTTGATCTACCTCTTACCAAGTCAGTAGACAATAATCAGTGTTGTACTATGTGCCTTCCTTTTGGCATCTTAGAAATAGGCAAGTAATAAAGGTTTGGTATTTTTCTCCATCTAGTGCCAGGATGTGATGGTCTTAGTTATAAAAGATAGTACCTGACTCTTTGAGGAGTCTCATTGATTTCAGTGGGGCTACTTGAGGAGTAAATTAAATGTTGCACAATCTAACCAATAATCTTTTGTGGTTTCACCTCTTAATTAATGACATGTAAGGGAAAAGGGACCTGAATAAATCCAGGCTTAAAATTGTCTAATCCATCTTAAAAAGAGACTCAGCTAAGTGAATTTTTTGGTAGACAAGCAAGGGAGCTGTGTAGTGTAGGCAAGATTTGTTTTGCTCTACTTTCACTATTGTTTTAAAAGAAAGTCAAGCTTAACTAGATGAAACGGTTGTCTCTCACTGCCTTTTCCCAAAGCATGCTAACAGGGTGATAAATTAAAAGGCAACGTAATTAAATATGTAAAAGTAAATGTGGCTTGATATTGCTTAAAATTAAACTGTAGAACTTGTCATTAAAGCAAATAGCTTAATACATGCAAGAAAAGGGTGGTATACATGTTTGTCATAAGAATGCTGCTGCTAAAAAACACTACTCTGAAGTGTAGATCACATCAACCTGCAAGATTAAATATAATACACAGCCAGAGGGAAGAAGCTGAGAAAGCAAGCATTATAAGTAAATATATGAACTGCTACAAAAGTTGGGATACAGTTAAACAGTCTATAGATGCACTGTTATGACCAGCTAACATCAGGAAGAATCCTCAGGTAACACAGATACTGCCCTCCAGTTCCCAAGTGATATACTTTCTGGTATAACTGGGCATATCAGTGGATTTATGACTGCTTCCTTCCCCCTCCTCCCCAAAGCACTTGGCTTTTGAAGACTTCTGGGTTAGAGACCATTGATTTGTTCAGTTTGGCTATGTCTGGCTGAATTGTTTTCTGAACAGTCAAAAACAGTTCCATATTTTCCTAGTAAGAAAAACCTTATCCACAAACATCAGGGAAGGGTTATTCATAATCATATGGTGAAACTCTCTCACTGGAGGGTACCTGGTGACAAATATTTTCCCCCAGTATTTGTAGCCAGCTGTTGATCTTTCTTTCTTATTACTTTTGGCTTTGAATTAAAATACCAAAAGGAGGGAAAAAAAGACAGCTCACCTAGCATAAGAATGCTGCTGCTAAAAAACACTACGCTGAAGCGTAGATCACATCAACCTGCAAGATTAAATACAATACACAGCCAGAGGGAAGAAGCTGAGAGAGCCTGCTGTCAGAGCTTAAAAGGCAAAATTTATTTATGCCAATCATTGAGGGCAACTGGTTCTATTTTGCTGTTATTTTCTATAGCATTACATTCCCTTTCCAAAAAGCCTCCCTTTATTCTCCACATTTTAATTTACTTTCAACGTTATCGCTTTTAAAAATGCAGGAAACCAACTCAGAGCTAATGTATGAATGATAAAATGCAGCATCTGAATTTAGTGAGCTAATTTATCAGGCTGGCATCAAAGAAAACAAACTATTTCTTTATCTCTTGGGAGGGAAGGAGACTGAATTTTCTCCCCTAATCCTCTATTGACATGGTTTTTTAGGGATGTTGAATTTTGATTAATCAGCTAATTGAGTAGTCAATGGAATTTCCATAAACTACTCCATTAGTTGATAAGGGGGATGGCTCGCTGTCCCGCTGCACCTCCCCCTTTGAAATGTATGCTTCAAAGGGCCCTGCTGGCGCGGGTTACCCTCTGTGCCTTCTCCTTTGAAATGAACAAGAGCCGCAGGTGGCTCTTGTACATTTAAAAGGGAGAGCAGCAGTAGTCGGGACCTCCGCAAGCAGGACTGTTTCAATCCCCACTTGCGCCTTTTCCCTGCCTCCCCTGCCCCCAGCACTGGCTTGTATTCCCTGATAGGCAGCAAAGAGGGGGGAGAAGCAATTAGTAGAGTTTCTACTCGACTACCTGATAAGCATTTGCTTATCGGGTAGTCGAATAGTTGCTTACATCCCTAGGTTTTGGGGAAGGGGGGTTCTACTGAGAATGAGAGGTAAATTGACTGTTGAAACATTTCCGTACCCCAGCTTTCAAAAAGAAAACTCTTATTTTTTCACCCCGTACACCACTTACATTCTGGGTTATTTTTTCCCTTGTTTTTGAGATTTGAGATTCCTGTCTTTGAGCTTTATTCCATAGCCACAAAAGCCAGAAACCTACTTTAAAAAAAAGAAGAAAAAAGACAGCCTAACACTGGAATTGTCACAATTGTATGATTCTAGGGACTTTCAGAAAAAAGGCCAGATACCACAAGTCTTATATTTAAAATCTCAGAAGGTGGTACTTTTTCCTGTTGAGCTGAGCAAGAGCCAAATCTGAAAGCAGTCCTCACAAGATTGTGCAGTACCTTAATGGCAGTCAACCTACAAGCCTTAAGAAACTGATACAAATAGGTGTTTCAGAGGTGTATATTAATGGACGATAAAATGTAGTGAGTTTCCAAGGCTTGTCTGTCTAGATCAGAATAGAGTTGAGAGGCAGCTTTTGTTATCTTCACAGACAGTTCCTGATGACAAAGATGTTGGCGGAGAAGAGAGGGAGTGCAGTATAGCTTTGAAAGGAAACAGATGTATGCTTGGAAGAGTAGGAAAAAGATAGTGGGTAGATTTGAGAAGATTCTAGAGAATGTTATCAGTAGGTGTAAATGTCTGTCTGTTTTGGACACGTGCTTTCTCTACCCATTCTGAGATGTCTAAGGGAAGCTGGAAAGAAATAAGCATTTTGGGGCCACATTTGGAAGATGTGTTGCATTCTTCTATTCTCTAGTCCAGTGGTTTTCAATTTTTTTTTCTCATGACCCAGTTGAAGAAAATGGTTGATGCCCATGACCCAACATCATTTGACTAAAGTGTGGGCTCTGGGTGGGGGTTGAGTACTAGAGCTTTGAGGTGTTGAAGGGGACTCCAGCTTTGGGGAGAGTGTCTGGGCCAGGGCAGGAGGGGCTTTCCTTGAGTGGCTCCCGGTCAGCTGTGCAGCACGAGGTGCTAAGGCAGACCAGTAGCAGGTTCCCAGCCAATGGGAGTGCAGAGCTAGTGCTCAGAGCAGGGGCAGTGCACGAAGCCCTGGCACTCTCCCTCCTCCCCCTACGTAGCTGAGCCTGCTGTCTGCTGCTTCTGGGTCACAGCACAGTCTGTGCTGCAAGGACAGGCAGGTAACCTGCCTTAGCACCCCCACTGGTCATCTGATTACCCTGCAGCAGTGAGACCCAGTTCCTGACATTCTACGACCCAGCACTGGGTCACGACCCATAGTTTGAAAACCACTGCTCTAGTCCCCACTAGGGATGTTAAATTTCGATAAATCAGCTAAATGAGTAGTCAATGGAATTTCCATCGACTACTTGATTAGTTGATGGGGGGGGCATTCGCTATCCCACTGCTCCTCTCCCTTTGAAATGTACAAGAGCTGCGGGCGGCTCCTGTACATTTCAAAGGGAGAGAGGCAGCGGAAATGGCTCTTCTCCATTTCAAAGAGAGAGGAGCAGCAGTTGGACTGGCGCAAGTGGGACTGTTTCAATCCCCGCTCATGCCATTTCCCTGCTGCCCCCTGCCTCCCCTGCCCCCCCGCAGAGACGTTGCTGGGGGGGAACCATCTTTTAAGCCAGCTCCCCTCAGCACCAGCTCGTGTGTCTCTCCCCACCACATTGAGGGGGGACATGATAGCAGTTTTCAGATATCTAAAAGGGTGTCATAAGGAGGAGGGAGAAAACTTGTTCATCTTGGCCTGTGAGGATAGAACAAGAAGCAATGGGCTTAAACTGCAGAAAGGGAGGTTTAGGTTGGACATCAGGAAAAAGTTCCTAACTGTCAGGGTAGTCAGACACTGGAATAAATTGCCCAGGGAGGTTGTGGAATCTCCATCTCTGGAGATATTTAAGAGTAGGTTAGATAAATGTCTATCAGGGATGGTCTAGACAGTATTTGGTCCTGCCATGAGGGCAGGGGACTGGACTCGATGACCTCTCGAGGTCCCTTCCAGTCCTAATATTCTATGATTCTGTGATTCTACATCCCTTGCTGCCTCTTTTTGATAGAGTATTTGCTTATCGTGTAGCCGACTAGTGGCTTACATTCTTAGTCTGCACCAAGATTTGTTGGGCCTGTCCAAACAAAGAGCCTAATCACACAAAAGTTCCCTCCTGTCCCTGTTCAGGTGTTAAAGAACTTATCTGCACTACAAAAATCAAGTTGTCTTAACTACATCTCTCAGAGCTGTGAAAAATGTTACACCTTGTACAATGTAATTAAGCCCACCTGTGCTTTGGTCAATGGAAGAATACTTCTGTCAGCCTAGCTAGCGTTTCTCAAATTCAGGCTTCCGGGGGTTTCTCTGCATTATACAATCACTTCCTGGAGGGTGGGGCTGGGGGTGCAAAACATCAGTCCCTCACTGGTCGTTACTCTTGGATGTGCTATCCTGAACCACCTCTGTAGACAGGTGGGCACGCTACCGAAAGAGCAAGGTGAGTATTTTACCTGGGGGGGGTGTTGATAGTGGGGCTTGGGCTTCTGTCTGAGATGATTAGGTGGTGGGGACTAGGGAGCCTGGCTGTGGCTCCAGCCATGGGCTTCAGCCACCAACCCCCAGCTCTGGCTGCAGGGTCTCAGATCCTGACGTACCAACTTTGCTCACATGGTCTGGGGCTTCATGCTCCAACCTCTGGCCATGTGGCACTGACCTTGGAGCTGGGAAACCCACCCACCATGGTTCAGTGTCTGTCAGCAGACACCAACCTTGATTCAGCTGGCTTCAGCCTCTAGCCCAAGCCATATGGCAGCAGCTGCTGGCCCCAGGTGCCAGTCTCTGGCCACACAATCCAACCCCTAGACCCTGACCAAGGTGTCGGCCCTGCCCGGAGCTCTGGCAGGTGATGGCCCAGAGTTCTGACTCCGTCCTGACCACGTGGTGGCAGGGTCCAGCATCCATTGTCCCAGCCTCCACTGCCTCATCTCACTCCTCCATCTAAGTCTTAATTTGCCAAGACTTGCTGTGTGATATTAAAACAGATGCAGGTATTGCTTTTCGTAGTATTATTTTCATTGTCAAGCCTCCAAAAATCCCTACACAAATTACAGTGATTTGGACATGAATACATGGAAAAAGTGACCGTGCAGCCACCAAGCAAGAGTTGGTGGTCCTACTCTGAGGCCACCAAAAATGTGTGGTGAGAACCCCTGAGCTACCACCTCTTAGAAAGCTGGATTTATTTTAGTGTCTGCACTGAAGTGGTGCAGCTGCGCTGCTGTAGTATGTCAAGTATAGACATATTTAAAGACAATGGCTGGACCAGCAGTTGCTCACAAGTGGCAGGGAGGGGAGCAGTTAGATGGGACCTGGGAGTACTTTGTCCTCCCCGTTGAAAGTTATGGATGGGTAGAAGCAGTCAGTTACTCTGTTTGCAAATGGAGCATCAAGTGTATTACCATTATTAGACTTCTACTTCAGAGTAGAAATGCCTGGTACATGTGTCCTAGTCTTCTTTTGAGCTGTGCACTCCTTGAGATGTAGGAGCTTTTGAGTTCTTGGCTGTTTGGACAATTGTTTACTGATAATGTGACCTTTATTTTAAACCAATCAGTTTATATTTTTGTGAGTTACAGTTTGTTTATGTTCTGAGTGTATTAGGCTAGAAAGAACATTGAATAAAAATAAAATAGCACAGCAGAATCTTCTGAGACTTAGGCCTCTTTCATCAGGTTTTTCTTAAATGTGTGCTTATTCTATCATGACAAATTATCCCTCCCTGTTTCCAGCACCTGCCAATTCCATTCCAATACACAAAGTAATTGTTTTTGATTTATTAAAGAGAAGTAATGCCAATTTTTATAGTTTTTTTTAATACCTTTTCTCTTCATTAGATGGCTTGCAGCAACTCAGTTTGAGCCACTGGCTGCACGATCTGCTTTCCCCTGCTTTGATGAACCAGCATTTAAAGCCACTTTTCTAATTAAGATCAGGAGAGATGAACAGTACACTGCTCTGTCAAATATGCCAAAGGTACATTTATGCTCTTCTGTGTATGAATATTAGAGGATGGATGTGTGACACTTGTCCACAGCAGCAACAGTGTCTCCTTTTATCTGCAGAATGTAACCATCCCTGTGGCAGCTGGAATAGTTCAAGATGAATTCTCTGTGAGCTTGAAGATGAGTACTTATTTAGTTGCTTTCATTGTTGGAAACCTGACAACTACCAGGAGAGAGACTAATAGGACACAGGTATGTTTCTGCTGTACTTTTGATTTCTGCACATTCATGGGTGGCTCACTCTGTGCCTATCACCTATTATGAGAGTGGCAAGCAATATTCCCCCTAATCTTTTCCATCCATGGACAGAATAAATTTTTTTTATGCACAGAGGTATATGCAAAAATGCACTACTAGAAACAAAACACTGAGCTGTGGACACTTTGCTAATCAGCTGGGTGGCATTTGAATCTCTCCTGAATGGCCGTGCAAGTGCACTAGTGGGCAAAATTATAGGTTAAGTATCTGGGTCCTGCCCTGTCCCTGCATGCTGCTCAGAGCAGCTCTGAATGCTGCGAGCCCAGGGAAGGGGAGAGAGTCTTTGTGCGCTGCCCCTGCCCCCAGCACAATCTTGCTGCTCCCATTGGTTGGCTTCTGGCCAGTGGGAGGTGCCAGGTAAGTGCCTCCTGGCCAGAGCCTGCCTCTGGCTTCCCAGCCCCTCCCTCTACCCCCTCCTGCACTTCTACCCTCTCCTAGACCCTGCATCCAAATCCCCTGCACTTCTTCATTTATCCCTGCCCCAGGACACAATCCTCTCCCAGACCCTGCACTGCCTCCTGCATTCTTCCTCCAGGTCAGAATCCTCTGTTGGACCCTGCACTCCAGCCTCTTGCCCCGAGTCACAACCCCCTCCTTCACCCATACTTCCCCCCGATCCTACACCCCCTCCTACACCCCTCCTTCATCTCAGACCCCACACCTCCTCCATTAATATCATGAAAGAGTGCAGCCCTTGACCACTTACCAAATTCTTGGAGTGGCCCCCAGCAAAAATCATTGCTCACCCCTGGCTAACAGGGCACACCGCTGTCAAGTGTTCTTATACTATGGACTGGATTGAGTCCAGAGCTGCTGCCTGCTTATGTTGCCAGCCCCTGGCTGCAAAAAGACTGCCCAGCACCAGGATAAAAAGATGCAATCCACTTGCACTGCGGTGGAAATCCAGAGCTGATGCCAAAAGTGGGAAGAGCTTGTCTAAAATGGAACAGTACCAAGCCAGCCAACGTGTATACAGATTCAGTGCCTGCCCTGCACAGGCTCCATTCTCAGACTTGCTGTGATGCCTGTCTACCCTCAAGGGAGTCACAGCAGGTGACAGTAGTGCTGTCCTAACCTCCCTCACCATGGCTACTCCTCTCTTTCAAGACGGCACCTGAGAACAGAAGCTGCAAAATCACTCTGCTGTTTCCAACAAAGGGAAGTGTGGCTCAATAGCTATATCACTTGGAGCCAACCATCCAAACTAGTCTATGCTGTAGTACAACAGATTCTGGCCAGAATTTTAAGTCCATATGTAAATGCTTGAATATTAATGGCCTGACTTTTTTCAAAAGTGCTGAGCACCTGACAACTGCTATAAACTTAACTTAGTCTTGTCTTCGGTGGCATTGCTTCATTGATATGGGCTGCTAGGTTGGTGGGCAGCTGCATACTAGAGAATGACAAGAAGGAGGACACTTATGAGAGAACTTCCAATATCTAGTCATAGAAGAGGCATGGGAGCTTCAAGTGAGCAAAAATTTAGGGGATCAGACCCTGTCACCAGAGGCGTAGCGAGGGTGGTATGCGCCTGGGGCCAAAGGAAAAATTTGCCCCTCCCCCTCCCCCCCGTCCCCCTCCAGCCGCTGCCGCCATGTGGCATGGCCCTGAACCTGGTGCACAGCTGAGGGGAATTTGTACTGAATCTTCCCCCACCCCCTACAGTTTGGGGCCAGGCTGTCGCATGCACTAACCCTCCAGTGGAGATGGAGGAGGGTCGGGCTTGGAGCAGGGTCGGGCTCGGAGCAGAGAGGCAGGGGAGGAGACTCCAGCTGCCGGTGGCAGGCAGAGTAGGAGCATGTGAGCTGAAGGGATAATGGGGGAAGCAGAATGGGATTAAATTGGAGCCTCCCTAGCCTGGTGCCCAGGGGCAACTGACCCCTCTGGCCCCCTCGCTATGCCACTGCGCCCCCTCCTGCAGATCTAGCATCTTATGCATGTGCAAGATCTGTGAGAGCTGGTCCATGAATCTGCAGTTAGTGTCTGTGGCGCCGGCTTCTGGGTGGTGTCTCAGTGCTGCCACATTCACCTCCAAAGAGGGGGCTTCCCAAAGCAGGCCCTTGCTGCTGACCCCCAAAGCATCCACAGGTCCAGTCTCCTTTCAATGGGCCCACTTCCCAGGGCTCATTGATCTTGGATCTGGCTTCCATCCCCTCTCCAACCTTTGCAGCTGCCCAGAGGTGCTCACCTTCTGCCTTTACATTCCCACCTTATTCACCCCACAGGGACAGTCTCTGCCTCACTTGTCCTAGGGACTATTCTACCAAGACTTAATACAAAGTTTCCATGTAAAAGGACTCAATACAAAGCTAAAAACTTCAATGAGAGAATGATTAATACAGAGATGTGTCTACATCTGCTGCAGGGAGACACCTCTACCTGCCTCCACCCCTCTCCCCCCAGAGTCTACAGCCCCATTGCGAAGCGGGGGAGGGGAAGAAAAGAGGCTGAGGCCCATCCAATGGGACTGAAGCAGTTATGAGCAAGCCATGCCCGGGAGCCATTCTCCTGTCCATTGCTGGTGCTGTGTTGCTTCAGGCACGCTGAAATGCAGTCACCTCTAGGGTGGGCTGGACAGCTGTTCAACACCTGCACAAGGTTTCAGGCAGGGAGCAGTGTGGGCTGCCTTCCTGCAGAGTCCCCATCAGAACTACCGTGCCTTCCTGGCTTAGGAAAAGAATAAACAGGAGGATTGGAAATTAACCCCGCCCAGTCTCACGTCCCCTAGGCAGGGACTGAGCCATCTACATTAGGCCCCAGCTGGAGTATCATGTCCAGTTCTGGGCGCCACATTTCAGGAAACATGGAGAAACTGGAGAAAGTACAGAGAAGATCAACACAAATGATGAAAGGTCTAGAGAACATGAGATATGAGGCAAGGCTGAAGGAATTGGCCTTGTTTACCTTGGAAAAGAGAAGACCGAAAAGGGACATGAGAGCAGCTTTCAAGTATCTAAAAGAGTATCATAAGGAGGAGGAAGAAAAATTGTTCTCCTTGGCCTCTGAGGTTAGGATGAGAAGCAATGGGCTTAAATTGCAGCAAGGGAGGTTTAGGTTGGACATTAGGAAAAACTTCCTGCCTGTCAGGGTGGTTAAACACTGGAATAAATTGCCTAGGGCAGGGGTTCCCAAACTTTTTGACACGGGGAGCAGTAAATCCATTCACGAGCTTTCGGAGGACCGGCAATGTTCATTTGCATATTCATTAAGCAAATGACAAATATGCAAATACGTTGGTTTTGGTCCTCCCAAAGCCCCCAGGGCCAGCTTTAGCAAAGCTTTTGATACGGGCCACCCACAACATTGTTACCAGCAAGTTAAGGGAATATGGATTGGAAAAATGGACTGTAATCCAATAAAACCCTGCACCACCACATCGTGTGTTGAAAAGGGGCTCATTTATTTTCAGAAAGCTGACACCATCTTTGGAATTTTTTATCCATATTCTCATTCCGGATGGTGAATGCACCAGGTTCTCTCCATTCTGACACACTGTAGTGCCTTTAAACCTCACTGTCAGCAGTGGGGATATTTAAAAGGCACTGCTTTTAAATTTTTATTCAGGATCTGCGTGCGCCCTGAACTGTCCCGCTCCCCGCCGACCGATTCTCTCCCCCCTCCACCTCCCTCCTTCCCTGCCCTGGGCCAGCCCCGCTGTCCCCGCTGGCCGATTCTCTCCCGATCTCTCCTGGCAAGCCCTGCTGCCCCCGCCGGCCGGTTCCCCAGCCAGCCCTGCGATCTCCCCAGCCAGCCTCACTGCCCCGCCAGCCGGTTCTCCCCCTCCCCCGCGATCTCGCCTGGGCAGCCCCACTGCTCCCACCCCCGGCCTGCCCTGCTTCTGCCGGCCGGTTCCCCGCCCCCAGCCAGCCCTGCTTCCGCCGTCCGGTTCCCCTCCCTATCTCCCCCGGGCAGCTCCACTGCCCCGACCCCGCTTCCCTGCAGCCCATATCCAACCTCCCCTCCCCCCTCCACAGCCAGCAATAAAAGCTCACCTGGTAACCCTCACTATGCCTCTGTCGGGAGCCTGAAACATACGGCTGCATCCGCCCAGCCTGGCTGAGGGCTTGGGGAACCCGGTGCTGCACGGGCGGTCCGGGAGCCCGGAACACCCTGGCAGCCACGCTGAGGCCCGGTATTTTTTTTCCGTGGCCCGGTACCGGGCACGCGGCCCATAGTTTGGGAAACGCTGGCCTAGGGAGATTGCAGAATCTCCATTACTGGAGGTATTTAAGACCAGGTTAGACAGACACCTGTCAGGGTTGAGCTAGGGCAACTCAACTTTGGAAGCCCCAGGGGCCACACTGATACTTACAGAACATGCTGTAAGCAACTTAAGTGTGGTTGCTTATGCAAGCAAATATATACAAATAGCTTCTCTCACACTGACAGGCATGAATACAAAGATTAAGGCAAGACTACACAACACACAGGCCCCATTTAAGTTAGCTCTGCTGATATTAATAAAATGCAATATTTACCCAATTTCTACCCATGTGACAGCTCTTTTCATGAGCAATGACAGTCCAAGAATTTAACTACTAAAATGCATATCAACAGAAGATCATTACGCTGACTACTTTTTTGTTTTGGCTCCTACTCGCCGGCCACGTGTTCATCCCCACATAAACCCAAACTGCACCGCGGGGCGCAAACAAACTGGCCGTGGGCAGCGTACCAAGTTAATAAATATTTTTAAACCTTTACCTTTTCTCTCCTTGCTCCATCATCTCCCCTGGTGCCTGCTGCCCCCCAACTCCTCACCCTCCTCTGCTATCCTGACTCCTGCCCTTCTCACTGCCCCCCTCCACCAGCCCTTCTCTCCCTCCTGTGCCCACTCCTCCAGTAGCCCCACTCTGATCAGGTGAGCTACCCCTCTTCATCCCCTCTTCTAACACCTCCCTCTACACACCTGCCCTGCCTCTCTCCTCTGGTGCTGGTCCCTCCCCTGCAGGTGTCTGCCCTTCTGCTTCACCCCCAGAATCTCCTGGCACCTGCACCTTCCCTTAGGTCTGCACCCTCCTGGTGCCTCCCCCTTCCCTCACTGCCCCTGCCCCCTTTGCCCTCTTTTTTCCCTGATGCCCACCCCCTCACCATTCTCTGCCCCCATTCCCCTCATGCCCCTGTGCCCTCACACATGACTTGCTCCATCCCCACCTTTCTCATGCCCATCCCCACCTTTCAAGCCTTCTCCTAGCACCTCTCCCTCCCCTCTCTAGACCCTAATGCCCTTCCCGTCTCCTCTCCTCTCCCAGCATCACACTGTCCCCGCTCCCACTGACACCTCCCCTCCTGCCCTTTTCCTCATTGTCTGCACTTGGCCCCCTGGCATTTGTATCTTCCCTCTCCCTTCCACCTCCGCACAAGCTCCTCTCCTCCCCTCCACAAAAGCCCCTTCCTCTCCCACCCCTTCCCCCTAGTTTTCCCCTTGCCCTGCCCTGCCTTCTGCCTTCCACTTTGTGGGGCCGGAGTCTGCGCTCAGGCCCCAAAAGTCCCCAGACTCCGAACCGGAAGTTAGTCCAGCACCACGCGGCACCACACTCTTTTAAAGTCCCGGGCCGTGACGTCACGTCACGCCCGGGCGTCTCCCCGGTCACCTGCAAACGCTGCGCAGTGTGCGCAGGCAAGGGGAAGCTGACTGAACGCTGGCATGGGCGGTGAGTTCTATGGCTGTCCCCCCTAGCCCCGGACCGTCTCTGCCATGCGCAGCGTGTGCGGGCAAGGGGGAGCCGACTGAATGCTGTGCATGGCAGGGACGGTCCAGGGCCGGGGGGGACGGCCATATAACTCGCCGCCCATGCCAGGTGAGACTGCGCAGCATGAGCTCACTCTCACCCCGGCCCGGCGCCCGGGGGCAATTGCCCGTGGGGCCCCCACGCACGCCGCCTCTGCCTGTCACTGTAGCAGGAGCTGCCCCTTTGTGGTGAAATGGAAAGCACTAGTTCTTGTCTGACTCAAAGTAGATTAACAAAGGTGCAGGAGGGAAAGGAAGCCCTTATCAAATATACTGCTAAAAATGTTATCCTGATCTAAATTGCTCTAAACCAATATATAGAGTAAAATTGTGGATTTTTTTTTTTAACGGACAACCCTTCTAGCCTGGGCAAGTAGCTGTAATTAGAGCTAAATAGGCCAATCTCTGTGGTCCTGCTTGATGAGTGGCATTTTTTTCTTGTAGTTGCTATTTTTAGCCCAAGAATTTTAATCATTTTTTTCCTTTTCTTAGGTAAGTCTTTAGCTCGTGTATTTGCAAAGAGAACCTTAGGAAGTTATGAACCAAGTGTAAACTTAGGCAGACAAATTTGCATGAGTTTACAGAGAGCATGAAACAACACCTTAGAGCTGTCACCTGTTCTTGCTTGCATCAGTGAGGACGAGTCACATAACCATGGTTATTTAAAAGTTTACCCTTTTAAATTACATTTATTGCTGATCAGAGCATGTTAGGTGTGAGGGAAGATTGTAGATATGTAGTCTACTCAGAGGTTCCAGAACTTTTAAAGGGGGACAGAGGGGAAAAGAGAGACATGTAGCTGTGAGTCTCCGAGCCTGTCAGTTATCTTGGACTTGAGCTGAGGCAAAAAATAGCTATGTAAATGCGTGGGCTGGGGCCTGGGCTCTAAAATCTGGCAAATGGAAAGGGGCTCACAGTTGAGCCCATGCCCAAATGTCTGCATGGCTATTTTTAGCTCAGTAGCTAACCCAAGGTCTGATATTGTGTGTGCGTGCAATAGCGAGGTTTCACTTGGACTTTAAGGTGGGTGGTCTGTTCTGACCAAGGGACTATCCAAAACAAAACAGTTTGCCCTGGGGCAGCATCCGAACCTCTTTCAGGAGGAACAAAGCCTAAAGAACTCACCTGAGCCCAGGAAGCATTCAAGCCCCATGGTGGGGGAGCCCAAGCTGAGAACAGCAGTATCCATGGGTGTATACTGAACTCTGCTGAAAGGAATGTAGCATAGTCTGTGAACATCTAAAGTGAACAGCCCACATATAACGTTATATATCAAGCCTCTCCTTTGCATCATGAACACTTAATGGTGGAAAATGGATCAAACTTTGAATGTCTTGTTTTAAATGACTATATATATATATATATATATATATTAAAATATGGACTAATGAATAATTTAACAACTTAAATGGTGCTACATGTAGTGCTTAGTACTGCTGCTGTGACAGGCTTCAGTATTTCTAGAAAGACTAATCCAGACTTCTTTGGCTCTTGTAATCTGTTCAGAATTGTCCACTCAGGATTAGAGGTCACTTTACCCAT
Source organism: Rafetus swinhoei (assembly GCA_019425775.1). Taxonomy (NCBI): domain Eukaryota; kingdom Metazoa; phylum Chordata; order Testudines; family Trionychidae; genus Rafetus; species Rafetus swinhoei. Next base: position 61,669,579 of record CM033427.1, read on the forward strand.
CCAGTTGAAAATGTTTCCTATAATCCCTGGGTTGTAGTATGGAGAGAAGTGCCCCAAACTTACAGGCTGGGAGTGGAGGTGGTTGAACACTGGAAACACAAGTTTATGCATAACAAAAAAAAAACCTGGCTGAATAACTTGTATTGGGGAACAATTGTACAATCCCAGGCAATAGAAACTAAAGGGAGGTGGAATTTGTGAATTTCCACAGACAAGTCATCAGAGTGGAATACAGCAGCTGAAATAGCAGTTGCTACCTTTCCATACCTACTGTACAGGGTGGGGCTGGATTGAAGCTACTGGATCTATCTAAAGAAGATTCCCGTGGCTCCTCTCCAGTAGTCCCCTTGATTCTAGCTGCTGCAGAGCTGCTGCAAAGAAACCATCATGTACTCCCTTCTCCACCTCATCCAGCATACCCCCGCTCGAAGAGCGGTAACTCCTCTGGGAATTGCATGCTTAGAATGGTCCTTAACAAATGTACAACCTGTGTACTGGGACTCAAACTAACATTGCACATATTCCCATGAATTTGGGGGATAAATGTCTCTCAAGCAGGGTCAACTGACAAATAAAAGAAACAATAAAAATCTCCAAACGTTTTGCTATCAAATGTATGTGATTTTATAATATATATAAATGTCCTGAAACTAGGGAATTGGGTCTGTCTAATTCAGGATTTTTGTCTGCCACTTCCCTCTCTTGCTATTTGTGATTGCATCCCAAAAAATAATGCTTTTTTTTTTTTTTTTTTGGACAGGTGTCTATCTATGCCATGCCACAGAAATTATCTCAAGTTGAGTATGCTCTAGACACAGCAGTGAAGCTCCTAGAGTTTTATCAGAAGTATTTTCATATAGATTATCCTCTTCAAAAGTTAGGTAATGTATTTGTTTTCATTTATCTTTCTTTACATATATCTTCTAACAAGTAGCAGTCCCCACATACTTCAGATGGTTCTTTTTTTAAATGAAAATAATTCAAGCATTAGAAAAAACTCCAAAATTTGACTTTTTAAAAACATTATTAAAGTTCAATACATGTTTAACTAGACTTGTATAAGTGTGCAGGAAATGGATCCCGGGCTCAAAAAGTTTGCAAACCTTTGGCTTGAGTAAGGTAGTTGACAGTTCAGTGTGGCCTCTGGGGAAAGTGTTTTTGCTGTACCATTAATACCATATGCTCATCTAGGGTCATTGAGAATTCTCAGCATTTTCCAGTGTAACTACCTGGCAAACCTACAAAATCAATTCTACATACATAACTTGTTTTAGAGCAATTAGTCCTGATGATTTAACTTTAAGCGAGTATATGGTTGCAGCATTGGTGGCTAAATAGTGAAGTTTGGTAGGTTGTTAATATCTGTAGATATAGGTTGTGATAAAGCAGGAAGATTTGAAATGCAGCATTATTGTAACTTGTGATTTAAGGATGATTCATTTTTTAATTTTCTTTACTCCCCTCCTCTCCCTTAGATTTGGTAGCCATTCCTGATTTCCAGGCAGGTGCTATGGAAAACTGGGGATTGATCACTTTTAGAGAGACAACACTCCTTTATGATAATACAACCTCTTCAGCAATGGATAAAAAGCTGATAACTGCAGTGATAGCTCATGAGCTAGCTCATCAGGTACTGGATTGAAATGCTGTATTTTAAATATTTTAACAATGCAGTTTTCTTTCACTCGAACATTCACCCTCTCATGTTACACTTGCTAAAGGACGTGCACTGCACCTGGTGTAGGGCTTGTGGGTGTTTTGCTCTCAGTACAGCAGGTTACTGCACCTAGGGGCACAATCTCTTTCCTAGCTTGTTCCTGGAGAAGCATAACTAAGCATTGTCCTATATGTATGGCTTGTGAGAGAACCACAATGTAGCCCTTCATAAAGTATATTTTTGTGTTTGGATAATACATTTGTTATGGCATACTTGAAATGTGACTGAATTTTCTTCCATTTTGCACAATCAAAACCTTTTTTTTTGGTTTTTTGTTTTGCATTCTCCCCCTCTAGTGGTTTGGCAATCTAGTGACTATGGAATGGTGGAATGATCTTTGGTTGAATGAAGGATTTGCAACTTTTATGCAATACTTTGCCATGGAAGAAACTTTCCCAGAGCTGCATGCTGTGAGTACTTCATCTGAATTTGACATTTTTCTCCATCAAACGAGGCTTCTTTGTAATTCTGACACACATTTTACTTCCTTTTTAATGAGTTTGAAGTGATGAAAATCTAACTTAAATTGTGCTATAAATAGTTCCAAGGACACTCACTGATAATGTTTCGCCACTTGGTGGTGCCAAAAGTGTTTGCTCAAACTCTCCCTGAATGCACCCTTAAACAAAATAGTAACTAAATATTCACATAAAATATATGTTGGCCCCATTTCAACTTGACTATTTGGTTTGTGATCTTTCTTCCTTTTTTCCTGATCAGGAGTGCTCTAAGGCCCCAGTTCTGCACTAATAACCACAATAGCTGGCCTCTGCAAGTAGGCAGAAATAAAACACGGGTAAAATATCTGCCATTGCCCTGTTGGATAGTAGTAGGTCAGACCCTTAAAATGTAGGAGATAAAAGTAGTCTGGTAATATGCAGTGCACTTATTTAAAGTTGTTGCATGTAAATCTAGAATGAAATAAAGATTCAAGGTTCTAGTGCCAAAAAGATTAGGTTTAATGTTGTGTGTGCATATTTCCTAGCAAGTCATTCTGTAGTCCAGTGATTTCACTGCAATTTTTAAAAACTTTAATAGCTATGGAATCACTTCTTCAGTCTCCTTTATTTGCGAGAAGAATTATATAAATCATTGCCAGCCCAAATCAGCATGTTAAAAATGTGTTCGCTAAAATACTATATCAGTATTTCTGAAGATATTCATACCCACAGTAGGTGATTATCATTAGATCATATGCACAGCATGAAACTGTACAATAGTACAGCCTGCTTTACAAATGCAAATAGAAAACACTAGTTACTATACCAGTACATGGCCTTGACCCTGCAAAACAATATGCCTATTACACCAATCCTTTTGCCTGTGTAGAGTCCCTTGGCTTTAATATATATATGTGTCTTGATTCTGTGTATGGCAGCATAATCAAGTTACAAATTATACCAACTACAGGCTCTATAAAATCCTACTGTTTTGGGACAAATCCTACCTCCAAGGGTCTTAATTGTAGCAGAATCACTACACAGCTATGCTGTGAATAGAGGCAGGTTGTTGTGGAGAGACTGCGTCTTTGGATTCTTCATTCTTGTGTAGGCTATGGAGTTGTGCATGGTAGGTCTCTTTGTGCATAGCTGATTAAAAGCTTATGGTATGTGTCCATTAGTAAGCTTCTGTTGCTATAGTTTGGGAGGAAGAGAGTTGATTTCACAGTGAGCTAGCAATAATAATCTCAGAGGGGAGAGACTGATTTGCTGTCTCCTTTGGCAGTGGCAGAAGAAAAGAGTCTTAACCCCAAAATGGAGAAGGTAAGATGACTAGGCTACCATGCTAAATAAACGGGATAGCAGGGAGAATGAAAGTTTGCCTTACTTATTCCAAGATCTGAGTTCCAGCTCTGAATTATGGATAATTTGGCACAATCCTTTTATTGTTCTAACTTCTCATGTGGATCTAAACTCCCTATTCTAGGATGAAGAATTCCTGAAACTACGATTCAAGACCATGATGAAAGACTCCTTAAATGCCTCACATCCAATCTCCTCTGCTGTCCAGTCTTCAAAGCAGATTGAAGAAATGTTTGATATGCTTTCCTATGTTAAGGTAACCTCCAAAGAGACTAACAAAATCACTTTCTCGTGTATTTTGTATACCATTTTTTCCCAGGATATTCTTATTTTGGGAAGTAACACTACCTAAGTCAGGAGCTATCCTTAATTATCCTTGCGACTAAAATGCAAGTTAGACTGCTCACAAGTTGGTAGTTTCTTTATTTGGCCTCTGTTGTTTATCTTAAGAGATGACTGTATGTTTCATGAGCCTTTGCTGTCTTTTTAACACTGATTGATTAAATTAGTCTTGTGAATAGGCATTTGATCCCATTCAGTATACAAACCTACATGCCCTGTTACACCAGTGTAGCTGGCTCTGTGCTTCTCCTTTCCCACCCCAACCTCCATAACTTTACCCCTCAACCCCCACCACATCCTGCTTTCCCTCTGCCCCCACCCCCCAGGGACTTAGGTGGGACATGGAGTGCCCTTACATTCTGGTGATCCCCAAATCTTGGAATTACTCCTAAGGGCCATTGTAGCTGGATGAAAATTAGAGCAGCTGTGAGATCACTGTAAATTGTGCCAGGGACTAAATCTAGAATCAGGGTTGGCCAGAATGAAGAGGGTATAAAGGGGACCTAAAATCACCCTTTCCCCCACACCTTTCAATTTATGTATTGAGCAGAACTCAGCTACACTTAAGAATATTTCTCATAAAATTTCCTTAAGAAAAGATTTTATGCGCACCTGTATTGTTTGTGTCCAAAGGTCCCTCTAAGCTGTGCGACTGCGTCCCGCAGTCTGAGTTTTCTGAGTCCCGCTCAGAGGTTCAAAACTCCCAGCGAAGGGAGAGAGCTCAGCTGACCGCCAGGAAGTGGAGTGTCTGTAAACAGCAGCTAAACGCTGCTGCAGTTGAACTGAAGAGCTCCCACAGCAGAAAAGCAGAGGGGATAAGCAGTTGAGATAAAGAAGCAATAAGAGGGAGGTAGGGAGTGAGTAATTCATTAGTTGGCTTGGGGGAAAGTCAGAGGAAGGGGAATCTGTAGAATACCATCTGCAAGAGAGAGACAGAGGCAGAAACCCAGCAGTCTCTTCAACCCTCCTGGGCTGGAAAGGGGGAGGTAAGGAGATGACTGCATGAGGTAGGTGAGGAAAGAGACGATGGGTGGGTGCTAACATTTGTTTAATGAGGTGGAGGCAGGGGGCAGTTTGTTTGGGAGTGTCCTAACTCATTGCAATCCTCCTTGTTAGGCTAAGTTGGAGGAAAGGGGGCAAAGCAAGCTGCATGAGGGGTGTATTTGTGTGCTAGGAAGACATTCGCTTGATTACATTTCAAACAAAGTTTATACATAGGTGTTAATGGCTTAAGAAAAAAAATTATTTTAACGGAATTTTTTTCAAGTGTTGCAGATATCTAAAACTCTGAACTTAATGATTTTTTTAATCCATTACTAATTAATACATGGTAAATTGTATTGTATTAAGGTCAGATCTTTGCTATGTGGTAGAGTTCTGGTTCTTATGAGGTGTGATGCTAGTTTTTTAGGATGAAACCTTATTTGCAAGCTCTTTGAAACATGCATCTGTCTACAAACCCTGAAGCCATGTGTTAATTTGTTCTGGGGCTTCTACTCTTCCTTGAGTGGAAGAAAGCTAATTTCCTACCTTTTGTACAACCGTATTCGAGATGTAGCCATGTTAGTCTGGTCTTGCTGAAACAAAAGACAGGACTATGCAGCACTTTAAAAACTAACAAGTTGGTTTATTAGGTGATGAGCTTTTGTGGGCCAGACCCACTTCCTCAGATCAAATTGTGGAAGAAAATTGGCATGACCATATATACTAAAGGGATACAATCAAAAAAAGTGAACACATATAAAATTGACAAATCAGATTTTAGAACAGAGGTGGGGAGAGGGGGGGAAGTTAGTGTCTATGAGATGATATTAGGGGTGATAATTGGGGAAGCTATCTTTGTAATGGGTAAGATAATTAGCATCTTTAAGGCCCATTCGTAAAGTGTCAAATTTAAGCATGAATGACCGTTCTGAGGCTTCCCTTTGTAGTCTGGTGTTAAAGTCTCTTTGAAGCAGGATGCATGTAGTTGTACAACCCTTAGTGACTACAAAGGTGCATCTCATAGCAACTAGACACAGGTGTTTTGTTTTAATATATTTTCTTCCACTCAGACTGTTTAAAATATGTAAATTTTAAATATGTGTGTGTTTTGTTTGCATTCGTGGTGCACATCCACACACTGCCTCAATATTGGTGTTTCAACCCACGCAAGGATAGAAAATGTTAGAGGGAACACTGTGTCCCTTAACTTCCTCCTTCTCAATAGTTTCTGTACATGACTCCAGTTTACCAGAATATAAAAATAAACCCAAATATTAACACCACCATGGCTCACACAAATATTTAAATTTACTAAACTGTTATTTTGTTTCTTTCCACTTCTAGCATTCTCTGTGTAGCATTCCACACTGATAACTTAAAAGCAAGAGAGATTGTTCCTTAACTTTTGACTTAGACTTCTTAATCTTTATGCTTTTGGGGAGTGGAGGGAGGTAGCTAGGGCCTTATGAAAGACTTTTTTGTGTTCCTTTTTATTTTTAAATAGTTACAGAGCTTAAAATCACTCTCTCAGATGCCAATTGGAGCATTACAATTGAAGCAGATGGCCATTCTCTCAAGTGGCAGCACAAAAGCATGTAACTTTCAAGCTGCCTTGCCTGCAAGGTTCTGATTGGCATCTGTCCCTAAGTTGTTTGACAGGAGCTTCACAGTGCCAAATAAAATCCAGATGTTGTCTTGGGCTTCCAAATGATGATTGTACACCTTCTTAATAAAGATCTTACTTTTAAGGGGCTCAATAACAAAGCTAAGAACTTTCACTAGAATATCTTCAGAGACAAGAAGGTGGGTTTTTTTTAACTGAGTGTTTTTATTTGACATTTAAATCCCATGCTTTAATGCCATGATCTAAAACCTATTGAATTTCCTGGAAAGACCAATGAATTCAGTGGTCTTTGGATCAGGGCCTAAGATTACATTTGAAAACTTTGCTTTAATCATAGAATCATAGAATATTAGAACTGGAAGGGTCCTCGGGGAGATCGTCAAGTCCAGTTCCCTGCCCTCACAGCAGAAACAAGCACCATCTAGAATCATCCCTAATAGATGTCTATCCAAACTGCTCTTAAATATCTCCAGTGATGAAGATTCCACAACCTCCCTACGCAATTTATTCTAGTGTTTAACCACCCTGACAGGAAGTTTTTCCTAATGTCTAACCTAAACCTCCCTTGCTGCAATTTAAGCCTATTGCTTCTGGTCCTATCGTCAAAGGCCAAAGAGAACAATTTTCCCCCCCTCCTCCTTGTGACACCCTTTTAGATACCTGAAAACTGCTATCAGATCCCCTCTCAGTCTTCTCTTTTCCAAACTAAACAAGCCCAATTCCTTCAGCCTTGCCTCATAGCTCATGTTTTCTAGACCTTTGATCATTTTTTGTTGCTCTTCTCTGGACCTTCTCAAAATTTTCCACATCTTTCTTGAAATGTAGTGCCCGGAACTGAACACAATACTTCAGTTGAAGCCTAATCAGTGCAGAGTAGAGTGGAAGAATGACTTCTCGTGTCTTGTTCACAAAGCTCCTGTTAATGCATCCCAGAATCGTGTTGGCTTTTTTTGCAACAGTGTCACACTGTTGACTCATATTTAGCTTGTGATCCACTATGACCCCTGTCACATTATTGGATTTTAAAGGTCATTGCTGCACCCATTGGGGGGGGAAGTCTATACAAAAGGGGTCATGTGAGATGTCACATGAAAGCTTATGTTCTGCTGATTCTGTATATGCTATTCATGTACTTGTATAATATCTGTATGAGGAGTTATAAATATGTACTCTGTGTTGATACTGGAAAATTCTCTGTCTGAGTCAGAGCAAAAGGCAAAGAATGTTCAGCCAGTGGCTATGCTAATTAGCAAGGAGACAATGCATCTCTAGGTGCCAATACACACCGGAGGAATGTGACTGATACCTGCAAACCAGCCTGGGCATAATGGCTGCCAGCATGTGCAACAGAGAGAGGTCACTCGACCATGTGGCCTGTTCTGGCCAGGAGGATGCCAGGAGAGTGCCATATGGCACCCTCCATCTTGTCTTCAGTTCAGCTCCTGATCCCAGATGCAGCCTTGCAGGGAACAATGAGCCGGAAAGAACCGTGGACCCATCCTGACATAGGATGTACACCAGAGACTTATCAGATAGCAGTTTATAACATCTCTGCTAAGAGCCTGCATTGAGAACTTGGTGGTTCGATGCATGTAATGTATTCTCCTTCACAACCTTACTCTAATGCTTTTCTTTCTTTTAGTAATAAACCTTTAGATTTTAGATTCTAAAGGATTGGCTCAGCGTGATCTTGTGGGTAAGATCCAGAGTGTAAATTGACTGGGACCTGTGGCTGGTTTCTTGGGACCAGAAGAACCCGTTTGGGGTAGGTGAGGTTGGGTCCTATAACCCCTCACCTGTGTGTTAGGCCCGGGGCTGATTGGGACATAGGAAGAGCTGGGTTGTCAGAGGGGTTTTGCTCGTGAGGCTTCTGGCTGGCCAGATTGGCAGCTGAAGCACTCGGTTGACTGGTTTGTGGCCTGTTTGGGAAGGTCTCCAGTCTGGGGCTGTAAGGAGCCCCGAGTTCGAGCAATTCGCCCTGAGCGGACGCCCTCAGCAGTGCCCAGACCTGGCCCGGTCCGTCACAGTGGTGTAATTGGCAGGAACCACAGATCTTGGTCAATTGAACTTTGGATCAGGATTCCACACTGTCTAAATTTGATTTTTGGGTGTTGAGAGTTTGCTTAGTTAAAGAGCGACTGCAGTGAGTCAGCAACTATATGAGAGTCTGGACCAAAAGGCTATAGAAGATTTGTGCATGAAGAGAGGCATTGAATGTAGAGAGAAAGCTTCTAAGCCAGAACTGAGATCTTTGCTAATACGAAATGACCAGCAGGCAAGGGAGCAGTGCCCACCTAATGCCACGAATGCTGTTGCAGATGAAGTTTAGAAAGCAGCAGGCATTGAAGAGAATGGAGCTGGAACATGAGAGGACCCTTGCGGACATGCGTCGAAGGGCGAGGGAGGCGGACGCTGAAGTGGAGCGAAAGGTGAAGGAGGCGGAGGCTGAAAGGGAGCAAAAGGTGAAGGAGGAGGACCATGCACGGCGAATGGAAGAGCTAGCGGCGGAGGAGAATTCCAAGTGACTCCAACTCCGGATACTTGAGGAGCAACAAAAGATACAGCGACCTGAGAGCCCACTCCTGCTGGCCAGCAAGAGTTGGGAAAGGATCTGTCCCATCTACAAAGGTAATGAGGATATTGAGGAGTTTTTGGCCACCTTTGAACGTATTTGTAATGTGAACCAGATCCCAGATGACCAACGTATGCCTGTCCTGATGACCAGACTGACTGGCAAGGCCAGGGAGGTATTTAATGAACTGGGGGAGGAAGCAGCTTTAGACTATGGGTGGCTTAAAGATTATGCACTGAAATGGTTCAAGGTTACCCCCGAATCCCACCGGGTTAAATTTAGGAGCTTTGAAATGTCTAGTGATTGTACTTACGATTGTACAAGCTAATGGGCTTTGTTAAAAAGTGGGTCATGGGGCCAAAAACAAATGGAAATTATGAGAAACTGCTGGGTTTGATTACCTTGGAGCAGTTTCTGAATATTGTGCCTTACCAGGTCAGGGCAGCTGCGTGTGATTGGGAGCCCAAGTCGGTCCTACGGGCTGCAGAGTTTGCAGATGCCCATACCCAAAACAGGGCGCGAGAAGGGCACAGACCCCTTGGGAAAACTCATCACCTTTTCCCACAGTTTAGACGGAGGGAGGGTTCAGAAGCAGACCCAGCCCTGAATCTAACAAGAAAGCTCAGAGAAGCCCCAAGAGCAGGAGTGCTCACCCCAAGGATAAGCAGGCCAAATGCTACCACTATGGCAGATCTGGCCGTATAAGGCCTGATTGTCCAGACCTAAAGAGCAACCCAAGGCCAGCTGCTCCCAGCCACTCGATAAGCACCAACTCTGTCATTGTGTGCACATAAGCAGGTCACGCGGACCCCAGTGAGGCCTCGGATGCCACCCTGAGTCCAGGTGTGAGCACTGCAGTGGCTAATGTTAACCCAGTAACCTATAGTGGTGTGGGGGAGGGCAGTGAGCTCACCCGGTATGTCAGGTCTGAGGCATGGAAGGGCAGCAAAAAGTTTATGGGAGAGGCGAAGGTCAATGGAGTTGAATGTAGGGGTTGGCGAGACACTGGCTCTGATATTCGATTAGTCAATTAGTCGCAATTAACATCCCTAGTGCAATGGTGGTGGTTCACAACCTTGTGACTTTTTCCTTTTTTTTTTTCTAGCCTACTTGTACATAGTTGATAATTATTACTAAGTAGTTAGTTAGTGGTAGTGTTCCCTGGTGATACCCTCAGGCATTCAAGCATTGCTTTTTGTGTGGAGGGGCAATCCCCAAGAGTGATCCCTATGTATGACACTTGGCTTTACCCATACAAAGCCAACTAAGAGTGCTGCTCCATCTACTGCTCTTTTAAGAGAACATAAGTGACATGGGGCTTGGTTTGAAGCAGCACCAGCTTGGGCAGGCCGTGAGGCTTCACCCAGTACCGAAGCCTTCCTTGAGCCAAAGATTGCCCTCTGGCTTGGAGAGAATGTTTGCCCTCCCTTCTGGGATTGCAACGTCTCTGAAGAGAAGCATGAGTCATTCTCCATCGTCAACGCCAAGTAAGAAATCCCATAAAACCGATTGGGGCTGCTCTGGGTCTTCAGGTGACTCTTCCATCTCCCCTAAGAAGAGCATGGACTGGCCCGGTGCATACACAATGGCATAGTTGCTTCTAACCCTCGCTTGTTACCAGATGGGAGGGACAGACCTACTATACTGTCGACTCCAGTTCCAGCCTCCAGACATCTATTGAGTTTGGCACTGATGGTTCAAGAGTTGTCGGGTCCACCACAGCCTGGTACACCATCTTTCTTTGCATCCCATCCTTGCCGCTCATCCAGGGTTTCGCGAGGCTGGTGCTTGCATTGGATCCAGAATTGGAATTTGTGGCTGAAATCTTAGCATGGCACCTGGAGACACCCATGCACTACCGGAGGCAGTACGAGGACCTTCAGTGCTGGGCCCTTCCTCTGCCCCAATGCAGTCAGTGCCACAGGTTGTCCCATGGAGTCTATTGCCATCTTGATATTGAGGTGTGCAAACATTCCATTACTGGTGCCAACACCAGGACTCACTATAGCCATGGCACTGATCCTTGTGCAGTCTACATTGGGGACACCAGTCCTGACCTACATCTGTACTATGGACTAATCTGATAGTTTTCTGGCTCCATCCACAAGTGGCACCCCCATGTTGCTGGGGTCCCAGGAATTTGATGTTTTGCAATAGGGCTCCTCCTTTTCCTGATCCACTTCACCAGAGGGGCTACGGAAGCTAATGGGGAACCCCTGTGAATACCAGTGATGATATACACCTCAGTGTCAGGATGTAGGCACCTAGTAGCCGTCAAAGCCCTACCCATACAATTGCCCATCCTGGCCTCCCTGGAAATCTCCACTGTTCTAGAGGTCTGATTCAGTGGGGAACCCCCAGACTGCTCCCACTCTCAGGAGCACAAGGGGACCAGAAACTGATGTCATGTCTCCACTTGCTGTGCCAGAGATTAATCTTCTGACATTTGATTTAGCTAAATGCCTGGTCTGCACCAGTACTCCTCTCAGTACAAGGGCGAGATAGGATAAAAAGCAACGGGCTTAAACTGCAGCAAGGAAGGTTTAGATTGGACATTAGGAAAAGCTTCCTAACTGTCTGGGTGGTTAAACACTGGAATAAGTTGCCTAGGGAGGCTGTGGAATCTCCATCACTGGAGATATTTAAGAGCAGGTTAGACAGACACCTACCTGTGAGACGGTGCTTGGTGCTTGGCCCTGCTGTGAGGGCAGCGGACTGGACTTGATGATCTCTCGAGGCCCCTTCCAGTTATAGAATCATAGAATACTAGGAAAGCAGACAGGAGTGTTGGCTCCCGCTGCAGACAGTGCTAAACTCAGCTTAAGGTATATCAACTCCAGCTATATTATTTATGTAGCTGGAATTGTGTACCTTAAATCAACCCTCCAGATCTAGTATAGTAAGCCTGAGACTTACTCTCTCATAGCTGGAAGTCGGGAGTACAGACTCTATGCCACAGGATTATCTGCTTAAAACAAGAAAATGCTAGTGGAACAAACTGCTGAAGACACATTCCTCATTTTTTTCATGAACTAGTGTAAATAAAGCCACATCCAAAGCACAAATTGCATGCATGCAAAAAAGCTAAGACTGCCAATATTGTAATGTTGCACAAATGTTAAATAGCTAGAGTTCCCTTGGGGTCTTTCAGTTTTTCTTTCTCCATCCAGTATGTTGTTTGGTACCAACAGTGTGAAGTATATCTTTAAGCTATTCAAAGTCAATGTCATTTTAGCTGCAATCTGTCTATCCTTGGGTTACTTAGGGTGTGTCTAAACTACACCCCCGCTGCCGACAGAGGGATGTAGATTAGGCACGTCGCTGTTGCAAAAGAAGCAGGGATTTAAATATCCCACGCTTCATTTGAATAGAAATGGCCGCCGCTTTTTGCCGCCGCGGCACTTTGCCGGCAAAAAGTGGCAGTCTAGACAGGGATCGGTCAACAAGGAAAGCATTTTCCAACCAATTCTGTAAACCTCGTTGCACGAGGCATAAGGGATCAGCTGGAAAAGACCGATCCCCGTCTAGACTGCTGCTTTTTGCTGGCAAAGTGCCGCGTTGGCAAAAAGCGGTGGCCATTTCTATTCAAATGAAGCGTGGGATATTTAAATCCCCGCTTCATTTGCAATAGCGATGTGCCTAATCTACATCCCTCTGTCGGCAGTGGGGTGTAGTTTAGACACACCCTTATTGACAAGGTAGCTGTGATGTAGAAATGTTTCCACAGAGGATTTTAGTTTTCAACTGAGTAAAACCACTATTCTGTCCACAGTCATGATTTGCTCCATGACTTCACTGATGGGAAACAGATCTAAAAGTAATATTCAGCTCTATGCAGACTTAGCAATGTGAAAGGCTTATTTTACAAAATATTTTCATGTGCTTTTCAAGCTTTTAAATAAGCAGCGTATGTAAATATACTTGCGGGCATTTCTCTTTCCTGTTTTCATTTACTGACATATCTCACTTTCTTTTCTGATTGCTTTTGGCTGTATTGTTCTGGTTTAGTTGCTGACATATGGGTATTTAACACCAGCTCTCGCAAGGTACAACTCCTAACGCTGTTAATGAAATCTGGCAACCATCAATGATACATCCACCAGAACACTATTTCTTTCATATGGTAATAATTGGAAAGTCTTTTTAACTAAGTTAATATCAGTGAAACTTAATTTTTTAAAATCAGTAAATATTTTCCCATGCAGTTTAAATTGTAAAAATAATTGCATTCAAACTAAACTCCTTAGGCCAGAAGTTCAATTATTCTCTCCTAAATGATCTTCTAAAGCTAGGGGTAGTGACAGTCTTGTAATCTATTGATGCTTCTGAATTAGGTTTTTAAACTTTTTTCCTCTTACTTACTTTTAGGGAGCTTCCCTTTTGCTGATGTTGAAAAAGTATATTGAACGTGATACTTTTCAAGCTGGGATTCAGAATTATTTGCATAATCACAGCTATGGGTCTACCAGGAGCGATGATTTATGGGATAGCATGAATAAGGTAACCATCTTGGATGTTGTTAGTTCTGTGTTTTGCATGATGTATTAGAAATGTGAAAAGCAAAGCAATGTTTTATTTTCTTATAAGCACTAATATAAAGAAGACCATATATTGAGAAGACCTTGTATATTAGTTACTCTGCTCATGATGACTCTTTCCAAAATTCTGTGTAGATATGTGCAACGCTTGTGCCTAGAAGAAAGGCTCTCATACCAGCTAACCCCTCTGCTCCCATGTTACTTTAAGAAGAATGCATGAGGGGAAGGCATGCACAGCCATAACTATCATATTGGTACAGTTGTGCAATAGTTCCTGAGCCTACAGACACTTAAGCATATGCATAACTTCACTCACATGACTATCCCACTGATGTCAGTATTGACTAAACAGATTATTATAGTTACTCATATGTTTAAACATCTGTAGCTTTTTGGCCCCAGCATAGAAGCAAAATTGAACAACAGTACCTCCAAGTATGCTTATAGGATTGGACTTGTCAAAATACTCACCATTGACCTAACTCTTCATTTATTTCAGTGGGAACAGTTAGGTCAAAGCTGAGTACTTTTGAAAATTCCAACTATAAAAATCTAGTGTCCTTTTGATCATAAACATCATTATCTTTTGGAGCAAAATGTGAAATCCATTTCTTTTCTAGACTCCCTCAATAACCTTAAGAACTGGAGTAAAGGAGAAGAGGAGGCACTCTTTAAAGCATTTAAAAGAAAAACCTAAAGCAAATACACTTTTTGGTCATCTCCTATGTGAGGAAAGATAAATTATTTCCCTTGAAGTCCTTCCAGCTTTTATTGGATTTGGGAGACACTAATGATAGAAGCCAGATAAGAACACAGATCACTATTAGCAAGCTAAAAAATTCAGCTATTAATTTTTAAGACCATCACTTTGACTTCAGCGATTTCCTGGGTGGTTTGTTGTTTTTTTGTTTGTTTGTTTTGTTTCGTTTTTTTGTGGCAAGGGAGGAAGGAAAGGGATGTCAATGGCTCTAAATTTATGTTGGCTAGCATGGTACCTAGATACTCTAGACGAGCAAGATTCTGTACAGACATGGAAGAAAACTCGATTTCTGCCCTATATGGCTTGCAATCTAAGCAGACACCACAGAAATAAAGGAGGCGTTGTAAGTTCCATGATAACTGAACTCTCTTATTTTTATTATTATAATTTTTTTATTTACCAGTGGTTGGTGAAGTAGGCTTAGTAGATCTCTTGGCAGTGAAAGTATATTTTGAGAAGAAAGTGGAAGGTGGGGCAGATTGAGCCAGAGAAGATTTGAAAATCTAGGAAAGACTCCACTGAGCACGAGGGAGAGTTTAGTCAACCAGGGCGGGGTTAGGAGGAAGAGAGGTTGGAGAGAATGGTAACTGGGAAGTGCCATTCTAGAGTCAGTCCAAATCCAAAAATAAAGAGCTCATTCATCATTCTTTCTTAAACTTTCCCTAGAAACTTTAACCTATGCTCTTTACAGAGAATTATTTCCCTTAGATAAATAATTCTATTGGATTTTAGCATCTATTCAATTATATAGAACTTTCCCCAAAGTGTATGCTATATAGATTGTTGGAGGCTTAGACCAGTAACTTGAATTTCATCTGAACAGCAAGAGCAGCTGGAGAAGAGAGGTGGAATAGCAAGTGATATAGGTGACTCAAATAGTGATACACTTCATTTTCTTTGAGAGCCTGGTCCTGCAAGATGTTCCAGTAGGCTGACCACTGTGCATAACCTGCTACTTACTTTTGCACTAGTTTCAAGATGGCTTTTGTGTGGTCAGCTGAGGAGAGAATGGCAACAAGTAACAACAAATAGTCATAATCTTCCTGTTGAAAGTCAATGTCTTTCTTTTACAGGTCACAAATGGAACATTAGATGTAAAAAAACTGATGAAAACCTGGATTCTACAGAAAGGATTTCCCTTAGTAACCATTAGAAGAAAAGGAAAGACTCTATTTGTCCATCAGGAGAGATTCTTGCGCAGTCCGGAATCAGAAAATTGGACTTCAGATGCAAGGTTATTCTCCTCCAGCCCTCAGAAAATCTCTCTCTTACTTTCATGCAACTGAATTGTAGTCAGAGTGCATATTACTTGCAGTTTGACTCATTCAGAGCTCCAGTAGGCATCTGTAAAAGCAGGTAGTAGTAAAGAAATGAGATGCGGTAGTACACACAGAGGTATTTATTTGCTGTTTGCTTCCAGCTCAGTGATTAAACTAAATCTCACTTGACTTTTTCTTAGAATAGGGTTCATAATAAATGAATGAATAAAATTATTCTCCTTAACCTCTGATGGTAGGACAAGAAGCAATGGGCTTAAATTGCAGCAAGGGAGGTTTAGGTTGGACATTAGGAAAAACTTGCTAACTTTCAGGGTGGTTAAACACTGGAACAAATTGTCTAGGGAGGTTGTAGAATCTGTCATTCGAGGCAAACATCTGTCAAGGATGATCTAAGATGGTGTTTGCTCCTGCCGTGAAGGCAGGTGACTGGACTTGATGACCTCTCAAAATCTCTTCCAGTTCTAGTATTCTATGATTTTATGAAGATAAAAATAGTGAATCATTCAGATATGCGATGTTTACAAAGGTGTGGGGGGAGATATCATTTCTTTATGGAATTTCAACGACAAAATAATGTAATATATTTAAGCAGTTTTTAACAAATCAAACAAGCAGCTAAACTGATTGTATTGGATGAGAGTTATTACAGTAGTCTAGTCTTCATGTAATAAATTTGAAAAAATATTTTTCTCTTACAGTTATCTGTGGCATATTCCTCTCTCCTACAAAACTAGCAACTGCAGCTCTTTATTCTGTTCTTATTTATTGGACCAGAAGTCAGGTATGTAACTTGAACCCTGTGTAGCCAGGTTATACAGTGAAAGCAGGTTACTCCAGTTTTGTGGATGATCAGTCGTTTGCATGCACCTAAGTAGAGTTTGAAGTTAAGGTAATTAATAGTATGAAATAATTGCAGAGGAGAACATAACTGGGAATGATACCCATAGGGAACAGAGAACAGTGTAATTTAATGAGTTCTGTAGGCATGGTTGCTTTAGGCTTTCACTACCACATAAGGATGTAGTTAGGAATCAGTGGTACTATCAAACACAGACACCACAGAGTGCTGAGTGTGCCTGGAGTAATTAGCATACAGTGGTCATGATGTCAAGAGTGTATTAATTTTGTCATGACAATATAAGGAATAAACAGGACCTGGTCATCTCTGCAAGCTGCCAGGTTGGAGAGAGGAGTCTTGAAGAAGTAAAGAGTGGGCTCCGAGCAGTGTGTCCTTAAGGGATTCAGCCCTGGGAGACTGATGTAGCCAACATAACTGTGAAGAGGTGTATGCCACCCTTTGTTGTTGTTGTTGGTCTAGTTTGTTTTGACATAAAATTTTTTAATGTTCCAGAGTATGGCAGTCTAGCAAATTAATTGAAACTATAGTAAAGAATAAAATTGTCAGACACACAGATAAACATGATTGGTTGGGGAAAAGTCACCATGGTTTCTGTAAAGGGAAAATCATACCTTACTAATCTACAAGGCTATGTCTACACTGCCCCCGTTTTGTGAAAAAAATATGCAAATGAGGCAAAGCGTGGAATATCACCGTGCCTCATTTGCATAATTAATGAGGCTCCGTTTTTGCGCAAGAGGCTTTTTCCGCAAAAAAGAGCCGTCTACATGCATTTTTTAAGCTCTTCACAATCTGCTTTGGTTTTAACTATCTTGAGCAGTTTGGTGTCATCTGCAAATTTTGCCACCTCTCTGTTTACCCCTTTCTCCGGATCATTTATAAATAGGTTGAATAGGTTAGGTCCCAGGACAAACCTTTGGGGGACCCCACTACTTACCTCTCTCCACTCTGAAAACTTACCATTTATTCTGTCCCTTTGTTTCCTGTTGTTTAATCAGTAATCAATCCATGAAAAGGACCTTCCCTCTTATCCCATGACAACTTACTTTACTTAAGAGCCTTTGGTGAGGGACCTTGTCAAATCTAAGTATACTATATCCACTGGATCCCCCTTGTCCATGTGCTTGCTGACCCCCTCAAAGAACACTAGTAGATTAACGAGGCATGATTTCCCTTTACAGAAACTATGTTGACTTTTCCCCAACAAATTATGTTCTATGTGTCGGACAGTTTCTTTTTTTATTATAGTTTCAAAACCAAGACGTTAACTTGAGTGCATGTCCTTTACTTTGTCGCAGCTATTAGCCAACCAAGTAGTCAGATTGACAGATAATAGCTACTTGTGTAGTATGCCTTTTTTGTCATATACATTCCCAGGTTACTTCAGGAAATGAGGGGAGGGGAACCACATATGTGAGTTGTGTGGAATAGTTTTGCACTGCTTGCCCGTCTGCCTGCCTTCCATTCTATCTGGTAACAGCACATTACCATTATCTTGCAGCTCTGCTAGTCCCCCTCCATCTATTTGCCTTTACATCATGGAACTTTTCAAGTAATAGACACGCTCTCTTCAGTATTTTTCTCCAGGTAGCCCTCTGCAATACTGATAAGTCTGGGTTGCTCGTTATAGCAAGATTTAGTTTTGGTCTTTTTCTAAATGTCTCCTCATCTAGAAGGCTTATATGTATATTCAAGCAGTGTTGGTATGCAGTACTGGTGATGGTGTTGTGTTCTGTACTAAAGTGTGAAAGCCTAGAGGAGCAATAGATCTAATGGGTATTGAAATCAGTATGATGGATACATTAAGAGATACATACCTCCCATGTACTGAGAAGCTGTTCTCCAAGGGTATTCCTTCTGCTAATGCATGCAAGAGGGATTTGGGGGTGAGATGGAACTGATGGATCATTTACAACACTGACCGATCCACAACCCACATGTGGGATTGCAGGTGCTGCACATGCACCTATGGGCCCGAGGTCAAGATCATGTGGCCACAACTCTGGGGTGAGAAGTCTGTTTTCTTCTCCACATATTTTGTTGCCTATTTTTTTTCTTTAGAACCAGATGCATTTTGCATCGACTATTTGATTAGTCAATAGGGCGCCTCTGCTGACCCCAGGCTCAGTGCAGTGCTGCCACTTTGAAACACCATGGGGAAGCCAGTGTCAGGCTCCATGCAGCATTTCAAAGTGGCAGCGCCCTTTGGAGCCTGGGATCGGCAGGGGAGTTCCCCGCTGACCCCAGCCTCCATGCAGCGTTGCCGCTTTTAAACACTGTGTGCAGCTTGGGGTCACCCCAGCTGGCCCCAGGTTGCACATGGCATTTCAAAGCAGCAGTGCCACATGGAGCCCGGGGCCTGGCCCCAGGCTCCACAAGGCCCTGCCACTTTGAAGTACCCACTCCTCCTCTTTGCTGCCTCTTTCTGATAGAGGCAGCAAGGGGGGGGGGAGTGACTAGTCGACTAGCTTGTCGACTATCCAATAAGCATTTGCTTATCAGATTGTCGACTAGTCCCTCACATCCCTATTTCTGTCTCCTGATTTTATTTATGTTCTTAGTTTTAGTTCAGAACTGTTAAAATCTGCAGAAATACACAGGTGTAACTAGCGAAAAATGATGGCCCGGCTATCTTGGTCAGCCCAAACAGGGGGAGTAGGAGAGGAGAACAATTCAGAGTTAAGGGGCCTTCCCACAAACCACCATGCTGCTCCTTTTCATGACCAGGGAGCTTCCAGCTCCAATATTATCTCTAGCTGTAGCTGGGAAGAGAAGCGGCCTCCTGAATTTATTTGGGTTGTGTGGGTTGAACTGAGTGCAGAGTTTATCCCACTGAAGAAAAAGGTGTCACTTGTGTGGTTCACAGCTTTGAAATTGCCAAGACAGTGAATGAAATACAGCAGTTTTAGACTAGACTCATGCTTATCAAATTGGCAATACTAGATATGACCCAACCCTCAAACATTCAACAGCAGACTGACCTACCCAATTACATATGATCTTTTGGGGAAGCTGGGCCCAAACCAATTAGTACTTTAAACACTCATAATTAGAAAATAGGATTTAAAAATCTCTTTCTCTCCCCATTAGCTACCATTGAACTTCAGGAGGAGGTGAAGTGGGTGAAGTTCAATGTGGACATGGATGGTTACTATATCGTGCACTATGCTGAAGATGACTGGGAAACTCTTATTGACCAGTTGAAAAGAGATCCCACTGCTCTAAGTGCCAAAGACCGAGCCCACCTGATCAACAATATCTTCACCCTTGTGGGGTAATTCTTGTCCTGGGAGGAAATATGGCTTTTTAAAATGTTAAGTTAATCCAAGACACATGATTATACTTAAGAGCATGGGAGGAGGGGAAGAATGCTTTGAAGATAATTTTTTTTTAAGTTAAGTATTTGATATCATTGGATTATTATTATTATTAATTATTATTATGTATTGATACATCATTAAATGAATGGAGATCAACATCTAGTGTTTATCATTGATATTTCAGTATCAATGATAAAACATTAGATGTTGATCTCCATTCATTTAATGTCATCATTCATCCCTTTCTTTTGTAAAGGACACTTAGTAATTCTGTCAGCGTGGAGGACAACATGTTCATTATGTCTGAGAGAAATGCCTTGTGATTTTTGTTCTTTTAAAATAAAAGTACCAGCTACACTTGTGAAAAAATAAACTAGTTGCTTCTGACAAACTTTTTAACAGCTTGCTTTCATTATATACCCCTCTGTTGGAACCATGACTGGAATGAGGTGGAGAATTCTGGGTGGCCTTTCTGTGACAGCTGCTTCCTTACTCTGAATAATTTCACTTTCTTTCACTTGTCACCATGCTGCCTTTTTTTTTAATTCTTCCCCTTAATGGAAGGTATGATTGCTGCCATCATTGTATTAAAAGAACAATAACACTTTATATATTTTTACTTCCATTTGCTTCCAGCTCATGATATTATTTTTTCTTTCTTTTTAAAAATGTAATCCAGGGTATTATAGTCTCACCAAGGTAGATTCTAGTCTTAAAGTTTCTGTTTAGCCAGAAAGTCTGTTTGAGTCCATTTTAATTTCTTTTGTGTTCTTTGATCTTTTTAGTGTAGGCAAGGTGTCTCTGTTGAAGGCCTTTAATCTGCTTGATTACATTGTGAAAGAGAATGAAGCTGCACCAATCACTCAAGCTCTGTTCCAACTGAGTATCATCTATGGCCTCACAGAAAAAAGAGGAATGCAAGATCTTGCGGCAAGAGTAGTGGTAGGTCTTCCTCTTTTTCTCTGCATCGGTGTTTGAAATATTTTCCTATGACATTGATTCACAGGTGCATTCTCTGGTCAAACTCTGATAGACTAACATTCAGGAATCTCATTGGCTTGCCTTATATTTGTAAGGTTCCTTTGTCAGTCTGTCTTCAGTAATAAAGGTTAGCAGTTACTTTGAGGCAGGGTCGGTTTTTCTTGTTCTGTGTCTAGCACCTACTAGATGTTGCAGAGTGCTGTGGTTTCCCGAGTGAGGGCAACCAGAGCATGCAGAGACAAAATGCTTTGCTGTCCCTCATCGAGGTAGGCAAGCAAGCAAGGAGACCTGAGAATTGGCTGTCCAGGGGGGTCCCTTTAAGCACAGGCCTCAGATTGTGTGGCTGCTGCCTGAGGCTAAGTAACTCCTGACCTGATGCCCTGCCGCACCTGGTTCTGGCCAGCCTTAAATGCAATTCAGCGTCCACTCAGTGTGGATGCGCTTTTTCGAAATAGCAAAAAGCTATTTCGA
The DNA here is from genome assembly GCA_019425775.1 of Rafetus swinhoei. Taxonomy (NCBI): domain Eukaryota; kingdom Metazoa; phylum Chordata; order Testudines; family Trionychidae; genus Rafetus; species Rafetus swinhoei. The sequence goes on from CM033427.1 coordinate 61,690,829, forward strand.
AATGTATTTTGTGAGTAGACGTGTTATTTCGAAATAAGCTATTTTGAAATAACGTTGTAGTGTAGACATACCCCATCTTGCTTATGGATTGCTCTCTGAGCAATGTAATATGTCTTGGTATCACTCACTATCTTTCACCATCTAGGCCAGAGTTGAAAAGCTACTTGGAAGGAAAATTGATCAACAGACTTGGACTGATAATGGGACCTTATCTGAACGAGAGTTGCGGTCCACTGTGCTTGCCTTTGCCTGTTCCCATCATTTGGGAAAATGTAACACCACTGCCACTAAGCTGTTTGAGGACTGGAAGGCTTCCAATGGCACAAAGAGGTAAAGCACAAACTAGTCTGAGCACATTTTATATATTTCTATCACTTTTCCACCATGGTTTTGAAGAAAGATCCTAATTAGTTTTGGCCATTGAGACTATGCTTTATTAAGCAGTTTTTACTGCATTTCCTCTGAACGTATCATGGTATAAGACAAAAGAAACTACGCTGAGAAATTAAAATTTTGTTGCATCATAGCATGTCTGAGCCTTTTGCATGATTAACTGTGATTCCATATATTCTGCAACTCAGCCTTCTCCTGTTGCCTAGAAGCTGAGCGATGGCTCTCTGGTCCTGTAAAACTACTATAGGTTGAACTTCTAGTCCAGCGCCCTCAAGACCTGACTGGTGCCAAACCAGAGAATTTGTTGGACCCCAGGAGGTCAATATTGTCAAGCAACATTTCCAACACTTCCACTGCTTACTGGGCTCTTAGAAGACATTTACGAGTAAATTAGAGCTAACAGCACATAACACCGAGAGCCAGGAGTGGTGGCTGTAAACAAGCTTTATGGGACTAAGGGAAACTTGGCCACACCCATGCTAAGTCAGCATTCAGTGAAGTACAACCATGCTGGACTGTGCATGTTATCAGACCAGAGAGTGCTGGACTAGAGAATTTGAACCTGTATTACTATCAAATTAAGTGCTTTAGCAAGAGACATCGCCTGTTGTTGTTTACCTAAAGCTTTTATGTGGTGGTTTTTTCCATGCTGTGTCTCAGGCTGTTCTTGTTTTGTTTTTGTGTTGTTGTTTTTTTTATAGTCTTCCTACTGATGTTATGAAGACTGTATTCACAACAGGAGCAAAAAGTAACGATGGGTGGGAGTTCCTTCTAAGCATGTACACATCTTCAGTTTCTGAAGCCGAGAAGTACAAAATGCTTGAGGCTCTAGCCAGCACAGAAGATGTTAGAAAACTGATCTGGTATGAAAATGCCAAAAGACAAGATGATGGTGTATTTTTGTTGGTTCCAGAATATGAGAGAATGGTGCAGGGGAGAGGGAAGAGGAATATTTATTGGACCAATTTCTGTTGGGGAAAGAAACAAGCTTTTAAGTCACACACAGCTCTTCTTAAAGCCGCCTTCAGCTCAAAAGCTTGTTTCTTTTCCCAACAGAAATTGGTCCAATAAAAGAGGTTTTTTTACCTCCCTGACCTTGTCTCAATATATTATGTAATGCAGAAACTTCCCCCTTGACATTTCAGTCCAGCGTGGGTATTTTTTTTAACATTGAGTAAACATTGGCTAGTACTGGGAAGACTTTAGTAGGCTTCTGAACAAGAAGTGATGGTCTCAAATTGCAGTGGGGGAGGTCTAGATTGAATATTGGGGGTGGAGGGAACTGTTTCACTAAGGCTACATCTAGACTGCTCTGTAAAATTGAAAAAAGATAGGCAATTAGCAATATGCAAATTGCGTATCTTTTTTCGATTTAATTTTTAAATTAAAGTGCTCTTTTGAGCCATCCCTTATTCCTCGTAGAACAAGGTTTACAGGGATGGCGAAAGAGCACGTCTGCTATTTTGAGTATTTTTCCGAAATAGCATACGTGTTCCTTGGACATGGCATTGCTATTTTGGGATACTTCTGATATCCCAACATAGCAATGCAGTCTAGACATGGCCTAAGAGTGATGAAGCACTGGAATGGGTTGCTTAGGGAGGTGGTAGAATCTCCATTCCTAGAAGTTTTAAAGACCATGCTTGGCCAAGCCCTGGCTGGGATGATTTAGGTGGAGTTGGTTCAACTTTAGGTTAGGAAGTTGGACTAGATAACCTCTTGAGGTCTCTTCCAACTCTAATTTTCTGTGCTTCTATTATTCTATTTGTAAAAGCAAAATCTAACTAACACATCAGGAACAGGATTCCATATGTTCAAACACAAAGATCTTTATACTCCTTTTACTTACGATGGTGGAAATTATTAGAAACTTCATAGAAGTCAGTGCAGTTACTAGGGGTGCAAGTGAGTAGTCAACAAACTGATAAGCCTTGCCTTATGGGTTAGTCAAGTTGACTTCTTGCATTTCCCTGCCCTCTTGCTGCCTCTGTATCAGAGGCAGTGGGGGCAGGTGGGAAGCAGGAACCAGTTCAGGGGGAAGCTGGCTTAAAAGCCAGTTCCTCCCAGCACCGTGTCCATAGTGCCGCCTGCTCCCCCATGCTGCTGCCTCCAGCAGCAGCCCCTATCTGCAGCCAGCCCAGGCAGCCACTGCCTAGCGCCTACTGCCTTTTAAATTCCTGAGCCACAGCAGGGTTTGGTCCTGGATCTGGCGTGAGCCGGGACTGAGCCAGGCTGCCTTCCCCTATCGAATAGTTGATAACATTTTTATCAACTATTTGATTGGTAAATTAACCTCATTTTAACATTCCTAGCAATTACTGCTTAGAATGTACAGTGAGAGGAGAATAAAGCTTGAAAGTTTTGCACTCTTGGAAGAATGGTGTGGAGTTGCGTTAGATCAGAAATACTGTGATGGCTTCAAAGTAGAGGCCTATTTCAGAACACGGAACCAAGAGTTCAGATAGCATTTGTTTGTGGATAAAAGCTTGAACATGTTTTATGCAGGATGTAATAGGTACCTTATCCCAAAACCTAGAGCTACTGTATAGTCACTGACTGCTTCAGAGGTCTGTCTGGAAGGTACAGCAGACACTATGTAAAGTTTCTGTGATTGTTGTGCTGTGGGATTAGAGTAGTTTCTTATCTGATTACCAGTGAATTTTATTTCCCCTTATGACCATGCAAAAGTCACTGAGCCACTGGCATTTTGATGGGAATTAAATGGATGCTGAAGCTATTCAGTACTTTGTGGGATTGGGGCCCATGTTTGGCATTTGGAAACCAAAGTTAATGAAATTTGCAGTACTGACTCTGGTAGTTGAGTAAATCTGGTTTCTTACCTGAAATGGTATCTGTAAGTAGCTTCTGACCAACCATATACTCTATTCAAATTGGCTAAAGTAACCTATGAAAGCCATGGCAGTCTAGATGTGAAATGTTTGTATAACTGTTTTGAGTTGACTGGATCCGTTTTGTTACTTAGGTTAATGCAGACAAGCCTGGAAGGAGACTTCATCAGGGCACAGGAACTTTCACATATCATAGCAACTGTTAGCCAAAGTCTACCTGGCCACTTGTTGGCCTGGGACTTTGTCAAAGAAAACTGGGAAAAACTTATACAGAAGTAAGTTTGTTCAATTATTAGCATAATATGTTAGGCGCTGCATTTTTTGTGCGTTATTATTTTTCTGTAAGGGGGAATAACATTGAATACAATTTTCAGAAGTTCAAGTTCCTCATCTCAAAATATGGCTTGGGTAGCTGATTCCCATTGTGTGAGGTTTTGTTTTGTGTGTTGTTTTGTTTTTCTTTTTGTTTTGTTTTGTTTTGTTTTTACAAGGAGACTTAGGCTCCCACGTCAGTTACCCTGGCTAAGAAAATATTAGCATGCCTTCTATAAAAGGTATTCTGACAAGGATATGTTCCTTCAGTCCATGGTGAATAAATAATATCTTGTGTCCACAGTGGTCACAGCATGCTTTGAAACAGATTAAAAATGTGTTCTTTGAGCCTGCATCATTTCCTTTTGGAGACATTGAAACTATGTGTGTGTGGGAGAGGAGAAATGCACTTTTCTGGAAGCATCACAGCTTGTTGCAAGTGTTACGTCTTTAAGCTGTTTTTCCCCACAAAACATTGTTACTCTTTATGACAGAATAACTCAATATGATCATCAGTATAAAAAAAATCATGTTTGAAAATTACTTAATGGGTTTTTAAGAAAATGTTATGCTTTGTTGCATAAAGCTTAAAAAAAAAGCATATGAAGGGAACTTGCTTCATAAACTGGTTATCTCAAATTTTTTCTTTCCTTATGTTTTTCTTCCATGTTTCAGGTTCCATGTGGGGTCATACACTATCCAGAACATTGTTACTGTGACAACCTCTCAGTTCTCAACAGAGGCCCATCTAGTTGAGGTTGGTGGTATGAAGTACTATTTCCTAAGTATTGGCTTTCACCGAGAAAATTCTGTTCATTTGCTATTGGTGCAATACAAGGGGAAAATAGTTGCAGAGAAGTGACTTGCCTAAGATTAGGTGGAAAATCTGTGGCAGTGCTGAGAATATAATCCAGCAGTCTTGCAGAGTGCTCCAGTGGGCAGAGTACAAGAAAGTCTATCATCCATGTTAGAGAGGATTACTTGTCTCCAATTGTATGAACTTAGCAGGCTGCATTTGATCTTGTCAGACTGAGCCAAAGATAGCTTCTTTTTTTCTGATTCCAGGTCAGCTGACACTAGTCAGGTCTGTAGTATGATAGAGCAGCCTAAAGGTCATTGCATTTTTCTTTGGCTGTCAGCTGCCCTTAGAGGTCATTCTGGCAGTAGCAGATCAGCCAGCTGCAGAGGCGCTACCTCCGTCTTCCCCCTTTCCTTTAGCCACATCTTCTACTCCACAGGCTTTGAAGAGTAGAAATCAGCACAGAAGCCACTTCAGCTTCTAAAGTAAACTGTCAACTTCTGGGGGAAACAGTTAAAGGTCAAAATCATTAAAGATGCCCAGGCAAAAACATGCTTGCATGGTGTGTGCAAATCTTGTGTATACAGAATTTATTTTCATATGCTTTAGCATTTACATACTTCGTTGTGTCAAGTACCCTAGTGATAAGTGGATTTTCAAAGAACTCAAGATAGAATCACTTTAGGCAATCACATTGGTCACAACAACAGACTTCTCCAGAATGCTAGTTTTTCTGAGTGCTGTACGACCATGGGCAGTGTGTGGCTGCAGTATTTGGGGATCCTGGCCCGATTGCCAGAAGCTTTCTCCAAGGCCCCACTTTTGCTCAGCCAGCACCCCACCCCCACCCCTTGAGTCCCTGCTCACACTGAGGACCCTCACCCACCACTCACTGAGTCCTCCCACTCCCTTGAGTCCCCTGCTGCTCGGTCACTGTTGGGTGTCGAAGAGGAACAACATGGCAGGCAGCAGGGATGGTTCAGGGACAGGAAGATGTGGAGCACAGGCTAGGCAGAAAGGTAGGAAGAGGCTTCGAGGTGGAGTGCAGATGGGGCCACCATGGCCCCGGCATCCAGGTACTCAGAGAGTGGGCTGTCAGCTGCGCCACAGGGGGGGCTTAGCCCCCACTGGCCTATTATACCCACTGCTTGTGTGTACACTTACAGCTTGATTGTGCTTTGAGTGAAATTCCACCAAAGGTACAGAATTTCTTGTTGAATTTTACTGAAGCTACCCAGGCTATTGCTACAGTTCCCATGAGCTGTAATTGCTCTACTTTTTTTCAGCAACCCTCTCTTGTGTGATTTGCCAGCTCTTTGAATGTGGATGATTACTGCTTTGTGCTGGAGTCGGCGGGGTTGGGGGGAGGGTCAGGCAGGTGGCTCACTCTTAACTTGGAAGCTGCCTGTTTCTCAGCCTGAAATGCACATTTTCCTCACTCTGCAGGTTAAGACTTTCTTTGAGTCCAAATCGGAGGAGAGTTCTGAACTTCGTTGCGTCAGAGAGGCTATTGAAACAATTCAGCTGAATATTAAGTGGATGACGACAAACTTGGCGATGCTGCAGCAATGTCTGTAGAGAACACAACGTCACAGTGTGCGTGCTAGCCATTAAGAGAGCTTGTGAACTGTTGCTTTTGCAAAAGCCAGGGTGAAACCAGGCATCGCTGCAACTTTGTTTGCACTATTAGGGGTTCTAGTTAGCTCAGGGCACATCTCACCTAAGTTTGTTTTTCTTTTGGTCATTTGTGGGCCAGATGTAGATACTTATTTATTCTGGAACTGTTCGTCTATAGACCAATCAGGTGCATAAATAACTAATACGTACAGAACTTTTATATTTGAAAACCTGTCCTATCCTCCTCAACCCTGGGTAGAAATTCAAAAAGAGCAACAAAGGAAGAACTGCCATGAGATGCTTTTTCTTTGCAAAGCGCTAGCTAATCCGTGTTCTTTATGCAAAACCTTTGGTAGCTTTGGATTTAGCTTTTGATTATCAGAGTTTTTTCTAAGCATTATAAAAACAGAAAACATTATTATAATATGCATTTTGTCCAATAAGTGGCCAGGTGCTACTGATATTATATGAAAAAAAAGCCAAATATCAAATATTAATGTTTTAGGAGGGGAGGGATTTTCAAAAGCACCTCAGTGACTTGGGAGCACATGTCTCTCTGAGTCAGTGGGGAGTGTGCTCCTAACCAGTTAGGCACTTCTAAGGGTCACACTTTCATTTTCTAGACTGTGTTAATATTAATTTGTTGATGTCTGAGCAACAGTCCTCTTTCCTGCCCCCTTCCCTCCATGCCGTAGGAAGCTGTTTCAGGCTAGTTCCGGTGGTGAACTGACTACTGATTGACTACTGATCCTTTTCACCACTCCGCCTTGTGAAGGGCCTGCATTGGTACATGTGTGTCAGATGTTTTGTTTGGGTCAGTCTTTATATTCTTCACTTAACTTTTCAGTGTCACTAGTATGATTTGCATACATTGCTTATTCTGTAATGCTTACTTGGTGTAACAGTGTGGAACTTTGGATGAGGGGACAAAGTCTAAAACTTGTTCTAGAAACAAGTGCCCTAAATTCAGGCATGGTAGACTAAGAGGCAAGATAGCCACTGTACAATGTGCCTTTTTTTCTAACACTGTTCACAATAAAGGCCCTTTTTGAGGCCTGGTGGAAACAGAGTTGTACCTCTTTAACTAAAGAGATGGTTTTTATACCTGTTTAGTTAAAGCGGTGGAGAGAGAGAGAGAGATTGTGTAGAAATTTTTATGCCTGTTTAAAGCTGGCTAATCTCATGTTAGTTTGTGTCAGAAAATTTTCATGTACAGCCAAATTGATATAACAAGTTTTAAACCAGTGTTTGGATTTTTTTAAAAGTTGCATCAGTTAATGAAACGGCTTTAAATTGAACCAGTGCAAATTTTGTTTAGAGGTAAGCTCTGAGAGAAATTATTTCTCCAAAAGATGGGAAGACTATTTTCAATCATCATCAGCTTTTGACTTTGAATATCACAATTTTAATATAGTCTCTGTTTAAAAAAACCCTGACTCTTTTTCACCTGCAAATTGTGGCAGTAATATTCCAGAGATGTAGGTAGGTGATTGAAAACTGGCCACTAAAAATTCTAGTATTTGTTGGCTTTTCATTAGTAAGTATGTACTTAACCATATAAACCTATGCAGTTTCATTTCCATGTTTTGTGCCTCTCTGACAAAAGTTTGAGGAAGTATTTTCCTCAAAATTCGACAATAGTCATTTTTTAAAAAGGACTTCTGCAGTTCTAACCTTGAAAAAGAATGTTACTCCTCCTGGGTATACAAGAGAGCCCATGGAAATGAATGCATTTTGCATGCACTGAAAGTGGATTTATATTCCTCATCCGTAATTTAACTAGATGGAATCTTAATTCATTGTGCTCTGTGATCACTTGTGCTAACTGCACTGTGCAGTATTGTTCCTCACCCCCCCAGTTACTGTTAGTTACATCTTTGTATATTCTCCTCTGTGTGCTTGTACACCCTGGTTCTCTTCCTTTTCCATATTCCTGTTCTTCTAATTTTCCCCCTTGACAGAAGCAAAGATGATGAATATAATATGTAAAGTGGCAATTAATCCCCTCATCCCCAACTCTGGAATTTTTAAAATGTTCTACCATTGAGCTTAAATGTATTACTGGCAATGTAGTCTGTACTAGGCTATATCATGCACTTCCATTTTTAGAGTACAAAATACAGTAAAAACTGAAAAAAAGGAGTTTGGAAAATCGTGGCTTTAAAAATCCAAACCCAAAAAACAGCAATGCAAGGAATTTCATTTTGCCCCTCAATGCACTGAGGTTTTTCATCTTTTTTGCTACCTAAACATCACTTTTGTGAATTGTTCAATATCACCTCTCCTTCTCTGGAGTGTGTTCTGTGGACCTAGGAGCCAACAATAACTGAAATCACTGAGAAGCTTTTCCTTGACTTGAGAGTTGGATCAGGCTCTGATACTGAGCATCACCAAGAATCCTTCTCTCTTCCAGAGCTCAGTGGGATCTGAGGAGAATTGTCACTGCTAAGTATCAAGACATTGCATGTTTTATGTTAAATGAGTAGATCTTGCCCGTTTTTTTTATCTTCCAGTCAGTGGTGTAGACAGAAGGGTGGGCAAGAATGGAGGACGTTGCACGGGTGGGCAAGAATGGGGAGCAGGGGGAAGCAGGACAGAATGGATGGGAGTAAGCCCTGGCTGCACACCCCAGCCAGAGTGCCAGGTCAGTGCAGGGTAATCCCCGGAAGGGTGGGTTTAGAGCAAAGTGGGTGGGCCACGGGCCACTCAGGCCCACCTGTGGCTATACCTCTACTTCCGTAAAAAAAACCCACACACTGTAGCAAAACATCTCTCGTTAAGATTCCGTAATACTTTACAGGCAAATGTTATGGAACAACATGCTGTATAAGACTTGGATATTGTCTTTATTTTGTTTCTAAAAGAAAGGAAAGTCCCACTGAAAAGCTACTAGACAAACACCAGCACATTGGAGCCACCTCCCTCTCTGTGAGATCAGTTTTGTTGAACATATATTTTAGTTGGAGTCTCTCTGTTTAGGTCCAGTGAAATTCCCTAGCTTGTCATCTTCAAAGCTTTTGTGCTATTGTAGTGTTGGTACTTTGAGGTCATCTCATTGTAAATAATATTTAACCGTGACATCTAAAAACCTAATTTTAAGGAAACCATGGATTACATATAGCAATGTATTTTCTGGGTTTTTTTCTCCCTAACATTTCATATATAAAATTAACCTAACAGGGAAAAATTATGCTAATTAATGAGATTTTTAACTTTACCCCTGGAAAACAGCCTTTGCATGCGATGTAGCTTTGATTTTTATTAAAATTGCAAATTTGTTTAATTCTAAAACTTGTATTTACTTTATCGTTCATGAGATTTTGGCTTTTTAAATTTATTCAGTTTGAAAAGAATCAGGCTATGACGAGAGAAGGAGCTTGAAATGGATCATGTGTGACTTTATATCTGATTGTAGCAACAGTCTGTGTGCCTTATGGATTATATTACAGTAATATGCAAAATCATATGCTAGCTGGAGCTTGCAAAAAGGATGGACTCCCTTTTATTCCAGTGGGTCAGTAAAACTCCTGTTTCAAATCTGGCATATTTTTATTCTTTAAGCAAGAGATGTTAATGCTATTTATGTTCTATTAGAGGTCAATGATACTTTTGTTTCCCACTCCTCAAATGCTTTGAGTTGTGTGGCAATTTGTAGTAGCCCATAGGCTTTTATTTTTATATGTATTAACCCCCACCATATTGTTTTATTTGCATTCCCAGTCTTGTCCCCATTCACACTAACAAAGTAGTTCTGAGAGACACTGTAACTCAAATTCTCAGTCACCTATTTCAAGCCTTAGTTTGCTCTCTTGTCTGTATCCCTCTGCCACTGTCCTTCAGAGCTAATTTCTGCAAGCACGTTCTCATCCTCCAAATAGTCACCTGTCTGCTGATGGGAAAGTTGAAAACACCAGTATCTAGAATAGCCTTCCTATGGCATGGATTATAGGGCTGTTTTCATTCAGTCCATACTAATGTGTATGGAATTTGAGATATTACTCCACATTCAGTTTGGAAAGTAATGTGGGTTCCTGTGTGCATTGAAAGTATGTTTCATAGAGAATTGTACTTCAGTACTTACACAATCTGATCTCTTCCAATATCTCACTTTACAAGCAAGGTTGCATATGCTTCCGTAAGCAATAATACAAGTCTAGTAGGGACTTCATCACGACTGAATTGAATTGACTCTAAATTTTAGTTTATAAAATCCTGCTTTCATAAAATGCTTTCACCTTTTCTAAGAATATTATTGTATTGCCAATCTGAATAGCTCACTTTAGCTCTAGGAATGATATTAATTGGTTAATTTTGTACCTGGCAGGGCTGAAGAGATGGATTTTGCAATAGAAATATTTACATTTCTCTTGCTCACAACATCTTGCAACATTTTGAGGCATTTTCTCTTTGGCATGCAAGTCTGACCCTTGAAGTGAATCCTGCTTTATGAGTACATATCTTTCACCTGTTCTGTATTAGATGAACATTCCTTTTCCAACAGATCGACTCCCTTCTTCCTCCTCCCTGCCCCATTGCTGGAAGATGTTATCTTTCATTGCACTCTGAAATTTAAAACAATGCTGCTTCATTAACCATACATTTTTGTATGCATTTCATGCATCCGGACTTGTATGTTGGCTTTCTTTGTGTATTTCTGAATCAGGTTTCATGTAGTTAATTCACCCCATCACACAGTAAATGTTCTCTCACATTTTGGCTCTATTGTATAGAAGAAAATGCACAAGTAAACTTACTTTTACATTATTTATTTGATTTTTTTTAAGATACTATTAAATGTTGTAAGATTTAGTTCATTTTTTTGAATTTTAAATGAAGCATGGATTCTCATGATTTTTGGAAAGGTTTTAAAAAGATGTAACTTACCACATTCAACTCTCAGGTCATATTGATAAAGAATTTAAACTTCTAGTTTTTCCTGTTATTTAAATCTGCTGCTGTAGTAGAAATACAATTTTATATGTGATGACTTAATTTTCATTAGCGTGAGAGGAAGTCATCTTTTTTAGTTGATCATAGTGACATTTAGCAAAATACAGTAAAATATTTATTAAAGGGTTGAAACTTGAAAGGATTTAAATACATTCAAATTTGGATTGCATTATTAAAGATTAATAATATTTTCTAGTCAATGAATTAGAGAATGGAGTGTTCTGAGAGCAAACTGCTTCAAACCACAGCTAAACTTGCAATCAGATTAGTCCTGTTTTCCAGTCTTCATAAAGTTAAGTAGCCCTGAAGAATGATACTTTCAAATTATTTTGGAAAAGTTAGATATTGTAAGGACTTGCAGGGATAACACTTGTATATTTCTAAAATAGTTAAGAGAGAAGTACAATGCATAATTACATGTGTGAGATTGGGTGATGAAATTCCAGATTGTACAATATTTGCCTTTAGATAGAGGATTTTTGAAAAGAGTGTGTATATAATGTATACACATAAGCAGATCTGTTTTGTTTCACTTGTAAAGCGGGGGGGGGAACTTATTTTCAGATACATTTGTTTGCATATAATGGGCACTGACAAAAAGGCATGTATACTGCAAACACTGTTGCTTTTGTGAGAAGAAAATAAAGTATTTAAATACAAATTGCTCTCATTCTTTTTGTAGCTACTGGTAACTCTTTAGTGTGTGGTTTTTTTAATTGTTTTCATGGACTTTTAAAGCTGGAAGACGACATTGGAACATTTAGTCTTACTCCTTACCAGCCATTAAATTTTAACCATTACCCCAGTGTTGATACCTTTGGTCAATCACATGTTATCTTCCAGAAAAAGCATCTCATTTTGATTCTCCATCTCTTGGCATTTCCACTCACTTCTCTTGGTAATTTGTTCCAGTGGTTAATCTCCTTCTCTTTGGAAAAAATTATGCCTGATTTTCTAATTTGAATTTATCTGGCTTCAGCTTCCAGACATTGTTTCTTAATATGCCTGTCTCTTTTAGATTCAAGAGCATTTTAGGATCCAATATTTTATCCCAATGAAGGCATTTGTACCCTGTAATCAAGTCACCTCTCAATCTTTTTGATGAACTAAACTGTACCCTCTCCTCCAATTTTTAGACCTCCTTTTAAACAGTGTGGATACCAGAACTGGATATGCTATTCTAGTATCAGTTTCATCAATGTCATGTATATAGGTAAAATCACTCCTCTATTCACTACTCACTATTCCCCTGCATATACATCTAAAGATCTCATGAATATGAGCAGGGAACTGTCTGTAGGTGGGATGGCAGGGGTGCCAGAGTGTCTTCTCCCATCTTGAGTCGGACCAGGGCTGCTTGCTTTTCCCCTTCCTGTCACTGCCAGGGATCAAGAGCAAAGTTTGCCCCCTGTAGTCCCAGCCAGAGTGAAGAATGTAGCAAACTGTGCACTTTCCCCTCAAAGGGGAACCACCAGCAATGTCCTCATAGAAATCTGGGGGAGGAGGAGCTTCAGCTCCCCTGCCCTCCTCAAAGGGCTTCTGGGGGGAGGGAGGCTGGGGCAGTCCCAGATGAGGGGTTACCACCAGCCCCTGGTGATTGTCTCTTCTGTGTGGTTTTATGAGAAGCAATCCAATTCGTGGCACATCCAATTCTTCTTCAAGTGCTTGCTTGTGTCCAATCCGTCTAGGTGTGTGCGTACCCCATGCACAAGTTCCGGAAGCTTTGTGCCCTTAGCACTCCCCGTTGGGCCAGCCAGGGAGCCCCCTGGAGTGGCACCAGTATATCCACGCATATAACCCCCTGCTGGCCCTCTCCCCCTTCAGTTCCTTCTTTCCACCTGTGACGGTTGCTGGAACGCTTGGCTTGCGATCGTAAGTGCTCCCTTAGCTTAGCTAGTAGTGTCTTTAGTGTGTAAATAGTGTAGTTCACAGTTAATTGTTAAGTGTTTGTTGTTAGTGTAGGTAGTTGTTCTGTTCCGGCTCCCCTCGTGGGGGGGGGGCATGGTGGGGCCCCACGGCTTTAAGCCCTGCCGACAGTGCTCCAAGCCCAAGGACTGCCTCAAGTGCCTTGGGGAAGGCCACCTGACAGATTCCTGCAAAATCTGTAAGTCATTCAAGCCTCGGACCAAGTGAGAGAGAGATTCCAGGCTGAAGTTAATCTTAATGGAGTCCGCACTTCACCCTGCAGCACCGGAGTTGGAGCCGTCGGTGAGGAATGCTCCAGAGTCGATAGGGGGCTCCGACCGCACCGGCCGTCCAGCGGCAACGGGGCACCGGTCGGTACCGGGGCACTGGTCCCAGTCTCCGGTGCTGGCGACTTTGAAAAAGTTGAGGAGAGGGAGGTCGCCCGCCAGGCGTGAACAGGCGGAACGCCGTGGGGCCTCCCCTTCCTCATGCAGACAGCGAAGTCGGGCGAGGGCCAGCACCCCGGAGGCCCAAGACCTGCCTGTGGAGGAGGTCACATGGCCATCTACCCCAGACACTTTTGACGTGGTCCAGGAGTTGATAGAGTTGACAGTCTCGCCGGCTCCGGCACCGCGGGGTACCATACAGTGCGAGACCAGAGAGATCCTTGGGGCCAGCTGGTCCCTCCCTCATCCAGGTACCGTTGGCACTGACACACCGGCCCCATGGACCTCCGGCACCAGAGCAGTTGGCACCGGTGCAGGCACACCCAGCACCAGAGCTACATATGGCACCGAGTCTCCCGATACTGGGAGCACCAGACATGCCATCGCCGGCACCCCCGCTGCACAGGGATAAGCCATCGGCAATGGTGCAGCAGGGAAGGGAGGTGGAACGGGCCTTTTCCACAGCATCACCCTGGTTGGCTTCCGAACTGTCGTCGGAGTTGGAAGGAGAGTCCCTGGTGTCCAGGGCATCCTCCCGCTGTACCGTGGACTCCAGAAGATCACGGTCCTCACGAGCCTCGAAGCATCGGCACTGCTCCCGTTCTGGGCAGAGGTCCCTCTCACGGCACCATCAGGGTCACCATGACCAGACTCTGGTGCAATTTTGGCCTCCACAGTGGCAACCTCCACCTCAGTGACCCTTTTGGACACCGTGGGCCTACCACCAAGCCCAAGGCCCTGACCCATTCAAACCGGGGTCGGTGGTAACCTCGGTGTACTCGACCCGCAGGACAGCTCCCTTGGCGACCCCGCTTACTAGGGATCAGAGCCCAGACGCAGCTCACCTCCCCTTCCCCCCCCAAGTTCGGTGGGGACATCGGCTCACCCACCTCCTTGCCCATTTTTGGAGAGGTCCTCAGGTGGCCAGGACGCTAGACCCACTCCTAGAATGGAGGTAGGGGATCCACCAGACCAGGGAGAGTCATTGTCCTCTCCACCGGATGAGGCCTTAGCTGATCCCTCCCCGGGCATGCCCACAATGGACATGCGGGCCCACCAGGAGCTGCTCAAGCGTCTGGCGCAAAACTTAGGGGTTTAGGCCGAGGAGGTCAAACAGGAGGCCAACCCAATGGTAGACATCCTTACGGTGGATGCCCCGGCTAAAATTGCGCTGCCTCTTAATAAGACGGTGGCAAGGATTACAAAGAACCTGTGGCAGACACCGGCCTCGATACCCCCTACCCAAAAAGGGGTGAAGAGGTGGTATTTCGTACCTCAAACGGGTCACAAGCATTGGCTTGGCAGTGGTTCAGGTGGCCTGTCAGAGGGAGAGACAAGGGCAGCCTGGCCCCACCCCAAAGAGCAAAGAGCCCAAAAAGTTGGACTTTGTGGGGAGGAAAGCGTATGCCACAGCGGGCCTGCAGTTGAGGATTGCGAATCAGCAGGCAATGCTCAGCAGATACGCTTACAACTCCTAGGTGGTGATGGAAACGTTTAAGGCCCAGCTCCCCCTAAGTTCCCAGCAGGAGTTTGCTGCGCTTAATGAGGAGGGCAAAATAGTGTCCAGGACAGCCCTCCAAGTGGCCCTCGATGCTGCGGACTCTGCGACATGGTTGATGGCAACAGGGATTGTCATGAGGAAGTGTTCGTGGCTGCAGGTCTCGGGCATCCCACAGGAGGTGCAAGTGATGCTCCAAGACTTGCCCTTTGAAGGTTCAGGGCTCTTTTCGGAGCAGACCGATAGCAGGCTCCACAGCCTGAAGGACTCTACAGCTACTTTGAAATCGCTGGGGATACATATGCCCACCCCACAGCGCCGTACCCCATTTGAGAGACCTCAGAGAGGCCAACAGCAGGGGCCCCGATATGACAGCAGGATGTGGCATGGGTCCAATAGCAACAGGTTCTAGAAGGGGCCCGCGGCCTAATGCAGATCAGGGCCAGGGTCTCTCTGACAGACCCTGAGGTTGGGCTTTTGAAGATACTCCCGGGGATGGATTACCAGTGCCAGAGTCAGTTCACCCTTTCTCCTCCAGACTGTCCCTTTTCTACCGTGCTTGGCTCTCCATCACTTCGGACCAGTGAGTCCTGAACACAGTCCAAAGGGGATACTCTATTCCTTTCCTTACCTCCCCCACTTCCCCCCCCCTCCCCCGGACTCCTCTCACAAGATCCTGCTCAGGCAGGAGGTCTCCTCCCTCCTATCTTTGGGAGCAGTAGAAGAGGCCCCATTACCGTTCAGGGGCAGAGGTTTCTACTCCCGTTACTTTCTAATCCCAAAGGGGCCTTCGTCCCATCCTCGACCTCTGAGGACTCAGTGCCCACATAAGGAAGTCAAAGTTCAGGATGGTCACGCTAGCCACCATCATCCCCTCCCTCGAACTTGGAGACTGGTACGCCGCCCTCGACCTCAAGGATGCATACTTTCACATTTTGATTGCCCCGCATCACAGGAAATTCCTGTGCTTTACAGTGGGCAGGGAACACTTGCAGTTTGCAGTCCTGCCATTCGGCCTATCCACAGCCCCCAGGGTATTCACCAAGTGCATGGCGGTAGTGGCTGCCTTCTTGAGGCTCAAGGGCCTGCATGTATTCCCGTACCTAGACGACTGGCTGATCAGGGGCCGGTCCAGTGTACAGGTGCTCTCCCACATCGGGCTGGCCAAGGACACCTTCTCCAACCTAGGCCTTTTCCTCATTGAGGAGAAGTCTACTCTCACCCCCACCCAGGTGATAGAGTTTGTGGGGGCGAGGCTGGATGCAACCTTGGGCCATGCCTCCCTACCAAGCAACAGACTTTTTGCCATGCAGACCATCATACAGCAGCTCCAGTTGTCCCCAATGACTACGGCGAGGCACTGCCTGAGGCTGCTAGGCCTCAGTCTTGGCTGACCTCGGTATTCAGACCAGCCCGAGACCACTTGGACGTGGTAGTCACAGTCCCGCAACAGGTTCTGTCATCCCTGAGCTGGTGGCTCTCAGAGAACGGCATGAGAGGTAGCATCCTGTTCGCCCAGCCTCCTCCCTCGATTCAGCTGGTGACGGATGCTTCTGACATTGGTTGGGGTGCTCACCTGGGAAGCCTGCGGACACTAGGTATGTGGTCGGCGGCGGAGAGAGAACTCCACATAAATGTCAGGGAACTAAGGGCAGTAGCTCTGGCGTGCAAGACCTTCATGCCCCATCTGAAGGGCAAATGTGTGTCCATACTGATGGACAACATGACGGCAATATATTACATCAACTGTCGAGGGGGGGCTTGTTCCTCTCCCTTGTGCTGGGAGGTTGTAGTCTTATGGAAGATGTGCATCGCACAGGGGGTACACCTGCAAGTGGCGTACCTCCCGGGGCGCTCCAATACTCGGGCAGATGACCTCAGCAGAGATTTCTCACCACACAAGTGGTCCCTCAAGGAGAAGGTAGCCATTTCCCTCTTCTGGAGGTGGGGAACTTCCCAACTGGACCTGTTCACATCTCACGCCAACAGGAAATGCCCCAAGTTCTTTTCGTACATGGGTCTGGGCGAGGGTTCACTAGGGCACGCCTTGGTAGGGAGGTGGCCAGCAGGTCTTCTCTACACCTTCCCTCCCTTCCCTGTGCTGCATGATGTGCTTATGAGAGTCAAGAGGTTCGGGGCATCGCTGATACTGATAGCCTCGGCGTTGCCCCGTCAGCACTGATACACGACCTTAGTGTCCCTATCAGTGGAGGACCCTCCGTTTGTCTCCGGACCTGTTGACACAGAAACTCGATCAGGGTTGGCTCTGCCACCCGAATCTGCAGGCCCTCCACCTGTCAGCCTGGAGAATCAGTGGCTGAGGGGCGGGGAGCTCCTTTGTTCGGACTCGGTCAAACGAGTACTAGTGGAAAGCAGAAAGCCCTCAACCAGGGTGACTTACTGGGCCAAATGGAAGAGGTTTTCTATATGGGCCTCTGGCAAGGGAACGGATTCTGCCAGAGCCCCTATCCCACTCATTCTGGACTACTTACTCGAGCTCAGGCAACAGGGGTTGTCTACCTCATTTCTTACAGTGCACCTGGCCGCCATTGCGACCTTCCATGAGGGGGGAAAGGGGCATGTCGGTTTTTGCACATGATATGGTGAAACGATTCTTAAAGGGTGGATACGTTGTACCCCCAGGTCAGGCAGCCGGTCCCCCGGTGGGACTTGAACCTGGTACTCCGAGGGCTCACTAGACCCCCTTTTGAGCCGCTAGCCACGGGCTCTCTATCTCACCTGTCTTGAAAGGTAGCCTTCCTGGTTTGCCATCACTTCAGCAAGGAGGGTATCTGAGTTGAGAGCGCTGTCCTTGGAACCACGTTTTACCTGCTGATGTCTAGAGACAGGGTGACACTGAGACCGCACCTGGCTTTTCTCCCCAAGGTAGTTTCTCCGTTTCATATGTCTCAGGAAATTTTTCTCCCTGTGTTTTACCCGAAACCACACGCAAACAAGACAGAGAGAGTACTTCACAGTTTAGATGTCATGAGAGCTCTAGCATTTTATTTAGATAGAACAAAACAGTTTTGTAAGTCCACTCAGCTCTTCATCTCAGTGGCAGACAGAATGAAGGGTAGTCCAGTGTCGGTGCAGTGCCTCTCATCTTGGATTACGTCGTGTATTAGAACCTGTTATGAGGTCAGGGCACTACAGCCCCACCACTCAAGGCTCATTCACGAGCATAGGCCTCTTTCACAGCCTTCTTAGCACAGGTCCCGATTGCAGATTGCAGACAACTTAAAACCATGTAAGGGCTTGGTTGTGCTAGGAAAAAAAACTGGTTGCTTACCTGTAACTGTTGTTCTTTGAAATGTGTTGCTTATGTCCATTCCAAACCCACCTACCTCCCCTCGTCAGAAGTAGCATGTGAGAAGGAACTGAAGGGGGAGAGGGCCAGCAGGGAGTTATATGCATGGCTATACCGGTGCCACTCCAGGGGCCTCCCTGGCTGGCCCAACGGGTGCTTCTAAGGGCAAAAAGCTTCCAGAACTTGTGCACAGGGCACGCACACACCTAGATGGAATGGACATAAGCAACACATCTCGAACAAGCAACCGGTTTTTTAGAGGTAAGCAACCGGTTTTTTTTCCTAGCACAACCAAGCCCTTACATGGCTTTAAGTTATAAGAGGAATATGCATACCAAATTTGGTGGTCTTAGCTTTTACCATTTAGGAGTTCTTGAACAGATATATAGTGGATGAATGCACATGGAGAAACCAAAGCACAGACAGATGAAATTTGCTTGAGGTTATGCAGCAGATCTGTTACGGAGCCAGGCATAAACCCAAATCACCTGCCTCGATGCAATGCTCAACATTTCCCTTTTCTAATAGAACTTTGAGTATTATATTCTATATTCTAAGCAAGGTGCTGAAGAATTTCCCAAGGCTAGATGTCAGAAGGATTTATCAAATACTAAGCATTTTGGCTGTGCTGCATGGTTATCTGGCTGGGTCAGGAATGAAGGGTTTGTCTCCAAGACACAAACATGTTGAGAGCTCTAAAAATTAGGTGATGGTACATTGTAAGAACAGATAAGTAGATTTTGAATGTTTTAACTTTGATTTTACTGTGCATATTTCTTTGTCCATGACCCAATTGCAGAGAGATGCTTCTCTGATGTGATGCAGATCTCAAGTAAGTTGGAAGCATGCAGGCAGCTCTCTTGTGATGGAAGGTGATGTATACATGTTAATTTATTAATGGATGGGATAGTGTGTTCTTATTTCATTCTCCCTAGAGCCTTGGAAGCTTGGGGAAGGGGGAGATTGTAGCTTTACAAGGGCACAGGTGAGTAGTGGAGACTTTGAAAGTCTTCTGAAATCCTGCTACCATTGAAGGCAATGGTAAGGGCTTGTATTTCATCCTCCATATTTCTATTGACTCTGAATCTAGGTTCTTTCATCTCAACACAAAAACTGAGGTTTTGCATCCCAAACAGAATGTGCATTGGAGGCATTTTCTCTCCTAAATCATTGTTAAGATATTGACCAAACAGGATCCATTCTGGCAATGTATATGAAACTCTACACTGAGAATGTACAGTTGGGCATAAAGTTGTTTGTTCTTACATTGTCATGTGTAAAATAAACATTTACAAAAGGACGTACTTCTGACAAATGGGATAGATTTTCAAGTCTCTTGGCAGCTCAGGAAATGTAACTTCTCTCATACCATAATAAAGGCAAGAGACTTTGGTTATACATCAATGAATACGCACAAGACAGGCCTCTATAGTAGGATGTGCTTTAAATCAGCTTTTTTGTAAAATGTGCCCTTGACATTCATGGCACTGGAAGTCATATGGATTTGTTACAAATTAATTGGATTTTGAAGTACTGTGTGCACAGTGATAAATGTCATGCTCGTTTAGGCAGCGCCTGTAGTAAGGGGAAGGTAGAAACCATATCTTCCTGGGAGGGTGAGGCCCTGGAAGCATTCTACAGACTAGCAATGTGAGGCTGTTGCTATCTCCCCACCCTCCATACATCCTTGTGGCTTGGGACATTGTGTGATCCTGAAAAAATGGATTTAGCAGATCCTGTGCATCTCCGACTGCTGAGATTGCAATTCTGCCTAACCTTTGTATAGTTCATTCAGGGGAAAAGGCTCATTACCGTGATGCCCTACCCAGAACCTTACCTATAAGGACAAGTCATAACCTGGGCCATAGCAGTGAAAGATGATGTTCTTTGCTGCTTCACTAACACAAATGTGGTCACCTTTTGTCGTCTGATTGTCAAACCAAAAAAAGGAAATGTAAGTTATCTTAGCCAAATAAATTTGCATTTGGTTAATCTTAGTATCTGTTCCTGATGTTATGTTTGGAGCTTGATGGCTGATTGGAGATGGAATAAACTTGAAACATGAATATGCTAACTTTGCAGTCAGACGAGTAAAAGAGAGACATAAACAGATCTGCTTTTCATTTGGTGAAATTGCAAGTCCTCCTTTAGCAGCTTTAGATATCCAAACTGCTTTTTTTTTCCTCTGCGTGTGTAGAAATACTGCTCCTTGAATCTTGTCTGATTAACATGCATTGCAATGAAGTATTTTTCACCTGAAACATCTTTGCCAAGTCATTCTTTTTTAAAGGTATATGACCAAGAATCAGAATATGATGATAAATTGCATGAGGTAAGGGGTGGGCAATAATTTTTGCAGGAGGACCACTTAATGAATTTTGGTATGGGGTCACGGGCTGGCTCCACCCCTGGAAGGGGCAGGCCTGGTGTGGAAGGGGATGGGCTGGGGACTAACCTCCCCCCAGAGTTGTCTGGGCCAGAGGCTTTGAATTAAAAACACAGCATAGGGCTCGTGGCTCCTGGACCCGCTGCTATCGCATTGCCTGTCAGCTGCCTTGGATTGCTGCAGCTATTTAAAGGACTTGCAGCTCCAGCTCCTGCTGGGGGTACTGCTGTGACCAGGGGCCACGAGCCATTTAAATAGGATTCTGCTGCCTGAGCCACCGCTTGGAAATTCGGTGGCATGGGCAGCAGGATACAAATAGTGGCCAGATGCAGTCCATGGGCTGAATCAGAGTGTTAGGCGGGCTGGATCTGGGTCCCTGTCCACATCTTGGCCAGCCCTGGTATGAGACAATGGAGACAACATATGCTTGAGACTAATACTTTCTGTCCATGGTGCCAGTGGGTGCGACTACAAAATTACTAGCATTTTACTTTAGCATCGTACGCTCATGCAAAGATTATTCAGTAGCAGCATCATTGCCCGGAATTCATTATCATAAATTGGTGTGGTTCTTGTGCCATGCTGTCTGAACATTTTGCAAAATTTACTACAGTTGTGTATTCTATCTAACTTTGCTTTCCCCACTGTCTAGACGTTATGAGTGTTTCAGTAGAGCCACCACACTCATCTGTTCTAAGGAATTATTGGCGCCACCAAGTTAACTGCGCTAATGAAAGGCATCACTTTTCTCATTTTAGTTAAAACTTTTGCAAGGAAGCTTCCTTCATGTTGTCTTAGACATCTGTCTTTTCGTATAGGCTGCTGACTGATGATCTGAAGATTGTATTTTTGGCTGGGGTTCCTTTTCAGCATGTTATAGTGTCTTTGGTTTCTGAAGCCGAGAAGCACAAAACAACTTGACACTCTAGCAAGCACAGAAGATGTAAAACATCAGATCTGGTATGAAGCTGCCAAAAGATTATGTAATGCATAAACTAAAAATAAAATTCTTCTTTGCCAGCATGGATTTTATGTTCTTTAATTTCAGAATCATTACATTAATCGATTGTGATGTGAATATTGGCACTAATTGTAGCTGCCTCAAAACTACAGCAGATCTAGAGCAAAATGTAGCTGTTTGAATGGTGCCAAATTGGAATGATTGTACCAAATGACTGATCTGAGCATAACTTGACGTAACTTAAACATGGCCAAATAACAGGGGTTTTGAAGCAGATCCTCTTTAAGCAGAAGTGAACTGAAGTAAACTTGAGTCAAGCTAGCAAGGATTCTGGACTGGACCGTGTGCACAATCAATACTGGAGTGATTGGTCAGTAAATATGGGCCTGTGCAAAAATAAATATCATGAGTGAAGTTCCAGCATGGTGCACACGCTGACTTTGTCATCATAACCTAACAGCAAAAGGTCACACAAAAGCCACGTGAATGATTGATGAGTATGTAAAAGTGGGATGATTTTGGGTATGGCGCTGTAAAAATTAGTAACTGCATGCCCACTGCACAGGCTTTTAAGGCGTGACTCCTTTGGGGAAAGAGAAAGGATCAGAAACAAGTAAAGAAAATTACTAGTGGGAATTCCTTCATTTGAGCACCTGAAGAAGCCAGTGATGCTCCGCTGTGAGGATTATGGGACTGTGAACCAGAGAGCTTTCAAGGCAACCAGGGAAACAGACCATAAAACTGAGAAAAATGAACAAGGGGAAAAGGAGCTGTCTGTAGATGGGTAACCACCTTCCCAGTGTGCCAGACAGGCACTGTGTGTGGCCAGCACAGGAACTGTCTTTGTATGTTTGTAAAAGAGAGGCTCACTCAGGAGTTTTTAATGTGTTGCTATGTCTAAAATAGAAGCTGTGTGCTTAATGTAACCCTTTTTTACTGCAGTATTATTCCTTCTCAATAAACTTGCCTGGCAGCCTTGGATTAAATTCTCTAGCTTGATCTTTTTCACTAATGGTATACAGTAACCTACTCCGCTGAGAGCTGTTAAAGATTCAGAAGGGACCAAGTGGAGGGGAATACAAAGAGAGGGGCAGGGATAGGTTCTAAGTCTCTGACTGTCCAACAGTAGCCAAAAAAGAAGTCCAGGGTTCCACATAATTAATGCAAAGGATCTGATGCGCCACACTAGTGTAAGGATTAGTGCATAATTGTCTTAAGTCACTGTTTCCAAGTCAACTAATGAACTTAATTATATCTTGGTACTACACATACATCAGGAAGTTTCCACTAGGATTCCTATGACTGCTTCAAAAATCTCTACACTTTCCCAGTTCTGCAGTGATCGGTTATTTCCAAATAAGTAATATGCTTAGCCCTACAATTTGACATTGTATCCAACCTGTAGCATGATTTACTGTTCCATATTTTCAGATTCTAATTTGTAAAAGAATCTGAGATTCTTTTTGTTTTCTAGACATTAAAACTGGGATGAAATTGGGTTTAAAATTCAAATAAAAAAAAAGAATTTTGTTTTTGTGGAAACAAAACTTTCATAATATACACATTTTACTAAAGCATAACTGAATGTTTATATACAAAGACTTTTTTTGTTTTGTTTCTCTAAATGAGTAGTTTTTCCAGAACTCCTGGTTTGCCTACACATCACATAATTTTCCTCAAAGTATCCACCCTCATGCTAAGCCTCTTGCTGTTGTGGAAAAAGTTGAAAATAAATGCTTTGTCCTTCAGCAGCTTCAGGCAGTGCACTTAAAGTTCGCTGTGCCACTTTCCTGAAATTGGGAAGTGTATCTTGATGACTGTTCAAAAAGCCAGCACAGCCAGTTTTACATGGTCATGGTTAGACTTATCTATGTAACGAGTAAATTACCCTTTCAGATTTCCAATGCCATCTTTAGTGGCAAAAGGGAGAAATATTCTGGCATAACAGTTGTAATCTGCTGCAAAATTCACCTTGAGGAAGGAGTGCAACACCTGGATGAAATTCTAAAAAGAATCTTTGGCAGCAAACACTTCCAAGACCATTTCTCACAGAGTGTTATGTTGAAGGTTTTGAATACTTTTTTGGTTTTCATGTTCTGGGGTTGGAAGGATTTCCAGAAACAGATGCCATATATTTCTCCTGCAGCTTTTATGTTCAATTCAGCTGAGATTTTGGTTGTCCGGTTCTGGTGAACATATGTATTGGCAAACTCCAGGACTTTTTGTGTATCACACAGTGACTCCAAATTTTCAACAATGAACATTAACCTCGGTGCACAGGATCTGGCAGTCAGTTTCATTATTGGTCAGCCTCTGTTCAGAGTTTCTGCTGTAGAACCAACAAGCTCAGGATGATCTGTACATTAGCACAGTCCACCTGTTTAACAGAAAAGTGCTCATCCACGAGTGTGGCATAAAGGCTAGATAATTGACAGATGGATTAGCAGTTCTCTCTCTGTGCACAGACTTCAACTTGTTTGCATGCTTGAACATGAACTCAAATCCTATGATGCAAGATTCCATGTCTTTTGTTTCCTCGGTAGCAGTCACTGCTGACAATGCAATGTTAATCAGATGAGCAGGACAGGTAATGTGTACAACCAGGCCCAATTGTGTTAGTTAAGGTACATCTTCCCAAGTTATTTGTTATACCTCAGATATGTCAGTTATTACTGTATTGACCAAACAGGTTTAAGCAAAATGGATGAATGTGGTATCAACACAAAACCATGTGGGTTTATTTGTTTTGAATTTTTTTTTTTTTTAAAGGCCAAGAATTGGATGGTCCAAAGCATCAGGGGACTTATCAAAAATCAGACTAGATACCACATTTCCATCAATTTAGTTACTAGAGTACCATTGTTTCTTTCTGATAGAGTGCAGTTGTCTGCTTTAGGAAGGGCTTTTGCTGCTGAAGAGTATTATTGCACAAATATCAGTGGAAACAAAGAGCATGCAGGAATTCAATGACACAATCTTGCTGAGTCCTCTGTTTCATGAAAGCCCTGGTGAAAGCTGTTGATGCTCACCTGTTTATGCCAAATCTCGCTTTCTTTAAACTTCTCGTCACTTGCTTTCGACACGCTCCTTTATTCTGTCAGCTTGAGCACTGGTCTCCATGCTGCAGAACTTGCAGCGCAATGCATCCTCTTCATTCCTGTCTTTAATTTTTTTGAAAATTGCTAAGCACAGATTTTCTTTTTGGTATTCAGGCATCAATCTGTGTGTTTGCCCCATGTTTACCCTTTTAGCTTATCTGTTTATATTTGTGGAGAACGGTTTGAATTCAGCATCACACAGATGAAATAGGTGGGCAGCATCTCCCTGTGAGCCAATCATAGTGTGATATTAATGTTGCCTGATATTTTCCGATCTCCACCTTGTGTGTTCTACATTTTACACTGAAGCAATGTCCTCAGTCTCAGTGCTAGAGGATACAGCATAAAGTGCTAAACAAAAAAGTACCCCTCCCAGAATAGTGAGTAGATAGATAAATGGGTGTAAATCAGTAAAAATCCAACTCCTTCACTTGGAAAAAATGGTAAGTTTATTGGTACAAATAGGTAGAGTGTTCAGCATTTTCAGTTTACAATATAGGTATAATGTGAGCTTCAGTTTGAAATCTTAGTAGGCATAAAACACTGTTTGCATATTTGTAATTTTTAATGATTTTGGAAAAAAAATAAATCCCATGGTTTCATTCCCAAATGTTAAAACTGACTGTATTTGGGGCAAAGACAATGCATGTGGGGAACACATGAGGTCATGTTCCCCTACAGATTTCTGTCAGGATTTCTATGCCCTACCCGGAACCCCCCTGCAGGCCACTAGAACCTTTAAATAATCCTTTTAACACTCCCTTGTATCAACAGTTACACATTGTCTCTGCTTAGTGCAGGGCTGGACAAAATATGGCCCACGGGCCGAATCCGGCCTGCCAAGCCACCAGATCCGGCCCATGGATGCAATGGGGAGCCCCAGACAGGCTCCCTGCTTGCCTTGCCCCACCCGCACGCTGCTCAAAAAAGCAGCTGCCAGTCTGTTTTCTTTCACAACTGTGAGCTGTGGGAGGCTTCATGCACTGCCTCTGCCCCCAGCACAATCCCATTGGGTGGTTTCTAGCCAATGGGAGCTTCCTGTTTTGAAGAACAGGCAGCATATGAAGCACCATGGCCACCCTGCTTGGGCTCATAGTTACTCATACATGCACATGGCCCCCCTGAAGCCTGTGCACAGGTGGGGGCAGGCAGGGAGGCTGCCTGAGAAATGTGCTAGGCTGCTGGCTGGGAGTCACCCAAGTAAGTCTCCTGGCCAGAGCCTGCCTCTGGCACCCCAGCACCTCTCTACACCAACCTTCTGCCCCCCCAACTCCACATAACCCAAACCCTCTGCCCCCTCCTACACTCATACCCCCTCCCAGATCCTGCACCCCAATCCTATCCCAGGTCACAACCCCCCTCCTGTCCTAGGTCACATCCCAAATCCCTGTCTCTTGCCCTAGGTCCTAACCCAAACCCCTGCACCCCAGTCCAGTGCCCAGGTCACAACTGCCTCCACTCAAACTCCCTCCCAGACCCCACATGCTGTTCTCAATCCAAATCCCTTACCCCAAGCTTCCTTCTGCACCCAACCTCCATCCCAGACCCTTGACCAATTTCCAAAATCTTGGAGAGGCACCCTCATCAAAAATTATTGCCCACCCCTGAGTTTGGGGAAATACTTCCTCAAAATTCTTCGGTAGCTCACTTTGAAAATTGCTTTTGCAGTTTTAATCTTTAGAAGCCCTTAGCTAATGGGAATGAATATATTTTGCATGACCTAAAAGTGAATTTCACTCTGATAGTACTTTCTCACTGAGTTTGGCGTTTGTCTTCTATGATCACTTCTATTAACTCAATTGTATAGAAAATATGCATCCATCATTTCATGATGAGATTTTACAGTAAATTGTCTGAATAGTCTGATTCATATGTATTCATTTTTATATATATTCTCTCTATGTAGGGGAGCAGACTGAGAAGAGTTATGAAGGAATGTCACAAAACTGGATGACTGACCAACAAAATGGCAGATGAAATTCAATGTTGACAAATGCACAGTAATGCACACTGGGAAACATAAGCCCAGATATACATACAAGATGATGGGGTTTAAATTAGCTGTTAACACTCAAGAAAGAGATCTTGGAGTCATTGAGCAGATGTTTTCAGAGAACCATCTGCAATGTGCAGCAGCAAGCAAAAAGCTAACAATGTTGGGAATCATTAAGAAAGGGATAGATAAGACAGAAAATACCATATTGCCTCAATATAAATCTATTGTATGCCCACATCTTGAATATTATGTGCACATGAGGTTTCCCTATCTCAAAAATATATGTTAAAATTGGAAAAGCTACAGAAAAGGACCACAAAAGTGATTGGGAGTACGGAACAGCTTTCATATGAGGAGCAATTTTATGAAAACTGGGATTTTTTTTCACTTGGAAAAGAAAAGACTAAGGCAAGATGTGATGGAGGTCCATAAAATTATGCCTGTTGTGCAGAAAGTAGATAAGGAAGTGCTATTTACTTCTTTACATAACACAAGAACCAGGGGTCACCAAATGAAATTAATAAGCAGCAGGTTTAAAACAAACAAGAAGAAGTATTTCTTCATACAGGGCACAGTCAACCTGTGGAACTGTTTTCCAGAGGATGTTGTGAAGGCCAAGTCTATTACAAGGTTAAAACCTAAAATAAAATAAAAAAACTTGATAAGTTCATGGAGGGTAGGTCCATCAATAGCTATTAGCCAGTATGATGTCCCACTGTCCCTAGCCTCTCTGCCAGATGCTGGAAATGGGCAACAGGAGATGGATCACTTGAGGATTATCTGTTCTTTTCATTCCCTCTGGGGCACATGGCATTGGCCACTGTTGGAAGACAGGATATTAGTCTGACCTAGTATGGCCATCCTTATGGATGTGTGAACAGAGTTGGCACTGGAGTTGATTGCAGGGGTGGGTTCCTGGATGAGTATGATGGAGGTGTGCTGAGTGGTTACTGGAAATAATTTGTTTGAAGTTAGGGGGTTGTGTGTAGGCAGGGATTGGCTTGTTCCCCAAGGTTGTGAGAGTGAGGGGTCTTTTTCCAGGATTGGTTCAAGACCCATCTATACAAGCGACATCATCACAGGACCTAACCACATAAACCACCACATCAGAGGCTCATGTAACAACTGCACATCCACTAATGTGATCTATGCCCTCAAGTGCCAGCAATGCCCCACTGCCACGTGTACTGGCCAAACTGGACAGTCTCTACAAGAAAGGATTAATGGACACAAATCAGATATTCAGAAAGGTAACACGCACAAGCCTGTTGGGGAACATTTTAACTTGCCTGAGCACTCATTAATTGATCTTAAAGTTTCTGTATTATTGCAAGCCAATTTCAAAAACTAGCTTGAAAGGGATACTCCAGAACTTAATTTTGTTTACAACAGAGATCTAAACAAAGACCTTGTGTTGATGGCCTGCTACATTCCACATCTGAATGACATACAAAAACAAGCATAGGGTATTTAAGAGCACTTAGTACGCACTCTATCAGCTTCATTTAGCATGGACACTCTAATTGATATTTTCCCCCTGCTTTTTCCTTCTCTTCCCTTCCCCTCTTCCCTTTCCTTCTCTGGTATTTATTTGGAAACTGGACCCCTTAACTCCATTCATCTGAAGAAGTGGGCTGTGCCCACAAAAGCTCTTGATACCATCTACATGTTTTGTTAGTCTCTATGGTGCTGCTAGACTATTTGTTATTTTTAAGGGTTTGTTTGTTTTTTTCAGTTACAGATTAACACGGCTACTCCTCTGAAACTTTAGATGGTGCAGTATTATTAACTGTATTTGGTCTTCCACAGTGTCTAACTGCGTGGCTATCAATCTTGAAATCGGCATTTGCAGTTCGCTCTGTAGCAGGTTTGGTTCAGGTAGAGAGACTGTGGAGGATGTCATATTGTGTCAAAGCACCTAAAGTTAATTTTTGTTAATTCTGTTGCTTTAGAAGGAGAGAACAGAAGAAATATAACCTTGATCAGGCATGACAATTCTGTTCTGGGTGATCCTAGAAAAATCTTTTGGAGGGATACACATTGACTAGGCAAAGTAGTGAGCCTGAGCCCGTTGTCTGATTATGCATACGTTTATATACTTCTGCAACAACTTACTACTGAAACAGGATTGCGCATTATTCTGTTGAGCAACGTTTGTCCTAATGGGCCTCACAATGCTGAGCCAAATGGATGCACTGAATGTAAAAAAACCTACTTTCGCAAAACACCTGCATCTTATATAGAATTGTAGTGCATTTGGCTGGTTACAGAGCTCCCTTTAACTGCAGCTGTGCTGTATTTTTTTCATAGAAAATCAAACATTTGTTCTGCTTACAATATCTTGCAACATTTCAAGGCAGAGGAAATTGGGCATGCACTGTAAAAGTAAGGCTGCATGAAATATGGTGGTGACCTTAATTATTTTCATTTGGTACATATGTGCTTCAGGAAGTTTGACCCTTAACATGAATTCTGCTTTATGACTCCCTATCTTTCACCTGTTCTCCATTAGATGGAACATTCCTTTTTCTGACAGATTGATTTCTCCCTCTCCTCTCCCCCTTTTTTTGCTGGAAGATGTTATCTTTCATTGCACTCTGAAATTTAAAACAATGCTGCCTCATTAACCATACGTTTTTGTATGCATTTCATGCATCCGGACTTGTATGTTAGCTTTCAGAGTTCCTGTATCATGTTTCACTTTGTTACTTCTCTCTACCACATGGTAAATGTTACTGTTCCACATTTGGCTACATAATGTAGAAAAATATGTTTGGGGAAAGTTATTCTTACATTATGCTATTTGTGCTTACTGATTTGTACTAATATGCCATTCAGACTTGGAGGATTAAAAAAGGCATAATTCCTAATGTACTCCAGTGAAGATAAAATAATATTTACTATGTTAAACTCTCAGGTCATACTGCTGAAGAATTTAAACTTCCACTTTTACAGTGGTACTTAAATCTGCTGCTTTAGTATAAATCTAGACCTTCATGGATGAAAAATTAGCTTTGAGAGCATGTGATTATTTTTTGGAAATCATAAAGATACTTATTAAACTATTGTACAATAATTAATCTAAAATATTTAATTCCCCCCTTCCTCACACCGTTCACCATTTTATTATACAATCTTAAATTTGGATTGTTTCCCCCTCTCTCAATCCATTTATATATTTTTTTTATATTCGGAGTCAGAAAATTCATAGTTCTGAGAGCAAACTGCCCTAAAGCCTTAGTTCAGCATAACATGTTAGCACATGTTTAAATTTTATCACATGCTTAAGTTACTACTATTCAGTTAAGCTTTTGAGCACACGCTGAAATGCCACTGACTACTCTTGGGGAAAACAGCAGTACCTTACAGTATGTAGTGAAAGCTATCAACTATGGTAGAGTAGCTTCAGGGGCTAGCTGAGTTAGTCTGTACAGGATAAACTTAAAAAACAACAAATGGTCTGGTAGCACTTTATAGACTCACAAAACATGTAGATGGTATCATGAGCTTTTGTGGGGCACAGCCCACTTCTTCAGATGACTGGAGTTCTATGGTAGAGTAGTCAACCAAGCATGGAAGCAAATTCTGGAGCCAAATACTTTTCACTTCACCCTGTTTGTCATAATGAATATTAACATCGATGGACTGTTCTGATTTATCACACACACTGTGTTTTCTTGGAAACTCAAAACCTGGAACTAGGAACTGGCAATAAGGAGTCAATGCAATGTCACTTAGTTAAGTTGTAAGCCAAAAATAGCTCTCCAGCAGTTGGTTGCTCAGTGTGAAATGAACTGCTGCTCTGTCTCCTTTCTCTAGTTACCAAATGTCCACATCACAAGCCACAATCATCACAATTGGCACCATTGTTTGCAGTATCAGCAGACAAACCGAGGACTTGCTTGTTAAGAAAACTGCACTGCCCTGTCGTCTGTAAATATGGCCCTTGAAGCACATTGGCAGGATTGCCTAGGTAAGTTTACACAGTTATTGCCATTGTGTGTGACACTGTGGTATAGTAGCTAGAATACTGGACTGGGCCTGGGACCCGGGTTCCTATTCCCAGGTCTGTTACAGGCATTCTCGGTGACTTCATCTCTAGGCTTCTAGACTTCTGTAAAATGGTGGTAATGATGCTGCCCTCCTTTTGCAAAGTGTAGTGAGAGCTATGGATGAAAAGCACTGTATCAGAGCCTTATGGTGGTGGTATTTTTAAAAGGGTAAATGGAGGCTTTTAGTGCCGCATCTTTCATAAGCACTTGTGATGGACTCCACTCATGGCACCTCCTCCTGGCGATTCTGGGAACTAGCTCTGATAAGTTGATGTCACTTCCTGTCCTCCCTCCCTTTCCCCCCCTCCCACCCCTCTCTCACTCCTGGAGTTCCTGCTTCCTGTTTGTGACTCAGCCCTCCAGCCATGAGATCACTTTTCCTTACAGCAGGGGTGGCCAACCCATTCTGGGCAAAGAGCAAGGATAGCAGTGGATCCAGTGCGAAGAGCCGGGCAAAGTTGTCAAGGAAAAAAAAAAAGCTCTTCCCCTTTAAGAAAACGCATTTGAACGCGTTTAGAGATTTTTTTTGGCCACATTAGGCCCCCGCCGGCCGACACCATTTTTAATTCTACATCTTTCATGGCTGTGCCAGACGGGTCCCCTGCCCAGGTCAGCACAGGGAGCCGGGACGAGAGGGCCGTTTTGGGGACGCGGGGGCGGCTTACGAGCCACGGGAGGGGGGCTTCACGAGCCGCACCCTGTGGGGTTGGGGGGGAAGAGCAGCATGCGGCTCACGAGCCTCAGGTTGGCCATGGCTGCCTTACAGGATATCAACATTTTTCAGGGCAAACTGTTCCAGGCAGTGCATTCTCCACTGCCTGGTCTGTGCCACTTCCCCAGTATCTGGTGGGAGAGCCTGGACCCCCCCTCTAGTCTGGGTTCCAGTTCAGGAGGTCCTCTCCATCAGCAAAGGTCTGTGCCAACCTGTGCCTTGCTGCTCTTCCCTAAGCCTTTCCTACTCTTCCCCACTCTCTGAGTTTGCCAGCTACACATCTCCCTCCTACCTGGGAGTAACTATTGGCTACCTACCTCTCTATCCTCAACTCCCAGGAAGTGACTACTGAGTACTTCCTGCAGCCCCTAGCTCCTCTCAATGCCTAGGCTTACACTGATACCTCCTGTTCCTGTCCAGCTGAGCCACAGCCAATTCTTGCTGACTGGCTGCTCCTCCAGGTGCAGCCTGAGCAATTAATTGGCCCAGCTAGCGACTTTCAAGGCTCTCCGAAGCCTACATCTCCCTCCCATGCTGCTTAATTGATTAATGGGCCCATTTGGCCTAATTCAGCTTCTCTCGGGGGTGATGTGGGAAGTACACCCAATCGCAGTACCATATTCACTTATAACAACTGAACAGGTTACGTCTATAATAGGCTTAAAATGTAAGACTGGCCAGAGAGTGAGGTGGAAAATGAGATACTGAACCAACCCACCCCTCCCCTCCAAAAAATCACGAATTCTCTTTTTATCTTACAGTAATGGAAATTGCCTGAGGAACATGGTCAAGGAAAAATCTGAAGGACACTGTGCCAGTCCCTGCAAGATCCCTGGCTAGCTAGTAGTGCAGAGAGTTACTGTGAGATCACTAGAAAAAGTCAGCCAGAGAGAGAGAGAGGATTGGGCTGAGGGGCATGGAGCTATTGAGGACTGGTGTTCTTATTCTGTGGAAGCTCAGAAGAGGGAGGGAGAGAGGTGAGTATAAATAGTGGCCTGTTGTATTTAGGATACTTCAGCTGAGAGAACTCTATATAGAACTGAGAGTCCTACTGCTTGCTTGATGACTGCTCAAGAGTAGTTGTTGGAACGTAGCAGTGGAGAATATTTGCTTAAAATGAGCCATCCAGTGTAGGAGAGAGGCAACACAGGTTTGTACATAGTGGAGTGAGCTATGCCAGTGTTTAATGTGTGGTGCACAGAGGCACCCAGCAACCCCCAACACAGAGATTCCATTCTTCTTTTTCTGGAGTGAAAACCAACCTACAGGAGGCATTTTGGGTAGACCAGTCAAACCAGCATAGCCATGCTAGTACCCAATCTAAAGATACAGTCAGCAAATAGCAGCTGTTTCTAGTTATCTGACATGTCACATAACAGTGAGGGGGGGCAGGGCCTGGTTTGTTGCCTTTCTCTCTTTTTTTTTCTAATCTTGATCTGATTTTTGTAGGCCACAGTTATGTATGGCCTATAATTCAAGACTGACATACAGTAGCCAGTAGAGATGGACTTTCCCTATATTGGGTGTTACTCACATTAATAAAGTCATCACACAGTGCTATTCTATAAACTCATGCTATGGAAGTCAGCAGAACAAAACTTGCTGACAAATATCTGGCTTACTTGCAGACCGAATAATTATTTTGTTTACTCTCATCGATATGGCATGTAGATTACTTCCTTCCCTCATATATAACTATAATGTCTAAATAGCACTTGTCCCAAACCAGCAAGTAAGAGAAGTAAGAGAATTCTTCAATTGGAATTTGAATAGTTCTTAATCTTTTCTCTTAAGTTGATTTGGGATATACTCTGACACCACTTGACTTTTAAAAATCTGTTTAAGTGTGAATGTGAGATGACAAACTGCAATGATGATACTTTAAAGTGGACACAATATGTATAGTAAAATACCATTGTACACTAGATAATGTACTGATGTCTGTCTTACTCTCACTGTAAAATATACTGCAAGTAGTAGGACTTTGACACAGGTCATCCTGCCAAAACTACCGATACTTTGACTAAGGGGAACACTCTCTTGCTGGATATTATTGCACATTCAAACAGATTTTATGTACAGAAGGAATACTGGTGAAGACACCTATATAGTATGGTATACTTTCCATAAAATCCCAAAGAATCTATGTTCTACAGAGACCAGCAAAAGAATTCTTAGTTTAACATGTAGTATAATGAATGAACTTTGATCAGTACAAGGCTTATATTGTGAGCATAATCTGTGAGTCTAAGAAGTGAGTACATAGCTTCAATTTTTCACTTTCTGGTTCAGGTTTAAGTGTTTACAGAGTCACGTTAATCTGCATTGAAAGCATGGGTATTCTATTTGCAAAGCCTGCCTCTCCCTTCGTGCTTTTGAAAAACTCTTGCCACATACGGATTCGTTAATAAGAGCTCACTCTGGTGACATGCAAACTACAAGTCCCACAATTCTCAGCAACTGG
This sequence comes from Rafetus swinhoei, assembly GCA_019425775.1. Lineage (NCBI taxonomy): Eukaryota > Metazoa > Chordata > Testudines > Trionychidae > Rafetus > Rafetus swinhoei. The sequence continues at coordinate 61,724,577 of CM033427.1, forward strand.
GGAGTGGTGCAGAAATGTTTCCAGACTGTTCACATGGAGATAAGGGGGCAATGAAGAAATAAACAAACTTGCCATGAAGTGAAAGTACCTTTTTGCAAAGGTAAAAGGACTGTTCCAGAAAACATCATTCAGTGTGATAAACTCCTGTTGGAATGGGGTATGTATGAAAAAGAAAAGTAATGGAAAGGAAGTGGGGCTCCAGTATAGCTTATTCTCCTGAAAATATTTAGGAAGGTAAATCAGGCGTTTTCTCCCTTTTGTACAATAGAAGCTATGATTAATATATCCCTAACTTTAATGGCATTTGTTTGAATGACTAAACGCATTTTGTAACAATTTTGGTAAATACTGCAAATATCAGTGCAATGCATTTTAGATCACTGTCCTAACCACAGTTTTGTACAGAGGCTGTTTTATACTGTTTTTCAAATTGTATAAAATCATTCTGTGCCCCTCTGGAGCAAAGCCTTTTACTTTTCTTTTGATAAAGGATGGGGTCTCTAAAATCCTACAGCTGTGAGCAATGTGGGAATGATTTTGTGAGCCACACTGCCTTGAGGTATCATTTCAGAGCAAAACATCTTGGAAAAGTTCACTGTGAAAAATGTGGTAGGGAAGTTTTGAAAGAGAGACTTCGGGACCACGAAGAGGTAAAGCTGTTTGAGAGTGCTCATTCTTTCTCTCTCTCACAACATAGATTTGATTGTTACCAGTCTCTGTTCTTCCTTTTGCTCCGTATGTATTTATTTTTCATTCAATAGAGAAATTTACATTAAAACTGGAAGTACATCTTGTAGCTGAAAAATAGCTTATATATGCAGTGAATAAACATATCTGAATGTCTGACTGTCCTATAGGTAAAAATCCTACCTTAGCAAGCAGATAGACAGACTAACCCAACAGATGTTAGTCTCTCTAACTGTTGTGCATAGTGCATTCCAAGTACAGTCTGTCTATAGGTGTTTCACATACACATCCAAATGCAACAGTCATTTAATTTGTTACATTTATAATATAGTGCCATCCCTGTCCAGGAAACGTGAATTAGTTTATATAAAACTATAAAGAAAATCAAAGGAACCTCCCTGGATTGAACCCAATAGGACTTTGAGAGTAAATGGCATGGTACTTAGGGAAGTTCCTACTGTGAAAGGCAGTTTGCTTTTAGTCACATGAAGACTTTTCTCATTTAGACCTTCAAGTACCTATATGTGGAATGAAATATGGCACTGTCTATCCAATTCACTACTGCAGCCATAGAAATGATTTTATTTCACTGCTGCTATATATACAGAAATCACCAATGAAAATTCCACATCCAACTGCAGATATCACATTTACCACTATTATTTTCTAGTCTAAGTATAGAATCCCATAGTGTAGCCACTTAGCATATGGGCCCACTGTAAGTAGAAGTAGAAAGGCACTTGGAGACTCTTTAAGATAGACTGTATGCAAACCTATCTTCTTCTTATGATATATTTTGTGCATCTGTCGGTCCATCTGTGAGTCCATTTGTTCAAGAACCCCTCTAAATGGTAAGAAGTAGAACCCCCAAATGTGGTATGCAGCTTCCTTTTATTATAACTTAAAGCAAGGTCAGGGTTTGGTTGTGCCAGGACAATGGGATGTGCCTGGAATTCAATTGTTTTGCATAAAATGGAAATGTAGGAGTGTGCTAGGAGGGAGTTATACTGCAGAATGACCACAGGGAGGCAGCAAGGAGCCAGAGATGAGGACTAGGACAGCTATAACCCCATTGGGCCAAGGTGGAGAAAGGGACAGGTATCTACTATATATTTGAGAGAGTGTGTCTGACTATCCCGCAGCTGGAGGACATGTACCTTCCCTGGCTGTGCCCATTGCAGCTGCACCAGCAATGGAGACACTTCTCACCTGGCCCCAAGCTGCAGCAGTTAGAGAGGACTGAGGTTGTCCTCTTTCCCCAAGGCAGACTGCAAACTGAACCCTTCTTCCCCAACCCTACCTCAAAACAATGATTTAAATGAAGGGAAAAAAACTTATTTGAGTTAAGGACCTGAGCAATACCCTGTAAATCTTCTAGTAACCAATAAGGCAATATCCTTAAGAATCCACACTTGCCTCTCTAAATGAAAGGAGTAGGAAATGAGTGGCCATTCTGCTTTTGCCCATTCAGGCAGCACCATTAGGGACATCTTACCTGAGTTGGTCTACAGCTCAGTTTCTCATTCTTTATCATGTTTAATCACTTTAGGATCTTATTTGGTAGAGTGCATGGCTGTAATTAAAATCTGTGATGACAATAATAAAACAAAATTGTGAGCAGGAATAACTACACAATGTAGATAACAATATTTTTAAAACCATGTCTGCATTTAATCTTGTCTTTCTGCAGGCAGTCATTTATTAGACCCGGCCAATTTAATGCTGGAAAAGTGCTCATTGAATAGATTTGAATGCCAAACAATTTTTGAAACAATAATATCTGTTTTGTTTTCTACTGCAAGAGAATTTTTGTGAATCATAATGAAGGAAGGGATATTTATACCACATAATATTTATTTAAAATCACAGCAAGCTTCAAGGTGGACTTCTAAAACTATAATTATTGGAGCTGTTGCTATTTTTTATTATATACGCTTTATGGACTTGGCCTACCTTTTTCCCCTTATAATGTGCTTTAAAATGCTGAAGTTTTGTCTTGAAATGAGCTTCAATTCACTGTACTAACCAGCCTCCTTTTCCAATATCCAACTTATTCCTGGATATGGTGTGCCCCACTTCCTTTCAACAGGCCAACCACGAAAGGACGAGTGCTGAAAAACAAGGGTGTTTTTGGGACATGCCTCAAAAAAGAGAAGAAAAATTTGTGGCCATGGAAATGTCTACCTCCTGCAGGATGTGCCCAAAACAGTTTGGAACCATCCACAGCAGGGAACACCACGAGAAACAAGAACATCACTTCACAGCTGGGAAAAGAGGTACCACTGCTGCTCAGAAGGACAGGGAGTTCTGCTACAGCAGTGTTTCTTAAACTTTTTGAGACCACAGAACACCAAACAATAATATTTTTTTATGCGAAACACCTATGAAAATTTTCTTAAAAAAAAAAAGTCAGAAAAAAAGGACAAAAACAAAAAAGTAACAAAAACAAAGAAGAGGTCACGACACACCTGTGAGTTGTTCATGGAATACCAGTGTTCTGCAGAACATAGTTTAAGAAACACTGTGCTAGAGGGCACTGGCCATTAGAAAGGGAGCAGCAAGCGCTAAATAACATAATCATCAGATGCTTTCTCTGGTGACATCCCTCCTAAGATGTTTAATATCACCATTATCCAGCAAAACTCTTCCTGAAAGAACACTGAGCTGAGTGGGGCTGTGTATTGTTCTCAACACCTATTGTAGTTGGTTGGAGTTGCAGGTACATAGCGCCAAGCAGGATGGGACACTCTCACTGGTAATTGTATCTTGAGAGTCAGCTAGTTACAACTAGTGTGTCTGGTGAGGACTTTTGGTAATGGTTACAATGAATCTCTTCATTCTGCTCTTATGAAATATAATACCTCTTGCTTTAGACCATCCACAGGGCTGGGCATTAACATTTGTGGTATAAACAAACAGATATGACCCAATGTTCCATAAGTAAATGAATCTATATCCAAAGCTACAGAACAATAAACATATTGAAATCTATATCATGATTAGTCTGTGTTTCCTGTCTTACCCACCCTTCCCTCAGCCTTCAGCCTTATAATGTTAAATGTTAGAGGGCTATGGATGAGAAATAGCTTGTGCATTAAATACCTCATCCACATTTTATATTTGCTGGCAGTGAAGCTCATTTTGAATTCTTTTAGTGCTTGATCAGTTTCTAACCATTCTTTTCACACATGTGGAAAGTTGGTAGGTATTTAAAAAAAAATTATTTAAGGCCATTATGAAACTTTTTTTGCATAGGAATTCCAGTTCTATTAAATGCATAACATCTACACAATAACTAAATGAAAAGTGGAATGTGTAAATCTTACAGTAAAGGGTTGTCATGGTTATCTGCCACAAAAACAAGCTGCTATTTGGTCCAATTACTGCTTGCTGATCCAAAAGTTATAAAATCATTGCCTTAGGCCATTTGAAACATCTGGCCTACTAAGACGTGGGTGATAGGCACAACCATCAAGCCAAAACTTCAATCTCATAAGAAAAGAGCAGCCAATGAGCAGCCCCTAGGCTGAACTCCCAGAAGTCTCCATCAGTAGATACAACTGTCTTTCTGGCTGTCCCCTTGTTACAACAGTTTAGTCTTGGAGATCACAATCTCCACCTCCAACTCTCTCAGCCAAAACTAGCTTGAATTTTCCTACCAGTAAAAGTCACACTACTAGCAGCTCCTTAGCTGGCATCCCACCAAGCCAACCACTCTCAAATACCTCTCTTGGCAGAACAAATGCTGAGGATGAAAATGTTATAACTGATGTCCAACAAATGCCTTTTATGGGTGGAACACTCCTGGGCAAACACCATATTTCAGTGCTCAAAGCAGCCCCCCCCCTTCTCATTTCTCAGTCTACATTTTTGGGAGCCTTTTTACCACCGCAGCCAAGAAGACTTCTAGCCCAGGTTTGGAGAGGGTGTTGTATAACCAGCACCATATGGGTCAGGAAGGCACAGCTGTTCTGCACACAAGATCTAACAATTCAGCTAAAGTTTGTAAGTAGTTTAGGGTGACTTTAACCAAGCTATTAACCTTCCTAACTAGTTCCCCTCATTGATCAACCTTCACAGCAGGGAAGTGAGTCACTCTAGTCTTTGTATCAACCTCTATGCCCAGGTGTGGATATACATATTTGGTCCTTCTTCTATGTCAATGGAATCCCAAGCCTCTCTGTGGCAGAACTAATTGTCTAAACTAAAGAAAAGCTTTCTACTGTCGGAATCTGCTGAGGCTGGGAAATGGAACATTATCTAGGAAGTGTCAGGCCAAATCCATGTCTTCCCATTCTAAAAAGAGACTAAATAGTTCAAAGGCTAAAAAGGAAAATGACATTCATGTGGGCATGGCAATAAGAGGATGCTGGAAGCTCCATCAGATCAAAAGCATTAAGGTGAACCAATAATAAATAAAAAGCTGACTATCTGACTGGTTGGGGGTCATATAATTAAAAGATGAGCAGTTCTCCAAGTCAATGAGACTGTTGTTTGTTGTCGTATAAGCCCTCCTATGAAAAAGATCAAATGATGAATGAGTCCAGACTTTCCTAGCACTACTTCCAGCTATGAAATCTGCAAATTGTTAAATGGCTCTGGAAGAGGTCCTGTCACTAGACCATATCTAACCTCCTCACTTTTCTTTTCCCTTACAATTTCTGGAAGAGTAGATAATAACATCAGATAATCTGACAGTCCTTTACTCCTGATGAGGCATTCTAAGGCACTTGGAAAACCTCACTTCAGAATTCCTCCCACCGTCTAATCGAAGCAACACCAGTAACACCACCAGTAGGGAAAGCAAATCAATAGGGCCTCCTCCCCTTAGAGAGTCCTCTTTGGGGACTTCCTGGTAGTTATCCAATCTTCCCATTTTTTTTCTTGCTCTCACCAGGAGATGTGTCCTTCTAGTAGGAACTTGTCCCATGCCCTCACTGCACTTGGGGCGTTACTGCAAGAAACTCTATAGCTGCCTTCACCAGATGTTGGGCCTATTGGAGAGACAAAACTCTTTGAGGGAGAGGCAATGTGTTCCAGGTTGCTGGTACTGGCAGGCCAGTGCTAGGGATTAGGAAATTGTATGATCTGATGTAGTGGGTATGGAAGAGGATTTTAACTGTGACATTTGGGGCAAACTGAAGAAGGGGAAGCAGTCTGAAGATGAGGAATTTGTACTAAAGAAGAGAGAGAAAAGGTACGTTTTAGGGTTTTAGCAGTGAAGATAAAAAGAGAGGCAGATTTCGAGTCAGTGGAGTAGAAAACATGTCAGGCTTTCAGGTGTTATACAAAAGATATTTTACCGCTGATGTAGGTCCTTGGGTGTTGAGTACTAGCTGCCTGCTACATCTGATTAAAAGAAAGCAAGGAATTTATAGCATTGTGATGGTTACAATCATAGCTGTTCTGGACATGAATTTTACTTGGTTTGAATGACCATGTAATGAGAGCTGTTTAACAAGTAATTTTCCAAGCAAATTAGTGATCAGATTTGACTTTTCTTTCTGGGCAGCTCAAATGGCCACTGGATTTTCATCTGATAATATTGTGGATTATAAAAATCCAATAGAACTAGAGAGGTTTGTAGAAGAAAAGCTTCGACCCATTCCAGGCCCTGCAAGTATTGCCTGTGCAACAGAAATAGAGGCAATTATTAATTTGATCAAGGAATGTTTCCCATTACCAGTAGCTCGTCTAATCAAGGTAAACACTATTTCCCCTCTTCACTGTGGATCAACAAAACAGTATTTTCGTCACTCCCTCTATAGTGTCAAGATGTTGCAGCCTATATGTACCACAAGCTCCTCTACTCTTCTGAGAGTCCAGTGGGAGTATCTCCTAAGCCACCAATTTCCTTTTGGTTTAGATTAAGGGTTGAATCCACCATACAGATGTTTTTAAAAGACTAGCATTAAAGGACAAAATCCACTAGATTCTTACATCTCAATATGAGTCAAACCTCCATAATGAAGTGAATCTTTCCTCTAGATGTAATTGTTCTTTTAGACCAATTATATTAATGGTGTAAATCTGGATGTACACATTTTTAAGGCAGGTTACTGGCTCATTTAGTTCTCCAGAGGTTCTAAATTGACAACCCTAGAGACTAAATATTCCCATAAGACTGATAGCTGTCCCAACTTTCTGTACCCCCTGTCACTGTACATGAACTTTATTCTAGAAGAACCACATAAGAGGGCAATTCGACCTCCATGCCCATTCCATCCAATGCCTATTTGCTAAGAAATTAGTAGCAGTTTTCTGTAGCAAACTGGTGTGGGTTAGGAACTAGTCTGAGATTCCTAATGATTATGAACACCCCCTACCTGCTGTACAGCCACTGCTTTATTTTAACAATGCTTTTAGTATCAAATTTATGAGGATGAACTTATTAGCATGAGTATGGGTTTCCTAGTTGGGCCCTATGCTCTAATTACAATAATTACATCAATCAGAGCTCTACATGTGTATGAATAAATATGCTCTAGTTAAAAAGGTATTTAACAAAATCAAGAGAAGGCATTCGATCCTCATGCACTTTTGAGACAACAATCTGCTAGAGTGACTAATAAGCACTTCTGCATTAAAAAATAAACTGTTTTGATACCAAATTTCAAAAAAGCCTCTCTCTGCCTTTCTCCTCCATTCCTGAAACATAGTTGAATACAATGTCAATACTGGCATAAACTGGGTTAATCCCAAATACAACACCTAATAAAGAAAACTTGATTTGCCTTTGTGATTTAGGTGTTGAATCCAACTCCGTTCCTAGAGTACGTATAACACGGTGAAACCTGTTACTAATATAAGGCCTGATCCAAAGCCTATGAGAGAGACCCATGGATCAGGACCATCTTGCATCTCACTTTAGTAACAGTTACTAACATATAAACTATGACCTACTTGCAATTAGGTAGACAAGACAGTCTACGAAATCACAGAAGGTGTCTAATGCTTGCTTTCCCTACACTGCAAAAATGTCCTGCTTACAGAAAAAATCTAGTGCTAATCATCTTTCTGACATCTCTTACATACCAGGGAGGCTCATATATAAAAGGAACTGATACACAAGACTGGTCTGATATTGATGTAGTGCTATTTAGTGAAGCCTTTGAAAATCTAGAGGACTGCAAAAAGAAACTGCCAGAAGTTATAGATGATCTTGGAAAAAGACTCAAGAAATCTTCATGGGCCAGCAGGTTTGGATCACAATGGCTATGTGTATTCTCTGTGTTTTAGTTAGTATTAAGGATTTGACTTGCTCCAGCATCTCAAGATGTGATCCCACACACACAGCACAGAAAATAAAATGTATACAATCATTATAGGGTGGGGCAATATGGCTAACACATTCCCTGAAGTTAGCCATATTGCCCCACCCTCCACTCTTAGAGCCACCCGGTGCCATGCAGCACTCTGGCGGTAATTTAAAGGGGCCAGTGCCCCTTAGAATCACTAGGCACCAGAGCAATTGCCATATTTACCCCTCCGCCCCCCGTTGGTGGACCTGCATACAGACTGTTCATCCATATTATGATGTACTTTTTGCTCCCCCCTCAACCCAGTGAGCTTGTGTAGAGACTAAACATGCTCTTTCTACAGTGCAAACAAATACTAAGTATCTTTGTGCTTTGATTAATCATGATACATGGTGATTCATGGGACGGAGGAGGGTATGGGAGACACCTGAGAGCAGCAGACCTAGGTTTAAGGGGACCCTTGTTTCTGCTGTGTAGGGTCAGGGTATACTGTATGTTCCTAGGCTGGGGGATTTGGGGCTTGTGTAAGGTGGTGCACAGGTATCTCCAGTGATAAATTAAGTTTTAGCATGAAAGCCAAAGAATGTCCTCTAAATAATTTTTTCTAATGGGGATCCCATCCATCCCAAATGCACATGGGCTTTGTTTCCCATAAGAAGTCTGGTAAAATGCATTTGGGATCCTATTTTAGATCAACCCGTTTTTATATTTATTCTTAATCCAACGTAGTGTCACTCCAGAAACTGCACCTAAATATTCCATCTGGGGAGGATGTAATGAGATTGTGGTAGGACAAGTGAGAGGGGAGAATTGAGGTGCATGAGTTATGGAGGACTGGGTAGGGGTTGAACAATAATATATAGAGGTTTTTACTTCTGGGTCAGTGGTGTGAATCCATCCCAAACAGATGGGACCTGATGCTAATGTGGCTGATTGGCAACCTCGTGAAATATGTTTTGCGGCCCCTGTCCAGATTCCAGTGGCGAGGTGCTCACTTCTCAAGAATGACCATGACAATGGAGATTAATTGGCATCTTTATTGGCTGTCTTGAACGAGAGGCCAAGCCTTTAATAGCTATGGAAACAGGGCCCTTTTGCCTATAGAGGCAGCCCTTCCAGTTCTGAGCTGAGGCACATCGAGTGAAGTGTGGAAGCTTGCACTGCAACTGCCTGTGTTGTACCTGTTCAATGAATGAAGTGACGTCTGGTGTCCCGGGATCTGTAATCACGTATCTTTCATACTTCATGTCTGAGACAGCCCGCTATGTCAGTGGGGACAACGGCAAATTATGACTCACATTGTTGAGGACTGCAAAATAACCCAATGTCCCAGAGGCATGCGTGCCTTGAACAATGTTGATAAGAAAGCTGTGGCTTTGGCTTGACTGGACTTCATTGTAGCAGTGGAGATGTGTGTAGGTTTTACATCTGTTCTGGCAGAAATTGGTGCTACTTTGAACTGGAGTGTCCTGGTCTGTGGGAACCTTGCTTCTGATGGTGAGCTTGGGTAGGCTGGGAATTGTTTAAAGGCCAGAAGAGGGGGTTCAGGAAACTTTTTTTTCCAGGATGGGGTTCCATTGAATATGGGTGGCGGTTGTTTGATACCCTCTATGGGTTCCAATGTAGGGTGATAGGTGACATCTAGAAGTGTTCAGTTAAAGGTTTTATTTCGATATGAATCAGGTTCTTTTAGAATATTTGGGTGGCCCATTTTATGCTATGATCTTCTCTTGTCCTTGTTTGGTGAAGGTGGTTTTGAGTGTGTTATGATGTGTAATCTGGACTTTTCCCTCAGAGCATATTCTGTGGCATTAGAGTGGTTGGCTGTAGATAACAGATTTCTTGGTATGGTTACTGGATCTATGAAGGTGGTGATCACCGGGTTTCTTGTATTAATCTGTCTATAGGGTTCCATTGTTGAAGCTGATCACGGTGTTTAGGAAGTGGATTCTGGTGTAGGAGTGTTCCACGGGGAGTTAATGGACAGGTGGTGTACTCTGTCATCTTGGCATTTCCTCTTATTTTTACCACCCAGCTGTGAAAAGTAAGAATGTGACAAAGCCACTTACAATGCCAGCTATTTTGAGAAATCAATCTTCATTTCCAATGAGGTTTTGCACTTAAATAAACATTAGTATGTGTATTTCTAAGAGTTGTTTATTTCTAACCTTATAAAGTAAATATGACGGGCCAGTCTGGCAACTCGTGTAAAGAATTATGATGAGTTTGCTGACTTCAGTGGCGTTCAATCCATTTACACCCATTGTTAATTTAGCCCTGAGATGTTTGTGAGGCCTTTTACATACAGCTGGATATATTCTCTTTTTTCTGAGAGTGGAAGCTTTCCAACCACCTTCCTCCATCCTTAGTACATAGTGGAAAGGATTGGAAACCTCATACCCTTCCTTTCCCCAGTATTACTGTTTAGTAATATTTTTTTAACTAATGTTTGTTTTAGGATAATGATGGCAAAAAGGACCCAATTATCCTTACGTTTTCATTTCAAGTGCCATAGGAATCACCATAGTCACTCATTTGATATCATGCCTTGCTATGACATGCTGGGGCCTACACCATCAACAGGTAGGGGATGAATGGTTTCCTTTGGGGGGAACTTTATCAAGGAATTATTCCACTTATGGCCTTTTATACCCATCATATAGTTGTATAAATCGCATAATGTTCCAACTGTGCCTTGTGACATGCAGGCTTTAGGTCTGTTTTAGTTCTGATGGTTGCAGTAATCTCAGCAGACTACAGTCTACTGCAGAATTTGGGGGGAAACAGCACTTTTGCCTCATTACTAGCTTATGACTGTGATGCTTTAAAACTCCAGGCATCTTCCCTTTCCACTCCCAGAACATACACACACTTTTTCTCTTCTCCCTGCCTTCCCTCAAGCCCAGGAACCATCAAACTTTTTAATCTCCTAATAAACTAGGTGTTCAGATGCACTGTTCAGATACATTTGTGCCATTCTTACTTTACTTAGAAACACAATAGTTACTTTATTAACTATGTGCACTTTGTATCTCTTCTTAACCATTTTAGATGTATGAGAATCATCGCAAGTATGTCTATGCTGCGGTTGGGAGGTGTGAGCTAATTAGCTAATAGCAGCAATGAATCTGCAACAGCACAAATTTGTCATGAAGGTATATGCCCAGGGCCTCCGTGGGCTTGTAATCTGATCTGCTTTCTGCTACCTGTGTGCTATGGCTTTGCCACTATTTTTGGTGAACACAGTGAAGGAAGGTATGTCTACAGGAGCTGCAATCACACCTCCAACTGCAGTGTACACATACGCCGAGTGTGCAATATCTGCACTTGCATGTATGTGTTAATCAGATATGATTATATAACACTGATTCAGAGTGATCTGAACAGATAAACTGTGAACAAGCAATGTGTTTTTCATATGACAAAATGTAAGTATATACCTATAAGAAGAAAGAATATAGGCCATACTTACAGAATGGGGAACTCTATCCCTGGAAGCAGTGACTCTGGAAAAGATTTGGGATTGGGGGCAGATAATTAGCTGAACATGAATGCCCAGTTGGCTGAAAGGATTAATGTTATCTTGGAAGGCATAAACGGGAATCTTGCATAAGAATACAGAAGTTATTTTACTGCTATATTTAGCATTGGTGTGACCATTGCTAAAATTCTGCATCCAGTTCTGGTGCACACAATTCAAGGAGGATGTTGATGAATTGGAGACCATTCAGAGATGAGCCAGGAGAATGATTAAAAGATTGGAAAGTGTTATAGTGACAGACTCAGAGCTTAATCTATTTAGCTTAATAAAGAGTTGGTTAAGGGGTGACTTGATTGCAGTCTGTAAGTATCTACATGGGGAACAAATATTTAGTAGTGGCTCTTCTATCTAGCAGAGAAAGATATAACAGAGTCCATGGGCTGCAAGTTGAAGTTAGACAAATTCAGACTGGAAATAAGGTGTAATTTTTAACAACTAGAGTAAGTAACTATTGGAGTAATTCACCAAGGATTGTGGTGGAATTTCCATCACTCACAATTTCTTAATTGAGCTTGGATGTTTTCTGAGAGAGATGCACTAGGAATTATTTTGGGAAAGTTCTGTGGCCTTTGTTGTACAGGAAGTCAGAGTAGAAGATCACAATGTTCCCTTCTGGCCTGGAAATCTCTGAATCTATGAAAAACATGCAAATAGACAGTCACAACTAACTGGTCACATAATTGATTTTTCATGCAGTCCAAAGAACTGTGTGCATCATGCAAAAATTGTGTACATTTTAAAAATACATTTTATGTATTTTTTTTAAATTGTCCACAATTTTTTACTTTAAAATAATGTCCCCTTTTTTCTAAAGATTGTGGAATGAGCTAAAATGGAGATGCCAAAGTCAGGCATTTCCTAATAGGAGAGCTTTATTTTAATCATGCATGTGTCTGTCCATGTACATATATGCAGAACGAATAACAGCGATCAACAAGAAAATAGAGAGGGAGAGTGTGCAAGCATGCATGCAAACCTAGCAGTTTTTGGGTAATCTCTTGCACAGGAAGTGTAAACATGTTTGTTAAACATAATACTCTCCTAACAACATTACTGGATCTTGAATGTTTTTGTATATCACCAAATTTGGAATAGATTGAATCTGGACATGAAGTGGGCTTGTTAATGTTATGGACTTGTTCAATATTTGACATGATTTTGTAGCTGTTATGAAGTCTCACTATTTAAAACAAAAAAGTAAAATATTAGCGAATGCAGTCTTATCCTTTTCTTGGTATTAACAGGTATAAAACAGAGCTTTTATCGCAAGCTCTATCTCTGTAATGACACTGATGAAATCCAGATGTACTCAATGTGCTTGCTGCAGTACCAGGTTGAGTTTATCAAGGCATCTACCATGAGGGTGAAAGACCTGATTCGTTTGGTGAAGCACTGGTTCAGGACTTCATTTGCTAAACCAACAGCACAAAACAAGTATGTAACTAACACCTGAGCCTCTTTTCCTTTTAACGTCCATATATTCTTGATGAAAGAACAACAGTGAGAACTGTATGATGGATTTTACATAGTGTGTGCATTATGCTTCTCAACTATTTCTTAATGGCTGCTTTATAAGTGAACAAGAATGTGACCTTGCTGGAGGGCACTAAGGGATAGGGGAGGGGATGGAGAGGAAGAAAAAATATTGAACAGCTGTGCTAGTTCATATTGGCTTGGTGTTCTCTTTTCCCAATTAAAGTGACTCACTGTTGATTGGGGAAAAAAGACTCTCCACCTGTGTGACTGACAAGTCAGCTTTTGCAACTGTTTGCCTTGGTGAACTTTTCAAACCTTTCCCAAAACTTTCCAACCAAATAGAGTAGAAATCTGGCACACACCAGTGAAAAAAAGTGAGCCGAGCCTTTTCCAATAAGTAATTTCTACTTATTTATTCATTCTGAATTACTGTTCTGAAAAAATAACACAGTGCGTAGGTAGAATATACAATCTGGAAAGTAAAGTGAAGGAAGAATGGTTTTGTAGCTAACACACTGGACCCAAACTCAGATCCTAGTTCAATTTTCAGATCTGCTCTAGCCTTCCTGTGTGACCTGAGGCAAGTCAGTTAGGGTGCATCTACACAGCACCCTAAACTCGAAATAAGATACGCAATTTGTGCTATGCAAATTGCGTATCTTATTTAGAAACTATTTTGAAATAGCTTATTTTGAAATTTGGTGCATCTACACAGCACCAAGTTTCAAAATAATGGGCTGTTTCGAGCCATCCCTCGTGCAAGGAGGTATACTGGGCTGGCGAAATAGTGCGCCCATTATTTCAAAAAATATTTTTGAAATAACGTGCGGCTTGTGTAGACATAGGGTAGCTATTTCCCAAAGTATGGGGTGGGTTGGATCTGGATTTTGATGTCTGGACAGCTCCATCTGAATCAAATCTACTGTGAGGCTTCAAAAAGTGAGTTCCTTTACTTTACCTTTCCTTTTGTTCAGTTCTGCCTTTGCACTTGTAAAAACCTTTTGGTCATAGGTTATATCACATTTCTGATGTGAACACGATCATCCTCGCTTCTTGGGAGGTCACACAAATCCTGAATTTCAAATTTGCTGAGTCATCACTGATTTCAGCTCTTCCCCTTTAGCAGTTTTCATATGGGGCCAGATTCACGTCAAGTTTTGCGTGGGAAAAACACCACCAGCTGCAAACATTTCACCAAAGGGGGTGGAGGGTGAGGGGGGCTGCAGCTAGCCTGCTTTTTTGCACAAAAAACAGCCACCCCTGCCCAGAGCAGTAATATGATTCAGTGTGTTTCCATATTTGCTTCCTCTGGCAGGGCTCTGAAGTCCCCAGTGGGCCTTTATGCTTTCCCTTGCTGCCAGCTGCAGTAGTCCTCAATGGTGCAGGGAAGGGCATTTAGGATCTTCCTGCAGTACTGAATGTGCATCTAGTCTTAGGTGGTGCTGAGAAAGTTGTGTATGCTGAGGAAAGCTGATGTGTGAGATGGTGCATCTTGCATGTGGCTGAGAAAGTGACAGTGGTGTGATATGAAAAAAAAAATCATGAATTACATTGGTGCTGTTTGCTTTATCTCTCTATACTAGCTAGGGTTTGGAGTAGACGAGCTAATAGATTATAGACATGGCAAAGACCTATGGTTCAATACTGGCCAATGAAAGAATGATAGCCCTCTTCCCCCTGATGCTTATTGGATTGAATCCATTTCCCTCATGTTTGCAAGAAGTAGAAACTTTGTTTATCATAGATACTTGGCCAGCATTGGAATAAATTTCACCTAATACATTAGTTGCAATAAATGTCTCACTTTTGCAGGGGATGAGTTCATTTAAGAGCAATATGTACAATATAATACATTGATTGCTATGGGTTCTATGATTCAAATGTGCCATCTATTATTTTCTCTTGTGAATAATGTGAAACAAAATCCTGTATGAAAGTCCAAAATTACCAAGACACACACCCATTCTGTTCAGAAATTCGCCCTCTCCAGGCCTGCCTATGGGGGGGAAACTCTCCCAGGGCCCAGTGATACAAAAGGGCCTGGAACTTCTGGCTGCTGCTGCTGTATGCTCCAGGGAGCCCTGAGGGCTGCCTGGGGAAGACACACTGCTCTCTGGGTGGTTCTGAGAGTGGCCTAGCCTCAGCCCCAGGCCCTCCCCTTCTGGGGGCATGGAGTAGCCACTCTCCTTTACCTTGCCCAAGGGCCCAGCCATGCTGTCAGCCCTGCTAGCCCTTTCAAGAATGTTTTGCTCCTTTAGTACCTCATTTGAAGCCCATGCAAGCTAGTGAGGACTCAGACCATTGGTTTCACTGGGTTTTGGGTTAAGTCCACAAGGTAAGTCCACACCGCAGTAAACAGATAGGATTGTTAGAACTGAAGTTAGCCTCAGCCATGCAGTTCAGGGCCAGCCCCAGAAGCTGGAGGCACATGATGCTTCTGGGGCTGGCCCCAGGAGCAGTGCCTCCAACCTCCAGGGCCGGCCCCAGGCTGCGGTGCACCTGGGGTGGCCTGTGGCTGCAGTGCCTCCAGGGCCAGGCCCAGACTGCATGGCCGTGGCAGCAGCACCTTTGGCCCCCGGGGCTGCGTGGCTGCAGCAGCAGCTTCCCCTGCCTCTCGGGCTGGCCTGTGGCCATGGCACCGGTGTCTCCAGCCTCTGGGGTTGCGGGGCTACAGCAGCGGTGCCTCTGGCCTCTGGGACTGACCCGCGGCCGCGGCAGTGGTGCCTCTGGTCTCTGTGGACATGGTGCCTCCAGCCTTCAGGGCCGGCCCTGGACTGTGTGGCTGCCATGGCAGCGGACCCTCCCTCTGGGGCATCTGGGACAGCATGGCTGCAGCCATTGCTGAAAGGGGGTATGAAGCCAGGTAAGGTTCCCCCTCATGCCCAGAACCACCCACCCCAATCCCGTCACTTCCCTCCCTCCTAAAACCCAGCACCCCAGCTCGCTCCGACACCCTCCCTTGTTCTTGCACCCTCTCTCCTGGCCATACACTGCACCCTCCCTTGTTCCTACTCCCTCCACCTAGCTAGTCACCCTACTCCCAGCCTGCTTCTGTACCCCAGCTCCCTCCCAGATCCTGCACCCCATCCCTATTCTAATTGCTGGCAGCCCTGTCTCACGCACTGTACCCCTAATTTTTGTCCCTACCCCAGTGCCTAAGGAGGTCCATAAAATTCACTAATTCCAGAACCCCAGAAAAGTAAATCTGATCTATGGAAAGCCCTGAACCTCAGTCCTGAACCTTCCTTTCCCCTCACCCCATGTTGCTGGGGCACCAGAGGAGTGAGGTGTCTCAGTTGGGGGCCACATCAGTGAGCGTTGGGGGGGTTTGGAGTTTTTTTGCTTCTCATTTGTGTGGTCCCCAACTGATTTTTTTTGTGGGTCAGTGACCCCCGACCCAAAAAGGGTTCCCCACCCCTGCCATAAATAAAGAAAACATTGAAACCTTTTGTGTTGGACATATTTTACTTTATTTAAAATGAAGTTTGATAAACTAACATGAGAGTTAAAACACTTAATCTGTTTAATAATTTAAATTAAACCATTCTTACTAGCTGCAGCTGGTTTTAAAAAAAAGGCCACTGTACCCATCACGGTAGTTCTCAACCCCGCCCCTTCCACCTGAGGCCCCTTCTGGGTTGGGCCGCGGCCCCTTCCAAAATTTGTAAAGTGGCCCCCATTCCAAAATTATTGCCCACCCCTGACCTTGGATCCTGGCTTGACTCAGACTTTGACCCTCCATCCCCATGGGGCCCTCAGATCCTGGATCCAAGCCCTGAATTAGCATAGTTTATAAACAGATGAAAGCCTAAGGCACTCCACTGCTTGAAGTTGAATTTGAATGCTGAGCTTAAATGGCAGGGTCGACATACCCATAAAGAGTACCAAGGTTCCTTGGATATGTCTCCATTGCAATAAAACATCTGCTGTGGGGCTATAAAAATTGCAGCGTAGCTGTTCATGGTCAGGCTGGTGCCTGAGCTCTTGCTTGGGTCATTATGGGGTCCCAGAGCCTGGATGCCAGCCTGAGCTACAATTTTATAGTCTCAGGCTCACAGGGCTCTGGCTATAAGTGGTGGTTTATTGCAGTGTAAACAGATGTTCCCCCTGAGCCTGATTTTTGCACCAGTGAAGTCAAATGGGAGTTTTACCCTCTACTTCAGTAGGACTATGATTGAGGCCTTAAACTGAAGCCAGTTCTGTTTTGGTGGCGTATGGTCTGTCTCATTCCTTCTTTCTCCCCATCCAATGCTACAATGTAATGAGGCATTTGTGATGGGAACAAATGGTTCCAATTCTTCTGTTGGCATCATGAGTATATTGGGCCATAGAGCTTGTGCTATGACTTGTGACTTCTGGCATCTATGGTTCAGCTTGCACAGCAGAATATATGGCACATTCTTGTCTTTGTGGTATTCTGTACCTGATCTGGGCATATTTGTAACTTAAACAAGAAATTGCTCTCTCCGTTTTTTTGATCAATTTTCTTTATTATGAAGACTAAAATAAACCTTTCTGTGCCCACTTGAGGGGCCTCACTGCTGGCGACAATAGCACTGTGCTTACAGTGGATAACGAAGAGCATGAAAGGATAAAGATGACTTGCTGCTTGCTAGTGTTTGTTTTTACTTGAATTTTGTTTGTAAGTTTCCTGTGTACACTTTGTGCTGTGCTAAGTGTGTGTTCTGTGTATTTAGGTTTCGCAAACTTCCTTCTTCCTATGCTGTAGAGCTCATCACAATCTTCATCTGGCAGCTGGCCGGGAAGCCAGTCTGTTTCAGCTTGGTTCAAGGGATGAGAGCTATCCTGAAGTTTCTGGTTAGATACCCAGAAATGTGCATCGTTTGGCACAAACACTACAGCCCAAACTGTATGATTTTCAAAAAGGTGATTCAGAAGGAAACTAGGTAATTATATGAGAAAATGTTCACTGTCATCGTAAATATACCCACCCGACAGATTAAGCTGAATTCTGCTTCAGTCCTTAGTGGATCATGGGGAAAAGGAGGCCCTATAACTCATGGAAGGCAATGCAAATACCCTTAAGAGACGACTAACATACTTTAAAGAGAGATACAAACTATGGAGTGATTGTGTGTATCAACCTATTTACAGATGGATACTCCCTTTACTATTATAGGTAGAGACTGTACACAGAAAGTGAAATTTACCCCACTGCATATAGCCCACACAAAGGGCTAAATATTAAAGGGAAAATTTTCTGTAACTGGTTGATAGAAGAATTTTCTTCCTTTGTGCATCCGGCCTGAGGCACTCTACTGCTCCAGTTGTCATGAGAAGTGTGCCTGCTGGAAGACCTTCAAAGACCTATAAGTGGACTTGGAAGGATCCAATTATCAGTAAATGTTAGTAAGTGTTGATTTCACTGCATACAAATGGTAAAAAAAATGTTGACCTATGATGATAAAAAATTAGACAAAGATCATATCCTTGAGAAGTTTGATTTAAGAATATTTACATTTTATGTTTTGACTTATGAGATCAAGAATTTGTGTTTTAACAAGTAAACTTCATTACTTTTTGAATCTCATGGTTTGTCATTGAATAATTGTCTGATCCCCTCTCCATAATTTCATGAAACTATGAAATTTAAGTAGATAATTTACAAAAATGCTTAAAGTAAACATAAATAGTATCTGCCAACATTATATAAAAATTGAATTCTGCTAGGCCTATGTATAAGACACGGCATTACTGTGAGATCCAGATATGTTCCAAATTATGGAATTTAATTTCTGGCAAGTTATCAGAGCTGTTTTTTGTTTATACTTTTACTTAGTTTGTGCAGCACCTAGCACAATAGAGTCCTAGATCATGAGTGGGGCTCCCAGGTGCTACCATTACACAAATACATAGTAGTAATAAGTTTAAAAAGTCCTATAGATTTTTTGCTTGCAAAAAGATATATTAAGAGAATATGGAGAATCCACGATTAAACATATAAGTCAGAAAATGACATAGTTTAAGATTTCTTTGTACATCTCCTAGCACACGGGCATATTGCTCCATGATTAGGACTTCTTGGTACTAAGGTCATACAAATAATAAATAACAATTATGTGCTGTTAGCATGCATGTTAATCTTTAATTACTTGATTACATAATCTCAATTTCATATGTTATAGAATACATTTTAGAAAAGGTCACATACATAGATTGTGTAGCATCTTATTATACTTTCAAGTTTTACACATTCACTATTACTGTCATAGGATACCACCTGTCTGCATTGACTTGATAGACTTTTTTTAAGTTCTTTTCTCTCTAAGGCATGTATTTTAACAGTTTTGCTAGCACCTTTATGTATGTTCCTTTCAACCAATATTACAGCCTTCCAGAGGTTCTGTTCCAAGCATTAAGCACTAAACTATGCTGCAAACACAGGTGGTCTATAAATATGGCAGCAAATTTTCCACCCTTGTTCATTCTCTCTCTCTCTCTCTCTCTCTCTCTAATCTGTAGTATTGCTCATAAGTACAATTACTACGTATCTTTCATATAAATGACTTGTATGGGCTCTGCTTGACTGACACACTGGTGCAAGACTGTGCTGCTATGTGGGTCTAATGCTTTAGAACCACATCAGCCACCAAATCAGAGGCTCATTTAACTGCACATCCATAATGTGATCTATGCCAGCAATGCCCCACTACAATATATATTGGACAAACTGGACAGTACGAGAGAGAATTAATGGACACAAATCAGATATCCAAAAAGTCAACACACAAAAACCTGTTGGGGAACACTTTAACCTCCTGGGCACTCATTAAGGGATCTCCAAGTTGCTGCTTTGTTTCAGACCAATTCCACAAGTCAAATACACAGAGAAGGATTGGAGCTCCACTTCATTCTCAAGTTTAACTCTCGCGCTAATGGTTTAAATCACAATATTGGATGACTCGCCATTATCAACCAACCATGCAATGAAGGTGCCAATGGTTCTTGATGTCTGTATAGAATCTGGTATTAGAACTCTTCCTTTCCTAATGCATACTAATGGTTCTTATCTGCGTCTTTTAACTATTTAGTCTTTAAGATGCTAATAGACTATTTGTTGTTTTTTAAGTTTTTCCTGTTACAGACTGGCTCAGCTAACCCTTTGAAACTTATTTACCCAATGTCATCTTCACCTTCCTCCAAAGTTCCCCCTCCCCCCCTTCCTTCCCTTATTTATTCTTAGATCTGGATCTCCAACACTCTGGTCATCTGAAGAAGTGGGCTGTGCCCACGAAAGCTCATGATACCATCTACATATTTTGTTAGTCTATGAAGTGCTACCAAACCATTTGTTGTTTTTTAAATTTTTTGCGTTACAGACTAACTCGGCTACCCCTCTGAAACTTAGAAAAAGTTGTATGGTGATATCTTGTATCATTTAAGAATGTGATCATGTAATAATAAAAACTGCATTGTAATGTGTGGGTGTGGGTTTGAATATATACACCCACACTAGAGATAGAATTAAGGACATTTAGACAAATATAACTTGGCATTTTCTGTCTTTTTGTATTCTGTGAAGACTTAATACTTTGTTAATATAAAGAGAATAGAGTATGTTTAAGTTGTAATATAAAGTTCAGGCAAACAATACTACATCAATAGTTCTATTGTTTATGAAACATTTAAAACATTAAAGAAATAATCAGGGAATAAGAGTACTTCTGGGCTACATACATTTCTCCATGTGTCTGTCCCTTTTAAATGAGTAAGTAACATGACCAGAAAAAAGAGGTGATGCTATGTGATTCTAAAATCAAAAGGGATTGAAGAATGAAAAGGTCACACTCCTACAGCTTTGGCCTCATGGCCTGTGTATTATCAAGTTCACCCCTTTCTTTGTTGTCTGGTGTTACAAAGTACATCTGGTTTTTTTTGGTAGTGGGGAGGGGGCTTAATTTATTACCTCAGACAGAGTGAGAGAAGTGGTAGAAGTCCCTGTTAAGGACAATAATACAGTAGTAATAGACTATATAAAGTAAAACATGCTTTATTCTACTTTCAAGCACGATACATCTGACATTTTTTGAAACATCAGATTTTTTTTTCATCTTATTACAAATAGTGCTGCTTTCCAATGCCATTGGGTTAGCTTTTGGTTGGTTATATAGTTACATCAGAGCTACATTTGTGTGTGTGTAGATTTCTAGATCTCACCTCTAGGTATTGATTTCATATTGATTCTTATTTTTCTCTCAGGCCATTTGTTTTGGATCCTGCAAATCCAACATTTAACATGTGCAAGAACAGCAATGCTTGGGATGAAGTGGCTCATGTGGCAAGACGGAGCCTCCTTAAGCCACTTTTTAATGGTGTGCAAGCAAAGGAGCCCTGGCTTTTTACAAACGGCTGGTAAATACAACCACCATCACCAAGCTAATACCTTCTCTGAAGTCCTGTCTAATAGCTTTTCCATGGCAGAAATATTGTAATATAAAGAAATGGAAATAAAGAAGGGGAGGAAGTTTTGTTCTTACTCTTTAAATTCTTTGTCATTTCTTCTGAATAAACTAGACAAAATCTGCTCTAATCAGGGAATTAAACCATCTGCTTCATTTTAATCCCTGTGTGAGAGAAGAAGCTATGCTTACCATCTCTTCCTTCTGTTTGTAAAAGTTCAAGCACTGGAATAAAGAGGGCAATATTTCATAGCTCCTAAAACTCCTTCCTTACCAGCTTGCTAGAATTCCATAAAAGTTTGAGCATTGTTTATTTAAAAATGGACCATGGAAAGAACTGAATGGTTACACAGTTAAGATGACTATTTATAGCTACATAGCATCTGGTGAAACATTAATTTGCAATAGATCAATGGTGGAAGACTCTACAATAGGCTGTCTCTCAATACATTGTTAATATCTGGAAGTTTTGCCAACCACATATCTCCCGAGTATAAGATGAAGGGAAGGTTGGAAATACAGTGAAGAGTGGAGATAAATTATGTATCCAGAGTTTACCAATTGCATGTTTTACGGCAGCACTAACCATTTCAGTGTGTAAAGATACTGTTTCATATACAGGTACAACATAAGTAATTGGGACTACAGCCAAAAGCCTCACCTGAAGGTAAGCTGGAGAGACTGCATGAATTGCTGGAATGCTGGTTGTGGCAGGAGTGCTACTAAGAATAGGAAAAACAGCATGGAGTATGAGAATTGATCGTACAAGATGCTTGAGAGTAAACATAATCTCCCAGGGTCAGGCTAGTGGTGAGGAAAAAACTAGACAGACAGAAATGGAGGGAAACTGAAGTGGGAAAGTAGTCAGCATCAATTTCCTCTGGGTACAATGCTGTGTTAGTCTTATGACTGTTAAATCAAAGTAAATTTAAAATGACTATTGCACCAAATCCTGGATCTCAGATGATGCAGTGGACTAGTGTGAAGTAATTTATCTATGTGCAGATAACAGCTCACATAATTGAAAGAAAGAAATTAAAATTTTCAAAAAATCAAATTATCAGTCCATTGTAAGTATCCTGTAGGACTGTTTGTTTTTTTTCATTCAAAATATAAAAAACAAATTCCTTTGCTATTTACAAGCTGTTGTTTAATAGTTTGTGATGTTTATCTATCCATTTGGATATCAGGATAGACTTTAAACAGTTGTCATCAAATATAAAATAAAGCATGTGCTGTTCACTGATGCTGTAAAAAAAATCATTGTACTCTGTGATTCATTGTGTTTTGAAAACACATCCTGAATGAAGATTATTTTTTCTAAGTGGCCCATGCCAATATAGACACTAGTGCTTAGTTAATTACAGTTCAATTTGTTCTGAGAGAGAGAGAGTGAATGCCACCCAGTCTGTCTCCTGATGAGCCAGATAAATTAAAAATTCATAGTTTTCCATTATCTTGTATTTGTTTCAATGACATAATTGGCAAGATTCCACTTCCTGAAATTTTAATTGCATTGGTATATGTTTCTCAACTTAATATAGCAAAGTGTTGCTATAAGATTGATTTCTGCTCTCAGCAGCGATGTTTTCACTTAAGGGTTCTCTCAATGGGCAAAAATAAATAACTGAGAATGAAAAACATTTAAAAACCTCATTGCTGCTACCCAGCACAGACTTTGATCACAGCTACTACTTTTGAATCTGTTTTCTTTTTTTATTCTCCTATGGAAGCTCCTAGTACAAATGAACAGAATTACTGAGAAATGGATACTGTCTTTTCTTGCCAGTACAAACTGCTCCTTACTAAATAACTTCTCCCAGAAATCTTAGCAAATGAGTCAGGTTTCAATTTTTTCATTTATCAGGTATGTTGCAGTAGTTCCCAGGGGCCTTCTGAGAAGAGGCCCAGCTATATTAGACTCTGTACAAACAGAATAGATATAGTTCCTGCCCAAAAAAAGCATGAAGACAACTGACATCTTGTCAAGATTCTTTTCTCTGAAGCTGAGCTTTGTTTTACTTAACGGGCTTCCATCACCAGTACACTAGAGTGAATGGTTTTCCAGCAGCAGCGCTATCATTCTTTCTGCACAAGTCCTGGTTTGCTCTTTCGCTTCACAGGGTGAGTACCTTCTTGGACTCAGCTTTACTTTGGAAAAAAACCTACTTCATTCTTTTACTATCCAAAGTATTCTTTTTTTTTCTACATCAAAACGTGTGACCCTTAAGTATTAATGGCCATATTCTTATAACAGTGGGTGTACTAAATTGGAGCTGCGCTTCTTACGCAAGAAAAACACCAGTTTACATTAAGTCAATTCACTAATTCATCAGTGAATTGAAAACTCCCAGTCAGATGATTTTGCTGGAAAAAGGGCTATAGAATCAAGCTCTTGGTGGTGACATATTAGTTGCAGATTTCATAAATGCCAGTAGCTTAGTTTATAATAAGGTTTTTAACAATACTCTAAAACCTGACATCTTATGTAGTATACCGTGAATTAGCGAATATAGCTCGTGGGTTGTCCATGTTTTTACCTACCACGCCCTCCCCCCGGTGGGGTATATATGTCTGCATCTTATGCAATTTGATTTTTACTCATATTACAAGAAGACAAGATCAACATAATAAAATCAGCATCTTTGATTTAATAATAATTTAATAAGAGCGGCAATGTTGTTGTGTTTACTAAAATAAAAGTTAAAACGTTACTTACTGTGAAGCTACTAAATAAATACATGTTAATACATACGATACCACAGCTTTATAGCTGGCAAGGGGCAACCACATCAAAGACCACCAGATTCTTTTATGAAGGCAGCAGACGTCTCTGCAGGTTATGTACATCCGCGGGTATTCTAATATATTTTTTACACACCATAGAAAAACTGGGGGTAATACATGAGTGCGCCTTATACTTGGACGCGTGTTATATTCGCTAATTTACGGTAAGTCAATCCACTCTGATATTAAGTTGGCTTTTCTTTTCTTATTGCAAAAATGCAAGGAACATATACAATTTAAGACACCGAAGGTCGGTCTATACTGCAATGAGTACAAGTAGACAGCTCAGAGCTAGCTTTAATTTAGCTATTTCTGGTACCAGAGCATTGGGGGCTGTAAGGGTCTGGGCTTCAATGAAGCCTGTGTTGCCAAGGCTTCACTGCTTTGGTACCCAGACTAGCTTGGGTATGTCTGTATGAGCTGCATTTACATTGGGATTGCAATGTAGACCTAGTATTAGACAGATATGATCAAAAGTCCTGTACTACAGGTTGAACCTCTCTGGTCCAGCAACATCTGTGGTCCAGCATGATTTTAGTTAGCTGGCCGATCACTTATCGTGAGTGTGGCCAAGTTTCCCATGTTGTTTTACAGCTACCAGCCCTGGCTCTGAGTGTTCTGTGATATTATTTGGCTCTAATTTACCCCTCAATGTTTTCTCAGAGCCCAGTCAGCACTGGAAATATTGGTAATACTGCTAGACAATATTGGCCTCCTGTGGTCCAGTCAGGTCCTGAGGGTGCTGCACTGGAGAGGTTCAACCTGTACTAAATAGTTGTACATGCAGTGAGGCTTTTGCAGAATAGCTGTGTTTAAACTGTACTATTTTTATAGTCTATGCTACTGGAAGAATCTTCCTACAGTAACACCGAGAAAATAAACCACATAGACAGCAGCAATACTATTTGCTTGCATTGTCACTAGGAAACCAGAATGGTGATGTAGAGTGCATGTGTGTGACAGGCCTTTATGCATAAACTATAGTCCTTCATGTTATCTGGTACTAGTAATGTCTAGCTTTTCAATCAGAAGGTCTGTACAAAACCTGTAACCAAATATTTCCTTTATCTTTGTACTAATTTCTCTTACTGAGGAAGATTTTGTACTGATCAACATTGTATATCACTAATATGCCACCAAAGTTTTCTGCAGCAATTTTCTGTTCAAGTTAGCTTTAATACATCATTTGTATACCACTTCATGGACCAAGGGTTACTGTTTCTGTTTAGATCTGAAGTTGAAAATATTTTCTTTCAAATATGTGATTTCTTCAGCTCTAGAGAATACACAAAACAGCAAATGCAAGTGACTATGGGCTACTTCCATGTGTGACCTAACTGGCAAGAATTAAGAGTTCAGTGTTATAATTCTACTTCAGAGCAACAGGGTTGTAGGGTTGTGCTAGTGATAGCCACTTAGGGCCAGGTCCATTTGATCATTATTTGAGGATGGGGTAATTTGGTTGCTGTAGATCTGACTTAGTGCTAAACTCAGTATTTCCTTCTTTTCTTTGTAAAACCGTAATTCTTGTCCAGCTTTCCTGGCTTCCTCCAGTTCTCTCTGTGCCACTTGTAGCTCTTGGGAAATAATTCCTGGAGATTCTTGCTCCTTCATAATCCAGTCCAGGGCCATATGACTTCTCATCCTTTCATCTAAGGAATACTGGGAATAATAGGAAATTACTTCCTATTACCCAAGAAATTCACAACAGAAATAAGTTATTAACAAAATGGTTCTCCTTTTAGTCAAATAGGCTCTAATAGAACTTCTCAGCTTCTGTTCTGAAATTTTAGCCAACATATTCCAGAATATAACAGCAAATGTGTATCTTTCAAACACTGCTATCTTAAAGAAGCTAATGTGACCATAAAGCTAATGCAGTTTAACATTAATCTTAATTTTAAATTAGGATATTTCATATAATGTGATTTTTTTTTTTTTTAAAAAACAATCCTTATTTTTGTTAACATGCCATAAAGATTTTGAAGGAATTATTGTACAACCAATTTAGAATTTTACACTGTATTGCATTACTCACTAGGGAGAATCTCAAAGCTCTTTACAAGTATAAGACTCAATCCTGCAAAGATTTATGCATTTACTCAACTTCACAGGCACTTCTTAACCTGAGTGGGAACACGTGTGTGTGTGTGGCAGGACTGAGGCCTATGTTTGTAATGACCTGCAAATACATCTGACTCTGAACTTGTGGACTCTTATCAGATCAGGGTCTGGAACTTCTATACAGACTCTGCACAGCGATTGTGTCAACCACCAGTGAAATCCAACCCCATGTGAGATGACACATAGCAGTTGTTTAACAGTACATTACATTGAGTAAACGCTGTATTTCTAGAAGAGGAAATTAAGAATACCTCAGTCACCTGTGATTCCAGAAGGAATGTTAGTAAGTAGAAAGTATATTTGTATACAAAAACTTTTAGGGCTCTTTATACTGCAATTAATATTTGCAAGTGCATTGAGAAATACTGTAACAGAGATGCCTGAAAATGAGTTTTTCCTCTTTGGATAACATTTGCTGTAGGGCTCACGAATCATCTTGAAGCATTTATATTTGAATTAAAAAAAATAAAAGTAATCATAAACGCATTCAAGCAAATACACTTCCAAGTATTTTTACAAAAACAGAAGATGAGAATAAATCTAGTCTATAGTTTATTCCAGTAAATTTTCTAACTAATTTTCCATTTGTCAATTGGTGAACTAGGCAACAAATGGCAACAGATCAGAAGCAGAGATCTGTTCAATAACTTCAGTTTTCAATGGCCGTTTTTTTTACAGTCAGTTTCACTATCTTGGTGCTGTAGGGTTTGGAGTTCAGGCACAATAAGGGAAGGTGTTTTGTTGAAATAATTATTTTAATAAAAAAATTAAAAGCCATGAAAATATTTATATATGTTCCATTAGATTCTTGAGGACCAAATGTAAATGGAGCATCCACATAATTTATACTTAAAATGGGAACGGTAAGCACAAACCTTAAATAACTGAAGAAGAAGAATTAAAACAAAAGGAGGCTAATAGAATAGTTATACCTAAGGTTGTTTTCTTTCACCTTAGTCAGTGCACAGCAGACTATTATTTGGTCATCAGAAGAAACTGCTTTTCTAAATAATCTCTTTATAAGGGTCACCTCTGCACACATTTGTTTTTGCTTCTCTAAATCTCAGGTCCTGGTTGGATACACCAGTCACAGTGTGGCAGCTTATTGTAATCTCTTACCTGACGGGAACACTTTGTTTCACGTAAGGCTTTAAGGCTTCCATTCCAGTGCAGTAGCTGAAAGACTATCATCAGCTCCTGTGGAATGAAAACACATTAATTACTGATGGAAATCTTCAAAAGCATCACCTTTGCTCTTTTAAACCGAATAAGATAGTGTAGATTAGGTATCGGAAAGTGATGCCATAAAGAAACAAAATTGACCCTAATCACATTAAAGGGTGTAATGCATTAATGAAAGGCATATGGCCATCTAGCTGAAAGCTACACGTTCCACAGAAAACAGGCGATAATCCTAGTATAGTGCACAACATTCCCACTCTCTATGGTACAGGTTCTAGGCCTAGATCCTAAAAGCTCGGCCTTTACTCACAGGATAGAGGGCACTTAGGGTCCCACAAGAAGCACCAGCTTCATGGAGGATCAGTCCCTTCATAGTCCCAACATGTGTGAACTGTGGTTGAAACCACAGTAGAATACCTTTGTTCTTCTACATAGTGATTGCATTACAAGTCTAACTATTTACTTTACACTGTGATACTGCTATGGAAAGCACCACCCAAAACCAAATTTTGTTCATTGTTTAAAATTAACCTAACTCTCTCCCATGCACCAAACAGGAGCAGAATTATATCACCACTAATTGACATTTATCAATAATCTGAAAGCTCTTTGAATTCAATAGGGTTACCCTCACATATAAATAGCTACATAACTTAGCAAAGATACATTTTCTGTTGTAGGCAAAAGAGGAACACAATGCCAGAGTTAATACTGGTGTCTAATAAACTTCTACTGTGGGACATCAATTTTTAAGCACATGCCTTTCCCCAATTAAATTATCACTGATTATCAGGACTTTTGTTTAGATAAAAATGAAATGGAAACTGTAAATTACTAGCTTTTTATAGTGAAACAAGAATAGATATTGCATCAGTAAAAAAAAAAAAAAAGATTATTTAAAATTGGAGCTTGGCTTACCTAATTAACAGGGCAAAAGCTAAACTAAATGACTGTGTACATTTGAACTCATTTTGAGTCACTGTTTCAATATTTACTACATATGAGAAAAGTAGCCTATCTTTGCCTCCCACATTACATGCAGAGCATGTGGAGAATTTTACTTCTAAATACTGTTTCTTTTACATAGCTAAATTAGATTAATTTTAAAAACTTTGTTTTGTAAACTTTGCCCTGATACATCAGGTCAGCAATTTTTTTAGACCTGTACATTAGTGTGCACAATTTATTACTAATGTTATTGCCTCATTTTTACAGATGGAAAAAGTTAGCAGGCAGGTTAAATGACTTGCTAAAGGCCTCAGAGAGAGTTAGCTCCAGGGTGCATACAAAGGACTTCTGTAAAATCCGTACTAATGCCTGGAACATATTTAGCAAACATCATTCAGACCTGTTTATTGTGGGAGAAGACACAGCACTTTTTATTGCCTTTGAACACACATTACTGGGGCCCTGGGCCTAGTAAACATTAGAGTTAGATTGATGGATGGAGATAAAGATGATGATCTCACTGAAAATCTCACCTTAACTGGGAGCCCCACTTGACCTCAATGTCACAGGAGATGATGTACTGGAAATTAATACATACCAGAAATGTTATGGCCTAAACCTATCCAACACTTGACCCCTCCTGGGAAGGCCCATCTTTCCTAATGAGGAAAACCAAAAGGATTCGATGTATAGGCCAGGAAACCTAAACTAGAGCCTGATGAGTATCCCCACCCTTAAAAAAAAATTAAAAGAATTAAATTCAATAAAACAGGCAAAAGATGAGAGAGAGGGTGTTTAAAAAATTGTGACAGGACCTGCTAAAAGGGAAATGAAGGATCTTAATGAAAGGATGTAGTATGTGGCCTTTAACACATAAACCAGAGTCTGGTGAGTAGTATCAACTCCTTGGAATTAAGAAAACTACATCTAAAAGTGTGAGAAAAGCTAATATGCAAAAAGAGGGATTTTAAAAGTCTTGCAAAGAGATGTTTTTAAGGAAAAAGGACTATTTGTAAACACATGTTATAGCTAAAAGCATAGCATGTAGTCCCACATGCATAACTGAAGAGAAATCTGTAAAAGATGTATAGTGATACTTTATTTATCCAAGGAACCAAGTCTCTATTACCAGATCCAAGAACCCCCCTGCCCGACAGAGGATGTAGTATGTGGTCTTTAACACATAAACCAGAGTCTTGTAGATAGTAGCTGATGGAAAAGTCATGTAGTACTGACCCTTCCTCAATTGTTAATCTTAATATATGGAAAATCAGAGATGTTTTAAGGAAAAAGGACTATTTGTAAACACATGTTATAGCTAAAAGCATAGCATGTAGTCCCACATGCATAACTGAAGAGAAATCTGTAAAAGATGTATAGTGATACTTTATTTATCCAAGTGATATTTTTTACACAATTGTTAGATTGATTTTATTTAAAGCATTGTTAATAACCGTCTCTGAGTGTTAAAAGAGAGGGAGAAAATGCAAATGGGAATCCCAAAAGACTAAGACATTAGAGGTTGTGAATTCTTGTAGATATTAGGTATTTACATTGTTTCAAAAGGTCTGCCAAAAACTTTGAAAAGTCATTTCATCCCATCTGACCCTTCCTCAATTGTTAATCTTAATATATGGAAAATCATTAATTTCTTCTTCTTCTTTTTTTTTTTTTTTTTTAATTTGAATTGGTATCCTTCACTTGCTCATCGACCAATCCAAATCTGAAGTTTACTATTGGCAGGGTACAGCTCAGCCCACTGCTTGGGCTTCTCGAAATATGTAGTTCAAAATTCACATCTCACAGTAATAGTGAGGTTATGCCATCTCATTTGCTAGTCATTTCCCTTTTCCACTAATTTGATTATTATTTTTACATTACTTATGTATTTGCTTGTCCCAGTTAGATAAATCTGAATGCTCACAGGCAGAGTGCATGAACTAGTCTCGATTCATAAACAGTTATTAAAAAAACAAAAAAAGCCCTAAATTACAGTCAGTTGGTGATTCAGATACACATCATCTTCTTCCTAGTCTATTTTTCATTGGAAATAAATACTACATTAAATAATTTGAAAAATAAGTGGGGTCATTTTAAAAACCTCATCCCATACACATGTTCTTTTCATATAGCTCTATATTTATTGAGACCTAGCTAAAGGAAACATGTTTACAGATGAGGTTTTTAAATATGTTTTGTGTATTTGGAAGGATATAAACAAACAGATCTGCCTGGAGATTGTATTAGCTCTCCATTATTTTAAATGTTTGAAGGCATTACTCAAGGACAACATCTCTCAGACTAGACTATAACCTTGCAAAGACTAGCTGACAAAGTACAACAGATAATTACCATTCCTTCCAATCACCAGGCATTCAAATAGGAATATTTTTCCCTGTATACACTACATTAGACAATATTTAGCTATTCATGGTAAAATCAAATGTGACGTGCAGTGCTGGATTTCTGACTTCCCTGTACATGCTAAAGCCGTAGAATACTTGCATTGTCTTTAGCACAGAATTTCTATAGGAATGCATATATGCAAATAAAGAATATTACTGTTCATTGAAATGCAGAGGCCTTATCAGTTTTTGGTTAGTTCCCAAGGTATAGTCTTCAATAATGCAATATAAGACAACTGCCACTTTTAATTAGGGATTAGAACAAAACTCAGTTTAAAAAAAAAAATCATCTGGATAATTGCTAACAGCATTCACCGAATACTGAATATGAATACAGAACTACAGAGGATATGAACAGGGAAATCAGAAGATGCACACACCAAAGATCTGGATGGAAGGAGGATGGCAACAGAGGAGTAACGAGGAAGGAGGGTCTCTTCTATAATAGCCATGATCACACGATATTGCCATTTTATGATAATTGGCATTTGTTTTATGGCTTTTAGTCACTCAGATTTGAAGTTTGATCTTAATTTAACTTTCCTCATTGTTGCTACACTGTGCTGAGGCCTCAACTGAAATGCATCTACCGTACTTCTATTTGACAAACACTTATAAATGTAACAACAACAAATAGTCTAGTAGCACCTTAAAGACTAACAAAACACGTCGATGGTATCATGAGCTTTCATGGGCAAAACGCACCAAAAGCTCATGATACCATCTACATGTTTTTGTTAGTGTTTAAGGTGCTACTAGACTATTTGGTTTTTTTTTTAATTTTTCCTGTTGCAAACTAAATCGGCTACTCCTCTGAAGCTTATAAATGTGTAGTTTTTAAAAAGCATTTTCCAACATATATTTAAACAGCAATCAATTAAGCTGAAAAACTTATGAAGTGGTGAAGTTCTACTAATTAGTGCATGATTATTAACTGTTCCACATGTAGTGGTACTTTGTAAGGTCTGGTTTAATATGTCACGTCCTGGAGTGTCCACCCACTCTTACTAATGTCAAGAGGAAGAAATGAGCCTATTTTATATAAGAGCCAATACACATAGGTTTTCAGTGTTTATCAATCTTACCTGATTATCTTTAACAAGGTGTGATGTACCTTGGTAACAACTGGATATCACAGATCTTGGATTCATGCTCTTGGATTCATGCATACAGGCTCAAAAGGCCTTTGAGGGAGGTCTATACAGTTCTTTCCTGCTGGGGGAGTTTTGTACTTCACTACTTCCACTTGCCTGCTTCATTCTACAGCTACCATAATTCTTCCTGATCAAAGCTCTTTTTTTCAGGTTCAGCTATTCTGTTTTACAGAAGACAAAGCACCTTCCTTTTTTGGGCATTATGAGCAAGACAAAGTGAAGACATATAGCATTTCCATGAAAAAAGACTAATAACCAAGCCTGAAAAGATGTGGCTGCTAACCAGGGAAAGCAGAGAACAAGGCAACTGACCAGATGGACAGAGAGTCTGAGAGTTCCCTCTTGACATCAGCCAGCCTACCCTTCACATTGTCTTTAAACTTCACTTTCAAAAGTGAATAAATCAAGAAGCACAATTTTATATCTATGTACCTGAAATTCTAACATAGTTTTCCCAATGTTTGACTCCAACATATAATGATAGGCCCCGATGCTTGTGCTTGGGTCATCAGCATCACTTAAAGTACCCTTGGGAAGGAAACAAGAGAGGAGGATTAATATTGGGATGTTTGGTTAGTTTTTGAAAATAAAAAAGGCCAGTATTGAAAACCTGAACCATCCATCATGCCCCTCCCTCCTTCCCTGTCCTGCTAAACAATTTGGAAGTAAAAATCAGTGAATCACAATTACATTGACCAACCCTCTCCAGCACCATGCGGGAATTCTGAAAGTACAGTGACAGCTAGTATATTTTAGTTTATTTCTAATTAAATATTGATCTTTCTAACAGGAAATGTTGTGAATCCTTAGGAGATCTGCCAGTCTTCCTGGAGTGATACTGAATGAGACTCCAACTAACATATTATCATTGGGAATGTGGATACATGGAAAAAGAACTAACTAGAGATGGTTGAAACTCCAAAGGTTTGTGTTTAGATAAGCATTCAGAAGCTTAGGAGCTTGTGTGATGTGCTGAGCCATACCCACCCACCGACCTTATTGCCTTTTTGTAGTTCCAATCATCTAGTGACTTTGGGAGCCATTCCCAGACAAAACAGCCCTGATCTTGGGTAGAAATCCTGTGACTGGATAGCTTCTCCAATATTAGGTTTCCTTTTTTCACCCACCCAGGCAGTCCACTTCCCTCAGACATCCTTGCTTGGCTAATTGGCTCACTTGTTTCTTTCTCTGACTGCACATTGACTTGATGTTTCAGGCTAGCTCAAGTTCATGTTGAGCTGTCTCAGATCTTGCATACTAAAGAATTTAAAGGCCAATGTACAGTTCCATGCAGAAAATATCATTCTTCAGACTTCTGGAGATCAAGTCTGCTAGCTGTTCCCACAAAGCTACAGGAGGAAGGAGCAGTTTAATCATTCAAAGATGTAAGATCAGAGAAAGACAGCAGTGTTTGGTCTGCTAGGACTGGAAGAGCACATGCACATGAATTTTACACAAAGTTCTCTGAAAGTTAACATATGGATTAATTAATATGTTCAATGACACCAAAAGTGAGCAAACTCTCCCACCTATTCTAAGAGAAGCTGTAATTTCAGTTATTCCTAAATCTGGGAAAGAACATCTTAAGTCTAAGAAGAAAGAAATAATTTGGGATTTCCAGTATCTCCTCTAAAAGAGATGAAGATCATGTAGAAACATGACCATATCAGAACTTTTTTCAATAAAGGTTTCTTTTAGATGTAAATTGTGGATGGAGCTACAGAGGCAGGTATGTAAAGGCCTGTTTACTATCCATTTTCTTTCCTTCTCCTTTGCCCTCTGGTACTGACTGCCATGTCAAAGCAAGAATCTTTCCAGGAGCTGGAAGAAAGTATGAGAGAGGGAAAAGGATTCTGTTGTGAGTGGCTCCTCCTTATACACCACAATCAAGAGGAATATGGGAGGGCCCCTGCTTAATTAATTACAGAAAGGGAATTAAGCCCTGACCATTTTAGTTGTTAATGATCCAGAAGGGCAAGGAATATTTTTGTATTTGAGTTTGTTGTAACTCAGAAGGTGGTTGGATTATGTGACCTGACCAGAAAGCCAAGCCAAGCCACGCCAACTCATAGAGGATGACTTTTAGCCTCCAGGGGCACGAGGTGCTGAAGAAAATGGCAGCACTGCTCCTGGAGATGAGAGGGGTGCTCAGAGAAAAAAGTGCACTTCACTACACCCTCATCAAATTTCCCACTTTGTGCCCCCCCCCCCACTCCAATGAGGCAACCAGATGGCAAATTTCTACCCTTCGCTATCGATATGCAACTTGAATTGGCTTCAATGGTCCCTCAGTGTCTTACTGGAACTTTGAGGTGGAGCTTGGGTTTTGATTGGAATGGAAATTTTTGATAAGTAAAAAAACAGTGGTTAACTCTCCAAATCAGAATGTATCTGAGTCAATGATAATTCAGATATGCAGCTCTTGATGGTAATGCCTATTGCCCTCAAAATGCTCATCACTGCCTCAGGTGAGTGTAGCCAGACAGAACCCCCCCTCCTCCCTCTGACATCCTTGGGAGAGAGAAATCCTTGAGAGCGAAACTCTGTCTTCAAAGGCTCCAGGGCCTCCAGAGGTGCTGGAATAACAATGGCCCTGGATGCTAGACAGGAACCAGATAACAGCGATGATTGGGCCAGCAGGCGGTCGGGGGCCTTGGGCTACCTTTGGCTGGTACCAGTATTGATACGCCTACACACGCTGCCCCATCAGAGAAAAGGATGTCTGGCCCTAATGATTTAGTTACCTCCACCTCTCAGGTGCAAATTAAGCTTTGGACCCCCCTGTGGGAATGGGCGTCACAAAGACGTTCCAACTTAATTGGCATTTTAATGACAAGAGAAGCGTCTACGTGACCACAGGGGTATAAAGTGGGGCCCTGTGCCCCACTCTAATTGGAGATCCATCCATATACCTGCTGGTCAGGCGGTCTTGGACCCCCCGAGACTTTAGGGATGCCTTCGTCTCGTATCGACTGCTTCCCATTGGGATTGAGAGAAAGGCTGGCTTCGCCGGAGTAAGGATCGCAGGGGTGAGAATATACCTGCTAGGTGTCTATTTTTGCACGCATTCAATAAGAGCTCAGAGAACCCAAAAGGGTTTCATGGTACCTTTAAGTGACTTTTCATTGTATTTTCTGTCTTGCCTGTTGTAGTGGCTGTGTCATCTGTAACACAGCAGTAACATTTAACAGCTAAGCTTGCCTTGCAACAATAAAATAGTAACTGTTTAAGCTTTTAACCTGACTCCTCCTGTTGCTGTAACAGAACCAAACATAATCAAAAGAACCATAGCCGGTCAGAGGTAAATGCAGTAAGAGCTGAGCGTTGAGTTGTGCCGCCTCCACGTGGCAGACTCTTTGGGGCACCCGTCAGCCTCCCTAGCTGCCCGCTGCGAAGGGACTCTGTCCTAGCAGCTAAAGACTCGGCTGTGATAGGGCTCACAGACCACTCATTACCCCGGCCACCAGCTAACAGTGAGAGATGCTATGAAACTACCTCCCATCCCCAGTCTCTTCTTGGCTGTGCAGGACTGCTGCCTAATCATTGGAACGCCTAGCTTCACTTATTTGAGATGATCCACCAAAAATGTCTGCTAAATTAGTCCAGTCTACCTGTAAGCATTTATGGATGACTTATCTCTGTTGTGCCTGTGTGTTCACAATTCATACGTTGAGTCCCATATGCTAACTCTGTGATACTAAGAGCATACTGATGTCCCTTTTGGGATATAAACCCTAATGAAGCAAATATTTTTTCAGTGGTCCTCTGGAGTAGCTAAGTAAAGAAGTGGCTAAATTCCCCATCCATTTAAATTTGTTTTTTTTTCTTCTTTTTGGAAACTTAAAAAAGGAGCATCTGAGTGAACTACTTTGGATACATTCCCTTTCATAACCCAAGGTGTTCAGTGGCAGTTGTGCCGAGTTGAACAGATCCCTAACACAAGATAGTGCTTCTAAAACTTCCAGCAAATTTATAACTTTTGAATGCTGTAATATTAACACACTGCTGCTGAAATATTTATGCTGGCTTTTAAATATCCCTGAGGAAATTCACCCTGAAGTCTGCAAAGTGTATGTCCTTTTACCTTCAAAATGTCCACAAAAAAGATAAATTACATTAAATTGAACCTCCCTTTAAATTTCATGTATAAATAAATCATGCTCCATTTTTTCAAACCTGCATGGATTTTTGTTTCTCCAAGTGTATGTGTTTCAAAATATTAGGAAAGAAAGCTCTCCCTTGAGCCTCAGACCAGATATAGCCCAAACCTCCTTACATTCCTCTATCAGTTCACCTAAAGCATAGCAGTTCCCTTTCCCTTCTCCCTGAACATCCGGTAAAGGAGAAGGAGATTTTCAGCAGGCAGTGTGCCTCACTAAAAGCTGCTAACAGAGTTTCTAAACTATTTTAAATCTGGTCCACACTTATTATCAGAAGCTTCTTCTGAAGAGATGGGAGGAATTCAATGAACCTTTTGTCAGTCCAGGACATAAGCCAATCAGTGACCTGCATTTTCATTTATAAAGATTTGCTACATCCCACATTGATTTTAGCCACATGGTACAATGCTGAACTAGAAATTGCTTCTTTTTTGTTTTGTTTTCTATTTAACTCCAGATTCTGCTTGGCCAATCTTTGCCATGACAGAAGTGGGGGGAAAACCCCAGTCCCTAATGATTTATTTGTCAGTCGGAGGGCAAGTAGATCTGCCAAGCCAGAGTTATTGGGAATTAGTATGGATACAAAGAGAAATTGTTCCTTAGAACTATTTAGAAAAACTTACAATGGAATTATGGTTTCCCACTTATTTTTACTTATGTATGATAATTTAAGAAGAAAAGAAAGTTGATCTTTTCAAAGCAATGCAGAGGATTTGATCCTATGTCTTCCGCTAATTGAGAGAACAGTGAAAGAGTCCTCAAACAGTGTTTCAAAATATCTCAAGAATTCATTAGAACTATTAGGACCCACTCCTTGAAGGTGCTGGGAATAGTTAGCTTCCATTAACTCAATAATACGGTTGGGGTTACGGAAGCTTAGCTCATCTGTTACTTGTTACATAAATACATTGACACATTTTTAAGGTATAATTAAGTTTACATTTATATCAGGCTTATATAATTGCAACCCATCTGTATCTGAATCATAACAATAGATAAACATAAAATAGAAACGTCACCCACTATTGAAATGTACCCATCTCTGGCTGGTGGACATTGTACCTGAAATCAGTGCACAACACAAATATTCCCAAATTTTATGCTTTGTTAGATAATTAAAAATTAAACTGAACCTCCCCTTCCCCCAATTTCCCCTCACACTTAGGGTCTGATCCTCTGTTGCCATTCATCAGCACTGCTCTGTTGATGCACAGCAGCAAAGCTCCAGTGGAATCTCCTAAACATCACTCTCCTTGGTCTTAGAGTATGAACTCTCTAGGGCGGGAACCATCCCCCTCCCGTGTATGCAGTGCTTAGCTGGAGTGGGCTCTGACCTTGACTGGGGCCCCACAGAAGTACAATAGAATAAATCTTAATAATAATCTTGAAAGAAATTTAGTCTTTGGTTATCAGAATGTGTTCTTGATTTTAAACTTTAACAGTAGAGGGGTTGATCTTTGCTGGGTCTTCCCCACAACTGACAAGTGTAAATGTTGGGGCTCAGTTCCCTCTACTGTGATTGATTCAGGTTTGGTATTTAATGACGAAAGTTCCTTCCCTCACTCATTTCCCCACCAGTGTCATGGTAAGGTTAAGGAATAAACATAGAGATGCATTTAAATAAATTAAGGATTTAGACTAACTTTCTGCACTGTTAGCCCAGGGGGTTTTTGCTGCTTTTACTCATATGCTGTAATTAATTACACAAATGTATATATTGTCTTTGAAAATGGCAGAATTCGACTCCAGAGACTTTTCAAATCATCTTACAGAGCCAGAATCAGCTCTTTGTTACATCAGTGTAAACCAAGACAATCTCAATGATGTCTGTAGAACTATGTTGGATTTATACCGAAATACCCAAGAGCTGAAACTGGCTCTGTAAGACCATGATTCACACAGGTATGAGAGAAACCCAAATATGACAAAAGGGACATGTTAGAGTTTCCAGCTTTCCATTATCTGTAACTTATATGCTTGATTCTATCTTATATTTCAGGATTTCCTGAAACATGTCGAAGTGGCCTAGCATAGTGCAGGATACACCACTCAACATAATGGCCAAGGCTGTGGTAAAACATCTTTTATGAGCCACATTATCCAATGTTGATCCCATTTAGTCATATGAGAAAAAGAATAGAGATCAATTTCACATACATTTAGAAATTCTTTTTTGGGGGGGAGGAGAGACTATATTTTGTAATTCAGGCTAAAATTAATTTTTCATTTGGAAATTTGGGGAGATTAAAATAACTTTTATAAAAAATCTTGGGGGAAAACATTCAGAAGTCAATAAATGGTACTTTGTCCAGACAAACAGATAAGAAAATGAAGACGACTGCCAGTGTGAACAAAAGTGTTTGCGTCATCACTTTACATACCCATCCCCTCATGCCACTCTGTTCAGGATCTGTTCAGATCTGAATAACACTTTCCCCTAAAGATATTTATATCAGAATATCTTTGGGGAAATCGGTACATTACTAGTTGTCCATTGACGATAGTGGGAGTAACTCTAGTGAGTCCTTTCAGGTTATAGGAGCAGTGTCTGCAACCTGGCTAACAGGCATTACTGACAATTTAAATCTCTGGCCTTCTGACTAGATAGTGACACACCATCATTAGAATTACCTCTAAAACAAGAGTTTCCAAGAGATTACATAAGCAAATTAAACTCCCCGAGTTTGATAGCCTGCAACTGATTTTTAAGGGCCTGTCAGGATAGCTGACAACTCAAGAAACAGTTTGGTACTTACACTGGTTGAGGAAACAGCTTCTTGAACACTTTCCATAATGAATTCCTTTGTGATCTTGCGACAGGGCAATTCATTGAACAGAGAGTTGATCAGAGCCACTTTTGCAGCATCTCGTCTTGCCTCTGCTCTGCTTAAGCAGCACTGAAATTATTCATAAATACAGAGGGAGTTACAGACCATAGGGAAACTACTCAGGTTCATGGTGGGGCTGTTTTTGTCTGTCTTACTACAACAGAGAGCCCTTTTGAATTCCAAATGAAAATTGTATTTCCACACAAACATTGGCCAATGTGCTTTTGTCAATAAAGCTGATTGGCTTCTCATACAAATATATTTTTCATTGAAAAATTGCCTTTTATCCAAAATGAAACTCTTCTCAAAACTGTCATTATTTACAATTTCTAATTTTTGCAAAATTGTGATATTTTTACTCAATTTTTATACAATTTTTTGAAATCCATCTTTTTTTTTCATTGACTGCAAATTCCATTTCCACTGAAAACCAAGTTTCTGGTAAAGAATTTTTTTTAAATTAAAAAATAAAAACATGGGTAAAATAAGAAATTCATGAAAAATGGGCCAGCTTAAAGAAAGAAATGGGAAAAGACACAATTTCTTGGTAAAATTGTTTTTCCATTTTTTAAAAACCAACCCAGCTAATCAGTATTATTTAAAGATGTGGTTTTCAAGAGAGCTTGAGAACACGGCTCCCAGTTTCCATTGACTTTCCCTTTATTGAGGTATCTTTAAAAATTCAAGCTCATGTTAATTTCCTCTGTTCAAATCATACTGTGAGAAAATCTTATTAGCACTTTCAAGCACCTTGCATTCTAGCCCACCAAAACATAAATAGAAACTAATAGAGAGGGACCTCTTCAGTTTATTCATTTATCACATACTGAGAGTTCTGCTGAAGAACATCTCATATTGGCAACCTGACTAAAATGTGATATTTTTTAGCTAGACTGTTAGTAATTAGCTGTCAGCAATTAGACATCTGAATTTTTTACTCTGCATATAACCCATTAACTATTTTTGGTGGATGCCCAATTACAGTGACACACACACTTTTAAATGATTCTTCCCTCAGCTTTCCTGATAATGAATTTCTTAAACCTGATACAAAGCCTGCTGAAGTCAGCTGGAGTCTTTCCATTGACTTTAATTGGCTGTTGATGAAACCCTTAGTATAGATGTGAGTGCGCAGATGTGCTGTTTTACCAGTGGGATGCCTGGCAACGCTGAACATGATTATTACTGTCCTCTCTATAAGCAATGAAAATGCAGGCATAGTCACCAAACACTGGCCATTGGTGATTAAGATGCTTCAAAAGCTTATCTTTTAAATTGATTACATTTAATGTTTAGATTCAAAGAAAGCCATTTTGGTTTCTTTTTACAAAAATTCCATTGTTAGCACACAGGTTTAAAGAATGGGTTTTCTAAAGGGAAAATCATTTAAATTCCCTTTTTATAGTTTGATTTTTTTACTCACTAAATTTGATATTTTGAACATGCCTCATGTAGCCTAAGCCCACAGCTACTCCTGGTATGTAAAATACTTGACCCTTCTGTGAGCAATTCCACACACCTTTTATATCCATTTAGGGCTGTCTTGGATCAATACATTTTACCAAGCTGTTTTTCCTGTATTAATTTTAAACATTCTCCTGTAGGTTGCATGTAGTACCTCTGCTGTCATATCCTGAGAGCAAAACTCAGACTTGTATGTTTTTAATAATAAATTTTCTAATAAAAACCAATCCAAATAATTTAGATTTAAACCATCTTTGTGAAGATGAAACTCAGTGAAAATGACAGATAAAAGAAACTATTAGTTTTTAAGTAAAGCCAGTAAAGCAGCAGATCAAAGAAGTTGCATACATTTATAAGCAAATGGTAAGCCTTTGGAGATCAAGAGATTTACAAATCTGGAAGAGAAGAGCAATCCTTAACATTTTCTAAGTGTAACAGGAGATATATAGACTTAACTGAAATAGATTTTAATTTTAAACTGTGACATATGATTTTCCCACTGCATTTTTTTCTTTGATTTAAATGTTTTCAGTCACAGGAGAATGAAACTGATTAGAACTCATTTGAGCTGGCGACTAAAAGGGCAAAATTTTAAATTAGTTTCTCAGAGGGCAAAGGTTTTCAGCATGGGCTGACTCAAATGGTACAAAGAAGTCTTGAATTATCCAGGGCTTAAGTTATAGTGGAGCACTGAATATTAATACAAAAGAGTGAAATCCCTTACGACTAGGACCATCAGAGAGCTCAGTCTTTATACCCCATGGCAGTGGATGGGGGTAGGGAAGAGAGATGGTGGGAGGTCTGCAGTGATGTAACTTTTACACATATTGAAAGGTAGTCACCAGCAGTTATGTCAGCTTTGAATGAGATGTCTTAAACAATGTAGCTCTCTTGTATGTTCCACTCATTGCAGTTCCTATCACCTCACCCCCACCAGCCATAGCCTCCTATATTCCCCCTCACCCTGAACATCCTAGTCCCCCATCCCACAGCCACCCACCCAGGTTGCAACTTAACTCATTCAAGTTTGGCTTGGCTGCCCATCCCATATGGGCCAAAACTGCATGGCTGCAATGTCAATCCAGTTAGAGATGGGGGCCCTATTCAAGTACACATTGCTTCATCTGAACCTGGAAAGCAGCTTGGGAAAAAAAATTGCAATGTGGACTAAAAGTCAACGAATTTGGGTTCTGTGGGATCACCAGGGGCAAGAGAGTAAGTATGAGATCTGAGAGGAGGACTAACCTATCTCTCGGCAAACATGTGCTTAAGCATCCTTAGTTGAGCTCAAGTACCAGAGTAAAACATGAGGAGAGAAAATCTCTAAATCACAAAAGGCCCAGAACATAAAGGGCTTCATACATCAGAATCAATACCATTCATCACACTTGGAAGTAAATGATGAGACAAGTAGTAATTGTCATTGGAGCACATATGTAATGTGTTTCCCTCCCAAAACACAGCTAAGTAGGCAAGCAGCTGCTTTCTGTTTCAGCTAAGCTTCGAAGAGGTTTTCAAATGTCTCCCAAAAATTAAATACAATGTAATCAATTTAATCAAATAAAATCTGGATATGACAGGGACAACTTTGCCAAGGTTTGCATCTCATAGGAAACACAGTAATTTTCTTGCTAAGTGCAGATGAGGAAAGAACTCTTTTCGGGGCTGATGTGGCTATTCCCCAAATCTCCTCCCTCCTAGCCTGCAAACCTGTGGAATAAAAGGTAGGCAAATAAGTGAATGGATATTTTCTGTAGCTATTGTTTCACATTCCTTCTGTCATACCAAGTTTCATCCAGTTAGCTCTTCCCTTAACTTCAATGCTTAACAAGCCTCAGGGAGAAAGTAATTCGAGGTCTGATGAAATGGAGATAGCGTCATTCACCTTCTAAAGATGCCACAGCACTAATATCACCATGGTAGCGCCTAGCTATGAACAGGAATAGAATCCTATATATTGAGAGGAGCAATTGTCCAGCCACTCCCACAGAAAAGAATGGAGACATCAAAGAGCAACTCTGTGCTGTATAGGTTGTTAGTTACTGGCATAAGTTGAGGGCTTTAGTTTTAAGGGCTGAACTCAATACCATTCACAACCACTGCAAACATACATGGAGAGGAGAAGCTCATTGAGCAACTCCCCTGAAACATTCAAACTGCAGTTCCTTTAAATAGTTTACAAAACAGTTTTTCAGCTGCAGACCTTTCAGAGGAATTTCACTAACGCTTGTTGTCTGAACCCTCCCCCCCATAAATACTATAGGTCACTTCAGTGCTACTTTTGCAACCATGTGGTTAATTTCACAAAAGACACGAGAAACAAACACAGTAGCTGAAAAATACTACAGAATTGTTCTTAAATGTATAAAGTAAAAGTATCTTTCCTCTCCTACACTGAATAGGGTTTGCTAACTTGATTTATTGTTACAGCTAATTTTTTTACTTTTCTCTTATGAAATGCTCAACCAAAATTGAGCCAAGTCCATGTGCCAGAAACTTTTCACACAGGTCTAGAAGAAAGACCTGAACTTTCACTATTACACATTCAGCAGCCTATTTGAAAGAAAATCCTAGAAAAGCTTGTAACCTCCGAGGGTGAATGGAGCTGGGTTGGATGCCTGTTCAATGCATGGCTCCTTCTACACTTTACACCCTTGCTCCCTATTCCTCTGTTTTGAGGCCAAGCTCCTTCTATTTTATTTCACTTAACAGAAGAAAAAAAAAGCCACAGGTGTTTTTTTGTCTTTTTTTTTTAAGGAGGTAGGACAACAAGTATCAGTGAAATTCCTCTGAAAGTTCTGCAGCTGAAAAACCGTTTCCTAAATTATTTAAAGGGACTGCAGTTAAAATAGTCAACATCTTCTGATTCATTGGACTGGTCTTTAAAAATTGCCAATTAGTTTGAATCTGATTCTCACATGTACAGTAAAACTCCAATTGTCCAGCATCCAGTGGTCCGGCACTCCCGATAGTCTGGCACCAACTGGAACCCGGAAGTGCTCCGGCCAGCCGGACAATTGGAGCTGCTCCGCGCCGCTTCCCCAAGTCCGCTGCTGCCGCTGCTGAAACTGACCAGCTGCAGACTTGGGGAAGCGGCACAGAGCAGAGCAGCTAGGGTGTTGACGGGTTGGTCCCACAGTGCCGCCCCTCACCTGAGCGGTGCTGCGGGACCAACCCGGCAGCACCCCAGCTGCTCTGCCCCACGGCTTCCCCAAGTCCGCCGCTGCAGAAACTGACCAGCGGCAGACTTGGGGAAGCCCTGGGGCAGAGCAGCTGGGGTGCTGCCGGGTTGGTCCCGCAGCGCTGCTCAGGTTGGCTCCACAGCTGCTG
Organism: Rafetus swinhoei; assembly: GCA_019425775.1. Classification (NCBI taxonomy): domain Eukaryota; kingdom Metazoa; phylum Chordata; order Testudines; family Trionychidae; genus Rafetus; species Rafetus swinhoei. The sequence continues at coordinate 61,768,342 of CM033427.1, forward strand.
GGTTGGGGTGCTGCCGGGTTGGCCCCACACCGCATCATTCCCTGCCCGACCCCCACCCCCAGACCCATCACAGCCCCCCTGCCAGAGTACCTCCTGATACTCTGGCATATCCGATAATCCGGCACCCCCAGGGTCCCAAAGGTGCTGGATTATCGGAAGTCTGCTGTATCTGACTGCTCTCAAAGCTTCATATATATCTGTTCAGGGAGTCCCAACACTTAAAATCCCCTGTAAAATTAACATTACATTATACAGAATTGTAAAAGTTTGATTAAAAGGCTAGCTTTGATATTTTAATGTCTCCAGATAAAAATACCTGATATTAAAATAGCCTCATTAGAGCAATACTTTGAAACACTCAATAAAAACTAAAACTTCCATACTTGGCAAGGAAGGAATATAGAATATTTAAAATAGGTATTATTTCGTAACTAAAAAAACCTCAATGATATTCAGGCAAGTCCATCAAGCATATGTCATTTACACAGAACAATTTTCCTTTACTTAACTTCTCTCTTGGGAATAACTTATTTTTATAAACCCAATGCACTGTGAGACAGCAGTATCTTAATTCACTGGACACTGAGACTCATCACCTGATGTACATAAACATGTGGTTTTCATCTCCATCTTCATTGTAGCCTTAAGTAACTTCCCCAAACCATATACTTGGCTGTTAAAGGCACACAATTTCCCCATAAGCCTCCGCCTTTTTCCGTCGTGAGATTTTTGCCTGTCTTTATTTTAATCCCCAGATTTTATAGTCAAACTGGACTGGAGATTAAAGACCATTAATATGAATTCCCTCACAGGACTTGGACTCCATCTTTCTGAGCTTGTCCCACTGTTGGAAGGGTAATGCTCTTCACCTCACCTCACATCAAAACCAAAAATCTAATTTCCAGCCACTTTCACTCACTGCATAGAATTTCAATGATGTGCTGCAATAATCTAACAAGAGGAGCCCTCAAAAACATTCTGACTCTCTGTAATACACGTGATTTTTCCTAAGTAAAAGTCTCTTCCTTTCAAACGTACAAAATTCCATCAAACCCTATACTTCCTCTCAGGTCTACCAAACCTATACTTTCCCACCCCTCCACAATGTAACACTTCTGTCCTTCCCAAGTCCATTAATATTTTCTCTCCAACTCTCAACTCCTCATGTTTCCAACTACCCAGCACCACCATGAAGAGGCTATGCTAGGTGACATTCCCCATCTGGCAAGGGTTCCTTTGTTGTAACCATAGTCAAGGCAGGAAAGCAGAAGGCTCTGTGTGGCGCTGCCGCTTTGAAGTACCCCCTTTCCCCACCGCCGCTATCTGATAGAGGCAGCAAGGGGGAGGGAAATCGACTAATCGACTGGACTATCCGATAAGCATTTGCTTTTCGGATAGTCGACTAGTCCTTAACATCTTTAGTCTCCACTGGGAGCGCACGTATCACCAGGGTAGAGAGTTGTAAGGAGGGTCTGAATCAATGCTTCCATTGCATCCAGTTGGAATGGGAAAGGAATGGGTGTGGTTATATAAATACACTTCATTCAGCTTGCTTAGGCCTGTTTGATAATCAACTGTTAGAAGGTGTTTTGCCCATCTTGGTTTGTGACTCTCCTCCCCCCACAACAGCCATGTTAACAGTAAATGTAGGAATTGTAAGAGATGATTACCAATGCTTGCAGTAATTGTGGGAATACACAATGCAGAAAAGTCAGACTGTTTTTAGCTCAGTTAAAAGGAGAGACACTGTCAGTGTAAATACACTTGGATGGAGAGATGCCGCTCTTTCAGAGCCCTGTGGGGAGGTGCCAGTAGGCTGCCTGCCCTCCAGGCATGCGCTGTAAGACTGGTCCAATCTGTTTCTCCCCACTGTTTTAAAGACAGAGGGGAGGAAAGCAATACAGATTTACCTTTTCTTAGTGCATTTGGTTTTTACAAAATAAAATGAGCAATTTTAATTCAACATTTTATACCACTGCTATTGTCAAAACACACTTTTATATTTTCATAATACACATTCTGGTAATAAACAATACATGTGCTTGTATATTTTGGTGATAAACAAAATAGAAAAACCAGTTAGCACATACATTGTCACTTTAAATTCTGCTCAAGCTTTTACCCTTTCCTCCCCTACAAGCTAAAAGTTCATTGATCAAAATCACACAATTAATTCATTATTGTTTCTTGTTATGATGAAAGCTAAGCTTGAATTGCAACTTTTTTCAATGTGTTCTTAAAGTTAAAATATTCAGCCAAGTTCCCCTGGGTATTAAAAGCAGAAACATCTGCTTGATGACTAAGTTCAGCAAAAGGGGAGCTAGAAACTGATTAGCTGGGCCTTATGATGGCTCCCTTTTGGTAAATGAAATTACTTCACAGTTTTCATGCTTGGTCATGGTATGCAGTTATTGGTATTAAAGGCCCAGAAAAGAAATGGCATAAAGAAAATCCTTCAAAAAGATCCTTCCTACTATGTATTAGACAATAGGATTTAAAATAAATGCAAGAGAAAATTTTCAGTGTCAAAACTGTATCACATCGTGTATAATTCCAAATGCTGAGCAAAGATTCAGAACAGATCACTCTTTAAAACTAAATTGTACCTTAGTTTGAACAGAGACTAATTTATTTAGACTATGGTGCCAGCACTTCTTGGGGATGCTGTAAAATAATAAAAATCAGGAATTTAGTAAGCTTAAAGAAGTCTTCAGATTGAAATCATGGATATCTGAAGAGTATGATACTAGTAGTTCATTCTTAAACCTTTCTGGTGGAATGTCAATGTTTTTCTGATGACCCGTTGCAATTAGACCCATCTGCTCATTCCTAATACCCTTCCCTAAAGGGTGAATGGAACCAATCTCCTTGTGGGACTGCTTAAAGAGAGGAGAGGGATTACCCAGCATATCCAGCCCAATATTCCTTCTCTCACATTCCATCACTGCAGTTAGTTGGAATCAAAGGAGGTATTTGTGACTGACTATAGAAGAATTCCTGGCATATAATGGATGTTACATGCACAGTCACAGCATTAAAATGACATAGTCAAATGCTTTGTAATTGACAGAAGAGAGATATGATTATGTAAAGAGCATTCTAGAAATGGATATTTGTGCATTTGTAGGATTAGTGTTGGCAAAGTATGTTGAAATATTATATAGCGATGAGGGCATATGAGGTACATCATCAGAATTTACAAAAGATGTATGGCAAATTTGCCAGAATATATTTGCTCAATTTTCCCCTCTCATGTCATTTTTTGAAAAGCTGAGTGGATAAAACTGACCAACTTTAATAGTCAGATTTCATGACAAGTTTTCAAAAATCTTAAATTCAGGAAACTCTAGGTTGTTTTAAGCAAGAACGTTAATAATGCTCTGGAGAACTTCATAATGTGATGTTATAAACATAAGGCAAATGACCCAAAATGATAAGAAACATGAAGAGAAAAGTCAAACAGAAATCCCAAAAGAAGAATCTTGATCTTTATTTAAAAAATCTTTTCCCCAAGTGAAGTATTCTGGATTAAAATTAGGTCATGTATTTTTTCATCTGGGGGCTAAAGGTTTGTTTTTTATTCTGAAGTACACAGAACAAAAATATGCAGTACTTGAGATGATGGAAAACACTGTGTGCTCTCTTAAACATCTCTCAGTACACTTCAGTGTCCTGCTGGAGTTTTCAGATGCTCTAATCAGACAAATTATGCGCTCATCTGAAGAAGTGGGTTTTTGTCCACGAAAGCTCATGATGTTATACATACTTTTTGTTAGTTTCTAAGGTGCCACAGAACTACTTGTTTTTTCACACAAATTATGACACGGTAACTCTCCCAACTCTTTATGATGGAAAAACAGCACAGAAATAGAACAAGATAAAGAATGTAGAGCTCTGTGTACTATCAAAGAATGAGGGCTCTCTCCTAAACTGGAGCAAATCAGCATAATTCCATCAGACTGTGAGATCAGATCCTAAGGGTACATCTATGCTGTGGGCTAAAGTCGAGTTAAGATACACAACTTCAGGTACGTTAATTGTGTAGTTGAAGTCGAAGTAGCTTAATTCAGCATTTGGTGCTGTCCACACAGCAGGAAGTTGAAAGAAGAACACTTTTCCTTCAACTTCCCTTACTCCTCATGAAATGAGGATTACAGAAGTCGGAGTAAGAAGACTGTTATTTCAAAATAATGGGCTTGCTGTGTAGATGCGCACTCTGTTATTTCAAAATAACATGAGTTATTTCAAAATAAGTGTGCAGTGTAGGCATAGCCTGACTTTACTGGAGCTCTGTGATTTATACTAGATGAGGACCTGGCCTGGAAAGTTTAAAATTAAAAACAAATGTTTAGCATTGTTGAACATTTATTACTGTCCTATTGCAGCTAAAATGGACTCAAAATCTCCTGGCCATAATCAAAGGTAGTGTAAATTGGCATAGCTCCACTGAGATCAAGGAAGTTAAATTAATATGTATAGCAGAAGATCTGGTTCTCCCAGTTTTAGCTGAAAGAGAGTTGTTGTCCCATCACTTTCAGAGACTCTTCCTTCCCCCCTGCCCTGAAAAACTGTTCCAGACAGCCAATAAAGCAACAGTTGCCGTCTCCGAACTTTCATTTAGATCCATTATCTACTTAGTAGAAAGCCTAAAGCTAAAATAATCTGAAAGTCTTGGCATGCTGTTCAGGTTAGTTTAAAATGCTTTAATTAATAGCTGCTTAAAATCCCAGATCCTTAGTAGATTATATGTAGTCATTAACAATTACAAGTAAATTAGCAGTATTTGAAAGTTACTTTTTCCTTTATCTGCTGGCACTTTTATCTATTGTATTGGGCCTGCTGAGGAGGCTGTTGATAGTGGATGTTGCATTTCAGTTTAAGATGCCTTCAAATGTTTACTACTACGTTGTAGACGAAAGAACTTGGCTGAGGAGAAGAGCTATTTTGTTTTGCCACCTCTTTTTTTCCCCACGGTGAATGTTTGCTGGATTTCGAAATTGATTCTGGATCAGGACAACCACAACTTCCAGTACAGAAATCATTCCCCTTCCCCCAAAATACAATGATGAGTGGTATATATCATAATCCTAATGCATATCCTAGCAGCCAGCCCCAGATTTTCCAAAGTACCACAGCTCTTTTTTTCCCCTTTGCAAAACAGACTACTAGAATTTGATTAATCTTGTGCAGAGAGGCAACCAGCTTTTTCTTTAAGGTAGAATCCATCCTCTGGGGCTATCACCACAGTAGGATAAGTGTGGCTTCAGAGGGATGCACTCTAGGCCAGGGCTTCTTAAACTTTAGTAGGAAAAAAAAAAGCCAGGCACAAATATTGTCATGCAAAAATATAGGAAATTCTATGAAAACAGCTCTTACTCTACATCAGTGACATGAACACATGGATAAATACAAGTCAAAATGACAAAGCAAAAGAAGAAAAAGCTTGACATTACTAGTCAGAACAAACTTTGAGCCTGATCACAAACTCCTTATTCAGACTAAATTATTCAGCCTCCTTATTCAGCCTCTATTTGACTTCAGTATGAGCTCTGGGTTGGGTCCTATTGTATATCTAATATAGCATTATACTATTTACACATCATGCACATCAAAATGGTGATGTGCTAGTAATTAAATACACACTTATTTTGTATGTTTTAGTGGGTCTGCCAAGTCACCACAATGCACAAATGCTGGTAGAAAGTGGTACTTTTCAGAATGAGACAGTAATGCCAACACATTACTCCCACAAGCCTTTTTGTAGTGCAAAACACCACAGTCCACAGGTAGCAAATACTCAATATTATATGAAGAATGTCACTAAAACACTTGGATAGCAGGGCATAGAGAAAAAAACCACACCTAACGTGTAAAAATTGCAGCAGAATATATACATCCCTCCTCCACATCTTCCCACAATATAATGCATGGGTTTACACAATTTTTTTTCCACCCCAAAAGTAAAAGGAATCAAAATAACTTAGTAAAAGTTGCTGTATTCCAGTGGTCACCAACCACTAGATCGGGATCTACTGGTAGATCTTGGAGCCTTTGACAGGTAATCCTGACTCGTTTGGCCAGGAGGCTATCAAGTGTTGGCACTTCATCTGCCCCTTTCAGCATTGCCATGCTGCTCCTGCCCTCTGCCTTGGAGCTGCGTCCCACCCCGGGAGCCTCTTGCTTGCAGTGCAGGGCACAGAAAGAAGAGGAAGGGGAGCTGATGTCAGGGTGCCCCTTCCCCCACCGTATACCACATAGCAGGGGGGCAGGAATGGAGAGAGTTTGCTGACTGCTTTTGGGAGTAGGGGAAACCTGCCTTAATCCCCTGCACCACCACCCAGAAACCACCTGTGGTAAGCGATACCTAGCTGGAGCCCTCATCCAAATCTTGGCCCCCAGTCCTGAACCTCTCCTGCATTTGAAAGCCTTGCCTTAGCCCTGAGTCCCCCTGCTCCCAAACTCCCTCCCAGAGCCTGCACCTTGAACCCCCCTGCTGTTAACAACCTCAGAACCCCTCCCACACTCCAGATCCTTTAGCCCAAGATCAGAGTCCCCACCCCCGCATCTCAGCCCTTTGCCCCCAGCCTGATAAAAGTGGGTGAGGATGAGAGGGGGAGGAAGGATGGAGGAGTGAGCAGGGGCAGGGCCTCGGAGAAGAGGTGTGAAGGAGGCGGGGCAAGCATGTTTGGGTTTGAGGTAGATCCTGGATTGCACTTAAATTCAAGAAGTGATCTCATGCTTAAAAAGGTTGGAGACCACTGCTGTATTCAGAATATAGCTAACTACATAATTGGTGTACAATGTTCTTTGGCAAACCAGTTCCTAAAAGTCTTTATCAGATTCTCCTGGCCACTTATAGTAATAGGGACAATGTATCTCCAATGACAGAACAAAAAGTACTCTCTTCTCAGTCTTGATCTGGAGAAGCCCCCTTGTGACAGAAGATGATAAATAGAACACTTTCCAGATCATTAAGTGTTTTAAGTTTTACACAGGGGTTTCCAATGCAGTTGCCACTTCTGATGGTGTTTTTCTATTCTGTGAACTCTTCTCCACTGGAAACGGGACTAAAGTTACCAATTCATTTCATAAAAGCCAAAAGCCAACAACTGGTAAGAAATTTTAAATGTCTGAAAACAGAATAACGATCCACCAAAGAATTTCAGTGGTGACCGCCTAATGATAACAGAATCCCATGTCTGTCCCAGGAATTTGTGTCTAGAGGGAAGCATTTTCAAAATCTTACCTCATATACTTTTTCCAAGTCTGTGGCACACACTGTTACCTGAACTCTGTTGAGGTGAGTAGGGGTTGCAGAAGCTCAGTAAATCTCAGCATCAAGCCCCATATTGGAAGTCAGTGACAGTAAATTAAACAGATATACAGGATATAATTTAGTTAGATACAGTGCTTCAGCCATAAAGCCCTCTCCTCTTGACCAAATTACCTTTTCTGTTGGTTACTATGTTTAGACTGTATTTTCTTCTTCAAATTGACCCAGAATAAAAAAGGCAACTAATTTTAAACTGCTAAAACAATTATTTAATTATTCTGCCCCTATCCTCCAATCCCTTAGGGTATGTCTACATAGCAAAATTATTTTGAAATAACAGCCCTTATTTCAAAATAACGTTCCTAGTGTCTACACAGCCAAACCGGAGCACTTATTTCAAATTTGGTAAACCTCATTCCACGAGGAATAACGCCAAATTGGAAATAGCTATTTCGAAATAAGTGCTGTGTAGACATTTATTTCGAAATAGGGGGCGTCCAGCCTTCCCAGGGTGCCTTGGTGGCCACTCCAGCCACAACCAAGAACACTCCTCTCCCTCCCCTCCTCCCTGGAGCCTTAAAGGGGTAGACTCTGGCCACAGTGCCTGTGCCAGCTCCAAGCCTACCAGCCCAGAGCCAGCAGTCACTGCCCCTGACCCAGTGGCCCCAAAACATGAGCCAGCAAGCCACTGGCAGCCAGCCCTCCACCGCTCCCCGGGAGCAGTCTGCCAGCTCCCAGGAGCCTGCCAGGGCCCGGAGAAGGTAGGCCCTTTCTGGTCCAGGGCAGAGATCATGGACCTTATTCAGGTTTGGGGGGGATGCCCCCAATGTCCATGATCTCTGCACTAGATGGAGGAACGCGGCCGTCTATGGCAGGATAGCTGCCAGCCTGGCCACCAAAGGCTACATGTGAACCCAGGAGCAGGTCTGCATGACAATCAAGTTGGTCCAGCAAGACCCCCCACCCCTGAGCCCAGAGCTTTCCCTCTCTGTTCTTCCCCTTGCTTCCCCCTTCCAGCTCCCTCTTCCCAGGTTTCCCCCTCCCCCTCCCACCCTCTTTCTTCTCCTCTCCCACCTCCTTTTCCCCATCTCACCAGAGTTTCATTCCCCCCCCCCCAGTTTTGTTAAATAAAGAGAGTTTGTGTACATGAAAATACGTGCATTTTATTTTACATCAGGAAGGGGGGTTAGGGAGGGTAAGTGGAAGGACATGAGGGAAGAATGAGGCACAAGCCCCCAGTGGGGCAGACCAGGGAGGCTCTTAGTGCTCCTCAGGGTGGAAGCTCTCCCGCAGGGCCTCCTGGATACTGACAGCCCCCCCGCTGGACCTCCCGGATGGCAGCCTGCAGAAAGTGCAACCAGGCTCACAGCAACGCGTCCAAGAGAAGCACCAGAGTGCCCGGGGCAGCTCCAGCTCCATGTTTCAGAGTGCTGTGGTGTCCTGAGTGAGGGCAACCAGAGCATGCAGAGACAAAATGCTTTGCTGTCCCTCATCGAGGTAGGCAGGCAAGCAGGGAAAGCAGAGAACCGGCTGTCCGGGGGAGGTCCCTTTAAGCACAGGCCTCAGATAGCCTCAGGCAGCAGCCACACAAAGTAACTCCTGATCTGATACTCTGCCAGACCGGATTCCAGCCGGCCTTAAATGCGATTCAGCATCCACTCAGTGTGGACGCACTATTTCGAAATAGCAAAACGCTATTTCGAAATGCATTTTGTGTGTAGATGCGTTATTTCGAAATAAGCTATTTCGAATTAACTATTTTGAAATAGCTTATTTCGAAATAACTCTGTAGTGTAGACATACCCTTAATGTCCAAAAAAATTCAGAAACTCCTAGGACTGATCCCTAAATAATTAAATTTGAGGAACTATACAAAGAACCCAGAAGTTAAAATTATATATCAAATATGTGTTACTAATATTTTAGACAGTTAAAATAAAAAGCTAAAGATTGAAAGTCATTTTCATCATTCATGTAGTCTACTAGAAGTGAACAAGGGACAGAATTTTGTTATACATAATTTCAGAAATGTTTGTAGTTTTTTAAATTGCCTGTTTTTTTTTAACTTACTATTTTTTTCTACTTAATAGATTTTTGCTCATAACTAAATTTTAATATGTATACTTATACAGCTAGATACGATATTTTTCTTGAATTTGAAAGTGCTCATACTTTTTTTCCTAATCAAAATGTAGCTTTCACTGTTCCTCCATATTTAATCTGTTTTTATCTTAAATTCAAGTCAGTTCTCTTGTTCAATTTATGCCTTTAACTCCATGTTTACAAATGGATCTGTTTCTAGTTAGCTTTGTTTTCTGGATCGCATGCATTGGCACTGCACTTATGTGTTTGATTGCATAGACTGCAGAGGAATCGTTATAATAAAAGTATGTTTTTTACTGAATTAAGAAAAAAAAGAAAATATGGATAGCATTTTCTAAAGATAATGGGGAAAAAAACTCCCAACCAAACCAAAAATTTGGTATTAATACTACTGACAAAGATATTTGACTCGGGTACTTTTATTCACAAAACCCCCTTGGTTACACACATTATTCTAAGATATGTGATTAGAATAGTAAGTCATGCCATGATCAGTTAATTCACACCATTGCCCATTATTTTTGTTGAAGCACTTCATGTCCCTTAAGACACACAGAATTTAAGTCTGGCACACAGAAATTAAGTGTGAATATATTGTGCTCTGAAAATACATAATTATTTATATTTCTTTAAAAAAGCCTTAAACTTCTTACCTGAAAGTTGCCAAAACAGCTTCCTCCAGGTAGGGTGACATAACTGACAAAAGGAGGACCAGGTGAGTTCAATGATTCATACACTACTGTGCCTTCACTAGGAAATACAGCTCTCTGCTTCTGTTTGTTCTCCCAGAATTCCTGCAGCATTGCTACAACATTCACTACAAAGACAGAGAAGTGATGAATATTGTGTGCAGTATAGACATTTTACATTTAACTTCATTTGCCAGCTTTAAACATAAAAAATGATAAAGTACAAATTGAAAATCATTGCAGTACTCCTGCACTACAACGATTTCAATTTCAGGGATGGGGTTTTCAAAGTTTCCTAAGAAGTCTTAGATACTCAACTCTCATTTAAAGTGAATAAAACTTGGGTGCCTAACTTCTTTGGAAACCTTGGCCACAAAGATACTATAAAGCCGCTATTTTCTGGCAACTACCATTTTTTACAATCTGTGAAAAATTTGATCAATTCCTATTTTAGACCATGCCCTACTCAAATAACATGCCAGTTTACCACTGTCAAGAACAGACTTATTGGAGGGTTATTGTAAAAACACAGGATGTTATCCATTTCCTATGATTGCCTGCCTGAATGGCCATAACAGGGAAAGCAATGAGAACATAGAAATGAGAGGAAAAAAAGGAGTAGGTTCTTACACATTGGACCTCCAGAATGATATGGACAAAAGAAATCCCTTTTGCATAACTAATGGAATAAGAAACAGATGGTTATCACAACATGCGATGGTGCTTTGACATAAAGTGCATCAGAGTGAAACTCAAACCACAGAAACTGACTTCTACTTCTCTAAACTGCAGCTCTATTTCTCCATCACCCTTGAGACTGTTAGAATTTGTGAACTGCGTACTTAGTGATCAATGCTACCTGCTGTTCATCTCTGATATTCATCACAATGATCCAGAAGAATGAAGTGACTAGATGAAATTGGTGACCAATGTTCAGCTAGGGTAATTATCCTCTTAATTCCAACTTATTTCAACTTTGAGTGATAAAGAGTTTGTGCAAATAGCAAATCTTTAGAACAGATAAGTGCCAGCAGAACAGACCACAGAACCTAAGGCAGCCTAGATCCAGGAAAACATCTAGGATCTGCTGTGTTAAGAACTTCTCCCTGATCCAGAGTGTGATATATCTTTTACATCGCAAATTGCTTCACTCTCTCTCTTACATTCATGTTTGGTAACGGATTCAGTTTAAAAGCCATTAAGTGAAAGATGATATCTAGGAATAAACTTCATGCATGTTAAATGTAAAACTTCTAAGCTTTGAGCTTGATGGTTCGATAGAAGGAAAGTGCCACATTTATTGGAGAAATTGTATTGATATTAAATCTTTATTGAGAAGGTCATGTTTAGGTTGAAAAGAAATGAGCTTTAAATAGAGCACCAGAATAAAAACAAATGACAAGGCTTATGACATCCCTATAAAGAAATTGTGGCCTGTCTCCTCTTGAGAGAAATTGGTATTTAACTGTTACAAGTTTTAGTTTTGTTTTAAGAAAAATCAAATGTTTATGCCATGGATCCAATACCAATAACATGAATACCACCCACAGACCTCCTTTAGGCCCCGATATATTTGTGTCATAAAAAGTTAATTTAAGAAAACATCAACTGATATCAGCCTAGTCTTCAGGCCAACTATTCTATAGCCTTTCAGATCAGAGCTATAGCTGCCTCCTCATCAGAAACAATTTAGTATTTTAGGCTGGCATTTTCAAAGGAGCATAAGAGAGTTTGGTGCTTAACTCCTACTAAATTTAGACTAAATGATGATGATCCAGATTACCAACACTAACTCTTCAAAATGTTGATTGCCCATAGTAAGGCTAGCCTTCTAAATCAGTTTTGTATTTCCTTTTTTGTATCTTTCATGTCTTTTGTCAGTTTCATAGCAATGTTGTGACAGTTCATTTTTTATTTTCTTCTGCTATTACTAGTTCAGGATTTGGACAGCCTATGAATACTTCTTGGTTGAAACTTTTCACTGCATTTTGTGATATCTTCAGCTGTTTTAAGAATTTATCTACACAATTTTCTCCCTAAGCAACGAAGAGATTCTTCTTTGTCACAGTAAAGGGCAAAGAAAATAAGGCAGAGTTTGCTTGTTGAAGTTTTGAAACTTAACTCTGGCTGTCACTTTTTTCTTCCATCCAAATAAATATTTTGATGGGGACATCTAACCATGAGAATGTGTTATAGCCTATCAGGACAAAGATATAGAAAAAGGCAGTATATAACTACTTAGTAGTGATATTTTGTCAGCATCCATAAGCTGCTCAACACTATTCACACACATAGAAAGACTAAATTTACCATACTAAAGAGTTTACAATCCAAGAAAATGTAGGTTTTGTGTACACACAAAATAGTACCAATTTAACTCAAGTTGTCATTTGATTCCTGATGTAGTTAAAGCAGTGTGACTTTGTGTGCGGACAGTCTCAGAGTACGTCTAGATTGCGGCGCTATTTTGGGATACCGGAAGTATCCCGAAATAACAACGCCGCCTCTTTAAACGCGCTATTCCAGCATCCTATGTAGCCCTCATTGCACGAGGGTTAAGGGATTTGTTGGAATAGTGCCTCATTTTGAAATCTGGCACTGTCTACACAGCGCCAAATTTCAAAATAAGCTCTTTCGACCTAGTCTCGTAATAAGCTCGTAATAAGTGGGAGAGGTCTAGGTTGGATATTAGGAAAAACTCTTTCACTAGGAGGGAGGTGAAGAACTGGAATGGGTTACCTAGGGAGGTGGTGGATTTAGTTGGGGTTGGTTCTGCTTTGGGCAGGGGGCTAGACTCAATGACCTCCTGAGGTCTCTTCCAGCCCTATGATTCTAGCATAGCACAAATTGCATAGCTTATTCCAACAGAAGGGTGCTGTCTAGATGCACTCTTAGAGTGGTTTAAAATGGGCTTGTAGCAGTTTTAGCTTGCAGGAATAAATTTACAGCCACAAAGTAAACAGATACAGAGCAGTTTTAAAATGGATATGAGTTTACACTCAGAATTTGAAATGGTTTAACTAACCAGTTTAAATTAAACGAATGCCATTTCTGCATAGATTAAAGATGTTATTATCTCATGTTCATATATATTTTTAAAATGTTATCGCAAGTTATTCTAAACATATCTATTCCAAAAAGGGGGCATTTCATTTTCTTTTTTAAAAAGAAGGATGTAACTGACAACCACAGAGAGAGATATTTTCCATTGTCCACTTTGGAATAGTTCCCTTGTATCTTATAGTAATCCAAGGAGCACGTAGAGGTAGTCAGAAACCTTTCTACAACTATCAGGCTGTTTAATCCCTCCTGAAACAATTATTATAGCAATATGTATAGTTTATTCTGAATTTCTATGTTCATTTTCATTGTAATACATGTATTATTTACTTTTACATTTTGGATGAAGTTTTGTCAAATCAACTGATACTTACCCATTTTTTAAACACACACGTTTTTGCATGTTCTATAGGAGTTCTGTGCATCAGCAATACAAATTTTAAACAACCCAGCAAGTGTACAAATGAAAAAGCTAGATAGACTTTTTTTCCCCAAATGTTAGAAGTGTTGAACACACTAAACTTAGCATTGCATTCTACATTTTATTTTGAATTAATGTCATTCACTCTAGTCATTAACTTTTCAAAATACAAAAAGCAAATTAGAGTATGTATGTGCATTTTCTAATGGTTTAATTACCTCAGCTCTAAAATCTATTATTCAGTGTATTCTAACTGCTCTCAATCAGATAAAGACATAGGATGAAATCCTGGCTTGATTGAAATCAATGCCAAATGTTCCATGATTTCAACCACGTATTCTACATTTTTATTTCCCTTTTTCTTTTAATCAATTATAAACATATAACACAAATATCTAAGCAATATTAGGACCAGTTTACAATAAAATACAATCATTTATCCTTAATTTACCTCAATTTGTGAGCATTATAAGAGTTTCAAGAACAGTGCCTGGTACTTAATGTGATGTAATTCTAGTTATAAAAGAATAGAAAGAACACCCTTTTACTGCACATTCTTTACAGTTTGTTCCTTTACTAGCCAAGGCTCTGTGGACTAAGAAGCAAACTAGACCAAACTTCTGTGGTAACAGTCTCCTAATTTCTGGCACATGAATACTCAGTTTTACAACAAACTGGAAAACTCGTAGCAGTGTCAAGTTAATTACAAAATAATGAATACAATTATGACTAGCACAATCAATATCATCCATATTATTTTAGAAAATAGTATGCCAGAAAGCACACAATGACTTCAGACAAATCTTATTGTCTGGTGCTAGGAAACACAAGGGGCCAATTCTTTTGAAGTCTCATGTCTGCTAGGCTCAGGCTAGCATGGCAAAGTGGGGGAAGGGCGAGATTTTGTTGGGAAAATTGGGACAAAGAGCTGAGATCCTAATAAAAGCAGCCCTGATAAATAGGAAGGGAGACTGAAGACATGTCTTCAGTGCACAGTTAACTGGGGCTCTTACACAGGTGTTAGCCCAACTGCCACTCCTCCATGATCCACACAGAAACTCTTTAACCTAAGATTACAGGTGTTTTAAACCCAGCTAGCTTACTTGGCTGAAGGTATAGGTTAAAACCCAAGTTATGATTTAATTCAGACCTGAACCCACTTACTTTGCAGTGAAGATGCAGGCAAAAAAATCTCTCTCGTACTAATCCTCTGAACAATGGACACATTTTCCTGCAAGAGTATCTCAGGACAAAGAATAATGGGATACACCCCCATAAATGCATGTGAGTGAGTGCAGAAACACTGAGGACACACACCTTGGTGCCAGTCTTAGGGGATTAACTGTGAAGCCATATCCACAGACCATTAGGGATGTTGTTTGTCACCTCAACTAGCTGAAAAGGGTGCCTAGAAGACAAATGGGATTTAGTTATTTATGTAAGTGTACTCAGTTGTCTCAATGCTTTTAGGTTACACAAGGAAAGACTGAGCAGTTAGATAAGGTGCAGATAGATTGTTTAGTGTCTTAAGATCTGTTTCTCTGAATGCCTTGGTTCTGAATAAACAATACTTTGCTGTGTGAAACCTGGACTGTAACCGTCATTACCTCATCTCACAAAGAAGAGTACATTGGGCAGGGACTGAATCCTGTAGGGTTTTCTGAGACAGGCATGGTTGGTACCCAGTGTGGCTGCAGAGAAATGCAAGTGAGGGAGATACATAATTTCATTCAGGGAGAGCTGAAGTGCAGTTGGCCTGGTAACTGACACCTGACCTAGGTAATCTCGATTGCAACCAGCTTTACTGATCTCACCCCCAAAACTGCTACTGCATCCATCACCAATTGACCAGTGAACCAGTTAACCATGTTGGCATTTAAATTGCCTCTGAGTATAAGAGTTAATGCTGCTTTGAGATGAACAGGGCAGGCTACTCCTCAGAGCTATAGTTGTTGGGTGGTAGTAGGTTTACAATTAGAAGGCTATCATCACAATCACAAGAAGCAAGGAATTTAATTTCTTAAATGGAAGTTTAGATACTGTTGTGTATTGCATAAGCATCATACTAGCCTTAATGTTACTACAGTTCTGTTTGAGCTTTGTGTTTAGTTATGGATAGATTGGGACTGGTGGAAAATGGCTGCACTCCCTGCTACCTCCACTTGCATCAATTCAATGGATTTCCTTGCAACTCTGAGCTTAATTAACTAATTTTTGCCACATTTTCAGAAGTGTTATTTTATATCTCAGGTTAAGCAATTGCCATGATTAGAATAAGGATGCATACTCCACGCAAGGTATTGTTACCTAACTGCATTATTTACTTGTGGGGAGGGATCCACATTTCCTTTTCATCAAGGAACCATATGAAATGTTCTAGAGACCACTAGTCAAATTCAACATTGGCATTAGCAGGCAATAATTTAATTAATGAAAATTAATTACTTAAGGATATGTGTCCACTTACGGCAGCATGGAATTTGGTTCCATATTTCTTGGAGTAACATTAAAGCATGTTTAGGGTTACCCATCTCAGGTAAACAAACACATGTAGAGGATTGGGAGATATTATTTGAAAAGGGAAAACCCAAGATTAATGGGCTATTCAGAATAGGAGTTATGCAGTCTTACCAGAATAGTGAAATGGAGTCATAACCCTGACAACATTTCAACGTCAAAAGAGAGCAGGATACAAAGAACACACAGGATAACCAGCTACTTTGTCATTTTTAAACTTAAAAGGATTTCTGGAAAAGGGTTGTTTTAACTAACTTGACAGACTGTCATTAAATGAACACTCAAATGCAGAGAGTAATAATAAAAGCTTTTGGAGTTAAACAGCTAAGTATTAAAGAAGATTCTTTAGTGAAAGGCTACTAAAGTTGTCTTACATTTCTTAAATCAATCTGTGGCACATAATCAGAAAAACCATATCATTTAAACAAAGATCATAAGTTATAAGCACACCCTCCTGCAGCTGTATCCTATTATGGACTGAAACTTAACACATGCATCTTGGAGAAGTTGTTAAAATTGGGTTCAGACTAACAAGCCTATATGTGGAGAAGAGACAAATTTAGGTGAGAATCATAGTTTTGTTGTTTTGTATTCATACTCATTTATTCATAAGTGTACTATTAGACCCCCCCCCCCCGGCATTGCCTGGGTCCTTCAGGGTAGTGGGCTGTCGGGGGCGGGGAGGGCGGAAGAGGGGGAGTCAGGGCAGGGCCTGGAGGATGTGGGAATCTCAGGGCAGGAGGCCGTGGGCATGGGAAGGAGCAGGAGTCAGGGCAGGGGGTAAGGAGAGGGCTCAGGGCAGAGGGTGGTGGTGACTGCTGGCTTCTCCCTGGGGGTGGCCCAGGGCAGTGGGGTCTGAGCACTGCACCTGCCGGGCTTGTCCACAGGGGCCAGTGGGGGCTGTCTCCCTTCCACCCTGGGGTGTGCTCTCTTCTCCCCCTTCCCCCCCCCGGCCTCTTCTGGAATGGGGTAGAGGTGTTCCTCGCCCTTCCCTGGCCACTCCCAGGATGGAAGGGATGGGGGCTGTCTCCCAGGCAGGGAGGGCCCATTTACCTGATCTGCTAGTAGGCAACATGGCAGAGACCCAGCCCTGCTGGCCACTCCCTTGGTGGTATGGCTGCCCCCAGTGGATACTCTGCAGGATAGCAATTCCCTGTGGGCTCACTGCCCCTTTGAGCTTGCTGCTCCACTCTCATATCACGTCCCTCAGAACAGCAGCCTCCCCCCTTTGCATGTTATGGAAAAACTGTCCTTTTTCTGGAGCTTCCAGTTTTCCTGGCACAATCAAACCCTGACCTTGCTTTAAGTTGGGAGAAGAGAAAGGTGCATGCCAAATTTGGTGGCCTTAGCTCTTACCATTTCGGAGGAGTTCTTGAACAAATGGTCTCACAGACAGACAGACACCAATATATAGCTAGTTAGCTAGATATGATTACCTTTGTGTATATATTAAAGGAATAAATATATACTCTACACATATACACAGATCTCTGCTGCAGACATGGGCATAATAATTACAAACTAGGATTTTCACTAACAATGCTATAAATCTGCAAACTATTATATGGTATTATATTAATATGGATGCCATTAAGCAGCATTTATCCCCACGCTAAATTTCTATGGGACATAAATGTACTTCAAACATAAATGAAGACAAAATCCCCACTAAAACAAGACCAACTGGTAATAAACAAGGTGTTACGGTTTGTGTGCATATTTAGATATATATATATATATAAATACAAGGGGGCAGATCCTTCAAGATAGCCCCTGTGCACTGCTCAGGCAGTTGAAGCTTCCTTTGTTTAGTGGGAAACCTCAACTGATGTAGAGCCACCATATTCTTTGGCGTAGATGTGCAGGTCAGTGGGAAGGGGAGATGGCTGAAGTTCTGCTTCACTCTGGGAAGATGGATCACCAGTTGCCACAAGTTAGAGCAGGTTTGAAACTGCATTAATTGGCACTAGAGACTCTGGTTTCTCTCTGCCACAGTCAAGGATTTAGGAGGCCTTAGTGTGGCGGCATAAAGCCATCTTTGCTTTTGTTGGTTTTTTTGCTGAGACCCAAGGACTGGGGCCAGAGTTTAAGGATTTTGATTGTGAGCTCTTGGAACTGGGATCATGCTTTAGAAGTATTTGGAAAGTATCCAGCATTCAGTAGGCATTACTGTCAATAAATACCAATCCTGGGGGTTTATAGTCTAAATAATGGTGTGTGATATAAAACTTACATTGACTTCCTTTGAAAAGACTGGGATATAGGAACTAGCTCATGAGTAATTTGATAATCCTAAATTGATGGTAATAAAAAAATTGATAGCACAGATCACACTCACTATTGTGAGTGTGATCATCAGTGTAATAAATGTAGATCCGTGGGATAATACTCTATACAGTATTGTGTATTTTTGAAGGCCTTGGCTGCATTCTGTCCACTAATCTATTTTTGCTGAGATGACTATTACATACATTCCAAACTTTCTAACAACTTCAAACAGACACCATTTATATAAATAAAACTGCCAGAGAAACATTTACTAAGATCACGCAGAGCCTAATCCAAGGTATTGGGGTGGGAGTCTTTCCATCATCTTCAGTGGGCTTTGGATATACTTACTCTTTTTTCCCTTGTGCTTGAAAAACCAAATGACACCAGTTTCTAAGCAAACCAACACTATAGGATACAAGTGCCAATGCCAAGCATCAGGTTCTGAAAAACAGACTGACCTTTATGTTCACAAAAATGTTCATTTTAAATATCTTTAACAAGTAAATGCATTTCCATACAAACAATTTTAAAATTCTTCACTCAGGGATGATAATTTGAGACACTTTGCAGCGAAGTTGTAGTGAGGGAAAAGTCTTGATGAAATTCAATTTTTTAAATAAAATTTCTACTGATTATATCAATGCTTATTTTTAATGTTTTAAAATTTTTAAAAATCTATTTAAATTTTCACTGTTGTGGGAAATTAGGAGCGGTCAGACAAAGGGCAGACAATAATTATTTAGAGACCACAGATAACCTCTCACTTTTTCCAGTCTCCACAATTGTGAAAACACAAATTTTCAACATTACATATTGAAGCATACAAAGTATATACCATTAAATCAAACTCTAATGAGTAAAGAAAGAAAAATGCAGGTTAAGAACGTATCTGTAAATGTAGATTATTGATGGACATACTTTTGATAGGTTTGTCTGCATACTATAACATTGACATTTATCAACAAAATCTAAGCCTAATTAAGTTGTAAACTCAATGGGGCAGGGGCAATCTTTTTGTTTTGTAGTTGTACAGTGCCTAGGACAATGGGGTTCCGATCCACAATGGGGCCCCTTAGGCACTACCACAACACACATAACAACACTGGAATCTATTCTACACAGCATGTGGTGGTGAGAGTGCACATACTCACTTTTGTATTCATCCTTCAGACAAGCTCCCCATTCTCAGGTCAAGGGGCCAGACAGACCTAGACCCATTATGGCAGCAGCAGCCCAGAGCTGCAATTGCAGGGAACGTTCTACTCAGCTCCAACCTGGATCATGCTCAGTTAGTATGGAATCTCACAGGCTAATATCTAAGAAGCTTTTATAGAGCATGTGTGAACTGAGATTTTTTTCAAAGCCTTGTAACTTGGCCAAATTTAGACAGATTTTTATAGCTACAGCACAAAGCATAACTCAAACGCAAAACCCACTCCTTTGGAGTCTCTACTGCAAATATAGCAGCATAGTGGAGTTTTCAAAGAAAAGATCATCAGAATTTTTTAATCTGGGCAGAATGTGTGTTTCTCTAACCTTGTTATCAGAAACAGCTGAAACATGTTGGCTAGCGTTTTCCAACCAAATTCATCTGGAGGCAGATACCAGGCATAGAAAAATTTCAGTGTGAATGGTTAAAGTTTGGAAAAGTTGTAAGATACTGAAAACAGGGTCTTACAATGGGAAGTGTCAGGCAATCTTAGGAACAGGTGGTCCTACCAGCCAGCCCCACCTATGATATTTTTGTTATACTCAGAACTGTTACTTATGCCCAATCAAGTAAGGGCAAGCCATCTTTTTCTTAATATATTGTGACAAGCAGTAAAAACACTATTATAGCTGACAGATGTGATTTCATTATTGGGTTATTTCTGGTAATATTTGAAGCCTGTTCACTCTGAATGTGCATGTCATTATGATGATATCCCTGTTCTATAGTATAGTTTCTACCCACATCACATTTAAATCCTAATGATAAAATACTGATTCCAATATGAGGACTGGTGAGTTAGGACAACACTAACTTCTTCACAACAATTCCATTAAAACCAAAATGACACTGTAGGTTATCACCCACTAACTTCAATGGGAGCAGGTTTATGCAGTTGTTTGGACTTTTTCAAATATAATGCTGTGTATCTTCTGGCTTCAGTGGGAGCACGTAGCAGGATCAGGCATAAGACGGACAGTTTCTGTATTAGAATTCTTTAAAATGAGTGCTTCCTGTTGTGCCTCAAAAAGTGACATTCCAACTCATCTAGAATTCTGGGCATCTGCTTTTTCTCTTTATCCATGCCTAGATCTGTGGGTGGTCACAGTGTCATTGTCTGGGCAGCTGGTATGTATATTTTCAAACAAAATCTTGTCAGTTGATCTTTAGGAACTGGTTACAAATGGAAACTCAAAAAGGGGAATGCCTTTCCTCCCACCATTGAGATCAAATTCTTTGCTCCTTGTCATGTCTGCTCTCACTGGCTCTTAGATCAGTGTCTCAGGACTGCAGCACAACATGCATCTAACTCAGCAGCACAAAGTTCTCCTGCTGAGTGGTCTGAGAAACCATATTATTTGTACATGGAGCTGTCCAGGTCTCTTACTTCAGGATACAACTGTGATGCTTTACTCGCTGAGTAGCACCTTTCTACATGAGTGATCCTATTAATTTCAGTTGTCTACTTATACAGTATTTTTCAATGCAAGTCAGAGTATTGGAATCTGTCCATTAGAAAACAGTTCATATACAGTATACAGATATTTCTCCTAGTTCTTTTACCAGCTGCGCACGTAAGTAGTTTCTCCCATGCCATGTTTGAAAGAAATAGCAATAAGCCATTAATGTAGCTGCTGACAAATGAATGAAGCTGAGATGCAATAAGTGCCTTCCCCGCTGTGCTGAAGGGTGTAAAATAAATTAAAATTTGAGATGTATGAGAAGAAAATGTTCCCAAAGTCAAATGTTATGTTAGCTTTATCTTTTTACATCACATAACTTAGGACAAAGTTACACCTGCAAGCACCATAGTATCACAATCAGAAAGCAATGGTATAACCTTAAAAAAAAAAAAAAAAAAAAAAAAAAAGTGATCCCATTCATCATGGAGGAAACTGCAAAATAATGGAATTTAAAGTAGTGTTTTGATGAATTTGCTCATGGATGTTTCTTATTAATTCCTGTTTCTCCAGGCACTGACATAGGAATGTGGGTAAGAAACAATGGGTAAGATTCAGATACTCTTACTCATATTGAATAGCACCTCACACCATGAATAATCCCATTGAAATCATGAATAAGGGAATCAGAATCTGGCTCTGTAAAAGAGTTAAATTCAGCTGTATATATTTCAGCTGAATTACCAAGAGATGAGGGAGTTCAATATATAACAGTTAATTATATTAGCTTCAGAAACAAAATGCAGATGCAAAAATAAAGATTTTTACATAGCAAGTGCTTAATATGATTTGAAAACTGAACAGTTTGACAAATTTGCTATCACACAACATACCACAAAGCAAGTATGTATCTAGTTTGTCCAGAAGTCTTAGACTAACTTTTTTTTCTCCTCTATTTTCAAGACAACATGCTGTGGTTTCAACAGCAGCTTATTATACTGCCGTTACATCTCTCCCAATAGAAGTGTTCAGATTTGAGAGGTCAGCATTTAGAAAATTTTACAGGAAACATTTCAACCACATAAATGAAATACTTGGTCTAATATAATGAACTAATTGTTAGCAAGAGTAAATATTTATTATAGAATTACATTATCATTTTCTGTGATTACCAAAACTGTGTATTTCACCACATGATTAAAAAAAAAAAACTTTTGTTGAATTGATTAATTTATCCCTTAAAAAGAAATGTTTTGAAAGAAATATTAGTCTTTTAGAATATACACTAGAAATGTATTGTTGTTATAAAAAAAAAAAAAGTAAAAGATGGAGGCTGCTTTTAAACTGAAGCTATCCCATGTCCCATTAAAAGCAGAGTATTTGTTTTATATATTATGCTCCACAGTGTCTTATTGCAAACATACTTACATTTGACATGGCTAAAACTATTATTTGAGAAGTCAAAAAAACTTTTTTTGGTACTTACAGTCTTTAAATACAAAGGCAGGGTCGCGATGAGGCAGCACTTGGGCAATTAAATATTGCAGGGACTCCCAAGGTTCTGTCCATCTTGGTTCTGCTTTTCGAGAGTGTACCCACAAAGTGTCCTCATGCCTGAATTATTCCAGTCCCCTACTGATTTTGTGCAATTCATTGATGCTCTGGATTACTAAAGAATCTCTTTCAACATCTGCCAATCAGACATTGCCCAGAATCAAAAGATCCTGCAGGGGGTCCTCCTCCCTGGCTCACTTATCTTTGTTATATGCTGAGCTAATTAGCTGTAAAGGCAGTCTGACAGGCTCATTTCTACTGCTTCCTTCTGTTAAACACACCCACCTACAGGCTAGCAGGAGAAGCTAATCATGTGAAAGACATTTCTCTTTCATCCAGACATTGACTAAATGTGCTGAAACAGACATAGTTTTGGTTTCTGCTGAATTAAAACAAGTCCCCCCCCCCACCCCCAAACTCTTGGAATGTTAGGACAAGACTGAGAATTCATAAGGCTCTCATTAGACAAGTCAGCTAAAAGTTCTGCTGAACTCTCCAGAGAAGCATTAGCAATGAAATAACACAAAGATATTCGTTTTAAGAATATACATACAATTAAATAAATAGCTTGCTTTTGCTTCCTATTTTAATTCAGTAGGATCAACAGTGGGTCTTCTACATTACCAGGCCAAAAATCAGATGGAAAAAATTATAGCAATTGAGTTAGGCAGAAAAATTAAATTATTTGTGATGAGTTTTGTTGAACATGCAATTTGACTTGACTGATGTTTTCTTGAAGTATTTCCCAATTTAATTTCCTAATTATACAGTGACAGGGAGTAAAAATTTGCCTTGACAATATTTATGATAATGCCCCTCTACGCTGCTTTGAGGTTTTTTTGGAAAATACTAGGAAAAAAATTAAGAACCTGACATGTATATAGATGCATACAGAAATTAATCTCAGAATTACATTATATGAATCTGATAGCAACTCCAGGTACTACAGATTAAAATGTGAATAAATTGATCTACATTTACATATTAATCTGGGACAAAGTATGGCATTTATGAAAACAAACCATTGAAACAGGAAGAAAGTGCCATCTTGTTGATAAGGATAGCTCCTCCATTCTTCTTGTATTCCAAAATAAATTAAATTTCTTGGTGATAACTGCCAAGAAATGTGGCTCTAATAAAGACTTCTACATCAAAATTACTTCAAAGTTTTAGGCAAATACTGTACTGTTTCACTTTATGAAAAATGCCTTTTAGTTTGCTATGCATCGATCAAGAGGCTTGATTGGTTACAAAACTATAAAAGTGCTAAAGTTACCTTAAGTGCAGCCATTTAAACCAATACGATAAAATCAAGACACTCACTGCTGCTAAATATGTGAATTTGTTAAGACTGTCAAGAACGTTATTGACTTAACCTCTACGTTTCCAAAAGTTCACTCTAAATAAAGTAAACTTTGTTTGAATGACCACATATGAAACATAAACTGAGCACTGCAAAGTTTAGTCCTTGTGTAAACTTCATCATGACCTTTGATGACTTCAGATATTTCAGGAATTCTGCTGAAAAGAGATTTAATAAATTTATATTAAGCTCTAACTTTGAGGTTCAGTTCTTTCCTCACTAACTTCAGTTTAAGAGTGATGTTTCTATCCAAATACATTGGCAGAATACATAAAAAAGGATTGCTTATTATGGCCAACCATGAGTGTTTCAAAAGACTTAACAGAACATTTTGAAAAACAAACAGCGTGGATTTCTACAATTCCATCTGTTCTGACAGAAAGCTGAATCAATCTGAATCTTTGCATAGTAATTGGTTCCAAAAATAAACAGAACTATTTGAAAAAAAATTCACTGTCAATGTCCACACATCAAAAGGAACTTGTTCTCTCTGACAGAAAAATAAGTCTAAATTAGAAAACAAGTGGAGCTCAAACTAGTCAAACTGGACTATTATATATTTTTGAAATCTTGTCACACTCATCCTGAGAGATCACATCATGACTTTTCTTAAAGACATAAATAAGAGAGCATAGATATTCAAAGGAAAGATTACATGCAATACCCCTGCAAATGTTCAAGTATAGCAATACACAATTACGATCATCTAAATTACCTTACTTCTGCCCAAATATCATGGACCACAGTTATATCAAGAGACAATTCTCAAACACACACCTTTATCAGATCAATGACCTGAAAGTCCAGTTGAATCTTGGAATTCCTTACTTTTGTAGAGCTTAATAATATATTGTGGACTGTAAGTTGAAGTGCACATGTCTGTTACAGCTCTTCCATAAACTGCTATTACTTTGTTTAAGACCATATGCTGCTGCTGGTAAATACAAGCTATTATAAATCTTCATCAAGTAACCACATTAAGGATGTTTTCCCATTGCACATTAAGATTTCAAAAGTGAAAGTGAGACTTTAGACACTAATTGCACAACAATGTACAATACCAATAAACATCCACAACTGGCCATGCCAATTGACTCAAGACTAGTGGGCCGCAGGCTGTAGGGCTGAGATATGTGGAGATATTTGGGCTCGGGCTACAACTCAAGCTCTGGGATTTTGCGAGGGCAGAACGACCCAGAGGCTGGGCTCCAGCCAGAGCCTTAATGTTTACACAGAAATTTTAAGTTGGGCTTGCAGTGTTGAGCTGCCTAAGTCAGCAGACCCAGGGCTAGCTGCAGCAGAACCAGAGGTCTGGGGTCTTTTATTGAAATGTAGGCTTTCCTTATATCTAAGGATATAAACCTCTGATGGGTCAAAATCCAAATGGTGGTTTGCATACCAGCACAGGTAGAGGTGTATACATATATATGCATACAAAACCAAAGTCCTGTCTAGAATTTCTTGAATTTACAGGCAAATTGATACAATTGCACAGAACAAGTTTCAAATGAATAGCAATTTCTCCTAAGGCCTCTATCTTACACACAAGATGTGGTATGTGTGCAAGGTCAAAAGAAAGTGTGGAAATAAGGTTGTTTGGATGAATGTATTTCCACTCTTTGTAGTTGTATTTTATAATGTAACCTTATTTTTAAATTTTCGGGCTCCCTTTCTGATGTCCTCCCTGAAACTACAGTGTTCTCTTAACGGCTGTCCCCATAAATAAAATCCAAGACATAAAACGTAGGTGTCAGGTTTGTTTAAAATGCAAACTTTTTCTTTCTAAATCCCCTCCCATGCTAAAAAATATTCCACAGCCCACCTGTGCCACATTTTTTTCTGCATATATAAGCCAAGGCCAGCATAAGGTGGTAACAAACAGGGCAATTATCTAGGGCCCCAACAGGTCTAATGCCTCCGTGCTTGGTGGAATTCCTAAAACCTGCTCGCAGACCCCCAGGGGGCCATTGCCGATTTGAGAATCATTGGCTTAAAAGGATGAAGTTGTTTATGTTTGCACATGGGTTTCAAAATATATGAGCAAATTATGTACTGAAAGTTATGGCAATGTTCTTTGATATATAGTTTCCAGACTCATCTGCATCAATCTGGTAAATAACTAGATGTACAAGAGCTATATTCATTGGCAACGGAACAGGCATATTTAGAGTCCAAATGCCTGCCAGACCTACAAAACATCCTTTTTATTACTTGTCTTTCTGGGCAAGATTTATATAAGAAGCCTTGGAGTTTGAGTAAAATAAAGGATTTGCTAGGTTCAAAGTCTTTTAGCTTATGGTTTATTAAACTTTGTACAGGTACAAATCCCAAATTCTTGCTAAGAACTTGTAAACTACTTTGTTTCTGACTGTTTTCAGGTTATATGATACTGATTCTTCAAAGACCTCTACTTATAAATCAGCTAGGTAAGCATAACAGGG
Source organism: Rafetus swinhoei (assembly GCA_019425775.1). NCBI lineage: Eukaryota > Metazoa > Chordata > Testudines > Trionychidae > Rafetus > Rafetus swinhoei. Next base: position 61,794,644 of record CM033427.1, read on the forward strand.
GCATGTTGAATAATTTTGGTTTTCAGTTTCTTGTCATTGCAAACATATGTTTTAAGAAGAAATACCTTATGGACAATTTTTAGTCTAATCAGCCACAGTAAAATGTGCCTGTAAAAAGATACTGTAGCTCATTATTCCAGATTAATTATCTTAACTGAGTCCTAATTTAAAAACTGGTTTAAACCATAGGTTTTACAGTCCATTTCAAAACTACAGGTTGAACCTCTTAAATCTGGGATTCTCTGGTTAGGCAACATCCAACAGGATCACGGCTGTTGCTGGACCAGACTGCCCCAGTGCCTGGGAACGCAAGTCAGTCAGGGAGTCCAGCAGAGGGGAGCCCCACCATCAGACCAGTGAGCCCTGTCCAGGCAGGGCAGCAGCAGGAACAGCGAGCCCCGCCCCAGCATGGCAGCATTGGGACAGCTGTGGAGCCCCATCCCCAGGGAGACCCGGGCAGGTGGGACAGCAGTAGGACCTGTGAGCCCTGTCTTTATGGAGCTCCGTCCTGGCGCAGCAGCAGGGCAGTTGTGGAGCCCTGCCCTAGGGGAGCCTAGGTGGGGCGCGCCAGCAGCAGAGCCTAGTCCCCAGGAAGCCCCGGGTGGAACAGATGCAGGGCAGCCATGGAACCCCTTCCCTGAGAAGCCCTGGCTGGGCAGGGCAGAGGCGCCATGGTGGCTGGGGAGCTGTGTCCCTGGAGAGCCCCAGCTGGCTGGTGGCAGCATGACGAGCCCAAGCCCTGTAGCAGAAGGCTAGAGCCCAGTGGCAGAGGGGGTGGATCAGAGCCAGCCAGAGGGAGGGGCAGTATCCTGGGAGACTGGTGGCAAGGGAACTCCCCGGATCTGGCAAATTCCTTCATTTGGGACCACTCAGGTCCCAAGGGCACTGGGCCAGGGGGGTCCAAACTGTACAAAACAAAAAGACAAAATTACAATAATGAGGAAATTTATTAACTATAAATATAAGCATTCCAATTTCCAAAAAAGCAAGTATATACTCTGCATCATGGATAAGAGTATTGATATTCCATTGGAAGTTATAATGCATTAGCCCCAGAAGCTAGCGGCATCCAAACTTGACTTAATATTTAACATATTTTCTCGACGCTGTTTGGTATAAACATTTGCCTCTCCTTTTTGTAACCGTCGTCTCAGAGCAGCTTTCTGTTGTTTCGTCAGTTGACGTTTTATCTTCTGTTTCACCAATTCCTAAAAATAATTAAACCACACCCATAAGTATTTTTTTGTATGACATAACATTTTAGGACATACTTGTTTATATTTACACAGTGCTTTGCACTGGCAAGCACTTTATGCACAGATATAAAAAATGGTGATGAGCAGTGCCTGGAGACTTTATGCCTTTTTAAAATTAAAAAAGTTACTTTGGGGATACTGTAAGTGCTTGGCTTGTGGCTATATTTTCTGGCACCCCTGTTTTTTTAAGCCTACACTGCAGTGATCAAACTAAATATATATAAGTGGAAATGACTGATGCTTAAACAGCAAAACTATCCACTGCTACTAACAAAGGAGAAAAAATTAAAAAGTATTGTTTGCAGAAGTGATTTTAAATTCTTCCTTCAGCTGTTCTTCTGCAGCGAGGCACAATACCTAACATAGTTTAGGGTATATACTCTTACAACAATCCACAGGCCAGGAATTGTGGCTTCTTTTGTATCTTGTACAGCCTGAACCACAGATGGCCACTGTAACAGCAACAGTAACTGCCATTTACCTCAAATGGCAGGAGTTTTCTAGTACTTTGATACATACCATCCAGTTATTCATACTAGGTCCTATTTGCTGTCATGATGGCAACATATCTCTCTCTCTCTCTCACACACACACACACAGTATAGTAGAGATTTAGGCTGCAAAATGCTCTGTAGTAGAGAATGAGCACAATTCAGCTAACTTGTTTCATTTAATGAACTCACTAGACAGGACACAGATCTCATAGAAGGGACTAATGCAGTTAATCAATACAAAAGGAATAGTTAAACAAGAAGTTACAATAAAGCTTGAACCTCTCTAGTCCAGCACCTTTGGGACCTGACTGGTGCCAAACCAGAGAATTTGCCAAACCATGGGAAGTCAATATTGTGTAGCAGCATTGCCAACGCTTCCACTGATGTATGGGCTCTTAGAAGATTGTTAGAGATAAATCAGAGCTAAATAACAGCACAGAACACAGAGCCAGGACAGGTAGCTGTAAACAAACTTTATAAGACCATGGCAAACTTGGCCACACCCATGCTAAGTGGACATCAGGCTAGCTAAAATCATGCCAGACCAGAGAGTGCTGGGCTAGAGAGGTTCAACCTGAATTTAAAAAAATCATGCCTGAGCAAGTCATCAGCTGAGATTTTAGGAGCATATTGCAGCCTCACCTCCTTTGACACATCATAATGCTCTCCTGCCAACTGCATCAGATATGTTTCAGCTGCACTGATGTAGTGCTGTAGAGTAGCCACCCCCCAAAACAAAAATCCAACAGCAACTCAGACTTCCCAAAAGCACCATCAACCTCGTAGTGTTGCACATGTGGTATGTTCTTTTCCTTTTAAATGTGTAGCTAAATAAATTTACTATTTTTATTATAAAATGTACTCCATAAAATCCACAGAGTATAAAATGTAGCTGAGTTAGTATTATTACTGTAACTTTAATCTTTGCGTTTCCTAATTTAGGGCTTTTATGATGCTATTAAGGGAGCAATTAAGGTCAAAGAGCGAGATCGCTTTGAGGCTGGAAAGAGAGAAAAGTCTCTATAGATCACTTATTAACTGGCCTGCATGTGTGGGTAGAGAATGTCATGGCCTTGTCTTTCATCCACCTTAACATGAAGGCAGCAGAAATAAGCCAGAACAGAGAGAAGTAAACTGCTACAGGACAGGCACAAATTTACTTCTATTGCGATTTTCACAGTTCAATCCAAAAACTGAATATAGATTTTTTTTTTTTTATTTAACCAACTATTTTATAAACTGAAAACAGCCTGCAATTGAAGCATAACTTTTTCTTTCAACCTCAGCATTGTATAAAAGAATGCAAAGGCTCTTCTACAGAAAAGCTCAACAAAGGATGACGGGGAGTGTGGAGGTAACAAAACATGAAAAATAAAAAGGAACACACACAGCATTGAAATACGAAATTAGTTGGTCCATCTATCCCAATATCCTGTCTTTTGACACTTCAGAGAGAATAGGACAATGTATTGAGAGATCCATCCCCCGTCATGTAATCCACTTTCTGGTAGTCAGAGGTTTAGGGATATCCAGAGCATAGGATTGCATTCCTGACTAATAGCCATTGATGGATCTAGCTTCCATAAACTGATCTAATTCTTCTTAACATTATACTTTTGGCCTTCACATCCCAGGGGAACAAGTCCCACAGGTCAACTGTGTATTGTGTGAAGTAGTACTTCCTTTTATTTTTTTTAAACCCATTATTAATTACAATGGATAACCTCTGGTTCTTGTGTTATGTGAAGGGGTAAATCACATTTCCTTATTTACTTTCTCCACTTTGTTCATAGTTTTACAGACCTCTATCATATATCCCCCTTAGTCTCTTTTCTACACTGAACAGTTAGTGTTTTTGATTCTCCTCATGTGGAAGCTGTTCCATACCCCCAATAATTTTTGTGGACCTCCTCTGTACTTTTGCCAGGTTTAATACCCTTTTTTTAAGAAGAGATGACCAGACTTGCAAGCAGTAGTCAAGGGCCATATCATGGATTTATATAATGGCATTATGATAGTTTCTTGTCGTCTTAGCTATCCATTCCAGATGGTTTTAAAGTTAGGTTAGTTTGCTGATGTGCACTGAGTGTTTTCAGAAAACTATCAACAACTATGCCAATTTTTTTTGAGTGGTAACAGCTGATTTAAATACCATAATTTTGTACTTATAGTTGGAATTAAGTTTGCCAACCTGCATTACTTTGCATCTATCACCACAGAATTCCATCTGCCTGCCATTTTGTTGTTCATCACTCAGTTTTGTGAGATCCTTTTGTAACTCTTCGCAGTCAGCACGAGAGTGGTTTGCTAGGATATCTTCTGTGCAGGAACTGAACTTCAGAAGATGTCCTTTTCTCAATCCATGGCTTCTCAAGGAAGTTACAAGCTAAGTATCCCTGCTTTCTGTTCAGGTTACTCCATATTCAAAGCTCAAGGGTTGGAAAAAACACAAACAAACCTGCAGTTCACTTTCCCAATAAAAATAGGACAAAACTGTTTTTAGTTATTGTTTCCCTTCGTGCTTGAATTTTTTGGGGGGTGGAGGGTGTGGGTGCAGACTAATCCATTTAACATTTTGTAGCTTAGAGAAATCTGAATGTAAACTTCTCCCCCTGGTGGTTAAAATAGTAGAGGGTTTTTCTGGCAATGTGCACAAAATGATGGGAGAAATTTTGCAGCATTAACACTTAAAAAAAAATGCAGCAAAAGCACACTGAATTTTAAAAAGCAGATTACACATTAAATCTATTTATTACCATACACACACATCAAACATTTCCATTGCAGAAAGAGAGTCTTCTCTTGCAGGTCAAATGTGGAAATGAGCAACCAAACTGATGTGAACTAGCTGGAACCATGGAAACTTTCTTTCCTGTTGCTTTATAAATACTGACATCCAACAAGTGAATTGTAACATCACATCTACTTTTTCCACATCTTTTTAACTCCAGGTTCCTATAGAATTGGTCCTAAACGAAGTCTAATGAAACAGGAAGAAGCTACAATTTGACTATAGCTTTGATTTGTAACAGGAGAGAGTTTAAATGGAAATACCTGGTCAGATACATTTCTGTTATCATATCCAATATGACTGAGATGCTATGTAGGGATGTAAGCGAGTAGTCGACTATCTAATATGCAAATGTTTATTGGATAGTCGACTCAACTAGTCACTTCCCTCCCTTCCTGCCTCTATCAGAGACAGGCAGCAAGGGGGAACAGGAGCTGGTGGGGTAAAGCCGGTTCTCCCTACCACTGTCTCTGCAGGGGAGGCAGAGGCAAAGTGGGAAACAGCCGAGCAGGGACTGCTTCAGTCCCTGCTCATGTCGGTTCCCACTGCGGGCGCTTCTGCTTTAGAAATGTACAAAAGACCCACAGGGCTCACAGGACTCAAGCAGTCCCCGCTCGCCCCATGCTCTCTGCAGTGCCCCTCCCCGCCCCGCTGCCTCTAGGAGAAGCAGCGGGGCCGGGGGAGGGGGGGAGAGAGAGAAGAGCCGGTGCTGGGGGGAGCCAGCGCTGGGGGGAGCCAGCTTAAAAGCAGGTTCCACCCGCAGCACTGTCGCCAGGGTGCCTCCAGCCTTCCCCCCGCCCCCCCAGCCTCTATCAGAGGCAGCCGGGAGGGAAGGTGGGGGGGGGAATAGGGGATGTGGCTGCGAAGCAGCCCCTGTCCGCAGGAGTCCCAGCAGGGAGTTGCGGACGGGGGCTGTCGCCACCAAGCAACCTCTGCTTGTGGCAGCCAGGGCTGGCTGCAGACAGGGACTGCTCAGGCAACAGCCTCTGTCCATGGCCAGCCCTGTCTGCCGTGAACAGGGGCTGTTGGACTCAGTGCAAGCTGGGACCGAGGGCTTGCACTGATCGCTGAACCTCTGCATTTTAAATGCAGTAAGAGCCCAGTGGCTCTTACTACTTTTAAAATGCAGAGCTGCAGCACGGTGGCTCTGGAGCCGGCACTAGCCAGGACTGCTCAGTCCCGGCTCAAGTCAGCTCCTCTGAAGCTACCCCTGCTGCGGCTCTGCAGAGGCACTTATCAACTAATCATCTAGTCAATACAAATTGTATCGACTATACGATTAGCCAAATAACATTTTAACATCCTAAATGCTATGTTGAATATGTAAATCTGATCCTAACAATTCATGCTTAAGTGATCCAGGCAGATGGGAAACATGGGACCCTACCATCCTCACAGATCCTAACACCAGGGAAAAATCCTTGTCAGACAGAAGTGAATATAAGTATAAACTTAGACTCAGTATTATAAAGGCCTACTTGCACTGAGCAAGTAAATCATCATATTAAGGGCAGATGAGTAGGTTGAGTGCTTTGAAAAGATCAAAGCTTTATTATTTTAAAATTTTGCAGAATTAAGTTTTCCTCTGGTGGCTCATTCTGAATAAATCCTTAGTTAAATTTGTGGGAGTGCAGTATGATGTACATGTCATAGTAATTAAATAGCTGGGAATTTCTGTAACTGATTAATTTACTATCCCTTTACTAGACAATCTCCAAAATCTGTAAATGCTGTTTACATATAAATTCCTGAACCCTTATTGTTCCATGGATAGGCCCAGAAGACTTGGGTTTATTAAAGGTCTTGCTTTGTAATGCTAATGTACTTCCATGAACACACACAGTTTATTTGGAAAACTACAATATTAAGGTTGCTGCTGCCACCAAGTGGTTTTTCAATCTCAAGTTCTGTAATCATTTCTCCTGTCTGGATTCAATAGTGCCTCTCTCTTTTTGGAATCCTACCTGCAAGATTACATATTCATTTCTAAGAATATAAAGACTGAGGCTGTCAAGTTGTCAGTCCCTCCTTTCTGCCAGGGAATTCCTGGACTATTATATAGCAGTCATAGCTGTCCATCAGCCCATGGTTCTAATCCTGAAGTCTCACCTAGCACTGACAGCAATATTTCGATAAAAGGGGATAATTCTTACTCCAAGCAACTATCTATTTTGAAGAGTGAGTTTTTTTATTTTGCACAAAGTCATACTCTGCGATTTCCTACAGATACCAAATATTACATAAACTATTTTGACACTTAAATTAGCTGAATGCATTACTTTTTACACTGGAATATGCTGGGTAAAAAGGTGTAAATTTTTTGTTTTGTATCAGAAAAAATCATGACTATAGGTTGAACCTCTGTAATCCGGGATTCCCTGGTCCAGCAACATCCCTCATCCAACAGGACCATGGATATTCTGGTTCCCCACCAGCACTGACTACTGCTTCCCCCCTTGTTTCCTCTGATAGAGGCCCCCCACCCAAGCACCGGTTCCTGCCTGCCCCACCCCACTGCTGCGTGTATTGGCTCCCACTTGTTCCCCACACCCTCCACACTTCTGCCTATTAGAGGCAGCAGCGTGGAGGTGGGGACAGGTGCTCATGGGGAGCTGGCTTTTAAGCCAGGCACCAGCTTCCCCCACCTTGCTGCCTGTGATACAGAGGTAGCAAGAGAGGGGAGTGCGTGTATTCAACAAGATTAACCAATAAACCCAGGCTTAATCACATAGTCTACATGTTGTCATCCCTACAATAAAAGAGCCTCCTAAGACTGGGAATGCATTGCAACATTCACCCGAGAGAGCAAATACACCATCTTTGATGCTCTTAGTCTCTACTGGCTAAGAGTAGAAATGTAGGAGTGTACTGACAAAACAGCATTAAAAAAATCATATATAAACAAGGCCTATACGTTTGTTGTCTGGCACAAACGAACATACATAATATAAATTTCTCCTGAAATTTATAATGATAAAAATGTATAATGATAAAAAGAAGAAATTTGCCAACATCATCATCATGTTCTCTCTTTAGATCTAAGGTTGCTAGAGGCAAAAAAAAATTGCTTCTGAAGAACACAATTCCACTTTAAACAGCAGGCACAGTTAAAGTTAAGTTAAACACGCTTTACTTCTGGACATCCAACACTCTGGTCATCTGAAGACGTGGACTGTGCCCACAAAAGCTCATGATACCACTTACATGTTTTGTTAGTCTTTAAAGTGCTACCAGACTATTTGTTGTTTTTTAAGTTTATCCTGTCCAGACTAACTCAGCTACCCCCGATGCTTTAGTGTCACACAATTGTTTTGTATTTTCTGCCTCTGTCTACAATCAAGAGGATAATGGACTCAAGGCCCTGTGTACACTAAAGCAAATGGAACTTAAATTCTGTGACAAAGACCCTAAACTATGCAGTATTCAAATACAGCAGAAAGTCTTGACAATTTTATTTAAATTGTAAAAATTGAATGTTTTACTAAATTAAATATGAAAATCTAAGTATCCCCTATATTTTTCCACACGACATTTTATTTAATGCTGTGCTACATTATCAATTGTCAATATAGTGCAGTTTTGTATGGACAATACACAACACAAACGTGCTGTCTGCAGAACCAGAGATTTGAGTAGCGTGTTAAAATACAACTGTAGGTCTTGTATCTGAGGAGGCAAAGAAAATTTGGGATTACATCATAAACCATTAATTGGATGCTTCTCCTACAATGACTAACAGCGAAATACCTAACAGTGTTAACATTTAATATCATGGTCTTTCAATTTCACAGTTAACACCAGTCCAGGAAACATGAAACAGTTCACATGTACTTTGAAGGTAAGGTTTCAGGATTTCTGAAGTTTCTGAAGACAAAACTACTTTGGTTTTTATTTATTTTAAATCCTTTTTTTAAATGTTCTCCTTACAAATATGTCCAAATTTCTAAAACATGAAAAGCTTAGATTCTGGAACACAATTCCATGATCATGGAATCACAGAAATCACAACACTAATTTGGACTGATCCACAAGTTATAGTTGGAAGACAATTTTAACAACAAAACATCAGCATCTTACAATTTTAATAATCTACGGAGGTACACTTGAAACCATGCATACATTAGTTACCTGAGGAATTGTTGAACAGCTCCTAAAACTGCTGGTGGAGGTGGCACTTAAGGTTCTCATTCTGTGTTCATTCACGTGAATCATACTCTCTTCGTCTCTAGAATAGATACATTGGATTTTATTTCATTTAGCAAAAAGACAAGACTACGAATCCACCATATTCTCATAAGAAGTTTTACAGTCTGAAAAGTTCCAACATAATTTAATAGTTGCATTACATGGAAAACTTACATTTTGAAATATTAACTTGAATTCAACATGACAGGTATTTTAAATCCTCTAAAGTTTTTTATATCTGATTTGTATATTATACAATGGCCAAGAACATCATAAATGACAAAAATAATGTTCTAAAAAACTAAAAGTGACAGTGTTATTTTATTTTTATGCTCAGTGACCTCCATTTCAACTTTTTAGTGTATGTGTAAAAAAAGTCAAAAAAAATTTCTTTATAACTGTATAACAATACACCCAACATGAGATGTGATAATTAAGCTGAGCCTTGTCCAGTATTATCCACCATTAGTAAGAGATTTGGTAATGGGAAATTAGCTGGTAGATGAGGCAAGACTGACTTCAGCAGTCTTGCTTTTTGTATCACTGTATTGTCTTTGCAATGCCAACAGTACTAAAAAAAATTTTCAGCAATTAAACCAATATGACTTGCAGCAGAATGACATTTTCACTTTTATGAGAACACCACTCTAATTCCCTACATGCCAAAGAAAAAATCCTAACAAACCATGAAGGCAACACTTCCTAGCTTAAAAAAGCGATGCACACAAGTATCTATGTTAGTAATTCCCTCGCTAGTAATACACCTTACATGAAAAACAAGTTAAATATTAGATTTTTCCTAGTGCATATGCTGTGCTGCCCAAACAAATCATTTATTTCAAAACTAACTGGGCGAGAGGGGGATGAAGAAGGGAAGAGGGGCTACTGCTTGTACTATTCATTCTAGGGATGTAAAATCTTGTTTAATTAGTTAACTGGTTAAATGTTAAATTTAACTAATTAATTGATTAAACAGCAGCCTTTCATGGGGCTGTTGGCTTCCAGCCTGTGTGGGCCTGTTCATCTCCCTAACTCATTCAACAACACCCACACCAACCTTTTTCTTTTTTTTGCTGGTACATAGCTCATGCATTAAGTTAACGATCTTTAAAAAGAATAAGCAAGGAACTGAAAGCCAGAATAACTTCAAGAAACAAAGTTTTAATTACAAACTGCACCATAAAAGTTATTGTGGAGTAGTATTTTAACTACATGAATTCCTTCTTCATTGGTATAAACAAGTTAAATATTTATGCAATAGAAAAATGCACACTAGCCACAGAAGATAAGTGGAACTAATTCAGATGTCCAAGTCTAGTTATTACATTTTGTGCTCTGGAACAAGACAACTGAATTGGTCACACTAAAAACACATGAACGCAATAATAATCATCAAGAGATTACCTAGAATTTGGTCAAAAGGAAAGCAGTATATGTTCATTCTAGGATTAGAAATATATTTTCAATTTAAGCACGGGTGGCTGCATGTTGAACTACTTGAAAGAGTTTCATCTACTGTGAAAAAAAAATAAATGGAAGCTGTCCAAAACTGTCAATACGAATCTATACCTGAAAGGCCTGAATTCTCTGTTCAATGTTGGCAAGTCGACCAGATCAGGGCATTCATCTTCATACTCTTTGTCTGCAGTGTCTTCTCCTTGACCTACATGATCTTCAATTTTGGTTGTATTTTCAATTCTCTTTTCATCCTCAGAAAAATCAATTGCAGAACTTTCTGCATTACTATTGGCTTTCCCAGCATTAATTTGCCCTTCAGCTTCTTCTAAAACATGACTTAACTCGGTCATATCTAAACTTTGTGCTTTTTTACCACTATCAGCTATATCAACGTCTTTGCTGGTACAGACCAAAACTTTAGAGGATTTGCTTTTGGCATCGTCTTCTAATTCATCCGTGAAATTTCCTTTATTTTCTACATCTGTGGTACACAAATTTACTCTCCCATCAAGATCGTCTACAAGCACTGTTTTATAATCCTCCTCATCAGGGCCTGCTGGGTAAAGCAGTTCATCATCCTCCTGCATTTCTTTTGTGTAGCCACTGGCTGCAATCTCTATGTCAAGAGAACACTCTCTCCTGGAGAAGATAAAAAGATTGAAGCATAAATAGGTTCCCCTCAACATGTTAAATCATTTTAATAATTTTTTAAATGATTGCTAAAGTGCACTATCATTAAACTTCCACTGTTAAAGGACTAAGAAAGGTATAAGAAAGTTCTGCCACTCTTACACCTGCTGAATAGGGGAAAAAAGAGAGAGAGGTGTAATGCTGTCTCCCCAATTCTCCAGCAAAACACTTCATTGAGCTCATTATTATTTAACAGCGTACAACTGAAAATCAGTTGCACTGTTTCCTAAGTGCTACATAGTCCTGTATTTTGTTCCCTCTAAGATTTTCCAACCATGAGTGGAGTGAGTTGTGGCTTGTGCACCAATATTGAGGTTATGTATGCGGGTTTGGATGTGTGCCACCATGGCACCCAATTTATTAACTTACACGTTCCTGCCCTCACCCCATTCCGCCATGAAGCAGGTCCCATTCCCAGCCACCGGAGCAGACCCTGCCCCCCCCAGCTATGTGGCATGTCCTGTTCCCGGCCGCTGGAGCAGACCCCGCCCCCCCAGCCATGCTGTGGGTCTGTTCCCAGCCCCACGTGCCAGAACAGGCCCCGGGTCCCTCCCTGCCACCGGAGCAGGCCTCCCCGATCCCCAGCTATGAGGTCATGGCAGATCCCAATCCCCCGACCCAGCGGCTCTCTCACCATCCCGTCTCAGCCAGCCCCACCCGCCAGAGCAGCCGGCAGCCATGTGAGTGCTGCTGCACAGCTCTCCAGAGCTGTGGGCAGGGGAAGATTATTTTGTGTGCGGCCACATAGGCGCGCACCTTAGTGGGAACTATGGTTGTGAACACGTTGGCCAATGTTCTCAGAATATAAACCTGATAAAGAGAGCACCCCTTATATTAATCAATATAAGACCCCTGAATCATGTTGTATCTCTGACCTGATATCCTGGAAGGTTGGGAAGAGTTCACTTTCATAGCCGAAGCGCTTCTTAAAAAAGTCTCTAATACATTTAACATCTCTGTCAAAATACCTGGAAAAATATAGAATTTTTTTGCACAGAATTAAAGCTCTAGGCCTACAGGTTGGACCTCCCTTGTCCAGTACCCTTGGGACCCGAGTAGTCTAGAATGAGGGGGGGATTTGCCAGACCGGGGAGGTTCCCTGCCACTGGCCTTCCAGCCCCACCGGGGCCCAAGCTCCTCTCTGTCCCTGGGCTTTGTGGACCACGGATGTTGCTGGATCAGAGAGTCTGGTTTAGGGAGGTACAACCTGTACAAGTATTTTGGTATGTTTCTAACCATCTCAAGTTCCACTTCACATTAGTCATTGTCACAGCTTCAATAGCTTTTGTGCACTAATTCTTACATGTAAGAACATCTTTACATTTAATGTGAATTTTAGAAAATGGAGGTATTCTTCCAGCTTTGTCATTTTCTTTTAGTTGAGGGCCAGAGTTGTTCTGGAAAGGAAATCCCTGCAATTAGCTTTTACATTCACGCTATTGTCTTCTTTCCATTTTACTAAGAAATGATTAGTTACCACATAGCTGAAAACAGAAAATTCGAAGACACAAAAATGAACCACACAGTATCAATTCAAGTAGGACGTAGCTTATGGAGAATCTCTGCAAAGCCAATCATGTGTACAATCTAAATGTTGACATTTGTCAACAGAAAAATAAAACTGAGTACATTTTTGTGAGATTGTTTGTTGTACAAGATCACATTGCAAGAAGAAAGTTAAGAATGGTACACAAAAATGAATAATCACGCTAATAAGTTACTAACTGAGTCTGAAAAATGCTGTAACACTGAATATATACCATTCAGCATTTGGATGAGATGTTGACACCATCTGTGGAAAATCAATCATGGTGACCTGATCCTCATTGTCCAATAACAGATTGAATTCATTGAAATCTCCGTGAATCAAACCGTGGTTGGCTAGTTTTACAATTAGTTCCATCAACTCACTATACACAGATGCAGGATCTTCTATTTGATGCACTTGGCACCTAAAATGATTAACAAATACGTTAACAGTATAAGAAAATGAGAAGTTAAAGCAAAACCCAAGAACTCCACTGCAATATAAACTCCACCTTCTCTTCACATTTGGAACTCTTGTTTGGCTGACTTCTTATGAGATTCAAGAGTAACTGGGTATGGAAAATAAACTATTTTTTCATCCCTTGTCATATTTCCTCCAGAGCAGAATAGCAAAATAATGATGGAAAGTGTGGTGAAGCTTGTAGTGTTAATGTCCATGCACTCACTACCTGTTGTAAAAATGAAATATCCATCTGCACTAAAACTCAATTCATGATTGGGGCGGAAGGGCATGCTGAAAATGTGAAAGGAATTTTCTTTTCATTACTGTTCAGTTAATTTAAGCTTCGGTTTTGATTCCTTTTTGATTAGATAGCTCACTTTGGAAGTCTACACCTTTTCATATTAGAACATATGAATAGGCAAATAGGCAAAAATATGGCATCCTGCCTGCCAAACCACTGGTTCAGACCCACTACCATCCTGCAGCCCGGCAGGAGCTTCAGGCAGGTTCCTTGTCTGTCGCGCTTCAGCACGCTGCTCAAAGCAGCCAGCTACAGGGGCCATATGCTCTCTGTGCACCACATGCCCTGGGGGGAGGTGCCTTTATGAGTTTGCCCCTGCCTCCCATCACAATATGGCAGCTCCCATTGGCTGGAAACTGGTGAATGAGAGCTGCCAAGGCTGTGTTTGCAGAGCACGCAGTACACAGAGGGCAAACCCCTCAAGGAGTGTGTGGTGCACAGAGACACACGTCCCCCCCTTAGCTAGCCAATCTAAATGGTGTGCAGGGATGTGGCAGGTGCCTGAGGATCCCACTGGCATGTGGAATGGTGGTGGGCCAGATTTAGGGATTTGGAGAACTGATTGCTCACCTCTGGCTTAAAGTAAGTGTCTCCTGGCCAAGGCCTGCACCTGACACCCCACTACTCTGCCCCAGGTCACAACCTAAACACTATGCCCCCCCTCTCATGCACACAGCCTCTCAGACCTTGCAAGCCAATTCCCTTGCCCCAGGTCATAACCTCCTACCAGACTCTGCACCCCCTTGTACCCTAATCTCCCTGTCCCTGGTCACAACCCCCTCCTTCACTCAAACTCCCTCTCAACACCACACACCCTCCTGAAGCCAAGGAAAGGCCATACAATACTATGAATGGGACTTAAGATTTTTCCCCAGCTGCTACAAGAGTGTAAATTGCCCCACTGCAGTTTTTGGTGAAGTGCATAAACAAACTGTTGGGGGGAGGGAGATATCAGATGTAATTTCTGAAACAAGATGACATGATATGTTCATGTTTTAAAATATGTTACCAATCTGCATTATCCAGTTTTAAAAAGAAAACAGTATACTTTTTGGATAGAGAAGGAAGAAAAGAAAGGAAGAAGGGGAATGTAACTGGAATTGCTCTCCCACCTAACCTAGATTCCAATACTGCTCTGCTACTATTGTCAGACTGGGCTACAGAGTACCAGCTGACTCCATGGAGAATGGTGGGCCACTGTTAGCTCCTTTATGACTAAAAAAGGACAGCCATTGTCTCCTGCATAAACATTCAGTGATCATTTTTACCTACACTACTGAATTAAAGTGACTTTCAGCCATTCAGATTTCCAAAATCATAGTTACTATATTCAATTTAGTCTTTCAATGGGGGTTTATGTTTCAAACGTCAGTACTTACAGAGGGTAACCACTAACAAGTTCCATTACTACTGCATGTCTATTGTAGTCAAATGGTTTTGGAACAGGAAATTTTCTATCATGCAAAGCCTGGAACGATACAATGAGTTAGAAAATTAGTGGTACTGGATACCAAAGCAAACATGCAAGCTCTCATATATTATTAAATGCTATATATTATTATACTGTAAACTCTCAGTGGGAGAGTGTATGTACTCATATTGACATACAGCACCCAGCAAATATTGGGCAGTAACAAAATGCAACAAAAAGATTAATGTGTATGATATACTATGATAAATATTTTGACATATCAAACAATTGAGTAAAAAAATGTATTGCTCATAAGGCCACAAGGGACACTGTGATTATCTAGTTTGAACACCTGTATAAACACAGGCCCATAGAATTTCTCTGATTTAATTCCTGTTTGAACTACAGGTAGAGGATCTCGTTCAGAAAAAGAGCCATTCTTGATTTAAAAATGTCCAGTGAGGGAGAATCTACCAAAACCCATGGTGAATGGTTACAATGGATAATTATTCTCTTTATTAAAAATTTGTGCATTATTTCCAGTCTGGATTTGTCTAGTTTCAACTTCCAGCAATTGGATAAAGTTAGACCTTTCTCTGCTAGCCTGGGGAGCCCACAATTAAATACTTCTTCCCTATCTAGGTACTAACAGACTGTAATCAAGTCACCCCTTAACCTTCAGTTTGTTAAGCTAAACAGATCGAGCTCTTTGAGTCTATCTTTCTAGGGCATGCTTTCTATTCTTTTAATTGTTCTCATCTCTCCCTGAAACCTCCTCCCATTTATCAACATTTTTCTTGAATTGTTAACAACAGAACGGGATACACCATTCCAGCAGTGATCGCACCGTTCAGAAATATAGAGGTAAGATCGTGTTCCTACTCCTACTCAATATTCCCAGGACTAAATTAGTCCTTTTGGCCATAGCACTGTATTCATACTCATGTTCAGCTGATTATTCACTATGATCCCCAAACCCTTTTCAGATTTACTGTTTCCCAGAAGACTCCCATCCTGTAACTTCCTACATATACTAAAACATATTGCTTGCTTGGACCTACTTTACCAAAAGATACATGATGGCAGAAGTTTCATTATAAAGATCGGACACTGGAATACTCCTGTATGATGAATGAAATGGCAAAGTTTAGACTCCAGACCTGATATTCTGTACATATATTTATTGCCACCTTGTTTACAATTTCATTGTCTTGGGGCTGGA
Source organism: Rafetus swinhoei (assembly GCA_019425775.1). NCBI lineage: Eukaryota > Metazoa > Chordata > Testudines > Trionychidae > Rafetus > Rafetus swinhoei. The sequence continues at coordinate 61,810,442 of CM033427.1, forward strand.
GAAAACTGAGATGTAACAAGAGGAAAAGAATGGAATCAGATCTGGTGTGGCGGCCTGGACAATCAGCAGCAAATAATTGGAGGATGCTGTGTCAAGAACTAAACACACTCCACATTTTGAATTTTTGCCAATTCCATTCTGTCTAGCTAATCTAATTCTATCTGCATTTCCATAGACACAATAGTTCACTGTCCTGAATAATGAAAGTTCATCATAACCACATTATAGACAAATGGGAGAAGATCATAATGTCTGTGGCACCACTGTGAGCCTTTCTAGATGCCAACTCAATTGATGCACATGACCTAATCACAAGTTCATTTTCTATCCCTATATATCAGTGGTTCTCAAACTTTTTGGCCTATGGACCATCTGGCTCAATCCAAACTTTACGTGGATCACCAGTTGCAGTGAGTTCCGTGGAAACTCACCATTAATTATATAATTACACTTGAGCCATTATGCTAGTGCTGCAGCTAGGGAAAATGATTTAATTTAAATTATTAAATAGATTAAGTGTTTTAACTTTCTAATGTTAGTTTATCAAACTTCATTTTAAATAAAGTAAAATATTAATTTATGTGCAACACAAAAAGTTTCAATGTTTTCTTTATTTATGACAGGGTGGGGAACATTTTCTGGGTCAGGGGGCCACTGACCCACAGAAAAATCAGCTGGGGACCACACAAGGGAGAAGTAAAAAACTCCCCAACCTCCCCCCCTCCCCCAACACTCACTGATGTGGCCCCCAACTGAGACACCTCACTCCTCTGGTGCTCCAGCCCCACAGGGAGAGGGGAAGGGACAGGGAGGACTGAGGTTCAGGGCTTCCCATAGGCCAGATTTACTTTTTTTGGGATTCTGAAGTTAGTGGATTTTGTGGACCACCTTAGGCTCTAGGGTGGGGACAAAAATGAGGGGTTCAGTGTGCAGAGCAGGGCTGCCAGTGAGTGGGATAGGGATGTGGGATCTGGGCAGGAGGTGGGGTGCAGGATGCAAGGTCTGGATGGGAGGTAGGGTGCAGAAGCAGGCTGGGAGCAGGGTATCTGGCCAGAAGGGAGGGTACAGAAGCAAGCTGGAGGTGCAGTGTCTTGGAGGCTGAAGGAGGGTGAGTGAGGGGGATTGGGGTGCAGAGATCTGGGCATGAGGAGGAAAGGTTACCTGGCTTTGCATCCCCATTGCTCCCATTGGCCGGAGCCCGGGGTTGATCCTGGGTTCCTTGGAAATGCCATGCGCAGAGCCTGGGATCAGCTGGGGAGTCCCGAGATGACCCCTACTCCACGTGGCATTTCAAAACAGCAGTGCCACTTGGAGCCCTGGGTCAACAGGGGACTCTGAGTCCCCCACTGACCCCAGGTTCCATGCGGGCACTTCTGCTTTGAAATGCACAAGAGCCCCCACTGGGGACTCTTGTACATTTCAAAGCTGGCATGCCCGCGTGTAGCCTGGAGTCAGCGGAACTTCCTGCTGACCCCGGGCTGCATGCGGAGTTTTGCATTCCTTCTTTGAAATGTACAAAAGTCACAGTGGGGTCTCTTGTACATTTCAAAGGAGAAATGCGGAAGTGCCTATCGACTAGTCAATGGAAATTCCATCGACTACTCAATTAGTAAATTAACTGGTATTTAACATCCTTTCTGCGGACCACACTTTGAGAACCACTGGTATATATGCATGCTATTGCCTACATTGGATTTCACAACCAATGAGATTTCACTACTACATAACTCACAGCAGTGCTTTTTTTGTTTAAAAAAAAAAAAAAAAAAAAAGTGCCAGTACTCCAGGGGAAAAGTTGTTGAGCTCTGACTGGAGGTGCTGGAACTGCGTCTGGAGGTGCCAGTACTGCGTACCGGGCAGTACCGTCACAAAAAAAGCACTGGCTCACAGTAAGATCAAAATAAATAATTGTAGATTTATTTATTTTAAAATCTCAATATTTCTTCCTCTTTTAGACACACACTGAAATTATCTGCAGGCTTTTCCCCACTACATTCTAAGTGTGTATGTGTACAGAGGTTAGGAATGTGATAGTATGCACGCTCAAATGGTTAACCGATAAGCCTGGGCTCATCAATTAACCTTCACAATTATATGCAAACCCCTCTCCCCGCACTGCTTCCTCTGATACAGAAAGCAGCACACAGTAGAGAAAGCCTGCGGGAGCTGGTGCTCATGGGGAGCCTGCTTAAAAAACTGGGTAAAAGTAGTTTCCTGACCAAGTCTCTGCCAATAATGGGATATACGGTAATTTTTTTAACAAACCAACACAAAGAATAATCTGACTACAAAGGAGAAATAGTAAAACTGGCTATATACAAAGTGCTGTGAAATATTCAAAGTAAAAAACCCTGATTTTTCCCTATTCTGTTACAAGCAATCCTGTGTCTAAGGCCACATGCGTGTAGAAGCCAGGCCTGCAGAACTTGCAGGTACCTGACATCTCCAGGCTGCCACCCAGCAGTAACTGTAACCAACATGCACTCCACTTCCCATGACCTGCTGTGGACACATACATTAGAACTGTGGTTCTCAACTGGTGGTCCATGGACCACTGGTGGTCCATGGTGACTTTTTCAGTGGTCCACAGGAACATTGTCCAAAGTCACACGGTGTGAGCAGGCGCCGCCGTTAGGCTGTTTTACGCCGTGTTCGCAAGCACACGGCATGTCATCCACCTCAAAAAGGAGGTGGTCCACGAAAATGTTTTGATTGGCCTAGTGGTCCGTGGACTGAAACGAGTTGAGAACCACTGCATTAGAAGTTCCATCTCAAGAGTTGGAAAGGCAGCAGCCCCATGGCTTCTGATTGGCTCCCTACCCAAATAAATCCCGGGCATTCTAGGAAGTGTCCAGGCAACCTGACATGATCATTCCAGCTCCCTGCTCTTACATTTCTGGCTTGACCTTGGGTAGATTTGGATTTTGCCTGCTGACCCGGAAACCTGTCTCACACTCTGACCACCTTTGGTATTGTCATTGGCCTGGATCTGACTACAAACTTCACAGCTATTCCTACAGTTAGTATTATACTGACGTTCCTAAACCCCATCAAAAATGCAAAGAGAGGATTTTTAGAACTCAAATGATTGTACCATTAAGCACTGATGGACACATTTCAGTGTATTTTGAGACTATATTAAAATATATTGTTATTGATGCATTCTTGCCTTCAGATACAGTTACGTTTTATAACAGAATTCTGCCATCTCACTAATCAAATTCCTACTGTTGAGATCTGTAACGCTTGCTATTCATATTGGAGAAACTCAATACACAAAAAAGAAATATTACAACATTATTTCTTCATTGGTTGTACAGTCTACGCAAGTGACTAAGTGCTCTTCTTCCAATTAGACAAGAAATAAAATCAGTGATCAAATAAATCCGTCAGAGTACAATACAAATGTTACTGTCTATTAAATTCCAACAAGCATTAAATTGTAGCAAACTGCACTCATTATATTCTATTGCACTTAGGCAGAGAACATAACATTGATGGGATATTGCTATATTAAAATAGGAAACAAAAATAAAGGCAAGGGGCTATATAAACAGACAAAAAATGAAACTGCAGAGTGGTGCTGGGACTCGAAGGGTGGGGGAAACTGCAATTTCTTAGCTGCTAGAGGTCAAGACAAAGGCAAATCTTGCCACTTTTAACACAAGGCATAAGTCCCATCTGTTTTGGGGCCTTTTCCTTAAGAATAGAGTTACAGAATCGGTCTCTTGGAAGACAGGGACCAAAATAACCCCATTAAGCATAATCGAAGGAGTAATTAGAGATTCTGTACCCTCTTTCAGGGCAGAATAGGAGGGGGGATTTATATGGTACTTGTATCCTACAATAATGGACAGAGCTTATAAACTAGGATAATGCTGTACTGCAGTAGGACTAATTTCTATTAGATCAACACTTCCCAATACCCTCGAAAACAAAAGAAAAAACAACAATGCACCTTAAATATAATATATGGAGATATACCATTTCATAGAACTGGAAGGGACCTTGAGAGGTCATTGAGTCCAGTCCCCCGCCCTCACACCAGGACCAAGTACCCTCCCCTGACAGATTTGCCCCAGATCCCTAAATGGCCCCCTCAAGGATTGAACTCACAACCTGGGTTTAGCAGGCTAATGCTCAAACCACTGAGCTATCCTTCCCCCCATATTGGACCTATATGACTTTAGGGTATGTTTACACTGCCACCCTAGTTCAAACCTCCTTGCAGGAGGAATATCGGTAGTTCGAATTAGGAGTTTTAATTCGAACTACCAAGTCCGTGCCGTGTGTAGCCGCAGGCAGGTAGTTCGAACTACGGGCATTTTAAAATGGCGCCCGCCTGGGAACATGCAAATAAAGCCCAGGATATTTAAATCCCGGGCTTCATTTGCAAGTACGAATGCCTACATTAGCCACCCTAGTTCGAACTAGGGTGGCAGTGTAGACATATCCTTACTGCATCTCTTTAATGAGAGTTACATCACTAAAATTATTTCGAACACTAAAAATTCAGAGGGAACGTATCCTAAAGTAACATCATGGATCTTATATAAAGAGGATGTTAAAACAAATCTTGCACCATGCCAAAACTGAAAATAGTTAGTGAAGCCTCTCCAACTGGAAATATTTTATCTAGCCGCTATATTAAACTGACTTGGTATCCAAATTACTTATTTTGTGTGAAACAAACATGTTTTATAGGAATAAACTTGTCCACCCACACACTTTTAAGTTATGCACATTTTACTCTGCATGGACAAATGATCTAAGATGTCTAAATATACTTTTATATATAAACCTAGAGTAATAAATGAACAATCCTCCCCTTTTTTCAGACTCAAATATACAAAGTTTTTTTGCTCAAATGAAAAGCATATATTAGTAACACAGGCCTTAATAAGTTGTTAGAATATTTAAACTATAAAACAGCTACATTCTGTGAAAATTCATGTTGACATTTATAATCTAGTGTACATCTAGTAGTTTTAACCTGGATTTCAGGGAGTAAGGTTGTGATGCATTCATTTCTTAAAACCAATAATTAAATCAAATAGTTTAAGACTGGAGAGGAACTGTTAACAGAGCATCTCTTATGTGAGTTAGACACATAGTAATGCAGGTACACAACTGTGTTTCAAATAAGATGCTTGCTTAGGTTGGAATTATTTTTCAACTTCTACAGGCACCCTAATTAATACTCCTAAATTATGTTCTCCTTCAAACACACAGACAAACCAATTTAAGTGACAGGAAAGAAGCTTAGTCAGTCTGCAAATTTTCTGATTTTTACAACTTTTGCCATATATTTATAATTAGAACATGTTTCTGTAGAAAGATATTTCTTTTCATTTCTAAAATATACTCAGAGAGTAATATAAATGGAAGTAGCTGGATTACCAGCATATATTAAAAGATTATGTTATAAATGACACACAAAGCTATCCTAGAGTTCAAGAGAGTTTTTGTATAAAAAAAATCATCAGACCCACATAAGAATTTAATATGGATACCATGTTTCACAAGCCAGAAAATTTTGCTACAGCTTCACTGCCACTGTTAAATCTTGTACATAAGAGTAGTACACATTAGGGATTCCATGTATGATACACACCCTGCAAGTTCAAATCTTGAGTTGGAAACTAGGGATGTTAAATTTCAATTAACTAATCAAATAGTCAATGGGATTTCCATCAACTATTCGATTAGTCGATAAGACCTAGTGTGGTGTTCTGCCTTTGATATGTCAGCTGGCCCCGGGCTCCATGCAGCATTTCAATCTTTGAAATGCACAAGATCCCTTGCTGGGGCTCTTGTACATTTCAAGTGGAAGCGTCCACATGGAGCCCGGGGTCAGTCAGCCCCAGTGGGGACTCTTGTACATTTCAAAGTTAGAACGTCGCCGCCGCTGTGCTTTTAAGCCGCCTCCCCCCAGCACCCACTCCTCTTTCCCCCCCTTTGCTGCCTCTTTCTGATAGAAGCAGCAAGTGGGGGTGGAGGGGAAGCGACTAGTTGAATAGTGTGTCGACTATCCAATAAGCTTTTGTGTATCAGATACTTGATTAGTCGCTTACATCCCTATTGGAAATATGTATGGAATTCCTCTTTATATTACAAACATGAATAACATAAGAAGGGATCTGACAAACTCCTTGCATCATCACCATTTCCACTATTATGGCAACGATTACACATTTTGAACATGAACATTTACACTTCATGATTAAAAGTACCTTCATGTAGGCAAATTCTTTCATGGCAGCCAGGCGGGACAAATAAAGCCAAGACATTTTGTGTCTGTGCTTATGGTAATCACGCTTGTTTTTTAGATTACGAAAGGAGGTTCTCCCAAGCCTATGCAGTTTTAATGCAAGCTGTTGCTCCTCTTCATTTGCTACAATATAAATATCTGTAAAACATAAAAAATAACTGTATTCATCTGAGAGAGAGTTTCAAATGGACTAAACATTTGTGAAAATTGCCATGACCATTCTAGCTCCTTGCTCTTGAATTTCTGGCTTGACCTCAGGTTGATTTGTGAAACATCTGCAAAAAGCAACTAACTTTCCACACCACTTTTTGTTCAATCATTACCTACACCATTGCAAAAAGCAAAACATACTACAATATACTGATTCTTCTGCATATTAGCAATGGCAGCACCTCACCTGTAAATTTGAAAAATGAATGTCCTTTTAGTTCTAAAGTTCCTTGAAAATTATTTTTAATACTCTACTAGTTTTAATTTTGGTTAGACCTGTGTCACTGTGATAATGAGCAGTTGACAATACCACCTGTTTCTACTGGTTACTTTCAAGGTTTGGAAACAGTCCTCCTTGACATAACAAGGCACTGGTACAATACAACAGATCCAGATGAAAAGCTGGAATTACATAGGACAAGGGGCCTCCTGAGGTCTGTCTTCCACAAGGAAGTTAGGCATCTGTGTACATGCACAAAATGCTCCTAATGTAACACAAATATTTCCAGTACAGTTGGGAAAATACCTCCTTAGAGCAAGTTTCAATAATGCTTCTAGTTGCTCGGATTGGTTTTCCTGCTGCACTGCTGCATAGTCAAACATTGCATCTACAGAGATATACTTGATCTTTCCAAGTCAGTCCTGCAATGCACTTCCTCATACTTTACTAAAGTTCTCAGCTAAGTCATCTAACATCACACCTTTTTACCTCATAGCCTTGCATGGTATGTGGTGAGGTTAAGAGCAACCAAGATAGTAGTCTGCTAATTTACTGTGCCATAGCAACCTACCTCAGCCGAGAACTATGTACCCAAAATCGGCTGATAAGTTTGAATATAATGAATTGTTTGCATGCCTAGAATTAGTGTTTATCCTTAGTGTAAAAGGAATTCTGGAAAACAGAAATCCTAGTCATATGTAAATTTTTCTTTGTTAATACACAAGAAGATTTACCCAGCATTGCTTGAGTCCTTAACTCAAATAAGTTTTCTTTCATTTCATTTAAACTAACAGACACACATTTCTAAAATATATAGTTAAGAAGTAGACAACAAGAAAAAAAAAACCAAACCACACAATATAGAGGGGCGTATTTTGTCAAAAAGAAGTGTGAAATCTTGGTCCACTGAAGTCAAAGGCAAAATACCCATTGACTTCAACATGTCCAGAATTTCACCTAAGTGTTCCTCAAAGTTCTCTACAAGATGTTTAAACAAACAATTCAAATAAATAAATTAAAAAAATCAACAAGAATAATACAAATGCCATTTAACTATAATTCCAAAATGAAGAAAAATTCAAATTTTGCTGACGTCATGGTATGGCATTTCAGAGTGACAGCGTAGTTCAAATTTCTGATAAATTAGTGAACTATTTAGTGAGATGAAACTTTATTGGATTACTTGTGAACAATCCAATGTTTAATATAACAGCCATATTTGTTTTCAAATATTTTAAAAATTACCTGATTCTTTGCCAACCCCCATCTGGTTTCCAACAGAGTTAACAACTTGTCGAGATGAGAGTGTTTTCAAGGCAAGGAAATCATACCCTCCATTAGTTAATCGGTAGCCCTGGACAGCTAAAAAATAAAAGATAGCAAATTCCATGAAATATTATGTACACACGACCATTAGAATATTTGTCTTTTAAATGCTATCAAGGCAGTGTGAAAAAATTCTCAACTTTAATGGCTCCTTTCTAGTCAAGAAAAATTTACGAAAAGTTTGTTCTGAGATGTGAGCAACATGAAACCAGTGGAGAACAATGCATTCACATAATGAGATTTGGCTGGCTATGCGGAAGGAAGTAAAAATGGTGAGAAAGAAAAAATAGAATAGAGGGTGAGAACTGAAAAGAGTGTGCCAGTAAAGAATATAAGTTCAAGGATTCCAGAATTTATTACACAGAATGAAAATAAGTCAATTTTTATATTTTTGTAATATGGACAGGGGATGTCAAGAAACAGAAACAAATACACTGTTAATTGCTCACACACCTGTTATTCTCTTCCTATTGCAAAGATAGTATGGGTTTACAATATATATGAGAAACAAGATAACTGCTATAAGAAACAAGATTTCCTTTGACCCTAGATAAACATTTGCTGATAGTATTGTTAAAACATTAAACACTAAGTATTTTTACAATTGCTACTATTGCAGCAAATATTAGCCAATATAAAAATTTATTATTTCCTTCACATTTGTGACAGCTTTGTACTGTAAAAACACAAATATGGAAAGTATAGCGTTAAGTTATGAACATATTATAGAAGGATTGTTATTGTCACATGAAAATCAAAGATCCGTTGCTCCAGTGAAAAGAACTTATGGAAAGAGCAATCAAACTTGGTGACAAGTGTTGGCAGAGCGGAATCTTGTCAAGGTGATGCCATCCAATTACTTCAACAGTTCTCTGTTATGTTTCTTAAAAAGAATATGAATGCTAGTTTTTTCCAGATTCTAATATTCCAGATCTAATATTTCCCCATTCACCTCTTTTTTGACAAATTATTTTAAAATTTCTTTCAAAAAAAATCTAAACAATAAGAATACTATTTATCAAAATCAAACGCTGACTCAGATACATGAAGCATCCCAAATGCCAGTATAATTCATTCTTATTATGGTTGGTGCTAATCCTGCATAAATTTTTGTTTAAATGTAAATGTATGCATTGGGAGTTAATCTACTTAAATTGAGTCTACTGGTAGCGTGTAAAGGTAAGTATGGGTATGTCCACACTTGCACCCTAGTTCGAATGAGGGATGCAAATGCAGGCATTCGAAATAGTCAATGAAGCGGGGATTTAAATATCCTGCGCTTCATTAGCATGATCAGAACTAACGTTCGGCGCGTTACTCCAAATGCCAGCTGTTTTGAAAGCGAAAGAGCGCGCTGGGATGCGTTAGTTTGAACCAAACCCCTTGGTTCAAACTAACGTTACTCCTCATTTTTTGATCATGCTAATGAAGCGCGGGATATTTAAATCCCCGCTTCATTGACTATTTAGAATGCCGGCATTTGCATCCCTCGTTCCAACTAGGGTGCAAGTGTAGACATACCCTATGTGAATAAGTTTTATGCAGGATTGGAACCTTACTGTTCTGTATATGTTTACTGCTCTGAATTTTCTAAATATTAGTATTACGCAGACATTTTAACAGCACCATATCATAAGGTTCTGCTGAGATTTACACTTAAACAAGACTGAAACTGAACATTATACATCCTGTGGACTTACTTAACACCTGGTCTATATCTAAAAGTTTGATCTGTGTAACAATTTCTGTTAGGGATTTGATTTTTTTTTTTATCAGAATAGTTATACTGGTAAAAGCCCTACAATTAATTAATTTATACCAGTACAAAGAAGACATACCAGTATAGTCATTCTCTTTCCAGTAGGGAAAAGCTTTACCAATATAAAGCACCTTTACTTTAAAACAGAATAATCCTTTTTGTGCGGATACGCTTCTATCAGTATCGTTAAAGTGGTACAACTTTCAGTGTATAAAAGACTTCATTCTCCTTGCAAAACTCTCTTATCCATGACTGGCTGTCCATAGACAGTCCTGCTCCTCCTATGGTAACTTTTCCTCCACTGACTTGAAGAGAGTTGCCAAAAAAGAGAGTAAGACTTATCTTCGTGATTCTTCAAAGGGCAACTTGTACCTTGGTAAACTACACACAGTTTATCTTTGTACAGCCCCTTGTTTCCAAGGTGTCAAAAAGAGCAGATCACGTGGAGGAATAGGACTGTGCAGTAGGGATGATAATCCATACATGTGTATATCGTTAACTGATAAGCCCTAGCTCATCAGGTTATTCACATGGTTACACGTTCCCCCTCCTCCGCTGACTCCACCAGAGGTAGCAGCAGAAGCAGCAGCAGCAGCAGCATGGGGGGGCAGGCAGGAACCAGTATTCGTGGGGAGCCAACTTAAAATCCAGCTCCCTGCAAGCACAGGCTTCCAAAGAGACTATCAGAGACAGCAACATGGGGCAGGGGACAGGCAGGAGCTGGTGCATGCAGGAAGCCAGCTTAATAGTTGGCTCCCCACAAGCACTGGCTCCCATGTGACCCTTGATGTAAATGTGAAACGCTAAAATTTTCAGTGGTTACATTTTTACACAAATACATATATTTTAGCATCCATATTGTGCAGGTCAACGTTTGGCATTTCAGTGTAACTGTGAAGAATTAGATGTGTTCAGGGATAGAAAGGTTAAATGGTTAACTCGTAAGCATCCCCTTGATGGGTGATGCTTACTGGTTGATTAACCAGTGAGGGCTGGAGCAGCTACCCATCCACCGTGAGCAGGGGTTGCTCCAGCCCTGTGGGACCCAACATGGACAAGGGCTCTCCACAACCCCGCCCAAACCCCTTTTACTTAGTTAACTGGTTAAACATCACACTTAACTGGTTAATCAATTAAATAGGATTTTACAGTGCTAGTGCACACAGGATGACTATTCTAGAATGAACATGGAGTTTATTGTACAGTTGCACAGTCTAAGCATGTTTTGATATTATATTCAGATGGTAAGGCATTTAAACAGATGCAAATGTTGTTTTAACTGGTAATTTCTCTATTTTTTAGTGACTGCATTTACAGGAAATCCACTTGAGGAACGTTAACTGAAAAATAACTCTGATTTCCATGGGGGATTCATACTCACTTTTAGTTCGTTCATAAGCTAGGAGTTTGTGTTTCACCAACTCTTTTAGAATTTTGTTACATCCACCATGTTTCAGGCTGGCTATGGAGGCAGTCAAGCTAGCAGGGACTATTTCATGATTCTTCATCCCCATCTCTACCTGAAATAATAAATGAAAGACATATATGAACCTTACAACTACATAATGAAATAACAGTTTCCTACATCAAGCCTAAACTTACTTTTCACATATACACTGAAAACAAAACTAAACATATTGTGTTGCATAAAGTTCTTTTAATTTAATGCAAGTTTTCAATTTGCTTGACTAGCAGTAGTGACAGACTTGTTTGAAAAGAAAATCTATACTACAAATGGAGAATCTCTTGTTTAGGGAACATTACATAGACCTTTAATATATGTCAGGCTTGAGAAATGTAATAGAAACATACCTAGCATGAAAACAAACCATGACCTATAGGCCAATATGAGGGATGTAGAGATAGATGGCAGGCCAGAAAAATGTGCTAAATTTCCCAGTAGGATAATCCCCTCGGATCATGATAAAAAAGTGCAAAAACCTTTCTGTTGCTTATTTGGGATAGCAGCCTTCAACTTCCTGAAAGGAGGGTCCAAAGAGGACGGAGAAAGGCTGCTCACAGTAGTGACGGATGGCAGAACAAGGAGCAATGGTCTCATGTTACAGTGGGAAAGGTCTAGGTTGGATATTAGGAAAAACTATTTCACTAGGAGGGTGGTGAAACACTGGAATGGGTTACCTAGGGAGGTGGTGGAATCTCCATCCCTAAAGGTTTTTAAGTCTCAGCTTGACAGAGCCCTGGCTGGGTTGATTTAGTTGGGATTGGTCCTGCCTTGGGCAAGGGATTGGATTTGATGACCTCCTGAGGTCTCTTCCAGCTCTATGATTCTATGTTATAATGCTTCTTGTAAGTTTCACTTTCCTCTTACTGCAGGAAAATCAGAGCAGTAGTTAAAAGTCAGCCTGAAGCTGAAGACCCTACAGGTCAGAAAATTATTTCTCACACGCTGCAAGGGTGCAACACAAGAATTCAGATAGATAGATCCATGTTACATTATTTGGAAGATTTCCCACAGTTGTACTGCCATTTCAACTGTACAGATGGTACCAATGGTGCATGCCACAGGAGATCAGACATAGCTAGCTGGCCACTGGCATTTTAATCACACAGGTAGTCCTGCCCTAAGAAAGATGTGATGATACACTAGTCAGAGAATCAATGGCCACCAGAAGCCAGTCCACCTATTACTATCACAGGTAGAACTGAAATCATAAGAAGATTTTTGAAGAAAAAGACTAATGTTGACTAAGAAAAAGACTAGTTACAGCACAACGCACATCAGAATATTAACACTGTAATCGGTCCCGTCCCAAGCCTTTACACTACCCGGCTGACTCAGCCGGGAGAACCCAGTTAGCAGCAGGGAGTTACACGAGCTCCCTCCCCCCCTGCCCCGGGCGCCAGGACATGAGCTGGTTACCGGGCACCTCTCACGCCGCTGTCACCCGAGCCCGGCAGGGACTAGCCCCACGCTCAGTACGTCCCTCGTCACCGATCGTACCGGGTCTGGGCTGTTTCCTGCCGCGCTCCCCGGCCCGCTGGCCGCCCGGCCCCAGACCTACCCCTCGCCCGCCCGCGTGGCCCCTTACCGCCGTCAGCACCCTGAAGTGGTCGCGGGAGAGGTAGCGGAGCATCACCACGTTCAGCCGCCCCATGGTCTCGCCCTGCTCCTCCCGGGCCGCCTCGACAGATGGTTCTCACCGGGACCACAAAGAGCCGAGCCTCGGAACACCGTATCCCAGGCCCGCCACTCTGCGCATGCGCACTCGTGGGCCGTGGAGACAGACGTTACTTCCGCCAAGCTGTGAAAGCGATTGCTCAGGTCCTAGCAGCTGCGTAAACACTTATATGCCCGATCAGCTAAATGTCCGCATAACCTAGCGACAGACGCATGGTACAATTTCCGCTTTATCATGTTATTGTCTTGGGCGAGGCTGAATTCACTGACTCCTCTTTCCGTTCTGGGTTATTTCACCATGAGGAGTTTATGTCTCTGCCAGGACCGGCTGCCTAGGAGAAGCGTCCTTCTGCGAGACAGAAGTAGCTCGTTCCCCAAAGCAAAGGCTCAGTTCTAGTGACTGACCAATGCACGGGCTATGAGCTCCAAAGACCGCCGCCCCGGACACCTGTCGCTGCCCTCAACGAAAGTAACATACAAAATCGCACTCGCAACTGAAGACCACTGGTATTGCCGGCTGCAAGTGCGCATGCGCTACCACGGTGGCGCGCGCCGCCTGCGCAGGTAACGAAGTTACATTTCCAAGTGCGCTTGCGCGGGGAAGGGGACGACTCCGTGGCGAGCTGGGAGCGCATGCGCGCGTTTGCACCGCTCCTGGCCCGGGCTGGTTGCTGGTGCGAGGACCCCGTTTGCAGCGTCTTTCCCCGCATCCCTCAAACCCGCAACCCAAACGTGCTTTGAACTTAAAGTTTATAAAAGTTACTAAGTCTCGGGGGTAGCCGTGTTAGACTGTGACTTTAAAAACAGCGAGTGGACCCGTGCCACCTCGTTCGGCTCCTGGTTTTTAAAGCGATTGGTTTGACTCGGGCCGATATACAATTTGTATTGACTAAATGAGCTTTTTTTCTCATCTAGTCAACTAACAGGAGCATCCAGGTAGCCCGGTTCCATAGCGCTGCTACATATCTTGCAGGAGAAAGTCTACAGCATTTGCTGTTTTAACTGAAAGTGACTATTGTCCTGCCTCCTCCACCGCAAACCATATTTCATCCTCAGAGGCTTTCTGATGTCCTTCATCAATTAATTTGTTTTCATTTTAGTTAGGGCTGAAAGTTCTTTCTGCCTTCCATCACAACAAAGAGTCCAGGGGCATCTTAAAGACTAACAGTTTTATTAAGGCATAAGCTTTTGTGAGTACAGTAACAACTCGCTTCATCAGCTGCATGAAGTGAAAGATCTGATGGGATTCAGAGATGGTCTTATCTTTCACTTCATGCATCTGTTGTTTGTGCTGAAACAGACTATTTTCTCTAAAAATAATCAAAGCATGTATTTCCTGCATTGTCCATACAATCAAAAACACTTCCATCAAGAATGATTATTTGTCACTTTTGTTATTCCACCTTTGAGGTACTGAGTTGCACCATTCCTTCACAATCTGCTGTATTTCTTAATGTGATGTGACATTGTTCTGCAAGGCTGGTGATTGGGCTTTTTAACTTTTGTAGACCATGCTTCTTTTAGGTGCAGTGTATCCATTTTTTCCCCTGTACAGTAGAAACTCAGAGTGGGAATGGAGTTTGTTCGTAACTTTGAAATGTTCATAATTCTGAACAGAATGTTATATTTCTTTCAAAAAATTACAGCTGAACTTTGAACTTTTTAAACTTTGAACTTCTTTTTAAACTTTCTCTTTGTTTTAGTGGTTTATTTTAAACACAGTACTGTACCATCTTTGCTTTTTTTGTGTTTTCTTGTTTTTTCTTGTTTCTACTACTACCTGATTGCATAATTCAGGGTCCAAATGAGGAGTGTGTTGGTAAGGTAGGAACTATTGTAAATGAATATTTCTTGGTAATTGACTCAGTTTTGAACCATTTACACTAACAGAGCAATTGAAATCATAAGTTGATTTTATTATGTCACAAAGGGTTGATTTGTGTCAGACAACATGTTACTAAGGAAACTTGCTCTGTGTAACAAAGTTCTCAGTCTTTTTGTAATTGAAAATATAAGTTAAGAGCATCCCACTTCTTCAAAATAGTGGAAATGCATTTTCCCTGACTGAGACATGCAAGTTGCTGCTGGTTGACATCATTCTTAATTCTGTAACTTCTGTAGTCTTGTACAATTCCCTATGCAAAAATTATCTCCTTGAGCCATGGGAGAACTAGATAAAGTTTTTATGCACACAGAAATCCAGATGTGTTAGTAATGCTTCAGTTGATTTGCTTCCAGCTAGGTTTAGAAAATGATAAACTGTTACCATGATGTTTTTTTTTTCTGTGGCAAAAGTGTGGGGGGAGATATAGGAAGCAGTGTGCCTGCTGAATAATGTCTTCCCTTTTCCTTCTTAGTCCATAGGAGTCACTGAATGAAATCTGTGGTCTTCAGGAAATCAGATTGCATGTAATTATAATGGTCCTATGATCTTAAAATTTCTGAATCTAAGGACACGTTTACACAGCAGGGCAAAAGTTGAATTACGTTAATTGCGTAACTGAAGTAGAAATAGCTTAATTCAGCTTTTGGCACTGTATACACAGCAGGAAGCTGAAGGAAGAACACTCTTCCTTTGACTTCCCTTATCCCTTGTGAAATGAGGGTTTCAGGAGTTGGAGTAAGCAGTCCTCCAGCTCGCCATTATTTTGAAATAATGGCTTCCGTTGTAGATATGCTCTTAGTTATTTCTGAATAACGTCAGTTATTCCAAAATAACGCTGCTGTGTAGACATGCCCTAAGAGTGCCCTTTTTCAAGCCCTGTGTATTGTTGATCATTTAAACTGGGTGTTTATGAACTGAGGCAATAATGTTTTTCCCCTCTTTTGTTTATAACTGCTTTGTATTGTAAATTATCTTATTTGGAGAAGTGAAAGTTTAACATATACATTTGTTTTGCTTTTTAGTTATAACTTGTCATTTCAGAATAATGGGAAAGCATTGGCATCTCAAGTACTTTCTAAAATGCCAGAAAAAGTAGATGTAGGTGTGTGTCTTGTCTGTATCTTTGTATGATGAAGTCTTCGCTTTCTGCTACTGAATTTGTGTGATACTTCCTTTTTCATCCCAGTTTCCTTGTAGAGTTATTTAGATGACATAAGAGTATTTGTCCATTAGCTTAAACATTGGCCTCTTAAAAATATAAAAATATATATTCTCTATGTGAAGTTTATTTGTTGGACCAGAAATTTGGGTGACCTAAATTTTTAATGTCATTTTTTTCTTTTAGCTGAATTATTTTTATTGGAATGGCAAGTTATGAAATAATTCATGTAATTGAATACATCAAGTTTCTTTATCGAAAAACAGGACTCACATTTGTGAAGAAGTTAATGTACTTTGTGTGCCCTCCAAGTTGTCTAATTTGTTTCAATAGTTGGCTATTAACTTGGATCTTCATTCTGAATGTGATTTATCTACAGTAATAATCTGTGATGCTCTTGTTCTCAGAAATTCTATTCCAAGAAATGATATATGCTGTGTTTAACCTGCATAAATAAAAAGAGTTGAATAATAACATATTCTGTGGTTTACATTGTTTTTTCTAATGAGCTTTATAAACCATGCTTAAACACAATATTAAGCATGGAATTCATTAGCTATATTTGGTTCTGGTGTATTAACATGTTTACGCAGTGCAAAATATGTTGAAATGGAAGAAAGGTGGGATTAATCTATTAATGGCTTGGTGAATTCATGTACTAAAACCCACATCAAATTGTGAATTTGCTAATTCACGTCCAGTGTAGTGTGTATTTTAAAGCTAAATTCTTATTTTTCTTTCACTGGTGTTTTGTTCATCTATGGACATTTTAATGATATAATGAGTTACTGCACCTCTTCCTGATTCATTTCTTGGCCTCTCTTGAGCAGATTGTCAACTGCCCCAAACAATGGGCCTTTAGAACACTGAGCATACCTGAACCGTGAGCTAGTTTCCAGGTAAAAAATGAGACTATTTACCTACTTGACCTTGCTAGATTATTAAATACTGACATTTTGAATGTTTCCATATAAAGACTGTACTAAGCTTCATGTTTTTAGCTTTGGACATGGAATGTTAGCTTTTAGATTGTCTGCAGTCTGGAGAAAAAAATAAGTGTCTGTTTAAAAGACTTCTGGTGTAAGCTATTGCTGCTGTATTTTGGGTTCCAAATGAATCGAGCCTTGCTAAGAACTTTAAATATAACACCACTTCTTTACAACATGAAAGCATTTGTTGCTTACAAGAAGTCAATTTGACAGTTAATTCAAATAAAATGAAATGTTAAACTTCCAGCAGGAACAGCCAATAAGGAGTCTTTCTTAAAAGTTCATTATGAGCTCAACAGTCACAAGTCTGTTAGCTGGTGTAAAAATGCTTTAAGAGTCTGCATTGATACAACAAAAATACTGAAAACTATGGAAAAATTAAACTTGCATGTAGAATTTAACTTCAAGTAAAAGAAGAATGTGCATTCTGATATTCCTAAATATTGTAGCTTTGATCCATATGTTAAGATTAGCACAGAAAAAACTGATGTTAGTAAATCTTTCCTAATGAATGGTAGTATCCCTGCCAGATTTACAAATGCAGCACATTCCTTTCTGAAGGTAGATATATAAACACCCAAAAGTTCTCGTTGAAAGTAAGACTTGAATAGTGTGGTTCATATACTAGGCTCTTTCATAGTAGTGTTAGAAAGCCACTGTTCTCAGGATACATATGAATGGTCACAATTTTATTACTGCAGGTGTCCCTTTTCAAATGAAAACCAGTAACAGGTCTCCTGGGATTACATCTGGTACTGTTACAATTCTCAAGTTAGTTACATTGACATCTGTATTCAACTAATAGTGGAAAAATGTCTGAACTGAAAATTTGGTTTAATGAGCCTGCAGTGATCCTCAAATTTCATTTGCATATTCCTCCTTAGATCCGCAAGTCAGTAGTTGGTATTGGTCATGATGGTGTTGGGTCACCTCATGAATCTTTGTTGGTGGTAAACCAGTTCTCTTTGCAACACAGTAGTGGTTCATCCAGTATGTGTGAGGTCTATCTGGGATTAATTCCCTTGATATTATGGCTGAAAATACCCTCTTGAAAACGTTTTAAAGGGGTATGATGTATGTTCTTAGGGTAACTAATACTATAACTTTTCAGTTCCAATTAGGTGAGGAAAAAGTTTATCATAGTTTAATCCTTCCCCTAGTATCAGCTTAGGCTACTAGTCTTCATAATTTGTGCTGTTATAAACTTTACTGCTCACAAAGTACATTATTAGTCCTCATGGGGTATGAAGTTTAGTGCACATAAGGTGTTTTAGTAGTGCTTTTGTTAGTTAGGGGGACTTGGAGAATGAAGTGCTACCTTTATTCACAGAACAGGCCCAGGAAGGGTACAAAGTTTCACTACTCTACCTCATCAATATGACACAGTCTTGACCAGCTTTTAGAATGTAAGTGGATGTGATAGGGTGTTCACCTCACACTTGCTCTGAGAAGGTTGAGAGAGACTGAGAAGGGGGCTAATTAAGGTAGTAGGCCACAGCAAAGCAGATCCATGTGGCTGAGTAATCTCCTGATTCAATGAGGAAGTCCAGCTCAGGAAGAATTAGGTGAGGTGGGCCCAGGAAGGCAGGAAATTGGCAGCAGAAGGGGGGTGTAGGGGAAGGACCTGGGTTCCCGTGCCAACCACTGAGGGAGTGGTACGATGACAAAGTGAATGTGAATACTGCCTAGGACTGCAGGTGAGGAAAGACTTTGATACCCCAGAAAGGGAAAATTCCAAAGTGATCTGACTGGCTGCCCAAGTTGTGAATAGGTACCAGTAGCCCATGGAGTGAGAATGGGGCTGCAGACCCAGAGAGAGAGGCAGAGGATGACGTGTAACTGTGCGAAGAGATGTAGACATGGCGAGCTGTTTCTCAGATCCTAGTGACAGTGGAGCATGTTATCACAGTAGTAGTTTAATTTCTGGGCCTGTTCAAACTGTGGCCTCTATACTGTGACTTCTAACATAAGTGCCAATTACAATGGTGTGTTTTGAGATGTAGATTCATATCACTTAGAACATGGACTTAGTACATATTATTAATGTAAAGTGAAATGCTGAATATCCCATTACCAATTTTGAGTTACCTGATTTTATTTTTTTGTGCTTCTGTATAGAGAAGATGGGTTGCTGGTGGCTTGTGGTAATTTTTAGGAGTCATAAGGTTTTGTGATTAATCATTCACTTTTTATACCTCCATAATTCAAATTAGGACCTAACTGTATCTATGCTGAGACCAGTGATAGTGCTTCCTTTTGTGCTAGATCTATTCTTTGTCACTTAGATCATATTATTTCACCAATATGCGTCTGTTTCCCTTTCCACCCTTGCTCTGTTTGTTTATTACAAGTTCTTAGGGGCAGGAACTGTCTTTTCATATGTGTGTATACAAGGCTTAGTGCAATAGGCCGGTAGGCATTACATAAAACAAAAAAAATAGCACAAGGGACTGGATAAAAAACAATTGAAAAAACATCACAATTTGTTAACAAATCTAGCTGCGGAGAGGGTGTGCTGTGTATAATTATGTAACTGTTTTAGGTTTGTTTTCTATGTACTGAACCTTTAAGTGTTTTAGGGATCAGCTTTCTGTCAGAAGCAGCTGTTCCAGAAGGGAGATACACTGCACCGTCTCATGTATTTTTTGTTTTCTCTTAATCTCAAAAAGCCATTCTGACTAAGTATATGAGTGCTATGTGTTTGAAAAAGCATTATTGGTGGTAGTGCCAAAGAGAATGGGAGTGGATATATGAGCAATAGTTTTTTAGGTGAGACAGAAGGAAATGGTGGTGTTCTTGGGGGGTGGGATGGGAATAAAGAGGAAGACCGTGTGGGAAGTGAGGCAGGAGGGGGAGGCATCTGGGGAGAATGGTAAACTGTACAGTGGTTAGATGTGAATGATGCCAAGAAGAGGGTGTGTGTGAAAGGGTGGCAGAAAAGAGAAAACAAATAATACCAGTCAAGATAGAGTTGAGTCCTAAAAATTGAACTAATGTCAGAGGTTCCTATGTCTGAAAACTCTCTCCCCTGTCTCCTCTTGCTGCTGTAGATTCCTTTAGGAGGAAAGGTCTGGTCTCCTTTATAAGTCATGCTCAGAAAAGTGGTGGGTCTGGTAGAGGTGTGCCAGGGAAGCTGCTGGTGCCCTGGTGCAGCTTTGTAGTGTGATGGTTAAGGGCTGGAGTACTTAGCTTTCTTCTCTGGGTTTTGCAGTTGTTCAATTATGAGTTACTTGGAGCCTTTGTGCCAATTCATCTTTGCAGTAAATGAGTTATATGCTTAAGATTCATTTGCATGCTTTTTTGTTTAGTCTCTTCTGGCTGATCTAGGAAAAATGTTCTTGATAAACTCATTTATCTGCATGCAGCATAATAAAGAAATAAAACATTCAGTTTTTGATGCTGGGCTGCAGTATGTACAATTACAGTAGATTCCTTATGCTCCTAGAAGTCCCTAATCCCAAAATAACACATCTTTTGAGGAAGCTACAAAAGGAGCAAAGACTACAAGATTGGAGGCTGTGATTTTCACAAGATATAGGTAAAGTGTCTTAACAGTGAATTTCCATATTTTGAAATATTTTGGTTTCTTGTAAATTTAAATCTTAATTCTGATTATTTAAATGCTTTTGCTAACTGTACAATGTTGTAAGGACTTTGACCTTTAAGCTACTGAAACGTACTCCTAACCTTAACTTCACAGGTAAAATTGATTTGTTTGGGAATATTTTGTCTTTTGAAGTTGAAAGTAGACTACTTCACAAAATAAAGTGTTTGATACTCTTAGTGCTGTGATTTGTGAGCAAATTCACTTGTACCTGGGATCCAGATTCAACTCACATTGAAGACTGTGGAAATCTTTCCACTGATTTCAGTGACTGTTGATTTGTGCCTTAAATGCTCAAGCTGAACAATAGCTTTAGGCATTAGAATTTTATGTAGTGAGAAAATAAATGTTAATCAGGACTCTTGGGGTTATCTGTATGCTTCTTGAAAACTACCATCTAAACAGGTAAATAAAATATCTGTCAGAGGAGCCAGGCCAGGTTTACTGTCCCTTTCAGTACTGCACTGTAGAGTAGTATCGATCCACTCCTCTATCGGTTGAACCTTTCTGGTCCAGCAACATCCATGGTATGGCATGATTTTAGTTAGCCTGATGTCCGCTTATCAAGGGTCTGGCCAAGTTTCCCACAGTCCCATAAAGTTTGTTTATAGCCCCAGTCCTAGCTCTCAGTATTCTGTGCTGCTGTTGTGCTCTAATTAACCCCTAAATGTATTCTAAGAGCCCAGTGAAGAGTGGAAGTGTTGGTAATGCTGCTAGACAATATTGACCTCACATAGTTTGGTAAATTCTCTGGTTCGGCACTAGACAGGTCCCGAGAGTGCCAGACTAGAGAGATTCAATCTGTATAATTCCTAGGGGCTCTAGTCCTAGAACAGCATCACACTGTGCTAGACACTGTACAAATGGAACAAAAATACTTGTCCCTGTCCTGTAACTGTTACCTTTGTAAATTAATGAAAATTCCAACATCATATATATAGTAGCCCAGTGTCTGAGAGTCTGTAACGCTGAAATGCTGGCTGTTCCCTCTGGGCAGCACTGTTGCCTGAAATGCTGGCTGTTCCCCTCTGAGCGGCGCTGTTGCCTGAAATGCTGGCTGTTCCCTCTGGGCGGCCCGTGCTGCATGGGGAGTGCGGGGCCCAAATGGCCGCTTGCTCTGCTTGTTCCCCCGCGGCAGCCCGGCTGTGCGGTGCAGAAGTCAGCCGAGCGCCACAATGGGAGGGGAAGGGGGGAAGGGCGGTGACATGCGGCGTGACAGCGGCTCCAGGCCCCGCCCCCTGGCCATGAACGTCACCGCCCCGCCCCCCTTCGCCTCCCGCCGTGGCGCTGGCTGACTTCTGCACTGCTCAGCCGGGCCGCCGCGTCCGCGGTCCCCCGAGTGAGAGGCAGGAGGGGGAGGAGAGCTGAGAGAGTGAGAGGGGGAGGCAGGAGGAGGAGGAGAGAGAGAGAGACTGAGCGAGAGACCGGAGGCTCAGGAGAGAAGACCGACGTGAAGGAGAGACCTGAAAATCCCATCTTATGATGGGCTAATTGGCTAGTTATAGTATACTCAAGTATCTTAATCTGTTCTATCATTAATTACACCAGATTTTTTGCAAGACGAGTTTCCTTCCTCATAATTACATTTCTCCCTCACCCTAACTTAGCCAAGGAAAAAGATGATGATTTCTCCCAGACATCATTCCAAAAGGAGTTTTGCAGTTTGCCTACTGAATTTATTTCCTGAAGTTGTAATGTTGGCTTCAAGGTTTTTTTTAAGAGTCATGTATCTTTTAATTGGATCTTTGAATTCTCTTATTTTAGGGGCAGCATTTTCACTGTGATAAATTTATTGTCCATTTTAAAAAAACTTCAGTGATATCCTTCCTTTTTTCACTTCCCCTTTCTGTTGCCTACTGTAAGTAAAAGGTAATGGTAGATCATCACAAATTAGAATGTAAAATATACATGTTATTTATTGAATCCAATCTTGCCTTGTTTTCTTATCAATTATAATTATATTAATTAAAGTAATTTTACATTTTTTCTCACAAAAATATTACCAGTGGAAGCTAGTTAGTTTTTGTTTCACTGAAATCCTTGAGGATATTTTAATTACATTTCACTGTTCTCTATTGGAAGCAATGGTTACAAAAATAAAATTAACCACAGGACAAAACAAGTATTTTAGAACTTTTGAGCTTTGATAATTTGGGGTCCAGGCCTGCCATGAGCTCTGGTCATGATCTCATAGTGCTCTTGTGAAATAAAGTGCATTTCGGACTCAGTCTGTACAGAACTTAGTGCAGCATCAGGTTATTGGTTATTTAGGGATGTCTACTCTGCAGCTGAGAGTGTGCTTCCAAGCCATGTAGACGGACACAAGCTAGTTCTGCTGGAGCTAGTATACTAAAATGATAGTGTGGAAACTCGAGGCAGGGAAAATAGTGCAAACTACCCACCTAAATATGGACCCAGGGGGTTAGGTGGGCTTATCCTGTGGTGATTAGCCATCGGTGCTGCTTATGCTACAGTGTTCATGCTGTTGTTTTTAGTGTAATGCTCTAGCCTGAGCTGGGAAGCACACTCCCAACTGCAGTGTAGACATGCCCTTAGGGTCCTATATTGTAGGCCATAACTCATGTGATGGGTAGTCCCATTGATTTCACATGAGAGCAGGTAGTCCCACAGACTACAGACAACCCCCCAACCTGGAACATAGTCTTTCCAATAACCATGGTACACAGCTACATCACAAACATCCAGGAACCCACCCCTGCAATCAACCACGGTGCCAACTCTGCCCACATATCTATACAAGCGAACTCATTACTGGAGCCAACCACATAAACCACCAAATCAGAGGCTCATTCAACTGCACATACAGTAATTTAATCTATGCCATCAAATGCCAGCAATGCCCCACTACAATATATATTGGACAAACTGGACAGTCCCTACGTGAAAGAATTAATGGGCACAATTCAGATATCCGTAAAGGGAACATACAAAAGCCTGTGGGGGCACACTTTAATCTCCCTGGGCATGCATTAACAGATCTTCAAGTGGCTGTTTTGTTACAAACCAATTATGGGAGCCAAATACACAGGGAAGGACTGGAACTTCAGCTCATTCTCAAATTCAATTCTCACACATCTGGATTAAACAAAGATACTGGATGGTTAGGTCATTACCTACCTATCAAACAATGAAGGCTACAGTGGTTCTTTGTCTTTGAAGAATCTCATGATACCATCTAGATGTTTCATCAGTCTTTAAGTGTTTCCTGACTCTGTTGTTTGCTAATTAATGGTTCTTATCTACCTCCTTTGACTATTTAGTCTTTAGATGCTTATAGACTATTTGCTTTCCCTATTGCTTTCCAGTTCTGCTTTCCCTTGATATATTTTTTTACCCACTGCCTTTTCTTGTCTTGTCCTGTCCCTCTTCTCTCTCCCCCCCCACCCCCGTCTCCCCTATTTATTTTGGTCTTAGACATCCAACACTCCGGTCATCTGAAGAAGTGGACTGTGCCCACGAAAACTCATGATACCATCTACATGTTTTGTTAGTCTATAAAGTGCTACCAGGCTATTTGTTGTTTTTTTTTCTGTTTCACCCACTCTGTTTCCATTTCTCTTAGTAGAATGCTAGGAAGTGCCTGATCTTTATAACTTGTATTTTCTTCTTTCTTCAACTTAAGTAGAATTTGGCTGTGTTTATTCTCATTTAACGTGATTCAATTATTTTCTGATTTTTGCTGAGCACAATTCTTCATTGCTCTCACAAATCATGGCTCATTTCAGGTCTCAAGACTCTAGAGACTTGAATCCTAGAGACTATAGACTTTTTTGCTAAGATACCCTTATCCACTCCCAAAGCACAGTCGTACACTGAATAAAACTGGTTGTGTAGAAATAAATAGTATGTAATCGTGTAATGTAAGACTATCATAATTTATTTGCCCAAAGAGGGTGACTTAAGATTTCATAGGAAATGTCCATTCTGGGCTTTCTAGCACTTTAAAACTTTTGAACACTTGACTTTGGAATTTTTTGTTCTTTTGAGAGTTTTTAAGGTATTGAGTTTTTTAAACTTTAAAAAGAGGAGGGGGGTGTCCACAGGGATCATCTGTGAGAGCTAATGAAGTAACTAGCAACTGTGAATGGCTGCAATCTTTTATGTTAACCTGACACTAGAGGGGGTGTGGAGACAGTTTGCCAGTGGATTTTACAGGCATTTTCTAGACAGCAAAAGAATGATGAGCCCCAGGAAAAAATGTTCAATTCTAGGTTTGTTGGGGAGCATCGTCCAATTGTCAGAGAACCTTCTTTCTCTGTCCTGCTCCTATACACTCCTCTTCCCCAGCTCCTGCTCCTAATCTTGCTGCCCCTTTTATCCCTTCCTGGTTCTCTCTTCCCTCCAGCACCTATACAGGCCTGGCCAAAGAGTGTGCAGGGCCCAAAGCAACACGCTGAGCCACACGAACATGCAGCTCTGAATGCGTGGGGCCCAAGGCGACCGCCTCGCTCGCCTTGCCCAAAGGCCGGGCCTACACCTATACATGCTCCTGCCCCAGCTTCTTTACTCACCCCTCTGTCCTGCTTTCTTCTGTGAAGATTGCCAACTTTGACTGAAGCTATTTTGGAAGTTTTTTTCCCCCCAACATTATGGTATGTCATTTTCTCAAAATATCCTATTAAAATCTCCAGGGTTGCTTTTAGTAGTCATTAGGAGATCCATGTCTGTTCTGGGAGACTCCAGGTCAATCCTGGAGGATTGGCAACCTTATCTTCTATCCTTTTCCTCTCTAGGAAGTAGCCACTACTTCTTCTGACTTCCCCCTTTGCTAGATCCAGCTCCTCACCATCTAAGCTCCTATCCTTACAGCTCTGCACCCTGAATTTTCCCCTCCTGCCCCCGGTCGTTCTTCTGCGTTAGGCAGCATCCTCTCTCCTCAGGCTGCCTGGGCACCAGCAAGGGAGCATTGAGAGCACAGGATTGTATGCATCTTTCTACTCATATTTCTAGTGCACTGTGTCACAGCAACCTCATGAGTACTGTGAAAAGCAATTGCAGGGAAAGATCTATTCAGCCACTGCAGTACAGGCTGGTGCATGCTCAATGACTCTATGAATGTATAGTCCAGTTATTAGAGTTGGCATAGGGGTGGCTGCGAATCCACATTCATAAGCACTAAATCCCTTTTTTTGTGGGGTGGGGGAGATGGGAGAAGTGAGGTGCTAAAACATTTTTGTCCCTGAGCAACAAAACACCTCATACTAGTAGGTACATAAGAGCTGTGAAGGGATGGAGCATACTCTGTGAGGAAATGGGTAATAGTGAGAGAGAATATTGAGAGAGAATTTAGCAGCCAAAGTATGAAGCTTCTATTGAACATGAGAGATATGAGATTTTTTTTATTTACCAGGGCTTATAAATTGTCCAAATTTGAGTGAATTTTCATAGAGACTTCAAAAGGCTCATTCCTGACACTACGGCAACCCCTCTCCCAAATTTTAAGTTCCTAAGCAGGGCTACTCAACACGCGGCCTGCCAGTGGGATCCTTTGAACATGGCCTCCACTGGCGACACTCCAAAATGGCGAGGTGTCTCCCAGGCGGAGTGAGCATTGAAAGACTCAAGCAGATGGGCTGGCTGGAACAGATGGGAACAGGCTGTCGGCGTTTCTAGCCCACAGGGAGGAGGTGCTGGGAATGCCGGGGCATTGTGGGAAATGCTTTGTATTCATGCCCATCAGTGTGAAAGAATCTATTTGCATATATTTGCATATATATTTGCAAGCATCTGCAACCACACTTAAGTTGTGGCCCTTGGGATGTGCTGTGAGTATCATTGTGGCCCCCGGAATTAATTCCTGGGGGCCACCACCATGTAGGGATTAATTGCGGAAGAACTAACTAACAGAACAACATGATAGGAAAAGTGGCTCTTATGTCCCTTCTGCAAGCTGGGGACCCTGGTCAGTTGTGGACGGAGTGGGAGGTCATCTAGGCTTCCGAGGCACTGGTACCAGAGTCCATCAGCGAAGTCCAAATTGCCATACTGTTGTGCAGCTTATATACAGGTTTTCACCCTGTTTTGCGATTTGGAACTTTCTGGGGGGTTACTTATCACTTGTTACGGTATGGCTTAGTCATTGACTATTGATTTGGTATTGCTTGTCCTTTGACCTTGTTTACATGATTAGTACATCTGGTTAAGCAAGATTGTTATATGTTCCTGTTCTTTCTCCTACTCTTATCTATAACTTGTTTCTTACAATGGCACCACCGCCTATCTTAAATGGCGTGTGTTCCTGGAGGCTTGTTTCTGGCTCATCAGATATAGGATGTGTGCCTCAACACCCCTATGCTTTCGCGTACAAAGTTCTTCCGCAATTAATCCTTACATGGTGGTGGTACTTAAAAAGCCCTCTCAGATCCCTAAATGATAAAACAAATACATAACTCTTGGCAGAGGAAAGGGACCTTAGCTAAAAATTAAACAGCACAGACCTGATAAAGAACTCTCCCTGGCTCAAAAGCTTGTCTCTCTCTCCAGCAGAAGATGGTCCAATAAATATTATCTCATCCACCTTGTGTCACTAATAATTTTATTATTCAGTTACAAAAATAAATTTCTCAGGTGTTATCTACATACAAATTTGCACTACTTTAGTAAAACCTATTTAGTTAAACCTGTTCAAGCCCAGGTGTGAACAGTTTTAAGGCTTGTTGCCACTTGAAATGCTACAGCTATAGCTCTTCAGTGTAGACCCTACATATGCCGCTGGGAGGGTTTTTCTATTATGGGTAATCCACCTCTCTGAGAGGTGGTAGCCAGATCTGCAGAATTCTTCCATTGTACAAGTACTGTCCATACCACAAGTTAGGTTAGCTTAGCTTAATTATGTCATGCAGCAAAATGGATTTTTCACACCCTGAGTCACTCAGATGGGTCATCTTAACTTTTTAGTAGATCGAGTTTTATTTTATTATGTGTAGTTTATTTTGGTGTCTCTTAATCCAGCTGTTTAAGATAAACAGAATTGAACACAAATAAATGGCCACATTGAGATTTACACTGGTTGGACTAAACCAGTGAAATTGTGTATATTGACAAACCCTTTGTTTAATAATTAAATAGATTTAAAAATCCTCCAAGTAAACCTAACCAGGTTCTGGAATCCTCTTCCCTTTCAGTTGTCTATGAAGCAGCTGCTAGGCCCGCAACATTTCCCTCTATGGTTCTTGCTACTAGATTTGTTTGCAGTACCACTGAGCTTGTGTCCTTGATTGACCTGATTTTTTTATTTTATGTAAAAATAATTTAAATAACAAACCAATCACCCATTACATAACTCATGATGTTCAACAAGAAACAAATACATTTAAGTTGGGCTGAAACATGGACAGGTGAATTTACACCTTTAATCCTAGAATCATAGAACTAGAAGGAACCTTGAAAGGTCATCAAGTCCAGTCCCCTGTGCTCATGGCAGGAATAAGCACCATTTAATCATCCCTGACAGGTATTTGTCTAACTTGCTGTTAAAAATCTCCAGTGATGGAGATCCCACAACCTCCCTGAGCAACTTATTTCAGTGCTTAACTTCCTAACTGTCAGGGTGGTTTTTCCTAATGTCCAACCTAAACCTCTCTTGCTGCAATTTAAGCCTATTGCTTCTTAATCATAGAATCATAGAATACTAGGACTGGAAGGGACCTCAAGATGTCATTGAGTCCAGTCCCCTGCCCTCATGGCAGGACCAAATACTGTCTAGACCATCCCTGATAGACATTTATCTAACCTACTCTTAAATATCTCCAGAGATGGAGATTCCATAACCTCCCTGGGCAATTTATTCCAGTGTTTGACTACCCTGACAGTTAGGAACTTTTCCTAATGTCCAACCTAAACCTCCCTTGTTGCAGTTTAAGCCCATTGCTTCTTGTTCTATCCTCAGAGGCCAAGATGAACAAGTTTTCTCCCTCCTCCTTAGGACACCCTTTTAGATACCTGAAAACTGCTATCATGTCCCCCCTCAATCTTCTCTTTTCTAAACTAAACAAACCCAATTCTTTTAGCCTTCTTTCACAGGTCATGTTCTCTAGACCTTTAATCATTCTTGTTGCTCTTCTCTGGACCCTCTCCAATTTCTCCACATCCTTCTTGAAATGCGGTGCCCAGAACTGGACACAATACTCCAACTGAGGCCTAACTAGCGCAGAGTAGAGCGGAAGAATGACTTCTCGTGTCTTGCTCACAACACACCTGTTAATGCATCCCAGAATCATGTTTGCTTTTTTTGCAACAGCATCACACTGCTGACTCATATTCAGCTTGTGGTCCACTATAACCCCTAGATCCCTTTCTGCCGTACTCCTTCCTAGACAGTCGCTTCCCATTCTGTATGTGTGAAACTGATTATTCCTTCCTAAGTGGAGCACTTTGCATTTGTCCTTATTAAACTTCATCCTGTTTACCTCAGACCATTTCTCCAATTTGTCCAGATCATTTTGAATTATGACCCTATCCTCCAGATTAGTCGCAACCCCTCCCAGCTTGGTATCATCTGCAAACTTAATAAGCGTACTTTCTATGCCAATATCTAAATCGTTGATGAAGATATTGAAGAGAGCCGGTCCCAAAACAGAGCCCTGCGGAACCCCACTTGTTATACCTTTCCAGCAGGATTGTGAACCATTAATAACTACTCTCTGAGTACGGTTATCCAGCCAGTTATGCACCCACCTTATAGTAGCCCCATCTAAGTTGTATTTGCCTAGTTTATTGATAAGAATATCATGCGAGACTGTATCAAACGCCTTACTAAAGTCTAGGTATACCACATCCACCGCTTGTCCCTTATCCACAAGACTCGTTATCCTATCAAAGAAAGCTATCAGATTGGTTTGACACGATTTGTTCTTTACAAATCCATGCTGGCTGTTCCCTATCACCTTGCCACTTTCCAGGTGTTTACAGATGATTTCCTTAATTACCTGCTCCATTATCTTCCCTGGCACAGAAGTTAAACTAACTGGTCCGTAGTTTCCTGGGTTGTTCTTATTTCCCTTTTTATAAATGGGCACTATATTTGCCCTTTTCCAGTCTTCTGGAATCTCTCCTGTCTCCCATGATTTTCCAAAGATGATAGTTGGAGGCTCAGATACCTCCTCTATCAGCTCCTTGAATATTCTAGGATGCATTTTGTCAGGCCCTGGTGACTTGCAGGCATCTAACTTTTCTAGGTGATCTTTAACTTGTTCTTTTTTTATTTTATCTTCTAAACCTACCCCCTTCCCACTAGCATTGCCTATGTTAGGCATTCCTTCAGTCTTCTCGGTGAAGACCGAAACGAAGAAGTCATTAAGCATCTCTGCCATTTCCAAGTTTCCTGTTACTGTTTCTCCCTCCTCACTGACCAGTGGGCCTACCCTGTCCTTGGTCTTCCTCTTGCTTCTAATGTATTTATAAAAAGTCTTCTTGTTTCCCTTTATTCCTGTAGCTAGTTTGAGCTAATTTTGTGCCTATCATCAGAGGTTAAGGAGAATAATTTTTCTTCCTCCTCCTTGTAACAGCCCTTAGGTGCTTGAAAGCTTTTATCATGTCCCATCGTAGTCTTCTCTTTTCCAGATTAAGCAAGCCCAATTCTTTTAATCTTCCTTCATGCGTTATGTTTCCTAGATTTCTAATCAATTTTATTGCTCTTCTCTGGAACCTATCCAATTTATGCTCATCTTTCATGAAATGTGGTGTCCATAACTGGACACAGTACTCCAGTTGAGAGGCCTAAACAGTGAAGAGTAGATGGAAAAATTACTTTTGGTATGTTGCTTATAACACTTCTGTTAATACATCCCAGAATGGTGTTTGCTTTTTTTTCTTGCAGAAGTGTCACATTGTTCACATTGTTGACTTCTATTTAGCTTGTGGCCCACTATGACCCCCTTGATCCCTTTCTGTAGTACTCCTTTCTAGACAGTCATTTCCAATTTTGTGTGAACTGATTGTTCCTTCTTAAATGGAGTACTTTTGCATTTGTCCTTATTGAATTTCATCCTTTTTATCTCAGACAATTTCTCGAGTTTGTCCGAATCATTTTGAATTCTAATCCTATCCTCTAAAGAATGTGCGAGCCCTCTCAGCTCATCTGCAAACTTAGTAAGTGTATGCCATTAGCTAAATCATTGAGGAAGATATTGAACAGAACCAGTCCCAAAACTGACCCCTGGAGAACCTCACTTGTTATGCCTGTCTAGCGTGACTGTGAACCATTTATAACTACTCTCTGGGAATGGTTACGTACTGATCTTTAAATTAGCCTCATTTAGGTTGTATTTCCCTAGCTTATTAATGAGAAGGTCATAGAAGATTGTATCAAATGCTTTACTAAAGTCTAGATATACTCCATCTAACGCTTCCCCTTATCTACAAGGCTTATTATCTTATCAAAGTAAATTATCAGGTTGGTTTGACATGATTTATTTTTTTACAAATCCATTCTGACTGTAACTTATCACCTTTTTATCTTTTAGATATTTTCAAATGGATTCCTTAAACATTTTCTTTCCTTGTACAGTAGTTAAGATGACTGGTCTGCAGGTTTCTGGGTTGCGTCCTTATTTTCCTTTTTATAAATGGACACTATATTTGCCCTTCACCAGTGTTCTGGAATCTCTCCCACCTTCCATGACTTTTAAAAGTTTATAACTAATGGTTCAGATATCTCCCTAGATTCTGTAATTTCTACTCCAACTCATCTGAAGTGGGTTATACACACACACAAGCTCATGATATAATATATTTGTTAGTCTCTAAAGTGCCACAGGACTACTCATTCTTCTTGAAAAGAGACATTCTCCGTGTTATTTGGAGAATACAGTTGACCAATACAGGCTAGTATGACTTTACTCTCTCAAGTTATTTGCTTCCCTATTTAAAATTATAGTTTAGAGTATGTTTGGAGAAGTACAGTAATGCAGGTACATTTGCTTCTTTGTCTGAAATTTGGGGACCCACTTGAGGAGACTTGTGTCATTACCTGTCATTAAAATATAAGAAGTACCAAACAGAGAAGAAAGAAGCAGCAGACTATAGAAACAGCACATCTGAACAAGTAACAGTACAATAACATTACTTTCTTGTTACAAGTATAAATCCACTTACATTTTTATGGGTTTCATAAAATGGAGTTAAGTGCTTTGTGACAATTTTATGTGTAACCGTAAAATGACAATATGGGGATACCAAAATAAGAATGTAAATTCTTACATGTAAGGTGAAGAGAAGGCATTTTTCTGCAAGAAGCAGGCTTTCTCAGCCCCAGCAACATGGTGCTTTTTGACTTACTGTATATTAAACATTCTTGAAAATCATTTGCTGGCTAAATTCATAAGATTTTTTTAAAAGAAGTACTATTGTACATAGCCACACTGCACAAAATATTTTTGGAAATATAGGCTTTATTTGGTTTGTGAGACTGGAAATTTATTTGATACATTTCGTGGTTTTAGGCACAGTGTAAATGAGACATTTTCTGGTGGTGCAGTATGTAAATATATGAATGTTTTTTCTGGGTCTGCTATGTACTACAACTAGCCAACAGCTCTTTTAATAACTTCCAGCACTGAAAGGAAACATATTAGGTACAGACTTCTGATTTAATAAAACCCTTAAAAATAGGTTTTTAGGTTAAACATATTTATAGCATGCAGGTGCCTGAGACAGTATCATAAATTATGTACACATAAACTTAGTTCAGGAAAAAAAACCCTAAAATGCACTTTGGGGGATATTACAGTATGGTAAAGTTTAAGTGTTTTTCCAATTCAGATCTCACAGACTTTCAAAATTCCTATATTGCAGCATATATAATTATTAGTTAATTTGCATACATAATCTACCTCATAGCTAACTATTTCCAACAATTCTTTTTTATTTATTTATTGGGTGATATTTATTGGCTTAAATCATTGGTGAAATGATTTTTTTGTGTTTGCGCCAATCATAAGTTTTATTACTGGAAAAAATGCAATAGCTTCTCACACTGTAGATTGTATCAAAACTCATTTCACTGGTTCTTTTAGGCTTGCTCCCACCCTAATCAGGCACCTTAAGAAGTGGGAGAGGAAACAACAAAATAACTTTTTTTGTTATGTGGTAAAAAACTAGCACTTCATAAAAACCCACAATTACCACAGGCCAGACCTCTGCATGTATGGTACCTATGCTAGTTATGAGGAAATAAGTTGGAATAAAACAAGAACAAATTTGGGGGTGAAATACTGACCCTATTAAAGTCAATGGGAATTTTGCTATTTACATCAGTGGGTTTCGCTAGACAGCAAAGAAAAACCTGTGGCTGGGCCATGCCAGCCAACTTGAGCACATAGGCTGTTTTATTACTGGGCTCCAACTGGAGCTCAAGCTCTGGGACTCTCCCTCCTTGCAGGGTTTTAGAGCCCAGGCTCCAGCCTGAGCCCAGAAGTCTATACGATAATAAAACAGCCCAGCAGCTCAAGCCCTATGCATGTGAGCTGGCTGTAAGGGCCAGCTTCAGGGTTTTATTTATTGATTGACTAATTGATTACTGTGTAGGTATATCCAGTGGGGCCAGGACTACATCACTGAAACAACCCAAAACTTGAACTGAACCATCTTAGAGGTTTGAAAAACAATCTTCTTTTGCTTTTTAATTTTTATTTTCACATTCCTGCACTACTATGGATTATTATCAAAATTAAACCAAATCTCTCAGTCTTTTTGAAGTTTGCTCATCAGTAGCATGTAAATTCCTTCTCAGTAGTCCCAGCAGACAGACTACTCAAAGAAACAGCCTTTACCTGTTACACCCATAGTCAACAAAGCTTAGTGTGATCCAGTGGATGCTTTTTCTAAGTTTTGTTATTTGATAACACTTTGCATTGAAAAACCCTCAGTTTACTGAAATTTACCTCATTACCAGTAATTAGCTATCATTTTTGGTGCTCTCATGTCCATTTCTGGCTCTTTTGACTTGCTCTTCTCTTCTCTTCTCTTCTCTTCTCTTCTCTTCTCTTCTCTTCTCTTCTCTT
This sequence comes from Rafetus swinhoei, assembly GCA_019425775.1. NCBI lineage: Eukaryota > Metazoa > Chordata > Testudines > Trionychidae > Rafetus > Rafetus swinhoei. The sequence continues at coordinate 61,844,026 of CM033427.1, forward strand.
CTGTTTTTATGGAGGCAGACAGGTTCTCAATGTCTTTAAACAGCCTCGAGACAGCCAATTGTGACCAGTGACACTACTGTCTCTGACAGAACCAAGATTCTCTGTCTGTCTGTCTGTCATGGATAATCTTGATCAAGAGATCAACTTCTAAGTGACAAAACAGAGCAGTTTGTCTCTTTTGCTAACTCATGTCAAACTACTGGGCTACGTCTACACTGGCATGATTTTGTGCAAGAAGTCTTTTGTGGAAGAGTTCTTGTGCAAAAACTCTTCCAGAAGAGAGCGTCTACACTGGCATGTGCTTTTGCGCAAGAACATCCATGCCAGTGTAGACACTCTCTTGCGCAAGAAAGCTCTGATGGCCGTTTTAACCATAGGGCTTTCTTGCGCAAGAAATTCATGTTGCCTGTCTACGCTGGCCTCTTGCGCAAGAACAGTTGCGCAAGAGGGCTTATTCCTGAGCGGGAGCATCATAGTTCTTGTGCAAGAAGCCCTGATTTCATACATTAGAACGTCAGTGTACTTCTGCAAGAACACGCGGCCGGTGTAGACGGGCAGCAAGTTTTGGCGCAAAAGCAGCCGCTTGTGCGCAAGATCGCACCAATGTAGACACAGCCCTGGGGTTTAGGAAGATATTTCTCTGGGTGCAGGTTATCTCATAACTCCCTTTAGGCAGGGTTTCTTTCACCTTCCTATGAAGCAACTGGTTCTGTTTGCTTTCAGAGACATGATACTGGACTAGATAGGTCATTGGTTTGATTCAATCCTATATTCAACTGAATCTTATGGCTGAGGGTCCTATAGAATAGCTTCACTCTGCTCCACATATTTCCTGTCTCTGCTATGTTTTCCCTTATTAGAGAGATGAGCAATAATGGACGTATACTATTGGTCCACATTGTACATTTTTTTGTTTTTAATTTTTATCCCAATCTTTTCTCTACACATTAGAAAAACAATTGTAATTCTTAGAAAAAGCTTGGATAGAATTCATTCTGTGACAAGGCTTACCAGACTTAATTTCAGATTCATTTAATATGTCTATTTTATAAGGGCCTTGGAGTGTGATCTGTGATGATGACACCATTTTTACTTCCTTTCTCATCATCAGCATTAAACTGAGATATACCATTACCATTCCATAATCTTTGTTTTAATAATTGAGATACTTGTTGTTGCTACCTAATCTTCTAATGGTAGCATATGGGCATGTGGAACTTATATGCTATATTCTCACTAAGAAAATTCTCTGTCACAGTCAGAACAATTTGAAAAGTCTCCCGTGTCTGTTTCTTTAGGAAAATGGCTTGCCCTCTGTTTATGGAATAGGTTAATTTGACAAAAATGCTCTCCTGATGGAATTTTGCTCTTACCTTTTTGAGACCTGTATATTTTTTTTGCTCTCTCTCATGATATGTAGATATATAAAAAGCTTTTCCTGCTGGGCGATGGAATGACATCATCATGCTCTCTGGCTGTGAAAGTGGCCACAGAGAGGGGTAATGGCAAGCGTAGCGAGCATGGGGTGTAGCCTGCTAGTATCTGTTAAAATTGTTTTTTTGTCATGCTGGCTGTCAATGAGGCTGTCAATGCATATGCACTAAAGAGATGAATTAAAGTAGTGTGTTTAATCTTAATTCTGGCTTTTCCTAACTGTTGATTGCTTGACTTGGCAAGATTAATGTTCTTTTAACATTGTTTTGTTTGTATGTAATACTATAAAAGGTGGAAGAAAATAAGGCTGTGGCAGCAAAAGTGGAGGATAGTTAGGACTTTTAGCAACAGCAAAGGCATAGGAGGCCAATTGAGACTGTAATCTAAGCACATTAGGTGGACATTTCTGTCCAAATGAACAGCTTTGATAGAGTTGTTAATATTGATGTGTGAATTGTCACATTTAGGTTTCAGCATCACCCACACTTTGTAATGAATGAAATAGTTCACAGCTCTCTTAGATTTTTGTTTCAGACTATGAGTAAACTCAGAAGGATAACATTACATCAGTTACCTTTGTTCATGCACAAAATCAAAATGTTGAGAACAAAGTTAATCAAGAAACCAAAGGTCACGAAACGAATGTTCAATTAGAAATGAATGTACAAGAAAGCAAGAATAATATACAAGTTTCTTTTTTGATATTTGTAGTAGTACTTCATTCGACCTTTTACTTAATTAATCTTGTTAAGTTGTATTGCTAATGAATATATCATCCTGTTATAATTCAGTTACAATGTACAGAGAAGTCTCCCTACCGTTTTATAAAAAATGATATATAGACAAAGTTTTCAGACAATATCTGTATTGCACAAAATCTCTCATTTTAAATAACGCTAACACGTAATGTGATCTATCAGATATTGTTCCTTAATTCCTAAAGTAACAGAAAAGCAAACAAAGGCCAGATGACACTTGTGTATACCAGACATTTTAGCGTTCATTGCCAAGTGTACAGTTCACTGTTCGGTCACCTGTGTTTGTCAGTTTAGCACATTTAAAGCAGTTTTCAGCCCTCTTTGTTCTCTAAAGCTTACTTTGGTGCTTCAAACGTTGCCTGGCCCATTATTCTCTGATGAAGTTTAAGGTCTTTATTGTCAGACCGGAACTACTCACTAATTAGAGCCCTGGGTTTGGCACTGAATGTGTCATGCCTGCAAGCCTTCCTACTGGGATCAATGGCACTCATGTTTGCTTTCATAAATGTACAATAGACACAAATCGCAGTGGAGAACTCCGTACTTAGCTTGCACTAAGAAACAAATTCAAGCCTTTACAAAATACAGACACTACCATAATGGACACAAAATAGAGCTTTGGAATAGACATTGATCAGTCCACTCACTAACGAAATTGGTGGCTTCTACAGGATGCAGTCAAATGCTTAGAGGACTTACTGTCACTTTTTGTATCTTTAAGTGTAGACAAACTTGGGGACATAAGTCTCTATACTTGGAAAAAAAATTCAGTGTTTCCTTTTTCATGTACTTGAGAGAACATAATATAGCAAATTAACTCATTTACAGAGAGTAACTGCCCTTTTGTTACTGGTGCCAGTAACGTGGTATTTGGGGTAAATATCACTATCATTAATAGGCAATCGGAAAGATAAATGTTTTATTTCCTATTTGTCATCTTCTCCATAAGCTGGGTGTGTAAAGTTATTGGTGTTTTTTTCTTTTATGAGTTGAACTGAGATATAGACAATCAGTGCTGCCTCTTGGATTAGTTCTCAGGGCATGATCAAAGATAAGTTGCATCCTTCTGTCACAGTAAAACAGTTAAAAAAATTTTTGAATACCTTTTTCTATTTTTTTCTGTATGTTCTGTATTTTGTCACCAGTCCATAACTCTGTTTGGCCATAGATTTCTTCTTATGTTTCCACCATTGGTATCTGGGCAATTTAAAGAACTTTCCTTTGCTCCTTCATTAATTTTGTTGTCAGTATCTGTGCTAAGTGCTCATTTCTTCCCTCTTCCTACACTTTTTTTGTGTTGTTAGTTTAAAACTTTCCTGACTAGCTGAGCCAACAATTCCTTGGAAAGATTGGTTTCCCTTCTGCTGAGATGTAGACCTTCCAAATCATATGGACTCTTCTCTCCATAAAAATGGGCCAATGTTCCACAAAATGAAATTCCTCACCTTACATTGTTTGCTTAGAAGGTTCAGGGGGTAGTCGAGTTAGTCTGTACAGGATAAACTTAAAAAACAACAAATGTTCTGGTAGCACTTTATAGACTAACAAAACGTGTAGATGGTATCATGAGCTTTTGTGGGCACAGCCCACTTCTTCAGATGACCGGAGTTTTAGATGACCACTTGTTTAGCCAGGAATTCACTTCCAGAATCTTCTACCTTCTATCCTCCTTTACTGTTGGGACAGGCAGGACTTCTCTATTAAGATATGTAATTAAAAAGAAAATGGTGTCTTATTTTGTGTAATAAACTTATGACTTCCACTAAAGTCAAAGAGAATACATAGATGGCTGTAGCATTTGTATTATTGATGGATTGGTACTAGTAATGGTATCTTAAATCCTAGTAACCTGTGCCAAAGATTCATACTCTAAGAGCTACAATATTAGAATTAGGAGGGCAAGAACCGTCATTAGGTTTGGAGACTCTGGGAACACATGGAAAACAATAGCAGTGACCACAACAGCATTCACAATTTCAATCTTTATTAAAAACCTTCCTACATAGATCTTCGATTTCAGAGTTATTGACACATAAACAAAGGTGAAGAAACCCCATAAGATGTGCATTGTCAGTGTTTTCATACTTGCATCCACATGGGTACCATATTGAGGTCATCTGTAGAGGGTGTCCTGATATATACTTCCTCCCCATTCATGCTGGGGAACCCCTTTTATGCTGCGTAACACTCATGCTGTAACCTGTATGCATATGCATGATGGTTCCAATCCCTTTTCCCTTATTGGAACTTCCACAATCCATACAATTTGCGGTGACCCACTTTTTGTATGCTATCCTCTTAATTTCTCTTCTTTTCATTAGCATTTACATAATCAAGTCCCCATGGTAATATGTGGTTGTTGCAGAATTTTACAATGAGGTATCTTGCGATACTGACAGGTGCATTGATTTTTCCCAAACACTGCTTATTAGCACATGTTTTATGCTGATCTTGTATCTCTGCTGGTACATAGTTACTCCCGGGTCACCTTCTCATGTCACCTTCTTTAGGCCTTAAGTCTAATGTGGCTAAGCTAAAATCTTACAGTTGTCAGTCTCCAGGTCTTGTATTACAGCCTTTCTTTGCTTATAAAGCTAATATACATTCATCACTCATAAATACATGGGCTATCTTATACATCTATATAAGCATCCTGCTTATACCTATATCTACAACTTAAATGTATTCATCACACATTATTTACATATAAATTAAGCACAATAGAAAACACAGTTAAATAATTTTTATAAGCTGATTAACTACTGAGCTAAATTTAAATAGAATAAAATAGAGTAGGGCATATTCTTTTTCAAGTGGTTTGTAAAGAAAATTAGTTACATATGATTGATGGGACTTTAACATCCTCTGGAATTATAGATGGATATTTTCCAGACTTCTATAACTGTAAACATGTAACTTAACTGTATGTCTTCTAGAAAATGGAAACAAATGCTATCAGTTTAGATGTGAAAGTGATTTTTTTTTTTTTTAATTTCTTGATCTCCACCTGTTGGATTAAGCACACCCTCTCTAGTATTTTTAATATGTCCTGCCCAGCTAATTAAAGTTAACTTGATATTGATATATCCAATTCCAAATTTTATCTGCACAATTAGTTGTATGTTGGTTGGTTGGTTTAACCACATTAAATAGCCATCATTTTTTAGTTTTGTCAGCTTCGCTGCTGCCAATAAAGATTTGTCAAAAGTTGGGAGGTTTTTTTTTTTCTGTCTGTGTTTAAAATTCTTGTTTTTACAGTTGTGGCTGTGTTTTTGTTTTAAAGGTTGGAAGGCATTTACCCAAGCACCCTGCAGACAGCCACCTCTTCATGAGTCCAGGGTGTCAAGATAATTCACTGCTAGAAAGGGATGAAGAAAACTATGAACTTCATACTCCTTCTGTTCTGAATAGGATCTTCTCAGGATATAACCAAAAGGTAGACATGAATGGTTGCAATTTCATAAAAATTTATGTTCTAAATACATGTTATATGATGATCTTTAGATAAGGCATCTAGATAAACTTATGTGTAGTGCTGGGGAGGAGCCGGTGGTCGTGGTACATGTAGGTACCAATGACATAGGGAAGGGTAGCAGAGATGTCCTGGAGGCCACATTTAGGCTGCTAGGAAAGAGACTGAAATCCAGGACCTCTATGGTGGCATTCTCAGAAATGCTTCCAGTTCCATGTGCAGGGCCAGGTGGGCAGGCAGAGCTTCAGAGTCTCAATGTGTGGATGACACGATGGTGTAGCGAGGAGGGGTTTAGCTTTATAAGGAACTGGGGAAACTTTTGGGATAGGGGGAGCCTATATAAGAAGGATGGGCTCCACCTAAACCAAAGTGGATCCAGACTGCTGGCACTTAGCTTAAAAACTGCTCTGCAACCTTTTTAATATTAAAAGATGGGGGAAAGCCGATTGGTACAGAGGAGCACATGGATCGGACAGAGACGTCTCTTAGAGGAGAGTCTATTGATAGAGATTCTCTAGGTTTTAGTCAGGAGGAGATGGAAAAGGATAAAGTATGGGCCCCATCAGACTAAAAACATTCACATAAAAAAGAATCTGACACATCAGAAAAGGGCAGACAACTAAACAGTGACAAGTTTTTAAAGTGCTTGTACACAAATGCTAGAAGTCTAAAAAATAAGATAAGAGTGCCTTGTGTTAAAGGAGGATACTGATATAATAGGCATCACAGAAACCTGGTGGAGTGAGGACAATCAATGGGACACAATCATTCCGGGGTACAAAATATATCGGAAGGACAGAACAGGTCGTGCGAGTGAGGGAGTGGCATTATATGTGAAAGAAAATTTAGAATCAAATGAAGTAAAAATCTTAAATGTATCAACATGTTCAATAGAATCGCTATGGATAGTAATTCCCTGCTCTAATAAGAATATAACAGTAGGGATCTATTATCAACTACCTGACCAGAACAGTAATAGTGACTATGAATGCTAAGGGAGATTACAGAGGCTATCAAAAAAAAGAACTCAATAATAGTGGGGGATTTCAACTAGCCCCATATTGACTGGGTACATGTCACCTCAGAACGAGAGGCAGAGACAAAATTTCTTGATACCTTAAACGACTGCTTCTTGGAGCAGCTGGTACAGGAACCCACAAAGGGAGAGGCAATTCTTGATTTAGTCCTGAGTGGAGTGCAGGATCTGGTCCAAGAGGTAACTGTAACAGGACTGCTTGGAAATAGTGACCATAATATAATAACATTTAACATTCCTATGGTGGGAAGAACACCTCAACAGCCCAACACTGTGGCATTTAATTTCAAAAAGGGGAACTGTGCAAAAATGAGGAGGTTAGTTAAACAGAAATTAAAAGGTACAGTGACTGAAGTAAAATCCCTGCAAGCTTCATGGACACTTTTCAAAGACACCATAATAGAGGCCCAACTTAAATGTATACCCCAAATTAAAAAAACATAGTAGAAGAACTAAAAAAGAGCCACCATGGCTTAACAACCATGTAAAAGAAGCTGTGAGAGATTAAAAAAACATCTTTTAAAAAGTGGAAGTCAAATCCTGAGGTAAATAGAAAGCAGCATAAACACTGCCAAATTAAGTGTAAAAATGTAATAAGAAAAGCCAAAAAGGAGTTTGAAGAACAGCTAGCCAAAAACTCAAAAGATAATAACAAAATGTTTTTTAAGTACATCAGAAGCAGGAAGTCTCCTAAACAACCAGTGGGGCCCCTGGACGATCAAGATACAAAAGGAGCACTTAAAGACAATAAAGTCATTGCAGAGAAACTAAATGAATTCTTTGCTTCTGTCTTCACGGCTGAGGATGTTAGGGAGATTCCCAAACTTAACCCGTCCTTTGTAGGTGACAAATCTGAGGACTTGTCACAGATTGAAGTGTCGTTAGAGGAGGTTTTGGAATTAATTGATAAACTTAACGATAACAAGTCACTGGGACCAGATGGCATTCACCCAAGAGTTCTGAAAGAACTCAAATGTGAAATTGCGGAACTATTAACTATGGTTTGTAACCTATCCTTTAAATCCGCTTCTGTACCCAATGTCTGGAAGATAGCTAATGTAACGCCAATATTTAAAAAGGGCTCTAGAGGTGATCCCGGCAGTTACAGACCGGTAAGTCTAAGGTCAGTACCGGGCAAATTAATTGAAACAATAGTAAAGAATAAAGTTGTCAGACACGTAGAAGAACATAATTTGTTGGGCAAAAGTCAACATGGTTTCTGTAAAGGGAAATCATGTCCTACTAATCTATTAGAGTTCTTTGAAGGGGTCAACAAACATGTGGACAAGGGGGGATCCAGTAGATATAGTGTACTTAGATTTCCAGAAAGCGTTTGACAAGGTCCCCTCACCAAAGGCTCTTACGTAAATTAAGTTGTCATGGGATAAGAAGGAAGATCCTTTCATGGATTGAGAACTGGTTAAAAGACAGGAAACAAAGGGTAGGAATAAATGGTAAATTTTCAGAATGGAGAGGGGTAACTAGTGGTGTTCCCCAAGGGTCAGTCCTAGGACCAGCCCTATTCAACTTATTCATAAATGATCTGAAGAAAGGGATAAACAGTGAGGTGGCAAAGTTTGCAGACAACACTAAACTGCTCAAGGTAGTTAAGACGAAAGCAGACTGTGAAGAACTTCAAAAAGATCTCACCAAACTAAGTGACTGGGCAACAAAATGGCAAGCGAAATGTAATGTGGATAAATGGAAAGTAATGTACATTGGAAAAAATAACCCCAACTATACATATAATATGATGGGGGCTAATTTAGTTACAACTAATCAGGAAAGAGATCTTGGAGTCATCGTGGATAGTTCTCTGAAGATGTCCACGCAGTGTGCAGCGGCAGTCAAAAAAGCAAACAGGATGTTAGGAATCATTAAAAAAGGGATAGAGAATAAGACAGAGAATATTTTATTGCCCTTATATAAATCCATGGTATGCCCACATCTTGAATACTGAGTACAGATGTGGTCTCCTCATCTCAAAAAAGATACACTGTCATTAGATGATGATGATGTTCGTCCATTGTATTCGAAGAAGACCTTGACATCTAACAAGTTGTGGGCTGTCCACGGTGTGTCCGCAGACGGCTGATAAGGCCAATGCGGGCACGAAATGTTCTGCCACATGTCGGGCAGACGTGTGGGCACCACTGTTGCAGCGTTTGCAACTCTGGCTTTACGGAGTGCTCGCTTCTCTTGTGCTATGGTTGTCCTTCTGGCTTCAGATGTTTGACAGCCTTGGTGGATCAGCATGCGCCACGTCGATCGGTCTTGTGCCAGGGTCTCCCAGGAGGTAGTGTCAATATCCAGGGACTTGAGAGAGGCTTTAAGCGTGTCTTTGTAACGCTTCTTTTGTCCCCCGTGCGATCACTTTCCTTGAGACAGCTCACCATAGAAGAGCTGTTTAGGGATGCGATGGTCTGGCATCCTTGCAACATGGCCAGCCCAGTGTGTCTGGGCTTTCATCAGCAGGGTGTGAACTGATGGCAGGCCTGCTCTAAAAGGACTTCTGTGTCTGGCACCTTGTCCTGCCACCGGATCCTCAGAAGTCTGCGGAGGCAAATCGTGTGGAAGTGGTTCAGTTGCCTAGCGTGCCTCCTGTATACAGTCCAAGTCTCACTGGCATACATCAAGGTAGTTAACACTACTGCTCGATAGACTTTAAGCTTTGTAGCAAGGCTTATTCCACGGCGGTCCCACACTTTGGTCAGCAGTCTGCCAAATGCAGAGCTTGCCTTGGCGATTCTGCAGTTGACCTCGATGTCAATTGTCACTGCGCGGGAGAGGGTGCTGCCAAGGTATGTAAATTGGTCCACTGCTTGCAGCTTTTGTCCCTTCACTGTGATGGTGGGCTCTTGATGTTGGGCTTTCGGAGCTGGCTGGTGCATCACTTTGGTTTTCTTTATGTTGATGAGAAGGCCGAAGTTGTCGCATGCTGCTGCAAATTTGTCCATGCTGGCTTGTATTTCCTGCTCTGATCCAGCATTCAGGGCGCAGTCGTCAGCAAAAAGGAGGTCTCGTAGCACAGTCTCCTTTATCTTGGTGACAGCCTGGAGTCTTCGCAGGTTGAACAGTTTCCCATCGGTCCTGTATCTCAGGCTAACTCCCAAGGAACTGTTCTGAAAGGCGTCTGACAGCATGGCTGAAAACATTATGCTAAACAGGGTCGGTGCCAGCACGCACCCTTGCTTGACGCCATTTGTGACGGGAAAGGCCTCTGAAGCTTCTCCGTCGTCCAGAACACGAGCCGTCATGCCGTCGTGGAACTGACGTACCATCAGGATGAATCTGTCAGGGCACCCAAACTTCGACATGATGCGCCACAGACCTTCACGACTGACAGTGTCAAAAGCCTTGGTGAGATCCACAAAGATGGTGTACAGTTCACGATTCTGCTCTTGACACTTCTCTTGGAGCTGTCGGGCTGTGAAGATCATATCCACAGTGCCACGCTCTTTGCGGAAGCCGCACTGTGTCTCGGGTAATAGACCCTGTTCCAGGTGGTCAATCAGGCGATTCAACAACACTCGTGCAAGGATCTTGCCTGCGATGGAGAGCAGTGATATTCCTCTATGATTATCGCAGACTTGTCGATTTCCTTTCCTCTTGTAGAGGTGTATGATGGGCCGTCTTTCAGTTCCTGAGGAATAGATCCTTGATTCCAGAAGGACTGGAACAGCTGAGTGAGTTTGTCGACAAGCACTGCACCACCACCCTTATAGACTTCCACTGGGATCGCGTCTCATCCTGGGGCCTTACCACTGGACAACTGGCTGATGGCCTGTAAGGTTTCAGTCTCTGATGGTGAGACATCCAGGCTGTGGTTGATATCCGCCTGGGGCATTCTATCAATTGCCTCGTTATTGATGGAGGATGGTTGGTTCAGTACGGATTGGAAGTGCTCAGCCCAACGCTGTAGAATCAGAGTCTTCTCAGTAATGAGAGTTACACCATCTGAGTCCAGTAGAGGGGAGCTCCCTGAGGGCTGAGGTCCGTACAAAGATCTAAGGGCTTCGTAGAACCGTTTGGCATCGTTTCTGTCAGCAAACTTCTGGATTTCATCTGCTTTGGCATTCAACCAGGAGTCCTGCATCTTGCGAAGCTTGCTCTGTACGGTCCTGCGAATGTTGTTGAAGGCATTTTTCTTAGCTGTTGACAACGGGTCGTTCTGATGAGCACGGTGAAGGTGATGCTTTTCAGCAAGTAGGACCTTGATCTCTTCATCGTTCTCATCAAACCAGTCCTGCTGTTTCCTGTGTAAGGGTCCAAGAACCTTTAGTGCGGAAGAGTGCACAATGTCCGGAAGCGTTCCCAGTCCTTCTCAGCATTTTCCTCTAATTGCAGCTCTGAAAGTTGGTTGTCAAGATCTTCTGCCAGTGAAGCTGCTGTGTTGGGGTTCTTCAGTTTACTGACGTTGATCTTTTCATCACAGCTTTGTTTCCCTGCGGGTCTCTTTAGCTTGATGTGAAGGCTTAATTTGGAGATGATAAGTCTGTGGTCAGTCCAACAGTCAGCACCGGCATGGCCTTGGTCACCCTTACATCCTGTCTGTCTTTCCTCCGCACAATGACATAATCAATGAGGTGCCAGTGCTTAGAGCATGGGTGCATCCAGGGCGTCTTTGCGAGTGGGCAGGCGGAAGATGGTATTAGTGATGATCAAATCATGAGCACATGTCTTCAATAGTAGTAGGCCATTGCTGTTACATTTACCGATTCCATTTTTTCCAATGACGCCACCCCAGGCAGAGAGATCAGATCCTACTCTCGCGTTGAAATCGCCAAGTAGAATCAGCCTGTGGGTACGCTTCACGGATGAGAGTAGGGCATCGAGATCTTCATAAAACTTGTCCTTTACTTCATCCGGATTCGTCATTGTGGGTGCGTAGGCGCTGATCAGTGTGGCTTGCTTTCCTCTCGGTAGTGGAAGATGCAGTGTCATGAGTCGGTCGTTCACACCCTTGGGAAGACTGGCAAGTTTGCGGACAAGATGATTCTTAACCGCAAAGCCAACTCCAGTTCGTCACTGCTGCGTCCACACCAGAAGAATGTATAACCGCCTCCTATTTCTGTGAGCTGACCTTCGTTGGCTAGACGAGTTTCACACAGGGCCGCAATATCGATGTTAAATTTTGTGAGCTCTCTAGCGACCAGGGCTGTTCTTCTTTCTGGTCGATCTGCTGAGGGGTTGTCTTGAAGCGTGCGTATATTCCATGTGCCAATAGTGAGTGGTGTCACCTTGCATTTTGTTTGAAGTTTTATTGTTTGACCGCATGAAGTGGGAGCCCCTCCAGCCGCGGTAAGCTGGCCAGGGTTCTGTGAAGCAAACAATGTTTAGGGCACCTTTTCTAGCCCCTTCCTCTTGCTACGGAGGTGAGCAGTGCAATCCTAAAGAGGGCTGCTCAGTCACTCAGGTAGATGCCGAATCCAGCTGTTGCTTCGGCCAGCAAGAAGACGACCATTAGAGCTGAGCCGCCTGTGTGCAGGTCCGCGGCTACAGCTCCCAGTGTATCCACACCTGCTGCTTCGTCGCTCGCCCGTCGCCACAGGATTTTGAGGTTTGCGGGAGTTAGGGGATGTCAGATGTCAAGACTAGCGCATGAATTGGATTAAAGTGAGGGAGAGGTGCGCATAATCAGCCTCACTCTCTCTTCCCAGATTCCATCTTGCTCCAATGGCAGGACTAAAGTCGAGACGGTTGGAGATGGGCTGGGTGCAGTGGTTGACCAGGGCATCTTTTTGTGTCTTGCCGTGCTCTTAGCGTACCACATCGCTTGCAGAAACCACCTTTATGACCGCTGGTCCTATTCTAGATCTATTCTAGATCTATTCTAGATCTCATCCGCTCAATCCGCCGGAGTCTGTCTTCACATGCATGGGATAGACAAGTCCCTATCTCACCGAAGGTCAATGACCCGACGGCTACTCTCAACCTGGTTTAGCCAGCCTGTCGAAGCTGTTGCCCGGGGTGTGGCCGCTGCGCATGCTACAGCTGCTAGGAGCCACAGGTGAGAGCTGGGTGACAAGTGGGGACCAAAGGTGGACGAGCTGCCCTGAAAGGACACGACATGCCCCTACACCAGAGGTGCTACCCCTCCCTGAACACCCCATACACCCACTGTCATTAGAAAAGGTTCAGAGAAGGGCAACTAAAATGTTTAGGGGTTTGGAATGGGTCCCATATGAGGAGAGATTAAAGAGACTGGGACTTTTCAGTTTGGAAAAGAGGAGACTAAGGGGGGGGATAGGATAGAGGTCTATAAAATCATGAGTGATGTGGAGAAAGTGAATAATGAAAAGTTATTTACTTGTTCCCATAATATAAGAACTAGGGGCCACCAAATGAAACTAATGGGCAGCAGGTTTAAAACAAATAAAAGGAAGTTCTTCTTCACACCACGCATAGTCAATCTGTGGAACTCCTTGCCTGAGGAGGTTATGAAGGCTAGGAATATAACAAGGTTTAAAAGAAAACTAGATATCCATTTATGGACTTAAATTCATGGAGGTTATTGGCCAGTATGGGTAAGGAATGGTGTCCCTAGCCTCTGTTTGTCAGAGGGTGGCGATGGATGGCAGGAGAGAGATCGTTTGATCATTACCTGTTTGATTCACTCCCTCTGGGGACACCAGGCATTGGCCACTGGGCTGGATGGACCTTTGGTCTGACCCGGTATGGCCATTCTTATGTTCTTATGTTATGTTCTTATGAAATAATCTCTTCGGCATACTGTCTAGACAAAGAGGAGTTTAATTAAAAATATCCAGCTATAAAGGTCAATAATCTATTTTTCTCTGTAATGAAGTATCACACACTATTTATTATTCATGCTTGAAAACTTGGACTTAAATTTTATCTTTTTAGAAGTAATTTCTTCAGATAACGATCACCCCTAGTATCATTATCTCATAGATACTAGCTCTCCTCCTCACCCCCCCTTCTGTTCTAAATCTGATTTGTCAGTTTTATAATGTGTTCACTTTTTTTCATTTTTTTTCATTGTATTCCTTTGGTATATATGGTCATGCCAATTCTCTTCCAGAATTTGATCTGAGGAAGTGGGTCTGGCCACGAAAGCTCATCACTTAATAAACCATTTTGTTAGTCATTAAAGTGCTGCATAGTCCTTTCTTTTGTTTCAGCAAGATCAGACTAACACGGCTACATCTCTATTACTATTCAGTCTCTGCTGTTAGTTTTGCCTTTCCAGTTCATAATATCCTGCTTTTGGGTGGTGAGGCTGGTATTCTTGACCTGAGCAGGCTCGCTAACAGGAGGCAGGAAAGGAGGTAACTTCCCTGGGGCCCTGTCATTCAGAAGGACCTAGGGCTCCTGACTGCTGGTATTGCAGTGGTGGCAGCTAGTGATCTGGGTCATTTAAATCACTGCCAGAGCCCCTGAACAGTGCACTCTGGTGCTGAGCAGGAGCGGCTCGAGGAGAGCTGCTGGCAACTGGCGCCCTAGGCGGCATGCGCGATCAGCGCCCCCGCCTCCATAGCCCTCAATGGTGTGATGTCATCATTGGGCGCCATGTTAAATGCGGCGCCCTAGGCAACTGCCGAGGTTGCCTACTTCCATAGGCCGCCCCTGATGCTGAGGGAACTGTCCCCCGCCTTGCTCATGAGCCTGGTGAGTCTGTTGGCTGCACTGGGCCTGAGCATATGACTGGAAGAACTGAATGAGGAGGGAAGAGGCGAGGAGAGGCGGCAGGAGGCTGCCTTTTCTAAGGACTTAGACGAGTGGTCTCCAACCTTTTTACACCCAAGATCACTTTTTAAATGACAGAACAAGCCAAGATCTATCGCCCCACCTCTTCCTTGAAGCCCCACCCTGCCCTCTCTATTCTCCTCCTCTCCATCACTTGCTATCCCCAACCCTTATACTGCTGCTTTTTTTCCCCAATTCTTCTATAGGAAGAGGTTTTTCCAACATTTGGCCTGTCTAGACTGGACCAAAGGTCAGAAAAACCCCTTCTTTTGGAAGCCCCCTTATTCCTCGTGGAAAGAGGAATATAGGGGTTACCAAAAGAGCACGTTTGTTCTTCCACTAAAAAAAGAGGAAGAACAAACGCATCCCTGGATGCGGAAGAGTTTTTCTGGGATACCTCTGGAATCCCGGAAAAACTCCTGCAGTCTAGCTGTACCCTCACTGGGTTGAGACAGCATGTGTGGGCTCTGGGGTGGGAATGAGAGGTTTGGGTGTGGGAAGGGGTGAGAGGTGCAAGCTCTGGGAGGAATTTGGATGCAGGAGGAGGTGGAGGAGGATGCTGGCTCAGGAGGGCCTCCAGGCTGGGAGTGTTGGGGTCAGGTGGAGGTTGGGGTACTGAGCAAGCCACAGGCTTGTGGATGTGAGGGTGCAGGAGTTTGGGTTGGGGGATGGGAGGGGCTCAGGGCAGGGAGGTTAGGAGTATAATGGGCTCAGGACACAGCTTTGTGGTGTGTGGATGGTGTAGGAGTGTTATGGAAAAAAGACTGGGGATGTGGGGGTGCAGGAGTTTGGCAATGTGAGAGGCTCAGGACAGGGGGTTCCAGTGTATGATAGGCTCAAATCTAGGGTCTGGGAGTGGGGGTGCAGGAGTGTTATGATGCTGTGGACAGATGGGGTTTTGTTGGCCAGGCTTCATTTTTAAATAAAATATGACAAACACAAAAAGTTTCAGCATTGTTTTTATTTATGAGAACCTGTTTTGATTCAGGAGTCACTGAAAAGTCAGTTGGGGCCACACAAGTGAGATGCAAAAAAAAAAAAAAAAAAAAAAACCTCTCCAAAGCCTCACTAATGTGGCCCCAACTGTGCTGGTGGGAGCAGGGGACATGGTACTGGGGAAGGGTGCTAGTGGGTGCTGGGGCAGAAGACAGGGTGTCAGTGCCTCCCTTCCTCTCTCTCCCCCCCCACCTCCCCAGGATGAAAGCCCTAGTGCGCGCTTCCCCTCGGGACTCCTCCCCTCTCCCTTGAAGAGGAGGGGAGGCCCGGCGCACGCTTCCCCCAGGACTTCTGCCCCCCTCCCCAGTGCACGCTTCCCCTCCGGACTCCTACCTCCTCCCCCGCAGAGGAGGGGAGCCCTGGTGCACGCCTTCCCTCCCCAGGATGGAAGCCCTAGTGCGCGCTTCCCCTGGGACTCCTCCCCCCCTCCCCGGTGCGCGCTTGCCCTCGGGACTCCTACGTTCTCCCCCGCAGAGGAGGGGAGCCCCGGTGCGTGCCTCCACCCCGCTTTCTCCTCTTCCCCGGGAGCCCCAGTATGTGCCTTCCTCTGGGACTCCTACCTCCTCCTGGCACGCCACAGACCTGGAGGAGGGGAGCAGGAAGCGCACTTCCAGAAACCCCGGAAGTGGCACGCAGCTGCCGGACTTCCCTCCACCCCGCAGGAAGCCGGCACTACCTCCATTTTCGGAGGTAGGTAGTGGGGCTTCTTGGGGGTGGGGAGAATTCAGTGGGGGCCCGAATGCCTCACCATCAACTGGTCGAGCCCTCCCGATCGACCAGTCGATCGCAATCGTCCGTTGGTGACCACGGACTTAGACCAAACTAGAAGACTCATAAAGGAAGAGAGACCAGACTAAGGAAGATTGCATTCAGGAGCTTGTTTTCCATAAATCTGCAATACACCTGTGCTTTTTAAGTGTGTGTGTGAATCTGTGAAATTCCGTTGGAAAGTGTTACCAGCAAGGCACACTGATAATACCCTTAGAGAAAACTGCGTTAACTGACTTGTACGCTGCCTTGTCCCAGAAGATAGATCCGGCCTGGAAATACCGTATCTATCACCGGTTGATCTCTCAAGATGTTAAATAAACACAGACTCCGGTTAAAATTTGAATAATCAATTGAACTGTATTGGATATAACAGATAACACAATAGAACACAACACTAACAGACCAACCCTCACCCTCTGAAAACAGGAGAAAGAACAGAAATAATAAACAGATATTGTGAATACTCAGTCTGTCTGAGGACTGCAGAAGCTCAGGACCTGCAACTCCTTCAGCCTTGTTGGCTGTCAGAGGAGGAACGCTGAGGCGTCCTTGATGTAATGAAGGCACGATGGAGTAGGCCTCTATCTGCACAGCTGAGTTCGCGCACAAGCAGTCTGACAGCACGCCAGAGGGCTTTCGCCACAACGGTAGTAGACGGCTTGTGGAGTCCTGATGGTGTTACCAGGAGCGCAGGTAGCTAAGGCTCACTAACTGGGCTTTCACCACAGCGTGGGCCAGAGCACCCTGAGGAAGGCAGGCAGGAATGGAACCGGACCAGAAGGGTTAAACAGGGCCTTCACCACAGTCACCTCTGTCTTGGGATCCTCCTTCTCCAAATGGTGGGGAGACTGCCGACCAGAGCTTCTTGATCTTGGGGTTTTAAAGAAGCTGAGGCGGGAAAGTTCTTGGTGGTTGAGTGCAAACAAAGCGTGCCGGGTGCAGACAGGTGGTGCTGGGTGCAGCAGCTGGGCAGTGTGCATGGATGGGGTGCCGTGTGCAAAACACTGTTTTGGCGGCAAAAAGTCCTTACAGGCCTGATGGATTCCATTTTGTATGTCCCATCATGCATCTGCACTCCATTTTGAAATGTCCTTCTCCATTAACCTCAAACTGTATAGAGTACATTTCTGTAGATTTTTAAAACCTTCTCAACAAAAGCCTTTGTTTGTTTCTTTACCTGTCACTTGTCCCCAAAGAGTTAAATTATTAACCAGCGTGCCCATGAGGGTGCAGTCCTCTGGGTGTGTGCATAAGCAGCTGGGAAATTTAGTGAGGTTCAGCAATGATTTCAGGGCCTAGGGTGACCACCCCCAATAGGCTCTTGACAAAGTCTGTAACAATGATCTTCTGACCTCTGCATAACACAGGCGATAAGAAAATTACTATATGGAATTCTGTCAAATCCATAGGTGCTATAGAATATCTTTTAGAAAGATGTCTATTCTCAATTTAAAGATTTACTGTAATGGAGGGGATTACTATATTTCAGGCTTTTAAATTAGAAGGACACTGCATGGAGGGGATGGGGTGGAATGGGAGTTAGAGGGTGAGGAAGGGCAAAGTTTCTATGGCAATACCATACTATGCCACCTTACTTTTATGAAGTTGCTGGTAGCGATTCTGCCTTCAGAGCAACTGGCCAGCTGCCTAACTGAAGGCAGTGCTTCTGCCAGCAGAGAGGACCAAAAAAGAGGTCATAGCCAAGAAGATCTGGATGTATGGTTATAGTAAGTTGAGGGTCGGTAACATGGAGTCAGCAGGCCTGAATAAAGGTCTGTAACATACAAACAGCAACAGGCCTGGAATCTAGTGAGCAAGACTTTGGTTCAGTAACACGGCAGCCAAGAAAGAGGCCCTATTGATAACTGTATGATTGTGTAAGTTAGGTTGAGCATGGAAGAACATAGGGAGGCATTGGATATAGATTGTAAGCCAGAGGGGAGTAGAAGAACATCTCAATAAGAAACGTCTTGGTCCTCTCCTATCAGATATTTCTTCCCCATGTAAATACATGTAGACTCTGGTCAGATCACCTTTTTGTGGATAAACTGCTTAAATATCATTGGATGTATTTTCCAGACCACAGATCATTCTTGTAGCACTTTCCTGAATCCATTTTGGTTTTCAACATCCCTTTTGCAATATATATGCCAGCATTGATCACAATATTCTAGTTATGGTCTTGCTAGACCATAGATAGAAGTAATACAGCATCCTTGATCCTGTTTGATATTCACCTACATACGTTCCAGGATTACATTAGCCCTATTAGCTTTTGAGAACTCATGATCGTGTATTGTCCCTGCATTGTAGGACACATCTTGTGTGACCCATATCTTCCTTTTTCCTTTTTCCTTTTCTCTCTCAAGATAAATGACCTTATTACATGTGGCCGTGTTAAAATGAAGGTTTTGCTCAAAAGAGCTCACCTTCCTAAGTGATGCAGGTCACTGTACAAGTGACCTGTACACCCATTCACCAATTTTTCTTAACCTAGTTGCTTCTCACGTCTCAACCCAAATAATCCCCAAATCATCCTCCCCAGAACTATTGTCCTTTGTCTTGCTTTATGTTTGTCTTATGTTTTATTTTTTTTACAAAAACTATGTAAATTAATGATAAACATGTTTATTACTATTCTATTAAAAAAAAACCAACAGCTTTTCTCTGTTAACTGCTCACCTTTGCAATTTTCTCCCTTTGGAAATCCATAAGAGCCTGGCTTTAGCAACCTTCAGGGCATAACACAATATGCATTTATCTCATTTATATTGTGGTTTTTTACAATTTTTTCTTTTAATCTCTTGGAAATGTCTAGTTGCCATGGCAACAGGGGCTGTAGAAATGACCACAATTTCCAATGTATCAATATTATTATTTAAGCATAAAAGCCAAGATTTTTCAGGTTTCATTTCATATGTCCACCTTGCACCTAAGTTTTCAAAAATGTTAGTGTCTCATTGGGTCAAGTTTTAAAAGAAGTGTTCAAAGTACCTGCAAAACCCCATGCTTGTACCTGGCAGACTAGTTAACTTATTTGAATAATTATGCACTTGACTATCCTTCCTGTTTGGTTGCACATATGCAGGTTTTTCAGATTAATGCATATTATAAAAATTTAGTCCTGTTTGTCCTTAAATAATGTCATTTAGTAATTTGAATTGACTGGTTCTTAGGGAAAATGCAGATTTAAAAAACAACTAACAAATGATATATTGGGATGAAAAGAATTTCAAATGTAAATATTATTAAGATAATCCTCCTCCACCCTGCTTTTCAGGTAAAAAGTGTAGGATTTCAGGTAATATAAATGTTCTTTCATTAGTTACAATGGTTTAATCTAACATATTGTATCAGTGGAATGTTTATATGTCTTATGTTGGATATTGGTTGTAAAAGTTATAGTTATCTATAAAATAATATTAAAATGTGTTTGTGTGTGTGACAGATCAGTTTTTATTATTTGTACATTATTTATATTTATAAACTCTTTATTTTGGTTCCAGAAACTTCAGGAAGAAAATATTAAATTTAAGCACAAACTAGAAGATTTAAGGTATTAACATTCAATTGTATATGACTGATATTAAACGTCTACGACAATAGGCTCACATTGCTATTTAAAAGACAGGACTATGCAGCACTTTAAAGACTAACAAGATGGTTTATTAGGTGATGAGCTTTTGTGGGCCAGACCCACTTCCTCAAAAAGAGATCAAGAAAGAAATTTACAACTGAAATTCCCCCAGACCTGTGTTGCTGTCTCTTAAAAAAACCAATTCTATCACTTTATATGTTAACTGGTAACTTCTATGAGATAATGTTAAACATTATTTATTTATTTCAGAATCAGTTATATTGCTGATTCTGATTTAATCTCTCTTTCACGTGGTTTGAAATTCTAGCATTGACCCAATTCAGAATTATAGACGGGCATTTTGTCACTCTGCATTGCTCATTTCAGAGGAAAACAAAGTTGTAACTTCAAAAACCACATACGCTATTGAATATGTATCTGAAAAGCTGCTTGTGCGTGATTGCCAGTTAAATGGACGGAGGGAAGACTCATAAGGGAAGTTCTTATTGGAACACTTTGGAAAATTTTCATTAATTTTTACTAGAAAATTCCATTTCAATGAAACTGATTTTTTTGCAAAATCATATTTATTTTGATGAAATTTCCTGTGAAAACTAGTATTTCCAAAATAAACAAAATTTTCCATAATGAAAAAATTTTCATGAAAAAATTAAAATTTGTTTCAAAATGAAATATTTCTTTATAAATATGTTTTTTCACTTTTTTATATATTTATGTATTTATATTTTTGCATCATTTCCTAGCATGTCAGCACATAAAAGTGCCTTATTTCTAACTAGATTTCATTAATGTCTCTATCTTGGCCTATTTGATCTTTTTTGCAGAAGGTGGGGAGGAAGAAAGCTCCATCCCAGAGAAACAAACGTGGTCAGCACTCTACAGAAGGGAGCGCCACTCACCCTGTCACCTAAATTGTTGGACAAATAGTAAAAAACACCCCCCCCCCTCCAAAACAGGTTCCAAAAAGTGATTCAAAAGGGAAGACATTGAGCAGATAACCCTTAACAGTGCCCACCGATGCAGGGAAGAATCAAGGGAGTTAGTGGATGTTGCTAGGAAATCCAGACCCGTGTCTCCGTTTGACTGATGGATAAGTGCATTATATGGGAGTTATAATATGGGCCATACAATTTCATGCCCAGGGTACACCAGCCCAAACCATGAATTATTCCCTTTTGCTTTATATTTCCTGACTGATGTGCTGTTTTGCAAATTGAGTCTGAAAGTGTAATTTGCGCTTCAGAATAATTTCTAGAATTACATTAACATGTTTTATTTAAAGATCATCTTGTGGAATTTTTTGTATTATACTTGGCTTTGTAATATTTTGTTTGCTAGAAGTTAGTATCAACAACTTATAGAAGAAGGGAAGAGTGAATGTTTTGATGGAAGACGTGTCAGTCTTTTGAAGGCAAAAGTAATACAGCTGGAGAGGCAGGTAATAAATGACACATAGAAAGAGGGAACCAGTTGATATTTCAAATCTTTTTTTTTTCTTAAACTGTTAATGTGTTTGAATGTGGAAAGAGCACTTTTGTTCAAAGGTAGGTGTACAATGGTAGATTTCCCAGCATTTTGGTCTATGCTTCTAGCACAAAGCTAGAAGAAAATCCTGTTGTTATAGACTTGGGCTACGTCTACACTGGCAGCTTCTTGTGCAAGAACTGTTTTGTGGAAGAGTTCTTGCGCAAAAAGTCTTCCACAAGAGCGCAACTACACTGCCATGTTCTTTTGCGCAAGAGATGTGCTTTTGCGCAAGAGCATCTATGGCAGTGTAGATCTCTCTTGCACAAGAAAGCTCTGATGGCCATTTCAGCCATAGGGGTTTCTTGCTCAAGAAATTCATGTTGCCTGTCTACACTGCCCTCTTGCGCAAGAGGGCTTATTCCTTGTGGGGAGAGGAATAACTCTTCCGGAAGAAGCCCTGTTTTCTGACGCTGCACTGTAAATTTACTTGCACAAGAACGTGCATGCAGTGTAAACACCCGGCAAGTTTTTTTGCAAGAACAATTATTCTTGCGCAAGAAGCCGCCAGTGTAGACGTAGCCTTGTAGGATTCAGGGGAGTTGTAGCTGTGTCAATTCCAGGATATTAGAGAGTCAAGGTAGGTGAGGCAATATTTTTCTAGTTGGACCAACTTCTGTTAGGGAGTGACAAATTTTTATATGTGTCTTGAAATCTTGTCTTACCAATAGGAGTTGATTTATCAAAATATTACCTCACCCATCATGATTATAGATTTAATAAAAATTTCTTCCTTTGCTGCTGAGGGTGATCCATTAATACTAAGGAGGTATAGTGTTGCCTATCTGTTATACATTTGTTCTTTTTTCATTGCTGATAGCAGAGTTTCCACTGACAATTGCAGCTCCATCATTTAGAAAAAGATGTTTGACGTGGATACATTTGGGATTTTCCTGAGATTTTTCCCTCTTTGATTTCAATTAATCCTGCAAAGCCCCTAAGATACTTGTGTAGGTATCCAAAATATTGAACAAATGTTTTATGATTTAAAGTAGTTCCAATTTCTAAGTAGATAAATAGTTTGTGTTAGTATTGTAGCAACATTGGTCCCAGAATATTAGAGACACAAGGTGCATGAGGTAATATCTTTTATTGGATTAACTTCTGTTGCTGAAAGAAATACATTGGAACTACAAAGAGCTGAAGAATAAATACTTTTCTTTTTGTTACTAAAATAAGCTAGATATACTAAACATTTGAGAGATTGAACAGGAAGGTGCCATTTTTGCAGAATATTTTGGAGTGAAACATGCAGAAGTTGAAAGTTGATCTCAAGCTATCTGACAGCTACTTTCTATACCTCCTATACATGTGAAAATGTTTAAAGTTCTTCTTTGAGAGTCCCCTTGGATGCTCTGTGCATGGTCTTGGTGCTGTCCTGGTGCCTGGATCAGAGATTTTGAAGAAGTCCCTGTGGGGGCCACACGAACTGGCACGCGCCATGCCAGGAGGTACTGCACATGCGTGGCCTCAGCCCTCTAGTTCCTTCTCAACTGCTCTTGGCCTGAGATGGAGCTCTGTAGTTCTCTGCTTTTCTCCATGTTTCTCTAGCAGTTTGTAGTTATTAGCAATTATTGTTGTTCCCTTTTGTTAGTTACTTAGTTGTTGTTCGATTAAAAACAAAAATTCATCATGTCTGGTTCATCAGGCTTTGAACCCTGTGTCTCCCTGCAGGGAGGCAATCCCATTTCTGATGGACATTCACAATGCATCAGGTGTTTAGGGGAACATCATTCATCCCAAGATTGTTCACATTGTGCCAAACTCAGGGTCAGAGGCCTCCATTTGAAGCTCATCCTTATGGAAAAGAAGCCGCACCCTGCCTTGGACCCAGGAGAACAACCTAAGGAGGTACCCCCAGGGTCCCTTCAGGGCAAAAAGGTGCCAAAGAGACGTTCCTCAGTGCTTCATTGTGAGCCGTCTTCCAAAAGGTCTCCATCCAAACAGAGGCCACACATTAGTATTTATTATATTCCAGGTACCTCAGGCATTGCGGCACTGTCAACTGCGGCTGGCGCCGACCATAAAGGGTTCAAGCAGTGCCTCAAAGCTGCACCAGTACCTGTTATGGTCCTGATGACTACATCGGTATCACCACTTATATCATTGGTACCAACAACTGCAGTGGTACTGACAATTGCGGCACTGGCGACATGTTCAATGGCACCGACACTGCCTGGCCGCTCTTTGGCACCATTGGCACTGGCCAGATTCGTGGCACCGATCACATACTCAGTACCACTAAAGTAACAGCAGTCACTACCATTTGCACCGGCCATGTCATTGGCACTGTATAGGCCAACACTGCAGACTCTGGCATCGATCCTCATAGCATCACTGCCATATATGCAAAATGTGGATCTCATGGTGACCTCAGCTCCTCAATCACCGCTTTTTGGTGCCGATGCATCACCAATACTGATGACATCTCATGTACCGTCCCTGGTGCCATCACAATTTTCCAGCGATGACGAGGACAGTGTGCAGGCCTCCTTCTCTCCACAACATAGTCCTCCACTACATTACTACAAGCCACACTATGACCATGAGCCATTCCCCCATGGTATGGTCACCACTGGATGTATCCTCTCATACTGCACAATGGCCTTATTGGAGCCCCTGGGGTTTGTACAGGAGACAACACAGTGTACAGCGTAGTCCCTACAAACAGGTTAGTTTTTATACGCCACACATGACTTCATCCGTGCAACAGCCAGAACCTCAAATACCCCAGGTAATGGAGGAGTCCTCTCCTGATGTTTCCCCTCCTAGTAATTCTTCATTTTTGCCTGGTGAGGCCATGATGCTGCCTCCACTGTTGGCTGCGAATGACTTTGTGTGCTTTAATGAGCTCTTTGAGGGTATGTCTATACTTGATTCCTCCTTTGAGGGAGGAATGCAAATGTAGACATCCGAAATAGCAAATGAAGCAGGGATTTAAATATCCCATGCTTCATTTGCATAATCGTGGACTGCCGCTTTTCTGCAATAGCGCTATTTCGGGACATCAAACTCGGTCCCCGCGGGGTTATTTCAAGAGAAAACCCTTCCCTTGAAATAACCCTTACTTCTCAAAAAATGAGGTATAAGGGTTATTTGGAGGGAAGGGTTTTCTCTCGAAATAACCCGGGGGGGACCAAGTTTGATGTCCCAAAATAGCGCTATTGTGGAAAAGTGGCAGTCAGTGATTATGCAAATGAAGTGCAGGATATTTAAATCCCCACTTCATTTGCAATTTCGGATGTCTACATTTGCATTCCTCCCTCGAAGGAGGAATCAAGTGTAGACATACCCTAAGAGAGTTGCAGCTGAGCTTAAAATTACCATGGAGGAAGTCTCCGAACCTCAGCACAAGTTTACCAATATACTACAAGCCTTGCCTTCATTCAAAATTGTTCTCCCCATCAGTCCCGCCATTTTGGATCCTGCCATCACAATTTGGTAAACTCCTGCATCAATTCTACTGACGTGCAAGATAGCAGATAAGAAGTATTACGTACCCGTGAACACCTCGGAGTTTCTCTTCACTCACTCCACACCAAGCTCCCTACTGGTAGAAGCTGCTCACCAGTGGGTGAAGCATCATCACTTATGCACTACTCCACCAGATAAGGACAGCAAGAGACTTGATCTCTTTGGTCGCAAAGCTTACACTTCTGCAACTTTATAGTTGAGGATCTCAAATTATTCAGCCCTATTGGCTAAGTATGATTTCTGCAACTACTCTAAACTTATGACTTTGCGGACGATATTCTGGCGGTAAAGAAGCCTTAATTTATGGCCATTGTTTCTGAGGGGCAGGTTATTTCTCATGCTGCCCTCCAGGCAGCACTTGCTGCCACAGACGCTGTGGCTAGGACCACAGCCACCATAATTGTAATGCGCAGAGCCTCCTGCTTCTCCCCAGCCCTTTGATTTGCCCTTTGACCATGAGAAGCTCTTTGTGACCAACTCCAACAAAGTCCTTAACACCATGAAGGACTGTCATGCAACTCTTCATACTCTGGGCATACATACTCCTGCCAACTGGCTTAGGAAGTACCAGTGCCATCCTTATCAATGGCCATGTTACCCTGCCTATCTCAACCAATGGCCAGATAGCAATTCCAACATGACTAGAACCCAGCCTCAGAGACGAAGATAGTCGTTAGGCTCGGCCCCTCAACCGCCACTGGCCAACAAGCACATTTGAAGTCTTGGATGAGGGTCTGAATCCCCTCTCCTCCCAAGTGCTGATAACAACCACATGTTTCTTCCAAAATCACCTCCACCCAATTTGCCACCAGTGAGCCTTCATCACTTCAGACAGATGGGTGCTCGACATCATCCTGTCTGGTTACACCATCCCTTTCTTCTCCAAGCCTCCTACTCCCCTTCCTACCCTATCCCTCTTCAGAGACCCCTCTCACAAGTCCCAACTTGTGATGCTCCAACAGGAGGTGCTACGCCTGTTAGACTTAGGGGCCATAGACCCAGTCCCACAACAGCACAGGGGGAGACACTTCTATTCCCGTTACTTTCTAACTCAGAAGAAGTCAGGAGGCTAGAGGACAATTCTAGATTTGTGCAGTTTGAACAAATTCATTAAGATGCAATGCTTTCTCATGGCCCCTTTATCCACTATCACGCAGGCATTGCAACAAGGGGGCTGGTTTTTAGCCCTCAACCTGCAGGATGCTTATTTTCATGTTCTAATACATCCTGCTCACAAGAGATTCTTAAGATTCATGGTAGGCCTGGAACACTGCCGATATCGGGTCCTAGCTTTCAGTCTGCCTATAGCCCCTCAAGTTTTCTCCAAGGTGCTCACTATGGTCATAGAACATCTTCATACCATAGAAATAATTGTATTCCTTTATCTTGATTACTGTCTCCTCAAGGCCACATCTGAGACAGAGTCAGCCCGCATGACTGCAATAACCATACAGTGCTTTGAAAGGTTGGGCCTTTGAATAAACTGGGAAAAGTCATCCATCACACAGTTCACTGGGGCCCTCCTGCATTCCACTTTGGCACAGGCATACCTACCTCATGACAGATTCCTCTCCATTCAAATGCTGGACACAACAATTTATTTTCTACACGCACCATAGCCGACTGCCTACAACTTCTTGGCCACATGGCAGTTATGACCTTGGTGGTATCACACACCTGACTCCATATGCGCTTCCTACAGGTTTGGTTTGCCACAGTATGGAAGCCACTCAGGCACCCTATGTCATTCCCACTCACTGTACCTCATGAGATCAAGACATCCCTCCTCTGGTGGACCAAACAAATCAATCTCTGCACGGGGACTCCGTTTCTCCAGCACTCCCCTTCATGCACAGTTACAACAAAGGCTTCACTCACCAGCTGGGGTGCTCATCTCCATTATCAGAGCCGTTCCCAGATCTCCACCCAGGACTCTGGTCAACTCAAGAGATGTTCCTGCACTTAAATCTCTTGGAATTGCGTGCCGTATGCAATGCTTGCAGGCATTTCCTGCCTTCCATTGCCAACAAACGTCTGTGTCCTTGCAGTCAACATTGCCTGTGTCTTTTCTATCAACAGACAAGAGGGAGCCAGGTTTCGATCCCTATGCACCGAGGCCATAAAACTGTGGAACTTTTGCATCAGCCCCAACATCTATCTGTCCACAGTTCATATACCAGGTGTCACCAGTGTAACAGCAGATGCTCTCAGGAGGCATTTCCCGCAGCATCATGAATGGGTGCTCAGTTCTCCCATAGCACACTCCCTGTTCTGCAAAATTCGTCGCCCATCAATAGACCTGTTTGAAACACCTCACAATACCAAATGCACACAGTTTTGCTCCAGAGTAGGCATCGGGACAGGATTGCTCAGAGATGCCTTCCTCATTCTGTGGAATCATGAGCTCACTTACGCCTTTGCTCTGATACCACTTCTTCTTGTCAAGGTCATTCAGAAGGTCAGGACATACAGGTCCACAATCATACTTATAGCCCCCTGCCTGGCAGAGACAAACATGGTATCCCTTCCTGCTCAAGATGTCAATTTGCATGCCCATCGCTCTCCCTCTCCAGTGCAATCTCATCACTCTGGGTCAGACATCAGAAATGTACCCAGACCTACACAAGCTGCAACTAAGCATGAATCCTCTGTAGCTCTCCCAATCTAAGCTAGGGCTTCTGGAGCAGATAAAAGTAATCCTTATCCACAGCTGTAGGGATTCCATCCCCACCTCCTGTAAGTGGAAGCGCTTCTCAGCATGGTGCACCTTGAAAGGACAGGATCCAATATCAGTGCCCCTGTCTTTTATCCTGGATTATCTACTCACTCTGAAGCAATCATCGCTATCGTTTAGCTCCATCAAAGTACACCTGGTGGCCATTATGGCTTTCCACCACAAAATTGAGGGCTTGTCCATTTTTACACACCCTACAACCAAAAGGTTCCTCAAAGGACTGAATCTCCTGCATCTGGATATCGTACAACCCATACCTTCCTGGGACCTCTAGCTGGTACTATGGTCCCTGACCAGGCCATCCTTTGAGCTTCTCGCCTCTTGTTCTTTTTCTCACCTCTCCATGAAGGTTGTGTTGCTGGTCACCGTCACATTGGCTAATTGCATGGGGGACATGGTGGCACTTAAGGCAGACCCACCTTTTACAATATTCCAATAAAGTTACCCTTTGCACACACCCAAAATACTTACCTAAGGTTGCATCTTCATTCCAGTGAACTTTCCTATATTTCTCCCCAAACCACATGCAAACACATTCGAGGCTTCCATGCATTCCCTCTATGTCAGGTGAGCATTAGCGTTTTATCTGCAAAGATCTAAGCCCTTCAGATAGCCACTTCGTCTCTTCCTCTCCTTCACCGACTGAATTAAAGGGCAACCCATGTCAAAACAGAGTCTGTCCAAATGGATTAGCGACTGTATAAAACTCTATTCTACTCTCAAAGGCCTACAGCTCCCATTACCTTTGACTGCTCATTCCATGAGGGCTGTATCCTCTTCCACTGCATATCTATGCAATGTGCCACTGATGGGCATTTTCAAGGCAGCCACTTGGGCATCACAACGTACCTTTGCTAAGTACTACGCACTTTCCTATGGGCTCGACATTTCAGTGGGCTCTGCAGTATTATCATCTGTATTATCACAGCACGCGCTGGTTCACGCTGTGCATGCATGGCCCCCGCAGGGATTGCTTCAAAATCTCTGATTCAGGTGCCAGGATGGCACCAAGACCAAGCGTGGAGCATCCATGGGGACACCATTTCGAACTCCAGTTACTGCACAAGGTGAGTAACCTTTGTTTCTTTCAGTATGTCTTCACCGAGAGAGAAGGAATTGAGAGCTTAAGGCTATGAAGCTGTATTTCTAACCTACATAAACAGGCTTTGTAAGTGGATGACAAGAGTAATTGAACAGTTAGATGAAAATTTTTAAACAGGGTACAGGGATTTAGATGCATTAACATTCATGGCAGCTGACGTTTAAATCCCATGACTGAAAATTTACTCCTTAGCATTTCTGTTACACACTCAGCTAGGTCTTGGTAGGTATTAGAACCAAGAATTGCCACACACAATGATATTTATGTTGCATTTTTGTATATGGCAATTCATGTCTGTTTATATAGTTTTTTTATATCATGTTCATCACTGTAGCATCTGAGTACCTTCCCACAGAGCCTTGAGCAACATAACTAACATTATTCTGTGTTTGTGCACGTAGCACAATGGGGTTCTAGTTCCCCTCTTAGACACTGCTGTAATACAACTAATGAATAATAATATACATCAAATGTTTGTTCTCTCATCTGCTTCCTGAGGAAAGAAGTACATACATACCCACACCCACACCCACACACACCTAGTCATGTATCTTTCACAGACAGCAGAAGGTGATGAGGTTTTGGTTCCTGGAGGAATTCATTCCACAGTCTTGAGCGGACTCCCAAGAAAACCAGTCTCATACATAAATGATTTTGATTTTTTATTCCAGGAAGTTCTATTCCGAATTATTTTTCTAGCATTTTTGATATGGTCAGATTTTGTATTTTTATCAAATTCACTATGTACCTGGAACCTCCACAGTAAAACCGAACATGAAAAGTGCAGCCAACATATATATTGCCGAGGTGGACTCTGCCATAACTTCAGAAAAGTCTACTTAAATAGGGAGTGTTGGGAATGGATGAGGAATAGCCACTGAACCTATGGCTGCCTCTAGGTGGCACTGCTAGAGAAGCTGTAGTTCAGTCATTTATAATGAGGGTGAGGGGAAGGGAGGCAGACACACCTGGTCATTAGAATACTTACCTAGAATGTGGAGACCAAAATTCAAGTCCCTGCTCCAGTGATTATCATTTTTAAATAAAAAATGGTTACAGTTTCAGCTAGGGAAAGAATTAATGGACACAAATCAGATATCTGAAAAGGCAGCACACAGAAATCAATTCCACAAGCCAAATACACAGGGAAGGGCTGGAACTTAACTTAATTTCCAAGTTTGATTCCTGTCAGAGAGGAATGAATAAACACATTGGTTGGCTTGCACACTACCTTCCAGATCCTAATGACTTAACCAACCAAAAAATGGGTACTTAAAGAGGTGCAAATTGTCCTTATCAGCTTCTTGTAACTGGAACCATCTAATTCACTATTTTTTTTTCTCCCCCTCCCCCACTTTCTGTACCCCTTCCCTTATTTATTCATGAATCTGGACTTTTAATACTCCAGTCATCTGAAGAAGTGTCCGCGGAAAGCTCATGATACTATCTACATGTTTTTTTAGTCTTGAAAATGCTGCTAGACTATTCGTCGTTTGTTTGTTTTTTAGTTTTTCTAGCCACTTAGGTTAAAGATTATAATGGAGGCTACGCTTAACAGTGATGCTGGGTATCTCATTCTTCCCCCCCCCCCCATTCATAAATTGTTTGGCTTGAACAAAATTGTATTTTTTGACACATGAATTGGAAGGCGAAACATTTTTCAGCCTGTTCTGGTTATGGATGTACAACAGGAGGAGGACAGGGATTTTTTTCTAAAATACACTGATAAGATCCCTAATTTTTAGGAAGGCTCACCATGACAGACTTATAAAGCTGAAGATCAGTTTCTTTCTGAAGGTTGTTTGCAATAAACAGAACTAACCACTTAAAAAATAAAAAGCTGCTTAAAGCACTCCTTATATTACTTTTTCTGTAAATTGTTATATTCATGTACTATTTTCCCATGACAGCTGAGCCATCTCTTTTATTTAGATGAGATAAAACTACTGAGTAAATGAAGGAAAAAGATAAAAATAAAATAGTTCTTGAGGAGGAAATGACAGATCATAAGGTTTAATAAGTAGTAGGAAAATAAGTAACATCTGAGCAGAATCTCAATAAACACTATCCATGTGCATTTAGAAATAATTGTATGAATCATTTTTCAATAGGTGGCCCTACTTACGGAAGGATTAAGTTCTCGAGAAATTCTTATGCTTGAGTTAAAATTTTTTGTAGTCTCTTACTGAAAAACTCAGGTAAGGAAATAGAGAAAATATTTGTATGTTTTGTCATTTGCTTTGACTATTTTCCTTGGATGAAATTTGCTCTAATGCTCAGGTCTTATATCAGGCCCTCGGAGGACCCTGTAAGTCCACTGTTAAGAGCTTTAAGTATGCTAAAGGGGCTTGTGAGGGCCCCTCCACACAGGTGTCAACGTTACCTTTTATTTTAACTAATGTTTGCACCATGGCTTTATTCTATCTGAACTTTAAAGATCAAACTGTCTTTTAAAACCTTGTTTTCCAAAGGATTTGCCCTCTCCATTCACTTTTTATCTTCCATGAATTTGTTATAGAAAAAGATCAGAGCTAGGCAGCATTGAATTTCATCTGCCATTGTTTTGTCAAATCACCCAGTTTTTTGAGACTGCTTTGTAACTCTTTGCAGTCAATTTTAGATTTAACTATCTTGAACAATTTCATATAACCTGTAGATTTTGCTACCTTGCTGTTCATCTCCTTTTCCAGATCTTTTATGAATATGTTGTACACAGCTCCATTACAGATCCTTGGGGAACCCCCCTATTTTCTTCACTCCGTTGTGAAAATGGACCATTTTTGCTACCCTTTGTTTCCTTTTTTTTAACCGTGAGGGCCTTCCCTCTTATCTGAGGACTGACTCATTTGCTTTAGAGCCTTTGGTCTGGGCCCTTCTCAAAAGTTTTCTGAAAGTCCAAGTACGCTGTGTCAGCTGGATCACCCTTGTCCACATGCTTGTTGATTCCTTCACAGAATTCCAATAGATTAAGGCATGGTTTCTGAAAGCTGTGACTGTTCCTCAACAGATGTTTTATCTGTGTCTGGCAGTTCTGTTTTGTGTCATAGTTTCAACCAATTTGAGGTTACGCTTCAGGAACTGGAGCATTCTGGGGAAGGGCCGGGGCACTCTGTCTCCCATTACCACTAAGAAGCCATGAACAGTGGATGGGGAGAGGACAACTGGCAGGGCGGAGTAGGCTGTCAGGTCTCTCTGTCTTCCACTGCCTGTGTGATGAGTATGGGAGGAGAGAGGGGCAACTCCTGCTGCTGCCATACCAGACCCACATAATTCCCTCTCCCTCCCATACATAGGACGGTTGGGGCGGCCACCCCGATTCATCCTATGGATGTGTCAGCTGTCGTCTCTGACCTCAACAGTATTGTATTATAAAGCATTCTGCTATATTTTGCAGTGTAAACACTCTGGCTTTTCAAGTGTTAAAATAAGTGTAAATGTGAGATATCTTACCTCTGCTGCGATGTCCCATCCCCCTTAGCCAACCAGGATTCTGAAATATTTTAAGTTATCAACAAGTGCAGTGCTAGCTATGGCCGTGTAGCTATGCTGGAATAAACCTGTTGTGTGAGGTGTGTTTCTGACAGTGTAGGAACTTCCCTGAAGTTAGCTATATGGATGGAAGCTCTTTTTTCATACCCCTGACTGAAATAACTGTCAACTTTGCCAATAACTTTTAACTATTGGCAAAGCCCAATAGTTCTTAGGAACACAAGGGGATCCTGGCTGTTGATTAGTAAAGATGCAATAAATAAAAATAAGAGCTAGCATAGAAATAGATGGGGGAACACTCAGGATTATTAAATATTTCAAAGGATCAAAGAACTTCTATAGCACATTGTTATCTAGCCTAAACTGATTTCCAAACATACTTTTAAAATGTGTATTCAGTTTGTCTAGTATGTCTAAATATAAATGCGTCTCTGATTTATACAGAGGCTGAGTCTATAGAAAAAAAATCTACATTAACATTACCCAGCTGTAAAAAAACAACAACCCCTGATTCCTTTAAAGCTTACAAATAGATCTTGCTTTAGATGCTTGGCTTCTAATTCTTTACTAAATGAGCTGTCATTGAAAATGTTTTGTGTTGATTTCAGGAGAAATCTAATTGTATATAATTTAGGATTACTACATATATGTGTGTGTATTTTTTAAACACAGGTATTTACTTGACTTTGAAAACCATTCTTCTGAAGTACCACTTGCCCAAGCTGAACTTATACAAATGATTGAAATATGTCATGCCATGAGAAACAGATGGCAAAGAAACCATCAAGTAAGTTGTTATTATATCAGGATCTTACTTTAACATCTCCTATTTTGTCCACTTATTGCTTGGCTTTTAATAATGTAATATGCATGCACACTAGTGTACCTTAATATTTTAAAACTAAATGTGCTTTCTCTCCTTATTTTTAAATGGGCCCAAAGAACTTTGGGAAGGAAAAAATGTGGTATTAGGTTGAATTAACTCCTGGAGAGCCAGACTAAAGTATTCATCAGTATCTTACTGCACTAGTATGCCCATTGAAGTCAAATAATTCAAAGCCCAGTCCTCTTGGGCTTCTACCCCTACTCTCCATCTCCGAGTATTCATCTTGGTAGATGTTATCTCTTCTAAAAAATCTCCATCTTGAAACTAGAGAGATTCATGTTAACATTGCATTGATTGGCAATCCATCAGAAAAACAAGGTGACATGGCTTGTGGTCTGTGCAAGAAAGCTCCAACTCTATAAACTGGCTAGTGCTCATGGTTATTTGTTAGGCCTTAATCATTATAGAAATTGCCAAAGGTATTTACTCTGGAGGGCAACCCAAGAGCTATGGCATCTGTAAACTATTAATGGAAACACATTCTTCCTTGTAGTTTATCTTACCCAACAGTTAGGAAGAACAAAACATTTAAAGTATTCATAGCAGACAGATACATACATCACAGCACAGTGCATACAAGAAATCACTTTTCATTTGTGGATTGAGAAATATCCAAATATTGCAAACATTTATGCACATGCTTAATTTTAAGCATATGAGTATTCTCACTGTTTTCAGTGGACTGCCCACATGTTTTAAATTAAGTATATGGTCCTCTTTACATCATTTCTTTGGATAACTGGATATGCAAGTATGAGCATGACTTTCTGAGCCTGGAAGTTAACTCTCTTAACTGGGATTCTCTGGTCCAGCAACATCCGTGGGATGGCTCTCCACCAGAGTCTTGGTGGAGAGCCAGTGGCAAGGATCCCATAGCGAGCCCGCCATCAGCGTGTGGCTGCAGGTCTGCCCAGTGGGTTTGGGAGACACTGTGGGAAAGGTACTGAGTCTCTCCCTATGCTCCCCAGGGGTCAGAGATCAGCATGTCCCAGTGCTTTGTTCCTTAGGTGCATACCTCTGACAGAGTGCAGCCTGAAGACTTCAGGGAGATATACTGTGCATTTCCGGCATTAGGCTTCTTCCCTGTCCTCACTGCTACCATTCCCATGGTCTACCTTTCCAGCCTGCAGCCCCTTACATCCTGGTCCTTGTGAGCAGGCATTAGACAGGTTTGTAGAGCTGCAGCCATCCAAGGAAGCACTGGGATGAGTTGAATACCCACCAGAGGCAGGTTTATGGAGCTGCAGCCAAAAAACCTGGTCTCAGCTCTTCTTTTTGTGGCTGCAGCCTTGCAAATCTGCCTGCAGCTAGGGATGTTCCAAAAAAGTTCTTAATAAGCAGTATGCTATTGCGAATATCCAAATCCCATTAACATTAAAGTCAGTGAGACGGGAGTGATTCTCAGCTATATGTTGCTATTAACTGGAAATTAATAGCAGTTGCTATTAACTGGAAATTGTTAATATGCAGGTTGCTATTAAGCAGAATCTACTGTAGATACAGAGAAGACTCAAAGAAATAGTTTGCAAGCAATTTATAGATAAAATTTGTTCCCATTAAAGGCTTCTTACAAATTTGTTCAGTCACAATTATTTAAAGATGAGTCAACACGTGGATAGCTTGCAACAAAATTGGGGCAGAGTTTATTGAATGCAGTTTGGACCTTCCTGGTCTGGCTCCCTCAGGACCTGACCAGTTCCAGACAAGGGAGTTTTCCGGACCAGGGAAGGTTGGGGGTGGGGGCTGACTTTCTGCTGGGCTCCTCTCTCTAGCTACCTGGCACCACAGCACCTGGCACCACTATAGACTGTACATTTGTTTTTCTATGAATAGTTAGCCCACCTCAACTTTTTAGCAGACACTTTTTCATTCTTCACCTATCCATCTTCAGCAACCTGACCTTTCCCTGTGGAGCAGAAAATGTTCATAGTTACCAAAAAGAAAGCCTCATGCAAAAGATGCAACTTATTTATGTATATTCTACATTTACAGCTTTTGAAGTAATCAAATTTGGAAAGATTTTTCTTCTGGAATCCATTTTAAATCCCAGCAGATACAAAGCAAATGTTTGTGCTATCACAATAAATACACTGTAAAAAGAAAAATCCCAGTATGAGGATTAATTAAGTATGAATAGTTGGATGAGAAAAAACAAATTTTCTGTTCTGTTAGTTTCTAATGATGACATAAACTGGGACAGAAAAACACTGAAGTCAGACAAGATTGTGTTTCAGACAATTTTTTGTCCACTTTTTATTCTGTACTCAATTTTATCAGTATGCTAGAAACCCATTATACGTGTTGGAGAGGCAGGTCAAGGTTATACTGTTCAAATAGTTTTAGACATGTTATTCTTGATTATGTTTAAAGGATTGCGTTACCTCAGAAGCTTTGATCCCACAATGTGACCTTTTCCCCATCTATCTTTTATGTGTAGGTCAGTTTCATTTAGGTCTATTCCTCTCTCCAGGTTTGCAAAGACATTTTCTTCTATAATGCTAATTTGCTAAGGATTTCTATGTGTTAGATAGCATTTATAAATGAATATTAAATCCTACATTTAAATGTTTACTATTAATTCTTTTAGTGATTTTATACAGTACTCTTATTTTGTGCTTTACATTGAAAGGTCAGAGAAACGTAGGTTGAGAGCTAGTCTCTCTTTTCCTTTTAGAAGGCTTCATTTTATAAATTTATTTTAAAAAGTATACAGTCCTTGAATTATTAGTTCTTGGGTGTAGTATTATATGTTTCAGATAAAGATTACTTTCAAAGAATAAATGCTAATATTTTATAATCTAATTTTCAGTGGTGCTGCACGTTCACTGATGGCTGATATCAGTGGAAACTGTGGTTCTCCAGCACCTCTGAAATCCAAACCCTTAATCTGCAGGAACATTACAAACATTTTCCACTGGGTGGCTACGATGATTGAGAATGTATTAGAGTTCAGGTGAAGGCTTTGGAATGACTTTTTGTTTCCAAATAAACAGTACTTCAATGGCTAAAGACAAAGTACAGCCCAATTTTCCACTGCTAATAGTGTATCGTAACAGTTTATGACCTGAATGGAAACAGTGCAAGAAAGCAATATGTTTTATGTGATATGAGAACATATTTTACAAAGAATTTATTTGAACTCTGATTCACTCCATCATATATAAATGGTATCTTTTTTCTGAGCTGGGATAAGTGCTTTCGACAGATTTTGGTATGATTGGATCTTGTAATTAAATGTTCAAATAGAGAGAGACTCATAACATTCATGGCA
Organism: Rafetus swinhoei; assembly: GCA_019425775.1. Taxonomy (NCBI): domain Eukaryota; kingdom Metazoa; phylum Chordata; order Testudines; family Trionychidae; genus Rafetus; species Rafetus swinhoei. The sequence continues at coordinate 61,880,281 of CM033427.1, forward strand.
TTTGCTCTATACAAGAATAGTATAGAATGTCTGTGAAAATCAATTTGAGTGATTTTAAATTCAGAAAATGATATTAGCTTGATGCTTTGCTAAAAGTGATTTGAAAGTAAGACTTTAATGTTTTAAAAATCAAATATAAAGTTATTCTGTTGCGATATATTGAATTTAACATAATCAGTTAAAGTCATATTGATCCACCTATGTTTTTTAATTAGAATAAAAGGTAAAGGCTATGTCTATTGAGACCTTTTATATTAGAATGCTATAGATCTTAGGATCTCATCTGTTTTTTATCATAGTCTGGTTTTCCTTGCAATAATTGAAACATTTGAGGGGGGACCAAAAATATTTTTTTTAATAATAGTTATATAGGCAAGCAGCAAAGCACTAGTGCCCAGAGGGAGATGGCTTAAAGTCAAAGCTTCTTTAGACCTTTCTCTCTCACTCCGTCTTCCAATCTGGCTCTAAAAAAGGAAATTGGGGCAGGTGGGGAAATGAATCCTACATCATTTTCTGTGTCACATTGTAAGCAGCACATTACTACTCTTCTGTAAATATATTTTTCACAGATGTAGCATGTAAAATAAAACCAATCCACAAGCCAAGAAATGTTTTGCCTTAATTCTGATTTTTTTTCTCCCTTGGGTATATAAATCTCTTCACTCAAAGATTCTTATAAATTCTTTGCTGTAGAAAGTTTAAAACCAAGTCCTTTGCTATATAAAATTGATGTAATAATGTGATATGAAATTTGCCCTTATGTTTTCTTTTCATTTTTAATGTGATTATTGTGACATTGTTAGTAAAAAGCTGTATACATGTTGTAAGGGCAATCAGGGACTGAATTTTTATTTTATAGGTCCTTTTCAGGCCTGGTCTATACTTAAAAGGTTTGTTGGCACAGTGATGTCATTTAGGGATGTGATCATCCGTTTGACCCTCCTCCCCATTAGAGTTAAGCTGTCAAAAAGGTCCTTTGACTGGGGCAACTGGTTATACCTTCTTTGAGTAAAAACTATACTAGCAAAACGAGTATAATCTACATTAGAAGAGTTTGCTGGTATAGCTACAAGCTAGCAAAGCTTTTAAGTATAGACAAGGCCTTAGGGATTTAAAAAGGAAAATGAAAGTCTTGAAATCTGCTACAGGTTGTACCTCCCTTGTCTGGCACCTTGGGGGCCTGACCGGTTCCAAACCAGGGAATTTTCAGGACCAGGAGAGGTCTATGCCAGCTGCTCTGCTGCCGCCAGCTGTAGGGCTCCACTCCGGCAGTAGCAGAGGGGCTGGCATTGACCAAGGGGGAAATGCAGAGGAGCACTTTAAGGGAAGAGCCCCACAGTAGCATATTGAGCAAGGCTCTGCTCCCAGCTCCTGCTCCCAGCTGCGGGCCTGTACTCCTGGCCATGGGGCTCTGCAGCCATCTCTCTTTCTGCAAGTGCATCCCTCCTCCCCCATCCCTGCTCCTTTGTCTCCCTCCCCACGCTTGAACACTGCACATAAGCTATTTGTGACACTCGGAATCTCTGGGAGTGCGGGAGTTGCTGAACATGGGGCTCCAGCTGTTCCTGGTGAGTACTCCAACCTGTGAACACCTATGGGGATGGTGGACCGCAGATGTTACTGGATAAGGAAAGTCCGGATTATAAAGGTCCAACAGATACATTTAAATGGGAAGGAATTTCTAAGGTAAATGACTAGTTTTGCATGAAATGGTTTAAGGCAGAAAAATTGTAGGGTCTGAAACACCCATACAACTTAGATCGATGGTTGGAAAGAAGAGCCAGTCCATTGAACTAATTCAGTATCTCATCTTCTTTGGACATGTTACATTCAAATCTGGTTTTAGATGAGAAGTGGGTTTCCCTTGGTCCTAGAGACTATTGACCAAATGCTGGACAGTTTGTTACAATTAGCCATTTCCACAGCATTATCAACTAATCCTGACTCATTCATTTTCTGTCTGATAAGCAGCAGCAGCTAATTAAAAATGTCTTTGCCATATTTTTTTCAAGCAAGCCAGCTAGATGTCCTGTCCTATCATCTTGATATTAAAATCAGTTTTTGATAGTTAACTTTTGATATCCAGTTCTGAATATGTTCTCGTACTATGCTTATCAACATGGTATCCAAGCACTTGGTAGTACTGCATTAAGCAATACAACTGTGTCAAAGTAGAAAATTTTGGTAATTTTATGAAGCCTATATCTACCTCAGTTTCCCATATATTTTGTGTTGCTACCCAGGGAGGAAAACATGATGGTTTGCTCTCAGGACTGGCTAAGAGATGTAGGGCTTGTCTTCATGTACAGTGCTACTGAAGCACAGCTGTAGCATTTTACTGAAGATGGTCCTACTGTGATGGGAGAGCTTCTCCTCTCAGTGTAATTAATCCACCTCCCAGAGAAGCAGTAGCTATGTCTGTGGGAGGAGGTCTTCCCTTGATATGGTGCTTGATATAGTTTTCATATCCCAGAGTGACATAGTTATACTGATGTAGGTCTGTAGTGCAAACCCAGCCACAGGTGGGTCAGTGTGTGTGTGTTGCCTAGCTCTCTGAGCAGACTGAATAGGTCACTAAAGAGGACTGGTCTAAGCTGATCCATCATAATGAAACATCCAAAAAGATAATGGAGGCCAGATCACCAGGACATCGACATCTAGCAACCAGTGATCCAGAGGGAGGAGGGTTTCCCCGCCTTTAAGCAGGAAAGCATAGCAGACACCTCAGCTTGAGAGTAAAGGACTGAGGGAAGTGAGGTGTGGGAGAATAAAACTGAGCTCTGGAGAAAGCTTCGTAGCTGTCTTATCTGGGAACTAACTGGGAAAGAAAAAGAGAGGGAGAGCCAGAGACAGTGCTTATTATAGTTGGCTGGCTCAGCGTGGCTTAAATTCTGTGGCTTAAATTCAGCCTCTCTGCTAATTTTAAGACTTCCTAAGATGTGTTGCAGTTGAATAATAAATGCTACTATTTTCAAAACACTGTTTGACTCAGCGTCACTGCAAATACTTTAGTGGGTACATTAACCTCTGACTAGTGTGCCGAGCTTCCCCAGGAATGTATCTCAGTTTGACTTGCTGAATGGACATCACAGCATGAAGCAGGAGATAGTGCTTCAACCCCAGATATTCAGTCTCAGGAGGCTGAAAGGCCTCATGGCCTACCAGACTCACTGCAGTCTGACATATTGAAAGAGATTTCCCCAGCAGACTTTTTCAAAGCTTGGGTCATAGCACTGATCCTGTGGACATGTAAGAGTGACTAAAATCTGTCACATGTTTGTTCTTGGATCCTCTCCCCAGGGTGAGAAGGGTATGCAGTGGAGTGTCTTGCTTTGGTAGTGTATTTTAGGTTTTTGAACATACACATTGCTATATATTTGTTGTCCTACACTCAAAGTCATCAGGTTTTCCAAGTAGTAACAGAAATTATTTGAGTGCTATTGAATATGTTAATTTATTTCACACATTGCTCATCACCATAGTAACTAAGTGCAATTTGCATAACTGTTAAGAAAATACATTGTGTCAAATCCATACAAAAGGCTATATTATATTAATATGCAGGTTGCAAAGTGAAGCTCTCATAAGTCATAAAATGCCAAAGTTGACTCTCTGCTTGTGGCAATGCGTTATGTTACATTCTGAAAAAGGGGATGAGCAGCAGTGTTTCCTGTAAGCTGTGTGCTTGTGTGGCCATTCAGGAGAGATTCAGATGAAGTGCTGCTGATTAGCAGAGTGCCCACAGCTAGTTGTCTTTTTTGTTTGTTTCATTGGTGCACATGAAGTTATTCTGCACAAGGATGGAAAAAGATTAGAGGGAACATCGGTGAGCAGTGAAATGGTAAAAGTTACAGAAGATGTTCACTTGTTACTTAATACTAGCAAAGACTCTGAGCAACTTCAGCGGGACTCCACTAAGATAGGTGAATGGGAAACATAATGACAGACTCATTGTTGGCAAATGTAAGGTAATTCATCCTAGAAGGAATAATGGGAACCCATTACACGTACATTGCATTCTGGAACCACTGGGGGAAAAGGCTTGAGGTTAAATTCTGAGCCCATTCAAGTCAATGGGAGTTTTGTCATTGCTGTCAGTGGTAGGGATGTCAATGTGTAGTCCAGTGGTTTCCAACCTTTTTACACCCAAGATCACTTATTAAATGTCAGGGCAAGCCAGGATCTATCCCATTCCTTCCCTGAGACCCCACCCCTTTCTTGAGGGCCCGCCCTCTACAAACCTTTCCATGGACTACCTGTTGCTAATGAAAACTCACCATTAATTACATAATTACACCCGAGCCATTTTGCTAATGCTGCAGCTGGGGAGAATGGTTTAATTTAAATTATTAAACAGATTAAGCATTTAACTCTCTCATGTTAGTTTATCAAACTTCATTTTAAATAAAGTAAAATGTTATGTCCAACACACAAGGTTTCAATGTTTTCTTTATATATGGCAGGGATGGGGAACCTTTTTTGATTTGGGGGCTACTGACCCACAGAAAAATCAGTTGGGGACCACACAAGTGAGAAGCAAAAAACCTATTTCCAAAACCCCCAACCCACACTGATGCAGCCCCGCTTCCTCCTGGTACTCCAGTGCCCATGGGGCGAGGGGAAGGGACAAGGAAGACTGAGGTTCAGGGCTTCCCATAGGCCAGATTTACTTTTCTGGGGTTCCAGAATTAGTGGATTTTGTGGACCCCCTTAGGCTCTGGGTTGGGAACAAAAATGAGGGGCTTGCTGTGTGGGACAGGAGTGCCATCGAGTGGGATAGGGATGCAGGATCTGGGTGAGAGGTGGGGTACATGACAGGGTGAGGGCAGGGTCTGGAAGGGAGTTTGGCAGTAGGAGAGAGTGTGGGGTAGGGGTACAAGAGGGAGTTTGGGAGCGGGAGTGGGCTGGGGGAGTAATGCAGAAAAGGTGAGAGGGAGAGAATAGCTAGTTGGGGAGGGAGGCAAAGAAGTGGGGGAGTAAAGGAAAGTGCAGCTTCTGCAAAGTTAAAATTGTATCTTCCCTCACATCTTCCCTTGGCTCCAGTCCCATGATCCTCCCCATCCTGATACCCTGCATTGCCCCATGCCCCTCAGTGCAACCCCTGCTTCTCCTGTCCTGCCCCCACACTGCCCCTAGTGCACTCACCAGCAGGGCAGCAGCACTGGGAGTATCTCTGGGGCAAGGAGAAGGGGGGGCAGAGTCTTTTCCCTGCCCGGCCCAGCCCTTTGCCTGCAGGCAGAGGCTTTGGGGTTGGGATTGGGGCTGACAGAGCACAGGGCTGACCAGGGATGGCTCCAGCAGGGCACTGGAGAAGGAACTTCCCGACCCCGCACGCAGCCGACAGGGAGGAGCGCAGCATAGCCCGGTCCCAGCATGCCATGTGTGCCAGCTGCCCAGCTCTGGCTCTGCATAGAAGGACTAGCTCTGCCTCCTCCCGGAGCAGGAGACAAGAACCAGGGACACGCACATGTGCATGCCTCTTCCCTCTCCCCCCGAGCTGGCAGGTTAACAAAGAGCCCGGCTGGAGCGTGGAGCAGCCTCAGCGGGTTGAACCCACGACCAGCTGGTTGGGTGTCTGCTTCTCTTTGCTTCAGCCCTGCTGGCCACGGTGTTCAGCCCACTGAGGTTGCGCCACGCTCCAGCTGGGCTGGATAAAAGAGAGGCGGCCAGCTGGCCGTGGCAATCAACTCCTAGGGGTGCCATGATCAGCTGGATGGTGACCTCTGGTGTAGTTGACTACACGATTAACCAATAAGCCTGGCTTTAAGCAAGTTCCCCAGGAGCACTGGATCCACCTCCCTCCTTCCCCACACTGCCTTTGTTACAATTTAAACCCATTGCTTTGTTCTTTCAAAAGTTAACTAGGACAATTTTTCTTTTGCCTTTGTAACAACCTTTTATGTACTCAAAAACTGTTACCATCTCCCCCTCAGTCTTCTCTTCTCCAGACTAAATGAACCCAAGTTTTTCAGTCTCCATAGGGCATGTTTTCTAGACCTTTTATCATTTTTGTTGCTTTTCTCTGAATTTTTTCCAATTTGTTCCCATTTCTCCTGAAATGTAGACACAGTACCTCAGTTTAGACCTTATCACTATGGAGTAGAGAGGATGAATTACTTAGTGGCTGTGTCTAGACTGGCCAGTTTTTGCGCAAAATCAGCCGCTTTTGCGCAAAAACTTGCCAGCTGTCTACACTAGCCGCTCGATTTTCCGCAAAAGCACTGATGTTCTCATGTACGAAATCAGTGCTTTTTGCGGAAAAGCTTTGACGCTCCCGTTCGGGCAAAAGTCTCTTTTGCGCAAAACTGTTGTGCAAAAGGGCCAGTGTAGACAGCTAGCTAAGACTTTTGCGCAAAAGCAGGCTATATGGAAAAAAGTGGTTTGGACGCCAGGAGACCCCGTAGGAGCCCCGGACTTCCTGGTAACCCGAGCTCTTAAAGCACACGCAGGCTGCTGAGCGCACGTGGCAGGAGTGTGCCTCAGACGTCTTGCCTGAGGTCTGCCACGCTGCCCCTGCTGTGCCCAGCAGCCACCTTGCAGCGCAGCATGGCAGCTCCGGCCGAGGAGCCACCCGCACCCCCAGCGCAGGAGACCCCCAGGGGCCGGAAAAGAAGGGCCTCATCCTGGTCGTCGGGGGAGCTGGAGACCCTCCTGGACTTGTGGCAGGAGGAGGAGGCCCTCCATGAGACCCACTCCCGGCGCCGGAACGCCGACATCTTCGGCCACATGGCCCAGGCGCTCGCCCAGCAAGGCCATCCCGCCCAGACCCTCGAGCAAGTCCGGGCGAAAGTGAAGGAGCTGCGCCTGGGCTACGTGCGGGCCAGCGAGGGCCAGGGGGCAGGAGCAGACACCGGCCCCCATTATGACCGGCTCCATGCCATCCTTGGCCAGCCAGCCCCGCAAGCCCCAGACGTGGCCGTGGACAGCAGCGTGCGCCCCCCCGTCACCAGGACCACTGAGGCGGGGGAAGGAGACAGCAGCGCATCCGAGGATGAGGCCAGCATTGCCACCCAGCAGGCCCCCTCCAGCAGCCCTGATGTCTCCTGCGCACCCTCCGAGGCCGGAGAAGGATCCACCGGTGAGTCTTGCACTTTGCACTCACAAGGGCGGGGGCGGGGGGGAAGAGCATGTCACTCAGGCCACGTGTGCTGCACGCTGTGTAGCATTAGGCAGCAAGCAGCCCGTCCAACCATGTGCAGCCTGGTGACCGAGCGGCACGTGGCCGCGGCAGGCAGCTGCAGGGCACGCCTGGGACCGTGCTGCTCACACACATTCGGCGGGACCAGGGGGAAGGGTGGATGCCGGCTGGAACCAGCCAGGGCCCCAGGGACTCAGCCCAGAGCCAGCACCGCCGCAAGGGTGCAGCACGGAGAACGGCACACTGTCCCATGCCTGGCTGTGAGGCACAGCCAGCTGCTCCTGGGTAAACCGCAGCGTCACAGCCCTGTGAGCGTGGCCCCCACTGAGCCCCTCGCCTGCTCCTGGTGCCTTGGCTGGCTCCCCGAGGGAAGTCCCTGCGGCAGCCACACATGTCCCTGGTCTACGTGTGTGAGGGATAGTGGGAGGGAGAAGGGTGGGAAGCGCTCGGGCCGCCCCTAGGACTGCCTGAGTTTTGCTGCAAGGATGGGACACTCCCCAGTCACTCTCCTGGTTCCGTCCAGGAGATATCCCACGCGATGGGGATCTGAGAGCCCAGACCACATCTGCCAGACGTGCTCCCAGGCACTGTGTGGGATTCATCTCGCTTTCCTGTCAAATACCATTGATTAGCCCAAAGCCTCACAGCCTCCACCGGCAGGGAGTTCCACAGGTTAACACAACACAAGCGCCCTCCCGTCCTCCACGGGGCCAGGACACAGGCCAGGGGTTCCAATACATGGAGGAGTACCCTACTCCAGGGGCGGTCCTCTATGCAAACATACAACATGGGGGAGGGCAGGGGGGGAACCGAGGGGGCCCAAGCCACACCACCCCTGTGGTGTCACCTGGGCTCAGGGGTGGGGTGGAAGGCATGAGGTGTGGGGACAGTGGCCGGGCTGCCTGACTGACCCATCCTTTCTTTTCCCTGCAGCGGGACCAACCAGGAGCGGGGGACCCTCTGGTCCGGCAGCAGCAGCACCCCCAGCCACCCAACCATGGAGGCAGTGCACCCGACACCGGGACCAGCTCCTGCGGCGCCACGTGCAGGCCAACGAGTGCGTAGAGGCGGCCATCCAGAGGCGCACAGAGGCGGACCTGCAGTGGCGCCAGGGGGCCTGGGACACCTTCCAGGGACACTGTGCTGTCATGGCGAACTCTGTTGCCAGCCTCTCCGCACAGATTGCCCATGCCATCTATTACGGCATGGCCGTACCCCATGCCCCCGCCATCCCTCCCCTATTAGTGCCCCCGCCCCTCCTGCCCCTCCCCTCCTGCAATAGCCCGTCCTGCCCCTGCTCCTGCCCCTCCCGCCTCCTGCCCCTGCTCCTACCCCTCCTGCCCACCTCCCGCTCAGCCTGCCCCAACGCAGTCCACCCCTCATGTCCAGGTCCACCTCGCAGGAGCAGTCGCAGGGGCCACTCCTCCCAGGAGTAGCTCTCCTCCTCCCAGTTCAAGGTCTCCTCCTCCCAGTTCAAGGTCTCTCTCCCTCTCCCCCCTTTGTAAATAAAAACCGAACACGTGTTTATGGTGAAACCAAACTGTGTTGTGTGTTGGTAGGTAAGGGGAGGGAGGGGAGGGGGAAGGGGAGGAGAGGGAGTTGTCCAGGGAAACCGAGGCGACCCTACTCCGGGGCCTGTGAGAACATGTCCGTGAGGGCCTCCTGGATGCGCACCCCATCCTGGTGCACCTGCCCCTCCCCTCCTGCAATGGCCCCTCCTGCTCCTGCTCCTGCTCCTGCTGCCCACCTCCCCCTTCAGCCTGCCCCCCATGTCCAGGTCCGCCCCTGCAGGAGCGGTCGCAGGGGCCACCCCTCCCAGGAGTAGCTCTCCTCCCCCTCCCAGTTCAAGGTCTCCTCCCTGTTATGCGAGGTAACGTGAATAATTAATTTAGAATGCCGATCACCCTAATAAAATCACGAAGATGACAAATGCGGACTCCAAATTCCATATCTATCACAGGTTTTCTAAAAAAAGGGAAATAATTTTGAAGGGTTATGGGTTGGTGATGCATAAATGAATACCAACTCAAGATAAAATTCAACCACAGGACTATATTTGACATTCATAAAACCCAATCAAGCAAGGGATAGATTACAAAAGAGTAAACGCAACACAAAATACATGAAACACAGTCTAGGCACGGAGGGCGATTGCGGTGACGCTGGCGCCCTCCATCCTTTGGTCCTTCCGGGCCTCAGGAGAGGAACCTCCAGGAGATCCCTCGAAGATGACTGGAATCGGGTGCGCTGACTCGAGCCTTCCGCACGAACCTCGACTCCTCTTCCTGTTCTTTGGGACAGCTTGAACAGACGATGGTGGCCTAGTCTATCCCTACACCTAACCCTGAACTCAAAGAAAACCCTAGCTATGGCCGATGCGCCCGATGAACAAACTCGACGACGGCCGAAATGCTTTGAACCGACGACGATAGCTAATCTAACTAAACCTAAATCTAAACCTAATCCTAATTGGTAGGTACAAGCCTTCCGCTTGACCTGACCAAACCCTTAACAGAACCAAGAGTACTGTGCTCTGAACTAGACTGCTCAAACATATTTCACATAACAATAACGAACATTCTGCACAACATCCCCTCCCCAAAACAGTGTGTTGTTGTGTGTATTGGGAGGTAAGGGGAGGGGAGGGAGTTGTCCAGGGAAACTGAGGCGACCCTACTCCGGGGCCTGTGAGAACATGTCCGTGAGGGCCTCCCGGATGTGCACCCCATCCTGGTGCGCCAGGTGGCTGGCAGCTGTGTGGGGCTGTTCGTAGGCCTGGCCCTCTGCTGCCAGCCATGCGGGAAGGAAGGCCTCCCCGCTCCGCTCCACAATATTGTGGAGCACGCAGCAGGCGGCCACTACCTCCGTTGCATTCCGCTCACCCATCTCGAGACGGGTGAGCAAACAACGGAAGCAGGCTTTTAAACGGCTGAAGGCGAGCTCCACCGGATTTTGGGCCTGGTTGAGGCGGTTGTTGAACTGGGCCCGGTTCTGGTCCGGCCGCCTCGTGTAGGGCCGCATTAGCCAGGGCTGCAGGGGGTAGGCCGCATCCCTGACGACGCAGATGGGCATAGGCACATCCCCAGCAGTCAACTCCCGCTGGGGGAAGTAGGTGCCCGCCTCCAGCCTGCGAAACAGTCCGGAGTTGCGCAGGATGCGGGCGTCGTGTGCCCTGCCGACCAGCCCGTGTAGACGCCCAGGAAGCGGCCCTGGTGGTCCACGACGGCCTGCAGAACGATGGAGCAGTACCCTTTCTGTTCATGAAATGGGCTGCTCGATGCTCGATGCCCGGACGGGATGTGGGTTGCATCCAGTGCTCCCCGCAGTTGGGGAACCCGAGGGCAGCGGCCGGCGACGGTAGGCCCCACGCCCGCAGGCGGATCACTCTGGGAGCAGGCCGTTGTTGATGGCGCCGGACGACCTGCAGAAGGGTGCAGAGAAACACAGGGGAACACATCACATAAGGCGGGGTGGGTGTGCGCTCCTTGGCCCCCTCCCGTGATTCCTCTGTCCTCACGCACACACACCACAGCCCCCTCGACCTACACCCCCCCCCCCCCAGCAGGCCTGTGCAAGGGAGGGACGGGCCGAACCCCTGGGTGACCCAGCGTGGAGTCTTGGCTGCCCCTGGGCATGGAGTGCAGCACCTTCCCCCCTCCCCACTCCCCCTGGGACTTACCTCCATCACGACGGTGCCTACGGTGGATCTGCCCAGCCCGAATTGGTGTGCCACCGATCAGTAGCTGTCCGGGGTGGCCAGCTTCCAGACTGCGATGGCGACCCTCTTCTTGACGGGGATGGGTGCCCGCAGCCGGGTGGTGGCTCTCTGGAGCGCGGGGTGAGCCAGGCGCAGAGCTCCATGAACGCCCGCTGCATGCGGAAGTTCCGGAGCCATTGCTGGTCGTCCCATTGCCCTAGGACCAGCCGGTCCCACCAGTCGGTGCTGGTGTCCAGTCTCCACACTCGCCTCTGCACCCTGGGGTGGGGTGCCACAGGACACCATGGCCTCACTGGTGAGGGGTCCAAACCGATGGGCCCCTCCTGGTCCTGGAAGAGGAGGGCACCGACCTGGAGCAGCAGCTGCAGGCACTCCAAAATGTCCGACAGGGGCCAGAGCAGGCACATGGCAACCCCTGGTTCCATGGCACAAGACAGAGGGCTAGGGAAAAAAAAACCCTGGCAAAAGAAGTAGGTGGCCAAAGGCAGCAGTGTCCCAAAGTCAGAGGGCAACCACCAAACCTGCTTATGGCTGTCAGTCCCTGCAAGGGGCCCTCTAGCACGGAGCGCAGAGAAATGGCTGTCCGGGGAGATCCCTTTAAGCACGTGTCTGAAATGGCCGCCAGCCCCCGCCCCCGGAAAGGGCTGGTGCCCTTGTGCCCTCTGCAAAATGGTTCCGGGCTTCTGCTTTTGCGGAAAAGTGCGCCGCCAATCTAGACGCGCTTTTCCGCAAAAGCGCATTGTTATAACTCGAACTCCGTGCCAGTCTAGACGCGCTTTTGTGCAAATACTTTTAACGGAAAAACTTTTCCGTTAAAAGCATTTGCGGAAAATCATGCCAGTCTAGACGTAGCCAGTGTGTATTGCTTACAACACTCCTGCTAATGCATTCCAAGGTGATGGTTGCTTTTTTTTTTTTTTTTCAACAGTGTTACATGGTTGACTCATATTTAGCTTGTGATTTGCTATGGCTGCCAGATTCTTTTGTACAGTACTCCTTCCTAGTTGTCATTTCCCATTCTAAATGTGTGAAAGTGATTTTTCTTTCCTATGTGGAGTACTTTTCATTTGTCCTTAGTAAATTTGATCCTATTTACTTCCAACCATTTCTCCAGTTTGTCCAAACTATTTTGAATTTTAATCTTATCCTCCAAAACAATTGCAGCCCCTCCCAGTGTGGTATCATTTGTAACATTTATAAGTGGATTTTCTACGCCATTATCTAAATAATTTCTGAGAATAATGAACAAAACTGGACTCAGAACTGGTCCTTGTGGTTTGGAACCCCACTTGATGTGCTTCCAGCTTCACTGTGAACCAGTAGCTCCATCTAGTTGTATTTCCTTAATTTATTCATGAGAAGGCCATGTAGGACAGTATCAGAAACCTTATTAAAGTCAAGATATACCGCATCTACCGCTTCCTTTCTTCCACAAAGCTTTTACCCTGTCAGAGCTTTTAGGTTGGTTTAACACAATCTTATTCTTGACAAATCTATGCTGACAGTTACTTTTCACCTTATCTTCTAAGATTTGCAAATTGATTGCTTCATTATTTGCTCCAATATCTTTCCAGTTACTGAGCTGAGTGGTCTGTAATTTTCCACGTAGTCCTTATTCACCGGACCCTTTTTTATAGGTTGGCATTATATTTGCCATTTTCCAGTAGGCATGTTTCACCTTTACCATATATTGTCACATAGCCACAGGGAACTAATTATATATAAAGAAGTTTAACAAAATTAGGTCATAATTCTGTTCAAGTCCATTGTATTAGATTCCAAAAAGGGCATTCTGCATGTTCTGTACAGATGTCAATGGTAAATTGATGGTTGGCCCCTAAATTTTACAAAGCACTAGAGCAACTTCACTGTTTACCAATCTTTACCCTAATGACAAATTGCAAGACACACTCTCTAAGCCATATACTGCAATATAAAATAAAAACTACCATGTCAGTAGCTGTTTTGTGGGGTCAGCACTTCTGAAAATTAGAAATAGGTCCAATTAGAAATAGGTATGAAAATAAATCTTTATGTTCAAGATAATAAAAGCAGTGTCTTATTTTTCTGCACCATTTTTGCTTATCTTCTTAATTTAAAAATGGGCAATAATGAAAGAGGCTAACCTAAAATTTACAATCATTTCAGATCCTTTGTTTGCTATTTTCTGTCCTCACAGGAATACAGCCTAAAGGAAACAATATAAATTAATGATGAAACTCATTTCAGAGATAGCATTGCTATTGAGTCCGGAAGAATGAAATTAAACCTGTATTGTTCTAAAAACATCCCTTTAGGACTTCTAGAAGGTAAAAATTTATACACATGGCTTCAAGGCTTGTTTTCCCTAAGTATTTGGACATATAGCATGTCACATGTGCTTTCAGTTTATTCTGTAGCTCAACTGTGCATATGGGAGAGAAATGGGTTTCTCATCAAGCATCACAGTTGCACCATGTGTCCTATTTAAAACTATCCATTCAGAAACAATTTGATGTATATTCAGAAATGGAGAGAGACACACAGTGCTCATGTATCAGTTTTTTTAATGCAGGGAGTTGGTTAATTGAGGGGGTCAGGTGCAAGTAGTAGAGTGTTAGAAATGTAGTAATCCCATCATCATTAATAAGTCTGTGCTTTGATAACTTGGCATAATAATGTACTCAATGCTTATAATTGTGGTAAAATCATGGGTAGACACCTTTGCTGTAAAAATGTCCTCTGTCAGGTTTTTTTTTCATAAAATGTTTTGTGGATACATTATGAATTTTTTGCTAGAGGATATTTTTTATTTTCATTTATCATAATTATAGTCAATGAATACTTTTCATAAGAGAAAACAAAGTGTATGTTTATTAAAACTGCAGGGCTGTGTCTACATATTTTACTTTTTCGAAAAGGATGCTAATGAGACACAGCAATTAAATTGGGATTTAAATATCTCAGCGGTATTTACATTGTCGCTTTTTTTCAGCTTTGCGAAAAAGCGCCAGTCAGACGGGATCTTGCGAAAATAAACCCTTTTCCGCAAGATCTCTTATTCCTACTTTCAAGTAGGCATAAGAGATCTTGCGGAAAAGGGTTTATTTTCCGCAAGATCCCCGTCTAGACTGGCGCTTTTTGCCGGCAAAGCCCGAGCTGGAAAAAGCGGCAGTTATGTAATGAAATACCGCTGGGGATATTTAAATCATGATTTGCAATTGCGCTGTGTCTCATTAGCATCCCTTTTCCGAAAAAGGGTGCCAATGTAGACACAGCCCAGCACTCTACAGCAGCTTTAATGCAAACCTAAATTTTGAGTCTTTGCAAAGTATTGCTTTGGACTTATTCCAGAAGTGCTTTTTTGAACAGACTGCATCCACAAGGCAGGTACAGCTCAAAAGTCTGTCAGCACAAATATTACATCAGCCCCAGCAATTTGCAACAAATTTTGTTTTAGGAGTCTTTCTGTAAAATGATGTAATTTCCTCCCCTTTATCCCTCCATTATCTTAGATCCTCAATAATATCAGGCAGGACAAAGCCACAGAAATCCTGACAGAATCACAGTGGCCAAGGCAGTTTCATTTCACCACTGTCCTCTTGCCCATGTATATGTTTACAACCATTTCCAAGCTTCAGAACAGGTATAGGAACAGTCATCCTAACCCTGCATCCCTCCATCTGTTGGCCTGGATTTTCGATGGATGACAGACTTAGATATCTTGTTCAGAAGAGGTCCATCCCATCATTATTGGGAGTAAGAAAGCCTCTACATAGAAGTGCTATCCTGCCAAATGTAAGCAATTTTCTATATGATGTTAGCAATACAGGTTGGACCTCCCTGATCCAGCACCCTCAGGACCCGCCTGATTCTGCACAAAGAAGTTTTCCAGACCAGGGAAGGTTGGGGAGAGCAGCTTCCTCGCTGCAGTCCTCTCCATAGCCATCTGGCACTGCTGCCCCCAGCCCTCTGGTTGTGGTAGCCTTTTGGTCTCCGAGGCCCCACGAGCTCTCATGGCCCTGCCAGCCTTGCAGACCCGGGACCTCCGGCAGCCCTGCCAGCCTCTTGGCCCTGCCAGCTTCCCTGCCCCACCTGCTATGGGCCTCTGGTTCCCTGTGAGCTCCACCGCCCTGCTGTTCCTGCTGGCTGGCTCTGCTCCCAGCTGCTAGCAATATCTGCCACTGGGACTCTCTAGTCCTGCTGGACCATGGATGTTGCTTAGTCAGAGAGTCCCAGACCAGAGGTTCAACCTGTACTATTTATTCTGGACTGCCTTCTCTCTTTGAAGACCTTGGCCTCTTTATTAATTTCATATGAGTGCATTTAGCAGCCCTTAATGCCGCGGTGGTGAACTGTTGTTTTCACTCACCCTACAACAATGAGATTCCTAAAAGACATTATTGGAATATTTCCTCTGGTATTAAAACCTGCCATTATCCAGAACTTGAACTTGGCACTCTTGTAACTTATGGACCTGCCCGTTCAGGCCTTGATCCTTATGGTGGATCCATCTCAGTGATTTTTCACAGGAATGTGGTGTTCTTCAGGCTATATCCCAGGTTTATCTTTCCTTTCTGCATTTCAGCTGGGTCAAACTGTTCATCTGCCTGTCTTCTCCTTGGATGTATGCAGGGCTCTCGCCTTTTATTTGCACAGAACTAAGCCCTTTTGGAAATGTCTGAGGTTGTTCATTGCCATCACTGAAAGACTGAAATGGCAACCAATCTCTTCCCCAAAGACTCTTCTTTCACCATACATACTATATTTTTCTACGTGACTTCTTTGTATTCTTTCCTGATATAACTATCTTCCAATTTGACCAAGTTATAGATCTTAGTTTCTAGCACTACTTCAGTTGCTTTCAACTTCAGTCTCCTGCCAGCACTAATTTATGATCCAATCCAATGTAAACTGCAGATGATCTGCATGACAACATATGTTGTTTTCCTGCATGAGTCACAAATGAAAGTCTGTCACAACTGAACCTGCTACAACAACTTCATTGACTTGAAACAGGCTTTTGAGAGCATTGAATCATGGCAAGTTTTGATAATGTATCATTTCCCTGAGAAACTGATCAAGCTGGTAGAAAACATCGATAGCAAATTGTAACTGCAGTGAGAGTAGATAAGAAGCTGATGGAATGGTTTTGGACAACTGTAGACATGAGACAAGAATGTGCACTTTTGCTTTATATTGGGAAGCAGTAATGTTTGTAACATTGACAGATGCAATGGTAGGAGTCGTTATGTGGGAGGACAGCAAATAACTTAGAGGCACAGATTCACCTTACAGCAGTGGTTCTTAACCAGGGGTGCACGCACCCCCCGAGGGGGGGAGCTAGATGCCCTTTCTGGGGGTGTGAGACATGCCAGATTTTTATGATATATCTTTGGTTTAAAGAACTGACCTACTTCAATGATTTTTAATAAGGGGCGCGAGAACATATTTTGAGAACCAAAGGGGTGCAGGCTGCGTAAGGTTAAGAACCACTGCCTTACAGCATTCACTAGGGATGTAATAGTGTAGTTGATTAACCAATTAACTGTTAAGCAAAAGCTTATAGGTTAATGCTATAGACTACACGCATTCCCCCTCCCTCCCCGCCACACCTGACAGTACATTTTTAGCAGGCTGGCTGGAAGCCCAGCTCAGTCCTGGCTCACACTGGGTCCAGGACCTATCCCCACGACTGCTCTGCATTTAAAGTGTATTAGGAACCAGGTGTGCAGGCAGCCGGGTTCAGTTCTGGCTCATGCTGGGTCCAGGAGCTCAGCCCTTTCCCTGGACAGGGGCTGCTACCACCCTGTGCTGCTGCCTCTGTATCAGCCAGTCCATGAGGGGAACTGGTTTTTAAACTGGCTCCCCTTGCAGACCAGCTCCCACCTGGCACCACGGGCTGCTGCCTCTGATGCAGAGTCAGAAGCGTGAAGTGGCAAGGGGCTCCTTGGGAGTGAGGCCGGAACATACTGGCTTCCAGCCCCACCCCCGGAGACTATAGTCGACTAACGGATAAGAATTCATTAAGTTAATTGACTATTCAATTAACTGATATTCACCAAGGAGGATTTTGGGGATGCTTGATAATGGAGACCAGGAAAGCAAAAAAACTCTGAGAGCTCAGTTGGTGGTTAGACTCCGTAAACATGAAAAAAAGACTGACATTCTTGGTTCCCCTCTTAAAGGATGAATTTTATCACAGGTGTGTCAGGGACAGGATGGCACACTGACCAGAATCATCTGTGAATGCAAGACATGTGATGTTAGGCCAACCTAAAATTAACATATGAACATCCTGCAAGTGAGCAGACTGTCCTGCTTAGCTTTCCCTCTTGTTCTGCAGAACTTCCATTGTGAAAACCCTGTTGGATAACACATTTGCTGGGAACTTTATAAGCAAGCAAGGAAATGCTTGATTGTCCTTTCTCTGCTGTGAAGTCATCAAGGTCTGGATGTGATTTCCAGCAAACAGTGAGGCAGGAGAGGCCATATGATCTGTAACAGAATTCCTCAGGCCTTAACAGAGAGATCCTGATTGCTGTCTATCCTAAGTGCTGTGTCTATACTGCAAACCTCTTCTGTAAGAGGAACTACAAATGAAGTGCTCATTTGCATAGATCGCACTCCCATTTGCATAGGTCACGCTCTCATTTGCATTTCCTCTTTGGATCCCTTTTGCTCAAGAGATTTTTGCACAAAATATGCAAAAAAATGAGGAAGAACGGCTCTTGTGCGAAAGGGGGGTTTTGCGCAAAAAGGAGCCGTCTATACAGCTCTTTTTTGCGCAAAAACCTCTTGCGCAAAAGAGATCCAAAGAGGAAATGCAAATGAGAGCGCGCGACCTATGCAAATGAGCACTCCGTTTGCATTTCCTCTTGTGGAAGAGGTTTGCAGTATAGACCTAGCCCTAGTGGTGAACCTAGTCTGTGATCAAAGCTGAGACTCTGAGAGAAGACCAGACAAGGAAACCAGAAGAGCTACATACTTGCTGATCTTGATTCCAGAGTTGTTCCAGCATTCTTGAAGTCCTGTTCCAGGCTCTGGGGGAAAGGGTCATTTAATGGTAAGAGATCCTTCTGCCTGTGCTTAGTGAGAGAGCTACTGGAAAAGGAAATGTTCCCTGGCTCCTTCTTCCCTGTGGGGATGAAACTGCAATTAAGCTAATTTTTTTTTCTACCCTAGAACAGATTTTAAATTAGGGAAGCAACTCCCTGAAAAGGAGGGAAGTAGGCTCAGTCCTCTGGGTTAAGGTACCATGGATTTCATAGTAACAGTGATATGGTAGGTTTGTATAGCACTTTTTCTTCATAGGTCACAAAGCACTTTACAAAGATGGGTAAGTGCCCCCATCCTGTTTTACAGATAGGGAGCAAAGTTTGTGAAATGACCTGTGAAAACAGCCTACACTTAGGTCTGTTAGGGAGTGTTTACATAGCACAGCTAAATTCGAAATAAGCTATGCAACTTGAGCTATGCCAATTACATAGCTTAAGTTGAAGTATCTTATTTCGACTTTTGGTGCTGTCTACACAGCAGTTATTTCGAGAGAGAGCATTCTTCCCCTAGCTTCCCTTACTCCTCATACAATGAGAGTGACAGGAGTTGGAGTAAGCAGTCCTCCAACTCGACATTATTTCAACATTATGTTGAAATAATTGCTTGTGTGTAGATGTGGACTATGTTATTTCAGAATAACATCAGTTATTCTGAAATAAGGCTGCTGTGTAGACATAGCCTAATAGTCCCAGCTGGTGTTCTTGATAGTGAAAAAGCCCAGACCCTCTGACTCTGGGTTCTTCATATTTTTAGCACAGAATTGCTGGAGATGGTGTGGTTACTGATACTTTCCACTGATTTATTATCTTCTGAAATGTTCCCTCAAAATAAATGACACAGACACGAGTATTCAAATTCACTATTAAAATGAGTTTGTTTTGTTGTTGTCAATTACTTTTGCTTTTTTTTGCTCTGTGGTGAATAACTTAAGCAAGAAATATGGCTTCGCTGGTGGTAACATTTTATCCAAATCATCACTCCATTCCTTAATTTTGGGATTTCAGACTTAATTAACTTTATCTACCTATGCTGGGTCTTTATTGGTTAAAATAAACAATTGATTAGGGTACTTTTTAAATTTTCTGTCCTTTTTCAGGCAACTGGTGTGGAGAATCTTGCATTGTCATGGATGATATCAAGAAGAAACGTAGGAAAACAACCTACGACTCTCATAGAGCTTTGCCATGGGAAGATAGAAAACTTAAATCTATGATATCTGGTAAGAATTTTAAACCAAAAATATTGAGAATGAATTTGTATTGGTCAATACAAATATTGGTCAGTTTTACTCATTGAGCTTCTTCGCTCACTGTTACTTACATTTTTAGCAAATGTTGAATGGATGACTGCTTGGCTTCATATTTTATGCATCATTATGATTGGGATAAAAATATGAGAAATGGGAAAACGTGTACAAGGGCTTAGAATCAAGTTTCTAAAACCCAACTGCATAAGGAGTGGCTGCAGCTGTTCCTTTAGCTGCTATTATAGGTATAATCTACTGCCGTGTCTCAGCTCTCTGGACTTCCAGATCACTTCTGTGCAAAATCTAAGTAACATAGATGAGACTAGCTAGTGAATCTACATTCTTTCCTACTTCATCCCACACCTGTTCCGCACTGCAGGTAGTTACATTGCTGTACCAGAGAGAGGTCTGAATGTGGAAGCGAAAGCAAATTTGCATTTTTTAAAGCCACTTTTAGACTGTAGGTGCCTTTATAGGGCCCCGCCTCTGGAATTATCTCATTACTAATTTGTACACTGCACTGTGGACATACGTGGTGTTTTCCAAACAAGTATAGAGACACTGTGATTCAACATGCTTACCATCTATATTAGCTAACTAATGAAGAATTGTAACACACTCTGGGGTTGGGATGGGAGGAATGGGGGGAACGGGGAAGGGAAATAAAGGGGAAAGGAAAATGTTCTTCAAGAGGGAGGTGGTTTTGTTATTTGCTTAGAAAATGTTGTTTGCGAAATACTGAAATTATTTAGTTTCAGAGGGGTAGCCGTGTTAATCTGTAACTTTAAAAATGAATAGTCCTGTGGCAACTTTGAAACTAATAGTTTTTAAAATTATTTATTTATTTCTGTCCCCTATTTCTTAATGAGAGGGGGCACAGAAGGATACGGTAAAAGAGAGGGATCTGGTAATGCTGGAGTGTCAATGTAGAGAAGAGGAGAGAATTTTAGAGAAAAAATCTCTCTCTCTAGTCTAGAGAGAAGAAAGATCAAATAAAGAGGTAATAAATCTATCCTGGAGCTGTTTCCTGGCTCTCCATTTCAGACAGATCTCAGTTGATTCAGTGAAGGACTTCATTGTGCACTATAGATTTTCTCACATCATGGCTTTATCAAAATATGTACCTACAAGACAGAGCAACAAAAAAATACTATTCAATGCTGAATTATAGTGATATATGCAACAATAAAGTTTGAGCTAATCGCATTTGTCTTTTTATTAAGTCTACATGTTTGTCAAATCTCTGAAGAAACTTTTTTGCACATGTGCTAAGGATTGGAGGAAGATGCTGTAAATTATTTCTACAAGTGCTGTAAAATGCAGATATAACAAATGTCCCATTTAATTTCTTTATTCTGTGAGAGTATAACTTGTTTTATGGACACACTTTAATTATTTCAGGATGTTCACTTTGTTCTTGTAATATGAAAATCATTAGACTCAGAATGCTGAGATATGGATGCTTTTGCATGCATGGTGCCCAGCAACAATGTTCCCTCTAATCTTTTCCATCTGTGTGTGGATTTTTTCCATCTGTGTGTGGAATCAGTTTTGTTGTTGTGTGCACCAAAATGTGCAAATGTGCGCCACCAGTAGAAACACATGCTGCTGGCTGTGGGCGCTCTGAGCAGCATTTGAATTTCTTCCGAGCAGCCACACGAGAACAATTTCGAGGGAACCCCCTCACCCCAGCAGCCCAGAGATTCTAATGAGATTAGGCTACATACAAAAAAGGCAACTCTCCTTAAGACATCCCTTTAAAATCCCTTTTCCAATGTAGTCCTAGTATTATTCTGCTTGCTGCAGAGGCAGCTCTCTGGCATTGTGTCCCAGAGGGGAAGGTTTCCTTATGCTTCACTTTAGGATTTATAGCATCAAGGAGGAGGTGAAAGCTGGTGTTGTTTCATAACAGAGACAGTTTCCCCAGAGCAACTCTCTCCCGTAACACTGTTTTTTGCAATCTCTCTCCATGGTCTTTCCTGCAGAAAACCAAAACTGCAGAAAATTATTGCCTGCCCTTGGTTTAGGAGGAGTTCTTGAACAGACAGACGGATGAACAAACAGAGAATCAGATTATCTCAAATTTATAGTAGATTTGAGAAAAATGAAAAAAACTGGCATTCTTTTAAATCTTATCTCACTCTAGGGAGGAGGGCAGGGGAAATTTCATAAGCTGATTCCTTTCTGTATCCTGAAAGAGTCTGTTAATCCAAACAAATTGGCCAGACTCATTCTATAGTGTGATTGTGATTTCAGAACTCTGAAAACAAAATCCTCAGACATGCCTACGTCCTGGAGATCTTGGAATTAATTCTTTCTGTAGCTACACTAGAATTTGCCCAGAATGACTGACTCAGGAGAAAATAAGATGAGTGAAATAAATATCCTCTTAAATTTTGAAAATTAAAAAAACCAGAGATCAAATTATGCTTAAAATGTGATTTCCCAAGAGAAAAGGTGCAGATTTTCTGACATTATCCCGTCTGTTCTACCCACTCCACTTCCACTTAAAACACCAAAACCAACAACAACAAACAGCAGCAGCATTGTACTGAAAGACCACATCAGCAAGCTAGTGTTTTGTTCCTTCTGTCCTCCAGGTTTTCTTCTGCATACTATCTTTCTTTAGTATATTTAAACTGAGAGATTAAGGATGAAATCTTGGCCCATGGAAGTCATTGACAAACTCCTATTTATTATCATGGGGCTAGGATTTCACACAGATGATATGAGTATTTTATTAGTCTTCACATACTGGAATAACTGTTAGTACAGAGGGCCTTTCCTTTCTCTTCTACTGTCTTCTTCTGTGTTTATGCAATTGAATTGATATTTTAATGTTAGTTATTTTTAAACATTTCATTTATGGGTTGTGACATTGAAGGCTCTTTATTAAGAGGTTTTAGTGATTGGTTTTCACAGTAATACTGCCACATACAAAAATTAGTGTCATTATGTGCCTAATATATGTATGTGGTTTCTCTGAATGTGCATGAAAATTGGGTTTTTCATGAGCAGCAGCCACTTAGTTGCACAGCTGGTCGTTTATATTTGAAAATACCTAATTTGGACACATAACATTATTGCAGTTGTGCCAGACTTTTTCAACTCTTGTTAGTATCTCTGGACAGATGAATATTTCATTGTGAGAAGAGACATGTGTCAGAACACATTTTTAAGGAAAAAATCATTGCACATTCAAAGTATTTAAACATTACATATTATCAGCATATAAATATGTGTTAATAGTGTTCTAGTAATTAATATACAGAGTACATTACAGCAGAATTTTTGTATTGTGAAGTGTTTAAAACAATAAATGTTTCCAGATGTGTTGGCAACATGCGGTTGAGTATACGTATCTAAAATAGCTTAAATAAAAATGTTGAGAGTGCCTCCCAGCACATATTTTAAAACTGCAGAATTGTGCATGGGTTAGGAACTCTAGATATGAGACCATATCTTAGGCTACATCTAGATTGCATCCCTCTCTCGACAGAGGAATGCAAATCATGCACGTTGAAATTGCTAATGAAGGAGGGATTTAAATATCCTGCGCTTCATTAGCATAAACATGGCTGCCGCTTTTTTCCGAAATGGAGCTTTTTCGAAAAAAACCCCCCAAAAAAACCCCAGCAGTCTAGATGCGGATCTGTTGAAAATAAACCCTTTTTCAACAGATCCTCTATTCCTCTAAAAATGAGGTTTACAGGATCTGTCAAAAAAGGGTTTATTTTCAACAGATCCACGTCTGCTGTTTTTCAAAAGCTCCTTTTTGGGGAAAAAAAGCGGCAGCCATGTTTATGCTAACGGCGCGGGATATTTAAATCCCTGCTTCATTAGTACTCTAACGCGTTTAATCTACATCTCTCTGTCAACAGAGAGGTGTAGTCTAGACACAGCCATAGTCTTGTAAGGAATTTTTTCCCAAGAAACTAAATGAAGCTTTATGTTTTCTTTATATAAAAATTCTAATGGCTCAAATTCATTAAAATGAATTACACATGTAAATTGTTAAATTAATACATGTCTATAATTTATGTGCTGCATTAATATTTCCATCAACTGGAATGTGAAGAAACAAACCCCCTTTTGTGTGAGTTTTAAAATATTGCATACAGAATCTTTTCAAATCTAATTTGTTGCTTTGTAGGGTTGAGGTGATATAGCTTATCTATTTAAATGATTTGGAATGGGATATATAAATATTTATATCTATATAAATATAGCACACTGTTACCTTGCCTGCTGCAGAGAACCTGGGTGATTGACAGTTATAGAAAATACATTTATTGAAATATGATCTAAAAATCTTGTTCCCAAAGTCACTGTTTTTATTAAGTCTTGAAATAACTACCCTCTCAGTGTTGGAATGGAAAGTTTAGGAAAAATACAGATTATATGATGCTGACATGTAAGTGAAGAAAAGGGCATTTCTAACTTCCATTGTGTGTCAAGGGTGTGACCTTTTGAATCTGGATTGAAACAAATTGGCAATGACAGCTTCTGATTTCCACTGATCTCACTTGAAAAACATTACTGCAAATTGTATCTCAGTAGAAGTGCTTTTCATGATGCATTATTCATGAAAAATCACTTAATCACGTACAGTACCTGCTGAGATTTTGTATTGCATATTAATGTTTATGCAACAAGTCCTGCAATTAAGTCTTCAGTAAGAAAATTCACTTTGTTTAGATAATGAGTTTATAATGTATTTGCATTCTTGGAGCTTTAAACATTATTAATTAATGCTTAAAAAGGTCACATCCCAGGATCTTATAGATCTGTGATCCATTTGCAAAAGGTTTAAATAATAGTCTAATAATAGTAACTTTTTCCTTTATTTTGATTAGTTCTTTAAGTTACATCCTGTCATGGTATTGATTATTCAACACATACTTAATAATTTAGAAAATTGTACTCTGAAGTTTATAAAGGAGGGTGACTTTGACTGGTGTTGATACTGCTCTGTATCCAGCGGACAAGTGCATCCTCTGCTGTCCAAAGTGCCTGTTATGTCCTGACATTTAATTAATGTAAGTGCAATATGAATAAAAAGGATCTCTAATATCATCCATGTGAAATAATGAAAGTTATGTGTACAAACAGTCCTGAATACTTGTTTGCAGTATTCTCTCCGCTCTAGTCAATTTCAAATGTGTCTTTGATCTAGAGGTTGGTAACTCCATTATTTCTGAGATATGCTTTTTAATAAGTGAGAACTGTTTAGCATCAAAGTGTGATTTATCGGTCTCTCTTTGTGGGTTTTTTCCCACTCTTGTCATCTTTCTTTCTTCCATGCAATTCCCGTAGCTGAACTCTGCTTCACCCTGGTTTGGTTTTCTTTCTGTCTTTCTTTCTTCCCTAGTCCTAGACCAAGACCCCACTGTTATGCCTCAATTCTCTTTTCTAGTCCCACCTGAAAACTTCGTCCAAAATAGTTATACTTATTAGTCATCTCTAGAGAGAAATATTAACCAATTAGATGACTAAAGTTCTTCCTTTCTCCTCCTCCTCCTCCTCTAAAGATTAAAAATATACCGGTAAAGGTAGGGCATTAATTTGCAAAACTTCACTGTTGAATCACAGTTTCTCATAATATCTTAGTTTATACCTATGCTTCATTCATACATTGTTTCTTTAGATTGTAAGATGTTTGGGAGTTACTTGCAAGCACTTTTTGTATGTTGTTGGTAAACTGTAATGAACTTTCTCTATGTATTATTAAAGAATGCTAGTAATGCTTTCTTTAAGCATAACATCATTAATATGTAAAATGCAAATGTACACTTGCATCTCAATTGTAGAAGGCAAAGCATAGTTCATGTATATAATTACAGTCTCTGTGCTTAGTTTAAAGATAAGTAGAGAATGGCAAATTAAACTCAAAGTATTTTAATATAAAAATTAATAACAGAGTAGAATTATTATTTACTTATCAGAGACCAAATAGTATTAATTAATCAGCATTTATCAGCATTTGAAGTAATGTGTGAAATAAAGAAAACCCACTAAAGTGTATGGTCTTCAACTGTGCTGTGAAAGAAGCCCTTGTGTTCAGCAGGTCTAAGAAGTCTTTACCAAGTAGAAGCTACTTGGCAATGATTGTAGTGTTAGATGTAGTTCATTTCTTTTTCCTTTCTGGTGGTGTAATATTATAGTGGATGGTCTCATCCACAGAAAAGAGAGACAAGTATCTGAACTGACACTGACTGATGTCACTTCAGAGGCCTCTTGAAAATTCTTCTGTGACACTAATCAAAGCAGGCTTGAGGTAGCTAACCTTTTCCTGCTGCTGTGGTAATCAGAAGTGAATGCGTTGGGTGTATGATGCATTTATATCACAATGTAGAACTTCAGTTGTTCTTTGTGGCATACATTGTTCTTAGTCTTTTAAATGTTAGGGTTATAGTCTTTAATGCTCTTGTGTAAAAAGGAGCTGCAAACTCTAGTATTTACAGAATTTTCAAATCCTGGTACAAATGAGATTTAGGCTAATTCTATGTTTCCCCACAGGTCAGATTATGTGAGGCGAAGGGGTGTAATGTGCACCAAAATGCTGTGCTGTAACTCCACCATTGGGATATTGCAGGCTCATACACTACATTAATCCTAGTTGGGATTAATGTAGTCCTGTTAACAGATAGTGGGAGCCTTCTAGTTTGCGCCATCAGAGTCTACGTGGAGGAGTTAGACCACAACACTTTGGTGTGTACAGCTAGCTTGAACTACCGGGCCATATAGACAAGTCCTTAGGAATGTAATGGTTATCCCTCAATGTGCCAAAATTTATATTTACAGTATACATACTAAACACATCAATATATAATATAGCAGCAAGTTTACACACAGCTGAAGCTTCATTTTTTACCTATTCTGGTCTCTGTGTGCTGAAAACAGACCATGATCTCTGATGTTAATTTTTTATAATAGTAGGGCTAGTATCTTTTTACATTCCTGTGAAGCATTATGTTTCTTCTCATATAGAAGGAGAGCATAGACTTCCCTCACTCCTTCCTCTCCTGGTCTTCCCCGCCTTCTCCTGCTTTGGTGGCCTATTAATTAAGACTTCAAAGTTGATCTGTTTGGTGGAGAACTTTAATGATGTAGTAATGTTGTTTAAGAAGATCTAACATATTTATTATGCTACTGATGATTTGTTAAATAGTTATGTGTTTCATACAAAATTGTAAAGTTCAATGACATATTCCTGAGGACATGAAGCGAATACAAATCCAATTCTTATTATCCCAATGTTTCAGAAGAGTTTTTCCCATTTTGCTAGATTTTTCAGCATAAAATTTGCTTCTTAATGTACTCATTTTAAAATCTTGTCTGTAAATAAAACCCTCAACTTGCATAAATATGCAACTTCAATGAAACAGTATTCCCTTTACAGCTGTTGGGGATCTAGCCCAATATGTGTAAAACAGAATGGCACAGAACATCTGCTGTTGCTAAGGAATGGTGTCTGTAAGCTACCTTTTTTTTGTGCACCTGATCTTGTGCTGATGATGCAGTTAAGGATAAGCTGAAGTAGTTCTAGCTATTTACAGCTGCCAAAAGACTTATGGAGCAAATATGCAACAGTTGCTAAGTGGGATATTGGAAGACCTGCCTTTGCCTCCTTCTCCCTGGTCAGGGATCAGTAGGGCTGCATGCTGCCATCACAAATCCCTATGCCGGAGTGATCCTCATGTCTACATTGCAGTTAAAAACTTGTAGCTGGCCTGTGCCAGCTGAGTTGAGCTTGTGGGGCTTGGGCTATGGGGCTGTTTAATTGATGTGTTCAGGATGGAACCTGGGCTCTGGGACCCTACAAGGTGGAAGGGTCACAGACCTCAAGCTGCACCCTGAGCCCAGATGTTTATAATTAAACTTGCCCTTAGCTTGAGATCCACAAGCCTAAGTCAGCCAAATCAGCTACACCAGCGTTAGAGCTGTTTTATGCCAATGATGATGTGCAAAGCAGCCACACTGCTGAATCTAGCCCCATGTGTATTATTAGGTATAGTGTATTTGCAATTCTATCACTAAACACTTGAGTTTGGTACTGATTTTTCAGTTAATTAACCCTGCCCAAGATCTTTCATTTTGCTGCATTATGTAGCTCTAGTGCAGGGTTGGGCAATAATTTTAGAAGGATCGTCACTTCACAAATTTTTGTAGTACCCCCAGGCCTCCCCAAAAGGGGCAGAGCTCAGGTGGAAGGGGCAGGGCCAGGACACATCGTGCTCCCCACCCACAGACTCTGATCGGCCTGGGGGCAGGAAGAGCACGTGAAGTCTTTGCACCCCACCCCCCAGTGACTAGAGAGAATCGCCAGCTGTTTTGAACATCTGGTGGTTCACTCTAAGTGCCACATGCCCCTTGTAGGGTTGGAGGAGACTTCGCAAGCTCCACCATCCTCAGGTTGGTTTGGGGGTGGGGAAGCAGCATGGCGGCTGTGGGCCAGTGATTGCTGAAAGCAGGTGGGCTTGACGCTTAATGTAGTCCATGGTGCCACAGACTACAAAGGGCCTTTGTTTCTATTCTAGGCATGGGTTCCATCTGAGACAAGTGACTATCTGGTGAAGCACCATCAAAAAGCTCAATAGTCCATCTGGGAACTGAGCAATCACTAGAGCACCAACACAGGATCCAAGTGTGGAGCTTCCTCAGAAAACTAGTTTATTTCCATTGGGCCTGATGCAACTTTCCATTCAGTCAGGGCTAACCATTAGTGTTCATGACAAATGGCTTTGATGGAAAATGCCAAGAAATCTGTAGCAAAATGGTAAAAAAAATTGCACTGAACTGGAATCCAAACGATATTTTTTTGATCGTGAATCTAGTTGCATGACTCTCTTACAGGGTTTTTTTCTTTATGGCAGGAATCTAAAAGTAAGCTAATTTTCTGTTAGCGACCACTGTTGTCTGTCTCTGAAATGAAAGAGCAATATCTATTGAAAATTAAAATACTGAATCATATGTAATTAAGGGACCTATCAAATGAGTACTTACAATCAAGAAAAACAGATATGAATACAATTTTTATTAAGGAGATGCAATATAATTAATAAGCAGATGTTCATATTTTAAGATAAAACATACAAAGTTTTGAATGAAAGTGTGTATCATGGGTTATTTGTAAATATCTGTTCTAAATTTGGAAAGCACGTATTTGTATATCTGGTGGAGGTGGTGTAAAATTGCATATATCCTTTCTCATTTACATTGGTATATGTCCATAGAAGTGTGTAGTTTTCTTCAGAATGAGTTCTCAATTTTTAAAATAGTTTTTTGTTAGTAAAGGAAATCATGCTGTTCAATAAATTGAGTGTCCAGCTGGCTAAAGGTTTAAACAGGAAAAGGACACAAGAAAATTCTGTGGTAGGTATAAGATAAACATGCTCTTGTTTATTCTTTGTTGATATTCTGATTGTTTAGAAGTTTGAATTTTTTTTATACTAGCTTTGGGCTGTTCTTTAGAAAAACCAAACAATCATCCCAGTCTATATGGCGGCTTTGATCTTTGTTTTCATATTTGTTGTAAGAGGCAAAAAGTCTGGCAATTTGTTGCATTTCATGCTTTGTCAGATCATGCCCCCTCAACACATGTTATCCACAGATGGTTTGGAGGGGAGAAAAAGAAAAGGCAAAGTGCCTTGAGTTTGACATCTCCAATAAATTCCTATGAGATTGTTTTATAAATGTCAGCATATTTGTGGTGGTTCATGCAGGTGCTTACACAGGACTTGTGGCCTTTCACCTAGCATAATTAACTCCCTTTTATTTCATAATGTTTACCATTTCTTTCCTTAACCTTTTTGTTTTTACAGAGTGCTCTTGAAGGAAAACTCAGCAAGTTGCTCAAACACCTGCTTGCCATGAGGCAAACACTGAGCTTCATACTTGCCCCAGGACAGAAGTCCTGTGAGAGAGCTCATCAAATACTACCCAACTGTTGTTTATGCTAGATTGCTAAACCATGTGATAAGATGTCATCAATCTCTGGAGGAATGCTGCAGTGACTTGCTTGTTTTGACACTTATTGTACCATCTGCACCTTGGGTAAGTCAAAAGTCAAGACTTCATATTTTTAAATTCACTCATAGAAACATTCTATTTTAGAAGGTGTCTGCATAATTTTTCATGGTTTGGGGTTACCTTTATTACTTCCAGGTGTGTATATCTGCATGAATCCAGGGGCTGCAGAGTTGTGTTTCTGCGCATTTCGGATAATTAAGTTGACAAAAGATTGATTGTAATTTAAGTTCTTTATCAAAATAAAATACTGTGCAATTATTTTCTAATATATGTTCAACTACACAAAGATAATTTGGCTGACAAACAAGACAGGCTGAATGTGTTTAGTGGAGGAATGTAGAAAAAAGAGATCTTTCTTGGAACATTACTGATCCATGAGATTAATAATGGAATATGCAGCTTATTGTCTCCTAGGTCACTGATGTAAAACCAGGCACACTCAGAAATGACCAACCATTACTATCTCCCCCACTGTTTTGCATGGTCTTCCATAAAACATAATTTGGTCATATCAGGCTAATTCCTGGTAGATAGATGTCTCTGTCATAAATGTGGATGTTTGACATACTTTTGGGGAATTTTTGTATGAAATGCAAGGTTTGAATATACTGTGGGTATTGATATATCTTTAAACCTGGGAAAAAATGTTTTAGGGATATTAGCAGGCCATTTTGAGAGATTCTGCACTATGCTTGCACCTGAAATATTTAATTGGTGGGTAAGTATCAATTTCCCAGGCTGCCAATTTGGCATTTTTCATGTGCATGGAAGTTCCTTAAAGTGAACTATAGGCCCAGGAACCATCTAAAAATCTATTCGTGATGGGCTGTACACATGTGCTACTGAACATTAGGATTAGCTACAAACTATCAAACACATTTTAAAAAACCATTGTCTTTATCTAAGGAAGGTGCTAAGTGGTAAAAATTAACAATTTTTAAAATGTATGCTAATTAAAATGTTTTTTAAACCCACTTCATTTTCCTGATGTAATCAGGACCTGTGTGAGATTATAAAAGGAATCACCTTAGTTACTTTCTTACTATTGTAGCAATCATTTTATTAGGTCCTTTAATATGACAGTTTAGTCCTTCTGTCTTTAAAAATATAGCTGAGAAAGGAATATACATAATGGAGTGACATAAACATGAGGTTGGGATTATAGTATTAATAATTTGGTGAAAGCAGAAATTATTAATACACTGTATAATTGGAAAGGCAGAAGTCTTTTTCCCACAGAAATTGAAGCTTTATAGCACTACAGAGCCACCGATATATAAATCAGATTCTGAAGCTGTGATATTTTGATACCTAGAAAAACTATTACTAGTACACGACTGAATTTTGTCCCTCCTGTGCCTTTGGGCAGCAGTAGCTTTGGTGGGGAGCTGGAAAAAACTTTTCTCTGGCATGTTGTTTTTATTTAAAAAATTGTAGCTTTTTTTAATCTCCTGAAGGGCTTGATGTTTGAACAAATCTTGAGGGAGATGAATTAAAGATAAATTGATCTGGTCATAGGTATTTGACAAATTGCAAAATCATGTTACAAATTTATCATTTGCCTTTCCAATTATCATCGCATGGATACCACCTCCACACATAGGATTTATGTTTGTATAAGTATATAATTTAGTTATAGAGTAATGATCTTCTTAAGATACTGTAATTAGCTCCATGTCATTACTATCATGGCTATGCAGCACCAAACTATCTTTATTTCACATTGCCCAATTCAAAGCTAATCTGGACTTCTGTGTGCAACTGTCTCTAAAAGGACTATGACTGACCCAAATACCAGATGCTTTTAGTACATAAAGAAATGTGTATGCCTCTCTTTCTACTGCATAGAGGCTGATACTCAGTTTGCATTGGCTTTGCACCCTCAGGCTCTTTCAAAGGCAGCAGTATATTTCAACCAAGAATAAATAACATGTTTGTTGTTCTGAAGTCTAAAAGGAACATTAAAATCTTGAAATGTGCATGAATTACAACATACCCACATTCTTGAGGTTCCAGCCTCGGGTGTGAGATTCAAGCTTTGGGAAATGACTAGCAAGTGAAAATAGGGTTGCCAGATGTCCAGTTTTGAACTGGACAGTCCAGTATTTGAGCTTTCTGTTCAGAAACAAATTGAGAAAATATAAATGAGAAAAATATAACTGTCCGGTATTTTCTAAATAAGATGTAATATAGATTGTGATGTAATGTCAAGTGTGTCTGGTATTTTTGTTGAAACCATCTGGCAACCCTAAGTGAAAATAATTTAAATCCAAAAGGGAGAACTAAACATCTGACTGGAAAGAGTGAGTTTCTTCTCCTCAGCTGCCCTCATTGGAGAAGAGATTCACTGGCAGCGCCACTGCTAATGTGGCAGCAATAGTGGCTGGAGCTCCAGGCCCTTTGAATTGCCGACAGAACCCTGAATGGTATTCTCCAGGCAGCTCAGAGGGGCCTCTGGGGAGGAGGCTGCAGCACGATGTGCTCTAAGCAGTATTGATGACTGGCTGCCCTGTTTCACCCCTTCCTCCTGAGGCCCTGACCCTTCCGGGAGCATAGAGCTGGGCTGTTGGCCCCTCTGTATATGGTTTTCCACACCAGAGGGTTGTTTTAGAGCATCTTATTCTAATAAGTCTTTTGTGAATTTAAATTGATTTTATGTAAATATTGTAATTTTGCATAATTCATATTATCTGTATCTGTTTTGGTTAAACAATGCACCCTAGCAGTACAACATTGAAGGATTAGGGTTATGAAATATTGCATGAATTTGAATTTACCTCCCAGAACATTGCTAGTCTTGCAACTGGCCAGATCTACAATACAGACTTTTGCCAACATAAGTATATCAACCATGTGTGTGTACCTGACATAGCTGTACTAGGAAAAGCCCCTAGTGTAGGCACAGCTATACCAACAAAACATCACTTACTTTGTAACAACTTGTATCATTTGACAGTGCTGGAATAAAATTATAGTTTTACTAGCATAAACTGCTTCCATGCTAGGAGAAGTAGGGATATATGCACATAGGCAAGTATATATATTAGCAAAGCACACCAGTGTAGACCTGGTCTTTATCATGAAGACTTTCTTGACATAACATTTTATACCACTCTCTGAGAGGCCTACATTTAATTATTTGACTGAAGTTAGTTGTTTAAGTTCAATGAGTCTTTTCATGGGTAAGTGCTCCCTTTTCCATCTATGAATTCATTATGCCAAAAACGTCTTCCTCAAGAGTAAATTAACTGCAAGCCTTGGTGGCAGATGCATGCTTCAGAATCTTCCAGAAGGACAAAGAGATCCTCCATCCATGTTCTAAATCTCCTCCCTTCCCCCTGACTTCCATCTTAACCAAAGTAGTATATTTAGTGAATATCTGTTTGTATAGCTCCAAGTTGTAGCTCTGCAAATTTCAACAGTGGGGGCATGTTTAAGGCAAGTCAAAGAGGCCACCTTAGTCCTAGTATTATTCTTTCCCAGACTTCGTATTCATCGCGGACCTTCAAAACTTCAGTATTCTTTCCTAGACCTCATGTGCATTCCAGAGAATCAAAACACTCAATATACTGGATGCCAAAAGAGTGCTAGCATCTTATATAAATAGGACCAGTCTTTAGAAAATCCCCTAATCTCCTCATATCCTTCAAAGAATCTAGAAAGGGTTGAGCTATTTCTTCTCCATGCTTGTCCAAGTGGTTTAGGCTACATATAAATTTTGTCCCTCTTCCTTCAGGGGACAAATTTTGTCCCTCTTCCACATTCTACTAGGGCTCATTTTGTTTTCAGCAACAAATAAAAATAAAAAAATCTATAAATTGAGCACAGAGCCTACACTCCACACCTAAGCACCCTCCCAGAGCCCTCACCCTCTCCTGCACTCCAATCCCTTGCCCCAGCCCAGAGCTTGCACCCAAACTCCTTCCCAGAGATCCTGGACCCCCTCCTGCATGCAAACACCCTCCTAGACACCTCTTTCTGCAGACTTCCCTCTGGCCACATCCTGGTGAAAGTGAGAGAGAGCAATGGAGAGAGGAGGGATGGAGTGAGCAGAGGTGTGGCTTTGGAAAAGGAATGGGGCAGTTGATGGGGGAAAGAGCTTTTGGGTTTGTGCAATTACACAGATAGTAAGGGTAATGGTTCCTGCTGGAATCTCCCATAGGGATGCCCATTTGGGGCACCCCTTTTTATAATGTGATTCTGTCTATATCTACATTTTGCTCATGTCCATAAAAGTGTTCAGCTCTCTTTTATTGGTCTATGCCCCCTGGAAATGTAAGGGACCCCAATTTTCTATAGACTGTATAAGTTCCCTTTATTCTCATTCTCATTAACGCACAATCCGTATCCTGTGATTAAGGTACATATAAGAGGTAGATGTGCCATTGCAGTATTTCTATGATTTAATATTAATTTTTCCCACTATTACCACTTAGTACATCTTTTCCCATAATCTTGGGGCTCAGGTTATTTCTCAGTCATTGTTACTTGACTTCAAAGCTTCAGATAACTAAGCTAAAATCTTGCATGCCTCAACCTACAGGTTCTCGTGTTTCAGCTTGTATTATGTCTACATGATTCTTCTAAATACTGATCAGTCTTATACTTTTATAATCCTACAAATTAACTCTAACACAATGATGTAATATGGGCAATATCTGATGTAACATGTTGATTGATCATAACATCACACAACAAATGAAAAACTAAAATAATATATATATGAAATGCCTTTTTTTGCCAGTCCATAACATCGAGAGAGAAATGGCAATATTTTTAATGTGGAATTTATATATGTTTAATATATGTTCTGCTCACTGTTACTTCTAATTAGCATTTTAATGATATGCTGAATAAATGGTTTTGTATATTCTTATTCCTATCTCAAATATTTGTATATATAATTGAAATATTCTGAATATGTGTGTTGAATTTGAAATACCATGTCTGGCTTCAATTTTATAGTTGATGATTAATTCTAATATCCAGCACCAAATTTGAAAAAGAGATTAATTTTCATAATCTTCTTGGAAATTCAGGTGGAACGTGCATTTTGAATTAGCACAGGAACCTCTAGCAATTTTTTTATCTATGAATGTTTGAATAGATTTGTGATATTTATGGCTTTCAAAATCTTCCTGCCTTACAGTGCAATATAGCATAATTCCTTTGGAAGAGAAGCAGAAGAAATGAGTTTCTGGTAATATTCTGTTGGTTTAGAAATAAATACAAGATTGTGAAGTGATGTAGGACAAAGCACATACAACCCTTCAAAGAGAAAATAAAAGGATGATTGCATCCTACAAAATACCAAATATGTTCCTAATATATCTTAATTGCATACTATTGCCATTCATTGGCTATTAAGTTGTATTTAGATCAATTACCATTTGTATTTAATATAAGAAATATACCTTGAATGAAGCCCACGGAACACAGGATTAAAAGAAAGAGTTGAACTTAGTTGAACACTTCTGCTCCTTTTGGAAACCAGGAGGTGGGTGGGCATAAGCCCGACCACACCTAAAGTGCCCTTCTCCTGCTTATGGGGAGGATCCTCTGAACCCTGGAGTCCAACTGATTATGGGGGACAAAGAAAAACAGGGGTTGGTATGAAGGTCAAAGGGCCACAACAAGGGAACTGGATGGGGACACTGAGCAGAGGGCCCTGGATGGTGCCCACAGCTCCCCAAAAGCATCAAGGGAGTCAGCAGAAGCCACCCAGAGGAATTCCACCCAGATACATGAATGGACAGAGGAACAGAAAAAAAGCTCCACAGTTGCAGACTCCTCCCTCAGCTAACCTCAGCTCCCTGGTTTTATAAATGGCCATCTTGGCCATAGCCAGGAGGAGGCTGATGAGGATGTCTCGTGATTTTGTGGGGCCCTTGATAGGGTGCACATAAATCAATAGGTGAGGGAGAAGTGCAGTCAGAACCTCAATAAGAAATTCTGAAGGAGCCAAAAGAGGGGCTATAAACTGGCACAGGAACAGGTATGAATTGTGCCAAGTACACACCCATGCTCAAAGCACCATGGAGGATCTGCAAGCTGATGTTCTTGGGGAGCCATGGTACCAAGGTGGAATACAAACTGGCCCACTGGGGCTCCCCACCTGCAACTGGTGGCAAGAGGTCCCACCATTTGGTATCTGGCAGAACAGGAAAGTGGGGAAGTGAATAGTGTGAAGCATCAGTGTGTACAGATGGTGTCTTGGCACGCTTTGAAAGGAGGCTGGCTGCAGTATTGGCTCAGGTGATGAAGGGGAGGTGTGTGGGAAGGCACATGGGACTGGAGGCCTATGGAGAAATCTGGATGGCTAGGGGTGAGAAGGGTGGGTGGGGTGCACACTCTTGCAGGACTTGGTTGAGATAAACCTGAGCAGTTGACAGCAAAGTGTCCCTCACCTCCTGAAGTACATGCCGTATGCTGGGCGAGTGGCAAATGATCCACCCAGTCTCCCTGGTCATAATCAAGGACTTCTCTGACTATCGAGATATGGATTATGTAGCATCTTCACATGGAGATTAAGGATGTTAACTAATGACTAATTTACTAGTCGTAGTCGATGGAATTTCTATCAACTACTCAACTAGTCGATGGGCAGCGCCACACAGAGCCCGGAATCAGCTGTATGGTGCTGCCGCTTTAAGTACCCTCTCTTCCCCCTTCCCCTTTGCTGCCTCTGTATCATAGAGGCAACATGGGGGGGGGGGAGGGAAGGAATTGATTAGTTGACTCAATTATCCAATAAACATTTGCTTATTGGATAGTCAACTAGTCCTTAACATCCTTAATGGAGATATGGATTGTGTAGCAGGGGTTCCACAAGGAGGTCTGCTACCACAGTGGCCCGTAAGTACTGGCCACTGAAAGGAGATCCAAGTAGAAGGCTGGCAGCTCAGAGGTCTCACAGAAGACCTCTGGGATGGAGATAAAGGAGCTCCCGGTTATATCGGAACCCTCAGAAGCGGTGGAGGAAAGTGTGCACCAAAGTGCTCCACACCAGACTACCTTTACCATATAGGAACTTATGCAGAGCCTCGAGGATGAAGACATGGACTTGCTTGTGCAAATACATCAGGCCCTGACATTCCTCCTCCAGGGGAAGGTGAGAGCCCCTGCAGAGACCCAGTGCAGTCTTGTCCAGAAGAACCCCAGCATCAGTGTCTGGATGTCAGCCAGGAAACCTGAGGTTGGGATCAGGGTAATGAGATGATGCCACAGGACCAGTTGGTTAAGCACCAGTGCTCTCCGTTTCAGGCAGAGGCACCGAAGTAGTTCCATCCACCTCCGCAACTGCTCAGATACCCTGGACTCCAAATCTTGCCTGTTTTCTGGTGGGGAGGGGTACATGACGGAAAGAAAGATGCTGAGAGAGAGCAGCAGACCGGCAGTCCACCGGATGGCCTGAAGTGCAGGTGGGAGGGAGGTCGCCTGCCACCTGGCCTCAATCACCATGCCAGAACTGTTGACACAGTTGACCCAGTCAGAGAAGGTCACCAAATAAATGGCTTGACAGGGCTTCACCTGCACCAGGTAGATCTGGACCACATAAAAACATAAAAATGGCCATACTGGGTCAGACCAAAGGTCCATCTGGCCCAGTATCTTGTCTTCCTGCAGTGACCAATGCTAGGTGCCCCAGAAGGAATGTACAGAACAGGTAACCATAAACTGATCTCTTCCCTGTTACTCATTCCCAGACTCTGACAAACAGATGCTACAGACACCATTCCTACCCATCTTGGCTAATAGCCATTGACAGACCTAACCTCCATGAATTTATCTAGTTCTTTTTTGAATCCTGTTAAAGTCCTGGTCTTCACAACATCCTCTGGCAAGGAGTTCTACAGGTTGACTGTGTGTTGTGCCAAGTAATACTTGCTTTTGTTTGTTTTGAACTTGCTAACTATTAATTTTATTTGGTGTCCACTTGTTCTTAAGGGAACAAATAAATAACTTTTCCTTGTTCACTTTCTCTACACTAGTCATGATTTTATAGACCTCTGTCATATCCCCCCTTAGTCTACTCTTTTCTAAGCTGAAAAGTCCCAGTCTTTTTATCCTTTCTTCATATAGCACCCGTTCCAAACCCTTAATCATTTTTGTTGCCCTTTTCTGAACCTTTTCCAATGCCAATATATCTTTTTTTGAGATGAGGCAACCACATCTGTATGCAGTTTTCAATATGTGGGTGTATCATGGATTTATACAAAGGCAATAAGATTTTCTTTGTCTTATTCTCTATCACTTTTAAAATGATGTCTTAAATTCTATCACCCTTATCATGAGGAGCACATTGTCAGCATACACTTACAGGACCAACCAAATGCTTCTGCTGCAAGTGAGTTATCATTGGGTCACTCTATATTGGATCCAGTGATTATATTACATTTTTATATTACATTTGTACTCAGAGTTCAGTGAGTTATTTTATTTGCATGAACTTATTAATAAAAATGCAAAATGAATAAAGCATTATTAAATGTTTGATATAAACTGCTAAAAGAAATTAACTTCAGTCTATAGTTGCCACTTCATAATGATGGACTACTCTTTTCTGCATCTACCCTAGTATTTTCTTGAATTATTCAACAATTGTACAAGATGGTGATTAAAATAGGTAAATTCTCTGCCTTTGTTAGCATTCCCACCATTGATCGTACTGGTGAAGTCATACCGGTGGTAGTGTAAGGGTGCAAGAATTTAAAACATCTTTGTGCCAAAATACAGTGTAGTAGCATGTGTGTTATGTAAGATCACTCAGATGGTGTAGATAAGTGTAGAATTTTTGTGCTTTAAACCGTTAAGTGAAACTTGTTAAGTTTGAACTGAATAATCCAGAAAAATATGGAAATTTTTAGAACATTGTGACTGAAAACAGAATAATTTTTTAAAAATTATCTGAAGCAATTTGTGATCCTTCTAAAAGGTCACTGAAGTGATGGTGTTTTATTGATAAAACTTGTATTTACCACTCATGTAAAAACACTTTCAACAGCTGTGCCCCAAGAAGTTATGGACTATAATTCGGAAAAATATTCTTGGCAAAGACAATCTTCTGCTGTGCTCTTCTCCTTTAAAAAATATGGGTTTAACATTTGCAGCATATCAAATTGTAACTATTTACATCTGAAAGGGTTATGAAACAAGCTATTTTGTTACCATTTCATTACTTTTTCACTTGCATGGTGTTGTCTTCAGATTTCATTCACTCTTGTATGTATCGCTATCTATAGGACGCTAGTGAAAAAATAAGGAGCACAAAATTCTGAGGGAAAAGGAATCTAAAGTTAAACTATGAATTAAGTTTGATCTTTGGGTTTTTTTTACTAATTATTTGTCTATTTTTAACCAGCATCAAAAGCATGCTAATCATCGTAAACATGAATAGTTAATCATATAAAGGACATGAACATGACATGATATATGACCTATGACTACAAATTGCCTTTTTAATGACATAATGAAAAAACTTTTATTTGAAATGACAATGAAGGGGATAAATGCTTTAAATCCTCTGTTTTGTAACAGGGTTTACTTGACTTTCCAGACCCGTAACTATGGGACGATCAGGTGATGTGCAGTGTGGCATTCATTTTTAAGACAGTTATTTCATATATACCTGTCCGCAAATTGTTGTCTTCCTTTTATGTAATCCTTCCATGAAAAGTGAGAACAAAGACAGATCATTTTATTGACAGCAACAAATAAAAAAATCTATGAATTGAATATTTTCCAGTAAACCAAAAGAAATTTGATCACATTGTTACATTGTTTCCCCATCATATTAATGTTCTCTTTTAATCTTTGTTTATTATAGAGGCAATGTTAGTAGCTCCTTAAGTTAAAGATGTACTAAGATTTGCATTTAAAACAGCTTTGGAGTCTCTCTCTCTCACATTTTAATTTCTGATTTTAGTCTCCATAATTTAGCACACTGACTGGTTGGAGCAAAATTTAATTTTGGGGTTTTTTTTAGTAAAATATTTGTAAATGTT
The DNA here is from genome assembly GCA_019425775.1 of Rafetus swinhoei. Lineage (NCBI taxonomy): Eukaryota > Metazoa > Chordata > Testudines > Trionychidae > Rafetus > Rafetus swinhoei. Next base: position 61,919,457 of record CM033427.1, read on the forward strand.
TCCAGCAGAAACATTTTTAAAATGATTTCTCTGTGAAAAAAATTCCAGAATTTTTATATATTCACTTTCATAACATCTCATACTTTTGAAAATGTTCATTTAAATGCAAAACCAGTTATTCTCCTGATTGGTTAAAACCACAATGATAAGGAAACTAAAAGGCCATGATTTAATGGTTACTTATATTGTCTGATATCACTCAGCTTGTGCCTGCTCCCCCAAATCCCCACTCCCACTTCTCATAGAAGCAACTGGGGGGAGTCAGGCTAGAAAGAAAGGGGCCTTGGTCCCCAACCCATATAAGCCTCACTCCTTAGCCTGCATTTCATCCCATCTCAGCTCTGACACTGAACCAGTGTTTGCATTTGTTTTGCTGACTAGCTGTTCTGAATACAGAGTGCTCATATAAACCCTCAGCAAGCTGCTTAAGCATCTGTGTTACTTTAAACATATCAGTAGCCTCACTGAAATCCACTGGGTATCTTAAGTATTTGGTTTGTATGTTCTTACAAATCAGGGTCATAGCCAAAGTCACATCATATTCATTCTTCTTTCTATTTCCTGCCAACAAGTAAGTTTTGACAGTAGGAGTTACAGTCTCATTTTTTAGAAGACCATTTCTTCCTGGAAAACTACAGGGATATGTCTACACTGAAGCTGCTTGAACTAACAGGCTAAAAATATCAGTGTCAGGCTTCGTCTAGACTACAAGCCTCTTTCGAAAAAGTCTCTTTCGAAAGACAGCGTCTAGACTACAAGCAGATTTTTCGAAAAAGTGAGCCACTTTTTTGAAAGACTCTAGACGCTCTCTTTTGAAAAAGCATTGTTTGCATTCAATAGTGCCTTTTTTTGAAAGAGTACTTTCGAAAAAAGGCGTTATTCCTCATAAAATGAGGTTTACCGCGATCGAAAAAACTGCCACATTCTTTCAATTTACTTTCGAAAGAATGCAGCTGCAGTCTAGACGCAAGTGAAGTTTTTTTTAAAAAAAGGCTACTTTTTCCAAAAAAACCCTGTAGTCTAGACACACCCTCAATGTTGTAGCACCAGTGGTGGCTGCGGCTAGCCAGTTACATGTGGTTCCAGGGAGTGAGATGGGCTTGACTCAAGTGGTCAGGCAGAGCCATTGCACACTGCTATTTATAGTGTGCTAGCTTGGGCAGAACTACAATGAGTCTGTCTACCTGGGGTTGGAGACATGCTTCCAAAGTAAATTAGATGTGCTCTAGAAGGCTTGTCAGAAATATAATTTATTTTGGAGTTGCGTGCTTTGCTTTTCAGATGAACTGGGCTGTAAGTGTACCTCTTGGCAGGCCACCCAGTGCTTCCTTTGACATGTATCAAATGCCAGGTACAGGATGAGTCTAAATAAATTCATAAACATAGTTTCAAGTGGGAGTTCCTCTGACATATTAATTAAGGCTGGACAGAGCAGCCTTAACAACAATCTGAAATATCATTAGACTCAGGAAAAGGAAAATTCTACATTTTAGAACAAAAAGTTGTTTTGTTTTTTAAAAGAAGGGCACAAAAGTAAAGAGTATCTAGTATCATAAGGCAGCTAACTGCATAATAATGACCTTTCTTTTGAGATAATTTAATCTTGCTACTTCATAAATAAGGGAGCATTTTAAAAAGTGAAGAAAAACATGAACTGCTTGCAAATAATTAGATATTTTGGATTATAAATTGAGTGCCGGATCATTCTTCCGTTAAGCCGAGAGTGCTGGGTTTTTTTCTTAATGTGCTAACAGTATTCTCAATGCTGTACCATACATGAAATTAAGATATGTTTCCCTTGAAATTTTCCAGGAAATTAGCATATACTGAGTTAAACTAAAAGAGTTCATTTTAGGTGAAACTGATTGAACAAAGCTGAGTAACTTGATGTTGTGCAGGAAAATGCACAGAGGTCGAGGAAAAAATTAGCCTTCTGACCTATGGACACAGCATGGAGTATCACTGCCATCCCCCATCACTGTACCACCCTCTGTAACCCAAATATATATCCCTCTTACTGTGGGGCTTGATTGTCTGCTCTGTTAACATCTGCATAAAGTGAGTGCAAAGTAGATCCATTCTGATTTGGTAGTGTTTGATATTCACTCTCCACAGGTATGAATAACTACACGATGTGTAAGGCAATGGAGGAGCTCTTGGGATGGCTCTCTTGGGATGGCTTGTTAATTCCTAGTGAAAAATCTATTCAGGGATGTTATCTGGAGTCATTGAAGCTTAGGAGGAATGAGGATTGGTTAGTTGGTGTGCCTCTCTTTATTTGTTCCCTAATTAACATGGCCTCAAGAAAACCTACCTTTCCCGTTGAAAAAGGCAGAACTAAGTATTATCTAGACCACATAACTATCTTTAATTTGTTAGTTATCCAAATTATCCTCCACATACCTGAAAACACCCACCTACTTCCCCTAGAGTGTTGAGATCAATTATTTATGGTGCTAGTAAACAAGGGTTAAAATTTAGTGTTTTTACTTTAAAGAGGTACTTTAGTGGGTGGCTGTGGTGAATTGAATTTGTTTAGTACCTCCTTATTATCCCCTTATGCACTATGAGTGAAAGGGCATCCAAAGGAGGTTTCTTAATATTTCATGGATAAGCTCATTTTCTGAGGAATCTCGGAGTAAAAAGAAAGGAAATTAGGGACTCGTCCTTGATGCATTCTGCTAGTGCAGTGATAGAATTTGTTAGTTGTTCTTTGAATGGTTGCAGGTATATATTCCATTCAGGTGTTTTCATGACTAGTGCACTGGAGTGGAAGACAATTTGTCCCATGGCAGTACCCATCAGGGTTGTGTACATGTCCTGCCTTATGGCCCCTGCCAAGACTATATATATCTTTCCCTTCCCTTCCCCAACTTACTTCTTACTTCCAATACACGTAGTGCTCCATTTAGGGATGTTAAAAAGTGGTCTCTTTTTGGTAAATGTGTAATAGCTGAAAATTTCAGCAGTTACATATTTACATGCTTAAAAGCCAGATCCCCATGAGCACCCGCTCCTATGGCACTGCCTTACCTCCTCCCCCCACTGCCTCTGATACAGAGGCAGCAGGGCGAGGGGGGAGGACAGGTGGGAGCCAGTATACATGAGGAGCTGGCTTTTAAGCTCACTCCCTCTATGTACTGGCTCCTGTGCTGATGTCTCTGGGGGAGGTGGCTCCATAGAAGCCAGTACGTGTGGGTAGCTGGCTTAGAAGCCTGCACCCATCTTACTTCTTTCCTCCCCCTCTCCCCCCTGCTCTGCTGCCTCTATATTAGAGGCAACAGGGCAGGGGGGCAGGTGGCTCTGTGGGAGCTGGTACTCACAACAACTCCCACCTACTCCCCCTCCTGCTGCTGCTTCTGATACATAAAAGGGGAAGGGCCTTGCCTGTAACTATGAAGATTAACCAATGAGCCTAGGCTTATCGGTTAACCATTTAAACGTATACACTGACACGTCCCTACTCCATATATACGAGTCTTCTCTTCCCATATTTTGTCTCCAGTACATTTGAGTCATTGAGATTCAATGGTGCTAGATCAAAGGGTTCTGAGGTTGCTGCCACATCCCCTGTCTTGAAGTAGGAATAAACTCCAAATTTATGGTTTCCATGCTTTCCATCCACACCATCACTATAAAAATTGTTCCAGCACCCCTGCTAGGATTTGTTCTTTAAATAACGATTGATAGTTGGCACCTAGACGCTTAGTGTAGTTCTTAGTTTTTGTAGTGAATTGTGGTTCTCAACACTATAGGGTATGCAGCATTCCCCAGGCTTCAAAAGTTGCCCATTGTGTCAGATATCTAACTTCATTGGTGACCTGTATACTCACTGCTTGCTGTGTCTAGGCAAAGACCACATTAAGGAGAAGCATAGCATTTGCTTTTCCTTCAAAGCTTAGTGCCCCCTTACCCCCCCCCCCCCAAAAAAAAAGCAGGTTGCAAGAGACCTTTACTTGAAGCAGCACTGTTTAGAATGTGCAATGAGGCCTGCATTGGCACTGGGACCCTATTCAGCCAGTGAGAGTGGTCACCCTCAGCCATCTTCCACAGTGATAGTGGTAGTGGACAGATACCTGGACTCTTTCTTCCTTGAAAAGAAGAAAGGGTTCACTTCCATCCTCTTAGGCACTTTGGAAAGAGACCACACCCAGATCAGAGATAAATAAGGTGGAGGAGAGATGTTATCCTCTTCATCAGACAGTCTCATGATATCCTTGAGTCAGTTACCGAGGGTAGAGCTGGACTGTCATGCCACATGTCCCTGGCACTGAGGCAGGAGACTCTTAGTGCCATAAGTCTGTGTGGCAGCAACTGACTTTACTCTGCCTTTGTGTGTCAGTTTTCTCACTAACTCAGGAGGCAGGCATGCCATCAATACTGACAGCTGTTTCAGGACCCTTGACTTCTACACCTTTGAGGTTCAGAATGCTACCATTGATGACTTCAGTACTGATGAAGAAGCAGCGACTTTATTTAGTGTAGTTGTCCCTTTTCCTTGGCATCACCTACATCCCTGAGTTTAACATCAGTAACTTTGGTACTCCTTTGGAGTGTTACATGGTGCTCTTCGGTATCAATTGTGGAAGATTTCCTTGTGCTGGGCCATTTGACTTCTCAGGAGTGTTTCTGAGTACAACAATAAATAAGACTGCACCATTGATAACAATGGACTATTCTGAGGGTTGCTTTGACTCTGATATGGAGTCTTCCAATTTGCATTCATTTGGATGAGAGCAGTCCTATAGACTCTCAAAACAGTCATTTGTGGGAGAGCATCAGCACTGATTGCCCAGTCTCTGATAGCAAAGACAGATCATCATGGGCAATAAATGGGCTCCCTGTGTAACATTCAGGAACCAAAAAGCTCTGGGTGTGTCTTGCTGAGACACTTGAAGGTCAATGCTGCTGTAGAATCCCTTGCCAGGGATATGGTTTGGGGGAGAGCCCCTTCTTGCCTGTTTATTGCACTGTCTGTTATGAAGGGACTGTAAAGTTGCACCACAATTACAATGGACAAAAATCCATAAATACATAACTATGTATAGTCTGTACACATCTCATAATTACTGTCAGTTTTGAACATTAGAAGCTTTCATAAAAGATATTACAGGATATAGTTGTATAATTCAAAGATACAGTATACATTCAGTTGATTTAAGTGTTTATTTTTGGGATGTAAATCATCTGCTCTCCTCTTAGGGTGCCTGAATCCTGATTTTCAAAGCAGGATTTCTCATTTTCTGAATGGTTTTCATCAACCACAGAGAAGTGGGACAGAGAAATAGTGAGTCATAAATACTCCCTTGCACCAAGGGCTTCAGCTGATCTGATCTTCATCCAGTCAGCCAGCTCCAATGAGCCTATAAAATACAATCTGATCTAGAACAAAATAACCCTTCTTTTGGATATAGGAGTGATAGAGTTCTTACAGAAGAGAGATTCTTTAGGTGCTGCTTTATCTTTATTATACAGAAGCTCATGGGAAGGGAAGGAGAGGGTATCAGAGCCAACAAATGGTAAAAAAAATAAAAATGAAGTTTTGGATGGAGACCCTGGCCTTGTGTCATTCACTAGATTTCCTCGAGGCAAACCTCCATATCTCCAACACACTGTGCCACCACATGCTTCTGAGTTTCATGTATGACAGGAAACAGTACCAGGCCTATCTGATTGGCCTGCCTTAGCTCCCACAAAGAAGTTTTTACAAAGAAGTTTCTGGTGATAACCAGACTCAGGTTGCAGGGAGCTCTCCCGTATCTCTTCCTGAGTGACATTCTGTTCAGTATTCCATCACAGACATTGAATCTTCTCTAGGTATGTGGCTTCATCATCAGTGCCAAGAGAACATCTCTGCCTCCATCCAGGAATTTATTTTCTTGGTCCAGAGCCACGGGAGGTATCTGAGGACTACAATATCAGGAATAAAAATATCAGTATTATTAGAATGAGAGATTTTAGAGGAAAATGAAACACAATAGCTATTTATCAGAAGTCCCTTTATTAACAATCTCACCAGCACTGTAATACACTCCCTTTGTATTTGCTGCTGTATAGTGTTTAGCCTTACATCTAACATCACTGTCATTTGCCATGTCCTGCTGGGGGACCCTAGAGTGTTACTGATTTTCTGCCTCTTCATCATCTTCATCATCACAGTTGTTATCCTAGTGTTTCTCTAGACATTCCCCTCGAGCACATAGACCAAGCAACACCTTTTATCATGAGTTGTGCTTATGCCATTAAGGATCATACATATGCATATGGATTCTGGCTCCTTTTTTGCTTATGTATTCAACACCACACTAATTTAAGGATGTTCCATGTTTTCTTTTTTATTAATTAACATTTGTGTCAAATAGTTATTATAGCAACTGCTCTGCAAGCTAAACTTCTTCAAGATTTTATTACTGGTCATCTTGCAATATCAACTGATACATTGCAACATATTTTCCAAAACAACAGCAATTAGCACATTCTTCTTCAAAAGATGTCCCTGTGGGTGCTCCACATTAGGTTGGTGCACCGCCACCGAGCCTCAGAGTGGAGATTTCATAGCAGTGTCCCTGGGGCCGCACAGGCGCACACCAACAGCCGCGCACCAACAGCCGCACGCTGTTAGGCTACAGGCATTGTGTTCTTTCTCTACCGCCTCCAGCTACAGACAGATTCGGAGTGCTCCCTAGTTTCTTCGTGTCTACATGATTATACTTTTTTAAAACCAGTTAAATTCAGTTAACTTTTTTATACTAATTATACTTAATTAGTATAACCTAGTGACAGATGATGTGGGGAAAGCTGAAGTACTCAATGCTTTCTTTGCCTCTGTATTCACGGAGAAGGTGGGCTCCCGGACTAATGCGCTAAGTGACGCAAGATGGGATGAAGATGGACAGCCCTTGGTGGGTAAAGAACAGGTTAGGAACTATTTAGAAAAGCTAAATGTACGCAAATCCATGGGTCCGGACTTAATGCATCCGAGGGTACTGAGGGAGTTGGCAAATGTCATTGAGGAGCCTTTGGCCATTATCTTTGAAAAGTCGTGGAGATTGGGAGAAATCCCGGATGATTGGAAAAGGGCAAATGTAGTGCCCATCTTCAAAAAAGGGAAGAAGGACAATCCAGGGAACTATAGGCCGGTCAGTCTTACCTCAGTTTCTGGAAAAATCATGGAAGGGATCCTTAAGGAATCCATTTTGAGGCACTTGGAAGAGAGGAAAGTGATTAGGAATAGTCAGCATGGATTCACAAAGGGAAGGTCGTGCCTGACCAATCTGATTAGCTTCTATGATGAGGTAACTGGCTCTGTGGATGTGGGAAAGTCAGTGGATGTGATATACCTTGACTTTAGCAAGGCTTTTGATACGGTCTCCCACAATATTCTTGCCAGCAAGTTAAGGGAATGTGGCTTGGATAAATGGATGGTAAGATGGATAGAAAGCTGGCTAGAAGGCCGGGCCCAGCGGGGTACGATCAACGGCTTGATGTCAGGATGGCGGTCGGTTTCTAGCGGAGTGTCCCGAGGTTCGGTTCTAGGACCGGTTTTGTTCAATATCTTTATTAATGACCTGGATGAGGGGGGATTGATTGCACCCTCAGCAAGTTTGCGGATGATACTAAGCTAGAGGGAGCGGTAGATACGCCTGAGGGCAGAGATAGGGTCCAGAGTGACTTAGACAAATTGGAGGATTGGGCCACAAGAAATCTGATGAGGTTTAACAAGGACAAGTGCAGAGTCCTGCACTTGGGACGGAAGAATCCCAAGCATTGTTATAGACTGGGGACCAACCAGCTAAGTAGTAGTTCTGCAGAAAGGACCTGGGGTTACAGTGGATGAGAAGCTGGATATGAGTCAACAGTGTGCCCTTGTAGCCAAGAAGGCTAATGGCATATTAGGCTGCATTAGGAGGAGCATTGCCAGCAGATCCAGAGATGTCATTATTCCCCGTTATTCGGCTCTGGTGAGGCCACATCTCGAGTATTGTGTCCAGTTCTGGGCCCCCCACTACAAAAAGGATGTGGACGCATTGGAGAGGGTCCAGCGGAAGGCAACCAAAATGATTAGGGGGCTGGAGCATATGACCTATGAGGAGAGGCTGAGGGAGTTGGGTCTGTTTAGTCTGGAGAAGCGAAGAGTGAGGAGGGATTTGATAGCAGCCTTCAACTTCCTGAAGGGAGGTTCCAAAGAGGATGGAGAGAGGCTGTTCTCAGTAGTGACAGATGGCAGAACAAGGAGCAATGGTCTCAAGTTGTGGTGGGAGAGGTCCAGGTTGGATATTAGGAAAAACTATTTTACTAGGAGGGTAGTGAAGCACTGGAATGGGTTACCTAGGGAAGTAGTGGAGTCTCCATCCCTAGAGGTGTTTAAGTCTCGGCTTGACAAGGCCCTCACCGGGTTGATTTAGTTGCGATTGGTCCTGCCTAGAGCAGGGGGTTGGACTTGATGACCTTCTAAGGTCTCTTCCAGCTCTATGTTTCTATGATTCTAAGGGGCTTTCTTCTTTTCTCCCAGTTAATCCCTCTCTGCAGTCTCTGACTGTTTACACAGGCATGTCTAGATCACCTGGCTTTAAATGCTGCACCTCATGTAAAGACCATATTCCGCTTTCAGATGGTCACTCACAATACATCTGCTGACTTGGAGAGCAGCATATCTCTCAGAAATGCCCTCACTGCACAAAGCTAAAATCGCGGGTGTGGAAAGACAGAGACCTCCGACTCAAATTATATTTATTAGAAAACTCGCTTAGACCAGCCTCCGATCCGGGCCAACAGCCTGAGGACCCCAAGCAGCGGGGATCCAAAAAGCCCGCCAAAAAGTGAGCCTTCTGAGCACCTCAAGGAGCTACGGCACTGAAACGACCATTCCTCTCACGGCTGGTGCTGAGAGCAGCAGCAGCACTGTGCCTCAGTACCTATGATGCCACTGGTGTCTCTGGAGCCCCCAGCAGAGACAAACAGCATGCATGCACTAAATCTCGCTCTGAGGTGACAAGCTTCAAGTTGCTTGTTTCATTGGCTGCAGCACCATCTGGAAATGATATGATCTTTCTGATGCAGCATGAGAGTGTGGCTCCGACTATGTTCACAGATGCCTCAGCTTCCACCACAGAGGCACCTGATGCGCCACATCTGCCCTCGGCACCGAGGCATGATTCAGCGCCTCAGATAGCCTCCGTGCCCCCCACTATGGCACCGGCAACACCGGTTGGGCACTACACTCAACACAGAGACTTATTAGTCTCATCCACTTTTAACTCACCATTTTTACAACCTGAGTGCTCTCCTCCTATGTTAACATCACAGAGATCACTCTCTCAGGAAAAATTTTCATCCGAATCTGATGATGACTTCTCTAGGGGTTTTTCACCAGAGGATTCTCCTCACACAGCTCAGAGTATTTACTCTCCCAGATTTGGGAATATGCCTACGTATTATCACAATCCCTGGGTGACTCCATCTGAGCCATACCCATACTGGCAATACTGGGACAAATGGCAGTATTACCAGAAACACTAGTTTCTGGAAGCGACATAAAGTGTAATACTCCCAAACAAATACAGGATGGGGAACCATTCTCGCAGGAGGCTGTGACTCCTCCTGACCCAAAGGACCCCCTCCAGCGGAGGCAGGATCTTTGGCCCCAGCTTCAGACAACGCTGCACATTTCCAAGATCTTTTAAAATGTGTAGCTGCAGAATTAAACATTTCCCTCTGGGAGGTTGTGGAAAATCAACATGACCTAACAGACATATTGCATTCAGTAACACCATCAAAGATAGCATTGCCAGTTAATCCAGCAATAATGGAACTGGCAAGGACACTGTGGCAAACTCCGGCGTCAATCTCTTCTATGGCTAAGAGAACTGATAAGAAATATTATGTCCCACCCAGGGGTTCAGAATTCCTTTTTTCTCACCCAGCACCTAATTCTCTCATGGTGGAGGCAGCACAACAAAATTCCAAGCAGCAACAATATTGGTTTACTCCATCGGACTGTGATAACAAAAGGCTCAACACATTCGAGTGCAAAATATATACGTTTTGTACTTTTACAATTTCGCATTTTGAATTATGCAGCTTTATTGAGAAAATATGATTACAGAAATTACACCAAACTGAATTACTTTGTTGCAGACGTTCCTGAGACTTAAGAGGCAACAATACATAGCATTGATATTAGAAGGCCAAACAATTTCAAGAACAGAATTACAGGCCACCTCAGATGCTGCAGACACGGCCGCACATTCCACAGCAACATTGGCAGTAATGAGAAGGGCATCGTGGTTTAGCTCCACTCCATTCCCCAGGGAGATTCAATCTACAGTAGATGATCTGCCCTTCGATGACCAGAAGCTGTTTGCAGCTAACAGCAATGAAATTCTCCACTCCATGAAAGACTCCAGAGTAACTCTGCAATCTCTGGGGATCCACAACCAAGCACCTGAAAGAAGGCAATATTGGTATCAGCCCTATCCGAGACCTTGATACCCTCCGTATACACAACACTACAATAGACAAGACCACCAGAGGCAGAAACCAATGATGTCGCCCTTCCTCTACCATTCTCAACAGTCACAGCAGTCCACCAAGCAAATTTGATCATCAGGTCGAGGGTCTGGAGAGCCTCTCACCTATTCCAATGCTGTCGACTCAAGCAAATCTCTTCCATCACCGATTGTTGCCTTTCTTCAACAACTGGCAATGTATAACCTCTGATAGATAGGTCCTGCAGATAATTGAAAAAGGCTACCTTATTCCCTTTGTGTCCATACCTCCTCTCCACCCCCCTTTCCTGTCCCTCTTCAGGGACCACTCTCACAAGAGCCTCCTTCAACAAGAAGTAGAGCACCTCTGACACATTGGGGTGATTAAACCAGTCCCCACACAGTTTAGAGACAAGAGATTCTACTCCCATTACTTCTTGACAGAAAGAAGATTAGGGGTTTGGAGGCCTGTCCTGGACCTTTGAGCACTCAATAAATTCCTACAGACACAAAAATTCAAGATGGTAACTAATGCTTACTACAATATTACCTGCATTGGAAAAGATCATCCCTCAACTTGCAAGATGCATACTTTCACACTGCCGTCCACCCTGCTCACAGGCGTTTTCTTTGTTTTGTTGTAGATTCTCAACATGACCAATACAAAGTGCTTCTTTCGGACTCTCTGCAGCCTTGAGGGTATTCTCAAAGATGCTGTTTCTACTGTGTACCTGAGGAAACAGAGTGTTACCATATTTCCTTACCTAGATGTGTGCCTCTTCAAGTCATGCTCACACAATGATTCCTGTTGCTCTCTGTCTGTCACAAGACACCTATTCCCTGCGTGGCCCCAGGGACACTGCTATGAAATCTCTGCTCTGAGGTTCAGCAGCAGCGCACTGACCTAATTTGGAGCACCCACAGGGGCACTCATCTCGAAGAACATCAGTTACTGTCAGGTATCTAAAAGGGTGTCATAAGGAGGAGGGAGAAAACTTGTTCATCTTGGCCTCTGAGGATAGGACAAGAAGCAATGGGCTTTAACTGCAGCAAGGGAGGTTTAGGTTGGACGTTAGGAAAAAGTTCCTAACTGTCAGGGTGGTTAAACACTGGAATAAATTGCCCAGGGAGGTTGTGGAATCTCCATCTCTGGAGATATTTAAGAGTAGGTTAGATAAATGTCTATCAGGGATGGTCTAGACAGTACTTGGTCCTGCAATGAGGGCAGGGGACTGAACTCAATGACCTCTTGGGGTCCCTTTGAGTCCTAGTATTCTATGATTCTATGATTCTATCGAGGTGAGTAACCTCCTCTTTTTATTATAATCTTGCAGTTTACAGATACATGATCATTGCTCAGGGTACTAGGTGAATATCTTACAGGCCTGACATCTGTAGGCCCTGTGTTACAATATTACTTACTATTGCTTCACCTCTATAGCCTAAAGGTACTTTTTCTTCAATTTGGCGATGCATTATGATTTAAAAGTTACCTGAGAGGTTTACACGTCCACAGCCACTAAAACAAAAACATTTACTTACCTGTTCTATAGCTGGTCTTTGAGATGTGAGTGCAGACATGTATTCCATGATCCTACCCTCAATCTCCTCACTGTCAGAGATTCAAGCCATCTGTTCTGGTGCATAATAACTGAGGGAGAGGGGTCAAAGCATGCCACCATTATATTGCCTCTGGAGGGTCCATGAGAAGGAGTAGGGCATGTCCATTGCCTGCAACTGGTACCATTGAGGAAAAGAAGTCTCTGACTCCAGTGCATGTGGAGCAAAGACTCCTGAGTGGAATACATGTCTGCCCTCACATCTTGCAGAACAACAGTTACAGAGCAGGTAAATATCTGGATTTTTTTTCATTTTGGAATGTATCAGGGTCATCTAGCAAATCAGTATACTGAGATGGAACCTTCCATTCATCTCTACTATATAACATAGACTCAGTAATCAACAATTCACAGGCATGATATTTTATCACCTTTAGTGCAGCATAATCCAGCATAAGGCCAGGTCAGGATCAGGGAGCATAAAAGTGGCTGTTAGCTATCTTTGCAGAGACCACCTCCTTACCCCTTTCAGTTGTAGCCAATGATGCAGCCTGTATATTAGACTTGAGACTAATATCTGCAAAATGCTGATGCCCTAACAAGGACATTGTTTTCGTTTTGGTATTTTTCTCAATTTTGACAAACTTAAACAATCTTATGTCTTAAAGTATCTTAATTTTCAGAAAAAAGCTTTTGCATAAAGTCTGTTTGTATAGAGGTTAGACATGTGGGATCATCATATAGTCATAGTTTCTTCAGAATAACCTATTTTCCTTCAGTATTTAACAATCGTGCAAAGTTTTGGCAATGATTCATTTTCAGCAGATGACATAACATAGAAACATTAGATATTGTGGGGTAAAAATCCCACCGTGGGATTGAACAGCTGTTTTGTGCCATGATCAAACTAATTAATTTGTATCATCTAACTGATGTACAATTACATCAGTCTGAATGCTTGTAATCAACAATATGAGAACTACATGGGCATTATCAAGATAATATTCTTTGAATAGTTGAAATCATTCCTTAAGTGTTCTCAAATATAGTTGGATGTGTTTCTCATTCTTTGATACGTTATCATGCACCTCATAATTTTATAGTAAATATAACTTTCATTAATTCCATAAAGAATTTACAAAATTGGCAAGATATGGTATTTAATGCATGAGTGTTTTGTCTCCATTTCTATCCAACATACAGAAAAATATTTCTTTTAAACAAGTAAAGATTGCTATGTAAAGAAAACCTGAGGATGAGAAGTTGCACTAACAATGGAAGGGTTTAATGGTTGGAGTGTGTGTGTGTATATGTACATTGAAGTCAGGAATTAGTTTGAATTTATACAGCATACCTGAGTATCATTTGACCCTGTATATGTTACAGCCCCTCCACAACTATTCAGGACATGTTTATTTAATATCTGTCTTTGGGGATGACTTAGAAGTGAAGGCAGCTTTAAACTCCTAGAAAACTGATGGGTGTGGTAATGAAAGCTAAATACCACATCTTACTGAGATGTTGAGGTCGTGTGGATAGTTTATGCAATTCTCTTATTAAAAGATGCAATAACTGGAATCATCAAAGAGAATTATTTTTTTATTATTTTAAAAAAAGTTGTTTTGATTACAAAGCTTGTTTTGCTTACAAAACTTGAACACATGAGAACAGTTCACTGGGGTTGAAAGCAACAAGCAGCTGGGTTTCACTTCTACAGCAGGAGCCTGAGAAGGAAACCTAAAATTCAGCCCTACTTCTCTGTTGCCCCCTCTGCCAAACACTCTGTGTAAGTCATTTTGAGTTATATCCTAAAAATCCTTATTCTTCAAAATCATCAGATTGTGCCCAAGTATAGTTGTGGAATAATGAGGATAACAATCAATTGTTCTAATATGTGGTTTAGTGCTCAAAAAAATTGCAGGTCCAATAATAATGCTAAAGCGGGTGCTGCTTATAAAATTGTAAAATGCTCATCCTCTTCTGAAGCCAGTGGCTCTGCACTCAAGCATGTGTTGCATCATAAGTGAATATTTATTTATAAGCTTTACTGTGACACTTACAACAATAGTATCAGACAACCTCGCTGACACATAATTTGTCCTCAGACATCCCCATGAGGTACGTATTTTTATTTCCATTTTACAGGTGAGGAACAGAAATATTATGTGACTTGTACTGGGGGATGCAGGAAGTCTGCAGAAGATCTGTAATAGAACCGTGAACTCCCAAGTTCCTTAACTAAAAACCACTTTTCTTCTCAGTGCCTTAGTCCTTAAACCCTAGCCTGCTCCCCAATATGACCCATCCTCCTATTTAAATGAGATTGCCAGCAGTCAGGGGGCCCACCCATCTCAAGATTTAAAGAAAATCCATTCTTCAGATAGACCACCCAGTGAAACAGTAGAATAAACTCACTCCACACCCAATCCCTCTGACTGGTGCTACGTACATGCTGTGAGGAACGGACATATGGTGTAGAGGAGGGAAAGTAGGGTGAGTTGGGAACCTCTTAGCCACAGATGGAGGGAACAGATAGCTTGAATGGAAGATAACAAAGAGTATGGAACTTGTAATTTTTATGATTGGTGGAGAGGCTTGTGTTTTAGGCTATGTCTACACTACAGAACTTAAAGCAACACAACTATATTGATGCTGGTGTGCCACACTGTAAGATCTTTCATGTAGCTTCTTTATGCTGAAGGGAGGGAACTCTCCTGTCAACATATTTAAACAACCCCCACTGAATGGAGGTAGCTATATTGGTGGGAGAAGCTCTCCCACCGCATAGTCCTGTGCATACTACCACTTATGCTGGTGAAACTTATGTCACCAGGGTGTATTTTTCAGACCTCTGTGCACTGTAAGTTTTGTTGACAAAAGTGATAGTGTACACATGGCCTCAGTTACTTTATGAGAAAAGGTTATCTTTGGCTTCCTTTTATATTTAAACCACACTTACTTCAAGCCCTTTGCACTATAGTGAATAACTATATAACATGAGGCTTCTGGTTCCTGTTTGTCTTAAGTGGAGGAAATTTAGGCAATAGGCAGATGGTCTCAAAAATAGTGACTCAAAATGTAATTCATTTCACTGTTAGATTTCTTTCCATCTACTTTCAAGTTTTCAATAGCATCCATTATTATAGCATTTAAGATCTTCCCATGTAAATTAGGTCTGCATGACATTATGACTACTTAACTTAATTGAGTTGTCTACTTTCCTCCCTGGCCTGGATTAGAAACTCTTCTTGGGATTTAAAAAAAAAAAATGTTTATTTGTTTCTCTTAATTTCCTTCCTCATTAATCTAGTCGTGGGTAAGGTTTGTCAAAGAGTAGAGCTCTGCAACATGACATCAGTATGATCAGTCTGGATTAACCTAAAACTTTTGAGCAGAGATTAATTTCTTTCCCGCTCTCAGTTGTTTCATTATGGAGAGCATCTGTCTTAATTGGAGATATAGTTGCTGGTGTTGGTCCATTGATAGCCTAAAGATCAGTACTAAGGTTGAACTGCCAATGGAAGTGAATGGCAAAAACAGTGAAGAGAAAGTAGCAGAGATTACGTGCTCATGGTCACCTTATTTCATTGAGGAGGCAAGTGGAGCAGTAATTTTAGCTGTCAAAGGCTCAAGATGCAGTATCCTATGTGGAGTTAGTGCACCCCTGAAAGGGGGGACTACCAGGTGTTCAATGAAATGGATTTTCCTATCTTCAGCTCCTACGAATGCACAGTGAGATGCATGGAGACCTCAAGAGTCCCTGCTGTGGTATTGAACAGTTTATTGTGCATGAATTTTGCACAGTAATAAGCTTTAGGCAGAATGTATGTCTTTGTAGAAATAGAACTACCTTTTATTGAACTTCAACTAGGAAATACGTTTCCCAGAAAGTTTACTGGGCTTTGGCCAAATACATTGCAGGAAACATAGGGTATGTCTACACTTGAACCCTAGTTCGAACTAGGGATGCAAATGCAGGCATTTGAAATAGTCAATGAAGTGGGGATTTAAATATCCTGCGCTTCATTAGCATGATCTCGCTGGCGCGTTACTCCGATCAACAGCTGTTTCAAAAAGTGAGGAGTAACATTAGTTCGAACCAAGGGGTTTGGTTCAAACTAACACGTCCCGGCGTGCACTTTCACTTTTGAAACAGCTGTTGATCAGAGTAACGCGCCGGCGAGATTATGCTAATGAAGCGTGGGATATGTAAATCCCCACTTCACTGACTATTTCAAATGCCTACATTTGCATCCCTAGTTCGAACTAGGGTGCAAGTGTAGACATACCCATAGGTAGTAATGCTTATTGTTAAGCCTGTGTGACACTTTTTCCATAAAAAAAATCTTCTTTTCAATTTTTTATAAATGTAACAAACAGCAGGCACAAACAATAGGAAAGGAGAAGGGGGATATGTGCTCTGGAGTCAAGGCTGTCCCTGTAGAAATTTCCACCAAAATTTGTCCAAGTTATGAGCATCTGCAAATCTCAGTTAGGACCTGCTTGGTAATGTTTGGCACTTAATGTTTGGCAGCTAGATTCCCCAAAGATTCCAAATTGCCTGAAGTTGCTCCTTCTTGCTGCCACAAGCTGCTGTGGCACCATCCAAAGTAGCAGAGTAGAATGTCTTTCCTGTGCTCCCACTGCCAATGACCTAGGTAGCAAAAAAAGATAGCTAACTGACCAGAATGCAGGGAAATGAGGAAGGAGGCCCAGCAGATGGTGTTGAGGGCAGAGAGTGGAACAACAGACTAAGGAGGTGACTGGGGCACAGAGCTAATGGGACTGGGAGGACAAGCATTTGAGGGAGAATGTGACTGGAATGTATGTGTGTGAGTGTGTGTGTGTGGGGGTGGTGGTGGTGGCAGGGGATTGGAACATGGATTTGTGGGAGTTGGATGGGAATGGAAGGTGGAACAAGCTGGATGGACCAAGACCAGAAGGGGTAATTTTTGAGGGAAACAGGACCACAAAAGTCCATAACCAGTAGAGTCTGGAGTAGAATCTAGGGTTCTTGAATTGCAAGATTATTTTACTGACATCAAATAGCTGTGATGCCCACTGACAAAATGTGTTCTTTTTCTTCCTCTGTCCCACCCAGAGGATGACAAACTATTACTGCTGTCAGTTATTCTGTCAGCAGCAGAGGTCTATGCAGTGGAAAGGTTCTAACCCTGCTGATGAACAATATGGGAGGCAATATAGTTCCTCATGAGGGATTTTTTTTGCTTTTACAGTTTGTTTTTTAAAAACAGGAAATTATTAGTAAAAGAATATTCATGTTACAAAGTCAAGCATTCAAAAGTTAGGAAATGCTAGAATTAAGGTTCTTGGTACAACCTTAATTTGACCCCCATGCACATGTGCATAAGAATGTAGTTTTCAGTTACATGATCACATGCTATTCCTCCCGCCCAGGAAATAAATCAGGATAGTGCAATGAATGATGCTGGTGTCTGTAAGATCCATGTTTTGTTGCAGAAGTTGGAAGGTAATGGTTGAGGCAGTGGACTGCAGAGAAAGAAGGGGTCATCCTCAAGAGTGCCATTTATGAGGAGCTAATAGGGCAGTAGTCTCCTTCCTGAGGTTGGAACTCCTGGATTTCATACTTGAAGTCTGCTTAAAGCTGCATGCCCTGACGCCAGAGGCAGGTCTTAACTGAACAGAGTTTGTGCTGCTTGCCGCTTTGCCTTTGGGGCAGGGAGTTTGTTATAAAAAGAATAACAAAAGGCTGGGCCTTCCAGTAATTGAAGGATCATTAGATCATCATGAAAACATTGATGGGAACTCCACTTAAAAGATAGGAGAAAAAAAGGATAGGAATGAGTGTTGTGCTGTTGGGATTTGCATTTAGATCACCCCATTTTCAAGAACATTTATAAATTTAACAGCAGAGAACAGTGACTAATCCAAAGCTGACTGCAAAGAGTTACAAAGGGATCTCACAAAACTGGGTGATTGGGCAACATGAGGGCAGCTGGAATTGAGTGTTGGTAAATGCAAAGTAATGCACATGGAAAAATATAATCCTAACTGTAGATACAAAAATGTTGGGGTCTAAAATAGCTGCTACTACTCAAGAAAAATATCTTGACATCCTTGTGGATAGTTCCCTGAAAACATCTGTTCAATGTGCAGTGGCAGTCTAAAAACTAAAAATCTAACAGAATATTGAAAATCAGTAGGAAAGGAATATATAAGATAAAATACCATATTGCCTCTATGTAAAGTCATGGTATGCCCACATCTTGAATACTGTATGCAGATCTGGTCACCCCATTAAAAAAAAAGATATATTATATTTGAAAAAGGTACCGAAAGGGCAACAGAAATGATTAGGGGTAAGGAGCAACTTCCATGTGAGGAGAGATTAACAAGACTGGGAATTTTCAGTTTGGAAAAGAAATAACTAAAGAGTAGGGGAGGGTATGTTAGAGATCTAGAAAATCATGAATGGTTTGGAAAAATAGAATAAGGAAATGTTATTCATTCCTTCACTGACATAACACAAGAAGCTGACCTAATTTAAACTTATTGTCAGCTGATTTAAAACAAAATAAATTATTTTTTTCACAATCAACTTGTGAAACTCTTTGCCAGAAGTTGGTGGAAAAGCTCAAACCATAACAGGGTTCCAATAAGAACAAAATAAGTTCAAGGAGAATAGGTCCATCAATGGCTACTAGACAGAATGTGGAGGTTAGTGTCCCTAGCCCATTCCTAGCTTCTGGCAAACAGAGTCAATAGGGGATATATCGTAAGGATTGCCTCTTCTGTTTATTACTTTTGAAGCATCTGGCACTGGCCACTGTTGGAAGACAGGATACAGGGCTAGAAGGGCCGTTGGTGTTGACCCAGTATGGCCATTCTGATGTTCTTATATAGACTAGGGTTGTAAAAGAGTAGTCGAATAGTTGACTACCCGATAAGCCTAGGCTTATCAGGTAGTCGAGTTGACTACAGCCTCTCCCCGAGTTACGAATGAGTTACGGACCAAACACTTGGCCGTAACTCGATCCGTTCATAACTCGGACCCCATTGAGTTACACGCGACCGCGCTGTTTGTAAGCGTGGGTCGTGTTCGTAACTCGGGGACCGCCTTTACGACCGCTCCATGGGAGCTTTGGTCGTAAGTGTGAACGGTCGTAACTCAACTGTTCGCGACTCAGGGAGCGGCTGTATTTGTATTTCCCCCCTTGCTGCCTCTATATCAGAGGCAGCAAGTGGGGAGAGCAGGAGCCGGTGCTGGGGGAAGCTGGCTTAAAAGCCGGTTCCCCCCCTCCACCATCTCTGTGGTGCAGGGAAGGGGGGCAGGGGAGGCAGAGGCAGAGCAGTGCTGTGGCTTTGCCTTTTAAATGTAGTAAGAGCTGCCCAGCTCTTACTACATTTAAACTGCAGAGCTGCAGTGGGGTCAGCTTCCGGGCCTGGCGCAAGCTGGAACTGCTTAGTCTTAGCTCACGCTACCCCAGGGAGTTAAGCCCGCTGTGGCTCTGCAGTTTAAATGTAGTAGAAGCCGGGCTGCTGCGCACCTGGCTCCTACTACATTTAAACTGCAGAGCCGCAGTGGGGGTAGCAAGTGCCCCCAGGCGTTATTAACTAGTCGAGTAGTTGATGGAAATTCCATTGGCTACTCGATTAGCTGATTAATTGCAATTTAACATACCTAATATAGATCTGAAATGTATCTGCCCCCTTGCTGTATCTGCCCCCTGACTGGGTCTGTCTTTCTCCTGTAGTCTGGGAAGGATTTATAGTGAAATTTAGGTGGGTAAGTCTCTCCAATCTGATCAGAGATTCTAAATTCGTCCTCCCTATCCCTGGTTGGAACGGTAAGTTTCCACCTCAGGAGGGTCTGCATGTTCTGAGCAACAGTCACACTTAAAGTCAGGAAATGCAATTAAGATGAGCTTTATTGTCACAGGAATCACTGTGGCAAATACTACAAAGAATATAGCACTGAGTATACAGATTAATTGAATCTCCTCTGTGGATAACATTAACAAAATCTATGGTATAAAACTGGACTTACCTAAGTATACAGATCTTAATTACCTCCTAATAAAATTTCATACTCACAGCATCTTTTTCCCCAAAGACTGGGCGTGAAAGGACCAGCCTTCTTCCGCCTGAGGGACCTTGGTGCAGGAGTATGAAATACTTAGAAGCAAGACTTAGACAGAATAAATGAAGCAAGACAGAAATATAAAGACTGAAAAGAGAATAGAACTTGGATTCTGACCTTGAGAGAAAACAGTGAAAACTCTGGAGCGAGCTTTAGCAAGCAACTGATGCTGCAGCCCTGACTTCCTTAATTCCTAGGCCTTTATCCCCTTTTTGGCACCAAAATGTCTAGGATGTCCAACTCCTAACCAAAGTTGGGCCTAGTACCCTAAGATTTCTGTGGGTACCTACAGCCGAATGGGAGGGATATCGGGCAGGTCTATGAATGTGCATAGGAGAACACTTGACCTCTCTTTGGACTGATTTCTAGAACAAAGAAAAGGGTGGGAAATATTGCAGTTAGGTACCAGGAAATCTGCTCTCTCAAATTTTTCTGGGATTTGCAGATTTGACTTATCTTTACTCACAGAATATTGAGTAATGGTCCCGAACCAACTGTAAGTTTAACCGCAAAGGCCTTTTATAACCCTTACACAATACATATCTCAAGAATAACAAGAAAAATAAAAGAAATAAATTTTAACCCTCTACTTATCGCACTACTCTTGCTAAAGCTGATTCATACAGGATAAATTAGGTCTTGTAGGCCTTGCATTACTGGCATACTATTAAAATATATCAAGAAAAGGATAGGATAGGGAAGATTTATCTTAGCAGGCTACAATCCATAGCATTAGTAACGAAGTAAAAATATACATAAGAACGGCTATATTGGGTCAGACCAAAGGTCCATCTAGCCTAGTATGCTGTCTTCCAACAGTGGCCAATTCCAGATGCCCCAGAGGGAGTGAACAGAAACAGATAATCATCAAGTGATCCCTCTCCTGTCATCCATTTCCAGCCCCTGACAAACAGAGGCTAGGGACACCATTCCTTCCCATTCTGGCTAATAGCCATTGCTGGACCTAGCCTCCATGAATTTATCTAGTTCTTTTTTAAACCCTGTTAAAGTCCTGGTCTTCACAACATCCCTTGGCAATGAGTTCCACAGATTGAGCACTGCATGAAGAAAAACTTCCTTTTGTTTGTTTTAAACCTGCTACCTATTAATTTCATTTGATAACCCCCTGCATTAAAATTTTAAGGCTAACTAGTGTCCCTTAAGTTGCCACAAGATGTCAGAATACGTTAATGTTAGAGCTGAGTGGGTCTAATTTCTCTCCCTATATAAAAAAGTTTTCCTGCTGGACGACAGAATGTTCCTGCTGGGCAACAGAATGACATCATCAGCGTCAACAGGCTCTCTCAGTGAAGCGAAAGTGGCTGGGGCTGGGGAGGTAGGTAAGCATAGCAAGCAGAGGGCGTGTGTGTGAGGGTGGATAGGGTTGGTTTGATTTGCTGCTTGGCTTGTACTGAGCATGTTCGGTAACACTGCTGAAGCTTCTTTTCTCAATTTACCCCCTCCCCCTTGCATCTACACAAGCCGCCTGTTATTTTGAAATATTTTTTGAAATAATGGGAGCACTATTTCACCATCCTGATAAACCTCATTGCATAAGGGAAAAGGGATGGCTCAAAATAGTGTGGTATTTTGAAATTTGGCACTGTGTAAATGCTCCAAATTTCAAAATAAGCTATTTTGAAATCGTTTTGAAATAAGATATGCAATTTGCGTAGCGCAAATTGCGTATCTTATTTCGAGTTTAGGTTGCTGTGTAGACGCACCTTTAGAGACTAACAAAAAATGTAGATGGTGGTATGAGTTTTCATAGGCACAACCCACTTCTTAAAGCTTATGATATCATCTAAATTTTTTGTTAATCTCTAAGGTGCTTCAGGACTATTCGTTGTTTTTAAAGTGCTAACATTTGTTAATTTGTCTTATACTATTAGAGTTTCAGATGTTAATACAGGTTGGACCTCCCTGGTCCAGCATCATTGGGACCTGACCTGGCCCGCACAAGAGAATTTGCTGGACCAGGGGAGGTCTCCTGTCACTGGCCCCCAAGCTCATCACCTGCTGCTGGCAGGCTGCCCTATCAGACAACCCTGCCTCACCCTCTCCCCGCCATCTGGCTGGGCTGCTTTTCCAGCTACTTCTGGCTCCCTGCCACGGGGATCTGGTCTTGTGTTGCTGGGAGCAGCTGTGGGACTGGGGCTCCAACCCTGGCCCTGTGCAACTGGAGAAAGCCACGGGGCTCCAACTCTGCGCTCCTGGGACTTGCCGTGGGAACTCTGGCCCAATGCTGCCCCAGGGACCTGGCCTCAGCCCCATGTTCCAAAGGGCTGCTGGAGGCTGCTGTGGGGCTCCAGACCCAATCCCACGCTGCCCCAGCTGGGCTGCTGACACTGATACCCTGCCCAGTTGGCCGTCCTGCCCTTAGGCTCCCGGGCTCTCTGGTCCGATGTTGCCAGACTAGAGAGTGCCAGATTTTGGAGGTACAACCTGTACAATATATTTCAAGGACAAAACAATTAAAATTTAATTTTCTTCCAAGTGTTGAGGAAATTGGAACAAGTGTTCATGGAAATGGAGAGAGAAAAAATTCTCTGGTGCTGTTTCTATAGCAAGGAATAAATAATTAGAATGCTATGATAATATCAGGGTTAAATCTTGGAAAAGTAGTTCACCTGCAATAGATACTGGGCTACTGATGAATGATCAAGGTGAAGTAGAAAAAATGCTTCCATTAAGGTTCTGCATACATCTTCCTTAGAGAACACACATTCACAAAATTATTTGTTCATTACCTGCAATTAAGAACATTTTGTTAATTAATTTCTCACAATGCCTGAGCCTAATTAATCTAAGTATCATTGTTTACTCCTTTGAAGACATAATAGAGCTCTATTCTTACAACTCAGGTTCATATAAAGCACAGCTGTCAAATTTTATGTCCCTCAAGTGACATTTTTGTGGATGAATACGTTTGAATGAAAGTCCTTTTCTAAGTCAGCCTGCCTTCCCTCATCTAACAATAATAAATGAATAATTATGCTTCTATCCTAGTCCATAAAGTGCTATCACCTGGGGGCTAGTGTTGTTATCCATGTTTTACAAATGGGTAAAGCACCAAAAATTGGCATGACTTCTCATGTCATATAGTTACTCTGCTGCAAATAGGATTTGAAAGTCCTGACTCCCAATCCCATGTGTTAACCACAATAATGTCCTTCCCCCATTTCATTCCTCTTTTTCCTTCTCACTGTCCCAGTCTCTTCCCATCTCTTTATATGTGATCATCACTGTGTGTGCACTTGGGTGCTGGATTTAAGCACTTAAGTCCCAGTTTTAGGTACCAGAAAACACAGTTCAGCTGTGGCTAAAACTTACTCAGTACCTAAATTTGTGCTGTAAAATTCTTCTGTAGAATGGTTGGAGCTGGACACACACACTGCAAGTGTCAAAATGCCTCTCTCTCATCTAAGCCCTAGCATAATCTAGAGACCAGGAGAAGATAAGCATCTGAATGTCTGTCATCTTTGTGGGGCCTGAACTGGTAGTCAAGCTCAGGGGTTGTGTACTGGATTGTGTCATTTAAAATCTGGCCAGAGGAAATGACCTTATAACTTCTTTCAGCCCAATTTCTGGAGCACCCACCTGGGACATAGGAAATTCATATTAAATTCCTGTCATTTTATGAGGGGGAAAAGGGATATGAACAGAGCTCTCCTACTTCTCAGGATAATGCTCTAACCCAGAGGTGAGCAATAAGCCAGAGGTGGATCACCAGTGTTAGTCCCTGGTGGTCCACTGGCACAATGTTTACCTGTGCATCCACAGGTACAGCCATTTGTGTAATGCACACACCTGGCTGTCTCATCTAGTGACACTTAACAGAGAAAATAATGAGTCTGCTCTGATAGCCTTAGTTGAGAGTCGGCTGGCTTTTAGCTCGTGCAGAAGAGGCTCATGCACTAAGCTCCAGAGTCCCAGGTTTGGTTCTGCCTGTTGGTGTTACACATACAGCTCCTGCTGGCCACAGATTGCCGCTCCCGGACAATGGGTGCTGTGGGAAATGGCACAAACCAGGACACTGCTTACTGCAGCTCCCATTAGCCAGGAATGGTGATTTGCAGTCAACAGGAACTTCCAAGTGGCTGTGTCTGTTGTGTAGATAAATAAAGTATCGGCAGCCGCTATTTCGAAATAAAAAATGCCATGTAGACACGATTATTTTGAAAGAAACCCCTTCTTTCGAAATAACCCTTACCCGTTAAAAAATGAGGTTTAATGGTTATTTCGAAAGAAGGGGTTTCTTTCAAAATAACCATGTCTACACGGCGTTTTTTATTTCGAAATAGGGTATTTTGAAATAGCGGTCGGACATGATTATGCAAATGAAGCACGGGAAATTCAAATCCGCGTTTCATTTGCAATTTTGCTTGGCTGCATTTGCATTCCTCTCTCAAAAGAGGAATGCAGTGTAGACATACCCCTAGTCTATAAGGTGCCACAGGACTTCTCGTTATCTCTACCCATTCATTGTATGGGAGCCTGGGTGCCTAACTGAGCTTTGTGGTTTCCAGTGTAATTCCAGTGATCCTGAAAGCTGAGAGTTACAATGCCTAAGTCCCTTTGTAGATCTCTGCTTTGTTCCTTTCTCTGCCACTTTTTGATGGCCTAGTTCCTGCAATGTTTCCCCCTTCTCAACTCTCCTGCATCCTTTCTCTCCCTGAACTTAATTTCATTCCTTGTAGCCCTGTCTTCTTAATGCCATGGGTGCCTCCAAAGGTGGAATGTTGCTGTTTAGGAGCTGGAAGCAGCACTTTAGCTCACATATTGCTTCTTGCTCCAGTATGAGAGATGCAGTGTGTGGGATGAGGGAGCCAGCAGAGGGAAACGTGAATCTTTGGGGCAGGAGGGGCATAAAGCTCATGAGCAGTGTTCCTCGTAAGTTGTATCCTTGGGCAGCTACCCAGAAGAGAGTCAAATGGTGTCCTGATGATTAGCAGAGTGCCCACAGCTGCCAGCATGTGTTTCTATTGGTGGTGCACATCCACATATGCCTCAATACACATAACAAAATGTATTCTGTGCATGGATGGAAATAATTGGAACACTGCTCACGAATAGCTTTAGGTAGCTGGGAGAAGGAACCAAAGGGGGAACCTTGGTCACAGGCTGCAATCCTTCTATGAGTGATGTTTTAACTAATATGAATGTGTGTGTGACAGCATGGGCAAATGGGTGATTCTGTTCTGTGTTTGTAAAATATCTAGCAGAGTGAGATCCAGGTGCATATTTTGTGCTCTTTAAATAAATAAATAAATTCAGTTCCAAATGACCATTTTGTTCCTATAGTAGACTGTTAAGCCTTTATAATGATTTGTGAGTCTGTTATACCAGGATAATGATGATGATGGAAGAACAATTTGTCTAGTTTAGGTGGTAGTTTTCAGTGCTGAACATAATTTGTTTTTGGGTCTGTTTTCTGAAATTCTTTAAGTGATCTTTTAACAATATTTAATTAGACTACACAAATCGCTATGAAGTACAGAAACATATATAATTAGGAATGGAGTGGTGGGAATGTGGTGGTGCTACTCCCCCCCCCCCTTTAAAAAAAAGGTGGGGGGGAGTAGCATGCAGTTTAGCACAATTCCACCAGAGCATTAACACGCTGACAGTTTTTGGCAGTTTTCTTGAATTATCTCTTTACAAGAAAGTAACCAACCATTTGATCATTGAAAATGACCATAGGTGAAATATTGTGAAGATTTTTGAGCCTTCTTTAAAATATAAAAAAGAAGCTTTTTGTACTCTTCCACATGTTGCTATAGAGCTTAATTTTAAAATATTTAAATAAAGGAAGGATAAAAAAGGGACTATAAACAAACCACACACTTTCTTGGTATGTGGTAGTAGGTGTATCCATGACTGCATAATTTACCAGTAGATCTGCATTTCAGTATAAAAGCAAACTATATATGATAATAAATTGATAGAATTTTTTATGAATACCACAGATTTCATCCATCCCACAAAATGCTTAGGCTACTGCTGAAGGGTTCATTGCAGTGGCAGACAGTAATAGGGAGACTGGTGGTATTTCAGAACAAATAATAGTAATAATGCAACCCTGAGTGCAAAGGCAGCTAGGGGAGATGAAGCCTGGCTTGCTGCACTGAGGAGATGGCTTAAGGGCATCAGCAAGCTTTCCTTCTCCCCAAACACCCCCATTGTTACCTGGAGACGGGTGCAGGGAAAGGGATAGTGCCTTTTGTACAAGGAGTAGTAAATGTGGCTGTTGCTTGAATACCCTTCATATATTATTCTTAATTCTGCACTAAACAGGTAAGGCTTAGCTCACGTGTATTCCTGTCAGCCAAGCATTCCATTAACTGTCACAGTGAGAGATGTAAATTAGTCTGTAATATAGTAGAACATTTGTGTGTTAAGTTTTAGTTTAACAGTATTTGATTACAAATGTTATTGCTATCATGAATCACTGCTAGAATTAGGCGTATTCTCCCTTCTGTTGTCTTAGAGAAATGTACATCTATGGCTACGTCTAAACTACACCCCTCTGACGGCAGAGGAATGTAAATTAGACGTATCGATCGAAAGTGCAAATGAAGCGGGGATTTAAATATCCTGCACTTCATTTGCATAATGGCAGCCGCTGCTTTTTTCGAAATAGGTTTTTTTGAAACGGCAAAAAAACCCGGCAGTTTAGATGGGGCATTTTCTGTCGAAAATGCCCCGTTTCGAAAGATCCTGTACTAATTTTTGTGTGTGTTAACACCAAACTGCGCGTATAATCTTGTAAATCATACATTAATAGTACCACAAGATAACAACAACAGAAGCTTTTAACCTTCAACCTTGTGCTGATGCATCAGATTCAGACAGACTGGTTCAAAACCAATGAGCAGACACTTTGTCTTTCATTTGTCTTGAAAGATTATTGCTTTCTGTGTTTTAAAAGTGTTATACTGTGAAATGTTTAAATAAGGATGTTTGGGTTAGTGGTGTCTCCCTCAGACTAAGGAGCTCAGCAGTTAAAACTTATTTTGTATGTAGAGTAGAAGCCTTGCTTGTTACTGGATTATTTAGTCCTGTAGTATGTACTCTCCATATGTTTTATGGAAACTTTAATGAATTCTAAAACCACTCTTAATTAAGTGGTGGTTTGTATCATTTTTTTGGGCAAATGTTTTACAGGTAAAACTGGAGGCAATACTTGAGCCAAGAATTCACTGTGGAGAATGAACTAGCAACATTTGCCTGCATTTCCCAAGGGGGGCCCTCAGTAATGGGCCAAAAGGGCAGCAGAGGCCCTGGTAAAAGCGTCTAATTATTCCAGGCTAATGGCAATGCAACAGGTGAGGGAATATTGTTGGGTTTACTGATGTTTTTAATGTTTTTTTTCTGCATGTGTAGGTTTTTATTTAATCTCTTTGAACCTGCTAAAGCTCCTGCTGTGTTGACAGTTCCACTGGCTGGTAGTGTAGCAGTGGGGGGTGGTGATGGTAAAGCAGAATGAGTGCAACACATCAGAAATGGCTCCTAGCACAAAGCTGGCAACATCTAATTCTTTGTCCCCCCCCCCCCTTACAGACACATGGCCCATTTGTACTTTCTGCATTTTTATTTTTGCTAGATAATGTTTCAGTATAATACAAATTATTTTACATTGCATTGTCAATATACTTTTAAAAACATTTTTACAGCTTTTTATAAAGAAAAGTGTTTATAAGTTATAGCTGTAGAAACAAGTGTTTTTAATACCAAGCTTTATTTTGCATTGATTAAGGGAAGTAAAGTGCTCTCCCATAAATCAATGTTATCTCAGGTGGAACATGTTTTATTTTTTATTCTCTTGTAGATATATAGGTGTTGCTTGCTACACATAAATAAAGCCCATTCCGGATCAATGCATTGAATCTATCTGACATTTAAAAAAAGCAAAAAATAACAAAATCCAAACAAAAACAAACAGCAAATTCAAATATTTTAAAAACATTGAATCCAACTGTCTAATTAGAGGGGAAAATATAAGTAAACATTTTACCACTTTTTCATATTTTCTAATGTTTTCTAAGCTGAAATTAACAAAATGAGAAATTAGCAAGTTTTTCAGAGTTAAGGCCATCAAAATGTCAGCCGCCTTAGTATGCCAAAGCTTTTTAACCACATCTGATGAGAGATGGTATTAATGAGGCCCTCTATTATTTACACAGTCAGTTTATGGATTTATCAAAGTAGTGCCTGTCTAGTTAATCAGATTTCACGGCAGTTCTGTGACAAGCGTTAAGAGCATTTTAGGCAATTAAACTTGTGACTTGTTAATATTATGATTGGAATAATATACAGTCTGTTTTGGTCTGGATTCAAACACTGAAGCATAAGAGTTTGATGAAGCAGTGTTTAAATAGTAAACACTACTCATCTTTAATTTTTTTTACATAATAATGTTATAGTAGCGTTTAGAGGCTCTTAATCAGGATCAGAATGCCATTATTGTAGGTCCCATACAAACGCATAACAAGAAACAGGTCTGCTTTGGTTTGGAGTTTTATATGTGTAATCTATGGAAGTACCATATTATAGGCTGTAATAATCAGATTTTACAGCTAGTTAGTTCTCACTCTATCTAATACCAAAAGAAAGAAGTTATCTATGTTTGAGTGGACATTGACCAGGAATTGTATAAAACAATATTTGACGAGTGTTTACACTATAACAGTCAAAAACAACATGAGAAACTTGATCTTTAAGATTTTATTAATTCATTTAATTTGAATTGCTTGTAATTTTGTTATGATTGTGATGGTTTTGGGATATCAATACAAGTTATAATTCTTCTATGTACATTGATGCAGAAGTAGTATAGAAAAAGAGAATGTCTGCCTTACTTATCTCTGATGTTTAATGCTTATAGATTTCAAAGAATTGA
Source organism: Rafetus swinhoei (assembly GCA_019425775.1). Classification (NCBI taxonomy): domain Eukaryota; kingdom Metazoa; phylum Chordata; order Testudines; family Trionychidae; genus Rafetus; species Rafetus swinhoei. The sequence continues at coordinate 61,948,527 of CM033427.1, forward strand.
CACCAAGCTCAGGCAAGCTGGGGGAGTGGGAGGGGGAGGAAGCATTTATTTATAGCTTCAAAATTACAACAAAGGACATTTACAGAGGCACACTATCATAATGAAGTATAGAAAATTGCATAATGTTTTGATTTAGAAGGAAAATGCAAACATGTAAATGGAGAGGTCAACAATTTTTCATTTCCCTAGCTTTAAATCTATTCTTATATTTTCCACTTTCTCTTTTGCAAGAGCCATCGAGTCATTTTAAAAGTTTCCAGAGAAAATATGTATTTTAATATCATAAGCTTTCTTGTATAATTATTATTAATATGTATTATATGGATTCCATTATGGATCTAACTGTATTCATCTAGATAGCATGCATGACTTATCTCTGCTAAATCATTTTAGTGCTGCTCTTTCAGCACATTATTTATGTCACAGATCAAATAACTGAGTAGCAGAGTGTTGAAGCTCTAATTTCTTAATATTTTGGAGCATACATGTAAGCTTCTAGGAGCAGAACCTTGCCCTGGTAGCTGTGGTGGCAGTTTGGGTAAAGACTAGTGATGATCCCAGGGATCAGACACTGGCCCAACAGTAAATCCAGAGTCAGGTTAGAGGGGCCAAGTTGGAGGTGAGAACAGGAGTCAGAAATTGAAGTCTTAAACCTGAAGAGTAAACCAGAGTCAGAATCATGGATATAGCCATGGATCAGAGCCAGAAATCATAAATAAGAATGGATAGGGAGGCTGGGGTTTGAGCTGGGCTTGAGCAAGGACTGGAGAAGGCAGTGGAAATGAGAACAGGGGAAGCACAGCAGCGGGCAAGATTCAAGTAGCATTCTGCAGACTCTCATGTCCTATCAGGGAGCACAACCATATGAGGAGGTTCTTTGGGGCTGCCTGAGCTGTCACTGTATTGGCAGGAGCACATCTCCAGAACTATCCATTATTGATTCCCAGAGCATTCTTCTCAAGCCTTTTAAGTCTTTCCTATAGTGACACTTACCATTCACTCTTGTCTGCTATTGCCATGATTTGTCTGTTGGTCCTAATATTGTAAATTTGTCATGACTCCCCTAATATGGTAGTGGTGAAAGAGAATTTAAAAATTGATGGTCAATTTGTGATGTGTTTAGTAGCAGTAAAACTCCAAATACTATTGTGTGATCTCCTAAGTATAAACAAAACAATTAGTCCCAAAGGAGCAAGTTAATGTCTGGAGGATAGAACTGTTACAAGTTCCAGGCCCTGATCCTGCAAACCTGTAACATGTGTGCTCTTTGGGGCTATTTGGGACTGTGTACATGCTTAAATAAAGTTAGCACTTCAGTGTTTGTGGAATTGAGGTTTTGTCACAGAGTCTATAGATTCTCCAAGTGTGTAATCACAGCAATAGAAAAAAAAGGCAATGGAATTCATTAGTATGTTAATTTAGTGTTTGCTGTGGACCTTAGAAAGTGGATGATCATGAAAGTGCTATAATAAAATATATACATGAAGAATTACAAAGTTCAGCGGAGCTCTGCCATAGCATGAAAGAATTAGAAGCCTGAAACTCAACGAAGACTAAAGTCTGAAGTTTGTATTGCTTCAGAACCATTTACGTTTTTAACTTGGGAAAAAAAATCTTTCTTTTGATTGCTAATGGTTACCAAGTCTAATCCTTTAGCCTCCATTAAGAGAGTTTTTATCTGCATTTCCCAGATATGCACATTTCCCACCTTCCTCGTGATAACAATAAGTAGGAAGGTACTTGGACTATGAAGATGGCACATCAATTCTATGTTGGATCTGCCCATTCACTTAGATTTCAAACTCTGTGGGGGATGGACTTTATTATTTGGCCTGCTTGTTTTCAGTGCCAATTATACTTATGATGCTCTATAAACAACAAAGAAAAATATTCAGTATGTTCATATTTAATTATGTAACAGAATGTTCTATTACTAACCATAAACAATCCAGATATACAACCATCCTGAAACAATTGGGGTTGATGTTTTAAATAGAGCATTTATTGCATTTAAAATACCAGGTATGTTCATTTAACTGTTTTGGAGTTAGAGAGCTACTCCAGAATAAAGGATGAAGCTAGAGCTTCCATTTAGGCCTAATTATTAAGCAGCTTCCTCTCCTAGTCATCTTTCCCCCAAAGAAATATGCCCCCCTGAAACTTCACATGTTATATTGCATCTCATGGAGGATTTTCTGTGACATCTGGAAAAAAAATCAAGAAATAACTTTTTAAAGTCACAATGTTACTTAAAAAACAACAACAAAAAACGCCTGTGATTGTCTATTAGAAAAATCTAAATATTTGTCACTCCTCATATCTCCAGAATAATTTAGACTGTACACTCCAACATTTCACATTTGTGCTGTTGACTTCACTGGGGAGGAGTGCAGTTTAATTTGTTGTCACGTTTTTGTGTTGTGTGAGAAAGCAGAGCAATTATGAATATATTAACAGAGTTTATAATGAGGATGTTTTTCTTCACTCAGCACACAGTCAACCTGTGGAACTCCTTGCCAGAGGATATGGTGAAGGCTAGATTTTTAACAGGGTTCAAAAAAGGGCTAGATAGATTCATGGAGGTGAGGTGCGTCAATGGCTATTAGCCAGGATGGGTAGGAATGGTGTCCCTAGCCTCTGTTTCTCTGGAGGTGAGTGATAGGGAAGGGATCACGTGAGGATTACCTGTTGTGATCCCTCCCGCTGAGGCATCTGGTATTGGTCACTATCGGCAGACAGGATACTGGGCTATATGGACCTTTGGTCTGACCCAGTATGGCCATTCTTATGTACATAGTTTACACTTTAAGGTATTCAGGGATGGGGCTAACAATGTGTTTCAGTAAAGAAGAGATCTTATGAGGAGGTAGCAAAAGAGCTCACTCTCTCCCCTCCCAATCTCGGGAAATATAGGGTTAGGAAGGATCTAGGAAGAATTGGGTAACTGACCATCTTGCCTTGCAAGAAGAAACCTTTTGCTATACTCCTTACATGAGGTTCAGAGGCTTTGTTGTAAAAAAAGTGTTTGATTTTACACCATGCAGAGGACAACCATTTTTTATTGTTTTGCCTGATTTTGGACCGGGGTGAAAAATGGCTGAATCCTGACTGCCCATGTATTGTGCCATAACATAGAAGCACTCTGGAGGAAATTCTGTGGGACAGTCATGCTTCCCAGTCTTGGAATAGAGTAGGAAGAAGGGCTCTAGGAAAGGCAGGAGGAGAGAATATGTGGAGTAAGCATTGTAGGAGGCTGAGAAGGCCTAAGAAGGTGCATGTGGAGATACAGGGCACCGGGGCATTGTTAGGTGTTTAGTCCTGCTTTGATGACATGGTGCGGAGGAGCATCCTGGAGGAACTCAAATGGGGTCACTGCCTTGGGTTGGAGGAATTCTATGTGTTGAATACAAGATACTAGCACATTTACCTGATGCTACTCCGGTCCTTAAAGAGGGGCTTAGGAAGGGGGGGTGCAGAAGTCAGGGTTTAGGGTAGGGAGAGGTTCTGGGCAGGAAACTGTGTGTGTAGAGGGGATGGTGGGGAGGGGCACAAAGACTCCTCTCCCCCTCCAAGATTTGTACCAGGGCTGCTTGGTCTTTTACCTCCTATCCATGTCAGGGAACAAAAGCAAACTGTGCAGTTTGTCTGCCCCCTGCATTCCCCAGCCAGAGTGAGGAATGCAGGAAACTGTGCACTTCCCCTCGATCCCTGATGAAAGCAACAGCCAGCAATGTCCCTGCACAAATCAGGGGACTGCTGGGGGAGTGGAAGGCTCAGGGATGGGGCAGTTCCAGATGGGGTGAGCATGCCCCTTGCCAATCCCTTTCACCTGCCTGGTGATTCTCTCTTTTCTGTATGGTTTTATGAGAAGCAATCCCACTCTAGGCACATCCTATTTTTATGGCACAACCAAAACTTTATGTTGTTTTAAGTTATGATAAGAGGAATTTGGTAGTTCTCTCTTGTACCATTTAGGAGGAGTTATTGAACAGACAGGCAAACTCTCTCAAAAATTCAGTAAATAAAACCTCTGCTCTACCACCTAAAAGTTCACTAATATGGTTCTTAGGTTTTATTAACTTATTCTCTAAGTAACCCCACAGGGAATCACTTAGGTTTGTTCACTCTCCAAAAATCTGACATTAGAAAATAAAATCTGGAGTCTCAGTGGCCTTTGAGTAGCATTGCTACCTGCGTTCTACAGAGCGCCCTTACAGCTTTCCCAGGACTGCTAGCTCAAAATGGAATCATTTTGGAACAACCTGTATGGGTGGCAACCCTACAAGATAAGTTGTCACATTTTCCTCTTCATGGAGAGGGGTTTGTGCCATTATGGAGGAAACAAAACAAATTATCCTTTAGCCGTGTAGATAAATTTGTAACGAGGACTATATTTACTCCTTCCTTTTGGATCATGGCAACACTCAGTTAGGAGCTGGAATATCGTTATCTGCCCTCACCCCACCCTTTCTTTTTCTCCTACTATCTTCAAATTAGCTCCCTCTTTAAGGTGGCGGAAAGCACCAAAAGAGAGTTAGTGCTGCTTTAAGCAGCACTGACAAGTGAATAAATTTGTGTTTAGAAAGTAGTTACTATTGAGGGCAGAACATTGAACAGAGCAGGTGTAAGACCACCCCAGTGTGTGGACTCAGCATCTGCATAATGACCTTAAAGCAAGGGCTGGTTTATGTTCTGTTAAATATAAACGCAAGCAAACAGTAGTAGTAGTACACTTGAACCTCTTTTATTCAGCAACCCTGGGAAATAGGGTTTGCCAAATTAAAAATTGTGCTCGGCCAGGGAGGGAAGTGAAGGGGATGGGAGTAGGGAATTTATTTGGAGCTCCACATCCCCTGCCGCTCCTAGGCACCGCCCCGCATTGCTCTGGGAGTGGTGGGAAAAAGCCTCCAGCAGAGTGCATCACTGCCTTGGCGTTCTTCTAGCTGGGGATGAGGAGCAGCAGCACCACACAGAGCCGCTTCTGCCTCTGCATGCTAGGGTCCCTACCACAGGTGTTCTCAAATGGAGTATGGAGGTTATAGTTCAGTAATAAATAATCAGCTTAGTGTGTGTAGATGTTATAAAACATGCTTTATAAAACAGACAAAAGTTTTCATTTTGTACATCAGATTTTAGAGGTGGTAGGAAAAAAGGAACATTAGTGGTAAAAAAGTCTCTTTTTTTGTCAAAATTTTGAAAAGTACTGGCTGGTTTTCTAGCTGTCAAAATAATGGGATGGATTTTTCATATTTTTTATCAGAAAAATCTTAATTTGGAAAATTTCTCTTGGCTCTATCATGTTTGCAGGGATTTCTGGCTAATTAAAATAAATCATTAAATTGTCTCAACAAGGATTAATTTGAAAATGCACAGTAATGCATCTGTAAATCCTTCCTTAGAAAACACCAGGTACTTTTGCAAAGGATTTTAATAAAAGAGCCATTTTCTCCTATAATATGTTCAGACATGTTTCAGATGTTGATTTGTGGATGCTGTTGTTCTAAATGGAGCTGACATTTTCTTATTCCTATGTAATCTTCCTCTGGTTATGGTCTTGTCTTCTTACATCTTTGTCTCTCAATCATTTAAGTTATCAGTTGCATCAGCTCCTTAGCAGGACATTTCTTGATCTTGCTTAATACTTCTGTGAATCTCTTCACCAGATGTTTGGCACGTTTACTGGATCTCTCTTGTATGCAACAGTTTCTCAGTCTGGCCTCACTAGAGAGTAGAATAAGGGTTCTTTCGGGCTGGAAACTGAAATTGTTCCAAAAGATAAATATTTTTCTTGATTAAAGACAAATGTTTTCTTTCAAGATACATAGCCCCCAGTAATCAACTGAAGTTTCTCAAAGTGCATGTCATTCCCATCTTCCACTAACACAGTTTTCAATGCAGGGGAGGGCCAACTGAATTTAAATTTTGACAATAAGATAAAGAGGATATTTGCATAGTAATAGAATAAAAGTAAATTAAGGTTATGTTTCCCCCATGCTTCATGTTGCTGTTTTAGTTGTAGTTTCAGTAACCAAACATTTAACTGGCCCTTGCCAATAAACTCCACAGGTGGCCTGCTATGCCATGCTGGAGCAATCCTGGCCACAAAGGGGGCCTCCAGGCCAGGCAGTGGGACACCATGGCCTCAGTGGGTGGGTGGTGGGATCCCCCGGCCATGCCGGGACTGGCAGTAGGACTCCATGACCCGTGGCGTGGCCAGGCAGCAGACCCTAAGTTAAAACAGTTAACTGGTTATGCACTATCAAAAAAAGAACTAGATAAATTCATAGAGAATAAGTTCATCAATGGCTATTAGCCAGGATGGACAGGGATGGTGACCTTAGCTCTCTTTGTCAGGGCTGAGACTGGGCGATAGGGGATGGATCACTTGATGATTACCTGTTCTGTTCATTTCCTCTGGGGCACCTGGCTTTAGCCACTGTTGAAAGACAGGATACTAGGCTAAATGGACCTTTGATCTGACCCAGTGTGGCCGTTCTTATGTTCTTAAGACATTACCAGTTATAGGGGTTTGCCTCTATTTTGATTAAATTAATGTAAGTCATCTTAGCTGTTCAGACAGCCATATGATTCATGAAGAGGAACCCACAGAAAGGCCATTGTGTTGTAGGAGCATCTTGCAGACTATCATTTTAGTTCCTAGAATACAGAAGCCTCACTGAAGTCAATGGATGTTTTACTATCGACTTTGGTGGATCCAGGATATTACTCATTGCATTCCTATGTTACCTGACTAACATTTGAATATGACAGTTGTTATTTTATGTAGCAGCTAGAAAAGTTTAATGTAGATGATAACTTCCTTGGGTTTCTTGTAGTTCTGCTCTGTATTCTCTTTCTAGTACAGATTACTAGTCTTTTTTCAATCTAAGGCAGGGGTGGGCAATAATTTTTGATGGGGGCCACTCCAAGATTTTGGAAAGTGGTCGAGGGCCACACTCTTCCATGATATTAATGGAGATGCGGGATCTGGAATGGAGGTTGGGTGCAGAAGGGAGCTTGGGGTAAGGGACTGGGGTGCAGGAGGGAGACTGGAGACTGGGAGGGAGTTGGGATGAAGCAGGCGGTTGTGACCGAGGGCAGGGGTTTGGGATGTGACCTAGGGTAGGAGGGGATTGTGATCTGGGGCAGGAGATTGGGGTGCCAGATTTGGGAGGGGGTATAGGTGTAAGAAGGGGACCGAGGGTTTGGGTATGTTGTGTGGGGGCGGCCAGGGGGGTGGAGGAGGGGGAGAACAGGAAAGGGCTGTGGTGCCAGAAGCAGGCTGTGGCCATGAGACTTACTTGTCAGCTGCCAAACTAGCCTGCCTACCTGAAGAGCTTAAAATGTTTCCTAGCCAGCCAGCCTGCTTGCCTGGCCATGTGCTTCATGAATAACTGAGCCCAGGAGAGGAAGCGTGATTCTTCATAGCTGCCTGTTGTTCTAAAAAGCAGCTCCCATTGGTCAGTTTCTGGCAGAAACCGGCCAATGGGAATGTGCTGGGGGTGGCTCCTAAAACTTCCCTCCTCCCTTCCAGTTTTAAAACAGAAACGGAACCCTGCAACTGCGTTTCTGCATGGTGTGCGGGGCAGTAGGGCAAGCTGAGGAGCCTACCTGGGGCTCCCCTCTGCCTCCGCAGGCCGGATCCGGTGGCTTGGCGGGCCAGATTTGGCCCATGGGCTGTATTTTGCCCAGGCCTGATCTAAGGTCTGGGAAAGCCTAAAACTAGACTATTTTGGAAGTTAGTTCTCTTTTGCACACTGCAGATGCTCAGAGATGTAGGGAAAAGTACTGAATTGTGTTTTCTAGAGGCCGTCAGTTTTTCTTTCAGTGCCTGTGCACTATCCAGACTCTCTGAGTTAGCAATGAAAGAGAGAAAGCTTAATTTTTTCCCATGGTAAAGTTGCCACCTTTTTCCTGTTTGTAACCTGTTATCACATGAATTTACAGCAAACATCCAAATTATCTGACAATATTTTTTTTAAAAAATCCACCATTCCCTCCTCTGAAAATTCCATCCACTTAATATTCTCTATTTGCCTTTTTTTAGATTGTAAGATCTTTGGGGAGCATGAGCTGAGCTGTATAGCACCATGTACAACTCGGTGCTTAACAAATAAATCATGACAATAACAATTAATAATGCCAAACCACCTTTGCTTTACTAAAATCTGATTCCTTACTGTAGCTCTCAGCTGTAACGTCTCTCTCTGAAATGCCAAGTGGAGAGTGAAATATTTCTTCTGACTTGAGGGGAACCTCTCCAGCTGGGCTTAGAAAACAGTTTCTGAGAATGGAAATATGGACTCATCAACAATAATACTAATATTCAGAAACAAAGACTGATCCATATTTTATGGATTTTATTATTTTTAACACATTGAAATAATGGAAAATATTTGTAATGTTTTATATAAGTTTTGTGTTAACATATTTTATTTCCTCACAACACTTAAAAAAATTATGATGATGGAAGAAAAAAATGTGGTTACCAAAAACCATCTGTTTCTGAATACTCACAGAGTTTTGCTAGAGCTACCTTTTAAAGTAATTTTTTAAGGGCCTGAGCCGTAGCCTATTGAAATCAATGAAAAGACTCCCTTTTGATTTCAATGGACGCTGGATCAGACCTTCTGTGTTGAACTATACTGCTTGCAATTCAATATTTCAGATTTGTAATTGAGCGGCAAATATGCTCGCTGGACTGCTTGGTTTCTAGTGCAGAATTTTCAAAAAAATTCTGTTTCAATTCTTCTGAAAATGAACTTTTCAAAAATGTCTTTTCCCTGGAAAATTTCCATCTCCTTTCAAATCAGAACAAACAAACAAATCATTAATTTCCACATGATGGAAATTCCAATTCCCAGTATATTCCCATTTTAAGAGAATCCTCTACTTTGAAAGATTCTATATATCTGAGAGAGACTGTCTATGCTTAAAATAGGGAATCATTCTGGGACAGGTAATGTGTCTCAGAACAAGAACATTTTGAATGTGATGTCTGCATAGGATGTATTTTATCTTCTAGATCAGTGGTTCTCAAACTTTTTGGGCTCCGGAGCCCTTTACATGCGTAAAAATTTATGCGGAGCCCCAGCAGTCCACTGATTGTATGTGTTGTACCTATCGATGTTTCCAGTTTGTCAACCTCGCGGAGCCCCTGGAGATGTATTGCGGAGCCTTGGGGCTCTGTGGAGCACAGTTTGAGAAACACTGCACTAGACAATATGCCCATACCTCTGTCTCTCCCCAATCCCACTTTCTTTGCAGATGTTCTTTCTTCTTACATAAACCTTAAAGCGGAAGCTTCAGAGTTTGCTTTAAGGGACTTTCCCACTGCTTTTAAAAACAATGCTGAACAGATCCAAGATGCAGTTGACACTTTGATTCCATCAAAGAATCAGCAGCATGAAGGTAATTTTAATTTTTTCAAGTTAAGACATCAAGAAACAAGGAAAAATAATAGCTGTTTGCATTATTTCCTGAGTCGGTAAAAACAAGACTTAAGTCTTGGAAGGAAAGCAATTTCTCTATGCTTTCTTCCAGAATAAAGTCATAATATATTCTGATCTCGGTTACACTGAGTAAAATGTAGTGAAGCTGCACTAATGTTGGTGGAGTTATTCCAGATTTCCAGTAGTGCAAATACAAAGCAATATCTAGCTCACCATTACTTTACTATTTAGTTTACCCTGTTGGTTATAACTTTATAAAATTGCACTGAAATTCTGAAGGATATAATGCTTTTTTGTTCTTGTGTATATTTCTAGTGAATTTCAATGACTATATAATTAAGAGATTGATAACACTGGAGGAAGACTCAAGTATTTAGGGGTGTAGTAGATTCTCCATCACTTGTTGTCTTTAAATCAAGGCTGGATGGCCTTCTGAAAGAGATGGTTTAACTCAAAACAGAAATTATGGACTTGATGTAGGAATTGTTGGGTGAGGTTCTTTGGCTGTATTATGTTAGAGGTCAAACTAGATTGATCATAATGGCCCCTTCTGGCCTAACATCTATGACAGTATAATACAAATACTTGTAATATTCAAGCTTTCCCCAAATGGTTCAGACATAACACCTGAATTCTGATTTACAGTATGCCTGACATGCCATGTGAGGTCCTCTTCTGTGCTAAGGCTAACTCTGTTTACATTGTGAGTGAATATCAACTATGGATTAGGTGCATGATCTTGAAAAGACTTATATATGGGTGTGAGTGATTAATCTGCAGGAGTTGTTTCATGGATTTATCAAATGGGTTAAACCACTCATGTGTGTAAGTGTATGTGGGAACAGGCCGTAGGTTAAGATGGCCAAATATATTATACTTGGAATTTAGTATTGAGCTCCATCATCTGGAGATTAGTGCCTTAATCGCCTTAAAAATCTCAGTTGCTTTAAGAGACTGCAATTTGAATTAATAAAATCTGAAAAATGGAATCCTATTGTTAATATAATTAAACACCTGGGGCCAGATTCTAATTGCATTTACATTAAATCCTTCCAGTCCATTGACTTCAAGAATTACTCTAGCTTTACACTAGTGTAACTGAGTGTAATTGAGATAAAAATATTGCTCTTGAAGTTTTGATTTATTACCAGAAATAAAGATATCTGAGACTGAACACATTCCATTATTGTGCATTACTACATTACAAAGATAATTTCAGGTTGCAGTTACCATATAGTACATTAAGCTTTGAACTGCTAAAAGAAGTGGCAGCAAAAATTTAAATATTTTCTACTTTTGAAGATATATTTTTTAAGGTACAAGTTAGTCTTTATGGCAATAAAAAGGAGTTAAAAGTAGTAATACTGGGCAGAAGTTCACATTTCTTTTAATTTACAGGAGAGAGAGAGTAAATTTTGTGACCTTCAGAGAATCTTAAATGTAAATTGCAGAAGTTCACAAATTCAGGATTCATATTTAGACTGCTCTGGTTTTGTTTTTGACCCTTTACTATCATAGCTATGGGATACTACTGTTGATTATTGAACACTGTTGATGGGATTTTCCAAAGTGCTCCGTGTTGGTCCAACTCTGCTCCCTTTGAAATCAGTGGGAGTTATCTCACTGACATCTATGGAGCAGAGAAGGCCAGTCCAGAGGGGTTTGAGAAAACCATCCCAACTGCTGCTCTGAGAAACACTGTTTACTAGTTGCTAGTGGCAGATGAAAGAGGTTCACTTGAATCTCCATACAGGTGCTAGATGCCATTTTCAGAACCTATGATTAATGAATTTGTGTAAAATCATCTGTGTCTTGATACTTTCTAGTAGCACAAGGTGGGGCCCATTCTCCTCACCTGTGCTTGGAAGCCATTCGCCTGTGGGAGCGCTGCATCGGGGCGGATATCCACCTGATGGCTTCATACCTCCCGGGCTCCCAAAATGTTCTGGCGGACAGATTGAGCAGCTCCTTTGTGGGGCACGAGTGGTCTTTGTGGTGGGATATAGCCCAATCCATCTTCCATGCTTGGGGGTCTGCCCACCTGGACCTCTTTGCCACAGGTCAGAACAAGAAGTGCCACCGGTTCTGCTCCCTCATGGGACAGGGATGGGGTTCCCTGGGAGATGCTCTTCTCCTCCCCTGGCCGCAGGGCCTGCTGTATGCCTTCGTGCTAATCCACAGGGTCTTACTCAGAGTGCGGGCATGCAGGGCATCCCTGATCCTAATCGCCCTGGCATGGCCCAGGCAGCACTGGTTTTCAACCCTCCTCAACCTGCCATGTGCGAGACCCATAACCCTCCTGCTGCTCCCGGATCTGATATATCAGGAGTTGAGCAGGCTCCGCCACCCAGACCTGCACTTGCTGAACTTGACAGCATGGAAGCTCCGTGGTTGATGGCCGAGGAGCTTCAGTGCTCAGAACGGGGTCAGGAAGTCCTGCTGGGTAGCAGGAAGCCCTCCACTAGGACGTACCTGGCTAAGTGGAAGTGGTTCTGCATCTGGGCTTCCCAGAAGGGGGTGCACCCAAGGTGGGCTACGATTCCTCTGATCCTGGATTACCTATTGGATCTCAGGCTCCAGGACCTCTCTTCCTCCTCCATCAAGTTCACTTGGCGGCCATCTTGGCCTTCCACCCAGGGGAAGGGGGGAAAGCCCTGATTGCTAACCCAATGGTCAACAGGTTTCTGAAAGGGTTGGAGAGGCTCTACCCACACATCCGCCAGCCCATCCCCCAGTGGAACCTAACCTGGTCCTTTCCAAACTTATGGGACCCCCCGTTCGAACTGTTAGCAACGTGTTCCCTCCTATTCCTATCTTATAAGGTGTCTCTCCTGGTGGCACTCACATCTGCCAGGCAAGTATCCGAACTCAGGGTGCTTACCTCGGATCCACCCTACACGGTGTTTTTCAAAGACAAGGTCAGGCTCCGCCCCCACCCAGCTTTTCTGCCCAAGGTGGTGTCTTCTTTCCACACCTCCCAGGATATTTTTCTGCCAGTCTTTTACCCCAAGCTGCATGTGTCTGGGAAAGAACAGGCTTTACGCACTTCGGATGTGCGCAGGGCGTTAGCCTTTTATTTAGACAGGACAAAACCATCAGGAAGTCGCCGCAACTCTTTGTGGCCATCGTGGAACGTGTCCTCCCAGATGATCTCCTCCTGGATAACCTCTTGCATCAAAGAGTGCTATGCCCTGCCAGAGGTACCGGCTCCACCCCTTAGAGCGCACTCCACGAGAGCCGTGGTAGCCTACACTGCTTTCATGGCACAGGTTCCCATCTTAGACATCTGCAGAGCTGCTACATGGTCCTCTGTCCATACCTTTGCCAATCACTGCACACTAACGCACCAAGACAGAGAAGACGCTGGGCAGGGCAGTCCTTCACTCCTCTGTAGCTTCAACATCCGGCCCTCCTCCATAGGTTCTGCTTTGGAGTCACCTAATTGGAATGCACATGAGCAATCACTTGAAGAAGAAAGAACGGTTACTTACCTCATAACTGTGATTTTTCAAGATGTGTTGCTCATGTCCATTCCAAATACCCACCTGCCGCCCTCTCTCCAGAGTATTCCGGTAAGAAGGAACTGAGTGGGTGAGGGGGCCAGCAGGAGTATATATGGGCCGATATACCGGCGCCACTCCAGGGGGCTCCCTGCTGGCCCTAAGGGTACTGCTGAGGGGAAAATGTCCAATGATGCGTGCACGCTGCGCGCACACACCTAATTGGAATGGACATGAGCAACACATCTCGAAGAATCACAGTTACGAGGTAAGTAACTATTCTTTTTTCATTTGTGAAGCAGTGTTGTTTCAGTGATTTGAGCATGGGAGAGCCAGGAGGCCTAGGATCTAGTCTCAGTGCAGCAAGTGACTCAGTGGGACATTGAGACAGTTAACTTGACTTTTCCATGCTTCACTTTTCCCACTTGTCACTGATAATGTTTATTGCTGGTTCTGAGCTTCACCAATATAATGTGCAGTTTTATATGCAATTGTATTATTTATTATGCCTGCAAAGACAACTATATGAATTCTGAGTACTTTACAGTGTGCTGTAAATACTTGCAAATTACATTATTGGGTTGATTGTTCTTGCTTAAATAGTAGCAAGTATGTTTTGACTGATTTGTTGGTATATTTGAAAGTTTTACTATAATTTTTCAGTTATCTAAATTGGGACCTATTATATCCATTTTGGAAAATCTAAGCATGAAATAATTTTATGCATTTTCTAATCTTTTCATCATCTTGGTTTGTGATCAGACTACTGGGAAGAAGATAAAGATTCAGGTTGACTGAGCATAAACAGCTATTATGGTTTGGATTAATATAGTTTACAGCAGGAAAAGGCATTACAAATCTAGACAATGGATGCTTACTTTGCAGTAGCTTCAGGCTCTGAGGACTGGTTCTTCAGCCCAGGACACAGCTTTGCACTATTTGAAAAGGAGATTTAAAGCTGTCCTAGAAGACTCTCCCAGTGCCTTAAAATTGGCATCACTACCCATACTTCTTTCTCTGCTAACAGGGGACATTCTAGTTCTGGCTGAGAATGGAGGGTGTACATTTATTCTGCCTGGAATCAGTTACAGCTGCCAATTACTGTCTTAACTTGTGTGGGGTCCTGGCCAGCCCCAACTTGGGTGAAAAGGTGGCTTAAAGAATCTCATTTGCTTTCCTCCCATCTCTTATCCCCACCCTCAACATAGATGAGGATTTAGCCCTGGAGATCTAGTTACTGTTCTTCTAACCTGCAATGTGAGACTGAAAGGCACAATCAGAAAACACACTTTTCAAGTTCATATCTATAAAACATGTTACAAAGGCTTAACGCTACCCATCACTTGTTTTGCTATTAGAAGATCGTATATTGATTCGATTGATTGTGTAGTGTCATTGGAAGGGGAGCGGAGATTGAACCAAGCTATAGTAAATTAGTCATATTTGCAAAATATTTAATACTCTTCAGTAGTAATAGAATGAGTAGCTCATGCATATACACGAAGCGCTCATTCCCTCCCATAAAGTATAGCTGTGTGCATTATAATTGTTTCTGTCCAAAGTTCACTCTTGAATATTGGATGGCAAAATAAAACAATAAATTTGGCATGTATGGTGACCTTCACTGATTTTTTTTTTCTAAAAACCAAATAAACATTGCTATAACTTGCTAGTCTTTGTAAACTAGAACAGTAAAGGTCAGGTTGTTTCACCAATCCCATAGGCCTGTGCAAAGGTTAATGGGAAAGAAGAGACTTGGAGCATGTTTAGGAGATCTGTGATTTCTACATGTAGTAGCTTATTGAAGGCACCCTAAGGTCCAAATTACAAAGTAGTACAGAGCTGAGGAGAGAGAGGGTATGTGCAGAGGGTGGAGATCCACCCTGAATATGGTGGCTACAGCAGCCATGAGGCTGGAATAGTTCTTCCCAGCGCAAAGGCTGGTTGCTTGGGATATCTGGTGGGCAAGAATTTGGGTCTAATTGCAATACTAAGACCTCATCATTATCTGTCATTACACAGTAGCAAAAGCAAACTCAGAAATTTACACTGTCAAAGGAACTAACTGGAAAATATTTGACACTAATAGTTTTTTTCCAGTAAGTTTCTGAAGTCTATTTTTAATTAAGAACTGTGAAAGAAGTCATATGATTAGATCTGAAGGACTTGGCGTTGTGACAATTTGGCCTGAACTACTGCGTCAAATATAGAACAAGTCATGTACAGGATGTTAACATTGATTTTTATAACTGTTTAGAGACAAGGTCATCTTAACCACCTGCAAGTAATATAGTTCACTTAGTGTTCACACAAGTGCTTTTCTGACATCACAATCATATTTATATGTCTACATCTACATCGATCACAGTGGTTAACTGTGTGTATCAATGCATCCTGAGAAAATCTTGAAAATTATCCCATGCGGCTGTAATAAGGATGTGAAGGACTAGTCGACCAGTTGACTATCTGATAAGCAAATGCGTATCAGATAGTCGACAGGATAGTCGACTAGTTGCTTCCCCCCATCGATAGAGGCAGAAAGGAGGGGGACAGAAGAGGAGGGTAATTCAAAGTGGCAGCACTGCACAGAGCCTGGGATCACCTGCTCCGTGCAGTGTTGTTGCTTTGAATGCTGCGGGGAGCCCAGCGTCAGGCTCCTTATGGCATTTCAAAGTGGTAGCGCTGCATGGAGCCTGGGATCAGCTGGGGATTTCCCAGCTGATCCCGGGCTGCATCTGCTTTGAAATGCTACGTGGAGCCCGGGTTCAGCCTCGGATGCCACGGGGAGCCCAGCCTCGGGCTCCCCACGGTGTTTCAAAGCAGCAGCGCCACATGGAGCCCGGGGTCAGCATGGGAGTCCCCAGCTAACCACAGGCTTCAAAGGCGGAGGCACCCTATTGACTAATCAAATACTTGATGCAAAAATGCATCAACTATTTGATTAGCCCATTATCTGATACTTAACATCCTTAGGCTGTAATAGGAGATAGAACATCCAGAAGACGTGCAAATAGTAATACAGTAAAACTCCAATAGTCCGGCATCCAATAGTCCAGCACTCCTGATAGTCAGGCATCAAAATGGCAAGAGCCTAGTGAGTGAGCTTCGCCAAAAAATGAGTCACAAGGTAACAGCGGCAGCAGCTGAACTGAGCAAAAGGGTAAAAAGGCTTAAAAACTAAAACATTACAGTATACTGTATACAGTATGTACAATAAAAAGGGTTAAGAACACTTTATATACAGTATATAAAGTATACAGTATATATATAACCAGTTTATAGTACCTCCTGATAGTCCGGCATATCTGATAATCCGGCACCACCTAGGTCCCATAGGTTCCGGATTATCGGAAGTCTACTGTATACTCTTAAATAACTAAGAATGTTTATAGATGGCTAAAGAACTTTGTTCAGGAGAGGAGAATCTGTTGGCTATTAATAAATAACCAGCCAATTTATAGTTGGCAAAGTAAGCAACTTTAACTAAATCCTATGAAATTGAAGAACATATTTAAATTTGTTAGGTAGAAAAAGCCATTTGTGGATCTGTCTTAAGACTTGAGTTACGAATATTAAGAATTTGTTACGAGTATTAAGAATTTTATATTCCACTTCTCTGTTTACCATTGTTTAGTCCCTGTCTCCTCTCCAAATATGTTTTCCAATCATTTGGTATTTCAGGAGAAACTGTAGGTCTTTAATTTACAACAGTATTTTAATATTCCAGGAACATCATTACAAAAGCTGTAAGTCTTGGAATTGTCTTAGTTAATTTCCTCTCACCAATCCATGTTGAAGTCCTAAGGAGGTATTCCTTGGATTGATTTCATTTCTAGTCTTTGCTTTTTAAATTTGTTTATGGCAGTTTGCTTGTTGAATGCTGTGTTTGAGGTGAGCTGCAAAGGGATGTATATGTGCTTGAACCCACTTTACTTTTTTTTTTAATCCTTCTCCTTCCTTTTTTCCTGAGATTATAGGAAAGCATACCTCTTTCAGCCTTGTTTTGATTGTAAACTGGTCCCTGTCACTCTTTCATTGCCTTTATGCCTTCAAGGTTGGCTTAGATGACACTTTCACCTCCTAAATATGCCTAAATATTCTGATCAATTAATATTAATTTCCTTATTTTCCTTTGTTCTTGTGGCAGGGAAGATCAGGATAACTTTTCAAGTTAGTTTTAACTTTTTTTTTTTATTCAGCTCAGTTTGAGCTAATCTTTCAGTTTTATTAAAGAAGTTTAAGTAGTTTAAGAAAAAATAAGATTCTGTTGGTTTTTAAAATCTGAATACTCCTGTTCTTTACACAAAAGTTTCTAGTTTTCGAAATAGTCTTTTAAAATTAAATAACTCTTACTAAATCTTTAGCTTAAATAATTATAAATTGATGACTTTGGAGAGTTGATAATCATCTTCCAGTTTGGTTAGGGTTTGCTTGTGTACTGTCAATATATAATTAGTTCTTCTTCGAGTGGTCCCCGTGGGTGCTCCACTCTAGTTGTTGGGCTTGTCCCGTGCCTCAGACCGGAGATTTTTCAGCAGTGGTCCATCCGGGCAGCGCATGCGCAGGAGGAGGCATGCGCTGCTCGCGCCGACTCTGAGTGTATGCAGCCCAGCTCCTGCCAGTTCCTCCTAACCGTCTACGGCTGCAGACGGAATTATCCACTCTCCTGTAGTTTGAGGAAAAGTTGTAAATATACCTATTAGTGATAGTTTATAGTTAATAGTTCTAATTTATATTTCCTGTTCTAGTTATAGTTCTCGTTTAAAAAAAAATTTCTCTTCACAATATGCCCGGATCATCTGGCTTCAAAAAATGTGTGTCTTGCCACAACGCAATGCCCGCCTCAAACGGGCACTCTAGGTGCATTAAGTGCCTAGGAAAGGGGCATATTCCCCAAAAATGTCAGCACTGTGCCAAACTTACAGTGCAAGCCACAAAGGACCGCGAAATGCGGCTCAAAATGCTCCCTTTTAATAAAGCCCTGCAACCACCTACTGACCCAAGCATTCGGACACAGCAGCAACACACAAGAGGTCCACTCTAAGTCCTATGGAGAACTTCGCCCTCTTGTCATTCTACTTCGAAGAGGGCTAAAGATACTGGAAAGCCAAATACCTCCAGAACAGGCTTGACTCCTCGTGCTGACAAACACAAGACCGCCTGTAGTGTGTCAGTGCTGGGCCCCGCTCCGTCAGGGGTTCAGGCACAGATACAAACGTCGGCCCCTAGAGCGGAGTTAGCACCGGCAGTTACATTGAGAACTGCAACTGTGCCGGCACCGAGAGCACCTGCGTCACTGATGGCGAGACTGGTGCTGACTGCTACCTCGGCACCAAAGACGCATTCTGAGCTGTGGCGCACCGCCGGAACCGACTACCGTGCCGAGTGCCCCGACACTATTTTGGCACCATCCGTCTCGGACCCGGCACCATCCGTCTCGGCGTTGATTACGGCACCGAGCCCGGCGGTACTGAGCCCGGCACCAAGCATCACAGTAATCCTGTCAGCACCACCATCATCGATATTAGCAACTCAACAGCCGGAGGTGTCGTCACACCATCAACACTCTTCCACACCATCTAAAGTGCTGTGTAAGTCAAGAAGGATCATTACCCCTTCTTCTAGCCTGGAATCAGTGCCCTTTTCTCCGGGGCCCTCTTCTCATGCTTCTCCAAGCTTGGTGCACTCACACACTCGAAGTCACAATAGCCCCACCACATGTGGTCGCCGCCATTCACCACGCTACTCACCATCCCTTCACCATTATCGCCGGCGCAGGTCCCCATCATCCCCAAGAAGGCGAAGGAGTAGATCCCGCTCAAGATCTTTGGCCCACTCATCCTACTCCCAGTACCATTATTCCACAAGAAGGGCATATTCTCTGCGGTATTCCATGGACAAAGGCTACCACTCCCACCGCCGGTGCTACGATTACCACTGTCTCTACTCAGCACGGCACACGCGCTCAAGATTGCCTGAGTATCGACATACTCATGTGCATCGCGATACCGTCAGCCCACCGGTGACATCAATACCCACTGGACCACCCACCCCAATGGGGGATGTGACCTCAACACCTCAGCCTGCTCTGGCTACAGTACGTGGGACCGAGCCTGTCCAGCCGCGAGGGGAAACACCAACCGACCAGTCTTCCTCATCCCCAGATGAGGCTGTATTTCTGGCCAACAGCTCACCTACGGATGATGCACGCCAATTCCAAGATCTCTTTAAGCGTGTGGCAGAGTCACAAGAGATACAATTATCACAGGTGCAACAAAAGCAACATAAGATGCTTAAGAATTTGCAACCTTTTCAAAAATCCAGAATCGCCTTGCCTCTGGATGACGCGATACTGAAGATAGCCAACGAAGTATGGCAAACACCGGCCTCTGCTCCCCTAACGAGTAAAAAGGCGGACAAAAGATACTTCATCCCTGCTAAGGATAGCAAATTCTTATATACCCACTCCCAACCCAATTCTTTGGTAATGGATGCAGCACAGCAGAGATCTAAAGCCCCCCAACACAAAGCCACTCCAGGGGATAAAGAGGGTAAGCGCCTAGACCTATTCGGGAGAAAGGTCTATTCATCAGCCACCCTTATGTTGAGAATGGCTAATTATTCTGCCCATCTCTCAAACCATAGTTTTGACAACTATACCAGGCGTATCCCTCTCCTTGAAGAACTCTCCGATGTTAAATGTGAGATCTTGAAGTCGGTCGTACAGGAGGGCTACACTGCCTCAAGAATGGCATTACAGATAGCCCTGGATATCACCGACACAGCAGCGTGAACAACTGCCACCTCGGTGGTTATGCGAGGAGCGTCCTGGTTGCAGCTGGCGGCTGTACCGAAAGATCTACAGTCTAAAGTAGAGGATCTGCCTTTTGTTAGGCAAGCCCCATTTGCTAAGAGAACGAACCAGCTGCTCCACTCACGCAAGGACTTGAGGACCACTCTCAGGATGCTCGGCATGTACACCCCGCCATATCTCCGACAGCGGTATACACCTTACTACCGACAACGATCATTCTCATATGCGCCTAATCGATTTAGGCAATTCGACCTACAACGACCCAGACAACGTCCACAGAGGCGAGGCCCTCAAAATAACAAGGCACCCAACCAACAAAACAACTGACAGCAGGTTTGATGGTCTCGTCGAGCGTCTGTGAGACATCCCCTTGAAACACCATTTACAAGAACCAATAAGAATCTTCCACCATCGCTTGAGACCATACCGTCTTCATTGGTTTGCCATCACCACTGACAGATGGGTTTGAGAGCTAGTTACATCAGGCTACGCAGTCCCCTTCACCTCGTTGTCCCCTCCCTCTCCCCCCTCCCCATCCCTTTTCAGGGACCCATCTCACGAGTATCTCTTAAAGGCAGAGGTTCTCCATCTTCTTGAGATCGGTGCTATAGAAAGCGTGCCCAAAGAATTCCAGGGCAAAGGATTCTATTCTTGATACTTCCTCACCGAGAAAAAATCAGGAGGGTGGAGACTGATATTAGACCTTTAAGGCCTCAACCGATATTTATGGAAACAACGGTTCAAGATGGTCACGCTGGCTTCCATTTTACCAGTGCTCAACACAGGGGATTGGCTCGACTTACAGGACGCATATTTTCATGTGACCATATGTGACGACGCGTTGGGGTCCCCTGACTCCTGCACCCCCGTAATGGCACGAACAGACTCCACCAGCCCGTAGAATGGAGGGAGTTTATTCCTTCTCCAGGATACAGCACAGCACAGCACAGCACCGATGTAATCTGGTTACAGGGCAGGTCTAGGATGCCTCAGCCCCCCTTGCGATGGGGGAGATTGGGCCCCTAAATCCCAGCCCCTGGCTTAAGGCTGGTTCCTCCATGATCCCAGACAGAAACTAACCCACTCTCTTCTAGCCCTGCCCCCAGCCAGGGCAGCATTTCCCCTTCCTTTGTCTCTCTCCTTGGGGGGTAGCTGGTCAGACAGGTTGAGAGACCCTCTTTGCATAATGACTCATCTCCAGTCCTTCTGGGCTGTGGTACCGATGGCAGCCAGTGGGGGTTACCACAGAGCCAGCATAGAAACCAGCCAGGTACCTCCACTACGTCACACCATACACCTGGCTCACAGACGCTTCCTAAGATTCCGGATAGGTGATGAACATTTCCAATACAGGGTTCTTCCCTTCGGCCTCTCCTCAGCGCCGAGAGTCTTCTCAAAGACACTAGCGGTAATCGCAGCTCACCTTCGCCACCTCGGCATCATAATTTTTCCCTACCTGGACGACTGCCTCATCAAAGCCCCCACTATGGAAGAGGCATCACGAGCCATCAACACCACCCAGGACCTATTTCACACTCTCGGTCTTGTAATCAATTTTTCAAAGTCGTCCACAACTCTGCAACAATCTCTTGAGTTCATTGGCGCTCGACTAGATTCCGCTATGGCCTCAGCATACTTACCTCTTGCCAGATTCCAAGCAATCCAAGAGCTTGTATGGATACTCTCCTTGAGTCCCAAAACATCAGTACTTACCTGTCTGAGGCTCCTAGGCCATATGGCTGCCACCACATATTTGGTTCAACACACAAGATTGCATCTCAGAAGTCTGCAACATTGGTTGGCTTCCATCTACCGTCGGGGAAGTCACGACCTTCACAAACTAGTTTCCATTCCTCCCATGGTACGAGAATCCTTGAAATGGTGGAGCAACACCACAAATATGCTTACTGGTGTCCCCTTTTAACGCCCACAACCCACTGTACAGATAACAACAGACGCATCCCTACTGGATTGGGGAGCCCACCTCGGAGACTCTCAAGTTCAGGGATGCTGGTCCCCTCACGAATCTCTCCAGCACATTAATCTGCTCGAATTAAGGGCAGTGTTCAATGCCTGCAAAGCTTTCCGCTCCAGCATTCAAGACGACACTATTCAAATTCTTTCAGACAACATGACGGCAGTATATTATATCAACCATCAGAGCGGTGCTCGTTCGCGATCCCTTTGCGCGGAAGCCACATTGGTGCATCTGGCACAACATTTCCATCGCTGCAATGTATCTACTGGGGAAAGACAACATCATTGCCGACACTCTCAGCAGGCACCTTATTCACCAACACGAATGGCAATTGGACCCTCAAATAACAGAACAAATATTCCAGAGGTGGGGATATCCCACCATAGACTTATTCGCAACATATCACAATACGAAGTGCCCTCTTTATTGTTCAAGAGCAGGCATAGGTCTCAACTTTCTGGGAGATGCCTTCCTCATAGACTGGAGCCAGCAGCTGCTCTTCGCGTTTCCTCCACTTCCCCTGATTTCCAAGGTCTTGGAGAAGATAGCCAGGGACAAAACCAGGGTCATTCTTGTGGCTCCTTTCTGGCCTCACCAAACAGGGCTCCCTATCCTCCTTCAGATGTCCATCTGTTCCCCATACCATCTACCGGACTGTCACAATCTTTTGACACAACAACAAGGGGGGAGACTTGTGCACCCACAGATCCACAAGTTACATCTCACAGCATGGCTCCTAACTGGTTCCGACACTCAGAAATAGAATGCTCCCAAGATGTCAAACACGTATTGTTGCACAGTAGAAGGGATTCGACACGCCGCACTTACCTGTATAAATGGCACTGTTTTCAGTCCTAGTGCCGTGCCAATAACTTTCATCCCAATTCCACTCCTCTCCAGCACGTTCTTGATTATGTCCTGCAATTACAAAGATTGGGTTTATCGCTCCCTTCGATTAAGGTCCACATCACAGCAATCTCGGCCCTTTGACCCTTGATACGGGGCTACTCGATATTTTCTCGCCCAATGACCAAAAGATTTCTCAAAGGTCTCGCTAACTTATATCCGGCACATAGAGAACCAGCAGATGTTTGGGACCTATAGCTAGTCCTACAGTCTCTCATGGGTCCCCCACTTTGATAACATCTGACCTGACGACACTTACCATGAAAGTTACGTTCCTGCTGGCAATCACTTCAGCTCAGAGGGTAAGTGAGCTAGCCGCCCTCTCGGCTACACCACCATATACACTGTTCATGAACCACGAACTGATACTGTGTCCTCACCCCAGCTTCCTTCCCAAGGTGAACTCACAGTTCCACATTAACGAACCCATCATACTCCCAGTCTTCCACCCGGAACCACACTTGTCTCCACAAGACTCCCAGCTGCATACCTTGGATGTCCGACGAGCCTTTAAAATCTACTTGGCTAGAACACGAGTTTTTCACAAATCCCAACATTTATTGCTGTCCACGGCTCAGCACTCCATGGGCCAACCTATTTCAGCGCAACGTATCTCTAAGGTTGTTGTCTCCTGCATCTCTCGTTGCTATTCATTACAAAATAAGGATCCGCCTTGTTCACTGAGGGCACATTTGACAAGAGCGATGGCAGCCTCCACAGCATTTATCAAAGGGGTCTCCCTACCAGACATCTGCAGAGCGGCCACATGGTCATCTGACTCCACATTTGCGAGACACTATGCTATTAACACTTCTACCCATGACTCAGCAGTAGCCTCCGCAGTCATGTCCATGGTACACAGTTCGGAACTCCGATGCCCACCTCCATAGAACAGACTACTGCTCTGAAGTCGCCTAGAGTGGAGCACCCACGGGGACCACTCGAAGAAGAAGAAGTTACTCACCTTGTGCAGTAATGATGGTTCTTCGAGATGTGTCTCTGTGGGTGCTCCACGACCCACCCTCCTCCCCTCTTCGGAGTCTTTTTTTCTGTTTTTCAGATATTCTCTGCTTAGGAGGAACTGGCGGGAGCCGGGCTGCGCACGCTCAGAGTTGGCGCGAGCGGCACGTGTCTCCTCCTGCGCATGCGAGGCCCGGACGGACCACTGCTGAAAAATCTCCGGTCTCCGGCGCGGGACAAGCCCGACACCTAGAGTGGAGCACCCACGGGGACACATCTCGAAGAACCATCGTTACTGCACAAGGTGAGTAACTTCTTCTTCCCCATGAATATAAATATTTTGTACTTAAATGGCTTCCTACACTAATTTAGCATGGTCATTAGATTCCAGGTGGTTTATAAAGCACTTTACCATTTACATAGTAGTAACATCAGAAATTATATTAGAAGTTTTGCATTTAGCCAACATATTTGCAAGGCTGCATTTTACAAAGGGATTTGTCTCTTCAACATTTAAAAAATATTATTCATTACTTAAGAAATTTCTTGGAAATTTCTTAGAATTTCTTAGAAAATTGATTATTTTTGTCAAAAGTTTTTTACACAGAATAATTAGACTTTTACTTAAAACATAATGATTTTAATCTTCTTGATGTTTTCTTGTCCTTGTGGGAGAGAGGCAGACACCTTCTAGAATTTCTTTGATAAGCTTTAACATTTAGTAACATAACAAATTAAGCATATGGATGATAATGACTTAAACTAAGATATAAAAATTTGATGAATATTTGCATCAATATTGAGCTCCTCCCCCACATCACTCAACAAGATTTGAGTCCCTTGATTCCTGTCTTCTGTTCAGTCTTCCTCAGACAGGGATTACCTGGGTGACGGAAAGCCTCAGTCATAGCTCTTAGACTGGCTGAAAGGAAGGGCTTTTATGCTGCTACCTCAGGTTTATTTATCATCCCATGGAAGGAGAACTGTCCTAATTCAGATGAGGTGTGAGGCAATTGTCAATTGACAGTGAAATCATTTGAGGAGAACTTCCCCTAAACTTACCACATCCTGGTAGGACAGTGTGGTATAGGGTGAGACCATAAATGGATCTTAAGACAATTAAAATCTCCCTTATTTGTCTTCTTCACACACATGGAAGAGGCTGGATTGTTTCTGTCTAGGTTCTAGCAAAAGAGCAATTATTGATCTTGTGGAAGATCAGCTCTGCACAGAGAGGTACAAATTGAGTAGATTCCTAAATATTTCCTTTTTTTTTGTGCTTTTCCAAACATAACTTTATTAAAAAAGAAAGTTAGTGCTATCATATAGTGCATCAGTTAGAAGCTTTGCACTCTGCAGTGTTTAATCAATGGCCCTGAGACCAAATCCATGAAAAAAGTTCTGCACAGTTCTACTGTATAACAATGTGTTTGCCCTTACATCTCATTTGCATAACAATAAAAAGAAAATTCCATTAAAGGGGAAAGTGCCACTTCTCTTTGGCACCTTGTCTTGGATTTATAAAGGGAGGAAATTCCATAATCCTGACCTTTCCTTATGCCATTTTTCATTATTTGAGTCTAAAATATGGATTAACAAAGTGCCACCAGACTCCTTATTGTTTTTGTTGAAACAGACTAACACAGCTACCTTCCTGACACCTGCGTAATCAATGATGACCTCCATTGTGGCTAGTGTTCTTCTAGTTCAGATGCCAAGGTACAGGCTGGCAGTCTAATGAGAGTACAACAGCTGAATTTTAGACAGCTGCTGAGAGGGCTGTGTTACATAATTTTAAAGCAACTTGACTGACCAATTTGGGAGTAGTATTCAGGCATGTTTGGTGGAAGTCTAGTGATTACTACACATAGCCACGGTTGATTTCTGGTAGAAGCAGAATCCTTTATCTAATACACTGTATTGTTTGAGCTTTTCTAGATGAATGATGAACCACATGTTGCAAAGATTCACAAGACAAGAGATTTAAAGCTTTACAGACACATTCCAAGCCGTCAAAACTACTGCTGATTTAGGCTTTTCTACTTTAGTGTGACTACTGGCACTTATAAATCTCCCTGACTATTCCTGTTGATGCAAAATGTCTGTTGTAATTTAACTCATTGCCCTGTTATCTCTTAAGGTGATGAGGCCTTGTCAAGGTTCAGAAAAGAGTTTTTCCTTTCTTTGGAACAATCACTCAACAACTGTGGGGAACAATGGGATAAAGCAGCCAGAGAAATGGAAACCTTACAAGCTGAACTGGCTCTGGCCTTTGAAAATTCCCAGTGCTTAAGAAAGGAACAAAAAGAGAAGAAAGCAGAATCCACTCCTCATTTTACAAAGTCAGAAGCAGGGGAGAATGTAGGAGAAGGAGCTACAAGCCGCTTCAATAGGATTCAAAAGATAAGCCAGTGCCAGATTCAACACCCCTGCCGCCTCCACACAGTGACAGCCCTTCACCCAAACATGTGTCTGGGATGGCAGAAGCATCCAGCCATTCATCACCCAAGCTGCAGCAGCAGAATTCTAAGGGTTTAATCATTCACCAGAGGGGGAAGAGCCCCCCCAGGAGTAAGAGTATGAAGACCACTGCAAGACCATGCTGGCAAGATTAGCCATCACTTAATCTTTAACATATTTCTCTCCAAATACGGTCTGAGAGCTAGTTTGTAGTATATTGTGTATTATGATCAATTTCTGAGACCCAATCATGCCAGCTATCGGGGAAAGACTTAAGTCAATAGGGTCTCAGGCAGGGGCGGACTGGCCCGGCGGGATACCGGGAATTTCCCGGTGGGCCATCGTTCGAATGGTCGGCTGCTGGAGGAGGAGTGGGATAAACCTGGCAAGCCGCTCCTGGGAGCTGCTGCTGGAGTCCTGGCAGAGACAGCGCAGAGCCCAGCTGGAGCGCTGCATAGCGGGGTATGTTCAGGCTCTGCCGGTGCACTCTCTGCACAGCTCTTTCTCCCCGCCACCCCTTCCTACTCTGCTAGGGGAGCGGCAGTGCATGGACCCGCTTACACAGCTATGCTCCGCATGGTGGGTCTGGGGGGGTGGGGGTCCCTCCCCCCGTGTTCCTGCTAATGAGAGCCAAAGCTGGTGTAGGGACTTCAGTAAAATTAGTACCGCGCAGCCCAGCCACAGGCCCGGCAAGTGGTCTGGAGGCCTGGAAGCAGCTGGGGCCAGGGCTGCGGGGACTTCTGGGGCCTGATCACAGATTCCAGCACCACAAACTGGAAGGCAGAAGGTGGGGGAGGGAAAGGGGGAAAACTAAGGGAAAAGGGGGTGGGAGAGGAAGGGGCTTGTGCTGAGGGGAGGGGGCAGTGCAGAAGAAGAAAGGGGAATGCACCAAGGGATAGGGTGGAGAAGAGACAAATGCCAGGGGGTCAAGTGGAGACAATGAGGAAAAGGACAGGAGGGAGGTGTCAGTGGGAGGGGGGACAGGGTGATGCTGGGAGAGGAGAGGGTAAGGGCATTGGGGGCTGGAGGGGGAGGTGCTGGGATAAGGCTTGAAAGAAGGGGTGGGCATGAGAAAGGCGGGGATGGAGCAAGTCATGTGTGAGGGCACAGGGGCAGAGGTGGTGAGGGGGTGGGCACCAGGGAAAAAGGGGGCAGGGACAGTGAGGGAAGGGGGAGGCATCAGGAGGGTGCAGGGATAAGGGAAGGTGCAGGTGTCGGGATTCTGGGGGTGAAGCAGAAGGGCAGACACCTGCAGGGGAGGGACCAGCACCAGAGGAGAGAGACAGGGCAGGTGTGTAGAGGGAGGTGTTAGGAGAAGGGATGAGGAGGGATAGCTACACATGATCAGAGTGGGGCTACTGGAGGAGTGGGCACGGGGGGAGAGAAGGGCTGGTGCAAGGGGGCAGGTCCCAGGAGGTCTGAGGGCAGTGAGAAGGGCAGGAGTCAGGACAGCAGAGGAGGGTGAGGGGTTGGGGGGCAGCAGACACCAAGGGAGCTGATGGAGCAAGGGGAGGAGACATGGCAGCAGAGGGAAAAGGTAGAGGTTTATAAGATATTTATTATTAACTTGGGTGCCACAGTGGCACATCCAAACAAGCCACATGAACTTAGTACTGGTGCACAACACAAAATTCATTCTGCTCATGGGAGGAAACTCTTACAGGAAACACTTCCCCCAGTCTCTCCACCCCCCTGCCCTGGAGTTAATGTGACACACATTGGGTTAATGCAATTGCAGGATAGTTGCATGAGGGGGACTTGGTGGGGGCCAAACTCATCCCTATTGGTAGGAGGATGGTGGGAAAAGTCCTTAGAGAGGGGTCACATGACACCTTTTACTTCTGGTCATGTGTCCATCTTGACCCCGAGAGTTATCTCCAGAGGCGTGGCTAATGGGGGTCAGGGGCGTGGTTAACAAGGGGTCAGGGGGTGTGGCTAATGTGTCCCTAATTTTGGTTCAGAAAATATGGTCACCATAATCGTAATATCCACCGTATAACTTCTAAGAGTATGCAGTGGTTGGATGAGTAAGTGCCAGGGTGCATGCGTATTGTAGTTGTTGCTGTCCGTACATTCTGCGAGTCTTGCGGTGTGGCGCAGTGTGTGATGTCACTGTACACGGTTGTTGTTGACAATATCAATTGGTGCTTGTATGTTGTTCCAGTTCCGGTTGTGGGTCTGTCGACGTCCTTTGCAGCCACCGCAAACATCACCGACGTTCCCGTTGACCTGGTGTTATTTACAAGAAGAATTATAGCAGTATATAAGATAAGTACAACAAAAATAATTTAAAATATGTCAAAAAGAAAAGCGCAAGGTGGTTGGGAGAAGTTAAAAAAGAAGAAACAGGCGATCTTACAAGCTGAAGTGAAAAAATGTCAGAAATTAACGGACATATTTTTGAAAACCACTTCTCAATCAGATGATTCTTCCATTGTGACCGGCTAGTCTTCCCTGATGCCATCACTGGATGTAAATGTTGCTACACACATCGTTGGTACTGGTACTTCTCAGTTTGACGAAACACAAACATTCGATTCTACAACTGTATCTTCATGTTCTGCGTTGCTGTCATCAGCATCACTGATAAATTAGAATTCAGACTCTGCTCTCAAAGTTATTCCCGCCATTCCATAGACTTTACAATCTCCTGATAATTCCATTCTCAAATCTGAAAAATTGTTGAATTTACAATCCTTTACTGGTAATCCTAATGATTTTGTTTCTGTCGCTCTGTCGACCTCTTCCTCAGATGAATATGGGGATAATGAATCCCAAAGTATTTATTTCTTATGACCAAAACAAGAAAATGGAAATCATTTTCTCAAGTTTCATCCAAAACAACCCAATTTTAATGAAAAATTAAATTACAAAAATATTTATTTTCGACAAGATGGTTTATGTCATCATTGGTTGACATATAATACTGAAATAGAAAATTTATTTTGCTTTTTTTGCCCTGCATTTAGCAATGATTCGGATAATTCTACATTTATCACTGGATTCGATGTAAATCACACTAAACACATTTACCAAAGAATCTTAGAACATGAAATCTCTGCACTTCATGCAAATTCTACTGAAGCATATATTTTAAAAACTAACAAAAGAGATCTGTTAAATTTATTTACAAGAAAGAAACTTGAAAACTCACAACGCAATCATCAAATTATACAAAGGATAATTGAAATGATAAAACTAATCGGAAAGCGAGGGCTCAGTTACAGAGGAAGTGCAAATGAGGCAGCATATACATTACTCAATGAAAATGTTGATCACGATAACTTCTTGGAGTTACTTTTACTTATTAGTAAATTTGATCCGATATTAAAAGTACATATTGATAAGGTAGTAGAAAAAAGCAAACAACGTCATGACACAAATGTGAATAAAAAGGGGCGAGGAAACCTGCAGACATTGTAGTCCAAAACAACTGCAAATGCAGTTATTGATTCCATCACACTCACTTTAAAGAAAATGCTAGGTGATGAAATTAGAGATGCAGAAATGTTCAGCATACAAATAGATACAATGCAAAATATTAATGTTCATGATTAATGTTCGATTGTTAAAAGATACGTGACAGATACTATCCACAAACATTTAGTGGAGGTAGTCAACTGTACGTCAACAATTGGAAACACATTGTGCGATTTAGTTTGCAATGCTTTAAAAAACCTGAATATCGATTTAAGAAAATGTATTGGTAACTCTAATGATGGAGCAGCTAATATGCAAGCTGAATATAATGGGTTTTCTGTGTGGCTTGACAATGCTGCACCTGGCCAAATGCATGTGTGGTGCTGGGGGCAGTAATGAATGGAAGAAATGGCTATTGGTGAGAGAAATTTAAAAAAAAAATTGTACACCAGGTTAAAGGATCCTTCCTGCAAAGCACTTTGGCCTCAGTCCAGCAAAGTCATAGGCAATGACTCCATGAGTACACCAGGGCTGGATCACCCTTGGGAAAAATTGTGGGTGCTCAGCATCTGTCAGCTCCTTCCCCTCCTGCTCCAGCGCCTCCCACCTTCGGGTGCTAAGTAAATGCTTAAATTCTTTGCTGTAATATCACGGAAGTGCTCTCCGCCTTGTGAGATCCAGCCAGAGAAGAGGGCCAGATTTCCTTCCCCTTAGTTTATTTCTCAGCTTGAAACAACCAGGCTCTGTCTACATTGGCACCCTTTTCCGGAAAAGGGATGCTAATGAGACAAGTCGGAATTGCAAATGCCGCGGGGATTTAAATTTTCCCCGCGGCATTTTATGATGAACATGCCGCTTTTTCGGCTCGGGGCTTTGATGGAAAGCGCCAGTTCAGACGCTGGCTCTTGCGAAAATAAAGCCTTTTCCGGAAGATCCCTTATTCCTCTTAAAATCAGGAATAAGGGATCTTTCGGAAAAGGCTTTATTTTCTGAAAGATCCTCGTTTAGACTGGCGCTTTTTGCCGGCAAAGCCCTGCCGGAAAAAGCGCAGTTATAAATTATGCAAAATGAAGCGGGGAAGATTTAAATCCCCGCTTCATTTGCAATTGCGCTGTGTCTAATCTGCATCCCTTTTCCGCAAAAGGGGTGCAGTCTAGACACAGCCCCATTGTAGGACAAGATGTGGTAAAGTTGGGGGAAAGAAAAATGAGGGCAGCTCCTGAGATGTTGATAAGAGCTGCTTTCCTCTCCTCAGCTGCAGTTTTATTCATCTAAATTAAATTTAATAAGGCCTTGACATTACATGTGAAAATTACATAATTGCCTTTGGGCACAAAAAAAAGTAGGCATTAGAGTGTCATTTCCTTTCTTTCCCCATTTGGAGAAAAAAATCACTGGAGAGATAAGAAGGAAAGCTGTGGTGTGTGAAAGCAACTCTGTTGTTTACTAAATCTTTTTTTTAAAAGAGAGGCAGTTAACAGAATTGAGACTGGTTTTTTCAGTGAAAGATTTAATTAACTCAGGTGCAGAAAAACAGCGCACTGAACAGACAAAAAAAAAATCATTAAAAAGCTTGTATTTTCCCCCCTTTGCTACTCGATCTCATCACTGAATCCTTTGTATTTTATGCCTCAGAAGGCAGCAGTTGTATCAGAACATGGACTACTGGCACAAATGACAGAGTGATTTGTCACAAATTCCTTTTAAAGGTGATCTTGGGTTTGCTTGCAAGTGGATGTGGGACTGAAATACATTAGCGTGTTCAAAGTAGATTCTCCTGTCAACACAGGTGGGGAAAAATTGGAGTCTCTCTGCCAGCAGCTCTCACTTAATTTCTAAAGAGATCTGATCCCCCTAAATTCTATTGGTTAGCTGTGAATAATTTATGAAGATCATTTGTTCTGTGCTTTCTCATGTAAATAGCCATCCGCCCCCTGTTTCCTCTGAATTGCATTTTAACTAGATTATTCTTGTTTTTTTTCTGATTTATTGAACTGGCATGGAATATATTTATATAAAAATTAGTTGTTTAACTACTTCCTTGATGAAAAACATAGCTGCTGTAATTTTATTAGGAGTTTTAATCAGGGGAGCAAAGAATGACCTTTCTAAGTAAAATGAAGCTCGTTTCATATTTGCTGGCATCTTTGTATTACAAATCATTGTGATTTAATTAAGCCATATATTGAAAACATGTGCTTGATCATGAAGTATTTATTTTATAATAACCTTAAGAGCATGATTAATACCTTCATTTTCAAATGCAAAAACTATTTTCTTTGACAATTTTCAGTCTGTAAAGCCCAGCATCCCTTGTACAAGAAAGCAAACTGTGCTTTGCTTTTGAATCGTACATTTTCTTTGAAGCTAGTCCAAAAAATGATATGCACATCTCAGTCATGTTAATGCTCTCATACAAGGCTTCCAGCCTTATGGAAATTCATTGTAATTACTCATACTCTAACAACCACCTTTCCACATTCATCCAAAATCCTAGCTCATGAAGATTTCTCTCTGATAAGAGCTGAGTGCCTTCCTTTCAAGAGAAAATGCTATTTTGTTAACTCTTTTTTTGCTCTGCATTTCTTGTAGGTTCACTATTTAGGATCACAGTCCCTATGTCTAGTGCTGTATGGACATAAGTCTGGTTATTTTTGAAGTACAGTTTATGACTCCTATGCAGATTATCTTGTCATTCATGATAGTATACACCTGTATTCCCTGTTCACTTCTGGCCTGCTATTATGATAGAAATAATGTTATCCCTAATCAGGCATATTGTGTTTGAACATCACAGTGCTGGGAATATTAGACTATATACGAAGACAGCATAAATAGTCTGTGCTACTGAAATTTTAACAAGGGCCTACCTGAATTGCCAGAGTCAATGAATGGCCTATTCTCTGGACAAAATAATAGCCTCAAAAATCTGTCTATTCCACACTTTTTCCTTCAGCAAAATACCCATTATTTCTATTCTGTCCCACTCCCACTCCGAGCCTCCACTTACAGCCCAGATCTCCAGGTGTCTCTTGAGAGGTAGTGGCAGAGTGGGCTGGGAGGGATTCCAAGCTCATTCCTACTACCAAGAGTTGATACTCTGGCCTCAGGTTGGATATCCAGACCTGGGCACAGAGAAGTAGTTGCAATGGCATCAGGAATCCCACTTCACAACAGCATTTTGGCCCTTCCTCCTCTCCTCAAGTTATCTAGGAATCAGCTACCAAAAAAGGTTGCCTTTCCCATGGCCTACAGTAGTAACTGAGAAGAGTTTGAGATATAGCTACTGTCAGAACCTAAGGTATTCTTAGTAGAGGATCCATGATGGTGGAATCTGCTACCTCTGCCAGCTTGGAGGCATAATTTGAGGCATCTCTCTTTAGTTCATACTTCCTAAAACCAGAACATGTCAGGACTGGGAGGAGGGGAATGGTTGTGGAGTTTTCCATTCTGCTCCTGGAGGCTGTAGAAAGATGTTTACTTTATAACCATGTGTGGATCCTTATTGCGATTCTCCCTCACAAGTTACCAAAGACCAAACATATGAGGAAATTAGTTAAATGTTGTTGGTCTGCAATCTGAGGTTAATGTGTGATTTCTGTAAAACAGGAGAGCTCTGTAAAACTGGAAAGCCAGCAGGAAGTCCCTAAAGAAATGTCCCTAAGCCTCTGACTGCAAGATGATAGTGGCTAGGTCACTCAATTATTGCCTTGCTCTGTTCATTTCCCCTGAAACTCTCAGAAGACAGTGTACTGGGCTAGATGTACCATTAGTCTAACCCAGTGTGGCTGTATATTCTTGAGACACAAGTGCAAGTACTCATTTTCACTTATGATGAGTTCCCATGAGGTGCTGGATGTGGGGACAGTAATTGTGTCAGTCTCTGAGATACAACTTGTTTTTTGTTAAAAAATATAACATGTGTAAAATAACTTACTTTAGGAAGTATTTAGTGATTCAGTAAATAGAACTCACTGCTCTGAACTAGCATTGAACCAATGCACCTAATATGGTGCTAGGGATTGCAATGTTCTGCCTCTAGGGTTAAAACAAATTTAGCAAAATACTGTGGTGAAGTGCAAGCTGTCACTGTCCATAATAGTTGCAAATGTCAGATTATTGTAATGTGTATATGTACACAGAGAAAGGCCAAATTAAGGTTGTGCATTCAAAGAGGGCCTTCATATTTGCAGCTTTTGAGGGTTTAACTCTACAAATTTAACATTCCTTTATGCATATTTTCCCCCTTAATTTCCTAGAAAGGGGGAAAGAAAAAAAATCATCTTAATTCCACACAAGGCACCATTTAGCTAAAAGGCACAGGGTATTATTTAACATCATTAGCTAAGGCCTTGCAAAGATCCCCACTTCAGTGGAACTGTTCACAGATACAGGAGTCTGCCCATGCAGTTCTCAGTGCAAGATTAGGCAGCATACATTTTCCAACATTGTCACCTTCTCTCCAAGACTTTTCCTTTTTTTAAATTTTTTATTTGTGCCTATTTTATAGTTTTAACTGATCTAAGGCCTTAAGATTGGTTAAGGCTGCTTTAAGGTTGTAGATAATTTGTAAGTAACGAAGGATTTTTAAACAGAAAGGTTTCCCCCCCCCTTTCATAACTGAAAATGGCTGAATGGATTATGCTCAAATTTTCCAAAATAGTAAACTTCATGCAGAGGCCCAGCACGGAAAGTTTCAGTTCCAAGAGACAATTTTTTTGGAGAGTTATGACACTGTGAAAAACAGTGGGGATTAGAGTGAGGTGAAAATGGAAAGCATTTAGCAACTTTAATTACAGTAGTCACCACCACCAGCACCTGTTATAATGAATAAATGTTCACTGTAACCCTTGTGGTCCAGAGTGTTAATCGCACATGGACTAGCATGTTTGCAAAATGCAGTGGTATATCTCATTTTAAAAAGCCAGTAATAATATTTAACAATAATGATGCTGATGAAACTGACAACTGAATGAATATTGCTTTCCCAGGAACTTTCACAAAAACATAGAGGACTGCTGGCAAGGGGGAAAAATCCCTCTTTTTTTGTTGCTACTGAGGTGCTGGAGTGTAATAGCATTCTCTCAAGTGCTAAAGTCAGCACTTCAAAGGACATATCTGTACATCCAGGAAATCACTGGAGGAGCATTTTGACCCAAGTATTAGTCATGCTAGGCAACACCCAGAACACAAGAAGGGAAAAAAGTCATACAATGAATGGATACAGAAGTCTTAAAATAGCACACACAAATTTTGCATTGTTATGGAAAACTGAGGGTCTAGAATTGTCCTTGGCATAAAATGTTTTTACTGTATATTTAACCTCTCACCACCCAAAAATAATAGCTAGTAGACTATTGTTTGTAGGCTACCAGTTGTTTGTGATTTTTCAGCCTCATATCTGATAATCTGAGTCTATTTAAAATTAAAAGTAGTGTGGCATATGGTGTGACTCAGTAGGCTTTTCACGGCTAAGTACATATACGTGAACACATGCATGCAGCCCCTGTCCCTAAATCCTAGTGAAACCACTAGGGTGGCCTGCTGCTTTATAAATACCAAAAGTAAAGACATGTGATGCCTTCTGTGAGCGTGTCACCCAGGAGGACACAAGACGCTGCTGGCCACAAATTCTGAATGTGCTGTTTGAAAGCTACTGGGAATGTGCTCACATCTGAATCTTGAATGTTACAAAGCTGCAGTATTTGGGGCTGAAGCAACATCTTTGATTCTTTGAGAGCATCATTCTGAACTTGGGCAGTGTTTTCATGAATGTCTGTGTGACCCCTTTCTAGTTTTAATGAGAGCATCTTCTGGTGGAAAATCCTCTTCAAGGGTTGGGGAGCTAAGAGCTTCAAATACACTTAAGTATGTTCTCCACTAGTTCTGCCAATCACTGTGCTCCCTAGTTCAAAAGACCCAATGCAAGTGGAGATTGAGTTATTGGGTTTAATGAAGGATGGGAGCAGAGAGAGATTATTTTACTGTACTCACACAATCATACAACTGAAGTAAGTGAAAGGAAATGAAACTTTGAAAGAAAAAGTCATTTAAAAATATGTTCATTCTGAAAATGGCAAAATGTTTTACACAGTCAGAACTTTTACCTATTGTTCTGCCAAAAGAAAATCCCAGCTAATCTTTAGTTTTTGAAGTGTTTCAATGTTGGTGAAACTACATATTCTGATGGACTATAGTTCCTTCAAATATTCTTCAACTAGTTCTAGTAGCAATGACAATGATAGACTATGCCAAGAAAATCAATATACTTTCTCAGTGTTTGCAACAAAACAAAACAAAAAAGTGCAGTTGTTGAGGTTTGAAATAACTCCATACCAACATCATAGAATGAATTCAAGCAACTGAAGAGACATGCAGGGATTAAAACTCCATGAAGGGACCATTACATTCCTTGCTGCTGTATCAAATGGGAATTTTCCTTTAGCTTTGATTAAATTTTAAGTCTGTTGTTATCACTTATACCCAAGGGTAAGTATTAACTTTTAAGTGTATTTATCTCTTATCCTCAGGGAACTCTGTAATTTAAATAGCAGTTTTAAAATGGGACATCTCTGGAACCTGAAACAAACTTCGTCAAAGATCTGAAGACTGACAACAGCCTCCTTGTCTGAGACACAGAAAGCAAAGTATTATAACTGGCAAACCAACCTAACAAAGGGCTGTTTCTTTGATCTATCTAATTTGTAATTCTGGCCAAAGTTGGGCTGCAGAATGTTGGGTAAAATAAAAAGCCCTAACCATATGGATTTTATGTTAGGAAAAAATGAGGAATTAAACTGCAGATATTTTCTCAGTCCAGTAATGTCCATAGTAAAAGAGGTACAGAGTATGATGATTCATACAATACCCACTTTCCAGAAGGTTTGTGGACATGAAGGGTTTTTTTCCCATTTATTTTAGAAAGACACAAGTTGGTGTCAATTTCTTCATGAATGCAAATCATCTGAATGCATGGGCATTGAGTGATTTGTACTTGTCTGAAAGTATTATCCCACGCAACATCAGGGAACACTCTGCTTTCTTATTGACATAACTGTGTGATGGTAGACAATAACTCCCATACAGAAATATGGGCATGGTTTATAGGGATGTGATCTCCTTCTCCAAGACTGCTTACTCTTTGTACATGTAGCTCTATTAGTAGAAGATTAAAAATCCTTGAAGGCATCCTGGTAGCCATTTGTGGGACTTTAAATCTGGCAAAACTGCTTAAAAGATAAATGTAAAAAAAAATACATAGGTATGTGGAAGCAGCCTTTATTCCCCATTAAGGGATGTTCCTGCATTATCAGCTAGAATGAGGAGGTAGCCCCCAAGCAGAGACAAAGACAATTAGGCTATCATAACACTTCTTCTTTATCTTTCATGTGGTGTTCAAAAGAAGCCGGTATTATTGCAAATAGTATAATTTCGTTTATAGTCCAATATTAATACTGCAGAAGGAAAATAATGAAAGCTGCATACATTTGCATTTAGTGCCTTCTGAGAGGTATAATACCATATGGATGGGATTAGCTACTCACATTTTCCTTTGAAAATGCACCAACATGATTCTGCAATTTATCTAGTGTCATCTTTGCTTTTTTTTTTTTTTTTTTTTGGATGCAATCAAGGACTGCATTTTCTCTCTGTTCAATAGAAAATTCTAACAGAGAAAGAAATGTAGTATTATAATTTTGAGAACTCCTACGTTGTCCTATATTTGAATTCCCAAGGTAGTACAGATCCCAAAATTTGATGGGTTAGGAGTGGGGTGTAGAGAATCCAACTTTTTTTGAGTTGGGGGCCTCTGACCCACAGAAAAATCAGTGGGGGGCCACACACAAATGAGAAGTGGAAAAAACCCTCATTGTGGCCCCCAAATGAGGAGAAAGATACTTCCCACCATCCCCTCATACACCAGAGCCTATGGGGGCCTAGCCTAGTAGATTTTGTGTGCTCTAGGGTGGCAGTGAGGGAACTTGGGAATCAGCACAGGCTCCGCAGTGTTGGCGGGGGGAGGCCCTGAGCCTCAGGGGCTGGATCCACAGGGGTGAAAGTAACTTACATTTCTTACAGGTACCATCCTTTCGCAACCCAGGTCCCTGCAAGCTCTTTAAATTGCTCCCTGCTGGCTTTTGCTGCAGCTCAGCCAATTCTTGCCATAGGTGCCCACCAGGGTGCACCCACGTACTTTCACCTCTGCCCCTGCAGCAAACTCTTCTGAGCTGCCTGCGGGGGCATGGAAGGCAAAGAGCTTGGCTGAGGAACCTGCTGGGCTGCTGGCTGGGAGTCGCCCAAGTAAGTATATCCCAGCCAGAGCCTGCCTCTGGCACCCCAGCCCAGTTCTCCCCCCAACTCTCTGCCAACTCTCCCCCCAACTCCTGCCCCTCATGCCATGTAACCTAAACCCTCTGCTCCTGCACCCATACTCCATTTCAGGCCCTATACCTCAATCCCCAGCCCAAGGTCACAACCCAAATCCCTGCACCCCATCCTGCACCCCAGTCCCTGCCCTGGGTCACAACCCCCTCCTTGACCCAGACTCCTTACTAGATCCCACACCCCCTCCTGCATCCCTGTCTCTTATCCCAATTTCCCTTCTGCATCTAACCTGTCCCAGATCCAGCAACTCCTCCATTAATATCATGGAAGAGTGCAGCCCTTGACCACTTACCAAATTCATGGAATGCCCCCCCCCCCATCAAAAATGATTGCACACCCCTGAGCTAATAGCTAGCTAATATTCATTGGTTATTTTTTGTGTTGGTCACTTTTGTAAATACAGCTTACTGACATCATTGTGAAAAGAATCATCTTTGAAAAGTGCTCATCCAGGTTTAAGGAAAGAGGCCTGAAAATTTGGAGTCTATTATTTGTGCCTGTTGCAATCACCTACAATGCAAGCTTCACCTCACAGCCTCAAGCTTCATGTCACCTTACAGCCTCTGGCCTTATGTCCTTCATCCCCTCCACTAGTTTTTCCTAGAAGGAAATGCAGATTTCTCTCTTGCCTGGAGAATGCTTTACAATTTGCCTCAACACAACAAAAAACTTAAAAGAAGGGTTTCTAAAACAATAACTTCACAAATCTCCATGCTATCAGAGCACGGGCTGACTTTTCATTTGTATAACACTGGTTCAATTAATGCTAACAATGTTATCATAATTCCATTCATTCCTTTCATTGCACCTATTACAGCTTCATTAATTCCAGGGATTGTTTTTCTGTTATGTGCATTAGATGTATTTTGAAAGGTTAGACGTTGTCATGTTTCCAAAGAGCTTATGTGGCAGTGGGATATCAGCTAATTGCAGGACATAGCACAGAGCAAGAATACAATAAATGGAGCAATACAAATTCCAAATTAACTTGAGTGAACAGAATAAGAATTTTGTTTTAGATGTGGATGAATATTTATGCTTTAAGAGAGACTGGTTATTGTACTGAATATTACATGTCTTTATGAACATGACCTGGAGGGCGCACGGTGTGATTTCTTTTCTTTTCAGACAAGATTTGATTATCCTTGCTCTCCCTGAACAGTACTTTTCTCTACATATAGTCCCATTGATTTCAGTGGAACTATTTACAGACTAAGATATTATTCACTTTGAGCAAAGGTAGAAGAAGCACAGCCCTGAATCTTCTTTTGGAGTGTGGGGGGAGCCCTCCACTTAGAACAGCCACATGCAAGACTAGACGGAGGCTATATACTTAAAAAAAAGTCTGAACTCTTGTTTACTAATGCTTTATTAAATAATGTGTCTTATTAAAATCTGAGAAATCAAATTAGTGAAGTCTATGCCCATCACATCTTGTAATCCAGTTACAGATTTGTAATTAATTACACAGAGGCAGCCCATGGCTGGGAGATTGAAAGGAATGAGCATGGGATGCAAGGCCAGATCTCCTGGTTCCTGCTCCTTTCTGTGTCAATGACTTGCTGTGCGACCTTTGGCAAATCACGTCATCTCCTAGTTTTCTTATCCACCTGTCAGGGGAATTATCAGGGTTCATACTTATAAAGCATTTTGAAAGATTAGAGCCCGGGTGTGAGGCGCAAGTGGCCTTCCCCCTTGGTACCTCTATACAGAGGCCAGACATAACTGCATCTCATACTGTCCTGAGACTATTTCCTGTTAGGGAACCTTGGCGAAAGGCAACTTCAGAAGGAGTGCAGAGAACAGTCAGAGCCATGACGTATTCAATGTTGTAAACCCTTGCCAGGGGGAAATCATGAGTCAGACCCGTGCAAATTCATGAGATTGACTTTAAAATCACAAGGGATTTTTTAATGGCATATGGGTTCTCTTTATTTCCCTTTCAGTTCTGAGCCTTTAAAGTGCTCTCAAGTCACACATGTAGCTGATGATGGAAGCCCCCACTGGCCGAGGCTAGCTGACAGTGCTCGGTAGCCAGGGCTAACAGTGATTTCTAAGTCAAATGATTAAGTCTGACTCATGATGTCAGGATCAGGATCTCAGCTGACGCTAAAATAAAAAAAATCCTGATGTCTTTCTCTCTCTGCAATGCAGACACATTCATGTTCCTCCTTCTAGAAGGCACCACTAATATTTTTTCTCGAGTAACTCATTTCAGGTAGCTGACAATCTCTAACACTTCACCTGCTGGAATATGCAAATCAGGGCAGTGAGCATCAGGTGTTGAAAAGGATGAGACATTTTTACAAAAGGTACTTTTTCCACTTTTC
The DNA here is from genome assembly GCA_019425775.1 of Rafetus swinhoei. Classification (NCBI taxonomy): domain Eukaryota; kingdom Metazoa; phylum Chordata; order Testudines; family Trionychidae; genus Rafetus; species Rafetus swinhoei. The sequence continues at coordinate 61,988,732 of CM033427.1, forward strand.
ATTGTTGTTATTTCCCCACAAAGTCATTTGGTGAATTTAAACACTAAAACAAGATCTCTGGTTTTTGGATCACTTGAATGCTGCTGCTGAGTATGTTGTAATCGTAAGACAATTCCTGGTTTTATCTTGCACAAAAATTTAGCGCTGTTCATTTTTTTGCTTTATGCCAGGTTTGATCTCCTCCCCAAAATGCAAACTTTTTCAGCTTATAGGCGAATGTGCCTACAACTTTCTGCAAAAATCTCTACTTGGGACCTAATTCAGGAATGCACTTCCATACCTGTTTAAGTCTGTGCTTTAGTTGCCTTCACTTCAGTGGCACCTTAGCACACCCTTGAAGTTAAGCACAAGTTTGAGTACTTTGCTGAACAGCGATGAAGACAGAAGGGTTTGTGCTAAGAGTTAAAATTAGCGGCTCCCTTCCCTTGTGAAACTTTGGAAGTATGCATGAACTGCCACCCTCTGTCCAAGCTTGGGAGGCTAGAGGGGAGATTCTCTGCCTTCCCTTCTGTTGCACCATGTTCCCCTTTCCTCACTTTGCCTTTGGGACATGGGGAGCTACCATGTCAGTGAATACATGTAAATAGTTGCCATAAAACATTTTGTCTGTTTGGCTTTTTTAGTTCTCAGATGGCTACAGTGAATGCTGCACTTGCACAGTTTTACAAAATTCTAACAATGTGATTTCCATGATGAGTGATGAAGTATGATTTGATTCCATTTTCCAGCTAGAGGGAAAGAAAAAAGATACACTTTTCCCAGAAATCATTTTTAATTGTCACCATCTAAAAGAATGACTTGCTCCTTTTCCTTGGGAGCTGAAGTGAGATGTCAAGTGGATGCTTTGGACCAGATTTGCAAAGTACTTAGGTGCCTAAAGGATCTAATAAGGCTAGGAGCATAACACCCATTGATTCCCATGAGAGGCACTGAACATGCATATGCATGTGCCCACTTTAGGTACATCTACACCAGGGATGGCCAACCTAAACCTGAGAAGGAGACAGAATTTACCAATGCACATTGCCAAAGAGCAGCAGTTATATGTCACTAGCCCTGATCATCGCCCCACCACCACTCTCAGCACATCCCACCCACTGGCAGCCCCACCGGTCAGTGCTGCCTCTTCCTTTTCCTCCTGCCCACTGTGATCAGCACTTTCTCAGTGGGAGAGACTGGAGGGGGGAAGCATGGGTGTGAAAGGCTCAGTGGAGAGGGTAGGAAGTGGCAGGTTCCTAGGGGGAAAGGGTGGAGGGGGACAGCGCCTAGGGCAGAGCTGGGGGTTGAACAGTGAGCACCCTCCAGCCCAGTGGAAAATTGGCACCTGTAGTTCCAGCTCTGGATTTGGTACCTATGCAAGGAACCACAAATTATCTTCCGAAGAGTCGCATGTGGCTCTGAAGCCACAGGTTGGCCACCCCTGGTCTACACTACAGTATGAAGTCAAATTAAGATACACAACTTCAGTTAATTGCGTAGCTGAAGTTGAAATAGCTTAACTCTGCTTTTGGCGCTGTCTACACTGCAGAGGAAGAACACTCTTCCTTCAACTTCCCTTACTCCTCGTGAAAGCAGGATTACCAGCATCAACCGGAGTGCCTCCTCACTTCGGTTTAGCTGTCTTAACTGACCTGCTAATTCAAACCCTGGAGATCGACAGCGGCAGCTTACATCTTCCTCTGTAGTGTGGATGTACCCTTAGGCACCTAAATAAATGTTTTTGAAAATCTGGCCTTGATAGCTTGTGCTGACCCTTTGCACACAGGTGAATTTCACCTCATATGGGTAAGCGTTAATCCCAGCCTTGAATATGTGAATTTTTGTATTGGAGTTTTAAAGGGGGGCCAGAGTGAAAGCAGATCTCATGATGAAGCCATGGTTGCAGTGTTATATATGTGGAAGCAAATAGTCTCTTCATAATGAGTCAGGGGCCTGCTCTTACTCACATGAACAGATGTTAGAAAGTAGTTGAGGCCTGGGGAAAGAGCCCATAACCAGCTGTTTCATTGCCTGTAATTACAGCCTTAATAAATGAATCATTTCCTCTGGAAGGCAATAGTTGGGGTTTGATCAGGCCATTATGTACATTAGCAGTTTTGGAAATGTTCCACTGCCTGATGCTCTATGACACAGGACTGAGGATTTGGAAATGCGACAAAAAGCAATCATGGGTCTGCGTTTAAAAAAAACCCTCGAAGCAGTGATTTACTGTGAAAGCATAAGGAAAAGAATCATGAAATCCTGTGCAAATTAATTGGTTGGACTTATTGGGCCATAGTTCATAACACAGAAATCAAACTATATCACATAATCTACTGCACAGAGTGCTAATTAACTAGCAGGGTCAGGTTTTATAGACTTATTTTATAGTGTTCTTTGAGGAAAGAAACTATTTTTGTAACTCGGTTACATTCCAACTTTTCTATGGTTCATTTTCATTGTTCTTTTCTGTGATTCACTGCATTCTCCCATTTTAGTTAAAGCCCATTTATTATGATAAAGTCACACTATTTACTGGGATCAGGGTGGTTATTGATTCAACTTTCCTCCCTCTGAGAGATACCTGTCACTGCAGGGACCTAATGCAAGATTCCTCAAATATAACAAAGTGCAGTGAACCCTACTGCTCAATGATAATGGAGAGTCCCCTTTAACAGAAATAACAGACATTGTGCATTTGAATTGATGGTTTCTTTTGTGAGCTGATATTATGTATCATTCAGAGCTGAGAATGAGAATCAGGCCACTTGGATTCTTTACCTACTGCTGCCACTTATTGGTTAGCTGTAGACCAGTCATTTGTTCCCCTTGTCTTACTTATATACCTGTAAAATGTGTACAATAATATCACAAAGGAGTGTTGGAAAGCTTAGTTAATGTTTTTAAAATGCTAAGGGTTATATTTAAAGACTCAAGTAGTATAATAAATTAGCTTTTTATAATATGTGAGACTGTACATCAATGACCCCTCTAATCTATTCCATCCATGTGCAGATTTTTCCATCCATGTGGAGAATAATTTTTATGTGCATCAAGGCATATGAAAATATGCACCAGAACAGAAACAAAAAAACCTAGCTGTGGGAGCACTGCTAATCAGCTGAGTAGCATTTGAATCTCTCCTGAGTAGCCACACAAGCGCACAGTTTGCAGGAAACACTGTTGTACATCCTCCTACATCTCAGTCATTTCTTCCATCTGGAATAAGAGAATAAGGAAAGCAAGTATTCCAGATATATCTGTTGCTTTTTGAATCAATTAACTATATAATGTGCTATGACAGCAGTAGGAACTCCCTAAGTCTCATTGAGATATAAAGCTATTTTTAAAAAAAACTTAAAAAAACAATGAATAGTCTAGTAACACCTTAAAGACTAACAAAACACATAAATGGGATCATGAGCTTTTGTGGGCAAAACCCACTTCTTCAGATGACTGGAGTATTAGAAGTCCAAATCCAAGAATAAATCAGGGAAGGGAGGGAAGAGAGAAAAGGGGCGGGGGGTAGAGAGCAACAGTGAGTAGATGGTTCAAGTAGTTACAAGAGGCTGATAAGAACAATTAGCACCTCAATTGTTTGTTGGTTTGGTTAGGTCATTAGGATGCGGAAGGTAGTGTGCGAGCCAGCCAATGTCCCTGTTCATTCCATTCGCATAAGAATTAAACTTGTAAATGAAGTTAAGTTCCAATCCTTCCCTGTGTATTTGGCTTGTGGAATTGGCCTGAAACAACATGGTGACTTGGAGATCCATCAATGAGTGTTCAGGCAGATAAAAGTGTTCTCCAACAGGTTTTTGTGTATTACCTTTTTGGATATCTGATTTGTGTCCATTAATTCTTTCCCATAGAGACTGTCCAGTTTGGCCAATATACATTGCAGTGGGGCATTGCTGGCGTTTGATGGCATAGATCACATGGTGGATATTCAGTTAAATGAGCCTCTGATTTGGTGGCTGATGTGGTTGGGTCCAGTGATGAAAGCGCTAGTGTAGATGTGTGGGCAGAGTTGGCAGTGGGGCTGATTGCAGGGGTGGGTTCCTGGAAGATTACAATGGAAGTGTGTTGCATGATTACTGGAAAGAATTAGTTTGAGGTTAGGGGGGTTGTCTGTAAGCAAGGACTGGCCTTTCCCCCAAGGCTTCTGAGAGTGAGGGGTCATTTTCCAGGATAGGTTGTAGATTGTTTATAATGCATTGGAGGGATTTAAGTTGTGTGCTGTAGATGATAAGTGGAAAGCTCATGATACCATCTGCATGTTTTGTTAGTCTTTGAGGTGCTACTGGATTATTTGTTGTTTTTAAAGTTTTTCCTGTTACAGACTAACTCGGCTACCCCTCTGTATTTTTTAAAAATCTACCAGTACAAGTCTTTCATCATACTATCACTCAGTGTCCATTACCAATCAGTGGTATCCTGTTCCTCCTCTCCCCCATCAGAGTAAAGGTGAACAGATATGGAGAAGAACCATTGTAGCTGTATGTTACATCACTTTACTAGTAATAGAGATGTAGCCGTGTTAGTCTAGTCTAGCTGAAACAAAAAACAGGACTATGTAGCACTTTAAAGACTAATAAGATGGTTTATTAGGTGATGAGTTTTCGTGGGCCAGACCCACTTCCTCAGATCAAATTGTGGAAGAAAATTGGCATGACCATATATACCAAAGGGATACAATCAAAAAAAGTGAACACATATAAAAAGGACAAATCAAATTTCAGAACGGGGGGGGGGGGGAGGTTAATGTCTGTGAGCTAATGATATTAGAGGTGATAATTGGGGAAGCTATCTTTGTAATGGGTAAGGTAATTAGCATCTTTGTTGAGACCCAGGCGTAATGTGTCAAATTTAAGCATGAATGACAGTTCAGCGGTTTCTCTTTCAAGTCTGGTGTTAAAATGTCTTTGAAGCAGGATGCAGGTAATCATGTCATTGAGACAATGCCCTTTCTGCTTGAAATGGCAAGAAACTGTTTTTTCTTTGTGATACTGTCTGATATCTATTTTGTGTGCATTGATTATTTGGTGAAGTGTCCGAGACATTTGTCCAATGTACATAGCAGACGGACACTGTTGGCACATGATGGCATAAATTATATTTCTGGATGAGCAGGAATATGTATTCTTGATCTTATAACTGAATTGGTTAGGTCCAATAATGGTGTCAGCAGAGTAAATATGTGGACAAAGCTGGCAATGGGGTTTGTTGCAAGGGAAAGTTCCAGGGTTGGTATTAGTGTGGTATGTCCTGTGGTTGTTGGTAAGAATCATCTTGAGGTTAGGTGGTTGTCTATAGGAGACTATGGATCTGTCTCCCAGAGCCTCTCGGAGTGTAGTATCCTGTTCCAGTATAGGTTGTAGTTTATTGATAATGTGTTGGATGGGTTTAAGTTGGGGGCTATAGGTGATGACAAGTGGTGTTCTATTGTTGGTTTTCTGGGGTCTGTCTTGAAGTAGATGGTTTCTGGGTATTCGTCTGGATCTTTCAATTTGTTTTTTTATTTCTCTGGGTGGGTAATTGAGGTTTATAAATGCTTGGTAGAGATCCTGAAGTTTCTGGTCTCTGTCAGTGGGATTAGAGCAGATGTGGTTGTATCAAAGGGATGTGCTATAGACAATGGATCGTATGGTGTGTTCTGGATGGGAGTTGGAGGCATGTAGGTAATTGTATGAGTCAGTGGGTTTTCTGTAGAGAGTGGTGTCTAATTTACCATTGGTGATTTGTACTGTGGTATCCAGGAAATGGATCTCTCGTGTAGAATGGTCCAGGCTGAGATTGATGGTGGGGTGTAGGTTGTTAAAATCTCTGTGGAATGTCTCCAGTATTCCTTGGCCATGGGTCCAGATCATAAAGATGTCATTGATGTAGCGTAAGTAGAGAACGGGTAAAAGGGGACGGGATCTGAGGAATCGTTGTTCTAAGTCAGCCATAAAGATGTTAGCGTACTGTTGGGCCATGCGGGTACCCATGGCTGTGCCGCTGATCTGGAGGTATAAGTTGTCCTCAAATTGGAAATAATTGTGGGTGAGAACAAAGTTATATAGGTCTGCTGCCAGATTGGCAGTGGTGTCCTCTGGGATAGTGTTTCTAATTGCTTGTAATCGTCTCCATGTGGGATGTTGGTGTATAGAGCTTCTACATCCATGGTAGCAAGGATGGTGTTATTGGGGAGGTTATCGATGTTTTGTAGTTTTCTCAGGAAGTCAGTAGTATCTCGGAGATAGCTGGGAGTGTTGGTTGTGTAGGGTTTGAGAAGAGAGTCTACATAGCTGGATAATCCAGTAGTGAGCGTGCCGATACCTGAGATGATGGGACGTCCGGGGTGTCCAGGTTTATGGATTTTGGGAAGCAGATAGAACAATCCTGGTCAGGGTTCAGAAGGTGTTTCTGTGTGGATTTGGTCCTGAGTAGATGTAGGGAGTTCTTTAAGGAGACAGTGTAGTTTCTTTTGGTATTCTGAAATGGGATCAGAGGAGAGAGGTTTGTAAAATGTGGTGTTGGAGAGTTGTCTGGTTGTCTCCTGATTATAGTCGGACTTACTCATAATGACTGCAGCACCCCTTTTGTCAGCTGGTTTGATTATAATGTCCGGGTTGTTTTTGAGACTCTGGATAGCATAGTGTTCAGCGCGGCTGAGATTGTGTGTCGCTTGTTGTCGTTTGTGAATAATGACAGTCTGTGCATTGTTCCGGAAGCTTTGTATATAGAAATCCAGATTGTAATTCTGACCGTCAGGGGGAGTCCATATAGAATTATTTTTCCTTTGGTGTTGATAGGGGCGATCTGGTTGGTCAGATTGATGTTCATTGGTAGTTTTGAAATATTCTCGTAGGCGGAGACGGAGAAAGAAAGCCTCAAGGTCTCCACAAAATTGAATCCAGTTCGTGGGGGAGGTGGGGCAGAAAGAGAGACCACTTTACTAGTGTGACTGCACAAATAACCTTGTGTCTGAAACTATGGGGTTTCATTTGACAATCTCAGTTCAAGTAGGGACATTGTCCATCAGTTTATGCTTTCAAATAATTAATAGGAAAAAATCAACCATTTTAAATTTGCCCCTTTCTTATGTTTGTGTAGTTTTCAAACAAGCAAACAAAGCACATCACAGAGTTATTTTCTTCCTCTTTTGAAAGAGCTTCACGCTTCCCTGGTGTTTGTTGTCATTGGAGATAGCCTATTTCACCTCCAAGGATTAGATGAGGGGTGGAAGGAAATAGGAGCATGAGAATGCATACATTCCTCCTACAGCAGGGACGGGGAATTTTTGGGGGGTCCAGGGCCGCTGACCTACAGAAAAATCAGTCAAGGGCCGTACATAAGTGAGAAGCAAAACAAAAACCCCAAATTCTCACTGACATGGCCCCTGATTGAGAAGGAGAAAGACACTTCCCACTTTTCCCTTGCGCACCAGAATCTGGGGGGTAAGGGGACCAGGCTAATAGATTTTGTGTGTCGGGAGCCCTATGGGAAAGCAATGGGGGCCTGGAGTACCAGCGTGGTCTCCCCAATTCTGGAGGGGTTTGGGGGCTGGAAACAAGCAATTCGGGACCCACATACAGACCCCGGTCTTTGTCCTGAGAATGAAAGCCTCTTACAGAACATGCACTACTTGTGAATTTTTCCATCCCTAATCTCTGCTCACCCCCACACTGCTCCAAAATAATCCTCCAGTTTTTTGCATTGCAGTGCAACCAGTACATTTCATGTACATGTTAAATTTTTCTCTGTGAATTCATCATTGCTATCAGGGATGACCAAGGGTACACATGATAAATAGTGGCCTGATGGGAAACTCAAAGCTACAGATGTGATATACTCTTCTTTGTCTCACTTTTTTCCCTCCAGTATTTGGTTTAGGTTTCTTTAAAATGTAAAACAACTATTGCCATGATTAAAATGATTAGGTATTAGGCACAATTCCCGGATTTTGGCTTCCTAAGCTAACACATCAGTCATGTTACTAGTATGTCTGCTACCAGAGCACCATGGGGGTATGTGCTTTTATTGGCATAGTTTTGAATGGAAGTAAAATCCTCTCTTGTTGCTAGCTGCATGTGTGGCAATGTAATCTAGTGTCACTTGGGACAGCAATTGCTCTAAGGCTGGCGCTGGTAGCTATGAAGTATCAAATTACTTACAGAACATTACAAATCTCTTGTACTCGACTGAACATACTCACACCCTAGAGCCTATTTCTGTTCTACTGACTACTTTTGCAGGAAGAATTTTTTGCTTTTTAACTATCAAGGTGTAATAAACTTTTCATACAGTATTTTAATTATTCCAGCACCAGCAATATAGAAGTAATAGGGGGTAAAGAATAAACTTAAGATAGCTTATAGACAGATACACAAATCATTCTACAAGAATTAGTGGTGAAATTCATCCCTGTACAGAGAATCAGTGCAAGGTCTAGCCACGTTTTATGTTCCAGTTAATTAACAGCAGCAATTACATACTGAAGGAGCTTGATGAAACAAAAAGTTAAACAAAAAATAGGACTTAGGAGGTGGATGTGCCTTGTACTGGCTCTATGCAGAGGGATAAATTTCACTCCAGGTGAATATTTAGAACATGTCTAATTACTGAATGGGAAATATTCTTGCTTAGGGTCCCCAATAGGCTAGCATCATCTCTGGACCAGAGAGAGTGACTAGCTATAGCTCAATGGCTTCAGAGGAGTAGCCGTGTTAGTCTATAATTGGAAAAACTTAAAAAACAACGAATAGTCTAGCAGCACCTTAGAGACTAACAATACATGTAGATAGTATCATGAGCTTTTGTGGGTACAACCCACTTCTTCAGGTTTCATTCTGCTGAAGAAGTGGGTTGTGCCCACGAAAACTCATGATGCCATCTACAGGTTTTCTTAATCTCTAAGAGTACGTCTACACTAGCTCGTTAGTTCGAGCTAGGTAGGGTAATTAGGGCAAGCAGAGTTGCAAATGAAGCCCGGGATTTAAATATTCTGGGCTTCATTTGCATGTTCACGGGCGCCGCCATTTTTAAATCCCCCTTAGTCCTAACTCCGTGCCGCGGCTATATGCGGCACGGGTAGGTAGTTCAATTAAAGATCCTAATTGAACTACCTGCTTCGTGCAGCGTGTGGCCGTGGGCACGGAGTTCGAACTAGGGGATTTAAAAATGGCGGCGCCAGCATGTAAATGAAGCCCGGGATATTTAAATCCCGGACTTCATTGCAACTCCGCTGGCCCTAATTACCCTACCTAGCTCGAACTAACGAGCTAGTGTAGACGTACCCTAAGGTGCTGCAAGACCATTGTTTTTTTTTTTAAGTTTTTTTAGCTCAATGGTTAGGACGCTGTGGAACTCTACACCTCAAAGCCGCACCCTGGAGCCCCCATATTCATCCCTGTCAGGTAATTATGGTAAGTTTCATACAGAGCATGCCATGTAAGATACCATATGAAAGCTCATGGTATGCTGAAATCTATTGTTCTGTCAAAATATATACATCAATAGTGTGTCTAACGTTATGAGATTTTGCTGCATTGTTGTTACTGAGATTCACTCATAGGAGGGTAAAACAAAAAAGCAGTCATATAGCACTTTAAAGACTAACAAAACAGTTTATTAGGTGATGAGCTTTCTAATAAACAATTTTGTTAGTCTTTAAAATGCTACATGACTGCTTTTTTGTTTTACCAAGATCAGACTAACAAGGCTACCTCTCTGTGATTATTCATAGGAGGGTGTTAAGTGATCACTAATCAGCAAGGGAGCTATAAGAAAGGGATTTGCAATACTGTGCTGCATGAGCATCACCCTCGGAAGTAACAAGAATGCTGAGAAGACAAATACTATACAGATGGGTCTCAGGCTTAGATGGGAAGCCTGTGTATTAAGAATTGTAACGCTTGGGTTACGTCTACATTGCAGAGTTTTTGTGCAAAAACTAACGGAGCATCCACACTACAAGCGTGTTTTTGCACAAGAAAAAATACAGTAGATTGTCAGAAGGCAGGGCTTTTTGCACAAGAGTTATTCCTCTTTCTACGAGGAATAAGCCTTTTTGCACAAATGCTCTTGCTCAAAAAGCCGTGTGTGGACGGACAACAGGGGTTTCTTGCACAAGAAACCCCTATTGGAAAAAGCACAAGTGCTCTGATGGCCATTCTATGACTGACCATCAGAGCTTTCTTGCACAAGAGTGTCCATGGCAGTGTGGATTCTCTTTTGTGCAAAAGCACATCTCTTGTGCAAAAGCACATGGCAGTGTGGACGCGCTCTTGCACAGGAACTTTTTGCGGAAGATCTCTTCTGCAAAAAGTTCTTGCACAAAAAGCCTGCAGTGTAGATGTAGCCCTAGTGGGGAGAGAAAACTGCTTGATCCAAATACTGCTTAGTCTAAATAGGGTTTAAAATTTAGGCTGTGTGCTTACTTTTATTTGCTTTGGCAACTATCTCTGACCTTTTGTGTCTATTACTTATAATCACCTAAAGTTTATCAATCTATATTATATTTTACTTAAACAGGGTGGTTTGGTTGAAGTACTTGAGAAATCTCAACTCAGTTTGCAAAGGGTGGTGTGTCCTCTCCATATTGAGGCAGGGGCAACTATTTGAATAGTGAAATTACACTGTTCAGGCTTCTGACCAGAGAAAGACAGTACAGTTCTGAGGTGCCAAGCTAGGGGCTAGGGAGATTTGCTGGTGCCTTTCTCTGTGTGATTTGTGAATGGCTCAGGGAGCATTTATGCCATTTAGCTGGGTATGGGCTCCACATGCTTTTGTGATGAGCGATAACAGTGCCTGGAGGGGTTTGCTGCTTGTCACTAGCAAGGCATTATGAAAGATAATCCAGGCTGGAGTGTTACGGGGTCACAGTGATACCCCAGGTCCAGCTTGTACCTTGGCAATCCCATCACATCCACCCAGCTTGGGCAATGGGATAACCTAGAGTCAGCCCCCTGCTCCAATCATTGGTTCATTATTTATCCACAGTAGAAGAGCTTCAGCAAGAGAGATTAAGGGACCCCTGAGAGCAGAATAGCCCAGTGGTTAGAGCAAATCCCTGAGCAGTGGGAGACACCCCTCTTCACCTCTGTTCTTCCACTATGGCGGAGAGGGGGAATTGAACCTCAGTCTCCTGTAGCGCAGGTGAAGGCACTAACCACTCTATTAAAAGTTACCTGGTGGGCCCAATTTCCACCACAGGCACCTACCTCACTTCATACAAGGTGGCCATACTCATTCTCACATGAAATGACTCCAGCCCCTAAGCCGCCTCACTGCAGGTAGCTACTTCCCATTTGTGGATCATTAAGCAGTGCTAGGCATCTCCCTGTAGCCTGGGTTTAGGCATCTGTCTCTGGGAAGAGGATGGATTTTAAGACACACCCTTCTTATTGGCATCTCTCATTAGCTAGTTAAGGCAGCTCCCTGCCTAGCATGCAAGCATTTGTGGATGGCATTCTAAGGCACCTATGAGGGAGCTTGGGCAGCTAACTTTGTTTGGTAGTTTGTTGTGAAGTTCCTGTGATTTTTCTAGGGGCTTGAAAGTTAGATGGCATGATGTTCAGCATGGCATTTCATAAGTCCATTTGTAGATCCCATCTGGATAAAAACAAATACATGTATCTTGTTACTTTTCAAAATCTAAACTCTTAATATTATCACAGATATAGCTAGATCTTGCCATCCATAGAGGCGTCCTACTAAGGAAGTAAGTGTATTTCCCCTCACTTTCTGTGGATTAGGAAAGAGAGAGAGGGAGTCAACCAGCAGGCCAGGGACAGAGCTAGAACTAGAGCTCACCTTTGAGTCTATGTGCACTGCTTGCTCCACTTGGCCACATTGCCTAAGGCCTGTCACTTAGCACTGCTGGCCTGCTGTAGTAGCCCTGAGTGATGAGGGTCTGTTCCATTGTGCTTTTCTTTTGTATTAGCAAATTTATTCTCAAAGCATCCTAGAGGCTTTTTTTAAAGGGCTTATGGGGTTTAAATAATTTCTTTTTTACAGTTCTGAAACAATGCTATTTCTCTCATTTTAAAAACTTCCCATGGCCCCATTCTTCTATAAAATCTCCTCTACTACTCACCTCTGAACCTCTCTGTAAAGTCTCATATTACAAATAGGACTTCTGCTTGGGAGCATTTATTAATTTTGGTTTGGGGGTTATTTTTAGCAATTTCTGAAATGAGTTGGACATGTGAATGGCCAAAAATCAGGGGGTTTCAGAACCTTTTCTGTGTGCACTGTGTCATGAGTAATGTATATACTATAATGAGTACTCTCTTTTATATTGTTCCCTAGTGTGCTTTAATGTAGTAGTTTCACACAACACTATGTTGACGTGCTCTAGGAAACCTTTAGTGCACACTAGGAGCAACTACATAGACCAATTAATGCACAACACGTTAGTGTTCTTTAGAAATTACTGCTCCGTATAGATAAGCCCCTAGATACAACCATTCATTTCCAGTTTTTCCAGTGTTTATTGGATAAATATCAATTTAATTATTTTTGTATCAAAGTGTTTATCAGTTAAAATCTAATTCAGAAGCCCTTATTATAACTCTGATTCCTGATTTGTTTTGGAATTGAGTTTTGCTGGTATTAACATTGTCAACATTTAATTTTGTGGATTTTATACCAAACCTGCTTCTTCATATATGTCTAGGAGGGTTCTCCAGATGTTACAGCTTCTTCCTCCATCTTATCAACATCTGTGCCAGTCTGAAAAAGACTTGGGAATTTGTACAGGGACCACGAGGGAAAACTTTGCTTCTCCCTTATGTGGGGACTGATGGTCCCAGGGCCTGATCTGGAACTTGTTACCGTAGCCTGGAGCACTGGAGCAATGGGTGGATAAGCTGGTGGGAAAAGGTTTGGCAAAGACTTAGTGAGAGGAATGGGTGTGGGGAAAGAATAAGCAGCAGCCACATTTATTGCTAGCAGCTGCTCCCCAGCTGGCTTTGTTACTTGGCTCAAAGAGCCAGAATTCCAGAAGTGCTACCAAACCTTTGTTTCCATGTGTGGCAGGCCCATATGCTGCCCATTAGATCCATGCCTGATGACAACACAGAGACCTCTTTTTTTTTTTTTTTTCTTTTTTAGTGCTTTACATTCATCTCTCATAACAGCTACCCTGCTTTCTGACTCCTGCAGCTGGATGCATTGAAAACCCCTGGTAGCTGGGTGCAGCAAAAAGATCTCAGATACCCTTAAAAGGAATCCCTAAGAAGCGAAGATTTAAATAACAATTCCTAGAGCTTCATTGTTCTCCTCGTGGGATTGAGAACAGCTGTGGCTGTTTCCTAACTGAGCTCTTGTTTTAAAACAAACACCCTGCACGGTGGAACTAAATCTCCCCTTGTCCTCCAGGCAGTCAGTTATTCAGAAGGGCTCACTAATTTTGGATGCACTGCTGAACACGAGTTGGGTGAGAGGAGCTGGCACTCCAATTGACCAGTGCTGTGGCAGCTAGGCAGATCTCACCAGTCACATGATCAGCATTCTACAACTTCTGACTGTGTGAGACTGCTCATGCAATGGAGTCCCTACATGAATAAAAGTGTCCAAGACACAGCCCCTAGAACTTATTTCTAAGTGGGCCTCCTTTACTAAGCCAAGCCATTGTAACTAGATGTTATCCTGCATGATGTGCTGTGTGTGCCCCCACACTAGCATTGAAAAGGGTAATTAGAGCTAGAGAGGTCAATCCAAATGTTGATGAATCCCAGCTGAGAGAGGGCTGGGAGTCAGCATGAAGGAAAGACTTGGAGGTTGTAGGATAAGCCATAGGAACTCTGCTGTGGCTCTCTGAGGACAGTGTGGGAACAGTCTGGGGAGGGCAGAAGGGTGTTTGAGCTTTTAGTTTAGTTTGGGACTTGATTGGGGAATCCAAGGGAGAGCCCCGTAAGAAGGGTTAGCCTAGAGAGGTTATTGGGGAGAAGACCTGAGAAAACATCAGGCTAAGAAGAAGATGAAGGAACCTGCAACAAGTAGTCTGAAGGAGCAGACTAAAACACGCCCTGTCCAAATGATGTGCTGCTCAAATGCTCTGGGCCTTGTACTGTACTTGCATAAAGGGATGTCCGTCCATACTACTGTGCAAGTGGCAGACTGGATTTCCACCCTTCCATAATACTACTACTATCCACTTTGTACTTCAAGAGATTTTGGATTTTTAAAGTCATAACTGTGCTGCTTACCCAAATGGCTGCTAGGTGGCAATGCACTGCCTAGAAAAGCCAGAGATTTTCAGCAGTCAAGTACTGTATACTCTCTTGGCTGTAAGTACATTAAGGTATAATTTGCAACTAGCAGCCGTACCCTCCTCATTTATTTTTTCCCTCCCTTTGTGGCCTTGTAGGTCTTGCTCTTATTAACTTTTCTCCTTCTGTTTTCTGATGGCCAGGCACTATGATAGAAGAGACTGGGGATGCTTCATCAGCAGACAAAGAAGAGCCAGGGACATATTTAGCAGCTCTTCCTCTGACTAGGTGGGTTCAATGACTGTGACATTTTAAAGTGGTGCAGTAGTGATATTGATTGTTTATCATTGCTTGCCTGGGACTGCCAGGGGAAGGGGTCATTTGCTTCTCTTTTTATTGGATGTGTCCCCCATCTGGGGCATGACCAGGGCTGAGCTAAGCTAGTCTGAAAACCCTAGGAATGCAGTGCTGTGTGGCCCCACTCTCACATTGTGACCTACCCTCTTGTGTAGAGAAGCACTGGCAGGGGAATTTCCCTAGCCTCCCAAAGAAGCAGAAGCATTGGTAAGATGCTTCCTGCAGAAGTGTCAGCAAGGGGGCTTCTTAGCTCCTTGGGGAAGTAGGAGTGGCAGTAAGGGAGAACCCCAGCACTTATACCTCAGCCACTGGATTATCTGCTTGGATAGGAAACCGGTCCCGCTGCTAGTTTTTTTTCTCTTTAAACTGCATGAGTTATGGGGTGGGATAGGGTGGTTGGCAAGGCTCATAAAGCAATGAATCTTGGTGGTAATGGAGATGAATGGGACATTTCACACCGCTCAGAACTTTTGACCCAGGCCCTCTGAAGACTCAGGAAGGTGGTACTGTGTTATCCTTGGGTTACATTGTTATTCTTTTCTTAGCAATCAGAAGAACTGACAATTTACTACTTTTTTAAATGAATAAGCTGTACAGTTTTTCTCCAGGTCTTCATTTTCTTTCATGAAAGCTGAGATTCTGATGTAATCATATGACTCAAGGAACTAGGGCCTAAACATGGGCTTATGCTGCCTAATAAACCCTGAATGAAAGCAAATTCTGAAATTGTTAGGGGTATACAAATGGTGCAGGAACAGCCCTGCTCCATAGGTAGGATATGTGGAACTACTCCTATTCTTGGTGTGCCCTTGTCTTCTGCTGCTGTCATCTCACTAGAGCTGCAGAAGTCACTGAAGAGGAGGGCTGGAGAGACAGTTTACTTTGGGAAGTTGAAATGCATAGACCCAGATGTTCAATGTCACAAGTAAATTCCCCTGAATTTATATTCCTAGCAGGTCATCTAGGCTCCAATTCATTCTCACCTCTGTACTCTTGTGGCACTGTCACTGGGACTCCAAGATTATTTGCTGTGGTGTCTCAAGGGCCATCTGGGAGACCAGGCTCACTGCAGTGAGGCTAGCGTTCCTTTGGCTATAAATTCTTCTATCCTTCCCACAGGGAATAAGGTTTAGATTCTTCTCTACTTTAAGATGATATTCTTGCCTCTTCTTGACGTAATCAGCTTGTCCAGTCTGTGGACCCTGGGGATGTTCCTGTTGGAAGTAGAAATCTATGGAGTCTGATATTGTCTTTGATGCCATTGTGTTTATTTACAAGGAATGTACCAAGTTCTACTTCTCCAAATGCAGGAGGAACTAAAAAACCCATTTCTTGGATGATTGTCCCAACCTTCTTTAGTCAATACCATTCTCAAAAAGGGTCATACTAAACTGACTTCCCTCTGACTCTCTGTTCTAATTTTTACTTTCTATGTGTTTTCCTAAATGCACTCACATACTATTCAACAAAAGCCCTCTCCCCACTCACTTCAAAACTCTTGAAGGGAGGCACATAAGCCTTCTTGCCTTAGGTAGACTACTCTTATCAATTTCACATAATTGTGAGGCTAAATTAAAGAGTGAGTTTACACCCAGAAGTCAGAGTGGTTTTAATTTGTCTGATAAGATTTTGCCCAGCTCCTAATGATACTGTATTACTATTTTACCTGATGTATCACCTTCCATTTGAAAGACTCCTACACACTCATACCTTTCATCCTTTCTGTTACGGCTCAGCAATGCACATAGGGTGATGGCTTGGATGAAAAGTTTACCCCAGTAAAGTCAAACGGAGTTCTGCCAATGGCATCAGCGGGGCCAGGATTTCATCTTTTTTCACAGTGGAATTACTAATAGTAAATGATCAGTAGGCAGCTATTAGTAAAGTTACTGCAGGCTGGGAAAAACATAGCTTACATGAAATCATTGTCACTTACTCTGAAGTTTCCATTACAAGATAGTTTGTTTTGCTCAGAACTGTTCTGGGTTTTCTTTTTTTCCCCTATAAACAATATTTTGCTTTTTACTCTGCTTGCAGACACATACTTAAGCTAGCCCAGGAGAGGTAGTGCATGTATAAATAGCAATGTAGCTGTAGCAGCCGAGGAATCATGCCTGAGCCACACTGAGTACAAACCTACCTGATAAGAGTGAGTACACTATGCTGTGCTGCCGCTGCCCATGTTACTGCAGCTACCCTGCTACTTATACTTGCACTAATGCACATATTCATCCACAAGCAGGGAATTGCTGCCATAGCTGACAGTGTCGACATAGCCTCTGAGGGTGCATCTACACAGCACCCTAAACTTGAAATCTTATTTCGATTCTATTTCAAAATAGCTTATCTATTAACAGCATCTACACAACACCAAATTTTGAAGTAACGTGCTATTTCAAGACATTTTTTAACCTTCATGGAATGAGGTTTACAGGGATGCCAAAATAGCACGTCCATAATTTTGAA
Source organism: Rafetus swinhoei (assembly GCA_019425775.1). NCBI lineage: Eukaryota > Metazoa > Chordata > Testudines > Trionychidae > Rafetus > Rafetus swinhoei. The sequence goes on from CM033427.1 coordinate 62,005,732, forward strand.
AAATATTTCAAAATAATGGGTGGCTTGATAAGACATGGGGTAGCTATTTCGGGATACTTCCGGTATCCCAAAATAGCCGCGCAGTGTAGATGTACCCTGCGGTGGAACTCTGAATGTCCTGCATCCTTTGCCTGAGGGTGATCAGCACTGACCTCGAAGTAAGCTAAAATAGAACACAACTGCAGTTTTGTGATGTAAAATACAGGTATACACTGTTTGTAGTTACCAAAGTATTGAGAAAATGTCTCCGTTAGGTCTGCACTGCAAATCTGTCTGCTCTGAAATCAAAGCTATGCAAATCAAAGCAGCAGTGGAGATAAGAGAGTGGGGTAGTTGGCATGCAAGAAGGCAACATGCAGAGTGTAATCAAGAGACTGGAGCTTTATTTCATGCATTATCAGTGAGGGTTGGATTGGCATGATGACTGTGGCATTGACAAGCTTCTAGCATTATAACATCCATTTCACTCGCAGATGTGTAGTGTAGCCACCCCACTGACTTGGGGCAGGGAAGGGAGGGAAGTTATTTCACAGCAAAAGTCCTACAGCTAGTCTTTTGGGTAGAAAAAAAAATAAGATTGGCTTTCCCCAAACAGAGTATCTGCAGGGAAATACCCAGTAGTATGATCCATTCCTACCTGAACTAGTAGCTAAAATACGTCCTGTGCAGCAAGCTGAACCTTGGAGTCTTTAGAAAAGCCAGTTCATTAACTGTGTGTCCCAATCCCTCATCCGTCGTCCTGGAGAGAGCTGCATCCCACTCTTGCTCACACTGAAGCCAATACACATTTTGTCATTGAATTCAAAGGTGACAAAATGCAGTGATCTCAGGATCAGCCCACGCCTATTAATGCTAGGACACATGGGAACCTGATGTGTCAGGTACATTAAACTCAGTGTCACTCCTCTGCACATCTGCTTGTCTGGTCATAATGTTATGTCACTACTGCAGAAAATGTAGTCCACTCTTTCTTCAATGACATGAGATTTAGTCCTGGGGGAATTCTGCAATTGTTGCATTTGATGCCCCTCAGGACTGGAGATTGTAAAGGCTGTGAGGTGTGACACTGAAAAAGTCCTGTAGTGAAATTGCAAATAGTGATCTCAAGAATATTCCTCTCTGGGCATTCCAGGCAAGTCCTGGTTATGCAGTTTGTGCCCCCTCTTGGTTCTTCTCATGGGGCACCTGGGTCACACCAGCCTATTAGAACACCTGGGAAGATGGGTGGAAATGTCACCTGCCTGACTTAGGATCCAAAGAGTGACAATTGTTAGAAAACATTGCAAAACCTTCCTTATATTTGTAACCTAACAAGGAGAACCATTACGTTCTCTCTTTACAATAGCTAATTTGCCAGTCAGGTACACTCAACTTTTTCACCACTACTGGAGATGAGCCACATCCATTCTGATTTAATTAGCACTGATGTCAGGTTTTTTTCTTGTTTTCTTCTTCTCTTCAGCATCTGAGGAAGTGAGTTGTAGCTCATAAATGCTTATGCTCTTAATACTCTAATAAATCCGTTAGTCTTTGAAGTGCCATCGGATTCTCTGTTGTTTTTGCTGAAACAGACTAATACACCTACCCTCTGAAAGCTATAATTTGTAACATTAACCATTATCATGAAGATCGTCCCTCTCCCCTCCAATCCCTACTCTAAGTCTTAGAAGATGGAGAAGTCAGATGCTGCAAGAAGTCGAGTAAGGACTTTGCTATTGCTGATCTATTTTATATGGAAGGTACTTACATACTGCAATGATAGGTGGTAGTACAAACTCATGAGTGAGTAAATGGATACATAGGTTAGTTCTCAAGTAGATTTTATTCTGCCAGCATTGCCAAAATTTCTTATTCCATGTGTTATTCCATTGAAATAATTGAGTCTGTGTGGGAGAACCAGGCTGTTAGTTATGAGAGCTCCTCAACATCTTTTTGAATTTTGAAAATGTCAATGAAAAATATCCCAATTTTTTGTCTATTTGCAGAGAAAGGGTTAAGAATCAGGAGTTATCAAAACTTTCTTGTATGTAGTTTACATAGATTTCAAATTTCTTAGCAGGAAATGTTTTCCATGCAGCACAGTATTTGGCTTGAATGAGATGGTTAAGGATGGAAGTTATAGAGAGTTTGAGGGGAAAAAGAGGAACTGTTGGCAAAAATTAGCAGAGAATGAGGGATCATGAATTTAAAAGGTTATGGAGAAAACTAGGCTCCTCAATATACAAATGCGCCCAATTGGAAAACTGTGCTCAACAACCTCTTGCAATATCTTTACCTTAATTACTTCCAAAGTTCAATGTATTCCTATAGAATATATTTGCCAACTGCTGGTAAGATACTAAATACAGGCATAATGATCAGTGAGACAATAAATATTAAATGAATGAATAATGAGTGTTTAGTTAATGGTCTCTTATTACCTGATGATGTGGTGGCATTAATGCATTTCAACATGAGTTGAACCTGGCTGTGGAGAATGGTTTATAGCCAGCTCTCTGGGAAATGTGGCCATTTCACTTCACAACGGGTTTGCAGAGACTTCCTTTGCTTTCAGTGCCTCTGCATCACACACTCAAGTTTTGCTTTAAGTTTTAGTGTTGGAGTCTGTTTGAAAGCGAAACAAGCTCTAAATCACAATATTTCACCTGGGTTTGTGTAAAAGAACAATAATAAGAAGTCACATTTCAGGAATTTACGTATCAAATGACAATTCATTCCCAATTCACTGAAAATACTCAGGATCTTTCAATTGTGGTTTGCTGCTATTGAACAAGGTGAAACTTAAGTTGAGGCTAGACATTTCAATATTGTCAAACATTGTGACCTATGAATATAAACACAATCTAATTGCATTTGACTCCCAGTTTCCTTTAAAGGAAAAACACCACCAAAGCGGGGGAATGGCTGCATTTATCTTTTTTTTTTTTTTCAATCTTCCACACTATTAAGCAACCTCTGTATGTTTCCGTTATTCAGTTTTCAAGAGCTGTAAATCATGGGAACATGAATGCTCATTGCCCACATGCTACATAATAATGTTATTGATCATTTGCAGTTTCACACCTATGCAATTATCGTCAGAATGATCAGACCCTCAGAAAACTCAGCTGTGTGTCACTGGCTCATAAATCAAAGCTCAGTCTCAGTAAAGGTTGAACGGTTCTGCACAGTGAGATGGGGCTCCTGGTTTCTTTGCGCCCCATTACTCTCCACTGAACCCTGGGGAGGAATGCCTTAAATGTGGATCCCTCTAATTGGTTATATACAAAGAAGCCCCAGACGCTGCTTGACATTCACTTTCTCCATGTGTCAGATGATGTGTGAATCAGACAAAGGAAAAAACCAGACGACTGCATTATGAGCTGTATGAATATTTAAAACAATGTTAGCATTGCCCATGACTGATAATGAGTGATTTTGCATGCTTGTACTGACAGTTTTGTGAATTTATTTGGTATTTTCAGTGTCTCTAAATAAAAGAGAAATGTTTTCTCCCCCCTAAGGAGATCAGTTCTCCAAAAAAGTGCTATTTTGAATGTACCTTAACAAGTATAAATAGAACTAAAATGGTTAATTTATGTTTTTTCACATCTCAACATTATTAAGCATTATATTAAAGAGAGCAAAAAGGTCACCTGTCATTGAGGAAGACAACTATATGTGGAACACATTTAACCAATTCATGCTGTTTTTAATTGTAGGTCGGTATTTTTGAATGTCATTAGTAGTCTATAAAATAAGATGTAAAAAGAATAGGCTGTCACCCCTGAATTAATGATTGTCAGTCTGAAGTTGGAGTTATCAGGGCACAATTATAAAGCATTCTATAAAAATATTTACAAGTACTAGGATCCTTGTTCTTGGCAGTACGATAATACAAATAATAAAAGGAAACAAACTGTTTCCCATAAAATACTGGTCAAATTCCTCTACAGCATAACTCTAGTAAAGTTACAAAGGGTGAATTAGGACCACGGTATTTAGACTAGATTTCTTAAAATGATGAAAACGAGAATAAAAATGCTGAAAGATAGAAGACACCTTGCATCCTTCTACCATGGAATCTAGGATCAGATTTGTGTCTCATAGCTCTAGCATAAGGAGCATAACTATAGTTATTGAGCAGCATATATTTCATTGGTGATTCCCTCTCCTCTCTGATTCTATTGTTGCCCACTATCTTATAAGCATAAAGCTTAAATTATTCTAAAAGGGTTTAAAAGCTAGATTCTCATGAAATGCTCAAAGGATCTGAATTGGGTATTTTGTGTCCTTCCCTATTTATTTGTATTTTTTCTATGGCACTGAAGTGTGCTCAGTGATCAGAGGGCTATTTTTATGCACATGTGAAGAAATACATTTTCCAGAGGAATGAAAGAAGGCTGTAAAATTAAATTCCAAACAAATTTATTGTCAGCACTGTTTGCAGCACTTTTAGGGCACGTCTATACAGCAAAGCTTAAGCTGAAGTAAGCCACACAATTTGAGCTACGTCAGTTGTGTAGCTTTAATCATAATAGCTTAATTCGGCTTTTGGCACTGTCTACACAGCAGGAAGTCAAAGGAAGAACACTTTTCCTTTGACTTCCCATATTCCTCGTAAAAATGAGGGTTATAGGAGCTGGAGTAAGAAGTCCTCCAGCTTGCCATATTTTTGAAATAATGGCTTGCAATGTAGACACGCTCTGCTATTTTACTGACATTATTCCAAAAATAATGCTGTGTGTAGATGTACCCTTAGATGTCTACACAGCAACATTATTTTGAAACAGCTAGTGTTATTTCAAAATAACTTAGTCCATGTCTACACATCAGGCAGTTATTTTGACATAATGTCACAATACTGTCAAGCTGGAGGACTTATTCCAACTCCTGCACCTCATTGTACGAGGAGTAAGAGAAGTCAGAGTGCTCTATTTCGAAATAAGTGCTGTGTAGACGCTCCCAATTTCAATTTCAAAATAAGCTACACAATTGCTGTAGCTCAATTTGCATAGCTTATTTTGAGTGAAGCCCTGATGTGTAGATGCACCCTAAGGGTGCAAATTGTGTGGCTTATTTCAAGTCTATTTTGATAGGCTATTTCGGAAATTTGGTGCTGTCTACACAGTGCCAAATTTTGAAATGCACTATTTCGAGCCATCCCTTAACCCTCGTGCAATGAGGTTTACATGGATGGCAAAAAAGCATGCCCATTATTTTGAAAAATATTTCAAAATAATGGGCATACTTTCTAAGATGTGGGGTAGCTATTTCGGGATACCTCAGTATCCTGAAATATCTCCACTGTGTAGACATACCCTAAGGGTTCCAGTAATAGGAGTATTTCTCTGCATACCCGTGGTATTTCAGAATCTCTCAGCATTGTTTGTATAGTTTTCCCAACCTAATAATGCATAAAGGACACACAATACTGTTGTACTGCTCATATCAGTGCATATAAACACACAGGGTGAAATTCACACCTTCTGCACAATGCCTGTGTAATTCATCTTTGTAGGATGAACTGCAAGTCTCCTTGAGTGTGGGGGGAGGATGGAATTTATTCTTCTCCCTACGCTGCTTTACAGTCTACTTTGGATGTGGAGTAGTAACAGAGCCCCCATCCACAGTTTCTGTTAAAGCCTATCATATATGCTAACCTTACGTATCCTCCAAATAGGAGTTATGGGTTACAGGTTCCATGTCAGCTGGTACATTAATAGTTCACAGGCCTTCTTATGTGGCAGGCGGTCTTCCAACCCCTTCACTTGGTGTATCTTAGCATCAGGGCTAAGTGAGAAAGATCTTTTTATTGTGAACCCTTTGCACATACGTTAATTTTACCAACTATGTACAGAAGGTGCTAATTTTTAGAGGTGGTGCTAAATTTTGGTAATTGGTTTAAATAATAAGCTACAAACTTTAGTTAGTTACCTTTAATATTTTCATTATTCAATACATGTCCTGTAGGAAAAGACAAGTAAAAAGCAAATTCTGAGGCACCCACAGCTGTGTCCCCCAGATAACACTGGCAAGTTTTCCATCACTGCCACTGTATGGTTTTTTTTTTTTAATTATCATCTTTTCATTGAGCTCTCCTTTGGGAATCATTAAAAACTGATAGTCTGTTTAGTTTAATGGCAGATGTGATCTAGGTCTACTTTATTTCCTTACACAATTTCTTTTAGATGGAACAGTTCGTTGACCTGTCATTCAAAGCTTTCCCCCAATAGGCTGGTTTTAGTTTGCATTAATTTCCATGTATCTTCAGTCTATTGTAGTATTTTTGTCCCAGAAATGAGAAATTACAGATCCATTGTTGATATCTGTCAGGAATTGGTTAGTTTTGACACCTTACCATATTTCACTAATATATTTAACACAAAAGTGATTACATGGTATCATGGAGCTATCCTTTTGAATGAAATGTGAAAATAGTTTACTCACAAAATCTGAGGAAATGAAAAGATAATTAAACAATGCAGTTGATTTAATCTCTTCCCTTCCCCATCCATAAAATAATCTAGTTATTCTTGCTACTAATATAGGCTGCATGTTAAATCAACTTACAAAATATTGGATTTATAATTTGCATAGAAAGTAAAAGATAGCTTTCTGTGATATGATTTCAATATTTTTATCCTTTTGGTCACGGAGATAAATAAAAAATATATATTTCACTGATAGCTCAGACTTCGAAAGGTAGGGATGAAAAGATGATGAAAGCACACATTTTATTATTTTGATGGTGTATGGTCCCATTTGCTTGTGTACTCTTTTAACAAGGAAACTTGAACATGAAAGTGAGGCCAAATTCAGGGAATTGGACACGCTATACAAATATGAAAGCATCAAGACGATAGGCTTGTGAGTTGGCATTGCACTGTGTATAAGCCCAAACATATGCTAAAACAATTATAATGTGGATTGTTGTTTTCTGTCAAGTTACTAAAACTAGAAGCAAAGCTACATTTTTCATCTCAGCATCCCAGAATTTCAGCATCAGCAGGTAATATACTTTGCAATTTTCTATCTACCTCTGCTTCACACTATATAGATTCCATGAAACAAGAAGACTAAGAAAAGGTTAATTTTCGATACCATGCATTGAATTTAATCTTTCAATCATTTAACATTTAGTGGGATTACATGAAATTTTGGGATTCTGAGCTCAAAGTAAAACTAGCTTCAGGGAGGCAGAAAGATTTTTGTATTTGAACCAACTAAAAGCTATATGGACAAAACAATATAACTGTTCAAATGAAGAAACAAATGTGAGTCCTGATAGGCTATTCTAACCTTCAGTTTCCTTTCCTAGCCCAGAGATTGTAAGGGCTATAAGGTATAGGACAGGGACTATCAGCCAGAAACTTGGCCTCTCTGTTGCTGCTTTGTGTTGCTCCATAATAAACAGCAATAAGAGCAGGTGACATACAAATATAAGACCATTTTAGAATCCATATCTGCTGGCTGTCTAATAGAATAGCTTTGGTGGTAGCTATAGAAAGTGCCATATTTGTTGTCAACCCATCCAGAGGTTGCCAGAGATCATAACAGCAATAACTATGGCAGGAAATAGGCAGCACTCAGGGGATGGACTATATAGACAAAACCAGCACAAGTGTTTTTTACAACATTATGTGGTCCCTTCAGTGTGGGGGACTCCATTCTTTGACTTCCAATATGTGCAGCCTTGGGAAATTGGAATTTGTTAGTGTTTTTGGAATTGCCTCTTGTTGTTACATGGTTGAGATTGTGGTTCTTTCTGGAATCACTTTTCACTTAGCTCATGTTTGACTCTGTAAAGGCTTGGACTTGGCTTGGGTCACATCCCGCCTTTATTAGTCAACTGGTACACCACCGGTGTCGCCCAAATCCCCTAACCCCGTACTCCCCGACCGCCTGGGCAGGGGTAGTACATGGTGCTCTCTTCCACTTTTGAGGCAGGTAGGGGGCTCGGGCCCACCCGGGCCCGCCCTCACTCCGAGCCCCGACCCAGGGCCCTACGGACTGGGGTCAGCGACTCCGTCTGGTTGGTGGGGAAAGCCTCTCGAAGCTCACCAACCCACAGGCTGATCCATTGGCCGCACCCTGGGTCACTTCCTACCGCCTCTCCAAGTTCATCCCGCTTGGGACCTTCTTACTTCCACATCCTGCTCCACTGCGGAAGCCTCTCCATCTCACTTCCGCATTTCCACTTCCTCCTCCCCCCTCAGCTGCGACGGCGCCTTTTAAACATACCGCTGCGCCTGCACCGATGTTGCCAGGGCTGCCGTCTGGTCCACGTTGGCCCCACCCCCGCCCTCTTCAGCCACTGAGAGCGGATGCTGGGGCCCACCGGTGGCTGCTGAACAAGCGCCGCAGAACTGCCCCCGCAGCGGCTTTTCTCCCCAGCATGCTGGGGACGGCGCCGCAGGAGAGTGGGCTCTGCTGGAGGCCTTATCACCCCCCCCCCCCCAAATCTTCTCCTTCCTCCCTCCGGGTCTTCCTTCCAGAACGTAAAAAAAATCGGCATTACCATGTGCCTTGCCTGGCTGGTGGAATACTTCAAACCAGTACGGCTGTAACTAGAGATACCATCTCATAATCCGTGGATTGATGCTCTTCATAGAATTCATCCACTTTAGTGGGGCGTGATCGGTTATGAGCCAGAAGGGATTTCCTAGGAGATAATATCTTAACGAGTCAATGGCCCACTTAACCGCGAGCACTTCCTTCTCAATTGTCACGTAGTTTTGTTCTCGCAGGCATAATTTCTTACTTAATTAAGGATGGGGTGCTCCTCCCCCCCTAACTCCTAGGATAATACCGCCCCCAATCCTACTTCCGATGCATCCATTTGTAAGAGGAAGGGTCGGGAAAAGTCTAGCCGGAATTAATAGGGGCAGTTGGGTTGAACACTCTTTCAGCACTCGGAATGCCTCCTCGCACTGTGGGGTCCACAGGACCTTATTCGGTTTGGTATTTTTAGTCAAATCCATCAGGGGTGCCACTACCATTGCGAACCCTGCAACGAATCTCTGGTAATAACCGGCTAAGCCAAGAAATTGGCACACTTGTTTCTTTGTCTTTGGGCGGGGATAGTTCTTTAGGGCCTCTACTTTGTCTACCAACGGCCTCAGGGTCCCTCCTCCTACGTATAGCCCAGGTATGAGATCTCTTTCTATCCGAATCGACATTTTCCCAGATTGGCGGCCAGCCCTGCCTTCTGTAAGGCTAGCAGGACCACTTCTTTGTGTTTGAGATGGTCCTCCCACAACTTGCTATATACTATGATATCGTCTATATAAGCGGCCGCATAGGGTTGATGATCTTTTAGGATCTTATCCATAAGTCTTTGGAACATGGCTGCCACCCCGTGGCATCTGAATGGCATAGTCATGAATTGGTACACCCCCCATGGTGGGGAAAATGCCGTTTTTCCTTTTAGAGGCCGGCGTTAAGGATTTGCCAATAACCCTTCATTAGGTCCAAGGTAGAAATGAACTGGGCCTGCCCTAAACAGTCGAGGAACTCATCGATTCAGGGCATCGGATAAGCGTCAACCTGAGAGATGGCATTTACCTTCCAAAAATCTATACAAAACCTCACGGCCCCATTGGGTTTGGGCATGAGTACTATTGGACTGCGCCATTCGCTATGGGACTCCTCAATCACCTCTAGTTGTAGCATGGCGTGTACCTTGGTTCTCACCGTATCCCACATTTTCCTAGAGAGGGGCCGCATCGTGTGTCTCACTTTCTTACCCTGTGGTGTCGCGATGTGGTGGCTCACCTGGGATGTCTGCCCCGGGGAGTACCTCTGTAGCAGTGTTTGCAGCTCGGCCTGTTGGTCGGGGCTTAGCTTGGCTCCTGGCTGTGCCACCGCCGCTTGTTCCAGGCTGCCCGGCCCAGGCCCTAGCTCTGGTTCGGGGGGGCTGGGCATGATGAGTAGCTGCTCCCAGACATTCCACCTTTTTAACAAATTCACATGATAGATTTGCTTCCCTTTTTGTTTTCCAGTTAGCTGGATTTCATAATCTACCTCCCCAACCCGGTGCAGCACCTTATATGGCCCTTGCCACTTGGTGAGCAACTTAGACTCCCTGGACGGCAACAACAGTAGTATGCTGTCCCCCGGCTCGAAAGTGCGGAGTTCGGCACCCTGGTTATAATACCGGGCCTGCCTCTCTTGTGCCTTCAAGAGGTTTGCTTTGGCGTATTCGCCCACAGTCCTGAGCCCACAGTCCTGAGCTAGTTGAATTATATATTGAATGGACCTGCCGCTGCAGGGTTCTTGCTCTTCCCAAGTCTCTTGTAATAAGTCCAGTATCCACCAAGGTTGACGCCCATACAGCAGTTCAAATGGGGAGAACCCCGTGGAGGATTGAGGTACTTCTCTTATGGTGAACAGCAGGGCAGGGAGCAACCTGTCCCACTCCCGGGGGTCATCCGCTACCAGCCGGTGGAGCATTGATTTGAGCGTCCTGTTAAACTGCCGCTCCACAAAGCCAACGGTTTGGGAGTGGTATACAGACGTTTTCAAGGTTCTAATCTGCAACAGCCGGCATAGCTCGGCCATTAAACGGGATGTCACGTTTGTGCTTTGGTTAAAATTTCTTTGGGTAGTCCCACTCGTGAGTATATTTTCATTAATTCGGTCGCGAGGGTCGGGGCCATGGCATTTCGCAGTGGGATGGCCTCCGTATAGCGGGTAGCGTAGTCCACAACAATGAGGACGTACCGGTGCCCCCCTCGCGACCTTTTCCAAGGGCTCCACCAAATCAAGGGCTATTCGCTCAAAAGGGGTGTCCACTACCAGGAGGAGGACCAGGGGGGCTTTAGGCACCGACCCCGGCCTGCTGCGCTGACACGCCGGGCATGACTTACAAAAGTCTTTAACCTCCCAATAAATCCCCAGCCAGTAGAACCTCTGGCCCACCCGTTGCAACGTTTTCTCATGTCCCAAATGTTCAGCCCAGGGGTTCTCATGAGCCAGCTCTAGCACGGCCCAGTGGTAGCGAGCGGCACCAATAGTTGTCATAGCTCCCCCCTTCCCCTGGGGTTTATCCATGACTCAATAGAACCTCTTGGAGTGTACCTCAAATCGTGGCCCTCATGCTCGTGATTCTGTTTGATCCCTCGTGCCATCCATTGCAAAGTCCCATGTGCATTGGAGGGACGGGTTTGCCCTCTGGTCGTCTATGAAATTCTTTCCATCCCACCAATCTTCACTAGTTCTCACCGGGCCAGGCCCGCCACCCCTATTGCCCGACTCGGGTACTGGTCTCGCTCCCGTACTGGAGGTCCCAGGTGTCTCCCCTTGGCTTTCAGAGGGGTGTTCCTGTTGGATGAGGGCCTGGCCACCTGCGATTTCCCGGTGCCAGTCCCGCAGGATGCGCTGAAACCTGACCCAATCACGTCCGAGAATCACGGGCTACGCTAACTGCAGGGCGACGGCCACTCGAGACCTTGTTTCTTTGTCCCCCTCTGCCAGGTGGACCCAGGCTGTCGGGTAGCCTTGAATCTCCCCATGTACGCACTGCATGTGCGGGGGGGGGGGTGTCAGCCGACGGTCAGGGCAGTGTGTGTGTGTGTGTGTGTTTTTCCGAGAAAAGGTTTAATGTCCGTGTCTTTACTGCTAGGACCGGGGTCCCGTCGCAGAGGGTAGCCAGCAGGCCAACAGACGCCCTGTTTATAGGAAGAGCTTATTACACCTCAGATTTTAGCTGCTAGGATGCAAAAATCCCTTCGCAGCGGGCAGCCTAGGACAGACTGAGAGGTGCCCCAACGGACCTGTCACCTGGGAGTGACACAGATCCAAACGCTCAGCTCTGCCTGTATCTGTCCCTTATGACCGGCTGAAGTTCTTTTAAATTGTGCTTGGTTCTGTTACAGCAACTGAAGGAGTCAGGTTAAAACTTAAACAGTTACAGGTTTATTAAACAAGCTTATAAATCATATGGTTACAATGGCTATTGCTCTATTTCTTAACTGCTAGCAAATATAGATTTTAAAAATGGTTACAAAGAAAATAAAGATAGAAAATAGAAATAATGGTACCAAGTGACAGCTTAATCTTTAAAGAGCTCTAAATCTATGTGTACACTTAAGACAAAGGACACATACAGGTACAATTTTACCCCCTTCTGTGCCTCTCGACTCCAGCGGTCAAGCCAGGGCCGGGTCCCTCAATTCCTAGGAAAGACGAATACGAGGTGGGCGTCGCCGTGGAACCTCGGGAGGTCAAACACCTAACCCGACCAGCAGATAGATGGTAGATTGACACTCAGAGTAAATGTGCTGCTGGACCCATTTTTATACCCATAGGGGCCCGTATCCTCTTTCTTATCTAAGATGCCAGATTGTGTTGGTTCATCTTTGTGACGCCAGTTCTTACAAGCAAGTTTCAACTTAATTTACACTTGCAAGAGAGATAACTAAATTGGGAGTACTAGACATTTTTTTACTGGGCGAGAGATTCCTCCCCCCGCGGACGGCTGTGTGTTCGTATCAATATGGGTTTCAGTCAAGGACACTTCTCTGCAGCCTCTTGGTCAGCAATTGGCGTATCTCTGTTTACAGCCATTCAGGGTTACAGCAGCCTGCCATATCCAGGCAAGCAAAGATGGATGTTACAGGGGGGTTCCTGTCTGGCTACAGGGGGGGGAGGGAAGGAGGGTCCTGCTGATCGCAAGTCTTTTACTAGGCCAGCTCTCACTAGCGTTTGGCTGCTTCCCGTATCCACTAAGGCGTCCACGGGTACCCCTTCCAGCATCACCCTGGCCATGATCCTAGCTGCCTTCCCTTCCTGCTCCTCGGGGTCCAGTATCCGCACCTGCCCAAAGGAGCAATCCATGAAGGGACAGTCCCTCTTAAAATGCCCTTCCTGGCTGCACTGGAAGCAAACCTTCTTAGGTGCTGCCTTCACTCCTGTAGGTGGGCTTTCTTCTCAGTCGCCGGTGGAGGTATCTGTGCCACCTTCCTTCAAGGTCCTGGACCATACCAGGGCCAGCCCATTGCCTCTCCTCACGGGCCCGTCCCCCGGCTTACTGGGCCCACTCCCTTGTTTCCGGGGCAGGTTCATCCCTCGAGCGGTCACTGATGCTTCCCTCTCCCCCGGCATTCAATCTTCTGCTCCTTCGATGGTTGTATAGTCCTCCATGAGGGCCACAGCCTCATTTAAAGAGGATGGCTGGTGGCGGTGGACCCATCTTTGCTCCTCGCCCAGTAGGATTTTCAAAAACTGTTCTAAAATAATGACATCCACTACCTGAACCCCTGTTTTCTGGTTGGGTTCCATCCAGCGCCACCCGGCCTCATGAAGTTTCTGGGCCACGGCCCTAGGGTGGGCCCTCAGAGGGTACTTCTCCCGTCTGAAGCACTGGTGGTATGTCTCTGGTGTGACTCCCAACTGGTCCAAAATTGCCTCTTTGACCTTAAAATAATGCGTGTCACCGGCGGACAGGCTGTGGTAGGCCAATTGGGCGGGTCCCGGGAGGTAGGGAGCCAAAAGGGTGGTGCAACGGTTGTCCAGCCACTGCGCAGCCATCGCAACTCGCTCAAACATTACCAGATATGCCTCGGGATCGTTGTTTGGTCCCATCTTAGTCAGTCTTATCGGCAGCTGTGGTCTGCCTTCTGCGCTCCCCTCTGGCCCCCTGGGTGGGTTGGGTGCCCGCCAGACCTGAGACGCCTGCTGCTGCATCCAGCATTCCTTCTGGGCCTGTTGGTGCTCGACTAATTCGCGCATCAGCTGCCTTTGCTGTTCTTGATTTTGCATTATCAATTGCTGCAGCAGCTGGGCTCTTGGCCATCCACTCCAAGAGTTTAGGGGTCTCCATCTTGGTCACAGTTTTCCTCCTCTCACGAGGACGGGGACCTTCTGGAGTGACCCCCTAGACAAAACAGCCACAATCGCACAGCCTTCGTGCAGGCCACCTGACCTTTATCTACCATCTGCTCCCCCGAGTGGGATGTGCCTACATTCTCCACCACGTGTAAAGGCTAGGACTCCACTTGGGTCACATCCCTCCTTTATTAGTTAACCGGTACACCACCGGTGTCGCCCAAATCCCCCAACCCCGTACTTCTAGTGTGTGGTGCATTCTTGCACTTTCGAGGCAGGTAGGGGGGCTCGGGCCCACCTTCACTCTAAGCCCTGACCCAGGGCCATAAGGACTGGGGTCAGCGACCCCATGAGGTTGGTGGGGAAAGCCTCCCACAGCTCACCAACCCACGGGCTGATCCATTGGCTGCACCCTAGGTCACTTCCTACCGCCTCTCCAAGTTCATCCCGCTTGGGACCTTCCTGCTTCCACATCCTCCCCCGCTGCAGAAGCCTCTCCATCTCACTTCTGCGTTCCTGCTTTCTCCTCCCCCCTTGGCTGCGATGGCGCCTTTTAAACGTACCGCCGTGCCTGTGCCGATGCTGCCCGGCTGCTGTCCGGTCCACGTCAGCCCCGCCCCTGCCCTCTTCAGCCGCTGAGAGCAGACGCTGGGGCCCACCGGTGGCTGCTGAACAAGTGCCGCAGAACCGCCCCCATGCCGGAGGCAGCTTTTCTCCCCAGCATGCCGGGGACAGCGCCGCAGGAGTGCAGGCTCCACTGGGGGCCTCGTCACAGACTCAAAAAGACATTTGTGTTGCATACACCTAGGCTATGTCTACACTGCAGGCTTCTTGTGCAAGAACTTTTTGCACAAGAGTTCTTGTCCACATCAGAGCTTTCTTGCGCAAGAGTGAGTCAACACTGCCATGTGCTTTGCGCAAGAGCGTCCATGGCAGTGTGGACGCTCTCTTGCGCAAGAAAGCTCTGATGGCCATTTTAGTCATAGGGGTTTCTTGCCCACGAAACCCCTGTTCCCATCCACACTAGACTTCTTGTGCAAGAGCTCTTGTGCAAAAAGGCTTATTCCTCATGAGGAGAGGAATAACTCTTGCACAAAAAGCAAGAGTCTTCTGATGATCTACTGTAAACTTTCTTGTGCAAGAAAGGGCTTGTTGTGTGGACGCTCCACAAATTTTTGCGCAAGAATGGCTGTTCTTGCTCAAGAAGCCTTCAGTGTAGACATAGCCCTACAGAAAAAAGTTGTATGAAGCCAGTTTTTGAGGTCTGTGTCACTTGGATGCTATGGTGATAGTTCTTTTAGAAATGATGCTAGATTCGATCCTTATCAGTTTTTTTCTTGTAAACAATATAAAAAGAAGAAAAATGCTGTCTTTCTGTGTGTTTTTAAAGATTCAAGGAATAAAACCAGTGCTTGTATTAGTAATCTTTATTAAAGAAAAAACCCTACATGTTCCAGATTCCCATCTGTCTTATACCTTGTGTAGCTATTCACAACTGTGCAAAGTGAGTTTAAAAACTACCTGATCAAAGCAACACACTCTTGCATATTAATCTGTGCAGTTTGAGGCTACAGCAGTGATGAATCACACCTTCTGTTTTATACCTTATGCAGTAAAATCAACTCATGTGAGTTGGAGAAATTGTCCTGTACCTTTTCCTCAATCAGAGATAATATTTTTTTTTAAATGTGCACTCTGTAGCAGAAATACTATGCTACTGGTGCTAATTTTATACTTTTATCCTCTTGTTTAGTGCCTGGAGATAAATGGGCTAAAAGGAACTACAGACAGATTTTAATTGATTTTTGTAATCTAATTGAAGGCATTTCTTTATATAAGAATATTCCTAAGCTTTCCCAAGATGCTGAATGATAAAGATCTTATATGAATTTGTTATATAGCCCATAAAAATGACATATTATACCTCTTCTGTGTACAAAATTGACATTAATACAGGTTATCTTTGCTATGTTCTCTTTGAAAAGTTAAAATACATTTATAGATTTATGCAATAAAATCTTTGCTTGTACAAGTCTACATAATGATTGGAAACAGTGACTAGTTATAACCTTAGCCATTATTTCAGTGGTGTTTTACCATTATTTTTGAAATTTTATCCTCTGGTTGGTAGAGATTGGGGAAATAGGTTTGGTCAGAGGATAACATGAAAATGTGTTTCTGTTGATATTTCCTAAGACAGATGCTGATCATGTGTATTGGACAGAGTTTGGATCAAATTCAGATTGTCTTAGGACCAAGGAGTAACAATAGGTGTCATTTAAAAGTTTACAGTAGGATTGAATTTGACCTTAATGGATAGAGTTTTGGTTTCCATATCAAACTCTTTTAGTGTTATTTGTGTTAGTCACATGTTGTTTCAACTGCACATTCGTTATTTGTTCCAAGTCTGTATAAGTCTTACTGGGTACTGTTATAAAGGGCTCAGCCCTCCAATGCTTTTCATATCATCATGATCTGTCTTCATTTATCCTAAGGTATCTCCAGTAATTTCTCCAGTATACCCGACGTCAGACACTACTCTGTCATATTTGCAGTAGTCAGCTGACAGTGAGTTATGCTACTTGAAATTCCCTAAAGTAGTGGCTGGGATAGATATTCATTGTCTTAACTCTGCAAGCATTTTCTTCAGAACTAAGTCCTCTGACATATATCCATGGAGTCACTCCAGATCTACCATGTTGTAAATGAGATAAGCATCTAGGTTTGTGTCTGTTGGCTGTACTGTACTATATGTAATATCTGGGTTAATAGAACTTAATAATGAACCTAATAATGGTGCTGCAATTTTGAAAACATTGGATTAAAAATTCTTATTGGGCTACTACCATTTGTGCTAGCTGTGTGCTGTACCAAGTGCTACTCTTGTGCTTCTGCTGATAGACCTCAGTGACTTCACTGGAAATGCTAATGCATATCAATCAGAAGACCAAATTTGTCACTAAATGTTCTTAATTCATGACTGACCATCCTTCTGATTAGCAATGGGTGACATGCAAAGAAGACAGATTCACAATTTACTGAGGCAACCTGAAAACTGGGTGATTAGCTAAAGCTTATTAAGAAACAAACTAACCACTGATTCAATCTTCTTTAACTATGACAGAGCAAAACTCAATGAAGATAAGGTCAGCAGAGGTGAAGGTAGTTCTAAGAAGTAAAAAAGTAAATTGTAATTGAAGAAGAAAAATCAGGTCATAGTGTCATCAGCCTATGTGAAGTCAAATGTGTGGAAAGTGCAGCTGCTTTGTACAGATTGAACCTCTCTGGTCTGGGACTCACTGGTCCAGGAACATCCTGGACCAGACAGCCTGGTGGCACTTGGGGCTGGCAGCTGGGAACCTGAGGACTGGAACCAGCAGTCGGCAGGGGTGTCTGGCAGCCAGGGTCTGCAGTAGAGCCCGGTGCCCAGGAGGGGAGTTTGGCCAGGTCTGCTGATGGACCCCAGGAGAGGCAGAAGCCTGTCAGCACAGGGGCCAGAACTGACCTCCCCTGGACCGGCAAACTCCCTTATTCGGCACCACTCAGGTCCCAATGGGGAGGGATCAGGGAGGTCCAACATGTAACTTTAAATATGTGCATTTTCAGAATAAAAAAGTGTTATAATTATATTTAACAGCATGGCGGCCATTTTTATTTTAATGAAGCAGGGATTATATAAATCCCCGCTTCTTTGACTATGCCAAGTAAACTACTTTACATGGCTCCGTCGACAGAGCCATGTAGTCTAGACGTACCCTAGAAGTCTAAATAATAAAATGGGTGAATTAGAGTGCCTCATTTTAAAGGAGGATATTGCTATAATAGGCATCATGGAAACTTGGTGACACAATCAATGGGACACAGTCATACCAGGCGATAAAATATATCGGAAGGACAGAACAGGTTGTGCTGGTGTGGGGGTTGCACTATACATGAAAGAAAATGTAGAATCAAATGAAATAAAAATCTTAAATGAGCCAAAATGTTCCATAGTATCTCTATGGATAGTAAATCCATGCTCCAAGAATAAGACTATAACAGTAGGGATATATTATTGACCAGCTGATCAGGACAGTGATAGGGTATGTCTACACTACAGCGTTATTTCGAAATATCTTATAATAAGTTATTTCAAAATAATGCGTCTGCACACAAAATGCATTTTGAAATAGCGTTTTGCTATTTCGAAATAGCGCGTCCACACTGAGTGGATGCTGAATCGCATTTAAGGTCATCCGGAACCAGGTCCGGCAGGGCATCAGGTCAGGAGTATCTTTGTGTGGCTGCTGCCTGAGACTCTCCGAGGCTTGTGCTTAAAAGGACAGCACCCCCTGCACCCCTCCCCAGGCAGCCGGTTCTCAGGTTTCCCTGCTTGCTTGCCTACCTTGATGAGGGACAGCAAAGCAGTTTGTTTCTGCGTTCTCTGTTTGCCTTCACTTGGGACACCACAGAACTCTGCAACATGGAGCCAGAGCTGCCCCTGGGCACTCTGGTGCTTCTCTTGGATGCGTTGCTGTGAGCCTGGCTGCACTTTCTGCCGGCTGCCATCCGGGAGGTCCATTGAGGGGCTGGCAGTATCCAGGAGGCCCAGTGGGAGAGTTTCCACCCTGAGGAGACTAACAGTCTCCCTGGTCTGCCCCACTGGGGGCTTGTGCCTCATTCCTCCCTCATGTCCTTCCACTTACCCCACCCCCAACCTGAGGGTGCGGTGCAGGGCTCGCAGTGCCCTCAGGTGCTGCTGTCGGTACCCCTCCACTGCACGGGTGGTCCTGCCGAGCCCTCGGGTGCGGGAGCATGTCCCGGGTGGGGTGGTGCACCCTGCACGTGCAGCTGGTGCAGCTGTGGAGAAATAAGAGAAGTGGTCAGTTATCCCTGGGGGGTCCAGCCCGCCTCTGCGAGGTGAGGATGACCATTCCCTGCACCATCAGAGCTGATGTGCTTGCACACAGGCCATGTTCGGAATGTCCTGCTATCCCCGGGAGTGGGAGCTGCCCTGAGACCACACCTATGCCCCTGTGCTGTGTATAGTGTGGGTGAGGTGGTGGGGGGGGGGGAGATGTTACCTGCCTCTGTGTAGAATGGCCTTGTGGAGGGAGGGTGTCCTGCTGTGTCCCACCCTGGGATCAGGAGCATATCATGTCTCTTCACATATGTATGTGGCTAACAAGCCAAGGCCCCTGTGTGGTAGCCAGCTGGGGCCACGTGCCCAGGGGGTGGCATGGCACATGCTCACACGTGCACAGGTTGCTGTGTGATCTGTGGTAATCAAGGCCCATGCGCGCGGTCCCTGGTCTCCTTCCCCGCCCCCCAATAAGGGACAGTGATGGCACTCACATGATGTTGCCTCCCCAGATGACACTGGTGATGGGTCTGCTGGGATGGCTCGGGGGTCCTGGCTGCATGGCACAATCCCTCTGGGCTCCTGCAGCTCCTGGCACTCCTCCTCCATGGC
Organism: Rafetus swinhoei; assembly: GCA_019425775.1. Lineage (NCBI taxonomy): Eukaryota > Metazoa > Chordata > Testudines > Trionychidae > Rafetus > Rafetus swinhoei. Next base: position 62,024,993 of record CM033427.1, read on the forward strand.
CTGGTCAGGACCCTCTGCTCCAGGATCGATGACCCCCGGGGTGGCACGGACTGTCCCACCCCCCAGGATGCGGTCCAGGGAATCAAAATAGGGGCAGGTGTTTGCCCCTGTTTGAGAGCTGCCCCCCGTGGCCCTGGCATAGGCCTGCTGCAGCTCCTTAATTTTTATGCGCACCTGCTCCTGGGTGCACAAGTGGCCTTTGGTGGCCAGGCTGTCTGCCATCCGTCTGTAGATGGCCATGTTCCTCCGTCTAGTGCACAGATCATGGACATTGGAGGCATCCCCCAAAACCTCAATCAGGTCCATGATCTCTGCACTGGACCAGGAAGGCGCCCACCTTCTCCGGCCCCTGGCAGGCTCCTGGGAGCTGGGGGACTGGACCAGGGGAGCAGTGGAGGGCTGGCTGGCCCTGGCTGCCTGGCTCATGGTGGGGCCACTGGGTCAGGGGCAGCAACTGCTGACTCTATGCTGGCAGGCCTGGAGCTGGCACAGGCACTGTGGCCAGACTCTACCCCTTTAAGGGCTCCAGGGCTGGGGGAGAGGAGAGGAAGTTTTCCTGGTTGTGCCCAGTGTGGCCACCAGGGCACCCTGGGAAGGGCTGGAGGCCCCCTATTTTGAAATAAGAATCTACGCAGCGTTTATTTCGAATTAGCTATTTTGAATTTGGCGTTGTTCCTCATAAAATGAGGTTTACCAAATTCGAAATAAGCGCTCTGCTATTTCAAATTAATTTCGAAATAGCGGTTTGGCTGTGTAGACCCTAGGAAAGTTACATCTGTTATTTTGAAATAACTTTGCTGTGTAGACATACCCATAATGATTATGAAATGCTAAGGGAGATTAGAGAGGCTATCAAAATAAAAAACTCAGTAATAGTGGGAGATTTCAACTATCTCCATGTTGACTGGGTACATATCACCTCAGGACAGGATGCAGAGATAAAATTTCTTGATACCTTAAATAACTACTTCTTGGAGCAGCTGGTTCTGGAACCCACAAGGGGAGAGGCTATTCTTGATTAAATCCTAAGTGGAGTGCAGGATCTGGCCCAAGAGGTAAATATAACTGGACCGCTTGGAAATAGTGACCATAATGTAATAAAATGTAACATCTCTGTGGTGAGAAAAACACAACAGCAGCCCAACACTGTCACATTTAATTTCAGAAAGAAGAACTACACAAAAATGAGGAGGTTAGTTAAACAGAAATTAAAAGGTATAGTGACAAAAGTAAAATCTCTGCAAAATGCATGGAAACTTTTCAAAGGCACCATAATAGAGGCCCAACTTAAATGTATACTCCAAATTAAAAAACACCAGAAGAGAACAAAAAAAGTGCCACAGTGGCTTAACAACCAAGTAAAAGAAGCAGTGATAGATAAAAAGACATCTTTAAAAAGTGGAAGTCAAATCCTAGTGAGGAATATAGAAAGGAGCATAAACTTTGTCAAATTAAGTGTACAAATATAATAAGAAAAGCCAAAAAGGAGTTTCAAGAACAGCTAGCCAAAAACTCAAAAAGTAATAGTAAAATGTTTAAGTACATCAGAAGAAGGAAGCCTGCTAAACAATTGGGGGGCCCTTGGGCGATCAAGATGCTAAAGGAGCACTCAAAGATGATAAAGTCATTGAGGAGAAGCTAGATGAATCCTTTGCTTCAGTTTTCATGGCTGAGGACATTGGGAAAATTCCAAACCTGAGCCTTTCTGTTTAGGTGACAAATCTGAGGAATTGTCCCAGACTGAAGTGTCATTAGAGGAGGTTTTGGAGCAAATTGATAAACTTAACAGTAACAAGTCACCGGGACCAGATGGCATTCACCGAAGAGTTCTGAAAGAACTCAAATGGGAAATTGTGGAACTATTAACTGTGGTTTGTAACCTATCCTTTAAATAAGCTTCCGTACCTAATGACTGGAAGATAGCTAACATGATGCCAATATTTAAAAAGGGCTCTAGAGGTGATCCTGGCAATTACAGACTGGTAAGTTTAACATCAGTACTGGGGAAATTAGATGAAATTATAGTAAAGAATAAAATTGTCAGACACACAGATGAACATAATTTGTTGGGGGAAAAAGAACATAGTTTATGTAAAGGGACATAATACCTTACTAATCTATTAGAGTTCTTTGAGGGGGTCAACAAACATGTGGACATGGGGGATCCAGTGGATATAGAATACTTAGATTTCCAGAAAGCGTTTGACAAGGTCCCTCACCAAAGGCTCTTAAGTAAAGTAAGTTGTCATGGGATAAGAGGGATGGTCCTTTCATGGATTGATAATTGGTTAAAAGACAGGAAACAAAGGGTAGGAATAAATGATAAGTTTTCAGTGTGGAAAGAGGTAACTCTGGGGTCCCCCAAGGGTCTGTCCTGGGACTCATCCTATTCAACTTATTTATAAATGATCTAGAGAAAGGAGTAAACAGTGATGTGGCAAAATGTGCAGATGATACCAAACTGCTCAAGATAGTTAAGACCAAAGCAGACTGTGAAGAGTTTCAAAAAGATCTCACCAAACTAAGTGATTGGGCAACAAAATGGCAAATGAAATTGAATGTTGATAAATGTAAAGTTAAAATGTTGAATGTTGATAAATGTAAAGCACATTGGAAAAAATAACCCCAATTACACATACAATTTATGATGGGGACTAATTTAGCTACATCTACTCAAGAAAGAGATCTTGGAGTCATTGTGGATAGTTCTCTGAAAACATCCATTCAGTGTGCAGCGGCAGTCAAAAAAGCAAATAGAATGTTAGGAATCATTAAAAAAGGGATAGAAAATAAAACAGAGAATATCGTGTTTCCTCTATATAAAACCATGGTATCCTCACATCTTGAATACTGTGTACAGATGCGGTCACCTCATCTCAAAAAAGATAAGGAAAAGCTTCAGCAAAAGGCAACAAAAATGATTAGGGTTTTGGAATGGGTCCCATATGAAGAAAGATTAAAAAGCCTTGGATTTTTCATCTTAGAACAGAGGAGACTAAGGGGGGGATATGATAGAGGTCTATAAAATCATGAGTGGTGTGGAGAAAGTGAATAAGGAAAAGTTATTTACTTATTCCCACAATATAAGAACGAGGGGTCACCAAATGGAATTAATAGGCAGCAAGTTTAAAAGAAACAAAAGGAAGATTTTCTTCACTCAGCGCACAGTCAACCCGTGGCGCTCGTTGCCAGAGGATGCAGTGAAGGCTAGGACTCTTCAAAAAAGAGCTAAATAGATTCATGGATGTTAGGTCCATCAATGGCTATTAGCCAGGGTGGGTAGGAATGGTGTCCCTAGCCTCTGTTTGTCTGTAAATGGGTGACAGGAGAGGGATCATGGGAGGATTAACTATTGTGTTCCCTCCCTCTGGTGCATCTTGTATTGGCCACGGTCGGCAGAAAGGATTCTGGGCTAGATGGACCTTTGGTCTGACCCAGTATGGCCGTTCTTTTGTTCTTATGTTATCAAACTCCTCCCTTTGCATTTTATGAGAAACAATCTTATTCCAGGCTAATCCTATTGTCTTGGCACAACCTTGCTTTATGTTAGAATAAGAGGAAGCTGCATACCAAATTTGATGGTCCTAGCTCTACCGTTTAGAAGGAGTTCTTGTACAAATGGACATACAGGTGGACACACAAACCTTCTTAAATGTATATTAGATGATGTGCATTTAAAGCCTGTAAGGAGATGGTTCAAAAATAATTTAAACCCCATATATGTCATGAACAATTATTAATAATAATATGCAAAGCTGGACAAAATGCACACTGTATTTACCAGTCCCTAATGTAGTATGTGTAATATTGTTCTAAATCAATGTGTATCAAATCTCAATTAAATCTCATAATACAGTCTTTGATGTGATATCTGAGATGGAAGCCTTTGACCTCATAGACAGACAGTCATGAATGTGTTATTGAACCACACCACTAACAATATAAGGGGATGATTTAAACCACTAAAGCAGGAACATGCAGTTTTTGGGACAACAACTCTTCAGGGATATAGCTGGTCCAGAAGACAATACATATGGAAACATGTTTTTTCCCTCAATATTTGTCTAAGACTTCTAGCAGATTGAGAGCACAATATGACACTCTTAATGTTCACATAATGCACTTTTTAGAAGGTTCTCTGGGGCTTTAATTGTGGGCTGTAATTTTCATTGCTAAACTCGTGGGCAATGCTACTTTGTAGGGTAACTCCAGCACATTTAAGAAACTATACCACAAAGCATTTCTCTGGTCAGAATCTGATCAAAGTCATTAAGTTTCTGCAAAGAGAGAAGAATTTGAATAAATACGTTATATAACCAAATATTTGTATCTGCTTTCAGTGGAAGAAAAGTGAGATATATATAATATTTTGAAACCTACCTTTGATATATTTTTTCCCCCTCAATGCCCATTTTAGGTGCATAAATGCCAGAATGGGCACAAAATGTAGGATTTGGCTTCCTAGTTTAATTACCAGGTGGGTAGGATAAGACTCTTTAGTTATTGACATTTAACGACTAAGTCTCCTCCATGTGGAATTCTTAATTGTCCTTATAGGACTTAATACTGGAAGATGCTGAGTAGTCTGGCCTGTATCCAAGAAAGCGCTTATGTATGCTTAACTTTTACACATGTGAATAGTTCTGGTGAAAGGCTAGAAAAGGTTTCATTCTATTTGTGTAAATCTGGGTTTGCACTACTGTAATTGAAATTACAATCTGGTCCAGAAAGTGAAAGAGTGAGGGCAGCTACAGTGTGTATGTTCTCAAAATGGGTTCTAACAAATATATAAGGGAATGAGAAAACTATCACTCTTAAAATGCAGTCACTCATTTAATCTGGCAGACCTTATTTCTGTGGCGTATACCACTAGCGGACTGTAAAACCTATTAGGCCTTTGTATCAAGTGTATAATGTAAACAGTTTAATACATGATAGTCAAACTTGGGTGAGTTCTTAGTGTTCAGATGGCATCTCAAAGGACATCTGCCTATTTGTGTTTTTGCTGAATTCCTACATATATCTTTGCAGATGGCTGGGTCCATAACTGTTATTTGGCAAGACATGGAGTACAATAATTTGCATGTTTATTTTATTCTAGCTTGAAAAGAGAAGCCAAGTGTTTCTAAGCATATTTTAAAATTGTGCTCTAATTATCTGTGAATAATTTGTCATTGTTAGTATGAGGTTTTATTTTTTTTTAATATCAGTAACACATTTTAATCAGTTGCAGGGGTGGCTGATTCTTATTTACTTTGGTTTAATTAAAATGATCTCTAATGGAGCTACACAAGTGATAAGTTGGTTTGAGATCAGAATCAGGCCCAGGAGTCCTAATTTGATTTCTCTGTGAGCTGTGAAAAACAAAATTAATGGTAATGTTGTATCCATAACACTTGCTGACAATTTTGATCTTTTAAAGTGAAGTTGACCATGCTGATATTGGGATGGATATAGATAAGCTATATAATAATTTTATGAACATTATGTAACCTGGGGTCAAGCTACTAAATTTTGGGCTATATAAGACTTTCCTGTGTGACTGTATTGATCTGTAGGGTGCTGCTGAGAAAACAAACAGGAAGGTAAGTCAGTGGCATCCCAGATAAGAACATCCAGGTACACACCTGAACGACAATGGCATAAACTATGAGCTTCAGGGATCCTGTATCCTGCCTCCAACAAGTTACAAACCTTGGTTTATCAAAGCTAGGAGCCAGATGATCAAAAGAACAATAAACAGTTAAAACCCCCTTTCTTGGGAGAAGGGGGATAAGTTATCAGAAGCTAGCAAGAAAGGTAAGCTGATACAGGGAGAGACTGAAGTAGTGTACAGGAGTTCGACATTATATAAGGTCTGGGGAATGTTAAGCCTTAGGGACCATAATATCAGGCATGTACACAGTTTGTTGTTCAGACGTGTTATCTTTGAAATGCTTTTGTTCTAAATAAATATAATTTTGCTTTTATGTGGCTGTTTAGTAATTAGTTCCTCGACAGAACAGAATGGCTGTCCTGGACATAAGTCTGACTTGCTAAGGTAAATGATGATTGATTGTAGAGAACTGTAGTGATGGGCCATTCTGAAAGTTGGAGAATTGAGATTCTATCCTGAGCCATGTTACTCCTTTGAGGCCTGAAACCTGAGAGGAGGGGGTGTGCTTGAAGAGACTAGGAAGGGTCAGAGGTGCAAATAGCTTGGTAATAGTGACAGATCATCTCATCTAAACAAATGAGTTTTGCCCACAAAACCTCATGATACTGTGTGTTTAAATATAATATAATATAATTAATATAATATAACATAATCTCTCTGAGGTGCCACAGGACTACTCGTGGTATTTAGATATACACTAGGGAAATTTGATGTAAACCATAGACTGGAGAGAGAAGATAGATTCAATGACTGCATTAGAAGGAGATGTAAAGGACATTGAAATAGGCCAGGGGGGCCTCATGAGACTCAGGAAGGATTCACTCCCCAGAGTCCAGGTGCTAATGTAGTTGTTTGCTTTACCTCCAGATTTCTGTTAAGATAAAGCAGCTTTAATAACTGCTGGGGACCTCTACAGAAGGTCTGCTAGCAGAGACCTGTGAATCACTAGCTGTCATGGCTGGACCCCACAATTCCACAGCCACTCCTACCTCTTTTGGGGGGCCACCCTTGTCCTCTTCCAACTCCCAGCCGAAGGGGAGTTGTGGTAACTTTGTACCACTTTGGCCTATCCTGATGGATTTTTTATATCTAGGGGACCTTGCCCCAGGATTACAATTTTATTCCAAATCTACAAGTGTTACAAAGTCAAGTGGACTGCTACACCACAGTCACTCAGAACAAGGACAAGAGGCTTTCAGATGACTGACTATAATCAGAGTGAGGAAAGTTACCATTAGTTTAAATACATATTTACAATGTATTTGGCATTGTATTGGTAACTTCAGGACCATAGCAGATAGCGTTGGAAAAGAGCCATTTGGTTTTTAAGTACATCTCTAAGGACATGATCGGGTCTCCCAACAGATTTTTACTGATTGCCTTCCAGTCTTTCCCATATGTATGCTGTGAAAGCTCCAGCACTAAAATAGCCATCTTTGTGCCTAAGGAGGATAGAATACAACAACTTTTATTACAGGAGTGCCTCTTATATGAGAGAGAGAGAGAGAGATCTCTGTAGTTAGTTACAAGTTAATGTAGGTAATGTATGCAGTATTGTCCCTGGGTTTTGCAGGATCAATACGATTTGTGCACTGCAAACTGCATCCTCAGTGTGGTTTTCTGCATGAAGTTTTTAACTTCCACAAGCTGTTAATGCGACTCTGAAGATTATCAGAATGGTTGTCACAAAGGAATATGATGTAGTCCCTTCTCCAAGGACAAGGGGCTTACTTCAGAGCACAACTATGCTTTGTCTGCCCACAAGTCCCAAATCATCAAGTTTGAGTCCTGGGTAAAAGATCTGTGTCCAAGCTGCATAGTTCAGATCTGGAATCAAACTTGCCCAAAGGTTGCTCCTCATTGCAGGAGGAGTAACAGTAGTCCGAATTAGGGGCTTTAGTTCGAACTACCTAGCCTGTGCCGCGTGTGTAGCCGCGGGCAGGGAGTCCGAACTACCGGGCATTTAAAAATGGCGGCACCCGGGAACATGCAAATAAAGCCCAGGATATTTTAATCCCGGGCTTCATTTGCAAGTTCGAATGACTACATTAGCCACCCTAGTTCGAACTAGGGTGGCTAGTGTAGACATACCCTCAGTGGGAAAATTCAAGAATGTTCAGATTTGGATCTGTCTCTGATGTTTACATTCAGGAACCTTTAAAAGTTCCCCATATCCTTCAGTGATTTTCCTGCCTTCCAGTTCATATCTAACAAATAACAGCAAGTACCTCTATAACCAGACTCCCCTCCCTACAGGAAAAGATGGGATTATAAAACTTCAGGACTGTAATTGTGTGCTTGTAAGAGCACAAAGAAGATCCAGGTGCCAGATATTTTTTTGGAACTAGCTCAGTCAATCTCTTTTTGTTCTGTTTCTGTGTTTTAGTTGACACCTGGCCTTTAACTTGAAGACTGGTAATTATTTCAAACTAAACTGTCCATGACAGCCCTCTTTCCCTCTCCCCTGCAGACACACACATTCTCTGCACACCTGATTTTGGAAAAACTTAAAAAATAATGAATAGTCTTGCAGCACCTTAGAGACTTATAACAATGTAGATGGCATCATGAGTTTTTGTGGGAACAACCCACTTCTTCAAATGAATGGAGTTAAGGGGTTGTGACGGACCGGGCCGGGTCTGGGCACAGCTAAGGGTGTCCGCTCAGGGCGAATTGCTCAAAACTCGGGGTTCCTGTGTGTTAGCCCCAGACTGGAGACCTTCCCAAATAGGCCACAAACCAGTCAAACCAAGCACTCCAGCTGCCTATCTGGACAGCCTGAAGCCTCATGAGCAAAACCCCTCAGACACCCCAGCTCTTCCCATGCCCCAATCAGCCCCGGGCCTAACACACAGGTGAGGGGTTATAGAACCCAATCTCACCTTCCCCAAACGGGTTCTTCCTGTCCCAAGAAATCAGCCACAGGTCCCAGTCAATTTACACTCTGGATCTTATCCACAAGATCACGCTGAGCCAATCCTTTAGAATCTAAAATCTAAAGCTTCATTACTAAAAGAAAGAAAAGCATGAAAGTAAGGTTGTTAAAGGATAATACATTACATGCATTGAATCACCCAGTTCTCGATACAGGCTCTTAGCAGAGATGTTATAAACTATCATCTTAAAACTCTCTGGTGTACATCCTATGTCAGGATGGTTCCAGGGTTCTTCCCGGCTCATTGTTCCCTGCAAGGCTGCATCTGGGATCAGGAGCTGAACTCAAGACAAGATGGAGGGTGCCACATGGCACTTATATACCTCTCCTAGCATCTTTCAAGCTGTAGCAGATCACATGGTCCTACAACCTACCCTGCATCCCATGCTGGCAGCCCTTAGGCCCTGGCTGGTTTGCAGGTATCAGTCATATTCCTGAGGTGTGTATTGGCATCTAGAGCGTCATTGTCTCCTTGCTAATTAGCATAGCCATTGGCTGAGCATTCCTTGCCCATTGCTCAGCCACAGACACAGAATTTTCCAGCATCCATACAGAGTACATGTTTATAACTCCACATACAGACATTATACAAGTACATGAATAGCATATACAGAATCAGTAGAACATAAGATTTCATGCAATACCTCACATGACCCCCTTTGTACAGACTTTTGGGGCAACCCCTGTCCATGGGTGCAACAGTGATCTGTCTGATCCCCTTAAAATCCAGTAACGTGACAGGGGTCCAGTTTCCAGATAAATAGCAGAGGAAGAGAAGGGATGGAGGTGGAGAGAAAGAAAAAGAAGGGAAAAAGGGGGAAAATATTATCAATGTCCATGCTAAATGTAGCTTATGGAGTGGGTACTAAGTGCTCTTAAGTATCTGCTGCTTGGTTTTTTGGATGTGGAATGTAGCGGGTAATCCAGTTAATAGCCTTCGACTAACTTACGCAGCCTGACTTTGCTGATTACCATGATAGATTTGTTTGCCAATGCATCATATCTTTAAAAGCAAATTTTCATCTCAGTGTTACTGAAAGGCCTTGTTAAAGAACAGCAGTGTGTGTGTGTGTGTGTGTGTGTGTGTGTGTGTGTGTGTGTGTGTCTGAGGGAAGGAAGGGAGTGATTTGGGTGAGGAAGGGCTTGTCAAGCGTTAGTTCTTGAGCAGATACTTGTCCTGAATATAAATAGTTTTGTCGTTATCCGCTAAAATGGAAGATCCATCTATTTCCATGCAGTAATGAACCACATGCCTTATAGCTTTTATCCTGCATGCTTCTGTGGATGCTGATAGTTTTTGTTGTCTCTGACACTTATTGCCCTAACAGCTCAGAGGAGGCTACACATGCCTAGGATGGTAATGTCATAGTACAAAGCTCAAGGAGGCAGAGAACCCTGAGGAGTCAGACGTCAAAGGCTTTGTCAGAATTTTTTCCCTCTCAGACTATTCTCCTGGTAATATATACTGAAATTAAAAAGAGCAGATGCTGTAGGCACTGGAGGAAAGACCCTGTGTGCCAAGGAGAACTCCTTTTAAGTAAGGGCATGTCATCTGCACTGTCTTTAAAAATGAAAGAGAAAGAGGAGTGCTTCACAGCTCTGTGCCACTTGAGATGAGTTGACATGAGCTGGTTTTGTAGTGCAAAATCTCCTTTAGCTGACTTGAAAGCTAGTACACATGCATTAGAAATTCTGCAGACATCCTGGATAAATATTTGAGGCACGATTTCAGTGACTTGAAAATAAAAAGTCCACTTGGAGCAAATACTAATGACCTGACAAATGGAAGAAACGTTATGCAAGTGAGCACAGATGTCATTTGGCTACTGCCAAACTGAGCTTTAGTTAAAACACACAACATGGCACCGGCCAAACTGGTAACTGAATAATAAAAAGCTGTCAGCCACTTCTAGTTCAGATTAATGACAGTCCACTAGAGCTCTAGTGTTCACCCTTCAGACATGCTGGTTGGCGTTACGAGTTAGCGGGTCAAATTCTAATGACTGAAACAAGATGCATGCTGAAATGAGCTCTCTTGTTGAAATCCCTATGTCTGTAAATTCTGTTTTGTCAGGATAAATGGAATTCATTGGTACCTACTACCATAGATGCAACAAAAGGGGTATTTCACTGTGGGTATTTCAACTGACTTCAATGGAATTTGTACCAAAGAGAATAAAGTGTAGCCAAAAGGAGACATGGTAAGAAGATGACAGTTGGGCCAGGTTCTCTCATGTTAACTTTCGACTGAGCAAGTTAACACCATTAAATATTGTCTTTAATTAACACTAGAACTATGAGCACTTGTTTGCTTAATTCTGAAACTGCATCTGACTCTGTTCTGATATTAACAAATAAATCCAATCAATTTGGGGCAAAATTAGTGGGGGAAGGGAGGTTAGAGGTACTGTTGTAATTTATTAATGATCATATGTTGCACTATTGTAATAATATTAAGGTGTAAAGTTAGAAATGTAGCCATATAAAATATTTTTAAAATATGACAAAATAGTCTGCTTGATTGTTTTCTCTAGCCCTTCCCCTCTGTTTGGGCTTGCTTATGTGTTTTAGGGAGAGGCGAGTGTTCAGGCTCATTTTAATGCTCATAAAGATTTGCATCCTGATTATGTAAGCAGGTGTTTCTCCTATGTCAATATTTATGGTTCAGTAACCCACCTGCTTGGATCTAATAACCCACTCCTTCATAAACACCTAACCAATATGCTAACTGGACTCGCTGTTTATTTGGCATATGATCCAAACTAAATACTTATAGTATGATCAACAGTTCAATTCTTAGACAAACTTATATTCTAGCAAATAGGAATGTTACATACTCTTTCATAGCAATAGATCTACCACTGGGATTTTATACTTGTCCTTCTTCAGTTCACACATTGGTAAAAATAGATAGTTGTATGTAAAACTAAATTATTTATAAACTTGCCAGTTTCACCTAAGCTATACAGAAAGTTATCTCAGTATACTTTGCTCTTCCCTATATTTATCATAGGAAATACCTTGAATGCCTAAGATACTGGGGCAAAATTAGTTATCCAGGGCGCTGAATAGCCCAGCTGGCAAGTTTTGAAGGGCCACAAATATAAATGAAAAGTGAACTCTAGTGTGGAGAGATCTGTCTGAACTAGTGTTGGAGTGTTTTAGGTAAGTTTTGAGCAGCCCAAATTTATCAGCTAAATTGTTCCTGGAAGGCACTGGCCCTTGTAGAGCAGGCCTATACAACTTGGAAAGTGGCGAGGGCCACATTACTCCAAAGAAAACAGCTGCAGGCCTCAAGTAGGGATGCTCTCCCAAAAAATACCGAACACGCAGGCTACAAATTTTTGTCAAGCAAAAAAAACCAAACAAACCACATGTGTCTCCACTTGGCCCCCTGGCATTTGTCTCTCCTACACCCTGCCCCTTGGTGCCTTCCCCTTTCTCCTGACCTGCCTCCCTCCCCTCAGCACAAGCCCCTTCCCCTCCCCTACCTGGCTTCTGCCTTCCAGTTTGCGGGGCTGCCGGAGCCTTTTTGAATCTGGCGATCACCGGCCGTGACGTCATGACACCATGTCATGCCAGCTTCCTGGCATCTGCTGGCATCCCGCCCTCTGGCTCGCACCCTGCCTCCTCACGCCGGAGCTGCATGCAGGCAGCCCGATGGCGAGAATTGCCGCACTTCCCTCTCCCCGGCGGCACTCCGCTCCTCCGCCCGGCCGACGGATCAGATGGGGCCGTGCTGCCTGTAGTCGGCACAGGCACAGTGAGCATGCGGCCCTCGGGCCATATGTTGTGCAGGCCTTTTGTAGAGGGTTGTATGGAGATGCATCTTGCCATTGGGGGACTGGGAGGTACTATACCTGTGCTGTTCAACATGTACATTAATGATCTGGAAAAAGGGGATTAACAGTGACATAGCAAAGTTTGCATACAATAGTATTTAAGATAGAGAAGTTCAATGCAGACTGCAGGGAGTTAGAGGGATCTCTTGAAACAGGGCAACTGGGTAACAGTGGCAGATGAAATTCAACATTTCTAAATGAAAAATAATGCACGTTGGAAAAATAATCCTAGGTATACATATGTAATGATGGGATCTATATTAGCCATTACCACCAAAGAAAGAGATCTTACCATCACCGTGTATAATTCTCTGAAAAATCCCACTCAGTGCACAGCAGCCATCAAAAAGGCTAGCTCTGTGCTAGAAACTATTAGGAAAGGGATAGAAAATATGACCGCTTATAATGCCATTTATGTAAATCCAGATGCACTCACACCTTGAATACTGCATCCATCTCCAAAGGTATAGAGTGGAACTAGAAAAGGGTTTGTAAAGGTCAACACAGATGATCAAAGGTATGGAGACTACAAAGATTAGGGCTGTTTATCTTAGAAAAGAGACAACTAAGGTCAATATGATAGACATATAAAATCACAAATTGATGTAACTCCCATGCTCAGGGTGATCCTCTGACCGGCTGTGACTAAGTATCTCTGCAAAATTGCCCCTATTCTGTACATTCTCTGGCACTCAAGCACAGGCCACTATTAGAGACAGGGTACTGGGCAAGGTAGACCATGATCTGATCTAGTATGGCAGCTCTTACGTTCTTAAATCATAACTGTTCCTTGAGCTCCAGAAAATATGCATAGCATGTTCCCCAAGGTTCACCTGACCTGTTGGGAAGGCTGGTGAGGAAAGGGTGCAGGCCCACCTCCCTGCCAGCTTTGGGGCATTATAGCAGGGGGGTGAGGCCATGGAAAAAGCTGTGTCTCATCTCACTTGAGTGCTGGGATTTCAAAGTCTGTGTAACTGCTGGGGGAGGGTTTCTTGCACATTTCCCATCTCCATGTATTTGGGCACAGATCAATCACTAATGGGAGCATAGAGAATGTCCTTTGGGGTTAAAACAGTGGAAACAAGCCCTGTTGTGTATTTCCTAAATAAAAGCTTTAATCCAGAAGTGGCACAATAATATACAAAGCCATTATTGAAAATGGTATTTATCTTAGATTTATTTCCATTTAAATAATAACAAAAATGAAACCTATCCAAGGCTTTACAGCCCTTAACACATTACTAACTATATAATTAAACCTTGGCAGTATTCAAATGATTAAATAAAAATGCTATTAAATAATAAATTTAGCAGGAATTCAGCGACTCAGCCACTTACAAAGGCTCTTTTCTTGTCCTTAGTCAATGTGGGAAGCATACCCTCAGCTTTCTCCAAAAGCTCTTTTGCAGTGTGCCTGGAAAGTTGCCAGATTTGCAAAATAGTGGAACAAATTGGGCACAGGAAATGTAATTTGGCAAAATCTTTTACTTTAAACTGCAGGTCTTTGGCTTTATTAAATGTAACCCAATTGTCCTAGAAGATGACCCCTATCATTCAATCTAGAATATGCTGCAAATATAATAAAGTAAATGTGAGGAAGAGAAAAACAATGGTGCATATATATGGAAATGAACTGTACAGTGTATAGTAATTCATAGTTCATAGATTGTTGGCCTAATTCTCCTTTTAGTTATGGTCTGTTCCGAAGACCATTATGGTTGAAGGGAATCTTTCCACTGAGGCCAGTATGAACTTACTCTTTTCTTATGGCAGTGTAACTCCACTGAAGTAAATAGAATCATGCAGATATAAAAATGGCATAAATGACAGCAAAATCAGGCCTATAGAATGTGTAAGTGGGAACACAGAATGTAAATATACACATTGCTTGCTAAGCAGGGTGCAAGCAAACAATATGCATTTTAAATGGCTAAAAGTAAATGAATACATTTAGGAATAAACAATGCACGCTATGCTCACAGGATGGGAGGCTCTGTCCTAGGAAATGGTGACTGAGGTAAATCTTGGATAAATTAACAGCAGAATCTTGAGTAGCAGTACAGAGGTTACTTTGCCTCTATATTTGGCCTTATTCTGACTGCTGCTGGAACTTTATATCCAGTTCTGTTGTCAACAATTCAAGAAGGATGTTGATAAATTGGAGAAGGTTTAGAGAAAAGCCATGAGAATGATTAAAGGATTAGAAAAAATGCTTTATAGGATAGACTCAAAGATTTAGCTCAATTTATTTAGCTAAACAAAGAAAACGTGAAAGGCTGACTTGATTACTGTCTGAATATCTACATAGGGAAAATATTAATTAATCATTGGTTATTCAATGTAGCAGAGAAGGTATAACATGATCTATTGATTGGAGTTGACAAAGTTAGACTGGACATAAGGTGTGAGTTTTAACAATGAGAGTATTTAACCCCTGTAACTAGAGCATTGGTTATTTACAATATGACATGCAAACTTGGTACTTCTTGGTGGTGTTTCTAACTGCCATCAGGTCCACTGACAGGGGTGACAGCTGCCCCAGGGCCTGGTGATTAAAAGGGGCCCAGGGCTCCCAGCCATTGCTAGTGCGTCAGCTGCTGGAACCCCAGGCCTTTTTTAAGTTCCCTGCAGACCCTTGTGTGGTGCATCTTGGATGGCATTGAGGGGGGAGGTGCTGTCTGGGCAGTGCTGAGGACCAGCTGCCCTGGCCATGCCCCTACTGCCCAAGGCTCTTCTGAAGTGGGGAGCTCAAATGACGCCCCCATGCCACCTTTTCTCCTGCCTGCCTGTTAGGTCTCTTGTGCCCTCCTTCCTCCAGCACGGCACTCCACCATCTCTGTGCATGTTGAGCTGAGAGAATACATATGCACCAGCAGCACACACAATTTTCTACACTCTGGGTCCTAGTGGCACCCCCCCCACAGTCTGGCACCTGAGGCGGCAGCCTCAGTTTGCCTCATGGTAAGGCCAGCCCTGGGAGCCAGGCCCCCTCCACCTTGCCCAGGGGCCCAGTGAGTCTGTCAGCTTGACTGACCACCACAGTGACTTACACGGAGAATGCTGAATACGGATGGCAGACTTGAATGATTGGTTAGGATTAGGGTTTTTCTCAGAAATAGCATGTCCAGCACCCCAGATGTATTTTTAGTAAGTCTTTGCTATCAAATAAAAATAGAAGCTAAATCTTTAGCATCCTTTCTATCATTTGTTTGTAGGAAATATTTGTTAAAAGATAGAATCTCCAGTTTCATAAGGAAAGGGCTGTGTGAAATATTGACTGTCTAAAGATTAGGGAAAAGACTTCCAAAAAAGAAAAGCTCTTCTACAGCTTTTGTGTATAGTCTCCAAAATATTATTATAGACAGGGCTGATAGCATCACCTATTATTAAAGTTGCCCAACACTTCCCACTCACTATTATAAGGCTCTGTTTTCAATTCATTGTAAGTTTGTCACTGTTTAACTATTTTGGCAGAAACTTTCCATATCGGACGTTTGCCTCAGGCTGAAATCATTTTGAAAAATTTCAGCCAAAACAGTTCTTCTGTTTCCAGAAATTCGGCTACAGAAAGACAGGTTGTTTTGCCATTATTACATTTTTGAGACCTTTTAATGAACAGCTCTGGAACCCTCATGCTTTGAAACCTGGGACTTGATATTTGGCAGGAGAATAACCTTGTATTAAGGATGAGTCTTTTATTTTCCTGTGAAAATCCATTCACCTATGGCTAAGCTTTTGGAAAATTATATGTTCATGTTCTCTGTAGAGACTTGCTTTAGCTTAAACTTAAAAAACAACAAATGGTCTGGTAGCACTTTATAGACTAACATGTTTTGTTAGTCTATAAAGTGCTACCAGACCATTTGTTGTTTTTTAAGTTTATCCTGTACAGACTAACTCAGCTACCCCCCTTAAGATCTTGCTATAGCTTGACAGCTCTGAAAATTCTGTCCTCATTTGAGCATGCTTGAGTCACTCACAGCTCCTGGTGCTGACCAGACTCTGCATGTGCCACTCCCATAGAGCTACTGAGCATATTCAGCCCAGGGCTTGGGGGCTCAGAAGAACTTTGCCTGTAATAGTTGCTCTGGCTAGATAGGGCTGGGCACCAAAACTGAGATCCTGCTGTCATTGACAGGCTGTTAGTGAGCAGGCATCATAGAGGAGGAAGCCATCCAATTCAAATAAAAGTGAAGATAAAAGCAGTAGAGTTGGGTCTACTGAAGGGAGCAAAGGGGACAACGGCCTTGGGACCTGATGACTCTAAAGGACCGGAGCTTTTGGCACCCAGAATCCTTTTAAATTGTGGTTGGAGAGCTGTGCAGCACACTCCAGGCAGCTCTCAGGGCTCGGGAGGGCAGCGAAGTGCACTCTGGGTGGTGCTGTGTGTTGGCTGCTCCTAGCCCTGCCCCTTACACATGAGGCCCTGTTCCTTTTGGGAGCACTCTCAGCTCCCCTGATTAGATTAAAACAAAAAGTCTGGGAGCCTGGACCTGGGAAGGAGAAGAGGAACTGTGTGAGTTGGAAAGAGAGACTGGGCTGCACTGGTTAAGGATCTAGAGGCAGAGGGGAGGCTGGGACTGGCTGGGCAAGGAGAGTTGGACTGGAAGTTATGGAGGGTGGAAGACCAAAACTGAGATTTAATGAGGGAAGTTGTGGGAGAGGAAGGAGAACCAGGAGCCAAGGCGGAGACACTGAAATCAGGTGGGGATGGAACAGGGGAAGACTGAGATTAGCTAGGCAAGACGACTAGGACTAAGAAAGAGCGATGGAAACAGAGGAACTTCTTATCCCAATTCCAGTTTCCTTGCCCAGCCCATACCGGATCCCCCTCTCTGGATTCTAGTCCGATTTGCCTTGCTTCCCCCCACACTAGCTTCCATTTCAGTTCTCTTCACCCAGATCTTCATCCTACCTCAGTCTGCTTCTCACCCACTTCCTGGCTCCTTATCTGAGTGCCTTTCAGTCCCAGTTCACCGCTCTTTTCTGAAACTTTTCCTATTCCAATATTCTGTTTGGAGATGTGGCCACCACACCTGCATTCAGTATTCAAACTGTGGGAGTACCATTTATGTATATAGAGGCGATATGATCTTTTCTGTCTCATAATTCTGATAGCTTTTTTGACCTGCCTCTACATATTGAGTGGATGTTTTCAGGGGACTATCCACAGGGACTCCAAGACTGCTTCCTCATCCTGCTCATTTCCCCTTAGCTCAGTCTGCTGGGCCAACAGAAGTATAAAGCAGCAAGGTTAATGAAAAGCAGACCACATTCTGATTGTTGCAGGAGTCTCCACACAATACCCTCAGTGTAACAAATATACACCAGAACAACCAGTCACACTATTAGGGATATACTGTAACTTTTAAAACATAAGCCACACTGCAAGGGCATTTCATGGTTGACTCACCCAGAGTACCTCATAGGTACTACACGATTCCTAGGTAATACACGTTCCAGGGGCAGCTTCACCACCATTTCATTGGGTATAGTGAGCATTCCCCTCCCCACTTGTCAGGCTTACTACCCTTTCCCTGCCACTTCATACCCTCTTTTAGTTCAATAGTACTGCTAGAGGTATTAGGATTGTGTCTGTGCTTTCTTCCCACATATGGATGCAAAGAGTAGTAGTCTTACAAACCTTTGCCTACTGGCACAGAGCTACAGTTAATGGAGCTGATGGTAAACATTACACAGAACCTTCTAGAATAACAGATTTCCTAAGTGCTCTATTTTCATATTTGGAATGCATAATTTTCAAGAGTAACAATTCAATCTCAGTCCAAACTATGAGCAGAGAACACTGCGAGAAGACTCTCCTTCCATGTGTGTATGTATTCATCAAGCTATCTTAGATATCGCCCCACAGTCTTACATAACAAAGGTCACAATGCACAAAGCTTATTGCTCTTATTAAATATTTCTAAAGCATGCACGATGACATCACCAAAGGAGATGTTTTCTTTTAAACAGGTTCCATTAAATCAACTTTTTTTTTTAATTCACAAGATGAGTTTTTTCATTTATTTCCGAGTCCTTTGACTAGAAGGAGCCACTAATCTTCTTGTTTACTGATAGTTACATGGTTCACCATATTAAACTGGGGCTCCATTGGGACACTCTGTGATCTTTTTCACTTGAAAAGTTCTTTAGACCTTACTAATACACTCTGTTTCAGCCACCAACTCTGATATTGCATTGCTATCTTGATTGCATAGTCTGATACTAATTATAATAAACATCTACCCTAATTGTTCCCTCTTATTAAATTGTTACCGTAGCCATTAATCACAGGTGTGGTATACTGTTAATTGCATTTTCAGTTTAAGGAAATTACACCCATTGAACGTCCCTTAATTCTCTCTTCTCTTAGCTCTCTCTCCTTGGATCCCCTTTCAAGAAAACCACAGCTTTCAGTGCCAAGGTGTGAAAATTGGTCATTGTTTGTAGCAAAACTGTGTTGCACTGAAAGTGATTTTATACTTTTACCTATCAGAAACGACTGTGGAAAGTGAATGAACACGTCCTGTTTCATTTCCGTGCAAAATCAGCTCCACATCCAAACTCATCTAATATTTTTAATGGCCAATGAACAAGTTTCTATAGGACCACAGTTTTGATACATCTTATTAGGATTTCTACTCTCCCTTATAATTGGAGGACTGTTTTGTTTATCCTATAGATGCATCTGTTTGGAATCTGACTGAATATTTATAGTTCATTCTTAACCTCCTATCATAACTCTTAGGATTCAGACAAATGCTCTGCTTCAGCAATAGACAGGTCTGGAACAAGACCCTGAGTCTGAACTTTATGGTTCTTTGAATTCTCTTTTAATTAACCTAAATTAAAGAAAAAAGAACTCTGTGTCTCCTAGCAGAGTAGACTGATATATTTAATCATTTAGAAAAAAGCTCTCAAAGGTTCAAGTTTTGTTGCATCTGATTATGAAAATACCAACCCTACCTGATATAGCTTTGCTTCAAAACACAGCTCTTCCTCCAGAAATAAAAAGTGCTTATCTCTCACGCACAACATTGTATGGATGTCATATATTCATAAATAAATTCAATATGCATCAAAATACCTCAATTACTTGGGGATCTGTGATAAAGCCTTCATTCCTATAGTGATTACCCAGACAGTAGATACAGCTTTTTCTGGTATGTCTTAAAACAACTCTTTTTCACTACTGAGTGGAACATCAAATCAAAATATTTTGGGAGTCTTCTTCAACCCAGGAAGCTTAATGTATGAATGAGTGATTATTCCAGGTCTGTTTTTTATAATCTCAAGAAAGGGTCAAAATGTCATGGCTGTTCTACAATTCCCAGGCGGAAAAAAAAAAATCATTAAGCGGGAGTTAGAGATGACCAGATGTACCACTAACCTTATTGGAATGTGCCTTTAAAGAACATTATAGTTTTTTTAAAAAACAAAACAAATGTTGAGGCCTGGAAGTCCAAAGCTAAGCTTCCATGTTTTTTAAAAAATAGGACTGTGGAAATGCACATGTTGTCACATGAGCCCCTGCTCTGACCCTACAACACTGCTTCAAAGAAAGCAGAAGGCTGGGTGACAAACCTTCTTCATACAATGTACATCACTGAATCAGAAATTTGAGGACTGTTGGCTTTAACTTTGAGACATTGTTTAAACATATTGGGGCAGTGGGTATATATTGGAATAACATTATTGATTCTAAGTGCTCTGTTGATTCTAATAGAACTAAACCAGTTTACACTTGCTAACGATCTGCCCTGTTACATTTTTTAAAGTGACTAGACCTAAAAAACCCATCATATATATAAATTGGCTAGCCTGACTTGCTCCGAACTTTCCAGAAAATATAGGCTTTGTCTTGGCAAGCTTTGGGGCCAGTCCAATCCTAATTCTGTTTGATCTCCCTCTTACATGTAAAGATTTCAAAATAATAAGTTGTATAGATCAAAATAAGTTATAGTTAGGAAAACACGTTAATAAAAGTTATTTTTTAAAATGTACACTGAATGGAAATACCTTTTTGATAAATCATGTTTCTTGGCTTGGATATTTGCTCTTTAGGGTACCAGAACAGTTTGACTTGATTTCTAAAATCAACAATAGCAGAGGTGAAGTCCTAGTCCACTGGGAATTTTGTCACTGCTTCTGTAGGGCCAGCTTCCTTGATTCTGTCTGATCTCTAGTTTTCAGGTCAGACATGCAGTAGAACAGTTCACTAAAGTTGTTATGGTAGAAACACTACTGTTGCTACAGGACCTGGAGTAGTAACTCCATAGGCCTCTCTTGATATTTTAGTTAGAGCCAGTAAATAAACACTCACACAGAAAAGTCAGATAAGCTAGTTACTGGAAAGAAACATGGAAGAATCATTGTGAATATGATTCATATCAGCCACAGCATGGACCCATTTACAGGCCTCTGAGATACCATTTATTCTAAGGTTCCAGCAGTGCTCAGTCTGCGGTGACAAAGATGAAATTCTGCCATCAATATGTGTATACTATGTAGAAGACAATTTGCTTAAAATCGGGAATCTTAGGTTCCAGGGCAGACTCTAGAGGAGTATGTGCTGTAGTGGTCACAGACTCTTTTACCTGTTTGCCACAAGTTTTACCCTTTTTGCCCTTCCCATCCAATCTGTCTCTCTTCTAGTTCTGAGTCCATCCCATCCCTGTCCAAGTCCAATTCTCCTTGCCTATTCAATCCCAGACAGTGGTTAGGGCTATGGAACAGCTACATTAATAAGGAGAGACTAATAAGTCAGAGACATTTCAATTGGAAAAGAGACAATAGAAATGCTATTATCCTCATTTTACAAGTGCAGATTAAACTAAGGCCTAGAGTCTCAAAGGCACCTATGATTTCAGAGGAGTTAGGTGGCCTAAATGCCTTAGTGGATCTGGATTGGTGAATTGCCCAAGGTCATACAAAAAGCCTGTGTTAGAGCAATGGATTGAGCTGGTCTACCAAGTCCCAGGCTGGTTCCTTGACCAGTGGAACACTCAGTCAGTTAGTTCTTCCAGAAAACTTTCTAGAGGAATCTAGATTTGTGATACTTGGAAGATCCATGATTTCATTGATGTGGATAGTCTCACCACTGATGCAGATCACAACTTTTTCCACGCCATCCTGTTTTGTGCGGTTCTCATTCATGTCTTTCCATGAATCCTCCATAAGGGATCCACCCAACGTGCTGGAGGCCTTTCTCTTGTTCTTTTTACGTCTCGTGGATACAATGAAGCATACGTGCTTTCCATCTGTTGTCTCTCGGTCTTGCTACATGGCCAGCCCATCTCCTTTTCCGATCATACATGACTTGGTTGATATCATTGACATAGCTTCTTGCACGCAAATCATCAATAGTAACATGCTGTTGCCTACTTACACCCACCATGCATCTTTACATTGCTCTTTGGGTGATTTGCGGCATTAATTCTTCTGTAAGTGTTGTATTCCAGGTTTCGCAGCCATAGAGCATTTAACTGGTGTTAAAGAGATGGGCTTTTGTGGTGGTAAAAAGTTTGGGATCAACAAAAACACTGCACAGACTCCCAAAGGCAATCCAACCCAATCTCCTCCTCTTGCTCAACTCTAGGCCCAACTCATTGTCCATCTGCAATGCTTGTCCAAGATATACATATTGATCCACTAACTCAGTGGACTGTCCATCCAGCTGCATGATGTACTCTGGACAATATGTGTTTTTCATCTACTTTGTTTTTCCAGTATGGATGGTCAGGCCAAGATCCTTCGCATTCTTACTAATGTAATTGAGGAGGGTTTGTGATGTTTCAGGTTTTGATGCAATTAGGATGAAGTAATCTGTGAAAAGGAGCATCTGAAGAACCTCGCCTTCAATCTATCTTTCACTTCAGTCTTCTGCAGGTCGTTTTCCAGGACACTGGCAAACAAGTACTGCGAACAAACATCCCCCTGCTTTATTCCTCACTTAACTTCGATGATCAAGGGCCATCAAAAAGCCTGATTTCTGTTGCTGCATCCATCATGGAATCTTGTATGATTCTAATACACAGGGGATACGCCCTGCAAAAGGAGAGCACTTCAAGCTGCATTTTGTTCCACTGTATCAAAGGCTTTTTTAAAGTCAATGAACAACAAGCATAGTGGGATCTTATACTCTCTACACCTTTTGGTCATCTGCAGGACCACAAAAATGTGGTCCACTGTGGAGAATCCCCTATGAAAGTCTGCCTGTTCCCTTCTCATGTTTTCCTTAAGGGCACCCTCAATACGGGCATAGATCATTCTTATAAAGACCTCATAAAGATTCTATGCCGTTGCCTCATTATGGTGTGGAGGTGACTCGGGGCTCTCAAAGGCTATGCCAGCAGAGCATAAGCTCTGGAAGGTTCTACCAAGACGGAAAGGTTTGTGATATGACTAGGAAAACAAGTTCTGGGTGTGACTCGCTTGGGCATGGTTACAGCAACCTCTGCTCAAGAGAGGCCAGCGGCAAATAGCAGGGCCTGTTGCAGATCAGAACGAAAGTGCAACAGTAGAATGTAAGAGGATCTGTTGGTATGAGCCATTTAGTCAAGACCAATGTTTAATAACCCATAGGTTACATGAAATGATGACCCTATAATAAATAGGTTTATTTTTAAAAGGGTTGAAATTATTTACAAAAATAGGTGGTATTAAAAATGAGAACTAAACTTATAAAGACATGTTAAGATGACTGGAAAAATATAGCAAGAAAGCACCCCAAGGTGAGGACAGCCAGAGCCATAATACCACCTGTTTGCAAAATGTAAAGGTTGCAGGCAATTTTCTAATCAGTATCTCTCTTTCTCCCTTCCCAAAGGGATTTTACATCACGAAAGATCAAGCATAGCTTTTGGGGGAAATATAATACAATTTATTATAAAAAACCTTGTAATTTCTTAGACCAGGGAAAGGTTATCTTTTTTATGTTAAAATGATTTTTAACTACATGCTGCTCTTCCTCAGACTTGACAGACCCTTTTGTTACACTGAATGACTCAAATCAGATCTTTTTGAATTATATTAAGAACCTGTTTCCTATCATGCTTTCCCTATCTAGCTCAAGATGTGGGTTTGTATTATAACATGGTGTGGGATTTTCAGTTGAACGATTTAAGAAAAAAAAAATCTTCCCTCTCCCCCAAAACAAAACAAAGGATAACAAAAGTCAGGTGTCCAGAGAAGGTTCTCTATTGTCGTTGTTTTAGTAATGAAAACTAGACTAAGAAAAGCAATGCTAATGGCCAGTTCTTTGCACTGGGAAACAGCTTTGCTCTAATCCCTACGTTTTTCTTTCTGCTGAGAAATTCTTCACATTTAATATTGCTATTAAATTGGCTTGTATTGCTTTTATCTTAAACTGACCACCATAGATAGACTAATCTGTGGCTAAACCAAACTATCATTGTGTACTGAAGCATTTAGAGGGCACACCAAATCATATGAGCTTATAAACTAAATGGAGTTATTCGGGCACAATTAATGTGAACATCAGTAAATCTTCATTCAGCAGCCTGTCTGTTTAGCTGTTTCCACCTTAGGGCAGGCAGTTGATGGAACCATTTTGGAAGTACAATGGAAGTATTTTACTCTTGTGGTTTTCACATGCATTGTATTTGTTCTCTTATGGTGTCTGAGCTAGTCTTTGGCTTTATGAGTGGAGCTCCATTGACCTCACTAGGAAGGTCATAATCATGATCATCTAGCTTTATCTCCTGCACATTGCAGACCACAAAATTTTGCTCGCACAGTCCTGTAATAAATCCATAACCTCTGACCGAGGTACCAAAATTCTTGAATAATGACTTAAAGATTTCAGGTTACAGACAATCGATTTACAATAGTTTAAAACTGCAAATGACTCATGCCCCAGGCTGCATAGGAAGGCAACCTCTGAGTCTCTGTCAATTTGAACCAGGAGAAAATTCTTCCTGATCCCATGTCAATCGTTAGTTGGACCCTGAGCATATGGGCAAGACCCACCAACTAGACACCTGTGAAACAATTATCTTTAGTAACTCAGAGCCCTCCCTATTTAGTGACTATCAACAAGGATTACTAGTGGTCACAGATCAGCTATCTGTCATCGTAGGCAGTTTCATCATATCTTCTGCTTCATAAACCTATCAAATTCAGTCTTGAAGACGGTTAGTTTTTCTGCTCCCACTGCCTCCTTTGAAGGCTGTTCCAAACTTCACTCCACTGATGGATAGAAACCTTTGTCTAATTTCAAGCCTAAGCTTGTAGGTGGCCTGTTTTTATCCATTTGTTCTTGTGTCAACATTGACACTTAATTTAAATAACTCCTGTCCCTCCCTTGTATTTATTGCTCTGATATATTTAGAGAGCAATCATATCTCCTCTCTTCCTTCATTTGGTTAGGCTAAACAAGCAAAGCTCGTTGAGTCTCCTCTCATAAGCGAAGTTTTCCATTCCTTTAATCATTCTGCTAGCCCTTTTCTGCACCTGCTCTGGTTGAGTTCATCTTTTTTAAACATGGGAGGGAAAAAAAGATGTCTCATAAGTTCCTGGTATAATGGTACTAGCACTTCCCTAGCTCTATTTGAAATATTTTGTCAGATGCATCCTAGGCTTGCATTAGTCTTTTTCATGGCCGTATCATATTGGTGATGCTTAAGCCTTTTGTCCACTCACCAGGAGTTTGACACTGAGGAGATTGATCTTCTAAGGGTCTATTTAGTGGGTCTGTCCAGGATCTGCTAAATCAACCGCTGATCGCATTCCTGTTGACTCTGGTATGCCACCTAGTCCAGAGGCATAAGGGAAGTCGATGGGAGAGTTTCTCACATCAATCCCTGAGGTGGGTATGCTGCAGAAATTCAAACTAAGGTACACGATTCATATAGCTGGAGTTGCGTATCTTAGTTCAACTTTGTCCCCTAGTGTAGATCGGTCTTTGTTATCCTGTGAGCAATGAATTCACTGAAGGAGTGGGAGTAAAGACAATGGTTGCTTCGCTAACAAGTAAGATAATATCCATGGGCTGCAGAAGCAGTCTTGCCAACCCCAAATATTCAAAAATCATGAGTTTTGCTCCCTGTCTGCACAACATAAGTGTTGTTCAGAATTTAAAAATAACTTATTTTATTAATCTGCTGCTTTTTGTATTTTTAAGTTAAACTTTGCTCCTGGTTTTCCAAGATTTTCCGCACTAACATAACAGATAGAAATGTACATGTAAGTATTCACATAACTCAATAAGTAAGGACACCAACAGGCTATGGCTACTCTGCCATTTTTTTTGCGAAAGAGGATATGTAAATAAGAACATAAGAACGGCCGTACTGGGTCAGACCAAAGGTCCATCTAGCCCAGTAGCCTGTCTGCTGACAGTGGCCAGCACCAGGTGCCCCAGAGAGAGTGGACCAAGACAATGATGCCGATTTGTCTCCTGCCATCTTTCTCCAGCCTCTGACAAACAGAGGCCAGGGACACCATTTCTATCCCCTGGCTAATAGCCTTTATGGACCTAACCTTCATGAAATTATCTAGCTTCTCTTTAAACTCTGTTATAGTCCTAGCCTTCACAGCCTCCTCTGGCAAGGAGTTCCACAGGTTGACTACACGCTGTGTGAAGAAGAACTTTCTTTTATTAGTTTTAAACCTGCTACCCATTAATTTCATTTGGTGTCCTCTAGTTCTTCTATTATGGGAACTAATAAATAACTTTTCTTTATTCGCCTCTCCACACCACTCATGATTTTATATACCTCTATCATATTCCCCGTCAGTCTCCTCTTTTCTAAACTGAAAAGTCCCAGTCGCTTTAACCTCTCTTCATATGGGACCCATTCCAAACCCATAACCATTTTAGTTGCCCTTTTCTGAACCCTTCCCAAGGCCAAAATATCTTTTTTGAGGTGAGGAGACCACATCTGTACACAGTATTCAAGATGTGGGCGTACCATAGTTTTATACAAGGGCAGTAAGATATTCTGTGTCTTATTTTCTATCCCTTTCTTAATAATTCCTAGCATCCTATTTGCCTTTTTGACCGCCGCTGCACACTGTGTGGAAGTTTTCAGAGAACTATTCACAATAACTCCAAGATCTCTTTCCTGATTTGTCATAGCCAAATTAGCCCCCATCATACTGTACATATAGTTGGGGTTATTTTTCCCGATGTGCATTACTTTACACTTATCCACATTAAATTTCATTTGCCATTTTGTTGCCCAATCACTCAGTTTGGTGAGATCATTTTGGAGTCCCTCACAGTCTGCTTCTGTCTTGACTATCCTTAACAGTTTGGTATCATCCACAAACTTTACCACCTCACTGCTTACCCCTTTCTCCAGATCATTTATGAATAAGTTGAAAAGGATTGGTCCCAGGACCGACCCTTGGGGAACACCACTAGTTACCCCTCTCCATTCTGAAGATTGACGATTTATTCCTACCCTTTGTTTCCTGTCTTTTAACCAGTTCTCAATCCAAGAATGGTGCTCTCATTTGTATATCTTCTTCCGATTCTTTTCATGGAAGAGGTTTTTGTGATTAAAAAGCCCCTTGTAGATGGGGCCATTTGTCGGAAAAAAACCCTTTTTCGCAAGATCCCTTATTCCACAAAAATTGAGGTTTACAGGATCTTGCGAAAAAGGGGCTTTTTCCAACAAATGGCCCCATCTACACGGGGCTTTTTATCACAAAAACCTTTTCCGCAGAAAGAATCGGAAGAAGATATGCAAATGAGAGCACCATTTGCATATCCTCTTCCACAAAAAAATGGCAGTGTAGCCGTAGCCTGAGGGAAAAACACCAAATATTATGAGAATTGATAATACTGAAGATGGAAAACAAAACTAAAATCCTCCCTTTTTGTAAAAGGCACTAGCCTCTCCTCCTGACTTGAACTCCACATCAGCACTACTTAGATACACTGTTTTTTTTTATAGTAGGAAAAAAAGACATCAGTGTACAAGGAAAAGGAAAGGAGATAGTAAATATTATTTCTACAGCCAACAAACAGCCCATTCCCAGTGAACAGGAGTCACATATTAGTCCGCCTCCATAGCCTAATGGAAGAGGGGGAAACTGTTTCCTCCATTCCTAAATCTAATTTCAGGGCCTCCATACCAAAATAAATGTTTGTCAAAAAAACCCTGTTCTCTATGTGTAATTTCCCTCAGAGCCCTTCATTCTCAGATCTTGAAATGAGGGAGTAGTAGTTGAAGATTTTTTTAAAAAGTAAACCACTTGTCACAGATTTTCAGATGTTTGAAAAGATTCTGCTTACAGGCAAAGTGGGGAAAATCTTGCTTCCATTTGTCTGGAGAAAAAGTAAAAACATGGCATCATTTCCCTTCCTGAAGATGAACAGCAGCTGTTTCTAGATTCATATGGGACTTTTTGTTTAGCTAACAAATGTTGCTATGAAGTCAGACACTACCAAGCTGAATCTATTGTGGAGTTTTCCAGACATGCCTTGTAATTCTGGATAGTCATGTATTATACATTGTTAGAAGTGGTTGTAACAGGTCTTGTCCCATATATAAACTGGCAAGTATCCATGTTCTCACCAGGCTGCAGTCACTCAGGAAAGCATATTTATTGTATTTGTGGCTTCTATTGCTGGCTTGGTAGAGCTTGTCCTGTTGATTGTACACATAGCTATTGTAGCTGTTTTATATGAGAGTTATTAGATTTCTTTTCCAAAACACTGCTAACAGAGAGGATTAGTAGAGCACCAACATTTGAACCCATTCAAAGAGTGGACCTAAGTCAACAAAATTCAGGAAATTCTGAACTATTGCTGGGAATAAAAGTGCAAATTTCCTTTATTTGAGAGATGGATTGAATGAATGCCCTGTTAATTATGCTAAGGCTGAAAGAGGCACATTCCAAATAAACACACCATTTTTCTTCCATAAAATGGTGTCAGCTGGATATAGTAGCCTTCCAGTTCTATCTGGCCTTATTCATTGCAGTGGATGAGAATTTGAAAAGAGTCATTCCCCCAAATCTGTAGTAGTGGGGGAAATCCTAATCCATATAAAATATCTTCAAAGATGCTCTGTAGTGGCTACCCCTGACCAATGGCAGGAGTAGTTTGCCTGGCTTGTGATGCATCTTTTTTTCTAAGATGGGGTGGATTGGTGCAACAATGGGTCCTTGCACTCCAACATCCCTGTCCTACATCCCCTCTGTTCTGCTCCCAGCTGTGTCCTTGTAGCTGCATTCTGTACAGGGGAAAAGCACCCCATGGGCCACCACTTTTCCCAGTTTTTCCCATCCCATCCGTTGTCTCCTTTGCACATTGGAACTAGGCCAGTGCTGCTTCTATGGCACAGCAAAGGGCGGGAGGCTGGATTTGCTCTCTAGAGGATCTAATGGAAGAGAAATTGCAACAAAATCTGATTGTGAAGCTGAATGCCTTATTTTTAGCATTTTTCCATTTCTCTATAGTGATGATAACTGACTTCCTAGAAGCCTTTTCAGCTGCTGTTTTGCTGTACTCACAAAGCAGCTACTGAATATCAGCACAGCAGGTTGTGCTGCATTACTCACCCCAGCTATCTTTTATCTCTAAATGGGGTATCTTTTTAGCCCTTGTTTGACAAAAATACCATTTGCCAAAAGGAAAAAAAAAGGCCAAAGTATATGTAATGCCCCATTAAATAGGTCATACAATATTGTGTCCCTCATCCAACTCTCTCCTGGGCCCCCATCTCTCATTTTCAAATATAGCCTTTGCATTTCCAGTTACAGCATAACTCCTCTACTTATTTTTACTTTCAGTAGACAAAATTGTGTGCAGAATGTGGTGTATTAGATATCTGCAAGCACATCTAAAACAACCATATGTCTTTCATCACTAAAATAACTCATTAGGTCCTTTATTATTGTCTGTATGTGAGGAGTGGGGCATCTTACAAGCATGAAACGGAGATAGAGGTCATTTGCAGGCAGATGATAAAAAGTACTAATTAATCCCAAAAAGCATATGGAGGAAACACAATGCTGCTTTTTATCAAAGAAAAGAAACCAAGAACTTTGTACTAGTGGTGTGTATAATGATAGGTTGTTACATATCCCTGCTAGCTCAGTCCCAAGCCTCTCTGGAGACTGAGACTGACAATTACTGTGTAATAAATGTGAAGGTTTTGTACTGTAAAATGTTCAGTAGTGAAATACCTCAGACAACCATATGCACTTAATAGAGCCTCATTCTGATTGTGAACATACACAGAAATTCGAAGGTGAAACCGCTTTATTTGTTTAGCCACTTGGGTCTTTGGATTGGTAAAATTATGTATATAAAAATAACTGCATTAAAAAATAACACAATGTAAAACTTTAGAATCTAAAAGTTCATTTAGTCCTACTTCTTGTAAAAGCAATTGCCCAGAAAAACAAGTTTGTTTACATTTGCAGGAGATAATGCTGTCTGCTTCTCATTTACAATGTCACCTGAAAGTGGGAACAGGCATTCACATGGTACTGTTGTAGGTGGTGTCACAAGATGTGTTAAGGAGTCATATGGCCCTTCATGCTTTAACCACCGTTTCAGAGGACATGAGTCCATGGTGGTGATGGGTTCTGCTTGATAACACTTCAAAGCAGTGCAGACCAACGCATATTCATTTTCATCATCTGAGTCAGATGCCAACAGCAGAAAGCTGATTTTCTTTTCTGGTAGTATGGGTTCTGTAGTTTCCACATGAATGTAGCTCTTTTTAGACTCTGAAAGAATGTGCCTCAACTCCTCCCTCTTAGATTTTGGAAGGCACATCAGATTCTTAAGCCTTGAGTTGAGTGCTGTAGCCATTTTTAGAAATCTCACATGGGTACCTTTTTGTGATTTGTGTCAAATCTTCAGTGAAAGTGTTCTTAACATGTGCTGGCTCATCATCCAAGACTGCTATAATATGAAATATATGGCAGAATGCAGGTAAAACAGAGCAGAAGACATAAAACTTCCCCACGGAGTTCAGTCACAAATTTCATTAATGCATTATTTTTAATCAATGTCATCAGCATGGAAGCATGTCCTCTGGAATAATGGCTGAAGCATGAAGGGGCATATGAATATTTAGCATATCTGGCATGCAAATGCCTTGCAATGCCAGCTACAAAAGTGCCATGTGAACACCTGTTCTCACTTTCAGGTGACACTATAAATAATAAGTGGGCAGTATTATTTCCTTTTAATGTAAGCAAACTTGGTTCTCCAAATGATTGCCTTAATGAGAAGTAGGACTGAGTGGACTTGTAAGTTCTAAAGTTTTACATTGTTTTGCTTTTGAGTGTTGTAATGTAACAAAAACAAATCTATATTTGCAAGTTGCACTTTCACAATAAAAAAATTGCACTACAATATTTATATGAGGTAAATGGAAAATATTATTTATTTTGTTTATCATTTTACAGTGTAAATATTTGTAATAAAAATATATAATTTATATCGGTATATTTGAAAATGTAGAAAAACATCCAAAATATTTAATAAATTTCAAATATTATAAACAGTGTGATTACAACTGTGCTTAATTTTTTGAACCATGACTGATTTTGAGTTAATCAGTTAACTGCAATTTAATTGACAGCCCTTCTTATTTCCTATCTGAATTTGATTGAGATATTTGAATCTATCACAATAAGACATTTTCTCTAATCCTTTACTCATTCTCTTGGCTCTTCTCTGAACTCTCTTTGATTTACCAAAATCCTTCTGGAACTGTGGACACCAGAGCTTGCCACATTATGCCAGCAGCATTTGCACCAAACAGCAAATACAGAGATAAAATAACCTCTCTGTTCCTTTTTGAGATTTGCCTGTTCATGCATCCAAGTATCACATAGGTTCTTTTGCCCACAGTGTTGCACTGGGAGCCCTTATTCAGCTGATTATCCTCTGTGACCTACAAATCTTTTTCAGACCCTCTGTTTCCCAGTAGAGACCCTACCCGATCCTGAAATTATGGCCTCTATTCTTTATAAATGTGTAAATCCAGGAACAAACAGCCATATTTTAACAGATATTGTTAGTGACCAGGATACCAAGTCAAATGCCTTACAGAAGTCTATTATATGAACACCATTACCTTTATCAATCAAATCTTATTAAAAAAGCTAATTTGTGAGGATCTATTTTCCATAAACACACATTGATTAACATTATTTATATTACTCTTCTTTTATTCTTTATGAACT
The DNA here is from genome assembly GCA_019425775.1 of Rafetus swinhoei. Lineage (NCBI taxonomy): Eukaryota > Metazoa > Chordata > Testudines > Trionychidae > Rafetus > Rafetus swinhoei. Next base: position 62,056,611 of record CM033427.1, read on the forward strand.
AGTCCTGTATCAGTCTTAGCATTATCTTGTCCAGGATTGATGTCAGGCTGAAAGGCCAATAATTATGTAGGACATCCCATTTACTCTTTCAAAATATTGCCACAACATTAGCTTTTTTCCAGTGTCGCAAGATTTATTGAAAATCAACCTAACCATCCAGCAAATTCCTTTGGCAGGTCATTTTAAATGCTTGGATGTAAATTATCTGGACTTGATTGTGATTGATATGGCAAATTCCTGCAATAACTTTGGGAGATTTTACTGTATTACATGAATATATCATTGTGGACTAGGGATGGTATGTAATTCTATGGTTGAGGGTGACCACAGCTCCATTTTGAAGTAAGAATGGTTGGGGATGATTAGTCAAATTCACTCAGATTGTAACACCTCTGGGGGGGATCCTCACCTTAGACTGGGGTCAGGAACCTTTTTTTGGGTTGGGGGCCACTGACCCACAGAAAAATCAGTTGGGGCCACACACAAAAACTGTCACTGATGTGGCGCCCAATTGAGAAGCAGAAAGACACTCCTCACATCCCCCTCACACACCAGAGCCAAGGGGGGAGTGGGGGAGGCAGCCTAGTAGATTTTGTGTGCTCCAGCCTCATGGTGGGGCAGTGTGGGGAGAGGAAAGCTGGAGCACCAGTACAGGCTCCCCAATGCAGGGAGGAGGCCAGGAGCCTTGGGGACCAGATCCAGGGAAGCTGGCGTCTGCATTCAGTCCTTGGGCCTGAGGTCCCCAACCCCTGACTTAGAACAGTAGACAAAGAAAAGACTTTGGGATAAATAGGCTGAGTTTAAAGTGACTCTGAGCCTTATTTCTGATCCATCAAATGGACAGGACCTTCTCTCCAAGAGATGTGGGGAGTGAAAATTGTGGCTGGAAAAGGCTAGGAAGATTTTGGTTTATGAGACTCCATAGGACTGATGGGTGCCATCTAGTAAGCTCTTAGCCTGCCTATAGGAACATTTTTGTTGCTAAATGTATTTTCTTTGTATATTCTTGCTCCTTAAGAAAAAATATTGTTGCTTATAAAGGTCTATGTGATAACTTGTAACTGCTGGTCATTACAGATGTTCATAGCCATCAAAGAGAGAAGTGTGCCGGGCGTGAGTTAATATTCAGAGCCGGGGCCCTGCTCCAGCAATATTTGGAGCTGGGTCTCTCCCCTGGCTCTGCCTGGAGCGGGCCCCAGCCTCCACCTGCCGGCCCCCCCACGCGTCCTCCAACCCCGGCCCCAGAGCGTCCCCCTTGGCCCCGGACTGTCCCTGCTGTGTGTGGCTTTGTGTGGCTCCTCCTCGCCGGCTGCTGCTATGCGCGGCATTGCAGATGAGTGGGGAGGATGCCCAGACGTGACGTGATGTGACGTCACAGGACTTGAAAATTGCTCAGCAGCGCGTGGCCTAGCTCCGGGTTTGGAGCCCGAGCGCAGACTCCGGCCCTGCAAAGTGGAAGGCAGAAGGTAGGGGAGGGGAAGGGGCTTGTGCGGAGGGGGGCGAGGAAGGGGCTTGTACGGCGGGGGAGGAGAGACAAATCCCAGGGGGCCAAGTGCAGACAATGAGGAAAAGGGCAGGAGGAGGTGTCAGTGGGAGGGCACAGGGTGATGCTGGAGAGAGGAGAGGGTAAAGGCATTAGGGGTTAGAGGGGGGAGGGGGAGGTGCTGGGAGAAGGCTTGAAAGAAGGGGTGGGCATGAGGAAGGTAGGGATGGAGCAAGGCATGTGTGAGGACACAGGGGCAGGAGGGGAACGGGGCAGAGAGTGGTGAGGGGTGGCCATCAGGGAAAAAGAGGGCAAAGGGGTAGGGGCAGTGAGGAAGGAGGCACCAGGAGGGTGCAGGGCTAAGGGAAGATGCAGGTGCCAGGGGTTCTGGGGTGAAGCAGAAGGGCAGGCACCTGCAGGAGGGACCAGCACCAGAGGAGAGAGGCAGGGCAGGTGTGTAGAGGGAGATGTTAGAAGAGGGGATGAAGAGGGGTAGCTCACATGATCAGAGTGGGGCTACTGGAGGAGTGGGAACAGGGGAGAGAGAAGGGCTGGTGGAGGGGGGCAGGTCACAGAAGGGCTGAGTGCAGTGAGAATGGAAGGAGTCAGGACAGCAGAGGAGGATGAGGAGTTGGGGGGCAGCAGGCACCAGGGGAGCTGATGGAGCAAGGGGAGGAGACATGGCAGCAAAGAAAAGGTAAAGGTTTATAAGATATTTATTAATAACTTGGGTGCCACAGTGGCACGTCCAAACAAGCCACATGAACTCAGTACAGGTGCACAACACAAAATCCATTCTGCTCATGGGAGGAAACTCTTAGGCTATGTCTACACTGGCAGCTTCTTGCGCAAGAACATGTCCACACTGCCATGTGCGAGCTGTGCTTTTGCGCAAGAGCGTCCATGGCAGTATGGATGTTCTCTTGCGCAAGAAATCTCCAATGGCCATTTTAGCCATAGGGGTTTCTTGCGCAAGAAATCTCTGCCGAGCATCCACACTGCCCTCTTGCGCAAGAGAGCTTACACATGTTAGAAAAGAGCATAGCTCTTGCGCAAGACACCCTCTCTTACCATGCCATACTGTAAATTTCCTTGCGCAAGAGCAGGCAGGCAGTGTGGCTGCTCTGTGGGTTCTTGCGCAAGAACGGCTGTACTTGGGCAAGAAGCCGCGAGTGTAGACATAGCCTTAGAGGGAACACTTCCCCCAGCCTCTCTGTCCTCGAGTTAATGTCACACACGTTGGGTTAATGCAATTGCAGGATAGTTACATGAGGGGCATTTGGTGGGGGCCAAACTAATCCCTGTTGGTAGGAGGGTGGTGGGAAAAGTCCTTTGAGAGGGGTGACATGACACCTTTTACTTCTGGTCATGTGTCCATCTTGCCCCCAGTGTGTTGCCTCCAGAGGGGGTGTGGCTAATGGGGGTTGGTGTGTGGTTAACAGCGGTCGGGGGCGTGGCTAATGAGGCACCACCAAAACTTATACACATCTGCTGCCCCTGCTGGCCCCGGAGGAGGAGTGCGTTGGCCGCAGGAGGTGTGAGTTTAGCGCAGGGTTTTCCTGTGCTGCGGGAGGGTGTGTGTGTGTTGGTGTGTGTGTGGGGTTTTTTTGTTTTTTTTTTTGCACAACCAAAATTGCTGTGGGGCCCCGTCAAAATTGTTCGAATTGGGCCCCGCACTTCCTAAAGGCGGCCCTAGCCAGCAACATGCCCGTATGAATCAAGGAGAGGGGAGCTTCAGCCCCTCTGCAAATCCTAAAGGGTGTCCGGGGGGTAGGAGGCTCAGGAGGCCTGCTCGGTGATTCTGTTTCTTTTCTGTATTGTTTTATGAGAAGCAATCCCATTTTAGGTGCATTCCATTTTCCTGGCACAAAGACACCCTAACCTTGCTTTAAGTTATAATAAGAAAAAGCTGTATACCAAATTTGAGTCTTTAGACAGACACACACATAGGAGGAGTTCTTAGACACACACAAACTCTCTCAAATATATAGTAGGTTGCCTTTTGTTTTAGTCCCACAGCACTATACTTACTAGTAAATGTTTGCAGAATTGAGCTCCATAGTTTACAGCAGAGAAATGTATAAATTGGTTTTCAGCTCAGTAGATTTCACTTGTAGAGTAAAATAATGAAATTATGAAATTCCTCTTGCTAATTAAAATTTTTTGAAATGCATAATTCATTTGATATAAATTACTTGGATGCATTAATGTGCTTAACTGAAAAGTAAACACGTATAATCCTGTGTACATATTTTTTATAATTACACAAAGATTGAAACAGCACGCATATAAATCTGATCATTATTCAAAATTCAGAAAAACAAGTGATGCGGCTTAGTGTTCTTTGCATTACATTTAACAGCATAATTAGAAGGAAGGATTTTTCCTCAACAGGCCTCTTGCTGAACTGGATGTTCTCTTTGTAAATAAGGTTGTATGTTGTCACTGTGTTCTATACCTCAGAGAATTATTCAAACTTGTAAAATAAAAGTAAAAGTAAATAAATAAAATTATGGAAGTGGAATTGGAGGCAAAAAAGTACCAAAGTGCATATGAATCTTGCATGTTTGACTTGCATTAAGAAAATATTTAAAATGTGGGTACGCAAACATTCTGCCTTTGTATTAACATTCTTAACAAAATAGCAGCTGCTACACTAGTTATGTCACTGCAGCACCAACACAGTATTATACATTTAATTTCTTGGACAAGCATTTGACCCTATTGCTGCTCTGTGAGTTAAATCTGTTTGGGATTTTCTGTGCACATAGCACTGGCTAACCCTGAGTTTTCCCAGGGCTCATTGTGAAATAACACATTAAGGCCATAGCCAGCACTGTTTATCATTTAAATCTACATATCCACAATAACCTTCCCAACCCCTGTCTGCCTTCTGCCTGCCTGCTGCTCCCTGCTCATGCCTAGTGAAGCTCAGAAATCCCTGGGGACCCAGGAGAAAAAATTTCAAATATAGAATCTTGTATTCACAGTTAAATGGGTCCATTCTCCATTCATTTCATTAAAGAATACTCCATGTAACTCAGAGGAGGATTGAGGTTGGGATGTAGGTAGTTCCTTCTCATTACCCCATGAATCCACACATCCATGCCAGTTACAGTAATGATGTTAGGCAGATGGTATCAGAGATAAGCATCTGAGATGGTGCTTTGGCTGGTTGGGGCTCTGCAAGCATGTAACATGGGACCCCCATTGGTTTCATCTACCTAACATCTTCACTGGAACTGGTATAGATGTGTGGCTCCAAGAGGCAGTGAGAAGGTACTTTTTTTTTTGTCCAAGGCATGCACCATGCCCTGCAGCTCCAGCCTCAGTACCGTCATGCCTGTCTTATCCCACCGTAGCCAAGGGGTTAAAGCTAGTGGGGAGAGGTAGGTCAATCATTCGCTTCCCCTCTGTGCACAGATAGGCAGAAAATCTCCATGGATCGCCCAGGCTCTCCATACTCATGCCAAGTCCTACCCACCAGCATAGAGGAATCACACTGGTTTCACTGGAACAGGAAGGCAATTTACAGGTATGCAAGAGGGGCAGCGTCCTTGAAAGCAAAAATCAAGTACTTTCACCTTTCCTTCATTTCAAATTCTTAATTAGATTAGCAAGTGTTATTCTTTTTAATACAATCCCACATTGTCACAGTGACACTAGCCCTTTAAGAGGGAACTTGGGGACCTCATGGGGATAGCAATCTGGTAACTCATAGCTGCCTGGGATCACAAACTGGAGGATCAAGGAAACAGGTAGGTGGTGACTGCCTGGGAGAGGCAGTCTTCAGAGAATGGAACGTTCTGCCTGGCCTCCCTGGTAAGAGGGAGGAATTGGCTAGGAAGCCAGCAGAGGAGCCATCTTGCTGATCTTCCTGACAGAGAACTAGTGCTTGGAGGCTGAAAAGGCCTGAGTTCTTAGACTGTGTCTTGTGCAGAAGAATTAAGACTCTGAACGCTGTCAGGTGGATGGACTAGCGAGTGGGGCCTTGGAACCAAGGCACCAACTTGTTTGTCAACTCATATTGGTGAGCTCAGATGGTTCCCTTCGGAAAGGAATGGGAAAACTGTTTCATCTTTCTATGCTTTACTGTGAGAATTTTTTTTTACCGTGAGGGTTCTACAGATTATTGCATGTTCACAGGAATAGATAGTGCCTAATACAAAGCCCAGCATGAGGCATAGAGAGAGTATGTTACGTGGCAGAAGAAAGGGGAAAATGAAGTGTGCACATGTTGCAATCTGAAGATGGAGGGTGCCCTTTTGTCATTCCTAACCTAAGTCTTAAAAAATGTTTCCCATCATTTTGCCAAAGCAGGCAGGGAGGGGGAGAAATGTGTAGAAACCTCTACTATTTAGTAAAAATCTGTGAAACAGGATTTTTTATAGCTCCTTCAAAATCAAGGTATCCTAGTTCCCAAAATATTTCCAACATATTCCTTGGAGAGCCACAAATTTGGGTTAAAGATTAATATACATTTAATTTGCAAAGAACCCTGAAAGTATATGCATTTTCTTTTTACTCTAAAAGATAACATTTAGGACTCTGGTATTTTATTTCCATTTTTGTCAATGACTTTCCATATATAAGCTTTCCATATATAAGCTGGTCTCAGACCAGTTTTTCCTGTCCTCACAAGGTGGATGATGCTACTTACTGTCAAACTAAAGGTCAGTAAACTTAGAATAACTCTTAGCATTATCCTGGAATAGCTGGATTAAATTTCAAACAGTTTTGTATGGCTGAAGTTTGGTTATATTTCTAAGACTCTTTTTCTCCTCGCTGGCTTTTAAAACCTTCTGTAGGAACCTTTTATACTGAGACAGACTATTTAAGCACTAGTAATATTTCTAAAGTTGTAATTAGTTGCTGGCTGTATTTGTTTGTGTTCTCTTAGAGTACATGTACACAACAAGATAACTCCAAAAGAGGTTGTCTGAAAAGCAAAGAAAGTTACAAAAAAATAAAGCAAACCCCAACAACAACAGAAAATGCACCACAGCAAAATTCAGATCTTGGTTTACATCTTAAATTAAGCTCTTCAAGTCTGAAAGATGTCTATGATCAAATGTAACATCATTCAAAAAAGCTCATCATCTAATAAACCATCTTGTTAGTCTTTAAAGTGCTACATAGTCCTGTTTTTTGTAGTCAGTTTAGTGTGAAGTAATATTCCTTTGTGAAATTCCTGAGAAGCAAGGATCCTTCAGTGCAAGAGTTGCCTCTCAAAGAAATAAACTAAAGTAAAAAGTACCATGTAATATGGATGACAACATCACAGTGCCTCAGGAAAAGAGAAAGAGGCAAGCCAGGTTTTCAAAGAGTATTTAAGTGGTGGTGTGCTCAGCATGGCAAAGTCTCACTGATTGAAGAGCCTCAATCATTTTCAAAAGTGATTTAGGCTCTAATGAACCTAAGCCTGGGATTTAGTCTCAAGTGCTTAAATCCCCCTTAAAAACGAGATTTAGGCTCCTCAATCAGTGAATCATTGGAATGCTGAGGGTAAGGACACTCAGGGGGTAAAACTAACTTAAATTACTTACAGGTACTGTATTGCTTCCTCCCTTCGGGGGGCACAAGGCAGGGGGTTGACAATGTAAGAAATGTAAGTGTGGGGTGGAGTGCAGGGGGATGGGAGCGGGGTAGCTCAAGGTAAGTGGTGAGGATGTGGGGTGCAGGAGTCAGGGTTGGAGTATGAGGAGGGGTTCAGGGCAGATGGTCGGGGTGTGTGGAGGTGGGCAGAATCAGGGCTGGGGGCATGGGAGGCTCAGGGCAGAGAGTTGATTGTGTGGGGAGGCGGGGTGCAGGAATCAGGGCAGGTGATTGGGGGTGTGTGGGGGCAGGGGAGGGAGTATAAGGAAGCAAGGGAGCCCTTTAGGAAGGGCAAGAGGGCTGATGTCTCCCATTCCTACTGATACTGCTTGTTGCTTGCTGTTCCCTTTCCATCACTGTCAGGAGAGCTCACAGTGTGGGTCAGTCTCTCCTCTGCCCCCTCCCTGTACCAGCCAGGAGGGAGAGGAATGAAGAGATGCTGTGTGCTTTCTTCTCATTCTCTGACAGGGACAGAAGTGAGTTTACTTCCTGGTAAACCTGAAGTGCCTGGTCTTCAGTATGTGTCTTTTACCTCAGGATCTCTCTCAGACATTAGTTACCTTGAAGCTTCAAAACAAAACAAAACAAACCCACACCACTTTTTTAGCAGTGAAGACAAGCCATACATACATTTGTGTTTCCATTTTTAAATACACATTAATTGCCAGTCAGTGATCAGCAGTTAACTAATGCAACTGTAACTGCCTGTGTAGACACTCAGGGCAGGACCATACTTAAAACACTGCAGCAGTGAAGATGCTGTTATGCTGATGGGGAAGCATTGACATAATTAATCCACAGCCACAAGAGGTGGTAGCTATGTCGATGGGAGAAGCTGTCCCATCAGTACAGTGCCATTTACACTGTGGCTTAGGTTAGGATAGCTGTGTGGCCCAAGGATGTGGCTTTTGATATACTGATGTAAGTTTACACTGTAGACCCGGCCTCCACAAAGTACTTGTTCCACAAGTGTTTGTTTTCCCTAGGACAAGACCTGGATTAGATGTCCACGTGATCAGACATCTGATTGAGGTCTTGGCCTAGGGAAAACAAGTCTAGACTTGCATTTACAATTGTGCTAATTAACTTGACACAAATTCATTGGCAATGAATCAACAGTCCTGAGTTAAAAGAATCACAACCCCTAGTCTAACCATGCCCCTTCTGCTAGTATTAGTAGGAAGTGGAATGAATGTGCAATGAATGGGAAGAGAGCACATGAGCCTGAACTAACCCATAGGAGATGCCAACAAGAAGAGTATGTCCTAAATCCCACTTGGCTCATAAAATCCAGACCTTGTTTCTTCTTGCGATTCACAGCTTTCTCCCAGTATGTTTCCTAGTCACTTGACTATACTGTGATTCTCACTTTCTCTGGCCTAATTAATATTAATTGTTAAAATGGAATGGCTTTAGCAAGAGAGACTCACATCAGTGTCCCATAGTTCAGTGATTAGGGAATTTACTGGAGAGGTGAACAGGCTAGTTGTTCTAGTTAAAGAGAGACTGTGATCCACAATAGGTCAGTGTAGTAGGTTGAGCTGAGCTAAATTGGCTACTCTTGGTTCACACTTCTTTGGCAACCCATAAGTGGGAGCTTATTATGCACAGATATGCATCCAGTGGGTGAACCTTTAGGCTTGTTGTTGACGTCAATGGTAAATTGTTTTTCCCTAGAATTTTTGGGTTTGCTCAGAACTTGGCTATTTCATAATGAAACTGGAAGGTTTCATCTACCCTGCTTTCCGGACAAGACCCCCTTCATTCCAACCACGACTGGTGTGGCAGCAGGGAGCAATGCATCCAGGGTACTTTTAATTATTATTATTTTTTATTAAGGTTGCAGTACTTCACGGTGTGTCTGAGGTATGCCACTTGATAGAGAGAGGCATATTCCAAGCTGTCTTGTCAGCTGTGACATTCCACCTAGGCTATGGAATGCTTCAGTAAATACACTTGATTATAATGTGCCTTTCACTGAGGCGTGCCACAAAATCCTCCAATCCTCTTATATTTGTATAAGCAATTTCCATACATGGTGAGGTGAATTACTTGTATGGTTTAATAAATGAAATTAGCCATATTAGATCTGCCACACAACAGATTGCTTATATCCTACATGCATTTTCTTTATACTTCAAGTCACTCAGAGTATATCACACATTCCCTTTATGTCCCTGCTTTAGGATTTTACATTTGTATCCTGGGTTTGCTGAAAGACATGCAAACATCATGTGTTCAGACAACTGCTGTGTAATTGCACATTTGAGAAGCCAAGTACGTGTTCTAGCAAAGCTTTGTGTCCAGATAAATGTGTTTTAGAGAGGAATGTGCCGATAATGCCTGGAGCTATTTGGCCCATAGTCTTGTGCAAAAGCTGCTGCCAATCCCCCATTTGCACTGATTATTGTATTTTTTTATGAGCTCATATAGAACTTCAAAGGAATAGACTTCTGTTTAGGATGGAAGCTACCTTAGGTGGGCTCCCACAGGATCTGATGATTAACAGTATTCTTAGGAAACTGGCTTCACTTCTGATAGTTTGCAGCTGTTACTAGTAGTGGATCAGGACTTCTGAAGAGAATTGACATTCACCCACATGACTCCTTCCTGTTTTGTGTGCTGTCTGTGCCATGCTGCTAGATTTCATATCATCTCCCTTTTTTATATGGGAAGTAACAGAAAAGAACTGACACACAATTACTACTACCAGATTGGAGATAGAGAGGAACCAGCAAACTGATAAATTTACAGGATGACCAGAAGAGAGGCAGGGAATGGGCTATGAGCAAAGGGGAAAGAGAAGTATGCAACTGTGCAATGGAGGTGAAAGGATGGCTTTAAGTGCTTCAAGAGGAGAAATCAAGGCCTTGTTAAAAGAAGTTGGATAGGTCTCACTTTGGGTTATGTCTACAATGTGATTTAACACCCCGTCACCAGCACGGGGTCTCAGGGTACATCTACACTGCAATTAAAATGCCTGCAGCAGATCAGAGGGTTTGGGCTGGAAGACTATGAAATACCTTCCCTGCTCATGGGGTCTCAGAGCCCAAGCTTCAGCCTGAGCCTGAGCTTCTGCACTGAAATTTTATAGTCCCTCAGCCTGAGCCCACTAACCCAGGCTAGTCACAGGTCTTTCATTGCACCATAAGCAAACCCAAAGAGAGCACGACTAGGGTGAGACACAGATGCTACAGGGAAGAAGCGATGAGAGAGGAGAAAAGCCAGCTGTTGTACACTTGTAATGAAATATTGTTAGTGGTGCTATAGAAATAACTAATATAGAATGGGTTTTAAAGGGCTTGTGAAGTGCAAAATATGATAAGTGAAACTGTAGTTTGTATTAGGGATATTAAAAGAATTTTGTACATCAGAATTGCTCAGGACTTCTCAGGTGATACCGATGGGGATATATTTTATCTGATAGCACTCAAGAGATCTTTATGAAAAGTGGCAGGATTTAGGCACAGAAAAGATTCTCTACAAAGACTTACAGTTCCGTTAGGAAAAGAGCACTACCATAACTGGGTCATATTTCCTTCTGACATATATCCTGTGCAGAATCTGGTACAGTATCTACTCCCAGTCTTTCTCCCTCTCCTATTGCACATATTCCCCCATGTGCCCCCAAAAGATGCTAAGACAGACTTACACTTGTGAATATTTAATTTTAAAATGAACGGTACAATCAAAATAAATAAAAACTTGAAAGTAAAGAAATAAATGTAGGAATCTTAACACTATGTCTCTAACAGCATGAACATGGTTGTACTGAACCACCTCTCAACATTTGAAAAATTCACCTTCATTTGGATTTTGCTGCAAGCTCAAAATTCAGTTTAACTTTTTTTTTTTTTTAAAGTCACAAAGCTTTTAAGGAACCTAGGCTTGCTTCTCCTCCCCCCTCCCAGTTGTCTTAAAATGGTGAAATGCAGGATATGTATATGTACCTCAAAATTAAAAGCAAAGTTTTAGGAGTCAAAACTACTGTAAAGTGCAACTAAGGCAAAAGACAGCAGCTAAATTTCACACAGATACTTCAGTCATGTTTTTCTACTTCACAGAAATCTAATCTGTAATCATAAAACATTGCAGCCATGAATTGGCACTATTCAATGAACTGACATTAGTCTGGATTCTCTCCTGCCCTATTTAAGAGAAACATTTTAGTTATATGATGTGAACTGGAGTTATGGAGAAAAATATTCATCCAAACTTTAGAGCAACAAATTGTGAGTGGCAATTCTAACAGGAAACAGGTTGATTAATAATATGAGAATCAAGGACTAGCCTGTATAATTCACAAAGGGAAAAAAGGCTGTGCTTTTAATAGTTCTCTGCACTGACCAAAAATACTAGAAAAAGGTCTTATTTGTATCCCATGAATTGATTTAATTTGTCAAATCTCTTAACCCTTTGTGTTACACTTCTTTCCAGTTCCTTTCAAAATGTGTTCTAGTACAGATATTCATGTCAAACATTTCTGTGTATGCTGAATTCATTTGAATAGGTTAGAAATATGAAACCTGTGCTAGAGACCATGAAGAACATGTGCAGCAAACTGACTTCTCCTTGAAACGACATACAGATTGCTTTTGTGCTATTCTTCTAATTTTTCTTCAGGTTTTTGCTACGAGGAGTTAGATTATTTATTGATGCTGGTTGAAATATGAATTTACCCATACTGTTTATTGAAGTGTCTGGGATAAGCTTTTAAAACCTGGTATACCATTAAATGGTGTGGGGGAAGCTAAGAGTTTTACTTAATCTTTTGGCAGTAACCTGTAAGGGAGAAGGAAAGAGAGGCGGAAAACACCTTTCAATTGATCAGTGTTTCTTGTGGATGGGCTTTTCAGTGTGTTGGAAACAGTTTTGTAGGTCTGCCACACAAGGGATGTGAAGGACAAGTCGACTATCTGATAAGCAAATGCTTATCGGATAGTCGACAGGCTAGTCAATTAGTCTTTTCCTCCCCCCTCCTCACAGCATTTCAAAGCGGCAGCTCTGCATGGAGCCCGGTATTAGCTGGAGACTCCTGGGCTCCATGCGGCGCTGCTGTTTTGAAATGCTGCATGCAGCTCGGGGTCAGCTGGGGTGGCCTCAGGCTGCATGTAGTATTTCAAAGCGGCAGCACCGCATGGAGCCTGGGATCAGTCGGGGAGTCCCTCACTGACCCCGGGTTCTGTGCGGTGCTGCTGCTTTGAAACACTCCGGGGAGGCCGGCGTCAGGCTCCTTGCATCCTTTCAAAGCATCAGTGCCACACGGAGCCTGGGATCATGGGCTCCATTTGGCGCTTTCACCTTTGAAGTGTAGCAACAGCCTTAGGGCTAATGCTACACTTCAAAGGCAGAGGCGTCTTATCAGCTAATCGAATAGTTGAAGCAAAATGCATTGACTGTTCGATTAGTCAGTTTAGTTGATATTTAACATCCTTAGTTAACACTGAGCAATCAGTGTGCCACCCACTATAGAATCAATATTCTTCAGCCATTCAGAAATACCATGCCGCATGCCCCCTAAAGAAGGAAAACATGATACCTTGGAAAGCAGCTGTTGATTGGTCATGGTGAACAAAAAGGTTATTGTCCAATGAGGTTTATGGGCTCTCTCCTTCTCTGCATGGAGTTCAAAAAACAATACATTATTTTCCTTCACACAGCTAAGTTTCGCTACCGGCATGCACTCTGTGAGCCTTAATGGGTTCCCCTACATAGCCTCAATTTCCTAATGTGTATATACAAGGTTTTATTTCCTTTACATTTGTATTGCTGATAAATATAGCAATTCTTTCCTCTCTCAGCACTGTTTGTAAATTGCCTTTTATGTTTTTCTTAAATTCTTAAAAAAGCAATTAAATGTTATTCTAAATATTCCCAAGGATGATTTAAAAACAAAACAAAACATGTTAACTAAAATTTTAATTTGCTAGCTAGCTGAATGTGTGTATTGTGTTGCTTTCTTAGACTACCCACTGTTCAATTGCTTTATGGCATATAATGGGGATGTTGCGATTAATCAGCTAATCGAGTAGTCAATGGACTTTCCATCCACTACTTGATTAATTGATAAGGAGAAGGACGCTCATTACCCCCGCTGCAACTCTGCAATTTAAATGTAGTAGGAGCCATTACAGCTCTGCCGTTTAAATGTAGGACTGCTTCAGTCCCTGCTCACGCCAGGTCCCACGTTGTAGCACCTCTGCCTTTTAAATGTAGTAAGAGCTGGCGAGAATCCTGAAGCAGGGAGCTTAAGAAAAGAGAATATAGGCCTTCTGTGACTTGGTGCCCCTGTCAAGGTAACAACCAGTTTGGTAGTTCAATTGCTTGAACTGAGGAATGGGGTGGGCAACAAAACAAGAAGAAATGTCTTTTTTTTTCCTCTGATTTTTTTTTTTAACTGGTGTCCGAGACAGAACAACAAAAATGGCTGCCCGTCGCAGATGAGCCATAGCCTGTTACACCTCAAAGGGCTGGTATAGGGGGCTCTGTCTGTGAGGCGGAGCGCCTTCCATATAAGGGCATACAGAACAATTACCTTCCCCTGCTTACTCCACCCACTGCAGCAAAGAGCAGCCAATGGGCTGACTCGTGGTCAGGCCTGCTTACTCCACCCACTGCGGCAAAGAGCAGCCAATGAGGTGATAAGTGACCGGGCGATAAAACAGGCAGCCGAACCCCCTCTGAGTGGGGAATCGTATCGTGTGAACGCCTGGCCTGATCACCCAGACGCCTTGCTCTCCCCGCTCTTGAGTTTTACTGAGCGTATTCCGAGTTGGTCGACCCGAGTGGAGACAGTTTATGAGCATGTGGCTGGTACTTGTGTTCCTGCTGTCTCCAGAACTGGTATAACACCCCTCCCCCGTCATTATCCCTATCCTGATTGATTTTAGTTACCCTTGTTCCCTGTCAAGTGACAGTTGGTTAAAGAGTCGTTGTGCTAACTTTATGAATAGTTGTTATTAAGGTTTTTTGACTGTTCTCTTTTATAAATTAGTGTACATAGTTAACTTTATGAATAATATTAGTGTTAATTCAACTGTTCCTAACCCCTGGGCAATTATTGAGAACTATTATGATTTAGAGAAGCCTCAGGGAATTGTTTTGTATTGTCTGGCAATTTGTTTATTTTTTATTCTGATGATTGTCTGGCGTCCACGTATGTGACCAAGTTTTCAGTCACAGGGTGTCAGAGTCACCACTAAAATAAAATCAGTTTTCTTTTTTGCAACCCCCAAGTCGTGGTCTGATCCTTTCCGGCATCCCTTTCGAACCTCGCGTATTGCGGGCACCGACAACTGGCAGCTGTGAGAAGTGTAACTGTGACACTACCATCTGTATCCAGTCCCCCAGTTCAAGTTCTGGGCAAGCAGCAGCTGTTGAGAGCATGTAGTGTCACACATCTCATGAAAGCAGCTTCCTTTCATCTCTGTTTGAGCCTGCTAACTTGTAAAATTTTTTTTAAAAAAATCAGTGGTATTTATGACTATCATGGGATGAGAGGTTGATCTGTCTTTGGACTATTGAAAGGTATAATTTTAACAATTTATATCATTTTATACAATTAATTTCTATTCAGGTAGGGACCAAGCCTCCTTGGTCCCCAGTGCTCTACTATGACACAGTTGGGGAAGATCATGCTTAGTATGGGATGAGTGTGTCCATCCCTCTTGTGGAGCATATGCAAGATTCCTGCCTTTCTTGTCCCCAACCCATGTCTATAGTCCTGCCCCCAGTCATGCAGCTGGGTGGCCCACTTGTCCAAAGTCAACAAATTGCCCCAGTCTACAGGGCAGTGTGGTCCACTGGCCAGTCAGCATGCGCACCCATTATGTAGCTCTCTGGTCAAAGATGGGACAAGGAAGTGGGTTGCATCCCTGGTAGGGATGTAAGTGGCCAGTTGACTAGTCACTTCCCATCACTTCTGGCTGCCTCTATCACAGAGAGGCATTGGTGGGAGGTGGGAGGGAGCAGAAGCCGGCGCTGAGGGGGAATCAGTAAAGCCAGTTCCCCCCAGCACCGTCTCTGTGAGGGCAGGGGAGGCAGAGGCACAGTGGGAAATGGCATGAGCGGGGACTGCTTCAGTCCCCACTCGCACCCATTCCCACTTCTGGCGCTTCTGCTTTTAAAATGTACAAGAGCCCTGCGGGACTCAAAAACAGAAGTGCCGCAGGGAGCACAGGGTGAGCAGGGACTCAAGCAGTCCCCTATCGCCACATGCTCTCTGCAGTACCCCCTATGAGATGGCAGCAAGGGGGGGACAGGAGCTGGTGATCGGGGGATCTGGCTGAAAAGCTGGTTCCCCCCAGCACTGTCTCTGAGGTGCCGCCTACCCCCCCCGGCTGCCTGTCAGATGCAACGGGGGGGAGATGGGGGGTGGGAGAGGGGAAGGGGACACTACTGCAAAGCAGCCCCTGTCTGCAGGGGTTCCAGCGAGGAGCTAGGCCCCCCCACAGACAGGGACTGTTGCTGCCAAGCAACCCCTGTTCACGGCGGCCAGAGCTGGCCACAGGCAGGGGCTGCTCAGGCACCATCCCCTTTTTGTACCAGCCCTGGCTGCCATGAACAGGTGCTGGTGCCAGAGCAGAGGCTGTCTGCCACAAACAGGGGCTGCTGGACTCAGCATGAGCTGGGACCGAGCAGTCTCGACTCGCACTGATTGCTGCGCCTCTGCATTTTCAATGTAGTAAGAGCCCAGTGGCTCTTACTACATTGAAAATGCAGAGCCGCACCGTGGGTGGCTCCAAAGCCAGCACAAGCCAGGACTGCTCAATCCCAGGTCCTATGGAGATACCCTTGCTGAGGCTCTGCAGAGCGACGCTTATCAACTAATCGTATAGTTGATACAAATTGTATACGATTAGCCAGATAATCTCATTTTAACATCCTTAATCCCTGGAACTCCAGCCACTGAGTTAGTGGTGAAAAAGTTCCAACCAAAACACACTGACTCCTGACGTCAGCTCACTCACCAGGTAGCCATTGCCTTCCACTGGGCTATTTCCTGGTATGGTAAGGTATGGTCAGCTCCAGTGCAGATCTCCATCTCCCCTCCCTGCTCTTGCATTTGTCCACTCCTGATTGCCTCTAGACCCTATGTGGCCTTCAGCCTGGGTTCTCACTGCAGCTTGTCTGGAGCAAGCATTGCATGTCTTCTCTCTCTGGCTGTCAGCCCCAACTAAACTACTCTGTCATATCTCTGCAACTGGAGTATGCCTAGTAAGGCAGAAGGGGTGTGGCTCTCAGCCTTCAGAGCAAAATTGACCCTTTCCTGCCAGTGCAGCGTGAGTGCACCCCGTCACATCTAAACACAAAAAAAGTGTCCCTGCTCTATAGAGCTTACAGTCTTGGTGTATGTTGAGACACAATGAGAGGAGGGGAATAAGTGAGGAAGTTGATAAGGTAATGGTGAAATGATCCTGTTTTAGTATACTAAGCAACAATCACAAAGTATTAGGATCTTAATCCATGCTTTTCAAAATCATTCTTGAGCATCAAGTTACAAACATCTCACATTAAGCTATTTATCAACAGGTCCACAAATATAAAACTTTCCAATTCTCTCTTCCACCTCCTTGCTCTCCTCTCTTGTGTATGGAATTCTCTTTACTCCACCTCTTCATTTTAGGACTGCCTCTCCATTTCCTTTCCCTCCCCCCCCAATACCCTCTTTTGTAACACACAATTCTACAGCAACAGCTTTCACCATTCACGTTTCTTCTGGATCTGATAAAGAGGGCAGGGTGTGCTACTGAGGTCACTCTGATTGGAGTGCATCTCCTGCTGGGTGGTAAAAATCAGCTGTCTGCTAGTAGGCTAAGTGCTTTACCGCTCCAAACACTTGGCTTCCACCAGCCTAGAAAGTAGAAAGGTCATTACCAAACAGGATGCCTGGGAATCAATCCATTAAGACAGAAGCTGCTTTTCTGGATTTTATATAATAAATCACTTTACTGAAGGTTAGTGACTACAGTGAATTTGAAAGAAAATAAAAGCAGTTGTATTTCTGGGATTATTACAGTAACTTTATTATTATTATTTTATTACAGATATTTGAAGTTCCATGTCTTATTTGGTGGGAATTTTGGAACGCCAACTAAAAGGTAGGAGTATAGTCTCATCATATATATTGTGAGCGTTTATGGTATGCACTGTAATTATTGGCAGCAAAACTAAATCAAAATTGGTCAGCCAAAACTTTGTTCAACACTACTTAACCATTTTACAGTCACATATTTTCATCACCCATCTGTTAATGGTTGTTAGTTTTATGCTGTTATATTTGTGGAATAAATCTTCCAGTTTAGCAACAACTATGATTTGCTTTGACATTTATTTGCCATTAGAAATAAGACATGTGACTGCAGCAAGCCATTTCCATTAACTTAGCAACTAAAAATAGCCTTCAAAAAAGGCTCCCAGACTTTAGTGCAAGCCTTTTTTATACAGCAATCACGTCTTTAATGAAAGGAACCAGACATTTTCTTGTCCTATAGTTAATTATTGAGAAAGTTATCTCCTCATACTACTTAAGGCAATAGAAATAACTAGTTTAAACAAACTAGTAGTAAAGAAACCTTTTCAAACATTCTTTTCAATACTAAATTAAAAAAAAAAAAAAAAGCAGGGAGCAATTCATATGGCCTGTTTGATTCATTTTGGACCAAAGAGAGTGTTAGAGAAACTGTAATCCAGCAGTGTTAGGACACGTACCTGAGAAACTTGAGTTCTAGTGATTATTTAAATAGAATAACTACAACAGATATCAATATAGTAGCACAGTGGTAAGGGCATTAACTTGAGAGATGGAAGACCTGAATTCAAAGAGCTTGATGTACCAGAGAGAAGGGGGCTTTGATCCTAGGTCTCCTATAGCATGGGTTGACATTTTGGGTATAAGAAATGCAGGTCTACCCTGGTAAACCTTTCAATCCCCAACCCAAAGCCTAGCCCACGGACATCTTCAGGCCCCATGCTTGGCCCCAATCCAACTCTAGTAAAGTGGTCACCAAGAGGTAAACCAGACTACTTCAGAGTATTTTGGAGACAAGTTCCACTACCCCATGGTGCCTGTGTAGTTAGTGGGAGTCCTCCACTCTGCTGTAAAGCAGAAAAACAAAGGAGCAAGTGTCCAGTCTGTGGTACTGTGGGGGGACTGATTTTTGTTGGGCTGAGGGATCCCTTTAAGAAACAAATGGCTTTTGCTAGTGTCAGTCGTAATTCTAGCCAGGTGAATATTACTGACCTCAACCCTAATCAGACCTCAGGGCCCTGCTGGCCTTGCTCCAAATCTAATCCTGGCCCAAGGGCCTCTGTTGGCTCCAGTACTAACCCTGACTTGGTTAAATCCTAATGCTGGTTGGTGATCCTTCCTGACCCCAGCCACAGCTCGAGTGAGGCCCTCTGCCAGCCCCATCCCACATCCTGGCTCCATTCCCACCCCCAGCTCTAGCCCAAGGTACTCTGCTCTACCTTTAGCCCAACTCTCTTAAAGTGGTAATTAAGGGGTTGACTGGATTATTCAGAGTACTATGGGGTGGACTCATATGTTCTTCCTTTACTTCCCGTCTTCTTGGTGGAAGGTCCCCCTCCCCATTCTACTGTGATGTAGTTAACTAAACAGCAGGTTCTCAGTCGGTGATCCTTTGAATAGATTTATGTTTGCTGCACTGAGTGTTGTTTTACAGAACTGGAGCTGTTTCCAGGCCTCAATCCTAACTTAGCCTGTTGATCACTATCATTCTTAGTTATAAACAGGAGCCCTCTGTTAGGCCCAGTCTGGGTTAGGGTTTAAATATTATGGTCCCCCAGGACAGTGTTAGGCTTGAGCCCAGTTCCCAGGACTAGGATCAGGACCGGGGTTGATAGGATTCCTGGGGGTCGTATTATGGTTACAAAAGGCAGAATAAATTAACAAAGTGCATGCTCTAGCTCACTTTGCTAATCCTAAATCCATTAATTTGTAGTAGGCCTTGCCACTGTTTCAATGTCAACTGCATTCTCCCCCAGTCCTCCCTGAGGGTACATACAGTTCCAAGCTCTCAGCCTTCACTTCTTTTGGGAGGAGACTTGCATTTATTCTTTGTCCTTCCAGACTGAGGGGTTAGGCTTGCAATCCCAGTGTACCTGACTGTGATTTCCCCAGCGGTTCTGTCTGGGGTCTAGCAGCTGTGGTTAATGTTTCCAGGGGCTACAACAGTATGTACTAGTTACAACCAGCCTTCACAAAGCTAAGTACAATTATTCTCAGGATAAAAGCATTATGGAAAAACATATGAAAAACACTAAAAGGTCCTATATACATTCTAAAAGCTTACCAGATTTCCTCCTAGGGGGCTGTAGCAGGCCAAAATCTTTGAATCTGAGTCACAAATCTATCAGTGGGTGTGATTCAGAAATGCTGTGCTGTTACAGCATTATTGTGTGTCATGGAAAACTACAAAACTGAGCTTTTCCTTTCCCAACTTCTACTTGAGATTTGCAGAAAAACAGTGAAATATATGAGTCTCACTTATATTTTGGTGCCTCTATAAAACTTCCTGCTGTAACCAGTTCTATATAATGTGGTGGTGTTTAGTGGAGGTAGAGAAAGAGTTGGGATGGGAGACATTTAATTGGTACTGTGTGGGGATGAAGTAGAAATAAAAGAAATTCTCTAAAACAAATAAAATAGATTATTGTTGCATGGTTTGGCAAGATTGTTTTATTTATGTTGATCATTTTGATTTATTTGTATTTTGCCAGCACTCTAAGGCCTTATGATGGAATCTACTGTCCTGTTGCTACAAATCAACGGGTGCCCTAGGGAAGGATCTCTGGAACTCCTTGATAAGGCTAGGAAACAGTCAAAACACTTAGGCCATTTGTAGACAACAAGACATTTGGTAGGTACGTCCACAGTACAATCAGCTTCTGGGCATGGAAAGGTAGTCCTGGATATTTGTACCTGGATCACCTGGCAAATGTCCTGTAGTTGCCTGCCTCTAAGGTAAAATTAAGAGGGATGAGACCCTCCTGCTAACAGAATATCTTTTGGCCTAAGGCAATGTTTCTCAAAGTGGTCCATGAAACCACTTTGAGAAAGCTGCTAACTGGCCTCACTGGTTTGTTTGTTTATTGGCACCACAGCCATGGAGCCTCACAGCTCCCATTGGCTCTGGTTCACTGTTTGCAGCCAAGGGGAATCATGGGGTTTCACGTACCACTTTGAGAAACACTGACTTAAGGGAAGGTGAGCCAAGAAAGCATGTTTTATGGTCTCATCTTTGCTTTTGATTTCTGTTAATATTTTGCATGTGCCAAACTTTATTAATAGCCAAGGTCATATATCTCTGAGGAAGCTGACATATCATTTTATGTATGAAGGTAATTGAGATTCTATTTATGGCAGAGTTGGGAAGATGACCTCTCTCTAAAGACAGATCTGAATCACATCCACTCAATTTCACAGCCTTTCAGACTGAATGTGTTTTCAGTGTTGCTGCAGGTGTGTGCAGGATTGAAGATAAGTGAAATAATATCTTTTGCTGGACCAACTTCTGTGGTTAGAAAGGATAAGTTTTCAAGCGTCACAGAGCTCTTTTTCAGCCAGTGCTTAGTCAATGAGCTTGACTGTCCTGTCTGTAACTGAAAAAAGCTTTAAAAACAATGTAGCACCTTAGAGACTAACAAAAAATGTAGATGGTATCATGAGCTTTCGTGGGCACAACCTACTAGACTACACTCTATTCTGGGAGCCTGGAATGGAACCCATGGTTTAGTTTCACTAGTAAAATGTGTTTGTGACCTTGTGGAGGTTGGTCCATGCAGAAAACAACAGCCTATTTCTGCTACCAGCTGGTCCTGTAGTTCAAGTCAAAGAATTTGAGAAATGACTCAAAGATTCTACATGCAAACCGTACTTATCACCTATGTGGGAAAATAGTATGTGATTATGTAGTTAAAGACTGTATCATGAGGCATATAAATGAGGCAAATTAAACATGTGGGCTACGTCTACACTGGCATGATTTTCTGCAAATGCTTTTAACGGAAAACTTTTCCGTTAAAAGCATTTGCGGAAAAGAGCGTCTAGATTGGCACAGACGCTTTTCTGCAAAAGCACTTTTTGCGGAAAAGCATCCGTGCCAATCTAGACGCAGTTTTGCGCAAAAAAGCCCCGATCGCCATTTTCGCGATCGGGCCTTTTTTGAGCAAAACAAATCTGAGCTGTCTACACTGGCCCTTTATGCGCCAAAGCTTTGCGCAAAGGACTTTTGCCCAAACAGGAGCAGCATAGTATTTCTGCAAGAACACTGACAATCTTACAGATCGTCAGTGTTCTTTGGAAATCAAGCGGCCAGTGTAGACAGCTGGCAAGTGTTTCCGGAAAAGCGGCTGATTTTCCGGAAAAACTTGCCAGTCTAGACACAGCCGCACAGGCAGCCTTAATTCTGGCTTTTTCCTAGCTTTTGAGTACTTGACTCTCCAGCTTTAACATTCTTTAACTTCACATTTTTGTATGTAGTGTAGGACCCTCTCTTAATTAGCATTAAGATCTTGCAGTAATTGTTGGAAATATTTTGTGGTGTAAAACATAATTAGAAAAGAATGTTTGTTAATATTTCTTTTACTTGTTTGTATTTGGTTAATGGGTACTGTCCTTTTAGGAACATAGCAGGACATTTACCTGTGGAGTATATTTGCAAGAGACTGAGTAAGGTATGTTTGCAGGCTTTTTTTAACCTGTGTCTAGACAGTGGAAAACTCTGCCTTTGTAGGTTTCAAACTGGCCAGATCATGATGTAATAAACTCATCTTTCAAGAATGTAAGGCTTCTTCATTAATACTAGCTCTTATAGGGGGACTAGATACCTTTGGGCAGCTAATGAGCTATAGAGTCTTTCACTTGTAGGTCACCAATTTGAATCTATGTAGCTGTCACTCTTTCCTAATTCACTTCAGCATGCTTCTCTTATTTTGGACTTTTGCATCAAGGTCAAAGAGTATTTCTATATTCCACATCAGGGTCATAGGACAATAAAGACTCCTTGCTGCCCAATATAAATATAAACAATATATAACTACTAACCTCTGTTAACAATGGCAATCCTGCCTAGTCTTCCCAAAACAGTCAAATCCAAAACATGAGGGTTTCTACATCATCTCTTTTTGAAGTTTAAGTGTAAAGTGTGTAAGTGTTCAAGAAGTGAGATCCTATTTTGTTAAACCCATATACCTCCTCAATACCTTGTTCATCTGTTTCAACTCCTCAGAAAAGGAGCTGCTGTGGTAAAATCGAAAATTTAAAACTTGAGGTGAAGTGGTTTAGTTTTGCCAAAACTAGATGTACAATAAATAGCTAGTTTAAATTTCAAGTATGGAGTTTGGTGGTACACTAAGGGATCTTTTGAGAAATAGCCCTAGTATTGTAAGAGTTAAACCACTCTTTACCTCTTTTAGGGCATGTCTACATTTGAAATAACTGACGTTATTTCAAAATAAAGTGCGCATCTACACAGCAAGCCGTTATTTCAAAATTATTTTGTGATGGAGGACTTCTTACTCCGACTTCTGTAACCCTCATTTTGCAAGGAGTAAGGGAAGTTGAAGAAAGAGTGTTCTTCCTTCAATTTCCTGCTGCGTAGACAGCGCCAAAAGCCGAATTAAGCTATTTCGACTTCAGCTACGCAATTAATGTAGCTGAAGTTGCTTATCTTAATTCAGCTTTAGCCCTGCAGTGTAGATGTGCCTTTAGTTTAAATGTCATTCAACCAACCAACCAACCAACCTAACTAGGTTTGTTCTTGAAAGCAGGTTTCTGCAGCTGTTCAGTAATGCATGGGGAATTTGCGGAGGAAAATGTGAAGAGCTGACTTGAGTAAATAGGGTATCAGACCATTTCCCCTAGTACTGTTTGGCATCAGCATTGGAAGGGATGAGTAGATTTGCAGGCTGGATAGAGCCTTTCTTAGTAAAGCACTGAATGCCTATGTATGCTATTTAGTTTGTATTTTGTATGGACTTGGAAGTTAACAGTGAGTTTTTTCTCTGGTCAGATTCTTAATGAGACCAACCAATTGTCCAGACTGATTTCCATAAACATGTCTTAGTCAAGGAGTAAAAGAAGATCCTAATTTCAGAATAAAAGCTTTCACATGAATGGTTGTTGCTTCTATCATGAAGTCTCCAAACTAAACAGATGGAGGTGATAAAACACCTGCTACTTGCAGGACTGTAGGCTGTCTGAAATTCTCTGCTTTTCATGGATCACCTGCTTTTCTAATTTCCTACTGAGTTTTAAGGTAGTTGTTTAAACACATGGCAGTCCAGTGCTTAAGTGATAGCACATTGCCAAAGGCAGGATTCTAGAGTGGCTCCAGCTGCCTGGATTGGACTGTTAGGGAAACACACAGAGAGCTGTCTTCTGAAAAAGGGTGTCTACTTCAGTTTCACTTGCACATACCAATCCTGGTCAGTCCAAAGTACTCATCTTGGAAGACATGGCTTAACATGGTAGTCAGCTGCATTCAGGAAAAAGAGGATGCTATATCCTAGGAAAGCAGGGGGATAAGTAGGAGGGAAACATTCAGGCACACAACATATGAGCTACTGTGTTTGCCAGTCAGATAAATGGTAAGAAAAGGGCCATCCATAGCTTTTGCCAAAGTAATGCTATAACTTTTGTTTAGGAAATAAGCATCTGAGTTTAACATGAGACCTTGGCTTTCAGCATTTAAAGTGAGTTTTTCAGGCGTAATTTTTCAAAGCATTTGTGTATGCATGTGTGGGTTCCATATATTTGTTTAAGCATTTATTCCTGGGTGTAAGTGGGGAGATGGACACACACACACACACACACAATTTTCAGAGAGAATGGCTGGGCATGTGCAGATGTGTGGACTGCAAGAGGCCATGTGTAAATTGGTTGGCTTGCAAGCATGTCCCTAAGCATTGGTATGCACAGCCTGCTCTTAGAGCTACATGGGCCCCACCCAGACTGTCAGTTAAGCAGTATGCACACTTCCTGTGCTGAAATAACAATGAAGAAGAAAGAACACCACCTTCTATTGGATTTATCTTATTTTTGTCACTTGCAGCATATGCGCAATAGCATTGTACTTAGGATCTGGAATAGAAACAGGTCTCAACATATCCCAGAAAATCAGAGCATCTCCAGACATTCTTACTGTATTCTGAAACAACACCCAACCAGAACTCAAATGTAAAGCTGCTTCCTATATCTATAAGAGATTGAAGGAGTAGCCTAGATGCAAGAAGGTAAAAAAAGTGTTGCAGATGATGCCTATCTCTAGTCTGGAGCATAGAAAGTTGGGAGATTGCATCTGTTTTTAATGCATGTTTAAAAATTTAAATCTCCTTTTTTATGTAATATTCATATGTATAGAATGTCCAGTCATGAGGTTGAACTAAAAGGCATCTTAAGCATCTTTTAAGACTGAGGTGTCGTTAGAGGAGATTTTGGAATAAATTGATAAACTGAACTGTAACAAGTTACCAGGACCTGATGACATTCACCCAAGAGTTCTGAAAGAACTCAAATGTGAAATTGCAGAACTACTAACTGTGCTTTGTAACCTGTCCTTTAAATCAGCTTATTTACCAAATGACTAGCAGATAATGTGACTCCAAGTTTTAAAAAGGGTTCCAGAGGTGATCCTGGCAGTTAAGAGGCTGTTAAGTCTAACTTGAGTACCGGGCAAACTGGTGAAACTATAGTAAAGAACAGAATTGTCAGACGCATAAATGACCATAATTTGTTGGGGAAGAGCCAACAATGTTATTTTTTAAAGGGAAATCTTGCAACGTCAATCTACTAGAATTCTTTGAGGATGTCAACAAGCATGTGGACAAAAGGGATCCAGAGAATATAGTGTACTTAGATTTCCAAGAAGCCTTTGGCAATGTGCCTCACCAAAGTCTCTTAAGCAAAGCAAGCTGTCACAGGAAAAGAGGGAAGGTCCTCAGAAAAACTCTCTAAAATATATAATAGATAACAAGCCAAACACTTTGTCTTTTATATTACATGTTTCATTAGACGTTATAATATGACATAAAAGCTGAGTTGATAATATTGCAAGGTTTTGTTTGAACCTTAATAAAAATGAAATTATTTTGACTATCAAATTCTAGTTATTACATTTTCAAAAGGAAACTTCATAATGTTTTTTTCAATGGGAAATTTCAATTTTCCATTCCAAATACGAACTAAAAAAAATCAAAATTTTTGAATTTCCTGTGGACTGGGAATTCTGTTCTAATGATTTCTACCTACCACCCTTTTGTAGGGAAAAGAAATTCAGAAGTTGGTCAATATAAACTTGCTTTATTTCTCATGGCTTGTCTATATCAGCGGTTCCCAACTGCCAGTCTGCAGACTGGGGGCGGGCCACGAACCTCTGACTGCTGGGCCGCTGCACACTGCCAGGCACGTTCCCAGTTGCTAATGAGCCCTGCCTGCTGGTGTTTTCCATAAGCTGTGCGCCTGCGTGCACACAAAAAATGCTCTTCCTGCCCACTTCCCCACACAGTAGCAGGGTGAGTGGCACAGTGGTCAGCTGGGTGTGCTGTGGCTGGAGTTGGGGCCACGGTGAGGCTGTCCCTACTCGCTCAACCTCACCGTGGCCCTGGTTCCTGCTTCAGCGGCCACTGTGTGGCCCAGCTGGCAGGGCTGCATGATGGGCCACTATTGTGCTCAGCTGGGGCCAAGTTCTGCATGGAGGGCAGCTGCTCTAGCTGCCAGGACCAAGTGCTGCATGGAGGTCAGCTGGCCCAGCAAGCCCCTTCTCCTCCTGTCCACACTGACGCTGCCAGGTGTCTCCCTCCTCCCTCTCTGCTTGGCATGAGCTGCCCCCTGGTCTCCAGCTGCTCCCAGCCAGCGTGCACATGCAGGGACCTGCTGCTGGCTGGCCACACTGAGCCCTGGGTGTTTTATCCTTCCTGGGGGCTTTTCATGCATAGGAAGCAAGAGAAATCAGGGTTCAAGGAATCAAAAGCAAGTCATTCCTTGATTCTGATTCGCACTATACATTTATTTTTATTATCCCAGCATCTGCATTTTGTATATTTGAAGAGCTCCTTACTCTATTGGCATTACATTTCAACAATTCACCATCTTTATTCCTCTGATAAAGTCCACATGACTACCCTAGCACTGTCAGCCTGGGATCTACAAAGCTTTCACTCATTTATTCATGCATGCTGCAGTTTCATTTTTTTCCCTGGCTGGATGCTGCTGACATGAGGGTTAGGAGCCCACTGCCCCATTCTGTGCCGTCATTAATGTTTTTTGATAAGAAAGCACTGTCCATATTTTTGGTTATGTTTTGCAATTCTTGAATACTACTTTGGTGGGGAATAATAGTAATAAAAAATCTGTTACAAAGACATGTATTGTGTGCGCACAGATGCAATGTAAAATAACATGACTGCTTAAATTAATTAGCATAATAAATATGCAAATAAATTACCATCATGAATAATTTGGCCTGTCCACCAAAAGTTTTTGAATGAGCTTGCTGGTCCATGGTATAAAAAAGGTTGGGAACCACAGGTCTATATGGACTATTAGACAGAAGCAATCTGAAATGTGATTCTGTATCATGCTAGCCTGCCGCAATGTAACTAATGATATACACTCTCTGATGCATGTTAACCTTGATTAATGCTCTTCAGCTAGTCCTGTTCCAAAGAGGACTAGCTCAGCGAGTTCTAACAAGATGTTTACACATGAACATTTGGGCCATGGCTGGTGCAGGGTAGATACCTACCCCAGCATGCCGTGGGCCGATGGTTCACATAGGCAAGCCTTTGGTTTCATCAGAGATGTGGCAGTAGGATGGTCATACTCCAGTATTTTTATTAATTTCTGAGAAGTGGCCTCACTACCCTACTATCTAAGTTAACTAGACTAAAGCTATCTCATGTATGTCTTCTCAAGCTGCACTAAGACCCCCCTTCCACTTGCAATGTTGGCAAACACTCAAATAGTTGAACCATTTTTGCTGGGGGATTTCATCTGGGGATCATATGCTGGAGATTTTTTAAAATAAAGTAATGTGTTACTAGTGTTGACATAAAGCCTCCAGCATATGATTCCCCATGATGGTGCCATTTTTCTTTCTACACATTATAGAGAGCTTCTCATACTGTTCCCTCAACTGATATGGTGGTCTATTTCGGACCCCATTCTTGTGATTTATCAGTAGATTGATCCATAAATGTTCTAGATCCCCTCTTTTCAAATAGTCAAAAACTGTAATGATGTATTTGATACAAAGTGTCATCCCTCTTCCTTTCTGCCCACTCTGTCTCTACTATAAAGAGTGTATCCAGTGAATTGTGACTTTCCAGTCATGTGACTCCTTTCATCAGGTTTCAGTAATACCAATTATGTCACATTTATTTTAATAAATGGAGCATTTCTAATTCCTCCTCATTAATCAGGCTTCTAGCACTGCTTTATAGGCAACTGAATAATTTCTTCTCCTTACATGCCTTGATTCTCTGCATTCATGCTTCCTTGAGCTTGAGTTATGATAGAGCATGTGTATTGGGCTTAACCTTTTTAACAGCCTTCCATTTAGAAGCTAGTTTAAACCTTCCCAGTTACTGTAAACTATCTGCTAGCCTGGTTCCCTTTCTACTGTGTTGGAGGCTACTGTATGTATATATGTATTTCAGTGTTTAGAGGCATCCTAGTTGTCCCTATTGGAAATGTTGAAAGAACATTACATTTGAAGCCCTTTATATATGTTGTGAAATCTAATTATAATTGGAATAGAGTAAGCCTAATATTCCATTGTTATGCGTGAATGGATATCTTTGTAAAATAATTGGATTTCTCTAAATAAAAGACAGTGTTCTTAGGAGAAAGCTGGCATAAAAGGAATGTTAAGATGAGGGACTTTATTTTCTTTCCAGAAGACCACATCTTTCTCATTTATCAAAACAGAGGGAAGAGACCAGTTCAACAGGGAAGATAATATTGTATGATCAACTCTTCTCCTTATACACTACATTCAAACCATCTTTCTTTCAGGAAAACAGAAAATAAAGGGGCAAGAGAAGATGGACGTTTTCAAGGAACTTTTTACTTGTTGCATGCTTGCCTATACAAACTTCAAAGGAAGCTGACAATACTGTGTATATCAATAATTGCTGGAGGCTTTGCTTCCTCCATTGGAAAGCAGGTTTGTTGTCTAGAATGCTAGCTATTTCTATGGCCTCAGAGTATTTCACTTGTAACAGTTGCTTTCAGTGGGAGCTTGCAATCATTGCTGTCTATAGTCCTTTATTGCATCCCTGCTCAAAACACTCTGCCCGGCAGAGGGGCCTGTATACTAAAGGTTATGTTCAGATTTGTTGTATTATACTTGTGAGCCCTGGAACCTCAATTCTCCCAGGGATCTTTTATTAGAGTTGATAGGTGAATATTCTCTTAGCCTTTGGAAACACTCAGGCAGGGACTGGCAGAAATTCACCAAGGTTGGGGGTCTCAAGGAATATTCCAATTATTTTTTTTTCTATGGCCAGAAGGTTACTGAGAAATGTCAGAAAATCAACAGAAATTGTCACTCTCCATGTATATTCTTCCTCTTGGGGAATTTAAGTTGTTAGACACCATAGTACAGTACTTTTTTTGCTTATTTGAACATGTTGAGCCAACTAGCTTCCACTATAATCTTGCATTTTGTGCCCTTTTTATGTTTCCTTATTTTGGTTGGGACCAGCATTAGAACATTCCACATACCATAATGCAATACATGACTGACTCCAGTTTATAGACTTGAATGGTTCAAATAAGTCTCAATAAGCAACCACAGCCTCAAATGCCTATCTTATCTGAAGCCAGCCTCTGTTCTCTTTTCACAGATATAAACTGTCAGGCACAGAAAAAAATCTGACTAAATTTAAAGCTGTGTGAAAATGTGGGTATCTGATGTCATTTTTGTTTCAAAATGGCATTGAAACTTGCATGTGCAAAACTGGAGACATGTCAATTTGCTCAGCCATAATATTATACCTGGGCATATAAAATTCAAACAAACATGGGGACATTTTCCCCAATTTTTTTGTGAAAAGCATTCCCTGTACCTGTACTAGCCATTAAGCTTTGTTGAAATTTTTCAAAATCTGAATTATGGGGAGAAAAATAATAGGAATGTAGAACATTATTGCTATTTTTCCCATAGAGGCCCCCCACTCCAGACAGTTCTAGAAAACATTTATATATTTATGCATGCATTTGTGGTGGTGTTTGGAGAACGTGAGAATTTTGATATTTTATACCAATATGTGCCTCAGTTTCCCCATGTGTTCAGAATTGCTATGCACTGACTGTAAAGAACAGGATGCATGAAGTGTTTTGTCATGTAATTGTCAGGCGTGAAATGAATGGGTTGTTAAGGACAGGCTTGGACCAACCCAAAACAATGGAAGATCCTACAGAGCCAGTGGAAACCCTAAGAACTGAACAATTTGTATTTTCCAGTAGGAGGCTTCCACCATTGGGCCCCTGAGCAAGGCAGGGGTGGGGTGGGGGGTTCCCATCAGCATAGGTAATCTACTTCTATGAAAAACAGTAGCTATGTTGATGAAAGAATTCTCTTGTCACCTTAGAACTGTCTACACTGAGGCTTAGGCTGGCTTAACTATATGACTTGGGGGGTATGGACTTTTCATTCTCCTCAGCAATACAGCTGGGTCACCTAACTTTCTAGTGTAGACCATGCCTCAGACATGGAAAGAAGAGAAACCAAGATTGTTCCTACAGCAGCAAGGCTCAAGGGAAACCTAATGGCTAGTATGGATTGTGCTTTAACCTTCGCTAGTCGTTGATTACCTAAGGACTTCTGGTGCTTGGTTCCAGTTGACTAATAACCCCTATTCTGCTTTGAAATGGTTTCCCTGGTGCCACTGTGAATGCTCAGTGTGGTGCATTGATCCTAAAGAGGGGAACAATCTCTGAAGAGGAGTCTAGCTTAGTTGGACTCCTTGGGCACAGTTCAGGGGGTGAAACAAGACTCCTGGAGCCAGAGTCTCTGACTTAGAGGCACTAAGGCCACAAGACTTATACTTATGGAAGAGTTGGAACTGCTGAAGGCCTGGCTCACTGAGGGGGCACCTCCCATAGATCATTTAAAAGTTGGGGCATAACACTGGTCCTGTGGAACTTATGTTCAGCCAAGGTGTCATATCACATGTGTTGTTTATGCCAAAGTGCTGAGGCCTGGCAGGTAGGTTAGAACTCTGATCACTATAGCCTCAGGTAGCTTCCCCTGATTGAGCAATTAGCTAATCAGAAAGAGACCCTGGAGAGATAAGTACTTCTTAGCCCACAGATGGCTAACCTGGTAAAAGCCAGGAATGATTTGTTACAAAGGAGGAGAACTAGACTAGCTGAACTCTCTGCTGAAAGAACTCTGGAACTGCGGGGATCCCTTTCCTTCTCAGAGCCCTGGTAAAGAGAGACTGAAAAACATAGGGATTGAAAACAGCGAAGCTGCACTGAACTGGTGGAAGTGGAATAGTCTGAAATAAAATACAGACAGAATGCCAAAAGAAAGAGGGGCTGAGCAGTTTCAGGGGTGTCAGAGAATAGGGACAGAGCCCAGTTACATATAGCTGCCTTTGGCTATATAGACACAAAATGGGCATCTGTAATTTTGTGGGTGTAAATTTAGAGACCACTTTGGACATTTGGCCCCTAAGGTGAAATTAAATTTGGCTCTTCTCCTGCTATTTTTACTGTTTCCTAATAGCAGAAAGCAATGTCTTATGGTCAAAACTGAATTTGGAGTCTGGAAACACTCCTTTCCAGCAGTGAAGTGTAATTATGAGAGTGTCAAAACCAACAGGTCTCAGACTGTTGAACAAAATATAGAGTAAAATATAAAGGGAATGAGCTTTGTGACTGATGGTGTTGACATTGTCCCTCTTGGTTCTACCTTGTGATGTTGGTCTTTGCTAGGCTTATGGAGTATTTTGATCTCCCTCCGTCATCCTCTTAATCATGGGGAAAACACTGTGTTTATTTTTTTGAAATGATTTCATAGGAAGGACACTAGTGACAGCTCATGTATTTACATGACTGAAACATCCCAGCTGAATGGATTCTAGGTACTCTTTCAGAAGACAGAGTACAGTCTTCTACACCTAGAATGTCTCAAATGCTGCAGTTTGTCCCCCTCTCCCCTCCCTCCAATGTACCCAATCAGGTAAATAAAAAGCCCCAGGTGCTCTCTGTGCATCAGGTTGGTAGACTGAAAATATTCTTAGCAATGGCATTCTAGGTCAATACACTTGAATTCCTTGTATGTTTAGTATGCTTCTGTAACCCACTTACCTGCTGGTTGTGCCTCACTGTCCCATGAGAGAGAGAGAAAGAGAGATAATCTGCTTCTGCTACCAGTTACTCTGCTAGCTCCAAAGGCAGAAGTCTGTGCTGATGATGCTCATTGAATAAGCAGCTGGATACAAATGTATTAGTTTCCTCAAGGGTTTTTCTGTGGTGTTTATGTTCACAAATATCAGTGAATCTAATAAATCCCTGTGAGGTGTGGTGACATTATTACCCCCATTGTACATATGGGAAACTACTAATTTTGGGTGCACAATTTGAGATGCCTAAAACCTGATTTCCAGAGTACTTAGCATTATATAGTTCTTCACCTGTTCAAAGCTCAGCTCCCATTGACTTTAGGTGAAGTTCCGAGCGCTCAGCACTTCTGCAGATCAAATGCTATTATCTTAAGATGGGCAGTCAAAAATGAACATGCATTAAGCATCGTGAAACGCGTTAAGTAACTTGCCCAGCATCTGTGGCAGAGGTAGGGATACAATCTAGTTATCCTGGGTAGCGTTTAAGTGCCTTAAGCATGAATTAATCCTTCCTTTTCCTGCAGTCTGCTTCCTCATTCATCACACACCTTCCAAATTCTGCGACAAATGAAGCAGGGCACCTACAGACAATAGTAATTGATTTATCCCTAGCATTGGTCCATTCTGTGCATTGAACAAGGCAGGGCTCCCATGGATTTTTCTAACTTTACATCCTGAATATTCTTGTGTACAGTTAAATGTACAAAACTATGTTAAACTATAGGTTGCCTAACTATAGCAGGTTACACTATAAATCCAGTCTAACACAGATCAGCAACGTATAGATCCCCTAAAACTATTGCCATCTGTTTACACTGAAAATCAAGAGTGCACTGTAAGAACAGTCTCAGTATTCATTGACCTGGTATCTATCCTGAAGGACTCTGATTGTTCTTGTTCTTTTGGCTCCTGAAAGTCTATTTATCTTTCTCTGAACATGTCACTTATGATTTTCCTCATGTCCACTGGGATGCACTGAAAAATGAGACGTGGTGCTTATAGTGAACTTTTTGCTGATAAAATAATTCAAGTAAATAAAGATAGATGGCATACCCTCTGCAATGCTTGCTCTAATGTTATTAGTGGCTTTTGGCAAGTACTATGTAACAATTAAGGTACCTGTTTATTCAGTTTTGTGAGTCATAGGCCAGCTTCATAGAAGGAACCAGAAGATTACACAAGATAAGGTCTTACAGTTGTCACAGGGAAATTAGCATCAATGATGCAGAAAATAAGTGTTATAGTAGAAGGTTACTGTTGTTAGTTTTTTTTTTTTTTTTTAAATCTGTTCCAGAGAATATGGATTCCTCATGGGTTTATAACATATAGAGGCATCAGGGAAGAAAGATCAGGGCAAGAACCACTTTCTCTGTAGAGCCATTAGATAGGGGTTATAAAAACAAAGCAGAAGGAAAACCTGGTTTGACCTTTCCGGCACAGCTGGCCTATAAATGTAATTTAGCAGGATACACAACCACTGCTGCTAACGATTAGTAGAAAATTCATTTGAAAGCTTAGAAAGGATAATGTAGTGTTACAGAGCAGGCTAAAATGTCTTAAATGCACAGTAATCTTGCAATAAATCAGACTCAGCTATGAAAAAAGGAAGTGAGGACAAATTGCTGCTTAACCTACTCTATAATAAGGATTAGGCTTTTCTAAACCAAAACAATCAACACCCTTCCCAAAACTTCTTACATGTAATTTAGCATAGTTAAAATCTAGATGCTTGCTTTCACATACAGCACCCACATCATATGTAATGCACAAACCTGATTCTTCATGTATTGGGCACAGCAGCAGTGAGGTGCCAGTGCTATAAGGAAACAGCATTCCCCCTGCTCCCCACCCAATGAACTGCAGGGGAAAACAGCAGAGAAGAGATTAAGCAAGAACATCCTTATCTTTCTACTAACCTATCAAAAGGTTTATTGGATTGCATACAGGGAATTATGCATTTTGTTCTCGTCACACCAGAAAAGGAGGAGAAAATTGCACAACTTAAACGTTACTATAATAAAGTCAGGAGTAACTGTCAAAATGGTGAAAGTATACTGGTAATGGAATTAAAATATATTGCTCAAACGTGCCATTTTAAAGAAATTTTCTATAATCTGATTATAGTGTTACCCTGATTAAATTTACATTTTTGTTTTTCTGTGGTTTAAGGACACCTTTAAAGTAATGGGAAGAGTCAGGCTGACTACAAAATAAAACATCATCATGGCCAACATTTATGTTAAAGTCTCAGAGGGGTAGCTATGTTAGCCTGTAATTTTAAAAACAGTAAGTAGTCCTGTGGCACCTTAGGGTACGTCTACTCTCTGAAGCTATTTTGGGATATCTGAAGTATCTCAAAATAGCTATTCGAAAATAGATTTCGAAATAACAGGCGGCTTATTCTGACATCCCGGTAACCTTTGTTCCACGAGGGTTAAGGGGCATTTTGGAATAGCAAGTTATTTCAAAATACACTAGAAATAAGCTATGCAATTTGCATAGCTTATTTCGAACTAAGGGTGCTATGTAGATGCACCCTTAGAGACTAACATATATATATTATCATGAGCTTTCGTGGGCAAAACCCACTTCTTTAGGAGGCTGAGTTTTATGTGACAAAAGTTGACCATTGGTGGTTTAAAGCATGTTCGTGTGCCTCTTCATTAAGGATGAGCTGAATCTTAACTTTTCCTACCAACACAAAATTCACAGAAGTTCCTCCTCCCATTGCCACCAATTACATGTAGATTAAAATGGTTTTAAGAATAAGACTTTTATAAATTCATAATTAAAGATGAGTGAACTGTTTGATATCAAATAAAAGCATGGCTGAATCATCAAAATTTAAACCAACCTCCTTTCTTTAAATCAAAAAGGCTTCATTTTATGTTCCTGTATATAAAGCTTCATACTGGACCGAAAAAAGCAGTAGAGACTGAACACAGCAAAAAATTTTTGACAATAGTTGTGCCAAAACTGGAGAAATCTGGAAAGACTGAAAAAAATCTCTGAGCTCAGTTTCATTAGGCTTTGGATTTTCTGATAAGTTTTGAAAGAGAATCTGAATTGTAGTGCTGACGTAGACAAAAATCAGATTTTGTGAGGTTCACCCAGC
Organism: Rafetus swinhoei; assembly: GCA_019425775.1. Classification (NCBI taxonomy): domain Eukaryota; kingdom Metazoa; phylum Chordata; order Testudines; family Trionychidae; genus Rafetus; species Rafetus swinhoei. Next base: position 62,091,182 of record CM033427.1, read on the forward strand.
ACTAACCACAGCTACTCACCTCATTAAGAAATCTAATTTACTCCTGCTGCATGCATGTTCCCTCCTAGTGAAAGTAATGGCCATTATGGAAATACAATATATATATCAAGAGGACCCATATAGTGTTTCTACTTTAAACCACCTTTACCTTCATAGATTTTCAGTGTTAATACTGATTGATAACATTCTGTCAACAAAATCTTAACCAAAATCCAAGACAACTAGGAACAAAAATAGTAAAGCGATATTTTTGCTACTTAACCTCAAAAATGTTCTACCAGCTAAAACCTGTGGTTTTTAATTGAACAGAATGACAAAAGAGTGAGAATACACAGCAAATACAGAAAGGAAAAATATACAAATAGCTCTATCATAGTCAATATAGTATAGGATACCACTGAAAAATCCATACCCCTGAGTAACATTGTTAAGCTGGCGTAACCAACTACATCAACATAAATGTTCTTATGTCAACCTTCTGCCACCCCTCAGGGAGGGTACTTATTCTCAGGATAGAACTCCTTCCATGAGTATAGGTAGCATCTATACTGAAGTGCTGCAGCTGAGCTCCTGGAGTGTTTCAAATGTAGACAAGCTCAGTAATATGTTGATATGCCTCAAATTACAGAGATGAACTGGAAATGAGCCTCAAATAGACTATGAAAACTAATGACAAAGCTGCATCTGACGAAGTGGGTCTTCACCCACAAAAGCTTATGCTCCAATAAATCTGTTGTTAGTCTTTAAGGTGCCTCAGGACTTCTTGTTTATGTAGATTCAGATTAACACGGCTATCCCCTGATACTTATGAAAGCTAAATCTTTTAACTAAGCACCCAACAGAGTGGAAATCTCATGAGATATCCCAGTAACCTTGCTTCTAGTTGGGCCAGATCTATAAGTGCAGAGGAGTGCAAAGAGAAAGAAGACAGACATGTTGAACAAGTAAAAAGCTAACATAATGGAAAACAGAAACAAGGTTAAAGGAACAGGGGAAAGAAGAAGCGTGGAGAAGAAGGGGAGCATGGATAGCAAGAAGGCTGAGGCTTAAGTGAAGAAACTGTGAGGAAAAGGTTTGGAGCAACATCTGTAGATTCTAAACAGATACTGAGAAAGAGACATGTTTAAACAAGTCTCATATAATAATTCCTTACACGGAAAATCTTCACTTTTGAAATTTTAGCTTTTCCTTTTTTTTTTACCAGAAGTACTTTTTCTTTATTCTCATAATAATTTATATTAGCACAGTCTTTGTTTTGCTCAATGCACGGTGGATTGATGTAAATTCTAGTAATTTAAATGAACTTGCAGGAAACCTTGATTTAAATAATAGATTTTAATCACTTATAATTCTTAGTTATTTTCCTAAAGGAAGATCCATTCTCACTGGTTGGCAATCATTAGAAAGTTTTACTTTACAAACAGTTATAACATTTACACTGTTTGATACCATTTTTTGATAGACAGGAGGATATAAAATATCCATACATGTGGATTTTATAAATATATAGCTTAACATGCATATTTTCAAATTCTTAATTTTTATTTTTATTAGTTTGAAAAGGTGAAGGGTGCATTTCTTATTTGCTAGATTTTTTTTTAACTCAGGATTAGTGCCAAACTGCATTTGAGGGTTAGAAATTATAATTCAGTTAAATATACAAAATAGTATTTTAGCATAATTTGCTTTTTAATAATTAAATTACCTTTTAAAAGTGTTGGATACATAAGAACAAATACAAGTATAAACTGTTTTGCATTTAAAACTAATTGGTTTATTAAACAAAGGATGGTTTAACTGCAGTTCATGCACTAATTTTTTTCTAATCACTATGAGCCAGATTTTCAAAGGTATTTAGGTGCTAAAAGGATTGCCAAGGGTTCCTAAATAGGGTGTGTAACTCCTACTGAAATCAGCAAAGTGCTTTTGAAAATCTCACTAGGTATTGATCTGAATTTCAGCAGCTTAAATGCTTTAAAATCTGCCCCCACATATTTCCAGATGTTAGAATTAGATCTTATTCTCTGCCACTTGCCTCTGTTGCATAGGTTGGGAGAAAGGGGGGGAAAAAATTCTCCTGCTTTTCAACTCCTAGTTGGTTTCTTTTCCTCTTTGAATAAACTAGGCCAAATGAAGACAATATTGTATATATCTGCACCTGCTAGCTACATTGAAATCCCAAAGTAAGATAAGTTTACAACACAAATATAGATACTTTCAATTTGAAAAAATATAAACATCACCATTTGCTCAGTTGTACAACCTGAACAAATAGACACTTAATGCAGTGAAAAATATAGATACATCCTCCTAAACAATGAGTCTCCCCCTGAACCTGTATAACTGGTGTTGATTTTTAAATAATCTGATTATCATTCAAGGAGGGCTCACTCATGCTGCATATTCTTTATTAAATGATTTTGGTAGATGATAGTTGGGGGCTTAAACATAGGTTGTCATAATTTCAAATTGAATTTCAATAAGATTTTATTTGTACAAAGACAACAATATTTTTAACTTAAATAGAAAAATCAGATTGAAAAACTCATTGCTTTTTATGCACCCTGGATCAATAAAGTTTCACAGCAAAGCATTTTTCACACTTGCTTAGTTACAATCAATCAGTTTTGATGAGCGTCTGTGTGAAAAATTTTCATTATAAAAATGCCTTGTGGGGCACTTTGAAGAAGAGTTTCTGAAGCTTGGGAGCAAAGGAGAAATTGTCCAAGACCAATCTTCCCAATCTGTTCTTCTGGTGTGATTGCAATATATTCTAGAGGCCTGGTAGGGCTGTCAAGACTTACTTACTCACTTGTGATGTGTTAAGTGCCTATGTCTGGGATAAAAACTGCTGATTGTAATTGGTTTACATTCATTGTTAAACTACTGAAAATAGTAAAATGTTGGTATAGTAACGTGGCTGCCCATTCAAAAGGAGGAGGGGCTAAAGCAAGCCAAGGGGAGCCTGCACAGATCTCTACAATTACTAAATGGCTTGTTGGAAGCCCATAAGGAGGAGGTTTGCTGAGACAGCCAGTGTTACCCAGTGTGCTGATCATGCCACTGAGATTGACTACCTGGATGAAAAAAGAGGCTGCTTAGTAAATCTGGGGGCAGTCTGTCCCTGGAGCTGGAAGGAGATTGATTGGCTGCCTAGAAGCACCTAGGTAAAAGAGTGCTGGGCAGGGCAGTAGAGTTGGGGAGAGTTCTAGCCAGATGTGGAAGGGCCTAAAATAGGGTTCCTCAAAGGGGGCTGTTGGCCCACTTTGGGAAAGCTGCTAGCAGGCCCACACTGCTTTGTTTACCCTAGCCACTGAGCGTCACAGCTCCTGTTGGCTTCAGTTTGCCATTTCCAGTCAAGGGGAGCCACAGGAAGTGGCAGAGGAGAGATACAGGCATATGGCCCACTTTGAGAAACACTGGCCTGGAAGATGCTTGGGCTATGTGGAAGTGGCCTAGAGAAGAAGAATAGCAGGAGGGCAGCAGATGGCTGCCACTAGAGGGTCTGTGGGTGAGAGCCAAGAGGAGTGGGAGGACCTGGATGTCCTCCTGTTGCCAGTAATAAAAGTGGACAAATAAGACTGCAGTATGCCCCTGGAGTAAGGGGACAGATTGGGCACTGCAGTGAGCTACTGAAGCAAGTGTTTAGGCTAAGAACTGCCAGGCCCTGGGAGGGCAGACAATTAACAGAGAGCAGGGACACCACCCACAGGGGAGAAAGGAGCTGGAAAAAAGCTAATTCCCAAACCACCAGAAGAAGGTGCTGGGTAAAGGGGTGAGTACTCACCTTCTTACTCTTGATATCCCACTTACCTATTTCTGAATGAGTGTAATGATGATAGTGTCCTTAATGAGTCAGACACAAGAATGAAGGTTAATGGCTTTCCAGAGGAGAAACATCTGGGTTTAGGGCTTGGGCACATTCAGTATGCAGTGAGCTGAGAGAGATTAGAATGGGTATAAAATGTTGCACTTAAAAATGATGATGCCAACATCTTTGAAGTTTGTGATACTTTTAATTTATCTCTTAAGAAAAAGTCATAAAGGTAAAAAGCATTCGGGACAAAAAATAAGCTTACATATCTGTAATTACAGCCAATAAAAAAATTGTTCACAAAAGAGGAAAAATTTCTACTATATTCAGGATAACATTATCAGTGGGGTGGGGAAAAGAAGAAGAGAAGGAAAGAGAAAGGAGTTGGCATCTTTAAAAAAACCACAAAATAGAAATGTAGTAGTTTAAGTGTAAGCAATTTTAAGCTGCTATTTTGTTCCCAAATGCAGAATTGAATTATTTTAGGAAGTAACAAACAGCTGTAAGCAAAACTTAGCAAACTAGACAACATAGGTTTTGGAAAATGTGTGAAATAGCATGTCATTCTTTCTATGTGTCTTTGACATCAACAAGACCTTCACTTGGTCTGAATAAAACAATGTGCTTTTTTCTTTCCTTGGGCACAATTGCAGTTCTACAGGAAATAGTCAATGTTAGAACTCAAAGAGAGAGAAAGAACATCTTCACAGAGCATTTTTCTCCCTATAAGCATGTTGGCCTTGGCTATATCAGGGAAAATATATACCTTTTGCTCATTATAAAAAAATTATGCTTTTTCCATGCTGCCTTCATTAATCATTTTTTATCAATAATTCTTTCAAAGGAAACAACCATAGAAAGTGGTTGAGTAGGTTTATTTTAAAAACAGAAGCAATATCTGTATTAAGTGTAGTCCCCTTACTAAAGGTGCCTCTGCTTATTCTCTGGGAAGATCCTGTGTGTTGCAATCTAGCCCCAGAGACTACAATTCCCAGGAGCCCTAGAGGAAACCAGGAAGGAAGTGACCCTTTGTTTGGGTGCTGGGTCTCTCCACGTGTATGGAGAGTCTCTCAGCAGTCTGTGGACTCTTCCCTTTGTTTTTGGAAAAGAGGAGCCAGGCTGCTGTGGAGGAGTTTTAGCCAGTCCAGGAGCTGTTAGGTTGCAGCTACAGACTTGGATTCAGAGCCTTTGGGTTTGAGATCTAGCAGGCTGCTTCTGATTGCCCTTTAGCTGTACCTGTGGCTAGAAGTACTACTCTGCGCCCAGCACACAGAAGGAGACTAGAATCATCCAGTCCAGCTGCAAAAATCTTCAAGCGCGCCCACGCAAGCAAGAGTATGGTATTGTGAGTCCTGAGCAAATGCCAGATAGATACGTTCCTATTATTTCTGTGTACTTTGTTAGTGTTATTCACTGTTAATCTGTTAAACTCTGTTTCTTTAAGTTGTTAAGTAAAGGTTGTTCTTTCTACTGTAATCTATCAGATGTATACTATTTATGATGTGTAATTGTTCTGGAGCTAGATCCAGATTATTGCTGGAATAATTTTATTCCTGGAGGCTCTCAAGGCACACCATTAAGTGTGTACAGGGCCAGCCAGGTGGAGGCAGCACCATTATATGTTATTTATGAGCAAGGGACAGCAGCAAGGAGGTGGATAGGGTTTCCCCAACTAAACAACATCACCACTGGGGTACTCAGGATCTCCTTTTATGTTAAAACCATCAGGCGCCCAGTCACACCTGTGAGTGTGACCTGCTCCCGAGTAACCTGGGGAGGAAAAAGGGGGTTACATAAGTATTCACAAAATCTTTGCCTGATGGTGCAGGTCAAAATAACCAATAGAATCCAAGAAACCAATAACTGCTCACCAGGAATTTTCATCATTTTCCCCAACACTGGCTTAACATTAAGGGTAGCAAAAATAAAAGCCTCAGTGATGACCAAGGCACAGAAGTTCTTGTAACAACTACTAACTGGGTTCACCATAAAGACTGATTCAGTCAGGATTCTTATTTACTTTTAAACATGAGTCTATCAGGCCAGTACATGTAGGGTGGGCTTTACTGAAAAAAATAAATTCAACATTGGGCTAACTCTGCTCTTAGTGAAATCAATGAGAATGTGACTTCAATGGCTATAGAATTAAGTCCATACTGAGGACTTTGGAAAATTCCACACCAAGTACAGGTTAAACCTTTGTCGTCTGGGATTCTCTAGTCTGGCAACATCTGTAGTCCATGGGACCATGGATGTTGATGGGCCAGAGAGCCCCAGCCACAGAGGTTGCCAGCGGCTGGGAGCTCAGGCCGGCAGCCTGTAGGGTCAGTGTCCTGGTGGCAAGAAGTCCGGCCAGCATCGGGAGCAGGGCTGGGCGGGGAGTCGCACCAGCTGAGAACATAACTCCACCAGCCAGGGATACAGAGCCCTGGCTGGCCAGGGGTGTGGGGCTGCCACCAGCTGGGGGACAGAGCCCTTGCCAGATGGGAGCAGGGAAGCTCCTGTGTCTGAGGATATGAAGCCCGTGCAGACTGGAAGTTCAGAGCTGCTACTAGCTGGGGGCACACAGACTCTCTGGCCAGAAGAGCAGAGCCGCTGCCAACTGAACCCCAAGGACTGGAGTGGGGTGGTAGCCTGGAGTGGAGCCCCACCAATGGCTGGGGACAGCACACTACCTGGGCTGGTGGCCAGGAGGTGAGCTGCGGAAGAGCTGGAGGCTTCACCTCCCCTGGTCCAGCAAATTCTGTCCTTTGGGACCACTCAGGTCCCAAGGGTGCTGGACCAGGGAGGTCCAACCTGTATCTGTAACTTGTCAGATAACATGGATGCATCCAAGTTCTTCTGAAGTCAATGGGAATCTTGTCTTTGATTTCAGTAGGAATGTGAATAGATTCCACTCTCATTGTATTTATTGACATATTTCTTTAGATCTATTAAGTCAGTAGATGTATAATTTTGTTTGTAATGAAAAGGGTTCGAAAGGAACTTTATTCATATATTTTAAATGACTCAATATACCATCATGTCCCTTACTAATTTAGGACAATTATGTGTATCCCTATTTTAAGGTCATGTTTATTTTTCAAACTTCCTAATGTAATTGGAAAGTCACATTTTACTTCTTAAACTAAAACTGTTCATAAACTATGGCTCAAATCCTATCTATCTATTTCATTGGGGGAAGTGACATATTACCCTGTAGTCTTGTGTACTGTATGATGGCTGTGTGCTATTTGGGCCAATACTGAGTTGACACAGATAGGGAGGACCCTCTTCACCTCCAACTGGAGTTGGTCTCTTTCTTCATGATGGAAGGATTCACTTTTTATCAGACTCCACCTCATGAAGCAGCTTCATAGCTCATGACCTCATAAGATTCCTTAGCTGCTGAGGAAGGATCCTGTATTACAGAATTTCATCCTACCTTGCAACCTTTGCATCAAGACTACAGGGAGACTGATGCTCCAGTATATTGAGGTTTTTTGTTCTAAGCAGACACAGACTTACTCTCAAATTTTACAATCTTACACTTATTTTATCATCACATAATTAAGTTTAGAAAGATTAACTTTGCTTCCAACAGTTATTCCTAGTGGATTGTGACCAGTTATAGAAGAAAACATCATTTATTAGTCACACCCGGGGAAGAGTTTGTTCTATTGCAGTACATAATAATATAGAGTATGTAGTAATAATCTTCAGGAATTATTGCTTCAAATATATAAATAATACTTACTATTGATTTACAATTAAATGGGTCTTCTGTACAAAATTGGAAGCTTCATCCAAAAGGCGGAGGAAGGGAAGGGAAGGACTTTAGAAAAGAAAAAGCTTGCTGTGTTAGGCAGTGTCCAGGTTAATCCTGATTTTATAAAAACAAAACAATTCTACTCGTGTATCTGTATAGAACAAAGGCACTATTAAAGGTGTGCGTAACAGAATACGGAGTTAGAAAGGAACATAAAATCTCTCTAATCCCATGATATGTTATGAAATGGGACATTGGTCAGCTTTTTTAAAAAAAGATGCTGCATGAGACAGCTTGTGGCTTTGACAATGGGACGCTGCAGTAGATGGGTAATGGGAGAGACGTGTTCTGGAAGAAAAAGTTAGTGGAGGCAAATCTCATTTCAGTTGTAGTTTTTCCACAGTCACTTATCTAACTTCACAATTAAAACTGAAATGGGAGATAACTACAGTACTTTAATTCTGTCTGGAATTGTTTAATCCTGTATCTCCAAGGGTACGTCTACCCAGCAACATTATTTCGAAATAACTTAGTGTGTGTCTACGCAGTTATTTTGAAATAATGTCGAAATACTGTCAAGCTGGATGACTTCTTACTCTGACTCCTGTAACCCTCATTGTATGAGGAGCAAGGGAAGTCAGAGGAAGAGTGCTCTATTTCAAAATAAGTGCTATGTAGATGCTCCCAGTTTCAAAATAAGCAAATTGACTTAGGTCAATTTGCGTAGCTTATTTTAAGTTAAGCCCTGCTGTGTAGACACACCCCAAATGTGATGGGGTTTTTTTTAGTGCAACTGAGGACTAGCATTCCCTTCCTGTTCCTTTTTATACAATAGATACCTTTAAAAAAAATCAACATCTGTTTACTGTTTCAGTCCACCACAGTACAATATTTGCACAGTATTTTTTGTTCTAAGTAAAGTGGTTACCATTGAAAAGTGAGAATTCAGCAAATTATACCATTTGATATCCAAGAGAACTCAGCTATTACCTTTTCAATACCTATAGAAAAATTGCTCCTCAGATCTCATTATGTGGAAACTATTCACAATGTTGACTTGTGAATAATAGTCACTGTCTGGGAAATATAGTAGTAAAATAATAATTCTACAGAAAATACTTGATTTCTACCTCTAATGGCATCTGCTATAAGATTAATTTTAACTGTTTTATATAAAATGTATTTTGTCTTTTGAATTAAATAGATACTAATAACTGATTTTAAAATGTAATGAATAAACAATGTACATATTGCTCAACGGGCTTTCACCTCTGTGTAAATTGCCTCTTTTCTACATGCAGAGTGTTCAAGCAACGACATCAAGACACTGCCGGCTCTCTTGCCACCATCCAAAGAAAGATGGGGGTAATGGACAGGTTGCCGCTGGTTGCATATTTTTCAGTCTGCACTGATTTCCAAATAAATTCTCACTTTTGAATTAGTGTTATGTTAGACTGCATTATAGCATTATGTTATGACAGAAAAATGCTAATATAGTAATAAGTTGCTAGCATTATATTAGGTGGATGTCAAAATATTGCTATTAGAATCATTTCATATATATTTCAGGTGCTCTGTTTATGCCAGGAGAGCAAATATATTTTAGGTGGTTTTTTTGTTGTTGTATTAGCTCACGTTTCATTTTTTTTCCAATTCCTTTCCCCCCAATGCTACACTTCCCCACCACACAGAACTACATTTTCTCTTGTATATTTTCCTCTGTCTGGTTTTCATGTCTGCTCTTATGCTTCTCTCTCCTTGTTGCAAATATGTTTCTTTATAAAAACTCCCCCTAAATTTATGCTTCTTGCACAAGTCCTCTTAGCGGTATAGAAATTAAAAAGCAGAATTAAAAAATTCTGCATAATTTTCAGGTTAACCCATCACCTGCTCTAGTGGTACATTATTTATCTATACTGGATTAGCCTTTAGGCAATCTGTGGCTATGCCACCAGCCTCATGTTGGGGGCAGCTCCATGCCTGTGGAGCAGCCTTGGAGACAGATTGTGACTGAGTGATGTTATAACCCCCATTTCTTCTTGTGTGTGTCCTGTTCTGGGTTGTGGAAATATGCCCCATGACAGCCCTACAGCTGATGTGGTGCACATCGGCAGGTGGGCCTGAACAGCTGTACTCCCTAGAATATTGAGGCTCAAAGTAAAGACTCCATTCACCTTCCCAGAAAGGGGCACAGTGGCTGTGCTGAGACTACATCTGTACTGCTGCTTCCAAGGCAGGTAACCACAGTAGGCAAGGGAATGGGGGGAGCCTTATATCCCTTGTCTCCTCCGTGCAGCTTCTTGGAGCAAAGGGTGGCTTCCCCATCATGTCTTACAGTACTACACACACTCTCAACAAGCAAACAATGATCAGTTTATCAGTGTTTTGAATATTCTTAGACATTTATGCTTGCAATTAATATGAATCAGCACTGCTGTGTGTATTAGTATTCCTGCTACCTGAGTGACACTCAGCAACCCAAATGGAACATCATAGAGCAAATCTGAGATGTGGCCAGACTCCATCATCTGGGCACATCTACTAATGCTTGCAGACTGGTGCTGGGGGAGGGGAGTGGAGGAGAAATGGCGTGTAAACACTGCATCTTTTTGAAGAAGTATTGTGGGATTTACAAAAGGCACTATGGGTAGAATTTTCAAAAGCATCTACTGTATATTACTGAGGATCCAGTGTCCCATTTTAAAAACTGACGTTGGCATTTGGGTATATCACATGTCTGGCACCTGGGACCCTGGGAACTGATCATAAGCCCATCCTCTACCTGGCAGTTCAATGAGCACAGGGGCCTGGGATCTATGAAGCCCAACTGGGCACAAGTCCAGCCCTTACACTCTGATTTGGGAGTGTTCTAAGACTCCAGATCAGGCTGCAATCTTTACTTAAGCCAGAAGAGGAAACAGGACTTTGTACATCTGGGCTTCACCATGCCATGTACTGTGCTGGTCTGTTGTTTACCTGATCCAGCCTTCTGATCCTTGTATTCTGTCTCACCTTGAGTCTTGGTAAATGACTCTTGATTCCTGGTCTCAGTGTGCATAACTCATGCAGTTTTGAAAATTCCACCCATAGTAAGCAGAAGATGAACTTTACATCATCATGACAAACTCATTTTTCAATCTTAAATTTCAAGACTATAAACAGATACATTGTAACAACTTTTAAACTCTAAACTGATACCTTGTCTCAGAAAGCTGCATAAGGTGGATGCAGGAATGATGCTGAAATCATGAATCTCCAGTATTTATAATTGGAATCGTCTAGTTTCCAGTTGCAAGGAGGATGGAAAAGGTGTAGTTTTAATTTGGGATCCCTTAGCTTCTAAATTATTGCTATATCTTTCTAAGAAATTGCTGCACTGTAGTATTTAGTGGCATAATGTTGCCAGCCTGATAAGATGTGTCCATGTTACAGCATCAAATGGTGTTGGCTATTCCTGTTAAAAAATGGTTGTCAAGAACAATTTTGGTTAATACAGCAAAATGCTTGACATTTTTAGTCTTAATTTTTTATATAGTTGTAGGTAGAGAGGTTGGAACTTTGTTTTATGTTGTGTTCCATTATGGATTGGGGTTATGGTGGTATATGTATCATTACTCATGGAAAATGCCATATTGATAAACCACAGAGACTGAGGGACTGTCTGCAGGTATGTCATAGTTGGGCAGCTGCCCTGCAAGACTCCCCACACTATTGAGAGATCTGACTACCAAGAGAGGGAAAATTACCTTTATGGTGACGCAATCATTCTAAAAGTCTCAGAGGCATAGCCATCTGTCATGACTCAGTTCCCCAACATGATACTCTGAGTACAGAGATGGGGAGCTGGCTAATAGAATAAACTCTGTAAAACCTGTCTCTGTGACTCCCAGGCTACGTCTAGACTGCAAGCCTCTTTAGAAAGAGGCTTTTTCGAAAGATACTTTTGAAAAAGCCTCTTCCGAAAAAGGGCGTCTAGACTACAACCAGTACTTTCAAAAAAGCAAGCAGCTTGCTTTTTCGAAAGAGAGCACCGAGGCAGTCTGGATGCTCTCTTTCAAAAAAGCACAGGTTGCATTATGTAGCTCCTTTTGCTGCATTCTTCCTCGTAAAACGAGGTTTTCTGTGGTCGAAAAAACTGCCACGTTCTTTCGATTTACTTTCGAAAGAACGCGGCAGCAGTCTAGATGCAGGGGAAGTTTTTTTTTTTAAAAAGGCCACTTTTTCCAAAAAAAACCCTGTAGTCTAGACACACCCCCAGAGACAAACTTGTCTGGTCTCAGTCTCCCTGAGATCCAAAAAGACAGACTGATTCGTTCGCTACCACCACCCAAGTGAGTAAAAGAAAATATAAAATAAAACTTTTTCTAGGGAAGAGATTACTTGGGAATCCCCTCCCTAAGGCAAAGCTCTCCCCCGCACCCCAACCTCTGTTTTGCTTGGAGTTGGGAAAACAAACAGAGGGAATCGGCAGAGAACAATGGGCTCTGCTCCTCCTGGACGATTTAGGCACACAGGCTTAAAGACACAACAATCAACCAATACTGGTTAATCAAAACAAAAAGGAAAACACTTTTATTATCAAAGGAAAACTTCTGTTACAAGCAAAGTAAATGACTGGGTGTTAAAAAGCCATGGAGTGAAATAGTCTCGGGGAAATCCCTCGGTTGTAATCCTTAGTTACAAAGAGAAGAACAATTACCTAGCTCAGACATGATTTCCAAACCCCCTAAACAAGGAAAAAAATAAAACCTGATGGACCATCTAAACTTTTCCCTACTAACATATTTCAAGAAGTCCATTTCTGGGAAAGCCCGTCTCCCTCCATACCTGGAAAAAACTGCTCTGGTCTCAAACAAAGAAGAGAAGAAGAAGAAAAAACCCCTCTCTTTCAGTTTGAAATTCCTATCTGCATTTTTATTGGCTGGCTGCCCCAAGCCTCCTCCCTCAGGTGGTTCTCCAGTTGTTTAACCCTTTCCTCATTCTCCAGGTAAGTCAGACTGTCTTTAGCAGCTCCATATTAGTCTGTAACTTTAAAAAACACTTTTAAAAACAAATAGACCTGTGGCACCTTAAGAGATTTGATCTCATCTGAAAAAGTGGGTTTTGCCCACAAAAACTCATGATACTCTCTCTAAATACTCTATTTTTGTTAGTCTCTATGGCGCCATGAGAGTGCTCATTTTTAGAAGTTGTTTATAATTATTCTAAGTCCTTATTCAGTCCTAATTTGATCACGTTAAATTTGCTTATGAATTGCAGTTCTGCTGTTTCTCTTTGTAGTCTGGTTTTGAAGGTTTTTGTAAAAGGATGGCTACTTTTAAATCTGTTACTGAGTGTCCAGAAAGGTAACATCCAAAAACTAGTAGGAGAACACTTTAACCTCCCTTTAACCTTAAAGTGTTCTCCTACTAGTTTTTGGATGTTACCTTTCTTGATGTCTGATTTATGTACATTTATCCTCTGTGCCAAATAGATTATAAACACATGACTAGAATGTTAAAATTGGTGAATCATCCAACTAGATTTCAATAATGACAGCAAGATTGAGCAATTCCAATCTGTCACCAGACTCCTGGCATTGATGTCTAGGAAATGTAAGGATTTCTTCTCTTCTATGTTCTTTGATTCCTCGATTTAATTTTGTTCTCAACATCTCAATTTTGTACTAAATGAGTGCTCTTTTTTATCCTCCCTCTTTACTATTAGGTTAATGACCAATGAATGAGTTGCCAAGCCTGAGAATACAAGTAAATGGTGTATGATTGTATTTTTTACATCTGCCCAATGTCTTGTGATTCACACATCACTTTAGTCTGTCAAGTGGCCAAGTCTTGGCTTGTAGGTGGTGCTTGTGAAAGTACGTACTTTATTCTGACCAGTTTAACCCCCTACATTATTCTTAATTGAATTGAATGCAGCTAAGACTTTTCTTTTTTCTGGTATGGGGTCTATAGCCTGTTCAGATTGCTTCAGTATTTGATTAAATACCCATTTTGGGGGATTTAAAACAACTGAGATGTAACTTCTTTTAGGTATGTATTCATGTCTCTTCCTTTCTTTCTTCAGTGTTCATAAAATCCCAAGATATCTGTCTACAGGGATAGGGAGATTGTCTGGCACTTACATAACATACACTTAAATTGACTTTGTCATCTAAATTACTGTTTGAGTTCATTCAGTCACCACAAGAGAACCTCACACACAGGTAGCCAAGTTCATCTGTGTGGTAATTTCATTGAAGCCAGTGGAATTATACCAGTGATTAACTTGGCCTGGAGACTTAGATGTAACATAGAGACATAAAAATTAAAACACTGTTAGACATATGACAAATGTCATTCTAAACTTGTCTCACCAATGAAATATATGGGAACAATAAAATACTCATGAAAAGATGATATAGCACTACTATATAATTTTTATATTCAGTAGAATCCTCACTTTTTCTCCTTCAGAGAACAACTTCTCTCAAAGCAGTGATACATTATAATTAGAACTGCAGATGACATGCTACATTGTTCAGAAATAATTCAGGGCTTTCATTCTACTTCTTCCAAATGGAGGTAGGTTTTTTTTTTTTTTTGTAACCTGATGTCATTATAAGTGGGTTCCATTGTAGTCATCAATATACTTGTGTGATTTTAAAAAAAATCATGACGTTTGTTTTGTCAACAACGTGGAACAGCAGGGACTGAATCAACAGGGTAAGGGGACTTAATTCAGTTTTATCACTCAATGTTTTTATTTGAAGTGCATGGTCTCTTAATTAATTGTCTATTTTTTTTTTTTTTAAGTCAGCCTAAAGGTCAAACTATGCATTTCAACCCTGAGGTTTTTGTTTTTATTTTAAACACAATAGTATGGCATGTGCTAAAAGTTCTTAATGGTATCAGGATGTAAGACCTTACATGGCTTTCACTGTCACTGCAAAGACAGTTAGAACGAAAGACCAGTTTTCTCTTTGCTCCTGTGGAAGAGGAGTGTGACTACATATAGTGAGTTGCTTTTTTATACTTAATTTTAGTACTAATTTGGGAGGACAGCTTTATATAAGTGTGTTTACACCTACACGGTAGAGGAATATATGATGATTTTGCTAAGCTAAAAGAGAAAATGCTATATAAACAGTTTCCCAGATCACATTCAAGATATCACACAAACATGCATACATGTGGTGTGGTGTGGTGTGGTGTAAGTACATCAGGACCCTCAGTCTTAAGTAATGTCATAACTAGAAATATGTCCGCTTGGTATGGGGGATAAGACGGGGAAAGGAATATTGACTGATTACTAGAAAGATTTTCTATCAAGGCTATGGCCAAGTATTGTTATCCTTTTTTGGCACATGCTGAAGTTCATTGTTCTCCAGGAAATCACTTGAGCTGTATAAAAGCTGGATATTATTTATTTAATATTCATTTAAGCAGGTGTGGAAGTCCTATTGCAATGTAATTCCAAACTACAATACGTACTAAAATGATACTGTATTAAGAAGATTTAAGGAGAGTGAGACATGAACTGCTGCTTAACTTTAACCATGTGCATAAGTATTTTGAATAGCAGTGTCAATCCTTCCTCAAAATTGGGCCCTTTGCTTTCAGTGTCTTTTACCTAAGGAGGATTGGCAGTGGATCTTTTGTTACTTCCATAAATTTCTTATGTACTTTGCTAACTCATTACTCTGACTTTTGAATTAATGCAGAGGAACTGCAAATAATGTTATGTCCACACTTTAAGAGTTAATTAACTCAAGCTTAACAATAGAGCAACCATAGAAATAAAATGCAAATGGCACATTAATACTAAATATATGCAGTGTGGTCAGTGTTATACTGAATAAGAACCTTCTCAAAGGCACCTCCTCAAAGGAAATGCTGTCGTCTTACATTTTCATCATGGAGATATGTATTGAAAATTGGAATTAAAAAAAAAGAGAGCAACGAAATGACAACGTGAATGTTTTAAAATGCATTTTCACACAAGTAACTATTGATTTACATTTATAGAAATGTGAAGTTGTTTAAACTAGTCTAAATGGAAAGGGTTTTTTTTTTATTAGTGGTTATAAGGGAAGGATGTTTTGCTCATATTTGTTGGCAGATTGCATATATTAAATCAATTCAATTGGACAGCTATGTCTAAGTATGTCTGTGCAATAAAGATTCTTGGATTCCTCAAATGGAAGAGGGGTAATCTTTAGGGAGAAAATACCCTTACCCATAGGTCAACAAAAAACTTGTGTACATCCATCACTTGAGATGTGGGATAATGCAAGCAAACGTATAGAATAAAATGCTACTCCTCCCCTAGGTTATGTAAGCTAAGGGGAAGTGAAATGAAGCTGACACTAGCTATGTTGTACAATATATTGTGGAAACTGCTTGTCCAGTTAAAATGAAATAAAAAATCCAAACGTTCACCATCATCACATACAGTGAGTACTACTTGCCAAAGTCAAAGGCCACACTGATTTTTTTTTCCTAGTCTTTGAATAAGATTGAGCAACAGTTCACACTAGCAACTGTCAAAGAAAGTATTCTGTCAGCTTCATTATCTATTAGCCAATAACTGTGACCATTTGGCAGTGTGTGACTGAAGGTAAAGGCTCATTTTTAATGATGCACCCTATTTGAAGCAAAACAAAAAAGTTTCCCAATTTTTGCCAATTTCCTGCTGTGGTCTTTAGTTGTTTAATTCGTAAATGTGGAATGTCATTGGCATTATATTTTAAGTCTGATTTTCAATTGTTTTATTTTATTCTCAAAATCTTTGCCATGACAGAAAACCAATCCATTGTTACACATGAGGAAAGACTGCTGTTAATCGTCTGGCCCCAAATGACATTTCTCTCCTGTTATTAAAGGAGTGATCTATTGGTTTCCAAAATTAAGGTAAATTTCTAAAACTTGTGGAATGTCATCCCTTATTCTTGGAGAGTGTTGGTGAATCTCCTGTTCCATACTGGGACATAAAATGGGATTTTCTGCCCTAACACATGCAATTTCTTCTTTCACACTTATCTTTAAAGCAATCATTTTGATATAAAGCAATAATTTTGATAATCTACAATAGTTTGATCAGGTGAAATAGGAAAGCTAGCATATATGGAAAGTTTCACAAATTACTACTATCAGGTATGAAGACTGGAAAACATCCCTTCTCAAAATAGTATTTGTTGGTAGGATTGACTGTATGGTATAGGGGAATGTCATGGAAATAAACAATGTTTTCATATTGTTAAAATACTTGGAACGTATCAGTAAACTATTCAAGCTAAAATATTCAAATGAAATTTTTCTATAAATGTCGCAGGCTCTCGCTTTTATGTATACAGGGCATCCCTGCTATAAGTCGCACCAGTATACATCCATTCCACACTAAAAGTGTTGATGTTTGCAGGAACTGATGTGTGATAAATCCTCCCATTCCCTGCTGTTAATCGCGCAAAGAAAAAAAACCCAATTTGCTCAAATGGAAGTCGGCCACGGGAAAAAAATCCCGCACTTTAAGTTGTTTCACTATAAGTCCAAGTTTTTTGGAATGTATCTGGACTTAGAGAGGATGGCCTGTACACCTCCCATTGGTGTCAGTCGGGATTGCATGTGCTCGAATGAGAGCAGAATTTAGCTTAGGATATCATTTCAGAAATAGAAATATTTATAATAGAGAAATCTGTTCAGGAATGGAGCTAGATTTTTTTTTATTCAATCCATCAGTGAAACAGAGAAGCAGCAAAACTTGGACCTGAATTAAAACTTAAGAGTGCTGGTACACTTTCCACAATTTTGATTCATCTTTATAACACATAGACATTAACATCTACAGTAGGTAGACTATAGCTAATGAACGAGATCCTCAGCTGGTATAAGCAACTATGGCTCCTCTGAAGTTAATGGAGGTATGTTGACTTTCAACAGCTGATGCCTGGGCTTTGTACTTGCAGAAAAACTCAAATAAGTTACCTGTAATTGAAGGTAACAGCCCAAGCATGTGGAATGATTTCCTTTAATACAAGCAAAGCTCTATATTTTCCATGAACTTTGAGACAATCCAAAACAGCAGCAATACCAGTAACATCTGTGTTTTATTACTTTGTTTCATAATTGAGTATAACTCCCAAGTGTACTAAAAGCATATGTAAGTTTAAAAAAGCATAGGAGGAATCATGTAAAACATTTGCTCTCCATCAACATATTGCATAAATTATATGAACTTAAAAGAAGATTCTAATATGTGTATAGATATAGACTTGTCGAGGAAGTTGGAAGTAACATGGCAATATTTCCTTACTTTTGTTTTAAAAGACTGTATGTTATGTAGTTAGATCAGTGGATTAGAAATAAAAATTCATGGTTTTCTGTTTCTAGTGTATCCTTAACTATTGTCTTCAGTTAATCCATTTGTAAAATATACAGATTTTTCCTAATTCATACCACTGTCATATTTACTACAGGTGGAACCTCTCTAGTCTGGCACCTTTGGTACATGACCGATGCTGAACCTTGGGAGGTCAGTATTATCTAGCAGCATTACCACTGCTTCCTGGGCACTTAGAAGACATTTATGGATTATTTAGCGCTAAATAAGAGGACAAAACACTGAGAGCCAGGACTGGTGGCTGTAAACAAACTTGATGGGACCACGGGAAATTTGGCTACACTCATGATAAGTGAACATCCAGCTAACTAAAATCATGCTGGACCATGGATGTTGCTGTACCAGAGAGTGCCAGACTTGGGAGGTTCAACTTGTATAGTCTAGATACACCACAGTATACAAATGCCAATATACAGTCACTGGAAGAACATTTTATTCTTTCTAGAGTTTTCAAAAATGGCCTTCCTTTTTATTAGATTGATTGTGTGCTTTGCTATGTTTTCCTGCACAACCTTGTGATCAGGTGAACAGTGTCATTATTGATGATTCTTTCTAGTAATATCCACATTGTAGTAGGCATTTCAAAATCTAAAGATCTACAACTGGAGAGATATGAATGGGATAGAGCAATGAAAGGAATATAATACATGAGACTGTGATGCTTATTTGGTTTTTTTTCCAATAGGTTACATGCTTTGTTAGTCTTTAAAGTGCTACCAGACTATTTATTGTTTAAGTTTATCCTGTACAGACTAACTTGGCTACCCCCTGAAGCTTTTTAAACTTGTCTGTCGAAGTCAGACCGTTGTTCCCATAGCCATCACTGGTGTTAGGGGGAGAAAAAGTGGAGAAAAGGCTGAAGTAGTCAGTCTAAATCTATACCATTATTATTTGATGGATACCACCAATTCCTCTTAGAGTTCAAGTACCGCCATAGAGTATAACACATTCATGTATGGATATGAAGCACTGTCACTTGCTTACTCAATGTGACTGAAATATCTTGGCAACCTGCTGCAAGTTAATACCAAGATTTGTACTACTTTTCAGTGTATATTGGACACAGACGCATTTTAGTCAGTCCAGGACAAAGGATTAAATCCATCTCTGCCTCAAAAGAATGTTGAGGCTTAATCTTTGCAAAACACTGAGATCCTCAGAGGAACTATTGCATACCTTGCAAGATAATTTATTGGCACATACAAAGAGAAGTGACCTTCCCCCAAAGATTTTCACAACAGCTTAGACTGTGCCCAACTTTCCGTTCTCCATTAAAAGGAGATAGTTAGGCCTATGCACAGCCTATGCTTCAGTGGCACATACATAACAAATTACAATCCACCAAGACATTATATGAAGTATATGTATACAATGAGAGCACATACAACCCACCAAGATATTAATGTTTAAGAGATTAAGACTTTTAGAATGATACCTCACAAGGCATACTTTGTACAAAACATACATAATTATGTATCACCCTAGTGACTATGAGGTGCAGAGTCTCACAGACTTGGTTAATATTTGCTTTCAGATCTAGAGGTAATATTGATCATACAACAATCAAGCCATTGGTGCTCTGACACTTGACCATTTTTCCTAGGAAATCTTCCTCAAGGAGAATGAATGATATTAAGTGATCTGCAAAGCTCATTTGAATGATGGCATTCTTAAATAGCTTCTTGATGATTGAGAATGAATGCTTCATTAAGCTTTAACATCATAACCCTGAGAAGCCTAGGAAGGGCAAATGAAACAATGAATGATATTACAAGGAGGCAAGAGCATAATACACTGTGCTGCACACAGGAATCTGATTGTGCTAGATATTTTATAAAGACTGAGCCACAGATCACATGCTAATTCTGTCAAGACCTCACAGTGGGATGCAGTAACCTTGAGAAATTGCAGTGAAAGAAACAATAGGTTTGGGTCCTGAGGTGAGATTTCAACATGTTAAATTAATAGCCTTGGCTTATCTAGTAATTATGGTGTCATTCACACATCACCGCTCAGCACTGCAGATCAAGGCTTTAAGAGAGGTTTTTTAAGACAGACACAGAAAGAATTTGGTAAAAAGATAAGAATGACGGGGGAAAAAGTATGACTTGCCTTTCCAACTGATAGGCACACAACGAAGAAGGGGGCGGGGGGCGAGGGCTATTGTTAAAAGCCTTGTCTGCATTGAGAATTTGCCCTGATACTAGGAATTAATGTTTGGTCTTGATAGAGCCATACCAGCACTAGACTGGGAAGTTGTGATTTTTTCACTGGTGGAAATTATTATTCCTTCTACCCTTAATGTAAGATCCACTTATGTAAATTACATCTATACAACTGAAGGTAATAGCAAAGCAGTCTTGAATAAAAATAGAGGGATGTGCATTGTACACCTTGACTGGCGCAGTTCCCAGGAGTTGCCAGTGAACCAATCTGTTTATGTGGTTGGAAGTTCAATGATCTTAAACTTTAAAGAGGAATTTTCTGCATCGTATACTAGAACCCCATCACAATGGTAACACAGCCATATTGCACATAGGAACAACCAATCTTGTAAACTACTTACCAGGGAATTTTACAGTTCTTAATGGGAACAGAATTAGGCCGCTGCTGAGAACTTTAGAAAGTCTTACCCTAGGTTAGAAAGATACTGTGGCAAGGGCTCCTCTTATCCAGGCCACTTCTTGGGCCAGCCTCTCACCCCCCTTCCCCATGGGTCAGGGCTTGCAACTGGTTTCTGGGGTAGGGATCCAGAAAATAGTGCACCCTTGACAAACTGTCTGCGTTCCCAAGCTGGATTCCCAATCTATGCTGCATGTGGAAGTAGAATGGCTGCAGGGACAGGAACCACCTGGTTACTTCCATGTCCCTGTCCTTGTTTCTGTACATCCATTGCAGGGGTGCATGATTGGTGACAACGATAAACTTTCGCCCAAGGAGGTAGTAATGTAGGCTTTCCATAGCCCATTTTACTGCAAGGCATTACCTCTCTACCACAGCATATTTTTGTTCCCTTGGCAGGAGCTTCCTGCTGAGATATAAGACCAAGTGTTCTTCCCCAACCATTTGTGACAACACTGCCGCTAGCCCTAATTCTGAGGCATCGGTCTGCAGGACAAACTCCTTCTTAAAATCGGGGGCTATGAGGGCTGGGGCACAGCAGAGGGCCATCTTCAGATTAGTGAAAGCTTCTTCTGCCGCAGTGGTCCATTTTACGATGTCAGGGCTGCAGGTTCTGGTCAGGTCGGTCAAGGGGTATGCCCTGGAAGCAAAGTGGGGAATGAATCTGCAGTAATATCCAACCAGTCCCAGGAATGCCCTGACCTGCTTCTTCTTGGTTGGTTGGGGCCATTTTGGATTGCTTCCACTTTGTTGAGTTTGGGCCTCACTACACCCCTTCCCACAATATACCTGAGATATTTAGCTTCATCTAGCCCGATCGCACACTTAACGGGGTTCACTGTAAGTCGAGCTCTCCTTTGGGTCTCCAACACAGCCTTCACTTTCTCTAGGTGTGTGTCCCAGTCTGGGCTGTGGACAACAACATTGTCCAAATATGCAGCTGCATACTTGGCATGTGGATGTAATAGCTTGTCCATGAGCCTTTGGAATGATGGGTAGGGGTTCCAATGGGGCCCTCAGGTGTGTTCGGGCCCATATAACTGACATTCAGGTCAGGAAGCACAATATCTCTGGACTTCCATGTAGATCCCTGGCCAAAAGAACCTCCATAGAATGCAGTCCAGGGTCTTGTCTACCCCCAGATGTGCCCCAAACAAATGACTGTGCGCTAAATCTAGTACCGCCCTCCAGTGTTTTTGAGGTACTAAGAGTTGTTCCACCTCTTGGTCCTGTATACGGGCTACGCTATATAGCAGATCCTCCTTAATTATATAATAAGGCCTAGTACCTTTGCTCCTTCCCTCCACTGGGACCCCATTAACTTCAACCACATCCTTACTGACATTTTGATAGACTGGCTTGATTGATCCTGCCTTGGCTTGATCCTGCCGAAAGGGCTCCCTTGAGGGTCCAATATGTCCAAGCTCAAGGGGACATACCTCAGCTCCCTCCCCTGATGAGCTGGGTCCTGCTTCTGGGTCATCTACTTCTGGGGTTTCCCTCCTAGTAGTTGGGCAGGCTTCCCCCCCTGCAAGTGCCTGCTTCAGATTTTGAGCCAAGATTCTTGTCCCCAACCTCTTAGCTGTCCTTGTCTCCCACCTGGTTTTCTGGGGTTTCCCCAGAACAGAGAACAGGTCCTGGGAAAATTCATGGAAAACCAGGAGAGTGCTACTTTCTTCCACCCAGTCCTGTGGTAGCAGGTCATTAAACCTGGGGAAGTCCTGTCCTATGACCACCTGGTAAGGGAGCCTTGGGACCACCCCCACAGTCACGCTTGTGACACTTCCTTGCACTTCTAATTTCACATGGATGGTGGGGTAATAATGAATGTCCCCATGTACACAAGATATCCCAGTGTGCTTGGCTTGGGTCAGCTGGTCCTATCTCACTAACTTCCCCGAGACCAACGTAACTGCGCTCCCAGAGTCCACTAATGCAGTGGTTTCCACCCCATTCATTTTCACTGGCCGGGTGTACTGATGGGGGCCCATTGCAATGCCTGCAAGGTTGATCAGGGGTCTCACAGGTTCCCTAGGTCACATTGCATAGGCTCTTCTGTGTTGGGGCATTGAGCTGCTATAGGCCCTATTTCCCCACAGGCGTAACACCTATATCCTGCGTGAAACACCCCTCTTTTCTTGAGTCTTGTGGGCTCTTGAGTCTTGCCTCTTGGCCCTCTCTGCCCCAGCCTACAAGTTCCTTTACAACCTTCAGTCACCCTTCTGCCTCCTCTCTGTCTGCAGTCAGTCTGAGGCGTTGGAAGCATGAACTCTTGGAGTGAGGGTGGACCTCTTGTTCTGACGTACCTTATCCCTGGGGATTCAGGAAAGTTCCTTGGCAGTCAACCACCTCTCTACGAGGGCCATTAGGTCATCAAACATGGAGGGGTCATTCTGGCCAACCCACTCCCGCAGGTGGGGGTAACCCCCTCTTATACCTGTCAAGGACAATGACCTCAATGATTTTCTCTGGGCTGCGGATCTTGGACTGCAGCCATTTCCAGGCCAAATGGATCAGGTCAAATAATTGGGTTCTGGGAGTTCGGTCATCCCGTTATTTCCATTCGTGAAATCTTTGGGCTCTCACAGCTGCCGTGACCCCTCATGGTGCCAGAATCTCAGATTCAATTGGGAGTAATTGGAAGCGGCTTCCTCCCCCATGTCAAAATATGCCTTCTGGGCTTCCCCAGCCAGGAAGGGGGGCTAAAATGCTGGCCCACTGGACTTGAAGCCAGTCCTCTTGCAAAGCTGTCCTCTTTCAAAGGCCAAAAGATAGGCCTCCACATCATCATCATCTCCTGTCATCTTCTATAAGTAAGAATTGGCATGTAATGGCCTGGTCCCGTCTTGACTACATGTCTGGATGGTCAGGGCTTTCAGCTGGTTCACCACCTCTTGCAGGGTGGCTCTCTCCTAGGCTGCCTGGCTCATGAGCAGCTGGTTTATTTCCTGCTGGAGCCGTACCAACTCTGGCTGGGCAGCCATTTTCATCTGGGTAGCCTCCTGCTGGGCCGCAGTGGCCTGCACCAGCACCTTCACCACATCCTCCATATGTACTTCTCCTTTAAGAGGGGTCAAGTTAGCCAGCTTTAAGGTCACTGTGAAACAGCACAGCAAGATCCCACTCCTTACGTGTGGCCCCTCTTATCCAGGCCACTGCTAGGGCCGGCCTCTCACCACCCCTCTTTCCCCGGGTCAGGGCTTGCAGCTGGTTTCTGGGGTAGGGATCCCAGCCTCTCCTCCTGGAATTTCCTCCCCTGCTGTACTGGTTTACTGACAATCTCAATTGCTGTCCTTCCTTCTATCCTCTCTCTCCCAGCTTCCAACTGTGGAGGCATTTAAAGGCCTCCAGCAAGCCAGCAGTGGAGTCAGCTGGCCCCAATCTGCCTAACCCAGCTCCCTCCCAGCTGCTTCTAATTGTCCTGCCACCTTCTGCTTCTATTTAGTAGGTCCTTTACCCTATTTGAGCTGC
Organism: Rafetus swinhoei; assembly: GCA_019425775.1. NCBI lineage: Eukaryota > Metazoa > Chordata > Testudines > Trionychidae > Rafetus > Rafetus swinhoei. The sequence continues at coordinate 62,115,214 of CM033427.1, forward strand.
CTTTCTCCCACTCTGCAGCAGCCCTCTGGTCTGACACTGCCACAATACATATTGTACAACAATACAAAATACCACATATGTGCAAACCCCCCAAAATGTTGTTGCTGAAGGAAACATTTGAATCATTTAATTGCTGCATATTTAAACTCTCAACCACAGTGCTGCGCTCACAATTATTTTATTTTTTTAATAAGAGATCAACTCCTCTTACAAAACACCCAGAGCCATGTACAATAGCAGTTGTCTTCATGTCTTTATGTTCCTGTGTTTATTTCACAGACCCTTGTTAAAAGCAAAATAGCAGGAGTGGGGTAATACTTTGTTTCCTGCTTTGAATAGCTGATCTGAAAAAGGCAAATAATAATCAACACAGTATTTTTTTAAACGTACAATAAGATGCTGCTCCCAGTTTTGGCCTTAGTATTTAGTTTCAGTTAAGTTCAGTTCAATTTACTTCTTTATTATGATCCTCAGGAATGAACTCATCAGAATTCATCTCTTATTTCCCACAAGTCCTAAGACTGTGGAAGCAGAACCCAGTCATATGCACATTCAATTATTAATTACAAATAAAATTACAGATAAAAATGGTACATATGCATGAATATTTAAAACATAATTAAAACAGCAGTGTTTTAAAGTACTTTTCCCAAAGAATCAAAGATCCCAGTTGAATGCTTGATTGTAGGAATGAAATAATACTCCAGGTACTATATGTTTTTTTTCATAAGAGGCCAAGGCCCAGTCTTGCAGCTAACTATGCACAGATGCACACTCCTGTGTGCAGAGCCTCACTTAAGTTAATATGTCATGAGCATAACCCATTTTTTTTCTGACTCGTGGTTCTATGCTTAAATTGCAAAACTGTCTTTATTTCCTAAGAAAATGTTGGCTAAAACCCGATACAATGATAAAGAATGACAATGATGTAGGTATTGGGGAACTATTTGCAGGAGGATCTTGGTCTATTACATATAGTCTGAAATTTTTGTTTTGTAATATATACCAGTGTTTGCATATGATCTCAGTTTTGCTGGAAATTCAGGAAATGTAGACAAAAACTAATCTGTCAATTCCCTCTGTATCTATCTGTGGTTTATTTGTACAAACAAATGGTCCTAATTTTGTTTCAGCATGTCCTGTGTAGTCGGGTGGAATTGTACAAATGTTAAAGACAGAAAATTTGAACCAAGGCAAATTTTGGTATTCTTTTGGTAGTCCCTGGAATTACTGTTTCCCCGTTAGCTGTGCTATTCTAACCCCAGTTAATTAAGAACATAAGAACGGCCATATTGGGTCAGACCAAAGGTCCATCTAGCCCAACAACAGGTTATCCTCATGTGATCTCTCCCCGTCCTCCACTTCCAGAGAAACAGAGGCTAGGGACACCATTCCTACCTATCCTGGCTAATAGCCATTGATGGACCTAGCATCCATGAATCTATCTAGCTCTTTTTTGAACCCTGTTAAAGTTCTAGCCTTCACCGCATCCTCTGGCAACAAGTTCCACAGGTTGACTGTGTGCTGAGTGAAGAAAAACTTCCTTTTGTTTGTTTTAAACCTGCTGCCTATTAATTTCATTTGGTGACCCCTAATTCTTATATTATGGGAATAAGTAAATAACTTTTCCTTATTCACTTTTTCCATACCAGTCATGATTTTATAGACCTCTATCATATCTCCCCTCAGTCTCCTCTTTTCTAAGCTGAAAAGTCCAAGTCTTTTTAATCTCTCTTGAGATTAAACCTGTTCCATACCCCTAATCATTTTTGTTGCCCTTTTCTGAACCTTTTCCAATGCCAATATATCTTTTTTGAGATGAGGCGACCACATCTGTATGCAGTATTCTATCCCTTTTTTAATGACTCCTAACATTTCTATTTGCTTTTTTCACTGCTGCTGCACACTGAGTAGATGTTTTCAGAGAACTATCCACAATGACTCCAAGATCTCTCTCTTGAGTAGTTGTAGCCAAATTAGTCCCCATCATATTGTATATATAGTTGTGATTATGTTTTCCAATGTGCGTTACTTTACATTTATCAGCATTAAATTTCATTTGCCATTTTGTTGCCCAATCACTTAGTATGGTGAGATCTTTTTGAAGCTCTTCACACTCTGCTTTGGTCTTAACTATCTTGAGCAGTTTGGGATCCTTTCCAAATTTTGCCACCTCACTGTTTACTCCTTTCTCTAGATCATTTATAAATAAGTTGATTAGGATGGGTCCCAGGACATACCCTTGGGGGATACCACTAGTTACCTCTCTCCACTCGGAAAACTTACCATTTATTCCTACCCTTTGTTTCCTGTCTTTTAACCTTTTATCAATCCACAAAAGGACCGTCCCTCTTATCCCATGACAGCTTATTTTACTTGAGAGCCTTTGGTGAGGGACCTTGTCAAATTATATTTGTTTGCTTCTCGTATGTACTCTGAAACAATTTTTCTTCATCTTGAGCATCTGCCCAAACAGGCAAGAGATGCCCAATGTAATAACTAGCTGACCTTAGCAGATGGCCACAGTGAAAAGTATTTATCCATTGCAGCATTTTTCAGGCTAAATCCCTTCTGTACAGTGTTACAGACTGCTGGCTAAGCCAGAGCTCTGCCACTATAGCCTGGCTGAAAAGTCTGATGGCAAACAGCTGAGCAAGCCCAGGCCTGAAGGGCTATTAGAAGCTGCTGTGGGCCTCATTAGCGAGAGGGCTATATAAGGCAGCCATCAGGGATTGGGGAGGGGGAAGCAAGGAGGTGATTGAGTGTGCGCCCAAGCCAGAAGGAAAGGCTAGCTGAGTTTGCTGCAATCTACAACTCTGTAAATAGAAGGTGGTGGGAAGCTGACAATAAAAGGCCTGAGTGACTGCACTAGAAGGGGTCTCCTGCTGATTTCTGGACCAGAAGGTGTCCCAGGGCAGGGGTCCTGAGTGAGGACCTTGCCACAATGGGTAATCTGTGATTTATTATTTCTAATGCTACAAGCAAGTCAAGGGAAGACACTGTAGTTTACATTTAAACAACCAAGTTCTCAACTTGTGTAAATCAGTGTGGCTCTACTGGAGCTGTGTCAGTGTACATGAGTTGGTGTTCTGACCACCAGACTCCACAATTATTTGAAAGTCTGAGAATCTGGAAGTCTCTTGTCCAAAGAGTCATTGTCAATTGGTATTAACCGTCTCCAGTTCTTTAGATATTGATGAAGTTCTGTCTGTGTACTTTTCAATATTTTACTAGTCTCTCATAAACATGTTCATAAATTAACAATACATGGTGATTATTCCAATAATTGCCATTGTAGAAAGCCTCCCTGGATCCACAAACAACAAACCTTGGAGATTTTGAATGAAGAGTTTAATTAACACTTCATATATTTTCTCTAGAATTACTCTTTTATCTCTAACTACTCAATCAATGAGCACTGGTTCACTATAAATATTTCAAAAATAGTGATAATATGGAGTACTGAATAATGAATTTACAGTATAATGTTACAGCTATGTTAGCATGAAATGTGGTGAATTTACCTTTAGGCACACTTCATAAGGCTTGGCTGAGTTTTTGTATGTTAGGACTGATAACATGAGTAAAATTGAGTAGGATTGCTTAATCAGTATTGTTTTGTCTTGATTCCAAGGTGTCGTGTACTTAAATCCTTTATTTTTAATGAGAATTTGATTTTTCTAGACTGCAAAATGAAGATTTAAATAAAAACAAAGCCTGTCTTGGCTTGATCCTGCCGAAAGGGCTGGCACTGTGGCCAGAGTCTGCCCCTTTAAGGGCTAAGGGGCTGGAGGGGAGCAGAAGAGTTTTCCTGGTTGTGCCCAGAGTGGCCACCAGAGCTCCCTGGGAAGGGGTGGAGGCCGCCTATTTCGAAATAAGCATCTACACAGCACTTATTTCGAATTAGCTACTTCAAATTTGGCATCACTCCTCATAGAATGAGGTTTACCAAACTTGAATTAAGCACCCCGCTATTTCAATTTTATTTCAAAATAGTGGTTTGCCTGTGTAGACGCTATTAAAGTTAATTCGAAATATGGCTGTTATTTCGAATTAACTTTGCAGTGTAGACATACCCTTAGTGAAAATCTCTTTTCGTTATCAGTTAGGGTGCATCTACACTGCACCGTTATTTTGACATAACTAGCATTATTTTGAAATAGCAATGTCAGTGTCTACACAGCCATTCCAAAATTTATTTTGAAATAATTTTGAAATAATGGATGGTTTATTCCAAAATCTGTAAACCTCATTCTACGAGGAATAATGCCCATTCCAAAAAAGCTATTTCAAAATAAGGTGTGTGTAGATGTTCCACTGCTGCTATTTCAAAATAGCCCCTCACCAGGGCTATTCTAAGTTATGCTCCCGAGTCTCTAAATTAAAATAGCACATCTTCATTAGGGAAGCCTGCTTCTGACTAATTTTGAAGCTTCCCTGAAGTGTAGACATGCTATTTCAAAATAAGCTATTTTGGAATAACTATTCCAAAGCTATTTTGGAATAGCTTATTTTGATATAAGCATGCAATGTAGACATACCTATATTGAACTACATGGAGGACAGATTTCTAGCCTCCCTTCAGGGCTTTTTAGTGTTCTAATTAGTGCCATCTGCCTTGCCATATATTTCTTTTATTTTAGAAAAGCAACATCTAGAGTAGTATTAATAGGATAACAAAGTCACTCCAAGGCCCCAGCAAGTACTTTAAATCTATGCTTAACTTTAAGCACATTATTGAATTCCATTGATTATATTTGAAATTTAAACATGTGCCTAAGTGCTCTGCTGAATAAAACATTTTTATTCAAGTTTTATTCAAGTTTTCCAGTTGTACATTGCACATTTATATTATAGTCTCCTTAACATAAGAATCTAATCTCCATATCTTGCACTATTTCAAGTATATTGTCTCTGCTTCAGAAATTAGATTAATACAAAATAAGACAAGAATGATGTTGTCAAGCAATTTTTGGCACACTTTATGGTGATCTGTCTAAGCCACCAAACAATCTAAAATAAGACTTTTTTGTGACACACATGAATGCAACATACAAAGCTCCAGACAGAAGATGTCACCAATAAAATGTTTTCTTCAGTTCTTAACCAATATAAGAATCCAAATGTTTCCCAAAAGGAGAAAAGCATGTCTTCAAGACATACCATAAAATTAAAACCAAAGACAATATCCTCCAAAAGAAACCAGCAGTATTCTCAGGATAAAAAAGTATAACTCTTAATATTGACTGAATTATAAGTCTACAAGAATAATTAGTTCTAAGTGGAAAATCAGTGCCAAATTTTAAACAAATCTGTTTTGGCCAAACTTGTGTCCTATGTGTATTCTCTTCATTAATTTCAGTTTTAAATGGCAAGTTTTCACTGAAAGAGAATTTCAAAGTAGTTTACATTCTAGTATTCTCAGAAATCAAGAATTAAATTCAGGTGTGTGGCTGTTCACAAAAGAAGTGTCTTGTGAACTCATCCAATCAGGCTAAGGTACTAATATGTACCTTTACTAACTAACCAGCTCTTTCCAAAGGAATTTTGATAGTGAATAGAGACTACAGAATCCAAGAGACTTGTTCACTATCAATCCATTGTTAACAAATTTCACACAACACTTGTCAAATATATACAATGAATGAAGGGAAATTATGATCTAGTTACAGATATTCAGTGAGCAGAAATTCATCTGATGAATTATTTATCAGATATTATGTGATAATGTCTATGAAAAAACAAGGCATAAGTTTAAGCACAGTTGGCACCTTCATTGGAGAAAGTTATTTTGAGTGTGATTCTCTATTGTTAAAATGCATAGAAGTTTTCCTGCTGATTTCAAGAAAGGTTGCCTTTGTGCCTTTTAGGACCTAAGCTCACCATATGGTTTTCTAACTGTCTCCCTAAGGCAAATGAAATTTGCTAAATTGTACCTATTCTCCATTTAAAGTTGGGGGGGGGGAGAGAGAGTTGGAACATATGTAGTATTTTGTATTGCTGTATATTGTGTATCTTTCAATCTAGGGTAAAAATTTAAAAAGTTCTCAGCAATGGCCTTATTCTGTTCCCGTTAAGAAGAACTGTAAAACTAAGTGTGACTTTAGTTGAATGGCAGAGCCCATTCACTTCACAGACATCTCTAGAAGGCCTGCCCTAGAAATTTTCACTAGAATGCTCTGGATTTGATTGAAAGGCACTTTTTTTTTTCCGGCTCTTCCCCCAGATTACAGACCAACACAGCTACCCCTCTGAAACTTTTGTCCAAATTAATATATCTCTCTGGTCACTTATGTTTCCATTGTTCAACATCTCTTCATTTTTAAATTGTTTTTCTCCTAGATTTGTTGTGAAAGTGCTTTCTCATGACATTGGATTGGGTGCCATGCAGGGCCATGGCTTGTTCCCCACATGTGTCTACGTGTGAAGGCACATGACAGGCTCCTGACCCCGGGGAGAGACACTGCACACTGCCCTCCCTCCAGATACCCCCTCTACACAGAGGCAGGGCACATCTTCCCGGCCCCCCCCCACCACCACCACGCTATAGGCAGCACAGGGGCTGGGGTACAGTCCTGGGTCAGCTCACACTCCTGGGGATAGCAGGATGTGATGGTGTGGAGACCTGCCGTCCTCTCCTTGCAGAAGGGGGCTGGGTTTCACCCACTGTGTCCCCAGGGAGAACTGACCACTTCTCTTGTTTCACCATAGCCACACCACCTGCGAGTGCAGGATGCACCACCCGACCTGGAACATCCTCCTGTACCCAGGCCAGCAGGCGCACCCGGAACCAGGAGGAGTACCAGCAGCAGCACCTGGGGTTAGTGGGAAGGCAGGTCCACAGCCAGGAGCCCTGGGTGCAAGAAGACCTGCAGCGGGAGAGCTTGCAGGAGCTGCATGATCAGGGCTGTGCCATCCGCGAGCACCTGCAGACCCTGGTTCATAGATTGCTGCCTCCTGCTGCTCCAGCCCCTGTGGCCGCCCCAGCTATCACTCCTCCTTCCACTCCTGCTCCCCCTCCTGCTTCTTCCACCCCCCCACCCTCCATACCCACTCCTCCCCAGGGACACCGAGGCCCCCCGCACCTGCAGTGCTGGGAGACAGTAGGGCCAGGAAGACCCCCAACCCTGAGCTTCCTCTCCCCCTCCCCCTTCCAGCTCCCTCCTCCCAGGTTTCCCCCTCTGCTCTCCCACCCTCATTCCCCCTTCCCTCCACCCCAGTTATGTTAAATAAAGAGGTTTTTGTGGCAAGAGGGGTGTTTTTATTTTACATCAGGAAGGGAGGTTAGGGAGGGGAAAGGGGAAGGAGGTGGGGGTGGAAAGTAAGGCAAAAGGCCCTAGTGGGGCATGCCAGGGAGACTTCACTCCTCCTCTGCCTGGAAGCTCTCCCGCAGGATTTCCCAGATGCGGAGAGCCCCCCAATGGGCCTCCCGGATGGCAGCCATGTGGGACTATGTGTACTGGCCAGCCAGGTGGTCAGCCTCTGCCATCCAGCCTGGCAGGAAAGCCTCCCCCTTCCTCTCACATAAATTGTGGAGCACACAGCACGCTGCCACCATGTGCAGAATATTGTGCTCGGAGAGGTTGAGGCAGGTGAGGAGGCATCTAAACCGGGCCTTCAGCTGGCCGAAGGACCCCTCGACCACAATGCGGGCCCTGCTGAGCCTGGCATTGGAGGCCTGCCGGGAGGGGTTCAGGTGTCCTGTGTAGGGCTTCATCAGCCAGGGCTGTAGGGGGCAGGCCGCATCCCCCACCAGGCACACTGGCATGTCCGCGTCCCCAACCCTGATGTGGTGGGAAGAAAGTCCCGGTGTGCAGCCTGTGGCACATGGAGGAGTTGCGGTACACCCGCGCGTTGTGTGCCTTGCCGGACCAGCCCCCATTGATGTCCATGAACTGGGCCCGGTGGTCAGACATGGCCTGCAGGATCACCGAGAAGTACCCTTTGCGGTTAATGTAGAGAGAGAGGCCTGGTGTTCCGGGGCACGGATGGGGACGTGCATCCCGTCTATTGCCCCCCCGCAGTTGGGGAAGCACAGGGCGCCGAACCCCTAGATGACCGCGTCCAGGTCAGTGAGGCAGACGACTCTGCGGAGCAGCACCCTGTTGATGGCCTTGACCACCTGCAGAGAGACACACAAAACTGAGAGTCACTGGGGTGCCTGGGTGGCTGGGAGTGTTCGTTCCCTGCCACTGCCCCACACCCCACTCCCAGGAGCAACCCCTGCTGCAATCCTGGCCACCGCGGGTACTCTGTAGCGCAGCTGGGACAGACCGAACCCTCCCATGGAAGGCACTTACACCACCTTCCCCCCCATTTTCCCTGGGGCAGCCCATCTCTTCCTTGCCATACCTGCACGAGCACTGCTCCGACGGTGGATCTTCCCACGCCGAACTGGTTCCCCACGGACCAGTAGCTATCCGGCGTGGAGAGCTTCCAGAGGGCGATGGCCACCCACTTGTGGAGGGGAATGGCGGGCCTCGTGTGTGTCCCGTCACTGCGGAGCAGGGGCGAACCACTCACAGAGCTCAGGGAAGGTGTCCTTCTTCATTCTGAAGTTCTGGGTCCACTGCGCTCCGGGACGATGTGGTCTCACCAGTCGCTGCTGGTGTCCAGATGCGGGGGGGCACGCTGGCGTCCGGGTGCTGCTGCTGCTCCTCCATGGCCCTTGGGGGGGCAGGGGAAGGGTCAGGGGGCTGGCCTGTAGCAGATGGTGCCAGGCAGCCTCTAGCAATTGCTGCCAGGCTTGAAGCAACACATCCAGAATGAGCACCAGAGTGCCCAGGGGCAGCTCTGGCTCCATGGTGCCAAGTGCTGTAGTGTCCCAAATGAGAGCGACCAAAGCACATAGAGAGGAAAACGCTTTGCTGTCCCTCAGCGAGGTAGGCAAGCAAGCGGGAAAGCTGAGAACCGGCTGTCCGTGGGTGTCTCTTTAAGCACGAGCCTCAGCCTCAGACAGCAGCCACACGAAGCAACTACTGACCTGATGCCCTGCTGGAACCGGTTTTGAAATAGTTTTTGTGTATAGACGCATTAATTCGAATTAGCTTAATTCAAATTAACTATTTCGAATTAAGATAACTTGAATTAACGCTGTAGTGTAGACGTACCCTAAGTGTGTAAAATTGTAACTTCTACAGAAAATAACTTTAGAAACCTGAGTTATCCTTTTACAACTTATCCAAAATATACAAACTGCGACAAAGTGATGTAAATTGAAATGAAAAAAAATGGAACAGATGATGTTCCTGAATGTGACAGGGTGCTTGCCCTGCACTGGCCCTTTAAGGGCAAAAACCCAGCCCTGAGTGAGGGCTGAGAGCGAAGCCCCAGCTGAGGCAGCTGTTGCTAATGAGGGCCCAGCTGGGCATTATACAAAGAAGGGCTCCTGGAGGGAGAGCGGGACTTACAGCTGCTCTGAATAGAGAGCAGGAGGGACCTGGCTGCCAAGGAAGCAGAGCAGAGCAGAGCAGAGCAGGACTGGGGAAGAAGGCAGGGCTGGGGAAGCTCTGGCCAAGCTAGTTCCTAGGCTGCAGAGCCTGAAGCAACACCTGAAACCACTATGGCTGCAGAGAGGCAGCCATGGTAGGCGAAGCCAGCAGGTCCACACCCCTTTGCCAGTGATGAGTGGCCATTACAGACTGTAGTTTGCCCCTGAGGCAAGGACTAGGTGAAGACTGGCAGTGGGTCACTGAGGCAAGGTGGGTACAGGGGAACTGTGTGCTCTCTGGGAGGAGAACAAGGTGCCCCTGGGGAGAGGAGGATCCTGAAGTGCAAAGCTAGATAAACACCGCCCCACCAGAAGGGGGTTCAGAGACACTGGAATGGGCACTGCCGGAGGGCAGTGTCCTGAAGAGGACACTGTGGTCCAAGAATGACATGGGTCTGGACTAGCGAGGGAAGCAAAAACACGGGGAGATACCAGCTAGAGGGAGGCGTCCAGTGAGTCAACGAGCTAATTCCCAGGGCTACTGGCTGGAGGTGCCAGGATAGTGAGTCTCCCCCGTGACACTGACATTTAGACAGATAGTTAAAAGGCCTGGAATGATGGCTCTCAAATTATAAATGGAACAAATTCTCCAGAAAAGATATTCATAAAGAGGCTATGTTGATCAACAAAACTATCATCATAGATTTTTTCAAGTGTCTTTTCTTACTGTAGGGTAGGGGTGGGGAGGAGAGAAGTATACTAAAATAACTTACTCAAGAGCTTGGGCAATCCATACAATCCCCAATGACTTTCTAGGATAGATGAACCATTTTCACATTGAAGACCCCACACATCAGAGCTGAGTGGGTAAAATGTTGGAGGTATATTCAATGTGAAAACCTCTAGCTCTTTGGCCCCAAGTACTCATCCAAGTGAACAAGTTGGTCAGGTGCTGTCCTCCACCCTATATTGAAATGCAGAAGAGCTCCAGATGCTCTACCTTCCACCTACACAATGTGGGGGAGGAACAGAAGCTCCTCTTTGCAACATAATCCTCATCCCTTTTTGTCCTCAAAAGAGCCTTTGTGTGTGGTTTGAGGAGAGAACCCCTGGCATAGTGTCATTGATGTGTATCCTGCCCCTCCATACAGAAGGGCTGCGTCTAGATTGGCAAGTTTTTCCGCAAAAGCGGCTGCTTTTGCGGAAAAACTTGCCAGCTGTCTACACTGGCCGCTTGAATTTGCGCAAGAGCACTGACTTTGTAATGTACAAAATCAGTGCTTCTTGTGTAAATACAATGACGCTCCCGCATGGGCAAAAGCCCTCTTGTGCAAGAGGGCCAGTGTAGACAACCCAGAACTGTTTTGCGCAAAAAGGCCCCGATGGCTAAAATGGCGATCGGGGCTTTCTTCTTAAAACGCGTCTAGATTAGCACGGATGCTTTTCCGCAAAAATGCTTTGCGCAAAAGCATCCGTGCTAATCTAAACGCTCTTTTTCCACAAATGCTTTTAACGGAAAAACTTTTCCGTTAAAAGCATTTGAAAATCATGCCAATCTAGACGTAGCCAAGTAGTATTGCTGTTTTGGGACTGGAGTTCCTTGCAATCACTGGAAGGGAGAGCAGGGATGTTATTTGGAGTTTCAATATTAAGTATTAAAGAACGTTTAATTTAAAATGTCCAGATCAAATGGGGACAGCACCAAAAATGGAAAGATGAGTCTAATCTCTGTACTTCTGTGTGGGAGGTATTACAACCATGCAGCAGACTTTAGCCATAAGCTTTTAGAACCTTTTGATTACATGTTCAGATTACCAAATGAAACTGTAACCTAAGTGGAAGAAAGTCTGGGGATTCTAGGAATGTACCAGTATGGTTGGAGGAGGAGCCTGAAAAAGATTGAGTGAACTTTTGATAAGCACCCACGCCTTATTAGACCATATGGAACATCCCAACCTTCTGAAGATTGCCCACCGCTATTTGTTATATCATTTGTGTTTTCCCTGAAACAGCAGAACTTGGAATTCAGGCCATGGCAGGCGCAGTATGTGTGATAGAAGCTGTTTTTCAAATACTTTGAAAAAAAATCATTACAATTGTTACATAGTCTGCAAAGACCTGATATTGCTACCAATGAAATCACTAAAATCCTTCATTTCTTTCATTGGGAAGAGATGGCATTAGGGGATATGGGATCTTAAATAATATTAAGACAGAATTACAAAATCTTTGCTTCAAAATGTGCTGAAGATTCTTTTTCTTTTATACTAACATGGTTTATGTAAGGTGAAAATGGATTATAATCTAAAGATTGGTTTTGCATAAAATCATAGAATGGAAGGGATCTCATGAGGTCATCTAATCCAGTAACCTGAACTCATAGCGGGATTAAGTATTATATAGATCACTCCTAACAGGGATTTGTGTATGGTCTTAAAAATCTCCAATGATGGAAATTTCACAAGATCATTAGGCAATGTATTGCAATACTTAACTAGCCTCCCTTGCTGCAATTTAAGCCCACTGCTTCTTGTCCTATCCTTAGAGCAGTGTTTCCCAACCAGCGCTCCCCGCTGTCAACTTTTTCTGGCCAAGCAAACGTTTTCATAGGTAGGGGTTCCTTGGGATATGAAAAATTATTTTAGGGGTTCCTCCATGGGAAAAAGGTTGGGAATCACTGCCTTAGAGGTTAAGGGGAATAATTTTTTCTCCCTCCTCATAACTTTTATCCACTTGAAAAAGGTTGCCGCATCCCCTCTCAGTCTTCTATTTTCCAGATTAAACAAGCCCAGTTTATTCAGTCTTCTCTCAGAGGTCATGTTTAATCATTTTTGTTAGTCTTTGGACCTTCTCCAATTTGCTCTCATTTGTAGCACCCATAAGTGAACACATTTCAGTGAAGCCTAACCAGCTGTGACGGGGTGTGCATGCACTGCACTGGAGCAGGAGTGTGACGGGGCATCGGGAGCGGAGCCCCCATCGCCCTGCACTGCACGGCAGCTGGGGGAAGCGCTCGTCAGCAAACACGCCGCTGGGAGTGCCGGGGACGAGATGCGGGACTCCAAGGCGGCAGAACGCCCGGAGTCTCACGCTGCCCGCCAGCTGAGGGAAGCACTCGGCGGCAAGTGCACCGCTGGGAACACCGGACCCTGGCGGTCTTGCGCGGCATGCACCAGCGCCGCCATGAACCCGGAGGGGTCAAGGGTTAGGTGACATCAATGAGGAACGCCGGGGGCAGGGCCACCAGACGCCGGGCATGGCCACGCTCGGCGGTAATTCAAATGGCGGTTGGACCCCGCAGAGGAGGAGGAGGAGAGCTGGACGCAGCAAGGGGAGGAGGAGGGCACTGCGCGGAGGGCACCCCAAACTCCGAAAGCAGCCAGACTAGACACTGACTGGCGCTGGACCGGGTGCCTCAGCGGAGAAGAGGAAGTGGCCCAGGATGGGGTCTGGAGATGATTGGACATCCTTAGAAACCCCGAGGGTTGGTGAGTTACGGGGAAGCTCCCCACCAACCAGACAACAAAGCCTATTTGCTGCCTTTAGGGTCCTGGGTCAGGACCCGGAGCGGGGGTGGGCCCGAGTCCCCCTCCATCTCCGCTGACGCCGGGCCAAGTGAGTCCTGCCGGACATGGGGGACTCTGTAAGACTACTAGTGAACTGTTAACAGGAGGGATCTGGAAAGGGGGGAGCACGGGGTTCAGCAAGGGTTGTAAGGGTGGCTGACCGCAGGTGCCCCTGATGATGATAGGGCTGTAAGCCTGAGGGGGAACCCGCCGCGTAACAAGGAGTGAAAACCCTGTGGGTGGAGGAAGTCCTGCCTCTTCAACCAGACTGGGCATGCTCCAACTGCTAGGGCAGAATAAAGGCAAGAGAGCTGCTCAGTCTGGGCTGGCCAGCAAAGGAGAAGGACCTCCAGCCAGAGCTATGGCTCTGCAACAGCCAACAATGCAGACAGCGGGAACCAAAGTTCCCCGAGACTGCTGCTACACGGCCCCAGTGGAGCCCCACGGAGAAGCTGCTGCCAAGAAACCAGGAGTCCCAGCTGCTATGTGGGTCAATGCCCCAGCAGCATCAGTAGGAAGCGACCCAGGGAGACAGGAGTGGCCTCTCCCACCCAGGTATGCTCGGCGTGTTTCGGCCGGATTCCGAGGGGGAGGTAGACTGATCTGCCGTTCACAGGGTCCTGGGTTAGGACCAAGTGGAGCAGGGTGGGCCTAGGTCCCACTACCAGGCTGCTAATCCCCAATCCTACTGACTTAGGCCACACTACCCTGAGACAAGGCCACACTACCCCTTAGGCCACACTACCCTGAGACAAGGGCTGATTCTAGACTCTGGCTATTAGGCCACACTGCCTGAGATGAGGGCTGCTTACAGACTCTGGCTACACCAGACTGCCCTTAGACAGGGGTTATTTGCCGACTCTGGCCATTGGGCAAGACTGCCCTGCGACCAGCCTCACCCCAGAATAGTCTCACACCTGTGATGGAGTGTGCATACACTGCCACACCAGCACAGAGTAGAGTGGGAGAATACTTCTTGTGTCTTGCTTACGACACTCCTGCTAATGCATCCCAGAATGATGTTCACTGTTTTGCAATGGTGTTAAACTGTTGACTCATACTGAGCTTGTGGTCCACTATGACCCCTAAATTCCTTTGTGCAGTACTCCTTCCTAGGTAGTCATTTCCCATTTTGTATGTGTGCAATTGATTGTTCCTTTCTAAATGGAGTACTTTGCATTTGCCCTTGTTGAAATTCATCCCATTTACTTCAGATCATTTCTTCAGTTTGTCCTGATCATAAGCTTATCCTCCAAAGGACTCCACTTGTTATGCCCTTTCAGCATGACTGTGAGCCACTGAAAAATACTCTCTGGGATGGTTTTCCAACCAGTCTTGTACCCACCTTATAGTAGCTCCATCTAGGTTGCATTTCCTTAGTCTGCTTATGAGAGAGTCATGTGAGACGGTATCAAAAGCTATACTAAAGTCAAGATATATCACGTCTTCTGTTAATCTCCTTTCCACAATGTTTGTTACCCTGTTCACAGAAAGCTGTCAGGTTGGTTTGACATGATTTGTTCTTTACAAATCCATGCTGGTTATTACCTATCACCTTATTATCTTCCAGATGTTAGCAAATGTATTCCTTAATTATTTGCTCCATTATCTTTCTAGGCACAGATGTTTAACTTACTGGTCTGGAATTCCTCGGGCTGTCCTTATTTCCCTTTTCATAGATGGACACTCTATATGCCTGGAATCTCTCCTGTTTTCTATATCGTTTCAAAGATAAAATGGCTCATATCTCCTCAGTGAACTTGACTATTTTAGGATGCATTTCATCAGGCCACTGTGACTTGAAGACATCTAACTTGTTAAAGTAATTTTAAACTTGTTCTTTTCCTATTTTAGCTTCTGGTCCTACCTCATTTTCACTGGCATTCACTATGTTAGATGTCCAATCACCACCAATCTTCTTGATGAAAATGGAAACAAAGAAGTCATTAAGCACCTCTTACCATTTCCACATTTTCTGTTATTTTTCCTTTCTCATTGAATAATGGCCCTACCCTGTCCTGAGTTATCTTCTTGTTTCTAGTGTATTTGTAGAGTGTTTTCTTGTTAACTTTTACATGTTTATCTAGTTTGAACTTATTTTGTGCCTTGGCTTTTCTAATTTTGCCCTTACATCCTTGTGTTGTTTATACTCATCCTTTGTAATTTGACCTAGTTTCCATTTTTGTAGGACTCCATTTTTTATTTTTAAATTATTCAGAATTTCCTGGTTAAGCCAAGGTTATCTCTTGCCATATTTCCTATCTTTCCCACATAGTGGAATAGTTTGCTCTTGTGCCCTTAATAATGTCTCTCTGAAAAACTGACAACTGTCTTCAATTCTTTTTCTTCTTAAACTTGCTTTCCATGGGCTTTTAGCTAATAATTCCCTAAATTTGCTGACGTTTGTCTTCTTGAAATCCATTGTCTTTATTTTGCATTTCTCCTCCTTCCATTCTTTAAAATCATGAACTCTTATCATTTCATGATCATTTTCATCCAAGCTGCCTTCCACTTTCAAATTCTCAACCAGTTCTTCCCTCCACAATAGCATTCTTTACTTTCTGAAATAAAAAAAAATGTCTCCAATACATTCCAAGAACTTCTTGGATAATCTGTGCCCTTTTTGTGTTACTTTCCCAACAGCTGTTGGGGTAGCTGAAGTCCCCCATCATCACCAAGTCCTGTGCATTGGATGATTTTGTTAGTTGTTTTAAAAAAAAAAGCCTCATTCACCTCTTGTTCCTGTTTGGGTGGTCTGTAGTAGACACCTACCATGACATTGTCCTCATTTTTGCCCCTTTTGTCCCTGCCCAGAGACTCTCAACAAATCTGTTTCCTATTTCCATCTCAACCTCATTCTAAGTATATACATTTTTAATATATAAGGCAACGCCCAGGGGCGGACTGTCCCAGTGGGACACTGGGAATTTCCCGGTGGGCCATCCTCCGAAGGGCTGGCCGAATTGCTGGCTGGAGGCAGCTGGAGGAGGAAGGGGATTGTGACAGGGCGCTGCAGCCCCGCACTTTAAATTCCCCGGTGCTGCGCGCCGGCCATGTACAAGGCATGGTGGGGCCGAGGGAGCGCATGCGCGGCATGCTTAAATGCCGCGCAACAGGTGAGAGGGGGGACGCCCGGGAGTGGCGTAACATCACGGCCCGGGACTTTAAAAGCGCTCAGTCCAGAGTTGCACTGCGCGGCCCAGCATGTGGTCTGGAGCCCCAGAAGCAGCTGGGGCCCAATCACAGACTCCAGCCCTGCAAACTGGAAGGCAGAAGGTAGGTGGGGAGAGGGGAGAAAAATAGGAGGAAGGGGTGGGAGAGGAAGGGGCTTGTGCTGAGGGGAAGAGGGCAGGTCAGGAGAAGAACAGGGAAGGTACCAAGGGACAGGGTGGAGGAGAGACAAATGAGAGGGGGCCAAGTGGAGATAATGAAGAAAAGGGCAGGAGGGAGGTGTCAGTGGGAGGGGGGACAGGGTGATGCTGGGAGAGGAGAGGGTAAGGGGCTGGAGGGTGAGGTGCTGGGATAAGGCTTGAAAGAAGGGGTGGTCATGAGGAAGGCAGGGATGGAGCAAGGCATGTGTGAGGGCACAGGGGCATGGGGAGAATGGGGGGCAGAGGGTGGTGAGGGGTGGACATCGGGAAAAAGGGGCAGGGGCAGTGAGGGAAGGGGGAGGCACCAGGAGGGTGCAGGGGTAAGGGAAGGTGCAGGTGCCAGGGGATTCTGGGGGTGAAGCAGAAGGGCAGACACCTGCAGGGGAGGGACCAGCACCAGAGGAGAGAGGCAGGGCAGGTGCGTAGAGGAAGGTGTTAGGAGAGAGGATGAGAAGGGGTAGCTCTCATGATCAGAGTGGGGCTACTGGAGGAGTGGGCACAAGGGGGAGAGAAGGGCTGGTGCAAGGGGGCAGGTCCCAGGAGGGCTGAGGGCAGTGAGAAGGGCAGGAGTCAGGACAGCAGAGGGAAAAGGTAGAGGTTTATAAGATATTTATTAATAACTTGGGTGCCACAGTGGCACATCCAAACAAGCCACATGAACTCAGTACTGGTGCACAACACAAAATTCATTCTGCTCATGGGAGGAAACTCTGAGAGGGGAACACTTCCCCCAGCCTCTCCGCCCCTGAGTTAATGTCACACACATTGGGTTAATGCAATTGCAGGATAGTTGCATGGGGGGGAGTTGGGGGGGCCAAACTAATCCCTATTGGTAGGAGGACGGTGGGAAAAGTCCTTAGAGGGGTCACATGACACCTTTTACTTCTGGTCATGTGTCCATCTTGCCCTGAGAGTGTTACCTCCAGATGCCTGGCTAATGGGGGTTGGGGGTGTGGGTTAACAGGGGTCAGGGGTGTGGCTAATGGGGGTCAAAGAGTAAATTTTTAAAAAATTCTTTAATGTGGAAAAAGTGGGCCGTTCTCAACCCATTTCCTGGGCCTATTTTGATTGCCCGTCCGCCTCTGGCAACACCTCCTCCCCTTTTCCCCCTGCCTATCCTTCCTGAGCGAGCTGTGCCATTCTACACCAATATTCCAATCATGTCTATTATCCCACCAAGTTCTGTGATTCCAAGTGTGTCGTAGTTGTGTTTATTTACTAGCATTATGAGTTCTTTCTGCTTATTCCCCATATTTTTTGCATTAGTATTCAGACATCTAAGATACTCATTTTATTTCCTCTCCCGTTTCTGTCTTGTCTTTCATTATACATGACCTGGTGGAGCTGAGTGACTCCTTTGTTTCCAAACTATTGGGTAAATAATCAGCATTTTTTAAAGAAAAAATATAATTATTTATGTCTCTAATAGACCAGAATAGTTTCAGTGATGCTGCTCTGGTTTCACAGGTAAATAATGCATATGCTGTGATGCTTTCATTTTAGTCCTTGCCCATCCTACTTCCTTCCCAATGAGAGAGGATAAAAAAAAAAAAAAAATAGAAATAAAAAATAACGAAGTTTTCACAGGGTTTTATTCATAAGGTAACTTAAAAGTTAAAGTTTCATCACAATTTTCTTAATTCATATAATTTATTTTTCATTTTGTATGTGATTCAAAGCTAGAAATTATTTTCCCTATCCAATTTCAGTTCAGTTGCCTATAAAATATTGTGAGAACCTTTGGTTTTACAGATTTGTTTATCATTTTGAGCCAAATTTTCACTATAAAATCTGGTGAGATTTCAGCTATGTAAATTTTAACTTGAACCCTACTTCAGATTTAGCCTTGAAATCCATACATTGGTGTATGTTTTGCATGAGACTGAGGCTTTAGTAGCTCTATACACTCAGAAAAGCCTGAGACTGCATTATCTGTGTTGAGCAGATGTAGAAAAAGAATGCACCAGTTAGCACATGGCCATTGGCTGGAGGGTGTGTGTGTGTGTGTGTGTGTGTGTGTGTGTGTGTGTGTGTGTCACCAGGTTACTAATTAATAA
Source organism: Rafetus swinhoei (assembly GCA_019425775.1). NCBI lineage: Eukaryota > Metazoa > Chordata > Testudines > Trionychidae > Rafetus > Rafetus swinhoei. The sequence goes on from CM033427.1 coordinate 62,133,638, forward strand.
CCGGAGCCTGTGAGACATTGGGCACTGAAGCACATATATACTTAACTTGAAGCAGATGAGTTAAGGTCTGGCTTTTTTTTTTCTTTTTTGGGTAAAGATTTATTACGGATATTAAGAGCAACAACTAGCAGGCAGTTTGTTCCATTTCCCTGCCATCCTGCCTTTTGTAGTAGTTACTCATAGTATATCTAGGTATTAAACGTCATAGTTGAATCTTTGGTTGGGTAAATGACAGGAATATCATTGATTAAAAATTAATTAAATTAATTAAACAGGGTTAATATCTCTTGTGCTGCACATTTGTATGGGTTATTTTACTCTTTCCATGGAATTAAGTCGCATCCCTGCTTTTTTCCTCTTCAGCTATTCCTATTTAGATATTTCAAATGTGACAGATTTGTCTTTCCTGTGAGAACGTGTTTCCATCTTTGGAGATTTCCTAAATTTAATGAGAGGTGGTTTTGCTTTATCTCTAAAAATTGTGTCTGTGATCAGGTGTAAAGCCCTGCTTAAAAACAAGGTGAATATATTTGCAAAGGTTGTGAAAAAACACAAGGAAACATCGGAAAGGATAAATACCAAATATGAATGTCCTTTCTTTATTCAGGTGTGGCTTATAATAAAAAATAGCGATGGTTTTCATGATTCCACAAAAATAGAATCATAGGAAAGGCCCTACCAAATTCATGGTCCATTCTGGTCAATGTCATAGTGATAGAATTTGAAAATTAGTCATTTACACATTTGCAGATCTGTATATCTGAAATTTCATGGTGTTCAAACATGGAGATCCCAGACCTGGGTTGTGTGTGTGTGTGTGTGTGTAAGCCATTGTAGGAGAGGCACAGGATTGCCGTCCTCAGTTCTGTGATGCCTTAACAGCTGGTCTTTGAAGGAAGGCACTCTGGAACTTCCTGTAACAGGGTGGATCTGATCTCCCTGGTGCTGCTGGCAGCACCCCAGCTAGGGGACCCTCACTACTGGTCCTGGTCAGGCTGGGGTGGGGGCTGTGTCAGCCGATGGTCAGGGCAGTGAGTGGTGTGTGTGTGTGTATTATACACCCGAGACTTCAACTGCCAGGACCGGGGTCCTTAGCAGCGGGCAACCTGGAAGAGGTTGGCCACGGGCGCCCCAACGGATCTGTCCTTATGACCGGCTGGAGTTCTTTTAAATTGTGCTTGGTTCTGTTACAGCAACTGAAGGAGTCAGGTTAAAGCTTAAACAGTTACTATTTTATTGTTACAGGGTAAACTTAGCTGTTAAATGCTACTGCTGTGTTACAGATAACACAGCCACTACAAAGGACAGGACAGAAATTACACTTAAAACAAAAGTCACTTACAGGTACCATGAAACCCTTTTGGTTCTCTGAGCTCTTATTAAATGCATGCAAAATAGACACATAGCAGGTATATATTCTCACCCCTGCGTTCCAGACTTGGCGTGGCCAGCGTCTTTCTCTCAATCCCTCGGGAAGAAGTAGGGCGAGGTTGGCGTCCCACAGACCTCGGGAGACAATCAATACCTGCCAGCAGGTATAGATGATTAGCTCAAATGGGGTGGGCTACTAAACCCTCTTTATACCCCTTCGGTCACGTAGGCTTCTTCCTGGTCTCAAGTGGCCAATTAGGAAAAATGGCTTTGAATGCCAAGTTTCCCACGAAGGGTGCAAGCATAATTCACACCTGGGAAAATGCAGACAATGGGCACTTCTAGTATGTGATGGGCGAAGATTCCTCTCCTGGGACAGTGCAGGCGTGTCAATTACTGGCAACGGGAGGCCCCGGGTCATCAGCTAGCCCATTTACTGTCTGGTTTCTGTTTATGGTAGAGTCAGGGACAGGCAGCACACCTGCGTTCCCAGGGCATCAAAGGCTGACTGCCTTTCTCTTGCTCTCTGGGGGGGGAGGGGGAACAAGATGGGGTTCATGTCTGGCTACAGGGTGGCAGGCAGGATTTGCCCTGTGCAGACACTCTCCAATAGATAGATATCTGGGGGGGGGGGGGGGAGGAGGGGACTGCCTTGATTTCATGGTTTTTGACACTTTTTTTTTCATGGTCATGAATTTGATAAAGGCCCTAAACACAAGGTTAAAAAGATGGGGTCATCTAGTCCAACCCCCTTACAAGAAACAGAATTCAATGGAGGCTAAAATGGATCAAAAGTGACTTTTAAATTCAATCATAAAGGTCTCTTTTTATGAGTAAATCCAGAATTACAATCAGATTGGCACTGACAAATATTATGTTCAGTTATGCACTTTGAAAAATGTTGCTTAATTAACTACCCATGGGTCTATGATGTTGTGTAATGATAGAGGAAACTGAATGACAGAAACTGATATCAAAAGAACCCATATTCGTGGACTGGAAATGGTTTCTTTAAAAGTGGAACCATCTTTATATTTATATATACACACACACACACACACATATATTTATTGCTGGGAACAGCTATAGTGCTCTAGGAGGTACATCTGTTGATGCAGATAAATTAAACATATTTGTAGAAGACAGGAAATTACATCCATAACCCATTTTTAATATGCTTGGTAAACATATATCCTCTTGATTTATTTGTATAAATGGAACTAATCTGATCCCAGACTTCAGGCATTGCTGTCGTCATCAGGATTCTAAAATTAAAAACTGAGCTAGGAAAGTTGCCTTTCCATCCAGAGTTTAGGCTAGATGGAAGATGAAGATTTCTCTCCATCACTATTTTTTGTTTTGTTTAAGTAAATATGTTTGCTACAGTACTTTTACCTGAAGATTATTAACTCACTTGGCAATAGTTTCAAAATGGCAGTTGTGTTTTCCACATGATTGAATTCATTTGGGGACATGTATGTGTATGTATATTATCATTTCCTGTTAAAATAATTTTCCATAATCCTTTTTCAACTATTTTTCCCATTTGGTTTTTGTAAACAACATGATTGGTTTATCTGCCTAATCTCCAATGTGTATTTTGATCTTTTCTTTAGGGAGAACTCCATGTTACCTCCAGAAATTCATTTGTACAAACAAGGCATCATCTGTTTAGTTGGAATAACATTTCATTTAACCTCTGACCCATTTCATTTCTGCTAAATCCCACTGTAGTCCATAAATGTGACTTTGAGTGATGGTATAAAATAAAGTTTTAGCTCTTCATATCCAACTACAGGATCAGTTTATACCTGTTGTGCCTTTGACAAGTTGGGATCAGTGCAGAGATATGCTGCTCTAGTGTCAGTTTCTAAATGCAAGGTATCATGTTTCTGGGGGTATGTCTACACTACAGAGGTTTTTTTTGGCAAAATGGCGGTTTTTCAAAAAAAAACTTCAATTATGTCCACACTACAATTGTGTTCTTTTGAAAAAAAAATTGAAAGAACAGAGGGGTTTTTCCAACGTCGGTAAACCTCTTTCTACAACAAAGAAGTCTTGTTCCAAAAGAGCTATTTTGGAATAAGGCTTCCATGTGGACAGGGAAGAAGGAGTTCTTTTGCAAGAAGAGGAAAGAGGAAAAAGCACAAGTGCTCTAGTGGCCATTCCGCCCATAGTAATCACAGCTTACATGCGAGATAGCATCCATTCAGTCTGGATGCTATCTTTCGAAAAAGCAGGTCACTTTTTCGATGTGCTTTTGCAGTGTGGACGCTCTTTCGGAAGAAGTTTTTTCAGAAGATCTTTTGGAAAAGCTTCTTCCGAAAGAAGCCTGAAGTCTAGACATAGCCTAAGAGTTCTGGTGTGTAGCTGCCACTACCCCCTTTGAAAAGATGCAGTATCGCCTTATGACTCTGCTGGTGGGTACTGGCAGGAGGAGGGTCTTCTTCCTTCCTTCCCTAACCCATCTGGGGAGTGTAGAGCCAAGGAAGGTGTTAGGTTCACAGAGTCCATATGATCAAGGGATTTTAGGGATTCTTTCTGGCACACACGCAATGGTGTCATAAGTAGAGGGGGGTAATCCTCCATATGTCGTCTTCTCAATTATATCCTCAATTACACAATCTCTTCTCATTAGAAGTTGGAATAAATTGAGGGTAGCGTATTGTAGGAGAAAAGAGGGGAGTGTACATGGGGATTAGAGCTAGGTTATCCTAATGTTCTTCTTTGACAGAAAACAACCTTCCCCTTCCATATAGGACCTTCCACTCATGCCTCAAGTGTATGATTTCTCTCTAAGATCAGAATCTGACCTAATGGGCCAAATTTATCACTGCTGTAACTCTCTATAACTCATTGAATTTGACCTGATGTAGAGAAACCCTCTATCTATATGGAAAAAAAAAAACCTTGAATAGAAAAATCCTTTTATATCACTGCATTTGTTTTTCCTTTATTAGATAATGAAGAAAGCCTCTTTAAATGAGTGGCAAAGATAAATTTAATAAAGATATTGTGTGTTGAGAATTAGAATCATAGGGTTGAAAGAGACCTCAGGAGGTCATCGAGTTCAACCCCCTGCTAAAAGCAAGACCAATCCCAACTAAATCCTCCCAGTCAGGGCGTTGTCAAGCCAGAACTTAAAAACCTCTAGGGATGGTGATTCCACCACCTCCCAAGGTAACCCATTCCAGTGCTTCACCACCCTCCTAGTGAAATATAATTTCCTAATATCCAGCCTAGACCTCCTCCAGTGCACTTGAGCCCATTGCTCCGCATTCTGTCATCTGTCTCTACTGAGAACAGCCTCTCTCCATCCTTTTTGAACCCCCCCTTCAGGTTGTTGAAGGATGCTATTAAATTCCCTTCCCCCTTCTCTTCTGTAGACTAAATGTGCCCCAAATCTCTCAGCCTCGCCTCATAAGTCATGCGCTCCAGACCTAATAATTTTTGTTTCCCTCTGCTGGACTCTCTACAATGCATCCACATCCTTTCTGTAATGAGGGGCCCAGAACTGGATGCAGTACTCCAGAGGTGGCCTCACCAGTGTTGAATAAAGGGGAATAATCACTTCCCTAGATCTGCTAGCAGTGCTTGTGATAATGCTCCCCAATATGCTGTTAGTCTTCTCAGCTACAAGGGCGCGCTGTTGACTCATATCCAGCTTCTCATCCACTGTAGAATTCTTCTCAAACAATTTATCTAACAAACCTTTTGCACTGAGGGCCAGGACAATAGTATATTTGGACAATTTTAATGCTAGGGTCAAAAAACTCTTTCCAGCTTTTGTGATATGAAACTGTTGAGAGATCAATTTGTGGGTCTTGTGAAAACATCCACAAAACAGAAAGTAGCAGATTTTAGTGTCTCAAGGTATTAATAAGAAGCTGTTCATTTCAGTTGATCACTGATGTATCTCCATAGGGTCATAAATTTTCCACTTTCTGTAGAACAGGGATGCTGTCAAGCAACTATAGCAAGACAATCAGTTTAATAGGAGAAAGGATACATAGTAAAAAGCTACATTGTTTCATTCTTTCTATTTGATTATCTCAAGCCAGTAATACAGCACTTTGTGGGTAGACAGGAAAAATGTACTCCTTAATATTAATTCCTAATCTTTGCTTTCCATAAATTGGAATGCACAGAATGACATTGGATCTGCTACCCAGGGAAAATCCAAAATGTTCACTTGGAACTTTGTCATGTAAGGATTTTTTATGTTTTGTTTCTTTCTGTTATTTTGGTCTGTGTTACTCAACGCACCGCAATATGACTCAGGTGTTCTGCATATTTGTTTGGTTTAGAAAGCTGTTATCAAGAGAGCAGCTGACATACAGTATTTAAAAGGAAAATGGCAAGTGGAAACTGAGCAGGCAGTGAGCTGTTGGCTGCATCTGCTTGTTTGTTGAACACTTAAATTAAATTTGTCTAGTTCTGCTCATCTCTATAGAAAATTGCATTTGTAATTGTCCTAAAAGATTAGAAACATTTTCACTTGCAGTCCATATAAATTACAATAATGCAACATACTGTCCTCCTAATAAAAGAAAAAAAGCAAATAGGCTGAGTTCAGATCTGTATCTTTTCCAGGATTCTATGATCTCACACTCAGCTTGTCTCCATATGGAAGTTAATCTGGAATAATGGAGGATATGAATTTACAGCAGAACAGCTATTCCTGATTAGCTCTACGTAGTGATGTTCTATTCTGAAATAACGGTCTTATTCCAAAATAAGAGCTACACATAAGAGAGAGCCAGGAATACCAGAATAATTCCCCCTATAGATAAAGCCTTAATATTAAAAAATAGTTATATTTACTGCCTGGGTATTGTGCCTTGCTCATTAATATAATTAATCAGCTTAGACAGTTTATGAAGTTTTTTAACTGAAGTAATTACAGGTGACCCCTGACTTATGACTGCCCGACTTACGACCTATTTATCACTGCCTGCTCCAGCCGCCGCCTCCACCCAGCACAGCCCCCAGCCAGCTCTGCAAGTAGCTTGCACTGCGCTGCCTCCCCCAGTCACAGCCCCGGGCCGGCTGTGGGCCTGGTGCACTGGTGACTACAACTCCCAGGAGGCGAAGTGGGCCAGGAATGGAACCCTCATTTTATCATTGCGCCTATGGGAAATAAGGGTTCGACTTATGATGGTTCTCCAGGAATCAATTAGGTTGTAAGTGCGAGGGTTGCCTTTATACATAAATTCGCTGATGAAATTAAAATGAGAGCAGGCCGTATCTGTGTAAGTGATGTTCAACTGCTGTAGATGAATAACCTTGCAGTAGATGAATAACCTGTAACAAACATCTGCCCTAATGAATAAGGCTACCTTCCAAGTGCCAAGTGGTTTGAAAACATGAATTGGTTTGTTCACTCCACCAGCTCTTAACTTTTTAAAAAAGTATTAACTTATTGTATAGCAATAGCAAATAACATTTTAGTGTGCTACAGGGATTAGAATCATAGGCTATCCTGAGGAAAAATGTATTTCCTTTGTTTATCTTATTGGTTTTGCTTAAAAGTATTTTGGGGCCAGAGGCTTTCTATTATTGTTTGTACACTGCCTACCATAATAGGGCCAAGCTTAGCTGGTCCATAAAAACTGTTGTAATAAACATTAATAATAATAATAATAATATGCAGTTTTAAGACACGTTCACAATGAATGTTGCTTTTGGAGTGTGATGACAACCATCACTCCACTCTACCATTTTAGAAAAGGACATTGTCTTTTGTGAACCCATATTTAAAGTCGGATTCTGAGGTTTTAGCTGGACCTCAACTTGGCCACCACCATTGCGCCCTTAGTTAAATACAGACCTAAAATTGCCAGTACAATTATTTATAGCATCAGTTGTACTCATTTACAAGTGAAAGCTGCCAAAATTATCCACAAATTAAAACATAGAAAAGGTTTTGTTTTCATTCTTCCATGGAACAAAATGCAAGATTCAGAGCCTTAACACTTGCCACAAAGTGCAACTGACATTCTGGCCACTCTAATAATGATCTTAGAGGTCAAGAAACTGACTGCAGTGCAGTTCGATTTCTCCCTCCAGTGAAAGCTTAGGGAAAAGAACTTACTATTAGGCTTACATCCAAACTTGTTGCTATGGCATGGTAGCCAAATTGTATCTTCCAGACTAATTAGATATCGTTAACATTCTAAAAATGTTAAATCTCAAGAAGTGACTGCTAGTAGAGGTAACAAGCCCATTAGGTGTAACTCAAACACATAGGTCCCTTACACATCTCATTCAAAGCTATAATGTCAACCTTTGATAGAACTTAATAGAAGTTGCCTGAAAGGAAATATCTCCAGAGAAATCATTCACACATTGTCATACAGTTAACATAATATGCCTCATGTCCTACTCTGGATTGCAGAAGAGACACTATTTGAGGAACATCATTAAGCATTTACAGAGAAACTAAACTTTGCATATTGCTTTTGTCATACATGGCAAATCTATTTAGCTAAATTGCTACTGTAGAATAGACTGAAGGAAAGGAGGAGAAGTTACAGAAAAACTCAGAGGGAAAGAAACAGACAAAGGAGGAAGTACAAATAAATAAAGAGACTTTGAAAGGGAAAATTACTTGAGAAATGAACATAGAAATAAGTGCACAACCAGCAAAAACAGAACTTTGATGATGTTTTAGAGAAAGCCAATGTAAATTACAAAAAAAAAAGAAAGAAAAAAAAAAGATTGTTTTTGTATATTGGGAGATGCTGAAGGCTCACCTTGAACCTCTCATACTGAACAATCTTTACTGGTCATAGACTTTTCTGACTGTTTTAATTATCCAGAGAACCTGAGAAGTTTGGCATATTATTTCCCCCTTTTTTTGCACTTCACAGAATTAACAAAACCAAAGTCAGTCAACTAGATTTTCCATAACGATGCCCTCAATGATATACTGGAACAGGGGAAATAAACACAGAAAAACAGATTAAAAGAGAAAGCAGAAACACCTGAACTACCAAACATCTTAGTAATGGCATGTAGTGTAAAAGATAAATGAGCTTTGTTAACTGCTTAAACATACAGCATCATTAACATGAGAATATAAATGACTGAAGTGAAGATCAAGAAAAATGCGAGCAGGAAGGTATCCTGCATAGTGCCAAATGACTATGTACAAGTCCTGATCAATTCAACCTGTGAATAATTAAAACTCAGTGAAGTCAGGAAAATAAATATGACTTTTGTGGGACATATCCTTCTGTAGAGCTCTTTAAACTAATGAATCATTACTTCCTATTCTGTTAAGGTTGCAGTTTTCTAGTTGTGATTTTAGTGATTAAAACTTTTTGTTGACAGGAAAGCATTTGTTTTTTTCAACATGTCTAGATAGCTTGCTAATTTATGTTATTTTTCAGGTATCTGGTGGACTGAAGAAGGATTCATACCCTTAAAATATACTTAAATCGGTGTTCATTTCTTATGTTCATACAGTTTCTCCCTTTTACTGTTAATGTATTTTAGGTTTTAAAACTTAGACTAGAGAATGTGATACTGAGTTCATCTTGCCAGTAATGATTAATTATCCAAACATTGTGAGGCAAAACCAGGAACTAGAAAACTTACTCAGCATTGCTCAAGTCCTTCAGGCCAGAGGACTGGCACTGTGGGGCATGTAGGAGTCAGGGCAGGGAGCTGGGAGGTGTGGGGGGCTCAGGCCATGAGGTGTGGGTGCAGGAGACAGGGCACAGGGTAGGAAGCTCCAGGCAGAGGTGTAGGAGGTTTGTGTGGGGGATGCAGGGCAGGGGGTTGCAGGGTTCAGGGTAGTGGATAGGGGGGCTGAGGACAAGGGGTCAGGGAGGCTCACTGGGGGCACCCTTGGCAGTGAGAATGGCACTACAGTTGCTGGCCTGTCCCAGCTCCTCTGGGGGAGGGGCAGGACTGTGCAGCCCGGCCTGGTTCAGCCCCAACAGTCCCTCAGGAGGTGTGGGGACCTGGCCCTGGCAGCTACTCTGGGGGTGGGGGCTGGGCTGGGGTGGTGCTAGCTGGCCTTGTGATGCTCTTGGCGGGGAGGATCATGGTGGCAGGGCCCCCTGATCCAGTGCTAGGGATGAGGATCAGGCGAGGGGTTTGAGGGTAAGGGGGCTATTTACTCATTACTGGTGGCCAGCTATATACAGGACTCTGGCCCTAACTGGCCATTCTCTTCCTGGTGCGCCACCCCCACTCCCCCGTTGTCATTCTGCAATATAATTGTCCCCTGTGCGCGCTGCCCTCCATGGTCGTTGCATGGTATAGCTGTCCCTGCTCTCAGCACCCATCGTTTTTGTGTTATGGACAGCTATTGGATTCCTGGCACAACCAAACCCTGACCTTGCTTTAAGTTATGATAAGAGGAAGCTGCATACCACATTTGGTGGTCCTAGCTCTTGCTGTTTAGGAGGAGCTCTTGAGCAAATGGACTCACAGATGGACAGACAGTCTCATGGACATATTCATCAATTCTCTCAGGGTATGTCTACACTTGCAGCCTATTTCGGGAATAGGCCTGCAAATGTAGGCATTCGGAATTGTAAATCAAGCCCGGGAGGAAATCATTGCAGGAGGAATAACAGGTAGTTCGAACGCCTGTTTCACTGCCGCGTGTAGACGCGGGCAGTTATTCCGGGCTTGTAAATTTCAAAAATGGCGCCCGGCCGGGAAGATGCAAATCAAGCGCGGGATATTTAAATCCCAGGCTTGATTTGCAATTCTGAATGCCTACATTTGCAACCCTATTCCAAAATAGGCTGCATGTGTAGACATACCCTAATATGTATGTAGAGAGAGAGAGAGAGAGAGAGAGAGTAAAAAAATCTAAAGGAGCTTTAAAAGTGTACAAGATCAATAGGAAAAGATGAAGGTTGACTGACAGTGACCATCCTTGGGAATCTGACTTTCATATTGTAAATTGGTGAGTGAGTATTTTTTTCCACCATTCTTTATATCATTTACTGGTCTGATTCTTCATTGCCTTATGTGGTGAGTTGTCACTTATTCTTGTGCAAAATGGGTGTAAAATATTAACACATTAAAATTATAGAAGTTTACACCATACTTCTATGAACTTTATATTGGAATTTACAACTGTGAAAAGCAGTCGAGGGTCAGATCCAGTGTTTCTTAGCTCATTGATTTTTATAGACCATACAGGGTAAGCAGAAAGGTCAGTTCAGACACACTTTTTTTCACACAATATCCAAGTGCTAGAAAACCATATTAATCTTCGTGAAATAGAAAAAGTGTAGTAGTTTAGTTAAATGGGCTCACAAGTCTAAAGTTGTGGCATCACAAAGGAAGATACAATACATATGTAAAGGTAATGACTCTTATTGTATGGGATTGTGTGTCCAAAGAACCCACTCTCAGAGGGAACGTCTAGACTGCAGAAGTTTTCCGGGATACTCCTGGTATCCCAGAAAAACTCCACCGCATCCAGGGAACACGTTTGCTCTTCCTTTTTTTTTGTGTATAATTCTTCATTCTGCAAATTAAGAGTTTTCATGCACAAAATATATCCTCAAAATGTTTGTGCATGTGTATAAATGTATATATTAATACTTCAAACTCTATAATAATAATTGTTCCAATGTACTCTAATGTATCAAGGTGCACATTACTTGATTGAAGATGTAGTTCTTGGTTGGCTGAAATTTCAACTTCATGTCCCCCATGCAGTGAAAGTTTGCACCAATAGCTAAACAAAGCACACCCTATAAAATCTTAGTTTAATTGTTTACAAAATATATATATTTTGTATTCAGACATAGTTGACATGCAGACATTCTTAACAATTAATTTAATTTACAATATGTATCATTTTCCATTTAATTTAAATGTGCATACTTCATTTAAACTAGCACAGTATTAATTAGCATTTTAAGTACTTTATTGTAAAATAGCATTCTACACTTCAAGCTCAACCCAAATAGATCACAATAATATTGTATAGAATATTGCCTGTTTTGTTCCATTATACAAATTTTAGCATATCAGTTTTCTTTGTATATGAAGTAAGGCCACCATATTTGTCTACAAAATGAAATAGAGAACATTATCTGTAATTGAAAGATCTAATTTACAGTCACCTTCTAATAAAAGAAAAATGTGCAAAGTACAGGTTTATGTTCCAGTCTTTAGAAGTCATAGCTATTTAAATGCAGATTTTTTTCGTGTTAACTTTCCACCCTAGTTGTGAGCTATGTTAGTGATCCCAATATCAAAATGACTTTCTATTCAGAGATGGCATAATTTACTGAAAAAGATCACAGATTCCATAATCTAATGTGTTTGGAATGGCTACATCCTGAAAAACTCTGCACAGTTACAAAAAAAGACTTACCTGAAGCAGGACCTTTTTGCATGTGTTATTTCAGAACTTTCTTTAAAAATTAGCTGGACATACTATTAAGTTGCTGAAATTGCTCAAGATAATATTGGTGGCTTCAGAGTATCTGTTGTACATGCAACACTGACATGGATGATGGGAAACAGACAGAAAATAGGTGATACAGGAGTGTCACATTGACCTTTTTAGATACGAGGAACCTGCCTTCTCATTTTCAAGTGTGCTTTCAGATTTCAGACTTCTCTGCAGAATTTGTAAAGATTAATGACCTTAGATCTGTTGCCTTTTGACCCTATTCAGTGGTAGGCATCTCTTTGTCAGCAAGGGTCATCTCTCTGGGGTAAGACACAGGAAGGTGATTTTCCACAAGGCAAGAGATTTGGTTTGATGGGACCCCATCAATATTTCCCATGCAGTTTACCAGTATATGTAATTTAATTTCCACCTCAGTTATAGGTACTTAGTGACTGAAATCTTTAGTATGATAAAAGATAATTGGTATTGAAAAGGACTGTGGATATGACTTATGCATCACTTTTAACAGAGACTGAATAACTAACTGTAAACTAATGAAATATAAAGTATACAATAGGCCAGAATAGTTTCCCTACCCCCCTGGGGACTTTTACTGGTATGTTACTGTTTCTGGTGAGGGTTATGTGATAGGGTTGTTAGGCCTGATCAGACCTTTGACCAGGTCCTGTGTGTGTGTTCTCTCTGGCCAAGTGACCCCCTTCCTGTTAGCAACTGGGTTGATGTTGACCTAGGTAGAAGAGCTATGTAAAGCAGCTACAAAGCAAACTTGGGAGCAGGAGAACACGTGACAGCAAATAACGGATTTTTACCAGAAGTCGGGGGAAGTGAAATTCTCTTTCTTACAATTGGAAGTCAGGGATGTTTATAGATTAGGTAAGGGTCAAGAAGGAAAGCATTCTAGGCATTGTAGAAATGGGACAGAGTCCCTGTTGAAATTTGTGACTTGATATATGACCTTTTGCTCCCATCCGCACACCATACTCTGGGTATCTGACAATGGTACTGCAGATGCAAGTTACTCATGTACATACCCATATCCCTCATGCTAGCTTTTTCACAGTGTTCTTCTTTATGCATGGGCTTCAGTGGTTCACATGTGGACAATAAAGTGGGTTGAGCTATAATAACTAATATGTAGGCATGTACAGTCACTAAAGTAGACACAGAGTCAAATAAATCTTTTAATCTTTAAGGTGCCATAGGAATCCTTTGTTGTTATAGCTTCAGAGAGATGCTGTAGTTTCTGGTGTTTATAAATATTTGAGTAATTCTGAGTTTGGAGAATTGTAGACATGTTGGTCCTGGGATATTATAGAGACAGGATGGGTGAGGGAATATCTCTTATTAGATCAGCATCTGTTGGTGTGAGAGACAAGCTTCATAAGAATTGTGAATTAGGTTAGTCTGTCTCTCTCTGCAGCAGTCAAGTTAAAATGCTACTAATTTGGTGGGATCCATTAGCGTTGACTATGAAGCTGTATTATGTATATATTTTGAGACACAAGAAGTTAGCTATTTAGTCATTTTAACAGGATGTAATGACTAAAGAGTTTTTTTTCCCTTTTGTTTTGAAACTGGGCTTGAAAAAAATCTAAATATTTCTCTGTTTTTGTAACACACTTCCTCTCCTGTGCTTAAGGTTTTGCCAAACAAAATGAAATGTAGGTAGTTGTAGGTTATGAGTGATCATGAGGATGAAAGTATTCCAAGAAAGCATGTCAGGTGTAATGGAAACATAATGAGGATAAGGCAATGGAGGGAGTTATTTAATTTGGCACACACAGAACAAAGGGATATTTTGGAAAGAACACCCTAGCTTATAACTAAGGGTGCACTATACAAATTGCATAGCTTATTTCGAGTGTATTTTGAAATAGCTTATTTCGTAATTTGTCGCTATCTACACAGCGCCACATTTCAAAATAACTCGTTATTCCGAAATGCCCCTTAACCCTTGTGGAAAGAAGGTTACCAGGACATCGGAATAAGCCACCGATTATTTCAAAATAATGGACTGCTTCGATAGATGCAGAATAGCTATTTCGGGATACTTCCGGTATCCCGAAATAGCTCCGCAGTGTAGATGTACCCTAAGAGCAATTTGTTTTAACAGAAGCTATTCAGATTACATTTTTAAACTTTACATTCCGTCCTCTAAAGCACATACTTTTGTAAATGTCTACTAGATACACTGCCCTCTCTAGAGTTCTTCGATCCAAGCTGTTTTACCATGTCTGACAAGGTATTATTGATACATATTAACTGTTACCAAGCAGAAGTCTAAAGTAGATCATCATTTACAAATGCTATACTGTATAAAACTATAATTTGCTGCAGGGCTTTGTGTCATTACAGGGAAATAGTTCTTATAAGAGAAAATAAGTGAATGGAGTATTTAATGAACAGTTAATTCTGTACTCAAATGCAGCCTTGCAATTGCATGGGGATTTGAAACTTTCTTTTTTTTAAGAATACCCCCTGTATTTTTTGAGCTATTGGCATTGGATTTTGAGGCTGTGTTTTGGTTAATAATTCAAACATTATACTGTAGAATACAAAACACATCCATTACCAGATACAGAGATTGTATTCGAACAATTATTTTACAGCTACAATCGTTTCTTTTTTCCCCAATAGATATTCAAAACAGCTTATTCATGATTTGTTCTAATAGTGACATAGTTTTTATTCTTATAGTGTCGTTTTGAGAATCTGATCACTCTAAAATTACTCTGAGGTATAATGAAACATACATGAGGGAGGTAGAGAAGATTTAAGAATGTAATTTTCAAAGCTTTGTATTGCTCATCTTCTTTCCTCTTCTCTTGAAGTATAAAAAGGACTGATGACTTTACTGCATATTGTCTTCTATGATTATCTTTTTGATTAAGAGTCCCTTTTCTTCCAGAGGCTAATTTACTGCTTTTTCTCTGAGGAAATGTGTACAATTGTTTTTTACTGATGTGGTGGTTCTCATTTGTCAGGAATAATTTGAAGTCAGTCTCTGTGAAGCTTTGAGGAGACATAAATGAACTCAAGTAGAAACAGTACTGAACAATAATAATATATATACTAGTCATGGCACACTGAAACTGAATGCAACAGTTGGTCTCCTTTCCTCTTATTGTTAATGTTTAGTTTAAGCAAAGGATAATATAATGATTGGATGAAAGATATATGAGGGAGGTAAAGAAGTTTTTAGAATGTAATATCCAAATATTAAATATTCATTACTGGATTACTTATATTTTGAGAAGAATGTTACCATACCATTGAAATATAAAGCTATGCTTTGTACTCAATACCAAGTGAGTTTCTAAATTTCATTCTTAGATTCTCTTAAATATTTGTTAGTTCAATGTTTAAAATGTCTAATATATTAATGAAGATTTGACAAATTTGCAACATGCCTATATGTGCATTGTGAAAGGGTCAATTCACTTCTGGTACCTCCTTGTGGCCAAGTATGAAACTGTTCTTTATCAGGTCTTACATTATTTAAGAATAACTTTTATGACTGGTTTTATTTCTTGATTTGTACATATAGAAAAATGTAGCCCACTACATTGGATTGGTGAAAAATGAGACTGCTAAATAATCTCACATTTTGGAAGAATTTTTTAGAACAATGTTACAGTGTTGCTATAGGATCTGGTCTTTATTTATTATCATACACAGCATCCTTAATATACATTTTATGTGTTAGACAACTTTCCTGATGATACTAGATAAAACTATTGGGGTAGAATTTTCACTAGAAAAATTGAAAGTAATTTATTAACCATGATTTCCTTGACCATGTTCAATGCAGTTATACTGTATATAAATTATGCGGATGAAAGTGCAAAGGCTTTGACTCTAAGACCCTCAGACACTGGCAATAAAGCAGCGGATTAATATATAGTCAGCACTAGATAGAACACTTTAACTGCAAATGACACACTTGCATGTCTTATAACATCTGACCTCTTTAAAACTGCACCTTCTGAAATCAATGTTATGAAATGAGGCAGGGCAAACAACTTTAAATATAGCCAGAGACTGATTTGTAATGCAAAACGTGTGTATACGCTAACCTTGGTCAAGAATGCTCTGAAGAACAAACCAAAAAGCAAGCCAAATCTGGAGGTGAGAAGGGGGGGAGGAATGGTATGTTCCATAGAATTGAGGCAGAAGACCAAGTTTGTGAACACATAGTACATTAAATGAACCTCTTGACACTTGACACACAATAATATTGGTTGATGGGTTGGGGTTTTTTATTTTGAAGAGAAAATACGTGTTCAAGCGTTCTCAGGACAACATTGGGTGCAATGTAGAGAAAAAAAACTTTATTGTGGAACAAAATCTAAGCAATCACCTCTGAAAAGACTTGCCACAAAAAAACAAAGAGGAACATGAGAGCAGTATCTCAGGAGCTGATAGAACATTGAGACAATGAGGCTCTTATTGCAGGTGTAAAATTATCAATAGAGAAAAACATACATATGAGACTAGATCCTCAGCTGGCAATGTGGTCCACGGGACTTCTTGAAGATTACTTAATACAGGAAAATGAGCCAAAATACTTCTATTTGGTTGGAAAAGTAATCTACCTTCTGATTACAGGAAAAGGATTTTCCATCATATGTTTGTCAATAATTTAATATTTACACTTTTCACAACACCAACTACTCAGATACTCAGAATTTCCCTCTAAGAAAACCTATAAAGCTCTGCAACTATTCCTACATGTAAACATTGTTTTTTTTAACTTCCTTTCCTTTTAACTTTTCCTTTCCTTGACATTCCTACTGATATTTTATACCTCAATCATAGACCTATAGTAATCAGTTGTAGCTTATTATTGATTGTAATTTCACTTCAGTCACAACAGGTTAAGGCTTTATGTTACTAGGGATTTTATTTAATAGCAGTAAAAGAGAGTGTTTCTGATTGCTGTTTTCATGCCCTTATGGGAGCCTTCTCTTAATCCAGTTTGCTTGCACATTACAAGATGTATTTATTATATTTTATATATATACATTTTAATAAATCATTTATGCTTAATATTCTTAATAGACATTACTCATGATTACAATGAATCTGTTTACAACCAACTTTATATAGTTCAAGATATCAAAGCAGGATTAATCCGCTTCTTTTAGCAAGCTAGGGGAACTAGACATATAATTTGAAATCCCTGGCCTACAGAAGTCAATGGGAGATTTGCCATTGACTTTGTTGGGGTTACGGTTTCACTTGTAGACTTGTGTGATTATATAATAGATCAAGTTCTTCTTTCCTTCCCTCCCCCCCCCCCCCCCTTTTTTTTTTTACTTGCAGTGCTGTTACAGCTGTGTTGGTCTCAGGTAGTGACAAGGAGAGTGAAGGAATACCTCCAGTAGGAACAAATTCTGTTGATGAAAGAAATAAACTTTCAACCTACACCTGAAGAAGAGCTCTGGTTAGTTCAAAAACTAGTTTCTTTCACCAAAAGAATTTGGCTTAATGAAAGATATTACCTTACCCACCACTTCTGACACATTTCTCTCATTCCACCATCTGTGGTTTAAATTAGTGTGAGACACAATTTCAATTCTACAGCTAGGGTAGAGAAACCAGTAATCATAGCATACCAAGGTGATGGGCATTATGAATTTGAATAAAATAGAAATGCTCAAATAAAAAGATTTGCAGATCTCTCTGTCTGGTAGGACATTCTAGCCTTCTCACTTATACTTGACATTCCTGTATACTTGACCTGTTCTCTTCAACCCAAAGATATTTTTAAGAGGAAATGCTATTCAGTGTTTCTACTGTTCATAGCACAGTCTAATATTTAATAGTTTTTGTATGAACTTTAAACACAACATGTCCCCAAGACAGTGGACTGGTATCTGAGGTTACGTCTACACTAGCCCCCTAGATCGATCTAGGGAGGCTAATGAGGGCGACCGAAATTGCAAATCAAGCCCAGGATTTAAATATTAAAGCCCCTAAATCGAATTAGCTGGTAAACCTCATTGCAGGAGGAATACCGGCTAATTCGAGTTAGGGCTTTAAATCGGAATCCCATTTCACTGCCGCGTGTAGATGCGGGCAGTTACTTCGGGCTAGTCAATTTATAAAATGGCAACTGGACGGAAACATGCAAATCAAGCGCGGAATATTTAAATCCCGGGTTTGATTTGCAATTTCGGTCGCCCTCATTAGCCTCCCTAGATCGATCTAGGGGGCTAGTGTAGACGTACCCTGAGAGACTATATAGTTTAAATTTTCCTTCAGTGTATGCATAATACTGTAACTATTAAAATTGCTCTGCCTCTCTTCTCCTCTAACACCTTCATTTTAGCCAAACCCTTGGAAGCCAGTGAAAAGCTAGTTTGTCTACTAATATTCTCATTTCATTGAAAAGAAATATTGTTGCTGGCATTAAATGATTAATGTAATTGACAAACTTGATAAAACCATTTGAGATTTTATTTAAATGCAGGTGGTTCACACAATAAATGCAATCAAGAAGTTAATTCTTCTCCTCTAAATTTATTGCCTTAGAGGATTTATTGACATAGAAAATATACTGTGTCAAAAGTAGTACTCATATTTCTTTTGCAGGCTTGACAAATCCAACTAAAAAGGAGAGATGACTTCTTTCCTCCTCATCCAATCATGGCATAAGTTACCAGATTCTGAGTTCACATAAAAGGAACAGGAAGTTTCTAGTTGCTTTGTGCAACACATTGTTACACCAGCTTGTGTAAAAACAGTTAGGTCAGAAATGGGTTGCTGTAAATTATCAATTTACCACTTCAAATTGTTTTCCATAGGCCTCTTGCCCTGTATGCCTTGGCCAACTTTGCCATTAAACTTGCTCAAGTTTCAGTTTCTCCATCAATATTCTGCTAGCTGCTCAAATGTCTAGTTAAAGTTTATATAATTTATATGAAGTCAGTTCATATTTGTTGAGGTTCTTTAAACTTGTTTTAACAATCCATTATACAATATGTCAAGCCAGAAGAGCTGTATAAATCTTCCATTTATGTGTTATTTTGGTTAACAACATTGGTGGGACTTTGGGGCCGGGAGGCCTGCCTGAACTGAGTCTCTGCATTATTAATCAAACAGTTACTTTTCTGATAATTCCACTCTGTGGTCAAGTGCCCTTAAACACAATATTTGGTTTCAGGTCCTTTCTACTGCCTCTTTTTTTGGTACAGGAGTATTTTGCTAACTTGATAGCATAAACATGCTCAGTTAGAAACATTAGATTCATTTCTTCACTTTATCACTTTAAACAAAAAGAAATCAACATAAAAGTAGCCCCCTTTCTTTGAGTGCCCATGAATTAAATCTTTTCATTAAAATGTACCATGTTTTGTCCTAGTCTATCACTTATAGCTGGTTCACTTTTACAATTATTTTAATTACAATATTAGAGTCCATTAAGTTTCTTATTTTATTACTGTATCTGACACATCATATAATATCAGTGTTTGATATTAATTTAATATGATTAAGAGAAAAATGGGAAGTCTTTTTTAAGTTGTACCTTCTGTATAGTCTTGCAAGAAAGGCAACAACAACTTTAATTTCCTCAGAAGAAATATGGCCATTAGGCAAGAGCGACTCGAGGAGAGCTGCTGGCAACTGGCGCCCTAGGCAGAATGCGCGATCGGTGCCCCTGCCTCCATAGCCCTCAATGGCGTGATGTCATCATTAAACGCAGTGCCCTAGGCAACTGCCAAGGTTGCCTACATCCACAGGCCACCCCTGCCATTAGGCCATGGGCTTTTATTCTCTTAGCCCTCCATTCTGTCTTTTCCATAAGGCATTGATACCTGAGCAGTTTTTGGAGCCCTAATTGCTACACATATGTGGAGAAATTCTTTCATTAATTTCTCCCATCTGTGGACGTGGTAGAGGCACTTCTTTTTCTCTGACTTTGAAGTATACTTAAATTGTCCAAAGTCCATTCATAGATTCAAAGGCTTTTTGTGTAACACAGGCCATAGGCCTTCCACAAAGTAATTCCACGGGCAGCCAAGCTCCTCCCTCTTTCCCCATCTTCCCAGTGACTTCCACCAGTGGCCCTGCTGGTCTACTCCTCTCCCATCTTCCCAGTGCCTCCCATTCCAAGTCTTCAAAGGGGAGGAGAAGGAGTCAGGATGTGAGGCGGTTTGGGAAAAGATAGAAAGGCAGGTTACGGGCAGAGGCTTGGGGGAAGAGGTAGAGTTGAAGTGGGCTTTAGGCAGAGGATGGGGACCAGCACCTCCCCTCTGAGCTAAAGCACAAGTTGGTACCTATGATCTTGATTTAATAGAGTCCTGTATCAGCCACTCTATTGTCTTGCCCAAGATTGATGTAAGGTTGGCAGGTCTACAATTATCCAGGTCATACTGTTTACTTTTTTTTGAAATGGCAAAACATCAGCTTTCTTTCAGTCTTATGGAATGTCCCCAGTGTTCCAAGGCTTAAAAGTCACCATTAATGACTAAGGAAGCTCTTGGTCCAACTCTTTTAAAAACTCTTGGATGCAAATTATCTGGACCTGCTGATTTTAAAAATGTCTAATTTTAGTAGCTTCTGTATAACATCTTTCACAGACAGGAGTAACATGGAAAGAGTGTTCTGTCACAAATGCAGAAAAGACATATTTATTCATTAAACACTACTATTCTATCATTTCTATATGTCGGGATTCTTTTTGTTCTTATTATTTACACAATTCTTTCTCATTGTCTTTAACTCTGCTGGTCATAGAGTTCTCCTTGTATCTCTTGGCTTCCCTTATCATTTTTCAAATGTTCATAACTTACTAGCAACTTTTTCTTTCTTGCATTTGTTATATATTATTATTTATTTTTACAGCTATCTTCACTTTTTAGTCAGTTTTTTTTAAACCAGCAGAGCCTCCTTCCTTGATTATGAGATTGTGATTTTTGGGGTATTTAGTGAGGTTTTCTTAAATAATTCTCAATTATCGTTCATATTTTCTGATTTAATTCTCTCTCCCAGCTGACTTGGCTCAAAATTGTTTTCAGATTTGTGAAACTGGTGCTATTAAAACACAAATTATATATATTAATGGTCAGGACTTTATTCTGCTTGTACAATATAAATTTGATCAAGTCATGATCACTTGTAACCAAGATACAATTAATTTTTAAATCTGTGATTAGTTCTTCTTTATTTGCTAGGACAAAAATCTAATACAGAATTCTCCCATGTTGGCTGCAACATTATTACATTTAGAAATTACAGTTAGCAATTTAATATTTAGTGCAAGAGTTAGACTGATTATTTCTAATAATCTTCAATTACATTTATTGATGGCGGGCAGAGAGAGATCCACCCTAAAGCTTGCTCATCTGATGAAGTGGGTTTTGCCCACTAAAGCTCAAAATACTGTATATATTTTTGATAGTCTAAGGTTCCACAAGACTACTCATTGTTTTTAAAAATACAGACTAACATGGCTACCCCTCTGAGACCTGTTATGTAGGTAACTGAAATACAGTAAAACTCCAATTGTCCGGCATCCAGTGGTCCGGCACTCCTGATAGTCTGGTACCAACTGGAACCCGGAAGTGCTCCAGCCAGCCGGACTATTGGAGCTCCTGTGAGTCCCACGTGCTCACGGGCCGGGAAAGAGAAGGGGAGGTGAGGGGAAGGGGATTATACCCCTGTGACGGGTCTGCTGGGACCCACACTGCATCCGGCCGGGGGGCGGGGTCAGCGGGGAACGGCACGGCGAGGGGCAAACCCTTCACAGTTTTGCAGGGAGGCAGGGGAAGCCCCGCGCAGCTGCCTGCTACAGGCCAGCTGGGGCTGCAAGCGGCAGCGGAGGAGAGGGGGCGAGGCGAGGGGCGGCACTGTGGAACCAACCCGGTAGCACCCCCGCCGCTCTGCCCCGCCGCTTCCCCAAGTCTGCCACCATCGCTTGCAGGCAGGTGGCAAACGGCGGCGGCAGACTTGGGGAAGCGGGGGAGCAGAGCAGCTGGGGTGCTGCCGGGTTGGTCCCGCAGCACTGCTCAGGTTAGGGGCGGCGCTGCGGGACCAACCCGGCAGCACCCCAGCTGCTCTGCTCCGCCGCTTCCCCAAGTCCGCCGCTGCCGCTTCCAGCCCCAGTTGGCCTGTTGCCGGCAGCTGCGTGGGGCTTCCCCTGCCTCCCTGCAAAATGGCAGAGGATTCGCCCCTCGCCGTGCCATTTCCCGCCGCCCTCCCCTCCCTCCCCCCCCACCGGTCGCAGTGCGGGTCCTGGCAGACCCGTCACAGCCCTCCGCCGGAGTATCTCCTGATACTCGGGCATATCCGATAATCCGGCACCCCCTGGGTCCCAACGGTGCCGGATTATCGGAAGTCTACTGTATATCATTGCTGGGTCAGTGTGTTAGTTTCAGAAAATTTGAACTTGGCTCAACCACAGCTAGCAAGGTTCTTCCCATTGATTGCCACAGTGATGAAAGTGTAGTTCACATGCTTTATATTAGCAATTTGAATTTTATGTACAACAAAAGTTGTAGGGAGCAGGGACAGATACGGATTTTAGATGACATACTCTGTTTTGATATATGAACAGAATATGGGGCGGGGCAACTCAACTAGAAGGGCCCAGAAACACAGGAGTGAGGTCTGGCAGTTATTAGATATGCTCAGTAGCTGTTTCTGAAGCTGCTTGAGAAGTTTTCAATAAAGGCAAACAGCCCTGCAGGATCCACATATTAAAGAAAATTAGAGCTTAGGGGAGAAAGACCTTAAAACAAGAGAACTGACAGCTTCTGCAGACCCCACCTCCCCAGACAAGGTGTGGGGGGGGGGGGGAGGGGAATCGCTGGCTCTGCACCCTAGAACGGGTGGGGTCACGGGCGGAAATGGTAGGACTCTGGGCAGCCAGCCCTCAGTGCCACTGGGACCACAGCACCCCATCTCCTAGCCCTCAGAGCTACCCAGAGTGCATGGCATGACACTCCTATGGTGATTTAAAGAAGTCCAGGGCTCTGGCCGCTGCCGCTGGCTCAGTAGCAGCAGTGGCAGCAGCAGGGAGCACCAGGTACTGGCAATTTGCCCCCCCTCCAGCTCATGTTGGCCAGCCTGCCTTAAATAAGAGTTAAAGACTGCCCTGTGGACTGCATAGCTGTTCAATGCAGGACCAAAGGTGTGTCTGCTGTACAGCTAGGTCCCAATACCTGTACTACACGGCAAGCTACAGATTTCCTGTCTCACCATAAATTGAGAAGACCAGGTAGCTGTTAACCCAAGGGCTGGAATGCAGTTAGCTAAGCTTTAAGTATCTGAAGATTTCTGCTTGCTGATTAGGGCCTGCCTGTAGAAAAGAACGGAGATGCTTCCATTCTTCTCAAGCTCTGAAAGTTTCAGGGACCGTGCACTACATATTATGGACTTGCTGTAAAAATGGAAAAATCATCTCTGAATGAAGGATAAGAGGGGGGCATGTATATTGAAACCTGGCATTTAAATATGTGTAATAGCTGCAAAGTGGGGAAGTCTGTATAGGGAGAAAGGCCAGTACAGCTGCTACCTGATAACTTAACTTTAAATCAAAACTATCTAAATAGTATTTATAATGCATTTGTGTACATTAAATGATTGTTTAGTAAGGCCACGTCTACACTTGGAAGGCCTTCACAGAATGGCCATACTGGTATTCTATATTGGCAAAGTGCTCCTTGTGTGGGCACAGCTTTTGGTCTCCTTCCCCACTGGAGTGAAGAAACCTATACCAGCAAAAGTATTTCCATATGAGAATGGGATAGGGGATAGATACAAACAAAGCAGCAGATGCTGGCATGTGAAATATTACAGCTCTGACAACTCATTTTTCCTGCATCTGATGTTTAGAAGACATAATAGCAATACCAACCCATACCAAAGTGTGTGTGTGTGTGTGTGTGTGTGTGTGAGAGAGAGAGAGACTGGCTGCAAGGATATGTACAGTAATCTGTAATGCTTTACCATTATAGTAACTGTTTTAAATCCAAATCTTTCATCTGTCCATGCTGGCATCATTCAGTAGTTAAATCTCAGCAATGTAACAATTCTTTTCAAGTAAAGTGGACTCCATAGGCATTTTGTTGACTGTTGCCCCAGCTGTGAAAATGCAGACATTGTCTGACTCACAAATAAATTATCCTAATAGTTTTTATTATCTCTTTATCTAAGTTTGTATTTCAGCAGATGCATTCAACCATCTGTTTTTTTGGACCCAGGCCCTACATGACTTTTCAGAGTGTACTAATTTATTAGATCAATCATTTATGCAATCATGAGCTTGTTTGTTCTAGTATAGACCCAACATCTATTAAGAAAAAAAAGTATTGTTTAAAAAAGCCTCTTTTTTTGGGGGGGAGGGGGGGGGCTGATGATCCTGTTGTCTTTCATTCAATTTCTAACTTGCTGCTGTTAAGAAAGATACCAGGGAAGGTTATGCCTCAGTGATATGCAAATAGGATATGTAATAAGTTTTAATCAGAGTTTCATTTGGGTAGTACTTTTTGAAACTGTCATGCCTGAACTCAAGTATGAAGAAATTTACTTCATTTGGCTAATATTGGGCAGAGTCCATGTTGGCACTTTCGGATCTCTCAACAGTTTTGGTATCCTGGATTATAAAGTCCCAGTAGAACAACTTGAATAGCTCTGATATTTTAGATGTCTTTATGAATTCCTGGGCTTTGGATGCCTCTGGCAAAGATGTCTTTCATATACCTTTTGGTTCCTGCTACGTTCAACTTGCTAAAATGTCCTTCAGGGCTTGAAAGTGGGTTGTTAATTTTCTCAGTTTATATGCTGGCTGTTATCTTAATTTTTCGCCATTCCGTACCACTGTTCTGAAATTGATATTCAACTGTCTAAGTTACCTCTCTACAGAAGCCTCCACTTCATACGTTTTGGTTTTTAAAATGCCTGGCACAGTTTCAAGATTTGATGACTCTGTTTTTTAATGGATGCTGAATTAGAGTAGAATATTATGGGTTTTTTAGCACATTATTATTATTGAACATATTTATGGCAGTCTTTAGGGCCAACCAAGACTGGGTTCTCAAGGTACCAAACAGTACAAACCGAAGAGTGGATGGTCCCTGCCCCAGAGAGTTTGCAATATGAATAGACACAATAGATACAGGATGAGGAAAGGTGTAAAACTCACAAGCCATAAGAAAAATGTGATGGCAGTAAACTGTTTTAGTTCTACAATTGATTTGTGTGCATGTGTGGATTTAGTTAGAAGGGAGCTATGAGAAATTTCTCTTTTTATATAGAATCACAGATATGTGGAGACTGAAGTGTTTGTCTAATCCAGTGTTTCTCAAACTGTGCTCCGTGGAGCCCCAGGGCTCCACGAGACATCTCTAGCGGCTCCACGAGGTTGACAAACTGGAAACATCGATAGGTACAACACATACAATCAGTGGACTGCTGGGGCTCCGCATAAATTTTTACACATGTAAAGGGCTCCGGAGCCCAAAAAGTTTGAGAACCGCTGGTCTAATCCATTGCCCCCTGCTGAGGCAGGAGTAGGTATACCTAGCTTCACGGGAGGTGGGGGTTCACCTCTGTTAATAAAAAATGCCTCAATGATGGGCATTCCACAACCTCCCTAGGACCTGTTCCAGTGCTGAACTACTTTTAGAGTTGGAAAGTTTTCCCCTAATCAACTTGAATCTCCCTGGATGAAAACAATTACTTCATGTTCTCTATGTCCACCAAGAATAGGACAAAAAACCACTGTCCTCCTTGTGTAATTTTTTTCCCCATATTTGAGGACTGTTATCTGGTCCCTCAGCCATCTCTTCTCTAAACTAAACAGGATCAATTTGTTTAATCCTTAGGTCATGTTTCTAAACCCATTATTTTTGTTGCTGTCTTCTGGCTTCTCGCCAACTGGTTTAGCTCTTTCTTGAAGTGTGCTGTCTGATTGGACACAGTACTCTGAGGCCTCACACGTGCCCAGTAGAGCAGAATTGCCTCCTATGTCTTACATATGATATTCCTGTTAATAACCCCAGAATGACACTTCTCTTTTTTGCAGCTGTATCACACCGACTCATTCAGTTTGTGATTTATTATATCCCCCCATCCTCTAGTGCTGAAGTAAAAATTCACTATTTTATATTTGTGGACTTGATTTTTCTTTTCTGAATATCATATTTTGCACTTTTATTTATTGAACTTTGACCTATTGATTGCTGACCAATGCTCCAAATGATCAAGGTAATTTTGAATTCTAATTCTGTCCTCATTAGGGCAAGCAACCCCTCCCAGCTTGGTTTCATTAGAAAAATGTATAAGTATAGTCTCAACTTCATCTTCAAAGTCACTAATAAAAATATTGAACAGTACTGTTCCCCAGTTGATAAGTCCTTCCATTTTGAAAGTGAACCATAGAACTGGTTTGTTCAACCAGTTACTCATTTTAACCTATAGATTCTTGTAACATAGCATGACTCACCACCACGTGTGCCTCCTGCTGGACACTCTGGGAATTAGCTTTTCAGCTCTCTAGTGCCCTCTTTCTGCTGGTGTCTCAGCCATGTTATTTATTTTTCCTCCACTTCTGTGTTAGGACCCACATCCCTCCCAGACCATGGTGGCCTCCCTTCTGGGTATTGCCCTGCTGCAATGCCCCCACATTCTTGGGTCCTCTCCTTCTGGGAACTCCCACCCCTTATGTCCACCTTGCCTCAGTCACCCTACTTCCAGTTGTCATCTAGCCCCTGCCACAGGGGCAAACTGCAGTTTGAATGGCCCCTTATCATTGGCAAGGGGGTGTGGACCTGCTGCCTTTGCCTACCGAGCCTGCCTCTCTGCTGCCCTAATACACTCAGGCCTTGCTTCAGGCCCTGAAGCCTGGGAGCTTGCCTGGCCAGAGCTTCTTCATCTCAGCCTACCTTTCCCCACCCCTACACTAAGTCAGGAAGTCTCTAGCTTACCTGGCAGCTAGGTCCCTCCTGCTCCATAGCTGAAGCAAGAGTGGGTCCATGTGTTTCCTCCCCTCCAGGAACCCTTATTTATATAGCCCTGTCTGGGCTTTAATTGGCGGTCTCTGCCTCAGCTGCTGGCTCCATTGCTCCAGCCCTCTGCCAGGGCTGGGTTTTAAACCTTAAAGGGCCAGTGTGGGGCAGATGTCCCATCACAATGCTACAGAAATATAGGCCCAACAATCTATTTCTAAAATAATAGGGTTGACAAGAATCACGTAAGGGTTGGTAAAATATGGGTGAAATAAAGTAAGACAGTTCAGAGGCAAGCTAAAGAAAAGTTAGGACATAACCCGAGGACATCTTGTATACATGTTTTGGTCCTAAATGGTTTTTACAAGTGTTTTAGATAAAATGTTAATGTTTGGGGAAATGATATCTATACTGATAGTTATTGCTATAGTATCTGTGCACATGTTAAGTAAGATGATGCTTAATGGTAACAATTCAATAAGAAATAAGAAAATATTTGTGGCAAAAAGGTAGATTTAATATTTAATTAAGGTGCATTATTATAATTGATTATAAAAATGCTAGTGCACTAATTTTAGATTAGGCTCTCCTAACACCTAGGTACCATTAGAGGAAAGACTGTACCCATTCTCCTCATCTAGTGACTGGCAACCTCTAAAGGCATTATTTCATCTGTGAATTGAGTATAAATGCAGTATATGATTGTGTTGTAAAGCCTGATTGATTATCTTTTATTAAATAAATATAATATTTTATCACTTGTCATTTAGAGTCCTCCATTAAATTTCATTATCTACAACCTTCTTAAAGGGATGCTTGACCCTTAAAGAATTCTGTTTAATTTTATATCTCATTTATAAATTACAAATTGGGAACACACAAGTAAAGGTTCCAGCATTCACCTTTATGCAATGTGGTATATTGAAAACTGTATTAAAATGATAAACTATCATTTCAAGCATCAAGGATTTGCTGGCCCTGCTTGCAGGATAGGAAGCTCTATAGGAAAGCACATGGTGTGTGTTAGCAGCTGTCAGTATGCAGCTCGCGCGCGCTCTCTCTCGCTCGCATGCTCTCTCTCTCTCTCTCTCTCTCTCAGTTCTTGTCTATAAGAGTTCTGAATTCTGAGAAATAAAATAGTGTTAAGTTGCAACTTTCCATCACAGAGTATTTTATGTTTTTATCTGTGTATATGCCATGAACATAACAAGTAATTGAATTTAGATTGTATTTCCCTAGTTCATTGAAATGTCATAAGAGACGGTGTCAAAAGCCTTACTAAAGTCAAGAGATATAATATCTTTCTTCCAACTTACCCACTAGTCCAGTTACCTTGTCAAAGAAGGCAATTAGATTAGTCTGGCATGATTTATTCTTGACAAATCTGTTTTGGTTATTACTTATTACCTTATCCTTTAGGTTTGAACAAACCCATTGTTTAATAATTTGTTCCAGTATCTTTCTAGGTATTGAAGTTATGCTAATTGGTCTATAATTTCCCAGCTGCTCCTTTTGTCCCCTTTTTGAAGAAAGTTACTGTTATTTCCCTTCAGTCCTGTGAGGCTTTACCCATTCATGAGCTCTCAAAAATATTAATGGCTTGGATATTGCTTCAGCTAGTTCCTTGAGTATTCTAGAGTGAATTTTATCAGATTTGAACACATCTATCAGATCTACTTATTCATTAACCTGTTCTTTCCCTATTCTGGTCTGAGAGGTTTCCTTCTTGTTTTTAAGATACTATTTATTTGTTATGATACACTAATCAAATAATATACTAACACAGATGCTGGTGAAATGCTGACTTCACTGGGAGCTGCTTCTGTTTAACCTAGGGGTGTGGAGAAAGTGACCTAATGTGTAAAGTTACAGCAAGTCTACTTATCATATTTTTCAATAAGTTGGATTTTTATTTATTTTCTCCTATAGGAAAAAATAGTCATTATCCATGATAAGACAGTATCAGATGAGAATGAAATAAAACAATTGTGGCCATTATATAAACCAATATATCATCCCCAAAGGAACTAGAAAGTAAACAACAAAGCAGCTATCATTTGAGACAATTACAATGCATGATACCTGGCTGGCTTCATTGACTTTTAAAGGCTAAATTATCATACAATATATTTAAAGACAAAGGAACAAAAATATGGCCCAATATTTGAAACTGCACAAATTCTTATGCACCCTCATGCACACGGTCTCATTTAATGTAATAGAGCTCAGAGTGAGATCAGGCCACACAGATCAAGTTGCCGTTCTCTCCTGGAAAGGATTGTGCCTTTCTCTCCTGGTGTACTGAGAAATGTTTGAGAAACCCACATTTATGCATTAAAATCAGTTAATTACACATGATCATGTGCAAACACCAGCACCCAGTTTGTGGATACAAATATAGGTTCTGAGGACACAGCACATAAGAGCACATTTTTTCATGCTGGCAAATTAGATTTTTTTCCGAAAATTTAACACTTGAGAGTTTAATTTTAACTTTTAAACCTAAGGAGACAAATTTAAAAAACCAAAAACTAAAACCCTAAGGGTACGTCTATACTGCGGTGCTATTTTGGGATACTTCCAGTATCCTGAAATAGCTATTCCACGTCTTTTAAACAAGCTCATTATTTCAAAATAGTTTTCAAAATAAAGGGCTCACTATTCTGATGTCCCTGTAAACCTTGTTCCATGAGGATTAAGGAATGTTTCAGAATAGCGGTTTATTTCGAAATTTCGCACTGTTTAAACAACACCAAATTTTGAAATAAGCTATTTTGAAACACACTCAAAATAAGCTACGCAATTTGCATAGCTCAAATTGCATAGCTTATTCCGAGCTATGGGTGCAGTATAAATACACCCTAAGATAAGTGTGCAAAACAAGTAGCATCTCAGAGAAAATAGGCAATGAGCAGTTAGTGTAGGGTTGTGCAACTTCAAAATAATTGCATACACAATCATTTGTTTACATGCACAATTATATGTTTTGCATGTGCAAAATGCACATTCCGCACATGTATCTTCAGTCTGAAAATTGTTTCCTTTACATTTATCAAATAGTGCTCGAGTTGAGCTGGAAAGGCAGTTTATTGAAAAGTAGTCTATCTGTCTTGTATTTTGATCTGATTTATATTTGGATACAAATGGAACAGTGCTTGTTGTTAGTTTCCTTTAAAACTCAATAACTTTTCAGGTTCTCATTATATTCAGCACTGAATGTGAAACATAACACTGTTTCTTGTATTAATGACCTCTATTCATTCTCTACAGAAAAATGATCTTTCAAATCTTCATCCTTAGTCCCAAGATTTTCCTGTGAAATGTTTGCCTGTCATGCATCACACCTTGAGAACTTTATCCCTCTTGAGATCCATGGACTGAGCCACAGACTTCTTAAATCAAAAGTAAAGATTACCTGTTTGCTCTGCCTATTCCTGTTGATTTGAGGTAAGCTGGTTTTATTTGTGAAGTGACTTGCTGTACATAGATGTGAGATATGATTGCATTAGTACAGCTTTACATAGTGCCCGTACTCACCTCCTGACAGTCTCCTAAACTCAGTAGAGTGCTCTGGCAAAATTTAAAACAAACAAACAAACAAACAAACAAACAAACCTTTTAGTTTATGAGGACAGCCAAGAAATTATTATAATGAAGGTAAAACAGTGTTTTATACTTCAGTAAAGGACACATTTACCCTTATTGTCCCATCTCCTCAATAATGAGAATAATTCAGCCTGTTTAGGGAAGATGGTGGAAGACTGTGAGTGTGTTTAATGGTTAAGAGCCCTGTTACTCATTGTCAGATAAGCTACTGGGCCAAGGGGCTGTGCCCAGAGGCCCCAGCCAATTGGGGGACCCTAGCAAAATGGGCACCCCTGTGCCTGAAACGCTTTGCCCACCCAAGGTTCGTGCTGGACCAGAGGATGTTGCTGGACCAGAGAGTCCCAGATCAGAGAAGTTCAACCTGTAGTTCAAAATGGGAAAACACTATTTTATAGTGGAGATCAGAATAGATTATCAGAATGGTCCCTTCTAGCCTTGAGATCTATGAAATTTAGTAAATGTTGTAATTTTGTCCTTTAATCCATAGCACAAACTTTAGCATACTTTTAATTGCACTTTACATTTCCATCTTGTGAAATCAGCATGAAAGTTCCATAAGCAAAATATGACTTGCTTTATAAATCGAGGCCATAGTCTTCAACTAGCCAACAAACAAGTCAGGCTAGAATCATATTAGATTCATGTCGCCATCATTACATATTTAGTAACCATTGCAGTTCATCCCATTTGTAAGCAGTTTCATTATTCACTAACCAGTGAACTTTCAAAGACCCTGTACTCTTTCATGTTTGGCCATGGGAGGAAATACAGGGGATGAATTATTCACTTGTTACAGCTGAGGAAGCATTTAGTGCATCCCAAGAGAAGTGTTGAATGGAGGGCAAGTTTAGGTAGACTGGTTTCTGACATATCCTTTACATCTGACGACTTTACACCCTGTTCTATTTTGAGTGTTTATCATTGTAATCCCATCTGGTCACCTACTAACTTTGTAACCTTAAACAGATTTTAGGAATGAAAATGGGTAAATATAGGTTAAATAATATTAGAAACTCCATGGGCCAGATTTTCAAAGTTGTGTATGCAAATATTTGTGTGTAGGTCTAACTTGTGGATTTAAATACTAAATGCAGATTTGCCAATGTAGTATTCATGGTTGGCCTTTACCAGTTATGGAATTAACTTGTCATGATAATGCATGCAAATACTTATTCGCTTGCATACATCTGGCGGTCATGAACATGATTCAAATGTATATAAATGCTTGTTTGCACCTAATTTTGAAAAACAGGATCTACTTTAAAAGGTGGCATATTATGTAAGTTTTTGGTTACTTCCAACTGAGGTTCAGTTTGCCATCAATACCAATTTTTCAGGTACAGGGATTACAAGGTATCTGTTAATGTGTTCCAAATCCTCCATCCTGCTTGGAAAAGTTATAACCTGATTATATTTGGCCTAGACAGGGTTTTTCCAATCATGACAAGTAAAAAATGTTGAAGGGCCTGTGGGAGAAGAGAAAAGGAAGAGAAATCACACCAGAAAACAAGACTGACACTTTTAGAAATTGAACTGACATATAATCAAAAGTCATTACAACAGCAACTTGGCAATGAAGGGCTATTAAAATGTTAACAAGGTTAACAACATAGGTGTTAAGTCCAACAGCCACAGTCATTAATTTTGCATGGAGTGTTTCCTGCCAAATATAAGTATTGAGATATTTAGGCCGGAGTACAGTGTTGTTATATTTGTATTAAACAAAAACATCATATGAAACAAAACATTTCATTTTCTTGATTTACCTCCTTTTATTTAATCTAATAAAACTCTTTTAAATGATCATCCTACTTCATAGATTATTGTCTTGGTAAAAAATGTCAGCTAATTGTTACTGCTAAAAAAGGAAATGCAAAAGCAGTATCACCTCAGCTCCAATTTCTGTTATATAAACAACAGAGCTGGTGGTGGTCAGATTATAGATTGCACTCCAAAGGTTAAAACAATACAGAAAGCATATTGAAAATAATGTGAAAGTTGGAATGTTTACAGTTTAAGGTCTAATAATACAAAAATAAATTCACTTCTTCCTCTCCTCATTCCTGATAAAACCATTTTATTTTTTGGAATATTTTGACCAACTATAATATGTAATGCAGGCAGTAAGATTGGTTAGAATTCTTCAATTGCTTGTTTGATT
This sequence comes from Rafetus swinhoei, assembly GCA_019425775.1. NCBI lineage: Eukaryota > Metazoa > Chordata > Testudines > Trionychidae > Rafetus > Rafetus swinhoei. Next base: position 62,166,129 of record CM033427.1, read on the forward strand.
TAATACTTTGTAATAGTAAAAATTAAAGTATGATTTCTTTTGTGATATTTTCAACAAATACAAATATACACTTGCGTCGGCTTATTGTAGAGCTGGAATGGCACCTTTGTTGAGATAAAAGCTGAAGAAACAAACCTAAATATTTTAGGGAATCCTTTTGGAAGTGGGCATGGAAAATTGAGCAGATCTATGCATTAGTTGGCTTTGTATGCCCGCTGCTTAAACTCTTACTATTGCATTTCTTCTTATTTAGGACAAATATTCATGAATAATCAGAAATATGTTGTAACAAGTGGTCTCTAATTCATTTCTGTACAGTTATGATGACAAAATGGATGTTTGAGACACAACTGCCTTTGCATTCCATTTGCTATTACTATAACTACATGCAAAATCATTTAAATGGCTAGATAGATGTGTTTGTATACAGGTACAAAGGCAGTTTATTCATGCATGCACAAGAGTGCTTTTTCATACTTATCTGAATCCCTACCTTTTAAAAGAGCTACTCTGGAAAATCACTTGAGATGACCATTGAATGGTAATTGACAGTAATAAAATGCCACTGCAACAATGCTTTTATAGCATACTTGGACAGTTTTCTGTTGCTTGTAGAACCACTCAAGCATGCTAAAGAAGAGCCCCATTAAGTTGAAGCCTTCTGCTTGAGGTTAGGTTAGTAAGTTCATTGGCTATGGCAGCTATTTCAGAACATTTTAGATTGTCACTAAGTGGTACTAAAAGCTTCCACAGTTTGTGGTCCATACAATATTTTCTCAAAACTCAATATTGAAATTTTTTGTTTGTCAGTAATGAACAAACTAAAGCAATAGGGAAAGCATTGATGTATGTATTGCCAACATATGGCCAATTGACCACTTCATGTATACCTTAGAGATCTTTCCCCTACCTTTTGCCAGTTTGTCTTTCAGACAGTACGTTTTTTGAGGTTTAGTTGAGACAAGAATAACTGTCTTGTGTAAAATCTTTTTTAAATTTGGGAAGAGACCAGCACATTATAGGAAAAATAATGGATTACTTCTCACCTTTTTGTGACATTTGCCCCACCCCTGCTCTGCCTTCATTCCCATCTTCTCCACATCTCTCAACCATCCATCTCTGCCACAACCTCAGCCTTTCTGGTACCACACTCCTAACTTCACTTACCTCTCTTCTCTTACTATGGCATTCCCACTCTATCTCCAAAATATCATGTCTTCATATCTCATTCCCTTCAGCTCTTGACAGTCACAGAAACCTCTGCACATACCTTCTCTTTCATGTGCCTCTCCTTTTCTTATACTCCCTGACTGAGCATGAGAGCATGGTGGGTGTGTTGACTTCTTTCCCAATTCAGCCACCTCTGATCCTGCCTCCTTCCCTCCCCTTTACTGCTCTTTCACATATTCATTGCATCCTTATTCCCTGGGAGGTGATACATCCATGCAATAGTGTCCTCTCTGGCCAATCATGACTCAGCCCCTGGATTCATATAGCCTAGTGGGACTGTTAGTCTATTCTTCATGTTCAGGAGTCTGAAAAACCCTTTTCAATCTCCAGTTCACCAGGGGGTCAGGAGAGGAATCCAAGCCCGGCCACTCCAGTGGGTTCCAGCTTAGGGCCCTGAAGCTAAATAAGCAGGATCGGGATTCTTCAATTCTGACAATGCCCTAAGAGCATTCCTACTTTCCACTGTGTATCTCTGTAGCTCTCCAGCCTGCCAATCAATTCATCTCCTTTCGGGGTTGTTGTCTCTGGGTGGCTCTTTAGTAGCTTGCTGGCAGAAGCACTTGACTCTAGTCTGCTCATCCCTCTGGTAACCCCCACCTTTCTGATTCCCAGCCATTTATCATCCCAGCTACTGTGAGACTGCTAGTCATCAGTGGCTGGCAATGCTCGTATTAAACTTTGGTTGCTGGACTGTTGTTGGATACATATACCTCATGACACTCCCGTTCTATATTGCTGTTATTGATTGTCCCCAACTCATTTGACTTGGATTCCTGGTTCTCTCCCTCTCTCTCTCTCCCTCCGCCCATCACATTTTCTTACATTCATTGGTGGGTTTTTCAGCTTCCATGCTGATGACCTGTCTGATCCCTCAGCTGCACATTTTCTCACCCTTATCTCTTCATTTGATCTTTAACCTACTTCAACTCACTCACTCATTAAAGGACTGTCACTTGACTTCATCTTCATCAGGTACTACACACTCTCTCTCTCTGTGTGTGTGTGTGTGTGTGTGTGTGTCTCTTATTGTTGTTGAGTTACTCCTTTCTGATCATCATTTGGCCTCTTTCAGCATCACACCTCAGCCATCACTCTCTTGCCTTATCACTTAGCTTTTCTGTGAATTTCAGTTCATCAGCACTGATGACATCTGGTCTGCTCTCTTCTTTATTTCTTTAACTGAGATAGACAAAAACACTGGGGGGTGTGTCTAGACTACATGGCTCCGTCGCCGGAGCCATGTAGATGAGTGTACTCGGCAAAGGGAAATGAAGCGGCGATTTAAATAATCGCCGCTTCATTTACATCAAAATGGCCGCCGCGCTGTGCAGATCAGCTGATTGTTGGCACAGCGCGGTAGTCTAACGGGGATCAGCTGACCCCAGAACCCTTTGTCGTCAGATCCTTTATGCCTCTGATAAGTCTTTTTCATATCAGAGCCATCCAAGGCAAGCTTTAAGAAAAGTGAGGTCACTTAACCTTCTAAGGACATTGGCCAGCATTTAAAAAGGAACAAAATGCTCAGGCTCTCTGATCACCAGGTTTAGCCTTTTGTTACTGTGCTGCAGAATGCAATGCTCTGATCTGGCACCATTCATCTTATTTCAAGTTGGTCAACACACAAATATAGTCAACCATCTGCATTATAACTGAGGTAATTCAATCCACATGAGTGCTGTAGCTCTGTGTGTGAAGCAACATCATTCCTCCACACATTTGCCTTGAGGGTGCTAGAGCCAGAATGGTTGAGAAGACCAGGCTATACCTGACATGCCACCATGTAGAGACCGCTTCAAACACTGAAGTGTGTGCTTGTCATCAGGGTGCATACTTGCCCTGCCTAGATTTCTCTGGGATGCTGATGTGGCATGGAGAAAGGTCTGCAAATGATGTCAGAAACCAATCTCTTATAACTGACCTGTCCATGTTTATACCCTGTTTTGATTTGCCATGCTGCTCAAGGGTACTCCTGAATAGATTTAGATGGGAGCAGGGTCAATGTGCAGCCATCCTTCACATTTGGGGCCAATGAGAGAATCCCACATACAGCAGTAGCCAAAGAGAATATCTCACCTCATCCGGACAAGATTTGATGATGGTCTGAGGGTTCTGCAGTTTGCTGATAAGGCTGCCACAAATTGTCTTGGCAAAGCTCCGCATCTGATAAGATGAACTGAAGTCATAGAGGCTTTTATCTTGACTTCAACAGGTTCAGGATTTCACCCATCATCTCAGTCAGAACACAGAAGTGCAGAGGCCACAGAAAAAATGAAAAATAATGGGGGAAAAAAGCAGACAACTGAATCATAAAGAAATGAAAAAATCAAATTAGAATTAGAAATCCAAGGTATTTGGTTTAAAACAACAAACAACCTATAGCTTAAGAATACTCCAGAGTCTATGAGAAATTACTTGAATATGTCACAATCTCTCATTTTGTTTCTATAAAATAAAATCCAATTTCTACAATATTGAATATTCTGGGAATGGCTACTCAATTTTTATTTAATTTTTGTGCTGCTAAAATTATTCAAAATATTTCATGACCTTATGTTGCATGATATGGAGCTCTTACAATCTTTGTGTGCATGTGTAGAGAGAAATTTGGGGTATTAAAAATTATTTGCGCCGAGTTTTTAGTTTTTGATGTTATTCTTCCACAGAAGTTATTCAACTTAATTATGTTGATTATTGGTTCCATCATAGCTGTTGAATCAAATCCTCTGATTTATTTCAGATTACTGACCCAATCCTGCAAACACTGATCCACCCTCATACTTCAGTAAGACTCATTGCATATTGAAAGTTAAACAAGTAGAGAAGTATTTACCAGGAAGTGGGAAAAGAAGTCACCCACTATTACTATTTTATTAGACTTAGTTGTTTCTTTGATGTAACTCAACAGTGTGCACTCATTATTCTTTGCCTGATCAGGAAGCTAGTGCTGTAAACTTATTGGTATACTCATACAATTACAACTTGGATATTGCATTCATACAGGTTCTGCTTATAGTCCACTTAGTAATTTTATCTTAGATTGCATATTACTCTTTTTTAGATATTAAGCTGCTGTTTGACTTCTCTTACCTAATCTTTCCTTTCTGTATATTGTGTAGTAAAGTATTATAATATCATGTTGTCATTTTGCTATGTTTCAGCAAAGCCTATTATGTCAAGTCCTTCTCCCATTGCCAGCAGTTCTGGTTCATCTGTTTTTGGTTTTTTGTTTTTAAAGAATCTCACGCTGGCATATAAGCATTTATATTGATTTCATTTTTTGGCTGTGTTCTTATTTTTAACTCTTTAAGTCTGACTCTTGTAGCTTTTCTGGAATTTCCCTCTATAAGCTCAACTTTTCTTTCCTTCATAACTTCTGTTCTGTCATACACAAAGACCTCTGTATTTCTAATCTGAGCAGATTTGTGTCCAACATGAGTGCTCCTCATGATACGCCTTCTCCCTTTGCTGCTAGTTTGTGACATTCTCAACCTTTGCACTCCAAAATCACTGATTGTCTGTTCATTACAACAATATGTATCGACTTTGGTAATAGGGATCCTCTGCATACTCTATCCCTTCTTCAAAAAATTCTACAGTGTTTAATAAACTTAAATCCAGCCTCTTCATATTATCTATATCTGTATCCATGCATCAACACTCCAAAGTTACCCTTGTCTACCTGGCCCTCCATGTGGAACTGGAAGCATTTCAGAGAAAGCTATCATAAATGCCCAGGACCTAATCTTTTTTACTTAGTGAGCTCAGTTTAGCCTCCAGGGCCTCTCTCCTACAGCGGCTGTATGTGAGTGGTACCAGTACTGTGTATATTGTGACCCTGGGCTCCTCCCTGCAACTTGCCGAAGTTACTGAGCTGTCTTGTGAGATGCAAAATCTTTGTGATTTGTTAGTAAATCATCAGTTGGATCTGTGTCACCACGTGCCCTGATATTGACATTTCTAATAAGCTTCTTATTGCCACAGTCTAACTCTCTCACCGTAATTCCCTCCCCTAGAGCAGCATGCTTGGCTCATGAGGAATAATCACTTCAATTAGAAGAGGGGTCCCAACCAGAGGAGTTTGGCCAGATTTTAAAAATGATTTCAAGGGAGATAGGCACTCAGATGCTTTTGAAATTACCACTATGCCCTATTTGCATCTTCAGGGACCTTTTTAAAATCTGGCTTTTTGTCATTCCATTCCACCATGGCTCTCTCTCATCATGAGACCAGTTTCTGCAAGTAGGGCAGCTGGTTTTGGAGTGGACCTGCTCTACATTGTTGTCTCTAAACATAGTTCTAGACAATGATCTTTCGCTGCTCTTCCAGTCCTACAGCTCTGGTGCCATGAGACTTTACCTGCATTCTAATGACTATGAGCTGCTTGCAGTCAGTGCACACATGCACAACTTGGCCACAGTGCAAATAGTATGCTACATAGCCCCAGGTGATCATGAGATTTTAACTGAGAGTGGTTACTATGTGGTAAAATAGAAACAACTTTTATTATTTTAGTTGATTGTTAGGATTTTCTCAACTTTAGTCCAATTACTACTCATTTAGAATCCTGCTCCTCCTCAGTACATGTTTTAACATGTTTGTGCACACTTTGTATCTGGGGTTAAAGGCAGGATATGTTGTTTCCAGTGACTTCAGTGAAAATCTATTGGTTTCAAGGAATATGAGGCAATTTTTATTTAAATGTTTTGTCTGGAGAAGCTTAATGTTAGGTTAATTAAACACTAGCTAGTTTCATTAGACTTAATTAAGCATTTTTCAGGCAGACCTGAAGTCTTTAGATTAATGCTCTCTAAAACAATGAAATTAAATCACATATTCCTTTTCCCCCCTCCTTCCAAGAGTGACTGAAATGCAAGTACAATCTTATTTTTGAATGAATAAAAAACTATTTTAAAATAGTTTATAATTTCATATTTTTATCATTTACTTGAACTGTATTTATATAAATCCTTATATTTCTCAAGAAGAATGTCATCTTTTGAATTCTATTAGGTTTTGTAATAAAATAAAATAAAGGATTCATAACAATCTTCCAGAAGAAAGCAAGAGAATGTCATTCAGGCGAACAGACAGGAAGCAGTAGAGGAGGTTGCATGGATAAGTTATGAGCGAAATCTGAATAAGAACTTCATGATTTTACCCAATATTTGTGCTTTTTGTTAATTTTTCAATCAAAAGTATTTTGAGTGCCTTTAACCAAATCACTACTGTACATGCTGTTTAAGTACTCTAGAACAGTATTAGCACAAAAGAGCAGGAATGTAAAAGTGATTTGAAACTTGTCACAAGCAAAAATGGAAATGACAGTTCTATTTCCATAGTTGTTTGTAGTGATGTTTTAGGACTGTTGGTCCTGCGATATTAGAGAGACAAGGTGGGTGAGGTGAATCTTTTCTTGAACCAACTTTTGCTGGTGAGAGACACAAGCTTTTGAGCTGCACAGAGCTCTTCTTCAGGCAGAAGCTTGACTTTCACCAGCAAAAGTTGGTACAAGAAAAGATATTGCTTCTCCAACCTCATCTGATCGTTTATTCATTATCTTTTATTCATTAAACAAAAGTAAACAGCATGCACTGGATTTTTAAAGTGACATCTGTTTGGGATTCTGAGGTATGATTACCATATAACATAGATCCTAATCACTTCTATGACCTGTGCGTGGACTCTATACATTCATGTCCCACACATGTACAGAAAAGGGACTGAGATGCCCTAGTGGCTGAATACCCTCTAGGCATGTTAAGAGGTGGTGTGTGTATCCTTGGTTATGTGCTCTGTGAGGTAATAGGTCCAAATTCCATGCCAACAGTCCCTCAATTCTGTAGCAATGTTCCATTTTTCTATTGCTGTGAAATCCCCTTCTGTCCCATCCCTCGCCCTCAATACTTCACTGCTTTATATATTATTAAAAAAAATCATGGATGTATAATTGTCAATGGTTATTTTCAAGGATACTTATTTGGCCCTACAGGTTGAACCTCTCTAGTCTGGGACACTCTGGTTCAGCAACATCCGTAGTCCAGCAGGATCATGGATGTTGCTGAATCAGAGAGCCCCTGGACCAGCGGGCTGGTGGCCATGGGGTTGGCTGTGGCAGCGCTGGGACAGCAGAGCCCCAGGATAGTGAAGCTGTGGAAGCCCTGGTGGCCCCAAGGAGCAGAGTCACAGCTGCCACTGCAGCCCCGCCCTGCCCCTCCCCCCGCCCCCACCCCGATGCCCTGAGCCCTGGCAGCGTTGGAGCTGGGAAGCTGCAGCAGCCCCAGGATAATGGAGTCCAGCAGCCCTGGGGTGCAGAGCCCTGGCAGCTCCACAGCCACAGAAGCCCCAGCACCCCAGAGCCATGGCAGTGTTGGTGTCTGAGAGCTGCGGCAACCCAGCCATGGCTGCCCTGGGTCAGTAGAGTCCCAGCAGTCCTTGGGCACTGGAGCCGAGTGAAGTCTGATGCCCAGCAGAGCTGCGGTGGTGGGGACTGGCTAGCGGAGCTAGGAACTGGCAGCCTCTCTCTCTCTCTCTCTTTGCTCTTAGCTTCTATGGGAGCATAGGCCATCAACAATTTCTTTCCAAGCCTCTCTGTCTTGTGCCACCTTTTCTAATTCTCTCCAGCTTTTGCCTGTTTTCCTCACATTCATGTCCAGGTCTCTTCTCCAACTATTCTTTGGCCTGCCTCTTCCCCTTTTTCCATGTGGGTTCCCGGATAGGGATTGTCTGGTAATACTAGTTGGTGGCTTCCTCAGTGTATGGCCAATCCATTGCCATCTTCTTCTCAAAATCTCTTGCTCTACTGGGCATTGCCCTGCTCTTTCCCATAAGCTAATGTTTGTAACCTTGTCAGACCACTTCAGGCCAATGATCTTACGCAAGCATTTATTAACAAAAGTTTGCAATCTTTTGATGTTTGTCCTTCTTGTTCACCATGATTCTGAGCCATATAGAAGTACTTATTTTACATTTGAGCTGAAGATCCTTATTTTGGTCGGTAGCTTGATCTCTCTTGAGTTCCATATGTTCCTTAAAATAATAAAAGAACCTCTTGCCTTCTGTATTCTGGTCTTAATATCTTCATCAGTACCTCCCACTTTATTTACAATACTACCTAAATAAGTGAAGGTATCAACTTCCTCCAGTGTCATTCCTCCCAGGACAATTGGGCTGCTGTTATTTGCTGCATTCACTTTCATGATCTTGGTCTTCCCCTCATGGATCTTCAGTCCCATCTGCTGTGAAATCTTGTCCAGCTTCACTATTTTATTTTGCATTTGAAGTTGATTATGTGACAGAAGAGCTAGGTCATCTGCAAAATCAAGGTCTTCTAGCTGTTTAAACCGGGTCCACTGGATTCCATTCCTCTCATGAGCCAATCAACAGCCAAAAGAAAGAGGAAGGGGGACAGCAAACAACCTTGCCGAACACCAGACTTTATTCTGAAGGGTTCTGTAAGTTGACCCTCATGTAAGCCCTACAGCTCATATCTTCATAGGTCTTTTTTATGAGATTTATGAGCTTCTGAGGGATCCCATAGTGCCGTAATAATTTCCACAACATTTCCCTATCCAAGCTGTCAAACGCTTTTTCATAGTCCACAAAGTTGATATACAAAGAAACATTTCATTCTAAACAATGTTCAATAATTATGCGCAATGTGGCTATCTGATCTATACAAGATCTATTTTGATGAAAGCCTGCTTGTTCATCTCTTTGCTTGGAATCTATAGTTTTCTTGAGTCTTGCTAGAATTACCCTGTTTAATACTTTGCCTGGCACTGACAAAAGCATGATTCCTCTATAATTCGTGCATTCTTGTAGGTCACCTTTCTTTGGCAATTTTACTAAATATCCTTTCCTCCAGTCTCTCCATAATTCTTCCTTTTCCCAAATGTTACTAGTAAAGCTGTGGAGTATTTCTGTTGATTTATCTATGTCCACCTTTATAGCTTCTGCCGGTATTCCATCAGGACCTGCAACTTTCCCACTTCTTAGAAGTTGAATTGCTTCCTTTATCTCTTCTTTACTTGGCTTGCTACAATCGACCAAGAGGTTTTCTTCAGCTGGCTGGATTTCTGGGGGATCTTCTGGAACTGGTCTTTTTAGAAGTTTGCTAAAATGTTCTACCCATCTTTCCATCTCATTTTCTACATTTGTAATCTTTCTCCCCATTTTATCCTTGATCGGTTGGTTATGTTGTAAATATTTTTCTGAGAGTTTCTTGGTTGAATCATACAGACCTTTCATATTTCCTATAACTGCTACTTCCTCAGCTTCTTTTGCCAAGTTGTCAATATAATTTTTCTTACCTGCTCTAATGCTCTTTTTAACCCTTTTGTTTGCATTTGTATAGTTCTCTTGGGCTATAATTTTGGCAGCTCTGGTTTTACTAGTACATAAGAATACTTTCTTCTCTCTCCTCTCTTCGATCCTCCTAAGTGTTTCCACTGATATCCACTCTCTGTGCTGACGTTCCTTTTTGCCTAAGACTTCTTCACATGTACTGGTTCAAGCATCTTTTATTTGTTGCCACTGGCTGTCAATGCTTAAATTTGTATCTAGATGTTCTAGTGCTTGATATTTTTTGCTAAGCGTGATACAGAACATTTCTTTCTTTACCTGGTCTTTTAAAAAGCCTACATTATAACGTGGTCTATAGTTTTGTATTGTCCTGTTTTTTCATAATTTTAGCTTCAATTTGGCCATCAGTAGATGGTGATCTGAGGCCACATCAGCTCCTCTGTGTACTTTAACATCCTGTTAAGATCGTCTAAATTGTCGATAAATGCAGAAGTGGTCGATCTGATTCTGTGTTTGATGATTGGGGGATATCCATGTTGCTTTATTAATGTTCTTATGTGGAAAAACACTTCCTCCTATAATAATTTGGTTAACTGCACAAAAGTTAGCAAACATTTCCCCATTTTCATTTATAACTCCTAGCCCATGCTTCCCCATAGTCTCTTCATATCCTGTGTTGTCATCTCCTACTTTGGCATTAAAATCGCCCATGATTACAATGACATCTCTTGGTTTTGTCTTGTCAAGCACATGCAGCAGTCTATTATAAAATTCTTCTTTTTTGATTCCTCTTTATCATTTGTCAGTGCATAACACTGAATGACATACATATTAATTTTACTGTTTATGGTCCTGAATATTGCAAGGATACTTCTTGGCCCTGCAGGTTCCCATGCTATAAGAACTTTACTTGCCTCTGGTGACAGCAAGAGTGCAACCCCCTCCGTATGTGGTGCATTTTCCTCTTCATGGCCTGAGTAGAGCACTATTTCCCCTGATGAAACTTGTATCTTACCTGACTGTACCCATCTTGTCTCACTAAGTTCCATGATGTAAATGGGAATAAGGATATGGAGGTAGATATTACCAAATCCGAGGTAGAAGCCAAACTCGAACAGCTTAATGGGAGTAAATCAGGGGGCCCAGATAATCTTCATCCAAGAATATTAAAGGAACTGGCACATGAAATTGCAAGTCCATTAGCAAAAATTTTTAATGAATCTCTGAACTCAGGGGTTGTACCATTTGACTGGAGAATTGCTAATATAGTTCCTATTTTTAAGATAGGGAAAAAAAGTGACCCAGGTAACTACAGGCCTGTTAGTTTGACATCTGTAGTATGCAAGGTCTTGGAAAAAAATCTGAAGGAGAAAGTAGTTAGGGACATTGAGGTTAATGGCAATTGGGACAAATTACAACATGGTTTTACAAAAGGTAGATCGTGCCAAACCAACCTGATCTCCTTCTTTGAGAAAGTAACAGATTTTTTAGATAAGGGTAATGCAGTGGATCTAATCTACCTCGATTTCAGTAAGGCATTTGATACAGTACACCATGGGGAATTATTGGTTAAATTGGAAAAGATGGGGATCAATATGAAAATTGAGAGGTGGATAAGGAACTGGTTAAAGAGGAGACTACAGTGGGTCATACTGAAAGGTGAACTGTCAGGCTGGAGGGAGGTTACTAGCGGAGTTCCTCAGGGATCAGTTTTGGGACTAATATTATTTAATCTTTTTATTACTGACCTCGGCACCAAAGTGTGGGAGTGTGCTAATAAAGTTTGCGGATGACACAAAGTTGGGAGGTATTGCCAATTCAGAAAAGGATCGGGATATCATACAGGAAGATCTGGATGATCTTGTAAATTGGAGTAATAGTAATAGGATTAAATTTAATAGTGAGAAGTGTAAGGTTATGCATTTAGGGATTAATAACAAGAATTTTAGTTACAAGCTGGGGACACATCAGTTGGAAGTAATGGAAGAGGAGAAGGACCTCGGAGTCCTGGTTGATCACAGGATGACTATGAGCCGCCAATGTGACATGGCCGTGAAAAAGGCTAATACGGTTTTGGGATGCATTAGGCGAGGTATTTACAGTAGAGATAAGGAGGTGTTAGTGCTGTTATACATTGGTGAGACCTCATTTGGAATACTGTGTGCAGTTCTGGTCTCCCATGTTTAAGAAGGATGAATTCAAACTGGAACAGGTACAAAGAAGGGCCACTAGGATGATCCGAGGAATGGAAAACCTGTCTTATGAAAGGAGACTCGAGGCTTGTTTACCTTCACCAAAAGAAGGCTGAGGGGAGATATGATTGCTCTCTTTAAATATATTAGAGGGATAAATAGCAGGGAGGGAGAGGAATTATTTAAGCTCAATACCAATGTGGACACAAGAACAAATGGATATAAGCTGGCTATCAGGAAGTTTAGACTCAAAATTAGACGAAGGTTTCTAACCATCAGAGGAGTGAAGTTCTGGAACAGCCTTCCAAGGGAAGCAGTGGGGGCAAAAGACCTATCTGGCTTCAAGATTAAGCTAGATGGGTTTATGAAGGGGGTGGTTTGATGGGATAACATAATCTTGGCAATTAATTGACCTTTCACTATCAGTGGTAAATAGGCCAATGGTGGGATGATAGGAGTTACTATAGAGAACTTTTTTCTGGGTGTCGGGTTGGTGAGTCTTGCCCACATGCTCAGGGTTCAGCTGATTGCCATATTTGGGGTCGGGAAGGAATTTTCCTTCAGGGTAGATTGGCAGAGGCCCTGGAGGTTTTTCACCTTCCTCTGTAGCATGGGGCACGGGTCACTTGCTGGAGGATTCTCTGCATCTTGGGGTCTTTAAACCATCGTTTGAGGACTTCAATATCTGAGATATAGGAGAGAGGATTATTCCAGGAGTAGGTGGGTGAGATTCTGTGGTCTGCATTGTGCAGGGGGTCAGACTAGATGATCATAATGGTCCCTTCTGACCTTAAAGTCTATGGCTGTGTCTACACTGGCATGATTTTCCGGAAATGCTTAAAACGGAACAGTTTTCCGTTATAAGTATTTCGGGAAAAAGAGCGTCTACATTGGCAGGATGCTTTTCGGAAAAGCCCTTTTTCCGGAAAAGCGTCTGTGGCCAATGTAGACGCGCTTTCCCGGAAAAAAACCCCGATCGTCATTTTCGCGATCGGGGCTTTTTTGTGGAAAAGACTGCTGGGCTGTCTACACTGGCCCTTTTCCGGAACAGTTTTCCGGAAAAAGGACTTTTGCCCGAGCGGGAGCATCATAGTTTTTCCAGAAAAGCAGCTGATTTCTTACAGTAGATCATCAGTGCTTTTCCGGAAATTCAAGGGGCCAGTGTAGACAGCTCACAGCTTATTCCAGAAAAGCGGCTGCTTTTCCGGAATAAGTGGCCCAGTGTAGACACAGCCTATGAGTCTATGTTTAGCTTGTACTTGTTCATTTCTCTTACTACGTAGGCTGTCTTACCTACCTCCCACATTGTTCGCACATTCCAGGTGCCCATTCTGGAAATTTTTCTTACTGAAAGAAGGGGAATCGGCAGTTCAGTATCCTTTCACGTTTGGCTGCCCTGCATCATAATCCCTCTTGAGTCTGTCTTGCTATTCAGATTGAAATTGTTGATGTTTTTATAGCATATGTTTATTTTTACAGGATGGGGTTGCTAGCCCATGCCCAACCCTCCTTAGTCGCCTCTTACAACATGCTTGGAAGGGTACAGAGGCCCTATTCTTACTTCCCCGTAGGGCCCTGGGAACCTGGCAGCCTGGGGCAAGGAAACAACACAAGGACCGCTGACTGACCCTGGGAGATCCCGGAATCCCATTGGCAGAGGGATGTAATTGACCTTCCCTGATCTGGCAAACTCCCTCATTTGGGACCAGTCATGTACCAAGGGTGCCAGACCAGGGAGGTCCAACCTGTATTAATAAGGGGCCTCACCATCTGCACCCAGCTCTGGAGGGAGGGGAAGTCCTGCCACTCCCACTTCACTCATGATAACTGGATCACTCAGTGCCTGATTTTCCTAAGGAAATCTGTAGCAGATCTAGGAACTGAGCCTAGGTGTCCTTAACCTAAGCTAGAACCCTAACTACTGCACCATCCCTCCATGCTATGCTGCTAATTTTCAGGCTACCCGGAGATATAAGTGCTTCAGGGGAAAAAAGTGTGGGGAAGACAATTCCTTGTTCTTAGCTCTAGCGAGTGGCTGGTGTATAGAGTAGTGCTCAGGAGAGAGCTAAATCCTGCTTTTCCTTACGAAATGGAGCTTAATTGTAATATGGGGCAATTAAAATTAAAAATAAGGCAATACTTGGAGGGAGTATTTAAAAACTAAACATTAAAACTGCATATAGACATCCCTGTAATGTTTGGATTAATTTACATTTGTACTAGATAAAGCATCAGGGAGGAGATGCTTGAGGGAGCTGTCCTATACTGGCCCCAAGGGGAAAAATGTGATAGCCCAATATGTCTTTTTCCATCTCTAATTTCTGTGGCTAAATTGAAAGATGGTCCTTGGATTTTTTTTAATTGGATTTTTTCCCCAAGGATTCTTACAAGGTTTGTACGTGATCAAGATTAATGTCAATTAAAGACACTGTATATATTACTGTAAAACTGGGCTGCCTCACATCAGACATAGTGTGTCTCTGTTTTTTTTTTTTTTAACACTAATGATCCAATTATTGTAACAATAAAAGAGCGTTTGTTAAACACAGGCTTCCTTTATTCTCTTTCCTTGATGGAATTATTCAGTGAGGTGTTGTGACTGCTTTGTGTCTTTTTCTCATTCCAATCCATCCCTGATTTGCTGTAATAGCAAAATGACTGTTCTTCTGATTTTGGTGCTTTCTCCACCAGCCACTTATCCAGCACTGAAGTATTTGGTTTTTGTCACTCTTTCATGGTGCTTTTCTTTCTTCACATGCCCAAAGAAATAGTGGAAGTCTCATCACTGAATTGTGATAAAGTGGCCTAGATGAAGAGCTGGGGAATATATAGCAGCTAAAAATCTGTACAAATATCTAGAAGATGGAAAAAGGTTATTTAGTTTATATTAGGGTGTGTCTAGACTACAGGGTTTTTTTGAAAAAACTTCCCTTTTTTTGAAAAAACTTCCCCTGTGTCTACACTGCCGCCACGTTTTTTCGAAATTAAATCGACCGCGGTAAACCTCATTTTATGAAGAACGCCTTTTTTTGAAAGCGCTCTTTCAAAAAAAAGGCATTCTTGAATGCAAACAGGGCTTTTTCGAAAGAGAGCATCCACACTGCCTGGGTGCTCTCTTTCGAAAAAGCGGCTCTCTTTTTCGAAAGAAGTGGTTGCAGTCTAGACACTCTCTTCCGAAAGCCTCTTTCGAAAGAGTTGTAGTGTAGACGTAGCTTCTCTGTCCTAGGATTTTCTGATTTCTAAATAACAATGGCATATTTCTCATCACATACAATGTGGCTGTTTAATCGACTGAAATTCCCAGAATGCCCAGGGCACATTCAGTGAGTATCCATCTCTGAAACATTTCACTCATACACTGGTGTTCTATATGAAAGGTCCTCCCTTCTCAGCATTGCAGGTATTTATTGCCATCTCTTGTCCATAGTTACCATCTTTCTATTTTATAAGGTACTAGCACATTTACCCAGAGTTGCTTGAGTCACTAAGGAGGGGCTCAGGGAAGGGCACTGGGGGCATGGTGGGTACAGAACTCAAGGTTGGAAGATGAGGAGGGGCTCAGGGCAGGGGTTGGGGGAGGTACAGGAGGTTGGCCAGTCCCTGGGGCAGTGGGGCTGTGTTGCCCAGGTGGTGGTTCCCCAGGGTAGTGGGGGCAAAGAGGGCTGAGCTGTTAAGGTGGCAACTCCCCAGGACTGGCTAGGGCAAGGGGAGGCTGCACAGCTCAGGCCGTGGCTTACCAGCACAGGATCCTTACCCATGTACAGTGGCTGGCAACGTCCAAAGCCCTGCCCTCCAACCGGCCAGTCTCTTACCGGTGTGCCTGCCCCACTGTGGTCATTCTGCAGTGTAACTGTGCCTGCTGGCAGACACCTCCCTTTGCATGTTATGAGTAATAATCATATTCAAGACACATTCCATTGCCCTGCCACCACCAAACCCTGATCTTACTTTGAAGTATGATAAGAGGAAGCTGCCTATCAAATTTGGTGGTCCTAGCTCTTATGGTTTAAGAGGAGTTCTTGAACCAACAGACTCACAGACAGATGGACAGACAGACACCCAAACGCTCTCAAATCTATAGTATAGGTGTTACAATTATAAATAGTACATTTAAGTTGTACATTTTTAAAATGACAGACCCCACAGATATAATTGTGATGGGTCTGGATGGGAGGAAGAGTGTGTTGGGGGGCAGAGAATTGGGGAGGCAAAGGTGGCTCAGCACAACCCTGTGCTTGCAGGCATCACTCCCCTGCCCTCCATCTCTCCCATTGGCTTCCCAACCACTGGGAGCAACAGCGCTGGAGCCTGCAGGTGAGTGCAGGAACAGAGCATCCCTACGCTAGCTTTCCTGCAATACCATTTCCCCAGTTGGAGGTGATGGGGGAACAGCAGCATGCAGAGCCACTTCTTCCCCTGTGCCCGGCCTGAATCCAATAGAAAAAAATGCCTCTAATAAGAATAAGAGAGATAAGCACGGGATGGGACTGCCATGCATAAATGAATGAACTTTGATTTGTGGATTCCAAATTTAGATGTTCCTGCTTTAACAATGCAGTCAGCAATAAATATGTTTTGAGTAAAATATGATTATTTAAGAACTCAGATGTCATTTTGGCCACATGATACCTTTTAGCATGAAATACTAGCTTAGATTATGTAGAGGGACTTTTTCTATGGGAGATTAGAAGCACAATGTTGTGTGGGAAGACAAGGCACTCTTTGATACTGGAACCTGACTCCTTATCTAGTTGGAGGCCCCTTTTGTTCATGAGCACCAAGCCTATTGCATTTGTTGTCTCATTAAGATGACAAGGGCTGGCCAAGATAAAGGCAAGGGTATTATCTCTCTACTGTAATATCAGTGTTATGTTTAATATTTAGGGACAGAGGATTAGCTTCCTCTTCCAAAAAGGAATTAATATAATAATGGGCCTAATCTGTGTTTTAATAAGGTTTTTGTTCTTTTGTGTTCACTGTAATGTGGAATTAATTCCAGCCTGGATGCACAAAGGTCCCTGCTGGCTGGTGTCACAGTAAGGTGAGTATTGGCAGAAATCCAGCAAGCTTCACACAACAGAGTCAGACAGCCTTGGCTGATCATGGCTGGCTAACCAGCTTTTTTTTTTTTTTTTTTTTTTTTTTTTTTTTTTTTTAAAGCACTGGGGCTTTTCTTCCCCATATGAGCATGAATGTTTAATATGACTTGATTTTTTGTTATTTTAATAGCATGATAATCTATGTTCAGTCAAACCCTCTACAGAAGGATGCAGAAAAAATCCCAGGGGTTTCTGTTCCCCTTTATAAATCAGGCAGGTTCCTGGCAAAATGTTTTAAAAATAAGTCTACATTTTAAAATGATAGAAAAAGAGTGAAGTGAGGTGAGAGAGGAAAATAAAAGGGATCTTTGCCTAATTCCTGACACACTTTAGATAAGCGAAGATTATGCAGGCAAATGTGAAATGTTAGCAATGAGGAAAGGACATGTATGTATGACAGTGTGAGAGCGACAGTGATAGATGGAGAGAAGGAAAAGGATGATATTGTGCAGCACTCGAGTACATCATTCCTTATAAGGCTGTTATTCCACTGAGGGAGTGCAGAAAACTCATGCACAATGACATTCGTGTCTTTGCTCCTGGCTGTGATTACACCACAAAGGCTACCTCCAGACTGCATCCCTCTGTCGGCAGAAGGATGCAAATAAAGCACTTCGAAAGGGCTTCATTTGCATACTCACGTTCCGGCGCTGTGCTGATCATGCGCCATTTGGAAAGTGAAAGTGCTGTTTTGCTGCGGTTCTGCCAACAGCGGGAAGTTTTTTTTGACAGATCCTGTACTTTTTGAGAACCGGGGCTACACAGCACTTTCACTTTCTAAATGGCAGGTGATCGGCACAGCGCCGGAACGTGAGTATGCAAATGAAGCCCGGGATATTTAAATCCCGGGCTCATTTGCACTATCGAAGTGCTTTATTTGCGTCCCTCTGCCGACAGAGGGATGCAGTCTGGAGGTAGCCAAAGTGAGAAAGGGACTTGATTAACTTGTTTTTCATTGGTGTTGCCCTAATGATCTCAGCAGAGTTTCACTGACACCAAAGTGTAGTACTGCAGTGGAGAATCAGGTCTATATCTTACCTTGTATTGTTAATAGATTTCGAGGCCTGTAAGGACCAACCATTGTCATCATTTAATTTGACATCTTGCCTGTGGTGAAAGTAACTTAAAATTTCTTATAGTACTATCCTATTGCAACCTAGCTCTTTAAATAGCTCCCGTCTGGCTTTTGCTGCAGCTTAGCCAGCTTTTGCCGGAGCTGCGTACCAGGGTGCACCTGCTTACTTTCACTTCTGCATCTTGCATAACACTGGACTTAGAACTTTACCCATTAAATTCTGTTTTAAACTACTAATCGATCACCTCTTTTCCACATGGCATTTGACTTCCCCTTTTCAGGTAAGCCCTTCAGCTTGTTTCATTTTTTTCTCCACAAACGTGATATTAAAAGTAAATGTCAATTGTATGATCCAAAAGGAATAAAACACAGGGCTCAAACCAGCTCAGCTGAAGTAAATGGAAGCCTTTTTGTTGATTTCAGGAGGAGCTGGATCTGTCCCATATGTGATAGCACAGCACAGAGATTCTCAAAGTTTATTTTTTGAGCTCCCCCCTCATACGCCATAAAATCTCCATGGCCTACCTGTGCCACAACAACCATTTTTCTGCATATAAAACTCTGGGCCAGCATTAGACAATTGTCTGAGGCCCCATGACACAGGGGGCCCTGAGAAAGTAGGAGGTTCAGACCTCAAGTTCAGTCCCTGGTGGTGAGCTTGAAGTTCTGGGCTTTACCTCCAGGCAGTGGGTCTTTGGCTTTTTGTCCTGAGTTCCAGCAAGGCTAAGGCTGGTCTGGGTTGGTAGGCCCCCTGAAACTTGTTTTTGACACCTTCCCCCCCTCCCCCGGGACTTTTGAGGACTTCTCAGAACAAGAGGGGGACGTATGTGAGTGGTTTGCTTAGAACCTTTAAATGGATGTATATCCACAATAGAAATACATTTTGAGGGGCCTTAATATCTATAATTGATTTCTTAATTAGGGCCTGATTGTATTCATTTCCTACAGAGCTGCATTGAGCTTTCATGACTTTAATGTCCCTGTGTACCAGGGATAGCACAAGGAAGAACTGTGCCTCTGGAAGCACAATTCCTCTAACAACTCCCTGACACATGTTAGAAATGTGAGTATAGCGTAGTGCAGGATTATCCATTTTGTGTGACCACTGAGCAGAATCAGTGTTGAGAACATCTGTAAAAGCTGAATATTTTGCACTGGAATGGAGCAAATGTAGCCTCCCATGACTTGTGAATACCCAGATGCATACAGTGATTCAAAATCACATCACTACATCATGGGAACCCTTAAAACAGTGGTGGGAAACCTTTTTTGGGTCAGGGTCGCTGACCCGCAGAAAAATCAGTCGGGAGTCACACATAAGAGAGAAGCAAAGTGAGAAGCCAATGACTGAGAAGCAGAAAGACACTCCCCCCACTGCTCTTGCACACCAAAGCCTAGGGAGGCCCGGGCTAGTAGATTTTGTGTGCTCCAGCCCTGCGGGTGGGTGGCTGGAGTGCCAGCGTAGGCTCCCTAATGCTGAGCCTCAGGGGCTGGATCCAGGCAAGCTGGGGGCCATATCCAACCCCCTGGGCCTGAGGTTGTCCACCCCTGCCTTAAAAGTTGACTCCAATACCACGACTACCTGTGCTGTCTAACATCACTCTCCCACCAACAAACTGAACTCCTGCAGCATTCCACGAAGTTTAGAGAAAGCAAGAGAACAGATGTTGTCCTATTCACCAGGACCTTGAAAATACCACCTTCTTAAGTTTCACAAACCTTTCTGGGAACATTAATTTAGTTTCAGCAGTTAGACCATGATCAGAATGAGGCCTGGAAAACAGATTGGGATAAACAAGACTAATCAGCACAAGGTGCTCGATTCCACAGAGAAGGTTCCTGGGTTTGACCTTTCACAGGGATCTTGGTCAACTCTGAACCAAATTTGAACCAACCATGGTAGATGCAGATATCTAATGGACAAATGGAAAATCAAGGAATCCCTGGTGTATGAGTGTGGTTCTTCATGACAGACCATTGATCACATAACTACCTACTGCCTAATTTATAAATATGAAGAAGGCATAACTCCAATAAATTCTGCTCCTGATGTAGCCATTTAGCTCAATCAATTTCAGATGAAATTGTTGTTTTTCTACACCAGTCATACAAAAGAAGAAGAAGATTGGGCTAACCTTTTTGGATGGGCATAATTTCCAGAATCAAAGAGCCTTCATTCAGTAAACTGTCCCCAGAGATGAGTGAAAACCAGAATGAAAAATGCACATTTTAATGATCACAGATGTCGTGTGTGTGTGTAATTGTTATTAATTCATGTGTTAGGGTCTTCAAAAAAAAAAAAAAAAAAAAAAGGATATTGCCTCCACCCTAAAAACTTGTAAGGTAAATGTGACATGATACAATAAATGAGGGTTGTGAATAGTCAAAAAATGAGGGAAGGGAAACAAAAGTGATATGAATGGAGGGACAAAGGATCAATAATAAAATCACTTTATAACTCTGTAAGGTATTCTGGAATATTCTGTTAACACAGGGTTTCCCCTTTTCCTTTCCTCCCTTCCTGTCAGTGAGGGTTCATCTACACAGTGGGGCTATTTCGGGATACTGGAAGTATCCCGAAATAGCTACTCCACGTCTTTTGACGCCTGTTCTTTTGAGATAGGTCTCGAAATAGCGGAAGCACTATTTCGGCATCCCCGTAACCCTCGTTCCATGAGGATTAAGGGATGTGTCCAAATAGTGTGTTATTTTAAAATTTGGCGCTATGTAGACGCATCAAATTTCAAAGTATGCTATTTCAAAATTCAATTGAAATAAGATACGCAATTTGCATAGTGCAAATTGTGTATCTTATTTTGACTTTAGGGTGCTATGTAGATGCACCCTGAAATGGCAGGAATGTGTTTTTTAGGAGGGATTTGAATGAGTCAAATTTAGTAGTTCATTAATAAAGGTGGGATGCTCAAATGGGGCAGTTTAGAAGAAAACATCATGAGTGAAAGACAGGAACAAAAGACACAAAGTTTTTCACCATTTGTGGAAAACAAATGACAAGGAAACTTGACAGGAGATAAGGTCAGAAACGGAGGCATTATAATAGTTGATTATTTCTATTATTGTCACATTTCTTGGCCCTTGTTCTTTGAGTGTGGTTTGCACATTATCTGTGACGGACTGAAGCTGATGAAATATGCATCTGGATTTCAACCTCACACAAAAATGAGAGCTTTTAGTGTAGTCTGTTGTAAACTTGCTAATGTTGAATTCAGATCTAGGTTCAAATTAGGAATAAGGTCAATATTCTGAAGACCCCCAAAATAAGTGGTTGGCTACTCTTTTTTGTGGTTGTTTAACTTTCACAGCATAAGTCTTTCCTTTTCCTCACTAAGGATTAAGAGTCAATTGAGCCAGATCAGCAGCTGGACTAAATTAACTTCTCTCTGTTGAAACAAAAGGGTCTATGCTGATTTACATTAGTTGAGTTTCTGTCCCAATTAAATGTCCAGTGGACAGGGAGCAGAAAAATGGAAGCCTCATACAGAGAGACAGAAAGAAAGCAACAAAATATGTCAAATGACCAGGTTTACCGGAGAAAATAAAAATGAAAGAATAGTGAAATAAATTG
The DNA here is from genome assembly GCA_019425775.1 of Rafetus swinhoei. Lineage (NCBI taxonomy): Eukaryota > Metazoa > Chordata > Testudines > Trionychidae > Rafetus > Rafetus swinhoei. Next base: position 62,187,612 of record CM033427.1, read on the forward strand.
GCAGAGAAAATAAGCGAAAGAAAATATGGAACAGAAATGAACAAACAGCCCTGTAAGTCAAAACTGCATGAGCTCACCATATAAGTACCATGCCCTGAGTTTCCCACTCACATGGTATTATTTATTAAGAAGGTTTAAAAACAAAGAGCCTCCTGTGGCTCAGAAAGCCCTCTTGTGTGCCTCTGGGACCCACTGCAGCTACAGTAACTGGTAATTAAAACAACTGATCTGATGCACATTGCTGCATTTCTTACCTCTCCCACACCTGAAGAAGAATTCTGAGTGGCTCATAAGTGTGCCTCTTTCACCAATGGAGGATGGTCCAATTAAAGATATTACCTCATCCACCTTGATTTTCTCTTTTCCCACAAGAGACATCCAGAGCTTGTCTTTTCTACTAGGTTTGGTTTATTTGACTTTCCTAAGGAAGAAATTAATTTGTTTCCTGCTTTGCTTTGCAAGCAACTTTCACTCCACCTTCTTTGCCTTAAAGGACAGTTAGTGACACCTGGCTTTTGTCAGTCTTGTCTACCCATATCTGGTGGGGACCCATGGTTTTAACACTTCAATGTTTAAACAAGGTTCTATATTGTCAAGTAAACCTTTTTCCCATACCATACTGTTGGGATGGTGCCAAATTGTTGTGATTACACTGAACGGTATGAATATGACTGGACATGACATAAACATGGCTGAATAACAGAGGACTATGGGAATAGGGCCTCTAAGAGCAGAAACGACCTAAAATAAATGTGATGAGTCACAGTGACAAGAATTGTGAACTGGATTGTGTGTACAGTCAATTTTGGAATTATTGGTCTGTAAATATGGGACCAAGCAGAAGTAAATATTAAATGAGGAAAGTTCCAATGTGGAGCTCACCCTGACTGGTCACCATAACTTAGTGTCAAGCATGGCATGCAAAGGCCAGAATGAATGATTGATGAGTGAGTAATAGTAGGGTGATAGTTGGAACCACTTCTCATAGCACCTTCCAAAAATACTAATTAGGTAAAAATTAGTAATAATATGCCCACTGGGCAGGCTTTTAAAGCATGTGATTTATTTGAGAGAAAAGGTAGAGTAAAAATAAGAGAATAAAATGAATTAGCTAGCTTGGTGATGGGAATTAATTTGAGCACCTAGAGGAGCCAGTGCTGCTCTGCTGTGTGGATTATGGGACTGTGAACTAGAGGGCCTTCAAGGCAACCAAAGCCTTGCTTCAGGGGAACATACCAGACCCAGACAAGAGGGAAACAGATGAGGAGAAGAAGCATCATCTATAGATCGGTAAACACCTTCCCTGTTTTCCAGACAGGCAGTGGCCAGCACAGGAACTGTCTGTGTATGTTTGTGAAAGAGAGGCTCATTTAAGGGAACGTATAGTTTCTCATGTGTTGCTATGTCTAACATAGGCGCTATGTGATTGATGTAACCCTTTTACTGCTGGTATTATTACTTCTCAATAAATTTGTCTGCAGCTTGGGTTAAATTTTCTGATTTGACCTTTTTCATTGACAGCAAATAGTAACCTGCTCCACTGGGAGCCATTAAAAATCCAGAAGGGATGGGGTAGGAATAGGCCTCAAACTCTCAACTGTCCAACACATACTATCATTAATTCTATACATCACTTATGTTACAAAAAAAATTGTTTTACAAATGTTTTAAAAGAGTTCTTTTAAAAAGCTAATGGAGAGTATTTTTCTAACCCTATGGTAAAGCATCAGGCTGAGTCTGATAATGCTGAAACACCTCTAAAGAATGACCTACAATAGTCTTTTTTGCACCTAAAAATGTCATGATATGACAGATGTAAGTCATGAGAAGCCACTATTAGAAAGGACTCAAATACTAGGGTAATGAAGGGGTATAAGGTCCTATAGAGAATGTAAAAGAACAGAATCATGACACAACATTCTCTGAACTGGTTTCAACATGATTCCACAGTTAATACACTGTAAAATGAATACTGAGAGGAGTTTGGTTACCCCCCATCCCATTCAAAAACCAACAGGGGAAATGGGAGGCAGTTTCCTCAGAGCCTGGTGATTCAAAGGTGCCCAGGTTTCTCGGCTACTGCCACTGCTGCTGCAGTAGCAGCAGTTCCCCTTCAATCATCACCAGAGTGCTGCCCTGTGTGCTCCGGGCAGCATTAAAGGCTGAAGGCTGGCTGGGGGCCAATGTGTTGTGCTCTGGGCAGTACTCAGGGGGTGTCTGCCCTGACCCCACCCCTTCTGTGAGCAGAAATTGGGCCCCCTCCACACCTTGCCCAGGGACCCATGGAAGCTGTCGTCATCCCTGAATACAAGAACTTCCCAGTGCTGTTTATGAATTAGACTGATAATTACACTTGGAGTGGTTGAGGTTATTCCAATGGTCAGTAGATTACATTAACTGAGACCAATGTCACAAATTCACTCTTTCACACAGAGAGTTGGTAGAATCCTTTTTGCATTTCTGTTTTGGCTCTTGACTTCTTGGCTGGGTTACACACTGCGAATGTGAGTATGTGTACTTACATAAGCAACTTGTATCAAATTGCCCTTATGGCACTACATCAGTTTTTTAATGTCTGTAAAACAAATTCACCAACACAAGCAAGAAAGTAAGGGGGGTGAGGAGAAAAAAAGGGAACTGTATCAAGCTTGAGAGAGGTTCCTGGCAAAATTATTAACTTTTTTTAATGAACCCTGCAGCTGTGATTTATATGGTAAAACTTGGACTGACTTTTCATATGTACAGTGTGCTTAAGTAGTTCAACTGAAAAAAATAAATGTTACAATAATTGCTCACTTAGCTCATGCCATATCTATCGTTAAAATGTAATGAACACTCTCATTTGCTGTGAATGCCCACTTGGAGAATAAGTTTACCTAGTAGTATAGTGACAAGATGAATCCTACTATAAAGCCATATAAACTGTCAATACCAATAGCCAAGAGTCAAAAAAGGGGTTAACAATTTAGAGGATGTATGGAAAAAGAAATTTGGGAACTATAGATGAGTCTTGTGGGATGTTGGATATTGAGGAAAGGTGAATGGAGATGGGAGATTTGAACCCAATGGTGACTAAAACTGGGAAAATCTGGAGGAGGCAACTCTGGCAAGTCTAAAGGGGACTATTCTATGGGTGCAGTGAGTAGGGAAGTAAAAGAGTCAAGAAAGAGACTGAGAAAAAAGAGAATGTGGGAGAACAAAAGAGAAAAGGAGCTAGAGATTGGGAGATTTACAGAGAGAGGAGCCAGATCCTGTCCCCCAGCTCCTCTGTCCTGCTCATTTTATAAAATGGAGAAGACAAAAATAAGATTCAATTTACAAAAGTAAACAAATCCATAAAGCTTTTTTTCTTTTTTTTAATTTGTTAGTCTCTTCCTTGCTAATGGCATCATCACTGACACAAAAACGTCTGGAAAATTTGTGACGTGAAACCCCAATTTAATTTGTCTGTGGGGCCAGGTAACCAGCTAAACTGGCATTAAAGACAAATCCATCTTGTTTTATTTCTCACTGTTATGTCCAACATATATTACTGTCTTTGTCATAAAGATAAGATTTACTGTGCTATTATTTTCCAGAAAATGCAGTACTAATTGGTCCTTTCAAACGTTTGTGCTTAGGCTGTAAACAGCATTGGATTTTGATGCTTTAAAGATGTGTGCAATCCTCAGAAGGTGAGCAGCTATTTTTAAAAATAATAGTCTATTCACCTCTGACCAAAGCCAAGAAGATTGATTTGTCATGCTCTTTATTTTCTTGTTTACTAAAGAGCATTACTTTCAAACACACTTCCATCATTTGCATGATTTTTCTACTATCAGGAAACAAATGTTTCTTAAAGCATTTGAGAAAATGAAAAAGCTTTAAGATATTAAAAATATACTGTACATTTCCTTCCTGCCAGCATATTGGAACTAAATGTCTGAGCAATATACATAGTTTGTTTTCCCCATCACTGGTGTAGAATTTAAACAACAAGTACAAGTGTGAATTTTGTGGTTTGCTTATGAAATACATTGTGCACAGGTGCAAAGTAGTAAATTGGACCCTAGGTATGTGACTTATTAGCTCCAGTCAGCTGTCTCAATACTGTTGACTAGGGTATGTCTCCCCTCTAGTGGCTGCTGAATCCCCTGTGAATCAGCTGCATGGGATTCAACCAATAGTGAAAAAGTATTTCTAATCCCCAGCATTTTATATAATTTAGTATGTTGAAAGAAGAACTCAAGCCTCTATAAGAAAGATGATTACATTGCATTGTGTTTGAAGAAGCAGGTTGATTATCACTGTCAGCTTTGTATATACCATTCTGATCTTTCACAGTACCCCAATCTTGTAAGAATAATTCACAGCATATTTTCAGTATGGTAAGTTAATAACCATTCTGATTGACAAAAAAATTCAGCATAATCCAAGATATTTCTTACTGCTACATAGAAAAGGAGATGTAATATAAATTAAAGTAGACAAAAGTGGTATGGAAGGGGAGGAATCTCTAAGCTGGGAAACATGCCTACAGGAAAACTGTAGAGAATAATTTAATTTCAGAGGAAGACGCAGAGGCAAGCTTCATATTTCTTTTTCTACTATGTAACTAGCTTTACAATGCTTCTTTCCCTACCTTGTTCATTCAGTGTCCTTGGAGAGATTTCTGGCTTCGGCACAGCAAGTTCGCTTCCACTAATTTTTTAGAATGAACACTAACAACATCTTTGGTGGGCAGCGCAATAGAGAAATACTGTATCATTCTGTGAAAATAAGTTCAATTATTCAATTTTCAATTTTTTGTCTAAATCTTAGCCCTGGCCAATAGCAAAATAAGATTTATGTTATCGTTTTTTTTTTCTTTCCTGAAATGTGCTGAGCATTTTTGTTAGTCTGCACTGTAGACTGTCATTGTCAAAGGGGCCTTAGAGGAGTCTGTATTTTTCTTTTTAATTAAGACAGGTGACACAGTGGGGCTCATGTGATTAATGCTTGAGGAGAAAGGAGATGCTTTCTTTGTGAGCGTTTGCAGCAAAACTATAGAAAGGTCACTGTGTCATAAAGCAGTTTTTTATGTCTGAACTGACAGGTCTTTCCTTCCTATTTACTTCATGAAAGGATATGAATTTAATATTCTCCATAAAGACTTCCTGGGTTTATTATGTTATGCCTTAAGACATACTTGTCTCTTTTAAAAACCCAGTTGTAATTCTTTTAAGTAGCCTTTACAATAAAAATGTGGAGGACTCCAAATTATTTCTAGGCAAGGGTTAGAACAGAAGGTACTGTAATATGCACTAGCAATTCTTGCTTCAGACTATCTCTATGAGAGCTTTGATTAGCCATACTAAAACTTCGTCTATCCTCCTCTCCAAGGGGGGAAAGAAACATCACTTGCAGAAGTACTGCTTTCGGTGGCAGTACCTCAAGGGATAAAAGTTAGACATCATGGTCACTTCTGATCAAGGGACTATGGGGGCACAAGCACCTTTCTTGTCCAAAGGTCTTTTAGTTTTATGATCCATTACTTGGGGGTACCTGCATTTTAAGAACTATATTTGGGAAAGTAGACTAAACATGAAGGTGATATTACAGAGCAACCATAAAAGTTCAAGACATGTGTATGTGGGTGTAGCAGAGAGGGTTGAGATGACAGGAATTTAGGCTTAGATCATGCAATGTGCAGGGTGTTGTGGCCTCAGTTCATCTAAACACGTGAGCACATGTTTCATTTGAATGGAGCCTGAGAGGTCAGCATATTGTAGGATTGTACCTATAAAGACAACTATGCAGTCTGCTGCTGCATCATAAAAAAATCTCTGCCTCTATTTTAAGACAAAGCAATCCAATGTATCCTGTCTTATCAGTTTTTGAAGGATGATTTTACTTACAATCTGAGAAAGGAAGCTAAATGGTATAGCAATCACAGGATGTATTTATGTATTTTCGGTGAATTTTTGTATAGGAAGTGCAACCCAGCCTTTTCAAACCCATGGATTGTGCTTGGATGGATTCATTTTTTTCCCAATGCACAGCTAAGAAGCACTTGCTCCTACTAAGAAATCAGAAATAAGCTTAGAACTTTTGACTACTTACCTTTTACTGAACCTCTTTTGTCTTCCTCAGTTAATTTCTTGGAGGGGGGATTGCACTATATTTTTTTCTTGCTTGATGATTGATTTTTTTTTTGGCCATCTTTAATTTGTAACTCAACAATATATGCAAAATGCAGTCTAACGAAAAGATCAAGAGAGCAAGTTTAGACAATCTCAACTTTTGTTTTGACTTTTTTATTTACCTAACATGGCTCCCACAAGAAACCCGTAAAAAAAAGCTAAAAAAATTAAATATACTCAGTTACAAATTCAGAAAGTGCATGCAAGTACCAGAGTTTGTAATTTATCTTCAGCATATACTCCATGGCTCCTGATTTTCAACTACACGTAATTGTACAATCTTATTTCAGACAGGTAAACTCCATAACAACTGCATTACTTAAAAGAACACAAAACAAAACAACTATATCACAAATACCTGGTAAATGCACCAATATACAAAGGGACTTCAACAGTTCAGCAGAAGAATTGTCACATGGTAACTGTGAGTAAAACAAAGTATGGGGAACCTCTACAGTTCTGAATAATGGTCATGATTAGCAGAGCTCTCAAGCAGATGCTTAACTTTGGAAATGCTTATTTGAATAGGGATAGACTTAGCTGTGTGCTTTGTTGAACTGTGTTCAAAGTGAGCAATTTGCCATTGACTGTGGATATATTATTATTATTATTATTATTTATTATTTATTTATTATGAACTGTGTTCCATAAAGCCTAGAAGATGAGGTCACAGACTAGTGCCCCAATGGGCCAGGTGCTGTAAAAATAGAACATGTTTTATTTTAACAATAGCTTTTTTATAATTTGTAGTAAACGATATATGTCCACATAAAGGGGACTGCATGTATTAAATCATACATATTACAACAGTTGTCAATGCACCTTAGGTTATAAAATAACCTAAAACTCACTAGAGTTCAGAATAAGTGAAATTTTCATCCTCCTCTCCACGAAGCCCAACCAAATGGGCTTTTTGAGGGGGTTGTCTGCAAGATTTGGAGGGAGATAGATTTCTTGGTGTGTGTGTGTGTGTGCGCGTGCGCATGTGCATGCATGTATGTATAGATTTAGTCTTCCCAGAAAATTGGCACAGAAATCACACATAGATGTGTGTTTTGTGTATCAATATTTTGGATGAGAATATATGGAATAAAATAACTAAAGTCAAATCTCTTGTTTTATCTTTAAGAGAAATTATATTTAGATATTATAAAATAATAATAATAATCGCCACATTTTATTATCCTGTTTAGTTTTCATATGCAAGCAGGATGTTTGGATATCTTAATAAGTGCATGGAAATTATTTTTCTGCTGAACTTGGGGCCTGTAATGTTTGACTAGAGGCAAATGTGCAACTTGCAGAAATATGCAGAAACCAACGCATTTCTTTGTGGAAAAACCCTGCTTTTAAAATAGTAAACGGCCAACCCTGTCAACACTTACTCATATGAATAGTCTGTGTTCACAAGATTAGCCCCACATGTAGTGAACTGGAGTAGATACATTTGCTCAAATGTGCAGAGATCACTCATCTAATTAAAGTTTGATAGGATCAGGACCTAATCTTACTTCCCCAGTAAAATCAGACTGATATTTTCAGATGCCCGAGAGTTGTGGGAAAACAAACAATTAAAATATAGGGAAAAGGCTGGAAGTGTGGAACTGTGCTGTGTGATGGCTCACTTGATAAGATGAATACTGGCATAATATACCATTCAGAACATTGAACCTCTGTTACTAAAATACACTGTGCAATGTAACACTCATTCTGCAGGAATACATCCCTAAGAAAAAGCAAAGTGGTTCCTCTTTCCTCCACTAGCATGGAGAAAAAACATAATTTTTACTAAAATTATTAAGCCTTTTCCACCACATGGAGCATTGGAGAGAGGGAGAGAGTATGTTAGGAAAGAGTGAATGGCAAATGCTCAGCTAATACTGTATCTGAGTCTCAAAGCAGAGACTGCAAATGGTTTGTAGCTCTACTCACATGTGTCTTTCCTGCATCACTTTCCTGCTGTGAATGATGACAGTCTAGACAAGGAGGCCTTCTTTCATACTAGTGCATTTCTCCCAGCCCCCTAATTTTCCTCTCAGAAAACAAGCTCTGCGTGTGGTACAGGTAAATTTGTCTGGCTATAAAATTAGCCATGAAATGAGAAACAGCTGAGAGGCATAATGCTGAGAGGAACTGATTCCATCTCAGTAGTTTTAATAAAAAAAAACCTCAACATGGTGGCTAAGACAAATTGACAGAAATTACTGCTAACCAGACACAGCAAACACTCATAGCTGCACCAGGTGATGAGGTGTTTGGAAATGCTAAAAGTTTGTGTGATGCAGTCATTTCATTTGGTAAATAATTTTAGGTCTAGAGTGAATTGTTTTTATATTCTTTTTCCAAAGCTCAGATTGCAGAACATTCTTACAAAATCCCAATTCATTCTCTCAGCTTTTTCATGATGATGGCCCCATTTTAAATGCCTGTTAGCTAATGGATAGCGGAACACCTTTGGAGGTGTTCACATGCTATTCCCACGAATTTAGGAAGTAGATATTCAATGTTAGTATTTAGGACGGAAATGTTTTTGTCTCCCCCTAGCTAACACAAAATATGTCTGAACAGATCAAATGGCATTCTGAAGCAGGGCAGGGAAGTAAGCTTTGTCCATTTAGCTATGTAGGATCATTGATGCAGCTGTTTGAATAGGGACTACTTTCCAAGTTATATGCCAATGTACACATTCTGAGGCAGAAATTTAGAAATTTGATCCAGAGTAAAACTGCCATTTTTGCTCACCTCAAACTTGGCCAGATTTCACAGAGTCAAAATAATTTTTGCCCCAAATATTCTTCAGGGTGACATTTTCTCTTTTAAAAAAATACTGTTTTACCTCATGGTGACATTTTTTGCTTATGGCGAGACATACGCATGTTCCTTACTCATGTGTAAATGGGGAGGAAATTATTTGCAGATTTCATGGAATTGTAAATGTATTTTTTTTTGGTAGTGAGAATTGTTCTCATAGCCTCTGTGAAGACCCAAGTAAGGGGTACAACCCCTGTTATGTGCAGAGCATTCCACAACCCTTTCATCTACAGGGTTATACCATTTGATTATTTTGCAGTGAATTGGTGCACTAGAGGCTTCAGGAAGATCTTCCCCTCACTCTTTGGATGCTGCAAGCATGGACACAAATACGTGTCTTTCTAAAGATTTATATGGCTACCAGCTTGGAAATTTTCGGTGAAAAGGGTGGCTGAAATGCAAATACGCATTACAATCAAAATCTCCCCAGCCATGAGCTGACTGGGAATTTTCTATTGAAGTAATTTTCATTTTCTGCTTAGAAAATTTGAAATGAAATACTTCATTTCAGATTGGTTTGGCCCAAATTAAATTATTACATTTTTTGAATGTTTAATTTTTAATCAGATCAAGAAAACATTAAACTTGTGGTACATAGCCATGCATGAATTGTAATTCTGGTCCCCATTCTCTCATAGGGTATATCTATACTACAGGATAAGGTCAAATTAAGATACGCAACTTCAGCTATGTTAATTGCATAGCTGAAGTTGAAGTACTTTAACTTGACTTTTGGCACCATCCACACTGCAGGAAGTCAAAGGGAGAACACTATCCCCTCGACTTCCCTTACTCCTCATGGAAGCAGGACTACGGTATAGACCGGAGTGCCCCTCTCAGTTTGAATTAGCTGTCTTAACTAGACCCGCTAATTCAAACCCTGGAAGGTTGACAGCGGCAGCTTTAATCTTCTCCGTAGTGTAGCCTTTCAGATCAGGGTCCCTGCAGGGCTACCTCTGCCCTAAGCCAATTTGCTAAATTCCTTCAGACACTGCTGTGTGGGGGTGCACTGAGGAAGTAACATAATTTTGAGTGCATTGTGGGAGATATAGTCTGGCCATGTAGCCTGCCCCATGGAGAGAATGGGAGCATCAGGCACCTGGACAACAATCCCATAAGGCAGTGCACCATCATGGAAAAATGCAGTTTAATGTTGAAATGATTGGAACTAAGCATTTTGAGTCATTTGCACAAACTGAATATGTCCAAATCTCAATCTGATTCAAATTTTTATTCTGCAGAAAATGTTGAAATTTCAACTTTTCCCGATTTAGCTTGAAAATAAATGTCAGAATGTTGGACTTTCTCAGGGATTGATAGTTTTCTCGGCTCTATTCAAAACTATTCTTAATAATTAGTTTTCAGTGAAGAGTATGTGCAGTCTATATTGACATTTCTCACTACCTAGGTTTTGTGTTGAATTTAATGTCTGGGAGCATCCTAATCCAGTGATTAGCAGTACTCATGTACAGTAAAACTCCAATAGTCCGGCATGCAATAGTCCGGTACTCCTGATAGTCCGGCATCAAAATGGCAAGAGCCTAGTGAGTGAGCTTTGGCAAAAAATGAGTCACAAGGTAACAGCGGCAGCAGCTGAACTGAGCAAAAAGGGTAAAAAGGCTTAAAAACTAAAACATTACAGTATACTGTATACAGTATGTACAATAAAAAGGGTTAAGAACACTTTAAATACAGTATATAATGTATACAGTATATATATAACCTGCTTATGGTACCTCCTGATAGTCCGGCATATCTGATAATCCGGCACCACCTAAATCCCATAGGTTCCGGATTATCGGAAGTCTACTGTATAATGATGGTTGGTGGGAGCTTGTTCATTTGATAGTTCTCTTTGGGCAATAATAGACAGCAAGACAACTGTAGATTCTAAAGTGACTCACTCTGCATACCCAGAAAGCACCCTTCCCCCCTACTCCCCCTGGGAGCAGCTGGCATGTACTGCAGGCATTAAAGAAATAATGCAAGAATATTTTAACACAGTCCGGGAATAAAAATCTGAAACTAGGGAGCATTCAAAGATGAAAGGTGACCCTTATTAGATTAGATATTTAAATTATTCGATTTTTTTTTACTAATCACTTACTTCAAGATGTTTTCATATATGACTTTCTTATGAGAGCAAATCACTCCTCCTATATTTCTTATCAAGGCATTATAGATGTGCAGAAGTGTTCTTGTTTAAGATAGGTGAAGCATACAGTGGCAAATACTATCCCAGAACATGCAAGCTGTCATATCAAAGAAACTTAATGGATTTCCAATATGTTCCTGGTTAGCAAATCTGGAAAATAGTTTTTCTGTAAAGATGGGCAAAATAAAGGCTAACCAAAAAGATGAAAGCTCATTCAAGTATTAAGAAGTTTTTATAGCATTCTGTAGTTCTGTTTTTCCCCTTGCCATTCTATTTTTTTCATCAAGACAACTAGAGTTTGTCTAGACAACTACTGCATTATGTGAAAAATTTTAATTTTAACATATGTGAAGAATTGGAATATAGACAGAAGGGAAAATATATTTAAAATGAAGCATGCCCTTTTCTAAGGGTCTGATTATGTCACCTTTATTCATATAGATAATCACTTAATGTCCACAATAGTGCTAGTAGTTTCAGTGTGCTGCTCCTAGATTTGAGACCAGTATGGCATTTAGTTGACGACAGGTTGAACTGCTCTTGTCTGGCACTCTCCGCTCAGACAACATCTGTGGTCCGGCGTGGTTTTAGTTAGCCAGATATCCGCTTGTCATGGGTGTGGCAAAGTTTCCTGCGGTCCATAATGTTTGTTTACAGCCACCAGTCCTGACTGTTCTGTGCTATTATTTAGCTCTAATTTTTGACTAAATGTCTTCTAAGAGCCAGTAAGCAGTGGAAGTGTTGGTGGTAACTCTAGACAATATTGACCTCCCATGGTTTGGCAAATTCTCTGGTTCAGTCAGGTCCTGAGGGTGCCAGACTAGAGAGGTTCAATCCGTACATTTGAAATCAATAGGATTACTACAGGCATTAAATACAGCTCTGGGGTGACAGAATCAGGTCCTAATGTTAGAAAAAATGTGAATTTATCATCGAGAACTGATACGGGCCAGACTCACTGTCTTGCTCTGCCTGCTTTGTGCCACTCTGAGAAGTTGCCACTGCAGAAGTCATGGAGGTTACAGGAAATCACAGAATCCTTGATATCTGTGAGCTCCATGACAAATATGGAGCCCTAATTATGCCGTTACAGAAGTGTTGGGAAGACTTTGGCCTAGAGGGGACTCATAAGGCTGATGGATGATCTCTGGTAAGCTTTTAGCATGCATTTAAAAACCTCTATTGTTTTTCATGTTTTCTCTGAAATGTTTTTGCCTTAAGAAATATGATCTTGCTCAGAAAGAGCTGAATGGTAACTTGTAATTACTGTCAGTGTACTATTCGTAGCGCTTGGAGAGAAAGCAAAACGCAGACACTGACTTTGAGTTGTTGGGGCTATCACAATGTAAGGCAGGAACTTGTGCCACCTTAAAACTTAGGCCAGGAGGGAGAAAGACGCAGGTCTCCACCCAAGACAGGTGATGTCCAAGAGCTGGAAATCTTAAGTGTGTGCATTTGAAGGACCCTGGAGGGGGAATAGCAGTACAGTAACCCTTAGATCATGACAGCTGAAGCATAGAAATCCCTGGTATTAAGGGAGACGTAGTCCTACTGAGGAACCCATAGAGAAGACTAGAGACATAAAAATGCCAAACTGCAGCACCCATTTGACAAAATGGCAGCATATCTGGATCAAGATATTGTGGCTGACAGATGTTTGTTTGTTTTTAATGAAGAATTGAAATATTCCATATAATGCAGACATTACTCATGCAAACCTTTGTTTGTTCAAAACCCAATTTTTCTGTCAAACAGTTTTGACATAAAACTTTTGGCTAGCCTCGTTAACATGTGCAAGTTAAAGATAAAGTTCTAAAAGCTTTCCTTCATTTACTTTTAAAGTAAACTGTCCAGGTGCAGAATTCTGACTCAGTCTGTCCTGCTTTTTGCCTCATTTGGTAGGAAAGCTATCTATTTGATTAATTCATGGTTTTAATAGAATATCATACATCTGCTCATCTGTTTGAGGTTATTAACTCTTTTAAAAAACTGAACTATAAATAAAATATTATAATCAGTCAGTTTTAAAGACAGCTGCCTCCAGCACATCTGCTTAGCTGATGGTCCTCTGCAATGACTCCAGTTAATTGTTCCAGCACCAATCAGATGAGCCTCGTTGTTCAGTGGCTGAAATACTGCACAATATGGGACTTACAGGACTTTGAAAAAAATTGGAAAAGAGACAAATATGATTTTCAGCACAAGTCAAAAAGTAAACATGGGTGGGATGGGGTTGTTTTCTAGTACTAATTTACAACTGAGCCCTGTTAGCCAAAGTGAGAGAATGTATATACTTAAAATACTAATGAATTCAAAAAAGTATCAAAACCTGATTTTTATTGTCAGATTCAGACATTTTAAAATTTTATAACTTTTTCTGTTTGTGGGAAACTGATTGCAAAAATACATGGAAGTGGCGAAGGAGGTAAGAGCTTTGGCTCTGAATTAAACCTTGAACCTACTGTAGAAAACTGCCTTTATCTTGTTCCATCTGTATGAGAACAGTGGCTATCTCCTGCTGCTACCAAAGAAAAATCTGGCATACACTAAAGAATCCCCTGCAAACATAAAGTAAAACAATTGTGTTCCACCTGGGCAGACATCTATATTTGCCACTGCTAATCATTTTCTAGGGACACAAGGCAAACTTATTTAGGCCCTTTCAACACTCGCCAGTCCTGAAGAAGACATCTGACCTTAATAATCCCAGGGCATGGTCTTTATACAATATGAAATTTACCCTGACCCTAGGAATTAAGTGGCTTTTTCTAGTCTATCTGCAAAGAGACAAATTTCATCCAGAATGTGTGTAATTTTTTTGCCATTAAAAAAGGGTTTTCATTTTATTTGTTGCTATGGAAGCATATTGTGACATGGTTAGAGATGGAACCCTGCTCTGTTAGCCTTACCCACATGTACTGCATTATGTAAGACAATACAGTATATAAAGAGCATATGTTAGTATACATGAATGTAACACAATAAGATAGAATCATCTGGTCCAATGAAAGCTGCCCTATCGGTACCAGAAAGAAAAGTTTCAGCACTTTTTATATACTTCTGTCTGCCTCAAAAAGGGTCAGAGGGGAGCTTCAAGCCTCTTCTAAAGAGAGTGGGCTTAAAACGGGGGGTGGGGATGCCTTTCTTGAAATCAGAGAAAGGTAGCAGCTGGAAAAAAGAAAAAGTTGGCAACACACACAGCTTTTTGGATGTTATTCATATGTTGTGCCTCCCTCATAGCAGCTGTCACAGGAATGTGAACAAAAGGAAAAATATGGAGTTTCTTCCCTGAAAACATGTGCCCATTGACAATGATGATGTGAAGCAAGGAAAAAAAACAACAACAAAGAAAACAGTTGTGAACAACTTGCAATTAATATAATACTAAACCTAAATAGACATAGCTTCAGATCTCTGGGAAATCTACTTGGTTGTATTCAAGAAGCTGACTCTTATTTTTAAAAACTTTTTTCAATCCTGATACTTTTAGTCTCTGATAAAAAGTGGCCTTCTTTGTAGACAAAATACATGGTGTTCTTCTCATTAATTTCAGTCACCTAGTAGCTCACAGGGTAGTGATCTTTTTATAAATATTTCCGAAAGTTTGTTTGTTTGTTTGTTTGTCCCGAAATATCTCCGAAATGGTAAGAGCTAGGAACACCAAATTTTGCATAGATACTACTGATTTCCTAACTTAAATAACTGGATTGGTTATATCTTGAAATCAGTTCCCCTGGTTCCCCCAGAGCCCCAATTAGGCCCACTGATAATTAGCTTTTAGTAGCACCTGATCATAGAAACACAACATTTTTCACAGATACTTCTGATTTCCTAACTTATATGACTGGATTGGATATATCTCAAAAACGGTTCTCCCAGAGCCCCAATTAGGCCCCCACAGCCCCAATTGGGCCACTAATTAGCTTTTAGTAGTGCCTGATCATAGGCATTTGCTGAATTCTTCTCTTAAGAGTGTAACATAAACTGCAACTATGAGATTCTTTCCCTATGATAACAGAAAAAGTACTAGCTATGTTAATTTCTTGAAGTAATATATAAGAGAAAAGTATTTCCAATAAAATATGCTATGTTAATGTCATTGACGTAATTCATTCATCACACCTTTTTCTATATTTTCCCTGGGCAACGCCGGGTATTTCTGCTAGTACATAATATATAGAATATTCACAAATGTTCAGTTGAGTTAAACCTATATGTTTACTAAAATGGTGTTTGAATTGCCTGTAATCACTTTTCTATTTTTGCTTGAAGGAATGTTCTTTAAAAGAGAAGCTGTCACAAATATTCATGTATGCATTAATACAGATGTTCGTGGCAAAAAGTATCCTGCATACTTGTGTAGATGTAGTCATGTGAATGTATGATCCACAATCACCTTAGTTCTGTTTATAAAGCTTTCAGTGATTCGACTACGCCTACACTAGGAGATTAGTTTGAATTAAGTTATGCAACTCCAGCTACATTTAATTTCATACCTGGAGTTGGAGTATCTTAACTTGAATTCTGGCACTATCCACACAGCAAGGGGTCGATGGGAGCACACTCTCCCTTCAACTTTCCTTACTTCTCATAGGAGCAGAACTACCAGCTCTCAGTTAGAATGAACGAGTCTTCATTAGACTCGCTAATTCGAACCCCGGAAGATCGACTGCGGCAGTTTCGATCTTCTCTGTAGTGTAGACATAACCTTAGGGAACAAACACATTCTTATGTGACTTAAGTGATCAGTCACATGGTGATATTTTAGCTTCTGAATACCAAGTAACCAAAGAAATAGATTGAATAGTACTTTAATGATAGTATCTGAGTCTCACACTTGTTCTGACTTTTAAAAAGCCATAATATAATTTTGAATAATTAACACATTCATAAAAAGGTAAGCCTGTTTGTATAATAAATTGTTGTTTGCAAAGAACTTGCCCTTCTTCTGCACACCAAGAATCCTCAAGAATCCGTTCAGTTCCACTTAGGTGCACTTTGACTCTTGAACTAAAATATAGTGCATGTCCAAAACACTAAAAAATTCAGCTTTGTGCTAAAGAAAACTATCCCTGTATTTGCCTTCATTTCAAAGAGAAGTAGATGAAGAAACAGAATGTGATTTTGTGTGTGTGTGTGTTCTTTTGTTACCTTGCTATATGTGAAAGTTTTATAGTCAAAGGGTTCAGAATGCTGGGCTCAAACACAGAAGGCTACTCATTGATGAGCTTTGCTAATGCCCATCTCCTCTGCAGTAAAGTAGCTGCAAACATGACTCTCGGTAGCTAGTCTGTGTGATCCTAAGGGCATCAACATAAGTAGGCATTGCACTGTCCAGAGTCTATAAAATTAAAATTAGAGCTGGTCAAAAATGGTTTGTGTTGGTTTGTAGGAAATTTTAATTTTTGAGCACAAACTCAAATACCAAAAATTTCTGGCCAAAAAACAAATGGAAAAATTCCTGATTTGAAAAAGTAGCTAAAGTAGATCATAAAAGTATTTCAGATTTCTCATGGTTCCCTGTGGTGATTTTGGAAATCAGTCTACTTACAATTCATGCATTTTGTTTAAGATTATGAATTTACTGTGTTAAAAAAATTGTCTGCACCATATTTTTGCCCTACACATGTTGTACTGAGGAGATGGGACTGTGCTGTCATGTCTGCCTAGGAACAGGTCAGTCCTTAAAGACTATCGGTAACTGAATAGATCTTCCTGGGCAGACCAAAGTAATAGCTGCATCCTAGATTAAATCAGTTTCTCCAACTTCTGTGAAGAAAGCAAGGGTTTGGAGCAATGCAATTTCACCAGAAAGTGAAACAAAGAAATTGTTTAAAAACTCGGAGTGATGCATAGAAATGAAGGGAACGTTGGGGCAGGAGAAAGGACCAAAGAGCAATGCTTTTGTAGCAAAATATACTTTTTTGACTGTTAATCAAGCCAAGGCTGAAGGAAGCTGGTGCTGAAGCAATAGAAGCCATGTGCTGGAGGGGGGCATGCTGGATACATGAGAAGTCTGGTCAGATCCTAAAGACTGTTGAGCAGTCCTAAAGACTGCTCAACAGTGGCAAGGAAACAGAGTCTTTGATTCAACTCTCATGTGTTCCTGAGGAGGTGAACTGGAAATCAGAGGTGCCCAAAATTGGAAAGGGCATATTAAGCTCCTGGGGAGCTAGCATTAATTAGCCTGAGGGCCTGGAAAGTTGGACTCTGGGACCTCAACTCTTATAAAGGGGGAAGGAGGTTTGAGAGAAAAAAATCTATGTCCAAAAAGAGTGCCCAGAGACAGTTCCTCAACTTTGTCGAATTCAGGAAAGCATAAAAGCATGCAAGGCTCTACAACAGTATCGTTGTATCCAGCAGGAGGAGCTAGACAAGGGCTGTGACTCCCAAGCTCTTCTACAGAAGACACCATTCACAAAATAAATGTTTAGTTGAAAACCCAGCTTCTAGCTGGAAAACCGTGAGCAGTCATAATTAAAATAAATTAATGGCAGGAGCATAATAGGGCAAAGAGGGAGATTTTTTACCTCATACAGCCTCATGACACATGACCAGTCCATCTGTAGATATTTAAAACAAGTAGGAATACGTCATATTATTTTACCATATAAGCACTTCAGTTTGTTTACAAATTAGAGAGGTCACCAGTTTGCAAACTGCAAAGGGAAATCTGATAGTCCTTTTAAGTGTGATTCAGTAAATCCGGAAAGTGTTCCCACTCAAGGCATCCACATGCTCAGATTAATTAAAAATCTCTTTCGAAAGCAGGAAGGCACTACTGACAGCTCCTGCCAGGTTTGGGAAGTGCTTGGTAATTACTGGTGCGTAATGTTGGCTAATTTCACTATCGGCTGTCAGGCAACACTAGTAGGAAGATTCATGGGGGAAGAGGAGGTAACAACATAGCACAGAAAATCTTCCTAAAACAGCAAAAAAAAAAAAAAACCCAACTATAAAAGGAAGCAGAAAAAAAATACTGCACTGCATTCATTATAACTAATGCTCATGGATTGTGCTGGCTTGAAAGCACTGAGCTGTGCTTATCAGCTATGGAATATCCCCCTCCAAAAGGAATACTAAAACTAAAAGTTAGCTAATGAATGTGTTCTTCTTTTGATGCTTTATGAGTCATGACTGCTACTGACTGTGGCCTTCTTTTGCTACTTCTGGCTGCTCCCATAGGGGCATGTCTACACGAGGAAATTATTTCAAAATAACTTATTTCGAAATAATAACTCCCCAAATAACTATTTCAAAATAGCATGTCCACACTACAGGGAAGCCTTGAAATTAGTCCAAGGCAGGCTCCCTTAATATGGAAGCACTACCTCTACTTAGAGCCCCAGGAAGCACCGGGGATTAATTACTTTGATTGACTCTGGGGAGTAGTTATTTTGAAATAGCAACAGTGGAGCATCCACACTACTGCTATTTTGAAATAACTATTTGAAAATAAGCATTATTTCTCATGGAAAGCAGGAGTTATTATTTCGTAATAACCAGCCCCTTATTGTGAAATAACGGGCTTGGTAGTGTGGATGCGCCACTTATTATTTTGAAATAAGGGGAGTTATTTTGAAATAACTCCCTAGTGTATAGACATAAGAACATAAGAACATAACATAAGAACATAAAAACGGCCGTACTGGGTCAGACCAAAGGTCCATCTAGCCCAGTAGCCTGTCTGCCGACAGTGGCCAGCACCAAGTGCCCCAGAGAGGGTGGACCGAAGACAATGATCAAGCGATTTGTCTCCTGCCATCCTTCTCCAGCCTCAGACAAACAGAGGCCAGGGACACCATTTCTATCCCCTGGCTAATAGCCTTTTATGGACCTAACCTCCATGAAATTATCTACCTTCTCTTTAAACTCTGTTATAGTCCTAGCCTTCACAGCCTCCTCTGGCAAGGAGTTCCACAGGTTGACTACATGCTGTGTGAAGAAGAACTTTCTTTTATTAGTTTTAAACCAGGGCATAGTTAGTATTCAATGGGTTATTTTCATGGCAGGCAATGCAGAAAGTAGTACTATTGGAAAAAGGATTTCTGTGGCATTTCTTTTTTTAGTTTTGTGAGTTATTTGGTTTTGGGTTAATTCAAATTCTGAGCATATGTTCTTCCCTGGCTTAACTAAAACCTGAAGAAGAAGGAGCAGGGAATTTTCCCTCTAGTTCCAGCTCTGTAGCTATTTTTTCTGTTAGTTGGAATGCGTTATCTAACCTATAAGTCAGAAAAGAAAGGATAATCTAAAGTCAGGAAGAAAATACAAAATATGCTTGTGGCTTGATGATAAGCACTGAGGCTTCGGGACAGTTAATTATATACAGCAACCTCTCAACTCAATATGGAACCTAGGAAAGAATCCACTCATCTTAATTGGTGGGGTGGTTCCTCCAGCTACACTTTGGAGTATTGGTGTTCTTTGCAAATATTTCTTCCAAGTTGCAAAAAGAATAGAGACAGTCCAATTGATGTTTGGAATAAGATGATGGAGTAGATGACCATGCCCTCCATTTACCCATTTGTTTTTCTTAAGAACTAGCTCTATTTAATTAAAATACCTTATAATTGTTTACCCTCAGATTATATCCCTTTCATCAGAACCCAATGAAACAAAAACTCATTTTAAGGGTGTTTATTGTCATGCCTTACACTAAAGCAAAAAACTTAATACAGAAGAAAGAGAAAGGCTTATATGTATATTCCTCCTTCTATACATTCAAGTCCTAAATACCATATAATCAAGGAGTTCTGTGTTTTGTATCATATTGCCTATTTGATAAGCAATATTTTCAATGCAGGTGGTTCTGCTTCTTTCTCAATGGTATTCTTCCAAGACAAGGACGTAACAAGTAATTTATAATTTGTGTGGCCTTGTAAGATATCTTTGACATGACAGATCGTGGTTGGTCAGAACAACTGCAGGTGCATGAAAATGAGAAGCAAACTAGCTCAGATAAACAAAAACAAGCTGAACGCGATTACTTCTCTCTGCACCCCTATACACATACACTTAATTTTCCATAAGGTCTATATCACTTGGCTAATTGTAGGGTAGATTTTATTACCAAAGTAGAGTTTGTGTCAAGTAAGAAATGGTGTGATTTGCAGATCTCATCTCTGTGCCTCACAGCACACTACAAATTGAAGCCCATTAGCCGCACGAGTACACTTATCTCTCTTGCAGCTTTCCTTGAAAAATCGCTCTTCCTATTAACTGCCACAGAGGGGCTGCAGGCCTCATGTCAGGCGATGATTTATGAACTGCTGGAGCTGCTGCAGGGGTTATAGTACTGTTTCAGCCAAAGGCCGGTGGTTTCTCCCTGGTCAAAGGAAGAGCTCTGTGAACCTTCATCTTTAATATAGAACAGAGAAATTATTCTCCAGATATTTTGCATATTATATCATATTGATATGCAACATTTGCATACTTAAAAGGGATTCATCTAAAGGAGTTACCACTGGAATGCCTATACATTCTTTCAGGTAAAATTCACTTTTTTACTATACATTGATATTTTTATGTATGCTACAAATGTGCAAAGTGTACTCTGAAAACACTGTGCCCTTCATTCAATAAGACTGTTATTTGTATTGGACTCCAATTGTAGACCAACACCCCATTGGGGTAGGTGCTGTTCAAACATATAATGACGATACCCTGTCCCAAGGAGTTTATAGTCTTAGGGTCTCTATACTTAGCACTAAGGGTGTGAGTTCCAGTTTGAGGAGATGTTGTTGAGCTAGCTTGCTAAAAACAGAAGGCAACTATTTCAATATGAGTGCCCAGATTGCATATGTAGGCTCTCTGATGGGCTAATTCACAGGACGGCTAATCCCTCCTGTCACTTGCACTGCTGCAGTTACATTCTGTTTCTAGCATACTATCTCAATGACAGCCCATGCAAATATGTCTTCTCGAGCTAGGAACCACATGCCCCGCATAAAGTGCACACCTATCTAAAGTAGTATATCTCATAAAGGGCCAGATTGCACCTGGCTCTAGCATGGATGCACAAGGTCCAGGCACAATACCTGTTTCTGTACTATTTGTCTTTAGGGCCTTACATGTGATGAAGGATTGGCCCATGGAGCTGGCCAGCTACAAAGGGAGGATGACGCATACACATTGCCTTTTTCAAGTGCAAATTGCTTCATAAGATGTCCCTGAAGCAAAAGGCTTAGCACCACCTCTGTCCATCTGGCATAGTAAGGTCCAAGAATATAAAGAGCTGAAGGTGAACTGTAAACTCTATTAGTTTTATAGAGAGGAATGCTTTTAATATCATGTGGCCTGACTGTCCAGAATAGGACATGCGTTTTAAAATCACATGCAAATGTTATCTTTAATATAGTGACAGCATTGGAAGGCAGTTATGAACGTTCTGGAGAGCTTCTAAAATATGGCTAAGTGTAAATATGTTTACATAGGAATAAAGAATGTAGGCCATACTTATAGGATGGGTGTCTCTATCCCGAGAAATGGAGTCTGAAAAAGATTAGGAGGTTGTAGTAGAATATCAGCTGAATATGAACTCCCAGTTCAATGTGGTGGACAAAAGGGTTAATAAGATCCTTAAATGCATATAGGGATACTATTTTAGCTCTGTGTTTGACACTGGTGTGACTGCTGCTGGAATATTGTGTCCAGTTCTGGTGTTCACAATTCAGGAAAGATGTAGATAAATTGGAGAACGTTCAAAGCAGAACCAAGAGGATGATGAAAGGAATAGAAAAAACACACTTTAAAGTGATAGATTTAAGGAACTCAATCTATTTAACTTAATTGATTACAGTTTATAAGATTCTTGCATGTGAAACAATGAACACATATTTAACAATGAACTTTTCAGTCTAGCAGAGAACGGTATATTACAGTCCAATGGCTGGAAGTTGAAGCTAGACAAATTCAGACTGGAAATACGGTATAATAAGGCATTGGAACAATTGACCATGGGTCATGGTGGATTCTCCCTCTCTGACAATTTTAAAATTCAAATTGGATGTTTTTCTAAAAGGTCTGCTCTAGGAACCCTCATATAACATAGGCACTTCTATAGCCTATGTTATATGAGAGGTCAGAGTATATGACCACAGTGATTCTTTTTGGCCTTGCACTCTGTGAATGCAAGGTTAGTTTCTTGAGTTTGAAGTTTTGGGGATCTAAGCACCGGTAGACATATCTTTCCTTTATAAGCAAGCACTCTATAAACAATGCCTTTGTAAAGAGAGTGCACTGTGTACCTTGGTTAATTTTCTAAAATGAGTATGTGTAAAAGGTTTTGTGGAGGGAAGCTTGCACCTCTGTGGCATATTCTGTGCTATGTAGGCTTTCATACCACACTCATCACTGTACTGTCTGAACACCTTTCAGTAGTGCGCTAACCAATATCTTTACACATCTGACATGTGTTATTGTCTCAACCTCTCCCCAGAGGAAGAAAGATGCAGTAGACTGTCTTCTTTGGTAGGATTTTTTATATGGTTTTGTTGCAGTTGTTAGAGAAGGCAAGGTCTAAGTGGAAAGTGGTCAGGATTGTGATTGTTGTTAGTTCCTGGAGAAGTTATTTTCATGGTTTCAGGCCAATCCAAAGAACGTTTCATCTCCCGCGCAGCTGAGTTTTATTCTTATTATTGAGGACTCCATTGTTCCAGAGGAGCAGAGCAGTTGTAAATGGTCTTCATTCCCAGAGCTTTAGACAGTCTGGTAAATATCCTGGGCACAGGCCATGGAGTGCTTTGCAGGTAATGACTGAGAGCTTGATTTAATAGTTTATGGGTTGCCAGTATAGAGAGTGGAAGACAGTTTTCATGTACTGATAGCAGACTAACTGCTAAGGAGAAATGCTGCAGCATTCAGCATTAGCTGATGTTTCTTAAATAGTGAAGGTTTCTTGCCCAGGTATAACTCACGGCTGTAGTTCAGCCATGAGGTAATGAAGGCATGAATATTTGTGGCTAGGATATTCTTTCTCCAGGATAAGATGGAGTCTGTTAGTCAGCTGGAGATGGTAGAATGCATTACTCATGGATGCTGCTATGCAAGACCCCAGCCCATGTTCTATATTACCTGTTTTTTGGATAAGCAGAGGGGTTCAGGATTCCGGGCTATGAAACCAGCAACTTTCCTATGCACATATAGGTAACAAAAAAGAGATAGTGGAAGAAGGGTATTCTGTGATTCTGAACACTGATGCAGCCGTTATACTGTAATTTACTAAGATTCATGTTTACCTGGGATGTAGATATACTGTTGTGTTATTAAACAAATGTGTTTACCAATCAGACTTTACCAATCTGTCTGAAAAGAAAGAGATTTCTTTGGTAAAT
This sequence comes from Rafetus swinhoei, assembly GCA_019425775.1. Taxonomy (NCBI): domain Eukaryota; kingdom Metazoa; phylum Chordata; order Testudines; family Trionychidae; genus Rafetus; species Rafetus swinhoei. Next base: position 62,211,071 of record CM033427.1, read on the forward strand.
AGGTTTTTAATACATTAGAGAAACAATCTGAGTTCATTCCAATCCAGAAGTGTCTTTCACTGCAGCAAATCTCTTTAAAAGGCTATGACCTTGTTGGGGTTAATTTTTTTTAAGGACAGAAAATACTTTGCGCTTTTCTACATGTAATTCCCTTAGAAAAAATGTTTTAGGAGAGAGCAATGTACTAAAAGCAAGGTTTACTGGTACTTGCCATCATTAAAGGCAAAGTCAGTAAAAGGGCACTTCAGCCATTTCCTTTGAACTAGGCTTCCACCACCACTATCCCAGCTACTTTTCTAGTTCAATCTAGAGTGGCTTGGAGTCTCTGTTCTGACTAAGCTAATAACCTCCATGCAAAACTACAGGCAGGACAAGGACATTTGCATCCCCTGGAGAACAGAGAAGTTCCAAGGACTGTTGCATTCTGCTGCAATTGCTCTCTGTTGTACTTTGCAGCAGCCTCGATTATCTTGAGTATTCTCTAGCCATGACTCCTCCCTCTCCAAGCTATGCCTTGGGAGAGCTCTACACCAGGGTCTGCAAGGATTGCAAGTGCCGTGTTCCACCAATGTAATGTTCCTGCACACAGGAAGAAGTGGTCTGCATGAGTCACAACAGAGCCTTGAATCAGCACTGCTCTTAAAGCCCTACCAGGGGCCAAGAAACTGCTTGAATTTCATTTCAGAAGCTCCAGTCTTTGGTGGGAGTTAAAAATGCCAGATTTTCCCCCATCTCCCTTCCCGCCCCCATCAACCCTTTTCTCGGATGAGCATATTGGTGATGAGATTCTGTTCTCAATTCCACCACCTTGAATCTGGTGGTTGTGATGAGAAATGCCAGGATGGCAGCCATCAGCCGATTTAAGTTGGTGCAGCAAAGAAAACAATCTCTTATTCCCTTTTGACCAATAAAAATTGATGCAAATGGCTATGACGTAGGCCCTTTCTAGTGACTTTTGACTATGACCTTTCATATTTTGAACTGTTTTAAATGAAGCTCTTAGCAGTAATCTGTAGGACACTGTAAAAGCCAATGACTTTCTTTCATGAAGACAAATAAACAGATAGTGTTTAAGGGAGAAACCTTTGAACTAAACATACTGGGCTTCCTTCACCAGCCCTGGCCTATGTATTTGGGTCAGTTCACCCCAAAGAAAGAAAGTGGTGTTGCCACCTGTCCTCCTCTGAGTACATCTTGCTGTAGGTTGTGTACTTGGCGCTCCACAGAAGCTCTGCTAGTGAAGCTTGCTCAATAATCTGCTTTGCTTTGTCAACACTACTGCCCAGCTGCCCTGGTGATGCCTCTTTCTGACTCTTGCTTTGCAGGATGCAACTCCAATTACAGGCGAAATTGTGGCCATTTTCTTCTTCTACATTATCTCCACCCTCAGGAATTTTCCATTCATATGGAATGTCAAGAGGGTCTCCCCTACTAGAATACAGTGTAGACCTGGGAGTTGACCTATCCAAATCTGAACTTTATAAAACACTGCAGTTACTCCCAGTGGAATTTTTACATGTTTGTGAAAGAAGAACCAGTGTATGTTTTAAATTATGCAATTTGGACCTTATAATCTTTGAAAAATAGTCCTCAAAATGTATCTGCAGCGTAACTGTACTGCAGTGTTGAGTACTGTAAAAGTACCTGTAAAGAAGTAAATATTTACAAAAGAATAATTAAAACTAATGTTCACTAAAGTGGATATACTATTGTGATTTGTGAGATGTAGTCTGGAAATTAGACCATTTGTCGAACAATAAAGAAACATTTTAGATTGATTAGTGTCTGTGTGAAGGACACAGGGCTGAAGTGGGCAGCAGGTTCCAATTTATAACTGTCAAACTGAGGGAACAGAGTGCCAGTTAAGAAGTAATGCTACTTTGGTAGCATAACATTTTTAATGCACTATGAAAGGACCTCAGAAATTCCCTAGACAAAAAATCATTCATAATTCAATGTTCTCTAGTTCCATGAAACTCAGGCATTTCTCCCTTCTCATTTAGTTTCAAAAACTAACTGAGCATTAATTTTTTTCCCTTCAGCTTTTCTAGTTATAGTTCACAACAACAGGGACTTAAACCAGAAGTCAGTTTTGTTATGCATTGATCAGCAGTGAACTGGAATACTGGCCAACACTTTCTGAGGGTCTAACATTTGTTATCTGAGGGACTATAATATCTCTCTTTATTGGTACACACATAGATTTCAAATGCCTGAACTTGTACTAAACTAATCAAACATCCAAGGAAGTTTATTGCCTCCACTCATGGCATGTTGAACAACTGGAGTATAGATCATTTATATAGAAGTATAAAGCCTTTTTAGAGCTTCCTAATAGCATAGATGTAGAGGAAAAACTTTTCAAATTACTCTTTTTGTTTGCTAACAGTGCTTTTAGGAATACCTTGGACGCAAAGTTTCCCACCTACTGCAAGTTTTTCTGGCATTAAGTTTTGTGTTTCTTACATGCCATTGCACTGAATGTCCTCTTGGTTTATTTTCTAATATCTACCTAGACTTTTCCCAGGTGTCACTTTGGGTTGTCTCCTCTGTTTGGTACATTGTAAAACCTCCCCCAACAGTCTTGTGAAAGAGTACATGAGTCCTGTCTCAAACAGCAATTCATATATCAAAGTGCTACACTAGTCAGATTTTTAAAGGAAATACTCTGTCACTCAGATGCCTATAACAATAGGCAACAGAGTAAGAATTCAGCAGATGCGCCTTGCCTAGCCATTGGTGCAGCTATGCTGTTGTAAGCTGTGTAGTGTAGCTGTGGCCTCATGATAGCAAAAGGAAAAAAAAAAGATCAAATGGGTACTGGGATTTCTGAGACCCTTTTACCATATATGGAAGAACAGCTTGAATTGCATTTTTTTATTTGTTTGTTTTGCAGTGGACAATGAAACACTTGAAAACACTCAGGTTCCCTATAACTCAATAATGGATCTTCAATTCTCTATCTTTGTGTTTAGGGTTTCTCTAAAATAATATCTATGGGTATGACTACATTGCATTCCTCTTCCAAGAGAGGAATGCAGTGTAGACATACCCTAACTTACTCCACAAATATTGGCTTAAATTAATTCTCCTTTAATATGATTTTAAAAAATCTTTTAAATAATTTAAAGTAGGAATTAAAAGCCTAAACCGTGGCTTCCCCATTTAATCAAAACAGTTAATCAGAAATGTGCTATGAAAAAACACTTTTAATTTGAAGGTAATTTATTTTGACTAATTAAATAAGCAGTAATAGTGTGTATTTGTCTTTTTGCCACTGCCAGCAAAAATGTCTGCTCAGAGCTCAACAAATGAAGCACCTCATAATGGTTGGAAGAGAGCTGCAATTCAACAACAGAACTGTGATTATATCTCAAGCATAGAGTACAAAACTATAGCAGAATTCTGGGCTGTAGAAGGAAGATACCTTTTTATATTCATGCCCCAAAGAAAAGAATGTGGTTATCCACAATAAATGTGTTGTGTGCTCAGATGCAAATGAGTGGGAAATGGATAAGATCATCCTCCGGAAAAAGTCTCTATCAGATGAACTAAAAGCATGCTTGGCAGTTGCCAAATACCCAGCTAAATGTTCTTCTCTAAAGGAAACATTAACTCTGTCCTTCAGAAATGCACACAACTGCAGCTAGATGAAGAAGACTGATATATTTCCTGATTTGATGCGAGTTGTCTTGCCATATTTGCCATACTTTGTATGTTAATTTGAAATTTGCTAACAAACTCAATTTAAAAAATTTTTTTATTCTCCCCCATGTTGGGATGTGCTATTTAAATCCACAATTAGACTCAATTTTGCTTCACATCTACATATATTTTGGATATGGCCAAATGTTATGTTGAGAGCTAATTCAGTAATTTGATTAAGCGAGATGGCAAGCACATTTCCCACATACTGCAAATTGGGGATCATCATGGGAGATTGTTAAGGGGATCATTATCACTAAAACCATCTGGATAATGTTTGGCAGTAGTAAAAATGATTAACAATATCTTGGGATGTGTGCAGAGGAGACTGGCACACTTGCTTACTATCTATGCTTACTATCTATATATATGTATGCTTACTCTATCTATCTATCTATCTATAAAAATTTTGGCACAATAGTAAGCAATTTTGTGACTGAATTTGGACTTTGGATTCAAATGTATGCTCATGCATACAACAAGACTTAAGCATTGAGTGAGAAATGCTACAGAGATATACTTCCTCAAGAGGAGCTCAAGGAGGGATCATGCCACAAGTGGCACAGTGAAGCAGGTTTACTATCTCCATAGGCTATTCTCTCTGCAGCTGAGACAGAGAACTTCTCTGTTCCCTGTACTCTTAGGAGTACCTTGCAGTTTGGAAGGAGCAGTTGCTGTGCTTGGCCCCATGGTAAGAAATATGTATAAAGCAATAAAATGAAAGAAAGTAGAGAGAGGGTAACTGAAACTGCGGGTGCACAGAGTTCAGCTCAGAAAATGGGTCCAAAATGGCATACAGTGTATTTAAGGCAACATTTTGGAGTTACCACAAGCTTTAAGTAAAGGGCACAGTAGGAACCATAGAGAGAGAGAGACATAATTCAGGCTCTAGTTCTCCTTTGTCCTGGAGTTAAAGTCAGCTGCTATCAGTCTATTAGGCTATGTCTAGATTGCAGGCTTCTTTTGGAAGAAGCTTTTCCGGAAGAGATCTTCCAGAAAAACTTCTTCCAAAAGAGAGTGTCCACAGTGCCAAAGCGCATCGAAAAAGCAATCTGCTTTTTTGAAAGATAGTGTCCACACTGAATGGATGCTATCTCACATTTAAGCTGTGATTACTATGGATGGAGTGACCACCAGAGCACCTGTGCTTTTTCCTCTTTCCTCTCCTTTCAAAAGAACTCCCTCTTCCCCATCCACACACGCTTTTTTCCAAAAGAGTTCTTTCGGAAAAAGGCTTCTTCCTCGTAAATGAGGCTTACCAATGTCAGAAAAACTCCTCTGTTCTTTAGATTTTTCTTTCAGAAGAACGTGATTACAGTGTGGACGTAAGTGAAGTTTTTTCAGGAAAACAACAATTTTTCCGAAAATCTCTGTAGTTAGACATGTCCTGATATAGTGCAGTTTACTTTGCTCTCCATGCAGCTCAGTTGCACTTGCTGACATGCTATGGGAGGGTGGGAAGGATTGGGTCAAGGCCTCTCCTTCCTACGCACATGCACAGGAAGGGAAGGATAGAAGCCCTGCAGGAGTTGCTTTCCCCTGTGCAGTGATCACAATTCAGGTAGTGCAATGGTGTAATGAAACACTTTACACTCCCCTATTGCACTGTGTGGGTGTCATGTTTTAGCCCACATTAAAGTAATACATGATCCTGTTTCAGCCTTTTCCAGCTAGCCGTGGGTCAGAACTATTTTAGGTCACATGTTTCTGTCTTGTTCATTGTAGCAAACCCAAAAGTTTATAAAGGCACTTTTGTAAAAAAATCTCTTCATTTCAGTTGCTCAGAATTTTTGGAACACATAGATTCACACATACCCTTTCTAAAATGGCGTACAGGAGACACGAAGGAAATTTATACACAAAATTAAATATAGGCATCTGTGTTGCTTTTATGCCAGTGACAGCTTTAACAAGTGTGTAATGATGGTGAAAATAGGAGGGCAACCCAAAAATATCATTTAAGAACAGACTTTCAGTAAAAGAGCTCTCAGAAAAACATTCACAGTGGGCAATTCTTGAAAAATATTTGAGAACTGATGAGTACACAGAATAAGGTCCCAAGATGATGCCTTAGTGGTTTAAAAGCTGTGCATCAGTAACTAACATTTCATCAGTAAGACTTCAATGGTTAGTGTCACTAGTCAGGTCACATCAGTAGGAACTGAATTGCTGTGATGGGTTTCCAGACAATTGGCCATTGGCAAAGGCTTTTGTTTCTACGAAAGAGAGGCAGTTTTCATGAAGATGCAGTTAAAATAGCATTAAATGGCATTGAGCCCAGTCTAGCTCAAAATCAATGTTTCAACAATGTGACAAAAGGCTTACATTAGCAAACAGCTTGCAATGGATTGCATAGTGTGCAACTTTCTTATTGCAGGATACATAACAATGTTTAATTCTGCCAAACCCAAAGAGTTCTTTTAGAGTTCAATACACATCTACTTGTGAAACAGGATTCAGCAATTATAATGAATAAACTAGGGGTGGTATATCCTTTGTACAGACACTTTTTATCATTAGGAGGTGACTATCAGTTGGCATTTACCTGATTAAGGACCCAATAAAGACTGAATAAAGACTCAGAAGTTGGCCATCATTTTTATCTGAACTCCTTGATTCTGCAAAACTGGTATGGAAATCTCATGTGTTTTTAAGTACTTTGTGCTTCTGGTCTGGTTGGGAATATGTTACTAATTACTTTTGGAATCTTGGTACCAGTACCAATAAGTGGATAAGCAAGTAGAAGAATCCCCCCAAAATTATTCTAAACCTTGAGGCTGTGTTGGGCATGAGTTCTGGTCAGTGATAAGGTTTTTTTTTCTTTAATCTACTCAGGTTCACCCATTTCTAATTTTAACTTCAAAGGTTTATTGGGTCTTAAGCACAATGGTAACGTGAACATAATACATACAACATGAAAAGAACAAATATAACATTTTGATCATTGCTCTTCATTGTTTTTAGAAAAGGAAGATTCTGTAGACTCTCTGACAAAGTGTGATGACATTATCTGGCCCCTTGTGAACAAGGGGTTGAGTTCAACTCATCTTCTCCTTCCTCTTCTCCAGAGAAAGATCAATAAGTAGGCACCAACTACATGAGTGCTCAAAAAAAGATGGTGGGTGCTGAGCACTCATTGGCTGTACCTCCTTCCCCCCAGTGCTTTTCGCCAGCTGGTGATCCTGCTGATCCATGCCTCCTCTTCCCTCACAAAGCATCCTGCCCACTGTGGATCAGCTGTTCTGTGGAGTGCAGGGGGAAGAATCGAGGATGGGGAGTGCTCAGGGAAGGGGGTGGAGGGAGGCAAGAAGAGGTGGGGCAGGGTGCGGTGGGGGAAAGGAGATGCAGGGCCTTGGGGAAAGGGGATGTAGTGGGGGCAAGGCCTGAGGTGGAGCCAGTGGAGCGTTCCCCAGGACTTTAGAAAGTCATCACACATGGGTCATTATTCAACTTGCAGAATGCCAGCCATGTTTTATTATTAGTAAGGATCATGTCTGTTCCTTTTGATCAGTTCTTTCCTTTTCTGTTGCCCCTCTTCTTGAAGCTTGTTAGTGGTCAAGATTTCCATGTCATTTTGCTCTGAAATAGATGTTGTGCAGACAAGGAGCACCAGTTTCAGAAACAAAGCACTACAATATTTCTTATGCTGCCTTTTGATAAGTAATCTCATCCCAGGAACCCAAGGCCTATTGTTATTAGGCCCTCTGTGTGTCTTCTGGAGGCAGAGCATGTGACATTTGTAGTTGGGGCAAATGCTGGCAAGGGTATCCTGTCTGCAAACACTGAAGGACTCACAGGAGTTAAAGACGACTATCAGAGCCAGCCTTGAAAAGAGGTTGTGACATCATTTCCAAATGAATATTTAATGATATTAGTTTGAAATGGTTAGTGACAAGGTGTGCAACAGAATTTGCAGATTTATAACACTCTGACATGAACATGTGATATGAATGTTTCTTCTATGGCCCTGTAATACTGTCTGTCATAACAATACAGTCTGATTATACAATCAGTTCCTACCTCTCAATATATCAGCCAATTTCTTCTATAACTGAAATACATGTGTAACACTTAATATGTCAAGGAAATTATATCCAAGCTTCATATACAGGAATATGTGAACTTTATTAAGATAGTTTGAGGATAGCTCACATGAAAAATAGGAATTAAGTATTTATTAGAGATCTACTCAAACAAGAAATCCTAAAAATATACATTAATACAACTCTGTAAGAAACATAACAAATTACTATCCAGATGTACATTTGTCTCCAAAGAACACAAACATTATTGAAGGTATAGATACTTGATGGTGACAAAATATTAAAATACATAATTCAGAGAGTAGATTCTTTATTGACATCAACTTGTATAAATAATATATACTGGATCAGTAAGGCAATTAAGTTAGTGTTAGTATTCAAGAGTAAATTAAGTGCAAGACTCGACCTATGTTTGTAGTATTATATGAAAAATAGTATATAATCAATATTGGACTGCATTGTATTGCATACTTACAAGGAACAACATTAAGATTGCCCTTTTAACCTTAAATTTTCATATTTCCTGATTGTCAAGTGTTTAAATGTGCATCCGTAATGCTGCATGAATTTAAATTTTCATTTAATAGTATGTATTGGTAAGGAGGTACAGGCGAATGCTCTCTGATGCTGAGACTGGAGGGCATCCAGATGGCAAACTGCTGTGCATTCCTATCAGACTGATTTAGAAATGTAACTTCAATTTAATTATTTCTGTAGATGTGATTTAACTTTTATTTGGAGTGTCACTTTATGGCCTTCTAAGCAGCTCAACAAAAAACGGATCCACAGTGCTGTACTGGTCTCAGACATAAAACAAAACCATTCCTCTTCTCCACAGGTGGCTTTTTTCCATTTTCTCCTGCTATTTAAGTTTCCAGCCATTTGGTTTTGAAGCAGAAGCAAAGATTGTCATCACCACAGAGCATAAAAGTTGCCAGTTCTGAAAAAGGAGACCTATAGCATTGGCAATTGCCCAGGGAAACATGTGTTTATCACAGATAAGTATTTCCTTTTAATATTGCCCAATGCTGCTGTGAATAACATCTGCTCTGTAGAGTTCTCAAGTGTAAATTTAACAGCAGTGCTGGGACAGTTTGGGAAACTTGGCTTCTGGGAAGTTATTTTGTTTATGTTCTGAAAAAAAATCAACATGAAAGGAGATTAGATGGTGCTGTGATTAGTGAATTTGCTCTTCTGCCACTTAAGAAAAGAGCGCTAGGATAACCTGATGCACATAAAGTAATATTCTTATGTAGACTAAGTTAATATTGATGAGTGTCACTGATGAACCTAATTGTGGAAGCCAGTTCCTTAAGTTCATAGAGGAAGTGAAGGGAGCAAATCAAATTCAATTTATATTCTTCTACAAAACAAAACAAATCAAATATAATTATGAGATGAATGGAAATTCCAAATCTCTAAAGTACTCTGGTGATGTGGGAAGGATCTCAGGTCATAATGTGTTGCTTCATCGCCCCTGAATTTCTACCATGAGTCTTGTTTTATCTTTCAGTATTCAGTCTGTTGATGGCCCCTGGGTAAGGAAACTGACTATGTTTCTAAAGCAGCCATTGCTTTAAAAAAATTGTTTTAATTTGTCTCTGGTCGAAGGCTGCCACGGTGTATAGCTTTGATTCACAGTTAGCTTTCTTTGTCATAGGAAGCCTCCAACAGTCACCTTCTTGGAATGCATATGGGAAGCTCTTGGCCTGTGAGGCATACAGCTCCTAGGCCTGAGCATAAGCACTGGATTATCTGATCCACTAAGTTCACTTTGTGCTGCTTATGCTTATGTCAGTTCCTTCCCTCATCACACCAGTGACTGGGGAGAAAATAGGGCGTATTAACAGGGGGGGATACAGTGTGGTAGAAGAGGGGAAGAGTGGGTGAATGCCCAATCTTCCATTACTGTAGGATCCCTGGATGATTTTTCTTTAGTGACATAAGTGGAAGCAGCTTTGCTGCAACTTCAGTTACATATGATGGCCAAGCAGCTAAGGATTTGGGTGTTGAAGCCTATTTCCTGGAAGCCCCATTGTGCCCAGGTCAAACTCTTGGGCAGTAGGATTTTAGAAGAAGCACTTGAATCAAATTTTACACATGGACAATTTCATTTTTGTTTTTTTATTCAAATGTTACTCACCATAGGTGAATATTAGCCTGTCTGCATAGCCTGAGACACTAGTTGTGCAAACATTTGTCCATATGTTAAACTTTACAATCCATTTATGTCCTGTCCAATGGAAGTAAAATGGGACAACTCATATATGTGAGTGTTCGCAGGATGTGATCCTTGATGCTCTTGTTCTGGCTTTTCCCTTATTTAAACTAAGCTGTCTTTAAAAATCTGACCTTTAGTGTGAAAAGTTAATTAATTCACACTAAGTAAGTTTACAAAATAGAAAACAAGTTAAATGAATGCAGTCCCTTCAAATATGAAACCCTTAATTTAAACAAAACATAGAACTACCAAATTTACAGCATTGGATTGGGACCATATTGAAATTAAAATAATGAAATAAGGGGGAAAAAGATGATTCTTGGGAAAACTGATGAAGACTGATCATTCTACTCATTATAGTCACTGTACTTATATCCTGTCAGTGGCTTGGAAATAATGTCCAGCTGCAACACTGTGATAAGTTCTCATTTAATTGAAATGAGTAGATAATCTGTTGAAATCGGCTCCCAAATCAGTAGTGAAAGGGTTAATACACCTACACAATAGAATTTAAATCCAGTAGAGTCACACATGTATGTATCTGTGTAGGCTATTTTGTTGTTCTGGTTTTACCAGTTGCATTCCTGTTTTCTTAAGTCTTGCATTGGAGGAGCCCAGCTAAGATCCCATATGGCTCAGCAGTTCAAGGATTTTGTTCATGCTTTCAGTGTTGACGTCAATTCTATTTAGTGTAAAAACAAATCTAACTTGGCTAGGAGGCAGGTGCTACTGATGTCAAATGAATCTTAACTTAAATGTGGATCTGTTGTGCCTAAACTTCCTTTAATTTCATTTAGGGCATTACCATTAACTCTGACCTCTAATTAAACATCTTGATGCCACAGAGACAACATGCTACTCATATATCTACTATATATTTGAGAGAGTTTGTGTGCCTTTCTGTTTGTTCAAGAACTCCTCCTAAACAGTAAGGGTTAGGACCACCAAGTTTGGTATACAGCTTCCTCTAATCGTAACTTAAAACAAGGACAGGGTTTGGTTGTGCCAGGAAAATGGGATGTGTCTGGAATGGGATTGCTTCTCATACAACCATACAAAAAAAAGACAGAATCACTATGCAGGTAAAAGGGTCTGGCTAGGAGCATCCCCTCCTTGGGTTTACCCCAGCCCCAAGTCTCTCACCTCACAGGTGCCCTTTAGGGAAGGTGGGGAAGGGGGGGCCTGAAGCTCCCCGCCCAACATTCGTAGAGGAACATTTCTGGCTGTTCCCCTTTGTCAGGGAGTGAGGGGAAGTGCACAGTTTGCTGCATTGCTCACTCTGGGCTGGGAGTGCCAGGAGCTGGGCCTGCCATAGCCAGGTAACATGCACCCCTCCCATGGCTGTGCCCACTTGAGCTGCAGTGGCCATGGAGAGGCACTTGTCACCTAGCCCCAAGATGCTGCAGCGAGAGAGGGCTGGGATGGTCCTCTCTCCATGGAAAGTCTCCATATTGAAACCCTTATCCCTAGCCTCCCCCCACAGCAATGATTTAAATGAAGAAAAACAAAAATGAATGAAAGACCTGAGCAATGACAGGTAAATCGTGTGTGTGTGTGTGTGTGTGTGTGTGTGTGTGTATGTATAGGCAGGCACGTTTGCAGTTTCTGTGTTCTCTCTTTGTCTTTCTTTTCCTTTTTCTTTTTCTCTTTCACAATCCTAAATTATCAGCTCTTTGTCATGCTCACTCAGAAGGAAAGATGAATAACTTACATTCTCATTCTATTCCTTCCTGTTGAGTTAGTTTATCTTACACCAAAATTCCATCAAAACTGTGTAATGACAAAACTCTCATCTCTACTGTTGCAAAATTACTTAAAATAATTGCTAATAGAGGATCAATGTAAATAATTTGTCCTGTTATTCTCACAAACCATGAAGAATAATGCCAATGACTTCTCTTGTATAGTGATAGTTCAGAGTTTCAGCTAAAATATTTAGCATAGTTTATTATATTACTACATTCGTACTAATGAAAAGTGAACGTCAAAAAGTTAGGAGGTCTGGTTCAGCTAAGCCTCCAGATTTTGAATGCTTATCCAAACTTTTTGGATATAAATATTTTTTTGGGGTCCAAAATTGTAGTGAAAGTATTCAACAGGAAATAGAAAATGTACATAATTGGGTAACTGCATTTAGGCAATGTAAAGAAGTAGCCTGACTTTCAGAAATGCTCCCTATCCTCAAGGGAACATTGATGTAAAGAAGAGGTCCAGGCAATAGGGACATAGGTGACTTGATATAAGAATTTTGGTTCAAAATGCTGGCCTGCCAAGGCACCAGAACTGCTTCCATAATACATTATCATCTGTCTTTTCCCTCTTGTTCGTTCGTTCGTTCGTTCGTTCTTTCTTTCTTTAATGTTGATTTAATGATATTTTGGTCATAATTACTTTTTGCTAGTGATCATTCCAAAGTGGGGCAGCCAGAACCTCAAATCTGGATCCCACTGCTCGGGGCTGAGAGGCCAGCCAGGGCCCTGACCCTGGACACCTCCATGGTAGGCAGGGTGGCAGGCAGCTGCCCGGACCCTACTGGGACCCCAAATCCCACAGCTGAGGTGCTGTTGGGACTCCAGGGCTTACTGTGTGTGGCTGAGCAAGAAAGGGATTTTGATTCAATGGTGGAATTCTTGAGGTTTTGTGCCAAGCAGCTATTCACCTCACTCTATTAAAGGAGATTCAAATCCTTTCCCCCAATCCATTGTGCAATGGGTTAACTGTGGCCAGGATTAGTCAGAATTTCATGGACTTGGCACAGGGGCAGTAGAAAGCTTATAAAATCCTTGCTGCATTATCATAGAGGCAGTAAAATACATATATACTCCTTGCTGCATCAAGCCTATAACAAGTAAGAGCATGAAGAAAATAACTAGAACTGCTCCGGGGCAATATTTAAGAACTGATCATTGTACTGTGTTATAGGCACAGTTAATTATATAAAAACTTTAGGGAAAAGGAATAATATGAAACCCTAATAGTAGTGGAAGGTGGTCTTATTTGTCATATTTTTCAGAATGAATAAGATATAAAATTTAAAGTAGGACATCCAACACATTTTTAATTATTGAATTCAATACAGATAATTATATTGAGGAAATAAAGCTGGTGGGTAGAATCCACATATTGATTTTCACTTTATACTCTTTATACTATTGAATTCATTTCATATGGTTTCCAACCTAGATGACAGAAATTATGATGGATCTTTTTGGCTAACGTACCTACAAGATCTCAATATTTCAGGAAATCTTACAATACTTTGTTGATTCTACAATAATAATATCAGATTCAATATATATTTATATTAAACACATTGTTTATTATTTTAGGGAGTAACACAAAAGTAGATATTATAGGATAAATAGTGTGGGGCTACAAACCACAGAAGTAGGTTGCCACCTGGACTGGTCATATGGAAATATCTCCACTTTTTGTAAATGTATAAAAGTGAATTGAAGGACCTAGACACTTGTTTGATTGGTGAAGCTCTAAAGGAGACTTGCCTATGTGTTCATTACAGAACTGTGGAGAGACAGGGATGGACTCTTTCCTTATTTATATCAAATAGGGCTCAATCAGATGTTGTAATGTAGAACTGCTTTCTTGCTAGTTACTGGACTAATTATTATGGAGGAATTATATAGCATCTGTCAGTGGGTGCTAATTTAATACCTGTTAATGGTTTCAGGTCAGAAACTGAATCCCACCAAACAGGATAAGGACTGCAGTAATGTAAATTTTTCCATGTTTCCACAATGTCACAGTGCCATGACTAGGAAAAGCATTTCAAAGTTGGACATATTCCCCTGTTCCCAGTTTTCCTGCAAAGAGAAGATAATGTACCACCTGTTTTAAGCCTATTTTCCTCAAAACTGCCCATTTTAGCATTGTATGAAACTTTTAAAAAACTGAGCATGAGATGAAACAGACCATGGACAAACATTGACTGAAACATTAATAATCTTCAAACTGGAAACCAAACAAGTTTAAAATCTTTTGGATGGACAGGAAATAACTGAAATGTAAACTTAATGTCACACTTCACTAGCTATGCTTCTTGGTCACATCTCTGTTACGGCTACTGCTGTGTCAAATGAGGAATATCGAACTGGGATCAACATAGACTGGGATCGATGCTGCCATTAACAGAGGATCCTTGAGGGCAAAACAAATGACCTATAACACTATATTCTCTTTAACTTTTTAAAAACCCAATTTTTGGGAAAGCCAGGTCCAGCATTGGCAAAATCACAATGCTAATAATGCCTGTATTTTTGTTTTTGTGGACTATTCAAATCATTTAATGGATTTTAAATATCATTATTTGCCTGTGCATTATCTCTCTTTCACATGGGACCTGAGAGTCAACTAAAAATCCATTCCAAATATAGTTCATATATTTTTGTTTGGCTAGTCCATCAACCTAAGCTACCAGATCACCTGTGTGTCAATATGCTCTTTTTCCCCCAAGAGTATCATCCACAAGGAATAATTATTTCTTTCTGAAAGGTTTAAACTGATATCATTGGAAGAAGAAAGTGCTACTCCCCAAAGTTACTCCCAAAAGTGTTCTGTGACCTCTTATGAATGTATGGTACACAAAAATGTATGGACATAAGGTGCTGTCAGCTGAAACGTACAAATTCCAATGAACAAACTGAGTACATATAGGACTTGCTACATCATTGCCAACCTCTAGGATTCTCAGCAGGGGAGGACAGAAGCCAGAGCAACTATAGAAGCTTTACAAGTATGATTTGTCTTTGAAAGAAGCTTCTGAGTTTTGGAAAGTCCCCAAAGCCCAATGCAGTGAATAGCCCTAATGTATACTACAGAAAGCCTACATTGAAAGAACGTATTTAGGTTACACACTCAAGATTTAGGAAGTATCAGATTTCTGGTGTGCCATGAAACTTTAATTACACTCTTAATTATGCATCCCTCCTATGCCCTGAAAGAAGCAGAGGAAAAATACTATGAGACCATGTAATTAAAGATTGTATCAGAATGGATATGCATAAGGAGATAGCATATATTTGACCTTTCCTAGCTTTCAGATGTTTGCTTTTGCAACCTAAGTAATGTTCTTTTAATGTATTTTTTTAAAGGAAAAATGTAAGAACAAATTACACCTATAACAGACTCATCACATTTATTGTCAGTGCGGTTTAAACCCCACGCCAGTAGCATCAGAGCACAAACAACCAACAGTTGAGCTATATGACTAACTACATCACTTCTCAACTGGAGAATGCTGTTATCTGGAGGTGATTAACTGGGGGGACCAACCCAGTCCATCTTGCTTTCTGCCTCTGACAGTATGCCCTGTGTGGTACCCCGCAGGGATGGAGGTGTGAGAAAATGGATCACCAGCGCCCAACGCTGGTATCAGGATAGTTTCTGAGAGTGTAGAGGAGAGAGAACCTTTCCGAATTTCTGTCTCTTGTGTTTTAATGGGTCACTAGGTCCAGAGAGCCCAACTCTTTCCTTCATCCCCCATGCTAGCGCTGCCTTAGCAGCTCCCAATACAGCAAGGGCTGCTAGTATTGCTTTTGTAACAATATGAACCTCCTTTTAAAGTGTTTGTGTGGGCAGTTACTATTTTGGCAGTGTGCCAACATTTTTGTGAAGAACGAGACCAACAGAAGGGAAATTAACAGTTGATATTCCAGCCAAATGTGAAGAAAATTTCAAGAAAATAAAAAAGGTACTTCTGTAGTCTGAAAGTCTTTCTCACTTGAATAACAAGGACCTTCTGAAAACAATGGAGGTATGAAAGATTCCCTACAATAATTGTTATGGCCTCATTTTTTTCTGACATATTATGGATTGAATAAGAAACCTCCTCGAATAAAAGCATGACCCTAAAGCTGAGGTCTAGCACAGACTCACATCTTCTGAGGATTGGGCACAAAGTACCACACTCACCAGTAGGCTACATTTTCCCCTCCAGACAGAGGAAGTACATTCTAAGCATCTGTAGCCCATACAGCAGTTGAAATCCCAGGCAAGTCCCTATTTATACAACCGCCACACTCTTAGACCACACACAGGGAAGCAGAAGAGATAAACACACAAATCTCTACAGTTTAAGCTTGGCTCTCAAGCTGAGAACTTTAAAGAGAATTGTGTCTTATCTTTATGGAATACAAAGGGGATTGCATAATGTACACTAAATCAGACTAAACATAGTTTGCTGGTATTGCCAGCAGAAAAAAAACACAAAAAGTAAAAGCCTCTAAAACTTTAGAGAGCCACTTTCAATATTTTTCTTTATCAAATGGAGCAAGTTAAGTATTCAGTATTTCCCCATCACTTATTAGCATCATCCTTATGTTTTATTTCTATATTTTTCCATAGCAGCTATTACCTTATTGCTAAGTAGTTCATAGTTACTACTGTTAAATATTTTTAATATAGTCACACACAGAGGACACAATCCTGCCTGTGTTAGGTGTTGTACAAACAGAGGGTGTTTCTAGACTACAGGGTTTTTTCGAAAAAAGAGGCCTTTTTCCAAAAAAACTTCCCCTGCATCTAGACTGCCGCTGTATTCTTTCGAAAGTAAATTGAAAGAACATGGCAGTTTTTTCGATCGCATAGAAAACCTCATTTTACGAGGAATAACGCCTTTTTTCGAAAGTGCTCTTTCGAAAAAAGACGTTATTGAACGCAAACTGTG
Organism: Rafetus swinhoei; assembly: GCA_019425775.1. Lineage (NCBI taxonomy): Eukaryota > Metazoa > Chordata > Testudines > Trionychidae > Rafetus > Rafetus swinhoei. The sequence continues at coordinate 62,227,722 of CM033427.1, forward strand.
CTTTTTGGGAAGAGAGCATCCAGACTGCCTTGGTGCACTCTTTCAAAAAAGCAGCTCGCTTTTTAGAAAGTACTGGCTCTAGTCTAGACGCTCTCTTTCGAAAGATTCTTTAGAAAAAGCCTCTTTCGAAAGAGGCTTGTAGTCTAGACATACTCAGAGAGATGAACATATACTTTTCCCCCAAAATCATGTATGTGTGTGTGTGTAAATACATTTTACAATGTATTTCACAATCATGAATTTAATTGCCACTTCACCCCTACAATATACTACTGACATATAAAATGCAGACTTTCCTTTTTCCGAGCACATTCTCTCAAAGCTACCTCAGATCTACTAGGTTTGTAAAAATTTGCTTTCTGAAAGGATTTTTTTTTCCTCCCCACATCCTTTCTGGTGACTTGCCCTTTGAATTTGGCAGAGAGAAACTGCTGAAACTCTAAAAGTAGCCATTTTATAAAAGGTGTGTATCTTCCCAGCAAGATGGTAAGTTTTTTATTTCATTATGTTTTCTTTAATCTATGGAGAAATAGGTGGCACATTCTCAAAATTCCTTTTCAGAAGCAATATTGTTAAATTCCCTTTTACAAGTAGATAAATGGAGTGACAAAGTTAGGTGTCTTACCCACAGTCACAGAAGAAATCTGCTGCATAGCTTCCTGATTTCCAGACAAGGGCCTAAACCAAAATACTTGTCTTCTGGTATAATGAACCCACTCCCCACCATTTTTGGAAAATCTCTCAAGTTGAGTGTAGAATTATCATTCTTACCGAAGGTCAAGAAGTAATGATAGTCAGGACCCATTTCCACAAAGGTGTCTTTGCAAGATTCAGTGACATTTCTTCTAATTTTTACAAGAGATGGGAGTACTTGTAATTACATGTGTCAATGACTGTTTCCTTGTGAGACAAATGCTCTCTCATGCATTGCAATAAATTCTATTTGCAGTCACAGAATTTATGAAAATAAAATCAGCAGAGGCTACAGAAGCAACAATGTATGTGCTAGGAGAAAAAAGCAATGGGAAACTGGATGATGGCTTTGCAGTGGAAGTATTAGGAAGGAACTCCTGTAGTTTAAATTCTTTTGGCAAAAACATGTTGAAGTAGAGCTGTTCTCATCTGGTAAATTCAGCACCAGTTCAAATATGTCATTTTGGTGTACTACTTGGTGAGAACTACAGGAATAAGGGAAACAGCACTCTGTTATAGCCTTGACACATCCATTTTGAGATGGAGAGATCCAGAAGACCTGCACAGTCACCTAGCAACCAGAAGATATCTTCCTGTACAGCTTCACCCTGTTCTTACCACACTGAAACAAGCACAGTAGAATGAACAAGGCTGTTCCGTTCTGGAAAGAGCTGGCTGAAAAAACCATTTTTTTCTGTGGAAGAAAATATTAATGAAAAGGATTTCTGATAATGGTTTAACAAAAACTTTTCAGACTTAAAAATAAACAACCCACTCTCCTGAAAGAACCCACACTTCAACTTCTCTGCCTCCAAACCAAAAATTGGTAGTTTTAGCAGATGTTCAGTTTTCTATCAAAAACCAGACATTTTTATGGAAAAATGTATATCTGACTGACAAACTAAATGCTGTTAAAGTAAGTTTTGCTGAAAAGTTTTTGAAGAACTCCAGTTCCAATGAAAGAGTTAGTGAAAGAGCAGTTTGGGTTAGCTAAGGATTAGATTTATGTGGTGTCCTCCACCACACTGAGTAGAAGTAAGTCTCATATTCTTTGCATGTTCTCCCCCTTACTTTATCACAGGCATATATGAATAAGCGGGTTGGAGCATGAGTAGAGATTGAGTCTATGGCGGACAAATGGCTGTAAGTGAAGCCCTCAACATAGTAAAAAAGGCACTTAGCTACTTTTCTACTTAGACTTTACTCATGTTATTTGTCAGGAGTAACTTGGCGACCATACTACAAAGTTTTCATTAAACCTGCACTAAGTTCCTTTTGGTTCCTGTCCTGCTCATTGCTTTTAAAATTGTGCCTATATATCTGCAATCTCTACATCTATGATGGTAGAGTTAAACCCTTGAGAAATGACACAGCAGAATTCTGAGTGTGATTTGTGCAGTCCTTAAGACACAAAAATGATCTAAAGCAGTACAGATGGATGTGTATGATTATGAAAAACAAACACAAAAGACTTCAAAGTTTGTAGAGTGGGGGGTTATTTTTTTAAAATTGTATTTAAAGATCATACTGTATCTGAGTATGTTACTGAGAAATAGACAAAAATCCTACCTGTAATTTTTTATACTTGAGATTGGCAGAGTATCATGGTATTTCCCTGTATTTAACCCCACTCATTGTGCTCCTGCATGATTTAATATGGAGGTTTTGTCAGGAAGCTGTTTGTCAGACACCCTATTAGGAGATATTGTTAGAGCAATCAAAGCCATTAGAGCTAAAATTATTCCCACTCAGTGACATGACATTTTGCCTACTTTAAAAAGCTGCCAGGCTCCTTGGCTTTTAGGGTATGAATATCTTTTTCCTTTTTTAGGTTCATATTTAAAGACCAAAGTATTAGCAGAACTTCTTTATTTCTTACATGCATTAAAAATCCTTCTTAAGAGGACTGAGTTTTAAAACTTTATATAGAACTAAAGTTCCTTGCAAATATATGCTTTATTTTAACATAAATGTTTAATATAATAAAAACAGCTTTTTTGGAATCTAATAAAAAATATTCTGCAAGCTTCATTATATGATCATATTTCTGTGACTTTATATGAGCGAAAGGAAGGGAGAACGTTGTTTGTGTGACATTTATGTGCAACCTGAAAGATCTGTTGTCTGTTACAGGGGGTTGAGTGTTCTCTTTCAGTTTTCATCATACTTAATCCATCCAAAATTCCATCTAGTGGTGGTATTGGAGACTGAATTTCTGAGATATTTAAGGATGTTCTGGGGAGAAGGGAAGGTTTTTTGTATCCCTTACATAGTGGCAAAGGGTAAATGATATCCTGTGGGACGAGCCTGTAGGAGAGGAAAGAGCAAGAGATGAAGAGTGGAAATGTAGACAGAAGACTGGGTACAGGGTCTGATTTTTTTAAAGCTAACTCTGATAGGCCTCTGTGGATATGTGTACAATGCAGTTAAAAACCCATAGCTGGTCTGTGCCAAATGACTTGGTCTCACTGGGCTTGAGCTAAGGGGCTGATTAATTGCAGTGTCGAGGTTCAGGATTGGGCTGGAGGGCATGCTGTAGAACCCTGAGGTTACGTCTATGCTGTGACACTATTTCGGGATACAGGAGTTTTCCCGAAATATCTATCCTGTGTCTTAACAGCAAGCCTATTGTTTCAAAATATAACAGGCTTGCTATTCTGATGTCCCTGTAAACCTCATTCCACAAGGAGTAAAGGACATTTTATAATAGCGGGTTATTTCGAAATTTGGCACTGTGTAGATAGCCCCAAATTACTAAATAAGCTGTTTTGAAATAAGATTGAAATAAAATACACAATTTGATTAGCTCAAATTGCGTATCTTATTACAACCTATGGTACAGTGTAGACGCACTCTGAGAATGTCCCATTCTCTGCAATTAAAGAGATCCTTAGCACAAGCCCCCAGCCCTGAATCAATTGGCATGGGCCAGCCACAGGTGTCTAACTGAAATGTAGATATACCCTATGTGAACTATGTTGGGAACCATTTGTTGGCAGACGGATTATTTTTCAATCATAGTTTTTCACAAAAAACGTTTGTCATACATTGAATTCCTTTTTTCAGCAACTGTGAGACCGTGCTCCCAGGTGTTATTATTTCCTTTGTCTTTCCTCCACCTTCTAAGAACCTGGTCACTGTGATCTTCTGTGCGTTGAGATGAACTGGATTAGCTCTCTCCAGAGAGAGCTGTACACCACGGCTTTGTCTAGACTGGCAAGTTTTTGCGCAAAAGCGGCTGCTTTTGCGCAAAAACTTGCCAGCTGTCTACACTGGCCGCTTGAATTTGCGCAAAAGCACTGACGTTCTAATGTAAGAAATCAGTGCTTCTTGCGCAAATACTTTGACGCTCCCGTTCGGGCAAAAGTCCTTTTGCGCAAAAGCTTTTGCGCAAAGGGCCAGTGTAGACAGCTCAGATTTGTTTTGGGCAAAAAGGCCCTGATCGCGAAAATGGCGATCGGGGCTTTTTTGCTCAAAAGCGCGTCTAGATTGGCCACGGATGCTTTTGCGCAAAAGCACTTTTGCGCAAAAGCATCCGTGCCAATATAGATGCGCTTTAGCGCAAATACTTTTAACGGAAAAACTTTTCCGTTAAAAGTATTTGCACAAAATCATGCCAGTCTAGATGTAGCCCCTATGTATTCGCTACAGGTGGTCTCTATGGAGTGCCGCAAAACTGTCCCTCTTCTCTAGACTCATGAGTTAAATGTGAGTCGTATCCCATAATTACCTGAACAGAAAGGAACTAAGAGCAGAATCAGAACTTATAACCCCCAGGTAATGAGCATGCCACTCAATCTCTGTGTCAGACACATATATTGTTAGAAATACATGTCTAACGATTTGGCTCTTCATGACACCAGGTAAGTGAATAACTGCACATAAGGCAGCCAGAAGTTCTTGAAGGATAAATTGAACCAAAACTTGAAGCACTGCAACATGAATTTTGACAGCTAGGAGGCATCAGCAAGAGATAAATCACACTAACAAGTAATAGTCAATGGGGTTACTCAGTGTAAGAAGAATCACCATATGCATCTTGAAGTACAGAGGCTGAGTCATAAACAATGGCATAGCTATATACACACTCTCAAAACAGAAAGGACCGCCACTTGCACATTTGTTGTTTTAGCCACATTCATACTTCTAAAGTGTAATACAACTGTTAGTGTCTTCTTCTGTTGCAAAGGTGACAACAACAGCAGCTCTTGATGACAGTTATCTTAAGTATCATTTTTCTCTTACTTACAGTGACCTAAATTACAAGAAGTTCCATTACAGTGAATGAAGCCATGTTGCTATAAATCCACTGTAAATGAGATTGGAATTGGTTTTTATTAACCAGATTTTGATCCTATATTCTGCTCTGGCAGCATATAGAGGTCATAAGGAGTGGCAATAAGTCAGAAGCAGCATAGGACTGATGTAAGTATATGGGATATAGCCAGGTTTAGGAAGGGATGTGCTTGTACTGTTTAGCATTGCAAAGATTTACTGCTGCTAGAAAAAGTCTAATAGAGTCTGGATTTATGGCTGCTTAAATTAGGCCACTTTCAAGGGATGATGCTGGCCCCTAATGATGAAAAAGGTGGGTGCCCCCCCTCAGCTGTACCTACTGTGCTGAGCCACCCAAGAAATACAACACAGGATTTAGCCTAACACATTTTCTGCCTAAACAAATATAGTGGATTTGAGACAGGCAAAACTGATCCACCATTTACGGTACTTGGTATTTAATGAGGTCAGCTTCCATGTGAGCTTAGCTGAAGGCATTATAGCAGCAGCTGCTAGAGCTGCTTTAGTGAAGGATCTATTAGAGGTTTCAAAATCTTGTTTTTCTACTAATAGCTTAGCAGAGTACAGTTTAGTCTGGAACTTGGCAAAATAAAGCACATAAAATATTAAATGAATCAGTGAGTCATCACTCCCTTGCACCCATTTTAGGAAACAAAACTCATTTCGTTTTAGTGGTATTGAGGAGTAGCAAATTTGGCCCATTTACCGATTCCTCAAAAGATGTCCTTCAATCACATAAATAATGCAGTTTGGAAAATCATCTAAATATGTTTTAGGAAGCTACCTGTTAAGATATTATTAGTCACATGCTTTGGGGATTTTTTATCGGGTCTCTTTAAAGGCTTTTTTAGTCTGTTTAAATATAGCATAACTGAATTTAAATTACAAAAACAGTATTTAAATGCGGTTAAGAGTCTGAAAACCCCAGAAAAGCATGAAAAATGACAGTAAGGTAGATATTATAAACTTTCATGTGACCTCAGGTAGTGCACAGATCTCAAAACAAGTTGGATTATTATTAATATTGTTATGTGTAATCGTTGCTTGTTTCCCCAGTGTGCGAGGTACCATCCACATAATGCATGAATACAAAATAAATAAAATAAAGAGAGAAAAAGGCTAGTGCTAAGAAAAGACTTAGTGTTTGTTCATGGAAATAAGAAAAAGTATCTGGGTGCTTTCTAACACTGAATTTAAAAAAATTGACTATAAAGAAGTGTCTCAGAGGGGTAACTATGTTAGTCTGTAACTTTAAACACAAGTAGTCCTGTGGCACCTTAGAGACTAACAAAAGTATATAATAGCATGAGCTTTCGTGGGCAAAACCCGCGCCATCAGATGATGGTGCTGGCCATGCTTCCTGATGAGTTTGGCCCCAATCCTGCATCCATTTACATGTGTAAATAACCCCATTGAAGTCATGAGACTACTGGAAACTTTCCATTTAATTTGGAGCTTTTGGGTACAACCAGAATATTAATAGGCAAATGCAATGCATGGCTCTTGTTTGGCAATCTGTTTTGTTCAAGCTGAGCAACATTCATGTCAGTAGGACCCCATGCTGGTGTAAAAACCCACCAGTGTGGATCAGATTATTGGATTGGGGCATAGGGACCATGCAACCAGGTCCTAGGTGGTCAGTTAAGGGTGGAGTGTTGATTTAAGTTACATTTTTGCTGTTGTTGTTTAGTGATTTTTCCCCGCATAGTCTCTAAATCTAGATATTTATGTTATTTAAATATTACAGTAAGGTTGGATACTGTGTGTGTGCTTTACAAGGCCTTGCCATTTAAGAGGCTGACTGTCTGTCACCGCTTAAGTGGCAAGGCTTTGTAAAGCATATATATTTACTAATGCTGACTTCCCACCACTACACACCCACATTTTCATACTTTGATTTAGATTGTGTACCATTTTGAAGTCAAGTTGGCATAAAACTGGTATAAAAGGGGGAGAACCAGGCCTCACATTTAGACCATGTACCCTTCAGAGTACCATCAAAACAATAAATTGGTGCATTTGAGCATTACATCGGAATTACGTTTTTTTCTCAGAATACTATCTCTTTAACAAGAAAGATAGGAAAGAAGCATGAGGATTATTCTGCACATATGGCATACATATATCATGGATAACATGCATTACTCATGTCAAAGTGCACTCCATATGTACATTCTTCTGCAGTTACTCTCAGTTGGATGGAAGTACCAGTCCTCATTACAAATACTTCTCTTCCTTCCTTAACCTGAGGCCATTTAATAATCACTAGATTTTTATAATGGCAAAAATCAGGGACATATGCTGAATAAATTTTTCATGAAATGCACAAGTTCTTTTTCTTTAACAGATTTGTGTAGGGAACTTTATTTTAAAAAAAATGTATTCTCTAGTTTACCTGTGACGCACTTTAATTTTTCCTTTTCATAAAGTTAGGCAATATGCCAGAAAGGAAAGCGTAAACTCTGCATTGGTGGTTGTTCATGGTACTACTGTGTAATCCCAAGTCATTACTGTGCAGAGTTCCAAGGCATTCTCAATGCAATTAATTGTCTACGTAGAATATCTCTTCAGGACAGCAGAACCATTTAGCCTGATTTGTTTTATGCACTCAACCACACTAATATACCCACCCTCAATGGGGTTCAAGGTTAAGCTTTTCAGGATTTCTCTGGGAAAGTATTTTGGGGGGGTCAGATGACTGCTGGAAATTAATATGTCACACTTTTTCATTTCTTGCTTCCACAAGTGAGTAGTTTGCTAATGTATTTGTTAAGGGAAACCTGCTTCTATTCTCCTGGCTACAGATAATGTTTAAGTGTTGTGCTCTGAAATGCTGACCTTTTATTTTCAGTTTACTTCTGTTAATGCATGATTCTTTGATATATTAGGGGAAGTGAACTCTCCCTTTTGTTGTGAAACAGAATTCAGAGTGTCAGATCTGGATAATTGTGCTCTTTATAATAATCAAATCCCTTATCCCACTAACACTTTGGAAATTTGAAGCCAATGGAACTACTCGTGTAAAGTTACTGATGTGCATAAGTGTTTGCATAGTGGGGCTTGAGTGCTAATAAAGAAATAATGAGGACTGAGGAAACTCTGATTGACAAATATCTGAGTTATGGCCTTGTGAAGGAAACTACTGATTATATTATTCTCCTATTATATACAAATTTGTTGAGTCTTTTAAGTTATTTTCATCATGGGAAATTTGGCTTCATGTTTGTCCATTCCTATTTGTTCATGCTAGTGGCTCCTCATACATCCTTTTATACATACATACATTTTTCTAGGCCTTACTCCTGCAATGATAATATCTGAATCGAAGAGCGTGAGTAACTGTATCTGAGGCATGAAATGGAAAAGTGAAGCATCCTCGATTAAGCCCATTACTACTAAAAGCAAAATCTAAAGTATTTCCAAAAGTCTGAGGTTAATATTTCCATTTTCTAATGATGGATTCCTTTGCACATCAGTTTCTTTTTGTTTACAAGAACATGGTCTGTAGACCTTTATATGGAAGGGCCTGAAGTTTTTATCCCAGAAATGTCAGTAATAAGTTTCCGTCTCTAAGGATGCCAGGCAGTGTGGTACCACTTGTCCTCTTTCCTCACCCTAGGTTGATAAAGTCTTTCATAAGTCATGGAAGTCATCAGAGAATACATAAAACATACTTTCATTTTTTTAATAAAAAAAGTTAGATATCAATTCCCTTGCTAAGATTAATTCCCCTGGCAGCTGTTACTCAAATGATATATCACTACAATACGATATCACTGAGATTGAGATTTCATTATTGAACATAACCAGAGCCAGGTCACCAAAATAATGTGTTAGAGGGATGATTGGAGAAAAGTGAACCTTGAAAAGTCATGGAGTAAGAGAGGAAAAGAAAGACATTATGTTTCATTATGAAATGGCTTTACACATGCTGACGTTATTGAAACTTTCTGATTGGCTGGCTTTTATGTCATATCCATAATGCCTCTACACAAATGGCTTGCATTGTTGTTTTCTTTATTTTTATATAAATTCCATCTCATAAAAGCAATATGTAATAAGACACTCCTAGCAATGCATTTCAAGAAGATTATTGCATTCCTTGAGTGGCTAAATCCCTCAACTTTCTGCTTCATGTCTTCTAACACTATTCAAACTGTGTTATAATTACCCAGTAATGTCCCACCTGCCATGTTTTATAGCTTAATTGAAATACACACACATTGGAGAACTCTAATTACACACAGATTTCTAAACCCAGTTTACAATACAACATACTAGATCTTCCCTCCAGAACCTTTTTATTTGAGCCATTACTGTGACCTGTTGTTTTCTAATGCTCCATTTTCCTCACATCAATGAAGTTAGGAGATCTAGAGAACCCTGATACTTGAAAGGCTTTTTAAAAAAACTTTAAAACCCAGAATTCCTTTCTCATTTGAACCACTGATGTATTCCTCACCTGTGTAAATGAGCAGAGAATCTTAACCCTATTTTTCATTTATAAGTTTGACAGCTTGAACCAAGGTCAGAACAAAGACCTTACTTGGATGGGCCACTACATTCAACACTCTAATGATACTACAAGCTAAGTAACGGGCATTTATAGACCACTCTATGAGCCTCATTTAGCATGGACATTCTAATTGACACTCTAATTGACAAGTTTTTTTCACCTTCTCTTCCCCCCATCCCTTCTTTTTCTGATATTTATTTGCAACTCGACCCCTTGCTCCATTCATCTGAAGAAGTGGGCTGTGCCAACAAAAGCTCATGATACCATCTACATTTTTTTTGTTAGTTTCAAAAGTGCAGCAGGACTACCTGCTGTTATTTATTTCTTTATTTTTCAGTTATAGACTAACATGGCTATCCCTCTGAAATGATCTGTTTCAGGTATTTCTAAGAACTGGAGATAAAATATTTCCAAATTTTTGATCCATTTGTAATAAATAACCCTGGTAATAAAGATTATTTTTTTGTTAGCAGCAAGACAACTCATGACAGGCCTTGTGACATAGACACACAATATACTAATTCCTTGTGCTCCAGAGAAAAATCTTCATTATCAGTTACACATCATGCTTTGCTGCTTCAGTGCAAAAAAACTTACACTTTTAGTTAATTAAATTACTCAGTCTAGCTCTTACATTGACAAACCACTATTAGCTGCCTTAATAAAGAAAAATGTGACAGGAATCAATATGAATTAGATAAATGTTATTTCCACATGGTGATAAGAAACCATCAGTGGCAGAGTCGGAAAAGGATTCACATTTGAACCTGTTTTATAACACATTAGAGCTTGGTAGATGAAAGAATAGTCACAGTTGTCCAAGTACAATGGAAGCAATGAATATGATCACATAGTTGAGAGCCTTAAAGTTGGATTCGGATTTTCTCCTAAAGCGAAGATTCAGCTTCTCTACTTTATATGAAGAATACATGTTTTACACAAATGCAGTGAATAATCTTTGTAAATAAGTTTTCTGAGGATTTTCAAGTAAATCTTTTCCTTAATTTAAGTTAAAACTAATTAAAATGGGACTTTTAAAAGAAATATTTCCCTAGTATCTCCTTTTGATAACAGATGGATACTTCATTATCATTTACATTTATCATTTCAGAGACCTGGTAGGTAAGGCCCCATGAGAAGCAAGACTAAAAGGAAAAACAACTGAAGAGAGCTGGCAGTTTTTCAAAGGGACATTATCAAGGGCCCAAAAGCAAACTATACCACTGTGTAGGAAAGATAGAAAGTATGGTAAGAGACCACCTTGGCTTAACCAGGAACTCTTACATGATCTAAAAATAAAAAAAGAGACATATGAAAAGTGGAAACTAGGTCAAATTACAGAGGATGAATAAAAGCAAACACCACAAGTATGCAGGGCCAATATTAGAAAGGTGAAGGCAAAAACCAAGCTCTATCTAGCTAGAGACATAAAGGGTAACAAGAAGACATTCTAAAAATATATTAGAAGCAAGAGGAAGGCCATGGACAGGGCCTATTGCTCAGTGAAGAGGGAGAAACAATAACAGGAAACTTGGAAATGGTAGAGGCTTCTTTGTTTTGTTTTTTGTCAAGAAGATTGATGGTGATGGGATGCCTGACATGGTGAATGTTAGTGAAAATTGGGTAGGTATAGAAGTTAAAATGAAAAAAAAAAAAGTTAAAATTACTTAGAAAAGTTGATGGTCTGCAAGTCACTAGGGCCTGATGAAATGAATCCTAGAATACTCAAAAAGCTGATAGAGGCGGTACCTGAGCCTTTAGCGATGATTTTTGAAAAATCATGGAAGTTGGGATAGATTCCAGAAGACTGGAATAGGGCAAATATAGTGACCATCTATAAAAAGGGAAATAAGAACAACTCAGGAAACTACCGACCAGTCAGTTTAACTTCTGTGCCAGGAAAGATAATGGAGCAAGTAATTAAGGAATCCATCTGCAAACATCTGGAAGAGAATAAGGTAATAGGTAACAGCCAGCATGGATTTGTAAAGAACAAACCATGTCAAACCAATCTGATAACTTTATTTGATAGGCTATCATGTCTTGTAGATAAGGGAGGAGCAGTGGGCATGGTATACCTAGACTTTTGTAAGGCATTTGATATAGTCGCACTGACCTTCTTATCAAGAAACTAGGGAAATACAACCTAGATGGGTCTACGTAAGGGTGCATAACTGGCTGTTCTCCGAGAGTAGTTATTAACAGTTCACAATCATATTGGAAGGGCATAACAAGTAGGGTTCTGCAGGGGTCTGTTTTGTGACCAATTTTGTTCAATATCTTCATCAATGATTTAGATGATGGCACAGAGAGTATGATTATTAAGTTTGCAGCTGATACCAAGCTGGGAGTTGTTGCAAGTGCTTTGGAGGACAGGGTCATAATTCAAAATGATCTGGACAAACTACAGAAATGGTCTGAGGTAAACAGGATGAAGTTTAATAAGGATAAATGAAAGTACTTCACTTAGGAAGGAACAATCAGTTTCACACATACAGAATGGGAAGTGATTGTCTAGGAGGGAGTATTGCAGGAAGGGATCTAGGGGTCATAGTGGGCCACAAGCTAAATATGAGTCAACAGCGTGGCACTGTTGCAAAAAAAAAGAAACAAAAAAAGCAAACATGATTCTGGGATTCATTAACAGGAGTGTTGTGAGCAGGACAAGAGAAGTCATTCTTCCACTCTACTCTGCCCTGATTAGGCCTCACTTGTGTATTGTGTCCAGTTCTGGGCATCACATTGCAAGAAAGATGTGGAAAAATTGGAGAAGATCCAGAGAAGAGTAACAAAAAATGATTAAAGGCCTAGAAAACATGAGTTATGAGGGAAGACTGAAAGAATTGGGCTTGTTTAGTTTAGGAAAGAGAAGACTGAGAGGAGATATTATTGCAGTTTTCAAGTATTGAAAAGGGTGTTACAAGTAGGAGGGAAGAAAATTGTTCTCCTTGGCCTCTGAGGACAAGAAGCAATGGGCTTAAATTGCAGCAAGGGAGGTTTAGGTTGGCCACTAGGAAAAGCTTCCTAACTGTCAGGGTGGTTAAACACTGGAATAAATTGCATAGGGAAGTTTTGAAATCTCCATCACTGGAGATATTTAAGAGCAGGTTAGATAGACATCAGGAACGATCTAGATGGTGCTTGGTCCTGCGATGAGGGCAGGGGACTAGACTTGATGATCTCTTGAGGTCCCTTCCAGTTTTAGTATTCTATTCTATGTTTTCTATTATAAAAAATCATTGTAATGTTTCAAGAAAATTATTCTGGTATACTTAAGAATGACATGGAGTGAGATAGTTAATGCATGGTGTGTTAATAACCTAATTATTTGCTGTCATTTACAAAAATGAGGAAATATAAAAATTAAAGTTGTAAATCATTGGCATGAGGTCTCCAACATTCTGCACCTTCTTGATTAACAATTATGGTGTGTGTATATATATGTATGAATATTAGCATAGGGAGTATTACTGGTACTTGAATTAATTTGGATTTGTGAACTCGAGGTTTACTTATTGCTGGGTCTATTCAGATTTCAAGCAATGAAACAGCTAAGTTCATGTCATAGGTTTATCTTTAAACCACATCTGCTGCATGAACAGATTAGGGCTGCCTAGAAATTAAGAATTCCATTTCATAAAAATTTTTGAAGTTTCAGAATTTGTTTACATTCTCCCTTAGAATAAAACTGAAACTTAAAAAAATTGTGTGAAAAGAGAGAGCTCCACTCCAGAATTGCTAAGATCCCAGGATAAGATTTAGAATGTGGGAGACCAATGTTCATGTGCTTGTTCTGCCTTATTTGGAGCAAGGACTTGAATGTGAATCTCCTACATCCCAGATGAAAGCCCTGGTTGCAGAACTTCAGGGGGGTTGCTTTCTCTGGTTTTAACCAGAAATCCCATCCTGGATCTGAAAAACCTTCTCAACCTTATCTGTGACTGCTGCCCAAAGTTTCAGGTTCGCTAACATTTTCTGATGAAAAAACATTGCTATGAAAAATTCTAGACCAGATCTAAAATCAGTGCATTTTGGCATGTTCGGCAGTCGCTGCTCCAGGAGACCATGGTACAAGGAACAAGTAAGGGCCATTCAGGCCATCATGGAGGTATACTCTCAAAGTTTTGTGTGAAAGCTTCTCTTGCTCCTGCCTGCACTTTAGCCAGTACTATAAGGGCACGTCTACACAATAGGGCAAACGTCAAATTAAGATACGCAACTTTAGCTATATCAATTGTGTAGCTGAAGTCGAAATAGCTTAATTTGACTTTTGACGCTGTCTACACAGTAGGAAGTCAAAGGAAGAAAGCTCTTCCTTCAACTTCCCTTACTCCTCATGAAATAGTTGTTACAGGAGTCGGAGTAAGAAGTCCTCCATCTTGACATTATTTTGAAATAATGGCTTGCTGTGTAGACGCGTTCCTTGTTGTTTGGAAATAATGTCAGTTATTCTGAAATAACACTGCTGTGTAGACATAGCCTGAGTTCCTCTGTTGCATGAGTGCCAGCACAACCCAGCTTTTTGTTGCTGCTGCTGTTGTACAAAGGAAATTAAGAGGGGTGAAGGAATGCAGCTGCCTTCTTTGAAAAAGCCTTATTACTACTGAATGTTGTATTAATATTTACAAAAGCTTGTGACCATGAAGTAGAAGTACATATGTTTGAGAAGCAGGAACAGCATTATATTTTGGTGACCCATAACTTGTCACAGTACACTAATATTGAAGATTCTAGTTTAATTCACAGTGACAGTGATACATTTTTCTCCCAGGCAAAGTTTATATATCCTATAGGTGATGACATGCAGGAATTGTAATGGTGCTTCTCTTGCACCACGGACATTGCACTTCTATCACCACATAGGTAATTGATGAGAGTGGTGCTTATTGGGTGACAGCACTCAGCTAAGTGTAAACATGACAATGTTTGTGCAAATCATATAAATTAATCAGTAATGGTCACTAGCTAAATGAATGTGAGCATCTCTTTTCATGAGAACAACCTGTTGAGGGTAGGGAGGCTATATGGGCAAACAGTTAAAGGGAAATTAAAGCTGCTGTCAATGTATTATTCAAGTATATTATTCAAGACAGAAAAATATCATGTAAGTGGATTTGGATGTGGTTTGGTGTTGGAACTCTGTGCATATATGTCCAGTGCTAATGGTGCAGTTCAACTCAACAATTCTATCAAGCTAGCAAATCCCATGTGACATAATTGATTTTGTTAGTTATCAATCTGTCAGGCTTAATAATACAGAGTCAAATAGAATGGTCAAATGTCTAGTACCAAGTATTCTTCAGGTAATGGGAGAACGCAGCATTGTACTGTTTCACAAAAAAATACATCCAGTTTTGCTAGAACTATTTCAACATTGATGATCTTTCTGTTTATGGTGATATTTTCATTTTTAGAAAATCTTCCACATTTACCTGTGGTTACCTTTAATGGGTAGAAAATGGAGCTATTTGAAAATGTCAAGTTTTAATGAAATTTTGCATTGCAATTCCTAATTTCGTTACCAAAATGAATGAACATTATAATGAAAATGCTGTTACATTCAGTTTTTCTAATGATCACAGACTGCAGTATTTGTGCTTTACAGTTTTTTGTAAATTAATGTTTTCAGTATATATAACTTTTGACCATACTCTGCCTCCAACTGTGTGTGTTTCATTGCAGCTTGAAGTTTACTTGCGCACTGCTCCAGAGCAAGAGAATGAATATCTTTGGGCCAGAATCTTCCCCTTGATTTTGTGACTGATAGGGAACAAAAGCACATGAAACCCAGCCAGGGGCCTCAAAAGAGGGAGCATGTGCTCTGCAACATGATCCCACTCTTGGTAGTTAGATGCAGATTGAGGAGCGGGAAATGATGGAGCTGGTAAACAGGTTCTCCGCAGGGTAGACTTTCTTGCTGACCTCAGCTATCCAAGCAGATATTTGATTTGCGTGATGATGCTTCTGTGTAGCTATCGAGACATGCAACCAGTTGTAAAATGGCTCCTTGAGAAGTTATCCTGTGAGGAAGATGGAGAGCCAGTAGGGACACAAGGCCTTTAGATTTTCAGAGCTTCACCAGTTTTGAAGGCTTGTACTGCCTACCTACCTATTTCATGAGGGAAGGACTCAGTTTCTCCTCAGTTCCACGTAAACAGTAAGACTTAGTAGTAAAGTCCTTCACCAGGAAGACTAGAGCTCCAAAATAACAGAAGAAATTAACAACATTAAGTGAGAGGAGTAATGTGTGGGCTAGCGGAGCTATAAATGTGCTATTGTAGTAAAACAAATAATAATTATAATTGATAATGAAGAATTTGCATCAGGAATTAAGTGAACAATAGTGTTTTTCTCTGCCTTGACAATAGGAAGTATGCTTCAGTAAGGAGCATGCTTCAGTAAGGAGCATATGCCTGAGAATGATGCAGAATTGACTCTAAAAAGCAGACAAGGCAGTGGGGCCAAATTTATCATGAAAATGACCAGGCACAGTTCAATGGAATTGAGCCTAGCCTGGTCCAGATGGCAAGAATCCCTGATCTTGAAAGAACAAGGAGAAATAATGGGAAAAAAAGCTTTAGCTGACATTTTAAAAGCCTTACTCAGTTTGAGACTGATTCATGAAAAATGGAAAGCAGACAACATCCCTCTGATATTTAAAAAAGTCAATAGACAAACCAGAAAAATATAAAACAGTCATTTAAATTTTACTTGGGAGAAAATGCTTGGAAACTACCTTAGAAGTTACTGAATGCCTAGAAAACTCAATTTGGTTAAGGGTAGTCAGCATGGACTCAGGCAGGGAACTAATGCTTAATTTACATTCCACAGTTCTTTGAAGATAATTCAGTTCTGCAATGGCAAAATAGATAAGGAAAATTTAGTATGTTATACATACAAATTTTTCAAAAACTGCTTGACAAAGCTACATAGCAGTTTGATGGCTTAAGCTAAAGTAAGAGACATGGAATAGGAGATATATGTTGTGACTAAGTCAGATCCTGAAGCCAGTGAAGTCAAAATTCACACAGCCTTCACTGGGGCAAGGTTGAAGTCCACAATGGACAGGAAGCAAAATGTTATCCCTTTTACCTTTAAAAGTTTTCAGGAGGGGTTCTAGCCCCAAACCTTTTCTATACCAGGGTCCCTTGTTAAACAGGAAAAAGGCTAGTGGATTCTTCTCTCATCTAGTCATAAGGAAAGAGAGGATGGTGATGGTTACCTTGGACCTGTTTGTGACTCCCTGGTTAAGAACACATGCTAAGGTTGTTAGACCCTTATTAATCATAATGATGTTCTATCCTGCAACTGATCCCTTTGTGGAGCTCTCTACTATAACTGGAGAGATACTAAGTAATGCAACCAGGTTTCAGAAGGTATTTAAGAGACCAGATGTGCTGATGTCAAACAGAAAATAGTCTGATAGCTAGGAATCAATTTGGTAAATGTGTCCCATAGTTA
This sequence comes from Rafetus swinhoei, assembly GCA_019425775.1. Lineage (NCBI taxonomy): Eukaryota > Metazoa > Chordata > Testudines > Trionychidae > Rafetus > Rafetus swinhoei. The sequence continues at coordinate 62,244,688 of CM033427.1, forward strand.
AAACAGCAGATTGATTGAGATCTGGGTGTGAAAGGAAAGATGGCTAGTGGGAAACAGCACTAAAATGTATGTTGCCAGGTGTCCAGTTTTCGACTGAAATGCCTAGTCAAAAAGGGCCTCTGGCAACTCCAGTCAGTACCAGAGACTGGGCTGCTGGGTCAGTGGCAAAGTCAGGCTAAGGTGGACTCTCTGTGGCTCCCAGAAGCAGTGACATGGCTGCTTCCTAGGTGCAGGGCTGGCCATTCAGGCTATGTATGCTGCCCTTGTCCTAAGAGCTGGCTCATCAGTTCCCATTGAGTGAGAACCATGGCCAATGTGAGCTGTGATGGTGGCACTTGCAGGCATAGGCAGCATGCAGAGCCCTTTGGCTCCTCAGCCTAGGAGTTAGAGGAACATGTTGCTGCTTTCAGGAGCCTGTGACAACCAGGGTATGGAGGGAGTCTGCTGTAGCTCCCAAAGCTGCCTCCCCAAGAGGCGCTACTGTGTCCTATGTCCAAAACATCACCAGCAGACCTCAGAAGTTTTCAACCCAAATGCTGGACATTTTGCAGGATTGTGTATTCCCCTCACAGTTTGGTCAAAGGGGGACAAAATTTTGCAAGATCAGCTGATCTTATAAGTTTTTGCGTGATAATTGATTAAAGCTGAGAAACACCAGGCCAGATAATTTTTTATCCCAGCCTAGAAGCCTACTTTCAAAACCAGAGGGCACTCTTTGGATCTAGCTCCTGAATCATCAAACTGTCCTTCCTTACTAAACTGTGAGAGGTGCTTAGGTTTTAGATGGCCAAAGCAGCCAAGTGGCTATCTGCAAACTAACAGGTACAACAACAATGAGATGGCTTTTATGGATAATTAATTTTACTTTAGCTGTCAAGCCACATCAGGGACTCTGCAACTGACACCTCAGTTTGTTACGGATCACAGGGTCATAAAAAAGGCCATTTATTTTCATTGAATGGGATGAGCAACATCCCCTATCTTTATAAAAGCAGTGTACTCTGCCATTCCGTTATCCAGCACACAAGATGGATGTGAAAAAAGAATGGCCAGGAACATTCAAGTGAGTGTTATGGGAACAGGCCTAAATATAAGTCAGATATTGCCTTTCCAGCTCCAACATCAGGAGGAAGCTTTTCCTCCTTTCCCCCAGATCTTTATATTGTGTTATAACCCTTCCTTCCCCTTGACAGGTCTGAAATACTTTCTGCAAGGAGCTTAGAAAGTGCTTGCCTGTTTTCTTCCTCCAGAACTGAGGGCAAATCCTGTGCCTGTGAAAACTGCTGCCAATACTGTAATATATTCAAGAGTGCAAAACCTCCACTTGTGCATTTTGCCAATTGTGCCACCAAATTCATTAGAACAATTTACACCAGTGGAAGATCTTTCCCCAAGAGATCTGCCAGCTTCTTGCAGTCTGAAGGTGGGTTTCTGCTGTGGCTTACATGGATTTTGACTGGAGCAGTGTGTGACTGTCACTTGGCTACACATACAAAAGATAAATATATCTTGATTTTGTTTGTGGTAAAGCTAGGTTGGCAGTCCTGTTTGTTTTCTGTGCAAATCTGCTGAAAGTGAGCCAGAGCCAGATGACTCCAGGAAAGGTGCCCACAGACCATAGTACAAGTAAATTAAATAAACAAAAGTACTGACAGAGCCATTCTGCTCACATGTGTTCAATGTAAAGTTTGGCTTTGTATGACAGTCACTCACTTTACAGTAAGTAGGGGAAGTGAGCTGATATTTGGATTGTATCTATATTGACAATTCTAATGTAAGGGAAAAGTTAACCATGTGCATTTCATCATACTTTGGGCTGATACTTGGAATTATTAGAAAACAAGGTGGTTTTTTGTTTTGTTTTGGTCAGTCCTAGGACCAATCCTATTCAACTTATTCATAAATGATCTAGAGAAAGGGGCAAGCAGTGAGGTAGTAAAGTTTGTGGATGATACTAAACAGTTCAAGATAGTCAAGACAGAAGCAGACTGTGAAGAACTTCAAAAAGATCTCACAAAACTAAGTGATTGGGCAACAAAATGGCAAATGAAGTTTAATTGTGGATATGTGTAAAGTAATGCACGTTGGAAGAAATAACCCCAACTATACACATAGTATCATGGGGGCTAATTTGGCTATGACAAATCAGGAAAGAGATCTTGGAGTTATTGTGGATAGTTCTCTGAAAACTTCCACACAGTGTGCTGCGGCAGTCAAAAAGGCAAATAGAATGTTAGGAATTATTAAGAAAGGGATAGAAAATAAGACACAGAATATCTTACTGCCCCTGTATAAAACTATGGTACGCCCACATCTTGAGTACTGTGTACTGATATAGTCTCCTCACCTCAAAAAAGATATTTTGGCCTTGGAAAGGGTTCAGAAAAGGGCAACTAAAATGATTAGGGGTTTGGAACAGGTTTCATATGAGGAGAGGCTAAAGCGACTGGGACTTTTCAGTTTGGAAAAGAGGAGACTGAGGGGGGATATGATAGAGGTATATAAAATCATGAGTGGTGTGGAGAGGGTGAATAAAGAAAAGTTATTCATTAGTTCCCATAATATAAGGACTAGAGGACACCAAATGAAATTAATGGGTAGCAGGTTTAAAACTAATAAAAGCAAGTTCTTCTTCACACAGCGTGTAGTCAACCTATGGAACTTCTTGCCAGAGGAGGCTGGAAGGCTAGAACTATAACAGAGTTTAAAGAGAAGCTAGATAAATTCATGGAGGTTGGGTCCATAAAAGGCTATTAGCCAGGGGGTAGGAATGGTGTCCCTGGCCTCTGTTTGTCAGAGGCTGGAGATGGATGGCACGAGACAAATCGCTTGATCATTGTCTTCGGTCCACCCCCTCTGGGGCACTTGGCGCTGGCCACTGTTGGCAGACGGGATACTGGGCTAGATGGATCTTTGGTTTGACCCAGTATGGCCGTTCTTATGTTCTTATGAGAGTGCAACTTTCTCTTCCTGCAGGACCATGCACATGAGAGGTGGGAGGGGGCAGGGCAGGGGCTCAAGTTATGCTTCATTGGGGATGAGCCAATGGAGGTTTACTGCAGAGGCATCCCCTGCTTCATCTGGGTTGCCATGTGCATTATCTGTCTTCACCAAATCACACAGTCATAAGAAGCTGATACTGACTGAAAGTGGCCAGAATCCTGGCCCTTTACCTGCAATTGTGCTGCAATAACACCAGACCACTTCCTGCTGGCTTGGCGTGGGAAGGTGTCCTGTTGTGGAGGATGGAATAAGGCAGGCCTTCCCAAAAACCTTGTGAGAAGGATTAAAAAGACCTTCTATAAGAGCTTTATGGAGATGTGCAGGGAGGAGTCCCTCTCCATCTCCAAACATGTTAACAAGCTGTTCTGATGTGTAGGCACAGTAGCTGCCACAGATCACTCATTATTGCCTTAACCCACTCATTTTCTGTAGCCCTCATCTTTCCTGCTCTCATTCCTTCCCAACTGCATGCCACTTGTTGTGGCACATCTAAATTATTTACTGAGTTTTATATTGCAAGCTGTTCTGAGCAGGGACCATGTCTGTCCATCTACATTGTAAATCAAAGCACATTCTTGGGGGCAGTGAGTTAGTGATTATACTGCATAGCTGTGTCTACATTGGCATGATATTGCGCAAAAGCAGGCGCTTTTGCGCAAAAACATGCTGCCTGTCTACACTGGCGGGGGAGTTCTTGCGCAAGAACACTGATGTTCTAATGTGTGAAATCAGTGCTTCTTGCGCAAGAACTATGATGCTCCTGCTCAGGAAAAAGCCCTCTTGCGCAACTGTTCTTGCGCAAGAGGCCAGTGTAGACAGGCAACATGAATATCTTGCGCAAGAAAGCCTGATGGCTAAAATGGCCATCGGAGCTTTCTTGTGCAAGAGAGCGTCTACACTGGCACGGATGCTTTTGCGCAAAAGCACATCTCTTGCGCAAAAGCACATGCCAGTGTAGACGCTCTCTTGCGCAAATACTTTAACGCAAAAACTCTTGTGTTAAAAGTATTTGCGCAAAATCTTGCCCAAAGTAGACGTAGCCCATACGTCTAATATAACAGTTTTGTGAAAACATGGAATAGATGAACATTTCAAACACAAAACCTTTTCACATAGCTGATGATTCAACTATTTTAAAAACATAGCACTTTTTAATGACTAGTAATAGCAGCTAAATTCCCATTTACTAGTTTTTGCTGCTTATGTGAGCATATGTGCAGAAGAGAGGATTTAGGAACATTATTTAGGAGTATATAAATTAGAACACAAATAGTTGGATAATTTCAGTCTCCGAGAAAAAGTGCAAGTATGTTATGAATTAGAACCGTAGCAAGTCTTTCTTTTGGGAAATTACTTTTTGTGGTGTTCCTCTACTTGAAATTGGTGTTTTAACAATATCAAAAGACTAGCTTTCTAGTTTCCCACAATACACATGAGACTAATGTTTTTGCACTCATTCACATTCTGAAGCGCTGTTGTAAAAGTTTCTCTAATTCACTAGAGTGCAAAAGATGCCCCTTTAAAATCTGGCAACTATAGCGTAATTGAATCCTTTTGTAAAATCCAGACAATATCCATGCATCAGAATCTATGAATGAGAAAAGAACAAGATTGAATGTATAGCTACAAAATCTCTGAGCTGACATCAGCTTCTCTAGAAACATTTTTAGGTAGTTTTCACAAATATATTCCAATATCCCTTTTACTCATTCAATTTAAAGGTCAAACCACTAAAAAGAATATTACTTATACTAAAGATTATGATTTTGTATATTTTTCCCCAGTTTATAACTCAGATTTTACCAATAAAAAATTAAAAAGGGAGAGACTGTGTTTAAAGGAATAATTTACTTCCAGTTTGCAACATCCTAAGTAAGTGTAGGAAATACTGCACTGAACATGTAGGGCCAAGTTCCCCTCTTGGTATTTCTGGTACAACTCCATTGACTTCTAGTTTAATGGAAAAGAATTCATTCTGTTAATATTTAGAGAAAAGAAAGGAAATTCTTTGTGGAATATCTTTAATAAATAATATGTAACTATTTTAAATAAAATCTTTTTTTTCCTGGAGATTTCTAGTAACTGCAAAAACAGATGTACATTTTAAACCATTATATATAAATACTTCTTGACTTCACACCCAAACAGTTATTTAAAAAAACAAATCAGCCAGAAGGCACAAGATTCCCCAAAACATAACAAGAAGAACATTACTCTTTGGTGAACTAATATGATCTTCTTGACAGGTTTAGGTGGAGAAAAAATGTTAGTTCCCAATTGGGGACTTAAATAAAGGTACTGCACTGCATAGCAATAATAATTGGAAGGCCAAACTACAGTGAAAGCAAGATGGTAAATCATTCCCATCTCCACCCAAAGCAAAAAAAAAAAAAAAAAAAAAAAAAAAATACAGTCAAGTTCCCACATTAAAATGTAATTTTATCTCATTTCTTGTCTCTCTTTATTGCTTTGGTGGTCCCAGGCTGCTTCTCTCACACCAGTGAAAGCAAAGATGTTGCTTAATATGTGTGAAACAGCTGGTTGTTGATAAATGTGTTATGCAGACATTTGCAATCAGGTTGTCCAGAAAAAAGGGGAGAGCAAATAGACTAAGACCACAGCATTATTTTGATATGGCACAGCTTGAACAAGATAATCCCTTGCTTATGCGATAGATGCTTTTCAATGGGTATGTAAAAGAAAGATTCCAGGGGCACTCATGTTTTAAAACTTTTTTGAAAGCAGTCAGATCAGAAATAGTACATGCTCTTCATAATGACATGCAAAAGCAAATAAAATAATATACAGAGATATACCATCTCATAGAGCTGGAAGGGACCTTGAAAGGTCATCTAGTCTAGTGCCTTCATAGTAGGGCCAAGTACTATCCCTGACAGATTTGCCCCCTCAAGGATTGAGCTTACAATTCTGGGTCTAGCAAGGCCAATGCTCAAACCACTGAGCTATTCCTCCCCCCATGAAAGAGAGCCAAATCCTTCTCACCAGAGTCACATGTGTAGTCTACCTGAAGTCAGTAAAACATGAATGGGATGAATGGGATTTGATCCATAGTGTCAAGGACAAAGACACAGCTGTTTTATTATCACTATTTCTAAGACAGCACCTTTCAAGGATCTTCAATATTGTACGAACATCCAATTAGAAGCTCGACAATATCAGTTTTCAGGGCTTTGTGAAGAAACACCTTCACTCTTATTTTGGTTCCTGGTGATTGGCACTCTCTGACTTGCACTTTGAATTTTAGAAACCAAGAAACTAAAAGCAAGATAAAGCTGACCTGGGCAACAAAGTTTAGTTTCAGATTCTAATATCTCCTATATCTCATAGATATGCAGATCCAAGATTTAAATTCAAGCTATTATAGAAATAGAAGAGTGTCTTGAAGTTCAGATCTGTTCCTACCCCCTCAGCATTGTTTATGCAAGGAAGGTTTGTAATCTCCTCTTTGTGTGTTGGAAGTTATGAATATGAAACCATACACACTGATGACAAATATACCCTCAAGCAAGCAGCAACATTAAATAAACTTTGTAAAACTTCCCATCTCCAGCACAAAATAAATAAAATCCATGGCATTATTTTACAGATTCATCTAATCTGAAAGCAATATATACAACTCACAGAAAGCTTAGTATGAAGACAAGCTGCAAAGTGAAAAATGGGAGTTCATAGCATTGTTAGTCTTCCTGATGTTACTAATAATTCATATGATTCTGGTTCCAGGTGTCTCACCAGAGGGCATCATTCTTTTGAATGACATGGTATGCTGCTGGGTCACATTATACTGCCTGATGGACTTATCTAAACCATTTAATATTCAGAATGCCTGGGGGTGTGATCCTGCAGTTTCTAATCAAGCAAAACTCGTATTTACTTCAGTGGGAAGCTTGCTTCTGTACAGACTAGAGGACCCTGCCTGGCAACCTGAATTAATATGACAATTCTGGACTATTGTTTATACAAACACCAATGGACCTGATCTTTTTCTCACTTCTGCTACTATTGATTTATTTACCTGAATGAAGTTACTCCTAATTTACAGATGTGTGAGAAGAGAGATTAATTGAAGAGGCAATTCTTGGATCCAATTTAGTAAACTTTAGAATGTAGACTGGACTGGACTGTGCGTGAATTGGGTTCCTCAGCCACTTAAAAACCCACCAATGAACCTTCTTGGCAGACGTTATCCTTGCATTGAGGGATAGTTGAAGTTGGAATTTGCAGTCTAGGGGTCCCACAAGGTTTTAGTTTTCAATTAGACATTGCTGAAATCCTGCAAGCTCTTTTAGCAGGATTGTAGGCCACATGCATATTTGGAAAATAGGCCCCTTTTGGTGCTGGGTCTGTCTGTCTGTGGATTTGAATACACACTCCCTAAAATTTCAGGGTGTAGAAAAGAGAATGTGAGCTCATCCTTAATAGTTACTAGAACTGGTCAAAAATGGCAATTATTTTTTGCTGAAAACTTTTAAAAAATCAGTTTTGGAGAAATTTTCTGTGAACTTTATTCAGTTTTTCAACAAAACCCTCCTAAACAAAGCACTGAAAAATGATTGATTTATGAAAGCCATTTTCAGTAATATATTTTGGTCTTTGAAACCAAAAACTGATTTTTAAAAAACTGTAAGTTAGGCTATGTCTAGACTACAGGCTTGTTTCAGAAGAAGCAAGAGATCTTCTGAAAAAACTTCTTCTGAAAGAGAGTGTCCACACACAAAAGCGCATTGAAAAAGCGATGCACTTTTTCGAAACAGAGCATCCAGACTGATTGAACATGCTCTCACATAAAAGCCCAGCTGGAACCAGTTCAGGCAGGGCTTTAGCTCACCAGTTGCTTCCGAGTGCTGGTGCCGGAGCGTTGCAGTGACATGCTCTTAAAGGAACCCCCCCGGACAGCCATTTCTCTGCTTCTGCTGCTGTCTTCGAGGGACAGCAAAGCTCACCCAGTGCTTGCTGTGGTTGCCCTGTAGTTTTTTGGATGCCACAGCTTTTCCTTTGAGCCATGGAGCCAGAGCTGCCTCTGGGCATGCAATGGCCCCCCATGGCCATGCTGCAGTTTTTGCAGCATTTTGTGCCAGCTGCCTCCCTTGTCCTGCACGAGCACAACCCTGGGCTCATTCTAGGGACCCTCTCCCTGGGTGTAGGAGCTACAGTCTGGCAACTGCACCCCACAGTGGAGAGGCATTTTTGGAGGCTGGACACCAGCTCAGACTGCATGATCTGGTCCCATGCACAGTTCTGCCACTCAGTGTCCTCGCAGACCTTCTGCACCAGGGTCTACTGCATGTTGCGTAGGACGCTGACATGCTGGAGCATGAGGTCTTCCTGGACCCTGGAGCTCCTTCGCGTCCTCTGGGCTCTGACAGGTGGCTGTGGTGGTGTGGCTCTCCCCGCAGTCCTGGCTGGTCTGGCTGTGGAGAACACAAAGAGGGAGAGGCAATCAGTCATCCCTGCAGACACTGTCCCTGAGGCCATGCCCTCCTCTGTGAGCAGCGACCAACAGTCCTCGATCCAGAGGAGGGGGACGTCCCGGGAGCAAGGCCATTTGTGGCCTGCACAGCAGGCCCAGCCCCACAGGGGCCCCGACATGCCCACGAGGTGTAACAATTAACTCGAACTGAGGACTTAGTTCGAGTTAACGTTTGACTGCCGCATGTAGCTGCGGGCAGTTAGTTCGGACTAGGGGGATTTAAAAATGACGCCCGGACGGGAAGATGCAAATATAGCCCGGGATATTTAAACCCCGGGCTTCATTTGCAACTTCGAATGCCTACATTAGCCTCCCTAGTGCGAACTAGGGGGCTAGTGTAGACATACCCTTACAGACTCAGGAGAAGCCTTACAAAAATGATGCACTGATATTATACTGAATACAGTCCTTTCATATCATCAATCTTGTTAACAGTATGGAGAAAGATATACTCTGAATACATATTAGAAAGTAATTCTGACAGAAACAGGTATGGAGTTGGTTATTACCAAGATCTTATTTTCCAGTACATTTGGATTCTTTTCCTGACATCTTTGGGAAGTTCAACATGTAATATTGTTCCATGGATATGGAAAGGAAATTATATTGTCCAGAGCAACCCAAGTTGAAACCATCCAAGTATTTTGTAGAACTGAAAAATGGTATTGAAACACTTATAGTTCTACTGTTGTCATTACATGTGGAATTGTTCCACTAACATCTTCTGCAATTGGTGTAATAAGAAACTGTATCTCAAAATGGGAAATGAGGGTGCAGACATAGCTCCTCAAGTTTTATGTAGATGATCTTCAAACAAATTTCCTAAATTTGAATAAATAGACACTAGAGTTCGACAAACTCTGCAAAGTGAGTTTTACTTTGACTTACAAATCATTAAATTTCTTATGATAGTATTCATTATCATTTTTATTTGTCTTTTGTAACCTGTGTACAACCATTTGGATGAGTAAGGTTTGTAAGGAGGTCACTGAAGACAGTAAAACTTGTGAATATGTTAGTGAAATGATTTGTACTGGAAAATGTACCCACAGACATCTTGCAATATTTTTTAACATTTAATATCCTCCTGGTTTTAAGTCTTTTCTGTCATCCACTCAAAAATCAAAACAAAATCATGTGAATTGAGTATTTAGTTATTCATGACAAATTACGAATGATACATAATAAACTTAAAAAAACAACGACTAGTCTGGTAGCACTTTAAAGACTAACAAAACATGTAGATGGTATCATGAACTTTCATGGGCATAGACCACTTCTTCAGATGACCAGAGTGTTTGAAGTCCAGATCCAAGAATAAATAGGGAAGCGGGGGGGGGGACCAAAAAGAGGCAGTGGGTATTTAAATATGAAAGGGAACCAAATAGTTTGCTGAACTCATAACATGAACTATATTCAACTAAAATGTTCCAATGACTTTCACTAATGAACAATGTATAAATATCAGTCTATTCATGGAAAAAGTGCTCTGATTTTCCTAATTTTGCTACAGATCTCTTGGTTTTAATCAGCAGGATGATTCTGTCTTGTATATAGTTCTTTCATTTAACCAATAAAGGTTACTATTTCATGATGATCCTCTGTCTTCGGTTCTGTTCCAGGTTTTCTGCAGAAGATAGGATTCTAGTTATTAGTAAAATCCACAAGAAGACGTGTATGAACCTTTCTTGTCAGCAGCAGCTCTCGTATGAATGAAGCTGAAGACTAACCTTATCACCTGAATCTCTATGGAAGGAAGCCTCTGCTTGCAGCCAACAGCCCTAGGAGAAGGCTGCTGAACTGAGGTGAGATCCAGAAGTAAGCAGACTTTCTGCTAGACTCTGTTGATCTTGAGTTATAATTCTAGATGTTCTATAGATTTAGGACTACTGTCCTGAGTGGTGATTATGTAGTCCTGCACTGATAGGGGATGTGCCCTTGAATATCTGCAGGGGAGGGGCTAAAATTATATAGGGAAATAGATATTGAAACCCTTTAATGTGGAAAGGGAAACCATCTCAAACTGAAATACAGGATTCACCACTGTTGTTACCAGTGGTATGATGATGAACTCACACACTGATGTTGATGTATGACAATTCAGCAAACAAATGAATAGGTAGGGTTTTCTTGCTGAATCACCAGTACTGTGATTGGAAATGTTCCAGTTCCACTCTCATCCATGCAAGTAATTTGCTAAACTAGTGCAGAAACTGCAATGAGTAGGACAGTGAATGAAGTTACAGATTTAAGTTCAATCAGTGATATAAAATATCAAAAAATGTCATTCTACATTATCTCTTGTTGATGAATTGTAAAATAAGCAAAGTAATGAGCTGTTTACACCTTAAAGCTTCTATATATTCCTACATGAAACCAACTGATGCATAAAATTAATCAACAAGCCAATTTGCTTACAGCATTAGGGTTTTTAAAAAATTTCTTTAGGACACTCCCATTCCCCTCTCCCAGTTATTTTGTCAGAATGTAAAAACTCAGCCTTGTAATGATCAATAATAAACAGCTCTGAATTGAAAAAAGGTGTTTTATTTCAAATTTGTTTTTATGAAATGAAAATGGAAACTATGATTAAAGGCAACTGCAAATGTTTTCCCTGGGTGGCTTTCAGTTTGCACTGTATATAACTTTGAAATGACTGAAGTTCTGCAGAATTCTTTGGCCAAGTATGTATAAGATTATCATTGAGGGAGTGATGCACTTTGGGAAATCAGATTTTTGTCACCCTAGCCACAGTTATGATGCTTGGCTTAACACTCAGAAAATTTTAATCAACCCCTATGTACTTTAAAAACAAATGCTACCTCAGTCCTACCTTTTTTCAGGCTGTTTCACATGCTCTGTTGAGACATTGAAAAGCCATCATGAAATTATAGCAGCGTTTCTCTAATGTACACTGACCTGATTGTGTATCTTATCTGCTTTCACAGCATGATGATGACTAAATTACATTTCTATCCTGCACATAGGGAAATAAAATACAACATGGTTATAATTGGGATTAAATATGGAAATAGGCTGGATTTAGTGACCACGGATAATACAGATAAGGTGGTCAAATTTCAGCATTTCCCCTGCAAAGCTATTAAAAATTGTGAAATTACCTGTGTATCTTAGTATGCTGCCTACTGCTTTCTAAGTGGTTGAGTTAATTCATCATTTCAGTGTCACATGAGCTCACTCCTGGCGCAATTTCAAGAGATCTCATTATTTTTTGATGTCTGTGATAGATTAGAGATGAGAATATCACTGGCCTAGGGGTTCACTAGCTCTGCCTGTCATATTTGTCAGCTACAAACCAGCTCTGGTGAAGGGTTATAAGGGCATTTGGGATAGTGAGCCATTAAAAAGCTGTTCCATTACTTACACTCAGTCAGCTTGAGGAAATATAAGGTAACAAGTGTGAGAGTTACCCCCATGGGATCCATTTTCTCTGTCATGCACCCAAGAAGGAAAATCAAGATGACAGGAGAAACAACAAGGAGCTTTTCCCACACTCAGTAGCCACATCTTGCCATTTCTCACTATCCCACTTTCTGTAGGTGATAAGAGTTTGTTTGGGTTAACCTCATGGCAATAGTGGAAGCCCTTCAGTGGATTAGAGATCCTGCCTGATCTTCTTCTCCTGGGTATCCTACTTACTTTTCATTTTAGAGCAGAACTTAGCATGACCCTTGAACTTTTCACAGTCCAGTGAAGATTGTTCTCAATTGGCGTACATCTCTGAGGGGTCATGAGACAGGGCGTTTGCCCTGCACTGGCCCTTTAAGGGCAAAAGAGAGTGACGCCCCAGCTGAGGCAGCTCTGCTAATGAGGGCCCAGCTGTGGGCAGTATAAAGAAGGACTCCTGGAGGTAGGAGAGAACTGACTGCTGCTCTGGCTGGAGAGTAGTAGGGACCTTATTGCCATGGAAGCAGGCGGCTTCCTGGAGGTAGTGCAGTGCTGGGGAAGGAAGGCAGGGCTGGGGAGGCTCTGGCCAAGTAAGTCCCAGGCTGCAAGGCCTGTCACTACTGGGGCTGTGGGAGGCAGCCACAGTAGGCAGGGCTGCAAGAGGTAGGCAGGGGCAGCAGGTCCACATGCCTTTGCCAGTGATTAGTGGCCATTACAGGCTGCAGGCTGCCCCAGAGGCAGGGGCTAGATGAAGACTGGCAGTGAGTCACTGAAGCAAGGTGGGTGCAGGGGAACTGGGTGTTCCCTGGGAAAAGAACTGGGGTCCCTGAGAGAAGGGAGGACCCTGGAGTGGGCAGTGGAGTAAACACCCCCCACCCCCAGAAAGGGGTGCAGAGAGACTGGAGTGGGCACTGCCTGAGGGCAGTGTCCTGAAGAGGATGCCGTGGTTAAAGAAGAGCCCAGGGAAATACCAGCTGGAGGAAGGCACCTAACAAAACAACAAGCTAATTCCCCAAGGCAACCAGCTGAAGGCACCATGCTGGAGAGTCTACTCTGTGACAGGTCAACATGCAGCGAGTATTCTTCATCTTTCAAATTAAGGACAAAAGGGTTTCTGGGACAAGAATCTGAAGAATCCGTCACCTGAATTTGCAAATGAACTGAGATAAACTTGAGGCAAAGTATATTTATGAGGTTTATATGCTTTCCATATAGCTTGCATGGTTGGTATGAAATAAAATCTGTAACAGTGCAGGTAGCGTTAGAGCATCTAGAATACCCCATTTTGATTACATTATGAGCCTGGGGCTGTAGAATTTGTGTCTTACAGGAACAGTGTGTCTTTTACAGGTACTCAACATTAGTGGGATTCATCCTGCAGGGAAGGAAGGCCCAGATCCTCAAAGGTGCCTCATGCCCATTGATTAAAAGGGAATGAGACACATAAATACCTTTGAAAATCTGAGAAGAAACACTCATTAGAAGTGGGGCATTAATACGCTCCTTACCCTACCTCCATCCTACTGTAAATACTGAATATATATTGTATTAGACACACACAATATTTTATAAACTGCAGAAGGATGGAACGGACAATTCAAATGGCATTCTCTAAAGATCATCTTACATTAAGACAAAGAGATAGGTGTGTAAGGATGGATAAGAGCAGGACAACTCATTCTTTCTCACAGAAGAAATTCTTACGTGCATGATATAAAATGATTTACTGTATATGCTACACTAGATCCTTCTGTTAAGTTCAAATTCCTCTTCAGTTCTTTTGTGACAGGTATTTCAAAAGTGGCTTCATTAACTGGCTATCATGAATATCTCAGGAGCATTTTTTTTCTGTATATGAAATACTTCATTCTAATGTATATAGAAATTAGCCCACTATTTCTCATTTAATGAGTGAGTGACAAATAAATATATAGTATTTATCCTTGAAGTAACCAACTGTAGGAAGTTGTCGAATTTTTTTTAAACTTATCATTACTTTTAAAATTCTAAGGAGAACAGAATTCTTACTTCAGATTTCACAGTAATTGTCCAAGATCACCATGCTGTTTTATAAAATAATGGACAATTTCATACATACAAGATTAGACGGCAAGACAAAACTTTTCTAAAAGCATGGAATATTGTGATGCTATTACTTGTAAATCATTCTTATCTCTGTGTCCTCAAAGTTTATAATGTCACCCCCTGAAAACAAAGTTCAATCTCACTGTTTGTCAATGACAATTAACTAGAGGTAGTCAGCTATTTTTTAACAAAATTCTTATCTTTCAAAAGCAAATCATTGTGTTGTATGATTATGGATGCAGTTAAGCTTTTACTGGGAATGTTTTCCTCAGGTCTTGCTCATATTCTCAGGAACTGATTGCCAGATGTGCAGTCAGGAAGAAATTTTGCCCCAGATCAGTTTGTCAGTGATGTGGGGTTTCACTTTCCTCTGTAGTGTGGATGCAGGCAACTTGTCAGGTTTATCTGGGTATATATCACTTAATCATTTCCTTGCCATTGCAAGGGCCTTGGCCATTGGTGTGCCTCAGTCCTATTCTGTGCCTGTGCCATAAAATAGTCTAGTCTCCTGTGGGCTGTAAAACTTTGGTCTAATTTTGGTTTAACGTGAGGGTGCTGGTGGTCTGATACACAAGAGGCCAGATTAGATGACCAGATCCAGAATGGAATGTTTTGGTCAAAATAGAGAGAGACCTAGTCAGGCATTCATCTGGGATCAGAGAGGCTCAAGTCCCTGATCTGAATCAGGCTACTGGCTATGTTGCAGTAGTCTTTCTCTTGTGCATATTATGTTAAAATTTTCAAAATGTTCTGCAGCTCCTCTCCCCTAGTTACAGAAACAAATTTTGAAACTTCACAATATTTTGTAAAAAGGAAATTCTTGTTTTCCCACTAGCCCTACAAATAATTATAAAATCATAGAATACTAGACATGGAAAGGACCTCAAAAGATCATAAAGTCCAGTCCCTTGCCCTCACAACAGGACCAAGCACCATCCAATTTTTCCACATCTTTCTTGAAATGTGGTGCCCAGAATGGGGGACAATACACCAAATGAGGCCTAATCAGGGCAGAGTAGAGTGGAAGAATGATTTCTCATGTCTTGCTCACAACACTCCTGTTAATGCATCCCAGAGTCATGTTTGCTTTTTCTGCAACAGTGCCACCCTGTTGACTCACATTTAGCTTGACCCCTAGATACCTTTCTGCAGTACTCCTTCCCATTCTGTATGTGTGAAACTGAATGTTCCTTCCTAAGTGGAGTACTTTCATTTATCCTTATTAAACTTCATCCTGTTTACCTCAGACCATTTCTCTAGTCTGTCCAGATCATTTTGAATTATGACCCTATCCTCCAAAGCACTTGTAACCTCTCCCAGCTTGGCATCATCTGCAGACTTAATAATCTTACTCTCTGTGCCATCATCTAAATCATTGATGAAGATATTGAATAGAACCGATCCCAAAACAGACCCCTGCAGAACCGCACTTGTTATGCCCTTCCAATATGATTGTAAACTGTTAATAACTATTCTCTGTGAATTACATCTTGACGTCAGATATAGTTACAAAAATTAAAAGTACATTTTTCTTTAATCATTCAAAAATATCAGGAATCTGTTAGCCTTGTAAGAGTTGAAGTCCCGTCTGATCTATTATACAAACATCATTTACGCTGTTCTCCAGATGGAGTCTCACTGTCCTACTGCCCCCTGAGACCTCCTTTGAATTGCTTTCCCTCTGGTGGAAGTCTTCTTAGAACAGAAAAACTGCTTCTCTGACATATCTTTTTGATGGCTTCAAGCTATCTACACCCAGTGAATCACTGACTCCCCTCTTCCTTGCAATCTTGTTTACTGAGTACCAATGTGTAGTAGGGCTTTTATAACTCCCCAATCAAAAAGTTGAAAGCTCCTTGAGTCTATATACAGTGCCACTAGCAACACAGTCTCTGAATTGTGTAACGTACACAAACCTAATTTTGACTTTAAAAAAGTTGAATACGACAAGATTATTGTTAAACCTCAGACTTTGAATGAACTCCATCTCCCTATAGCTCTCTGGGTGGCCTCCCTCCAACCCAGAGGGGGAGAGACTCAGGTCTGGGCCCAAATGGGTGGAATCAGACTTGCCTCACCCTTACTCCTGGAACTGGATGATAGGAAGGGGAGGGATAAAAGGCAGAGCCTCTGGCTTAGTTTGGGCCTAGACTCCAAAGGAGAGAGATGTTTTCAGAGTTGTTGACTCGAGTCCCACGACTTGAACTCGATTCCGACTTAAGTCGCCTAGGTGACTCGACTTGAGACTCGACTCGGGTTCATTGTTTGTGACTTGAGACTCGACTTGAGACTTGCTAATTTTGTTAAATCGCCTTGGTGAAAAAAAATTGTCCAAAAATGCCGATATTGATGGCTTGTACAAAAGTGACTTGACATTTTTTAAATTAAGACTTGAGACTCGACTTGGGACTTGACTCAAAAGTGACTTTAGGGACTCGAGACTCGACTTGAGATTTGAACTGTAGTGACTTGAGACTCGACTTGGATTTGACAATGACAACTTGAAGACAACACTGGATGTCTTACCCACACCAACTGGCGGAACTTGTGGCTGAACCCAGCAACGTCCTGCATACCGAGTAGCCTGTGTCTACGTTGGACCTTCTGGGACTGCCACTGACTACTTACCCAGAGGAGATGGAAGACACCCATGACAGCAGGTACACCCCAAGAGGAGGGATGGAAGTGGTCCATGGAAGCTGACTCCAGTCTGGCTATGGCACAATCTGAACTATCGTTGGCATGTTGTGGTGGAACACCCCGCTGATCCAGTGGCAGAACCTTCTCTAACTGATAGGGCCCTGGTTAGAGGGCCAATGAAGAAAAGCAGGCACAGTCCCCCGCCACCCCACTGATGGGGTAGCAGCCTCCCCTTGTCAGATCAAGAGACCTGAGTGTTTGCTCCATCCTGTATCAAGGGCTCAGCACCTAAATGACCCCTGATTGGTTGCTCTGCCTCTGTGTTCAGAGCTAATTGACTCCAGGGTTTGTTCTATCCTTGCCTATAGTTCTCAGTGCTGAGTGAGTCTAGAGTGCGGTGCCCCTGCTTCAAGAGTTCAGCTCCAGACACTACTATGTTCATGGTGCCTCTGCCTAAAGGGACCGGGAGTGAAGAGAATACTGTGCTTGCCATACCCTAGCCCAAAGGGTCCTAGATCTAAAGGGTATTGCATTTGCTGTACGCCTGCTAACAGGGCTCAGGGAATGATAGATGTCTGCTCTATTTGAGGGGATAAAAAGAAGCAAAAATTGGCCAAAAGAATATCTCTGAAAGGGAGAAGGAGGTGAGCCTAAGACCTCTTTTCCAAAGAAGTCAGTTTTAAAGATGAGTGAAACAGTTTGGTTAACATAAGAACTGGTTCAAATTGACCCTCTTCAAAATAAGGCATAGTTTAACTTTAATAAAATGTTTTGCTTACTGTTCCTTTTCTGGTTTTGACAAAGTAGCTATAAATAATGTAACAAATCCATGGCCACCAGCTGCAGAAATTTCACAGTACTGTATTGGTTGTTTCATATATTGCATGTTAACTAATATGACCAGGGCTAGAAGCAATGGGCTTAAATTGCAGCAAGGGAGTTTTAAGTTGGACATTAGGGGTAGGTCTAGATTACATGCCTCTGCCGATAGAGGCATGTAAAATAGGCTACCCGACATAGTCAATGAAGCGGGGATTTAAATATCCCCCACTTCATTAAAATAAAAATGGCCTCCGCGCTGTGCCAGCTCAGCTGATCGTCGGCACAGCGCGGCAGTCAAGACGCGGAACGGTCAACAGGGAATGCCTTTGTTGACCGCTCCCTTATGCCTCATGAAATGAGGTTTACAGGAGCGGATCGACAAAGGCGTTCCCTGTCGACCGATCAGTGTCTTGACTGCCGCGCTGTGCCGACGATCAGCTGAGCTGGCACAGCTCGAGGCTTTTTTTATTTTTATGAAGTGGGGATATTTAAATCCCTGCTTCATTGACTATGTCGGGTAGCCTATTTTACGTACCTCTGTCGGCAGAGGCATGTAATCTAGACATACCCTAGGAAAAACTTCCTAACTGTCAGGATGGTTAAACACTGGAATAAATTGCTTAGGGGGGTTGTGGAATCCCTATCACTGGAAATATTTAAGAGCAAGTTACACAAACATCTGTCTGGGATGATCTAGATGGTGGTTGGTCCTGCCATGAACTTGACCTCTTGAGGTCCCTTTCAGTTCTACTATTCTATGATCCTATGAAGTTCTTCAACATTGAGCAGACTCTTTATTAATAGAACTGTTTACAAACATACTGCAATCTCAGTTCACATTCCAGCCACGTGCACACAGACTGACTTCCTCAGCACTCCTCAAACCTGTGCTGCTGTAACAGTCAACATGCTCAGCTTCATGGCTGTAATTGAGTTACACCTTAGGTATTTCAAAACACAGGGATGCTATTATTTGAGCTAAGGGAGAATCTCCATTAGACTTTATTTTGCCAGTGATAAACAGTTGTGAAATTCTGATTCCATCCAATGGAGAGCAATAATATGCATGCAGATACCATCTAATCATTTCATTGCAATATCATATTAATGAATGATCTTATATAACTGAAACCAGGGATTACTTGAAAGATTGCTCTGATGAGTGGTCTCCAAACTGAAGCAGTTTGGATAAATTTCTCATGAGCACTTTGTATTCTTGTTTGGACTGAAACCAGCTGAAACCTCTGAACCTTCTGTTGTTCATGAATCACTCCTCTGTCAGGGCGTTCAGCTATTGTACACCAAGTACAAAGGTGTATAGAGCTTTAGTCATAGTAGAGAGGCAGTGGGAGAGAGCTTATGCTTGAACAAGTGCAAAAAACGTTTGTCCTTCAAAATAAGGTAAGCTTTTTTGCAAGACTTGGCACCAGTGTTAATTATGTCTGAGTAATAGTGACATGGATTTGATTTATTTTATTAAATTTCTTTAAACAAAATATAAGCACATCAGCAATTTCCTCATGAACATTATACACAGAGATATATAAGTATATTCAAAATTCTAATGAAAACAAAATTAGCACACACATTTAAAATGCCTTTTTGCTTACTTTTAAATCACATGACGAATACAGCTTATCATGTCACCAAATAAGAAAAAAATATTTCTAGTCTCTCCAGTATTTAACTATATTTTCAGGGCAGAAAAGTATTAATAATACATGAAATTTAATTCTGAACCCATTACTCTGCTGCTTTACACAGTCAGGGTTTCATTACTCAATTACTAAACAGGAAATATTACATTAATTTAACCGTAGTTAAGGCTGGTCGTTACTAATGAGGGGTGATGGTTCAGAAGGTTCAGTTCTATAATAAGCAAAAATTGCTTCTCAGAATTTCATTGAAACTAGCTGAAATGTTTTGTTCTTCAAAGGACACTGGCTCTCACGTTTTCACAAGATTTCCAGTACTTCCTATGTGCAATGAATCTGGACATTTTGGACCCAATCCTCCAAGTCTCTTGCATGCTTGTTGTTTATGTCAGGTGGATCTATGTATAGCAAGCTTGTAGAATCAGGCCAGTTGTCACAGTATTTCATGCTCTCACAGTATTTCATAACTTTCATATCAAGTTCTGAAAGGAACCAGAAAGCAGAGAAAACTCCATTTTTATATCCTTCGCCCACCCCATGTACATACCTCACTTACTATTTAATTTCTTCAGAGAGAGAGAGAGAGAGAGATTAAAGAGTAGATTTATAGACAGAAAGAACTGGACCATGGGAGAGAAGGATACAAGGAGTTTAAAATTAACCCCAGGATTAAACCTTGGAATGAAATATTGGTCCTAGTGAACTCAGTGACAAAATTCCTATTAATTTCAATGGCGGGGGTGAGGAAGGGGGTGAAATTTCACTCCTTGTATTTAAGATACCTGTTAGTTACATACAGATCTGTATTAATAATTAGAAATACTATTTGAGATACCCTGGAAATTATTCTTTTCCAAACCAAACATATTCTATACCCTTATTTTGGAATAGCATTTTAAAAAAATCATCTCATTAAGATCACAAGGAAAAACAAATATCTAAGAAATTTTTACATTTATACAGAATGCAAATGACGTAGGATGGGAGTAGAAAAGCAGTTATTAAAATCTGATTGTTTCTTTTAAGTGTACACAAATTTATTTATTGTAGTGTTGTACCTTTAAAATAATAGTCTGGAAGATGAAGACCTCCTCTGAAAAAGATCAGAGGCAGGTGGTAGTGAATTACCTCATCACTAAGGGTACGGCTAGACTACAGGCTTTTATCGACAGAGACTTTGTCGACAGATACTGTTGACAAAGCTTCTGTTGACAAAGAGCGTCTAGACTACAGCCAGTTCTGTCAACAAAGCAAGCCGCTTTGTCAACATGAGAGTGTAGACGTAAAGGACAGTGTGGATGCAATAACGCCTTCTGTCAAAGGAACTCTGTCGACAAAAGGCGTTATTCCTCGTAGAATGAGATTTACCGCCGTTGACAAAAGTGCCGAGTTCTGCCGACGTTATGTTGACAGAACTCGGCGGTAGTGTAGATGCAGGTATAGTTTTGTCGACAAAAGTCCACTTTTGTCGACAAAACCCTGTAGTCTAGACACACCCTAATTCTACATTCTAGAGATGTTACATTCTGATTAATCAGCTAATTGAGTAGTCAATGGAATTTCCATCGACTACTCACTTAGTTAAGGGGGAGTTGGGGTGCTCGCTATCCCAGCTGCACCTCTGCCTTTTAAATGTAGTAAGAACCGCCTACGGCTCTTACTACTTTTCAAAAGCAGAAGAGCAGCAGGGAACCCGGGGTGAGTGGGGATGTGCTTCTGCCTTTGAAATGTAGTAAGAGCCCCGCTGTATCTCTACCCTCCTGCAGAGATGGTGCTGGGGGGAATCAGCTTTTAAGCTGGCTCCCCCCAGCACCGGCTCCTGCTTCCCACCCCTTGCTGCCTCTCTCTGATAAAGGCAGCAAGAGGGATGGGGAAGTGACTAGTCAAGTCACTATTCAACCAGTCACTTACATCCCTACTTTGTACCATTATGATCCTTAGGTAATCCTATAAAAGGACTTGTACTGTTTGGCTAGAATTCCCGTCTCCTCCCTCTATCTCTCCCCATTCTCCCTCACCAGAAAATGTGAACAGTTTGATAATTGTACCCTATTTTCCTTTCCACCCTGTCTGAAGAGAACTGGACTATATTCACTGATTAAAATTGTTCATTCCAAAAGCTAAACAGGTGGCAAATCATGGCTCATTTCCAAACCTGCTGTGAACACTATGTGAACTATGCAGCTGCTTAGCCATTATTTCAGACTGAGAATATTTTTACCCTTGCCCTCTTCCTCTATCCTTCCAAATTCCACCTTCACAGTTTATTAGTCTCAACAAAATGGTCATTGTTCGTTCTCACGTACTGAAGAATTTGGTTTACAAATTGCTTTCCCTTCAGCCAGTGCTTTATTCCCTGCTGTGACTGTGGCTAAGGGGGGGATATGATTGAGGTCTATAAAATCAGGACTGGTGCAGAAAAAGTAGATAAAGAAGTTATATTTTCTCCTTTTCCTAACACAAGACCTAAGGGGTTACCAAATGAAATGACTAGGTAGCAGGTTTAAAACAAAAGAAGTATTTCTTCACACAACACATAGTTAACCTGTGGAACTCTTTACCAGAGGATGTTGTGAAGACCAAAACTGTAACAAGATTAAAAAAAGAGCTAGATAAATTACTTTATCTAAAAAAACCAAGATAATATTCATGGGGAGCTTCTTAGGTGCGTGGGAGTATAGCTAAAAATAATAGTGCTTCAAATCAAGTATTTGATGTACTAAATACATTTGATATACAGAAGAAATAAAGTTTATGCCAATCAGGGATGTGGATTGCATTTCAAGCCCAATTTTGTAACAATCCAGGCAAAAAATTCCCCTTTGTGACTTATTCCCTTGCTACACATGCGTGCAGTAGTTTGTAGTGATGTCATTTGTACCATACATTAGAGAATCTGCTTGTGTTGCACAATAGGTTGATATTTTAGTTTCATGACAATTCTTTATTATAAAAAGTGCTGGTAAATTTATAATTCTGATATATTTGGCCCACATCCCTATCTGGTGAAAAAACTAGTATAGCTCCTTTGAAGTCAATGGCCTACACTGAGTTACACCACTAACCAGCTAACATTTATATATGTGCAATCCATCTGAACAAATATGATGTATTGAAAGTAGAAAGTAGACACATGTTCAATGAAACATATATTATTGTTGTACCATAATTATGTGGCAACCAGCAGGATCACAATTTTGAAGTGGAGCCAAAAGAAGCAAACATTTCATTATGATATGTTTCTAAGGCTATGTCTACATTGCAGGCTTTTGCCGGCAGAGAGTATGCTAATGAAGTGCTTGTTAGCATTTGTCATGCTGTCATTTGCATATTCTCTGCCGATGTTTTTTGTGCAAGAGGTTTTTGCACAAAAACAAGCAGTGTAGATTGGTCTGTTCTGCGCAAAAAACCCCTTTTGTGCAAGATCCTTGTGCCTCAAAAGAGGTATAAGGATCTTGTGCAAAAGAGGTTTTTTTGCACAAAACAGACCCATCTACACTTCTTTTTTTGTGCAAAAACCTTTTATGCAAAAGGAATCGGCAGAGAATATGCAAATGACAGTGCGACAAATGCTAATGAGCACTTCATTAGCATACTCTCTGCTGGCAAAAGCCTGCAGTGTAGACATAGCCTAAGGGTGTGTCCATACTGCAAATGAAGGTATAATTGCCCTGTGAGTAAGCAAAAGGATTAAAGCTAGTGCTGGTAATAAAACAGCTGAGTGATCCAGCAACATGAACCATGGTGTTGGCCAGCTGTCTGAGTACATAGCTAGAATGTTTTGTAGGGTTGTACTGCAGTGACTAGCCAATGCTAAAGCTCATGCCATTCTGTCCTCACTACCACTCTTACCTGTACCAGTTTGATTAAAGCTAGTTTGGTTATTTATATCTGCACTGCAATTGCCTTTCGAGGCATAGATTCACAGGGCTAGGATCCCATTTCATAGACTTTAAGATCAGAAGGGACTATCGTTGTCATCTATTTTGACCTTCTGCACATTGTGGGCCACAGAAGCTCACACACCAACTCCTGAAATAGACCCCTAGCCTCTAGTTGAGTTGGTAAAGTCCTCAGAACATAATTGAAAGGCTTCAAGTTACAGAGACTCTGCCACTTACACTAGTTTAAGCCTGTGTGTGACCTGTGCCTCATGCTGCAAAGGAAGGTAACCCCCAGGCTATGTCTACACTATCCCCTCTTGTGCAAAAAATATGCAAATGAGGCGAAGCATGGAATATCGTCGCTCCTCATTTGCATAGTTAATTAGACTCCCATTTTTGCGCAAAAACGCCCTCTTGCGCAAGAGCCGTTCTTCCTGAAAAAAAGAGGAAGAATGGCTCTTGCGCAAGAGGGGTTTTTTGCACAAAAGCCTCTTGCACAAAAACGGAGCCTAATTAATTATGCAAATGAAGCACAGCGATATTCCATGCTTTGCCTCATTAGCATATTTTTTTGCGCAAGAGAGAGGCAGTCTAGACATAGCCCCTGGGTCTCTGCCCTTCTGACCTGTGAGGAAAATTCTTTCCCAACTCCAAATATGGTGATCAGTTAGATCCTGGGCATGTGAGTAAGACCCACCAAGCAGATACTTGGGAAAGAATTCTCTGTAGTAACACAGAGACCTCTTCCCAATCTAATGTCCCATCTTTGGTGGTTGGGGATTTTTGCTATTGGCAGTCTTAAATAATTCCTCTCTCTTTGGTATTTATCCATCTGATGTATTTACAGAGAGCAATCAAATCAGGGCAGCAATAGCAAGGTTGACAGCCCTGCCAGGGCCAGAAACCTTGCTGAGACAGCAGCGGTGATGCTGGCAGCCCAGCCAGGCTGGTGGTAATGGGATCAGCAGCCCTGCTGGGGCTGAGAGCCATGCTGGGGTGGCACCAGTGGAGCCAGCATCTAACAGCCTGACCAGGGCAGTGCTAGTGGGCCCAGCAGCCCTGTTGGGGCTGGGAGTCCATCCAGGCTGATGGCAGGGGCTGGTGTTAACCTCCCATGGTTCAGCAAACTCCCTCATTTGAGACTGGCCAGGTCATGAGGGTGCCAGACCAGGGAGGTCCAACCTGTGGAGACTCTTGTGATATCTATCCTCAAGTCAGCTATACTATTTCTTGGAAAACAAACAAACACACAGGAGTTGTACTAAACTTCTTACACTGTTATTACTGTTTTTATAAATATCTAATCTCATCAACACATACCAAATAACTTCTAAGTTTTGTCATGAATCGCCATCCATCCTTGTTCTCCCTTTTTTGCCCATTCGTATGTTAATTTCTAATAGGCAGAAGGATAGTATTTCCTGGCACTGTTGCTCCTCATAACTCAAATGCCACTACTTTGTTTTGTTTCAGAAATCATAGCTAGTGCTGGGAGGGTAATGATTTTCCTGTCCCAAAGAAATTTTTGTCAGTTCAATTTTTCCCATACCTCATTGAGGTGAATCTGAGACTTTTCGGTATGTCTGAAAGGAAAATTAGTATGTTGAAGAACAGAAATTTACTTACAAGTAATTGGCATTTTTTCAATGAAAAACTTGAAAATTTCCTTGAAAATTTTCCTTGAAAATTTTCTAGCTAGTTCTAATCATGGCAGCTCTCAAAACCTGATAAAAACCATCTTTCTGTTTAACAGGTTGACTATTATCAAAAGTATGCAATATTTCTACTTTTACTGTCTCTTCTTTTCCCTGTCTCATTTTAGTATCAATTCCAATGTGGCCTTATGCCTAGAAAACCTCAAGTACTATACAAAAACAGATCAGCTGAACCTTTAGCAGCCAACTGATAACACTCTGTGTATAACGCTGCTTGCAAGAAGCAATATTTATTTTCTCAAGACCAAAAAGTATGTTGTTAGGAAGAGAGATTTGTTTCTGATATTTCTTGACCAAAAAAAGGTTACACTGATTGGACTTGCAATTATCAATGTGCTAGTGACATTTAGTGACACGAAAAAACCCCCTCAAAACCCTTTAATTCCTAAAATACAGGAAACTCATATTACACAGTGTCATAGAATCTACAAAGATATAAAATTCCAGATGTGCTGGCTGCTGATTTTCATTGATATAAGACAACACTACAGAGTGAATCTGGATCACCCTTGTGAAACTCTCCTTCTCACCATTGTTTTTGGTTCACTATTACTTTAGTAGAGGAAGGGAACTGTTTTGGGGATGATCATTCAACAGAATCACAGTTATTCCAGGAAAGAGCTCATTTTAAATCAAGAGAAACAGTGTTAGATGTGCCAGATGCTTTGTGGAGTAAAATTAGGGTATATATACAAATGAGTCTTTTTTAAACTCTGATTTTTTGTTTGTTTGTTTGTAAATAGAAGTTGCATCTACTCCAAAAGTGGTTGAGTTTATGCAGCTGAAACTCCTGAATAGTGATTAAATGAGAGAGATGCAAGAAGTTTTCTATAGTTTGGCCTTCCACACTATCCTGCCTATCAATAGTCAAGCAGCCTTAATATTCCAACTATCTTGCGGGGGTGGAGGAGGTGTCTTTTCTCACAGGGACCTAATGTAATAGTATTCATCCTATAGAGCTAAATTCAGGTTTGGTGTCATTTTCAGGCTCCACTGCTGTACTTTGTCAGCAATAACTGATGATGTTGGCCATGAAGAATTGACTGATGTTTGTGATATTGTAATACCTTGATGGATATAGGTTTATTATACAATGTAGATGAAATTTGCCTGGATCATTACAGCAAGTTACAACCTTTTTCTTTTCAAATAGCAAGAAAAGGCTGAGCTATAATTGATGAGTTTTTCTTTTGTTGCTTGATTGGCAGCTAGTCGTTAAAGGTAGTGGCAAACAGAAGAACAGGAATTTTTAAAAGAAACTCAAGGACTTTGGAAAGACAAGTTGATTTGATTTGCCAGTTTAACACGAATGCATCAGTGATGCTGGGTATCTATGCAATCATCGTCCTGCCTCCCCTTTCATTCCCATTGGCTTCCTGCTAACGAAATAATGCTGACTAATGCCCTATTTAATTGAACTCATGGCTTCCTGATGGTGTCTGAGGTCTGGTGTGTGACAAACTGTTCAACCAAGTTGTTTGTTTGTTTCATGTGTTCTTTATAATATATTCAGATGGACTCAGCCAGCTGTATATTTGCCACCCTGGATTCTGTCCCTCATTACTATAGATGGCTGCAGTTACTGGGGCTACTTCAAGACTGCAGGCTTCTTTCGGAAAAGCTTTTCTGGAAGAGATCTTCTGAAAAAACTTCTTCTGAAAGAGAGCGTCCACATTACCAAAGCACATTGAAAAAGTGATCTGCTTTTTCGAAAGATAGCGTCCACACTGAATGGACGCGATCTCTCATTTAAGCTGTGATTACTATAGACAGAGTGGCCACTAAGGCACTTTTGCTTTTTCCTCTTTCCTCTTCTTTCGAAAGAACTCCTTCTTCCCCGTCCACACATGCCTTTTTCTAAAAGAGCTCTTTTGGAAAAAGACTTCTT
Source organism: Rafetus swinhoei (assembly GCA_019425775.1). Taxonomy (NCBI): domain Eukaryota; kingdom Metazoa; phylum Chordata; order Testudines; family Trionychidae; genus Rafetus; species Rafetus swinhoei. The sequence goes on from CM033427.1 coordinate 62,271,279, forward strand.
CCTCATAGAAAGAGGTTTACCAATGTCGGAAAAACCCCTCTGTTCTTTCAATTTTTTTTCAAAAGAACGTGATTGCAGTGTGGACGTAAGTGAAGTTTTTTAAGAAAAATAGCCATTTTTCTGAAAAAACTCTGTAGTGTAGACATAGCCTGGGTTTGGTGCTGATGTTTTTTAGTTCTGGTTACTATAGCTGTTCCTCTCCAGCAGGGCTGAAAGTCTTATAGAATCCAATTACATCAATCCATATTGTACCCAAAAAAATTGATTGAAGATGTCCTATTGAATGTGCAGTTTTAGCAGGTATCTATCTTGAACAAATAAATTCCTTTGGGAGAAACAATGTTCCTTTTCATATTCTGTCACTTCTCTGATTCTGATTCACTGAGGCAGAACAAGGAACAACAATACAGATAGTTTATTCCAAGTCAATAGGTTAAACAAAGATGGGTTTACACTAAAAAAGCACTAGAGCCTAATTTTATATATCATGGTTTTATATAACAGATAACTAATTTGTTTCATGCTAAAATGATGTGACAAAAAATGAAAAGGCCTCAATTCCAGATCAGTGCGAAATAAAAGCTGATTTCTATGCTGGGCCTGTCATTTCTCTTTAAATTCTTAATGGCATCACCTTCAAATTGAAGGTCCTTTTCACTTATTGCCAAAATACCAGAAAGGAAATATTTCTACTGGAATGAGTGTAGACCACTCATCAAATATTTACACATCCTTCCACACCCTTAGCTCTGGAAAAAGGAATTTGTGAACTGGAAATATTCCAAAATTGCACAAATTACCCATATTATATATTCAAATCAAAACACTTCATGTGAAAAGTGTCCAAATTCAACTATGCACAGTGGTAATCGAGATGTTCTGGAATTTGTATCTAAATATGTTTCCTAGCACTCTGTGTACCTGTTACCAAAAAGGAGATATTGAAACTAGAAATTAATGTTAGCTACTCAGGTGTTCTGCTGCAAAATGTCATGAACATAGATTTGAGTCTGCAGGGAAAAAATAGAGGGCATGCTGCTGACCATGACTTGTGAGGTCTGTGGCCACTTTCCATATTTGACATTCATATCCTGAGGGAACTGTAGTTGCAGCAGGTGTTGATGTAATGAAATTCCATTCTGTGTGTGTTGGGATAGGAGTGCTGAGTTATCTGAGCATTCAACATTCATAGCAAGGTCAGCCTAGACAACTTACGCTAGTCTTTTTCCACTGGGCCCATTTCTAACCAGGTCTGCTGTCTGGTCTGAGGAAGAAGACTAACTGCGTCGCTCACTGCAAGAAATATTCTTGAACTTTTGTTTGATATTGAAACATTCAGTAAATAATTAAACTGAAAAATTGTACCCAGAAAAAAAGCAGCTACATACAAGGCTTTTGGGGTGAGTGTATAATTTGCAATGAATAATTTAGTCAGTGATTTTATCCTTTTTCATACATGCAAGATATCCATGGTTTCTTTATGAATACAAGTTCCGTACATTCACTATGGTCAATATGGTGGCTTGCTGTACAGTGACACACAGGGAAGAAAGGAGGTGCAAGCTTCCCAGTTACTCCGATGCTTAGCTACGCCACATCAACAATCTGTGCAAAAAGGGGACAGTAGGCTCTATGGTGATGCTACTTCCTCACAATGCAGGTGTTAGAGTGAGTGAAGAGGCAATGGGCACTAATGAAGCTAGCAATCTATCCTCCCAGTGCCCCATCCACCACTGCCAGTAACGGACTGCTTTCTCCTGAAGTAAGGAGAGGAACTGTGATGGCTTGAATCACAGAAATTCCCTTGGGGTTGTGCCCTTGGTGTGCTGATCATGCCATTGGTGCCCACTTTCTCCCTCTTTGTGTGGCTCCCCACCACCCTGTCCTGCTTGGCCAGAAGTTCTGGTCTCTCCCAACAGAGCAACAGACACTGAACCAGTTCAGCTCTGGGAGGGCTCAGCTGGAAGTGCTCAGCTATAAGGGTTCAGCACACAGGAAATCAACCCCCAAAATGTACCAAAATCCCAGACAAATCCATCTTACCCTGTGTAAAAGTTTTACACAGAGAAAGAGCATAAATAGGTCCACCAATGAGAGAGATGCACTTTATCAATGAAAGAGAGAGATGCTCCCAGCACGTAACAGTTATTTACACTGGGCATGATAATAAACAATGTTTTATTAAGTACAAAAAGTAGAATTTAAGTGGTTGCAAGTGAAAATAGTCAGATCAACGTAAGCTACTAAGTTGAAACGAACAAAAAAGGCTAGCTAGTTCTAATCCACTAAGAAACATGTTATATGCAAATTGTTACCTGAAACAGCTGTTATCTCAGGTAAAAAATGTCAAGTGTCAGGTAAAAAATGTCAATCTTTACTCTGGCCTCGGTCTACCACTTTTCAGACTTCTCTGTTGTCAATTATTTTCTTAGGGTGGGCCAGGCAGTTTCAAAGGCCAGCTGAAGATGAAGGACTAATGGCTTCCCATTGCTTAAATAGAATTTCCTCCAGGGTGGGAACCTTTTGTTCTGTACCGTCATCCCTCTGGCAAAATAGCAGGTTCAAGATGGATTCCAGTGCCAGGTGGCATGGTCATTTGTTTTTCTAGGACCAACCATAGTTTGGTCTTATAGGACAAGTATGACCATTCACAGGTTGTTGGTTTTACTGCTGAGTCATTATGTTTCTCAAGCATCAGTAATAGCCCTCATTAGCACATTTAGAATTATAAACAGATCCACACTTCATATTGATAATTTCATATACAAGAATGATGCATGCACAAAAACAAGATAACAGATTCAGCAGGCTGTACAGAAAATCTCAGAGGGTATGTCTACACAGCAAAGTTATTTAGAAATAACAGCCAGCATCTGTTATTTAGAAATAACTTTACCAGCATCTACACAGCCAAACCGCTATTTTGAAATTAAATCGAAATAGCGGAGGGCTTATTTCGAAATTGGTAAACCTCATTCCACGAGGAATAGCGCCAATTTCAAAATTGCTATTTCGAAATAAGCGCTGTGTAAATGCTTATTTTGAAATAGGGTGCCTCCAGCCCTTCTCAGGGTGCCCTGGTGGCCACTCTGGGCACAACCAAGAAAACTCCTCTCCCGCCCTACCCTCCCCGGAGCCCTTAAAGTGGTAGACTCTGGCCACAGTGCCTGTGCCAGCTTCAAGCCTGCCAGCCCAGAGCCAGCAGTCGCTGCACCTGACCCAGTGGCCCCAGCATGAGCCAGGCAGCCAGTGCCAGCCAGCCCTCCAGGACCAGTCTGCCAGCTCCCAGGAGCCTGCCAGGGCCTGGAAAAGGGGGGCGCCTGCCTGGTCCAGTGCAGAGATCAAGGACCTAATTCAGGTTTGGGGGCATGCCTCCAACATCCATGATCTCTGCACTAAACGGAGGAATGCAACTGTCTACAGGTGGATGGCTGCCAGCGTGGCCACCAAAGGCCACATGCGAACCCAGGAGCAGGTTCGCATGAAAATAAAGGTGCTGCAGCCGGCGTATGCCAGGGCCACAGGGGACAGCTCCCAACCAGGGGCAGACCCAGACACCTACCCCTATTTTGATGCCATGGACCGCATCCTGGGGGGGCAGGATGGTCCGTGCCTCCCAGGTTGTCATCAACCCTAGGGCAGAGCTTGCTAACTCCTGCTGCTCCAGCCCCTGCTGCCTCCCCAGCTACTTCTCCTCCTCCCACTACTTCCCCCCATCTCACATCTTCCTCCCCACCTTGCCCACACCCCAAGGGACGCCAAGGCTCCTGCACCCGTGGTGCTGGGAGACAGTTGGGCCGGCGAGACTCCCAACCCTGAGCCCTGAGCTTCTCCTCCCCCTTCCTCCCCTTGCCTCCCCCTGCCAGCTTCCTCTTCCCAGGTTTCCCCCTCCGCTCTCCCACCTTCCCTCCTTCCCTCTCCCACCTTCTTTCCACAGTCTCACCTCAGTTTCATTCCTCCCCCCCCACAGTTTTGTTCAATAAAGAGGCTTTGTTGTAATGAACACATGTGTCTTTTATTGTACAGCAGGAAGGGGGGGTTAGGGAGGGGTAAGTGGAAGGACATGAGGGAGAAATAAGGCACAAGCCCCCAGTGGGTCACACTAGGGAGACTGTTACTGCCTGCAAAACGTGCTGCCAGGCTCGCAGTAACACATCCAGGAGAAGCACCAGAGTGCCCAGGGGCGGCTCTGACTCCATGCTGCAGAGTGCTGTGGTGTCCTGAGTTAGGGCAACCAGAGCATGCAGAGAAAAAAATTCTTTGCTGTCCCTCAGCGAGGTAGGCAAGCAAGCAGGGAAACCTTAGAACCGGCTGTCGGGGGGGGGGGGGGGAAGGGGTGTCAGCCGATGGTCAGGGCAGTGCATGTGTGTGTGTTACACCCGAGTCTTCAACTGCTGAGACACAAGGCCCCATCGCAGTGGGCAGTCTAGGTGAGACTGACGGGCACCCTGAGGAGTTTAATGTCCATGTCTTTACCGCTAGGATCGGGATCCCTTCGCGGCGGGCAGCCAACAGGCTGACAGACGCCCCAGAGTTTACAGGGAGAGCTTATTACACCTCAGATTTTGACTGCTAGGATACACGATCCCTTCGCAGCGGGCAGCCTGGGGAGGCTGAGAGATGCCCCAACGGATCTGTCCCCTGGAAGCGACACGATCCAATGCTCAAGCTCTCCCTATATCTGTCCCTTATGACCGGCTGGAGTTCTTTTAAAATTGTGCTTGGTTCTGTTACAGCAACTGAAGGAGTCAGGTCACAGCTTAAACAGTTACTATTTTATTGTTACAGGGTAAACTTAGCTGTTAAATGCTACTACTGTGTTACAGATAACACAGCCACTACAAAGGACAGGACAGAAATTACACTAATAAGTCACTTACAGGTACCATGAAACCCTTTTGGTTCTCTGAACTCTTATTAAATGCATGCAAAATAGACACCTAGCAGGTATATATTCTCACCCCTGTGTTCCAGACTTGGCGTGGCCAGCGTCTTTCTCTCAATCCCTCGGGAAGAAGTAGGCGAGGTTGGGCGCCCCACAGACCTCGAGTCAATCAATACCTGCCAGCAGGTGTAGATGATTGGAGCTCAAATGGGGTGGGCTACTAAACCCCTCTTTATACCCCTTGGGTCACGTAGGCTTCTTCCTGGTCTCAAGTGGCCAATTAGGAAAAATGGCTTTGAACGCCAAGTTTCCCACGAAGGGTGCAAAGCATAATTCACACCTGGGAAAATGCAGACAATGGGCACCTCTGGTATGTGACGCGGGTGAAGATTCCTCTCCTGGGACAGTGCAGGTGTGTCAATTACTGGTACTAGCCATCAGGGCGGCAGGAGGCCCCGGGTCGTCAGCTAGCCCATTTACTGTCTAGTTTCTGTTTATGATAGAGTCAGGGACAGGCAGCACACCTGCGTTCCCAGGGCATCAAAGGCTGACTGCCTTTCTCTTGCTCTCTGGGGAGGGGGGCGGGGGAAAAACAAGATGGGGTTCATGTCTGGCTACAGGGGGGGGTGTCCCTTTAAGCACAGGTCTCAGATACCTTGTGTGGCTGCTGCCTGAGGCTAACTCCTGACCTGATGCCCTGCCAGAACTGGTTCCGGCCAACCTTAAATGCCATTCAGCATCCCATCAGTGTGGACACACTATTTTGAAATAGCAAAACGCTATTTCGAAATGCATTTTGTGTGTAGACGCATTATTTCGAAATAAGCTATTTTGAAATAACTATTTTGAAACAAGATATTTCGAAATAACGCTGTAGTGTAGACATACCCTAAGTTATATGAGGTATTTTGTCTAAAGCAGCTTTAAGTGGTGCATATTGATATACATAAGCCAATTTTCCTAAAGCCAGGTGGGGTGAGGGGTGGGATGTCTACACTGCGGGGGTTTTCCAGGATATCAGAGTTGTCCCAGAAAACCCTCGCCGTATCAGGAATGTGTTTGCTCTTCCACTTTTTTTCACTGAAGAGCAAATGCGGTCTTTTGTGGAGCCCTGTATTCCTCGTTTCACAAGGAATAAGGGCTCCTCCAAAAGAGGAGACTTTTCCACCATTTGGCCCCATCTAGAGGGGGCCAAATGGCAGAAAAGCGTCTTCCAGAAAAACAATTGGAAAACTACGCAAATTGCTTTTTCTGATAAAAACCAATAGTGTAGACCTAGCCTGAGTGAGGTGCTGTTTGAAGAATCCTGCAACTACATTCTTCTCCCTTCTCAGGGCTAGATATAAAGGCTCATTCTTGCCCTATTTGAAAGTATTTCCAAAGAAACTACCCTCTAGATGATTGATTGGACATCTTCACAGCTGCAATTTTGAATAAGAGCTATGATTAGTCTGATAATATTAATCAGATGGCATTGTTTCTCTTCCCTGACTGGATAAACCCATAAGCACTTTATGTTCAAATGCTTGGTATGCAAAGCGCGCCAGGCATAGAAATTTGGAATTTTCCTTTTTTACAAATATTTTGACAATAAGTCTTGATTGCTTTGATGTTTGTAGAAAACAGGAAAGGTCTGGGAATGTGAAAGAATGCTCCATATGACTTTATTTGAACATTAAAATGAACTATTGTGGAAAAATCTTTATTTTCCTTGCTTCAGATCTCTTTTTGTAAAGGACTGACTTTTAAAATCTGGTGGGGTAGGTTTAGTCACACAACTCCTTTTGAACTTTATGGGAATTTTGTGGCAAGCACTCCTTGCAAAATATATTGAAGACTAAATATTGATCTATGAACTTCTGGGACAATGCAAATCACAAGCACTTTAAAGTGCTGCATAGTCCTGTCTTTTGTTTCAGCTAGACCAGACTAACACGGCTACATCTCTATTACAAGTCTAGGGAATGAGAGGTGGAGAGCAAACCATTCTCAGCCAACGAGACTCAGTTATGGGATGAACTTCCAGAAGAGGAGGAGAATAATAATATAATATCTAGCTCTTGTACAGTGATTTGCACCACTAGATATCAAAGCACGAAACAGGAAGTCAGTAGCATTTCCCCCCATTTCACAGATGGACAAATTCAGAGTTATCTTTAAAAAACATTATACAACCTTCTTTCATGCAACCGTACAAACATAAAAAGTGTAGTTGGAAACTTGCACTGCATTCAAACAGAAAAAGGACATTGGCATCCTCTTTCACTTCTGCCCCCAAAGTATTTAAAAAAAAACAAAATCAAAACTCAACTAATAAACTAAGCAACCAAAGAAAAATAATTCTACCACAAGTGGAATTTTAAAGTCTCCCCCCTCCCCCGCAAGGGAGAAAAAATAGTCACTGAAATAAATCCTAATAGAGACGTAACTTTGCTAATCTATTTTATTTGGAAGGTGTTCATGTATTGTGGTTATTATTACACATGCCCTAACATAGATTAAATACATATTCTGACAGCAAATAATACACGTGAGGTATATGGATAGAGTTTAAGCAAAACCATTGTATACCAATTAAAGCACTAAACATGCCCTTTTGTGTGTGTGGAAAGAAAGGTTGTTCTTTCTTTCCACAAGGTTAAAATACTTTTAGGTACTATTTTTCAAAATAATAATAATAATTATTATTATTATTAATAAATAGCATAAAACAGAATATGCTGCGTACATCTCGTCAATGCTTTGTTTTCTTGAAATCGCTCTACTGGACCTCTCATGTTTTACACTTGTGTAAAATATTTGCTGCATTTTTAAAAAGAATAAAGTAGTAAGGATGTTGGCCCTGTGTTTAGCATAAAAATGGATTCTCACATTATCAAAGAAATCACTGGCAGAATATTTACTACTCCCATTGCTTTTCCATAAAATGTAACAAAATTTTAGGTGTGTATCTGTGAGAGAAGGTGTTGTATCACCCAGGAGCACAATTAGAGCAGTGCAATGCAAATGACATTGGTTTTGATGCAACCATTATGTGTAGTAAATAATTATGTAAAATATATATATAAGAAGAGGGCAAAAGTTAATGTTGTACTGAGGTTATTAGTTGTACAATGAGAATACACTCAGTATACATGTATGCTCATTGCCCTTTTCATAAATAGGGACATTGTATTAAATGAATTTTTAAAAAGCACAGCACCAGAAAATATAGTAGCTGGCAGCAATCCCTTACTAAACACTAATCAGAGCCAATCTAACCTTTGAGCTCGTGGAAAGTCTGCATATCTAACACCTTTCAGCCTCCTGTAGTTTACTTTTCCTGACACAACCCACTTTCTTCACCATGTAAATTACATGTGTTGCACAATGCCATTGTGTTCCATGGATTATGCCTAAGAGGTAAACACATGTTAATTTAATTCATCAAATATACAGTTTATACCACCAAGTTTACTCATAGTCTCTAAGTTTGGCCCAGTGCCTTAAATGTGTTAATATTATTTGAAATATTGCTGTAGCTGCATTACTTTCTAATTCCCAAAGTGAGAGGTCTCAAATCCATCCTAGGCCTTTAAAATCTGAATAGATACATCAAAAAATAATGTTCTGGGTGGTATACCTGGACAAAACTATCCTTTGTCTATATCTCAGACTAGTATGCCAGTTTTGACTTACAAGTCTCTTACTTCCAAGGAGCAACACACTCAGCCCATAAAAAATTCCTGAGGTTCATAATTATACATCAATTACCAATTCACTGTTCTACCCTTCAGCCTGTCATCATTGCCAAATGTTTGTACCAAGTGCATGGCAGTAGTAGGCATCTTACTTCTGCAAAAAAGTAGTAGACCTGTAGCCTTTCCTAGACAGCTGGCTAGTTCAGGGCTACACAAGGTTTAGGCTGCTGTTCAACAAATGTTACATCTCTTCAATGTATTGAGTCTGCAATAAAACAAAAGTCAATGCACAAGACAGAATTTAGGGTAGGCCTGGATTTGATGTCTACCAGGGCATTCCTGCCACTTTCCAGGTTTTAGACTCTACAGGCCATATGAGTGTCCTTTAAAAAACATCCTTGCACCACAGTAAGGGATACCCTCAGGTTCCTAGGTCACATGGCAGAATATACATATATCACTCATCTTGCCAGACTGCACTTTGGGGCACTGCAGGTATGGCTCAACTCAGTCTCCATTCCTCAGGTTCACAAACTAAACAAGTTAGTATTCCAGACACAGTGTTGTCTGTTCTGAAATGATGGATGAGTCAAGCCAACATACGTAAAGAAATTCCATTCTTCTGCCCTCTCCCAACCGTGTCTCTGGTCACAGATGCATTGTCCATGGAATGAGGAGTGCATTTTTGCACCCAGCAGGATCAGGTGTTGTGGATTGCCCAGGAATCTAGGCTCCATGTAAATGTTTTAGAGTTGTGATAAATATTTAGTGCATGACAACAGTTCCAGTCTTATGTCCAAGGCAAGACTGTCCAGGTTCTCCCAACAACACTACAACAGTGCTTTATGCCAAGAAGCAAAGTTGTGCAAGGTTCAACAAGCTTTGCCAGAAGGCAGTTATAAAATCTGTGTATTCAAAGATCTTGGTCCCTCTTAAATCATCTCACCTATCAAGGGTTAAAAATGGCCTGATAGATCGATCCTTCAACTTAGACAATGAATAGCCGTCTCGACATGAAAGGTCTAGGTTGGGTGTTTTATATAGGATCTATCTGTGAACCTATTTGTAACTGTGCAGAACACTAAATGTAGTTACGCTAGATGAGACAGACCTGGTAAACAGGGCTATGCAAACTGTCCTCTCAAGACCACTTGTCATTGCTGGTGACCAGAGAACTTCTTATAAAGAACCATTGATGAATACTGCATCTGTATCATGTTCAAGTGCCACACCTCGCAGCATGGTTCATCAGTGGGCAATTTGAGAGGAAACACATGGCTCAAAGACTGTCCCAGGACATTCTTCTTATTAGCAGAAATGTTTTCAACAGAGCTACCCAGCGGAAGAAGTGAAAGCATTTCTCCATTGTGTGGCTTCGTTTAATGTGCTTCCAACTCTTTTTACTCACTCCATCTTGAAAGGTCCAAATTGGTTATTCCCATGTGTCACAGAACCTTCCTGGGGCTTGAATTTGTTGTTGCCTGCACTTATGGATCCTCATTTCAAACCACTGGCTTTATGGTCTTTTCTGCCCCTATCAGAAATGACAGTATTTTTAGTCACAATGAGCAGTCATGTAGCACTTTACAGAATAACAAATATGTGTGTGTGTGTGTGTGTGTGTGTGTGTGTGTGTGTAGTATCATGTGTTTTGTGGGCAAAACCCACTTCATCAGATGAGCAGAGTGTTTTTAGTGGCCATCACATCTGCCAAATGGGGAAATGAACTGGTCAGTGAACCACCATACACAGTTTTCTTCGAAGATACACTTCAGCTTGGACCACCTTATAATTTCCTAGCGCAGGTGGTTCCTGAGTTCCACATGAACCAGTCTCTCTATTTGCCAATTTTCTTTCTAAAGCCTTGTGAGCACAGGTATGGGAGAAGGCTTCACACCTTTGACTGGTCCTGATCAAGGGGATTTGCTGGACCAGGGGAGGTCCCTCCCCTCATGGTCCATGTTGCCCTGCTGCTGCCCCAGTCCCCCAGGGCTCTCTAGCTGCCACCAGCCCCACTGCTGCCAGGGCCAGAACACTATGGATGGAGCTCTGCAGCCAGGGCTGGAGCTCTGCAGCTGGGGCTGGAGCTCCCTGGCTGCCACCAGGGCCAGAGCTCTATGGCCGGGGTGGGGCCAAAACTCCTGAGCCACTGGGACCAGAATGGGGCTGTGACCAGAGCTCCACATCTTCTGCCGGGCTGGAGCTCTCCAGCCACTGGAGCCAGAATTCCCCACTGCGCCACTTGCCCCTCCCCAACACAGGGCTCCCAGCTGAGTCACCGGCCTTCCCCACTACTATGCTCCTGCCCCACTGCCAGACCTCCCTGTTCCTGGGCTCTGGATTCCTGCTCAACCATGGATGTTGCCGGAACAGAGAGTCCCAGTTTAGGGAGGTACATCATTATTTTAGAACTGGTATATATGATACTTTCCTGGACTCTAGTACCCCAAGCTCATCTCTAAAATACTGCATGTAGAAATAATTCGCTTGCTGTCGCTACTGTACCCAAAGACTTTCCAAGAGAATTTGGAGAGATTAAGTTTAGTTGGCAAAATTTATGGAAACTATTCTGCACTTCCCAGCTATGCAATTATACTATGAATGAAATGTTAAGGTTAAATGTGCCAGGAAAACCTATGTTCTAGTTCAAATTATTCTTTCTCCTAAATATTCCATAGAGAAAATTCTACTAAGCAAATGAGAATGCTTATAGTTGAGGGATGAAGCACTCAAAAGCCTGGAAACGCCAAAGTTAAATTTAAACTTGAAACATTAGTTTGGTCCCATTGGCATACAGCCTTTAGATACATGAGCAAGTACTTTTTCTCTGGTAATACAGTACTGTATAGTACATAATGTTGTCAGCAATCTGTAAAGGGTAGGGTTGCTGCTAGCTACTTGGATATTTGAGAGCATGTAAATGAAAGATTTTCTTTTCCTTTTTGCTCCAATACTTGGATATAACATAGTGCACTCCTAGATATGTACCCTTCCGGTTCTATTTGGTAAAGCAGAATGAAAAGCCCAATGGGAAAGATGAGCTTCAAAATATGTAGTTGCCACCAAACACAGAAACATGTAGGGTGATAGACATGCTCAAAACTCAAAGAAACAAATGCTCTCCCCTTTAAAAAAAAAGAAGAAGAAAAAGTCAACAAAACATCATGTTGAACTCAAACCAAACTTTTTGTGTCTCATTGTGAACATGGAAGTTATCTGTATTTAGTTTTAGGATAGTTATCTGTCTTGGGATTTAGTGATACTTTGTGTTACTGCATAATGGACTACTGAGTTACATCAGTTTAAGTTAGTTTTTTATGATAAGAACCCAAGGAAATGGCTGTGAACAGTGGGGATGGGATGTTAATTCTTTTGAATCTTATCTCCATGAATGTGGAATGATAGTGTAGCTATTTCCATGGGGTAGGCAGATTCTCCAGTTTGAAAACTCCAGAGCCCTTTAGGTGGAAACAAAGAGCTTGGAAGCAGAACTGCTGAACCTTGGCGAAGAAGGGGTCAGAGTACCTGTAGAGAAATAGATTGTGATATAATCCCCAGATGCTGGGGCCTCAGGCATAAGTGGGGGTTTCCTAATTTACAATGACCAAATTTAGGTAAGAGAATATGCCTAGTGGCTTTTATTACTTTGAATCCATTTTCTGCTTGTAATGGTGTTCCTTACGACAAATAAAGCATGTTCTGTTTTGAATAAACCAGCTGAGCTCCCAGCCCTGAGGATTCCATAGCAGGGGCCAAATGCAGGTGGAGCTGTAAATGTGGTTAGTAAACTGGGATTGCAGTTGTCTGGTGAACCATCAAGATTCTAGTCTGAAAGAAGTGCAGGTGGCCTGTGGCTTGGAAAGAATGCCCAGCAGGACACTGAAAGAGGAATCACAGATGCAGCTTGTCTTTAAACTGTAAGTCAATAATTGCTGGCTAAACTGTTCTATTTTTCACTTTTGCATGGGACTGGATCTCTGGGTTCTGGATGGGCTCAGAAGCAGAAGTGTAATGATACCGTAAGACTCTGTTCTTGTAAGATTTCCAGACCAGTTTAACAAATTCATATAATAATCTTATGATATTCTATTCTGAACACCATAGCTATGGTTTTGTGAACTCCTCCAGTAATTCAGTCCAATGTCCAAACTACTGGGTGTTCATCTGTGCGGAATAACTGAATCTATTGAAGTGCTCCAGTAGCCACTTTTGAAAAGCAATTACAGGACTAGGTAGTTCAGGCTAATAGTGGAAACTATTCATGGATGATTATCATTTAGGTGACTTTCTGGGATAAGTAAATAATTTCCTGTGCTTCAGACGCCTGTTATATTAGGTCATCCAGCCAGCTATTCTTATTTGTTTGCCTTTGGGAGAAGGCAACATGGTATCGATAGCATCAGACTCAACCAAAAGAATTCAGACAACATTTTTTGCAGAAAATAAAAAGTTATACAAATAGTTGGAAAAATCTCAGTGGATTTTGTTTCTGTTCCCAATTGAAGGCCTTCTGTAATGTAGCAATGTTAATTTTAAACTGTAATTTCTCTTGTAATATGCAAAAAATATGCTTGCTTGGGTTTGGTTAGTCATGTAGTTTAGGTAATTAGGCATTACAAGCAGTATGCCATGTGATTTATAGTTTACTGATTGTAAGAAAGTGTAAATTATGAGTATTCACAACAAATTGTTTGCAATCCATTTATGGACCAAAATTTATTTGCAGAAAGTTGCAAATAATTGTCAATGTCTGTAGCACCCATTGCCTGATCTGGCTTAAATTACAGTTTGATGCTTTGTTTACCATCCAAAGTGTTGTCTTTGTATTGGTGTAATCATTGGGTTGTATCTGGGAGCATGATTTGACGCAACTTAGAACAGAATTTGACCTAAAGTTTGTCAGGCTCCTGCACACTGCAACTAAACAACTGAGCTTTAATTTTTCTTTTTAACATTTTGTTTCCAAAGAAAATACCAGTAACCAAATACATCACTGTGCTATGTTTATATCAGTGTGGCCCAGTGAACCCCCGAAAGCGTGGGTAATTTTCAGGTATCTCCTTGAGCTCCTTCTCTGAATGATGATTGGTGTACTGCAGAAGGCATGTAAAATCAGGGTTGCTTCAATGCTATGTTTATCTTTGCTCAGATAAATCCTTGTCTTATTTTTAAACATTGACCATTTCAGAGAGCCAAGTGGGGGTAAACAGTTCTGCACAACAAGGACGAAGTATCTCCTACTGCACAGGTCATGGCAGTGTATGGGCACTAATCCTAGGGGGTCTATCATAAGAGTTTGATAATAGCATTATTCAAATACTTTGAGTCCTTGCTGGCATCGTTGGCATTAATGTGAGTATAGTCAAGTGCCAAAATTATTTGAGGTCCATTTTAAAACTTCTGAGAGACCGGTACAGAGATTTCCTGGAAGTATTTTCTTTGGACAAGGGTATTATCCTAACATAGTTCACTGGAGCCAGTAAATTTCTTTCCAAAAAACGACAGATAATAAATTTTGTTTGTCTAGTTGTATCAATAGTTTAAAACCTTTTCCAATAGCTGTTATAGAAGATAAAAGGCTTCAAAAACTCAAATCTATTCACAAATATTGATAAAGACTCAAACCTTAAAGTCTAAACAAGTAATAATTAATACTCCCTAGCCTTTATATAGTGCTTTTCTTTAGTTGATTTCAAAATACATTACAAAGGAAGGCAGAATAATTTTCACCATGTTACAGATGTGGAAACTGAGGCAGAGAGCAGGGACAAGGCTTACCTAACATTACCCAAAAGGCTAGTGGCAGAACAAAGGCACAGAACACAAATATTGCTCTGAAAAAGAGGCTGAGGCTTGAGATTCATGTATCTCTCTCTGTTTTAAAGGGTATGCCTAACTAGTATTTAACTTTGTTCCTTTGTCCAGGGCTCCAATCATTCATGATCCAAGATTTTTGATGCTACATGCTTGTCCTGACTTTTTTAAAATATTCACTACTCTTTCTCATTTATCACCCTGGCTCCTGAGGCATTGGCCCATTCCTCTACTGGGCCTGGTTCTGAGCTTGACTGTCATTCCTTGATTTACACTTTCAGTAGTAAAATCTGAGTAATATTTGTCTGGTGCAATTGCTGATGTTTCTTTCCGAACTCCTGCTGCCCTTTAGATCATTCACAAGTCTGCACATACTATTACATATGTGCATGGGGATTTAGGAATGCAACTCCCCTAGTACCAACAATAAGTTCGAAAGCAAATTCCTACTTTCTGATGGGAATATGTTGCTTATACATCTGCTGAGTTTGAAGCAGACTACAGAGAACACAAAGATAACTTATTTGTTATGAAATGCCTTTGAGTTTATCTAGATTCCTTTTGTCTGGCTGTGTCCAAAGAAGTTATTCATTTAAGATAATAAAGGATAATATAAATGTAGTGGAGAGCTTCCAGAGCTGAGCTCAGAATGTATGGGTCTCCCTTAAAATTGTTGAATCCAATGATTTTTCTGCAGTGTGACCTCTTCTGTGGGGAAATTATTGGCATTATTGAGCTGTATTTCATTAATTCATGTGAAATATATTTTGTAAAAAATACAGATTAGCTGATCTTGCTTCTCTCAAAATGTATCTGAGGCTGCTATTCAATATGCCAATCAGTTGTCCTATGGTGCCGGCACTGATTGCAGAAATTGATTGATTGAGCTGGCACAGCAGGTTACAAAAGAGCTAATTAAAATCAAAACAAAACCCTTGGAGAACACAGCAAATAGTGGTGAGAAAAATAAAAGGCAGGTGTAGGGCACATTACCAAGCAAGCTACCGCACACAGGTTGTGTTTTTAAGTATTGTAGTAATTTATGGACTGGAACAATACTCAATTAGACATTTCAAATGTAGCTACCCATCGTTCAAGATGCACATATTTATTTATGGAATGCAAAAGCACATTTAAACCTAGGGTTGCTGGTGTTGCTAGCTCAAGCTTCTTTGATGATCTCAACTACTCTGACATGGCGTTACACAAGGAGAGGGGACTGGAATCTAAAATAGCCTATCAAGACAAAGTAATTGAATCCTGACAAAGTTCATATTCCAAAAAAGATGGCAGCCTCTTAGCCAAAAAGAGATGGAACAACCTCTACCTTTGTTCACTGGACCTCCAGAATCTGCCTTGATCCACTAAGTTCTCTAAGTTGCAAACCCGATATCAAATATCTTTCATCCTTCTTTAATCATTATGCAACCTCCACCATTTCCCCGGCCTTAACAATATTGCCTCATCTTATCCAGCATGACCCTCATCTAGCTGTCTTTTGGACAAGTGTCAACTTCTGTGAGGCACTGGGTAAGTTTGTAAGTTGTTCTGGACTGATGAAATGGAGATGTGGAGCACAGTATCATTCACTTCCTGAAGACCCTGCAGCTCTACTGCTTCATATATTTATTTGAAAGAGGGATGATATTATGGATTTCTGTGGAACTCTGCATCAGAGTCCTTAATTGCTCATTAGTATTTCCTGAGTATTCTCAGAGAAAAAAAGCTACTTGAGCAATTCCATCCTGAACCAGGGCCACTGGCATGTCATCATTACTGTGGTGTCAACATGGCATAGGCAGTTTATAAATCTAACAGAATCAACAGGGACACTTGATCTCCTTACAACACCAGGAGGACAATCTCAACCAAGTAGACCAGGCTGACCACCTCAGTCTTCATAGCATATCTAAATCTGAATTGGCTAGGGGTCAAAGAAATCCAAGTTTTAACCATGTTACATGGCAACTGCTTCCTTGGCAACCGCTTCCATGACAACTGCTTCCTTCACGCAGCACACAGTCAACCTGTGGAACTCCTTGCCAGATGATGGTGTGAAGACCATGACTGTAACAGATTTCAAAAAAGAACTAGATAAATTCATGGAGGTTAGGTCCATCAATGGCTATTAGCTGAGATGGGTAGGAATGGTGTCCCTAGCCTGTGTTTGTCAGAGGCTGGAAATGGATGACAGGAGAGGGATCACCTGATGATTACCTGTTCTGTTCACTTCCTCTGGGGCACTGTTGGAAGACAGGATACTAGGCTAGATGGATCTTTGGTCTGACCCAGTATAGACATTCTTATATTCTTGTGATCATTCTCTGCCCTAACAGATAAAGATTAAACAAAGAAGAATGGCTGGTGAGATTCTCAGAATCCAGAGTCATTTTTTGGTTCATGGGCTGAACGTCACTTCTTTTCCTTTATCTCCTGGATTGAGGCACTGATAGTCTCCTCCCATAATAGTCACAATGTCTTCCCTCTAGCTTTTAATATCTAGGAGAGAGACAAGTCCAGATGGCAGATATTAGGTTGTTGCTCCCTTAGCACCTCCAAAATTTCTAAATGGAACCTGCTGAAGCTCAAGCAGTGGAGATTCCAGTTTTTTTCTGTTTCATAAACCTTCCCATCATATTCAAGATTGCACCATCAAATTCAAGTGGAAAAGACATGAAACATTTCTTATTTTCCAATATGACAGTCACTTTAAATTGCTGTCCCTAAACTGAAAAAGGAGTTTGTAAGTAACAGACCAGGATCAGCTGCTTGATTTCTCCTTGGTAAAATAGTTTTCCTACTTAAATTTGTGTCACTAAGACCTTACCACTGCAAAAAAAAAAATGTACTCCTGCACTCCGGAGGATAGTTGAAACATAACTGAGTTGTCCTGTGGGCTGTAACAATTTTTTTTAGTACTTCCAATCTTTGAATATTTCTTTCCTAGCAGATGTGCAATTATAAAGATGATTCATCATTTTTGGAGAGTTTTTGCTTCGTTTTGGACAGCCAAAGCTTCCCCTGAGTGCACTATAGTATTTTGATAGGTCCTAGAGGCAAGTTAGGCTGATGAGATGATGGGGCAAGTGGGAGCACTTCTCAGCAGAAGAATAAACTATGTACCTAAACTCTCCTTACTGAAACACACAGCAGGAAAATGCCAGGGACAGGTGTTTGCGTGGTAAAGATGCCGAAACACTTACCAGCTTATGGACATCTAAAAGTGCAGCCTATATTAAAATATTAATGCTGTCTCTCATTTTAGTGTCAAAGAGGAAACAGTCATAGTTTTCATTGATTCAGAGGCTGGAAGGAGTCATCATCATCTGATCTGACTTCCTATATAACACAGGCCATAGAACTTGCCCAAAATAATTCCAGAGCAGATCTCTTAGAAAATCACTCAATTGTGATTTTAAAGTTAGTATTGATGGAGAATCCATGGTTAATTATTTTCACTTTTACATTTTTTCATCTCATTTCCCATTTGAATTTGTCTAGCTTCAACTTCCAGACATTGGATCATGTTATATTTTTCTGTGCTAGACTGCAAAGAACTGTATTAAATATTTGTTCCCCATGTAGGTACTTTGAGAGTGTAATCAAGTCACCACTTAATCTTCTCTTTAAGGTATACAGATAGCACTCCATGAGTCTATTACTATAAAGCATATTTTTCAGTCCTTTAATCATTCTTGTTGTTCTATTCTGCACCCTCTCCAATTTATCAACATTAACTTTACAGTCGAAGGGCCTGAATCTGCTTCTCATTTTCACTGATGTAAAAGAAATCAGGATCCGGCTCCAAGACTGTCAAAGGCATGCAAAAACACTTGACTGTTCAGTTTTACCTTTTTGTTCTAAGCTTGAAGTTTCCAAAATAGTGCTCAGTTAATAACATCATTTAAATGTAAATACAAATTGAGAGTCCTCTATGAATTCTCCCTTCTCCCAGTCTGCATGATCCCCTGTTTTATTAGGCCTTGGTTAAAAAGGACTTCAAAAATAATAATATTGTTTTCCCCCTCCCAGATGCACTCTTAAAATCAGTTCCTCTTTTGCCCTGACAGTTTGCACAAATATTGACTCTAAAAAAAATCCTAATATTTTCCTTCCACAAACAACTCAAAATGTTTCTGCTGAACTTTCCTGCTTCTCACTAGTATCCCTTTGAGACAGGAATTGGCTTTCTTCAGCATGGGACTAGCACTTAATGGCAGCAATAGTGGTCTCTCTGTGGGAGACAAACCTGAAGGCTTTTGAAAGCAGTTTTTCCACCAGAGACCAACCCTGTGTACAAAGCAGCTTGCTACTGCTCTAGTATTTTTACAAGATTGTTTTTTAAAAAACATATTTTGTGGTCAGGTTTATGTACTGTTCAAAAACCTAGGCATTACCCATCTGGATTTGCAAATGTGTTTTCAGGGATAAAATAATACTATAATGACTTATCATTGGAACAGCAGTATTTTTCTCCCTTGACATTCTGAAAACAAAGCAGGAGCCTCCAAGTTACACATACAAAATTGAATCACTTTAAAATCACCCAAGTTTTAACTTTGTTAAAAGTGTTATAAAAGCGTGCGGTGGTATAATTTATCATTTCATTTGGATAAGCATTCCCTGAAACATTAGGATGCCAGCCTGATTACAACAGAATTTACTTCCTGTCAAAGGAATGGACAGTGCTGTTTTGTGAAGGTGGATTTGGGATAGCAGTCCTTGGAGCGTGAAGACCTGCTGGTCTGCTGGTGTCTTTCATTTGTCTACTGTACTCATTTGCAGAACGATTTTTTTGTAATTAAAGTTAAAAATGTGCCAGAAATCAAGGCTGATTGAAGAATTTGGGTTCATTGTGTAAACTTGTCACATTATGTCAGTGTTATTCAACAATCCTGGCAGTTCTGTCACATTGCCAATAGCTCTATGTAATGCTATGTCTGTTCTTGGAGTAAGGGGGTGTGATTCCCAACTTAGATAGTCATACTAGTATTAGCTGTCTTTGAGCTACCAGCCTAAAAATAGTAGCCATGATGGTGCAAGCAGTGGATGACAGCACGAGTATACCTATGTGAACTGGGAATCACCTCCCATAGCACCAAATACGGACATACCCCCAAAGATGACTTTCAGGATGGGCATCACTTTTAAAGGTACAGGACACAGTCAACCTAAAACTCACCTATTACTTCCATTCTGTTTTACTAATAACACATTTACAAAATGAAAATCATCTTTTCAAATGTAATATACTTTTCAGTTATTTACTATCTGCATTTCACACAGCTTGAATGTTGCTTTTGATTTTCTGGTTCATTCATACAGCAGCAACATGCTGCAGCATTTGGATTCTGAAATCTCCCTGGAGAAATGATATGATAAAGCAGTGATTCAACGATATCTTTATCATCATGGAAGCACTTCTATTAACATTAAGTAATGGGAGAAAAAAACCATATTTTTTAAATAATCTATGTATGTGTAAACATATTAGACATGTTTCTTTAACTACCATAGAATCATAGGCATGAGAAATGGTATGACAGGGTGCACAAATCCTACACCAAGAAAGAAGGGGTTAAAAAGCAATATTGGGCTCAGGTAGTCTCACCTCTCCACACCAGTGAGTCACGTGAGTTGTGGAGGAAGAGCCTTAAAGGGAGAAGCCAAGTTCAGAAGGACCCAGCCCAGGGAAGTGGATCAGTCTCAGGAAGGAGAACTTCAGAAGATGAAGCTCGGTTGGCAGAGGGCTCCTGCAAACACTGTGTGATAGCACTGAAGACACTGGGCTCATGAGATCCTCTGACAGGAGGGCGACCAGGGACACGTTTGAACTATTTTTGTGTTGTGTCTTTGCTTTGTTAACTTTCCTCTGAGCCCTGAAGAGGAACGGAGAAGAAGGCCTAAAGACAAACCTTGGTAGGAAGAAGTAGGGGGCTTGAAGAATTAGACTTCAATTGCCTGTTCTAAGGACTCTAGGCTGGAACCTGGGGTAGAAGGAGGGATAGGCCAGCAAAGAAAGGGCTGATGATGGCTTCAGATGAGGGTCATAAGGCTTAGTGGAGCCCTAGCACAAGGCTGTTGGACTGTTATTGGACTTGGCTCTCACAATCCCAAAGGGGTGAGACTAGAAAGTGACCTGGCCAGAGGGCTGAATCACGAGACCATGGGGAGCCACCAGCAGACCTGCAAAATAAATTGGAGTCAGTGGGAAAAATGCTGTCTCACTGAAGTCAATCAGAGTGTTGCCATTGGCTATACGAGGTTCCGACCGGATAGGAAGAGATTTGGGCCACAATTGCACAGTGTGAAAAACAATATAAAGCTGTAGCTTTCCAAGGAAGACTCATCATCAGTCTACAATATTTTACCAGTCACTTTAATTGTAATGCTTGCTACCACGAGGTGGTAGAGTTCTTCAGTTACTCATCCCTGTTAGATAGTGTTGGGAATCTTTAGGGATAGAGCTAAGATGCAGGATAGAGAGGTTCACAGGGTATCCAATCCCTGGAAGAAGGCTTAGGGTAGAAAGGACTCCATGCTTGGGAAAAAGGCTTGGGCTGGTGTTAATATGATGCCACTCCAAATTCTTTTGCTGATAAACCCCAGGGAGGGGCGTGAGAGTTGATCCTATACAGCATGTTTGGAAGCTAGGTGTGAATGTGATGGGTGAAACACAAAAGCGTGATAGCCATGATAACACTGAACATTCCTGTTAAAATAATTGTTATGAATTGTCATGGCGCGCTCTGCTCCAGAATGAAGAGAAGGTCAGGGGAGCACTGCAGCAGCAGTATTTCCTGCAGGAAAGGATGGATGTACAGGTTGCTGAGTCCTCATTCCTTCTCCAAAACCTCACTAGTTTTGGGCCACGTTTCTCCTGCTCCAAGGAGTGGGAGGTGTAAGTGGAATGGTCAGAAGTCCCTGAAAATGCAAGAAAACAGAAGGAAAGGGACAAAAAGGAGTGTAAATCTTGAGTCTTTTTGAGGGTGTGTAAGGGAAGTTCTTTATGCTAAAGTCATATGGAATTTAACAGATATGAAACCAACAGGGTTTTGTAGTCATTACTCTAAATATAGAGAGCATTTAACAGAGTGATATCCTGTCTAAAGAATTATGTTCTCTGCTATTGAATTTTATAGCATGGGTTTAAAAAATGTACTGAAAGGTTAGCATTCTCTATTAAATTTGATAAAACTTGGAGCATGTTCAGGAGCACTGCATAGGTTTTGTCAAAATTCCCGAAGTTTTGCAAATTTTTAGTTACATTTGTCATAAAGTTCTAGCAATCTTGAAAATGTGCTCACTATAACACTACCAGTGAAGTTAGCTGAAATAGAGCAGAAACAAACACATCTCCCAAACAAATCCTGTATGGGTGGTACTCAGGGATGTTGTTGGGCAAACCAGGATAGAACTGTGTGGCTGCTCAGAGAGTGTGAAAATACTCTCATTTCCAGCAACACTGAGCAAATGTGTGTTTGTCCCTAAATTGCAAAGTGCTAAATCTGTTAAAGTTTGCTATCAACAGGATGTATAAACTGTTGTGCTACAAAACTCTTATTGGCTGCAAAAATCTTTCAAATCTCGCCAGCTTCATGTGCATGCTTTTGAGCAGGGGTAGAAATGTCATGAAACTCTGTGTTTGCCAGCAAAAAGGCAGCATTTCTCAGAGGATCAACGCTCGTGATAACATTGTTCTCCTTATGAAAATACTCCCAAAGCAAATATTTTTCACTTGGCTTTTGTTCTGCTTGCCAGAGCAATGGATCACTATAAGAAAGAATCCAATTCGGATCAGTTTAAGCCTGAGAAATTTAAATTCCAAACTCCTTGAAGCAGGGAACTTTCAGTTGAGGATTTTTGTTTTTCTCATTTTTTGTTTTGTTTACAAGAAGCATAGTGATGCTTAAAGTTTACAGGTTGAACCTCTGAGGTCTGGAACTCTCTGGTTCAGCAACATCCGTGGTCTGGCAATGGACCCCAGTGGCCCTGGCAGCCCCAGAGTGGCAGAGCCTCAACAGTCCTGGGGCACTGGAGGTCCCAGCAGTCCCAGGGCTGGCTGCAGAGCCCAGGAGCCCAGTGGTTGGAGTCAGGGAAGCCCTGTTGCTGGGAAGGGAGCCTGCCCAGTCTGCTGATAAGCCCAGGAGAGCCCAAAGTCCATCAGTGGAGGGGTGGAATTAACCTCTGGCAAACTCCCTCATTCAGGACTGGTCAGGTCCGGAGGGTGCCATTTGTTGGCCTGTGTGACATGCATTGGTGAAAGCCCTCATCGCATTTTTTGTACAAATGGGCACCTATGCTGACAGTCTTAGAGAAGACATCATGATCTGAAGTAATATAGAGACTGAATGACCCAACCTCCCCAGAGCTGGAATGAAGAACAATTATGGAGCAGTGTGTGATCTTGTCATGCCATTGTTAGTAGCGTACCTGTTTTAGAGCTTAATAAAGGATTGGTGTTTGCAGATCTGTCGATCTGGCACCTTACAGGAGTATTAAAACTAATTGCAAAGATTTTAAAATAAAAACATTGTATCATTTATTTGAACGGGACTTAATATCACAAGCTCTGGATATGTGATTTTATTAAAAATTACTGTAAAGGCGGGGTAGCTAATTTTCAAATTTAATTATTTCTGTGATTTCTTTCCAGATAAAAAGATCAGTATTATTATACATTTGTGTTAAAGAACAGTTGTCAAACTGAAACTTTTTTTAAAACAGACATTTCTAGTGTGGAGTGTAGCAAAATAGGTGTCTGGAGCTCTATGAAAATTGTGGTTTTGGAGCTGAGAGCTAAAAATTGACTGAATATGTGAAATCATATTTCATCCTAATGTGAATTTTTACAGACCATGATATTAGACTCTGAAAATTGATGTTCAAAGTGGGAATACTGGCAGACGAACAGGCATTTATAAGAAGCATATTTATTCTACCCAAAATGCCAAGGGAGAAACTATGCTACTTCCCCAACTGTGTGGTCTTGGCAGTCTTTTGTAAATTCTATCTTATGAGCTATTTCACTAATAAAATTGAATCTTTTTATTCTAATCCTACATTTATTATAGAGTGAAACTACCACCGGGATGGAATGGGGCTGGTATTATGAACCAACACAATAAAAATAATAGGTAGAATACAATTATTATGTGTCAGAGTTTGCCCAGTACATTCCAATTATTCAATTTGCTAAAGTGCTGTGTTATCTTTATTAACTATGAGGATAATTGAGGACCTCAATTTTGCATTACATGTAATAGATTGCTTTTTCAGTTATACTCCAGCTCACAGCTTCATGATGGACCATTAGTTCAGTAATTTCACACAGGGTATAATGCCATATATTGAATCACCCATCCCATTTTCTGCAGCCTCTGACATTTCCCTCATGTGTACATTGCCGTTAAGTGTATGACTGCAGCTGAGATAGGAATGCCTGTACTAGCTTTAACCTAGCTATTATGGATAAAAATTGCAGTGAAGATGTAGCTGCATAGACCTTGCACAGGCTAATGACTAAAATACATATTCCAGGTACAGGGCAGGTTTGTACATCCCACTCTGAAGCATACTAACGGCTGCTTAGCTTACAGGAGCTTGTGTGTCCACGAGGTGGCCTTCCTTACTGCAGCTGTGATGGACATAAAATCCCACCATGGACTTGTAGGTCCTGTATGTGTTTGCACAATGCCTTTAGGTCAGCTAAACATAAGACCTTACCACTTATTCTGCATGTGCACAAGCTTTGTATTGTCAACTCCACTGAGAAAAAAGAAGCCTGCCATCCTTCTGTAGTGTATTGTATTATTTTAAACTGCTTACATATTGTTAATTTTTTTAAATGTACAATGTTGTCATTAAGGAGCACTTTTTCAAGTGAAGTGATTTGGCTAATGAAGCCTTTATTGACCTCATAGGCCAAAATATTAGACCAATTACTTTGCTACTCAAAAGTAATGACCTTCTTAAAGATACTCCTCCTTTCTACTTTGCTGAGCAGTTAACACGGCTATTATTAGCTCCTTACAATTATAAATAAGATTCTTCAGTCTCATTTGCTGAAATGGAAGCTGGACAGCTAGGGCCCAGACATACAAATTCTATTTGTATTCCATCTTTTCTTTCCGAATGATTTATAACATATATAGAAGATAGACAAACTTCCCATCTCCAGCCTCCCAGCTATCTTTCCCAAAGGCTATGTCTGCACTAGAAAGAAAAGTTAGAAAAAAGATATGCAAATTGTGATTCACAATTTGCATATCTTTTTCTGCTTTTCTTCCGAAAGAGGCTTTTCTGACATTTGGCTTGTCTACACGGGGCCAAATGTCAGAAAAAAACCTTCTTTCAGAATATCCCTTTTTCCTTGTGAAATGAGGTTTACAGGGATTCCAACAAAACACGTCCACTTTTCTGACATTTTTTCAGAAAAACGGACGCATTCCTTGGGATGCGGAAGAGCTTTTCCAGGGTACCTCCGGTATCCCGGAAAAGCTATGTAGTCTAGATGTACCCCTAGTCCCTGACACTATTGGCTATTCCTTCATGACTTTATTACCATGTTATCTTAATTAATTATTTTATTAGTTTGTTTGTTTGATTCTTTCTAACCTTTGATATGGTATATTTAGCAACTCTATCTGTGCTGATGGAAAAGGTGCATCATTTCTTAAATTGCAAGCTCACTGGAGGCAGAGTCTTTAATTCTAGCACAGAGGGGCACTGGTCCATATGCAGAGTCCTTAGGCACTGCAATAATGCACAGAATAAATAATCACAATAAAGCAGCTAAGCAGAAGTTGCAGTGACATTTTCAGGAAGTGGTTCCTCCTCCAAAAAAGAATTTTATTTTTATTGGCTACATGCATTATGTGAGGGAAAAAAGTATATCTACATAATACTATTAGCAATAATAATGCCACATTTTCCTTTCTAAGGCCCATACAAAGAAGAGTCAAAATGAAAGGAAAGTTCTATTCTGTGCTAGCACAGTGAATATGTTTATGCTCCTTTTTCATATAATTGACACCTGCAAGTAAATCCAGGTCTAGAGCTTTTCCAATAAAATTTGTCAAACTGATTTGATGAATTTGCAATAATTTCAAAATAAACCATTCAGATCAAAATTGTTTTTTTCTTCCTGTTCCATTCAAGACATATGTGCTATTATTGAAGATGAGTCATCATCTTAATTTGTTTCCTCATTCTTATTTAAATAATAATGAGACATCCAGAATTAACCACTATTTCTACTCACCCTGGTATGTTAATTGGTTATCTAGAAATCCTTGGTAGTAATATTTTACTTTGATGCCTTAGAAATTAAAAGTACAAAATTCTTAATTGGCTTCTGGTGGCATGGGGCCAACAAAATGCTATGTCTTCATACTACTGGACTTCGCTTTACTCTGCTTGTAATAATAACATCCTGTTTTTCAAGGTGAGCATCTAGGGAGGCCTGTTCTAAATAAGCAAGAATCTGAGCTGAGGTAAGTCATGGCCTCCAGCATTTTTTGATCTGTTGCTTTGTGACTAAGAGTTCTGCAATGTGTTTTTCTTGCACATGTTGGGCCTCATTCTCCTCTCAATTAAACTGACTGGTGATAGAAATGTAGCCGTGTTAGTCTGGTGTAGCTGAAACAAAATACAGGACTATGTAGCACTTTAAAGACTAACAAGATGGTTTAGAGCTTTCGTGGGCCAGACCCACTTCCTCAGATCAAACTGACTGAATAACTTCATAATTCCTTGTTTACACCAGCTAAGTAAGTTGAGATGCAGGTCCACTGCACAACTCTCACTTGTATGTAAAAGAAATCCTACAAAAATCCATAAAATATTTTTGGTAAAGCCCAATTTTAAAAAACAACAACCTTTTAGTGCAATCTCCAACAGCATGCCTAGGCCTAGGAAGCCAAAATATATACAGCATATTGACAAAGGGCATTCAGGTGTTTCTTAGCTTGGCTTGCAGATGCAGCTATCATGTTTAAAGAACAATTAAAATTGGACATTCTGTAGATATTAAGGTTATCTAACATGTGATTGGTATAAAATATAAAATGGACCTATCAGAAAAAAGTTAAGGTTAATTTCAGATTGACTCTTGAAAAGAAGCTTTCTGCATGCCAATGATCACAGCACTATTTTATCACAGCACACATCTTGATATATTGAGAGAAACTCTACAAATCAGGCAAAAAATAACAAAATAAACACTGTTACTATAAATGTTAGTAGAGTAAATGAAAATACTTGATGAAGTAATTAACTATTGTTTTAGGATTGCACAATGTTAATTATTTCATGACAGTCTGCATGCAGACTGATTGGACGCTCTCTCGCATAAAAGGCCACCCGGAACCACTTCAGCCAGGCCTTTAGGTCACCAGTTGCTTCTGAATGCTGGTGCTGCAGCCTTACAGAGACACGCGCTTAAAGGGACTCCCCTGAACAGCCATTCCTCTGCTTCGGCTGAGTGCTTGCTACCTCTTCGAGGGATAGCAAAGCTCTTGCAGTGCCCGCTGTGGTTTCCCTGCATTTTTGGATGTCACAGCTTTTCTCTTGGTGCCATGGAGCTGGAGCTACCCCAGGCATGTGATGGTCCCACACAGCCACGCTGCAGTTTTTGCAGCACTTTGTGCCAGCTGCCTTCCTGGTCCTGACCAAGCTCAACCCTGAGCTCATTCTTGGGACCCTCTCCCTGGGTATGGAAGCTACACTCTGGCAACCGTACCTCACAGTGGAGAGCTGTTTCTGGAGGCTCGACACCAGTTCAGACTGGTGGGACTGGCTGGTCATGGAGTGGTGGGACGACCAGCAGTAGCTCCAAAACTTCTGCATGAGGAAGGCCATCTTTCTGGAGCATGTGGCTAGCTCATCCCCACCCTCTGGCAACATGACACTCACCTGCGGCCCGCCATCCCCCTGGAGAAGCAGATTGCAATTGCCACCTGGAAGCTCGCCACACCAGACTGCTACCTGTTGGTGGGCAACCAGTTTGGCATGCTGAAGTCCACTATCGTGGAGGTAAGGCACTCTTGGACTGCAGTCCCTGCATGAGCGGGGAGGAAGGGGCGGGAAAGGGGTGAGGCGTCCTGTTAAAGGGGGACCTTTGGGAAAGGGGGATTGGGATGTGTGGGGGTGGGAGGAAGCCACATTGCTGGTGGGTTCTGTAGTCCCACCCTCACACAGCCCTGCTGCTAGGGGGGTGACCTCGTAGGGGGTGGCTCTTGGGGTGTTTGAAGGAAGGTATGGGAAGGAGTCGAGCACTACCCAAGGGCTCAGGCACTCACTCTCTCATTCTCTGTTTTGTGTGTGTGTTTGTCTCCTTCTGCAGGTTGTGAGGCCATCAATTCCATCCTGCTGTGTAGGGTCATCCGCCTGGGAGACCAGGATCCCATCGTGGCCGGATTTGCTGCCCTGGTGTTCCCAAACTGTGGTGGAGCCATCGATGGAACCCATATTCCAATCCATGCACCAGAGCATCGAGCGGCCCAATACATAAATCTCAAGGGCTACTTTCTTTGGTGCTACAGGCCCTGGTCGATCACCGTGGACAGTTCACGGACATTTTTGTTGGGTGGTTGGACAGGGCACATGTAGGGCCGGACTGAGGCATGGGTGAGCCGGGCAGCTGCCCGGGGCACCAACCGATGGGGGGCGCCTGATGGCAGCTGTAAGGGGCGCGCGGCATTCCTTATAGCTGCCATCAGGCACTGTGCGCTGGGCTACCACAGCACCGGCCCAGCGGCACTGGCCAGCAGCACCCTTCCCCCCATGGCTGCGGGGCCCTGCATGGCCCGACGCGCACGCCAGCAGAGCTGGCTGAGCCGGGCTGGGCAGCACATGCGCCATGCGCCTCGGGGGGCGGGCCCCGGGCTGCGTGCCAGCGGCCGTGGCCGGCTGCACATGCGCTGAGCGCCTCGGGGGCTGGCCCGCGCACCCTGGGGGGGCAGGCCTACGCCCCACGGGCGGGACCGCGCATGTGCTGTGCGCCCAGGGGCGGCGCCGCGCGCCCGGGCCTGGGGTGCCAAAAGGGCTCGGGCTGGCCCTGGGCACATGATGCCTGTGTGTTTCAGAACTCTAGCCTGTATGGAAAGCTGGAGGCAGGCTCATTCTTCCCCCGCTATGAATTTGCCATTGGGGATGTGCAGATGCCATTGTGCATCGTGGGAGACGCGGCTTATCCCCTGATGCCATGCCTTATACTGAACACGTGGACCCCAGCAGGGACCAATTTAATAGCCTCCTCAACTGGGCCAGGATCCAGGTCGAGTGCACCTTCAGACGCTTCACGGTGCAGTTCAGGTGCCTGCTGACCTGCTTCGACATGGGGAAGTACAACATTCCCGAGGTAGTCGTGGCATATTGTAACCTCTGCAACATTGTGGAGAGGAAGGGGGAGACCTTCTTCCTGGGGTAGGTGGCAGATGCCGGCCACGAGGGGCAAACCTTCCAGCAGCCATGGACAACTGCCATCCACCAAGCCCATCAGGCTGGGGTGCGCGTTCAGGAGGGCCTGAGGGAGAGGTTTTCTCAAGGACCCTAGTAACTCTCCCCAGGGTCTCCCCAACAGGGGCCTCTGGCTTGCTGCCCTATCCCTTCCCCACCACAACCCCTCCCTTTGCCCCTTCCCTGACCTCTCAATAAACACACCCAGGGCCGGCCTTAGGCCGATTTGACTGATACGGCCGACTCGGGCCCTGTGCCTAAGGGGGCCCCGCACTGCTCAACCCGGAAGTGTGCCGGCAAGTTACTATTCAGAGCTAGGGGCCCTGCTCCAGCAATATGTGGAGCTGGGTCTCTCCCCCGGCTCTGCCTGGAGCGGGCCCCGGACCCCCCCGCCAGCCCCCCCACGCATCCTTCCACCCCGCCCCCAGAGTGTCCCCCTTGGCCCCAGACCATCCCTGCCATGCGCGGCTCTGTGCGGCTCCCCCTCGCCGGCTGCTGCTGCCATGCGCAGCGTTGCAGGTGGGCGGGGAGGACGCCCGGGTGTGACGTGATGTCACGTCCCGGGATTTTAAAACTCCTGGGAGCCACGTTGCGGGGCATGGCCTGGCTCCGGGTTTGGACTCCGGGGCCTGAGTGCAGACTCCGGCCCCGCAAAGTGGAAGGCAGAAGGTAGGGAAGGGGCTTGGACGGAGGGGGAGGGGAATGGGAAGGGCCTTGGGTGGAGGGGAAGGGGTTTGTGTGGAGGGGAAGGAGGAAGAACAGGGAAGGCACCAAGAGATAGGTTGGAGGAGAGACAAATGGCAGGGGGCCAAGTACAGACAATGAGGGAAAGGGCAGGAGGGGAGGTGTCAGTGGGACGGGGGACAGGGTAATGCTGGGAGAGGAGAGGAGAGGGGAAGGGCATTGGGGGCTAGAGGAGCAGGGGGAGGTGCTGGGAGAAGGCTTGAAAGGAGGGGTGGGCATGAGAAAGGTGGGGATGGAGCAAGTTATGTGTGAGGGCACAGAAGGGCAGGAGGGGAATGGGGCAGAGAGTGGTGAGGGGGTGGGCATCAGGGAAAAAGAGGGCAAAGAGGGTAGGGGCAGTAAGGGAAGGGGGAGGCACCAGGAGGGTGCAGGGCTAAGGGAAGATGCAGGTGCCAGGGGATTCTGGGGTGAAGCAGAAGGGCAGACACCTGCAGGGGAGGGACCAGCACCAGAGGAGAGAAGCAGGGCAGGTGTGTAAAGGGAGGTGTTAGAAGAGGGGTAGCTCACATGATCAGAGTGGGGCTACTGGAGGAGTGGGCACGGGGGGAGAGAAGGGCTGGTGGAGGGGGGCAGGTCGCAGGAGGGCTGAGGGCAGTGAGAAGGGCAGGAGTCAGGACAGCAGAGGAGGGTGAGGAGTTGGGGGGCAGCAGGCACCAGGGGAGATGATGGAGCAAGGAGAGGAGACATGGGAGCAGAGAGAAAAGGTAAAGGTTTATAAAATATTTATTAATAACTTGGTACGCTGCCCACGGCCAGTTTGTTTGCGCTCCGCGGTGCAGTTTGGGTTTATATGGGGATCAACACGTGGCCGGCGAGTGGGAGCCAAAACAAAAAAGTAGTCAGTGTAATGATCTTCTGTTGATATGTGTTTTAGTAGTTAAATTCTTGGACTGTCATCAGCATCCATGAAAAGTGCTGTCACATGGGTAGAAATCGGGTAAATATTGCATTTTATTAATATCAGCAGAACTGACTTAAATGGGGCCTGTGTGTTGTGTAGTCTTGCCTTAATCTTTGTATTCATGCCTGTCAGTGTGAGAGAAGCTATTTGTATAGATTTGCTTGCATATGCAACCACACTTAAGTTGAGGCCCTCAGCATGTTCTGTAAGTATCAGTGTGGTCCCTGGGGCTTCCAAAGTTGAGTTGCCCTAGCTCATCCCTGTCAGATGTCTATCTAACCTGGTCTTAAATATCTCCAGTGATGGAGATTCCACAATCTCACTAGGCAATTTATTCCAGTGTTTAACCACCCTGACAGGCAGGAAGTTTTTCCTAATGTCCAACCTAAACCTCCCTTGCTGCAATTTAAGCCCATTGCTTCTCATCCTAACCTCAGAGGCCAAGCAGAACAATTTTTCTTCCTCCTCCTTATGATACTCTTTTAGATACTTGAAAGCTGCTCTCATGTCCCTTTTCAGTCTTCTCTTTTCCAAGGTAAACAAGGCCAATTTCTTCAGCCTTGCTTCATATCTCATGTTCTCTAGACCTTTCATCATTTGTGTTGATCTTCTCTGGACTTTCTCCACGTTTCCTGAAATGTGGCGCCCAGAACTGGACATGATACTCCAGCTGGGGCCTAATGTAGATGACTCATTCCCTGCCTAGGGGGACGTGAGACTGGGTGGGTTAATTTCCAATCCTCCTGTTTATTCTTTTCCTAAGCCAGGAGGGCACGGTAGTTCTGATGGGGGGCTCTGCAGGAAGGCAGCCCGCACTGCCCCCTGCCTGAAACCTTGTGCAGGTGTTAAACAGCTGTCCAGCCCACCCTAGAGGTGACTGCATTTCAGCGTGCCTGAAGCAACACTGCACCAGCAATGGACAGGAGAATGGCTCCCGGGCATGGCTTGCTCCTGACTGCTTCAGTCCCATTGATGGGCCTCAGCCTCTTTCCTTCCACTCCCCCGCTTTTCAATGGGGCTGTAGACTCTGGGGGAGAGGGGTGGAGGCAAGCAGAGGTGTCTCCCTGCAGCAGATGTAGACATGTCTCTGTATTAATCATTCTCTCATTGAAGTTTTTAGCTTTGTATTGAGTCCTTTTACATGGAAACTTTGTATCACATCTTGGTAGAATAGTCCCTAGGACAAGTGAGGCAGAGACTGTCCCTGTCGGGTGAATGAGGTGGGAATGTATAAGGCAGAAGGTGAGCACCTCTGGGCAGTTGCAAAGTTTGGAGAGGGGATGGAAGCCAGATCCAAGATCAATGAGCCCTGGGAAGTGGGCCCATTGAAAGGAGACTGGACCTGTGGATGCCTTGGGGGGGTCAGCAGCAAGGCCCTGCTTTGGGAAGCCCCCTCTTTGGAGGTGAATGTGGCAGCATTGAGGCACCACCCAGAAGCAGGTGCCACAGACACTAACTGCAGATTCATGGGACGGCTCTCACAGATGTTGCACATGCATAAGATGATAGATCTGCAGGAGGGGGGACAGTGGCATAGTGAGGGGGCCGGAGGGGGTCAGTTGCCCCTGGGAGAAAAATAATATAAAATTTAGTTAAAAATAGACGTCACACGTTTTTAAAAGGAATACCATATCTCCTGCCTTTTGTCTATTTTTGTCTCTTTAGGCCCCCAGTTAAAATTTTCAAAAGCACTTGAGTGACTAAAGTCATTTTTGAAAATTGGACTTGGAAATCTAAGCTCAGATTTTCAAAGGTAATTAAGCTCCTAAAGAGACAGTTGCTAACTCGGATCTTCAAAGATATCTATCTGATCTTTACACACCTTTGAAAATCTGGTCATAAGTGTCCTAGTCAGTTCTGAACATGAGATGTAGGAGCCCAGTCCTAATTCCTTCAGGCTTTTTTTTTTTTTAATTTGAACATTTATCTACACTAATTCCCCTCCTTTCTCTTTCACTATCCAATAAATGCATGGATCAAAATTATAGGTGCTTTGTGAATATGCTGACTTGAGAATAGAAAGATTTCATATTGTCATGTATGATTCCTGGTAACCCAACTCAAATATGAAAAACTAGGTTGATACCTGTTCATATCAGGAGCTGTTGAATTCAGTTCACCATTTGCAGTATCTCATTAGGATGTTTAGTGGAGAAGATATTTTTTTTTTATTTTTTTATTTATACTGTGGGCAAAGCATGGGCTCACAAGAATTCCTCCATTGTTTTACCATGAGTCTCAAAACATTTGGTGTTTTTCTAAAGGCTTGGAGTCAATTGATTATGTAGGAATCTCAGCTTTCATTTTAAAAAAGTTCTCTATACTTCTGGGCCTTACAGTAAGGAGGAAAGCTTTAAAACATGAACCCTAAATACTCAAGAAACAAAAGGCCAATAAAAATCCAACGTTTTATTTTAAAAAAATCTTATGATTTGTAGACCATTCTCATAACTTTGTGTAGGCATTCCTTGTGATTTTTGGGTTGGCAATACTGCTCTTTGATTGGTGAATTTAGAGAGGTCTCTCCCTTCTGTTTCCCTTTCCACCCTCCTTTTTTGTCACAGGTCATCAGAGAATCATAGAGACAATGGAGAGTAGGGTGAGTCCATGACTATGGTTAATGACTGGTCAGGGTGACTAACTATTATCAGCTAGTGGTCTGAATGAGCTGTCTACCTCCATCTGTTAATCAACTGTAGGAAAAGGATTCACGAGCAGACCTTATTTATATAGACATACCTACTTTGCCACAGAGATCAGTAGACACACTTGCTATGTCAAGGTGATCAATTTTGGCTCTTTTGAGTTGAAACTCACTTAAGACTTGGAATTGGGAGAATCATAGAATCATAGAGCTAGAAGAGACCTCAGAAGGTCATCAAGTCCAGCCCCCCTGCTCTAGGCAGGACCAATCCCAACTAAATCAACCCGGCCAGAGCTTTGTCAAGCCGAGACTTAAACACCTCTAGGGATGGAGACTCCACTACTTCCCCTAGGTAACCCATTCCAGTGCTTCACTACCCTCCTAGTGAAATAGTTTTTCCTACTATCCAACCTGGACCTCTCCCACCACAACTTGAGACCATTGCTCCTTGTTCTGCCATCTGTCACTACTGAGAACAGCCTTTCTCCATCCTCTTTGGAACCTCCCTTCAGGAAGTTGAAGGCTGCTATCAAATCACCCTCACTCTTCGCTTCTGCAGACTAAACAGACCCAATTCCCTCAGCCTCTCCTCATAAGTCATATGCTCCAGCCCCCTAATCATTTTGGTTGCCCTCCGCTGGACCCTCTCCAATGAGTCCACATCCTTTTTGTAGTGGGGGGCCCAGAACTGGACACACTACTCCAGATGTGGCCTCACCAAAGCCGAATAAAGGGGAATAATGACATCTCTGGATCTGCTGGCAATGCTCCTCTTAATGCGACCTAATATGCCATTAGCCTTCTTGGCTACAAGGGCACATTGTTGACTCATATCCAGCTTCTCATCCACTGTAACCCCCGGGTCCTTTTCTGCAGAACTACTACTTAACTGGTTGGTCCCCAGCTTGTAACTATGCTTAGGATTCTTCCGTCCCTAGTGCAGGACTCTGCACTTGTCCTTGTTGAACTTCATCAGATTTCTTGTGGCCCAATCCTCCAATTTGTCTAAGTCACTCTGGACCCTATCTCTGCCCTCAAGCGTATCTACCTCTCCCCCTAGCTTAGTGTCATCCGCAAACTTGCTGAGGGTGCAATCCATCCCCTCATCCAGGTCATTAATAAAGTTATTGAACAAAACCGGTCCTAGAACCGAACCTTGGGGCACTCCGCTAGAAACCGACCGCCATCCTGACATCGAGCCGTTGATCACTACCTGCTGGGCCCGGCCTTCTAGGCAGCTTTCTATCCATCTTACCGTCCATTTATCCAATCCACATTCCCTTAACTTGCTGGCAAGAATATTGTGGGAGACCATATCAAAAGCCTTGCTATAGTCAAGGTATATCACATCCACTGACTTTCCCACGTCCACAGAGCCAGTTACCTCATCATAGAAGCTAATCAGATTGGTCAGGCACAACTTTCCCTTTGTGCATCCATGCTGACTATTCCTAATCACTTTCCTCTCTTCCAAGTGCCTCAAAATGGATTCCTTAAGGATCCCTTCCATGATTTTTCCAGGAACCGAGGTAAGACTGACCGGCCTATAGTTCCTGGATCGTCCTTCTTCCTTTTGAAGATGGGCACTACATTTGCCTTTTTCCAATCATCCGGGATTTCTCCGATCTCCACGACTTTTCAAAGATAATGGCCAAAGGCTCTCAATGACATTTGCCAACTCCCTCAGTACCCTCGGATGTATTAAGTCCGGACGCATGGATTTGTGTACGTTTAGTCTTTCTAAATAGTTCCTAACCTGTTCTTTACCCACCAAGGGCTGTCCATCTTCATCCCATCTTGCATCACTTAGCGCATTAGTCCGGGAGCCCACCTTGTCCGTGAATACAGAGGCAAAGAAAGCATTGAGTACTTCAGCTTTCCCAACATCATCTGTCACTAGGTTACCTCCTTCATCCAGTACACCCTCTCTGATCACCTTCTTCTTGTTAACATGCCTGTAGAAACCTTTCTTGTTATCCTTCACATCCTTAGCCAGTCGCAATTCCATTTGCACTTTCACCTTCCTGATAACCCCGGCATTCTCGAGCTATACATTTAAACCCCCTCCTGGTCATTTGTCCAAGTTTCCACTTTTGTAAGCTTCCTTTTTGTGCTTAAGTTCACCAAGGATTTCCTGTAAGCCAATCCGGTCTCCTACCATGTTTGCCTCTCTGCTACGCGTCAGGATGGTTTCTTTCTGTGCCTTCAATAAGGCTTCTTTAAAATACTGCCAGCTGTCCTGACTCCTTTCCTTCATGTTAGCATCCCAGGGATTCTGCCCATCAGGTCTCTGAGGAGTCAAAATCTGCTTTTTTGAAGTCCAAGGTGTGTATTTTACTGTCTCTTTTCTTCCTTTGGTCAGGATCCTGAAATCTACCATCTCATGATCACTGCTTCCCAGGTTGTCACCCACCTCTACTTCCCCTATTAGTTCCTCCCTGTTTGTGAGCAGAAGGTCAAGCTGCGCACAGCCCCTGGTCGGATCCTTCAGCACTTGTGTCAAGAAGTTATTCCCAACATTCTCCAAAAACTTCCTGGATTGCCTGTGTACTGCGGTATTGGTTTCCCAACAGATGTCAGGGTTATTAAAATCCCCCACGAGAACCAGGGCTTGTGATCTGGAAGCTTCTCTCAGTTGTCCAAAGAAAGCCTCATCTACCTCATCCACCTGATTCGGTGGCCTGTAGCAGACACCAACCACAACATCACTGCTGTTGTTTGCTCCTTTAAACTTAACCCATAGACTCTCAACAGGTTTTTCTCCCTCTTTATACTGGCGTTCAGAGCAATCATAGTGCTCTCTTACATATAGTGCAACTCCTCCTCCTTTTCTCCCCTGCCTGTTCTTCCTGAACAGTCTATACCCTTCCATGACAGCGCTCCAGTCATGCGAGTCATCCAACCAAGTCTCTGTTATCCCAATTAAATCATATTTCTTGGACTGGGCCAGGGCCTCCAGTTCTTCCTGTTTGTTGTCCAGGCTTCTCGCATTAGTGTACAAACACCTCAGGTAACCAGTTGATCGCCCTATCTTCTCCATTCAAATCAGGGGTCCTCCTTTCTTGCTCGTTCCTCTCTGCATTTCTTCCCGGTATCCGACTTTCCCACTCCCCTCAGGGTTTTGGTCACCGTCCCCCGACAAACCTAGTTTAAAGCCCTCCTCACTAGGTTTGTAAGCCTGCCCGAAGATGCTCCTTCCTCTCTTCGTTAGGTAGATCCCATCTCTTCCTAACAATCCTCGTGCCCGGAACAGAGTCCCATGGTCGAAGAAACCAAAGCCCTCTCTGCGACACCACCTGCGAAACCACGCATTTACGTCCTCAATTCGACGATCCCTGCCCAGTCCTTTCCCTTCAACAGGGAGGATGGACGAGAATACCATTTGCGCTCTGAATTCTTGGATCCTTCTTCCCAGCACTACATAATCCTCAGTAACCCGCTCAAGGTCATTCTTGGCCATATCGTTAGTTCCCACGTGGAGAAGCAGGAAGGGGGTAGCGATCCGAAGGTTTGATGAGTTTGGTAAGCCTCTCAGTCACATCCTGAATGCGAGCTCCTGGTAAGCAGCACACCTCTCGAGATTCCAGGTCCGGACGGCAGATGGATGGCTCAGTCCCCCTTAGGAGGGAGTCCCCGACCACCACCACCCGTCGTTTTCTTTTGGGGGTGGTGGCCGTGGAACCCCCATCCCTAGGACTACGCATCCCATGCCTTCCAGTAGATGGTGTTCCCTTCCGGTTTCTTCCTTGTGAGGTCCCTTCCAAAGCATTCAGCACTGAAGAGCTTGTGGAGAGAGCCTGAAAGCGATTACTTACCTCTATAGCATTGGGGGATTCCCATGCTGGCCTTTTTCCCCTTCTAGAAGTTACATGCTGCCAGTTCTCTTCCTGGTCACGTACTGCCCTCTCTGGCTCTTCTGCCTGACGTGCTTGAAGGATTAAATGCTGCCTTCTATCAAGGAAGTCTTCATCCTCTCTGATCGAGCATAGCGTCGACACTTGGGCCTCCAGTCCTCTAATTTTTTCTTCCAAAATGGCGACCAGCTTGCACTTAGTGCAGATGAAATCCGTTCTTTCTTCCGGGAGGAAGACAAACATGGCACACTCCGTGCAGGTAACAACAGCAGACCTATCACCATCCATCGCTGCTGTCCTGTTCGCAAATGTTGTTATCCATATTGTATGATTAAAAGGTAAAAGACCTGAACTTAATATGACCTGGCTTAGGGTCTACCATAACTTGAACATTAAGTAGAGGATAGTGAGTCACATCTAACTGAAAGTCACAGACGATGGAAACAGGTTTTATTTCTGGTGGTGTAGAGTCTATTTGGGAGTCCTCAATTATATCTGACATTTTACATCCAGTGTTTAAAGGCAGAGCTGACTAGAATCAATTGAGAGTCCTTGTCTTGTCTCAGTGATCGCTTGAGCAAAAATCATTGATAAAATCTTGTGTAGACTGACCTTGGACTCAACATGCATGCAATGTGTTGAAGGGCAGTGCAAAGGAGGCAATGGTGGTGAGGTATCATATTACCTAGTGAAATCATTGGTGCTGAAATCACTAAGGACTGGAATTTGACTACAGAACTGACACTTTCTTAACAAAGACTCCACTTTTGCTATTTAAAAAGTAAATCAACGTAAAAGAAAACTGCAACGCTCTCTGGCAACTTTTTAAAAATCAAACTTTAAACTTTATTGAAAAGATTGGATAGTTTGCAATTGAAAATATTTGACGTACACTTAAGGCAACTGATTTAATTTTGTGTAAAATTCTGCATAATAAAGGATGGCATTTTTTTTTTTGAAAATGTTCAACTATATTGATATACATTTTGATCAGATCTACTTCTGATGTGATATTTGTGTGTGGTTGTGGTTTGTTGTGTGGGTGGTGTGGTTTTTTTTTTTTGCTTTTGCTTAACAAAAAATCCTGGGTGGTGGGGCCCCGCCAAAACTGTTTGAATTGGGCCCCGCACTGAACACACCTATTTGGTTTCCTACAAAATGAAGTCTGTATTTATCTTACATTAAGAAAAGGTGGGCAGGGCGAGGGGGGGCTCATAACCTGGAGGGGGAGAGGGACTCGGAGTGGCGTGTGGGGTGACTAGATGTGCCACTTTGGGTGCGGGGTCCTCATCAGAGTTGGGGTCCAGGGATCACAGAAGGGTGGGCAGGAGGGAGGGCTGGAGTGGGGTCAGGGATGGCAGGGTGGCAGGGAGAAGGGGGCATAGGCATCACATGGGGAGGGAGCATGGGCATTGTTTGGGAAGGGCGCATGGGCATTTCTTGCCTTAAGGTCCCTCGAGCTGTGGGATGGGTAGTGTGGCTCGCCCCTCAGTCCCGACTGGTCCAGCTGTAAAGAACACCAAGGGGGTCAGTCATCTATGCAGACACTGTCACTGAGGCCATGCCCTTCTCTGTGAGCAGCAACCAACAGTCCTCAGGGCAGAGAAGGGGGATGTCTCAGGCATAAGGCCATGTGCGGCCTGCACAGCAGGCCCTGCCTCACGGGCCCCAAGGTGCCCAGGGGACCATGCTACCCGCTTCCCTCCCCTCCCCACTCCTGGCCCATGGACAAGCAGGCAAGGGAAGCGTCTAGCCACAGTGGGATCCCATGGGTGGCAGAAGAGCCGGGAGTAGCCTGGGCCTCCCTGGTGTCTGCATACACACCTGTGGCTCACAGCACTGCCCATGGGAGCGGGTAGTGCCTCGCATGTGCAAGCATGCCCACGTGCTGTGTGCAGAACTCCTTGGGGTGTCTGGGGTCATGCCTGTGCCCTTGTGGCTAGCCTGCTTCCAGTCATGGCAGGTGCTCGGAGGGCCCCCCCACCCTGGGGCTGGACGTGTGTGTGACCTCCCCTGAGCCTGGCAGCAGGATCTCACATGTGCTCAGGAGCTGCCTGCTGAGTCTGCATGGGACACACTAACACTGCATGTGGTTCCCATGTACATGGACTGTAGCATGATGTCCAGCCCAAGCAGCCCCAGTGACACGTGCACCCCACTCCCTCTGCGCCTGCCTCTGCCCTGTGCATGTGACAAACTGAGAGCACTCACCTGAAGATCCCCAGCATCAGACAAGGCCTGAGAGACATCCTGGCTGACAGGCTCCAGCTCCAGGGACAGGGTGATGGTATCCATCTCCTCTTCCTCCTCCTCCTGATGGCCATGGTCCTCCTCCTCCTCCCCCATGACCTCCAGACGGGCGATGATGGAGGTCTCGAGGCCAGAGTCTACCACGATGAGTGGGGAAATGGATCTGGTGGAGCTCCTGGTAATAGGGGCAGGTATGGGGTCCTTATGACGGTCTTTCAGATTTGGCTAGGAGTAGGGAATACTGTAAACCTAATAGAAGAAACTGTTTCCAAGATTTGTAGCCCAGCTTTGAGACCAGAGAAATCCAGGCTAGCCTAACCATCCAGTATATGTATCTTGGATTCTGTTATTCCACTCCAATTCATCTGAAGAAGTGGTTGTTTCCCCTGAAATCTCATGACCCTACATATATTTGTTAGTCTCTAAAGCAGCGTTTTTAAACTGTGTTCCGTGGCACACCAGTGTGCCGCA
This sequence comes from Rafetus swinhoei, assembly GCA_019425775.1. Taxonomy (NCBI): domain Eukaryota; kingdom Metazoa; phylum Chordata; order Testudines; family Trionychidae; genus Rafetus; species Rafetus swinhoei. The sequence continues at coordinate 62,310,982 of CM033427.1, forward strand.
AGGCAGTCAGAGGTTTGCCATGGCGAAAACAGGAAAAATTCTGCACCCGGCCCCCTGCAGAGCCTGTAGACTGTGGCTGCCCCTCCTCCCCCCAAACCCACAGGACGGCCCCTGTTCAGCTTTGGTCAGCTCCTAGGGGTGCTGGACTAAAGAGGACTAAATCTGTACAGTTTAAATATGTGTTTGTGATGTAAAAATGTCTCCAGATCTGTCATGTTAATTCCCACTGTTTCAGCTCTGGACAAAATCTACAATTCCCTTCAGACACTGAAGTTGTAGTATCTAAAGTCATGTTTTTAAAATGACAGAGAAAATACCATGCCTTGGAATTTTTAATAAGTATAGTAAAGAAAATGGTGGTGAGTCAAATCTAAAACAGTGTCACATGCAATCATGGCTTTTGTTTTCAAATGATGTAGTGTGAAATCTTTTGTGTGTGGTTGTGCCCTTGCTGAAAATATATGATGTCATCTTCCTGGAAAAACCCAGCTGCTAGCTGTGACTGGCCTTTCTTTGGCAAAGTCCCCTGTGTTAAATCAATCACATCTTAGAGATCAGATCAGAACACATGCAAATCTCATTAAGATAAAATGCAAGTATAGTCTACAGCTGTACACAGCAGTATGCTCTTCTATGACTAGTGATTCCATTTACTGTACTCTATCACTTATATGTCAGATATTAGGAATAGCATCAAATCATTTGTATGATTAAGGACTATTTAATTTGAGTAAGGGGGCAGAATCCATTTCCACAATTATAATCTTTAGGGCTGTCGATTAATTATGATTAACTCAGATGATTAACACAAAACTAATTAACTAGATTGAGAAATAGTTGTAATTAATCACAGTTTTAATTGCACAGTTAAACAATAATAGAATACCAATTTTAATTTATTATAAATATTTTGGATGCTTTTCTATATTTTCAAATATACTGATTTCAGTTACAATATGGACTACAAAGTATACAGAGCTCACTCTATAATGTTATTTTTATTATACATTTTTGCATTGTAAGATGATAAACAAAAGCAATAGTATTTTTCAATTCACCTTATATGTACTGTAGTGCAATCTTTTTTACTATGAAAGTGCAGCTTACCAATGTAGATTTAGTTTTACATGACTGCACTCAAAACCAAAAGAATGTAAAAAAATGTAAGTCCTAAAAGTCTATTCAGTCCTAATTCTTGTTCAACCAATCTCTGAGATAAACAAGTTTGTTTCCATTTATGGTCAATGCTGCTGCCCACTTCTTATTTACAATGTCACCTGGAAGTGAGAATAGGCATTTGGTGTGACATTGTTGTAGTTGGTGTTACAAGGTCTTTGTGAGCCAAATATGCTAAACATTTGTATGGCCCTTTGTACTCTGGCTACTATTTTAGAGGACTTGCTTCCATTCTGAATTTAAATTGGTATTCTATTATTGTTTATCAATCCAATTAACACTATGATTAATTGTAACCATTTTATTCTTGTTATTAATTGTGATTATATTTTAATCATTTGTCAGTCTTAGTAATAATTCTTTAGAATTAGCTGGAGTTATGCGTATCCTGCCCAAATATCGCCATCTATTTTGTGGCTATATGCAATGGTGTCCCAATGTGAAGTTATTAGGTTCTGCTGGGAATACATCAGAGGTTGGGGACATAACTTTGGGATTCATATCCTCAGCATGCTGCTAAGCTCTGCTCTTTGTAGGATCCCTGCATCCAGCATGCAGTGATTTGTAATGGATGGGAGTCAGCCAGGGGCTTTTAGAGCCTTTATTTCATCTGAGGATGATGAGGGATGTTTCACCAGTCATGGAATATGCTCCTAACATTAGGCTGTAATAGTGGTTCTGCATTTTTGGTTTATGATTTGGAGGAGGAAGAATTTCTTCCTTTCCCATTCTCCAAAGCACAAAATTCAGGCTGGAGTCAAGGGATGGTCCATTGTCCTTTCACTTTTTATGAGCAATTACTTACTAATCAAGCTTGCTTCCTGTCAGAAATATGTCAAGCTTATTTTTTATTAAAGTTGACTTACAGTAAACATTCCTTCAACATTTTTCATGATTCCTGCATCAAATTGTGGTATTCATATATGCAAGGAATTTTCCAAGTTAAAAAAATGCCAAAATCTTTTGAAGTTTATGCTTTTTCCAGCTGTAAGTTGCTTCTGTTTATTATCCTGCTTAGGGATGTTAAATTTAGTTTAATCAACTAATTGACTAATCGTTGGATTTTCCATTGACTAGTCAATTAGTTGATAAGTGGGGAAGCCGCAGTGGGATTAGTTCCCCAAAAAATGAGGTTTACGCGGCTTTTCGACAAAGGGGGGGTTGACCAAAAAAGCCGCGTCTAAACTACTTTCACTTTCAAAAGCTCTGCTTGGAAACTCCCATGGAATTTGCATATCCTCTTTCGACTGTTTCACGTAGTCTAGATAAGACCCCCAGATGCTGCGCCTCTGCTTTTTAAATGTCTTAAGTGCCTGCCGACTCTTAATACATTTAAAAAGTTGGTGTGCAGTGGGGGGGACCTGGCATGAGCCGAGAATCAGTGTCTTGGCTTCTCCCGGGTCCCCCCCTTCCCCGCCCCCCTCTGCGCTTCTGATTTTTAAATGTATTAAGAGCCAACAGGCTCTTAACACATTTAAAAAGCTAAAGTGCAGTGGGGAGGGGGACCAGCGCAAGCTGGGAATCAGCTGTCCCAGCTTGCACCAGGTCCCCCTAGCTGTGCTTCAGCCTTTTAAATGTATTAAGAGCTGGCATTTTTTGAGGTTTACGTGGCTTTTCGACAAAAGGGAGGTGCGCCGAAAAAGCCAGGTCTAAACTACTTTCACTTTCAAAAGCTCTGCTTTCGAAAGTGCAATCGGAAGAAGATATGCAAATTCCCACGGAATTTGCATATCCTCTTTTGACTGTTCCACGTAGTCTAGATAAGCCCTGAGACTGGGCATGAGCTGAGAATCAGCTGATTCCTGGCTTGCGCCCAGTCCCTGCTAACCCCCTGCTTCCCCTACCCCCCATGGAGATGGTGCTGGGGGGAACTGGATTTTAAGCCAGTTCCCCCCAACACCATCTCCTGCTCCCCCCCTGCTGCCTCCAATAGAAGCGAGGGGTGAAGCGACTAGTCAAGGGACTAGTCAACCATCCGATAAGCAAAAGCTTATTGCATAGTCACCTAGTCAACTAGTCGCTTACATCCCTAATCCTGCTACCTATCATTCTAGCATTAGCAAAGTCTTAGTAATCATAGGACTTATGTGACTATGAAATCTACACCATTCATTTTTATGACAGCTCAGTGGAGGGATCTCACCTTTTTCGTCATGCATACATCTGAATATGCGCTGAACTAGTTTCATTTAAAAATCTTTCCAGAAATAAATGAGATGGAAGAAAACCTGCATGAATATAAACATTATTCTGAATATTAGGCACTAATGTGAAACTCTTCTTGCTTATAAATGGTATCATTTTACAATGTCTTGAGAGAGCATACCTCCTCTGTAAGATGGGATGATAAGATTTAATTTTTGGGAATTGACTATCCTTGCTTTGGATTTTCTTGAGAGAATGCATCCTTTCTAATTCTCTCTCCCTCTCTCTCTGTCTGTCTCTCCCTCTCTGTAGGCAGGTACATATATATATGCGTCATACACATTAACCCAGTATTTCAACTTACCGTCCATCTTTGGGAAAGGAGGGAGGAGAAATGTGCCCAAGAAAAGGGGGAGAAACTATATTTTAAAAGGGCAATCATATTAAAGTGTAGTGTGTAGATGAGACAGAGGAATGAACCACTGAGATCCTTAAAAGATGCACAGTTTTTAAATGATTCTACTATTTCCAGCAAAATTCCCCTTTATGCACACAGAATATTGCTGAAAATGATAACCTTTTTAAAAGGGTAAGACTCTTTCATTGTATTTTCATTGTATTTTCCCTGTATTTGTGTGGGCTTTTTATTCAGCCTGATATTTGGTTTCATGAAATTAACATAAGAACAACCATGCTAGGTTAGTCCAAAGATCCATCTATCCCCGGATCCTATAATGACCAATACCAGGTGCCCTGGAGGAAACGAACAGAACAGGCAACCATCAAATCTTCCAAATTTCTGGAATTAATTGCTTTTGGATGAAGGTCATATATGCTTCTTCAAATCCAAATATATAATACAGATCCTTAACTGATCACATTTTGTATAGACACATTCCTTTTTTTGTGATAGAATAACAAATGGCCTTTTCCTATAATCCAATCTCCACTGTGATAGTTTCTCAGTGTAATACTTGGAGAATTCTCAGAGACTTCTCTGAGCATTGTCAGTACTGTCCCCAAAGGTTAATTTTTTCCACACGAAGAGGAAAATGTATAATTTTGAAAAAGGATTAACTTTCAGGATGCTGTTTTATGGAGGGTGAAAGGAAGGTTACTTGAAATTATCTTCACATAACAGGCTTTTTTGGTGTCTGAATATTTTTCTGCAGTAACAATTTTTATTATTTTTTAGGCAGAAATGAATTTCTTATTGTGGTTTCCATGTTTTGCATTTAATATACTTTTTTACATTATACACTAGATGTAATATATGGCAGCAAAACATTTTCTAACGCTCAACAGATGAAACAGATTAACTTAAAACCCAGAACTGAAGTTGTGTCCTTCACCTGCTGAAAATGTTTCCCACAGGGTCCTTCTAAGAAATCAAACCCAAGTATTATTTCACATTGGCTCGTATAAATGTTGTCTTATGTTCTTGAGGAAAAATTGTCCCCTTGGGAAATTCTTTTTATTGCATACACCACAGTGGAGGATAATCCATGCATCATTTCTCAAGGAAATGATAGTGGGATTGCTTGTTACATCTTGGCAAGACAAGCCCCAAATTAAAAAACTGGTGTAGATATCCAAAGAAAGGTAAAAATAAAATAATCAGCTATGAAATGTGATTTTCCGAAACACCCACAGTGATGCAGCTGCTATGTTCATAGCCCTAAGAAATTACTTGAAAATTTATCTAAAGATCAACTCAGTATTGTCTCATTAGTAATTTACAAATGTGCTGCCACAGCGAGAAAAAAAATCACAAAAAACAATAGCAAATAAATGGAGAATTTCAAAAGAAAAAATGGTAACACCAGAACCTTGCTTAGACCTTGTAATTTCTGGAGATATGCATCTCTAATTTAATTAAACTAGCCTATTCCGTCTCTATCTATTGTAAACACTTTGGCTAGATAGTGTTCTATTTAGGGTTTTATACCCCTGTGGGCACTTAAACAAGGACATTTGGCATAAGTCTAGATTCTCGCCAAGTCCAGAATCCATTTTCATAGGATCTGGTAAGAAGATGTCACTGAGTCAGTTATGACATCCTAATTCCATGGACTAGTTCCATTAGCCCCAGCATGAATTAGAGCAAATAAAGAACTTTTCTCACTTACCTTGGCAAACTACTCTCCCAAAACTCTGCACGCCAGCTAAGTCTCAGCAGAATGGAGATCAGCTTTCCCCCGCCTTTCCCTTCTTCACTCCATCCATGGAGAAAGAAAAGGACAAGAGATCAGTGAGACAATCTTGGTTTGAAAATGTCATCCAGGCTATAGAGTCAAAATATTTGTGAACCCTGTGGGTTCACATCGCTATAGTTCCTCTCTGTAAACTGTCTTATGTCACAGACTAACGAGGCTGTGATCTTTTGTTCTGGTGTTTACAAAAAAAATGTTGATATTAAAACTTTGGAAATAGTGTTTCTTTTAAACTTATTCTTTTAAACTTATTCTCATGAGTCTAAAATATAAAAATTCGAACTGAAGAAGAAAGGCCTCGCACTGTCAGCCGACTTCAAAGAGGGATGATCCTGTAGCAGAGCAGACTTGTCTGGTGGTATTAGTAGATGTTGACATCTGTGGTAAATAGGAATAGAACTGATTGAAATCTAGTATGTTAGTTTGGTGAAACTTCAGGAAATTAAAATATTCTTAAACACTTGTTTAAATCGAGTTCATAAAGGCTGCCACACAAGCAGCTGCTGACATGTATCACTGTTCAAACACTATTCCAAGCAGGCAACCACCTGGAGAACCACTGTAATTCATCAGTATGGTAAGAAACTATTGAAAAAGTAAGATAAGGATAGAGGTGAGGGCAAAGCTCACTTCAGAAAAATGTCTTCTAGGTTGGCAGTGTGAGGCTGGGAGTGCTTGCTCCTTGTGTAGCTCATAAGGGGCAGAGGAGGAGGTAGCACACAAGTGGTTTGTGGACAAGTTGTCAGCAGTTATGCATGCTCAGCAGAGCTATCCAGAAAAGACAAAATGATGTTACTTGTTATTTGGGTACAGAAATGTCCACAGAGCTCATTAGTAGGTAACTGAGCTACTTAAATTCATAAATGAAAGAGCTGGTGGGAAAATTCCAAACTTTGTAATTATGACAAGTTTCCTTAACATTTTGATGTGCTTTTATGGGGTTCAGAGAAATCACATTTTGGGGGAAAAATAATCATCCTGATATTTTACAAGCTGTAGGATTTGTACAAAAATGTAAAGTTTTTGGTAATATTTTTCATGAAAAATAGCCAAGGCATTACAGAGGCACTGTCAAGGATTATCCGTACCTCTGCCTACTATCCCATGCAGTAGCTTTAATAACCCATCCATGTGGGCACAAATGATACTGCAAGGTGTGACCTTAAGCAGATCAATAGTGACTACAGGGCTCTGGGAGAATGGGTGAAGGAGTTTGGAGCACAAGTGATGTTCTCTTCAGCCCTTTCTGTCAAAGGTAGGGGTCCAGGGGGAGAGAGGTGCATCCTAGAGGAAAATGCCTGGCTACAAAGATGGTGTCTCCAAGAGGGCTTTGGCTTCCTTGACCATGGGATGCTTTTCCAAGAAGGACTGCTAAGCAGGGATGGGGTTCACCTTTTGAGGAAGGGGAAAGAGAAGATTTGAATTCAGACTGGCTAATCTAGTGTGGAGGGCTTTAAACTAGGTTCAATGGGGGCAGGTGACCAAAGTCCACAGGTAAGTGAAAAACATGGAGACCTGGGAGACCATGGAGACCTGGGAGGAAGCATGGGCTATTAAATCAGTGATAAAGGAGAGATGAGGCAGAACTGGGGGGGCAAAATCAAATCAGTATTTTAGATGCCTGTATACAAATGCAAGGAGTATGGTAAATAAGCAGGAAGAACTTGAAGAGGTAATAAACAAACACAACTATGACATAGTTGGTGTCACAGAGACCTAGTGGAATAATACACATGATTGGAATATTGGTATAGAAGGTACAGCTTGATCAGGAAGGACAGGCAGGGGAAAAAGGAAGGAGGTGTTGCCTTATATATAAAAAATGTGTACACTTGGGCTGAGGCTGAGAGGGACATAGGAGACAGACTTGTTGAGAGTCTCTGGGTTGGGCCAAAAGGTATAAAAACAAAGGTGATGTCATTCTAGGGGGCTACTACAGACCCCCTTCCCAGGCAGAAGTGGTGGATGAGGCTTTTTTTTAACAACTAACAAAATCATCCAAAACGCAGGATTTGTGGTGATGGGGGACTTCAAATATCCAGACGTATGTTGAGAAACTAATACAGCAGGGCACAGACTATTCAATAAGTTCTTGGACTGCATTGCACACAATTTTTTATTTCAGAAGGATGAGAAAGCTACTGGGGGGAAGCTATTCTAGATTTGATTTTAACAAATAGGGAGTAACTGGTTGAAAATTTGAAAGTGATCATGAAATCATAGACTTCATAATTCTAAGGAATGGTAGCAGGGAGAACAGCAAAATAGAGACAGTGGATTTTAGGAAAGCAGATTTTAGTAAACTCAGAGTGTTGGTAGGTTAGGTCCCATGGGAAGCAAGACTAAGAGGAAAAACCACTGAAGAGAGTTGGCAGTTTTTCAAAGGGACATTATTAAAGACCCCAAAGCAAACTATTCCTCTGGTTGGAAAGATAGAAAGTATGGCAAGAGAACACCTTGGCTTAACCAGGAGATCTTACATGATATAAAAATAAAAAAGGAGTCATATAAAAAGTGGAAACTAGGTCAAATTACAAAGGATGAACATAAGCATACAACGCAAATATGCAGGGGCAAGATTAGAAAGGCAAAGGCACAAAACGAGCTCAGTCTAGCTAGATACATAAAGGGTAATAAGAAAACATTCTACACATATATTAGAAGCAAGAGGAAGGCCAAGGGCAGGGTGGGCCCATTGCTCGGTGAAGAGGAAGAAACAGTAACAGGAAACCTGGAAATGACAGAGGCTTCTTCAGTTTTTTTCAAGAAGGTTGATGGTGACAGGATGCCTAACATAGTAGTAGTGGAAATGGGGTAGGTTTAGAAGTTAAAATTTTTTAAAAAAGGTAAAAATTACTCTAGAAAAGTTAGACGTCTGCAAGTCACGAGGGCTTGATGAAATGCAACCCAGAATACTCAAGGAGCTGATAGAGGAGGTATCTACGCCTTTAGCTACCATCTTTGAAAAAGTTGGGAGAGATTCCAAAAGACTGGAAAGGGCAAATAAAAACAACTCAGGAAACTACAGACCAGTAAGTTTAACTTCTCTGCCAGGGAAAATACTGGAGCAAGTAATTAAGGAATTAATCTGCAAACATCTGGAAGATAATTAGGTGATAGGTAACAGCCATCATGGATTTCTAAAGAACAAATCATGTCAAACCAATTTGATAACTTTCTTTGGTAAGATAACAAGTCTTGTGGATATGGGAGACACGGTGGATGTGGTATACCTAGACTTTAGTAAAGCATTTGACATAGTCTCGCGTGACCTTCTTATCAAGAAACTAGGGAAATACAACTTAGATGGGACTACTATAAGGTGAGTACAAAGTTGGCTGGATATCTGTTCTCAGAAAGTAGTTATTAATGGTTCAGAGTCATGCTGGAAGAGCATAACAAGTGGGATTCCACAAGGGTCTGCTTTGGGACCGGTTCTGTTCAAAATCTTCATCAACGATTTAGATATTGGCATAGAGAGTACGCATATTAAGTTTGCACATAATACCAAGCTGAGGGGGTTTGGAGGATAGGGTCATAATTCAAAATGATCTGGATAAACTGGAGAAATAGTCGGAGGTAAACAGGATGAAGTTTAAGAAGGACAAATGCAAAAGTACTCCACTTAGGAAGGAACAATCAGTTTTACACACACAGAATGGGAAGTGACTGTGTAGAAAAGAGTACTGCAGAAAGGGATTTAGGGGGTCATAGTGAACCACAAGCTAAATATGAGTCAACAGCGTGATACTGTTACAAAAAAAGCAAACATGATTCTGAGATGCATTAAGAGGAGTGTTGTGAACAAGTCATGACAAGTCATTCTTCTGCTCTACTCTGTGCTGGGTAGGCCTCAGTTGGAGTATTGTGTCTAGTTCTGGACATCACATGTCAAGAAAGATGTGGAGAAATTGGAGAAGATCCAGAGAGGAGCAACAAAAATGTTTGAAGGTCTAGAAAACATGAGCTATGAAGGAAGACTGAAAGAATTAGGCTTATTTAGTTTAGAAAAGAGAAGACTGAGCGGGGACATGATAGCGGTTTTCAAGTACCTAAAGGAGGAGGGAGAAAAATTGTTCTCCTTGAACTCTTCTTCTAGTTTTCATGATGATAGTTTGATGAAGCAGGGAAAGTGCTGATTTAAATTTCAGTGGCAGAGAATGATGATGGTGTTACTCTAACCTATCAGTTAGTTTAACACTTCATTATAATAACTGGTTTTCTGGTATTCGCAGCCAACACTACATGTGTCCAGTTGACAGATAGCACTCCAGTGGCAATGGATAGAGTGAGAACATCAACACTAATAGCTGAGATGATGTCCTATTCCTCAAACTCAGACTTGATCGATGAACCCAAAGACTGGGAAGAGCTGTTAAAATGAGAATCATGGAAAAGGTTGTGGTGAATATTTTCTGATTATTGTACAGGTTTTTCTCACGTGGCATTGTACTACAGACAAATGTTACATTTTATTTCAAACTAGGGACCAGATCATGAAGACACTTATGCACACGATTAATGTTAAGCAAGGGAGTGGTGATAGGTATACATTTGTAAGGTATTTAGTTGATTAATGGGAGTGAGGTACCTAAATATCTTTTTAAAAGTGGTGCATAGTGTCCATGGGGTCAGGGAGTAGGAGTCTATTTTCAGAGAGGAGAAAATGAACACAGAGTGAGAGAGAGAATGAGTGGACACTGAATTACTATAGAAATTTAACTCAATGCATCTAATACTGGAGTATGTGTATGTGTGTTTGTATTGATCTGCAGGATTTCTAGAAATCCATGCAACAACCTGGGATTCAAGGATGAAATGGGAAAAATCTTTACACAATGCATGAATTAAAAAAAGCTATTGCTGTGGCTTTTTGGTATTGTATGTGCTGTCTGGTATTCAAAGACCAGATACAGCTTGAACTCAGCCATTCTGTCCTAGAGGCAGGACATCCCTCTCCTCCCCTAATAAGAACACACACAGCATTAAAAACAACAATCTGTATTTTTGGCATTTGTGCATTTCGTTTGTTTGTTTTCCTCCTGCTTTTGGCCCCCGTTGGTCATGTTTGCTTCATTGTAGCATGGCAGAGCATCACAAATATTATAGTGCATTATACATTCTGCATACAATTGCCTGGTTTCAATCAAGCTACAAGAGGCAAAAAATAAGGTTAAATAAAGGCAGGCAGGCAGTGCAGTCCATTACAAGACCCAGGTCTTTATTCACTAATAATTTACAGTACAGTTTGTAATAACTTCACAAGAAGTTAAGATATGAACAGTTGTTCATGCCTCACATATTTTTGTATGTCTCTCAATGCACCTAAATCAGTGTTGCTATGACAACTTCTTTGTTTATGTGAAGCAAAAATAAAACATTTAAAAAGTGTTTTCTAGGAACCTTGTATCTATCATTTTGGGGATGCTATTTAAAACTGGACTAAATCCATCTTGTGGCACCCACAAACCCGTTTGATCCAGCTATGTTTTAATTCCATAGAATTGTCTTTAATAGAACCTAGCAATTTGTGTAGGCAATATTATTTTATGCAGGACAGCCTATTACAGTGAGAGTATTATGTTCATTTTCTGTAAATGGACTTGGAGATATGATGACCTTCAACAATCATCAGTAAAATATGGTGATTATAGAAGAATCTAGCATTATCTGTGTGCCGTCTAACCTAGTCAGCCCTACCAGCAAAAACCATGATGTTTGCATCATGAATCATTTGGTTAAAAAATGATCTAGGGACAAGCAACGTAATTGTTTGGGATGCAAATTATGGTTCATTTACAGTAATTGACCTGGAAATCCTCAGAGAAGTTTCTACAAATGTGACATTTGAGATAAGATTGAACACTGTTTTCAGGAGGAGAAAACGAACCTATTTCTTATTAAGACATTTAGTTTAGATTATTTCAAACTCAAATTGGAAGAACAAAAGAAAATATATTTGCTAATACAAGCTGTTCAGTGGATAGTATCTACCAACAAATGAGCAAGTTATCAACATAATATTGTTTAATAGGATTTAGAAAAACTAATACTTTTTATTTGAGTAGTATTTCCACATGTTGGATGGAGCCAGGGTTATAAATTTGATATTCTGATTGTGTATAGGTACCCCCAGTAAGCAGTGAAATGAATCTTGTGTAATTATGTTTCTTTGAAAGAGAAGACGTTGTTTTAAAATTATGTGTACAGACTGATATGTAGATTAGATGTAAAATAGAGCCAGAGAGAACATGGGCCTTTTGGACAGCAATGTTCCAAGTCAGAAATATCTATTGTGCTAGATTTACAAAGGGGATTTAGATTTAGCATTGCAATGCCTAACTTTAGCGCACTTTAATCCTTAGTGGAACCTCTAACTGCAAATTAGGCAACCAACCTTTCTATACAATACATTGAGAAAGTTAGACCTAAGAACAGGAGTCACAAAAGTGAGTAGTGAGGAGCCACCTAAGCCAAATATTGAAAATGTTGAGGAGAGGAGTGTTTTGACTTTTCCATCAAAGGGAGTTAGGTACCTAACTTTGGGCTGCAAGAAGGTTTCTCCCCTTTCTTGGGATTCTCAGCCAAAAACTCTACTGGAATTAGGAGTATAAGCTAAGTCAGCTCTTTCTCACAAAAGCAATGAGGGGGAGGGGGGTTCTTGTACCCTATAGCTGCATATTCAGAGCATTCATCCAGCCTGTGGGAGAGCCATGTTCAAATGCCCACTCTGAACCAGAGCAGGGGCTTGGAACAAGGTCTCTCACTGCTTAGGTGAGTGCCCTAATCACTGGGATATAAACTATTCTGGAGTGGGTCTCTCACACTCTCTTTTTTGAAGCTGTTCCATTATGTATAAATAATGTAGTCACTGAGCCAGAGAGCACAAACAAGAATGAGTCTGTAGCCCAGTGGTTAAGACACTCAGCTGACAGGCCTGGGTCCTAATCTCTGCAATAACTATGGGGATACAGGGTATAAGGGGAGGTTACCACCACCTCCTCCTCCTCTGGCTGTGTTTTGTTTGCGGCACAATTTGCTAGATGCATCTCTAAGGTGACCCATGAGCATATTCACTAGATGAAACCTGGCAGGCAAGTGAATCTTGCTGGGGCTTAGGTGTACACACCTGCTGGGTGTAGTTCGCTGTCCCCTGTAGTGGCACTTAGATGAGAGAGAGAGAGACAGAGACTGAATGTGCTCTATAGGCTTAGCTAAGAGCCAGCTGGCTTTTAGCTCAAGCAATAAAGGCTCATTCATGAAGCTCCAGAGGTCCCATGTTTGGTTCCACCTCTCTGCATTACATAGATATGAACTAGGTGCTGGACATCACGACTGAGATGTTGGGGCTCATGCATAGGGCAGAGATATAGGCAGGTGGGGAATTTAGGTGCAGCTGAACAGGGATTTTGATGGCCTATATTTTGGATTTATGCACCGTAAATGGCATTTGGGCACCTAAATATCATTGTGTATCTAGTCTAGCATCTACTCAGGACAAAACAAAAAACTGTCAGTCTCTAGAATGTCCACCTAAAGTTCAGTAATGTTGCCACTCTTTGATGCAAGCAGCTAGTCCAAGTTTGAGGTCTTGTGGGTATTCCAGTTGAAAGCAGAAATTAGCAGAAATTAGTGTTATTTCTTTGATGTGGCTTTATTTATTTACAAAAAATGCATTTCTGAGTCTGTGAACACAGAGGGAATCAAATAGCAGGAAACAGCTTATTTTGCTCACAACCCCAAGAGAACTGTTTTAGCCTGCACCCCTGATCCAAGAAACCACTTCCAGGAGTTCAAGCTAAGAGAGTGCCACCATGCTTTCAACTGCTCCTTCAAAGAGTCTCTCCCTCTAGCCTTGTTTGGCCTCATTTACTGTGGGACTTCTCTTCCCAAACCTCCAAAATACTACTAAGCCAAAGATATCTGGGTGGATTCACACACATCTTTTGTCAGAGGAGGGGTTAATGGGTACAATTCTGTTAGTTGAAGCTCATAACTGTAACATACAGGGAATATGTGCAGATAAAGGCTGCTATAACAATTGTCCCATTGAAATCAGTGAGTAAGAACATTATTCAGCATGGTAAAGGGTGTTAGAAATCTAGCCCTATATTCCTTTCTAAAATTAAGTGGCTGTGGACTGCAGCAACAGGTGCAGATTTTATAATGAATTTTGTATTTTCCTTCTCAGTGCAAAATGTCTAGGAGAGCTTTTTCCTGCTCTGGTTCCTGTGTGTGCTATGAATCTCGGCCGACCAATCATCTTGGTAAGATTCAGCTTGCAGAAAAGTCTTGCAGTAAGCGGATGTTACATTTGACCTGCAGCTTTACAAGTTTTGACTTGGCCAAGGGCAAAACAGTTTTTCTGATGAGACTTGGTCTTCTGGTGTGGTAAAAATTAGCAGACCTGCACTGCAAAATGATGTACTCAATCTTGTTTTCATAAAACTGGCTGAAATGGTGCTGGTTTTGCTCCATGTGTGAAATTTCACATAGCTCTAGTCTTTAATGTATCTATGCCAAGAATAGTATAAAATTGTACACAAGAGATGGAATAGCTGGTGACCAGAGAATTTGATTAAAGCAGGGAGTTACAATCAGTTCAAAGAGGTGGGCATTTCTAAACCTAAACAGAACAAGTTCTCAGGGCCAGATAAGTTTATTATGTTGACTACTTACTTAATTGATGGATTATATAAAGAGTGGCGGTCTCTGTCCCTTAGTTAGGAAGTGGTATGCTTACCTTTAGGGGTAAGTAAATTGCTTGGAATAAACCAACCCAAACCTGACACATTATTTTCCCTTTTTCTTTTTATGCCTCTCTACTAGGGTCCATCAAGGATCAGAATTGGAAAGACTGCCTTATAATATTTTGGTGGCTGACCAGAGACTGGGGGACCAATTCAGAATTGTTGAAACATAAATGGTTTACTCAGTTGAATTCCAATTTCTAGCATAGTTCTCTTCGAAGAGGCACCATTCAAACTCACAACCTTTCCAGAAAATTCTATGGGTTAAAGTAGTAGAACACTAAAATCCTAATTACTGTAGCTACAGAGTGGCTAAAATTATGTGAACTCAGAAGTGGCTGATGACCTTCCCATGAGGAACAGGCTCTGCATGTTCCTCACATACTGCTTTTTAAAATGCTTGTGTATGCTGGTTATTATTTCACCTTCTACAGCTCAAGGGCTCTGGCCATTGTATAACATGTGATGCCTCCATGTCTGAGGTAAATATACATATTGCAGCTACTGTGGTGAAATAGCAGAGGGTTAATAAATTCTTCAAAATCATCAGAATATCAGAAAGATACAAGTAAAAACATTTTATGCAACTGTTTTAACCATTCTTTTCTTCTACATTTTTCTCTTCTTTTCTCTTTCTATGTCTTCCCTCCATCCCTTGCTTTATCTTCTTTGAGTCTATTTTTAGTCTCAGGTGAAAGTTTGTGGGGTGGATAGGTATGGTAGCTGACAGCCTGTGTCTATCACCTAGAGCTGATCAGCAAATGGAATCTCTATATTTGTTGGAAATGCCAATGTTGTGCTATATGTTTTTTATCCTGAATAAGATTGAAAAGTTAGAATATGGAAACTTTTCCTAGAACAAAAATATTCTCAAAAAATGCATTTAAGAAATCTCTAAATATTGTCGTTGGACATTTTCTGTTGAAATGAAACACTGAGATTCTGGAAACAAGATGTTCTGTTATGTCATATCTTATCAAAATATTTAGTTTTGTGTCACTTAAAATGCCATGGTGCCTTCTGAGAGTTGTAGTTTGGGTGTCTCATGTCCCATTTGTCCCCTATTAACAAAGTAAGTTTCCAGGCCAGACTATATCTTCCAGGATGCATGACAATCATGGGATTTCCAGGATTCACTGCACCAACTCAGCAAGATGAGAGATCACTTGGTGAAGAATGGGTCTGAGGTATTTGAACAACAGCTGTCATGAGGCACTGTAACTGCTCAGAGAAACACAGGTTAAACTAAATGTTTCAATTTGGATCAAACATTTTTTGGCAATATTGAGATTTCAGATTTGGAGAAACCACAGTTTCTCGTGAAATTAATAATTTAAACTGAAAATTCCTCTCCAAAGAAACAGTTAGCATGAGATTGCCAGCTTAGTTCTTCAGATACAAAACATTTAAACAAGCATCTGAATTTTGTTTGCTTATCCAAACTGCATCTTTGGATCTAAGTCACAGTTACTTAAATTGTACTTGCGACAAGGAGTCCTGTGGCACCTTATAGGCTAACAGATCTATTGGAGCATAAGCTTCCGTGGGCAAAGACCCACTTCATCATGTCATGCATCTGATGAAGTGGGTCTTTGCCCATGAAAGCTTATGCTCCAATAGATCTGTTAGTCTATAAGGTGCCACAGGACTCCTTGTCGCTTTTGCAGATCCAGACTAACACGGCTACCCCTCTGATACTTAAATTGTACTTGTTACACTTGGTCTGTCATGAAGCAACACAGTGTCAAGACTTAAACTTTAGCAGCTTTGCAAAATCACCAATAGATGATATCTTCACTGTGCACTCAACAGTTTGATTTGCAAAGTTAAGAAGTCTCTTTGTCAGGACTAAAGCAGTGATGGAATTTGGCAGTCCACATGGAATTCATAGTTTAAGTCAAATGTTGAGGTACTCAAATTAAGCTACTGCTTCTCATCTCTACATACAAGTATTAAAAAGATGTAAAATTACCTTTTTTCCTACAATGTATGTATTCAAGAATAGTGCACAGATTAGAAAGTGTATTCTACATTCATGACCTTTGGGTACTATTAAATGCTCACCTATGGGACGACCTTCTGGTACCATATATTAGGTATATTGTTTTTTTCTTTACAAAAGTAGAGCTAGGGGTCCATTACAGCTTGAGACATTTAAGAAAATGTTCAAAATAAATAGTGGAACAGAATTGTCTTTGGGCTAGAAAGCCAACTGGAGTCAGTCACAGTAATTCCATTGATTTCAGTGCATCTATGCCAATTTATACCATCTGAGAAGCTTGCTCATTGCTTTTTAAGGAAAATTACTCATAATCGGAATCTAATTTTGAATGAATAGTCTTCTTTAAATTATAAACAAAGGAACTGAAACATGGATCTGCCCATATTTGATTCTCCTAGAATATTCATTAGCTCGGGTGAGTAGAAGCTATACATGTCTCTTGCTTGCTATTTACAGCTCTTGACTCTATTTTATTTCTATTTCCTGGTCTTTCCTTTACTGCTCCTACCCTCTCTGGTTCCCTCTTTTCAAGAATACCACACTCTTTGTATCCAAGAGCTATTCATTTGTACTGTCTTGATGACAGTGACTTCCCAATATCACATCTTTTCATTTTCTTTTGTGCAGTACTACAATTCTGCAAGCTGCTGCGTGGTCACTGATAACATAAATGTAATCAGCTCACTCAAACTTGCCTCTGAAAAAGTTCCAGTGGATTAACAATTTCTAGAGGTAAAATGTCTTTTTTTTCTTAAAACATAGTTATATTTGCAGAAATATTGTGCCTAGTCTACTAAAATGCCATTACAAATCTCCAGTGAGACAATTACACATCTTCCAAACATTTTATGCTAAAGAAGCTTTGCTAATAATGCCAAGCAGCAAAGGCTTATTTATTAACCTAAATCCTGTTACCAGTTAATAGCAGGCATATTTATAAGCCCATTACTATATGAATATGAGCTCATTAATACTGACTAAAATATTAACTATATTGTCATTATCCAAGGATTTTTCTTTAGTAATGGCTGGCAATTTAGCAATGATAACCTTTTTTGTAATAAGATTATCAACTTGCTATAATCCTCTGCTACTCAGAAAAAGTAGAGGAAACATTCTTTTTTTGTTTAACTGATGAGAAAGTGACAGCTCCCTAACAAAGATCACTGATGACTAATGCTGCAAACCTGCAAAGCCTTGCACATTTTACAGACAATACCTCCCATTGACATAAGTGGGACTACTCATAGGGTGAAAACCTAACTCCTTTCATAGTAAATGGCAATTGACCTCAATATGGCCTGGATTTCACTCCTAGCATCTCAAGGTAAGGACATGCATAAATCTTTGTCCCAATATATGAGTGTGCAATACTCTATGCCCTTGTGTGGGATTGCTCTTGCTAAGAGACCTCTAGGATGCAAGGCATCTGCAGGGGAGCAGGGGAGCAGAGCATGCCCTCTGCTCCCCTGGAAGCTCCAGGCAGGAATTGTTGAGTATTCCTGAGTGATGCTGCTGCACCCTAGCTAATAGCTGGGCAGAGGACACTGAAATATGTGTTCCTAAAACTTACTGGTACAAACTGCAAGTATTACACTGGAAGATAACAGAGGGGCTTGTGTAACATTTATAACACAGCAGCAGCACTAATGTAGCACTTAGTGATGGTACTATATCTATGCTGCTGGGAGAGCGTCTCATGCTGGCATATTACACCACCACCCTGAGGGCAGTAGCTGTGTTGATGAAAGAAGCCCTCTCATCAATATAATGCTGTTCATACTAGGGAATTAAGTCGGTATAACTAAAATGCTCAGGAGCGTGGAAAATCCATGTAGTAATCCATGGAGTGTAGACCGCTACAAAGACATCTTTTTTAATTCTAGTGAATTTAGCATTTTGCCCACTTTCCAGATTATCAGTGGTGATGCCATTCTCTGTTTACTTGGAGGACAAGTAGGATGTGAGGAGCAACACTGCAAATTCCCCCATACTGTTCCAGTGAGGCCTGATTCTTATGAATGCTAATGCCCCTTTCCATTTGCCTGGCAGCGTAAAGGTTGGTGTAAGTTTAATTCACTACCACTTTACAGCCTTTTACAGTGCCAAATGTAAACGAGCCTTATGAATGAAAATCAAGCCTTCAACCCTAATGTTCAAGGATTATTTATTGGGCACCTGAGAGTCATGTTCCCATGCCCCCTCAGTCCCTGCTACCACAAAGTTGCCAACTATTGCTAATAATGGTGGTGATTTTTATGTGACCAGCAAAGGCAGACGACATAGTGATTAAGCTTGAATATAATTTTGTGTACATTTGCTGCCATCTACAAACACTATTAAAATGATCTGTATAAACATGCTAATCATCAACTGTAATTAGTATCATGTAACCAATGCTTTTTCATTTTTATGGCACTGGCAATTAGGTACGTATTATACATATTTAATGATGCAAATATGCCATAAAGATGAAGAAATGCAATTTTATTACCATGCACTAAACTTATTAGAAAGGGTACTCAAATCAGCCCTGGATATATGACTTCTGTCTTTCTGCAAATGACATCAACTCCAGCAAGGCCATGACAGAACCCAAAACTGTAAAAATCACAAATATTTCATTCCAAGAGCTTGGTTATAATATTAGAGCCATTCCTGGATTAGCGTGTTGCCCTAACTCCAAGACCTTAAATGAATTTACATTTTTTCCAGTGTATGCCTCAGTCTGATTATAAGCATATAAAATATAATTCAAGCAATGTAACACATGAATCCCACAAGACTAGTATGTTTTAAACAAAAGTGTGTATGTTGTTTGATGTGATGGCATCTTATGCTGTTAATATATGAAGCTGTCTTTCCCTGTTTAATGGCTCAGAAGACTTCAAAGTATTAAAACAATCATTATTTATGACTTCAGTAACTACTAACAATTGTATGTGATCTGATTCAAAGTGATGTGTATATGTACAGTGTGAAAGATATGTACAGAAGTACATTTCACATAGTGAAAAACATCTCTTTTACTATCAAAGTTGAGGGCAATTTAGGGGCAAAGTGAGGCAGAATTTGTTTTACTGATTTCCATCGATGGTGATAGGATACTTTAAATATGTGATGGAAGGTGCCTCTACTTCAAGAAAAAACAGCAAGGAGTCCTGTGCCACTGTAAAAACTAACACATTTATTTGGGCATAAACTTTAGTCGGCTGGAACCCACTTCGTCAGATGCAAGAAGGCTTAATTAACAGCTCAATTCTGAAGAGTAGATACAGTATCTGGCTGAGGAAGGTGTTTTGATATGATACCAGTAGTGATACATCAGAAATGGTTTATCTCAGATACTAAAATCTGAATGCTTATCCAAATTTATCTTAAAGTCTTAGGTCTTACAAGGACAGTTTTATTCACTAACAGTCCTAGCTGGAAATCAACACACAAAAGAGCATACAAAAATAAATTAAATTTGCTATCCTTTTTTGATCTTTAATAACTTTAGGTTAAGGTTTCTTTTCAAGGTTTTTTATCAGTTCTTATTTCCTCTGTAATTAATTATTCACTTAGTAGTAGAAATTCTGTAAGTCCTTCAGCAAAGATTCAAGTATTTTTAAACACAAGGATAAGTGGGTCTTGCTTAGAGGTGATGTTTTTCTTGGCTATGTCTAGACTGCAGAGCTTTTTCGGGATATCACATCCAAGGAATGCGTCCGCTTTTTTGGAACAGTTTCAGAAAAAGCGGACGTGTTTCTTTCGGCATCCCTGTATTCCTCTCAATGAGAGGAATAAGGGAAGTTCCAAAAGAGGAATTTTTCTCTGAAATTTGGCCCCATTTAGATGGGCCAAATTTTGGAAAAGCCTCTTTCAAGAAAAAAAGCAGAAAAAGCTACGCAAATTGCGCTTTGCAATTTGCATTTCTTTTTCTGACTTTCCTCGGCAGTCTAGACATAGCCTTGGTGTCTAGCAATGAAGATATGACTCCTCCTTTGATGTAGACATTCAGAAATCATGCCTCAGTTATTATAGATGTATTGACATGATGGCTCCAGAAGGTAGAAAGGTCAGATGAATACTGTGTATGTCTCTTACCTCCACATCGGTATTACTTACCATTTAAAAATATGCAGCATATTCTGTTTACCCAAGAGAAAATAAGTCTTCTATGCTTCATTGGCATGCACTTAACACAGTCTCTTTTGCTTGCATTCCAGCCTGTGCTGTCACCTAAGTAAAGGTGACTGTGGAAACAAATAAGAATACAGACAATGCATACAGATGAATATTTCTTTGTGGTATTATCTTGTTGAAGGGAGAGTGTAAGAACACATGGAGTAATCTTGTAAAACTCAAAATTTACAGAAAGTAAAACTCAAAATATTTTATTTATTCATTACCTGTGAGCATAGGGTGTTATGGCTTAATTTTTGTTCTGATTTGCTCTGACACTTGATTTTAGGCTACCGTAATTTTTGGACAGAAAATGCAACTGTTCATAAAGGTTTCTGCATAGTTCCAAAGATGGGGGAATTGAGATTTTATAATAAGGGTCCTTTACAAAGATTATCTTTAAATGATTAAAATGAAGACTCTCCAAATGATCCAAGTATTAATAAAGTTAGTTTCAGATGAAGTGTTATCCTACATACACTAACTAAGCTAACAGGCTTGATAGAAAATCATGGATAATATACAGTGCTGTTGATTTGCATATATCTGATCATCTGGTATCCTTCTTCATAGCATTTCCTGAAAGCCTTGGAAAATAGATGGGCCTTGCAGCATGTTCTGAACGTAACCAAATCTGGGCTCTGTTGCACCTAAGGTGATAGCAGAAGCTGGAAACTTGTGCTTCACTACTTTTCCAATTTTGTGTTTCCATCACACCCAGGCATAACATGACTAGCTGTTCTAAAGATACCTGGTGCAGACAGGGAGAAACAGATTTTGAAAAGGCAAGGCATAAATCAGGTGTTTGGGTACCATGGCGGAGAGTACAAGTACATAGAGTAGATAGAGTGACAAGGGGAATGAAGTGAGAATGTAAGGGCAGAGTAGGTATAAGCGAATAAAGAAAATGAAGGAGAGTTTTACAGAATGTGGAGGAAGAAGAAACACAGAGACAAATGGGAAAGAGAAGACTGGGCTGAGAATGTTAAAAGTAACCTGAAAATATAACCTAAAAATTTCTGTATTCACAGATCTCTGCTATTCCCCTCCCCCCATCTAATTAGATTGTGACAGCAATCAAGAGATAAATATGTTGAAATCAACTTTAAAAATTGCTAGCGATATCTCATAATGCATTGTTCTGGGACATCAGAGATTCAAATTCAGAATTTTAAACTGAATTGTAATTGCATTAATCCAATAGAACTGCATCAAGCCTATTTTCTATTTCAATATGAACAGAGGTTTTAAACATTTCATTATTGTTATTATCAAAACACCAAATATAGAAGTTTAAAAATGCAGCATGTACAAAAAATATTGAGCTTAGGCAACAAAAACACATCTATATTTAGCTCTTTTAGTAGACATGTTTTGATACAGCATTCATTATTTATTGTGGGAACATGGATTAAGCTATAGTAGGCTTTCTGTACTCTCAAGAACTTCCACTGCCATTACATTAAAATAACAAAGAGATAGTTGGAGACTTGGGCATGGGAACTGAGTGGGGTGGTTGCATATGTCTATTCAATAGCAACATCAATTTCAAAATCTTTACTGGCATTGAAATGTAAACCAGTGTTGCAAAAGTTAATATATTAATACATCAAATCCTTGCAGGTGTATGGCTGGTTAGCACTTGACTGGCCATGTGTGCATGTAAATATCCCATTCTGCATGCTCAGTCATGGCCTGGGTTTTGTGCTTTTCAATCAGACAAGCACAATTTGGTGTGCGCTGAAATGCGTGAACAATGTCAGAAAATCCACATTTTTTTTTCTTTCAGACAATTTTGAGGGGAAATAATCCCCTTTCAAAAAGTTTTGAATACAAGATTTTGGGGTTTTTTTTTCCAGAGGAAGTTTCACTTTAGTTAAAAGTTTTCATTTGATTTCAGTTCAGAACAACATTTTAAAATAATACATTTTATCTTTTTTTAAAAGGTCAAAACTTAACCTTTTTTTCCTTAAAATGTTTTGTTTCAGTTTTTGGAAACTGAAAAAATTCTGTCTTCCATTTTTGGATACTCTCCTCTTTCCCAGCTTTCTTTCTTTTTGAAAATTATTCCCCTTTCTGCTTCTGGAAAAAGAGGAGACAGTTTAAAAAGTATGTGAATGTGTGGGGAAAGCACTCATTATGATATGGAAAATAAGTCACAAAAGAGAAAGCTCACAAGTACATTTATGGCTTGTACAACCATTCCCAAAGAGAAGATTCTGTGACATCGAGCACAGCTACTTTTGTAGAGCAGCAGCATCTCGCTGTTTTTTGCCACCCAGTGATTCTGAATAACTGCAAGTCAAAAAGCTCTCTCTGTTTCCTACCTCCATTAAACAAACAGTGCAAAGAACAGTTTGAAATGTGTCAAAAAGACATACTCTGGAGAACTTGAAGGTGTTACAAAAATAATAGATGCACTGGCCAACAAAGTGCTTGTGACTGTTTGCTCCCAGCCAAAACAATTTCCCAGCCCCAGCTGCAGGAAGGGCATACCATGTGCTTATGACTAATGGGAGGGTGGAGTAGTAACTCTTGTTTAGGCATAGAGCCTATTGTGCAATGACAGAAGATTGCTATTGATATGTCAACGCCAGAGAGTTGAGAAATATGAATATATTTTTGGGCTCCAAAAGTTTTACTTTTATTTTGAATTACTGCCATCTTCCAATTATTTCACCTTAAGCAACATATACAGTTACACTTCTAAGCCTTTCACAGAAGAAGGCTGACTAATATTGATGGAAGTTGTGTGCATGTGGGAAGAAGGCACTTCAGAGTTCAGGGGTCCTGCTGACATCCCTGGATGGAGGCAAGGAGGACCGACGATTATGAAGGAAGATCCCTGTTAGTAAATGAACTACTTCAAGAGATGTTTCAGTCTAGACAATTGCAGATGATTCTTCCTTTTGGGTGACTTCCATGCTTCTTCCTTCCACCCACCTAGACCAAGTTTCTAAATAAGGGAAGAGGGAGTATTTGGGAAGCAGGAAGGCAGGAGGACAAGAGGAATGAAACAATTTGTGTTATGGTTATTTGGAATGAGTCAGTAAGGGACAGAAGCAACACAAAGGGGCTAAGAAGCTGGTATCCTGATATGGATCACTCCAGTATAGAGGGGAATCTGTAAGGCTACGTCTACACTGCAGGCTTCTTGCGCAAGAACTGTTTTGCACAAGAGTTCTTGTGCAAAAGGTCTTGTGCAAGAACGTGTCCA
Organism: Rafetus swinhoei; assembly: GCA_019425775.1. Taxonomy (NCBI): domain Eukaryota; kingdom Metazoa; phylum Chordata; order Testudines; family Trionychidae; genus Rafetus; species Rafetus swinhoei. The sequence continues at coordinate 62,334,652 of CM033427.1, forward strand.
CATGGCCATGTGCTTTTGCACAAGAGATGTGCTTTCGCATAAGAGCGTCCATGGCAGTGTGGACACTCTCTTGCACAAGAAAGCTCTGATGGCCATTTTAGCCATAGGGGTTTCTGGTGCAAGAAACCCCTGTTGCCCGTCCACATTGCCTTCTTGCGCAAGAGCTCTTGTGCAAGAGGGCTTATTCCTCCAGGGGAGATGAATAACTCTTACGCAAGAAGCCCTCTGTTCCAATGCCTTACTGTAAATTTACTTGCGCAAGAATGCACATGCAGTGTAGACGTTCCACAAGTTTTTGTGCAAGAATGGCTATTCTTGCGCAAGAAGCCTGCAGTGTAGACATAACCTAAGTGTTGTGCAGAACTGACAGAAACTTTGTAGTACCCCAGCTCCCAGCAGTAAAAGCATGCATAGGAAAAAGGCAGCATGGTTAGTGGGATGCTGTATCCCAGCAATCGCCAGCTACCACAAACAATCCCATGTCCTAGGAAGCCAAACATAGCTTAGTGTAGCCCTTGTGTTGCTCTAAATTGTGCTTGGAACTGAAGCAGTCCTATCTGGCCTCAGGATCAGGGGGAGACAAAAGTTGTGTAAAACAACACATCCCCCACCCCTTCCTCTTTCATGTGCCCCACCCTTCCTCTTTCTTCCCCTCTCTGTTCTGCATTTAAACAACTCTGCAGGATCAGAGTTCCATTAGCTTTTTGAGTTCATTGTGACATGATGGGTCAGCTTGTGTTAGTATGAACTTGTTAAAGATATTATACCATTCATTCTTTTGCTTGGGTTGTTAGGATTTGCTGATAAGTGGAAGCTAAACTCTTGAATTATTGTTCCACTTTGTGTGCCTAAAATTGTACCTAGTAGCCCATGCAAGAAATCAAGTATGCAAGATCCATTCAAAGAGAATAGTAATCTGCCTACAAAGCATCACATAACTAATTCAACAGCAAGAGCTGTCTGGATGAATTACTCATCCAGAAAAAAAGCAGTAACAATAATAACAGCTCTTCTTAAATGTAGATTTCAAAGTGCCTTTATACAGATGAGTATAATTATCTATAACCAATAGGGAAACTGAGTCCCAGACAAATTAAGAATATGATTTTTAAAAGCACCAAAACACTTCATAAATCCCAGTGAAAATCAGTGGGGTTTTTGTTCCTAAGTCACCTTGCTATTGTTTTGTTGTTGTTGTTTGTTGTTTTTTATCATCCCTGAATGACTTATCCATCTTCCCTGAGCAAGTCAGTGCTAGCAAACAGGTCATTTGATTGCTAATCCTCTGCTCTGGCTATTGAATAATGATGCCTGCAGGATTTGTAATATAAATACAGATTTTCAGTTTCACAATGCATCTCATTTGTGTATATAACTACTGTTACTCTGTTTGGAAATCTGGTATTTGTGTCTACAAATAGCCTATTAGATGCTTTCCATACTTTTAAAAAAGTGAGTCCCCAACTATTTGTTCATGTATAGTGGTATTCAAATATTCCCTTGAAGGTAAACTATGTTTGAATATTCCAGACAGAATAATTCCTAAGCATTTAATTTACATGTTCACACATTATTGAGCACAGCAAGCATACTATTGCTCATTGTTTCATATTTAGAGCCAGTTTACAGTGTTCATGCTTATAAAGTCCTTCAATATACTGAGTACACATTGTGTGCATATACATTTATATGAGCATGTGTATCTATAGTGATCCTATAACTTTGTCTAATGACTGCAAGGACATTTGACTAAGAGCTCAGATAATTCCTGATTAAAATTACTCAATGAAAATCTTCCACGTTTAGACAGGAAGCACCTTATTACTAATATTACTGGTTGTTCAACTTTGTGCGTGAATATTAACAGGTATTCTATCACCAATTCAATGTTTCCTTTAAAAGATACAATTTTTCACATGCAAACACCACTGCCTGCATTGAATGCAGGAGTCAAAAGTTTCAGATGCTAGTTCTGTGAATTAGTGATTGTGGGAATCTGGCTCAATATAGTAAACAAAATAGAGTTACGAAATTGAGACTCTCAGTAATTAAAGGATAATTTATTTCATTAAAACATGGCAGTCAATTTGATAAAATGTTTTTTGCTATTATTTGCCACTTTTATAAGCATTACAACTCTGAGATAAATTCCAATCTTGGATTGCAGTGGTTGTAAAGAGAAGTTTGAATATTGCAGCTTACAGATATCTGTCAGCAGCTGAAAAAAGTCCAAGCTTATTTTCTTTGAATGAGCCTGACTTTTTTTTTGCTAATGAGCGCAGTGTTCCCAGAGGAGCCCCACTGATGTAAGTCTGTTAATGTAAATACTCTGAGCCACAGTGGCAACAAAGTCAACAAATAGCAAGTTGACATTGAGAAAGAAAATACACCTGTTTCACACTGGCTCTGGTAAACTATGCAGTTGCTCTACAGTTGACAGATTATTTCTGATTATGGCAATGTCAACTCTAAAAAGCGCACACACATACAAATATGAAGAGCTTTCAAGTGACCAATTTTAGAATCCTGTTTACAAAAATGGAACAGAACTCTTAGAAAGCAAACTGATTAAAAAATAATAGTTTCAACTGTTGCAGCTTAGTTACAGTTTTAATGAGTACACTTCAGTCCAAATAAACACTTTCTGATCAAAGATAAGCACAAAAGGGTGGGGAAACCCCATGCAATTTAATGCACGCAGTTTCTGATCTTTTCTCCCTTCTCTGGAGAAGGGAACACTAGCCCTGGCGTGGAAGGGGCAAGAAATATGTCTTTTGAACCCCAAAAGTTTGTGCATGAAAAACTGTGGTGCAAATGTACAAGCCAGATTGAGGCTGCTAAATATTGCATATCTATTTTAATACATGTATTAAAATTTAATGTAAACTATGAGCAGTACAAATTTTGGAGGGTGAGGGGATAGTTCCTATAGTTAAACAGCATATTCAATACTCAAGCTTTTGCATGGATAGGAAGCAAGTTGAACAAGGAAAATATTGAAGCTTCCGAGGATTAGGACACAGGATTTATTTTCATATTCTGGTCTCTCTGCCAGCCTGAAGTAAATGTGGCCGATACAGTGGTAGGGGCACTAGTATTGCTCAAATGTACTTGTCTTTATTGCTACAGGGTGAGAGGTAATGGACAGAGCTACAGAAACCTCTTTGCAGAAAACTAAAATTTATTGGGTTATCACCTCAAAAGTCAATATTTTGCAGTTAAAATCATCTTTTGCTATTGGAAAAAGTGAACCATATTTTGATCCACACATTTCAGCAAAAAAGCTGTTGAATTACTGCTGAAAAAAATCCTATTTCATATTTGGAAAAAATATTTGCCATTAGTGATTTACACTGATATTTTAAAGGTTTTGGAGTGATCAAAAGAACTTCTGGGATGTAATTATGTTACAAAGAAAGGTGCTTCATTGAAATGACTTCTTAGCGAACAAGAATATCACAGGAAAGTAGCAACAATTTCCATCAAAAAAACCCAGAGAAACATTAACAATTACATTGGCAAGGACCCTGAATAACCAGACAAAAAGGTTTAGCCTAACACTCTGCCTTAGAAGGGATTTTATAGATGCTGGCTCATTCTCAGATACACTACACCCTGACTAAGAAAGCTGATTGTGCTATATATCCCACATGCACAACAGCTGCTGCAGAGTTCTATCAGGCACTTCAGATCCAAAAGTGGATAGAGAGCAACTAAATATATACAGAATGATGAACATATTTCTGTTTTTCATATGAAAACAATTCGTACATAACTTACATTACTATATCTTAAAACCTTATGTTCATTTAAATATTTGTTACGTAGCAATGAAAATGTGTGCAAATAGATGATGTTAAGATTCGTACCAAAACTCCCACTGAAGTCAATGAGACAGAAAAGGCTCAGAGTTAGATGCCTGGAGTAAGCTATGGATAGCAATAGACTGACACCTACCTAGATGACTTAATACTGGGAACCATTGTGCACCCACAACACTAAGCCCTGGTCTATACCAGGGTGGACTTTATTTTGAACACTAAGCCCTGATGGACTTTATTTTGAAAGAAACCCCCTAGGTCAAATTTATAAGTGGAGTGTCTAAACTACCAAGCTCATTATTTCAAAATAACAGGCTGCAAAATTCAAACTCTGAACTCCTGCTTTTCATCAGGAGTAATGCTAATTCCAAAGTAGTTATTTCGAATAGCGGTAGTGTGGATGCTCCAGTGCCGCTATTTTGAAATAACTACTCCCCAGAGTAATTTGAACTAATTACTTCCCAGTGCTTTCTGGGGCTCTATGTCTGAAGCAGTACATCCACATTAATGGAGCCTGCCTCAGACGAATTTTGAGGTTTTCCCATAGTGTGGACATACTAGTTCGATTTTATTAAATCAAGAGTTAAGTTGAATTTACTAATTTCAAAATAGTTTCCTAGTGTAGACATGGCCTTACTGATTTCAGCTTTTAGAATCAATCTTTTAACATGTTGGCCAGAGTGCTCAGTGCTGCCTGCTGGCATGAGTCTAAGACAAAAGAGTCAAAAGCCTCATGGGAAGCAGAGGTGAGGAAGAGAGCAAATGTAGCATCCTCAAATATGGCTCTACATGGGCAAGGCTCCAGAGAACACAATATATTTGGTAGAGCATGTAGACAAGAAGGGGAGCAAATATAAAATATTTTAAAACTTTTCACCATTTTTGTCCATTCAGAATTTTGAAATTTGAAACATTTCATTAGAGTATGAAAATTTTGAATAGCTCTCTTGTTTATCAGAAATGAGAGAGAAAATCTTTAAACATCATTTTTTCCATGAACAAATAATATTTACAATATATTTAAAAGATGTTGATCAGGTCTGCTTCTTGAAATGCTGATGAGCAGGGCTCGCCAAGCGTCGGCGAGCCCTGCTCGCCAGCCGCGCAGAACCGCACGCTGCGCATTCACAAACTGCACTGCGCTGCCATGCCGGGCTAAAATCTATTCACCATAGGCGAGTAGATTACATTAATTGTCGAGCCCTGCTGATGAGCATTAGATTCTACGTCACATAGGGTACGTCTAGACTGCATTGCTATTTTGGGATACAGGAAGTATCCCGAAATAGCAACGCCGTGTCTTTAAAAGCGCCCGCTATTTCCCGAAGTAGCAGGCATGCTATTCTGGCATCCCTGTAACCCTCGTTCCACAAGGGTTAAGGGATTTGTTGGAATAGTGCCTTATTTTGAAATTTGGCACTGTGTAAACACAATATATTTGGTAGAGCATGTAGACAAGAAGGGAGCAAATATAAAATATTTTGCATAGTACAAATTGTGTAGCTTATTCCAACCTATAGTCTCTCTCCTGAAGAGGTGAACAAAATAAGGTGAATGGATGGTAAGGCCCGCCCATGGCAGCAAAGCTAGTCATTTGATAAGGGAGCCAGAGTGAAAGAAGTTTGTCTACAGTGTTGGAGCTTTCTTTCTATCTACATGAAGCTGGGAATCTCTGGTCTCATCTCTTACATGGTCCCCACACTAGAGGAAAGTTTTCAACCAAATCTCATCAGGCTAACAAAACTTAGAAAAGGTTCTTCTTCCTTTGTCCATATATTTTGTGGTTTTCATTTATTAGAATCCTGAAATAGTTTGTTGATAGAACATTTCCCTTTGATCATTTACTCCTTCAGTAAGTACCTCAAGTTATCCAAAAAAGTGGACACTGAACTTTTATTACATGGCTCACAAAATGATATGTTTAGTTATACTTAATTATTTTTCTCAGTAATTGTCTTATCTACTGAAGAGGAGTTTTCAGTCAAGCTGTAAAAAAGGCAAATATATTCCATGCTAGTGCCAATTGAATGCCCAGGAAAAACAGAAAGGTGGTATAATCCGATTAGCTCCATGTCTAGCTAATACGGATATTTGAGGTGCATACAATCTGACTTTCCCTTGTAATTGTATAATGATGCCATGTAACTAGTCCTGATTTGGGAACTCTCCCCATTTGTGACAACACTTATGCATTTGCTTAAAGTTCCAATATAATTCACATTAAAGTCAATGGGACTTAAGCCCTTCTAAATACATTTTTGAAATGGAGATTGGATGACAAATTGGAGAAATTATTCTATGTTCTCTAATAGCCCAAATATGTTGAAAAGTGCTGGATGTGTGCAATAGCTATCAGATCACAAAAACACACTATGCTTAGAATTTGGCAATCTGAGTGATAAAATAGCCTGACACACCTAATCTTTCCTAGTTCATTAAATCAAGTTTCTCTTTTATAGTATTTATACACTGGGAGAGTATTTCCATGTGTGTGTGTTGTATTGCTTCTGTCTTAATCAAAATACTTATGCCATATGGCTAGGAAATGAACTATTCATAAATACAATGCTAGTAATAGAAGATCTGAGAATAATTAAAATAAACATATTCACTTATTTTTCAACATGTATTCTGTGTAGTTTTCCATAGTGGGGAAAGGACCTGGACTTCCAAAGTGGGATATGAAAAATGCAAAAAGAACACAGGGCGTGGCACAAGAGCCAGTGGTCATCTGACCCATGCGTCAGGGATGGTTAGGAGGATCTGAATACAACTGCCCCCGGGGAAAGAGTTATAGTCAGCCATCAAACTCCATGGTTATCAAAATGCATTGGTAAGCATGGTATAATTTCATAATTTGAATCGGAAGATGACAGTCTCAATGCTTGTCACTAGATCATACAGTAATTCTGTGCTAGAGCTATGTGAGCATCGACCTTCTGAAAATGTGAGGCGTTTTGATGATTTTGATCCAAAGGAAGAGATAGCAATACAGTCTCTCACCTTCATATATTCCCTCTTCTCCCCTCCTTATCAACTTGTGGTTCAATTGAACATACAGATGTTTGCATAAAAGAATAAGCTTTAATTAAGAGGTGAAATACAGAAAAGTGAATAGTATCTGGTGGGCCTGGTGAGTACTCTAATTAAAAAATTTTTTTTCCCAAAAAGCCCTACTATGATTTAAACTTTATTCTTGTATTTATAGAATTATAGAAGTACCTTTATCAAGCTGTATTATTCATTGACTTGTCAAGTCATTCCTGGATTTGTGATCCAATTTTGTATTAATCTTTTTTGAGCTGCAATTCAGAATCCTTGTGTAAAGACCTAGGAATAGGAAGAATTATTTAATGTAATTTTTCAGAACACACTGCCTTAAAAAAGGGAGAAAGTAAAGGAGCAAGCAGCACATTTTTCTGTGAAAATATTTTTATTTTAAAACAATTATAGAAAGTAATGATGATTGAATTCTATTAATTGAATATGTTATTTAGCTTAATATAATTATATTTGTTAAATGTGTTATTGATGAGTATTTTTTCCAATACTCAACCAATTCTAACCACTGGTGATTTTCATGGTTGAGAAGATGAAATGAAAACAAATGCATAAGGGGAGTCAACTCAGCTAAACGGACTCGATGTTTTAGTCTACCAAATATACCTTGAATTTTTTTCAAGAAGCGAATTCTAGTGACTATCACTGAAATCAGTCGGATTACTCACAAAAGTAAGAGCTGTAGGACTCTGGTCTAGAATGTGGGAGATCTGGTTTAGAACCCCCTCTTTGATTGTAAATTTAAATCCCTCCTCTGAATCACACAGAGAAAAGGTTTGTATACTCGTCTCAATGAGGTGCCTTAATGTCCAGGCTATAGAACCATTCTCACTCTCTTTTGTCAGTTTAGAGAAGCACTCAGATGTTAATGGGTGAAATCTTGGCTCTATTCAAGTCAGTGTCCAAATGCAAAATTAGACAGTAAATCTCCTGAAATCTAGATTCTTACAGGAATGTTGGCATCTCTTGGTTCTGGAAGGGATGGAAATTCCACAAGAACAATCTTTCTTAATGTATGTCCATATTTCCTCCACAAACTGTCGATTGTGTTCATTTTGAGTTTGGGGTAAATGTTTGGGTTATTTCTTTGTGAACTGATTCACTGATTTTAAACTGTCTTCCTGTACTTCCACTGTCAAATCTGAACCTTATTTCTTCTACTCACCTCATTACCACTGAATTTTTCAGAGTTATAGTGACCAAATTCCAGTCCCTTTGAAGCTAATTGAAAAATGCCCATTAAACTGGGATTTGACACATGATGCATTTTTAGGTAGACTGAGATTTTTCAAAGGAGTTTAAGGGAATAAGACATTCAGTGCCCATTGACTTTCACTGATATTCAGTGGGAATCCCTTTAAGCACCTTTAAAAATACCATCCATAGTATTTTAAAGTGATACGATTGAAAATTGTTCAGAATTAACAAAAAAAATAACATTTGTTTGCCACTGTAGTGAATAAATGTATGTATAAGGCTCAGAGATGTGATGAATTCTTGACCCCTGCATCATCTTTCATAACAACCTCCTCCATAATGACTCTCAGCATGAAATCCTCAGTTTGAGTTGTGTCTGGCTGCAAAATCGCTGTAAGAGGAGAAGACCCATGAGCAGAGCCCTGGCTGCTTAGACCTGAGCCCTTTGCCATAAGCCAAGAACTCTTTACACTCTCCAAACCTTCTGGGGAGCCCATTTTTCCCAAAAATCCAAGCTCATGCCTCATTGTGCTGAGTCTTCAAGCATTACTATGGAAATTATTGGTACAGATGAAACCTCTGTAAACTGGTACTTTCTTGTCAGGCAACATCCATGGTCCAGGAGGACCACAGATGTTCCAGGACCAGAGAGTCCTGGTGAAGGGCTGGTGCCTAGGAGCCTTGTGGGCTGGCAGGGCCGTGGGCTGCTAGCAGCGAGCTGCCAGTGGGGCCAGAAGCCCAATTCCCTGCAGCTGGGCACGCCACAGGTAAGCTGCTTGGCATGGCTGGGAGCCCAGCGCACCGCAGCAGGACTGCTTGGCAAGGCCCAGAGACCCCCGGTGGGGTTGTCCAGCATGCCGCAGAAGGGCTGCGCAGTGTGCCCCAGCTGCAGGGTAGAGGGTCAGGAGCCCAGAGTGCCACAATGGAGCTGTTCAGTGAGGCTGGGTGCCCGGTGTGCCCCAGCTGGGCTGCCCAGCAGGGCAGGAGACCAGCACTCCCCAGTGGGGTTCCCCAGCATGACAGACAAGGGGAGATGGGGGCTAGCAGGCATTAGACTTGCGACAGGTTGAGGGCTGGAGAACCAGTGGCAGGGAGTCCAGAAATGACCTCCCCGATCTGGCAAAATCCCTCATCCTGGATGGGTTAGGTCCCGAAGGTGCCGGACTAGGGAGGTCCAACCTGTAGGTAGTTTGCATAAATGAGGCTCTCTATAGCATCACACTCACCTTTTCACTCACAGAGTGACTTGGGATCCTTTACCTTTTGGTGCTTCTGACCATAGGTCTAATAATTGTTACTACTCCATACATCATTTCCACACATCTAATCTGACAAATGATGCAGCAGAAGATGGACTCTATGTGAGGATATTGATGCTTGCTGGACTTTACTGTCTTTTGTCTGGCATTTATATTCTTTGAATACTCGTGTGTTTATTTTTTCCAATGTGTGATTTTAAAAAAACCCTACATTATACTAAGCCCAAAATCATAAGCTGACTCAAAAGAATAACATTCCTAAAAACTACATCATACTAAGCCCAAATTAAAAAGTTGACTCAAAAGGATAATATTCCTAACCCAGGGGAATATGAATGAGACAGAGGAGGCAGATTCCAGGGTAGGAGATTTGCAGTGCCAATTCTTGTCCATCCTAGTATAAAAAGGCACTGGTGGTGTACAGCTGACATAAAAGTCACTCTCCCTCCTTGCTGCGAGTATAATAGAGGGGAAGGGATGTGGCTGAGCATCCCTGATCCATGTTAATACTCAGCCAGAAGGGACCAAAATGCAGTGTTGTCACCCAGTAAAAGCCTTAGGGCTGCTCTAACATGGAGCAGAGGGAATGTTACCACAGAATAGGCTCAGGGGCAGCACAGAAGTGAAGTGAGCTACCTTTGCAAACCTCATTCCTGATTTATGTTCTGGCCGTTTTTGGCACCAAATTTCCCAAGGCTATTTCATCTGCATTAAAACTACAGAATTTGCCTTATAGAAACTGCAGCTGGGGCTGGATTGTACATCTGGGACAGATTGATGTGCAGGAGGGCAATGTGGACCCACGTGCCCACCAGGAAGAACAGTGGGAAAGAACTGTCCCAGAAATGTCACAATCTTTCTCTCAGACCTCACCAGAGTACACAAGGGGGCATGCACATTCACCATCCTTTAGATGTATACACATTGTTTCGCCACAGATTCACTGTGATCTTGGGCAAGTCAATCAGTCACTTTGTGCCTTAGTTCTCCATCTGTAAAATGGAGACAACCATCCTTCTCTTCCTCTTGGGGATGGGGAAGAGGGACAGGTGTGTTGTAAGGCTAAATACATTAAAGACTGTGAACTGCATTGAGAACTGCTGATGAAAAGCACTATATAAAAACTAGGAGATACTGTTTCTGCTCCTATTGAGATGCTGGTCCTGCTCTCAGAGCCCCTTCTCCTTCTTGCCCCTTTCTTGCAGTTTCTCTCTCAAGGGTGGGGAGAGTGGGGGATAATGTTCTTCAGTATTAGTGTCTACCATTGTGAGTGGCCTCTGTGCATGTCACATAGGGTACGTCTACGCTATAGAGAAGATCGAAGCTGTCGCTGTCAATCTTCCAGGGTTCAAATTAGCAGGTCTAGTGAAGACACGCTAATTCAAATGGAGAGGAGCCCTCCAGTCAATGCTGGCAGTCCTGCTTCCACAAGGAGTAAGGGAAGTTGAAGGGAGAGTGTCTCCCTTCGACTTCCTGCAGAGTAGGCAGTGCCAAAAGTCGAGTTAAGGTACTTCAACTTCAGCTATGCAATTAATGTAGCTGAAGTTGCGTAACTTAATTTGACCTTATTCCGTAGTCTAGACATACCCATAGAGGGACAAACTTATTGCACATTCTCCAACCCCGATAGGCCTATGAAAGGGGCTGCTCGCAATCTATCTCATAGTAATCTGTAATTAGTAATAAAAATCACTGCTATTCCAGCCAAATAATTTTGTTTATTTCACCCGGTGTCTTATTTCAAGTACTTAATACTTCAGAGAATAACACAAACCTCAAAATGCTTCTAGTCAGTTGTTCAGTATTCAATCTGTTCTGAAAAATTTCTTCCTGATATATCCCTGTGAACAGATTACAGCAGCATGCCTTTTGATTACCCCTGCATAGCTCTGTTGAAGCAAATGGGAGCTTGGCAGAATTGGTTTCTTTATACTTACAGTTCTGACTACTCTAAGGATGTACAGTTGTTTCAGACAATTCCATTTTGATTCTCCCTATGTCAAGAACCAAATTTTCTGATCAAGAAATTATGTTAAAGTTCACTTTCTGTGATTGTTTGCCTATCTGAACTATATAAGAATAATACTGCAAAAATGAGCAATTTTGGAGGTCAAAAACAGCCTTTTAAGTCACAACATGCATATGCTGGTGAGTCAAAACAAATGAAAAGATAAAATCTTGTGATGCACATAAGTCTTGCAGCAATATAACTGGGCTGTTTCTGATCTGTAAAGGATCTTGATATTCTTTAACAGCCCTAAGGAAATATTGCTCTTCTGGTAAGAGATAAATCCAGAGGTGAGGAAACCTCAAGGCACAATGAAAACAGGAGGTTAAAAAAGGGGAAAAAAGGGATTAATCATCTTATTTTTCTATTAAAATTATTGTGGAAGTTTTAATGATTGCTTGACATCTGCTGCTCATCAGCCCCTGTCAAATATATGATGGAATTATCAAGATCCAACAACTAGTACTCTGTGTATTTGCAACCTTGAGATTTTGACACTATAACGTGCTTCTGCAAATTGTAAATAAAACCTAAGGAGGTACAGTAGTTTCAGACAGTTTTGTAGTAGGGGCATGAGGGCTGTTGCAGATCCTTGACCTTTGATGAACAAGAAGAGGATCTGCGGACACTCTATTTGTGTTAACTTTCCACTTTCTTTTCCTTGAGATTCTTTAATCAGGTGTTTTTATTCCAAGAAAAAATTAAATATTTAGCAGGCAGTGAACCATGCAGTTATTCCTTGTTGGGGACAATGACATAGAGCTAGAATTATTGTTTGTTAATTTAACCATCTTAAAAGACTTTCCACAAAAGTTTTTAGGGTAGCTAACAAAACTATTTTTCTTTGGATCAGCCAAAAAGTTATAAACAGGCAAAGAGAAACACCTAAAGCCAATTTAACAAATGCTCATGGAAGAATGAACTATTAACTATGAACAGTTAAATGAACTATTTCCTAAACTGATCTGTAAACTGATCTGTAAAATTGTTGGTGTTGAGTTCTTTTTACGTTGTATGAAATAACATCATATATATAGTAGCCCAATGTCTGAGAGTCTGCAATGCTGAAATGCTGGCTGTTCCCTGTGTGGGCGGCGCTGTTGCTGAAATGCTAGCTGTTCCCTCTGGGTGGCCCGTGCTGCATGAGGAGTGCGGTGCCCAAATGGCCGCTTGCGCCGCTTGCTCCCCTGCAGCGGCCCGGCTGAGCGGCACAGAAGTCAGCCGAGTGCCACGGCGGGAGGCGAAGGGGGGCGGGGCGGTGACGTGCGGCATGACAGCGGCTCCAGACCCCGCCCCCTGGCCGTGAACGTCACCATCCCGCCCCCCTTCGCCTCCCGCCATGGCGCTCGGCTGACTTCTGCGCTGCTCAGCCAGGCCGTCACGTGGGAGCAAGTGGCGCAAGCGACCATTTGGGCTCCGCGCTCCCCATGCAGCACGGGGAGTGCAGAGCCCAAATGGCTGTTTGGGCTCCACGGTCCCCCTAGTGAAAGGCAGGAGGGGGAGGAGAAGGGAAAGAGAGAGACAGAGAGAGAGGCAGGAGGCAGAGGAGAGCTGAGAGGGCGGGGGGAGGCAGCAGGAGAAGGAGAGAGAGAGATGGAGCGAGAGACCGGAGGCTCAGGAGAGAAGACCGACATGGAGGAGAGACCTGAAAATCCCATCTTATGACGGGCTAATTGCCTAGTTTTATAATATTCAAATGCTTAAATACCAATTGAAATCCTCTTTTACTGCATTTGGGAAAAAGAAACAGACAGTATTGTACTACTGACTGACATTTGACTTTTAGTAAGTAAGGAAAGGGAGGGGTATTTTCTGTGGTTATTACACTGGATTTGGACTTGTTCTGGGAGGTGGTGGTTCAATTCCTGCCACTTACCACGAATTTCCTGTGTGACCGTGGATAAGTCAAATAGGCCAAATACACATAAGGATAAAGAGTGTAAAGTCCTATTATAAATAAGGTGCATTGTAGTTTAAATAGACTACTTAACCGAAGGAAACCCTTGAATTTATTTTAACAAAGGAACACATGTTAAAACTGCAGCTTGCCTTGTCTATACTAGGATTTTGACATGTTAGCTAACATGTTAAAAATATATCTTTCCCTACTGCCAAAAAAGACTAGGGCTTAAATGCTCTGTGCCTCACTTCTCCATCTGTAATATACTAATGCTTTCTTTTCCCCATACCTTTCTGAATGAAATATGTTTTTTATTTGTCTCTCTGTTATGTATCTGAACAGTACCTAGCATACCAATATCCACTGGGGCCTCTAACTGTTACTATCATGTAAATAATAATTTATTTATATATATAAGAGAGAGAGAGAGAGAGAAAGAGAGATCATCTGTGAGTCCGTTGGTTCAAGAATTCCTCCTAAACGGTAAGAGCTAGAACTACCAAATTTAGTATGCAGCTTCCTCTTATCATAACTTAAAATAAGGTCAGGGATTGGTTGTGTCAGGAAAATGGAAAGTGCCCGGAATGGGATTGTTTTCTATAGCATGGAAAGGGAGAGATCTGAGAACAGGAACAGTTATTCTCCTCAATAGCCACAGGGGGCAGTGAGCTTGGGGGACAGTTATACTGCCGACATTGACCTCTAAATGTCTTAAAACACTGTTAGGAATAAATCAGAGCTAAATAACAGCACAGAACACTGAGAGCCAGGACTGGTGGATGTAGACAAACTTTATGGAACTGCAAGAAACTTGGCCACATCCATGATAAGTGGACGTACAGCTAACTAAAACCATGCTGGACCATAGATGTTGCTGGGCCAGAGAGTGGGTTAAAGAGGTTCAGCCTAGACTTTGATCCTGCAAAATGATGTGTTAGTGAGAATTACACAGACCTACATATAATTCTGTTGGACTATATGTGGGACTCTCCTTATGTGTAAGGGGGATCCCTACTGGCAGGTTACAGGATCTTTTAATTGCAGTCACTGGGGCAGATACATTGGCCAGGTTAATAGTACAAAGTTTTGCATGCATAGCAACAGTAATTAAGGATTTGATTTTTGTCACATCTCTAGGCCAGCAAAAGCCCTGGGGCAGATGCAAGTATAAAGACAAAAGGGCTGCAGTTGGTATAGCCTGTTTGGCTCACTAGTGAACTCTGCTTCTGCACTAGTAGGATTTTGCCAGTATCATTATACTAACAAACTTTTTAAGCACAGATAGGCCAATAGATTACCTCCTCGGCCTACACAGTTGCTGTACAGTACAGTACTTCCACTGGCATCATAGAGTTACACTCATTTACTCCAGATGAAGAGCTTGTCTACTGTCTTTTACTTGTCCATAAACTCCATGCATACTCAGAGGTCTCTCCAACTGGTGATACCAATTAAGAATAATTTGCACGTACAAGATTTTCTCCTGCAGTTTAGATTTGTCCTTTCTTTTGTCATCAGTAGAGATATACCAAGCATGGATTTGGCTTGGGATCTTTGCATATGTTTACAGTAAGGCAAAAAGTAGAAATAAAAGGAAAAAATTGGCTGTGTTATTTATACCATAGGTGTATGTGTACACAGTATATTTCAGGCAAATAAGAACACAAGAGCCCATACCGGAGGAATTCATAGCCTAGATCCAAATAAGCTAGTTTTTGAGCACCTTCAGCTCCCTGTGACATTAATGGGAGAGGAGAATTTTCTTCACCTGATGGGACTGGGAGTTAAACTGAACTGATAACACAGGGCCTCCACCCCAAGAGAAAGCTATTACTTGGCTGGGGCTCAGGCACCTGCTGCTGCTGCCTTTCAACATACAGGAAAAGCAATAGAGAGCCTAGGTATAAGTAAAGTAAGAAAGGAGGACGAAGTTAGCCAGTGGTGGTGAGAAATGATGTATCAGTGTTAAATTATTGCTTGTGTCAGCAAGCCTATCATTTTCCTCAGAAGAAGAAAAGATCCTTTGGCTCCTGTCCTTGTCTGCCATGTCCTTCTTGCAACAGCTGCCTTAGAAGATGTGGCAAAATTCAAAAGATGCAAAAGGGGTGGCTGGAAGAAAGAAGGTAGTGGGAAAGGAGACAGGCTATGTCACTTCCTCCTTCACCTGGGCCAGGGGCATGTTTGACATCTCTTGGCCCAAGCTCTGCCTATAGCTCTGAGACTTGATCTACACTTGCCATTTAAAGTACAAAAAGTCCCTTTTTTGAGCAAAAAACAGTGGAGTATTTACACTTGGTGGTGACTTTTTGCGATGAAACTCATAAGTTTCATCGCAAACAGAAAACCACCTTCATAAAAGGCATACAGCTCTTATAGGTGATGGAGATGTGCAAGTGAAGACACTTTCTTCCTATTTACACAGCTTTTAGCCTTGGCAGGATATCCCACAATACCTAGGTGAGCACTCCTGTCAGCAGTTCTGCTGCTCTCATGCCAGCTAAACAGACTTCTGCCTTTCCCACAGTAAAACCCCACGAACTTTGAAACTCCCCTTCCTGTTTCCTTGGCAAGTGCTTACTTAGTATCTGGACAGGTGACAATGCCTGCTCCATGGAGTAAACCATCCCCTGCTTGAAACAATGCTGAGCTGCTGGAGCTAATCAGTGTTTGGGGAGAGGAGGCTGTGCAGGGACACCAGGATGCCCCGTGATCACCCCCCTCCTTCCAAGAAGACCTACCCTAAAAATGGAGAGAGCTGCACTGTGGGGCAGAGGCCCTTCATATGCTGCTCTCCTCAGCCATGGAAGGGCCTCAAATGTGAACATGATTTGATGCCTGTGGAAGTAAGTGAGAACAAAACCCAGCACTTTTATTTTACCGGTTCACTATCACCGGTGAAACTGATTGTGCAAAAACTCTACAAGTTTGGACATAGCCTTAATGAGAAGTGATGCCATAGCATGAAGGAAAGGGAAGGAAGGGAAGTAGCACCAGACAATGTTACCTTTTCCTGTGGAACCTCCATATGCAAATTGTAACAGCATCTTGCGCAGACCTGTTTAAGCACAAACTATCACACACATAAAAACTCCAACATCAATGGTCACATCGAATGTATTCTCCAGTATTTTTATTGATGTGCTTTTGACATTGGTATGTATGCTGCTCAAGTTGTTGCCGTGTGGTATTCTGAGTGACAGTGCCACCTCTGCCTCAGCCCTCTCAGGAAAACATGCTTTTAATAGTTCTAGTTCTGAGAAAATGAGCGTATCCCAGGGAAGAGAGCTGTGCCACAATTCAGTGCTGAGGGAATTCTTAGAAATGGAATCTAAAGCTCTTTGGGTCAATGAGAAAGGAAACACCTAGACACTGGCTGCTGTTAGATATGGCATGGCCTGCTATTCCCCTCCTAAGCTGAGCTGAAGCCATACCGATCCTCACTGTGTGTGGGCCAGCTGACCACATTCCTGGCATGCCCACATTTCTTCTCTCTGCTGTGCATTGCACAGACCTACCACAGACGTGTCTGTAATAAACATGGATGTCCAGTCTCTGGGTGAGAGCTTCACAGTGTGTGTCACCAGTACAGCTCCATACTGGGCTGCTGTTGCCCTTTTAATGTTGTCATCAGATGGTCCACAAGGAGATCTAAGATAAGCACAGAATAGCCATAGTCTGCTGTCACATGCCAGCTCTGGAAGAAAAGGAACATACTCATCGCACATAAAAATACAGCTCATATGATCCTATCTAGCTCATTTAGATGCTCCCAGGAGGTCTGTTTTGTTGAGAGACAGAGACACACAGCAGTGATAAAATTAAGCACAGTCCAGATATGAATCATACAACATTGATTTTTTTTGGAATACTTTCATTTTTATCATATATTTAGGGTTAAAAAAAATAAATTGTAACAAAATACATCCTATATTTCCACCGGACAAGGGGATGTAGAGTGTGTGAAGTTTGTAAAGATCATTTCTTGCTGTGATCAGTTTAGCACTGATTTAAGTGGGCAGGCTAAAGGGAAACACCTTTTTGGGTTGCCTGTAGGAGCTGCTCCCAGTGGACTATAAAGATTTTGATTCAAGCCTTGGTTTCAGTAATGGTCTGGAAGCATGCTGGGAGTCCCTGTTGTTGGGTGGTGTAGGTGATGATGATATACTGTTATTCAGTGTGCTCAGTGCTGAAGGGATACAGGAACTCTGCAAACTGGTTAAGTCTACCAGATTCCCTGCACAGCTGCATGCAGACATAACTGAGTAGGCTCCCAGGGGAATGTGAACTTGACTCTCTAGTCTGGTGTTCGGTGCTGCATGGAGCATGAGCAGGCTGTTTGACTGGAAAATGGGTCTGCTTCTGGGTACTGTGTTTCTCCACTGGCTCTGGTCAGTTTATATAATTATGCTGATTATTATCTGGCTTATTATCACTCTGTAGACTTAATAAAGAGAGTGAGTGTTTATCTGGAAAGGTTGACACAGGGGAGTAACTCCCTGTACCCAATCATTTTTTTTTAACCTGTGGATTACTTTATCCCAATTTTGTGTTCCAAGTGTAGCTGTTGGGGAAGCATACAGCATGCAGTATATGTGTGTGCTTTGGCTCACTCTCAGTCTGCGCTCTCAAGAGTCTTCACTGTTTGAAAGTAAGGTCAGGCAGGTTCCTACTGAACAGTATAGAGCACTATGCCCTTTGATGGTTAAAAAGTAGTAGTTTCCAGTGACCAAGAAAGGACCACCCAAGCACATGCACCACTGATGTTGAATGAATGCATAGTAAATTTCAGAGCTATTCAGTTAAACGTGACGTTTCCTGCAAAGTCTTGTTAAAGAGACCTTCATACAGTCTCTTCTGTCTTAAGAATAAAACCTGTGGCATTTAAAAAGAAAAGGTTAAAGTCATCTACATTTCTGTTCTAGTATATCTGACTGGGAAAGGGAATGGGGAGAAAGGGATGAGAGAGTAGGAATTCCTGTTAAGAATTCTGTAGCCACATAATTTAACACCACTGGTCTGAGTTAATAATATTTCTTGTTTCATGCTTTCAGCTCTGTGGTCTGCTTGCTGGCATAAGCACTGTTACATTTAGAATACAGACATTAAACCAGATTGCCTGGTTTAAAGACTAATAGATGCTGCATAAACTCCTCAGGGAGTCTAAAGATCAGTTGGCATCTGTAATCTTTTCACCTCTTGAGGTTCAGTGCAGAAAATCTGGTAAGGTAATTACCTTGATTCCTGGCATGTCTGAACTATTCTGATGTCAGGGGAAGCTGCATTTGGATCCCAGAATGCACTTTTGTATAAACAAACATCACCGTAAATGTGAGCCAGGGGGGAAAATATTGGAAAACAAAGTGCAGTGCAGGTTGGATTTCAGTTTGGGAGAGATGTGTCAATTTGAATTAAATGTATATGGTATGTCTATGTAGGGGCAGTTAAATAATCCCTCATGTAAATTACCCCAGGGATAACTAGGAATATATGCTTTTCATGGATAGCAACTGAAGGAGGGGATCAGAACTACTTGAGACTGTTAAAAAAAAAAACCATTCTGACACTGACTTCATAGCATGATGTTATATTTCACTGATTTATGTTTCTGTGGTGTTATGTAATGTGGAGGAGCTTAAGTTAATGCCACCTAGAAAGGGATGATTCACTTAATACAAATTTATTATTTTTATTTATTTTTTGTATAGCAGTAGCACCTGAGAGCCCTAGTCATGGATTAGGACTGCACTGAATGAGGCACTTTACAAATACAGACTTTGTATTTGGAACCAATTTTTAGTATAATTAGTCAATATTTTACATAGTTCCCCCTGCATGTTGAATATTTGATAGACAAAGAAGGAAACAAACATCCCTGCTCTGGGGTCATACTGTCTACAGTAAATAGACATGTGAATGAAGGATAGGTGATGAGATTCAGCCTACTTGTCTAGAGGAAACTGAAAGAGAACAGGGACCAAATTATGAGAGATACTAGCTATTACTCCCTTTACGAACTAGCAGAATTATTTGGGATAGGCTCTTGACAGGGCATCTTGTGCAATTTCCATTACATGAGCTCTGATTAGAGTTAAGATGTGTTGAAGGGGGACAGATGGACTCAGCTAACTAACTTTTTATCTCTCAACTCACAAATGATTCATTTTTAAAAAAAATGGGCTGAAACCTTTCACCTCGAAGGGTATGTCTTCACTGGACACTTATTTTGAAATAAGCTATTCTGGAAGAAATACTCCAAAATAACTTATTTTGAAATAGCACATCTACATACAGGGAAGCCTCAAAACAAGTCCAAGGCAGTTTACCTAATGTGGACGCACTACCTCAATTTAGAGCCCAGGAAGCACTTGCGAGTAATTACATGGAATGGCCTGGAGGAGGAGCTATTTCAACATAGCAGCAGTGGAGTGACCACACTACTGCTATTCCAAAATAGCTATTTCAGAATAGGTGTTATTCCTCATGGAATGAGGTTTCCAAGTCGGAATAAGCTGTCCGTTATTTCGAATTTATTTTGAAATAATGAAATTGCTGTGTAGATGCAACGGCCGTTATTCCGAAATAACACTGCTGTGTAGACGCACCTTAAATAGAATTGGCCTCTACCTCTTTCTCATATTGTTTAAAAATTTTCATATCCCTCAAAACAACATACTTTTCAGTGATTACTGTGCAGAATACAAACTTTAGAGTTGGAGGTGAAAAATGAGTTCAGCTTCTCTTTTCCATCCTTCTGCCCATACCCACATTACATTTTTGAGTACATTATCTAGTGACTCAAATAATGCACCTTCTGCCTCTTCCCTTGAGAGAGACTAAAAGTCTGATAAAATTTTTTTCTGATCTCAAGCTTAAATTTTCCTTTACTCATTTTGATCCCATTATTCCAAGGTATGTTGTATCCCTTTGAGCCCACTCCTTCTCCCTCTCCCCTCAAAGCCATTCTTCTTCACCCTCTTAAGGCCTTTGTATACTACTAACATGATTATCATAGCCTCCTTTTCTATCAGGTGGCTAAATTATATATGTTGCACTTAGGGGGTTATTTTTTTGATTTTTCCCTATAAGGAATCCTACCAACCACCTCATAAATATCTTTATTACATTTTTCTGAATCTTATTCAATGTCCTGACACCATTAAAGGGTCAAGAACTGGACGTAGTTCTCTAGATGTCTGTTTCATCAGTGTTGTAGAAAAGGCATTATCACTTCTCTGGCCTTTATGCTTGAAGATGAAAATGACATTGGCTATCATAGTGGATCTCAGGTTCACAACTTGCACACTGAAACCTGAAGAAGAGTGCTGCATAAGCTTAAAAGCTTTTCTCTCTCTCACCCCCAGAAGTTGGTCCAATATAAGCCATTACCTAAACCACCTTGTCTTTCTAATATCCTGGGACCAATACAGCTACAACACTGCATACAACTTGCACCCTATCCACAGTCCCTCATACGTAGTTGGTATTATCATTTTTCGTTGCTCTTTGAATGCTCAGATTAGAGGTTATTTCCCAGAATCATTAGCTTGTCCTTTTCTAGTCTGCACCTCATTTTATTGTCTGCCCATCAGTTATTTCTAACCTAGCTACTTGTAGATATGCCAGTTGTGTTCAGTGACATTTTTGTAACACCTTCCAAAATAGGACAGAATTGTGGCCTGACTGCCATAGTGGCACAGGGAAATAAAGAAGCACCATTATGTCCTTGTTTCAATCTATCCACATTATGGGTAGCAGAATGGGAGGGAGAATGACTCTGTAGAGCTATTACATTCCTGCCCATGTAGGTAGGTGGAAGAGAGCAGGGAATGGGCAGAGTCTTGACACTGCCCCACAGTGTGCCCAGTGGCACAGCTCTGATGGGGAGCATACACTGACTCAGGTGTGGGCCTGGGACAGTTTGCTCACCAAGGCAGTGGGGAGACTTAAAGGAAGACTGAAGCAAAATCTCCCTCTCTGACTGCATCAGAGTATCCCAACTTAGTACCCCTTACTCTGGGCAACTCAAAATGTGCAACCCTAATCTTAGTCATTTGGGAATATAATAAGTGCTGTGCCAATCCCCCTGGGGAAAAAGAAAGCCCAATCAATTTTCTCTAAATGGCATACTGTTTGGTATGTCTACACTGCAGGCTTCTTGTGCAAGAATTTTTTGCACAAGAGTTCTTGAACAAAAGTTCTTGCGCAAGAGTGCGTCCACATTGCCATGTGCTTTTGTGCAAGCGATGTGCTTTTGCGCAATAGCATCCATGGAAGTGTGGACACGCTCTTGCGCAAGAAAGCTCTGATGGCCATCTTGAACAGGTTGTTCAAGAAACCCCTGTTCCCATCCACACTAGCCTTTTTGCACAAGAGCTCTTGTGCAAAAAGGCTTATTCCTTGTGGGAATAGGAATAACTCTTGTGCAAAAAGCCCTCTCTTCTGATGATCTACTGTAAACTTTCTTGCGCAAGAATGGGCTTGTAGCATGGACGCTCTGCAAGAGCATCCTTGCACCGTTCTTGTGCAAGAAGCCTGCAGTGTAGACATAGCCTTCATGTTTCAAGAAGCAACTTGGTATAATGTCAGCTATGGAGATGACAAAACTCCAAGAACTTTTTAGATTATACCCTTGATTTGAGGTATTAACATTCTTTAAGAGAAGGGCTCATTTTCCAGTATTGTAAAAGCTTTGTGCCAAAATATGCAGAAAACTTTCCGTGGTTCCAGTTCATATGTCCAACAAACAAGGTGGAAGACCCAGTCTAGGTATATTTCCAAAACAGAAAACACACTAAGGTTTTTTCTTATGTCTGCATAATATCATTTATTAATTGGGTGCCACTTCTAAGACTTGGATCACACTTTGTTTTACAACTACATTGAAAAACGTCCACCCCAGTTTAAAAGAACATTTCTTCTGCATTTAATTGAAAGGTTGAATTGGGCAGGTAGATTTGATTTGGTGGCACGTGTGAAATGCAAGAGAACATTCTGTAACAGTTGGTGTTCATTATCACAACCTCTTGTGTGTAAGAAAAGAAAGAGCAATAGATTCAGAATTTCTGTTATTGCCATATCTCAAGTGCTCTTACTGAAAACCTATTTCCCACCTCTTCCACTAGAATAGATTGTGAAAACGTTTCTCTTTTTTCCAGCTAATACTGCACAGCTTGGCTGGGTACTGATTAGAAAACAAAGCGCTCACATGCTTAAACTATATGCTATTCTGCTGGTCTTCAGAGAAAATAAAAATGATGGTAGATGACTTTGGAATTACTGTGTATAATTGAACTATCAAGTAAGTATTGTAAGTAAAAAAATCTGAAATGTTGGGTCCATGCATTAGTCCCACATTGACTGTAGAAGGTTAGTAAGGTAAGTCATATATGTTTGAAACATGGCAACCTATATAATTTTATTTGGTACCATTTTGAATGACCATAAATGAATATGCACATATAAATATTACTACTTGTATTTGCACAGTTGCCCTAGAAGGAGCCAACAGACTGTTTTGGTCTCTCTCATGTGGAAAATTGCTTTCTTTTTTCTTCTAGTGTGACCAATAAAAGTCTGGATTTTCATCCTCTAAACCTTCCTATTTTGTGTGTCTAATTCAGATATTTAAGCTATCCATTAACACTGCTTATTCTGGCATGGCACATCCAACACTATAGATTTTCTAAGATGCTTTCTTTGGTGTACATATTTCAGCTAGTAGGAGACAGATATTTTAGCTGGGGTAGAAAAACGCTGTTGCAGAAAGGATGATCTGCTCTGGGAATTCATGTAACTGGAAATAAGTCAAAGGGCTCTATTCATTCTGGCTTTGTCTACACTATAGCTTTTGCTAGAAGAGGCAATGCAAACAAAGCGCTGATTAGCATTTTGTCATGCTTCATTTGCATAATCTATTCTGAGCCGTTTTTGTGCAAGGGTTTTTTGCACAAAAACAAGCAGCGTGGCTGTGGCCATTTTGTGCAAAAACCCCTTTTTGCTCAAGAGCCTTATGCCTCCCATGGGGGGGGGGAGGGAGAGGAGGGGGTTTGTGCAAAAACCGCTTGTGCAAAAACAGCTCAGAATAGATTATGCAAATGAAGCGCAACAAAATGCTAATCAGCGCTTCGATTGCATTGCCTCTTCCAGCAAAAGCTGTAGGGTAGACATAGCCTCCCCTGCCATGCAGCTCACTGCATTAGTAGACCCATTGCAGTATAGGAGGATTTAATCACCCCAGGAGAAAGCAGCTTTAATCTCCACTGGAGACTGCCAATGAGATACACTGAATCTCTTTTTCCCCTCACCAGCCTGGTCTTGTTCTTTCCCCTTAACTCCACTAACACTCCAGGAGCAAGCAATGTGTGTCACCTAATACCTTGGGAGTGGTTAGTTCCTAGCACTTATCACAGTTGCTTCTGTGACAAGCACTATAGAGGTGAATATATTATCATAATCTCTTCAAATAACTTTCTGTAATGATTTCAAGTCTCAGAGGGTTAGCCGTGTTAGTCTGTAACTTTAAAAACAATGAATAGTCCTGTGGCACCTTAGAGCCTAACAAATACATATATATAGTATCATCAGTTTTTGTGGGTAAACCCCACTTACTCAGATAAGATGATCTTGAGCCTGGGGTATTAAATCCCCCTATAGTGCAATGGGCCTACTAATACAGAGAGCTGCATGACAGGGTGTGAATAGAGCCCTTGACTCAAAATCATCGCATCTGAGGAAGTGGGTTTTGCCCTCAAAAGCTCATGATACTATATATAGAGTATCATATAGTACTTTATATACTCTATCTATCTATCTGTTAGTCTTTAAGGTGCCACAGGACTACTTATTGTCATGATTTCAGTTGACATTCTTGGTCACATAACCGATCCAACAGCATCTATTTTTGCATTCAGTAAGGCAGCCATAATTTTTCAAAAGGGATTTTCTTAATTCACCATTAGATAAATGAAGTAATATAATAAATTAACTCAGCAAATGTTTACACTTTATATCTTTTTTGTGGTATTGCAAAGGCAGCTTATCATGGCATTGACTAGGACTTGTTTCATTCTGAAAGAAGCTAGAGATCTTTGAAGAGCAGTGGTAATAAATTAAAGCATTGTCTGATAACCTGCTTGTTTGTTCAGTGAAGCTGAAGATGAGGTAATTTCAGCTCTCCACAATAACATATATATGCAGTGCCTGCAATTTTTTTATCCTGGATTTTTAAAGAAACAAGGAAATATTTTTATGTATCATCAACAAGCATATGCTTAATTTTAAGCACAAGGATAGTCTCATTGACTTAGCTGGGTTTTTTAATAGAGGTGGAGTTAGATGCTCAAAGCTAATTATGTGCTTATGTGCTTGGCTGAACCAGTGCCTATTTTAGGAATATTTCTAGAAAGGCAATATACTTGCGAATTAGGACTGTTTTTAACATGAATTGGGCTCTTTCATGGTATTTCTACATCTTTAGAAGCTTAAAAGTAGTCACCATCTTCAGGCTGTTTGGTGAAGTTTATAAAATGAGTTGATAGGCTCAGTCTAATTTCTGATGGATATGTTAACATGTCTCAAAAACCACTAATGTCATTTTTGCCCTGTGAAGCCTGCAGGCTAAAGACTGAACTGGAAAATGGGGAATGTACTGCCTTCCAACTTATAGGAATGATTCCTGAGAGTGGTCTGAGACACGTGCAAGCTTGCATATGGAAGCTACCCATGTTGATTTTTGTTTTGTGTATATATACTGTGATCCTGAACCTATTGAACTCAGATGGAAAGATCCAATTAATTCCACTCGATGAGGCTCAAAGAGAGATTTTCAGTAGTCAGGAGCATAATTCTAGCATGTTTTACCAAACCTTTGATTTTTTCCCAGGCATATAAATTCAATATAAACTAACAATTAGTACCAAACACCCATACATTTCCCTATCTCTTAAATGACTGCCTAAATCTTCTTAAATAAACTTAAGGTCAAGAAATGAAGCAGCATAAACAAAGAATTGAAATCTCAGACTATAGGTTGTGCCGATAGAAAAAAGGCACAGTGTGTCTGACATCATGTTATATTTTAATATCCCAGAACCACATTCTGAAATTCTAATTCACAGTCAAATTGTGCCTTGAAGGTGGGGTCCAAATTAAAAACAATAGATTTGGACCTCCCGTAGCTTTCAGTTTTGATATAGTCCTTACAGAAACCCAAAGTACTATAACAAGGGAGTTATTTCAAATAGCACACCTTATTTCAAAATAACAAGGCAAGTGTCCATACTACCAAGCCCAGTATTTCGAAATAAAGGGCTTGTTATTTCAAAATAACTCCTGCTTGTGAAGAGGAAAAGTGCTATTTTGAAATTATTATTTTAGGAGATATTATTTTGAAATATCTTATTTCAAAATAACTCTTGAGTCTAGACATGCCCTTAGAGACTTCCATGGCCTGTTTGGGAACTTGAGTACAGACTCAATCATAACTTTTTACTCTGTGGTATTTATAAGGTTTGTGAGTGCCTCATATTTTTTAATGTATTTATCCATTCCTTACAACCCCTCAGTGAGGTAGGGAAGTACAATCATCCCAGCTGTACATATGGGAAACTGACACCCAGATTTATAAAGGTGCATAAGGATGCACCTAGGGGGAATGATCAGATGTGCCTAACAGGAAATACCTGTCCCTAAGTGACTTGTCCAAGGTCACACAATAGATGTAGGAGTAAGAATTTGAATGCCAGTTTCTTGAACACCAAGCTAGTGCCTTACCACTGGCCCAGCCTTCCCCCTTACAGCTTTAGATCAGCTGGTTAGCTGAACTAAGATGGCTAAACACCATCTCTTGTCATGTAACTTATACACATGCTTGAAATCAACAATAGCCACATACTTGTAACTGAACATAGCTAACCCTCAGCCCTGCCTTGTACAATAGTTCCTCAGTGTAAGGATGTCCCATTGGCTACAACAGGACTTCTGCACTTAAAGCAACTCCTGTATCAGCTCTAAAATGTATACAGTAGAACTAAAGACAATATAAAGCTTGTGTTTGCCAAGACCTCAATCCCCATAACCTTCTGAGTTCAATTATTATGTTCTTTCATCATTTAAATTCTTACTTTCTGTATTTTTAGCTTTAAAAGGATTTTGGTGGAACTGGGAGGAGAAAAAAGTGAAAAGGCGCTCTGTTTCCCTGCAGCCTGCTACTCAGCAGATGTAGCAAATGTTCTAATTCATTGACCTCATGCATTTAATTTCTGTGAGCATTCATCTCAGCATGGCTAGAAATTTGTGCACAACAGCTCCTGAATTTCAAGTGTCTGTGGGTTTTTTTTTTTTGTGAATGTGCAATTTTCTTAAATGAGAGACATTCATATTCATTTTAATTGGTTGCATCTTGGAAAAAGAGCAGTCAGGATAATCCCTTATGTTTCACAAGTGCTGTGCTTTCAACATCTGGCTACTTGATCAGATTCTCTGTTAAGAATGTTATGGAGAATGAACTTAGTGGTTTTTCCAAGAAAGTGTCTGCAAGGTCTATTTAAAATGGAAGAATACTGGGACAGATGTTTTGGGGATGAAGTTTAAGATGTTGGTTTTAACCTATGAAGCATTAAATGATTTGGGTCATGTCTACAGTAGAAACCATCCGTATCCCTTTAGCATTACAGAAGCCTATTGCATATGACTCAGCTAACTAGCGTATGTCTGAGCTCAGTACTAATGAAGTATTACCCCCTTTAACCTTACCAATTACTAAGTATTGGGGATTATATATGAATTTCTGTTTCCTTGAACACAATAGTAATAAAACAGTAGGAAAAGCTTTTCTTTTTCCTCACATCTCTTAGCCTCTTCTCACACAGCATACCCAAGACGCTTGCATTTCACCATTTAGTGGTGTAAATAAGAGAAGAAATAGCAGGGAGGATACGTAGTTCCGGTTTTTCTTTTTTGAAGCACTTTGTGTATCTGGAGCCAGGTGGAGAGTCTGCGGTGGATGGGCTAGAATCATCTCAATATTGTGAGGAGAGGGGGAGGGTGGATGTGAGGGAGGGAGGTAGAGCAGCACTAGGCATGGTACTAGCTGTTTGAAAGTATGTAGATGATTTCCATTGTGAGCAAGCAGCCTGGAAGGACACACCCAGAGGCACTCTGTGAGAGCAGAACCAGTGGGTGGTCAAGAGGATGGGGATGAGTTTAGAAATGGAATGAGTTGGACACCAGTCAGCCTGAACAGTTCAGCTGTGGAGGAATGCAAAGGACTTTGCCAGTTTTGTGAGCGTTAAGCCATAGGCTTGCTCCCCCCCCTTGGAAAAGAGAAGAGGACTAGAATTTACTGCAGTCTGATGTTGCAAAGTCTCAAAGAGAGTTTGATGGAGACTGTGAGACTGCCACTTTTTTCCAGATTTTAAGTAGCTGGTGTGCCCTACAGAAGATTTGGACACCATTCTACAGGGAGTGGAAAGGGTAAATCCATCCAGAGAAGAGCCCAAGAGGCATGTAGGGAAGTATACCATATAATTATATTTTGCATTGAACCACAGCAAACTTTTGTGGGCTTAAAATAACCCCACAAGACACACCAGCACCAGCACTCTTGAGCTGAAGAATCTCCTCATTCATAGTCTCAATCGGGATGAACTTACTGGAAAGTTTTGTAACACAGCAAGTGACATTCTGAACTAGACCAATGGGCCAGCTAGTCTGGTATCTTCTCTTTGACAGTGGCCAATGCCAGTTCCTTCAGAGAAATGTGCCCCGAGCTCCATTACAATTATGTAATAATATGCTGAACAGGGTAAGTACCTTTCAGCTATTGTTGATTGATCTAAAAGTGAAATAAATGTTTTTCCCTTAGCAGAAAAAAATTGCTGAGGCTATTTGTGCTCTCAGATCATTTTAATTGGTTTTCTTTTAAAACTTTTAATTTCTCATGCATGTAGCCCCCCTTCCCCAGCCCTGACTCAAAGGGAGCAAACTAGCTGTGAATCCCATTTACTACCCCTTTCTGCAGCAGCTAGATTTTCTATGTTGGTGTCCCATCCAGGATACCAGCGTGTCCCAACACTTCTGCTTGTGTCCCAGCACTTATTATTCTATGGTAATCATAGCCTGATCTGGGGGAGCATGGCTCAGGGATGCTCTTTCCCTTCACAGTATAGTGCGTAATATTTCATCTCAAATAATAAATGATGTTGTGAATGTATAAATGTGTTTTGTGTTGATGAATAAATTACAGGAGTCACAGGAAGAGGCGATTGAACAGGATGAAGATTATCTGCTAATCTGAATTAGGGTCATTCTTGTCTAGATTAGAAAGTAATCTGAGTTTGGGCATGATTGCGTTTTATTTGAAAAGTTTTTACATTTTTTCACTCTTCTCTGGTGACCTAGCACAGTGGTTTTCAAACTAGAGGTCGCAACCCAGTACTGGGTAGTGGAATGTCAGGCACTGGGTCTCATTGTTGCAGGGGGATGAGGTGACTAGTGGAAATGCTAAGGCCTCAGACTTCCCAGACTAGTTCTGGGACCGTGTCCTTTTATTTATCTGTAAAGTGCATTGCACAGCTATAAGCTTGCATGCTAGTATAAACATCAGCAGCTATCTATGTTTGCATACATAGTCAGGTGCCAGAGAAGAACTGGAAGGAGGAGAATATGATTATTGGAAAGCTATCGAAATAAATATTTTAAAGAAGGAATGTGAAGAAGGCTAGTGAGGTTATTTGGCACAGAAGATCAAAGAGGCTGTTCCTGCAATAGAGGGTGATCTGGAAAAGCAGAGATTAATAATACAGGAGCATGGGAATTTCCATACTCTGTCAGACCCAACGTCCATCTAGTCTCGTCAGGGGTGACTTGTGGTAGCACTCGGGAGGTGCACTGCACCCCTGTGGCCCCACCAAAATTTTAATTGTTAAATGGGGTGTCCCCTCATGCCCCCTCCCTGCTCCTCCTTAAACCCCTTCCTCCAACAAACATCAGTTGCCACTGAGGGTATGTCTACACTACAGAATTTTTTTGGAAAAATGGCTGTTTTTCCGACAAAACTTGAGGAACAGCCACACTGCAATTGCGTTCTTCTGCAAGAAAATAGAAAGAACAGAGGGGTTTTTTCTGGCATTGGTAATCCTCATTCTACGAGGAAGAAGCCTTGTTGCAAAAAAGCTCTTTCGCAAAAAGATGTGTGGACAGGGAAGAGGGAGTTCTTTCAGAAGAAGAAGAAAGAGGGAAAAGCACAGGTGCCCTGGTGGCCATTCTTGCCATAGCAATCACAGCTTACATGCGAGAGAGGGTCCATTCAGTCTGGACACTCTCTTCCGAAAAAGCAGATTGCTTTTTTGATGCACTTTGCAGTGTGGACGCTTTCTTTTGGAAGAAGTTTTTTCGGAAGATCTCTTCCGAGAAAAGCTTCTTCCGAAAGAAGCCTGTAGTCTAGACATAGCCTGAGTCCAGTATCCTGTGTCCCCAAGAAGCCAGCACTAGATGCTTCTGTGAATGATACAAGAAGCCTCACAGCAAACAGAAGATATGTGATCATCTGGCTCCCTGAAGAATTCATATCTAACAATTTAAGATTCATTTAAGTCTTCAGAGGTTTTATTTCCCTTCCTATGTTCTTGCTGTTAGTGTTAACTTTTATAATTCCAGATATTCCAGCTATCCACATAAACATTTAATCCCTCTTTCAAGCTTCCTAAATACTTGGCCTCAATAGCAAGGAGAGAGGCATGTGTGGAGCAGAGAATTTGAGATGCGGGTCAGAGGAGACCAATGGAGAGGTAGCAAGGGCAGAAGATATTTGGAGCCTGGAAAACAAGCAGGATTTTGAACTTGATTTGGGAGGAGACAAGAATCCAGGGAAGATAAGAAGGCTGTGATTAAGAGACAGGAAAAGGAGATTATTTTAGCATCATCCTTTTGGAGAGTCTGAAGAGGACAAAGGCATGAAGTTCAGGAGGCAGATCCTCAGCTGGTATAAACTGTCAGTTTACACCAACCAAAGATCTGCTCCCAGAGTGGAGAAAGTGCATAGATCCTAATGAGAAATAATGTGGCAGGATATATAGATAACTTATGCAGTAAGATACCCAGAATATCTTTCCAGAGCAAACACCAGAAAGGCAAAAAAGGAAGGACTGTGAGCTAAGGTTTAAATGCTGTCTCAAAAATATTCATCCCAAAGCTCAGAGCATTATCTACAGCTCCTCCAGTAATCTCCCTTTTATGCAGTAATAATCTATCTGGGGACAGCACTTCTCATGCACCTCATCATTACTCTCAGCAGGCACCAGTTCTGTTGACACTTTTATTTCAACTTGGCTTCTGCCTGTTTGAACAGCCCTTATAGTTCCTCTGTCTGTATCTTGATGCCATGGCTTCCTGGAGCAGTGTACATAGGCATAGATGGTGATAATGCTGTTCCCATCCAAGTTTGCACATTGTCCAGATCAGTGCAAAATATTGTAAATAAAAGTTTTAAACACTGTTTTTACAAGGCATCCAGGAACGGGCATTGTTCCATATACAATTTTATGCATCAACAAGTGTTGAAGCTGGACACACAGACCTGATCCTGCAAGCTTTCCTTAAGAGCAGATCCCTCCTCTTGTACAAAGCCTGAATGACACATTGCTTGATTTGTCCAAAATGTCTTTGCACTATTTGATAGCTGCAAAAACATCAAGTTAAATTTCCACATCTGGCTACAGGTTTCAAGCTAAGCTGGTCACTGGAGAATGGAGGTAATAGTCCCCTGGTATTTTTTCAGGTTCCCTGGTTGGTTGTATAAGCAGTAGTTTGACTTATCTCTAGTCTGTGCGGGAGAGATGGTCCTGAGAGAAGAGGCTGGACTGGGATGGTAGCGTACACTAGCTGTGACATCAAAGAAAGAGGCCTCCAGGAAGATGCTGGCCTTCTAACCTATGATTTGGCTTTAGAGGGGAAGAGGACGTGAACCTATGTATATGTGAACAAATCCTTTGTGGCTTCCTCATTATTAATTTTATATTTATCTTTTCATTGGTGAGGCTGATTCATTTTTGTGATTTATATATGGTTTTGCAAGGGGAAAGGTTGCTTTCCATGGAGTTTTATGGACAGTTTTTCTATGGCGAGTCAAATTTACAACATTTGTATATGTACTATTGCTATATTAAGGCTGAGGCTAATATTTTTTAAATTTTATTTCCCTTATAATCCTAAAAGAAGTACAAGATTTACTAAAAAAGGAAATGAGAATATTTTAGAACAGAGGCATGCAGGCACAACAGTGTAGAAAGAAAAAAAAAACAATCTCAGAATCATGTGATGTTTGTTATGTCTTAATAGATCTTGAGTTGAAAGCAATATCAAATCTTTGAGGAACAGAGAGCGTTGGGTGCTATTGGAGCCTTCCCAAAAGTTGGGGGGGAAGAGAAAGGGGCTCCAGCCCCTGAAGAGGACCTGACCCTTCCTCTTCCCCTGTAGTCCCTGTCCTCAGCCAAAATGGAAGCCAAAGCAGGGTTGGGGAGCCCGGCTTCCTCTTGGTCAGGGAGAGCTAAACAGGCAGTTGTGGTGAGCCAGCACAAAGTTGCAGACCCTCCACCTGCTCTTGGTGGGGCAGGGAGCCCAAGGGGAAGGAACATGGGCTGGGGTAGCTGTCAGCCTGCTCACACCGTAGAAAGGTCCAGGATCAGCACAGCTCCCACAACTATCTGGATTCTCTGGTTAGGCTCCAAGATGGCCTGGCTGAGGGTGGGGCTTTGGAGGGGAAGAGGAAGTGAAAGGGGAGAGGTGAAAAGTGCACAGCCCAGGCCTGTCCACTTTCAAGAAATGGGTTCAAGAACAGCTAAGCCCCCCAGCTGTACTTCCAAACACACACTTCTGGCTCTGCTGTTGGGTGTGCTATGTCGGGGTGATAGCCAGAACAATCAGTAGAATCCCTAATCTGGAGCCAGGACTTGCTGTTGTAGGTCCTACATTTTACCACAACTGACACTTAATATAGTACCGGCACAGCTAAAAAACTGTACTCCACTGTCAAAAAGAAGTTTGCCTCTGGCTGAGCCAGTAAGAAGGTAGTTTGGCTCAGCTGGAAGTTGCTTTTTGTGTATCTGTAAGGAGTGGTATGGATAGAAATAAAAAATAAATAAATAAAAAATAAATAAAAAAAAAAGGAAGAGGAAATAGGACCACAGCACATACCAAACTGATCTAAATTCCATCCATTTTAATAACAAGGGTATTGCTCTGGAAGACAAAAACATCATTTAATCTAAATGTAAAACAGATAGTCCTGCTGATGGTTACTAGCCCTGTCCACTGAAAGGAAATGTGTTGCCTTTTCTTCTTTTCCCTTAACTGGAAATGAATCAGTGTTGTTAGCTGTGTGACACATCAGGGCTCAGTCTGTTTTCACATTCATCACCATTGAGCAGTAACAGATGAGAAGTCTATAATTTTGTCTGCAAATGAACACCTGCAGGCACTTTGATTTGTATCAGATTATACAATTGTTTCCTAAAGTGTTGTGTGAAATCACCTGATGTAAACAGTCAGTCTGAACAAAAGAACACCAAAATTGATTTTTTTTTTCAATGGCAGTGCTTGTTTCTAAAGCATTCTACTTACATTTCGGTGTATAACATTTTCCTCATACTTATGCTTATCAGAATTTAAATTTTTTGTTATAATTTTGCTGGATAACATGTTTATTTTAAGCATTTTCCCTAACTTTTGTCAATTTCAAATTTCACAATTGCAGGAAATCATAAGGGTGGGAACAGACAATAATTATTTAATAGCAGTTGTTGAGATTCAAAAAATTAAGCTTTTTAACCATTAAAATACAAATTGTTAACATGTCATATGTCAAAATATACAAAGTAAATATCCTTAAATCAAAACTAGTTCTCAAGCAGCATTTTTCAGACTGTGCCTATCAGTAAATTTCTGTTATTATCAATGAAAGTATTTTGTGTCATTTTCTCTGAACAGTGAAACCAACATTTACTAATAAAAATCTAATGCTTTAAGACTTCTCATACTGTACAGTCAAGAAATAGTTGAGTGGCATGTGAGTCAATAAGGTTAAGCATCCAAAGAGATCCTCAAATTATCTAATTATTTATTAATATTATATACAGATGATGATTAATAATAATCATGTTTATTATGATACAGTGGTGACCCATTGCTCTAGTTACTGTATAAATATAGATGAGCAGAAAGTCTCTGGCCTGATTATCTTACAACTGGAATCGACAAGATGGGCACATGATAGAGGAAAGGGGAATAACACACAAAGTGAGCAACTGAATGGCAGCTAGAACCATCTGTACCAATACGCAAAATAGGCAGACGCATAGGGTACCACAACATTTGGGGCACCAAATTACCCTAAATTTCATGGTGACCTAATTAGCTGCATGTTGCATATGTGGCATCTCTGTCTTGGGTGGCCAGCCACATCCCCTAGCCACCTCCCCTCCCTGCCCCATGGGCTGCTTCCAGCAGGATCATGTGGGGCCCGGGACACCTCCTCCCACTCTGCCCCTGCTCTGCCCCCTCCCCACCTCTTTGCCTCTTCCTGACCCTGCTCCATCTCTCTCCCCACAAGTGATGTGGCCTGAGCTACTAGCAGGGGGCTGTCACTGTCAGCAGCAGTCCCCCCGCACACACACATTAACACCAGTAGTGGGAAACAGAGCGAGCTAGCCCCAGACCATTCTACTCTGCAGAAGTCCAGCTGTGTTGCTCCACTTGCCATCACTGGTGAGTGTGGAGGGTGGTTCCACTGCTTTTCTTGAGCCGCCTTCCCCAAGTGACGTGTCTGGGAGCTGGCAGAGTGGAGCTGGGTCTGGGTCTAGGTCACTCTGTTTCCTGCTGCCACCTGCCAGTGAGTGCAGAGGCAGGTCCAACCCTTGCTGCTAGTCTCCCAGGCTTCCCTGGATTCCACAGAGCCCCCAGTGCATTTGGGGTGGTTGCCTGGAACCACACTGCTTACCAGCCATTTCCCCAGTGGAAGGGGAGCTGCCACCCACGACTTCCATCTGCTGCCTTGTCCTCAAGTGAGCCTCTCTGCTCTGCTCCTGCCCCTTTCAGGAGTCTCTGGGGCCTCCCCTACACAGCTGTCATAACTCTGCCTGGCTTCTAGAGGGGCCAAGCCTAACCCAAGTGGCACTGCAGTCTTGTGTGCCAGAGGCCAGGTCACAATGCCTGCAGTAGGGAACTGAGCCCAAGTAGCTTCAGGGGTCAGACGCCACTTCAGCCAGGACTGGGGATTGGTAGGTCAAAGCAGAACAGGCTTGCAAAACTCTTGGGGTATGTCTACACTTGCACCCTAGTTCAAACTAGGGACGCAAATGCAGGCATTCGAAATAGTTAATGAAGCGGGGATTTAAATATCCCGCGCTTCATTAGCATGATCTCGCTGGCGCGTTACTCCAAATGCCAGCTGTTTCGAAGGTGAAAGTGCGTGCCGGGAGGCGTTAGTTTGAACCAAACCCCTTGGTTCAAACTAACGTTACTCCTCAAAAAATGAAGAGTAATGTTAGTTCAAACCAAGGGGTCTGGTTTGAACTAACGCATCCCGGCGTGCACTTCCTGGTTTGAATCAGCTGTGATTTGAACTAGCACGCCGGCGACATCATGCTAATGAAGCGTGGGATATTTAAATCTCTGCTTCATTGACTATTTCAAATGCCTGCATTTGCATCCCTAGTTCGAACTAGGGTGCAAGTGTAGACATACCCTTGGAGCAGAACTGTTGGAGGATCTGTGGATCTGTCGTCTACCCTTCCCCGCACACAGTAGCCCTTGCCCCAAATAATAGTCAACAAAACAAAACAAAACAAATTCCACCATCCACACTGTCCAAAACTCCTGGGTGAGTTCTCATAATCTTTTTATCTCAGGTGGGGGATTGTGATTAACTTATCTGTACAGTGATGTTGAAGGGTATATTGTTCACAACTGTCAATCTCAACTAAAGCCATAACATGGTTTCACTAGTACTTACCTGTACCTATCATATAGACAGATCCCAGGTAATATCAAAAACTGGAAATCCCTTGAGGCATGTTGGCATCATATTACACTTTACTTTGGCCTGTGATTAAAAAGAATGCATTGTGAACATCACTTGGTAATTCCCCCAATAGCCTGCAAGTGTGCACAAGGTGAAGGAAGAAGTTTATTCTCTATCATGCCTTCTTTTGGAGGTGTAGAACAACTAACAGTGTAATGATTCCCTCCTTCCCCCAGCTTTTTCAGGGAACCAAATTTTTCTCCCCATTATCCCAATGTATATCTGAGTTATTTACTAAGGGTCCTGTGGGTTTTTAAATGAGGCAATAAACTCATTTTGTTTGTTGAACCCTGTTACCTGAGTCATTTTTTTTAAAAATTCTCAGTGTGTGTCTTGCATGCATGAAACAGAATGAGTTCCCAATGGCTTAAAAATGAACACCTGCTGATGTCTTTCCAGAGTCAGCTTTCGGGCCAGGGCAGCATTCTCAATCTCACCTGCAAAAAAAAAAAAAAAAAAAAAAAAGCCTGACAAATACACTTTTACAAATCCTGTTACAACACCAAGTGACTTATTGTGCATCACATGTTGCAGCCACATTGATCAAAGAAATTTACAACACAGACTAGTGGGGGAGCCGGATAATTAATTAACCCTGTAATAGACTACATATAAACAAGACCTTGTGCCCAGGCCAAGCCCCTTTAGAGTCAAGTGTGCTTAACTTCACTAGAACGCCATGCTTCAGTTCTTTATTACATCAGGGCCAGGGTATTTCCAACTTGCAGTAGTAAGCCCTAGGCATGTCCACACTTCCCCAGTGTTCAGACTACAAGGATGTGGACACTGGGGATGAACTAAAAAGTTCCTAGTTCACATTTATGTAGTCCTGTTCAAAAATGTCCTATTCAAACCTGTGGCATCCATACAGGGCTCAGCACTTTGGTATGCATTGCTCTTCAGAACTCCATAGCCCCAAAGTGGGGCCAGGTAGACATGAGCAAAGCCGAATGCAGACAGATTTTGACAAAGGATTTTGTCATGGGGCAGCCTCTCCTGCCCCCTCCAGAGGGCAGGGGTAGGACCCCAAGTCTCTATATAAAGTCACTGGGTTGGCCCTTTAAGGCAGGGCTGGTTGGCCCACTGGCCGGAGTCTTTATGCAAGATCTGTGACTGCCTCTTTAACACAGGGTCCACTGGCCCGAGTCCCTGTGCACAGCCACTGGTTGGCCCTTTAAGGCAGATGGGGTGGGGCTGCACCCCTGGTAGGGGGACCCGGGCCCACCCTACTCCACCGGGTCCCAGCCCAGGGCCCTGTGAGTGGCAGGACAGCCCACCACTCCCTCGGCAGGGGAATCCAACCGCAACGTGCCAAGCCTCCCAGGGTGGGAGAGGCTGCTCTGGCACCCTCCCTGGGCCACTTCCTACCTGGTCTGATGGCGTCTTTTCTCACGTACTCGCAGGGTCCTCCACACTCCCAGGGGCGACTCCTCCTCTGTAGATGGCCATGAAGATGTCCCAACTGCCTCAGCATCTTCACTGGCTTCTCCTGGAGCCTCTGGCTGATGCTGGTCAGGAGCTCCCTTCCTAGGTCCTTTCCCTCTGGCAGCCAGCCCAGACTAAGCCGCTCCCCAGGCTTTTATAGCTGTGCTGAAGTCTGGGTATGCCCAGTAGGCCTGTGGGGGCAGGGCCTCTGCAGCCAGGTTACCCTGGCTGAACCCTGCAAGTTCAATACAGGGCTGCTTCGCCCTGTCACAGATTTACAGTCAGATTTTCAAAGGTATTTAGTGCCAAGGTAAGCACTTAGTAGAATATTTAAAAGCATAAACAGGTTAAGTGCCTAGTTCCCATTGAAATCAATGGGATTAGGTGCCTAACTTTTAGGTACTTTTTAAAAACCCACTGTGATGGGGTGAAGTCTCAGACGACCCCTTGAGGGGAACTTCTTGGTGTGCTGGCAAGGTCACTGCCACTCGCCTTCCTGCGCTCTGGGGCTCCTCACCACCCTGTCTTGCTGGGACAACTCCCTGGTCTCCTCCAAGCCAAGACATGGAGCTGAGATCAAAACCCCCCTGAGAAGCAGTACAGACACTGGAGTGTCCAAGAAAAGGGCAGTTTTGGGCCCAGCTTCCCAGGATACCACTCCCAAAATGGGATCAACCCCTCCCAATGAATTACTTGGGTAAGCCCCCTTTAGCAGTGAAAGGGGGAATGTACCCACTGATTGCTCCCCCAGGTAATAATTATTTACACTGGGCTTGATAGTGAGTAAAAGTGTTTTTATTAAGTACAAGCAGTAGGATTTAAGTGATAATAAGTGAGAACAGGCAGAGCAAAGTAGATTACAAACTCAAAAATAACAGAAAACACTTAGCTAAAATCCTCAGCACACACTTATTATAAACTCAACCTTATAAAGTCACCTGGCCACTCCCTACCAATCGCTGCTACGAGTTAAGGACAAAAGGCTATATGCATATGATTGGGTCCCAGACTTGGAATTACCCTTGATGGCTTTCCATTTACACATTTAAAAAAACATGAAGTATTCCCTACTCCATATGTCTAATTTTATACACAAGAGTGATACATACACCAAAATAAGAAAAACAGATCCAGTGGATTATGACATGAAGATTAATAGGTTACATGAGGCAATTTGTCCAAAGCACCTTTGAGTTACATATATTTATGTCCATACGTCCATTTCACAAAGCATGGGGGGTGAACCGTCACACCCACCACATGCTTATATGAGATTTTAGGCACCTAAATACCTTTGATGAAAATCTGGCCCTTAATTCTTTGTTACTCAAGTGATCTTCACCATCTGAAAATAATATTATAAGGAGAAAAGAACAAATTAGACTGAAGATAAATATGAGCAAAGAAAGGCTATGTGTGCTCCACATCTCTGAACTTTAATTTAGCTGCATACCTCAGAGTAGCCAAGTTTAAAATGTTGGCCCAAGGGACTTGTGTGAGAGCAGAGAGGAGGTTTCTTGCAGAGCTAGGAATAGAACCTCCATCTCATGAATTTCATTATTCCTATTTTCTATAGACTATTTTCTTTCCTTTTATGTTTAAATGTTAACAAACCCCCTTTCTCTTTAGCACAAATGTTTATATATTAAAACTCAAGACTTTTTATAAAGATATTTACCAACTCGTTCCCATTTACTGTAGCTATACTGCTTGCAGAAGAAGGAACTGCATTAATTCACAATCACTTGTTAAAATATGGATTTCATTAGTCTTTAATGATGGGACTTGGAAGGGAGGGAGAAGAGCAGCAAAAACGATTAAGGGGCAGGAGAGACAATATATTAATACCACTAAATTTGTACAGCTTAGCTAAGAGACAATTCAGGAGGAGACATGATAAACAACTGCAAGTATATGAATGTATAAATGCAAGCTTAAAGAATTATTATTCAAGGTAATGCAGGAAGTAGGATGCTTTTTCAGTAAACAGGGGGTTAAATTAAGAAACAGAAAATCTAACATGAATATCAGGAGAAATCTTGATTGTAAGATTGGTTTGATTTTTTGAATAATCTCCCAGGAGATGTGGCAGAAGCTACACTGC
Source organism: Rafetus swinhoei (assembly GCA_019425775.1). Taxonomy (NCBI): domain Eukaryota; kingdom Metazoa; phylum Chordata; order Testudines; family Trionychidae; genus Rafetus; species Rafetus swinhoei. Next base: position 62,373,501 of record CM033427.1, read on the forward strand.
CTTGACTATTTAAAAGTAGATTGGACAAAGTACTTCCAAATATACGGAAGAGAACAATCCTTCACTAGCAGGGGCTTGGACTAGTTGATCTGATAGGTCATTTCCATTTTTATTTACTAGCATACTTTGACCCTCGTCTGCTACCTTGCAAATGCATATATGGGCTGGTAAGAAATACATATATAACCACACAAAAGCTCATGATTCTATATATTTTAGTTAGTTTCTAAGGGCATGTCTACACTGCAGTGTTATTTCCGAAATAATTCACGTTATTTTGAAATAACAAGGTGAGCACACAGCAAGCCCATTATTTTGAAATAATTTCAAAATAACAGACTTCTTATTCTGGAATAATAAACCCTTGTTTCATGAGGAATAATGCCTATTTCAAATAGTTATTTCAAAATAGGGTGTGTGTAGACAGCGCAGCTGGGTTATTTCTCACAGCTGCCCTGGTGGCCACTCTGTCCACACTCATCAGAACTCTATAGTTCCCCTTCCCCTGTAGCCTTTAAAGGTGCAGCCAGAAGGGAAACAGTTTGTGGCACAACGTGAGCCCTGCTAGCACCATGCTACACAGCAGCGCCCTGCTCTGCCTTTCCTGCTGTCATGGCAGACCCCAGCTCTCCCATCGAGCCTCCCACAGCTGCAAGCGAGCTGGCTGCTAGCTCCCAAGCCCCTGCTCAGGGGCAGAAGAGGAGGGTCCCATCCTGGTCTGGTGCAGAGATCCTGGATCCCATTGAGGTCTGCAGAGAGGAGGCAAACCTCCATGATCTCTGCACCAGGCACAGGAATGCTGACATCTATGGCTAGATGGCTGACAGCCTAGGCCACAAGGGTCACATGCACACTCAGGAACAGCTGCACATGAAAGTCAAGGAGCTGAGGCAGGCCTACACAAAGGCCAGGGAACAGAGTTCCCACTATGGAACAGCACCCCAATCGTGCCCCTATTATGAACAGCTCCACCACATCCTTGGGGACGGGGGCGTCAGTCCCTTCCCCCACCCTTGTTGTGGACTCTGGGCTGGAGTCACCTATCATCAGCCTCCCAGAGGACAGGCCTGTGGGTGAGAAGGAGGAAGTCAAGGAGGAGGAGGTTAAAAAACTTTGTTTTTTAAAATTGCCAACTAACATGGCTACTCCTCTGATACATACCCACAGTTCTGAGAAGGAGGTGCCTTACATATTTTACTATTCCTAGAAAGTTTCTTGCTACACCAAACTTGAACTTCTATTGTACTTGTGTATATAAAGCCTTAAGACATAAATTTCTGGTGTCTTCAATAAAAAAAGAAGAATCAGTTTGCTGGTGCTAAAGAAGGCTTGTGTGTCACTGGGAAAAGAAAGAAGACTAGGGATATTTCTGAGACTGTAAAAATAATTATCTGTCTTTGTGTCCAATTCGGGAAGCCTGGTATTGTGTCCTCCATTTTATGCCAAGAGCATGTAGGAAATTGACTGATATGGAATGTGTGCAATTGTGCATAAAAAATCTTATCAGATTGTTATCAATATAAACTAGCTTACTCACAAGTAATATTTTGTCTTCGCTCGCTGTGCTGGAGATTGAAGTTCTAGCGTTCGATTTAGCCAGTCTAGTATAGACCTGTAAATCGAACACTTAGTGAAGCTCCAGCCGGCATCTGTACTCCTTGCAGTTGGCCTTATTCTGTGGCAAGCTTAAGGAGTATGGAAAAAAAGGAGTGATGGGCTCCTGCTTTTAAAATTCTCTGCAAACTTAATGTAAGCAGGGTCTGAACCACTGCTTCCAATGGGTGTGGTTATGCTCATTTAGCCCTGCAAGATAATCAACTGTTTATGTGTAAATACAGGTCATGCTGGCATGGGAGAGGAATCCGGGGTGTGGTTATGTAAATCCAGTTCAGCCAGTGCTATAGGCCTGATGAATGCTCAATTGTTAGAATGGAATGTGGTGTATTGTAACTAATTTCACTGTAGTGGGTTCACAAACCATGTTAACCCTAAATGGAGGAATTGTAAAATATGACACCATTGCTTGCAGGGGAAGGACTGTCATTGTAAAGAGTCTCAGATGGACAAGCTTTCCCCCTCCAGACTTAATCTCCAGTGTGGCAAGTAAAGATGGGCCCTAAGTGTTCTACTATTGTATGTATTTTTCTTTATTCACACTCTGCTATAATGTGTACTTGGCACTCTACAGGAAGGCAAACTCCCTGCTGGGGGAAGCTTGTTTAGAGAAATAAACTACATAGAATTACAGTCAAAATGCAAGAGGCTGAGACAGCATAGGGTATTACGCTAGGGCTACATCTACAGTGGCGGCTTCTTGCGCAAGAACAGCTGTCTTGCACAAAAACTTGCCAGGTGTCTACACTGCACGCGCATTCTTGCGCAAGAAAATTTACAGTACAGCGTCGGAAAACAGGACTTCTTCCAGAAGAGTTATTCCTCTCCCCATGAGGAATAAGCCCTCTTGAGCAAGAGCTCTTGCACAAGAGGGCAGTGTAGACAGGCAACATGAATTTCTTGCGCAAGAAATCCCATGGCTAAAATGGCCATCAGAGCTTTCTTGCGCAAGAGAGCATCCACACTGCCATAGACGCTCTTGCGCAAAAGCACATCTCTTACACAAAAGCACATGGCAGTGTGGACGTGCTCTTGTGGAAGACTTTTTGCGCAAGAACTCTTCCGCAAAACAGTTCTTGTGCAAGAAGCTGCCAGTGTAGATGTAGCCTAGAGATATACACTAGATAGGTAGGTAGATATACACTAGAGTTAGACGGGATAATTTCCATTACCATCAGAGATACCTGCATTGCAGGCATGCTAAAAATAGACATATATCTGCAGTGTTATGTATGGCAGGAAGGGCAAGATGCCCAAGTCTGTATCTATGATCTTGGACAGGATTGTAGTCAGAGCACCCATCTCTTCCCACCTTTTGTGCCGTCACACAGCAATGTGTTTATTTTTAGCATGCTAGCCCAATTAGAGCTAGTGAAGATATGGCTATTTGAGTTGAAAAAAACACCCTCCAACACCAGTGTAGGGATACACCTTGGGAGAGCAAGGTGAGGATCATTTGTAGAAAAAAAAGTGCTTTAAGAAGACTAATAGAGTGTACAGTTCTGGTGCACATGAAGTTGAGTGCTCTTTGGAACATAGTGTTCAGATAAATCAGTACAAACCCAAGCTTGGAAGAGGAAAAACAGAGCAACTATTACAAGAGAGCATTTGGAGAAGACCTAAATAATTGAGGCTATATCTGTTCTGTTTGGAAAGTGACGATACAGTGGCAATAACAATTGCCCAGCTCTCTTGATCAAAGTTCCTGGGACCCTGAGGGTAATTTTGTCAGCCCAAAGGCTAAATGTTCAACAGTTACTGCACACACACCAAGTACAGTAAAACCTGCACTATCCGGAACTTAAGCATCCGGAAAACTGTAGAAACCGGTAAATTTCTGACACTGGGAAAAGCAAAACAAACAAACAAAAAGGAAACTGGCCCTTTAAGTGCCGGGCCGCTCCTCAGACGAGCATGCAACACGTACCTGGGGGAGGGGCAAACAGCAGCTGGAAGCAAGCAGCAAGCATCTCGGCTCCCCTCACGGCTCCTGGCACCCCTGGCCAGCCCCCCCACAGCTCCCGCCCCCCCAGCAGGCCGCCCCCACCATCTTCACCTCCTGCCCTCCGGCTTCCACCCCATACTAGGCCGCAACCCCACACACAGCTCGTGGCCCCCAACAGGCCACATCCTGGCCCAGCACGGCTCCTGCCTCCGCCCTCAGATAACCAGTGCCGGATAACACAGGTTTTACTGTATTTGCATATACAGAGATTAGGCACAAATTTGTGCATAGGTGATTTTGTATCACCAGATATGCTGAAAAACTAGTAAAAACTAAGCAACTTGGCATCAAATAACCTTTTTAGACAACAGTTTATGTACAAGCAAAATCTGAGCAACAATAGTCACTGCCCATAAACAGAAAATCTTCCATATGCATTTGAGAGAGAGATTTAATACAGGTTGAACCTCTGTTAGCTGGGATTCCCTGGTCCTGTAATATCGGTGGTCCAGCAGGACGACAATTGTTCTAGGACCAGAAAGTCCCAGTGGAAGGTTGGCAGCTGGGTTCCCTGCAGCTGAACTGCCCAGCTCCCCACAGCTGGGCTGCTAGGTTCAGCCCTGGAGCCTGGTGGGGCCTGTCCAGTGGGACCAGGGAGCGCACAGGGAGCTGGGCTGGAGCTGAGCTGCCCAACTTAGCAGGGAAGGGGAGGCAGCAAAATCTCTCATCCAGGACCGGTCATGTCCCCAGGGTGCCAGACCAGGGAGGTCCAACCTGTAAGGGTTTCCTTTTTTTATATTTGTACCTTTTATTTTTTTAAATTCTAGTCTCCATTTATGCTCATCGCAAGCCATCAAAAATTTTGTCACAATTGACATTCTCTGCTGAAGGAACTATTACAGGTAGCTAAGAACAAAATGCAGTGGAAGCGCTCTTTGATGAGGTTTGCACAGCAGTTGCCTGTAACATGTTTGCAAGTATCTATTAGAATAATTACATGTGTTGGGAACCATTAATCAATGAGTATCCTAACAAAGTAATTATGCCCTTCAAGTGCAGTTAGATTGCCCTGACTTCTTCAGGAGATGAGGAATTATAGTTGAGATAATCTTTTAATGAGGTTCTTTTATACATGACAGAATGTATTTGTTACCTCTGGGCCAAGTCCTGCAATGTGCTGAGCACCTGCAACTGCCTTTGGTTTCAATGAGAACTTGCAAGTATCTCAGATAGGACCTCATGTGGTTAGTAATGCTCAAGATTAGGCCCATAGATGACCTTAGTACGGTGATCAAAAAGATAGGTATCAGTCCCTACCATTTAATTACCTTGGCATTCCATAGTAGCAGAATGAATTGAATCAGTTAGAACTGTTCTACACTGGACCAGTCAGGTCGGCTTAAGGTTCACTACCCAGCTACTCAAAATGTGTAGCTGGATTCAGCTTACTTTAAGCCGAGCCACCGTAGTGTTTACATTGTGGGAGGCCGACGGGAGCTCATGCTCCCATAGGCTTCCTTTACTCCTCACATAATGAGGAATACAGGATGCCGGTGAGGACTGCTCTCAGCTTTCGATATGGGGAGTCTACACTAGACCCTCTAAATCGAATGCTAGAAGATTGACCTCCGAGGGGTTGATCTTAGTAGTGTAAACAAGCCCTTAGTGTTTGCATGAGGGTAGTTCAGAGTAAAATATTTTTGAGTGTGTTGTGTTCCATAAAAAAGATATTTTCTCAGGAATTTTTTTTTAAGTTCTTTAGTTTTTTTGGCAAGCTGACAGAGATTGGCTATATAGAATGTATTTCACAACAGAGAGAAACTGGAAAGATGATGTAGAACTGCGTTAGATGATTAGCAATATTAACTCTACATTTCAACAAAAGAATATCTGTTGAGTTTTAAAAGAATCTGCTAAAATCACAAATGATGGAAAGTTAAAAAAAATGCATAGTTCTTGAATGGACTTGCAAATGGTAGGCCTATAACTGATATCAATATATACAGAAATAGGAACATCTCAATCTGAGTGAAAAACTTCATGAAAAGTAGAAGACTTAAATTTATAGTAGTACAAGCTAAAATGTACAAAGGAAATCCCGGAGTGACAGATAACTTCAAATGTAGATCATTTTACTAATGCCATGGAAATCTATTTTCTCAGAATAAGAACCCTTTCTCTACCCCCAAAACTTTGTATACCAGGAACATTTGTCATATTGTGGAGAATCATTAACTAGTCACAATATTGCTTACCTGCTATACAGCTTAGTTTTTGTTCTTAAGCATAACCTTGCTGTCCAGATTTGATTACTATCTGGACTTCTCTATTCAATGATATATCATTAATGTTGTTTTTTTAACTTTATTTGTCATTTCCAGATAGTAACATTAAAAAACAAAATTATGAATCCAGTTATACTGTGAAATTATATATTATTACTGAGACAAGATGAGTCCACTTGGATTATATAGCTGTGTATTATTTCTGAGCCTTAGCTTTCTTCCGATTAAATTTAATTCAGATCTTTAGGTCATCTTTCATGTTGAATGCTTTTATAAGTAATTGTCTAGCCTTTGAAGTCCTCATTTCTGTATCTGTTGTGATTTCCTTTAAAGAGTTCCTAGCTGGACCCTCCAGCCTGATAGACTTCTTTACACACTTTAATGTAATTAAGTTAGGACTTCCACCCTATTTCTACAGGTCCCTTAAAAACTACTCATTTTGGCTTGGCTGATTCCATCCCGGAATTCTAGATAGTGACATTTCTCTGAGAAAATAACAGCGTGGCTAAAATGTTTTTCATCATTTGTAATGTCATATTTTCTCATTCTGTACAGTGGTTCTTCGGAAGCTTGATGCTGAAATCTGTTCCCTTAACAAATGTGTGCTAGGTGCCAGTGTATTATTCACACACAACAGTTGCATAGGTGCTGGAAGTAGGGTTGCTGCTGCACCCCCAGCTTGCCACTGAGAAGTTGTTGCCTTTTTGTTGTTGTTTTTCCTTGATACTGTTTCCAGCTGTGTCTTTTTGTTATCCTTCTCCAGTAATTTGGCACAGAGATACTAATTCATTATACAAAATATCTTTGGCCTCTGTTCCCAGACTGCTAACCAAAAGTACCAGTTATGATTGCCAATTGCCCAAGGCAAACTGCACTGAAAATACCTGACCAGGACTGAGTATGATCCTGATCTTATGGAAATCGGTAGCAAGACTCCTGTGCCACAAAATTTAAATCCAGATCTAAACCCACAAATTTGGAAGCATACTAATATTGAAGTTTGTTTGGATTGATTATAGACATGTGGGAAAGCTGTAACATTCAGGTTAAAATTCCTTCAGAGGATGACGCAAACTAAGATGTTGATCTAAGCCAAGTACGTAGAGGGGAAAGCCCCTCAAACATTGAGCAGCAAAAGCTTTCTACACTTTTTCCTGTCTCCTAGCTGTCATTTCATGTAGCAAACACCTGGCCTAAATTTTAGCAGCTTTGTTGGATAATCTGGAGAAGCAGCTGTTGCTGTGGTATTAGCAAACAAATGGAATATGGCAGCTAGTGCTCTGCTGGCTCATTTCCAGCAATAACGTGAGAAATGAACGAAGTTTCTTCCGTCTGGAGATCATGGGTTTGTGTGTGCCCAATGAAGCATATTTCTGAGATATCATCAAACATATTGAAACCTGCCATTTCATTTTCAAGGTGAAAACATCAATCTGAAGTGTTGAGAACAAACTCAATTTTATCTTTCCCTTCCCGATCCTAACCCTCCCCATTTTTTTCCATATTGATTGTCACTTCTGTAATCATTCTCACTATTATCTGCTCTAACCTCCACTGCCTCCTCCTTGGGGAGTTGGGATAGTTTCCATGCCTCTGCCTTCCTCTTCCTCTTGGGGGTCTCTGTCAGCTTCCACTCCTCTATTTTGTCAGGGATATGGGTGCTGCTTTTACTTTTTAATCTACCTGTTTATCTTTTCACATCTATCAGTCTTTTTATGGGGGCTTCTATTCTATCGCCACCATCTTTGACTCCTGGCAACTTTTAACATGCCTCTCTCTGCCAATCTATCTCTTTCCCTTGCAGCTGGAGAATTCCTTCCCATGTCTATTCTTCAGTATAACAAACTGAAGCATCCAAAAAGCATGAGACAGGCTTAAAAATCATGACATTTTAAAAATAACAAAGGTCTGATCTTTGTATTTGACTCCTGCTTTTAAAGGTTTTAAGATTCATTTTTTCAAATTTCTCCACAATCATTAGATGTACAAATTTTTCTTTAAAAAAATAAACATTGGAATTGTTTTATAATCACAGGATTCCAGGAGCTGGCACATTAAGACAAAAGCAACAAATATTCCAATGTTCATTACAACGTCACAAATGTTGGCAACAGTAGCCTAGCAGCAGTGGATTCCATCTCTTCCCCCTCCACTCAGCAGACACTGTCACTTTTTAGACCCCATACCACCCCCTAGTAGAAAAGAAAATCACCTTCTAGGACAGCCATAAGCCCCTACTTTCCTTGCCAATCTTCCTTCCCAGGAGGGAGGGGCTTTTTCCCTTACTCATCATCCAATCAAGTTTTTCAAACTTCTCCCCTTCTTGCTTATTCTAAATAACAGACTCTGGCCCTGTGATGCATCCTCTTCTGTGTTGCATCTCCTCTTCCCTTTGCCATCCCCAACCAGATATTTCATCCTTTTCTCCCGCTCACCTCCTCATTCAGGCAGATCTTGCCACCACTTTCCCCATCCCATCCCTGCCCACCAGTGCAGTCCCATCACAGGAGCAGGGCTGTCCACCCTTAGCTGTTCCCTTAGCTCATCAGATAAATGTGTTCTTGGCTTGTGATGGGTGGGAGTGAGAGGCAGCAGCACCTCTGTAGGCTCTTCTGCAGGTTGCATTTTCCTCAATGCTTTAGCCCAGTGTTTCTCAACCAGTGGTATGAGTACCCTTATGTGTACTCGAGAGAGGTCTGGGGGGTATGTCAACACAACTGAAATTTGGAGAAAACTGAATATTTGTTATAAGTTTTACAGGGCTTTATTTTTGTACTTTTCACACCCAAAAATTTCATTTCCCACCCGGCTACGATTAAGTTGTTTAAACAAATGTGTTGCAATGGTAGAGAAAAATGTGTGTGTATGAAAACTGTATGTACTGGGGGTACTTATAATTTTTTTTAAAACGGGGGTACTTATAATTTTTTTAAAAGGGTTACTTTATTAAAAAAGGTTGAGAAACACTGCTCTAGCAGAGGGAAGCTAAGAAAAGGTCTCTCGGATCAAAGGGTTTGTAGTACTCTAGGAGCGGTGCACACCTTTGATCATAGACCAGGATTCAGGCAGGAGACCCAGTAAAGCATTTTCCAACTTTGCCATCCTTTATATCCACTTCTGTGGAAAGAGACAATATTGTGAATGCTCATGAAAATGAATGTTTGCACCAAAAGTGGCGTATTCAGATTGTTACTATGTTTATAAAAAATTCCAGCCATCCAATCAGGGAGCAGAAGCAATACCATGTGACTTAGGTGACTAGTCCCTCAGATTCTAAAGTAGTGAGCAATTTGAAAGCAAATGTTACTAGTGAACAAAAACTAGGGATTCATACATGTGTTTGAGCTTTTCATTGAATAATTTAAGATAACACATTTCTAAAAATTCAGTCTGTTCCCAAATAGTCCATAACTGGAAAAGGGTTTAAATGTATGAACTACATTGTTTGCTGCAAGTAGCTCACCAAGTTCAACTGTTATACATTGTAGTAAGGTTGACATCAGAGAAAGAACAAAGGAAAGGATCAGGGCTAGATGAGGACAGGAGAAATGTTACTTCAGCATCATTTAGGGCTACAGATTGAGATGATGAACAGAACGTAAAAAGAGGCTGGTGCAATGTTTGACATATAAAGTGAGGCAGAGTTTGTTAAAAAGTTGAGATTTCAATTAAACATTGAAATTTGGTGAGGAAACAGAAAACTTCAACATTTACATTATTTATTTTCAATTTTTAAACAACTATAGAATGAGTGACTTTTAAAATTAAGGAAGGAAAAAGTTGAAAACATCCCCTCCCCTTTTTCTTCTCCCCAGCTCTATTGTGGCTCCTAAAGCAAAATAGGCACTTTCTTGTGAGAGTTGCTTTCTTCTGCGTGAAGTTGCTATAATGTATGAGTAGTACTATTCGTTTTCAGTAACCAAGGTTCTATTTATTCTATGGTTACTAGTTAGATGTACTGCAGAAAACTGCTTTAGACACACTAGAATACTTTTTCATTAGGATTTATTGGAAGGAAGAGAGATTAGAGCAAAGGAGATAGGAGATAAACATGACTGGAGCACAGATATTTTTTTCTTATCAGATTGGATGTAGAGGAAGGGCTGAAATGTTGGCACTGTCCTAGAGGAAGAAGTGACAGGATTTGGGGGCTGTCAAGGATGCCCTAATGTTGATGACCAAAAGGACAATGGTGTTGTGAATAGTGAAAGAGAAGATAATTTACAGATAAAAGTAATAAAATTCAATTTTAAACATACTTGAGTGAAATCCTGGCACTGTGGAAGTAGTAAGAACTTTGCTATTGAGTTTAATGGGGAAAGGATTTCACCAATTCAGGAGGCCTTCTCAGATTTCAGTTCAGGTGGGCCAACACTTGCTGGTCCACTTGAAGTTTTAGATTCTACATGAGGTCAACAATCCAAACCCACTCTAATGGCTCTCTCTGCTGGACACGTCCTTATTCCCTACACAGCTGGTTTGTGTTTCTGCACAGTCAACTGCAGAAAAGATGGGTTGGGTGACTTGAAGGAAAACTGCAGTGGACAAAATATCAGTCAATTGGAGCCAGTGCTTGTGGATCTTAGCAGAACTCAATATCACCCTCATTTGAGATGGCCTTTCTTTACAGAAGTTCTGTATCGCCTTGTGATTTGTGAGATGTTCAGCTTACTTTGCATTAACACACATTTTGTTGTAGTTTATATATTAGACAGTTTCCTGTAGTAAGCTTTACAGTATGCCAGATTGGAAGATAACAATTCCATTTCATGGAAATTTTCAAGATTTTGAAATTAGATTTCATTATGTTGGAATGAAAACAAAACCTTCTGAATGTTTTCAAAGAAACAGATTTGTGTTGAAATATCCGTTTTCTAAGCCATTACATCAAGTTTTTGGTTTGGGAAGAGATGTTGAAATGGATAAGACAAAGTGCAAGTGTCCGTCTGTTACTTGGGATTCATGTAAGTCCTTGTTCTGCCTCATTCAGAGCCATGTTTTTCATCCCACATCACTCTTATTCTGATTTTGTCTTGGGCTGCCCAGCCCAGCCCCCTAATTATCAGTATATATAGTATCTCTGGCTCATCCCCCAAAATGTTTCAGTGACCCCTTCATTGAAACCAAAACATCTCTGCATAAAAGGTTCAGCTTTGGTGAAACAGCATATTTTGATCAAATGAAGTTTTGTGTAAATATTCTGACCAACACTATTTTAAAAGTTACTTCTCCAGAGTTAGACAGATTGTTTCCTAGCTACAAAATAAGGTCTGTGGCCGCTATTGCCATCCCATATAATATCTTCAGCGATCCCGTTGTATTGCGGTTATGAATGGTTTATTTATGTTTGTGTTCTACTCCATGGGGAAAAGGTTACCACAGCTCTTCAGGACTGAAGAACAGCACTGGATAATGTAGGTGAGTTGCTGAATCTTAGCAACTAAAGAGAAGTTCAAACCCCTGGGGAGGTGGGATTTCCAAAGCCTTTGAAACATCGAGTTTGGGGTATCACAAAATGAGCTTAAACTGACTTGTGACCCTTTTTCTGATCCAGCAAATGGGCAGGGTTTTCTGTCCACTGGGAGCCCTAACCTTTGTGGAATGGTTGGAAAGACTTTCACTGGCTCTATAGGACTGATGGTTGACTCCTGGTGTTTTAAATCTGTTTATTGGTTTTATGTGTTAAATGAACTGTCTCAGAAAGAGAAGTATTATAATGTGTAGCTGCCAGCAGTACAATGTTCATAGCCCTGGAAGAGAAAGTAAAGTACAGGCTCTCCCCTGTACGCAAACTAGCTTGCAGGGACATCACAATGTAAAGCAGGGACCTGTGCAGCCATAAAACTGACTAATAAGAAGGGAGTAGGTCAAGGGTCTTTGCTCAGGAAGATGGGAACCTTAAAAAGGTGCTCTAGAGGTATCACTGAGGGGGGAAGACAAGTATGGTTATTTAAGCATCTAACAAGGTCCCTATTGACCTTCAGAGATATCTGCAAAAACAATGTCCAAAGTGAAAATTCCAAATGGCTCTTAACCTTCTAGTCCCACTTTCCCCCTCCCTCTCCCTTTAGGGAGAGCCATAGGAAAGCACGAAAAAAATCAGCATTGCATACTTTTGGCTATTTAAATGTTACTGAAAGAGCTCAATATCAATTGTGACTCTGGAGTTTATAGAAATTTTCATACCGAATGGTGTTATGCAACAGAACTGTCTTAAATATTATGAACTGAAACTTGACAATGAACAGTTACTTCCAATTATATGTAAGCAGGATCTAAATGTGTTCTCCCCTAACAACTAGCCTGGTGGAGGAGAGACTTCAAGAGCAAACAATATTTATATGAACCTACCTATGCTGCCAAGATGTCCAGCAGATAGAGCTGCGTTGCTCAAGTGATCAACTTTGATTGGTGTTACAAATCACTTTAGTACTCAGTGCAGGTATAGTGAAATATTTTCAATTTTGTTATCTTAATGTATGAATAAAGGGGCACAGAATTGTGCTTAACCTGTCCCAAATGGGGGGTGGGAGGGTCACCCTTAGCTGATATTAAGACAGGGGAGGGACTGCCATACCCCAGTGAAAGTAAGAGAGTTGTGGATAGATGTCACTGACACTTCTTAAGGATCCCTGGTCTGGTTTAACTTATTCCTCCCTGTGTTCAAAGACAGAGCAAAATAGGCTTCATTAGAGCCTTTTAATTATTTTTAAGCGCTCAAATGAGAGCTGAAATCCTTTGTGGGACAGCATTTCTGCCCATCCTGAAGAGAGATGAAAATCACCTAGAGCTGATAAACATTATGCGATTGACCTGCAGATGTCATAGCAGAGAGGTAAGTGGTAGCAGAAGGTAACTGACAGTGGGAGCAGCTGGCAGGAGTAGAACAAGTGACTAGCACAAAGGCCAGCAGAGAGAAACTGTGCCTGGAGAGGCATCCAGTGGAACAAGTGCTCAGATGGCAGAGCAAGCAAGGCACCATCTTCCCAGGTGGGAGGGGAACTCTGAACCCTGGGTCCTCATTGGGGTATGGTGAGGGAGCAGAGAGGGGCACAAAAAGGGAACTTTTGGTTGTAGCACTCAAAAATATCAGGCAGAAGACTCTGGCCCACAGACGCTGCGCAGGAGTCCTGCTCACAGTTTTATGATTATGAATTTTGCTTGCATCATTTTTCTGAATTAATGTCAGGTGACTTTCCTCCTTTCATTAAAAGTTTCTTTTCTACATTCAGACTCTGTGCTTGTGTAACCCACACACCTAGGCTGTGTCTACACTGGCACCCTTTTCCGTAAAAGGGATGCTAATGAGACACTTCGGAATTGCAAATGCCCTGGGGATTTAAATTTTCCCCGCGGCATTTGCATGAACATGGCTGCTGCTTTTTTCCGGCTCGGGGCTTTGCCGGAGAAAAGCGCCAGTCTAGACGTGATCTTGCGGAAAATAAACCCTTTTCCTCAAGATCTCTTATTCCTACTTGAAAGTAGGAATAAGAGATCTTCCGGAAAAGGGTTTATTTTCCGCAAGATCGCTGTTTCAGACTGGCGCTTTCTCCAGCAAAGCCCCGAGCCGAAAAAGCGGCAGTTATGTAAATAAATGCCGCGGGGATATTTAAATCCCGCGGATTTGCAATTCCGAAGTGTCTCATTAGCATCCCTTTTCCGGAAAGGGGTGCCAATGTAGACACAGCCCTAGTGTGGTTACTGAGTACTGCAAGTGGCACCTAGACCACTGCAACAGTTAAGATCAAGAGACTTCTACAGCATGGGCTGGGAGCCAGCTGGCTCTTAGCTCAGAGGGTAGAGGCTCCTAGAGTCAGGTCCCAGGTTCAAATCCGCCTTGGTGGTGGTTACACTTGTGAATGAGGAAGTATTGCCTCTCAGAGGTGCCCATCAATGGTGTGTAATTTCCCCAAGTTACTGAGTGGGTGCTCAAGTTGGGTCTATGTGGTATTGTGGAAAAGGAACCCCTAGATATTGAACCCAGTTGGTTGCTGCCAGTTCCATTTGACAGAAGAATTACATACATATAGAGTTAGTTCAGAGCATAAGAAGTATTTCTTCATACAGCGCACAATCAATCTGTGGAAGTCCTTGCCAGAGGATGTTGTGGAGACCAGGACTTTAATAGGGTTCAAAAAAGAACTAGATAAATTCATGGAGGTTAGGTCCATCAGTACTTATTAGCCAGGTTGGGTAGGAATGGTGCCTGTAGCCTTCGTTTGTCAGAGGCTGGAAATGGGTGACAGGAGAGGGATCATTTGATGATTGCCTGTTCTGTTCACTCCCTCTGAGGCATCTGGCATTGGCCACTGTCGGAAGACAGGATACTGGGCTAGATCAACCTTTGGTCTGACCCAGTATGGCCTTTCTTATGTTCTTACATTAAAAAACTGAAAGCCCCATGCGTTGCAAGGCCTAAAAACTTTGGAGCGCTGCATTAACTGTGCTTTTGTGTTTTAAAATGCGGATTTCACTGACGCATCAAGAAAATAGGAATAGCCCCTGCCTCCACCCACAGGGGGGACTTCTTTTTTTTGTTAAAGGTATTTCATAGCTAAGGCTTTTCTAGGGAGTTGAGATCTCTACACCAGAACAAAGTGCTCCTTCAAGTAGAAACCTTTTGCTTCTTCCCCTTAAGTGCTTCTCCCCTGAGGGAGAATGGGTTAGAACAAAAGACAACAAAGGAAAGGAAGGACAGAAACATCACAGAATGTGTTTTGGAGGGAATATAAAGAGATGGAACTCATAGGGAGCTCTCTCTGTCTCCTTTCCTTGCTTGCACTTATCCACTTAGCTCCCCTCCAGCCAACATGCTGTTCCCTACTAGGCAACAGAGGAGAAGGCAAAGCATATCATGGGTTCCCCAGCACAAATTGCCAGCTGTGCCTTGAGTCTGTTCCAGTCCATGAAAGCTCTGCCTTTCTGCAGATAGAGAAGGATTCACTGCTCAGACACAGAGCACAGTTTTTATTTCTGTGGGCAATTGAAGTGGATTCCTGCTGTGGTCTGCCAGGGTCTTCCTGTTCTTGAGATGCCTGTTTCTGAAAAGCCTGTTTTTGAAAAGGGGACAAATGTATTATTGATCCACATCTATATTCAGGCAGCTTTACGTGGATACCCCAGGGAATGCTGCTTCAGCAGTCTCTTTAGTTATGTCCAGAGACTCCCTATAGGGAAGGAGAGCCTGAGTGCTGGTTTTTACATCAGACCAGACTTGCATGCCCTGAATTTCAATGTAGGATTTCTGTGTTGTGCTGCATGTTGGTAAGAAGCACTCAGCTAGCTTACTGTTACCGTTATGGGTAGTAACACTGTCTGCACCCTTCAGCTTCCCCCTGGAGTTAGCATGAGTCAGCATGGGGCTGGAGAAAAAGCAGACAGCTCTCTGACCTTTTGGTTATAGAGGCATATTCTAGGAAGGGCGGTATGTTCAAAACATAACAGGTCAATAGCTATGTTAAAAATTCAGAGATGGCAGGGTTATGAGGGTTGCTCTTTTGTTTGTTCTTCCTTTTCTCTTTTTTTATTGCTGTCCCTAATGCATTTCTCCCTTCTGGTGGTCTACACGGGAGTTCTTACTGTTCAAATCCCTGCTGTAAACATTTTCCATCAAGTCAAGTCTATGAGCAACATAATTAAGGGGCAAATGGAGGTGTGAGGAGCCAGAGTGTACTATCAGAAGATAAACTGAGAGTGCCTATGGGAATTACTATAGAACCAGCGAAGAGGAGTTTGCCAAAATTCAGAGACAGAACTGAAACTAGGGCTGCAGTCTGTTGAAAGCCACTTAGATTTTGTGTAAAACTAGATGATCTAATTACCCCTGGAAAACTCACTGCAGGCTTTGAAGCTTTTTTTATTTTATTTTATTTTGCATTTATATAAAATTCCCCCAAAATATCACTGAACTGCTGCTGATGATTTTCCCTACTCATATTTTAGCAGTAGGATATTGTTACTGTTATGAATTATTTCCCATACTGTTCTAGTCCTGACACCCTAGAGGCCCCAACCAGCTTGGGCTGAGCAACTTATAAGCATCAGATAAATGGTAAGTCCTGTCCAAAAAGCTACCAACAGAAGATGTAGTTTTCATTTCCTGTTAGATATCAACTGGCCCAAACATCACCTAGCCTTATCAGGTAAATAAACCTCAATGTCATGACAACAGAATTCCTCTTTTTATCAACAATGCTATGAAGCTGAGTACTAGCTTTCAATGTGTGAAATCCTGGCTCCATTGAACTCTGTGGCAAAATTTTCCATTCAATGAGCCAGAATTTTACCCAGTATTTCTCTGTAAAGTCCTTCATTTCCTCCGGGTTCTTTATGTGTAGTTACCAAACCACTCCCAGTAATCTGATGTCTGTGTGTCATTACTCTTAGGAGAATATCTGACCAGCTACACATAGCTAAGTTTCAAAGTCCTCCCAAACCATATTGGGCCACTACACATGGTTATGTCATCATGCCAGAGGATTACTAGGATTGTTAGTATTCAACCCAGACTCACTGCGCTATAATCTGCCATCTTTATTTGCAAATAAATGACAAATCCCATCTTGAGCTTTACATGAGGACTACAACAGGAGTGCCTCTTAGAATTGCTCAGTATGAACTCTCTCTAGTGCATGACATTTGGGACATTGTAGGAGATTCTATGCTTGGGAGCTTAGAATCTGACTGTGAACTCCTACTGGTGACACAGAAGTCCAAAGAAGTCTTAATTAATTGCAGGTTTCTGTTGTTTTCACAGCAGTGGGAAAAGACAATGAAGAACAGAAGAACTGCTCATGTCATTTCTTCAAGGATAATAATAGCTTTTGTAACAGTGATAGCATTTTACATAATGGAGAACATGAAAAATAGTATCAAAAGCTGAACCCTAAATCATCTTGTAGTGTCTGAAAACTACCATGGGTTGAGCTACAGTGTATTAAAGTCTGCACAGATGTTTCTGTCACAAGAACAGAGCACTCTCTGTTCTTAGAAATGAAAAGGCAAAATAAAAGTGAAGAATGAGAAGACAATGCACATGTAGACAACACACAGGAATAAATGTAGTTGGTCAGGAATTGTACTGAGATGGCTATAAAATGAAAAAAAATACTGCTTCTTGATAATGTTTGAGGCTGGGTTTTTAAATTGCAACAAAATGACTAGACAATCATACAACACTATTTGGTTTTCTAATTATTATTGAAGAATGCCTCCTGAGCCCAAACTCTGTGTCTCCTCCTTTGAATCAGCTGCAGCTCATGCTGCTTCTCATGCATTATACATTAAACCCATATGGCAGCTTGAGGTGGAAAGTCTCTGGAGGGAAGCTCCATACTGCTCTTTTCACGGCAGGAGGCAGAAAGGTAAGAAAAACAAGAAAAGAGGATGTGGGAGGGAAAATTCTAGGAAGGTGCATCAAGCGGATCTCTGCCTTAAAGGGAACTGCCATGATTATACCATTTTAAAAATAGATGGAGTCTTCTAGGAAGGGACCATTGTTTGTCTTCCACTTATTTCCCTCCCCCCTTTAGATTCTCTTTAAACTGTGATGCTTTTGTACCCTGTGCCAATTATAATAAGCACCTCTGCTCTCTCTAGTGCCAAGGCAAGTCTGAAATTACTGCTCTATGGAATGGATCTATGTACAAAGGTTTTATTTGTATGTGCTATTGGACTGTCATTTATTGGATGTTCCTAAAAATTTGCTGAAGACTTTTTGGTGTGTGTCTCCTCAAAACACTCCTGAAAAAGTTGAGGCTGTAGTTTACATATAGTGAGGGTGGGGTGGGGTAACATACAAAGCCAAGTACAGATGTACCCTGTCTGTGCATTTCAATAATACACTATGGATTATTAATGTGTATCAAGAAAAAGCAACTAAGCGAAATGCTTCAGGACAAGGATTTAATGCCTTTTAAATCATAAAGTAGTGGACAAATTTCAGAAGTAGCTTCCTCGGCTAACCTCAGAAAGATAATGCACACTATATAGAGAAGAGGAATTCAGACCTTGAAAAGTGCATCTCACCTTACTTTAGGGGCATTGGTTTTAATGGAGAGGCCTTTCATACATTTGTGATTAGTTTGCCTTTTGACTTGACTTTTACTTTTTATTGTTTTTGATGTTTGGCCTGAGACTATATTATGGGTTTTTTAAAACAACTTTGTAAAGAGATAATTGACAACCAACTGAATTTATGATCACATTACAGTTGTTACCATTGTAAAAATAAACATGCCCACAAAATTACAATATTAATCTTACAAACTTGTCCTATCAGAAGGGGCAGGAGAAAAAGTGAAGAAGAGAAAAGAGACTTGAAATATTTATGATAGTTAGGTCAATGTGTTGCTAAAAGTCATCCTACCCAAATTTTAATTATTCAAACCACTTGTGATGTTCATACTCTTACTGACTTGGGTTCTGGTCCCTCCTGGGTTCTATTTTTTTTAATAGAAGTAAGATGTGCATTTTTCTTAACACAAAAAATTCCCTGATGTTGTTTTAAAATCAGACACAGGCTGTTGAACACACCGGAGGTGGAAAGGAAGAAGGGGAGGCAGTGAATAGCTGTTCACATATGTTGAGAATCTGTTAACAGCTAGCATTGAGTGAAGAGCATGCATTTTACATCTCTCTTTAGACCTCTCTAGGAAGGCAGTGCTGTGTATAGTGGTTAGAGCAGAGGACTGGGAACCAAGACTTCTGAGTTTTATTGCTTATTCAGCTACTGCTTTGCTGTGTGATCCTAGGAAAGTAACTTACTGCAAAATGGGAGAAATAATATTTATTCTACTTGCAGCAGGAGAGGGGGTTTAGGTTTATTGAGCATACTATATAAATGTTAAGTATTACCGATATTTATTATGATGTTTCATTGCCCAGTTCTGATCACCACTTCTCTACTCACTTCTCCTTCACTGCCTTTGCCTTATTTCAGTCTGCCAAGTATTTCATATTTACAAGGCAATCTACCTAGATTTTCCTCTTATATCCTGAACTCTGAAGATTCTGAACTCTGTACATGAGTACACATGTCCCATATTTGTTCAGGACACAAACAACTAGATTTATAGTCCATCAACTCCCAAGTCTCCTGCTCTTGTGAATTAATGCTGACAGGGGCAGAATCTTCTGTCAGTCACTGATTAAATGTGTCAGGAGAAATAATGAGATGGGAAATGTAGCCCATGAGTCTGATGTCCTAGAGGCCTTGGTGGGAAAACAGAATGGGCTCAGACTTTCTGTCTTCCTTTCCCTTGCTATGAGATCTCAAGCCATGTTTTTGAAGGAGGATCTATGATGCCAACTGTACTATGTTTATCATCTTCAAGGACAGCAAGAATGAAGGCCATTATGGCTATCCCTTCTACCAGAAAAGAGGTGCTACAATGGGAACATGAGAGCGGAAAGAAGACAACTCTGTAACTTAACACTTTGAACATGTTTGAGGGCCCAGTAACCAAATAGTCTAACTGTAACCAGCAGTAAGCAGAACTGAACCTGGGACTTCAGTGAATGAGCTACTAGAGCTTGAGCTAGAAGGCCATCTGGCTCTCAACTAAGGCTATAGAGCTCACTCATTCTTATCTCTTGCTGTACATGGTCTAAGTACCACTACATGGGACTGTGAACCACACCCAGTAGGTGTGTGGGTTACATCTAAGGCTACAAACTTTTTCCCGGAAGAGGAAATGCAAATAGAGTTCTCATTTGCATATCTTGCACTCTCATTTGCATATTCTCTTCCGATTCTTTTTGTGGAAGAGGTTTTTGCGGAAAAAAGTGCTGTGTAGACAATGCCTTTTTGTGCAAAAAGCCCCTTTTGCGCAAGATCCCTTCTTCCTTTTTGGGAAGGATCGGAAGAGAATATGCAAAAAGGATATGCAAAAAGGATCAGAAGAGAATATGCAAATGAGTGCATGAAATATGCAAATGAGTGCTCCATTTGCATTTCCTCTTCCGGAAAAAGTCTGTAGTGTAGCCGTAGCCTAAGTGTGGATACTTTCAGATCACAGTAGATGTACTTTTCATAGGCAGCATCTGAACTACTAAATGGGATAGCCACTGCCATTTTCAGAATTTAAATCCCAGTATTGATCTTCATAATATAAGAATATATTGACACAGTTTAAAAAATTCTATTGAACATGGTGGGCACCAAAAACTAGAAAAAGTGAAATATTTATAGACTGTAGATGTCACTGATCCCAGAGCACTGAAGCAGGTTTCATTCTTAAATTAAATCTACTGTCCTAAGATCTGCAGCTCTGATCTGGATGAGATTTAAAAAATGTTCCCTGGAAATATAATTAATCAAAGCTAAAAATCATCTAACACTGCCTCCCAGACACTAGCATTTCCTTGCTGTTTTTCAGCAAAAGCTACTGTGAATTTGATTAACACCTTTTTCTAAGCCCCCTGCTGAATATTACCTTGGGTTTTGTAAATGAGTATTATTAACCAATGAGGATTGTTGTATCCTTTTTGTCTTCAGGTAATTCATACCCAGGGGATGTGTCTGTATGTGTCTTGTGACAGTCTTTACTGAAGTAAAAACATATTTACATAGATTAGAAACTACAAACAGTTTTGTAAGCGAATTGATGATTTGACATAACTAGATATGGTACTACAATCTGCCATACCATTTCCTCCTGTAAATGGCAAAAATATTTTATTGAATTTTAAATCCCATTCTTGATATTTTCAGATTAATTATTTTTCTACAATTGTGTGTGCTGTTACCTTGTTTGCTCATGCAAATTGAATCAGGATTTGTGCAAACAGACAGATTAATAAAGGAAGCCTTTTGGAGCAATTGAACCTCATTTGCATTACAACATTGTGGTTTCACATGCTTTTTTGCACATACATTAGTATTTGTGAGAGACTAAGGCAGAAATTTTTAATAAATTTCAATATAGCTGAATGGCTTCACTGTTTTAATTACAATGAACATTCCTCAGACCTGTCTGTTTCATGACCCAGGTACATCTTATGACTGACTAAATTATATTGAACAAAGAAAGAATAAATTGGGAGGAAACACAGCGCTACCAGACTAATAAGAGCAAGGGTTATGATGCCAAATGTTGACACTGGAGCAAGGGACAAAAGCAATTTTGTAATATTTAATTATATTTTTAATGTTGCTGTATATTTTAATAGTGCCCCTTCTAGAACCCACAATATTTGGAAATGTGTTATTTTGTCCACAGGGCATGTGGATCCTTGTGAATGATTTGAAAGCTGCAAATTGTAATGAGTTTTTCTATGCTTTAGTCCCCAAAACAATAAGAAGATAAAACTCATGGGCTGCGGCGTCTAGACTGGCAAGTTTTTCCGCAAAAGCGGCCACTTTTGCGGAAAAACTTGCCAGCTGTCTACACTGGCCGCTTGAATTCGCGCAAGAACACTGACGATCTGATGTAAGATTGTCAGTGTTCTTGCGCAAATACTATGCTGCTCCCGTTCGGGAAAAAGCCCTCTTGCGCAAATGTATTTGTGCAAGAGGGCCAGTGTAGACAGCTCAGGACTGTTTTGCACAAAAAAGCCCCGATGGCGAAAATGGCGATCGGGGCTTTCTTGCGCAAAACCGCGTCTAGACTGGCACGGACGCTTTTCCGCAAAAAGTGCTTTTGCTCAAAAGCGTCCGTGCCAATCTAGACGCTCTTTTCCGCAAATGCTTTTAACAGAAAAACTTTTCCATTAAAAGCATTGCGGAAAATCATGCCAGTCTAGACGTAGCCATATTGTTTTAAATGAATGAGACATAAGCAAATCTATCCTTAAATCAAATGTTGCCTGCCATTCAGGCACAGATCCTCTTACTGCAGAAAAGTAAATCTAAAAATGCATAAAAACTGACTTATTGCCATCAAGAGATGCTGGTCTAGTGGAGCTCTAGGAAACAAATGTTCCCATGGCTGTATGGAGTCTGACTCTGTGTTTATAGAATTCAGAATCTGTGGGCTAATTATTCATACCAAAGTCACAGAATTAAGCATTCAAGTATGTGTCCATGTCAAATGCCTCCCTGATTCCTACCTCCCTCCACCCATCCACTGCTATTTAGAGTGAAACTCTGATCCTAGGGAATGAATTTAAAATTCATGTGGGTGTCATATGCATTTCTGTGGGTTGTCATTGTAGTTCAGCATTATTTCAGGGCAAGACTTCACTTTAAGCATCTACTAGCTAATCCTAATGAATGCTGAACTAAAATGGAACTCTTAAGAGGATGCACATGACTGCCACACGAATGACCTCATTGTTATCACACTGAACAGTAAAACAACAAATAAACGCAGAGTAATTGGATGTTTAAAACCACATGTTTGATAGACCTCTTACAGTCATATTATAAAAGCCTGTTAATAAGCCAAGTTAAAAAAAACACTGTTTATTATCTCAAAACAAAATTTAATTTCAATGTATTTCTATCAAACCAAAGAGTTTTAAAAGTTTTGGGTGGTTGCTTTTCTTAAGTTTTTAGAGAAATGTAAATTATCAAACATGTAGCAAAATATTTGTACTAAAGTTGTTTCTCCAAAAGCTAGATCCAGCTTTGCAACAGGAATGGAAAAAGCTGCTCCATTCAGTGTTACTTTGCTTACCATCTTGGAAGGTCATTGGTGAGGAGGCATAATTGGGTTGTACAAGAACTAGGGTCCTGGTTTTTCCATTGAAATGGCTGCTGCACAGAACATGCTATGGATTAGAACTTGCTGTAAGAACACCCATTCACCAGCTACCAACCTGCAACTTTTAGACGCTGAGCTTTTCCATGTGGAAAAGGATACAAGGGGAGGTAGGAACTCACTATGATGGATTTGTACCAATTACAAGCAACATGTATGTCTCAGCAGGTGCATCTCTGCTGCATACACCCCTACTAATAGTCTCAAGGTAGGATCCTTGAGGAATTACTGCTAAATTGAAAATGCGCAATTATGGACAAACTTTAAAAACAATAAATAGTCTGGTAGCACTTTATAGACTAACAAAACATGTAGATGGTATCATGAGCTTTCATGGGCACAACCCACTTCTTCAATCTCCAGTCATCTGAAGAAATGGGCTGTGCCTATGAAAGCTCATGATGCCATCTACATGTTTCGTTAGTCTATAAAGTGCTACCAGACTATTTGTTGTTTTTTAAGTTTATCTTGTACAGACTAACTCGACTCCCTCCTGAAGCTTCCGATTATGGACTGTCAGGGCTTATCGCAGCCCTCAACTATTTTGAGACATTTCTCACCCTGAAACTGAGGTTAAAGGGGATCTCAGTAACGGTGAGCCTGACAACAAATCTGCACAAAAAGAACATTTCACCCTATGTTAGGATGAATTTCCTCTCTTGTACAAGCATGTGAAATTAATATTGATGTTCAGGTACCATTCTAGCAGAGAAAGAGTCAAGATATATGGAAATCTAATGGATTCACTGTCTTTCCCAAGCCAATGTGAGCAAGCAAAAGAGCACTATGGCACTCATTTTACTAAAGCTGACAGCTGTTTCAAGAGCCAGTATTTAGTGTTCTTGTCTGTCTCTTCTATGGTTAGTTGGAAAAGGAACTTTAAATCTTACACTAAAAGGCAAGGAACTGAATATTGTAGTGTGACATTTGTGAAGCAGAAGACTTCCAATATAAACACTAATCCTCGCCTCATTGAAGTCTTCAGCAAAACTCCATAAGGTTTTAAGAATTTATGGATTAGGGGAGCAGCTTCCCGGGCCATGCTATTGGCTTTACTTCATGAAGTACATTATTTTCTAATATGCAAGATTAAGCAAGTAGGAAAGCTTTCCAGAGTACTGCTTAAAACCATATATGCCACTCCGTGTGCTAATCAATAGATGTGTATACCCAACAATATAACCACAGAAGATTCTATAGCCACTTGGTACCACTCATCACCACACCTATACTGGACCATGATTTACCAAAATAGTAAAGCAGATGTTTCACCTTGACAGTGTTGCATATCTAGGTGAATGCAACCTAGGTGAATGCAATGCTTAAACTGCAGCAAGGGAGGTTTAGGTTGGACATTAGGAAAAAGTTCCTAACTGTCAGGGTAGTCAGACACTGGAATAAATTGCCCAGGGAGGTTGTGGAATCTCCATCTCTGGAGATATTTAGAGTAGAGTTAGATAAATGTCTATCGGGGATGGTCTAGACAGTATTTGGTCCTGCCATGAGGGCAGGGGACTGGACTCGATGACCTCTCGAGGTCCCTTCCAGTCCTAGTATTCTATGATTCTATGATTCTAGACCTACATAAATGTGCCCATGCTTTTGGTATTGAAAATGATTATCTCCCACAATTACTTTGCAAAAATGTTTGTTTATGGGAAAGGCAAAACAATTAGTGTCATTATGTTTGAATCTACGGCTACGTCTAGACTACATCCCTTTTCCGTAAAAGGGATGCAAATTAGACACATCGCAATTGCAAATGAAGCGGGGATTTAAATCCCCCCCGCTTCATTTGCATAAACATGGCTGCCGCTTTTTTCCGGCTCGGAGCTTTGACGGAAAAAAGCGCCAGTCTAGACGCGGATCTTTCGGAAAATAAAGCCTTTTCCGAAAGATCCCTTATTCCTTCTTTTAAGGACGTAGCCTACATATATGTTGGTTTCTATAGAAAGTGAGATTTATGCAAATAAATGTTGGGTTAAACAAAATAGAAGACCTTTTGTTAGATCTATGTCCATATTTCCAGGTTAATAGGCTGAATAAAAAACAATGTTTGAAAGGGTTTTTTTACTCCCCAATACTAACGATGGGCCTGAATCCCATAATTTATGTCCGGATTGGAACTTTCCCAAGAGTCAGGGGGTGTTCACCTCTAGATTTTTCCACATGACTGTTTACAACCTCCCTGCCATAGAGACCTACTTCTCCTGACCCCCTCCTTAGACATCTAATTGCACTAAAGCCAATCCCAAAACTTATTCTCCCTTTGAGAGAGTCACACACATCCATATTTTGTAAGTGATTTTGATAGACTTTATTGTCACCATGAAATCTGTTAGATGATCTTTCTTTGTGTTAATGAATCTGCTATTAGTACAGCCCAAATTCTCGGTTCACTTTTCATATGGAATATCAAGCTCCCATTTGTTTCTGATGGCAAGTTAACCTTGAGAAAATGTGCGTGCTGCAAAGGTAAGTGGCAATTTATTATCAGTGCAGCTCTTGTTTGCAACCTAGAAGATGAATCAAAAGAGTCAAAGAGAATCATTAACAATACTTTCAGACCTGACTGAATATTAAATTGCCTCACTGAAAATTATTAAAATTAAAAGAAAATCCATACAAGCATACTCCTCTTCTGACATATTTCCAGTAGGGATATTTCATCATGGAACTTTTCTTTCCTTGAAGAATTATACAGTGCCTTTTTTTCCCCCATTTTCTCCCAAATCATCTGGGCAATCAGAGGACTTTATAATCGAAAGAGGACAATACAAATCTGGGAATTTAATGGAAACATCCTGATGAAATAGAAGTTTCCCAGTTTCCCCTGGTGGCCACTCTGGGCCAAACCAGGAAAACTCCTCTCTTCTCCCCCAGCCCCAGAGCCCTTAAAGGAGTAGACTCTGGCCACACACCACGTACCAGAGCCAGGCCTGCCAGCAGCCACAGCCCCTCACCCAGTGGCTGCACAATGGCAGCCAGTGGCAGCCAGCTGTCCCTCGCCCAGTCCCCCAGCACCCATGGGCCAGCCAGGGGCCATAGACAGCGCGCGCCCTCGTGGACTAGTGCGGAGATCATGGACCTCCTTGAGGTTTGGGGGGAGGCCCCCAAAGTCCATGATCTCTGCACTAGGCAGAGGAATGCGGCCGTCTACAGCCACATAGCGGCCACCATGGCCAGAAAGGGCCACAGGCACACCCAGGAGCAGGTGCACCTCAAAGTTAAGGAGCTGCGGCAGGCGTACGCCAGGGCCACCAAGGGTGGCACCACAGCAAGGGCTGACACCTGCCCCTACTTCCCCACCCTCGACCGCATCCTGGGGGGTGGGACAGTCCGCGCCACCCCGGGGGGCAGTGAGCCGGGACTGGAGGGCCCTGACCTGGGCGCGGCAGAGGGGCCATCACAGAGGGTGCCATGCTGGCAGGACCCCCAAGCTGTCCCAGCACCGGAGTCAGCAGGGTCATCCGGGGAGGCCACACCAGGTAAGTGCCATCACCATCCCCTACCCGGGGGTGGAGGGGGCAGGGAGGGTGACCAGGGAGCACGCACGTGGCCCTTGCCTACCACACAGCCAGGCTGATGGCAGTGCGTCCACAAGATGCACCAGAGTGCCCAGGGGCAGCTCTGTCTCCATGTTGCAAAGTGGTAGGGTGTCCTGAGTGAGGGCAACCAGAGCACTCTGAGACACAAATGCTTTGCTTTCCCTCATCGAGGTAGACAAGCAAGCAGAGACACCTGAGAACTGGCTGTCCGGGTTGGGGGGTAGGGTCCCTTTAAGCACAGACCTCAGATGGCCGCAGGCAGCAGCCCCACACAGGAGGTCCTGACCCGGCACTTGTTCCGGCCAGCCTTAACTCCGATTCTGAGTCCACTCAGTGTGGACACGCTATTTCAAAATAGCAAAATGCTATTTCGAAATACATTTTCTGTGTAGATGTGTTAATTCGAATTAGCTTAATTCGAATTAACTATTTCGAATTAAGTTAACTCGAATTAAAGCTGTAGTGTAGACATACCCTGAGAGAAATTTTCATCCTGATTCCCTTAGAGCTACACACAATCCAGAGAAATGTTTGTCCGGGTAGGTTTTGTGACCTACTTTCCTAAGAGGAAAATGATACTATGTTTCTGGTATAAGACATATACATTTTGAAAATACCCCTCTCTTTTCTCAAGCAAATGAGAGCTGAGATCTCAGACACCATGACACTTTGAGGATATTTTCATATTAGAATATATCAGTGTGCATAATTTTTGACATGACACACTGATAATTTGGTCTGAGGCGTTAAGGGAATTTATTGTTGATACAGAATAAATGTTCTCTCAGTTATTGCAGCTTAATGTGATTTTTTTATAGGTTGACAGGAAAGAATAAAGACAGGTTGATGGAGTGTGAAGTTGTTTGCTGGCATTGTGAAACAGGCAGATAGTCTGAGAATTTCTTCCTCGGCAACTGTTCCATCAAGCATCATTCAGAAGAACTTATTCCAGCTGATTTATTTATTTGTACATGAGCTTCCAAAATTTATGAGCTCACAGGTCAAGTGACAGGTCACAGTTCACAGGTCAGATGAAAAGCTAAAATTTGCTAAACCAAGAGAATGAAATACTAAATATAGATGGAAACAAACACACCAGTATGTCCTAGCATTACAGTGTTCCCACGCTGAAATGTCTATTCCTATAATATCCTGTTTCCAAGACCCAAAGTTTTAAGGTTTAAGTTTTGAAACAAATATGAAATAAAAAACCAAAATATGTTTTTTAAAAATAAGTGACAGGATATTTTTGCTTGTTTTTTACACCTTATGGCTTCTACAGTATCTTGTAAACCCTGTATGTTACATTATATTTTGTCCTTTCCGTCATTTAATGGACCATCCTTCCATTTAGTTCTAGTGTCATTCTTGATGCACTATAAGATCTTGAACCAGCATGGTGATTCAATAAAGTTTTATATTTATAGAACGGAAAATATTACTGATGTTGGGAAGATCCAAGAGAATCACAAACCAAGACAGCTGCATTTTAAGTAAAAATAAATGAATAGATAAGAGTGGGTGGCATCTCCGCTGGCTGGTTGGGAGAACACAATATGATCTATTTGTTTCCTTGGGAGGGCAAGGGCTAACTATGGAAGACAAAAGACTGGAAATGTGCTTGATTTTAAGATTTCTAAATACCCATCTTTACCATGGTGAAAGTTCAAGGCCTCAGTTTTCTGTGTGGGAATGTAGTGCTATACCAATTGTGTGTTTCCCATTAAAATAACTCAGGATACAATTATTTAACAGTCAGCCCAGCGGTCAGTCTTTCGCACCATATTATAGAATTTTATAGCAGGTAAGAGTACTGTCTCAGGCCCAGACCCTACAATAAGATTGGCCCCCTGTACTTCATGGGAGCCCAGTTGAAATCAGTGGTGGCTCAGCATGTGAGCCATGAACTTCCCACATAGAGGCCCTGCACTGGATGAGGGTGGGAATGTTTGCAGGATTAGGCCCTTAGCATCATCTTACAGTACAATTAATATCATTTAAAAACATCTACCGCCTATTGTTTTAAAAAATATATTTATGGAAATTTTTGTGATTAAGATCTTTTTAAAAAAAATAAATTGGTGACCTCAGCTTACCTTAATTTTCCCAAACTGACTGTTTCCATTTTGAGTGACTCTTGAAAGATATGAATGTGTAAATATTAATTTGTAAATTGATGCCACTTGCACAGACGTAAGGGCACTTGAAGAGTCAAAATCCAATTTTAAAAAGCACTAGAAAGCTTTTAGTAAGCTCTCTTGATAAAGTCAAATTTCATATCTGGGATAGTTTCATGAATGAGTACACCAAATTTTAAGATTCTAACTGAAAAGGTACATGGGAATTAATTGTCAATCACTGAGTGATTAGTTACAAGCACTGGTAATTAGAGTGTGTGCACGTGTATGTATAATACAATAGTCAATCACGCATAATGCGATACATACTTCACAACCCCCCCATCATACTGGCAATTAGCCTGATCTTTTTGATATAATCAGTAGATAATCATGTGCTTAAATACTTCTCAAGCTGATGGTAGAACCAAATCCCTAAATTTATAAGAAATGATCTTCAGACTGAATGAGTGGACTCTGGACACAACATTGTCATCACATCCTTCTTGATCATAGTTCCCAGGCTTGAGAGGCCTGCACCTGTGGTATATTGGCTACACCTTGGCTTGCAATTCAGTAGATTCAGCTTGCAAAATCAGGTAACATAAGTGACATTCCCAAGACACTTTCAAAAATGGGCTGAATGTGTAAGAGATAATGGAGGAAAAAATCTCTTAAACATTTCACCAAATAGCCTGGTGGATTAATGAACCATCAGTTTACTTTGTTAGTGTCTGGATAATTAATCTAGCCCATTTTTTCTTATTACCACTTTTTTTCTGATTAATGGGGCATCTTCATTAACAAAAATCTGTACTTTCCAAATTGTTCTTTTTTGTTTCCCTGATATAAACCTGTACATGTTGGCTGTGTCTACACTGGCACCCTTTTCCGTAAAAGGGGTGCTAATGAGACACTTCAGAATTGCAAATCCACGGGGGATTTAAATTTTCCCCGTGGCATTTGCATGAACATGGCTGCTGCTTTTTTCCGGCTCGGGGTTTTGCCGGAGAAAAGCGCCAGTCTAGACGCGATCTTGCGGAAAATAAACCCTTTTCCGGAAGATCTCTTATTCCTACTTGAATTCCTACTCTTACTCCTACTCAAGTAGGAATAAGAGATCTTCCGGAAAAGGGTTTATTTTCCGCAAGATCGCGTCTAGACTGGCGCTTTTCTCCGGCAAAACCCCGAGCCGAAAAAGCGGCAGCCATGTTCATGCAAATGCCGCGGGGATATTTAAATCCCCCACGGATTTGCAATTCCGAAGTGTCTCATTAGCATCCCTTTTCCGGAAAGGGGTGCCAATGTAGACACAGCCGTTTTGTTTTCCTGTGCCTGATATTGGCAACCACTTTTCCTCATTTTTAAAAAAAAGCTTACAGAAAAGCTTGTTAGTTTGTCTGACAAAACATATCTGTGTGTTGGCCTTCAACTTCTTCTTTTCCTTCTCCCTGGCTATGTCTACACTGCAGAGCTTAAGCTCTGCCACATCCAAGGAATGCGTCTGCTTTTCTGAAAAAAAATTCGGAAAAGCAGACACAGAGGGTTTTTTGGCATCCCTGTAAACCTCGTTTTATGAGGAAGAAGGGTTGTTCTGAAAGAGGGCTTTTTTCTGACATTTTGCCCTGTGTAGATGGGCCAGATGTCGGAAAAGTCTTTTTCTGAAGAAAAGCTGAAAAAAAGGCGCAAATTACAGTTTGCAATTTGCTTATCTTTTTCCAACTTTTCTTTGTAGTGTAGACATAGCCCCTGTGTCTAAACCAGGGGTTGGGAACCTAAAGCCTGGGGGTGGATTTGGCCCCCCGAGGCTAAAGGCTCCTTCCCCAGCATTCGAGAGCCCACACTAGTGACATGACCAAAAGGTTCCCCACCCCTGGTCTAAACAATAGCATTGCCTTACCATTATTTATAAAGTACTGCAGGTGGATGCTTTACAGGGGTTAGACTACTAATGCGCATTAATGAGGACCCTACCTCAAAGAAGGATTTGAGGGTTCCTAAATGCAAGCAGAGTTCTTGGTGTTCAGAGACCTAGGTTCTATCCCAACTTTGCTACAAGTTGTCTCTGTGTCCTTGAGAAAGTCACACTCTGTGCCTTGCCCGCTCTGTTTTTAAAATAGCAGTGGTTCCTACCTCATATTTGTACTTTAAGGTTGAGTTCGTGGGCACATGTTAAATATTTTGAGATTCTTCAGTGATAGGTTATCTGTCAGTATACAGGCCATCCTCACTGTAAGTCCAAGATACGTTCCAAAAAATTTGGACTTATAGTAAAACAATTTAAAGTGGGGAATTTTTTTCCCATGGCTGACTTCCATTTGCACAAATTGTTTTGGTTTTTTTTTAAAGTGATTTAAGAGCGGGGAATGGGAGGACTTATAATGCATCAGTCCCTACAAGCGTCAACAGCTTTACTGTAGAATGGATGTATACCAGGGTGACTTTTAGCGGGGACACACTGTATCCACTATCAATGTAATCTTTGAAAGTATTTGTATCAGCACAGCACAGTGCCTCTAGCAGTACTCACAATCGTGGCTATTATACTTTTAGCAGCTTTGTAGCATGTTTTTGTTGTCTTAGGTGTCATATCTGGCCAGTGAAGAAGGGGCATGGGTCAGTGTCCCCTTCCTTATTCACTTTGGAGTTCTTAGAACAACTAGTTTTAAGTCTTCCCTGGTCACTGCACAAAAGGCAGACAGGTTTAGGAATATGGTTGGCCTTTCAGAAGAATCACAAAGGGTTGGGGAGAGACCCTTCTCTCTCCTTTGAAAACTCTTGCTGGGCTTACTACAGTTTAGCTCTATATATGTGCACTTACATTTTCATAGCTATTGCTGTGGTACCCCTCCTTGCTGAATAAGTGCTAATACTTAAAATGTCAGCAGATACTATTAAAATATCGAAAAGAAATAATTCCCTTTATGTAAGACACTCTCCAATTAGAATACAGTGGCAATCATTGTCTTAGAATGAGATGTGAACAGTTAAGGAAAATGATGTTACGTCAATCACAGCATGACAATTTTCAAAGGCACAGCACATCTCAACCTCCTCCGAGGCAGGCAATTTGAGGGGGGTGGTGATAGAGATAAAGAGATAATATATTGTACACAGTACTGTGTGTGTAAAGAATGTGCAGGAAAAAACATTTTGAAAATGCTGTGGGGACAATGGTCACCTTTTTTCATGGTTAATTTCTTGAGTACATTGCAGCTGTAATTTTGTCCAGTCTTTTTACTCAAGCTATGCACATGAAAGACCCTTTTCAGACTGCTTAAATCTCACAGGCATTCACAACTTTTGTCTTCTTGAAGGTTTTGACATATGCTTATGTCTTTACCCAATCAGAGGGAAAACCTCATAAAGAAGCAAAGAAAGAGATATGTAAAAAAAATAAAAATACAAAATGGGGCAGGGGGAGGAATCACCCCAAATGAGATAACTGGCAAATGCTTCTGAATATGGAAGTCATCTGTAAGTATTTAGTGGAATGAAGAATGCTGAAGCAGTTCTCCATCTGCCAGATGCCAAAAATACAGACAGATGAGCTGTTTCTCTGAACTTCAACAACAGAGCCAGCTGAAAAAGCAGACCTTTTCCACCAAGGGTCACTTGTTGAAATGGTCGACTGTAAATCAAAATTCTGCTTTTGGGCTTACTTTAAACTGTAAAATGTGACCAAAATGCCTAATAATAATTTTATATGGAAAATATTCTCTTCCATAAAGCTCAATGTGTTTAAAAACTTAAATATCTAAGCAGAAGCTGTTACCATGTATATATTATCCTAGCAAGAAGTGTTCTGTATCATGCACATGTTTTGTTACAACCATTTCTTGTATAGCTTTGAATTTGTCAGGAATGCCCAAAATAATCATAAAGAAACTTTTCCAGGCTCATAATGCTAAAATACATCACATTTCAAGTTTACAATCAGTTATTTAAAGCTTTCTTCCTTAGCTACAGTCAGCCTAAAAAGACTGCTGGAAAGCTAACCTGTTGGCTAATTTGTCGGTCCTATTGATTGAAAGGTGTTATACAGCTGCTCTTTTCCATGCTTCAAATGCTAATTAATTTTGACAAGCAAAATACAAAATATTTATTGTGCAAAAATCTGTTGAAACAGACAAAGAAGAACAGGTTTTGTGTTTTCAGTTTTGAGGAACAATTTTGTTTAAAAAATTATGGAAATACCTCCCTGCCATTTTTCAATCAGCTGTGGCCACTTCTCTTTTCCTTTTCTTTAAATGCTGCTTATAACGTTTTGGCCAGTGTTTTAAAACATGATCAGAGGTACCTCAGTTCCGGGATGCCCATCTTGTCTAAGTATAACTAACCCATCCTTTGACAATTGGATTTCTTTAAGCTGCATCAAGCTGTATACACCAAAACGGAGGCAACCAAAATCATTAGTCACTCTTGGAAAAAAATGGTATTAAAATGTAGAGCTTGTCACCAACAGGTGCTAAATCTGACAGTGAAATCTCCTACTATAAGTGTCTGATCCTGAGTTTCCTATAATTCTGTGTGTGGCTTTAGAGTGCTAGCTGGAATAGTACTACACTTTCCAAGACCATTTGCCTTAATTAGCCTTCCCCACTTAAGTTTTATAAGTTTGTCAGGCTGCTGGAACCCAGAGGATAATAATAACTAGAGAATTCCAAACTAAACAACATGGAGCAAGACTATCTCAAATAAGCATCTCAGGTGAGATGTGATTCAGTCTCAAACTCCTGTCACCAATTTACCTCTTTGGGGAGCAAGGTCTTTTGATTTTCCTGTCAGCTAATACTTAAAGAGAGAGATTTAAATGCCTTCCAGAAGAAATGCTGCCAGCTTTGCAGCAGACAGGCGTACACGATAAATGATGAATGAATCACACTCACCAGTCACAATGTCCTTGTTGGTGAATAAGAAGAACAATTGATTTATTACCTTCCTTAATTAACTTTGAATGTCCCGCTAAACTGAATTAGATGCTAAGAGTTACATTTTAGGCCAATGTGATTTTTTTTTGGCATTAAACAACCCCAAACTGTACAATATAAGAAAGTTTAAAAATAGTCCAAAGATTCTCATGAAAATGTAAACACTCAGATATGTGTACATGCAGCAAGAACTGTGGGAACATTGTCACACTTTAGCACAATTATCACTTATCATTATTAAAACAAATAAAATCTCCTAGTGTATGTCATTTTAATTATACTCTGCATTGTGATATGTTATTTCATTACAATGAAGAACACCTGTTGTGCATCAATAACTGACCTAAATCAAACACTCCTGTCTCTATAAGCTCCTCCCATTGATAATACTCCCTTTGTAAAGTCCCATTGCCAAAATACAAGTCAAGTAACAGTGTCTTGCAATGCATTCCTCAAACCTCCACATTTTGGCTGTGATAGAGCATAGAACAGAGTGATTTCCAGAGTTGTGGACACCTGAAGAAAAATACCCTGATTCTTGCCTCTTTTTCAGTCCATACTTCAATCACAGGATGAACTTGCAGCCCATGTAGACCTGCCTAGGCTAGCTCCAATCTAGCTAGCTTGGGTAATGAAGCAGTAAACATGTGGCAGCAAGGGCTGTACAAACTAGGTTGGAACTCTGGGTAATTGCTCAGGCAGCTAGCTGTCTGCTGCTGTGACTTCCTCACTCCAGTATCTGAGTCAGATAGATTAAAGATAACTAGAGCATGCCTAACACAAGATACAAATACACCCCAGTGTGGACATACCCTTCGAGATCAACAATGAGAGTTCGATGAGTGAATGCAACTGCTGTGATGGAGAAAAGAAGAGTTTTACAATATTAGTAAAGAGCAATATACAAAATTGCTCTTCTAATGAGTTTAGGAAGCAGTATATAGCATGGAACTCAGCTGTTATATGATCACATCAATGCCCTACTTAAGAGGTGGGGACCCATCTGTTGTACTAGCTGAAGCTTCTCAGTGGTCTGCAAGGACACCCTTAAATAGACTGTGTTACAATAGGAAAGCCTGCACGGGGGATGCATGCATGTGATGGGGGCCATACCAAAGTGGAAAGGTTGCAATTTCTAAGATAGCAAAAGGTGATAAATACATCAGGCTACTGAGGAGATAAATACATCTCCTTCAACTGAGGAGAGGTCAGAAGCCTCAATTCTTTAGAATCACTGAGAAGAACACCCCCAAATTCTGTGTTAATAGGATGGCCTTTGTGCCCTATAAAGGAAGATCTCAAGTGCTTTTTTCTTTTTTGTGAGGAACCCTTTCAACTTACAAAGGCATCCTCAAAAATGTGAACTAGTAGACTGTTGAAAGGAAGTCTTGACTTTGGAAG
This sequence comes from Rafetus swinhoei, assembly GCA_019425775.1. Lineage (NCBI taxonomy): Eukaryota > Metazoa > Chordata > Testudines > Trionychidae > Rafetus > Rafetus swinhoei. Next base: position 62,408,045 of record CM033427.1, read on the forward strand.
GAGAAAGCTGGGTCTGAGGACCTCTCTCTCTCTCACACACACACACACACACACACAGTCTCTCTAATGTAATACATATCAGTAAAGGTTGGTGTGCAACCCAAAGAGTCACCATGCTTAACCATCCCACAATTCTAAGGAGAAGACCTATGCATAGTGGTGCAATAATCTTAAAACAGCAATTGGTTCTCTCTGCCAATTTAGGTTTGCATATGACTCATCACAAGAGAATATAAACCCCTCCTACGTAATTCAAAATAGACACAATAGAACTCCCTCTATCTTCTCTCCCCTTGACTCCCCTTATTCTTCTTGTTCCAGTGGAGTATCGAGGTCGATGACGTGATCAGCAGTCAATTGAGCGGGTCTTCTTAATTAGGCCCACTAAATCAATTCCTGATAGATAGATCACCACAGCATCAATCCACCCAGTGGTGTAGACAAGCCCTCAGTCAGACAATGACAGGATCAGACAATAATTATGTAATGACACGAGATGAGAAGATTCAAACACAAACTGTTTATATCACATGTCAAAATATACAATCCTTAAATCAATCTCTAATAAGTTATCAAGCAGCCTTTTTCTTACTTTGCTGATCTGTAATTTTTTATTATTATTGATGGAAATATTTTTCTGCAGTTTGTGTGTAAGATCAATGTTTACTGATAATCCTCCCAGGGCTAGCGCACTTGACTGTGAGTCAGAAGATCTGAGTTCAGTCACCTTGGGAAAATAATTTAATCTCTCTGATTCTCTATAAAGTGGGGCTGATTATACATCCTCTCTCATACCATTTAGTCTATTTGTACTACAGGCTCTTCAGAGAAAAGACCGTTTGGTCCTGTGTGTTTGCACATTGACTTGTGTGATGGGGTCCTTATCCTGACTGGGGCAGTTGGGCACCACCAAAGCACAAATAATAAGTTTTAATGGACCCATAAAACAGATACTGAAACATCTAAATATTATCACCTGTGCCTGGAATTGATTGTGAGTACAAAATTTGGGATCTAGGTTGACACAACTTGGAAAATTTTGTACATGTGAATGTAAAGCTCTCACAGAAACACTGATACAGATTATCAATTTGAAATTCTTTCATCTCATATTGCCTCAGTTAGTACATTTTTTGCTTTTTACTTGGTTTGGTTTTTCCATGAATTTTTCTGTGCTCCTCAGATAGAATAGCAAATGCGTTAAGGTGAGGGGTGGTTGCTGAGCTATTATTACTCTAGAATCATAGGTACGTCTACACTAGCCCCCTAGATCGATCTAGGGAAGCTAATGAGGCGACGAATTGTAAATCAAGCTCGATTTAAATATCCCGCACTTGATTTGCATGTTCGCCTGTCGCCATTTTAGAAATTGACTAGCCAGAAGTAACTGCCCACGTCTACACGCGGTAGTGAAACAGGATTCTGGAATAAAGCCCTAAATCAAATTAGGTGGTATTCCTCATGGAATGAGGTTTACCACCTAATTCGATTTAGGGGCTTTATTCCGGAATCCCGTTTCACTGCCGCGTGTAGATGTGGGCAGTTACTTCGGGCTAGTCAATTTCTAAAATGGCGACCATCCGGGAACATACAAATCAAGCGCAGGATATTTAAATCCCGGGCTTGATTTGCAATTCCAGTCGCCCTCATTAGCCTCCCTAGATCGATCTAGGGGGCTAGTGTAGACGTACCCTAATACAGTTTTACAAATCCCTTTCTAAAATAGAAATCCTAGTGTGACTTTATGCCCTGTAATAATAGTCCTGTCCTTATAGGACATAACATCATGCAATGTATTTTACCTAAGCTGTGTGTGCATTTTCACAACCAAAGTGAAATAAAGAAAAAGTTTAAAACTCTCAGGGTAGTTTGACTAACTTTTCCATCTATGACTAGTCCTTTTGACCTCATGAAAAATTACATGGGGTTAATGTTTTATAAATCTTGTAGATTTGGGCCCAATGACATTTTTTCTTGAAACCTTCTTTGCAAGGATTTCATGTACTCAAAGCATATTTTTCTACTCCTTACTGGGGTTTACATTGTTTCTCTGATAGTTCCCTGATTTTCTTCTGGGCTTAGAGGAATAGTACTATAGTTTTCTTGTGCTTTATGAAAACTGGCTAGTTTTACCTGTAATGGTGGATTAGTAATAATGCAGTACATAACCAGCTGAGATAAGCTTACCACAACTCTCAAATGATCAACTAGCAAGAGCTTCTGCCAATCATCCATAAATGTCCTGGTCTGAGTCTCTGCTATAGTTATGTTTGCTCTATACATTGACAGACCAGCCTCTGGATGAAATTTTCTGTTAAATGCAACTGTGGCTCAGCATCTCTAACATAGCTATGTCTAGACTGTAGGCTTCTTTCGGAATAAGCTTTTCCTGAAGAGATCTTCTGGAAAAACTTCTTCCGAAAGAGAGAGTCCACATGCAAAAGCACATTGAAAAAGCTATCTGCTTTTTCAAAAGATAGCATCCATGCTGAATGGATGCTATCTTGCATTTCAGCTGTGATTACTATGGACGGAGTAGCTACCAGGGCACCTGCACTTTTTCCTTTTTCCTCTTCTTTCGAAAGAATTCCCTCTTCCCCAGCCACACACTCCTTTTTTCCCAAAGAGCTCTTTCCGAAAAAGGCTTCTTCCTCGTAGAATGAGGATTACCAATGTCGGAAAAACCCCTCTTGTTCTTTGGATTCTCTTTCAGAAGAACGCCATTGCAGTGTGGATGTAATTGAAGTTTTTTTGGAAAAACAGCCATTTTTCTGAAAAAAAAAAAAAACCCTCTGTAATATGGACATGCCCATAGAAAATATCAGTCTGGCAACTGTAAGAACGTGGCGTGAGAAGAGGGAGAGAGTGAAAGGGTGGAAGGGAAAGCTAGATTGTTGTTAATATTGCAATGTTCCAAACATGCAAAGTGTTTTCCAAACACAGCTCCCACCCTACAGAGGTTATATAACAATGTAAATCATGACAGCAAAGTTGTTTGCGTCAAGGAAAAATATAGCCTCCCACATTAATATAATTATACAATATACAAGACAATCTAGCTCTCCTTTGCCTTTTACCTCTCACAGGGTGCGTCTACACTTCGGGGCTTAACTCAAAATAAGCTACGCAAATTGAGCTATGTCACTTGCGTAGCTTATTTTGAAATAGGGAGCGTCTACACAGCACTTATTTTGAAATAGAGCACTCTTCCTCCGACTTCCATTATTCTTTGTACAATGAGGGTTACAGGAGTAGGAGTAAGAAGTCCTCCAACTTGACAGTATTTTGATACTATTTCGAAATAATTTCCTGCTGTGTAGACACGGACTAAGTTATTTCGGAATAGAGCTGGTTATTTCAAAATAGTGTTGCAATGTAGACATACCCTCTGCTTCCACTGCTAATTTTTCCCTCAGTGATCTCTTTAGGGAGTAGATGAATCTTTAAATGTGTATGTACAGCAATAGAGGCCCAATCTGCCTGGAACTCCTTAGCAATTTCAGGATTTACATAGAGGCCTAAAAATTCAGAATCAGGTTGTGGCTAACCTCCTTACTATTTCACAAGGATGGAGAAAAGATCATTGATGCCTCCCTTCGAGGATCAGTACCTGTGCTCATTGAAGTGTGCAAGGCCAAAAGGGACAGGAAGGGGTAGGGCTATAGCCACACTATTTCTTTATGCAGGCTAGTAGAACTGGCCAAGTATGGAGCAGAATACCTTCCACACCCCCTTGCTGGGTGTGGCAGTGATTATATTCCTACAGCATAGAGGGTTGCCCTGGGTGTCACTGTGCATTCCTATAGCACAGTGCCACCTGAAGCTACTTCTGGGTCACAGTGACTCCATACTTTCCCAGTGACTTGAGTGGAAGTTGTGTATGCATAGCCATGAGTGAAATTTGGAACATAGGTATAAAATTACGCTTGACAAAACACTGCTGAACTTGGGCCAGCTGAAACACATTAAAAGAATGAGTGTGTCTTTGTTTCCCTTTGCATTTATAATAGCTGAAGAAAGCGGGATCATCCTGATATGTTTAGAGTTCTCTCCACTGGGATCTGGTACTGTCTAATTCTTTTTCAAAGCTTAATTGCAGCTTCAGGTACAATTATGCTCATTCCCTACTGGCAAGAACAGCTAGACATGGGAAGAATGAAAATCCTGCATGTTTACTCTGTAATTTCTGCTGTCAAGGACTTTACCTTATAATTCAAACAAGATGATTTCTTCTTTTAATTTTCCTAGCCAAATATGAAAACATTTGAAATTCAGCTTCAGAGAAAAAGCAACTGAAAACATAATTTACTTTCTCACTGGGGCTAGGTTGAGCAAGAACTCTTTATAGCATTGACATTGCAGAACACCGTGCACATCTTTTCAACATCAACCAAGCTTGTTTATCTGGTATTTGTGAGATCTGAAAGTGTTTCAGCTTTGGGTAAACTAGGCAGTGTTCTTACTCTAGCTAGCTAATCTATTCACCTTTTTCACACCATGATTATCAAGGTTCTATCTGAGCACCTTACAATTTTTTAAAAGAAAACACAACAGATCTACGCTCTCTCTAAGGGTATGTCTACACTGCCACCTTAGTTCGAACTAGGGTGGCTAATGTAGGCATTCGAACTTGCAAATGAAGCCCAGGATTTAAATATCTGCAAGGAGGTTTAATGGTAGTTCGAATTAGGAGCTTTAATTCAAACTACCTAGTCCATGCTGCGTGTAGCCGCGGGCAGGTAGTTCAAACTACGGGCATTAAAAATGGCGCCCACCCGGGAACATGCAAATGAAGCCCGGGATATTTAAATCCCAGGCTTCATTTGCAAATTCGAATGCCTACATTAGCCACCCTAGTTCGAACTGATCATTGTAATGGGCTTAAGGGGGAAGTTATATGATTATCAGACAGCTTGTTTAAAAGACGCGGAATAGCTATTTTGGGATACCGGAAGTATTCCGAAATAGTGCTGCTGTCTAGATGCACCCAGAGTGTCACAAGGAAACTATTGACCCATTTAGGACAAAGTGAGCCTCCTATGAATATGTTATAGAGAAGGGAAAGGGTGCTGGAGTGTCTATGACTTTGCATTGAGATAGAGCATAAACAGCTCCTCTGTTACTACAGTTTAAATAAAAGGATACTGGTTTCATATTTCTGCAGTGCAACATTCAGGAAGAAAAATCTTGTCTAGTGTCATCTCTGATTATGACCAGTTGGAAATCTTTCATCAGAATCAAATTTTCGGTGGGAATTTCTTTTTATTAATTTTCATCAGGAAAATAAAATATTTCATTTTGCTCTCAGGTTTATTTGACTGAAATTGGAAATCCTTTTGTTAGACTTGATCCTGACACATTTTGTTTCAAATCAGTTTTTTTTTTAATTGAACTGTAGTTCCCTCATGTTTCATTCTGGAACATGTAGTCCTCCAGGGAGCCAGAACATATTAGAGTATGGGTGTTCAGACTACATCTGTTATAAACCAATGTGGATTTGCCTCTGAATGAGCTACAAGCTGCATCCATGGAGTCACATGTAAGAAACATAGTCCAACCAGAGATCCTGGCTCATAGGAGAAAATGGGACCATCAGTCTTCCAGACTATAACTCTCATAAAGCAATTTGTCACTGGGGGAAAGGCAGTTTAATGTTGACCTTCATCAAAACAAAGCATGGTGATTTCAGGACTCTCAAAACATTGCATTTTGATTGAAATATTTGGAATTTCCATTCTGTGCATGCAAAAAATAAAACAAATCTTTACCTTTTTTTGTCTTGCTTTGGTACAAAAACCAACACCGAAGAGTCAGAATTTCCTGCAGAATTCTTTCAGCTGTAAAAGTTCCATCTAAGAAATTACATAGTATATTAGAAAAACTCACTACTGTGTCCTGCATCCAGACTTTTCCTGGTGAATGTGGAAGTTCAAATGTCAATGCTAATCTCCACTTTCCTTTTTACATATATAACTCATTAAATCTTTGCCCATTTTTATGTGCGAATATGACATTATAAATAGATGCCAAAAGGGGACATTTATATTGCTATCTTTTCTTATAGATCTCACAGTTCTCCATGGCTTCCTATCCCTTGCTGCATCTCAGGCTTATCTTCAAGAATTGGGCTTTATGGATCAAATCTGGCATTTTGGGATACCAGATCAATTCTCAAGAGTAGGGATGATGTTATCTGGTTTGCTTCTGGTGGGGCAGAATCTTTGCCAGGTTGCTGCATAAAGTTGATCAGGCTGCTCTTAAGATCTGGTCATTAAGGGGGCAGCTCAATGGCAGAGGCAGCTTGTTCTGGTGGATTAATCATGTGACTGAGAGCAAAAAAGAGATAGCTGTGTTCCTAGCCTGGCTTTGGTACTGAACTCTTCAAAGGTTTTAGTCAAGTCACCTACAGCTTTTCCAGACTACTCTATCCCTAAAAGTGACAGCGTTTCCAGACTACTCTATCCCTTTCAGGAATCTGATTTGTCTTGTGTACCCCCAAGTTTCACCTCACTTTTAAACTACTTGCTTACAAACTTAGACATAAAAATACAACAGTGTCAATACACACTGTCACTGAAAAATTGTTTCCTTTCTAATTTTTCCCATATCATTATAAAATAAATCAATTGGAATATAAATAGCATAGTGTGGAGCATACAGTGCATACAGAACAATATAAACAGGTCATTGTATGAAATTTTAGTTTGTGCTGATTTTACTAGAGCTTTTTATGTAGCCTGTTGTAAAACTGGGCAAATACTTAGATGAGTTGATGTACCCTCTGGAAGACCTCTGCATTCCCCATGGGTACACCTACCCCTGGCTGAGAACCACTGACCTAGCATAGCTACCTTACTGTTTCCATCTGTGAAAGAGGAAGACAATATTTGCTTTTACCAGTTCTAAAAGTTACTAGAAGGTGCACACATCCCTGGTTTCAGGGAGCTCACATGTCAAATATCCCTAGCTTACTGAGAAAAATGGATACTAGAAAAGGGCATTTTTAAAAGGGTCAACAGCTAAACACACAACACAAGTAACCAGGCTTTACCTCTCCTACATCAGGAAGCTGAACCAAACCCTTTGTCCATGATTTGTTTATGTAAACTGACAATTCTAAATCTTTCTAAATGTTGGCAACTGTATGATGGCCCTCAGCCAGCGCAGCCAACGGCCTTGCCAGGCCCCTGGGAAAGGTGGGGGCGGGGCTACTTCACACCCTGGAAGGGGCAGGACCTCAGATGGAAGAGGTAGGGCTGGGACTAAGCAGCCTTCAGCACTGTACCTCCCCTATAAACCCCTCAGTGCTGCCTGGAGCACAGCATTCCGGAAGTGATTTAAAGAGCCCATTATCTGGCTGCTGCCCCTTTGCTTCCCCCCACCCCCACCTTCAGTGGGCCTGCCCTCAGCAAAAAGCACCCAAGTTCTCTGCCTGCTGTGGGAGACTGGAGATGAGCCAACAACTTCCCTTTCTTTACATAGAAAATGAGCAAAGTGTTAATTGATCCAAAGAATTATCCTATTAACTTTATAGTGAGGACCCAGCTCAGGGAGTCACTGTTATGTTTTGGAGCTGGCTTGGCTAAATAAACTTTCTTCCACGAACCATTAAGTCTTCCACCTGCTCCTCAGTTTCAAAGGGAAAAAATCATTTTGCAGAGCAGTTAAAAGCTAAAATCCAGACTGCATCCTGTCGAATGCCTCTACTCTTTAAAAAAAGTTATCTTGGTTTGCTTCATGGAAAACATTATAAATGTATCTTTTGTGCACATCCTAAAAGTGTGAGATTAGGATTCTGTGGAGAATCCCACAAAATGTATAGATTATTTATTATGAGGGTTTATTATATACATGCATTGTAGTGCTCTGCTGTACAGGAGTGAATTTCACCTTCCTCTCAGTGGTTCCACTGACTTCAATACGAATTCTACCATATGGAGATGCCCTGTAAAAATGTGTAAGTTATTGTTTTTTTGACTTGACTACTGGTTATTGGGAGGATGTGAAGATAGAATTCTAGGTAAAAAATACATGCAAGTAGACTGTCTTGAAAATTCCTTTATTGTTTTGTTCTGACTTGCACAGTTTGATCACTGTTTCCTGAAGCAAAGAAACACAAGTATTGGATCTGCAGAGGATTAAGTGGTTGGCGTAGAACTGGTGATGAGGATAGCGGGAAGGGGGTGGGCGAGCTGGTCCCACTCTAGATGGGCAGAATTGTGAAGTTGCACCTTGAATCATGTAGGGGCCATAAGACCTAATACCTGAAGACCTGTGGTTGGACACTGGAAGGGGACAGAGGTGTCATCAGGTGTAACTACCCATATGAATAAGGTCGTTTCTACACTACAAGATCACAAGAAAGAGATTTTCCTTCAGGAAGTATTAGCTGCAAAAAATAGCTGTAGAGAAACAAAGAAAACTACTGTCAAAGTGAATCACTATTACCAAAAATCTCTTTATTTAGCTGTCTACCATGACTTAATGTATAAAATTTGATTATTTTCTTCAAAAAATACATACACTGGTGATTAATGTCTTTCATCCAGAAAGAGTCCAATGTGCTTCATAATCTATAGCCTGGAAATGGTTCACTCATCAAGGAAATGCAGTAGAGTAGAAGCACAGCAAACCGCAGAAACACAACAAGAATAGGAAACAACTGGAACAGCAGGGGGATTTTCTTGACAGGGGAAATATAATTCCACAAATATTCATTTGGCTATGATGCCAAGATTAGTACTGGAATCCTACTAAATTTGTTGGTTTCAGAGTATTTGTAAAACATTGTGTCACTTACAGCTGTGTGAATGTCAACAAACCAGCTCTGAGTCCTTTCTTGTCTTATTATAGTGCATACCTATTTCATGAAATGCAAACTGAATGGTGGCGTATGCCATTTTTTGGTCAAAGGCCTACTTGTGGTTTAAAAAAAAATGTTTCCAATGGTTTTATTAGCTGTTCTTTTTCAGCACAGAATTGAGGTTCTTCTGTACTCTGCTGTATCTGATGAATGCTTTTCCCACAAATACACACTTCGGAGAGACAAACCCATACAAAGCTTTGGTAGGTAGCAGTGTAAATTTGCAGATTAATCTAATTCTCAGAAGGCATATATTATGGTGAGATGGACAACAGAAGGTGCGTATACTCAACATATAATGTATTGACTAATCATTTCCTGAATAATTACTAAGTGATGCTTCATAAAATTCTTGGCCACTGAGTCTTTTTAAACTACAACAGATGTGGAATCGTGAGCAATAAACTGTATTATTCTCCCTAAAGGCAGTTGAAATTCAAATAATCAAAGTCAAGGCAAAGACGAATTGAGAGTATTTAATTACATTTTGATGCCAAAGACCTTGTACCATATCTATGAAAGCTTCTGTAAGCAACAGTGCCCAGATAAATCAGTCTGTATTCACAGTTAACTAGAACGTTAGTTAGCTGCTCCAAGGTAAAAACTTGATAACTGGCACTCTGCCTTCCTGTGTCCACACCATAAACAACTGATTTCAAGAGAAATTTAATGGCAGCACTAACTTCTATCGCCTACCTTTTCTTTTCCAAACATTTATATTTTCACCGGTTGGCAGAACTGCATGCTACCTGGCACATCTCCAGGTGGCAGATAGGAGGGAGCCACTTTTCAGAGGTTTGCTGCAAAATAAGTGCGCTCTGTCGTGCGAATATGCAGCCACGGACCAGCAGTGGCAACATTACCAGGGTTTGATGGGACATTGGGTGGTATCCCATGTTCTGACTAAAAGTCACAAGTGCCCGATGACGATGTGACATGGCGAGTGCAGCCCACCATCAAATAAGGCTGCCCTACCCCCTCACTCTGCTGGTTGAGGGTCTGGGATACTTGGGTCCCTGGATTACTTTGGATAATCCGATTGGCGTATGAACCATGATTGTTCACTGGCATCCAAAGGATAATGACTCCTTATGTAACCCCAGGGAAGAGAACCCTGACAGAAAATTCCCCACTGCCTTGTGAGTAGGCTCGGGAGAGCCAAAGGCTATGGGAGTAAACCCAAGCAGATAATCCGGAGTGGAGACCCTAAGGTGGTTAACAGTGAGGTTTTATCCAATCTGCTTTTCCAGCATCTCCTGCAGTCACCTCAGTTCCTAATGTACTGGCTCTTGTCTTTCCTTTGGATCTAACTGGGGTGACCGAGAGGGGGATAGTGCCGCTTGGGCAATGCATTTTCCTCAAACACTAGCCCAGGCAATGCAGTGCGCAGGAGGAGTCACTTACCCACACACAGCTATACACAGCTACTACAGTCGATACAATAAACCAACTTGCCTCCAGCTTGTTAGCTGGAATGTGCAAACAATGTGTCCTGGACTTAAACCTGATCATGATCTTACAAACACGGATTCAATATGTAAAACAGCAATCATAGACCAAAAGTTACATAAATTGAATGTTGACATTGCTGCTCTCCAAGAGACCAGACTGGCAGATGCTGGATTAGTAAAAGAAATCAACTACACCTTCTTCTGGAAGGGTTTAAGTTCAGAGAAACGCCGTCTTTACGGAGTTGGCTTTGCTGTTCAAAACAATCTGATGAACTTTATCATTACACCCATAGCTGAATCAGAACACGTTATATCCCTAAAGCTCAGCACCAAGTCAGGATATGTTAACATCGTAAGTATTTATGCACCCACACTAACATTGTGCACTGAAGACAAGGACCGCTTCTATGGTAATCTTCAGAAAGTTGTCGATTCCTGTTCATTCAGTGAACAACTGTACATCCTTGGTGATTTTAATGCAAGAGTGCATTAAATTTAATGCAAGATTTTAATGCAGGACGCGGTCACCAGTCCTGGCCCATTTGCCTAGGTCATCACAGAATTGGGAAAATGAATGAAAATGGTCAAAGGCTTCTTGAATTCAGTTCTCAGAATCATCTCTCCATCACTAATACTTTTTTCAATTTAAAAGACTGCCACCAGGTCTCATGGCGCCACCCCAGATCCGGTCACTGGCATCAACTCGACCTTGTACTGGTCTGCAGAAAACATCTCAACTCCGTTAAATTTACACGTGCATATCACAGTGCAGATTGTGTCACTGATCACTCGTTGATTATCAGTAGAGTGAAAATTGCTCCAAAGAAACTCCATACGTCAAAGGATTGCAGAAAACCAAAGTTTAACACCTTGGGTATGTCTAGACTACATGGCTCCATCGACGGAGCCATGTAAATTAGTTTATTCGGCGTAGTCAAAGAAGCAGGGATTTAAATAATCCCCGCTTCATTAAAATAAACATGGCCACCACGCTGTGCCGACACTCAGCTGATCCGACACAGCGCGGCAGTCTAGATGCGGATCTGTCAGCTGGGGAAGCCTTTGCCGACTGATCCTATAAACCTCGTTTCACGAGGCATAAGGGATCGGTCAGCAAAGGCTTCCCCAGCCAACAGATCCACGTCTAGACTGCCACGCTGTGTCAGATCAGCTGATTGTCGGCACAGCGCGGTGGCCATGTTTATTTTAATGAAGCGGGGATTATTTAAATCCCCGCTTCTTTGATTATGCTGAATAAACTAATTTACATGGCTCCGTTGATGGAGCCATGTAGTATAGACACACCCCTTCAGTACTAGAGATGCACTGCAATGCTCTATCTTTGCGGAAGAATTCACTCGCAAAATGGAAGACAAACCTGTCCGGCAGTCTGTTGATGAGACATGGTCCATGCTGAGTGCTGCAATATATGAATGTGCCACATCTGTCTTTGGAACACAGAAATTTTTCAACAAAGACTGGATTGATGAAAATGTTGACATTCTCAGGCCTCTTCTTGAAGAAAAAAACAAGGCTTTTCTGAACAACATAAAGAATCCATCGCAAAGTTCAAGAGATCAGCTCCGCCATACAAGATCTGTTCTTCAGAGAGAATCCAGGCGGTGTGCAAACAAGTATTGGGCCGATCTATGTTCTGGAATTCAAAAAGCATTCGATATGGGCAACCTGAAAACCATGTATGATGGACTGAAGAAAGCACTTGGACCAAATGTTACCAAAGTTGCTCCATTGAAACATCTAAATGGACAGGTGATCACAGATAAAAACCAATAGATGTCCTGATGGATGGAACACTACTCAAGTCTTTAGATGTAAAGCCTATGGTGGAAGAGCTTTCCCAAGTACTTGATGCTCTCTCCAGTGGAAAAGCACCAGGTAACAATGGGATTCCAGCTGAAGTCCTGAAGGCTAACAAGGCTGTCCTCATCCCCTTCCTCTATGACTTACTTATAAAATGTTGGTGAGTGGGAGAGGTCCCTCATGATATGAGGGAAGTAAACATCATTACTTTCTATAAATACAAAGGCGATAAGGGGGACTGTAACAACTACAGAGGCATCTCTTTGCTAAGCATTACAGGTAAAGCATTTGCCTGTGTCATTTTTAATCTCCTGCAAAAACTTGCAGATTGAGTCTATCCAGAAACACAGTGTGGCTTCAGGGCTGGCTGGTCAACAATGAACATGATTTTTTCTCTTCGACAAGTACAAGAAAAATGCAGAGAGCAAGGAAAGCCGCTGTTTATAACATTTGTGGACTTAGCAAAGGCAAAGTCAGAAGATCAGGACTGTACCAAGTGTTAACTAAGATTGGCTGTCCACCAACTCTACTCAAGCTCATAATATCTTTTCATGAAGATATGAAAGCAACAGTGTACTATGGTGGATCTACATCTGAACCCTTTGTGGTGAAGAATGGAGTCAAACAGGGATGTGTCCTTGCTCCTGTCCTCTTTGGTATATTCTTCTCAGTCCTATTAAATTGTGCATTTCTAAACTCACACAGTGATGTATTTCTCCACACAAGGTTAGATGGTTCTCTTTACAACCTAACACGACTCAAGGCTAAAACTAAGGTCAAGAAAGTTCTCATTAGAGAACTCCTATTCGCAGATGATGCAGTGCTTGTTGCACATAATGAAGACATGCTACAGGCACTGATGGATTCTCTGTCCAGAGTTAGTAAACTGTTCTCTCTCAACATAAGCATGAAGAAAACTGTGGTGTTTGCTCAAGGTCTATCTCAACCACCTAAGGTTATTCTGAATGACAGTCCATTAGAGGTGGTTCAACAATTCTGTTACCTTGGGTCTACTGTCACCACAAATCTCTCCATGGATGATGAACTGAACATCAGAATTGGGAAGGCAGCCACTACATTTGGCAGACTTACGAAATGAGCATGGAACAATCCCAAACTGACATTGAAAACAAAGATACTGATATACCAAGCATGCATATTAAGTGTCTTGCTTTATGGATCTGAGACCTGGATTACCTACTCGTGCCAAAAGAAAAAATTGAGCAGTTTCCACCTTCGCTGACTTCGCAGAATCATGAATATTAAGTGGCAAGACAAAGTTTCAAATGTAGATGTCCTATCAAGAGCTGGCATACCCAGTCTCATAGCGATCCTTAACAACAGAAGACTCTGGTGGCTTGGCTATGTGAGGAGAATGTGTGATAAACACCTTTCCAAATAAATCCTCTTTGGTGAACTAACAAGTGGAGCAAGGGCAAGAGGAAGGCCAAAGTTAAGATTTAAGGGTATATATAAAAACACTATGAAAAGGTTTAACATCAATCCAAGCTCTTGGGAATCTACGTCATCAGATCACAACACCTGGCGACAATTATTACAACAGGGCACATCATTTTTCGATAGGACCTGTGCAAGACATGCAAAAGAACTCTGCCTCAGAAGGAAAAATTCTCAGACTCATGAATACGGAAGTAGACTGGCATGTAGCTATTATAATCGATTGTGCAAATCCAATATTGGACGCATAAGCCATAAAAGAAGTTTCAGATCCAGGCACAACTCATAGATTGTCACTGCCGCTGCTTACCACCGTCTCTCGAGACGAATGGGCCATATATATATATATTTTCAAAGACCAAAGTAGAAACTAGTATTATACAATACTTTTCAATGTGCTAAAAGTACATACTAAATTTTCACTGGGGAGTGCTGTCCACATGCTGCAAGCAGCCAGCCATTGACCTTGTGGTTAGTAGCAGATGTTGTGGCAATCAAACTGGAGAATGAAACCCTACAGGTTTAGAATTAGGGATGTGTCCGAGAGTTTGATAATAGTTTGGACAGCTGACAAGCCCCAATATGTGTCCTCAGTTTGCAAATATTATCAGACCACCTCTTCTGCTCTTCTTTCTTCCTCAGTACATCCAGTAATAACCACTGCAATCGCTCATGAAAGTAGGTATGTGCATAAATGGATAGGGGCAAGTCCCCACAGATCTCAAGTACAACTTTTATGATACTTGGTCCTGTGACTTCATATACTGTTAATCCACCAAGGACTATTCTGATCATTTAGTCTGACCTCCTGACTTGATTACAGTCTGTAAGTAGCTACATAGGAAGAGAAATTTGGTGCAAAAACCTTGCATCTAACCAGCAAAAGTAGAGCTAGATTCAAAGTCAAATCACCCCATAACTTTCTCACTGCTAAATTAAATAGATTGAGTTCCTTGAGTCTCTCCCTACTATACATATCTTCAAATCCTTTTATCAGTCTCATGGCTCTTCTTGGTCCTCTGTTTTTTTCAACATCCTTCTTGACATATGGACACCAGAGCTGGACACAGTATTCCAGTTACACCAATGCCAAAAGATCTTATTAGCCTTTTTTGTCCCATTTTGCACTTCTTACCATATGAACAACATGCCTCAGGTGGCACATGACCAGACTCTATCACTGATTTGGCCTGTTGGTTGGATCATTAGCTTCCCGAGCTTGGGCTGAGTACTGATGGGGAGTGCAACATGAACACTTATACATGTCCCTCATTGTTGCACTAATGCTGAGCTGATTATCTGCTATGACCCAGGGAGCACTTGATACCAACTGACTGAGGGTACAAGAAGGGATACAAGATTTTATGGGAATTCCTCGGGATCAGAGATATTCATAATAGTTTGCCAAAGGATGATAGACAGTGTTTCCTGTAAGCTAAGGCCTTTGCAAGCCTCCCAGGACAGAGCCATGTGCCTCCTAGTTGATTAGCAGAGTGCCCACAGCCAGCAGCCTGTGTTTCTATTGGTGGTGCACATCTGCACATGCCTTGATACACATAATAAAATTTATTCGGCAGATGGATGAAAAAAATTACGGGAACATTGATGATAGGTGAGGTCTTTCCCGAAATCCAGTAACCCTATAGACATCAATCATTATGAAATGGATGGATGGATAATATTTAAGGAGTTATGTATGTATACTAAAATTATGTTTTAAGGTCTTGAAGTTTTGTCAGGTCACCAGGGCTAAGTCTAGACTACGGAGTTTTTCCGGGATACCGGAACACGTCCAGGGAACGCATCTGCTCTTCTGACATTTTTTGCAGAAGAGCAGACACGTTCTTTCGGAAGAGGAGGTTTTTCCAAAATTTAGCCCAGCGTATATGGGCCAAATTTTGGAAAAGCCTCTTCTGAAAAAACTGTCAGAAAAAGGTACGCAAATTGTGGAGAGCAATTTGCATACCTTTTTCTGATAAAAAGCAGCAGTCTAGACGTAGCCCAGGAGGTGACATATATACTGTCTGAAGGAAATACTACCAAGGCAACAGACATCTATCGTCTTGTCTGGTCACGCATGTGTTATATGCCCTCTGCATACTAAGCCAGAGGCTGAATAAAAGATTGCAAAACCTATAAGATTTCAAAATTTACAGGAGGAAACAAACAGCAGGGGGGTCAGAATATCTGGTGGTGCAAGGAAACATAGAATCCTTCATGTAGAGGACAAACTGTTGTGTTACATCATGAAAGTGAGGTCACATGATATGGCATCATCAGGCTGGATATCAACAATGAATGCCCTTAGGTCCTCATGTAAATGGACCACTTATTAGCTACAGTACTGTACCATATGAAGGGCCCCTGGATGCCCCATCCATGCAGAAGCCTATGTGATGCTTCAGAGAAAGGGTTTTGGCACTGAAAATAAACCTCTTACAAGCCAGCTATGGAAGATCATTCCTGAGATTAACTGAAAGTATGTTGTCATCAGCTGGAATTCCTTGGTTCTCCCAGGACCCTTCTTTCTGTACTGGCTTATGACAATTCCTTGCATCATAATTTCATGTTCCATCTTTTGTCATAATATTTTCAATGTGAAACTATTGCACTTGCTTTTTCTGCATTTTTTATAATGTTTTTCTTTTCATCCACCCTTGTCTTTATGTTTAGTGGCAATGCTGTTCAGCATGTGCAGGCTTTAAAATGACCAGAAAGAAAACTGTGATAACACACAACATGGAAGTACAAGCTTTGGTCTCTTTTCTTTCTCATTTCTACTCTGTGCTTTGATGCTACTCAGGCTCTCCAGTCTTGAAATCTTTTTAGGCTGGCGATAGCATTTTTCTTCTAAATGTCATTTCAGAATTAATCTCCACAGATATTCTTTTGTCTTCTCTGTTTCCCTGACACTCATGTGGCAGATGGAACAAACAGCCCAGTATATTTTCCTGGAATTATGTTTGAAAATAAAAATCTGCCAGACTGATGTTCGTACCAGCAGCTGGTGCAAGGAGAAGGATTTCTGCTTGAATGTCACAGGGTTTTTTGTTTTTTTGTTTTCTTTAATATCTGCAGTAATTACAATTGCTAACTTTGGGTTAAATTTACAGACAGTACTTGCTGTTATGGATTATTCTGAGAAGAAACTTAATGTACAAGTTTTCTCTCAAAGCTGTTATGAGCTTCCCCAGTCAGCAACCTATTGTTGCTCACCACAGTCCTCAACTTAAAATGGCTACGGGCGATACTGGTTGAGAACTTGATCACATGACAATGGCTTGGGAGCATTTTTCATGGCAAAAGCTTTACCAATGCACCTATATTCCTTCCCTGGGCTTAGTCCCTCAGTCTTAAGTATCTAACTAGGGCTACATCTACACTGCTTCCCTCTTGCGGAAGAGGAAATACAAATGGAGCGCTCATTAGCATATGTTGCGCTCTCATTTGCATATCCTCTTCCGATCCTTTTTGCGGAAGAAGTTTTTGCGCAAAAACAAGCAGTGTAGATGGGTCCGTTTTGCGCAAAAAAACCCTTTTGCACAAGACCCCTTATGCCCAAAAAAGGAGGTATACAGGATCTTGCGCAAAAGGTTTTTTTTGCACAAAGTGGACCCAGTTACACTGCTAGTTTTGCGCAAAAACCTCTTGCGCAAAAAGCATCGTCAGAGATATGCAAATGACAGTGTGACAAATGCTAATGAGCACTTCATTAGCATACTCTCTGCCAGCAAAAGCCTGCAGTGTAGAGTAGACTAGGAGACAGGTCAGGTATCAACACATCTACCCAAGGGTTGTTAGAATATTTTCAGAACTAATCAGGGCCATCACTAATGTGAGCCATGACAACTACATTCAGTTTATGCTATGGGTCTCCAACAGAAGCAAAGAAAATCAGAGCTTGATGTAAAACTTAACCCTTTTCTCGTCCTGTGGGGCTTTGATTCTGTGGCACATAATGTGGTAAGTTAAACAACTCCCTGAAACAGCTGCAATATAAGAGGATAAAAAATAAAGGTTATTGCTGTCTTGGGCAACTCAGGTATAACTATGGCAAATATGTAAAATATGATGCCCAGAACACAGAACAACATACCTTCTCCTGTCTGACTGAACAGTTGTTAATAAGGCCTGGCCATAGCAGTGAGTGATGCCAACAATATCTGCTGTTCCATTAAAGGTCAATGGGACAGTGATGAAATCACAGCAAAAGCCAGAAGACTTGACAGCACTAAGAAATATCCTGAGTCAGCACTTGATTGTGTATTCATATAGTGATGTACAGAAGTGGATGGAATGGGCAAGGCTGAAATGGCATGCAGTGGGTACTCAGTCTATAGCCTTCCCTGAACTCAAGTGCTCAGTACTTGTATACACCAAAGATTTGTGCTGGACAGCAACATTCAGCCAACACAGAGAAGACAGGACTACTGACAGGATTTTCCACCTGGGAACTGCATGCTGGCAATAAACACACCAGCACATAAGTCAAACATAGTACTTCTTATCTGACCCATGGCTTTTTGGCATCCCATCCAGCCATAGTGGGAAGCTGGAAGCAGTCTACTGTATGTGTAGTTTTATTGATTCTGTTCTTCTTTATGTACCATCTACAAGGGAATCCCCTGCTGAAGAGAATAACTCCTTATTTCTGCTCCTGGAATCAGAGCAACACAGGAGCATACAGTTTGTGTTACTTGACTACACCAAAAATTGCTCAGAGCCTCAAGCTAAGAAGAATTACAATTTCTTTTAAACTGAAAGCTTTCTGGGGTAAGCACGGATTCTCACAATGTATTTTTAGAATTCTCAACACCTTTAGAATTAGTAGCTGATTTTTAAGCTTTTCTTAGCTAGAAACCATTCTAGTATGTATTGTACAGATGTGTTTAGGACAGAACTAGTATTGTATATTTCTGGACACCTGCTGAGAGATGTAAAGTGCCCTCAATTCCTATTGACTTCCCTGGGCATTGAAGGGCTTAGATTCTGCAGTGTTAGTCCATTTTCATTGAAGAGAAGGGGTGGGGGGTATTTTATGTGTCTAAAGTGATCCATAGATAGAGTAACTAATGGGCTTCTAGAGATGTCTTCCTCGTGAGTGGGACTGTTAATTACTCACTAGTGCTGACAGCTAGTCTTCAGGAATTATTAGCAACCTTTTCTTTGCAGGAGAAGTGCAGTGTGAAATTGGAAACTGTTAGATGCATTTTCCCTTGCTGAACTGATGCATCAGTAGGAAATCTTCTGAGAAAATAAACACCAGAAAAATTAAATCTGTCCTAGAAAAATGTCAAATTTTTGCTTTGAAAATGAAAGAAAACCAATCCAAGTCTACCTTGGGGCTTTATCAATAAGAGGAGTGAGTATTGAGGAGTGATTCCTTCTAACCATGAATAAATTGCTGCTCTGTAATAATTCTGTGTTTGTGCCTGGTGCACTGAACAAGATGCCACTCACAGCAGTAAATGCAGACATAAGCTGGGATTCTTTTGGTGAGGTGCAGCCTATGTGAAGGGTTAATAATATTTAGCAAAGCACTTAGCACTTTAATGTTTGCACAGGGCTTTGATTGTAATCAAGAAGTGAAGGTTTGATAGAGGGCTACATCAGCTAAAGATCGGACTATTCCATCAAAGAGACAAATAGAGAAAATGGGGAAGAAAGAGGCAAAAAGATAATTCTGCTGATTTTTAATTTTCTTATGTATAAATTATAGCACATGAATCACATGACCATAACATACAGTCATATTTACAGTAACTCAAATAATCTCTTGGTGCCTAATTTAAATCCAGTTTTAACTGATCCTTCCACTTTTGTGGCCATAATTTTACAGGCAGAATTATGTGGCTGTATGAGACTAGTTTTAGGCCTATAGGTGGTCATGTAAGTTATCAATAGGCCTCAATTATTTATAAAGAGTCAGTTATTTGACTTTGCAAGTTGTGGTGCAAAAAGACTAGATTTCAAAAACTGACCACAATTCAGGCAACCCTTTATTCCAACAGGTTCTGAGGTGTGTACTTTACACTCAATGCCCAATGAAGAGATTAAATCTCTACACTGGGGTGACAAAAGGCTCACCTCTCTCTATAAGGGTTGCATTTGCTTCCATTTGTTTGGAAGAAAGGTCCTTTCTGGTTGTCTGATGAGCACCAGCTGAAATGGCCTTCTGGAAAGTTGTAGTTGTTGAGGTCTTCTGCAATGAGCAGTCAAGATGTTGTGACCATAAACAAAGCTGGCAGAGCCAGTGGTTTCTTAGTTATCCCTCTTGTGCAAAGGGAGACTTGAATTGTTTAGAAGCAACCTGCTGCCAAGGTTCCATTGCGTGTTTGTGTCAATGTGCTGAGATGAGAAAAGGGCCATTTGCATTGTCTCCCTTTTGTAACAAGAGAAAGCAGAAGTATTCGATTTTGCAGAAAGGGAATCCTTCAGGTTATCTCCCAACCACCATGAAGAAGATGCTAGACCTGTTAATTTCACTCCTGAGTCGAGTCCAAATAGCTGCCTATTGCCTGCCAAGAAAGAAAGCCCTGAAGAATTGTTCCCTACTACAAAAAGAAGGGAACTTGATTAACTGTTCTCAAGCCTCTGTGTTTCTATTTTCTTTAAAGCCTTAGCAGTGCCTTATTCAAGGGATGCTCTGGTTATCATTTTACACAGCGCTAGTGGCAATTTCCTATACCAATAAAAGATATAACACAAAACAGCTGCCCCTTGTGTGTATAGGCATCTAATCACATATGCCTTTATTATTAAAAACAAAATAATAAACATTAAGATAGATTCAGAGTTTCACATTTTGTACTACAGAGCTGTAGAAAGGACATGCCCGAAGAGTCACAAACCTGGAAATAACAATGAAGATAGCAGCAATGAGGGGCAAGAATAAAACAAATACAAATAGTGAACCCTGTCCTCATGTTTGCTAGAGCTCTGGCAGGAGAGTCAAGAGTAGGGGTCAAGGGCAGAAGGTGTTTTAAAACCACCTCTGCACTCCCCAAATCACCAAGAAAACCAGCAGCTGGGATCAGCCCCAGGAACAAGTCATAACAGCCTCAGAGATGCCCTGTGAGCTAGTGCAAGGTAGACTTATGTAAGTGGTAGACAGCTGTATATTGACAGGGATCACTAGTGTGTGTTGTGTTCTGTCCACACACTCTTCTGCCTTAGGTCCTAGGATCTGACCCAGCCTTTCAAATCTAATATTTTAAAGCTGTTTTTATTGCACTCTGACTAATTTTCTAAAAGAGCTTTGGTGTACCAAGCTCGCCTTTAATGTTGGGGGATGCCACAGAGACAACACTATACATCATTCCACTTAATATTGAAATATATTAAAAATATGCTGCTCTTTTCTGACATACACAGATGGCACCAATCTGGTTCCCCTGAGTGTTAGTATTATTGAAACGTGTATTAGATTTATAAATATGTTTAGCGTTTAGACTTTGAAATGCTTGTAAGTTGCTTCAAATAATATTCTCACATATAATATCTGTATCCCATGTTATAATATTTAAGTGTTTGCTCTGAAACTGCAAACCATCAGTCAGGCGAGAGATATTACCAAGTATGAAAGACTAGTTTGACTGGAGGTATCATCTCCTGCTGAGCAGAAGAAGGCCCATGGACACCAGACAAACTATTGTGGAATATCAGAAGACAAAAGACTTTGTTGACTACTTTCCCCACTTCTTACCCCTCATGAAGAGGAGACATGCACATGAAATCATCCCATTAGTTTGAACTCTGGGGAAAGGGAATAAAAATCCCTGGCAAGAAAAAACTATATGTCTAAGCTGCTTGGGCACTGAGGGTGCGTCTACACAGCACCCTAAACTAGAAATAAGATACGCAATTTGAGCTACGCAAATTGCGTATCTTACCTCGAATATATTTTGAAATAGCTTATTTTGAAATTTGGCATGTCTACACAGTGCCAAATTTCAAAATAACATGTTATTTCGAGCCATCTCTGTATAAGTTGGCAGCTGGCGTTTTGGCTACAGATGCCATTTTGGACTGTAAAACAACAACTGGAATCCATCTTGGTGTCTCTTCTTCCCCCTCCTTTTCCTGCACTTTCCACACGGTGGTGGGAAACCCTGGCAGTCACATGGGTATAATCTGCCTAGTCACTGAAATCACATGGGCAGGGACTACACTGGTTACATCAAAATCTGCCCGATAACCGCAGATTTTATAGGGCCACCTCTGGCGCAGCCTGGGGCTGCCCACCTGAGTGGCAGAGTGTTGCTGCTGTCTCTTAGAGTGGGTACGCCGGTCTCAGGCCTAGGGTAGCTGGGTGGGAATAGGCTCACTTGCAAGCAAGAAGTGGGAGGCTATCCACTGCTCCTTATCATCCACACACTTACAGCCACGACGACGCAGGGGAGGGTAGGATAAATCAAGGCTTGTCATTGCCTGCGGTGGTTAGACACTGCCACTGTTCCAGCTGCTGCTGTTCCTGGTTGCTAGTTCTGACCCCTTCTGACCACACGGAGCTGTGTCACAAGATCAAGGGAGAAAGCTGCAAGACATGGTACAGTGTTGGTGGCTCTCTATCTAGCCACCTTCCTGTCCTTTTGGGTCTCTTTTATGTCACAGTTCAGTTCAGTGTATTCTGTTTCCTATATTCTTTTGTAACAATGGGGTCCTTATAGATCTGTATGTATATCAGTTGTATAGTTAATACTTACCTGTCATACCTCGTTTATCTCTCTTTTTCCTGTTAATACAATCCCTTTAGTTTATCACTCTTGGTCTGTCTTCTTACCTTTAGAGTAAGCTATTAACAATGTGATGATAGATGTGGATGTGGGGACGGGCTTGACCGTTGAGATTCCTTACGGCCACGGTTTCTCGGCGCACATCTGATCCCTCGTATAATGAGGTTTACTGGGATGGTGAAATAGCATATCCATTATTTCGAAAAATATTTTGAAATAACAGGTGGCTTGTGTAGACACAGGGGAGCCATTTCGGGATACCTCTGGTATCCCAAAATAGTTGTGCAGTGCAGACGTACACTGAGAGAGCAAGATTTCTAAGCATAAGGAAAGAATTCCCACCTACTTAGCCTGAGTCAGCCCTAAAGGATGTATACTGTTTGGCTACGTCTACATTGCACATTCTTGCACAAGAAGATAGGCAAATGAGGCGCGGCGATGAATATCGCCATGCCTCATTTGCGTACTTAATGAGTTGCCATTTTGTGCAAGGGGCTTTTGCACAAGAAGGAGCAGTCTACACTGCTCCTTCTGCAAGAATGTGCAATGTAGATTTAGACTTTTTGTGTTGGAACCTAAGACTCTGTGTGTGTGTTTGTGTGTTTACCTCGTTTGACCTCTCATTTTTTCTCAGTTAATAAATCTTTAGTTAATTTATCATAAGACTGGCTACAAGAATCGTCTTGGTGTAAGATTTAAAGTGCAATTGACCTGGGATAACCAGCTGATCCTCTGGGACTAGGAGAAGCCTGACTCTTGTGTTGTTTTTGGTTTAAGGGACCATCTATCACAAAAGCAAGTT
This sequence comes from Rafetus swinhoei, assembly GCA_019425775.1. Lineage (NCBI taxonomy): Eukaryota > Metazoa > Chordata > Testudines > Trionychidae > Rafetus > Rafetus swinhoei. Next base: position 62,431,175 of record CM033427.1, read on the forward strand.
TGCCTAGCTGGCAAGAGACTGGAGTACCCAAGGAGACTGTCTGTGACTCTATGGTTAGGCTGTTATAGTGCCTGGAGTGTTATAGTGCCTGGAGTGTTTATAACTGATATGTGATTGGTGAAATCTAAGTACGGAATTCACAGTTAGTTTGGAGTTGTGCCCTGCTTCGTAATAGTCTGCCCTGGCATTGGCTCTCATGCTCATGAGCCACTGTGATTCCTTGAAAGTCTGAATCAATGGGTTATTGAGTTATGTTCTCTGTCTCTCTCTGCTCCAATTACCATTTAAGTATGTCGTACAAAGTGGATCAGCTTCAACAGGACAAACTGAGTCCCACCTCAAATTACCCTGTAGCCTAATACTTAGGACACTCATCTGGGAAGCGGGAGGCCTGAAGTCTTTGCTCTAAATCAGGCATAGTGGGGATCTGAAACCATTCTCCCACAGCCTAGATGAGTGCTTTAGCCACTGAGATACTGGGTACAGAGGGTGCAGAGAGGGAGGCAGTACTGACACTACCACCATCTCCACTTCCCCCTGTATACATCTTGTTCTGGTTAGTATAAAGAGTAGAGGGAGAGAAAAAAAAATTATAAAGATAAAATAGGTTGTGTAGGGGAGTGGGGAATATGTGGATAAAATAGAAAAATTCTCTTTCTAATCCAATCAAATCTCTGTTCTTTCATTTATGCCTCAAATTTTCCATTCTGATCTTCAATCCTGCTGCCTTCTTCCCTTCTCCTCCAAGACTGGAGATAACTATTTCATTGTGACTAAGGCTCTGTCTACACTGCAGGGTTTTTTCAGAAAAAAATATGCAAATTGCGAACTGCAATTTGCGTATCTTTTTCTGCTTTTTTTTTTCTTGAAGAGGCTTTTCCAACATTTGGCCCATCTACATGGGGCCAAATGTGAGAAAAAACCTCCTCTTTCAGAACATCTCTTATTCCTTATAAAATGAGGAATACAGGAATGCTGAAAGAACTCATCTGCTTTTTCAGAAACTGTTCCGAACAAGCGGAAGCATTCTTTGGATGCGGCAGAGCTTTTCCGGGATACCTCTGGTATCCCAGAAAAGCTCCGCAGTGTAGACATAGCCTAAATGACTCCATAGCCCATTCCCTTGCCCAGGCTTTTCTGTTCTCTATTTCACCCATACTTTGTCCATCTATATCCTGCTGCACCAGTTTACTTTCTATCAGTTGCTTATCTGTCTGCATTCCTGTCCTTGGATCTCCTTGGGATGGATTTCAAACCAGCTGATAGAATTTTCCAGCACTGGTAGTGTCTCAGATTCTAGAGCTGGAAAACACGTATTAGGTTAGCTAGTCTATCTGCCTGCCAGGGCAAGATTTTTCCTCTGAAGAATATTTTCTAAGATTTTCTCCACTCCAATTTAAATCTGCCAAATAATGAGGCTTCCCCCAATGCTCTTGGGAGATGATTCCACATACCAATGCAATTAGAATCCACATACCAATGCAATTATTTTTTTCTGTCCGTGTTAGTCTCAACTTTGACTTCCCTGTTTTGTACTTTTGTGTAGCAACCTTTGAGGCATTTTAAAATGCATTCAATACAGTCCCTTGCAGATACATTAGATAACACTAGTGATCCAGATAATTTCATCATTCATGGGGCTGTCACATGTCATTTCATAAACGTTCACAGGAATTTATATGAAGTTAATAGACCCTCAGAAGAATGGTGCCATTGTGCTATCCCTGTAACTTGCAATGAAAGGAAGATGAGGACCAAATTCTAAATCCATTTGTATAGTTCTGCACACTTACTCCATTTGTACACAGAAGCAGGAAAAAAGCTTCAAGAGCTTCCTTAATTTTTCCTGCTATCTAATCTATCCATATAGATGGTTTATAAGGCATCAATCATTGTGGTGTATTATGATACAGTATTTCTACTGCAGAGACTAAAGCAGCCAGTGTTGTTTGCTATTTAAGGAATATCTATCCTTGAATTTGATTGCAAAACAAGTGCAAATAAAGCTCAGGAAATTGTGTGCTGACTTCCTGCATTCTCTCTTAAGTTTCATTTGAAAAATGTGTTCTTCACTTCCAGTCCGAAATGCTTGTGTTCTGCACTATGAAGTACCAATTCTCTTCAACCCCTATTCACATCAGTAATTGTCATACAAAAAGCCCCATTGGATGTGCCATCTCCCTCCCTAACACAAGTGTAAATCAGAAATAAGTTTGTTGGCAGAGCACGTCACCTCTTTCTACTTTAGTTTCCCCATCTGTAAAATGGATGATGATACCAACCTCCTTTTAAGGTACCTTGAAATCTATGATGAGCTAGGTATCACCATGCAAGTGCCAGATCTGTGCGATTAAGAATTATAGGATAGAGGCACTGTCATAGATTCTGCTCTTCACACAGAAGTTGATTAGATCCAGGGATTTAGGCTCTGATCCTGAAAAATGGATACACATGAGAGCACTCTTATGTCTACCAAAAGTGCCATTTACTTCAGAAAGGCTCAGAATGGGCAGAGCGTCCACTTGCAGGGAGTAAGTTTCAGGAATAGTTGTTTCAGATTTGTAAAATGACTTCATATACTGATTTTTTTAAAATTCTTGTGTACATATTAAGGTTTTTTTTTAAATTTGAGATCCCAGCTTTCATAACTATGAATTATGTTAGCTCTGTGAAATGAACTCCTTCCAAAGCATTGCAAGGTACATGAAGAAAACCCAGACTTTTATTTGACAAAGCCTGTGTGTTGCAGTTAGCACAATGTTTTACGGTAGTTTGAATGTTGCCAGAATAGCTGGAGAGCCCTAACTCAATGATGAAGTTTGATTTTGTGATATGAGTACAGCATGTGGTTTTATCTGCAATTAAAAAAAACTCTCCAAACTTTTCCATTCATGGAGTTTGTGGAGGGGCAAGAAAATTATTTCCCCATCTTGCCAGGAACCCATAACTGGCCAACGTTGTCTCCAAAATGAGCAGCACTGGCTCTAGCATGGGATCCTGGAGCAGGACTGAGGAAAAGGACACTGTGTGCATCCCCCTATAAGTGTTATTGAGGGAATCTGGGAAAGTACAGCATGTCTTTCCCTGGAGGTTAGTTTGCTCTTTGGACAAGTAGCAACCTTGACCAAAGAAGGGAAATCAAGTTCTCACACATTAAAAACATTTCTCCTTAGCTAATTTTCTGCTCCAGATTTTTGTGAGAGAAACTCAACAAGAATGCTTGTGCACCCATTAAGTATGGCCCTGGATATAGTTGGCTGTTGTCTTCCTGTTGGAAACGAGGCAGTTCCCAGCACTGCCAGCACAGTTGTAACACACTCACAATAGCAACTGTGTATATTTAACACAGACCTGCAGGCTCTGGCCCCCTTTAATCATATAAAAAATTACTAATGTAATCTCTTTGCTATATACTTCAGTTCGTGTCCTTTTTCTCTATACTTCCTAAACGTCCTGCTCTGTGCAGTCCTGTAGAACAAGCACCTTGAATATATGTATACAATTACTTCAAGCACTTTCATTCGATTTGAGTATGTATTTAACAATATGTGAGAGAGGCACTGAATTTTTTTCTCTTCTACTGTATGAAAGATCATTTAAAGGTTTATGCCAGCTATGAAATTTCTAAAAGCATTTTGGTATGTGTTAGTGTTAAAAAATGTATTAGTTGAATTCCATAATAAGATTTATTTATAGTCTTATCTCTAAAGATCTGCAAAGTATATATTATTAAACTAGGAGCATACTGCATTATTGTTGCTTCTCAATACATAATTTTCTCTGCTTAGTTTCTTTGCACGTATCCATTTTAGGCAAAAAGAATCTTAATGTCTTCTGGAAATTTCAGCTTCTGTTCCAAAAACATCTTGGGAATTGAGAATGCAATAAATCATTCTGACTGACAGCTTTGGCATTTCACAGGGGTGAATCTCCAGCATGTAACTGTAGTATTGAGAATTTTTCAACACATGGTACCAAATCTGTCAAAAAATGTGGTTTTGATCCTTCAAACAGTCCAATTTTTTGTCCATGGGTTTCCCTTGGTTGTTTTAAAAGTGTACTGTGAGTGCTTGCCAGATGTGGAAGGTTTATAGCACTACATATTTTAAAGGGCTCCATCATTATCTTTTCATACAGAAAAAAATCCCACTGTGCCTTGACAATTTTGACATCTTTGATAGTCAGTGTAAATGTTAGCAAGTCTCACAAAATAGGCTCACTCACCTAGGCATTATCACCCTCTGCAAAATATTCACACATACTATTATATGGTCTTTTTTTTTTTTCAGTACTCTCTTCTTTTTCCTATGGAAGTTTTATGCACTTGTGTGTACTACAATTTCCTGAATTCCTATTCCAATGGAATATTTTTCTATTAAACTTTCATGCTCTGCAGTTTGGAAAAAAACACACTCTGGGTAATGACACTTCCAGTGATGTTTGAATTGATGGAAGAGGTCCTGCCACACTGTCATACTTAAAACATTGTGGCTATGTCTACACTACAAGGTTTTTGCACAAAACCCAGCATTTTTGCGCAAAAACCAGCAGAATGTCCACACCTCAAGCGTGTTTTTGCACACCCTCCCCCCCAGTAAATCGATAGGACAAAGGGCTTTTGCTGGTAGAGTTATTCCTCTCCCCACAAGGAATAACTCCTTTTTACGCTACAGCTCTTGTGCAAAAAGGCATGTGTGGATGCTCCACAGGGGTTTCTTGTGCAAAAAGAGCCTATCAGAAAAAAGCACAGGTGCTCTGATGGCCATTCTGTTAATAGCAATCAGAGCTTTCTTGCGCAAGAGCGTCCATGCAGTGTGGACGCTCTTTTGCGCAAAAGCACATCGCTTTTGCAATGCGTTTTTGAGGTATGGATGCGCTTTTGCAGAAGATCTCTTCCACAAAAATCTTCTTGCGCAAAAACCCTGCAGTGTAGACAAAGCCTGTATGTATTATTAAGCCTTTCTAGCTGCTACAGTCAGATGCGATCTCTGGAGGGGACACTTCCTTTTCATGATCTCACTCTGCTTCGAGCAACTGTTATCACAGTGTTATGATTGCCACATGCCAATTAGCTAAAGACAATAGAATAATTTTAAGTGAAGGAACTTTATCATAAATAATGGAAAGAAAAATTACTAGAACCACCATAAATGGTGCCAATTGAAAGAAGGTATAAACACGTTTATGTTAGGGATAACATGGGGTATGGTGTAGAAAATGTGTTATGAAATATCCCATATGGCAGCATAGCAGAAAGGGGATGGGACCCCTGTAACTACATATCCTCAAACATCAAAGCAATCATTATCTTTGGGTTCCATTTTGTCCAGCCCTGCATTGATGGGGAGACAACTCAACAAACCCTTCCTCACTCTTGGAGGCTCTGAGCAGAGCCAGGAAATAATCAGTCCTTGCATTTTTCCGAGTGCCAAAACTGATCAAGGTTAAAACTGACAATTGTTGCTAGCCTTTCCCAAAAGGACTTTGGTAGAATCATTGATTCACTCATCTGCTGTCTCACCTGGGGAGCACAGGCTGCACCCTGGTCGAGAGTGCTGTGGTGGCTGCACTAGCTCTATATTATCAGAGACGGTGTTCATATCCAAGGCCTGGTCTACACTTAAAACTTAGCTGCGTCAGTCAAGGGTATCAAAAATCCCCACCTCTGATCAGCACACCTATGCCAATTAACCCGTACTGTAGATTCAGCCTTGTCAATGGAAGAGACCTAAAGTTGACCTAGCTTTCTCCATTCATGGAGGTAGTATTCTTACATGAATGGGAAACTGCATCAACACCACAAGCTTATGCTGGCATAGGTATGGTGACACACACATACCTTGAGATGTGATACTTCGGTGCCTCATTTTCATCTGTGCAAAGAGAGTAAAAAATGAGTGTCAAATGCTACCCCTGGGGCAAGAGAGTGAGGAAATCTGCTTTAGTTGCCTTTAACTCTCATTTTGACATAGTAAAATGGCAACAAGGAGCAAGGCAATGAACCCCAGAGCCTCCAGAGATACCTGCAGGAGCAATGCAACTCCATGCTACAAGCTGTTCCTTGAGAACAAATGAGCTTTTTTTGCTTTCCACACTGCTGTATATTCTTTTAGCATGGCATTAGTAGTCTCTACTGCAATGTTAACTGCTCTGAGCCATAAATAGCACTCACTGTGGTGTAAAAGGGGAACTTTCTTGTGTTTTGTGACTCACTAATTAATCTTTCTCATCCCTGTTGTTCCCTCTACTCTCCCCCCAACTCCAAAATGCATTCTAGATGAGGGTCCTTAGTATCCTTAGTTTGGAGTTCCTCACCAACCTTTCCTCAAATGACTGAGGTAGTGGCCTAGGTATTATATCACTTCATACAGCATTCTGAGGAGTTTTTTCACACGTCCTTTTCTCCAAGTTTCTCCTACCCTTCATTGTAAATCCTCTTCTGCCTCCTAAGCCTGCGCTCCAGCCATGCTGCTAATGCTAAAAGGACTAATGCACTCCACTAAAAAGCTGTAGTTTTACTTCAGATGCACTGCTGGAATGCGGGGAGGGAGCGGAATCTAAATGAAAACACTTTTACCAGTCCACTCCTGTCTTCCAGGAAACTGAACACATCAACTTCACAACGGCTTCCAACATACAATGTCTGCATGTAAACATGTAAATGAGGCATGGAGGAGAGACTTGAAAATGAAACTGGCAGCAGAGAAAAAGATGGACTTTTTTTTCCTTTGTAATTACAATAGAAACAATTATGAAAAAAAGAGTTTTCTAAAGCCAGCAAGAATATTTAAATAGGTTCAATGTGGACATCTACTTTGATAATCATTCCAAGCATTGCTTAGAGCTTATGCATTCTATACAACTTCAAAAGCTGTGATTGCAATTAACTAGGAATTCACATCAAACTGAGCAATTTCTCCCACTGCAGAAGGTTTCCTAGTATGCATTGAAATTGTGTTTCTTCTATTGGAATATGCCCCCTGACATTTCCCTCAATTAATCCTCAATTATTATAATTGCATTTTAGTAATAATTAATAAGTGGCACAAATAATTGTTCATCAGAAATAATGTTAAATGATAGCATGCACACCAGTGGAAGAATATCTTTGAGGCTTTATATAATATAGAATAGGATTCTTCCTTTAGTTTTTGTGGACCCATGGCGTTTGCTGTGTAGGCTAGAAATTCTGGGGGAGTGTGTGCAAGGGAGATGGAGTTGTTTGATTGCCTGTTCCATTAGATTGTTGAGAGTTTCTTGTGTGTTCCCCTTCATGGCCTATTCCTTTAGGATATCAATGTCCAAGTTTACAGTTCCTATCAGGGTGTTTCTTAGGCAGAACAAAAGCTCAGTTGTTAAAAAGTGTCACAGAGCAGCATGTGTGAGACACAAGATTGAATGTCCTTCAGGCACACAAAGACAAAGCAATGCTAGGACACCAGCAATGGGGCTTTTCACCATGAGCAAACAGATGGTCAGAATGAAAAAGACCAGTCTTTATAGAAAAGAAATTCTTCCACCCCCTCTCACTCATTGGCAGTTTCAGGGCAACATTTGATATGCTGCAATATCATCGGATGTTTGTATCTTTTTAATTAAACCAAGAGGTTTTGGAATAAGAACGGCCTTGTTTTCAGAGAAGTGAGTTCAAAAGAAAGATAATGGAGCTGCTTCCCCCCTTCCGTTTGCAAAAGGCTTGTGTGTAATTTGTCCTTTGCAAGAGCAATCAAAGATAACCTGTGTGCAATTGATTACAGGCATTGTATCCTTTTAATTGCTTGTTTCTACACAGTGTTCTAGTTACAGACTGAAAGTAGATATGTCTGAGCTGTCTCTAAGCTGGAGTATTTCCTTTGCTTACACAGTTAAATAATAAACCTATTAGTAAGCCACACCCTATAGAACAATCCTTTCAGAGTCAGAGAGATCCAGAATCTCACCTTTCTTTATCCTTTCTACCAGCTATTATGTGTTTGTGTAGAAAACAAAGTTCAAGAATATCCTGGTGTTCTCTGGTCGTGCCCCCCTCAAAAAAAATGCTGGGAGGAAAAAATGCTGGTTTGTCCTTCAAACAGAGGACACCTGCTAATAAAAAGGTGGGGTGGAGATGGGCAAGGACTTCAATTGCAAGAACAGGAAGTCCATATTCAGAGAGGAGAAATTATATGCCAAAGCCACTGCAAATTGCAGTCAGGATGAGTCCACACTTAGGTTATGATTGTATTAACATTTTGATTCTGCACTTATATTTCTGAGGAAAAATAAATCCAGAAAATGTCAATAAATGATTAAATGCACTAGCACTTACCTAGTCATAGAACACTATAACTTCATTACTTTGAGTTTGTCTTCAAATATCTGCCTTCAAATATCGGCCTCTTTCTTTTGAGGTTATTGTAAATTAAAATAAGCAATTATAGCTTTTCACTACACTGTTTCTATGCTGATTTTTTCATGTCTCACAGCAAGTGAATAGCAAAGTAACACTAAAATGTTAACATATTGCACTGTATGTAAACCTGGTCCTGAATAAGTAATATTCAAAGAACTTGGCTAAAGATTCTGGGTTGGTTGCTAAGGAGGCCATCTCCTCCTTTTTTAAAAATGTGTCCCGGTTATGCCTATGTGTCTGAAAAGAAATTTTTTTACTAAAACATCTGAGAACTTTATGCAAGATTAAATCTGGATTTATACTGAGCAACTGAGCCTTCTTTCCATGATGGGCCAAATCAACCTTCTACTATATTTAATAATAAGTTTGACACCACTTTCTGCAGCTCCCATTGGCCAGGAATGGTGATCCATGGCCAACAGGAGCTGCAATCGCCCATACCTGTGGAGACACAGGTAAATAAAGTGACAGCAGCCCACCAAGGGCTAATTCTTGCAAACTATCACCAATTTATTGCCCACCCCAGTTTATTCACTGTCCACCATCTTCAGAGAAACTATACATCACTTCCCTCTGTTGCTTGAGCAGTAGTAGAAGCTTCTTCAATTGCTTAAACCAATTTTGTGATCTTAGAATCAATGGTCATCCTGAGATCTCTTCCTAAACTCATGTATAGTTTCCATCAGTGGAATGTATGTATGTAACACATAACACAAAAGTTAAGCGTCACCAAATGAAGGAAGCATTTCTGTACACAACACATAGTCAAATTGTTGAATTCTTTGCCAGAAGATGTTGTGAAGGCCAAGACTATATCAGGATTCCAAAAAAGCACTAGATAAATTAATGAAGGATAGGTCCATCAATGGCTATTAGCCAGGATGGGCAGGGATGGTGTTGCTAGCCTCTGTTTGCCAGAAAGATCACATGAAGATTAGCTCTTCTTTTCATTCCCTCTCAAGCACCTGAGCTAGATAGACCTTTGATCTGATTCATTATGGCCATTCTTAAGTAGCCATAGAGTATTACCGTTTTTCATTCCCGGACCTAATCAAAGACTCTGGAAAATCCCAAGAGCGACCCTCTTCCATCATCACTGAAAGAATGGACAAATACAAAGAAATTATCTTAGAATGTTTTCTAAAGAGAGTATGTTATATTTTTATATCATGTAAACACAAGAAAGCTGTTTAACAAAGTGGATATCTCTGCTTAAGGCTAAAACTTTCATAATTACTTTTTAAAGCGATGAGCAGTAGTTTATAATGAGCAATATTATATTTCACTTGCTTCACAAACATTGCACATGAAAAATGTGACAGTGCCACTGCAAAACTACTTAGCAAAAAATGTTCTGAGATCACTCTTCCTGTTCATTCCAAAGACTTAGTCCTTAAACAGCTGATTTGACGTCCTTTGTTCATGCAGCAGCTATGGGAACCTTGATGTCTTTCCTAATAGCTCTGGTTGTATCTGGGGGGAAAAAAAGATGGTTAACCTGCTTTAAAAAAGAGGTTGTAGAAAGAATAATTGTTGTGGGATGTAGTCCCCTGAAGAACTCTTTGGGTACGTCTACACTGCAACACTATTTCAAAATAACTAGCGTTATTCCGAAATAACTTAGTCCACATTTACACAGCAGGTAGTTATTTCAAAATAGTGTCAAAATACTGTTAAGCTGGAGGACTTCTTATTCCGACTCCTGTAACCCTCATTGTACTAGGAATAAGGGAAGTTGGAGGAAGAGTGCTTTATTTCAAAATAAGTGCTGTGTAGACGTTCCCTATTTCAAAATAAGCTATTTTGAAATAAGGTACACAATTGACGTAGCTCAATTTGCGTACTTATTTTGAGTTAAGCCCTGCAGTGTAGACACACCCTTTCTGAGCAGACCACAACTGAAAAGATTTCACTGAACATCCTCTAGTACAGCATTTCTTAAAGTGTGTTCCGCAGCACACCAGTGTGCCGTGAGGCAGTTGGAGGTATGCCGCGAACAGAATTCAAAATGGCCTCCCTTAAAAGGGCAATGCCTGAACAGAGTTCAATGCCTGCTCCTCTGATAAAAGGGCAAACTGTTTGGGTTTGGTTTTTTTTTTTTTTGCTTAACAACGTCTTTTCCCCGTCTTTTTTTGTTTGTTTGTTTGTTTTATTCCCGTCTTTTTTTTCCCTCAACAACTTTTTTTGATATTCCCCATAAAAAAAATTCTTGTTTGGTGTTCCTCAGTCTTAAATAGTTTAAGAAACTGCTCTAGCACACCTGGAACCTACTAAACAGGTACGGTTATACCTCAGGAGTGACAGCAATGTTCCCAGAGAAGAATTTTTACATTTTCTTCAGGCTCAAAACTAATATTCATGGGTCTCAAATATGAATAAGTGGGTACTGGAGTATCAAAACAGAAAATTCCAGAAGATGATTTCTACTGACTTGAAAAATATCTTTTCTCCTAAAGGAGATATAAGATAATGGAGGGCAGAGAGCACAGTGTCCTCCAAAAGAGAGGACCAGGCAGTGAAATGGGGTAGAAAGCCATTGATCCCCTCCCTATCAAAATAATATCAAAACAGGTAGGATAGATCTGTAGAGGTTCGCTAGCCTCCTAGAGCTACTATTTGGCAGGAACAGAGTTCTTTGTGAAGTGAGGTTCTTAAAGCCTAATGGGTACTGTGATAAGCTGCTTGAGGACATTGTGTCGAGACTACAGGGTTTTGTCGACAAAAGTGGACTTTTGTTGACAAAACTATACCTGCGTCTACACTACGGCCGCGTTCTGTCAACAGTAAGTCGACAGAACACGGCAGTTTTGTCGACGGTGGTAAACCTCATTTTACGAGGAATAATGCCTTTATCAACAGAGTTCTGGGGAAGAATTTATGTAAAAAATAAAGGCCTCCAGGAAGAAGCCCTGGTGGACACTCCTGCCACAGTTTTCAACTTTATTGTTCTTGCCTGTAGCCGTCTTTAAAAGGCACAGGCACCCAGGATTAGCATTCTGGCAGCAAGCCAGCTCCAGCCAGGACCCTGACTGCGCAGCTCTTCCTGGTAGGGCCACTCACAGCCATGTCCCAGGGACAAGCCCCCCAAGACTCCCCTGGCCCTTCCAGGGACACATCCCCACAGGAAGCCAGGGGCACCAAATGCCAGGCACCCTCCTGGTCTAGGCCCAAGATAAAAGCCCTCTTGGAGCTCCGGTATGAGGAGGAGGCTCTTCAGGCCCCACAGTCCAGGCAGAGGAACGCCGACATCTACGCCAGAATGGCTGATGACCTTGCAAAGAAAAGCCACCACCCCCGCACCTTAGACCAGGTTGGAGCCAAAGTCAAGGAGCTGTGGCAGGGGTACATTAGGGCCCGTGAGCACAGCTCCCACTCTGGGGAAACGGCAGACTATTGTGCCTATTACGAGGACCTGGACCGGATCCTAGGGGCAGGGGAACCCCTGCCTCCCGAGAGGGTTGTGGAGTCTGGGTTGGAGACCCCTGTGCAGCAGCGGCTGCAACTCCAGGGTGAGACCTCAGCAGAGGACCAGCAGCTCCAAGAGGAGGAGGAGGAGGAAGACACAACCAGGAGCACAGCAACCGTGACCCAGGAGCCAGACACCCAGACTCAGGAGGCCTCCCAGACAACTTCGGACACCGGGGAGGGAACATCAGGTGAGTGCTGTGAGGGTCCAACACACACAGGGCAGGGCAGGTGGGAGCAAAGTGGATGGTGCAGTGCTGTGACATGTCATGCTGATCACAGCCTGGTGGGGGGGCACACACATGGCTGACCTCAGGGAGGGCCATCCTACCCCTGCATTTGCATGGCTGCGAAGCACCAACTGCTCCTGCAGGCAGTGATGCCAGGTGCAGGCATGGGTTGGGGACTCTGGGATTGCCACACAGCTTCAGGCCTCTCAGCAATCTGTGGGAACCCCAACTGTGGCCTGACACTTGTCTGTGCTGTTTGGCCATGGGGTGTGTGTGAGGGGGGGGCAAGACGGTGGCCTGCACACCTTCTGGGCTCCAGGGAGGCCGTGGCTGCTGGCCAGACCACACCATGCCTTACCGAGAAGCACATGAGCATTCTCTGACCCTAGGACAGGCACTGCCTGATGAGAAGAAGGAGGGCATGCCCTCTCAGGGGAAGTGTGGGAATGCATGACTAATGACTTTTCCCTCTTGTCCTCCACAGCCGGACCAGCTGACCAGGAGGGGAGCACCAGACCTGCCCCACCACCCAGACGGCTGCAGGGAACCCGTCGGCACTGGCACACATATTTGGAGCTGGTGGGCCAGCACATCTCAGTCCAACAGGATGCAATGAACCAGAGGATGGAGGCAGAGACAGAGTGGCGCAGGTGCTTGCTGGACGAGTTTGTCCAGCAGCGCACTGAGATTTGCGCTGCTATCCAGGAGGCCATGGCCTTCCCCAATCCTGTGCCTGGTCCTTCTCCTCCTGCTCAGCCTGCCCCTCCCCTCAGTTCCTGCCCCCCCCACTCCCTGCCATCCCAGACCCAGGTACAGCCCCACCTCCTGCCCAGCCCCCTACTGTCCAGCCCGCATGCACGGCCATCTGCAAGAAGGCCTCCGCAGCCAAAGTGCTAGGGGCTCTTCATCAAGGCAGCACCCTCAGCCCTGAGCATCCCTTCCCCCTTCCAGGTTGACATTCCCCCTTCCCACCTATGACAGTCACTGAGGGAAGCACTTTACTTTGTTTACAAACACTTTATTTTTCTGAACAAAAGAGTATTTTAGTTTTTCAAAAAACCAACAGTGAAATAAACTGTAAACATATTTTCACCAACACCTGTCTCTGTTGTCAGTGTGTGATGAATGTGTACAATGTGTGAATGTGGCATCGGGAGGGATTTTGGGGAGGAAGGCACTGGGGGCATGGGGCAATCCCACAATTGGAAGTCCCTGGGGAAAATCATCAGCCTCCTTGGGAGAACTGCTCCCTCAGGGCTTCTCGAATGCGCAATCCCAGCTGGTGGGCTTGCCGGATGGTAGCTGTCTGGGGCTGCTCAAAGTGCCTCCCCTCCGCATCAGCCTGTGTTCCCCACACAGGGAGGAAGGCCTCCCCTTTCCTCTCCACTAAGTTGTGCAGCACACAGCATGCAGCAACCACATTGGGGATGTTGTGTTCCCCCATATCCAGCTGAGTGAGCAGGCATCTAAATCTGCCCTTCAGATGGCCAAAGGTGCACTCCACCTGGAAGCAAGCCTGATTCAGGCAGGAGTTAAAGAGTTCCCTGCTTGCATCCAGGTGTCCCGTGAATGGCTTCATGAGCCAGGGCATAAGGGGGTACACTGCATCTGCCACGATGCACGTGGGCATCTGCACATCTCCGACTGCATAGTTTCTCTCTGGAAAGAATGCCCCAGCCTGCGGTACAGGTATGAGTTCCGGAATATGCAGGCATCGTGTGCCCGGCCTGACCACCCAACACAAATGTCTGTGAATTGTCCCCAGTGGTCGACGAGGGCCTGCAGCACCATCGAAAAGTAGCCCTTTCTATTAATATACTGTGTTGCTCGATGGGGTGGTGCGCGGATCAGGATGTGAGTCCCGTCAAGTGCTCCGCCGCAGCCCCTCAAATCCAGCCAAGATGGTATCCAGGTCTCCGAGGTGGACAGTCCTGTGAAGCAACTCTGAGTAATGGCTGTCACCACCTGCAGAAAGGGACAAATACAAACACACATAACAGGACATTAGAGGAGTTGTGTGAGCTGATGAGAGGTGCTCCCCAACCCCTCCCCTCCCAGACCCTAAGAGCCCCCCCCGTACCCTCTGCACCACCCGTACTCCAGGCAACCCTCCCATACCCTCTGCACCACCACAGGTGAGGCCAGGCAGGCTTCTACCACTCCCACCCCATCCCCCATTCCCTGTGCTCGGTCCTGACCATCCACCTTATCCACTCGCCCCCGCCCCCGCCCCCCTGGACTGTCCCCCAAGAGTGACTTATCTCCATCAAGATGGCCCCAGCAATAGACCTCCCCATGCTGAACTGATGTCCCACAGAGCAGTAGCTGTCGGGGGTGGCCAACTTCCACAGAGCAATAGCGACGCACTTCTCCAGGGGGATGGCGGACCGCAAGTGGGTGTCCTGGCATTGCAGGGCAGGGGCAAGCCAGGCACAGAGCTCCTGGAAGGTGGACTTCCGCACCCGGAAGTTTCGGAGCCACTGGTCATCGTCCCACTGCTGCATAACAAGCCAGTCCCACCAGTCAGAACCGGTGTCCAGCCTCCAAACTCGCCTCTCCAGGAATAAGTTCGGAGGCAAGGGCAGTAGGGCTGCAGCCTGAGTGAGGGGCTCAAAGCTGGGCTCTAAATCCAGCTCTGCCATAAACATCATGATACTCTCATGAAGATGCAGCAGAACTTGCAGCATCACAGTGTGGGGCCATCGCCTGCCCAGGGGCAGCTCAGGCAAGCACAAAAACAAACTGCTGTGGCATCCAAGGAAGCAGGGCAACCAAAGCAAGAACTGCAGCAGCTTTGCTTTCCCTCTAGGAGGTAGGCAAGCCAGAAGCAGGAGCAGAGCAACGGCTGTCCAGGAGGATCCCTTTAAGCACGCGTCTCTGCAAAGAGCATGCAGCAGCACCTGGAATTTAAGGCTGCCCCTGTGACCTGCCAGAAGCACTTCCGGGTGCCTTCTTTTGTCGACAGAGCGTCCGGCAGTCTGGATGCTCTTTTTCGACAAAGTGGATCGATCTTTTGATCCTTGTAATGCAGTCTAGACACTCTTTTTCGACAGAGGCTTTGTCAACAGTATCTGTCGACAAAGCCTCTGTCGAAAAAGGCTTGTAGTCTAGACGTACCCTTAGAGACACTGAACTACCCCTCAAATCAAGTGGGTACTATGCTGCAGCTAAACTGTGTCACAACTCCCATACACGCTAATTTTTCTGCCTTCCCACCAAACTCCTGAGGGCTCTCCCAGCCTAAACTTTGCTCTGAAGATAACAATCCCACAATCTCTGCAATGCACAGCCCCTATCACTGTACATTATGTTTGCCTTTCCTTTCAAGAGACAGCACCTTGTTATCTTCACTTGAGTTAACAATCACTTCAGTTCAATTGCAATGTTGGATTGGTTTAGATAATAAGGAAAACAAGTTTATTTAAACAAAAAGGAAGAGTGTTATATGAGTTTGAGTATGAGAGATAAAGATAGGAAGTGTTGGCAGGCTTGAGCATGTGAGAAGTTATAGCCGGGCTAGCTTTGGCTATCTCTAGACAGCAGGGCCATTTTGGGATACCAGAAGTATCCCAAAATAGCAATTCTGCTTCTTTAAATGTGCTCGTTATTTTGAAATATATTTCAAAATAATGGATGTGCTATTTCGGTGTCTCTGTAACCCTTGTTTCACGAGGTTTAAGGGACTCGTCAGAATAATGCTTCATTTCAAAATTACCTCAAAATAAGCTACTCAATTTGTGTAGCGCAAATGGTGTAGCTTATTTCGAAGTAAGGGTGCTGTGCAGACGCACCTTTAGGGAACTGTCATTCACAGTGTGTGTGTTTTATTGAGGGAGATGCCTGACAGGCATCAATAAGAAGATGAACTTTGAAAAGATTCTGTTTGTATAAGTGGGGGATATTTATCTGAACACAGCTTTTGACTGTTTTAAGATTCATTCCAAACTAGCTTTCTTTTTTGGTGTTTGTGGAACCACAACATTCTTCCATCTATAGACTCCCATTTCTAGGCTTGCACCTGTCACTGATGCAACTCTGTACAATTTGACAATATGCACAAAACTGAGAAGACTGTCACTTATGTGAAATTTGAAATTACATGTGCTTTTTACAGAGTTACATTTTATGAGCTGGTTTCGAGAGAGGACTGGATTAATTCGTCTACCATTTCACCTGTACATCTTATGCTTTATTTAAATGCAGCCATCCTTAAACTTCACCAAAGTGTAGAAAACTGTCACAGGTGACTGGCCCTTGAAGAGGGAGCAGGGTCCAGCACATCTGCACTTATTACCTGCTGCCAATTGGGCTTAATAAAAGGCACCTGGCTTAAGAGGAAACAGACACAGGTTGGTGTTGGTAGAGACATCCCCAGATGCTGCAAGGAGTCTCCAGTAAGTCCATGAATAAATAAGGGACAATACTATCAGTGAAGACCTGTGTAGATGGCTAAACTCCAGGCAAGAAGTGCTGGGAGAAAGACAGACCCTCAAGGAGGAAGGACTGCGCCCTGCTTGGAAGTGGGATGAAGAGTTTGTATATCCAAGTTCTATTCTGAAAGACGTTGGGCAGGATTTAATCAACTGGACCTCAGACATGGGCATGTTTTGAATATGTGACCTCGGTGGGCTTTTCAAGAGACTATGAGTGAAGAGAAACTGAGGCAGGCCTAAGCAAAAACACACTTTCTCCAAAGAGGTTCTATATGGCATATACACTTTTTTAACATGCTTTGCTAAATGAAGCAGGTAAGTTGGGCACCTACTCTGCCTTCCCATTCAAAATAATTACTAACAGCACTTCCATCCTCTAGCCTGATGCTACTCAGTACAATTTGACAATATGCACAAAACTGAGAAGACTGTCACTTACGTGAAATCTGAAATTACGTGTAGAGGGTGATATTCACATACTGTCAGTAAGTTCTTAAAGTAGATCTGTATTTTTCTTCATAAGGGAAAGAAGAGAAAATGATAGACTAATACCAAAATATTCTATATTTTAAAGGGAGCTGGTTAGACAATTTTTGTGAAAATACAATATTAAAATATGCTGTTTCATCAATGCCATATTGGTTGTGATAAAGTCTTAATTGGAAAGGAATTTTTAGTGAAGGAGTCTCTGTTACATCAGTCCAGAAAGAAAGAAACCTCAGTCTCTGTAAAACTCAGCTTTTCAATGCCAAAAAAAAAAAAAAAAATTGTTTTGACTCCATTCTGGTTTGTGAAAACATTTAAAGGCTTTGTTTCCATTCAAGTCTGGCACAAAAGCAAATTCTGAAGCCTCATAAGTTGTAGCAATGTTAAAATAACTTTTCTCTAGAAAGCTCTATTTTTAATTTAATGAAGATATACAGTGGGACTTCACAAACTCACCCCAATGACTTGAGAGAGTGCTTCTGAATTACTCAGTTTTGCAAGTTAGCAAATATACAACTATACTCAATAAAATAGCAACCATAATATACCACGTAATGCACTTTGTTTATTTACTCAGCCAGTGTGTTGCAGTTTTAACTATATATGATAGTACTCTCTAATAGATTGTGTCCTGTATTATAGCTTATAAAAGTAATAACCTACGTAATGGGAAACTTTAAATCTTTGCTGGGCATTGGATTTTGTGTGTAAATTACAGGACATGCAGGTTAGAAAATTACAAATTAGTGAGATTCCTCTATAAATTAATTTCTTAGAATCATAGAATTCTAGTATTCTATAATTATATGATTATATGAAATTAACTGCCAAATGAATAAACTCTTCATTACATTTCAGGTAAAATTTCCAATTAATTGAACGAAGGGCATTCTTGCCAGCAATTTCAGGAGTTAGCCAGTGGTTTATGGGTGGGGCTTATTTTATTTCAAGAACAAGTTTATCTTCATTTATTTTTCTCTTCATGAAGTTCAAAGGGCATACAATGTGAAATGCTCCTAACTTAGCTGTCTGTTTCCCCACAAGGGAACTTGTTGATCTAAAAGTGGACATGGTAACGCTCCAATGTAAAGAGCAGAACCATAACTGTAGTCAAGGTATAATATGCCATAGCAACATCCAGTCTACATTTCATAGCATTATAAGAAGAAAAGAGGCAGTACAGATCTAAGTATAGTTCTGGCCCTGGCAAAATAATGATCTTACATCAGATTGCACTGCAAATCAGAAGTACAAGGCTGGATCGTGAGTGAGAGACAGATAAGTATCACAGAGGTAATGTGTAGAAGTACATTGGTTTCAAAGATAGCACAGAAAATATGGAAATGGCTTTTTGCCCTGAGAAAAGTGATATTCAAACTTTACTCCAGTTCTGCTTATAACAGATGATACTGAGGCTCTGGGCAAGTCCTGAGAAATGCAGAAAAATAGTACTGCTTCATTAAATACCTGTGGCTTGTGCAGCACACCTGTTAAACTTGTGGAGTGAGGGGCATTTGTTTGATGAATATTAGCAGTGTAAATGTATTCAAAGTGTGCTCCTGCAAGAGATGTCAGCTTTAAGCAGTTTTTGATTCAGGGCAAATCATCAGAATTATGTCCCTTGCAAGTAACTCTTCTCTACCATGCCGAATTGTTGGATAACTAAATTTAATTCTCTAGAAAAGAGAATGCTGCATGTGACATTGGTATAAGCTTGTCACAAAACAAATGTAGTGATGGGGGGAAGGCCTACTATTATGTATTGCTCTAGTCTGGCACTCCCTGGTCCGGCAACATCCGTGGGCTAACATGATTTTAGTTAACCAGATGTCCACTTATCATGCACGTGGCCACGTTTCCAGTGGTCCCATAAAGTTTGTTTACAGCCATCAGTCCTGACTCTCTGTGTTCTGTGCTGTTATTTAGCTCTAATTCACCTGTAAATGTCTTTGAAGAGCCCAGTAAACAGTGGAAGTGTTGGTAATGCTGCCAGACAATATTGACCTCCCATGGTCGGACAAATTCTTGTTTGTCACCTGTCAGGTCCTGAAGGACTAGAGACGTTCAACCTGTAGTGCAAATGCTAAGCAATATGATGCAGATCAGCTGAACGCTCATCTTTTTTATGATGAGACACAGGACTTTGAGTGGCAGTCAAAAAGAAACATGTATTTGTAAGTAGCATTCCCACCCTGCACTAAAACAGTCAAAATTCCCTGCCTTATTGGGATATGGCATTGATAACAAGTTAACCCAAGATAAATAGGTGCAGCTGGTCCTTAAATTGTTCCATCATACATTCCGTAGATTCTTCTGACCTACAGGCTACTCTAACATTTCATATCTGGAAAAAATAAGCCACACCTGCTGCAGTGCTAGCAGAGCTGTTCTGCAAGAGAACTTTGCAAACTGATTACAGAATACTTTAGATATTTGCTTGTTGGCAACTGGCACTCCTGTCATCCTGTTGAATGAAGGAGATTGTAAGGATTAAAAAAAACCCCAAAAAATGGAACACCAAGGAGGAACAAATTCTTAACTGAACTATGACTTTCTTTCAGCTCTGAATTCTTGTCAAGTCCACTTCTATGCCCCCAATCTTATGCTAAATTAAGCTACATAGTGATATATCACATAGATGTTTCAATTTTGTATTTGATACCCAACTGCATGAATAAATCTTTGAGATCATCCACAGGTATTTAAAAAAAATTGAAGTTAGATCATCCATTAATAACAAATGCTGTCATCTTCATTGTTTTTTATTAGCCACATCATTTAAGGTCTGAATTAAAAGAAAAGATGTAGAACCCTGTAAGTGCTGAAAACATCTTTCAAACAAGTAAGTTATTCAGTGGCACAACCTTTGTTTACAGAATGCTTTCCACATAATAAAAAAATTGCTTATGTCTACATAGCAAAGAGAAACCCTTGGCTGGCCCATGCCAGCCAGTTCAGGCTATTTCATTGCTGAGTCCTCTGAGTTCAAGCGGTTGCTTAGGCTCTGAGATCCTCTGGGTTTGGAAGGTCTCAGAGCTCAAATGCCTACTCAGATTGTCAAGTCTACACAGCAATGAAACAGCCTCGTAGCTCTCTTCCCAGAATGTTATAAAAATTCCCTAGATCAGTGTTTCTCAAAGTGGTCCGTGGATCCACTCTGAGAAACCTGCTAACTGGCCACTTGGGTTTATTTATTTACCAGCTCTGCAGTCACAGAGCCTCGTGGCTCCTCTTGGCTCCATTTTGCCATTTGTAGCCAAAGGGAGCTGCAGGAAGTGGCATGGGTCAGGCTGCTGCTTCCTGCAGCTCCCCTTGGCTACAAACAGCGAACTGGAGCCGATGGGAGCTGCAAGGCTTGGTGGCTGTGGCGCTAATAAATAAACAAACTGGAGAAGCCAGTTAGCAGGTTTCTCAGAGTGGATCCAGAGACTACTTTGAGAAGCACTGTCCTATATGCAAATTACAGGTTTCCAAGAAAGAGAAAAGAAGGAAACAGGATATAAAAAGACTGGTTCTATTCCTCAATGTAAGGAGTATATAAGAGACTAATATTTGTGTAAGATTGGTGGTAGTAGTCATGCTTCATGCTAAGAATAGCTGTGGCCAGAGAAAGGTCCCTAACGACATCACTAAGGAATCTCAGTATGGTGAGCCCTGGACTTGGGCTGAGGGTTTGGAACTCATAATAAAAGCAGGTGAAGGAATTAACTGAGTGTTTAGGTTTGAGTCCCAAGGTTGTTTCCTCCTTTACATTTGTGTTTCCAGAGCCAGAGGGAGGAAGCACATTTCCTTACATAAAGGGTGTGTCTAGACTACAGGGTTTTGTCGACAAAAGTGGACATAACTCAGCAGTTTTGTTGACGTATGTAAACCTCATTCTACGAGGAATAACTCCTTTGTTGACATAGTTCTGTCGACAAAAGAGCAGTGTGGATGCAGGGGAAAAGTTATGTCGACATAAAAGGCCTCCAGGAAGAACCCCTGGTGGACATTCCTGCCACAGCTTGCAACTCTATTGTTCCTGCCCATAGCCATCTTTAAAAGGCACAGGCACTCAGGATCAGCACTCTGGCAGCAAGCGAGCTCCAGAGCAGACCAGGACTGTGCAGCTCGGTTTTGGGTGAGCCATGTCTCAGGGAGAAGCCCCCCCAAGACCCATCTGGCCCATCCAGGGACTCATCCCCCTGGGAATCTCGGGGCATGAAGTGCCAGGAACCCTCCTGGTCATGGCCGGAGATTAAAGCCTTTTTGGAGCTTTGGGCTGAGGAGGAGGCACTGCAGCTCCCACAGGCCAGGCATAGGAATGTGGACATCTACAATAGATTGGCAGATGGCCTGGCCAGGAAAGGCCACCACCCCCGCACAGCACCACAGGTCCGAGCCAAGGTCAAGGAGCCGAGGCAGGGGTACGTCCGGGCCTGTGAGCGCAGCTCCCGCTCCGGAGAAAGGCCACACTCCTGCGAATACTTCGAGGACCTGGATAAGATCCTGGGGGCAGGAGAACCCCTGCCTCCTGAGAGGCTCGTGGAGTCCAGTCTGGAGACCCCTGTCCTACAGCGGCTGGAACACTTGCTGGGGGACCAGGAGCAGGAAGACGAGGAGGAGGATGGCACCCAGAGCACCCAGGAGCCAGGCGCCCAGACACAGGAGGCCTCCCAGACCACCTTGGACACTGGGGAGGGAACATCAGGTGAGTGCTGTGAGGGTCCAACACACACAGGGCAGGGCAGGGCAGGCGGGAGCAAAGGGGACGGTGCAGTGCTTTGACATGTCATGCTGAGCACGGCCCGGGGGGAGGGAGGGGCACACCCATGGCCGCCCTCAGGGAGGGCCATGCTACACCCCTGCACCCACACGGCGGCTAGGCACCGCCTGTTCCTGCAGGCAGGGATGCCACATGCAGGCATGGGCTGGAGACGCTGGGATTGCCTCACAGCTGCAGGCCTCTCAGTACTCTGTGGGAACCCCAACCATGGCCCGACACTTCTCCGTGCTGTTCAGCCATGGAGGATGCGTAAGGGGGGGCACGACGGTGGCCTGCACATTGCCTGGGCTCCAGGGAGGCCGTGGCTGCCGGCCAGGCCGCACCATGCCTTACTGAGACGCACATGAGCAGCCTCTGACCCTAGTACAGGCACTGCCTGATGAGAAGAAGGAGGGCATGCCCTCTCAGGGAAAGGGTGAGCATGCATGACTGACGACTTTTCCCTCTTGTCCTCCACAGCTGGACCAGCTGACCAGGAGGGAGGTGCCCCACCTGCCCCACCACCCAGACGGCCGCAGGGCACCCGTCGGCACTGGCGCAGCTACTTAGAGCTGGTGCGCCAGCACGTTGGAGTCCTGCAAGGGATGAAGGACTTGATGGAAAGGAGGCTGGAGGCAGAGGCCGAGTGGCGCCGGCAGTTGCTGCACGAATTCACCCAGCAGCGCAGGGACATCTGCGCTGCCATCCGGGAGGCCATGGCCTTCCCCGGTCCTTTGCCTGGTCCTGCCCCCCCTCAGCCCCTGCCCCCTCCTCTGCCCCCTCCTCTGTCCCTGCCATCCCAGCCCAAGCCCCAGCCCCACCTCCTGAACAGCCCCCTGCTGTGGCATCCTGCACACGCAGCCACGTGCGACAAGGCCTCCGGAGCCAAACCACCAGGAGCTCAGCCTCCAGGCAGCCCCCTCAACCCTGAGCCTCCCTCCCCCCTTCCAAGTTCACATTCCCCCTTCCCACCAGTGACACAAACTGAGGGACGCACTTTTTTTTTTCAAAGCAGTTTATTTTCTAAGACAGACATTTTTATTTTTCTCTGAAGCAAAGAGTTATTTATTTTCTTTTGTTCAAAAACCAACAGTTAAATAAAGTGTAAAAGAGTTTTCAGCATCACCTGTCTCCATTCTCAGTGAGTGGGGACTGAGTAGAATGGGTGAATGTGGGGCTGGGAGGGGTTGCAGGGAGGAAGGCACCAGGAGCATGGGTCACTCCCACATGTGGAAGGCCCTGGGGACAATCAGGGGCCTCCCTGTGAGAATTGCTCCCTCAGGGCTTCCCGAATGCGCAGGCCCAGCTGGTGGGCTTGCCGGGTGGCAGCTGTCCGGGGCTGCCCAAACTGCCTCCCCTCCATCTCCGTCTGTGTCCTCCACGAAGGGAGGAAGGCCTCCCCGTTCCTCTCTACAAGATTGTGCAGCACACAGCATGCTGCAACCACATCGGGGATGTTGTGCTCCCCCATGTCCAGCCCCGTCAGCAGGCACCTAAACCTGCCCTTCAGATGGCCGAAGGCACACTCCACCTGAGAGCGAGCCCTATTGAGGCGGGAGTTGAACAGTTCCCTGCTCGCATCCAGGTGGCCAGTGTAGGGCTTCATGAGCCAGGGCACGATGCACGTAGGCATCTGCACATCCCCAACTGCCAAGTTCCTCTCTGGGAAGAATGTCCCAGCCTGCGGTACAGGTAGGAGTTCCTGAACACACGGGCATCGTGTGCCCGGCCTGAGCACCTGACACAAACATCAGTGAACTGTCCCCTGTGGTCGACCAGGGCCTGCAGCACCATAGAGAAGTAGCCCTTCCTATTGATGTACTGTGCTGCTCGATGGGGCAGGGCGCAGATGGGGATGTGGGTCCCGTCCAGTGCTCCACCGCAGTTTGGGAACCCCAGCCCCGCAAATCCGGCCAGGATGGTCTGCAGGTCTCTGAGGCAGACGGTCCTGTGGAGCAGCTCCGCATTGATGGCCGTCACCACCTGCAGAACGGGACAAATAGAAACACACAGAACAGGACATTAGAGGGGTTGGCTCATCTGATGAGAAGTGCTCCCCCCTTTCTCCCCAGACCCCAACAGCCCCCCCCAGACAATCCCTTCCCTGCCCCCCGCACCATGGCAGGGAGAGGCTGAGTGGGCTTCTACCTCTGCCACCCCATCCCCAATTCCCTGTGCCTGGTCCTGACTGCCCCCCTGGAGTGTCCCCTGAGAGTGACTTACCTCCATCAAGACGGCCCCAATGGTAGACTTCCCCATGCCAAACTGATGCCCCACAGAGCGGTAGCTGTCGGGGGTGGCCAGCTTCCACAGCGCAATGGCGACGCACTTCTCCGGGGGATGGCAGGCCGCAAGTGGGTGTCCTGGTGTTGCAGGGCAGGGGCGAGCCAGGTACAGAGCTCCCGGAAGGTGGCCTTCTGCATCCGGAAGTTTCTGAGCCACTGATCATCGTCCCACTGCTGCAGCACTAGCCGGTCCCACCAGTCCAAACTGGTGTCCAGCCTCCAAACCCGCCTCTCCAGGAAAAAGTTGGGGGGCAAGGGCAGCAGGGTCGCAGCCTGAGTGAGGGGCTCAAAGCTGGGCTCAGGATCCAGCACTGCTGCCAAGGTCATCATGCTCTCCTGAGCATGAAGCAGAGCTTCCAGCAGCACGGTGTGGGGCCACCGCCTGCCCAGGGGCAGCTCAGGCTCCATGGCCAAAAAAGCCAAAATAACACACAAACAAAAGAAACAAACAAACACAAGAACAAAAATACAAACAAACAAACAAGCAAACAAACAAACACAGAAGCAAACACACAAACAAACAGACAAATCAGATAATACACAGCTGTGGTGTCCGACAATGCAAGGCAACCAGAGCCAGGAAAACTGCAGCAGCTTTGCTTTCCCCTGTAAAGGCTGGCAAGCTAGAAGCAGGAGCAGAGGAGCGGCTGTCCAGGAGTATCCCTTTAAGCACGCGTCTCTGCAGAGAGCATGCAGCAGTGCCTGGGCTTTATGGCTGCCCTGTGACCTTTCAGAAGCACTTCCAGGTACCTTCTTCTGTCGACAGAGCGTCCCGTGGTCTGGACGCTCTTATGTCGACAAAGCTGATCGCTTTGTCGACAAAGCGATGTAGTCTGGACGCTCTATGTCAACATAAGTTTTGTCGACAGATTCTGTCGACAAGACTTATGTCGACATAAGCCTGTAGTCTAGACATGCCCAAAAGGAGTACGTGGCCATATGGATAGAAAGCAGCACCAGGCCTAGGGAGGGCAAAGGGCTCTATGAAACCCATCAACCAAGGAGGAAATGTTAGAACTTCTGCCCTTTCAGGCAGAAGAATTCTTAGTTTGGCTGGAGTGCCAGACTACCCAATGAGTGATAGGAAATCAGCACAAGACAGCCAAACAGCAAGAGGCTGATCATCTATAATCTGAGGTTTCAGCCACCTGGGTGCTAAATGTTAGCTACTCTTACAAGGCTCCAGTCATGTTTAGTAACTCATGGACCACATTTCTCCCTAACAGCATGGAGCTATATATTTAGATGTTTTCAGTCAGGATTCTGTGGGCACCATAGCTTAGTCCAGAACTAGAGGTATTTAAGCTTCTAATTGACACTGAAATAACTAGAAGTGAGGAGTCCAAATACCTTTGTGGATCTGGGCCATAGTGCATACAGCTGCAGTCACTGAGGGAGACTGGACTGAAGACAATCTTAAACACAGGGAGGGAAATATTGGGGGGAAATGTCCAAACGAAGCCTTCACAGAGCCATGTCCCCAAGCTGAGAAACAGGTCTGGTCCTTCTTAGGAAAAGACTGATGGTTCATGCCATTTTGGCTACAGTAACAGACCATATCAAGGTACTGGCCATAAAAGAGCTCCACTAGGACCCACCTAATTTGGAATTAAAATAAAAACTCCTAGATCAAGAGTCTAAATGCTTTACAATGATGACTCATACAATAAATCACATCTTGATGACCCTGAAATCTGTTCCACAGGACCCCAGCCAGCCATCTACCCATATAGCAATATTCATTCAGGAAGCACATCTTCAGCCTTCTCCAAAACCTCTCTGAGACAGAGGCATCTTGCAGCATGCCTAGAAAGTCATTGAATTCAGACTATTTTGGATGAGAGGTGGGGAGAGCATGTAAGCCTTACAGCCCTCTCAGAGGCTACACGGCCAGCTGTCCCTTCTCTTTCCTATAATATGGGAGGTCTAGTTCAAGTACCTCTGCTGATATGTCCTGAGGATAGAAGAAAAGAGGTCAAAAGAATTAATCATAATACAGTTGACATGGTGGTATTCATGCATAGCAGCCATATGCTCTGAGTGCAACATTTCCCAAAAAAGCAACATCTGAATGTTCTCATCAGAAGATGGAGCCCTCATAACATTGAGTGGGGAGGTGCATGACTCTGCTTATAGTCTTCTGGTACCTATACAATCCCACTAAGCCAACCAGTGGCCTGGAGATGCAGGAGTTAACTCTCAGAAAGGGTTGAGGCAGCTCACAAAGGTACTACCATCTTGGAGTTAATTAACTGCAGCTGATACTATATAGGCACAACACTTTAAAAGAAGGGCAATTTTCACAAGAGAAAGAGATAAAAAGAGTTGTGTGGTCCAGAGGCCAAGCCATGGGTCTCTAAGGAAAATATAGACCTGATACTCTGTGTGTGGCTATATTTTTTGTCTTACGATTGAGATCATACTTATACATTTGTATGGAAAGAATGCTGCTAATGACTGTTTTCCAAATTGCAACCTAGAACCCCTGTAATAAAACTTTATCAAAGAGGGTAATTTTTGTGCTCAGATATGAGCCTAAACTCTTATTCCACTCCCAGACCTTTGCCAGCTTTCCTGTCTACAAAGTGCTAAGTCTGCTTTTCTTTTTTTGCAGCATGATTTTAGATACATATCAGTATGTTCTCTGGCAGAAAACTTAGTTCTCTTCCCAATATCCCTGTACAATTCTTGAAAAATCCAATGAAGACTTTTCTTAAATGAGCTGTGGGCCTCATAAGTCTCCTGAAAATTTTAGGTGGCAAAAATGTAGAACTCAAATATGTTGAACTCAAAGAAACCTGTGGGGTCTCATTCAGCACTCTTGTATACACGGTTTCTTGTTGCTACCGGTGAAATATTTAACTCCATTGTGACTTAAGCTTCAGAGGGGTAGCCAAGTTAGTCTGTAAGTGGAAAAACTTAAAAAACAATGAATAGCCTAAGCACCTTAAAGATCAACAAAACATGTTGATGGCTATCATGAGCTTTTATATGAAGAGGATTAAACCCCTTCCCTCTGAAAGGCAAATAAGAGCAGATTTCTGATCCTGTAGACAGAAAATGAATAAGGGTTTAATTTTTAGTGTACTACTGCAGTAACATTATTAATTAGCATGTTTACTGGCAATTGTTATGTTTTTTTTCTAAAGTGCTATGAGGCAAGCTAAATGTTCGTTGCCAGTTACAATGATTCTCACAAATGAATTAGCTTTAAAGATTTGTGTTTTATTAACTGAGGGTAGAGACAAACATACTGCATCTTTTAACCAGCTTCTTCTGCATTGTCTTCTTGCTCATTTGTGTAGACCCGTGGTCCCCAACACGGTGCCCGCGGGCGCCATGGTGCCCGCGGGGGCATTTATGTGCGCCCTCGCCGGCATTTTAAAACTACTCACATTCACCCCTCTTTAGAGCAGGGTCGGCAGCCTGGGGCCCGCGAGGGAGCCCGATGCAGAGCTTTGGAGGCTTAAGCCCTGCCCCCACCGCAGCAGGCAGCCCGCGCAGGCGCTTCAGTAGCCAGAGCAAACCCCACGCTGGTCGGGTCCGGCTGTGAGGCAGCAGCAACCCCCCCCACCATGCAAAACAGCCGTGGCGGGGCCCTTTGTGGTGCAGGAGCTGTGAGCCGGCAGGGGAGGGTCCCTCATGGCCGCTTCCGCCCTCCCGCACAAGCCCATTGGCCGGACCTGGACAATGGCAGCTGTGGGAACCCACCAATCCCCAAACACATGGCCAGGCAGCTCCTGTAGGAGAAACAGGAGAGCAGCGCGTCTCGCTGGTAAGTGTCCGGCCCCCCAGCTACTCCCACTCCGATATCTTCACCCACAGAACTCTCCTCCCAGATCCTGCACCCCAATCCCCTGCCCTGAGGCACAATCCAAACCCCTGGCCTGACCCCTCTCCCCCAGTAAAATGTCTAGTATCTTCAGTTTCTCAGCTGGAAAGCCACTTGGGACATTCTTCCCCTGCCGTGTGGAAGGGAGTGTGAAATTTAAAGGTGCCATGATTTTTTTTTGGGGGGGGGGAGGTGCTTTTTTTGCTCAACATTTGGACATCCCCCCTTCTTATTAATGCAGAATTTTGTTTAAAAATGAATTACAATATAATTAAAATAAAAATTATCCAACTAAATTAAGTTTCTATCAAATTTACCCAATTCACATTTAATATGAAAATAGCCTTCAATTTCACATTTGACGCCTTTTTTTGTCGGCGCCCGCCACACTCTTCTGAAAACATGAATGTGCTACTGGCCACAAAAAGGTTGGGGACCACTGGTGTAGACAAAAGAAAAACTCCTGGGCTTTTGGAAATGCAACCAGCAATTCATCAGTCAGTATTTCCTTGGAAGTACTGGCACAGGTATGAAGGGCCAGTTAATTAACGAGTTAAGTCTGAGTTCTAGAGGATAGTGTAGTGCAGTTAGGATAGTGTAGTAGAGTCTTGTACTCAATGTCTAGCAATTTGCAAATTAGATGGGTATTAATTCCATAGTTTAATAGAACAGTTCTGGAAAGTAGATTGCCTCTTTAAAAAAGGACCATAGAACAGCTATGGGCTGTTATCTGCAAATTGATATCTTCCATTTGCCATGATAATTTTCTCTAGTGTTTGTCCCAGCTGCAGTCTTTGTTTTTCAGAGGATTTTAGAATTCCAAAATGCTAAAGAAGTGCCAAAATGCCTTAAAATTTTCCCAGTATTTTTTGCTTTTGTTCTAATTATAACAGTTACATAAATCCATCAAATTCTTGTCAATACAAAGTCCGATTTGTATGTTTCAGCACTCAGGAATAAAATACGTGCAGAAGTATCTCTTCTGAAATGAACACACCCATACATCAAAACTCTGCGGTGGCAAGGCTTCACCAGTAGTGAAATACAGTTAGCTGACTTCAGAACTTGTACCAAGGATAGCATCTCTTCAGGAACTGAAAGAAATAGCTCTGCTTTTAAATAAATAAGTATCTTAGACTCAGAACCGATTCATTGCCAAACCAGGCATCTACAACGGGCAGCTACATTTTCTTTATGTTTCCTTTAAATACAAAAGATGAACTAACCAGAATTTAGATTTAAGTCAGATGAAAACTAGATTATAGATACCTGTACTACATTTAGTAAGCAACTAGATAAATGATCTAATGACTAGTAATGGAACTGTAGAGTAACTTAGGGGTATGTCTACACTACAGCACTAATTTGAACTAACTTAGTTAATTCAAATTAGTTAATTCGAACTAAGCTAATTCGAATTAGCGCATCTAGACTTAAAAACTAGTTCGAATTAGCGTTTTGCTAATTCGAACTAGCACGTCCACACTGATTGGACGCTGGGTCGCATTTAAGGGCAGCTGAAACCGGTTCTGGCAGGGCATCAGGTCAGTAGTTGCTTTGTGTGGCTGCTGTCTGAGGCTATCTGAGGCTCGTGCTTAAAGGGACCCCCCCCTGGACAGCCGGTTCTCAGGTTTTCCGCTTGCTTGCCTACCTCGCCAAGGGACAGCAAAGCATTTTTCTCTGCGTCTGCCTGTGTCGGTGGTTCCCATTGGGGACGCCGCCGCAGTTGGCAACATGGAGCCAGAGCTCGCCCTGGGCTTTCTGGTGCAGTTTTTGGACTTGCTGCTGCAAGCCTGCCAGCAATGGCTGGAGGCTGCCTGGCACCACCTGGTGCACATCAGCCCCCTGCCTCTCCACCTGGCCTCCCTGGGGGCCGTGGAGAAGCCGCAGCAGCGCCCAGACACCAGCGTGCCCCGCCGCATCTGGTGTCTGGACACCAGCAGCAACTGGTGGGACCGCATCATCCTGGAGCGCTGGGGAGACAGACAGTGGACCCAGAACTTCAGGATGAAGAGGGACACCTTCCTGGAGCTCTGCGAGTGGCTCGCCCCTGCTCTGCAGCGACGGACACTTGCATGAGGCCCGCCATCCCCCTCCAGAAGCGTGTGGCCATCGCCCTCTGGAAGCTCTCCACGCCGGACAGCTACCGATCCGTTGGGAACCAGTTCGGCGTGGGGAGATCCACCGTCGGAGCAGTGCTCATGCAGGTATGGCACTCACCGGCCACTGGGCCGGGGGGGGAGGGCGGCTGCAAGGAGGGGATGGGCCGCCCAAGGGAAAACAGGGGCAGGGGAGGAGGCGACAGTGCCCCGCACGGGAGGGTTCGGTCTGTCCCGGACGTACTACACGCCGCCCGCGGGGGTTGCTTCTGGGAGTGGGGCGCGGGGCAGTGCCAGGGAATGAACACTCCCAGCCACCCGGGCGCCCCAGTGATTCGCGGTTTGCTGTGTCTCTCTGCAGGTGGTCATCCGGGGGTTCGGCGCCCTCGGCTTCCCCAACTGCGGGGGGGCCATCAACGGGACGCACATCCTCATCCGTGCCCCAGAACACCAGGCCTCCCAGTACATTAACCGAAAGGGGTACTTCTCCGTGCTCCTGCAAGCCGTGTGTGACCACTGGGGCCAGTTCACGGACATTAATGTGGGCTGGTCCGGCAAGGCACACGACTCCAGGGTGTTCTGCAACTCCTCCGTGTGCCAGAGGCTGCACGCCGGGACCTTCTTCCCCAACCGCCACATCAGGGTCGGGAACGTGGACATGCCCGTGTGCCTGGTGGGGGATGCGGCCTACCCCCTACAGCCCTGGCTCATGAAGCCATACACGGGGCACCTCAACCCCTCCTGCCAGGCCTTCAATGCCAGGCTCACCAGGGCCCACATCGTGATCGAGGGGGCCTTTGGACGCCTGAAAGCCAGATTTAGGTGCCTCCTCACCTGCCTCGACCTCGCCGAGCACAATATCTCTCCCGTGGTGGCAGCATGTTGCGTGCTGCACAATTTGTGCGAGCGAAAGGGGGAGGCTTTCCTGCCAGCCTGGATGGCTGAGGCTGAGCGCATGGCTGGCCAGTACGCTCAGCCCCGCACCGCTGCCATCCGGGAGGCCCAGTGGGGGGCCGTCCGGATCTGGGAAGCCCTGCGAGAGAGCTTCCAGGTGGAGGAGGAGGACTGAACTCTCCCTGCATGCCCCACTGGGGCCTTCTTCCACCCTCCCCTCCTTCCCCTTTCCCTTCCCTAACCCCCCTTCCTAATGTCAAATAAACACACCTGTTTTGACAACAAAAATGTCTTTTATTTTACATAACTGGGGTGGGGGGAGGGAGGAATGAGGGTGGGAGAGGGCTGGGGGAAACCTGGGAGGAGGGAGCTAGAAGGGGAGGAAGGGGAGGAAGGAAGGAAAGCTCAGGCTTGGGGTCCTGCTGGCTCCCGTCTCACAGCACTGCGGGTGCGGGGCGTCGGGGGGGAGTGGGTGTGGAGGGTGGAGCAGGAGGGATGGGGGGTGCGGAGGAAGTGGGAGGGGGAACAGAGGTGGGAGGAGGAGCGAGAGCTGGGACAGCTGCAGGGGCCGGAGCAGGAGGAGGCAGGAACCTGTCCACCAAGGTCTGGAGGTGGCCTCTGAGGGCACGGCCCTGCTCCTCCAGCACCTCCAAACTCCGCTGCCGCAGCCGCAGGTCCTCCCAGACCCAATGGCCCTAGGTGCGGAGCTGGTGCTCCAGGAGCCACAGGTGCCGCCACTGGTACTCCTCCTGGCCCGGGTGCAGGTGGCTGTTGCAGGCGGGGTGGTGCGCCCTGCAGTCCCAGGTGCTGCGGCTGTGGTGAAACAAGAGCAGTGGTCAGTTCTCCCTGGGGACACGGTGGGTGAAACCCAGCCCCCCTCGGCAAGGCCAGGGCCCCTGCATGACACCCAGCTGCTGCTCCATGGTGGGCAAGGCCCAGGCGCATGGTCCCTGATGGCACTCACATGCGGAACCCTCCTCGGCCTCAGACGACACAGCCGATGTGCTCTGTGGGATGGCTCGGGGGTCCTGGGTCCTGGGCAGGCTCCCTGCAGGCTCCTGGCTCTCGGCGTCCTCCTCCTCCTCCTCCTCTGAATCAGGGATGGGTCCCTCTGCCCCGGAGTCGATCACCACCCGGGGGGCATGGACGGCGTGAGCCCCCAGGATGCGGTCCAGGGCCTCAAAGTGGGGGCAGGCCTCTGGGTCGGCCCCTGGCTGGGAGGCCCTGGAGTAGGACTGCCGCAGGTCCTTGATTTTGCAGCGGACCTGCTCCCGGGTCTGCATGTGGCCTCTGGTGGCCAGGCTGGCAGCCATGCGGCTGTAGATGGCTGCATTCCTGTGGCTAGTGAGGAGATCGTGGACGTTGGAGGCTTCCCCCCAAACCTTCATGAGGTCCACGATCTCTGCACTAGACCAGGTGGGCACCCGCCTCTTGTGGCCCCGGGCAGGCTCCTGGGAGCTGCCAGCCTGGTCCTGGGAAGAGGGGGAGGGCTGGGTGGCAGCGGGTGGCTGGCTCATCCCATGCCAGGTGCAGGGTCTGCTGGCTGGGTGCTGGCAGGCTTGCAAATGGCACAAGCACTGTAGCCAGACCGTGGCCCTTTAAGGGCTCCGGGGCCGGGAGGGGGGCAGAAGAGTTTCCCTGGCTTGGCCCAGAGTGGCCACCAGGGCAAGCTGGGAAGGGCTAGCCTCCCTCTAGTTCGAATTAAGTGGCTACACAGTCCTTAATTCGAACTACTTAATTCGAACTAGGCGTTAGTCCTCGTAGAATGAGGTTTACCTAGTTCGAATTAAGCGCTCCGCTAGTTCGAATTAAGTTCGAACTAGCGGTTTGTATGTGTAGCGCCTATGAAAGTTAATTTGAACTAATGGCTGTTAGTTCGAATTAACTTTGTAGTGTAGACATACCCTTAGCTTTTTGCTAATTACAAGACCAAATTTGCACAGATTCAAAGACTTAACTAAGTTAACTTTGCCAAGGTCATTCCAGAGCTCCTGCCTAGCATTGTTTAGAAAAAAGGGCAACATACTGCAAAAAAAAATTAATTGAAACTTTGACCTGTACTTTAACTTTAAGATATTACCAGTTCAAACATTTAAAATTTAAACCAATTGACCAGGCTAGCCAGGGGCTGGAGGACACACATGGTCAGCTCTCTTGTTGGCCATGATGACTAAATTGGAATCACTAGTCAATGCAAGATTGAGTGTCTCAAAAGACACCCTGGAATAGGAAAGGGGTTATTTGTGGAGGAAGAGGGGAAGGTGACTAACCTTGTAAAATGCTACTTAAAAGCTGCTATATCTGTTTCCTCAGACTTTTATGTAAAACTCATCAATAAAATAACTTTGCATTACCTTCTTCAAGGGAAGGAATAGGGTTAGGCTTAGGCTTAGACTGAGACTATTCTCAGTTCTGGGAAGCCATTTTGTACATTGGGCGTTCTAATGGATTCCTCCAGTATCATTATGACTTTCATTATTTGACATTCTGGCTTGCTGATCAGTTGCCATGTCGTTTGATATGCAGCTTTGGGAAACAGTGGGCATGTAGGCTAGTAACAATCTGTGTTCAAACATTTAAAGAATTCCAGATTTGCTACCTGTGTTATTAAAATAGCTGTATCACTTTAGAGAGAAGCTAGCACAGAAGCCAAAAAAAAAAAAAAAAAAAAAAGAATTGGACACACTACTGATGCTAGAATATTGACCCACTGATTTTATATGCAGACCTGTTTTATTTGCTTCAGGGAATAGCCGAGTTAGTCTGTACAGGATAAACTTAAAAAACAACAAATAGTCTGGTAGCACTTTATAGACTAACAAAACATGTAGATGGTATCATGAGCTTTCGCGGGCACAGCCCACTTCTTCAGATGACCAAAGTGTTGGAGATCCAGAACTAAAATAAATAGGGGAGAAGGGGGGAGAGAAGGAAAAAATGGGGAGGACAAGAAGAGGCAGTGGGTATAAAAATATCAAGGGGAAAGCTGAGCTGGAATGTAACAGGAAAAACAAATAGTCTATAAGCACCTAAAGACTGGATATCAAAAGAGGCAGATAAGAACCATTAGTAGGCAGAGAGGAAGAGTAATAATACCAGATACTATACAGACAAAGAACCATTGGCACCTTCAGTGTTTGGTAGGTTGATAATGTCCCAGCCATCCTGTATCTTTATTTAAACCAGTGGTTCCCAAACTTTTTGGCATCACGCCCCCCTTTTTGATTTTTGAAAAACCCTCATGCCCCACCCCCCAAATAGCAGCAAAATTTGCTGAGCAAAAAAAAAAAAAAAAAAAAAACTGAACAGGGCAGCAAAACTTGAGCGGGGGGGGGGGGAAGGCTGGGTCGCCTCACGCCCCCCCCTGGAATTTCTTCACGCCCCCCACAGGGGGGCATGCCCCCCAGTTTGGGAACCCATGATTTAAACCATTAGCATGAGTATCAAGCTTTTGAATGAATTGTAGTTCCAGTCCTTCCCTGTGTATTTGGCTTGTGGAATTGGTCTGTAACAAAGCAGCCACTTGAAGATCTGGGCATTCATTAACATTAACAATATTATATCAAGACCATCCAATGAGATTCAGTAGGCCACTTGGTTTGAGTTGTTTACAGTTTTAAATTCTCTAAAAGTAAGGGCCTTTAAAATCTGTGCTCCTACTGCAGGACTTAAATCCAAGTTCTATTTTGGCAGATATTGCAACTCTGTGCAATATATTTGGAGACCCGTTAATTCAATTTTCCCTTTTTTTCAGTGTTCTATTCCATGGAGGAAGATTCCCACAGCCTCCTGCCACAGGGACTAAAAACACTTGGGGAGTGGGGAGACAAGAGGCAGTGTTGATTATCCCTATGATAGTAAACAACTCCAACTTGTTTTCTTGGACTAGTCACACATGCTTTGAATCAGCGACTAATGAGATTACAAATGAAATACCAAAGTTTGTAAAGAAATCCTGTGTCATGGGAGCTGCCATCCTATTTAGCTCTTTTCTCTGGATTTATAGGATTTACGCAAAGAGGCAGATTGTGACTGCTCCAGCACCAGATAGATACAACCTATAGACTGGTTCAGAAGGGGTTTTCAGAGACTAGGAAACAAAGAAAGGGTTCTTAGCATACAAGAATGTGTGTGAAGTGACATGGGCTTCCTTCTGAGACAAGGAAAGGCCCCAACCCTTGCTGAAAGGCTAGAAGGGATGTTGACCTACCAGACCCTCCATGGGGAAGAGAGGTGACTTCTGGTACATTTATTAGTAAGCATGTAGAAACTATTATTTCTGTTTTCTTTTAAAAATATTAAGAATAAATGTACTGTTCTGAAAGATTTGTGGGTCACTTGTAACTGCTGGTAAAAACACTCATTGTTCTCACACAGAGACCACAGCACAGTGTTTGGCCTTTAAGCAGACTGGCTTGCTGGGAATATCAGTGTCTGGCAGGGAGCTGCGCAGCCTTAAAACCCTCAGGCAGGAAGGAGAGAGATGCAAATCTCTGCTTAAGAAAGGTGCTAGTTATGAGCCTGAAATCTTTAAAAAGTGCCCTTGACAGACCATCGAGGGGGAATGCAGGTGCAGTTACCCTGAATTTGTGGCACTATTCATAGCACATTTTGAAACTCAACCAAAGAACCATCTGTTTGCATGTTTTTTGTTTGATTTAACATTTTTAAATATTTTAATGACTCTTTTAATGTGAAGTGTTGTGTGACTACCCTGTGTAGAATGTTATGAATGCATTTTGTTGATATTATATCGTATAATCTCTACTGTTCCTTTAATTTTTCAAGCCAATGGGAAAGCGGGGCGTGAGTTATCGATAAAATACAGTAAAACCTGTATTATCCGGCACGCCCGGGGATTAGAGCATTCCAGTTATCTAAAAATCCCGGTTATCTGAGGGTCTCATCAACCTAGGAAAAACCAATGGACAATAATAGTAAAACTCAAGTTTTTAATATTGGTAGTTTTGTACTGTAAGGCAGTTGGTCTCACATTTCTATTTTGAGTTAAAGATGATTAGTACTTCTTAAATAAAAAATTGTTAAGCCAATCATGGTAAAGTAAGCCAGGCCTGTGCGCCTGAAGATGTGACAGTATTGTGGCTGGGGGCAATGCCAGTTAACAAAGTTTTCTGGTTAACAGAGTGCCGGATAACAAAGGTTTCACTGTAACATGAAACAAGGCCTGTGTCCTAAATATAAGATCAGCTCAAATTTCTTTAGGGGATATATGGCCACTTTATTTTGCCAAGGTTTCCCAGAACTCAGAATATGCAAGTTGCAAAGAAGCAAATATATCAAATTTGTTTTTCCACCAAGAAATACAAAGAATGGCGTGAAGAGCTACTTGCAGAGTTTCAAGGCTTTGAAAGCATCTAATAATAGTAATATATAGATATAGGTGGACATTGAGAAAGATATATCAAAGAACACAATTTATTACCATTTATCACTTGCTCCTGCTTGAACAGGAAGTGCAGAATAGGTGCCATTTTATACTTCCTGTGCTGGAAATCTTGATGTAATACAGTGGTTCTCAACTCGTTTCAGTCCATGGACCACCAGGCCAATCAAAAAATTTTCGTGGATCACCTCCTTTTTGAGACATGATAAAAAAGAGCAGACAATGAACATTTTGGTTTGAAATTTATTTCTTACTAACAGATTTTTGGATTCTCTTCTCACTGACAAGCTTTTCAATGTTTGGAGTGGTACCTGATAATGCACAACGAATTCCTCTATTTGGACTTAACATGCAACAAACACGAAAATCCAGTCTCACACATATAAGTTGATGCAAATGGCAAAAGAAATCTGACTGCGTGTGCTGACAGATTGGGTAACTCCTGGTCACGCTGGCCCAAAATTTCTCTATGGTAGACTGCTGGTACTGCTGCCACAACGGCGGCAGCTACACTGATGCTCAGAGCCTCAGACGGAAGTTACTGGCAACACAACGCGGTTGCGTCCTAGGTGATGCTATAGATGACGCGCCACGTGCTTCTGAACACAGCGTAAAACAGCCTAACGGCAGCGCCTGCTCACACCATGTGACTTTGGACAATGTTCCTGTGGACCTCCAGTGGTCCATGGACCACCAGTTGAGAACTACAGATGTAATACAAAACTGTAGGACCATTCTACCTCACATAAGAACATAAGAATGGCCATACTGGGTCAGACCAATGGTCCATCCATCTCAGTATCCTATTGCCGACAGTGGTCAATACCAGATGCCCCAGAGGGAGGGAACACAACAGGTAATCCTCACGTGATCCTTCCCCTGTCACCCACCTCCAAAGAAACAGAGGTTAGGGACACCATTCCTACCCATCCTGGCTAATAGCCATTGATGGACCTAACCTCCATGAATCTATCCAGCTCAGCTCTTTTTTGAACCCTGTTAAAGTCCTAGCCTTCATCACATCCTCTGGCAAGGTGTTCCAGAGGTTGACTGTGTGCTGAGTGAAGAAAAACTTCCTTTTGTTTGTTTTAAACCTGCTGCCTATGAATTTCATTTGGTGACCCCTAGTTCTTATATTGTGGGAATAAGTAAATAACTTTTCCTTGTTCACTTTTTCCACACCAGTCATGATTTTATAGACCTCTATCATATTCCCCCTTAGTCTCCTCTTTTCTAAACTGAAAAGTTCCAGTCTTTTTAATTTCTCTTCATATGGGATCCATTTCAAACCCCTAATCATTTTTGTTGCCCTTTTCTGAACCTTTTCCAATGGCAATATATCTTTTTTGGGATGAGGCGACCACATCTGTACGTAGTATTCAAGACAAGGGCATACCATGGTTTTATATAGAGGCAATAAGATATTTTCTGTCTTATTCGCTATCACTTTTTTAATGATTCCTAACATTGTTTGCTTTTTTGACTGCCGCTGCACACTGAGTGGAGGTTTTCAGAGAACTATCCACAATGACTCCAAGATCTCTCTCTTGAGTAGGTATAGCTAAATTAGTCCCCATCATATTGTAGGTATAGTTTGGATTATTTTTTCCAATGTGCTTTATTTTACATTTATCAACATTAAATTTCATTACTATAGTTTCAACTAATTTGCCCTGTACTGACGTTAGACTTACCGATCTGTAATTGCCAGGATAACCTCTAGTGCCCTTTTTAAATATGGGTGTCACGTTAGCTATCTTCCAGTCATTAAGTATGGAAGCTGATTTAAAGGATAGGTTACAAACTACAGTTAATAGTTCCGCAATTTCCCATTTAAATTCTTTCAGAACTCTCGGATGAATGACATCTGGTCCCGATGACTTGTTACTGTTACTGTTTATCAATTTGTTCCAAAACCTCCTCTAATGACACCTCAATCTGGGACAATTGCTCAGATTTGTCACCTAAAAAGAATGGCTCAGGTTTGGAAATCTCTCCAATGCCCTCAGGCGTGAAGACTGAAGCAAAGAATTCATTTAGCTTCTCTGCAATGACTTTATCATCTTTCAGTGCTCCTTTAGCATCTCGATCATCCAAGGGCCCCACTGGTTGGTTAGCCAGCTTCCTGGTTCTGATGTACTTAAAAAATATTTTGCTATTACTTTTTGAGTTTTTGGCTAGCTCTTCTTCAAACTCCTTTTTGGCTTTTCTTATTGTATTGTTACACTTAATTTGACAAAGTTTATGCTCCTTTCTATTTTCCTCACTAGGATTTTATTTCCACTTTTTAAAATATGTCTTTTTATCTGTCACTGCTTCTTTTACTTCATTGTTAAGCCATGGTGGCACTTTTTTGGTTCTCTTACTGTGTTTTTAAATTTTGGATATACATTTAAGCTGGGCCTCTATTATGGTGTCTTTGAAAAATTTCCATGCAGCTTGCAGAGATTTTACTTTTGTCACTATACCTTTTAATTTCTGTTTAACTAACCTCCTCATTTTTATGTAGTTCCCCTTTCTGAAATTAAATGCCACAGCGTTGGGCTGCTGAGGTTTTTTCCCCTCCCAGGGATGTTAAATTTTATTACATTATGGTCACTATTTTTAAGCAGTCCATTTATATTTACCTGTTGTTAACCAGATCCTGCGCTCTACTTAGGACTAAATAAAAAATAGCTTCTCTCTTTGTGGGTTCCAGAACCAGCTGCTCCAAGAAGCAGTCATTTAAGGTATCAAGAAAGTTTATCTCTGCATCCCGTCCTGAGGTGACATGTACCCAGTCAATATGGGGATAGTTGAAATCCCCCAGTATTATCTATTTTTTTATTTTGTTAGCCTCTCTAATCTCCCTTAGCATTTCATAGTCCCTAACTCTGTCCTGATCAGATGTTCAATAATATATCCCTAGTGTTATATTCTTATTATTGGAGCATGGAATTACTATCCATAGAGATTCTATGGAACATTTAGGCTCATTTAAGATTTTTACTTCATTTGAGTCTACATTTTCTTTCACATATAGCATCACTCTCCCACCAGCATGACCTGTTCTGTCCTTCTGATATATTTTGTACCCTGGTATGACTGTGTCCCATTGATTGTCCTCATTCTACCAAGTTTCTGTGATGCTTATTATATCAATAACCTCCTTTAAAACTAGGCACTCTAGTTCACCCATTTTATTATTTAGACTTCTAGCATTTGTGTATAAGCATTTTAAAAATGTGTCACTATTTATCTGTCTGCCATTTCCTGATGTGTTAGACTCTTTTTCATTTGATTGTGTTTCATCTGATCTGACCCATACTTCCATCCTCTCCTTATGACTAGACCATAGAGCATCTCTATTAATAGACCCTCCCCTAAGAGATGTCTCTGTCCGACTCATGTGCTCCTCCGGACCTGTCAAGTGAATCAAGTATGCTCTTCTGAGGAAATCATGTCTTTAGTATGAGTAATTGATAGTTTTACACCTCAGCTTGCAGAGGGATAGACATGTGCTGACACACTTTTCCCTCTCTTCCCTCTTGTAGCACATTTTTGCTTCCTTTTTTCTCCCTTTATCATGGCTTGTAAAACTTAATCTTATTTTAAGAGTCACTATTTCTGATAGATATGAAATGCATTTATGACAGCAGGATTCCAATGAGTGACCTGAGAGAAAAATATTAAGTTCTGGCACCAAATGAAGGATTGATCATGTCTCTCCAACAATGGGAGGGGGAGAGCTGGAAGCTGAAGATACAGCACGTTTATAAAGCAGGATCTAGAAGTTTAGGAAAAGGTCAAGTTGATAAATCTGCTAGGAAAAAAAATCTAAACACTAGTCTAAAAATCAGATATCTGTAAATTCTATGCATATAATTATTAAAAATGTGGAGCCAACAACTTCATGTAGTTTTCCCAAAGACTTGTCACAAAAATAAAGCATTTCAGTTCCACAAGAGTCAGTTTATCATCCTTAGTCAAAAATGGCCTGTATAAGAAAAATATAAATGAAGAATGAATGGTATTATAAATTATGCAGCAGTGTGAACTACTGACAAAGATTGTCCTAAAAAGAAACCGGGGCAGTGGAACAGCAGAAAGAGAAAGTTTTTCCTTGTTGATAAAAACATAGTTGTTCAAGTGTAATATTTTTCCATCTAGCAGGATGTCAACATCTCTATCTAGAAAACTGTCATCTCTCTACTCTGATTCAAACCAGACTGTATGTATTTCCATTTCTCACCAGGGGAGGGAATTAGCTTGTCTGTTTTAACATGGAGTTAAAATTGACTAACATTTACCACCTCCTATGTTTGTTTCTTCACAGGATCTGCTTCAAAAAAGCAATATGATGATTTTCTGATATATTTCTGAAGTTTTATTGTGGACTAGAAAAATAGTTCATAGGTGTAGAACTATGCAGATATGGTCTAGCTCCCCCATCCAAGCCTGCTATTGACGATCCAGTTCTGCAGCCTTAAATAGACAACAGTGCTGCTGAAGTCCAATGGACTATAGGATTGGGCTTCAGTTAAGATTTTATTATCATTCCTAATAATATGTATAATATGGTTCCTTGTATTAGAAGGCTTTCATCTGGCAATAGAGGTATGGCAAAAATTTGTATAGTAGGGGTGCTATGAGCCATTGAACCAAACTATAAACCCGGTGTATGATGGAAACTACTTCAAGCCACCTATGGTTGTCAAAGCATAACAATAAAAAGAATTTTGTCTTTTGTAGGTAGTATAATTCAATTGGTTATGCTAATTTCAGATGGTATTACTTTTGGTAATCCTGATGTCTATTTTATTCTGCAATAATGCAACATATTTGAAATAAGGAAACACAGTATAGAAAGAAGAATTAAACAAATGTAATGTGTCCTGACTGATATTTCACTCAGCACTTGATACCTTGCAATGTTACAATGGAATGGCATAATTTTGAGATCATTGAACAACAACTGGACTCTGTCCAAGAATTGGACATGGAAAACTACTATGTCTCCAAGAAAAATGCATAGACTGATATTCATTTCCTAAATAAGATACCATTCTCTTTTATTCAGAGCGTTGCTTAAACTTTTTAAACATCTATTTCTTCTTCTAGAGGACTCTGAGCGTAACAGCTAAATTGTAGCAAAGTTTCATTTTGACTAAATATTATCAGGCTTATCTTAAAGGCCTAAGCTGCCAAAAGAAACTCTCACATGAACCTGAGCCATTTTCAAGGGATTTACTGGGTTTTTTTGCTTCAGTCATGTGACAATTATAGTTTTAATAGGAAACATGGCAATTTTGATAGGCTTTTGTTTAAAGACTTGGCTTTGTTTGAGCTTAAACTCAAAATAAAACTTGAGGGATTCAGGAAACCCAAAAAAACTACTTGCATAAACCTGCATGGTATTTTTGAGGTCAAACATATATGGAGTCTGAGAACCACTGAGTTTTGCCCAGATTTAATTATAAAAATAATCAGTCCAACAAAGAAAACTCTTGTGCTATCAGCAATTTCTGTTTGTTATAATGCAGTAACTAAGGGTGCGTCTTCGCAGCAGCGTTATTCTGGACTAACAGCTGTTATTCCGAAATAACAATGCCAGCGTCTACACAGCAATTCTGTTATTTCAAAATAGATTTGAAATAAAGGATGGCTTATTGTGACTTCTGTAAGCCTCATCCCATTAGGAATAATGCCTATTCCAAAATAGCTATTTCAAAATAGATATAGCGTGAACGCTCCACTGCTCCTCCCCAGGGCCATTCAAACTAATCACTCCCCAGTGTTTCCTGGGGGTCTAAATCGAGGTAGTGTGTCCACATTAGGGAAGCCTCCCTTGAGCTAATTTTGAGACTTTCCTGTAGTGTAGATGAGCTATTTCGAAATAGGCTGTTTCAGAGTATTTGTTCTGGAATAGCTTATTTCTAAATAAGCATGCAGTGTAGATGTACCCTAAATGATTAACTCTTCTTGTTGACAAAAACTTTCTGATGTCATCTGTCTTTCACCTAATTACATGAGCTGAGGAGGGCAATGTGATTAAATAAGAGAAATGAGGGTGAGGCAGCTTTCAGCTCTGCAACAGATTTGCTGAGACACTTCGGGCATATCACTTAACATTTCAGTGTCTCAATTTGTTCACCCAGTTGTAGAGATACCCAATTTGGTAAGCCAGTTTGAAACCTGATACAAAGTGCAAAGTTTTATTACTTTCCAGAGAGAGATTACATTTCCTAAAAGGAACTTTAATCCAGAAAAGGTGTTCTGTTAAAGAAGGGACGTGGGGTGAGAATGGTTGATTCCAATTTTTTCCTATCTTTAAAAAATGCATAAAGAAGTCACGAGAAAATTGGTTTGCTTTTCAGGTTTTTTTCTATAATTTTTTTATTCAAACCAGAGATATGAGGAATTTCATGTCTGGTCTTCCCTTACCAAAACCAGGACTTATTAGGGTTCTGAGATTTGTACTGTGGTCTCTCTCAGCCTTAAGGACAGTAGGTTAATTGAAGCCTTAAGGACAGTAGGTTTCTTAATTAAAGAAATGTCTTCTTATGTCTATGTAGAGTATCTGGGTTTACTAAACACAAACAGAA
Organism: Rafetus swinhoei; assembly: GCA_019425775.1. Lineage (NCBI taxonomy): Eukaryota > Metazoa > Chordata > Testudines > Trionychidae > Rafetus > Rafetus swinhoei. Next base: position 62,474,023 of record CM033427.1, read on the forward strand.
AATAAACTTGAATAAAATACTCAGCTCAATTAGGTTTCCCTTTCTTGCCATCTGTGATGGCATCTACTACTTGTCTGACAAAAGGACAGTGATAATTCCTAAAAGTACTCCTGGTAAAATTAGAGGTCATGAAAGCATGGAAGGGGTTGGGATGCTTCCTACCCCTTCCCCTGATTTCACCCTGATGCTGCAAGGTTGCAGATTCATATTGCTCAATGACGGCATGCCAACAGACATTCTTTTACAATTAAGACAAAAACATCCATGATTACTTCTGTTAGTTGTTAAACATACTATGGGTAAAGGGATTACTTTTGATGTAATCGCTGATTTAAAAAGTTCAGAGGGGTAACTGTGTTAGCCTATAACTATAAAAATGAGTACTTTTCCATTTTCATTTCATTTCAGATGAGTCTGATGTTAACTTGAAGATAAGTCTTAAGAAATGGAGTGTACCCTTGCCAGAGGAGGCTGTGAAGGCTAGGAATATAACAGAGTTTAAAGAGAAGCTAGATAATTTCATGGAGGTTAGGTCCATAAAAGGCTATTAGCCAGGGGATAAAATGGTGTCCTTGGCCTCTGTTTGACAGAGGCTGGAGAGGGATGGCAGGAGACAAATCCCTTGATCATTGTCTTCGGTCCACCCCCCTCTGGGGCACCTGGTGCTGGCCACTGTCGGCAGACAGGATACTGGGCTAGATGGACCTTTGGTCTGACCTGGTATGGCCGTTCTTATGTTCTTATGTTCTTATGTACCCACAAAAGCTCATGATTCTACACAGTTTTGTTAGTCTCTAAGGATATGTCTACACTACAGCATTATTTCGAAATATCTTATTTTGAAATAGTTAATTCGAAATAAATTATTTTGAAATAACGCGTCTACACACAAAATGCATTTCGAAATAGCGTTTTTGCAATTTTGAAATAGCGCGTCTACACTGAGCGGACTGAATCGCATTTAAGGCCTGCCGGAACCAGGTCTGGCATGGCATCAGGTCAGGAGTTACTTTGTGTGGCTGCTGCCTGAGGCTATCTGAGGCCTGTGCTTAAAGGAACCCCCCCCGGACAGCTGGTTCTCAGCTTTCCCTGCTTGCTTGCCTACCTCGATGAGGGACAGCAAAGCATTTTGTCTCTGCGTGCTCCGGTTGCCTCACTCGGGACACCACAGCACTCTGCAACATGGAGCCACAGCTGCCCCTGGGCACTCCGGTGCTTCTTGTGGACGCGTTGCTGCGAGTCTGGCTGCACTTGCTGCAGGCTGCCATCCGGGAGGTCCATCGGGAGGCTGTCAGTATCCAGGAGGCCCTGCAGGAGAGCTTCCACCCTGAGGAGCACTAAGACCCTCCCCTGGTCTGCCCCACTGGGGGCTTGTGCCTCATTACTCCCTCATGTCCTTCCACTTACCCCTCCCTAACCCCGCTTCCTGATGTCAAATAAAATACGTGTATTTTCATGAATATAAACTCTCTTTATTTAACAAAACTGAAGCGGGGGGGAATGAAACTCTGGTGAGACTGGGGAAAGGAGGCGGGAGAGGGGAGAAGGGGGGGGAGGAGGAAACCTGGGAGGAGGGAGCTGGAAGGGGGAAGCAAGGGGAACAAGGGAGAGGGAAAGCTCAAGGCTCAGTGTTGGGGGTCTCGCCGGACCAACTTGATTTTCATGCAAAACTGCTCCTGGGTTCGCATGTAGCCTTTGGTGGCTGGGCTGGCAGCTATCCTACCATAGACGACTGCGTTCCTCCGTCTAGTGCGGAGATCTTGGACATTGGGGGCATCCTCCCCAAACCTGAATAAGGTCCTTCTCTGGGCCCTGGCAGGCTTCTGGGAGCTGGCAGACTGCTCTGGGGAGCAGTGGAGGGCTGGCCGCCAGTGGCTTGCTGGCTCATGTTTTGGGTCCACTGGGTCAGGGGCAGTGACTGTTGCCTCTGGGCTGGCAGGCTTGGAGCTGGCACAGGCACTGTGGCCAGAGTCAACCCCTTTAAGGGCTCTGGGAAGGGGGGAGGAGAGGAGTGTTCTTGGTTGAGGCCGGAGTGGCCACCAGGGCACCCTGGGAAGGCTGGAGGCCCCCTATTTCGATATAAGTGTCTACACAGCACTTATTTCGAAATAGCTATTTCAAATTTGGCATTATTCCTCGTGGAATGAGGTTTACCAAATTCGAAATAAGCGCTCTGCAATTTCGAATTAATTTTGAAATAGCGGTTTGGCTGTGTAGACACTAGTAAAGTTATTTTGAAATAACGACTGTTATTTCGAAATAACTTTACTGTGTAGACATACCCTAAGGGCATGTCTACACTACGCAATTATTTTGAAATAATAACTCCCAAAATAACTATTTTGAAATAGTGTGTCCACACCACAGGAAAGCCTCAAAATTAGTCCAAGACAGGCTCTCTTAATGTGGATGTGCTACTTCAACTTGGAGCCCCAGGAAGCCCAGGGAGGTAATTAATTTGAATGACTCTGGGGAGTAGTCATTTCGAAACAGCAGCAGTGGAGCATCCACACTACTTCTATTTAAAAATAAATATTTTGAAATAAGCATTATTCTTCATAGAAAGCAGGAGTTCTTATTTTAAAATAACCAGCCCCTAATTTTGAAATAATGGGCTTGGTAGTGTGGACGCTCTGCTTGTTATTTCAAAATAAGGGGGTTATTTTGAAATAACTCCATAGGGTAGACCAGGGTTAAGGTGCCACAGGACTATTCATTGTTTTTTTAAAAAAATCAGGTAATTTATTAGTTATTAGTTGATATAAAAATGGACCCCATCCAAAAAATAATAAATAATGTGGAGAACTTTTTTTAATCTGTCAAGATTATTTTCTCTATTCTACCCTAAAATATAACTGTATGATTTATAATTCAAGATACCAATGTGGAAAGTAGAATTTGGAACCATGCAGGAAACTATTCTGATGTCCTGTTATCCCTTAAATTGTAATATCAGGTAAAAAATAAAGCCAGGGTTTAAAGTAATAGTGCGTTGAAGATATTAGAGATTTATGGTTTTCTGTTGAGCTTTTCATATAATGGTTTTTTGAAAATGGAGTTCTTTATTTTTTTCTTACACTTTTTTAATGGTCTTAAAAGCCTCCAAGAGTCCCATCACTTCTGAGACTACACTGGCTAAGTGCAGAACAAAGCCACGGCAAAGGAGACATTCTGCTTTTGCCAAGCTCTGTCTGCCTTGCAAAGTTAAATATTATGTACTTGGAATAACATATGAGGCATGTGTGGCTGGGACAAGCTGTCAGTAAAGCTAAAATAACATGATACAAACTGAGGAGAACTCAAGCTCGTCTGTTTTAGATTCAAATATTCAGCATATTATATCTCAGAGCATCAAAACAAGATTCTTATCCATGGGGCAATAAAGGAATAGGAGGCCCTCTTAGGTCTGAGACAAGAGAGATTACATGAGCTGTTAGAAGGTCTTTGGTTCAGACTCTACTCCAGTTAAACTCTTGCCTTTGTCCCCTGATCTTAAAAATCCAGTGTTTTAGAGAGTAGATCAAAGCTGTAGTTCAAAACCCTTCAGTCATAGCAATAACACTGGGCACTTTCCTCTCCTATTCACACCTGAAATTAGCCTTTATGTCAGAAATAATTACTCCCAGTGCTTAGAGCCAAATCCAAGTCCACTGGAGTCAATAGAAGTCTTTCCGTCAGCTTAATGTGTTTTGAGTCACTCTAGTCAAAGTGCAGTACAGAAAGAAAACCCAGTTCACTCTGCTGGACACAACTTTTCCTGAGAAAACACAGCTGATTTTTTGGGCTGTGCTGAAAGCCTCCCTGGGTGGAGGGCTTGTTACGACAGCCGTGTGTACTGCAGCCTTCCCTTGCAGGCCTTTTTCACTACCAGGAGGCTTCCCTCTTTCCTATGCCAGCAAGCAGAGTGTAATTTGGAATGATGCAAACCTGAAGTCTTTCCCTGAGTATTGTCTGTTTGTGCCTCCCTTTCAGCAGATGGCTATTGCTGGAACACTCCAACTTGGGTGGTATTGGCCTGGCAAAATCCAGGCTATAGATATAACCCCATGTGGTTTCCTTCTGAACAAACATTCACCAAATCAAAACAGAATGTGTAGAAAACTGTCTTGAAAGAAAGTTGCTGCCAAATTCATCAGAGAAAAAGGACTTAAATCCATGAAGAAACCACACGAACACTGCAGGCTCCCTGTTAGTGAGAGGAGATGAAGGAAACATCAGTGATCCCAGAGAAGAAAGACTAATGATCCACCATTTCAAACACAAAGTAAAACAAGAAACAAATCTTGACACAAGCCAGGTAATATTTACCCATTCTTTTTTTTTCTACCATTTAACATCTCTTCCCTATCCAGCATTTACCAATAGGTATAATCTTTCCATAAACATCCTCTGCTCATTCAATGTCCACTGAGTTTTGAAAATGAAAAAAAGCATTCAGCTATTTGACTGTAATGCCTTTGAATTGTTCTTATCATTTCATGGCAGGATTCCAATGAGTGACGTGTAACCCTTTTATTTTCTTCAGCTTTAGGTTTCTGATATTCTTGTACTAACTATACCAGCGTTGGTATGATGGTAAAATAACCATGTGTAATGATGGCATGACATGTTCCATATATATAATAATGGCATTTACTTTTCATTTGCTAGAGCCTTAGAAGTAAATAATCCCTACAACACCCTTGTAAAGTAGATAATCTTATCCCTTTTAGCAGAGGGTGAATCCAGAGTGTTTAAATTACTTTTTCAGAGGCATGTTGGTTTGGGGCCTTAGCGGATGTCAATGCCTTGGTTAGAAACTGGAGTTGCTGGCTGCCACTGTAATATTCAGACACCTTGATCGCATGTCTTGCGATCATAAATGAAGTCTCATGGAGTTACTCATTGTCACCAGCAACTATATTGGCTAGAAACTAATGAACAGTATAACTGTGTCAGAACCTGAGGTCTTGCCTCCACTTACCAGGAGATTGATGCTGCAGTGATGGATCTCTTGGGGTTCGATTTAGCAGATGTAGAATCCGCTACATTGACTGCTGATCACACCCCTATCGATTCCAGTACAGCATCAGGTCATGAGGAGTAAGGGAAGTGGAAGGGAGAGTTTCTTCCATTGACTTCCCACAGTGGGGATGCCGTGGAAATTCAGCCTAAGATACATTGACTCCAACTACGCTATTCATGTAGCTGGAGCTGCATATCTTACTTTCACTTTCTCCCCTAGTGTAGACCTAACCTCAGTAGTGATTACATCGGGGTGGGCAATAATTTTCACAGGGGGTCACTTCATGAATTTTATTATGTGGTCACAGGCTGACACTGAGCCCCCGGTAAGAGGCGGGGCTTCAGACGGAAACAGTGAGATGGGGTGAGCTACAGAGAGAGAGAAAGAGTGCGTGAGTGTGAAAGAGACATTCTATGTGTGAGAGACAGACTTTGTGACACAGATTGAGTGTGTGTGGCACAGAGACTGGGAGCTTGTGTGTGGTAGTGTGTTTGTGACAGTGACTGTGTGTGTGTGGCACTGACTGGGTGTGTGACAATGACGCAGAGAGTATGTATGCTGGCTGCTGCTGGGTAAGTTTCTGAACCTTGGTCTACACTAGGGAGTTATTTTGAAATAGCTCCTCTTATTTTGTCATAATAAGCAGAGAGTCCACACTACCCACACGTTATTTTGAAATAATGGGTGGTTATTTTGAAATCTGAATTCCTGCTTTCCTTGGGGAAGAAGCTTATATTGAAATAGTTATTTTTGGGAGTTATTTCAAATTTCATTATTTCAAAATAATTGCCTAATGTAGACATGCTCTGAGAGACGCCACGTGTTCTCTAAGACAGGGGAAGCTGTCCTGCTCTGTTATCTCCCACCTTCCCTGCTCTGCAGAGATGAAGTATGCGGGGAGGGGGGAAGTGTGTGTGCGTGTGCGTGTGCATGTGTGTGAGACAGAGAGAGAGAGAGTGAGTGAGTGAGTGAGAGTGAGAGAGCATGAGCTCTGAAATCTTAGAAACTGTGCACTGCCTCTTAAGACAGGCAGTTCTCTGAGTCACTTACCATCCAGCTTCAGATTGGAGCAGCTCCGCTGGGTGTCTCCGCTTCCCCGACCCCTGCTCTGCAGAGTTGGGGTACAGGGATAGGGGGACACCCTGACTTCAGCAGTCCCCTCTGCCCTCCCCTCTGCACAGCTAGCAAGAGAATCCTGGGAGTAGTTCGGCTGCAGGATGGAGCAAGATGAGAGAGGGACAGCAGAACACATGCTGCTGGCTTTAAGTATGCACACTCTGCCAATCAACTGGGCAGGCCAGAGAGAAATGCTTAGTGGGCCAGATCCTGCTCCCAGGTTGCATTTTACCCACCCCTAGATTACAACATAGCATCAGCCCACAGGAGAAAAGAGATTAGAAACCTTCATGTCTGCCTTGCTCGTTGCCCAAGAATTTGATTTGTGTTCAGGGCACCTGTTTTCAACCTTGGTTTGTTCTCTTTTCTGCTGAGGTACTTTCTCACTGATGATAGTTCCTGCAAATATACAGTCAATGTGCTCTAGTCAGCATGGTATTATGAACTTTGAGTCTTCAGAACAGAATGGAATAAAGTCTCCGCATGTTCTGAAGACCAAAGAGCATAACTGCCAAAACAAGGGACAAGAGAATGCCAATTCTAGTATGTTTATGCTGCACCTGGGAGCAAGCACACTAAAAACAGCACTGTGGTTGTTGCAGCTCAGGCTTTTGAGCCTACCTCTTGGAGCCAGAGGATTCACACTGCTATTTTTGGTGTGCTAGCTTGAGCCCTGCTCATATGAGTCTCTCTGCCCGTGCTATGTTCTTTTGCCCTGAAGACCACTTCACATAGACACGTGTGAAGCAAGTATTGATTGAAAAAGGAGGCGAGCCTGGTGTGTTTCTTCATAAATTGCTACTATGTTTTATGTATAGTTCCTCTTAAACTGCAAAGGGTATTAAAGTCAGCCTCTGAGACACCTCTTACTATGTGGCAAAAACAGTGTTTTCTCTGAGCCTGCCCATTTGAGTTTGTGCTAATTTGTCACTTCCACCAACTATTAAGCAATAAACATTAAATGTTCATCATAAGCATGATCTTCCTGAGACAAAAGGCATTTCACATGCGACAGTCATATAAAAAACAACCAGCCAAGCAATCGGAAAGGGAAAACCTTATGATTAATAAAAAAGCAGTTTAGCACATTTGATAAATATTACAAGCCAAGCACTCTTTCAATTCTATGAGACGAGGGGAAACAAGTAGAAGATTCAAACACAGTGAGAATGGATGAGAATCATGCCAGGCTGTGTGAATGGGAAGTATGGAGTAAGTAATGTTGATCCTTGTTTGTTCGCTTTCCTATTCCGTATGCTGAAATACCCTCCTGAGGGGAAATAGCAGCCAGCAAAGGAGCTCATAGGAACATGGCTCAGACCATGGATGCTCGGATGGCAGTGCAAATATAGGGCCTTCTACAGATAATCCTGGCCTCCATCCAATTACCCCAAGACCTTTAAACAATGTGGGCTGAACCCCCAGGTTATTCCAAAGAGGATGCATTGAGTAGTGGGAAATGACATCAGATCTCAAAGTTTTCAATCCCAAATGCAGGGCTGGCCCATGTAAGAAACTCTTTTTCTCTGTTTATGTCTACTATGGAAAATCTTCATTAACTGTATGCTGCGCTAATAACTTTTAATCTGAGTTGTGGGCATCTGGCTACGTGTTAGATAATATTAAGACCTCAAAGATTTGTCACATATCTCAGTTGGGGGTCTTTGCTGCTCTATGTAGTATGCAGATTTATTTTTCCATTTCCTTTGTAATGTGGTTAGGAATGATTCTATTGCGAAGTTTCCCAAAGCTAGAGTTTTTGCCCTTTTAAAAATCTGAGTGGTCCTGCCTCTTGTGAAAGGGAAAATGATTAGATTGAGTCGCTAACAAATTAGATGAAGGGGAAATTAACAGTTGTAATAAAAGATTTGTGTCTATGACTGCTGCTTTTATCTCTTATCTCTGTGTGAGTTTAGGATGCGAAATGTTGTGATAGCTGTCAATACACTGAATGTAAATTAAGATAAAACCGACAGTCATGGCTGCTTTTTGTCCTGATATATTTTCCTTCATCAGCATGAAGGGCATCTTCAGCCTCTTCAGGGTTTCTATAAAAAGTGACACTTTATATAAACATTGTCTATACAGCTACTTTTACAATGCTAGCTCAAGCCCTGTTAGACCATGTCTGTCAACACAGGCTAGCATGCTTGCTCTCTCTTACGTTTGTAACATTCTCTGCCTAAAATACCTTCTATAATCTAAAGGCATCTGAAAATCAAGCTTCTTTGATTTTGAGTAGGTCTGGTTGGAATAGATGGCAAACTTTTGTTCTGTCAAATGTATTATTTTTGACAAAAACATCATTGAAGGGTTTTTTTGGTTTTTTGTTTTTTGCTTTTTTAGTTTAGGGATATCTAGTCAGAGGCTATGTGAGAGGCACTCTTGCTATATAGCGTTTACCAGCCTGGGAAATGCAAGTTCATATCCTCTGCTCATTTCAGAGTGATCTAGGTCTGGGGTAAAAAACTCTGCTCTGAATTGGGCACAGACCCAGGTTTTCTCTCATCTCAGGCCTCCTCCCCTCAAAAAGCTCAGCTTTTGCTCTGAAACTGGAATTTTTAGTACAATTCTGTTCTCTCAAAAACATTCAAAAGGCTTTGCTCTTGTTCCAATGCAGAACAAAAACAAATCTCAAAACTTTGAAAGTTGCCATAAAGGGGAATTATGATCTACTGGATTGGACACACTTGTTTGTGATCCTCCCAAGATATAACAAGCTGAACAGATCCTAGTTTTAAGAAGCTTGCAAGCTGCAGCTATCAGCCCCTTAAGTTCTCCATGGCACTAACACATAGGTTAGGGAGCTCACAGCTAACGCACTGGAGCTTAGTAAATAATATAGACTTGGCATCTAGAATCAAGAACTATTTGGTGCTTCTAAAAACTTCTTTAGCAAACCGACTGTTCAAAGCTACCCAAAGCACGGTACCTGTCTTTCTTTGTGTGACAGCTGGAGTCACTAGTTGATACTGTTGCACATGGTCTACAAGTTCAATTTCTTGATTTGTGAGCCGTGCATAGCTTTGAAGAAATGCTGTTTTGTTTCATGATGCAGTTTGTTTTTGAAAGAGCTGAAGCAAGTAGCAAGCAAGTTTATTCCATCTTAATATCTCTAACAAGAGTAAATTTTTTAGACAGAGTTGTTCCCTGGGTAACAGGACCTCTAGTGTAAAATATCTTTCCCTAAGAATATACCCAGATCTGTGTCATTAAGGTCTGTTCCAGTGGGAAGCTGGCCTTAATAGTCCTGGGCATTTGCTCTCACTTGGCAAAGAGAAAACAGTAGTATGGTTCAGTACAGAGATCCCAAGAGGTTCAGACACCCATTGTGTTACACATTGTACTAACACAGAGTAAGAAAGTCTCTGTTGCACAGGTTTTATGATCTAAAACAATGAAAGCAGATAAAGGGAAAGGATGCAGGAAAAAAATCATACAAGCAAAGTGGTCTGGAGGTGGATCCAGTCTCATTAATTCTGTATTTTGTTTTCCTCTGCCTCCCATTTCCTTTCCTTTAGACCCCAAGTCAGGAATATAGAGCAGAAGAGATATGGGAAAGTATGTTGTCAAGACGTGAAATCACCTAATGCTTTGAACTCTTCTCTCTAAAATATGACTCACAATAAGTTTCTACCCTGCAATAACTTCATATGGATAAGGCTGGTGTTCGTGAAAGGTAAAGTCAGGTGTGTGCAGAGGAAGGAGATCACATGAATTAGGCAACCTAGATTTAGGTTAAAATGTGGAGGAACTTGCATTTCTTCTTAATGGAGTTGTAAACAAACCCACACTCACAGATTTGGGGTTATAAATTGACCACACATTCTCAAATGAATCCTTCATTTGCTCAGATCCTTCAATACTATGTGCTATATAAGTAACTAGGTGTCTCCTAAGTAACTAAGTTGCCTCCACTGTCCTCATTTCCCTATGAAAACTGTCCATTTTTTTTTAGAGACTCACTGAGGCTATATGGTTATTTAAGGGAGCTGGCAGCTTCTAGCAATCACTTTGATAAAAAGGTGTTTTTTTGGGGGGGGGGAGTTGCCATGGGCATTTAGCAAACAGGTTAAAATACAAGGTGTCTTATCCCCATTTGGACCTGCTTCTGTGAGATATTAAGTACTCTCAGTTTCAGGTGAATTCAGTGAGGGAGCTGAGCATACACTTGCAGCTACGTCTATATTACGATCCTCTTCCATAAGAGGAAATGCAAATGGAGCGCTCATTTGCATATGTGATGCTCTCATTTGCATTTCCTCCTCGGATCCCTTTTGCACAAGAGGTTTGTGTGCCAAAAGCACTATGTAGATGGCTCCTTTTTGCACAAAAGGGGAGGAGGTTGTGCAAAAAAGAGCCATCTACACAGTGCTTTTTTGAGCAAAAACCTCTTGTGCATAAGGGATTTGAGGAGGAAATGCAAATGAGAGCACGACATATGCAAATGAGCTCTCCATTTGTCTTTCCTCTTATGGAAGAGGATCATAGTATAGACGTAGGCTGTCAGGAGGCACTCTGCACCTTTCAGGATGCATCTGTTTGCTGCTAATTTGTGTGTTGTAATGTGATAAAAATGATATTTCAGGGCCTGGGCTCAGTATTTTCTCAAAACAGAAGACAGGCTAATAGTCTCAAGACAGTTGTGTGTGTCAGTGTATTTCACAGACTGCTAGGCCTATCAGTCACAATAAAATCCAGATTTAGTAGTAGAACTTACTTCTCCCTGGGGGTTTTCAAGAGAATTGTGTAAAATACTGATCAACTGCAGATTAAGTAAGATAAAGAGAGGTGTTCCATCTATAAACCAGAATAGTATAAATCACAGATTTCCAGTGGCACATAACCCTCCCCCTGAAAAAAACAAAAACACCCCCCTGCCTCCCACACACACACACACACACACACACACACATCTCTTTAGGAACAGAGAAATATTCTGATTGGTACAACTGTATGATTGGGAATGTTGTAATATTAGTTCAGCACATGCCAGTGAGTGCAAAGATGAAAGGAAAACTGCTTGCTAAACTCTTGCATTTCAGATCAGACTGTAACATTTGAAACCCTTAATACCTCTGAGCCCAACTCGAATTAAAATAATGTGCCATTTTTTCCCTGTAGCTCAGCTTAAATGCATCTGTTCTTGGACTGTGGAATATGTGACTTAGGTGGCAGTGGAAGAATTGCTGGTTTGTCACAGCTGCAGCATGGTAGTCGGCTCTTTGTGTGGTCCTGTGAGAGAAGCTTTTCTATGCGCCTCCACAGCTGTGCTGTGGTGTGTGGGTGAAGGTGAACACAGGGGACATCATTCTTTCTGTGCTGTTCCATGCTGAATAGCAAAGGGGGGAGGCTATGAGCCGTAGGTTCAAAGGCCAAATTGTTCCCACTGGGCTGAAAAAAGGGTTAAAAAAAAGACAAAGCAATTGTTCACTTTCAGGTTCTCTAGAAAAGACAGAGGCTACTACACTAATGAATTATTCATTCTTGCATTCTGTGCTATGCTGATAACTGTACTTGAGCAATAAGCTGTATATTTTCCAATGCTTAAAGAAATGTAATGCATTTCCTATCTTGGCTTTATTACTAAAGCTAATGCTGAATCAAATGGAAACTATCTTATGATGGCTTTAGTGTTACAGAAAAGAACCAAAATAGCATTTCAGCTAGTGATGATTAAATTTTATTTGTATGGAGTGTGTGTGTGTGTGTGTATAATGCAAATACATGGGCGTGCATGTATTTGGTACTCGCATATCTTGAAGGAACATCTAAATGAATATAGGGCTCTTTGTTCAAACTATAATGCAGAAATGCCAACTCTGAGCATTCAGCTTCCTGCACCAGAATGCATTTCTCTTAAGACTAAAGCAGGGTGAGTAATGTGAAAATATTTTTGTGAATATTTGTTGTGTTTTACTTAGTGAATTTATTTTGACTGTATTTGCATCCCTTTTAAAATGCACTTACTATTAATATTTCTAGCAATTGAATTTGCTCCCTGGAATGTTTGCAAAAACTTTTTTTTTTTCAAGAAACATTCGAGGATATTCATGGAATGTGAATTTTGAATTCCTGAACATTTGCGCTCATCCCAGAAACTGCATCCCTGCTCAGGAAACAGAAATGTATCATATCTTATGTTTCCAATCAAAACTATTCAACACAGGTCAAATTTCAATTAGACATCTAAACTTCAGAACAAGATGATTGCAAGTAATCTATAGGTCCAGAATGACTACCAATAAGTGTATGGTGGTGTTTCTCAAAGTGGTCCACAAAAACACTTTCAGAAACCTGTTAACTGGCCGCGCTGGTTTGTTTACTTACCAGCGCCGTGACCACGGAGTTTTGTGGCTCCAATTGGCTCCATTTCGCCACTTTGAGAAACTCTGGTGTATCGTGATTCATGTCAAATAATTATTAAATGTAAATTAATTGTTAAATTGTCAGCTGTTAAAATTTTTTACTTGACCCAGCTCTATATGAAACTGCTCATGAAACTCACTCCTTCACTCCTAGGAATTGATTCTCAAAACAAATCACTAGGGATGAAGGAAAAAAAAGTGATAATTTATCCAGCAGATTTAAACTCTGAATCTGCTCAAGCTTTGTCCATAAGCAGATTGTGCTGTCTGTGAATTTATTCATTTTAATACCATGGAGTGATCATACCTCTAGAAGTGATGCCTCTGGAAGTAGTACAGAAATGTGGGCTAATTGGTATTGTCTCGATAAGTAACATGGTATAATTTCTGTTCCTGATTGGATGGTGGATGTGCAAGCATTGATAGTAATACTTAATTTAAAACATGTAGCTTTGAAATTTGCTTTCCATTAATTGTTTCAGCCAGCAAAACTCAGTTGTACAAATTTTCTCAGAAAGGGAACACGCATGACACACAAGCAAATCTGACTAAATGTTCCTTTTTTGGAAAAAAAATATCAAACTGTTCAAGTCACCTACTGCATGAGAAACAATTTAGCCTGACCCTAAATGTGGATAATGCATTTGAATGCATATCCCAAATGACCCTCTAACATAGTACTCCATACAACTGTGCAGATGGAAAAGTTTCCATTTTTGTGTTTTGCTTTCAACTTCAGAATACATGTATTTAATGCCTATAAGGAACAATTTGAAGTCCTGTGAATGCTTGAGTAGTGTACAGGAGGTTGATAATGGACCTATTTTTAAGGACCCTGTACTGGGGTGGCTGACCCACTTTCCTGTGGGAAGGATTATAGCGGGCAGAGTGGCTGCACAGATGCCCTAGTCAATGAAGGAAAAGCTTATTAGGAGTCAATAAAGAGAAAGCTTGCTGCAGCACCCCAGATTAAAAGGAGAGGGCAGTCTCTCCCTGGAGGGCATGGGCAGTCTCTTTAGGACTGCCTACCTGAAGAGAAGCACCTTGTATGGAGAAGTGCTGGGCAGAAGAGAGAGCTCCAGCCTGATAACAGCCAGACTGTACACCTGTCACAAAAGGCCAAGAGGGTGCAAGGACTACGGGGAAGTTGCCCAGGGAAGGCAGGCAGTAGCAGGGACCTGAGGAGGGCAGTAGGCAGCTACCACACAAGTGTTCCTGGTCTGGGCCTGGTGAGTGGGCCTGCTACCCCCACATATTTGCTGCACTGGCTGTTGAAGGAAGTGGCTAGCAAAGGATTGCAGTTCACCTCTGAGGGAGAGGCTAGACTAAAAGCTGCAATTCACCACTGCAGAATGGGCCTGACTGAGGGCTACCAGTTCCCCCAAGAAAAGAACAAAATTAGGGCACAACCAGAGAGCAGTGACCTGAAGAAGATGCCACGCTCTAGGAGCAATGTGGATCCAAAATCTACAGGAGGTGAAAACAGCAGATTGACAACCGGACACCCAGAGCCGGTCTTAGGAGCGGGTGAGCCAGGCGGTCGCCCGGGGCTGCCATTTTCAAGGGGCTGCCAACAGAGCCAGTCTTAGGGGAGGGCCACGACTGCATTTCGGCCTGACCTCCCGAATCCTTCCCCCAGGTTTCCCTGTTTTGTTTAGGGTTTTTTTGCTTGATAAATTCCTCCCCCCCCCCCCCCTTTTTTTTTTTTTTTTTACTTGATGCCCGGGACCGTCAATTGGTTAGGACCGGCCCTGGAGACACCATTCGAGGGCAGCATACTCAACTGCTGAACTAAGTCCCAGAAAAACCATCAAGAGGTACACTGTTACAAACATCCATAAAGAGGGCCCTGCAAATTTAAAACTAATAACTAGATTTTTTTTTCTGGTAATTGATTATTCTGGAAATGACCTGTGCAATGAGGTTTTGGCATTAGATGAAATTTCAAGGTCTCCTGAATAATTTTCTTTCTTTGTATGCTACTTCCTTTGATTTAACAGATGTTAAGTGAAAACAGTGTAAGTACACAGTATTGCAATGCTCAAACCAAGAGTTGAATGGTAGAAAAATCAGGACATTGAGGTGACCTGTTAAGGGAAAACAAAATTAGATGAATAAACATACCTAAATTTCCCACGCTAATTAAGCTATGTGAGGGCATCATTCTGGATACAAATAAGTATAAACTGGCATTTAAAGTGTTTTATGGACCCCGCACAATCCTTTGTCTGATTTTTGGTATGGTGATGTCCCAGAATGCATCATACTGAAACATCAGAAAAATTATTTTTACAGCACTCAGAAGCATGCTAAGGGTTTTATAGAAACCACCCATCTCAGTATTAGCATTCAATTAGCCCATAGGAGAGAATAGTATAAAGATTTCTTAATTCCCAGACCAGTGCTTTTGCCACTAAAATTAAATATTTTGAAAGATTCTGATGCAATATCAGAAAAAGAATTGACTGTTGTAGTAAGATAAATACCTTGAAAGGATGGTATTTTTGATGCATAAGCTCTCTGATGGGCTGTATTATATCTTGTTATCAATGTACAGGTGACAAGACAGCACATGCATTTTGCCACCCATCTAAGTAATATTCATGTGAGGCCCACACATGTATGTGTGGTATAATTTCATTCGGCAGTGCTTTGAGCTAAATGTAACATGCAAGGTTTTGTTAGTAATTTAGCGTAGAAACTTCCACTTTTATTATTGATGATATTGCATCATTATTAATTAGTGGCTAATTATTGGAGTGTGATCATATGTCCATGATGATGTGAGAAAAAAATCACTAAAACAGAGATTAAACAGATATGCTGTCTGACATGCAGGAGATGCATGAACTGAACACCTTCACCCTAATCAATTTTTTTTTTAATTATTTCTACCAGTACAATGTTAGAAACTTGGGAATTTTAACATAGACACTTTTAGAATTATTTTTTTAAGTAGAGTTCCTAGGCTGCTCCTTTTTTAACCAAGGAAGAACTTCCAGGCAATAACAAACAGTGTACATATATAATAATTGCTTACTCATGTAAAGAAAGAAAACTCATGTTTCTATCTGTGAACTAAAACTGGGGTTTAATCAGATTGTCCATTTTTATATTATCCACGTTTTCCCTTTAGCTAGTGATCTTAAGCATTCCTGCCTCTTCTTTCAAAAATTAGACATTTGGATGTGAGAATAGCCTATGTGGGTTCACCTATTGGAATTCCAAACATACTTAGGATGACCAGATAGCAAGTGTGAAAAATTGGGATACTTTCTTGGGGAGGAGGAGGAGTGGTGTTGTGTGTGTGTGTGTGTGTGTGTGTGCGCACGTGTGTTGACAAAGCCCCTAATATCGGGATGATCCTGATAATATCAGGATGTCTGGTCACCCTAAAAGCACTCAGCATCAGCCTAACTCCACTTCCATTCCAGACCATGATAAAACTCGCATTGACTTGAATAGGAACAAAATTAGTCACTGAGCACTCTTGGGCTACGTCTACACAGCTTCCCTCTTCCGCAAAAGCCTATCCAAATGAAGCGTGAATTAGCATATTGCCGCACTTCATCTGCATAATTAATTAGGAGCTGTTTTTGCACAAGAGGTTTTTGCGCAAGAGCCGTTCTTCCTGAATATGCTAATCCGCACTTCATTTGCATAGGCTTTTGTGGAAGAGGGAAGTTGTATAGATGTAGCCTCCAAGCTTCCACCCTTAGTCAATACCAACTAAACCTTTAGCAGGTGGATAAATTAAATGAGTTTGGCAACCAGTTCCTAATGAACCAGTGTCCAAAGCACAAAAGCCATATTCAAACTGACACTTATTAGCGCCTTTTATTGGCAGCCTCAACAGTGGAGCTTGCAGATGGAACTGAATGGTCCATGAAGAATGAACTAGTCTCTGAGTTCATCAGACATGAGGCACATCAGCAGGAATGTGTGGAAATGAAGCTCTAATTCTGTGCTGTACCTGCTTTGTGACTAGAGCACTTAATTCCCTTCTCTAGCAGTTCAGAACCCTTCTCATGCAGCACAGAAACAAAACCATTGTCTAAACCACACTGTTCCTAGTAAAGAGAAGCCCCTGGGTATTGATGAGAAAAGTATAATAGTTATTGTGATGGTTAACCATTTATTCTTAAAGCAGACCAGTCTTCAATATACTTCCTACCCTCTAGGCTGAACTACTGCACTGCACTAAACTACGAATTGTAATGCATACATCACACAGCAATCCACTTCCTAATGGGAGAGGGCAAGCTAAAAACAGTCTATCTTGCCTCTACTTAATGCCATCCATTGAAACTCTACTCCATTCAGGACATATTTTAAGATGCTGGGTCTGAACTTGAAAGCACTGAATGTGCTTAACATGAGCCAAAATAGATATCTTTGTTGTTTTATATATTAGATAAGCCTCGAATATAAATAAATAAATAAATAAAATTGGATAACAAGTAATGACTGCTTCAGGCACTAGCATTTTGCCTGAATTCTATGAAAGTTCTGCTGTTTTGGAAACCTCCATAATTTATGGACCAAAAATGATGTTGGTTAATACACGAATATGTAAAGAGAGGCAGACATCCAGTGTGGCACATTTAAGCAATTCTCCTTTATGACAAAAAAATAAATCATTGGAGAACTGGGACACAAGGTAAATTAGCAAATGTAAATCTTAGTGGTTAGGTTTTTAAAAAGGATTCTGAATGGACCATTAACTTAAAACATATTTTACAGCATTATTATTAATTTTATTACAGTTATTGTACTGTGATTTAGGTTTGAAAATTCTGGAGGTCTGGTGGAAACTATGAAGAAATGTCTGGTAAATAGCTGTGTTTCTGTAGTGGTGGTGGCATGAGAGCAGTAATATGCTATTAAATCAGTGTGTCACACAGAAGCATTTTGGAAACATCTAATAATAATTAAAGTTTTCTTTTCAATTCAAAAATTAATGTTCTACAGGCTAAAGCCTCAAATCTGCAGTCAGTCTTTATTCATAGGATCAGAATTTAGAACCAGAAGGTCATCAAGTCCAGTTCCCTGCACTCATGGCAGGAACGAACACCTTCTAGACCATCCCCATTTGTCTAATCTGCTCTTTAAAACTTTCCAGTGAAATCTTTTCATCTGATAAAGACTGAGTAAAAAACAGAATTAAAGACTCTAGCTTTGGTCTTTTTCTGGTTTTGGTTATACACAGGTGGCCCTGTTGAAGTCAGTCTGCATGCAGATACTTGTGGGGTTACACAGATATAATTGGGATGAGATCTTGCCCTTTTGTGAAATGATTTTACTACCACACCCTATGACTAGGTTTACTCCTTTTTGGAATGCGAGTTGCTACTGCTACTATAATGCTATTCTATTCCAGCTCTTATCGTCTGACGCTCTCCCATGAAAGAGTGGATGAAAGAGGCCAAGATAGCTGGAGATGAATGATAGATCAATATAGCCCAGTGGAGGATTATTTGAAGAAAGTTTTCAGTCTCTGGGGCTATGTCTAGACTACGAAGGTTTTCCGGAATACCTCTGGTATCCTGGAAAAACTCTCCCACGTCCAGGGAACGCATCTGCTCTTCCACTTTTTTTTGCAGAAGAGCAGATGTATTCTTTTGGAAGCCCTGTCTTCCTCCTCCCACGAGGAAGAAGGGTTCTTCCAAAAGAGTGTTTTTTATGAAATTTGGCCCAGTGTAGATGGGCCAAACTTCAGAAATGGCTCTTCTGGAAAAACTATCGGAAAAAGGTACGCAAATTGCGCAATTTGCATACCTTTTTCTGATAAAGCCCCGTGTAGTGTAGACATAGCCTGGATGAGAGTGTCCATCCTGACAGTAATCTGAAGGCAACTTATTTCATTTAGTTAGAAGTGACTTTCCCACAAGGATGATGGCTGAGGAGGGGATTTTTGTTTGTTTTTTCCCCCTTCTTTTGCTAACTTCTTCTCTCACTTGTATTCTTTATTCTGCCTGCTGACTTTTGCTGCTTCAAGCCCACTGATGCACAGCACCTACTTTTCTCAGTAATAAATAGGATACATATTTCTGCTGACATAGTTCAGAACTACAACATGTGACAAATGCACCTGTAAGACAGATTGGCAGGTGGAAAAGGATGTTTTGTGACTTAGACACAGGACTGGAACTTGGGAAAGCCACATTTTTGTTCCTGACTGTGCTACATATTTGGCACAGCGTGAACCAGTTCAGTTTTCCAGGTTGTAAAATAGGGATGTTTGTACAGGATGTTATGTGACTTGATTAATGTTTGTATTTTTCACCCAAGGAAACTGAATGTGTTGTGACATTTCAGTAAATTTAAGGATACTGTACTCAGCCAAACACACGTGCAAAAGAATTCTCTTCTGTATAGGTTCTTATTCACCCTCTTTGTTGCAGTTTTGAGCATCTTCTAGTAATACTATAAGCATATTGACTGGCTTCACATGTGATTCATATCCTCTCTTTAGAATGAGAATTGTATGTCCAATGGAGTGTTCTGTTTTGGTAGGGATTTGGTTTGGTTTTTTCACTTTTTTTAAAACATACACATGCCCATTTAAACTACCACACAACAACATGTAAAATGAGAAGTTAGAATACCAGTAATCGGAATACAAGTTCCCAGCCACTGAAAGGAGACAATTTTTATCATGGAAGACTATGCCTAGAGTCAGCTGATCAACAGCTCTAGATGTATCTGGTTGTCCTGCACCATGGTATCTGTATTGCGAGTGTGAAGGATATTCCCTGGCCCTCATAACATATGAATGTGTTCTGGAAAAAATTAAAAAATGTAACCAGAGCCTAATATCTAGCATAGATGCTATGTGTCAGCCCCAGGAGCAGTGCTGGGCAGTGTGGGATGAGAGCATCCATCTACATTCACAGGGTGCACTGTGCAAGGCACATGGCATGAAGAAGCTAAACAGCACTGCACCTGAAACAGGATGGCCAGTGTGGATGGATGCTGTGTAGCAGAGTATGCAGCAATTGTGCAGTTAATGAGTAAATGCCAATTCAGAGGGGACCAACAGATTTGCCGGGCCCCTGGGAGGTGGACAGGGCCCAGCTCTGTGCTCTCAAAGGGGTGGTGCTGGGGCAGCCAACCCTGCCAGTGCCTGGAACATGGTGTGCTGGCCCCCACATTCCCAGCCATCCCTGAGAGCTGCCTGCAGCACACCATGCAGTGCTCCGGCAACAATTTAAAGGGCATGGGACTACAGCTGCTGCTACAGTGGCAGCAGTGGCAACCAGGAGCACCAGGCTCTTTTGAATTGTCGGGCATGGGGCAACTTCCCCATTTGTGCCCCCTGTTGGAGGGCCTGTGCCTATTAGTATAACCCATAAATGTTCCTTTTCACCTAGGAGCTGCTTCTTTTGAGAACCCCTGAGACTAACCATAGACTTCAGTGATAGGTTTAACATAGTCACCACTAATAAATCAGGATTTTTCAACAGTTCCTATGCACTAGTATGAGACATATTGCAGTTCACATCTACTTTTCTAAGCTGAGGATGAAAACTGCAGTAGCTGTAATCTTTTGTCAAACGTTGACTTTTTTTAATGGCGACCACTTTACAACCGAAAATTCTGGTTTTATCTGCCGTTAGCAATGATGTTTGGTGCTTTGGAGGAAGAGAGAGAAATGTTAGCAGTTTAATTTTAGAACAGCTTGAAAGGTCAGAAAAGGAAGGCCAAAGCAAAGGTGTGGGGGTGCACCTGCGAGGGGACGGGAGTCTTTGAATTGTAGCAGCAATAGTTACCAGATTAACAGGGTGCCAGAATAATGTAGCTATTCCTTCCTTGAAATCAGTTTGAATCAATGACAAATGGATCACTTTTTACATTTATTTTGAACAACTTTTACTATTCGATGCATTTGGGTTTAAGTAATCTAAAGAAGCTCTCTTTTTATTTAGTTTTAAATTTGATACTGTTCTAGAATTTTGAGATGAATAAAGTTCCTTTCCCTAAATTGAAACTGGTTGCATTTAATAATTCACATGCTGTTTAAAAAGAAATCATTACAACTGGTCACTAATTGAGAAGGGATTATCTACATTTCCATCAATATTATGGCATCGGGCTATCTGTTAGATCTTGCTGCTGCAATTCTACCCTCTCTCCCCACAGCTTCTATTTCTGATCTTTCAAGTAGTACTAAAATCAAATTGCAAAATCCTGCTTTTGCTGTCTTTGCGAAGTTTCCCTTGCCATAGGGCTAACTCTCTTGCCTGCTGATTTCAGCATGAGCTGTGTATTCACATCAGATGGCAGAATTTAACTTTTTAAAATGTCATTGTTTTCAACTCTGCAGAAGCTGTATTTTTCAGATTTCAAGGCTAGGAGAAACCATCTAGTACAGGGCTATTCAATACACAGCCCGCAGCCCATTTGTTTGCAGCCTGCTGTGCAGGTCTGGATTTACATGGGGCTCAACATATGAACATGGCCTCCACTGGGAACATGCTCCAAAATGGCGAGGCGTCTCCCAGGCGGGGTGAGCATAGAAAGACGCAAGCGAATGAGCAGGCTGGAATAGACGGGTACAGGGTGTCGGCATATCTAGCCCTCAGAGAGGGAGATGCCGGGAGCTCTGGGGCATTGTGGGAAGTGCTTTGTATTCATGCCCATCAGTGTGAAAGAAACTAGTTGCATATATATTTGCATGTATATGCAACCACACTTAAGTTGCGGCCCTCAGCATGTGCTGCGAGTATCATTGTGGCCTCTGGGGCTTCCAAAGTTGAGTAGCCCTAATCTAGTATGACCTCTTGCATAAAACAACCATTTAGAACTTTAACCACTCACTCCTCCTGCATCAAGCCCAATAGACTATATTTAAACTTGGGTCTATCTTTTAGAAAGATATTTCCAGTGATAGAGCATCTACCATTTCTGTTGGTAGTCAGCTACCAGTGGGGCTGACAGTCACTGTGGGCCCTGGGGTAAGGTGGGAGGGGGGCCCAGCTCCATGCCACCAGAAGAGGTGGGGCCAAGGGCAGTCAGCCCTTAGCACTGCCCAGACCAGGAAACTGGGCTCTCCCCCAGCCCTCAGATGGTGGCCAGGAGTTCTGGGTCCCTTTGAAACACCGGGCCCCTATGCAATTGCCCCCTTTGTCTCTCCCTTACCCCTGTGTACAGACCTATCAGTTAAAATGGTTAATTACACATAGTGTTTAATATTTACGCCTTATTCCAGTCTACCAGTCTGCTGCAACCGATGATTTAGCTCAATGGGGAAAGGTGTCTGACTGGTATCCTCTCTTTGTACTGAAGTGAAATGTTAAAGCTTTAATTTTATTAGTGAGAAATCTCTGCTTAAAAAAATAACCCCATAACTGCCTGCCTTCTTTTTCAGAGCTCTAATCTAGTCTCATCTGAGCTTTCAGATGCTCTGAAAAATCCTCATTAAAACAAAAAATAGAATCCCTTTTATTTCTACAGTTCAACTAAGTCAGTGGCTTAACAACAATAAACCATGAGTTTATATGTCTCAAACAACCTTCAGAGATCAATCCAGTCTATCAACCATTAGAAGCTGGCCAACCCTGAAAGCTCAATCATTTAGTATTGAGGATCATGTACAGCTTCATTGAATTCAGCATCACCATTTGCCAAGCCATGGGGTAGAAAGTACAAGACAGCATATTAAAATCTCAGTAAAGGGGGAATATTTTGGAAACAGTGCTGACTTAAATCTGGAAGCTAAGTGTTTATTCTAATAAACACCTTGATGTTCTAGAATAATGATGTTTCTAGTATAATTGAGTGTCTAGTATAATGTTCGTTCAAATCAGTTTTGTTTTCTTCTAAAATAGATGGGATTTTAACAGCTAACCACTAAGGGTTTGGTCTTATAAATTCCTTGCACCAGATGGAAAGGCAGAGAAAGATGGTTGCACTCCAGGGTAAGTATGAATGGAAACTGTGAGGTGACCAGATGTCCTGTTTTTAAAGGTATAGTTCCATATTTAAGCCCTCCTGCAGGCGTTCCTAACTTTTTATTTTAAAAACTGGCAATTTATCCTGTATTTTCTGTGTTCACCCCATTGGTAATGGTGGGTCCTGCTACTGGCCAGATCCCAGCAGTGAGTGGGGGGGGGGAGAGGGTCCAGTGACTGAAGATGGAGGTGGATTTGCAAGGCTGATGGTGAGACAGATACAGAATGCATGACTGACTGTTCCTCCTGCTGGTCTGTCAGTGCAGCCCTTGCTATGTGCTAGCTTTTGGTCAGAAGGGCCCTGTCACCCCCTCCTCCATCCCATTTCTGGCCAGCACTGGCTGAGTTCTCTGAGCCGTGAAGTTTTGTTGTGTTCACGTAGGTACCACGCAGTGGCTGGTTATGTGTTGCCTCTGCTGCCCATCCATCAGCCCTTTATCCTTTCCCTCTCACTTTCCTCTCCCTGTTGTGTCCCATAGTCCCCACAGCCCTGCTGTTCCACTGTATCATCCCTGGCATGGTGCACCCTCTCATACTATTGTGCAGAGAATCAGCCACTGGTCAGAGTGTTTGGCTTACTAACAACCTAGCTGGTAGGCTCCTTCCTTTCCTCCCCTGGACTGGCCAGCACCTCGGTAAAGCCCAAGACCCTCCAGCTTGGGGCACTGGCCAGGAGGATCTGAGCCTTCCTTGTGTCAAAGCCCCACACAGCACAGGCACTGTGGCTCAGGAGTGGCGGGGGAGGCAATTTCCAGCCTGTTCATGCCCCGAACCTACAGGCTCAACAGCAGCCACCCGGGCTAGTGACTTAGCACCTTCATCACACACTACCACGACCTCACCCTGGGTTCTGACTGATGGAGAAAGGGGCTGCTCCATCTCCTCCCCTGCCTAACCACCTTTCTGGTCTATTTGGCTGAAGCCCCTGCAGTCAGATTCCCTGGGCCCTGGCACACAATGCAGACTTAGGGCTTAACCCTTTTGTGCCTGCGCTGTAGCTGGGGGACAGGAGGCAGCTGGGTTATGTCCATGGCCAACAGCAGCCTGGAAGTGTTAGCTGCCATTTGACTCTATGCAGGCAGAGAGGAACAAGCTGCTTCCATCCATAGTGGAGGGGATGGCAAAAAGATGAGCTCTGCAGAGACACACCCTAGGACATCCCTTAACCCTCACCTGTGGCTGGAAGCAACTCCTGTCCCTTTCCTCCTGTACAGTGCATAAAGCTGCTGCTGGCCTCATTCTAATGAGAACCGTGACTAAAATCTGGGGGAGGGAATGTGACCCTGCATCCGCCCTTCTCCCAGTATTGTCTTGGGAAGACATGGTGCCAGGTAACAAGAGAGATGGGTCTGTCCTAGGGGCTCAGCCAGGCATAGAGCACAGAGAGGACAGGTCTGGGAAGGTCAAGTCAGTCAGTCACCTCCCTCCCATGTGAGAGGGGTGTATGGGGGGGGGGAGAGAGTGTGTGTGTGTGTGTGTGTGTGTGTGTGTGTGTGTGTGTGTGTGACCTCTCCCCATGTGTAAATGGGGATTTAAGGGTATAACTCTAAAGCCCTAAAGATAAGAAGGTAAATAAACAGAATCCAACTACGCAGTATTTCTTTTTAACAGGCGCTCGGTCAACTTGATGTTAATTTGAACATTGGTACTGCATAGGTCTGATTTCTTGTCATTAAACATACCTGAATACGAGTCATTTTGCCAGGGGTCCCATATTCAGCATATGGAAATATAATCATCCTACTGTTTGGGTGCAATTAAAGTGCTCGGGCCTGACACTGTACCCACTGAAGTCACTGTGCAAACATGTGTCCCAGTGTCTTGGCACACCCATTTCCCCCTCTTGGGAGCACAGGCTTAAAAAGGGCTGGATGGAGCGTGGGTATGTCTGAAGAGACAGGGGGCTTAAGTGTGAGTCTCAGCTTGCAAGTGGAGGGCCAGGTTCTCCCCGGTTTATATCACAGTGACTCAGTGGAGCTGCACCAGTTTACACCTACTGAGAATATGATTCTCTTTGATCGAGCTCCTGCCCTGTAACTTGGTGGCCATGCAGCAGAACTCTCATTATTGCACTCACTGTCTCGCTCATCACTTTTTACCTTGCATTTATATGTGCAGTGCATTGCTCTGCACCAACATGCTGCCAATCACTTCCATGATATTAAGCATTTTGCTTTGTCTGCTGCGTGTGTAAAATATGCATATTCTCCATGTTTCTGACTACCTAGCTCCAGCTGATTCACTCTGCATAACCTCCAAGAATGTAGGCATGCAAGATTCTATTAATTTCCGCTTGGCCAGAGCAGCTTTCTTTGTCTTGCCAGAACAGTATCAATTATTGTAAAGCTCTTTGAACAGATGTAGCAATATTCCCCAATGTCCACTGAATGATAGGCTCAACAAAGGCAGTACAGTTGCACTGTGTATCTGTTTTCCCCCTTCCTCCAGTCTAATGAGTAATTTGCTTTCCTCTCCATCTGGGTGCCCGGCCACAATCAATGCAGATAATGATGGGCGCATGTAACATACAATTTTTTAAATCAGTAGATCTGTGCATCTCAGCTGTCATGTACCAGACAACACAAGCATCTGAAAACGGCAGTTTGGACCCTTTTCACACAAACATGCAGTCATCAGTCAAAACAGCAGCAATAATCCCCTCCGGCTCCCTAATGCTTGATATTCCTTTCTTGTCACAAGATTCTGTTATCTCTGCAGTGAGCTCTTCCTGATTTAAAAACTAACTAACTAACTAACTAACTAACTAACTAACTAACTAACTAAAAACCAAAACAAGCATGTGCAAAAGAAAAAAAAATCCTTTGGGCTGCTTCTTACCTACACATCACAAAAGCAGAGTCTTCTACCTAGGGGTGGTTGTGGCATTTGCAGCTCTGAAACGCAATACACAGAAATGGCCTTAAGAGATGAAATATTCCTTTCTTGTGAAAGGCTTGTCAATAGCTACTTGGTTGGCTAGAAGATTAGTATATTGGATTTTATTTTTTTTAAAGGTTAAGCAGCTGAAATTGGAGATTTTATAATAATCGTAGCTTTTTGATGTTGCCAGTTCTTCTAGAAATCTCAGGCATTCGATGATAATACTATAATTTCTAAAAGCTCAAATTTTACTTTAAATACATCTGGGCAGATAAACCTTCTGCATGCTTAGTTTAATTGTTTAGCAAGTCAGAAAGTCTTACCCTGTACTTATCACAGTCTGAGATGTGCAATAGGTATTTAGCTGGACCAGTCAGCAAAGCACTAGTCTATAGAGTTAAATAATTTAACTTGGCAGTATCTGATACCCATAAAAAGACACCAGTGCTTGTGCTGATCATTGAATTAATTTTACTAATATACCATATTCCACCTCTTTGAGTTGCTTTTATTATATAGTTATTAATTCAAGTGTTTAAGTGGCATTTTATATTTAAAGCAAAAAACACGTTGTCTCTTCCTATCAGGAAAGGATTTATTTTCTGTGTTCTTCCTTCAAAGTCTCTGTAATGAACTTCAAATATTTTGCAAATTTTTAATGCAGCAAACACAATTAAAAATTAAACCATCACAAATCATGAATTAGTTTGTCAGAGAAGCAGGCGGTATTTGACATGCAACGGGAGGGGCTCCTGATAGGAGGGACACAACTCTGAGAGTCGCTACTGGGGCAGATAGCCCACAGGGGAGAGCTATCCTACAGTGTCCATCAAGGGAGTGGCCAGAAGGGATGGGGCTCTGCCATGTTGACTGGCAGCACACTGGATAAGCAGCCCCTTTACCCAAACTCTTTCCCCCTCTCCTGGCCCTTTGTCACAGCACCGGGGGGAGAGGGGTGGCAGCTGGGGGAGACTATGGGGAGAGAAAATGCCCCTGGAGGCTGGGGGGTGGAGCTGGGGGGAGAAAAAAGGACTGTGCTGGATGGGACCCCTCATCCTGAGCCCTTCCTCACCCCCAAGCCCTTTCTCACCCCCAACCCTCTCTTGCACCTCCCCATCCCCAGTCTCCTGCACTGCCACACACACACACCCAAGGCCCTACCCTGGCTCCTGTACCCCCCACACCACTAGCTCCCTGCCCTGATGGACCGGGGCAATGCCGGGTAAGTCTGCTAGTATGCAAATAAAGAAAATCCCTTCCCCAAAGAGCTTATAAACTAAATATTTGAGGTTGTCCTTTTAATGAGGTCGCTGAGGACACATTGAAATAAACAGTGGGTTGATTTTGGTCCTTATTGGAAATGTCTGTCTCATCTGTATCTTTAAAGTTTTGGGAATAATTTCAGAAATGTGATATCTTGGTGTCTCCTTGCAGTGCTTGGCAGTTTGACCATCCAGTGCTTATCCGTGATGTGTACAGTCTTCACAAAGAGCAGGTAGAAGCAGGTCATGTTGCTGATCTTTGTCATGAAGTGCATTACTAAAGAGCCTTTCTGGAAATAACCTGAAATGACTCTTTCCCTGTCATAATTTGCTAGTATTTCCTCTCTCAACTATTTAAGGCCTGTAGTATAACAGCAACTGGAGTAGCTTAAAATGATACAATCCCATTAGAGAAGAAAGGCTAACCAAAAAAAGTAGTCAAATATCTGAATGCGTCAGGAAGAAACTTGAGCATCTTTCATTTGAGGTTTTAGAAACTTCTTCCTTCCCTGGAGAGAGGCCCTTTGCACTATCGAATAGTAAAGATTGATGATATTAAAGAGATTCTGAGTATTAAATATATCAAAGGATTCATCTTCAAAGTTATTTAAAAACAGATTCACGTCTCTTTATAGCTTTCTTATGCTATGAAGGCTTGCTCCCTAGTGTAATAGCCTTTACTAGGGTACAAGGGCTTGAGACACTACATTTTCATTTGTTAGTGACTTCCTGCCAACATAGTGCTAGCTTTAGATTATCAACAGTGGTTTCCACTAAGTAATAAAATGAAAATATTGCATGATATTCTCCTCCTGTAGGTCTGATTCTTATTGCTTATTGCACTTCTGTGTTCATCACTCTTTAATGTGTGGTGATTTCATGAGAGTAATACCAAAATAAACTTGAAATTAGCAATAGATAAAAGCTGGACCCTTTGACTTCATCATATGGGGACTGAGGAAAATAGATATGACAATTCTAAATTATTATTTTTCTTTAATATTTGCAGAGCCTATCCCAGACTGTAGGAAATTTCATGAGCATTAAACACACAAAAATTAATAGAAGGGAGGGTGGGAGGAAGAAGAAATTATGGTAGGGAAGTGAAAAGCATTCAAACATATTTTGAGGGAGTGTAAGTCTGCCATCCATAAATATAGTCTGATGCTGTTAACTTTCACTCACAACTATTTGAACATTTTGTTACCAACAGTTTTTCACTGACTAATAATCCAGAAGACAGTGTTCACTTTGGATATGTCTACACTTGCACCCTCTTTCAAGGGAGGGATGCAAATGCAGCTGAGCAAAATTGCAAATGAAGTGCAGATTTGAATTTCCCATGCTTCATTTGTATAATCGCAGACCGCCGCTATTTCAAAATACCCTATTTCAAAATAACAAACGCTGTGTAGACGCGGTTATTTTGAAAGAAACCCCTTTTTTCAAAATAACCCTTACTCCTCAAAAAATGAGGTTTACTGGTTATTTTGAAAGAAGGGGTTTCTTTCAAAATAACCACGTCTACACAGCATTTGTTATTTCGAAATAGGGTATTTTGAAATAGCGGCGGTCTGCGATTATGCAAATGAAGCACGGAAAATTCAAATCTGCGCTTCATTTTCAATTTCACTCAGCTGCATTTGCATCCCTCTCTTGAAAGAGGGTGCAAGTGTAGACATACCCTCTGTTTATAAGCTTGGGGAAACTATAATGTGCAGAAGTACCTGAACTCCTGAAAAAAAGGTGAAACACCTTTCTTTGATCCAGTACTACCCAAAATGTAGGTAGAATTGACCAATAGTGCAGGATAGCCAGGTTAAATGAAGTATGGTTCTGCGCATCCTTTTACAGCCTCCTCTGGCCAGATTCTTATGGAGCCCCTTCTGCAACCTCGAGATGCTCCTGCCCAGCAGGAACCTTGATGAAGAGCAGCTGTGGGAACTGATCTCTTGCATTCTGTATGGGTCAGTCACCAAGTTGTGCCAGGGTCTGAACAGTGAAGGGAGGTGTGAGTATCAGTGCACCTGAGCAAGAAAGGCAACTGACCACCTTTCTCTGAATTCAGCAACTTAGTTAGGCCTTAGGAAATAAAGTAGTAAGAAGAGAACAAAGGGACTTAGTATCCAGGACATCAGGATCAGTACAGGATAAGTCCTGTCTATCATTTATTGACTGACACAATGTCTTTATGGAATAATGGCAGCTGAATGCCCCGAAAAAGCATAGTTCAGTGCTGGTGGAAGGGTTTAACTTTAATTATTTTCATTATATGGTCTGACTCATCAATTCTAGATGGAAAACAGGTGCTTTTAGCCTCCTATTAGAGGTGACAGAAGAAAAAGTGATTTGCGTAGATTAAACACATTTACTAACTTAGTTTATGAGCATAGTTTTGCCCCTTGCAGTGTGGTTTTATTACTCCTCATTTTCTGAGGAGTAACGTTAGTTCGAACCAAGGGGTTTGGTTCGAACTAACGCGACCCGGCGCACTTCCTGGTTCGAATCAGCTGTTGAGCAGAGTAACGTGCCAGCGAGATCATGCTAATGAAGCACGGGATATTTCAATCCGCTTCATTAGCAATTTCGGTCACCTACATTTGCATGCCTAGCTCGAAGTAGGGAGCAAGTGTAGAAGTACTCTTATTTATTAGGTTTTATAAAAGTCTCCATAGGCAGCATGTAAAGCTTAAGAAAATCCATTTAAATTAAACCACCCAACTCCATATTAGTGCTATCTAAAATATAGATGGGTAGCTGGTATTCGTCATAAGCCTCTCTAGTCTAATAGAAACATTATAAAAGTTTATGCTGTAGTGATATGAAGGCTGTGACAGACAAATGGAAGCAATATATTCAAAACTAGTGTTGTCTCTTCTCTAACACCTTTATATTCCAGAGATCTGATATTAGTGTATGATGTTATATATCCCATGTGATGCAATAATTGAGTACAAACGAATACACTGAAGATAAAGGGTCACAATACCATTTGTGCTGTAAAACATGAAGGAAATGAAAGTAGTGAGAGCCCCTCCCAGAGCAGCTGGGGGGAGTTTGACTCTCTTGGGGGAGCAGTTTTTCCAGAGACCAAAAATAAGCAAGACTTAGGGAATATCAGGAAGTATTAAACCTTTTTCTATCTGGACTTCACGAGTTTTGGCCAAGCATCTCATCTGGAAATAATGAGGCTACTGTAAGAAATGTTGGCTAGATGCACTTTCAGGTTAAACTTCCCTCCTACATATTCACGCAAAGTGTGTGTGTGGCAGGAATTGTGGGGAGGGAGGGAGGTAAGAGTTAAAGAAGGGTGGTTCCTAGTTGCAAATAACATGGTCAGATCCTTGTCTGGCTCATGTTAATTGCTTTCTGTGCCAGGACTCCGGGGTAGATTTTTGGCAAGCATTTACCCTACGTGTCAAGCTCTGATTCATCCCAGGTAAAGTACACACATATGAGTAAAGTGTTTACATGCAGAGAACAAACAGAAAAAATCATGAGTGCTACCTACACAAATGTGTGGGTGTCTTTAATTCAAGCAAATACTAATGTAAATGCTTTGTGATATTCACCATCATCATTCTTGCTTTTATGAAAAATAAAGGTTAGCCAAAAAAACCTCATTTCAGATAATTTTACACAAATTTGTATAAAGAAACAATTTCAAAGCCCATAATAAAAGCAATCACTTGAGAGGTTCACTTTCAGTAGCATCAAGTGGTTTTAAAAAGTGCATGCCATCACATATTAATAGGTTGCTTTCATGGACCATGGACAGATATCTACAAAAAATATGGAAAAAAAGAAGAAAACATACTGAGCTGCTATATAGCTTTTAGGTAAATTTCCCCTAAATAACCTAGGTTAAAGAATTACAGTTATTGGGCTATAGTATTGAGATGTTTGAAACTGACAGCTGAAGTTAAATGTTTGACGTAATTGTTTCCCCCTGTGCACAAGCATTACCATATAGTGATCCTGCACTGCCTTTTACCTTGGGCAATCATTTATACCTGTGGTTCAGAGGGTGTCTGACCAGATCTGGTAAAACTTTACTCCTTTTTAGCACAAGTGTGAAGGATTATACAAGGTGTAAAGGATTGGAGAACCAGGCCCATAGTTTTGGATTACATAAGCACATCCCCCTTCACCTTACAAAGTCTGTAAGAACCTTTTCTTCTGCTTCTATATGCTTCACAAGATCCACAGGAGCCCTTCCACCAGTGGCAGGTCCATAGAAATATATCAGACTAGACTTACCAATAAACACTTGCAGCAAATAGTTGCTTAGATACATGTTTCAAAACCCAACATACTCAGTGCACAAACTCAATGCATAATTTCCAAAGTCTCCTGAAGTGGTTGAACAAAAGCCAATTTCTTCCTAATAAAGTCTTCACTGAGTGCTGTTACCATAGTAAACATTACCTATTTATTCCCAGAAGTTTCACCTGGTGGGCTGTTCAAAACAAGGACATAAGATTTTTTGTAAATATGACTTCTTTTCCACATTTTTCCTCTTAAAAAAGTGTTTGCTTTTTTATTGCAGTTTACCAAAAACAACCCATAACAGCCATGTCTTCACAACTGCAGAGGTGTTAACTGCTCACTTCACTTTGAATGTTCTCTTGCCACAGGATACAACTCTTTATGCTAAACAAAGAGGAAGAGACTGTATTTAGCTGTGATACCCTGAATACCTTTCCCAGACCTGACTACAAGCTCTGTGTGTCTCAAACCCTAAGCATGTCTCTTTCACCAACAGTGAGTGTTAGTCCAAAAAAAATGTTACCTCAGTTACGTTGGTTCTCAAAACCTGGGACCAACATGGCTACCACAACACTGCACATACCACTTGGCTGAATTCTTTGTTGCTAAGCAGAGTGGTCAACAAATGGCTTGGGTGTGGAAGATTTTTGTGTCCATTGCTGACACTCTGGCACACTTGAAGAACAATTCAAACAAACATTTTAAAACTGTATCTGACCTTATATCATGACTTGTGTCATTCAGTGCCTAGGCACAACAGAGCGAGAGAACCTTTAATGCTGAACCTTTGGAACCTTCAGCTTATTTCACATGGTTCAGTTTAACAGCTCAAGTTTATTATTGGCATGTGACACTAACCATTATTCATTGCTGGATACAATGAAAGAGAAGCAAGCTTAATCGTATTTTCAAGAAAACTGCTCTCCTTGGGCAAGTCTCCCCTTCTCCGACTCATCCTTTTCTTTCCAAGAAAAGACAAAGATTTTTAAAAAATAACGTGTAGCCAACTCTTCCACTACCAGGGAGACCAAAGACTTCCCAAGGGGGAGTAAATATTGTCTATAAAATGTCTTTAAAAATAAACTTGTTTTAAAAAAGCACATTCTGCACAGCTTGGCCTTTTGTTTGTTTGCTGTCTTCCCACAAGAGTTCTCCTTGGCATCTCTCTAATCACCAGCATTAGTGGCTCCTTGTGCCACGCTGGAATGCAGACCTGCAAGTCAAACAAGGTTAATCTGGCCAGCTGCCTCTGTGTCAGTGCTCATTCGATGACAGTTAGCTTGTATCAGCCCAGTTCCAGGCATTCAACAGCAACTAAAATACCCTTCCTCTGTTTTTCTTTTTCATTCCTTTCTGCTTATTTCCCTCCTTTTGTTTCCTTTGGAAAGATGCTACCAATTACCCATTTTTGGTGACATAATTGTCATGTCTTGCAACTTTGGAGGTGGGGAACTGATAGATGCACCCTATGCACAATTGCATGCTATGCTTTAGTTCCAGGGACAATAGCTCTCATGACATACGCTCCTGGCAGGAATTCTTCAGTTGTCATCAGTCTTCTTATTAACATGCTGCTGGGGGGTGAGCAGTAAAATAATACCTTCTGGAATCCTCTGAAGAACTGTCTGCTGGCACTTCAGTTATCATGATTCTTGCAGCTGCTGCTGTGTATCATTTATATTATGGTGACAGCTGGAAGCCAGCCAGTTTGCACACCCTTTGTGCAATGTACAAACACCACAGAAAATGCCAATCTTTGCCCCAAAATAGCTTGCATTGCATTAGACAAGCTAACAGGTGGAGGACAGTATCAAGAAAGTCAGAGTGGAGATGGAGACAAGGTAATAAAATACGATGTGTGTACTTCATAGCCAGGGAGTAATCACAATTTCATTACCTAACTGGCCATTATTGGGTTGCAATTTATGCATTATGAAAATAGGAAGGATTTAAAGTAGGAGAAGATGTTGATTTTACAGATTTTTCATTTGGGGGTTTTCTCTAATAAGGGAAGGAACAGCAACATGTGTTTGTGGTCATTTTACTAAGGGTGGGAAGAAAAGGTTGGGTAGCATAGATCTTGGGTGATTAAAGCTGCCAACACTGGCAGAGTGAAGGTCAAAGTTGACCTCGCAATAAAATAAGAGAACACATAGGTAGGAAGGAACTAAACTGTGGAGAGCTTTGAAAGTCAGGAAAAGAAGTTTGTGTTTAATGAGGTGGAAAAATGAGAGCTTCTGGAGAGACTTAAAGAGGGGGAGAATGGTGACATAGTGAGAATGATGAGCCAGGAAGATGCTCTTAGCTGCAGCAGTTTCAATAGATGAGAGCAGGGTGAGATTAAAGGCATCAAGGACAAAAAGGAGGAGATTACAGTAGTCAAGGGACAAAATGAAATTGGCTATCCTATGTGCAAAAAACAAGATATGCAGGTAGAGATGATAAGAACCTGATCAGAGAGCAAATGAGAGCCCACATAGAGCCTAACAGAAAGAGGGGACAAGGACAAAGGACATTATATAACTGCATATGGAAAAAAGGCTATATAGATCCAGGCGAGAGAGGAGGAGGGAAGGCAATGTAGAACCAGGTGAGAAGGGAAGACAACACAAAAACCAGGTGAGGAGTAATATCTCTAAAGTGCAAAATTTTCATATGGGACCTCTGATTTTGCCTGCACTTGCTCCTCACCTCTGAAAATCATATCCAAGGCATCTCAAACTGGGCATCCAGAAACTAAATGATCAGAAATATAAGGCTTGAGTCCTACCTGTTAGAAAGAATGTCTTTTTCTACATACGCCATCACAGGAGTTCAGATCAGCTAAGACACCTGAGTTAACAGCCTTGAGCTTCAGACAGCTGGAGGACAATGGAATGATGTTCTAGGTGGAGACCTTTCTTCCCCCCTTTGTTTCAACAAAGTCTGAGATTGTTGATGTTTCACAGCACAGAGTCAATCTCTTTTCAGGGGAGTTTTGGATGGGAGGTGTTAGGGTTGTCCCAGTCTTTTGCTTTTATAAAAGAGTGTGCATATGTGACATTTGTTCAGTTTTGTGTATGTGACCTAAAATACAAAAAGAATACCTGATACAAATGATGTAATAGGTATTATGCCATTTCTTTGAATTCCCTCATCTAAGGTGTCAAGGGAGATCATTTAAATATTTAAGCTTTGTCTTGCTATCTAATGCTCCTTTAGGGGCCTGGATAGCTCCGCAGATTATAAGCGGCCATATATGTGCCCTTTCACCACTAAGTCACTGGTTTTAATCTTAAAATGCTGCTGTCTGAAAGTCATTACTATTTGTGCTGTAGTCGACCTACCAACAAGGGAGGGAAAGGAATGGAATAGTAGGCCCTGCTGAGCATACACCTGTGGAGAAATCCAGAGTAAAGGGAGCTTCAGCAGCCCCAGGAAAGTGAGAGTGGGAAAGAGAGGCCATTTCCTGGTGGAGCACTGCTCTTCAGCAGTAGGAGTCAAAACTTCTACTGAGAGGGTCAAGCTGTGAGTCTCTCTCACCTTTACCTCTCCTAACATGCCCTAAGAGAGAGTGAGAACCATGGGCTAGGGCCACAAATAGGCTTCGGGAATTGGCTCTAGCAGACTGTAGGGAGTTTCAAGTAAAGACTTGAAGTCATCTATGAATGCACTCTCAACTGAGATGTAGGGTGTGGTAGGAAGTGGCACTTGGGAAATGTGAGCAAGGGGGTGGCTAAACCTAGGCATTACACTTTCTGGACCATGGACTGAGAGGTCCTGGATCCCCCTACCCACCTTGAGATTCTGACTTTTGGCCTCAAGGGTGGCAGACACAGGGTTACCAGCAAAATGACCAGTCCAGCTGGGACCTCATCTAGAGGGCTGGGACACACTGAATTGATGAAAAGACTGGCGTTAGAGACTTTAGACCACTAGGTGTCAAGGCTAAATCCCCACTCTGGCACAATGAATGCAGAAGTGGGGCCCCGCAAAAGTACCCCAAAACCTTATCTTTCCAGGCTTTGATATAAAACTTCCCCCCCAAAATCTTAAAAATCTAGATTTTGGGGATAAAAATCCACTGCCGCTACCCAAGTAATGGTAAGAAAACCAGGGAAGAGATCACTTGGGAAATCTCAGCCCCAAAGTAAAACCAGAACACAAAAATTAACCAATATCAGTTTAATAATAAAAATAGAGAACTTTTATTATCACCACAATACTCCTGTTACAAGCATAATGACTAGATGGAAAAGCTACCAATTAATACACTCATGGGGGATCCCCATGGGCCAAAAGCCTAGTTACAAAGGAGAGAAAAACCTATTTATAAATTCACAGACATCAGATTCCCATTCCCAAGCCATCTAAACTTTACCCTACTTACAGACAGTGAAGAGTCTTTTCTTGGAGAGAGAGACATGTCTGTCTCCCTCAGTATCTGGAGAGAAACTACTCAGAGACAGAGGAGGGAGAAACCAAAAATTCCTTTGTCCCAGTTTAAAATTTCTGCCTACATTTCTATTGGCTGCCTGCAAGCTGGTTAGGAATAGGGACATAGTTAACCCCTTAGTCCCCAGGCTGCTGGCCACCACCCCCCCTCTTCCCCCAAATCGCAGACAGTGCTGGACAGCTTCTGGCCACGCTGGCTGTGATTCTTCCTGGAGGTCTCGGATAAAACATGGTAAATAAGTACATGCACACTTTACTAGACTATTGAATACATGAAAAGCAAACAAAACCCTTCCACGTCTGTACCATGACTGACAAACATAGAGAGTCCTAAGTTCATTTCTTGTAGATTATTACTTTTGCAGGGCCATTTTGCCAAGGCCTCATGTTGTTGTTGACTCATTATAACTGTCCCTTTAACCAACCAAACTCTCAGTTTCAAAATCAAATTTAGAATAGTGTGGGGTCCTGATCCAAAGCTCAATTGACCAGGTTCTGTGCATCCTGCGGAATACACCACTGTCATAC
Organism: Rafetus swinhoei; assembly: GCA_019425775.1. Lineage (NCBI taxonomy): Eukaryota > Metazoa > Chordata > Testudines > Trionychidae > Rafetus > Rafetus swinhoei. The sequence continues at coordinate 62,509,838 of CM033427.1, forward strand.
ACCAGGCCGGGTCTTGGCACTTATGAGGGTGTCAGCTCAGGGTGAATTGCTTAAAACCAGGGCTACTTACTGCCCTCAACTGGGGTCCTTTTCCAAGGCACCCCGCCAATTACACAGAGCACTTCAGCTGCCAACCTGGCCAGCAGGAAGCCTCACCAGCAAACCCCTCAGACACCTCAGTTTCCCTGTGCCACCATCAGACTTAGGCCTCACACACAGGTAGAGGTTATAAAACCCACACTCACCAACTCCAAACAGATCCTCCTGGTCCAAAGGACTCAACCACAGTTCCAGGCCAATTTTACTTTAGATCCCACAAGACCACGCTGAGCCAATCCTTTAGAATCTAAACTCTAAAGATATACTAAGAAAAGAAAGAAAAAATTGTGAGTAAGATTGTTAATGAGCAAAAATAGTACAAACTGCTAGCTTAACAGTCTTTAGTGTCTAGTCCCCAGGCTGCTGGCCATCGCTCATGATCATGACACTAGGTCTGCTAACCAAGCCAACAACCCTGCTACACAGGCTGCTAGATGACTGCTATCTGGGGAATGACTACACTGCTGCTGCTCATGCTATTCCTCATCCATGGATACTTAGAAGACTTCAGACTCCAGGCATGTCAGGTTGATTTCCTACGTGAACTGTGAATTTCATTACATTATTTTAAGATATAATAATAACCATTACTATTAGTATATTGCCTCTTATGAGCATAGCCAATACTTTTTCAAGTGAAGCTCTCGAAAACTTCAAAGAAGGCCATGGGGGATCTGTGTTTGTAAGACAGTCTACAGATGGTACAGCTGTGCAGAGCTGACAACGCAGATTCTAGATTTTTCCATTTGCATATGTGGGGCAGAGGGAGGGAGGTAGTAGCAGAAAAGGAGAAAGACATTTCAGTGGATTATACTAGCCGTGTATAACACTTAAAACAGAACTACTGCCTACTCTTGCTTCCTCTTCTTAGCCCATCATTCATTATTCCTCTGAATAAAACTGCACATCTCCACAGAAGATAATTTTCACTTGACTTACACATCACTGCCATCAGTTTAACACTAACTACAAGTGGGGCAGCAGGTTGCCTCTCTTGCTTGGCCCCTATTATCTGTAGTATCTGGTGGATATCTTAATCCTTGTGGAACGAGGTTTGCCAGGACGTCAGAATAGCGAGACTGTTATTTCGATTGCATTTTGAAACAACGGGCATGTTGTTAAGATGTGGAAATTGCTATTTCAGGATACCAGAAATAGTACTGCTCTCTAGACGTACCCTTAGGCTACATCTACACTGGCGGATTCTTGCGCAAGAATATCTTGCGCAAAGGTTCTTGTGCAAGAACTCTTGCGCAAGAACACATCCACACTGCCATGTGCTTTTGCGCAAGAGCATCCATGGCAGTGTGGATGCTCTCTTGCACAAGAAAGCTCTGATGGCCATTTTAACCATAGGGCTTTCTTGCGCAAGAAGCCCCTTCCACGCGCCCACACTGCCCTCTTGTGCAAGAGCTCTTGCGCAAGAGGGCTTCCACTTGTTAGAAAAGAGCATAGCTCTTGTGCAAGAAGCCGTGTCTTCCGACACCGTACTGTAAATCTTCTTGCGTAAGAGTGGGCAGGCAGTGTGGACTCTTTGCAGGTTCTTGCACAAGAATGGCCGTTCTTGCGCAAGAACCTGCCAGTGTAGACATAGCCTTAGAGTTTAGTCTGTATTTCCGTTCTTTCCAGTCTCTCTCTAATGCTCATAGGGTACAGATAAAGGGTTAGAGAGACATTAAAAGAATGCTGTAGTAGTAAATGATTCCTGCCTTCTTTCTCTGTCACTGAAACACCAGCACGCTCTTGCACTCTCTCTCTCTTATAGATACACTCAGTACTGCAGGTCATCTTTTTCAGAACTGTAAGTATCTGTTGTTTGAATCTGTAGCTGGTGACTTTTGTATTGTGCTATCCCTGGTAACAGCAACAGTGTACAGTATCACACTCTATTTACAATAGTAACGGAGAGGTAGCCATGTTAGTCTGATCTGAACAAGTGGGTCTGCCTCACGGAAGCTCATCATCTAATAAACTATCTTGCTAGTCTTTAAAGTGCTACATGACTGCTTTTTTTGTTCTATTTACAATAGTGATATACAGTAGTGAATAACCCAATAGCCATGGTGGTGTACAGATTGTACTTCCATGTTGCTTTGATTTTGCCTAGTGAGGGGTAAATCTTAAAGAAAATGAATGTGTATTTCTATCTGTATAGACACCCCAAAGGAAGACTGTTCATCCAACCTATCCAAACTAATTTGTTCTTCATTGTTCAGCTGTGAATCACAGGGAACAGGTTTTCTCTTGGGAGATCATGTTTTCTGTCAATCAGGAATATTTCAAATGGAGCTGGGTGAACAATAGAGTTAGTGATTAACTGGCAGTTCTGGAAAAAAAATGTTTTGGGTCAACCTGCAAACAAAAATTTTCTGAATTTTTGGCAAATCAAAAAGTCAATGGTGAGGAAGAACAAAAAATAAAATATCTTGTTAGACCTGAAACAAAACACTTTGTTTGGATTTTGATCTTGTTTTGTGTCAAATTAAAAAGATCCACATTACACTAAGGTAATTTTGAAATGAAAATTTGTTTCAAATCAAAGCTGAAATATTTCATTTAAATAATGTCACAATGAAAACTTTACTGCATTTTTTTGGAATTTATGTTTCAAACCCAAAACAATTTATAGAAATCAGGACAAATCTATGGAATGTTTCAGTCACTTTATATCTGCATTTTTCATTGGGGAAAAATATTAGTCAAAACATTTCAACCAGCTCTAATAATGGGTGCAGCCTTTTCTCGGTGATATCATGTCTCTACATTTTGGCCCAAACTAAAAAGTATAGTCATGTGAAAATTTTAAAATAACACAGGGAAAAATTAAAACAATGAGTATTCCTGTGGCACCTTAGGGCATGTCTACACTAGGAAATTATTCTGAAATAACTTATTTCAAAATAACTCCCAAAATAACTATTTTGAAATAGCATACCCACACTACAGGGAAGCCTCAAAATTAGTCCGAAGCAGGCTCCCTTAATGTGGATGCGCTACCTCGACTTGGGGTGTGTCTAGACTACAGGGTTTTGTCGACAAAAGTGGACTTTTGTCGACAAACTATACCTGCGTCTACACTGCCGCTGAGTTCTGTCAACATAACGTCGACAGAACTCGGCAGTTTTGTTGACGGCTGTAAACCTCATTCTACGAGGAATAACGCCTTTTGTCGAAAGAGTTCTGTCGACAGAAGGCATTATTGCATCTACACTGTCATGTCAACAAAGCAAGCCGCTTTGTTGACAGAACTGGATGTAGTCTAGACGCTCTTTGTCGACAGAAGCTTTGTCGACAGTATCTGTCGACAAAACTTCTGTCGACAAAAGCCTGTAGTCTAGATGTACCCTTAGAGCCTCAGGAAACCCGAGTAATTACTTTGAATGACTCTGGGGAGTAGTTATTTTGAAATAGTGGTAATGTGGATGCTCCACTGCTGCTATTTCAAAATAACTATTTCAAATAAGTGTTATTCTTCATGCAAAGCAGGAGTTATTATTTTTAAATAACCAGCCCCTTCTTTCAAAATAACGGTCTTGGTAGTGTGGACGCTCTGCTTGTTATTTTGAAATAAGGGAAGTTATTTCAAAAGAATTCTCTAGTGTAGACCAGGGCTTAGAGACTAACAAAAATATATATAGTATCATGAGCTTTTGTGGGCAAAACCCACTTCTTCAGATGATGAGCTCGTTAGTGGAACTCTTTCAAATCTCAAAAAAAAAAAGTTCTATTTAAATTTAAGGTAAAGGTTCTGATAGATTTTTATTTTATTCCAGCCTGTTTGCCCATTCTAGTTTGATGAGTATTTTAGACAAGCAATGTTTAGAGTATCAGGTGAATGAGTCATTGTAAATTGAATGTAGGAGATCAGGGGAAAAACTCCCCAGCTAACAACCTTGGCTGTGATTCTATTAAAACCATCTCACTTCATACTTGCAATGAAATGTTAATGTAAAGAGCGGCATTGACTTTTTTCACTCTATCATGTCCTCATTTTCTAAGTTTCCTTCAGAAGTGAACATGCTGAGTGTGACAGCATGTTCTAAAGAGATTGTTTAGAATGGAGTTCAGTGGAAGGGCACAACAGGCAGCAGTATTCTTTATTGAAGATAACCTTATAGGAGGGAATTTAACAGCAACGGTGCAGAATCTTTTATTTTTTAAATGGGGCCGCTTCAACCGTACAGCATAATAAATGGCAAAAGGCAGTGATAATACTCAAGACTTGTGTCAAATGTATGTCATTTCTTGTACTGGAGGAACACACACTATTTCTTAGAATATGACCTTGAAGCTATTTGGGCTTCAAAAATTTAAATATCTGAAGTGTATAAATGCATACTTTGCACTTTTGAATGAATCCCTTTTTCTCTGATGTGAACTGCTATTCCTCCATTATCAGTTTTATGGCTTCCTATAAAATAGAAGCCTGTCAGCAGCATTCATAATACTGCTGTGTTTACTTAAATGCTACCCAACAGCAGCACTATATAGACAAGTATTGTAATGTTTGTTGTCTAAACTAAATTACGGGCCAAATCTCAATGGCTTTAATTTATTGTGGGTTTTTTAATCTTAAGACATGCAGGCAAAACTGCCACTGACTTCATTAGAAATTATCTGTATAAGGAATGAGTTACAAATGAATAAGGATTGTCTGAATTTGTCTCTACTGATTCTTGCTGAAAAAATACCTTGGCTGGGGTATGATTGTCTTGTCTGCCAGCACAAAGTGGTCCTAAGGATACTTCAGGAATCCCACACACACAGGGTAGGGAAGCTAGATAGGTATCTAAATTAATCAACTGGGAAAGCGCTTAATGAAGTTTAAAAGGTAGCATGGCCCAGTGGAGAAGAGACTAGATTGAGATTCAGTGGATCTGCAATTGACCTGCTATATAAATCTAGGCAATTTGCTTCTGTATGTGATTTTACTTCCCCTTTCACCTTCTGTCTGTCTTGTCTATTTAGCCTGTGGGTCTTTGAGGAAGGGGCTGTCCATCACTGACTCATCATATGACTGTTTTCAGGAATTGTGAGGCAGAATCTTTTGCAACTATGGATTGCTTATATTTGTTAAGTTTTTGGCAAATGTCTTCAGTGTCCCATGAGTGATGCTGGAAATTTGTGGGGCCTTGACTATATAGCAGGAAAGAATTAAGCTCCCATGTAGAGTGTATGAAAGCTGGCATTAATTCTAACACTGTATTTGGGATGTAGTGTCCCAGGATAGAATGGGTCCATGTTGGCACTACCAGCAAAGTTCAGAGGCAGTGGAAGGGGTCATAGTATTCTTTACATTCTTCTATTTCCTGTGGGAAGGCTTTTGTGTTGGGAGTCCTGAAGTTGGAAAGTCAAAGTTGTATTTAAATAGGAAACCAGTTACCAGTATTAACTGCAGAAATCTGTATGAGGAATCAAAATGTTATTTTTGGAGGCAAATTTCATGTTGAATTGCATGTTTGCTGCCATGATAGACTATGCAAAGGCCTTCAAAATTGTGTTTATACAGATCAGAAGTGTTATAGCTTTCTCCACACTATTTTTTCTATAATATCGTATATTTACACAACAAGCCTAGCAGTATCAACTTAGGCATCAGATAACTGGTACAATTATATCCCAAGCCTATGTAAAGGGATGTCAAAATCTGTTCCTGGAAGTGGTGAAGTGGGTTACAGCAGAAATTTTTTGAGAGCTTGTAATTTTAATTTATCCATGCCTCAGTTCCCTATCTGTACAATGGGGACAATACCACTCACTTACCTTCCAGAGTCATGAAAATAAATTCATTAACATTTTAGAAGTACTGAAATACTAAAGTGATGAGTGCCATAGAAATTCTGTCTCAGAGCAGTATTTCAGTGGTATACAGTAAATAAGGTCTGAGGTTATATATTGAACAAGAAGGAGAGAACAAAATATTGAATATCTGCTTATTAAATAAATACCATTCTTCCTGTACATTGAGTGAGGCAGAGTTCTGGGGGGAAAATATGTTATCATGTCATTAAAGATTGAATTATAAAGCTTATGCACAAAGGTGGGGAATTAAGGTTGCCCAGGCAAATATTGAGTGTTTGACTTTGCAACCTTAATAATGTTCTTTTCCTTTGAGGGTACAGGGGAGGGGATTGTCTAAATATTACAGTAGAAACTCAGAGTTACGAACATCTGAGTTACAAACTGATCAGTCACCCACACACCTCATTTAGAACCAGTGCATAATCAAGCAGCAGCCGAAACAGAAAAAGAAACTAAAACAAATGCAGGACAGTATCATGTTAAACATAAGACTACTAAAAAAAGAGGGAAAGCAGATTTTTTTTCTGTATAGTAAAATTTCAAAACTGTATTAAGTCAATGATGAGTTTTAAACTTTTGAAAGAACTACCATACGCTTGATTCAGAGTAACAAATGTTCCCCAGTTACAACAAACCTTCATTCCTGAGATGTTTGTGAAGTTCCACTGTAATTTAAATGTAATTACTTTTGTAACCTTTTTATAAAAGGATTCCCTTTAGAAAATGTAGACATCAGAAACAGTTTTTAAATGGCAACCAGTGTTGAGTAATTATCTAGGGAGTGGGAAAGCTGTAAACATACTTATCAAATTTTCCTTTCATCAGGGTGCAGTGATGGGATACAGGTCACCGGAAAGGAAACGTGATTGTGTTTATTTTCTCTGAAAGCCTATTATACTACCTCTTCTGGCTCATGCTTTCATCCTTTCATTCATTTATTACCACTCCCACCATCTCTAGTTATAATCTTTATACTGTTTTCAGGATGGCTTGTGTGAAAAATCATGCTGGCCTGGGAACAGACTGATTCTCTATAGTCTCTCTCCCCATCAAACATAGCCATTCTATTTCGAGGGCTTTATTTATAAATCCTGGTTCTCCATTAAAGATATGCAGGGAAGAGAGGCACTTTTTCCATTTCAAAGTGTAGAAATGAGTGAGTCCCTTGAGTCTCTGAACTGATTTCCATCCCAGCGCAGGTGTTAAAACCATTTCTGTAGGTAGTGACTTGGGTAAAATCAAAGGCAACGCATACTAGCTCTTAATCCCAAAGCTGACATCTTCCTTCAAAATGAAGCTTTGATGTGCTACAGGGTGTGAAACCTCAGTAAGGATTGACATGAATTAGTCTCACTGTAAAAGAATAGTCATTCTGCATTTTGTTTTCAGTAGATGACCTGTTCTCTCTTAGACAGCACCTGTACTGAGGCATAGTGTCTGCTGAGTTGATTTGTAGCTCCTAAAGGCTGTCTAGATTGCAGGCTTCTTTCGGAAGAAGCGTTTCTGGAAGAGATCTTCTGAAAAAACTTCTTCCGAAAGAGAGCATCCGCACTGCAAAAGCGCATAGAAAAAGCAATCTGCTTTTTCGACAGATAGTGTTCATTCAGGGTATGTCTACACTATATGGCTCCGTCGATGGAGCCATGTAGATGAGCTTTGTAGACATAGCAAAATGAAAAGCGGCGATTAAATAATCACCACTTCATTTACATCAAAATGGCTGCTGCACTGTGCCGATCAGCTGTTTGTCAGCACAGCATGGTAGTCTGGATGCTCCGCGGTCGACATCAAAAGCCTTTGTCGACCACCCCGTTATGCCTCGTGGGATGAGGTTATGTATGTTATGTGATTCCATTTCCCTCTGCCACTGTTCTCCCATGAACAGTTCCTGTCCTAGCATTATCCTCCATCATGGCAACTATGGCATCATCTATCTTCCCAATTTGGTGTCTGATAGGCTTCATCGCCTCCACTCAACTTTCCCATCGTGTGCCACTCAGTGGTTTCAGTGTCAGAGAGGATGTTCCCAGATGTTGCTTCAAAAATTGCCATCGATGAGTTGATGCAGAGAAAAATACATAGATGCTTTGAATTACATTAAAAAATTCGGCAGCCTCACTAGAAGCTGATGTTGCATCACTGACCACCAAGTTCAATGAATGAGAACTGCATGGGACAAAAAAAACTTGAGGGTTTAACTCTCGGATCCGTGTCTGCACTCCTCTGTTCTTTCCTCTCATGTTGGCATCATTATCATAGCCCTGACCTCTCATGTCAGCTATCACAATTCCCATGTCTTCCAGCTTTTTAAGTAGCACATTTGTCATACCTGCTCCTGTAGTATCATCAATGTCAATAAATTCTAGAAAATGCTCTCTGTCAGTCACCATTGCAGGGACATTTTCACTAGGTTCTGTTGTTGTTACAAAACGCACCATTAAAGTCATTTGTTCCATATGGCTGATGTCAGGTGTGCAGTCCAGAATAACAGAGTAATATCTTGCTGACTTCAGATCTGCCACAATCTTCTGTTTGACTTTTGTTGCCAGTAACTGTATGATCTCATTTTGAATTGTTTTTCCAAGGTAGTGGAGTGTGTACATTTCTTGAGTGGTGGTGACTCTTCTTAGATGCTCCTGGGAGTACAGCATCAAACTCAGCCATCAACTCCACAATTTTAAGGAAGTTTCTATTGTTTGGCACATACAGCTGATCTGAAGTGCCATGCAGTGCTAGGTTTTGGGTAGCAAGCATTCTCACAATGGCAATGAGCCTTTTCAGAACATTTTGCCAGTAAAGAGATTCTGATGCAATCTTCTCTTGATGCTGATCATTTATGGTGGCCTTTAACCTTAGTCTCATCTCAAACTCTTTCTACCTATGGAATGCTCTCTGGTGATTTGCTGCCTTCTCATGGCATACCATGAGCTTTCTATGCTCATAGATTTCTAGCCAGATTTTTCCAGTCCTTTGTTCCTGTAGAACCCAATGTGGCTGGAACATTAGACTGGAAGAGTTTGCAACAAAACCAGCATGCAGCATTCTGGGTTTTTGAGTACATGGCCTCTCCACTTTGTCACCATAGGGGATTTCACGCCAGTAATGTGTTGGATGGAAATTTCTATTTTCATTGTCTTTGGGGAACATGAAGTTTTTCACTTGCTGTGGCCCATGCAGTACAAGGAAGTCCCTCAGGATACTGCTCAAGTGGGTCCACAGAGCTGGATCATCTAGACTTAAGGAACTAAACTCAGCCGTAGCTGTTTCTTGTGCCTCCACCACACCGCCTCTTCTCTGATCCACACTTTTCTTCAGGAATGTGCATGGTTACATCCATTTGAGATGGAGGTATGGATGCTGCAGTAGCTGACAGGTCACCTGCACTCTGACTAACTGGAAGATCAGGCAACTCCTCACCACTCACATCTTCACTGGGGCCGGAAGGCTCACTGTGAACATTTGTGTCTATGTATCTCAGGAGAGCTCCTTCCTGCTTAGATAGAAAAGTTTCCTTTGCTTTCTTTCTTTTTCTGAATGCTGCCCCAGAGGGGCGTTTTCTTCTTTCACTTATGACTGCTGTTCTGTGCCAGCTATAGTGGCTCTCAACACTCAGTTGAAGGGGACAGATAAGCAGGCTGGTAGCAGGGCCTGAGTGAGGGAAGGTATCAGCATTTTAAGGGCCTAACTGGTTCCTACTACTTCAGTTGACTGCCTGTTCTCCTCAAGTGGGTTCAGGGAAGCAGCAGGAAACAGGAAGCTCCCTGAGAAGCTGGTGTTAATCAGTCGAGGCTCCTGGGGGTGCTAGAGAGGTACAGAAGAGGCTCCTCCTCCTCTCTCTCCCTGCAGCTCCTGCTGCTTTCTGTTATTCCCTCTCACCTTTTCTCCTGCCTGCCTGTTATGTCTCTTGTGCCCTCCTTCCTCCAGCACAGCACTCCACCATCTCTGTGCATCTAGAGCAGAGAGAATACATATGCACCAGCAGCAGACACAATTTTCTACACTCTGGGTCTAGTGGCGCCTCCCCCCCCTTTCCCAGTCTGGCACCTGAGGCGGCCACCTCAGTTCATCTCATGGTAAGGCCAGCCCTGCAGCTAAGGATATACCTTAAAGAAACTGATTATAAGCAAATCAGAAGTCAGGTGGGACTGGAGAAGTACCCAACCACTGTGTGAGGTCGGGGGGGAATTTTTCTTCAGAAAATTTTTAAAAAAGCACAATATCAAACATTGCTATCTTGGACATCCAATTTTAAAACTATATAAATGAAACAAATACAACTCAGTTCTATATGTGTAACTTGATTTATCAGTCTGGCCTTCCACCAAGATTCTAAAAGCTAAGAAACCATCACCACCACGCTCAATGAACTTCATGTATTTCTAAAGAACAATTTAGGTCAGGCAGGTGTGATTAACATTTTTGAATGAATTATGAATTAGGGTTCAATCCTTGGGAATTCCCACCCAACTTCAACACCAATTGATATGTCCCCCAGAACAAGTCAAGGTGCTCATCCCCAAAAAGTGCTTAGCTCTTTGTAGGATTTGGTCCTTCATCAGTAAAAAGAATGCAGCAGACTAATTATTTAGACTTTTCTAAATCATTTTATATAATGGTTAACAAAGTGTTACTTAAAAAAATAATTCAAATAGCCTTGGAAATGACTGAGCACAGTCAGGTAGAATAAAAACCAGCTGAAAGGCTGTAAACATAATGTAGTGATAAACAGCAATGTGTATTTTTGTCAGAGATCTAGTAGGTTCTGCTGCTATTGATTTGAAGCACACTTTTATTTAATATCCATATTAATAATTAGAAAGAAGAGGTAAACAGCATATTAAATTCAGTTCACTACATTGGAAAGTATAGTAAGAAATGATATTGGAGAGGTACTACAAGGGTTCCTAAAAAGGTTAAAAGTATAGACAAGATGTTTTTAAAAAAATGCAAGCTGACTAGGGAATAACAATCTGAAATAGATACTTAATGGGAGAGACATATTTTAACAGCAATGATATTGAAGGAGATTTGGAAAGAGTTCTGAACAGCAAATTACCTACACACTTCCTGTTTTGCTACCCTATTGCATTACACTATGAATTTTGGCCACTTTAAATGAATGTCTTGAAAGTGACAGGAAGACTGATTAAAGGACTAAAGACACTGACATATGAGAAAAGATTTGATATAATTAAAAGCCATTCTTGGCCCAAAAATGACAGAAAAGGCAATGATATCTGTTTATAAGTATATAAAGAGTATACGTATCAGGGAAGGTTGGAATTGTTAGGTTGGTTTAAGAAAAAGAAGAATGTAGGCAGAACATCAGGAAATATTTGCAATGGTATTAAACTACAGTCTCATAAGGGAAAAAGTAGAATCCCTATTGTTTGAACTTTATAAACCTAGCCTGGACAAATCACTGAAGGATACCCTAAAAGGAATAGCAGCATGCTGTACTACGGGATGAAATTGTTCTTTTCTAAAACTAGTCAAAGGTTTTACACTCAAGTTTTCCAAATGAAAAAAAAATGGTCCTTTTCAGAAAAAACCAGCAAACTTTTCATTAAATTGTTACCATTATTGCACTTACATGTTTATTTTCCACACAAAAAAATTTCAGCCAAATTATCAGCAGTTTTTGTTTATTTAAAACTGGGTTTTCAGTAAAAGACATTTTTCTGTAATAATTTCAATTTAAAATGTACATTGAAGTTTGATGAAAATATCATAGCAAATAAATAAATTTCAAACTTTGCAGCATGGACACACTTCAGATTTTCTAAATGTGTTGCCAAATTGCATTTTATGACTAGTTTTGACTTTTCCCTCTATTTCTGTCATCCTCCAGAGTATTCTCCATATTGAGGGCTAACTGAGGATCAGTGTGGCAACCACAACTCTTAATCTAGTACCTTATGTATTTATTTTATTCTTGAACATCTGTAATATGGCCAATGACTTCATGATTCATGAATTGCAAATACAACTTAGATGGAGCTACTATAAAGTGGGTGCATAACTGTCTGGATAACTGTTCTCAGAAAGTAGTTATTAACGGTTCACAATCCTGCTGGAAAGGTATAACAAGTGGGGTTCTGCAGAGGTCTGTTTTGGGACCGGTTCTGTTCAATATCTTCATCAATTATTTAGATATCAGCATAGAGAGTACGCTTATTAAGTTTGCAGATGATACCAAACTGGGAGGGGTTGCAACTGCTTTGGAAGATAGGGTCATAATTCAAAATGATCTGTACAAATTGGAGAAATGGTCTGAGGTAAACAAGATGAAGTTTAATAAGGACAAATGCAAAGTGTTCCACTTAGGAAGGAACAATCAGTTTCGCACAAACAGAATGGGAAGCGACTGTCTAGGAAGGAGTACGGCAGAAAGGGATCTAGGGGTTATAGTGGACCACAAGCTAAATATGAATCAACAGTGTGACGCTGTGGCAAAAAAAGCAAACATGATTCTAGGATGCATTAACAGGTGTATTGTGAGCAAGACACGAGAAGTCATTCTTCCACTCTACTCTGAACTGATTAGGCCTCAGTTGGAGTATTGTGTCCAGTTCTGGGCACTACATTTCAAGAAAGATATGGAGAAATTGGAGAAGATCCAGAGTAGAGCAACAAGAATGATTAAAGGTCTACAGAACATGACCTGTGAAGGAAGACTGAAAGAATTGGGCTTGTTTAGTTTGGAAAAGAGAAGATTGAGACGGGACATGATAGCGGTTTTCAGGTATCTAACAGGGTATCACAAGGAGGAGGGAGAAAACTTGTTCTTCCTGGCCTCTGAAGATAGAACAAGCAGCAATGGGCTTAAACTGCACCAAGGGAGGTTTAGGTTGGACATTAGGAAAAAGTTCCTAACTGACAGGGTGGTTAAACACTGGAATAAATTGCCTAGGGAGGTTGTGGAATCTCCATCTCTGGAGATATTTAAGAGTAGGCTAGATAAATGTCTATCAGGGATGGTCTAAACAGTACTGGGTCCTGCCATGAGGGCAGGGGACTGGACTCGATGACCTCTCGAGGTCCCTTCCAGTCCTAGTATTCTATGATTCTATGAAAGTTCTTTGAGATTTCCCCAGTAAAAATGAGAACTGCCATAGAATTTGAAATCAAGTGAAGCTCACATCCTACTTTAAACAGAGTGCAACATACTCCATGTATATAATCTCAATTTATTCTCTTCCTTAGGCATGATTTTATTGGTAATTCAAATGACAGAACATAAACCTCTCCTCAAACTTTCTCCCAAAACTTGGCTGCTGATCAGGATTCACTGCAACACTTTGAGTTCCAGAATCTAGTTACTTTTGTCCCATTTCTTTCAAATAACTTAGGGGCAACATGAACCAGAAATAAAGAGTTTTTCTTGCCCTCTTCAGACCGATCATAATGTGAATATAGCTGTGTGTATTAAAGTATATTATTATATGGGATAGTGAAAACAACAACAGTATCTCACTGTGAGGTATGTATTGCCTTTCTGCATTCTGGTAGACCACCAAGTAACCTGGTACAGTTCAGCCAAGTAGGTCCAAAGCCCACAACCCAGAGTTCCATATAAGTCTAAAGGGGCTGAGGAACAGATCAGGAAAGATTAAGTTGCAACATCTGGGCGGTCATTAAACTACAGGGTCAACTGCCAACTATCGAAAGAACAAACAGGGAAAAACGTGGTTTGGTGGTGAAGGAATGTTTGGTCTTTCTCTGAGATGTTGACCTTTGATTTTTGTACCTCCTTGATGTGGACGAAAAATTGTGGTTTTCTTTTTGCTTGTTTGTTCATTCAATGACCACTGGTGAGGAAAATCTATCCAGTGACATGCAGGTACTAGTCTGCTTTCCCACCTATCATACCCTACATACTCATTTCCTGGATGTGAGTGACAATGTGTTGAACCAGATGCTCAGCTGCTGTAAATCACCATAGCTCCAAGGAAACCTACTGAGCCATTGCATTCATATGATGATTTATATCTTGCATAGGCGTCCTGAATACTTACTTTTCTGAAAATGAGTTACAATAGTAAGTGCATCTAAATTCATTTCCTGGGCTATCACAAATAACAGGATAAACTTTCTGAAGAGAGTTTCCAGGCTGTATAAAGACACTGCACAACCCATGTATCATAACTCTCCGGGGCATAGTCAGGTACAAGTTAAGCATCATTAGAGCCCTGAATTGGAAGGATTTTAGTGGGTCCATTTACCTGATGCAGTGATTGGTTTTAATTTGTTTTGTTCATGCATCTTGTCTTTTCTTGTCAATATTTTAACATTTTTAACATTAATATTTTCAAATATAAGCATTTTCATTGTTTCTTCGTAGATATGAAAAAAGTTTCCTCCTCAATTTTCAAATGCTTGTGTTCCCACCAGAAATATTTTGACTCATTTCGTAAAAAAAAGTCAAGCACAGAAATGAAAAACTATTTTTTCTCTATTTATACATGAGCCAATGAAGGGTGTATAAAAATTCATAGGCTTTGGTTCCCAGGGAAAGGCTGCTGTGAATCAGATGATTCAGTAAATTTCAAGCACTTTTTTCCATATGGGTTGGTTAAAACTTAACGGGTTATGAAAGATCATCACATTGTGTTCCAGATGTCCAGCAAATCTTTTTCAAATATCATAACAGTGCTTGGTTGGAACCCTTCACATGAGTTTTGGCAAAAGTTTCTATAAAAAGCTTTTGAAAAGTCAGTTGTGATTCATGGGAAAGTTTTATTCCAGAAGCAGAGAAATCAGTGTGGTGACAATGAAGTGGTGCAGGCAGCATTTTCCACTGTCAGTGGTGGAAAATGTAACCAGGGGAGTGACCAAGAGAAATTGATGGCATGAAAAAGGGTAGGTGCTTACATTCCTAACTGATTCAATGTGAAAAATGATCCACTTCACAGTGAAATATAAAGCTTTTTGTATTTTCCAGCCAAAAATCAACAAAAACTGGACAGGCTTCCATGAAAATCAAGGTACCAATAGGCTCCATGTTGGGAACTCATAAGTACACTTAGAAATAAATACTAAGTATTTATTAAGCTTTAAAAGAACAAATTGTTCAATTAAGTAATAACTACATAGCCTTACTTCCACATCCAAACATTGTTCATGTCACAATTATTACTTCTCCCCACCCACACCCATCTACTCAAAGGATGAAATACAATACAAAACTAAAAATGTAAGACTGCAAGATGGGATAGTTATTAAAGTGCAGCAGAAGGTGAAACAGAAGGAAAGCCAGAACAAGGGAGGGAAATCCCTAAAGCCAACATTTGCATATATAAGAGCCCAAATTTAGATACCTGTATCCATCTGTAGAGACTCAACTAAGCAGCCTGATTTTTCTGAGGTGCTGAAGACTTGTGGTTCCCATCAATTCCATACATGATACTTAGGTTGAGACCAAGTTTCAGAGGAAGCCAAACTTTTAAAACAACCTCCAGTGTGTGTTTTGTTGCTATGAGTTCTCACATCTGTTCCTATTGAAGACACTGGTCAAATTCCTGCCATCTTCAGTGTGATCATAATTGGGCTTCTTTAGGTCATATATGTGACAACTTTTAACTCATTGTAATCAGTTATTAAGATTGTTTGCTGTCAATATGGGTTACAGCCACACATTATCTGATAAAAGCGATTTTAGGAACTTTTGTAATGGCTGACCATGTGTTGCCACAGCCAGAAGCCTAGGCTGCTGCTTGGGCATCTTCCTTGAACTGTTCCAACACACTGTTTTGTTTTGTTTTTTGCTAAGCAGACAGAATCCCATAGCCATGTTTGTGTAACTGGCTTGGTCAGTCCTGTTTTCTAAGAGCTATCCCTATGGTCGAGTAATCCAGAGTGCATTGCTGCACATGTTCTTGTTGCAAGTTCCCCGTTCTACCCTCTGCTAAGTCAGTGTGAGAGAGCTGCCCAGGTTTTCCCTGGTATGAAATTATAAGACTACCGTTAGGCTGCAAAATGGCAGCCCAAGGGGGACACAGCACTTCTGGGTTTACCCACCGAATGAGCCCATTATGGAAGCAGCTTTACCAATGTCACTACACTCTCTTGCCCATGTGTCTCAAACCTGTCCTACAGAGACAACTGCTGCAGTTAAGAAAGTAGGTTAATCTCTATGCTTAATACATTCCCTGCTGAGAGAGCCAGGGAGACTGTCAGTTATGGTCCTGTGATTCAAACAGCTGTCCACAAGGTATTGGGACACTCCTTTCCACGCACTCCTTTCCAGTAGGCCTCCAAACAGTCATTTGATGTCAGTGTGTTTTGGCCAATTTTAGAGTAGGTTTTTATTTTATTTATTTCATTTACTTCCTTCCTGGTTTCCTCATGAACTTCAAGCACTTTGAATAAGATTACCGACCACTTTAGGCTTTGCCCTGGATGCTGTTTGCTTATTGTGCCAGGAACTGCATGTAGGAACAATAAAAAGGGAGCCCTTTCTCTTAAAGCCTCGGTACCAAGCAATGGGGAATAGGTGCAAGATCCCTGTGGGTGAGAAATGACAGATAAGAAAAGCCTATTGTATAAAAGAAAGAGGGATAATTTCCTATTCTAATGTGGCACCACACTTACAAAAGCTGCTGAATTATTTTAAAACAAACAACGTGCATTGAATCGTTTCTATTTATGTATGAGCACTTTTGGCCATGAGTGATACCCAGATGATGAACGAATAATCAAGCTGTGATGAGGTAGAACAAAGGGTGTGTGATTGTCATGAAATAAACCCTTCCCCGGGGTTTTTAAAGCATCAGCTGCAGATGAGGCCCCCAGTCAATCAGACGTGTGATTGCATCATGTAAACGACACCCTCTAGACTTGCCCTATTTGCTCTTATGAAATTCCTGTCAGTTTTTACATATAAATAATTCAGGTAAATGGCTCTGGCCACTGCAAGCTGCCAATTATTACAATGCCACCACTCACCATCACTCATTACCATTGTGTCAACTGTGCTGTTACAAATCCTCCTACTTCCAGATGAGGAAAAGGTTACTCAGGCTTTAGCTCATGGGCGCTTATTTTCCAAGATTTCCCCTTTCCCCCAAAATAAATAAATGAATGTAATTGAAATAAATACATTGGGTCTATTACATTTATAGAAATTTTAAAATATCTAGAAGTCTGTAGCTTAAGATGCTTTTATGGACCCAATCCTCAGGTGAAAATCGCCAATGAAACCAGCTGTCCTAAACACAGCCCTAATGACTGTGTACTCCTTTCTCTCAAAAGCATTGTGGCATAACGTATGTCTGAGATTTTGTATTTTAATATTTGATTTTCAGGGAATGGATAAATGTTCTTTGATAACTGGAGGGCTCATGGAAACTGTCTGCTTTAACTCATAAGTGAAGTGATTTGGCATTTCCATTTTAAAGGAACTCATCCTACAAGAACATGTATATGATAGGAATGCAGGCAATGGCTA
Source organism: Rafetus swinhoei (assembly GCA_019425775.1). Classification (NCBI taxonomy): domain Eukaryota; kingdom Metazoa; phylum Chordata; order Testudines; family Trionychidae; genus Rafetus; species Rafetus swinhoei. Next base: position 62,527,188 of record CM033427.1, read on the forward strand.
GTAGAGCTGTATTTTGGGAGTGAATATGGTGGTTTTGCCTGGAGACTAACATCCACTTTGATAGACCTAAAAGATGTATGACATGTTGCTAAGTCATGTTGCTGACATTGAGCGAGTCCCCCTGCCGTAAGCAGTGAGCATAAACAGTGTCATTAGTGCAGTTTCACCAGTTTGATATACGACTCATCTCATGTTATGCCAGCTCTCTCTCTCTCTCTTCCCCACTACACTCATTCTGACAAGCTTTTAAAATCATAATCAGGATGTATTCCTTTTAAGACTCTTTTAAGTCTCTGGCACACACCACTGGCATCTTAAAGTGTTAATCTTTGTGGAAACGTTCAGTGTAAATTATTGGCTTTAATAAACCGTATCGGATGAAGTGTACAGTTTCTGTTATTCAAACACCTGGGTACAATAATCCTCATACTTTGTTTTACTTTGTGCTCCTTTGTGGAAAAGAAAGAGTTCTGGGCTCTGAATTAGTCATTGACCTTTGTTCGGTGGCTTGAATCACTATTCTTTGGTGATTAAATGATGCTTCACGGACTACTCAGCCAGAGCCAGTCAATAAGCTATTAGTGCCATCATCACTACTGTGTCACTGCTCAGACCTGAATAGTGCGATTAGTTCTATTATCAAAGCCTTAGCAACCCCATGGTAAAAGCACACTCGGTGATTTTTGAAAGCTTTACATGGTATTCAAAAGAATCATGAATTCTTCCCGGTGACCAATATGTAGCTATCTGGCAAACTTGCACATACCAGTTCAAGACTTTAGGTTTCATCTGTTGGCTGAATTGTACATTGAAATCAATATATCCATGGGGGGGTAGGAGGAGGAGATACATTTTAGTAGTGGGGCAAGAAGGTCACTTTGCCAGAAAAAGCACAATTGTGGAGTGACTGATCCCCAGGAAGAGTGATGAAAGAAAACGACAAAGGTCTTTGTGGTGCTGATTTGTCCCATGTGGTGGAAACATGGTTGGTTATTAGCAAAATATTGCTCTGATGTGGCCTTGTGGCCTCCTGTATTAGTGTTTTGTTTAAGGATTAATGATATGGTACGGGAAGTAGGGTGGAACTAAGGTACTGTAAAATACTGTCCTTCACTTGTTGTAGATTCATCCATAGCCCATCTGCTATCTTTGGCAATATAATAGCCATGAGAACTGTAAAGCTAAAACACAAAAAGACACCAGCATTTGTTTCATAAGGTGGGCATCTTCACTGAGGAAGAACCTTCTAGGTCTCTTCAAACTAGTCGTGTCTTTGTCAGAACATTTTTGTTTGCTGTGTCAAAGTGAAATACAAACTGCTTGCAGACTCAGTGAGTTCTTCCCCAAAGACTTCTCTGGCAATGCCCCTAGCAATAAGATACACTATGTATCATGTAAGACAACTTTAAAGTAAGATGCCTGGGGGAAAATCTTCGGCTAATATGTATTGCTTTATGGGTGTGAAATACTGGAAAGTCAGGTAAGGAATCTGAGGTTTTTTGGGGGGAAGGATATGGTGGTGATGTTTGGATTATGCTGGGATGTTGGTGTTATTTCCTTTATACTTTTGCTTTAATTTCATTTCAGTAGCTGACAGTTTCACAGGGCAGTTTTGACAAGGTAGCTGTCAAAAAAAATTGTGCAGGAAGGATATTTGCCTTGAGGATAGTTAGTATAGCTATGTTTTTATGTGTGTGAGTAAGCATATCTGCCACATGGGTTCAAAGTCATTGGGGTTGTTATTTTCTACAAATTTAATCTGATGTCATGGCCTATTCTCTGCGTGCGTGCGTGCGTGCAGGCCCCCTGAATCTTTGCCACAAAGCTAGCTAATAGCAATGTAAAAATTGTAAAGTTTGATATGTTAAAAAACATTGTTTTTACTTTTAAATCTGATTTTTTAGCAAAAGCTCCATCACTTTGATCAACAATACATGAACATTAGGGGTTAACTCCATGTGCCTCTATCACATGTGCTAAGCACCAACTGACTCTCAGGTAAGGCAACTGACTCTCACTTTCCCTTTCTCAGTGCCTCAGGGTTGCACATGGCTCATGAATCCAGCTATATTTCCTCTATTGTTGGTTGGGTTTTTTTGAACCACTTCTTAAGAAAATATTGAATTCAAAAATATTGCTTTTTATCTAATTCACTAATCATATGTTACTTCATCCATACTGAACATGTGAAAACATGCCACAAAAGTCTATAGGCTTCCTGTCACATGGCAGGACTCACTGCCGTGGTGTCTCGTTCTGGTCAATTCAACCCTGGAGTGCCCCCTTCCTGCCGCTGTCTCACCTACTGTATTCTGTTTATGTGTTAGTGGTTCTGCCACCTTATATTAGAACCCGCATCTCTCCCAGATTGTGGCACCCTCTCTTCTGGGTACTGCCCTGCTGCAGTGCCCCCACAAGGAACCCCCAACCCCTATCCCCATCTTGCCTCAGTGACCCTACTGCATGTCGTCATCTAGACCCTTACATCAGAGGCCAACTGCAGTCTGAAATGGCCCCTAATAATTGACAAGGGGTGCGGACCTGCTGCCTTCTTCTGCCCTGGCTGCCTCCCTGCAGCCCAAGAACCCTCAGCCCTTGCTTCAGGCCCTGCATCCTGGGAGTTTGCCTGGCTAGCGCTCCCCAGCTCTGCCTGCCTTTCCCCAGCACTGCTCTGTATCAGGAAGCCTCTCACTTGCCTGGCAGCCAGATCCCTCCTGCTCCACAGCTGGAGCAAGAGTGAATGAATCTTCTCCCAGGAGCCCTTATTTATACAGCCCTCAGCTGGGCCCTAATTATCTGCTATCTGCCGTAGGAGCTTGCTCCACAGCCTCAGGGCTGGATTTAATCCTTCTTAGGTTAGTGTGTGGGAGATGACTGGTCACACTTCCCTTGATCTTTATATAAAATTCTCATTGGCATCAGTGTTCCTACGTGTGTTTTTTTTCCTCATCTTTCCAGTTTTCAACAAATGTGTGTGGGTGAGGATTTTAATCGTAACACTGAAACTAAGAACTGAGATTAAAAAGAACATAAAGTGTAAAGGAAGAAAGACTGGCAGATGTGTAATTTAACTTAAAGAAGAAAAATAATGTCAGAAAGATTTGCAGATGGTACTTCAATGGAAAGGATAGTACAGAACAACTTGTAGGCTACATCTACACTGCAAGGTTTTTGCTCAAAACCAGCTGTTCTTGCGCAAAAACCCGTGAAGCGTCCACACCTCAAATGTGCTTTTGTGCAAGGAAATCAAGAGTAAAATGGCAGAACAGAGGGCTTTTTCCACCACAGGTAAACCTCCTTTTATGAGGCATAACTCCCTTTGTCAAGAGTTCTTGTGCAAAAAGGCAAGTGTGGACGATCCTGAGAGGTTTCTTGCGCAAGAAACCCCTATGGGAAAAAGTACAGATGCTCTGATGGCCATTCTGTGAATGGCAATGAGAGCTTTCTTGCACAAGAACACCCATGCAGTGTGGACGCTCTCTTGCATAAAAGCACATTGCTTTTGCGATGTGCTTTGAGCTGTGGACATGCTCTTGCGCAAGAAGTTTTTGCGCAAAAACTCTTGGACAAAAGGCTTCTTGCACAAGAAGCATGTAGGGTAGATGTAGACATACTATTTCCCAGTCCCACCTATCCACTGTATTATTCCACAGTATGAAACCTTTGTTCTAGCAAAGAGAAATGGGTCAAAGCAATGTCAGTTCAGAAAATGGCCAGTATTTTGAACTGTCTGTTCCTGATAGAATCAAGCTGATTTGGAATCTGCCTGGACTTGATTCAGCTATCAATAAATAAGTTGCCATCTGCACATCTAATTTAGAAACTAAGTCAGTATAATAGAGCAATAAATTCCCTGCATCCAGTTAATAACTGGCAGTGGCCCCTCAGTTGAAAATAAATCAAATAAATAAACAGAATCTGAAGAAAGGCTGCATAACAAACAGTGAAGCAACCAGATAAAGAAAAGTTTCCACCCAAGCTGTGAAAAACCTTTGCTGGGAGAAAAAGAGGATTCAGGGCAGAAGTGGGGTGGGAAAACTCTGTTACAATTTATGATTTGTTGAAATTTGCCGATGGGATTTTTTAACTTTTTCCCCCCAATTTTTGAACTTTATGACACTGCATCAGTGATAGAGCATATCTATTTAAGAGTTTGAGTCTAGAAACATTAGACTCTAATTTCAACGTGTAAACCAAAAATGTAACTGTTCTAAAGAGTTAAACATAAAATGATGAAAACATCATGTGGTCGCTGTGCTCATTAAGTCTATTCAGAAACCACAAGAAATGTTTAGAATTCTCTCTAGAGTGGAATTGTCAATTGACATGGAAGAGCTGAATATTGATGTCTCTGCAAGTGAGACAATGTCAATGCTGTTGCCATCATCAAAGCACAAACTTCAGAGATAAACCCTGTTCCAGATCTTCCTGTAGCTCTTCAGCATCAGTTTCATTCAAAAGACACCCACAAAATGCCAAAGATCAGTCTATGACTGTGCCATAAATACAAATGGAAGGCATATACTTGAATGTGTAAGTTGCAGCTTCCTTTTATGTGAACATCACTTTCAGCATAGCACAAAATGAACAAATTAAAGATATTATTTCAGGTTGCTGTAGAAACACTCTTCTAGACAGGTTTAAACTCATAGGCCTGCTCTTATGAGCCAAAGATACAGGAAGAGAGGGAAAAATAAATGAATAATATTCATACAAGATGGTTTATTAAGCCACATAATAACTATAGGCATCTATTCAGGGAAAATGCATTTCCACTTAATGCAATTAAATCTACATCTCAAAAGTAGTAATGCAAGTTGCTCAGATAGTAAAGACTGTGGAAGGGTCAGGCCAGGGAGCTGCTGCAGAGGGGGAAAAAGGCAGCCCAAAAGGGTAAAAAAAAGCAGAGAGCTGCAGGCCAATTAGATGCAGCTGGGAGGGAGCTGGCTCAGGCAGATTGGGGCCAGCTGACTCCTCTGCTGGCTGACTGAGGGCCTTTAAAAGCCTCAGTAGTTGGCAGCTGGGGTGGTGGAGGTAGAGGTTTGAGAGAATAATCTGCAGCAGCATTAGGCAACAGCAAGAGAGGGAGTTTGAGGAGGTGTAGCCAGGCTTCCTACCACAGAGACCTGCTACAAACCCCAAGCTTTGGGGTTAGGAGCGAGAGGGCTGCCCAGTGGTGGCCTGGGTAAGAGGGGCTCTTGCCCCAAGACACAGGCTACATCTACACTGGTGCTTTCTCACACAAAAACTCTTTTGTGGAAGAGTTCTTGTGCAAAAACTCTTCCAGAAGAGAGTGTCTACGCTGGCATGTGCTTTTGCGCAAGAGCATCCATGCCAGTGTAGATGCTCTCTTGTGCAAGAAAGCTCTGATGGCCACTTTAACCCTAGGGCTTTCTTGCACAAGAAATTCATGTTCCCTGTCTACACTGACCTCTTCTGGAAGAGCTCTTGTGCAAGAGGGCTTATTCCTGAGTGGGAGTGTCAGAGTTCTGGTGCAAGAAGCCCTGATTTTATACATTAGAATGTCAGTTTACTTGCGCAAGAACATGCGGCCAGTGTAGACAAGCAGCAAGTTTTTGCGCAAGAGCAGCTGCTTATGTGCAAGATCGCGCCAATGTAGACACAGCCACAATGAAAGATGGGAGAACAACTCAGGTGTAATCAGCCTGAACCTCTGACAAATGAATAGGTCACCATGAAGCCTTGTTTAGAAGAAGTTAATACACAACAGAGTCCTAAAATATATCATAGGAATTCAAAAACAGCTCCACAAATGCAATCATGATTGGTTCCAAAAAGCATACTGATGCTCCAGCTTTCTAGTGGAACTCCCAAAGATTTTGCTCTAGAGCCTGGACTGTGCTGTAGCTGCTTTGTGCTGGCAGTGCAAAAAGACACTACAATTAGTGTGACTAGACAAAGGAAGGCCATTCCAGTCTTGGGCAATGGTAAAGCATTACAGGATCCAATTCTGCACTACCACCTCTCTCTTAGAAGACATAGGAGGCATGCCCAGGGTGTTCTGTGCCATGCTGAGCAATTGCCACCATATTAGACCCCCAAAACCATTAGCAGCCAATCCAAATTAGAACAGCTATAGAGCTGCTCTCAACTTAGCCAAGGGAACTGTCTCAGTACACAAGTAGGTCAATAAAGCACAAAGATGGCTTATAGCTACCATTGCACTTCACCCTACTGAACTGCATTGTGCATTTCTTGGCCAGAGCTGAGATCCTGAGTCTTTGTTTGTACCAAGCCTCCAGAAGAATGCTGAAATTTGTGCTAAGCATAAGGAGAAACTTGACCAAAACAGAGAAGAAACATTATTCACAACCCAGAACAGTGCTGAAGCACTAAACCTACAAAACCCATTTAAGGAAGCTTCAGTGGAATGTTACGCATTCTGGCTACTGGAGCTGGCTGGGAATTTTTCAGTGGAATATTTTTCCATTGGAAAATGCACATTTGTCAAAAACTTAAACTTTTATGGAAATAGGTGTATTTTGATTAATTTTTGAGGCAGGGAAAGAAAACTTTTTGAACCAGAATATTCTGATTTCCCATTTCAAATTTAGTTTTTAATTCAATTTTTAAATGTTAACTTTTATTTTCTATTATATAAATATGAAATTGGAATGAAATGTTTCAATTAACTCAGAATAATTTGGGGGGGAGAGCATTTTGTGTCATGAGAAATTTTGAATATTTTTATTTGCACTCCATTTTGGAATGGATTTGGTTTTTGTTTGTTTTCAAAATTACAGAATTTCCCTTGAAACAAAATCTGATTCCCACCTAACTTTATTGGTGACAGTATGGTTGCAGCCTCAGCGGGAATCTGGATTGATCTAATTAACTGCTAAAAAACTAGAATTGTACAAAGACAAAATATAAACTTGATTTAGAGAGACAATGGGTATTAGGCCTCATAACGGATCCGAAATACAAAGTTTATTCATAGATTGTACCCAGAGTGAGAAGGAGAGGCTGAATCTATATGTAATCCTGAGTGCCATCAGTCACTTCTGTTTGTAGTGTTGGTTCCCAAGATATGAGAGAGGTAAAGTAATAAGAGGTAGGTGAAGTAATGTCTTTTATTGGGCCAACTTTGGTTGATGGAAGGGACAAGTTATTGAGCGTCACACAGTTCAGGACAGACCTCAGGAAGAGCTCTGTAAAAATCCAAAGCTTGTGCCTTCCACCAAAAGAAGTTAGTCCAATAAAAGGTGTTACTTTACTTTATCTTTCCTGTCTCTTTCCTTCTCTTCTAGCATTTAAAATTGAAGATCCCGCCTTCTACCTCATATCTGTATTTGTGAAGTGGATTGTATCACAGTTCATTGATGAGAATGGTGAAAAATTGCACAAGAAAAACAGGGAAAACAATATTGTTAAATTCATCATTGAAAAATCAGCATGAATCAAGTGTGTTTTGATCACATTTCTATTCATTTGGTAGAACTTCAGAAAAGTATGTAGGTTCTAAAAAAAGTAATACACTGGTAAGCGTATTGGAGTTTAAGGGCAGATACAAAAGGGTATTGGGCCTAACTAGTTAATAGAGTGAAGAATTAGTTGTGTTCTTGTGTTTTACTTGCAGAACCAAACAAAATAAACAAGGATCACATTAATGTTCCTCTGCACAGTGAATCCCCACCACTAAGAGGGCTGGCTGTAAGTGGCTAGTGGAGGTAGCTTGAGATCATGGCTCTTAACAGATCATAGTGTCATAAGAGGAAGAAGTGGTGCAGGAAGCTGTGAGGAGACATTGGGTCCTGTGCCGATCATTCTGCCCCTATGCGTATAAGTGGCTTTGGAGGGCTTTACCCCTATCTCATCCCTGTTCTCCCAATGGAAGGATTAGATGAAAACTCCACAATCTGAGGTATGGAGTTTCCTGCTTATACATAACTTTTATCCTCATAGAGGCACATCTGGCCTGTATTTTTTTACTTAACAATATATATAATAAAACTTACATCTGGCCTGGTGCTCTTCTATGATCACTTCTATGCCAAGTTTCAAAATGATGTGAGTTGAAAAGGCTTAAATTTACAGGGCTAAATTCTGGCCTTTGACACACATTGAAAATCCTGAGGGCAGAATTTGGCCTTGTATTTCTTAAAACATAGGATCAATTCAGTACTTTACCAGCTGACTATATTTAATACTGGCAATGGGGTAGACTCTCTGCTATAAATAGGTTATTTTTCATCTTTGATTTGAGTGAATCTGTGAACAGGGGAATACAGCCAGGTTATTTTTCACACATTTACTATTAGCTTGTTCTGTAAATATTTTCAGGTGAATAGAATTTCACACATGACAAAATTGTTGGAGAGCATTGTAAATAGGCAATGGTTTCCCATCATCACTTGTTAAAATCAGACAGAGACTAAAATGTCTGGAATACAACTTTGTTTTGCTGTTCCCAAAAGGGTATGTTAAAAACTCTCACACGTACTTTTATAACAGATTATTAGCACTATCAGAAACAAAGCCAGAAGAACTGATGTAGAGATTTCAATAAAGAGCAAAGTGGCAACCCATGTGCAAAAAAACCTCTTAATTCTATTAATCTAAGGTGAATGAATTGTTCTTAAAATCAAAGGTTTAAAATGCTTCCTGATAGTCATTACAACTGATCTTACTTGAATGCAATGTTTATGATACAAGAAGATATAACTTCGCCATTTTGGGGTGATGTGCCTGTCCTGCAAGTTTATTTACACTGGAGGATATTTGAACACACTTGGGGTTCTGCTGAAGTCAGTGGAGTTTTGATGACAATCTGACCTATCATTGTCCCTTTAAGACCTAAGCCAACATAAGAACATCTGGAGTTATAGGTCAGAATCTTGATGAAAATTCACAGCAATTGAGATTTTGGCCCATTGCATAGTTGTGGTCAGAAAACTGTATTTTTATCAATGACAGTTCTCCATATAACAATGAGTTCCTAACAAATGTACTCAGTTCACAGTATGCTTTTGAGGCTAAAGCACAGAGCTGTCAATACAAATCACAGACTTCCTTTGTAACTGTTGTGTGCATCAGCTTCCTCATCTCTAGCATGGAAATATTAATCCCATTATTGTCTCTCAGAAGTGAGGTGAGGGTTAATTACTTGGGCTAAGTCTACACTAGGAAATTATTTCAAAATTACTAATTCGACTTAAGAACTCCCGATTTAACAAATTCGAGCTAGCGTGTCCTCACTACAGGAAAGCATCAAAATTAGTCTGAGGCAGGCTCCATTATGTGATTGTGCTACCTCAGACTCAGAGCCCCAGGAAGCACTCTGAGGAGTTGCAGGAGGCCAATTAGTTTGAATTAGTGGCACCGGAGCATTCACACTAACATTATTTTGAACTTACAAGTTCAGAATTAGCATTATTCCTGATTAAAAGCAAGAGTACAGAGTTCAAATTCTGTGGCCCATTATTCTGAAATTACGGCCTTGGTAGTGTGGATGCACGGTTTACTAATTCGACCTTGGGGGGGTTATTTCAGACTAAGATGCTACTGTAGACCAGGGTGTGCTTTTAAAGCACTTTGAGATGAATAGTTAGAAAAAGCTCTAGAAATGTTAATACTAGAAATAGAGACAAGATTTTTCTGACTAGCAGCCATGCCAGGTCAGTCTGGTGTTTAAAAATCATAGGACCTCAGAATTTGTAATAAAATAAAACAATAATAATAATAATAATAATAATAATAACAAATTTAATAATAATGTTATATGCTCTTTTTTCAAAGCCATATGTAAACTTTAGCCATATGTAAACTTTCAAAGCTATATGTAAACTCAGAGGTGTAGCCATGTTAGTCTATAACTTTAAAAACAACTTTAAAAAATAACGAGTAGTCCTGTGTAGGGATGTTACATTTCAATTAATCAGCTAATTGAGTAGTTGATGAAATGTCCATTGACTATTCAATTAGTCGATAAGGGGGAGGTTGGAAGCTCGCTATCCCAGCTGCACCTCTGTCTTTTAAATGTAGTAAAAGCTGCTAGTGGCTTGTACTATATTTAAAAGGCAGAAGCACAGCAGACAGAACCTGGGATGAGTGGGGACTGCTTCAGTCCCTGCTCACACCATTTCCCCACTGTGCCTCTGCCTCCTCTGTCCCCCTGCAGAGACAGTGCTGGGGGGAACTGGTTTTTAAGATGGCTTCCCCCAGCATTGGCTCCTGCCCCTTTCAGCTGCCTCTCTCTGATAAAGGCAGCAAGGGCGGGGGAGGAGGGAGGTGCAACTAGTTGAGTCACTACTTGACTAAGTTGCTTACATCCCTAATCCTGTGGCACCAAAGCCCTGGTCTACACTAGGGAGTTCTTTCGAAATAACTCCCCTTATTTTGAAATAATAAGCAGAGCATTCATACTACCAAGCCCATTATTTTGAAATAAGGGGCCGGTTATTTTGAAATAACAATTCCTGCTTTCCATGAGGAATAACACTTATTTTGAAATAGTTATTTTGAAATAGCAGTCATGTGAATACTCCACTGCTGCTATTTTGAAATAACTACTTCCCAGAAAAAAACAACAAATGGTCTGGTAGCACTTTATAGACTAACAAAACATGTAGATGGTATCATGAGCTTTCGTGGGCACAGCCCACTTCTTCAGATGACTGGAGTCATGAGTCCGTCATGAGTCATGAGGAGTAACGTTAGTTCGAACCAAGGGGTTTGATTTGAACTAACGCGTCCCGGAGCACACTTCCTGGTTCGAATCAGCTGTTGAGCGGAATAACACGTGGGCGAGATTATGCTAATGAAGCGCGGGATATGTAAATCCCTGCTTCATTAGCAATTTTGGTCGGCTACATTTGCATCCTAGCTTAACTAGGGAGCAAGTGTAGACGTACCATTCAGTGCCACAGGACTACTCATATTTTTTAAAGTTGTTTTTAGCGATACTGATTAAGTCAAACAACAGAAAGGGATGAAGGTTTTGAAAGAAGAAAGTCTGCTAGAAAACAATGCGAGTAAATTTTCATTTAAAACATTTCCTGCTGGTTTTGGTTTTTCTAAATTTCTTTCTACCGTCACAGTTTAGTGTGTGAACTATCCTGCTATCCTGAACTATGACAGCATTCTGCTCTTATTCTATTGACAAGTAGCAAAGGTGTAACCAGTATTGTTTGGTAAGCTATTTAATGTCTTCTGTGATACTGTAAATGATCTCACTTGCAGTACAGTTGTTGTTTTTTTTAAATCTATCACTGTGAGCTTGATTGATGAGTATTCTTTATGCACTTTGTCCATCCTTCTAACTAGTCCCTATGGACCATTTAATGGTGGCCCTTTGAACAGATGGAGAGATTTAGAACAAAGCTTTGGTCTGATCCCTAACTTGAAAGTACAAAGAGGCGAAGTTATTTGAATGAAAATCTGTTTATAGAATTAGTCTAATTAAATAGGAGATTATCAGTGATGAAAGTTCTGCTACATGAGAAGCCATTGGTATTGAATGCCAATAGAAATATTGCCCACAGTTGATGTTAATTTTATTTTAGGTTTCCTAATTAAACCTAGAAATTATCTCAAAGAAGTTGCAGCTTGCATATAAAACAGAATTTTATAAAGAACTTGAACAATATAATTTTAGAGAAGCATAAATGGATAACTATTGCTCTGATCCTGCAAAGACCTTACATTAAATGTATGCACTGTGAGTAGTTCCACTGTTTTCGATGTCACTGTTCAGTGTATAAAGATAAGAATGTATAAATCTTTGAAGGGCCTTTGAAGGGCTAGTATCATATTTCCCAAAATAAAACTCAGTTTTTCAAATCTAGCAAGACTTCCTGGTGTTCTGGAAGACCCTGCTGAAAGGTAATTTAGTGCACATAGTAAAAGAATAAATGTGGGTCATGTCTTACATATGAGGAACTTGGATAATAATGTTTCACATTTCCAGTGTAAGTGGAAAATTGTAATTTATAGTAGAGAAAACCTTTTAATGAGAACATGACACTCAGAAGCGCATTTAAAATCAGAGATTCATGTTCAAAGGAGGAGGTGTCTCTTATTCTGATCATTTAAGGAGAAAGAAATTGGACATTTTCAGATTGCTAGACCTATGGTGAGATCCTTCCCCTGTGGCTATTTTGTGGCAGGCAAAAGAGCCACAGTAGTATAAATTGGCTCTAAAAATGTCCCAGATCCAGGTAAGAGATGATTTCCCCAAAGCACTGATGCAGATGGCTGCAAGACTTTCCTATGAAGACCTTTCAGTGGGGGGTACCCTAAAGGCCAGAAGGCATGGGGGAGTGGGGGAGTGTCCCCCCCCCGACACACACACACACACACACACACTGCTGGAGCCATCTCAGGTCTTGGAATAGCCCAAAACTGATTTATAGCCCTTTACAGCAGGGGTGCCCAATCTATGGTCCACAGGGACAGCCCACTAGAGCATTTCATAAAGCCTGTGGCCTGCTTCAATACAACATATTAATGGCTGATTGATTAGCGTTTTATCATCATGTTTACATCATTTTAGATAACACAAATGTGTACATAGACAATACTGTACATAGAAACAGCCTTTCTTAAATACATACAAAATAAGCTTAACTTAAAATACAAATCAAGTGATGTTAAATCTTATTAAAATATGTGGAATCTGTTTGGCCTACACATGGCTGTACTTACATTCTTGCGGGCCTCCTGTTTAATAAGATCGGGCACCACTACTTTACTGTACATCTTCAATAAAACACTTAAGGCTATCTTGGATCAGCTGACTTGGGCTTGCAGGGCTCAGACTACAAAATTCTAAAAGCACAGTGTGGATGTTTGGGCCCAGGCTCTGAGATATCACGAGGAAAGAGGTTTCCAGAGCTTGACCTCCCACCTGAAACTTCACAACCCAAGCCAGCATCATGTGTTTTATAGCAGTGCGGCCCCACAAGATTTGCTGGGCTGAAAGCAAGAAGGATGGGCTCCTGCAATTGGGGTCATAATCACCTGATTCAGTAGAGGGCTGAATATTGACAGTGCTAATTGTCACTCACACTCTGGAGGCACAAACTCACTCAAGAAAGGGACAGGCACACACACAGCTTGTGGGAGGGAATAGTGCACACACACTGGGGGAAGGACAAACATGCACACGCACGCACACCTGGAGAGAAAAGCAGGAAACATCCAAAATCAAAAGACAGGCCTGCGAGAGGGGAGAAGACACCCCACTGCCACCTCCAGGCGCAGGAGAGAGGAGGGGTCCCTCTTGCAGCCCCCAGCCCCAGAAGGGGGACAAGGAACCTCTACAGTTCCCAGGTCTAGGCAAGAGAGAGGGAGAGGGGAGACCTTGAAGGGAAGAACAGTGAGTGTCCAAAATCAAAAGATGCTCCCCCCCCAGAAAAAAACCCCAAAAGATTTTGGCCTAATTTCCTGGGTTTTGAGTTTGGCTCATGGTGTTTGAGCCCTCTTTGGGGAGGCACAAGACCATGGGCGATGGCCACATACCCACTCTCTACCTGTTCATGGGATACATTGGCCATGGAGTCCTTGGGTTTGGAAACTCCTCTCTGTGCAGCCCAGGCAGGCTCTGGGGTTGGGAATTAGTCCTCTTGACCTGCACCCCACACTGCTACTCCCAAATTAAAAAAAAGGTCCCAAAATATAAGTTCCCTCCAGTCAACATTTTCCCTGAGGTCAGCCCTGGCAGTTGTAGACACAGAAATGTAGCACAGAACCACACAATGATGTTAAAAGTTCTTATGAAAATGGTGATTTGGTAGCAGTATGGAAACTGTCATCATATTTATCAGTGAGTTTAACCACTAGAAAACAAATATAATAAAAACTGTTAGTGCACCATATTTCCACCCTGCTGGACTGAAAATCATCACAAAATGTTGGTCCATGAGAGATGTGAGTTCAGGTGCTGAGAATATTTTGTTTTGCTCTCAGATGACTTCCACCACACCCACCATGTTCAATGCTGCCTAGCCTCATGGAGAATTGCTGTGAGGAAAGGCCTTTCACGGTAGGGTGGCGAAGAAATATGAAAGCGGGGATCCTGATGAACCACCAACACTCAAAAGTGAAAGGTTTAGAGATAAGCTATTACATGAATAATACTGAAGAATATCTATCATTTTATTCATTTATTGTCATGTCTTATTGCTATGCCCAACATAGATCCTACCCACTTCGCTAGGTCAACTCCTGGCATAGTGAAAACATGATTCAGTCTGGAGGTATAAATGGAGCTGAAACATGTTTCACCATGAGGGCAGGAGACTGGACTCGACCTCTCGAGGTCCCTTCCAGCTCTAGTGTTCTATGTTCTCTCACCCTGTTAAAGACTTAGGGTATGTCTACACTTGCACCATAGTTCGAACTAGGGATGCAAATGCAGGCATTCAAAATAGTCAATGAAGCGGGGATTTAAATATCCCACGCTTTGTTAGCATGATCTCGCTGGAGCGCTAGTTTGAATCAGCTGTGACTTATATTATAACTTACACTGTTAGGAAATAAATTTACATCACCTGATTTCTTACTGCTCATGAATAAAAGGAATTTCTCTAAGTTTTAAGTCAAGAATTACAGTTACTATATGTTACTACATAACGATTTTTCCTTTGAAAGATTTAGCCTTTTGATTCCTGCTGGATATGGTAATTCTTAAAAATCAATCCTTCAAGAGGCAATGATTTTTTTTTGATGTGTGACTTTTCTAGGTCCTAGCATCTACCATATGTTTGAGAGAGTTTGTGACTCTGTCTGCCGTCCATCCTTCCATCTGAGAGTCCATTTGTTCAAGAACTCTTAAATGGTAAGAGCTAGGACCACAACATTTGGTGTGCAGCTTCCTCTTATAATAGCTTAAAGCAAGGTAAAGGATTGTTTGTGCCAGGACAATGAGATATGCCTGGAATTTGATTGTTTCTCAAAATTGGAAAGGGAGGGGTCTGGTAGAAGGAACAGTTATACTGTGGAATGACCAAAGAGGGAATAGTTAGGGGCCAGAAATGGGGACTGAGACAGCAGGGAACAGAGGTGGAGGAAGGGACAACTATTTACTATATATTTCAGTGAGCTTGTGGTTTGTGTATCTGTCCCTAAGCCGGGAGACATGCACCCTTCCCCCGGCTGTGCCCGCTGCAGCTGCAGCAGCCATGGATAAGTGCTTCTCACCTGGCTCCAAACTGTTACCGTGAGAGAGAGCTGGGGTTGTCCTCTCTTCCCAGAGCAGCCTGCATATTGAACCCCTCATCCTCAGCCCCACCCCAGAGAATGATTAAAATGAAGAATGATTAAAATAAAAACTTATTTGAGTTAAGGAACTGAGCAATCCCAAGTAAATGCATGCTTTAGCAAAGGAGAGCACTGTTTGAAGGATTTTTTTTAAAGAAAATTGAACAACACTACATTGTAGTTATGCCTGCAAAATAAAATAGCTGTAAAGATAAGTACAAATATGGATTTAAAATCTTCACACTGTCTGGTTAAGTTCAGCATTGGAATTAATCATTCTAAAACATTTTACTGTATTCTTTTGGCACCAGAGTTGATGAGCTGGGTGAATTTCTGCTGAGGAAGGACAGAGATGAGCCTCTAAAAGGAAAAAAAAACCTTCAAACATTCATGCCAGGTGTGAAATAGTAAATGTTAAAAGTTACTTTTAAATGTGTATTCTCTTTACAAATATTACTGTATTCTACAATGACTTGAATGATTTCAGTATCACTAATGTAAACTGTTCTGTTTGAGACTATTACTGTCGAACAAAGGTACGCAATTCCAGCTACGTGAATAGTGTAGCTGGAATCGACGTATCTTTATTCGATTTATCACAGCATCCCCACTATGGGATTGACAAGAGAAACTCTCTCATCAACTCCCGTTACTATTTTCGCTATGGTGGAATACTGGAGTCACTGGAGCACTATCAGCAGTCAATTTAGTGGGTCAACCCTTGGGAGAGCCCCACAGTGGTAAGTGTAGACAAGGCCAAAAGAACTCAAACTCTTCTGCTGACATCAATAATTTGGAAGAGTTCCTTCATTATACAGATGGTCAAAGGCACTGCAGATCAAGTGCAGTATTTGGGAAAGATTATTCCCGATTTTTTTAAAAAAAATTTACCATTTCAAACTCAACTGGAACTTGTGATGTACTTTGTTTCTTTTCTTTAAAGAAACCTTATCTCCTTCTCTCTGTGACCAATATGTATAATGTTAAAAGGGTAATTTATCATTAGCGCTCACTATTCCTGCTAATCATTGAGAGTTTATTTAGGGCATTATATGTTATCTGCAAGGCAAGAATTATTCCATATCAAAGGGAAATACATTACCCAAGATATTGAAAGACCCAAGCAAGGTTTTATAAAATATTCTGCATTTCTATTTCTACCACCTGCAGGCATGACAACAGACATAGTGGGTGCATGCAAAAAAAATAAGGGCTAATGTGATCCTTGGATGTATAAACAGGAGAGTAGTGATCTGGAGTAGGGAGATGATTTTCTTCAGTATATATCATTGCTGAGACTGATACAGGAATATCACTGCAAGTTCTGAGAGTCACATTTTGAAAAAGATGTTGAAAAATTGGAGAGAGTACAGAAAAGAACTTCTGAATCAGAATGTATGAGTGGAGGGTGATTACCTGTTCTATTTATTCCCTCTGAAGCATCTGGCCATTGGTCACTGTCAGAAGACAGGATACTCAGCCAGATGGAACTTTTATCCAACCAAGTATGGTCATTCTTATGTTCTAACTGGAAAGATATGTCTAGTCCTTAGAATAATGTAATCAGGATTGGGGTAGAGAGACTTGTTTGCCATCTGGTATGCTGGTAGAAAATGCCTATTTTCAGGGACAATAAAGACAATGCCAAGACTTTCAAAGTGATTAGCAGCATCTAGTGTTTTGATGTTTTGAGTGCCAAACTTGTGACAACTTAACGGAGGGCTCATTTTCTGAAAGTACTGATTCCTCTTCTCTGAAGGTCAGTCCCATTCAAGGTATCTCCAGTTGGGCACCCAAAATATGAGACCCCCAAAATCACTGGCCATTTTTTTAAATATAGCTGTTGATTGTAAATTGCGGATTGTTTGGGCCTTAACTGAACAGATAATAAACTCCAGCCTTAAGTCCAGAACTTTAGTATTGATGGGAAGATAGGGGATACGAGGGAACTGCAGAGACATAGCAGCCTGTTTTCTTCTTCCCGGATTACTTTTTTAACACCTGCAGCAACTCTCATGACGTTACATAGTAGATGTTTCGTAACTGGGTACCATGCAGCTCTGAATCCATAATGGTTCAGTAATGTGCTTGAAAGAGTTGCCTTGCAGTAACACATCACATTTGACTTAAACTGTTCTTTAGTTTAGAGAAGCCCATTTGTGATGCTGTTTGCTTAGGCTTGTTTTTAATTCAGACTGTGCTGTTCAACTCTGACAAGAAAGTCTCATCTCTGGTACACTTAGTGACTATTCCGTCCTTCTCACTAGCACTGTCACATGAGTTCATGGCCATCAGAATTAACTTGCTCATGTGTTATCAGCAGACTCACTTAAAAGCTTAGAAACGTGCAAAGTTTTTATCTGTAGATTACAAATGTACAAGGACTTGGCATTTGACTGAGTTGCCTCTGCAGCCTTAACAGTGGCACAAATATGTTTTAAAATCTGTTAAAACATGATAAGCAAAATGTATTCTTTCACTTTGAAGGGGAAAATAAATTTACTCTTGTATATGAGATAGCTGCTTTCCTAGACAGGCCTCTCAGGCAATGCTGATATGCTGGTGCCACTATTCTAGTGCTGTTCATGCAAAGGCTTGATGTGTAACACAATAATTAGGTTTGTGTAAAGACCTAGGTGACAGGAATAGCAAGGCATGAAATGTCTTTACCTAACCCTTGTTTGCTCATGTCCTGGAGGAATGGCAGTTTTGATAAAGACTAATAATTGTTCATTCTTCCCCCTAGCTTCCACAGCAGGGACATTTCTGCACTCTGAGGCTGTGTAATGTCTACAGCAGCCTAGGTAAAGAAAAGGGACAGCAAAGAAAGACTGAAGGAATGTGGAAAATGAGTCATTTTAAATGTGGAATAAGGGCCTAACGGGATGGAACCTCCAAAAGCCAAGGTGAAATCCTGCCCTATTGAAGTTTGTGATTGCCTAATACCCACTTTGTTAAATACACATAATCTCTATATTACTTTTAATATATTGGTATTAATAAGCTTCTCTTTAGCCCAAATTTCACTGTATTTCTACTGACAAAGCCACACTCAGTGACAAAGAGTTTTAAAATTATTCTAAACTATGTCCTCTCTCTCTTTCATTGTATCTTGCCATATTTATCTCTCTTTTGGGACCAGATCTTACTCAGACTGAAGTCAATGATGAAATTCACCATTGCTTCATTGGGAACAGGACCTTGTAATCTCCCTTGTGCAGAATGTCTCCTCTATTCTTTGCCTTTTATAGCACAATCTATCTTACCAAATACATAAAAAATCATAACAATCAATGGTGGTATCTTTCTTAGGGACCAGCTGCAATGCGAGGTGCAAACACACACACAGCCAGTCTTGAACTAACTTTGTTAACAAAAAACAAGAAGAATAATACACAAGAATATCCTGTTGTTTACTACTTGCAGAGAAATATCATTAGGATGAGCGCTAATATTCATTTAAATGCATTCCGTTAATCACAAAATAAATAAGTAATGTGTGCATTCAAAATGTGGGGTAGTTTTACACAATGGAAGATATTTATATATCATGCTCAATACACATTTTAAAAGTTGGGCAGAGGTGTTTATTTTTCAAAGCAAGACTGTCAGCATAAATATTTGAGTAACTTCTCTTCCCTGGATAATTGTTGCATCCAACTTGAAAATACTGAATTTCTAGTGTAAAAATAAATACTTAAAATAAAAACGGGGAGAAGCAATTTTATACATATTCTGTTTCCAACTCAAAAAAAGAATATGGAATAAAGTATGATATATGGAACAAAGTTCTTGGCAGCCTTTCAAACTCTAAAAACAGTATTTTATTGTTTCTAAGCAACACAGTAAAATTTGTTATTTGTATTTGTGGCCTATTGCTTTTCTGGATGTCTAAGTTAGAAGGTTATGAGCCTGGGTGATCTGAAAATATGCCTGATATCTTTTATCTGTCTGAAGCTTTTTACTGATGACTAAGCCCCATCCAAGACTAACCAGGTTCTTATAAAACATGCTTTATACATATTTAGTTGAAACTTTTAAGATAAAAGAATCATGATTGCATGTGATAGTGGAAGTGGGTATATAAAGAGAATATTGTTTAAAGCATAGTGTTTAAATGTTTTATCAGGTAGATCTGGTTCTGAGCTTAGATATACTGTATAGCCTATTCTCAGATACAAAAGAATATATTTGGAGAGGAAGGAAAAAAAGAGGGGTTTTTTAATGTCAAGAAAGGGTTTACCTTACACAGTGCCTTTTAAACTGAGGTCTATGATGGGCCACACTCCACTTGTGGGTGATCCATAGAAAAAAGTGACAGGTCACGCTGGCTCCTCTGCCTTGTTTCCAGATGCTTCTGCAGATGTTAGTTTCTTCTTTGCAATGTTTACTACAAATGTGAGTTACATATCAATTATTTCTGGATCAATTCCAATTCCCAGAAAGGCAAACTCATCCCAGGAACTGAAAGTCAAGCTGGGCTATTCCCACACATCTATTAAAAGTTGTGTGTGACAAATTGTGTGCCCAGTTATGTCTGCAGAACTTCATTGTCTTCCATCAGTTACACACATGCAACCCCTTTCTACTCAAGGAACAGCTCCATGGAGTAAGGTTTTGCCATTTATATTTTAAATAAATTTAGTGTTCATGTAAGATATCATGCTGACAGCTCTAGTAAGGCTTGCTTTTATCTGCAGAACTGGTGTGATATGTACAAATGCAGTGCAAGTATCCCAGACTCTCCCTTACCCATATTCTTCAATCATGATCAGGAGTGTCCACTCTATTGAATGTTTCATTCTGTCCTCTAGCCTCTCCTCTGAGCCCAGCTCCTCTGTTGACCCATTAGGACAGTGGTTTTCAACCTGTGAGCTGCAGCCCCCTGAAAGACTTCAGACCAAGTGTAAGATTTCCAAAAGGATCTGCACCTCCATTTCAAAACTTTATAGGATCTGCAAATAAAAAAGGATTGAAAACCACTGAATTGGAGGGGAGGGGGGTAGGTTGTCATCCTCTCTTTCTCTCTGAGATTAGTTTCAGCAGCAGTATAACCTGCACTCCCCATCCATAAAGATGACTCATTGCTCTCCTTCAAACCCCTCCTTAAAACTGCCTTTTGCCATGAGGCCTGCAAAAAGAATTGACAGTAGCTAGGCAGCACTGCTGGTGTGCTGAGACCACTGCCTATCATGCTGACCCAAACTGTCTGATTTTTTGCTTATGCTCCTCTGTTTGTACCCCCTTTTGTCTCTTGGTCATATATTTAGATAGTAGGCTCTTTGGGACAGGTTCCATCTTTTTGTTCTGTGTTTGTAGAGTATCTAGCACAATGGACTCTTGATCCATGACTAGGGTTCCTAAGCGCAACTATGATAATGTTGTTAATAACAATTCATAATAATGAATACATTAATTAGTCTTGAACACATTAGAAAAATTCACTGAGGGGAAATTTCTGATCTCTTCCAGCTGAACTAGGGATGGTAGCAGGTAGCTGTTTACACAATTAACCGATAAGCCTGGACTCATTGGTTAATCCTAATGGTTACATGCATCCCCCCCTTGCTGCCTCTGTATCAGAGGCAGCAAAGGGGTAGAGGCAGAAGCTAGTGCTCATGGAGAGCTGGCTCCCAGTGTGTGCAGGTTCTTGGGGTTGTCTGCCCCCTATCCATGCTACTTCCCACAGGGGGGAAGGTGGGAGCCAGTGTATGTGGGGACCTAGCTTTCAAGCCTGCTCCCTGTGCGTAGCAGCTTCCATGGAGCTGCCTACCCCCTGAGCTGCTGCCTCTATATCAGAGGCAGCAGGGGGAGTAGGCAGATGCTGGTGCTTGCGGGGATCTGGCTTAAAAGTTGGTTCCCTGGGAGCACTAGCTCCCTCCTGCCCCGTGTGTAAAGGTGCAACCACTAAAAAATCCAGTGGTTATATGTTTACACAAATACATGTTTGTTAATATCCCTAAGCTGAACTAATGCTAGCAGTACTGGGAGCCAAAAACAGTAAACAAGAGCTTGGTTATTGCACTGCTCAATAACATAGAATAGTTCTGCAACAGAAATCTGTGAATAGAGAAGAAAACACCAGTGAAATACTTGCCATAAATTTCACTGTGTTCTTCCAAATCTAAGCTGAGGGTGAATTGCATGTGGCCCCTGAAGACATAATATGCAGACAGTAACTTTCCTCTGTCAGTAACTGCAGGGGGAGGACAAAGCAGATTAATTTCAGGCATTTATTGCTTTTGAATTCAAAGAACAAGCAATTTCTATTTGACTATTAAGGAAGATACAAGTACAAGCAAATAGTATGGTTCTGTGCATTTATCTCTGAAAAACATTATGTATATTAACATGCAAATTAAGAGCAGCCCTTGGTTTCACTAAGACTGAACAGCACTATCAAAATTTTAATTGAAATGAAAACAAAGAAGCATTTTCCTGTCCTCCTGGTTGTGAAGATACAGATTATTTTGTACTGTAAATTCATGTACTGTACTTCTGTTTTGTTTGCTCTGCAGCAATGCAGAATGAAATATGTATCACCAGCAGTGAACTACTCTTCACTGCACCCTTTGTCTAAAACTGAACATTAATTTCAGTTAATGAGCCTGGGTTTTGATGAGAATGTTTTCACACTTCTAAACAACATCAGAAACACTAGCTCTAATCACTGGAAGATTAATTATAAAATAATTCATGTTATGAAGTTATGATAGAGGGCCAATTGCTATGTTAAAAAATTACACAAGGTAGTATTTTAGCAGACCAACAAACTAGCAACATATTTAGTTTTCACGTGCATATGCAATTAGCAGTTTCTAACCCTTTCACTAATGTGTTCTCTGTTGTGAAGCACTAGGGCATTTTTCCTTTGCCTTCCTAGGGTTACAGTGGAATCCAGAGTTCCACTGTAACACAAAGCATACCTAGCAGGGGAGACAGCTCCTGACCTGAATCCAGGTTTTCATCACATACCTGGATCCACCTGGACATCCCCAGACCATTTTTGGAGATGCAGATATGGGTGAGGATATCAATTTTGTATCTCTGCAGGGCTCTACTCAATCAGGTAAATGTCTGGAGCTGCTTCCTTGTTCCCTGGATGAAGGGAGAATCAGAGACCAAGACCAAGTCTACACTGGCACTTTACAGCATTGAAACTTTCTGGCTTAGGAATATAACCCCTCACCCCCCGCCCTCAAACACAGCAAGTTACAGTGCTGTAACACACCAGTGCAAACCAGACTATAGTTTGGGAACTGCACTCCCAGTGCAGTTAACTACTCTCCTCATGGAGGTGGTTTAAATAGAGCAGTGGCTCTCAACCACTGGTCTGCGGACTGGCGCCAGGCTGTAAACTGCTGGCTGCTGGGCCGTGGCAACTCTGGGGGGCTGGGCTGGGATATACTGCCCTGCACCTCCCCTACCACTGCAACTGTTGGGAGAGGTGTGTCCTGCCTTGCCTCTTAGCCAAATAGCACTGAGCAGGGCTGCAGGATGCAAGGGGCTTCCGGGCACTGCTCTTAGGGGGGCAGGTGGCAGAAGGGCCCTGATCCCAGCAGGTGAGTGCATCCTGGCCCGTGTCCCCATGCAATGGGCCGGCTGGGGAGAGAGGGCTGCGCCAATCACTGGCTGCATCAGGCAGATGCAGAATGCTCAGCATGCACCGCTGGCTGGGGCTGCCACTGCTGTGTGTGTGCTGCTCCTGGCAGGACTGGGGCATGTGGCCGGGTGTCTCAGTGCCGGGAGAGATGCGCTGGTCATGGTGACAGACAATAAGTGTGAGCCACAGCACTGGTTCGGGCCCCCTTTCTCCTGCGCAGGGTCAGTGCCTGGGCCTGTGGGGCAGGACCCCCCAAACTGGCACTGGGGAATTGGCCTGGCCATGGGTAAAGCGAGACCTGCACTCACCTGTCCACAGATCTTTGCTGCTCCCTTAGCATAACCAACCTTCCCCCAGCCCTGGGGCTCTGGACCCTGCACTCCCTACACACACAAATCCCAGCCTGCCCTGGCCCCAAGCCCCACCACCCCCACTCCTTTGCCCAACCTTCTGGCCTCGTTCCTCAATCTGCTTTGCCCCCAGCTGCCAGCAAGCCCCTCTGCTTCCCCAGCCTGGCTACCCAGTTGCAATCCTCCCTCCTCTCAGGATCTGCACGTGACCAACTCCCTTCTGCACTCTCCTGAGCAATGGGGAGCTCTTCTTTCCCTCTTCTCGGGGAAGGGTGAATTCAGTAGCCTGCCCAGGGTGTGTCTGTTCTTCTCCCCTGCACTCCACATAAGAATGGTCAGACTGGGTCAGACCAAAGATCCAGCTAACCCAGTATCCCGTCTTTCCACAGTGGCCAACATGCCAAGTGCTTCACAAGGAATGAACAGAACAGATAATCATCACGTGATCCACCCACTGGCAACCATTCCTTGCTTCTGGCAAATGGAGGCTAGGGACGCCATTCCTGCTCATCCTGGCTAATAGCCACTGATGGACCTATATTCTATTAACTTGTGTGGCTTCTTTTTGAATCCTGTTATAGTCTTGGCCTTCACAATATCCTCTGGTAAAGAGTTAACTGTATTTTGTGTGAAGAAATTCTTCCCTATTGTTCTAAATCTGATAGGTATTGGTTTCTTTCAATGACCCGGCCCCTGCCCAGTGCTGCTTGGCTGAGTGGAAGGGCAGGATACGCCTCTCCAAAACAGCCGTGGCAGGAGGGGAGGCACTGGGTGGTGTACCACAGCCCCAACCCCCAGAGCCACTGTGACTTGGGCAACAGCACTCAGCTGGCAGCTGGGAGGCAGCACAGGGCTAGGTGAGAGGGAGCAGGGCAGGCACTGGGGACTCCAGAGGTGGGGCTACTGCTGGGAAGCTCTGGGGATGGGGGACTCTAAGTGGCAGGTTGCTGACACTGGGGGGCACTGGGACATCCAGGGTGGGGAGCTGGCACTGGGGGGCTCTGGAGGTGGGGCTAGTATTGGAGGGGGAGTATGGGGCAGGGCTGACACTGGGGGGGCTCTGGGGATGGGGCTAATATTGGGGACTGGCGGCTGGCACTAGTGGGGGTTTTGTGGGGTTGGGTGCAGTAAGGCTCTGGAAAAAGGAGGTTGGCACTGCGGAGTCTGAGGGGGAACTCTAAGGCTCAGGGGACTGACAGAGCTGAAGCCGGATGTTCATGGTGGCTCTGAGGGCTGGGGCTTTTGGTGAACTGGTAACATTTTATATGCATGTTTGCGTATTCGTTATTTGCATAATGAATATGTAATTATGCAAATAAAATGTTGCCAGTCTGCCAAAAGTTTTGAATGGGTTTGCCGGTCTGCGGTATAAAAATGGTTGGGAACCACTGAAACAGATCACTGAGGATACTTCTAGGCAGCAGTGCTATTTTGGGATACATCCAGTATCCCAGAATAGCATTTTCTGTGTCTTGTCAGTATGCCCGTTATTTCAAAATGCAATCGTAATAACGGGTTTACTATTCTGACATCCCAGTAAGCCTCATTCCATTAACCTCAAGGATTAAGGAATTTGGTCAGAATAGCAATCTATTTCAAAATTTGGCACTGCGTAGATAGCACCAAACTGCAAAATAGACTATCTCGAAATAAGCTTCCGTGGCTTATTTCGAGCTAGTCCCGTTATGTAGACCCACCCTGAGAGAGCTCTCTCCTAGCACTTGCACTGTGGCCACACTTTCAATGTGAAATGTAGACAAAGCCTAAATTACAACTGTCTGGGTGCATCTACACTGCAGCATTTTTCCAGAAAAGCAGCCATTTTTCTGGAAAAACGATACTTGCATCCACACTACGCCATTGAGTTCTTTCGACAGAAAGTCGAAAGAATGGAGGGGGTTTTCCGACAGTAGTAAACCTCATTCTATGAGGAAGAAGCCTTTTTCCAAAAAAGCTTTTTCGGAAAAAGGTGTGTGTGGACACAGAAGAGGGAGTTCTTTCGAAAGAAGATGCCTCCAGGAAATAACACTGGTACCCTGGTGACCTCTCCATCCAAACTAATCACAACTTAAATGTGAGATAGCATCCAAACAATGTGGACACTATCTTCCGAAAAAGCACATTGCTTTTTCATTGCACTTTTGCTGTGTGAACACTCTCTTTCTAAATAAGCTTTCTCTGAAAGACATAGCCTCTGAGTCCTAGCTCAATCCTATTTCTGTTCCTGGGGCAACATGGCCCTTAACAGACACCTTTAAATGACCCTCATTTTGACTCTTAAATTATTTCTCATACTAAAGAAGACCAGGAAGCAAAAAAACATCTGCCCAAAAAACCTCTCTTGTGTAAGATAAATATTTTAATAATTTGAATAGACATTTTTCCTAGGTTTTTGCCAAAATTGCTTGCAGATTTTTATTGTCTCTGGTCCTGACAAATGTTCTTCTATCAAAACCAAATGATTTATTTTTAACAGTAAAGTTGGTTGACTTCATGGGCTTGGATTTGGGGTTGCAAGTCACAAATTTGGGGCTACAAGGCTTATGAATCTGTTTCTATCTGATTTTTCCAATTCTCTTTTGAGCACTGGGTATCTTGGCATTGCCAGGCCTTTTCTGTACTAAAGCTAGCTTCATAGTCAAATTTTCAAAGGTGGATACTCACAATATTTCACACCTAATTGCAACATATACAGCTACCTGAATTGTAAACATAAATGTTACTTTGCATATGGAAACTTAACTCTTTATTCCATGCTGAAAGCTTGATTCTCAGGCTATGTCTACACTGCACACTTATTTAGAAATAACTCATGTTATTTTGAAATAACAGAGTGTGCATCTACACAGCATGCCCGTTATTTTGAAATAATTTCAAAATAATGGGCTTCTTACTTCGACTCCTGTAACCCTCGTTTCACAAGGAGTAAGGGAGTTGAAGAAAGAGTGTTCTTCCTTTGACTTCCTGCTGTGTAGACAGGGCCAAAAGTCGAATTAAGGTACTTCAACTTCAGCTACGCAATTAACATAGCTGAAGTTGCGTGCCTGAACTTGACTTTAGCCCATGGTGTAGCCATGCCCTCAGATTTTCTGCCTGGCTCTGTCCCTTCTATTCTGAACATTCCCTTTCTCCTGGTCATCTTTGCTCTGACATCAATCCCATCTCCCTGGCTGATCCCTTTCTGTCAACTTGCTCTCTAGCATTGTGACTCCTCTTTTTTTTTTTTACAGAGGAAAGTGATTTCCTATATCACCTTGCCTGAGTTGCTTAATCTTTCAGTGACTTGGTTCTCCATCTGTGAAATGGGGAAAATACCACAAAGAGTTGTTGTGAGGACCAGTTAATGAATTAATAATGCCTATCAGGTCAGGGTCATAGAAAATCCTAGATAGATAGATTCGATAGATAGCAGTGTCATATATATATATATATATATATATATAGTCATTTTATTATGCTGATCTGATAAACATGTATGTGTATGTCTGTGTGTGTGAGAGAGACTTTCTGATACTCAGCCATACTTAGTTGCTTCTCTGAACTCCTTCCTCTATGGTATGGTTTCTTCTTCCTGTCAAGGCTCTTGGCTACAAGACAAGCCCCTAAGTTACTAAGGCCCCAAATATGGGCAGAGGCAAGAGACTAGAAGAATATTTGGCATGGTTAGTTTTCCTTGATGACTCTTACGGCATTTGGCTGCCCAAGGTCTGCTAAAGATGGTGTGCGTGGGCTGACCAATCTTCAGACAGCATTGGAAACTGCTCCTTGTATCATAAAATTCTCCTCTCTGACAGCTAGCACAACATCTGTTTCCTTTCACAGCTTGGGCAGATCAGATAGAGGCAACAGCTCTGGATAAAGCACACAGTCGGCAATTGTTCTTATGCCAACCCTACAGAGCATAGGCAATTGTAACAAGTATGGCAGAGATGTGAGTGTGCATGTTCCTCATCCCAAACGTTAGGAGAATTTCACATTGTGGCTTCAAATCTGCCACTAACAAATGAGTCTTTGTTGAGTGCCATGGTTCTCAAAGGGTGGTCTGTCAGGAACTGCCAAGTTGTTTGCACATCTGCTTCTGTCGCAGGGATGAAGCATCTTCCAATTTAAAAGCACTGAAGAGTCCTTCCAGTTTAAGCCCACTCCAGGCGTCTTTTAGATTTCCAGAGACATTTTGAGGCTGACTGACTTCATATAGACAAGCTTCCCCCTGACCCTTGCACATTTTTTTCGTATGTGTGTGTTTGCATTTAGTGTGGATTAAACGACGATAAAACACATGGCCCAAACTGCTGGAGGTGCAGCAAACTGGAAAAGAGAAACAAACTGCAGAGGGAGCTGGAGAGAGTAGAAGCTATTAAAAGTACAGAAAACAATGATGGGAAACTGTCCTAGGAAATGTGAAGTTCTGCTTTGGGGAGTGGAAACACGGATACAGTAGGGGAGGAAAGATGTGATAAAGAGTCATCTCCATCACATAAAATCAAGTTTAATTTCATTTTGACTTCTTAAAATTTTCCTACCATCACTCATGAACAAGACCACAGGATACTTGAACTCTTCCACTAAGAGCAACAATGATGTGGGTGTTACCCTAATCCGTAAAGTGGGAGCTGATTTTTCAGATGAAGCTTTTGGTTTACAGATCAGTCTCTGTCAGCCTCACCTATGATCATGAACTTTGGATGACCAAACAGATGAGATTATGGGAACAAGAGGTGGGCCTGAGATTTTTCTCCAGGTTGGCTGGGCTTACTCTCCAAGAGAGGGTGAGGGGCTCAGCTATTCAGAGGAGAGGAGCTTGGACTAGAGCTGCTACTCATCCTGATTAAAAGGAGATGGCTGAGGTGGTTCAGCCACCTGATAAGGATTCCATTGGAATGCTACAAGGCACCTCCTACTGAGAGGAAACCCTGAAGCTGACCCAGGACATGCTGGAGTCATTATATCTCCCAGCTGGCCTGGGAACACTGTGGAATCACTCAGAAGGATCTGGAACCAGAGAAAAGGGAGGTCTGGTCCTTCCTACTCTTTGTGCTGCTTGCTGTGACTCTCACCAGGAGAAGTGGCTTAAAAGAAAAAGACAGAAAGAAGAAAACTGTCCTAATTTTTTTTCAAATATCCAAGCATTCCACATGCTGTGGGAAA
Organism: Rafetus swinhoei; assembly: GCA_019425775.1. Classification (NCBI taxonomy): domain Eukaryota; kingdom Metazoa; phylum Chordata; order Testudines; family Trionychidae; genus Rafetus; species Rafetus swinhoei. The sequence goes on from CM033427.1 coordinate 62,555,511, forward strand.
GGTACTCCAAAGAGAATCTGAATCCCGAAGGATGATGGCCCCCAGAAAATATCTATTTTAAATGGTCTAAAAAGAAAAGTCACTATTACTGATTCAGTGTCATGGTATTATAAGAAAAAAAAAACAACCCCTCAGCTCTACTAATTAATCTCTGATAAAGAATTCTTAGAAAGTTGCACTTAATGATGGGTTAATGAAAAAAGTGGTTCTTGCAGCATTTTGGTTTTGAGACAGGTTGATCTTTGCAAATCACTGTGTGTCTTAACACACAACTGAAAAGTGATATTTACTTCAAATTCTCCATAGACAAAACTAAGGCCAGGTCTACACTAAAAGGAAATGTCAAATCAAGATACACAACTCCAGCTATGTTAATTATGTTCCTGTCAGTTTCCCTTACTCCTTGCAGGAGTACTGGTGGCCGCTGGCAGGGATGCCCTCTGGGTTCGATTGAGCGAGTCTTAACTAGATTCACTAAATCAAACTCTGGAAGATTTACCGCAGCAGCATCGATCTTCCTTTTAGTAAATACATGACCTAAGGGAATGATCTTCACATCAAGGAAAATGGAAAAAAAATGTAATGTCTATGTGATCAGTACATAAATACAGTGAAAAATTACAAATACTTACATGTGATATTTGATAACAAGATCACTTGGAGGAAGCATACTGACAGTTAGTTAACTATTGAAGTTAACTACAAAGGTTAAATTAATGCTTAAAATATTTCTGAAACATCCTTGAGAGTGCATAAGAAAGTGGTGATATTGCTAGACAAAGTACCAATTAGAGTCAACGAATTAGTGAGTTAGGTGTGTTCAGCAGTGCACAGAAATCTGAGAAAACTAAACTATATCCAAGCACAGGCATTACGAGGACATGGAGTGTCTTCATTCCTATGTCTGTGTGTGTACTATAGATAGCAGCCAGTGAAAAACCTATCACTCTTAATGAAGCTTCTAGATGTAACTCTTTGGGCCAAAGTACTAGGTAATAGCAAAAGGGACTAATATATAATGACTGTTGGGAATTAAGTGGAGGCCAGGTAAGACAAAAAAATTAAAAAATTCCTATGTAAATTGGGTTCCAAGTTAGATAACAAATGTTAATGATAAGAAAGAACTGAAGGAGATTGAAACCTATAGCTACGGGGAAATATCACTGGAAACCATTTCTCCTGAGAGAGACATGGAATTATATAATGAACAAAATATCACAAATTTGTGAGAAGTGAGGAAACTTTTACCACATATGTACAGAGAATTCTAAAGAGGAAGGATCAGGAAAAGTGGAAACAGATTTCTGGGAGCCCTCACTCAGACTCAAGAAAGCCACAAGGCTCACTAACTTTGTATCCATCTTTATGGCTGACTTAACAATAATTATGCTAGTGCAAAACTGGCTTTTAGGTGTGTGGCCAGTAACTGTGGCCAGCTTCTCTGACTCCTTATCTTCAACTGGAACCCCTGAAGCAATGGCATGCCTGAACCATGCGGGCCAGAGTTGTGGCTGGAGACCTAATAAAAGGACATTGGACTTTTAGCTGTGAAACTCTGTTGCCTAGAAAAGGTTGACTTAAATTATGAGCTTGCTGGAGGGCCAAGTCACAGGGGACACAATCCATGAGACAGTGGTTGTTGGCAGGAGACACAAGATGACAGCGCTACAACATAAGTGGCCACAGAAAAGTGTTCAAGCAGTGAATCCACCCCTTTCACAGGGACTTGTCTACATACTATTTCTTGGAAACAAAGAAAAGTAAGAACTACTATCTGTATCATTTTCCTTCATTTTACTAATTAAAATGTTCTCGTATTTAGGTCTGATAAACCATATGGCAAAAGCTATATTGTGTATGCCAGTCAATAATTAGGTTGGAGGCTTCTTCTTTGGAACAATGTAGGCACTAGGTGTACTTTACATGCTAAAGGTGACAACACAACAATTGAGATAATAAGTTAATGTTCTCATATTTCTTCTACTGACCCACCTTAGAATAATTGAACTCTGGAACTGGATGAGTATTTTGATTTACATGTGATTTCAATATGAGCAATGCATTCTGAAAATTGTTAGAAAAATTCCAGGTCACAACAGGTGTATGCCAAGATTGCCTTCTTCCTCCATTACTTTTCCTGATTGTCCTAGATTGGGTCACAAAAACAGCATATGCCAACTCAGGAAGGGGACTCCAATGGACTCACACTAGGAAACTTGAAGATCTAGAGTTTGCAGACAGCTTAGCCCTGCTTGCAGACAAATTAGAGCATATGCAAGAGAAGACAGATGCCCTACAGGAAACAGCTAAGCGAGTGGACTCAAGATGAGTCAAGAGAAGACCAAGTTGATGCGCATTAACAATAGACAGGAAGGTGAAATTATAATAGAAAGGAAAGCAGTGCAAGAGGTTGACCAGTTTGTATACTTGGGGAGTGTTATCAGCAAGAATGGGGGAACTGAAGAGGACATCAGTGCGAGACTACAAAAGGCGCAACAAGCCTTTGCCATATTACGACCAGTCTGGGGTACAAGAGCCATTTCATCAAGAATCAAACTACGTATTTTCACTTCCAATGTGAAATCAGGGCTGTTGTATGGCTCGGAGACCTGGCACGTTGTCCAGAGCAACACTAAGAGAATTCAGACGTTTGTCAATAAATGCCTTAGACACATTCTCCAGCTAAAGTGGTACGATAGAGTGCCAAATGAAACCTTGTGGACCAAAACAAATCAGAAACCAATGAAGGTTCAGATTAGGAAGAGAAAATGGTGATGGGCAGGCCACATCCTGCATAAGGACTGTGAGGAATGTATCATGAGATAAGTGTTAGAATGGAATCCAAAGGGGCAAAGGAAAAGGGGATGTTCCAAACAAACATGGTGACGAAGCATCCTGGACAAAGTAAAAGCAGCTGGTTTAACATGGGATCAAATCAAGACTATTGCTAATGATCACAAGAGATGGAGAATGACTGTGGAGGCCCTATGCTCCATTAGGAGCCCAGAATAGAATGTATTCTGACTCTCCTTTTTAAAAAAAATCTCTTTCTCAGACAATATGTTGCTTAAAAAAGATTTTGAAACAATTCTTTAGTATCCATAGACCATTCCAATACTTATTTATTAGAAGCATTTATACAAGTACTAACCTTTTAGACATATCCACACAGCATTGTTAGCAACAAAGAAAATGGTCTTCACGTTTTATTTCTAAAGATTTCACTGTGTCTGTAGCTTGCTGCAGCTGTGCAGCAAGCCACATGCTTGTTACTGGTATGGCACTTTAATTTTTGTCTAACAAATGTTCATAAGCAATTATGTCTTTAATATAATTCACTTATACTCATCCTCTTGCAGATACAGCCAGGACAGACACAGCATGCCCAGAGTTTCCTGAATGACTATTATAGCTAGCAACTGGCAACATATTGTATTGTGGTTGAATTTCTACCATACATACATATTGTTAGTATGATGGGACAGCTTAAGTTAGATGTCCATAGGAACCAGGCTAAGAGTCAGAAGCAACGTGCATTCGAATCCCAGCTCTAACACTACCTCCCTCAGTAGTGCTGGAAAAATCTATTAGCTCTAAATTGGAAGAGCATTCTTGTCTTTGGATACCTCTGATATAAAGAATTATATGCTGGTTGTACTAACACCAAAATTCTTTTTTTTTTCTTTTACATTTAAGAAAGTTGACACAAACAGCTGAGAACAGCAGGTCAGTCTCCTAACTGCAATAAATCAAGTGTTCACCAATATACTGATAAATCACTTATGACAGCTCTGGGTTTTGCTGAGCAGAACAGGCTGGAACAATGTGTTAAATGTGATCCATGCTTTGTTGAAGAAGAGAGACAAACGTAATGCAGTAAGTACCATGTGCAACCCCATCATCTCTGAGAAACTCAGTACGGGAGACCAGATTCCTGTTTTGTAATGGATAGTTATGGCACTGGAAAAGGTAACAGTCCCATGTATATTCTTTTCTGTAAGTTAGCTCTATTATTTTTAGTACTTCAAACTTGTTTTTGTCAGTTTTGTTTTTGTCAATTATGTCCCCCCCATGTCTTGTTTGGGGTACATGGGTGCAGGAACTAGAAGTATTGGGGGTGCTGCTGCTGTACCATCTGCCTGGAAGTGGTTTCCATCATACAGTTTGGTTCGATGGCTCTCAGCATCCCCACTATAAAAATTGATCCAGAGTCACAGTTGAGGGGAGGGGATGAGTAATTTCTGAGTTATATATTTCAAAATATAACCTTAAGCAGCAGTTTGAAACCTTTTTCATATTTGGGTGAGAGGGATAGGATCACTTGATGATTCCTTGTTCTTCTGTTCATTCCCTCTGAGGGCATCTGGCATTGGCCACTGTCAGCAGACGGGCTATGGGGCTAGAGGGACCGTTGGTCTGACCCAGTATGGCTATTCTTATGTCATAAGATGGTTTCATCATGTATTAGCGCCCCTTAACATTAGGATAGTTAAGTGAACATGGTGAATAGCATCTCGCCTAATGCAATGGATGCAATTGCTTAGAACATTCCTCCACTTCTTCCCTATGCACACATTTTATAACCATCAACATGCATAAGTCTGACATAAACTGGCCCTTTCAAACTGATGGCCGTTCATGTAAAATGAACAGCTATTCAGCATTAATAAGGAGGGTAGAACAGGGTCCTTAGTACCTGTTGTGTAGTACCTTGCTTGTTCCCTAAGTCCTCTCACTTGCTTCAGTGGAAGAACCCAGCTAACGGGTAGCAGAAACAGCTCCCGAGATAAAGGAGAAGTGGTACACCACCTCCAGCAAGGTGTGATCACAAAAAATGATATTTACGAAGTAAACTGGTGAAAATATAACCCAGTGTTTCTCAAAGTGGTCTACAAAACCACTTTGAGAAACCTGCAAACTGGCCGCTCTGCTGTGTTTACTTACCGGCACCACAGCCACAGAACCTCACAGCTCCCATTGGCTCCAGTTCACCATTTGCAGCCAAGGGGAGTCATGGGAAGAGGTGGCCTAGCCCACGCCTCTTCCTGCAGCTCCCCTTGGCTGCAAACGGTGAACCGGAGTCAGTGAAAGTTGTGAGGCTCCATGGCCACGGCGCTGGAAAGTAAACACACCAAAGTGGCCAGTTAGCAGGTTTCTCAAAGTGGTTTTTCGGACAACTTTGAAAAACACTGATATAAACTGATCCTTTCTCACTGTGTGCTGCCCACAGCAGGTGGAACTTTCTAACAAAGAGGAGTTTAATTGTGGTGAGAGCATCACAGTTTTATTTATTTTTATTTGTCTCTAACAGCACCTACAACATTTTTGGAGCTATACAAACATAAATGTAGGCAAGTGTTGCCTTATAACAAAGAAATGCTTGAAGTGTTAATACACTTTTTCGAAAAGCCACAAAAGGCAAAGACCAGGATATGTTGTCAGGACTATAGAATGCTGTCTCATGAAGAAAGCCAAATATTTTCTCTGCTTTGTCATAGCAATTTACATGTATTTTAAAGCTTGTTTTTAATTTTTGTGACGCACAAAACAGTTCTGAGAGTGTATGGAACACTTCCAATAAATACTACTATGAAACAAGACACAGCAGCAGGTTGTTAAGCAATTACCCATTTTCAATATAATTTTTTTTTCTGTTTGGCTTTCCTGGCACAGGAGAAAAGTCACTGGATTGCAGAGGAAAGCCAGCTGGATTAATGTTTCTTGCTACTTTAGAGGTTCATGATGTTTTTCCCATAGATCCAAACATTCTCACAGGTGTCTCTGTAGGATGAATCAAATAAATATAAAATAAATGTTAAGGGTGTAATTTACCTCAGTGTGGCTCACACAAGCACTTAATCCTGAATTCAGAGACTAAATTAGGTTTAAATGATACATAGGGCTCTCTTCCCTAACATGAGTCTTACCCTAAAATAGTATCAGGTAGCTTCCCTGTCATTACTTGTAACAAGTGATTCTCTCTACTTTGTCACACATCATTCTTGCAAAAATATAATCCATCAGATTTATTACATTTGTGATTTAAATGAAATTTATAAACATCCCAAATCAAGCAAGAGTCTCAGGTATTTACTTTTCTTGTTATCTCTGATGTTTGTTCTTTTTCTACTAGCTTGGTCATGTTATCTGTAGTACTTTAACCTTTCAAATAGGAGGTTATTTTAAAAAATGTTGGACAATTGCCCACTGCAAACAAAACACTGTGAGGAGAGTGGGTATAGAGAAAGCTCAGAATGATGAGCAGATAGAAGCTGGGCAGACTTCCAGGCATATCCATATACAAAGACAGGGTCAGAAAATTGCTAAGCTGATCTAATGGAAGCAGCAAAGATAACAGTCAAGTCTGAACTGTCTGACTGAATTTTGTCTGATCCCAGCAACATGAAGTAAGTTTGCTAGTGCATATTCTCTGGGGGAAGGGGGACCCATCGAAGTACACTATGTCTATTTCCAATCAAAACGTTATTTTTAACCTTTCACTAAGAATTGCAATAGCGGTTGTCAGTCTTTGCCTCTGTCAAAATCTCTTGCACTCTTCCCCCCCCCCCCCCACACACAGTGAGAGAGAGTTCTGTCCCCATATATTGGTAATAAAATAAATCTTAGTACTACTTTATCATTGTGCCAAAGGGCACATTGTAGCACTTTGGCGTGAAAGAATTATCTGTCCATATTCATTCTTTAGGCATTTTCTGTATAAATAGAAAATTGCCCACTTAAAAAAGCATATATACTTCTCCCAAGTAAATTTTGGTGATGTAAATACACCCCTAGTAAGGAAGGCTTTAAACTAGGTTTTCCAAGGGCTGGTGACCTAAGCCCTGAGGTAATTGTAAAAGTCAAATATCAGAAGGAAACACCAGGAGGAGGGTGCAACAGGGGAGACCTCCTGATTCTTACTGAGAAAGTAGGACAGTCGGCTAGTTGTCTTAGGTGCCTGTACACAAACACAAGACGTCTGGGAAACAAACAGGAAGAATTAGAAGTCCCAGCAGAGTCAAGGAACTATGATGTGATTAGAATAACACAGATTTGGTAGGGTAATTCACATGACTGAAGTACTGCCATGGGTGGGTATAAACTATTCAGGAAGGCCAGGCAGAGGAGAAAAGGTGAAGGAGTAGCACTGTATGTAAAAGAACAGTGTGATTACTCAGCACTCCAGTATAAAACTGGAGAAAGCCTCTTGAGAGTCTTTGGCTACATCTAGACTGAATCCCTCTGTCGACAGAGGGATGCAAATCAAGCACATCAAAATTGCTAATGAAGCAGGGATTTAAATATTCCGCCGCACCTAATTAGCATAAACATGGCCACCACTTTTTTCGAAACAGAGCTTTTTCGAAAAAAACAGCAGTCTAGACGCAGATCTGTCAAAAATAAAGCCTTTTTCGACAAATCCTGTATTCCTCAAAAAATTAGGTTTACAGGATCTGTCCAAAAAGGCTTTATTTTCGACAGATCTGCGTCTAGACTGCCGGGTTTTTTTCGAAAAAGCTCTGTTTCGAAAAAAAGTGGTGGCCATGTTTATGCTAATGAGGCACGGGATATTTAAATCCCTGCTTCATTAGCAATTTTCGATGTGCCTAATCTACATCTCTCTGTCAACAGAGGGATGCAGTCTAGACACACCCTTTGGGTTCAGATTAAAGTCAGGAACAAAAAAAAAGTGATGCTGTGATGGGCATCTGCTATAGATCACTAGACGAGAAGAATGAGGTAAACAAGGCATTCTTTGTAAAACTAACAGAAGTTTCCAAATCACAGGTCCTGGTTCTCATGGGGGACTTCTATTGGGAGGGCAATGCAGCAGTGCACAGACAATCCAGGAAGTTTTTGGAGAGTGTTCAGGATAACTTCCTGGTGCAAGTGCTGAAGCAGCCAGCTAGAGGTCATGCTCCTCTTGGCCAGCTGCTCACAAACAGTGATAGATGATGTGGAAAATGTTGAAGTACTCTATGCTTTTTTGCTTTGGTCTTCACAGCTAAGGTCAGCTCCCAGACTTTTGCACTAGGCTGCACAATATGCGAAGGAGGTGAGCAGCCAGACCTATGTAGTGAAAAAACAGGTTATGGCTATTTAGAAAAGGTGGACATGCACAAGTCCATGGGGCTGAATCTAATGCATCCGAGGGTTCTGAGTTGGCTGATATGATTACAACACCTTTGGCCATTATTTTTGAAAACTCATGGTGGTTGGGGGAGATCCCAGATGACTGGAAAAAGGCAAATGTAGTTTCTGTGATGGGGTACAGCCACAGAAGTCCCCTTGGTTTGTCCCCTTGGTGTACTGACAGGCTAAACAACAGTTCTGCAGAAAACGACCTGGGGATCCTACTAGATGAGAAGCTGGATATGAATGTGTGCCCTTGTTGCCAAGAAGGGCTGCATTAGTAGGCGCATCGTTAGCAGATCAAGGAAAGTGATTATTCCCCTCTATTCAGCACTGGTGAGGCCACATCTGGAGTATTGCATCTAGTTTTGGGCCCCCCACTGCAGAAAGCATCTGGACAAATTGGAAAGAGTTCAGCAGAAGGCAATGAAAATTATTAGGGGGCTGGGGCACATGACTTATGAGGAGAAGCTGAGGGAACTGGGTTTATTTAATCTGCAGAAGAGAAGACTGAGGGTATGTCTACACTGCAGAGGAGTTTTTTTTTTGAAAAATGGCCATTTTTCTGAAAAAGCTTCACTTATGTCCACACTGCAATCATGTTCTTTCAGAAAAAAATCAAAAGAACAGAGGGGTTTTTCCGACATTGGTAAACCTCTTTTTACGAGGAAGAAGCCTTTTTCCAAAAGAGCTCTTTTGGAAAAAGGCATGTGTGGACAGGGAAGAGGGAGTTCTTTCGAAAGAAAAGGAAAGAGGGAAAAAAACAGGTGCCCTGGTGGCCACACAGTCCATAATAATCACAGCTTAAACGTGAGATAGCATCCATTTAGTGTGGATGCTATCTTTCGAAAAAGCAGATTGCTTTTTCAATGTGCTTTTGCTGTGTAGACACTCTCTTTCGGAAGAAGTTTTTTCAGAAGATCTCTTCTGGAAAAGCTTCTTCTGAAAGAAGCCTACAGTCTAGACTTAGCCTGAGAGGAGGGTTTGATAGCAGTCTTCAATTACCTGAAGATGGGTTCCAAAGAGAATGGAGCTAAGCTGCTCTCAGTGGTGGCCCGTGCCGGAAAAAGAAGCAATGGTCTCAAGTTGTGGTGCGGGAGGTCTGGATTGGATTTTAGGAAAAAAACAATTCACTAGGAGGACACTGAAACACTGGAATGGGTTACCTAGTGAGGTGGTGGAATCTCTATCCTTACAGGTATTTAAGGCCAGGCTTGACAAAATCTTGGCTGGAATGATTTAGTTGGGGTTGGTCCTGCTTTGAACAGGGGATTGGACTAGATGACCTCCAGAGGTCTCTTCCAACCCTAGTCTTCTATGAGTCTATGATTCTCTGAGGACAAAGTCAACAATGAAGTAGTCAATTCATTTGGAACAAACAGAGAAAGTAAACATATTGTAGCAAAATGCTAACTTCCTTGCACGCTAAGGCTGTGTCTACATTGGCACCCTTTTGCGAAAAAAGGATGCTAATGAGACCAGTCACAATTGCAAATCAGCGGGATTTAAATATCCCCAGCGGTATTTACATAACTGCCGCTTTTTCGGCTCGGGGCTTTGCCGGAAAAAGCGCCAGACGGGGATCTTGCGGAAAATAAACCCTTTTCCGCAAGATCTCTTATTCCTACTTGCAAGTAGGAATAAGAGATCTTGCGGAAAAGGGTTTATTTTCCGCAAGATCCGTCTAGACTGGCGCTTTTTCGGCAAAGCCCGAGCCGAAAAAGCGGCAAGTTTATGCAAATGAAGCGGGGATTTAAATCCTCGCTTCATTTGTGCATTGCGATCTAATTTGCATCCTTTACCTTTTATGCAGTCTAGACACAGCCTAATTGTATACATAAAGAAGCATGTGAAAACAGACAGTTTCATAATGTGGACAAAAGTTTCCATCTTTCATGTGATACCAGCAGTTGACTTTCACTCTCTTCAGAGTAGGGTTTTTTTTCCATGAGAACAAGAACTCACACAAATGTCTATTAGGGGAGCAACATGAGAAACAACCAAGCATTAGCCCAATACAGTATTTTTACTTAAATATGAGATAGGCAGATGGTCTATGTGTTCCTTCTGGAAGCTTCCCAGTGACAGATGGATTCTTGGGGGAAATATGCCTTTGGAAATTCAACAAATTCCCTGACACGACAGAAGTGATCTTACCTTGCAGACAGTCTTCTTAATTGTCTTCCTCCGGGGATGAGTTAAGCGTATCCTCTGTTCCAGAAGGTTCTGAAATTTCCCAGATCACACGGCATCCATGTGCTTTCAAATCCCCATTAAACCAAATTATTCAAAATGGAAAATTCTCAAAGAGCAGTTGTAAGTGTTTGCCAAAGGGAATTTCAGGGGGGAATATAAAAGATATTTTTCATCATGAACGCTGAACAAAAGCACAATGGGGTTTCAAATATAAAAATGACCTATTCAAAGAAGAGCATTTCAATTTCCTCAATAACCTTCACTACATTGTTTTACTGAGCACCAATGTTAATTCATCAGCTTAGACCATTTCAAAGTGTTATTTTTACTGACTAGAAAAAAATTGAATTGTGATTCTTTCAAGTCAGGCTAGAAAATATATGTTGTACATAGATATACAGTACTTTATAAGTCCAGTGATCTCAGTTTTAAAATGAAAATTGTTTTTGTTTATTTGCATATTGTACACATAAAAGAAACTTTAGTATGTGGTAACAGCTCCTTTCAAACATTTAAAATCACAGATATTATTCTGGAACTCTTTCATAATGAAAGAAGAACTTGTTCTGTTTCACATATACATTTCTGTCAGGTTAACTATTGAACTGCTGATAAGTGCTACCATTAGTGAAATGTGATAAATCACAGTAAAAGAGAAAGAATGACTATAAAATACTCAATCCACTAAATGCTAGAAATTTACTAACTGGAGATCAAATCTGGCTTGAGGTTTCATCAGTGTAAATTCAGAGAGTGAAATTCTGGCTGCAGTAATGTCAATGGCAAAGTTCCCATTGACTTCAGTGGGACCAGGATTTCAGCCAAGAGTTACTCTGCTGCCTTTACGGAAGTTAATGTGAGCTTACACAGATGTAACTGAACGGAAAAAATGACCTTAAAGTGGGTTCTTAGTTGTATTTTTTAGTAAGGTGAAGACTTTCAGCAACTAAACCATACACATTGGTTTACCTCTTTAGCCCAAAGATTTCCTAACATCATCAACATTACTAGAGCAAGGTGAAAAACAGAATTTTCTTTATTTTTTTAATTTTCATTGAAGTTCAATATTTTTTAGTGTTGTCCTCCAAAAATGACTATCACCCATATTTCCTCCACCACATCCTTACTTACATCCAGACTTACTTAAAAAAAAAAAGCAGACTGACTTTTTATATGCTTGTATAGTACCCAGTGCAGTGCAATCCCAACCTTGATTGGTAACTTCCAGTACTGGCATAACACAAACAACAGAACTGGCAGAAAAAATGTCTAAATAAAAATATTGAACTTCAATGAAAATAAAAAATAAAGAAAATCCTTAACATCATCTTCTGTTGGGAAAGGACCAGAGGCATGATTACATGGATTCTCTGGCCATTGCCTCCAAAAAGCAGAGGTGTAGTAACATTAGAAATTACTGCAACCTCAGGACTGCATTGTAACTGTGGAGGGCTCCAGAAACACTCCACTATTAGAAGAAGGAGGTTTGTTCTATCCTATCCTCACCCAGATGAGCCCCTTGCTTGTTCAGATTGTGCACTACTTTCCAAAATGCTTGTGTGAGGTATCCCTACAGAAGATGAGGAAGAGGGAAGAAACTGAAAAGCTTCTCTTCAGCATCAGGTGGATTAATATCACATAGATTTCAGAGATATGTGCATTCAAGCTACACAGGTAGCCAGAAGGATTGTTGAATGATTAGGGAACTAATTTTGGAGTAGGGAGACCAGGGTTTCATTCTTTGTTTTGTCACAGACTTCCTGAGCATGACCTTGGGCAAGCCACTTTAGTCTCCTTGTGCCTACATTCCCCAAAGACAAATTATAGTGCTTTCTGGAGGCAAAATATATTAAATCTATGGTGGGATGCTCAAATGGAATAATGAAGAGGAATCTGAGCTTGACACATGTAAGTGAAATTGGAGTTTTGGCCTCCTGATATCAAAAGGAAGACTAGGCTGACTGTTTAAAAGCCTGGGCTGGGATCAGTAGAGTTACAGCAAAACTGAATTTGCCCCCTGATTATTACACAAACTGGCTTGATCTCTGTTTATTTCCCTGTGGTCTTTGACTGGTCCTCCAGACTTGATCTTTTTAACAGTGATCTTTTGTATCTTTTTTTTTTTAACAAAGACATTTTGAAAATATTTTAGCATGAATTTTTCAGTGTCTCCCACATTGCTGAGCTACATGGATGTTTGATTTAGTTGCAAACTGACATTTAGATCTGAAAAATATAGGACACTCCAGTAACCTGAAATATCATTCTGCTATGCTTAGTGATTACTGGAGTTTTTCAGATGTTTGTAAGTGCTTGACTTTGAAAAGAATAGGAATTCTGGGGATGTACCATAGGTCACATACTAAGCTACTGCTTCAATTTTTCATCAGTTCTTTAGTTAGGAAGTAATGAGGATCCTCTGAGCTTGCCCATGGCAGAATGACCTAAAATTATGTGAGAGAAGGGATGATTTAAAATGCAAGGAGCTTCTCATTCCCAAAAATGTGGTTACAGTTATAGCACCACTGTATTTTAAATGTCTGACAGCGATTAGAACTCAGATGTAACTTTTTTTACTTAAACCTGTCTTATTCCTACATCTATAATAATGATAAATAAACAGCACTTGCTTTCACTGTTTGCACTATAGATATGGAGAATAAACATTACAACAGTAACACCTACCAACGCCATTTATTCAATAAACTAATGAGGAGATAAGCACTTAAGGCCATAAGAAGAAAAATGTAAAGGAATGAGCAATTCTGATTTTTTTTAAAGGAAGTGCTCTTCCTAATGATCTGTTCGGATTTGGAACTAATACTGAATTATGCATGAATACCAGATGCTGTCTTGGCTATCCAGCTTTATTTAGGTGTAGGACCTACAATTTGATTTTTCTTTGTATTATCTCAATTTTAAATTAAGGCACTGAAAGGTAAGCTCATTGAACCACTTCTGCAAATAACACAGCTCTACTGAAGTCAAGGGAGCTGTGTTGATTTGCACTACTACATCCCTGCCTGGCCCATTTTTTCTTATTTTAATATAAATGAATACCAGTGGGGCTATTTTTAACAAATTGTAGTGTTGTGCCAGCAATGGTACACATGTGAGGAACACCAAGCCAAGCAGAATTCTTGCAGGAGCCACACTTATAGAAGGAAGGCAATTTGGGCCAGACCTGCAGGCCATGTAAATGATTATACCACTGAGGAGGTGGCTTTCTAAGAAATAACTCCTAGCAGTGAACATTAACTTATTAAAAACCATCCAGATCTTTTATAAGTTAATTTATGTTACAGTTCAAGGCAAACAGCTTGCCCTTTCACTGGCCAGTCAGTCACAATTTTGCATCATTCTGAGATCTGCACATGGTGACTGACTCTGTTTTCTCTTCCAGGGATAGGAGGAAAACACTTGCCTCGGGTTCTCCATTGAACTTGAGGGGCTGCATTTCCAACCCAGCATGCCTGTCCCTGGGTAGATTTGGCAGTGCTAGATTGTATACATGTTTAGATAAAAAATGTGTAGGGAAGGGGATGAGACCAAATGTAAGCCTAGTACTGTGAATCTGCAAGGCAATGGGCAAAGATAATCATTGGTTCTGATCTACCCTTGGACTGTGCTCCTTCTTCCACTCTGCAGTGGCAACACACTTAGCACACTGAAACTCTTCAAAGGTTGATCCCAGCGGGAACAGAATTAGGCTGCTACTGAATAAATGGATGAGCCACATGGATATTTCCTGTGAGGCCTCCGTAAAAGCGAAGTGTGAGGCTTCCAGAGGGGTGATGCAAGATTTGCAGATTAATTGTTAAAGCTTTAAACACAAGGGGCTGCCAGGATGATTAAGGGCACATTTACAAATTCCTTGTGTGACAACCCATCTCCCATCTTTTGCCTGTCTTGTCTATTTAGATTGACACTCTTTGGGGCAGTGTTTGTTAGTTCGGGTTTGTTTGGTGCTTAGCACAATGGGGTTCCAATCTTAGCACAATGGGGCTTGTAGTCATGCCTGTAATAAAAACTAATAACAATGATTGTTGTATCCTTGCAATATTCAGGTATGGAGCAGCCAGTGGCTATGCACATGTCCAATGGAACGGAACATACTTTATTCACTCTTAGACAAAGAAGAATGCTTCAGAACATTAGAGATCCTGAATTCTGACTAGAGGATGGGGGAATAATGACTTATAACATGATAGAAAGCAGACGAGGTAAAAAAACAACAACCTTATTCCCCAGCGCACAAAAGTAATATCCATCTGCTCTGGGCCAGTGGTAAAATGCATGAGAAAGGGACAACTGGTATGCTGCACATTGCATGACAGCTGCACATGCCTCATCAGATGCACCTGGCATCCTAGTCCCCAGTCAAAGCAGCATCACAGCTGAAGCAATTTGAAACTGAGAAGATTCCAAGCCTTCTTGCTGCGCTGGGATCACACTGCAGAGGCTTGTCAATTTCCAGCCAGTCCCGCGATCAGGTACATCTGGTTTATGTGGAGGAGTGACACAACTGGGAAAGGCAGACCACAAAGACAGAGGAGTAGTTTAAAGGAAAAGAGAGAAAGAACTGCTGAAAGGAAGAAAATAGGTAACAGAGAAATCAAAGGACACTTGAGAGAGGCAAAAGGCCAAGACAGAGAAAAGAAAAAGAGAGAGAATGACAGAAAATGGGGTAACATGGGCATGATGAGAGAGAGCCAGATTGGGACAGAAATGGAAGAACTAATAAAGAAATCCAAAGCAGAAATTGAATAGAGGCCATAACAAAAGAGATGGGGAACTTCTGGGGAAATAAAGATTTGAGGAATAGTGAATAGGACATATACCCTGTGTCTACATTGGTGCAATCTTGCACCAAAGCAGCCACTTTTGTGCAAAAACATGCTGCCTATCTACACTGGCGGGGAGTTCTTGCGCAAGAACACTGACGTTCTAATGTGTGAAATTAGTGCTTCTTGCGCAAGAACTATGATGCTCCCGCTCAGGAATAAGCCCTCTTGCGCAACTGTTCTTGCGCAAGAGGCCAGTGTAGACAGGCAACAGGAATTTCTTGCTCAAGAAAGCCCGATGGTTAAAATGGCCATCAGAGCTTTCTTGCGCAAGACAGCGTCTACACTGGCACGGATGCTCTTGCGCAAAAGCACATCTCTTGCACAAAGGCACATGCCAGTGTAGACGCTCTCTTGCACAAATACTTTAACGCAAGAACTCTTGCGTTAAAGAGTATTTGCGCAAGATCATGCCAATGTAGACGTAGCCTATATAGAGAATAAGTAAGGAGGAATGTATAGGTCACTTCACACTTTTTGAAATTAAAAAAAAAACCCATAGAATTTTGTTACATTTTTTTTCAACCAGCTTTACTGCTTACATCACGTTTACAATAATAATGCATCAAAACGTAGGTGTCCGGGTTCATAGCTACATATAAAATCACACCTGTTTGCTTACCTGGGACTTTTCCTATTAACCATAACACACGTGCGCACACACACACACACACACACACACACACACACACACACACACAGAACCCCTGATGTGAACATGGAAAAATGAGGGATTAAATGCAGAGGCTATGACTTGATTTAATACTGTAGCTGGTGTACCCATCCCAAACTATTCAGTGGGGTTGTTCCAGTGCAATGCTCAGTGATCACAAATAGCCTTGGTGGACTATAAACCTGAGCGCTGGTGTGAAAACCATGCCGCCCACCCATACTCTCAGACTGTTTGGTCTAATAGTCCACTTCAAATGTATGCAAAACACCACAAAAGGAACTTCATGACATAATCAGATAGGGTATGATGTGATCCAGACTGACTATGAAGAAAACATCAGAATTTGGAGAGTGCACCCAGTTCTCCACAGCCTAGCTTTCAGACTGAGGGGTTAATCTCTGCAGGAGAGATTTGCAAAGGCATCAATGGCAATTATTATTTATCATTTGCATTACCATAGCACCTAGGAACCCTAGTTATGGACCAGCATCCCCTTGTGTTCTGGGTTTGTACAACCCCTAACAAAAAAGACAATTCCCTTCCCAGAGAGCTGAAGTCTAAGCCAAGATGCTGACAGATTGGGAAGTACAAGGGAAATGGAAACAACATTGTATAAATAGACAAGACGGAATCAGGGGGAGGTGTGGAGAAAGAGCATATATCACACAGTGAATGGTGGGAAATCGCATGGTAGTTCCATGATTTTTATTTTTTTATTTAGGATGGATTTACTCAGGAACTTAACTACATGGGAAGGTAAGCAGGGCAGGAGAGGAGAGGGTAAGAGGGACCCGTATGATATGAAGATGAGGTGTAGAGCCTGAGCAAGGGGCAGAGGGTGTGCAGCAAACAGCCAGTTCTCACAGGGAAGAAAAAGTCAGAGAACATTCTAGTTTTGACTGGAGTTTCTAAAGGTGCTTAACTCCCATTGAAAGTTGATGGAAGTTAGACACACCTGCTATGTATGCCTTAGAAAATTTCTCTCCCCATCAAAGACATAGACTTGACATTAGCTGTAAAAATATTTAAAAATAGACTCATCCTTCAGAAATAATGAAAATACAGGTTTATATACCAGGTGAACAAAGATAAAAAACAATAATCTCTGCTCAAAATATCCCCAAAACAACTAGAAAATCTTAAGGTTCACACATCTCCTGCAATCTGGAACATCTACACAGCAGCGTTATTTTGGAATTACTCACATTATTCCGAAGTAACATAGTGCATGTCTACACTACAAGCCTTTATTTCAAAATAATGTCGAGCTGGAGGACTTCTGACTCCAACTCATGGTAACCCTAATTTCATGAGGAGTAAGGGAAGTTGAAAAAAAAGTGTTCTTGCTTTGACTTCCTGCTGTGTAGGCAGCGTCCAAAGCCAAATTAAGCTATTTCGACTTGAGCTACGCAATTGATGTAGCTAAAGTTGCATAGCTTAATTTGACTTTAGTCCTGCTGTGTAGACATGCCCTTAGATGGAAAGGTTCATCCAACCCTCCCTGCTCCTAAATAATGTTTCTACAATGACACTGATTATCATGCCAGTCCTCCATATGCCATTCACTTGTTCTACATAGCTGCTGTAATAATACCCAACTTTCTTCCATCATAGCCTGAAAAGGAAGTTAATAAAGTAGATTTATTAATAATTGTTTGTTGGAGAGTAATAGGCTAAGAACTATATTTTCTCTTTTTTTATTTTTAAATGAATCTTTCTTGGCAGCACAGCAATGCAAAGCAATCAAAGATAAAGTGTCTGCTGAAGCTCAGGTATGCACACTAGCACAGTGTGTTGCTATATGAAACAATAATTCATAATGTTATGATATAATCAAAAGCCTTTTTATGTATCTCATAACAATTATGGCATAATTCAGCTAAAAAATAGACCGGAAATTCTGTGACAGTAAATTACAATATAGAGATAAAAATGGAACACTCATCAAGCTAATAACAAGAAGATGATTGGAAACTCCAAGCACTTTATCAGCTACCTGCTGTTCTTGGAACAAAGGCCAGTAATAAAAGGAACATGGCTGCAATAAAGAAGCAGTCTTTCCTCTTGCATTCTAAGTATAAGATTGCTTTAGGCTTTTAAATTGTCTTAAAAACATTTTTCTGGAGGGAAATGAAAAAAACTGTTTTGCTTGCACATTTTTTTAAAAATAGGTGTACAGGGTTTTCACAAACAGAATTATGTAGACAGCAATCTTAAACATCATTCTCCAAATTCCCTAGCATCTCAGTTTAGCTAGTCTTTGAATAGAGCATTCAAACAATAGTGATGGGTGTGATTTTTTTGGACTTAAAAATGTTTTTAAAATGCGGTTTTGTTATTTTTAAGTAGCACTGTCATCCTTTTCGTAGCACAGAAAACATCACTGATGGCTAAGTTTACAAACTTGGTGCTAGTTTTTATTAAAAAATCACAGACTATTTGGTATTCCATGCAGCCATGTATGACTGGACTTTGAGGCTTATGACAATCCTGCCCACACAGGTTTCCTGATTTCTGGAAGGACATTAGAACAGTGTGTGGACAGTTCAGGGAGGGAAATGGCTGTGCTGCTCAGACTGCGGGTGATGGCCCTGGGGCTGACACATGTTCCTTCCTATTCCATTGCCTGCAGCTCAGCCACTCTGCTGAGCAGTCAGCACAACATCTGCTCACAGGAGGAACAGCTCAGGAGCATGAGAAAGAAATACTAGGTTGATATGCGACTGAAAGCAAAGAGTTCCTGCATTCTAAATCCAGTACTGACACTGACTGCTCTGTGCCCTTGATCAAATCAGCAAATATTTCTACTTTAGATTCTCTGGTAGCAAAGGTTGTGACAACTAAGAAGTTAGACCCAAAATGCCACACAAAATCCTCCAGTGAAGGGGGTGAGGAACAAGGTGTGGAGAACACAATGGGACTAGAGCCATCTGAGTCCCACTTTATTTAAATAATTAACCCTAGCAAAAGATTTTAAAAATTTGGCTGGCAATTAAGCCCAGACCTCAGTTCTGCAGCAAGAGGCTGTGTGTATACAAGGACAAACTTGATGTAAAACACTCCACTATATTTGGAATATAGCCCTAAAAATCAGTTGGGGAACCTTTGCATCTTCCACAGCCTGGTCCTCTGTCTAATGATGTAAGGATCATTGTGATCACAGTCACTCCCATATGGGACTGGTGCTACACAACTATCATGACACAACAAACCTATTCATGAGATAATACAGTGTATCTCCTCGTCCAAGTTTTAGCTTTCATTTACCCAGTATGAAATGTATTTATAGAGTAAACTGCTCACAAACAAATACAATATTAAATTAATGTTAAAATTTTTACCTGTGAACTAATTCACATTGTTATAATTACTATTCACTGCAGCACAAAACAATGGCGAGTGTAAGAAAAAGTCACAATCCTCATGCTGCCCTTTTGCATAATGGAAGAGTAATATTAACATTTGTAAACAATGTCACATTAGTTTGCACAATTGTGAGATGCTCATATGCTGTTCCAATGGTCAAATAGGACATGTAGTGTTTCTGTGTGTAAAAATAATGCAATAATACAACATTTAAAATTATATGAGAAGTTATAGATCAGTTATTTGTCAGTGGAGGAATGGAGTAAAAGTACCACACTTTACTGTACACCTGAGCAATGGTACAGACCAAAAATTACAGCAAATTGGCTAATTTGCTTTCATGCAATAATTCAATGAGTTTAGTCCTTTGTGAAGAGTCTGATATTTCTTTTTACAAACAAATATATTCATTTGTTTGTTGTTTGATGGGTGGTTCATGCAGTAGTAGTTTTAGAGAGGGTCCTACATTCCACTGTAATGTCAATGAGGATTTAATTCCTTCTATCCCATACAGCTCTTGGCCCCAAATGCTCAGGCTTTGGCACTGAGGCTGCCTCTGCCCCCACCCACTTGCCCCCCGTTCTGAAAACTGATCCACACAGGCAGACTCTTATGTTCACACAGACCCCCAAGAAAGCCAGAGAGGCCCCACATAGAACCCTGTTCAACCCCTGTTGAAGTACCTTGAAGGATTTGTGAATGAAAATCAATGTAGCAGATTTAGTGTGTGGTAATGATAGCAAGACACTTGATATGTTTCCCCTGCACAGTCTCACAAGAAAGCTACAACAAAATGAATCTACCATGAAAGAAGAATACAATTAGCTACTGAAACCCAGACACTGAAAATAATTTTTAATGGCAATGTAGTCTGGGAAACAGGACATTAGATGGAAGTTATGAGACCTGCGTTCTATTCCTGGTTCTATCATTGCCCTGCTTTGTGACCTTGAGTAGGTCACTTCACCTCTCTGTGCCCCTGTCTCCCCTCTCATCCTTTGTCTTGTCTATTTAGAGTCTAAGTTCCAGGGCAGGGACTGTTTCTTGTCCCTATCTGTTTGTACAGTGTCTATTGCAATGGAGTCCTAATCTGGGCTCCGAACACTACTGCAGTACAAATGGTTCATTGTCAGATTGGAGAGACAATTGTTCAGGACCGAGATATTTAAACAACTTGAAGGGGAGACTGCACTAATCAATTTTTAGGCTGCTATAAAACCAGAAGGGGTTACCATTCAATTAATACAATATAGTCTTGAAAAAACTAGAGACAAGACTTAAATCAATAAAGTCAAGTTAAGCCGGAGGTTTCCTCAATCTTATTATGGAGAAGGTTATTCTGCCAAAAAGCAAGAACCTAAATGTTTTTCCCTCTTGGGACCTTCTTCAAAATGTCAAACCTTACCCCATAAATCTCACCTACTGAGGATCATACCTATCATTTCTCCCTAGACAGCCATGCTTGTCCCACCCCTTCTTCCAAGCCTGCCCTTTCTTTGTTCTTCCTACTCTTGTACTTAACCTTAAGCCCAAGGGGGCCCATAGGTGCCATAGTAATACAAATAAAGCATTCATTTCAATAACCTCAGTGAACTAAGAAGTGAACACATCCCAACTGATGTGCTGTGCCATTGCGTCAATGTAACTCCAGTGAAACCAATTAAATTATACAAGGTGTAAAAGAGAGGATGATGGGATCCATGAGGTCTGCTCTCCTGTACACTGGTTTAACAGCACTGATGAGCTGAGTGCCTGTGAGATCAGAATCAGGAGTGATACGCTGTTTATTTTGCATTAATGACTTTATTTTCTGTTTATCTACAGAACATTCTGTATCCCTTCTACAGGCTGAAACAAGATTTCTTTTGCATTCAGCTTTTAATAATCTACCAGACAAATTTTCCTTCCCTAAAACAAAGAGGGAAATCCTTACTCTGTTGCAATCAATGGGAGTTTTACTAGTTGCTCCAGTGGAGGCAGGATTTCTCCTAGGGTGTTGAAGGGGACTTAGTGAAAGTAGTTCAAAGAGTGGCCAAACTGGCTAGGCTGTACCAAAGGAGGATCTGATTTTTGCATGGATGATAAAATAAACAAGAGTCAATGTGATCTGGTCAGAGAAAAGAGCAATTGAACCCAGAATGACATTTAATAGGAGAATCAGGGTAAACGAGTAATTATTTTGCTTTACTAGTTAGTATGTAGAGCTCACTTGAAACAGACCAATTAGTTTTGGGTACCACATTTTTAAAAATATAAACTGGAGAGAATTCAGAGAGCAACAAAAGCGATCAAAACTTTGGAAAATAAAAATTGCCAGACAAGGTTATTCTGAGCACTGGGCATGACCAATCCAAAGAAAAGGTGAAGGTAAGGTAATATTCATGAAACAGCAATGTGTCCATCAGAAGATCCTCTTAAGAAACTAGGGATCAATTATTCCCTTAGTTTATGAAGACATAAGTTATCGGGAGTGGGGTATATATTGAGAAAGAAACAATGAAAAGAGCAACAGTTATATAATGGAGCCAGCTGACAAAGGAAGCTGTGGAATTGCTGTCAGTGCACATATTCAAGGATAGTACTGGCATCCATTAATTAAAAAAGGTTTAAGACCAATTAAATTAATCCTACCACAAAGAGATGAACTAGATGACCCACTAGATGTTTATCCCACACCAAAAGGATTCTGTGGATTATTTGAGCCAAAATTAATGACATGCTAACATTGTTGCACAGAAATTATTAATATTCATTGCTTATCTGACATTCACAAACTAGAGACAGAGACTCTCCTTTCAAGCAAATAATCAATCTGCCCAGGTATCTGAAGTGCAAAGAACATCTGCAATATAAGAAAAAGAAAGTAAACAGGGAAAGTGCTAAATGCAAGTTGCACAATATGTGATTCATCCTGTCAGGTCAGCTGTTACAAGCAGCTTGAGACACAAGACTTATATCTCCCAGAAAGAGACAGTCATTTCCATCCTTTTTAAAGGAGATACCTCATATGGTAAAATAGAGGAAGAACCCAGAATCATTTTTCCTCCAATTGTGCAACTCCGGCACCTTTCTGAACAGCCTTTTCTGTAGTGCCATGTGCCACACTGTGTTTCAAAATAACATTATCCCTTTATGCCTGAGTAAGTAGCCAATATCCAAGGGTTCATGAATTGTTCACATTCAAAGGAAACATCTGTGATAGCCTGCTATTGGTTTGATGCAATTGTGTTTATTTCCAAAGAACACACGAAGTCTCATTTCTCTGAAAACAGTGGGATCAAACCAAATGAGGCAGGTTATTCATGGTTCCACTCTTGCCTTTCAAGCCAGAACTCTGCCCAAAATGCTCTCTTTTCTTTTCCTCTCCCAGGGCCATGGTACAAGCACTTCTCCTGCTGTCTCCTGGCTTCTGCTTGCATCTTTTTTACCAACCCAGAGAAAGACAGCTACAAGCAAAACAATCGCCAGCCCCTATATTCTAGTCAGTCTAGTGGTGATTTCCATTGTTTCGGTCCCAACGGGTTCTCTCATTGGGTCTGAATGGAAAGTGGCTAACACACCCATCAGCTGAAAGAGTTATTTGACTGCCCATATAGTTCAAAGATGCGATTGCTGGGAACCATCCAAATTCTAGCATAACAACAGCATGTGGATCAGGCTAATGCTTCAACAACCTTGTTTTCTTTTTTGACAAACAAGGCATCATGACAAACAAGTTATCCACAAACAAAAACAAACAAAACTGTTATAAAGGTGGCTCAAGCACTTGCTTCTATCAGCATCCTGATTTGCAAATCTTTGGCACAGCAGTGCAGAAATCTATATGCTTGGTAAAAAGTAGAAACAAACTTGTCCTCTAATGCACTGAGTATTCTCAGTGTGAATGACTTCACATTAACTGTAACCTGCAGGCAACATTCAGCCCCTTGCAGGATCAAGCTGTGTCATTTGCGTGGGGACTTTTCACTGGACTAGAATGTGCATTTGAATTAACAACAACAAACTTTGTACAAATTGTATAGCTACATGTAATGCAATGGGTTGCTTATAAAATATAGCTGTTAAATAGTAAAAATGCCTGTCATCTCATGATATATATACTGTCCTATGACACAGGAAATGCCTTGTAGCAAACAGGCGGCCAGGTTCTCAGCTGCTGTACATTGGCATAATTCCACTGACCTCAGTGGAATTACACTAATTTCCGCCAGCTGAGAATGTTTCATTCTGTGAGGTAGTGAGTAATTATCCATGTATGCTGCCTCATCCTGCTTTCTCTCCTCAAACCAGAAAAGTCTCTTTTCCTCCCAAAGCCTGGTTAGAATCTGAAGTTTTGAAGTTTACTAGCTTGGTATCCTAATGTTTTATTTAAAAGCATGTGAAATCTACAGTTTTGACATTCTAGGATGTGGGCGGATGCAGTATATTTGGTTTGACTGCATGAATGTAATTTTTAAAGGCAGTGGCAAATCTAAGACCAATAGAAAGTCTGGGTTTTTTTTACTTTACACCAGTATAAATAAGAAAGTAACTCAATTTAAGTAAATGGAGTTACACCAGTGAAAGAACATCGGAAAAAGCAATTAGAACCAAGCTCATAGGGGAGTCTGGGGCTACACCCAGTCTGGAAAGACTGACTTCAAGGGTCTGATTCTGATTTCACTTTACATTGGTTTTACACACGTGTAACTGTTTTTATGACTATAGTTATTCCTGATTTATACCATTGTGAAATTGGAATCAGACTCAGAGGACATAACAGGAAATTTAGAGCCTGATTCTCCTCTTATTTACACCAACATAAATCAAGAGTAACTCTAATGAACTTGCATAAGTATTAATGAAAGAAGACTCAAGCCATTAGAAAGATTTTCAAAAACAGGTAGTTTCTGAGTCCATGAGTAGGCATCTAAACAAGTGGCATGATGCCTACCTAGGAACCACCCATTTCTGCACATATGAGCTTGCAACAGCTCTCTCCTGAAGTCATGGAACAATGGTAGCTCAAATCACAGTGTAGATAAAGGAGGAACCGTGGTTGTGCTGATAATTCTAATCATGTGTGGATGAAGAATATCTGTTCTCCTTCCTAAACTTTAGGAATATCCCACTTTCTTTTGTCTTCCTCCATGAGCTCCTTTTAAATTTAAAACAAAAATCGTATTTTTCTAAAATCAACTTTTGTGAAAGATTTTGGAAATGTACTGCATGTTGTGTACTTATTTTGTTGGGACTATATACATAATTAGAGTCTATGGTGTCACCCTTGCTGTGGTAATGATGCATATTTTCTCATGATGATGAACTGCGTGGAGTAACACAAACACTACATGAAATGGATAGCAGGTAGGTTAATAGTGAAGGTCCTTCCTCTTGAAATCACAGACTCTCTGCCACGTATAAAAAGCTTGCTTAATGTGTCCCAATGCAGTATTTTGTGTGACCAAAAATGGTGATTAAGCTATTTTTTTCCTGTATAATATCCTTGTAAGTCTGTCAGGAAAAAAGTGAAAACATATTATGAACAGGTTATCTTGCTTGAAATATTGGTTATCTGGTTTTAGATGAAACAGAGTCCAGCTCTGCTTAGAGCAATAATTTCTGTAATTAAATATGGGGACAGTGTTTCTATCCAGCCTTTTCTGTCAAGTTGGGTATTTATTCTGTACCTTTCACTGTAGTATCTGAGGCCTCCTCTATAGTAAGGAAATTTCCTTTGGTATAACTGATGTAGTCTGTGGTGGTGGTATGGACATCATCCAGGCCCTGCTTCAGTTTCCCTTCTCTTGGGTTATAAACAAGTCTAGACAGACCTTTTCATCAAAGGCCACACATTTCCAAAGGTCTGATTTATTAAAAACAGTCATAAGCATAGCAGGACTTTATTCAGATATACCCAGAGGTATCTATCCATCATCGCAGGCTCAGTCCAACTAGCAATCTCAGGATATTCTTTCCTGCACCTGGAAAGAGTCTTTTCTTCTGGGATCCATTCAGTTCCTGCTCTGGGATACTCCTTTTCAATCCTTCCTTAACCAGCTCTTACCTTTGGAATGGGGCTGTATTAGTTAGTCCCTCACTCTCTTCTTAACCAGGAGTCATCCCCCTCAAAGGGGGTTTTGTTAATCGGGTCCTCTGGTCGTTTCCAAGCAGGAGCCCTCAGTTCTCCTCTCTGGAGCTAAGTTGTAGGTTAACCAGCTTGGGACCTTTGCAGATTCTCCCTCAACTAGCTTCCTCTTTGATTTAGCCATCAGGCTTCAGCAAGCCAGTCCTTTCCTGCTCCTAGATTTGGATGTCTACCCAGCTATGAGGAAGGAAGGAAGTTTTATATTGGTCCTCTTCTTCCAGTTCATTCCCACTTGGTTGTATGACAGGGGGACTTCTGCAATGCTGGCTATTAAAGATATAGGCTGTGTCTAGACTGGCCAGTTTTTGCGCAAAATCAGCCGCTTTTGCGCAAAAACTTGCCAGCTGTCTACACTGGCCGCTCGATTTTCCGCAAAAGCACTGATGTTCTCATGTACGAAATCAGTGCTTTTTGCGGAAAAGCTTTGACGCTCCCGTTCGAGCAAAAGTCCCTTTTGCGCAAAACTGTTGCGCAAAAGGGCCAGTGTAGACAGCTAGCTAAGACTTTTGCGCAAAAGCAGGCTACGCGGAAAAAAGCGGTTTGGATGCTGGGAGACCCCGTAGGAGCTCCAGACTTCTTGGTAACCCGAGCTCTTAAAGCACACGCAGGCTGCTGAGCGCACGTGGCAGGAGCGTGCCTCAGACCTCTTGCCTGAGGTCTGCCACGCTGCCCCTGCTGTGCCCAGCAGCCACCTTGCAGCGCAGCGTGGCAGCTCCGGCCGAGGAGCCACCTGCACCCCCAGCACAGGAGGCCCCCAGGGGCCGCAAAAGAAGGGCCCCATCCTGGTCGTCGGGGGAGCTGGATACCCTCCTGGACTTGTGGCAGGAGGAGGAGGCCCTCCACGAGACCCACTCCCGGCGCCGGAATGCCAACATCTTCGGCCGCATGGCCCAGGCACTTGCCCAGCAAGGCCACCCCGCCCGGACCCTCAAACAAGTCCGGGAGAAAGTGAAGGAGCTGCGCCTGGGCTACGTGCGGGCCAGCGAGGGCCAGGGGGCAGGAGCAGACACCTGCCCGCATTACGACCGGCTCCACGCTATCCTTGGCCAGCCAGCCCCGCAAGCCCCAGACATGGCCGTGGACAGCAGCGTGCGCCCCCCCCCCCGTCACCAGGACCACCGAGGTGGGGGAAGGAGACAGCAGCGCATCCGAGGATGAGGCCAGCATTGCCACCCAGCAGGCCCCCTCCAGCAGCCCTGATGTCTCCCGCGCACCCTCCAAGGCCGGGGAAGGATCCACCGGTGAGTCTTGCACTTTGCACTCACAAGGGCGGAGGGCGGGAGCGGGGAGCCAGGCGCCCGGAGGAGGGGAGAGCATGTCACTCAGGCCACGTGTGCTGCACGCTGTAGCATTAGGCAGCAAGCAGCCCGTCCAACCATGTGCAGCCTGGTGACCGAGCGGCACGTGGCCACGGCAGGCAGCTGCAGGGCACGCCTGGGACCGTGCTGCTCACACACATTCAGCGGGACCAGGGGGAAGGGTGGATGCCGGCTGGAACCAGCCAGGGCCCCAGGGACTCAGGCCAGAGCCCGCACCGCCGCAAGGGTGCAGCACGGAGTACGGCACACTGTCCCATGCCTCGCTATGAGGCACAGCCAGCTGCTCCTGGGTAAACCGCAGTGTCACAGCCCTGTGAGCGTGGCCCCCACTGAGCCCCTCGCCTGCTCCCGGTGCCTTGGCTGGCTCCCCGAGGGAAATCCCCACTGCGGCCACACATGACCCTGGGCTACGTGTGTGAGGGATAGTGGGAGGGAGAAGGGTGGGAAGCGCTCGGGCCGCCCCTAGGGCCGCCTGAGTTTTGCTGCAAGGATGGGACACTCCCCAGTCACTCTCCTGGTTCCGTCCAGGAGATATCCCACGCGATGGGGATCTGAGAGCCCAGACCACGTCTGCCAGACGTGCTCCCAGGCACTGTGTGGGGATTCATCTCGCTTTCCCTGTCAAATACCATTGATTAGCCCAAAGCCTCACAGCCTCCACCAGCAGGGAGTTCCACAGGTTAACGCAACACCAGCGCCCTCCTGCCCTCCACGGGGCCAGGACACAGACCGGGGGTTCCAATACATGGAGGAGAACCCTACTCCAGGGGCGGTCCTCTATGCAAACATACAACACGGGGGGAGGGGGAGAATCGAGGGGGCCCAAGCCACACCACCCCTGTGGTATCACCTGGGCTCAGGGGTAGGGTGGAAGGCATGAGGTGTGGGGACAGTGGCCGGGCTGCCTGACTGACCCATCCTTTCTTCTGTTCCCTGCAGCGGGACCAACCAGGAGCGGGGGACCCTCCGGTCCGGCAGCAGCAGCACCCCCAGCCACCCAACCACGGAGGCAGCGCACTCGACACCAGGAGCAGCTCCTGTGGCGCCACGTGCAGGCCAACGAGCGCCTAGAGGCGGCCATCCAGAGGCGCACAGAGGCGGACCTGCAGTGGCGCCAGGGGGCCTGGGACACCTTCCAGGGACACTGTGCGGTCATGGCAAACTCTGTTGCCAGCCTCTCCGCACAGATTGCCCATGCCATCCATTACGGCATGGCCGCGCCCCATGCCCCCGCCATCCCTCCCCTAGTAGTGCTCCCACCCCCTCCTGCCCCTCCCCCTCCTGCAATATCTCCTCCTGCCCCTGCTCCTGCTCCTGCTCCTGCTCCTGC
Organism: Rafetus swinhoei; assembly: GCA_019425775.1. NCBI lineage: Eukaryota > Metazoa > Chordata > Testudines > Trionychidae > Rafetus > Rafetus swinhoei. Next base: position 62,583,499 of record CM033427.1, read on the forward strand.
CCCTCCCGCTCCTGCCCCTGCTCCTGCCCCTCCTGCCCACCTCCCCATTCAGCCTGCCCCAACGCGGTCCACCCCCCATGTCCAGGTCCACCCCCACAGGAGCAGTCGCAGGGGCCACCCCTCCCAGTTCAAGGTCTCCTCCCCCTCCCAGTTCAAGGTCTCCTCTCCCTCTCCCCCCTTTGTAAATAAAAACCGAACAAGTGTTTATGGTGAAACCAAACTGTGTTGTTGTGTGTTGGTAGGTAAGGGGAGGGAGGGGAGGGGGAAGCAGAGGAGAGGGAGTTGTCCAGGGAAACCGAGGCGACCCTACTCTGGGGCCTGTGAGAACATGTCCGTGAGGGCCTCCTGGATGCGCACCCCATCCTGGTGCACCTGCCCCCTCCCCCTCCTGCAATGGCCCCTCCTGCTCCTGCTCCTGCTGCCCACCTCCCCCTTCAGCCTGCCCCCCATGTCCAGGTCCGCCCCTGCAGGAGCGGTCGCAGGGGCCACCCCTCCCAGGAGTAGCTCCCCTCCCCCTCCCACTTCAAGGTCTCCTCCCTGTTACGCGAGGTAACATGAATAATTAATTTAGAATGCCGATCAACCTAATAAAATCACAAAGATGACAAATGCAGACTCCAAATTCCATATCTATCACAGGTTTTCTAAAAAAAAGGGAAATAATTTTGAAGGGTTATGGGTTTGTGATGCATAAATGAATACCAACTCTGAAGATAAAAATCAACCACAGGACTATATTTGACATGCATAAAATCCCAATCAAGCAAGGGATAGATTACAAAAGAGTAAACACAACACAAAATACATGAAACACAGTCTAGGCGCAGAGGGCGATTGCGGTGACGCTGGCGCCCTCCATCCTTTGGTCCTTCCGGGCCTCAGGAGAGGAACTGCCAGGAGATCCCTTGACGGACGAAGCTGTGGCTGGCGCCCTCCATCCTTTGGTCCGTCCGGGCTTCAGGAGAGGAACTGCCAGGAGATCCCTTGACGGACGAAGCTGTGGCTGGCGCCCTCCATCCTTTGGTCCTTCTGGGCCTCAGGAGAGGAACTGCCAGGAGATCCCTCGAAGATGACTGGAATCGGGTGCGCTGACTCGAGCCTTCTGCACGAACCTCGACTCCTCTTCCTGTTCTTTGGGACAGCTCGAACAGATGATGGTGGCCTAGACTATCCCTACACCTAACCCTGAACTCAAAGAAAACCCTAGCTACGGCCGACGCGCCCGACGAACAAACTCGACGACGGCCGAAATGCTTTGAACCGACGACGATAGCTAATCTAACTAAACCTAAATCTAAACCTAATCCTAATTGGTAGGTACAAGCCTTCCGCTTGACCTGACCAAACCCTTAACAGAACCAAGAGTACTGTGCTCTGAACTAGACTGCTCAAACATATTTCACATAACAATAGAACATTCTGCACAACATCCCCTCTCCCCAAACAGTGTGTTGTTGTGTATTGGGAGGTAAGGGGAGGAGGAGTTGTCCAGGGAAACTGAGGCGACCCTACTCCGGGGCCTGTGAGAACATGTCCGTGAGGGCCTCCCGGATGCGCACCCCATCCTGGTGTGCCTGGTGGCTGGCAGCTGTGTGGGGCTGTTCGTAGGCCTGGCCCTCTGCTGCCAGCCATGAGGAAGGAAGGCCTCCCCGCTCCACTCCACAATACTGTGGAGCACGCAGCACGCGGCCACTACCTCCATTGCATTCCGCTCACCCATCTCGAGACGGGTGAGCAAACAACGGAAGCGGGCTTTTAAACGGCCGAAGGCGAGCGCCACAGGATTTCAGGCCCGGTTGAGGCGGTTGTTGAACCGGGCCCGGTTCTGGTCCGGCCGCCCCGTGTAGGGCCGCATTAGGCAGGGCTGCAGGGGGTAGGCCGCGTCCCCGATGACACAGATGGGCATAGGCACATCCCCGACAGTCAACTCCCACCGGGGGAAGTAGGTGCCCGCCTCCAGCCTGCGAAACAGTCCGGAGTTGCGCAGGATGCGGGCGTCGTGTGCCCTGCCGGACCAGCCCGTGTCGACGTCCAGGAAGCGGCCCTGGTGGTCCACGACGGCCTGCAGAACGATGGAGCAGTACCCCTTCCTGTTGATGAAATGGGCTGCTCGATGCTCCGGGGCCCGGACGGGGATGTGGGTTGCACCCAGTGCTCCCCCGCAGTTGGGGAACCCGAGGGCAGCGAAGCCGGCGACGGAAGCGCCCACGCCCCGCAGGCGGATCACTCTGGGAGCAGGGCGTCGTTGATGGCGCGGACGACCTGCAGAAGGGTGCAGAGAAACACAGGGGAACACATCACATAAGGCAGGGTGAGTGTGTGCTCCCTTGGGCCCCCCCCCCGTGATGCCCTCTGTGCTCACGCACACACACACACCAAGGCCCCCTCGCCCCACGGGCCCCCCCCCACCAGCAGGCCTGTGCAAGGGACGGACGGCCCAAACCCCTGGGTGACCCAGCGTGGAGTCTTGGCTGCCCCTGGGCATGGAGTGCAGCACCCTCCCCCCACTCCACTCCCCCTGGGACTTACCTCCATCACGACGGCGCCGACGGTGGATCTGCCCACCCCGAATTGGTGTGCCACCGATCAGTAGCTGTCCGGGGTGGCCAGCTTCCAGACTGCGATGGCGACCCTCTTCTTGACGGGGATGGGTGCCCGCAGCCGGGTGGTGGCTCTCTGGAGCGCGGGGGTGAGCCAGGCGCAGAGCATGCGGGACGTCCACTTTCGCATGCGGAAGTTCCGGAGCCATTGCTGGTCGTCCCATTGCCCTAGGACCAGCCGGTCCCACCAGTCGGTGCTGGTGTCCAGTCTCCACACTCGCCTCTGCACCCTGGGGTGGGAGTGCCACAGATACACCATGGCCTCACTGGTGAGGGGGTCCAAACCGATGGGCCCCTCCTGGTCCAGGAAGAGGAGGGCACCGACCTGGAGCAGCTGCTGCAGGCACTCCAAAATGTCCGACAGGGGCCAGAGCAGGCACATGGCCACCCCTGGTTCCATGGCACAAGACAGAGGGCTAGGAAAAAAACCCTGGCAAAAGCAGTAGGTGGCCAAAGGCAGCGGTGTCCCAAAGTCAGAGGGCAACCACCAAACCTGCTTATGGCTGTCAGTCCCTGCAAGGGGCCCTCTAGCACGGAGCGCAGAGAAATAGCTGTCCGGGGAGATCCCTTTAAGCACGTGTCTGAAATGGCCGCCAGCCACCGCCCCCGGAAAGGGCTGGTGCCCTTGTGCCCTCCGCAAAATGGTTCCGGGCTTCTGCTTTTGCAGAAAAGCGCGCCGCCAATGTAGACGCGCTTTTCCGCAAAAGCGCATCGTTATCACGCGAACTCCGTGCCAGTCTAGACGCGCTTTTGCGCAAATACTTTTAACGGAAAAACTTTTCTGTTAAAAGCATTTGCGGAAAATCATGCCAGTCTAGACGTAGCCATAGTGACAGGATTTCCTTTCAAGCACTATTCATTCCCAGGACTGTTTCTTCTCTGTCTATAGCCTCTAGGTCCTTATAGGTATAGTAGTCTATATCTATGTAAATATATAGGACCTTTCAAACCTTTAGGAAGTGATGCCACATATCTGGCTGGGCTGATCAATAGAACCTACTTCTCCTAGGCCCAGACTGCCCCATCACATAGCAGTTGTGAGGCACTGGCACAAATTGGGGGCCACCATTTTACAGTTTACCATGGCAACATGGCAAAGTAAGCTGCACTGAATACACATTGCTTTGTACCAGTGCAGCACATCAACATGAGGGGTCTCTGTAAATTCCCTAAATGTAGGTCAGTCCTGGGATCTGGCAAAATGCACTCTTTCCATGTGAGTAGCCAACACGTAGGCTTGAGCAAGTCTGGATTTCCTGTTGTATGTAGGGGGAAATAGTCTTTTATATCAGGGTAGAGGATGGGAATGGTTTTAAAGTGAAAGATGGCCTTTTTTGGAAAACATTTTTTTTCAACATTTTTGTACTTTTTAATCTGAACAATGAAAGCCTAAAAAAAATCCCCTGCTGTGTTTTTCTGTATTGTTTTCCCCTTCTCTTTCTCCCTTTCACCTTTATCCTCCTTTCCTTTTTTCCTCTTGCAAAAGTGGAAGAGTGGAGTGGTGCATAAGAAAAGAAGAAAAAACAAGGCATGCGGTTTCTGGGGTTTTTTTGTCTGTTTTTTTGTCAATTTAAAAAAAAATCATTTAAAAAGAACAAACAAAGGAAATAATTTTTTATGAGGGCATGCCATTCTTTCTTCAGTGTACCTACCCAAAAATTGATCATGTTTACTAGATCAGCAGGGACCAGGCCCTATCAGAGGGAGGGCCCTTTGGCCCAGGCCTCAGGAAACAAAGGGGCCTCAAATTTTGACATTTTTCTACCAAGTCATTTTCATTTATTATGCACCTTGCAGTTATAACAGAGACAACAAAAGAAGCTATATATACCTGCAAAAAATTGATTTAAATCATTGTGGGACCTCTGGTCTTTGCCAGTTTTTTGGTCACATATGAGTTTTCATCTGTGTGACTGGAGTAGCTTCTGTGATTAGTGATTCTATATTATGAAATGCTGTTTACAGTCATTGCACAGGTTAGAGGTTTTGAAAGTCATAATTAATTCTGTTACTATAAAGTGATTTTGCTTGGTCTAAGGGTGAATAGTTTAACCTTTAAATTAGATGTTTATCTCTGCATAGGAGATTTTTGTATTCCTATTTTTTCTTATGTGTCTTTTATATACAATAACCATATCAGGCTCAGCTGTAAGCTACCTCTTTGTACAGTTTTAGATTCACCTTCAAAGGCTTTTTTGTGATGATAAACTTTTAATTCTAGTTTAATAAACTTCACATCTAATCCGGCAGTCACCCTGTGTTCATATTCATAATAACGCATCAGTTATTAGAGGAATTTAATAATGGGAACATGTTAGCAGATGAAATTTTAAGACTTTGAAATAAGGCTATAAGGGTCATAGTAAATAACACCCCCAAACTATTATTATATAATATTCATTGTGAAGTATATACAATTAAAATGTTGTATAACCAATAGCCTTTAGCAAATTAATTTATTGTGTGTTACTGTGTTTTAAAAGACCAAATACTTGCACATGAAATGTCAGTATCGCATAAAGATAACTATGTTACATGGATATCAGCTAGTAGAGCAGCACTAGCTGACAGTTCAATTGAAAACTTACTCCTCAGTGAAATAAACACAGAAACTGCTAAGTGGAAAAAACTCCTTGAGCACATATTGAATGTCATTCTTTTTCTTTCTGAATGGGGATTGCTTTGTTTGGTTTCAGGAAACAATCGGTGACTCTACAAATGGAAACTTTCTTGGTATCCGTGAGCTTCTTAGCAAGTATGACCCAATCAGGCCATTTTAAGTGTGTTTGTGAATCACACGAGAGATTGGAAAATGAGTGTAAGTCCATTATCTGTCTACCAGAATACAAAATGAGTTTATTGAGCTATGTGGGACATTTGTGCAAACAACAGTTCTTGAAGAGATATGACATGTGAAGTGCTTTTTAATTATTATTGATTCAACTCCAGACTGTTCTCATAAAGAAGAGACAACCTTGGTTTTTTGATATGTTAAAATTGCAGGAAGTTCAAAGATTTCAACTGAAGAATGATTAATTTTGTTCGATAATTTCACACCAAAAAACCTGGAAAAGAAATTGCCGCTTGTGTATTAGAAATTCTGGAAGGCTTCAAATTAAATTTTCAAGTCTATATTGGCCAAAACTATGACAATGGATCCATTACAGCTGGGAAGTGCAATGGAGTACAAGCAGTCCTTCTTGAGCAAAATCCAAACTGTATTTTCTCCGGTTATGGCAACCACACACTAAATCTTGTCGGCGTTGATTGCACTGAATCATGCAAGGAAACAATTACATATTTTGGAACAATCGAGCGATTGTACAACCTCTTCAGTAGCAGTCCTCAGAAATGGGAAATTCTGAAGCAGCATCTGCCTGTTTCCCTTCACAGCATGTCAACAACAAGATGATCAGCATGAATTGATGGCATTAAACCAGTTGCACAGCATTTGGATTCTGAGAGAAATTTTGTGAGCTTGAATCTCTTACTCTCAGGGCACAGGCTTGCACTGAGTTTAAGTCAATTCAGAAGTATACATCCAAATTTGAATGCATTTTAATATCGTCCATGTGGATGAAGCTGCTAAAAAAAAATCCACAAAACTAATCTTGTAATTGAAGCATGCAATGCTATATTATATGTTGAGAGGGATAACGTTGAATGGTTTCTTAAAGATATTCAAAAGATTCATGATCCGTGGAATGCAATCCTTTCTGAGTCCAAATCAGTAGCACAGGATATTGACATTTCATCTGAGTTTTCCACAAGCTTAACATCTCAATCGGATGCAGAAAGGCAGTATCGAGCCAATGTTGTTGTTTTATTTGTTATTGTTGACTTCCTCAAATATGGTCTTATATGTTGATTTGAGTCACTGCAACAAATTTGTACCCTTTTTGGATTCCTTTGGGAATTCAGAGAACTAAGTGATGAAGATCTATATTCAGCAGCTGAACAGTTTCAACAAAGATTCAACAACAAAATTTCAGGAAATCTCTATGACGAGATCATTTTCCTGAAACGTATACATTCCCTCAACTTTAAATCGGACTGCAAGCCAAAAGAACTGCTTCAAGAAATGTTCACTCTTGGCCTGTCAACTGTATTTCCTAATATCACAATTGCATTATGTATTTTGTCAGTCTCCCTGCATCAGTGGCTTCAGGTGAATGCATATTCAATGTGTTAAAACAAATAAAGAACTATCATCGTTCTACAATGGGACAAGAACATTTGAATGGGCTCACAATGCTTAACATTAACAGTGATGTTGCACTTAAATTAGATTTTTCTTCAATTATAAACAATTTTGCACACAACAAAACCAGAAAAGTATTCCTAAAATGAAGAGTTTTACTTGCAGTGGAAACTCACAATTAAAGTTACATTTTAAATATATATATGGTATAATGTCTTAATTGTTAATAAATAAATGTCTCAAGTGTTCATTTTCATATATTCTTTTGGTTTTAGTATGACCCTGTAGATGAGAAGTTAAATACATCTGGGACCTGGGGCTGGAGCCTCTAAACTCAAAGTGGCCTGGGCCTCTGTCATTCTCTGAGAGAGCCTGGCAGAGAGTGGGAATGCCTGCTGAATGTGGACCTTATGCTTTCCAGCATCTAATGAGCTCTCTTCACACTTGTGTTTTGCCAGACTATGGGTGCTCCTGTGCTTTTATTATATGAAAATGTATCAGGAAAAATACACTTCTCTGAATCCTAGGGATGTTATGGGGTTTAATTAGTGTTTGAAAAGCAGCACCTTCAGATTCTTAGATGGCAGTTGTGTCATAAATGTAAAATATTAACTACCTTAATATTGGGATCACAGTGTTAAGAGTAAACTTCAAATAATAAAAATCACTGTGCATGTACAGAACAGTTCAGATGCCTGTGCCAATGTAATTGTGGGGCTTATGTCCTGTCTGGTTCTCCAGCACCCAAGGACCCCCCTGTAAATAATTCACCTAGTGTCTAATGTGCTGGAAATCAGAAAAAAAATATAGGAGGGGCAGCTGTCCTAGCCAAGTTGGGTTGGCAAAAAGCTAAAGGGATCTGTTCTAGTCAAAATTAAAAGGTATTTAATTGTTGTATTTATGTTAGTCCTGATTTCTAAGGTAACTTCTAATATATATTGAGCAATGTTTCTGGAAAGAAGAAAGGGACCATGCCTTGCTCTGTTATCTCTGTTGCATTGGCAGAAACTCAAGAAAGAAAGAATAGTAAAGGACTGGGATTGCATTAGAAAACATTCTCTCAGGCCAGCTTTCTGGGATTGCTTTGAACTTTTACTCATCATTATTTCATGTGCTGAATTTTCTTTGTGCTTGTGGAAGGGGGATAGGGGGAGAAAAACACACGAGACTTGCCTTTAGGATTTTTAATCAAAGCTACTGCTCTCCTGATTGCTGCAGTGGATTTTCAAACGCCAAAGCAAGTGGGTAAATTAAAATCCCATGTTCCTGTGGGCTAGGAACAGAGCTGTTTGAAATGTTCTTTAACGAGAAGAGCATGTTCCTATTGTTTCTCTTGCCCGAGCCGAGAAGCTCCAAAGAGATCCTATGTCTGGGGACACCTCGCAAAGGGAAACAGAAGAAAGTGAAATTAACTAAGGGGAGGGAGAAAGGGCTGGGCTATCGTTGGTTGCGCTCTCTTATCAAGCTGTTTTGGGTCCTGATCTAAAGCCCATCGAAGTCTGAGGAGTTTCCATGGGTTTTCAATGGGCAATCAGTCCCTCGGTCGCTAGACTGAGCAAATGAGGGACCAGGAATTCTCACAGAAAAAGGAGAAAAAAAGCTGCTAGCATCTCGCAGTGCATCTGCTCAGTGCTTGCAACGCACAGTCCGGAAAACAAGAAAGCCAAATTCAGCTTCTCCGATCCATGCTGTGGCAACTTAAATGGCGCTATTCTGGTTGAAAAGGAGATGGGTCTGAATGAGACTTTCAGGGCTGGATCCTGAGACAACACAGTAGCGCTTATAATTCATCTTCCTCCCCCCCCCCCCCCCCCTCCAATAATTTAGAGAATTCAAAACAAAATGAGCCCAAGGCCAAATTTCCCTCCTATTAAATGCAGCCACTTATTTACTGGGTCAGATTTTCAGCCAAACATTCTGCGCCGCCGATTCTTTGTTGTTGTTATTTGGATTCACTGTTAGCTCAAGAACTGGACAACAACGTACATAATAAAACGCCATCAGGAGAGGGATGGAAAACAGATTGGCCGCTGGCAGCAAAACATCTGGAGAAACCAGGCAGAGGCCTATGGGGGGGGGGGGCGGTGGAGGAGGGAAGCTTGTTGAAACTACTTTGCATGCTCAGGTTATAAAAGGGCTGTTAATACCCCCCAAATAAGGGGGTTGTTGGGAGGGCTGGGGAAGGGGGTTTCATATCGTAATTCACTCCCACTGCCTGCGTTTGCTTGCTGAGGAAGTCTGATGCGATGTTGTGAACAAGGCTGGGGAGATTGTAAAAGGCAGCCTACATCGAGGCAAGGCTACGTGGGCCAGTAAAAGGCTCCTTTGTGCAAAGCCTTGACTGGGAAGGGCTGGCGCGGCCATGCCCAGCTGATCAGCCAGATGTGCAGGTACATTCCAGCGGTGGCAGGAGCCACTGGCTGGGGGCGGAGGAACTGTGCTGCGGCTCCCGCCCTCCCCGGAGAGAGAGCAGCTTCCCAGGAGGGAAAGGGGAATTATTTTGTACTCTCGCTCGCTTTCTTTTCACCCCCTCCCCTCATTTGTTTGCTATAGGTGGCGGAAAGATCACGCTGTCATTAAAGGCACATCCCCTCCTTTTGTGCCGGTGCCAGGAAGAGAGAGACAGACAGTCACTCCTAGGGGCTGGGGGAGCTCACTGGCGCTCCAGATGAAGCCGATCGCTCGCCGAGGTGTCGCTATCAGTCCCATCTTCCAAGGGGAAAGGGGCTGATCCGTTGTCCCGGCCCTCCCCCCCGACAGCGCCGACGGACTCGCTGTGCCATTCTTGCTGCCATTTTTTCCAGCTGGCAAGCGCCAGGGATGAAGACCTGGGGATGTTTGTGGTGAGTTGTTTGTGTTGTTGGGCTCGGGGCTGTGTGTGTGTGTGTGTGTGTGTGTGTCGCCAATCCACCTGTCTTTCGCTTTCGAAGGAGCCACCCGTGGCAAGGAAGGGAGGCGCGCTCACCAGTGTCCCGCCGGGCATCTGAAATCGCTCTCATATCTGCAGATTACAAATTGCATCTGATAAAATAAACATCTCTTGCTCCACATTGCTTTCCACTGATGTAACCCCGGAGCGGCTCGAGAATACAGTGTAGCTCCCCAGCGCTGGGCTTTCAGCTGACAACAAGAACATCCGAGGGTCAGTTATTAGCATGTAGTGGAAGAAAGGGCAGAAGGCCCAGAGGGGGCATTGATGGAAACTTACTCCGAAGGATCCCAAGACTAGTCCGTGTGTGCGCGTGTTTCTGTGTTCCAGACAACGGCGGGCTTAACGAAGCCCTCTCGGGGCCCGGGGAAGGGAGAGCTCGGCAGGTGTGTGCTTCCCTCTTTGCAGTGACAGTTTCTCGGGCTATCAGAGAACTACATGCAAACGCAGGCTGCGGTAGGAAAACGAAAGTGTAACTGTCGGCAGTAATTGCATTGCCTGGAAAGTGGGTAGGTGGGGAGGGAGTCCTGAACACTTTAGAGCTTTCTTGGGACTTTCTGGCTAACGAGAGGTTAATTTTGTTTCGGAGGGACGATTGTGTTGGTTTCCTGAGATAAATGGGCAGGAAAAGCATTACCTCCTTGGTTCTGGCAGGCGGCTTCCAAATGCTTGCCGCACCTGCTACTTTAGTCGGTATCTGCAAGTCTAGGGCCGCATCAATTTAGGGCCAAGTAACGAACGCTTTCTGTGCCTTCCGAAGACGGACCTAACGTTTTTATTTATCTAATATACAGGTCCTAATTTGCAAAGTATCCTGTCCTCCAGGAGAACACGATGCAGCGTTGACTCCAGCGATCGGCGCCGCACCCTAAGGGTTAAATATGATGTAAGTACAAAAATATTTAGAAGTCGATTTATTATGTACTTATTGCTGATACTTTGCCTTCATTACAGTGGCAAAAGAAATAGTGGGGAATATGATGACTTGTTTTGCAAATTGAAACCCCAGGTTTCAGACCCCGCTATTCTTCCTTCACATGCCAATATAATAAGCAGACCAAGAGGATATTCGTGTTGTATTGCTGGAACTGAGATTATAGCAGTAGGGGAACAGTTAAAGCATGACACATACCTTTTGGAAAATAAACCACAGGTTGTTTAAAATGCAGTAATGCTTCTTGCATGTGTTTGACTTTTTCCCAGTTACACGCTCATTAAATTTCTCTTTTTTGTTGGGTCACTGCTTGTTTTGCCATTTGTTTCCCTTTTTTCTCTACTGCAGTTGGGGAAAAGAAAGCGAGAAGGAAAGATCCGAGGCTTTTAAAAATCTTGACTTATTTTCCTTTTTTACATTTTCAACTCACAACTAAGATCCTCGTTTTGGTGATCTTTCGTGGGTTATAAAAGTAAACGTACGCCTCAAAAATCCATAGACAAATTTGATATTGTTCATAAAAACTGTGTACGGAATTCAATTAATTAATAATTAACTTTCATTCTGAAATACAGCGCACACTAACGATGACCTTTCTATGCAAATAGCTCTGCTAATTTTAATATCCTGACACTTGAGACTCTGAACTATTCTCGCAGTGTAACATTGTCTTCTGCTCAAGGATTATACATTTTTATAATAACAAATATGCAAATATTAGGCATCTGAATCTCAGGCTAGACAAATTTTACAATTAAACAATAAAATGTACTTTCTCCTTTGAATGAACATAGTTACATTTCATGACCCAAAAATTCGGAGTAACTCAAGAGCGCCCTCTATTTGCCAAAGAACAGAACTAACGAACTCAGCAAAAGAATTGGAACACAATTAAAAGTCTGCATCAGGCAAAGATGCCACCGACTTCAGTGAGAATATCGCCTCAGGAGGGATTTCAGGATCTGATTTTAGCCTGGTAAATAACTTAGGAAAACCTGATATTAAAGCGGTAACTCTAGAAAGTCAACACAAGCAAAAAAACCAAGTCACTTTTGAGTTTTCTTGGCGCAGAACTCAGAAGAACTAGTCTTTCATGTTTCTTTAATGGGTCACCAAATGGGAGAAGTTAAGGATGGAGTGAAAGATCTATTTTCGAAATTCTTGATTTTTGTCCATTTAAATCTCATGTTTTGTTTTTGTTTTTTAACTAAAAAGAAAATTGGGTTGGACACCTGATACCACAATTGCCCCCAAGGCAATGGTTAAAGTCCAGCTTTGTACAGAACACATAATTCCTGTGGTGTCACTATGATGATATTGTGGATGTAACCTAAAAGGTTTGAATCATGCCCAAGGGGGAATCAGCTCTTTGTCAGAGGCACAACTACAGGATATAGTGATGAGAAAAGACACTGTCAACATGGTTAGTTTAATATATAATTAGGTTCGCTTGATAAGTTATCTATGACTGTCTTTTGTAATTCATAGCAAATGCACATGGAAAAGTTACTAACACGGTAGTTTGTACAGATAAAGCGTTTTTGTAGGGAAAAATGGATTAGTCCAAGAAATGACTGTTTCTAAACTTTTATTTTTTTTCATACTACTAAATGATTTTTTCCCACGCTTCCTAATGCCTTTGGTTGGGGCAGAGAGATGGGGAGGGAGAAGGTGTATCACCGTGGCCAAATTTCAGTACAATTTAAAGAAATGAAGGTGAAGGAATTGCTGTGGATCTGATCACTGCAAACTTCAGACCAAACACCAGGGATGCTGGAACAATTTGTGTAGTGGGGGTGCTGACAGCTGTTGAAACAAACTATAAACCCTGTTTATAATGGAAACCACTTCAAGCCAGCAACGCCACCTTCACCTCCTAGTTCTAGCACCTATGCAAACATCCTTCATTATATGGGGCATGTTGGATAGGCCTGCTAATTTTCATCTTATTATTAAAAGCACAAGCACTAATTACAGAACTCCCATTTTCCTCTGTAAGCTAAATCCTCAACACAGCACAGTTTTGGGGGTTGGAAGGAAAGGGGATAAGGTATGTCCGCCTGACTACACCAAAGAGAAATGTGGGTCCTGATGGAAGTGAAAGTGGATTTAAGTGGTAAAGCAATTAATGAAGATTAGATCTCACTTCACACCTACTGATAACAAAATTAGACGCTATCAATCACAACAGTTACCTCCTGTGGTTTGTGTATTTCCTCTTGTTCAGCCTCCTTGTCTGAGTTTCCTCTACAATCCATAATCAGGAGCCTACTTGAGTGCACGGGAGCCAGTCAGCAGTTCGCCTACAGTCCCTGCATGCAAATTAGCAGGGTTGCAACTGAGAGATTCCTTACACATAGATTTTAGCAATGCCACATTAAATTCTCCTAAATTAAGATGTTAAAATTCTCCCAGTCTCGTGTAAACACAGATCGCGAGTCCGACCTGCTTGTTTAACAAGAGCATGCGAGTGCAAGGCGTCTGTCACCCCAGAACGACACAGTGTTTCGATAATAACTTAAGAATAGAAAGTCACCGCAGACTAGTTACCGAGTACCGGCAGAAGGCGAAATCATGCCCGCGGGCGGAGTTCTCCAGTGCCCCATTGATACCCCTCGCAGCCAGTCACAACCCAGGCACCTCTGCGCCTGCATTCCGATTAGGAACACTGGCAAACACGACGTTCCAAATCGGAATGCTTGGCGCAGCGGCCCGGAGGAGGTGGCTGGCTGCTGCGAAGATGAACACAGCGGAATCACGTGGTTTTGGAAGGCACTTCTGAGCCGATTCAAAGCAGGGCCGGGCACTACATGTGCATTTGAGACACAACAGCGTTCTGAGAGGCGCAGGGCTCGCAGCACGAAAAGAGCCTGCTAGTGTAAGGGGGGCAGAGCACGGGGACCACGTCTCCCAAAGGTTGAACAGTGCAGGGAGGTAACTCAGCTCAAGAGAGCGACCCACCCAGGCAAGGCGAGAGCTCCCAGGACACGAGCGGGCGGGACGCCGGCAAGAGAAACGCTCCATCAGCACTTTTCACGCCCGCTGGAGCTGCCGCGTGTGCTTCTTGCAGCCACGGCACGAAAACAATCAAGCCGAAAGGCGGAGAAAGCAGGGCGGGGACCCGCCAGCAAATCACCTCGGAGCCTGCTCCGCAGTCCGCCCAACTCCCTTCGGAGAGGAGGGGGCTCGGCGGGGGCGGGAGGGAAGAGCCAGGTGGCCTCCTATGAGGCTCGCGTCGGGCTTGTTGGACGGGAGCGGCGAGCCAATGGGAGCCGGGCGGGCTGCGGGGCGGGCGAGTGCGGAGCTGAGATTGATTGGCTGGCTGGGGGCGCGGTGCGGGAGAGGCGCAGGCCGAGCCCGAGGGCTCCGCGCGACCTGGGGGCGAGCCTCACTCTTTGTGTTTGTGTCTCTCCCCGCAATGCTGCGCTGCCTGGCTGCGCCCACCCCCGCCTGGCCTGCTGGCGGCCTCTCCCCTCCGTGGGGCTGAAGGAAGAAGAAGAAGAAGCGAGGAGGCCCGCTCGCCTGCCCATGCAGCAGCCCCGTCCCGCCGCCGCCGGAGTCCCGCAGACCTGCATGGCCGGGCATGGGGAGAGCAGCACTTTCCTGCGCCGCCGCCGGGGCTGAGCAACAACGCCGCCGGCTGCACCCTCCGCCGCCGGCAGCCTTGGTCCTCCTCTTCAGCCTCGGTCTGCTGCTGCGCACAGGTACCGCCGCCTCTGCTTGCCCTGCACAGCTCCCTCCCCGCCTGGCCCGGGCGGAGTTCGTATGGGGGGCCGCCCGCTGTCTGACTGGCACGTTCCCTGTGCCCCCAACCCCCCCGATGCTTGTTTCTCTCGTGACCAGTCGTTCCTGGGCTAGGATGGGGAGTGTTTAGGGGGTGGGAGTAGCCTGAAAAGGGAAGAGAAGCCTCTCGTTGATCGTCTTGTGATACCCTGGGGGAAGCTGATTGCTTCCCCCAGGACATAAATCTTCGAGAAATCCCCGCTCCCCAACCTGCTTAGCGATCTTTAGAGGGAGGGAGGGAAGCTGGCTCCGTTTGGGAAAGGAGGGTGCAGTCGTGTGAGCTTTAGACCCACGGGGCTTTATTGCTCACTGCGGTGATGTTTACTGAAAGTCAGGGCTGAGATCAGGTTTCCTCCACCCACCGCCTTCTCCGTGGAGAGAGAGAGAGAGAGAGAGGAAACCTTGTGCCTTTTTTCTGTTCTTTGCAGCTGGAGTTGGGGGATGGTGGGAAGGGAAACAAGCTCTTAATGAAATGGTTTTAATATACTGTATTCTCTACCGGATGGATTTTTAGCACTTCTAAAATCGCTTCTTAATACATATTGATAATTTCATGGTGTTTTGCCTTTCTCTAGTAAAACTTGATCAGATTGTTTAGTCTGTCTGGGTCTGTAAGGTTAATGTCCATCAGATGTGTGCCATCCATCACATTTGTGATGTTCAGTTTCTTTTAGCATTTGTATACCCTAAAATATTTCTCTCAGGAGTTACATTTCTCTGAGAAATTTTCTAATGCACAGAGTAATCAAGGAAGAAAAGCAAAGTTTTTGAGGATAGAGGTGGAATAAAGTTTAACATGAGATTTTAAGAGGGTTGTATCATAAAATGTGAAGTTGATGATTAAGATATAGAAACAAACCTTTCAAGTTTGTTACTGAGAAGAAACCTAGTTTAAAGTTATATTGACTATAGGTAAATCAAGAACAGTAGCCCCTTTGTAAGGTGTCACATGGAAAAATACATGGTGTCTAAGAGATTCAGAACAGTGTAATAGTCATTGAGTCTTTTTCTTCCATTGTATATCACTTACAGTAATAAAATAATTATATTATTTTAGCTTAATAGGCTTAGCAAAACCTAAAAATTAAAGATCAACCCTAAAAAGCAGAGATATGTATTTGAAATCTTTAAATTAAAAAAATTTAAACCCTCCCTCCCCCTTGTATGAGGAGAAACTGCTTTAATGACAATATTATGGAAGGGGGAGGACTAGAAAGAAAAGCCATGTATGGTGGCTTTTAAATTGTTCCTTTATTTTTTTAAAAAACATTTAGAGAACAACACAAACTTTTACCCAATTTCTTCAGGAGTGTCTCCTAGAAATATTTTATTATTTTTATCACTTATATTGCTCATTACTTGTGCTGAAAATTATACTATCCATTTTTAGACACCTAAATATTTCTGTACAGGCAAAAGTGACATGCTGTTGTTCATTCAAACTGTCCCTCAGATAATGCAGTGTGAAAAGTCAGTCATATACTCCTAATAATATTTTTGCAAAAGTTCCAGTCAAATGACTGGAGCCTATATAGAAGATAGTAAAATGCAGCTTGATAAAATTCATCTATTTAGTAGTCCACATTAACTGGTAGAATTTAACTGAGTTAAGTCTACTTTTTAAAAATAACTACGTGCCTTTCTTAAGAAGTTAGAAAATGTCACATTCTAAAAAGCATCATCAGTAAAGTCTGTGGTGGTCAACCAGAAATTTGCTTCACTGATGGTCTCTTTCTGTGAAAGAATGTTCTCTTTAGCTAGTAATTCATCCAAAATAGCTATAATTTTAGTTGAATTATTAACATGCAGGATAGTATCCTTCAGATTTATTAAAGTCACTTGCTACCTGTACTTCCCAGCCTTCTTAGAGCAGTGCTTTTGAAATGGAATGGTTTCTGCATATTGCACAGTGCTTAGCCAAATGCAGTTTTGCAGATGAGCAGACATATGCTTTTATTATTACTCCCCTGTCACTTGCCTCCTCACCATTATTGTTTACCTTACATTAAGAACACTTGTGACTTGTGTTTTTATAACAATTAAAATGCACAAAATGTGAATATTGATACCTTTTTTAATCTGCATTGTCTTGGCATTATGACAAGGCTCACAAATAAGAGGCAAAGTGTACACTGTCAGAATGAATTCATGAAGAGTGGATATATCTAGGTGTGTGAATAAGTTACTCATCATAAGGGAGGTTCATCTCAGGTTAGGAAATTAAACTGATGATCCCATTTTCTCTTTCCTCTCCCTTTTGAATTCCAGATAACTAATAGTTTAAAAAAATGCTCAAAGGGTTGCTTTCTTCCCCACCGCCTTTTGTCTTCTATAACTTCTTTAAACCCTACTCCAGAGAAGTAGGGTTTTAAAAATCAGATTTACATTCGAAAAGACGCAAACAACTTAATCAGAATGTTGAAGACAACCAACCCTAACCCTGTTCTTAAGCCAACGGAAACAAGCAAAAAGTGAAGGATAAAGGAAATTCTATGGGTGGGGAAAGACTATTTAAAATGGTATTGTATTTTCACATTTTCCCCACTCCAGAGCATGTGTGCATGCGCACATTTTTCATAAATATTTCCACACTCTTCTTAATCCTAATATTTTATGACTTATAATTTCAAACAAATGTATACACAGCTGAATTTTATAGCTCATAAAAAGAACAAATAGCCAGAACATATTTTTAATAGGAAGCTGTTGGTGCTTGGACAACTAGCTATTGTGTGAACTCCTAAACTATATGTTGCTAAGTTCTTTTACTGTCATGGTTGTCTTCAGTTCTTTTCTTCCTTTCCAGTGTAAATCTGATTTTTAAAACCCTACTTCTCTGAAATAGGATTTAAAGTAACTCATGGTTAATAGTGGAACAACTCAGGAATTTTTTTAGTTTGTTAGAGGAAATGTATCTTTTAATTATTTTAAGTGTAATACTTTTAATAGTTTAGGGTGGAGGTAAGTTTAATATAAATGGAGTGTAGAGTATTTAAACTAATGTTGTCAGTTTTTTAATAGGAAATCTATCCAGCTCTCCACTCCAAAGTCAGAAGAAAATTTATTTTTTTGATGCAAGAAAGATGAAATAATATTTCAGGTGTTCTTAAGCTTCCCTAGACTGAAATGTCAGCTTGAGTGTTTATTAAAAGCATTTTCAACTTGAAAGCACTTATACCTTCCTGGGTAAAATTTGGTGGTAGGTAGGAGTATATAAATGCTTTGTATAAGCCTATAGCGCTTCATTTTTTAATGAGGTATAACCAGATATTTAGTGAAAGATTACCAAAACTTGGTAACTTACAGGATATCAATAAGTATAAATCTAATCTTTTCCTGTATTGATCTTTCCCCCTCCTTACATCCTTCTCTCCTCTAGAAGGTTATGTGAATAAATGGAGAATTTTTTACTTGTCCTTTCTAAATCATAGTGTGTTGCATAAGATTGTGAACATAATCTCTGCCCTAAAGAATTCACAATGTGTCGTATACTGTGGATGACATCAGACTATAAAAACAAAATAGTATATAGAATACTAAAGTAAAACACCTAAAGAAACATTTTTAAATAGATCTGTGTGTAGGCAGATGAGTGTTGCATCAAAGATATGTCTCTTAAAAATTGGTTTCTAGTTAGTGTTCAAAAGCCATTCGTGTGGAATACTGTGCCTGTCTGCTTTTCTTGCCCAAGTTGTTTTCACTTGGCACTGAATAGCTGACTAGGTCCCCCAATCGGTGGAATTTTCAAAATACTTATTGTAAGGGTGTTCCAGTTTACTGCTTCAAATAAATGTGGTTGGATGTTTTCTTGCAATCAATATGCTGTATACAGAACCAGGTTTTCTGCTTCTAATTGCAATGACATCTGTCTACTTTCATACCTCCTTCAGTACTGTATGCACTTTTTTGTCTTGTTTCCCCTCTCCCATGAGTTGTTCTTTGGGAAGTGTTGTGACCAAAGTAATGTTGGAGGATTGGAAAGCATGACATTAAGGATTGAATGGGCAAGGCAAACAAGGGTTGGGGGAAGGCAGGATTGTAGTTATATACTTCCTCTCCAGCAGCCAGCTGACCATGGCACTGGTCAAACTGGTCTGTCTTATTTATACAAACTGAAATGTAAGTCTACCACTTGCATTTCATGATCTGCTTCTGTTTCCCTCTCCACACGCCCTCCCTATCCCCAAGTTATAAGGGGCTATTAAAATGCTTGGTTTCCACAGTTGACAAAACCTTAACTGTTGTTTTTAAAGTATAGCGTAAAGGGCTTTTTCAGTTGTATAAAGAAAATGACAGATGAAGCACTAGCTGTAGCAGTGCCCAAGAATGAAAGTAAACTGAGTTTTATGCCTGTCTTTTTTTTTTTTTCTCTTTTTGGAGAGAGTGTAACTATGATCTCTGCACCACATGCAGCATTTCCTGCAGTGCTGGACATAATCTGTACATTTAAACTTATTGGAAAGTCCCCACTCTTTTAGTTTTTTGGTAAATCATATTCCTTAAAACATTTAATTAACTTGTCATGAAAAGCAATAGACTAATGGAAATATAGTTACTGACCTAAATCAGTGGTTCCCAACCTTTTTATACCACAGACTGGCAAACTCATTCACAAACTTTTAGTGGACCAGTAACATTTTATTTGCATATTCATTATGGTAATTAATTTTAAGAGGCCACCTATTATTGTGACTCTGTACACACACACCATGCATGTTGTTGTTTCAATCAGAGTTTGCAGATATCTACAGCACTAAAAAAAATTCTCTTAAAATAATTCTTTCCTTATCTTCAGGCATAACACCTATGTAAACTTTGTTTGAAATGTACTCATGCAAATGTCATGAGCTAGGCCTTTTGTTCCTGTATTCAAAAGCAAACTAAAAGCTTTTAACTCACCTGAAATTTTGGCACCACCCTACAGTCTGCCCCAGCCCAGGAGAGAGTCCCATGTCTGCAGCCTAACCAGGGCTGCTGTGCTGAGACAGTCTGGTTCTTGCTTCCTGAAGCCCAGAGGAAAACAAGTTAAGACAGCCCAAACTCCCCTCCACACACACCAGCACTGCCCCCATCTCTACCCTATGCTGCCTCTCTCCCAGACCAGAAAGCTAGAGGAGCATGCTGGGTTTTCTCACAGGAAGCTGAAGGCAAACCTGGCTGCTGTAATCAGATTGCTGTAATCAAACCTCTCCTTTCCCATACTTACTGCAAGCTCCAGACTCCTCTCCGCTCTGGCCCCCTCCTGTCCCATGTAATTACTCCCTCCCTCCCTCCTTCCTCCCTCCTCATGTCCCCTTCCCTACCAGCATGCTGGTTGTTTGGAGCAAGGAGCTTCTGCTACTGAGGGAGTGCCCCTTCCCATCCAGGAAGCTCTCTATATGGCAGCCCTAACTCTCTGGTCGGGGCTCAATTAGCAGTTGCATGGCCGCGCAGCTTACCAAGAACTTAGATTCCCACTGAGCCAATCATCAAGGCATGGGCGCGGCCTGGCAAACAGCAGTTCACAGACCAGCATCAGTCTGCGGACCAGCAGTTGGGAGCCACTGACCTAAGTGATTAATTTTAGCATGGTTTTATAGCGTCGTCTTGGTATAATATGAAGAAGAAACACTTGATTTGTATCTGGCAGACTATAATTTTTTAAAGATCAACTATCTGCCATTTTTATACAAACTCTGTCATCTGTGGGTCACCTCCAGCCTTTTGAGAGAGAGAATTTTCCAATGAGAGAGGTTCTGTTGAGTAACCTTAAGGCTGTAGTGTTCAGGGGGAAAATGAATTGTGCTCTAAAATGTTTGCTCTCTCTCTTCCCTACCCCTTTTTATTCTTGTGCTTAGGTGATTGCCAGCTGCAAACACCATGTCGAATCCAAAAGTGCACCACAGACTTTGTGTCATTAACTTCACATCTCAACTCTGCTCTTGATGGCTTTGATTTGGAGTTCTGCAAAGCCCTGCGGGCATATTCTGCCTGCACCTATCGTAATTCCAAAGTCTGTCGTGGAAACCTCGTTTATCATTCTGCTGTGCTAGGGATCAGCGACCTCATGAGCCAGAGAAACTGCTCCAAGGATGGGCCAACGTCATCTACTAACCCTGAAGTTACCCATGACCCCTGTAATTACAATGGCCGCATAGGAACCAGAGAACTTCGGGGAGGGGAGCAAACTCCTTCTTCTGACCTATTTTGTGGCTTGTTTGGTGATCCTCACCTTAGGACTTTTAAGGATCACTTTCAGACATGCAAAGTGGAAGGTGCCTGGCCTCTCATAGACAATAACTACTTATCTGTGCAAGTAACAAATGTGCCTCTGGTCCCAGGATCCAGTGCTACTGCTACAAATAAGGTATGGATTGTGCTCTTTTCTCTCTCCCTGCCCTTTGGTGTTGAGTGGAACTTGAAGCAAAGAGCAAAAATGCAATACAGACTAAACCATTTAATATTCTACTTTTAGATTTACAAGGTTGAGGTGTTTTATGGAGTTGCATGGATGACCATGGTTTGCCTCAGAAAGCCTCTCCAACCTAAAGAGTTAGCTTTTTCTTATAATGGAGGAACCACCTTCACTTCATCAAAAATGTTTGAGATAAAAGATTAATGTTTAATCTCACAGTGGGTGAAATTGGATGTAAACTGCAATTCTTTGAGGTTTAGACAAAGGTTGACTGTTTTAGCTGCTTTGCATTAATCTACAAAACAGCAAGGTATAACAGAGTCCAGTTTCTAGTCCTGTCTCACCCAGCTACATTGTTGCAAATGAAGAGATACATAGGGCTAGCAAGCTCTGATCTGAGATGAGAGAAGAAGAAAGAACTGAGTACATGTGTCAGGAGAAAGATGTGCAGAATATACTTATTACAAATGACCGTTAAGATTGCTGTTACTAAAAGTGGTGGTGCTGTATGGGGAAATATCTGTGCATTTGGTGATATGTTTGAAACTGACAATACAGTGTTCTTGTTGATGGTGCATGACCTGTCCGCCACCCTGAAGAGGGTGCTTACAAGTAACAGGAACAGAAATGTTGAAAAGGAAGCAGTGAAAAGGCAGCCAAACAGCTGTGTGCCAAGAGAGGGATAGGCACAGGCATGTTTAATGTTGTTCTTGAATCATTAAAGGTAACATAGGAGCAAAAATATCCTTGTGTATTTAATTACAGAATAAACTATTTTAAAAATGCAAGCTGATTGCCCATTCAATGGTGGTATAGTAATCAGTTAAGGACAAGCTGGGGGAAAATAATATTTAACCTCTACTGCAGTCAAGCTTCTAGGGGGTCTTTTGGGTAGGGAAAGGGGAAGCAAAGATTGCCATGATTTCCAAAATGGCAGAGAGATTTCCCAGACTAAATCTGTAAGCTAGCTCTGGCTTATCAAGCCACACAACCCTCTACTTGTCTATCAAGGTGGAGAGAGGAACTTAGGTCGGGATCTGCAAATTTATTCTCAAGGCAATTATGCAGTAATTATAAAAAAAGAAGAGCAGCTTTGCTTGTCAGTTCCTGGATCACTGTTCAGTTCCGTGATCGCATCCAATATTGATACTAATACAGGTGAGATGAATTCTCTGGGTTGGACAGTAGTGGAGTTACGTAAAAGAACTGGTGTTGGACTAACGACAAAAAAATCAAAACTTGGGATGCTTCTAATGAACCCTCAGGTCAAAGCACAATCTGCATGTCCAAATAAACCTTGAACGAGGCATACTTTCTATAACCTGCTTCTCAAAATAGATTTGCACCTTCCTTTTTTTATAGAAGAGTGCTTGCTAAAGATGATCCTGGAAGATGCTTAAATATAGGTAAACAAGAAGGGAAAATACTTCATAGAATACAAAATACCTTTTCATACTAAGTTTTTCTAGGAAGCTGTAGAAAACATCCTTGCATCAGGGAGGTTCCTAGGTGAAATTTTGTGCTAACAAAAGTGGACATAATGTGAGAGGATAAGTCTCAGTACTATGCTGGGTTGGAGAAACTTGTTCATTTCTAGGCATAAGGCTCTTTTGTATTGCTTCCAATGTAAAGCCATATAAGCAGTATTCTCCTTCGACCTCAAATCTCTCTAGGGGAATGCTGTATTTGATGCTTTGTCTTCATAATAAGTATGCTTAATGTTAAAACCTGACCTAAGAATGCATCTCAGCACTAAGGATGTAAATGAGTAGCAAGTATACGATTAATTTATAAGCCTAGGCTTATCAGGTAATCTTCAACTACTGTACTCACATTCTTTCCCCTCCTCCTGCTCTCTCTGATATACAGGCAGCAAGGGGGGAGAGAAGCTTAAAAGCTGGTTTCCCTGCAGCACCAGCTCCGCTGTGCTGCCTGCCTCCCCTCCCTCTCCAACCCCCGGCTGCCTCTATCAGAGGCAGCAGTGTGGGGGTAGCAGGCCAGGGGAGGCTGCCGCACAGCAGCCTCTGTCCACAGCAAACCTGGGCCCAATGCAGGCAGCAGCAGGCCCTGTCCGCAGGGGATACAAACTCACCACAGGCAGAGGCTGCTTCATGGTAGCCTCTCTCCTCCCCTCCACTTC
Source organism: Rafetus swinhoei (assembly GCA_019425775.1). Lineage (NCBI taxonomy): Eukaryota > Metazoa > Chordata > Testudines > Trionychidae > Rafetus > Rafetus swinhoei. Next base: position 62,606,480 of record CM033427.1, read on the forward strand.
CCCAGAAGCCTCTGTCTGTGGGGAGCTCAGGACCCCCCCTCCCTCCACGGACAGGGGCTGCTGCCACCCCATGCTGCTGCCTCTGTATTGGAGGAAGAAGTGTGGGGCAGCAGGCAGCTGGTCTGCATGGGGAGCTGGTTAAACTGGCTCCCCTTGCAGACCATCTCCTGCCTGGCACCCCATGCTGCTACCTCTGATACAGAGGCAGCAGTGCAGAGTGGCAGGGGGTCCCTGGGAGTGGGGCCACATTGCACTGGCTGCCAGACCCACCCCCCAGGGACTATCAAATAGTCAAGTAATGGATAAGATTTTATGCAATTACTGGACTGTTCTGTTAACCGATAGCTAACATCCCTACTCAGCACCCACAAGGATATTAAATATGCAGAAACAGTTAATAAGGGAGCTGCAAGAAGGCATTCATTTTAGAATGTTTGACAGTGGTTTATTGACACCAGTGACCATGCTAGGTGCTGTGCAATACTTGAGGGATGTTCCTTTGCCAGGCAATCAAATTTTTATCAGAACATCTCTTTGTGGGAACTGAAGACTGTGTGTACCTACTTCACTGGAAACATTGCAAGATATGTTGGGAACTAATGCATCTTCCTGAGCTCTAGATTTCTTTATGAAACACAGTCTCCTATAAGTGAGAGAGAAGGCCTATTCAATTATCTTGTCAGTGCAGAATTGACTCCAACAATACTTTTTTTTTTTTTTTTTCTTGTCTTGTTCCATGTGCCTCCACCACTTTGTGGCAGAATTTACTCTCATTGTGGTAGGGATGTGAGCGACTAGTCAGCTATCCAATAAGCAAATGCTTATCAGATAGTCAAGTAGTAACTTGACTAATCGTTTCACCCCTCTTGTTGCCTCTATCAGAAAGAGGCTGGTGCTGGGGGGAACTAGTAAAGCCGATTCCTCCCAGCACTGTCTCTGCAGGGGCAGGAGAGGCAGAGAAATAGCGAGAAACGGCGTGAGCGGGGACTGCTTCAGTCCCTGCTCGCACGGGTTCCCGCTGCGGGTGCTTCTGCAGGGCTCTTGCACATTTCAAAAGCAGAAGAGCCACAGGGAGCACGGGGTGAGCAGGAACTCAAGCAGACTCAAGTTGGCCACTGTGAACAGAGGGTGCTTCAGGACCAGCCCCTGTTAACAGCAGATATGGTTGTCCACCACGAACAGGGGCTGCCGGACTCAGCGCAAGCTGGAACCAAGCAGTCGCAGCTTGTACTGATCGCTGCACCTCACATTTTCAATGTAATTGAAAATGCAGAGCTTCAGCGTGGGTGACTCCAGAGCCGGCATGAGCCAGGACTGCTCAGTCCTGTGTCAAGTAGGTTCCTGGAGCTACCTCTGCTACAGCTCTGCAGAGCAACTTTTATCAACTAATTGCATAGTCAATACAAATTGTATCGACTACGATTAGCCAGATAATCACAGTTTAACATCCTTACATCATAGTGGGCCTTACTTGGTTTAATTTTAAAACAAACTACTGGTATTGCTAATTTCTTAGATTTTTAAAAATTCACTTTGAATGTAACTTCTCATTACTTCAGCTGTTTACTTGTTGCATTTCTCTTAGCTTGGAGCATGATGAAGCTAGTCAGTTTCTAATCTGCATTACTTTCAGGACCCTATGTGCTAGCAGGCATGCAATGTTTTGTATTGCGAACACTCCAGAAGAATGTTGTATGTTTTTAATAAAGAGATTTTTTTTTTTCCCTATCAGCTTTCAATTTATGCAGAAACTTGTTTTCAGCAACATTCTGAATTTTGGATCAAATGACACCTGACCCACTCTATGGGGAAACCAATGAAAGGAGAAAATGAATGTTTACCTTAGTTTCCTCTTTATGCTTTTCTGGTGAGGGGAGGGGTCTGGGGCATTACATAAATTAATCACCCTAAAGCCATTCTATTGCTATTTGATAGATTCAACATGGACCCCCTTCCCCTTAGTAGCATGGCTCCCTTAAGAACCATACTGCTATTGGTTGTGTCCACTTACCCCGTCTCCCCTCCATCTTGACAGCAAGTAGAGGGTTGTGAGGCTTGATGAAGCCATAGCTAGTTTACAGCAGGGATGTGAAGGACTAGTTGACAGGATAGTCGACTAGTCGCTTCCCCCCCTTGCTGCCTCTATCAGATAGAGGCAGCAAGGGGAGGGGGGAAAGAGGGGGTACTTCTAGGGCTGTTGCTACACTTCAAAGGTGGAAGCGCTCTATCGACTAATCAAATAGTTGATGCAAAAATGCATCGACTATTTGATTAGTCAGTTATCTGATACTTAACATCCTTAGTTTACAGATTTATTCTGGGAAATCTCTCTGCAGTTTTGGGGATCATTGCATGTAAATTCCTTGCTTTCCCTTTCCCCATCCCAACTGCAACAGAGGGAGAAGAACACGCTGGGGTGGCATCCTTTTGCTATTTTTAATTAGGGGGAGGCCCCCTAGCTTTTCTTGCCCCTATTTCTCTGTGGCATGGAATAAAAGAAAGCATGGGGCTCACTGTTCCTGTCATTCCTTATGTTTCCCAAGGCTGGAAGGGGTGTGCTTATACACTTGGTGCTGTTGGCAGTTCCAGTTTTTTCAGTGTTGTACGTAGTATTGCTTTCCTTGCTCTCTGCATCATGAACACTTTTTGCTTCAGAATTAACTGAATTAGAGGCATTGTATAATCTGTAGTCAAGGTGGGAATTGTTGGAACTTGTAACTTTGCTTTCCTTCATATCTAGTCTTTCCTTGTACTTTCCCTTCAGATGGAGGAGGAAGCATAGTTCAGTGGGCTAGGGCATTAGCCTCAGACTCTTAAGTCTTGGGCTGAAGACCCTGCTTCACTGCTGACTTCCTCTGTTACCTTGGTTTCTTTGTATCTCTGTTCTCCATCTGCAAAATCCATATAAATAGTACTTTGCTCCATCACAAAGGGCAGGGTGCGTAAATCTATTAAAGATAGTGGGAGCCTTAGAATTACCTTAGAGGAAGGTTCTTCTCTCTTATAGTGATATTTTTATAGGCAAGGAAATGTTCACTTACCACGTCCTTTTGTCAAAGGGGTCTACATCCTCTTCTCACCAATATGTCTCCAAGCATCCCTGAGAAGCAGAAGAGAAAGGTGCAGAAGGGACTGCTCTTCTGCTTATACATAGGAAACTTTCTTCTGATGTAATAATGGTTACAAACTGGAATGGCTGTTCTCTAGCTAACACTTTGCGTGGGAGGACAGGGGCAGACTGGTGGTAGAAAAGCCTGGGGGAAATGGGCAGTCGGAGTACACGGCTTTTACTATAGTAGGCACAGTTAAAAGCTGAAGGTGATTGCAGTACAAAGGATCTCTATCAGTTGCATTAGCAGTGTAGTGAAACATTGATAAGTTAAGTGGTCTGTCTTCTAGCTAAAATCCTTTTATATTTACAATTTGGCTTCCGTTTTGCAAGAACTACTTTCATTGTACTGCTACTCCCTTTTAAATAATTAACTGGAAAGAGAACATCTTATTCTTGTCATTCTAAGAAGGACCATGAGATTGTCAAGTCATGTACAATCATATTGACCTTTTGTATACCTCTTGCAATGGTTCTAGTGCAGGGGTTTACAATAAGTGGGCCACACGCAGTACACCAGGGTTAGCCCCTGATGGGCTGTCAGATTCATTATTTACCTGCATATCCACAGGTGTGGCTGCTCTCAGCCCCTGTTGGCCACGGTTCACTGTTCCCCACCACTGGGAACTGCGAGAAGTGGTGTAGACTGGGCTAGCGCTTCCCCTAGCTCCCAGTGGTGGAGAACAGCGAACCACAGCCAACAGGAGCTGCAAGCAGGTCTGGATGCGCAGGTAAATAAAGCATCTGGTGGCCCACCATGGACTGCTAATCCTGGTGAGCCATGGGCCACTTATTGCCCACTCCTGTTCTAGTGTGTAAAGTCAGGTTGAACTCAGTTGTAATTTTTAGAAAGGGCAAAACTGTAAGAAGGAAAATAGTGTGCAAACTAAGGGTTAAAAATGGAAGTACAAGTCATCCTGCCTGTACAAGTAATTAGAGCAATCAGACATGCAAACTAGGTAGTAACCTGAGCAAATGGTGCTTGTTAAGCACCAAGCAGCCATTTGTATGAGCTTAGCTAACTCTCACATACGGTTACCAGAGTAACTTTCATGCATACCGTGGCCTCTGACTTTTGGATGCGTGTTTAACTTCCTTAAGATCAAGAGCTACATTCTGAATGAAAAGAATCTCCCATATATGTCTAAGCTAAAATGTGCATGCTGGCTCTTCAAAATCTAGTTGAATCATTGCTTGTGAAGGGTCCAACTGGCAGCTCTGTGGACTAAGTCATATATTTGCCCTCAAACAGGTTAAGAACAGGCATTGACAGTGAAAAGTTTTCTTCCTAGTTCCCTCCCAAATGGCTCTTCTAGGTTCAGGTTGAAGCACATCTCTAATGGAGAATAAGCTCTGCTCAGTCACACTCTTGTTTTGTTTTTGGTTATTTGTCTTTGTGCATGGGGGGAGGCATATCTAGGGAGAGAATATACTGGCGAGTTTTCTGTCAATTAAAAATGGAAGGATATAGTCTTGGGTCTTGTTTGAGGGGTCTATCTTTCCTTTTGGCTAGAGTAACCACATGACTCCTGGAGCATAGCATGAAGTGGGAGCAAGAAAGCCATTGAAAAGGAGTTTCTGGCTTCTTGAAGGTCCCATAGAAGTGCATATTAACGATCAGTTTGAGAAGTGCGATGTGTGGCAAAAGCAGGAAGTTAATTGTGGGAGAAGCGGGCAGGTGTACCGAGGCTGCCTTCTTGGGCAGGGGCTGAAACAAAAGAGAATCTTTCATTGTGTTAAGAGCAGTTGCAAAATTGTCAGTGTCGCATGTTTCCTTACTAGTTATTTTATATAGCCTATAATAGAAAAATGGAATTTCACCAAGGAGGAGAGTCTCATGCTTAGAGTTAGTAGTAAGCTCAAGAGATCTCATCACCAAACTTCTGGAGTACTTCTGTCTACATTATCAGCCTTCAAGGTTTTCCCTTACTAAATGGCTTTTCTTGTCTTCCCCCATTCTGAGCTCTACTTTAGTATTGTTCGTGCGTTTTGTGCTCCTTGTATCATTTCTGTTTCTGAAGAGGATAAAACGAAATCATTTTGTTGAGCATGTGTGGGAAGTGCATAAAGAACAGTAGGCTTTTTTTCCCCTCCCTCTCTGTCCTCCAAAAGATGCGGGCAGGGGATGGAAAAGGTAGGTCAATCTAACTTGGAGCCTGCCAGCCTTGGACACGTTACTTATTTGCTTACTACAGGTTGAACCTCTCTACTCCAGCACCTTCAGGACCTGACCAATTCCAAACCAGAACATTTTCTTGGAGGTCGTTATTGTCTTGCAGCATTACCAACGCTTTACTGCTTACTGGGCTCTGAGGACATTTTGGGGTAAATTAGGGTCAAGTTACAGCACAGAACACTGAGAGCAGGAACTGGTGGCTATAAGCAAACTTTATGGGACCATGGGAAACTTGGCCACACCCATAAAAAATGGACATTCAGCTAACTAAAATCATTCTGGACAACGGATGTTTCCGGACCAGAGATGTTCAACTTGTATTGCCAAAGAACAACCAGCCAACTGCTATATTCGGTTAGATCAATGGTCCATCTAGCTCAGTATCTTGTCTTTACAGTAGCTGGTACCAGAGGTTTAGTGGGAGTTGGCCTCCTCTCTTCTGGCAGTCAGAACTCCTGGACATGGAAGCTGTAAAAACTTGGGTTAACATATTCAAAGGCTGTCTAATTTCATGATGTCCTGTGCTTTAAACCAACATTTGGTGATTCACCCCAGTGCATTGGTAGGTCTACAGATCTCTTCATACATTGCTCTTACTCCAGTCCCTTTTGTGGACTGGAAAAGCACCATGATAAATCAAGATACTGCATTTCCTTCCTTCAAACTGCAGATTTAAACATTAATGATAAATCTTAATTCCAAGATGCCAGAAGCACGGATAAATGTGTTCCTCTGATTCAGACTGCATACTCAGCAGTCTGCCTGACTACAGAGTCTTGCTAAGATGTATAGATACCTCAGCAAGACAGACCTGTTTCTGGATCCAAAGGGAACTGTGTAACAAAGCATATATTTCTTATGGGACAAGTATGATTCTACTTTCATGTATTTAAATATAAATTGAAAATATTTGCACCTTAGAATAATTGCATAACTTTCTTGTTGTTGTAGTCTTTCTTCCTCCATGTGTACATGTCTGAAATCTACTCATAAACTCTTCAAGGAAAGGGATCCTATGGCTTAATCTATGATGACAGGCATTTATGTGTATTACAGTAGCATTTGGAGGCCTCAGTTGAAGATCTAGTGAATTGTGGTAGGTTGCGTGCAAAGGTACAGTGAGATACAATACCTCCCCCAAAGGTGGGAAGAGAAACCGGCACAAAAGGATTAAGTGACTTGTCCAAATCGTAGCAGGTCAGTGGCAAAATTGGCAACAGATCTTCGTCTCCTGGTTCTGGCCATGATGCCCTGTCCAAGAGACCCATGCTGCCTTTCTGTATTCTTAATACTACAACATAATACTTATTGCTATATAAAAGTCTAAACTATCTTAAATTCAAAGTCAAGGGTTTTTTGCCTAATCTCATACAGCTTGTACCAGCAAAAACTGCCTTCTGGTGGGTTTTGTCTGCTTTAGGCATAGAAGATTGGGTCCTTAATGTTACATTCTGATATAGGAGATGGATTTGTACTTAAGACCTATTCCTTATTCTTGTAGGTGGAGAAGATCACAGGGAATGAAATATTAAAAGTCAATGAGACAGCAGTTTGGAGGTGGGGGGAGAAGGGGGAGAGAGAAATGTTTAACAATGGCATTGTTGTTTTAAATGCATAGCAATACAATCCATCAATAATAAATGATGTGGTATAGTGCAAATGTGCCAAATTGAATTATTGCATTATATGGATTAGTTCATAGAAACAAGTAAGCAATACAGATGTTACGTTGAGATTCACTCTTTCAGAGACTAAAAAGTTTCTAGGGACACCAGGTAGAAAAGTGTTTGTGGTTTGTGTGTATACAAAATGTGCTGTTTAGAAGTCCTGAAGAGGTGAAAGGGAAATCTGAGGCTCTCAATGATGAGATAGCAAATATGCAACAGATGTTGGTAACATTTCTTAATGCACTCCTGGCTGGAAGGTGTTCTGTTACTTTGGAAATGACCAAGTTACAAGAATCTATATAGAATAGAAAACTAGATATTGGAGGGAGAGAGGAAATTACTAGGAATTCTCTGGAGATAGCAAACAAACCTAGTAAAGGAAGGAGGTGGGTGTTAAATGATGGTACTTGCAGTCTTGATAGTGTTCTCTTTTAAAGAGGAAAAACAGGAATTAATGTAAGCATTTGTATGCTACATAGTAGGAAAAATGGCTTTCTTAGTACTTGTTTGAGCTAATATTTTGCATGTACAGTCAACCTGTGGAACTCCTTGCCAAAGGATGTGGTGAAGGCTAGGACTTTAACAGGGTTCAAAAAGAGCTAGGTAGATTCATGGAGGTTAAGTACATCAATTGCTATTAGCCAGGATGGGTAGGGATTGTGTCCCTAGCCTCTGTTTGTCTGGAAATGGGTGACAGGAGAGGGATCATGTGAGGATTATCTGTTGTGTTCCCTCCCTCTGGGGCATCTGGTATTGGCCACTATTGGAAGACAGGATATTGGGCTAGATGGACCTTTGGTCTGACCCAGTATGACTGTTCTTATGTGTGTCTCATGCACAGTGGAGGAGCTGATGAAATACAAGCTGCAAAACATGTATAAAATAACATTTTTGCATTTGGTAATGTAAGTTGAAGAGATGACTGCGCTAAAGTTATGATGATTAAAAATGCCAAGGTTCAAGCAGCAGTGCTAACTCATATTGCACATACTCTTTGTTTTGCGATTTGCTATTAACATGCACCCCACCCCATTAAAAAACTGGCCAAATTCTGCTCGGCACATAACTCCTTTTTTAAAATTCATGTGACCTAATTTATGAATCAGATAAGATAATATAGTATTTGTAACATGGCTGCATCTGGGCTCTTAAGTTATCTTGAAGTCTGAAAATGGAACTACAAAGTTAGCTACTGCATTCAATTGCCCTGGTTTTTGTCACGAGTTACACAGTCTCTCTGCTTCTCTGTGGTGTTGTAGTTACTGAACATTTGAAGGCTGAATGCAAGAGAGTTTAAGAAAAGCCCAATAAGGAGCAGTATTACTGGTAGTCTTATTAAAATCTCTCCCTCTCAAAGGAGGAAGATTAAAATGTTAGCTCCTTGTTCCAATTGTGGAAAATTCAAGTGTACGCAACTGTGGAACTCTGCAGGGAAATAGCAGCACCAAACAACTCCAACTCTGACTCTAGTACCATAGCTGCATTATGAGGCTCATCTGGACTAGGATGAAAGGCATTTTTAAAACATGTTTGCTGAAATGTTTTAGCTAACATATACAAGTATATACCTTTTTACCTTAGTATAAATAAGCCTATGGAGAGGCAGTAGCTGCTCTGTAGTTGAGAGAACCCATAGAATGTTCCTGTATTACTAGCAGCTTAGGAAAGTTCCACTTTCAAAACTCAAGCTTCAGAGGGGTAGCCGAGTTAGTCTGTAACAGGAAAAACTTAAAAAAACAACACCTAGTCTAGCAGCACCTTAAAGACTAACAAAACATGTAGATGGTGGTATGAGCTTTCGTGGTCACAACCTACTTCTTCAGATGACCGGAGTGTTGGAAGTCCAGATCCAAGAATAAATAAGTGGGGGGAGGGGGAAGAGAAGGGAAAAAAATGGAGGGGAGGAAGAAAAAAGAGACAGAGAGTAGATTAACTCGGCTATCCCTCTGAAGTTTGTCTGTAACAGGAAAGACATAAAAAACAACAAATAGTCTAGTAGCACCTTAAAGACTAAATAGTTACAAGAGGCTGATAAAGAACCATTAGTTTGCACTTGGAAAGGAAGATGACCAACACCAGATTCTACACAGAGATCAAGAACCTTCATTGTTTGGTTGGTTGATAATGTGCCAGCCATTCGATATCATATTCAGACCATTTGCATGAGAATTAAACTTGTGAATGAAGTTAAGTTCCAACCCTTCTCTGTGTATTTGGCTTATGGAATTGGTCTGAAACAAAACAGCGACTGGAGATCCATTGATAAGTGTCCAGGAAGATTAAAATGTTCCCCAACAGGTTTTTGTGTCTTGCCTTTTTGGATATCTGATTTGTGTCCATTAATTCTTTCCGTAGAGATTGTCCAGTTTTGCCAATATATATTGCAGTGGGGGCATTGCTGGCATTTGATGGCATAGGTCACAGATTAGTGGATGTGAGACGATTTTGTGCTAAAGAAGCATTTGTTTTTAAAAGTAATTTTTTTTTTTTTATGTTCAGGAAACTGGAAGTGGAGAGGATTTTGCTCATTTCAAAAACACATTTCTTTCATGAGTCCAAGCAATGGAAAGTTTTAGCACAAAACATTGAGTAGATTTGATTTTTTTTGTACATAACTTTTATGTAACTGACGCTGGTTTAGAGCTTTGGGAAATCTTGGAGTAGTAATGGAAAGTGTTATTTTTGGGGTGGTTTGTCCTCATAATTGCAGGAACTTTTGAGAGCACATCACATTCTCAGAACGCTTGGCTGGCAGACTGATTTTACTTTAGCAGAGTGTTTCCTTCATGCAGATGCACATACGTTAAGGCGCTTCCAGCAGCTGGAATTCCTCTTTGGCTTTTTTTCTGGTCTTTGAACACTGTAATAGATCAACAGCTGTGTGTGGGAATTTACTTGGGTTGAATTAAATGTTACATGTGCACACAGTAACAAAGGGCAGGCTTAGGTGCAAAGATTTTGAAATGCTGAAAGAATTAAATTATCCAACTGTTCTTCAAATACAGTTCAGTGTAGCAGAGGTGGGGAGAGAGCAATTTAGCATGAAATTTACCTTTTCTCCCTTCCCTCCCCGCCCTTAAAATATCCAGGAATGGTATACTCTCAAGTGTGGGTTGCAGAGAGAGTTGTGGAGGAATCATTGAGTAAGGAGTATTACATCCACCACAGCGCTACAGACCTCCTTTTCCACTAGTCCACTCTGCAGATTGGACAGGATCTTGCAGCCTCTCCTTTCCACCTCAAATGAGCATTCTAGCTGGTGCTTAATTTGCAATGAAAGCAGTGCTGGGGCTCAAGCGGTTGTTTTTATGTGCATAACTGATGCCAAAGCCCAAAGGCTTGCAAAATTGCCAAGCCTAGAGGTGGCAAGCTCAGTCATGGAAAGCTCTAGCAAAAGTTAAACATTGCTTCTATCCCACTACCTTTAAGTGTGGAATCTAGCCAGCAGACTTCTCTTGCTAGCCGATTTGGGGGCATTCAGACCACAGGCTATACCTGCCATTTCATAGATAGCTATTTAGCTTGTGCTCTTTGTGCAGCACCATTGTAAAGATGATGTGGTATGGAGTAAGGAGGTTAGCTATAGTGTAATTTAATAGTTGTATAACCGCATGAAATCTAGGTGGTTGCACAACTATTCAATAGTCCCTGGGGGTGGGGTCAGCAGCCAGTGAGCTTCCCGCTCCACTCCCAGGGAGCCCCCTGCCACCTTGCACTGCTGCCTATCAGAGGAAGCAGCGGGGGTGGCAGGTTGGAGCCGGTTCACCAGGGGAGCCAGTTTAAAAGCTACCCTTGCGAACTGGCTGCCCCGTGCTGTGGTCTCTGATACAGAGGCCACAGCGTGGGGTGGCAGTAGCCACTGTCCACGGGGATGTGTGAGCTCCCTGCACGCAGGGGCTGGTCTGTGTCAGCAGTCCCTGTCCGCTAGGAGGTTCGAGCTCTCCACAGACAGAGGCTGCTCCATGACAGCAGCCTCTATCTGCGACGAGCTCAGGCCCTCTGTGGAAAGGGGATGCTGCTGCCCTACACTGCTGCATCTGTATCAAGAAGCAGCAGTGTGGGGCAGCAGGCAGATCTGGTGCTCCTGGGGAGCCTGATTAAATCCAGCTCCTTACAGGCACTGGCTCCTGCTCTTCCCCTCCCCCCTCACTGCTCCGATACATGCATGTAGTTGACAAGATTAGCCAATAAGGCTTATTGTTAAACTGTATAAGTCAACTACACGTTGACATTCCTAGTATGGAGGCCTTTGTTCTCTCCCTATGCGTGAGTTTTACTCTTGATGAAGAAAGCAGAGTCCTAGTAAGAGCAGTTAGTGACTGTTCGTTATTTATGTGGTCTCTTGCCAGAAGCAGAGTAAAAATGTTTCCTTCTGTCTCATCCAGATTTCCTCATGATCTTCACCAAGCAGAGGAAAGTGTCCCTCTGCACAAGCAGTACCAACCGACTGAAATTTTGGGTTTGACAAACTAGAAGCAAATTTCTCTTTTCTCCCTCTAGAGAAGCATTAAGTTAGTAATGTAGCATATTGATGTTATGATTGTTAGGGAGTTATTGGGGGTAGCTGTTTGGAAAAGCAAGTTTTGTGTGGTGTCATTCAAGCCATCTGAGCTGTTAACCTCAGACTCACTGCTGAGCAGTCTTGAATAGAATTTTCCTTAAGCTGGGATATAAATCATTCTTCTCTTTCAGACTGTCACAAACATGCCTAAAAAACGTTACCATTGCTGTTCCGTTTGTGTCCTGGGCTGCATTTATTAAGGTTTAGGGATCAGATGTACAACTAATTACTCGTGAGACAATGTCCGGGGACTGCCCCCCCGTGGGTTGCCGGACTGAAACATAAAAGATTGGAAGTAAAGTTAAATGGTGGAGTCACTACACTAGACAAAAAGTGACTTTCTAAGGAGAAGTACTTCATATATTGTCTGGATTTTGAGCGAGTCTTTCAAATTCAGTTATGGCCCAGACATATGAATTTAACAGATTGCTTGATTGCAGCTGTTCTCAAGCTTGCTGTATAACTGATTATAGCAAGGAAATGATTGGAAAATTCAAATCACAGTACCACTGGGAACATGTGAAACTAAAATAGTGAGTGCTCTGTGAGAGAATGTAATGCTAACTGGGGCAGATAAAACATTAAAACTAAGTAGTGTTATGTGTGTTTGAAGAGGGTTTGAAGTAGGGAGAGGACATGGTAGTAAGGTAAATCTTCACTTTCATTTACAAGAAGGGTGCAAATTTAACATTTAATCTTCCCCCTCCTAGAGGGGAGAAGTGTAATCCAGCTGCTTATGAGCCTTAACTCATATTTCAAAGATGTTGTGCACTAGTGTAGTGGCTAACTGAAATTAAAACATTCAAGGACTGCTAGAAACTAAAGAAGGTCATAGTGCTGGAAAAGGTTCATGAAAGCATTTTAGAGTACTTAGAATCTCTTGGCCACATATCTACAATTTCTTTGCAGTTTATTTTTCGGCTCCTTTATGATGTATATAGTTTGCCAGGTGTGGACATATCGCTATTAAAATACCATTTATTTCAGTATTTAAAAAAACCCTTTTGACTGTTCAAGTCCGTATTTCCTCTCCTCTTCACTCTTGAGAAGAAAGCTGCAGACGTGCCGTTTATTTATACAAAATAAGATACTTGCACAGAGCTCTAAGGACCCTAACACAGTAAAAACATAAACAGTTTGCTTTCTCCTAGGAAGACTGGAAGATCTGATTTCTATTGTGTTGATTTTAAATAACACATATTTAAGAGGCTATTAGTATGCCCCATTTTTAAAAAAAGTACAAACTTCCAGGTATGCTTTGCAAACGACCTTTTCAATAAAGTAGTTGGCTATATTTTTAGTGTCTTGTTCAGAGTGGTATGTTTTCTTATAAGCCACCTGTTTTATTCCTCTCCTTCCTGTAATATGTAGGTTCGGTGGCTGCTAGTGGACTTGGAGGTGTTGGATCTCCTAGTTTATAAAGCCTACGTCCAACTCCAAACATTGAATAAACAAAGTGCAGATTGTCGGATAATTACAAGAGAGAGCAGCTAGTCACTGCTTGCCCATTGTATTGATACTGTGCTATTTCCACAGCACTTAAGGTTGTTGCAGGGTACAGTGAATTTTCTTTCCATGTTCACTTAGTCAGCGGCACCCCTTACCCATTGCCCCCCACTCCCCAGATAGAAACTAGTTCTGTAATGGAAGATAGTGTTGTGGGAATTGTTTGGCACATACAGCTCCTTGTGATTGCAGATAATTTCCAAAGTGTAGCGAACATTAGTAAATAGAGTTGTGGCATTTAGTAATGTATACAATCTGTGGCCTTTTTGGCCTCTTTTTCCAGTTGCTGTCTTCTAGTATTGTGGGTTTCCTGCTAGTTTAAGAACTCCATTTTCAGTCACTCTTTGCTAGATTATATATTAAGAGTTCCGGGAATATGTGCACACTAGATATACTCTTGATCATTCTGTAGTTATGCTAATGGTTTAGAGATGAATTTCTCCTCTAATTACCCTTTGTTTTCTTCCAGATAACGATTATTTTTAAATCCTACCAAGACTGCACAGATCAGAAGGTGTACCAGGCAGTGACTGATGACCTACCGGCAGCTTTTGTAGATGGCACAACAAGTGGTGGTGACAGTGACACCAAGAGCTTGCGCATAGTGGAGAGCGTCAGTGGCCGATGCGTGGAGATGCATGCCAAGTACATTGGAACCACTGTGTTTGTGCGCCAAGTTGGACGTTACCTAACGCTGGCCATTCGCATGCCGAAAGAGCTAGCTATGGCTTATGAAGAAAGCCAGGACCTGCAGCTGTGTGTGAATGGCTGCCCCTCAAGTGAGCGCATTGATGATAGTGGTCACTTGCCTCTGCCCGTTATGGGGCAGCTTCTTCCTCATGCTTCCTCTGCTCAGCCCCGGTCCATGTACACGGTGGAGAGTGCCACTACCAAATGTCACGAGAAGATGCTGGTGAAGGACCTCTATTTTTACTCTTGTGTGTTTGATCTGCTCACCACTGGTGATGCTAACTTCACAGCAGCAGCTCATAGTGCCTTGCAGGATGTAGAGGCACTGCACCCTAGGAAAGAGCGCTGGCACATCTTCCCCCACAGTGGAAATGGTGGCATTGGCCAGAATAGCAAATTGCCTGTTAGTCTTGGACTTGTGTGCTTAATCCTTGTTGCGTTTTTGTAGGGTTTTTTTGTCTATAACAAAGTTTTAAAATATATATTGTCATAATATATTGAGTAAAGCTAAGAGTATATATGTATATACCATGTATATGAAGGGATGTTTGTCTTGGGACACCCGCCAGATTGTACATATTGTGGTGGTGTTTTTTTCATGTATGTTGGATGTAGTATTCTTTGATTGTATCAATTTGTTTTGCAGTTGGTGAAATGTTTTATAATGTCCCTGCATTGGGACTTCATAGAAAGCACTTTATTTTTTATATATTAAATATTTATGTGTGTATCTGGGTAATATGTATAATACACATGTACATACACCACACCCAGTGCTCCCTCAAGTATTATGTGGTTTAGCCAACTTTCTATGTAAATGCTTTTTCTATGTTTTCCTTTCAGTCCTTAATTTCTTCCCAAATCCAGCTGTCATTCTCCTGTGAATATAGCACTAACTTCTTGTTCTCTCTAGGTAGATCATACAGAATTGAGGCTTTACTCTATCCCTGATATAGATCATCCTTGCTTTCTCCTTCAGTGAAAATGAAACTCCTCTAATGACACTAAAATGTATCTAATCTCACTCTGCATTTATACAGCATTTGTGCTGTAGGTAGGACAGCCTTGGGGGTTTCTCTAGGTCATTGAAGATGTTAACTGCATAACATGATATCAAAATATCACCTTTCCCTCATAATCATAATTTCATTCCATGAATGGATTAAAATGAGGGGGATCTCTTGGTTGCCTAGGCTCAAAGAAAGAACCTGAGACTTTAAAAACCACCTAGGACTAGGTAAGAGAAGCTGTTTATATCACTGTAGGATATCAAGAAGCATGCTGGGAAATCTTCCATATCCGTGTGCCCCTCCCAATACATCTTTCCGTAAGGGTCTCTGTCATAGCTCTCCAGTTCTCTTGGGGTTGACTAACATCCTTCAGTGTGAGTTTAATCAGCTGGAGAGGTTCTAAGTGACCTAAGACATTCTCTTCTGTAAGCAGCGCTTCTACCAAATGCGTTAAAATATAGGGAGAGGGGATTTCAGCAGAGTTCTAATGCAGGATAGGGATAAAGTTCAAGCGGTGGGTCACTAAATCAATCTAACACCTTAAATTATTACAAGAAAAAGGTAATAAAGATTTTCAACAGTGTAAACACACACATGTACCACTCCCCATCTTCCCCTGGTGTAAGTATTTGTTACATTCTCTTTTTCCCTTAGAAACAATTTAGTGTAAATGAGTGAGTCCTAGAATCCTAAGGGTATGTGTCTTTGCTGCATTTTGAAACCCATCTTAGTGAGTCTGAGCCCAAGTCTACAGACTCAGGCTTGGGGGTTGACTGTGGCACTAAAAACCATAGTGCTCCAAAATCCCCTCCCCTCCAGGCTCAGAGCCTGAGCTCCAGGTCGAGCCTGAATGTTTGACTATTTTTAGCACTGAAATGTGAGCCCCAGTCTGTAGACTCAAGCACTGAAACTTGCTGCTTCAGGTTGTTGGGGGTGGTTGTGGGTATTTTGGGGGTGGGAGTGCTATGTATACATGAATAACAAACTGGGATGGTCTTGCTTTCGTTACTCTAAAGTTCAGTACAGGCAGTCCCCGGGTTACGTACAAGATAGGGACTGTAGGTTTGTTCTTAAGTTGAATTTGTATGTAAGTCGGAACTGGTACATATTGTAGGGGAAACTCTAGCCAAACATTTCTCCAGAGCTCAGTTTTATTCTCCCACACCTCAGTTCCGTCAGTCCTTTATTCTCAAGCTGAGGTGTCTGCTGAGAAAAGCTGCTCCCGCGTCTCCCTGGTCTGCTGGGGTGCTAGCTTCGCGTCTCCCTGGTCTGCTGGGGGGAAGCAGCTAGTGCGGGGTTGACTCACCCCGTTTGTAAGTAGGGATCCGATGTAAGTCGGATCCATGTAACCCGGGGACTGCCTGTAATTCAGCTTTACTAAGTGCTTGTTGATGGGGTAGTGAGATTTGGAAGTGAAATCTCTTCTATTTTTGCATGGAATGGTGGTGACGGGCAAGACAGATTAGGGATGGTCACCTTGTAGCAATTTCTGGGATTCTCTGTTGGCAGAGAGACTTAACACTGGAATGTGTGGAAAATTTAGGTGCCACTTACACTGGGCTGGGAATACTGTTTTGAAAATCAATTAAGCTGGCTTGGTTTGGCTAGCCAGTGTGGAAGGCAGAACTATGTACTGAACAGGCTCAAGTCTGTTCAGTTTGCCCCATCCCAACCACACTGTTTAAACTGAATTAGCTGGAAATGGTTTTCCAACTGCTCCGACTAATGTGGTTTCTGGCCTTTTGTAGAATTGAATAGAGGCGGGCAGCTATTGTGTGAAGGGGAGAAGAAGGCAAGATCCATAAATTTTGGGTGGCTGAATTTCTTTATTGGTGCACTGAGTTTAAAAGTATTGCAAAAGGATTTTGGTGGCTAAACCTAGAGTTGCTGCTCTAGTAAAAGTACATAGTAAATGATGCAGGTCTACTAGCTATTTTCCTGTGTTCTCCAGTCCCATGAATATATGTATATACACTAGTAACAAATTGTGAGCCCCATAGACAAGTAATATGTCAGAATTGTAGTGCTTCCTTAAAAGCGTTTTCATTTTCTTGTTTCTGCTGTGGGATTTCTTGAGAAAATGTTATTTGCACATGTTGGTTCTTGAAGTCCATCCTAGCCAAAAGAGCTTTATTTAATGCCAAACATCTGGATATTTTGAAGCTTAGTGAATGGTCTCTGGGGAGAGCTATTGCTTAGACAGAACACTGGTTTTCACAGATGCTCCAAATGGCTGTCTTTTAGAAGGCTTCAAATTTTATTTTTATGCTTGGAAACCCCACAATGTGTCAGTCTTTGCAAAACCTTCTAGATGTGGTTCATGGATATACCAGTAAGTATATGTTTGTGTAAAAGAGTGACTGTGCAGTGTGTAAATACTTTAAATTATTATGATAGAAGAATAAAGTTACATGCCATGCTGTGGAATGTTTGTAATGTGGTGTTAGTGACCTCTGGTGGCTTGATAGAGAAACTTGTGCACATGCAGTTGCAGTGACAGTAACTGGTAACCATCTTAAACCAAAGCCCTGTGTTCATTTTCTGAGAGTCATTTGCTGTACAAGACTGTGCTGTACCCAACCTCCATACTCACTCACTTACACAGTTAATTTATAAGAGGCAAATATCCTTGTCAGTTATGAATTGATAAATGTCATGAAATTTATGATCAGTAATGGTGAAACAGGCCAGTTTAAATGAGTGGATAGTATATGGTAGCTGAGCTCAGGAAACATCCACTCAGCATCCCCCTTATGGACACTTTCCCTATATTGTTTGTGGAGATATTTGGCAAATTTCAAATTCAGTGGTCTCCTTTTGTACTTCTGTTTTGAAAGATGATAAATTCCATCAGTGCTTCCTATCCTGCAGCTGTGCAATGTCTCCCAAATCAAAAGAGCCTTGGACAGAAGTGGAAAATCCACCACTAATTTGTAGGTGGATATTGATGTTAAAAAAAAAAAGAATTACCACCTCTGGACTTCACAGGCTCATGGTATTTTTAGAAATATGATTTGCTAAATCTTTCTAGAAACATAATATTTTAGATACAAAGATGACAACTTTGCACCAAACCCCCAATCAAACTTAGTTATAATTGATACTTTTTTTAAAAAGTAAAGGCCCGCTAAACACAAGTTTGAATATCCTTCTTTTGGTACTACTTAATAGGGCTGGAATTGATGAAAAGTAACTCCTAAAGTGGCAGATGCGCTGTTTAGAAGAGCTGTAGATGGAGGACAGACTAAATGTATGTGCCACTAATTTATTGTATCAGACTTTTTGGGAAGGATAGATAGGGACATCACTAGAGTAGTTGTTGCCAATGTGTATGATTTACCACTTCCAGATTTGTAGAAGCTCATATATAACGGACATGAGAGATTTAACTTGTACAATGCTTAAGTAAGCTGATGCTATCCACTGTTTTTGCCTTTGTACTTGGATTTTTCAAAATGTTTGGTGTCATGAACGCTATTGTTTGTTCATAGGATTAAATGAGATTCATAAGTTTTTCTGTAGCACTTTTTCACCAGAAGATTTCCCAAACCAAAGCTGATTCATCTTCATAACATTGGGAGAAAAGCATGATCAAAGTTACCTTTTTTCCCATAGGCCACACAGGCAGAGAACCCAAGATTTTAGTCCTATTCCAGTGTCTTAACTCTACATTCTGCACTTGATGTAATAGTTTGAGGAGGTGGAGGTGGGGGGGGGAAGGAAAGGAAGGCTGAGTGCTCCTATAACAAGAATATCTTCCCTGTTCCCCTTCCCAAAAAGCCTGGTAAGATAAACAAGCCTTGCACTGTTAGACTTCAATAGATTGTGGGTTTTGTGGAACAAGAGAGAGAGTAATTTCCAAGAACAAGGCCACTTCTGAAGTATACTGGCTGTAGCCCCTCTTGTGGTTAAACTAAGATGCTCAAGCTAAAATGTTTCTCAAAGAGAGCAATGGGCTTGCTGGTAAATGGAGCCCAAACCATTTAAACCAATGTATGTTATTGATATATATGGCATATTTTTCATTGCTTCTGAGGTTTCTAAAATGGTCATTGAGATAAGGGTGAGGTAATATCTTTTGCAGTGGTTCTCAAGCAGTCATAGGCATACCTGTCTTCAGCGTGTATATCAACTCATCTAGGTATTTGCCTAGTTTTACAACATGCTACATAAGCATTAATGACATCATTACAAATTAAAATTTTATAGAGTAAATTAGAGTAAGCAATTTTCAGTGCTAATATGCTGTTGCTTGCTTTTGTATAATGTCTGATTTTTGTAAGTAGATTTTAAACAGGTGAAACTTGGCATTTGCAAAGCAAA
This sequence comes from Rafetus swinhoei, assembly GCA_019425775.1. Lineage (NCBI taxonomy): Eukaryota > Metazoa > Chordata > Testudines > Trionychidae > Rafetus > Rafetus swinhoei. The sequence continues at coordinate 62,625,522 of CM033427.1, forward strand.
TCCATTCCTGAAAAGGGGTACAGTAGTTTGGAAAAGTTGAACAACTATTCTATTGAACCAACTTCTGTTGGTGTGTGAGAGAAGCTCTGTATAATCTGAAAGTTCGTTTCTTTCATCAACAGAAGTTGAAGATACTACCTCAGTGATCCTGTCTTTAATATTTTGAGACTAAGATGGCTAAAACAACATTGCAGCTAACCTGTGTAATGCTCAGAGATGCGTGTTAATGGCTTGATTTTTAGCTATTCAGTGTTTTGATCAGTGTTCTTAATATGCTACTAGATTTCCCTCCACTTCAAAAATAAGGACTATATATTAACACAGGTTAACAGACAAAGCTAAATTAGATGTTTGTTGTAATACTGGCACAAATAATCACATCTGCTCTGATTGTTTGTTTGTAAATGACTTGTAAGACAAAATGCTGCTGCTTAGAGAATCAAGGGGGAGCAGGTAAGATTGATTACAGCCTTTGAATATACAGAGCCATTAACCAGATATAAAAACCCTTTCAGTATATGCAATTTCAGGAAGTGTTCTTAGGCGGTTGCTTTTATCACATGTTACTTTTAAGACCACTTTTATATACAAACAACATGTGAAGAACCCATTCACTAGGAAAAAGTTATGCACGTTCTCACACTGACAGGTTCTTTACCTTTTTTTTTTTTTAGACTGCACCAAGCACTGCCTCTTACCAGCCCTAGCCTTGCAGAATGAACTGGTAAATCAGCCATGGATTGTAGGCAACAAAGGCGATTCACTGTGTTGGATGGGGGCATAGGGGTCTGTACCTCATTCTGGAGACTTTGAGGGTTGGTGCACAGGGCCTTCTTTTCCCAAATATATTTGAACACACAGAAGGAAGCCCTTAGCTGTAGCCTGTGCCCTGTCTACAATGCTGGAGTGTGAAAAAACTGCTCTACCCCTTTTGCCCTGAGCAACACAAGTTTCACCATCCTAAGCCCGAGTGTGGACAGTGAAATGCCATCTAGAACCACTCTCCTGCTGACATAGCTACTGCCTGTCACAAAGGTGAAGCAATTATGCTGAGAGAGAGCTCTTCCCCATCGACATAGGATATGTTCCTTACTGATGCTACAGTGGCATAGCTCTATCAATGCACTTGCTGTATAGGCTAGCCCTGGGTTCATAAAGCACCACGATCCATTATCACCTGGTAGTGCAAATAGGCATTGCAATGTCTAACTATTGATTAGAGAGCCCTGTTAGTTGGTTAAGGCCCTACCAAATTCAGAGCCATGGAAAACATGCTAGAGCCCATGAAATCTGATCTTTTGTGTGTTTTTTTTCCCCTTTACAGATTTTGTGGGAGAGATCAACTGAGCTGTGTTCAGAGCTGAGTAGCCAGAGCCTAATGGCTGTAGGCCAGGCATACAACTCAAGGCAGCAGCCCCCCAGCAGAGAAGCAAAAGTCGCAATGCCATACCATGCTACCCTTTTGCGCTGCTGCCAGCAGATCTGAGAGGCTAGAGGGTGACAGCTGCTGACTTAGGCCCAGCACTGCAGGCTGAAGAGCAGAAGTAGGGGTGGCAATACCATACCATCTCATCCTTCTGTGCTGGTGGTGAGTCTGCTATGAGCAGCACTGCCACCAGCAGCAGTGCAGAAGTCAGTGTAGCCGTCACACACTATAACCTCCCCACAACTCCTTTCTGGCTCCATATCCCTACAATTACAACACTATGAAATTTGAGCTTCTAGTGGCTGCAGTCATGACATTTATTATTTTTAGAAGCCTATAACTAAGAAATCAACCAAAATAGACCATGAGTTTGATAAGGTTCTACCAGTTAGCAACAACGTGCTAGGCTTCATGAACGTGCCTGCCTAGGAGCCATATACAATTCATGTTGAAATGTGGGGAGAGGGAGGCAGGGTGTCTAGGAATGGGACCTTTCCCCCTGCCAACCTTCTCCCCCCCAACCTAAACTAGCCACTATGAAATGCAGACAAGAGAGGTGTGGCCTAAGCTCCACCTCTTTTACTGTTAGGCACCTTAGTTTGGGCTGCAGGGCAGATGGCTGTTTCTGCTTGTGAACTGGATTCAGGTGGTTTAGACCAGTAGTTCCCAGTCAGTGGGCTGGTACTAGGATGTGAATTGCTGGCCCAGGGCTCCGTGGTGTGCTGCTGCTTTGAAATGCCATGCTGGAGCCTGGGATCAGCTGGGGAATCCCACTTCCCTTAAAGCTTTAAATTCATGGGTTTAGCATGCTCACCCAGGATGTGGGAGACTTGCGGTGAAGTCCCTCTCTTCAAATAAATTGAGGCCTAGTCCCCTAACTACCTGGCCACAGGGTTTTTTCCTCATATTTGCCTTTTAAATGACTTTATCTAAAATGAAGCAGGAGAGAGTGAAGCAGCCACCCAGCATGGTATCCTATAGTCCTTTGGTTAGAACACACGCCTGCCAAGTAAGTGATGCCTGTTCAATTCCTTTTGCCCCCTTAGGCACAGGAGGGAATTAAAGTGAGTCTCTGATGCTTCTGGGCTAAAACTTATAAAAGAGGTGGTATCTCCTCCTGGGCCTGCTTTGGTACACCTGATCTATCCCCACCTACAAGCTGTGATGCCACATGCAAGAGAGGTAGAGAAACACCTAGCTTCCCCATTTTAGGTTGTCTTAGATGTGAGCTAATCCTACAGCTGCCTAAGATGAGGCAGTAGTGTATGTGTAGGAACAGACACCTAGGAAACTTTAGAGCAAAACTTCAGTTGCCAAATGAATATATACATTTACAGGATTAGTTACCCAGATGTTGCGTGGATCAGAGTGGTACCAAAAAACTGGGACTTAGGCAGCTAAAACACAGCTTTAAGTACCTAAGGCCCTTTGTGGATGAGAGAGCCCTATGTTTTTATATACATGTTAAGGAGTTTCCCCATACTTAGGTAGCCTTTATTTTTCAAAAGGCCTATCTGCTTTTTGCAACAAGCCTTTACCAATTTAATGGGGGAGAACTGTGAGAGTTAGCAAAGTGTCATCTTTGTCTCATTAAATGCCATTCTTTTTCTGTAAAACAAACTTTTGAAAAGTACCCTTTCTCTTCTGTTGTTTGTGTTCATCGGGAAAGCTTGGACAGCATGCCAAAATCACAACTGAGCAGAGCAGGCCCACACTCCAGCTGCAACAATGGAAGGAGGAGAGCCAGGCTATGTTCCACAGGATCAGCTTTTGACCTGACTCTCCCTTTGCGAACACCAGGGCTATGTCTACACTCACGGCTTCTTGCAGAAGTAATATGCAAATGAGGCTAAGCATGGAATATCGCTGAGCCTCATTTGCATACCTAATGAGCCACCATTTTTTTTCAGAAGAGGTTTGCAAGAAGAAGGAGCGTCTACACTGCCCTTCTTGCAAGAAAAACCTCTTGCGCAATGCCGCTACACCTATTACTTGAGAGGAAGAACGGCATTGCGCAAGAGGGTTTTTCTGCGCAAGAAGGGGCAGTGTAGACGCTCCTTCTTGCGCAAGAGCCTCTTCTGAAAAAAATGGTGGCTCATTAGGTATGCAAATGAGGCTTGGCAATATTCCATGCTTAGCCTCATTTGCATATAACTTGCGCAAGAAGCTGCAAGTGTAGACATAGCCTGGGTGAAGAAGTGATGATTCATTTCCAAATTCAGTCCCCCCAAATAAGCTCTGATTATGTGCTAAAAATCACAACTGAGCCCACTCACTTTAGGGTGCAGCTTTCTGAGAGGCACTTGAGCTGTGGTCCTCATCCGTGGCTCTTTTCTATACTCGGGCTCTGCTGAAAACCTTGAGCCTGGTGGATGGGAATGTGCCTGAGCCTCTCCAAAGGTGTGTAAATTATCATTAGTTCTTACCTCACAGACCTAGTCTTCCAAACTCACACTGACATCACTAGATTAGATCATTTTTGAAGTTTTCTTCATAACCATAATAGCTAGACCCTTAATTAAAAAAGAAAGGTGAGCTTCTGTAGAACAAAATAGCAGAATCAGCAAGCTGTGGGTACAGGTGCTGAGTTTTATTTTCCCATTCTTCTCCAAGGCCCCACACTTGCTCTGCTTCTTTCTGGCTCTGCCTTTGCCTCCCCCAAACAGCTGATCAGCAATGCCACTGCCTGCTCTGGCTGATTAGTGCTGTCCACCCACTATTTTTTCCCATGGATGCTTGAGCCCTGGAGCACACATGGAGTCAGTGCCTATGGAACTGAGTAATGAGCCTCTTAATCCTGGAAGGCAGCCATGGGGCTGGCAATGCTGAATAGAGGATTCATTCAATAACTTAAAAATTCCCATGTTGTGTGTGAGTAGCTCTTGGTTTTCTTACTCAAGCAACCTATTTTGTAAGGGAACTAGTGGATAAAATTATAGCCCACCAGAAGAGTTCACACCATGGTCCAGAGGACAGAAAACTAGACAAGGACTCAGGAGACTTGGATTGTATTCTCAGCCCTGCCCTTGACATGCTGTGTGACTTAGTCTCTTCACTAGTGCCTGCCTTTTTCCAACCCATTGTCTGTCTTGTCTACTTAGCAAAACTGACATATACCACTGAGACCTAGATAATAATTGACTCAGCCTCCGGCCAGCTTCTCAGTAATTCAGTGCTAAGGATCAGCAAGTAAAGAGGACAGAGTAGCTGCTTGATTTTAGACTCAGAATTAAATTTTCAATAGCACCTAGATGCCAAACTCTCAAAGGCCTCTCTCTCTTTAGGTAACTACATCCATCAGTTAGAAACCACTGGCATTTTCAAAACTGACACTCAACTGCCTCTAAGTGACTAAATTTCTGGTGGTTGGCATTCACAAGCTTCCCAAATCCTGATGCACCGCACAGCTAACGAGCGACTGAGAGCCCAAGCTCAGGCTGAATATCCAAAGGCTCTGAGGAGGGAGTCTCAGAGGAGGCAGGAGTAAAAGTATCTCCCCAAGAGGGCCTGATACTGTGGGCATGCTCAGAACACATATAAGACCTGATATCTGTCAGAGGCTTCAGGAGCAGGCAGCATAGCAGCCATATCTTTCTACACATGTAGAAAGTATTGATCCAGTATTATTTGGGTTATGTAAATAATCAGCTTGCTGAACAAAGGGAGGAAGATGGAAGCATCTAGCCTACTAGAGAAGGGCTTATAAAGCCAAAGATTGTTAGCTGGACCCATTTTGCCCTGGACATTCTCAACTTATGGTCTATTCCATTCCATACAATGATCTTTTCATTAATATACACTATTAGAAGATTTACCTGACTTTGCTCAGGTCCTTAACTTATTTTTTCTTTTCCTTCATTTAAATCATGAAGCTCTGGAGTGGGGCTGGGGATGAGGTGTTCAGTACACAGGCTGCCCCAGGGAGAGAGGACTACCTCAGCCCTCTCTCATTGCAGCAGCTTGGGGCCAAAGCGACTCTCCATGGTTGCTGTAGCTCTAGCAGGCATAGCTGGGGAGAAGTGCATGTCTCTCAACTGGGGCAGGTCTAAGTTTGTCTGCCCCTGTATTCCCCCGGGGAAAATGAAGAATGCAGCAAACTGCACTTCCCCCTTTCTCTCCTATGAAGAGCAACATCCATCAATAGTCCCATATAAATTGGGGTTAGAGGGAGCTTCAGACCACTACTGCCCTCCCTAAAGGGTGCTTAGGGGGGCAGGAGGCTCCGAACTGGGGCAGTCCTGGATGGGGAGAGCACCCCCAGCCACCCATTTCTCCTCCCTGGTGACTCTCTCTCTTTTCTGCATGGTTTTATAAGAAGCACTCCCCTTCCAGGGGCATCCCCTTTTCCTGGAAAAACAAACCCCATACCTTGCTTTAAGTTATAAGAGGAAGCTGCATACCGAATTTGGTAGTCCTAACGCTTACCATTTAAGAGGTGATCTTGAACAGACAAACTCACTGACTCATATGTATATAATAGATTACTTGATCCAAACTTTTAGAATCTCAGTTTTATCTGAAAGCAGCTTAAATTAGCCAGGCAGAAAGCCTCTCTGGGGAGGAATGGCAGCATAAATTCTTTTTTGCCCCAGCTGAGGCTAATTTGGTTGGCACAGAAGAATCTGGCAAACTGGGCTTTAAACCCACCTGCCACCAGGATTTCATGCCAAGTTGCCATCCCTGGAGGAAAAAGATGGATTGGTATTAGTGAGGCCAATTGTCAGTCTCTTGCTGGATGACAGCAATGCTGATAAAATTACAGTAGGATGGTTGGCAGTGGAGCACTTTGAATCGATTGCCTACAGGGGTTGAAGGAGATGGGAAATGCTGGGCTCAGGTGGTTCCATTGATGAGGTCACAACCTTTGGATACGCATGACCCCAATTTAAACATTTTTCTTTATGGCTGTGAGTTTTGCAGAACCCTAAAGGAAATTAAATTTGCAGACCTGACATGATAATAACCTAATCAAGTCAGATTTATGCCACAGGAAGAATACATTTATTATAGCCTTGTTTGCCACCGTTCCCTGGAAGAGCATAGAGGAGTCCATTAGGAACAAAGGCAGCTGCAGTGACTAAAGCAGCAAAAAGTTTGGTTATTTTCAAAGTGTTAAAAAACTACTTCATCTCTCTCACCCACACTTGATAAATACTCTCATTGAATCTGCTGACTACAATGTGCAGCATAAAGAAAGAGCAGATACCATCATGGTGGCACACACATTCTTGGGAAGATGTCCTTCCACTTTCTTTCAAAAGCTCCTGCTAATTACAATAATGGGCCCCACATTTGAAAACAGTATGCTTAAATTTACTACTTCAGGTAGCACCATTGGCTGAAGTGGCCCTCCTCACAGTAGTAAAGTTCAGCATGCATGTTTTAGTGTTTGCAGGATTGGAGCCTTATTAATTAATGCTGTGGAGTAATGCAGCGAGTAGACTCAGCTATCTATTTCTATGCATTTTCATCTAGAGTTTTGCCTAGTGTCCAAAAAGCCACTTTAAAAGCTACACATTTATTGACATTGCTATTAGTCCAGGGCTTGCCTATAGAATACTGCCAAACACACATTGTGCAGGCATAAGAACATAAGAACGGCCGTACCGGGTCAGACCAAAGGTCCATCTAGCCCAGTATCCTGTCTGCCGACAGTGGCCAGCACCAGGTGCCCCAGAGGGGGTGGACCTAAGACAGTGATCAAGCGATTTGTCTCCTGCCATCCCTCTCTAGCCTCTGACAAACAGAGGCCAAGGACACCATTTTATCCCCTGGCTAATAGCCTTTTATGGACCTAACCTCCATGAAATTATCTAGCTTCTCTTTAAACTCTGTTATATTCCTAGCCTTCACAGCCTCCTCTGGCAAGGAGTTCCACATGCTGACTACACGCTGAGGCCTAACAGATAATCAAAAACAAGGAAATTCAGGCTGATGGCTCACTCTGTTGTGCCTTCATATTGCTAGCATCTCAATGCATGCTGCCATACAATAGCTATTACGTACGCTGCCATCAATTAAATAGCCAGAGTCTTAGCCCTGAATTTCTTTGCTTTTCTGTGGTGGGCAGCACTGAGGGCATTGGGTCTGTGGGGAAAATAAGGTAACAAAGTATTAGAAAATGTGAATATTAGCAACGTATAACCACAGAGCCAGAAATGAAGCAAGACTAGTTTATACCAGCTAAGGATCTGGCGCTAACTCTCCTAATACGGGAATAGGCATGTGAAGAAAAACCACTTCCATGAACAGTCTGGTCAGCTTGTGGTTCACTCAGATCCAGTGTGAAGCTGCTGAAGTAAATATGAGTCCCCACTGAATGATCCTCCACATTCAACTTCATACAAGGTTCATATTGTCAGATACAATATTACAAGAGCCATTATGATCTTTTCATTGACCATAATATAAAATTTCCAATGATAGCATCTCCGTGCTCACAGCAGAGCTTGTGAACCCAAAAGGTTGCATTTGGATTTAATTAAAATTAGGCAACCTAACATTTCAAACTCAGCCCTGCCTACCAATAGACAGATCTTGTAAAATTAGCCTGTGCAAAAGTGCAGTGACTGATTTTACAATTTAGCTGATGAGATGCACTCAAATATTAAATAGCATAATCTAGGCCCATTTGTAGCAATAAAAAATGCTTTGAGAAGGAATTACTGAATATGGGGATTAGACCTAGATCCATGAAGGTTCTTAGGCATTTCAATGCTGAACGTCACATCACTCAGCTTGTAGGCACCTAGAAAATCATAGGACAAACACGGTGATCCACTAAGCAGAGTTAGGCACCTAGGCTCCCTATACAATGCCTGAGGAGAGAGAGGTACTTTATACTGTGATAAACAAAGACAGCAGGCTAAGGTGGAAAGCTGCCTAAATTAACCAACAGGAAATGTGTCCTATGCTCTGTCCCTCTCACAGCCTAAGTCTGGGCGGCAGGGAGGCGCTTAGCTCTGCTAGACACTCATGAACCAGGTGAAATTAAGCATTTGGCCTTGCAGGAGTAAGGAGCTGCCCCACCCACCACTTTGCCTGGGAGCCTGTGGTGGCTGTCAGCACCACTGCTTACCACATTAATTATGAAAGTAAAAAAATTGCTTGAGCCTCAGCACCTAATTGTTTGAGCCCTGTCACCTCTTTCTTCACAAATTATACACTGAAAAAGGGTACTGTTACTTTAGAGCTTGGCATCCATTTCCATTGTATTCAAATAATTGCTTTGGATAGGAGTAATGCAAAGCTGAATAGAAACAATAAAGAACATCAAATGAGAAGCATCCCTGAAAAAAATAGAGGGGTAGCTCTCTATTGGTTGTAGTAGCAGATATCGGACAGTTTGGCAGCTAGCTTCTGTCAGAGGGTTTCAAGGGAATGAAAAATCCAAAGTCCCTCCCTTCAGCTCATGAATTTAAAGTCACTTCAGCCCCTGCTCAAAAGGGAGAAGGAAAGAAGAGGTGCATCTCATCTGACCAAAGAAGCCTCAGTGGCCTCTGAAGCAAACCTACATCACAGAACTTCTGAGTGCCAAAAGCCCCAGCTCCTTGTTACTCACCTTTCCCCTGGCACTTTCTAAATGCCAGTTCTCCGTTAAGATACAAGCAGCAGCAGAACACTGAAAGCCTGGGGGCAGCATAAAACGGATTAAATGTAAAGTAAGAGAAACAAGGAACACAGCATTGTTTGGATTATTTATTTTCATATTTAATTCATAGAAACCTCATTTTTAACTGACGAATCTGCCACAGACTTTGAGGGAGTGCTGCACAGGGGTCACTGCCACTAGACATGGGGCCTAGTTCCTGAGGAGCTTTTGGAATGCTGTTTTGAAACTTGTGCACTTCTGGGAAACCATCATGTTGGGAAGCAGGAGGCTCTGTGGTTGTAAGGGACTTGAAAGGCAGACAACAAGAGGGGAAGGACACAGGTGGGACCAAAGATGACCCTAAAATTATGCTAGGATGACAACTTTCCAAGAGGAAGGAAGGAAGCTTTGCCACTCAAGTATTGGAAATGTTGAGTGGATGAAGTGCTAGCAACAAATTTGCATTTGCAACTGGACAGATGAAAATTCCCTAGACCACTGCTGGAGGTGCTGCTTCTCTCTCCCATTCACTCCTTTGCACTTACAGTGCTCAGCTCCAGGGCAGTGCAGTAGTTCTAAGGGACTCTACAGCAGGGGTAGGGAAATTCTGGCCTGAGGCTGGATTCAGTTCACAGGGTTAGTCCCTGGTGGGCCCCCACCTCCATGTTTACCTGCGCCCCTGCAGGTATCAGAGGATCACAGCTCTGGTTGGCTGCGGCATCCCTTTCTGTGATGCTTCCCAATGTTTGCATTGGCCATGAATGGTGATTCGTGGCCAACCAGAGCTGTGATCTTCTAATACCTGCTGAGGCGCCGGTAAATGTAGCAGCAGCCTGCCAGGGACTAACCCTGCCAGCTGCTGGGAGGGAGGGGAGGGAGGGTAGGCCCCTCCTGCACTACAGTAAGAAGAAGCTCACTGATCCCTGTCCAGGAGCTGAGAGATAAGAACACTGTGATGGATTTGGAGGTGATAGGTGCAGGAAAGCAAATGCAGCAGTGGAAGGAGGAGGGAGGGAACAAATTGCTCTTTTTCTTAGCTTCTGTGGGGCCTTAACTTTTGAATAGGATTCTGCCAGTTTTTCCCCCTCAGCTGAATTTAATTTGACTTTGAGCATCCAATTTAACAAATGCGATTTTACATATCCCCACTAGATGGCTGTGGTTTACAGAATGCACCCTCACTGCTAGGAGTTGCATGGATTTAAGGAGTAGATGGCTCTCTCAGAGTCCCTGCAGCAGATTGGAATTTCGGGCTAGGGTCCCCATGCCTCAGATGAAAACATTGTTTCTGGTGGCTATGAGTGCATGTCGTCAGCCACCCATGTCTGTGGCTCAGAACCAGCCTTGTCCAGTGGTACGCTGGTCTAAGCTCTTTTATTTTCACATGGCATTGCTGTGTGGCCCTGACCACCATGCCCTGTGCAGTTTTGGTAAAGATATCAGCATTTCTTTTGCTGATTTGGAGCTCTGCCTGCACAGCAGATGCTACTTTCTTCACCACCACGCCCAGCAATCAGATCCAGTCTCCTTAATGCTCCATGCTGGAGCCATTTGTGACCCTGGGAATGCATGCTCAGCTCTGCTGGTGAACTCTCTACACTACTTCAACAGGAAATGAGCATTTAGAAGTTCTTGGGCCTTTTCCTGCTCACCTGGCTGAAGAGCATTGGAGTTCAAAGTGCTTGCCACAGCGTTCAAAATGGTGCACTCTGAATCACCACCTGGAGGCCAGTAACTCCAAATTACAATACACAGTGTTTACACCACCCTTAATTTGAGGCGCGAATGTCACCTTCACTCATTCACATGGAGTACAAGGAGGGACGGGGCAGTGTAGACACACTCATTACAAATTTGACCTAATAATAATGAATAAATTGACCTAAGCTTGTAATGTAGACCAGTCCTAAGGCTATGCAGCGACATTTTCCCTAGAATTATAAACTTGTAAATTATTTCAGCCAAAGACCTAACTGATCCCTTTTGTGCTGCTGAAATCATTTTGTTTTTCAATATGAAAACCATGTAGTTATTTCTGTTTATGATTTTAGCTGAACCTATTTGCCACACGGTCTTCAAAATTACAGATTTTGGAATGCAATCAAGAGGATCTCTCTGTTCTGGAAATCAGTAAGTGACTATATTGAATTCCCTTTTCAAATGAATTTGGATAAAGAAGAAATAGACACCAGCACAGGCCAGACAGAGCATGAAATCTTCCCTTTTAGAACGAACATCCACTGGGCTTGTAATAAAAAAAGGAAACTTATGGTTAACCTTTAGTATTTCACTATCTGATAAATCATTACATATTCTCTACTCTTCAGGAGAAACCATCCATATTAAATAAATTCAAAGGAGCACATTTTTGGAAATTATTGTCCATTACATATACATTATTTTTTAAGTCAGAATTTACTATATAGGCATAACTGTATAAGCAAAGGTTAGTACCTTGTTCCCGAAATGCTTTTTCTTACTGTTCAGACATTTTTCAGAATCTTTCTCTCTATAAAAAACTTTTCCTGTGGGACAACATGGGCTGGAGCACTAGGGGAGTGAGGTGTTTCAGTTGGGGGCTCAGATCAGTGAGGGTTGGGGTTTTTTGGAGGGGCTTTTTATTTCTTCTCACTTGTGTGGTTCCCAACTGATTTTTCAGTAGGTCAGTGGCCCCCGACTCAAAAAAGGTTCCCCACTGCTGCCATAAATAAAGACAATGTTGAAACTTTGTGTGTTGAACATAGTATTTTACTTGAATTACAATGAAGCCTGGCCAACCAGGCTTCAATTGGGGCCCAACCCCCATCTGGCCACAGAATCCTGTTCCCAGATGTCCTATCCCAGATGTCCTATCCCTATCCTCCCTCTCCCGTCCCGACACCCTGCCCCTAGCTGGCTCCTGACAGTCTGGCTGCAGAAAGGGTTGGTGGTGGCCCTTCTCCTACTGTGGCATGGGTAGGAGGAGAGGCTACAATTTGGCTATGGTGGACAGAGGGGGGTTGGCAAGTATAGCGAGCAGGGGTGCAGCTCCCTAGTAGTCTTTAAAAAAACTGGACACAGACCTGAATTTTCTATGAGAGATGCTTATACCAGGCTATTATTCAGCACAGTAACTGAAAGCATACTACCCTCTAGTGGTTTGAACTAGTCCTTTACCATTTATGGGTAGAAAAAGAATAATTTTCCCTCCATGGATCAGAATATGTGTTTTCTATCATAACACCCAGAGTGAAGGATTAAGCCATAAATGCAGGAATGCATCTATATCACATGAAAAGAATTGGCAAACACCAGAATAAAGAACATGATTAAATATATAATTCTAGAGAGACCAAATAATTCTAAGATAATTTCGAAAATAAAAATCAGAAGCGATCAAATGTAGTAAATAAATTGCAGGGACCTTTCATTGACAGCACAGCCTTCCAAACTGCAGCTGAAGGAGCACTCCCAGCTCACATTGTGCTCATTCTCATTTTCAGTTGCTGAAATCGTATTTTCAAAACTAAAAATACTGATAATTTTGGAAGCAAGCAATTACAGCTGTTGTCACAGGGATGCAATTCAGTAACTAATGGTAAGGCAAGTGATCTATGAAGGGTGAGTGTGGGACATAGGTGCTGGAACTCGGGTTTCTGGGTGTGCTGCAATATTCAGGTTATTCCTGGTCACTGGCTTGAAGTGATTTCAATTAGATTATATAGATATAGGGCTTGAAGTGATTTCCATTATATATATATTTCCATTATATATATACACAGTTTGGTTCAGTGGCTCTGAGCACCTCTGTATCAATTATTCCCCTGGTGTGGGATGATTCACAAGACACACTCTCCTTGAAGATATGATTTACTCTGTTAAAATATTGCTAACACCTTGTGACAGATAGAGCAACATCCTTGAAACAAACTTTACTGAATTAGGTTTAAATATCTTTGGAGCCATCTGCATTAAATGCATTGTTGTGCACATAGGTCGTCTGATATGTAACCTCTCTGGGTGAAGATGGGATGTGAACCAGGGGAATGACATGCAAACAGTATCCTCTCAGGACCATGGCAGAGTACTGGCTGCATCATTTGAATAAACATGGAAGTACTGCTCTCCCAAATTTGGCCTCTGATCTAGCAGCTAACTGCAGCTCATAGTGCTATACAAAGGTACCACCTACCCGCCTCATCAATTTCAGATACTAGAACATTTTGGAACCTGGCTAAAGTCATTGCTTGGTGTCTGGTAGAGTGAGCCGTAATAGACAAGTGAGAGAAGTATGCTAGTCAAATACAAGGCGTTCTCCATTTTGATAATCCTCATGATGAAATAGCCCGAGCCTTGGAGCAGCCAGCCATAGCCACAAATAGACATCCGAGCAGTCTGAAAGATTTGGTCCAATAGTTGTAATAGCAAAGACGTATAGAGATGTCTAGAGTACGTAGCTTCTCTCCTTGTGAAGAATATTGTTTGGGGAAGAACATAGGTCACATTTAATTGATTGACTTAAGTTGAAGTTGGAAACTGTTTTCTGAATGAATTTTGCATGAAGTCTCAGTATCACTTTGTCCTTACAAAATATAGGACATGAACACAAGTGCCTGCCACTTGCTCATTCTTCTTCCGAAGGCACTAAAAAGACCATTTTGAGGGTGAGATGGAGGATGGAGCATTCCAAGAGAGGCTCAAAAGGGCACTCTAGCTTCAGAGGAATAACACTGAGGTCCCATGCTGTAGCAGATTCTCTGGCAGGTAGGAATGTGTGCATTAGGCCTTTAAGAAACTTGAAAACTGTTGGATGAGAGCAGTGGAACTAGAACACTTCTCATAGTGAGGGTTCTAAAAGCCAGCTAACGAAACTGTTAGACATGTGTGTTGAAAAGCAATGTGAAAAAGTGCAATTCCTGCTTCTACCAGATAGGTGTGGCATAGTTCCAGGAGTCTAAAGAAACAGAAGTTATGCTAGCTTCCTTCTCACAGCAGCAAGGAACTTTTCACAGTGAAACCTAGGTATGTTGTCACACCCCTAAGTTCCCTGTGGATGAGAGAAGATTGAGAGCAACTATGTTGTTGAATAGTGTGCCAGTATTGCTGCTAAGTGAACTTTGAGCTACAGGAAAGACTGGAGCATTTTAACTGCTGCATGAATTGGGGATTTTTGGTTCTGGGACCTACACCAGCTCTAGGCTTTATCAAGAATCTTTTTGATGGAATAAGTTTTCTTAATGAATGTTTTCTTGCTTTATAACAGTTCTTTTAAATACTACAAAACATTGTAGATGGTTTCTTTCTTATCTTTGCATATTTAATATGTACAATTTTCTGAAAGCATTCTATTTAAAATTCACATATTGTCACCATTATCTGTTAATGTGATATGTCACATTATCTGTTAATTTTAGGTCATTACAAGCTTTCATTGTATGTTAAATCTCTCAAAAAAGAACGATTCATTTTTAAAGCAGCAAAGTTAAAAAATAATGCATTGCATTTCTTTGCTTTTGGCAGATCCATATTTAAGGTTGAATTGAGTTTTGTGCTCAAAGCAGGGGATCAATCTCTTTGTTATGTTTGAAGAATGTAGCAAATCTTCCCCAGATTATAATGTTTATTCCGAGTATAGTAGGAACTCTCCAAAAATAAAAAAGTAGATTAATTAGCTTGAACTAACAAGCTTGATGCTTTTAATAATTGAGCCCCTTCTATCAGATCCATATTTGTCCTGAATTATTTTAATAACCAAATAAAGCAAACTCTTTAAATTTTTCCATAAATTTAAATCTAGTACATTAGCCAAACTTGAAGAATTTAGTTAAGGATTAACATTTATTTTTGCCATTATTCTTCAGAAGGATACATTTCTTCGTAAGGAGAAACTGACAAGTAACGGTTTTTCTCAGACAGCCTCACAAAGAACTGCTTTCTTCAAAATGGTTGCCTGGCCAGCTTCTATTGTTCCCAATGGGACTGAGACTAAAAGCTCCCTTAACAAAAACAATCACCTCCTCCCTTTGGCAACAATAACAGTGAAGCCCACTGATATTTAGAGACCTTAGAACATCCCACTCCAGTAAGTATCTTTTGTATGGCTCTTTCTGAATTTTTAGCAGTGACATCCTTGATCACTGCATGGGTATATCAGAAAACTTGTTACTTAAATAGTTTAATTTCCATTTATGACCACCAACCTAGGTTGTCTTCCTATGAATAGGATCCAAAGGTAGCTAAACTCTTTGTCCAACAACTTTTTGCTTCATTATACCTCTTCCATTGGTCCCCTCAAATGTTTGTAAAGCTGTATAAATAACTTATTAAACTTGGTCATCAGTGAAAATCCAACTTCAACTTTACTTTTAGTTAGATACAAAGACTTATAAAGATCACCCACAATGAAATTACTACTAGTCAATTACTAAATATTTTTCTGGGCAATGTGAACAAGCAGACTGGTCACAGAAAGAAAGTGATCTGCTATCATTTTCAATTCTGTTTCTTAACTGGGGAAGTAGCAAAATGCTTTCAACTTATAATTTTTCAATTGCAATGAAGCATATGAAATGTAGGCTTTAGAACCTCTCTGTTGAAGCTTATTGTTTTAGGAATTATGTAAACATCTTTGTGATTTTAAGATTAATGCTTTGATCTTTAAAGAGGTAAAATTTGTTTTATCAGGCATTCTTAAAACTTAAATACCCACCTGGGGGAATGAGAAAACAGACTGACAGAGCCAGACAAGTACCCAGAAGTCAATTACTTCAAGACAGGCCCAACAAGGAACATAACAGAACACCACTGGTCATCACCTACAGCCCCCAACTTAAACCCCTCCAGCGCATCACTGACAATCTGCAACCTATCCTGGAAATGATCCCTCACTCTCACAGGCCTTGGGAGACAGGCCAATCCTTGACTACGGATAACTCCTAACCTTAAGCAAATACTTACCAGCAGCCATATATCACACCTCAGATACACTCATCCAGGAACGTACCCCAGCCACAAAACCGATTGCCAACTCTGTCCCCGTATATCTATACAAGTGACATCATCACAGGACCTAATCACATAAACCACAACATCAGGTGCTCATGTAACTGCACATCTTCTAATGTGATCTATGCCATCAAGTGCCAACAATGCCCCTCTGCCATGTACATTAGCCAAACCAGACACTCTATGACAAAAGATAAATGGACACAAATAAGACATCAGAAATGGTAACACACGTAAGCCTGTAGGGGAATATTTAAACCTGCCTGGTCACTCAATCATGGTCAATTACACTGTAGTGTAATTGACTAACAACTTCTTGAAGCAGCTGCCTGCCTCTCGCACCCTCTCTGCCCCCACCGCTTGCAGGCTTTGCCTCCCTGCAAAACGACAGAGGGTTTGGCCCTTGCCGCGCCACCCCACGCCAGAGGCAGTAGAGGAAAGATAAATTGCGAGCCTGTCAATTACACTACCACCAGACTATGGTCAGTCAGTGTTAGTGTAATTGACTAACAACTTCTTGAAGCAGTTGCCTGCCTCTCCCCCCCTCTCTGCCGCCGCCGCTTGCAGGCTTTGCCTCCCTGCAAAATGGCGGAGGGTTCAGCCCTCGACGCGCCATTCCCCGCCGAGCCCGCGTCCGAGGCAGTGCGGGTCCCGGCAGACCCGTCACAGCCCCCGCACCGGAGTACCTCCCGATAGTCCGGCATATCCGATAATCCGGCACCACCTGGGTCCCAAATGTGCCAGATTATCAGAAGTCTACTGTATTTTCTTTAGTCTCTAAGATGCCACAGAACCACTCGTTTTGGAAGTAGAAACGATCTCAAACCATAATAGCTTTGCAACTGGCCTATTTCAGAGAAAAGAGAAATGAAGATGATTTTCTATCATTTGCTTTCATCTTCTTGCCCCTGAATCCAGGTCATGTTCAAATGCTTTCCAAGAGTGAATTGTATCATACCTTTTGAGTTTCCTCTTTGAACAAAAAGGGTAAGGTACTTTGATAGACTGAGATTTCACACATCAACAATTTGTGCTGAACAGGGACTAGAGGAGGGGCTATAGAGTATTTATTCAAATTCTAGTTGCCCCTTGATGCTGGTGTACATTTCAACAGAGATCTTTCTGCCACTATTAACTAGAGATTGTCTCAATATAATGTGCTCAAGAAATATCCTATGGTGTTAGAGAACTGTTTCAGGGTCTTTTTAGCTTTGTTGAAATTGATAATGGAACAGTCCATTCCCTATCAATTTCTCTAATATGGTCTATGATTGATTGGATCATTACCCTTCAAATTCAATTACTTGAAAATTGCCTGGTTGAGTGAACCCTCAAGACCTTTTGAGGGTACAGACACATCTCCTGTCTTGTTTACTTTGAGTCCCAAGGATAAAAGTGACACAGACCAAGGAGCCCTAAGGAGATTATTCTCCTCCTTCCAGACATCTTAAATATTCTGTTCCAGAATGGACAGTTAGGTCAGATCCTGCATCACCATATTCAACCACTTTGATTAACTTTTTGATTAACTTCAGTTGGGCAGGATCTCCCCTTTAATACTGCAGGTCATTTAAAACCAAATCCCTTCTCCTTCTCCTCCTGGGAAAAGAACAGGATACAAACCCACTAAATCTAAATTTTACAATAAAAAAAAAGAATAACTAATATAACTTTCTCTCTCATATTAACAGCTTCCTGACTATGAGGGCTCCAGGAACACCGGGAAGAAAAGGAATTGAAAGGCATTTGAGATTGTGGACCTCTCATTTTCTTGGTCAGTGCTATGGTAGATGCATACGTGTTTCCAGGATTAATGTGCTTAATGGTATAAGGAGTCACAAGCCATAACATATGAATAATACATTGATAATCATCTGCACAAGTGGATTCATGATGGATAATTTTTTCAACTAAGAATCTTCTGCTCTAATCCTAAAACAAGGCCTTTGATTTATAGCAAATGCTTCTAAGACCTCATTGTATCCCTATGATTTATAACCAATCATAAAGAAACATTGTATTGTATTGTCTAAAAAAAGATACGTCAAAGCCAATGCTATCCACAAGTACTAAAGGAGGAATTTTTTTTTTTCAAACCTCAGTGCCTCTGGGTTTCAAAGCATGATGCTACAGATTATTCCAGTGTATGAAATTTGTTTCAGTTTAGAACCAGTTGAGGTGCAAGCAAACAAGGAACAGAACAGACCCAGTTCATTCTTTATAGCATAGCAACAGTGCATGGTTTTCTGCTACGATAACTTATATCACCTCAGGTTGTTTCTCTTTAGAGACACTGACTCAAAACCTGAGTTTGTTGAGTATTTAACGAGAGAATAAAATCAATCCCAGCAAAACAAAATACATGTCCTGTGCACTACAGTTTTCAGTGTGTGGACTCACCCTAGATCCAAATCTAAAAAGCTTTTCTGTCTGACACAAAGCTTGTATTAAAGCTTCTGAAGAAAAGCATTAAGAGAGATTTTAATATAAGCATTTAAATGTTTTATATCCTGCAATTCATTGCTCTAAAGCTCTTAACAAGAGGCCCACTTTCACATTAAATACCTTAAAATGACTGAATTTTACATGTTTGTAATTACATTGTAGCTATGTAAATAATGTCACATATTATGCAAAGAGGTGAAGTCATAACTGATATTAACAAAACAGGTAGCCAAGACTTCATTTAATTATGGCCTGAGGATACCAAATCATATCTTGGGAGATGCCAGCTCTGGTAATTTCTAGCTCTTGTGTTAGTTATACTAACTCACTCAAATTTGGAGTTAATATTTGTTGACAGAAATGCTAAACAGAATAACATTTCACATACATTTTAGTTATTAGTATATATTATCATTGACTTTAATGTGAAAACTCCACAAAAAAGTACTAAGCTGTATCCAAAATTTGCACTTCAATTTTAACATAGACCTGGTCTAGCTGGATTAATTTTCTTAAGGTGACAAAACAGGAGCTAATCAGGTCTCAAATACCTTTTTGTTCGTATTGTAAAATATTCAGTTACAATATTTTCCCCTGTCATTAAACAAAATAAAATAAAAGAAGTATAGTCTAATGATAAGACTATCAGACAGGCATGGGTTCTGATTCCATGTGGAAATTACCATTGATTCAATGGATGATTATGGTTGTTAAATCATTTACCCTCTCTTTGGTTAAGCTTCTCCATAAATAAAATGGAGATAAAAATGACCTACCTTGGTGGCAAGACTTAAGCTTGAGCCTCTCATATATATCACCGTATTGTACAATGGAAGAAAACAAGTCAGAAATACCTCCTCAATAATGCACACATCTACTAAGGAAGTTTAAGTGAAATACAAGGAAAAAATCATAAGCATGTTTACAAACCTCTGTTACTTTATATATTTACCAATAGAAATATTTATTGCCTGCTGCAAACTTATCATGGTAATTCTACATAAAGAATTCTGTACTTCTGTTTTATTCTGTTCACATGTGCCTGCATAGAACGACATACCTTTGGAATGAACTGAAATCTGGGGTTTAACCAGTCAGCATAGACCCTTAACCACACACACAGTTTCTGGTCGATTATAGGGACTCCTAGGTGCTGAAGTAATACAAAGAAAAATGAACAAACCCCCTAAATTGTACATCAAAGAGCTTTATCTAGAATATAAGCTATTACTTTTATAAGAATCTTCACTTATTTACTGTACAGAATATTTTAAGTGCCGGTGTTACTGGTACAGTCATGTGCATAACAACCTAACACATCCTCAGTCTTGAACATTAAAACATAATATGCAGTCTTCATAATAAGTTTGTGAAGAAATGTTATGGAATATGTTATTGTTCAGAGAATAAAGATGACTCATCATCTTCAATTACTAATGATCTTGTGGGCTACTGTTTTTATTGGAATACTTTAATAGCTCTCTTCTTTCCTGTTTAATTAGATATTTCTGTGCAAATTAATAATTATTATAATAATTTGTTGCTTGAAACTTCTAGAATTTCCTTCATATTATCAGGTGTATAACTCAGGAAAGAACAGTTTCTATCTAAAGAGAGAGGCCTACAGGTTTTGCAATTAAAAAAAATTAGTGAAATTTACCTACTTAAGAGTGGCTAAATATCGTTCAGTATACAGTATATTTGGAGACTGGATTATTTATTTAACCTAGAAAATGAAGAGAGAGGTTACTTACCTTGCAGTATGTGGAGTTCTACTAGGTGCTTTTGCCCACATGAATCTCACTGAAGGTGTGCATGCCTTATGCATACAGGCTCAGAATCTAACAGCATCTGTTGAGGATGTACATGTGCATTGCGCATCCTTATGTCTCTTAGGTGGTTATAAAAGGGAAGTAGTCCCATCTACCAGTCAGTTCCTTCCCTAACATAGGGCTTGTCTACACTGGCATGTTGGGAGGAAAAGTGACTATCTTGACCATCTTCATAGCCTTCACTATACGGTAGAGGCAGTGGGAGAAAGAGGTGGCTGCTTTGTTGCACCAATAGGGGAGTGATTGGTGCTGAGAAGTTGTAACTACGACATTGAGTGGACTTCTGTATTGATGTGGTAGAGGAACTGTGTCAGAGCTGAAAAGCGTTTTGGTGTGGTGTGTTTCAGTGCTGGCTTGGTGTGGTACTGATCAGTGCTGGCTGTCCCATTCTCTGGTGCTGAGGTCTGCACCGAGCCTGGTGCTGGTGGTGGCAGCATCTCTGCATGGGCCAGCTTTGGTGCTGGTTCCCATGCTAGTGTTGTTGGTGCCATTATGGAGACCTTGTGTCAACTTTGCATAGGGTTTGGGCACCATCGGCATGTGTGCCAAGGCGGTGCCAGAGTTGCCAGGCTTGTCTTACTCTGAAAGAGCTCGGCACTGCAGGCAGAGATCTCCCCTGCGAGGAAACCCTTGAACTACAAGAGTCCCAGTCTGAAGATGATGAGACTTGTTTCTAGGAGCAATGGAAGACTGAGCCTTGTCCGTAGACCCAGATTTTGACGGGTCAGTGGCAGGGTCATCCTGTGTCGGTTAAAGAGATTTGTCCAGGGGAATCATTTTCAGGCATAGTTCCCTATCCGCCTGGTCTTGGCCTTCATGTTGCTGCAATAAGAGAACTTCTGAGGGATATGGCTCTCTCTTGATGCAATGAAGACAGGAGGAGTGTCCAGAGACTGGCAAGGGTCTCTGCAGGTGTTGCCTTTCTTAAAGCCTGGAAAACTGGACATGGCAATGGTTGGGAGTTTCGTTGTCTTATTTCTTCAGGATGCAGAGATTTGTTTTTCTTCTCTACTCTTTTTAAAGGGGTTAGGCCGGGTGACTCTTTGGAAAAAAGAGGTTAAAGAAGTTCAGAAAGGGGTGAGAAGGACGGGAGAACTTAATGCCTCTTCTCAGATTTTTTTTTTTTTTTTTTAAAAGAAAAAGGGCAAGAGTAAGAACAGGGAAAGTGTAGGATTTACCCAGTTCCACAGACATGCTTCTTTTGCTATCCACCTCCGTTTAAATAGTACACAGCTTTTGCCTTGGCTATCAGGATTTGCGTAGTGGTGTCCTGAAGAACTGGCAGAAAACCATTGTGGACTAACTCACCTGCTCTGAGATCAAGAATATTTATAGGCCACTGGGGCTATGTCTAGACTACGGAGTTTTTCCAAGATCCTGAAAACCTCCGCCGTGTCCAGGGAACGCATCTGCTCTTCCAACATTTTATGAGGAATAAAGGCTCTCCCGAAAGAGGAGGTTTTTTCCAAAATTTGGCTCCATGTAGATGGGCCAAATTTCGGAAAAGTCTCTTCCGAAAAAACAAATTGGAAAAAGGTACGTAAATTGCACTCCACAATTTGCATACCTTTTTCTGAAAAAAAAAGCGGCAGTCTAGATGTAGCCTGAGACTCTGCTCAGGATCACATGACTTGGATTGGAAGAGAGCCCAAATGAACAGTGCAGCTCAATCTTAACTCATATCACTTCAGCTGTCAGCGGAAGATTTGAAGGTGGTGGTTAACAAAACACACTAGCAGATATTCACAGGGTCTACCAGAAGAGAGAGTATCTTTAGATAAACTTTTACAGGGACTCCATGCAGTGTATAAATAGTCCTGAGCCAACACTGGAGGGATTGTAGGCATAAACATTCACACACAGACATGTAAACACATGCATATGGCTAATAAGCTGAGGTGCATAGTTACTGTGGTTCTTGTATGATAATAATACCATCTAAGCTACAAAGTAAGCAGGAAGACACAGAGGCTTTTATTTTAATGTTTGGCAAGGGAGATGATTAGCAACATTCAAATAATGAAGTAAGTGGGCAGTTTTGGGAATGGCTTATGCAAGTCTGAGATACCACTGACAAATGATCAAATCAGCCACTGATTTACAATTTGGTACAATTTGTGACTAGTAGCCACAATTTCATTGTACATTTTTGCTTATCTTCCAAAGGTATAAGATACGACAGCACTGCCATGCAATATTCTAAAACAGTTTACTGTGAACCATTGTTTGTGAAATAGGTTGAAGCCTGGAAGTTCTTGTCATGTAGCTTACAATCAGGTGCTTTTTTGGGACATCAGCAATATCTGAGAATTTTTTTCCCCAATGTGCCTCAGGATTGGCTGAAGATGCTTTAAGAAGCTTGCAAGATTTTATATGAAGGTTTTACAAATTCTCATAAATTGGTAAATTCAGGATTGCCATGGTTTAACTGTACTCCTATGATGTACAGTTTATTTCTCAAGATTTTGATTCAAGTATATGTGGCAAAGTGAACAACAATTAAAGAGACGTTGATTGTAATGTTCCAGTTATGATTCTCATTGCAGCATTAACCTGCACATCCAACAATTTGGTATGTAACCGGTACACAATATTCAGCAGTAGAGTATACCCGTGCTCTAGTCTATGTTTAAAGTATATGGACATCAACACCTCATGTTGCACCCATGAGTTTTCAGACAAGACTCGTCCCTGCTTTCACCTCTCCACTTTTCCAGATGGGGTTTAAAAATCAAGCTTTTACTGCAGATGGTGAGAAGGAACTCTGAATGGTGGTTGAAGTTGTTCTGCTTTTTTGTACTCTTGCTGCAAGGGGTATGGAAATGTACAAAGGGCGCATGGGGCTCCCAAACAATGCTGGATACAAGATTCCAGGTTTGCATGCACAAGGCACACAAAAAAAATACAGTGGGATCTGTGTGGGCCAATGCTTGAAGAACCTTCATTTCAACTTATAAAACTTTCAAGTGTCTGAAATTTTTTTATACAATTAGAAATCAGAATGAGAAATCTGAGCAATATATAATTTATATATAGTCTGAAATTAGGGATAAATGCCATGTGATGCACAATTGGTATCAGTTCTAAGATATTTTATTTTATAATTTTATTCTCTCTCTCTATATATATAAAACTAAAACTATTTAGGGGAAAGTTTATTTTTCTAGACTCATGTTCCAACAAGGCAGCTGACAAACATTGTGGGTTAATAGAAGAGCAGCTATCAATTTTTTTTGAGACACACACAAAATGAATAAGTTGAGGTTGAGATCTTGTCAATTTTATGTTATATATAAATATAAATAAAATATAAAGAGAAATGTATGTATTGCAAAATCTCAACCTCAACTTATTCATTTTGTATCTAAGTATACTGGATTTTTGTAGACAATATTTTAAAAGATGAACATGAGTCAACTTCAGGAAAAAGTTTGGGAAAAATTCTGCTTGCATACCTTTTCCTGTATTTTGTCTTCCCCATTTTACTAGGGATATTCATATAAACATCCAAGAACTTTGACCTGTCTTAGATTGCATCTGCTTATAATCCCCTCTGTACTCATAATCTTTTATTTGTGACATCACAAATAATAATTCAGATGATTATCATGATATAAAAAACAAACAATCCCGCCCCCCTCACAAAAGACAAATTGTAAGCAGGGACTACAAATCATGAAATAAATTAACTAAACAAAGAGATCCTGGTTTTGGACATATGATTTAAAGAAATAATATGGAAAATAAAATACTATCTAAGCCCCCCTAAAATAAGTATTCATTCAAATCAGTGGGATTTTAATCTTGTTAAATTATTCCTCCTGCCATATATTTTAAATATCATATATTTTAAATATCTGATTTTGCTACGATATTCTGAAATTTGGTATAATTACTAAAACTACTATACATTTAAAGGGGCTGAACTTAATGATGTTTAACTGATAAGGAAGGTAACATTACAGGAAAAGAGCATCAGAAAACTACAGGAGCCCAAGTATCCATTAGTTAAATTTAATTTGTCAGATAGACGTTATCTATTTACAATCAGTGTAAATTGTAACAATTTCTATTAATAAAGTCACTCAAATCTTCTAAAATATTAACTGGCTGCATAGCACATTTGACATTATTGCCTATACTGAAAGGGAAAACAAATGGATTTACAATAAATTTTGGCTGATATGGATTTGGAAGGTTTCATGTATTAAACTCTTCTCCTTTTAAAACAAATACAACTAAACATGTTTTATTCAGAGACCAAATTAGTTGTATATTTCTCACCATTTCATTACAACAATCACAACACGGAGAGTTTATTAAAAAAACAAAACATGTATCGCACACAGCATCCAATAAAAAAGGAGCACTAAACTGAAGTGTTCCTTTTCCCCAATTTTACATTCTGAACAGTGATTCTATCAAGATACTTCATTCAAAAGTGTAATACACTGATTTTGTTTCCTATTTGTGACAAGACGGCCTGAGTTGGTGGGGAAAGGAACAGTCAGAAAAAGCCTGAGAGGGGAAAAAGCTCATTTAATTAATTTACAATAATTTACAGCTTTTTTTGTAAAAAGGCATTACAATTGATCACAAACAGGAAAAAATCCTGGTTTTTTTTTACAGTTCTAGGTACAGAATTTAAATATTCAAGCTTGTGATGAAAAGCGGCAAGGTGGTCGCAGTGTACAATGTAAACAAGTAGCTTTGGAAAGTGAACAAGGTCCTTGAGAGTTCCTTACTAAGAAAAATAAAACAAAATAAAACTCAAATGCCTCATTCCTTCCTGAAACACGATCACAGGTCAGTGTGTAAAAATTCATTTACAAACATAATTTAAACTGTATTCAGCCTAAAAGCACTTTGACATGAAGAGTTTCATAAGATCCAGTCTGAATGGGGCAGTGTTGAGGTCCCTGTAAAAGTAAACATCTTCCATTTCTTAAAAAAAGTGCCACAACATTTGCAGCACAGTGCAGCATAAACTTTAAATACAAAAATATTTTTTCTTCTGTTGGGATAATAGACCTTGCATCCTGGAAAGAAGTAACAATACTGCTACTGATAGAATATCCAGTCCACGTCTTTCAAGTCATGTAAGGCAATTACTGTGTTAGTTTTCTGTATATGGCTAAAAGAAGGTCCAGAAATGTTAGTCTTTGTTATGTTTTCCGGATACTCCATGTATGTTCCGGTGTACTTTTGTGATCTGCTGAGTGTTCAAATGGAGATCTGTGTCCTAAGGGAGACCTTGAGCCATAAGGAGACCTCTGATCTAGTGGTGACCTAGGGCCACTACTGGAAGCTCTATGGTCCATTTGCCAGTCTGAGTGGTACCTATAGTCCCTGGAAGATTTATGATGACTGTATTCTGAACTGGATCGGTGATCTGAGTGTATCCGATGATCTGAATGGGAACGGTGATCTGAATGAGACCGACTGTCTTTTAAATTTCCTTCAAGGCTTGACCTGTGATCTCTACTCCTGTGGTCATCTAGCTTTCTATGTTTGCTATCGCTGTAGTATCTGAAAAATAAGATAAATTGTTATTTTGGTAATAAAGGTTGAAATTCTCTAAATCAGGGCTCTCTGGTCTGGCAACATCCAGGGCCAGAGAGTCCCAGTGGAGGGCTACCGTCCAGGAGCCCTGTGGGCTGGCTGGGCAGTGGGAGCCTACGGCGCGGCAGTGGGGCTTTCTGGCAGGGCAGCTGGAGCCTGACACATGGCAGCAGAGCTTCCCAGCTGGGTAACAGGAGCCTGACATGTGGCAGCAGGCTGCCCAACAGGGCATTGGGAGCCCAGTGCACAGAGCCAGTGAGGCAGCGGGAGTCCAGTGCGCTGAGGTCGTGAGGCTGCCCAGCAGGGGGCTGCAGGGCAGGTGGGGGAAGTGGAGGGGGGAAAGCCAACCAGGAGGCCAGCAGTAGGGCCAGAGTTGGGGGAGCTGGTGGCAGGGGAGCCATCTCTCCTGGTCTGGCAAAATCCCTCATCTGGGACTGGTCAGGTCCCAAGGGTGCCGGACCAAGGAGGTCTAACCTATAGTAATAAAAACAAGGGTTAAAATGGTGTCAATTTAGCAAATTAATTCAAGTGCTCATTCTTTTACATTTTGCATTATGCACAAAAATCATCTGAAATAACAAAAGTTTTAAAATGGTGCTTAGCTGCATCTTGGCAAAATACGGTTAATTTCTCTTTCTTTCTCTCTCTCACATTGAATAAATCAAACAATCTTCAAGAGGGATTTAAATGCACAGAAGGCATGTGTTCTTGTGGACAAACCACAGGAGAAGCATTCAATTATTGGACAAGTGTGGAAGAAGGCACATTTTAATGATAGAACTGTATTCTAATTAACGAAGTTTTAAAAATATTTTTATATAAAAATATTTTGGATAAATATCTTCGATGATCTAGCAAACTGGCAACTTGGTTTTGATATGAACCACTTAACTGAAATGCGATTAAAAATCTCCAGAAACAATTCCAAAAAACAAAACTACCCCAGATTTCTATGGATTATTGATAAAACTTACCTGCTGTCCTGTTTGTAGTGATCCCAGTCCCTGTGGTCTTTTCCATTGCTGAAGGCAGAATAAGGCCTTTTTCTAGAGTCGCTTTTTTTGTAAGCATCTACTTGATGTCTGTCTTTGTGATGTTCGTGGTATTGTGTCAAATGTCTGTCAGAAGAATAACTGTCCCTGCTACTGTCATCATGGTTTGTATTCTCTTTCAGTCTTTCCACATCTGCTTAATAAAACAGAAAGCTATGCTGAACTGTGCATTTCTGTGTCAGGGAATTTCATAAATTACAACATTTCTAGTTGAAAAGTATTAAAGGACTGTTGTACAGGACAACACTTGAACCTCCTAGATTTAACTATGAGAGAAATACAATGATTTGTAACAAAAGCTAACAATGGGAGCAAAAATGTGCAAATTGAGAGAAATCTGAGGGGAGAATAGGCAGACCCAAGAAATGCAGGGTGGATTTAGAGAGATAAAGATTATGTAAGATTTAGAAAGAACGGATGAAAAGTTCAATTTGATAAAAGGACAAGAACCTAACAAAGTGTTTCAACGGGAGATCGATGACAATAACATTGCCTTTTCCAGCAAAATTCTGAAGAGTGGTAGAGGAGGAGCAGAGAAATTTATAGTAGTTAAGGTGAAAAATGTTCATGGCATGGACAAAAGTTTTAGTAGTGCAAGTAATGAAAAATAACATTTTAGTGTAATTCAGAAGAAGCAGTATCATGGCTTCATGAATGACTGGATCAATACAGTGAAAGAGGAAACAAAAAGTTAAGTGTTGCATTGTGGCTGCAAGCTCAGACTGGGATGACAATGTCGCGGTCAATGAAAAATGGGATATTGCATCCTACACCACAGATTGCAGGTCTCTGCTTTACATGAAGGCCTTAGAATAATCCACAATAATTATTATGACAGCTTCAAGCAAACAAAAAACCCAAACCAAAATAAAAACCAAAAAACAAACAAACAAAACAAAACAATGTTGGAGCCTGAAACTAGTCTTGAGGCATTCAGAGCTCTTTTTCATAAAATAATTAAACACATTTTTATATGTACTTTAATTAAAAGGACTGACAAATAAATTCTTTTAAAAACACTTGTTGCAGTTGGATTGGGCTTGATTTAGTTTTACCAGCAGAAAGATGTATGCTACGGCTAAGTTAATCTATACCTCTGTAAGGACAACTGTACTTAATGGTAGGGAAAGTTTTAGAAGGTTTCAGAGTTACTGAAGTTTATTTGATTTCAAATATCCTCCTGTACAACATTTCAACACAACATGCAGAATTTTTTACCTGGATTTCTAATCACATGTGTGTTCACATTGCTGCTGATGTTCTGGTCATTGTGTTGCTAAAAGAAATAGACACAACAATTGACATTGCTAAACCTCAAAATTACAAATACTAGGTGCTAAAACATTCCATCTGATCAAAAAGGTGAAAAAGGTGATATATGTTAATAAACACACAGAAACATATCTTTTAAGTCAGACATTTTCATTTGCACAAGGTAAACTCAGAATCCATTACAGCTTTACCCTCACAAAACAAGTTTTAATACTTAAAAAAAATATTTTCACAATGTCTCTAAATATAAAATAATATATTACCTGAGATTCCTGGCGTTTTTTGATTGCATGTTTATATAGTTTGTGCAGCTTTCTGGCATCAAATTCTGTAAACTTTGAAACAAATATCCACAAATTTCTAGAGAAATTAAAAAAAAAAGAAGAAAAGGCTAGCCTTTCTGCATATGTTGGATTTCCCTTATACCATATTGTATACAGTGGACCTGATACACCACTGGGATATTTCAGTGCCACACTTGTATAACTACATTGAAGTCAATAGATTTGTACCGCAGCAGTGAATCAGATCCCATCACAGGAGGCAGCATATGTAATAGTACAATAAACAAGTTTGCATAATTATCTGAAGACACAAGATAAAGCATTAAATGCTACTAATATATTATTCATTTCTCTTTTTCTTTACTACTCTACGATGTTTATAATAATTAATTTAGAGTGCAAAAGTAACTGGCATTAATGAAAACTCTGCTACTTAAGGGTAGGATGGATCTGACTTTACAATAGGAGCTGTGTGCTCAGTTCTCTTAAGAGAAACAAGTTGAGTAATGTAATATCTTGGTCCAAACAAACTGTTGGGGAAAGAGACAGACTTTTGAGCTAAACAGAGCTCCTCTTCAAAGTCAAAAAGCCTGCTCTCTTTTAAAATCCCATTCTAAAATGGAAAGTGTGTTACCAATGGTGTAACTTCCAAGACAGACTTCTCCCCCAGTCCAAGACTTTTGTGCTACATGCCTAATTGGTTGAAAATAGCAGAGGCAGAGCAGAAGTATCCATGTGATTTCAAGAGTTGGTCATGCATCTACTGCCTTGAAATCAGATGAATATTCACAGATATTAGTGGAAAGTCCTTCAAATTTTTGGCCTCTATTGATTCAAGTGAGCGAGAAAGAGAAATTTCTTTGCTTCTGTCCCCAATTACACTTTAAAAGCCAGGATTGCAGTACAGAATGTAGAAGCATTAAATTGCCACTTTCACTATCATGGTTGAAAGTGAAATTTGAAAGAGAGGGTGGAAGGAGCAAGGCTAAGCCTGGAACTATTCTGAACTACCTGATACTATTTGAAGAAAGTAAAAAGAAACACCACAAGTTCTTGGGCTGTGGAGGGCCAGAATACTTTTTATAAAAGGAGTTTTGCTCTGACAGTCATACCTCACAGTATGACTTCCAACTTCACTGCTTCAAAAAAGTTTGCAGGTCTACTGTGGAAAATACAAACCAAAGAGTATTCAACTGATGTTCTCACAAGTTCCAAAACACTGTCTTTAGTGCTTAGTTTACTACTTCTTCAGTACACTAAGCTACAAGTGATTTATTATTACTATCTTGGCCTAACACTGTGGTGTCCAACATGCTAGCCACTAGCCAGATGTGGCTATTTGGCCAGTTGAGTGTGGCTGATTGGTTTGAACAATGTGGCTATTCGGCTGGTTAGTACTAGAACTATGGTATAGTAGTAGCCACTCTAGTGGCTACTGCTTCAGAACTGGTTGGACACTACGAGTCTAAGAGTTTTTAAAATATGTACAATAGCGGTGTTTAATGAAACTTGAGTAACTAGTCACACGTGTAATCTCTGAGAAGTGTAGGAAATGACTGCCTTTAGCATGTTGTTTGGTGTAGTTTGTCTCGTAGTGCCATATTTTTGGCCAAAAAGAAGCCAGAGTTTGTACAGCCATTGTTTATTAAATATAAGGTAATCTAACCCAAACACCATACATGTTACGAATAGGTATGATTTCTCAACATTTTCTGGTAGGTTTTATGGCAGTGATACAGGGGCAGAGATAAGGTAGCATGGATGATATTAAAATGTGAATGTTTTATTGTTTTTCTTTAAAAAAAAAGAATATAATTGTCTAAAGATTTTATGGTTTCTGGGACATGGATCCTGCTCTCATGCTTGTCTAAAGTGCTTAACACAATGTTGAAATACAATAATTAAGAACAGCAGCACATCTAGGCTAAAATTTGTTCTTCAAAAAAATTGTACCATTCAATTAAGTGATACACTTTAACCTCTTTAATCTGGTAACCCTGGGAACCAGGGTATGCCAGATTAAGAATTTTCTGGGCCAGGCAGGACACCTTGGGGTCTGGGTGTGAGGGGAATTGTGGTGGGCACTTACCTGGCACCCTGTTCCTGGAGGCACACATGGCTTTATGCCCCCCACCGCTATGGGAGTGGCGAGGAAAAGCCTTAAATGCTGTGTCTCGCTGTGCTGCTGTTCCCTAGCTGGGGGAAGGAAAGCAGCACCCTGAGGAACTGCTTCCTCCTCCCCCTGGCAGGGTCCCTACCATGGGTGTTCCTAGATTAAGGACACCCAGAGAATGGAGATTCATATGTATTCTGGAAGTTCAGGATTTTATTTTTTTGCAATGATAACAAATGACGGAGTCTTCCCTTAGGGCTTACAACTTTTTTTATCTAGTTAGAACTGTGTATTTTATTTGAAAGTATAACCTAGGCAAAGTGAAGTCTTTGGTTTATAATTAAGCACAAAAACATATTCAGAGATTCTTCTGATTCTCTTTTGCCAGCATGTTTGAAATTTCAAAGCTAATAGCTGTGAAACATCTTAGCATATTGTGCCAAAGTTAGTATTTCATTATAAAGCCAGAGCTGATAAGCAATCTAGTTTCACAATAAATTTTAGTATTTTCCTAGAATGGAAGCATTAAGCAAATTTATAAAAATTCAGAAGTATGAACTATGAAAGCATACTAAATAAAATAATCAACATTAAAAATTAAATGTCATCTTCCTTCTTTACAGATAAAAATGGGTTGTGCCCATGAAAACTCATGATACCATCTACATTTTTTGTTAGTTTCTAAGGTGCTGCAGAACTATTCATTGTTTTTAAAGTTTTTTTCAATTACAGACGAACATGGCTACCCCCTAATACTTTTAATCATGATATACAGTTCAGCATGTGGAGGAACATGACTCAGGCTTCAAAAATCCACAGTACAATTAATTTTTTTCTTTATAGATCCTCATATGATATTTAAAAATATCCATAAGTAGGTACAAGACCGTGTCGTTTGGAAACGAACAAAAATTGATAGAAATCACTCTAACTAACAGAAACAGTGACTGATTTTCCCCTTTCCCTCATGAAAAGTGTAGGGTTACTTACTTCCTCCACTGCTTAATTTGTTCAGGATTTGTGTACTCTTTTAGACATTCAGTGATGTGATCTCCAATTTTGATAAGACATTGTCTAGTATGTTCCAGCTGTTCCCTTTCTGAAAGACCTTTTTCTGGTCTATCCAGCTGTTTCAGTGCTGCTTTGACAGGCCTCATTCTTTCTTTGCACTGTAAAGCGGAAAAATGAATATATAAATCAGGAGGACAAAATAAAAGGTAAATTCTAAAACATGACCCACCCTACTATATTTACACAGGCAAAGGCAGTGCCACTCTAAGCCAAATGAAACATCAAATCTCTGGCTCATAGCACTTAAAATTCTGTTTTAATACAGGTTTCCTTTGGAAAAATAATTAGCTCCTATATTAACATTAGATAGCATATTCTTAAATCTTAAATACAAATTTAATAGGTAAGGTTGTAGGTATATCTACTGAGCATGGCTTCCGCCTTGTGAAACTGTAGGCCCCCTGTGGCACAGAGCTTTCAGCCTAATAAATAAAGCCTCTTGGGCTCCTGGGCCCTGGAGATGGTCCAGGCTTACTTCGCCTCTCTCTCTGGTTAACAGCATGCAACACGAGCGTACCTGGGTTTCAACAGATGCTAGTGGTCCTTTTGGGAAATGAAATAACGACACTACTCCTCTGGCCATCAGGGGGATGGAGGCTGGGGTCTGCCACAGCACTTTGGTCATGGTAGCCACAGTCTTGATAAATGACAGGGCCACTCAAAACGGATCCTCAGCTGTTAGAATGTCCACCATTTGGCTGGATTCCTCTGATGACTCCTCTACCTGTACTCCCAGATTTTGGGCCAACCTTCTCAACAAGTCCTGATGGGCCTGTGTGTCCATGGCTGGTAGGGAGGAAGATGTACTCGCTACTGCCTCATTAGGTGAGGCCAGGGATGACTCTCTGAGGGGGACATGCTCCTCAGGCTTTTGCAGTACCTCTCCTTCCATATGACAGGCTTGTTGGGTGGTTGAGGCCTGCAAGGTCACCACAGTCTCGCTCACAAGAGGAGGCCGAGGACTAGCCCTCTGGAGGCTACGTCTTGGCCCCAACCTGGGAGCCCCTGGAAGAGGTGTGGCATACGGGGCTCTTTGGGTAACTGAGTAGACTGATGCCACCCAAGATGTTGGTGGACCCTAGGCCTGGTGATGAGTCCACAGTATCCAGAAGGGATGCTGCATGGGAGGTTGCCATTGTCGTGGCCCAGGTCATCTGAGAGGCTTGGGGGTAGTGCTTTGGTGCCAGGAATAGTGCTGAGCCTAGGAATGGAGACCCATTGTCCTAGATGTGACGGACTCTGCTTATGACTCATAAGAAAATTCAGAGGTGGACCAGGACAGTGCCAGAGAACAGTGTCACAGGGAGTGACATAATATACCTACTAGTTTGCTTCCTAAGTCTCACAACTGGTGGAAGTGGAGTCGACACCGGTATCACAACTGGTGCCAAAAAGGAAGAAATGGGTGGGGCCTGTGCCAAGAGTGGAGGCCCCTCTCTCTGGGGGCAGTAGCCTCCAGCAGTGCTGACAATGTCTGAAGGGGGATGGCTGGTCAATGTCTTCTACTACCATGTCTTCCAACTCCAGGGAATCAACCTGTACCGGGCTCAACTGTGCTCTTGAAGCGCCAGGAGCAGGTGCTGATGGAGCAACAATCTTAGAACGTCCTTCCTGGGGATGCACTCAGGCTGCATGCAGGGAAGGAGAGTGACCCCTCTCTGCTCTCTTTTACATATGCAGCACTGGTGCCAATTCCGAGAACAACTGCAGCCGAAGTGCTGCCTCCATAAGGAGAAGTTTTAAGTGGTTGTCCCTCTCCATTTTAGTGCAAGGTTTAATCCGTTGCAGATTTTGCACCAAACTGGCTGGTAACTCTCCCCCAAGCACTTTAGACCAGAGTCATGTGGGTTGCCATGGGGCATGGACTTCAGGGATTTAACACAAGGTTTAAAGACCTGAGGCCCAGGCATACCCCGGTTTGGGGAAACCAAAGTGGAAGGGAAACCCCACTAACTCTAACGGTAACCATACAACTAACTATAACAAACAACTAAGAGAAATATGAACTATATACAGCAAACCACTAAGGAATCACTTGAAGAAACAAGGACTAGAGCAGCATTTCTTAAACTTTTTGAGACCACGGAACACAAAACAATATATATTTTTTTTTATGTGGAACACCTATGAAAATTTTCTTCAAAAAAATATTGTTGTCAGACAAAAAAAAAGACAAAAACAAAGAAGTAACAAAAAGAAGAGGTCGCGACACACCTGCGAGTTGTTCACGGAACACTAGTGTTCTATGGAACATAGTTTAAGAAACACTGGACTAGAGCGTTCCAAAAACTGTCACATGCGGTAAGAAGGAACTGAAGAGGCAGAAAGCCAGCAGGG
The DNA here is from genome assembly GCA_019425775.1 of Rafetus swinhoei. Lineage (NCBI taxonomy): Eukaryota > Metazoa > Chordata > Testudines > Trionychidae > Rafetus > Rafetus swinhoei. Next base: position 62,659,491 of record CM033427.1, read on the forward strand.
TTATGTATGCTCCACCATGGAGGCGCCACTCCAGGGGCCTCCCCTGCCAGCCCAATTGGTATGGCTGAGGGAAAAACCTCCTGACAATCATGCATGCAGCATGCGCACACCTAAATGGAATGGACGTGAGCAATCTCTCAAAGAAAAGAACATATGTAGGCACCATGAAACAACTGGGAGATCATTCTTATAATAGCTTCATAGGAACTCACTAAAAAGGAGAGTAGAAGCACACATGTGAAAAAGCTGCTATTGGGCTTGTGCACAGCAGATTTTTTCCAGAAATTTTGTAATGTTTAGAAGACAGAACTGAACCTTTAAAATATATGCCTTGCCCACACTTTCGGTATGCTATTCTGAGACCTCACTGGCAATGGATCAAGGGCCACAATGTCTAAACATATTGGCATTAACGGAACACAAAGAAGCAGTTTTATTTTAGATCATTATACTTTTGTGTTAAATATAAGCATTAAAATAGCAATAAGGAACTTACTACACTGAATGTCTTCTGATCCAATTCTTCAGATTCTTCAGATATAGGAATTGGTTCACTACTTGCAGTAATGTGAACTGGAGTATCTGCCGGTGTAGCTTTCTTGGTTTTGTCTTTGTTGTCAGATTTAACTTCACTTGTCTATAAATAATATATAAAAATAGATCTGAAAAGGGAATTGCAGTTTAGGTCTACAGTAATATAACCTTACTACACATATGAACCATTGACATCCATTTAATATTTTCTTTCGTTTTTTTGCCTAGGGATGTGTAAAGAGGAGGAGCGTCAAAGCTTCTTATCCCACTTGTATTTCCTGCCAATTAAAGTATGTGGCAGTAAAGGTGTAGGTTCTACAATCAGTTGCCATTTCTTCTAGTTGAAAGTGATGAAAGCAAAATACCAGTTAAAGGGAAAAGTTTTGTTGTAATCTTAACAGAGCACTAAATGAGCTGAAATGCTTTTCTGCCTTAATAACAACCTGAGTGCCTTTTTTTAAGGTGTATTACAAAATACACTGAAACCTAATTACCTTCTCTTCCTTTACTTCTTTGTCTTTCTGTGTAGACTCCTTTACTTTGCTTTCTCTCTTTTCTTTCGTATCTTTTTCCTTTAATTCTTTCTTATCCTCTTTTTCTTTTTTCTCCCTTTTCAGCTCCCTCTTATTTTCCTTTTCTTTTGTTTCTCTTTTTTCGTCAACCTCCTTCTTTATACCAACATCTGGCTCGGATTTCTCGTCATTTTCTTTTTCTGCTTTTATTTTTTTATTTTGATGTTTCACTGAAGCGATCTCATCCTGCAATATTTAAGCATACTCATAGCAAACTCAATTCCTAACTTTACAAATTTTACAGTAGATATATTAAAAATATCATTCATCCTGTAAATGATTTAAAAAAAAATATGTATAAAGTGCAGCTAAATAATAAAACGATTATGTAAAAACAATTACACTTGTGAAATTCATTAGACGTGTGTCAGAGAACACTGAATTGATCAACACTAGCTGTTACAGGAACAAAGGGAATCACATTTAGTTTTCCTGAGAACGGAAGAGAAAAGTCAGATGGGCAGTCTCGGATAATCCTTCACTTGGAATAGAGGTGCAGAGGCTCATCTGGTAAGAGGACTGAAGAGTCATTATTTAGCTTTAGGATGAGAGGGTTATTCACCTTGTGCAGTAATGGAGGTTCTTCGAGATGGTTGTTCCTTTGGGTGCTCCACTTTAGGTGGCTGGGTGCGTAATCAGAGATTTTCAGTAGCAGTGCCCTCTGGTTGGCTGCACACATGGAGCAGATGGCACGCATGATGCCGCTATTATGTATGGACAGCCAACTACATCTTCAGTTCCTTTTTTGCCCCGGCAGGAAAAACAAACATGTTCAAAGCAGAGGGGAGGAAGGGCGGGTGGTGGAGCACCCGCGGGGACATCCATCTAGAACAATCTCTGTTACTGCACAAGATGAGTAACCCTCCCTTGTTCTTCGAAGAGTGTCCCTGTGGGTGCTCCACCATAGGTGACTATGGAGCAGTACCCATGATTGGAGGTGGGTAAGTGTTCTGTATGTCCTTGAGGAAGCACTTGGTCATTGGGTGAGTGAAGACAGATTTGTTCTCAATGGGTTGATGAAAGGCTGTTATGGCTGTGAGGGGAACCTTAAAGATTTGAAAGAGAGGTCCGACTCTTAATTCTAGGAGGTATTCCAAGATGTTAGAAAGTGGTACTGTTGAAAGTGGTATGAGCATTTTTGTTCTGACCAAAGTGAGAATCTTTGCCACTTATAGAGGTAAGATTTTCTGGTTGTTATTCTGCAACTGTTCAACAAGATTTGTTTAAATTGATCAGTGAATGTTGTTTCTACTGAGGTGAACCATTGAGAAACCATGCCTAGAGATGAAATGTTTGTAGGCATGGGTGATGAACTCAGACTCCCTCTTGTATCAGGAGATGAGGAAGCAACGGAAGTTGCCATGGCCTTGTCCTGGACATCTGAAGCAGGAAGGTGTACCATGTCTGCCTGGGCCAAGCTGGATGTGGCTCCTGTAGCTGTGACCGATCTTATTTTTTTGACTACTCGATGGACAAGTAGAAGGGGACGGAAAGCATAAAGAAGCAGTGTGTTCCAGGATACTGTGAATGCGTCCTCCAACGAGTGCATGCCAATGCCCGCACAGGAACAATATTGTGGACACCTCTTGTTGGCAATGGTTGCAAACAAATCCATTCTTGGAAAACCACAATGCTTGAACAGTTGATGGAGGATTTTGGGATCCATTTCCCATTTGTTGTTGGACTGAAATTCCTTCTGAAATCATCCACAGTGAGATTGTCCTTGCCTGGTAGATAAGAGGCTTGTACGTGGATGTTGTGTGCAATGCAGCATGTTCAAAAGTGGACACTCTCCCTGCACAGAGGATAGTATCTGGCTGCACTCTGCCTGTAAAACATGGTTACTTGGTTGTCCGTGAAGATCTGAACCATGTTGTTGTGTATGAGGTGTAGGAAATGCTGGCATGCATAAAATACCACCCTGAGCTCTAATAGGTTTACGTGCAGGTTGCATTCCTGTGCAGACCATTGTCCTTGAGTCCTGAGAGAGCCTGAGTGCGCTCCCCAGCCCAGGAGAGAGGCATCCATAGTGATGATCATGGATGGGGTTGGGGGGAGGGGAGGCGGCGTTTGTGAAAAGGTACTCCAATGCACATGTTTCTTGGACCATCAATTTTCACAGCTGGTTCTGTTTATCTTACTTTGATGTATGTATCATTTTTGTGTGTAAAATCAGACATATGGGGTAGGGAATACTTTGTGGGTTTCATATGTGTGAACGAGAGACACGGAGGATGTTACTCTCAAAGTCTTCGTGAAGAACTGTTAAACAATCTCTTTGTCCTTAAGTCTGAGCAGTGGTTGGTAGGGAGTGGCCTCATTTCCTTAACAAAAAGAATAGGAAAGCAGAGGCCTTGGTCTTTTGCTGGGCTGTACCTGAAAGAAAGGAGCTGAAGACCCCAGGGTGGGGAGACTTCCCTGGTTTTAAAGGGCAGCTGGAAAAGAGGTTTTAGGGCAAGTTTGAAAAAGTTTGTACTGTGGTTTCAGTGTAGAATTAGCCAAGCATTTTTGTTTCTTTTGATTTGTAATCTACTTTGCTCTGCCTGTTCTCACTTATTACCACTTAAATCCTACTACTTGTACTTAATAAAATCACTTTTATTTTCTATCAAACCCAGTGTAAATAATTGTTACCTGGGGAGGCAACCAGAGTGTACATTCCCCCTTTCATTGTTAATGGTGGCTTACCCATATCTAATTATTTGGGGTTTGATCCCATTTGGAGAGTGGTATTCCAGGAAGCTGAGCCCTAAACTACACTCTCCTGGGACCTGAAGGGGTTCAGTGTCTGTACTGCTTCTCGGTGTGGGAAGGGATCTCAGCCAGGGGCCTTGGCTGGGGGAGACCAGCGGAGCTGGCCCAGCAGGACCAGGTGGTGAGTAGCACAAGAGAGAAGGAAAGCGAGTGGCAGTGGCCGTGCCAGCACCCCTCCATGGGGTTGTCTGTGACCGCACCCTGTCAGAGAGAGAAGATATAGCTTCCATGTAATCGAGATGAACTCCATTAAATTCCATTATCTGAGCTGGCTGGACTTTGCACTTAAACAGATTTATCTGTAAAAGTGAGGGTCTGGAACAGAATCTTGGTTAGGGAGACCATCTTTTGTGCCTCTTGACTTGTGTTTGCACTTATCAGGCAGTCATTGAGGTAAGGAAATATCGAGACACCCCGAGATGCACGGCGGTGACCATGAGCACCTTTGAGAAGACCCTCAGAGCTGTGGAGAGTCCAAATGGCAGCACTGTGTATTGGAAGTGTGCGTTGCCAACTGCAAATTTTAGATACTTCCGATGCGTTGGGTGAATGGATATGTGAAAATGTGTGTCCTGGAGGTCAAGAGTTGACAACAATTCTCCTTTGTTTACGGCAGGAATTATAGCGGACAGGGTGACCATCTTGAACCGTTGTGGTCATATGTATCAGTTGAGCTTCCTGAAATCGAGAATTGGTCTCCACCTCCCTGACTTTTTCGTTGTGAGGAAGTAAAACCCTTTGCCTCTGTAACAGTGAGGTACTGGTTCTATAGCCCCCAGATGGAGCAGGTGGTTGATCTCCTGGAGGAGAATGCTCTGGTGAGATGGGACCTTGGAGAGTGACAAGGAAGGATAAGGGGGTAGAAGAAAAAGGGATACAGTATCCGCTCTTTAGAATATGCGGTACCCATCTGTCGGTTCTGATGAACATAAGAATGGCCATACTGGGTCAGACCAAAGCTCCATCCAGCCCTGTACCCTGTCTGCCGACAGTGGCCAATGCCAGGTGTCCCAGAGGGAGTGAATAGAACAAGTAATGATCAAGCAATCTCTCTCCTGCCATCCATCTCCAGCCTCTGACAAACAGAGGCTAGGGACACCATTCCTTACCCATACTGGCTAATAGCCATTAATGGACTTAACCTCCATGAATTTATCTAGTTCTCTTTTAAACCCTGTTATAGTTCTAGCCTTCACAACCTCCTCAGGAAGGAGTTCCACAGATTGACTGTGCGCTGTATGAAGAAGAACTTCCTTTTATTTGTTTTAAACCTGCTGCCCATTAGTTTCATTTGGTGGCCCCTAGTTCATGTATTATGGGAACAAGTAAATAACTTTTCCTTATTCACTTTCTCCACACCACTCATGATTTTATAGACCTCTATCATATCCCCCCTTAGTCTCCTCTTTTCCAAGCTGAAATGTTCCAGTCTCTTTAATCTCTCCTCATATGGGACCCGTTCCAAACCCCTAATCGTTTTAGCTGCCCTTCTCTGAACCTTTTCTAATGCCAGTATATCTTTTTTGAGATGAAGAGACCACATCTGTATGCAGTATTCAAGATGTGGGCGCACCATGGATTTGTATAAGGGCAATAAGATATCCTCTATCTTATTCTCTATTCCTTTTTTAATGATTCCTAAAATCCTGTTTGCTTTTTTGACTGCCGCTGCACACTGCATGGACGTCTTCAGAGAACTATCCACGATGAATCCAAGATCTCTTTCTTGATTAGTTGTAGCTAAATTAGCCCCCCATCATATTATATGTATAGTTGGGGTTATTTTTTCCAATGTGCATTACTTTATATTTATCCATATTAAATTTCATGTGCCATTTTGTTGCCCAATCATTTAGTTTTGTGAGATCTTTTTGAAGTTCTTCACAGTCTGCTTTGGTCTTAACTACCTTGAGCAGTTTAGTATTGTCTACAAACTTTGCCACCTCACTGTTTACCCCTTTCTCCACATCATTTATGAATATGTTGAATAGGACTGGTCCTAGGACTGACCCTTGGGGAACACCACTAGTTACCCCTTCCATTCTGAAAATTTACCAATTTATTCCTACCCTTTGTTTCCTGTCCTCTAACCAGTTCTCAGTCCATGAAAGGATCTTCCCTCTTATCTCATGACAACTTAATTTACGTAAGAGCCTTTGGTGAGGGACCTTGTCAAAGGCTTTCTGGAAATCTAAGTACACTATATCTACTGGATCCCCCTTGTCCACATGTTTGTTGACCCCCTCAAAGAACTCTAATGGATTAGTAAGACATGATTTCCCTTTACAGAAACCATGTTGACTTTTGCCCAACAAATTATGTTCTTCTATGTGTCTGACAATTTTATTCTTTACTATTGTTTCAACTAATTTGCCCGGTACTGATGTTAGACTTACCGGTCTGTAATTGCCGGGATCGCCTCTAGAGCCCTTTTTAAATATTGGCATTACATTAGCTATCTTCCAGTCATTGGGTACAGAAGCGGATTTAAAGGATAGGTTACAAACCATAGTTAATAGTTCCTCAATTTCACATTTGAGTTCTTTCAGAACTCTTGGGTGAATGACATCCGGTCCCGGTGACTTGTTACTGTTAAGTTTATCAATTAATTCCAAAACCTCTTCTAATGACACTTCAATGTGAGACAAGTCCTCAGATTTGTCACCTACAAAGGACGGGTCAGGTCTGGGAATCTCCCTAACATCCTCAGCTGTGAAGACTGAAGCAAAGAATTCATTTAGTTTCTCCACAATGACTTTATCGTCTTTAAGTGCTCCTTTTGTATCTCAATTGTCCAGGGGCCCCACTGGTTGTTTAGCAGGCTTCCTGCTTCTGATGTACTTAAACATTTTATTATTACCTTTTGAGTTTTTGGCTAGCTGTTCTTCAAACTCCTTTTTGGCTTTTCTTATTACATTTTTACACTTAATTTGGCAGTGTTTATGCTCCTTTCTATTTACCTCACTAGGATTTGACTTCCACTTTTTAAAAGATGCCTTTTATCTCTCACTACTTCTTTTACATGGTTGTTAAGCCACGGTGGCTCTTTTTTAGTTCTTCTACAATGTTTTTTAATTTGGGGTATACATTTAAGTTGGGCCTCTATTATGGTGTCCTTGAGAAGTGTCCATGCAGCTTGCAGGGATTCTACTTTAGTCACTGTACCTTTTAATTTCTGTTTAACTAACCTCCTCATTTTTGCATAGTTCCCCTTTTTGAAATTAAATGCCACAGTGTTGGGCTGCTGAGGTGTTCTTCCCATGACAGGAATGTTCCATGTTATTATATTATGGTCACTATTTCCAAGCGGTCCTGTTATAGTTACCTATTGGACCAGATCCTGCACGCCACTCAGGACTAAATAGAGAATTGCTGTTCCCCTTGTGGGTTCCTGTACCAGCTGCTCCAAGAAGCAGTTGTTTAAGGTATGAAGAAATTTTGTCTCTGCATTTCATCCTGAGGTGACATGCACCCAGTCAATATGGGGATCATTGACCGTAGACGGGTGCTAGACACTGGTGGAACAGTTGGTGGGACTGTGGTTGCCTTAAACTGAGAGGTGTCACCAGACTCTCAACATTTGCCTCGAAGTTGAGGGATGGGAGGTAGAAGGCTGGTCAAGGGTTTGTCTCTGTCTGGTTTGGCATTGCTTCCTTCTGTTGTCAAAATGTCTCTATGTTTGACTAAAAGCATGGGTTTGTATCTTTGAGTAAAGAATCTTCCCTGTTTACATTTTGCTCCAGGGACATAAATACTGAGCATCTTCACTGTGGCTCGGGAATATTTAAGTGAGTGGAGTGATGCATTGGTGGTATCCGAGAAGAGCATTGAGCCCTGGAAAGGAAGATCTTCCACTGTAGTCTGTACCTCCTGGGAGAAACCTGAGAGATGAAGTCATAACGACCTCCCCATCACCACGGCCGTCGCAATGGAATCAGATGCAGCTTGTAGAGCAGTGCGGGAATTCAGAGTGCCTTCATTTATATTGGCCCTGCACTGCTCTTTTTTATCCTCCAGAAGTCAGTCAATAAAATATGATAGTTTCTCAAAAATATGGTGTGTGTATTTTGCGAGCATTGCAGTGTAGTTTAATATATGGAGTTGGAGACACACAGAGGAATAGGCCTTCCTCCCCATGAGGGCCAGCAATTTCCATTTCTCGTCATAAGCTGTGGTTCTAGCTGTGCTTTGTTTTTCCCTCTGATTAACTGCATCTACAACTAAGGAGTTAAGGGACATATGGGAAAACAAGCAGTCAGCACCCTGTGGTACAACATAGTATTTACAGTCTGAACTCTTGCAGACCTGTGGCACTGTTGCTGGCATCTGCCAGATCAATTTGGCAGGGTCCATTGGTAAAGCCAGCTTAGCAGATGAGGAGGCATGCAGTATGCGGGTTAATTTATGCTGGGTTTCAGGGAGGCTCACTAAGGAGACCTACCTCCAGGATGTTGGCCACCCTTTTATAAAGTTCCTGGAATGATTTAAAATCTCCTCCCGCTGTGGGAGAATCAGGCATTAGGGTGTCATCTGGGGCATTAGGATGCCCATGGTGCCGCATATAATATTGGTTTAAAAATCACATCTTTGAACAGGTGAAACCAGGCACAGACTTGAAATACATGTTATCTTTTTAAAATTGGTTTACATGTTTGGTCACATTAAAAACAAACAAATGGTAGCAAAGAAGCCTAGAGTTTGAGAGGTGAAGAAGGTTTGTTTAAGAGAAGTTACTTAACCTTGCTGTGTCTTGCTTTTTCCAAATGATAACTGGAGACAGCATTACTCACACTCACTTGAACATTTGATTAAAATGCTTCAAGTGCTAAAAATGGCTATGCATGCACCAACACAACTGTTAAAATTCCATTTTAAGAATCAATGCAGCTAGTAATAATGCCTTAGACACAAAACAGTACAGCCTTATCTGTTGCTCCAATGCTAGATTAGCATTTCTAGCAAATTTCACAGTATCATATTTCAGACTATAATCATACTTTATTATGGAAGAATTCAGCATTCCATCAATACTGCCACAGATGCTGTTTTCTTTACAATTAAGCTAAAAAAAATTGACTCTCCTCCATAATGTTTAACTAATGTTAACAAGAGCTATTACAGAAAATATGACGCACTCAAATGTTAAACATGCTTTGTGAGAGTGCCATTCAAACTATTTTGTGTAAAAGCAATATTTAAGCGAGATGGAACAAAGCGAACCACAGAAATGTTTCTTTTAACAGACAACATTTCAAAATTACCCACCTTGTTATCTTCCTCTTCCTCTTCATCAGATTTTTCTGAGGGTAGTGGAGAAGAATCACTTTTTATCTCCTCTTTAACTTTTGCAAGTTTTACCACTTTATTCTTCTTTGCTCTTGTCTTCCTCCTCTTTGAGTTTCCCTGAGTATAAAAGCACCATCTTAATGCTGCCAACTGTTCAAATTGTCTCATTGTCACAAGCCATACAGAAAGATTAATTTATATATTAAATAAAAGTTGATTTTATTAAGTGGCATTCAGATAGACAAGTTACCTAGTTTGACCAGAAATGGGAAAGGGAGCTAGCCTGACAATAAAATCAACTTTTATTTAACACCATTGTCAGGCTAGCTCCCTTTCCCATTTCTGGTCAAACTAGGTAACTTGTCTATCTGAATGCCACTTAATAAAATCAACTTTTATTTAACACCATTAAGTGGCATTCAGATAGACAAGTTACCTAGTTTGACCAGAAATGGGAAAGGGAGCTAGCCTGACAATGAAGGGCATATACAAACTAAAGACAAAAATCCTACATCCGTGGTCACCAACCCGTCGATCGCGAGGCCTCGACCGGTCGATCGCGAGGCCTCGACCAGTCGATCGCAAGGCGTTTGGGCAACCCCGCTCCCCATTTTCCCCCACCCCTGAGAAGCCCCACTACCTACCTCTAGGGTAGTGCCGGCTTCCCGCGGGGTGGACGGAAGGCCTGGCTGAAGCCCGCGTCACTTCCGGAAGTGCGCGGGTTGCTCCCCCTCCCACAGCTCTGTTGCGTGCTGGGGGAGGGGGCGTTGGCCCTTGAGGAGGAGTGCGGGGGCTTCCCTGCGCTGCTGGCGCCGGAGGGGTGAGTTGGGCGCAGGGGTTTCCCTGCGCTGTGGGAGCGGGAGTCGGCCCCGGGGTTTGGCCGTGCTGCGGAGGAGGAGTTGGCTGGGCCGGGCCGTGGGGTTTGGCCCGCCGCGGGAGGGTGTTGCCCGGGGCAGGCACGCTCAGGGTTTCCCTGTGCCACGGGGGCCCGGAGGAGGCATGTGCTGGCTTCCTGGGAGAAGAGAATCCTGGGAGGAGGCAGATGCAGGGGACTCTGCTGCCACTGGCACCCTGCCCCCCTGTCCCCGCTTCCCAGACTCCACTCCCTGTCCCCAGCTATAGAATTCTGTCCCCACTCCCTGAACTCTGTCCCCACTCCTCTGTCCCCATTCCCGTCCCCACTCCCCAAACTCTGTCCCCATTCCCGTCCCCACTCCCCGAACTCTGTCCCCACTGGCACTGTCCCCTGCTGCAGAACCCTGTCCTCTGCCCTCCCAGCACCCTGTTCCCTCTCCCCTCCCCCCCCAGCCCCAGAACTCTGTCCCTACAAAATGTATAATTATAAATGCTTCATTTTAGATTTAAATAGCATGAATAAAAAACAGACCATTTATTTCATAACTATAAACATGTGATTTTAATTTTATATATCGCATAATTTAAAAATAAAGTGTTTATCAGAGTGTGTAAGTAAGGGCTGGGGATAGCAAGTGATGGACAGGAGAATAGAGAGGGCGGGGCTTCAAGGAAGGGGCGGGGCGGTAGATCTTCGCCTGTTCTGAGATTTAAAAAATGATCTTTGGTGTAAAAAGGTTGGAGACCACTGTCCTACATGATCTGATCTTATAAATCATCATTTGATCTAAGCAGACCTGCTCTGATTAAATGGTTAACAGTGTGGAGAACAACTGGTGGACATCTGGTGAGGGTGGAGGAGATTATCTGCTAACAAGGAGATGACTACTTTATCATATTGTTAAAGATCAGAAATTTCACTTACTGCACCAGAAAGTCTTTGTGCTTCCTTCCTTGCAAGATCTTTATTGAGTAATTTAATGAGGTAGTCTGCACGGGTCTGTAACTGCTTGGCCTGGGGTTTCTTATCTGGATCATCTGGTAGAATCTGAGAGGGAAAAAAACCCCATGAAGTATAACACCAATATTTCCAATTTGGAAGATGCCAGAACAGAGAAGAAGCAGCAGCAGAAATACAGAGTACTGGAGATGGGAAAAAGCTGCATAATTTTGGATCCATTCTAACACTACACTGTAAATATGCAAATGTCCCTGAAGGAGTGGAAAACTTCTTGAAACCCACATTCAACTTTTTGCTTCCTCACATACTAATACAGGGAGTCTCAAAAGCAACTTATCAATACAAGAGTTACCATTCTTGAGTTTGTGTTTCTTCTCTCCTATCACATAATTCAGCTAGGAGAAGGTGGGCACCTGCCTCACATGGCTATCAATGGATGGAACTTCTACCTCAAATAGCGTACCTGCTTCTACTGAGTAGGGGAATGAGACAGATGAGCAAACAGGAATGGGGAGCAAAAAATAAGAGTAAAAATGAATGCAAAGTGCCAAAAGAGAAAGGGGATGAGAGAGCTAACAGACAGAAAAAAGAAGACAAAAATCATTGAACCAGGACATAGAACAGTGGGGTAAGGATGGCCTTGGCATCTACCAGTTAACCACAAGAGGGGTTTCAATAAAGCAGAGTTGACATATAATTTTAGGAGATTTCTAATTCCCATAAAATAAACAGTTTCAATTTCTCCTTATCAATTAAACAAAATACATTTAAAATATGCTCACCAAGCTGGATGGCATGACGTACCTTGTGTGTCAGGCTGAGGTCAGGATCCATTTTTATCATTTCCCAACTGCCATACCCATATTCATAGATGCCTATTAAAAGATTGGAGTCATCATCTTTGCCCCAATCTATATCAAAATGAGCTGCCTTAGTGTGGCATGGAATGGCATATCTAGAGGGAAGAAATCAGAAAAGTCAAATAAATTTATTACAGGTTAGACCTCCCTGGCCTAGCCTGAGTGGTCCCGAACCACGGAGTTTGCTGGACCAGGGGAGGTCAAGGCTCCTGTCTGGGCTGTGGGTATCTCCAGAACCTGGGTCTTCCCTCACCACTGCTGGCCCCATTCTGGGGCTCGCAGGGTCAGCCTCCTTGGGCTGGGATTACCAGCTGAGCTGGGTCTTCCCATTGGCTCTGCTGCCGCTGGAGTTTGGGCCTGGTCCAGGGATTCCTGCTGGCTGCCACTGGCCCTGCTCCTGCCAGGAATCCCACCCCTGGCCGCTGTTGGCCCCGCTTCCACCAGGGATCCCAGCTAGGGTTTCCGTTGACGGCTCAAATGCTGCCTGGATTCCCAGCCGGGGCCGATTCCTCTCAGCCACCACAAGGGCTCCCCAGGGATGGGGTCCCCACCCAGCAGACTAGGCTCCCCAGCATCCGAGGGACTCACAGCTGGCTTGTGCTCCTCACCTCTGGGACTCACTTGTCCAGCATCATCCATGGTCCTTCCTTCCGGACCATGGATGTTGCTGGACCAGAGAGTCCCAGATTTGGGAGGTTTGTGAAAACTAAAAAGGTAGGGAAAAGGTCAGGTTTTCACTTGCTGAGAAAGAAACTCAAATATATTTTCTAAGGTTTTCACAAACATTTTACAACAATTTTGAGAATTAAATGGGTGCTGTGATCTGTACGCTAAATAGGCCAAGATTACGATAAAAGAGTATAAGGTGTCTGGGACCATTATTCCTGAAGTCATGTGTCTCAGCAATAACTTTGAAGTCTCTAACCTCAGATAGTTGTGAATAAAAGCTTGAAAATGTGACCTAAGCATAATTACTGCAGTTTCCGCAGACAGTCTTAAATAACAGCTGTAAAAGGTGTGAATCTCAGTGGGTTAACCCAAAAGCCACATGCTTTGGGAGGCCCTACCATTACCACACTATCAGTCTTCTTCATGTGGCCAGAGAAGTGCCAATCCTAGACATCCAAGTAGATATATTCCAGTAACAAGGGTACATACTGCCACACCCTAAGCTTCTTCAGTGATGGGAAAGGGAAAGGGAAGGGAAATGAAGGGGACTCACCATCACCATTCTAAATAAAGGGCAGGGGAAAAACAGGAGAGCCCTCTCCCCCCGCCCCGGCCCCAGAATGCCTAAAGTCCAGATTGCTTTAATCAAGCTTGGGTGCTAAAGATATTTGTATAGGCCAATATATAAAGGCATTTAATATAGTAACATAACTTCTTTTTCATATTATATAAGAACTACTACTCACCGTTTTCTCTCTTCTGGATCAGAAGGAATAGATTTGTGCAATGGTGCTAACTCTTCCTCATGAGAGATGACTAGCTTTGCATTCACTTGTACTCCTGAAATTCGGAATGTTGGGCCTTTAACTTTTCCAAGTCTGCCCCCTTGAATTAAGAGCCATAACAGTATAACACATCTTGTACATAACATAGATAAGTGTTACTTGTATTTTATCTATTGGAAACTTAAAAAAAAAAAAAAAAGCGCCTGATTCTGGTCTTAAATGACCATCATGAAACAATGCACCTTAACATTTTATCCATCTACTCAAATTAATTTTGGTTAAACAAAAAAATTCCAGTCATCCCCAGAATTTCAAGTACTGTCAAGTACCAATAACCCAGATTTAATTTAAACTTTTGGATAAAGTGATATTGTATACCCTTGTAATTCACCCTGAAAAAAACTTTAGGCACAATGGTATTCATTACCCAATCCACCTATTCAATGTTTCTAGGGTATCTGCAATAGTTAGAATCAGATTAATAACTCTGAAATACTTACCACTTTACGTAACTTATTCTTAATAATTTTTTTATTCCATTTTGCTTTGTTCAGACATACCTGCTCTTTCTTGTCCAGAGGAATTGTCCTTTAAAGCCTTAATGCATCCACTGTGTACGAGCTCCCCCAGTCGCCTAAGGTCTGTCTCAGATTTATCAACTAATTCAGCATCTCTAGCTATAGCATCTAACCTGTAATAAAACACAAATTATTATACCTTTGAAGCTTTGACACTTTATAAATGACTGTTTTACTGAAGCTTCAGGGGTAGCCGAGTTAGTCTGTACAGGATAAACTTAAAAAACAACAAATGGTCTGGTAGCACTTTATAGACGAACAAAATACGTAGATGGTATCATGAGCTTTCGTGGCCACAGCCCACTTCTCCTGTCATCTGAAGAAGTGGGCTGTGCCCACGAAAGCTCATGATACCATCTACATATTTTGTTAGTCTATAAAGTGCTACCAGACCATTTGTTGTTTTTTAAGTTTGTCTTTTACTGAAGAGTAGCATCAATCTGCATACATCCTACTCCATGTTGTGAGCACTTCTGATTAATACATTTTAGAAATGCTATAGAAAAACTAGAGAAATTGTAAAAATGTCAATAAAAGTGATGTAGAGATCAGAAAACAAAACAAAAAGAGAGCTAATTTTATTTTTAAAGTATTGGAGTGTGTACACAGTGTGTGTTTGAGACAGACACACCCACACCGATAACAGTTGGTAATATGACCTCACAATCTACAGAAAGATAGAAAGAGATGACTGGCTCACATTATACAGAGTAAGATCTTTTAAGAAAAAAGAGGACTGATATCAGGAAAACATACTTAATGGTGAGACTAATTGCGCAACTGGGACCTGACCATTGTGAGTCTTTTTATAAACTTCAATAGATATTGAACAGGGTCTATGATAATTTACAAAATTAGGTGGCCAATTAGCCATCACTGAAGGTGACTTAACACTGTGTTAGGTAAGACAGTACTTGGAAGGACATAGTGAATAATCCTACAAAATGCAAAGGGTCAGATTTTATGATCTGAGGTGTTCCTTTGGAAACGCTATATATAGGAAAAAAGGAAAATAAAGAATATTTAGATTATTTAATATTATTAAGGTAACAGACTAGCACAAAGTTCTCTTTTCAAGATATGGACTCCTGCTAAATTGTGTTTATATATAAGCTTCCAAATTGCTACATAATTATAATCAAATAGGTTTACCTTTCCAGAGGGCCACCAAATTTCTTGTAACTCTTGATAAACCTAATAACAGAAAATAATTGCTTGGTGTAAGTGTAAGTTTAACTAATCAAAGTTTAAAAATTAGAGTGAATAATATGACTATTGCAATATAAAAACCAAGTTATATGAATAAGGCTAAAAAGAAAAATCATTAGACCAATTTAATTTATCAAGATAATCCACATTTAAAAACAACCACTTCATTAAGTTTACAAGGTAATATAAATAAAACAATAGAAGCTCTAATTTATTTCAGAAATTACTTTATTAGTTTCACAAGATAACAGTTATTCAAAGCAACTAGATGAGTTTAGTCATAAGATCAAATGTAAATTTACAGTAAATAGTTAATTCAGAGATTATTATCCCTTATGTAGTTAAGATGGAGTAGTGATTCAAGACAGATTACTTCTATTAGGATTTAAGATAACATGGCAGAAAAGAGAAGGAATATTATTGCAATTAAAAGAATCACATGTGGATGATAGGTTATTAAGATATATTTAAAACATTCGGGATAAAGAGGGGAAGCAAAGCATCTTAATTTCCTTTCCACTCATGATCAGAACCTGAGTTACTAATGCAGTCACAAAAGCACCCTTGGGGAAAAAGAAGCAGCAATCCATTAATGTTGCTAGATGAAACAGAGAAAGAATGAGGATCCTAAAGTTTAAAATCATGATTTTAACTCAAAATATTCTGTAAGTATTATAATAGTTTGAATAGAGATAAATTTAAATACTTAAATTACAGAAACAAACCAGCATATTTACAAAATGCTGAAAAGATAAAGAAGTAATTATTCTCCTTCATGCCAAACATTGTTTTCTGCACCAACTATTTGAAAGGATCATGCCATGCAGTTTACTCCAAAAGATCACTTAGTTTAAGTGATTTCTTGCAGTTTTAAAAACTTAAAGCAACATATCATTGGAATTCAATTATGCTGGTGAGAAATTCAAAACAAAACCCACTCAGTTTTTGTAGGTCTCCCCACAGGGAGGTGCAGGTTCTTGCTCCATCTACAGTTTTATATAAACAACTATAAAAATATTTAGCCTACACACACATATATATATATTCTATAAAAATTTCTCACCATTGTAACAATCTGTTTTTGAAAGTGCAGTGTCGGGAATAACTTCACCACAATTAAATGGAGAGAGGGGTTGTCTGAGCTTATGGGAGAAGGACAGTTCTGCTTTATGGCCAAGAGGCAAGGGAGATGCATGTCAGAGACTGCTGCAAAAAGGGCAGATGGGAGGCAGTTTGCATCTCTGACTCATCTCCTCAGGAATGTCTGAAAAGTATAAAGCAGGGGTGGGGAAGGGAACTTAAGACCCTGGGTCTGGATGCAGCCCCTGCCTTGCCTGGATCTGGTCCCCAAGGCTCGGGGCTTCCCCCAGCATTGGGGAACCCATGCTAGCACTCTAGCTCCCTGGGCACACCCCACTGAGCCTCACTGCAGGCCGGATCAAGGTAAGCTGGAGGCCGATCTAGCCCACAGGCTGTAGTTTCCCCACCCCAATCTATATAATAAAGTTGTAACTTGATTAAAATCCGTATTAAGTATCTCCTGTTGTCCTTTTGATATACCCACATAATGCAGGGATTAGCAGTTGTACACACTATGAAACAAGTCATCACACTCCACTTAATAGCATACCTTATTAGAATGGATTGTGTACACATTAATCTTTTATGGCAGCACCATATAAATACTTAAAAGAGAAGACCTAAATGCCTAGAATGAAAATTCTTAATTCAAATTCAGTAAAAACTGTCTTACTTACATAGTTTCAAACTATAGTCTGCCTAATTTCATTTCATAACTATGAATAAGCAAGTTTTTTCCCCAATCTTACCGCCTAATCTCTGCATCACTAAATCCTTTAATATTCTCTCGTGGAATAGTGCGTGGTCGTCCTCGCTTTTTTGGTCGTTTTCTTTCAGAGATAGAATCACTATCAGAACCAGAGTATCTTCTGTTCCTACTACGCCTCCCTTCACTTCCATTAAAGCTGATCTGGAATTTCAAAAAGGAATAAATAGCATAAAGTTATATAATCAACATTCATAATAAAAGCTTTAGCTAAAATTGATTGTAATTTAAAAAAAAAAATGAAAAAGAAGGGAAGAAGAGCTTTTGAAAATCCAAAGATACCTGTTTTGCACAGTTTCGCATTCTTGGAAGCATATAAATTTCTTCAAGCTCCTTCTGTCTTTCTTCCTCTTCTAATCTTCGCCTTTGGACCTCTGGAATGATTTCTTCCCAGTTCCTTGAATTTCGTTCAGGCTCCAACTCAATGTCATCTTCATCCATATTTGAAAAATTGGCCACCTTGTAAAGCAGAACACATTTATTTTTGCCAATTAGACATGGGAATTTACTTCTATAAACTACAATATTAGAAAAATATGGTTCATATATTCACAACATCATACACAACTTTTATAACTACAACTCTCTACAATTATGCTTAGGTATAATGTATACATTATATACCATTTTTCACATGTGCATGCACAACACACAACACCTTGCCTGGTACAGGTTGGACCTCTCTGGTCCAGCACCCTTGGGACCTGATTGGTCTCGAAAGAGGGAATTTGCCAGACCAGAGGAGGCACTGGCCCCTAGCCCGTCCCCCTGCCAGGCTGCCATGCTGCTTCAGCCCCGACAGTCTGGACTGCCGCATCTCTGGCCCTGCTACTGGGGCTGCCACGGCTGTGCATCTCTGGCCCTGGCCTCACTAATGGGGCTGCCACGGCTGCCGCATCCCCGGCCCCATGTCCGCTACCAGGGCTGTTGTGTTCCTGGCCCCACTACTGGGGCTGCCGTGGCCCTGGCTGTGCTACCAGGGCCGCCAGCTCTCTTGCCTCTGGGGATCCCAGCCAGGACTCCCTGGTCCAGGAACATCCATGGCCCTGCCTGACCACGGATGTTGCCGGATGAGGAAGTCCCAGTTTTGGAAGGTCCAACCTGTAGTGACAAAATTGTAGTCATATGGTCATTTCATGATGATACTATAAGGCAGATGGTGCCTAACTGTACATTTCTTATCTTAGTATATTTGAACTTTAAGTGTAACTTTGATTCTATATTTTTGAACAGTATAAAGCTTGTTTCTCAGATAATTACAACATTCCTGTCACGTTTTCTACTGTTAAACTACTGATAAATCCTTTTATGTCTAATTCCATTTTGATGGAGCTTTTTCCTCGGGAATTCTTTTGAGACACAGTCAAATTTTTCCTCGGGAATGTAAACAAGACTGGCAAATGGTTATTTTTACAGTTTATAATTCAGCTAAACCCAAGTGGAATTTCACTGGATAAAGAAAAGACACTTTGCTAGCCCAAGAGCTTTCTCCATGTGAAACTTCAAAGATTTTGCTCCAAGCAATGAAGGTGTTAAGGCTTTTCCAAATAAACCACCACAAGAAGCTTTTAAAAATGAATGTATTAAGCAATCTAAATCTAAAAGATGTGACTAGCTCCCATTAGTATGAAAGAGCTTAGACCTGAAAATTCTTTTAAAATAATGTTAGATGTTATGATGGGTCAATCTTGACATGAATATTTTATAAAAATCACAGTGAAGTTGCAATTGAAGGCACAATAGGTCAATTACTTGATGTCCTACTGATAAGGCAAAATAAGAACAGTTTAGGTTTTTTAAAACCTTATATTATAAACAACCACCTTGGGTACATAAAAAGATTTCTGGAAAAAAGTGTAGTGAATTTCTTTAATTTGATATGTCTGTTACATACAAATAAAGATAAGATGGATATTTTAGGTCTTTCTGTAACTAAGAAGTATTGTAAAGTAAGGATGTTAAGTTCTAGCCAACTAGTCGATTCCGCCCCCCTTGATACCTCTATTAGATAGAAGCAGCAAAGGGGGAGGGGTATTTTAAGGCGGAGTTCAAAGGGCTCAGCTGCGTGGCACTCGGTGATCCTCAGTGGCTCAGCTGTGTGGCACTGCCTCTTTGAAACGCTGAGGCGGTGTTTCAAAGTGGCACTGTGGAGCCTGGGGTCAGCTGGGGACCCCCCAGCTGATCCTGGGCTCCCTGCGGCATTTCAGCGGATCCTGGGATCAGCTGTGGACTCCCCAGCTGATCCTGGGTTCCGCTGAAATGCCAGGGGGAGCCTGGAATCAGCTGGGGAGTCCCCCAATGACCCTGGGCTCCATGCTGCGCTGCGGCTATGAAATGCACAAGAGCCCTCGCTGGGGACTCTTGTACATTTCAAAGCTGGCACACTATGTGCAGCCCGGATCAGCGGGAGTTCCCGCTGGCCCCAGGCTTCATGCGGAGTTCTGCATTCCTCCAGCAGGGGCTATTGTACATTTCAAAGGAGGAATGCGAAAGTGCCTACTGACTAGTCAAGTAGTCGATGGAAATTCCATCGACTACTCGACTAGTCAATTAACCGATATTTAACATCCTTATTGTAAAAGAAACTGCCACTGAGAAATAAAGAGAGAGTAGTACCTTAAATTGGGAAAGCAACTCATCCCCTACTGTTAATGGGCCTGGCTCATTTTCTCGTGTTTCAGCCCTCTTCAAGATTTCATCTATATCCATTTCCTGAAAAAAAGAGAACATTTCTCTTTTATCTTTAAAGGACTAAAAACAGGAATAGATTGATGTGTCCAGCATATGTGGAAAGTTAGCCCTGCCTACCTGCGGTTCCTGCTCTTCTCCTTCAGGTTCCTTAAAAAGTTCTTCAGCACCAAACTTTAAAATTGCTGACAATTCTTCCTTATTAAAAGGAGTAGAGCTGAAAATACAAAAAATAAACATTCATTTTCTACTATTTATAAAAACACTAACTTAATATTAGCAAGACAAATTTCTCCATAATTAAACCAATTTTTCTTCTCAATTTTCTGCACTGTCAGAAAAAGTTGCATCTAACATGCAATATGAAAAAAAGTTTTTGAAGGTAGCAAAAGTAATTTTGAATCAGAATTAAGAATTCTTTAAATTTTACATATCCAAATTCACGAGATATACTTCCGCACACAACATCTAAAAAGTAAAATTATTTTTAGTCGATGTTGATATGTTATCACCCTTGTGCAGCAGTATACCTTGAAGGAGTGGAACCTGTGTGAAGTACAGTCTTCCCTGTAGTGTCCATTCTCTGAATTACTAAATGATCTAACACCATCTTCTTTTTCGCTCTTTCAAGAATATCTTCCTCTACAGATCCCTTTGTGACTAGTCGATAAATATTAACCTACGTACAAAAAATTAAAAAAACTTTACATAAACATTTGGAAATTACACATTAAAACAATCTAAGATTAACAAATATTATGGAAAAAGGGAAAGAAAAAATAAAGATGCCAAATCTTTGTTTTCAATGTCCTAATTTTCTGTTAATTTGTTTCCAGATTTAAATTCATTTTAGAGATTGTCAGCTCTTTTACTCAAATATCTCCATAAGCAGTTTCCTAAGTAATGTAATTCCAGAACCTAAACTCCAGTGATGAGGCACATAGATTCAGCTATCTTCTAGAATAGCATCCATGAACAATTTATGCTTAAATCATGCTACAGTTGTGGCAGACCTATAGCTTGCCCCATACTAATGGCAATTATCCTCTCATATTCATTGCTATGAAAAAGCAAGTTCCAGATTCTCAATGAAAAAGTCCTGTTTTAGTCAATATAAAGCTAAATTAAGCTCTAATACAGAAGAAATTTCATATCACATTTAATGTAGGGAGCACAGCAGCTTGAATCTACTATTATAAAGTGAGCATCCTACTTGCACAGATGTTATATATGTATTATATACAAAAACACACAAACACCTTATATTGAGAATTATCTATGAACCCAAAATGTATTGATCTAAAAATGTACAGACTTTGGCGCTCAATCCTGACCTGACAGACCCCCTATTACAGGTTCAGGGCTTAAAGCTGGAATATACATACCTGTTTCTTTTGGCCAATTCTATGAGCTCTAGCCTGTGCCTGCAGATCATTCTGAGGGTTCCAGTCAGAATCAAATATAACTACTGTGTCAGCAGATGCCAAGTTTATACCTAGACCTCCAGCTCTTGTAGACAGTAAAAAGCAAAAATCCTGTAAGTAGAAGACAAAGAAATGCATTATAAATATGGTATCAAAATCCATCCCAAATCAATCTGGAACTTAAATGAATTTAGATTGCATAAGCTCTTTGGGGCAGAAACAATCTTTTAAAAGGTGTATTTGGGCAGGGCCTAGCACAGTAGAATCCTGGGTCTATAACTGCAGCTTGCTCCAGTTGCTACCACAATACAACTAATAAGTATTGATATCAAGTACATTTTTTAAAGTAAATATTAAGGCTTTTTATGCTGATGGAAATCCCAAGGATGTGGGACTGCCTACAACAAAAAGTGAGGATGAATCTGACTTGCTAAATCTAGATAACCTTCACAAAGAGATAAGTTATCTCTTCCTAATGTTAAATGACAAAAAGAGCCAGAATCCTAGAAGGTAGACACCAACAGAAAGAATAAGTGACATAAGTAAGTTATGAAGTAGAGTATTTGTGACCATTTGGATAAAACTAAAATCTTGTCTTTTACTGTAATAATTTTTATCATAATTATTAATAGCAAGAAATAAAATATAAGTAATAGAAAAAGACACAGCAAATTCCATAAGTGAAAATACATAGTAGCCTACCTCTGAGCCTTCTGCATTAAAATGATCCAGTGCTTGCTTCCTCAATTCCCCTTTTATTGATCCATCTAATCTCTAGAAAGATTGAATGTGCCAGTTAAAATATAAGTCCATATAAAAGTTAGTTCTTACAATGTACAGGTTGAACATCTCTAAACCAGGACTCTCTGGTCCAGCAACTTCCGTGGTCTGGCAGGGCCAAAGAGTTCTGGTGGAGAGCTGGCTGCTAAGAGACCAGCAGGCTGGCAGGGCAGTGGGCTACTGGCAGTGAACTGTCAGCAGGGCCCCTGGTCTGGCAAAATCTCTCATCAAGGATGGTCAGGTCCCGAAGGTGGTGCACCAAGGAGGTACAACCTGTTCCACCAATTACAGTAGGTGTAGAAGAGCCTAAGTCTTCTGCTCATAAATACTTAAGTAAAACTGTAAAGATAATTTGGAAAGGCACTTTTCTGCTAAATAAACACGATATTAAGACAGTATATGCTGAAAGAGAATGTGAACTCTTTAGGCCAGGAGTGGGCAATAATTTTTGAAGGGAGGACACTTCAAAAATTTTCAAAGTGGTTGTGGGCTGTCCCGGAAATGCTGGAGCCTTGGGCAGAAGGGGCAGGTCCTTTAAATAGAAACAAGTGAAAGAGCTCACGCGTCCCATGTGGCTCCCAATCAGCGTGGCAGGGCTGGCTACTGCAAGCCTTTTCAATTGTTTCTATTTAAAAGGCTCACATCTTAGCAGCTGCCAGGAAGGCACAATCCCTTTAAATAGAAGCAGTTGAAAGGGCTCATGTCTCCCTGGCTCCCAGGCAATGCATTAGGGCAGGGGTGGCCAATCCATTATACGAAGAGAGCCGAAACAGCGGCAGAAAAAATGCGAAGAGCCGTACCAGCCAGAGTTGTTGAGAAAAAAGAGAGAGAGAGAAAAAAAGGTGCTGACCCTTTAAAAATGTTAGGCTTTGGGACCACATCAGGCTCCCGCTGGCCACCACCATCTTGCTGACGCCATTTTGAATTGCCGCACCAGACGCCTCCCCTGCACCCACTGAGCACAGGGAGCAGGGGCAACTTCGCGAGCCGCAGGGGAGGCTTTGTGAGTCGCACTTTCAGGGGTGAAGAGCCGCATGTGGCTCGCGAGCCGTGGGTTGGCCACCTCTGCTTTAGGGGATGGGGACGAGAACAGCCGCACAGGCTGGATAAAAGAGGTAGGTGGGCCGGATGTGGCCCACTGACAGGCTTTTGTTCAGTCCTGTCGTCTTAGGCCAGTACAAGAACAACAACAAACTTTTACCTGAAAAGGGAACTGACGATACTTCAAATATTCTGCTAGGATGTCCAGCATCCTCACCATCTGAGAGAAAATAAGAACTCTGTTGCCACGCTCCCGTAGGCGAATCAGTAGCTTATCAAGAAGGATTAGTTTCCCGCTGCTACGGATTAAATGCTGCAGGAATAATAAGTGTCTTTATTACCAAATGAATCCACATACACTTGTATTCAGTGACCAGAACAGTACATTTTTATAAGATAAATGACAAAGTACTTGTGCATTAATCAAAAGTTGAATAATTAGTAAATCAAATAAGCAGAATATTATATTCAATTCCACCTCAGTATAACAGGACAGTATGAATTAAGCCTGCCTCAAGCAGACAAAAGTAAGCAATGAGAGCCATGGTTGCTAGGTAGATGATGAGAGCTTTATTAATAAAGTATTTGTGGACAATTAAGAAAAAATACATCAAGTACAATCAGAAGGCAACTTTTTGAAATCTATAATATTTAATCTACAATGACGCCTAACTCTTCAAAATATAATTTGCTGGGCTGTCCTAGTCAGTAGCAGCAGTCTGAAGAATGTTCATACTATTTTAATAGAAAACTTCACTGGAACTTTCAATTAAGTCAATTTCATTCACTTCGGTTTACTAAACATAAGGCCTCTTTAATTTTCTTTTGCTTTTTACTGATTTTTAACAAAAAATGCCCATGTTTTACAATTTTTTTAAAACTAATTTTCACCTGAATTTTGGACCACTCAAATACACGAAAACATTGATTATGTTAAGAAAATCCAATATATTACACATTAGTTATATGTGTGTATATTAATATAGCCCTAAGTGCATATGTGAGGCTGACTGTTAAAGAAGCATAGTGTCTGATACTCATATGCACACAAATGTGTGTGTGCGCGCGCGTGTGCGCACGCACTCATGTATGTGTGCAAGAGAAAGACTTTTTGAATCCCAAAAAAAGTAGTTCTGGAATTCTCTGGATTTTGCTCCCCTGCTGTGGAAGTAGAGATGGAGAGTTGGTAATCAGACCTGACCACAATGGTAACAAGATTGCTTTCTTTTAAAAGAAACATTTTATGAAAAATTGTAACATGGTTTTATGAAACTAAACACATTTCACTAAATAAACAACTACTGCATTAAAACCTGTTTTTCATTTTAATACTCTAACTTTTCTCTATTTTTTTCTGCCTTCCTGTCCCTGAACATTAAACCCACTATTTATCCAGGACATCACCATTTGGCACCAATTTTTCCCAGTTTTTAATTTTTGTAATACATACTGGTATTTTACTGGGAAATTTTAAACAATTTAAAAACTGAAAACAAAGGATCTTGATTAGACAAAGTCAGATTTGTAACTAAATACAATTGCTATAGAACTATGTTACTACCCTAGATCAGTGTTTCTCAACCAGTGGTATAAGTACCCTAAACAGTACTCGAGAGACGTCTGGGAGGTATGTCAACACAACTGAAATTTGAAGAAAACTGAATTTTTGTTTTAAATTTTGCAGTGCTTTATTATTTTTGTACTTTTTACACCCAAAAATTTCATCGCCCGCCCGGCTACGATTAAATTGTATAAACAAATGTGTTGCAATGGAAGAAAAAATTGTGTGTGTCTGAAAACTATAGGTACTGGGGGGGTACTTTTTTTTTTAAAGGGGTACTTTATAAAAAAAGGTTGAGACACACTGCTCTAGATGATGTTCAAAAGGCAGAGAAGTTATCTAGCTTGTTTGTCTGTTTGTTTTAACCAGGAACAACAGTCAGATACAGTAAAACTCCAATAGTACGGCATCCAATAGTCCGGCACTCCTGATAGTCCGGCATCAAAATGGCAAGAGCCTAGTGAGTGAGCTTCGGCAAAAAATGAGTCACAAGGTAACAGCGGCAGCTGAACTGAGCAAAAGGGTAAAAAGGCTTAAAAAACTAAAACATTATAGTATACTGTATACAGTATGTACAATAAAAGGGTTAAGAACACTTTATATACAGTATATAATGTATACAGTATATATATAACCTGCTTATAGTACCTCCTGATAGTCCGGCATATCTGATAATCCGGCACCACCTAAATCCCATAGGTTCTGGATTATCGGAAGTCTACTGTATTATGGTATTTGAGTGTCTTAAAAGTAAAAAGTAAAACAACTTTTAATGCTTTAAAAGCGAGACAGTATCATGGTGAAACTTGGAACAATATACAAGTGAGTGCCTTAAAAGTTCCTCTCTCCTCACAACCAATCCTATCCTTATTCATAAAAAAAAATTACAGGACAACTAATTTTTTCAGGTATCAGAGGGGTAGCCGTGTTAGTCTGAATCTGCAAAAGCGGCGAGGAGTCCTGTGGCACCTTAAAGACTAACCGAAGTGTTGGAGCATAAGCTTTCGTGGGCAAAGACCCACTTCATCAGATGCATGTAGTGGAAATTTCCAGAGGCAGGTATAAATATGCAGGCCAGAATCAGGCTGGAGATGACGAGGTGGATCCAATCAGGGAAGATGAGGCCCACTTCTAGTAGCTGATCTGGAGGTGTGAATTCCAAGAGAGGAGAAGCTGCTTTTGTAGTTAGCTAGCCATTCACAGTCTTTGTTTAATCCTGAGTTGATTGTGTCAAACTTGAAGATGAACTGTAACTCAGCAGTTTCTCTTTGAAGTCTGGTCCTGAAGTTTTTTTGCTGCAGGATGGCTACCTTTAGATCTGAAATTGTGTGTCCAGGGAGATTGAAGTGTTCCCCTACAGGTTTTTGTATGTTGCCATTCCTAATATCTGATTTTTGTCCATTGATTCTTTTACGTAGGGACTGTCCAGTTTGGCCAATGTATATAGCAGTGGGGCATTGTTGGCACATGATGGCATATATTACGTTAGTAGATGTGCAGGAGAATGAACCAATGACAGTATGGCTGATCTGGTTAGGTCCTGTGATGGTGTTGCTGGTGTATATATGTGGGTAGAGTTGGCACTGAGGTTTGTTGCATGGATTGGTTCCTGAGTTAAGAGTTGTTATGGTGCGGTGTATAGTTGCTGGTGAGAATAATTTTTTCAGGTATCTAAAAGGGTGTCATAAGGAGGAGGGAGAAAACTTGTTCATCTTGGCCTCTGAGGATAGAACAAGAAGCAATGGGCTTAAACTGCAGCAAGGGAGGTTTAGGTTGGACATTAGGAAAAAGTTCCTTACTGTCAGGGTAGTCAAATACTGGAATAAATTGCCCAGGGAGGTTGTGGAATCCCCATCTCTGGAGATATTTAAGAGTAGGTTAGATAAATGTCTCAAGGTCCCTTCCAGTCGTAGTAGTCTATGATTCTATAACTAGTTGGATCTGTTTAATTTTTTGTTTAATTGCCTGGGGGCATGCAGAATATAGCTGAGTTCCTGGAAAAAGTATGCTGTCCCACAGGTGCAGTACACATTGAACTGAACACTAGGGATGCGAACGGGTAACCAGTTACCTGGAGAATGGTCTGCTGTGGGCGAATGGCTGCTCCAGCTCTGCATGGCTCGAGCTGGGAGCCAGCCCTAGCCTTGGGGTTGGGAGTCAGCGGAGACTGGGAGCCAGGAGCTGGCAGAGCCAGCTCCAGTCCCAGTGCAGAGCTGGAAGTGTGAGCCCTATATCCTGGGGGGCTGGAGCCATGAGCTACTGCTAGTCGGTTTACTGGTTAAATGTTAGATTAACCTAAATTTAACTGGTTAACTCAGCATTTCCCAAACTATGGGCTGTGGCCCGGTACCGGGCCGCGGCAAAAATATACCGGGCCTCAGCGTGGCTGCCAGGGTGTTCTGGGCTCCAAGCGTACCCGTGCAGCGCCGCGTCCCCAAGCCCTGGCTGGACGGAGGATCGATGGGAGTTCCCGTCTCCCAGCGTGCCCGTGCGGCGCCGCGTCCCCAAGCCCTGGGCTGGGCTGGGCAGAGGATGCAGCCGGGGTTGCTGGATGGCGGTGGTCTCCATGGGTGAGTGATGGACTACTTCTTATGGGAATTCAGTGGCTCCTCCAGGGGGCGGGCTCTCTGTAGGGGCAGCACAGTGCTTTGGCAGTGCCGGGGAGCGCAGGCCACCTGGCAAGGGCAGCAGGAAAGGGCTTCGCCTCCTCAGAAGCACGTGTGTTTTCATGCAGCCAAGCCTGTGTCATTGGTTTTCCTGTCACGTGATACAGCAGCCTCAGCTTGTTTCTACACAGTGGGACAACGTGCACGTCCTCTTAGGTTAACTGCTTAAGCTTTCTTCATTTATTTTCAATAATATACCCTCTCATTTTCATCTTCAATATGGATAAATGGCTGAAGAATGTGACTGGAAATACAACTAAAAAATGTTTGAACGATGTGCAACCTAGTACAAGTGTGCAACCTAGTACAAGTGAGAATAAGAAGATAAAAACTCCTTGGACCCTCAATTATTCTGATGAGTATTTGAAATTTGGTTTTATAAGTATGGGTAGTGATAATCACTTGCCATTATGCCTAATCTGTCTCACAGAACTATCCAACGAGTGCATGAAACCATCAAAACTGAAACGCCATTTGGAATGCAAACATCCAGAATATGCGAGTAAGCTCATGGATTTTTGCATAAATAAGAGAAATGAATTAGCTTTTGCTAAAAAAAAAAAAAAAAAAAAAAAGCATGAAAAGTGCACTTTCTATGGGCTCTTCAAATGAAAACTTTGTGTTGGCTTCATATGAAGTT
Organism: Rafetus swinhoei; assembly: GCA_019425775.1. NCBI lineage: Eukaryota > Metazoa > Chordata > Testudines > Trionychidae > Rafetus > Rafetus swinhoei. The sequence goes on from CM033427.1 coordinate 62,687,200, forward strand.
TCAAAACTAATAGCCGAGACAGGTTACCCGCATACTGTTGGCAAAAGGTTAATACTTCCTGCATTGCATATTATTACATCCCGTATTTTTGGAGGAAAAAAGGGAAATCAGTTGGGTTCTCTGTCTTTATCCAATAATACAGTGAAACGTAGAATTGAAGAAATGGCAAAAAATATTGAAGAAATGCTCATTCATCGAATACAGAATAGTCAGGTTTTTGCATTACAAGTGGATGAAAGCACTGATATAGCTGATGCTGCCAATTTGATGTGTTTTGTTAGATACGATTATGAAAACTTCATTCAAGAAGATCTCTTATTTCGTAAACCACTTCCAACAAGAACAACAGCTGCTGAAATTTTTAAGCTAATCAATGATATTATTATTCAAAGCAATATTGACTGGAATAAGTGTGTTGGACTGGCAGTGATGGGGCTCAAGCAATGGCAGGGTCTCGCACTGGGCTTGTCCCGCGGATTCGAGCTGTAGCGCCTGACTGTGTATGGGTGCACTGTAGTATTCACAGAGAGGCACAAGCTGGGAAAACTATGCCATCACTTTTGAGTTCCACTCTTCAAGAATGTGTGAAGTTTATAAATTATATAAAATCTCGTCCTTTGAATTCCAGAATCTTTACTGCTTTGTGCAACGAATTAGGAAGTGAACATTAGCATCTCTTACTACACTGTGAGGTTCGATGGCTGTCGAAAGGAAACATTTTGAAACGACTCTTTGAAATGAAGGATGTTTTATTGTTCTTGGAGCGACACCTTCCATCGGCAAAAAATGTTATATTTACATTTAAGGACAGGTTTCATGAATTTGATTGGTTAACAATGGTGGCTTACTTATGTGTTATATTTTGTCTTTTAAATGATTTAAGTTTGAATTTACAAGGCACTAAAATTAATATTTTCAAAGTTCACAAAAAAGTTGAGGCAACAATTAAAAAACTTCGTTTATGGGCACAGCGAGTTAACAAGAGAAACTTTAAGTCTTTTTGTACTTTAACTGAATTACAAGAAAAATATGCTGAAACTAATATCTCAGATGCGATTTCTGCAGCAATCCAAGAACACCTCTTGGGGCTAACATCAAGTTTAAATGAATATTTTCCTCCAATTGATGCCAGTAAACTGTGGATTAAGAACCCGTTTACTGTTGACACTGAAAATGAAGAAATACTACAATTGACTGCATCAGAAGTGGATTCATTAATTGAACTTTCCTGTGACTCTGCCTTAAAAGAGAACTTTGATAAACTCTCCTTGATTGATTTTTGGTTGAGCTATAGAAATGAATATTCACATTTATCTGAGAAAGCAGTCAAATTCTTAATGCCTTTCGTCACGACATATAAGTGTGAAACTAGTTTCTCATCTTTGGTTTTCTTCAAAAATAAATATAGAAATAGATTGAATGTTGAACCAGATTTGAGGATAAAACTTTCTTCTTTTGCTCCTGACAAAGTTGCTATGTGATGCAAAACAACATCACTCTTCCCATTAGTTCTCTTTTTAGTTATTTAAAAGCTATAAAGTGCACACAAATGACTTATATTCAACTCATTCAATTATAAATAAACAAACTTTACAACTGTTAAAATTCTACTGGTTAAACTGTAATTAAGATTTATGTTATGTACTGTTATTATTGTGAATAAATAATAAACAGTAAAAATGTATTCATTTTTCCTTTTTTTTTTAATATGCATTTATATTTTTGGGCTGCAAAAAACAGTACTAAAAAAAAAAAATGGGTTCCAACTAAAGTAAAAAGTTTGGGAAACCCTGGTCTAGCCGGCTTTCTATCCATCTTACAATCCACTTATCCAATCCATATTCCCTTAACTTTCTGGCAAGAATGTTGTGGGTGATCGTATCAAAAGTATTGCTAAAGCTGGCACTCACAGCTTTGGGAGGACCAGAAACTTATTTGCATATTCATCATTTGCTTAATGAATATGCAAATATGCAAATGAACATTACCAGTCCTCCAAAAGCTCCTTAATGGATTTACTGGTCCCCGTGTCAAAAAGTTTGGGAACCCCTGGGTTAACTGATTAACTGGGATTTTGCATCCCTACAGATCACCATTATTTTCTGTACATAGTAAACATGTATCCACTAAAATTAATATTTATACAGTATAATAGGTTCATGGAACTTTAACATAGGTATGATTAGCTAAAATCTTAATCCTGTAAACATTTACATACATGCTTAATTATAAGTATGCAAGTAGCTTCACTGAAATCAATGGGACTATTTTGCTGCATACACTTAGGATAAGTGTCTGTAGCAACAGGGTACAGGTTGAACCTCCCTGGTCCTGCACCCTCAGGACGTGACCTGTCCTAATGAGGGGATTTGACGGATATGGGGAGGACACTGCCACTCCCTCCGACTGGCTCTGCTCCAGCCCTGCTGCTACAGGGCTTGGTCTTGGCTCCGGTCTGCTTCTGCCAGCCAGGGCTTTCCGAGGACAGAGATCCTAAGCCACCACAGCCCCGCTTCTGTCCTGCCTGGCCAAGGCTTCCCAGAGACAGGGCTCCGCGGCTGGCTGGGACTCCCTGGGACAGGCCTCACCAGTCTCGCTGCTGCCCCACCTGGAAGGGCTCCCTGGAGACAGGGCTCACCGTTCCAATGGTAGGGCTCCCCACTGCTGGACTCCTGACTGGCTCGCATTCCCGGGTGCTAGGGTTCTCTGGTCCAGCAATATTTGGCCAGATCCTGCTGGACCACGGATGTTGCCAGACCAGAGAGTCCTGGATTTAGGAAGTTCAACCAGTATAAGAAATATTCTAGGGTAAAATTAAGATGCAATTTGTGCATCATTTACAGTTTTTCAAAAACTCGTTATCTTTTTAAAGATAAGGAGTAGGGAGGCTATTATTTAGAATATGCATCTGTTAGAATGATTGATAAAGCTGCATTTTTTACAAATATGGCCTATGATTTATGTACAAATTTATACTCAATAAGCCAAATTTTAAGATAATTATGTTTCAGCCTTCTTAGCTCCTCCAGCTCTAGAGCTGCAAGTGAGGGGATGGGGGAAGCAGGCCAGACAGTTCCTGTGGCCCCAGGACTGCAGCAGAAAACTCAGGGGAAGAGCGTTCCTGAGGCCAGAAGAGCTGTCAGCCCCATGTGCCACAGAAGCCAGAGGAGTTCTCAGCTCTGTGACTTGCCTTGAGGTGTCAATCATAGGCAACCTCCCCGCAGCAGTACTCTTTCCCTATAATAAACCCCTGGGTAGAACAACCAAATAGCTAGAATCCTTAAGGTTTCATTATAGCAAAGGAGTACTGTATTAATTGTTTAGCAGGCTATATTTGTCATCAGTTATTCTATCCTCTACTTCACTATAAACTCATGTAAGTTTATACTTAAACTGCATTAGAAAGCAGTCATTACAGTAGTATCTTGGCCTTTTCATTTGTTCTATTTCAGATTGATTTTAAAATTAGGGATGTTAAAATATGTTTAATGAAGTAAATGTGTAACCGCTGAAAATGTCAGTGGTTACATGGTTACAAGTGGGGAGGCAGTCAGCTTCTGCCTACCCCCAAGTGCTGCTGCCTCTGATGCAGTGGGAGGTGGAGAAGGGCTCAGTAGGAGCCACTGTGGATTGGAAGCCTACATGTAACCATGCACACAGTTACATTTTCACATCCCTATTAAAAATCAGTCACGTTTTCCTTTTATTCAAAATACAGTCTCAAATTTTCAACCCAATCGAGTCTACTTATCTTTTAATTAAATCAATCTGCCGTACTTTTATTCAAAAATAAGGATAGATCACTATACTAATCATGACACAAAATGGAAACTAGGAAACAAATATCAATTCAATCACATATCAATAATACAAAATATACATCACAAGTTCAAAATATACATCACAAGTTCAAGTCTTCACTTTACGTAGTATGCTTCAATAGGACAATTGATAGCTAAATACGGTATAAACTATTTTTGTGCATATTTAAAAAAATAAAATAAAATTAAGTAAACAGTTTTATTAAAAAAGTATCTTTACCTGTAAGGCCTCTTGTTTATTATAGAATTCATTATCATCTGGTGGTTTAATGAGGTAGCAATGGTTACAACACTTCTTGAGTTCCATCATGATGTTCAAAAAGCCTGAGGTACTGCCCTTTGAACCTTTACTGAGGGCTTTATAATTCCTGGTTAAAATCCACCTATGATATAGAATATGTAGTGTAATTTTTAACCACATTGGGGGACGGGGGAAGGAGCAAAGAGGAGACAAAAGGTGGCAGGCAGCTATAAAATCACACAGTAACTGCATGAAAAAAAAATGAAGTTCCAAAAATTAAACTTGCAAGTATCTCATAAAACAACCCGACTGAAAGGAAATGAATATGAGTTCCAATAAAATAAATCTTAAAAGCAGAGCCCATAAAAGTGAAATCCATTCAAGACAAAAGTCTCAGGGGTTAAACAAGGCCAGGATTTTACAAGTCTTTATTACATGCTAAAAAAATATCTGTTTAGAAGTTAGTATCATGAAAAGACTCAATAAAATAGGACAATCACACTTATACAGGAAGCAGGTGGTGGGTTTTTTGGTGTGTCTCTATTTCATACTTTCCTACTTACTTGTAATATTGCTTCTGCAATGCACTCATCTCCATTCTCAAAATCTGTTCAACCTTGGCAGGTAAAGATTTTTCTACATCTTTCTTAACCCTCCGTAACAGAAATGGCTCAAGTTCTTTGTGAAGACTTGCATAGCCAAATTCTCTCCCTTTACCATGCTCCTCTTCAAAATCTTCCCAGGAAGAAAACCTTAAGGTAACACAAAAAATTTCAGTGGAATCAGGTTTTTCTGTTTCTCTGTAGCATTTGAAAAATGAAGGACTAAAACACTCTTGAGAGGGAAATGGACTAAAAAATGACTAGTTAGTTTTGCCAAACTGAGAGCAGATTGGAGAAAAATTCAGAATATCCTCCATGGAGAGAGGCACGCTTCCTGCATTTGGCCCAACTGCTGGAAGCTTTCCTAGTGTCCAGACCGGGGCTTTGCACGGACAGCCAGCCCTACATAACCTCCTCCACCGATATCCTGCCTATTCCCCACTCTTATGCTGCCCCTCCCTTAGGCCCCCAGCCACTGCTTGCCAACTCCCTCCTCCTCTCTACCTCCCTCCTCCACAAGGCCCCTACTGCCTGCCACCTATGTCTCGCCTCTCCTCTCCTCACGAGGCCCCCTCCTCTTCTCCACACTCCCCCTAAGATCCTGCTGCACATAGTCTCTACCTCTTCCCCTCCTCCAACTTGAACACATACAAAATCTTTTTCGGGGGGGGGGGGAAGGGAGGAGAAGAGGGAAGCATTTGCTCTCCTCAGGTGTCCCTAACTGATGCTTGCTGCTTGCAAGGAGGAGGGGAATGCCGAGAGGTGGGGCCATATGGGTAGGGATTCAAAAAAAGAGGAGAGATGCAATCAGGGGCTGGTTGTGGAGGCCTGGGAGAAAGGGCAGAGCAGAGAGTGAAAGAGGACAAGTGCAGTCAGGGCCACCACACCCCAGGTACTGTGAAAGGCAGTGGCTGGTGGCTGCACAGCAAGAGATGCTTAGCCTCCTTTGGCCTATTATACCCAACACCTAGAATATCCTCCTGTATGGGATGCCAACATTTCAACATTTGTTTTAATCCTGAATTCGGATGAAAAAATGAAATTTCAAAGTTTTTTGTGGAAAGGAAATTTTGATCAGGAAATACAAACATTTCTTTTTGACATATTTGATCAAGAAATGAAATATTTTGCTATTCTGGAAAACAGAATGTTTATTTTTGTTTATTGAACTTACAGAAAATGCTTCATTTTGAATTAGTTCAATAAACTGCATTTGCTCATAGTAGTACATTGCTTCATGGGAACTATAGTATGAGAACTTGGGGGTTCTTGTATTCCCCTAGAGTTCAGGTCCACTTGCCCAAATTACATTTCCTATGTTTCATCAAGTCACATTTCTCTCATAATGCACCATATAGCTCAGAGGCAAATCCATAATGGGAGATGTAATTGCTGTGAAGAATCCAGTCAATATTAAGAATGGGTGCCAGAACAAGTCCCTTTAAAAAACAATGCACTGTAAGGGAAGTAGTCTTGACACAGTTAATTCAGATGCATTTTGACTACAAAGGCTTTGTTTCGAATCTCTTCAACAAAAGATTGATTAATTCATTTTAGGTTAAGCTGATCCAAAATTTAATATTTCATTTAGATTTTCCTCAACAGAAAATCAAAAGTTTTCAGCAAAACCGAATTTCTCAGCAAAAAAAAGTCTGAATTTGTAGGAGCTACATTTTCCAGGAGAAAACCAATTCCAATGGAAAACTCCCAACCAGCTCTGAAATGCAAATATATTAACAACATAGTGAAAATCAAATTACTGTTCAGACTGCTTGCATTTTTATGTAAATATAGTTGGAGAGGGGATTAGGCTATGATTTTCAATAACATTTAGTTTAGTACAATGGACCATACAGCATCACTGGTTCTGATGTCAATATAGACTTCTGCATATGAACCAATGACACTATATTTCCTTTTGTATTTTATGGTCATAAATAAGCTTTACTGGAGGACATATGAGACAGAGGCCTTTGCTATGCAAATATAATTGACATTAACTGGTAACATTAGCAGCTGTCTCAAAGAAAATGATTGAAAAGTTGCTGAGAATTAAGGGTATGTCTACACAGCAAAGTTATTTCATAATAACAGCCGTTATTTTGAAATAACTTTACTAGTGTCTACACAGCCAAACCGCTATTTCGAAATTAATTCAAAACAGCGGCGCGCTTATTTCGAAATAAGTGCTGTGTAGACACTTATATCGAAATAGGGGGCCTCCAGCCTTCCCAGGGTGCCCTGGTGGCCACTCCAGCCTCAACCAAGAACACTCCTCTCCTTCCCCGCTCCCCGGAGCCCTTAAAGGAGCTGACTCTTGCCACAGTGCCTGTGCCAGCTCCAAGCCTGCCAGCCCAGAGCCAGCAGTCACTGCCCCTGACTCAGTGGACCCAAAACATGAGCCAATAAGCCCACTGGCAGCCAGCCCTCCACCGCTCCCCAGGAGCAGTCTGACAGCTCCCAGGAGCCTGCCAGGGCCCAGAGAAAGTGGGCTCCTTCCTGGTCCAGGGTGGAGATCATGGACCTTATTCAGATTGGGGGGGAATGCCCCCAACGTCCATGATCTCCGCACTAGACGGAGGAATGTGGCCGTCTATGGCAGGATAGCTGCCAGCCTGGCCACCAAAGGCCACATGCAAACCCAGGAGCAGGTTTGCATGAAAATCAAGTTGGTCCGGCGAGACCCCCAACCCTGAGCTTCCCCCCCTCCCCATTCTTCCTCTTGATCCCCCCTTCTAGCTCTCTCCTCCCAGGTTTGCCCCTCCTCTCTCCCAACCTCTCTTCTCCCCTCTCCCGCCTCCTTTCCCCAGTCTCACCAGAGTTTCATTCCCCTCCCCTCAGTTTTGTTAAATAAAGAGAGTTTGTGTTCATGAAAATACGTGTATTTTATTTGACATCAGGAAGGGCGGTTAGGGAGGGGTAAGTGGAAGGACGTGAGGGAAGAATGAGGCACAAGCCCCCAGTGGGGTACACCAGGGAGGCTCTTAGTGCTCCTCAGGGTGGAAGCTCTCCTGCAGGGCCTCCTGGATACTGACAGCACCCCGCAGCCAGGCTCGCAGCAACGCATCCACGAGAAGCACCAGAGTGCCCAGGGTCAGCTCTGGCTCCATGTTGCAGAGTGCTGTGGTGTCCCGAGTGAGGACAACCAGAGCACGCAGAGACAAAATGCTTTGCTGTCCCTCATCGAGGTAGGCAAGCAAGTAGGGAAAGCTGAGAACCGGCTGTCCGGGGGGGTCCCTTTAAGCACAGGCCTCAGATAGCCTTAGGCAGCAGCCACACAAAGTAACTCCTGACCTGATGCCCTGCCGGACCTGGTTCCGGCTGGCCTTAAGTGCGATTCAGCGTCCACTCAGTGTGGATGCGCTATTTCAAAATAGCAAAAAGCTATTTCGAAATGCATTTTGTGTGTAGACGCATTATTTCGAAATAACGCTGTACTGTAGACACACCCTTACTGTGTAGAGATAATCCTCCAGAATAAGATGAGGTATACTGTCAGAATTGTAACCTGCATTAAGAAATATGGTTTCCAGTATCAACCCATTTTAATAGTTTTCTAAAAACAGAAAAGTTTTAAACTATTATCAAAGTTATCTACAAGAAGTGGCATGAAAAATAATCTGCTATCTGTTTAAATAGGCTATTTTAAAGTATTTTTTCTTTGTGAAATTTTCTGTTTAAGAATTTTATATTAACAAGAGTATGCAAAATCTTACTTTTCTGGCATGATGAAGTGCAACAAAGACCAGAGCTCTTTGAGGGAATTTTGAAGAGGAGTTCCAGTGATAAGAAGACGATGGTTCGACTTAAAGTCTATTAACGACTTATACAGAAGGGAATCATCATTTTTTAAACGATGAGCTTCATCCACTCCTATAAATGCCCAATTTAGACCGCCAAGGAAAGACTTAAAAAAAGAAAAGGAAATTATGTAAAGGAAGCTTAGAATAATGGAGACAATACAATATTATTTTTCTACAATCAATATTCAAAACTTAAACTGACTGCTAGTTTTGCCAGTCCCTTTTCACATGTCTAAGACAAAACTGAGTAACCAATGACTGGATATACTGTTCAATAACAAACCTTTAAATAAATGGTATATGGACACCAGTATGTTTTAATATTGAAGTATGTCTTTGAAGTTAGCTGAGATCAACAGCAGGAAAAGAGTTCTTAATTATATAATTAGCTGAAATGTGAGCTATTCCAACAAAACTCAAGCCTCAAGAGGTCATTACACTCCATTAGCTTTCCTCTGGTTCTGCAATAATTCAGAGGAATGCTATCACACATGAGGTAGTACAAGTTGAATCTCTCTAGTCCAGCACCCTCAGGACCTGATTCGTGCGAAACCAGAGAATTTGCCAAACCACAGGAGGTCAATATTGCCTAGCAGCATTACCAAGATTTTCACTGCATACTGTGCTCTTAAATGACATTTAGGGGCAAATTACAACTAGGTAACAGCACAGAAATCTAACAGCCAGCACTGGTAACTGTAAAGAAACTTTATGGGACCACAGGAAACTTGGCCACGCCCATGATAAGTCGACATCCGGCTAACTAAAACTATGCTGGACCATGGATGTTGATGGACCACGAGAGGTTCAACCTGTACAAGGTTTGTTACAAAAAAAAATCACCATGGTCCTCTTCTTACCAAAATATATAAAACAGATAACAATGGGGGGAGGGAGGGAGAGAACATCACTTGCTGCTAGGAATAGGAAGAATAAGAGAAAACACTGTGAGTTAACCACAAAATAATTGTGGCATGATGTTCTGACATGCCATTGTGATGTTTGTATTGATAATTAAGGACTAAGACTTTTTTTTTTGTTTAAAGCTCAATTCTGAAGTTCTAAGCACTCTGAATTCCACTCAGTTATTTTTGAGTGCCTAGAAACTGATATATGAAAACACTGCACTAATGTACATCATCATTACACACTGACCAAAGACTGCCATTGAATTATAGGATATTGTGCCATATCCATTACTCTCCGATGCCACTCCTCAAGGTTCAGTACCAAAATTGAAAGAGCAGCAACAGATAGCAGTAGCACTAATAGCTTGGAAAAACAAATCTTAATATATCTCACAGAAATTTAAAGAAAAACAGCCAACTTGCCAAAGAAAATCTATCCTACTTATAAAATAAAGTGTGTACATTACCAGGAACCAAAATAAATGGAATGGCATGGACAACTCTGTATGTTGTGGTACAAGATAAATCAGGGGTGGGGAACCTCAGACCTGGGGGCTGGATGCGGCCCCCCGACTTGCCTGGATCCGGCCTCTGAGCCTCAGGACTCCCTCCACCGAATTGGGAAACCCGAGCTGGTGCTTCAGCCACCTCTGCTGCCACACCATGGGCACTGGAGCACACAAAATCTACCAGCCTGAGCTCCCCTAGGCTTTTGTGTGTGAGGGAAGTGTAGGGAGTGTCTTTTTCCTTCTCAGTCAGGGGCCAAATAAGTGAGGGTTTGTTTTATTTTTTTGCTTCTCACTTGTGTGTGATCCCCGACTGATTTTTCTGTAGGTCAGCGACCCCCAACCCAAAAAAGGTTCCCTACCCGGAGATAAATGGTGATCTCTATTAATGGAAAACAATAAAAATTATGACTTACCTTATCCTTTAGCAAAATTTCATAAGTTGTCAAAAGGATATTAAATTTTAACCTCTTAGTCTGTGGATGCATCCATTCATGAGTTCGTATCTACGAAGAAAGATTGTAAATTTGTCAGAAACTAGAGAGAGAAAGTTGGGATGATCATTTTAAACCTGATTAGCTTCAAATGCTATAAAAGTATGAATGTTAAATAATATACAATAATCTGATTACAGTAATTACTCCTTTAACATGTGCCCGCTTAACATGTTTTCACAATAGCACGGTTTTTTTGGGGGGGGGGGAGGGGGAATGTTTTTCGAATAACACAACCATCCCTGAAACAACATGAAAATAATAAAGTGGCGGATTACTTCGCGTGGTGGTATAAGATGGTGAAAACAGTGGTAATACGCATGAGTGGATGAATACATGTCGTCATAGCACTCCTCCACTCACTCATGTGTTTATCTTTGTGTTGTAACAACCTCGACGACTTGTGTTGCTAGATAACTAATGTTGACATTGATGACCCAGCACCAACAAAAAATTGACTTTGCCACCACTACCTGAAACGCAACCCCCACCTTTTCCATTATTTTTAATGGGAAAATTGACCCTGCATAGCACATTTTCACTTAGCATGAACATTTTCAGAAACGCATCTATCGTGTTAAATGAGGAATTACTGTATTTAAAAAAGCACAAAATAGAAACAAACACTATTAGGAAAGAATTAGACTTAGAAGAAGTAAATATATATATGACAAACATTCAAAAGTAACTTTTTAGGCATACGGGCAATGTCATAAAATGATTAAAGAAAAACAGGACAGTAATTTGCTCCTAAAAAGTAGCATTTGAAGGAGGAAGCTGAAGAAAAAGTTGGTCAACTATTTTCCGTTTTCAAGTAATGACAGCTTTGATCTATAAAAACATTTTAGATACATTTATAATTTATTCCAAAATAAGAACCTAGATAAGCTTTAATGTCATTTTTGGCCATCATTTATATTCCTCATACAAACAATCAGTAACTAACTTATAAAACCTTTTCCCTGTAATGATGCAAATCTATTCTAGTAATAGAAAAAAATATTTAAAAGTTATTGTATGTTCATCGTGGATCATCAATTTGTGTTCTAATACAATTCTGTAGCTATATAATACTTGGCTATTTCATTGTTACTTTAGTAAAATAAAAGCTGGCTAAAGCCTCCTAAAGCTCAAGGAGAAAAAGTAACAGGTGATATTTGGACAGTGCTTTCTTATAGAATATTCCAAGAATTTTTGGGGAGATGAAGACGCGAACATGAAAAATTAAAGGTTTTGAGTGTGAACCGGAGGGAAAAAACAGTACCGTAATTTAGCAAATATACCCCGCACCCAAATATACCCCGCGGTTTTTTCTATTTGAGTAAAAAAAAAATCTTGTATACGCCGCGCACAAATATAACCCGCGGAGTATACAAGACTTTTCTGTGCTGGGGGTATATTTACGGTGCGGGGTGGGGGTGGGGGGAGGCGGTGTTAGCCACTCACCACCCCAGGTTCCAGCGCAGCCGCCAACCTCTAGCCTCTGGGCGGGGGAGCGCTCATCCCACAGGTTCCTCCGTAGCCACAGGAAGGGCCGGGGGAGCAGGACCCACCAGCCTCCGGGCGGGGAAGCACTCATAGCCCGGTTCCTGCGCAGCCGCAGGAAGGGGCAGGGGGATGAGCGCTCCCCGTCCCTTCCTGTGGCTGCACAGGAACCAGGGGGTGAGCGCTCCCCCGCCCGGAGGCTGGCGGCCAGGATCCGGGGAGTGAGTGCTCTCCCTCCCGGAGGCTGGTGCCTGCACAACCACTGGAAGAGGCGACGGAGAGCTCACCACCTGGTGAGTAAAAAAAATTCTGTATACCTCGCACCCCAGTACACCCCGCGGGGGGGGAAGGGGAGGGGGTGCGGGGTTTGTAAAAACGAATATAACACGCGGGTTATATTCACTAAATTACGGTACTCTTCCCAACTCTGGCCACAAATGAAGCTCAACAATCCTGCAACACCACGCACATCAGGTCTGGCCCACGAAAGCTCACCACCTAATAAACCATCTTGTTAGTCTTTAAAGTGCTGCATAGTCCTGTCTTTTGTTTCAGCTAGACCAGACTAACACGGCTACATCTCTATTACTATCAGATCTTATGTAACTGCTATGACCAGCAATGAAATAATCAACTGTAACACATACTTAGCAATCCCTTGATGTGAACAGGGAAGTTTGCACATCTTTAAATTGTTTCATGGCATCTGCAAACCTGAACAGATGACACACTATCAGCTTAGATTCTGTTCATAATTTAAAAATGTATCTTCTCAATCACGAGGTGAGAGAAAATTTCTTTGTAAATTGAACCTTAGATTTTTTTTAAAACAAGCTCCCTGACTGTGATAAGCAGCATTGAGAAAGAAATGAAAGAGCATATATAAAGAATTATTTAATACCAATCAGTTTACATCACACTTGCACATTAAATATTTTATTTCAGGCAAATACATGCTTTCTAATCTGCAACCAAACACATAAAAGATGAATAGTAGGCAAATATTTGAAAGAACTCTTTTTAGCACTGTGTTTTTCATTACTGTTCAAATGTACTCACCATGTTTCTACTATTGATATCTCCTAAATAAACCACAGCATTCATCTGAGACGCCCATGTCTGAATTTCTCTTTGCCAAGATGTCAAAGTAGAAAGTGGCACTACCAGCAAGAAAGGCCCATATAACTGATGTTCATGAAACAGGTAGTTCAGAAAAGAAATAGTTTGTATTGTTTTACCCAGACCCATTTCATCTGCAAGAATACAACTGTTCCCTCTGTAAAATGAAAGAAGAATAAAAATGTTTATATAGTACAGGGGTGGCCAACCCGTTAGAGACGAAGAGCCAAAACAGCAGTGGATAGAGTGCAAAGAGCCATGTACCGGGGGAGAAGGGAGGGGGAAGGGAGTTGGGGGGGAAAAAAAAAAGCTGCGCCAGGGGAAAGTAGGTGCTGGTACACCGTCCCAGGGCATACCATCACAAAAAAAGCACTGGGAAGGGGTGAGAGGTACAAGGTCTGGGAGGGAATTTGGGTGCAGGAGGAAGTAGAGAAGAGGATGCTGGCTCAGGAAGGGGGCTCCAGGCCGGAGAGTGTTAGGGTTAGGGGGAGGGCTGGGGTGCTGCGCAAGCCGCAGGCTTGTGGCTGTGAGAGTGCAGGAGTTTGGGCTGGGGTGCATGAAGGGCTCAGGACAGGGAGGCTGGGAGCATGATGGGCTCAGTACACAGATTTGCAGTGTGTGGATGGTGCAGGAGTGTTGTGGCAGAAGACTGGAGATGTGGAGGTGCAGGAGTTTGGGGATGAGAGAGGCTCAGGACAAGGGGTTCCAGTGTATGAGAGGCTCAGGGTTTGGAGTCTGGGGGAGTGCAGGAGTGTTATGATGCTGCGGCCAGATGGGGGCTGGGCCCCAATTGGCCAGGCTTCATTTTTAAATAAAATATTACGTCAAACACAAAATGCTTCAGCGTTATCTTTATTTATGAGAGGGGCGGGGAACCTGTTTTGAGTCAGGAGTCACTGACCCACACAAAGGTCAGTTGGGGCCACACAAGTGAGATGCAAAAAACCAACCCCTCCAAAACCCCCCAAGCCTCACTAATGTGGCCCCAACTGTGCTGGAAGGGACAGGGTGCCAGTGGGTGCTGGGGCAGGGTGCGGGGGCAGGGGACAGGGTGCCAGTGGGTGCCGGGGCAGAAGACAGGGTGCCGGGGCAGGGGGCCAATGGGTGCCAGTGAGTGCTGGGGCAGGGTACTTGTGGGCGTCTGGGTGGGGGGGAGGAGACAGGGACCAGTACCTGGGGATCCTGCAGCTGCGCACCAAGGCCCAGGAAGTGCGCGGGCTGCTCCCCTGCCCCCCAAACAGCAGTGCGGTACCTGAAATGCTGGTCCATTGAATGCCTGATGCCTTCTTGCACGGGGGAGGAAGGGGGAGTCCCGGACCGTGCCAGCAACAAATGCTCAGGCAGCGCGCGCCTTGCCCCTCTGCTCCCCACGGCAGCACGCGCTGACGGAGCAGCTGGAGCCAGCGCGCTGGAGACTTCATTCTCCCCTGCTGTCTTCCTTTCATTCTCCCCTGCTGCCTTCCTGCATGCGGGGGGAAGGGAGACGTCCTGGACCGCGCCAGCTCCAACAACTCAGGCACGCGTGCTGCCGTGGGACTATCCAGGACTCCCCTTCCCTCCCTCCCTGCGTGGGGAAAGGCAACAGGGGAATGAAGTCCCCAGTGCACCGGCTCCAGCTGCTCAAGCAATGCGTGCCTTGCTCCTCCACTCCCCACTGCAGCGTGTGCCACCCGAGCAGCTGGAGCTGGCACTCTGGGGACTTTATTCCCCCGCTGCCTTCCCGCGCGGGGGGAAGGGAGAGTCCTGGACCACGCCAGCCCCAAATACTCAGGCAGCACGCGCCTTGCTTCTCCACACCCCATGGCGTCGCACGCCACAGGAGCAGCTGGAGCTAGCGCGGTCCCAGACCCTCACCCCTTCCCCCACGTGCAGGAAGGCAGCAGGGGAACAAAGTCCGCAGCGCGCGATGGACCGGCGTTTTAGGTACCGCGCCGGCTGTTGGGAGGGGTGGGGAAGAGCAGCCCGTGCACTTCCAGGACCTGGCGCGCAGCTGCAGAATTTCCTCCCACCCCACAGGAAGCCCGCGCTTTCTCCGTTGTCCCTGGAGATAGCATCAGTGCGGTGTTCATCTTGGGGGCAGCGCCAGTGAGCACAGGGGAGCCAGGGACCGTTGGGGGGGAGGTGCGCAAGGATGGCTTCGCGAGCCGCACTTTGGGGGGAGGGGAGGGAGGAGGGAGAGCCGCATGTGGCTTGCAAGCCACAGGCTGCCCACCCCGATATAGTATCATACTGCTAATCACCAAGATAAAAAAAATAGATTCTTTTAAGCATTTGTTAACAGAAATTCAATGATATTTTGCATGATTTCTCAAATTAACTCACAGATTATTAGGACCATTGCTTACAACTGTATATTCAGCAATAAAACAATGTTTTCATACAATCAATTCAGAAAAAAATGGTAAACTGTTTTGTAGTGTTTGTTCTCTGAGATGGGTTGCACATGTCCATTTCACTGTAGGTGTCTGTGTGCTCCAGTGCACAATTGTCAGAATTTTTCATTTAGTGGCACCCAACAGGGCAGCACCCATCAGGGCAGCACAAGTGCCCTCTGCTGCCTCATGCACAGGCATAAAGGACCATGCCACCCAAAACCGCCCTAACTCCCTCTTACCGAATGATTCCAACAGAGATGGGAAAAAGGTCAAATCATGGAATGGACATGTACAACACACCTTGAAGAGTAACAGTTATGGAAAAGTGAGCATTCATTTTTCCTTTGAGTGATTGCACATGTCTATTCCATATAGGTGACTACCAAGCAGGCCCAAGGAGGTGATTTCAGAGTCTATTTGAACTGGGACGGGAGACCCACTCATCCAAATTTAGCATCATCTCTAGATTAGAGAGAGAGAGAGAGAGAGAGAGAGAGAGAGATAGCAAGGGGCAAACATGTTACATGATGATCAGGTTACCACTCTGCAAATGTTGAACATGGGCACACTAGCCAGAAAAGCCACAGAGATTTCTCGGGACCTAGTTGAATGAACCACCACACTACCTGGTGGCTTCACGTTAGCGAACTGTTTGGACATAAGAATGCCCTTCATTTAGTCCACAACAGTAGGGAAGAACCTTAAAGGAGCAGATCTGACCGGTTTAGTCCACTGCTGTTAAAATGCTAAAGCTCTTCTATTATTGAGACAGATAAGACTCCTAAATTGTCAGTGACAGCAGCACCGAGAGGTTCAACAACTCTCTCTCAGCTTCAAATGTCTCCGGGGTTCTGGGAAAGCACTCTTCAGTACTGAGGAGTAAGGTGATCCCAATGATAATGCTTAGAGAGCCAATCTCAACAGCCCCATACTGGGCTCTTCAGTCAATTAATTCCCCTGATTAGAGTCCTTAGCACCCTCCCGAGTCCTTAGATGACCTCAACCTCTTTGCTTACTTTGAAGATTCTGGTACTAAACTTAGTACAAATTTATAGTGCCTTTTCCTTAGTAATAGTATTCTAACTCTCAGTGCTGGTAATGCCGGAGGTGCACCACTGACTAATGCTGAGCTGTTAAGTACCTGGATTCAGGTAGATGGTTGATACAGAAATCACAGCACCAATTCCAGCAGTGGATTTCAATCTAGTTGCAGGTTGTTTTTGGAGTGGGGCTTAAAGCCTTTATAATCAGCACATTTGTCACTCAAATGAGCATTTCCAAGTGCTTAAGACAGCTGGGATCAGGGTCACTGTTAGATACTGCCCTATCACAACAGTGGCAAGCTTGAAATCCAGAGAGCACAACATATATCTGGTACCAGTGCCAGTATCCAGAGTGCCGAATCCATACAAATTCACTTTAAAAAAATTACTTCTTATTCTAATAACTATACTAACAATCCAGGACTACAATAGATACTATTAACATATCTGACTTCAGATTTGAAGAAGGAAAAGGATCTCCAATAACTATCATGGGCAGTGGGAAGTAACTGAAGGAGAGAGGTGGGGAATCAAGGACAGTTCATTTCTTTATGCCTGAACATGATGCACAAGATATCAGAGGACACTGGTGCTGCCCCAATGGGTACCACTAAGGAAAAGCCCTCTGTCCATGTGCACCAGAGCACATAGACACCTACATTGGAATCGACACAGCATCATTTCAAAAGAATCTTAATTATTGTCACTGCTACAATTTGAAAATTCTTCATTAATCAAATGGTAAAGAGGGACAATGTAAATTTTGTTCTAGATAAAACTGCTAATGGCTCTTTCGCATGAATTTTAAAAATAACATTCAATGTGTGATATTTGAGGATAATTTAGTTTATTTTCTATTTCACCTACAAACATTTGAGGGAAAAAGGAAACCAATGGAGAAGTCTTGCTTGTACAAATCAACTGTGCGCTAAGTTTATGTATTTGCAGGTGGAAGCAACCCTTCTCAAATCTGGACTTTACACTTTACTACTCCAATGACAAAATAATCCATTCTGCCAGTTTTATGAATTTCTACCATTTACAAGTAATAAAATAACATCAGACTTTCAGATCGTACTTACTTGCACCAGGAGTGAGCAAGCCAGTTTAGTCCATTTAACTGGTAGTCTCTTAACTCTAAACCCTCATGACCACCAATATATGATGGTTGCTTCTTCAGTGCAACAAATCTCGGCCTCTGTTTTAAAACCTATCAAAGTGAAATTGAACATTAGCCCTACTACTAAATGTTTTCAGATTCTAAACATAATTTTACTGATGTTGCAACAAAAAAATGGAAAAAATTTAAATTACTAGATTAACTTCTAAAAGTTAACATAATTCCACTTTTGAATGAAAATAACTACAATGGGGACATTTACCTACTATGAACTAATCAGTTATACACCTCAACAGCTAACCTAAGCAATTTTGATAATTGTCCTGTATTCTGAAAAACTTTATATAACATCCATAACCCTGAGAACAATACAACCCGATACAAATATTTTTATTGTCTCAATTCTCAGGCATCTATGAAATTATCTTAAATCTCACTTACCTTGCAATCCTTAAAAGGAGTAGTCTTGGATTGATTTCTGCTAAAATACTCATCAATGCATGGCTGAAATTTTTTGGCAATGAGAGCACCATCTTCCCAGCTGCACTCTGAGTAAGGGAGACCTTGCCACTTGCAATAATAATCTGGATAACCTGCAGCTGACTTCTGATTTGAATGAGCTGTAGAATACATTTGAGATACTTCATCATTAAAGTCAAAATTATTGTGTTATTTATTTCATTTCTGTGACACAAACCAGTGACAGAGTGCTCAGAATTAAAGAACACACAATTAACCTGTATCCTAATTTATGTGCATATTATTTTACTTTCAATCTAAAATAACTAAGAATTCCAATAAATGCATTATCCACAAATATAAAATTTGGAGAATTGGTTTGAATTAAACAAGATGAAATTCAGTAAGGTAAGTTCAAAGTACCTCATTTAGGAATTAAAAATCAAATGGACAACTGCAAAATGGGGAATAACTGTCTAGATGGTACTGTTATTGACAAGGACTGGGTAGGGATGAGGGGCTTAGTGAATCACAAATTGAATACAGGTCAACAATACGATGGAATTACAGAAAGGCTAATATTCTGGGATGTATTAACAGGAAAGTCAGATAGACGACATGGGCAATAACTGTTTCAGACTACTCAGTAAGGCCTCAGCTTGAGTACTTTCTCCAATTCTGGCTTCCATACTTAAGGAAAGATGGGGACACATTGGAAAGAGTAAAGAGAAAAGCAACAAAAATTATAAAAAGATTTAGAAAACCTAACTCAGGAGGAAAGGCCAAAACAACAAGGCATACTCAATCTTGAGAAAAAAAGAATGTGGAGAGACTTGATTTAAAGCGTTATAAGGGCCTATAAGTCTTTAAATACATTATAGGTGGTTATAAAAAGAACAGTAATTAGTTGTTCTCTGTGTCCACTGAAGGTAAAAGAAGAAGTAATGGGCTTAATCCACATTAAGGAGGGTTTAGGGTAGATATTATGAAAAACATATTAACTAAAAGGATAATAAAGCTCTGGAATATGCTTCCAAGGGGAGCTATGGAATCTCCATCATACAGGTTGGACAAACACCTGGGACAGTCTAGGTTTACTTGGTCCTACCACAGCACAGCGGGTGGACTTGATGACTTCTTCAAGTCCCTATGAATCCTACATTTTTAAGAGTCCATAAAAATAGAAACAATGACAGTATATTGTCCATATTGTTATTTCCAGTCTCCAAATTGTCACTTACCAATTATTCTCTCCACTATTTGATATTGTTTATGCAGATCATCAGTAAGTTCTTGCTGGCAGTTATAATACTCCACATCTTCTGGAGAAGCATTTTTCAGCCTGGAACAGAAATTATGTACTCATCACACTGTTTCATTCTAAAATTAAGACAAGTTGACAAACCTAAAGCACCCAAGAAAACTGCAGGAAAAGCTTCTTTGAGAAAGGAACTAAGGGAATCTCAATGGAGAAAAAACACCTGCTACATAAATTCCTCATCTGAATTAGGTGCTCTCCTGCTGGGCAGCTGAGGAAATTTACTGAAAGACTACTAATGGCAGCTAAACCTGATAAAAATAATTAATGTAGGTATAATACAGAATGTTCATTCCCAACACTTCTTACTTCGTAAGACACTTTCTTCACTTAATGAGAATAACAAAGAAGATTAAGTTTACAGAAATCCATTTCAACCATTCCTAAAAGTAAATGGACAAGAACCACCACTTTTCATATATGACATTGAATAACCCACTGGAAACAAGAGAGCATCAAAAGAGGGCAGTGGAAGATAAGGATTTTCTCCAACATTTCATTCAGGACTTTGAACAACTAGGGATGTTAAAATACGTGTAATTGTGTAATCATGTAACTTCTGAAAAGTTCAGCAGTTACATGATTACACGTGAGGCGGCAGCCAGCTTCCTGGGAGCCAGTGCACACTGAGAGGCAGCGAGTTCCAGCTCCCACCTGCCGCCCCAGTCCCAGGGAACCAGCTGCTGGCCTGCGCTGCTGGCTCCCTCCACGAGCCAGACTGGGAGCTGCGTGCAACTGTTAGGGTAACTGATAAGCACAAGCTTTAAATGGTTATACAGTACTCTTATGTCCCTATTAACAACACTGATAGAGTGTACTTTTTGATCCCAGACAATGGGCAGAAAAATGAGACAGCAGAACTGGAAAGCCTAAAAAAGTGAATGGAATTTAGGTAAATTTCTCAGACAAAAGATTTAAGTGGAGAATGTACAGAACAGTTCTGCTTAAAGAACAATGATCAAGAAAAGCAAATGGCAGGCCATCATTTATACTATGTGTATTATAAACATTTAAGAAAAATAATTTCCAAGAAGATTTAGCTGTTTATTAAAGACATAATCCCACAATATGCTGCACATCACCATTCACTCAATGGAATGAAGTTGAGGATGCTGTATACCTCTTAGAACCTTAAAATGTTCAAGTGATTTTAACAATAAAAAAACCCATGTGTTATTCTCTTTCTGAACATACACTATGAAAACATTCTCATATGGAGATCAATCCCATTACACTTGCTGGTAAAAAAAAAAAAAAAACTGAATTATAATAGATGGCAATAGATAACACTCACCATCGTTTTGTTTCCTGATCCTTTTTCTTGTAGTTGTCCAGTTTCTTCATTCCTTTAACATTCTGCTGCTTCAAGGTTTCTTCAGTCTCCCATGTGTTATGGATATGGGACCAGCCTTTCCACTTAATCAGATACTGTATTTCTCCAGGCTCCTTTGATTTATCAAATCCTGCGTTTGGATCACCATCTGCCTCCACTGCATAGATGGTGGTGGTAGCACCAGTGGCTGAGAGCAAATCACAATATAAATTGTAATGGAATATATGTACCAGTGAATCACCTAACAATGAATGTGATATTAATATAATTCAATTAGTAATTTTTTATAATATGAGCATTTATCAACACATGGCTAACTACTTTTGTTATTCTCTTCTACGTGTTACTTACATAAATTATTCTGTAAAAGCGTATGCCAGTCAATAAGAGTTTCAAAAATTTGATTTAATAAGACAATTTAACCAATAAAACTGTGCATCTGAATTAACTGAAGGTGAAAGAAGGATGATGAAAGAAGGGGCAGACATCTACCTTACAAATACCTAAATTAAACTGATAGAAGAAAATGAACAAGCCTGTCAGGACATCTCACGTCAAAGAATACCATCCCACCACTCAAAGGGCTTTTCTGGGGGCATTAGTTGTAAGAGGGAGCAATTTCCATAACCAATCTATTGTCAGCTTTTCCTGAATCCCAGAATATCTAGGAGAGTGGATTTGCTGGAATTGTGATAGCTCACATGGTCAAATTCTACCAATGCCCACTTATCTATCCTGACTTTTTGTTGTACAACTACAATGCAATCAAATGTGTGTGATTGTAGCTCAGATAAAAACACCCATGTTAACTCTAATCTAGCAAACAAGGCTAAAAAGTGCAGTGAAGATGTGATGTGAGCTTCAGCTTGGCTGTACATGCCAGCACAGGACCTGGGTACATACTTGCAATGATCACACAACCATTTACACACAACTTACTCTGAGAAATATAAACCACGTTATAGTGCTCTACCATAAGAATCTCCACCAGCATAGCGTCAGAGTAGTCAGAAATTGGTGGCATGATAGTCCTACTGCCACCAATAACATACCATTGCTCACTGATTAAGGATCCTATTTAGTCAACTTTCTGCTTTCTACTAAATAGGGGTTACATTTATAGGAAGCTATTCAGTTGTACATACAGAGCAGCACTGGGATTTATTTGCATGACATTGAACTAGCTTCCACTTAAAGTCCTTCCTCAGCAGCTGTCCTCTAATTCTGTTCCCATTACTTGACCATGGAAGCTTCCCAATATTCTTCAAGGCTTATTTAAAAGGCACTATCCATTTTAAAATGCTTTCTGTTTGAAGCTTTTAACCTAACATCGTTATATGTAAAACCTAAAGTTGCTCATAACTGAAAACACAGAAAATTCCACTTGTATACTCTATGCATTTATCATATTGTGTGTCACTGTTTCTCTTATATAGTCCGTCTGGTGATTTCTCACACATCAATAGAGGGGGATAAAGTTTTTTAAAAGTCAAAAGTATTATTGTTAAAAAACAAACACTGACAATGGGACTCAGGGACATGACTTCAATAAGCAAAGGATTTCACCTCTAACGCAAGTACAGTTTTCACCAGTGCAGCAAAACCTGCACCCAGGTAAGATGGAGCAATGCAGCTAGACAGGTAGATGGCATTCCTGAGAAGACAAAGCCCTATTTTCTGGAAGTTTCATAGTTTGGGATATCAAGGCTACAGACTTTCACCAGCACAGCCATGTTGCATAGGTGTGGTTTGTGACCAATATAGCTGTGCTGGCAAAAGCCCCTAGATCAGACACAGTTATACCAGCAAAACCGAATGTATTTTGCTTTACAATTGTGGGGCTGAAGGACTAGAATAATCAATGCTTGTAATAGCAGAGTGCTAGCAAAGCACTTCTAGCATAGATTTGGGCAAAACCAAGGCTGTACAGATCTCCACAGAATATACTCTGCAGAGGATAAAATGCCCTAAAACGAACCTTTTCTAATTTAGTTTTATTATTTCCAAACACACTTGATAAGCAAAGTAGTTCACTGATAAAAGTTTCACTTTAACAGAAACAGACATTAACTGTGAGGCAATCAAAATTTGCCTCACTGATACTAGGGTTGTAAAATCCTAATTAATCAGTTAACCTGTTAAGCATTAGGTTAACCGAACGTTTAACCAGGTAACCGATTAAGTAGGGATCCAGACTTGGAGCTGGGGCTGCCGCTGCCACCATGGACAGCAGACTCCCAGCTCTGCTCCCAAGGCTGCTGTCAATGCCAGCAACAGAAGGCTCTCAAGTCCCAGTCCCGGGGCAGGGCGGCTGCTGCTGCCAGCAGCAACAGGACACTCCTGGACCCAGGGCCAGGCGGGTTTTTGCCTACAGCGGCAGGATGCTCCCAGCCTGGGGCTGGAGCTTCTGATGGCTCCTGGCATCACTGGGGCAGCCCTCCGCCCGCAGCAGGCCATGGGTCAGGGGGCTGCTCCTACGCACTGGTTAATTGGTACTCGGTAAGCATCACCCAGGAAGGGTGATATATATGTACGGGTATATTAATAATTTAAATAATTTATAAAAGAGTACACATTACAATTTGAGGGGACAGCAGCAGAGGTGAATTTCTGGTGTTGATCAAGGTTAATCACTACATACATGCACTTATGTATTCCCTTTCCAAACAGCCCGTCAAATCTAATTAAGATCTTATGAAGTTATGAAACTGAATTTTTCCAAATCCTTAATGCTCTATCACCAAGGAGAAATAATTCATAATGTGCTTTAAATAGAATGTAGATTTAAAATTATTTTGGGGGAAAAGGAGAAAGTTAAATGTACACTATATACTTTTGAAATGTAAAAATGTTTTTGCTTAATTGTAAGTTATAACAAAAATAATTTTAAACAATATTATTGAAGGCTCATTCTGGACAGAGCCAAACAGTTGTTTTAATTATGGCTGTGGGATAGGGCATAAATATTAAACTCTATATACTACCCTCATACTCCACATGACATTTCCATTAATAAAAAAGGAAAGTTTGCACAGATATATAGTTGAAAATATGTATTTTATTTAACTAAACTTTTATTAAAGTTTTAGATGTATCTATTATATTATTGCTACATTCAGCATCACTTAGGTAAAGTATGCTTACCCCCAGGACCATCATTCTTTGTACCCTTCCCTGCTGATCCTCTCTCTCCCTTTTTTTCTCTCTATGGCCATATGTACACTATGAAGAAGTGTTTATTTTAGCATGTATTAATACATGGTAAAATCCTAATAAAGACAAGGTAAGTTGTGGTTTTAAAATGTTAGCTGGTTGAGGATAATGCTAGGATTGAGTCTAGGGTTTTCTTTGACAATTAACACCCATGAAAAAGTACATTTCTTCTTAGCTAAAACAACATCTATATTTCTTTCCCTAAAGAAACTGGGGCTGAATTAAGAAAGGGTCTTTAGAGGCAAAAGCCTGGGTCCCCCTTAGCCTGGGGCCCTGGGCTGCAGCCACAATAGCTCCAAGACAGCCCTTTCTTGATGGGGGGAGGGACGGCTCTGCTTTCATTCCTCCTCCTGCTCCCGCCTCCTCCAGCCCCGGGCTGCAGCCGTGTCCTGTAAGCGCTGGGAAACTCTATCCCTCTGCTGTCCTCGCCTAGAGGCTCCACCTCCACAGCTTCCATTAGTCAGGAATCACAGCCAAGGGAAGCTGTGGGGTGTGTGTGTGTGTGGAGGGGTACATTCAGGTGAATATGGGGCTGCACAGATCACACAGAGCCACCTATCCCCCCGCAAACAGAAGCTGCCCTAAGTAAGCACCCTGCAACCCCAACCTCCTCTCTAGCCCTGAGCCCCTCTCACAGCCCAACTCCCTCCCAGACCCCGCACCGCAACCTCCAACCCTTACCCCACTCCTGCACCTAACTTCCCCTCAGGCCCACACCCTGTAGCATTTTGAGAATCTAGGTAAAAAAAATACCTCCTTTTCGTCCAATGCGACTATCCATAAACTTTTCTATTGTTTCAAATTCATCTTCTTCAGGTTGTGGGACATCCTCTCCACAGACTTCCAATAAGTCATCTGAATCAGTCTTTGTTTCTTCAGCTTCTTTGTAACTAATGTTGACTGTTGCCTGGCGACGAGACCCTCTTTTATCATAATCATCATCCTCATCCTCGTCAGATGAATCAAGTTGCCTCTTTTTCTGTCCTGTATTCTTCTTCCCGCTTTTTGGCTTAATTCTTAAAAAAAACAAGAGTTGATAAAACAAAGATGTTTTCAATACAGAAATACTCACAAATGTTCTGCCGTTTCTTACAGAGTATTAATATTTGACAGTGATTGTTCAACTCAACTATATTGCACTCAATTAAATAATACAAGGAAACACATTCACTATGACTTATTGCTGTGATTACATCTTTTATAACTTCAAAAATCAACTTCTTCTATAGGGATACAGAATTCTACGAACAAATAGTTACGTTTTGATTTTAGCTTAGGGAGAAAGAAGACATTCCGATTCTCATCGGAAATCTTACCATAAAGTATCTTAAATTCCATAATTCTTACCTGATTGGAGGTTTCCTGCTTTTCACTTTATTTTTTGGCTCATAGTCAGATTCACTCTCTTCACAACTGCTTTTCTCTCTATCTTCCTCTGATTCAGAATCTGAACCAGTCCCAGAGACAGATCCTGATCCTGACATTTGCCAGTCTTCGCTGCATATAATGAAAGGCAGAAATGTTAAGAATTAGAATATTCAGCATTACAGTGAAGCCATATACACAAACACTGGAAACCAGAATAATCCTTCTGTGGCCCCTACCCAACCGAACCTGGACCTGCCCCAGCTGGGGAACATACATCCCTCCCCAGGCTGTGGACATGGAGAGGAGTTTCTCACCTGACTCCAAGCTGCTGCGGTGAGAGAGGGCTAGGGTAGTCCTCCCTCCCCAGAGAAGCCTGTATAATGAGCCCTTCATCCATGTCACATACATTTTCAATTTATTTTCCAAAAAACAAAAATTGAGTTAAAGACCTGAGCAATGCCAGGTAAATCTTCTAGTATATAGATAATGTTCAGGATAGGCAGCTATTCAGCAGGAAACGTGTGTTACAACTAATACGTTTCAGTGTAGATTCTATAAAGCATTGCTGGAGGTGCTTTTGAATAGACATGATCAATACAAGCATACCTGATACAGGGTATTTTACTAACTGGGAATGTGAAGTCCTGTTTTACATAAATTGCATATGAACATCTATATTAGAAAAATATCCCAACAGTCTAGTCAAAATTGAAAAGCAACAAAAACATGTCCAAAAAACCTGAAGTCCAAATAGAACTAAAATACTTTTATATATTAGATTAAATATACATAAATACTAAAATATGCAAGTACAAAGGAAACTTTTATGTAGTATTCTTAT
The DNA here is from genome assembly GCA_019425775.1 of Rafetus swinhoei. NCBI lineage: Eukaryota > Metazoa > Chordata > Testudines > Trionychidae > Rafetus > Rafetus swinhoei. Next base: position 62,713,249 of record CM033427.1, read on the forward strand.
ATGTAAAATATCCTACTCTTTATGTTTTTTCCTCTTGTTCTCACTGGATGATTCATCCACAGTGTCTTCGCTACTAGAAGAATCCTGCCACGAAAGTGAAGAATGTACAGAATTTGTTATCAAATATTAAAAGAGCAATACAATTGTTAGCAATCTGGGCTTCCATTCTTGAACTAGCATACATTTATTTTCATGTTTGATTCCCTGTCTCTTTCAGTACACAACAATGCACTGAATATGAGAAGGGTTTCCAAATTTTAGTATTCAAAATCTATTACAATTGTTTGTCCATATATAGGGCTCTACTAGAATATCTTTTTAAAAATTACTGTGCCTGCATGCAGTATATTTTTAAAACTGTCATAAGCTAGTTACACTCAGGCCTTAGAACAGTTTAAAATGTTTTTTAAGAATGACAAAAAAAAAAAAATCTTACCTACCTTTCATAATTGTTGTTCTTCAAGATGTGTTGCTCATGTCCATTGCATTCTAGGTTTGTGTGCAATGATATGCACAGTTGTGGATATTTTTGCTTTAGCAGTATCCATACGGTTGGCAGTGATGTCATCTTGAGTGAGACACTCATGTACTAGTATAAGACACTGCTGACCCTACACCCTCTCTGTTCTTCTTGCCAGCAACTCTGACAGAGGGGCAATGAGGATGGGTAATGAAATGGACATGAGCAACACCATCTTGAAGACCAACAGTTACGAAAGACAGTTAACTGTTTTTTCTTCATCAAGTGCTTGCTCGTATTGATTCCACTCGAGGTGACTCACAAGCAGTGCCAATAAAGGTGGTCTCGGAGTTCATGGTCCTGCAGCTTGCAGCATTGCCCTGCCAAAGCCAACGTCATCCTGGGATTGCTGTGCAGACAAACAACCAGGTAGCAGCTCTATAGACCTCTTGGATTTGCACTTGAGCCAAGAAAGCTGTTGATGACACTTAAGTACCTGACTGTTACCAATGGAGGAACATTAGCCAGCTCGTAGCAGTATCAGATGTAGGCTGTGATCCAGGACTAAATTATTTGAGTGTCTGCCACTGTCATGAACAGCTGCATTGACCTGAATAATGGCTTTGTCCTGTCAGCCTAGAAGACCAGTGTCCTTCTCATTTCCAGAGTGTATAATCTATGCTCCTTTTCAGATTTATTGTGCTTCAAAAGAACAAGTAAAAAAAAACATCCTGGCCAGCATGAAACTGGGAAACTACCTGCGTAGGAACGCCAAGTGTGGCCACAACTGGACTTTATCTTTCTAGAACACTGTATAGGGTGCTTCTGATGTAAGCACTCTGATCTCAGACACCCTGAAAGCAGACGTAACCGCTACCAGGATCTAAAGCCTCCAGGAGAGGAGAAGAAAGCAGAAAGCGAACAGTTTGAAGGGAGCCCCATGAGTCTTGACAGCATGAGATTTAAATCCCAGAGGGAGGCAGGGTCCCAGACATGAGGATAAAGATCTCCAGACCTTTTGAGAATCACGCTGTCATATAGTGAGCGAAGACTGACCTGCCCTGGAACAGAGGTTGGAAAGCCAAAACAGAAGCCAGGTGGACTCTGATCAATGACAAGGACAAGCCCTGAAGTTTGAGGTGCAGAAGAAACCTGCAGTGAGATCTGCCCAGCTCAGATGCAATATTCCAAATCCCAACATGTGAACCTTTTCCACTTTGCCAGGTAAGTCATTTTGATTGAGGAATTTCTGCTATCCAGCAAGACCTGTTGTATCCAGTCTTTCACTCTTCTGCATTCAGCCAGTCATTAGCCATTCTCACAAGTGCAATATCTCCAAGTTCGGGTGCAAGAGACTGTCGTGATCCTAGGATAGCAGGTCCAGAGAGGGAGCCATCTGGGACAGCTACTGAAAGATATCAGGATAACCCTTGCCCAGTACGTTTGGTCTTCACAAGGACTTTGTGGATCAACAGCATGGGTGGAAGGCCCTACGAGGGCCCCAGAGGTCGGGAACAAGGAAGCATCTGACAGGGAACCTTTGTATATCCTACAGCGTCAACATAACACGTAGCATTTCCTGCTCTGATGGGATGCAGACAAGTCCACCTTGGGAAATGGGGAACTCCCCAAGATCATACTGGGTGCCTCAGAGAAACCTCTTGTAGGGAGACAATAAGGTCCTGCAGAGGCAATCTTCTAGCACATTTGTAATCTCAGCCAGATGCATGGCTACCAGATGAATTACGGATGTGAGTACTCGACTACTCAATAAGTCTATGCTTTACTCGCTCTCCACCCTGCTGCCTTTCATACAGAAGCCAGTACTGGGGGGAGCTGCAGGTCCCAGCAAGGAGCTGACAACACCCCACCGCACGCAGAGGCCTCTGCCACAAAGCAGCCTCTGTTCATGACAGCCTGGGCTTTCCGTGGACAGAGGCTGCTGGACCCAGCGTGAGCCAGGACCGAGCAGTCCCAGTTCACGCCAGCTCCAGGACCACTGCGCCTCTGCATTTTAAGTGTAGTAAGAACCACCATGGGGTAGCTTCCAGAACCAGCGCGAGCTGGGACTGCGCAAACCAGGACTTTGAGTGGCAGACACTCAAAGAATTTAGTCCTGCTCTGCAGAAGTATAGAGGTCCCAGAGCCAGCGTGAGCTGGGACTCTTCAGTCTCAACTCCCCAGCTTTGGGAGCTACCCTCACTGCAGCTCTTCAGAGCTCCTCCCCTTATTGACTAATTGTGTAGTTGATACAAAACGTATCAACTATCTTATTAGCAAAATACTCATTCCTTAACATCCTTAAGATGAACACCATGCCACACACAGCAGTCCTGAAGATGAACAACTTCTTGGCAAAGGGCTGACGAACTGGCTCTGCTTTGCTTGCTTGTAACACCTATTGCTGTTGAGGACCTGAATCACATTGTCCCTAAGGTGGGACAAGAATGCCTTGCAGGCCGGACAAACCTTAGCTCCCTGACCAGATCATCCTGCAAACAGTGACCTTGAGAGCTGAGATCATTACTATGGGCTCCCCAGCCCAGGTCTGAAGCATCTGAGACCAAGGTCGGGAACAGGGCCATGAACGGAACATCCTTCAATGCCAACCAAGGGTTCAACCACAATTAAAATACCAGCAGAGCTTCGGAATCGGTGCTGGGGGAAGGGACTGGAGATATGATGAGGAGAGGTCCGACAAGGCAGCACCTGGGACCTGCATCAAGAGGACAACTGACAGGAGGGCAAACAGCACTGGCAGTACAGTGATCAGCATCTCCCTCGGGATAATCCACGACTGCTGTGCCAGTGACTGAGGGTGAACCTGATAGGATTTGGGCTGCAACTCGAGTGATCTGAGGTGTGGAGGTAGAGAGCACTGCTTCATCTTGGGGGATCTGTGGAGCACCACTACCCCATGACCAGCAAGCTTAGTCTCGTAGAGAGCCTTTCCCAGTTCTTGAGGCATGTGCAGAAGCCTTTGATCTCTCGGCACTAGGGGAGCTTGTGAAGGCATTGGTACTTTCAGGAGTTTAGGTCCCATGTTAATCCTGGGAGTGGGTGGTTAACCTATCAAGTTGCTAAAGGAAACCTCAAATGCGTGGCTTTGGAGTGGCTGGGCAGCCCTAAGTGGTTCTCCTTGCCCAATAACCCAAGGCCCTTATTGTTTGGTGGTAGGGAGCCATGCTTCCTAGCCTTCTTTTTGGGCACCAGCAATGGGGCAAGATGCCAGGCAGAACCCAGTGATGAAGGTACACTGAGTCCAAGGTGTTTAGTGAGTGCTGGTGAGACGACACAGAAGTTAGATGAAGGGCAAATTCCATGAGGAGAGCTCATAACTGAATATCCCCCTTTGGGTGTGTGGGGTGAAAAGCTTTTACAAATATGGCACTTGTCTTTCATGTGATTTCCCGCAGGCACTTTAGGCAGTTGCTATGGGGGGTCACTTGCAGAAAAAGGCCTACTGCACTCCATGCAGGCCTTAAACCCAGCGCATACTCCACCTGGGGCAAAGTCCAGGCTGGGACTTTAACAGCTAATTACACTTAACAACTAACTTAACACGAACTGCTATAAACAAACTAATTACAAGGCCCTAAGGCTTGACATCAGTAAGACAAAGAGTATGTCTACACTGCATTCCTCTTTCGAGAGAGGAATGCAAATGCAGCCGAGTGAAATTGCAAATGAAGTGTGGCTTTGAATTTCCCATGCTTCATTTGCATAATTGCGTCCAGCCGCTATTTCGAAATACTTTATTTCGAAATAAAAAACGCTGTCTAGACGCGGTTATTTTGAAAGAAAACCCTTCTTTCAAAATAACCCTTAAACCTCATTATATAAACCATATCAACATGAAAAACTTAAAAAAGACAACAAATAGTCTGGTGGCACTTTAAAGACTAACAAAACATGCAGATGGTATCATGAGCTTTTGTGGGCATAGTCCACTTCTTCAGATTCTGAAGCAATAGATATTCTAGCAATAGTTGTAAGTTAATATTTTCAATGTGTTTACTTAGAAAATCCTAACTTACATTTAACATAGAACTGAATAAATAGTTAAAAAAAACCCTGTATCATACAAAAACATAAGTTCATGGTAATACAAGAAAATGTAGAATTTATGAGAGAAGATACTTCTGACCATACTGTTTAATTATTCCCTAGAAGTGAAGAGATGTTCACATACTTTTTTGCTTATCAGATAACTTTCACCCTCTCAACCTCAATAACATGTGTTTGCATCCTAGATTCAACTAAGATCAACTGTTCAGAACTTTCTATTTTGTATTTGAAAAATTCTAAAATCATTACAAGAAAAGGAACCCTTGAAAGAGACTAGAAGTGTACATCATGAGTTCTCAAAACTTTTTTTTTTAAATTACGTGGACCACATCTTCACAAAGACTGTCATATAGCCCTTCCATTCTCTAATGTATGACATACTTTTAGAAACTACAGCAATTGCTTATATAAAAAAGTAATATTTGGAAAGTATCTTTATGCGTATAAGTAATTTAGAAGCTGGAAACACAGAAGAGGGCCAGGAATAAGAGACTTGCGAGTATATGGACTGTAATTTGGTAGTATCTGGTTAAAGCTCTTTCTAAGAAGGGTAATTTCTGCAACACTTACCCAAATATGTGAAATTAAAAATGATTCAACATTTCTCCAGAAGAGTCAAATTCTCTTTTGAGATGTATGTACATAATGCTTATTGTCTTCAGATTGTTACACTTACATACAGAATGAGTAATTATATCTCTATGCTTATATTTAAAACAATGACTCAAAATGAGCTATTCACCTCTTCTGACCCACTGTTTGATGAGGCTGCTTTCTGCTGCTGTTGCTGCTGCTGCTTCCTGAGCATTGCTGATCTCTGTACAGCCAAAATACTTGGATTTGATCTCCAAAACTGAAACAGGATTCAAATAGAAGAGTAATGCAGTCAAATACTGTGAAATGTTACAATCATTTAATACAGCCAAATTCCCTAACTGAAGTTTTGCTACTAAAATTAACTGTTTTCAATATTATTGAAATTGAAGAATTATTCAAATTTACTCAATTTGAAGAATTAAGAGAATGTTACAATTTGTTATAATATTTTAATGCAAAATGTAGCATGTTTTACAGGACAATGAAGTAGGAACTATTATAGAGATTGAACCTCTGTCATCTGGGAATCTCTGGTCCAGCAACTCTATGGTCTGGAAGAACCACAGATGTTGCGGGATGAGAGCGCTCCAGAGGCAGAGGTTGCTAGCAAGTCAGAGTGCACAGCCCGTGAGGCAACAAAGCCTGCAGCCAGAGGGACAGGGAAGCCGTGGGAGGGAGCAGAGCTCACAGGGCAGCAGAGGCTGCAGCCAGTGGGGCTACTGTGAGCTCCGGCAGGGTGGCAGTGTAGCTGTGAGCTCCAATGGGGCCAAAGCAAGCTCCAACAAGGCCAGGCGACTGGGGAGAGGAATCCGGCGGGGAAGCTGGCATCCCTCCTCGCCCAGACCTCATCAGGTCCAGCAAACTCCCTTATCCCGTTAGGTCCCAAGGGTGCCAAACCAGGGAGGTCCAACTTATATTAACACAAATACATATGCTATAGCACTATATTGCTAACACATTGCAATCTGTTATAACTCAAATAATTCCAATAAGGAATGTAGTTAATACAATTAAGGAAGCATTGCAACATCTTGAAAAATGAATAAAAAAGTAAAACTGAGTTTTAAGCAGAATTATGTAAATTAATATTATATGTATTATACTTTCTTTCATCCAAGGGGAATAATATTTTACAAACTTTATATATTACACACAACAGCAGCTAGAGCAATTTTGAGGTTTTTACACCCTGTTGGATATACTTAGAAACAATTTTCTAAACAATTGAGATTTTCTTCTGAAATTTTGCATTCTTCTTCCTCATAGAAGACTAACTACATGGAAATTTGAAGTTTTCCTGTTCAACAGTTTATGTGGCAACAGCAAACTAAAGTATACAGACATGATTTTCAAAAATAAGAGGTAAAAATAGATTATTAGTAGAGTAGGTGCCTAAATAAAGGATTTGATCTTTAAAAGTGGGCTAGCAGTCTACAATGAATAGGTGTAGCTGGATGCGCAACACTTTAGAAGTCAGGCTATTTAATTTAGGTACCCGGGAATTTAGTAGCATAATTTCACGTATCCATTTCTGAAAATCTTGCCCTTAATAAATTCCATGATATTCCTATCCACGATACACAGATATTTTACTAATCAATAAAAGCTCAAATCTTTACAGTTTAACAATTCTTTCATCCCCAGATCTTATCTATAGCTTATAAATAGTGAAAACAGCTATAGGAGAAAAACCACACAAAGTCTAATACCTTTTACTAGAACATTTATTTGTTCATTTTACCTCAGCTCCACCAACTTTCGGTGGTTTTGCTTGAACTTGTTTCTTCTCTCTAGATGTGTCTGATTCTGATTCTGACTGACTGCCCGACTCTGAACCAGAGTCCGAGTCGCTGCTACCTGACTGGCTGCTACTTCCATCGCTACTGCTTCCAGAACTTGAACCAGATCCAGAACCTGATGCTGAACCAGAATCGTCATCCGATTGGCTGTAATTAAAAGAATATTATGCAGCATTTTGAGTAGCAGAAAAAAGTAAAGTTCGAAATAATTTGGCTTCTCCTGTAAATTGTGAAATTAGTCAAGCACGTATATAATAGCCTACTCTTACAAATGGATGCAGTGTATTGTTTAAGGCTTCCTTGCGGTGATAACTGGGAGTACTTCACAAGGTGGGTCAATTAATAACATTTCCATCGACATATCCCCTGCAGCCCACAGCTTCAAAGAGAAAAATTATTAGTTGATTAAATGTCCACTTGTACATTCATACAAAGGTAAGGACAAAACAACATGCTTCACTGATCTTTATAAATAGGGCCAAATTCAAGGTAAGAGGAAACTGTAGAGTTGTCATCTTGCTATTGTGAAAGTCCTACACTCAACTTTCATGAAGTTCACATTTGGGATAGGTACTACTAGCTTCCTTGTCTGGTGTAGGTTGTACTACAATTTCCAGCCTTGCGGATAAATAACAGCCGATAAACAATGCATGGGACTAAGATGGGGAAAAAAAGGGTCAGAGATAGCCCCTCCTCCTTCCAAACAGCCAGACAACAGGAAAAGAAGAAAGAGGTCTGAAAAAATTCAGAGCTATTAGCCAAGCTTTGTATAAAGTTTGTGCTTCAAGTAAGGACCAGGGACAGCACTCTTACACAGGACAGATCATCCATAATCAGAGTACACAGTCCATGCAGGCATAGTGAGTGTGAAAAACAAAGTCACTATCATCTAAATCACTTATTGAAATTAAATACGTATTATTTAAAACAAACACCGACCATCACTCTCAAGTGAGAAGGAACAATACAAATAATCTAAGGCAGCAAAGAGGTCTTTCAACAAAATCAGGATAGATCAGATCATCTTTCCTATATTTTAAAGAAAAACGAAAAAAAAACAGAAGAAAAAGCTTCAAAACTTTAAAAAACCCACACACAATTTCAGCTCCTCTTTATACTGTATAGAGGAACCAAAACAGGGCAAAACATCAATTTAAACAAAATCCTTTGTAAAGTCATATTTTACACCTTGTGTTATAAATCTGGACCTAGTGATATATACAAAGAGAGGGTTATCAGGAAGGTTATAAGGATTCTATTCCTGATGGCTCACCTACACAGGTGATGATACTAAGGATAAGAGGTGAATAATTGACTAATTGTGTAGTTAATACAATTTGTATTGGCTACATGATTAGTCAATAAGGGAAAGCCCTTTGTCTCAGCTCATGCTGTTTCAGGAGCTACCTCCGCTGAGGTTCTGCAGTTTAAATGTAGCAGGAGCCGGGTGCTTAGGCATTGTTCAATCATTGACAAAAAGCTCTGCACTTGCTTAAATTGGTTCAAATTATTTTAGGACAAAGGAACATTTGTTTAAAGTTACATGTGATAACTATTTTTTAAATCATGTTTGATGTAACTGAAAGACTGTTAAGAGGATGGATTAATTTTCGTAATTATTCGGGTTTTGATATTACCTGTTCTTTATCAAGATGCTTATTTAAAATTATGCAGCTATCTTCAAGGTAGTATAGTTCCTATAACACTTTCCAGAAAGATGCCTGTTTAAAAATATTGGGACAGCAGGGTGACAGCAGCCCCTGTCTAGGGCAGGGTCTGAGCTCCCGGACCCAACGCAAGCTGGAACTGAGCAGGGCTGCATGCCCTCCCGGCTCCTAATACATTTAAACTGCAGAGGCGCAGCAGGGATAGGTCCCAGGTAGGTCCCGGACCAGCGAAAGCCAGGAATGCTGCGGCTCTGTATTTTAAATGTAGTAAGAGCCAGACTGGTACAAGCAGTGGGGAGGGTCAGGGAGGTAGGGGAAGCTGCTGCAAAGCAGCCCCTGCCCACAGCAGGCCCAGGCTCACCATGGACAAAGGCTGCTCCAGCAGCACCCGTTTATGGCGGCTGGGATTGGCCGTGGACAGGGGCTGCTGGACTCATCGCTAGCTGGGACTGAGCAAGCACAGCTCAGTCCAAGCTCATGCCAGTCTGGGACCGCTATGGCTCTGCATTTAAACGTAGTAAAAGCCGAGTGGCTCTTACTACATTTAAATGCAGAGTCACAGCGGTCCCGGCTGTGTTTTGGCTCGCGCTGGTCCAGGACCTACGCCCGCTGCGCCTCTGCAGTTTAAATGTATTAGGCCCCAGGCAGACAGACAGCCTGGCTTAGTTGCAGCTTGTGCCAGGTCCAGCAGCTCAGACACCACGCCCCACCCCCCCACCCAGACAGGAGCTGCTGCCACTTCATCAGAGGCAGCAGCAAAGGACGGCAGGCAATCAGTCCACGAAGGGAGCTGGTTTTTAAAGTGGCTCCCCTCGCGGACCATCTCCCGCAAGGCACTCTGAACTACTGCCTTTGATACAGAGGCAGCAGCGTGAAGTGGCAGGGAGCTCCTCAGGTGTGAGGGCCAGAGCACACTAGGGATGTTAAATTGCGGGTAACTGACTATTCGACTAGTTGATAGGGTGTCTTCCCCTTTGAAGTGTATAAACAGCCCTAGGGCTGTTGCTACACTTTAAAGACGAAAGCACCACGTGGAGCCCAGGGTCAGCTGGGGACTCCCTGCTGACCCAGGGCTCCTTGCGGTGGTGTTGCTTTAAAGCGCTGTGGGGCCCGGCGTCAGCCTCCTCCCAGCGTTTCAAAGTGGCAGCACCAGGTGGCAACCGGGATCAGCTGGGGAGTTCCCAGATGATCCTGGGCTTAATAGAGCACTGCCACTTTGAAGTATGCCCTTCTTCCCCCCTCTTTCTGATACAGGCAGCAAGAAAGCTGCTCGCCAGCCCCGCATTGCGCATGCGCGCGCCGCCGGAGCTGCATTGCGCATGCGCGCGCCACCAGTAAACGGGGCGCGCGGCTGAAATCTACTCGCCGCGGGCAAGTAGGTTCTATAGTTTGCCGAGCCCTGCAAATAACAATAATATTAATCTAATATAGAAGTCCCAATATTTTTAAACAGGTATCTTTTTGGAAAGTATTATAGGAATTATACTGTCTTGAAAGTAGCTGCATAATTTTAAACAAATATCTTGATAAATAACAGGTAATACCAAAAACCTAACAATTATGAAAATCAATCAGCTGCATCAAACATGATTTAAAAAACTGTTATCACATCTAATTTTAAACTCATATTCTTTTGTCCTAAAATTATTTGAACCAATTTATGCAAGTGCAGACCTGTCTATCAATGACTAAATAATGCATTAGAATAAGAATACAAAGTATGCAGTAACTATTTTAAAGACAACCAGTAGCTTTATATTTTCTAAAAAGAAGTCTCTAATCTAATTGGATATTTGTTAAGAGCAGTGGTTCCCAACCTTTTGGGGCTGCCGGGCGCCTGGGGCCGGGGCAGCGCGTGTGCTGCGCATCCGGGGGTGGGGCCGTGTGTTTGCCGCGCGCCCAGGGAGGGGCCGCGCATGCGCCGCGTGCAGGGCCAGCTCTAGGTTTACCACCTCCCCAAGAAAAAACATTTTTGGCCCCCGGCCCCCTGCTGCAGGACAGGCACTGAGGAGGAAAGCACCCCTTTCACCTTGCAGCTCTTTGACTCCCACCACGCCCTCCAGCCAAACCCAGCCTACGTCTTGTCTCCCCTCCACACACATCCCCGTCCACACACATCCCGACCCCCACCCACTCACCGAACCCAGTTTCCACCTCCTCTCTCCTCCCAGGCGAACTTGACCCCTCAGTGACCGGACGCAGTCTGCCTCCCTTCTGTCCCCCATCTGATCCACCCTGCACCCTCTCTTCCCTCCCAGCTAAACCCGATTCCCCCCCCTCCCCACCGGACCCAGTCCGCTCCCCTCTCCCACTTCCCCCCACTGACCGACCTCCGTCTCCTTTCCCTCTCCCCACCAAACCCTCATGTCCCCTCCCCCAGCATGTGCGGAAACGTCGGAGCACCCTGAGGAAGGGGTGGGTGAAAGTGGCACGGGTCCCCCAGGGGATGCGCGCGGACACAGTCGGGAAACAAAGGGCAAGGCCAGGGACACCTCTTTCCCAACCCCCCCAATCTCTGAGCCGGGGAAGGTGAGGCCCCCTCCAGCGGCTCCTCGCCGCCAGACCAACCAGATGGAGCTGCATAGTAGCTCTCACCTCCCCCTAGCCTAGGCACCTCTGCTTGAATCATCCTGGCCCGGGCAGGGCCTTCATTCTGCCCGGCCCCACCAAGGCTGCAGCTCTCCCCTCCCTCCGCGACCAGCACTGAGGTAGAGAAAAGGGGGAGAGAGTCGCCCCCCATTTGCCAATGTGCGCCCCCCACACACACACTCCTGCAAACTCCTTGGCCAAGGGTGCCCGCTCCGGCCGGAGGGGTCACTAGTAAGCGCAAGGCAGGCAGAGAGATGACCAAAGGCACCTGGCTCGCAGCGTGGTCCCTGGCTGCAGTGACCCAGGCTGCCCCTTGCCCGGCTCTGGATCGCTCTGTGCAGCCTGCCCTGCACAGCCTGGGGAGAGCGGCTCGCCCACCAGGGCCGTAGCGCTCCGGCGCTGCTGCTGTTCTCAAAGCCCATGGTGCACCCCCCTGCACGTCGGGCCACACTGGTTGGTGCCAGTCAGAGGAGCGCGAACTATCCCCGGGCGCCGGAGTCTGCTTCATGGATGGCAGGCTCCCTCGGGCATTTCCCGCTCTGCTGCCGCTGGGTGCTGGGCAGCGGCAGCTGCGCCGGGAAGGCGACTGGAGTGGCGCGTGGCCAGTGCTCCTGCCGGGGCCACCCCACTGCGACGCCCTCTCGCACTAACTTGAGGGCGCACTTTTCTCCCTGGTGCCGAGGGAAGGCAGCAAGGCAGCCCCGGAACCGTGATGTCATGATGCCTCAGCCAATCACGGCGGGGCTGCGAGCGCTACTTGCCCCACATAGCCCGCCTGCTGAGGGTGGCTCGCTGCTGGCCCATCATGCGCTCCGTCGCCCCTCCCATTGCCTTGGGTGGCCACAGGGAGGCCCGTGTCGGGCGGTAAGGGTTAGGAGTTCTCTGACCAGTGTCTCTCGGGGCGGCCAGAATGCCGCCCCTGGCAATGTGCCGCCCCAAGTACGTGCTTGGTTTGCTGGTGCCTAGAGCCGGCACTCGGCGGGCACACATAAGTGCCCTGGCGGGCGCCATGGCACCTGCGGGCACCGCGTTGGGGACCACTGGTTAAGAGCATTATAAGAAATTTCAGATGGGTAGCCATGTTAGTTCCACCTGGGGAACTGAAGAAACAGACTGATAGAGCCAGATGGGTATTTAACAGTCACCTACTATAGGACAGGCCCAAAAAGGAAAGTTACAGAAAACCACTGCTCGTCACCTACCGTCCCCCAATTAAAGCTTCTCCAGAACTTCATCAAGGACTTACAACCTATCCTGGAAGACAATCTCTCAGGACAATCCTCACTTACAAAAAGCCCCAACCTGAAGCAAGTATTCACTAGCATATCACACGGCAGAAACACTAACCCATGAACCAATCCTTGCAACTAGCCACATTGCCAACTTTGTCCACGTATCTACGCAAGTGACACGAACTGAGGACCTAGCCACATCAGCCACACCATCAAGAGTTTGTTCACCTTGCACATCTACTAATGTGATATATGTCATCATTTGCCAGCAATGCCTCTCTGCCATTGGCTAAACCAGACTGTCTCTATGCAAAAGAGTAAATGGCCGCAAATCAAACATCATGAATAGTAATGCTCAAAAACCTAGTAGGAAAGCACTTCAGTCTCCCTGGACACTAAGCAACAGACTTGCAAGTTGCCACACTTCATCCAAAAAACCCTTCAAAACCAGACTTCAACGTGATACTACAGTGCTGGAACTCACATGCAAATCTGACACTATCCAATTGGGTCTGTATAGACCCTAAATGTGGCTAGCTCACTATAAAAAGCAATTTTCCCTCTGAGTATTCACACTTACTCAACTATTCAGAATACGGATGTAATAGTGTAGATGATTAACCGATTAACGGATAAGCAAAAGCTAATAGGTTAATGCTATAGACTACATGCATTCCCCCTATCCCCACCAGTACATTTTTTAGTAGGCTGGCCAGCAGTCCTGGGATTAGAGCATCAGGATTTTGGCATTCGTACCCCCTGGTCTATGAGGATGGGGAAGATTTGTCCTACCCCATTCCCACCAGCCTCTGGACTTCCAGTCTTCTCTTCAACCAGAATATACTCTCTCAGGCAACATGTACAAAAAATTAGTGAGGCATTGGTAAATGAACCAGTGGGACAGCACCAGCACAAACACCAACAATGTCACGAGTTCATATCAGGAATGCTATTTCAACTAGGGATGTAAGCGAATAGTCAACTACCTGGTAAGTCTAGACTTATCGGGTAGTCGAGTTGACTACTTGCATTTCTTGCAGAAGGGGTAGCTCCAGGACCTGGCGCAAGCCAGGACTAAGCACCTTCCCTTATTGACTAATCATGTAGTAGATAAAAATTCTATCAACTACACAGAGGTGGGGAAGGGAAGCTTACTCACCTTGTGCAGTAACTGGAGCTCTTCGAGAGGTGTTCCCTGGATGTCCTCGTGGGTGCTCCACTTAGGTGTATCAGCCCCGCTATGCATACGACCCAGAGATCTTTGGTAGCAGTTCCTGGCCGCTGGTGTATGCTGAACTATTGCCCAATTGCTCTGAGTAACAGTTAGGCATGCGCTGGCGGCTATTCCCTCCGTTCCTTCTCTACGCCAGAGTGTGTTAGCTCAGAACAGAGGGGAGGAGGGTGGGTGTGAAGCACCCACAGGGACACTTCTCGAAGAACTCCAGTTACTACACAAGGTGAGTAACCTTCCCTTCCTCTTCGAGGGTCCCCGTGGGTGCTCCACTTAGGTGACTATGCAGCAGTACTCCTGCTTGGCGGTGGTCACTCCGTGATGCAGGATTGGTTGTTGGCCAGTATGGTATGCCCAAAACTAGTGTCCTGAAAGGACTGAATAGCGTAATCTTGAGGAAAGCAGTTGTGGTAGATACTGCACTCGTGGAACGCGCCTGTATAACAGGTGGTGACTGTGTATGTTTCTTGCGTGTAATCCAGTTGTATGCATGTAGACATCCATTTGGATATTCATTGTTTGGAAAACAGGTCGTTCTCTGGACCTGGCCGTGCACGACACGAACAGTCTGAGGGTACGTCGGGAAGACTCTTGTACTTTCAAGGTAGAAGCTAATGCCCTGCGCACCTCCACCGTATGCAGCCCTGCCTGATTGCTGTCCTCGTGTGGTTTCGGGAAGACCACAGATAAGTATATTGGCTCGTTACATTGGACTGAAGTAGGTATCTTAGGCAGGAATTTCGGGTGGGTTCTAAGGATGACTATGCCCTTGTGGAACACCATGCACGGCGGGGCGGGTCCGCTCTGTGTGCCGCTAGCTCTCCCCTCTCCTAGCTGATGTTACTCTGAGAAAATCTACTTTCATTGAAATGTGGAGTAATGAACAATTGGTGAGCACTCAACAGGCCGTCCCTTAGTGAGTTTAGCATTAGAGCCAAATCCCATAATGGTGCTGGATCTCTGTGGTGGATAGAGATTCTATATCCCCTTCTGGAATCTCTTCACACATGGGTGGGGAAAACCCGGAATACACCTGTATGTGTGGGCACATCACACATATAGCTGCCAAGTATACACTGAAGGAAGTAATTGACAGTCCTGTGTCCCGCAGATGGAGCATATACTCTAGCATGTCTGATATCCCTGCCCTGCGTGTATCTCACGCTTGCGCTGAATTCCAGATGTCAAATCAGGCCCACTTCTACAGGAAAGTCTGTCTTGTAGTGGATCTTCTAGAATTGATCAGAATATCTGTGACCCTACAAAACCACGTTACCTCATTATTTGAGAGCCAACAAGAATCCACACTCGCGGATTAATGTGTGGAGTCCAGGATGTGGTACGTGCCCTTTGGCCTGGGGCAGCAGTGCTCATACCGATGGGAGCTCGTATGGGTGATGTGTGTTGAGTTGCAGTATGGGATGGTACCAGATATATCTCGGCCAACTGGGGACTACCAGTATGCCCCATGCTGCATCCTGTTTAATGTTCAGTATCGTCTGTTGTATAAGAGGTATAGGTGGACACGCGTACGTCAATGGGAAGTCCCAGTGGACTGCAAATGCACCCGAGAGGGTGCAGTCCAATGCCTGCTCTGGAAGGTGTATGTGTGCGGCTACCCCAGCAAGGATCATTACCATGAGATCCTTGGAGTTGGCATGCATTGCAACGCATCCACCACCGGATAACCCTATTTCTTAAAAGAAAAATTTGTTTATGATGGACTTGTTGATTTCCCGTTCATACTTCTGCGGGAATTGTCCGCTGAGGGCATCCAGTAATACCTTGTCCTTGCCCACTAAATGCATTGTGATAGGTGTGATGTTGTGTGTGAAACACCATCTCCACCGTTTCATTTCGTCCGCACAGAGGCTGTGCAATCTCATGCCTCCTCTGTTTACGTAATATGTCGCTGCGGTATTGTCTAACATCATTCTCACGGTTTTGTTCCATATGTGCTCAAGCAGTTGGGAGCCTGCTTGTCTGACTGCCCTGAGCTCCAATATATTGGTATGGAGCCGGGACTCCTGTCATCTCCACTGACCCTGTGGTATCATGCTCCCCATGTAGTCTCCCCATGCTCACAAGGACATGTCTGTTGTGATAGTGACGTACGGCAATGACGCCTGAAACAGAGGCGCCATGCATACATTGCATATGTCTATCCACCAGTCTAGGATAGCCTTGACCCGAATGGGTACATGGAGTGTCCTGTGGATCGGGTAGTGTCTTGGTCAATACACCAGATTGAGCCATGCCTGTAATGGCCCTATATGCAGTTGAGCGTGTCCCTCTATAAATGTGGACGCGGCCATGTATTCAAGTATTTGCAGGCATGTATGTGCTGAGGAGCATCTGCCACTCGGCATCGACACGCTCGAGTCACGTAATCCTTGCCATCTGTGGATTGGCAATGATGCTATACCTTTGTTGCAGTCCAGCTGCGCTGCTGTAGGAGTGAGGGAACATTTGTCCAAGTGCAAGAGGAGCCCGAGTGTGTCAAATAACTGCCTTGTTGAGCATAACACCCACTGCATGCTCCATACGTGGGTGCCATGATCAAACAGTTGTCGAGATATGGCCATACGTTTATGTGCTTTCTCCGGAGGTGTGTGGCTACCCTGGCAAGGATCTTTGAGAATACTCTGGGTGCTGTCGACAGGCCGAAGGGGAGCACCCTTTACTGATAGTGTAAGTCCTCGACGGTGAGCGTGAGGATCTGTCTGCATGCTGGGTGAATTGATATGTGGAACATGTGTCCTGGAGGTCGAGGGTAGATAGCAATGGTCCTATGAATGAACCTTGCCAGCGTAACCATCGTGAACTTCTGATATTTGACGAACTGGTTGAGACCACGAAAATCTAGGATGGGTTTCCATCTCCCCCCCCCCAATTTCTTGACGGAAAGGAAGTATCTGGAATAGAATCCACTGCCTCTGTATCAGCTGGGTACTCACTCTGTAGCACTTAGTTCACGAGGTGCTATGCCTCTGCCAAGAGCACACACTCATAGGAGGGGTCCCGAAGAGGGACAGGGTGGGTGGGTGAGTTGGAGGAGCTGCTGTGAATGGTGTGCAGTATCTGGTTCTTATTATTTCTAGGACCCCTTGGTCCGAGGTGATGGTTTTCCAAGCTGGATAGAATTGGGAGAGTGTTTCCTTAGATCTGCCTGCCCTGGAGAATTGAGGGCCACTGTACCCTCAACCAACGTCACAAATTTGCTGACGAGAGTTCGACTCCTCGATGTTTACTCATTTGATTGTCTTAGTCTAGATTGTCTGTACATCTCTTATTCTCATAGGGCATTCCCTGTTGTTCTGAACCTGTGATTATAGTGTTTGTATTGTTTCTTCTTAACTCCAGGCAGTTGAATCCCCAACACCCAGAAGCCCCCCTCTAATGGAAGAGCTTCTATGTTTGATTGTACTTTTTTGGGAAAAACCCGGAGAGTTGTAGCCATGCCACTCTCCTCAGCACCACTGCATTTGGCATGGACCTGGCTGCTGTATCCATAGCAGCCAACACTGTTTGTAATGCTGTGTGGGAGATCAGAAACCTTCCGTCACATTTAATTCGAATTGTTCCTTTATCTCTTCTGGTAGATACTGAATAAAGGAACTGAAGGTCCTGGATGTCTGTTGTGAATATTTTGCTACTAAAGCTATGTAATTAGCAATTCTGGTTGAAGGGAAACTGAGGGGTATGCCTTCGTTCCCATAGCATCCGTCTTCTCTATCTCCTAGTCATGACTCTGTGCTCTGGGGTAGTGCTGTTGATTCCCCCTCAGAGTGGCCGCCTCTACCACCACCAAATTCGGTGAAGGGTATGAAAACAGGAATTCTACCCATAGGCATTACATAGTATCTCTTATCTATTTGCTTGGAAGTGGCCGGTACTGATGTAGGGGTCTTCCATATGGCCTTAGTTGGGGCACTGAGGCCTTGGTCATCGGCAGAGCCAATTTGGTGTGCTGAGGTAAGGTAAGTATGCTTGTGTTTGTTGTGCCTTACGTCCAGGAGTTGTTCTAGAGTCTTCGTGACCCTGTGGAATAGGTCTTGAAACCTGCTTTAGCCGCACCTCCAATAGGTGACGTAGGTAGATGATGGCCGTCCATCGTTACACAGGACTTATTAGGAGGGATAAGCAATCCTGTGTAGCTTCCTCCATCAATGACTCGCTGTCATGGGTGCCTGGGCTGTAGTGAACTCATCCCACGTGTGCGTCAGATGACTGAGACCTCGGTACCCAGAGGGTTTGTTATAGTTTATTTATATAGGGTGCCCACAGGTCCCATAGGGCTCCTGAGGTGGGAGCAGTGGGGGTACCCATTGTACCATTTGCCAATTCTGGGCAGTGTACTGAGGGACTCTGAGCTGGCCCCTTACTCATCATCACCACTACATCGCGCTGATATTAGCGATGCTGGTGTGGACGGTAGGACGGAACCTGTAGCATGGTATGATGTTGGTACCAAATAATGGGGAGCATGGTACCAATGGTACTGCAAAGTCCACCTCAGTCACATACCTCGGTACCAGGGGCGGCAGTGGCATCACTATAAAGCCTGCTGTTGCTGAATACATCTGTGCATTCTGCGCTCTGGGTACCGAGGATACCGCAAGTGTGTCTGTGTGTGGCATTCCGCTGCTTTGCAACCTGTCTGCTTTGTTATCTGCTGCCAATATCGGCTTCTCCTGCGGTACCGCAGGCTTGTTCTGATGAGAGTTCGAAGCTTGGCCAGCGGCTCTGTGCTTCACTTTGGGATCATTGGTTCTGAGTAGGATCCCTTCACCTGCTTTATGCTGCCCTGTTCAGGACAAGCACTGTGTGCCTCCTTGCCCTGAGGACCTTTATTACTTGGTTACAGAGCGTCAGCAGGGGACCTGGCGTGTTTTGTGCTGCACTCCTGGTCCAGCTCTCTCTAGCACATCCCTCTGAGGGAATGCTCCTTTTGCCCTCCGTTCCAGGTGTACTGTCTCTGGGGGTGGGAGTTGAATCAGGCTGCTGGGCAGCCACAGTCCTATTCATGCAAAACAAAAATTTCTCTGCTGTGAGTCTCTCACCCCCTTTTAGAACTGGGGGAAGGGGGTGGTAGTTTTTAACAGGGAGGGCAGTGGCTTATCAGATGGTCCAGCCCTAGGCAGCGGAGACACTGTGCAAGCCCATCTGCTGCCAAGATAAAGATGCTGCACCCTGTACCTGTTTCAAAACTGGAAGGCACTGGCATGACAGGGTTTTTGGGTTTTTTTGGAGGTGCCACGGGTGAACAGGACGCTCCGCTCATTGTTTATGTTCTGCGGCTCTTTTGTTAATCCTCTTCTTCTTGTTCTTTTTTTCAAAGGCTTTTCAGGAGACTGTGCTACTTGGGACTGATGACGGCGGTGATTGAGAAGGAACTGAGGGAATGGCCTCAGTTAGGCATGTGCCAGCCATTGCCTAACTGTCACTCAGAGCGACTGCGCAATAGTGCAGCATGTGCCGGCGGCTAGGGACTGCCCCCAAAGATCTCTAGGCTGTGTGCACAGTGGGTCTGATACTCCTAAATGGAGCACCCACAGGGACCTTTGAAGGAGAACCTTTTTTGGATCAGGGGCTGTTGACCCACAGAAAAATCAATCGGGGGCTGCACACAAGTGAGAAAAAAAAAGACAAAAACACTCTTTGACATGTTCCCCACTGAGGAGAAAGATATTCCCCACATTTCCCTCACACCCCTGAGCCTACGGGGCCCAGCATAGTAGATTTTGGTTGGCAGGGGCTGGAGTACCAGCATGGGCTCCCCAATGCGGGAGGAAGAGAGGAGAGAGAGGGCTGAGCCTCGGACGCCAGATCCAGGCATCCGGACCCCAAGGCCTAAGGTTCCCCACCCCGTACTACATGATTAACCAATTACCTGCCTCTTAAGATCTTTAATTTCAACTGTAGTTTTTTTGCATTTTTGCTCCATGTGCATACTAGTATTCTGCCCACTCTCTGGGTACCTATTCCACATTTCTCTGCATATCACTTTGCAGCAAGTGTATAATCTCTACAAGTGATAGCTTATGTATCTGCACTTATTCACACACTTTTTTTGCTTTAGCTGTCACTTTTGACTAGTAATGTCCTACATGAGGAATTGCTTATCTGATGCTGAGGAGAAGCTGAATCTTTCTACTCACGGCAGCTACCATGGCAGAAAGCCTAAATCCCTGCTGACCATTTTCCATGCATCCCATCCAGTTCCTCCATTGCCTGAGGCAGTAACATAAGACATGAAATTGGGAGGGGATGAGGGAAGGAAGACAGAAGAAAAAAGGGAAAAGGGCAAATGAGAGGCTGAGATGTAGTCAGAGAGGGAGAGTAAAAAAACCAACAGGTTAGTTCATGTACATTAAAGCCTTAGTTCTGTTTTTCAGAGCCAAGGGCTATGGAAGATGGTCCTAAGAGAAAGACTTGAGAGTTGCAGCAGCCCCAAGTATACAGGGAGAGGGGGACTCCATGTGTAGTTTAGACTAAATTCCAGGTGGAATTCCATGAGCAAAATATACATACAAAAGTTACAAGTTTAAATTACATTGGGCTTCATTGTTTCTCTGTAAGATGGAATTGGGGATAGGTCTATTGGAAGATAAGTGACTCCAGCTTCAAAAGAGTTCCATCTTGACTGCTTTCAATCCAACACTAAATTGGGATAGGAAGATTAGGTTGGAGAAGTTTGCATGCCTGTCTGTATTCAGATGATAGAGGCAATAATATGAGACACCAAAACTGTTGGAGAAGAATTAGCAAAGACATTCTATGATAGCACTAAGAGCATATGTACCATTGCTGTTATTACATTTACACAGCTACTAAGATTCTCCGCATTCACACTTGGACAAGCTGGCACACTGGTTAGTTTTACTGGAACTAACTCCCATCCAAAAAGTGATTTTTATTTACATTTCAACATCACTAGAAGCACATGAGTATACAAATGTGCTAAATGATCTACAGAGTGAATAAAAGTTAAGTTTTCCTAGTGCATACAAGACCTATCTTGATCAACTGTTTTGACATAAGATAATTCTACAATAGCATTTCTTCCATCCCCAACATTCCACATCAATGTCATTATCAACTGGCTTTAGGAAGCAGCAAAAATTTTGCTGAGTGGTTGAAGACACTTAGCATTTAAATTTCTTCTTTTTTAAAAAAATCAGATCTACTAGAAAAATGGGCATCAGAAATTCATCACCCAGCTTTCTAGTATCGCAAATTAGATTTACTTCATCCCCCATGCTACTTCCTGGTCTAACATTTTTAGTTACAGACAAGGAAGAGGAAACTATTCCCAAATCTAAATCCATTTGAAAAACAATTAAATATGGTCACACTGAATTTATGGTAATGAAGAACTCTCTCCCAAGTTGTATCACAGTGACAAGTGGTTTAATCTTTCTTGAAGTAGAAAAGGAAAGATGTGATGTTAGAAGTGATCAATATGTTTCAGGCATGAATCATTATAAGCTTCCATTTTTAACTGAACTACTACTGGTAATGTTTCACACTATATCAAACTTGACCTTTAAGTAATTGTTTTACTGGAGAAGAAGTACATGACAGCATGTCAGTCAAGTTAACATTACAATGAAATAGTACCTGGGCTCCCTTTGTGACAAAGATATTAAGATGTGAATCCCAACTAGTAGCTGTTAGCAAATGTAGCTATATCTTAATGTCTCCTTTGCTCTATGTGTAATTGAGACTAAAAATTACTCTAAAAATTTAGACTAAAAATTACCATTAGAAGCAGTGTTCCTTCCTCTATTTCCTTTTCCCCCCTACCCTTTCCCACTTTCTCCAGTAGAATATTATGGCAGCAACTCCCTTTCCCAGGATATTTCTACACTTGCACCCTCTTTCGAGAGAGGGATGCAAATGCAGACACTTGAAATTGCAAATGAAGCCAGGATTTAAATATCCCGTGCTTCATTTGCATATTCGCGTTATGGCGCTATTTCGAAATAACAAATGCTGTTAAGACGCGGTTATTTCAAGAGAAAACCCTTCTCTTGAAATAACTGGTAAACCTCATTGTATGAGGAATAAGGGTTTATTTCGAGAGAAGGGTTTTCTCTCAAAATAACCACGGGATATTTAAATCCTGGCTTCATTTGCAATTTCGAATGTCTGCATTAGCATCCCTCTCTCGAAAGTGGGTGCAAATGTAGACATACCCCCAGCTGAAAAGTAATACATTCTACTCATTATCAGCCATACCTCTTTAGTTACGCCCAATTATGCAACCCTTTCTCACAATGAATTCTCCCTGCTCATTCACTGACACTCCCAAACAGTCTCACTGAACTGTATGGAAATGGTCACCTGAACAGGTACTGCTCATTATGAGTTAGCATTCTAAAACTGTACCCCTCATTTTCATAGTTTGAGGTATTACTGAAACATTCCTTCACCCTGGACCTCAAAGTGCTCATTGTTTCTAATATGTGCTTGTCCACAAAGTAAGTGACCAAGCCTGACACTTGAATGAATATCCTTGGATAGAACTACTGCAAATGAATATGATGTAGCTCACCAATGCAGTGTCTCCATTATGTTTGACTCTTGCCCTACAGTCCAAGGATCATATCTGTTTCATATTGTTCAAAATTAGGAAAATAACTGGAACCTTCATTTCTCATTCTGATATTCTTGCAGGAATTGTGATCATCTGCTGGTGGTGGTGGTTCTTATGTGAGGATAAGTGGAAAATGAAGAGGTAAGAGAGGCAATTTGTTCATTTGTCTCCCCCACACTTCAGGAAATTTCCAAGAGCAATGTGAGGATCATATCTTTGCTTCAGCTGCTCTTAAACACAAAAGCGGTAGAGTGAAACTAAATATACCTCAGTCCCATCTACTGAGACCACTTAAAGGATTATGACCAGAAAGGTAAGCATCCTTTTCTCTGTGAGCTGAATGTCAATAAAACAAGTTTTAGGTAGAGTTTATAAAATAGAGAGGTTCTGGTGTTATTTTAAATTTTGAAATGAACAGTAGTAGTTAGTTGTGCTCTGTTAAATCTCTGTATCATTGCTGTTCTCTCAAAGAATTGTAAGCAACAAAATGAGTTCACTTGCAATTAGCAAGGGATGAGTTAAACCCTAGAGAGGAAACTGTATCAGTACTTCTGTAGCATAAATGAAAGTGATAAGTCAGAAGTTGTATGTTTTCTCTCCCCACTCTTTCTATTCTTCTCTTATTATCATTCAAACATATTCTCATCATTCAAACTTCTTTTTTTCCTGTCATTTCATATTTACCTCCACAATATATTGTCTTCCTTTTACTCCATCCTTGATTACATTCCTCTTCTAAAGATCCCTTTCATTTGTTTTTCTTCTCTCATTTTCCACTATGTCATATCAAATGGCTACTCACCCCATTAGAAGAAACTTAGAACCCAAAAGCATACAGGGAAAATTTCTGTTCTTCACTGACACA
The DNA here is from genome assembly GCA_019425775.1 of Rafetus swinhoei. NCBI lineage: Eukaryota > Metazoa > Chordata > Testudines > Trionychidae > Rafetus > Rafetus swinhoei. Next base: position 62,736,359 of record CM033427.1, read on the forward strand.
TTGAGCTACCATCGGAAGAAGGCACTGTTGATGACAGCTGTGTGGGAAGTGCGCAGCCAAGCATTTGCTGTCACTAACTGTTGGACAACAGCTGAGTAATAGTACACTATGGGTGCCTCTCCAGTTGCCTAAAGTATGGGCTCATAGAAACTGCAATTCATCAGAGAGGTATTATACAAACTTAAGAAAAAAAATATGAGCCAAGCAAACAAACATTTTGGATGTATAAAACATATATTCTGTCAGTACTGAAGATATTCTTTATTTTTTTAAAGAGAAACCTAAAGATGCATGCACTGCACTTTATAAATAGTAGCTCAAAACAAAAAAGTGACATAAGCAATGTACATAATAGTTTCAGGGGCACTGTGGTGCTACATAGGGAGTACAAATAGCAGTGGGTCAGCTGCAAAACCACTGTTTTCTGCCCTGATGCAAGGCAGAATGGTGGCATGGCGTGCTCTATGCAACAGAACTGACAATACTTGTACAGACATTGAATGAATCTTGTACCTCACATTAATACAACACACCAGGTAAAAATCTTAGCGTAGATGAGTCTCAGTGTAGTTTTCCCATGTTGCCAGACTGGGATAAATTTTAAAGGGGAGTTTAGTGAAACATCATGAGTGTCTCTACTTCCCACCTACCGCCTCACCCCCAAAGGAAATTGCTTTGTTTCTATTGCAGCAAAAATGACATTGAATTGAGATTGGTGCACAAGTTCACAGTGTATGGTTAAAAAGTTTAATTTTATGTTCAAAAAGAACCTTTCATAACATTACTCATGTATAACTGATGTTCTTAGAATCAACATGAGGAGCAACAATATGGAAAAAAAGTACACAACCCTGAGAGATTTCGATTTCTTGCCAAAAAAGGCATGCAAAGAAAAGCGTGATAATCCAGTGAAAAGCTGGAAGATTTAAATTATTCTTTTTGTATCAATACACTTTTAAAAAATCTCTCATGAAAAATAAATATCACTCGCAGTTTACATTCCACTCTTTTAAATTGCTGTTTCAATGATATTTTTACAAAATATATGTTTATAACTCCTTGTCACAGTATGAGCTTGCCTTCTGAGAATTCTGGGCTTTGCCTCACTCATAACAGGAGTATGAGACTAGACTCAAAAGGAACAGAAAGAGGATAAAGAACATAATATCTGGGAAAGACAGATTTTGACTTTATTAAAATAACTTTTCAATGTGAATAAACTAAGGAGAATGTACTTGAATGACAAGGACCATTCTATTTTGAGAGCCCTCAGGAAGGGTAAACAGAGGGAATGGAGACACCCATAACCAGACTAAGTAAGCCACGCTAACTACATTCTTGTTAAATTGAAATCTGTAACCAGAGTATAGTGGATCTACCACTTTGACATAATTTAATAGAGAAAACTTTGCACATATTCATCTTAAAAATTGGAAATTCATCTAGACAAAATTTTCATGAATTTTTAAATAACTGTGCCTGTGAGAAAACACATTATATAAGATTCAGCATCCTAGCACAAAGGGCACAAGGCAGTCATGTGCACCTCAATACCTCCAAATTTAAACTTTGATTTTCCTAACTTAAAAAGCAGTATCCTTAAGTTACTTTTCCCCTGTAATTACCAATAAGATTGTTCAATCTTAAACTTTTTCCAGAGTAAACATGACAGTGTGAATAATTTCTGGATTGAGCTTCTGTTGCATCGTTCACATGCAAAGTCAGTAACTCTATTGCTCCTCTGTACCGATATCCTCCCAATTCTGTTATTCCTCTTAACCACGTACTTCAAAAATTCCACAGCAATGTCCACATAAAACAATAAAACCAGCATATGGCTCTCTCTTCTTGTGCTTCCCCCATCCACCCTCACTCAACCCACTAGACTCTTTCATCAGCATGTAGCTCCTTGCCATTCATGTGCCACCATAATTAGAGGCAGTGGACTTCAATACACGGAGAGAACCATTGACTCCCAAGTTGGGCTCAAGAAGGCCATGGTCTACAATCTACAACCATGAGATTATGCAAACGCACTTGAATACATTATGCAATATCTAAGTTAAAACTTCTAACTAGCCAGCAATGCCACTCCTTATTGAATCCAACACAATTAAATACACTTGGATGGGCCATGTCTGGTTGTTTGAGATAAGCTCATTAATATAGCTTTTTTGTAGCAGCGTGTAAAAACAAAATAGCTTATGATAATGCATGTGAAACATAGAAGCTCTTTGAACTAGGGATGTGAATAGCTAACCGGTAAGCATCACCTTTATTGGGTGATGCTTACCAATTATGGTTAACAGGTGGCCAGGGGGCTACTCCAGCCCTGTGAAAGGAGGGTGCCAAGTATCTTACATAGCTGGAATTGTGTTTCTTAACCGATCACTAACACTAATCTAATACTGTCCGTGTGTGCCTGTCTGTTCAAGAACTTCTCCTAAATGGTAAGAGCAAGGGCCACCAAATTCAGCATACAGCTTCCTCTTATTGTAATTTAAAGCAAAATGAGGGTTTGCTTGTGCCAGGAATGGAATCACTTCTCATAAAATCATTCAGAAAAAGAGAGAGAATCACCAGGCAGGTGAAAGAGGCGGACTGGCTGCTTTCCCCCCCATCCAGGATTGCCCTAACCCCAAGCCTCTGACCCCCAGATGCCCTTTAGGTAGGGCAGTGGAGGGCTGAAGCTCCCCCTTCCCCCCCATTCGTATGTGAATATTGCTGGCTGTTCTCTTTCATCGGGGAGCAAGGAGAAAGTGCACAGTTAACTGCATTCCTCACTCTGCCCGCGGCGCTCAGGGGGCAGACGAACTTAGACATGCCCCAGCCAGGAGATATGCACCCTCCCCCAGCTGTGCACACTAGAGCTGCAGCAGCCATAAAGAGGTGCTTCTCACCTAGCCGCAAGCTGCTAATGGTGAGAGAGAGCTGGGCTAGTCCTCCCTCCCAGGGGTAGCCTGCATCCTGAATCCCCCATCCCCAACCCACCCCAGCACAATGATTTAAATTAAGCATGTACATTTTCATTTTATTTTCTAAAAAATGGAAAAATTAATTCAGTTAAGAACCCCAGCAATGCTGGGTAAACCTTCTAGTATTATATAAGCAATGGAAGAAATAGTCTCCCCCCTATGTAAAGGACCACGGTGAAACTCAGTGGGATCCACGAAGCCCACTGTACACCCACATAATAAAATCAAAATTGTATAGCATCTTCTTCCGGAGTTTTTTAAAATATGAACTCTTTTGATGAAAAGGTACTACAAACTGCTTTTACTTTCTGATTTGTGCTGGAATTGAACAGACTGACTTGTCTTAGTAACGGGAGCTGTATCTCCCATTTCCCTAAAAAATGTGTTTCCAGTTTGGCTCAGGGAATGGGTTGGGCTTTGATGTTGAATTTAAGCAGGGCATCTCACTTAGCAGAACTAGTTCTCTATCTTGTTAGTCCATGCAATGTTCACATAGAGAGGGTTCAGGGACAGCACTACCAGGGGCACTTCTTGGCTACTAGTGGGGACAGTGACACTTCTTTTCCTCCTTCCTATGCATTCATTCTTCACCCAGAGAAAGGGAGGTTTGTACAATACATGCTTCACTATGTGCTTCACTTCCCTGTCCTATCTGAAGCACATAGAAGGAGCAGAAAAATGGAATGCAGATCACAGACATTAGTTCAGCCCATTAGTGTTGATATTATGCTTATGCAATTCAGGAGTAGGTAATGTAGTACTGAATTTCCCCATGGGGCTGCCCTAACTTGCTTAGCTTTTCTTGATGCTAACTGGCAAGCAAATATAACTGAGCCTCCTTAAAAAGTTACTAGCCCACAAAGGTTAACTTTTTCTGAACACCTAATTCCAACGTTTCTTTCCTCCTTAACAACCAAGGTCATTTGCACAAAGACAGTTTTATTATTGCTGACTATCTGCTCATGCTTCCTTCCTATTCAGAGGAACAATATTTGTGATGTTACTGTTAAGTGCTCTGGATACATACATTATCACAGGCTTGTGCACTTTACATACTGGAATAAGCAGAAAGAAAAGAAGCCTCCAAACAATCATGTAACAGAACACTGAGATGATAAAAAACAGAGGTAGATGATAAAATGTTTAGTCTTGTCCACCCTATAGCTGTCACCATTGTTGGCCCCAGCGATAAATTATAGGTACAAAGTTTATTTTATCAGTTGTGGAAAAAAAACCCATTCAACTTTCATATTCTTAGCCCAAGCATTTTCCAGGTATTGCATATGAACAACAAAGGTTCACGTGCAATACTTCACAAATGCTTGGACTATCAACATGAAAGTGACATGTTTTTTCAGAAGTGATAAAAAATTTTCCCAACTGGCAGCTGCTATGAGTGTACAGGGATAAAAAAGCCAGATGATCAGCCTCTGGATGGGGAATGAGACTGGACACAAATAAGAAACTGGACACAAAAAATTAAGAGAGATCTGCACTCATCAGAAGCAAGATCTCTGCTTCCTTCCCTTCCCCCATTACCAACTGAAGGAAATGGAAGACAGCTAGAATTCTATCATCAGGCTACAGGAACAGTTTTTGAGAGCTTCACTTGTGCAACAACTTCTTGCACACCATGAGGCAGCGAGCAGGGGCTTGCTTTCCCCTTCAAAGTGCTGCTTGTTTCTAGCCACCAGCTGCACAGTCATCCCCTACTCCTCCAGCCAGCACTCGCACTGCTAGCCTTCACCTGTGCTTCTTGCCTGACATCGCTGAGGCTAAAGCTAAAAAAATATGGCTTGTAAGTGTACATGTTCATAAGCCGGATTTTGTAACTTGGGGAGCACCTGTATTTTGTTCAGTACCTCATCTGTTGAACTGTCACACAGAATATAAGAGACCCTTTTAGATTTACCACTCTGTTTTTTTTTTCCTTCCCCAACCTCTTTTGTTGGTTTCTCTCCCCATTCCCTGTCTTTGAGCGCCTCCTATATCCTTTTCTCTGCATTTACTTTCTTGCAGCAACTCTGAATCACCTACTCGTGTTTCACTCCTATTCTCACCCCCATTCCATCCACTAAAATGATCTGTGATTAAACAGTTTATGTTGACAATGAAGTGTCATCACAAGGCTTTAATGCTGATCTTCTAGTCAGATTAAAATGGGACATGAGAGTTCAGCTCTCTGGGTTCTGGTTTGAACACAGATATCACTGAATTGGGACATTTGAAAGCTTATCTCTGCAACAAGAAGAGTTAGATGTTCTTTTTTTTTAAAAAAAAGAAAAAGATTACATTCTGGAGCCTTCAAAAAGCATTATGGTATAACAAAGCTACATGGGTTGACCATACATTTAAGGACCCTTTGATGGATTTTAGCTAGACAGTACTGCTAGAATTTACACTCAGTTCAGATTACCTTCACAACTAGGGCTCAAATACATTTTCATTTTAAAAGTTATCTACCATTCACAAAGGAAGACTTCCTGCTTGCAACTTACAAGTAGGGAACTGGATTTTTCAAGTTCTATTCATGCATTATTTGGCTATATGGTAAATAAATAATACATTTAAACAAGCTGTATTTAAATGCAGAATGAAATCTGACTCCAGAATTAATAATTAAGCTGATTATGTATATTAGAATCTCTGCTTGATATTCACTTGTAATCGGGTTATTCGAAATACTTGAAACATTTTAGTTAATTGCAACATTTTTGTTACCTTTTTTAAACAAGAAAACACACATTGTTATTCTAGATACATTATGCAGCAGGTGCGACATTTCAGTTTGAGATGAGGCATCTCTCTTCCTACATTATCTTTAATTAGGATGGCTTGTGTTTCTTTTTAAATAGCCAATGCAATTCCATACATTTGCAAAGAAATTTGAGATGTTCTAGACAAGTTAGCCACAGTTTTTCAATTTTGATTTACAACATTTTGAAAATCAGGCCAGGCTTTGTTGACACTATTTTTTTTTTTCGAGAAAGTAAAAGTAAGTATAGCTCTGAACTTGAGGAACATTATGGTATTAATTGCAGCTGAAATCCTGGAACTTTGCTGCTTCCAATAAAAAGCAAGAAAACTGTCTAGTCATCAACTAAGCTTTTAAAAATATTGGAGTGAATCATTATAATTATCAAGCACTAAAACAAAAAATTTGAAACTAGTCATTTTAGAGAATAGCATAAAATGCACATACATTGTTAATTCTAGGTATAATTGAAGTTCTCATTAAACAGAGGCATAGGATCATGTACTGTGTAAATATATATTTGTGCATGTTTTTCCCCTCCCATGTGCAGCATGCATCATGTCACTAATTTAAACAGAAATCTTTGAGCTTCCTACAGTCACACAAGCTTAGCACACCATACCAAGTACATTTGTAGGATAACAATTTCTAATTCCAGTCCATAGTGCTTAGACACATTATCTGGGTTTAACTGATTTGTTAATTGATTAAATAGTTAATACTGACACATTGAAGTTTGAATGACAACTAGTTAACATCCCATTGAAAGAAAGGGTATTTCACCCTTGCTGTTTAAGTGTGACGATGGTAAAAACAACAAAAATTAAAAAACAATTTGGCTCAAATTATCTGCAACCAGGCAAAACATTTCTTAGATGGAAGTTATATTTTCTACCCTAAAAACAGCCATGGAGGTTATCAGAAATCCAGAGAAACCCTACATTTACACATTCTATGAAAATTATACACAAAGTTGTACTTTTCCTATTCCCGTTAGAGAAAAACAAAAAATAGCCTTTGAAGTTCCATGAGGACTGCTTACCTTGGTTTGAAAAACAAATTTTGTATTATACTAAATAAACTTCCCTAGAGCAAGAGGAACATCTTCTAAACAACTAATAACAATATACATCCTCAAGCACCAAAACAAAGTTTGAAATAGGAATGTAAAATCCTATTTAATTAGTTACCAGCTAAACATTAAGTTAAGCAGCCCCCACACACTGCAGACCTGGCCTGGGCAGGCAGGGGAGCTGTTCCAGCAGAGCAGCCCCCCTGCCCGTCCCCTTTAATTGGTTAACCTGTTAAGTGTAATGTTAACAGTTCACTAAATACCAATAAGTGAACTGTATGTTTATAAATACAGCATACATCAAACTATTATGGTGACAGGAATGATACGAGGATCCAAAGAGGACACAGCAAGACCTCAAAACTATGTTCTGCATCTATGCCAAAGAGTTTCAGCTCTCCACAATAAAGTTAAAAATTCAAGCTGTCTTCAAACAAAGACATATAGCAGAAACTTGAAATGATTAGTGCTTACCTTGATTCTCCACTGTTTCTTATGCTTTCCTCATCACTGTGCCCATTCATTGTAAATATTCAGACGTTTAAAATACAAGTCCACTCAGTTTTTGAGATGGATATTAAAAGCCCGCTTTGTTGTTGTCCTTGTAGTCCACGTGTTTTACAGGTGGCTTGTCTGTTAGACTGTTCACCAAAGGTATTCAAGATCCTTTCCCAAATTACCTAAAATAGAGTTAGACAAAAGTGTTTAGAATATTATTTGAAATATTGCATGGTTTCATATAACCTCTGTGGATGCCAAAGATACAGGAATCAAATATGAAACCTACTTAATTAAAAAAAATAAGTTTCTGGTACAGCTGCAATTACTGATGGTTTTGTAATCACTTTCCTGTTTTAAAGAATGGTTTCTCTTTTTCCTATTGCTCTGTGAAAAGCCCACATAAAGAACAGAGTACAACTGGCTATACAAAGGAACTGCTAAACTGAAAGTACTGTGACAAACACTAAGTACACAAACGGAAAATAAATAAAAATATTTTCTAATTTACAGTAGGTGAGGAAGTACTACTTGTGAATATTTTGGGATGTTTATTAAATGTATCATGGGGTTGAAAAGCATGATCAGACTTAGCTTCTAAATACTACTGCATTATAAACTTTAAACAAGGACAAAGTTAAAAAGACAAGTAGTTTTTCAACTGATGGAATAAGATCAGTAGAATATTATAAACATATGGTAAAAGCATTTCTGCTGTTCAGGCATAATATTTTAGTTAATTACCACACAACTAACTGCCACACATTTAAAAAGTTGGGCTGGTCAAGAGTTAGCCAATAACAAATAACTCAAGATCTCACAGCTGGAAAGGTTATTTTTTCACATATCACGATAATCAGAAATGTGGGCAGTCAAGTATCTGTAGTGTCTGAGGTCAGTGTAAGTGTCCTAGACCAGAAGTAAAAGGATGAACCTAACAAATCAGCGAATGAAGACTGCCTCCAATCCTACTGAATGGATGTGAATGAGACTAGAGTTTCGCATACAGGGTTCCCCCCACCCCACTTAGTCCGGGTGCCTCCTGATTTGCACACAGTGATCCGATTGTCTATCCTGCCGGGATTGCCTCTGGCCACGGCTACTCTCAGGCATCATCCGCAACACAGCCTCTCATCCAGGCCAGTACACAAAGGACATGGCGGAGGGTATGAGCGACCGAGGAGCCCGATAATCCTGCCTCAACCAGACACCCAACTCGACCGGGAATCAAACAGGCCGCTCACAAGAAGCAGAGCGCGTCCGTAGAGCGGCCCTTCGCCGCAGCATTGACTGACGCAGTTGAGGTCAGAGAGCCCCTGTTGATCACAAACATGTGGGGTCTACTCGTTCAACGAAGCTGCCCGATGGGAGGCCTGGCACCCGTTGCGGACCCGGCTCCTCGGTCCTGCCACCCCAAAGTCACTCACCGGCATACTCATCCCCGCCAATCGGCCTTTTGCACCGTCCAAATGTACCCGCCAACCCCGGTGCCCGCAGCTCCCGCTCCCCACCATGCACCTCCCCGCCTGCTGTGCTGTGGGACCCCCTGGCTAAAGAGCCCCCCGCCGTAATCCCCTAAACGCAGCGGCCTCCCACTTTCCCAACCACCCGCCCTCCATGAGCGCCCAGGTCAGAACCGCCTCCGCCCCCTCCCGCCAATGGTCGGTCTCCCTCCTCCTTCGTGGACACTTCCCCGCTCCCGGCGCGGCCTGCACTGGCGCCGCTCTTAGCCACGGCTCCCCGGCCGCCGCAGCCTCCTGCGCGGGCCGCTGAAACCCGCTCCCCACTTCGCCAAGGCACCGCGAGGGCCGCGCTGCCGGCCCGCCGACTCCCACCGCCCGCTCCCAGGAGCCAGCGAGCCCCCGCTACCTCCGCGGCTCACAGCGAGCCCCGCTCCCTCGCGCTCATCACCCCCGCGCGCCTGCCCGCCTGGAAGCAACAAACAGGCCCCACTCCCGGCCGGCTTCTTCCCACTCAGCCCCCGGCCTGGCCGCTGAGCCCCGGCAGCCGCAGCGAGTCCAGCTCCACACCTGCGAGAAACTAACGAGCCCAGCCCGCGCCCGAGCAGGCCGCTTCCTACCTGCGCGTGTCCCGGCCGGGCCTCCCCAGGGCCGCGCTGTCGGGACACAGCGTTATCCCAGTGGAGAGCAAAGTGCTGCCTACAGCCCGGGCTCGGGGCTGCTCCGGCCGCCGCCGGGCCTGGGCCGCTTCTCCCCCGCCGGTCGCACTGGGCCCCTCGCTGACCTACACGGCAGGCTGGCCCGCGGCGCCTCGCACAATGAAGCCCGAACCGGGAGGGGGAGAGAACCAGGGTGCCGCTGCGCCGCTGCCGCCACCGCTTAGGTCCTCCCGGCCGCCGCCATCACGCTACCACCGCTCAGTACAGGCTCCCCCTCCCTCGGTCCGATGGAAACCCCGGGTGTGATGTCAGCCCGGCGCCCTGGGACAGTGTGTGAGCAGAGGGAGGAGCTACGCGAGGAGGCAGGACTGGAGCAGCCGGGAGCAAAGTGGCGGCCTGACAGGGACCAAAGGAGAAGGTGGCGGACGCTGGGCGGCATAGCAACTAAGGGCGAGGGTCGGAAAGCAGGCAGGGTGAAGCCAAGGGTCATTCACTGTTGGGCCTGCTACCGGTATCACTCAGCAGTGGAAACTTACGTCTGCAATGTCCCAGATGTAAGTAGTTGCGATCTGCTCTAACTTTGGTCAGATCTTTCTTGGGGCCACCGTGAACCTCGCTTATTTTAAAAATCTTGGCTCGATTTGGCTTCTACCACGAACCTTAAGAACAAGTTTAAAATGGTTCCTGTCCGTTTGTCTTCTTCCAGGTTTGTAAGTAACCTCACACTAAAACAGGAAGATGATCGTTCCCACGCCATTTCTGGGTTTATATGCACTAAGAAAGACAGTGTCATGCTCTTCCTGAGACATGGAAGCCTCTGTACACTACTGGAAGATTTTTTTTCCTCTCACTCCAGCTGTTCTCATCTTCATGGGACTGATGAAGTGAGACTATTATTGGACCATTTATTTAATGTTATTAAACATGGGGGGAAGGGAGAAATCACAGGGATTAAATATTTGTCAATAACTATTACATTCTCAGTATTGTTAATTTAAAGTCCAGGTATTTCCAGATAATATACTACATGCAGAGTGTTTCTGTTGTGTTGTACATGTTATATATATTCCATTCAACAGCCATTTCTTTGCCAAATCAAACAAAACTCTGATTCCTCAATTCCAGCCAGTATATCCTGCTTTGTACATTGCAAGGCTAGATTTATTATATGTTAAGACCAGCAGGAACTATTGTGATTGTATAATCTGACTTCCTGAATAACACAGCTCACAGAAATCCCTCAAAATAATTACTCGATCTTTTAAAAAAAATAATTTAAAATTTGTCACTAGTGGAGAACCTAGGTAGAGTTCCCTGTGAGTTGTGCGCTTTTGCGACTGCTCAGGAGTGATTTAAATGCCATCCAGCTGATTAACAGCGAGCCCATAGCTAGGTTTTATTTCTACTGGGGGTGTGCATTCACACATGCCTTGGTTCACATAGAAGAATATATTCTGCACTTGGATGGAAAAGATTAGAGGAAACATTGACCACAACCCTTGGTAAACTTCCAATTGTGAATTACTCCCACTGTTCAAAATGCATGCCTTATTTCCAGTTTGAATTTGTCTAGTTTCACTGCCAACCACTAGATATTGTTATACCTTTCCCTGCTACCTTGAAGAGCTCATATATTAAATGTGTCCTTCATGTAGATATGTATAGACTATAAGTAAGTCACTTCTTTACTTTCTCTTTTAGCTAAATAGATTGTGTTCCTTGAGTCTGTCACTCTAAGGCAGCCATGGCCAACCAGCAGCTCGCAAGATGCATTCGGCTCTCCCCGCCAATGAAAGTGCGGATTGCAAAACTGCCCCTGCACTCCTGAAAACGGTTCCTGCCTCCCGGCTCCCTGTGCTCACTGAGGCAAGGGAGCCATCCAGTATGGCCATTCAAAACGGCATCTTCAAGTTGGCAGTGTCCAGCGGGAGCCTGATGTGGCCAGAAAGCCTTTAACCATGTTTCTTAAAGGGACAGTCCTTTTTTTCTTTTCGCTTGACCAAATGCGGCTGGGGGCTTCTTTTTTTTTTTCTTTGCTCTACAGCTTCCCCGGGTCTTTGCGCTATATGCACAACTATTTTGGCTCTTTGCCTGTAATGGGTTGGCCACCCCTGCTCTAAGGCTTTGTTTCTAATCCTTTAATCATTCTCATGGCTCTTTTATGAATTGTCTCAAATATATCAATATCCTTCTTGGTAAATCCAGCAGCAGTTGCAACATTGCCAACTACCCTCTCTACTCCTACTCAAGGTTCCTCTGTTCAGCATCCCAAAATTGTATTAGCTTGTTTTTAGTCACAGCATCATATTGGAAGTTCATATTCAGCTGATTATCCATTAGAATCCCCCAATCTTTTTTTGAGTCCCCGCAACTTGTGATAGTATACAAGAATACCTAATGTATACATGGCCCTTGTCTCTATTTATCTGCTATTTTGTACCCTCAAAAATTATATATATTCTATCATACTCCAACTTCTTGCTGTAATTTACCAGATAGATTTTGCTTACACGGCCAACACCATGGGACAATTGTGGTGACAGCTTTTAAAATCTTCATCACAAATGCTTACAGACAAGGTTTCATTTATAGTGTTACCAGGTATTTACTAACTAGAGGTATGAGTTTCAAAGCCATTCCTTCAAGGACTGAGCAGGCTTGTAAGAATGTATTGTTTGCTTATTGAAACAAAGATAGCAAAGGGGAAGTATCATAAATAGTTTCTAGAAAAGAGTTGCTGGATTATTATAATAACTAGAATGAGGAAGTTAGACAATATTTCCCTGCTTGTTGCGCTATATTAATCTGGAGAGCAGAACCCTAGCACAGCCTAAGCCAACAGTAATTAATGCCAAAAGAACATTTCAGAATGAATATTTGGAGTCAGATATTTGTCACATACCTGATGGCTGCGAAGTCTCTTGAAGGGTAGGCAAGGGGCGATGGCAAGAAAGAAAAGAATAGATGGTAGGTGAAGAGAAGGTGGGTGATAGCTGGCTGGGTGGGAAGGGCAGAGTAGGCTGCTGGTGACAGCAGGGGAGGGGAGAGAAGTGGAGGGTATGCAGTGGGGGCAACAGCAGGGAAGGATGAGTGACAGCTACCTGGGCAGAAGGAGTAGGTGGTAGGTAATGGAAGGAGGTTGATGGCAGGAAAGGGGAGGGTGGGTGACAGCCGACTGGGCAGGAGGGGTAGGATAGTTGTTAGGCCATGACAGGGAAAAATAGGGTTAGTGGCAGGCAATGGCAGGGGAGGGGAGAGGAAGCTGCAGGAGATAGCAAGGGAAAAGAGGTAGGTAACTATCAGCAAGATGGGTGGAAGCTAGAAAGCCTTGCTCTGGCTGCTCCACTGCAAGGACTGGACAACTAAACTGTTCTCTGTCCGCTGAGGTGACAGTTGGGATCTCCAACAGCCCCGTTTTAGAACTCTAGAGCTGATCCTGGAACTGGGAGTGCCTGATTGGCTGTAGCTTGTAATGAAGCTGCCACTCAGCCAAAGAGGTTTCAAAGAACAGATGGAGACTGGAGAAGAGGCAGCTACCCTGCCACTTCTCACAACCTTAGAGAAACTGCAAAACCCTGTTTTTTTTTACTTTGCCTTTTCCTTACTGCAGGAGTTCTCAGACTTCCTTGTGCCATGACCCCCTTTCTGACAACAAAAATTGCTACATGCCCCCAGCAAGGGGGATTGAACCCTGAGCTCATCCAAGTTCCCCCATCCTGGCTAGGAGGATCAAAGCCAAAGCCCCACTGTCTTAGGTGGAGGGAGTTGAGGGGACCAAGATGAATCCCAAGCCCAACAGCCCTGGATGGGGCGGGAGATTAAAGACAAAGCCCAAGGGCTTCAGCCCCAGGTGGGAAACCTGAACCCCTGAGCTTCACCACCCAGGGCTGAAATCCTCATGCTTTGGCCCTAGGTAATGGGGTTTGGGTCCCAGGAAATTAAAATGGGTCCCACTTTAAGAATCACTGCATTACAGTGATACCAGACTAGCAGCATTTAAAAACAAATTAAGTTCAGTCCTTGAAGTGAAGAGAGATGGGATTTGTTGAAATATGTTAAAGTGTCCAGAAAAAAATCACAGTGATTCAAAGCCTTGAAAACCTTTCTTAAATAGATTGACCTTCTTGTCAAAGAAAAGCAAGAAAGAATTTAGTGATGTGATGGATCACCAGAAGTCTTTAAACCAAGACTGGATGTCTTTTAAAATGTATGTTCTAGTTCAGCCAGAAGCTATAGGTTTAGTGCAGAAATTAGTAGGAAAATTCCATGGCCTGTATTATCTAGGAGGTTAACTTAGATGTTCATAATGGTTCTTTTGCCCTTAAAATCTATGAATATGTAAGTTTACAAGTACCATTGATTAATTTGTGGTAATTTGTGGTAAAATGCCATGGTGATGGATTTGCAAGGGATTTATTCAGGTCCCATTCAAGTCAGTTGAAAAACTGCCTCCACATCAATGGTGCAATAACAAGCCTTAAATGAGGAGTTCATCGCTATGAAACAAACATGGTCCACAGAACTAGGAAAATCTTGAGAAAGTAAGCATCTAATCCTAAATGAAAGCAGAGAAAGGAAATAAAGGGTATCTACTGAATCACAGAATCCTAGGGCTGGACTAGACCTCAGGAGGTCATCGAGTCCAGCCCCCTACCCAAAGCAGGACAAACCCTAACTAAATTATCCCAGCCAGGGCTTTGTCAAGCCAGGACTTAAAAACCTCTAGGGATGGAGATTCCACCTCTCTAAGTAACCCTTTCCAGTGCTTCACCACCCTCTTACTGAAATAGTTTTTCCTAATATCCAACCTAGACCTCCCCCACTGTAATTTGAGACCATTGCTCCTTTTTCTGCCATCCACCACTACTGAGAACAGCCTGTCTTGATCCTCTTTGGAACCTCCCTTCAGGAAGTTGAAGGCTGCTATCAAAACCCCCCTCACTCTTCTTTTCTGCAGACAAAATAAACCCAAATCCCTCAGCCTCTCCTCGCAGGTCATGTGCTTCAGCCCCCTAATCATTTTGGTTGCCCTCTGCTGGACCCTCTCCAAAGCATCCACATCCTTTCTATAGTGGGAGGCCCAGAACTGGATTCAATATTCCAGATGTGTCCTCACCAGTGCTGAATAAAGGGGAATAATAACTTCTCTAGATCTGCTGGCAATGCTCTTCCTAATGCACCCTAATATGCCATTAGCCTTCTTGGCTACCAGGGCACATTGTTGACGCATATCCAGCTTTTCATCCACTGTAATCCCCAGGGCCTTTTCTGCTGAACTGCTACTTAGCCAGTCCATCCCCAGCCTGTAATCATGCTTACGATTCTTCCGTCCCAAGTGCAGGACTCTGCACTTGTCCTTGTTGAACCTCATCAGATTTCTTTTGGCCTAGTCCTCCAATTGTCTAGGTCACTCTGGACCCTATCCCTGCCCTCCAATGTATCTACCTCTCTCCCCGCCTCCCTGAAAACTTGCTGAGGGTGCAATCTATCCCCACATCCAGGTCATTAATAAAGCAGTTGAACAAAACAGATCCTTGGGGCACTCCATTTGACACTGCCAACCAGACATCGAACCGTTGATCACTACCCATTGGGCCTGACAATCTAGTCAGCTTTCTATCCACCTCACAGTTCATTTATCCAATCCATACTTCCTTAACTTGTTCGCAAGAATATTGTGGGAGACCATATCAAAAGTTTTGCTAAAATTAAGGTGCATCACATCCACTGACTTCCCCATGTCCACAGAGCCAGTTACCTCATCATAGCAGCTAATCAGATTGGTCAGGCATGGATTCATTGAGGATCCCCTCCATGATTTTTCCAGGGACTGAGGTAAAGCTAACTGGTCTGTAGTTCCCTGGATTGTCCTCCTTCCCTTTTTAAAAGATGGGCACCACATTTGCCTTTTCCCAGTCATCCGGGACCTCTCCCAATCTCCACAAGTTTTCAAAGATAATGGCCAAAGTATCTGCAATGATATTTGCCAACTCCCCCAATACCCTCAGATGCATTAAATCCGGATCCATGCACTTGTGTATGTCTAGTTTTTCTAAATAGTTCCTAACCAGTTCTTTCTCTACCGAGGGTTGCCCACCTCCTTACCATACTGCGTTGCCTAGTGCAGTAGTCTTGGGGCTGACCTTGTCTGTGAAGACAGAGGCAAAAAAAGCATTGAGTACTTTAGCTTTTCCCACATCATCTGTCACTAGGTTACCTCCCTCATCCAGTAAGAGTCCCACACCCTCCCTGATCACCCTCTTATTGCTAACATGCCTATAGAAACCTTTCTTGTTTCACTTCACATACCTTGCTAGCTGCAATTCCAATTGTGCTCTTGTCTTCCTGATTACTCCCCTGCATTCTTGAGCAATATATTTATACTCCTCCCTAGTCATCTGACTAAGTTTCCACTTCTTATAGACTTCCTTTTTGTGTTTAAGCTTGCCAGTGATTTCCCTGGTAAGCCAGTCTGGTCACCTACCATATTTGCTTTTCTTACTGCGCATTGGGATGGTTTGTTCCTGTGCCTTCAATAAGGCTTCTTTAAAGTACTGCCAGGTCTCCTGGACTCCTTTCCCCTTCACGTTAGCATCCCAGGGGATCCTGCCCATCAGTTTTCTGAGGGAGTCAAAGTCTGCTTTTCTGAAGTCCAGGGTGTATATTTTGCTGCTCTCCTTTCTTCCTTTTGTCAGGATCCTGAAGTCTACCATCTCATGATCTCTGCTGCCCAGGTTGCCACCCACATCTACTTTCCCTGCTAGTTCCTCCCTGTTTGTGAGCAGCAGGTCAGAGTATGCCCCTGGTACAACTTCAGCACTTGTACCAGGAAGTTATCCCCAACATGCTCCAAAAACTTTGTGGATTGTCTGTGTACTGCTGTATTGGTCTCCCAAGAGATGTCAGGGTGATTGAAGTCCCCCATGAGAACCAGGGCCTGTGATCTGGAAGCTTCTCTTAGTTGTCTGAAGAAAGCCTCTTCTGCCTCATCCACCTGATTTGGTTGTCTATAGCAGACACCAAACACAACATCACCTCTGTTGCTCCTACTTCTAAACTTAACCCAAAGACTTTTCCCCCTTCTCTATATACTGGAGCTTTGAGCAATCATACTGCTCTCTTACATACAGTGCAACTCCTCCTCTTTTTCTCCCCGTCTGTTCTTCCTGAACAGTTTATGCCCTTCCATGACAGTGTTCCAGTCATGTGAGTCATCCCCCCCCAAGTCTCCCTTATTCCAGTCAAATCATAGTTCTTTGACTGTGCCAGGTTTCTTATTCTTCCTGTTTGTTTCCCATGCTTCTTGCATTTGTGTACAAATATGTTAGATAACTAGTTGATTGCTCTACCTTCTCCGTTCAAATCAGGGGTCCTCCTTTGTTGCTCTTTCTTCCTTGTGTTTCTTCCCAGTATCCCACTCTCCCACTTAACCTCCTCACTAGCAAGCTTGTCCGCGAAGATGCTCTTTTCTTTCTTGTTTAGGTGGATCCCATCTCTTCCTAGCAATCCTTGTGCAGGAACTGGGTCCCATGGTCAAAGAAACCAAAGCCCTCTCTCTGACACCACTTGTGCAACCACACATTTACTTCCACGATTTGACAATCCCAACCCTGACCTTTTTCTTCAACGAGGGTGGACGAGAACACTACTTGCATTTCAAATTCTTTGATTCTTCTTCCCAGTGTTACATAGTAAACCTGTTCAAGGTCATTCTTGACCATATCATTAGTTCCCACATGGAGAAGCAGGAAGGAATAGCGATCCAAAGGTTTGATACATTTTGGAAGACTCTCAGTCACATCCTGAATTCTAGCTCCTGGTAAGCAGCACACTTCTTGAGATTCCAGGTCTGGTCGGCAAATGGATGACTCTATCCCTGTGAGGAGGGAGTCCCCGACCACCACCACCCATCTTCTTCTCTTGGGGGTGGTGATCGTGGAACCCCCATCCCTAGGACTACGCATCGTATGCCTTCTTCTGATCCCTTCCCTGAGAGGTCTCTGCCAAAGCATTCTCCACCATAGTGCCTGTGCAGAGAGCCTGAAAGTGGATACTTACCTCTAATGGAATTGGGGATATCTGAGTTAGCTTTTTTCTCCTGGAGATTACATTTCCTTATTCTGTACTGCCCTCACTGGTTCTTCAACCTGCTGTGCCTGCAGTATTAAATGCTGCCTTTTATCGAGGAAGTCTTGATCTTCTCTGATGGAGTGCAGGGTTGATACTTGGGCCTCAAGTCCCCTAATTTTTTCTTCCAATATGGCAACCAACTTGCACTTAGTGCAGATGAAATCCCTTCTATCTTCCGGGAGAAAAAAGAGAGTGTAGGTATCAACCAGTTTTTACATTGTGTCTAATCTAAAGATTTATCAGAAGTGCCCAAGGAAGAAAGAATTTAAAATTCCTACCAATAATAACAATAAAGTGGACAACCTAGACAACTTCAATTACTTAATTACAAAGTACAGTTGGCTCTTTAATAAGCATTCAAACTCTAAATGTTACCAAAGATACCAAATGCTAGTCAAACAAATCCTTCTACTTTCCCATCTCAGTTCTAAAAACCTTTACATGATCCTTATTATCCAAAACAAAATATATTTCAGTTTTTTCCCAAATCAGGGAAAATATATAGAAAACCATTAGCTATAGAAAAAGTAGCTACAATTAAATACATTCAAATCTGGTGTGTGTTAGAAACACTGAATAAATCCCTATTGCCAAATAATACATTTTTAAAATTCACAATTATATCTACTACAGATAAAGTACAGATATAGTGCTTGGTCCTGCTGTGAGGGCAGGGGACTGGACTTAATGACCTCTCGAGGTCCCTTCCAGTTCTAGTGTTCTATGATTCTATAGTGATGGCAGTCATTTGGAGGAGAAGGAAATCAGGCACTGTTTCCAAGTAAAATGATTGGTTTAGAAACCCATGCCATCATTAATGTGGGAAAATCACACTGTCAAACAAAAGTAAAAATATAATGATTTACAGTACACATATCTAAATTTCTTTGCATGAATTCCAATATTAGAGTTGGAATTTATATTGGAAATATAGGTGGATTTCTACATCTGTATATAGCTGATGGGGCTGCACCTGCAACATTTCCTTCACAGGATCAAAACATTAAACCAGAAATATTTTAAGCAAGTGTATAACTTCATGCAACTGAATAGTCCCAATGAATGGTTAAAGCCTTGTCTTCACTAGGGAGTCTTTAGCTCAACTTGCTAATATGTGAAAGCTACATATTAAGCAAAGTGCCTTGTCTTTGCTAGGATTTTGACTTGTGTTATCATATATGTTCTCACAGGACTTAAGAACATACCTTTTTTCCTAGTGCAGTTGCACGTTAAGTGTTTCCATGATCAGGTTTTTAATGAAGTTATTTTTGCACACAACATTACTTATCACAAAGCTCCTAAAGCCATGGGCTATTTCTGCCTTTTGTTTATTAGATCGTTAGCATGTTATTGCATGTTTCACACACACATTGTCAATGTATTGCACAAATTAGAGGCACAGATTTGCACTTAACACTTACATTATTTTAAAATCTAACTCTTGAAGTTATCATTTGAATTCAACATCCCTTTGAGAGTAAAAGTACCAGTTCATGCTTTTCAGACTATCTGCAGATGAAGGAAGACAATTTTGCATTGATTTAAAATCAGTTCACATTTAGGAGCTTTTCTTCGTAATCATAAAAGCATAAATACCTTGTATTTTAAAAATAAAGGCCTGTAAGCTGCAGTTTTTCATGAGATAAGATAAATATCTAATACAAATAATAAGCATACCTGCCCTTGGACCATATATTTAACACTACTAGTTTAGTGCTGTCTATTTCCTTTGAAAAATAGTGCCTACATTTCTCTAATACATCTTTTCTATTATTAACTATCTGTATTATGGTAGTGCTTAAAAGCATAATACAAACAATAAAAAGATGGTCCCTGTCACCAATAGCTTACAGTTTAAGTATAAAGTCTTATGTACATGGCCTTGTCTATCTCTTCACTCTTCTATTCCCCTATTGTTATTATATTCAGTCTTTCATTGTTATCTGTGTTTCCATCATCATTCTCTTTTATTTTGGTTAGCCATTGGAGCGCCAACAATGGTGATTTATCTAGGTGTTTATCACTGTATGAGAGTATTTCATCTTTCGTTCCCTTCTCTCTATCCCTCATATATACTCTGTTACCCTAGTCCTTTCAGTTGTTTCCCTTCTTGCCATTCAAGTGACTTTTCACTTCTCCCACGACTTCCCTTCTCATTTACAGCCTAATCATGTATTTCTTAGTACAGTAAAACTCCATTCATCCGGCATCTGATGGTCCGGCACTCCGGATGGTCTGGCACCATCAGGAACCCGGAAGTGCTCCGGGCAGCCGGACCATTGGAGCTGCTCTGCCCCCGGCTTCCCTGATTCAGCCGCTGCTGAAACTGACCAGCAGCTGAATCGGGGAAGTTGGGGCAGAGCAGCTGGAGTGCTGCCGGTAGGTCCCACAGCGCTGCCCCTCAGCGCTGCGGGACCAACCCGGTAGCACCCCAGCTGTCCCCAAGTCAGCCGCCGCTGAAACTGACCAGCGGCTGACTCCGGGAAGCCTGAGGCAGAGCTGCTCTGCCCCGGGCTTCCCGGAATCAGATGCTGATCAGTTTCAGCGCGGCTGACTTGGGGACGCCTGGGGCAGAGCAGCTGGGGTGCTGCCAGGTTGGTCCGGTAGCGCCGCCTTGGCGCTGCGGGACCAACCCGCAGCACCCCAGCTGCTCTGCCCCAGGCGTCCCCAAGAGCAACTGGGGTGCTGCCGGGTTGGTCTCGCAGCGCCAAGGGGCGGTGCTACGGGACCAACCCGGCAGCACTCCAGCTGCTCTGCCGCAGGCGCCCGATTCAGCTGCTGCTTAAACTGACCAGCAGCGGCTGAATCGGGGATGCATGGGGCAGAGCCGCACAATCGGAAGGGGGGGCTATGAGCGGTCTGGGGTGGCATCCTTCCGATAGTCCGGCATATCTGATACCCTAGACCCCTTCCGATAGTCCGGCATATCTGATAATCCGGCACCCCCTGGGTCCTAAAGGTGCCGGATTATCGGAAGTTTACTGTACCAGTCCCTGTCTTAGGGCAAGGTGAGCAAGGCAGTTGCCTAGGGCACCACACTGCCCAGCGCCCACCCATCTGGCTTCTCAGATCTTCCTCAGTCTCCCCATGGATGAAGCCACCGAAGTAGAAGTCATATGTGGTTGAGTAGGTGGTGTTCACCACTGAGGGCATTTGAGAGGAATAACCATTGTAGAAGAGGGTAGAAATGATAAAGGAAAGGTCAGGGTAAAGAGAATGGAGGCTATATGTGGGAGAGGAGGGAGTTAGTGAAATAAAGCATAGAGGGCACTGGGCACAATAGGCAGTGTAGTGGGGGTAGGCAGCGAACTGTAAAGAGGATCAGGATTGTGCAAGAGTGAAGGGGTTGCAAACCACAAGAGGAAAGGGCTCCTGGGCAGGAATGGACAGAAGGAGGAGAAAGTGGCCACCCAGCCCAATGTAAACAGGGGCGGGGGGGGGGAGAAGGGAAAGGAAAATCCCCACATGTGCTTGTGATAAGAGTCTCTGTTGCAGTAGTTGTCCCAGGGGACTGGCAAACAAGTAGGCCAGGCGATAGTCTTCAACAACAGAAGCAAGAGTGGATGGAATGTGGGGAGGACCCTGTCCAGCTCCCCTACTCACCAGCTGCACAGCAGCTGGCATAGCACAGCAGCAGCAATGCTAGCAGCAGCCACCTAAACTGCTACCCACAAAGTGACAGGCAACAGTGAATGAAGCAGGGGATTGCAGGAAGGAAAAGGAATTTTGTGATGTTTGGGGGATCATTTAGTTCAGTAAGGGGTTCTGTCACCATATGCCCTGTAACTTCAGAATGTGTTGGTGCTGTGTGACTATGGTTTATATGCTCTCATGGCCCTCGTACTCGTTTCAGGTGACATTAACGCCCTTTTAGTCCTGAATCTTCCCAAATCCAGCCTTTCTGAGTTCTTAATTACTAGACATTTGAGCTATTCATTTCTGTTTCCTTGAAGGTATGAAATCAGCTCTCTAATTATTAGTTCACTATGGCACACACATTTCACACAGTTTGCATACTAGAGATCTACTTAGCTAGTTTATTTTATAGAAAAGAGACCAATTCAAAGATGAAATAACGAGGGAAGGCAAACATATACAAGTTATTCTGAAAATAAACATAAAGACACACTTCCATTTAGATAAACACACAATTAAAGTTAGATAAAACCCCTTCAGTACAATATTTGTTTGCATTCAAACAGTTTCTCAGCATAACTCCTAGCTACAGATGATCCAGAGTTTCACAGATAGCTTCTTGTCTAGAGGCTGTGTGTCAGGCTCTGAGTAGATTTCATGTCAAACCCCTTCCATTTTAAAAGGGTGCATTTGTTCCCTTCAGGCACTGTAGACATTCAAAGTGAGGGAAATTTCCAGTTAGTTATCTCAATATGTTTCCATTAACTGGAATGTCTGATCACTGTCTTTTCCTAGGTTGTACAATGGATCATTACTTGAGTCCATTTTTGTATAAACACTTAGCGTCAGAGGTGCTTCTCCCTGTCTGATCATTCACTGCCATGCTGTGAAGTGTTTATGAGTATAGTTCTCTGTATAAACAGATATATATATTCATAACCATAGTTGTATACATATCTCACAATTTCTTAGTTTAGAACACCACAGGCTTTCATAACAGACCTCTAATTTTTACTATACAATAACATTGTATACAATCAGTTGTTTTCAATGCTTATTTTTGGGGTTAAACCATCTGTTCTCATCTTGGGGTGTATGGACTCTGATTGTCACAATGGTCTCATAGTTAATACAGTTTAATGTTGCCCTGGAGAACTGGATTATGTCCCTGTCTCTGCTTGAGAGTTCCTATGGGTAGGACTACACTAGCCCCCTAGTTCGAACTAGGGAGGCTAATGTAGGCATTCGAAGTTGCAAATGAAGCCCGGGATTTAAATATCCTGGGCTTTATTTGCATCTTCCTGTCTGGGCGCCATTTTTAAATCCTCTTAGACCGAACTAACTGCCGGAGGTTACACGCGGCAGTCAAACGTTAACTCGAACTAAATCCTTAGTTCGAGTTAACTGTTACACCTCATTCCACGAGGTGTAACAGTTAACTCTAACTAAGGACTTAGTTCGAGATAACGCTGACTGCTGCGCAGCCGTGAGCAGCTAGTTCGGACTAAGGGGATTTTAAAATGGCGCCCGGATGGGAAGATGCAAATAAAGCCCGGGATATTTAAATCCTGGGCTTCATTTGCAACTTCAAATGCCTACATTAGCCTCCCTAGTTCGAACTAGGGGGCTAGTGTAGACATACCCTATATGATTCTGGGCAAGACACTTGAACCAAACTTTCACAGTGGTTCAGAAAGGCCATGATTACACTAGGAACACTCTACCAGTACAAGAATATCTGTATAGTATAATGTCAAAGCATTCCTAGTGTGGCTGTAGCTATACCGATAAAACTGCTTTGGACCACAAATGTAACAAGCTATGGCAGTAAAAGCACAGCTTTGACAGTATAGCTGCATCAACTGCAGAATTCTGCCAGTATAGCTATGTCAGCCAGGGGCCAGACTTCTTCCTACGGTTGACTGACACAGGTATGTAGGCCTTTCTGGAGCCCTAGGCCTAGGTAACTGTATGAAAAAAACGTAGGCTTGGCTTTGGCAGAAAAGTATCTAACCTACTAAACACATTACTGACCTGAGAGAATGGAATGACTTAGAGTTCTCAAGTACTGTAACTACATAAACAAATTCCCCAAAGATGGTACAGTAGCATACCGACCCCTGCAAAGTAACTATGGAATTGCAGGATAATAGATGAGGCTGTTTTGTTCAAATTAAAAGGTACAAGGCACAGGATAAAAACTAAAACACATATGGAATGTACAGTAAAACTCCATTAGTCCGGCATCCAATGCTCCGGGACTCCTGATGGTCCGGCACCATCAGGAACCCGGAAGTGCTGGGGCAGCCAGACAGGCTTCCCCCATTCAGCTGCTTCTGAAACTGACCAGCAGCTGAATCGGGGAAGCCGGGAGCAGAGCAGCTTGGGTGCTGCCGGGTTGGTCTCGTAGCGCCGCCCCTCGGCGCTGCAGGACCAACCCAGCAAGACCCCAGCTGCTCTGCCCCAGGGGTCCCCGATTCAGCCGCTGCTGAAACAGATCAGCGGCTGATTCCAGGAAGCCCGGGCAGAGTAGCTCTGCCCGGCTTCCTGGAATCAGCCGCTGATCTGTTTCAGCAGCGCTGATTTGGGGACGCCTGGGGCAGAGCAGCTGGTGCTGCCGGGTTGGTCCTGCATCGCCGGGCGGCGCCACGGGACCAACCCGGCAGTACCCAGCTGCTCTGTCCCAGGCGCCCCCAAGAGCAGCTGGGTGCTGCCGGGTTGGTGCCGTAGCGCCGCCCGGGCGCTGCGGGACCAACCCGGCAGCACCCCAGCTGCTCTATTGCAGGCATCCCCGATTCAGCTGCTGCTGAAACTGACCAGCAGCGGCTGAATCAGGGACGCATGGGGCAGAGCCGGACTATCGGAAGGGGGGGGCTATGAGGGGTCTGGGGTGGCATCCCCTCCCACCCCACTCCAGACCCCTTATAGCCCCCCCTTCCGATAGTCCGGCATATCTGATATTCCGGCACCCCCTGGGTCCTAAATGTGCCGGATTATCGGAAGTTTACTGTAATATGTAGCTTGCCTCAATATATAAAACAAGAGCGGAAGGATGAGCATTTTTGTACTGGCCTAGGGGATAGCATTATATTATATTGATTGAGTTATCTTATTATGGGCTTGTTACTCCCAAAATCAGACTTCAGAAACCCTTAGAATTACCTGCCTATATTTGTAATTTAATTCTCGGTTTTTCTGGTTTTGGTAGGTGAAAGGGGGTGGCCTGGCCTAGAGGAATTGCTCCCCAGAACAGACTAATTCTCTCACCTCCAGGAGAACATGGATACAGACTTCAGCTCAAAGGTTTGATGCTCAGGCAGAAATTCCTCAAAAATAAAAAAACCTTTTATTTTACATCAGATTTCCTAATGTATCTAAAACAAAAGAACATTATGAAAACACAGCAAATCTAAAACATATATTAAAAAGAATAAAACCACTCTTTTTTTAAACAAACAAGTTTTAAATTTAGGTTTAAATATAAAATTCTGTTAGCATAGATAGACATTGAAGTACCCAAAATTGCAATATCCTATAATTAGAAAATAACTTTAAGAGGTTAAATTTTATGTGCAATGATCAGTTACATATAAGGTACATATACAATCATTCAGCTTTATTATCTCAAATACAACCATTCCTACAGTCTAGATATTCTTTATAGAATCATAAGGTTGAAAGAGACCTCAGGAGGTAACGAATCCAATCCCCATTAAAAGTAGGACCAATCCCAACTAAATCATCCCACCCAGGACTTTGTTAAGCCTGGACTTAAAAACTTGTAGGGATAGAGATTCCACCACTTCCCTAGATAACCCATTCCAGTGCTTCACCATCCTCCAAGTGAAATCCCTTAACCAAATCCCTCAGCAACTGCCTAGTGATGCTATTGTAATACTTCCTACCCTGAATGATGTCCAAGCTGCCATCAAAGCGACGAAGAGCAACAAGGACTAGACAGAATCCCCACCAAAGTCTTCAAAGAAGGAGGGCCGAAGCTCCACAAACAATTCCATTTCCTGATTCTGAAGATGTGGAATAGGGAGCAGATACTGCGAGAGTTCAGAGACACGCTGATTGTCAGTCTCTTCAAGAAGGGTGACAAATCGGACTGTGGAAAGGCAGGGAAAATCTCCCTCCTGGCAAAGGCAGGGAAAATCTTAGCTCCTTGCCAATTGACTCCTAGCACTCTCAGAAGAAATTCTTCCAGAGTCCCAGTGTGGCTTCCGACCATTCTGAGGAACAGTGGACATGATCTTCACAGCTTGGCAATTGCAAGAAAAATGTCACAAACAAAATCAAGCCTTATTCATGAGTTTCATTGACCTGACCAAGGTGTTCAGTTCAATCTGTCATAGTGCTCAGTGGACCATCCTCTCAAAGATTGGTTGCCCCCAAAAATTCGTCAGCATCCTGAGGCTGCTTCACAACATGACTGCCACAGTGCTGAGTAACAATGGATCCCTAAGCAACCTCTTTGAGGTCAAAACAGGAGTCAAAAAAGGCTGAGTCATTGCCCCAGCGCTGTTCTGTATCTTCATTGCCATGACCCTCCATCTCATTGATGGCAAGCTTTCAGATGGCGTGAAGATTGTCTACAGAATGATGGGAAGCTTTCAATATCAGGAGACTGAAGGCCAAAAGCAAGACCTCCATTACTTCCATCATGGAGTTTCAGTATGCGGATGACAATATGGCTGCTGCTCTTTCCGCTGTAACTCTTTAGACCATCTTAAGTGCTTTCACTGAAGTGTACAAGAATCTTGGTCTCACAGTGAACATCAAAAAGACCAAGGTGCTCCATCACCCCTTGCTGACGGGACAATCTTATATCCCATCTATTAAAGTCAATGGAGAATTGCTGGAAAAAAATGGAGCATTTCCTGTACGTTGGAAGTCATCTCTCTGCCAAAATGGACATTGATGTGGAAATCCAGCATCGCCTGAGCCATGCAAGCTCTGCTTTTGCCCACCTGAGGTGAAGGGACTTTGAGAACTGGGACATTAGTGCCAAACAAAGCTCCTTGTGTACCATGCAGTGGTTGTTCCAACACTAATGTACACATGTGAAACCTGGACAACATATAAGCATCACCTGAAGGCACTTGAACAATATCATCAATGATGCCTCACGAGAATCTTAAATATCCCTTGGGAGGACAGGCGCACCAACACTACCAATCTGGAAGAGTTGAACATGACAAGCATTGAAGCTGTCATCATCTACCAACAACTTCACTGGACTGGTTATATGATCCGGATGCCTGATCAGCACCTCCCAAAACAGATTCTGTCTTCTGAGCTGAAGGAAGGATGGAGGAGCGTTGGCCAGAGGAAGTGATGTAAGGACATGTTGAAAGCAAACATGAAAAAGTATGGCATCAGTGTCGATATGTGGGAGAATCTTGCCTAAGACCATCCCCAGTGGAAAGCGGTAATCTGTGAGGGGGTGGCACAATTTGAGAGGTCCCACCGCACCGCAGACAAGGAGAGGCAGAGAAGGAGAAAAGAGAGGCAAAAACTGCCTTGCGTCCCTCCAATAGCTACCAGCACCTGCCCCTTCTGTGATAAGACCTGTGGCTCCAGAATCAGGCTGGTCAGCCATCAGCAGATCCACAAATAGGAGAGCGATAGCAAGACGTCCTACTTGTTATCAAGTGACCACCAAGAGAAAGAGAGTGAAATAGCTTTCCTAATACCCAATGGAGAACTTCCTAATGCAACTTGAGACCATTGCTCCTCAGTTTGTCATTTGTCAGCATTGAGGACAGCCTCTCTCCATACTTTGGAACCCCCCTCAGATAGCGAAAGGCTGCTATCAAATTCCTCATTCACTCTTCTCTTCTGTAGACTAGATAAGCTAAAATCCCTCAGCGTCTCCTCATAAGTTATGTGCTCCAGCCCCCTATTCATTTTTCTTGCCCTTCATTGGGCTTTCTTCAATCTGTCCACATCCTTTCTACAATGGGGGGCCCAGAATTGGATGAAATACTCCAGATGTGACCTCACCAGGGCCAAATAAAGGGGAATAATCACTTCCCTAAATCTGCTGCCAGTGCTCCTACTAATACCCCAATATGCAATTGGATTTTTTGGCTGCAAGGGCACACTGTTGACTCATATCCAACTTCTCATCCACTATAATCTGCAGGTCCTTTTCTGCAGAACTGCTGTGTAAATACTCAATCCCCAGTCTGTAGCAGTGCTTCGGATTTTTCCATCCCAAGTGCAGGACTTTGCACTTGTTCTTGTTGAAACTCATCAGATTTCTTTTGGCCCAATCCTCCAATTAGTTTGTTATTCTGGACGCTATCCCTACCCTCCAGTGTATCTACCTCTCCCCTTATCTTAATGTCATCTGCGAACTTGCTGAGGGTACAGTCCATCCCCACATCCAGGGCGTTAATAAAGATGCTGAACAAAACTGGCTCCAAAACAAACCACTGGGGCACTCGGCTTGATATCGTCCACCAACCAGACATTGAACCGTTGATCACCACCCATTGAGCCTGATGATCTAGTCAGCTTTCTGTCCACTTTACAGTCCATTTATCCAATCCATACTTCCTTAATTTGCTGGCAAGAATACTGTGGGAGAATGTATCAAAAACTTTGCTAAAGTCAAGGTATGTCACAAGGTATGTCCCTTCCCCATATCCACAGAGCTAGTTACCTTGCGATGGAAGGCAATCAGGTAGATCAGGCATGATTTAAATCATAGAATAATAGAACTAAAAGAGACCTCAAGAGGTCATCAAATTCAGTCCCCTGCCCTCACAGCAGGACCAAGCATCATCTAGAACATCCCTGATAAATGTCTATCCAATATGCTCTTAAATATCTGCAGTGATGGAGATTCCATAACTTCCCTAGGCAATTTATTGCAGTGTTTAACCAACCTGACAGTTAGGAAATTTTTCCTAATGTCCAACCTAAACCTCCCTCGCTGCAATTTAAGCCCATTGCTTCTTGTCCTATCATCAGAGGCCAAAGAGAACAATGTTTCTCCCTCCTCCTTTTAACACCTTTTTAGATACTTGAAAACTGCTACCATGACCGCTCTCAGTCTTCTCTTTTCTAAACTAAAGAGGCCCGATTCTTTCAGTCTTCCCTGACAGGTCATGTTTTCCAGATCATTAATCGTTTTTGTTGCTCTTCTCTGGACCTTCTCCAATACAAGAATACCCATGCACCAATTGAGGCCTAATCAGTACAGACTAGAGCGGAAGAATTACTTCTCATGTCTTACTCACAACACTCCTATTAATGAACTCCAGAATTATGTTTGCTTTTTTTTGTAACAGTATCACATTTCCACTATGACCCATAGATCCCATTCTGCAGTACACCCTCCTAGACAGTTGCTTCTCATTCTATAAGTGTGAAACTGATTGTTTCTTCCTAAGTGGAGTACTTTGCATTTGTCCTTATTAAGCTTCATACTATTTATCTCAGATCATTTCTCTAGTTTGTCCAGATCATTTTGAATTATGACCCTATCCTCCAAAGCACTTACAACTCCTCCCAGCTTGGTATAATCTGCAAACTTAACAAGTGTACTCTCTATGCCAATATCTAAATCATTGATAAAGATATTGAACAGAACAGTTCCAAAACAGACGCCTGCGGAATCCCTTTTGTTGTACCCTTAATAACTACTCTCTGAAACTGGTTTTCCAGCCAGTTATGCACCCACCTTATAGTAGTCCCATCTAGATTGTATTTCCCTAGTTTATGGATAAGAAGATTATGCGAGAACGTATCAAATGCTTTTCTAAAGTCTAGGTATACCACACCCACTGCTTCTCCCCTATCCACAAAGCTTGCACTTGGTGAATCCATGTTGACTATTCCTAATCACTTTCTTCTCTTCCAAGTGCTTCAAAAGGGATTTCTTGACAATCCCCTCCATGATTTTTTTCTGGGGAGTGAGGTGAGACTGAGCAGTCTGTAGTTCCCTGGATTCTCCTTCCCTTTTTTTTAAAGATAGGCACTACATTTGCCTTTTTTCCATTGTCCGGGACCTCCTGCACTCACCATGAATTTTCAGAGATAATGGCCAATGGCTCTGCAATCACACCAGCCAAGTCCCTCAGCACCCTTGGATGCATTAGATCCGACCCCATGGTTTTGTGTATGTACAGCTTTTCTAAATAATTCTTAACATGTTTTTTCTCCACTGAGGGCTGCCAACCTCCTTTCCATACTGTGTTGCCTAGTGCAGCAGTCTGGGAGCTGACCTTGTCTATGAAGACAGAGGCAAAATAAGCATTGAGTACTTCAGCTTTTCCCACATCATCATCACTAGATTACCTCTCTTATCCAGTAAGGGTTCCACACCCTTCCTGATCACCCTTTTATTGCTAACATGCCTGTAGAAACCTTTCTTGTTACTTTCATATCTCTCGCTAACTGCAATTCCAATTGCACTTTCTCCTTCCTAACTGCATACTCACACAGTATATTTATACTCTGCCCTAGTTATTTGTTCACATTTCTACTTTTTGTAAGCTTCCTTTTTGTGTTTAAGATTTCACCAAAGATTTCACTGTTAAGCCAATCTGGTCACCTACCATATTTGCTTTTCTTACCGGATATTGAGAAGATTTGTTCCTGTGCCTTCTATAAGGCTTCTTTAAAATACAGCCAGCTCTCCTGAATTCCTTTCCCCCTCATGTTAGTGTCCCAGGGGATCTTGCCCATCAGTTCCCTGAGGGAGTCAAAGTCTGCTTTTCTGAAGCCCAGGGTCTGAATTTTGCTGCTCTCCTTTCTTCTTTTGGTCAGGATCCTGAATTCGACCATCTCATGATCTCTGCTGCCCAGGTTGCCACCCACATCTACTTCCCCTGCTAGTTCCTCCCTGTTTGGTAGCAGCAGGTCAAGCTGAGTATGCCCCTGGTTTGTTCCTTCAACACTTGTACCAGGAAGTTATCCCCAACATTCTCCAAAAACTTTGTGGATTGTCTGTGTACCGTTGTATTGGTCTCCCAAGAGATATCAGGGTAATTTAAGTTCCCTATGAGAATCAGGGCTTGTGATCTGGAAGCTTCTGTTAGTTGTCTGAAGAAAGCCTTGTCTACCCCATCCACCTGATCTGGTGGTCTATTACAAACACCCAACAAGACATCACCCTTGTTGCTCCTACCTCTAAACTTAACCCAAAGACTCTCAACAGGCTTTTCTCCTGTTTTATACTGGAGCTCTGAGCAATCATACTGCTCTTTTGCATACAGTGCAATTCCTGCAACTTTTCTCCCCTGCCTTTCCTTCCTGAATAGTTTATATCCTTCCATGACAGTGCTTCAATCATGTGAGTCATTCCACCAAGTCTCCGTTATTCCAATCACATCATATCTTATGTGACAGTCATCATGCCTTCTTCTCCACAGTCTTCTGTCCCTCTTCTCTGTCTAGGTCCTTCTGATCTGTTATGATTGATGTTGCTGCTACTGCTTCTTTGCTTCTGCCTCTGTTCAGTAATTTTAGCTTTTAACTTTCAGTTTGTGATGTCTTTTGATGAGACTCAAAACATTCACTCACTCCATCACCTTCAACTCATATTCTGACACAGATTGACTAAAGACTGCCAGTTCTCTGTCTTATATACAGATTTTTCCCTCTTCTGCTTGGTTATTTTTACAATACTGAGGTTTTCTACCAATCAGATTTAAGCTCTCTATCTGTCAATCAAAACTGGAACTGATAGAAAACCTGAGCCTTAGACACTGGACCTGATTGAGAACCTGTGTTATGCTTAACTGACGCCTTGCCTTCAGGTTTTGGAATGACCTTTGTTTCACCTCATTCTGTCTGCTCCCTGTTGGCTGACTCCCAGTCCTCCATTTTGGATTACTCTAATTGTGATTGCTTGCCCCCACCATCTCGTCATTGCTAGCTGTAACCTCCTAAAACTATATTAATTATTAAAGCTTTATAATAATAAACTATCCCTATATAAATATACTTTAATGCTATGATTCTCTGTCTCTATCCTATTTTTATTATCTTAATTTTAATTCCAATCTTCCCGTCCTTCAGTTAGTGG
This sequence comes from Rafetus swinhoei, assembly GCA_019425775.1. Classification (NCBI taxonomy): domain Eukaryota; kingdom Metazoa; phylum Chordata; order Testudines; family Trionychidae; genus Rafetus; species Rafetus swinhoei. The sequence continues at coordinate 62,767,589 of CM033427.1, forward strand.
TGGCAGCACAGAGCTCTTAGGGTGCGTCTACACTACTAAAGTAGGTCAATTTTATTTAATTTGTGTTTGAGCATGTGATTTAACAAATGTGATTTTGCATTTCCCCACTAGGTGGCTGTGGTCGATGGAGTCAGTGGTTGCATTGATTCAAGGAATGATGCATTGTGGGTAGCTAGCTTACACTCTCTGCAGCAGATTGGAATGCTGGGCTAGGGTCTCATGAGATGAAAACTTTGTTGCCGGTGGTTACGAGTGCATACTGTAAACCTTCCATATCTGTGGCTTACAACCAGCCTTGTTCTATGATGCACTTATCTAAGCTCCTTTATTTTCACACAGCATTACTGTGTGTTCTTAGTGGAGCCCTTATCCACCAAGCCCTGTGTGATTTTGGCATAGATATCAGCATTGTTTTTGCTGGTTCAAAGCTCTGCCTGTACACAGGACTGTCCCTAGAAATGTTCATGCCCTACACCACTCCCTTTGAGAGGGCGGTTGCCCTTCTGTTGGGGGTGGCGGCGGCGGCGGCGGCGGCGGCCCCTATGTAAGGGGACTGTCTCTTGGCCATGGGGGGAGGAGTTGTGGGGAGCAGGAGTGGGGCAGGGAGGCAGCAGGGATTGGGTCTGCACTCACCAAAAGTAGTGGGAGAAGTGGAGCAAGCTGACGCCAGCCTCCTCCACTCTCCTGTCTCCCAGCCATGTTGCTTGAGGGAGGGAGCTGGGAGAAAGGGGTGGGACTACCCCCTGCACTTAGTGGTGGTAGAAAGCAGAGCAACACATTTGGGAGGCAGGGGAGTGGAGTGAGCAGCACCTTGGTTACTCCTCTTTCCCCTTCCCCGACCACTGTTGCCAGTGAGTAGGGGGCTGGCGTGAACCCTTGCTCTTGGTGCCAGGACTTCCCTATTGTCCCACAGGCCATGTGGCTCTAGGGAAGAGATGGAATGGGTGGAGGAAGCGTGGAGGTATCCTAGGTTCCATGGCCCCCTGGGATGGCCTTGCTGGGTGCAACCTGTCAGAATGGGGGTGGCTGAGGGATGGGGCTGGCCACTAGAATCAATGCTGCCCCGTAGACAGCACACAACTGGCAATGGCACCATGGAATTTGGGGAAATTTGATGCCCCAAATTTCATGATGACCTATGCAGCTGCATACTCTGCTTATTGGTAGGGATGGTCTTAAATATCTCCAGAGATGGAGATCCCACAACGTCCCTAGGCAACTTATTCCAGTGTTTAACCACCCTGACAGTTAGGAAGTTTTTCCTAATGTCCAACTTAAACCTCCCTTGCTGCAATATAAGCCCATTGCTTCTTGTCCTATCCTCAGAGGCCAAGGAGAACAATTTTTCTCCCACCTCCTTGTGACACTCTTTTCCACGCTGGAGTGCATTTGCAGCTCTGAGCACTGCATGTTAAGCTGTGCTGGTGAGCTTTCTATGCTGCTCCAACAAGGAATGAACATTCAAAAGTTTCCCAGGCTTTTCCTGCTCACCTGGATAAATAGCATTGGAGTTCAAAGCACTCTGGATTACCACCTGAAGGCCAGTAACTCCAAATTACAACACTGTGTTTACATTGCCCTTAATTTGAGGAGTGAATGTCCTTTTAGGTGGAGTACAGGAGTTGATTTTAAAAGCCCTTTAGGTCACCACGAAGAACTTGGCAGTGTAACACACACATTACAAAACTGACCTAACACTAAGTATGATGACCTTATGTGGCCGGGTGTCCCTGGAGACGGGGTGGCCTAGTGGTTAGGTCATGGAATTAGCTGGCAGAAAGGGGTACAGAATCCTGCTGCTGGTGGCCCTGGCCTAGAAACTCTGGCCCCCCTATATTAGTATAGTCCTTAAGTTTGGAGTATGGCCACAAAATCCAGATTCCCCCCTTAGTTAGGGTTCCCGCCCCCCCCCCCTTTGTCCCTGGGGGTCGGTTTGGATGCTTACTTGCTCCTATGGCTGGCCAAGTGGACAGGCTTTGGTTCATATCCTACAGAGTGTGGAATCACATTCCTGTCTCTGGTCAGTCCCTAAGGGTATGTCTACACAGCAAAGTTATTTCGAAATAACAGCCGTTATTTTGAAATAACTATCCTAGCATCTACACAGCCATTCTGTTATTTTGAAATTAAATTGAAATAGCGGAGGGATTCTGTAACCTCATTCCGTGAGGAATAACGCCAATTTCAAAATTGCTATTTCGAAATAAGTGCTGTGTAGACACTTATTTCGAAATAGGGGGCCTCCAGCCTTCCCAGGTTGCCCTGGTGGCCACTCTGGCCTCAACCAAGAACACTCCTCTCTCTCCCTCCCCCCTCCCTGGAGCTCTTAAAGGGATAGACTCTGGCCACAGTGCCTGTGCCAGCTCCAAGCCTGCCAGCCCAGAGCCAGCAGTCACTGCCCCTGACCCAGTGGCCCCAAAACATGAGCCAGCAAGCCACTGGCAGCCAGCCCTTCACCGCTCCCCAGGAGCAGTCTGCCAGCTCCCAGGAGCCTGCCAGAGCCTAGAGAAGGCGGGCGCCTTCCTGGTCCAGGATGGAGATCATAGACCTTATTCAGGTTGGGGGGGGATGCCCCCAATGTCCATGATCTCCACACTAGACAGAGGAACGCAGCAGTCTATGGCAGGATAGCTGCCAGCCTGGCCACCAAGGGCCACATGCGAACCCAGGAGCATGTTCACATGAAAATCAAGTTGGTCCGGTAAGGCCCTGAGCTTCCCCTCCCCGTTCTTCCCCTTGCTTCCCCCTTCCAGCTCTCTCCTCCCAGGTTTCCCCCTCCCCTCTGCCACCCTCTCTCTTCCCCTCTCCCGTCTCCTTTCCCCAGTCTCACCAGAGTTTCATTCCCCCTCCCCCCCCAGTTTTGTTAAATAAAGAGAGTTTGTGTTCATGAAAATACGTGTATTTTATTTGACGTTAGGGAGGGGTAAGTGGAAGGACGTGAGGGAGGAATGAGTCACAAGCTCCCAGTGGGGCAGAACAGGGAGGTTCTTAGTGCTCCTCAGGGTGGAAGCTCTCCCGCAGGGCCTGCTGGATACTGACAGCCTCCCGGATGGCAGCCTGCAGAAAGTGCAGCCAGGCTCGCAACAACGTGTCCAAGAGAAGCACCAGAGTGCCCAGGGGCAGCTCTGGCTCCATGTTGCAGAGTGTTGTGGTGTCCCAAGTGAGGGCAATCAGAGCACGCAGAGACAAAATGCTTTGCTGTCCCTCATTGAGGTAGGCAAGCAAGCAGGGAAAGCTGAGAACTGGCTTTCCAGGGGGTGTCCCTTTAAGCACAGGCCTCAGATAGCCTCAGGCAGCAGCCACACAAAGTAACTCCTGACCTGATGCCCTGCCGGACCTGGTTCCGGCCAGCCTTAAATGCGATTCAGCGTCCACTCAGTGTGGACGCCCTATTTCGAAATAGCAAAAAGCTATTTTGAAATACATTTTGTGTGTAGATGCGTTATTTCAAAATAAGCTATTTTGAAATAACGCTGTAGTGGAGACATACCCTAACTGAGCTAGCCTCCTTCCTTTTATCCTTTCTCAAAACTTGACATTGGCTGCAGGTAAAGTGGGGCAGGGCTAGCTGGGCGAAAAGGCTTTGTTTAACCCCTATGATACCAAGTCTTCCTCTCTTCACTCCCTCACATCTTAGCTTGTAGTAAAAAAAAATCTTAAAGGGGTAGCTGTGTTAGTCTGTAACTTTAAAACAATGAGTAGTCCTGTGCCCCCTTAGAGACCAACCAAAATATATAGAGTCATGAGCTTTCATGGGTAAAACCCACTTCATCAGATGAATTGGAGTGGAAATAACAGAAACATAAGAATAGCCATACTGTGTCAGACCAAAGGTCCATTTAGCCCAGTATCCTGTCTTCCAACAATGGCCAATGCCAGATGCCCCAGAGGGAGTCAACAGAACATGTAATCATCAAGTGATCCCTCTCTTGTCATCCATTTCCTGGTAGGGTTACCATTCCTACCCATCCTGGATAATAAGTATTGATGGACCTAACCTCCATGAATTTATCTAGGGTTCTTTTTGAACCCTGTTAATGTCCTGGTCTTCACAACATCCTCTGGCAAGAAACCAAGAGATATATGTAACAGCAGAAGTACCTATCAATTGCAGGTCCTGTGTTAATGAGGCTAACGTTAAAAGCATTTGCGGAAAATCATGCCAATCTAGTCGCAGCCGTAGTCTTATGGCATTTTAAAGGCTAACTAAAATATATAGAATCATGAGCTTTCATGGGCAAAATGCACTTCTTCAGACTTCATCCACTTCCACTCCAATTCACCTGATGAAGCAGGTTTTGCCCATGAAAGTTCATGATTCTGTATATTTTGGTTAGTCTCTAAGGTGCCATAGGACCATTCGCTGTTTTCAACCAGTTAACATCTTTGGGTACGTTTAGACTGCACAGCTTTTCTGGGATACCTCCGGAAAAGCTCTGCCGCATCCAAGGAAAGCATTCGCTTTTCCGAAAAAAAAAAATGTTGGAAAAGCAGACACGTTTTGTCGGCATCCCTGTAAACCTCATTTTACGAGGGAGAAGGGATGTTCCAAAAGAGGTTTTTTTTCCCAAAAATTTGGCCCCATGTAGACAGGTCAAATTTCAGAAAAGCCTCTTTCGGAAGTAAAGGCTTTGTAGTTTTATCTTTGTAGTCTAGACCTAGCCTTTGTTCAAGTACAAGGTAACAGTGTCAAATCTGTAGATGAATTCCAGTTCTGCAGACTCTCTCTGTAATAGATTAGTGAAATTCCTTTGTAGAAGAATGGCTATTTTTAAATACATGATTGAATGACCAGGCAGGTTTCCCTACAGGTTTATGTGCATTACCATTTCTGATGGCTGATTTTTGTCCATTTATCCTTTGTCGTAGAGACTGTATTCTGTACAAATAAAGCACCATAAAATACTAAGTTCTCTGAAAAAATCAGGCCATAGGCATCTCAATTTGGGCACCCAAAATTAGTAGATACTTTTGATTCTAATTTCTCTGTGCAACAGTTCCCCATGTGTAAAAAGAATAATAATACTATTCTACATCTCACAGGGATCTTGAGCAGATAACTTAATTAATATTTGTGAAGGACTCAGATGTTACAGTAATAAGCATCTCACAGGGATCTTGTGCAGATAACTTAATTAATATTTGTGAAACACTCAGATGCTGTAGGAATGAGCCCCTTAGGAAATTAATAATTCTGTATTCAGAGCAGGGTTTGAACAGTGTGCAGTAAATAAGGCACACTGAATAATGAGGATAAAACAAAATTCTGAATAAGTGCTCATTCATGGAGCACAGTCCACTCTCTGCACCGAATAAGGAACGGGTTCTGCAACAAAAATAGTATGTGATCATAAAATTAAAAACCATGATAATCCATATGCACAAGGAGACCAAATTAAACTGGAACAAGCAACCTTAATAACCAACTTTTGAGTGTTTGACTTTGCAGACTCAATTTTCTTTAAAATTAGTTTTTGCTAACTAACTAGATGCTCTATCCCAAATGCAGTTATATGCTGAATCACAGCCTTTCCATTTCCTAATTCTGCCACAGAAATAGAGTTTTGCAGCTCAGCAAATTCCACGCTTCATTAGCGGATATGTTCTTACCTGCAAAATGTGTGTTTTGACATCAAGATAGCCATTGTCATACACCCTTATTGTAGGGAAGACAAAGGAAGAGAGCACAATAACAAGACCCCTTCCCTAACTGCAGCTTCATTTCATTTTTTATCTCTTCTCTGCTTCATAATAAATCCATTAGCACACTTAATTAATGCACTCACCCTCTTTTTAACAGCTGCGTAAACCATCCAATAGTCATTATGATATTTACAGCTGCAAAAACCTGACTTAAAAATTTCTAGTCATATATTTACAGAACTGCTGACCTAGATAATGTGCATAATAGAAGGCATCTTAGTCATTGAGAACTCATCACAACTCAAATATACATATTAAATAACTACAGATTGAACCTCTCTGGTCCGGTATCATCGGGACCTAAACTGTCTCTGTGAGTGGTATCCTTCCTGTCTTAGCATCTGTCTATTTACTTTGATCTGCTTAGGTTTAAATACCCATTTTCCAGATACTTAATGATGCCCTGCCTCACCCCCTCCTTTTTCCTTTTTTTCTTTTTCTCCCCCCTCTCCTTCCCCTCTCCTATTTATTTTGAGTTTTCATATCCCCTACTCATAACTCCGGGCAGCTGAAGAAGTGGGCTGTACCCACAAAAGCTCGATACCATCTACATGTTTTGTTAGTTTATAAAGTTCTACCAGACCATTTGTTGTTTTTTTTCTGTAACAGACTAACTCGGCTACCCCCTGAAGGTCCCAAACAAGAGAATTTGCTGGACCAAGGGAGGTCTTCTGCCTCCGGCCCCCGAAGCCCATCAGCTTGTCGGCTACCCCAGCAGGCAATCCTGCCTTCCCCTCCCCTACCTGGCTGGGCTGCTTGCCCAGCTACTGCTGGCTCTCTGAGTGGCACAGGCTCCAGCTCCTGCCCTGGGGCTACAATCCTGTGCAGCCAGGAGCAGCTGTAGGACTGGGGAGCTGTCCCCAGCCCTGCGCAGCCCCAGCCTTGGCCCCATGTAGCCGGGGGAAGCTGGGGGGCTCCAGCCCCTGCCCCACACAGCTGGAGGATGCTACGGGGCTCTGGCCCTATTCCTGCACAACTGGAGGAAGCCGTAGGGCTCTGGACCCATCCCCATGCAGCCCCAGCCTGGTCCTACACAGGCAGGGGAAGCTGTGAGGTTCTGGCCCTGTCCCAGTGCTCCTGGGGGCTGCTGGAGGGATCCGGCTCTGAGGTCCTGCCCAGCTGGCCCTCCTGTCAATAGGCTCCCAGGCGCTCTGCTCCAGGAGCATCCATGGTCCAGATGTTGCCTGCCCAGAGACTCCCGGATTTTGAAGGTACAACCTATATATATATATGGAATATCTATCATCCACTTTCCTTATGATTTTATACTTGGACAGAATTTGTGAAAATATATTATAAAACACAGCATAGGCAAATCTGAAATATTAGTCCTCAATTGTGATAGAGGAAACATTGATCCTGAAATAGCAAAGAAAATGGCAATTGCTATAGTAAAATTCCCGGTAATGACTTTGAATTAGAAGTGGCAAACAAAATAATATTGTGGAAAGTTACCCCATCATTGCTGGGTAAAAATAATGTCATCAAAATTAATATCCTTAGTGTTTATTTTTATTTCAAATGCTACACTGAACACATTTGAGAACCCTTTAAAATAAATGTAACATTCTCCACGTACCATTACATAGCAGGAGAAAAGATCAGCTAATACTACCGAATATTACACTATAATGAATATATATAAATAGTTGTGTCTGTGTCTCATGCTTATTTTTCTTTGTTATTGAGCAATAATGATATGTTAAAAAAGGAAAAACTGACTCAACATTGGGCCCACTAGGGATCACATCAAAGAAAAAAATGATAACCGCTAAATCTCCTGAAACCCAGGAATGGCTTATACATCCACATAATGTTGATTAATGGAAGGAAAATGTACCAAACTAGCAATAGCACATTCACACATCTTACTCACTTGCTGAGCATTTGGAAACAAATTCTATTTTGAATAGCTATGGTATGCTAAATGTAATGTCTGTAAGGAAAAGAAGAAAGAACAGAGACAAAAAGTGTGGTGGTAAAAATGTGGTGTGGGCTAACATCAAGTTGTGCATTTCATTGTTAAACTATGAAATAATTAGTGTGGCTACCAACAATAAAACTATAATATTTTATTGGTATTAACTATAATGCTTGAGTCTCCAATAAAGCTCAGGACCCTCTTCTGCAAGGCACTGTACAGACACATAGCAAGGTCTTTTTACAATACAGCGTTTTTGATGACAAAAGTTAGTTTTCATTGACAAAACACTGGAGGTGTTCACACTACAGTGTTCCTGATGTAAAACTCTCCTGTTTTATTGACAAAATGAAACCATCTTGACAAGAGACATAAGAGCTTTTTGTAGCAAAATTAGATCCAGCGTGTTAGTGTAGACATGCATTTTATTATGCTGCTGTAAATGGCGTCTAGGTGTTCCACAATGCTCATCTTGATTGCTCTGGTCAGCTACTCAAACTGCTGACTTGCATCCAAGCACACAGGCAACTGTCCTTTTCCCTAAAGGACCAGGACTTTTTAAAATTTCACTTCCTGTTTGCCCAGTGTGGAGCGCTCACATCGTATCTTCCTAGCTGATCATGATGTCTCCACATAACACATTATCTCCTGTTAGAGGGAAACAACTGTTATTAGTTCTATTGGGTCTAATGAAGAGAGGAGACGGTGCTGTTCCTGCTTTTCTCCAGCTGTAGTAACTTTGATAGTACTACCCATGCATCATGCACCTTCTAAGATGGCCCGCACACTGATATAAGTGAAATGACCCTGGTGATCTACCAGAGCTTGCAATACCATAGAGAAGCACCATATTCTATTGATGTACTCCATCACAAGATGGTCTGGGGCCAAAATTGTGATATGAGTGCCAGTTATTGCCCTGTTGTAGTTAGGCAGTCCAATTTAATGAACATTTCCAAGAGCCACTGTCCTTTGTAGTAGGATGCAATTAATAACCCTGCACAATTGTGTGAACATAACCTGTATGGTGGACTACCCAATTCCAAACTTATTCTCACAACTCACTGGTAGTAGTTTGGAGATGGCAGCTTCCACACAGCAATTGCCATGTACTTCTTCACTCAGAAGGCAACTCTCATTTCAGTATCCTTGCACTGCAGTGCTGGGGTATAGTTCCAATAAGGTGACTTTGCATATCCGGAAGTTCTGCAGCCACTGCTTATCATCATAGACCTACATAATGATGGGATCTCACCACTGAGTGGTTGTTTCCCAAGCTCATTAGTCTACCATGTGTTACTGCTCCATGAATGGCCCAAGTATCAGGCTTTGTTTCTTTCCATGGAACACAACAGGGTAGGCACTACAGATTCCTATTTAGATTCAGAGCTCATCATATACTGCATGCTCAGCTGCATTGTGTTTATAACCCTGAGCACACTAGAACAGAGCAGTGTGAGATCCATCCTTTGAGGCACAGATGGCAGGTACATAGTAAATTGGGGCCATTAAGAAATGATGTGAAATGAAGTCCATGGAGTAATGGGACAGAAAACACTGCATCATGGGACACTGAACCTGTACCCGTGATGTACTGTGATCCCTCTGTTGTGTAGACATAGCCTTAGTAATGGTTGTGACAGTTTGACAGTATCTGTAATATCCTGAACAAACCTTTTTGAATTCAATTAAATCTTAATGAATAATAGTAACTTAGAGGTACATTCTATTGGAAAAGCAAATGTTTATGAACTATTGTGAGGCTTTATGGAAGCAGAAGACAAAATTAATTTAATCTCTGGAATGTATGAAGAAGTTCAAAGGCCTTATTGCAACAATAAGTGTGAAGTAGATTTCCTAGGCTGAAAATACCTGGTGAAAAGATAGAGACTCATGTTTTCACCCAAAAGTGGCAATAGTTACCAAGTTGGAAGCCTAAGTACACAAATATACTTACTAGAAGATTGATGCTCCAGATCTTCTGGCATTCAATTTAGTGGTGGGGCTAGTAAGGACCGGCTAAATCGATTGCTGAGGGCATCCCCTTTAGTGCTAAAACAAAAGGAAAAACTATGTAGCACTTTAAAGACTAACAAGATGGTTTAATAGGTGATGGTGCCAAAGTTTGAATCAAGTTATATCAACTCCACCTACGCAATTAAAGTAGCTGGAGTTGCGTATCTTAATTCGAACTTCTCCCCTAGTGTAGACCTGGCCTGAGAGTAGGTGCCCTTTCTGAACCACTGAGGGAAGATATAAATGCAGTTGTCCTAAACTGTGACAAATTTGGATTTACAATGGACGATCCCAATCCTGTGAGTACTTAGCCAATGTCTACACTTAAAAATGTTACCACTTTAACTATTTTGGCTAGGAGTGTGACTTCTTTTACCAAAATTGTTATATCAGAAAAAGCCTTACTGTGGATAGTTACACTGGTATTAAAGTTATTTATATCAGTATTGCTATTTCCCTTGCCTTAAAGCAGTGTTTCTCAAAATGGTCCATGATCCACTCTGAGAAACCTGCTAACTGACTGCTCTGGTTTGTTTATTTACTGGCTACTCATTCACAGAGCCTCGTGGTTCCCATTGGAAAGTGGCGTGGGCTGGGCCTTTGCTTCCCGTGGCTCCCCTTGGCTGCAGAGCCGGTAAATAAACAAACCAGAGTGGCCAGTTAGCAGGTTTCTCACTGCGAGAAACACTGCCTTAAAAGAATAAGTTTATACTGTACTGGGAAGCATTTTTATATTGATACAAGTGCATCCATACTGCAGACTTGTATGGCATAAATTATTCTGGTACAGTTTAAGTATGTAACTTTTACATATAACTGAGTCCTCACACATGCCCTTAACTTTACATTCTGGGACTTGTCCCCTTGATTATACAAGATTATTCACAGCATATAAAGTTAAGCATAAGCGGCGAGGAGTCCTGTGGCATCTTATAGACTAACAGAAGTGTTGGTCTATAAGGTGCCACAGGACTCCTTGCCGCTTTTGCAGATTCAGACTAACACGGCTACCCCTCTGATACTTGAAAGTTAAGCATGTGTAATGCCAGGTCTACACTTGGAAGACTTTGCTAGTATAGCAATAGCAGTACACTATACTGACTAATGTTCTTATGTGGACACAGCTTGTACTGGCAAAGCTATCTCACTCCACCCCCCATTCAAAATAAGCTATACTGGCAAAAGCATGGTTTTACTGTATAACTGAAGTTGCTTTTGCTAGTGCAGCTATGTCAGTCAGCAAACACATTTTCTTCAAGCCCCGACCAACATAGCTATGGCAATGAAAGTTTTTAGCATAGATCTGGGACTGGAATAAGTCTTTGCTGGACCAGAGCCTAAACAGACAAGAAAGACTGGCCATGTTTACACTACAAAGTTTTGCCACCATGACTATGTTAGCTAGCAGTGTGTCCTTTCGTTGGAATAATTTATGCTGCTTGAGAAAGTGGCTTAACCGTGTCAGCAAAATAACTGTTTGCCACTATAAGAAGCATCTCCACTCAAGAACTTTGCCAATACAGTTAAGCCAAAATTGCTATCTCAGCAAAGCCTTTGTAGTGAAGACTAGCCAAGGAAAAGTATGGGAGTGAGACTAGCGAAGGAAAAGGATGGTCACAAAAATGAAAAAAAAAATCTGAGAAAAATTTCAATGTTATTTTTGTTTATCTGGATTTAAAATTATTTATTTTTAATTAAAAATAAATTGATGAATTCCTTTGCTTTTATTTCCAAAATTTGTATTGTTTCCTTTTTCCTTCCTCCCAAGTCATTATTTATTTGAAAATGACTTAAAAAAAGAAAAACAAGCAAAAGGAAATGAAAACAATAATTTTTAAACAAAACATTTTGTGAAAAATTCTAAAATGGATAATTGTGCATGAATATTTGGATGTTTGTGACAAAACATTTTTTGATAAAAATGTTTGAAATGTTTTGAATATTTCTAGATAGGATACATTTAATATAATCTCCATGTGACAGATAATGGGTCTGATACTCACTTGACTTTTACTCTATTGACATTCCATTGCCTTCAGTGAAGTAATTCATGATTTTCATCAACGTGAGTAAAAGGAGAAAAAGGCCTTAAGAGATTTTTCCAAGGTCACACAGGAGACCTGGGTTCAGTTTCCAGGCTTGCTATCGGTCTGCTTGATCAGGTTGTCACAAAACAATGTCTCATCATTCTCTGAAGCCACAATTTGTATATGGGGCTGAGTGGGCACACAGGAGAACCAACCTAGAAACTAAACCCAGGTATTCTGAGAACCTTAAACACAACAATATACTTCCTTTACAATTACGTAGTTTTTCTAAGTTTCTCATTCCCAAACCATACATTGAAGATTTGTATGGAGACAGTCCTTTATATCCAGAATGGAAGAAGGATAGTTCTTTGACATTTCTGTTTTAGGCGAGAAAACGTTTTTTTTTTTCATATGAGAATAGAAGTCTATCTTCAAAATTAGATAACTAAAATAGTCATTTAAAAAAAATTAAGTTTCTGGGTGCAACATTTTCACAGGCTTACACTTAATTTAGATCAAATTATCTATGTCATTCAGGAGTGTGAAAAATTCACTTCCCTGAACACTGTAGCTATGCTGACTTTGCTCTTAGCATAGACAAAGCCAAGTTGACAGAAGAATGCTTCCATCACCCTAGGTACCACTGTCAGGTACATGGATTACCTAGTGATAGCAAACCACCTTCTCTCACTGTAGGAAAAGCATCTACACTACAGTGCTGCCACTGTAATGCTCACAGTGTAGACAAGTGCACAGTAATTTCCCATAAAGACTAAATCTGAAAAGAATTCCCTTCCAGTGCTGCCCACTCATCCCCATATACAAATTGTGATTTCAGAGAATGATGAGACATTGTTTTGTAACAACCTGATCGAGGAAGAGAGGCAGCTTACCATAGTGGGTTGCATAAAGATAAAATGCTTTGTAATTTCTCATCTCTCTTCCTCCAGACAAGAACTATTAACTCTTATCATTTGTGAAAGCTTTTTTTTTATTCAACAATGACAACATGCTTAATATTTTAAAATTAAGGTACATAGGTCCCACCTACACTGAAAGAATATGTGCAAAACCACATATTTTTCTACCTCTGCTAGAGGAGCATGTGTTATAAATAATACAGATGGGGTTTTTTTGCCAATGTGGATGGGAAAACATAGTTTTATAACTTTCTTAAGGATTCGGCTCAGATCTTTGAACCACATTGTAAACAAGGGCAGAGGAAAGTTTCCTCGAGATTTTTCTTGCAAAGGATAATATTAATTTTGCTCTTCCTCTTAGCTTTAGAACCTCATCCTGACCAGAGATGGGGAGGTGGGAATGTGTTTTTCTCTTTTTCAAGAGGATCAGTACTTTTATGAGGACCAGGAGGCTGAGGAAGTATTATGGAAGTACTGGGACTTCTAGGCTACATCTACACTGCAGTGCTATTTTGGGATACTGGAGTTATCCGGAAATAGCTATTCCATGTCTTTTGAGCACGCCTGTTATATCAAAATATAACAGGCTTGCTATTCCGATGTCCCTGTGAACCTCATTCCATGAGGAGTAAGGGATGTTTCAGAATAGCGATTTATTTAGAAATAAGTGCTGTGTAGAAAGTGCCAAATTTCAAAATAAACTATTTTGAAATTGACTCAAAATAAGTTATGTAATTTGCATAGCTCAAATTGCATAGCTTATTTCAAGCTACGGGGGCATTGTAGACGCACCCCCTAATGAAAACCTTAGTTTTCCAAATAGCTCAACATCTGATTTGCAGGATCTTGAATGAATTGAAACTTACAGTGGTTTTTGAGTCTTTTCCAGGACACGATCTGACCTATGGGCCTCTGAAGATTCTGTCAGAGGACCTAATAGCTAATCTAACATGCAGTTGCATTTTCTGGGTTTTTTTCAATAAACTATACTGTGGGTATTTATGACTCAGCAGTGGATAGTGCAAGACTCTGTGTCTCCCCCTGAAGCTATGAAAATAAGGCAAGATGATGACCTCGAGACATTCCTGGTAATCTTTGAAATGGTTGCTATGACTGCCCCCTGGCCTGTGGAGAGTTGGGCTACTTTTCTACCCCTCCAACCTCCCAGTTATCACAAACAGGCCAGGCTGCACAAGTCTATCCCCAATTTACTGGCTATTTTAGACAAGTGTTCCCTATAAGCTGAAGTCTTGGGTGGTCATACAGGAGAGATTTGGGTGTCACCCAGCAGATTAGCAAAGCACCCACAGCCAGCAGCATGTGTTTCTGCTGGTGGTGCACATTTACACATGCAAGGTGCACATACAAATGTATTCTGCACATGGATGAAAAAAATTAAAGGGAATTTTTTGGCTGACACTCACTACCAGTGATAGGGTATGGCCATGGGTGGTGTCCCAGTGCCTGAGAGAACATTGTTGGTTATGGCTACAGCTGAAAAGAGTTGTTTAAGTGCAGTTTACTGAGTTTCATTGAACAGGGAACAAGAGTGGGTTATGCTATGCCATCCTGAAATCTCTTTTGAAGCCATCACTTTAGCAGAGAATTACCCCACTATGAGGCCAATAGCAAATTATCCCCCTCAGGTGGTGTGCCTATGCTTCTGCTGACACAGGCAGCAGAAGGGAGAGTGAGAAAGGGGGATGAGAGAAGTACATGGCAACATGATCCTAGTAAGGACTGAACTGTGGATCAAGAGTTGTGAATGAGGATACTCCCTCACCAGAATCTGGGCTTCAGGACATAGATGACTTTGAGAGCAGGCCCTCTTTGTAGCTGAATGGGTACAGGAGACCAAGCTGGGCCCCGTTCAATGATGGGAATTGTTTTGCATGCAGGCAGCTTGCGATAAAACTGCCCATACATAGATTGTCTTTTTGATCAATTATGACTAGCCAACTCCAGAGCTGTAAGAAGGAACAGAAGAAATTATTAGTGTGCATACAACTCAGTGACTAGGACTGACAGAATTAGGTTGCTGTGAGACTCTGGTGAAGATGAGTCTGGTGGGACCTGAAACTATTCCCACTGGCACCAGCTATTTATAGAGCATCCATGGGGATGCACTCATACTCCCTGAAGAAGGTACAGCGGAGCCTTGAGGCAGCACTACAGTGAGGAAACTGTGTGGGAGAAACCTCAATTCACACTGTTATGAATAAGAGGAGGGCTGGCCTTTTCTGAACACCCCAGCATTTGGTGACTAAAGGGTTAAACTTGGGTAGTTAGTGGGTGTTGTCAGGGAGCCAGGACAACCAATGGGAGAAGGTGTTGAGATCTGAATTAAAGATATACCTTCATGTTGTTCTTCTTTGTGTGAGTTTTAAGCCAGGAGTTGGGGGAACAGGATGTATTGGACCAGGTAGAACTACCAGGCCTACAAAGAATACTGGGCATGGAGATGTACTGGACCTTGAAGCACAGATCATAAGTAGATAGGGAAATATCTATTTAGACGTGATCGGGTTTTTTCTTTGTTTTGTTGTTTGGTTAAACTTCTCTATGCTAAGTCCATGTGCCCCCTAATATACTGTACTTTAAGCTGTATTGCAGAGATGTAATTTTTCTCTGTGTTTTTTAAATTGTTCTTTTTGCAGTTGCTTAAAACATCTAGCAACCAAGTATGCTTTATCAAGTATGTCTTTTTGTTTTGTTATAAAAATAATCTTTTTTAAGGCGATGATTTGATTCTTGTGTCCTGGAAGGTAATAGGAGGGCTGTGTATGCACGCCTAAGACTGAGAGGTCAGTTATCAGAGATTACAGTTTGTTTTCTCTTTTTATTCAAGTTCTCTAGTGTTAAAGAGCTTGGGGTACTCTTCTGGAAGAAGTTCAAGTTTCTCTGGATTCAAGAAGGAGGGTTTTTTTTCTGGAATCTGTGACCTTGGGGAGATTTTAAGCAGAACCCTATAGAGGCAAGGTATTTTTAGGTCTCTTGCAGGCCACCACCTTCTGCACTTGGAGTGCCAGAGTAGGGAACAGCCTTGACGCCCACATATGTGATAATCAGGTGGAAGGTTTTTTTAGAGACCTAATAAAACCTGAGACTAGGATATGCAGTCCTAGTGATGCCAGTGATGGGGAACATTGGGGAGTTCAAGCTATAGTCGGTGAAGCAAAGGATGAGGACCAAGGGGAAGGAATATCCGCATACATAGACAATAACTCCACCACTCTTCAGGGTAAATAAGAAAAGGAACAGTATTCCTAGGGCTATTATTCTCCATCACTTGACGTCTTTAAATCAAGAAGATATGCCATGTCTCAAACTTGAGTTATGACCTTGTTGATGCAGAAATAACAGGATGAGATATTTTTTCCTGTGTATGCAAGAGGCCAGATACTGTATAATCAGAATGTTTTTTTCTTGATGAATGATAGGAAGGACTAAGCAAGGGAATGAAGACTGAAGAATGAAGACTGTGTTTGAACAAGGTTGATTTGGTGGAAGAGCAGAGAAATAACCTAATATTAAGCTAAGGCTATGAACAGCTTAGGTAGGTTAACAGGCAATCAGTGGAGCAATGTTTCCTGAAGCAATGACCTTACTTTGAGTTAAAGGGAAATAAAACATATAGAATGATCATCGGATTGGAAAGGTTACAATGAAACCTCTCATCCCAAAGAAAAACTGTAGGGAAATATTACACCTGGCACATGTCATACTCTGTGGCAGATGTCTTGGTAAGGAAAAAGGGAGAGGAAAGAAAAAAAAAGTACTGTCAATAGTAGTGCAGGTGCTAATGAGGCTAATTGAGTGGGCCATCTATTATAAAACCAGTCTTCCTTACATTTATAATGTCATTTACATCAGAAGCTAAGCATGAGACCCTTCCAGCCCACTCAATTAGCCTCATTAGCACCTGCACTACTATTGACAGGTACTTTTTTTTTCTTTCCTCTCCCTTCTTTTTCTGTTGTAATTCTGATAGTGCCCTTTTTTTCTCCACTCAAGCTCATCTGAAGAAGTGGGTTTTGCCCACGAAAACTCATAATACTGTACTTTATATAACATAATATAATACTATATTTTTGTTGGTCTCTCAGGTCATGTCTGCGCTAGGAAATTATTTCGAAATTACAACTCCTGAAATAACTATTTCAAAAAGGTGTGTCCACATTACAGGGAAGCCTCAAAATTAGTTCAAGGCACATCCCTCTTAATGTGGATGTGCTACCTTGACTTAGAGCCCCAAGAAGCACTGTGGGGGGTAATTACTTTGACTAACTCTGGGGAGTGGTTATTTCAAAATAGCAGCAGTGGAGCATCTACAATATCGCTGTGGATAATAACAATTCAAAATAATTATTTAAAAATAAGCATTATTCATCATGGAAAGTAGGAGTTATTATTTCGAAATAACCAGCCCCTTATTTCAAAATAACGGGCTTGGTAATGTGGACGCTCTGCTTGTTATTTTGAAATTAGGAGAATTATTTCAAAATAACTCCCTAATGTAGACCAGGGCTCAAGTGCCACAGGACTATCTTTTTTTTTTTTTTAGTTTATTCAAGAAAAGGATAAGAGGTCTAAAAATACCATGGGGGAAGAGATTTCTGATAGTAGACAGCTTTTTAAGTTAGCAGGAAAGGCATAACAAGATCCAGTGGTTAGAAGATGAAGCTAGATAATTCTAGAATAGAAATAAGGCACACTTTTTAAACATCAGGGTAAATAAGAAAAGGAACAGTTTTCCTAGGGCTATTATCCTCCATCACTTGACATTTTTAAATCAAGAAGCTATGCCATGTCTCAAACTTGAGTTATGACCTTGTTGATACAGAAATAACAGGATGAGATATTTTGTCCTGTGTATGCAAGAGGCCAGATACTGTATGATCACAATGTTTTTTTTCTTGTTTTTAAAATTTGTGACTCTATTACTTAATATTTTACCTTCCAAAGGTAGATAAATTAGTAGCCATGGAGTTTACTATTTGTGGGTTTGTGGATAAAACCTTGAAGTGATGGCTTGTTTCTTCTATAGGTATCCCATTGCTATTTATTTAAAAAAGGATTTCTCCTGATGTTGGTAGCCATCATCGATCCTCCTCTGGTATTATGTGGTGTGCAGACTGTATCCTCAATCCCAGAGGCAGCTCCATTTCAGTGGCTCTGTATGGGATGCTTTTGCAATAGAAATCACTATATGAACTTTATTATTATTACTTTTTCCATATTAATACATATGGCATACAGGTGTAAGAAGTTAATTGCCTTTGGGACTGCTGATTCAAATCAAAACCAAAAGATATATTTACCTACGTTCTGTGGATGTTAAAGGTACAGTGAAGGATCACTACCTCTTTAAATCACACCTTGAAATAACATCGAAGTCAGTATAAAATATTTTATCCCTGCACTATATTACCAGCTGGGGAACTGATATTTATCAATAACAACTTTCAAATTAATAGCTTTTCACAACTTAGTGATAAAGCCTTGGCTGGAATGATTTCGTTGAAGTTGGTCCTGCTTTGATCAGGGGATTGGACTGGATGATCTCCTGGAGTCTCTCTATTAAACCATCTTGTTAGTCTTTAAAGTGCTAGATAGTTTTTCCTTTTGTTTTAGCAAGATCAGACTAACATGGCTACCTCTCTATTACTAATCTTCTGAGAGTCTGCAATTGTAATGATGCAAATCTTTAGCATCTCACTTAGCAAGAAGGCAGTAAATGCAAACTAAACAAGAGTGTTCTGGGCTAAGCACTATAATATGTGGTTAACATTATTAATTATGAATCAAAATCATAACTTCCAATATTTCTTATGGGTACAAAAATTCATGGGTTATTTAAAACCTGACCTAAATATCAACTAAATTTACATTTAAAAACTTACTAACTCCAACCATTCAAACCCTTTCTTGCTTTTCATTATTATGCTACTGTGTTATATGACAATAGAATTCATTTTCTCCCAGTTTTCTTTCTTGATGTAGGTAAAATAAACTAAATGTGGATTTTAAAGGAAAAAAAAGAAGAAACAAAGAAAAAATGAAAGAAACAAAGAAAAGAAAAAGAATCAATAATGGATTAAACCACATAATAAAACCTGCATGTTTAGTGCTACGCCTACTTTATAGGGCTGATGGCTCTGAAAGTATTGGCACATGAGTACTAATCTCCAGCTCATTTTATTTGATGCATTCATTAACTAATGGTTAACTAAATGAAACATAAATGAAAATGAAACATACCTGGAAAGACATGGGGCATCCATAAGAATAGCAAATGCTATTCTGCAAAGAGCTCTTTCAGTAGCTGTCAGATGAATTCATAATGATGGGACAGTTAAAGTAAAAATGATGCTCTAATTTCTGTTACAGTGAACGCCCTGAGCATGCATAATGTTTTAAAGACCAGCTTTTAGACTGCTAGTTAGAGTAATTTTACTGAATGTTTGGTCCAGAAATGATTATAAGACATGCACAAAGCCAATAAAACTATTATTGGTGACATTACTTGAACTAAAGTAGAAGTGTTTTAGATTCTTAATGGTTTTGAGACAGCTTTGAAGACAGGGATGGGCAGGGATATATATCTTCACTCTTCCTTGTTTGGAATGATTTGTCTTGAACCAGAGAGCATACTAAAAATCAAACATGAGTAGGTTGTATACAGGCCAGGATTTAGAATATTTTATCATGACACCTTTATTCCTCTGTTTACCCCTCATAATTTCTCTCTATATACATTTATTAGATTTCTAACATGTTTTAGAACACAGTTCGACCAAGCAAAATTAAAGGTGAGATTTTGCACTCCTCACTCAAAGAAAATTCCCCTTGAAATCAATGTAAACTGCATTGCATATCCACACAGAATGGGAGCTCCAGTGGTAGAAGTGCTAGCACTAGACTAGACTTTGATGTTTTACTATTCAGTATCTTCTAATTCTGCTCAGAGCAGTTCCAGATACAATGGCTGTAAAACCATTAGCAGATGCTCTTAGGCCTGGTCTACACTAGGGGTACATCTACATTGCACGCTTATTTTGAAATAAGCTATTTCAGAAGAAATACTCCAAAATAGCTTATTTTGAAATAAAACATCTACACTACAGGGAAAACTCAAAATTAATCCAAGGCAGGCTTCCCTAATGTGGACATGCCAACTTGATATGGAGCCCCAGGATGCATTGGGGAGTAATTACTCTAAATGCCTTGTGGAGAAGCTATTTCGAAATAGCAGCAGTGTGGCATCCACATTATTGCTATTCTGAAATAGCTATTTTGGAATAGGCATTATTCCTCGTGGAATAAGGTTTACAGAAGTTGACATAAGCTGTCCATTATTTTGAATTTATTTCAAAATAATGGAATGGCTGTGTAGACAATTGCATTGTTTTTTCGGAATAACAGCTGAAATAATGCTGCTGTGTAGATGTACCCTAAAGGAGAAAGTCAACTTAAGATACACAACTTAAGATATGCCACAAAGTATCTTCAATCATGTTTTGGTGCTGTCCACACAGCAGGAGGTCGATGGGAGCACTTGCTCCCGTCAACTTCCCTTTCTCCTCATGAAGAGAGGACTACAAGCACCAATGGGAGCACCCACACAGTTTGAATTGGCATGTCTTCACTAGACCCACTAATTCAAGCCCTGGAAGATTGAGTGGGGCAGCCTCAATCTTTTCTGTAGTGTAGACAAGCCCTAACTGAATACTCTTAATTTTGCTAGTACCGATTGTACGAGGCCAGTACTTCAGCAATAGTGGAAGATTTCCCCAAATCCTCAGAGTAAATGGGCATAAATTGGGATTAACAGATGATAGTAATAAATGACAAAGGTATATTTGACGTTACTCTCAGCCACTTATGTATTGGTTTGCCAGCAGACATTGTTTGAAGTGTTATTATTTTAGTGAAATTTCAACAATTAAAAATAAGTTAATGTTGTTTTGATTTGACTTACATATAGAAATAAACTTGAATGACTTTCAGAAGTTGTTTACATGATTATGTATGCACCATTTAACTTTAAATGTTTTTATTTGTAATTTAATCTCCTCATTCCCAAAATGCATGTTTATTTCTTTGAGGTGAATTTTTGCAGTGTTAATTATGTCCCAATTTAAGATATTGTAAGAACATGGAATTTCACTAATGTATAGTTGGGTAGTCAAGGCACAATGCAATGGAAGTCTAGAAGCCAAATTCTGCTCTCAGCAGAACAGTATAATTTTGAAGCAGCTCCATTAGCTTCAGCTAAATTACTTTGGATTTATTTGTGAGAGAGATGGGAATCTGTTCCTTTCTCCCTTCTTCTATATTTAAAAAAAAATAGCAGCAAAAATCTCCTCTCTTAAAAATTATTTGTAAATAAAATGAAAAGTTATTGCTAAAAGAATTAGAACTGGATAGTATGAAAAATCAAAAGAAATGTCTGCTCCTAGGTGATGGTAGTACGGTAACTCTTTTACAATTAACATCTAGCCTGACACAGAACATAATATTTTGGTCCCTGGGTAGAAGTTGGTGAGAAGGTTTTACTTTCATTTTTCAAGATTAGTTAGCATTTAAGTCTCAATGGGCAGATTCCATTTTCTGGAAGTTTTATTTCTCAAGACTATTTCACTGTGCAAGATGTCTCAAGAAAGACATTAATGTATCAGAAAAGGGCTGATTTGAGAATTTCTTATTTCTAGTTAACTGCATGGGGTGTGTAGACCCCATTTGGGATTGGTAACCAAGGAATTAATACAGGAACTGTCAGCCACCACTGATTAACAGCCTCACAACAGTCAGAATAAAAGAACCGAGTAGCAGATTACTACACAAGAAGCAAGCCTGAGAAAGAAAATCCTGCCAGCAAGTTAGTGAGAAGCTGCTCCACAGTAACAACACCAAGAAGGGAAGACCAAAGCCACAGTGTATAGAACCAGCGGGGGGATGGAAGGTGGGAGAAAAGGTGAGAGAAAAAGGGTAGGAAGGTGCACAAAATACCACAGGAGAATTGTTGAGGACTGATTCTGCCTGCCTTGATTAAGGGACCTGAGCCGGAACCCAGTGGAGTGTGTGCACCTGGGTTCCTCTATCCCTTAACAGGGACTGAAGAGCCAGTGGGTTGCAGGCTCCTTGCAGACATAAACTGCTTGAAACTGGCTGTATGGCTCCTTTCCCACCACAACAGCTTCCTTATCCCCTTTTAAAAGGCACTTTAAAACTAACTGGCTTATGGCCAGTAAAATCAACACATTCCCCACACTGTATTATTCCTCCATGTCTCCCTTTGCCTTTTGCCCCCAATTCATGTGTGCCTTGTTTTTACAGATTGCCTTTGCTGTAACTTCTGTGCATTATCAGGTATTTGTATGAATAAGGCATGATAAAAGTAAGTTGAATTATATAGCATTTTTTTTTGGCTTTAAACACTGGCAAACACTTTGTTCTGATTATGGTTTAATAGCTGTGGGGCTCAAGACACAGAATAACTTCCTTTTCCTTCCCAAGATAGAAGTGTATCAACTGTCACCGTAAAACAATCCTTTAAATTCAAAGTGCACTAGTTGTTGTAAGTTTGTCATTGCTACTCAAATTAGGGAACTTTTTCGCTTCTGTCTGTCACAATAACTATTAACAAGAACTTAGAGAAATGGTAATGAGACACATGTAACATTTAATTCTGCTTCAGATGCTTGGCAATTAATAATAACAGATTCTGGGTCCCTCTAGTGGAGAAATGGTTTTGGTTCCAATTCACAACCAGGAGACACTGGAAAAAAATAATTCCAAGCCATTTAATGTATTACATTGATGGAGCATAGATCTTCTGTATACAAAACTTAGTGCAGAATTTTGTGCCATAAATACCAGGCATATGTGATCCTTTACAAGATAAAGAACCACCTAGTTTTGAATTTCCCTTGTTTTAGGGATAGATCTCAAGTATTTTATCTTCTGTACAGACAAGTTTCTTCTTTTCATTGTCTGAATTTTACACTACTTATTTCATTACTGAACATGTTGTAGCCAATTCGGAAATAGTTCAACAGTATTCTAAAAATGGTGTGCAACATATGCTTTGAGACTTTCCTAATTCCTATGCTTCTCATTGTCACTTGTCTGCAGACTCTGCTGACCTCTTCCTATTACATGAAACCAAGAAATTAACAACCATATTAATACAAATGTCTTTTCTCTTTTATGAAAGGAAGGACAGTCCAGAGATGAGGGCGCTAAACTAAGAGCCCCAAAAGCCCATGTTCAGGTTCCTGCTTTGTCACAGACTTTCTGTGTGATGATGGACAAGTCATTTAGGCCAGTGCTACACTAGAAAAGATATGGTGGTATAATGGCCATTTTTGTGAGAAAGCGTGTAGGCAATTTTATATCAACAAAAAGTGCTATTGCTAATATAACTTATACTGATACCTCACGTGAAATAAGCTTTATTGACAAAAGCATCAATGTCAGTTTAACTGTGTCTATATTATGAATTACTGGTAATTCTTACTCTTTAAAAAAATCACATTCTTTTTTTAAAGAATCACTTTTAAAAAAAATCACACTCCTAGCAGACATTACTATACTGGCAAAAATTTCCAGTGTAGACCAGGTCTTAGGATCTGTGCACCTCAACTCCTCTCAAAAATGGGATTAAGAATACTTTTTCTCCTTAGCGGTGGTATGATGATAAATATACTAGAGATTATGGGATAGGTGGATACCATGGTAATGAGGCTTATACCAGTATCTTAGTTAAATAGTAATTATAAAAATTTAAAAAATTCCTGGCACTTTCTTTTACTTCATCTACCAACTTCTTCACATGCACTCATATTTCCCCATATTATTATGTTTGTGGATTTATTTACAATTTTCTGAAAAAGGTATGGTTAGCCCTGCAACAAACAGTGCATCAATGCTCCAAACTCTGTTCTAGAAGAGTAAAACAACACATGCTTCAGAGAATGGGAAGAACTACAACAAGAAAAAAAAACTGCCCAGCAAAACCAGGTGTTAGCAGCCTTCTCCTGTGTGGCTGCCAGAGGAGAAGCATCTTCGGTTCTTTGAACAGCTGAGAAACATAAAGTTAAGGTTTGGTATGGCAGGAGCAACTCAGCCAGATTAATAGCTGCTCATAGTGTACTAATGTATTTGAGACATTCAAAGGGATGGGAGTAAAAGAGAAATATAAGGGGGAGGAGAAGAGGATGTCTTCAGAAGGAGAGAGAGGGAAAACTAGCACGTGCTTCAGGCTGGTCAGCATTAATTTGGAGGGGCAAATAGGAAGCAAAATGAGAATAAAATCAAGAAATATGGCAAAAGAACAAAATGCCCATAGAAAAGAGTATAAATAGAATCAGAGAAGTAACCAATAATGCTGCACTTGAAGCAAAAAGAGATAAAGAACAATCTGGTGGTAGTGCATCAGTAGGAAATTTCCTGAAAAATCCCATAGACAAGACTGTAAGGCAACTAGTCCCTAGCACAGTGGGGTCATAGTGTGCATCTAAGGCTTCTAAATGCTATAGTAATACAAATAATAAATAACAGCATTTGTCACAACTTCAGCTGTAGGTATGTAGTTTTAGTGCCTCCTCCTAACTAGCATAGTCCCCCCCCCCCCATGTGAAAGGAAGGCTGATTGCAGTGACTCCTCTTAGTGCAGGCTAAAACTCACCAAAATGGGAGGGAGGAGAGAGCAGTTGGAAGGAATGAAACAAGTTAATAGTAATTGTTCTGTAGGTTGTGAAAATGGTTGTTATTGATTCTCTTCTACCTTCTTATCTCTACTTTTGTTTGTTACTTAAAGCATGAAAAAAACAAAAATTAAATCTTCTTTTTCCAGTTTTGTTGGGGAAAAAAGGGAAGGGGGGAGATTTCAAGATAACTTTTCCACAACAGCCTGTTTCTCCAACAGTAAATACTTGTTTGAAAAAAGAAAACAACTTTTGACCAGCTCTAAAAGCAGCTTCTGTAATAAATCATGCTCATCACAGAGCTTAAAACATAACAGAACTTTAATACACAGCGTTAAAATATCAGCCTAGCAGATGTACAAATACAGATCGTGAAAGGAGACTAGAAAATAAATATATTTATTTCTCCAAAACTTACTGACAATTTCTCAGAGTAGGGCTTTTCCAGTTGCTCATTCTTAATACCAGTCTTCTGTTTTTAGTGTAGTTCAGCTTCCCTGAGAACTCTTCCTATACAGAACTCCTCCTCCTTGAGCACTTTGTATTGAGATACTGTCTGCTATCAGAATTTTTTCAGGTTGGTGTTGTGAAAAAAGAGCCCATGCCTCACTTTTATGTTACCACTTCTATTAGCTAGTTGGAACCTGGACCTCCCAGCTACCTTTCGATAGGACAAAGGAAAGAGACTCCGTACGTTCTGGAAAGTCAATTCTAAAGTACGTATCTTTAAAGACTCGTTCCTTATAGGTACTTGAGAAAATTATCAATATGCATTTTCTTTTTAAACTACTAAGTCAAAGGGATTCTTTAAAATCATTCCATAAATGTATTGTTGGTTTTGTTTCTGTTGGAGTCTCCTACGCTAAATTGACCCCTGGGGTATTGATCGCCATAGCTCTGATCTCCTGGTAAGTGTAGATCTGTCCAAAGCCTTAATGGTGTAAGGGAGAGGAGAAATGACTCAGGATTTCCTAGGACAGATGTTAGTAGATATTGTCTGTTTGTCCTCATGTCCTTCTCTTTTTTAAATCCTGGAAACAGAGTCATTAATGTTTCATGACACTTGCACTTTCACAAAGTATAACTAAGTGGTGAGAGGCTACACTAGTGGTGCTTTGTAGTAGTCTTATGTGGCCATTAACAGATGCTTGAATAATGCAGTTTTCCCAAAGATTTCAAAACAGTAGACTCTCCTAATTCCCTGTTTTATTGTTTCTCTGCTTTTGAGGACTTGAGCAATCACTTGCAAATGGTTTAACACATCATAAAGTAAGATTGGTAGTATTTGTGCTCCCTTATCAGAGCTGTAAATGACTACACAAGATGCAAGGCAATGGAGAATCAGATTGAATATATACCTAAAACATTAATGTGATCAACATTAGCAGGATATTAACACACTATTATAACATACATCTGAAGTGATTCTCAAATCTGCATTGTGATTATGTGCACTGGTCTGACTTAACTAAGTTAAATGTCTCAAAATCATGTCATCTGAAGAAGTGGGTTTTGCCCACAAAATCCTATGATACTATATATATTTTTGTTAGTCTCTAAAGGGTAGGTCTACACTATGGGATAAGGTCGAATTAAGATACACAACTTCAGCTATGTTAATTGCGTAGCTAAAGTTGAAGTAAATTAACTCAACTTTTGGTGCTGTCCTCACTGCAGGAAGTCAAAGGGAGAACATTCTTCCTTCAACTTCCCTTACTCCTTGTGGAACCAGGACTATTGGCATCATCAACCAGAGTGCCCCCCTCAGTATGAATTAGCGTGTCTTCTCTAGACCCGCTAATTTGAACCCAGGAAGATCGACAGAGACAGCTTCAATCTTCTCTGGAGTGTAGACATACCCTTGTAGGGTGTCTCTTTTGGTAAAAATGATTTACTGTTTTATAATTACGTGGATGTCTATTCAACGGAGATAATTACGGTAATTTTGGGCTTACATTTAAAACGTGTATAGATTTGCAAATGACTCTCGAGGAACATAAATTATCACATAGTTTTGTTTTTGTTCTTGAAATCTGTGGTACACATCCATAGATATAGTCTTCTCTTTTTAGTAGCCAGTCCCTCAAAGTTGGGATGTCAGCAGTTTGGTTAATGCACAGAGACATCAGCATTACATTAATCAAAGTCATCACCTGAATAGCTCAGTATTTATCAGTTTTCCTCTGAAAGATAGTGACCACTTTGGTAGAGAACTTGACAAGTTGAGAAGCAGTTTGAGCCCCAATAAATGTACATCAGGAAATTTCAATGCAAATTATTTTCATCGCCAAAGCGCTAAATGAATATGTGGCAAACAAGGTATCTAGAAGAGTCAACAGAGAGCCTGTGAATCACACCAGAATATTAAGCTGTTGTCTTTGCAAAACAAGTTCCTCATGATTAGCCTGATTAAATCCACTCTTCCCTGCCCTCATCTTTACTTAGAAAATATCAGGAAATGAATGTCTTTAATTCTTCACAACCATATAAACCCTCATGGCTCATCACCCTGCATAATTTTTAGCTAAAGAAATATCCCAAAAAATTCATTTAAAGGTCAATAAATTACTAGTGACTGTAAAATATAGTTTCTTATTCAAGAAACAAATTTTCAGTAATCTGGTAACGGCAATGTTAAAATTTGTATGGTTGACAAGCGGATAAGGATAGCCACCTTTAAGGACAGTAAACCAGAATAACTACAAAATAAAAGAAAAGTCTCTTTTCTCTTCCATTTGATACCACTTGCTACTGTAAATTCATGAAACGGCATTTGTTAGGTCCTTGAGTTAATCAATTGCAAATATTTAAATTGGATATATTCAAAGAGCACATGAAAAGGAAATATTCAAATATATGCAATGAATATTTAGGACTGACTTATTTTTATTTGCAAAAGATAATCTTGCATTCAGTTGTACAGAAGAGTAAAGTTTTAAAGCTGTTTAGTTTCTCTATATTGCAGGTTTCCTGCACAAAAGACCTAAATAAGGGAAAAGCTTAATATGAATCTTATAGGAAGAAACCACCACTTGCAAGAATGACTGACCTGGGGATGTGGTGGATACTCCATCTCTTGAAGTCTTTAAATTCAAACTGAATCTCTTTCTAGAAAATACACTATACCTAGAAATTACGGGCTTGCTGCAGAAACTACTGAGTGAGGGTCATTGGTCTGTTTTGCATGTCAGACAAGAGGATAATGGTTTCTTCTGGCCTCACATGAAAAATAAACCAAATATTAAAGTCTCATTTAGCTAGGCAACATACAAATGAAGTAGATACTCCCCATCCTAGAGTCAACATCTAGGGGCACAGTTCTCAAACTTTAGCAATCTAAGGACTCTCATTTTGATTTAATTTTTTTTTGTAGGCTCCTAAACAACCCTCCCCCCCCCCCACTGGGCCCCACTTCCACTCCTCTGCTTCCCCAAAAGCCCCACCCTTCTCTTCCTGCCCCTCCTCTCTACACCCCCTTCCGCGAGTGCACCCTGTCCTCACTCCTCCCCTTCCCCAACAGCACCTCCTGCACACCTCAGAACATGTTTCCCAGCATCCAGGAGGGAAGGAGGAGTTGATTAGTGGGACCACTCCTTCCCCCCCAGAGTGCACTCTGTCTCCACACCTCACTTGCTTCTCAGTGCCTCATGCATACTATGAAGCAGCTGTTCCCTGGCACTGAGAGGGAGGGGTTGAGTTCAGAAAAGGAGGGGAGGAGTTGATCAATGGGGCAGGAACCCTTGTGGAACCCCGGGAGTTCATAGATCCCAGGTTGAGAAACACTGATCTAGGACCCAGGGCCTGAATTAAGTTCTGTATTGGCAGACTCTTATGCCCTTGTGGAGCCTTATTGATTTCAGCATGACTCTGTGCAAGCAGTCTCCCTGTATAGATCACATTACAGGATCGGGGGCCTCCCTGTCAGGCAGGCTGTATCAGATATTTGAAACAAACAAGGGGGAGGAGAGGAAACAAAATGAGCAAAACTTAGCATGAGTGCAAAAGATTCATCCTGTCATTCATTAAATCAATAACAGCATAACTTACTGACCAATTTAGGGCCAGATGGTATAAACCTTACTCCCATGAGCAATTCCATTAGTTGAAATGGGATTAGTTCCATGAGTAAAGTATAATAGAATTTTTCAATTTTATACATTATCAGAATGCCATTTGTCTCCTTGAATCAATTTAAACCCTGTCATTGTAATGATTATTGAAATCTTATTGCTTTAGTTTATTCTGGTTTATTGTCTGGCACTTAAACAAGTATGGTGGCTTAAAACAATATTGTTTGTGATTCACCTTTGGTCCTTCAAGAAAAGTCTCTCAAAACCTCCCCCAAAATGAGCGACTACTAGTTAAATACTTTCCCTGTGCTGTGAAATGCAAGAATCATTGTACCTTGGTTACCGGACGGGGCGGGAGGCCGGGGGGAACTTGACCAGCATTTGGATTTGCTGTTGACTTCTTACAGGCTTAGGCCATTTCACTTACAATGTCCACTTCCAGCCATGATAAGTTATGTATGTGTCACATAGGACTAGTGAGCAGGACATCCAAGTCCTAGATTCACTTGTCCATTTTCTCAAAGTGCTTTTTAAAATGTAAAGATATGATCCATTTTCCTTTTTCAAGTTGCCTGAACAGGCATAAACTGCATCTGACAGATATTATAATCTTGTGGGGTTCTTCACATTCCATTTCATGCTGATTCGAAACTCAAAGCTATAGTGTTTCTTAAAATAAAATGAAATATATTTGTGATTTACTTTCTGATCCCAGAGTTCCTGTACAGATGTGATAAATAAATAAATTACAGCATAGCGTGACCTAAAAATCCCACAAAAGTGTATTTTTGGAGGATTAATTTATGGCATCTAAGTTTATTTATAGATACATTTATTATAATCCAACTAAAATAGTATGAACTTCAGTAGCAGTTATGATTGACAACTGTTCTCGCAGAGATGCCCAATAAAAATCAGTCTTTCACATTCCTTTTTCCTCTGACTCTGAAGAAGTGAAAAAAAGGGCAGATTTATATTAAACTAACAACAATGCAGTTGGTTACAATAATGGTGAGATCAAAGATGAATTCCTAGGAGAATGTCTGATTGGAGGTCAACTCTTCCAGGCTGTCATGAATCCCTGGGAAGCTCCCTGTGCCTCAACCACTGAAGTTTAATTACTGGGTTGGGCTTAAGTATATCAGTATAACTGTGTTTCTTATTCTTTTAAATGAGAAGTTAATGCTTTTGTTTCTATAACTCTATGACAAATGAAACTGTGTTTTGCATATATTGTATAAGAGCTCTATCTATTGTATAAGAGCACTGTCTTCATGGCATAAGAACATTTAGATATTGAATGAGTGTAGTTGGCCATGCATACTCACATTGAAGTTGACGTCTTAAATAGTCTTGCCTGAGACAAAGGCAAAAGTACACAACACAGAGATGTGATGGACTGGCCAGGTCTGGGCACTGCTGAGGGCGCCCTCTCAGGGTGGATTACTCAAAACCAGGGCTACTTACGGCCCTCAACTGGAGACCTTTCCCATATAGGCTACAAACCAGTCACACAGAGTGCTTCAGCTGCCAATCCGGCCAGCAGGAAGCCTCACGAGCAAAGCCCCTCAGACACCCCAGCTCTCCCTGTGCCACAATCAGCCCCGGGCCTACACACAGGTGAGAGGTTACAGTACCCAATCTTACCTACCCTGAATGGGTTCTCCCGGTCCCAAAGAACCAGCCACAGATCCCCGGTCAATTTACACTTTAGATCTTACCCACAAGAGCACGCTTAGCCAATCCTTTAGAATCTAAAATCTAAAGATTTAGTAACAAAAGAAAGAAAAGGTAGAGAGTAAGATTGTTAAGGAGAATACATTACATGCACCAATCACCAAGTTCTTGATGCAGGCTCTTAGCAGAGATGTTACAACCTGCTAACTTAGAAGTCTCTGGTGTATATCCTATGTCAGGATGGGTCAGCAATCCTTCCCGGCTCTCTGTCCCTAGCAAGGCTGCATCTGGGATCAGTAGCAAGATTGAAGACAAAATGGAGTCCGCCTCATGGCACTTATATATCTCTGGTGTCTCCCAAGCTGGAGCTGGTCACATGATGGCATATTTCAGATGCCAGCAGCCATGAGATACTGACTGGTTTGCAGGTTTCCAGACGCATTCCTCAGGTGTGTATTGGCCACCTTGAGAACCATTGTCCTTGGGGCCATGCTAATTAGCATAGTCATTGACTGAACAATCCTTCTTTACAACAGGCAGTCCAGGCCCATTGCTCTGTCTCGGACAGAGAACATTTACAGTACAAGCACAGAGTCCATATTCATAACTCCACATACAAACATCACACAAGTACATTAGTAGCATACATAGAATCATTAGAACATAAGCTTTCATTTGACACCTCACATGGCCCCCTTTGTATAGACTTTGGGGCAAACACCCCCCCCCGTGGGCGCAGAGGTGATCTGGCTGCTCCCCTTAAAATCCAATAACGTGACAAGAGCACTTCATTTAGGCAGAACTATTGGAATAACTCATCACCCACATCCACTGGAATAAACATGGTGGTTCCCTAGTAGGCCAGTCCTGAAATGCTCTTCTCTGGCTACAGAATTTCTTCCCACCTACTTAGTCTTTAAAAGGAGATGTCCCTGTGTTTTTCTGTCTCCTGCACAGCAAGTACCCTTGAGCAATGCCGCCTGAACTGCGGGTGAGGTGGAAGAAAGGATGCATGGACAGGCCATGTTCCTTTTGAAAGTGGATAGGCCGTGTTCCTTTCCACCCTATATCTGCCACAGTGGGGGGTGGGGGAGGGCCTGAGAGGAGCCCCCAGGCATATCCCCATACTCGGGCTCTCTGGCCAGTTCAGGGATGGTAGAAGTGGAGGGTCTGCAACTCCATACTCGCTCCCCATAGTAAGAACCATGGAGACAGTTGTAATGTGGACCCTCCACCTGCCTGGGCAAGCAGCCTGGGAGATGGGGACATGGACCAGGGACTGCTCTCAAGCCTCCTGCCTAGGCGGGTGGAGGATCTGCTCTGTAGCTCCCTATAGCTGTTTGCACAGATTTTATCATGGCTGGGCTGTGGCTCCAAGGCCCTCCACCCTGGCTAGAACCCATCCAGGGAATGAGCCATATGGGCAGATGTTTGGGAAGCTGCTGGGTCCCTCCACTTTCCCCGGGTGGGGGTGGGGAAGCTGTGCTCCTTGGTTCCACTCTGGCTTCTGGCTTGGCCCAGAATGGAGCTTCTGAGAAGGGGTGGAGCCATGGGAGAAGAGGTAGGGCCTCAAGGTGTTGGGGACCTGGTCCCCCCCACTTTTGGGAAGCTCCATTGTCCTTGCCCTTGAGTCTCAAATCCATCCCCATTTTTTTTCATTGACTTCCATAGCATCTCTTCTGAAACACTGCTACAGCTTGTGCAAAGAATTCTGGGATGCATTTGGGAACTGAAGCCACATAGTGCAGAAACAGGGAATGGAAGGGCTGTTGAGTAGAATGTGTGGGAATGGAGCAGATCAGGGAGCAATATGAGTGATAAGGGTTCAAACTATCTTTCCCTAAAGTCACCAGTCCATTTATATGCTTCTGCTTCTTCTGAATTTGAGTGTAGCAAATCTCTCTTCAGTTTAAGCAGTAGAGGTTCTGTTGGTATATAGAGTATGCACAAACCTACAGAGTAGGTAATGAACATAGCTACCATCACTATTAAAGCCAGGCTTTCAGTGCTCAACACTCTCAATTGGGCTAGATTTACAGTAGAGCTTAGTCCCCATTCAAGCACCTAAATAAGGGCCACATTTTCAGAGATGCTTGACACCTGTAAACATAAGGCAGTCATATAGGGCATTAGCTCTCATATAGGGCATTAGCTCTATTGAAAAGCTGGTCAAAGTATCCCATCACCGCTACTTTCTTTTTTATAACAAAACATAAAATATAATGATAATGTGGATTTCAAAATGTGGATTTTCAAAAACATGTAGAGGAGTTGTACTACATTTGAAGACGATATCAATGTTTTTAATTTCAGCATATATTTTAAAGATGGACTTGTTTGAGGGTGCTCAAGTCTTTGATTTTGGGTTGGATTGGTTATGACCTTCCAAAAGTAGTATAGTAGCACTGTTTCAAGAAATACCTGATTCAGAAACTTAGAGGATGTAAGAGCAAATTTGATTTGCTCATTCAGTATGTTAGGGGAAAAGCAATGTAATGGCCATTTTAGAAATGTTACAGTATTAGGAAGGAGTGAAGAAAGGAACAATATGGGAAGGGAGACCAGGGAGAGACTTAGAAAGGAGCAATAATGGCCCTGGAGGGGACTTTCAAGATTTGTGTTAAAATCTACTTCTGTGTTGAGTGAAAAATACAGGTTTGTCCTTCTTGGTTTTGATGGTGCTAATTGTGTCCTTAGCTCTGAGACTGAAGCAGTTATTTGGTGTAAAAACACAATGCACATGATGTAGGTCAGGAAACCAACAATATTAATAGAGTGCTATGAAAGGAGATGCTGCCTACCTGTTCCTTTGCATCCATTTACTCTATTCTCCACAGTTAAACAAAAGGTAAACATCGACAAAATCTCAAGTTGATGGCTGAATACCAAGAAGAAAATCTGTGCTTAGAAATTTTCAAGAAAATTAAAAGACAGAAGTGAATAGGATGCATTGCACTACAAGTTCTGCAGCATTGAGGTCAGTGCTCATGCTGACAGAATAAAGGAGCATGTCAAAAGCAAGTGACAAAGAAGCTTAAAGAATAGAGTGAGCTTCGGAATAAACAGGTCAATATCAGTAGCTCTCACTAGGGCTTTCATGAAAAAGATGGCACAGCACGACTGCATCGATGAATTCATGCATGCTCTTTGTTTTGCCGGACAGACGCTCTTAATTGCAGAGGGGCTTATTGGTGACTTTTTGCAATAATATCATCTAGCAGCAAAAACCCTTCCTAATACAGACAATCTCACTTGTAACTATCTGAAAGAAAATGATGATGCTTTAGTATCTAAATTGATGTAACAAACCGATGGAAATGTTGTGTGTAGTCTGATCTTTTTTATGAATTTCTTGATGCATTGAACCATCCAGTTCTTGGCCTTCTGTTTTCATCGTCTGATTTCAATGCAGATAAATCTGCATTGTTTTGTACTAATGTGACATTCATCTCCTTTGCTGAAACACATTTTGTTGAGGCAGCAATAATGGACATATTTGAGATGTACCAGTGAAGTTGGGAAATTGTGACCACAACTAACACAGATTCTGCTTCCTACATGGCTAAATTTACACAGGAGATTAAACTCAATCAGAAATGTGTTGTTATGCATTACCTGTCCTGATTAACATTTTGCTGTCAGAGCTACTACTGTAGAAGATGTAAAATCATATGTTATTGGATTCAGGGCCATTTTCAAGCATGCAGTCAAGCTGAAGGCTTTGTTTTAAACAGTGTGACACAAATGCTGAGCCAAATTACCTACCCATTATGCCACATCAGTTGATGAGATTGTACTTTGCTGCCTGTTATGTAACAGACATGGGGATTGTGCTAATACATCTCCTAGATCATCCTAAATTTGTTGGTTCTAAAGTGGAAACTTCAAAGACACTGGCAAGTAACCAAAATGACACTGCCTGGGGAGAGGATCAATTTTATGTGCTGTTGAACAGAAGGGATGTATCTTCTTCTAAGAACTATACTAATGAATGAGAGAAGTGGAGATCAGACAGAATCAACGTTGGTTTCTAATGTATAGTAATCAGTGACCAGAGAGATGTCAGACCATGATGATGTAACATCATCACCCATGTCAACATAAATCTTTCACAACCAATAAAAATCAGAGCAAGCGATAAAAAAAAATCAGTGTCATTTTAGTATAACTAGACTACAGTGGAACTCTCACTCCATAGATAGTAATACATTTTTTGCTTGAAAAATTTTACTGTGGCAATCCTAGGGGTTCCATGTAATTCTTTCAAGCTGAAAAGGGTACGTTGGCCAAATAAAATTGGGAAATACTGACTTAGTGCATTCACATGCACTAGTATGATTTGTTATGTCATGAGTTGTATTTCAATTATTCAGTTTAGAGTCACCTTTAGAGTCACCCCAAGTGACCAAAATTCATGAGTGAGGTGCCCCAAAAGTATGAAGACTCTTTGGCTTAACACATCACCACAGTGACCCAAGTCCATCTTGAAAGCATTTTATTTGACTTCTGGTTCTTGAGCTTTCAAGATGGACTTGGGTCACCGTGATGGTGTTTGAATCTCTTACTGGAAAACAAGAAGTTAAAAAAGAGTTGCTCTGGTCTCAGGGGTCTCTGCCCAGCTGCACCTGTATAAGCTGCAGGAAGAGTTTAAAAATGGGAACAGAGGAGGTCTGTGGCAAGTAGACAGGGAAGGTGAGTTGACCCATAGTCTGAGTTTGTGAGAAGCAGTGCTTGCTACATGAGGTCTGGCCACAGTGGTCTAAGTCTAAAAAGAAGGGACCAATGAGCCTCTCTGGCTAGAGACTGTGTTAGTCTTTGCTTTTGCCTCTGGAAAGAGAAGGCACTGATGGGATATAATGCAGGTTAGCAGCTGCATAATATCACAAAGTGCAGGACTGGCTGCCTACCATTGGGACTTGGCTCCTCTACCAACTCCTAGGCTTAGGCCCACGATAGTGTAGACATTGATCTAAGTTACATAACTTCAGCTACATGAATATCTGTCTACACTGCCTGTGGATCCAGTGCCCCTATAGAGAGATAACTACAGAGGCCTGCTGCTGACCCTAATTAGGGTGAGGAGAGATGATCTTAAAGGTAAAAGGGATAGAGATGTGAATCTCAATGCATAGCAGGGGAGGGAGGGTACCTGAAAAATTTATACACTGAAATTAAAAACCCACAGCTAGCCTATGCCAGCTGACTTGGGCTCATAAGGTTCAGTTTAAGGGGTGTTTAATTGCAGTTTAGGCATGCGGGCTGCAGTCCTTGCTTTGGGATGCTCTGACCTTTCAGGGTCCTAGATTGAGTGCTCTAGCCCAAGCCCAAACATCTATACTACATGTAAACAGTCCCTTAGCCAGAGCCCTGCAACTTGAGACAGCTGGCACAGGCCAGTTGTGGTTTTTCAGTTGCAGTGTAGACATATCCTCTGAGGCTTCCCACTTAATCCTGAAGGTTTCCCCATTGTTGGATTCTCTATATACATACCCTGAAATGGACTGATATGAATGTGACCTGACTAGAAGTCATAGTCATGAGAAGGGCAGAGTAATAGAAAAAACAGGGGACATGCAGGAGGAAAACAAACTTCCACCCTCCTGTCCATCCACTAGGTGAAATTAATAGTGAGTGTTCCCCTCAGTCACATTTTGAAGCTTTTCTCCTCAACCACGGGGACTAGAAGTGTGTGTGTGTGTGTGTGGGGCGGGATTTTTTAAAAAATCAAAATACTTACCATGGCTCATACCTTTAAGAAACATGAAAAATAACAAGGATCTCAATTAAGATCACAAATGTTGGTAACTTAGGGTACGTCTACACTGCAATGCTATTTTAGGATACCGGAGTATTCCAAAATAGCTATCCCACATCTTCACAGCAAGCCCGTTATTTTGGGCTTGCTATTCTGACTTCCCTGTAAACCTCATTCTATGTGGAGTAAGGGATGTTTCAGAACAGTGCTTTATTTCAAAATTTAGTGCTGCGTAGACAGCACCAAATAACGAAATAAGCTATTTAGAAATAACACCAAAATAGGATACACAATTTGAGTAGCTCAAATTATGTATCTTATTTCAATCTATGGTCCAATGGACCCTTTGTGTTCCTGAAAACAGAAAATGTGTCTCAGCTTGGTGTCCAGTCCAAAAAATAGACCTACACTCTTCTAGATCTGCCTGAGGCTTAAACAATAATCATTAATGAGCTATGCACATAAGTCCTCCATTCATCCAGAAGATGA
Source organism: Rafetus swinhoei (assembly GCA_019425775.1). Lineage (NCBI taxonomy): Eukaryota > Metazoa > Chordata > Testudines > Trionychidae > Rafetus > Rafetus swinhoei. The sequence goes on from CM033427.1 coordinate 62,803,881, forward strand.
ACCCCCATGTGTGTTAAATAACTGTTGCCAGTGTAAGGGTTGCAGAATCAAATTGCAGAAATGATTGATTTTTATAAAAGCTACAATTAACCAATAATTGGGCAAATATCTAAGCAGCAATTGATTTCTGTCTCACTATGGTAACTTCATCCTTAAAATAAATAAAAGCTATAACTTTAACCTTTACAGGAATAAAGACCTGAGTTCATATCTCTTTTCATACTCAAACAGATGTATATCCCTGATTATTTGCTCAGGATTTTAAAGCTTCATAACAACAACAATCTTTTTTTTTTCAAGAGGGCATGTAGCATCAGGATTCTCTGCATTTACAAATAATTTTAAGGGCATTTGACTGAGAGAACAGAATCTGAAAACGAGGGGAAAACTTACAAACTTAAGTGCAAAGGGGGACTGAAAAAAACTGGAAATGAAATTGTGCTCCTAGTTTTAATGTTTTCTAATTCCCATTTATCACAAGCAAGTAAGGTGAATGGAAAGAGTGGGGGGGGGGGGGGGGGGGGATTGCATGACCCATAGTAGTTGACACACACGGTTATAAATATTTGCATGTGTATAATTTACTCATGTAGGGAAATAAATCAAATTTTTAACCTGAGTGATTTAGGAAAGTAACAATTCATTCAGCATGTAAACAGTGTGGGCTGTGCATTTCAATAACTTGTTGCCATATTTGGTTCTCAGATATTAGTGATGAGTGTCACAGGGTTAGCAGCACCTCTGACTCGTCCAGGTCCCGGAGGGTGCATTTACACTGTACCCGTAGGGTGAAATAAGAGACACAATTTGAGCTACGCAAATCGCATATCTTATATCCATCTAATTTCAAAATAAACTATTCCAAACTAACCCTTGTGGAACAAGGGTTACAGGGACATCAGAAAAGTAAGACCATTATTTCAAAATCTATTTCAAAATAACAGGCTGGTTTAAAAGATGTGGAATAGCTATTTCGGGATACCTCCAGTATCCTGAAATAGCACCGCAATCTAGACGTACCCTTAGACGGTACTCCCAGTTCCACTTTCTCTTCCACACTCTCAGATTGGCCCTTGGGCTATATCTCCCTGTGGTAAACTAATTACCTCTGCAGTCTATAATTCCATTTCCTCTGGGAACAATGCCAGTGGTATTCAGTGACCTGACAGCATACTTAAAACAAACTATTATTTATTTAGAACAAAATTATCTAAGACAAAGAAGTTTTAAAACAAGGAACTGGTCTATATGAATGCCTGTCTCTCTCTAAGGCTTACTGTTTCCTGTGTCTGGAAAGGCCCAGCTCCTTTAAACTACTGCAAAGTCTGTCTCTGTATCAGCTCCCTCTGGACAACTGACCATTCCCCTTCTCTTCTTTTCTCTTCCTGAGCAAGACTTTAAACTACTTGTAGGCCTCTGATCTGTTAATTCACTGCACAGACAAAACAGCTGTGTCACTTTGGTCTTGGCCTGGAAATAGGACATTGTCTTGTAACGGTCTGCATCCCAATGTTTTCTTGAAGAGCGTGGTGTTTCCCTGCTTACTCTTCCCCACAACCCCCTATTAAGCCAGATCAATGCAGACCTACAGAAATAGCCAATATATGATGACTTTACTTCACTAACCAGGTAACAAATGGTGTTTATAAGATTCCATCTCAGTATTCTTAGGTTATTACATAGCAACTCCATGACTATCAAAACAGATTCTATAGCAATCCCAGGGATGACATTATTTTATGCTTCCACCCACAATTCTGAGGAAATAAGCAAAATTACTTTAATGGTGTAATAACAGAAAAGGGAAACATGAAATTTCTTTATTGCTGCATTTTAACATCTGTAAAATAGTTAATAAAGCTTCTATAGCTATGTGCTTGTCACAGCTTGATGAGAAAATATCATCCCCCACAGAAACTATTTTGATAGCGACTTCTGTGGTTATGGGATCTGCTACAGTACATGACTGTTTCTGGTGCTGAGAAATAAATGACTAGTTTGGAATATAGGAAGAATACTTGGTGTTGGTGGGAAGTCATTTGTTTTCAAGGGCTTTTTAAAAACCCTTAATGTAGCTGACTCTTTCAACAACTTTTTTGTTGGGTGGGTGGTTTTCTACTCTTGTGTCTTCTGGAAGATTTCTGAGATCAACTGTTTCTAGGAACAAACTAGCTTGGCTTATTCAGTGAAAAACAATAAATTGATAAATTCCATCCACCTGCTAGTGAGAATGTGGCTGTGTCAATGATATTAGGTGGACTGGTAGGAAAGGAGACTTGTTGAGGAGCAGGCACAGATAGCTAGGCTAGGGAAGACAGCCTCCAGTTAAGGACAAACTAGCAAGAAGCCCAAAATGAAGACAATCAAGTTATTAGGTCTCTATTTTTATATCACATCACTGTTATATGACAGGAGGGGCTGTTTATGCTTATTAAGCAGTACTTATTAAGCGGAACGTGGTGTAATAATAACATACTCAATTCTTTTTGGTTAGCTGCCAACCGAAGAACTGCAAAGCAGCAATGTAGGGCTACGTCTAGATTGCAAGCCTCTTTGGAAAGAGGCTTTTTCGAAAGATACTTTCAAAAAAGCCTCTTTCGAAAAAGAGCATCTAGACTACAACCAGTACTTTTGAAAAAGCAAGCCGCTTTTTCAAGAGAGAGCACCTAGGCAGTCTGGATGCTCTCTTTCAAAAAAGCACAGTTTACATTACATAGTGCCTTTTTTCGAAAGAGCACTTTTGAAAAAATGCATTCTTCCTCATAAAACGAGGTTTTCCGTGGTCGAAAAAACTGCCACGTTCGATTTACTTTCAAAAGAATGCGGCAGCAGTCTAGACGCAGGGGAAGTTTTTTTGGAAAAAAGCCACTTTTTCCAAAAAAACCCTGCAGTCTGGACACACCCTAGGTGTTGTCTGGAATTTCCTTCCTCTTCATATATTGTGCAATATTTTATTTTGTCAGTACTATTTGAAATCAAAGTGATGAATTGATCTTTGAACTTTCAGCATATCTTAGAGTTGCATCCAAGACAAATCTTGATTTATTTTCATGTTGATTATTCCAAGAAGTAGATGTTTTTATATTAACTGATAATGGAGAGTAGGCTGACACAAAGAAGCCAGAGATCAGTGTATTATAATACTGTAGACCAGGGGTGGCCAACCCACGGCTCTTCAAAGAAAAAATTGCGGCTCCCACACCTACACTCGCGACTCACGGCTCTTAAAGGGGCAGCATGTTTTTTTCCTCAACAATGTTATGCTAGGTCAGTGTTTCCCAATTGGTGCTCCATGGAATCCTGGTGTTCCACGAAGTGAAAGCAAGGGTTCCGTGAAGAGCTGACATTCCCCCACCCCTTCTGAAAGAGACAGCTGGAGTCACGGCATCCTGTGCAGACTTCAAAATGGCTGCCTAAAAAGGGCAATTGCCTGCTTCTCTTAAAAGAGCAAACTGTTTTGGTTTTTTTGCTTAACAACTTTGCGCTGTATCCACCACTCTTTTGGCTCTTCATCTGTAACGGGTTGGCCACCCCTGCTGCAGAGTAATGGAGTCTGTCTGTCTCTCTCACACGCACACACTTGAACTAGTTGTTTAATAATACTTAGCTTCCCTCCAATCATATGGTTATAAACACTCATCCTTGACTGCTCTGTCTCTCTCTAGTTCACTGAGCACTACTTATAAAGATTTAAAATATTAATAAATTTATACCAGGGCTTAAGTGAATTTCAATGCAAAATCCACAGAGCAGTTTTATTATTTCACAGACATCTTTTGTTTCCTTGGGTTAATACTTAAAATATGGCTGGATTACAAAAAGTTAAGATGCTGGTTCAGAATTTTAGTAATAGATTTCTGGCCTTGGTCCTCCAGATGAAAAACCACAACCTCTATAGCAGAACAAGGCTGTCATATGTAAAAAGGCCAATCCCAAACTTTTGTGCTAGTGTGATTGGAGATAAAAGTAAGGGAATACTCTGGAGAACATTACTCTGTCCCTGCTAACAGCAGAGGGAGACTTTCTTCTTCTCCCTGGCATAGAAAGCTAGAACTCTTCCTCCTCTGTGGCTAGTACATCAGGTACTCTCTTCAGCAATGGGATTTTAAAAAAAGAGAATAGCAGGAACTCATGCCTAACTGAAAAGTTTCTGTGGCTCTTATTCTTTCCATAAGAAGATGAAACAGCAGCAACACCTGACAGGTGAATGAACTGGGAGTCACCCATCCTGATCTCCTCTAATCTCTTCCTCCCTGCCACACATTCTCTCCCTCTCCTCTGCAATGGTGTTGGGGTGCGTATTCCCCACCATGCCTCAGTGACCCACTGACTGTCTTCATCTAGCCCATCTCAGAGCAAGCTGCAGTCTGTACGGGCCGCTCATCATCAGCACAGGGTATATATCTGCTGCCCTGCTTACCTGGGCTGCGTTGCTACTACCCTCCCAGGCCCTACAGCCAGGGAGCACCTTGGCCAGCACTCCCCTAGCCCTGCCTGGCCACCCCAATACTATTCTCCCTCCTAGGCGCTTCCTCTGCTACCAGCTCGTCACTGCTCTCCCCCTCACTGTAGGGAACTGTTCTTCTTTATATAGCCCCCAGCTGGGCTCTCATTAGCCCTAACGGCCTCAGCTGGGTCTTTGCTTGCAGCCCCTGCTCCGGGCCTGAGTTCTGCCCTTAAAGGGCCAGTGTAGGGCAGGCACCCTGTCACAAATGGGAAGAAGATAACTGCCAACTCTTGGTCATGGTTCCCTCTCTTATACAGGCATAACAGTAATTTTACAGAAAATCAGATTTCAAAAGCTCTCCAAACAGCTCATTTGTTTTATAAAGCTTTTCTTACATCAGTTCAGACTCTCTGTGTACACACTGGCATGTACTGGAATAGGATGGGGACTTCAGGAAGCTGTCACATACATATGTTCTTACGCTAAGTCTCATTTGGCTTGCTATGGGCTTCCTTGTGGAAATGACCTATCTTAAAATACATTTCTTCTCTCAGTCCCACTTTTTTCTTCTATGAGCGTTCTCTCAAAACATGACATAAAACCCATCAGAACCTTCAAGACTCATATTTTATCTACTTTGATTAAAGTAAACTCAGAATATTGGTGAAGTTTTGTTCCCAAATACTATTTATGATATTAATTTACCTATACTTGCTGTGTAATATATAGTGAAGAATGCAATTTTTTTCTGTTTTCAGTACATTAAACTGAAAATTTGGAGGTCTGCATCATATTTTATATTAATATAAACTATAAAACAAATACAAGGGATAATAAACTGATCACTTGCATGTTAATCCATTAAATTTTTTATTGGAAAAAGTTCCCTCAAGATGTAGTAAAATTTCTACTTTGCCACATCCAAATGCTGTAGAAAGTAGGAAGCCCTCTGACAAGTTACAGTTTTCCTATGGACTTCCTATGCTGCACATGAATATTGTTTTATACTGCAGGGCTGTGTCTATACTGGCGTGATCTTGTGCCAGAGCTATGCAAATGAGGCTCAGCATGGAATATCGCCGAGCCTCATTTGCATAACTAATGAGCCGCCATTTTTGCAGAAGAGGCTCTTGCGCAAGACGGAACTGTCTACACTGCCCCTTCTTGCACAAGAAAAACCCTCTTGCGCAAAGCCGTTATGCCTGAAAATAATCAGCATAACGGCTGCATGAAGAATTTTTCTTGCGCAAGAAGGCAGTGTAGACAGCTCCGCCTTGGCGCAAGAGCCTTTCCGCAAAAATGGCGGCTCATTAGTTATGCAAATGAGGCTCGGCGATATTCCATGCTGAGCCTCATTTGCATAGCTCTGGCGCAAGATCGCGCCAGTATAGACACAGCCCAGTAGAATCCAGAGTTTCCAATCAAGATTCAGGCTCCATTTCACTATGTTCTAGTTAAACTGATTTCAATGAACAGCTTTCAGGTAATTAGCACTCAAGAATTGGCCAAGGAGCTCTTTGGAATGTTATCCAAATGTTCTCTTTTATATATACTTGTGCAATGACTGAACCTGGGATTTCTGGATCTAAAAGCATGAGACACTACTTACAGCTTCTTCCTACCTGCTTAAACTTTAATTTTTAGGCTCTCTCCACTAAAAGGAAAGGGAGGGGTGGGATTTAGCCAGGAAAGAAGACAGTCAGTCTACGTCACACCTGTGAAGCTGGAGTAGTTTTAGAGGAAATGGAAGAAATTTAATATTATAAAAAGGTAAACAGAATGACCCTATCCAAAATAAATGCAATAGCTATTACAAAAGTCTTACAGATGAAAATGTAGTTAGTGCCAATGAACATGATCATATTGAAAAATAGATGTTCTTAAATTAGCCCAGCTTTTGATGGGATTGCAAGTTTGGCTGACAGATGTTACAGTTTTAATATTTTGATTTTTGTTAGGTAATTGATTTTGTCTAGAACATGTATTTTAAATAAGGTGTCATGTAGTACTAACTCAATGTCACATCTTGCATGATTGAAATCTGGTTAACTTACAATTCTCAGAACGATTTAATATAGCATCAGTGGGTAGAAATAACTTTTTTCCTCTCTCAGGGATCTGTTCTCAGCCCAACACAATTTTATGGCTACGTCTAGACTGGCATGATTTTCCGGAAATACTTTTAACGGAAAAGGTTTTCTGTTAAAAGTATTTCCACAAAAGAGCGTCTAGATTGGTCCCGGAGTTATCGTTAGAATGATGCGCTTTTGCGCAAAAGCGCGTCTAGATTAGCGGCGCGCTTTTGTGGAAAAGCAGAAGCCTGGAACCATTTTGAAGAGGGCAAAAGGGCACCAGCCCTTTCTGGGGCCGGGGCTGGAGCTCCGTTCAGACACGTGCTTAAAGGGGTCTCGCCGGACAGCTGTTTGTCTCCTGCTCCGTGCATTAGGGCCTCTAGCAGGGACTGACAGCCATAGCAGGTTTGGTGGTTGCCCTCTGCCTTTTGGACACCACTGCCTTTTGCCCCCTAGTGCTTTTTCCTGGTTTTGGTTTCTTGTGCCTTGCTGTGTCTGCCATGGAGCCACGGGTGGCCATGTGCCTGCTCTGGCCCCTGTCGGCCATTTTCGAGTGCCTGCAGCTGGTGCTCCAGGCTGGTGACCTCGTGTTCCAGGACCAGGAGGCACAGCTCGCCTTGGACTCCCTCACCAGGGAGGCCCTGGATTCCCTGTGGCATCCCCACCCCGCCGTGGAGAGGCCACTCTGGGGACTGGACACCAGTACAGACTGGTGGGAGTGGCTGGTTCTTGGGCATTGGGACGACCAGCAAAGGCTCCGGAATTTCCACATGCGAAAGCAGACGTTCCTGGAGCTGTGTGCCTGGCTCACCCCCGCGCTCCAGAGAGCCACCACCCGGCTGAGTGCACCCATCCCCGTGAACAAGAGGGTCGCCATCGCGCTATGGAAGCTGGCCACCCCGGACAGCTACCGATCGGTGGCACAGCAATTGGGTGGGAAGATCCACCGTCCGGTGTGATCGTCATGGAGGTAAGTCCCAGGGGAGTGGGGGGTGGGGAGGGTGTTGCACTCCATGCCCAGGGGCAGCTAAGACTCCATGCTGGGTCACCCAGGGGTTTGGGCCGTCCCTCCCTTGCACAGGCCTGCTGGTGGGGGGGGGGCGTGGGGCGAGGGGTGAGGGGGCCCTGGTGTGTGTGTGCGTTTGCGTGCATGTGTGTGTGTGTGTGTGTGTGTGTGTGCGTGCGTGAGGACAGAGGGAATCACGGGGGGGGCCCAAGGGAGCGCACTCACCCCTGCCTTATGTGATGTGTTTCCTTGTGTTTCTCTGCACCCTTCTGCAGGTCATCCACGCCATCAATGATGTCCTGCTACTGAGAGTGATCCGCCTGCGCGACGTGGACGCTACGCTGGCTGGCTTCGCTGCCCTCGGGTTCCCCAACTGCAGGGGAGCCCTGGATGCAACCCACATCCCCCGTCCAGGCCCCGGAGCATCGAGCAGCCCATTTCACGAACAGGAAGGGATACTGCTCGATTGTTCTCCAGGCCCTCGTGGACCACCGGGGCCGCTTCCTGGATGTCTACACAGGCTGGTCCGGCAGGGCACACGACACCTGCATCCTCTGCAACTCCGGACTGTTTCGCAGGCTGGAGGCGGGCACCTACTTCCCCCGGCGGGAGTTGACTGTCGGGGATGTGCCTATGCCCATCTGCGTCATCGGGGACGCGGCCTACCCCCTGCAGCCCTGGCTAATGTGGCCCTACACGGGGCGGCCGGACCAGAACCGGGCCCGGTTCAATGACCGCCTCAACCGGGCCCGAAATCAGGTGGAGCTCGCCTTCGGCCGCTTAAAAGCCCGCTTCCGTTGTTTGCTCACCCCTCTCGAGATGGGTGAGCGGAATGCAACGGAGGTACTGGCCGCGTGCTGCGTGCTCCACAACATTGTGGAGCGGAGTGGGGAGGCCTTCCTCCCTGCATGGATGGCAGCCGAGGCACAGACGTTTGCACAGCCCCACACAGCTGCCATCCGCCAGGCACACCAGGATGGGGTGCGCATCCGAGAGGCCCTGATGGATATATTTGCACAAGCCCCATAGTAGGGTTGCCTCGGTCTCCCCGTACGACTCCCTCCCATCCCCTACCCATCCCCCTCCCCTCCCCTTACCTCCCCCCAATTGTAAAGCGTCGGTTCCAAGCACATCGGCCGTCATCGTGACTGTTCATCGGGTGTGTCGGACGTAGCTAGGGTTTTTCTTTTTAGTTTAGGCTAGGGTTTAGGCCACCATCGCCTGTCCGAGCTGTCCCCAAGAACAGGAAGAGGATTCGTGGTTCATGCGGAAGGCTCAAGTCAGCGTACCCGATTTCAGTCGTCTTCGAGGGATCTCCTGGCTGTTCCTCCCCCCGAGGCCCGGAAGGACCAAAGGATTGAGGTTGCCAGCAACACTACAATCGTCCCTGCGTCTAGACTATGTACATATTCTTTTGTGTGCATCTTTTAACCTTTCTTGCTTGTTTGTAATCTATGTTAATATAGTTGTGGTTTAAATTTTACTTAAAAGTGTCAGTATTTATTTATGCGCCACAAACCAATGACCACTTAAAGGAACGACCGGTGATAGATACAGAAATTTGATGTCCGCATTTTGTAATCCTCTTAAATTTAGTTGGCTAATTGGCATCTCAAATCATTTATTACAGTTACCTCGAGTAACACAATAACCAACACAGTTTTGTTTTCAACTGAAAAATGTATGTTTTTATTTACAAGGGGGGAGAAGGAGGGGGAGGAGACCTTCAACTGGGAGGGGGAGGAGCTACTCCTGGGAGGGGTGACCCCTGCGAGTGGTCCTGCGGGGGCGGACCTGGACATGCAGGGCAGGCTGCATCGGGGCAGGCTGCACGGGGAGGTGGGCAGGAGGGGCTATTGCAGGGGCGGCAGGAGGGGGCATTGCAGGAGGGGGCATTGCAGGGGCGGCAGGAGGAGGCATTGCAGGAGGGGGCATTGCAGGGGCAGGAGGGCTGGCGGGGGCATGGGGTAAGGCCATGCCATAGTGAATGGCATGGGCTATGTGGGCAGTGAGGGTGGCGATGGAGTCAGCCATCCGTGTGCACTGGGCCTGGAAGGCAGCCCAGGCCTCCTGGCGCCACTGCAGGTCCCCCTGGACACGTTGGCGAATCGATGCCTCAATTCGCTCGACGGCCTGCACATGCCGGTGAAGGAGCTGGTCCCTGTGGCGGAGCCTGTGCCTGTGTGGTTGGGCAGCTGGGGGGTGCCGCTGCTGCCGGACTGGAGGGTCCCCGGCTTGTGCTTGGTCCTGCTGCAGGGAAGAGAAGAAAGGATGGGTGAGTCAGGCAGGCCGGCCACTGTCCCCACACCTCATGCCCTCTACCGCATCCCTGAGCCCAGGTGACACCACAGTAGTGTGGCTTGGGCCCACTCGGTTCCCCCTCTGCCCCCCGTGTTGTATGTTTGCAAGGAGGACTGCCCCTGGAGTCGGGTCCTCCTCCATGTATTGTAACCACCGGTCTGTGTCCTGGCCCCGTGGAGGGTGGGAAGGCGCTTGTGTTGCGTTAACCTGTGGAACTCCCTGCCAGTGTAGGCTGTGAGGCTTTGGGCTAATCACTGGTGTTTGACAGGGAGCGAGATGCATCCCCACACAGTGCCTGAGAGCACATCTGGCAGAGGTGGTCTGGGCTCTCAGATCCCCATCGCGTGGGATATCTCCTGGACGGAACCAGGAGAGTGACTGGGGGGGTGTCTCATCCTTGCAGCAAAACTCAGGCGGCCCTAAGGGCAGCCCGAGGGCTCCCCCTCTTCTGCCTCCTACTATCCCTCACACACATAGCCCAGGGACATGTGTGGCTGCAGTGGGGACTTCCCTCGGGGAGCCAGCCAAGGCACCGGGAGCAGGCGAAGGGCTCAGTGGGGGCCACGTTCACAGGGCTGTGATGCTGCGGTTTACCCAGGAGCAGCTGGCTGTGCCTCACAGCCAGGCATGGGACAGTGTGCCGTACTCCGTGCTGCACCCTTGCGGCGGTGCGGGCTCTGGGCTGAGTCCCTGGGGCTCTGGCTGGTTCCAGCCGGCATCCACCCTTCCCCCTGGTCCCGCCGAATGTGTGTGAGCAGCACGGTCCCAGGCGTGCCCTGCAGCTGCCTGCCGCGGCCACGTGCCACTCGGTCACCAGGCTGCACGTGGTTGCACGTGCTGCTTGCTGCCTAATGCTACACAGCATGCAGCTCACGTGGCCTGAGTGACATGCTCTCCCCCTCCCCCCTCCGGGCACCTGGCTCCCCGCCCTCCGCCCTTGTGAGTGCAAAGTGCAAGACTCACCGGTGGATCCTTCCCCGGCCTCGGAGGATGCGCGGGAGACATCAGGGCTGCTGGAGGGGGCCTGCTGGGTGGCAATGCTGGCCTCATCCTCCGATTCAGTGCTGTCGTCTCCTTCCCGCGCCTCGGTGGTCCTGGTGACCGGGGGGCCGCACGCTGCTGTCCACGGGCACGTCTGGGGCTTGCGGGGCTGGCTGGCCCAGGATGGCGGGGAGCCGGTCGTAATGGGGGCTGGTGTCTGCTCCTGCCCCCTGGCCCTTGCTGGCCTGCACGTAGCCCAGGCGCAGCTCCTTGACTTTCACCCGGACTTGTTCGAGGGTCCAGGCTGGATGGCCTTGCTGGGCTAGCACCTGGGCCATGCGGCCAAAGATGTCGGCGTTGCGGCACCGCGAGTGGGTCTCGTGGAGGTCCTCCTCCTCCTGCCACAAGTCCAGGAGGGTCTCCAGCTCCCCCAAGGACCACAATGGGGCCCTTCTTTTGCGGCCCCTGGGGGCCTCCTGTGCTGGGGGTGCAGGTGGCTGAGCACCCGGAGCTGCCATGCTGGCTGCGATGTGGCTGCTGGGCATGGCAGGGGCACCATGGCAGACCTCAGGCAAGAGGTCTGAGGCACGCTCCTGCCACGTGCGCTCAGCAGCCTGCGGCTACTTTAAGAGCTCGGGTTACCAGGAAGTCCGGGGCTCCTACAGGGTTTCCCAGCGTCCAAACCATTTTTTTCCGTTTAGCCTGCTTTTGCGCAAAAGTCTTACCTAGCTGTCTACACTGGTCCTTTTGCGCAACAGTTTTTCGCAAAAAGGACTTTTGCCCGAACGGGAGCGTCAAAGCTTTTCCGGAAAAAGCACTGATTTCTTACAGTAGGAAGTCAGTGCTTTTGAGGAAAATCAAGCGGCCAGTGTAGACAGCTGGCAAGTTTTTGTGCAAAAGCAGCTGCTTTTGCGGAAAAAGTGGCCAGTCTAGACACAGCCCATATGTTTAAAACAGGCTCCACATCAGCCATAAATTACTGGGATTAATGCAGGAAATACTGCGTGAAATTCTATGGCCTATGTTATGCAGGATGGCAGAGATGATTGTACTAGTTATTCCTTCTGGCCCTTAAAATCTTAGAGGTTGACATCACTGCCACAAAGGCTATGTCTACACTGGCCAGTCTTGTGAAAGAACATATGCAAATGAGGCACAGCGATAAATATCGCTGCACCTAATTTGCATACTTAATGAGCCGCCATTTTTGCGCAAGGGGCTTTTTTTGCGCAAGAAGGAGCAGTCTATATTGCTCTTTCTTGCGCTAAAACCCCCATTTGTGCAAGGGCCATTCTGTCTGAAAATAAGCGGCAGAATGGCTCTTTCACAAGAGGGGGTTTTTGTGCAAGAAAGAGCAGTGAGGACTGCTCCTTCTTGCGCAAAAGCCCCTTGCGCAAAATGGCGGCTCATTAAGTATGCAAATGAGGTGCAACGATATTCATCGCTGTGCCTCATTTGCATATGTTCTTTGCGCAAGACTGGCCAGTGTAGACGTAGCCAAAGAGTTTACAAAATAATCTAAGACAAAGCTACTTTTTTGTCTTAAACAAAAGTCAGAGGGAATAGGGGAGGAAGGAAAGGGCAACAGAGTTTTAACAGACATTGGTTGGTCATAGACTCTCTCTATGGTCATGGCAACTCATTTAATCTCTTTCTACCTCAATTCCCCTTCTATATAATGGGTATAATAGTGGTTCCTACCTCCCAGACTACTGTGATGAGAAATATGATAATCAAGACTGTGAAGTGCTCAGATACTATGTAATTTGTGTGTGTGGGGGGGGGAGGGGCTATATAAATACATGAAATTGCCTAAGGCACAGGCAACATTTCTCTTTGCAAATCTTCCTTTGTCTCCAAACTACTGCAGGCAGGTTGGCATTCACAAAATGACTGTCAGATCATGTTCATTCTACCAAATAATTAACAAACATAAGAAGTGCAGTTTTATTCTGTAAGAGTTTGTAAATAACTGCAGCTGTTTTATATAGATTATGCAAATGAAGGAAATGATTTTTACACTTGTTGCCAACACTTTGCAAATGTGGTAAAAAGAGCCAGAAAGAAATATCAGCTGTGCTCCATTTTAAGTAACTAAAAAGAATTAGTACAATATAGTGTTCCAGCAATAAATACTGGAGAGATGTTTATACTATAATGCAGGCTGAACCTATCAAAACTGGGACTCTCTGGTCCGGCAACATCTGTGGTCTGGCATGAATGTTCCCTGGCTGGGAGTCTGGTGGCAGGCAGGAAGGCTGGTGGTTGGCAGCAAAGCTGGCAGCCCAGCTGGGCCAGCGGCTGTGAGGATGGAGTCCAGGAACCCAGCCGAGGAGCCTGGCCAGGCTGGCACCAAGGGGGCCAGTGACGAGGGTGCTGGATCAGGGAGGTCCGACCTGTACCTGCAAATGCATTAAAATTACCTGCTTCTCATGCAGAAATTCACCTGCTTACTACCTACTAGTTGGTAAAGTTTTTTTTTTAACGCTTCTCCATGCCTTATTATTATTGAGCTCACAGTGTTCTTCTTCAAAAATGCTTTACGATCATTGATTCTCACCAGACCTGCATCAAGTGGTGTTCCATAGAGAGCAGCAGAATCAGATGTCAAGTGATATCCTCAAGTAAAGAAATGATCACAGGAGTAAGTCTATCCCTATTAGATCAGCCAACTAAGTAGATAATGGGGAAAACAGGGTTTTTTTAAAAAAAAGATCTCTACATATTTCAGCACCACAATTGCAATGTTGATCCAGTGTAGAAATGAATACAAGGAGTATGTCAACACTGTCAGTTGAGCAACAGAAATAAAGAGTCACCAAGGCTGGGACACAAACAAATCCTGGTGCAGTGGTTTATCAATAAACTTTGTGGTAAAGCAGTATGTGTGTGTGTGTGTGTCACACACAATGGAAAACTAAGCCAACTAACAGCCCATACCTTCTACTCTTGCCCCCCAAACAGACAACTAACCATCACCACAACTTCTATGGTATAGTTGTACTTCTTTGGTCTGACACCCTCAGGACCTGACCAGTCCTGAACCAGGAAATATGCTCGATCAGAGAAGTCAATGCTGGCCCTTCTGTTGCCGCCAGCTCTGGGGCTCTGCTCCTGTGGCAGCAGAGGGGTCACATTGATTGAGTAGGGACTGGAGAGGGGGGAGTGCTCTGGGGAGGGGGCCGGGTTGCTGCAGAGCCCCACAGATGGGAGCTAGGAGTGCAGTCCCATAGGATTGCACTGAGCCCCATGGTCACCAGACTGTGCTTTTGGCCTCCACTGCTTGTGGAGCTGTGCTCCTGACCCTCAGACACAGGGCTCCATGCACCCTGCCTTTTCCCCCAAATGTGCCCCCATCCCTGCTCCTCCTCCTCCTCCTCTCTCCCTGAGCTATTTGCAACACTTCAGAAGCTCTGGGAAGCAGGGGGATGAGTTTTTAAGTGCAGGGCCTCAGCTTTTCCCTATGAGTGCTTCAGCCCAGGAGCATCCAGGGGAGTGTTGGACCACAGATGTTGCTGAACAAGAGAAGTTCAGACAGCAAAGTTCCAACCTGTATATAACCTTAACTCAGCCCCCTAGGAGTGCCAACCTTTCATCAACCTCTTTAACCACAAATTTTCACACAATTCTTCACCAGACACAACACAATCAATCATTACACCAAATATCCACAGCAGGAAGTAAGCTGGTAAAGGAGTGTATTCATAAAAGAGTGGGGGAAAATGGGCCAGGATTGGGTTTTTGGAGCATAGTCTGTGATGTACAGTGGTTGTGATAACAGGAAGTGGTATGGAACAGTAAATGACTCTCCCATGTGGTTAGTTCATGAGAACAATTATTACTGAAGTGAAATCCCATCCCCACTGAAGTCATAGGAATTTTGCTATTGATTTCACTGGGGTCAAGATTGCAATGGGATCAAAGAAATCTAGTTTTCCCCTCAGTGAAACAGTTCCAATTGCACCTTCAGTTTTGTCCAGGTTTCTGCTGCCTCTCGAGACATATGCTCTGCAGACCTGGTTCCTAGTCCCTGGGGTCACTGATAATCCCACAGTGTCACCAGGAGACCATAGAAAGGGACCACTGTGGAGAGTAAGCACTGCAGGAAGTATTGCCCATGAGAGCCACAGAGACAGGACCCTGCTGCTATCTGGTTAACCAGGTGCTCCTACTGGACCCCACGGGTTGCCATAGAAAGTTGTTTGGGCAATGACAGATCTCGGCCTCTGGCAATCTTTGACTTTGCCTTGTCTCTGCTCTCTGATTCCAGCCTGAGTTTGACCCTGACTCCGACCCTGACCCCCCTGTTAATGGGACCTGGCCTTGTGATTCCTCCAACTGAAGCCTGGTGACTCTTATTCCTTGATGGGCAGATCTCAGCCCATGCCTCAGTTCCTTATAACATCTGTTCTTGTGGTCAGCATGTTGCAGGGCTTGTCAAAAATAATCATATGTATTCCATTAATTTTCAAAAACTCACAAGTGTGTTTTCTAATTTTTTTCAAATAATCACTTGTCAGATTGCAACAAAAAACCTCTTCCCTTTTTTTCCTGCCCTAGGAAAACAAACCCACTTTCCCCTTCATCCCACATGGAAGCAAACTCCAACATTGAGTAAATGACAAATCAAATACAAACATTTTCCACAGGAAGGAGTTCAACCAGCATTCTGGTCCCAGGGTCATCTCCTGGGGCTGCATCTCTGCAAGAAGACTACTCTTTGGATAATTGCTTAACTCTGCCTTCTTGTGTTTGGTCATCTCAGTGCTCTTCCTGTAGCCTGGATTGCATAGATTTCAGTCAACCATTTCCCCTGTCATTGCTGATAAGGTATTGATTGCTGGTCCCTGCTTGAGCTATCCCTCTAAAGTAACATTCTCCTCTTTCAATGGGAGGTAGGTAGCAGCTGGAAGTCAAAGGTGGGATTTCTTGGCAGTTGTCTAGCAAACTAGGTCTTTGAATATGAAAATATTGGCTCCTCTTTTCCATCTTTCCCTTAATCTAATAGGGGTGGAGAGCAGCAGTGCTGCTGCTATGTGGCATAGGGGCTCAACAACAGTGTGAACAATCAGTCAAAAGCACTTAAAAATGGGGAAAGGTAACCCTGCAAGGATCAAAAGTCCAACTCTTGCAATTAACGTCTGTCACAGATGTAGCAGGAACTAGGTTTTTATTTTACCCTTAGTATTTCTCAATATATAACCAGGAAGTTGCTAAGAGGAACAAGTCAGTATACTTCCACATGGGGCTTGGGAAGTGCTTGCTATAGCAGATACCCACTTAACTGCATTACTTTAGCTATATTGATAACATCTCTCCAAAAGAAATAAGTAGCATCTTCAAAAAGGGATAGGATAGGGTTGCTTTTTGGTAAGCAATTGACTCTTAATCACTCTTCCTAAAGGTCATGTTCATCTCTCTTCACTCTGGCAAAACTGGTTGCTTCAATTAAGTGAGTAGCTTCTAGTGATTCAGTTAATTACTCAGTATGCAGTTGGGTGTAATATACTGGCTTGCCATGTATGTGATTTGCTCCTACCTCCCCCTGTTCTTAATGGCAAGCTCCAGGCAGCTGTCATTCTGGCAATTTATTAATAGCTAATGGAGTTATTTAAGTATCAGTGCTAGCTGCTGGAAGGCCCAGCTACCCTCCTAAGTGATCACCTTGGTGTGTATATGTAGCTGGCTGTGGTTTGTTACATTTGACAACCCAAAGATAAATGAGAGATAATCCATGGACTTGTACATCTGCAAATATTGGATTCTGGTTCTTGTATTGTACTTCTATCTGTATTCTATCAGGATTGTATTTCTATAATTTACATATGATAGCAATACTGTTATGGAATTAATGTCTATTAAAGGAATCAAGGTGTTTTTATAGTGTAGACTGAAAGCTTGGCTAGAAAGAAATTGGAGTCAAAATAACTTGTCAATTGTAATTTACACCTTTTATGTCACACTGACTTATTTTACATATAAATAAATGTATCCAAATGCAGAGATGCACTGTGATGATTAAAGATGTGAATTACAACAGACCCAGTGACTTGAGTTTCCATGCAGACAAGTCTTGAGATAATGAGACCTCTGTCCAGGAACAATGATAAAACAAACCAAAATTCTATTTCTAAATTCTCTTCAAGGCTGGCTAAAGAGCAGAGAAGCTCAAAGTGAACTCTAGTTTTAAAAGCAAGAAAGTGGGGTGGGGAGAAAGAAACTGCCATCTGGTGCTAAACTAGTATGTTGTGGTGTTTGTTTGTTTTTGGCAGGGGGAAAGAATGAGGAGGAGGAAGAGGATTTAACAGAAATAGAGAACAGAATATTTCCTGCAGTTACACCAGAAAAAAGCTGCTCTGAATTGTGGATGTAATCTTGCCCTGCTGGAACAAACACAAACTATTGAGCGGAAATGGATCAGAGAAAAAATCTGATGAAGAATTTAAGAGACCTGGAAATCCTGGGACCAAAAAAGGTGTGTGCATGTAGTATATTAGCCAAAAGAATAATAGGAAAACTAAATGCTTAATTCCCTCTTGTGTCACTCTTAATTAAAGACAAGATGGTTCTAACAAATGGAGCATCGCATAGTTTGAAGTTCGCTATGATTTGTACACTGTCTAACTTTAATATACTTTATTTTCTTCACTGAAGACTGAATCCCAAAGAGGAAGCTCCTTTCAGAAGGGAAGGTGTCTAGACACTTACCTCTGCCAAGGGGCTATAAACCAAAAGAGTCCTCTTCATAGCCTGTGTTTTGTATGGGACTGCTGTCAGATGGACACATGTAAAAGACATAATTAACAAATGTAAGATTGAGTTGGTATCATCTGCACCAATCAGTCACATGTTGAATATCATTTTATAAGAAAGGCAGGGACAGAGGTTAGCTAATAGCTCTCTGCTGCTCAAGGTCTCTTGCTTGTTAACTGCTGTTCTCTTCCTTTTGCTTTCGCTAGTTTTACATAAACAACCACTAACCACTTCAATTGCTGTTCACACAAACAATCTACAGCCTCTACAACTGAAATGAACATTAAACTTGGCTTACTGCTATGTCACACTGAAAATGAGATCAAAATATTCACTCCTTCCCCATCTTCACTTGTAATTCTTCTACACAGAGACAGATCCTACTCTGTTTGCTGTACAACAGTTAAAAATCAACTCCCCTGCCTTCCACAGTAATTGTGAGATCACATGGGTGGAACTAAATGCAGAATTTGGCTAATTAATGTGTTTAGCCTAAGTGTCTCAAATATTGGACAGATCTAACTTTTGAATATAACACAACAATTTGCTTCCATATTTCTTCTCCCATTTCATACAATAAAAATGTGAATGAATGAATTTAATAGGTTTTTCATATTTATATGGACGGTGAAATCTTTGCATTTGAGGTGCCTTTATTGTAAAATATTTTAAAAATCTGAATAAGTTTGTTTGTGGTTCAGGTTTGGGAACTAGACATTTAAGAGAGATTATTAAAATTCATTGCAAAATGGGCGCACAACTCCGTTGGCCTACTTTGAAACTCCCAGCCAAGGTCCAAGCAGTAGTCATAAAATGGCATGACTATTTCCACAGATAATAGTGGTAGACCTGTGAACCAGGGTCTGCTGTGATTCAAGAGGGACATGGCTGGCATATCCTTGTCTTGCATATGCTGCTGTGGACCCCTTTTGCGAAGGACACCAGCAGCCATCTCCATATCCTGTACTTCCATAATATATTGCAGTGAGGGGCAGAACTACCACTGCTACTGCAGCAGACAAAGATTGGAGGTTGACCTGTTCAGTCTCCATTTTGGGCAATGTGGGACTAATACTGAAGTGGTCTTTTCTGTGTGCAGTAGTTTTGTTCCCCTGAAAATAAAATTTCCCTATTAAACTAAACTACACTTTGGTGGAGGGGGAAGACTTTCCAAGTATTTAATCACCTGCTGTAGTCCTCTAGCATATAGCTGTTGCCACAGTAACATATTAACTGCCTGCCCCTCCTAAAGATTTGACAACTGACCCTGTATTTAGCCTCATTGGTTAAGCAAGAGCAAATCTCAGGCTTTCAGCTCCTTTGTTATTACCTTTGTGGGTGGAGATCCACATCTCACTCTCTCTTCTGAGCAGTGTATTTTCAAGTTTCACACTTGCCTGCTTCAGTGTGCTATTCTCAGAGACCGGCTGCCCAAGTACACCTGCTTCTATTTCTCTTTAGAGACTGGTAACAGAGTGATTGTCAACAATTATAAGTATCATACTGTTCTTTCTATGCAAGCCTATTTTATTTGTAAGGTTAAACAGCACCACAGGAAAAAACAACATTTTTTAAAAATCTTACAAGCATGCTAATAACCTACAAGGCTTCATTCCAACACTGACTTGGATTGCGACAGAAGTAGTGCTCTAAATCCTCACCCAAGGAGATTCCTTGTGGTTACAAGTTCAGCTCAGAACAAGCTCATGGTCATGTGGAGCCTCAGTAAGCCCAGTCCTTTGTATGCTACACAAAGAACTGGGGCTGGTAACAGAGGAAGTACAGGTTCAAACTCTCTTGTCTGGGACTCTCTGGTCTGGCAATGTCCGTGGTCCAGCAGGCTCACGGATATTGCTGGACCAGAGAGCACCAAGGCTGGGTGACCATAGGGTTGGCTGTGGCAGCCCTGAGACAGCAAAACCATGGCAGCCCTCGTGGCCCCGAGGAGCGGAGCTCCAGTGCCTTCAGAGCAGCAGAGCCATGGTAGCTGTGGAAGCCTTGGTGGCCCAAGTAGTGGAGCCCTGGTGGCCCTGGGGAGTAGAGCCATGACTGCTGCAGCAGCCCCAAACTCCTCCCACACCCCTAGTGCTCTGAGCCCTGGCAGCACTGTAGCCGGGAAGCCGGGATGGCTCTGGTGTAACAGAGTCCAGTAGCCCTGGGGAGCGGAGCCCTGACAACTCCAGAGCCACTGCAGTCCTGGCACCCCAGAGCTGTGGCAGTGTTGGTGCCTGAAAGCCACAGCAGCCCAGCTGCTGTGGCCCTGGGACAGTGGCGTCCTAGCAGTCGCTGGGCATTGGAGCTGTGGCAGCTCTAGGGTGAGCGGAGCCTGATGGTCCCAGGGAAGCAAAGCTGCAGCAGCAGCGACGGGCTAGTGGAGCTGGGAGTCAGTGGTCTAAGGGCAAGGGAGCTCCACTAGGTCTGTTGACTGACCCTGGGAGAGCCCAGAGTCCCATCAGCAGAGGGATGGAATTGTCCTTCCCTCGTTCAGGTCCAGTCAGGCCCGGAGAGTGCCAGACTAGGGAGGTTCAACCTATACATTAAAATTCTCCTCTTACTACAGAAAGTGTATATGCACAATAAAACATACACTACTGCGTGTTCAATGCAATGCATCTCCAAAGACATAAACTTTACTGAATTAGAGTTAATCTTAATTCCTTAATGTTTGCTCCAGATATTGTCAGTCTATCATACTAGTATCGATGTGTTAGCTGCCCATGAAATAATGGTCTTTTGTTTGATTTCAGTATTATTCTAATATACTGTATGAGTTAACAAAACACTAGATTTTTTTAATTTACTTTTTAAGAACTCATGCAGGGAAAAATACGAATCCAGTTTATAAATTACGTAGTCTCATTTCCTGTGGCCATGCCCCCTACTAAATTCACATGAATCAGTTTAGCCTATTGGATTTTCATTGATATCTTTATCCAGGGCAAAAAAATATTAAACCCTTTATTCTCAAAGACCCACTGAAATTCGTTAAGAAATCAGTATGCTGTCTTGATGCTTAAAATTACAGTGAGGTTTCTGCTCATGATACCTTCAAGATCTTGTGTCCAGAGATCAATGAATGAATTTCAAAGCCCTCTCAGTGTTAACAGAATCCTGGCAAATGGTGATAGTTTGTGGGTGTCTTTGCTTATTGCCCCCCCCCCCCCTTCCCCCCCCTTTTTTTTACTGAATTCAATGAAAACTGGAACTTTATTCCTTCTTGGTAGGGTATCCTGACAAATGTGTGAATTCAGTGGCTTCATGCTTTCTGGAATGTCCAAAATACAGTTGCAGTCTGACAGAACACTAACAATTTAAAAAAAAAATCTCCAAAGATTTTGGTCCATGGATGGCTTTTTATGTTCTGAAATGGTGCTCATAATTGCAGAAAACTTTTCTTCTTAAACTAGATCTACTTATTGCATTTAAAAATAGCCATGTTGCAAATAAATACTGCAATATAGCTGTAATGGGAGAAATGCAGGAGTATGTGACACTTTTTCATAGAGTTTTCAAATGTTTACTTCCATATTTCTTTGTAATTTTGTATGTCAACTAATACTCATATGTAGTCGTCTTGTTTGAACAAATATTATTTTTATAGCTTTTATATTAAATTTAATTTCCTTAGAACTAAAATAATATAAAATACAACATTTAAGTTGTTAAACAATTTGTAGAATAGATGGGCATTTTTCTATTAAAATGAAAATGTACAAACATTTTAGTAGTCACTTTTATAATCTTATATCAGTCCATCTAAATATGACACGTTTCCAAGTCTGTAAATGTTACTAAATTATAATGCCTTAAACGAGATGTTACAAATGATTCCAGTGTGTACCCCCATTAAATGGTGGCCCAAATAACTAAAATAATACTAATATATGTCACAATCAGCAACATGTAAGAATACATAACTATAGTCATTCACCTGACTGTGTACCTATTTGTTAAGCATTCAGGAGTGTGCTGGGTATATTACATATGCCCCAGCGACAGTCTGTTATTGCTCAGACTTTATGGTCTAGTGCAAGCTTTCACTTATTTGAATTGATGGTCAAGCTCTCACATTTATCCACTTAATTCCATACTCTCATTTTAAACCCAAAACAGTTTCTGTTGGGTTAGGTACATTGACTTATACCTTTTTGTGAACAGTTAGAACACTGCTACAGTCAAAGAATGGAACATAATTCTGTGCATTTCTGTAACACCTTTTGTCAGTCTCTTAAAATGGATTTGAAAGCTAATTAAACCTCTCAACGACCCAGTCAAGTACTATAGCTAAGCATTAGTGTTTGAAGGTCAGGAGCCTGTGCTGGAAACAAAGCCCGTCCACAAAAAAGCTTAGATGTTGCAAAATTAAGGGCAGGTATACACTATGGGAGCATAGTGTAGCTGAAGTTGGTGTACTTACAGGGGCAACACAGCGACACACGAGATTGGGCATGAGGGACCACATGCCCCAACACAGTGGATGGAAGGAGTCAGCCAGCAGCTGGTGGGGAGATTAATAAAGGGAGGGGGCTGGCACCCACCAGAAAGATCTGCCCCTACCACACTCATCAGTAGTGAGGGGGGAAGCAGAGCAAGGTAGCCCCAGCTGCTTTTTTCTCTCAGTATGCTGCTGTGAGGAAGGAGGCTGGAATACCTTTGCCTTACCCATCAGGAAGCAGAGCGATGTGGCTAAGGGAGCAAAGCAGATGGGGTTGCCTTGCTCTGCTTACTCTACCACAGCTGGTGAGTGTGTGGGGGGGAAGGGATGGTCACCTGCTGCCAGCACTTGCTCCACTGGTCCCCAGGTTTGCCTCCGTTGTATAATCTTCAGCCCAATGATGAGGGCACTCAGATGGGTTGTGGGATACCCTAATTCAATTCCTTCCTCAGTCTTGTGAGAAGAGATATGAACAGGAGTTTACTCACTGCATGGTGAGTGCTAGAGCCACTTGACTTCTCCCACTGAATGTTTAATACAAAGTGGAATGACATCAACAGGCATGATAAAGAGAGCTACTCAGGAATATTCTATAGCTCGCTGGTATGGGCACTTACCTAAGAGGAAGGAAACACCTGTTCAAATCCATTCTCCTCAGCAGGTGGCAACATTAGTAATTGCTTTATAATCTTAGAGCTTACTACTGAAGAGAATGTGTAAGAGAAGCAGGATGCTTAATTAGGCACATTAGTGCATTTTTCTGTGAACAAAGAGGCCCTTCTTTTGAAAATGTAGTGCTATTTTATGTTGACATTCCCAAAATACTGTTCAACTTGCACACACAGCAGCTTTTTCATGTCATTTTCAAAACAATCCAATTTTAAAATTTGGACATGCAGACTGTTGCAGCTTTAGGTTCAAAGGAAGGCTCTGGGTTGAGGAGCACTCCAATAAATGAACCTGAGGACACTTCTCTTCTAAGGTAAGTTGATGTCCGTTTAGGTCGGTGTTTCTCCAAGTGATATATGGACGCACTCTGAGAGAGAGCTGCTACCGGGCCACCCTGGTTTGTTTTCTTATCGTCTCTGCAGCCATGGAGCCTCGTGGCTCCCATTGGCTGCGGTTCACCGTTTGCAGCCAAGGGGAGCCATGGGAAGCAGTGGCCCAGGTTATGCTGTTTCCCGTGGCTCCCCCTTGGCTGCAAATGTTAACCGCAGCCAATGGGAGCTAGCCAACGACTGTAGAGTCAGTAATTATACAAACCAGAGTGGCCCGGTAGCAGCTTTCTCAGAGTGGGTTCATGTACCACTTTGAGGAACACCGATTTAGATTGAATTTAAATTGAAGAAAAGTAAGAGGATCTCAAATGTACAACACTCACTTTGCTGTAACTATTGTTGCTTTGCAAGAGTTGGTTTGATTGGCATGTTACAAAATGAAACTAAAGCAGGACTATACGTGGTGACTCGTACGGGGCAAAAACATTTACCATTGCAGAAGAAATCCAAAATAGTTGCAAATCATTTTTGGTTCCAGAAACTATTTTTCTACATTTCTTTCCTTTCTTCAAGGTACATCTCATACCTTTTTCAAAGGAAAAAAACCCAATCACTGGGGAAAAAAAGAGAATTTCATATTCAGAATCAAAATACTATTTCAGAAGCAAACATAAGAATAGTGTAATTCTTAATAAGATTCCTGTAAGAACTTTAAATAAAGAGAAATTGTAATAAGCAGACAAAAAGAATCACCCTGTGCTCCCCTCTTAAATTAGAATTGTGATATTGAAGAAATAATTCTGTCCAACTGTCAGCAGAGGTCCTCAGTTCCATACTTTATGCAGCACATTCAAGCACCACAAAACCTTTTGTCCTCAATTTACAATAAGCCCAATTCCTGTGTTTATATTCTATTCCTTCATCCAGCTGATTGCAATTAGGTGAAGCTGTTTCAGATTCTGGCTGCAAGAGTATACTTTTAGGTTTCTCAAAGAGACATGATGGAGCTAAAGCATGCACAAAATATACAATGGAGTAACATTTTAAAAAGGATCCACAGACACAAACCAACAAAGGCCATGAAATACAACATGAAAACACAGAGTGTGAGGAGGGGAAAGAGCCAACCATTTTGTTCCTGCGGTATTATTTGCCTTTATATATTTGTGAACAATCAGATTCTTAAATTACAACTTGGATTCTGGAGGCTGTTCTGGGAATGGATAAAGACAGTACCATAGCAGTTGTGGAGAGATGTTTTGAACAGAGTAGTTCTAAATGGAAATAAATTCTGAAGAAGTGGAGAGAGCATCAGAATATAATTGCGGACAGTTTAAAACATTTTGGCAAATTTGAATCTGAATAATTTGCCTAGTTGCAGTATGATTTATTCAAAATGTATAAAAAGCAGTGGATTGGCTTAAATCATTATTTAAGATATTGTTTTTATTTGCCATGATGGTGCAACCATATAGCCTAGAAATTCATGCTTTTTAAATTGAAATTTTACTTGAAACTATGATTCCAAGAGGTGGGGCTTAAAAATGAACTAAATGTTGCAAGATTTGGGATTAAAATCACAGTAGCTGGTAACACTTCTTACTCTTAACTAGCTCTTCATTTAGCATTGCTGCTGCCCTTACCTTTGAACTTTAAGGGCCTGATTCTGCTCACTGAAAAAGGAAGTAACTGCTTTTGAGTAAAACTGTTTATAGTATGTGTGTGAAGAGGAGGAGAAAAATCTAGATTAAAAAAGAAATCACCCTATGAAATAAAATGTTTTCCCATCTCCACTCTGCTCTGAGTGTTGGTGCTTTCCTACTTTTGTCTCCAGAGCTCTTGACTCTTTATTTTCCACAGATGATATACTTCCAGAAGCTCATTGCCAATCCAGAGGTAACTGACCAAAACAAACAATTCTGAGGTAGAATTGCAGATGGGGAGTGAATGGATGGAAGCTTTAGCAACACTGCTTGGGAGAATGGGACTGACAGCTGAAAAGACTCACCTCAGAAGTTGGGGAGAACACTTCACCCCCTCTTTTTAGTCAAGTCTACACTGGTACTTTACAGCGCTATAATTTTCTGGCTCAGAGGTGTGAAAAAACACTCCCTGAGTGCAGCCAGTTACAGTGCTGTGAAGCACCTGTGTGAACCAGGCTACAGTACTGGGAGATGCGCTCTTAGAGGGAGATATGCTCTCAGAGCTGTTAGCTGCTCCCCACATGGAGGTGATTTATTTTCTTCCAGCTCTCATGATCACACTTTCAATTTAAAGCACTGCTATGGCTACTCTTTGAACTTTTAAGTGTAGACAAAGCCTTATTCTTTGTGTTGGGGGAATGAAAAGATCAAACAAATTGGCCCTCTGAATGGCACCACTGTAGAATATACTGTGGACTGTGCAAAATAAACACAATGTTTAGGGGTCCTGGTAGTGCTAAGACACAATAGCATGCTCCTTTATTTCTTTATGGAAAAGAAACATGGGGTGTGTATATATCTTTTACAAAACATAACTAGAACAAAAAATTCTAGGGCTTTATTTGTATGCATGTTAGGCTTTTTACTGCCTATCCTGCTAGGCCTGTTGTGGTGTATTTTTGCTTGTTTTTTGTTGTTGTTGTTGTTTGTTGTTTTTTTAAACAAAGGTTCAGGGACTGCAGGCTTAGTATACTACTTTATTCTCATATGCATTTCAAGTGTTTGCCAAAAGAGCTTCACTACCAAACTTTTTTAGAGTAGTAGGATTACTTCGCATGTCTGTGAAAGAGCTGCTTTTCAGCAGTCACTACTTAAGTAAGAAAGGGGAACTACTAGATGCTGTAGAAAATTTAATTCAATTTGAAAGTGTATCAGTTGTTAAAAATCGACCTTTAGTAAAAAAGGGTTCCCAAGATAATCCATTTTTCCTTGTTATCTTATTGATTTTGTATATTGTGAAAATTCAATTAGAGTGGGAAAAAGTTGCCTATATATTATACTCTAGATTATGATGCATAGCATATATTATTAGCTATTTTCTTGCAGCTATCAATAATTTGAATGCTGTTTCTGAGAAATATCCTAATATATTTGAAAAGTAAATTCAGTATCTCAACATCCAATTTCTGTTTTCATTAAATTCTCTATAAAAATTTAACCTGAAAGTGGATTTGTTACCAATCTCAAAAAAGATTTTTTTCGAAACCCTAAGAAATCCCTGCCACTAACTCTTAAGCAGCACTTGCAACACACCACATAACCCAGCCCTATAAGCTCATATCTCCCCACAATCATCTTTATTCATATGCTAGCTGAGATTCGCTTCACCATTTTTCATTGTCTGTGGAAAGTTAGTTAAATTAAAAGGTACAGTGACAAAAGTAAAATCTCTGCAAGCTGCATGGAAACTTTTCAGAGACCATAATAGAGGCCCAACTTAAATGTACATGCCAAATTAAAAAACACAGTGAAAGAACCAAAAAAGTGCCACTGTGGCTTAACAGTCAGGTAAAAGAAGCAGTGACAGATAAAAAGATATCTTTTAAAAAAGTGGAAGTCAAATCCTAGTGAAGAAAATAGGACTCCAATGGGAAATGGTGCAACTATTAACTGTGATTTGTAACCTATCCTTTAAATCAGCTTCCATACCTAATGATTGGAAGATAGCAAATATTTAAAAGGGCTCTAGAGTTGATCCTGGCAATTACAGACTGCTAAATCTAATGTCAGTACCGGCAAATTAGTTGAAACTATAATAAAGAATAAAATTGTCAGACACATGGATAAATATAATTTATTGGGGGAAAGACAACATGGTTTCTGTAAAGAGAAATCATGCCTTACTAATCTGCTAGAGTTCTTTTAGGGGGTCAACAAACATGTGGACAAGGGGGATCCAGTGGATATAGTATACTTAGATTTCCAGAAAGCCTTTGACATGGTCCCTCACCAAAGGCTCTGAAGTAAAGGAAGTTGTCATGGGATAAGAGGGACGGTCCTTTTGTGGATTAACAACTGGTTAAAAGACAGGAAACAAAGGGTAGGAATAAATGGTAAGTTTTCAGAGTGAAGAGAGGTAACTAATGGGGTCCCCCAAGGGTATGTCCTGGGACCCATCCTATTCAACTTATTTATAAATGATCTAGAGAAAGGGGTAAACAGTGAGGTGGCAAGATTTGCAGATGATACCAAACGGCTCAAGATAGTTAAGACCAAAGCAGACTGTGAAGAGCTTCAAAAAGATCTCACCAGACAGAGGGTATGTCTAGACTACATCCCACTTTCGAAAGAGGGATGTAAATTAGACATATTGAAATTGCAAATGAAGCTGGGATTTGAATTTCCCGTGCTTCATTTGCATAATCATGTCTCGGCGTTCTTTTGAAAAATGCTATTTTGAAACCGCGGTCTAGACATGGTTCTTTCAAAAAGAAAAGCCTTTTTCAAAAGAACACCGTGATGTGATTATGCAAATGATGCACGGGAAATTCAAATCCCAGCTTCATTTGCAATTTCGATATGTCTAATTTACATCCCTCTTTCGAAAGAGGGATGTAGTTTAGACATACCGTAAGTGATTGGGCATCAAAATGGCAAATTAAATTTTAATGTTGATAAATGTAAAGTAATGCGCATTGGAAAAAAATAATCCCAACTATATATACACAATATAATGGGGACTAATTTGGTGACAACTATTCGAGAGAGATCTTGGTGTCACTGTGGATAATTCTCTGAAAACATCCACTCAGTGTGTAGTGGCAGTCAAAAAAGCAAATAGAATGTTAGGAGTCATTAAAAAAGGGATAGAGAATAAGACAGAAAATATCTTATTGCCCTTATATAAAACCATGGTATGCCCACATCTTGAATACTGCATACAGATGTGGTCACCTGATCTCAAAAAGGATATATTGGCATTGGAGAAGGTTCAGAATAGGGCAACAAAAGTTATTAGGAGTTTGGAATAGGTCCCATATGAAGAGAGATTAAAAATACTTGGACTTTTCATCTTAGAAAAGAGGAGACTAAGGGGGGATATGATAGAGGTCTATAAAATCATGACTGGTATGGAAAAAGTGAATAAGGAAAAGTTATTTACTTATTCCCATAATATAAGAACTAGGGGTCACCAAATGAAATTCATAGGCAGCAGGTTTAAAACAGACAAAAGGAAGTTTTTCTTCACTTGGTGCACATTCAACCTGTGGAACTCCTTGCCAGAGGATGCGGTGAAGGCTAGAACTTTAACAGGGTTCAAAAAAGAGCTAGATAGATTCATGGAGGTTAGGTCCATCAATAGCTATTAGTCAGGATGCGTAGGAATGGTGTCCCTAGCCTCTGTTTCTCTGGAGGTGAGTGACAGGGGAGAGATCGAGGGAGGATTACCTGTTGTGATCCCTCCCTCTGGGGCATCTGGTATTGACCACTGTTGGCAGACAGGATTCTGGGCTAGATGGACCTTTGGTCTGACCCAGTATGGCCATTCTTATGTTCTCATGAGGGTACCCATGAGTGTTATTTAGGAAAAACTGACATTAATCTGAAATAACATAGTCTGCATCTACACTACAAGCAGTTATTTTGACATAATGTCAAAATAATGTTGAGCTGGAGGACTTCTTACTCCGATTCCTGTAACCCTCATTTCAAGAGGAGTAAGGGAAGTCAGAGGAAGAGTGGTCTACACTGCTGTGTAGACAGTGCCAAAAACCGAATTAAGCTGTTTTGCCTTAAGCTATGCAATTGACATAGCTCAGGCTGCATAGCTTATTTTGGCTTTAGCCCTGCTGTGTATATGTGCCCTGAGAAGCAATAAAAGGGCTAAAAAGATAATCAATTGAATTCTAATATTGTTGTACTATTGCTTTTGTTTTTCCACTTTGGGTTTTCCTCACTTCATACAGTACTCATCTGAAAAACTTTTTATGATTCAGGATTGTATATCTTAAAGAAGCCAGCCAGCCAGCTACAAAGTTTAAAAATGTGGTGGCTTAGGCTGAGGTTCACACATCCTAGTGCCATCCTGCTGAACATCTTTAGTTATAGGATAGTGTATGAAACAAAGTGCTACTTTGTACAGTGCACAAAAAATGCACAATTATTTAAGAAGACTGAATCTCATAAAAATAACATTTCCATTCCTTGGACAAAACAGTTTTGTTTGCCTGCAGGAAACAATCCCTTTTCCTCAATTATATCAATATGGGGATAATTCCTCTTGGCAGGAAAGAGTTTTGTAGGGCTAGTATGGACTTCTCAACAACTCTCAGAGTTGGCCTCAGTCTGCTTCCATTACAGAGTTAGGCCAGTGCTGAATGCTTTTGTAAATCTCACCCTTACCAGTAAAAGATAATTGCAGTAATAGATCACTGCCTCTTTAAGAGACAATAGAAGAATATAGGGGACTGAGACACAAGCTTCAAGATGAATTCATACTGAACCAATTGTTCATGCATTTGTTCAAAAAGATTAATAATGGCCCCACTGTCTGGTCTTCTTTGAGCCGTTGAATACATGCTGATAGATAAAATGTAGGTAGTGTAATAAGTCAGTGACAACCAAGGATTTCATGGATGTCCTTATACTGCATTCCATGGCCATTTGGAACTTTGGAAGAATCCCAGAATCCAGATCCTCCTCTCCCAAAAGCAATAGCCTTTGTCATTTGAGCTAAAGAAGAATCTTAACCTGTTAGCAGTACAGGGCTTATAACACAGTTGAAGATTTTGGATGTCATCCAGTAGATGGTAGTGGTACACATTCAATAAGTCAATCCACTGCAATATGATTTATGATCCACTTTTCTGGTAGTGAAAAAAATCTTAAGAACTGCTGTCTTCTACAGAAGGACATCTAGGCAATACAGGGAAGAAAGGGTGCTGAGCTATTTTTCACCTGTATGTCAATGGTGGTACAGCTGAAAAAGAATAATACATCATTTGCTCACCTGAGCAGATTGCCTCTGTCCCTTGATATTCTGTCACAGATGCAATCAGCAGAAGAGAGGGACTTTGAAATTGTCTTTTTGGGGGGCCACAGGCCTCTGGAATTTGCTACACCTTGTTCTGATATAGAGCAAACTGGTGACTTTATAGGAATGCTGCAAAAGCCATTTGTTTCAGAGTTTATGGGATAAGATGAGGGTATGTTCCTGGCCATGATTTATGGGTGAGCAGCTTTTCTGTTTTCTGAGTAAAGTAAACTGCTACCTGAATTTGATTATTTAGGGTTGCTCACTGGCAGAATTAATTTATCTGTGGATTGGTATTAATGCTGCTGGATGTTTATTAATTATGATTAATATGATTTTAGTAATTATGGCTAGGATGTTCAGAGCTTTCATGCTCATGGTTTTTTAATGTCAAATTTAAAGCAAATATCCAGGGAGGTTGAAGATGCTCATATCTTCCTATGGGCAATGACAGCAATTTTAAAACTAAATTAGAGCTTGAAGTTCAGTGGGAATGTTTGGATGACAACCCAGTTTGCATAATGGGGTGTAACCTTTTTAAATGGTCCTGGTGAACTTGAAATATAATTCATTTCAAATCATGAATTAAAAGTTGTTTTGTGTACTACATCTGTGCAGAGTGTCCCAGAAAATTATTATGGCTTTATCATTATATTTATATTTTTAGCCTTTTCTCACCTTTGTTGCTGCTTCAGGCCCACTCAAATGGGGAGATGGGACCACTTTAAAACCGCAATATTCACTATACACAAAGTGCTGTCAAACTCAAAGTAAGCAAACCAAGAATAATATGTTTCTCTAATCTCTTCAATTATAATAATCTAAGGCAATAATTGACAATAGTAGGTTTAAAAAATCATAAGTTTTACTTTTAAAAAATTAGTGTACCTTTAAGCACACTGACATTCAAAGGAATATCTGAAATGATTTTTTTAATCTAAGTGATGCATTCTATGCCTTTATAATAAAGGGAAGTATCTTGTCCTGAGACACAGTTGTATAGAGACCACACTAATTTCTATATTTTTTTAAAAACTCATTGGTCCCAAACACTGTCCCTTCCCCCCAATACTTGCTTTGGAAAGCACTTTAATTTTTATCTAGGAATTGGTTTCCCTTTGGAAATGGAATTAGGGTTTGGTTGCCATAGCAACAGATTTCAGTATTTCTGTTTCTCATGCCATATATTTATCTGGGTTGCTACAGTGCTACTGCTTATCGGTGTTTTATCCATTGAGTGAGTGTCTGACATCTACAATAAACTTCAAAACAGTGACCTATGATATTTCTCAGAGTAACAGGGCAACTTGCCACTTTATACATAGAACTTTACAGCTTGTCTTCAGTCATTTAGCTAGGGTACTACTAATTTATCAGCTGTGTAGCTTTTGTTTTTAATGGCATGACTGGAATAATTCATAAATAATAATAAAGGGTTGCTTAAAAATCTGTATACTCTTGGAACAGTGACCCCTTCCCCAAATAATGTGTATTTTGAGTAAGAGATGTGGAAGAGAGGAATGAAGGATATATTGCATACAAATGTTTGAAGAGTTTAAACACCAAGGCTCTGATACAGGACAGCATTCCTCTTCATGGAAGCATTTAAGCATTGACTTCAAAGGGACATGAGCAGGGCTTAAGTTTTCTCCTGAATGAGAGTCCAAAGAATGAATAAGCATAGTTCAAGGTGTTATAATTAGGAACAGAAGGATAATGTGAAGAGAGCTGAATATTAATGAAAGACAAAAAATCCAGACAGCAAAATAGACTTTTGAAAACTGTCCCATAGCCTTTGTCTTCATTAGTATTTTTTTAAGGACTCAGCTCCACTTACCCCAAGATAGACACTCCAGAGATTGATCTCCCAGGGTTTGATTTAGCAGATTTAGTAAGGACCTGCTAAATTGACTATTGATGGTACCTACGTAAACTCTGGTGCACCACCAGGTCACAAGGAGCAAGGGAAGTTGACAGGAGAGATTCTCTCATCGACCTCTCACAGTGGGGACACCATAGAAATTCGACCTAAAGTATGTCAACTCCAACTAATCTATCTTGTAGCTGGAGTTGTTTAACTTAGGTTGACTTTCTCCACTAGTATAGACCTGGCCTTTGAATTTACCGCCATGGCATCTCCAAAAGCAAAATCTCTTGAGTAGACAAACTGCTGTCACTTTCACCACAATGTTGTATAACCCTGTTCCAAACAGGTCTAATCAATACAGTATTAAAAAAGTGAGATTTTTATCATTCATTTTAATGGACCCAGGATGTCATCCACCATGTAGTCTTGTCTCCCTTGGTCACTATTTGAAAAATTGGTCTATTAAAAGATATTGCCTCACTCACCACTAATATCATGGGACTGACACAGTTCCATCTATACTGCATGGAGTCTGTTTGTTCTGTATAATCTGAAATAAAAGTAACTTACACTGAAACACACATTTCATAATGTATACATGGGAAAACGCCACTTTGATTTTACCTTTCTAGTATGGTTTAAGTGCCTGGGAGGGACTTCTTCATCCCTGTATCCCAATCTTTCAACTTGATGGACTCCATTGTTATGACTTACACAGAACAGAATGCAGAAGTTCTGATGTATTTCATGCTGTGTAAAGATGTTTCTTGTTTGCTCATGCCACATGCACAAAAGTTCACTTTTAATTACATGATATGGTAACTTACTCACATGTTTCCTTAATATTCCTTTATCTTTGCTTGCTATTCAATGTTGTTCCAGCTTTCAAATCCTGTCTACAATATTGGATTTTCTATGCCAAATCCAGCTTTTATTTGTCACATACCTTTTATTCATGCATTTGTACCTTAAAGTTCTATAAATGCCATAATTCTTGTGAATGATGCTATATAAACGAATGAATAAAATATGTCTTTGATTCAGTGGGAACTAGACAACTTGCAATTCAAGCAAATGTCAAAATCATTTTCTTTGAATACTCTTTCCTCATCTGTAGCTCTGTTAGCATAGAGATAATTATACTATTCCATATGTATGAAAAAGAAACTACACTCTCCTACCTCTTTTAGACATCTTCCTGATAAAGTATCAAGTGCTATCATAGAGCTTACTTCAAACTTTCAGAGTGGCCCCAAATTCCTGTAATTTGTACTTCTATAGTACTTATATTTTGTCTTTATTATCTCACAGAATCATAGAATCGTAGGATTGGAAGGAACCTGGAGAGGTCTTCTAGTCCAGTCCCCTGCACTCAAGGCAACACGAAGTATTATCTGCACCATCCCTGATAAGGATTTGTATAACCTGCTCTTTAAAACCTGCAATGCGGGATATGCCACAACCTCTCTAGGCAATTTATTCCAATCCTTAACTACACTGGTGGTTAGGAAGTTTTCCCTAGTGTCCATCCTAAATCTCCCTTGCTGCAATTTAAGTAATTGATTCTTGTTCTACTCTTAAAGGTTAAAGAGAACATTTTTTCTCTTCTTCTTGTAACAACCTTTTGTGTACTGAAAAACTATTATCATGTCGCCTCTCAGTCCTCTCTTCTCTAAATACATAATTTTTTTTCAATCTTTCTTCACAGGTCATATTTTCTAGAATTTTAATTTTTGTTGCTCCTCTTAGACTTTCTCCAATTTGTCCACATCTTTCCTGAAATGTGGTGCCCAGAACTGGCCACAATAATCCAGTGAAGGACTTATCAGCACGAAGTAAAGCAGAAGAATATTTCTTTTGTCTTGCTTGCATTACTCCTGCTAATACATCCCAGAATGAGATTTGCTTTTTTTGAAACAGTGTTACACTCATACTTAATCTGTGATCCACTATGACCCACAGATCTCTTTTCACGCTACTCCTTCTTAGGCAGTATTTTCCCATGTTATATTTGTGCCACTGGTTGATCCTTCCTAAGTGAAGTACTTTGCATTGGTCCTTTTTGAATTTTATTCTATTTATTTTAGACCATTTCTCCAGTTTGTCCAGATCATGTTACATTTTAATCCTATCACCAAAAAAAATTGCAATCCCTCCTAGGCTGGTATCATTCCCAAATTTTATAAGTGTCCTCTCTATGCCATTATCTAAGGGTAAGTCTAGACTACATCCCTTTCTCGGTAAAGGGATGTAAATTAGGCACGTGGATATTGCAAATGAAGCCGGGATTTAAATATCCCTGTGCTTCATTTGCATAATGGCAGCTGCCGTTTTTTTTCAAAACGGGGCTTTTTTTAAACAAACACGTAGTTTAGATGGGAACCTTTCAAAAATATAACACTTTTTTGAAAGATCCTGTACTCCTCAAAAATGAGGTTTACAGGATCTTTTGAAAAAGGGTTTATTTTCAAAAGATTACCATCTAAACTGCCATTTTTTTTTTCAAATAAGCCCCTTTTCAAAAAAAGCGGCAGCCGCCATTATGCAAATGAAGCATGGGATATTTAAATCCCGACTTCATTTGCAATATCGACATGCCTAATTTACATCCCTTTACTGAAAAAGGGATGTTGTCTAGACGTACCCTACATCACTGAAGAAGACATTGAACAGAATTGGACATAGCTACTGGTCCTTGAAGGACTCCACTGGATAGGCCTTTCTAGCTTGACTGTGAATCACTGATGACTATTCTCTGGGAACAATTTTCTAACTAGTCATGTGTTCACTTTATATTCGCTCCATATTGGTTGTATTTCCCTCATTTGTTTTTGAGAAGATCATGCAAGATAGTATCAAAAATCTCTTATAATTCCATGGGTTATCCTTATTCCCTTTTTATAGATTTACAGTTTATTTGCCCTCTTCCAGGTCTCTTGAATCCTACCCATCTTCCATGACCTTTTTGAAGATAATCGCTAATGGTTCAGGCCTTGAGTATTCTAGGATGTATTTCATCAGACCCTGGCAACTTGAAGACTTCTAACTTGTTTAAGTAATTTTTAAATGGTTCATCCCCAATTTTAGCCTCTGATCTTACCTCATTTTCACCAGCATTCATAAAGTTAGATAGCCAATTGCTACTAAACTTTTTGGTGAAAAATGAAACAAAAAAGTCGTTTAGCATTTTTGCCATTTCCATATTTTCTAGTATTATTTGTTCCCCTATTGATTAATGGGCCTACTCTGTACTTGGTCTTCCTCTTGCTTCTAATTTATGTGAAGAATATTTTCTTGTTCTTTATATCTCTAGCTCCTTTAATCTTGTTTTGTGTCTTGGCCATTCTAATTTTGCCCCTACATACTTGTGGTGTTTTTTATATGCATCCTTTGTAATTTGACTTAATTTTCACTTTTTGTAGGACTCTTATTTTTTTAAATTTTCTGATAATTGAAGATCCCCTGGTTTACAAAGGGTTGTGCTCTTACCATACTTTCTATTTTTCCTACGCAATGGGATAGGTTTTTTTGTGTGCCTTTAATCATGTCTCTCTTAAACTGTTTTTCCCCTTAAACTTGCTTCCCATTAGATTTTACCTACCAACATCCTAAGTTTATTTAAGCCTGTCTTCTTGAAATCCGTTACCTTTATTATGCTGTTTCCCTCTTACCATTCCTTAGAATAGTGTTTCTCAAAGTGGTCCACTTTGAGAAACCTGCTAACTGGCCCCTCCAGTTTGTTTATTTACTGGCTCTGCAGCCATGGAGCCTTGTGGCTCCCATTGGTTCCAGTTCACCATTTGCAGCCAAGGGGGGAGCCACGAGAAGAAACACCGCCTTAGAATCATGAACTCTGCCATTTCATGATCGCTTTCATCCAAGCTGTCTTCCACTTTCAAATTCTCCCTCAGTTCCTCCCTATTTGTCAAAATCAAATTTAGAACAATCTCTCCCCTAGAGGCTTTATCAACATTCTGAAATAAAAAATTATATCCAATACATTCAAATAACTTATTGGACAATCTCTTCTCTGCTGCATTATTTGTCCAACAGGTGTCTGAGTAGGTGAATCCCCCCATCACCACCAAGTCTTGTGCATTGGATGATTTTTGCTAGTTCTAAAAAAGGCTCATCAATCTCTTCTTCCTGGTTAGATAGTCTGCAGTAGACCCCTACCATGACATCATTGTTTTTTATCCTTTTCTTCCTTTACCCAGAGACTTTGAACATGTCTTCCTCCTATTTCTATTTCAACCTCAGTCCAAGTGTATATGTTTTTTATATGTAAGGCAACATCTTCTCCCTTCATGTTGACTGAATGAGATTCAAAATACAGTGGGCAGATATCACTGTTATTAATCATATAAATGTAACCTACCCTGCCATTCTTTCCCTTCTTCCTCTCATGTTTTTTTTATCCAACCTTTTTTCAGTGGAGAATGTTTTATCCTATTCAATCTCTCTCAAGAGGATGAATTTATTTCCCCCCAATGTTAATAAGTGTACTTGTGGATCTGCTAGATTTTACAACCAAACATATTCTGTGTTTGGCAGTTATTTGGATGATCACACCTGTAATAGATCTATGTCTTGGCTTTTATATAACCGTACTGAAGTTCTAAGAATATATTGATAGCTCCTCACTAACTCTGATGTACCAAGATCAGAAATACTTTTCTTAAAGATGCCCAAACTGTTCAATATAAAATCTCTAAGCAGATTGCCACTGAGTGGAGCTGTCTAAAAATGCCAATTGTTATTTGGGAAAAGACAGACTTAAAAAAATTCCGTGAGTTTCTTTTTGCAAAAAAGATGCAAATTAGAAACAAAGCAAAAAGGAGAAGGAAAAGTCATTTTCTCATCATGTGTGTGTTGTAAATTTTTGACTAACTCTGTCTTTGAGCTATTAAAGGAAGCATGTCAAAAGTATACTGTAGATTTACTTCCTTTTTGTCTTGATAAACTAGGTTAATACAAAGTTTTCTTGTTTAAATTGTCGGGACTAAGATAATCACCTTGATAAAAGTGAGTGAATTTAGGTTGGATCTAAACAAATATGATTGGCGTGATAAAGTATCATCATGAGATTCAAGCATCAGAATCAAGCTGGTAGTGAACAGGCTATAGTCATTTAAGAAGGATATCCTTTGGAGATTAGTTGGGTGAATATGTGTGTCAGAACTTAAAATATTTAGTAGAAACTAGGGTGGATACTGATATCACTAGTCTGTATTGCCCCATGCTAAACTTCCACTCCAGAATCTGTATGGGCTCTCTCAGGATTCTACCTCTGCTTTCATGGTCACTTCCTTCCCAAGAGGTTTTGCTTGATGGCTTTTGTCCAACTCTTTTAATTCTTGTTCCTCTATTGCATTCTTTATGGACTCCTGGATAGAAGAGATGGTAACACACATAGCTCCCTTCAATTATTCAATTATTAATGTCACTGTTCTTGTATGTAAACTGGCTTTTAGAAGTGCTATGTTTCTATTATATTGTTGATTGGCAGAGCTAAAATGGAATGAGTAATGTAACATATTTGAGAAAGTAGAAAATAATGCTGGCTTTCTTTTTGAACTGACATTTACTGTATCTTTGTTCAACACTGACTGCATTTGCAATTAGGTGTTTGTTCTAAGTTTAGAATGTGTGTGCCATTTTCCAGCTGGGCTTGACTCATTAATTGTGCTTGGCATTCTTCTTGCTGTTTTGTCTGTGCATGGAGCTTGTTTGCCTTCTTAGCTGAGGTAAGAGAAATCTCAGTTTTGTCACTCATTGAAGTGCCTTTTATTTGCTGATAATGGTAGGCTTATATTTTGCTTTTAGAGTGGTGTGAGTTTACGATTGGAATGGGGAGAGGAGGGAGGCTGTTGGAAAAATAGAGGAATGACTGCCTTGCTTTTTTCTATGCAATCCTTAGTCCTTTAGGATGAGATGACTCAAATCAGGACCTAAAGCCAGGTCTACACACTTAAAATTGTATCTACATAACTGTCAGAAAGTGGTGGGATGTTATTTACTTACTGACACAGTTGTGCTGGTAAGAGGTCTAGAGTACATGCAGTTGTACTGGTATAAGGCACTTTACATTGGAACAGTTTAGGCTTAGTCTACATTACAAAGCCCTAGGTGTTGATGTAACTATGCCAGGGGTGGGCAAATAATGGCCCACAGGTTGGATCCAGTTCCCTAGTATTAGCTCCTGGCGAGCTGCTGCCACTTTATTTACCTGCGCCTCCACAGGTACAAGTGAGTGCAGCTCCCATTAGCTGCAGATCACCGTTCCCAGATGATGGGAACTGTGGGAAATGGTGTCCCAATCCATGCCACTTCCAGAAGCTCCCATTGGCTGGGAACCATGATCACCAGGGCAAACTGCTGTCATTTTATTGCCCACCCCGATGAAGAGTGCTTCTATAGGTATAGCAAATGTCATTTGGGAAGTTGGCATAGCTATGACAGCAAAATATTTTCTGTTGGCTTAAGCTGCTTTTTTATTGAGGTCTCTGTTGGTAATAGCTAAGGAAAAATCTCTGTAGAGTAGACAAGCTGTTATTTTGCATGCCTAAACAATAATAAGCTATACCATCATGACTGCATCCTCAGTAGGTGGTTTTTGGGTTTGTTTTGCTACACATAAACAAAGCCAAATTCTACAATATCTTTGCATCTTTTGTTGTCACATGCACTTTTGCAAACTGAGTGCGTAATTCTACCAGATCAGAATTATTTTTCCACACTTTGCACAGGTGTGAATGATCACAAAAGGTGCTCAGGCACTGGAGAATTAGGTTATGTTTACTAAAGATCTCTCTCTTGTCTAGGCTAAGGCTTATGAATTTTATAAAACTTCATGTGGTGGTAGCTCCACTATATCTAGAAATCTGGTGGCTGCCTTTTTTGTTTGTGTGTTTATTTGTGCATTTGTTTGTGTTTGTTTGAAGCTGCTGGTGTAGTCTAGCCAAATCCAGGACTCCAGACATCATGAGTCAGATTTGAAATATCATGAGAGTAGCTTTAAAACTATGACATTTAAAAATAATAATAGATCATGGTGCTTTTTGCTTGCCTCTGATTTCCAGTCTTTGTGAGAAGCCACCCATCCAAAAAAGACTGTGCTACACAGTGTGTATGAAAAGAAGACAGATATAATTATGCTAGAAATGTGGAAAGATAACCAAATGATAATATTTTTAGAATCTCTAGCATTAAAAAGTGTCTAGTTGCCAGTGAATGAAACAAGTCTTAATTATTATTTTTTTTTTCATTTGTATAGTCATTCACAATTATCAGGTGTAAAACTAGATCAAAAATTCAAGAAGTGGTAAGTTAAATGTATGAGACAAAAGCATAGGAAGTCTATCATGCTCCTACTTTGTTACTTCTTCTGTGAATTAATTCTGTGTGGTCCCTGTGAGGCTACGGCCAAACACTGCTGCAAAACTTCATCTAGTATATAGCATATAGCTTTTTCTCCTTTATTTTTCATATACCATATCAACTTTAAGTTCATTTCCAAATACAACTTGTAAAGTTATTTCCAATCTACAAATGTTTTGCCTATGTTTTGAAACTGTTCCCAAAATGAGCTTTCAGCAAGATTCCTTTTTGAATCTGTATGTAAAACTGTTTAAGTACTAGTTTAAAAAAGACCAAATAATTTTCAATACTATTTCAAAAAGATAAGTCTTATTCAACTGGTACCAAAGTCCAACTGAGAATAGGAATCACCCTACTATTCAAAAGTAGATTGATAGTACAATCTCTAGAACTCTCCTTAGTCCCAAGGACTTAAAAGATGTTTACTCTTAGCATTATTCTATACAGTGTTACTCTATGAAATATTTCCTTTCACCAAATTAATGAAGGAGTGGTATTTACTGTGTTCTCACTTCAAAATCTCCCATTAGTTATAGTTAATTTATCATGCACAGACTCCACTGAATTTTCTAGTCTAACAAAACAAGGTGTAAAACAATCTATTTTCATGTAAAGTGCCCCAGATATAGACAGCACAATATATAATTGGCATGTTGACAATATCTGACTCCTTTGAACCATTAGTAAAAGCAAACTGCAGTGGGAGACAGATGACCAACAGTGCTTCTCCATTCAATTGGCAGTTAATCTCATTGCCTTAACTGGATTTTGATATAACCATTTAAAAAGTCAATCCTTTTCCAACACCACATCTTTATATGGCAATGCAATTTTTCTTTGATGTCTTTTTTTTTTTTTTTTTTACATATGAAAGGATTAGATCAGATTATACTTGTAAAACATACATTGGGAAAGAATGGCCTTAGAAGTTGGCCATAGACTTCCCACAGGAGGTATAGAAAGCAGAATAAGAGAGAGAATCTGTAAAAGTAGGAAGATTTGAATATGATAGGTTTCAATTTCCAAAACACTAATTAAGATATCAACTGTAAAAGCACAAAAGAAACCTTGATATTCCTGGAGATAGTACAATAATATTTCTGCACAGTTCACTGAGAAGCCAGAAAGACTGGAGGCTATTCAATGCTTATGAAACAGGTATTTTAAAAAAGTTGAAAGATAGTGAACATGTAAGGTTGAGTGTTTAAAACCTAAGGGCATATACAAAAAGTTGTAATTCAAAAAGAATGAAATGTAAATGGGATTTGAGACTTTTGTGCCGTCTGTAAAAAAAAAAAAAAAAAAAAAAGTTGTTTTTCTACTTAGAAAGTGTATTTCAGCAACATAAGAGGTATTTTTGGAAAGTTCTAAGTGTATGAATACACAACTTTGCGAAAAAATTAAGGTTGGGGCACATATATTTTACCTGACATAAAAACAAGGAAATGAAAAATTAAACCAGATAATATAACAATATATGTTCTCCACCTACCTCACTTCTATCATATATCACAGCTCACATCATTATCTTATCTTTCCCCACTCTAGGGGTGCCAGCTGTTCACCATCTTCCTTCACAAAACTGGGGATTACAGTGGGAAGAGTGACTGAAAGTGATAGAAGCAGTATTACCATACACATTCATTCAAAAATAATCACTCCTTCCTTACTTCCCTCCCCCTCCCCACTAAAAGGGACCGACCTAAACCAAGTTCCTATTTTGGCCACTTTCTGGCTTCCAGGGGCAGCTGCTAACCTTCAATTTGCCAGTTTGTATGAAGTTTTCAGATTCAAAATCCAATACTAAATGAACAAATATGAGCTTTTGTTGGGGGAGCATTCTTCTTACTCCTCCACCCTTGGGTGGAAAAGCTGACATTCTGATCCTCGTCCTTTATTACCATCCTACATCTTACCTGTGCCATCCCCTCCACTCACATACTGCTTTCATACTTATCCAAAATTCTTGGGTTCCAAATTCTCCCCCCCACCACCAAATTTCTTCAGTCTGTCCCACATTCACCTCATCTGGTTCTCCATTAAACCCCAATATTCACCTGTTTCTCACAGTGCAATACTGGTGGCAGGGGGAGAGGGGAACGCATTAACTTTTCTGAAAGCCTGGCTTGCTCCAACTAGGAAAATTGGAAGGAGATCTCTGTAGCAAAGGGCAGCCTAAACTGTTTCCTACACAGGCTGTAGGGAATTTGTTATCTTTCCTGAGAGTGCCCGTAGCTTCGCTCCCGAAGAAAGTGACCTCTTTGAAAAAGGCAATTCTTTGAACTTTATCTGAAAGTTCATGGACTTGGAAAGGTAAACTTTCATTTTTGAAGAATAATAGCAAAAATAATTACCTTTAATCTTAAATGTTTTTTCCAAAAGTGACCAGGTCTAATAAAGATGAACTTCCTTTCCAATTAGTGTGTAGATAGATATATGATTCTTGTAAAATATACCTATTGACAGGTAGCAGCCCAAAGACTGATTTAGAACTCTTCTCATTTAAAGAATTTATGAAAATAAACAAGACAGAACTTTCAAAGGCCATGAACACTAACATTGTGAAAATTCACAGGAAAAGATGATCTGTGTGGAAAAGGAAAAAGAACAACAGGAATTTAGTTCTATTTCAGAATGTACCCATAATTAGTGGCAGCCAATGTTTACAATATTTATGGTGTGTGTCCAACTCCTAGCATAGATTATGCCAGTCTTATGATGACTTTAAACTATGGTAGATCTCAGGGCTGATTTTTAATATTTGTGAATCGCTGAACAAGAAGAGGCACCTCATTCACACCCTTTTCTCTTTTGCTACCTTCTGTATGCTAGGGCAGCACTGGGCAAAATAGGGCCACCAAGATACTGCCAAGTGCCCAGATCTGGCCTACAGACATAGCAGGGAGCCTCAGGCAGGCTTCCTGCCTACCTCTCCCCACGCTGCTCAGAAAAATGGCTCTGGGGCCATTTGTCTTTGAATAGCTGTGAGCCTGGGGGTCAGGGAGGATTCATGATCTAACCCCACCCCAACACAATCCCATTGGCCATTTCCAGCCAATGGGAGCTGCCTGTTTGACAAATAGGTGGCATGTAAAGTATCCCTCCCTCCCTTAGGCTTGTACCTATTTACAGACCCACGTAGACCTGGACATGGCTGGGCAGTCAGGGTCTGAGAAATGTGTGTGTGTGTGTGGGGCGGAAGGGATTGCTGCTGGCTGGGAATCACCCAGGTAAGTCTCCCAGCCAGAACCTGCCTCTGGCACCCCAGACCCTTCCTCTCCCAACCCTCTGCTCCTCCACTCCTGACCCTCTACCTCACATAACCCAAATCCTTTGCCCCCCTCCTGTACCCATATCTCCTCCCAGAACCTGCACCCCAGTCACAACCCCCTCCTGCCCAAGGTAACAACACAAACCCCTTCACCCCCTCCCCTACCCCGGTCCGCTGCCCCAGCTCACGACCCCCTCCTGCCCCAGGTCACAACCACATCCTTCACCCAAACTGCCTCCCAGATCCCACACTCCCTTCTGCCTCTCAGTCCCTTACCCCAAACTCCCTTCTGCACTCAACCTCCATCCCAGACCCCACACCTCCTTCATTAATATCATGGAAGAGCACAGCCCTTGAAAACTTTCCAAATTCTTGGGTAGTTTCCCGTCAAATATTATTGCCCATGTCTGTGCTAGGGACTGGGAGATACGGTGGCACAGAAGCTGCTACAATAATTCTGTCGTCTAGAGTTTCTCCTCCATTGTCCTATTTTCAGTAGCTATGTATAAGGGGCAGAGTTAAGGCCACACACCAGGCTGAATTTGGGAGCATAACTTATCTGTTTTATGTTGTTAGGGAAAAATTCTGGACGAAAGCTGACATTTTTAATTCTGACCATTGCTTACATCTGAATGCTAATGTGGCTATACAAATACTAAGGAAATCCAGGTGGATTTCTTTGTGTTAGAGACAAACTGAGGAACCATATAAACATTAATGGAATAAAGCGGTAATAGCAGGATTTAGAGCTATTCAAATCAGGTTGAGTTCTGTAGTTATCTTCCTTTATTTTAGAAGTTCTTGGGGGAATAAGAGTTTTCTATCTTTCCATTTTTTCTTCATTGTCTTGCTCTGTCCTTTGGCCATATGAAGTGTCAAGCTGTACACCTTACGAAGAAAAGCAGACTAGGACATTGAGTGCTAAAATGGCAGCAGCAAGTAAAACACCTGAGAATTAAATACAGGATTAAAAAAATATGAAGGCCAACAGAACAGTATAAATAGATACTAGAGAAAGGTGGAACAATGCAAGAGTGAAAGCAGGTGACCAAAAAGTATAGTGAAAATATGATCAAAGAGCACCAATCATTTCATTTGAAAGAAAAGATATATTTAAATGGACACTGCAGCAAAAGCTGGAAGAGGTGAAAGTCTTGGGGACAGGCAATAAGGAAACAGTGTGTATATCAGGCAGTTATGATGCATGAGTCATTATTCCCGTACAGATATATCCCAATATGTGAAGCACCAGGAACCTAGAGTATTACCTTACCCCTGCCTGACACAAAATGCTCATCTCTGTGGCCACACCAACTCCAGATCAGATCACCAACTTACACAGTCCAACAAATTGATACAAGGAGGAATTGATGCTGATTGACAGAGACTGCCAGTCTTCCTTGTTTCCAGCTGAACAATCAGAACAAAAGAGCCCAACAACGAAGTAGAGAACTTCCTGTAATTTAGGCAACTATTCTGCTCTGCTAAAAGAATGATGCAAAGTGCTGGGCTGGTTTCCCTATAAGAGGAGAATGTAGGTGGGATGTATGTGAAGCAGCACCTTAACTGTATTTTATAATTTTCATAGCTGAGTTTTTTTTTTTAATATTAATACTTCCCAAAAGACTATGTAGGGAATCCTTTCACTGAGCGCTTCCTGGATTTCTAACGTGTGTGTGTGTGTGTGTGTGTGTGTGTGTGGTGGTGGTGGTGTGTGTGTGAGAGTCAAAGGCCCTGTTAATTCCAGGTTAGTAACATTTTTTTGTGTGATACATTAGTTTCAATTGACAGGCAGCGAAGATACAACTCTCATCGCTCCCCCTTACAAAGTTCTGATCTCGCTGTCAAACAAAGTTCTGTATAACATTCATTTTAGAGAAAAGTCTTTCCTTTCCCATTGAAAGTTTACATGTTTCATGGAAATAATAGCCTGAAAACACGTAAGATT
This sequence comes from Rafetus swinhoei, assembly GCA_019425775.1. NCBI lineage: Eukaryota > Metazoa > Chordata > Testudines > Trionychidae > Rafetus > Rafetus swinhoei. The sequence goes on from CM033427.1 coordinate 62,848,297, forward strand.
TGCTTTCATTCATTTTGCATGGAACACAAAATAATAAAAAATAGCAAAGACTCATATTTTAGTACTATCAAGCTGGGGCTTATTTCTAAATGAAAGACTTGCCCCCTGGAAGCCTGTATAGAGAAACTATTATGGTTTGCAGTTAAAAATGATACTTTACATTTAAATAATGTGAAAGGTGTGACAAACAATGCAAAATTCAGGAAAATCTAAAAGGTTAACAGTAGGAGTTAAGGGTCTGGTATTAGCTTTTACTTTCTTGACTTTTGTTAGTTTGCGTCAAAGTCTTTAATGATTTTCAAATCCATTATTTACTCTGAATTTTCTTTTTTAAAAATAGTAAAGATCTTAATATATTTGCTGCCTTCAGGAAAGATAGGTCAGTCCATATTTAGCAGTGTGTGAATTGAGATTTAGCTGGTTATCATTCTGTAGTCTTCAGCCATTACTGTGAAAACCTAAGACTACGTCTACACTGCACGCTTATTGCACAAGAACTGTTTTGCGCAAGAGTTCTTGTACAAAAGGTCTTCCACAAGAGCGTGTCCACACTGCCATGTGCTTTTGCGCAAGCGACGAGCTTTTGCGCAAGAGCGTCCATGGCACTGTGGGCGCTCTCTTGCGCAAGAAAGCTCTGATGGCCATTTTAACCATAGGGCTTTCTTGCACAAGAAATTCGTGTTGCCTGTCTACACTGCCTTCTTGTGGAAGAGCTCTTGCACAAGAGGGCTTATTCCTCATGGGGAGAGGAATAATTCTTCCGGAAGAAGCCCTGTTTTCCGATGCTGTACTGTAAATTTACTTGCGCAAGGACGCGTATGCAGTGTAGACGTTCTACAAGTTTTTTCGCAAGAACAGCTGTTCTTGCACAAAAAGCCTGCAGTGTAGATGTAGCCTAAGTGTTTTTAACCAGTAGTATAATATTTAAATCAAGTGAAATTTCCTGCTGGTGCCATACATTGTCTGTGCACACACAAGTCATATTGACCTCAGCAGGGGATGCCTTTTCTTTTGAGTTACACTGTAGGTACATTTTTTTCTCCTTTAATTTTAAGTGTTCTGAGTTAAGAGAGCTGAGGTTTTTTTTTTTGGAAAAGGTGTATGTTTTTTGGTTGTTAATGGCCACTTTTTACTAATCAAAAGGCAGGACACATTCAGAGAGCAGTATTATTCAATAAGAAGCACAAACAGTTGATGGCATTTCAATGATACATAATGAGTTTTGACAAGATTGCTTACCATTTCCTGTCTCCTGTGAATTGTGATAGATCTCTCTCTCATGCTTGCCTGGATTTATTTAGTTATACAAATTTCATGAAGTGGGAAAGCTTGACTTAAAACCTACCTTATGTACTTGTATGATTTCCTTATATGAATGCCTCTTCATCTTTAATGTACATATTATTGGTTACAATTTGTATTGCATTAGTGTCTAAAAATCCTTTTTACAGACTAGGGCCCTCCTCTATTCATCACCATACAAACACAAAACAAAAACACCAGTCTAAGATATCTTGCAATTCTCATAGTGCCCTGTGAGGCTAGTGTGTTGGTTCTCAGGGAGGTCACTTTGTTACCTCTCATCTCTAGCATGAGATAGCCTTGCCTGTGGCTGGTTGCTCTAACACCACCAGCCACTTAAACACTCTCCTCTGTGCTATGCCAGCCCCACTTTCATATTACAGGTTAGTCCTTAAATCCTTTTGAATTGTTCACCTGTGATATTCAGCCCCTGACACTGGATTGTATACAGCCAAGCCCTACGATATAACTGGATTTGCTCCGACCCCACAAACAGAGACAATCACCTACAGGATCTTTACAGAGCATTCATAAAACTGAAATACCCACCTGGGGAAGTGAAAAAACAAATTGACAGAGCCAAAAAAATACTCAGACATGAACTACTTCAAGACAGAACCGTAGGGTAAATTGAGGCAGTCCATGGTATCTTGCTGAGAACTGACAAACTCAAACCTGAAAGTATCAGGCCAAGCTTGGGAAGTATACAGTTCAACAGTTACTGTGACCCTGATTCCCATGGCAACTACATTCCAAAGGGGCCTCTCTCACTCCGATAAGGCCTGGCTGGTATCAGCCAGGCTGCACGGATTTCACTGTTTCTTGTGCTTTCAGATTAATGGACTTGAATCTCAAGGACTGTGCCAGGACAGGAATGGAGTCGTCCGTCCCGCCTACACATCACAAGTTCGGCTAACAAGCTTACAGCAATATATTCATTCTGGGGGCTGCCATCCTGTTTATGTTGGCACATTTAGCTTGTTAGGAATAACTACCTGTATTAGTGATAACATGTTTAATTGGCAATGGGCGGAGATACTGTGTAACTGTCTTAGACCATTGGCTTATGTGCATATCTCACTTCCACTGCTAGACCTATCAAATCACTTCTCCTCCGTCCATCTGCGACCTATATAATCTAATGTATGTTTTGGTTAAGTTAGTGCACTCTGGGCTAAACACCTGGTCCGCACTCCACCAGCGCTGTGTGAACCAATAAATCCTCTGCTTGTTTTCATCTGCACCCAGTGTGTCCAGAGATTATTCCCTACAAGACCCAAAAGAGAAAATAACAGAACTCCTCCTGTTGTTACCTACAGTCCACAACTCAGACTCCTCCAACACATTATACGCAATCTACAACCCATCCTGGAAAATGATCCCTCACTCTCAGAGGCCTTAGGAGAAAAACCCATTCTTGCTTACAGACAACCCCCTAACCTGAAACGTATTCTTTCTGATAACCATGCCAAACAACCACATCACAAGCCTCCAGGAACCCAGCCCTGCAACCAAAAAAGATGCCAACTCTGCCCACATATCTACACTGATGAATTCATTACTGGAGCAAACAACATAAGCCACAAAATCAAAGGGTCATTTGACTGCACATCTAGTAATTTGATCTACGCCATCAAATGCCAACAGTGCCCCTCTGCTATATATATTGGTCAAACTGGAAGTTCTCTGCGGGAAAGAATCAATGGACACAAATCGGATATATGTAAAGGGAATACTCAGAAGCCCGTTGGAGAACATTTCTGCTTGCCTAACCATAATCTGACAGATCTGCAGGTGGCGGTCTTGTCACAGGCCAGCTCCTCAAGCCAAATTCACAGGGAAAGCCTGGAATTACATTACATACACAAATTCAATTCACATGCTAATGGACTCAATCGTGATTTAAATTGGTGGGGACTCTATCACTGAAGGTGCTAACAACTTTCTGAGTGGTATGCTTCCTGTCTTAGCAATCTATCTATTTACTTTGTTCTTTATCTGCTTAGGTTTAGCACCCATTATCCAGATACTTAAAGAAAAAACAGGAAGGGGGGTGGGAGAGCATCATTCTCCCCCCCCACACACTTTTCCCTTCTCTTATTTATTTCGAGTTTTCATATCCCCTACTCATAACTCCAGTCATCTGAAGAAGTGGGCTGTGCCCACAAAAGCTCATGATACCATCTACATGTTTTGTTAGTCTATAAAGTGCTACCAGACCATTTGTTGTTTTTTCTGTAACAGACTAACTCGGCTACCCCTTGAAGCTCATAGAAATCTCAGATATTCTGTCCCCAAAGGAGTGGTGTGTATCTGGTTACTAGTTTTACCTTGAACCACTGCAGATGTAAATCACACAGAACCTGTGAACCCTTATAATAAAATAAAAGCAGAGGGGTAGCTGAGTTTGTCTGTAACAGGAAAAAATTTAAAAAAACAACAAATAGTCTAGTAGCACCTTAAAGACTAACAAAACTTGTAGATGGTATCATGAGCTTTCGTGGGCGCAACCCACTTCTTCAGATGACTGGATTATTAGAAGTCCAGATCCAAGAATAAATAAGTAAAGGTGTGGGGAAAGAGGGAGGGGGAAGGGAGGGAAGAGAAAAAAGGAGGGGGAAAGAAAAAAAGAGAGAGACACTGAGTAGATGGTTCAAATAGTTACAAGAGGCGGATAAGAACAATTAGCACCTCCATTGTTTGGTTGGTTGGTTGGTTAAGTCATTAGGATGTGGAAGGTAGTGTGCAAGTCAGCCGATGTTCCTGTTCATACTATTTGCATAAGAATTAAACTTGTAAATGAAGTTAAGTTCCAATCCTTCTCTGTGTATTTGGCTTGTGGAATTGGCCTGAAATAAAATGGTGACTTGGAGATCCACCAGTGAGTGTCCAGATTAAAGTGTTCTCCAACAGGTTTTTGTGTATTGCCTTTTTAGCTATCTGATTTGTGTCCATTAATTCTTTCCTGTAGAGACTATCCAGTTTGGCCAATATACATGGCAGTGCGGCATTGTTCGCATTTGATAGCATAGATCACATTGGTAGATATGCAGTTAAATGAGCCTCTGATTTGGTGGCTGATGTGGTTGGGTCCAGTGATTAAATCGCTAGTGTAGATGTGTGGTCAGAATTTAACTGAAACAACCGCTCATGAAGCTCCCTGTTGCTGCTCAGGACCAAATTTACACTAACATCCCCCCTAATCCCTGACCAGGAGTTTTCTATCTGCTACCCAAGATACACAAATGTAGAAATCCCAGACAACCCATCATCTCAAGCATTGGCACACTTACAACAGGATTATCTGGCTATATTGATTCTCCTCAGACCCTATGCTACCAGCACTCCTAGCTATCTTCGAGACACCACTGACTTCCTGAGGAAACTACAAAACATCAATAATCTTCCTGAAAAAAACCATCCTGGCCACCATGGACGTAGAAGCTCTTTATACCAACATTCCACATGAAGACAGATTACAAGCTATCCGGAACACCATCCCCAATGATAGCACTGCACACCTGGTTACAGACCTCTGCGACTTTGCCTTCACCCACAACTACTTTCGATATGGAGACAATTTGTATCTTCAAGTCAGCGGCACAGCCATGGGCACCTGCATAGCACCAAAATATGCCAGCATCTTTATGGCTGACCTGAACAATGTTTCCTCAGCTCTCGCCCCCTAGCATCCTTGCTCTACTTACGCTATCTTCATCATATGGACCCATGGGAAAGAGAAGCTTGAAGAATTTCACAGGGATTTCAACAACTTCCACCCCACCATCAACCTCAGCCTGGATCAGTCCACATGAGAGATCCACTTTCTTGACACTACATTATAATTAAATGATGGACAAATTTCCACCACCCGATACCGGAAACCTACCGACTGCCACACTTACCTTCATGCCTCTAGTTTCCATCCCAGAAACATTTCTCAATCTATTGTTTACAGCCAAGCCCTAAGATACCACTCGATTTGTTCCAGTCCCACAGAGACAAACACCTACAGGATCTATATAGAGCATTCATAAAACTGAAATACCCACCTGGAGAAGTTTAAAAAACAGATCGATAGAGTCAAAAGAGTACCCAGACATGAACTACTTCAAGGCAGGCCAAAAAGAGAAAACAACAGAATTCCACTTGTCATCACCTACAGTCCACAACTTAAACCCCTCCAACGCATTATCAACAATCTACAGTTTAGATCGGTGTTTCTCAATCTTTTTTTTATAAAGTACCCCTTTAAAAAAATTATAAGTATCTCCAGTACCTACAGTTTTCAGATACACCAATTTTTTTTTAATCATTGCAATACATTTGTTTAAACAACTTAATTGTAGCTGAGCGGGCGATGACATTTTTGGGTGTAAAAAGTATAAAAACAATAAAGAGCTGTTAAACTTAAAACAAAAATTCAGTTTTCTACAAATTTCAGTTGTGTTGATGTAACCCCCCAGACTTCTCTCGAGTATCCTTGAGGGTACACATACCACTGGTTGAGAAACACTGGTTTAGATAGTCCAACAGGGTTTATTGTTTTCCTTGTTTGGGGGTTTGGAAATCATGTCTGAGCTGGCTAATAGTTTTACTCTTCTGTAGCTCAGGATTACATCCCAGGAACTTTCCCTGAGTATCTATATCAAATTGTGGCACTTTCCATCTAGCCAATTTACTATGGTTGCAACCATAGTTTTGTTTTAATAATAAGACTGTTTTTATTCTAATTAACTGGTATTGGTTGATTCTGGTGTTCTGGAAGGTCTGTCTGTGTGTATCTGCATGCCTCTGACTGGGGAAAAAGAGCTTGGGGTACCCCTGGGATTGGTTTCAAGTGTCCACCCCGGTTTTTTTTACTTTGGGAATCAAAAGCACTTGATGGTGGCAGCAGGTTCCCCAAAATCTGGGTATTAGGATTTTGGGGGGAAGTTTTTGTAACCAGTGCCTGTAGAGGCAAGATTTTGGAGCACTCTCATAGGCCCCCAACTTCTTCATTCATAGTGCCAGAGTGGGGAACAGCCTTGACAAGGACACAGAAATAATCTGCTGACAAAGTGATTGACAAAGGCCATACGCGTTCCAAAACAAAGTATATTTGTATTGATGTAACTAATAATCACTACTACATTGTAATCTAAAAATATAAATTGAACATGAATCTCTTACACACATCCATTACTGTAAGTTCAGGAGCATTTAAACTACAATAGTGTATCGTTTAAATGATTCTAAGTAATGTGCTGTATTGCAGATGGCCAGTACAGGTTGAACCTTCCTAGTCCGACATGCTTAGGACCTGACCAGTCCTGAAAGAGGGAGTTTGCCCGACCAGGGGAGGTCGGCCCTCCTGTTGATGGACTCCAGTCTCTCCTATGCCACCATGCTCCCAGATCTGCTGCCTGGCCCTGGAGGCTGCCATGGTACAGATGTTGCCGGACCAGAGAGGTTCAACCTGTACTACCTATAGATTGCTGACAATAGGTAATAATGAATTCACAGACACACGCATCTTAGGAACATACATACTAATACTACAGGTTGACCCTCTGAAATCTGGGACTCTCTGGTCTAGCAACATCCATGGTCCAGCAGAGCACAGCAGAAGTGGGGATGGCAAGCCACATCCCTGGGGCCTGGCAGAAGTGGGGCAGCTGGCAAACCCCATCCCTGGCGATTCCCGGTTAGGTGCGGGAGAAGTGGGGCCACGGCGGATGGAGGCTGGAGCCCAGTGGCAGTGAGGCTGGAGTGGAGCCAACTACAGGGAGGGGGGAAGGTCCTAGGAGGTTGGTGGCAGGGGACCTTCCCATATCTGGCAAATTCCCTCATTCAGGATGGGTCAGGTCCCGAGGGTGCCGGACAAGGGAGGTCCAACTTGTACACTATACTGTATTATAGCTAAACTAGAGTTAAAATTAACAAACTTAGTCAAGCTCACACTATGTTGATTCTGCTGCATTGTTTACTGTTGTTGCTGCTGCTCCTACTGTAGCTTCTGCATGCTGTTGATACTTTGCAGCTCACTCTAGACAGCTGTGTTTCTCCATTCCTAATTACTATTGTTGCTCCTTGGGCACCCTCTCAGCTGCTTCTTTTGCTCTAGTACTGTTGCAGCTTTGTGTCTGTTCTTCTGTTTTCGTCAACAGCCACTCTTCTGACTCGTTTCCAGAAGGTGTTCTGGCCAGCTCCTGACTTCTGCCTGCTGACAGTCTGCCTTTTATATTGTCAGATCTTTCATTTACTTGCTCACTGGTGATGTTTACCCCAGAATTAAGATTCTTCTGATGCTTTCACGTATTTGGCTCTCTGCCAAGGTGCCATTTTAGCTAGTTGTTTACCTTCACTGAACTTTTCACCCCACTTGGCTTTTTGACAAGGTGATTTTAGTAATTCTAAGCTTCCTGTCAATTTTATGTGACCTCCTTTTGTGACCGTCATCCTACTTTTGTACCAAGCATGCTCAGGATCTTTAGTTTCTATTTTATGGTGGAGTAACTCTTTCTGATTCAGAATGGAGGTCAGGCATACAAAATGGAGGCTGGAGAATTTCCTCAGTATCTCCAGGATCCATTTTTTAATGAAAAAACCTTAGTTTTTAAGATCTCATCAGTGAAAGGATACAATGAACCTCTCCCTCCTCTGTTATAGTGAAACTGTTCTTTTGTTTCTTTTTGTAGACAGGGAGAACTCCAATTTCATTATACATTTTATTTTTCTTTACCTTCAAGTGATTCAACTGTTTGCCATTGGCCTGATAGTTTTCCATGGACAATTTTTATATTGAGCAAAGCTAAGCAACTGAATCTTCTTTTGCACCACCAGCTACATAAGGCAAGTTGACAATTCTCTCTTGGCTGCATGGGCCATAACTGAGACACGTTATCCCTGGTGACTAATTTTTACTCCAGGAATATTACCTGTACGTACATCTAGAAATGATTATGAATCTTGACAATTTCTTCTCTTTCTGCAGATAACATACATATTACTCTTAGAGGATAAATATCCTATAAGACATGTGTATAGTGTAACAAAATTAATTTATCAGATCTGAAGTTAGAGTTGTCTGCAAAGAACAGGGGACCTTTTATTGAGAGGTCTATGTGTCATATTCAAGAAGTACTATGTTTTTCATTTTACAGATAGGAAACTGACAGACAGAGACTATAACTTGCCCAAGATTACACTAGAAGTCTGACAGAACAGAAAATTGAAACTGAGTCTCCTAAGTCCCTATTATCACTCTATCCTCCATCTTCTCAATGCACATTAATTTAAGCAAAATCTAATACAGCTGGTTTAAAGTGAAAATTGTTCTCCTCCCTCCCCATGTTACCTGGTTTGTTATATCAAATCTTACATTCAGACTGTAAGCTCTTTGGGGATGTAAACTGTATTTTTTATTTGTCAAACTCCTTCGCAATGAGGTTTGAGCCTCTATGCACTAAGACAACACAAATAATAAACAAGATATGATAAGTGAGCATCAAACTAGATTGATTAGAGTGAGAAACCCTAAATCTTGTTTGAAGATAATAATAATAATAAAAATATAATTAATACATTTAATAAGATGCAAAGAAGAAAAACTTGTAAACTTCAGCATTCCTTAATTTTGGTTGGAACAAAATTCCAATAGATCACTACTAAAGCTGTTCTCAAAATTTCCAATCCAGCTGAAACTGAAAGTCTGTATTAATCTTGTGAAACCTTGTTCTGAGATCTCCAGTCTCATTTCCACATCAAAGAAGTCATCCAAACCAAACTTTCCAATCTTCTGGGGGCTGCCCATTGCTAATATATGCCCAGTCATCAATGTATGTATGTTTGACTAATACTGTGTACCTCTTTCAAGAAACTCCAGGAGACTATTACTTCCTACCACGCATTCACTTTTGAGTTGAAAAATATACTCTGAGATATAACCATCAACTGTACACTTTCACAAAACTGGCAAGAACAAGATTTATAATTGGCATCCTCAGTGATATGAAACTTTCCACATTGCTATTAGAATCCTAATACAGTAAAACTCCAATAGTCCGGCATCCAATAGTCCGGCATCAAAATGGCAAGAGCCTAGTGAGTGAGCTTCGGCAAAAAATGAGTCACAAAGTAACAGCGGCAGCAGCTGAACTGAGCAAAAAGGGTAAAAAAGGCTTAAAAAAACTAAAACATTACAGTATACTGTATACAGTATGTACAATAAAAAGGGATAAGAACACTTTATATACAGTATATAATGTATACAGTATATATATAACTTGCTTATAGTACCTCCTGATAGTCCAGCATATCTGATAATCCGGCACCACCTAAGTCCCATAGGTTCCGGATTATCAGAAGTCTACTGTATTTCAACCTTTTATGCAATCTGGACTACCAAGTCTTTTTGGTTTTTGTGTGTGTGTGTGGGGCAACATTTCACTAAAGTCTTGATTCAGCAGAGCACTTTAAACATGTGTTTTAAGTGCTTTCCTGAATCAAGGCCTACAGCTACTGTCCTTATTATCAGAAAATACATATTGAGGGAATGGAATATCTTGAAGTTTACAAGATTGAACCCAATGAAGAATAAGAAAGTATTCTTTTTTTGTTGTTGATTTTTGTTGTTGTTGCTAACAAGAAATGTAATGAAAGCGATGCTTGATACTTTTCTTGATTTCTACCCTTTCTCAGACACACTTTCAATTCATGTTCTTTGTGATCTTGGGGATTGGACTTGACGATCTCTTGAGGTTCCTTCCACTCTGTGATTTCCTTGAAAAACACATTAAATCATAAGTCAAATTGCCAGTATAACTGGACAGCGGCCAAAATTATTTTTCCCCTTTGAAGTTATTAATAACATTTTCAAAAATATAGGCCATTAGCTGACCAATATAGCAGCATGATCTACCTGCAACCTGATCCAACAGTCACTTAACTACATGAATAAATGTATTAATCAGTCTAATCCCTTTGAGCTCATGTGAAATTGTTTTATAACACATCAAATTATTAAACCCTGATCCTACCACTGATAATGTGGGTAGATTGGTGTGCACGTGCACAATACTGTAAGTTAGAGAATTCTGCTTCTGCACTCGATGATGGTGATCAGTTGTTGATGAATATGATCATCTTCCATGGGAGTTGTGGACCCTCAGGTGGCTGAGAAGGCTGACCCTTGAACCACAAGTTTGATTACAATGAGGACAGATGTTTCCAGGTACAGCAAGAGGCTTTTGACCATGACTAGAAGCCAGTCTCCCGCTCCTTCTGCTCCTCTTCTCTTCCTCAGCTTGTCGGCAGGCACATTTAAAATGCATGGAGCCACTGTGTAATACTTCTATCCATGTAGAGCAGTTCCACAACATGGTCAAAAGCCACTCTGTGACTCCGGTAAAATTTCTTCTGACAGGGGCAGTAGATGGGTTGCAAGGACAAGTGCCAGAACTTTGCCTACAACAGCAAGTAGAAGGATACCACAATAGTTTCCACAGTCTGCTTTATTCCCTTTCTTAAAGAGGGTAACAGTCTAGGCGTCCCTTATTTCACTGGTATTTCCTCCTTTATCCAGATTTTAAGGATAAGCAGGCTTAGCTGCCAAATTAACTCTGATCCACCATCTTTTAAGATTTCAATAGGGATCCCATCTGGATCTGCTATTTTGTTGTTCTTCATCTGCTTGATGGCATTGTATACCTCATGCAAATTGGGAGGGTCTCTCAGCTCATCCCTAGAAGGTCATTGGGGGCTTTGCTCAAGAACTTCATCTGCAACCATGGAGGGTGCACAATACTGTTGAAGTCAGTGGATTCTGCTTCTGCACCCATGAGGAATCAAATGAAGGACTGGGGTTTAAATGTTCTAAGTCAGGTGGCTGTACAATTCAAAATGCTTGATCTCCACTTATGACATTGAAGAGAGTTTTGATATCTTTTTAATAGAAAATGTTATGCAAGTGCAAAGTATTATACTGAAAAGTCAACTAGTTTCTCTCTCTCTCTCTCTCTCTCTCTTTCTCACACACACACACACACACACAATTAAAATTGGGAAAACCACCTATTTTATGTACAAATTCTACTGCATTATTGACAACTGTAAGATTTCAAAATGTTCTTTATACACATCTTAAGGTAAATCAAATTTATTTCTATTAATATTCACCCGGTCATATTGTGCCTTTTGTTAGAATAACAACATTTCAGCTCTCCAGATGTTGTGCTAGAATCTTAGTATATAATAAAAAGAGAGGCAGAAAATAGAAATCAATAGCTCAGTATCTCATCTGTGTGCTGTATAGCAAGATAATAAAATAATTCACCAAAGTCTGACACTGTAAGGTTTCTGAGACTAAAAACATTTCTCAGATATCATGCTTGCTGCTTTTTTTGGTCAGAACAGAATATAGGTTACAGTCCTTTAAAGGTAATGTTTTCACTTTTTGGTAAGAAAACAGTGGAAATAACTGACGCATAGATTTTGTCTTTTTAACCCTGGAAAGTCGTAGACCTATTTACATCTAGCCGTTCTTGTTCTTTGATGTGATTATTGTCTAAGCTACAACTACATACATAAACTAAGTAAAAATAACATTACTAAGGTAGCATAGTCAAGCACTCAAAAATTAGAAATTGCCAGAATTAAGGTTACTTTAATTTGGTTGCCTTGTATCTATAAATTATGATATAGGACAGACTGAGAGCCACCTATGCCAGAATAGCTGAAACCCTGGTGAATAGAGCACTAGTCTGAGAATAGGGAGAGCTGAAGTCTGTGTGTCATGGCGATGCTGAGTCTTTAATTTGTTAAAATCTCAAGAGTTAATGATGTTACACAGGTGTCAACAATAAATAAACTTCAACTTTATCCTAGAATTCACTGTACCCAGACATCCCACTGAAACTGCAGGGATTTGCACTGTGGAGTAAATCTCAAGACTGGGCTCAATGTTTTTAATAAATCCTCTTTACATTTCCTTCCTATCTCAGCTGCTCCCTTTTTTGTTCTGTTGAGTCTCATGATGCCACTAGCTCTGCACCATAGTCTTTGCAGACAGTAACATAAGCCAGCAGAATGTGTTCCTGTCACATGTATCTAGTAAGCAAATAAAAAAAATCCTCTCCAAACCTTTCAGGCCTTCTTTTATACCCCCCAAAAGCCAGAATGAACAGAAGTGCAGTTTTTAAAATGTTCCTTTGCAGGTCACCATTAAGGGAAGCTCATTTTAGAAAGATTTCTTTAGGGTCAGGCAGGGACTTGAGTAGCTTTTGTGACACAGGAAAAAGGGAGGTGGCTGAAGGTATTACACAGTCCAGAAAAGTGCTTTTTCATAGCGTAAAATTTTGGAATATCATGGGAAACGTGGTGGATCAATTCTTTTATCTTTGGCGTGCCCAGCTGTGAAATTATTCTTGGCAACTCTCACAATTTTATTGTAAATCTTGTGGGGGTTTTAATGTTAGTTCATTTTTATAAAGTCCCAGCTGTGGGAGGCATGTGAGTGGGTGAGTATTTATTTAAATAAATAAAAATGTTGTGGTTGTGGAGAAAAACTTGAAAATATCAGATGCATGCAAAAGATTACTCCTCCAACATAAGACAAATGTAAAGAACCCAGTCAGTCATGATTTCTTACAGTATGACTTGCACTATTTAAATGTATGAGGTCAGCAAAACTAAGAATGATCTCTGTAGTTTAAAAAGAGGGATCCTTTCTTTGTTGTGTTTTCCTGCTGTTTGTCTCTTTTACTATGATACTATGAAGACTCAGTTGCTGTACCTACCCATTGATGGACCACTATTAGATTTCATGTGGTATTTCATAATATTTTTAGCTGTTTTTCTGTCTAAGGGAGAGAACAATAAATGAACAACAAATATCTACAGTCTCTATTAGGGTACGTCTAGACTACAGGGTTTTGTCGACAGAAGTTTCGTCAACAGATTCTGTCAACAAAACTTCTGTCTACAAAGAGCGTCTAGACTGCATCAAGCAGATAGACAAAGCCATTCACTTTGTCGACAAAGAGCGTCCAGACTGCCGGATGCTCTGTCGACAGAAGAAGGCACCCGGAACTGCTTCTGCCAGGTCACAGGGGCAGCATGTACTTCCTGGTGCTGCTGCCTGCCCTTTGCAGAGACACATGCTAAAAGGGACCCCCCTGACCAGCCGTTGCTCTGCTGCTGCAGCTGCCTTGCTTACCTCCTAGAGGGACAGCAAAGATTTTGCAGTGCTTGCTGTGAGTGTCCTGCTTCCTGGGACAGCACAGCAGTTTTGTTTGTTTGTTTTGAAGGTTTTTCTGATCCCTTTGTTTGCCATGGAGCCAGAGCTGCCCCTGGGCAGGCGCTGGTCACACTCCACAGTGCTTCAAATGCTGCTGCAACTGCATGAGATTTTCATGCTGTTAATGCCCGGTCCGGATCCTGCACCCAGGCTGGAGCCCCTACTTCAGGATGCAGCAGCACTGTTCTTGCCGCCGAACTTTTTTCAGGAGAGGAGATTTTGGAGGCTGGAGACAAGTACGGACTGGTGGGACCGGCTCATAATGGAGCAGTGGGATGACCAGGCTTGGCTCCGAAACTTCAGGATGCGGAAGTCCACCTTCCTGGAGCTCTGTACCTGGTTTGCCCCCACCCTGCAATGAGAAGACACCCACCTGTGCCCTGCCATACCACTGTGGAAGAGGGTAGCTATTGCCCTCTGGAAGCAGGCCACTCCTGACAGCTACCAGTCAGTTGGACACCAGTTGGTGTGGGGAGATCTACTGTTGGCACCGTGTTGATGGAGGTAAGTCCCTCGGGGGGGGGGGGGAGGGCAATGGAGGGGAGGTGGTGGAGGGCTCTTGGCTTCACTCCACCGTACTGCTGGGAGCAATCACCTGGCGGGGAACTCCTGGGGTCTTGGGGAGGAGGGAAGGGGGGCGTATCTCCCAAGGACTTGGGCAACCCCTCTAACTTCATATTGTGTGTGTTTGTATGTGTCTATTTCTGCAGGTGGTGAGGGCCATCAACTCAGAGCTGCTGAACCGGATTGTCCGCCTTGGAGACCCAGACACCATCATGGCCAGTTTTGCAGGGCTGGGATTCCCAAACTTTGGAGGAGCGCTCGATGGAACACACATTCCCATCCGTGCACCGCCCCATCAAGCAGCCTGTTATATTAACCAAAAAGGGTACTTCTCCATTGTGCTGCAAGCCCTGGTTGACCACCGTGGACTATTTACGGACATTTGTGTGGGGTGGTCGGGCCGGGCACACAATGCTCAGATCTTCCGGAATTTGCACCTTTATGAAAGGCTGCAGGCTGGAACCTTCTTTCCCCAGTGAACCTTTGCTGTTAGGGATGTGGAGATGCTGGTCTGCATTGTGGCCGATGTGGCGTACCCCCTCATTCCCTGGCTAATGAAGCCATACACAGGGCATCTGAATCCAAGCAGGGAAGTCTTTAACGCGCACCTGACACGTGCACGTTTACAAGTGGAATGTGCATTTGGCCAGCTGAAGGGGAGGTTTAGGTGCCTGCTCACTCGCCTCGACATGGGAGAACACAATATCCCAGAGGTGGTGGCAGCATGTTGCGTCCTCCACAACCTGGTGGAGAGCAAAGGGGAAGCCTTCCTCCCAGTCTGGGGGCCAATGGCTGAAGTGGAGGGGAGGCGGTTTGCGCAGCCTCGGACAGCTGCCGTTCACCAAGCCCATCAGGTGGGGGTCTGCATCCGAGAGGCTCTGCGTGAGCGCTTCTCAGCTGGAGCCCAATGACTCCCCAAGGTCTCCCCAATGGGGCCTGTGGGCCTGGGCACCCCTGTCCCAAAACCTTCCCTCCCACAATCCATCCCTGCATCTGCCTCCGAACAGTTAAGACACACACACCATGTTAAATATGAAAAATATAATTTTTATTAACAAGTAACGTTAGAATTTAGAACTGTTATAAAAAATAGAATTGTTCAACAACTGTTAAAAAATAAACTTTTTTTTGAACTATTAACCTGTGTTTATAACTGGGGTAGGAGGGGGGATGTCAACCTGGAGGGAGGGAGGATGTCAACCTGGAGGAAGGGAGGGCAGACAGCTTAAGGGTAATGGTGGTATCACCTGGGCCACAAGGCTTTGCCACCTCTTGTCAGTGGACCCTGCAGTCCTTGGGCTCGAGTCGGGGCTGCAGATGGCTCTGCTCCAGCAGGGAGTGGGGGCAGGGCTGGAGGAGTGGCAGGGACTGAGGGAGAGAAAGGGGTGGCATGGGCTAAGGGACAGGAAGGGGGGTCAGAAGGGGCTGGAGCTGGATGGGCAGGAGGAGTCCCCAGGGGAAGAGGACCTGGCACAGCCATGGCCTCCCAGACGGTGGCACACATTGCGCTCCACTGCGGTAGGAAATCGTCGAGCAGGTGATTATGCTAGCAAGCCTCCTCCCTGGTTCTTTCGGCCATGGTCTCCTGCATTTTGGCCATGGTCCCCTCAATGTTCTCCATCACCTCCACATGCCTCCGCAAGAGGTCATTATAGGCCCTCCAATGCCTGCGGGTGCTGTGGGACTGGGTGGGTGGTGGCACTGGTGTTGCCCGGCGGTCAGCAGCTGCAGGTCCGGCTGTGGAGGAGAAGAGGGGAGAACCGATCAGTGTTAGGAATTCACACACAAGTCCTTACAACAAAGGATGGGAATGTTGTTACTGTAAGGCCGCATCTGGCCCTGCCAGCCGCTTCGGCCACACGGGCCCCGTCCTGGCTAGGGCAATGTCCGTCTCCACCCCCTACATCCTCCCCCCCCCTCCACCATGGCTGTCCAGGCCAGGTAAGTGTGCAGCCACAGTGGGACAGGGGTCTGCAGCACCTTGGGTCTCCCATGGCCCCCACCCACATACCCACCACCTGCTTGCACATGCACAGAGAGATGCAAGCTGTCCAGGAGGACCAAGATGTGCACATTGCTCTGCATCCTCTCTGCTCCCACCTCCTCCGTTCTGTGTCTGTGACCCTGACTGCAGTCACCTGATGTTCCTTCACCAGCATCAGAGGATGCCTGCGAGGCTTCCTGGGTCTCCGGGACAGGCTGCAGGGTCAGGGTCAGGGCATCCTCCGTCTGCTCCTCCTCCTCCACCGCCTCCTCCACATCTTCCCTGCGGACCTCCTGCTGGCCCTGCTGCACTGGTGTGTGCAACCCTGTCTGCACGAGCACCGATGCAGACATAGGTTCCTGGCCTCCCAGGATGCGGTCCAGTTTGTTATAATAGGTGCAGTGCACCGGGTCTGCACCTGATGCTGAGCTCTGCTCTAGGGCCTTCACGTAGCCCTGCCAAAGCTCTTTAACTTTGGCCCGGACCTGTTGTTGTCCCAGGGTGGTGTCCTTTATCGGCCAGCCCCTGAGCCATGTGGCTGTAGATGTTGGCATTCCTGTGCCTGGTGTGCAGGGCCTGGACTGCTTCCTCCTCCACCCACAGTTCGAGCAGTGTCAGGACCTCTGGCCCTGACCAAGCTGGGGCTCTATTTTTCTCACCTGAGGGAACCACTTTTGTCGACAAAACCCTGTAGTCTAGACACACCCTTAGTGAATGAGAACAAAGTGACTCATTCTCATTCTGTGTCTGCACTGAACAGGAAATAGCAGCTGCTTCACAACTGCCTCTGAAAGCAATCAAGAAGCTTCCATATTTCCCGGCACAATATTCACACAGTCTACTTTCAGTTACATAACTATACTCTTCTCTCAGATGCACTTTTCAGCATGGCCTTTAGTGTGCCTCACTTACTTTTCTAAAGAATAGTGTTCAAAATGAGATCCTGGCACAATGAATTCAATATGGATAGTTTCCTGGGAGCCTGAATTTATGAAGGCTTAATTTCTAAAAGTGGTACCAATGTTCATGTTTTCTTTGGGCTTTCTTCATCAGCTTCCCAAGACAGTGTAGAAGCAATTAAATGTCAGTGATTTCTCATAATTGTTTTGTCTACTGACAAAACATTCATATTTTATGAAGAAATTGGACCCCTTTTTCCAATTCTTAAGCAGACATCAGATTTATGGTATGATTCATAATGAAGAGAAAACATCAAATCAATTAGATACTAGATAGACTTACATCTGGCCTCTCTTTGTCATCCCAATGATAAAGTACTGAAGAGCCTCATTTGTTTTCTTCTGGAAGAATTAATATAAGCAATATGCATACAAAAGATTCCATTCCTAAGTGTATCACTTAGTAAAATGTTCTGCCTCTAATGCACTTCATGTTTATTACTTGTACACTTGTTCACTATTGACTTTATGTATTTTAACAATGAATGCATTGATCTAATCTAGATCATTAGCAATCTTAATTTTTTCTATAGTGCCCAAGATCATATCAAAGTTCTAACAAAGTCATTTTATGTACTGTTATTAAAGTAAGTTACAAAAAAGATGGGGTTAGAACTTCAGTCCATCTAAGCTATGCTTAGTGCAGGATGAGGGCAAAGGTGTCTTGAAACCACCTGGATGCCCCCCTATGCTCTTGGAGCCACCTGTGGAATGGTCTGGTCCCAAACAATATTTAGACCATGCTCAGGATTTTTCTGTTATATCTCATTGCCTATGGCTCAAATGGTCTATTTTTGCAGTTGTGGACACTATAATGCAGAGGAGCTACCTTTTACCTCAGAACACCCATTTCTTCAGGAGCCAAGAGAGAGTGATGTAGAGCCACCAAACAGATTCTATACCACCCTGGGATTTCCCCTTGTAAACAGGGAACTGGTTAAAGTGGCATTATGACCATTTTGTATTAGGGCAGCATCACAAAGAAATGTGCCCAACGATCTGACCCGTGTAACTTTATAAAAGAGGGAGACTGATGCGTGGAGTGCGTGTTTTTTTAAAATTGAATCCATAATATCAGCAAGTGAAACAGTGCAGTGGCTGGGCTAGCCACTCAAATCTGATCTAAAAGAATCACCCCAAGGGGTGAAACAGCAGTTTGTGTTACATGCCTATGTGAGCCCTTGCCTCAGTACAAATGGGGTGTTGCTCTTTCAGGTTGAACATTTGTTTCCTAAAGGAAACAGCACCAATTCATTTCATATACGTCTCTGAACAGTTAGTTACATTTGGTTGCAACTATCTTGAGCTGTATTTGAACCAATGACCTAGAAATAAGTTTAAATGCCACTTGAGATGTGGTAATAACTGATTTTTCAGTGTGCTGGTTGAAAAATTGGAAAAAAAATTCTGGGTCAAAGGAGATACTGAGGATTAATCTTTTTAATTGAGGGAAAAGTTAGGGATGTCAGTTAATTGCAGTTAGTGCATGTGGTTAACCTGAAACAAATGAACACATTATTTTTGGTGATGGGACTTAGTAGCAACTGTGCAAAGAGGGAAGCACTGGCTGTGGTGATTTGGGAGAACCAGTTCAACACTTAGGATGTGTCTAAACTACATGGCTCCGTCGACGGAGCCATGTAGATTAGTCAGGACAGCAAAGGGAAATGAAGCCGCGATTTAAATAATCGCGGCTTCATTTACATCAAAATGGCCACTGCGCTGTGCCGATCAGCTGATTGTCGGCTTAGCGCGGTAGTCTAGACGGGGATCTGCCAACCCCAGAACCCTTCGTCAGCAGATCCTTTATGTCTCGTGAAGCGAGGCTTACAGGGGGTTCTGGGCCGGCAGATCCCCGTCTAGACTACCGCGCTGAGCCGACAATCAGCTGATGGGCACAGCGCAGAGGCCATTTTGATGTAAATGAAGCCACGATTATTTAAATTGCGGCTTCATTTCCCTTTGCCGTCCTGACTAATCTACATGGCTCCGTCGACGGAGCCATGTAGTTTAGATGTACCCTTACAGGGGGGAAGAGAGGAGCCAGTCCCTCGCCATCTGTACCATCTGGCTGGACAGGGCCAGTCTTCAGGGTGCGAAGTGGGGTGCTATGTGCCTTTGAGGTAGGAGTAGCCCTTCTGCACTGCTTCTTTCTGCTTCCCTCCTCCCCATGTAGCTGCTATTGGCCAAGCTGCTTTGGATAGGGAACCTCCCTCCTATGTGCTGTTCACAGTGGGGACAGAGGGGCTGATGTTGGAGTGTCTTCCTCCACCTGCCCCATGTATTTGGTCACCACTGAGCTGGGATTAGGGAGAACTGGCTGAGGAGGGAGCACTACTGACAGCAGTTGGTGCTGGCTGAAAAGGTGTTCAAGCTCTTGAGTGTTATGCATCAAGAGACAGCAGCCTCCTATATTTCTGCCCTCCCCAACACATACTCTCTCTCACACCAAATTCGAATCTGAGATGACAGCCCTGGTGAGCCAGAAATGGCCAGAGAGCTGTCGGATGGCTATGGGCCTTGGCATGTTTGGGATGTTTTCTACATTCTCAAACATATTGATTTCTATTACAACACAGAATACAAAATGTACAATGCTCACTTCATATTATTTTCATTATAAATATTTTCATTGTAAAAAAGAAATAGCATTTTTTAGTTCGCCACATACAAGTACTGTAGTCCAATTTCTTTTATTGTGAAAATGTAACTTACAAATGTAGAATGCTTTTATGTAACTGCACTCAAAAATAAAACAAATGTAAAACTTTAGATCCTAGAAGTCCACTTAGTCCTACTTCTTATTCAACAGTGGCTAAGGTGAACAAGTTTGTTTACATTTGCAGGAGATACTGCTGCCCCCCATGCAACACCGTAAATAAGATGAAGGCAGCAGTATCTCTTGTAAACGACAAAATGTGCAGGCTTCTGAAGGGTTGAGGTTTTATTTTACCTTGAATAATGAATGAAAGGGAGCCACATGTTCTAATATTTGGCATACCTGTCTCCTCAAATCAATTGCCTTTTCTATTACAAAACTTCCCATGTTTGGCTGTTCAACTTGGCTGCTAGGTCCTGTAAACTCTCAACAGGAGCTGAAGTAAAGCTTGACTGATATTGGTTGTGTAGTGTCCAGTAAAAAGGCCACACTATTTAGTGGTGGTGCTGTAGTCCGTTTGATTAAGAGGGATTGTATAAGAAAAAGGGTTACTTTATCACTGAAGGTGCTAATAGCTTTCTGAATGGTATCCTTCCTGCCTTACCAATCTATCCACTGACTTTGATCTTTATCTACTCAGGTTTAGTACCCTTTCTCCTGATACTTTATGTATAGAGGTAGGGGGGTGGGCGACAGAGCATCTTCCCCCCCGCCCCCTTTTCTTCTCCTATTTATTTTGAGTTTTCTTATCCCCTAGTCATAACTTCGGTCATCTGAAGAAGTGGGCTGTGCCCACAAAAGCTCATGATACCATCTACATGTTTTGTTAGTCTATAAAGTGCTACCAGACCATTTGCTTGCTGTTTTTTTCTGTGAACTTTTGAGGATTCTATAGCTTTGGAAAAGTATCTGCCTCAAATCCTGAATGGGGTAGTGAAATAAGTGGCTTTTCTCCACACAATCAAGCAGGCAATTACATGAGACTGAAATGTTCAGTGTCTCAAAAAAGCCTCAGCTCAGTTGTTTACAGTCAATGTAGTAGGCCAGCTTGTTACCATCAGCTGACTGCCATTTAGTGGAGTGTATTCCATATCTAACTCTAACTTGCATATTGCTATATTCTAGATTCAGTGGGAGGCGCTCGTGGCAAGAGCTGTGTATGTAGGCAGCTGAAGAGAAATACCACAGCATCTATAAAGACATGGATAACCCTTCTCCATTGCAAACCATTTTGATCTATCTTGAATACTTAATGTTCCAGTTCAAACAAAATATTTTTGCTAGTCCTAGAGCTGAAGGAGTTGTCTTGCTAATTAGTTATGTTTGCACCCTGTCATTCTGTCCAAGACTTAAACACTTGCAGAATATAGCAAATAAAAGCTTTATTGCAGACTCTTTTTGTAGAAAGATATATAAACCCATCTTGACAGTGGGGTGATCAGATTCCAGAGATCAGTAAATTCTGCAAGTTAACTAAGCAATAAACAACCCAATACAAATGTTTAATAAATATTTATTGTACAATATCTTTTTATTTCTCAGCTCTCAAATATTTTGATTTTCTTTTACTTCAAATTATCTGAAGAAAAGCAGCAATTAAGGCCTATAACACCTCACTAAGTGGTTGTTAACTGTTAACACAATGTTATCACACTTCATCTGGCATTTCCTGAAGCAGCTGACAAATAAAGAGCTGAGATTCTTAAAAACCAAACCAAACAAAATACTGAAATACATTGAGACATTGCTCCATCATTTAGGTGGTGTCTGTTGGAAAGAAATGGTTCAGTTTTGCCTTCTGGACTTAAGTTTGTCTTGGGAGCTGCACAGAGTCAGGCTGTTCTGAGAAACCACCACCTGGAGTTCCAGGTGTGCAGAGGCCAATCATAGCCATTGTTATGCCCCTTAATTGAGCTCATGGTGCAGTTCCCTTCCCACCCAGCCAGCTCCAGCCCTTCCTGCCCCTTTCTGGGACACCTAACAACATTAGCCAGGAACAGTCTATGCACATGGGATGACAGGGTCTGTAACTATGAGAAATACCTATGCAAGAGGCCACTTTTGTGCCCCATTTGGTTTTTTTCCTTCATTTTGGTCCTTTTGTCCCGATGCACTGACTGAAAGCCTACTGCAAGCATATTATTTGCTGTGCTCTCAGCATGTACAGCCCCCTGAAGGAATTGGTAAGCAGTGTGCTTAGGTTAATTATATTCTGTTTATTGGGAGGAACATATATAAAGAATATGGCAACATTTCCTTTGGATTTCCAGTGGCTCTTGTCAGGATCATTTTGTGATCATTAAGTACCCCTTGGCATCTTTCACAGTTAAGGGTGTCTGAGACCATTACAAATACAGTAGCATGCAAATATATTTTTGTTTTATGTTGTCCTGGTGAATGATACACAAAGATAAGTGGCATAAGTAGAGTAGCTGTCTTTGCCATTGTATTAGGCTGTTTTTTGTTTAAACAGACACATAAGAGGAATCCTACTGCTCCGGTGAGACTGGAGTTGTTTAGGGTTATGCCACAGCTGAATTTAGCCTTATGTCTGCTGTTGGGATTTTTGTGGTACTCAATGGCAACCATATGAGTCAGGTGTTTGGCAGAAACAAGTCTTCAACGTGCTGTTCAATTTAAAGCTTTATTCAATGTGGACAAAGGGAGAGTACCCCGGTACAAAACCAGTCAGGCTCTCTAGGAGAGGCAAGTCCCCTCAGTATTTTATAGCATAGAGTGGTTGCTCCACATGAACCTTTGTCCAGTCTCATCACATTCTTTACACTCAGCATAACTGATCATGTTTAACATTACCATAGATAAACCTGTTTACCACATACCTGTACCTTGATCCTCCATCTGCTGAGCTCACCCTCCCCTTGGACACTCTCCGAGAGCAAAGAGAAGATGTTCCAGAAATTGATTAGCTACCCAACGGGGAGAGGGGGGAGCTCGGCAGGTTTCTCTGCACATACATACCTGCTAAATTATCATTTGCATAAAACACATACATTCCTAAGCATAGGCACAATATACAATACCCTTCACTGCACTACAGATACATGCTGTCCAATGGGAATATTACAAGCTTATAAAAAAATTTGTTCTGATTTAAAAAAAACCTAACAAAAAACCAACAAAGTGTCACAAGAATTGACTTATTTCTGAGGATAGTATTGATTTTTGATGAAGCATCACTTTCCAAAGGATAAATATTCTGTTGAAAAATTTTCAAACTGTGCTAATTACAACTAAAGAAGCCAGAAGACTGCATTAGAAAGGCCTTTCTTCTGGAACAGTGGGATAAAATTTAAGTGTGATAGCACAGTCAGTTCCTCATATCCCCTCTCTCGCCTCTAGATTGCATGATATGTTGGGTTGCCTACTGGTGATCTTATTTCATTTTAAAACATTTCTATCCCAATGCTCAAAAATAGGATGGCAGTGAAATTTTATGGCATGTGGGTGAGGGATGTACTCTTACATATTGTTATTTTCCTCCTGACAGTGACTTGACTTAGAAATATATCTGTATTTTCTGGGATTCTCCTCTGAATAGTTAAAGTATCTTCCCCGTACAGTTTTGTTCCCTAGGGGAGGAACAAAGGGTCACTGATGGCAACTGGAGAGCAAGCGCTCTCCCATGCTTCTTTAGCAGTTGCAGCTTCTGTACCATGTGGCTGGGCCAGGTTTCTCACTCTTAGTGTTGTGATCTGGTGCATAGGGCTGCAGTGTAATTCAGGTTTGGCCTGGCTACCCCTCCACCATGATGGAGAGATGGCTAGGCCAAATTTGAGTGAATGATGTCATGACATGGCTCATGTATCATGCTGCAATGCCTAAAGCAGAGACTTGATGCTGGCTCCACGGGACAGAAGCCACCCCTGCCAGGTGAGAGTGAGCCAGGCTCACTCTCCAGCTCTATGTGAAAATGTGTGTTGTACACAGGGCCAGTTCTAACCAATTGGCGGCCACGGGCAACTGCTGGGGGGGTTGGGCCGAAATGCAGTCGTGGCCCCTTTAATTGCCACATGTCCCGAGCAGGCTTCTGTCAGGCTCAGTCGACGGCCCCTTGAAAATGGTGGCCCCTAAGACCAGCTCTGGTTGTACAACTCTTTTTGTCAATTGTAATCTGTGCTTGAAAGATGCCACACAAATATCTAAAGGTCACCATGAGGTGATGGAGAGTAGTCACTCCCACTGCCCTCTAATAGTTCCACCATTGACTGAGTTTATTGTTCATAGAAAAGGATTGATACTATCCTGAAAGTAATAACCACTCTCTTATTCTGAGTTTAAGGTATCCTCTTTGTCACTCTCCTGCTTGATCAATGACAATTTAAAAACAAACAAGCCTACATTAATATTTGAGCCATTTATCAATTAATTCCATGCACCCAATATGCAACTCTTAGTCTATGATATATAACCTTGCATGCTGTTTTCTTGCAAAACATATCAACGTTTTGCTGTGACATTATAAAATTGTAATATTTTGCTTTCCTGATCTTTTTGTTTCTCCTACTACTTTGTGCTTTCTGGAGCACTGTCACTGACCTTACAAATAAACTTTAATGTGGACATTTTCACCCTTCTCCCCCTCACCCCCGCAAGGAAATTGAAAGAGAATTTTCAAGTAGGTCTTGTATACATTCTGTCTGAGGATTTGTGCCAAATATTAAAGCCTAAGTTGAAAGATCTTTTTGAAGTAGAGACAGTTTTCATATGGTAATCATTCCATTTCCAAAACTCTTTAAAAGTATTGCTTGTTTCCATGAATA
Source organism: Rafetus swinhoei (assembly GCA_019425775.1). Lineage (NCBI taxonomy): Eukaryota > Metazoa > Chordata > Testudines > Trionychidae > Rafetus > Rafetus swinhoei. Next base: position 62,872,823 of record CM033427.1, read on the forward strand.
TTTATGATTAGTCATTCCACTAATTTAGTATTTTGTTCTCAGGTGATCCAAAAATAACTTTTAGAATGGCCTCCTGGGCAAATAAATCACTTTGTCAAAGAAGAATCCCTTGATATTCAGGGTATAAACTCTCTGACTCCTGGTTTGTATTTCCTCATTTATTGGCAAGAGATTTTTAGTACATATAAAGGAGAGAAAGTTACAGGCAACTTCCGGCACCAAATGAACACTTAAAATAAAGCATTCCTAACCCATTTTAGGCTCTATTATCACACTTCTATCTAGTCAAACAATATAAAATTATTTTGTTAGAAGCTATTTTGTCATTGGACTTCTATTATTCAGATTTTTTCTGGCGATGGCAGTAGTAGATGAGATCTAGCCTCTTTCCCCACTTTTATATGTAAGATAGCCATTAAACTCCAATTTGAGCAAACTTTAGTGTTGGAACAGAAGCAGATAAGAGTCCTGCATATCTGGAATGACTCTGTGGCTGAAATCTTCTTGTTAATTAGTTTCAGTTCCTGTATCTCTACCTGTGAAGGGCCATCTGGTTGTTGTTGCCAAATTACTCCTCCCAGTCTCTTGTCAGATGCTGTTGTGTGCTGTGTGTGCATCCATCAATGTGAACAGGGCTCTACTGCTTTTAGAGCCAATTTTGAAAGGTATTTAGGCACATAAAGATTTAGATAGACACCTAGTAAGATTTTTGAAAGCATCTTGGTGCCTAAATACCTTTAAAATCTGGTTCTTAGTACCACCTACTTAACAGGGAATATGAAATGTAGAAAGCAGAGGGAAATACTAGAGTATGTTGGTTATAGCTAGATAGGGATAAAGTTCAGATTCTAACCAAATGGCACAATACTGCCACCCCCAAAGTGTTTCTCCTAATAAGAGGCAGGGAACAGCATTCTCCAATAGGCAATGCTAATTACCTGCTCAGTAAAGTAATTAGGTAAATAAGGAATCCTAATTCCCTAGATTGTTTTCCAGAGCCCTATAAAAATTAAAACCTCTCTTTGCAATGAGGAAGATATCATGGCCCATACGACCCTGTCATTGCAAGATTTATGGTGGGCTCTTCACAAGCACCTAAGTGATTTTAGGAGCATAATCCAATTGATTTTTAAAATTCCCTATTTCTCAATTTGTCACCTGGATAAAAAGCAGTATACTCTACATTACACACCCTATGGGATTTTGCCTGAATTAAGAGAGTAGTATTGGACCTTAGGTCTCTACAAAGTCTCCATAAGAACATTCCAAAACTTGGTATGATGTTGGTAATTCTCTATCAAGTGTATCCCACGAGTCACGAAAACGCTCAATTCACAATATAGATAAAAGATAAACAGGCAAATATGGATACTTGTAAGGTGTTCAGGGGAAGTAGGTTGAATTAGTTTGGGAGTAAGAGAACTGGGCTCATAGCTAGAGAATGTAAAGCTTGTGCAATAGAATTTTGTTTAAATATGAAGTTTCCACAGTTTTCCTTCACGTGGACCACATCTTAATAGGGTGTTTCATGGGCCCACTGCCCTCATATTTGTGATCATATGGATCTTACTCTGCCTTGGATAACTGAACAACAGCCATGGAGCATCTGCAGTAGTTGCTTATATTAAAAAAAAAAAGACATATTTTTAAGTGTCTCTTAACATAATTGAACAGGTAAAAATAGCTAAGAGCTAGTATTATGTGACCAGCTAGTGCTTCATACACTATTAGAAAGTCTCAGACAGTCCACAGGCACATACACTTGGTAACCACTATTAGACACCTAAAAAGCTGTTCCCGAGCATCAAAAATATACTATGCCACAATATTTTATTGTCCAGGGGTGTTAGTTGGCATTCTAAATAAGGAAAGATGCCAACCAGATGGCGTGGAAAGTCTAATAGACAAGCAGCTGGCCTACTCCTGCCATGCAAATATGTTCTTTGCAATTGAGAAAGTGGAATAAAAAAAAATATACAGCATAATTACTGAATGCATCACATGCTGCACATGAATGTACTGGACTGACATACTTACAATACTATAAAGAATAAGTTACACATTTTCCACCTGCAATTGTGCAAGGCATACTTTACAATTAACAATTTAAAAGAGATCAAGTAATTAAAAATGTTAGCATGGTAAGTTTAATGAATACTTTATGCAACATATCTAGAATGTGATGGCTGGTGTGCTTGTTAAACAGCTGCTGACAAATGCTAAAGAATTAGCTATAAATACTTATTAAACATAAATGAAACAGGCAGCCACTGTACAAAAGCCTTACATCAGAAATGGCCTAAGAGGAGAGACCTTTTTGGTTGAAAATGCACAATCTATCATATTGCTGAATTGAGTCATGAGTTACCGATATACGTCATCCCAATCTGTCCCATATCTTCTGCATTTTCCTTTGCATTTAAGAATAGGCCTAAAGTGATGATAAGAGACCTACAGTGATGTAGCGAAATTTACTGATCTCTTTTGATTTTCTTTCAATCTTGAGATAGATTGGGGAATGCCATCAAAAAGTTATTGAGTGTCCCAGAAGATCTGGGATACCCTAGTGAAGGAATATTTATGGGTTCCTATGAAGGTGTCTACTATTGCACCCTACTAACTAACTAGACTATAAAAGATTTATATTAACAGGTATAGCTCTGGTGTGTAGCAAAGACAAAATTCCGAAAGGTTGAGAACTTTTTGCAGAGTTTTATTGGAACTACCATGCATATGCAAATTAAGTTTTCATACAATCTTGTTAAAATATGTTTCCTGCCTCTTAACTAAGTAGAACACAAAGTTTAAAATTTATAACGTTCCTGATGAGCATACATCTTAATATCCCTGAGCTAGACTGAAAGCTTGGTTATGCACTGGAGACTACAATAAAGAAAAAACCCAGCATTATTCTAGCACAGACTATACAGGTATTACTATATAGGTATTATAGTAATACAAATATGACTAAAAATATTACCTACTTCAACCTTTTATTATCCTTAGTTACCAGTTAGGTACTTTTATTATAGTAACTGTGGACGCAAAAAAACCAATTATCAGGTTAAATACTCTTTTGACCTTCAGAAAATATTAAAAATGATATGTTTTGACCATGTTAATTACTTGTAATTAACAGCAGTATCTAGCTGCTGCTTTGGTTCATGAGTGCTGCAATGTTTTCTATTAAGGAAGAGTTTTATTGCCTCATAAAACTTACATTATGCTATTCCTATTATGCTACACTACAAGTGATCAAATATAAGGTTTAGATGAGCTTATAAGTGACTTATGAGAGGGAGGAAGCAAAACAAATGAATTAGGTCACATAGAAGAAAGTGGCAATTAAATCCAGAATTAGAGATTAAAGATGATAGAACATGTCCATAAAATGGAACATTTATGGAAGCCTGTAATAGATTCATATTAAAGCTGCTGACATAAAATAAATATTTTGTAAGCCTTACTTTGGGGAAAGCATGGAGTGCTATGATGGTGAAATCAGTGTGAATTGTTTTCCATTCTGATGTATTATAGAGCCTTATAAACAATAATTGGATTGACAGAAGCTTTCGCCTATGTTAAAAGGTTCCATTTGTGGTCCAATGAAGAGATAGCATCAACACATTAGAAATTTGGTTTGGGGAAATAACTTGTGTGTAATCCTGTGGCTCTGAAAAGATCCTTTCTATGGGATTCTTACTTCTGGGTTTTAGTTCCCTTGCATAACAATGGGGATTTTTGTCAGCTCTTAAGGAAAATGGACATCACTCATATTGGTACTAATGTAGAGTAGTGAGACAAAGCCCTTACTGGTATTTACCAGGCATTTATCTGTGCTACAGCACCATGTACTAGTCATTTCTGTGGCTGCACAGGAGGTAAGACTCTCAGAGTAAGACAATTCAAAGGGATCAATTATAGGGCAAGGTGAGTCTGGGGCTCCAGCTGTGGCAGAGGGGCTCTGGGGCCAGGCTGCGTGGCCTTGGTTGCAGTTTGGGTCAGAAAAGAGGTGCCAGGTTTAAGATGTCCCTCTCCTGACTATGGCAGGCCCTCCTCCCCATCTTCAACAGGTGCCTTGAGTGCCAGTGTGGCACTAACTAGGCAGATGCACAACTGCGCAGCTTATAGAGAACTGTGTAATGAGGGTAGCTGAGTGTAAGGCCCCACTCTTCATTCCCCCCCTCAGGGTGAGGAGAGGGGGGCCCCCTTTTCTGTTGCCCCTCCCCTCTTGGGGTACAGGGCCATTTTATCCCGGCTCATGGCTTATACAGTTTGATATCTATCCTGCCACCAGAGTACACAAACGCCCTGTATACAATAGTCCTCAATACCCCTCGCACTTTCAGTTGCCGGAGGTAGGGGGACCCGGGCCCGCCCTCTCCACTGGGTCCCAACCTGGGACCCAAAAAAAGGGGGAAATGCTCAGGGTTCCCCCTTTGGCTGATGGGGATGCCGCCCATAACACGTCAGCCCACGGGATGCTAAGAGCCCCTTCCCCGGGCCACTTCCTACTACTCCACCAGGACACTCACCCCACCTACCTTACCCCGCTGGGGTGCCGTGTTCCAGCATTCGTCCGTTCTTTCGGCATCCCAAGTCCACAATAGCGTCCAGCCTTCCCTTGGATCCCTGGCAGGGCACGGCTGCGGTTTCGAGCCTTCTCCTGAGTCCCGTGGGGATTTTCTGCCCAACTTCCCAGGTTGCTGGGACTGGAGTCCGTACTGCCTCCTCTGGGCTCCCCTTCCTCCCCCAGGAGTCTGAGACCCGCCATTTTTAAATGCCATGCCGCAGCATCGGCGCGGCCGTGGATTGGTCCGTGCCCTGCATGGTTCCTCCCCCGCCCACCGGGCTTGCCCTGTTGGGGTTGCCTGGCAACCAGGAGCAGCGGCGCGTACGTCTTCCGTCTGCGACCTGCGCACCCATGCTCCCATCATTGGCGGCTCGTCTGCGAGAGTGCGGGGCCACTGAGCAATAGCCATGTTTATTGCAAATCTTGGGAAAAGAAAGTAGGAAAAGCCCTTAGGGCCAGGTCAAGCAGGGAAGATCTAGGATTAGAAGTCTGGAGTTCCAGCCAAGTATTGTTATGCCTGTGGACAGCAGGGCATCTGAAGAGAGAATTTTCCTACTTATACTGGGTGACCCTGGTGCCTGGAAATATCAAATCAGTCTGCAAGAAAAGGAGCAGATACTCCCCAACACTGGAGGATTACACAATAATTAGATTCACCACCCAGTATCAAAACTGTGCTCCTATATTATCATGCTGGTTAACAAGAAGAATGCATGCTCCCCTTTAGGCATTCCAGCTGTTGGCTCCCATTTAGATAATCAAGTCCAATATAGTCCGAGGTTATTGAAAACTTTATTCACCATACTTAAAGTTCTGTCAATCCCACAGGATTGGACATTTACCCCAGGTCAATATGAATCTCAGTTCTTAACCAACTATCACACTGTCATCCAGTCCTTAATACCTAAAATCTAAGATTTATTATTAAAAGGAAAAAGAAGAGAGTTATAAATGGTTAAAAGATCAATGTTCACAGATCAAGATCATACTTATATCTGCTAGTTTGTAAAAGACTCACTGGAATCATCCCATCAGTTTAGAATCCAAAGACAGCTTAGATGTAAAGTCTGTTAGAGCTTTCCATGCATTTTCCAGGCATTTCAAATAATTATTTGAAGATCTCTACCCTATGGCTTGTGCTTTCCTTGTTCAAAGTTTAAGCAGACAAGAGATGAAAGGATCAGGCCTGAGGGTTCCTTTATAGCTGAAGCAGACTGGGCGCTGACAGGCAACTCAGCCTCCTGGGCTTTGATAAAAAGTCTGTGATCTCTATTCAATGGGTCCTTTCTCAGACAATACCTTTATCAAGAGCCATTCAAACTATCCAGAGTTCACAGCTGGTATACTTTGTGGAATTACAATTCTTGGTGCAGATGCAGACAATAATATTATTATACCACATGTCCCATATAAATGATTATATCCCCTTAAATCTCCAAGTCAATAGAAAACAATACAATGAAGCATTATAAAACAGGATTTAGATCACATGATTAGATTTCTGATAGGATGCAGGTGAACATAGACATATCTAGCTCTTATTCTTTGATTCTCTAACAACATAGGCAAATGGGTTAAAGACGCCAAGTCTACTTAAGATGGCTTTGATAACTATCTACAAGGAATGGCCCTTTTTACCTTTGAAATACCCTTTAGATATGCCTTAAGAGTTGCTTACAGGACTCCCAGACTGCTGATTGCTTAACCTTTCCTAGTGCAGTGTGACATACTGCAATAAAGAACCATGCCAGGGAGTAGGGCATGATGTAAAGCCTAGTAGATTAGGTAATAATGGTAATAGTTTTGGGTAGGGGGAAAGAGGATATATAAAGAGACACTGTCCCCATAGGTAAATGGGAACAGGGAAGACAAGGGCAGGGTTTCAAGGGAAAAGAGTGAGGAAGAACCAGAGGCTTGTAGCAAGACCATTAATGTGGGAAAGAAAGCCAAGAGGGCGGTAAAACCAGTATGAGAGAAGAAGCAGGAGGAGAGAGCGAGAGATGTATGGACTAACACAAAAAGGAACCACAAAGGGGTGGGGACTCAGAAGTATGATAGGGAATTGGTGGAGCAGATGAAGCAGCTACAGGAGAAGGCTACTAGAGACTGCCGAGGCTAGGGAATTTCAAAAGGAAAAATTTAGAGATGCACTGGAGGAATAGGGAAGGCTGAGGCCCATGAGGGCCTAAAGCTGAAGAGATGCATCTTCTGACCCCAGCTATGCCAAACGCAGAAGAGGAGATCGTTGCCCCTCCCTGCCACGGGTAGCAGTCTTGAGGGGGGAAGGTATGTGATGGGGTGTTAAACCCTGAGGGGTTTAATTGGCCCATATGACCCCCATTAACCCTTTCATGGCAAGTGCAGGATGGGCACCCCATCTCAGAGTGTCTGAAAAGGGATTTTTCTCTTTGACACCCCAACAGACTAGTGATATTATGAAAATGAGAGGAAAATGAAAATTGCTTTGCAGACATGCAATGGAGATTTTTTGTTGACAGTGGTTGTAGATTTGCCTCCGTCCAGTCAAGTCATACAAGGGGAAATGGTAGGTAAGTGTCTGCTAAGTTGTCAATATTGGAGCATTGCACAAATACACTGAAGTTCTTGAGACAAAGGCTTCACAACTTAGATAACAGATCAGACCAATAGCAAGAATAGATTTTAAAGCTGGAAGGGACGATTAGATAATCCAGCTTCACCTCCTGTGTAACACAGACCATAGAACTTCACCCAGTTACTCTTACACTGAGCCTAATAACTTTTGTTTGACTAAAACATAATTTCTAGATTAGCATCTATGCTTAATCTAAAGTCACAAAGAGATGGAGAATACATCACTTCCCTTAGTAGTTCATTCTAAAACTTAATAATTCTCAATGTTAAAAATGAGTGCCTTATTTCAATTTGATTTGTCTTGCTTTTGCTTCCATCCAATAGTTCCTTTTCTCCACTAAATTAAAGAGCCTGTTGGTACCAATATTTTCTCTCCACGAAGGTACTTATACATTGTAATCAAATTGCCCGTAATCTGTCCTTTTGCCCTTATCTGAATATTATGACGTTCCTTTATTTTTGTCTCTCTTACATAACTCTACAATACTGAATTTGACAGCATGAAACATGATTTAATAGTTTTATGATCCTTTGGCAGTATTTAACATGGACTTCAGTGGCACACAATGTCAAGAATTCTAACTTACTATACTTCAGAAAGCATTTTTCAAAACTTCTCTTAGAATTTAATACATTGATAAAGTGAGATCGCTATTGAACAACAGAAAGATACACTTGGTACAAGACAAAAAGGAGAGAAAAGGAGCTGACGTCAAAAATAGATCCCTGAGGAACAGTAATTAGAAGATAGCCAGATACAAAAGACTTAGAACTTTTACAGGATGACAAAGATGTAGCAATATAGATAAAATGATATGATGATGGCTTTGATTATTCTTTAATGTGTAGCTCTAATATCCGTTATATTTTATGGTAGGAAGGAAGTGAAAAATTCAGAAGACTTGTTTCCTAAATATTAATGAGAAGTAATAGAAGTAGAAATTCTTTTTAATAGGGCCTTATCACTCAAAAAAGGTACAAATATTTGGGAATTAAAAGGAAAACATGAAGAAGACAGGAACTGTCCCATCATTTAAAAAAAAAAACACCAGCAAGCAAATGGTCTGGTAGCACTTTATAGACTAACAAAGCATGTAGATGGTATCGTGAACTTTCGTGGGCACAGCCCACTTCTTCAGATGACCGGAAGATGAAACTCGAAATAAATAGAAGGGAAGGAGGGTGGGGGGTGGGAGAAAGATGTTCTGTTGCCCACTTCCCTACCTCTATGCATAAAGTATCAGGAGAAAGGGTGCTAAACCTGAGTAGATAAAGATCAAAATCAGTGGATGGATAAGGCAGGAAGAATACCATTCAGAAAGTAGTTAGCACCTTCATTGATAAAGATTCCACCACCCCATATCTTGATTAAGTCCATAATTAATTGAATTGAATTTGCATATGTATTGTGATTCCAAGCTTTCCCTGTGGATTTGGCTTGAGGAACTGGCCTGTGACAAGACTGCCACCTTCAGATCTGTGAGATTATGGTTAGGTAAACAGGAATGTTCTGCCACTGACTTCTGAGTATTTTCTTTACGTATATCTGATTTGTGTCCATTGATTCTTTCACGTAGAGAACGTCCAGTTTGACCAATATATATAGGAGAGGGGCACTGTTGGCATTTGATGGCGTAGATCAAATTGCTAGATGAGCAGTGAAATGACCCTTTGATTTTGTGGCTAGAGTTGTTTGCTCCAGTGATGAATTCGTCAGTGTAGATATGTGGGCAGAGTTGGCATCTTTTCTGGTTGCAGGGCCGGGTTCCTGGAGGCTTATGATGTGGTTGTGTGGCATGGTTATCAGAAAGAATACGTTTCAGGTTAGGGGGTTGTCTGTAAGCAAGAATAGGTTTTTCTCCCAAGGCTCTGAGAGTGAAGGATCATTTTCCAGGATGGGTTGTAGATTGTGTATGATGCATTGGAGGGGTCTGAGTCATGGACCGTAGGTAACAACAAGAGGGGTATGTCTAGACTACATGGCTCCGTTGATGGAGCCATGTAGATGAGTTTACTAGACATAGGAAAATGAAGCAGCAATTTAAATATTGACGCTTCATTTACATCAAAATGTCCACCGCACTGTGCCGATCAGCTGTTTGGTGGCACAGCGGCGCAGTCTGGACGTGCCACGGTTGACAAGGGAAGCCTTTGTCGACTGCTCCGGTATGCCTCGTGAAATGAGGTTTACCGGAGCTGTCGACAAAGGCTTCCTTGTCGACCGCAGCGCGTCCAGACTGCTCCACTGTGCCGCCAAACAGCTGATCGGCACAGCGTGGCGGCCATTTTGATGTAAATGAAGTGGCGATTATTTAAATCACCACTTCATTTTCCTATGTCTAGTAAACTCATCTGCATGGCTCCATTGACGGAGCCATGTAGTCTAGACATACACGAGGAGTTCTGTTATTTTCTCTTTTGGGTCTGTCTTGAAGTAGTTCATGTCTGGGTACTTTTTTGGCTCTGTCAATTTGTTTTTTCACTTCCCCAGGTGGGTACCTCAGATTTATGAATGCTCTGTAAACATCTTGTAGGTGATTGTCTCTGTCTGTGGGGTCAGAGCAAATCTGGTTGTATCATAGGGCTTGGCTGTATACAATCAACCGAAAAATGTGTCTGGGATGGTTGAAAGTTGTCCATTATTTCACTTTACTGTAGTGTCCAGGAAGTGGATTTCCCTTGTGGACTGGTCCAGGCTGAGGTTGATAGTGGGGTGGAAGTTGTTGAAATCCTGGTGGAATTCTTCAAGAGTCCCTTTACCATGTAAATGGTAAACCTTTACCATTTTTAAAGGTTTGTCAAAAGGTTGTGAGAAGCCTTAATGTAAGACATTTTCATTAGGTTTTTTGTAAAAGGAAAAACACTTAAGTGTAGCTTCCCAATCTTTCCTGTCTTTGAATCATCACTGAGTTTGTAAAGTTATCAAACACTACAGGCCAACATAAATTGATAACTAATAGGTATCCTCAAATGTCTGTTTCCTAGGGACTTGCTCCATTTCCTACTATAGTTGATAGGCATCTTTCCATTGATTTTTAAGGAGTTGAATTGGACCTTTAAAGGAGGATGTTGGAAGAAGGTTCCTTATACATGAGTTCTGCAGGAATTCTGCATTTTCATGCTTGAATTCCTTCAGAACTCTTGGGTTAATGTCATCTGGTCCTGGTGACATTACTGTTTAGTTGTTTAGTTTATTAATTTAATCACATCTCAGTCTCAGATTTATCACCTAAAAAGAATGGCTCAGGTTTGGAAATCTCCTTCAAGTCCTCAGCCATAAAGACTGATGCAAAGAATAAATTTACTTTCTCCACAATGACCTTATTGTCTTTGAGTGCTCCTTTAGCATCTCAATCATCCAGCGTCCCCACTGTTTGTTTAGCAGGTTTCCTGATTCTGATGTACTTAAATGTTTGCTATTACTTTTTGAATATTTGGCTAGACTGTTGTTTAGGAAGCTCTCTCATTCTGTCCAAAAACTCTCCTGTTCTTGATTGTGTTAAAATATACCCATATTTATCACACCTATTGGGTAAATATAAATCCTATTTATACTAGGTTAATGTGATACTAACATCTACCACATATTACACTGCATAAAGGTGTTGCTATTCTATGTACCTGTGGCAAGAGCCTCACTTTGAAATCCTGACCTATGGAAGTCGTTGATACAATCTTCTAAGATTACCCCTCTAGCCTTGTTCTACATAGTGTACGTTAAAGGGGCATATGCATACTCTCAGAAATCTTCCCAAGTTACTTTAAATAGCTGAAGCACTCCATATGGTGTGCACTGAGGAGGGATTTTTAGTTGCCACAATGCTTTAGGGGTTTTGGCAGCACTCGCAGTGCTAGAGTTGCTGCAGATGTAACAGGGACACCTGAAAGAGAAATTAGACCAAGGATTAAGTAATATAATGTACTGCTTTCCTACTGAGGCTGTGATTTTTTTTCTTTGTGTTCTAAATATCACCCATCTCTGTGTCTATCACTTTTCAGTACTATTGTTCCCCCCCCCCCCCCCCCCCTTTATTTGGTACAATTGTTAGTTACTAGGCTCTTTGGTGCTATAGTTTGCCTGTGTCTGTCAGTGCATCGGGGTATTGCGATAACACTTGTTTCTTAATGATACTCACCACAGACTCAGTTTCTTTCTGACAATTATTGGCTCGCAAAGCATTACACTGATCCTTCTGTGGGTTACTGCAACTGATCCTTCTTTCCTAGGGAAGTTTTCTTAACATAGCATGAGTACCTTCAACATGGGCTGCAACTGTGGCTGGCCATTAAGAAGGGAAATATTTCTTCTGCCCTCTCTACACATTCTGGCTCTAATAAAGGGCACATCTGAAAACTACCCTTCACCCTCTGTTACTCTTGCTGGGCTGTAAAATAAAGTATAGCACGCTTTTCAAATTCCTGAGGCTGTCCATTCCTGGACTGTGCATTACTCAGTCACAAGAGCAAATATTCCCTTGTGGGTGCTTTATCTCATAAACAGAAGAAATACATCATTATTTTTAACAGCCTGTATTGGGATGAAGGGGACAATTTATTCAACTTTGATTTTATTTTCTCACTTTTCTGAGTGAATTAGTGCCCCAGAGGCAGAACTGCCAATGACCTTCCTACCTGGTTATGGAGCAGGGTAAGATTCATGTTATATGGTTCACAGACAGGCAGAACAAATGAGATTAGAGGATCAGTTATAGAGTCTAGTTGAAAGAAGGAACAAGCAACTACTGAGAAAGCAAGTTCTGAAGATGTTTGTTGTGGGGAAATTGAAGAGAATTAACAAGGCACAAAGCTTCAGAAATATTCCCTCTTCCAAGTTGTGTCATTTATTTTCACATTCAGACAGTGTCGTTCTTGCTAATTATCCACTGGTGCCATGAGGCATAATGCCAAAGGTGTCAGGAATCTGATGGAGTTTTTACACTGAGACATTCACTTTCACCATCTGCTACATAATTCTTGGGTGGGGATAGTAGGACAGCAGGCATACTAAAAGTATTAGTGTTGATGCCATTTAGAGGTGCAACAAAGGTTCCACTGGCAAAAAGCCCTGAAAGCAAATAGCATGGGTTGTTAAAAATGTGGAACTAATCAGAAGGCACAACCTTTACAGTACCATTACAGAGTCCTAGATCATCTCTTTGGCTGTGTCTAGACTGGCAAGTTTTTGCGCAAAAGCGGCTGCTTTTGCGCAAAAACTTGCCAGCTGTCTACACTGGCCGCAAGAATTTGCGCAAGAGCACTGACGCTCTACTGTGCAAAATCAGTGCTTCTTGCGCAAATACTCTGACGGTCCCGCTCAGGAAAAAGCCCTCTTGCGCAAATGTTTTTGCGCAAAAAGGGCCAGTGTAGACAGGCAGCTAAGACGTTTTGCGCAAAAGCAGGCTAAATGGAAATAAGCCCTATGGACACTTGGAGTCTCCGTAGCCACAGTCAGCTCCCTGGACTTCCTGGTAACCCGAGCCCCCTTAAAGCAGACGCAGGCTGCTGAGCTCACGTGGCAGGAGCCTTCCTCAGACCTCTGGCCAGAGGTCTGCCACGTGGCCCCTGCTGTCCAGCAGACACCCCCCAAGCACGATGGAAGCTCCAGGGGGGGATCAGCCACCCGCACCCCCAGCGCAGGAGGCCCCCAGGGCCAGAAAAAGAAGGGCCCCATCCTGGTCCTCAGGGGAGCTGGAGGCCCTGCTGGACCTCTGGCAGGAGGAGGAGGCCCTCCACGACACCCGGTCCCATCGCCGCAACGCCGAGATCTTTGCTCGCATGGCCCAGGCACTCGCCCACCAGGGCCATCCAGCCTGGACCCTCGAGCAAGTCCGGGCGAAAGTAAAGGAGCTGCGCCTGGGCTACATGCGGGTCAGCGAGGGCCGGGGGCAGGAGCCGACACCTGCCCCCACTACCAGCGGCTCCACGCCATCCTGGGCCAGCCAGTCCCGCAAGCCCCGGATGTCCCGGTGGACAGCAGCATGCGCCCCCCCATCAGCAGGACCACCGAGGAGGGGGAAGGAGACAGCAGTGCGTCGGAGGACGAGGCCAGCACTGCCACCCTGCAGGCCCCCTCCGGCAGTCCTGATGTCTCCTGTGCATCCTCAGAGGCCAGGGAAGGATCCACCGGTGAGTGTTACACTTTGCACTCACAAGGGGGGGGGGGGACAGCACGTCACTCAGGCCGCGTGAGCTGCACGCTGTGTAGCATTAGGCAGGAAGCAGCACGTGCAACCACGTGCAGCCTGGTGACCGAGCGGGATGTGGCCACGGCAGGCAGCTGCAGGGCACGCCTGGGACTGTGCTGCTCACACACATCCGGCAGGACCAGGGGGGAAGGGTGGATGCCGGCTGGAACCAGCCAGGGTCCCAGGGACTCAGGCCAGAGCCCGCACCTCCGCAAGGGTGCAGCACACAGAACGGCACACTGTCCCATGCCTGGCTGGCTGGCTCCCCGAGGGAAGTCCCCACTGCGGCCACACATGTCCCTGGGCTACGTGTGTGAGGGCTAATGGGAGGAGGAGGGGGGGAAGCTTTCAGGCCAGCCCTAGGGCCACCTGAGTTTTGCTGCAAGGATGGTACACTCCCCAGTCACCCCTGGTTCTGTCCAGGAGACATCCCACGCGATGGGGATCGGAGAGCCCAGACCACGTCTGCCAGATGTGCTCCCAGGAACTGTGTGGGGATTCATCTCGCTCCCTGTCAAACACCATTGATTAGCCCAAAGCCTCACCGCCTCCACCGGCAGGGAGTTCCACAGGTAAACACAACACAAGAGCCCTCCCACCCGCCACAGGGCCAGGACACAGACCGGTGGTTATAATACATGGAGGAGGACCCTACTCCAGGGGCGGTCCTCCTTGCAAACATACAACACGGGGGGCAGGGGGGTAACCGAGTGGGCCCAAGCCACACTACTGTGGTGTCACCTGGGCTCAGGGGTGGAGGGCATGAGGTGTAGGGACAGTGGCCGGGCTGCCTGACTGACCCATCCTTTCTTCTCTTCCCTGCAGCGGGACCAACCAATAGCTGGGGACCCTCTAGTCCTGCAGCAGCAGTGGCAGCAGCAGCACCCCCAGCCGCCTAACCACCGAGGCAGCGGCTCCGCCACCGGGACCAGCTCCTTCGGCGCCACGTGCAGGCCGTCGAGCGCGTCGAGGCAGCCATCACGCGACGCATCAAGGCGGACGTGCAGTGGCACCAGGAGGCCTGGGGCACCTTCCAGGCCCAGTGCGTCTGCATGGCGGATTCGATCGCCACCCTCACCACCCACATTGGCCATGCCATCCACTATGGCATGGCCTTGCCCCACGCCCCCGCCATCCCTCCCCTAGCACTGCCCCTCGCCCCTCCTGCAATGGCCCCTCCTGCCCCTGCCCCTGCCCCTGCCCCTGCTCCTGCCCCTGCTCCTGCTCCCGCCCCTGCCCCTTCTGCCCCTGCCCCTGCCCCTGCCCCTGCTCCTGCCCACCTCCCGTGCAGCCTGCCCCGGCGCGGCCTGCCCCCCGTGCAGGTCTGCCCCCAGGAGCGGTCTCCCCTCCCAGTTGAAGGTCTCCTCCCTCTCCCCCTCCCCCTCCCAGTTGAAGGTCTCCTCCCCCTCTCCCCCTTGTAAATAAAAACATACAAGTTTTTCTGTTGCAAACAAAACTGTGTTGGTGTTTATTGGGAGATAAGGGGAGGGTTGGGGGAAGGGTAGGGGATGGGAGGGAGTTGTATGGGGAGACCGAGGCGACCCTACTATGGGGCCTGTGCGAACATGCCCGTCAGGGCCTCTCGGATGCGCACCCCATCCTGGTGTGCCTGGCGGATGGCAGCTGTGTGGGGCTGTTCATAAGTTTGGCCCTTGGCTGCCATCCATGCAGGGAGGAAGGCCTCCCCACTCCGCTCCACGTTGTGGAGCACGCAGCTCGCGGCCACTACCTCTGTTGCATTCCGCTCACCCATCTCGAGATGGGTGAGCAAACAACGGAAGCGGGCTTTTAGCAGCCGAAGGCACACTCCACTTGATCCCGGGCCCGGTTGAGGTGGTCGTTGAACCGGGCCCGGTTCTGGTCCGGCCGCCCTGTGTAGGGCCGCATTAGCCAGGGCAGCAGGGGGTAGGCCGCGTCCCCGATGATACAGATGGGCATAGGCACATCCCCAACAGTAAACTCCCGCCGGGGGAAGTAGGTGCCCGCCTCCAGCCTGCGAAACACTCCGGAGTTGCGGAGGATGCCGGCGTCATGTGCCCTGCTGGACCAGCCCTCATAGACGTCCAGGAAACGGCCACGGTGGTCCACGAGGGCCTGAAGAACAATCGAGCAGTACCCCTTCCTGTTCATGAAATGGGCTGCTCAATGCTCCGGGGCCCGGATGGGGATGTGGGTTGCATCCAGGGCTCCTCCGGAGTTGGGGAACCCAAGGGCAGTGAAGCCGGCTAGCGTAGCGTCCACGTCACGCAGGCGGATCACTCTTGGGAGCATGACATCGTTGATGGCGTGGACGACCTGCAGAAGGGTGCAGGGGTGAGAGGGTGAGTGTGCGCTCCCTTGGCCCCCCCCCCGTGATTCCCTCTGTCCTCATGCACACACACACGCACACACGCACATGCACACACACACCACAGTCCCCTCGCCCTATGCCCCCCCCCCCACCAGCAGGCCTGTGCGAGGGAGGGACGGCCCAAACCCCTGGGTGACCCAGCCTGGAGTCTTGGCTGCCCCTGGGCATGGAGTGCAGCACCCTCCCCCCACCCCACTCCCCTCTCCCCCCTGGGACTTACCTCCATGACGATGACACCGACGGTGGATCTACCCACCCCAAACTGGTGTGCCACCGATCGGTAGCTGTCCGGGGTGGCCAGCTTCCAAAGTGCGATGGCGACCCTCTTGTTGACGGGGATGGGTGCCCGCAGCCGGGTGGTGGCTCTCTGTAGCGCAGGGGTGAGCCAGGCACACAGCTCCAGGAACATCCGCTTTCGCATGCGGCAGTTCCAGAGCCATTGCTGGTCACCCCATTGCCCCAGGAACAGCCGGTCCCACCAGTCCATACTGGTGTCCAGTCTCCACAGTGGCCTCTCCACCCTGGGGTGGTGATGACACAGGGATGCCATGGCCTCCCTGGTGAGGGAGTCCAAAGCAGTCTGCGCCTCCTGGTCCTGGAACAGGAGGGCACCAGCCTGGAGCACCAGCTGCAGGCACTCCAAAATGGCTGGCAGGGCCAGAGCAGGCACACGGCCACCCCTGGGTCCATGGCAGACAAAACAAGGCAAAGGAAAAAAAAAACAGGCAAAAGCACTAGGTGGCAAAAGGCAGTGGTGTCCAAAAGGCAGAGGGCAACCACCAAAACTGCTACGGCTGTCAGTCCCTACAAGAGGTACTAAAGCACGGAGCAGGAGAGAAACGGCTGTCCAGGGAGATCCATTGAAGCACGTGTCTCAAAGGAGCTCCAGCCCCTGCCCCTGGAAAGGGCTGGTGCCCTTTTGCCCTCTGCAAAATGGTTCCGGGCTTCTGCATTTGCGCAAAAGCGCGCCGCCAATGTAGACGTGCTTTTGCACAAAAGCACATCGTTATAACGATCACTCCGTGCCAATCTAGATGCACTTTTGCGCAAATACTTTTAACGGAAAAACTTTTCCGTTAAAAGTATTTGTGCAAAATCATGCCAGTCTAGATGTAGCCTTTCTCAGTTGTCTCCCATCCTGTGTAGGCCAGCATCATGCATGGGAATGCAATAGCTCATAATGAGATGTAAAAAAGCAACATGAGGGTCTTCTTTAACATTAGAATGAGCATAAATTGCTTAGTGTAGTTCAGGACAAGTGAAACCACATAAAGCTGTGGTCATAAAAAGCAAGTACACATCTAATCAGCCATCTGCACAAGCTTGATATAAGAACACTGCTGAATGCAGCTCTAGACTGATGTTTCTAGTTAATGTAGTCATCAGATGAATGTTTGCTGACCCCCTCTTCCTTGCTTTCTTTTCTAAAAACAGGCACTATTTTACCACAAAAGCCCCAAAACCATGCAGCTGAACATAGTGTGACTAGTATTGTAAAACACTCTCTCATTTTGTATTTTTTTTAAAGTTGTCTTAAGAAAAGTTCATTCTTCAATTTTAAAACAAAATGCATAAAAGATCTTTTCAAATAATAAACAGCTGGCAAAAAATCACTGAGGCTGTGTCTAGACTGGTAAGTTTTTCCGCAAAAGCAGTTGCTTTTGCGGAAAAACTTGCCAGCTGTCTACACTGGCCGCTTGAATTTGCACAAGAGCACTGACTTTGTAATGTACAAAATCAGTGCTTCTTGCGCAAATACAAAGACTCTCCCGTTCGGGCAAAAGCCCTCTTGCGCAAATGCTTTTGCGCAAGAGGGCCAGTGTAGACAACCCAGAATTGTTTTGCGCAAAAAAGCCCCAATGGCTAAAATGGCGATCGGGGCTTTCTTGTGCAAAAGCGCGTCTAGATTGGCATGGACGCTTTTCAACAAAAAGTGCTTTTGCGCAAAAGCGTCCGTGCCAATCTAGACACTCTTTTCCGCAAATGCTTTTAACGGAAAAACTTTTCTGTTAAAAGCATTTGCGGAAAATCATGCCAGTCTAGAAGTAGCCTGAGGGTGATAAAGGAGGAGACCTATTCCATTAGATCTGCACAGAACAGCTACTCTTCTTTTTGATTAACTGCGTGTGCAAATCACATTTTTGCATTTGTGGACACAGCATTTTGTTTTAAGGAGAAATGAAAAGCAAGAACAAAATATGATTTGCTGTTCGTTGTAATTGTATGTGCTGGAGGGGGGCTGTTTCATATTTTTGGGGTGGGATTCATTTTTCTATCACGTTTTCACAGGATCATCTCTTTCTTTTTAAAGTAGCTGTTCTGGGAAATGTGTAAGCCTCCTTCATGCTCACTGGAAGGTATCCCTATTTTGAGTTAGCTCTCCTGGGAACATATTGACCATATTTCCTTGTGTGTCGGGGCTATGTCTAGTCTGCAAAGAAAATTTGAAAAAAGATACGCAAATTGTGAACCGCAATTTGTGTATCTTTTCCCGCTTTTCTTTAGAAAGAGGCTTTTCTGAAATTTGGCCCCGTGTAGAAGGGCCTAAATTTGGAAAAACCTCCTCTTTTGGCACATCTCTTTTTCCTCATACAATGAGGATTACAGGGATGGTGAAAGAACGTGTCTGCTTTAACGGAAATTTTTCCAAAAAAGTGGACTCATTCCTTGGGTGTGGCATAGCTTTTCCGGGATACCAGAGGTATCCCGGAAAAGCTTTGCAGTATACACATAGCCAGAGAGACTACTGTTTACAAGCTCAAAACACATGCCTCCTGATTCAGATGGTGCAGCCTGAGAGGAACCACAACCAGGCTGTAGTGCCACTCACTCAAATTTGGCCCAACTGTTCCTCCTTCATAATGAAGCTCTATAGAATATTCAATATATGGGAGGTAGACTATCATGATGGCCCAGAGGAGCTGGGAGTTGTATAGCTTTGCATGTAGAGAAGCTTAGGCACAGATATGCAGCAGTTATCTCCCTTGGGGCTAGAGATCCACTATGTTACAGTATTCCTCTTGCCAGCTCAGAAGTAGAGGGATCGGTTTCCTATTCTTGGTTTCAGGGAAGGCTGGAGCCTCCCAAAAGTAATCATAGAACACATAGGTGCATCTACACAGCACCCTAAACTCGAAATAAGATAAGCAATTTGAGCTATGCAAATTGCATAACTTATTTTGAATCAAAATAGCTTATTTTGAAAGTTGGTGTGTCTACACAACACCAAATTTTGAAATAACAGGCTATTTTAAGACATCTGTTAACCCTCGTGGAATGAGGATTACCAGGTTGCCGAAATAGTGTGCCCGTTATTTTGAAAAATATTTCAAAATAACGGGCAGCTTGTGTAGATGCAGGGTAGCTATTTTGGGATACCTCTAGTGTCCCGAAAGAACCGTGCAATGTAAATGTACCCATAGCTTTTTTCCCTCTGCAGTGTGTATGTATGTGGAGAAAGCAAGAGGTATGGCAGCTTACACAAGAGAATGGACTATATAGCTGGTCCTAACTTTCTCTTGACAACTTTTCCATCCAATCTTCTGCTGATGGTCAGCAGCCTATTGGGGCTGCCATAGGAATAGCCAATTTATAAATGATCACTATTCTGCAGGGTTTACAGGGCTTGGCATCAGCCCATCTCCAGTCCTCTCTGCAGGGAAGCTGCCCCATTCAGTCCTAGTGATTTGCATTGTCTATGGCAACATGAGTGGGGCTGTGGTAGGGTGCAGTGCCTGGTCCAGTTTCCAAAAATTCACATCTCGCTTTCCTGGGAGCCAGGCTTTAACAGGGGATCACCAGATAAAACCAGAGTGTGGACCAGTCTTTGGGGTCCAGGGGTGGGGGTTCTGGCTGGGGTTTGGGCTCTGGCATGGGGCTGGGATAAGGGATTTGGGATGTAGGCTGCCACGGGGTTGTGGTGGGGATAGGGTGAGATGTCCCACATCTCTCTCTCTGCAGCAGTTTGGTGCCAGGTGAGAGGTGTCCCACCATGGCTGCAGCAGCATCAGTGGGGCTGAATTGGGGGAGGAGCACCTGTCCCCTGGCCATGGCAGGTCCCAGCTGGGGCTTGGTTAGGGCTGGGTGAATGGCACCACAACAGTTATGGGGCTTGGGGAGTGGCATCTCTCCCCACCACAGCCCTTAGCACTTGTGTGGCATTTAATAGGCAGCTGAGTAGCCCTCAGCTTAGATGGAATTTAGCTAAGTACCTTGCTGAATCATGGCCTATTTAACTCAAAGTGATGCTTTCTAATTGCAACTCCTATAGGAGCTATTCTCTTGTCTCAATTAAAATTTACTTTCTGCATACTTAATATTTTTCCCCTTCAGATTTTGTGCACAAAACCAATCCTTTGTTCTTCAACTTTATCATGTATAATATGTGAAATTGTATATGACACAGTGAGTGCCTGATAATGAAAATAAATCTCTGCTACAGGAAAAAGAAAATCTGCCTATATATACTAGATCACTCCTCAGTGGCATGCTATTGTTCTGGCATTCATTTTTACTATTGCCATTCAAATGGCTGAGCAGAGATAATATAACAGATTATAGGAACAGATTGTTCATGTGTATGTAGTTGGTAACACAATGATTGCTGATCTTTTCTAAAAACTCAGGTAAGATGATATTTCAATTAAAACTCTCATTTTACTTTGTTCTTCTCCCAAGTGAAAATATAGTGAAGAAAGACACTTAGGTAAGCTGCTTCAATAATGCAAAGAGGGAGGGAAACTTTCATTTTGGCTCCTTCACAGGCAAAAAAATCATGAGAGAGTCAGTTCACATCTGCAATACAAATTCATTTATGATTAAAGTTTTGCTAGGCTTCACTTTCCTCCACAACTCCCAATAATTTGGGGTCACTGTTCTTCCCTGATGCTATCATTTTCTTCATCACTCTTTTAGCCCAGTGTAAGAGACTCAGGATATTCTGAATACGTAGAGACAGGGGAAATGGTTTCCCTAGCAACATGTATCAGAACAGTTCAGCCCTGGTTGTCTTCATTCTAGTGATTTGTGCATCAGTTCTTAGCGAGAATCAAATGTGTCTGGTTTTAAAACTTCTTTGGTGAGTTGAAGTGAGAAAGATTTTGTTTAATGAAATGGATAAACAGCCCTTTTCCTCCATGTGTCCATGGAGTTACTTTAGATATGCCTGGTCTTTCTCTTAACTGGTGGCTACCCAGGACCTGTTTATGACATGACTGTACAACACTGTCTGCTTCTCCATTCTGGGGGACCTGCAGTCATCTGTCCAGCCACCCTTCCAGTGGCAACTTCAGTCCATGGTGTGGCTACTTTCTCAGTGGTAAGGGTGAGGGCTGGCAGAGGGGATCTGTGCCAGACCCATTATTCTGGGTACTGGCTCAGGGGCCTTATAGAAGGCCTCTACTTGCTGAGTCCCCTCCAACTCCTCTCAATACCTTTCCCTGAGCTACTTCCTTGTGGCCCTAGCACTCTCTTTGCCCTTGCTTCAGGGCCCCAATGTGCAAATCCATACAGCTTGCCAGGAACTGCTGTTAGCTCCCTGGGTCTTTGTCTGCAGTAATGCTCTGTTCAGGGTGCTTGCGGCTCTCTTGCCTGCAAGGCAGCAAGTCCTTCTTCCTCAAGTTCCAGGGAATGACTGAATATGCTCTGCTCTGCAGCCTTTCTTGTATGGGCCAGCCCAGCCCTGATTGGCTGCTCCTTGCAGCCGCTCTCCAAACAGCTGCCTCTTGTGCAGCCTCCCAAGGGTTCTATTAACCCGTTATGAGAAAAAATGGCACAGTTTGTATTTTATGATTAAAGCATGAAAACCTCCAAAACTGAGGCCAAACAGTATAAGTTGTAGTATATCCAGACTCTGTTGTATCAATACAGCTGATATGTATTTCTGTGTTCCTGGCTCACATTGAGTGGGTGGGTTTCCTGTGAAATCTGGAATCACTAGTGAGTGAGTAATGCAAATTCCACAACAATGCTTATGTAAAAACCCAGCCTTTTGAATCTTCACCCTGAGGAGAGGGCCATTGACTGATGGCAGGGAAAACTGTAATAGGAGGCCTATCATAGACCTAAATTATATAAAGAAATGGTCAGACTGTCCCAATATGGTTCTTGTACTTGATCTATAACCTAAAATGATTGGCTAACCAAGAAATCAAACCCAGTTTAGAGGTTTGTAAGACTGACACCTACCAATACAAAATGTTGGAGTTAGGGGTGATTGCTGGTAAACTTTTAGCATGCATGTTGGACCCTTTATTGTGAAATGTTTTCTCTGTAATGCTTTTGCTTTAAGAATAAAAGCTGTGTGAAAGCTGACTGATAACCAGTGTATGCTGTTGTAGCGTCTGGAGAAAAGTTAACCACAAGTGTTGGACCCCACTCAAACCTGCTGGTGAAAATACTGAAGTGCAGAGGGACTGAGGACCTAAACACTTGGTCGGGGAGAAAGACATGGGCTTCTGCCTGAGAAAAGTGATGGCTAGAAACCTGAAATCTCAAAAGGTGCTCTCCAGGGGGACTAGAAAGGTAGTGTAAAAGATATAGTTACCTGAAACTGTGATGGATGGATTTTTAAAAATACAATGAGAATAAAAGACATACTAAGAATGATATAGACCTGTAATTAGATAGTGATGGTAACATTTTCCGTGAGGCAGAAGTGTTCATCAAACACATCTGTGTTGAGAGAGGCTGGATGACATATATAGTTTACAGTGATAATGAAATATTCTCTATTCTGATAGCAACTAGGGAGGATGGTAAACAATTAATAAAGTTAAACATTTTAGAATCTGCTAGTTTGGGTTTAAAAATCATTGACTGAGGAGCTATCTGTGACATTGATGTTGGTATTTAATGAATCTTGGAATACTGGAGAATTTCCTGAGGACTGTAACAAATCTAGTGTGCTAATATTTAAAAAGAGTGCCAATATTTTTAAAGGGTAAACAGAATGATCTAGTTAGCTTAACATCACTCGTAGGCAAAATCAGTTAAAGGCTAATACAGGATGAAATCAGCAAAGAATTAAAGAATGGCAAAATACTTAATGTCAATATGGTTTTATAAAAAATAGGTCTTTTCAAACAAATTCTATCCTATTATTAACTTACAAATTCAGTTGACAAAGGTAATTGTGTTGACATTATAAATGGAGGACGCTGTAAGATTAGTATGACCTTTCGGCAAATAAATTAACTCTGTATAAAATCAATACAGCACATAAAATCTGGTTAACTGATCTTAAAATAATTGTCAAAGAGGAATGATCATCCAATGGGGTACTTAGAAAGGAGGCACACAGGGAACTCTTCTTGGTCCATTGCTATTCAACATATTGCTCTATTATTTGGAGGAAAATATAAAATCACTACTGATGAAATTAACAGACAACAAAGAAATTGGTGAATTGGCAAATAAGGATGGAGACAGGCCTGTTATACAGACACATGTAGATCACTTGGTAAGATGGGTTTATTTGAACATGTTTGTAACATATCCAAATGGAAGATTATGCACTGTTCCTTCATCACAATACGAAGAATGTAGGTCATCTCAAGATGTGGGACTGTGTCCTGGTGTTCAGTGAACTGAAAAGGATGTAAAGTTCATGGTGGGAATTCAACTGAGCATGTGCTTGCAAGAGAGCAAACTTGATTCTTGGATGTAAAAGCAGTGACTATTGAATACTGTTGTTAGTGCTTTGAATTCATGTTAGCTTGCTAAGTTGGCTTGTGAAGTTAGGTATTTACTTTTTATTTTCTTATAACCTATTTGGACTTTTATGTTTCATTACTTGTAATCACTTAAAATCTATCTTTCTGCAGCTAATCAACTTACTTTATTATTTTATTTGGTCCAGTGGATTTGGACTGAAGTGTTTTGGATACTCCATTTGGAATAACAGGACTTGTGTATATAATTTTCTATTAAAAGTGACAGAGTTCATATGAGCTTATATTGTCCAGGAGAGAGCTGGGCAGTACAATATACACATTTCTGTGAAAGTCTGGGACTGGAATTGGCTGGTGTTGCTCTGCACTGTAATTCAAGGGTGGCTGGCTGTAGCACTCTTGCAGTACAACAGGGAGTAATTTACTTGCTGCAGGCTGGGTGTGAGCAGACATCCTCAGGTTGGAGAATTGAGGGACATAGCTATTCATCAGTTCAGACTGTACCCTGAGTAATGTCACAGCTACTTCAACTGAAGTCATCATGCTGAGTTTTGACAGGTGAAACAGACATTCACTGTAAAAGGCACATGTTTCCAATGCGCTTTGATACTTGGCACCTTCACTGTTCTTTTCTAGTGATGACTCTGGGACAATGGAAAAATGTTATCTAAAGTGACAATGTTGATTTGAAATGTCAAGAGTTCATTGTCCTCATCCGAGGGCACCACACATACTGCAGAATTAACCATCAGTGTTCTCTATGTGGTTGATACACTCGACTTCTGGATGGGAATTTGTGGCACAGAATGTACAGCTGGCCCAAGGTCCTACAAGAAGGCCTTGGTGGATCTGAGAATTGAACCCTGATTTCTCAAGTCCCACATTATAACTTGACAAGATCATCCTTTCCCTTTTATTTAGGAGGTACGTATGACTGTGAGGGAGCTGCAGAGTGCATAGAAAGCAGTTTCATTGAAACATTTAATGTCTAATATTTAATAAAGTTTTGTGTGTCTGTTGTTAAATCGTTATAAGAGTGGGAGCAAAACTGTTACATTGTGCTAAAGAATGTGTTCAGAAGTCAACAGGACTACTTGCTTGAGCGAGAATTTATCTTGCATGAGCAAAGGTTTACAGGATTATGCTTGAAGGCTGTAACTATGCATAGGCTGAGAGGAAAACTAATCAAATTCTGAAGGCCTTTGCCTTAATGATGGTTTTAAGTGAGTGAATTGATGCATAGGACCACTGTGTGTCCTCTGCACTCATATGAATTTCACCCTGCATTTGTACTGAAGATATAAATGCCTTTTTAATTACACTGTGAATGTCCAGAATATATTTCACAGTTGGAAAGATCAATAAGGTTTGACAGTGAAAGAAAGTGAGAGATTATTCTACCAGTTTCTTGAGCAATATAATCACTAGAAATGGAAATGTTCTTATTTTTGAGGGGAAATTCTTAAAAAATGACCCCAGAGTATGTGCATGTTATTTTTCTATCCAAATGTACCATCTATCTGTTCATTGCTATACAAGATTGTCATGTAAGCGTGCATTGGCTGAATTTTTAAAACCTCATGTCTATCATATTTAATTGTTGTTCTGCTTATGTCATAAATCTGTAGTTGCTCACCATTTTCTTGTATTTTTGCTCTCATTAAATCTTTGCTTTGTACCTCACCGTTGAAACTGTCCCACATTCCAAGTCAATCGGTAAGACCTTTCTGACTTTTATTCCTTAAAGTTCAATATGATCTAAAATGCAGACAAGGTGCTTTTAAAATTATAACTTATAGACCAGATGATAAAAAATATCAGTAGTGGATTCCTAGATTTTGGGCATAAACAAGATGGACAGTTGAAAGGGTTACATGGGTGAGATATACTCAGAAAAATCATTGTTTTGCTTCACCATGAAATGATTTTCATCTGTTTCTTCTAGAATACAATACAATATTTTTTACTAAGAGGAATTTCACTCATCCACATATGCAAGTCAAATTCCATATTTAAACCTGTCGAACTAGAAATAAGTAATCTTATACATATTTTCGAAAGTTTGTTTGTTTGTTTGTTTGTTTGTCCCAAAAGATCTCCAAAACGGTAAGAGCTAGAAACACAAAATTTTGAACGGATACTACTGATTTCCTAACTTAAATAACTGGATTGGTTATCTCGAAATCGGTTCCCCCAGACTCCCAATTGGGCCCACTGATAATTAGCTTTTAGTAGTGCCTGATAATAGGCATTTGCTGGACTCTTCTGTTAAGAGTGTCACATAAACTGCAACTACGAGATCCTTTCCCTATGATAAAAGAAAAAGTATTTCCAATAAAATATGTTTTGTTAAAGTAATTTATGTAGTTCATTCACCACGTCTTTTGTTATCCAGAAATGAGTTAAATGTAAATGCGTTTTGTAAGCACATCACTAGCTATGTTAATTTCTTAAAGTATTTCCAATAAAATATGCTATGTTAATGTAATTGATGTAGTTGATTCATCACACCTTTTACTATATTTTCCCCGGGTGACGCTCGGTATTTCTGCTAGTTTATAATAAGAACCAAACTGGAGACTTCATCTAAAACTCAAATCTAGCCCAACTGGGACAAATCTTTGCAAAACAACATTGAACTTCTGCATACCTTTGCACTTCCTGGTTCTGGCTGAAAGTAGATATGCCAAAATAAGAGATGGTGTTTTTGCAATGTTTGTAGCCAAGTGACAAGCAGTAAGCCATAGAAATCTCAAGACAGAACCTACTCTTTCAGCCCAAGAATTTACCCATTTCTCATTGAAATGCTTGGCAAAGTTTCAAGGACTAAGAATAGAAATGAGTCCCATTTTGCATGATCAAATAGTTTTGATGAATATTTAAACAGATGGGTGTTTATCCAAACCAAAATGTTGTAGTAGTGTTGGTTCCAGGATATTAAAGAGACAAGATGGGTGAGGAGGTATCTTTTATTGGACAAGCTTTTACTGATGAGAGAGACAAGTTTTGGGGCTTACAGAGAGCTTGCTGTTGATCCAATAAAATATATTACCTCACCTACCTTGTCTTATGAATCATCTAAATGTCATCTATAATTAATAATGCTAAAAATTAGCATAGAGAGAGCATAATGCTTTTTTGAACTTAATGCTTTGCAGACATTTACTAATATTGTGCTGTAGATAAGGCTGTTCTATTCTCTGCGCATTATTGAAGTAATGTGAAGTAATTGTCCAGTTCCGCAGAAGTAAGCAGAGTGTGATTAGAAATGAAGAGTTCCCAGCTTCCAGGCCTGTGCCCTAGACACTAGATCACATTCCTTAAAATATTAGATTTGTTTAATTCACATGAAATTCTTTACTTAAATGTAGTTCTTCCAGTTATGAAAGTCAGGCTTGATTTTGATCACACACCATAAATGGGATAGTTTCATGCTCTATCAGTTCTCTCCATCTCACACCTTTCCAGCATCCAACTCCTTAATTTTTTCATTTGAAATTCTGACAATTGGCTGTCAGCACAATATCACTAAGGCTATGTCTAGAGTACAAAGATCAATTGGAAAAAGAAACACAATTTGCAGTATGCAAATTGCATATCTTTTTCCGATTTACTTCCAAAAGAGGCTTTTCCAATATTTGGCCCTTCTACACGGGGCCAAATTTCGGAAAAAAAATCCCTCTTTCGGAACATCCCTTCTTCCTCATAAAACAAGGTTTAAAGGGATGTTGACAAAATGTATCCGCTTTTCCAACATTTTTTTTCAGAAAAGCGGACATGTTCCTTGGACGTGGCAAAGCTTTTCTGGGATATCTCCGATATCCCAGTAAAGCTCTGCAGTCTAGATGTACCCTAATAGTGGCTTCATTTCTACTCTCATAGAAGATAAAGATAAAAAACTTTGCTCTTGTCACTTTGGAGGGCTGGCAAAATCCAATACAGTAAGGAGGGATCTGAAAGGTCTGTGAACTTTTGATGAAGGAAATGGATGCATCAGTTGTGAAGGAGTTTGCCAGTAGGACATAAACAAAAATGATAACTTGTTTGATACTGTACATCTCTGCTACACATACAATATAAACATAAAGGACTAAATTCAGCCCTTAGTGATTCCAAAGTAAATTTAGAATAACTTAATTGAATTCACTGGAGTTACTCTGGATTTACACAGGAATCACTAAAAATAGAGTTTTGTCCTACAAGTTTCCTTGAGTAGTGTTACTTGCTTGGTAGTATCTGAATGTAAAGAATATAAATCTAGAGCTTTCTATTGCATTAACATACAAAAGGCAAAATGGATGAAATATTCCTCAGGGCTGAGTCATGCTGACAGTTACTAGTATTCAATTATTTAATTAGGTAAGTCTTAGCTACTGCCTGGCCTAACTGTAGTTTCAGATATATAGAGCACTCAGCTATTTAAGCCTCAGCTGAGAGCTCATGAAATGGATTTACAAAGAGTTGACAGTCACCTTTGACAGGATTACAGTGCAGGAGTTATTTGTGCTGTTTATAATTTAAAAGATCAAACTCTATGGAAGGCATACAATAGAAGGATGAATGCACTTTGCACAGACCTTGCTGGAAAGAAAAAGCCAGAGCTGTCAAAGCAAAGCTGTCATGCACATCCCTGTTCATATTTTTGCTACAGACTGACAATTTGTGAAAATGCACAGTGGCATATAGAGTACCACATGTGGGGGTACCTTGGACTGAATCTATGTACCAGTTCCTTGGGGGGTTTTTTTGTTGTAAATTATGGCTTACCTAGCAGCTTTAGCAGTGATTTACAATTGACTGTGTGACAGGATCCCTATAGGCTCCTATCTTAACTTGTTAGAAAGCGATAATAAAAGATTTCTCTTGGATGGAGAAAAAGAAAATCAAGTACTTGTGGACTTTATTTAAGAAACATGGAATATGCTGCCCAGTGTGAACCTTCCAACAATAAATAATTGCATTGAAATGAAAGAGCCAGAAAGCAAAGCACATTCTCTGTCCCACAGACTTAAATTGAAACCTAAGACTGTAGCTGTAACCTTAGCTTTCCTGACAGTCATGCAGATGGATTCTCAGATTACTGCCAGCTGAAGTACACAGTTATTTTGAGGGAAATCCCAGTGTTTGAATGTAGCTAAACCCTAGTAAAAAATGGTCTTGCACAAAGGCTTTACAAACACAAGACTACATGTGTAATACTGCTATGCTGAGGGTTGGGTAAGACCTCATTGAAGCTAATAGGAATAAAAATCAACTGCCCTTCATTCAGGTTAAGTGTAAAAAGCAGATACACTCTTTATGGATATAGATAGCTGAACCACTAGTAGTGACTCTGCAGTCTGAGGGATCTTCCCTGGGGTCTGAATGCAAATGCTGGGAGCTGAGTATTGTTTGATGGAGCTCTGTATGTCTGGGAGACAAGCAGCAGAAAACAGACAGCAGCACATACAGCAAGGAAGCTCCATGTACATTCAGAAAAGCAATTGTAGCATGGCCTTGAGGAAAAAACTAAGGCCTTGTTGACTCAACTCTATAGTGTAGCCAAAGCCAGCTTTCATCAGCAAAAGTGTATATGCTACAATGCTCCTTCTGCTGACAAAATTAAACCACCTTAACAAGAGGCATAGATCATTTTGTGTCAAAACTGCATTGACAACATATCAGTGTAGACACTACACTTGGTATGTCATTGTAAATTGCCTCTAAGAGGTATCCCACAATATCCATCCTGACTTCTCTGGTCAGCATTCTCTGCTGCCCTGCATTCAGATACTCAGGCTTTTTGTCCCCCTTTCAAAGACCAGGACATTTTAAAATTCCACTTTCTGTCTGTTTGGCATGGAAAGCTCACATCACATATTCCCAGCTAACTGTAAATTCTTCCCCACTTAGAGTACCCACAACTCCTTGGATCTGTTGGCACAGTGGAAGGAGGGCTGGACAGTTCCATCTCTGTTCTAGTTTTCAGAACTTTAATACCTAAGGTAAGATTTTTTGTGGCGTATTAGATAAGTCTGGGATATACGTCGGTGCTGGGCAAAGATAAAGGAGCTGAAGCATGCGTACCAGAAGGCAAGGGAATCAAACTGTCATCCTTGACAGTGACACCACCTCCTTTGCCGAGAGCCCCGTGGATACTTTGGGGAAGGGGCTGGAGAGAGTGGATCAGTCATAGATGATAAGGTCAAGTTGGAGGATGATGTGGCGCTCACAGCAGGGCCATCTCGGGTGCAGAAGGTAGGGCTTCTCTTCCCCTCTGGAGGGGTTTAGCCAATTCCAGCAATCCATCTCTGGCACACATAATGCAGAGAAAGGGGGCTCTGGCCTCTGGTAAGTGATCTTTTTAGTTTTTGCTGCTTGGTTATATGAGGCATAGCTGTCTGTAGGTGGCTGAAGAGCTAGAAATGTACAAGGCTATGCTTCACATTCCCCTGTGCAGCTACCCAATGCAGTAGGCATCTTCCATATAATCTTAAAGGTAAAGTTAATTAAGAAAGTAACCAGGGTGACTGTCCTCTGATTATGATTAGTCTACAGCAGCGTTTCTTAAAGTGTGTTCCATGGTACACCAGTGTGCCGTGAGGCAGTCAGAGGTGTGCCGCAGAGAGAACAGAAAAATTCTGCTCCTCCCACCCTCGCAGATCCCGTAGACAGGTCCCGCTGCAGCTGCCTCTCCTCCCCCCTCCAGCCCGCAGGACGGCCCCTGTCCCACGGGGCCTCCGGTGCTATGCAGCTTCCTCCTCCTCCTCCACGTGTGCAGGAGGCTGCTTTTACAGTAGCCGCTGCTGCTGGGAGGGGGAGGGGTGGCCGGAGCTGAGGAGCCGCTCCTGGACTGCAGTGTTTTAAAACTGCTGTCTGCGGGGAACCCTGCTCAGGCTCTGCCACTGCCCCCCCCAGGGCACACTCAGGCTCTGCTGCCCCCCATGCGCTGCTGCTCTCTCTCCCTTGCGCCCCTCCCCAGCCTGCTGGGGAAGCAGCAGAGTTTAATCTGCCGGGGACTGTCAGGGTTTCTACTCTCCCGCCCCCTTCCCCCCGCCCTGCCAGTGGGAAGCCTGGCCTGGTGCTGCAGCTGTGCTGGGTTCCCCACTGCATGGGAGGGAGCAGGGACTGAGCTTTCCACCCCCCACTCCTCCCGAGGAACAAGAGCATGCTCCCTGAAGGCTTTCCCTGCTGCAGCAGCGTGCCAAGCCAAGTAAGCGTCCCCCCTCATACAGACCCCGCACTCAAACCCCCCTCACTTGCCTCCCCCTGCCAAGACCCCACATTCCCAGCTTGCTCTGACACCCTGTCCCAAGTCCCCTCCTGCACCTTCCCTCCTGGCCAGACACCTTTCCCCAATACCTGCTCCTGGCCAGACATTCTGCCCCAAGACCCCTCCTCTACTCTTTCTCCTGGCCAGACACTCTGCCCCAAGTCCCCTCCTCACCCTCCCTCCTTGCCAAACACCCTTCCCCGAGACCCTCCTCTACCCTCCCTCCTGGCCAGACACGTGACCTTATTTAGCATTTGTTTATTATTATTCTTACTTTTTTGTGATCTACGTTTTCAGCTCCATGTACCAGACTGTTATTAGGGCAGTCTTCCTGGGGGGGTTGTGGTGCATTTCGATCCCCAGGTCTTCCAGGCCCGGTGGTATATTTTTTTTGCTTGACAAAAAAATCCTTGGTGTTCCCCATAAAAAAAATATTGTTTGGTGTTCCTCAGTCTTAAAAAGTTTAAGAAATACTGGTCTACAGCTATTCTTCTGGAGGCCATGAGCACAAAGGATCGGATTTTGCAGTCCTCACTCATGTGAGCAGAGGGTACAGGACTAAGGTCTAATTGAGGCTCACTTCAGCTTTTTTCTGATTGTGGCCTAGTTTTCAGTTGATCAGCATTAAAACTGTGGTAATAAACCAATTCAGATAAAAAAAGACCCTGTTCTGAAGCTTCCAAAACTGAATCAAATCAAACTTTTTATTTTAATTCAAGGAAACATAGGGCTTTCTGTTTGTTTTAATTTCCTCTGTCTACTTTTCTGAGTTTGACCATCACCGGTAAAAACATTACCAAAATACTACACTGAGTTTATATTCCCATATTTTTGACCTGCCATGTACCAGGGAACAGAAAAAAACTTACAAAAATGAGGCATCAGCTCAGTTTCTAAACCAAAATGTTTCAGAAATACTACAGATGAGCTTATCTGCATAGATCTTGTGAATGTGTTGACATTCACTTAATATAACATTCAACAATAAAATGAGGAATGGCAAATTCTAAGCTCTGAATGAAGCCTTCTCTTCTCATCAATGTCTTTCCGTTTTGTGTAAATCTGATCGCTCAGCTTATGCAAATCAAAATGGATTTTTAAGACTGTAATCATACTCTGGAAAAATACCACGTTGCCATTCAAAAGGCATTTTTAATTATTCTTTACAATCCACTGCCCAGCCACATAAAAATATTAACCTGTCCAAATATATAAGTATAAGAAGAGGCATATTTTCATCTTAAAAATAGAACATATGACAATTTAATCCCTGTATTAGCCACATGGGAGAAGCATTTAACTCCAAGCTCATTTTCAAAATATATATGTAAGAAATTTATAAATACCCAGATTACACATTGTATAATAATGCTCTTCTCTAAATTATAATGACCAGATCCTAGGGTGATAACAGAAATAAGACAATTAGTAACAAACTCATCAACCAATATTCCATTCGGAGACCAACTAGAACTAGATTCTATTTCATTGAACTATCTGAACTAAGACTAGAGACAGACTTTAAGATATTTTGATATGTTACATTTCTTAACAGGACTCCAGACAATAGAGAGGAAAGTACCTTAGTCAGCCTTTTACTGTAGTTGGAAGTTGTTTATGGCATGTCTACAGCACAGACTTAATTACTGTGGTGGCTGATGTCCACTCTGCCCTCCTTCTGTGGGTGAAGTGCATCCTCACCAGGAGCACTTCCATCAAGTGAAGAGGGGCAGTGTAGGGGTCTGAGAGCCAGTGTGGGGGGCCTGAGATATCAAGTTGAAGTTGGGCCTTCTGATTTTTTGTTGTTGTTTGTTGTTCCTACTATTCCATCAGTTCTAGTCACAGAGGTAAATATCTTCTGAGGAAAATTGCTCATTGTGACCATTTAGGACAGATCAAACAATTGAGGAGAAAGTCATTATAATACTACTTCCAAAACACATGTTGCTTTTTTAAAGAATCACGGTATAAATCAATAGATCCTTGCAGCATTTTACAGGAGAGTCTGTATTACAAGAGTTATTGTTTCCCTTCAGAGCTTAACAGTTTATGTTGAAGAGGCCAGAAAGAGGTTACACAAACACTTTTTCCTTTCCCATTTATTCTGGTTCCTTTTAATCGTGTTCCATAAATTTTGCTGGTTTTCATTTCACAGCTCAAACAACTGAGCTTCACCTTAGGCCACGTTTACACTACAGGATCTATAACAGCATAGCTATGGCACCCATCTATACCAACATAAACCTGTAATGTAGGCAGTCTAGTGTGACAGAAGAGGGTTTTCAGTCACTGTATGAAGTCAAATTTTCTGAGCAATGACCAAAATATTCTTTCATTGTGTCTATGTTGTTGTAGCTACTTTGCTCAGGCATTTAGATTTTTCAAACTTCTGAGCTGTCTAGCTATGTCAGCTTCAGTGTTAAGTGTAGACCAGGCCTTAGTTACTGGTAGAACATCAGCCTGCAAATTTGTGCATAAGTTAATACATTCACAAATCTTCATGAATGTGTGTAAAATTGATCCACTGTTTGTAAACTTCCTCATTTATTATTAGGGAACTAATCTGTTTTAAACTATGAGACTGTTGTTCCATATTAACCAAAGATGTGAATTGAACCCTATTTAGTTAAACGGATACAGACCCCTGAGTGGAAGTTTTGGTTTAAATCAGATATATTTCAGCATAGTACCAATTTAAACTAAAATGATATCAAACATTTTTGAACCAAAATACAAATGTTCACACAGGTTTTTGTGTTGATATAATTAAATAGGAATAGATGGACACCTTGGGTGAAATCAACGCCATTTTCCCTTGTAGACAAGCCTTGAATGAAAATGGCAACATTGATCCTTCTGGATAAAACCAATTTTTCCTGAGTTTGTCCTGAGTAGAAATTAATTCTTCTTGTCTAATTCATATATTCATTTTCATATTCAAATATCTTTTATTTTTACAACAAGATGAGTTTTTTACATACACAAATTACCTTTTAGTTTTGTGAGCTACCAGACCAAAAAATGTCTTGCCTTTGTGCATTTGTCATTTTCTTGGGCACAGTGAGCATTTTTGTGCACAACTGTAATGATTACACTATTTTAAAAAGGTGAAAGGTCTGAAAGACAAATACAGTAGTGTTTACTGACATGTGAATTAGGTTGTTAGTTTAAAGGCAAGAGCTAAATTTCATTACACCACTTTTTTTCAGTTCCATTCCCTTCAGCTTCCCTTTTTGTACTTATTCTCTACAAAACAAAGCTTGCACCAACTGAGCATGCACTTCTCTAAATTAACTCAACATGCACTTTTCTAAATTGAAAGAACAAACTTTTTACTCTTCCTAAAAATATCATCTTTATCTTCCCCCAATAGTAGTCTGGAAGTTGTTTGTATTGAGCTCAGTGTCAGGATTACTTTGTATCATTTTCACCAATACAAATAGCTATTTCACAATGATTTTTAAAAAATGTACAGTAATTTGATTGTCATCTTGTGAACAATGAAAAGAATGGTTGCCAAGAGACTAAAATGCTGCTTAGGGTATAGGCTGTGAAAGGGACTCACACTAACTGCAAATCAAGAACTTGCAAATGGAAAATGTTTGCAGTAGCATTCCCCAATAGGCAGGGTTTTCACTTGGTTGGCCGCACCAATAAAACAGGTGTGGGAAACAATACAGGATACCTCATGCCTGTAAATTACTAAGAGATAGCATGTTTTTATTCTTCTATTGCTTGATCTTTTATATGACCACCAGTGACTTTTAATGGCTGTTTTATAAGGCAGATTTACAATGGATCTTTCATGCAGATAGCAGTATAGAGTAAATTAAAGTCAGCCTTGGATTTTCATTAGTTTATAGATGGAAGGAGTTCCCCATTCATTTGACATTTTCTTCATTGTTAGACTTCCAAATAAACCTGCAGGCTGCGTCTAGACTGGCATAATTTTGCGCAAAAGCAGCCGCTTTTGCGCAAAATCTTTGCCGCCTGCCTACACTGGCCGCTTGTATTTGTGCAAGAACACTGACTTTGTAATGTACAAAATCAGTGGTTCTTGCGCAAATACTCCGACGCTCCCGCTCAGGGATAAGCCCTCTTGCGCAAGTATTCTTGCACAAGAGGGCCAGTGTAGACAGCCACATTTAATTCTTGTGCAAGAAAGTCCGATGGCTAAAATGGCCATCGGAGCTTTCTTGCGCAAGAGAGCGTCTACACTGGGCATGGATGCTTTGTGCAAAAGCAAATCTTTTGCGCAAAGGCACATGCTAGTATAGACTCTCTCTTGCGCAAATACTTTTAACGGAAAAACTTTTCCGTTAAAAGTATTTGCACAAAATCTTGCCAATTTAGATGCAGCCGCAGGCTTTAGTTATTTACCTATTTATTACAATAGACTAATGTCATTTTCAGAAACAATTTGTACAGATATTTTGACTTGAAAAACCAAACGTCACATACATGTAAGAAGTATTCTTCAGTTGAAGTAAAGGGTTAAGCTCCTGTCACTTATTCCTTTTGCTCAGAATCAACTCCAATCATATGTCTGAGCATTTAACTGGGTGAAGCCAGAACTTCTGTATTTCTATCTGGAAATGTCGTTCATTATTCTTTATTTCAAATTCCTATTTACCCAAAGGAAATACTGTAAGGTAAACTTTTAGTTTTTTGCTGGCATGCTGATTTCAGTCTAATGTTACAACGTTTTTGGGAGTCACTTTTATTATTATTATATTAATTTAGAGTTTAGGGCCAGAAGAGACCATGGGTATGTTTACACTGCCACCCTAGTTCGAACTAGGGTGGCTAATGTAGGCATTCAAACTTGCAAATGAAGCCCAGGATTTAAATATCCCGGGCTTCATTTGCATGTTCCCGGGCGCCGCCATTTTTAAATGCCCCGTAGTTCGAACTACCTGCCCGCGGCTACATGCGGCATGGACTAGGTAGTTCGAATTAAAGCTCTTAATTCGATCTACCGTTATTCTTCCTGCAAGGGGAACATGCAAATGAAGCCCGGGATATTTAAATCCTGGGCTTCATTTGCAAATTCGAATGCCTACATTAGCTACCCTAGTTTGAACTAGTGTGGCAGTGTAGACATACCCCATTAGATCATGAAGTCTAACCACCTGTGCATCATAGGCCATTGCATTTCATCACACTACTGCTGTATTAATTCCAATATTTTGTGTTTGATTACAGCCTTCCAGAAAGACATCCAGTCTTAATGTGAAGACAAAAAGTTAGAAAATCCACCTTGGTAGTTTGTTCCAGTGATTAATCAGCCTCACTGTTTAAAAAAAATTGGGCCCACATTCTAATTTAAATTTGTCTGGCTTCAGCTACTAGCCATTGGTTTTTGTTATGCCTGTCTCTGCTAGATTAAAGAGTCTTTTAGCATCCATTATTTTTTCCCCATGAAGGTACTTATACATTGCAATCAATTCAATTTGTTCTCAATCTTCTTGTTGATAAGCTAAAGAGACCGAGCTGCTTAATTCTCTCATATAAGCCATTTTTTCCAGCCAGGTAAAATCACTACCCTACTCCATTGCTATATTTTATAATACCAAAGCCCTGCAGAAGTACGCCCACCTCACATATGCACTTTCTTCCTCTCTGATCTCTTCACTTGTACTTACTATGGTTCTGTTCTTCCATCCTGTAGGACAAGGTTGAGGCCCATTCATTCTGTTTTGGTCAATTTGGAGCAAGATACAACACAAAGTTCTCTCCTTCCAATGAGAAGCAGCACTCTGGGCCAGGAGGGTGGGACGAGGCTTCCATGCTGCTGTTCCTGGAAGTGGTCATTGCAAATTTTTCATAGCCTGGCTGGCTTTAACTACTCACTGGACTGTACTCCATGGTCAGTCTAGTGCCTGAGCTGTTGCCCCCACCAGTGGCCAGAGCTGTGCTGGAGAGGTATGAGACAGTGTGTGTGTGTGTGTGTGTGTGTGTGTGTGTGTGTGTTTGGGTTGGGGGGGCAGAGTTGGTGGGAAGACTGGGAAGGGGAGCACAGGGCAATGCACTGGGGGGAACAAAGGCAGGATAATGGTATTGTGAGTGGGAATGGTGTAGGAGGCTGATGGGGAAGGAAGGAGTGGAAGGGATCGTGGGCATCTAGCAGTAAAGAGTGTTTATTATTATCCCGTTTCTTATGAAGGGGAACCCACATGCCTTATGGAGCAATCAGGAAAGGGGAGACCCATGGAGCTGTCCCCCTCTCTCCACAGAGTACAGCAGCTATAAAACAAGAATCTCTTCCCCACATCCCATATAGTAATGAGGATGGACAACCTCCTCTCCACCTTATGAAATTGCCCTTCTCTCCATACCAAGATAGCCTGTTGGAGTGGGAAAAGCATGTCTGGGCTCTGCTCTCAGTGGACATGCACTGGGAGAGCATTGGAGGGAAAGAATGCTTTCTGAAGTGCCAGAACATAGCTCTGTCCTGGATTTGAGGTTCTGGAGTGACATTTCAAGCCTCTCTGGCAGCACTATATCCCATCCCTTCTTGTGTTCACTGCTTCCCTGTTTATACCTCCTAGGGTGGCAGTCATTCTTTTTGGCATAGTACTGCACTGGAAGCGCATGCTGCATTGCTTCTTCACTACACAAACTTTTTCATTTTCCAGGGTATAGCACCCTATTCTGTAAGTATGGACTGCATTCCTCCTTTTCAGATCTCTAACTTTGCATTTGGCTGTATTCAAATGGATAGTGTTTGAATGACTGCCCTGTCCTCCTCATTGCATCTGCCAATCTCTGTGTTGTCTCCAAATTTTATCAACAGTAATTTCTACATTTTCTTCCAGATAACTTCTGGTATAGTATTGGGCCAATCCCCCGAGAACCCCATGGGAAAGACTCTATTCAATGATGGTTCCCCATTGACAATTACTTTTTGAGACCTGTCAGCTCTGTATTATTATTTTGTTATTTAATTGTGTTATAGGGGTGATATTGGGAGGATGGGTGGGGTCACAGACAAAGATCTACTCCCTAGATCTGGGTGGGAGGTTTGTGAGGGTGCAAGGTCTGAGTGGGAGGTAGGGTGTAGGAGCAGGCTGGGGGTAGGGTGTCTGGCCAGGGGAGTGGGAGCAGGAACAGGCTGAGAGCTGGATATCTGGCTGGGGGGGGAGAGGGCAAGGGGAAGGAGGCAGGAGTGGGCTGCGGGCAGGGTGTCTTTCCCAGCCTAGGGAAGGAAAACGGCAGCCTGTGGAGCCATTTTTGGCTCCACTTGTTCCCCGCATACTGGATCCAGTGGGGATGATTGGGGCTTTTTCTCCCCTCCCCACCCCCCACCCTTGTGCAGGAAGCAGGCACTGGTGTTCCAATCTTGCAGGGAGCCATAAAACTATAGCATCAATGTAGGTTCCCTGTTGTCAGCGGAGCAAGAGGGAGCTGAGCTGGAGCTCCAAAAGAGACATATCTGGCTCCCCTAGTGAGCCGTAGGTTGACAACCCCTGGGCTAGACAAAGCGGAGAGTTGTAGGCTGTTATAAAAGGAGCTGCAGTGCAGTTTGCAGTCACTTGTTGCTTGAAGCCTGAGGAATGTAGTTGATGCTCTTGGCTAGTCTATGGGAACTGCAGCACCATGGACAGATCAGTGGTGAAAGGAACCAGGAGAGTGAGAAAGTGTTCTGGGCTGGCTGCTGGACTTGAACATAGAAGAGTCCTGTGGTACGGGTGAAGAGATCTGGCTCAGAGAACTGAAAGCTGTTTTGTTAAAGTGACATGGTGTGTGTGTGACTACTATTCGTAGGATCCATGGGTGTGGCTGGGTTCTGTGTCCCTGCCATAGGTCACCTGAAAAATGAGCTGCAGTTGGATGCAGTCGATTTAACCCCCAAAAGAGGATCTGAGCTACTTAGTGGTCTAGCTGAAGAGCCTGGTTCAGAAGGAATCATAGATAGTAAAACCATTGCCTTTAGGGAGGAAGTTACAGGGTTATGTTTCATACCAGGCCCACAACTATTAAAGATTGCAGACCCATCTGATCAGAAGGGGGAACCTGTGAGAGGTGGATGCCACACCATTACAGCGCTATTGGGGGTAGCTTGTAGTTTACATGATAAATTATTATAATGCTTAGATGCCATGGCAATCAGGATTTTAAATCACTAAATAATAAAAATACTTCAAATGAGAACTTCAATGTATAAAAGATGGTGGCCATGAGTGAGCCCAGTGCCACTTTTAAAACATTCAGTAAGTTCTTTTAAAAGTCTCTTGAAGTGACATATCAGCTTCAATAGAAACATGGGTGCAATCTAGCAATCTATTTGTTTTCCATTTGATTATCCTGCAGAGCTGCAGTAGCAAGGTGTGGATGATGGCTCTGAAGCACAGCCAGCTTTCTATAACCGAGTCATCT
This sequence comes from Rafetus swinhoei, assembly GCA_019425775.1. NCBI lineage: Eukaryota > Metazoa > Chordata > Testudines > Trionychidae > Rafetus > Rafetus swinhoei. Next base: position 62,911,845 of record CM033427.1, read on the forward strand.
TCAATTTTACGAGAATAAATATCCTCCCCTGGGAGCTACCATATACATTAATAGGGCTATAGCAGTGCTTTGTGGCAGCCAGAATCCCTAGGAGTCTCAGCTACAGTCCTCCTGGAGACTGCACACTAGTAAACCTGCAGTACCACCCTTGCAGAGAATGGAGTTCAATGTTGATAAATGAAAAGTAATGCATATAATCCTAATCCCAACTATACATACAAAATGATGTGGTCTAAATTAGCTGTTACCAGTCAAGAGAGATCTTGGAGTCATTGTGGTTAGTTCTCTGAAAAGATCCACTCAATGTGAGGTGGTGGTCAAAAAAAGCTGACAATGTTAGGAACCATTAGGAAATGCATAGATAAGATGGAAAATACCATAATGCCACTATGTAAATCATGATATGCCCATGCCTTGAATGCTGCATGAAGTTCTGGACATGTAATCTAAAAAAATAAATGGTCAAGAGTGACACATGGGGGTCATCAAAGGTCATGTGCCCCAAATTCTGTGGAGGGAGGGGCAAGAGGCCAGCAGCCAACAGAGCTGTCCCATCCAGGGGCAACTGCCCGGGCCCCATGCTTGGAGGGGGCTCCTCGGGGCCCAGAGCAGCCAGAGGGACTAGTGGGAGTCCTGGCTTCAGCAGTAGGGATTGGGCCTACCCCTGCACTCCCTGGCAACCTGGTCCCAGCTCACTCTGCTCCCTTGGCTCCCAGCCATGTTACTTGTGGAAGGGAGATTGGGGGCAGGAATTGAACTGCCTCCCCGCATTCACCAGCTTTGGGAAGTGGAGCGATGCCACTGACAGTGGGGTTGGGGGGATCAAATCAGGCTGTAGCTGGCTGTCCCCTGGGCTAGGGCTGGGATGGGGGGAGTCATGTGGCCAGTGTTCTCTTGTGTCTCCCCCTCACAGTTGTCTATAAAAACCTGAGTGGTGTGGAGAAAGTTGAATAAGGAATCATCCAATGGAATTAATAAGCATCAGGTTTTAAACAAACAAAAGGAATTCATTCTTCTAACAATACGCAGCCAAGTTGTAGAATGCATTGCCAGAGAATGTTGCGAAGGCCAAAACTATAATTGGGTTAAAAAAAGAATTGATACATCCATCAATAGCTATTAGTGAAGATGGTCAGGGATGCAATCTCTATGCCTCTGACTGCAGAGGGTAGACCTGGACAACAATGAATAGAATAATTAATGATTGCCGTGTTAAGTTTTTTCCCTTAGAAGCATCCTACATTAGCCACTGATGTAGCATCTCAGTCTGACCTAATATGGTAATTCTTTTGTTTATTATGTAAAGTAATACCCAAAACAGAGATAAGGAGGAAAAGGTCACTATCGTGTTAGAGGCAAAATGCTATATGGTAAATTTTGAATCTGGGGTGACACACAATACTTCTAGCTATGATATAAATGTGAATGGATTTGAAGTCATATTTTGGAGCACAGCTTCTGTGTAAGGAGAAATGCATACTGCAAGAAACAAATTCCTGGAGGAAGTGGCATGGATATTTCCTCTTCATATCTTAATTTGTCTCTTAAGTTGCCTAAGCATAGTTTTTGGTCACTTGAACATTAATATAGTACTGCAAGTGTAGTCAAAATCAAATTGACTATAGTAGCTAGGAGCAAATCTTTAGTATGTTCATTTCATAATGAGGTGACATGAACTGTCTGGAAAGCAGGAGTTACTAGAGCTTAGCACAGGTGCTACTTGTCTAAGCCTGTGATCACATTTTGTTCTCCTTACAATAGAAGTGTCTTACATTTCACTGGACTTGCTACCTTTTGGCAGTGATGGGACTTCACTGCCACTCAAGTATTCTCTTTGAAATAAAAAAAAAACTAAGCTACTCCAAATTATGTAGTACTAAAGCAACAATATGACTTTTCCATGGCTGTAGGATGGATGACATAGATAAATGTAATATCATTTAAAGGCTGAGGACACTGTGTTTTAAAGTAGAAATCTTCCAAATTTCATCGTAGCCAAAGAGGGCAGAAGCTTGGCATATGCTCTGGTGATGGTTTCTCTTTCTATTTTTCTTCAGCACAGCTGCAATTTAAACTTTGATTTGTAAGCACAACCTTTTTTGGTAGTTAAACTTCAAAGTTCCACATGTTCTGCTGAGTATTTCATGTATAGGTGCTATTCACTTTGGGGAAAGTTTCATATTATTTAAAGGGATTCATCCTACACCAACTACACACATCCATCTAGATTCATATATTAAAATGTTCTCCATTTGTTAGAATGAAATTACCTTTACTCAGTTTGGGATTTTCCCTGCCTTCTGGAAAGTTGTAACATGGCTGCTTTGACAAAAGCTCATTTCTAAAAGCAAAACAACCACAAAATTCTTCACTCTCCACTTAATGCTGGAGCAGGTTGGGAATCTTTCTATGAAATGTCTTTTTTGTCAGACAAAGCCAATGTGTTGAGAGTAAAACTCTCCATGGGAATATATCAGATTCAACTAAAACTTTTGTCAGGAAAGGCTCCTCAGGCCTGGGATGGCATATCTGGTCAAAATGAGAGAAAGAAAGATGAGCGTCCTTCCACTCCCAAATGGACCTGCTCTGCTTGATTTAGAGCAGGGACTAGAACCCAGCTCTATCACCTCTAATGGTGAACATCACAACCCCTGGCTATATATTATTCTAGGGGTTTGAACTGAGTCTGTATGTCTGTGTCTCACTCTTGTTTGCTTTTGGTTTAAAACCTTTGAAAGTCTCAGTTTGTCTTGATGCAGATGAACAAGTTTATTCCAAAATTTCTTAGTCAATAGGAAAACCATTTTCTGCCCAACTCTAGTTGATGAAGACAACACTTTCAGCTGCCCAAGGCCTATTTGGAGTTTTTATTTTAATTCTAAATTTCAAAGCTTACCATAGTTACTCACCCAGCTAAAGGAACATAGCTTCACAGAGCAGGACAATTTCATTAGCAGTGGGATTTAGGTAATGTAGACCTTGTGCTGGCCTATGCCCCCGGAGACTATTGCTGTATCTGAGTTCAGTAAGAGCAGGTTCTGCTGTATTTTAAAGAGATATTCAGTTCCAAGATGTAAAGTTAGTGACTACTAGAGGATTGTTTCTCATACATGTCAAACATGCAGTTAACACTGAAATAATAAATAATTAAGTCTGACCCAACATATCTTCTCTGTTAGATGAACACCTCTTCCACTGCTTTATTTTTTTAGCTACCTGTATCCCCCCTTAAGAACACATGCAAGCTCCTACTTGCATGCAACTTGGGGGATAGGAAAGACTATCCCTCGATAGTCTAACAGATAGTTCATTGAGCTGCATGCCATGTGACAGGAGTTTGAATGCCAGCTTTTCCTCTAACTGCTGCTAATATCTCTGTGCCCTCACAACCCTTATTAATATTGACAATTAAAGGTCTGCTTCCATTGACATTGTAGAAAACTGTAAAAGATAAGTGCTTCCCAGGATCCAGCCCTAAATTGATCAGAGCCTTAAGTTCTGCTAAATCTTTGAGCCTACTTCATGGTAGGGAAAGATAGACTAGAGCTGGGCAGTAAATGGGTTTCCTTGTGAAAATGTTGAAGACTTAAAAATTACCATTCTTTACTGGAATGAAACAGAGACCTCCTGAAGTTGTTTGTGTGTCTGTTTTGTGTTGTGTCACACAACAAGAGGAGGTTGGGTAACCAGATTTAAATTTTCGCTTTGTCATTGTCCCACATTCCAGGGAAGTACCTTCACTGCCAAGCTATTGGTTGTTCTGGAATGGGGGAGGATTTCTGATTCTCATGGAATTTCTGGTCAAAAGTAACCCTTCACAATTAAAGTTTAATCAAAACTAGTACTTCCATCAAAGTTTTGGATTTGGATTTGATGACTTGTCATTTTCTGACCAAAACAAACAAACCAATTTTTTTGTCAAATTCCTGTCCAGCTCCAGTACAGACTGAGAGATACGAAAGAGGTGCTCTGTATTCAACTCTTCATCCATAATCAAGAAGTCTGTTCTGCTTTAATTGAACTGTAAGAAGCTTCTCTTCAAAAGATTACTTCTTCTTTAGGTGCTTCTAACAGAAATGTAATTAAGTGCAATTAGGTTGCTGGTTTGATGAGGTGTAGCTGACCTTTGTCTCGTCTTTATCACTTATGGAGTGACAATGCAGATAAGATGGATAGTACAATGTTTTTCATTGTTTATTGGTTATATTAAGGAGGGATTAATGGAGCTAAATGGATTAATGGAGTTAATCCAGTTAATAAAAAAGCAGTTCCTTCATTTGTAAAATAGCCTTAAATATTGTTTTCAGTTCCTAAAATTCCACTAGTAATAACTATTAACCATATATCTTGGTTGGGATCTATTCTTTCACTCTGCCTCTGCTGTATTTAAATAGGCTAGTGCTATTTTATTCAACATAACATCTTGATCAATGGATACACTTGCTAAGGGGTTCAATTATGGATGGAACCAGCTAATGATAAAATATTGATTATTTTTACCTAAGTATTGACTATATTCACTAAAGTGCACGAAAAATCAGAAGACAATACAGCCGCTCCCCGAGTTATGAATAAGTTACGCCCAACGCTTGGTCCGTAACTCGAAGTGTTCGTAACTCGGATCCCATAGAGTTACATGGCGACCGCGCTGTTCATAAGCGTGGATCGCCGTTCGTAACTTGGATCCGCATTTATGACCGCTTTGGTTGTAAGTGCGGATGGTCGTAAGTGGAGGTGGTCGTAACTCGGGGAGCGGCTGTATACTGAGTGTTCAGTAATGAAACTTGTTTTAAGCAACTAATCAAGAGACAAAGAAAAACTGGAGGTGGTCTTGAGATGGAAAATCTGGGGGTTACTTTAGAGAGATCTCTAAAGTTAGTAGGCTCTCTCACAAGAATGGGCTATCTGATTAATCATGATCATCTAAAACACTTGTGTCTTCGTCTATATTGTATTTTTGAGTCACGTGAGCTAATATGTTAACATTTGAATATTATCGTGTGTGAAACTGAGGCCCATGGGAACTTGTCTGGGTTTTTGGGAAAGTCTTGAAGTGAGAAATATAGTTCTTCAGGAGGGAATCCTCCTTGCACCAAATAACATTACTCACCTTATCACACTTTTTTACAGTTCATTTTTCAATAATTCTTTCTTTACTTATATTTTAAGGGTTGTGAGTCTAGATCATTTTATTTTGACATCAAGAGTAACAGGACAAACTAGTTAACAAAGAGTGGAGGAAATGTGAAGAATAAGTAATTAAAATGACAGTAAAAACCCCTGGAAATCTTTAGTTTTGGGTTCTTTAAGACTGGGTAGTGTGGGGACGTTTGCTTTGCCATTATCCATGGTCTATCTGTTCAGCTCATAAGCAGATTTCACTTTTCTAGTGTTTTTAGTCTTGCTGCTTTAGCAGACATTAATTTAATTGAAAAAGGAAATTAGTGTAAGTGTACTGAGTGATGAAAATTTAGATGTTACTGCCCAAAAGATCGGTGTGGTATTGTATAGCTAGAACAGCTGCCAAAAGAGTTCCTTGAGGAACTCAACATAATGTGTTTGCATTAAAAGGAATTTGTTCCCACAGTGCTACAAATGGAAATTTTTGAAAAGGAAAAACTACAACAGCATAGCAAGAGTCATATCCCTCCAGATTTTAAGGCGTTCTTGCAGAATAACACTGTCTTAAAAGTAGAGAGGACAATACTGAAATTTGACAGCCCTAATCCAATGCAAGGAGAGTCATGTTTTTGGGAACCTAGTTCCAGATCAGACCTAAGATAAAATTTTAGCCCCATTAAAGTCAGTGGGACTTGAGTGGTTTTAGAATTGGTGGCAGGGAACTAGGTTCCATTTGAAAAAATGTGTTGTCACTGCTCAATGCTTGGCTCTCCCTGATTTCTTCAGGTTCCACCTCTTTCTGCTGAAGAAGATTGCTCTGTCCTTATCCAATAATATTGCCATCACAGGCCCATGCCTCTGGTGCTCTTCCCTCCATCTAGCAGCCACTGTCACCTCTTCTTCTCCCAGAGTACCACACCTGCCAGAATGCATTGTGCTTTGGAGCTTGTTTTCCCACATACCAAAATCTTTCTTTACTCCAATTTCTTGGAGGAAAGGGGCCTGTTGCCTTTGAAATTATACAACATTTTGGTACAGCCTTTCGCTTTCCCAAGACAGTAGTTTTTTTAAACATCTGAATAGAGTAATTTTGGGATTCGTGTCTATCTAGTGCAGTGTTGTGCACTCTGCAAAGATTGTTGCTACACTTTTATGTGCTCAGAAGATATTTACTAGGGAGAGTCTGAATTTTGGAATTTGATTGCCCAGGGAATAGTCAGTTTGAAATCTAATGAATAAGATAAGAAATCTTCTCATGAATAGATATTGAGCACCCCCAAGATATCATTATAATAGGAAGAAAATGAACTCTAACTTCTGCATTATTGAACAGTTCATGCTAGCTTTAAATATGACACTCAGGGTCATATTTCATTTCCATATTTTATGAGCCTAGTAATACTTTTTACTAAATGCCCACAGTAAGAGATTACAGCTATGGCAGATTTTCATTACCATCTGGCTATTTGATTAATACATGCAGCTGTTTGCACTAGGATGACCACAAAGTTAGAACCCTTTTCTTTTCTTTTGGTTTTTTTAAAGCTTAACATAATGCCTGGAGGTGACAGTGTTATTGCTGTCTGTTTCTTTCTCTCTATTTATGATACTTGTCCCGCAAATTCATTTTTGCTGTAGGTCTCAAGTAGATGTCACTGAAGTGTACCACTTCTAGCAGGAGAGCTGACACACCTGCCGGGCCCTGGGCAAAGGGGAGGGGGGCACTTCTGCAATCCTGGAAGGGGTGGAGACTCAAACAGAAGAGGCAGGGACAGGGCAGCCAGCCCTCAGCATCTCCCGGATTGAGGGAGATGCCAGCTCTCAGACTGCCCAGAGGTCGGGTGTTGATTTAAATTACTTAGGACTGCTGCTGCTATAATAATGGCAGCATCTGGGAGCCCCAAGCCCTTTTGAATTTCTGGGTGCTGGGGCAGTTGCCCCCTTTGCTCTCCCTGTCAGTGGGCCTGACTTCAAGATTGATCTTAATCTATGTACCTGTGCCTGCTAAATCATAATGGCAGCTGAGTTAGTAGAAAGACTCATTAAGAAAATGTCAGTTGTCAACACTGAGCATTTTTCAACTGAAAGGAAGAAGTGGGCTTGAATACCATGAGGCCAACTTCTTTGCTGGTGTTCATTGGGACAGTGTATTGGTCCTAAGAGACTAGGGGCTTGTCCACACTCAGAGTGTGTCGAGACTACAGGGATTTTTGGAAAAAAGTAGCCTTTTTTGAAAAATCTTTACCTGCGTCTAGACTGCCGCCGCGTTCTGTCGACAGTAAATTGAAAGAACGTGGAGGTTTTGTTGACAGCGGTAAACCTCATTTTATGAGGAATAATGCTATTTTTGACAGAGATCTGTCGAAAAAAGGTATGTGTAGACACGGGGAAGTTTTTTTTCCAAAAATAAAGGCCTCCAGGAAAAAGCACTGGTAGACACTCCTTGCCAGACCTTTCGCCTCTATTGTTTCTGGCTATAGCCATCTTTAAAAGGCACAGGCACCCAGGAGAAGCATTGTGGCAGCAAGCCAGCTCCAAGCAGGACCCTGACCGCTTGGCTTTTCCTGGTAGGCCCACTTACAGCCATGTCACAGGCACAAGACCCCTGAGACCCCTCTGGCCCTTCCAGGGACACATCCCAGGACCAAGCCAGGGGCACCTAAACCCGGGCACCATCATGGTCTGGCCCTGAGATCAAAACCCTCTTGGAGCTCTGGTCTGAGGAGGAGTCTCTGCAGGCCCTGCAGTCCAGGAGGAGAAGTGCGGACATTTATGCCTGAATGGCAGATGGCCTAGCCAAAAAAGGCCACCACCCCCGCACACTAGACCAAGTGCGAGCCAAGCTCAAGGAGCTGCGGCTGGGGTATGTCAGGGCCCATGAGCACAGCTCCCCGTCTGGGGAAGCAGCACACTATTGTGCCTACTATGAGGACCTGGACCGAATCCTGGGCAGGGAAACCCTTGTCTCTGGAGAAGGTTGTGGAGTCAGGGCGGGGGAGACCTGTGCAGCAGCGGCTGCAGCTCCAGGACGACATCCCTGAGGACCAGCAGCTCCAAGATGAGGAGGAGGAGGAGACCAGGAGCATAGTGACCCTCACCCTGGAGCCGGTCCCCCAGATGCAGGAGGCCTCCCAGACATCTTCGGACACTGCGGAGGGAACATCAGGTGAGTGCTGTGAGGATCCAATGCACCCAGGGCAGGGGAGGTGGGACCAAAGGGGATGATGCGATATTGTGACGTGTCATGCTGATCACAGCCTGGGAGGCCTCACACGTGGCTGACCGCAGGGAGGGCCATCCTACCCCTTCACCTGCTTGGGTGTAAGGCAACACCTACTCCTGCAGACAGTGATGCCAGGTGCAGGCATGGGTTGGGGACCCTGAGATGTCCACACAGCTCCTGGTCTCTCTGCAACCTGTGGGAACCACAACCGTGGCCCGACACTTGTCTGTGCTGCTTGGCTGTGGTGTGTGTGTGAGGGGGGCTGGATGGTGGCCTGCATGCCCTCTGGGCTCCAGTGAGGCCATGGCTGCTGGCCAGGCCAAACCAGGTCTTGCTGAGACCACATCAGCATCCCCTGACCCTAGGACAGGTACTGACTGCAGTGAAGGAGGGCATGCCCTCTCAGGGAAAGTGTGAGCAGGGAAAGTGTGAGCATGCATGACCGACTGCTTTTCCCTCTTGTCCTCCACAGCTGAACCAACCATCCAGGAGGGGCGCTCCACACCTGTCCCACCACCCAGATGGCTGCATGGAACCCGCCGTCACTCACATAACTGGAACTGATGCGCCAGCACATCTCGGTCCTTTAAAGGATGCAGGTCACATTTTCCGATAGGATGCGGGCAGACGCAGAGTGGTGCACTCGCTTGCTGGACGAGTTCGTCCAGCAGCGCACTGCTATTTGTGCTGCTATCTGGGAGGCGATGGCCTTCCCAGGTCCTGTCCCTGTTCCTGCTCCTCCTGCTCAGCCTGCCCCTCCAACACCTACCCCCCCCGCCTTCCCAGATCAGGTGCAACCCCACCTCCTGCCCAGCCCCCTACTGTCCCAGGCTGCATGCATGGCCGTCTCCAAATAGGCCCCCGTACCTGAGGTGGCAGAAGCTATTCATCCAGGTGGCACCCTCAGCCTTGAGCCTCCTTCCCCCCTTCCAGGTTTACAGCCCCCTCTCCCCTTCCAGATTTACAGTCCCCTTCCCACGAGTGAGTGAAGCACTTTATTTTGTAAGACAAAGTTTATTTTTCATTACAAAAGAGTGTTAATGTTTGTTACATACAACTTTGCATTAAACTGTAAGCATTTTGTAAACCACACCTGTCTCTCTTCTGTGTGTATGTCTACAAAGTGGGGCAGGGATGGGTTTGAGAGGGGAAGGCACTGGGGGCAAGGAGCAAACCCACATTTGGAAGGGCATGGGGAAAGTCATTGGGCTCCTTGGGAGAATCTCTCCCTGAGGGCCTCCCAAATACGCAATCCTGACTGGTGGGCCTGGTGGATAGCAGCTGTCTGGGGCTGCTCAAAATGCCTCCCCTCCACATCAGCCCGTGTCCCCCATCCTGGGAGGAAGGCCTCCCCTTTCCTTTCCACCAGGTTGTGCAGCACACAACAGGCGGCAACCACCTTGGAGATGTTGCATTCCTGCATGTCCAGGCGAGTAAGCAGGCACCTAAACCTGCCCTTCAGATGCCCGAAGGCACATTCTACCTGCAAGCGAGCCCTGTTCAGGTGGGAGTTAAACAGTTCCCTGATCGTATCCAGGCGTCCAGTGTATGGCTTCATAAGCCAGGGCATAAGGAGGTAGGCCGTGTCGGCCATGATGCACATAGGCATCTGCATGTCCCTAACTGCAAAGTTGTGCTGTGGAAATAATGTCCCAGCCTGCACCCTGCGGTACAGGTATAAGTTGCAGAAAATGCAGGCATCATGTGCTTGGCCCAACCACCCCACACAAATGTCAGTGAATTGTCCCCGGTGGTCGACCAGGGCCTGCAGCAGCATGGAAAAGTAGCCCTTTCTGTTAATGTACTGGGCTGCTCGATGGGGCGGTGCGCGGATCGGGATGTGAGTCCCATTGAGCATAAGAACGGCTGTACTGGGTCAGACCAAAGGTCCATCTAGCCCAGTAGCCTGTCTGCCGACAGTGGCCAGCACCAGGTGCCCCAGAGAGGGTGGACTGAAGACAATGATCAAGCGATTTGTCTCCTGCCACCCTTCTCCAGCCTCTGACAAACAGAGGCCAGGGACACCATTTCTATCCCCTGGCTAATAGCCTTTTATGGACCTAACCTCCATGAAATTATCTAGCTTCTCTTTAAACTCTGTTATAGTCCTAGCCTTCACAGCCTCCTCTGGCAAGGAGTTCCACAGGTTGACTACACGCTGTGTGAAGAAGAACTTTCTTTTATTAGTTTTAAACCTGCTACCCATTAATTTCATTTGGTGTCCTCTAGTTCTTCTATTATGGGAACTAATAAATAACTTTTCTTTATCCACCCTCTCCACACCACTCATGATTTTATATACCTCTATCATATCCCCCCTCAGTCTCCTTTTTTCTAAACTGAAGAGTCCCAGTCGCTTTAACCTCTCCTCATATGGGACCCGTTCCAAACCCCTAATCATTTTAGAGCGCTCCAAATCCACGATGGTATCCTGGTCTCCGAGGTGGACAGTCCTGTGAAGCAGTCCTGTGAAGCAGCTTTCTGTTTGTCCCCAACTGCAGAAAGGGACAAATAGAAACACACATAATAGGAAATTAGAGGGGTTGCCTGAGCTGTTGAGAGGTGCTCTCCCACCCCTCCCCTTCAAGACCCCAAGAGTCCCCCCTCAGGTGCCACCCCCCCCGCAGCAGGGCATGGTGAGGTCAGGAGGGCTTCTACCACTCCCACCCCATCCCCCATTTCTTCTGCTCAGTCCTGACCATCCCCCTTGTCCGCCCCCTCCCCCCATGGACTGTCCACAGAGAATGACTTACCTCCATCAAGACAGCCCCAACAGTAGACCTCCCCACGCCAAACTGGTGTCCCACCGAGCGGTAGCTTTTGGGGTTGGCCAGCTTTCAGAGGGCAATAGCGACCTATTTCTCCAGGGGGATGGCAGGCCACAAGTGGATATCCTGGTGTTGTAGGGCAGGGGTGAGCCAGGCACACAGGTCCTGGAACATGGACTTCCACATATGGAAGTTTTGGAGCCACTGCTGGTCATCTCACTGCTCCATAATAAGAAGGTCCCACCAGTCTGAACTGATGTCCAGCCTCCAAACTCGCCTCTCCAGGAATAAGTTCAGTGGCAAGGGCCGTGGTGCTGCAGCCCGAGTGAGGGGCTCAAGGCTGGGTTCTGAATCCAGATCTGGCATGAACATCATGATGGTCTCATGTAGATGCAGCAGATCTTCAAGCATGACAGTGTGGGGCCATCGCCTGCCCTGGGGCAGCTCAGGCTCCATATCAAAAAAAGGATGAAAAGCAGAAAAACCAACCAAAAAGCAAACTGCTGTGGTGTTCCAAAAAGCAGGGCAACCAGAGCAAGCACTGCAGCAGCTTTGCTGTCCCTCTCAGAGGTAGGCAAGCCAGAAGCTGCAGCAGAGAAACGGCTGTAGAGGGGGATCCCTTTAAGCATGCATCTCTGCAAAGGGCAGGCAGCAGCACCCAGAAGTAAAGGCTGCCCCCATGCCCTGACAGAAGTGGTTACGAGTGCCGTTTTTTTTGAAAGAGCATCCAGCCAGTCTGGATGCTCTTTTTCGAAAAAGCAGATCGTTTTTTTGATCCGCTTAGTGCAATCTAGACGCTCTTTTTCAAAAGATGCTTTCAAAAAAGTCTCTTTTGAAAAGGGCGTGTAGTCTAGACGTACCCTTATAGTGCTACTGTTGCACTTTGTGAAGAGCTTCTCCTATTGGTGTAGATACTCCACCTCTTCTAGAGGCAATAGCTATGTTGACAGAGAAGCGCTTCCATTGATTTAGCTCTATCCATGATGGGGATTAGGCTGGTATAACTGAATCACTTAGGATTTTCCACTTCCTTGTGCAACATCGTTAAACCAACATAAGGTTGTAGTGTTGACTAGAATTTGTAATTGTGGAACACAGCAATGATTCTACAAAATGAAGTCTCGATCCTACAAAATAATCCATGGCTGTGGACCCTGTACCCAGGCAAAACCCAACTGTAGTCAATAGGGTTCATCATCATGGGCAAAAGAGTATCCCGTGTGGATCCCTTTGCAAAGTTGGGCCGAAGGCACTGAGTCATCATTTTTTAAAAAAATGTAATTTAGGAATGTTTTTGACCAGCTCTACTGTTACTGTAATGGGTAGGCACTCCAGTTATCTCAGTAAAACTCAGTTTAAGAAGCTCTGCAAAGTGCTACTGTGGTAATGCATGTGTGAGGTACATTTGGAATGTTGTGTGACAGCCAGGCTGGGCAGCTGTAAGAGTGATGAAAGGCAGGAATGTTAACCCAAAAACCCTTAAAGACCCTTTCCCTATAAACTGAAAAGGGGCTAACTCAGGTCACCTAGGGACACCTAGAGTCAAATTAAGGGGTGCCTGAGACCTTTAAAAACCTCTTCTGTGGTGAGGAAGCGAGGAGGAGAGCTAAGCTGCTGCAGGACTTGTGGCATCAGGGAGAAAGCCATCCACTATGGAGGAGCTTGCTTTTCTCCCTTCAGGGAAAACTACATAACTGACTTCCTGTTTAGGAGAAATACTGGCACCTGGGAGCCAATAACAAAACCACACAGCCCTGGAGGGGAGTATGCAAAAGATGTTCCCCAATTGTTTTTTGTTGTGATTTTGTTTTTTATCTCTTGTATTTTTTGGTGGAGGAGTACTCCTTGGGCCTGCCCTGAGGCATACTTAATGAGAAATATGAGAAATAAAATCCAAGTTGTTTAAAAAAAAATCCCAACAACAACATCTGGAGTGGATCCAAGCCCCCGCACCCACCATCAAAAGGGGAAGTGCTGAGCTAGGAACTCCTTGGTCCTGATTTAGAGACAATCTATTAATTGGTGGGGAGTTATATTTGTCTGACTTAAAAATAATGGATGGATAGTAGAGTTTTGCATGAATATAAAGTATATGTGCCCCTGTATTATTAATACAGAATGGATGAGCAAGAAGGACAAACATTGCTCTACATATTATATCCTCCCATTTTCAGTGTGTATTAGAAGCAGTGAAGAGTTCAGGCACTATTCATTATACATTCCTGTCTCTCCTTGAGGGGGAGAAATAGAATGAAATTCATACTTGTTTCATTAATATTTATGGAAAAAAAACCTAAGCAAACATTAAGAGTTTTTTAAATAGTTAACTTTTGTGTATTGTGCTGTGTCTCTCGATGTCGGTGAGTACATTCAGGTCTAATTAATTTACTCAAGTTCCCCTTGGTGTTTGTTTAGATTTAGATTGGTATTAACTTGTGTCCCTTGTCTGAGCCTCTGGGTACATTTACAGCAAAGAAAACCATATCAGATATATAAATTATAACAACATTGGCCTCTAACAAAACTCGGTTCCCAAATTGCCAGCCACCACTGTTACAATCTTCTTATTTGTTGTTTACACAGCACCATAGATGCTTTACAGGAAGATAAATGATGGGTCAATGCCTTACAATCTTACAGAAGCTTACAATTTAAGTTTCTGATTCTGAAAGCTGATGTGTGCATGCAGAACTTTGTGGTGGCAGGCAGATGTTCCATATAGGTACAAGGTTCACCTACATGGAACTGCTTGCAAGAATAGGGCTTAAGCTTGACCATTCACACCAAAGACAGCAGTGGGAGAAAGATGGGTACCAGAGGAAAAAAAGCAAGAAGTATGTTTGCACCAAAACCATAACTTACTGCTTTAAAACAAACACAAACATCATAGAATACTAGAAGGGACCTTGAGTGATCATTGAGTCCAGTCCCCTGCCCTCACAGTAGGATCAAGCACCATCATCCCTGATAGATGTTTATCAAACATGCTCTTAAATATCTCCAGTGATGGAGATTCCACAACCTCCCTAGGCAATTTATTCCAGTGTTTAACCACCCTGGCAGTTTGGAGGTTTTTCCTTATGTCCAACCTAAACCTCCCTTGCTGCAGTTTAAGCCCATTGCTTCTTGTCCTGACCTCAGAAGACAACGAGAATAATTTTCTCCCTCCTCCTTGTAACACCCTTTTAGATACTTGAAAACTGCTATCATATCCCCTCTCAGTCTTCTCTTTTATAAACTAAACAAGCCCAATTTTTTCAGTCTTCCCTCATAGGTCATGTTTTCTAGACCTTTAATCATTTTTGTTGCTCTTCTCTGGACCTTCTCCAATTTCTCCACATCTTTCTTGAAATGTGGTGCCCAGAACTGGACACAATACTCCAGTTGAGGCCTAATGAGTGCAGAGTAGCATGGAAGAATGACTTCTCGTCTCTCGCTCACAACACTCTTTTAATGCATCCCAGAATCATGTTTACTTTTTTTGCAACAGTGTCACACTGTTTTTTTGCAACAGTGTCACACTGTTTAGCTTGTGGTCCACTATGATCCCTAAATCCCATTCAGCAGTCTCCTTCCTAGACAATCACTTCCCATTCTGTATGAGTGAAACTGATTGTTCCTTCCTAAGTGGAGCACTTTGCATTTGTCCCTATTAAACTTCTTCCTGTTTACCTCAAGACCATTTCTCTAGTTTGTCCAGATCATTTTGAATTTTGGCCCTATTCTCCAAAGCAGTTGCAACCCCTCCCAGCTTGGTATCATCTACAGACTTAATAAGCGTACTCTCTATACCATCATCTAAATCATTGATGAAGATATTGAACAGAACTGATCCCCAAACAGACCCCTGCAGAACCCCACTTATTATGCTCTTCCAGCATGATTGTGAACTGTTAATAACTACACTCTGAGAATGATTATCCAGCCAGTTATGCACCCAGCTTATAGTAACCCATCTAGGTTGTATTTTCCTAGTTTATTGATAAGAAGGTCAGGTGAGACCATGTCAAATGCCTTACTAAAGTCTAGGTACACCACTTCCATACCACGTCCACCGCTTCTCCCTTATCCACAAGACATGATATCCTGTCAAAGAAAGCTATCAGATTGGTTTGACATGATTTGTTCTTTACAAATCCATGCTGGTTGTTACCTATCACCTTATTATCTTCCAGATGTTTGCAGATGGATTCCTTAATTACTTGCTCCATTATCTTCCCTGGCACAGAAGTTAAACTGACTGGTCAGTAGTTTCCTGGGTTGTTCTTATTTCCTTTTTTATACATGGACATTATATTTGCCCTTTTCCAGTCTTCTAGAATCTCTTCTGACTTCCATGATTTTTCTAAGTTGACAGCCAATGTACAGCCAAATGTAAATTGGAGCAATTCTATTGATTTGAAAGAAGCAACATGAATTCGTACCAGCAGCATAGGTAGTGAGTAACTAGGGCTAAAGGGGGCTCAGCTACACAAATCTGAGCTATCCCATAACATACATGCTCAACAGGCAGGCAAAGCTCCACCTCCAGCAACACTAGGGCCAGCTTGTAGCCACGCTGTCTGTCTGTCCAGGAACATGGAGAGTTTTAGGAGCCATCTGTGGAGGGGTCTGAAGGGCCTCAGCATGGTGACTGTCATGGATAACTATGGTGACACCTGCATCCAATAGGAAAGATCACAATGTCCAAGTCAACTGATGAGACAAAATACTTTTGACCCCAACATTATAGCCAATGAGGGTCCAAAATAATTCCTATGTACAAATTTACACAAAGAGCTGAAACAACTTCAATCTAGCTCTGCTAAAGCCTTCTTCCTACCCACCAGTATCATAACTGTGTCAGGATTGACTGGCACACAGTTCAACTTCTCTGTGTACCTATCCTCGTCAGGCACTGCAAACACCACTACTTGGGTTTTCTGGAAAAGATCTGGATCTGCAGCCCAAAACCTCTTTAAACCATCTCCTCAATATGCTAACTAGAACTGGACCTGAAATGATCTTTCACTGTGTATTTTTTAGAAAAAATCATTCAAAAAACCTGGGGGCGTGGGAGCCTAATAGGCCTGGTTGCCAACGTCCCATCTAAACAAGGTGTTGGGGTGGTAGGAGGATGAACACATTTGCAGAAAATCATGAACATTTCTATGGAAACTTTAATAAAAATCAGCAAATTACCATGGGGATGCATCATTTTTGATGAATCTGTTTTCCAGTGGGAAAAGCTCATTGCAATTCTCTAACAAGCTCCTTTTTTTTTTTTTTTAAGGGAACTGAAGGACACGGGAATAATAGACAAGTTGACATAACTTTGGTATCTGGAAAGGCACCGAAACAAATTACAGTACTAATCAGTTGGTAAGAACATAGAATATAATAGGTTTATAAAGAACAGCCAGCATGGCTGTGTCAAGAACACGTCACACCAAACCAACCTAATTATAGTGGCCTATTGCATAGCGGGGAAGCAGTAGATGTGATATATCTTGATTTTAGTAAGGCTTTGCACACTCACATATGATATGCTAATAAGCAAATTAGGAAAATGTGGCCTAGATTATATTACAATATGGTGAGTGAATATGTGGTTGAATGATCATACAGTGAAACCTTTGTTATCCGGCACTCTGTTAACCAGAAAACTTTGTTAACCGGCATTGCCCCCAGCTACAATACTGTCACATTTTCAGGTGCACAGGCCTGCCTTGGTTTACCATGATTGGTTTAACAATTTTTTATTTAAGAAATACTAATCATCTTTAACTCAAAATAGAAATGTGAGTCCAACTGCCTCACACTACAAAACTACCAATATTTAAAACTTGAATTTTACTATTATTGTCTATTGGTTTTTCCTAAGTTGATGGGACCCTCAGATAACCAGAATTTTTAGATAACCAGAACGCCCCAATCCCCAAGCGTGCCAGATAGCACAGGTTTTACTGTACTTAGTAGTTATCAATAGTTCATTGTCCAGCTGGGGGGACATATCTAGTGGGGACTTGCAGGGATCAGTCCTGGGTCTGGTCCTGGCCATTATTTTCAGTAATAATTTGGATAATGGAATAGTGAATATGCTCAACATGACACCAAATTCCCATCCCACCTGCTTGCACCCTTCAATCACTAGTCAGTCTCCTCCCCTGCCTCCCACATCCTTCCTGCTCATGCCCCACCCGCCAATAAAATAGTTTGTTCACTTGCAGAGTTTGGACACTCTCCTGGCAGCTTGCATGGGGCTACAGAGAAGTGACCTGCCAGGAAGGGCTATGCTCTGTGGGCTCATGGGCTTCACATGTAAATGAAAATCTAACACAATCAGTAAAATGGGGTGCGATGGCAAGTCAGGGTTCCCCCTGATCCTGCAGCCCCGTAGCAGCAAGAACAGACTCCGCCAGCCAGTAGAATAGAGAGGGTTAATTGCTTCTCCAGGGTATAGCACAGCATAGATGTGATGTGGTTACAGGAGTCAGGGCCAGGATGCCTCAGACCTCTTGGGTTAGGAGGTCCATTCCCACCCCCCAACCCTCAGCCTTCAGCTTAGGCTGTCTCCTTCATGTTTACCAGCCAGCAACTCCCCTTCCCCCAAAACCTCCCTTCCTTTGTACTGTCCCCTCCCTCAACAGGTCGGACAGGTTGGGTCTTTGCCTATGTGACCTTAGGCAGCCGTCCTGCTGGGCAGTGCAACAGATACCAGACAGTAGGGGTCACCCCCAGCCCAAACACAGCCACCAGTGGATACCCAGACTGTATGACCTGCCCACTACATCACATGGGGTCCAACTACAAAAGAATCCCCTTTTTTCTGGGTGGTCATAGGTACCCGGCTCGCTAGTGAGGGGAAGGAGCTGGGTTATGTGCAAGCAGGCAGGTAGGGAGAGAATTCCCCACTCTCCGTGCCCGGTTACTGCCTGTCTTTGCAGGGCAGCAGTGTTCCAGATGTGCCCTTCCAGCTGGCAAGTGAGCTTCTAGTTTGGGGCTGGGATATGCTCCCTGCAGACAGAGTACAACATAGAGAAATAGAACCATGGAGGAACCTCCAGCTTTACGTGCACACACCGTACTGAGAACCAGATTTGGGTTATGCAGGAAGAGAGCCTGGTGGGGTAATCTGGGCCACTAGTCCTTATCCCGGAGCTCCATGGTCCACAACCCACCCTCCTCCTTTCTTCTCTACCCCAACCTCCATCCTCCAGTCCTACACCTCCATCCCTCTGCCTCCACTCTTATACCGACCATCCTCCCTATCCCCTTCTCCTCCCCACCCCACACTGCCTATTCCTACCCCCACTTCCTTCCTCTATTCTTCACACCCCCACACTGCCCATCCCTCTGCCTCTATTCACACATCCCCTCACTCCCACCATCCCGCTTACTGCACCACCCATCTCCACATACTCCTTATACCCCTTCCTCTCTCCCTACACACACCCTGCCCCCTCTTACAAATTTGTTGAGCTGCATGCTCCTCCCCCAGCTCCAGGAGCAGCACTGAACCGGGCAGCACAGCCCTAGCAATTGCAGCAGGAGCCACAGACTGCCCCCAGCCCAGCCTTTCCAAATGGGCCTGTTGTGGTTTGTGTAACGCTGTGTGAATGGTCTCTGGGGCAGCTTTGCTCCATGACGAGCCCAGGGAGCCTGGAGCACAGAGCGGCTGATCCGGAGAGCCGGGGAAATGGTTGGGGTGCATTATAACCATGCCATCCCAAAAGGGCCGGGTATGTGATATGGCCAAGACCTGTCCACCTCACGGTGTACCCAGGAGAGCACACCTGAGCCAGGGTCCTGGGCCCAGGTCACTGGCACATGCTGGAGCCACTCGCTCAGGAGGAGAACTGTGGTGTGGCATTCCCCCGGCGCCCCCATTGCGTTTCCAGCATGGGCCACACCAGATAGAACAGGTCTGGCCGGGCCCTGTCTCCATTCCTGGCACGAGTGGGCAATGCCCCGAGCCTCGCACCTGCTGAAGCAGCCAAAGCAGCCCCCTGGGCCGGGGGACAGGCCACGTGAAAGGCTGCAGACAGAGCTGAGTGGGCAATACCCTTGGGTGGCGGAAGCTGCCTGGTGGCTTTGCTGGTTCCTGAATAGTGTCCAGGGCAGGGAGCCTGTGCAAGGGCTGAGCCTGTTGATGCTGATGACATGATGATGTCATTCTGTCATCCGGCAGGATTTTTTTATATATAGAGAGAGATTTAAACACTAGAATAGGCTTGAAAGGGAGGTCGGGGACCTTTCTAATCTGTTCTTGAAACATCAAATGGCAAATACCTGTAGGGGATGGTTTACATCCTACCTCCTGTTGGACTACATGACCCGAGGTGCCTTCCAGACCTACATTTCTATGATTCTGTATTGCTAGTGTACACATTAACAGAAAAGTTAGTAATAAGAACCCTATACAAGAAGATCATGTGGGAGGAGGATCAGTTTCCCAACATTATTTTGAATATAGGGAGGGACAGAAGCACAACAGAACATCCCATGCATTCGTGCCAGAACCTGCAAGCAAAATAATATTACCTTTGCTCAGCTGTATCCCAGGCTCTGATAAATCTAAGAAAAGAACTGGGACAAGGGACTCTTGTCTTTTGCCAGTTGCAGATAGACAGTCAAGAAAATTAATGTAGTTTTCACACAGTACTGATTTAAAAGCATCTTACAGATTGTCCTTTGAAAAATTATGTACTATACAATGCTGGTATCAGAATATTTTGTTAGGATCAATATAAAGATGCACAATAAGTTATTTCCATAGAAATTGACTAGCTTTCATGCAACAGCTATTTCACTGAGGCATTATTTTTCATTTATGTTTATCCAATTTGAAAAGTTCATAGTAATCTTTTTAAAGGAAAATGAATTAAATTAACATTAAAAGATATTTTGGCTTTCTTAGTTTTTTAGCTACAGAAACAATGATAAACAAACCATCTCTTAGATCCTTTGAAAGCATAAATTTGTAAAATTGTGATAACTTAAATCACATTTAAAGTATTAAAAGAGAAAAATACATATGTTGATTCCTGTACAAAAAATCACTGTTTTTAAATATTTTTAAATACTCTAGTGCTATTTTACTGATCTATGTGAGGAATAAAAGTGTACTCAGTCACATATTACATTATAAATAGTTGAGCTGTTTATTCCTCCATCAAGTCAGTGTGCAGGATTTATCATTATGATTGATTTAACAGTAATATATGTATAATAAAAATGCTGACAGACTCCCATCAGGATGAGGGATCCCATTGTGCTTGCAAAATAACTTTGGTACAGTGAAGACACAAACCCTACCTGAAAAAGCTTCCAATCTAATTTGAAACAAGGCTAAAAAAGTCAATGTAACAATCAGTAGGGGGGAGAGGGAGATTGGAGGTAAGGATAACATTAATAAAAAGCTCACATTGTTATGACCATTAGCTCTGTTTGAAATGAATGGAATTGTAATGATCAAGTGGTAAAATTTTCTATTGTGAATTAACATCAGTTATCAATTCACCTAGATTTCATTATCTATGTCTGTTCTTATATTGCCCCCCCCCCATAACGTATTATGAGAGTGCCTTCAAAATAATTTAAAATTAAGTAACAGTACTATTTATTCGCAGTGTGTGTGATGGGGTATACTGTCCCTGCACTGAGCAGGAAGGGGTTAACTCAGCCCTGAGGACTGCGAAAGCCACACCCCCTTTACCCTACTGGGCATGCTCCAGCTGCACCACTATAAAAGGGAACAGCTCAGCTCAGTTGGGACTGATGGCCGGAGGAAGAGAACATATCTTGACAGCTCCAGGCAAACTGTAGTGACGACCCAAACACCAAGGCCCTACCATGCAGGCTGGAAGCCAGATGCATCCAGATACCTCGCAATTTCCAAAAGTGAGCACAAGCAGCCAGATCCCAGACGAAGGAGGGGAGCTGGAGATTCATCTGGGAGCTGAAACAACTGTAGCAGAAAGCAGCCCAGGAAAGGTGGTGGCTACGTGGTGAGTGAGCCGACACAGGAGACTCAGCATGTTTCGTATGGAGCATTTCCCTGCTGACTCAGTGGCTAAAGAAAGCCACTAACAGGTCCCAGTGGAGTGGGAAGGCCTGGATCCCCCTGCTGGGGGATGTAAACCTTTCCCCTATCTACTGTCCCTTGAAAGACTCTGATCATTGGGTTGCATTCCCCCACAAGGAGGGGCGAGTTATAGACGGAGACTACTGAACTTTGCTGCCCTGCAATTGGGGCAAGTTAGAGTCTTTGATCATTGGGTCACCAGCCCCAGGGTCTAGGGACTTTGGCAGGTGGAGTTAGAGACACAAACTGGGGAACAAACATGGAGAATGCAAGAGAGTGACAGGTGCGAGATGGGCACTCTCATCCTACACTTGGTGGAGGTCCTCCCCATCTATGTTATGGTGTGACAGCACATAGGAACCCCAATCCTGACCAGGATGCCACTGTGCTAGATGCTGTACACACATAGAAAAAAAACCATGATGCCTGCCCCAAAGAGCTTACGGTCTAAGTGCAAGATAAACACTAACTTTCCTCCTTCCTTTACTCATCTAGAGAAGGGTGTGTTCATAAGGGTACAGCTACAGAGCCCATGGGAACAAGTTTCCCAGCCTGGTTTGACAGAATCATGCTACCAGGGCTCATGCTTTGACAGTAGCTGCAATAGACAGTACTTTGAAGTTGCCACTTAGTAGCCAGACCTCAGCTGGTCTCAAACCTGGGCCAGCAGATCTGTCATAAAGCAAACATCCCAACACTGTAACCCATATATATTTCACTACCCATGATCCGCTATGGATCCAGACCACAAGAAGTCATGCCAATTCCAACAGACAGAAGACTCCTGATTGACTCCTTCCACCTATGTAAACCCAGGGGGCATTCCAGGAACTGTCAAGGGAACACTGCAGATTTCTTATAGCTGCCATGACCATTTCTGCTTCTGACTGAGATCTTGGACCAATTTGGACTTTGTCTCCTGATCCAGGCCATGAAACCTGACTTGGACTCTTGAGTTTTGGTATTGACCCAGGTCTGGATCTTGATTATGAGCTTCTCTGCTGCTGTTGGCCTCAGGTTTGACCCTGTTCTACCCCTTGCTTCCTACTTCCCCTCTCAGAATGCTGACAGTGTGCCTGGGCCATACTAACCCATGGTGAAGGCTTGCCTTTGGGAAGCAGGGAGACAGTGGGCACCTCTGTGCCCAACATGCCCCAGAGAGTACTAAAGATGCCTGAAATGGCTGACCATGCCCAGGAGGCTCGGCCTGTGCTGCAAGCCCAAATATTGCAGCTCCTGACAGAAAACCAAGCTCTGCATGGGGAATTCACCTAGCTCCATGACAAAAATGCAGCACTGGGACTCAACTGGCACTGCATATAGCAGCTGACCAGGTGCTCTGAGAGCAGGTGACACAGTTGCGGGAGAAGAATACTGCACCTTGGGCATAATCTGTGGCTGAGTACCCAGAACTAGGACCAGGATTTCTCTCCCAGAATGCTTTAATGGAGACCTCCACAATCAGAGGAATTATCAACCAATGCTGCCTGCTGTTTCTGTTCTATCCCCATCCTACCTCACCAGCGAAATAGAAGTAGGACTTGTTATTAGCATCCTGACAACAGATGCATTGGACTGGGTCCCATCCCTGCTTGAATGAGCAAGCCTGACAATAATTGACTGGGATGTCTTCCTCCAGGCATTTTCCACCATGTCCCCCCTGTCCCCTCTTTGCCTGCTCATTGGAGGCAGCCCTGCATAAACTTGAGCAGGGACAGGGACTGGCCTCTTTCTATTCAGCTCACTTTTGGTGACTAATTTCTAACAGTGAAACAAAGTGGTTCAGATCTACCCGTTTTGGTGGGTGCTATACAAAAATAAGGATGTGCTAGCTTGTGTGGAGGCCTTGGTTAACTTAAATTACTTTTGTCATCCTCATCATATGCATTGTCAGTAGGCTCTCTGAGTGATGTGTGGTTATGAATGTGTCCAGGCCATTAGCCAATTGCACCTTAGGTACTTTCTCTGACCTAAACCCATGCATCTGGATACTACCTACTGGCAGGGCCAGATTATCCATTAGATACAGTAGACACAGTGCCCAGGGCCTACAAAAATTTAGGGCCTACAAAAAATGCAGGGCCTAAAAAAATAATAATTGATTTAAAAATAAGAAAAGAAAACTACTAAATCACACTTAATAATTTGCTATTTTTTATTAGAATACATGTGCAAATGTTGAAGTTAAATGCAGGTGTATAAAATCTTTAGTCAACAAACAACATACAGGTATAACATACAATTAAATGTTTACTTCGCAACACTTTTTTTTTAGATTACATCATCAAATGTAATTTTTCTCAAAAGATCGCTCTGAATTGAAAGTAATGCCATGCAGTAGATCAAAGACAGTTCTTTATACGTTTTAACTTTGGAAAAGAGAGCTCCCCTTCACAGTTTGTTCTCAAGATGGTGAGATACATTCTAAAAGCAATGCTGACATTTGGAAAACTTCTCACCAACTTGTCTGCTATTTGTGCACTGATCATTGCTACCACAGATTTCTTTTCTGCATACATATGTGAGAACAATAGAAATTCATCTGTAAATGTATGTTCGATACCTGATGGATAGATATCTACTAATGCCCTTGCTCTAGAGGTGACTTGAGCAATGGACATTGATCTATCCACAAGAAAACTGAAGCTTTCATCCAATGTGGCATATGCTGCTCGTCGTCTGACCATCTCAACAGTAAGTTTATCCATGATAGGATAGAAGCACTCTGTGTGAAATTTGTCCCTGGCATTCAAATCTGAAACAGTATTATCTGTACAAACTTCATCAAAAAATTGCTGTCTCAGTCTTTTGCGTTGTGTGGTCTCATTGTGGTCGGATGGCATGAGATCTTTTACAGTTGCCTCAGATACATGCAATTTATTGTGGGTATCATGAAAGTGTGCTAAAAGACCATAATATAAATTCATGACCATGCATGGGCTCCTCAATGCTGGGCTCCTGTAGATTAGTCTTTAGTAGTATGTCATTCCAAATGACATACATCAAAACTGTTTCAAACTGATCCAGCTTCTTAGTGACTTTGCCTCATGGACTACTGCTGGTGGTTGTTGGTCACTTTCAGCTATGTCTTTCAAAGTCTGATAAATTTCAGAATAGTTCATATAAAGTGCTCAGGTGGTATTGTTCCATGCTGACCATCTTGTTTCTGCTATGGTTTGTACAACATAGGTATTATACTTCATGTTATTTACAAATAGACCATCTCTGGGGCAAAGCTGAGAAGAACTTAAAGAATGATTGCAAAATCCCCCAAAACCCTGATTGCTGTAGGAGAACACTCAACAGCAGCTGATCCAACCAAATTCAGACTATGGGCAGAACATGAAACCCATTCAGCCAAACTATTAATTTCATGAATCCTAGCTTGAACCCCTAAATTAATGTCACTCATATTGCTGGTGTTATTATATGACTGTGACCTGCAGCTTGCAATATCAATGCCATAAAATTTAAGAATATCCTGCAAAAGATCAAGTAAGTATTTTCCATCATATTGTTCAATGGGAAATCGTTCAACCACATTTCCATCACTGAGTACATAATGAAACACCACTTAGGCTGATCAGTGTGACTAATATCAGGGGATGAATTCATATTGATTCCATAATACTTTGCTTTCTTGATTTCAGATATTATCTGCTCCATAACTTTGGATCCCAATATATCAGTAAATTCATTGCATAGAGTTGATGAAAGATAAGACACATTCCTTCTTTCTGGATTGCCATGTTGTTGCATGTGTTCTGAGAGAAATAGATCAAATTCAGCATGTACTTCAATGTCTTCATGAAAGGCTAGTCCTCATTCAGTAAGGAATCTTACTATCACAACTATTCTCTTTAGGACTTCAGTCCAGTATTTACATGATCTTTCCTTCATCTTCTCCAGTTCTGTGTCAATTCTGGTGGACTTCTTATGCTGGAGCATCATTGACAGTGCGCCAAGATGATCCTTCCACTGCTCATGAGAAGTAATTCTAGTGACTGCATTTTCCAATCATTAAAGCCTGTTATAAATTGATTAGAGTAGTCACTGACACAGAATAGTTTGCATATGTGCCAATACACTTTACCAGTTGATGAAGAATAAATAAGCCATTCTCTTATTGGACAGTTTCCTCATTTGCTAGTCATCTGAAAATCTTTTCTTTTTACCAAATTGTCTACCCTGCAATGAGAAATTGGAATCCAAATTCTGTCAATGTGTATTTTCTGCAAAATATTATATGAAACATGGAGAGATTTCCCACTCAGCTGGATCAAAACTATATTTTAATGTTGTGACAAAATCTGATGTTTTCTTTGGTGTCTCTGTTTCTGTTTCCATCACATCTCCTGCTGGTATTGTCATGGCCACTTCTGAAGCAGCCTGACTGACCCTTGCTTATTCCTTACTTGATTTTGACATTTCAACACTACTTTTAGTGATATCAGCTTCAACATGTTCTGAAGCTTTGTTTTCCAAGTCTGATATTGATGGATCAATGGGAGAGCATGCACTGTCACTCCCCATGTCTTTTCTCATGAAATTCAGCAGAGAACTCCCTCAACTTGTTCCTTTTTCCCTTTTGTTTTACTTTAAATATCCAGAATTATTCTTCCTCTTATAGCTGTCTGACATATTCAATCCAATTCAAAGATACCCTGAAAATTAAAAAAATGAAACTTGATTATATTGAACAACACACTCTTAAGTCTATTATATAATTAAAAAATTAAAATATCTTATCCGTTTTTAATATTTTTATCTCTTCAAAAACAGTCCTTTCCAAGTATTATTTAATCACTTTATTATCAGGTCTAAATAAACAATCTTTTATTACCTAATTACCAAGGCTCCCTATAAGCTGGGTAGCAGTGTGGCCTCACAGCTGTTTAATGAACCCTGCCCAGGAGCTCAGATGCTGCTTCTCAGGAAGCTGCCTTACTGGGGAAGGGGTAGTTCTCCCTCAGCAACAGCAGCAGTTCCAGACTAGAGATGGAGTTTGCCTCTTTCTGCTGGTGGGGAGGGGACATAAGGAGGAAGGGGGCAATAAGTGGCTGTGTGTGCAGGGAGAGGTTTAGAGATGGGGAGTTTGGGGTTTCCTGGCTGAGCTGTGAGAGAATAGGATTGGTGTGATTACAGTAGCTGGGTCTGGCTGCAGTTTCATGTGAGAAACCCAGCACTCTCCAGCCTACTGGCTGGAAGGGGGGAAGGAGGGGGAGCAGACTAAATGGGGTAGCTAGGTAGGGGGAAAGAGGGGTTGGGTGGGTGCTGGCATCTGTGTGGTGAGATAGGGGGAGTTAGTTGGATGTTCTGATTCACTCCTGTCTGGGCTGCAACTGCTGGTGCAAGAGAGAGCCATAGGACTCTCCCCTGGGCTGGGGAAGGGGAGGGAAAGCAGGCTGCATGGGTGTGTGTGGGTGGGGGTGATATGCTAGGGTATGGGGACATGGCTTGCCCCTGAGGTGAGAGGGTAGATGTTGGCTGCAGTTGGCCACGGTGGCAGGTGAGATTGAGGATTGTTGATACTCTAAGAAGGGACCAGAGGCCACAGTAGTGGGTACTGCTGGAGGGCAGTGTCACAAAGAGGACACTGCGGTCCTGGGAGTAATGTGGGTCCCAAGCTAGAGCATGGAGAGAATGCAGAGTGATGATGGGAAAGACACTGCCCTGCTAAGGACTAAGCTAATTCCCAAGGAGACCAGCAGGAGGTGCCACACAATGAGATGACACCACAACACAGACCCTGAAAGCTGTCTTGAACTCTGATCCTGAAATTGACCCTGGCCTGAAACTTGACTATGAGTCTCCACTATTCTCTTGGCCTCAGGTATGACACTTTTCTGATCTTTGGTTTTGACTCCTGTTCTCTGGATCCTGACAGGAGTGGGATAAACTTCAGAGCCTGAGAACTTCAGCTTGGAAGCACTATCTACACAGCTATCTTTACAGTGCTAGACCAGGTCTTCCATCTTGAGTAGCAGGCTCTCTCCTGTGGGCTTTGTAGATATACCTGAAGTATTTATGGGTGGGTGTGATGCTCCCTAGGGGCACCCAGGGTTGAGAAGCATTTACTACCACTTTGCTTGTGTCTTTCAGGTGTCAGCTGCCTGATATGCCTGATCACAGTCAATACCCTCTCAGACCACATAGGCTTTGTTGATCAGTGTGATATAGGCTGTCAATAGAAACCTTGCATGACACCCTTTGGCGAACTAGAATGTGAACTGGATGCAGGGGACCCTGTAATCCTTAGGCAGCACTGTGACCAATCCAGTTGTTGACAAAAAGTTCTTATATCACAGTGAATGGGGATTTATTTTATTTGGCTAAATCGGATGTTTCATCTTTCACCCACACAATTATACAGCTTTAAATGGGGAAAAGAGAGAAATAGCTGATCAAAAAACTTAATTTTAAAGTAAAAATTTATAAACTACAAAATAGATTTTGAATGATAATTGGGAAACATCCCTGATTCCTAGTATTATTATTATGTATAATGTTAGAAATTCCAGGTTTTGGCATCTTTTTCCTAGCACAGGGAATAATGTGTGGCCCTTTTTGACGTACTAAAACCTCCATTTCAATTTTTGTACTCTTCCCCATTTCCTTTGGCTACTTTAGCATTTCCTGAAACCTACATTAACAAAGAGATCTATATTTGCCACCAAATCAGATCTGTGACAAGAATAGGAAACCGTATAATTGAAATAATTTCCATTAGAATACAAATAAATCTGTATAGTGTTTCTTTGACTCACCAACTCATTTAAGCACATGCATAACCAATGAAGTCAATGGGGCTACTCAGATGTTATATTAAGTACCTGCTTATATAAGGTCTAAATTTTGCTGGCTGCCATTTTAAATGAGCGTTAATTGAGGCATCCTACTGATCTCTCCCTTCCTATGAGGCTGGAAAGATGATTTTCCGTATTTGAAATGTGATTCTGGATGCTGAGTATCCACATTGTCTATTTGGAATGTAGATCTTGAGAAATTAAATAGCTGTAGTTTCTTTGGAATTTGTTCTAGTCTGAAACAAAGTATGTGTGTGGGTGAGGGGGGAGAGTGGATCTGAAAATCAGAAGGGACAGTCTCCTCAAAATGTATTTAAAACATCAAAGGAAAACAAGACCACAACCAAAAAGCATCTTTCGCACTATGACTAATTTGGTGTTTTTGAGCGATTTAACTCGATAAGCTCTGTGCTATCCATGCTGCCAAAGAGAGCTAAAGGCATGAAGGCATTTAGTCTGATATTTTTCCCCTTCTAATTAGCGTAAGAGTGAAGCTTGTTTACACTAGAATAGGGCTCCTGTTGTGCCTTTAACTTGCAAAAAATAAACTGCTTATTCACTTTAGTTTCCACAGCGGTCTTGTCCCTAGTGTCCTCCACAGAACAATTTTTTGACTGTTGTTTATCATTGTGCAAAAGCAGTCTGTCTAACGCCTGCAAGAGTCGGCTGTTAATTTGGGATATTTTTGCTTTGTCACTAGAGGTGTCAGCTGCATGACAAAGAAAAGGCTTGCTGGTATGATAGCTGACATGAAGGAAGAAAATTTTCAGAAAAAAAAGTAAAACTGCTTGTACTAGTGCCCTGTACGGTGATGGTAATTACATATGTCCACAGGAGACCAAGATGATAAAAGCAAATGTCTGCCAGAAACTTTAGGACCTCTGGGTTGAGGATGGAAAAACAGCCTTCAGGGAGTACATAAAGTTCTTCAAAGGCTTGATGCAGCTTTGAATATTAAATAGTCGGGGCCGGGCAGAATATTCTAAGAGGCACTGAGCAAAGGTGGTAGGAAGCTGACAAAGAATTAGCCTTTATCTTCAGTGACTTCTAATTATTGTTAGACCAAAATGCTAAATCTGTAGTAATGAAATACTTAATATTGACCATGCTAGCTCTGCAAAGAACCAAGTCCTTGCTTCACTATTATATCTAGACCTCACCTCAGCATTAACCTCGTCCATATCATAAAACTTCAATAACTTTGAGATCTGTTATATGCTTTCTATCTGCTTTTTCAGAACAATTATGGCCCAGCTACTCCTCATTCAGTCTATGTATACTTCTAAATATTCAACTGCTTCATTTTTTCTGTTTTTTAAAAAGTATGGAATATTTCAAAGTATCCTGTACTGCCCTAGAACCTCTGCCTACCCCTTGTTCCCTGGCTCATAAAGCCCTACATGGGTAGCCTGGACCTCACCAAGGAGCACTTCAACACCAGGCTGAGCAAGTGCTGCATGGTAATGGAGTGTGTGTTCAGCCATTTAAAGGGGAGGTTCAAGAGTCTCCTCACCCATCTAGACCACTGCGAACACAATATCCCCTTTGTGGTAGCAGCCTGCATTGTGCTCTGCAGCCTGTGTGAGAGCAAGGGGGGAAAAGATTTTTCAGCTGGGGGGGCAGAGGCTGATTGGCTGGCCAGGGCATTTGAGCAGCTGGACTCCAGTGCCATCGGGGTGCACACCAAGGGCCAGTGCTCATCAGGGAGGCCTTGAGGGAGAGTTTTGTCCTGTGCCAGTCGAGAGACACTTCCCTGGCCTCTTGTGCCTTTCCTCCTCCACCCCTCCCTTCCCATCTCCTCCCCTCCCCCGCAGAACAAATAATAAAGCCTTCTTTTCTGAAACCACAGGACTGTTCATTGGGGGGATATATGATAGGGGAGGGACTGGGGAAAGAACCGGGAGAAGAGGGAAGGGAGCTCAGGAATGGAGCTGGGAGTGGTGCTTCTCTCTGGTTGGTTGGAAGGTTTCAGCTGCCTGGGAGGTCCCACCACCACATGTTCTGGGGCCCCAATGGTCCCTGAGGAGGCTAGGAGAGGAAGCCGTAAGGGGGTAGGGAGATGACTGGTGGCCTGCTCTATGCATGATGTCATGCACTCCCTCACTGAGCTGGTCCCAGGTGACCTTCCTCTGCTCCTGGATGAGGGACTGCAAGCGGGCCATCTGCTCCTGCATCCAGGAGCTTGAAATAGTGGCAGGTGTGCGGTGCTGCCTCAGAGCATCTACTCTGCTCCCTGGCCTTATGATAAGCCTGCCAGAGCAATGTGACCTTCATCCAGACTTGGTTCAGGGTCTGGTTGTGGCTTTTGTTGGTCAGACTGGAAGTCATCCAGCCATAGCCATCCACATTCCGTTTTCTGGTGCAGAGATCCTGGAGGTTGGTCTCCTTACCCCAGACCTTGATCTTTACACCAGTCCAGACCAGAGCTCTCCTGCATCCCTAGCCAGTGACAGGCAAGGGTGCAGCAGGAGTACTGGAAGCCATGGTAGGCTGTGAGGCATGTTTTGGATCACTCATGGCTCTTGGATGCTGCTGTGTCACATGGGGCTTTCAGAGCTCACCACATGGGACAAGCCCGCTCCTGCTTCCTGGAGTTTTAAGCACTGCAGGAGAAAGCGAGCAGTGGAGATGCCAGGTGTGGCCAGAGCAGTTGGAAGTGCAGCTGTGAAAGGCCTCTGGAGGCCATTTATTTTGAATTAGCAGCAGCGGAGCAGCCACACTAAGGCTATTTCAAAATAACAATTTTGAAATTAGAGTTATTCCCTGAGGAAAGCAGGAGTAGATTTTGAAATAATGGGCTTTGTAGTGTGGACACTTCTCTTGTTATTTTGACCTAAGGAGGATTATTTTGAAATAACTCCCTAATGTAGATCAGGGCTAACTGATTAGGAGCTTCTGGAAAGAATCTCACAGTCAATTTTAATCCTGCAGCTCACAAACAACAACATGTAGCTTGTTTGGTTTTAACCTGCTGTGTGTGGGGGTTTGGAGATTATCTATGAGACACACAAGATGAAGAATTTTGGGGACTATAGCATCAGATGTCTTTTCTCTTGCAAACTTAATTACTTTGTCAAACAGTATCTCTTCAAGTTCTCGTGGAAAACCTTTGGTATCTGTAAGGCAATAGTTTCACAGGATGTTTTAGTTTTATCTAATCTGAGTCAAGTCAATCTAATCACAGGGTTAAGTGGGTGTACTGTTAATCACAAGGTTAAGTGCTCCTCCCCAACCCTACCCTAAGTGATTTTTCCTGTGAAAGGGAATGCATTGACTAAACTGCCCCCAAGCCTGTCGTCTTTGGATCTGGGATGAATAGGGACTGTTTGGTCATGTTAAGAACACAGACCTATTATTTCTGAGCGCCAAATTTCTGTGATACATGTCAGGGAGATTAACTTGTTGGTAAAATGATAATAGATTTTGAGGGATTTACTCAGTTTTTTTGATGATCAACAAGAAGCAGAAGTGCTACAGTTTGAGCTTGGAGCCTGTTTGAGGTTTCTTGTTCCATTTCAGTGAATCAGATGAAGCTGCCTGGAGATCTTCTTTCTAGGCACTCTGTTTATTTAATCCTTTTGCAACCTGTTTTAGTGAAGGAGGCAGGTGAGTTATTTCAATGTTTAATCACTTTTGTTTGAAGTGAAAAACAAAGTAACAAGGTAATCCTTTTAAAAAATACCATGTATTTTGTGAAAAATTATTTCTTGTGATGTGCCATTTGAAAACTCATAATCGGCTGAACATTGTTGTCCTGCTAAATGTGTGCCAACATTATTTAGAAAGTTATAAGATTCTACTCTAACATTGTTGTTGACTTAACATTTGAGAAGCAAGCCCAAGCCAGTTTTTCCAAGACATAAGGTCCACAGATGCTCTGGCCAAGTATCACCATAATCAAGTGGACTATCAGGGACTATCACCTGATTAAGGGGCCATTCTTTGGCTGGAAGAAAGATGTGAGCAAGGATTTTACATATTAGCAATGGAATAGCTGGTACTATTCTGTGCAAACAGACTATTGCCTGAGCCCCAGCTGGACATAATCCTCAAAGTGAGAAGAAGGGTGTAAGAATGAGAAACAGAGGCTCCCAAATCACCTCTTTTCCCTCATGGCAGCAACAATGCCCGGAGAATTGAACTGGGGCAGGCCATGGTGTGGAGGCTTCCAGCCAGAAAGACTATAAAGAGCATAAGGTGGGAAAAATCTTTGCTTTGAATCCATTTAGCTTGTGATACTTGCTATCAGTCTGTATTTTTATCTTTTATTTCCGTTGTAATCAATTCTGACATTTATGCCTTATTACTTGCAATCACTTAAAATCTATCTTTCTGTTGTTAATACACTTGTTCTACTGTTTTATCTAAACCAGTCTGTGTTTGGACTGACATGTTTGTGAATCTCCTCTTGAGATAACAGGTCTGTGCATATTATTTTCCATTGATGAACGGATGGATTTTCCATGAGCTTGTATTGTATTGCTCAGCACCCTTCAGGGGAAGGTGTGGAACAGGGAGTTTGCTGGTGTTGCCTTGTGTTTAATTCATAAGTGGCTAGCCAGGTATCAATGTAATTCAGCTGGAAATGATGTTAAATGTTAGAGGCTGTGAGTGAGCACAAACTGGTGGTCGCTGTTATAGTGAAGCAATATAAAGAGCATCCCAGGTTAGTGATTTAAGGAGAGACAGCTGTTCAATAGTTCAGATTGTACCCTGGGAAATGTTGTCCTGAGGTTTTTACCTGAATTTTATCTGCAAGGCAAGGTTTAGATAGGCAGGGTCTCAACGAGTTTGCTGATGAGGTGGACAGACTGAGGTGGCAAGGAGCCTATGTGCAGTTTGATCTCTAGGGCTCTGGGCATCCTGAGGGAGCATCATGCCCTCACCACCCAAATAGTACCTATAATCATGTATTCTGTTCTAATGAGCGTGTTAAAAGAACCATGTTAGAATAAAATACTCACAATATATACTTTCTGGGTGACACCTTTGACCTTGAGTTTCAATGTGCACCCTAGTTATGTATTTATAGCACCACAATCATTTGTTCTACTCAATATTCTATATATTTTTTTTTCCTCTGGACTTTAATGAATCTTTTTTTTTTTCTAAGGTGAAATATTTCAAAACATGTAACTGATCATTTTTCATTTGCTTTTAGAGCAGATCATGTGGAATTAATTGATCTACGTACGCACAAAACTCCTATTAAAATGCTTCTTTCTATTTTTAATGTGACACACGTTCAAGAACTTTATGCTCCCATTAATAGTATTTATTTCATATTCTTTATGCAAGTCTTCTAATTATGTGTTCTGCTATCACTAGACTGCCTTCAAAAATCAGATAATTACTTGTCAGGAGATCTCTTTTTGATTAAACTACAAAAAAAGCCTTCCAGTAAAATGTACTGTCCCTTTTCACCAGCAACTATTTGATACTGGATCATAGATGAATGATACTGCATCTTTCTAACCAGAAAAAATAACTTAAGCTGGTGACCTATACAAAGTTATTTCCACTTTGCTTCGACCTAGTTAGAAAGTGTAGGACTTTGAGAGGTCTTCTAGTCCAGTCCCCATATGGTTCTACACCAGGGCTGGATTACCTAATAGGCAGACTAAGCACGTGCTTAGGGCACCAGCAAAGCAGGGGCACCAAAAAAAAAAAAAAAAGAGATTTTATGGTATAGTATTGTTTTTATTTTGAATTACATATGGGGGGCACCGTAATCTTTTCAGTGCTTAGGGCCTCTAAAGGTCTTAATCTGGCCCTGGTCTACACCCAGTTTGTCTCCCACTGATATAATTACCCTGTTCTTCCAAAATAGTAAAACCATCTCCCCAAGATACAGAGCCATGGTCGCAGCGGTGAAAGTAACTTAACATTTCTTACAGGAACTGTCCTATTGCAACCCAGGTCTCTGCCAACTTTTTAAATAGCCCTCTAATGGCTTTTGCGGCAGCTCAGAGAGCTCTTGCCAGAGCTGCACACCTGAGCACTCCCACTTAATTTCACCTCTGCATGGCCGATATACAAAGATCAATGATGCATGAAGTATGCATATTGCTTCACTTATGTCAGCCCTAGCAGTCTTCCACCAGCTGTTCCACACTGCTCACACTGCTCTCGGGTCTTGTAGACCAGAAGTCCCTTCCTGCCTTAAAACATCACACATTTTTGAGATGCCTTTTTCTTATTGTCCATCTGAGTTAGCACTCCTCACAGCAATCCACTGCTGTGTGCAACTGTCCAGCTGGCCATGCAGGATACATGCTCCTGCTGTGCTCCTGCCCATAGTAGACAGGAAATATTGGCTCTGAACATCCACAGAACTGCTGATATCTCCAAGCAAATTGCTTGGGGGATTCAGGGAGAAGGAGTATGACAGGGACCAGCAGCAGTGCCACATGTAAGCCAAGGAACTGCAGCAAGCACACCAGAAGTCCCAGGGAGCCCACAAAATATCAAGAGCTGCAGACCTGCCACCTTTACAAAGATTTGCATGCCATACTTGGAGGTGAACCCATGCACTACAGTGGATACTTGCAAAGTGCCTGAGTCACAGGCCCCTTCTGTAAACAGCAAAGGGGAAGATGTGTGTCCTCCCTGACCAGCCAACATGGATGTCAGTGTTGCCACTGTTCCATCAGTACTAACATATGGTAAGGTGCTCTTGAGCCAAAATGGGGATGTGCCTGCTGTCTGTTGCTCCACCACAGTTTGGCAATTACAAATTTCCATAGGGTGATCACAGGGCTTCTCCACTGTCAATGCAGCTCTCAGTTTGCTGCCTCTGCGCTGAATGTCTGGGACAAGCTCAGCACACAGATCCCAGAATATTGCCTTGCACGTCTGAAAATTCTGAAGTCACTGCTTGTCATCCCAAGCACGCATTATGATGTGATCCCACCACTCAGTGCTTGTTTCCTGGGCCCAGAAGCAACACTCTTTCATTTGCAGCTGCTTTGTGAACACCACCAACAAATTTGAATTGTGAACACCACCAACCAACCAACCAGTGGAGGTGCTAATTGTTCTTATCAGCCTCTTGTAACTTGAACAATCTATTTACTTTCTTTTTTTCTCCTTTCTTCCCTCATCCGCCTTCCCTCCCCCCCCCCCAACTTCCTTTATTTATTCTTGGATCTGGACTTTTAATACTCCAGTCATCTGAAGAAGTGGGTTTTGCCCACAAAAGCTCATGATACCATCTACATGTTTTGTTAGTCTTTAAGTTGCTGCTAGACTATTTGTTGGTTTTTTTACATTTTTCCAGTTACAGGCTAACTCAGCTACCCCTCTGAAACTTGAATTGTTTTTTTCTATGTTCCACAGCAAAGTGACTATCTGGAAAAAGCCATGTTCCATGTGGTGGTTCTTAAATCTCTACAAATACTGGAGGATTGCATCTCCGGTGTTTGCAATGACCATGACAATAGTACAGAGTTTATCAGGTTCCATTCTTCTGTCAGAGATGGTAGAGAGCGTCAAGTTTTGCATGGGTTATTGGGAAATTGAAAATGGGCACAAAAATTATGGAATAAAGATGGTATCTTGGATTGAAGAACATTGCCTTATTGGGGGTACATCTGCACAGTGGAGCTAAACTTGAAATAACCTATGCAACTTAAACTACGCAATTAGTGTAGTTCAAGTCGAAATAGCATATTTCGAATGTGGGTACATCTACACAGCACTTATTTTGAAATAGAGCATTCTTCCTCTGACTTCCTTTACTCCTTATACAATGAGGGTTTCAGAAGTTGGTGTAAGAAGCCCATTATTTGAAATTTATTTCAAAATAATGGGCATGCTGTATAGATGCACAATACATTATTTCAGAATAACTAATGTTATTCCGAAATAACATTGCAATGTTACACTGAGTAATATTGCTGTCCCTGGACGTGGAATCCTTTCTCCTAGTCACCCATGCACCATCATTTGTGTCCCACCATACATTGCCAAAACTACCCAAGAGACAGTGCACTAAGCAACAATTGGTTGTACATTGGGACACCAGTCCATGTTGCACTATGCAGTGAATCAACATAAGTACTCCTGGTGAGTGAGGACATGCTGCCTTGACATAAGCACACATCCAAATGAAATATGAACTGTGGTGGCCGTATGCCAACAGAACTTGCCTATGCAAAGTGTTGCAGTGTAGACATGGCCTCACTTCTCTAAGAGCAATCCCTCATTTCACAGGGATTTGTATGAAGTATTTTTTTGGTCTTGGTTCACATTTGTGTTGTGGGTTCAGAAAGCTTGAGTTCACCATGGGATTTGGATTCAAATATACCCAAACTTAAAAGTTTAAAGTAAAATGAATCTGAAAAAGCATTTGGGATTGAAACAATGCAAACATATCCAAGTTTAACACCTTTTCCACCTCAAACCAAAGAACATCTGTTGCTCACCAGAAACATGTTGAATTTAGCGCAAATTCGATACTTGTAATAGGATATTCAAGTAGAAGTGTTTTTGCATGAGTTTGTGTTTTCAATTTGCAAGTTTCATACAGTTTTAATGGTTACTTTATCAACTATATTTCAGCATGTAGGATTGCCTCTGTTTTTTTGCTCCTGGCTACTGAGAGCCAAACCAAAATATGATTTTGAAGTGCATGCCTGTAAGCTATTCTGATCATGCCACAAAATAATGACAAAATACCAAAAGCTGTGTCTTGGAATTATTTTGGGGAAGTTCTACGACGGTCTATATTCTACAAAAAGTCAAATTATATGATCACGATTGCCTTTTCTGGCCTCGGAATTTGTGAAAAGAGATAATTCAGCTTGTATTTGGTTCAGTGTAACTCCTGCACTGCCTTCTTTAAGACCATCTCCCCTCGGTTGTTTTGAACCCCTAGGAAACTAGAGGAGTTCTAAACTGTGTGGGAGGTCTAGATTGGATATTAAGAAAATCTATTTCACAAGGAATGTGGTGAAGCACTGGAATGGGTTACCTAGGGAGGAATTGGAATCTCCATCCTTAGAGGTTTTTAAGGCCAGGCTTGACAAAGCCCTGGCTGAAATGATTTAGTTGGGGTTGGTCCTGCTTTGAGCAGGGTTGGACTACATGACCTCCTAAGGTCTTTTCTAACCCTAATATTCTATATTCTATTACATTTGAATTAAGTGTCCCACAACTTATAGGATGTAACCATTTTAACAGATGGGTCCCACTTCTTTCAAACCTAGCATGCAGGAAAAATATTACAGCTCTCATGATGATGAGTTACAAATCCTTATTTCATTAAATTCACAGGTTGGCACACTGTGACAATACAGTATTGTCTATAACAGTATCATGAGATTATTTTTTTTCCCCTTAAGACCTATTCAACATGGGTGTAGTTCTACCAGTAGTGCATACATAGTTCTTATATCATTCCTGAAAATAGGTTTCTAAAAATATTGTCACACTAATTGAACAGTTATTGCACAGCAGTTTTCAGAAAGAACTTTAAACATGATTTCCTGGTTATCTATTTGGAAATGTTCTATATTTTTCAACATCAGTAATGTTCATATTGTATGTGCTTCCTTTACAAGTCAAAGCTAGAATTTTGTAACATCCAGAATTGTAAGTTCAACCCAGTGTTGCAAATATCAAGCTGTGTGCTGTACTATAAATTATCTGCAACAAAACATATTCAGAATAAGAATTTACATAGTAATTTTTCTAATGATATATAAGGGGGAAAAAGAATACGTATGTTGAAAATCGAAGGGTAAAGATGATGTGGGTAGAAAGGCAGCCTCTCAACTCTCTTTAGTTCCTTTTATGGGTTCTATTCAGTCATGCGTTATTCAAATCTATGGTTCTAATTAAAGCAGTACAATCTCCGAAAGGCACAGTGTTGGCACTAAAGGAGTTAAAGTCACTGTCATTCACATTGCAACTAATTATAGTGGAATTATTGACATGCCCATTTTAAATACAGTTAGAAAACATATTAGAAACTGATGTGAACAGCAGAATAGAAATACGGAATCTCGGCTGCTTTGGGTTATATATACAATAATAGGTATTTAGCAAGATTCTTGTGTAAAAATAAATAAATAAATAAATAAATAAAAAATAAATGCATTAGACACAGTTAACAGACACTGAGGGAAATCCTTCATTCAAGGAACTGTGGATTGCATAATTTATTTCAGAAAAATTTAAACTCCTAGACCTAGACAAACTTTCAGAAAGAACATGGGTTTCCCCTCACTCTTTTAGAAAGGTAATTGAATTGTAGCATTTGAGTAATTACTCAGGACAAAAGGATGGGGAAGTAGGGTACAGGATACAGAGGACTGGCATGCATGTAGTTAAGGAATGATAGCATCAAAAATGTTGGGAAAGAGCAAGAAAAAGCTTTAGGGGCAGAGGTTGGAAGCTGCTGGGATGTAGGATGTATCCTTGAAGCATGAGAGAGAGGCTTGAGAGCTGAAAATCAATTAAATGAAAGAGAGTCCATAAAGATATAGGGAAGCCTAGGTGTAAAGAGATTTAGATGAAGGGGGGAGGCCTTTGGGCACAAAGATACCTGGAAGAGAGAGAGGCATGATGTGAAGAGATGAGGGGAAGGGGAGATACAGAGACCGTGGCTTGGTGTGTGGTTTAGAGTGCAATGGGACTATATATAGGGACAGAGACTTGGATGTAAAGAAAGCGATGGAAATCCCTTTTGTTAAAGCTAAGTGGAATGAAGGTCTGGACCAAGGATAGTTAATAGGTGGGATATGGCCAAATCCAGACCAGTGGATGCTTTTGAACAGAATGTGGAATCTTATTACCAAAAATGTAATTACCCCTCGACTGGACTCCTGACTTTTTTTCATTCTCCAACAACGATGAGATGGCTGCAAATGACTGAAAGAATAGTGAAGATCAAATGATGATTATTAACATTGAATAAGACAATTGTGCACAACATGGGAGCAAACCAAATTGGCATTTCAAAGGAAAAAATCTGGGGATCCCTTACCTTCCTGTGTACACGTAGATTGATACTCATATTGCGAAATGTATTCTATAAAATCTAAAATCATTTGGATTTAAGCTAGTTGTGATGGGATCCCCAGAGTGCAGCCTGAGACTGTGGGGCTCCTGTGCCCCCTTAACTCTCCATCCCATGTTGTGTCTCAGAATGCATTGCTAGTTACAAGCAACAACCCGCTCCTGACATTGTCATCACTCAGCACAATCACAAAGGAGACCCACACTTAGCTAGATTGCATGAATGCTCCCACACCTAATCATGAGTCACATAGAAAAAGGTACTAGCCAGGTCCCTCCAGATACCACCCTTGTGCTTCAGGAATATACTGTCTTGCACTGCTCAAGACAGAGGTGCAAATTTATTAACTGGCTCTCAAATGGAAGTGGCAAACCAATTATACACCAGTCTCTGAGCAGATACCATCACCTCAGACCAACTCACTGGTAGCGACAAAAGGTTAATAACTACTAAAGATACATTTCAAGTGATTATAAATGATAGGCATAAAGAGTAGCTAATAAAATAAAATAAAATAAAAACTTGCAGTCTAAACTCTCAACCCTGTTAGACTGTGCAACATTTATATTGAGCAGTTTTTCTCACCCCACTGGATATTGCAGTTCATCATACACAGGTTTCTCCCTTGAAACCTGGGCTAGTCTCCTCTGTGGGAGTCTTCTTTGTGTCCTTATTGCTTGCAGTGTAGGCGGGGGAACGGGGGAAGGACAAAGGAAAAGCATGGGGCTGCTGTGTTCTGTTTTATACCCTTAATCTCGTGAAGAACACAAGTACAGATATGTCCGGTGAGTAGCTCCTTTTCTGGACAATGGCCATTGATGGTAGTTTTTACACCTACCTGTGCATTGGTTAGCTCCCTTGTCCTTGACTCTGGAAAGCTAGTATCTGGGTGTTTCCCGAAACCACAGCATATTTTAGTGAAAACTATACAACACATTTCTTATAATTTTATATGCATTGATTATATATTTGGGACAGTAGGTTTCAGCAGATCAGAACCTTTCCCACAATCCCTCACATAGCATCCTCTTTCTGCAATATTACAATTGTACA
The DNA here is from genome assembly GCA_019425775.1 of Rafetus swinhoei. NCBI lineage: Eukaryota > Metazoa > Chordata > Testudines > Trionychidae > Rafetus > Rafetus swinhoei. The sequence continues at coordinate 62,951,905 of CM033427.1, forward strand.
CAAATGAATATAAGGGCTACTCCCCCACGATATACTGTCACACTAGCTATGCACTCCAATTGTGTTATTAATTTGGAAAAGAAATGTTTTCTAAGCTGTGTCTTCCCTGCCTTAACCAAGTTGTAGCAGTTATATCCTGTTTCCTTAGACCACTGAATAACTATGTAGTTTTCTTGGAATATTATATTCCCATACTATATTAGCCTATCAAGACAAAAAACAGTACTGTATATCATACATTTGCATATAGTGCTATCTGTTGGATGACATGGGAACTTCCTATGTGTCTTCCTTAGTTTGGGAGAATGTGCCCAAACCATGTATGTCGATTGATTAATTCTACACTTTCCACAAACATGCATCAATTCAATAATCATCCCTCCAGTCTTACCTCTGCTCCCCCACATCCCTTAGTTATGTGCTTACTTGGATCTACAGCTGCCCTTACCCTCCATCACTCTATCAATTAATTCTATGGTAACTCTTCAACCCTTCATCCTACTCCAACTGTATTTTTTCTCTTGTCAGGCAGTTCTGTGTTTGCTTTTACAAACAGTTTGCTTTAAAAACAGTCATTTTTCCAACAAATCTCTGTATTCAGTAGGTTATGATTCAGTCTCCTGTTCTCATATGGTAAGCAACAGAAGTAATAAATAACCCTCAAAATCTCCACAAGGTCCCAATTATATAAAAAATTTGGTTAGGTGATTATGCTAAACGTGGCCTTTGACATTAGCAAAATATTTCTAAAATGTTTCATTCAGATAGAAAGATAAATGAGATGTATCAAAAGTTTCCTGACTAACTGAGAAATGCTAGTATGATCTTGTCTATTTGATTGCTACTTTCTGGGAGATATTTTCCATCTGCTACGTGAAATCCCAGCATTTGAGCTTGGTAAATGCAATAGTATTATGCAGTAAATATTAATCTAAAAGGCCAATGTCACATAAGATTCCAAAAATTATAAAGGACATCAGTAAATACAATCAGAAGTGGGGAAAACCTGAAGAACAAAGAAACAATAGTCTTTAAACTTTTATTTTGTGGCTTTACTAGAACATTTAACAATCAGATTGCTGTCTTTTAACTGTGCATGTGTCCACTAGAAATAAGGTTTTAAAAACCTCCTGCGTTTTATCACTTAAGAATTTTGGAATAGCTGTTCAGGCTGCAGAGCTAGATCCAAATTTCATATCTGACTGCTATTATGATGCACTGAACCATAGGTATTTGAAATGTGGATCTGAACTTTACATTCTGGATCTACACTGGGTGTTTGAATGATTCTTGTCCAAAATAATGAAGTAGGTATCTAAAAATATACTAGTGATGGATGAATATAGTATTGATTTGGATATGCATTCAAAAATTTACATTCAAACCTCTTGGGTTGGTAAGATATATATTTAGGATAGAAGTGGTTTAAAAAGTATATAAAATTCAAAGTTGAAGAAAAAAATCTAACTAATGAAATGTGCAGTTTCTAATTGTGTCAAGGTATGTGATTAGCCTTACAAAAATTAACTTGCTATCTGCACTCCTTTATAAGATGATAGAGATTTGATGGACATCATGTAACCAAAGGCATGTGAAGTAACACCTAAAACTTTAAATGAGTGCTAATCAGAAATGAGACTATGTAAAACTGACACCTCTTACTAAACTGATTGGCTCCACTGTGGCATTTAGCTAATCAGCACATCTATTTACTTTACTGAACATAACACATTTTAAACTTAAAAAACAAAAACTGGTCTGGTAGCACTTTACAGACTAACAAAACATGTAGATGGTATCATGAGTTTTCGTGGGCACAGCCCACTTCTTCAGATGACCGGAGTTTTGAATTTAGGATGTGCAGACCCAAAATAAATAGGAGAGAAGGGGGAAGGAAAAAGGCGGGGGTGGGAAACAGGGAGCAGTGGTTATGAAAAAATCAAAGGGAAAAACAGGAAGGCAGAAGGGTCATCAGTAAGCACCTAAAGATTAGTGATAGAGATGCAGCCGTGTTAGTCTGGCGTAGCTGAAACAAAAAGCAGGACTATGTAGCACTTTAAAGACTAACAAGATGGTTTATTAGGTGATGAGCTTTCGTGGGCCAGACCCACTTCCTCAGATCAAATAGTGGAAGAAAATTGGCACAACCATATATACCAAAGGATACAATCAAAAAAATGAACACATATGAGAAGGACAAATCAAATTTCAGAACAGAAGGGGGGATAAGAGGGGGAGGTAAATGTCTGTCTGTGAGCTAATGATATTAGAGGTGATAATTGGGGGAAGCTATCTTTGTAATGGGTAAGATAATTAATGTCTTTGTTTAGACCGAGGCGTAAAGTGTCGAATTTAAGCATGAATGACAGTTCAGAGGATTCTCTTTCAAGTCTGGTGTTAAAAGGTCTTTGAAGCAGGATGCAGGTAATCAAGTCATTGAGACCATGACCTTTCTGATTGAAATGGCAAGAAACTGTTTTTTCTTTGTGATCCTGTCTAATATCTGTTTTGTGGGCATTGATTCTTTGGCGAAGTGTCTGAGACGTTTGTCCAATGTACATAGCAGACGGACACTTTTGGCACATGATAGCATAAATTATATTTCTGGATGAGCAGGAATATGTGTTCTTGATCTTATAACTCAACTGGTTAGGTCCAATAATGGTATCAGCAGAGTGAATATGTGGACAAAGCTGGCAACGGGGACAGGATACTAAACTCCGAGAGGCTCTGGGAGACAGACCCATAGTCTCCTATAGACAACCACCTAACCTCAAGATGATTCTTACCAACAACCACAGGACATACCACACTAATACCAACCCTGGAACCTTCCCTTGCAACAAACCCCGTTGCCAGCTTTGTCCACATATTCACTCTGCTGATACCATTATTGGACCTAACCAGTTGAGTTATAAGATCAAGAACACATATTCCTGCTCATCCAGAAATATAATTTATGCTATCATGTGCCAAAAGTGTCCGTCTGCTATGTACATTGGACAAACGTCTCAGACACTTCGCCAAAGAATCAATGCCCACAAAACAGATATTAGACAGGATCACAAAGAAAAAACAGTTTCTTGCCATTTCAATCAGAAAGGTCATGGTCTCAATGACTTGATTACCTGCATCCTGCTTCAAAGACCTTTTAACACCAGACTTGAAAGAGAATCCTCTGAACTGTCATTCATGCTTAAATTCGACACTTTACGCCTCGGTCTAAACAAAGACATTAATTATCTTACCCATTACAAAGATAGCTTCCCCAATTATCACCTCTAATATCATTAGCTCACAGACATTTACCTCCCCATCTCCCTTCTGTTCTGAAATTTGATTTGTCCTTTTCATATGTGTTCATTTTTTTTAATAGTATCCTTTGGTATATATGGTTGTGCCAATTTTCTTCCACTATTTGATCTGAGGAAGTGGGTCTGGCCCACGAAAGCTCCCTAATAAACCATCTTGTTAGTCTTTAAAGTGCTACATAGTCCTGCTTTTTGTTTCAGCTACGCCAGACTAACACGCTGCATCTCTATCACTAATCTTTAGGTGCTTACTGATGACCCTTCTGCCTTCCTGTTTTTCCCTTTGATTTTTCATAACCACTGCTCCCTGTTTCCCGCCCGCCTTTTTCCTTCCCCCTTCTCTCCTATTTATTTTGGGTCTGCACATCCTAAATTCAAAACTCCGGTCATCTGAAGAAGTGGGCTGTGCCCACGAAAACTCATGATACCATCTAACATGTTTTGTTAGTCTGTTTTGTTAGTCTGTAAACCTAAAGATTGGCCAGTTAAAAAAAGCAGATAAGGATCAAAGTCAATAGATGGGGAGGGGGGGTTTACTAACACAGGAATCTACACAAAGAGCTGTTTGCACCTTCATTGAATGTTAGGTTGGTAATGGCCCAGCCACCCCACATCCCGATTGAGTCCATTAGCATGAAAATTGAACTTGCAGATGAACTATAATTCCAACACTTCTCTGTGTATTTGGCTGGTAGAGTTTGTTTGTGACAAGACGGCCACCAGGACATCTTTTAAAGAGTGATTAGGTAGATTGAAGTGCTGTCCAACAGGTCTGTGTATGTTCCCTTTACCTATATCTGATTTATGTTCATTGATTCTTTCTTGTAGGGACTGTCCAGTCTGTCCAATATACGTAGCAGTGAGGCATTGCTGGCATTTGATGGCATAGATCAAATTACTGGATGTGCAGTTGAATGATCCCTTGATTTGATAGCTTATGTTGTTGGCTCTAGTGATGAATTCACTTGAATAGATATGTGGGCAGAGTTGGCACCGCTGCTGATTTCAGGGCTGGGTTCCTAAAGGCTTATGATGTGGTTGTATAGCATGGTTACCAGAAAGAATTAGTTTCTGTTTGGGGTGTTGTCTGTAAGCGAGAATAGATTTCTGAGAATGAAGGATCATTTTCCAAAATGGGTTGCAGATTGTTTATAATGTGTTGGATGGGTTTGAGTTGTGGACTATAGTTAATAACAAGTGGAATTCTGTTGTTCTCCCTTTTGGGTCTGTCTTGAAGTAGTTTATGTCTGGGTACTTTTTTGGCTCTGTCAGGCTGTTATTTCACTTCTCCAGGTTGGTATTTCAGTTTTAGGAATGCTCTATAAAGATCCTGTAAGTGTTTGTCTCTCTCTATGGGATCAGAGCAAATCTGGTTGTATCTTAGGGCTTGGCTGTATACTATAGATTGAAAAATGTGTCTGGGATGGAAGCTGGAGGCAGGAAGGTAAGTATAGTGATTGATGGGTTTCCGGTATAGGATGGTGGAGATTTGTCCATTATTTAATTGTACTGTAGTATCCAGGAAGTGGATTTCTCATGTGGACTGGTCCAAGCTGAGGTTGATGGTGGGATGGAAGTTGTTGAAATCCTTGTGAAATTCTTCAACAGTCTCTCTTCTGTGGGTCCATATGATGAGGTCATCGGTGTAGCATAAGTAAAGTAGGGGTGTTAGGAGACGAAAGCTGAGGAAAAGTTGTTCAAGGTCAGCCATAAAGATGTTGGCATATTGTGGTGCCATGCAGGTGCCCATGGCTGTGCCACTGACGTGGAGATACAAATTGTCTCTGAATTGGAAGTAGTTGTGGGTGAGGACAAAGTCACAGAGCTCTGTAATCAGGTGTGCAGTGCTGTTATCGGGGATGGTGTTCCTAATAGCCTGTAATCCGTCTTCATGTAGAATGTTGGTGTAAAGGGCTTCTACGTCCATAGTAGCCAGGATGATATTTTCAGGTAGATTACTGATGTTTTGAAGTTTCTTCAGGAAGTCAGTGGTGTTGCAGAGGTAGCTGGGAGTGCTGGTAGCATAGCGTCTGAGGAAGGAGTCGATATAGCCAGATAATCCTGTGATAAGTGTTTCTTCTTTTTAGCACATAAGATTATCTAGTAGGTGTAGCAGAGTTAGCTGGATTAGGAATAATTTAAAAAACAACAAATAATCTTGCAGCACCTTAGAGACTAACAAAACACGTAGATGGTATCATGAGCTTTCGTGGGCACAACCCACTTCTTCAAATGAATGGAGTTTAAGGGGTCCAGGTTCCAAATACATAGCAGAAAAAGAGAGAGGATGGAGAGGGAAAGGAAAGGAGAAAAATGGGAAAAGAATGGACAGTTAGAGTTTCCATGCTAAATGTAGCTGATAGAACTCTCTCTAGAGAGAGAATGGTCAATTGGTCTAGAGAGAGTTTTCTAGAGAGAGTTATAGCATAGAAACTCTAGCTGACCATTCTTTTCCCCATTTTTCTCCTTTCCTTCCCTCTCCATCCCCTTTCTTTCTCTGTATGTGGAAACTGAACCCCTTAAACGCCATTCATCTGAAGAAGTGGGTTTTGCCCACAAAAGCTCATGATACCATCTACATTTTTGTTAGTCTCTAAGGTGCTGCAAGACTATTTGTTGTTTTTTAAAGTTTTTTTCTACTACAGACTAACACGGCTACCCCTCTGAAACTGGATTAGGAATGTTTGAGTGTAAATGACTAGCCATTTAACCATTATTGGTTAATGGTGTCGTTTGCGCTCTCTGGGAGCCAGGCGGGCAAGGGCTGCCTGCTCCACTCCCAGGGAGAAGGCTTCCCTGCTGGCTCCACTCTGGGTGAGGAGGCCTCACTGTGGCAGCGAGGCTTCCTCCCTGAGGGCTGGGTAAGCAGGGGCTGGTGGCCCCACTCCTGGGGAGGCTTTGCTGCAGGCTCTGTTGTATAATGCTAAGCTTTATACTGCAAAGCCTGCAGCACAAGTAATCTTGTAACAGTTGAGATTTTCAGAGGTTACATGGTTGCCCTAATACATTATTTTTACCTCCCTAACCTGGATCCTTTTTTAGCTTATGCACCCTTAACAGAATTACTAACCAAATCCTGATTTCTTCATCTTTACAGGTGGTAAAGTGTGAGCCAGTGAAATCCCATAATGAGTTTGCAGAGCTTGATGTTAGATCTATTTTTACTTGTAGACTGAAAAAAAATTATCTGGAACTCAGAGAGAGATATTTGGACATCAAAACTCAATATACAAATTTACAGAGGTGGGGTTTTTTTCATATTAGAACTACAATTTAAGCATACTTAACAGCCATTGTTACAAACATAAATAAAATAATCCTGCTGTTGCTGTCAATAATTCTCGACACATACATTGTAAGCAATAGTATCCCAAGCCAGAGTTGCTTTGTTTTTAGTGTCAAGGGTCCTTCCTATATGTGTGATTTTTGCTATGATATCACAAGAGGAACACAACCATCAGTTTTCTTTGGAACAGAATCTCTTATTATCTGTTTTATTTTTTTCTTATTATGAGAGGATCTATCCAAATTCCCCTTTCATTTTAATTTCTTCATTAATCAGCAGCAAGCACCAGTACAAAATATCTACTTATACTTGCTGCTGGTATGGAAAATTAACCTTATTTTCTTATTATAAATGTGAATTTTTAGTTTCTAGTCATAATTCATCAGCATCTCAGCTTGATTTCTGCATCTCTGTGTGACACTTTAGGAATATTTATATATAAGGAAAAGAAATACAATGATCTAATCTCATTTCATATTTCTTGCATTTGACCTCTAGATGGAGACATAACAATTTAGCATCATGTACATTCATAGATTGCAACCTGGTCTACTGACTGCATCCTGTTCTCTTTGGGCAATTTGCCAACATGCACTGGTATTGAAACATTCAATAGTGCTTTATGGTATTATAAAGTTATAAATAAACACAGAAGCTCTAGGTAGTATCCACTTCTTGATTAAAATAGACTCCTTTCCACTTCTCCAGCACTAGTCAAAGAAGCGGATATCAGAATCTGGTGCAGAAGCATGTACTGAGAATTGAAACTAAAGTAAATTAGAAAACCAGTTTCTTAATTCAGAGAAAATTTAGATTAACTTCCACATGAGCGGTGAGGACAGCAATGGACAAGCGAAGAAGCTAGAAAAAGGAGTTATTTTTAAAACTAAGCACTGGACTGAGAAACAGACATTTATCCATTCTCTGCAAGGGAAGAGTTCCCATAGAAGTAGACTTCAGTAACTCCTGGATGGGTCAGTGGAAATACTCTGTGTTCTGTTTGCATAACATGGGGACTTTGCATAAGGCCTGATGTAAAGCTCATGAATTAAGTCACTGGAAAGCTATTTAGTACATTCGGCATTTGATCAGCTCACTAGAGAGTTCACAATCTATACTATGAATGTGTTATTTTTGCAACATTTAACCCTTATGAAATGCAATAATTTGCAATAAAATATATTTACATAGAACACTATAGCAGCAGCAAGTTTGTTTTTTATGGCTGTCAAAGCAGTCCTTCTTTGACAAAAAATAAAAATCATAAAAGGTCTGGGTCTGGAAAGCAATTAAATGAGCAGCTTGCCATCTAAAGATATTTTTAGTTAAAAATACAGAAACTCTAGGGCAGAAAGAACCACCACCATGCTTTTAAGGTTCAGAGACTCACACTCTTTTTATTAAATCATTTTGGGAATAATGAAGAACTGCATAAACAGGGGGTCACAGGGATGGAATAAATGGCTTCTAACTTACCTCTCAAAGGAAGTCAATGAAGCTTTAGCAGTTTACACCAACTGATAGTCCAGCCCACTATTTCTAATGTGTGTTTTTTTTAATTAATCTCTCAAGCCTTTCAATATCTTGAAAAATATATTGCTGGGTCCAGAATTATGATATTTAAAACCCAACTCACCTATGGCACTGCAGATTTTTTTTAAAGAGCCCAAAACTTTCTGTGCAATGGCACATTTATTAATGATACCAGAATTAAAGCCAACTATGATTAAAGCCCCCGTTTATGCAGTTCTTCATTATTCCCAAAATAATTTAATAAAAAGAGTGTGTGTGAGCCAACTATGATAGTGATATTAAAATGAATTTTAAAAAGTGTCCCAGTGAACCATTTTATGTTGATGATCGAAAGATTAAATTCATCAGGAAAATGTTTCTATCATAATGTATGTATATTTGAACATTGACTCTTGAATAGTGCATGTAATATCAAATTTTACCAATAAGAAACAATTTCAATATATTAATGACACCAGAATTAAAGCCAACTATGATAGTGATATTAAAATTAATTTTAAAAAGTCTCCCAGTGAACCATTTTATATAAATTTATATGTCACTTTATTTATGGGACATTTATTGAGGTTTATATTATTGTGTACCCAAGTCTGTCCCTTTTACTTATTATTCTGTGACGAGACTCACTGATTTCAAGATATAGCTTATCATACAGAGGAGTGGCAGACTCAGACCCCGAGTGAATGACATTGACACTGACAGAAGTGAAGAGATTTATTCCTGGAACACACAAGAAGTTATTTGATGTTGTCACCAAGACCAAGATTGAACACTTCCGCCTGCAATAATATATAAAACTTCATTAATTTCTAGGGCGCCACATGCAGTAGTTTTGCATTCTCATGTTAGATCCACTCCTTAATATTTGTTTGGTATTTACCTGCCAGAAGGTATAGCAAAAGAGAAAGGAAAGCCAGCAAGAAATGAAGCAATGACCCAGATAATGCTCCTAGAGAAAAAACAGAAAAGCAGTTTATTGGAGAAGAAAGTCTCAGAAGGGTAGCTGTGTTAGTCTGTAACTTTACAAACAAGGAGTAGTCTTGTAGCACCTCAGGGCATCTCTACACTAGAAAATTATTTCAAATTAACTTATTTTGAAATAATAACTCTCGAAATAACTATTTTGAAATAGCGTGTCAATACCACGAAATAGCATAGAATTATTTCAAAATAGCGTGTCCACACTAATTGCAGCCTGCATTGCATTTAAAGCCCCTGGAAGCATTCCAGGGAAGGCATCAAGAGGACGGACACTTCCTTGTAGGTGCTTGCTGAGGCTAGTTGAGACGTGCTTAAAGGGGCTCCTTTCTACAACTGCGTCTCACACATCTCTTCTCCACTGCCTACCCAACTCATGCCAGGTGCGCTGGTTGCCCTTGCAGACACCACAGCACTGACAACATGGAGCCAGAGCTGCTGCAAACCAGTGCCAGGCTCGTGAGCCTCATGCTGAACTTCATGGCAAAGTTTATCCACGTTGCCCATGTGCTGCTTCAGGATGACGATGACCAGCCCAGACCGGGGGACATCTTCACCCAGGCCCTGGTGCTCCTGATGCAGCAAATGATCCCCAATCCCCAGCATGTTGTAGAATGCTGCTTCTGACGGAGAGAGACCAGTTCCGACTGGTGGGACCATATTGTCATGGAGTGGTGGGATGACCAGCAGTGGTCCAGAACTTCTGCATGTGGAAGGCCACCTTCCTGGAGCTCTGCAAATGGCTTGCCCCTGCCCTCAGGTCACAGAACACCTGGCTAGAACCCGCCATCTCCCTGCAGAATCATGTCACCATCGACCTATGGAAGCTCGCCACGCCGGACAGCTACCACTCCATTGGAAACCAGTTCAATGTGGGGAAATCCACGGCTGGGACTGTGCTCATGCAGGTAGTCCAGGCCGTCAACAACGTATTTCTGCAGAGGGTTGTCATCCTGGGGAATGTCAATCCCATAGTCACTGGTTTTGCTTTCATGGGCTTCTGCAACTGTGGATGGACCATACACGGCACCCACATCCCCATCCTGGCCCCTGATCGAAGTGCCTCAGACTACATAAACAGAAGGGGGTACTTTTCAATGGTGCTGCAGTCCCTGGTGGACCACAAGGGATGGTTCACAGACATTAACCTCAGCTGGTTGAGGAAGGTGCACAATGCCCGCACATTTTGGAACCCAAGCCTGTTCCAGAGGATGCGCATCAGCAATTTTTTCCCCAACCGCAGCATCAGGGTTGTGGATGTGGACATGCCCAGAGGTGACGCAGCCTACCTCTTGCTCCCCTGGCTGATGAAGCCCTACATGGATAGCCTGGACCCCACCAAGGAGAACTTCAATGCCATGCTCAGTAGGTGCTGCGTGGTAGTGGAGTGTGCCTTCAGCTACCTAAAGGGGAGGTTCAGAAGTCACCCACCTGGACCTCAGTGACTGCAACATCCCCTACGTGGTGGTGGCCTGCTGTGTGCTCCACCACATATGTGAGAGCAAGGGGGGAGATTTTCCTGCCAGGGTGGGAAGCAGAGGCTGATTGGTCGGCCAGGGCATATGAGCAGCTGGACACCAGCACCATCAGGAGAGCACATCAGGGGACTGTGTTAATCCGGGAGGCCTTGAAGGAAGAGTTTCAGCCAAGGCCACCTGTGAGACTATCCCCTGGGCCTCTCCACAAGGGGTCCCTGCATTGCCTCCATGTGCCTTTCCTCCCCCACCCTCCCTTTCCCTGCCCTCCCTTCCCATCTTCCTCCGTCCCCTGCAGACCAAATAAAAAAAAGCCTTTTTGTTTGAACAAAGAAGTCCAGTTTCAAGAATAAATAAGGCAAGGGGAAGGGGAGAAGGGGAAAAAAGGAGAGAGAAAGGAAAAAGAGAGACACAGTGAGTAGATGGTTCAAATAATTACAAGAGGCTGATAAGAGAAATTAACACCTCCATTGGTTGGTTGGTTGAGTCATATGGTTGGCTTGCACACTCCCTTCCACATCCTATGTCCCTGTTCATACCATTTGCATAAGAATTAAACATATAAATGAAGTTAAGTTCCAATCCTTCCCTGTGTATTTGGCTTGTGGAATTGGCCTGAAACAATACCATGATTTGGAGATCCATTAATGAGTGTCCAGGCAGATTAAAGTGTTCTCCAACAGGTTTCTGTGTGTTGCCTTTTGGATATCTGATTTGTGTCCATTAATTCTTTCCTGTAGAGACTGTCCAGTTTGGCCAATATACATGGCAGTGGGGCATTTGATGGCATAGATCACATTAGTGGATGTGCAGTTATATGAGCCTCTGATTTGGTGGCTGATGTGGTTGGGTCCAGTGATGAAATCGCTAGTGTAGATGTGTGGGCAGAGTTGGCACCAGGGCTGATTGCAAGGGTGGATTCCTGGATGATTATGATGGAGGTGTGTTGCGTGGTTACTGAAAATAATTTGTTTGAGGTTAGGTGGTTGCCTATAGGTGTGGATTTGCCTTTCTCACTCCTCTGAGAGTGAGGGGTTATTTTCCAGGATAGGTTGTAGATTGTTGATAATGCGTTGGAGGGGTTTAAGTTGTGGACTGTTAGTGATGACAAGTGGAATTCTGTTGATTTTTCTCTTTAGAACCTGTATTGAAGAAGTTCATGTCTTGGTACTCTTTTGGCTCTGTCAATCTGTTTTTTCACTTCTCCAGGTGGGTATTTCAGTTTTATGCATGCTCTGTATAGATCCTGTGGGTTTGGAGCAAATCTGGTTGTATCTCCAACGTATTTATGGCTGATCTTGAACAACGTTTCCTCAGCTCTCGCCCCCTAGCACTCTTACTCTACCTATGCTACAACGATGACATCTTCATCATATGGACCCACAGGAAAGAGTCTAGCTTCCATCCCAGACACATTTCTCAATCTCTTGTGTACAGCCACACCCTAAGATACAACCAGATTTGCTCCAATCCCACATACAGAAAAGCACCCCAGGGCTTCTTCAGGAGGTTGGCTTCCTTACCTAGGTTGTAGTCTCTGGTTATGAACTCAGGATGAACAACTTTCTACTGGGGTCCATCTTGCATTTATTCATCATAAATATAGTTACATCAGCAATCAGAACAAACTATGTGTAAGTAATATTATAGTTTATGAAGCCTGCCTTTCATTAATTTTCTTTTGTCCTAATGGGGGAAGAAATGAGTTATTTCCCTCTAAGCCAGTGGTCTCCAATCTTTTTATGCCCAAGATCACTTTTTCAATTTCAGGGCAATGCAGGATCTCCCCCAAGCCTTCCTCAGGGCCCCACTCACTCCATTTCCCCTTCTATCCATCACTTGCTCTCCTCTACCCTCTCTGTTTCACTGGGTGGGGGGCAGAGGATGTGGGCTCTGGGCTGGGGCTAAGGGGTTTGAGAGGAGGAAGGAGTGAGGGGTGAAAGCTCTGGGAGGGAATATGGATGCAGGAGGGGACTCCAGGGTGGGGCAGAGTGTTGAGGTACAGGAGGAGGCAGAGAAGGGGGTGCTGCTCTGGCAGGGGGTTCCAGGCCAGGGGCATAGCATGGGCCTGAGTGGACTGTGGCTCATTTTACATCCATGCCAATCCCCGCCAGCACACCCGGTGCTCCAGCTAAAGAGTGCACCCCAGCTCCTAGGCTAGGGCCATGCTTGCCCCGCTGTGCTTGTAATTGTGGCTTGCCCCACTGAACCCTAGTGTTCTGACTGGGGAGCAGGGCTAGGGGACCAAGCTTACCCCCACTTTACTCTAGTACTTTGGCTGGGGATCAAGTTCATGGCTTACCCCTCATCTCTCTACTCCAGTTAACCCCCTAGTTTTGCCCACCCACCCAAAGTCAGGGCCCACCCAAGTGGGCTCTTCTGGCTATGTCACTGCTCCAGGCTCTTTGCTGGAAACAGGCTCTGCTCCATCAATGGTGTTTCAAATCCCCAGTCAAGAGACAAGAATATTTTATGTCATGCTGTGGCAATTACCAAGGTGGAGGCTGTTGTCAACCCTCTGCACCCTCTGTCATGCTCAGGCTGCTCTCTCTTTGTGTTGGGGTTGGTATGTACCTTACATTTGTGTGGATTGATCTGTCTGAGGCTTGTTTAAACAAGGTTGTTTTTAAAGCTGGGGCTTGCTTTGACTGGCAACATTGATTCCCCATCTCTCCCTTCCCCCAACCTGCAGCCACTGTTGAGTTCCTGGGGATTTTTTCCCTTAGGCTACATCTAGACTGCATCCCTCTGTCGGCAGAGGGATGCAGTCTAGACACAGCCTTACTGACAAGGCTGGGGAGCTGTGCAGGATTCCCATCCCTACCCACTGCTGCAGTTAGGGAGCCTGCAAAGACTTGGGGGGAGCTTCAGGGGATCTCCTCATGTAAACTCTTCTATTGGCTGTGGAAAGAAAGCTCCCTGACCCACTGGACATTGATGTAATTGCCAAGGTTAGGAGATCGGTGATGGGCAGTTTTATGCTGACTCCTTTTGAGGATCAGAGAAGGGAATTCGAAGTAGCGAGCCCAGTCCAAGGCCCTCTCAGTATCTCCCTATCCCTTTAAGCACCTTTCAAGGTAAAGGTAGAAATCTCCCCTGAGAAGGCATCCAACAAATCCACCTGGGGCTGCGGCAGCATGCAGCCTGTGAGTAAGGCAGAGTGAGACTTTGAGTTCAGCTGGCTCTTTGTTAAAGCTCCCTCTGCTACTTTAAAACAAAATGGGGGAGAGATCACTGAGATCTACTGTCAGTGCCTCCATCACCTGGTTGGAGACAGCCACCTAGCTTTATATTTATACATGTAACCCTTCTGCCGGGTAGGCCTGGCAGTAACCAGGGCTGGGTTCAATATCTTGGGGCCATCTCACATAGAACCGGCTCGAGCCCCCACGCAGTAATCTGGGCAATTCACGCACCCCTGGGTGCCTCTGAGAGGCAATGCTTCCCCACTCGCAAGCACTGAGTCTGAGTGTAGGAAAGAAACATTTAATGAAACAGAAAGAGAAGTCATACAGCATTAACTTGGGGAAAACACCACAAACAGAGTTCATAACCCCAAACATGAGCCAAGCCTCCACCCCAGCCAAGAATCGCCCGAAGTCCAAAAAGTCCGAAACCCCAAAAGTCTCTGTCCCTGGTCCGTGCCACCCAGAGTCCCAAAGTTCACCCGCAAGGTTTCACCTCCCAACCTGGGTAGAAATGGGGGTCGGGGGATAGATAGGGGGCACCTTATACGAAACTCCGCCACGCTCCACCAGCTGTCTCGTTCCACGCCTCTGGACGCTCCACTGGGCACCTGCCGCCGCTCTACGCCACGCCGCTGATGGCCGCTCCTCGCCTGCCGCCGCTCCACACCACGCCGCTGGTCGCCGCTACTTCACTGGTGCAACAGGTCTGGCACTCAGCCAAACCAGTGATTTCAGCTCTCAGTGATTTCAACTCTTTATCCACCAGCTGGACTGGCAAATGAATCCAGCTTTCACTGGACTAGCAAAAGAAAAGACTCCTCAGGAAGTCTGCTTTAGGTCTGTCCTTAAAACAAAGGGGGAAAGGTGCAGGCTGGGCCAGTCTTATAGTTCACACCTGGCAGGTGTGAAGCAGGCTGACTCAAACCCTTTAACCCTTTCCCCCAGCTCTGTTCACTCAACTCTGGAAGGGGGGAGGCTTGTTCTTCCGAGACCTCTTCCCATGATGGTGGTGTCTCTCCTGCAAGCACTGGTGGCATGTTTTACAGTTCCCACATTTAGGGGTAGCATGATTACTTACCCCCACAACAGTCCCAAATTATATACAATTCTCCACATTCCATTCCAACACTGACCTTCCATCAGCCCTGGCTGAATGGGATTTACATAGCCACACCTCAGATTCTCTTCTGAGCAGTATTTACATGTCAACAGTTAACAGTTAATTACCTTGCAGAGCTAAACAACTGTAGTGGGCACACCCACCCCTCCTTTTAGCTGGCTGACAGCAAGCAGCAGTTCAGCCCCTGCTTACATACATTTTTAAAAATGTATTTTTTTCTTCATTTTTAAAATGGTTGAAATTATATATCTGTATTTGTTGCAAGTTTCCTACATAGTACTCACACAGTAAATATTCAATATATTTTTAAACTGAAATATTCTTACCATTTAATATGGAGATCGCTGTTAGCATCTTTGCAGCTGAATACTTCTGATGACGTGTGAGTCTCATCCCAATTAAGGTACATGCAGACTTTGGAACACTATTTCAGCTTGACAAAAGAACAATCTTGCTAGGTCTTGACTCTCAAATCAAAGAATTTATGATTAATGGAATGAATCAACAAGAGAATTATACTGTGAAGAATTCTATGCCTGCCAACTCCATAACAAGTATGTTTATGGGTAATGTTCTATAACACTACTAGTGAGGACTACTAATCTGTATCACTGAAATGAACTGAAATAAATTAACAGAAAAGCTTTTGTTAAAAAAAAAAGAGGAGATAGCCATAAAATGCTGTTGTTTAACACAACACAGTAGGGCATTTAGTTTGAGTTTATCAGGCTCATCATATCTATTAGGGTTAATGGAGTTCCTCACCTATAGCTATCTGACCTGGAGCGAACAGGAGCAGCTAACAGGGAATTTGGAGAGGGAGTTCTCCAGGTAAAAGAGGAGTAAAAACGGGACCCTTGTGGTAAGTGGCTGTCTGTAGTGTGTGTTTGTGTGTGGGGGAGTTATTTGCTGTGTGCTGAGCTTGTGTTTGTCTGGTTGGTTGGTTGGTTTGTTTGTTTGAAGGAGCTTCTAAAAGGTTTGAAATCTAGAAGCCTCTGTTAATTGGCTGAGCCTCAGTCAGGGGGAGGGGCTACCAGAGCTATATAAGCCTGTGACTCAGCGACCAGGGAGCTTGCAACCAGGAGCAGCTAACAGGGAGTTTGGAGAGGAGGTTAGAGGGCACTAGTGACTTCTGACCTTCTTTAAAACATAACTCTTATAATAATCTATATTCCAGAGGTTTAAAAGAATCCCAGTTTATACTTAAACTTATTCATTAGAAAAATGGAGACAGAAGCCCAGCAGCAGAGTGTGGGCTATCCTGTTTATTGTGTCGAGTGTAACATGTATGATTACCTGCCCTGTGGGTGGGTGGCATATGTGTGCACCCGTTGCAAGGAGCTCCTGACCCTCAGAGACCGAGTTCGGGCTTTGGAGGCCAGGGTGGCTGAACTGGAGGAGCTAAGGGAGGTAGAGAGATATGTTGATTAGACTTTCCAGGACACTGTAGTACTGTCCCACCTCCAGTCTGAGAGCCCCAGTGCTCTTAAGGAAGATGAAAGTCTCAAGGGAACAGAGCATTCAACGGGAGCAGAGGGAAAACATCCCGTAGTTGGGACCCTCCTTCCAGAGGATGTTGCGGTATCCTCTCGCACTGAGGATACCTCTGAGGGGAAGGGAATGCCAGTTGTTAGGAAGAGGCAGGTGTTAGTAGTGGGAGATTCGATTGTTAGAAACATAGATAGTTGGGTTTGTGATGACCAGGAGATAGTTGGGTTTGTGATGATGGTCACTTGCCTGCCTGGTGCGAAGGTTGCGGATCTCTCAAGGCATCTAGATAGACTTATGTGTAGTGCTGGGGAGGAGCCGGTGGTCGTGGTACATGTAGGTACCAATGACGTAGGGAAGGGTAGGAGAGATGTCCTGGAGGCCAAATTTAGGCTGCTAGGAAAGAGACTGAAATCCAGGACCTCTATGGTGGCATTCTCGGAAATGCTTCCAGTTCCACACACAGGGCCAGGTAGGCAGGCAGAGCTTCAGAGTCTCAATGCGTGGATGAGATGATGGTGTAGGGAAGAGGGGTTTGGATTTATTAGGAACTGGGGACACTTTTGGGAGAGGGGGAGCCTATACAGGAAGGATGGGCTCCACCTAAACCAGGGTGGAACCAGACTGCTGGCACTAAACATTAAAAAGGCCGTAGAGCAGTTTTTAAACAGAGATGGGGGAAAGCCGATTGGTGCGGAGATGCACGTAAATCGGAGGAGACTTCTCTTAGAGGAGAATCCATTGATAGAGATTCTCTAAGCTGTAGTCAGAAAGAGAGGAGGGGAGAGGGCAAACCATGGGCCAGAGCAGACAAACAACCACATACAAAGGAATCCAGTGCATCAGGGAAGGGCAGACAAATAAGCAGTGGCAAATTTTTAAAGTGCTTCTACACAAATGCTAGGAGTCTGACTAATAAGATGGGTGAACTAGAGTACCTCATATTAAAGGAGGAGGTTGACATAATAGGCATCATTGAAACCTGGTGGAATGAGGAAAATCTGTGGGACACAATCATACCGGGATATAAAATATATTGAAAGGATAGAGCAGGCTGTGTGGGTGGCGGAGTGGCACTGTATGTGAAAGATAATGTAGAATCAAATGAAATAAAAATATGAAATGAATCAACATGTTCAATAGAATCGCTATGGATAGTAATTCCATGCTCCAATAATAAGAAATTAGCAGTAGGGATATATTACCGACCACCTGACCAGGACAGCAATACTGACATTGAAATGCTGAAGGAGATTAGAGAGGCTACCAAAACAAAGAACTCTATAATAATGGGGGATTTTAATTATCCCCATATCAACTGGGTACATGTCACCTCAGGAAGAGAAGCAGAGATAAAATTTCTCAATGGCTTAAATGACTGCTTCTTGGAGCAGCTGGTGCAGGAACCCACAAGGGGAGAGGCAATTCTCGATTTAGTCCTGAGTGGAGCGCAGGATCAGGTCCAGGAAATAACCGTTACTGGACCGCTTGGGAATAGTGACCATAATATAATAACATTCAACATTCCTGTGGTGGGAAGAACACCTCAGCAGACCAGCACCCTGGCATTTAATTTCAAAAGGGAATTACACAAAAATGAGGAGGTTAGTTAAACAGAAATTAAAAGGCACAGTGACTAGAGCCAAATCCTGCAAGCTGCATGGAAACTTTTAAAGACACCATAATAGAGGCCCAACTTAAATGTATACCCCAAATTAAAAAACATAGCAAGAGACCTAAAAGCGCCACCGTGGCTTAACCACCATGTAAAAGAAGCAGTGAGGACAAAAGGCATCTTTTAAGAAGTGGAAGTCCAATCCTAGTGAGATAAATAGAAAGGAACATAAACACTGTCAAATCAAGTGTAAAAATGTAATAAGAAAAGCAAAAAAAGATTTTGAGGAACAGCTAGCCAAAAACTCAAAAAGAAATAACAAAATGTTTAAGTACACTAATCATAGAATCATAGACTACTAGGACTGGAAGGGACCTCGAGAGGTCATCGAGTCCAGTCCCCTGCCCTCATGGCAGGACCAAATACTGTCTAGACAGTCCCTGATATCTAACCTACTCTTAAATATCTCCAGAGATGGAGATTCCACAACCTCCCTGGGCAATTTATTCCAGTGTCTGAAGGCTAAGACTATAACAGAGTTTAAAGAGAAGCTAGATAATTTCATGGAGGTTAGGTCCATAAAAGGCTATTAGCCAGGGGATAAAATGGTGTGCTTGGCCTCTGTTTGTCAGAGGCTGGAGAGGGATGGCAGGAGACAAATCGCTTGATCACTGTCTTAGGTCCACCCTCTCTGGGGCACCTGGTGCTGGCCACTGTCAGCAGACAGGATACTGTGCTAGATGGACCTTTGGTCTGACCCAGTACGGCCGTTCTTATGACCCCCTTAACTGAGGAAGAACAAAGCAATTTTTCAAAACCGGATAAGCTCCTTTGTCTTTTTACAATCTACGGAAATTGAATGTCACACATATCTTCTCATGATTATTACATCCCAAAATTCTTTGTATCAAGTCAAATAAGAAGATATGGACTTTTAGCATTATTATATTCTTACTAATTTGTATACAACATGTTTAAATATCAGGACCAACATGCTACACGTATTTCCTGCATATAGTATGTATTTTTCTTTTATTTCTACATCAAGCAAAAGATATGAGCAAAGAGTAGTTGTCTTGCTTAATTCTCACATTGGAGTCTGTCTTGGTTGCAGCTTCCAAAAGTATGTTGGTGTTGATAATAGCTCAAAACAACCATTTCCTTTCACAATGAGTTAATGTATCATCTTCTGTCTCTGAGTACACTATTCTATAGAGAGAATACTTTTATTGTATAAGGGGATGTAGAGTACTGTATGAGCCACTAAAGTTCAAGAAAAAATAAAACCTTTCCTATTTCATTTCAGTCCCATGGGACTTTAACTAAAAACAGTCATGACCATTCATAATAAAGAGAACAGAAAAGGTGTCAGTGGGGAGAGATTCTCATTCAGAGTTGAACCATACCAGTGCAATGGCGCACAAAATGCCGATTCGAAGCAAATCCAGCTGCAATGATATATGCTATCATCATTATTATTACACAATCAACAGGGCAACACATATTGGATTTCTACTGGTGTACTACAAAATAGTCTGAGAAAGGTCTCCTGATTTTTCTTGACATGCTGCATTTACATGACATTGCTGACATGACATACCAGACAATCTCAGGAGATTTGGAAAAGGTCAGTGGAAAATGTTGCTGTAGAGTCTCTCAGAGCAATTGAGAGGAAGGCAGGCTTTGCATCAGATTATGATGCATGTTGGAGCAAGGAATTGGATAGAGTTTACTCTTGTATAAGAAATTCTAGAATAAATGTCAGAATGGGAGACAGGAGAGAGAGAGTCAGTGTATAAAAGTCACGTTGACTTAGTACTACTCTGCTTATCTGACTTTTTATATAAATTAACTCATAGACTACATCTCTTGTTTTTTTTTTCTTCAGCATTCACAGTCATATATCCCTAATTTATCTATTCCATTTACTAAAGTGGCACCATGTTTTATACAGATAGGTGGCAAGCAATCCTGTGTGTTCAGCTAATTTTTCCAAAAACTACTGTTATCTTGTCATTCTCGCCCACTTATTTATTTCATCCATTATTTTATTTCATCAACCTGATGTATCTCCACCTCCACCAAGATTATAAGTGCTTTGGAATAGGACCTGTCCCTTTATTACAGGGAAGGTTTTCAAAGGCACAAAGGAGACTCAGGTTCCAACTGATTTTAAATGGGAAGTGGGGCACGTTACTCTATTTTTGGGCTTTAAAAATTTCCCCTTACATCTTGATGCAGTCAGTAGTGCTATGGGGTTCCAGTTTCAGACTGGAGCATCTAGAAGTTATTGTAATACAAGTAATAATTATTTATATTTTATTATTTGATTTGATCTACTCCTTTTGTGGTTTTTTTGCACTCATTTAATACTATGGAACACCTAGCCTTTGCTATAGGTGCTTGTCACTGCCTCTTAGGGTGGTCTCTCAAGGAACTTCAGCTTCTTCTGACTAACCCTCCTTAATTTGCTCTCATTAAGGGCAGTTCTTGGGCCTTAACTTCCAGCTAAACCTGTTGCACTTCATTTTTTGGGTTTGCCATCTGTTTCCATCTTCTGGGCATTTCTTGGAGGCAGCCTGGTATACGACTGCAACCACCTTACTACTCCAGGTCTTCCTTCTCTGTACCCTCCCTTGTATAGCAGGCCTTGTTTCCTCTGCTGATTGCAGCTACAGGTGTCTGCCTTCATGACTGACAGCTCTGGTAGCTGCATAGGGCCGTGTTCAAGCTACTGTCTCCCAAACCCCTCACTGCTAGAGAAATAAATGCATCTTTTATTATGCCCTGAGACTGAGAAACTAAGACTATTTTGGACTGAAAAGGGTGGGAGAACACATTTCAAAGTGTTGCCAGATCTACTGACTTTGTTTTAATTTTATTGACTTGTAGTGAGGTGAGTAGCCACCCACAGAGCCAGCAGGGAAGGAACACCTTCTTGAGCCCTGGTGGGCAGAGTGCCACCTCACTCAACCATCCTGATGGATATCAGTGGGCGGGACAGGAAGTACAAAGGCAGACCCAGGAGCTCAGTTAGCCTTTGTCTACACTAGGGAGTTATTTCAAAATAACAAGCGGAACATCCATACTATCAAGCCCATTATAATAAGGGGCTGATTATTTTGAAATAAAAACTCCTGCTTTCCACAAGAAATAACGCTTATTTCAAAATAGTTATTTCAAAATAGTGGTCATGTGGACTACTCCCCAGAGTCATTCAAAGTAATTACTTCCCTGTGTTTCCTGGGGCTCTAAGTTAAGGTAGTATGTTCATATTAAGAGAGCTGTCTCAGACTAATTTCAAGGCTTCCCTGTAGTGTGGACACACTATTTTGAAATCGTTATTTCAAAAGTTATTATTTCAAAATAAGCTTTTTCAAAATAATTTCCTAGTGTAGACATGCCCCTAAGGACCAGCCTCTGGAGAAGCCAGATGCCTCCCCTGAGCTCCCAAAGTGGGAGGCTGATGCAGAAGGAAGGAAGCAGAGGACAGGCAAGGACCACGAAGATCATTGGCGAACCCAGACCCAGAGGAGCTGCAAGCCCTGACAGAGGCCCCCTTCCCCAATGACCTGGAAGTCCTGCTTTGAAGTCAGGTAGGCCCACAGGAGGAGTTAGGAAGTAGTGCAGGGGTAGCTGAAAGAGTCAGCATGTTGTGGTCAGGATCCCCACTGACCTAGTAATAGACCAATTTGCCACTGATAGGGCCCTGGTCTGGGATGCAGTGAAGTGAGTGGGCCTGTGTCCCTCCTTCCAATCACAATTCATGGATGGCAATCACCTCCTTTTTCCTAGGCAAAGACCTGAGCTTGTCAGCCCTCTGCCAGAGTTAGAGGACCCAACTGCTTTTCTGCCCCACCTTGAGTTAGTGCCTGCGTGTACTCACTATTTTAAGGCTCAGCCTGAGCATAGGCCTGAGCTCCTGAACATTTTGCTGCCCCACACTGACTCAAGGCTTGGACTAACTAAATGTGCTTGTGGTGTGGCCCTGACCAGAGAGCCATACACACGACACCAGTCACCCTGCTGATTCCCTCTGTGCAGTTGGCAGAGTGGCAGTGAGGCACAGTGGCTGCCTATAGATCTAGAGGGGAAGGAGCCACGCCCCAACTGGACAACATGACTATTTTAGATTTAACATTCTGAGAATTGGTAGGCTCTGTCTCCTGATGAGGCCCAATATTATTAACATTACTATTTAGGTGGTTGCAATACTCACACTTAGGAAAAGACTTCTATATCTGTAATAGTTTTATTAAAATAATGAGCAAAATTACAAACACTCTAGCCCAACAAGGGAGCTAAAGATAATGCAAAACATGAATCTAAGCATTCATATGCTCACAACCTTTGTAAAAGGACCCAAAAGTGTTAGTCGTCATGCTCCAGCATCAGACTATCCCCACCATTGTTGCCAATATTCACCATCCTGACATCTCCCAAAAGATGCATTTCCTAGGATACACAGACCACAGTACAACTTTTATAATGTGTTACACTGATGCTGTTAGGCCTAATGCATGTTCAGGTAGGTATTTCACCCCCTTTTCCTTATTTGTATTTCCTGATCCTCAGGATCAGTCCCTTTATTAGTAAACATAATGGTGTTATATTTTAAATGGAGTGGAATTGACCTTCTCTATTCTGCTATGCTTTGAAATTGATACAATCAAATCTCGATGGCTGGAAGGAGATTATTTCTTAAGTACTTGAACTGTATCCGCTTTCTTTTTTTTTTCTTCTTTACGTCCATTTTTGCAGCAGGGCTCCTAGGGTATGTCTAGATTACATGCCTCTGCCGACAGAGGCATGTAAAATTGGCTACCCAACATAGACAATGAAGCAGGGATTTAAATATCCCTGGCTTCATTAAAATAAAAATGGCCGCCACGCTGTGCCGGCTCAGCTGATCGTCGGCACAGTGCACGAGTCAAGACGCGGATCGGTCAACAAGAGAAGCCTTTGTTGACCGCTCCCTTATGCCTCATGAAACGAGGTTTACAGGAGCGGTCGACAAAGGTTTCCCTTGTCGACCGAGCCGTGTCTTGACTCGCGCGCTGTGCTGACAATCAGCTGAGCCGGCACAGCGCGGTGGCCATTTTTATTTTAATGAAGCTGGGGATATTTAAATCCCTGCTTCATTGACTATGTCGGGTAGCGTATTTTACATGCCTCTGTCGGCAGAGGCATGTAATCTAGACGTACCCCTAGGGACTTTAAAATGAGCCAGTCTGTGAACCAGAAGCTATAGTTTTTATTTATGTTTACTTAGAGTTCTTTGAAGCAGGGACTACCTTGTTGTTTTGCATTTGTACACCGCCTAACTATGTAGGATCCTAGACAGGGGCTCCAAAGTGCTAGAAATAATGTTGAATACTTCACTCCTTGATACAAGTCAATGTGAGTAAAGGAATCAGAATTTGATTCTATGCAAATCGTGTGCAAATTTTCTACTCATTTAGTTAATTATGGCAATCAACATTTATCCTTGTTTCCCCAATTCCCTACAATCACAAACAATCTGACTGTAGGCAACATGAGCCTAGCCAGAATTACAGTCCCTTCTGATACTTTTATTATTGTTACTTAGTGAATTGTCCAGAGGAAGACTGAAACTAAGTGTCCGCCTGTAGATCTAAATACTGTGCAGTAAGTGTAGTAGTGATCTGAGGTGGAATTGGGAAGCTGTGCTGTACTATTTCTTTGGAAGCAGTGAGTCTGTGAATGCTGATGGTGTCTAGTGAACTAAGGGTTGGGCATTCTAGAGAGAGGCTCAGAGGATGCAAGAGCTGGAGTGTGCCCATTGCCACCCTGTAGAGGGAGAGCAGGGCCTGCATAGGCCTAGAGGGTAGTCTTGTGTTACCTATGGCCAGTGAAGCTGGGGAGCTAGCCTCAGTGAAGCACAGACAAGACTTCCTCACATTAACCGCAGGTGGTAGTGAGGTGCCTCATAACTCTGGGTAGCCTGGTAAGTGTCACAGCCAGATGCGTTATAGTTCTTTTAAAGTGCAATTTTGAGACTTGTGGCATTTCAAGCCAGCAAAGCAGCCTCTCTTTGTGGGCTGCCTAAAGTTTCCGACTAGGAATCACCAGCTGAATTATGATTGATATGGTGAGATGGCATTGAAAGGGGAAATAAAATAAAAAGCAATCAGGATGCAGCTATTGTATACATCATTTTTTCTCCATTTTAAAAGAGGGTCAGATCAATAATTTATGCTGCTGTGTCTCTGATTCTCCTTGAGGAGGTTGTGGAAAGAAGAAAAGTGTTGATTTCCACAGCCCCTGGACAAGAATTTTAGATCAGTAAAGGTCAGAAGTTCAGTGGTAGGGGGAATTCAGCGAGTCCCTTAAGCATTATACTGACATTACAAGACAGAGCTAGTAAAGGTCTCCATTTATTGATGTCCTTTTAGAAGGACACTGTAATATCAAAATGCCATCAATTTTGAATACACTTGTCTCCTTAGTACAGTGCCAAGATCTCTGAAGCCCCTGTGGATAGCTTCAAACCTGGGCTCCCATACATCTCTTTAGCAGATCTGTATACAGTATCAGAAGGCAATCTCTACTACCATATTTTTGTATTCCATTTAGTACTCAAAGGGGCTGAATGTCCTGTTTCACTTGTAGAAATCTGCAATTATCATGTAGTTATACTATGTTTACCATAGTCAATCCTATTGAGTTATTATGCAATTACTTGCGGGATATCTATGTTCTATAACATGGATAGCGTTGCTAACAATACAGCAATTCATGCTACTCCAGTGCCTGCTTTCCAGTGTGTGTCTGAATCTAAGCTTCCTCAACTAGCTTTGTATCTTCAGTGACTGACAGAAGACATTGCTGATTCTGTACAGTTCACAGCATTCTTCTTCGCAGAACAGGACTGTGTTTGTGAGAGATCTACACGTGCTGTGGATTGCGTAGGTTTATGTTCCAGAAACGGTTGTGATTAGATTGGAAGACAGTGATATGGCAGAGAGACAGGATCTTATTTTTGGGTAGCTTTTGCTTGGAGTAGGAAAAGTTATGTTGGTTTAGTGGTAGGGCTCTCTCTTTATTGGTTTTGCTTCTTCTAGCCATGTTTCTATCATCCTGGTCAAGTGATAGTACCTGTCCAACATGGTTGAAGATCT
Organism: Rafetus swinhoei; assembly: GCA_019425775.1. Classification (NCBI taxonomy): domain Eukaryota; kingdom Metazoa; phylum Chordata; order Testudines; family Trionychidae; genus Rafetus; species Rafetus swinhoei. The sequence continues at coordinate 62,977,041 of CM033427.1, forward strand.
CATAGGGTTTGGGCAAGGAATTGTTAGGTGGACAAAGTGGGAGAGGTATTGGGAATGAGGAATTCTTTGGAGTTAAGAAAATTAAAAAGGAGAGTGATTTTTCTGTGGGTTGGAAGCCAGATGGGATTTGAGGAGGGGAAGGTCTTTATGGTGATCCCCCTTGTTTTTGCATTTCTGTGGAAGTTTTGGAGATAGGTATCTGGCTTGTTTTGTTTGTTTTCAGTTTTACGTGGCATCTACCACTTTCACTGGAAATCATTTCTAATATACTGTACTCACTTTTGGCAGCTGCTGCTGTACACTTCCTGTGGCCACTCTAAGGCAACCAAAAGGAATAGGTGGGAATCATGGGGGGGAGGGGCACTGTGCTCCCTAATTTCCTTGATGGGTAAAGGAAGACTAAGCTGGAAATGCAAGTTTTAAGTTTCACTTTCTTGATCCGATTTGGGGGAACAAGCTGGGAGCCAGCAGCCCCATGGGGCTAGAGCAGACCTTCACCTGCAGCTCACCATCAGCAGGGGGCTGCTCCTGAGTAACAGTTACCTGTTCACATCCTTAGATTATACCAGGGATAGAATTTAAATGGCTATAATATTAATGTTCTGTTTGCTCTGCCCTGCCTCAGTTTGTTCAAAGGAGCTGGTTGTCTTGTGTGCAGTTTGCAGGCAGATTCCATACTTCTCTTCTCAAAATCAGGTTAAGAGGGTCATGTCAGTACTGCAATAAAATAAAGGCAAATTTTATTTTCCAAGCAGGTTTTCCTTACTTTGAACTGCTCAATAATTTGCCACAATAATTTGTCCCTTTTGCTATAGCCATGGAGATAGTGATACTGTGGGCTTTAGATGCTGATATTCAGATGACAATTACTGTAGTAAGACTTTTTTGTGAATTAGAGAATATGAATATGATGTTGCCACATAGAACAGTAGGCTTCTTTTCTTAGGATTATTGTGTTCCTACATACTATATTCTAGGATTTTTATATATTTCACTCCTATTCTATTAACATGAATGGAATAGAGACAGTTCAGTATGGATTCAGTATGTATTACAGTCATATATTGATTTGCAAGCAACCACAATAATCTTCTGGGGAGGGTCCCTGTTATCCCCAGAATGTCTGTATCACTTGATATATACCTACGTAGTTCTACAGATTGGCTCTGGGGTTTAAACCAGGCCTTCAAGCATGCAATTTACTTTAGAAAAGTTCACAATTGGATTAAAGCTTTTCACTTGAGCCAGAGATAAAAGTAAGTGGGTGCACCTTGGTGCACAGCTCTGGCAAGAGCCAGCTGAGCTGTGGCAAAAGCTAGCAGGAAGCTATTTAAAGAGCTGGTGCAGACTCAGGTTACAATAGGACAGTGCCTGTAAGAAATTTTAAGTTACTTTCACCCCTGCTTGGCCCTTTTTGGTTCCTGTATATAATGATACTAGAAGAATTATCCAACATTGCCCGGGTCCAGCCTGGTGGTGGTGGGAGAAGCTGCACAGGCCAGCCCCAAGGGGGAGAACAAAGGGTTGTGCCTGCCTGCCAGCATGGCCATGCTGGGCGGCTCAGTGGCGCTGGGGTGAAGGACTGCTTGTGGGTCCTGAGGTGGGAGGGGCAGGGCTGCACTGCCCAGCACCAGTGGTGCTCTGGAAGGGGCCATAGTGGTGAAGCCAGCAGGGCTTCCCGCTTGATCTGGTACTGTGGCTGAGGGCTGGGGGAAGTTTGGGGAAGGAGGGCCATAGAGGCTACATCTACACGGCAGCACTATTTCGGGATACCTCTGGTATCCCGAAATAGCTACTCCGTGTCTTTTGAGTGCACCCGTTATTTTGAAATATAACAGGCTCGCTATTCCAATGTCCCTAAAAACCTCATTCCATGAGGTCTAAGGAATGTTTTGGAATATCAATTTATTTCAAAATAAGTGCTGGGTAGGCAGCGCTAAATTTCAAAATAAGCTATTTTGAAATTGACTCAAAATAAGCTACACAATTTGAGTAGCTCAAATTGTATAGCTTATTTTGAGCTACTGGTGCCGTGTAGCTGCACCCTTACTTGGGCCAGTGGCCTGCAAGATGGTGAATCCCAATCCCAGTTGGTCATTCCCTTTCTAGTGCAGCTGGCCCCAGTGGTCACTCTGCAGTATAGCTTTTCTTCATAATCTCTGCCCTTAGTGCAGTAGCGACACTACAGTATCATGTCCCTCTAATCAGCCCCTTCCCTTTCCATGTCATGGAAAACAATCAAATTCCAGGCACTTGCTATTTTCCTGACATAAACAAATCCTGATCTTGCTCTAGGATAAAAGGAAGCTGTATACCAAATTTAGTGGTTCTAGCTGTTGCCATTTAGGAGGAGTTCTTGAACTAACGGACTCACAAATAGATAGACTCACAGACAGATGTGTATTTTTATATATATATATATATATATATATATATATATATATATATATATATATATTTATGGATGGCAGGAGATGAGGAAAGTCAATTATGAATAAAGTACTAATAATAATTTTGAAAATGTTTTGTTTTGTACATTTACTCTGATATAAACATAGCATATTATTTTCCAGAAAATGGATTAGAGAATATTTCAACTTCTTTTAAAAGTATTGGTTAGGTAAGCTGATGTACATTTCCCTATGAATATATATACAAGCCTGAATCTGTAGAGAGATGTTTTACCTATCACCATTTAGGTTTAATTTTATTTCAACTAAGTGAATAGCTTCCATTGATATAGTGTAGGAGTAACTACACTCTGCTGAAGTAATTAGTTGCCTTGTTCTGTTAAGTGTAACACATCATCATTAAATGACTGTTTCAGAGTTCTCTTTTCCCTGTGGCTGCTGAATAATATTCTTTCCCAGATTATTTATTTAAAGATCTTGCAGATTGTGGCAAAATTGCCTGAGTAAAAATGAAGCAACATGGTATAAAGAGTTTGTCCAATAGTGAGCCTGCTTTAAATTGGTTGTTTTATATCTCCTTCAGGCTTCCATTCTGTTATCTCTTTTCTTATTTCTTTCACATTTATATTTTTCAATAATTAAACAACTCATGTCACCTGTTCAGCTATGTGCACAGCACTGACACCTTCAGAATACAGAATGTAGAAATCTGACATTATTCAAAGCCAGGCAGACAGAACTGTGACAGGGAAAATGAGATAATATGTTCATAAATATAAGTGAAGTGCAGCTTAAAATAGTTTAGAACTTTTGTCAGCATGCATGAGTGGTAATAGAATATTTTTCCTTCCTGCAATAATTAAAATCCACAATGAGCTCGTCCTCTCTTGTGATATGGTTCAAATAGTAAATTGATAACAAATTTTGCTGACAGCACAAAGATGCTTAGAAACATCATATGTATGGAATTTTCAATTAGCTTTATTCATAATAATTCTAAATGACTAGCTGGCTCCAGCAACTAGCTGGCTCCAGCAACTGGCTCCAGTAACTCTGTTACTTCTGAATTCCCTACCTGAATCTGGCACGAGTTGCAGGTGACCTAAAGCCCATCTGTTGAATGTTTGGTGGCCAATACAAAAATGAAATGATTATCTCCATTTAATTCCAAGTGGACATGCCTCCATGTTACAAGCAAACTAAAACAATTAGCACTAATTGACACACTATATGGAGTCCAGTCTGGCTCCATTTCTGAACTTTCCCAAAGTTCAGGAGTGTTTGGAATGAAGTTTCGGACTGGAAAGCTGGTAATTTTGTTGGAACCTAGAAGGAATAAATACCCCTCCTAGCTATGGAGTAGCCAAAATAATTATTTCTGTTGCCACCAGGCTATAGTAAGCCCTGAGTCCTTACATATCCCCTTTGTGTGTAAGATGACCCCTTTGGCTTGGTTGATCTGTACAGTGGTGGCTACTTCATTTTCATACTGGCTTTTCCTACTTTCCCTCTATGCATTGACATCCAGAGAGCGCTGCTTTGCACAAATATGTTAGCTTCCGTGACACCTCCCCTCTAAACCTTTCTGTCCACATTGGTTCTACTGTTCCAGCTATCATCACAGAAAAGGGCAGCATTTGTAGTAGTACAAATTTTATCTGAAGTGTAATCAGTTACATGTAGATTTAAATCTGTGAGGCTGCTTTTCCTGGTCCTCGGGGGAGGTCAAGGTGAGAGGGCCAGGGCTGGGCTGCTTTGCCTGGCTCTGGTGTGAGCTCCGGGGGGCAGGGCGACTTTCTCCAGCCCGGCCTGAGCAGTCGAGGAAAGGCTGGGGTTCCTGGCTCCAGCATCTCTGGGGGAGAATAAATCCAAGGGGGATCAGTGTGGGGTGGGGGCCAGCAGGACTCTCCTTGTCCGGCGTTGCAGCTGAGGGCAAGGAGGGATTGAGACAAGGGTGCGCTCTACCCTCTCTGGTAGGTGACAGGGAAGAGAGCCCTATCTGCAGGTGAACACTGTTTTCCTACTGTGCCTGCCCTCTGTGGTCACTCTACAGTCCGGCTGTTTCCTGCACTCACTGCCCCCCAGTGGTGAGTCTGAAGTATGTCATCCCTCCTCTCTTTGCCCCCTCCCTTTCCATCAGATTTCAGGCACTTCCCATTTTCCTACCACAACCAAACCCTAACCTTGGTTTAAGTTAGGGTAAGAGGATACTGCATACCAAATTGGCAGTCCTAGCTCTTAACAGTTTAGGAGGAGTTCTTGAACAAACAGACCCAACAGATGGATTCACAGACAGACAGATAGACTCTCTCTATAACTCTCTCTCTCTCTCTATATATATATAGGGCTCGACAAACCATGGTGAAATCCACTCGCCAGCCCCGCATTGCGCATGCGCGTGCCGCCGGTGAATGGGGCGACCAGCTGAAATCTACTCGCCACAGGCGAGTAGATACACTGATCTGTCGAGCCCTGTGTGTGTGTGTGTGTGTGTGTGTGTGTGTGTGTGTGTGTGTATATATATATATACACCTTAAGATCGCGTGTATAGTGCGCACCCTGACTTTAGACTCTTAAAATCATGAAAAAACCGAACTCCTATTTATAATGCGCACCCATTATACAGGGGAAGGAATGGGAAGGAAACCTGCCCCCCGCCCAGCTGCCCCCGCACGCCGAGCTCGTGCCTGTCGGGGGGCCTCCCCTACCCAGCTGCCCACGGGCCGAGCTCGTGCCTGCCGGGGGGTCTCCCCTACTCAGCTGTCCGCGCGCAGAGCTCGCACTTGCTGGGGGGCCTCCCCTGCCCAGTTCCCTGTGTGCCAAGCTCTCACCTGCTGGGGGACCTCCCCCGCCCAGCTGTCCGTGCGCCGAGCTCGCGCCTGCTGTGCACCTGCCAGGGGCCCCCCCCCCGCCCAGCTCGTGCCTGCCGAGGGTGAATTTAAAACTTGAAAAGATAACCCCCTATGTATAATGCTCACCCCGGCTATGACCCTAAAAAACTGGGGAAAAAAGTGTGCATTATACTCGCGATTTTACTGTGTGTGTGTGTGTGTGTGTGTGTGAGAGAGAGAGAGAGAGAGAGAGAGAGAGAGATTAGGAAGTGGAGTCTCACTTACTGTTGACATCATGGGCCTATTGCTAGTAATATGTAATAGTTTACTTTTTTTAGTCACAGTTATCTGTGTAATTTGTAATAGATTTCTTTTTAAAAAATAACCCTTCTGTATGTAGGTTTGAATCCATAGTCCCTGAAAATGCCATGAATAAGCCCATGAATAGTAGTAACTAGCCTTTCCACATTGGAGAGGATGCTATGCTAATGTATGATATTATTTTTACATCTATCTCAACTTCTTATTTATTGGAGGAGTGATTCCCTTTTAAAATGCAAAATTCATCAGTCTGTTGGTAGCAAATCACTTTTTTCTTTTCCTCAAAAGATGAATATTTGAATGAGCCCACCACCCACACTAATCAACTTGTAACTACAGAATCATCCAACAAAAGAAGGATACATTAGGAACAGACTTTGAAATGTACATTCAAGAATGCCTTTACAGTTATTTTGTTTGCACAAAGAGACAACTCAAGGCAGGAAATGAACCAAAGCATAAATTCATGGAAGTGTTTATAGGATGCTGTTGGGAATCAAACTAGCAGGCATATTACATTTGCCTTCACTAGGTGTAAATATGCACAACTTTAGCAATAAAATAAAACAAATGCATCACTAGAGCTTACTTCAGTGCTTAGAGTACAGTATTGTCAATTTTTTTTCCAGGAGGCAATTGCATGCTTAAAATATTCTTAGTGAATTTCACTCCAATTTAGATGGCCTTCTGCAGACCTTGTGTACTCCTAATGGCTATTTAGAGATACAGATTGAACCTCTCTTGTCTGGCACTCTTTGGTGCATCAGCATCCCATGGTCCAGCATGATTTTAGTTAGCTGGCTGTCCATTTATCATGGGTGTGGCCAAGTTTATTGCTAAATGTCTTCTAAGAGCCCAGTTAACAGACCTCCTGTGGTCCAGCAAATTCTCTTGTTTAGCATCAGTCAGGTCCCAAGGGTCCCAGACTAGAGTGGTTCAATCTGTAGAAGTGATATGTAAGTGGTTTGTGTCTGCCCTTTGTATCGTGGAAATTCTGCTCAAAATAAAAAATACATATATTAATGAAACGTCACTACAAATTCAAACCAAAGACACCAGGACATGTGAAAGCTAGGACCTCTTTGCAATGAGGTTTTCATAGTATGAGATTCCAGTCCACTGAAATAAGACCACTGTGGAAGCAGATTAAATGTCACCAAGTGTCAATGATAACTCTTACACATGGCACTGGGTCAGGGAGTCTTACTCAGCCTAAACTTCCACTGACTCAAGGAGAGCAAGGAATAGTAAGATGCTGTGAGGGAGCACACTTACCCAGCATTAGACAGGGAAGGATTAGCTCTACATTGTGAGCTGAGGAAGTCATACCCCCTCAGTCTACTGGGCATACTCCAAAAGCATTAGTATAAAAGGGAGCAACTCAGCTCAGCTGGCCTGACTGCTAACAAGGAAGGTTGCACATCACAGGCTCCAGCTGAGGAGCAGCTGAACCATGAAGGAATGGGAGCCAGAGTCACTGCAACCCAGGAGATGACAGGACACTTATGGAGGTCCCTCAGGCTATGTCTACACTTTGGGGTTTTTCCGGGGGATGTGTCTGCTCTTCCGCTTTCTTTTTTGTGGAAGAGCAGACGTGCCCTTTGGGAAGCCCTGTCTTCCTCCTCCCACGAGGAAGAAGCGCTCTTCGGAAAGAGGAGCCTTTTCCGAAATTTGGCCCAGTGTAGACAGGCTAAATTTTGGAAAAACTTCTTCCGAAAAAACTACCGAAAAAAGGTACGCAAATGGCAGAGTGCAGTTTGTGTACCTTTTTCCGATAAATCTTTGTAGTGTAGACATAGCCGCTGAGTCTAGAGTCATGGGGGACAGTGCAGACTAGGGAACCCATAGACAGTGGATATGCCTAGACCTCAGCAGCGGGAACCATTGTAGGAAGCAGCCCAGGAAAATTAGATAATGGTCCAGTCAGTGAACTGGAAACCCCTGTTGATTCAATGGCATGTGCTCTTGCCACTATTAGGCCTGTGGGCTGGGGACTGGTAGAGAGGGAGGGCCTAAGCCTCTACCTGAGGTGCCAATGCCTCTCCTTTTGTGCATGGTAGCCTTCTTCTTTAACTGAGTCCACTTGGCCACTAGGTCTCATTGCCCTACTAGCAGGGGTGGACCTCTTACTCTGACCTGTAGGCCTTACTGCCTGCTAACAGGGATGAATCTATGGACTTTGGCTGCTAGGCTTTACAGCCCTGTGGACTTGGGGTGAATCCATCGACTTTGGCCACTAAGCTCCACTACCCTGCTAATGGGGCTAACATTGTCTTTGGCATTAGGCTGTATTGCCCTGTTAACAGGGGTGAACATATTTAGCTATGGAAACACAAATGTGGGCTATTTTACCCCCCCCCCCCCCCCCCCTTACACCCTAAAGGTGATGTGGCTCATTGATCCTGCACTGGATGATGTCCTCCCAACCTTGTCACAGATGCATATGTCTACCTTACTGTTGATTCCTGTACTGAATTAGCTATCAGTCCCCCCAGGGCATTGCAGTTATAGTGCCTGTCACTTGGTACCAATTTGAATTCCATGGAAGAACTTGCCATAAAGTATCTATATGGATTGAACATTCATGTGCAGAAGGGTCTGATTCCACAGATGTCTATTTCTGAGTCTATTGCTGATGACCACCACAGTTCCAGACTTCAGAGGAGTTTGTTTTATTTCCACTTCAGTGAGGTATTCAAAAGTAATTAAAACTCTTACAAAGTCCTCTCAGGAAAACCTCAGGATAATGATGTTCTTTTAATAGAGTCTTGCTAGTTTTGTGTTTTGTTTTAATGTTGCATGAGCCATTGTAGATTGTATTGGTGCAATTCAATCTTCTATGTGAGATCTGTGAGAGATCAAGAGACAGGAAACAAAGAAGAAGAAATAAAAAATATTAAAGAAAAGTACACAGACCAAAAAGAGAAGATACACCTGACTGTTATCTTACTCTCAGATTTTATATGATTTTCAAGGCTAGTATTATCTGATTCCCCTTGAGTTTCTATGTGCAGGCTCAGCCAACAGCTCACCGGGTAACCTGTTCTCCTTCTACAGGACCAAGAGGATAGTCTCTCTCTTGTCTTGGCAAATTGGGAGGTAACTATTAGGGGTGGCCTCAATTATCTTTGTAGATATTCATATTGGAACATTATGGTTCATGTAGCTCTTCCTTCCCTATCACTGCAGAAAAATATTGGTAGTTTTCTATTAATTTCCTGAACATTATTGCTTTGAATAACATAGCAAGCCTATGACTTCTCTTAGCAGGTTATTCTAATCTGTAATTGATTTCACTGTTAGAAATTGCATTCTTTTATTTTGCTTAAAGTTTTCCTTTCTTAACTTTAGGCTATTACTACTACCTGTACTTGCACAGACAATTGAAAATAATCCCCCTTGCTCTCACTTCCTTTTTGTCAATTCTTCACAGGTTCTGCTATCATGTTCCTTCTTTTCTTTGTCATTTTCCCCAGGCTGTTAAAATTCAGTTCTTTCAACTCCTCTTCATAGGTCATTTTTTCAAAAGTCATTTGCATTTAAAATATTTGTTGCTTTTCTTTGGATACTTTCTAGTTCACCAGTATATGGAGAACCCTGAGTTTGCATATAGTACTGCAGATGTATAAAGAACAATAATTACTGTCCTGACCCTACACTGATGATCTCTGTTCTTTATATGCCCCACAGCTAGTAATAGCCATTATAGGCATCAGCATCACAATTCATGTTCATGTTTGATTTATTTTCTTTGTTTTTTTCACCCTATCTTTTTCCATTGCACTACCTTTTATTCTCCTATCTTGTACATAAGAAATCAGTCATGTAGACAGATGTGTATTAATTGTACAGTAATCTTTTCCAAACTACACTGGTTACAATCACACACGTTTCTCATAATGAAAAGTGTTAATTACATTTCTGAACCCTAAAGACAGGGGATCTAACGCAGTGTACATCAAAATATATCCACTGAAGTGAGTGGAGTGATAGTTATTGACACAATTGAAAAATCTTGTCGAACATGACAACCACATTCTTTCACCACCGAACGTATCACAGTATCAACTTAGTTTGTGGTCTATCTTTTCTGTGCTCATTACTGTCTGCTCCTATTATCTTTTTTTTCCAATTGGCCCTGTTCCTTTCTGGCTCCATCTACCTCTGAGCTATTCACAAACTGTTATAAGTTGACCTGACTTGTTGGGCCCCATATGCTTCTATGTCTCCTGGTTCTGGGTAGAATCTAGTAATTGTTTCTGGATCCCAGGCACATAGCTCTTGTCTGAGCCTTTCTTTATGACATAGCATTGTCCCCCAAAACATTGTCCCCCCCCACCTGTCCTCCAAAACAGTGCCTCAAACTTTCAAGTCCCCAGAATTGTAAATACATTTTCCAGAATTTCCACCAAAGATATGCATGCTCTGACTTTGAGCTTAATCCTCACAAGCTTAGAAAAGGACTTTTTAAAGCATTCCTGAAATACCCACCTGGAGAAGTGAAAAAGCACAGAGCCAAAAAAGTACCCAGACATGAACTACATCAAGACAGACACAAAAGAGAAAATAACAGAATTCCACATGTCATTACCTACAGTCCACAACTCAAACTCCTCCAATAAATAATACACAATTTGCAAACCATCTTGGAAAATGATCCCTCACTCTGAGGCCTTGGGGGAAAAGTCTATTCTCACTTACAGACAACCCCCCAACCTGAAACGAATTCTTTTCGGTAACCATGCTACACAACCACATCATAAGCATCCAGGAACCCAACTCTGCAATCAGACGCAGTGCCAGCTCTGCCCACATATCTATACAAGTGAATTCATCACTGGAGCCAACAACATAAGCTACCAAGTTAAAGGCTCATTTAACTGCACATCCAGTAATTTGATCTATGCCATCAAATGCCAGAAATGCCCAATTGCTATGTATATTGGACAGACTGAACAGTCCCTATGAGAAAGAATCAATGGACACAAATCAGATATACGTAAAGGGAACATACAGAAACCTATTGGAGAACACTTCAATCTACCTAATCACTCTTTAAAAGATCTCCAGGTGGCTGTCTTGTCACAAACCAATTCTACCAGCCAAATACACAGAGAGACGTTGGAATTACAATTCATCAACAAATTCAATTCTCACCCTGATGACCTCCTCAATTGAGATAAGGAATGGCTGGGACATTATCAATCTAACATTCAATGAAGGTGCCAACAGCTCTTTGTCTGTGTTTATACTTGTGTTAGTGCCCTTCCTATCTAATTGCTATCCTATGATCCTTATCTGCTTCTTTTAACTATCCAATTTTTAGGTGCTTATAGGTTACCAGTTCTGCCTACTTGTTTTTTCCTTTTAATATTTTCATACCCTCTGCTCCTTGTTTCCCATCCCTTACCTTCTCCCTTCTCCCCTATTTATTTTGAGTCTGCACATCCTATACTCAAAACTCCTGCCATCTGAAGAAATGGGCTGTGCCCACGAAAGCTCATGATACCATCTGTATGTTTTGTTAGTCAATAAAGTGCTACCAGACCATTTGTTGTTTAAGTTTTTCATATCAGTGTTGGACAAAATTATTTATTTGACTAATTCTAGTTGCAATACACAATGTGGATCATAATTTGACACACACATATTCCAATTGCTTCCCCAAGATGCATGCAAGAAGTCTTTTCGAGGTGTCTACTGTACTGGTGTGAGAAGGAGCTTAGAAAGGCTACTGAGAGGAGTTAAGGGTTTGTACATCAGTCAGCCAAAAGCTAATACAGCCTGAGTCTTCTTTGTTTCCACACAATCTCTTCACACAGTGGAACCCCCCAATAGGGCACTGGCTGATGGAGGTTGCCTTCGTGGAGCCACAGGGAGTAAGGGGTAGCATGGATACACAAAGGGATTGTTTTAGCTTCCATTCAATTCTCTTTCTGAATGGGGACTGGCAGGGCAGCGGGGCTTGTCATGGATTCAGGGCTGGACATGGGGGGAGAAGATATGACTTTCCCTGGTCTGGCAAAATCCCTTTTCCAGGATGGGCGAGGTCCTGAGAGTGCCGGAACAGGGAGGTCCAACCTGTACTACCAGTCTATCGGCTCACCTTCTCCAGAACCCCCCCTCCCCAGCTTTTTACCATGATCTACAATTTAACAGACTGAGGCTCTGGAAAGCCAAATGAGAGAACCCAATTCCAGAGTCAAAGGCTTTTGCCAAAATACCAGCTCCAAAGCATTAGTTTTGCTAAGGTGCCTTAGTGTACCTCAGCCACGGGAGCTACACATAGAAATTTCGGAGGCAAATTTATCAAAGATTGGCTTTATAGTCATTCATTTTTAAGTCTCTGTTGCCTCACCTGCTGTTTTTCATAGAGCTTGGCAGCTGAGTCACATTGGTATTTTATAGGTACCAGTAAGTGGCTGGTACTCAGATTCATTCTGCTGACCTAGAGCCTGGCCCAGGAAGATGCTGCTGAATGGCACTGGTGTCATCAGGAGTAGAGGGAAAGTATGTGGCCAGAATTTCAAAACAGCTCTTTCTTTGGTGAGCACTATAAGTGTCACAATGGGAGCTGCTGGATGCTGAGTTCTTTTGAGAACCTGACCTACAAAGGAGGGGAAAGTTGTGAACATGAATCTTGAGAAGAATAACAGAGTACAGTTAGTTGCATTAGACCAGGGGTGGCCAACCCATTATAGAGGGGAAAAAAGTTGTCGAGGGGGGGGAAAAAAGGACGCTGCCCCTTTAAATGAAAACTCTGGTTTGTCTTTTTGGCCACATCAGGCTTCTGTCGGCCGGTGGCATCTTACCGGTGTCATTTTGCTTCGCCGTGCCGGATGGCTCCCCTGCACTCAGTGAACACAGGTCCCTTTGTAGGGGCACAGGGGCGACTTCACGAGCTGCACTTTCTGTGGTGAAGAGAAGCATGCGGCTCATGAGCCATGGGTTGGCCACCCCTGCATTAGACGGTACGTAACACTGTATTTCATGAAACTGTCTTTGGAGGAGGATGGTCAAGATGATCTGATGGATCATTTAGAGCATTAATATCTCTGGTTGTGTTTGTCTATAAAATACTTAATGTATAATTGGGGAATATTTGAATTAATTCTTTCAGAAAACACTTTACTTTTTCTGGCAACCTCGCTGGAGCTGTTTTAAAAGGTTTTATTTTTACTGTCAGCTTTTTTTGCAGGACTCTTACAATGCAGCCACGTTGATTGCTCATAGAAGAGTAGGTTTGAAAGAGTCATCAGGCAGTCATCTAGTTCAGCAGAACACCCCAACTAAATCATGTCTACCTTCCTTATGTGGCTAGTCTTGGAGACCACAAAAGGTTTTATGTCACAATTCAGAAGCCTGGACATTCTTTCCTCCAGTTACTGGCAGTCCTTTTCCCTACTCTGTGCAGCATACTTCATTACAGTGGGAAGATTGTTTCTTCCCTCCTCAGTAACTATCTATTAGAAAAATAACTGTGTGTCTGGATTTCATAAAACTCTATTATGGCGCTGCTTCTCTTGAGTTTCATACTATTTGCTTTATCACAGTGCTGTTACTGAAAAACTCGCCATTCATCTCCTGCAGAATCTTCAGAACCTTACCCATTGAGATGCAGTCCTTTTCTAGTATGTTGTGTATGTTTGCAGATTCATCCAGGTTTGAAGTACAACAGGCAGTTTTTCTTCCGTTTCCTATGTCATCCACTGGTTGTGCTGTTGCTAAAATGGAGAGCCTTTTTAAATCATCAATAGCTGAGCTGTTTCCTCACTTTCCTCCCTTATTTTCTCAGTTTATTATTTTCTCTCCTTCCACCCCACCCAAGAAATGGACATTTGTTACAGTTTATTCTGTGGCTAGATAAATGTCTCCCCTATATAGATTTTTTTATCTCTGCAGCCAGAATTACAAATGTAGTCTAGTCAGCTGGCAACATTTTCTGTAAAAATGCTGTGTGTCAGTTGGAAACATTTCTGTAAAAATGCTGTGTGTTCCAAATTGAATTTAATCTTCTTCCTGTCCAAATAATGTTATTAGATTAAAAATAAAAAATAAAAATCCATGTATTTAGGAATATTTAGCATCATTCCAGAATGCACTCTAAGTTTCCTCTTTAAAAATCAGGGTTTTTTTCCCTAGTGAATAGTCAGGAAAATCAAATCATGACATGGCAGCTGATTGATTAATGGACTGAATTATTTTTAGCTTTAATTCTTGGCAGAGGTATAATTTGATTATCTGCTTCCTGGAGCATTGGATATAGGGCATATGACAGACTGTTTTCTGCCTTTCCTCTGCACTGAAAAGTCAAAATGTTAAACCTTAGGCTAAACTTCAAAATGGAAAGTCTGAGGAATAATGAAATGATGTGTAAGCATTTCTATGTCTCTGTTTGGATGCACAGCTAGCACAGATGCATATATAAAAAAAGATTAATTGCATGCACAAATGGATACTTAAGTGTCTAGCTACTTGCACATATAACCACAAGACTGCAATGCACAGTAATGGTGTGTGACCCTGATCCTGCATGAAGAACTTTAGTGAGACTCAATGCTGGTACAAGAGTCTATCCATAAAGTTATTTTTGCAAGATTTTGGCCATAATTGACAAGGAGACTGTTAAAATAGATAGGCCCACATCTTAATTTTGCCTATGCATATCATTTATATATGCTTTTGAAGTGCCTTTAATTTTTTTTGCTTTCTTCTCCTCACTCAATACAAAAGAATCAGTAATATAAACAATAATATCTCGGACCCTCTGTTTTCATTTCCAATACTCCTATTTATAAATGGGTAACAACAGTTCCAAAAGCTGAACACTGTTATTTGTCACAATAAGAAAGCCAGATGGTTGCAGGAAAGAGAGAGGGCTCATGAAGTTTAATACAATAATAAATAAATAGACAAAATAAACTGAAGAAAGAATTCATTTTAAAATGTATGCCCTGCAAACAATGTATAAAACATCAAATCAATGCCAGCAAGTACTCTCATTGTGATGTATCTTACTTAGCGCTGGTCTATACTAGACCAGGAAGGTTGGCTTAAGCTACACAGCTCCAGCTACGCAAAATGTGTAGCTTGAGTCGGCTTATCTTAAGCTGAGCCTTGGCAGCATCCACAACCTTATTCATATTGCTGACGAAATCAAATGCAAGCCCTTTTTTCAATGAATTAAGCTTTTGCATTTACATGTTTTCTTTGTCTTTCTTTAACATGTTCAGTTCCTTTTAGGGAGGAGTGTTAAATTAATTGAGATAATTTGTGCCATTTGGTCAGAAGAATGATTTTGGTTAAATAGGACTTGGCATCAAACTATGGGTCCCATTTCTGATTTTGTCATATACTTCCTTTGTGACCTTGGTGTGGAATTTAATTGCTCCATACGTAAAGTCCTAATCTGCAAAACGAAGATCATATAGAGCAGTGGAAATATAAGATAAAATACTCAGATATATTTCAGATACATTAATTAATTAGAATTACACTTCTGTTTTTTTATTTATCTTACTCTCCTATGATTTATTTTGATGTGGAATATGCTTTGTTTTAAATGAGGGTGGGAAAGGTTACATAATGAAATCACAGAAAAGAATAAATCTGCGAATATCAAATACTCAAAGGAAAACTCACAACAAACAGTTTGTGACTAATCCAGAGTCTGAGTTTGTTCACACCAAATATCTGTCAAACAGTCCAAAAGTTCATGAAAATCAGTCTCTTTCAAGAAAGATAACTAGGAGAAAAGGCTAAAATGTTTGAATTATAATTCTTAATTAATTATTTATTTGTATATTTACTTTGAGGTAGTTCATATTATCCAGATTATATAGCAGGACCACTATACAATTTTATAACAATAGACTAGTCTGTGAATGTATTGGAAATCTGATTATGTATCTCATGGAGAAGTAAGAGACTAACGAATGAGGAAGCTGAAAGCAGTACATTCTTTGAGTGTGAGTGCCTCAGTTTTGGGATTCTTAGCCCATCTTGGTCCACCATATCCCAAATTCATCAACCTTCTGGATGTGTGGCAAGTCCTAATTTTTTCCCTCTCCTCTGTAAGACTATTGAGGAAGCAGTGCACTGGAGGGGATATATTTATGGCTAGTCTGGTTTGTTTTGTGACTTACTGGGATAGATGCACAGAGCACGGGATGAGCACCTATAGTAGAGCTGTTTGTAAAATAAATGTTTGCACACTGAAAATATTGACTTATCAAAAAACTGAACATTTTCAGCTGAAAATTAAAAACTTTCCAGTTTTTACGTTTTTGGTTGTTTGATTAAAGCTCCAACTTTGCTGTTGAAAGTAGATTTTTTTTTATGGGGGGGGGAGGAGTATAGTCAAACATCGCATTTTCTGTTTCAGTAAGTCCTAGTGTCTAGTTTTTTTGTTTTGTTTTACAAATGTAGTGACACAAAGATAGATAAATGTCATCAATATTTGTAAAGTGCTTTGTGATCCTAGGATATTAGGTTCTATAAAAGTTTAAATTATTACCAGTATGTATTGTTATACAAACGAAGGCACATATCTTGTCTAATCTATTTAGAATTCCTTTAACCAATTCATATAGTTATGCAAATATGATGGAGAGATGGCTTTCTTTTATTCCATTTCAACACACAATCCCATCAAACATATATGATTTACTTTGTAACATGAAGGAGTGCTAAGATTTTTCCACAGTGTAGGCAAAGAAATTTAGAGGCCTAGTGCCAAATGATTTCAGACCATGTGTTTGTATTCAAGAAGCATGGATTAGATTTTTTTTGAACATAAGAACAGCCATACTGGGTCAGACCAAAGGTCCATCTAGCCCATAGAATCATAGAGCTGGAAGAGACCTCAGGAGGTCATCAAGTCCAGTGCCCTGCCCAAGGCAGGACCAATCCCAAATAAATCAATCCAGTCAGGGCTTTGTCAAGCCAAGACTTAAAAACCTCTAGGGATGGAGATTCCACCACCTCCCTAGGTAACCCATTCCAGTACTTCACCACCCTCCTAGTGAAATAGTTTTTCCTAATGTCCAACCTAGACTTCTCCCACTGTAACTTGAGACCATTGCTCATTGTTCTGCCATCCGTCACTACTGTGAACAGCCTCTCTCCACCCTCTTTGGAACCTCCCTTTAGGAAGTTGAAGGCTGCTATCAAATCCCCCCTCACTCTTTTCTTCTGCAGACTAAACAAAGCAAAATCCCTCAGTCTCTTCTCATAGGTCACGTGCTCCAGCCCCGTCATTTTGGTTGCCCTCCGCTGGACCCTCTCCAATGCATCCACATCCTTTCTATAGTGGGGGGCCCAGAATTAGACACAATACTCCAGGTGTGGCCTCACCAGAGCTGAATAAAGGGGAATAATCACTTATTTAGATCTGCTGGCAATGCTCCTCCTAATGCACCCTAATATGCCATTAGCCTTCTTGGCTGCAAGGGCACACTGTTGACTCATATCCAGGTTCTCATCCACTGTAATCCCCAGGTCCTTTTCTGCAGAACTGCTGCTTAGCCATTTGGTTCCCAGCCTGTAATAATGCTTGAGATTCTTCCGTCCCAAGTGCAGGACTCTACACTTGTCCTTGTTGAACCTCATCAGATTTCTTTTGGCCCAATCCTCTAATCTGTCTAGGTAACTCTGGACCCTGAGCCTCCCCTCCAACGTATCTACCTCTCCTGTCTTGCAACAGTTGCTAATGCCAGATGCCCCAGAGGGAGTGAACAGAATAGGTAATCAAGTGATCACTCTTCTGTCTTCCATTTCCAGCCCCTGACAAATATAGGCTAGGGACACCATTCCTACTCATTCTGGCTAATAAATATTGATGAACCTAACTTCTAGGAATTTATCTAGTTCTTTTTGGAATCCTGTTAAAGTCCTGGTCTTCACAACATCCCCTGGCAAGGATTTTTACAGGTTGACTGTGTGCTTCATGAAGAAAAACTTCCTTTTGTTTGTTTTAAACCTGCTACCTATTAATTTAATTGGATGACCTCTAGTTCTTATGTTACGGAAACAAGTAAATAACTTTTCCTTGTTCATTTTCTCCATGTTTGTCATGATTTTATAGAGCTCTATCGTATCCCCCCCTTAGTCTCCTCTTTTCTAAGCTTTGGAATCTTATAAATCAACCCTTTTGGAATACTGGAGGGTTTTTTTTTTATAAACAACACATCACAAATATGGGTAAGAACTACTCCAATGATTTTTCATGATACATATTTTCATCTAAAACTAGTAATTCTTCTGGGATGCTAAAATGGTGTCTCAAATCTTGAATATAATTGTAAAAATAAATAATAGTTATAACACTTTAAAAGAGAATATATGTATCAAAAGCTCTCACCATTCTCCTATATCTGCTTCCACTGAAGTCATGGGTAAAATGTCCTTTGACTTCAAGCAGCAGTTAAACTCATGCTGAGTGCTTCTGAAAATTCCATCCTTCAGTTGTTGTACTGTAATCCTCAGTCTGCTGTGATAAATGGTTTATATGATAGCACTGCTATCTTTCTAATTGCTTGCAACTAGACTCCTGAGTGCCCATCCTGCCTCTTCTCCCAATGCTCCATCCTCTTCTCTGCCTCTTCCCCCAAGGCCTCACCCCATTGCTTGTTCCTCTTCCCCTTCAGACCATTGCTCATCAGATCATCTCCCCATCTCTGAAATTGGGCTCCCTCTGCTTTGGGGCTGGTACAAGAGTTGCTGCAGGGTGAGAAGGATCCTGTCTGTAAGTAGGAGGCAGCCGTGACTAAGTGTAGGCTGGGATGTGTTAAAGGGTGCGTCTGCACTCACCATTATTTCATGATAACTAGCATGATTTTGAAATAACAATGCAAGCATCTACACAGCCATTCTGTTATTTTGAAATAATTTCGAAATAATGGATAGCTTATTCTGAAATCTGTAAACCTCATTTTACGAGGAATAATGCCTATTCCAAAATAGCTATTTCAAAATAAGGCATGTGTAGACACTTCACTGCAGCTATTTCAAAATAGCTCCTCACCAGGGCCATTCTAAGTTATTCCTCCCCAGTGCCTCTTGGGGCTCTAAATTGAGATAGCACATCTACATTAGGGAAGCCTGCCTTCGGACTGATTTTGAGACTTCCAGAATAGCTTATTTCGAAATAAGCATGCAGTGTAGACTTACCCTTAATGACCCGGTGCCTACCCTTACCCTATGTAACTGGACTTTTGGTGTCCATACAGTACAGCTGACCGGACACTGCCAGGTCCCCATTTTGACTGGACTTTCTGGTCAAAGACTGGGCATTTGGCAAGCCTATTATGTGACACCAGAAATCATGGGGAACTTTAGGGTATTAGTCCTACTGGAAAGTAATAAAAAAGATGGTTGATGTCAATAGAATTTGAGGAGTCCTGTAGCACCTTAAAGAGAGATTTATTTGAGCATAAGCTTGCTAATACAAATATATCAAAACAAGGGAGTTACTTATCAAGAGCAGAACCAGTGTTAACAAGGCGAATTCAGTCAGGATGGATGCGGTTTACTCCAGCAGCTGATGGGTAGATGTGAATTCCATGAGAGGTTGCCTTTGTTGAGAGAATCTTTCTGAATCCTTATTCAGTCCTAATTTGTTCATGTTGAATTTGCAAATAAATTTCAGCTCTGCTGTTTCTGGTTGTAGTCTGCTTTTGAAGGTTCTTTTTGTAAAAGGATGGCTACATTTAAATCTGTTACTGAGTGTCCATGGAGGTTAAAGTGTTCTCTTACTGGTTTTTGTATTTTATCTTTCTCACTGACTTGTATATGTCCATTTTCCTTTGCCATAGAGACTGTCCAGTTTGGCCAATGCATGGCAGAGGGGCATTGTTGGCACATGGTGGTATATATCACATTAGTGCAGTTGTATGTTTCCCTTATGGTGTGGCTAATGCGGTTAGGTCCTGTGATATCACTTGTATACACATGTGGACTGAGTTGGCAATAGGGTTTGTTGCAGGGATATATTCATAAGTTAGTGTTCCTGTGGTGTGATGTGTTGCTGCTGGTGAGTATTTGCTTCGGGTTGGGGAGCTGTCGGTAGGCTAATATACTATATATATATATATATATATATATCTCCCTGCCTCTGTAATTTCCACTCCAATGCATCTAATGAAGTGGGGTTTACCTGCAAAAGCTTATGTCCAAGTAAATCTGTTAGTCTATAAGGTACCACAGGGCTCTTTGTTATTGTTGCAGCTTACATTTAACTTCCTCCATGACCATGTAGACACACATCCTGGGATAAGAGTGACTTTGTTTTGGTTTAGCTTGAACCTCTTCCTAAATAATATGATAGTCAAACATACCACTCTTACACTGAAATGAATGTCTTATGTGGCTGATTTTACCAGTATTAAGATATAAATTTAAATTCCCACGTTGTTACTTACCTGTGCAGAGGTGTAGCCAAAGGAGGGCAGGGGGGGCATTTGCCCCCGGGCACCACCGGGCTGGGCTGGGAGCGAAGCGCACGCTTCTCTGGCCCACGTGATGCTTTTGAACAGAGACCGGGAGTTGGCTAAGTGCTCCCGGCTCTCTACATGCTGTGAGCTGAGGCAGCAGGGCCGGGTGGCATCAGCGGCCACTGTAAAATTTAGAATCCCTTACCCGGATGTTCCGTTCCTCCTGTGCCTGGCTCTGGGGAGGGTGGGGAGGAGAAGGATTTGATGGCATTCCCGATGCTGGGGCCTCGTTCAGGGGAGGGGTGAGTGCATTCAGATGAGGGCTCGGGGGTCTGGCTCAGGGGAGGGGTGAGTGCTTTGGGATGGGGCTCTGGGGGTCTGGCTCGGGGAGGGGTGAGTGCTTTGGGATGGGGCTCTGGGGAGTCTGGCTCAGGGGAGGGTGAGTGCTTTGGGATGGGGCACTGGGGGGATGGCTCTGTGGGAGGTATGAGTGCATTGGGATGGGGGGCTGGCTCTGTGGGAGGCGTGAGTGCATTGGGATGGGGGGACACTGGTGAGGGGCTGGCTCTGGTGGGAGAGGTAGGGTTACTTATAATTTTTTTAAAATAAAAGATACTTTATAACAAAAGGAAAAACTTTAAAAAATAATAATCTGGTTACATTTTAAAGACTAACAAACATATAGATCAGGCATGTCAAACTTGAAGCCCACTGAGGGCCACAAATGAAAACTGATAGCTTTCAGGGACACCAAAGAAAATGTACTTTCATTGGAAAGTTGTAATTATTTATTATTATAGATTATGTTTTAGGTATATTTTATAATATTTTTATAATTTTAATATAATTAATATATTTTATAATCTCATAGTATAGATTATGTTTTAGGTATATTTCATAATATTATTCAGGTCTTGTTTTAATATAATACAATAATTTGATGTGTAAAATTGTTATTTACTCATAAAATAATTTTTAATTTAAATATAAATTTAAGGTACTTTTAAATGTTGTATATGATACATAACTTGTTTTGTTGAAATAAAAACAAGTATAGACTATGGTCAATCAAATAGAACAGGCTTCTGTGAACATTTCAGATACTTTGTAAGTTTGAGATTTTGCATAAACATATAATTATTCATACAATCGCAAAAAATTGAGAGATATTTGATATAAAATTAATATAAGTTTTGTGATTTTATTTGGAAATAAATAAATAAAAACCAAAACACTAACAAAATATCCCCCTCCACTGCCCTGGAGCCAGGCACTCCCATATCCCCATTCTAACCCAATTCCCTTCTGTTCCCCCAAAGAACCCCTCTCTAACCCAATGCCTTCTCCATCCCCCAGACCCAGGCACTCCCAGACCCTCCCCCCCCATACCTAATGCCTGGGTCCCAGAGCCAGTGTTGCTGCCGCCACACATTTCTTCCTCAGGCACTGGGGAGGTGTAAGCACAGCAGCTAGCTGTGAGCAGGCACTTAATGCCTATGCAGAGCAGCCCAGCCAGCCGTGATCTGCACTCGCCACGTGCTCCAAGCGGCCAGTGGGCCACACTTTATTCTTTTATAAAATGTTGTGGCAGGCCACAAAAAATTTTGATTGGGCCACATGCAGCCCACCAGAAGCCTGTTTGACATTCCTGAAGTAGATGGTATCATGAGCTTTTGTGGGCACAACCCACTTCCACCCACGAAAGCTCATGATACCAGCTACATAAAGGGTGGGCAATAATTTTTGCCTGGAGGCCACTTCAAAAATTTTTGAAGTAGCCCTGGGTCACCACGGAAGGGGTGGGGCTATCCAGACCATGATTGGTCTGGGGGTTGGGGGAGCCACTTTGCCTCCTCCTTCCCACTAGGCACCCATGTCTCTGGTAGGGCAGGAGGAGGCTTCGTGCGCTCTCCCACCCCCAGGCCAATCAAGGCTTGAGGGCGGGGGAGCGCAGGAAACCTCCTCCTGCCTTGCGAGGAGTACGTGGTGCTTGGAAGTGCCATGTGCTGCTTGCTGGACGGGGGCAGAGCAGAGACAGCTTCACGTGCTTTCTGGCCCCAAGCCCAAATTGGCCTGGGGCCGGGGGAGCAGCAGGGCCTCCACAGACCGGATCCAACCCATGGAGGCCCTTTTGCCTACCTCTGATCTACATGTTTTGTTAGTCTTTAAAGTACTACTAGACTGTTCTGTTGTTTTTTAAGTTTTTCCTGTTACAGACTAACTCAGCTACCCCTCTGCAGCTTATAAAAAAGTTTTTATACTATTCCATTCCTTTTTGCCTCCCTGTTTCCTTTCTCCTTTGGTGAGTTGGGCAGGCAGGAGTTTTGGTAGAAATGTAGCAGACATACACACAGTGCCCGCTCTACCTCAGCTGGTGCTGGATAATCAGAGCCTCAACTCTAAAGGAGTTGGCATTACTGAAGTGATAGATCACCCCACGTTTTGTTGCCGATTTTCCATCTCCCAGTCATAGCAGAGACTTGGGATTAACGTGGCTTTCTCAACTAAAAGTCTTATACATGTTCGGATGTTGTGATTGTGAATACCTGGAGAGGCAGTCTGCTCGACGCAAAGTTGGCCTTGAATCTTGATATCTATGGCTTCAGTTGAATGGCTTGTGTGAAATTTGAAAGAGCAGCTCAGAGAGACCTCTCTCCTTTACTTAAGGATAGAATCTCATGGCAGACAGAAAGCCACGCTTGCAGGGTATCCTTAGCCTTGGGCTACTTATTGCTTCAAATGCCTTCAAGAAAGTGAGGGTGTGTGTTGTGTGTTAGTTTTATTTAAAAGTTTTTTGGAGTGTTATTTTAACAGGTAAGTTAATCTCTTACATTGATAACTCTCGTGTAGTTTTTTGCTGTGCGATAATGTGAAAAACAATTAGGTTAACTAGGTAAGTAAATGGGCAGTTAGGAAACATTACAGATTGCTTATAATAAATTTATTAGGTATCTTGTTAGTTATGTAGCACTTTAAAGACTTTTTTTCTTTTTGTTTTACCAAGATTTGACTAACACGGTCAAATCTTTTTTACATTTATTCATTAAAGCAATGTGTTACTCATTTGCTATAACAGTGGTTTTAAATGCTTGAATGAAATATAGTGATGAAATTCATATTTAGGTTGTATAACATTAACTTTTCTCATGTTTTATAAAACTTACATATTTAAGAATTTGACATTTTTTATGTAAAAGACATGAACCTAACGAGAACGGGATATGAACAAATTAAAGAAAAAAATATTTAACAGAATGTAAACCACAAAACTATATAATTTATATGTCTGTAGTTAGTAAAATAGGATATTTATTGTTTTAATGAATTACTTAAGAGGTGGATTATTTATAGTGGTGTAGTGAGGAGGGAGCAGGGGAGGGGGGAGGGGAAGTGGCCCCTGGGTGCCACACTAGTTAGGTGCCAGTATTGTCCCCCTACACTCCCCCTGTCATCCCTCTGCTCACCTGCTCCTCCTCTGCCTGCCACCACCGGCTGGAGCTACCTCCTCCCCACCTTTCTGCCCCCAGCCCGACTCCTTCCACCTCTGCCAAAGGGTTAGTGCATGCGGGACCCAGCCCCAAACTGGAGGGGGTCGGGTAAGACGCGGTACAAACTCCCCCCACTCCTCCCAGGATCGAGCTCAGCTATGTGTCAGGTTTGGGGCCCCACCATTTGGCGGGGGGAGCACCAATTTTGCCTTCACCCCCGGGCGCATAACACCCTTGCTACGCCTCTGTACCTGTGTAGGGTAGGCCTAAGTGGAGGACATATGGCTTTTAGTGGTTAACATGAGATATTTGAATAGCAATGTCTTTAGTTATAGTATATAAAAATGAAACTGATGGCTGATTTTACACCAGGCTGGCTTGAATTTAAGTAAACAGAGTGACCTCATTCTCTGGGCCAAATTCTACTTTTAATTGCAGAAGTGCAAATCTTGTGTTGTTATGAAATGCAAATATTATAGGATAAATTATTTACTCACCTGGCAAACTGAGTCTACTTTTCCCCCTAAAGATGGCAATGTCATTTCTATGGTACCTGTTATCTACAATTCTCAGTATTACAGAGATAATTTCATAGTGCAACTATGTCAATTTATATTTTTAATGAGAAATGATATATTATGATCTATAAGTAGTCATTTTAAAAAAATCATATACTCTTAAAGTATCATTTTAAACTATTAAAATATGTCATTTGAACTTCAGTCCTTGCATGCTTAATGTTACTTTCTTCTGATAAATGTATATATCACAGCAAAGGTATATTAAGAAAAGGCTGGGTTTTTTTATTCCCGTGTTCTTATCTTTTTGTTCAGTTTCCTCAGAATAAACAGATGTAATAAGAGGTATTTATCATGAAATCATCCACCCAAGTGTCAAAATTCACTAAATTTCTGTTAATGCTATGTACGTGTGCATTTCCTGTCATTGCTGTAATAAAAAATAGTCAGTTAAGGTAACATTAACTTCTATCTCCATTGACATACCTTACTCAGATACATTAACAGCTCTACAACTCTACAAAAAATGAGGAAGAACGGCTCTTGCGCAAAAGGTGGGTTTTGCGCAAAAAGCACTGTCTACACAGTGCTCTTCTGCGCAAAAGCCTTTTGTGCAAAAAGGGAAAGGAAGAGGAAATGCAAATGCGAGCACAACATAGGTAAATGAGTGCTTCATTTGCCTTTCCTCTTATGGAAGAGGACCATAGTTGAGACATAGCCCATTCCAGGAGCAGCCTAATGGCTGACTAGCTGCTCCCAGTGTGGGACTCAAACCCACCATGCTCTGTTCTCCAGGTGAACACGCTAGCCCCTAAGCCACTCTAGAACATGCCTTGTTTGGGCTAGGATTTTAACATTTTTGT
Organism: Rafetus swinhoei; assembly: GCA_019425775.1. Lineage (NCBI taxonomy): Eukaryota > Metazoa > Chordata > Testudines > Trionychidae > Rafetus > Rafetus swinhoei. The sequence continues at coordinate 63,001,905 of CM033427.1, forward strand.
GAACATGTATTAGTTGAGGTGTTCAATGTAGAAACAGCCTGTGAGGTTTCATTTCTATTTAAAGTCTTTAAACTCTTCTTTCAGTGGAAAACACAATACTGTCTTAACTATAGTGTTGATAAAGTACCTTCATTAATCTTGATCAAACCCTTTACCATGTTGCTTTCTGCATTGTTGCCGTCCTCTATTATAATACAGTTTCACTAACACTAAGACACAGCAAGCAGTCAGGGTTATAAAAATAGATTTATTAATCTGAATACAGGCCAATGTTACATACTGAAGCTCTACTGATTGTCTCTATATCTCACCTGGGAGCAAACTGCCACGCATGCATTCCTGAGCGTATAATCTCATAATTCCCTCAACACACTGAGGCTAGGTCTACACTACAGCTTTTTTTTGGAAAAAGCTACACAATATGCACTCCACAATATGCACTCCACATTTTGCGTAGCTTTTTCCGATTTTTTTTTTTTTTCTGAAGAGGCTTTTCTGAAATTTGGCCTATCTACACTGAGCCAAATTTCAGAAAATCCCCATCTTTCAGAAGATCCCTTCTTCCTCATAGAATGAGGAAGACAGGGCTTCCGAAAGAGTGCGTTTGTACTTCTGAAAAAAAAAAAAAAAGCGAAAGAGCAAATGAGTTCCCTGGACGCAGCGGAGGTTTTACGGGAAAACATGGAAAAGAGTTTATCCTGGAAAAACCCAGCAGTGTAGACATACCCTGAGAAAAGAAAAGGACGCTTATTATTACACATTTTGGCAAATTGCAGCCAAGTAGAGCAAAAAAAAAAAAAAAGTGTAATGGGGGTCCAGATTATTAATTCTAAAAACCCCCTTCTCCAGCATCCAGGAGGATCTTGACACAGTGGAACTTGGAAGATTCAGTCAAAGAATGGTAGGTTGGACACAGGTCAGGGATTCCATACAGAGGATTTCATCCTCTGAAAGCTGTGGAGCTCTGCTTTGTAAAATAACCTTTGTCAGAGAGAAGGGTTTTTTGAGCTATGGAGAGGGGAGTGGAGGCTTGATGGAGACACATTAGGCTCATAATTCTTCATCCACTGAGTGGGAATACACTGGATGTGCAAACTACTTTGGTTGGTGGTCGAGTATTTGGTCCCAGGCTCTCAAAGGTATTTAGGCTCCTAGCTTCCATTGGATCTGGATCTTGGTCCCTGACATTTAGTAAAGGCTGGATGGAGTATTGTTCTAATTTTAGAGAGTGACATTGGCCTGTAAAGGGGTCCAGGTGAGTTAAATAAATACATCACAAATCTTTCTACATGACTGCTTCTCAACTAGGCACTTCTAATATACACTACTTGAAAAGTGGGCAAGAAAAACAAGGGAGGGCATAAAACCTGTACCTGAAAACTAATATTGCTTTAATCAGTGATGGTTAAAATTCAGTATTGGTAGAACTGCTAAAGATTTCTTTTATGCTGCACACATCACTTTGTTTCATAGCTTCCATCTGTTACTAGCAATCATCATCTACTTTAAAGGGACTTGTAAAACAATAAAATAGCCACAGCTTAATTGTTTCATGTTATGGCAATTAAATCTTGTATCAGGAAAGCTCCCAGTGAAACTATACTCCTTTATAAATTAATTAAATAGGCTTATGAAATCAGTATTTATTTCTACAATTGGCAATAAAATTCCCAGGCAATAATTTTTCAGAATGATATTAACTGCTTATCAAATGTACATTGTGTTGATCAGAAAAGCATGAAGTAGTAAGGATTGTGTGGAATAAAGACCTGATATTAATATATGGTCATGTAATCACATTCCTGATTTTCATGTGCCATTAGAAATAAACAAATGATATATTTACACATGAACAGGGACAGTTACAGAACTGGCCATATGTGACTGCAAAATTGCATCTTTTGGAGTGTCTGATCACAGAAATTGTTGGTACAAATTAAGCGTGCCATTGAATGAACATCTCTGGATTTTTTTATCAGATTTTTTTTTAATAAAGATACTATTATATTTTTATCACTGGCAAAAGTCCAGTTGAATACAAAAGGAATTGTTGAATACAAAAGGATGGATAAACTGCAAATCTTAATCTACAACAAACTACAGTTTCCACAGAAAACTTTCCAGAGTGGAGCCCATCTTTATGCAGTGTAGTTGTAGGTCATCCACATTTTTTGTCTAGTGCCTTCTGGGCACCTATTAAATTGCACTGCAGTTTGATTAAATGATAAATTTTCTCTCACTAATGGGGCTGTTTAGTCATAAACATTGATGTTAGAAATCATAACAAAATATTCAGAATAAAACTGTTTTCAGCCAAATCTGCCTGTCACTTTGAAGAATGTCTCAATTTCACTTTACTGCTGAGTATATCAATATGCCAGATCATTGTCATTCTCTTGGCGTGATTAGAATATCATAAATAAATGTGTGCAATTTAGCTCTGGTAGGGTTTAATTTACTATAACAAAAGTGGCAAAAATACCATCTCTCTAATTTAAATTGAGGAAAAACCACCGTGCAAGAGTGGGCGGGTAGAATTCCAAACTGCAGTACTTCACACAGCATATGATAGGGGAATCTAAAATGAAATCATTGAATGAGACACAAGTTTGGCACGCAGTATTTCTTTCACATTAAATCTAATTTTAAAGCTATAAAATGCTTGTTGTCACTTGATACTAAATTTTGTTGGAAAAAAATGCTCATTGCCACAATTCAAGTGCTTGTATGCTGCCGTTGTTTTCCAATTACACACACTTTCTTAAGAGAACTACCTCTTATTTGCCAAGACTACACCATTATATAGTATATGTGAGTTAAAGAGTTATATGCCATAGAAAGATAACTTAAAAAATTTAACCTTGACATGGCATAACCTCAGAATTCCAGAGTGGCTGACCTTTGATTGCTCCTTGCTTCAGGCAGTATTGTGTCAGCATGGAAGTACTGGAACTCACGTGGAGTTGAGGGAACAAGGAAGGAATTTCTCTACATTTTTAAAACTCCTGAGGACGTGTATTTAAAACTCTGTCTTCCCAAAGCAAATTTTTTTATTGAAAAATTGGGCCACTATATCCTCTATAGGCACACACTTCTAACAGAAGAGAGCCTCTCAATATGGTTGCTAAATCTACTCTACAGAATATGAATGAATAAAAAATAGTAAGTAAGCCCAGTAATTTTACACTGTATTTAATAAAGTATTAAATTTATTTGTTTTATTCAGGGCTGGGCATACTAAAAGGCAGAGCTGGCAGCACCATCTACAGTTGAGTCTGACATCCTAATTATAAAGCCATTTTTTCAGTGAGTTATGACTTTGTGAAATTGTAAATATCTGGGTTGAAATTATGCTGTGTCTCTATCTCAGGCAGGAGTTTATTTTAGAATGTGTCAGCATAGATAGTTCAGACATTTTTGAGAACAAGATTGGGAGAAAATACATTATTTGGTTTAATTTTTTTCTTATAACTATTTCATTGAGAAACTCAAGTGCAGATCCGTTACCTGAAGATTGTGAATGCTGAGCATGAGCTGAGTAAGACTTTCTCTCCACTTGGTGCTCCTGACCATTGTGGGCCACTAGAGAACTGAATACACAGAGCCAGGAGATTCTTTTCCTGTGCTCTCAGCACTCCCCTTATGATGTCCAGCCATCATAGTTGAAAAAGCAGCATGACTCAAATGCACCAGATCTAAGTGCAGGTCACAAAGGAAATAGATTGCGTCATGGAGTCTGGAAGGTGAGACGATGCACTGGCGTAGGGCAATAGATTGAGCAGGGATACTGAGAAGTGGGGAAGAAACAGGGAATGGAAAAGACTAAGAGCAGAGGGAGGTCATTGGACACAAAGTTATGACTAATGTAGGGTGGATATAGGGACTGACTGAGCAAGGAGACTTGTTCTTAGAGCAAGTGAGTGAGGGGTGAACATGAAATTTGATGAAAATTTGGGAGGGCTAGGGGAAAAACTGCTTTTGGCAGAGCACGTTGTGCTGGATCCCAGTGATTTTGAAATAGGCCCAGGGCTCCAGGGTACCACTGCCACTACCATGGCAGCAGCAGTGGCACCTGGAGTCCTGGGCTTTTAAATCACTATCAGAGCCCCACGTTGTGAAGTCTGGGTGGCTCTGAGGGCTGGCTGGGGGAGGCGCAGCTCAGTCTGGGTGGTATTGAAGGCTCTGCTCCTTCTGCCCAAGTCCCCATCCCTTCCAGAAAACCCAGAGCAGAGCCCTCTCCCCATTGCCCGAGGCCCGGCAAAGTCTGTCACTTGCCCTGCACAGTAAGCAGTGTCTTTTGTGTCACTGAAACAAAATCTAAATTTTCAGTGCAAATCCTGACAGTTCACCATTGTTGGTTTTGTTTTGCATGTATCCGAGAGTAAAGAAAAATGACATTTGTCCTATAAACATAAATAGAAATTGCTACCTTGCTTTTTTCTCCTCTTTATGTCTGGCAGCAGAACACAGAACTGTCAGATTCAATCTGACTTGTGCGTCCATTATTGCTACTATTACTGTTACTCTCCTTTCTCAGTCTCTCTAATTAATACCTTGGCTAAGCTGGTCTGAATCCTATCCCTCTTCTGGGGAATGATCTCTGCAATCCTGTGTTGCATGCTTACTTTGTTACTAAGCAACAAAGCAAATTGTAGATATTCTTTTGAGTCTGGTAAGAATTTCACATATTTGCTACACTGAGATGTAAAATGCAGCACCACTGATTTCTATAGTTTTCACAGGTTATGCATTTGAAGTGGCCCATAAGGAATAAATGGAATATGGTCTTACTTTTGCATGGTTTGGTCATGCTGCTATCACTTTTTATTTATCTATTTTAAATTTATGGCAAATGCCTTTATTTATAATATGCCTATCACATTGGTATCTAAGTGTTGCTATCCATCTGTTCTGCTATTTGCTCCTAGACAAAAGTTAAATTCAGTGTTTAGAAATTGTCTGTGGAAAAAGGTCATGTATCTGCATGACATGTTAAATTACCTACAATAAAAAGAATAGAATTTCATTGCTTGTAAATTGGATTTATTGCATTGATCTGTGGTCATGAAATCTAAAAACACCTAAACATTCATGTAAATATTCACTATCTCTTGTATGTATTGTTTTGATAAAAAAAATTCAAGAAAACTGTAAATGTTCGGGCACAGAGTTGTGAATAATTGTCCAGCAGTATTTTTAGCCAACAAGATGAAAATCTAGCCCCTTTTATTGTCAGTGACAAAACTCACAGTGTAGCCAGGATTTTGTACATAGTGGCTATATCTTTGACTTTCCTAACTATTCATATATTAAACTTGTTTAACGTACAGTACAGCATTCACAGTAGAGAATACACTCACTCTTATTTCTCATGGCTATTGAAGACATTGTCTTCTGCAAAACAGAGTGGATCTGCTGGAATTTGATATTTGGCTTTATTAGTATTTAAAGGGGAGGTGATAAGTGAAGGGAAAGAAAAAGTGAGTTTGTGCCCTTTTCTGCCTGTTTTTCATGACTACCAAAGGTCTGACAGATATTAAGAAATGTCTGGTCTTTACCTTTTCATTTCTGAACAATAACCCATTTCTGTCTCACTTTATCTGTGTTGATATCATTTATCTAAACTGGTAACTAAGACAATAGTTTTCATTTAAGAAATGTTATCTTTAAAGTATAGCTGTACTATGTTGTGACTGTTTCTTAGAGGAAAATCTTTCTGTTTCTTCCCCCACTATCCTCAGTAGATACTACTCACTAGTTATCAGTTCAGTCACAACCAGTTTAGAAACTGTGTGTGACAATGAATGCTCTTGAAGGAAACCTTCAGTGCTAAGCGTGTCAGGTATTGTACTGATAGTAAATTGAACTAAAATTGGCTATCTTTTAAAAATTGTTATTCTTACTGCAGGTCGAACCAAGGAGCTTGGACAGTAGGAAGAAAGTGGTCAGTTTTCATAATGAAGAGAGATAAATAGTGGGGTCCCTCCAAAAATCTTTCCTGTATTTGAAGCTGTTCATAAATCATTTGGATCTATTCATAAATGATCTGGAAAAGGGAGTGAATATTGAGGTGAAAAAATTGGCAGATGAGACAAAATTACTCAAGATAGTTAAACTCAAAGCTGATGGTGAAGAGGTACAAAGGAATCTCATTAAACTAGGTGACCAGAAGAAAAAATGGCAGATAGAATTCAATGTTGATAATTCAAAGTAATGCACATGGGGAAAAAATAATTCCAGTAATACATACAGAGTGATACAGTCTAACTTAGCTATTACCAACAAGAAATAGCTTGTAGTTCTTCACCACATGTACTTGTCAACTTGTGGAACTTGAGAAAGTTTGTTATGAAGGCCAAAAGTATAACTGGAGTCAAACTAGAATTAGACAAATTAATGGAAAATAGGTCCCCGAATGGCTGTTAGCCAACATAGTCAGGGATTCAACCTCATTCTCCTCTAACCACCAGGAGTTGGGACTAGATGACAGAGCATTTGATCATCTGAAATTGCTCTGTTGTTTTCATTCCCTCTGGCTCTAACTACTGTCAGAGACTGGATACTGGCAAGATGGATCATTTTAAAGAAATGACATATTTAACATATTTGCCATAGAATAATCCCTTTTAAAGTTTCTTACACAAAATGTACGCATACTTATATTGGTATTTGGACTACAACAAAGATGTGAAAATTGTACAACATCAGTACTACATAAACCACTGGAAAATACAACAGCGCTCTTCCAGCTACAGAGATGTGGAAAAATTGTCCAAAACAAAAATGTCTGGTTATTCTATAGTGTTTGTATTTCCTTGATTTTAATGTATGCAAGATATTGCATGCTCATGTGTGTAGATGAGACACAGTGTGGTCTAGTGGCTTGGGCATTGACCTGGCAACTAGGAGACTTAGGTTCTACTGCTGCTTTGTGTTGTGGTGCATCTGCTTTACCTCTCACTGTCCCTTTTTCCACCTTTATCTTGTATCTGTTTTGCCTGTTAGTAAGCTCTTCCGGTCATGGACTCTCTCTTACTATGTGTTTGTACAGTGGAGGCAATCAGGTTTGGAGCTGCTAAAAATGATAGTTATATAAAATAATAAATAATAATCATGTGAACAATAGTGTGGGGGAGGACTCTAAGGTGCACTTGGACTTATGACCTGAGTCTATAGCAATGCCAAGTTACTTTCTATGAACAATAACACTGTATCCTTTTTGTTTTTTTCAAAACCATATCTTTTGCCAAAGTGTAGAGCATAGGAAGTTGTTTTAAAGGCTTGAGAGTGTCAAACAGAAATGCAATGAAATACATGCTAGGATTAAATGTCTGAGTCCCCCTCCCATTCTGTCAACATGAAAATAGAAAAATTAGAATTATCCCTACAGGAAACAGAAAATCCCTTTGAATGCTATTAGTGTGCATAGAGCCAGTTCAGAGAATGATTTACAGCAGTGACACTGTCCCTTTCTCTGTTTTTCAGTGAAAGTAAATAGGAAACATAATGGGCATCTGGGAAATTTGGCACATAGCTACTGGCTTTTCTTGATTTGGTAATCTAGTATAGCATTTCAAAGACTCCTTGGGGAAGACCAAAGCCCACAGGTAAGTGATGAACACAGAGACCTGGGAGATGGGTCAGAAATGGGAGGGAACATGGGCTGTTATAGCAGAGAAAAAGGAGGGACAAGGCAGAAGTAGGAGGCAAGATCAAATCAGGATCTTAGATACCTATATACAAATGCAAGAAGTACAGGTAATAAGCAGGAAGAACTTGAAGTGCTAATAAATAAACACACCTATGACATCGTTGATATCCCACAGAGACTTAGTGGGATAATACACACAATTGGAATATTGGTATAGAAGGGTACAGCTTACTCAGGAAGGATAGATGGGGAAAAAGGGAGGAGGTGTTGCTTTATCTATTAAAAATATATACACTTGGACTGAGTTGGAGATGGACGTAGGAGACAGAGTGTTGAGCATCTCTGGGTTAGGTTAAAAGGGTTAAAAAATGAGAGTGATGTCATGCTGGGGGTCTACCACAGACCACCAACCCAGGTAGAAGAAGTGGATGAGGCTTTTTTTAAAGAACTAACAAAATCATCCAAAGTGCAGGATTTGGTGGTGATGGGGGACTTCAACTATCCAGACATATGTTGGGAAACTAACACAGTGGGCATAGACTATCCAATAAGTTCTTGGACTGCATTGAAAAAAAAATTTTATTTCAGAAGGTTGAAAAAGCTACTAGAGGGGAAGCTGTTCTAGATTTGATTTAACAAATAGAGAGGAACTGGTTGAGAATTTGAAAATGGAAGGCAGCTTGGGTGAAAGTGATCATGAAATGATAGAGTTCATGATTCTAAGGAATGGTAGAAGAGAGAACAGCAAAACAGAGATGATGAATTTCAGGAAGGCTTATTTTGATAAGCTCAGAGAGCTGGTAGGTAAGGTTCCATGGAAAGCAAGATTAAGGGGGAAAACGACTGAAGAGAGTTGGCAGTTTTTCAAAGGGACGTTATTAAGGGCCCAAAAGCAAGCTATTCTAATGCGTAGGAAAGATAGAAAGTATGACAAAAGATCTTGCATGATCTAAAAATCAAAAAGGAGTCATATAAAAAGTGGAAACTAGGACAAATTACAAAGGATAAATATAAGCAAACAATAAAGGTATGCAGGGGCAAGGTTAGAAAGACAAAGGCACAAAATGAGCTCAAACTAGCTACAGACATAAAAGGACACAAGAAGACTTTCTATAAATATATTAGAAGCAAGAGGAAGTCCAGGGACAGGGTAGGCTCATTGCTCAGTGAGGAGGGAGAAACAATAACAGGAAGATTGGAAATGGCAGAGGTGCTTAATGACTTCTTTGTTTTGGTCTTCACCAAGAAGTCTGATGATGAAGGAATGCCTAATATAGTAAATGTTAGTGAGAATGGAGTAGGTTTATAAGATAAAATAGAAAAGAACAAGTTAAAAATCACTTAGAAAAGTTAGATATCTGCATGTCACCGGTGCCTGATTAAATGCATCCTAGAATACTCAAGGAGCTGATAGAGGAGGTAACTGAGCCTTTAGCTATCATCTTTGAAAAATCATGGAAGACAGGAGAGATTCCAGAAGACTGGAAAAGGGCAAATATAGTGCCCATCTATAAAAAGGAAAATAAGAACAACCCAGGAAACTACAGACCAGTCAGTTTAACTTCTCTGTCAGGAAAGATAATGGAGCAAGTATTTAAGGAATTCATCTGCAAACACCTAGAAGATAATAAAGTGATAGGTAACAGCTAGCATGGATTTGTAAAGAACAAATTGTGTCAAACCAAACTGATAGCTTTCTTTGATAGGATAACAAGTCTTGTGGATAAGGGAGAAGCAGTGGAGGTGGTATACCTAGATTTTAGTAAGGCATTTGATATGATCTTCTTATCAATAAACTAGGCAAATACAACTTAGATGGGGCTACTCTAGGGTGGGTGCATAACTCCCTGGATAACCATTCTCAGAGAGTAGTTATTAATGGTTCACAATCCTGCTGGAAGGGCAAAACAAGTCGGGTTCTGCAGGGATCTATTATGGGACCAGTTCTGTTCAATATCTTCAACAACAGTTTAGATATTGGCATAGAGATTACACTTATTAAGTTTGCAGATGATGCCAAGTTGGAAGGGGTTGCAAGTGCTTTGGAGGATAGGGTCATAATTCAAAATGATCTGGACAAACTGGAGAAATGGTCTTGATGTAAACAGGATGAAGTTTAATAAGGACAAATGCAAAATACTCCACTTAGGAAGAAACAATCAGTTTTACACACACAGAATGGGAAGCAACTGTCTAGAAAGGAGAACTGCAGAAAGGGATTTAGGGGTCATAATGGATCACAAGCTAAATATGAGCCAACAGTGTGGTGATAGTGCAAAGAAAGCAAACACGATTCTCGGATGCATTGACAGGAATGTTATGAGCAAGATATGAGAAGTCATTCTTCCATTGTACTCTGTGCTGATTAGGCCTCAGTTGGAGTATTGTGTCCAATTCTGGGCACCACGTTTCAAGAAAGATGTGGAAAAATTGGAGAAGGTCCAGAGAAGAGCAACAAGAATGATCAAAGAGAACATGACCTATGAAGGAAGACTGAAAAAATTGGGCTTGTTTAGTTTGGAAAAGAGAACACTGAAAGGGAACATGATATACTTCAGGTATATTAAAGGGTGTCACAAGGAGGAGGGAGATAGGACAAGAAACAATGGGCCTAAACTCCAGGTTTAGGTTGGACATTAGGAAAAACTTCCTGTCAGGGTGGTTAAACACAGGAATAAATTGCCTAGGGAGGTTGTGGAATGTCCATCTCTGGAGATATTTAAGTGCAGGTTAGATAGATGTCTATCAGGGATGGTCTAGATGGTACTGGTTCCTGCCATGAGGGCAGGGGACTGGACTCAATGACCTCTCAAGGTCCCTTCTAGTTCTAGTGTTCTATGAAGTGTTCCAGGGAAGCTAATCCAGTCAAAGGCATTTTCCTCTTCAAGTGGAAGAAGAGGTTTTCTATATACTGTCATACCTCATAGAAATCCTGGTTACATGGTAGGGAGTCTTCAGTGTATAGAAACTTATATGGGAGACCTGAGAGAGAGAAACTGCCATATTTTTTATTGTTGTTTTAAGCAAGGAAATTTCAAAGCACAATGCTGTATTGAACAATAGGAATTTTTTAAAAATGCTCTCAGTATGGTTGGGGCTTCTGTGTAATCACTGGCAGCTCCTGTTCCAGTGATATTCCCATCAGGAAACACAGAGGCTGTGTCTACACTGGGCCACTTATTCCGGAAAATCAGCTGCTTTTCCGGAATAAGGTGCGAGCTGTCTACACTGGCCGCTTGCTTTTCCGGAAAAGCAATGACGATCTACTGTATGAAATCAGCCGCTTTTCCGGAAAAGCTATGCCGCTCCCTCTCGGGCAAAAGTCCTTTTTCCGGAAAAGCTTTTCCGGAAAAGGGCCAGTGTAGACAGCTTTTCCGGAAAAGCAGAAGAAACGGAAAAGCGGTTTGGTCGCCACGAGACCCGTAGGAGCCCTGGACTTCCTGGTAGGGAGGCTGCTGGGCGCACGTGGCAGGAGCGCCGCAGACCCTGCAGCCTGAGCTCTGCCACGTGCCGCTGTGCTGCCCAGCCACCCATCGGACCGCGCCATGGCAGCTCCAGCTGGTGAGCCCCTGCACCCCAGCACAGGAGGCCCCCAGGGGCCGCAAACGCCGGGCCCCATCCTGGACCCCAGAGGTGCTGGAGACCCTCCTGGACTTGTGGCAGGAGGAGGAGGGTCTCCACGACCTGCACTCAGGCACCGGAATGTGGAGCTCTACACGGCTGGCCGACAACCTGGCGCAGCAGGGACACCCCACCCGGAATGCCGAGCAGGTCCGCTCAAAAGTGAAGGAGCTGCGGCTGGGGTACGTCCGGGCCAGCGAGGGCAGGGGGGCAGGACCAGACGCCTGCCCCTATTACGACCGGCTGAACGCCTTCCTGGGCCAGCCAGCCCCGCAAGCCCCGGACGTCCCGGTGGACACCTGCCAGCGCCCCCCCATCAGACGACCCACCGAGCAGGGGAAGGGAGAGGACAGCAGCAGCGCGTCCGGCGCAGAGGAGGCCACCACCCAGCAGGCCCTCCAGCAGCTCCGCCGAGGCCGAGGCCAAGGCCGGGAGGAACCCACTGGTGAGTCTTTGCAGTTTGCACTCCCAAAGGGCGGGGGCGGAGGGCGGGGGGAGCCAGGTGCCCAGAGGAGGAGGGAGAGAGCATGTCACTCAGGCCACGTGAGCTGCACGCTGCGTCGCATGAGGCAGCAAGCAGCACGTGCAACCTCGTGCAGCCTGGCGACCGAGCGGCACGTGGCGCTGCAGGCAGCTGCAGGGCACGCCTGGGACCGTGCTGCTCACACACATGTGGCGGGACCAGGGGGAAGGGTGGATGCCGGCTGGAACCGGCCAGGGCCCCAGGGACTTAGCCCAGAGCCCCTCACCTCCACCAAGGGTGCAGCACGGAGAACAGCACACTGTCCCATGCCTGGCTGTGAGGCACAGCCAGCTGCTCCTGGGAAAACCGCAGCGTCACAGTCCTCGCCTGCTCCCGGTGCCTTGGCTGGTTCCCGAGGAAGTCCCCACTGTGGCACATGTCCCTGGGCTACCGGCCTTGCGGGAGGGATAGTGGGAGGACAAGGGCCCCTGAGTTTTGCTGCAAGGATGGGACACCCCCACCCAGTCACGCTTCTGGTTCCGTCCAGGAGATATCCCGAGGGGATCTGAGAGCCCAGACCGCCTCTGCCAGATGTGCTCCCAGGCACTGCGTGGGGATGCACCTCGCTCCCTGTCAAATACCAGCGACAGCCCAAAGCTTTTCACAGTCTCCACCGGCAGGAGTTCCACAGGTGAACGCAGCACAAGCACCCTCCCGCCTCCACGGGCCAGGACACAGACCGGTGCTTACAATACTGGAGGGGGACCCTACTCCAGCAGGGGCGGTCCTCCTTGCCAACATACAACACGGGGCAGGAGGGAAACCGAGTGGGCCCAAGCCACACAACTGTGGGGTCACCTGGGCTCAGGGGTGGAGGGCATGAGATGTGGGGACAGTGGACGGCCTGCCCGACTGACCCATCCTTTCTTCTCTTCCTGCAGCGGGACCCAGCACCAGACCCTCCACTGCGGCAGCAGCGGCACCCCCAGCTGGCCAACCCCGGAGGCACAGGCGGCGGCAGAGAGACCAGCTTCTGCGCCGCCATGTGCGCGCCATGGAGGCAATCCAGGCCTCCATCGCCGAGCGGGTGCAGGGGGACCTGCAGTGGCGGCAGGAGGGCTGGGCTGCGTTCCTAAATGAGTGCCGAGGGATGCACACGAACATGGACGTGCTCACGGCACATTTGGTCCATGCCATCCATTATGGCATGGCCAGACCCCATGCCCCCGCCATCCCTCCCGGAGCACAGCCCATGCCCCCTCCTATCCCAGCTCCTGCCCCTGCCCCTGCCCCTGCTCCTGCCCGTGGTCGTGCCCACCTCCCCGTGCAGCCTGCCCCTACGTGGTCTGCCCAGCGTGTGCAGGCCCCCCCCCCCCGGAGGAGCAGTCGAGGGGCCATCCATCCCAGTAACTGCCCCCATCCCAGTTGAAGGTCCCCGTCCCAGTTGAAGGTCCCTCCCCTTGTAAATAAACAGTTTTCTATTTTTCTGTTCATTCCTGTGTTGGTTATCGTGTTACTCTAGTAACTGTAGGAAATGATGTGAGATGCCAATTAGCCACTTAAATTTAACAGGGTTACAAACTGCAGACAACAAAATCTGTACTCTATCACTGGGGGGGCCCTTTTAAGTGCTCATTGGTTTGTGGCGCATAAATAAATACTGAGACTTTTCAGTAAAATGTAAACCACAAACTATATTTACATAGCTCACAAACAAGCAAGAATGGTTAAAAGATGCACACTACAGATAATTAAACATAGTCTAGGCGCAGGGAGGACAATTGGGTAGTGTTGCTGGCCACCTCAATCCTTTGGTCCTTCCGGGCCTCAGGAGAGGAACAGCCAGGAGATCCCTCGACGGAAGATGATGGCGAAGCTGGCCACCTCAATCCTTTGGTCCTTCCGGGCCTCAGGAGAGGAACAGCCAGGAGATCCCTCGACGGAAGACGACTGGAATCAGGTACGCTGACTTGAGCCTTCTGCACGAACCCCGAATCCTCGTGGCTGTTCTTCGGGACAGGCGATGGTGGCCAAACCCTAGCCTAAACTAAAAAGAAAAACCCTAACTAAGCCCGACGCACCCGACGAACAGTCACGATGACGGCCGATGTGCTTTGACCCACGCTTACAATTGGGGGAGGTAAGGGGAGGGGTGGAGAAGGGTAGGGACGGGCGGGAGTAGTCTGGGAGACCCAGGCGACCCTACTACGGGCTTGGGCAAACATGTCCACCAGGGCTCTCTGATGCGCACCGCATCCTGGCGCGCCTGGCGGACGGCAGCTGTGTCGGGCTGTTCCAAGGTCTGTGCCTCGGCTGCCATCCATGCAGGGAGGAAGGCCTCCCGCTGCGCTCCACAATGTTGTGGAGCACGCGCACGCTGCCAGTACCTCCGTTAGCATTCTGCTCACCCATCTCGAGACGGGTGAGCAAACAACGGAATCGGGCTTTAAACGCCCAAAGGCCAGCTCCACTGGGTTTCGGGCCCGGTTGAGGCGGTCGTTGAACCGGGCCCGGTTCTGGTCCGCTGCCCGTGTAGGGCCGCATTAGCCAGGGCATCAGGGGTAGGCGGGTAGCTGCCACACTACGCCCAGATGGGCATAGGCACATCCCTGACAGTCAAGTCTCGCCAGGGGAAGTAGGTGCCCGCCTTCAACCTGCGAAACAGTCCAGAGTTGCGGAGGATGCGGGCGTCGTGTGCCCGGCCGGACCAGCCCCGTGAATGTCCAGGAAGCGGCCCCGGTGGTCCACGAGGGCCTGCAGAACAATGGAGCAGTACTTGCGGTTCATGAAATGGGCCGCCGATGCCCGGGCCCGGCTGGGGATGTGGGTGGCGCCCAGGGCTCCCCGCAGTTGGGGGAACCCAAGGGCAGCGAAGCCGGCCATGGTATCATCCACGCCGCGCAGGCGGATGATTCGCGGGAGCAGGATGTTGTTGATGGCGTGGACGACCTGCAGAAGGGTGCAGAGAAACACAAGGGCACACATCACGCACGGCAGGGGTGAGTGTGCGCTCCTTGGGGCCCCCTTGATTCCCTCTGTCCTCACACACACCCACACACACACACACCAGGGCCCCCTCACCCCACGGCCCCCACCAGCGGGCCTGTGCAAGGGAGGGACGGCCCAAACCCCTGGGCGACCCAGCCTGGAATCTTGGCTGTCCCTGGGCCTGGAGTGCAGCACCTCCCCACCCCACTCCCCGGGACTTACCTCCATGACGATCACTCCGACGGTTGATCTTCCCACCCCAAACTGCTGGGCCACCGAGCGGTAGCTGTCCGGTGTGGCCAGCTTCCAGAGCGCGATGGCGACCCTCTTCTTGATGGGGATGGGTGCCCGCAGCCGGGTGGTGGCTCTCTGCAGCGCGGGGTGAGCCAGGTGCACAGCTGCAGGAAGGTCCGCTTTCATGCGGAAATTCCTGATCCATTGGTGGTCGCCCCAGACCCCGAGGACCAGCCGCTCCCACCAGTCGGTGCTGCTCTCGAAACTCCAGACGGGCCTCTCACGGTGGGGTGCTGATGCCACACGGTTGCCAGGGCCTCCTGGTGAGGGAGTCCAATGCGATCCCTGCCTCCTGGTTCATGTACACCATGGCACCGGCCTGCAGCACGAGCAGCAGGCACTGACAGCTCCAACAGGGGCCCGAGCAGGCAAATGGCCACCCACGGCTCCATGGCAGACAGAGCAGGGCAGAAAAACTAAACTCAGGGAAAAGCAGTTGGGGGCCAAAGGGTGGTGTCCCCAAAACTCAGAGGGCAACCACTGAACCTGCTAAGGGTGCCAGTCCCTGGCAGAGGTCCCAAGGCAGGAGCAGGAGACCAACGGCTGTCCGGCGAGACCCCTTTAAGCACATGTCTGAATGGCGCCCGGCCCCGCCCCGAAAGGTCTGGTGGCCTTTGCCCTCTTCAAAATGGCTCCGGGCTTCTGCTTTTCCTGAAAGCGCGCGCCAATGTAAACGCGCTTTTCGGAAAAGTGCATCGTCTCTTGGTAACTCCGGGACCAATGTAGATGCTCCTTTTCCGGAAATACTTATAACGGAAAACTGTTCCGTTTTAAGCATTTCCGGAAAATCATGCCAGTGTAGACGTAGCCAGACTGTTGGGAATATCAGGCATTAAACAAAACGGAGATATGAGCTGAAGTCTGAGAACAGCAGACTTCCTTTGCTCTGTGTGGTCTAGTTCCATACTTTTTACTGGTGGTAGTTTTCTGACCATAAGGAGCTTTGTTTCATTCATTTAAATTACTTGTCAGATCCAACTCTGTTACAGCATCATCTTCCAGGAGGTCTGGGCCCTTCTGTATTACTGAGCCCTGGGGCAATTGCCTCATTTGTCTCTCCCCTATAAGTGGGCCTTTCTGGTCGTTAATAAAAAGGTTTAATAGCATAGGGCAAGAGCTGATCCCTGGGGAGAAACACATTTGTTTCAGGATTCCCATTTTACAATTACATTTTGAAACCTATCACTTAGTTTTTAATCCTTTTAATATGTGCCATGTTTTTATATCTTCCTAGTTTTTTAATCAAAATGCTAAGTCAATACTTCACAGAAGTTTAAGTATATTACATCAATACTTACCATTATCAACCAAACTTGTAATCTCATCAAAACAAAGATACCAAGTTAGTTTGAATAGGTTTATTTTCTGTAAAGCCTGATTGGCTTTAATTACACTACCTTCTTCTAATTTTTTATTAATTGAATCCCATATTAGTGGTTCCATTATCTTGCCTGAGACTGATATCAGAATGATAGGTCTGTAATTACTCACGTTTTCCATTCACCCTTTTTTTAAATATTGGCACAATAGCTATTCTCTAGACATCTGGAAATTCCCTAGTATTCCAAGTATTTTGAAATAACAATTATGTACAAGGAGGGAAAACAATGGTTCCATCTTGCTTGTAAACATCCGAAGAAAACAGACCCTAAAGGTTAAATAAAATTATTTCCTTCTTATATATCTTGACTGTTACTCAGGAAGAAGATGGCTTTATAATTCCTGAAGCTGGTGCTTTTTGGCTAACAATATTGTTTGACATCCTTTATAGGACTATAAAGTAAATAGCCTCAAAGTACATCTATAACTAAGATCTACAAGAAGAGTGGGAGGCCTTTAACTGTGTTAGATTCCTCAAAAAGAAACTGAAATGAAAGAAGAACACAGGAACAAATTGAGATGGGGGATTGTTAAAAAGTTAAACCAGACGGGGGTTGTTCTTGATGATAAATTAGGACCTCCAAAGGTGTGGAAGGGACTGGAGATTTCAAAATGGCTAAATCTTGCTGAGCAACTTCCTGTGGCATGAGACTGCTTAGAATTTTTATGGAAAAATATGGCTTATTTAAATATAGAGGGATTCTCTTGAATACATTTTTCTTCTGATTTTGTCCCAACTCATCCATTTTGGCCATTCAGCACTGTGATGGATTTTTCGGCAGAAGTAAGGCAAATTGATTTGGCATGGTGCAACTAAAAGTATAAGGGCGCCCACCTTTGGGGCATCTGCTGAGCATCTGCTGACAGCTGAGCATTCAGGACAATGTACAACTCCAAACTGTTCTAATGGCATTGAGTTACCTTAAGACACTGTTTTGCTGGTAGAGCTGGTCAGGTAATGCTGGCTGTTTCTAGTAACATACCGTAATTTAGTGAATATACCCCGCACCCGAATATACCCCTCGGATTTTTCTATTTGAGTAAAAAAAATCTTGTATACCCCGCGCACGAATATAACCCGTGGGGTATGCAAGACCTTTCTGTGCCAGGGGTATATTTGCTGGGGGTATATTTACAGTGTGTGTGTGTGGGGATAAGCCACTCACCACCCCAGGTTCCAGTGCAGCAGCCAGCCTCCGGGTTGGGGAGCAGGAACTACCGGCCTCCGGACAGGGGAGCGCTCACTGCCTGGTTCCTGCGCAGCCGCAGGAAGGGGCAGGGGATGAGCGCTCCCGCCCCTTCCTGCGGCTGCGCAGGAACCGGGGAGTGAGCGCCCCGCCTGGAGGCTGGCGGCTGCGCAGCCACGGGAAGAGGCAATGGAGAGCCCACCACCTGGTGAGTAAAAAAAAATTCTGTATACCCGGCACCCGAGTATACCCCGCTGGGTGGGGGAGGTGCGGGGTTTGTAAAAACTAATATAACCCGTGGGTTATATTCGCTAAATTACGGTACTTTTAACAAAGCTGAAAACTTTCACACTGGTTTTGTTGTTGTTTTGTTTTCAGCAATCAAAACCCAAAACAATTTAGACCGTTGAGACCTTTGGGGAGCTTCCCTTTCTTTTAATAATATTTTCACCTGTCTGATTTTTTTTTTTAACTTTTGGGGATTTTGGGGTTTACAGTTTGATTAAAAACCATTTTTCATTGGAATGTTTTAAACAAGAAAGTTTGACTTGCTCTACTTGCTAGTTGCATTCATTTACCAGAGTGTATTAGACTTTGGTCTGGAGATATGCCTTTTGCAGAGTGGAATGCAATTCATTCTAGCTCAGGGTGGGCAGTAATTTTTTTGGGAGGGCGGGGGGGGCACTTCACAAATTTCTGAAGTGGTTGTGGGCTGCAGGGCCTTGGGGGGAAGGGGCCTGGGGCTTCCCATGCTCTCCCACCCACAGACCCTGATTGGTCCAGCAGGGGGAGAGTGTGTGAAGTCTTTGCCCCCCATACTCGGGTGCCTAGTGAGAACCACCAGCTGTTTTAAACAGCTGGCAGTTCCCTCTAGGTATTGCATGCTCCTGGTAGTGAGAGGAGACTTTGTGAGCTCTACCTGCTCTTAGGCCAATTGAGACCTGGGGACAGGGAAGCATGTGAAGTCTCTTCACCCTGCCCCCATCCTGTCAGGGGCACATGGTGTCTAGAGGGAACCACCAGCTGTTTTGAAGTGGGAGAGTGGCAGGGTGGCCGTGGGCTGGATCAACCAGCTTGGTGGGCTGGATCTGACCCGCAGAGGCTGTCTTGCCCACCCCCTGTTTTAGGTGATGATGATCTTAAGAGCAGAGTTAAGATTTGATACAAAGAGCTGCACAAAAGAAGCCATTTGCAGTGTTAAACGAGTAGTATGTTTTATTGGTCCTATAAAACCCAGGGAACGTGCTGCATGTTCCTGAGCACCTTGTCTATTAAAGTCATAGAGTGTAAAGCTTCCAGACCATGTACATAGACAAACAGCTCTCTCAGAATAGACATTGCTAGATATTATAACATAAATTATTTCTCTGAGTCATTTCTTTAGGTTATAAACATGCAAGCAAATAAAACATTACATTCGTTATACACCACTCAGTGTTCAGTGAGATCAAATCCTAAAATCTGTTAAAACATTTTCCTGAGTCTCATATGCAGATATTAGTCAGGGCAGTAACTTGAATTTAAAGAAAAGATGAAAAGTCCATTGTTTTCAGCTCATATGGAAAAAAGAAAATACAGTAACTGGGGGAACATCCTTATGTCTATACAGCAGCGTTATTTCGGAATAACATGGTGCGTGTCTACACTACAAGTCTTTATTTCAAAATAATGTTGAGCTGGAGGACATCTTACTCTGACTTCTGTAGCCCTCATTTCACAAGGAGTAAGGGAAGTCAAAGGGAACGTGTTCTTCCTTTGACTTCTGGTGTGTAGACAGCGCCAAAAGCCAAATTAAGCTAGTTCGACTTCGGCTACACAATTGACGTAGCTCAAGTTGTGTAGCTTAATTCAACTTTTGTCCTGCAGTGTAGATGTACCCTGAGTTTTCTTGGTCAATTAGAGGTACCCTGAGTTTTCTTGTGTCTACATTGCACCGTAGATCGAAATAAGATACGCAATTTGAGCTATGCAAATTGCATATCTTATTTCAATGTTATTTCAAAATAGCTTATTTCAAAATTTGTCATTGTGTACGCAGCACTTTGAAATAAATTGCTATTCCAAAATATCCCTTACTCCTTGTGGAATGAGGCTTACGGGGACGTCAGAATTGTGAGCCTGTTATATTTCTAAAGAACGGGTGTGCTCAAAAGACGCGGAATAGCTATTTCGGGATACCTCCGCTATCTCAAAATAGCACTGCAGTGTAGACATAGCCTTACAGAAAGAAATCTGATCTTTGAGACAAAAATCAGCTCACTGGTAATGGGGAAAGGATAAGGATTTCTTTCTGAATTATCTGACATGGGGAAAAAAAAGATTCATAGCAATTAAGACATGGGTGGGAAAAATAAAGAAAATAAAAGTGTGGTTTATCTTTCTTACTGAAGGATGTCTGTCTCTTCCATTTCAACACTCTTCCCGCCCCCCCCCCCCCATTACTATAGTATTTGAAGACCTATTTAAATTGCTTGGTTTTTAAACAAACTTTTGCAGCACTCACTATGGCATTTTGGGGGGTTCTGATAATCATTTTATGTTATACTAAAAATAACTGGTGATTGAACTAAAGATTAACATTGATCTAAATGTAAATGAAAGTTTAATGTCAATAAATATAACCAAATTACATATTCATGGTGTTTGACTTACTTTGATTGTTGCTGATGTAAGCAGGGGCTGAACTGCTGCTTGCTATCAGCCAGCTAAAAGGAGGGGTGGGTGTGCCCACTACAATTGTTTAGCTCTGCAAGGTAATTACCTGTTAACTGTTGATATGTAAATACAGCTCAGGAGAGAATACGAGGTGTGGCTATGTAAATCCCATTCAGCCAGGGCTGATGGAGGGGTCAATGTTGAAATGAAATGTGGAGAATTGTAAATATATAATTTGGGACTGTTGTGAGGGTCACTAATCATGCTACCCCTAAATGTGGGAACTGTAAAACATGCCACCAGTGCTTGCAGCAGAGACACCACCATCATGGTAAGAGGTCTCGGAGGAACAAGCCTCCCCCCTTCCAGAGTTAAGTGAACTGAGCTGGGGGAAGGGTTAAAGGGCTTGAGTCAGCCTGCTTCACACCTGCCAGGTGTGAGCTGTAAGACTGGCCCAACCTGCACCTTTCCCCCTTTGTTTTAAGGACAGACCTAAAGCAGACTCCCTGAGGAGTCTTTTCTTTTGCTAGTCCAGTGAAAGCTGGATTCCTTTGCCAGTCCAGCTGGTGGCTAAAGAGTTGAAATCACTGAGAGCTGAAATCACTGGTTTGGCTGAGAGCCAGACCTATTGCAGCCAGTGAAGTGGCGGTGACCAGCAGAGTGGCTGGTGGGAATCACTGGCTGGTGGCATAATGTGGCTGGTAGGAGCAGCGGCAGGTGAGGAGCAGCGACCAGCGGCGTGGCGTGGAGCAGCGGCAGGCGAGGAGCGGCAACTAGCGGCGGCAGCAGGCGAGGAGCGGCGGTAGGCACCCAGCGGAGCGTCCAGTGGCGTGGGATGAGACAGCTGGTGGAGCGTGGTGGAGTATCGTATAAGGTGCCCCCCTATCTATCCCCGCACTTCCATTTCTACCCAGGTTGGGAGGTGAAACCCTGCGGGTGAACTTTGGGACTCTAGGTGGCACGGACCAGGGACAGAGACTTTTGGGGTGTCGGACTCTTTGGACTTCAGGTGATTCTTGGCGGGGGGGGGGCTTGGCTCGGCTCATGTTTGGGTTATGAACTCTGTTTGTGGTGTCTTCCCCAAGGTAATGCCGTATGACTTCTCTCTCTGTTTCATTAAATGTTTCTTTCCTACACTCAGACTCAGTGCTTGCGAGTGGGGAAGCATTGCCTCTCAGAGGCGCCCAGGAGTGTGTGAATTTCCCAGGTTACTGGGTGGGGGCTCGAGCCGGTTCTGTGTGAGATGGACCCCAAGGTATTGAACCCAGCCCTGGTTACTGCCAGGTCTACCCAGCAGAAGGGTTACACTATTGTCATCCACTTTCTGTGAAGGGCCTTATCAAAGAATGGTCTTTTACAAAGACTCCAAAATCAAAATGAATTAATTGAATTTTACATTTTGTGCATCTATCAGTACATTCTATTTAAAATGTGAGGAGGAGGGAAGTGTTGTATTTAATGTAGTCCAAATTTACCTTCTCTTTCCATGTCCTTTGTTGCCAAAATCTGTGGGAAGTTGATGGAAATACTGATTTCTTATGGACTGCTGCACTTCAGATACAGACCCTGTACATTGCTGTTGTACATTTTAAAAATGTGTTGATTAAAGCAACTGTTTTTGCTTTGCTTACTGTTTTGTTTGGTGCAGGAATGTTTCAGTTTGCCTATTTCAGTATCTGGATGGTCAGAAATGGGAAGGAATCTTCTCAGTTCCAACCTGCAGCATGGCTGTGGAAATGTTCTGCAGCCATTTCAGCAATGAGGCTGCAGAAGCCATAGCAGAACTAATGAATCCCCAGCTTATGAGTGGAGTGGCAAACTAAGATCTGTGCTATAATCCTACTAGTAAGCAATGTGGGACAGTATTTTTTTTTTATTATGTCTGGTTCTTGATTTGGAATTTCCAGATGCTATCATGCTACATATAAATAAGCACATGCATAACATCATATTTTCCATCTCTCTTCTACCCCTGCCATTTTCTATGTGCTGGAATGCAAGGAGCACTTTTGGAGCTGATTTCTGCGGCTTATAATTAATGCAGGAGATAATCGTCCTTCTTCCAGCCTACAATTCCTGCTCCTAACCTCCTTTGGAAGAACAGTTTCTCTGCCAGGGGACTCTCAACAGAGTCCGTGGAAAAATTTGCTTCCATGATCAGACACATGTGCAAGCAGCACATTTAGAAAATAAAAACATCAGATCTATATGTTAACTTGCCTAAACACTTAACCTGGTTACCACTCATACATAGTGGCTACGTCTAGACTGGCATGATTTTCCGCAAATGCTTTTAACGGAAAAGTTTTTCCGTTAAAAGCATTTGCGGAAAAGAGCGTCTAGATTGGCACGGACGCTTTTGCGCAAAAGCACTTTTTGCGGAAAAGCGTTGTGCCAATCTAGACGCGCTTTTGCAAGAAAGCCCCGATCACCATTTTAGCCATCGGGGCTTTTTTGCAAAACAATTCTGGGTTGTCTACACTGGCCCTCTTGCGCAAAAGCATTTGCGCAAGAGGGCTTTTGCCCGAACGGGGCGTCATTGTATTTGCGCAAGAAGCACTGATTTTGTATATTACAAAGTCAGTGCTCTTGCGCAAATTCAAGCGCCAGTGTAGACAGCTGGCAAGTTTTTCCGCAAAAGTGGCTGCTTTTGCGGAAAAACTTGCCAGTCTAGACACAGCCATAGGGTTTGCACATGTGCTTTTGTAGATGCAAGGGGAGTCTGTTATAAAAATGTGGCTCCTGAAGTCAGCTATTGGTAGTACCCTACTTTCAATTAAACAAAAAAAGTTTCCATAGACTAATTGTTGTTATGAAACTATTATGCTGTAATTGGTTGTGCCATTGGAAAAAAAGGGGGCTAAAGATTGTTCTTTGTAGGGGGAAATACAGATTTAGGATCTATTCTAACATACAGTATCAAATAACATGCAACATTTGTCTAGATTATACAGTGTTGTTTGTGAACACAACACATTTCTTTAATATACTGTAGTAGCAATTTCATTCTTCGAAGACCTTTATACACACAGCAGCCGTGAAATTAACAGTCTTAAAAAGGAAGGGTACAATTGAGTATTATTCTGTGGCCTCTTAATGTGCCACTTTTGCATGGCACTTGCTACCACTCCCGATATTATGGCATGTAAGAAAATAGGATCTTTTTAAATAGAGTTGTTGCAAATTGTATATTTTATGGTCCAGTTTTATGAAGTAAAAAGTTTCATATATGCAATTATGGATATGTGGTGCAGTAAAAATCTTAACTGAAAATTAGCATAAGTCCAAGATATTTTCCTTAAAAAAATTGAAATTGAAAACATTTCCAACTTAAGCATCTTTTCAGGAAATAGAGCAGGCTGGGAAAAACACTTACACATTATGAGCTGCCTCTGTGTTCAACAATAATTTACACTTGTTTATCACCTTCATTAACCTAGGCTATGTCTACACTGGGAAGGTTTGGCAACAAAAGTGCTGTGGACACACAAAAGTTGGCAAAAGTGAAAACTGGTCAAACTGCTTTTTCTGCCTCCTATTGTCGACTTTTCATGGTCACATTGCTAGCACCCTATTGACAGATAAAGCAAAGCAATGTGGGTAAGCATCCCACAGTGCAGTGTTGTGGGAAGGCAGAGATGATCCCTGCACTTCTTGGGATTCTCTCAGCGTTCTCTCACAGCATTTTCAGCTGCTGGGAGCAGCATCATGAGTATCTCTGTGAGCTTTTCATGCTGAGGAATGGCAAAGCTGCACAGCAGTCTCTTCAGCCGTCCCACTGAAGCAGCAGTCTGCGTGCTGCTGTGTTTCTAGCAGGGCAGATTGGGAGCATTCCAATGATTTGCTCTTTTTGTTTTTCTCAAATGGAGCAGCTCACTCAGCTGTTAGATACTTCCTGGGGCTTTGAAAGGGGAGGGGCACATGCCTGCAGGGCAGCAGAGATAAAAAAATTGATCACAGCCATCAGGGCAGGCATTGTGGGATACTGGCAGAAGCCACTTCTCTCCACAAAACAAAAACCAGAATCCATACTAGCTCTTTGTTGACAATAAAGGGAAGGGAAAAGACAAATATCTCGCAGGGAAGGAAGATTTTTGTACCCCAAACTGGGTGTTTTTCCTAACAAAAGTTACATTGTAATGTGTATACTCTCACTGTTTTGTCATCAAAGGGTAGTTTTTGGCGAGAAAACATGCCACTGTTGACAAAGCCCTATGTTGTTTCAAATAGCTAAGGGGGAAGATGATGGATCCAAGAACACTTTACCTGATACTGAAAGTTTGCCATATTTAAAATAATAAAAAAACCCTCCAGTTTTGCCCTACGACAACTATAAACAGGTATGTCAGCAAAGAAATACTTGTTTAAACGGTCACATTTACAAGACCCAATTGTGGAAAAGAGAGACTTTCAAGGATTCATGAATGATTGCAGCTTTAAAGTTAGCTGTCAGGAGTTTTACCAATTATGACTAAAATAAAAGTACATTGAAAATTACAAGATACAATTAATTTAAAAATCAAATATAAGGGTTAGACATTTGCAGTAAATTCTGTTCTCCAGTTTATACAGACATATGTGACTTTTCCTATTTTGTAGACTGCATCTTTAAGAAAGGAATGAGAAGAAAAATATGTTTTCTGCACTGGCATTTTTTCTTTATAAGTGACTATTTATTCAATATTTTAATATAATATTAGAATGAACAGGTCTATGTAAAAATATAAAAAGCATGGAGAACTGGTGTATTTTTATTTCTAGGCCAATTTTATGGATTTCATCATTAGACTCTGTCCTGTATAGATAAGAAATGGGATAGAGCTTTCCTCCTAGCTTGGCTTGAATCAATACAGCAGTAATTCATACAAAAGTGCTTACTTCAATCAAGGCACTATCATTGCTGAGGAACAGTATATTGTTTCAACTGCATTGGGAAGAGACGGGGTAGAATTGTTTACTACAGATTCTGTGAACTACAGTCAAGGTTAGTGAACTAAATTAACTGTAGCCAAAGTCAGCAAAGAAAACTGGTACAAAATCTGTGGATGGTTTTGTTGTGTTGTGGATGTTTTCTGTTCATTTTCTGCTTCAAAGGTAGTAAGTAGACAGGTGGTGGGAGGGAAGGAATCACTATAATTTCTGAATTAGACACCAGTACAAAGCTGTTGATTGTGGAAGGAATATGGGAAATAATTGGTATTAAGTAATGCTGGTGTGACAAGATTGGATGCTGTTGACTTTTTGTTTATTTTTCTAGTTGTAGCTTGAACAACAACAAATCCACCACATGATTAAGTATGAGTTAAACTGAGGTGACTAAATCTAACTAGTGCGCTAAAAAGAGAAGCAGGTTGCATAGGGAGAAGTGCCTTCGCTTTCTACATAAGTGTCACTTGTACAAGGGAAGGTCACCCTGAAGTACCTGAATATCATTGAAGTTATCTTTCATCTCTGTATCTGAAAATGAGAGGTGTGCCAAATTGACAAGACTAATGAGGGTACATAAAAGCTGGGATTGATGTCTGCGAATGTGTGAGTACAGTTGATAAAATGCTTAACAATAAGAACAGAAGGAAGGTTAATTTTGTTTTATTGGTTTTTCTCATCCTGAGCCTTCTACCGCTGCTGAGTTTAGTAGGATCAAATCATACCTCATATAACAAAAGCTTTAACCATGGCAGTGGTACCTCACCTGCATAATAACAAAATAAGCATGTTCATTATCTCTCCACAAATCAGCCTGCTTACTTTTCTCTCTTTTGTCTGTGTTCTGTTGAAGATTTTCAAAGTGACATTAACCTACTTCAGAACAGGTGTGGAGACTGTGATGGGGGACAATCTCTCCAGCTTTCTGAGCACAAAGGGAACATGATTGCTCCTGAAAAAAAACCTAACTAAAATTAGACTTATTCAATTGTAATGATACCGGGGAACCCCAAAGCCACAAGTCACTCAGATGCAAGGCTGCAAGAAGGCAAAATTTGTGTGACCTTTCTATATAGGTTATACTACTATCCCAATCAAATGGTCAGATTATATTACAGTCTTATTGAAAAATAGCAGGTTGGTAGCAAGGTTAGTTTGATGGTATAGGGATATGATTCTCATTTAGGCTGTGAGCCCTTGGAAGTTCAAATCCCAGACAAGCCCTGGGCCTGCTTTTTGTGTCATTGTATCCTTAATTCAGGGGGCAAGAACATGGGCCTTGTAAGCCATGAATCCCTGAGTTCAAATCTCACTGGAGGCTTGCAGGAGAGGTATAGTTATGGAATTGTTCACCTCTTCCACTGACAGTGGTGGGTGGCAAGAACAGCTGTGTTGTTGCTTGGCAGATCCTTAAAAAGGTGATGTTTTGAGCATCCATCAAGGAGGGCTGCATTCTACCAGAAGTGGGACATTGAACCCACACAAACATGTCATCAATTGGAACCTAAGACCAACACCTTAACTGCTCAGCCATTCTAGTGAGCCCTCAGAAGTGTAATATAACTTGTACAACTGGACTACTGTGTCCAGTTCTGGGTACTATATTTCAGGAAAGATGTGGAGAAATTGGAGGAGGTCCAGAGAACAACAACAAAAACAAGTAAAGGTCTAGAAAACCTGAGCTACGTGGGAAGAATGAAAAAATTAGGTTTGTTTAGATGGGAAAAGAGAAGACTGAGTTGCTTTCAGATACCTAAAGGGATGTTACAAGGAGGAGGGAGAAAAATTATTCTCCTTAACCTTTGATGATAGGACAAGGAGCAATTGGTTTAAATTGCAGCGAGGAAGGTTTAGGTTGGACATTAGGAAATACTTCCTAACTGTGAGAGTGGTTAAACACTGAAATCAATTGCATAGGAAGGTTGTAGAATCTCTATCATTGGAGATATATAAGAGCAGATTAGATAGATATCTGTCAGGGATCTAGATTGTGCTTGGTCCTGTCATGAGGGCAGGGGACTGGACTTGATGACCTCTAGAGGTCCCTTCCAGTTCTAGTATTCTATGGTTCTAAGACTGTAATGTTTGTTGGGAAGGTGATGCTGGTTAATGGTCCTTGTTCTCACTAAGCTTGCTTCTCCTTTTTGAGCATTCCAAGCTTGTTTATGCAAGTCTCCAAGTATTGCATAGAAATGCAATGCCAAAAAGGGGTGGTAATTTTGCCTTTCACAGCTGAGTACTGATGATTCAGAGAAGGAATGCTTCCTCTAATTGTAGCACGATCCTGGTCTATTGCTAAAAATCTTACCTGAAACTGTGAAAATACCTAGTAAACAGGTCCTTTGGTTCAAAATAAATGTACATCATTTCCTTGACTCCTTTTTGTCCTTTCTTTCAATAATTTTCCGTAAAATGCTTGTAAGTCAAAAAAATATCCTGCCACACTGTCATCCACTTTTATTTCAGCAAAATGCCAACCCAACACAGAGGCTCCAACACAACATCACATCTATTACACATTTTATAAGGTATTTCAACACTGAGAGAGGTCTCTATATTATAGATCAGTGCTTTATTCTACTGGTCAATGCACATCCTTTTAAACTAAAGAACAATCTGTGCTTGAAATGAAAAGCAGTCTGTTTTTTATGCCTACTCAAGTAATTGTGGCTTTAATGTAGGTAGGAATTCACTCCTACAAGTCATTATATTTTCTTTTTCAGCAGAGTAATACAGAATATAATCCCAATAGAAGAGTACAGCTGTATTATTTAGGACTGACATTTTTATGTGAGTGCCAGTCACACTTAATCTTTTCTTCAACTATCAACAAAATGCCTTCTGACATTACACTCTAATTTTCCACTATGCGAATCAGATGTCATAAATGATAGAGAAGGCTTGCTGGAAGACTTGGTTTAAAGTGTAATTTTTCTCACTTTATGGCAAATGGAGATAGGTATGTTTTGAAGAAGTAACCAGTATGCATATGAATTGCTGGAGGCTGAAATTCTATTGATTTTTAAACATCCAATCTGTAAGAAGGCTATGGAAATTTTCAAATTGCTCTTTAAAACTGCCTTCCTTGATTTTTAAGGGGAACCAATAAAAATATGTTTGTACTGCTGGGGATAATTAGAGCAGATCATGAGAGAGAATATAAGAATTACATTTTGCATATGAGCTTTGAATGTGGATTAAATTTTGTTTTACTGACTGAAATGCATTCTGTTTCAATTAAACTGAAAGGAAAGAAAAGGTCTCTAGAAAACAAGACTCTAAAAGGGTGCATCTACACAGCAGGGCTTAACTCGTAATAAGCTATGCAAATTGAGCTACGTCAATTGTGTAGCTTATTTCGAAATAGCTTATTTTGAAATTGGGAGTATCTACATCACATTTATTTTGAAATAGAGCACTCTTCCTCCGATTTCTCTTATTCCTCATACAATGAGGATTACGGGAATCAAAGTAAAAAGTCCTCCAGCTTGACAGTATTTTGACATTATTTTGAAATAACTGCCTGCTGTGTAGACCCGGACTAAGCTTTTTCAAAATAAAACTAGTTATTTTGAAATTATGTTCCTGTGTAGATGTACCCTAAGTAAAATGTATTTTCATTAGAATGACCATATGGGTCAAATCAATGATCCAGCTAACCCAGAATTCTGTGTTTTGAAAGTGGTTGGTGCCAGATGCTTCAGAAAGAATGAACAAAATAGAATAATTATTCAGTGATCCATCCTCTGTTGTCCAGTCCAAGCTTCTATCAGTCAGAGATTTAGGGACATCTTGGAGCATGGGATTTCATCTCTGAGGGTATGTCTACACTAGCCCCCTAGTTCGAACTAGGGAGGCTAATGTAGGCATTCGAAGTTGCAAATGAAGCCTGGGATTTAAATATCACGGGCTTTATTTGCATCTTCCCGTCCGGGCGCCATTTTTAAATCCCCTTAGTCCGAACTAACTGCCCTCGGCTATCTCCCATAAACAGGTCTGAAATTGTCTGGGTTTTCAATTGCTGAGCTCCTTATGGAGTTCCACATTTTTACACAGTAGCACAATACTCCCCTTTCACCCACCACTATGCCCCTGATGTGATTATAAAATCATCTAATCTTTTCTGTCTGGGGTGAAGCTCTGATCCCTCCTATTCTCTTCCTGTGGCACACAGTCACTTGGCCTTCTGAGAGCTGCAACCCTTTGGTCTATTTCCCACTGTTGAGCTGAGTGGGTGGTTGGCTGGGTAGTGTTGGTGGCTGATGTAAGCAGCTGCTCTAGCTGTTCTAGCTCCTCCTGCCATGAAGGTCCTTCATTGTTGGGAACTTTGCATCTAGCATCACTATGGTGGCCATATCCATGGCCCCATAATGGTCTATTGTTCATGGCCTAGCCTGCTAACCAAGTCATTCAAAAGTTCAATCTAATTTCAAAGGAACAAAAGGTCCATCTTGAAGTCCGAATAAATATTATAACTAATCAGTGTCACCTAAGAGGGGAAGAAGACTTAAGTCAAGATGTCAGACACATCACATACATTATACATGCTGGCAGAGACTTCCAAAGCTGCCATGAGGAGCTGTTCATCCATATCCCCTGGGGCTACATTTACGCTGCACATTTATTTTGGAATGTGTCCTTGAGAAAATCAGCCACTGTGCACAATGGATTCACAGAGTGATACGATACGTCAGCCGACTGTATTTTATGGTTTATCAACATGTAACTGCAAAGTTAGCTCTTGTCTCTTTTTAGATTGTATTATTCTGATGTTTTCCAAGTCATAGAAGATGTGTAGTAATTTGCTCTGTATCATTACCTAGTGTCCTCACAGTTTTGGTGCTAATTATAGATTCATAGTCTTTCATGTTCAGTACTGTTTTACTGAGTCCAGTGAATTCCATATCTCCCAAGACAATAGTATCATGTTTTGATCTCATCACTCATCACTCTTTGCAGTGGTCACTCATTGCTATTCTCTCATGTTAAAAATTGAGGCATCAATGGACAAAATGTGGATTTGTGATATATGCAAGAGATATTCACAAGAAAGGCCAAGTGATAGGGATATTTATTCTCTGAGTGCATCTGGTGACCACATAGCACTACAAGAAACACAAGGGCCATCTCCCTGCTCTCTATATGCACACAGGGTCTGGTCCTGTTCCCCTTGTAATGAGGAGTAAAACTCCCCTTGACTTCCACAGGAACAAGAGAGAGCCTGCAATTTGGAAGGGGAGAGGGGAGAAAGAAGAACTGAACTGTTAAGCCTGCCACTTGGAAGTGGCTGGGTATGGTATTAGTCAGTGCTCAGCTAGTTCTCCCTAAATTAAACTGTGGACATGAACAGAAAAGGATGAGGATAGGAAATGGCATAGAAGTGACATGTAATAAATGGCAAGTTATGACTGACTGACTAAAAGAATGTTTAACATTATATCTTGTCAGTTTAATTTTGCTTAATGAAGAAAAATGAAGTGTTGGTTCTGTTGATTCAGAATTTACAGCATGTCCCCACCTCACAAACTTAAGCCACTCTCTTTTTACAATTTTATGTTTACAATCTTGCGATCCTGCTTAGACAAAGAGTTCACTTGGACCTCTGGCCAAGAAAATGGTAATGTTACAATAGTTAAATAACAGTTTTCTAAACTAGCTGGAGCAGAGTAGACACCATGTTAGCAATCCTTCTCACTACCCTCACGAACCTAGGGGGTAGACGTCTGTCTGCACATACAATTTTTAAAAAAAAAATCCTCCCTATGTTTGTTATACTCTGCTGCTGAGTTAAACATTTTAATTAAAATTTGTAAGTAGTTTTGTGGTTTCTGTATCTGTGAGGGAAGTTGCTATAATTATGTTATCCTAAACTAATTTAAGGTTTTTATTCTTTATTTGTTTCATAGTTTGCAAAACGTACACATAAATAAACTACAGAGCATTGACTGTGTAATGTGAATGTGCAATGGACAGCATGAACTTAAATGGAGAACTTGAAAGAAAACTAGTCAACAGCCAGTCAGAATGAACAGTTGAGTGTCCTCTTTTCTGCATATAGAAGCTGCAAAACATTATAATCTGTATTGTGGTAATACCCATCAGAGGTCATAGAAGAATTGTGCAAGGCACTGTACCCAATACAGAACAACAGACTTTGCCCCACAGAGCTTACAATAGTCCAATTGCAGCAAAAAACTTAAACACTTACTTAACTCTAAGCATGTGAAGAGCTGCATTAATTTTTATCACATCTTCTGGAAGACTTTGCCAGCATGGGGCTTTATTGCATCCCAGTTGAAAAATAAAGCTGCCTTTCTTTGCAAATACTAGGCAAGGTGTTGAAGACACACTGTTCTACTTTTTTGATTATTCCATGCATGAAAAGAGGTGTGGCTTGTACCACTGGCATCTAGTTGGGTAAACTGGTGGAACTAGGTACATGTCATGTATGTCCATGATATCAAATTCTACAGGAGACATGGTGTATCCAAAGTAAATTTAGCTGGAACTCTAACTTCAACAGATCACTTCTATTTTTAACTCTTTCAAGTTACTAAATTTGAAGTTTAAATTGTAGCTTTCTTTCTTGATGTTTTCCTTTATCAATAAATGCTAGCTGTATGCTTTACCAGAAAATCCCAACCCCTCAAGAAACAGATTATAAGGTGATAGTAGAAGAATAACTTTCAAATACAAAGAACCTAGGAACTGAATAGGCTAAAAGAAATAGAAAATGTATTATATAGGTCCAGAAAGAATCAGAATATAAAACTCTTCATGGGGTGGAAAACATGCTGCAATTAGTATATGAAACTATCAATAGCTCAGAAAAAAGCTAAAGTCCAAATACAAGCTCAAAGATGTTTAGAGAATGAAACTCAGATTATGTCTACATTAGTGTGCATACTTGATTATTTGACCAACTACATGCTTACATATGTTTCCTAGACCCATGCTGTTGTCCATGTAGGTAGTACTGGACATGGGTATAAAACTGTATACTAGAGTGTAGCTATGTCCCTGCCGACTTGAGTTTTGTTATGTTAGCAGTACGATTTCAGATGCTGTATCCAATGGGCCTGAGTATTACAGGGAGATCACTTTGCAGTATAAGTGACAAGGAGTCCTGTAGCACCTTATAGACTAACAGATGTATTGGAGCATAAGCTTTCGTGGTCAAAGACAAACCTGGAAATCCTGGATGCTCCATCATCTTGGGCATTGGCACTCTCACTGAAGGACTGTATGGATATGTGGACTCTCTACTCAGACCCTATGCCACCAGGACTCCCAGCTATCTCCGTGACACCACTGATTTCCTGAGAAAACTACAATGCATTGGTGATCTTCCAGAAAACACCATCCTAGCCACCATGGATGTAGAGGCTCTCTACACAAACATCCCACACATAGATGGAATACAAGCTGTCAGGAACAGTATCCCCTGATGATGCCACAGCACAACTGGTGGCTGAGCTCTGTGACTTTATCCTCAAACACAATTATTTCAGATTTGGTGACAATATATAACTCCAGACTAGTGGCACCGCTATGGGCACCCGCATGGCCCCACAATATGCCAACATTTTTATGGCTGACCTAGAACAACACTTCCTCAGATCTCGTCTACTCACACACCCCTTCTCTACCTACGCTACATTGATGACAGCTTCATCATCTGGACCCATGGGAAAGAAACTCTGGAAGAATTCCACCACGATTTCAACAGCTTCCACCCCGCCATCAACCTCAGCCTGAACCAGTCTACATGGGAGGTCCACTTCCTGGACACCACGGTGCAAATAATTGACGGTCACATAAACACCACCCTATCCAGAAAATCTACCAACTGCTATGCCTACCTTCATGCCTCCAGCTTCCATCCCGGACACACCACACGATCCATTGTTTACAGCCAAGTACTGAGGTACAACCGCATTTGCTCCAACCCCTCAGACAGAGACCAACACCTACAAGATCTTCACCAAGCATTCTTGAAACTACGATACCCATACGAGGAAGTAAAGAAACAGATTAACAGAGTCAGACATGTACCCAGAAGCCTCCTGCTGCAGGACAAGCCCAAGAAAGAAACCAACAGAACACCACTGGCCATCACCTACAGTCCTCAGCTAAAACCTCTCCAACGCATCATCAGTGATCTACAACCCATCCTGGACAATGATCCCTCATTTTCACAGGCCTTGGGAGGCAGGCCAGTCCTCCCCCACAGACAACCTGCCAACCTGAAGCATATTCTCATCAGCAATTATACACCGCACCATAATAACTCTAACTCAGGAACCAATCCATGCAACAAACCTCGGTGCTAATTCTGCCCACATATCTACACCAGCAACACCATCACAGGACCTAACCAGATCAGCCACACCATCACTGGCTCATTCACCTGCACATCTACCAATGTAATATACGCCATCATGTGCAAACAGTGCCCCTCTGCTATATACATTGTCCAAACTGGACAGTCCCTAAGTAAAATAATAAATGGACACAAATCAGATATTAGGAATGGCAATATACAAAAACCTGAGGAGAACATTTCAGTCTCCCTGGACACACAATTGCAGATCTAAAGGTAGCCATCCTGCAGCAAAAAAGCTTCAAGACCAGACTTCAAAGAGAAACTGCTGAGCTACAGTTCATCTGCATGTTTGACACCATCAGTTCAGGATTAAACAAAGACTATGAATGGCTAGCTAACTACAAAAGCAGCTTCTCCTCTCTTGGTGTTCACACCTCCAGATCAGCTGCTAGAAGTGGGCCTCATCCTCCCTGATTGAATTAACCTTGTTATCTCTAGCCTAATTCTGGCCTGCATATTTATACCTGCCTCTGGATATTTCCACTATATGCATCTGACGAAGTGGGTCTTTGCCCACAAAAGCTTATGCTCCAATACATTTGTTAGTCTATAAGGTGCTACAGGGCTCCTTGTTGCTTTTGCAGATCCAGACTAACACGGCTACCTCTCTGACACTTTGCTGTATGTATTTCATATTTACCAATGATAGTCTCTCATCTGCCAAACTGGTTGGAAGACCTGGAACAGCTGGATGATGATCTGGTTCTGCGCCTGCTTCTTGTGTGACAAATATTTATGCAGTGGAACAGGTTATTGGCAAGATTCTGGATGGAATTTGGGCAGAATATTCTGGTGCATTTGGTAATAGACATACATGCAAGTCTAGGCATGTAACTGCAAAAATATACCTGCATGAGAAGCTAGTGTATCCCTTATGAATTCCCCGGCCCCTAAGTTTTACAAATATCGTCAAATAATGCACCTGAATTGCTATGTGTGTTCTTAATTTTTAAACAGCCACATTTATTTTTACCAAATAATTTCACTGAAAAGAGGAAAACTATTCTGTGAGAATGTCTTTATGAGGCAATAAAATTATACTATACGCTGTCTTATTAAATAGATGTCACATAAAAATACTAGAAAATCTGAAGGTCAGATCCTCAGTCACTCTAAGTCCATGTATCTTCAGTGCGGCTAGTGGTGCTAAGCTTATCTGGTCCTGGACCTTTTATTACATAAGTTCATTAGAAAATTCTTGTAGATAGATGAGTGGGATTTCAATTTTTGTTGTGTTCTAAATTTTGATAGAAAATATCAATGTTTATTTTTAAGGTTTTTTTTAAATTTTTATCATTTGAAAATGTTGACAGTTGTGAGAAATTAAAGGGAAGGGAAGTTGACAATAATTGACAAACATTTTCATCACATGTCAAAATGTACAAAGTAAATATACCTAAGTTCCAATAAGTTCTTAAGCAGCATTTTTATTCCTTTGCCTATATGTAAATTTTGATTACTGACTGAAATATTTGTCAGTATAATGTATATGGTTAAACTGATATTTACCAATATTTAACAATGAAAATCTAATCCTTCTAAGTCTACTTATAGAAATAATGCAGTAATATTTTATTTAGAGATACGTCAATCTGTCCAGTTCTGAGTTCTTCATAGATATTATGTTGGTGTACTACAATTTTGATACCTGCTAAAATACCTGAGATATTTTTGTAAAAGCTTCACCCATCTGTGCCTAACTTTCCTATATATATCTTTTCTAGGGGGGGAAAAACAATTAAACCTGAAATGGCTGCTGCAACGTGAAATCTTACTGTTATTCAGCAATGCAGATCATAACATTTTCTAGAGTAAAAATTATCCAGGGGTTTCAAACTAGCATTGGAATCACTGTGCAGTTACGTTCTTCAACAACTACTGAATCACAGAGATGTGCTTTTTTCATGCAAAAAGCAGCTGCAGGCGCAGTGAAATAATCCCAGGGATGCAATTAAACTCAATTGCCTTTTAATGTATTCTACACCCTTTACAACTATTACATTTCCACAGTAATACATTACTTAAAGTAACAATTACCAAGAGATTTGGATTGTTTCTGCACAAAATGTTACAATGGGAAGAATACTATTTACATATAAACTGAAAAGAAACAGGCTTTTTAAATGAAAAGGTAGAAACATTAATTTAACTTTAGCTTGTATCTGGATGTAATTATGTTCAGAAAACGAGCTCCAATCTAATATCATAACAACAGTTAGGGTATCAAGGCTCAGTTAAGTGGGATGATAAATGATATCCTACTAAGGACATAGTATTAGGGCAATACAAAATGCTGAACTGAGTTAAAGAAACTTGAAAAAAATAGGCCGTCCCTAAATATGGAAGACCAGATCCTCAGCTGGTGAAAGCTCTGAGCTTTGCATGGCACATCACAAGGGAAGCACTCTCTCTTTCTCAGTTGGGCCCAGATCTTTTATGTTAGCTTGGAAAATATTTTACACCAGCTTTACAAGGTCAGTATTCTCTGACCCTTCCAGCAACCCCATTAGTTGTTTGTTGCTTTGCATTTTTCTATTCTCCATATTTGCTTCATCAATGAGATTTTATTTGTGACCTTAACTTGCTTTGTATTTGAATACAGTCTTGTCATGGTATTGCTTTGATTATTAAGACCCTTTTCTGTGTAAAGACTCATTTATCAACTATATTTACATCAGCCCCAAACCATTAATCACTTTCTTTAAGCCAGAACTAATTAGTATGAGTGTCAGTCCTTTTGTATTCTGGTCCCAAATCAAAGCTGACTTCTTGTGTTCCCAATTTTCCATAAATGCTGTTTTCAGAATGGCTTTTCTCCAGAAAATGAAATAAAGGCTAGAATCACAACTCCCTGTCTGAATTATTTACACAGCTCAGGCAGAACAGTGCCACTACTAGAAGGTTGCCCCAAATAGGCAGTTGAGGACTCCCATTGCCAGCCTTGCCTGGAATAGTGGACATGTTGGGGGCAATCTTGACTTGGAAGAACTCACTGGTGCCATTCAAACTGACCAAAATTAGAGCAGTCCTGAACCCACGCTAAATGGATAGGCAGAGGAAAAATGCTGAGAGAAAATGGAGCCCCAAAGTGTAATGATCTACAGTGGCAGCCTGTCAATACAGGCTAACTAGGCAGTCGCCTAGGGCACCAAAATAAATGGCCGTTGAGGGCTTTGGAGGCGGGGGGCGCCGATTGCGCGCCGATTGCGCATTTCTCCTAGGGCGCCAGTTGCCGGCAGCTCATCTAGGGGCCGCTCCTGATGATCCAAAATCCGTTAGTAACTGGAGAGTGAAAGAAGGTTGAGAGAACCAAATATCTGTGAAGCATACACTTTTAAGCAGAGATCCATGATGTTAAATAAAGCAGGGATTTAGTTTGAATTTTTATATCTATTTTGGTAAATAGGGAAAAAAAAAAGTCAAATCTAGTTTCCTGGAACATAGTCTTTAAATATTTCAGTTCTAGTTTAAGTAGAGGTTAATCATGGAGACAAAATTCTGTTCTAGGTCAAGTGTACACTGAGGTTTGGGTTGAAGCTTCAGGGGTAGCCAAGTTAGTCTGTACAGGATAAACTTAAAAAACAACAAATGGTCTGGTAATACTTTATAGACTAACAAAACATGAAGATGGTATCGTGAGTTTTCGTGGGCACAGCCCACTTCTTCATATGACTGGAGTTTTGGGTTTAGGATGTGCAGACCCAAAATAAATAGGGAAGAAGGGAGGGGGGAGGAAAAAAAAAGGAGGAGGGCAGGAAACAAGGAGCAGAGGGTATGGAAATATCAAAGGGAAAAACAGTAAGGCAGAACTGGGAATCAGTAAGCACCTGAAGATTGGGTAGTTAAAATGAAGCAGGTAAGAATCAAAGGCAATAACAGGAACCTGAAAGTTTGGGGTCAGAATTGACTGAACAGTAATCACATGCATGAGTTTTTCTTGTGGGCGTTCATCCCAAAATGGTACAAATGAAGTGAACAGACTTTCCTGAGAGACTTTCAGTATGGTGTGGCACTGACCCTCACTTCTACAACATCTGTTTATTTTAAAATAGCAAAAGGTAAATAGTTTGGATAAAATTAAATCCAGTTTGAAACTTTATCTAAAACTGAAACAAAATTAAACATAATAAATTTAGCTAGCTATTTTAAATATAAGTATATATACTTCTACACTTTCTATTTTGGACTGGGATCAGATATGGAAATACCAGAACATAAGAGATTATTTCCACAATATATATGATGACGTTAAAATCTAGTGCACGGTTGGTGTTTAATAGAAATGACTGGGATTTTGGAAATCTGAGTAGAAATTTTGTGAGAGC
Organism: Rafetus swinhoei; assembly: GCA_019425775.1. Classification (NCBI taxonomy): domain Eukaryota; kingdom Metazoa; phylum Chordata; order Testudines; family Trionychidae; genus Rafetus; species Rafetus swinhoei. The sequence goes on from CM033427.1 coordinate 63,039,781, forward strand.
AAACTAATAGTTCAGAAAATCATCAGATAATATAAAAAATGTAAACCCTATTTTTTAAAAATTAGGTATATGAAATGTCTATATTTGCACATGCAGGATGTGTAATAGCACAAACAAGTAGCCAGTTAAACGTATAAATATAAATTACATTCTCTCTTATCCAAAATGTATATGTTATACAGCCGGTCCCCGAGTTGTGAACGGTCGACTTACAACCGTTCGCAGTTACGACCGAAGCTGTCGTAAATGGTGGACCCCGAGTTACGAACGTGATCCGCGCTTACAAACAGCGCAGTCGTGTGTAACTCTATGGGGTCCGACTTACGAACAAACCGAGTTATGACCAATTGCTTGGTCCGTAACCAGTTCGTAAGTCGGGAAGAGGCTGTATTAATTAAGAGTAAGACTGTCCCCTAATTGCACACACTTTTGCCTGTCTTCATGTGTGTAGTTATGAACACTTAGCCATGCAAGTTTCTATTGTTTTGTACCTGGAAAATGAGAACAAGAGCTCTTAGTGGCTATACCCATTTTCACTTATATATATATATATATATGACTACTCCAGACATGTGCTAAAATAATTTATCTAAATTGAATTAAATCCCTGAATGTTCGATTCACTGAGCCTTAATAGATTGAAATCTGCATTTGTACAATACTGAGCTGCTAAGAAACCCTTTATTTATGTATGTTCTTCTCACCTTGAAAACCATCCATCATGCATTTAAATTGTTTGGTGGCAGGAATGTCATTCAGCGAGACAGTCAATGTAAACACGTACCGCCCACTCCTTTGACCAGAAAGATGAATACGAAAGCGTACTTATTGTGGATCTATAGTATGACAGATTTTTATTGAATGCACTTAGCTCTACAAGCTGATGTTTTTTATTCCGTTAAGCTCCCAGTAAAAATATATAATTAAAAACAAGTTACAGAAATATGTATTTTATTAGCATGTTTTAGATTTTACTTTTATTTTGTGCTTTCATATTTTCTTGGATGATTGCTAGCTATTGTCAATGTCTTGCCATTTGAAATGCATACAAAATTTCTCATGCCCTTCTAGTGTGGTATATATTTCACTGGGTTTTTCCTCATTTTATATCAAACAGGAGTGTGTCTGATTTCTTTTGCTCTTTTTTGAGAAATAAACAACAATATAATATTTGCCATTTGCAATGGGAGAGGACATATGGCACATTAAGGTTGGTGAGTACTTTGCCTAGGTCATAACCAGATTGTTGCTTCAAAGAAAGGAAAGTCCCATTTCCACAAAAACAACCAGCCAGTTGGGCAAAATAAAAGGAAAAATGACTTTCAGTCCCATGATGGTCAATATGTGCCCCTCAGGTTGGAATTTCAACATCAGGGTTAAAGGATGATGAACAATAAAAGAAAGTCCTTTCTTTGTCTGCTTTAAGAAGGAAGCAGGGTCACTTGGACAAGACGTGCAAAAGCAGGCGTATAAAGTAAATGCTAATCTCTTAGGCTATGTTTACACTATAGGATAAGGTCGAATTAAGATACACAACTTCAGCTATGTTAACTGTGTAGCTGAAGTTGAAGTATCCTAACTCGACTTTTGGTGCTGTCCACACTGCAGGAAGTCGAAGTGAGAACACTCTCCCTTCGACTTCCCTTATTCCTCATGCAAGCAGGACTACCGGCATCAACCAGAGTGCCCCTCTTAGTTTGAATTAGCTGTCTTAATTAGACCCGCTAATTTGAACCTTGGAAGATAGACCGCAGCAGCTTCAATCGTTCTGTGAAGAGTAGATGTACCCTTACAAAATGAAAGGCTAACTAAAAAACTGCTTAGTAACACTGTTCTTTTTCATCCTTCTACTTCAATTTAAATTTACGTTGAATGAGACCTTGTAACCAGATATAGAGTCATAATGAATATGCACAAAGGGGACAAATTAAGAGAGAATAGGCAATCTCAATTCTGACATTTCCTGCAATTCTAATAATGTTCTTTAATATAGGTTTCTGTTTACATTATGTATTACAAAGTGATCTGCAAGAGATTAACCTGGAAAATAATTTGAATATTACATTTGAAGTAGCTAAATGTGTGTAGATATTACATTGATGGCATTCAGTGATTGTTGCCAAAAGATAAATAGATGGTTTCTTCCACTAAACAAACAAAAATGATTGATATTTTATTTTATTACTACTTAAAGGTGACCTATAAAGGAAAGAACATAGAATTTGTGTTTGACTTTTTTCATAAATAGGGGGAGGAAATGTGTATGATTCCGAGACACATATTTCTGCATGGTTTTTAACCTTGGGAATGTCAGGAATGAAAAGACTGCTTTTTGTTTATGCTGGGGGAGGCTTTGTGGGTGTAAGGTGCATTTTCCCTTCAGAAATGAGTATTCAATGTTTAAGACAGACCATTTTTTCTCCCAGGTATTTGAATTATATCATAGAATCATAGAATACTAGGACTGGAAAGGACCTCGAGAGGTCATTGAGTCCAGTCCCCTGCCCTCATGGCAGGACCCAGTACTGTCTAGACCATCCCTGATAGACATTTATCTAACCTGCTCTTAAATATCTCCAGAGATGGAGACTCCACAACCACTCTAGGCAATTTATTCCAGTGTTTAACCACCCTGACAGTTAGGAACTTTTTCTAATGTCCAACCTAAACTTCCCTTGCTGCAGTTTAAGCCCATTTCTTCTTGTTCTATCCTCAGAGGCCAGGAAGAACAAGTTTTCTCCCTCCTCTTTGTGACACCTTTTTAGATACCTGAAAACCGCTATCATGTCCCCTCTCAATCTTCTCTTTTCCAAACTAAACAAGCCCAATTCTTTCAGTCTTCCTTCATAGGTCATGTTCTCTAGACCTTTAATCATTCTTATTGCTCTTCTCTGGACCTTCTCCAATTTCTCCACATCTTTCTTGAAATGTGGCACCCAGAACTGGGCAAATACTCCAACTGAGGCCTAATCAGCGCAGAGTAGAGTGGAAGAATGACTTCTCGTGTCTTGCTCACAACACACCTGTTAATGCATCCTAGAATCATGTTGGCTTTTTTTGCAACAGCGTCACACTGTTGACTCATATTTAGCTTGTGGTCCACTATAACCCCTAGATTCCTTTCTGCCGTACTCCTTCCTAGACAGTCGCTTCCCATTCTGTTTGTGTGAAACTGATTGTTCCTTCCTAAGTGGAGCACTTTGCATTTGTCCTTATTAAACTTCATCCTGTTTACCTCAGACCTTGTCTCCAATTTGTCCAGATCATTTTGAATTATGACCCTATCCTCCAAAGCAGTTGCAACCCCTCCAAGCTTGGTATCATCTGCAAACTTAATAAGCGTACTCTGTATGCCGATATCTAAATCGTTGATGAAGTTATTGAACAGAACCGGTCCCAAAACAGAGCCCTGCAGTACCCCACTTGTTACTCCTTTCCAGCAGGATTGTGAACCATTAATAACTACTCTCTGGGAACGGTTATCCAGCCAGTTATGCACCCACCTTATAGTAGCCCCATCTAAGTATTAACAAAGTATTTTATGTATTAACAAAGACAAAGTGTTATAGACGATCTAAAACTGATTAATTAATTCTTCATCTCTATTAATCAGGATGTCAGTTCCAAGGTACTTATGATGTTTCAGCCCTACCAGCTCTCCCTTTTGTCCATAAAACCTTCCAGGGTAGATACAGTCTGAAATTTTAACACAAGGAATAATATCCCTGCTATCTAAAACTCAAAAACAATAAAAAAAAATCATTTTTGGACATACAACCTAAAGAAAACCACAAGCCCCTTTTGTTTTTCTTCTGCATAAATAAAATAAAAACTCTTTACCCACAGGTGTTTAGGCTGGTTGTTCAAAAATCTTAGCTAAGACACAAACAATTTTTTTGCAGTGAGCAGCATTATAAATTCAGCCCTTGCCACATATAATAAAAGTGGGAACTGCAAGACCTCCAATTTCAAGTATAGGCAGAGACCACATTTCCAGGGGCAGGAATGCTGAGTGTTTAATGGTGCCCTTCATAAGAGAGCGTGATGCTAAAAATGTTGGGATTTTTAGTTTTTGTTTTTCAGAATCACTCAACAGTGGATTCCAGTCAAGGCAGTACTTTAAGTCTTAGTTTACTGATTAATCAAATGAAACAAGTTTCTAAGCATGGCCCACATTGCCCCTACCTATAGCGTCACTGGGAAGGCATTATGGGACCTATCTCCCAATTCTAAGAATCTGTTGGAGCTAGTGGCAGACCAGGACTACCTTTGTGAAGGTCTTGGGTCTTGGGCTTGGTAGTTGATCCTTTTGACAGTAGTTTAGGTCCTTGAAGCTTTGTTATCAGGGAATACTTTGTCCTGGCTGCTTCAGGGATACTCCCTCGCATCCTTAAAGCAGGATCTCCACCACTGAGAAAGTTTTGCTGAAAAAGACTATAAAGACCCATGCTGTATTTTCTTCATTAATTCTGCAGAAAGCCTGGGGGAATGTACTTTTACAGCTGTGGCCAAGTCTCTCAACCCCTGGTTTGCTCAATCCCCATCCTTCTTCCCTTTGTGTGGATTGCTAGACTGCAGGAAATGATTCCACAAAGGCTTCATTTTTGTTGGGGAGTGGAAATATGCACATACTTAGTATGCTTTCTGCATGTGGCTCTGGTAGCACAATGCCGCCTCCTAACATGGTTTGGCCAGTGAGTTTGCATGGTACCAACTTGTTACAAACATGCTTTAAAAACATCTTTTAGTCTTTAGTCCCTAGCCCACCTTAAAACATGGCTTTATAAAGAGGCTTTCCCTTTTCCCCCACTGGCAAAATACATTGGAAACTTGTGTTATTTAAATAGAGATCAGGCAGATTCTTGAATTCCCAGTTTTACACTGGTGAGGCCAGAATGTTTTGTAGTCTCTCTTTCTTGTTGCTGAATAATTAGTTCATAGGGAGAACATACATCTGTAGCTGTGTTCCTTTTTCTTTCACTAAGATTTTTCATCTGTCTTTAGAGCACTGTTAATGCCAACAAATGTCCAAAATGCATATTAAAATGAAAAGATTCTGGCCATCTTAAAGAAGAAACCGACTGACAATATAGTTAGCATTGACCAAAATACTTCTGTCTCCTAAGCATATCCTTCATGGGATAAGTGGAGTACATGTAATAAAAGAATGAAGCTTTCACAATAATTGGTTAGCAAGCAAGCCAACATATTTTGCGAAATCTTCTCAGTCTTCACTTGACTAGTTCTGAAAATCACTAAGGATCATACCTGTTGAGCAACATTCAAAGAGATGATGCTAGAAAGTCAAGAGATCATAAAATTCACAAATCTACAAAACCATCATCTTAAGACTGAGAAATAAGGTAAGAATATCAGTCAAACTCTGATAGGGCCATCACAGCACCTTTAACTGCTCTCCTTTGTATCCAGCAATTGTGGTAGTCGCTATTGTCTCATAAAAGGCTTTTGAGAGTCCAAATGCCACAATGCTTTAGCAAAACAAAGCTTACAGAATGGTTCATTCCTTAATTGCAGAGTCCATTTTAGAGTTTTATGCTTAAGATTTGACATGTACCTATGTGCATTGGACCTACTCTGAAATCCAAGAGCATGTCCCACACTTTCTTTCATAGGCTTCCCTTTTTATTACTTACCGTCAAATCCTCTTCCCATTGTTGGATGGTTATTGCTCATGGATGCGTCCTCCAGTAGGACCTCACTCAGGTACTGAAACCAATGCCACTTCCTAAATTAGAGTGGAATGGCTGTCTAAGCCCCGTCCCATCCTCAATACACAACAGAAGTCTGAGCAACATTTCTGCAATTCACTCAGGCTGACTTCCGGGGGGGTTGTATTTGCTATTACATGACCAACCCTCATCCCAACACGGTTTCACTGTATTTTATACAATTCTAGTATATAAATCTATAATACAAAATCTATTTCTATAAATAATTGTCCTGATTGATGTAAATGATCGGGGTAATTGTTATGGTTAGTATAAAAGGGGAAGTTATTATGCTTAATAAAAATAAGAAAGTGAAACTAAGATTAATTATGAAAGGGAACTTTAGTATAGGAAGAAACAAATACTAAAACAGAACAATCTTATCTATTCAGCAGTTGTACTCTCTATCACAGAGAAAGATCTGGATTTTTTTACTCTGCTGCATATATTATATATATATATATATATATATATATATATATATATATAATGTGATAATGATGATGCTCTGTTGGTGTACCTCAGAGTTGCTTAACTGAAGCCAATTAAGTGATACTGATTTACTGAAAATCTAGGCCCTTGTTTTCTTATCATACAAACTGCACAACAGAGTAACTTAAAATTTCATGAAGATTGGGGGGCAGTCCCTTCTCCATATCCAATGTTCAGATTGCTTTCATTAGCAATTCTCTATCTCTAAGCTGTTTGTCTGTGTTCCTTAGGGACTGTCTCTCTCCAAGCTGGCTGTTCTTTTTTTAGCTTTGAATTGTGTTCTCATGCTTAGCAGGAGAATCTCTCTCATTATACTTTATCAATGTTGTCAAAAAGTTCTATGATTCTAGTGTTGCTCAAGATAAATTGAATCACCTGTTTCTTAGGTTATAAAAACTGATTGGAAGATGTAAAGACACTCTTTGAAAAGTGTAATACAGAGTAAAGAGCTATTTATTAGTACACTGTTTTTCCAGATTTTTCATCCTCTTGAGCACTCTATAAGGGTGCATATATACAGCACCCTAAACTCAAAATAAGATACACATTTTGCGCTATGCAAATTGCATATCTTATTTTGAAAGTTGGGGCATCTACACAGTGGCAAATTTTGAAATAACGTGCTATTTTGAGCCAATCCTTGTCTGTTGTGCAGTAAGTTTTACCAGGATGGGAAAATAGCGCACCTGTTATTTCGAAAAATATTTCAAAATACTGGGTGACTTGTGTAGACACGGGGTAGTTATTTCGGGATGCGTTTGGTATCCTGGAATACCCATGCAGTTTAGATGTACCCTATGAGGAAAAAACCCTCTCACAGACCAACTGCTCCCTTGTAACACACTAATCTCCTAATATCTGGTTCTCAAAATATTTTAATTTGTAGACAATCAAGAAAGTTTCATTGTTTTTATGGTGGTATATATTTGAAAAGTATTACTAGTATCATTTGTAGCCTAATATAAACAAAGGTCTGGGTAATTTTATGATAAATAATATAATTAACATTATGTAGGATAAAACAGGGACAATCCGATTGTCATTTTTGGGGGGTCTTAAATTGATTACTGCATGAGTCAGGAAAATGTTCTGCCTTGTGCAGGACTAGAGAAATCAATTACTGTGTTATGAGGGTTGGTTTATTTTTGTGTGTCTGCGTGTCATGATTCCTCTTGAAGTGTCAGATGTTGGCCAAGAGAGAGTACTTGATGAGCTGATAGGTTTTGTTCTGAATAATAAGACTAAGTATATTCTATTACCTTTGCTCTGTATTATCCAAGTGCTATGGAAATCCTCAAGGAGCCTGTTCAATTGTCTTTATGGTATTTTTTGTGTTCCCAAAGCATTTCTCGGTGGTATGATGGAGTAAGGATGTAACCTTAGGTCTTCATTTAAGGTTCCAAATAAAATAGGACTGTACAACCCATGGCACTTATCATTTTGTCTGAGAAACCTGTTCTTAACTAAGTATGTGATTGACATCTTTTAAATTATTCTTACACTATCTTCTACTAAGCAGCACATCAATTAAAATAAATTTTGCATACTCAGTGGCTGCATCTATATTTGTTTTGCCAGTGCATATTAGGTGCATATATTGAACACCTGGATAACTACATGCCTTCACTTACATTTCCAAAGTTGACCAGTGTTATCCCATTGCTGAAAGATGGATAGAAAGAATGTAGCAAAAACTATAATTAAAAGTATGGGGTGCACTACTGCCAGGTTTCTTGCTTAGACTACAAAAGCATTTCTGATTCCTCCATTACTGATTGACTCACCTACCTATAATGAAAATAAAGTTACATGTGCTCCTGGAAGAGCTAAATGTGAGGAATGACAGCATGGATTGAAAACTTGTTACCAGTAGGGGGTGAGTGAGTGGTAGGATTTAATAAAAACTCTGGGCTATCTGGCTTTGGCTCATCAACTCCATATTTACTAAAAATTGAGAAGGGGTCATCGTTTTGTTCTACTTATCTACACTTTATTATTCTGTCTGCTTTCTCAAAGCCAATTCTGGGAATTTTTCCAAAACTTCTACCATCTGTGGCTCTTAGCACAGTGTAAAAAAAAAAAAAAGAGGCTGATCTCTAATAGAGCTAACGTGAGCATCCCAAGATAGATTTATACTCTGAAAAACAAGCCACTACTAACGCACTTTGCTTGCTTGTCAAGGCTGTGATTAAGAGAGAGAGTACCTGTCTCACTAAAAAATTGCAACTGCTCCAACTCAAGAAGCCACCAATAATGTTGTTGCATCTGTATGGTAACTTTCAGAACATCAGCACCACTGAACACAAAACACTCTTGATTTTTTTTTCTCAGCAAGGGCTTACCGAGGCTTGAATATCAAAACCTTCTCCTTCTTAGTGTTCATTCTCCTTCTTAGTGTTGCAAAGAGCTGTTAAAGGACTTCGGAAATAGGATGTTACATTTAATTGTTAGAACCATAACCTCTCAAGAAGAGAGAAAAATGAACATATTGGATCATGTTTTCCAGAAAATATGAGAGACAAAAAACCATACTTTTGGTATTAGGACATAGTCTGTGTCACATCACATACTGTGGTGGAGTAAACATGTCACTTCAGAAATCTCTCTTGCTATTATGTTGGTAAAGAAACTACACTTCAAGGAGTGTCACTATGCATGAACACTGATGGTTTTGACTTGGTCTCTCTTAGGAACTTTATCATCCAGTCTTCCTGTGACAGACTCCGCTAAGGACAAGGAGCCAACCCAGATCCACTGGAAAAAGTTAATCGTCTAAGTAGCTGAGTGAGAGCTAATTAGGTAAAGAGTGCTTGGGCCTTATAAGAGATTATGAGGTGCAGAGTGGGATCAAACACAGAGAGAGAAAGTCCCTAAGAAGAGGAATTCTCTGGGGATTTGGTGAGGGAGGGCACCAGAGTGCTCAAAAAGGGAGGAGCTGTGACTACCACCCCTGACCAAATCTGGTCCCAACAACAGGAGCTCACCAGGTATGAACTCACAGCTGCAGGAATCCCAGATCACAAAAGAATTATATGTTGTTCCACAGAAGAATGGCCCTGGTTAAAAGTCTTCAGGGTCCTTGAACCCAGTCAAGGAAAGCTTCCCGGGCTGATGAGAGGAGGCCCAGACTCCAAAAGAGAGCACTCAGTAAGGAGGGTCATTCTGATAAGGAGCCTGAACAGAAGAGATAGATGGACTTAAGTGAGGATTGACAAACTAAAGTTAACTTGATCCTTTTCCCCAGCAGCTCTGTTGCTAGGGTGAAGGTTTATTTGTGTAACATGTTCTGCCTTTGGATTAACTGAAACAGAATTCTAAAGGGACACAGTTCAATATATATATATATAAGCTTCACTGAATTTAGTGAAAGCACTGTAGAGGAAACTGAGACAGAGATGCAATCATGGTTCTGCACTGGGGCTCTTTATGACTGTCCACCATTCCAAAAATCACTTCTGCTATTACTGTTTCTGATTAGTATTGGCGAGGGGCTATTTTAGTTATGTCTTCAGACCATAAAGGTTTTACACACTGGTAATATCACAGGTCTGCCACATCTCTAGTTTCTCCCAACCTTATTATCACTTCGGTACATACTTTTTCACATTACACATTTGCCTACACTGTTCTGCTACATAACTCTAGATAACTCTCACCTTATGTTCCCTCAGAATCCCATGTGGATATGTTTTGGCTGTAATTTCTGTTGTGTATCTGCTGCATGCTAACAGATTAGCTCTGTTACGTGTGAACTGCTCTTTAGGAGAATCTGGCCCAATGCACACAGTGCTTCAGCAATGAAAGGATTAGTCCTGTATCTTGGAAAAAGTTGTAATAGACCATCAATTCAAATCAATGACATACAAGCACACAAAGTCACCTACTGCTATACAGTAAAAGTGCTTTCCCTAAATGTACTACAATAGGCATCTTATACTATGACTATTTTAGTTACTTTGGTTTGAAACATTTTATTAAAACTGTTGCCACTAAGGAACAAAAATCTGACCTCAGGGTGATCAGCCTCGCTATGAACCATTGACTATAACCAAGAAATCTTCAGGGGCTACTTGCTTCTTTCTGTCCTTACAAAGGGACAGAGGGTGGGGAGAAGCAACGCTAGCTATCATAATGCTAGCTGATTAAAAGAAAGGGAAGGAGTAAGCTTTAATCACTGTTGCCATCTCCATCACACTTGGAAAACTGGAAAACTCTTGGAGTAGCTGTTAAGACTGTGCTGTGCCTGTGTTTTTTTTAATCAGTGAGATCAAGTAAAAGTCAACGTCAAAGACAAAAGCTGAATTTTCTATCTTCACTGTTCTTTTCTTCACCTTCTGTGTTTGTATTGTCTTCTAGGAAACAGGACCAGACTACCACAAGATATCCAGCCCAGCTCAGCTAACTCTTCTTTTTTCCTTCAAAAAGACAGTTATCTTCATCTGTAATGCCATCTAAAAGATTGTCAAAGAAGGCATTTGTCCTTCTACAGATACTCTACAACTGAAGGGAAAGGAAACAAGGGATGCTATTAAAATGACTTACTTTACATTTTAAATGCTTAAATTCTTTTATTCTTCTTTTCACTAATCTTTAATAAAAGACTAAAAAAGATTTTTGTAATAATGTGTTTGGCGTGGTGCAAAGGAGACTGAGGTCTCTATACAAAACCCCAACCCTTGCTTAATGTTAACCTTTACGTTGCATGGTGTGTTGTGGTGTCAGGGTATTAGAGGCACGTCTACACTGCAGCGTTATTTTGAAATAACTAGGTAAGTATCTACACAGCAAGTCTGTTTTTTCAAAATAATTTAGAAATAACGGGCTTCTTATTTCAAAATCAGCAACCCTAATTTCAGGAGAAATAATGCCTATTTTGAAGTAGAGTTTGTGTAAACAGCGCAGCTGTGATTATTTTAAATAAGTGGCCTTCTCACAGCTGCCATGTTAGCCACTCTGTCCACACTCATCCAAACTCTATAGTTGCCTTTCTCCTGCAGCCCTTAAAGGTGCAGCCAGAGGAGAAGCAGTTTGTGGCACGACATGAGCCCTACTAGCAATGTGCCACACAGCAGCTCCCTGCTTTGCCTTTCCTGCTGCCATGGCAGACCCTAGTGCTTCATCTGAGCCCCCCACAGCTGCAGCCAGCTCCTAAGCCCCTGCCTGGAGGCAGAAGAGGAGGGCCCCATCCTGTTCTGGTGCAGAGATCCTGGATCCCATTGAGGTCTGGGGAGAGGAGGCAAACCTCCAGGATCTCTGAACCAGGCACAGGAATGCCGACATCTATGGCCAGATGGCCAACAGCCTGGGCCAGAAGGGCCACATTCACACCCAGGAGCAGGTGTACACGAAAGTCAAGGAAATGAGGCAGGCCTACTTCCACTCAGGGGCAGAACCCCAGACCTGCCCCTATTATGAACAGTTCCACTCCCCTTGTTGTGGACTCTGAGCTGGGGACTCCCATTGTCAGTCTCCCAGTGGGCAGTCCCATGGATGATGAGGAGGTGGAGGAAAAGGTGAAGGAGAAGAAGGAGGCCAGCACCAATACCATGCTCACTAGCCAGGAGGTCAACCTCTCATTGGAGATGGTACTCCCCCTCCCAGGATGTCACCCAGGGCTTGGATGAGGTCAGGGAAGGCCCAGAAGGTGATTCCATTACTTTCCCTAAACACACGCAGGGAGAGGCAGCCAGTGGTGAGGGGCTGCATACTTTTTACCCAGCCTTCTCAACCTGGGCATCACACCGCAGCCTGTGCATGTGGGTGCACATGGAGCACCACATGGGGTTCCCTAGGGAAGGGGGCGCACACCAGAGCACACAGCTTCAATGAGGCTGCCACACAGGAACCTTCTGCTCCTGCTCACAGGGGGCTCATCTAGACTACATCCCTCTTTCAAAAAGAGGGATGTAAATTAGGCAGATCGAAAGTGCAAATGAAGCGTGGATTTAAATATTGTACGCTTCATTTGCATATTTGTGTCCGATCACTGTTTTGAAAAAGGGCATTTCGAAAGTGAAACTGCAGTCTAGACATGGTGCTTTTGGGGGAAAAAAACCCTTTTTTGAAAGATCCTGTACTCCTGAAAAAATGAGGAGGATCATGGAGAAGTACCCCTTCCAGTTGATATAATCCAATGCCTGGAGGTCAGGAGCCCAGATGGGGATGTGGGTGCCATCAATGTCCCCCCTGCAGTTGGGGAAAACCGGTGACAGTGGGGTCAACGCCACCTAGGGTGATGCTGCTGCACAGAAGGATGGTGTTGATAGCCCTCCCCAACTGTACAAGAAGACATACAGAGACTCACAGGGTTTCTAGAGCCCCCAGGAATTCCCCAAGCCCAACTCCCTTTCCCCACACCAGCACCAACCTTAACTTGCCCCATCTCCGGTAGGGCTATGTGAAGCTGGGACTGGACAACCTCCCAGGGAGGGAGAATCCTCCATGCCCCCTTCCCTAGGGAACCCCCTTTCAGCAATTGAACCTCCTGGGACAATAGCAAGAGAGTCATACCTGTATGACTACGGCCCTGATTGTTTGATCTCCCCACGCCTGACTGGTTCCAGACAGAGCAGTAGCTGTCCAGGGTGGTGAGCTTCCAAATGGCGACCTGCTTCTGGAGGGGGATGACCAGTCGCATGTGGGTGTCCCATCATCAGAGGGAAGTGGTGAGCCACTCGCAGAGCTCCAGGAAGGTGTCCTTTCACATGTGAAAGTTCTGGAGCCACTGCTGGTCATCCCACCATTCTATGACTATCTAGTCTCACCAGTTGGAACTGGTGTCCCGGTGCCAGAAGCGGCAGTGCACGGTGTGCAGGGGAGGTGGGAGGGGCAGTGCTGCATGAGCAGCACATGCAGCGAGGTGAGGAAGTGTCCCAGAGTGAGCTGTGGGTCCTGTTCCTGCAGTGCTACGTGGGTAGCTGAGAGATAGCCGAGTTAGTCTATAACTAGAAAAAACTTAAAAAACGAAGAATGGTCTAGCAGCATCTTAAAGACTAACAAAACACGTGAATGGTATCATGAGCTTTCGTGGGGAACAGTAGGTTAAGTGTTTTCATTATATATAGGTTCATATTTCTTGTTCCTTTCTGAGTTCTGGAACTTGTGATGATGCTGTGGTCATGTAGTCCACAGTCAGACTGAGAATCTCAGTAGGGTTTTGATAGTTATGCTGACACTGTGTGTGGAATATGCTGTGGGACTAGCACAGGGATGAAAGGCTTAATCTGTGATAGGTTTATTTAGTTGTCTGGACTAGGAAAGAATATGTGGCTTAATTTGTTGATTCTATTTAAGAGGGAGCGCTGCCTGCTGAGGAGCAGTTCCTGTGTGCTCTCCTAACTCAACACGTTCTGGTTGATATGGAAGGATAGAGAGAACAGAGGGCAGATAATCAGGAGACAGCAAAGTTATTGCCTGTCGTTTAAATAGATTTGGATTACCCAGCAGGATTTTGAAAAGTGGTCAGTAATTTGCCACTGCTCCTGTGGAGGGACTTAGTTGCTGAAGTTTCCTTTCCTTTAAATGTCACACAATCATAGAACAGGTGTGCTAGAGGTAATGATTGGTGGATACAGGTCTTGGTAGAACTCTCATATATAGATTATGATTATTTTTTGTAGAGTCAAAAGACCAGCCCCAATGAAAAATGGGGATGCATTGTATTGGACACTGCACACACAGATAATTACAGTCTGATAAATATGCCAGAGAGTTTACAATCTAAAAATCAGACATAGGCCTGAGAAAACAGGCTGTTTACCACAATGGAATGGTTTAGATGTTGTAATGTGAAGCCCCCATTTTTTGAAGGCCAGGAAATATGATGGATTTGCAAGGCTTTAAGATTACATCCTTTTGTAGGACGTTAGGTTCAATATAGCATTGAAATTTGAATTATTGCATGTCAGTCGAATTGTAACTGTGTCCCAGTTCTTTCTTTCTATGTTATCCAGAATGGCATCAACAATGGAAATATGAAAAGTAAAAACTTTTTGAACTACAGGTTCAGAATTTCTCTCTAATTTTAGATTTGCAGTCAAATGCAGTAGCACTTTTTGGGTGCAAATAATTGTAGGCAAAAATTATGGCATTTAGTCAACTGCCTAATGAAAACCATTACTAAAGCCACTCATATTTGTAGAATTTCCACAGATTTGTATTCATTTTTTGAAAATTGATCCATTTTCTTTATATTTTTTGAATGTCAATCATAGACTTTTTTCCTGTGCTGCTAATGGAACAATTAAATCAACAGCACATTTGTCATCCCAAATGCCAGAACAGAACTGGGCAAATGTCAAATAGACATGATTAGATAATTGCTTCCAAGTTCCAACAATGTTATGTTTCTAAGCATTTTTAAAAGTGCATTTTTAATTGTTCAATTTGTGACTTTTTGCAGCGTGGACAGCACCAAAATCTGAGTTAAGCTATTTTGACTTAAGGTATGCAATTAATGTAGATGAAGTTGAGTATCTTAATTTGAACAAGGGCAAGGTGTGACAGGACTTCTCATTGATGACACTGCCAGTATGTTTGAAAAAGTTCGGGTTTTTTTGTTTTTCTTTGTTTGGTCAATGGGACCTGATTTTCAGTTTCCAGGTTCATACAAGATTGCCTATGCACAAATATGTGTCTATTTTGGACGTATACTTAGGTGCATGACTATATTGCTTGAGAATGCAGGGGAGTTATCAGGAAGGCGAAAGTGCAATTGGCATGTTAACAATAAGAGGGTGATCAGAGTGGGTGTGGGGCCCTTACTGGATGAGGGAGGTAACCTAGTGACAGATGATGTGGGAAAAGCTGAAGTACTTAATGCTTTCTTTGCCTCTGTCTTCACAGACAAGGTCAGTCCCAGACTAATGCACTGCAGTATGGAAAGGAGGTGGACAGCCCTTGGTGGGGAAAGAACAGGTTAGGAACTATTTAGAAAAGCTAAACATACACAAATCCATGGGTCTGGATTTAATGCATGTGAGGGTACTGAGGGAATTGGCAAATGTCATTGCAGAGCCTTTGGCCATCTTTAAAAAAGGGAAGAAGGACAATCCAGGGAACTACAGACCAGTCAGCCTTACCTCCGTCCCCAGAAAAATCATGGAGGGGATCCTCAAGGAATCCGGTTGGTTTCTAGCGGAGTGCCCCAAGGATTGGTTCTAGGGCCGGTTTTGTTCAACATCTTTATTAATGACCTGGATGTGGGGATGAATTGCATCCTCAGCAAGTTTGCAGATGACACTAACCTAGGCGGAGCAGTAGATATGCTGGAGGGCAGGGATAGGGTCCAGAGTGACCTAGACAGATTAGAGGATTGGGCCAAAAGAAATCTGATGGGTTCAACAAGGATAAGTGTAGAGTCCTGCACTTGGGACAGAAGAATCCCAAGCATTGTTACAGCCTAGGGACCAACTGGCAAAGTAGCAGTTCTGCAGAAAAGGACCTGGGGATTACAGTGGATGAGAACCTGGATATGAGTCAACAGTGTGCCCTTATAGCTAAGAAGACTAATGGCGTATTAGGTTGCATTAGGAGGAGCATTGCCAGCAGATCTAGAGAAGTGATTATTCCCCTTTATTCGGCTCTGGTGAGGCCACATCTGAAGAATTGCATGTAGTTCTGTGCCCTCCACTAAAGAAAGGATGTGGACGCATTGGAGAGGGTCCAGCGGAGGGCAACCAAAACGATTAGGGGGCTGAAGCACATGACCGATGAGGAGATACTGAGGAATTTGGGTTTGTTTAGTCTACAGAAGAAAAGAGTGGGGGGCATTTGATAGCAGCCTTCAACTTCCTGAAGGGAGGTTCCAAAGATAATGGAGAAAGGCTGTTCACAGTAGTGATGGATGGCAGAACAAGGAACAATGATCTCAAGTTGCAGTGGGGGAGGTCTAAGTTGGATATTCGGAAAAACTATTTCACTAGGAGGGTGGTGAATTACTAGAATGGGTTACCTAGGGAGGTGGTGGAATCTCTGTCCCTAGAGGTTTTTAAATCTCGGCTTGACAAAGCCCTGGCTGGGTTGATTTAGTTGAGATTGGTCCTGCCTTGGGTAGGGGGCTGGACTTGATGCCCTTCTGAGGTCTCTTCCAGCTCTATGATTCTATGACTAGATTTGCACATACATAGGCAAATCCACTTATCCACATACAGCCAAGGATTTAAAGTTAAGCTTTCAAATTAGCCTAGTCACTTCTACAATTTCACTTGTTTACATGGCTGTCAATTTCTAACCTGTTTCACTACCTGGTGCATATGTAGTAAGAAACAGGGGCAATCATTGGGTAGCAAGATACTGCAGGAGTATATTAATTAAATAAACTGGTTTCATAGGATTTTTTAAAAACTAATGGAAGATTTTTTCTGGCCTTGAGTTGTTGTAGAAGTTTGTTAAGAAAATCTAAATTAACCTGATAATGTTCTATGAACTATAAATTTCTCACAGGTCCCCAATTGTTTAAGATCACATAGTCACACAATAAACAAAGATGGTCTCCCTCCCTTTTCCGTAATATATGTATTTGTTTACTTAGGAAACTTATTTCACCTTTTGTAGTTTTATTTTGTAATTTAAAACCTCTTGATGGAATAATCTACTATATTATTGCATGCTTATTACTTAAATTCTTTGCCATTTGGGACCAGGTGATGGGATGCCCATACCACACAATGCCCAAAGAAGTTAAAGTGGCTAGCTGGGCCAATTAGCTCCCCAGACTGCATTTGCATGAGGAGCCAGGGAGCAAGAATTAGTTAGATGAGAATCAGCCGGATGGGAACAGGAGAGGCCTGTATAAAGCCCAGGAGCGGAGTTTGTAGTCTCACTCAAGGAGAAAGGGTATGGAGGGAGGGGATAGACAGAGGAGACAAGGGTTTCAGACCTTGAGGGCTAGGAGTCTGTATCCTAGGAATGTACCTGAGAGGCCAGATGCTGCCAAGATCAAAGAGGTCTAAGGGTTGGGCCCAATATACAAGGACTATAGCAATTATAGGTCTTGTTATGTCATATGATATTTCATGTAACACACTTTGGCTGTGTCTACATTGGCGCAATCTTGCGCCAAAGCAGCCACTTTTGCACAAAAACATGCTGCCTGTCTACACTGATGCGGAGTTCTTGTGCAAGAACACTGACATTCTAATGTATGAAATCAGTGCTTCTTGCACAAGAACTATAATGCTCCCGCTCAGGAATAAGCCCTCTTGCGCAACTGTTCTTGCGCAAGAGGCCAGTGTAGACAGGCAACATGAATTTCTTGCGCAAGAAAGCCCGATGGCTAAAATGGCCAACGGAGTTTTCTTGCACAAGAGAGCATCTACATTGGCACGGATGCTCTTGCGCAAAAGCACATCTCTTGCGCAAAGGCACATTCCAGTGTAGACGCTCTCTTGAGCAAATACTTTAACGCAAGAACTCTTGCGTTAAAGAGTATTTGCACAAGATCATGCCAATGTAGACGTAGCCTGTGTGCTGCAGTTGCTAAAAGAAATCATGTTTAAATTATACCCCCACACACTTATTCTAGGAATCAAAATGTTCTGAAAATTCTTGTTGGAATAGTTATATGCTTTAGAAGATTTCTCCCCTCAGCCCCACAGATATAAGTTTAGATACCATAGCTTCTCTGGGAACATATTTTCTATCCAATTGTCAGTATCTCAGCGACATTTGGTTGAAAGATTTTTCTTCATAATTGATTGTTGTGCTATTCTGAAATCTGACATAGAGGTGCTTCTGATGATGGATGATTCAGTGGTTAAATGAATGAGACCCTTATGATTTTTCAAGGGGTAGGCCTTGCCAGTTCAAATATTCAAATTAAACCCAATCCGTAACTCCATGTCATCTTTTATTACTGTTCCAGAACAGTTCACATTTAGGGTACGTCTAGACTACATGCCTCCGTCGACGGATCAGCATAGGGAAATGAAATAATCGCGGCTTCATTTAAATTTAAATGGCTGCCCGCTCTGCCGATCAGCTGTTTGTCGGCAGATCGGGACAGTCTGGACGCACTGCGGTCGACAAGGAAGCCTTTGTCCACCGGCGCAGGTATGCCTCGTGAAATCAGGTTTACCTGTGCCGAGGTTTCAAGAGGCAGAGGTGTTCGCATTGTGGGTAGCAAGCCACTCACTTGGATATAATTAATTTCTATATATCTATTGAGCTAGTACCTAGTCTCTGAAAATCAGACAGCTTTCTAGTATTTCAAACTGGGAACCCAAGTTAGTCACCTTTGAACATTTTGACCTGAACGATGACAAATATTAATCTGTATTGTGTGCTACCAATATAGAAAGTACTTGTTCATAATCCAATTGCATACTGAATAAAGGTGTTTAATTTTACACTATATTTGTGCTGGTATTGGTGACAAAGTATCAGTATAAGGAAAGAAGTGAACTCTTCTTTAACTTTTAAACAGGTGTAAGTAAAGCTATGTTCTTGTAATAGGATGTTAAATAAATTATCCACAAGATGTGGTTCACTCTATTAAAAATAAGACCCCTTGCATTATATTGCAATGCAAAATGCATTATTGCTTTTAGAAAGAAACCTGCAAAATGCATTATTGCTTTTAGAAAGAAACCTGCAAAATCTCTCAAAATAATTTTTGAAGAGTTGAGACCATATATAACAGGTAGTAACATATACATAATTTTCTCCTTGATGACAGAAAGCAATTATGTGATGCCGACATGTTTGGGTATGGTTAAGACAACACTGTCTCAATATGTAAATTATCTATGGTGCAAAAATGGTATAGAATTTCATCATTATGTGGCCTGATCTTGGAGCTCATTACGTGAGTAATACCCATATCCATTCACATCAATGAAAACACCAATTCGAGCATGGGTTTACAGTTTTAGGCCACTTGGTTCCGGTTTTGCACTGAGATTGTGATAGGGCAGAGATGCCCCAATCTAGGAAGAGGTTAAGGACAGGCTGTCAGCCCAACTAGTTGTGCCCTGCTACTGCTGCTATAACTGTAACCCATATCAAACCTGGAGGAGGAATAACAGGAGGTTCTGGGTCAGTTCAGGCCTGAGTGGCCAGGAAGAAAGATGTCCCTTTTCCAGAGGGAGTGGTGCCTGCATAGTTGTAGAGAGATGGGGTGACTAGCCAGAGGAGCCTCTGGGAGGAACAGTTAGACCCCAAAGAGTTTCATACAAGTCAGGAACTGTTCAGGAACCAAGCCCAAAGGAAAAAGCTACTCACGGGAGGATGGGTGACTCAGTATTGAGTTGGATTTGCTTTTTGTTTTAGAAGATTTGGGGGAGAAACCTCTCCAACCCCTGCCCGAACCCCTCCAGAAAGGGATAGGATGGAAGGTACTTCTCAGTGGACTACATAGACAGAAAATTCTGACATAACTATACTGACTGTGAGATATGGCTGGAAGATTAGAAACCAGAGGTTTTCGACCCAGGGGCAGTATGTAGCCTAATTAGAACACAGCTACAGCCCAGCTGTGTACTAAAACAAAACAATCAACATTTCCCACTTTGGATCTGGGGAAGAGGAGTCTGGCAGCCTGCTGGAGCGCTCCTGCCATTAGGGAGATGGTGAGTGCCATGGGGAGGGCAGGATATGGGAGAGTGAGTCTCTGGGCAGGTTTGGGTAAAGGGGTCTCTTGGCAGTGAGGGGGTGGGGAGCACTGGGAACTAAGGGTTGGTGGGGGTTCTAAAGCACCTGCAGGTTGCAGGTGGGGCTCTGATCCTGACCCTGTGCCTTGAGTCCTGGCAGCCCACCTGGTGTGGGTGAGGGGTGGGCGTTTGGATCCATGCTGCTGACTGCCTGGCCCCACATCATGGGTCCTGGGGCTGACCAGTGGGTCCCAGGTTCCCATAGAACTGGTCCTACACAGCAGGGTCCAGCATCTGGCTTCTAGGCTCCATACTTAGGGCTCTGCTCCTGGCCCTTCTCTGTGGAGGGGTCTCTGGGCAGGGGATACAGGGCATAGTGGACTCTGAGTAGGATGTGGGGGGGGGCGGGGGGGGGGAGGCGTAGGGACATACTGCAGTTCTCAGCCAATGGCCCACAACACATTGCGGATGCAGCCCACAATGACAAATAGGTTGATAACCACTGCTGTAAGATGTCTAAACACATAATCCTTGAGCTCAGAAGTGGTTTATGCTTCTGAGGATTATTCTTTTAACACTTCTTGGCCGCTACTCATCTCAAAGTGAGAAAGTCAACTGCTATTTGTTTTCCCCCTTACTTTTCTGGTCCTGACAAATAAAAAAAGACATAGAACCTATTCACATGGATGAGTCACCTTTGAAAACTCCTTTTAGTTTCAAACCCTCTTGAAAAGTGAATAAATCAACTCTACAGTGTCATACATAAGCTATTCATTATGCTCAAGAAGCTGCTCAACTGTTTCATTATGGGGAAAAATGATTCTAGATGGAAATGAAGCAAACGTTTTCTTAAACATTGCTTTCTAAACCTGATTTAACCTCCAGGGGTCTTCCCTCCAAGCTCTTTATAATAGCAGCATCACAGTATCAATGCCATAGTTATGGCTGAGGGAACATTTTCATTATATGTCCTTGCTCTCAGGCCCTTACATAAAAAAATCATTTGGGTTGAAATGTCTCATGTTTGTTTTCAACCCATAGATTTATAAAAATAAGACAAAGTGTTATAATTTATATTTGGTTATATTGGTGAGTAAGCAGCTGAAAAGAAATAATTTCATGCTTGGATAAAACAATCCTTTTCCCCCTACCCATGGCCCCCAAAACACCCCTTCCTCTACTGAATAAATTTTTCATCATGAAATCATTCAACTTGCAATCTGAACCAGTGTGCACATGTCACCACACTAAAGTTGAAAAGTATTGCTTACAAAATGAAAAGGCTATGAGTGAATTTAAATAGCCTTATAGTCATGCATAGTGAATTGTTGTGCTGACTGCTTTAAATGTGCACTGAGTGTGAAATTCACCCATAAGCACAAAATTAGTGCCAGGGCTTTTCACTGTGGTACCTCTGGGCAGAGGAGATTACTGATTGGGTGGTGGCATAAGGAAAATGTGATGCAGGGGCCAGGTTCTAAAGCAGTAGAGTCTAGTAGACAGAACTCTTGACCAGTTGGCATATGCCTTTAAGGATTTTGAAAGGCCCAATAAAGAGAACCTATGGAGAGCTAGTTATAGAGAAGAATAGTCCCTGAAGAAGTAATGGTTAGGAGAAAGATAGGCACTATTTCTTTAAAGATATGGAATCAGGAACATGGTAGAGTGAGCAGTGCAAAACTCTCCTTTCCCCCAGCCAAACAGGATAAACTGGCCAAAAGGGGCCAGCATACTGGCAGGGACATATTCCCTTACAGCGGAATGCTTATGGGAGAAGCTTGCCGAATTTTCTAGATTAGAAGGCTAATTGGAAAGGGTGTTCAGCTGACGTAGCAGGCAAAAGCCTTGCAGCTGACTATGCCAAGACACAAAGCCTGAGATTATCCTAAAGCAATAAGCCTGAGCAACTATCCTGTAAAGGAATGTAGCAGAATTACACTGTATCTATAAATGCAATGTATCAATCTTGTTGCAATGTAACAACTACACTTGAATGTAACAACTGCACTTGTATATGATTGTAATCATCCACCTAAAGTGTATCATTTCATGCGATGGTGATGCTTGTATGTACATTGATATGTCAATTAATTGCTATTTATGTCAGATAGACTGATATTTCAAAATGGTTTCCCAAACTCCATTTTGAAATTGGGTTCCATTCTATAGCTTCCATCAGTAATCTTGTTCATGTCACGTACCACACGTTCTCCAGGTATCGGGTATACCTGTTAAGATTCAAATCTGGTGACTCGTGCATCCCATTAAATATGTTATTACTATCGACCAATAGATTTAAAAATATGCAAAATAGCATTCCCTCAAGGACCAATCAGCTTTGATGGGTTTTATAATCATTACCATAAGCGGTCCTCCAATCATTTTGAATTATGCCGGGAATGGCATCATTCCCCCATCCAATCAGTTCAAACCCTAAGCTTAATGAATATTCATGAACACAGATTATTAAAGTCTCTGCCCCACAGCAGTTTGTTCTGTTAGCCTTAGGCTGCCAGCTGCGTCGGGTATCCTGTTCCACCGGGTGTTAGGTTCTAGAGAGTGCATGAGGTCTAGTATCTTGTCCTAGGTCGAATGAGTGAGGTCTAGTACAGTCTTTTAGAGAGAAGCTGAACGGAAGGTTCATGCTTCCTTTCTACTTAGGTTAGGATAGGTTATTTAGTTAGTTTAGTTATTAGCATAGTTTAGTTTAATGTCGTCGTGTCTGTTCGGCAGGCTCCGTCGGTGGACGCATATGTGTCCGTCGGGCGTGTCGCGTTTAGAATAAGGTTTTATTTTAGAGAGTTAGTTTAGGGTTAGAACAGAGTCATCTATCCTCTGGACGAGCCGTGCCGAAGTACGGGAAGAGGATCCGAAGACGTGACCGCTTCACGGAAGGTGAACCAGCTGTCTAAGAGTCCTGCCCGCCTTTGAGGGATCTCCTTAGCTGTTCCTCACCCTAGGCATTTAATTTGCCAAAGGCTCGAGGTCGCTAAGCGTCGATCTACCACCGAGGGACGCCTGACTGTTCCTCGCCTAAGGCTCTAAACCAGCCAAGGGCTTGAGGTCGTCAGCAACTCTGCCATCACCTTCGCGCCGCCAGACTTTGTAAGTTAGAATAAGGAACACTGGGGGACTACCCTCCTTGTTCATACGAGTATGTTTTGTTAAATTTAATATCTGTCAACAATATAGTCCTGTGGTTCAACCTTACCAAAGTGTATGGTTTTAATTCACGCGTCCACTTGTTTTCTCTGACTCAGACTCTCCTGGGTGATTAGATACCAGCTTCAGGGGTCAATCTGAAAAACCATCCCTTAAGCGGATGAGCACAGTTACTAGGTAACTGTTCCGGAGAGTCATCTTAAATGGCTACTCTGAATCTGATTACTTAATTTGCTAACAATCCCAGCTTCAGTAAGAGGGGTGAGGAGGGAACTCCTGGCTGAAGGAGGGAAGATATTGCTTGGGAGTATTTGGGGGTACAACTGTCAGCCCCTGAGAGAGCGTGCAATCAAGCTAGCTTCTGTTTAGATGACTGCTTTAAAGGTGAGAGACAGATACAGCCATGTTGTCGTAGAGAAGAGGTGGGAGTGGTCTTAGAGAAAAGTACTCTTTTTATAACTGCACAAGGAGAATCTAGGCAGAACCAAAGATCTAGGCAAGGATAGCAGGGTCCAGAGACCTGGTGAATATGCCAGCACACAGTAGCTGCTCAAGTCTCTAGCTGCCCAAAACCTGGTCCCTGGGCTGGAATCCGGAGGTCAGGGTGGGCCTGGGATCCCCTATACTCCCCCTACACCAAGAGGAAAGTTACAAGTTGGCAAAATAGAAATGGCTATGAACTTCAGGCCTTGGATAAGAGTTTGAAGGTTGGGTTTAAAAGGACACTTCAGTTTGGGGTGCTGTTTTCTTTTCTTTTCTTTTCTTTTCTTTTCTTTTCCTTTTTTTTTTTTTTTTTTTTTTTTTTTAAGACTTCAGCCAACCCCCAAAAGGGCCATGAATTGAGATATATCCTAGTTAGAGGTCAGAAAAAAACCCAAGAGATCACTGTGCAACCAGAATGGCTAATGGGGGGCACTAAACTGGGGTGGGGGGATGTATGCCTGCAACACTGCACCAGAACTGTGGAGGTGTTCTGGAAATGAGAAGCTCATCTACAGGGAATATTTAAATGCTGATGAGGTGATCCTGGCACTATTACTGAGTATGTCACAGGTAATTGGGAACGGGCTATTGGATGAGGTTAGTGGTGAAGTGGAAGGCAGAAAACCTGGCATAAATGGGAGTAGAATAGTATGCCCGCTACTGTATTTTCACAGCTAGAATAGTGGTCATGGGGAAAAACTACAAGTTTGGGCTGCAGCTGCTTATCTTCTCCTAAACCTGGGTGTGGTTTCTGTATTCACCTGCTAAGGACCCCCCCCTCACACACACACCCCTTACACTCCTACTTAGTTTTCCGCACAAAGCATGTTTAATCCTGAAATTGCCAAATATCTCTCTTACAACGTCTAGATGGCATATGTTTGTATTTCAAGATAACGGAGCATTTGTATTTGACTATAAATGGATGCTTTGTGCTATGAATAATTTTTCCATGACAAATATCTCAATGGTAATGTGAAAAAGACACTATAATCAGATCACAACAAACCACTGGTGAAACAATGAGCTCTGAGTTTTGATAAGTCTGTGAAAGAGGGAAGGAGATTGCTCATTTAATAAAGAGCTGCATAGTACTGACTTCTGAGGTTCTCCTGTCACACGCATTGTTTTAACACCAATGGCCCAGTGCTGCAAGGTGCTGTCACTTCCTGTGAGCGTCTGAGTGCTCATAACTCTCACACACTATAGCACCTTTCAGAATCAAAGCCTGAATTGGCCTGTCTTCTCAGCTTGACTGGGGAGGAAGATTTGTGTTTCTGCATCATGCATCTCCTTGTAAAATGATTCAACATTCTTAGGCTACGTCTAGACTGCATCCCTTTTTCGGAAAAGGGATGCAAATTAGACGTATCGCAATAGCAAATGAAGCGGGGATTTAAATGCCCCGCTTCATTTATAACAACTGTCGCTTTTTCGGCTCGGAGCTTTGACGAAAAAGCGCCAGTAGACGCGGATCTTGTGGAAAATAAAGCCTTTTCCGAAAGATCCCTTATTCCTTCTTTTAAGCCTTAAGCCTTAAAATCTGGGCGCTTTTTCCGTCGCCCGAGCCGAAAAAGCGGAAAGTTTATGCAAATGAAGCGGGGGCATTTAAATCCCCGCTTCATTTGTGAATTGCGATACGTCTAATTTGCATCCCTTTTACGGAAAAGGGATGCAGTCTAGACGTAGCCATAGAATAAAAATCAAGTCAGAGGAGGTAATAAATATCAGAATGATTATGTTGGCTAAGGTTTTTTTTAAAAAGTAAAGATGCCTAGGTGATATAATAGCTACAGATTTTTGAAAGCTTTCCAGCTCACATGGATCATGGCATTATGATGTGTAAAACCAGTTTCTGTCTATAAGACTGCATATGAGTTAATCTAATGAAAAGTGTCATGAAAACAATGGATAATATTTGTATTAATTCTAAAGGGTTATTAAAGGATTATTTGGGAAATATCCATAAGTTTGTTTTTCAAAGGATATTTTCATTAAGAAATCATTGGTAGGTGAAAGATACCACTTTTGGCTTAACAAATATGCTTTTTTAAAAATGCAAATTCTTGAATAGATGTAGGGGGAAAAGTGGGTGGGGGGACACATAGTGATAGTCTAAGCAAACATGATCAATAAGGTGAATTGTTTGTATTAGGGGAGAACTGTCTTTGCTTGGTACTGTAGATTTCTTGCACCAAAATGATAGCAACATAAAATACTGTAGACATAATCAATCCAGACACATAGACTTATGCAGGATTATCTATCTACTCTTTGGGGTATGGACTATCTTTTTGTTGTGTATTTGTATTGCACTTAGCGCCATATTGCTCTGGCTCATGACTGAGGCATAAATAATAGCTCAAATAGAAATGAATGCTGGGAGAAGTATGGGACAGAAGTAACTGAGCTTGTGATTAGGGTCTTGTGCTGAAGATTAAAGGAGGAAGTTTAAGAGACTGGACAAGTGAGATGCTGGTGTCAGATGAGTTGCTGCCATGGTAATTGAAGTCATCAAAATAAGGTTGGAAAGTAGGAATGAAGAGAACAAAAGAAGGAATCGGTATGATAAATGACAGTCACATGGAGAATTAGGGGAAAGGAGAGTAGGATAGCTTTCACTTCCAAGGATAGTTAGGAAGAGGCAACCAGATTTGAAATTGATCAGGGTGTAAGCAGGGGTAACTGGAGAGGGAATAATATTGCTTGGAGCAAATGCAGTTGGCAATAGCAAAGGTGAGAAAGAGGAGAAAAAGGAGAGGATTCTGCTCACATATGCACTGAAATCCAAATATGGTATTCTGCACAATATTGCAGCTAAGTTCAAATGTTTAAATGATTTCTAGCTGTAACAATTACACATTTTCCAAACAGTTGAGAATCCAAGTAAGTTGTGTCCAAATTTTCAGTCTGAGGGCCAGTATCAAAGACACATCAGAGTATTCAGAGCTGACATAGTTGGCTCAGGCTATACATCAAGCGTGGGGCAAGCGTTTGGCATGTGTTGTACTCCATTTATTACCAAATAGCACATGGTTCCTGGGGAACATGACCAGCCTGAAGGGTGCTTAAATCTGGGCTAGTGCTGAAATTCAGGGAACTGTAACTCGTTGGTTATTAGTAAGGCTGGTCAAAAAATACCAATGAAACATTTTCCTGTAATAAAATGACATTAATCCTTGCATTTGCTTTGTAGTTCCAGGTCCCTCATTTTTCCATAGGAGTTAATTTGATACACAGAGCAACCGTGAAATGAAATGTTTTGATTCAGGAATGTCAAAATGTTTCCTCCTGATTGATAATGTCAAAACATTTCAGTGTTTCCAAATTGTAGGGTTTTTTTCTGAACTTTTTATTTCATGGAAAGTTTTGATATTTTGACTTTCTGTGTTGATGTGGGATGGAAAGAAATGTTGAAATGTCAGAAGTTCCCATGGGGCAGAAATTCCGTATCTTTTTTTATCAGTTCGACTTAGTTTCTTGCCTGTTTGTTGTCTCCTGGGATGCTTGAGTGGCTGCATAGCTAAGGATAACTATGCTTTGCTAGATGTTCCTCTGGGCTTTGCCTATCCAATGCTGATCTCTCCAGTGCTCTCTCAACTTGGCAGGGAACCCTTTCCATAATGACAGGACTGGTTTGAACGCTCCAGCTAAAAAATTGTTTAGCACCTGTCAGAGGACACATTTTCCAGTTGGTAAATTTAGGGTTAGGTCTGATTTTCTTCTTACTATAGTCAGCTCAAGACAATAGAGTGAGGCTGTTTAGATCAGTGGTGTCCAAAGAAATAATTTCACTAGAGGAATGCAACAGTCTAAGTAATTCTCTGTCTTTTTTTGGAGGGTTTTATAATCAGGGCTGGATTAACTTTCCTGCAGACTGGGGTGTGTGTGTGTTACAGAGCAGGGTTTGCAGGGGATTGGGGTATGGAAGGGGGTGTAGCTCTAGTTGGGGAGGGTGGGACTATGGGACAGGAGGTTGGGGTACAGCAGGAGATTCAGGGTATTGGACTCTGGGAGTTTGAGTGTAGGAGCGAGCTGCAAGCTGTGGTACAGAGCTAGGGTGCCAGAGGAGGTGTGGTGTGTAGGCTCCAGCTGGAAGGCACTTATTCTGGGCAGCAGTAGGGCTAAGGCAGGATCCTTGTCTGCCCTGACTGCACTTTTCTACTCTGCTCCCTGAGGAGGCTTTCAGGTCTGGCACCTATGCGCAGGGACCAACCTGCTCTGCATGGTGCATGCTGCCTATGCCCTTGGGCACCATAGCTTTCCCAGCCAATGGGAGTTGCAGAGCCAGCACTGGGGATGGGGGCAGTGTGCAGAGATTCCCTGAATGTCCCGGAGATGCAGGGGCATTCAGGTGAACCGGCATTCACAGCTCTAGCCCTGTGCACCTTAGGGTCCAGAGTCCGGTCTGTAGCACAAATTGCCACAGGCCAGATGAAAAGAAGCAGCACACTGCATCCAGCTTGCAAGCTGGCAGGCCCCCACCTTAGCCTGAGCCTAGCCTTAGTGGCAGCCTCTAAAGCCCCTACATTAATCTGACCTTGTTTATAATGGCACAAATCACTGTAGTATCCAAGTGCCAAGAGCTGTTTTTATGTCTTAAGAATATAATGGTATAGTGAGTTCAGAAGGTCTGGACATTACATTGTTAGCTTATTTAGGAAAGTGTGTACAGAGGTCTGATACAACGTTTCTTATTCAATAAAAGGACAGACTACATTGGTTCTATAGCCCTGAAAATATTTTTTTATATTAAAAAAAAATAAAACCAGACATAGAGCTAGCTGCAAATCCTCTGATAGAAGACTTTTCTGTCGGAGAAGGCTGATTCACCAAAACTGAAATATTTGGGGGAGACTTTTTTATGAAATTGCATTAGAATCCTCCACCCAGTTAGGTTCATAGGTGCCACCCAGAACCCACCTAGCTTCTTGCCAGCGTACCTGCCTGTATGATTGGCAGCCTGATCTCATAGGCTCCCTGCTCTTTGACAGCTCCCCTGGAGGCTGATGGTGAGCTGAGAGCCTGGGAATCCTGGCTCTTAGTCTGTCAGCTCCCCTGCAGCTCCCCTAGTGAGCTGCTACCGATGGGGGTTCCAAGGCATCCAGGTTCACCCCTTCACCAGACAGGCTCACAGGAATCTGGAAGCCCCAAGAGTCCCAGACCCTCAGCTTCCAGGTTCACAGCTCCTCAGCCACCTGGACTCCCAGAAGCTGCAGATCCAGGGAAAATTGGGAGGAGGGAATGGGTTTGGTTCAAATCAGTATGAAATGTCAAAATCCACCATGAACTTTTCCACAAACATCTCAACTCCTATGTAGTTTTAAAGGCACTTCCACTCTGTCAAAATAGAGTTCAATTATTTATCAGAGGGTGACATTTAAGTGTTTACCTTAGATATATAGGATTTTTTCATTTATTTGTGCTGTCAACTTACTTTGATTTAGTGAAGGCCAGAGTGACTTTTAAAATCTTCCACATAGCAATATTATTTTCTCCACATCTGTCTCTTCCAGGAGAGACAACAAACTTCAGTGTTTCAACTGTGTTTTTCATGATACATGTTTCTAAGCATTAGCTGCATTAGCTAGACAAAACAAAAGCTCTTACTTATCCTTACAGAATTATAGAAAGTGTGAATGAGGAGTAAATAGGACACAGTGGAACACTGGCATTTTAAAGTCAACACAAAAGCAGAGCTCAAAGAGCTAAAACTAAAAAAACTGCAGAGTTCTGGTTTGCTCTGTCAGAGGGTAAGTCAGAGTGACTTTGCACAGTGAATCTTCAAACTGATCTGACCTTTGAAAAATTCAGCTGTCTCCCACCCACAGCTTGGGCTGTTATTAACCGCAAATAACAAAGCAGCAAAAGGAGCATGAAGCAATGCTGAAATATGGAAACTCTATAGGCAATGTTTATAAATCTAGTGCTATGAATGTGAATTTGAATGTATGGGAAAATGAATTGGACAGTCAGGCTGTCAAAAGAGATCTCCTCTTAGTTAGGTTCAGGTTGTGCTTTGCTACTCAGGAAATAATGCAGTCCCCATAGTCTCTGTGGGGGATGGAACACCATCAGAAGGGGCATGTGTGAAAAGAATTAGGAGGCAGTAGGGCTGAGTTACAAAGGTTGGGGAGGGTAGTGTGTTGCCTTTTCTATTATGGTGTAGCTGCAGGTGTATGGTGAGGGAAATTTCTTCCCAAAGGTAGAATCTCTCCATGAGCTACTGTGACTCTTTCTCAGCATGAACCAGTACCTCTAAGACTAAGTCCCTAGTAAATAAGCACAAGGCACCTGTTTCTTTCTTTCCTTCCTGACCTTCCGCCATTTATAGCCATGCAGGGCCTGATTCAGCAAAGCACTCAATCATTTTCTTTTTAATTACATAGGATTGTTCCATAAATAGTTGTCTATAGGGTGTACTAGCCTACCCTAACTGGCAGACAGCTCTTATTTGGGGCTCCAATATTTCATATGGGCAAAAGATGATCCACACCTCCAGCTACTCTGTTGTTGGGTTGAGTGAGGAATAATCTGTTTTCTCTTCAGATAGAGCAGATGACAGGATTTTACCAAGATGGAGATGTCATACTGAGAAGCAAGTATGTTGTTCTCTAACCTGTCTTTTTCCACAGTCTGTTATTTCCTAGCATGTGTTTCTCAATTGCAAAACAATATTGTTTATGGTATACTTTGCTTTAATTTGTTTTCAAGCTTTATTTTAGACTGCCATAAAAACCAAGTTAAAATAACTCTATTTTATTTAATGTGACAATTTAATGCCTTATAAGGAAAGGTAAAATAATCTGTTTTTAATGAAATTTAATAGGTACACAAACATGTGAAACCAAATAAAGCTGATTTAATGGATGTGCCTGACACTGGTCCCCTGTAGAACTTAATGGTAAAATATCCAGTAATTTCAGCACAACATAATCAACATTGTCAATCCTCATTTTTGATAGAGTAACGCCATTAGAGAATTTGACCTGTTTTTTTTCTACATCATTCTACACTGCAAACCTTTCCTTGGCAGTATTAAGGCCTCAATTGGAGTACCAGGTCCAGTTCTTCTGGAAAGATGGGGAGAAATTGGAGAAAAGTCCAGAGGAGAGCAATAAAAATGATTCAAGGTATAGAAATCATTATCTACCAGGAAAGACAGAAGAAAATTGATTTGTTTAATCTGGAGGAGACAAGACTGAATGGGGACATAATAGTCTTCAAGTACATAAAAGGCTGTTACAAAGAAGAGAGTGATAAATTGTCCTCCTTAACCACTGAGGACAGGGAGAGAAGCATGGGTTTAAGTTGCGCCAAAGAAGATTGAAGTTTGACATTAGGAAAAGCTTCCTAACTGTAAGGATAGTTAAGTACTGGAACAAATTACCTAGGGAGGTTGTGGAATCTCCATCACTGGAGGTTTTAAAGAACATTTTAGACAAACAACTGCCAGGGATGGTCTAGATAATACTCAGTCCTGACAATGCAGGGGACTAGACTACATGACCTATCTAGGTCCCTTCCAGTCCAATATGTCTAGGAATCTGTGTATTATCTGAAGCAAGTGTGTGTTTTGTATTTCATGGTTTTTTTTTTTAAATTTGGTTTCATTGCAATTCTATCTTCTTTGAAAACCAAATAGTGTGATGTGAGGATGCTTTTTTTTTCTCTCTGTAGGAAAATAATTATTATATTGTATGGGTATGTATCTTAAAACCAGTCATCAATAGGTGGCAAAATTGAATTTATTTAAAAAAATAATATGGTAAACAACTAGAACAGCATAAGCAAAATGCAAAGAATTTCTGCTTCACTTTCCTTGGTAAACTATAATTGCAGCATACAGGAGAGTGGCATTCATTTATCAGGCTTTCACTTACTGCAAACTGAAGTGGGAGAACACACACACCAATAGACATTTGACAAGTTAAATGGACAGAGAAGTGCACCTGAATATGAAGCAGGAAAAAGAAAATATTCCACAACACTACATCATTTCATAAGTCTAATGGTGCAAGAGCTGCCATCCAGCACCTGTTTTTATATGACACAGACTTCCTTGACTGTCAGAGAAATTGATGCTATAAGGGTAAATTGAGAACTATTTTCATAAGATCTTCAATTCCAATAAGCATTAAATATATTTTGCTTCTCATAGACCATGAACTAGTTCCATAATCTAATAACCAATTTTACTGAAAATACAGCATCAGAATATTGTAATATTAAATTTGGTTTTAAAATATCCTCAATGTTTTAGGTAAAGTTAAAATGATCTTTTACATTAGAAACCAATATCCTCAATGTTTTAGGTAAAGTTAAAATGATCTTTTACATTAGAAACCACTAAATTAAGTTATTTATATTCATCTTACATTTTGAGATGAACAATGAAGAGTTAAGCATGGCAAAAATGCTTATCTGAGGGGTCACTGATAATCTGTAAATTAAAAACAACAAGCAGATCTGTGGCATCTTAGCCCAGGTCTACACTAAGACTTTGTTTTGAAATAATCCCCCCAATCTCGCTACACTACCACACCTATTTTGAAATAACAGGGTACAGAATTTGAAATCTCTACTCCTATTTTTCATCAGGAGTAATGCTAATTCCAAAATAGTTATTTTGAACTCTTGGTAGCGTTGACACTCCAGTGTGGCTATTTCAAAATAATTACTCCCCAATGCTTCCTGGGCTCTAAATCTGAGGTAGTATGTACACATTAACAGAGCCTGCTTCGGACTAATTTCAAGGCTTCCCTGTAGTATAGACACGCTTGTTCAAATTTGTAAAATTGGGAGTTAAGTCAAATTTAGTAATTTTGAAATAGTTTCCTACAGAAGACATGGCCTTAGACACTAACAAATACATCATGATCTCTGATGAAGTGGGATTTACCCATGACAGCTCATGATATAATATATTTGTTAGTCTCTAAGGCTATGTCTAGACTACGTTAGACTTTCGAAAGAGGATATGCAAATTCCTTGGGAATTTGCATATCTTCTTTCGAGCTCACTTTCAAAAGCGGCACTTTCAAAAGCAAAAGTAATCTAGACAAGGCTTTGTCGGGGAACCCCTCCACCCCCCGTTTGTCGACGAGCCGCATAAATCTCATTTTTTAAGGAAAAGCGTCTTTTGAAAGTCTAGCGTAGTCAGGATATAGCCTAGGAGTGCGTTTACTCAACAAAATTATTTCGGAATATCTGACGTTCTTTCAAAATAACAATGTGAGCAGCTACACACAATTCCATTATTTCAAAATAATTTCGAAATCACGAATGGCTTATTTAGAAATCTGTAAATCTCATTCCCTGAGGAATAATGCTTATTCTGAAATAGCTATTTTGTAATAGCAGTAGCATGGATTTTTCACTGCTGCTATTTTGAAATAGCTCCTCCCCAGGGCCATTCAACATAATTACTCCCCAGTGCTTCCTGGGACTCTGATTCAAGGTAGCACATCCACATTAGGGAAGCCTGCCTTGGGCTAATTTTGAGGCTTCCCTGTACTATAGATATGCCATTTTGAAATAAGCTGTTTTGAAATTAAAAATTCCGAAATAGCTTATTTTGAAATAAGCGTGCTGTGTAGACGTACCTTAAGGTGCCAAGGACTGCTTGTGGTTAATGAAGAACCAAGTATAATAAAACAAAGCAAGATTGACTGATGACTATTTAAAACCATTTGCCTTGAAATCCAATTAATTTCTCAGATAATTTCTGTTCTCACTGCAGTTTTAGGTTTCTTTGTTTTTCCCCCATTAGGGACTGACTCTTGCAAGGAGCTGAACATTCTGATCCTAAAAAGCACTCGAGCACATGCTTAACTTTAAGCATGTGAGTAGTCCCACTGACTTCAGTAATACTAATTATGCTTAAAAATTAAGAACCTGCTTCAATGCTTTATGAGATTGAGACCAAAAATGCTTATCATCTTTCAAGATGCAGACCAATACCTGTTTAAATAAAATCTTGTTGTTTAGTTTAATATCTGTTGTAGAAAATGCAGATTTAAGGAATCTCTAAGGGTGCGTCTACATAGCACCCGAAACTTGAAATAAGATGTGCAATTTGCACTGCGCAAATTGTGTAGCTTATTTCAAATCTATTTTGAAATAGAATATTTCGTCATTTGGAGCTATCTACATAGCACCAAATTCCAAAATAAAGCGCTATTTCGAGCCATCCCTTACTCCTCGTAGAATGAGATTTATAGGGATGGCAAAATAGCGCATCCACTATATTTCAAAATAACGGACGTGTTCAAAAAATGTGGGGTCGCTATTTTGGAATACCTCTGGTATCCTGAAATAACTTTACTGTGTAGACCAATCCTAACAGAGAGAAAAGACTGTAAAACACAAGATAGTAATCAGCTTCTGGAAATGCTTAAAAAAAAAATCTTGTAAGAGATTATTTAACCCTTAGGCTATGTCTGGACTTCAGGCGTCTTTCAGAGATCTTCCAAAAAAACTTCTTCCAAAAGAGAACACACACAGCAAAAGTGCATCGAAAAAGCGATCTGCTTTTTCAAAAGATAGCGTCCACACTGAATGGACGCTATCTCACATTTAAGCTGTGATTATTATGGACGGAGTAGACACCAGAGCACCTGTGCTTTTTCTTCTTTCCTCTTCTTTCAAAAAAACTCCCTCTTCCGCGCCCATACGCCCCTTTTCCCTAAAGAGCTCTTTCAGAAAAAGGCTTCTTTCTCACAGAAAGAGGTTTACCAATGTTGGAAAAAACCCTCTGTTCTTTCGATTTTCTTTTGAAATAATGCGATTGCAGTGTGGATGTAATTCAAGTTTTTTGGGGGAAAAACAGCCATTTTTCCAAAAAAACTCTGTAGTGTAGACAAAGCCTTAGGGTACTGCTATTGTCCCTTCTTGCCAGCAAATTAAATGCAACACAGTCATCTATAAGTGTCAACAATCTCCCGGGGCCAAAAGACAGTAAAACTACTTCCATTAAGGAAAGATAGGAATACCAAAAAGAGAT
Organism: Rafetus swinhoei; assembly: GCA_019425775.1. NCBI lineage: Eukaryota > Metazoa > Chordata > Testudines > Trionychidae > Rafetus > Rafetus swinhoei. The sequence goes on from CM033427.1 coordinate 63,074,241, forward strand.
TTTTCTTTCTCACTTCCAAATGTTAGACAGCTTTCCCATAAATCTTCACACACTATTTCATTCACATTTTTAGATAACCTTTACGTATTTCTAGCTTCTCAGTAAGTAGATTGATGAGAAAACCCATCACTCTGTTACCCATAGCAACATTAGCATTTCTCATAGCACCAATGCACAAGTCTCAGAGAAAGGGAAAGCATTTTGGACACCATCCATTTCACATTACTAATAACAATGATAATCTTTGCCCCATCTCTTAGTATAGATTTATTTTCACTATCACCAATTTCTCATTGTATTTCTCAGTCATTTAAATATTTTGGATTAAGTGATCTAATTTGTAATTATTTATGTCATCTCTAGTTGCTCTTTCCTAATTTTTATAGTATTGCAATTGAGATTTCCTACCACGTTCATTATCATTATTATTGAATCTGTAGTTAAAAATTGAAAAATATTTATGCTATAAACTCAAATTTGGAGTTGTCCCTTAAATCCTAATTTTTTTTTTTGGTGGGGATGAGGGGGAATGGTTAGGGAGAAAGGAAAGCTCCTTTCACCACAAAAAAATCATGTGTACTCCCTGCCCAGATGATATTTAATTTTTAAAGTTTGAAATTATTCAAACAAACCATTTAAGTTACAGTATGTGATTTGACAATCTATTTTTTTCAGTGCTTGAATATGTATGAATACTCTTAGGCGCTGTCACTGTGTTCAGTGCTGAAAGGAACTCTTGAAAACTGCCTAAAGGAATTTACAATGTAAGGGCCATTTTGTGAGCTGCCTCCTTCAAAGATGCATGAGGAGAGAGGAATGGAGCTGGTGGGAAAGTTGTCACATTTTTCAGCTGGAAAAAATGTTGTTTTTCAACAAAAACATGTCAGTTTTGGTGAACTTGGCATCAGGAAGGTTTCTTGTCCAGAATGGAATTTCTGGTTAAATAATAATAGAGAATTGCAGGATAGCTAGTAGCCCACCTGTCTGATTCCAAGCAGGAACTTGAATCTAGGTCTTCTAATGTGAATGCCTTAATCACCAAGTTTTCCCCAGGGAGGTGGAAGGGCTGTATACACGTTTGCATGTGTAGTTTTTGCATGAAGATTTTTTTAAAGCCTTGTTTTCATATCATATTTCAGAACCTCATATTCTATTTGTGAAAGAACTGTGGCATCGTGATGGTTAGTGATAAAGCAGAGAGCATGAAGCCTTCTTTGTTCCAGCTTCTACAAAAAGGTTGGCCACAACCTCAATCCTTGGCACTCCACTTTCTATAAGGAGTGTCCTTGTTCGATCTGTCTAGCTATACTGCTTATAGTCAAGGACCCAATTCAACAAGGTATGTAACCACATGAATAACTAAGCATGTGAGCATTTCTGTTGAAGTCAGTTCATGGCATCCACTCTTTGGACACTGGATGGTTACAAAATGACAAGAAGGAAGTGCCCCTTTGCTTATTCTTACTGGAGGCTTGGTTTTCTGCATTATGTGAAATCTGTTCGGAATATTTTAAATTCTTGAATTCTACCATTTTTTTTTATATTTTGTGAAGATTTTTTCTCTGAGTAAATACATTTCTGAGGCAATCTGGGCAACCTGTCCCACATCTAGGACTCTCTTTCCTTTCCCTGAATGTGATAAAATATTTGGTTTTCTTTCACACACAATGAAATGAAATATTGAAACCCTCCATGAATTGGAATTTCCTTTATTTGTCCAGCTCTAGTTCCACCCTTCCCCCAGTCTCTTCACTTCACCTACTATTTTCTATGCTTTCTCTTTACTTCCTCCTCTTTCTCTATAGCTCTCCTCTACCCCACTGCCCTATCACTACCAAAAGTGATTAGGATTTTCAAAGCCACCTACTGGATTTAGACATAGAAATCCCAACAACTTCCATGAGGGTTGCATTGTGTGACTAAATCACCTACGTAGCTTTGAAAATCTCAGTCTGATGATATTGCTTGATCTCACGTGTCATTGTGCTTTTACAAAATAACATGAGGCCTTATGAACTAAGTCATAAATCATGCCATCTATTTAACACACATTCTGTGTCAAAAATAGGCCAAGATATTTTTGGTGGCATTAAACCAAAACTCTGAAATGTATATATGAAATCGTGTCTAAAAACTCAAAGAAGTGTGCTAATAACTTGATTGTGTTATTAATTTTACTAATATAGTGAGATAATTTTATATAAATACATTTTAAATATTTTAATCCTGGCTTCTAATAAACAGAGGCATTTGCCATCCACTCACTCACAGAAACAAGAAATATATAAAGAATCTGGAAAAGGTCTAAAGCACAGATAGCTCTTCCCTCAAACATACCTTCTCTCCCCACAAAACTAACCACATGTGGCTTGTGCATATTAACCTACTACAAAACAGACCTATGCTTTATATATTGTATAACACAGAAAAACATTACTGAGCAAAATGACAATAGCCATTTAATTAACTTTTTTCCTTTAAATTGAAACTGAAGACATTTGAGGCCTGAAGAAATCTTCAGAATCAAAATATCTAGAGTATCAAGTCAATGACTTTTCCATTCTCAAATATATATATTTTAAAGTAGCTCAAAATGCAGCATCCTAAAAAGACAAAAATGAATGTATAGAAAACAGAAATCTAACCTAAATCATCCTTGCTGCGACTTTGAGTCCATTGCTTCTTGTCTTATCAGAGGATAATGAGAACCATTTTTCTACCCTCTACTTTTTAAGAACTTTTGCATACTTGAAAGTTATCATGTCCCCCTTTAGTCTCCAGGCTAAACAAACCCATTTTTTCAATCTTTCCTCATAGGTCATGTTTTCTAGACCCTTATTCATTTTTGTTGTTCTCCTTTAGACTTTCTGCAATTTGACCACATCTTTCCCAAAATGTGGTGCCCAGAACCGGGAATAGTATTCCAGTTGTGGTTTAGCAGAGTGAAAGAATTCTCATGTCTTGCTTACAACATTTCTCCTAATATATACTACAATGATGCTCACTTATTTTGTACCAGTATTACATTGTCGACTCACATTTAATTTGTGATGTACTATATCTGCCACTTCCTTTTCTGCCGTTCTCCTTCCTATGCTGTCTCATTTCCCATTTTGTGTATATATATATTTTTGCAGTTGATTATTTCTTCCTAAGGGCAGTACAGTACTTTGCATTTATCCTTATTTAATGTCATCCTATTTATTGAAGATCGTTCCTCCAACTTGTAAAGACCATTTTGCATTTTATTCCTGTCCTCCAATGTGTTTGCAATCCTTCCCAGCTTGATATTGTGCACAAACTTCATAGAAATACTTTCTATCCACATTATTTATAATGATATTGAAAAGAACCAGATCCAGGACATGTCCCTGCAGGACTCACTCCTTATGTCCTTCCAATTTGATTGTAAACCACTTATAACTACTCCGAATACAGGTATTCAAGCAATTGTGTACCCACCTTACAGTTGTGTGGCTAGGCTATTTTTCTTCAGGTTTGCTTATGAGAAAGTCATGTGACACAGTATCTTCACTTTGAAGTCAGGCTTTTGATACATCAGACTTACTGCTTTCCCTCCATTCTTAAAGCTTATTAGCCACCAAAGAAGGATACTATATTGGTTTGACATGATTAGCTCCTGAGAAATCCATTGTATGTAACTTTTTATCACCTTATTATTTATTATCCATGACCATCTTCAGGGTGGCTAACCAAGGGTATTTCTAGACTGCACGCCTTTTTCGACAGAGGTATTGTCGACAGATACTGTCAACAAAGCCTATGTCGAAAAAGAGCGTCTAGACTACAACCAGTACTGTCGACAAAGCAAGCCGCTTTTTCGAAAGAGTCTAGATGATCTCTTTCGAAAAAGCACAGTTTGCATGCAATAGCGCCTTTTTTTCAACAGAGTACTATCGAAAAAAAGGCATTATTCCTTGTAGAATGAGGTTTACCGCCGTTGACAAAACTGCCACGTTCTGTTGACTTACTGTCGACAGAACGCAGTGGTAGTGTAGATGCAGGTATAGTTTTGTTGACAAAAGCCCACTTTTGTCAACAAAACCCTGTAGTCTAGACACACCCCAAGATATCCTTTGGGTTGTTTCCAGACTAATTTTTTTTTTAATGAAGACATGTAATTAGCCTGACTCTCAACCATAGGTCCAGGGCTCCTTATTCAGCATTTTGAAACAACCCATACAGAATCACACCTTGCTTTTAGCGTGCTTTTAGATATTTTAGGATTTCAATTATAACCTTACATTAAGAGCTGGTCAAAACCCAGAAATCCTGTCCAGCAGTAAATTCTGGCATTTCAAAATTGGTTTTGGTCTGAACCAGAACAAAAATAAAAAATGCCAGTCAAATAACATATTTTTAATAAAATATTTTTGGGGCTAATGTTCCATTTTGAGAAAATTCAACATTTCATTTTGATTTTTAATATTAATATAATAGCAAATGTAATGCATTTTCTTATTTTGAAGTATATTAAAATAAAAAATCAAAATGTTCCAGAATGTATTTACCTTAATCAAATGCTTTTTTCATTTTTTAAACTAAAATTGTCAACATATTCCCCCCAGAAAGGTTAGCTTTTAATGGAACATCATTTCTGACAGTAAATAATTCTGTTGTGTTTTTTTTAACTCCTCAATATTTGTTACAAAATAGATGCTGCTGTAATACTCCAGAATAGACAAAGCAATTAATATACTATATACATCTTCACTAACGAAAGCAATTAGTCGGATAACATGAACAAGCTTCACTTAGTTAATTTTTATGACCTTGTTTCTTTTCTTGCCACATATCAATCTCTGCTCTCATCCATTATTTGTCTGTGTGTGTGTTAGGAATCAAGTCACTATCTTGATTAGGATTTATTCATAAACTCTCTAATACATTGATCCTATTTTCTTTTCTCCAGTAAGGGAGCACATTAGAAGTAAGACTGTGAAGCACCAAACTATTACCAATCTTGATTTAGAACCCATATCTCACTCAAATTAAAAAACCCTCTGAGATTATTTTACCCTCAGGCAAATCTTAATTCCTTTCCAATGTCCTATTTCAAGTTATGTTGCTAATTACAGCCAGTACTCTTATCTCTAACACTGGAAAAGCATCCTAACAAAAACTGGCATTGACTAGCTAAAGGGTGTCCTCTTTGGCTGTGTCTCCTTGTCCTCATTTTGTCTGTTTCTTTGCTAATTGTGATCCTAATTTATTAGTTCAGTAGGTTTAGACAATAGTCAAGAAGATGGCTAATTGTGAGAAGGAAAAAACATGAAGACTGACAGAGAAATTTCCTAATCTGCCACCTTATTTATTAGGTTTCCTTGAAAGCAATGAAATGTGACAAATTCAATAAAGCTCTAGGTAAATGCCATTCTGTGACTCTGACATTCCTCTCACACATTATCACAAAGCATAAATGCATTAGAATATTGTTTTAAAATTATTTGATCATGTAATTTTTATCAGTGTTTCAACAAGATGGACATAATAAAACATTAAGAATGTGGCCACTGATTTGCATTTGCCTTGTATGCCTAAATCAGATCCATTCTACAGAATGAAAACGTTTATTTAAATGTATTTTTTTTAAACTAACCAGATATGTCTACAAAATGTGCTGTAGTTCATGGAACATTAAAGAAACATGCAGAATAGTAATAGAGATGTAGCCGTGTTAGTCTAGTCTAGCTGAAACAAAAAAACAGGACTATGTAGCACTTTAAAGACTAACAAGATGGTTTATTAGGTGATGAGCTTTCGTGGGCCAGACCCACTTCCTCAGATCAAATTGTGGAAGAAAATTGGCATGACTATATATACCAAAGGGATACAATCAAAAAAAGTGAACACATATAAAAAGGACAAATCAAATTTCAGAACAGAGGGGGGATGAGGAGGGGGGAGGTAAATGTCTGTGAGCTAATGATATTAGAGGTGATAATTGGGGAAGCTATCTTTGTAATGGGTAAGATAATTAGCGTCTTTGTTAAGACCCCGGCGTAAAGTGTCAAATTTAAGCATGAATGATAATTCAGAGGTTTCTCTTTCAAGTCTGGTGTTAAAATGTCTTTGAAGCAGCATGCAGGTAATCAAGTCATTGAGACAATGCCCTTTCTGGTTGAAATGGCAAGAAACTGTTTTTTCTTTGTGATACTGTCTGGTATCCGTTTTGTGTGCATTGATTCTTTGGAGAAGCGTCTGAGACGTTTGTCCAATGTACATAGCAGAAGGACACTGTCGGCACATGATGACATAAATTATATTTCTGGATGAACAGGAATATGTGTTCTTGATCTTATAACTGAATTGGTTAGGTCCAATAATGGTGTCAGCAGAGTAAATATGTGGACAAAGCTGGCAAGTGTTGCAAGGAAAAGTTCCAGGGTTGGTATTAGTGTGGTATGTCCTGTGGTTGTTGGTAAGAATCATCCTGAGGTTAGGTGGTTGTCTATAGGAGACTATGGGTCTGTCTCCCAGAGCCTCTCAGAGTGTAGTATCCTGTTCTAGTATAGGTTGTAGTTTATTGATAATGTGTTGGACGGGTTTAAGTTGGGGGCTATAGGTGATGACAAGTGGTGTTCTATTGTTGGTTTTCTTGGGTCTGTCTTGAAGTAGACGGTTTCTGGATATTCGTCTGGCTCTTTCAATTTGTTTTTTTATTTCTCCAGGTGGGTAATTGAGGTTTATAAATGCTTGGTAGAGATTCTGAAGTTTCTGGTCTCTGTCGGTGGGATTAGAGCAGATGCGGTTGTATCGAAGGGCTTGGCTATAGACGATGGATTGTATGGTGTGTTCTGGATGGGAGCTGGAGGCATGAAGGTAACTGTATGAGTCGGTGGGTTTTCTGCAGAGAGTGGTGTCTAATTTACCATTGGTGATTTGTACTGTGGTGTCCAGGAAATGGATCTCTCGTGTAGAATGGTCCAGGCTGAGATTGATGGTGGGGTGTAGGTTGTTAAAATCTCTGTGGAATGTTTCCAGTGTTTCTTGGCCGTGGGTCCAGATCATAAAGATGTCATCAATGTAGTGTAAGTAGATAAGGGGTAAAAGGGGACGGGATCTGAGGAAACGTTGTTCTAAGTCAGCCATAAAGATGTTAGCGTACTGTGGGGCCATGCGGGTACCCATGGCTGTGCCACTGATCTGGAGGTATAAGTTGTCCTCAAATTGCAAATAATTGTGGGTGAGAACAAAGTTACATAGGTCTGCTGCCAGATTGGCAGTGGTGTCCTCTGGGATAGTGTTTCTAATTGCTTGTAATCCGTCTTCATGTGGGATGTTGGTGTATAGAGCTTCTACATCCATGGTAGCAAGGATGGTGTTATCAGGGAGGTTATTGATGTTTTGTAGTTTTCTCAGGAAGCCAGTAGGATCTCAGAGATAGCTGGGAGTGTTGGTTGCGTAGGGTTTGAGAAGAGAGTCTACATAGCTGGATAATCCAGTAGTGAGCGTACCGATACCTGAGATGATGTGATGTCCGGGGTGTCCCGGTTTATGGATTTTGGGAAGCAGATAGAACAATCCTGGTCAGGGTTCAGAAGGTGTTTCTGTGTGGATTTGGTCCCGAGTAGATGTAGGGAGGTCTTTAAGGAGACAGTGTAGTTTCTTTTGGTATTCTGAGGTGGGATCAGAGGAGAGAGGTTTGTAAAATGTGGTGTTGGAGAGTTGTCTGGTTGCCTCCTGGTTATAGTCGGACTTATTCATAATGACCACAGCACCCCCTTTGTCAGCTGGTTTGATTATAATGTTCGGGTTGTTTTTGAGACTCTGGATAGCATGCATCACTTTTAAGAGAGAGATTAACATAGTTAAGGCTGCTGCACCATGATGCAAGTGTGTGTGTGTGTGAGAGAGAGAGAGAGAGAGAGAGAATTTTGTTGTATTACCAGAACAACCTTTTAACACCATTTAAAAGATTTTCCAACGGGGACATAACGGGCATCTGCCCCACGGCCAGACGATTCAAAAGTGCCCAGGGCTCTCGGACACCACCACTGTTACTGCAGCAGTGGTGGCAGCCAGAGCCCTGGTCTCTTTATATCTCCACCAGAGCTCTGGGTGGTGTTGAAGGGTTGGCAGAAGGAGGCTAGCCCCACCCATTTCTCTTGAGGCCCTGCCTCTTGTGGAAGCATGGAGCTCCCTCTCACACTTTGCCCAGGGGCTGGCAATTCTGTCATCCCCCTTGCTTTGTTGTCAATGTTTTCAAGTTCTGTCAAAAGTTAGGAAAGAAACCCTTAATTCTAACTTCTAATATGTGATAAACTTAAACAACAAATAGTCTGATAGCACTTAATAGACTAACAAAACATGTAGATGGCATCATGAGCTTTCTACATGTTTCGTTAGTCTATAAAGTGCTACCAGACCATTTGTTGTTTTTTTAAGTTTATCCTGCACAGACTAACTTGGCTACCCCCTGAAGCTTCTAATATGTGGTTTGTCATCCCGTGTAGAACTTATTTATTACCCATTTGCTTGTATTGATATTATTTTAACCTGAATTTAGTTCTCATGAAAAAGGTATTGGATTGATAGGTATGGAATACATTCAGTCTGCACTGTCCACAGAACAGGCATGGCATAGACAGTGGCAGTGTAAGCTTGCTCACCACTCTCTACTATACTCTATAGTGTACTCAGTCCTTTTTAAAAAAAAAAGAATTCTTTCCTCTCGGATGGAGAGGCTAGCTTCTCATGATCGACAGACCATATTTGCAGCCTAGCCTTTGAGCCTGCCCCTTATTTTCATCTACACTTCTGTGGGCAGTTATTTCCTGAGACAGATTACAAATGAAATAGACTGTTTTGTATAGCATCTGGCAAAATGAGGTCCAGATTTGTGACTCTCCCTCAGCTGCTACACCACTACATATAATAAATAAACTGCTAAAAATCTGCCTCATAATACCTTTCCTAGCTCAGAGAATAAGAAAAATAACCAGACACAGAGTGTACCACCTCAGGTAATGAGTAAGGAGTGATCAGCCTTCTGGGAGCAATTTTTTTTCCTGTGAGGCTGGAAGAAGCTTCTTCCAACCTATGTCAGGTTGCTGGATAACCCTAAATGTATTTCTGAATGATAACCTTTCTTTTGAGTGGATGCATGTCAGGGACTGCATGTTATCCTTCTTGCAAAATGTGGCTTTTTAAATTAGAGAGGGGAAAAAGCCAGTCTGGCCTTCCAGTTATGATAGTGAACAAGAAAACATCACCAGAATGAGTTAACATCACTTGGAGAGTTAGGGGTTTTCATGCTGTCTTTCACCTTTTCTTTATTTCTCAAATTTGTCACTTTGCCCTGGTCTACTCTAGGGAGTCATTTCAAAATAATAAGTGGGGCGTCCACACTACCATGCACGTTATTTCAAAATCTGTACTCCTGCTTTCCTCAGGGAATAAGCTTACCTCAAAAGAGTTATTTCAAATTCAGTTACTTTGAAATAATTTCCTAGTGTAGACATGCCCTTTAAGAGGAAACCTGGAAGCCAGCATGAATGGAAGTCCGTTGATGTGCATCATTCAGTATGATCCTAATGCTGCATACAATGGCATTCCATAGCAAAAGTATTATTTACTTTGGAGGGAGTATCATAGAATCATAGGGCTGGAAGAGACCTCAAGAGGTCATCAAGTCCAGCCCCCTGATCAAAGCAGGACCAATCCCATCTAAATCATCCCAACCAGGGCTTTGTCAAGCCAAGACTTAAAAAAATCTAGGGATGGAGATTCCACCACCTCCCTAGGTAATTCATTCCAGTACTTCATCACCCTCCTAGTGAAATAGTTTTTCCAATATCCAACCTAGACCTTTCCCACTGTAACTTGAGACCATTGCTCCTTGTTCTGCCATCCGTCACTACTGTGAACAGCCTCTCTCTATCCACTTTGGAACCTCCCTTCCGGAAATTGAAGGCTGCTATCAAATCCCCACTCATTCTTCTCTTCTATAGACTAAATAAGCCCAAATCCCTCAGCCTCTCCTCATAGGTCATGTGCTCCAGCCTCCTCATCATTTTGGTTGCCCCTTGCTGGACCCTCTCCAATGCGTTCACATCTTTTCTGTAGTGGGGGGCCGAGAACTGGATGCAGTACTTCAGATGTGGCCTCCCCAGTGCAGAATAAAGGGGAATAATCACTTCTCTAGATCTGCTGGCAATGCTCCTTCTAATGCACCTTAATATGCCATTAGTCTTCTTGGCTACAAGGGCACACTGATGACTCATATCCAGCTTCTTATTCACTGTAATCCCCAGGTCCTTTTTTGCCGAACTGCTACTTTGCCAGTCGGTTCCCAGCCTGTAACCATGTTTGGAATTCTTCCATCCCAAGTGCAGGACTCCGCACTTGTCCTTGTTGAACCTCGTCAGATTTATTTTGGTCCAATCCTCTAATCTGTCTAGGTCACACTGGACCCTATCCCTGCCCTCCAGCATATCTTCTTCTCCCCCTAGCTTAGTATCATCTGCGAATTTGCTGAGGGTGCAATCCAACCCCTCATCCAGGTCATTAATAAAGATATTGAACAAAACCAGCCCTAGATCCAATCCTTGGGGCACTCTGCTTGAAACTGACCACCAACCTGACATTGAACCATTGATCACTACCTGTTGGGCCGACAATCTAGCCAGCTTTCTATCCACCTTTCAGTCCAATTATCCAATTAATATTTCCTTAACTTGTTGGCAAGGATATTATGGGAAACCATATCAAAAGCTTTGCTAAAGTCAGGGTATATTACATCCATTGACTTCCCCGTGTCCACAGAGCCAGATACTTCATCATAGAAGCTAATCGGATTGATCAGGCATGACTTGCCCTTGGTGAATCCATGCTGACTATTCCTGATCACATTTCCCCTCTTCCAAGTACTTCAAAATGAATGCTTTAAGGATCCCCTCCATGATATTTCTGGGGACCGAGGTAAGGCTGACTGGTGTGTAATTCCCTGGATTGTCCTTCTTATCCTTTTTTTAATGATGGGCACAACATTTGCCTTTTTCCAATCATCTGGGATCTCTCCCGATCTCCATGAGTTTTCAAAGTATGATTTTATCATTTCCATGAAACACTCAGCTAATGACCATACCTGCCATTCTTATTTTGTGTTTAATGCCTGTCATGATCCAAGTATTAAGTCTGTAACTGTTCAGGATGGGGGATATATTTTTCTCTAATTGATGGTAGTTGTAACCCCAGAGGTACATCTACTCATGGTTGAGAACCACTGCTCTATAGCACACACAGAGGTCTTTCAGGGGGCACATCAACTCACCTGGATATTTGCCTAGTTTTACAGCTGGCTACATGAAAAGCACTAGTGAAATCAGTACAAACTAAAACTTCATACAAACCAAATAAGAAAGTAAGCATTTCTTCACTAACCATATGCTATGACAATTGTATGTCTGAATTTTTTAAAAAAGTAGCTTTTCAGAGAGGTGAAACTTAGGGGTTTGCAAGACTACTACAGAAATAGTAGTCCAGAAGGCTGAGAACAATTGTTTCAGAGCACTACATGTATATATAGTGCCATAGAAATGATTACTAGTTTTTAGATAAAATCATAATTTGTGCAGGTCTTATTTGTATCTTCTATATAGTTTAGAGATGCCAGAACTAGACTCCTATACAATGTTTACTATGTCTAACACAATTCTCTAACACATAATTGACAATTTACAACCTATCCTGGAAAATGATCCCTCACTCTCACAGACCTTGGGAGGCAGATACATACTTTCCCCTGGGTCTGAATGGTTAGTTCATGCCACTTATTTTCAGCTGGTATGAAAACATTGAAGAGCCAGCTCAACCTACTATTTGAAAAATCCATACAACTAAATCTATGGTATGAACTGTCTTTACAAAACATCCTTGAGCAGATTTTGATTGGGGTTTTGGAGAGCTTAAAAACCCCACTGTCTTCACTCCACTCCACTCCACTTCACTTTTTGTATTTCCTGTTTTATTTTGTCAGTATGCTTTTTCAATTGACAGTCTCACTTTCCAAGTTCACTGTTCTTTGATACAGTAGAATTCCCAGTGAAATTTCTTCGTTTTTCTAACATTAAAATAGCAAAAAGAAATTTTGGGGAGGAAGATACATACTGTAGACTTGTATAAGTTGTTCATTAAAAGCAGGGCTGGTGACAGATGTTTCTGGGCCCTGGGCAATGTGGAAGGTGCCTGGCTTTGGGCCCCCAGAAGGGGCAGGTTCTTAGGCAGAAAGGGCGGGACTAGGGCAGCCAGCCCTCCCCGCCTCCTAGAATACATGTCACCTCCCCCAGACAGACCTTAGTGCTTCCTGGATTGTGCCACGAGGGGCTTCGGTGATTATTTTAATTACTTGGAGCCCTGGGCCTTTTTAAACGGCCAGGGCAACTGCCCCCTTTGCTGTCCTCCTGTCGGCCCTGATTGCAAGGGAACTATAGACAGACATGGCTATGAAAAAGATCAGGGGCCTAAACTGTTCAACCCTATTTTACTTTATTCAGTTCCTGGAGTTAATATACCTGAGGAAGCTTGCTTTTTCTTCTAATGTTCTATTTTATGGTCCAGATGCATTTGTACTTCAGTGAAAGAGACAATGATAAGCAAGTGCTATATGTTATAACCCCTGAGCAAATTAGATTGGGTGAAGTGCTTGCACACTTGATTGCACTTTTTATGTGGCACCTTAGACAGTGAGATCCTGGTTCATGACTAGACCTTCTAGGCATTGCAAACATATAAATTAAAAGGGCCTTCTAGCTAGAGTTCTGGTAGTCACTGAATTGCTGCTCTGTATAGGATCCAGTCAAATAATTAAGACCAGTTTTCAATTAAAATAATTCTATGTAGGTTTACAGTGATGTCAGCTGAAATCAGTGGGTTCCTAAGTTCCTGTTTCTGTAATGCTTCTAGCTAAGGACATGTCTACAATAGGAAATTTATTTCAAAATAACTAAATTCAAAATAATAACTCCCAAAATAACAAAAACGAAATAGCAGGTCACACTACAGGGGAACCTCAAAAATAGTCCAAGGCAGGCTTCATTATTGTGGACACGCTATCTCGACTTAGAGCCCCAGGAAGCACTGGGAAGTAATTACTTCGGGTGTGTCTAGACTCCATGGTTTTGTCGACAAAACTATACCTGCATCTACACTGCTGCTGAGTTCTGTCGACAGAACTCAGCAGTTTTGTCGATGGCTGTAAACCTCATTCTACGAGGAATAACACCTTTTGTTGACAGAACTCTGTCGACAGAAGGCGTTATTGCATCTACACTGTCCTTTGCGTCTACACTGTCATGTCGACAAAGCGGCTTGCTTTGGCGACAGAACTGGATGTAGTCTAGACGCTCTTTGTCGACAGAAGCTTTGTCGACAGTATCTGTCGACAAAACTTCTGTCGACAAAAGCCTGTAGTCTAGATATACCCTTCAAAAATAACTCTGGGGAGTAGTTATTTTGAAATAGCAGCAGCAGAGCATCCACGCTACTGCTATTTCAGAATAAGTGTTACTCCCCAAGAAAAGCAGGAGTACAGATTTCTAAATAACCAGCATCTTATTTTGAAATAACAGGCTTGGTAGTGTGGACACACGGCTTATTATTTTGAAATAAGGGTAGTTATTTCAAAATAACTCCCTAGTGTAGACCAGGGCTAAAGGAGCACTGGGGAGAGCCAGCCAGCAGGGAATGTTGCCTTACAAGTAACTCTGGTGGGGAATAGAAAGTTTCCCATAATAATTGAAAAGTTTCACATTCTTGGCTTTCAATTTTAAAACTATAACCTGCATTAAGTATTTTTAACACATTTAAATATTGAATGCAACCACATTTATTCAGACATCAGCAGAGCCAGACTCTCTACAATTTATCTCGTTAATACATCAGGAAGGTGCCTAATTGTGATCATCCATTCATTTTGGGCATCCTTGATGCAAAGAGCTAGATAGTTGACACTTTAATAAAGAATGCCCTCTTCTCATTTTTTAAAGTAAATACATATTGACAGGATAACTTATTTATGAAATGTTCAGTGTGATCTAGCCTTGACATAAAAATGCAGGAGTATACAGATTAAATAGAACCATTCACTTATTTCTCAAAGGGAACATAATGTGAACGCCTTGTTTGATTTTGTTTCAGAACAGTGATGAAATGTGAAGGGGAGGAATTGTCTACCCTTTATGCTGGCATTGCATGAAAAGTGATTTCTCCCTCTACCTGCTAATGCAGAGGCTTTATAGAGGTGACTTCTTAAAGTAAAATGCATATACTCTGAGATTTTTCCCACACTCCATCCATTCTATGGAATTAAAATAAGATGATATAAATTCCCTTTTATACAGCATATACCTTTCTGAACTTTTATGAGTCAGAGGAAAAACAGTCTTGCTTTGTCTTGAAGCCAATGGAAACAGTAATATTTTCAGCATGTAGGTCATGACTTGAAGCTTGCGACATGCCCCTAGCATTTATTGTATTTGTTTGTGTTGTGTAGTTTAAACAGTCTATAAACATAAGGGAATGCTTCCCCAACCCCCTGAAACTTGCAGGCTAAAGCCACAGAGCTGCAGTTTGTTGTATGTGGATGGACCCCGCCACCCTCATGGAGCTTCAATTCAAGTTAGTGTGACTCAACACAGGTGGACTCCAGCCTAAGAGGCTGAACCAATGCTCATGAGAGTTATTGGGTCTGAGAGGCAAACATAGAATGCAGTGGACAGACCATGGGAGGGACTAGCTTTGTGTATTTTCCAGTTACTGACATGATTATTAAATCACTTCTGTTGAGCTTTTCCATTTGTGTTATCCAGAACACTTCGTCCACTTCTGGATGAACACTTCATCCCTCTTTCTGGGGTCCAAAAACTCACTTTGACTCCAGATGTCATCATTCAAGTTTCTTTATAGGGCATACAGCAAAACTACACTGATCAGACTCATAAAAATGGAAATATTGGGTCAGATCAAAGGTCCATCAAGCCCAGTGTCCTGTCTTCTGATCAAGAATGAAGAGAACAGACAATCATTGAGTAATCAATCCCTTGTTACGTACTCCTGGGTTCTGGCTATCACAACATGTAATTTTCACATGATTTTTTGGGCTTAAAGAATTTCCACATATTCTTATCCAGGGAAGAGTAGGCACCAGCTTTCTCCAGGCCCAGGAGAGTCTCAATGTCTCACTGTACCTCAGGTCCACTTCCCCCATGTTCCCACCCTGTGCCACCTCTTCCCTCCCCTTTCCCTGAGCACATTCCATCCCTGCTCCACCCCTTCTTCCAAGAGTCTCCTGATCATGTAACAACAGCTGATTGCACTGGGTGAGAGGAGCTGGGAGGGAAGGGAAGGAGTTGATAGGCAGAGAAGGGGAGACATAGAGGGGTGGGGAGGAGCTGGCTGCCAGTGGATGCTTAACAACCATTAATTTTTTTCCATGGGTGTCTGATCACTCAGCAACATCTTGAGGTTCAGTTTTCCTAATATTTATATTTTTGTAACTACCCCTCCTTTTGCTGTTACTCCAGAAGTACACTCTCTTTTTTTTCATTCTTATCCTGCAGCTCTTTCAGCTACTGTTTCTTTAATACAAAAGAATCCAGAATTTCTTCCTGCTATCCTGGTTCTGACTGTCTCTGCTGTAGCCACAACCATGCCCTCTAGTCCTTATTTAAAAAGGATGTTGAACATCATAAAAACATTGAAGTAACAAAGCCAGATAACATCAGCTACTTGCATTTGGCTTGAGGGGAAAAAGGAATTTAGCAAAGACTGCCAGCAAACATTGGCAGCTGCTCAAAAAGTCTCTCTCAGTTTTTGCAAATCTGAATAAGAGAATCAAATAGATTTTTAGTGGAATCTTTTAAAGTCAATTTTATGCAAACAAAATATTTTTTATGAGACAACCATGTTTGTTTAGGTTCTTAAAATCTTGTACAATTACACAAACATATTTGCATTTATTTTAGACATTTTTCTCAACACCCCTTTCACTATTTTAATTATATTTTACAAAGTTGTATACCGAGTACATTCCTTATTTGCACAGTCAGAGAGAATCAAGTTCAAATGAAACCCCCTTAATTTCTCTTAGTGATTTTTTTGACTAACTTATCCATAATCAAATGATTTAAATTATTGTCTCTGCTACACTAATAATTTACTATTGATTATTTACAGACCATTCCTTTGAAGAAAGGGCCTGTTTGCTTCAGAATGGCTGCTGTAAATAGTAAATATTCTTGAGGAAAAACAAATAGTTGTTTTTACACCACTTGAGCTCTACTTGCATAATTTGTAGGACTGCCAGGGTCTTGCCTGGGCGAGGCTGAGCCCAGCTGTTTTATTATCATTATTTTTTTCTCCTTCTTACTGAATGTTACATCCAATACCTTTATTACACTATCCGCATTGTGCCTTCAAGCAGTTTATGGTATTTAATATCTGTGTGAATGCTCCCTTTTACTTCTCCTTCTTTCCTTCAACAAGTTAGTGATCCCAAAGTGCCCATTTCTCAGCTGATTTCTCTCAGTGGCTCTGAGCTAATCTTTGTACTTTTTTGAAGTCATTCTTTAGCTATAATTATTATCTTCTCCCTGGCCATACTTGAGTTTCATTGGTATTTAACAGACCTTTGGTGTAATCTGCCAAGCATGTTTTTTACATAAGCAACCAAAGTCCCTCCCTCTATTCTCCTCTTATTACTGAATTTCTTTTTGGGAGAGACTTCAGTACAGTACTTGAATTTAATAAAATGGGTTTCTTTTATTTTTTTTTCATTTCTGGTCTAATGCTATTTCCTGGAGTTCCCTTTGTCATCAGTTCCAGTATCCCCCTATCATTTCTCATTTAGATGTAAGCTAAATCTTCCATCACCCTGGAATCCTCCGCAAATTTATACCCTTCTAATGCCATTGCTAAATTGCTGGATTGCAATCCTTGATAGTAAAGCTATATTTGTAGTAGTAAACTATGTTACCTGCTCCAGATGAATGGATCCATTTGAAATCATGACACCATAATATTGGAATTTCACTCCCCTGCTACCTCCCATGACCTTTTCCACTTGGCTTGTCCAGAGCATGTCCTCCAGTTATTCCAGAGAGCACTTCATTCTGTTCTCTGGGATACTGAAAATTGAATTCAGTCTCATCACTGAGGTTCCACTGAGATACAGGAAAGCTATGGAGCACAGTAGTTGGATATAAAGCATCCAGAGTTATACAGAAACCTTTATGTATATTTGTACACTGCCTTATATTTACAACACATTGCATTACAACCACTTTTTTTTTTTTGATTGGCTTGGTTACTTTACAGGAAGCAATCCCTGTGCAGAATGCTCTGTCTTTGCATTGTCCACACTCAACCTATTCTTCATTTTATTTCTACAATCCTAACATATTCTCTCTCCTCCCCCCATCCCCTTAGTAAATGGGTATTCTTTCTTATCTTGTCTGGCTCAGACACTCTGTCTTTTTAGCCTACCAAGCTATTTGCTTACGTTATTTAGCATAAACTTTCTACCTAATGATCTGTTTACCTACCTATTTCTATCATCCAAGAAATGAGGCATCCTTCCACATGTTAATTACTCATATCAGGCCAGGCCTTCACTATAACTTCTTACGGACGTTACTTCTGAAATGAATTCTGAGGAGTGATTTGACTGAGGAGAGGGAGTTCTCTTGTTATACTGGGATTGGGAAAGTGCTTGGAGAAAAGGCATGGTTGTCTAAGAGATCAAGAGCCTGATGACATTATCCCATATCCCTCAACATTTCAAGAGTCCAAAGCCAGTCACTCACCAATTAGTTTTGGCTCATCCTCCCCTCTATCGGTAGGGACTGTCATGGGATGTCTGCCATACGCTGGCAGAAGAGAGGTTAAAATTACCCCAGGGAGGCTGCCCTGGAGATAACCAACTAGGGAAGGGCTTGTAGAGACAGTCAATTGGGAGAAAATTGGCTGTCTCACTCTGAATCAGGGCCAGGCTGAGCCATATAAGAAGGGCTGCTGAACCGAGCAACTTCCACTCCTCCCAGGAGTTTGAAGAGGGAGAACTGGGTGCCCTGAAGGAGGGAGAAGAAACACCCTCATAAAGGATAGGGGGAGGGTAGGATGACTGAGCCTCTAACTGACTGCTACCAGACTGAAGCTCTGATACAGGGGTGGAAAAGGTACCTAGGGTTGAGGGGATTGGCTAGAGTATGGACTGCAGTTTGCCACTGAGGTAGTGGCTATACCCTGGACCAAAGCCTGCCTTTGCAGCAAGTGATTGTACAGAGGACTGCTGGCTCCCTGGCTAGGGGAGAAAACTGAAGGGTGGCACAGCTAATGGGGTGGGGGAGGGGCATCCAGAAGAAGAAACCATGGTAATGAGAGTGATGAGGGTCCTCGTGACAGAAGTGACAGTGGCAAGATTTCATTAGATGGAGTACCAGTAAACCAGAGCTAATTCCCAGGATGGCTAGCAAGAGGAACCGTGAGAGTGAGTGACATTCCCATGCAAATGGGCCAAATTTGATTGGTTTTGTGATCTAATGCACAGAGTCAGACTTCCACTTGCTGTGGGTGTGTGTGTGTGTGTGTATCAAACAGATCTCAGAGAAAACTGTCCTTTAAGTGTCCTTTAGGAGAGAGAGTTTTGGAGTTCAAAATTTGACTGTTGTACAAAACTCAGGACTATTGTGAAGTCTGATGTGTGGTCTTGTGCAAAAGTAAATTGTCTCTAACACTTGGACTTTATGCTCTGTATATGCCAGTTGTGTACTTATTTATTGAACTTATTTTTGTCAAAACTCCTCTGAACTGCTGAAGCATCTGACTCGTATTTTGAAGCACTATGGAAACCAGTGCAAAGACTTCTGAGGTGGGTATGCAAAGGAACAGTTGTTAGTCACTTAAGGTCATCCCTAGGCATATGTGAGGTACACAGCTGCATAGAGCACCGAATTTTCAGGTGCCTCTATGTAGCTATGTATTCTTGTATGTCTAGGGATGTTTCTGTTACTTCTATGGCCTGGTTCCTCTCTAGCCTCTCAGGTGTCAGCCTCACTTTACCCATCCTTGCTTCTCTTAACCAGCAGCCAGCAGCTGAGTACTCCCTACTTGCCAAACTGGAGAGAGAAGCTTTCAGACTCTGCAGCTTGGCGAGCCCCAGGGAAGCTTCTGAGCCCTGGCAAAAGCTGAGGGAGGGAAGCCCCCAGTAAAAGCTCTGTGTGTGGGGGGGAGGGAGGGAAGCTCAGTTTTGTAGGGAACCATAAATTGTAAGGATGACCTTGTTTACTATGGAGTAAATGTATAAAACAGAATGAGAATCTGTTGGCAAGGCTTATCCTTTTGAAAGTGGTTGTCCTGTCACAAACCAATTCTACTAGCCAAATACACAGAGGCATTGGAATTACAATTCATCCGCAAATTCAATTCTCATGCTAATGGACTCAATCTTGATGAGGGATAGTTGGGACACTATCAACCTAACATCCAATGAAGGTGCGAACAGCTCTTTGTGTAGATTCCTGTGTTAGGAAGTATATTATCTATTGACTTTGATTCTTATCTGCTTCGTTTTAACTACCCAATCTTCAGGTGCTTACTGATTCCCAGCTCTGCCTTTCTGTTTTTCCCTTTGATTTTCCATACCCTCTGCTCCCTGTCTCCCACCCCCTCCTTTTTTTCCTCCCTCCCCCTTCTCTCCTATTTATTTTGGGTCTGCACATCCTAAACTCATAAGAACATAAGAACATAAGAACGGCCGTACCGGGTCAGACCGAAGGTCCATCTAGCCCAGTATCCTGTCTGCCGACAGTGGCCAGCACCAGGTGCCCCAGAGGGTGGACCAAGACAATGATCAAGCGATTTGTCTCCTGCCATCCCTCTCCAGCCTCTGTCAAACAGAGGCCAAGGACACCATTTTATCCCCTGGCTAATAGCCTTTTATGGACCTAACCTCCATGAAATTATCTAGCTTCTCTTTAAACTCTGTTATAGTCCTAGCCTTCACAGCTTCCTCTGGCAAGGAGTTCCACATGCTGACTACACGCTGTGTGAAGAAGAACTTTCTTTTTATTAGTTTTAAACCTGCTACCCATTAATTTCATTTGGTGTCCTCTAGTTCTTCTATTTAGGAACTAATAAATAACTTTTCTTTATCCGCCTCTCCACACCACTCATGATTTTATACACCTCTATCATATCCCCCTCAGTCTCCTCTTTTCTAAACTGAAAAGTCCCAGTCGCTTTAACCTCTCCTCATATGGGACCCGTTCCAAACCCCTAATCATTTTAGTTGCCCTTTTCTGAACCCTTTCCAAGGCCAAAATATCTTTTTGAGGTGAGAGACCACATCTGTACACAGTATTCAAGATGTGGGCGTACCATAGTTTTATACAGGGGCAGTAAGATATTCTGGGTCTTATTTTCTATCCCTTTCTTAATACTACCTAGCATCCTATTTGCCTTTTTGACCGCCGCTGCACAGTGTGTGGAAGTTTTCAGAGAACTGTCCACGATAACTCCAAGATCTCTTTCCTGATTTGTCGTAGCCAAATTAGCCCCCATCATACTGTACGTATAGTTGGGGTTATTTTTCCCGATGTGCATTACTTTACACTTATCCACATTAAATTTCATTTGCCATTTTGTTGCCCAATCACTCAGTTTGGTGAGATCTTCTTGGAGTCCCTTACAGTCTGCTTCTGTCTTGACTATCCTAAACAGTTTGGTATCATCAACTCAAAACTCCGATCAACTGAAGAAGTGGGCTGTGCCCACGAAAGCTCATGATACCATCTACATGTTTTGTTAGTCTATAAAGTGCTACCAGATCATTTGTTGTTTTTTCCTTTTGAAACCGTTTTGCTTTTCTGTTTCTAACTTTCCCTCCTCACCTTGTTCACAACTCTGCAGACTAATACATGAGATGGACAGATTTATTTGACTGCAGTTTTCTAGATACAGCCTCATTCACACATTTTTGGTGATTTATTGATATGTATTCTTGATGACCATTAACCATAAGGGTTGATCATGCTGCACACTCAAGCATGACAGGCAGACACTACTATACATAGAACACCAAGTATTTCAAATTAAAAGGTGGAAGTTAACTTGATTTTTGTTGGTATCTCAGATCTGTAGCATCTGCTAATGTGTTTATTAGGTAAGCTTTATTACTGAATTATTTGAAAGACGCTGTGATCTCAATACTAAAACAACCCCCTAAAACATTAATTTGTATTTTCAAACTAATTTTGTTTTGACCAGGCTAGTACCCTGTTTGTAATCACTCTCCCCCTGCATGTGATTACATATTATTGGCATAAAAAAGCCTAAAAAATGAAAACTTTAAGCTTTCATATTTGAATGCTCATTGAAAATAAGCTTAAAAGTTAATTTTCTCTCAGCAGTTGAGTTAGTCATTCAGTCATAAAAGTCCATGTGCCTTGTGACCAAAGCAATACATCCCAAGTGTGATTTTTTTTTCAGTAGCACATCAGAAAGTAAATGAAATTTGCAAAATATTTAAATGAGTTAATACTGAGAAGGTCATGACCTTTGTGGATATTTCGTAGGCAGAAAAGGAGACAAAAATTCTAGAATACACAATTCATGATTAATTGTTTACCTATCTAAACTATTTTAATCAGTTATCAAAGAATGTACAGAATGAGGAGGCAATTACAATTAATAAAGAAATCAAATCAGCAGGGTGGGTCACTTCTTCCATAGGTCAAAGTTTGACTAGAGTTACTTCCTAGTTATTCCATTTCAGCGAGCTGATTTGATTTGTGGCAATATTTATATAGTAAAGTACAACTTAACAACAGTAAGAGGATAATTGGACTAAATGTTGTTTTGAGAGAAACAATGCAGCAATTTTAGAAGATCTTTAAATGGCTTCACAGAATAAAAAGTCCACACTAAACAGCTCTGAAATACAATTTTTTTGTTTTGTTTTTTTTAAGATGACATGCCTTATTTCTTATCACAGCAGTACAGCTCTGCACCATAGGGACCAATTATACAAATGGCTTCTTGTGCCATTAAATAGCTCAAAACAGTATTTAAAATGCTTTATGAAATGTTGTAAACTTAAATGAAATAATGAGCATTTGTCAAGAATTGAAATGTTTTATGTAATTTTTAGGTCACGGGGTTTATCTACCACATTCATGTTAGACAACATAACCTTGTGCAATAAAAATATCATTGTAAGCTATAGAACAGACATACAGGCATTTTTCTCTATTTTTAAAAGCATTTTTTCTCCCTCCCTATTTTGTGGTTTCTCTCATTGTATTTTTTGTTACTATAGCACACAGTTCTTTCAATTACTAATACACAGTAAATGTTTCAATAATTTAAGCTCAAATGGATTCTGAAAAAAATGGATAGCAATAATAGCTACTCTGTCCCCTGTTACAATCTAAGAATGTTACATTTTGCTTAAACATCCCTTTTGGTGCAGTATACTTTGGCATAAAAGATTGAAAAATACCTCAATTACTTCAGATTCTGCATTTTTATATCCATTAGTGAAATTTCACTAAAGCTACAACAGGGCTTTTTGATTTACAGAAATGACATCAATGACTTGAAATCTGCAGTCCATTTTTTATCTATTAAGTTTGCTCTGTTTATTTTTATAGGCTGCATCAGGCCCGGGTTTCTCCACTACCATATAATTTCTGTCATACATAAGGGCACAGATGATTCCAACTTATTAGACTTGTCTCTCCCTGTCTGTTGAAATATCCATAATTCTTTCACCTTTGATTCCTTGTCATTCTTTATCTTAATTATAGTAATGCTTTCCCACTGTTCTGGTAAAGGTTATGTTGGCACTTTCATTATAAACTTTAGCGTTAAAGGGTTTATAACTTGGCTATAAAAAAGTGGGGTTTTTTTTTCCTGTCTGAGCTTAAACTTATACTCTTTTGAGTCTGAATCGATCTTTGGCTATTTGGGGAATTTAGTTTCATCAGTTTGCTCTGATTCCTTCTATCCATCATTTTAAAATCTAAAAAGCCCCAGGTTGCAGTATTTGTGCCCTTTTAAAATACCTTATAAATTTTTCCCCCACACTACACAACCTTTTAAAATTTTGCTGATTATATTCTGCAATATTGGCATGAATCCATTTGAAACCAATAGTTATGTCAATGTAAATGAGAGGACACTCAAGATCCTTGTGTATGATTCCTTCTTTCCCATTTTAGTATAAATGTAGAAACTGAGAGGCAAGAGAAGGGTCAAAAAGAAGCAAAGTAAAAGGAACATGAGTACATGTTAAGGATTTTCCAAACAAAACATCAGTAACAGAGCTGAGTCAAAATAAATGAAGAGAAGTGAATGACTAACAGAGAAGGGGATTAAAAACGAACGAATATAAAGTCAATATCAAAAAATGAGGAGCGACGTTAGTTCGAACCAAGGGGTTTGATTCGAACTAACGCGTCCTGGAGCGCACTTCCTGGTTCAAATCAGCTGTTGAGTGGAATAACGCGCGGGCGAGATTATGCTAATGAAGCGTGGGATATTTAAATCTCCGCTTCATTAGCAATTTTGGTCATCTACATTTGCATCCCTAGCTCGAACTAGGGAGCAAGTGTAGACGTACCCTAAGAATTGAGGACACATGAATTTTGTAGGCCATTCTCTTTGCACACCCATCTAGGGGCCCATGTGAATCTGGAAAATTGTTTAACAGCCATACATGCACACAGCAAGGTCTTTCTTTTGGGGAAATGAGGTTTCAGACGGATTCCTGCTGTTTCACTCATGCAGAGAGTTATAGATGGTTGGGAGGATCTTCTAGAGAATAGTCTTTAGTGAAGACACATGAAGCAAAAATCTTGGGATAAAATTAGATTAACTTGAACTTGATTAAAAAGCTCTCTAAAGCAAAAGGAACCACAGGCTGGTGGGCAGAAGGATCAGCTCATGAGATTAATACAGTTATTTCCAGTGGCAGTCTCAATCCATTGCCAGAAGGCTTTCCTTCATTGAGTCGGAAACAAAAATAATAATCCACTGTGAACGCTGGGTCCCAAATGCCGACTACTTTCCCAGCTTCTTAGTCAGCTAAGAAGGGATAGGTCACATTCTTTTTCTCCCTACCTCCAAGGTACCCAGAGCAACTTTCCCCCTCTGATTACCTTACACCGACCACCTAGGTAACAGGCAGAAGTCTGGGTTGGGGCTTTGAGTGCCTTTCCATCTTCTTACTGGGATCTTATGGTAGAAGCAACATTATTAACAGCACTTTAAGTTTCTAATGAATCATTCAGTGGAAATCATAGTTGAATAGCCATCAACATCATTTTGTATATTACCTCTTTCATTTAAAGCCAGGAATTAATTGCAAAGAAAATCTTAGCCTTTTACAGTAAATTGCACAGAAACATGGTGTGCTGCCGTTTACCGGTACTTTAGTCACCCAAAAACAATTTTCACACCTCACTGATGCAAATAAATGAAAGGTAAAATGAAGTCATAGTAATTCTGTAGACTTTTTGATCACTCATTCTATGTGGGTTTTTTTTAAGGGAACACATTAGTTTTCCTCTCATCTCATGGAAGAACTCAAAATTTTTCAAGGCTGTTATATTACAGGTGTTGTTTGAATGTAGTGAATCCTCTCTGTTCAAATAATCTAACATTTTACCTTAAAACCCTTTATGTGAATTACAATTTTACCATGAGGAGAGCATGAATTTTTAGGGACTTTCAGTGTGAGGAGGAACTAATTTTAGTACCAAGGAGGTAGTTTGACCTTATGTAATATTAAATGAGCTGGCTCCATGTTAATTTTTCAGACTCCTACAAGAGGCTAGATTGTGCAACTAAAGCTCTGTACTAAGGGCTTTTTAGGGCTCTATTGGCCCCAGAGAATCAGCAGAAGCATTCTGTCTCTCAGAATGTCTCCTTAAGTTTTCCAGTGGGCTGTGTGGGAGACAGTAGTGTAGGGCAGGAAGCTCTGCTTCCCAGCATGGCCACTCAGGGTGTGTCTACACTGCACCATGATTTCAAGATAACTAACATTATTTCAAAATAATAATGCAAACAACTACACAGCCATTCTGTTACTTTGAAATAATTTTGAAATAACAGATGGCTTATTCCAAAACCTGTAAACCTCATTCTACAAGAAATAATGCCTATTCTGAAATAGCAATTTCAAAATAAGGCGCGTGTACGTGCTCCCCTGTTGGTATTTTGAAATAGAATGGCCCTGGTGAGGGGCTAAATTATTCCTCCCCAGTGCCTCCTGGGGCTCTAAATCAAGATAGCATGTCTACACTTTAGGGAAGCCTCAAATTTAGTCCAAGGCAGGCTTCCGTAATGTAGATATGCTATCTTGGAATAACTATTCCGAAATAGCTTATTTCAAAATAAGCATGCAGTGTAGACATACCCTCACTCTGCTGGTCACAGGGCAGGAGGAAAGAGTCACAGTTCCATTCATTCCAAAGCTCATTATTTGTTATTCAAAATGGGAAAAGGGTTTTTTTTATTACTAGTTGCCTTTGTTTTTCTGTACAGTAGTTGATTGATTTAGTCATTTGTTAAAGATTAAAATAATCTGAGCAGCCAAGTTCACACACATTCACACCCTCACTCAGAATACATTTGATCCCTAAAAACTCATTTCCTCCTGGTTCCTAAAGTGACACTATACCATTGTAGGTGTCACTGAGGTGCCAGTTACTATGATATCAAAGGCCTTGATCCTACATAGACCTGTGCGTGTGTTTAGCTTTATACACAAAAGATTAAGGAAGTGCATGTTTCTTTGTGATGTTGTAGTCTATGTGCTGAACAGAGATGGTAGCAAGCAGGGATCCCAGCAATGCTATCTTTCTTTCCACAATTTGAACTTTTTGGAATGAGTTGTATTTTTTCACTAGTGGGAAGATAAGGAGAAAAATCCTGTCAAGTACAGCTAGAATATATAAGCTTTTAGTGGCAAACAGACACTTTTCTGTGTGTGTTTCACAAAATCACAGATTCATACAAAAAAAGAGGGCAGGAGAGGCCTTCCCCTGATACTGAAGCCGATGTTCCCTTTATATTTTGTTTGTACTGAGTTGACTGCAAACTTCACTGAGAACTATGCTTTAGATTGTGGGGAAGCATACACTTGCCTAAAGATACAAAACCACATTTTATGTGTGAGGGTTGTCTGTTATTCTCCCTCCAAAGTGTATATGTTGCGAGATGATAGAGAGAATTTAGGATGTGACCCGAAGTGCCTCTGGCAGCCCAAATTGAAAATGCCAAAGTCTGGGCAGGCTGCAAAAAGGAGACTTTGATTTCCTCAAAATTGGTGTTTAACACAGTAATTAGATTTACCAACCAGTATAAATAGTGCTTTTACTCCCCTACAATGGTAATCAAGCTGCTGAAAAAAACCCCACACAGCCCACTTTATTGCATTTGAGTGTCTGGGTCCCAATCAGCAAATAGGTCCAGTATAGTGAGAAGTTACTTAAAACTTTATTCATTACATAAAATGTACTTCTGATCCCCCAAAGGCCTGCCACATTACAAGATCAATACTAATTTAGAACTTACACAAAATACCACTCTGTCAGCCAATACATTAGTATCTAAATCCAAAGGTTTATTATAAAAGAGAAAGGGAAGAGAGTTTTTAAATGGTCAGAGAAATTGGATACATACATATGACTTCCAAATCAATATATATCTCAGGTTCTTAGCAGCTTTGGTGAGTTTGAAAGGTTTCAGTTTGTAGAGAATTTACCCCGGAGGTGAAAAGCAAGACTGAAGACAAAATGGAGGTGATGCAGCTGACTTTTTATATTGTACATTTGTCCCCAGCACATAGGCAAGGAAAATTATTTGGAATGTCCTGTCCATTGGCCTGTCTCTACAGATTCTGTGGGCTCATAGGCATAGCCTCTGGCTTCTATCAATGGGCTCATTGTACAGATGATTGCTCTTGATTAAGGCTATGATTTTGTCATGGATATTTTTAGTAAAAGTCATGGGCAATGAACAAAAATCATGGAAGCTGTGAATCATAGAATCATAGAATACTAGGACTGGAAGGGACCTCGAGAGGTCATCGAGTCCAGTCCCCTGCCCTCATGGCAGGACCAAATACTGTGACCTGTCCCTAACTTTTTTTTTTTACTAAAAGTAGCTCTGACAAAATGGGGAGGGAGGAAGTTCCAGCACCCTGCTCCCCCTGCAGTGGCTGAAGGCTTCAGAGAGCTCATCACCCATTGGTTAGGAAGGGTGAGGTTAGCTAGTAGGTTCAGCTCCATTCTTCCACAGCTGCTGAGCCACTCTGGGGTCACTCTGCCACTGTCATTTGCTTATGCATGGGTGGTGAGAATAAGGGGAGAGAGGGCTGGTTGTGTGTGGAGCTCACTGGGGGCACTGCATGTGGGAAGGGACTCTGTGAGCGCACATTAGCACCTGACATTTGTAATGGTTTGCCTCCAATTTGCAAAGTTCTTTTCACATCCTATTCACCTGAGAGCAGATCTATTAATGGGTGAAGATTTGGTAGATCAAAAATCAAACAAGGGCAGTTGCCATTTGGGTAATTGTCTGTGATGTAGACTGTAATTTGAGCACACCATCTTGATAGAAACCATGTCTTGCAAATATCCAAATCACATTAATGCTAATCTGTAAAATGGCTGCCCATAAACTCTTGCTTTATGACCAAGAAGAATTAAGCAAGGAGAGAGTACTCTATAGACAAGATAGACTCCAAGTAAAAGGGTTGTGTATGTCTGGGATTGAGGGGCCATGTGGGATGGTGTGTTGGGTGTGCAGAAGACACTACTCCATTGTGGCTCCTCCCCAGTATCTCTCACAATGGCACCGGCAGCCTTAGGAGCTCATCTAGTGGTCTGTTCAGGGGTATGTGCCAGACTACACCTTCCCCAGGCTGTGGGTGCTCCCAGGAAGGGGTTCCCCTGGTCAGAGTGCTCTCTCCCATTGCCTGTCAGCAGCAGCAGCAACCTCCAACTCCTTGTTAAACCAACTGCCAGGGAGTGAGGGGTGGGGGAAGTTAGCACTTCAGTTCCATCTAACCACAGTTCCAGACTCAAAAGGGCAGCACGGAACCTGACCAGGCCACTCCCCACAGCTTCTGCTCAAAGGGCATCCCAGAACTGTTGCCTCCCTTCTGTCAGGCTGTGGTGAGCATGTCCTTGGGACCAGAAGCGGGGCCATGTGCAATTTGTCATGGGGTGCCAAGAGTACAACAGGATCTTAAAGGGCCTTTCTGGGACCATGCAGAGGAAATGTGAGCAGTACACTTTCTGACCTGCATGGCATCTGTCAGATTGCTGTGTGGCCACATGTGCACACAGTTTACAAGGAACATTGTTAGATCATTTGTGACAGCTGTTTGTCTAAACTATTCTGCAAAAACTCCAATTCCATCAATGGTTACTAGCCAAGGTGGGCAGGGATAGTGTCCCTAGATTCTGCTTGACAGAGTAAGTGTGGCCAGCAGGGATTGATCACTTGGAGACTGCCTGTTCTGTTCTCTCTGGAGCACCTGGCACTGATCACTGTCAGAGACAGGATACTGGGTTAGGTGGACCTCTGGTCTCACCTGGTATTGTCATTCTTATGTTTTCCTAGGTAATCTGTTCAAGTGCTGAACTATCCTTAGCAATAGAAGGCTTTTCCTAGTTACTACCTAAATCTCTCTGCAGATTAAGCTGATTACTTCCTGTTCTAGTTTGTTTGAGCAGCATGTAGCACATTGTGACCTCAAACCTACCATCATATGAATATTAGACAACTAATTATTTTATTATATTTGAGGAGACAAGCTATTTATTTGCTTTTGAGTTTTTATTTTGTTTTGGTTTATTGCAAAATGTAATATTCACAATGATATTGTTTTTCCTGGTTAAAGGGAAATGTTCTACATTTACAAAACATATTCAAATAAATTAATCCCTACTCCAAATACTTCTATGCTGTAACCCATGGGCAATGCCTAGATACAGCTTGAAATCCTAAAAGGGAAACATGTTTTCATACATTTGACAGCTACCAAAATTTAAACAATGTGTTACTCAATAGATGTGGAGAGATTTTTGATTATTTGTCAACAGTGTATGAGTGGTTTAAACTATATTTCTCCCAGCAAAAAGGGAAAATATGTTCAGTATTCAGGTTCTCACTAATGAAAGAAATGTCAGATATCATCAGAGCAGAGAAATGCACTGTAATATCATGCTTGTGTTTTTCCTACCATTTAAAAATAATACTTAAAAGATCAAAATGTATTTCCATTAAGTAAGGTATAGCACAATTTTCATTTTGGACAGTGTGAAGGACTCTTAAGTAGTGGTATTTTTATGAAAATGTGGCCAATAAAGCTTACATACATAGTAGATCTAACATTGGCCCTAGTGTGGAGAAAAATGTAGTCATGCTAACATGAGGTAATACAGTAAATAAACCTACTAAATGCATGATTTTTTTCTTCATCAAAGAATACTTATTAAACATGTCCATTACTTTGACAAGAATTTGCTTTAAGTAATGTAGCATTTAGGAATGAAGAGTATGTCCATTGTACTAGACCAGTGGTCACCAACCAGTAGATCGGGATCTACCAGTAGATCTTAGAGCCTCTGACAGGTGATCCTGACTGGTTTGGCCAGAAGACTATCAAGCTCTGGCACTTCAGCTGCCCTTCCTACCACTGCCCAGCTGCTCCTGCCCAGAGCCTCAGAGCTGCCCCTGGGATCTTCCTGCTTGTTGTGCAAGGTGGGGGAAACAGAGGCAGGGGGCATTGATGTCACTCTGTCCCCTTTGCCTGTACCCCATATTCATAGAGTGAGGAGGGCGAGTCCTCAGCAAAGGGGTGGAGCAGGGGTATTTGGGTTTGAGGTAGATCCTGGACTGACTTAAATTCAAAAAGTGATCTTGTGCTTAAAAAGGTTGGAGACCACTGTACTAGACTATCATGTGTTCAGGTTGATGCCAGTTGAAAGATAATTTCCCCTTGATTTTCAGTTAGTTGTCAGATTTGGCTATTGGTTTACCTGCATTCAAACCCACTGACTTCATTGTTTCCGCAAGACTTCAGTGGTGAGTGCTTGTATATGTCATAATTTGGTCAATTTGACTTTGACTTCAGTGTCACAATAATATATCTATACATTATTCTTGGAATGCCAAAAGTATGGAGAGTAGGCACAACTCTACCACAGGTAATTGTGGTAATATGGTATCTTTGTCACACAACAATCTTTCCCAAGATCAGTAAATGGATAAGGAAGAACTAGCTGATGATTTAATAAACTGAAGGAACGTATAGAGCCAAAGTTTTTGCCACTGTAATTTACCACAATTCCACTGAAGTCTGCAAAGGATTGCTAATTTACGCCGTCAGAAAGCTTGGCATTTGACTTTACTTAAGATTGTGGTTCAGGAAAAACAACCTTGTAGATATAATATTGAAGCAGTTGTTATCTGAGTTGCAAAGTGCTTGTGATCTGATTCATTTGAAAAATTCCTGGAAATACAACTCTAAAGAACTTCAGCATTATCTTCTCAAAAACAGGAAAACATCACTCAAAAAGTTTCCATTGTCTTCTCTCTTATATCGCAGTATGATACTAAATAGAATGACCACAACAACAATTTTGTTAGAAATGTATCCACTCTTCTTCCTTCAGAAATGACTTCTGATCTTTAGAAAGACAAGATGAGCGAGGTAATATATCTTATTAGACCAACTTCTGTAGTTGAGAGAGACAAGCCTTTGAGCTAAACAGCATTCTTCTCCAGGTCTGATAAAGATACTAAGAGTGTCTCGTCTTTAGTTATGTTCCCTTAAGGCAATTAGTCAAGTTATGTCTGGTTTCTGCATTCACTTCTAGTTCCAGATTGATCAGAAGAGGATCAGATTTCTATTTCACTTGTACTGCTGTAAATCAGAATAGTTCCATTGAGTTATCCAAAATTAAAAAGAAGACAGAATGAGATTCAATAATTTAAAACTCATAGATTCTTGGCCAATGAGAGAGGACTTTTGAATATACATTTGGTCAGTGTTTTAAACATTGATGAAAGAGGAGGTATGTTTTAAAAATAAAGTACTTGACACAATCCAGTGAGTTTGTCAAGAATAATACCCTAAGGATCTGAATTTGTGACCTTTCATTAGGCAGATAACAAAAAATAGCATAACATATTCCAAGAATTTCACACATTTCATGAACTACATTATTCAACAAATTTTATCCATCTAGCTCTAATTACACTCAGACACATAAGAGATGGGCCTTCTGCAGACTTCTCTAGCTGAATCATAAATAGCTGAAAAAAAATATAGCTTGCTCCAAAACTTTCTCTTTCAGGTATACAGATAATTGCCATCAAACATGTTTAAAAGTCTGAGAGGGGTAGCCGCGTTAGTCTGTAAGTGCCAGCAATGCCCCTCTGCCATGTATATTGGGCAAACTGGACAGTCGCTATGACAAAGGATTAATGGACACAAATCAGATATTCTAAAAGGTAACACACAGAATCCTGTTGGGGAACATTTTAACTTTCTCGGGCACTCGCTAATGGATCTAAAAGTGACTATACTGTTACAAAGCAATTTCAAAAACCAGCTGGAGAGAGAAGCTTCAGAACTTGGCTTCATTTACAAGTTTGACACCAGTAATCAAGGTTTGAACAAAGACCTGACCTGGATGGGCCATTACATTCCACGCTCTAATGACATAAAAAACTAAGCACCGGGTACTTCTAGCCCATTCTATTAGCCTCATTTAGCATACTCTAATTGACAATATTTTTTCCTATTTTTCCCTTCCCTTTCCCTTCCTATCCCCTCTCTTTCTCTGCTATTTATTTGTACCCTGGACCCCTTATTCCATTCATCTGAAGAAGTGGGCTGTGCCCATGAAAGCTCATGATGTCATCTACATTTTTGTTAGTCTCTAAAATGCTGCAGAACTATTCATTGTTTTTTTAAGTTTTGCCATCAAACAGGATTTTGAAAGTGGAAGGAGTAAAGTAGGAGACAAATATGGGATGCTCTGAACTGTGTGAACCCTTTATGGTAAAAAATATTGTATACTATAAAACATAACCAGGGTTTTCAGTGACCTAAATCATTGGGATAAAAACCATCAAAAGACAAATGTGACTGTCAATGTAGAATAAATCCATGGGATCATGAGCTATTACTATCTGAAGATTTGGTGCATGGGTCTTGAAGAAGGATTGGTCATTGTTAACTCTCAATGACCTTGGAAATTTGGCAAGGCTGTCTGCATCATTGGGTCTGGTGTGTTTCATCTCTCTAGGCTAATGTGCCATTGGCTGGTATATTGTGCGGGAAAACTGCAGGCAATATTTTTTTCAACAGGAGTTCATTTAGAAAAGGACCATTTTAAGATGTTATTTGGACTCCATAAGGTGTCTTGGCAAGGGGACACTCAATAGATGTATGCTCTCTCAGGCTAGGGCTACACTACTGTCTTCTATCTGAAAAAGCTACGCAAATTGCACTCCGTAATTTACATAGCTTTTTCCAATCGCTTTTGTGGAAAAGGCTTTTCTACCATTTGGCCTAGTCTAGGCGGGGGCCAAATGGCAGAAAAGCTTCATCCTTTCAGCGGCGCCCTTATGCCTCATGAAACGAGGTATACGGGGCTCCCCGAAAGAGCGCATTTGCTCTTCCACGAAAAAAAGGGGAAGAGCAAACGCGTTCCTTGGACGCAGCGGGGTTTTTGCAGGATACCTCTGGTATCCCACACAAATCCCATTGTCTAGACATAGCCTCAGAACATTCCTACTGTTTGCCCAGCGTCATGCTATTGGGCTAGTAATAGTTGTTTAGGGGACTGCATATCTCAATGCGGCTGATGTCCAGGAAGACTTCTTTCTGTTTACAGGGACTTTACCCTTAGAGGCAGAGGCTGGTGGAGGTTTCTGCTTTAGTGTCTTGGAGCAATATGCATCTGTTAAACTAATTAGTGATATAACCTAGACTATCCATTATACTGGACAACATATGCATTACAGCTGGCTTAGTAGAATCACTGAAGCAAACACTGGTGTATCATATGGGTGTTATTTCAAATGCTCATTCTCATATTGAACTTCAATATCGGGTGTTTTTGTCACCCACTTGCTTTATATTGCTACCCTTGACTTTTTCCCTCTATGTCTATGGGAAGGGGAAAGAAGTGGTGAGAGGTGACATGGATCTGATGTGGACACACTGTCTCCACACATTTGCAGAGAGTATGGCAGGACAAATTGGATTAAAACCTTTCAGAACAGAGTATGGTATTTATTAGACATGTTCAGTAACTGTTTTGAGGCTATTTTGGAAGCATAGTGGAAAGCCACTCTCTAGCCACTCTCTGAGAGCTGAGTAGAGCAAAGAGGGATAGAGGGGCCGTAATAAATACAGGAGTTA
This sequence comes from Rafetus swinhoei, assembly GCA_019425775.1. NCBI lineage: Eukaryota > Metazoa > Chordata > Testudines > Trionychidae > Rafetus > Rafetus swinhoei. The sequence continues at coordinate 63,107,713 of CM033427.1, forward strand.
AAGACAGCCCTATGGACTCAGCAGCTGATCAACACAGTTCCAAGAAATGTTTCTTCTGTGAAGGCCGGGTCCCCAGACCCGGCCTTAGGGCAGTAATGCAAGGCAAATACCTTGGGCCCCACGCTGTTGGGGCCCCATGCTGCTGAGTATTCACCATCCACTGGCCAGGCCCAGGGCCCTGCTCCCAGCATGCTGTCTTGAGCCCTGTAAACCCTGCAAGCCTGCTGACAGGGATGTGTGGGGAAAGGAGCAGTTACCTTTCAGCCTGGCAATTCAAAAGAGCTCCTTGCAGTTTGATTAAATATATGCAGTTTATATTTGACAGGTTTAGTATATATCTGCAAAGTAGGTAATAGAATCAGAATTCTTTTCAGGTCTGGAATTGATTCAGAAGACCTAATTTCCATGGCAGCTTTTATTTTTACCGATTTGAACTTGAGCCCACCTCATTTATACAATGTCTGAAGAAATCTAGTTATTTCTGGTGCAACAAGCACTTCTGTTTGTTGAACTTGCAGACCAATAGATTTACCTGTTTTCAGGCTTGATTTAAAATCATACTCCTCTCAGGTCAACCATATCTGGGGACATTCCTCCATATTAGCACTGACCCCCTTCATGTACTCGAATAGCTCTGCTTGATTTTCTCCAGAAGATCTTTGCACTAATAAAGAGTAAATATGAAGAGATATCATCGAAATGGTATAGTAAGAGTAACTTAGCACTCTATTTGCCAAAAACAATTTGAGAACTTAAAGGGGAAATAGTTGAACAGCTCTCAATATTAAAGTTTATCCTCTAGTAGGTCTTTTTTTCTTTCTCTGAACTGCTGATACAGACTTCTACAAAACCAAGTCAGTGTCTTAGATAAATGCAATTTCTGGGAAATTTATCTAAGATTTAAACATGAAGTTTGTCCCTTTAGGCTGTGTCTACACTGGCATGATTTTCCGGAAATGCTTTTAACAGAAAAGTTTTCCGTTAAAAGCATTTTCGGAAAAGAGCATCTAGATTGGCACGGACGCTTTTCCGCAAAGGCACTTTTTGTGGAAAAGCGTCCGTGCCAATCTAGACGCTTTCAAGAAAAAGCCCTGATCGCCATTTTCGCGATCAGGCTTTTTATGAAAACAAATCTCAGCTGTCTACACTGGCCCTTTGCAAAGTTTTGCGCAAAAGGGACTTTTGCCCGAATGGGAGCAGCATAGTATTTCCACAAAAGCACTGATTTCTTACAGTAGGAAGTCAGTGCTTTTGTGGAAATTTAAGCGGCCAGTGTAGACAGCTGGCAAGTTTTTCCGCAAAAGCGACTGATTTTGCAGAAAAACTTGCCAGTCTAGACACAGCCTTAGAGTTTTTGTTTACTCTCTCTCATAATTGTGTGCTACTCCACATAAATTAACCCCTTGTAAATGCTTCTGTTTTCCTACACATTTAATTCATGTAGTAGAAACATATTTTCTTCAGTTTTAGATTCCGTTTGGGAATAGAATATTAATCATCACCACTGTTACATTATGCTGTCATATTCTCAAATAAGAATTTAAGTATGTTCAGCCTCCCTTCTTAGGGCTTTCATAAAAGAGCATACTTGTACAGCTCCACTGTCTTCATTCAGCTTCTGCACAATCCTGTAATGGGAACAGCATGGGTTCCACACACATCAGTGTCCCCAGAAAGTTAAAATGTAAAGCCTTGTGTGAATTCAAAGATAACACTCTTTTGCAGCCTCTTTTTTTCTCACAAACATACACCTTCTCACTTGTCCTTATTTTGCAGTGACTTCTGACACCATGTAAAGTTGTGCTTCTGCTCCTGTTTCCATACCAATGGGAATGTAATGGCTTGAAAAGGTAACTTCAGAACTTTAGGAAAATTCACGAGATTCTGTACTGAAGTACGAAGTAGCAGCATGGAATTAAATGAATGCAGCCTCTTCAGCAAGGCAGTAAAATTTCATTGATCTCAAGGTTATGATCGCTGCTATTAAAGTCTCTTCTAGCACCTATCAGCAGGGCTCTGAACCTCAGCTCTAATTCTTCAGCTACAGCTGGTTCTGTCTGTCCCACTGTGGTGACCTAAGAATTATTTGACTTAATTCTGTCTAGCTTGAACAGATGTTCATGGATCGATCTACACAACATTTTCACACTGACTTTGGAGGTGAAGACGGCAGACTTGGAAGCAATCCAGAACCATCTTTGGTCAGTCTCTTTGGACCTATTTTAGCTGAATATGCCAAATTTTAGATTGTTGTGCTTCAAACAGAATTTCACCTGTACTTTTTTTTAAATTCTAGAAGTCTTTGTTATTACTTATTAGTTGATTTGTGTTTGATCACTGCTGTACTTTTGTGTGCCCTTTCCTCCATTTAGGTACTTTCCAAGTGGTTATCTCTGAAGCAGCACCACACTAAAGGATAGATTAAGGTGTCCAAATGGAAGCTAAGTGCCTAGAATTTCAGAGTTCATCTCGCATTGTCACATCAATGAAGCAAAAGCACCCAACATTCACTCTCTTATTTTGGTACCTTTAGTGGGAGCTGAGGGCTTCTGAAAAATTTGCTATAAGGACTTGATTCAAAGACCACAGAAATGTAATGGAAAAAAAAGTCTCTTAAACACTGGGCTTTAGGTCAGACCCACAGGCTACTCTATAGCTCTTCTTTTTCTTTTCTTAGGTGGGAGCTTGTTGTCCAGGCAATGCCACAGGGCTGCTTCATGTTTCAGCCCCATTATGATATGGGAACTTCATCACTGTGAAGTCCATAAATAGGTGTAGACTTGGGCTGAGGCGTTCATTCCTCTGGCACAATGGAACTTTCTACCATTGGGGTAAAAATCATCTGTGCAGGAGATAGAAAGTTCTTGTGCGGTGGAGCAATAGTCTGACACCGTGGAATGAATTCTCACCGGAACAAAGAGCCACTGTGAGCTTCAGTAATTTCTATTCTAATTCAAAAATTCAAAGGTGAACTTGTCTTCTTTAATACAGAGCTCTCTGTGTGTCTACTAGAGCTGTCCAGAGGATGACAATTCCATTTCACAATAACTTTTGAGGTTTTTGAAATGCTGTTTTTATTTCCCTCTCTGTCTACCCTGGACACACACATGCCTTCCAGACAAACTCCAACATCTCTGTCACATGTTTAGATTTCAGGTAAATCATATTTCATCAAAAGTGTCCTGAACAGCTCTATTATATATTGTGTTAAAAATCAAAACTAAATACTCCTCTTCACAGCATTCTTCTTTGGGAAGAGGATAAGGGCTTGTCTTCACTACCACACTATAATAGTGCAACTAGCTGTGCCAATGTAGCATGCCTGAAGATAAGCTACATTGACATGAAAGTGCTCTCCCATCAATGTAGGTGCTCGACCTCACAGGGGGGAAGAAGCTATGTTGGTAGGAGAGTGTCTCCAGCTGGCATAGCATGGTGTACACAGAGCATTTAAGTCAATGTAATGTATGGCACTCGGGGAGAGGGGAGTGTTTTTTCACATTTCTGACTGATGTAAGTTGCTTCAACTTAAGCAGTAGCGTAAAGAACCCCTGAGACAACAAACATGTGATGGATGTTCATTACATTGCTTTACATAGTACAGTAATTCCTCATTTAATACGTGCCCGCGTAACACGTTTTTCGCGATAGCATGATTTTTTTTAGGGAACGTTTTTTTGAATTACACGACCGTCCCTGGAATAACACAATTTCCCCAGCCGGCCCATTGCTGGCAGCTTCCTCCGCCTCCCTGCAAAGCGGCGGAGGGTTCGCCGCTCACCGCGTCGTTCCCCACTGACTCCCCCTCGCCGGATGCAGTGCGAGTTCAGGCAGACCCGTCACAGGGGCATACTCCCAACCCAACCCCCCTTCCCTCTCCTTCCCTTCCCCAGAGCCAAACACCTCCCCTCCCTGCTGTAACCCAGTCCCCTTTCTCCCCCCAACCTTATGTCCCGGTCCCAACAGACGCCACCACTTGAAACGCAACACCCATCTTTTCCATTATTTTCAATGGGAAAATTGACCCTGCATAACACATTTTCACTTAACACGATCATTTTCTGAAACATATCTATAGTGTTAAATGAGGAATTACTGTACTGTAAGACAGACCCTAATAAATTCACAGACATGAAAAAAACATCATGGAGAATCATAGAATACTAGAACTGGAAGGGACCTCGAGAGATCATCAAGTCTAGACCCCTTCCCTCACAGCAGGACCAAGCATCATCTACACCATCCCTGATATTTGTCTTTCTAACCTGGTCTTAAATATCTCCGGAGATAGAGATTCCACAACCCACCTAGGTAACTTATTCCAATGTTTAACCATCCTGACAGTTAGGAAGTTTTTCCTAATGTCCAACCTAAACCTCCCTTGCTGCAGTTTAAGCCCATTGCTTCTTGTCCTATCATCAGAGGCCAAGAAGAACAATGTTTTTCTCCCTCCTCCTTGTGACACCCTTTTAGATACTTGAATGGAATCTGGTCTCTCTCCATGAAATATGGTGTTCGATGTGCTTTTACCCTATACTAAACTGATTTCATGGGGGAGTGCAGAGTTTCTGAAATTGGGAGTCCTGACTGAAAGAGAGTTGCTGGGGGGAGAGAGGGGGACACAAGGTTATTTTAGCAGGGTTGCGGTATTGCCCCACTTACTTCTGCACTGCCTTCAGAGAGGTTTAGCAGCTGTTGGCAAGCAGCAGCATACAGGTAAAGGTGGCAATACCATACTGTTCCATCCTTATTTCTAGGCTGCTGCTGACAGCGGCTGTGTCTTCAGAGCTGGACTCCTGGTCAACAGATGCCGCTCAGCTGCCCAACTCTGAAGACAGTACCGTTACCTGTGTAGAATAGAATTGGAATAATTGGAGTTATTGGAGATTCATTAATAGTAAGTGGCTACAGTTACCATGTGGATGATACAAAATCAGTAGTAGAGGGAAAGATGTCCAGGAACCAGCCCTCACTATGCAGAAAAGCTCCACACTCTAAAACAGTTAAGAATCCATCCTATAATATTACCGCTAACGTTACAGAAAGTGAATCAAATCCTGAATTTATACAGTCTCAACAGCATCAAAACTCCCATTCATTTCAATGGGATTGACAGGAGAGAATTCTGTGTACAAATGCTAGGCTATTCTCTTTTTGCTATTTCCAGATGAGGAGAAAGAAGAAAGAAATATAGACAACTGGAAAGAGAGTGAGAGGCAGCAGAAATAAGAGCATTTTTCAGCACATGAGACACAACAAAAAGTGCAAATCTCTGGAAACAACACCAGCTATAAGTCATTATTTTTCCATGGGCATGCTGGCCTTTACTAGGCAACCCTTTCTACTACGATCATCCTTGTTATTAGGCACCTGCAGCAAATTGCACTTGGCTGGGTTAACAAATTAACCTTGTAGTGTACTTCAACATAAGCTATTTGATGGAAGAGGATGACAGATTTTTCTAGTCTAGGGGGCTAGTGGAGCCTAAGGACTTAAGTGCAAATGCAGAGTCCTTTGAATGTCTATATGGCTGTATATATATTAATGTCTGTAATTTAGGTTGTTTTAGATGCTTAAGTGCCTGATTTTAAAGTACTTAAATGTCCAAGTGACACACACTGTGCCATTAGATACCTTCAGGTGCAAAAATTAGTATCAGAATTAAATTACTGATAATTGGTAGTTAAGCAGGTAGTGGGGTTCTTTTATTACTTTTACCAATGTTTTCTGTTGTAATATGAAGGTGTATTGGGTTGGAGAGTTCTCCATTTCATAGCTTACCTAAATTGTGCTAAGTTACATAACTAGTAGTGATTGTTTTTAATTTGTTTTTAACAGATAAACACAGAGATCATATTTGGGTTTAAGGAGAAGGGATCATGCTAGGTTGTGCATCCAAAGACAGACAAATTTGCTATTCTAATAATTAAAGGGTGTGTGTGTGTGTGTGTGTAAACATAGTTAAAATGTGAGATTTGAGGTCTAACAGTGGCTTACTATGGATTGTTAGGGGATGTAAGTGTGTTTTTGAAATTATTACATACTATTACCCCTTTTGGCCTGAGTAGCTAGTCAAAAGTATAGAGTCTTGTAGATTATTCCCACTGGAAAGAGAAATTGGTGTTGAAGTCAGATGTTTCTTCAATGTAATTGTGTTTCTTTGTTCAGTACCAAAAGCTCTTTTTAGGCTTTTCCAGGGCTGTCCACCATCCTTATCCAGGTTGTGTTTGCAGCTGCATTCACTGTTTCTGTGTGTCTCTGCTTCTCTCCCATTCAGCTCTATTCATACAATACCAGGCAAAGTGTCTCCAGCCACGTGTTTTAAATTCTGAGTGGCCGTGGATGTGCCTTTGTTTTGTTCATAATGCTATTATTCATAAAGGAACTGGTCTGTTACTACTATTTTAATTGAAGGGCAACAATTACACTCACTAGCTTCAATGAGTTTAACCTTACCTATAACAATGCTATCTTAGATCAAAAACTGGAATTCAGTTATTATTATGACTATTAAAATCCCAGTAATGATGAAAAGCTTTCTGTTGCTCAATGGATATAAATCCAACAGTTAGACTGGCTGTTTCTTATTATTTCAAACCAAATGCCCTGTGTGTTATCCTCATTGCCACATGTGAGTAAATTAGGCCAGATTTATACCAGTGTTTCCCACGCAGTGTGGAAATGTACTAGCACAGTCAATCTCCAACAGGTTTGCTGCAATTTTTTTTTAAACTACATACAAAAACAAAACACCCCTTCCCTTGTGTGTTAATTTGTGTCAGAGCAAAATCACATTCTGTACTTTGGCTCTCTAGGATGAAACTCTTTCAAATATTAAGCATGTATCACATTCTATTCTCAAAGTGAGGCTAAGATAGCAAATCTGAGTCCCTCAGAGAAAAGGAGGGAAAGAGAAGTAAGAGGGGGGAAAGCCACTTTCTGATTGGTCATCTCTTCCCGGAGAAGAGAAACTAATAAGAGCTCAATTTCTCTCTCTCCTTATCTCTGTTCTCTCCCTCCTGCAGCTTCTGGCCAGAAGGATGGAAGGGAAGGGGAAAGAAACCACTGCCCTAGCCTGTAAAGGAAGTGAAGACCCTGCTACAGCCCTCCCTCAGGAAAAGCAGAGTTAAGGTGGGGTCTCTGAACTGTAAGGGTGGGAGATGTGCAGAGTAAATTTTGTTATGCACACCAAATCATGTATGGATGTGCACCACTAGTAGAAACACATGCTGCTGACCGTGAGTGGCTCTGGATGCTCTGCTAATCCGCTAGATGGCACCTAAATCTCTCCTTTGTGGCTGCCCAAATGCTCATCTTAAAGGGAACACTGAAAATGGGGAGGCCAGAATTGATGAGGACGGGAAAACAGAACAGGTAAGAGTAGGGGCTGTGTGGAGCTCAGGGACGAACTGGTGTGATGGGGGGGAGCTGGGTGTCACTTTCTCCACTGAGTGCTTTTGTCCAACATTTTTATATTTAGCTTTATTGTTTGCTGGTTTTCATTGTTGAAAAATGTAATTCTGATACAAAACACAGATCATGATCCAACATTAGCCACCATGGTTGTTTTGATTTTAACGCTTGTTCTGGTATTTTGATATTCTTGTTCTGGATTGGCTCATGAATATTCATGAGTTCATTTGGAGACAATATGGTGGTATGCATCAAAATAATGAAAGGATCAAGATATATTCCCCCCTCCCCCCACCCTTAAAAAAAGGTTGGGAACCACTGCTCTAAACTATTTGCAGAAAGCAGAAATAGATCATGAATGATTTACAAATCAAAATATAAATTCATTATGCATTTGTTACCGCTAATAGCATTCAGCCAACACTTGTTCTATAGACAGTGCCTTAGCTACACCAGACCATGCCTGGTGCTTGAAATATTGGCACTTTCAAATCTTGCACTGCAGGAATAACTTTGTCCTGTTGGGCAATGGATGTTTTACTTCTTGCATTAGCTAAGTGATAAAGTTTATTTCATACCTTTTAACATCCTAGCAGGTGATTTTGTTGTGCTTATAAAAGCACACTGAATTTATTTCAGGGAACAAGGCAATATGCTGTGTTTGTTTATATTACAAAATAAATATTAGACATCAGTGCACACGCACACTGCTGGTGGTATTATAGTTACCAGTTCTTATTGTTGCTCAGGTCAGCCTAGTGGCCTGCTAGATTGAGCACAAGTAGGGAAACTGGGCCTCAGCCAGACATGTCCAAAACTCTGTTTCAGAACACCTCCAAAGTCCCTTGGCTCTTGTCCATTTTTTTATAACAACAAATCCTTATGTAAGCCTATGGACTATGCTGTGTTATACTTGCATTGTTAATTACCAACTCATTTTTGCCTTTTTAAAAAATAGAGGTGTTTTGTTTTTACATATTTTTTTTTTAATTTTGCATTTTGGTTTTGATTTAGGGAGGATGCCTTTTGAGCTTTAGGGTTGTTAATTTGCACTTTCTCTCTGGCCAGTAGGGCCTTAGCTTGATGCTGCTGACAGCTTGTTGCTTTACTTTCTCTTTATAATTTTGCTGGTGGTTGGTATATTTATTTACATTCCACACATACCTCATTTAGATACATAGAAAAGTACAATGATTTCAAAAGCCAACTTTTAAGAGGGCAGAACAAAGCAATCTCTAGTACTACTAAATCAGTAAAGAACACTGATTAAAACAATTTCACCAACTAAACTTAAAACTATTTTGTCCTTTATTATATCTCAAATCCGTTTTACTATACAACTTGAAATCTAGGGTTTTTTTCTGATATGTAATCATCTCAAAACACAACATGCTACTTGAGAGACCCTGTTCATCATAAGTTTTTCTATTATGTGTTATTTGGTGTCTGCACACAGTTTTATAACTAAAAACAAAACAAAACATAAACAACTCCCCCAATCCTTACATTTAATGCCAAATAGTTTTCTGAAGTTGCACCTACAAATATTAAATAATACCCATTTGTGTGCACACTTGTAAAGAAATTGAAAGAAAATGGGTGAATAAATGTATAATTATGGGCTTTGAATTCACAAAATGGGTACATGGAAAAAATTGCACTTTGAGTTTGTGTGAATGTTTCCTTTTATTGTACAGTGGAGTGGGGAAGGGGGGGAGACAATGAGGGAGGAGACTTAATGACTCTATATGCTGTTACTAAAAGAGAGGACTTAATTTCCACCTGTCAAATTATCAAACAAGAAAGGTAGGAGTTGGTAAACTTTTTCTGTTGCTTTCTGGGAGTGAAATCCTGTAAGGATAGACAGTTTTTAGAGCTGTTAATATGCTAGGATACAACATGTAGGAATGGGAGATTATTAATGTAAACTGAGATCTATGTTCCTCAGATGGGACATAATAAATAGGTTTGCTTTGAGAAAATACGGGAGGGAGAGAAATGTATATATTGTTTCTTGGATTGTTATTAGTTACTCATGTACAGTATCAAAGAAATTGCTCCATACTGATCATCCTTGTAAAAATATTATCCCTACTAATAGGTTAGTTGTTTGACTTGCAAATGGCCATGTTGGAATTCAAAGCTGACCAGTCAAGAGCATTTAGCTGGAAAACTCAACAGTTTCAAGATATTCACGTTTAAATTGACATCTAATACTTTACTGGAAATATATCTTTTATTCTCCCCATAATTCTTTCTCCCACATCAGAATGCCCTTTGTGAACAACAGAGTAATCTTTGCTGAGAAGAAAAAACTTAAACAACAACAATGGTCCTGCAGCACCTAAGAGACTTATTAAAAAATGTAGATGGTATCATGAGCTTTCATAGGCACAACCCACTTTTTCAGAAGATTAATTATAATGCCATATAGTACATCTGAAACTCAGCGTTACTTGGTTTGGGAGAAATCGAGACTGTTCATTGTCATTCTTTGCTGTTTTAGTTTGAATGTCCTGTATTGTTTTGTTTTGCTGAAGTTGGCTTCAATAACACTTCCTGACTTATGTTCCCTTAGAACATTCATGAAAATGGGATGTGTAACTCAGAATACTATACTGCTGAGTAACATTTAAGATAAATTCAATAACCCAATAAAAGCTGATTTCTTGCAACACTGAACAATCTGTAACTCACTTGGCTCTCATTTGTCCTATGACTGCAGAGGTGATAATTGCATCCTTAGTCTGATTTTTATTTTTTTGCAGCATGTTAACTACTTACGATAAACAATTTGTTCAATATTTACTTTAGCTGTGAAACCTTAATCACCTTTCCCAAAACTCAAGATAATACATTTTGTGTAACTCAAAAGCTTGTTTCTTTCATCAACAGAAGTTGGTCCATTTAAAAATACTATCTCACTCACTCCTATAAGAGTCACCCATAGATTACTCTCACAGGATTAAGTAAACTAGATACATAAAATACCATTATTCTACTTGTAATTTCCACAATATCATTTTATAGAACTTCTTGTAATAAATCATATAAATCAAGTCTTTTAGAGCAGATAATTAAATTTGTGGATGTTTGATTCTCAGAGTACATCTATTTTTAGTTTGAAACATATTAAGCCTGAAAGGAAAACCATGAGATTGGAGAAGTACGCTATTTTTGTGCTATATTTTAAATAAAATATAAATCATGTAAGACCAGTATCTTCTGAAACTTTAATTATGATGGAAATGTGCAATCATATATTATACTTTCTCCTTCAGTAGTTCCAATTCATTTTGTGCTTTCCCTTGATATCCACTCTTCCATTTGATGATCATTTATATAGATAGTCCGGGCCAGACTGGGTAACACCAAAGGATAAATATTCCATACTCTTTATGAAAAGAGTTTTTTTTAAATGTAATTTCTATACCTACTGTAGGTGAGATGACATTTTGGAACCCAGAATTTCAAATAAGGTAGTTGGTGTGCTAGCTTTTTAACTTGTGCTACAAGCAGCAGTAAATCAGACTTTCGTGGAAGACAGAAGTTATGGCCTCAATTCAGCAAGGTAATTAAGCATATTATCAGGAATGTGCAGTCACTATGCAGCCAACGATTGCAGCTGGGCCTCAGCAGAACCATCTCTTTGGTGAAGGCAATCAAATGGCTTGCCCTAAAGCCAAGCAGCTGCAAATGATCTGTGGCTGTTCAACACCTACATCTGGTGGATTTTCTGTTTCCCTGTGCTTGCCACACTCCAGTCCTTGTTCTTGCATATGTCTGGCCTCCCTCCAGTCCTGTCCTAGCCCTGCTTCAGCTTTTCCTGACTGCAGGTATTCCAGCTCTGATCCTTGGCTCTAATTCTCAGGTCTGACTGTCATAGACCTTATCTCTGGCATTTGGACTCTGACTGTTACACCAGACTGGCTCCAATCTGGTCTCTTGACATCTATGTGCTTAAAGTTACTCATATAAGTTCCACAGATTCCAAGGTTCCCCAAGAAGCAATCAAAAGACCTTACAAATGAACACTCTCAAATATGAATTACAGGGTAAGTATATGCAGAGACTGGCTTTTAAAATCAGTGAATAGAAACGATTACTGTCACAAGAACATTAGTAGTTCCAATATGTATTAAATGTAATCACTATGTTTTATTCTCTTTTGGAATTTTTGACACAGTTTCTGTGTTTCCCATGTTTAGTAATGATCCCCATTTGATTAATGGACTTTCATCTCCATTGTGTTGCACAATAGCTAACAAAGAGTAGTTTGCAGTGGGAACTTTTGATGTTCATGTCTGGAGAGCTGGCTGGTCACATGATACTTTTTTTTTCTTTCCAGAACAAAGAAACAGAACAGGGGGAAGAGGAGAATTCAGCCAAAAGTAAAGTGACTGGTGAAATTTACTCTTTCTTCTCTGCCACATTCATAGGGGTAGCAATGAAATGTACCTTACGTGATAAGACTTGTGCTGTGTTCAAAGGGGTGAATGTCACCCACAAATTACTTGTTTCAAATAACATAGTGTTGGAGTGCTTTTTTTGTAAGAAAAAAGGTGCTGGTACTCCAGGCTCAAAGTTTTTGAGCGGGGGAAAAAAAAGGGGGGGGAGGGGACTTGTTGAGCAAAAAAAAAAAGAAAAAGCTGCCGGGGCTGCGTGTCCCGAGCGGGCTTCCATCAGGAGTCAAGCTACCCCAGGATATAGGTGCCAGTACGCCAAAGGGGAATCCCATTCAATTAAGGTATGATGGGAAAATAGGTGCTGGCATGCATACTGACACAAAAAAAGCACTGGTGTTTTATATCACTAAAAATACTTTCCTAATATCACTTTTCCAAGGGTGCATCTATACTACGTTCCTCTTTTGAAAGAGGAATGTAAATAAAGGAAATCAAAAAGGCAAATGAAGCACAGATTTACAAATCTTGTGCTTTATTTGCATAATCATGTCTGAACACTTTTTTGAAAAGTTTTTTTTATTTATTTTTTTTAAAGCAGTCTAGACACGATTCTATTGGGGGGGAGGGGAATCTTTTTCGAAAGAACCCTGTAAACCTCATTTTTTCAGGAATAAAGGTTCTTTTGAAAAAGGGTTTTTTTCCCTGAAAGAATAGAGTCTAGACTGCTTTTTTTTTAAAAAAACCTTTTTCGAAAAAGCGATTGGACTCGATTATGCAACTGAAGCGTGAGATTTTTAAATCTGCACTTCATTTGCATTTTCAATTTCCTTCATTTATATTCCTCTTTCGCAAGAGGAATGTAGACTAGACACACCCCAAGACAGTAAATGCTGCAGACACCACAGGAATGTTATGCCACCATTAAAATATGTCCCACTATGGTCTTGTCTTCACTTGTGGTAGCATGTAGAGCAGATATAGCTATGTGCCATGGTAGTTACTCAGGGCTAGTCTATGCTGGAAGTGCAACAGTGGTGAAGACACTCTATACTGATCAAAGAGAGCTCTCCTGTCGGCATAATAAAACCACCTCCATTGGATGCGGTAGCTACGTTGGCAGGAGATGCTCCCACTGATGTGGCGTTGTCCACATCAGCACTTAGGTTGGTGTAACTTATTCACACCCCTGAGCAATGTAAGTTATGTCAGCCTCTATTGTAGACAAGCTCTCAAGGCTTGATTGTCCCTTCCCACAGAAAGGGAAGAGTATACTGCAAACTCTTAAGGCTCATCGACTTTTAAACTCATAGACTTTTAAATGGAGAGGAGTCTCTGACTTTGCACAGAGGAAATGTGGCGGTGCCTGGGAACTTCACAGGGTCATAATATCTGTGTATGAAACCATTTCTAGTTAGCTGTGTAGAGGTAAGATGACAAAGCAGAGATTTGACCCCATTTGGGGATCCATGGTCTTCCTGGCTCTGTTGGCACTAGGGCTCTGTATGAGCCATACAGCCACTCTCTCTCCATTGCTCACACCCTTCAACATCTCTTGATTCTTTTGAAGGTGATTCCATAGTGATTGTGAACAGATAGCAGCCAAGCTCCAATGTGAGGAGAATAGAGCTTCTTTTAAGACTGGAGACAGCATACCACAGAGATGCTGCTTCCAACTTACATACTTCCCATTTGTGTTCATTTTTTCTTTCCATCATGTGTAAATGGAAGAGAGCATCTGACTTATTTAAAATAAAGTTTCCTTTAAAGTGCACCATATACAGAAGCAAACAGTGAGAGATTCAGGCACAGAGGTCATATGCATTATCAGCTGAAGAAGGATATTTCCTTTATTATTATATATAGATATTGGATTCCTTCTCTGTTAGGATGTCACTCAAACATGTGGTTTAAGCCATTGATCTGACAGAACAGCTCTTGGACATAAAAGCCATAATCCTATTGATCCTGTTTCAGATTCATGGTATAATAATACTTTAGATTGACTACTACAATAGATGGAATGTGTTATAAACAAAATTTAAAAATCTGTCAAAGTGATCCAAACACTTCACACTCATGGAGCCCTGTTAAGCTTCCAAAGAAACTTAAATCTTCTTATCCCCTGGAAATGTGGAAGGGTTTTAATGGAGATACAGCCTGACCTCTTTCATGATGGAGCCCCTGGCCCTGAGGGATAAGGATCCTTTGTGGTCCTGGTGTGTGTAATTTGTGCAAACAGGAGGCTATTTAACCCTGAAAATATACAATGCTGTGTTTGCTGTTTCTCAGGCATCAGAGTTCCCTTTTTGCTAATGTGATATTGTAATACTTGTTTTTGTATTTTGGTGATTAATACAATGGAAAAGGAATTTGTTTTATTTCAAGATAAAATCTCTATTTTTATATTGATTTTATTGTCTTATTTTCTAACTTTACACATGGGTTAGCTAACTTCTCATTACCAGAATTAGTGTTGATCTCTAGAGTTGCATTTTTTTCTCTGTCTTCTGTGTGTGTATGTGTTTTCCTTTCAGAAATATACTTGGCATTTCTGTGGGCAAGAAGGGATGAAACTGAATGGTTGGTAAATAGGAAACAAGCTTCTCTTGACCACAGCAACCTTTTCTGATCATTTTAAAATAAACAACCTTTCCAACATGTAGATGTAGGAGAACCAAACAGCAAGATATTTGAGTGCAATCCTTTATTTGTTGTGTCATCAAAGGAAGATAATTCACAGAGATTCAAGGTTAGATATTATAATAATTCCCAAGTATTAATTTTCTTAAGTACTCAAGTGACTTAGGAGCCAAAGGACTATTGACTTGCAATGAGATTTGTGCTCTTAGGGTACATAATGGTTTTGGACAACCTCACCCTAAATTACTACCTCGAGTCATGGCTTTGCCATGAGGCTCATGTATGTGGCAGCACATTGTTTTACTGTCCCAAGAACAGCTTGAGAGTAGACTGTGACCTTGAGTCACAATCTGCCTCCTGGCATCTGCCTGCTTCAGGGGGCTGTATTCTGCATCTGGACACGTGGCAGAGTGTATGTTCCTTGTTGTGCCAGCACTACTGCATCACCTAATATGCTGTGAAGGGAGGCAGCATTTGAGCTGCATTCATCCCCCTTTGCAGATACCAACTCCCTGCTCACATGGGCAGCAGGGGGATCAGCAACTCTACAAGTGCTGCTCCCCTGCCTCCCACTCTGTGAGTAATTGGCACAGAGTCTAAGGAGTGTCATGTGGTTCGATTTATTTTAGATCCAAGGGAAACCAGTACACTTCAGGGCTACTTAACCACTTCCTTATTTATTGCAAGCTTTAAGCAGTTAATACAGTTACAAGCCTTAAGAACAATTACTATACAATTTAAACCTTAAATATTATGAATTCTAAAGCAAATAATACAGCACAAAACAATGCCAAAGCAATTACTAAAAGATCTACTATATACAATAATAAACCCTAATTCACTTGCACGTTACCCGTATTCTACCTACAGTGCCAGGCAGGAGATCATGGTTCTGTCTTTTCCCACCCATAGGATTGCCACCACTGACATAGCTGGTTTGAAGGGCCTAATCACTTCTAGTTACATCGAGCAGAATCTGTGGGTCAATCCTGCCCATTCCCTCCCATCGATTGTTCTTACTAAGCCCAATTTATAGCAATGAGAGACTTGGTGGTTCTAATAATATTTACCAATTGATTATGTTTTGTGCAGGATATGTAAAATGCCCAATGCCCCTATTTGGGGTACATCCTGCTACTCAGGATGTGGCTGCTATGTGCGCAGTTAACAGTTTCATGGCTACATCTGTACTTTTTGTTTAACAGAACAAAAGTACCGGCACAAGGCCGCTTGTCCTGTGTGTGTTCTTGACGTATTCTCAGATACCATGCTTAATCTGCAAAAAACATTTCCTGACTCACACAGCTTTCTTTATTAACCCAGCCTAGCCTGCGTGCTGTTACACCAGACTTGAGACGGGCCAGAAATTCACACTTTGGACAAAGCAGACATCACCATTTATTGCCAAGGCAGGGTAGTGCAGGCTCCTCCACAAGGAGGCACCTTATAGTCATATACCACCCTGTGTGCCATGATCTGACCCTATATAAATTGATCATGTGCAGAGGATTTTTTCTAGTTTGATAGTTAATGCCATATTCAGCAAAATAGTGACAGAATGTTTAAAACAATATAGGTCTATACAATTTCACTGGGAAGTACCATCTCCATCTGGGGTGAACAATATAATAGCTTCTTTTATTAAGCAGTAGCTCTGTCCGTATGACCTAAAGTGCTGAGAGCAGCAAATTTCCCTTCCCTTCATATTACTGCTGCTTCTTTCAACTCCTCCTTGGTTTGTTTTATATCTTAACATTTATCTATATGCTTAGGCAATCTGTGTGCTTGATCCCATAAGCATGATCTCAGTAATAGTTTACAAGTTTTTTTTCTCACCAGTTCTCTATGGCTATGTCTAGACTGCAGAGTTATATCTTTTTCTGCTTTTTTTTCAGAAGAGGCTTTTCCGAAATTTGGCCCAGCTACACGGGGAATACAGGGACGAGGAATCAGGGGCGGATGAGAGTTTTGTGGGGCCCAGGGCAGCACAATTTTGTGGGTCCCCTCTCACTTCTCACCGGGCGTCTCCTCTCTCACCTGTGTTGCGCAGCACTTCAGCATGCCACGCATGCGCTCCTCCACTGTGCGATGCGCAGCGCCGGGGAATTTAAAGTGCGGTTATCCCACCGGGCCAGTCCTCCCCTGGGCCCGGGGCAGCTACCCCGCTCGCCCTGCCCTATATCCGCCGCTGTGAGGAATGCATACAGTGAGGAATACAGCAATGCCAAAAAAACACGTCTGCTTTTTTGGAAACTGTTCCGAAAAAGTGGATGTGTTCCTTGGACGTGGCAGAGGTTTTCTGGGATACCTCTGGTATCCCAGAAAAGCTCTGCAATGTAGACATAGCCTATCTCATATTATTTTTCAGAGTATTTTAGGTGCCTACTCAATACTCTAGGAATTTTAGTAATATTCAAATTATTTTCCAGGTTAATCTCTTGCAGATCACTTTGTAATACATAATGTAAACAGAAACCTATATTAAAGAACATTATTAGAATTACGAAGTCAAATATTCCAAAGTTAGGAAATGTCAGAATTGAGGTTGCCTATTCTGTCTTAAATTGTTCCCTTTGTGCATATTCATTACAACTCTATATCTGGTTACAAGGTCTCATTCAACTCTTCCAGAGTGGAGAGTGGCGCTAGCTCGAAATAAGCTATGCAATTTGAGCTACACAAATTGTGTAGCTTATAGTCTATTTTGAAATTTGTCACTGTCTACATAGCACTAAATTTCAAAATAGACCGCTATTCCAACAAGTCCTTAATCCTTGTGGAATGAGGTTTACTGAGACGTTGGAATAGCAAGCCCATTTTTTCAATTGCATTTGAAATAATGGGTGTATTGTTAAGATGCAGAAAACGCTGGTTTGGGATATCAGACGTATCCTGAAATAGCACCACTGTCTAGACATACCCTGAATAATCAGCTAATCATTATTTTGTTTTTTCCTCATTGGGTCATGTAGAAAAAACATTGTGATCTTTTAATTAAAAACTATATCACAATTAGAAGTGAGCACGTAATTGATTTTTAGTTTTGTAGCTGAACTGAATAACAGTACTTAAAGAACCAAGGTGTTTTTTTTTCTTTTGGTTTCTTGATGAAACAAGAGAATGTTTGTTTGGGGTGTGGAGCCTGAAGAGGGCTCCAGTTTATGAGCAAATTCTTAACCAGGTGGGCCAGATGCGGGGGTATCTGTGTTGATTTTTGGATTTATCAGAACTTAAGTCTTGTATACCACTGGCCATGAAGTTTTGTTGCCTTGTTTGTAGGGTCAAATTGCAGTACGCAGTACTGTCTTAAAAATGTATTCTCTCTAAAACAGGGGTAGGGAACCTAAGGCTCGGGGGGCAGATGCAGCCCCTGGGTTGCCTGGATTTGGCTTCAAAGCTTAGGGCCTCCCACAGCATTGGGGAGTCTGCATTGGCACTCCAGCTCCTCCCCCTCCCCACACGCTGCCTCCCCACAGACCTGACCCTTGACTGATTTTTCTGTGTCTCAGCAGCTCCTGGCCCCAAAAAAGTTCCCCACCCCACTCTAAAAGTCACAGTTTGGGGAAATTGATTAAGGCTCAAAAACATAGGACTTTGTTTCCTTGTTCAGCACGTGTATATATGGAAATGAGAGAAGATTCAGGGCCTGTATGCTGCTAGCTAATTTGCATCAGATGGTGTAGTGTTCATGTTACTAAGACTTGTTCAAAGGCAAGTTTGCTGAAGATTAAATCAGGCAAGACAGAGGAACTCTAGGTTACAGCAATGATCTTAAGAGTAAGAAGAATTTGAGTTAACATGATTTTCAATATCTTAGCCTTCAACCTCATACTTGCGAAAGCATGCAGTAATTATCTAGAAATGAAGTCCCTCTAGTTTTATTGTATTGTAAATGAAGAGTGGGCAATTGTTTAATTTGTGGCCTAATGGATATATATGCAGCTTAAATAGTAGTTATTATAGTTAATATAACTCTTAATTGCAGAAGAAGAGACAGTAAATTGCAAGGCTGAATTAAAAACACATCAGCGGTAAGTTACACTTTTTTGTTGGTAATTCCATGACACAGCTTCATTTAAAAAATTTACATTAAATAATTTTCCATGGCCATAAAACAAATTGGCATATACTGATATAAGCAAAGTTCAAACATGCTAAATTTGGAGGGGGGAAAGTCACTTTAACCAATGGCTACGTAGAATCACTAATTGTAAATAGCTGGACTAGCATTTTGGAAATCTGAGTAATTACTGTGTTCTGTTAAGAACTGACAAGATACGAAGACATGGTTGATCTTTTCACTGCAGTAGATTGCGTAAGGTGCAATGTAGGTTTCAGAGCACAGAATCTTGATTCCATCTACAGGTTTCAAAAGCTGCAGAGGCTGCTGAAGTAGTTTGTATGATCAATTGTCCTGGAAGAATGGGAATCTTCAAACTACATACTGAAATTATTTTTTCTGCCCAAAGTATTATTTTGTACCACATTAAATATTTGTTTCCTTAGGATTCAGAATGTATCAAATACCACAATAAATTAGGTCAAGTAAATACTATACAATACTGCCATATGTGATGGGAAATTCTATTAACAAATGAACTCACTTAAAAAAATTTGGCAAAAAAGTGCTCTGTTTAGTAGTCCCTTGCAAGCTTAGCAGAATACTTTTCCAATAAAGTATACATGTTTTTTTCCTAGGGTATGAATAATCTCCAATAAGATGTCTGTATCTTAAGGTAAAGTAGATTACAACTGGCAACCATGGGTAAATAGATTAACTACTGAATGGATTTTTAGTTTCTCGTGAAAATTGCCTCCTGAAGACCTGTCAGTATGCCAGTCTCTCAGAGAGACTGTGGTCTGCAGCTTGTGTCAATCTGATTCATATGCAGCAAAAAATTGCAGCTACTCTGATTAGGAAAAATTCATCAGCTATAGTTCATTAAGTGAATAACGGGCCCTGACACATGCATTTTATAGCGCTCTTTGCTATCAGGCTTCTATATATGAAAAAATTAGGAGTAGAAATGATAAATCCTATCTTCTCTTTATCATTCGTTATATATACTTTTAACATGTACAGAAATGAAAGCAGACAAATAATGCTATCTTAATACATTAGTACTCCTATAGAGACTCTGGCTTGCTAATTTATACAGTAAATTATTCCTAAGAACAATATTGTATATTAAATATACAGTACGGAACAAACTATGCCAGCAGAGCCAGGGCCAGATTATCCATTAGGCACAGTGCCTAGGGCCTACAAAAAATTTAGGGTCTATGAAAAATGTAGGCCCTAAAAAAATTCATAATTGACTCAAAAACAAGAAAAGAAAACTGCTAAAGATAAGACACATTCCCTCTTCCTGGATTGCCATGTCGTTGCATGTGTTCTGAGAGAAATTGATCACATTCAGCTAGAAGTTCAATTGAACCAAGGTAGTTTCCATTGTTAGGCACTTCATGTCCCCAAGAAAGACTAGTCTGTGTTGAGCAAGGAATCTTATTACATCAACTATTCTCTTTAGGGCTTCAATCCAGTATTTACATGATCTTTCCATCATCTTCTCCAGTTTTGTGTCAATTCTGGAGGACTTCTGATGCTGGAGCATCATTGACTGTGTGCCAAGATGATCCTTCCACTGATCATGAGTAGTCATTCTAGTGACCACATTTTTCCAAGTCATCAAAACCTGTTATAAATTGTTTAGAGTACTCACTGACACAGAGTAGTTTGCATATGTAGCAATACACTTTACCAGTTGTGGGAGAATAAATAAGCCATTCTCTTTGGACAATTTTCCCATTTGCCAGTCGCCTGAAAAATATTCTTAGCATGAATATCTTTTCTTTTCACCAAATTGTCTATTTTGCAATGAGAAATTTGAATCCAAATTCTGGGAAGGTGTACTTTCTGCAAAATATTTTATGAAAAATGGAGTGATTTTCCATTCAGCTGGATCAAAACTATATTTAATGATGTCACAAAATCTGATGTTTTCTTTGGTGTCTCTGTTTCCGTTTTCATCACATCTCCTGCCAGTACTGTCATGGCCACTTTTGAAGCGGACTGAGTGACCCTTGTTTGTTCTTCACTTGAACTTGAAGGTTCAACACCACTTTCAGTGACATCTGCTTCAACATGTTCCGAAGCTTTGTTTTCCAAGTCAGATATTGATGGATCAATGGGAGAGCTTGCCTTGTCACTCCCCATGTCTTTTCTCATGAAATTCAGCAAAGAACCCCTCATCTTTTTTAAAGCTTGTTCCTTTTTTTCTTTCTTTTACTTTACATATCCAGAACCATGCTTTCTCTTGTAGCTGACATATTCAATCCAATTCAAAGATACCCTGAAAATTAAAAAAAGAAGAAACTTGGTGATATTAAACACATTCTTAACTCTATTGTATAGTAAAAATTTAAAATGATATCTTACCTGTTTTTAATATTTGTATCTCTTCAAAAACAGTCCTTTTCAAGTATTATTTAATCACTTTATTATCAGGTCTAAATAAACAACCTTTTATTACCTAATTACCAAGGCTCCTTGTAAGCTGAGCAGTAGTGTGGCCTTGCAGCTGTTTAATGATCCCTTCCCAGGAGCTCAGGTCCTGCTTCACAGGAAGCTGCCTTACTGGGGAAGGGGTAGTTTTCCCTCTTTATCAGCAGCAGTTCCAGGCTGGAAATGGAGTTTGCCTCTTTCAGCTGATGGAGAGGGGACGTAAGGAGGAGGGGGGCAATAAGTGGCTGTTGGGTGGGGAGGAGAGAGGTTTAGAGGTGGGGAGTTTGGCTTTTCCTGGCTGGGCTGCAAGAGAATAGGATTGGTGTGATTACAGTAGCTGGGTTTGGCTGCGGTTTCGTGTAAGAAACCCAGCACTTTCTAGTGTGCTGGGCTGGGAGGGGAGAAAAGTGGAAGCAGACTGCTTCCATAGGGTAGGTAGATGGGGTTGGGGAATGGGGTGGGTGGGTGCTGGCATCTGTGTGGTGAGGTAGGAGGGGTTTGTTGGGGTGTCCTGACTCACTTTTGTCTGGGCTGCCACTGCTGGTACCAGAGAGAGACATAGGACTCTCTCCTGGGCTGGGGGAGGGGAGGGGAAGCAGGCTGCATGGGGAGGGGGTTATTCTGATATGCTAGGGTATAGGGGCATGTGGCTATATGGGAGATGGGGATGCTGCTGTGGAAACGTCATTGTCTCATTAATACATCAGAGGGAGCTTGTCAATTATATCTTCCCTTTTCTTAAGGCTGGAGTGAGGAGGGGTCGGTATTAATTACCAATTGATTGGTGACATAATTACAAGATCTTAAATATGCCAGGAAAATATGATGGGGGAAAAGAATAATGTTAGACTTGTAGAGCAAACACAAAGCAGTGACTCCTCAGTAGTTCTAGACCAAAATATTTTTCACCTAGTATCAGGAGGGAAAGATAAAGAGCTTGCTTTTGGCCATGTTGAGTTTAATAACAGGAAGCAGTCTGCCTGGAGATGTTAGCCTGAGCTAAACATCAGTTTGTCTGGAGGGAAACAGATCCAGAGCAGACAAATAAAGAGGGTGGAGAGATTCTGCATTAGCATATCTTAATGCAGGAACTGATTTCACTGGTATTGGTGTTTTTCTGTTGTAAGGCACTTAGAAGTTTACATAGGTGTTAATGGCTTAAAGGTATGGAAAGAAAATGATTATTTTAACAGATTTTTTGAGTGTTGTAGATATCTGAAGACTTTGATATCTACAACACTCCAATGTAGACAGTAAATTGTTAAAACTGGAAGAAATTTTACCATGGAACCTGTTTATTTGTTTGGCCTTTCAATTAGAGTTTGATTCCAGACAAGTGATTTCTATTAAATTTTAGAATTTGTTTGGGGAGGGGCATTAAGGCCAAATCTTTTCTATATTGTATAGTTCTGGCTCTTATGAGTCAATGGGCGTACTAGGTGTAATGCTAGGTATGTTGTAGGATAAAGACTGTGTTTATAAGCTCCTTAAAAATGGATCTCTACAAACTCTGAAGCCATGTGTTAAAGTGCTGCTCTGCAGCTTCTAGTCTTTGAGTTGGTAAGACACACAGTGTGAAAGTTTCAAATAAGGATAACTTTTATCCGTTTTTACAGTTCTCTGTTTCACTTGCATAGTGATCCTAAACATTCATTTAAAATACCCATCACGAATCACCTGATGTTTTACTTCCCTTCCAATTTTCACGTTTGTGGCTTTATTCGCTTTCTGTGTGGCTTTATTACTTATTTTTATTGTTCTATGTTTGTGTGTTATTAATCCAATTAAGAGTTGATATCCCAGAGAAACTGCACAAGCCTGAGTGCATGCCTTTTTCTCTCCTTTCCAGTGTAAGTAAATATTGTAAAAATATTTGCAAGAAGAGCGTGACTGTTTCCGTTGACCCATAGATTGCTTTAGCATTTTAAAGCTGAGTTATGTGTGGCTAATACACATTTTGGCGTGATTACTAGCTTGAGTTGTTAGAATGGATGATAAAATACATGTAATCCCAGGGTAGTGTTAATTTTCTTTTTATTTGATATTAAATAAACATCATAAGCATTGCTCCTTGTTAATTATCCCTTGTTTTAAAACTTTTGTCTTCCATACCTATGAGCTGTTTAAAATATATATTTATGTCTAGATTTTTTGTTTGTACTGGTGGTGTACATAAGAAAATTCCACCCACCCAAGGATGGAAAATGTTAGAGGGAACACTGCTTATTACTACAGTGTTTTCATTTCACAGTTGTGTTTCAGAAACCCTAGGCTACTACTAAACATTGTTTCTGGCAGAAACGTATGGCCAGCCTCAGCTAATATACTGTTGTTTTGCAAAAGACCTTGAACGATCTTGAGACACAGTGTTACCAAGTTATTGGCTCTGTGGCACAATGCATTCCTCTGTGGATTTTTCAGACATAGCAGCAGCAACATCACCTTACTTTTCTTCTTATCAGCCAATAGCTACCAGGTGAATCCTAAGTATAATTGTAGTATACAACAAAATGCTTTTTATTGTAGAGTGAAGTACCATGAATTTCTCACATGGTGCACCACTTTCAAGAGCAAAAATTAGAGTGGGTGATATTAGGTGTATAGGGGGCCTACAATTATGAGAGTGCCTAGGGCTTACAAAGAGTTTAATCCGGCCCTGAGCACAGCACAGTTTTTCCAATATAAGCTGCATCCATACTGAGATCACTTTAAGCTTTCCAAATGTAGATCTGCCCTAAGATATGTACACTTTCTGCCTAAGTAGAGTTCTTCAAAACACTTTAAACTGGGGGAAATCATGGGAGGAAATAGCCTTATTTTTAAAGGAACACTTCCATGGATTTTTTTAAAACTTTTTAGTTTTTAAAATAAAATAGCAATTAAAACCATTTTTTCTTTGTTTTCAGTGTTTGTGTCCCTCCACCCATTTATTCCTATTTTCAGCTCCTTTCCCTTTTTCATTAGCAAAATAGAAGGTGTAAAAGGGAGAGGAGAAATGAAGGAAGACCTAATATTTTCAAATACACAAAAAATCTGTAATTAGATTACAAAATCCTGTAAGAGCATTCTCATTATAGGTCAAACATCCCTTGTCCAGCACTCCTGGGACCTGAGTGATCCTGAAACACAGAATTTGCTGGACAAGGGGAGGTCAAGGCTCCCTACCCGGGTGTAGGGTTCCACTCCCACCTGGGGCTGCACTCCACACTGCCTGCCTTGCTGCGTCCAGACACCCATTCCCACACACTGTACCAGCCCTGGGCAGGGTCCACCTCGCTGCCCCAACTCCGGGCCAGGCTGCGTGCCCAGATGCTGGCCCTGTTGATGCCAGCCCTGGCTATGGCTGTACTCTCCGCCACCAGCCCTGGCCAGGACTGTGTTCCTGGCTCCCAGCCCTGCTGCTTCCAGCCCTAGGCTTCCATCAATGCCAGACAAGGCTGTGCTCTCCACAGCACTGCCCCACTGCAGCTGCACTCCCCACTGCCAGCCCTGCTCAGGCTGCATTTCTGAACCTGGCCAGCTTAGACTTTCTGGGCCTGCTGGGCCACTGATGTTGCCAGACCAGAGAGTCCCAGATTTTGGAGGATCAACCTGTACTATCCTTTACTGACTAATCCATCATCCTGAGATGGATATGAACATTGCAGCCCCTAGAAACAGCCACAAATGTGTCACCTCCAAAATGCTGAAACTCAAAAAATATTTTGACTCTGTTGGAAATACAAAGAGGAGAATTCTCTCAATAACACTCTGTCTCCTGCTTCTAAAATATTTGTTGTGTGCCAATAAAATCCATTCTTAATACCATTCCTTTGACTATGGACTTGAAACTCCTCCTGCATTTACAATTATAGGGAGTTGGTAGTAGTGTTCCCTCTAAGCTGTGCAGCAGCACAGCATCACAGGTGATTAATCAGCCCCTCCCAGTCAGTCAGCTCCATGCAGAAAGCCCTGGGTAGGACTGATTCACCTGTGAAGTTGTGTTGCTGCGCACCTTAGAGGGAACACTGGTTGGTAGTATTCAGTGCTTCTCAGAATCAGGCCTTATAATAATATTAATAATAATAATGGCTTCATAGAATAGCCTGGTGAAGCACATAACTGTATTATTGGGAAGTTGAAATTTGGTGCCACAAAATAAATGCACATTTTTGAACCTCCATGCTAATGAAATAGTTGATTTCAATTTCATTAGTTGAGTGTTTATCTTAGATTTCTTGACTGTATGGAACATTTTCTATGCAACAGTGCAGTACAGATCAGAAACTGAAAAAATATGATGGTTTGGAAAGAGGTTTGGAGAAACAAGATAAGAGGATGGCAAACTAATACATTAAGAGGTATCTGAAATTAGTCATCCCATGGAATGTATTAATGTTTTTAATTTAATTTTAATTAGTTAATTTTTGTACTCTGGTACCAACATAAAGCAACTTCATGACTGAAAACTTCATAAGCAGATTGGGAAGCAATGCCACTTGTAAGTAATAGCTCTGTTGCAGGTGGTAAATGAGGCAGCTCATTCACTATGGGCTGTCATGGCAGCAGTGTAGAACTCTTAAAGACTTAAGATCCACATAAGATCCATAGCTGTAGAGGCTGATCCTGAAGGAAACATTCTCTCTAAGGCAGCCATGAAAATATTGCACACAGATGCCAAGTTCATTTAATTCCAAGAAACGAAAGAATCCACGTTGGCTTCCAGTCCATATGGCCATCAGGCACTGAAATGAGTGTTAGGAGATTAGGTGTCTCTCTATTGTCCCAGGGAAAGACTGGAGCTTCCTCCCTACCTGAATGAAAAGACAAAAAACTGGAGTAGGCAAGTACTTCTCAAGGTGATATCTAGGGTTCTCAGTCTAGGAGTTCTTTCTCTTCCCCCTTAAAATATATCAAATGAAATTCATGAATAGCTTTTCAATTATGTTAACATCTCCGTGTACTAAAGCTTGAAACACACCAAAGGAAATGGAGCTCTGCTATTGCTTCTGGAGTTCCTAAGGGCATGTCTACACTAGGGGGTTATTTCAAAATAACTCCCCTTATTTTGAAATAAGGCAAGCATCCACACTACTGAGCCTGTTGTTTTGAAATAATGGGCTTGTTATTTAGAAATAATAACTCCTGCTTGTGAAGAGGAATAAGCCTGTTTTCAAATAGTTATTTTGGGAGTTATTTCAAAATAACCTAGTAGTGTAGACATACCTAATAGTCTACATTTCATGTTTCTAGCATTAAGAATAGGGTATTGGATCTCAAGCCTAATACTGGACAAGGGTTGAACAGTGTTCAGCCTGCACCTCAGAGCAGTATAATGTTGAGGGTAACTTTGTTACCTAAGGAGGAGAGGAAAGATTTTTGTGGTCTGTGTGTGTTTTTGTGTGTGTTTAAGCACATACACTCATTTAAATAACTGGCAAAGTTGCATTAAGCTGTAATACTGTTAGATGTTCTAGTTACTTTTGTCCCCAGTCATACATTATGACGTATGTGATCTCTTCACTAAACTATCATAATGTATAAACACAAGGGGTGGGGGGAGAGGAGAGCTGAATTAAGATTGCCCACAACTGGCACAATTTCAAGGATAGTCCTACTAAAATAGTGCATTGCTGTAATGCTTAGCCACTCCTGCGATAATGCTGCACTCTCAAATTGGCACATGAAAGCAACAAGAGGTTGCCACATGCTCAGTACAGACAGAATCTCATGAGATCCTAACTGCCAAACTGAGTCTGATCATATTCAAAATGAGCATGGGAAAAAATGAGGATTTTTCCCCTAGAGGATTATAAATTTGACTAAATTTTGCTGTTTTTTAATACCACACCAGGGTGACCCTTCAGTCAGATTTCAAGCTTTTAAGCCAAAGATGCTAGCACTTTTCTTCCACTTGCTGTAAAACTTTTTTTTTAATATTGGCAAAACAACATTTTTCCCTCATATCATTCTTGGAAACTGCTGAATAATTTTTGCTAAAACTATCCAGAAAAATTCAGCCTGAGGCAGGCACTTGGTTTCAGATGATCTAGTCAATGTCTACACTACCAGGTTATTTTGTTATAACTATTTTGAAATAAGCTTATTTCACTTCATATGCAGGAGTTATTTCAAAATAACAAGCCCATTGTTTTGAAATAATAGGCTTGGTAGTGTGGATATTCTCCTTGTTGTTTTGAAATAAAGGGAGTTATTTTGAAATAACTCCCATACTCCTCTAGGGTATGTCTACACTACAGAATTTTGTCGGAAAAATGGCTGTTTTTCTGACAAAACTTGAGGAATGTCCACGCTGCAATTGCGTTCTTCCACAAGAAAATTGAAAGAGCAGAGCTCTTTTGCAAAAAGGCACGTGTGGATGGGGAAGAGGGAGTTCTTTTGGAAGAAGAAGAAAGAGGAAACAGCACAGGTGCCCTGGTGGCAATTCCATCCATAGCAATCACAGCTTAAATGCGAGAGTGTGTCCATTCAGTGTGGATGCTTTTTTTTGAAAAAGCAGATTGCTTTTTCAATGCACTTTTGCAGTGTGGACGCTCTCTTTCAGAAGAAGTTTTTTCAGAAGATCTTTTCTGAAAAAAGCTTCTTCTGAAAGAAGCCTTCTACTCTAGATGTAGCCCTCGAGTGGCTCATGACCCAGAGTGCCAACCTCGGGACAGAGTGGTAAGAAATAGGCCACAAGCCCCAAACTGTTTAAATGTTCTATACTTAGATTTCACCAACCAAGTATCAAGTGTAAACTCTTCTGTCTTAAATTGGAGTCATGGACACTCCTCTTGCATACTCCTCTATCTTTCCACCTAGGCATGTTGTGTGTGTGTGTGTGTGTCTCTCTCTCTCTCTCTCATGTATGCCTGCATACAAATGAGCCAGTGTTAGTTTTCAAAAGGTAATAGATGCTGCTGCGATATGCTAGCTTTCTATGTCTTCTAGAGCTAACCCAAGAGAAGTAGCTTGGGGATCCCTTGCTTATGCTTAGAAATGTTGCCATCTCCAAATTTCAAGCAACATAGTGATACAGTTGGTTCTAGTCCCAAAATAGCACCACAGTCTAGACATACCCTAACAGTCCCTTATAGGCATCAGTGGGCAAAATCAAAAGGTAAATACAAACAGTGGTGGGGAATTTAGCATGGAAATTTGAGGACAATTATTAGGCGAAGAACAGAACTGCTCAAGTGAGGAGGGGGAGGGCTGATGTTTACAATAAAGGGGAAATGCAAAGAAGCCTCAGGATTTACTCTGTGAGGGAGATGAAGGAGTGTTACAAGTATGCTTATATTTTGTTCCTGTGGGTCCATTGGTTGAATCTAAAGACATGGGATACCCTGATTGTGGGTCCATAGCCTTGCCCCACCAGCTACAATAGAGAAAGAACAGAGTTAAAAATTACTTAGACAAGTTAGACATCTTCAAATCACCAGGGCCTTAAAAAAAAAAAAATGCATCCTAGAGTACTCTACTTACTGACTGAGGAGATATCTGAGCCATTAGCAATTGTTTTAGAAAAGTCACAGAAGATGGGGAGATTCCAGACGACTGGAAGAAGGCAAATATAATGCCAATCCATAAAAAGGAAAACAAGGACAACCCAGGGAATTAAAGATCAGGCAGCCTAACTTCAATGCCAGAAAGGTAATGGAGCAAATAATTAAGCAATCAATTTGCAAACACCTCCAAGATAATAAGGTGATAAACAGTCAACTTGGATTTGTCAAGAACAAACTGTGGCAAACAAATATAATAGCTTTATTTGACAGGGTAACAAGCCATGCAGACGGAAAGAAATTATAGATGATGTATATTTTGACTTTAGTAAGGCTTTTGATATTGTTTCATGTGACCTTCTCATAAACAAACTAGGGAAATGCACCTAGATGGAGGTTACTATAAGATGGGAGCATAGCTGTTTGGAAAATCTTTCCCAGAGACTTCAGAGGGGTAGCTGAGTTAGTCTGTAACTGGAAAAAATTAAAAACCAACGAATAGTCTAGCAGTATCTTAAAGACTAACAAAATATGTAGATAGTATCATGAGTTTTTGTGGGTACAACCTGCCATTCATCTGAAGAAGTCAGTTGTACCCACAAAAGCTCATATCGTATACTGTTTTGTTAGTCTTTAAAGGTGCTGGTAGACTATTCATTGGCTTTTAAGTTTTTCCATTCCCAGAGAGTAATTATCAGTGTTTCGCAGTTCAGATGGAAGGGCATACTGAGTGGAGTCCCACAGGGATAGTCCTGGGTCCAGATCTGTTCAATATCATCTTACATTATTTAGATGACACAAAGTGTACAGTTATAAAGTTTGCAAACAATGCCAACCTGGAAGAAGTTGTAAATGCTTTGGAAGATAAGATTAAAACTCAAAATAATCTCTCTCTGGCAGTTTTCCTACCAAATGTTGTGCTCCCCCCCTCCCCCCATTTCATTAAGGGGAATGAAGAGGAAAAGAGTCATGCTGGTAATATCATTCATGATGCACAAGTTACCTGTTTCTGTTCTCATGGATGGCATGTTCTTGGCTCTCCCATCCAATCAGTGTTCTAAACAAATTGTTACTTCCAAGGTTACTTCTCTGTAGTGGGGGAATAGTGATAAAAACTCACATGCAAAACCTCATATCAAAATCCTAAATTATAATAACCCTATAGTTCAAAATGCTTATTTATATAATCCATGGATCTGAAAATAAAAAATGGTTTGCAGGAGATTTACCTATTTTTGCTACAGTAACTGGCTTCTGTGGAATAAATGTATTTTCTTTTGTATTCATTTCTTACTACTGTATAACCTTTGTTGTCATCATGTTTTACAAAGTCAAAACTCGTAACTCTTTGATTTGCTTTTTTTCCTATGAGGAAAAAGCCAGTTAATGGTCATACCTCAACTCTGTGACTGGTTTCCCACCTCCTTAGTTGTTAACCTATCCATAGCTATTTCAGTCTGTTGCTGTTTCTCTGAGTTATGTAATTACGGAGGTTGGATGATAAAGCCTCTTGAACAATGATTTCTTTTACATGCTTCCTTTGCTGTATATTTAAGGTGGGTACATCATCCTTGTATTTAACATTTTGCGTAGGTTCAACTGGGATGAATTTACTATGGACACAAACGTCTCCCAAATTCCCCTTCTGTAAATGAGCTTTAGCTTTTTTCCTTTTATCTTATAGATGTGTGCATATTAGCAAACACGTTTACCATCTTGGGGGATACAATTTCAGGAGACTACCTACTGGAGGACCTAGAAAGCTCTCCAACCTGGACTATTGCATATAAGACACATTGGCTTGCTCATGGTCTTGCCAATGAAAAGTAAGCACAATCTACAAAATTACCTGTCCTGGTAATTATTTTAACTGGCATTCTCAGGCACCCATAATTTTTAATGGGACAGTCTTAATATTTAAGGGACTGCCCCAGCTGCTGTCAATTCCCTTTTAATTTATGTTTTGATTGTTTCCTCTTTATAATACTAGCACTTCTGGGGTAGCTGCAGAAGTGGCCTAATTAAATTTTATCTTAAGATAGATGTGATGGAAAGGATGCTACCTTTATATTGTTGAAAATTTGTCAGGAGTGGCTGACTTCTCCTGTCTGAAATATGTAATGCTGACTCTTGGGCCCATAAATCTGACAATATTATTAGCACCAAGTGCTAGTATTGGTTCTTTATTTTATCAATATTTCAATACAACCTATACTGTAGTTCTTGAAAGCCAGGAGAAATGGACAGGATAGCTCTGTGGGGAAATATCCAGTAACTAAATGTATTCTAGGATGAATGAATTGAATTAAAGGAAATACAGATCACAAGGCTGCATATTTTCTCAGAGCAATGCCAACCCACCCATATCCCCTGGGCCATATCAGTTTCTACCAAACTACATGCAAAGGTATAGTGTGTAAGGGTAGAATACAGCAAAAACAGGAGGCTAAATATTACCAGGAGGGAATTCACAGTGGCCTAGGAAAGACTGGTAATTTAATTGTATCGATTTTAAATGAAAGTGACTTTGAACCAAGGGAGACTAATGCGAACAGTAAGCCTAATTGCAGATGCCCCAGTACGTTATTCAGATAACTCCTCCCAGGTGGATAATAGAGAACTTATCAAGAGAATAGAAAATTGTACTTTCTCTTGCCACAAGGAAAAGGAATCAATATTGCTTCTTATGTTCCAATCCTCTAACAGAATTAGAAATGGTCCTATGCTTCCTGGTTTTATTAATTCTACTGAAATAATTGTATATGAACAGTTTTACTCATTAATTTATTCTGACTAAAATTGAAAGGCTCTGGTCCATCTAAGAGGAATATACAAAATGGTGGAAAAACTCTACCAGGAAATTCTGGTCATGAACACTTGTGATTTGATATGCCTTAATCATCAGTGTTCATTACTGTGTCTAAAATGAACTGGTGAAAGGAATGAAAATCTATGAAATAATTAACACTTATTTTATTTTGTTCAAATCAAACACTTGAGTCCCGAATAAACAAAGACAACTATTCTGTGTCATTAAAACATCACAATTTCAGAGATACTTTAAACTTACATTTTACCCTCCATGCAAACTTCTCCAGGCATTTTAGTTACTTAAATGAGTTGAAAAATCTCTCATTTTATAGGTGAAGAACGGATGCATCACAGTTTAAATGAATTCTCCAAGATCATAAAGGAAAAGTGCAAGCTAGGAATAGAGTAGGACTCCAGTCATATATTTTCCCTCTAAAGCTTCCAAACTAAGCTTCTTCCCTTATGCTTTGGTAGAATATAGCCTCAGGCTCACACTGGACTCTTCATTACTCTTGGCAACAAAGATTGCAACAATAGTGAGGTCAACCTTGTACCATCTCCAGCTTTCCTCTTTGATCCATGATTATAGCATATAGAAGCTTTCTGAATAAACAATAGATTTTTCTTTTAAAAATACTGATTGAAACTTGATTTTTTGTAGAGCGTTTGACAGACTTTCATCAGTCAGCTTTATCGGATTTAGGATGGAATTTGTAATTGAGACCGTGAACCACCTTCTCCAGAACAGCCTGTAGACTGGGGGACTAGAGTGCTCACTTTGAACTTGGGGCACTCTATCCTGGGCAAAGGCACTAACCACCAGGTTGTTGGTTGTTGGGGTTCTCTCACTCTCTGCTCTTGGAGCTGTTCCATTTTGTATAACAGTTCACTGGGCCAGAGTGAGCAAGTGACAGATCATAACCCAGTTGTTAAGACAGTGTCTATGTACAGGAGATGCAGGGTCAAGTCCTTGGTTTTCCCTCCCTCCCCCCCAAAAAAGATATTTGAAATCTCAATATTTTTGCAGAATGAGAGAATCATTTCCCAGGCAACCTATCCATTATTTTGTCACCTCTGGATTAGACTATTGGAACTCATAAAGTTATTATATTTTGTTGCTTACCAACCATACATTTCAAACCATTATTTTTAGACATACCATGAACGTAGTTTTGAAAATTAAAAATTCTACTTAGCGATTAACAAGGTATAGAAAGAATGAAAAGAGAATCTTAAGACTTAAAAAAAGAAAAATTATGAATGGTTGGAGAGCAAAATCATAATGGAATAATATGAAAGATTAACATGAAGGCCCTTTGACTTGTCACAGCTCTATCAAACTCTCATTCATGTCAGTGAAATCACATCTGTCAATATTATTCAGGAATTGGTACTATCAAAGGGGAATAAGCTAATATATAATATGCTGATTCAGTTTTTGTAGATGAACGCAAGAAGGTATACTTGAGATTGTGTGTGCACTGTCTGTGCTGGCAAAACTCCTCTGTTCAAACACTTGTACATGGATGGTTGAGTGAGTGACACATGGAGAGAATTCATTTCAGGTGCCAGGTAAGTTAGAATTTTGAAATTTTGGCAAGCTCATCCATGAGAAGCTACTGAAAACAGTCAAAAGAGTGGGGAAATCACTGTTGAATGCTATCCTTCCATCATAGGTTACTATATAGTTATAGAGGGCTATGCTATAAGGTAGACTTTAGCCTTGTACAAGCTCAAGCTCACATCTATAGAGAGACGAGCAGGGGAATGAGGGTCCCCATAAATATGGAGCACAGAATCCTCTCTGTATAATCCATGAAAAAATATACAAGTTAAATCAATTACTGTATGTTTGTACAGTGCCTCAGACAATGGCATCCTGGCTTGGTTCAATGGAAATGTTCAATAAGATGTATGATTTTATTATGTGTGCATCCAAGTCTTTGTCAGTTTTTCAAGAGCTCATTCTTATGCACTCCTTCAGTAAAAGTCTACTGAAATCTCAATAGAAATGTATGGAATTCTAACCCAATAAAAATGAGGAAATGTACAATGTGAGCAGAACACATTGTAATGCTGATAGTATTCTCTCTGATGAATAGATTCTTCCTGTCTGCTAATTGGCCAAAGAGCCCATACCTAAGTAACAGACAACTGGGAAATAGAGCTGTTCAGAACATCTTCTCTGAAAAGAAATGTTGATGAAATAGACTATTTAATTAAAGCTGGAATGTGTCATGGGCATGTGGGCAAGAAACTTGCCTTTGGATGGCTTTCTTGTGGGTTGACTAATTGTGTAGGTGGCTGATTGAGGAAGCAGAATGGGATGTTGAAGGTGCAAGTTCAAGTCTCTAGTTTGCTTGTTTTTGAAAGCTTGACAGAGGAGAGATTTGAACCTGGATCTTCCATGGCCCAGATCAGTAATCTATGTGCCAGGATGAGAATGGGGCATGCATGTGCCTTAGAAATTGCTGCCAAAATGAATGTTTATCTTTCAGCTAGCTCTACTAGGAAATTATCAATAGGATAAATAAAGCCTGATCTGATCCTGAGCTAATCCTTACTAATATGCTTATTTTTAATAAATAACAATATTTAGCTTTCCATCTTTGAAGAACTTCACAGACTTTAATTAATCTGTTCATGACCATTGGGAGGCTAGAATTTCTTATCATCTCACTCTTACAGAAAGAAATGAAGCAGGCAGGTTAAGTGATCTATCTAGGGAAAGAATGAGATAATTAAAACTAGGTTGATTTCTAAGCCTATGCTCAAACCACCCCTCTTTTTAGACCTGATCCCCTTCTCCCTTATGGGGCCTCAGACCAGCATCCACTGCTGTAGATACACTAACATACCTGCATGCTCAGTTAAAAGTTGTGTATGTTAGTGTTAGCATTTTCCTGTACAAACCCCATTGGAACAAATGTGTTTATATGTGAAAAAATGTAATCACCCTTATACATAGGTGTTAATGCAAAGCTAAATCAGTGACTTCAGCACCAAAAGACATGAAATATTTTTGGCCACACGTACCTGTTTCATTAGCAATAACTGATGTGGTAGGAAAGCAATCTTTATTAAGAGGGCTGAGCGACCAAATGCCATCCCTCTCCCTCTGGACTAGGAAATAAGGCTTGTAGGCCCTTTACAATTCAGTAGCATAACAGTGCTGCTCTCTCTGCTCTTCCTTCGGGGCAAAGACAGGAATACCAAAGACCAGCCAGCATTCATAGAGCACAGCACATCTGAATAAAATCATTTAAAAAAACCCCACATACAACACTAAACCATTTACATGCATCCTAAGTTACCTGGTGTCACACTTCTTTCACATCAAAACACTAGTAGGTTTTCAGTCCTTAAAACCTTCCACCGGAGTTTTGACATCTTTCATAAAGTTATTGGATAAAAATGAGAAATTTCCTAAATGTGGATGGGAAAAGATCCTGTTAACATCAAAATTACATGGGGGTGGGGTGGAATCCACAAGCAATTCAGAAGGCAAAATAGTCCAAAACTTCAGATTTTCTGAAGTGTGGACAAACACCCTGAATAATGTAAATATGTGATATCTTTGTTATAGTATCAAGATGACTTTTGTAGATAGTCACTTCTATTTTACACAGATTAAACCTCATCCAGCCTTCACTCATTCAGGTCCTTATCTTGGCCAGGCCTTGGAAATGTCAAGATACTGCATCATTTGTATATAAGGAAAAAGATACATCAGACATACTGATATCCCAATTGTCCTAACAATCTAATTATTGCCACAATAGATTTACATATTGGGCAGAAAAGACTCAGGATGGAGCCCTTCAAAACCCTTGTGTTGCTGTCTGAATGCACAATTTCCTAACATCACACTTTATCTCTCTCAGAGGAAAGAATGAGATCATTTAAAGAATCGCCCCTAACCTTGCCAGTATATGTAGCTGAATTAACAAAAGCTTATTGCTGACTGTATCAAAGGGTGCTGAAAGACTGAAAGGAATTAGCAAGGAAAACTTCATTTTATCCATTGCTAGAAGATGCTGATTAACTAATGAAATTAGAGCAGTTTCTCCTTGATGCCAAATGACAAAGTTTTGATCAGATAATATACAATCATAAATATTAGTATTGCCTCTACTAGCAAATTATACAGCTTAGCATCTTTATTTTTGTCTCCCATTTTTTCCTTTCCCTTTGTATTTCTGTTTACTTTAAATATTACTGTACCTAAGATTAGTTCTCTTTTTTCCTCCTTATTAACAACTCTTCTCCCCCCTTAGTTTCTCCAGCAAGAGCATGCTGACACAAAACTTGGAGTTCTGTCATTGTGCAAAATACAAGATGACTAAATTTGCATGGTATTTTTGAATGCCTGGTGCTCAGGAAATATCACATCATGAACAGTCATGAAAAATTTACTCACAAATCACTGTAGTCCTAGAATTCCTTTCATCTATATGAAAAATGAAAGAGCCACACTTGAAACAATTATACTGGGAACATTAAACTGATATGCATATGTATGATCCCACTATAAATAATATGACATGGATCTGGTCTTGCATGGAACTGCATAATTTTAATGAGATGATAGGGTGTTGAGGGCATGCGGTGTATCATAAGAAGTTAGCTATCAAAATATCTGTGTCTCATAGTAAAATAGTCAAGTCAAAATGCATAAAATAGACTATTTCAATGCTTTCAATGTTCTTGTTTTTCTGTTGGTAACTTCTTGTTTACCACCATGCCTAATCAGCCCTTATTATTAACCTGAAATATACAGTAACTCCAAAAATTTGAGTCAGCCTGAGTGGAAGCCTCTTGTGTGTCTGAAGAAATTTGACCACAATGGATTGGACCAAGCACAGGATGAATGACAACAGAATTTCTCTTTTCCTAATGTAGAATGATTATTTCTTTACTTTCATTTAGTTTAGGAACGGTGTTTTAATCATTTGATTGAAAGTTAAGGCTTGCTCTGAAAACTCTTTGCATACTGTAAGAGTTGAGGGTTTTTTTCTTATTTTATGAGAAAGCAAACACAATTCTATGTATGCAGTCCTTTATATTGTTATACTTAATTCTTTTTTTTAAGTGTTAAGAACATTTTGTGTGAGAGAGAGGTCTTGTTACAGATTTTTACCCCCATGATTATTGAAGTACAGTATTGTGCTTAAACATTCATTTTTCTACAGCTGATTTTGGAATGTAACTTTTTATACCACCAGTAAAACAAAATAAACTTGTTTTGAAATTGTTTGCTTTGCAAAATTTAATAAAAAACCTGAGGGTTAGATACTGCAGTATGTGCAATCTTTCTGAAGATTTCAGAACTATATTAAAAGCATTTTTTAAAGATCTTATCAGCCATGCTTCAATTAACTGTTCTGCAGGATCTGCAGATTGAATTATATCCGAAGTCTATTGTAATCTCAGGAGGAACCATGTACAAGATTGGTCTCTTGGCTGGCTGCCAAAGCAGAAGCATAATGCAATGAGAGTCAGACCAAATAATGCCCATTTGACAGTGCAATCACAAATTCTTGGGTAATGAGACTAATTAGCTTCTTTTCTTGATGCTATGATGATCCTGGAGGCATTCTTACATGTTTACAAGGCAGAAGGCACAAGTAGTTATATTTCTTAAAGTCTGAGTTGATAAACAGGTGGCAATGAATCTTTCAAATATCAAGACTGATTAAATGGTTGTATGTTACTGGTGCATATGTAGAATATTATTAGCTAATAATATTTTAGTCTAGAGCAACTTCTATTTTATTTTTTAATAAGCATTGTACTTGGAGATGTGTTGAATCATTTGGTTGAAGTGTGAGAAATTCCAAATATTGAGGAAAGACTGTACAAAGTCCATAGAAAGCAATGCCTTGAAATAGGGATTTCTGTTTCCTTTATTCAACCCTCTGAATACCCTGACATCTTTAATCACCTATCACTGGAAAACCCTCACCATTTAGTATCTGTTCTATCACAATATGTTACTTTGGATCAACTCAATCTTGCTGTGTGATTCTATTTTCCTGCAACACAATAAAGAACAGATTATCCAATTTAGTATCCAAAGAGTCATTTGGGAGTCTAACCAGGAATTTTGATGGTTTAAGAGGGGGAAATCCCATTTACAATACATAACAAAATACCATTATATGCACTACTGTTACAAAGTCACAATATCTCTAGAGAATACAGTTATTTCCTATTCAATATTAAGAATGTACAGTGGGATTTCATGTACTATTGTGCGTTACATATGTAAAAAATATTTGCTTGTACTTCAATTAAAATCAGAGAGAGATATCAAATTATGTGCTTGCATGTGATATTAATTTTAATAAATAGAAATATTTGTAATGAGGAATGGTTTATAATCCCATCTAGGTACACTGTAGAAGGCTTGTGTCTATCAGAAATTTCAAATCTGTCACATTTATTTCTGTTGTCAACATTGTGGTAGCATTAGTCAAAGAAAGTAACATTTAGATCTCATGAGTGCGTAATACAAGCTATAGTTTGGAGCTTAAAATTGTTATCTGTTAACTAATTTGAAGTGTTTGTTTTAACATATGAATGTTTCAAAATTAGATAACTATAAAATGCAACACATTGGTCATCATTTGCAGTACCTCAATTACAGTCAATGGAGTTACACTGGGGATGACTTAATATCTTAAATAAAATAAACACAAATATAGCATCACATAGCATCACTAATTATAAAGACTAGTAGGAACAGGAGTCAGACTGGAATAGTATTGCACATGATGGTGGTGCAGTTTATCTAGAGACCATGACAATTTTTCCAGAATTTATTCTTCCATGAAACTTATACTTTTCTAGCCCTTATGGCTTTGAAGAATTCCATTCAAAGAGAATTTGCTCTATGCTGACTGAATTTTCAGATAGTCCTAATTAGTGTGTCAAGCCCCTCCTGCTAACTTCAGTGGATTTATGGTAGGGGTAGATTTGACTCAATAACATTGGCATACGGGTGGCATTTGGATCTAAACATCATTTTTATCAAACCAGGACAGTGAGATCTCTGTGCTCTTCTGATTACTAATAGTGATGGGAAACAAAATGCAAATAAACTGGCTGAAGGGGAATATCTAGATAAATGAAGTGACTCAGAGAAACATTTGAATGAATGGACTAGTTGTATGAACATGCTTCCTGAGATGATGTAAAACTTTCTCTGCTAGACTGAAATGCACAATATTAAATAAATACTTTATGATCAAATTAATCCTTAATCTTCTTTGTTAACCTACATAGATTGAGTTCCCCTGAGTTTATAAGGCATGTTTTCTTTTCTTTTACTCACTCTTGTGGCTCTTCTCTGAATCTTCTCCAGTTCAATCAATCTCCTTGAATTGTGGGCATCAGAACTGTTTAACTATAGGTCACGTCAGTACTTGATACAAAGGTAAAATACTCCTACTCGTGATTCTCCTGTTTATCCAGGACCTCATTAGCTCTTGTGGCCATTGCATCATATTGGGATCTCATGTTCAGTATGCACCATGACTCCCAAATCTTTTTCAGAGTCACTTCTTCCCATGATAGAAACCCATCCTATAAGTATGAAAGCTTCAGAAAGGTAGTCAAGTTAGTCTGTAACTGGAAAAACGTAAACAGCAAATAGTCTTGTAGCACCTTAGGGATTAACAAAACATGTAGATTGTATCACAAGCTTTCGTGGGCACAACCCACTACAAGTCTAGAAATATGAGTTAGTTTTTCATCTTATATGCATATATTTACATTGAGCTGTATTAAAACATTGTTTACTTACACCCAAGTGATCTAGTTCTCCTTGAATCAGTTAGCCATCCTCTTATCAGTGATGATTTTATGTTTTCTTCCACGTCATTGGTAAAAATATGAAAGCATAGGACCGTGAACTGATCCCTCCATGATCCCATTGGAAATACATAGAATACTTGATGGTGATTCCCCATTTATAATTACTTCTTGAGACCTCTTGGTTATTTCATTTTAATCTCTTTAATGTGTGTCATGTCAATTTTATCCTTCAATTTTTTTAATTCAAATATCGTACAATACCAAGTGAAAAACTTTGCAGAACTACAAAAAGAGTGTATGTGTGACAGTCCTATTATCTTTTTATCTTTAGCATGTATTATATTTCATCTCATTGGTATTTCCACTTGAGAGAACAAACAGAACCCTGAGTGAATGCAGAGAAATCCCTAATAATGGAGTGCTAAGTGGCACAAGTGTCTAGTCTAGGTGCATATTCAGATTATATAATATCATTCATATCTCAAATCATATGATAGAAGAAATATCATATGATATTTCTTAAGAGCTTGGTTTCAGTTTTTCCCTCTTAGGGAAGGAAAAGGAGGAGACAAATGAGTGTGTGTGGGAGAGAAATCCTTGACATAAAACATTTTATTAAATTCTCATACTTCACAAAGAGGCTTTCCTAAACATTCTCAGCCTGGCCTTGCACTATTGACAATAATGGGAGCATTTCTATAGATGTCAATGAGCCTTCAAAGTATAATTCACAAACCAAATTAAGGTCCTGATGTAGCAAGATGCATAAGCATGTGCCTAATCATGAACAAAAAAGTTTTCAGTGACATACAGTGGAACTATTCATGCATGTGAGGTTAAGCATGTGCTAATATATATTTTTCTAAATGGGATCTAAAACAGTCGAGATAAATCTAACTGGTCGAGCCTATTCCGCAGTCAGGATTTATCCTCTAAAATGTTGTATTTATATTTTTCAGTATCACAATTCAAGTTTCGCTGATCTTCTGCCTGAACTCAGGCAGTCAGTTTTAACTCATAGAGGTAAGTGATTTCACCGGTATCGGAGCCTAAGGAATTTTAGAATCACTCAGTATTCTGTGAAACATTCCTGCTAGAATGCACTCTGTATTTTGTATGTTTTAGTGACTACAAACTACATATTTTTGACATCAAGGATATTTGTGACGCTTGTCACACTTCTGCTATTGTTTAGTGTTGTGTACGTATGCTGTGCTCCATAAATACTCATCTCACTCTGCCCAAAGTGGGTGGTTTTCAGTCAGGCATTTTGCACATTCAACAGCAGGTATTTGAGCAATCTGAGTTCACCAGAATCTGCATTACTTGTGAAATGTTCACTTCACACCAAACTTGTGTGTCATCAGCACAGTGCAATGCAATTCAATGGTGCAAAATCATTTCCTCTGAGCAGGAGGTGGAGAAGATTATGAAGAAATCTCTTGAGGAGCAATGAATCCCTGTGTTTGCTGTGGAACCAATTGTGTGGGCTTCCCTGAGCCTCCGTTAAGAAATGTGCTTTGGGGAATAAATGTAGGAAGAGCAAGGGCCCTTGAGATTCACCAATCAGTTTGACCAATTCATGCTTCACTGCCATGTGGTGTGCAGCAGCTACAGGGTTCACTGGAGCAGCTAGGAATCAGAAGTAGCTATGGAGTGTCTCACTTTGTAACTGGAGATGGAAGAGTTCCATTCGCTGTTACCTATATGGGCTTCCAAATTTTTCACCCTTCAGATTAGGTGTTCTTGGACCAATTTTTGTCCCGTTTTTATTAGCTAAATACCTAAGGAAAGTAACACTTGTATTTCATATTATGGCAAAATTACACTGTTCAGCCTTGTCTTCACTGCAGAGTTAACTTGCACACTTAGGTATTTCTGCTAACCCAGCTCCTGTTCACACATACAACTGGCCTGAGTGTGGTACCTGTAGCTTTACCCTGAGCTGATTGGCATGTCCTGGGATCTAGGTTAAAACACAAATTATGCTTACTCTTCGGCCTGTTGTCTGCTCTGTTTGCAGTGAAGATGCGGGCTAAACTATTTTAGTACTGATAGGCTTCCAGTGCTTTCGCACTGTTCCCCCTATGTGCCCAGAAGGACAGCTGAATTTTCTTACAGATCACTATGAAGGAATCAAAGAGTGGCACAGCTGATTGTAGCACAAATCATGGGATGTGCCACAAGCAGCACATATATGTACTGGTTACTGGCTTTAAAGCATAACCCAGCTGCTAACTGCTAATCATCAAAATTCACACTGCAGAGAAGACAAACTGAACTGCGTTTTGTTATTCAGGCAGCACATAGAGGAACAGTTGTTCTTCTCATTTTTAGCATGGACATTTGTCTCTGTCTTTTCAGAAGTTTTTTGTTTTTTATTTTTACTTTTTTACAATTTTCCATCACTAGAATTGTTCAGAAGTATTATTTCCAGGATATAAATGCATATTGCTGTGTAGATATTTTCTGCTAAACTCAATTGTCGTCAGTAGTGTGTTTTGAAAAAAAGAGAAAAAATAAATGATTCGCAACCTTCTGATCTTCCCGAGCCATCCATTCTCTTTGTCCTTGGTTCTTCAGAGAATGACGATAGTGAAAAATCTGTAAACACTCCTTCCTCGTTCAGCCTTCTATCTTAGGGGCCAACTCTCACCTTTGCTTGCACAGAGAGAATCCTTTCTAACAATGTAACATTCTTGCTACTGCACAGTTAAATGCTGCAGATGGAACCGAGGGGACTTCTTGGGACTATTATAAATATGTCTGGATTGTGGTTAGGCAAACATAGGGCTTCTAAAATGACTAATTGCTGGAGTGCTGTTGAGAGATTTACTTAAGTCAATGGAGTGCTAAATGGGAACTCCAGTCTTCCAAAGGACTGAAATAGACTTTCTCAGAATAGGTGTGCTACCTACATACTGGAGATAACGTCTGATGGTCTTGGCATTCAGAAGCTTGAGGATCCTTAAAAGCCTTAATCTCACATTCTGTCAGCTATTGAATCCACATAGACCAAAAATGCATTCTTATCAGAGGGATCACCTGATGTTGCTTTTTGGACCTTTAATATGCTTCATGGAGGCTTGCACTTCTATAGGAGTCTCAGTGTAATACTGAGAAACTACTATTGAGTTATCTCATTAAGGAGACTTGATGCAGGGCTGGCCCAGCCATTGGCTTTTGAGAGCCTTATAAATGTTTTGATTCTTTGCAACTCCAACAACCTAAGAACCTTGGTCACTATAAATAATAAACAGTACCATCTTTTAGCTTTTCGTTTTTACAAACCCCGCCCCTCCCCCGTGGGCTATACTCATGTGCGGGGTATATAGGGGGTTTTTTTACTCGATGGAAGAGGATCCCCTCCCCCCACCCTTTTACTACCTTTGCCAGGCTGGGGTTAGGCTCCCAGCCCGTGACTGAACCACGCGGGGAAACTTACAAGGGGCGCAGCAGCTGGGAATGCTCCAGAGCCGGGTCAGAGGCATCCCCAGCAGAGGCGCAAGGCAGTCTGAGCAGTGTAGTTTTCTAAGAGTACAAGGCCAGATGGGACTACTGCAATCATTTACTCTGACCTGCTATATAACTCAGGACTTTAGACTTCCCTGAACTAATTCCTGTTAAAACTACTGCATATCTTTTTGTCTAACATACAGATTAGATGTTTTTCTTTTTCACCGATGGAGAACCCACTACAGTCCTTGGTGAGTTGTTCCATGATTAATTACCTTCTCTTAAAAAATGACACATTATTTCTAGTTTTAACCTGATCAGCTTCAACTTTCATCCATTAGCACTTGATATTTTTGTCAGTTAAATTTCAAAGCCCTTTTTTGGTTTGTCTGAATGCAGAAGGAGATGAAGGGAGATATTTTGGGGAGTGAATAGCTACTCACAAAACAAAAAACAACAACAAAAAAACAGTCTTCAGCTCAACCAGTTTTAGTTCATTGGTGGTGATGTAGTCAAACATGCCGTTTTTGTTTCCTTTATAGTCAAAACGTAGGGGAAAAAGTAAAATGATCCATATTTTAACTTCTATTAAATTCACAAAATAAATTAACTGAAAGAATAGAGATTTTACCCATTTACCCCCGGTACAATAAATAATTCAGACATAAATGTGCCTTTAAAGTTAAGGTATTTTGTCTATTAATTATAATACTTGTGATTTTCTTCCTCTGTATTGGAAAATCTGTTCTAAATTAACATCAGTGTTAAAAAGCAAATTTTAGCAAGGCAGAGCAAGCTAGAAAATGGAAATCTTCAAAAGTCCCTGGACCTGATCTTGCAATAGCCAAATGATTAAGCAAAAGCACAGCTGAAGAAGAGGCCTGTGTTGGAAAACATTTAAAGAGACTGTAGGTATCACTTCACCCAAAAGTAGCATGAACTCTTCTGGAGCTCTTTTGGGTTATAAATAACAAAGCACTGACCTGTGTTGTAAACACACATGCGTCCCTGTACTACTGCTCTCCTGCCTCCACAACTGTAAGCATTCAAATCCCATTTGATAGCTTGATCAATTAAAATGCCTGATGTCTCGCTGCTAATGAAAGCCATGTTATCTACACTATATATCCCCGATCTATGGCCTTAGTGAGTAAGACCTGACAAGAATTACTTGAATGGAAAATTTCTAAGGAATATCATGGTGCTACTGGAACTGAAATTGATGTTTCAATAGCTAACATTCTCTTCTCCTCACCAGAAATTGAATCAATATATCAGAGTAATATTAATTGTCACTGAGATGTAGCAGCATGATAGATTCTAAGGAACCTGCACAAAAATGAAGAGCAGCTCTCCTGGCCATCTTGGCAGCGAGATGAGGAGGTCCTATTATTTCTAGCCCAGGGCTTACATTT
Organism: Rafetus swinhoei; assembly: GCA_019425775.1. Classification (NCBI taxonomy): domain Eukaryota; kingdom Metazoa; phylum Chordata; order Testudines; family Trionychidae; genus Rafetus; species Rafetus swinhoei. The sequence goes on from CM033427.1 coordinate 63,151,661, forward strand.
TCTGAGGCACAGAACAATTACGGGCAGGATAGTGACTAAGAAGAGACTAAATTGAAATTTTTGTTGTTACTTAAAGAGAGAAAATTCTAGGCAACTGAAAATTTGGATCTGTATTGTGTATGTGTTTGGAAACAGTGCCAGAATGCTGTCTTCAGTATCATCTTTCAGATGAGACATAAAACTGTTAGCTAGTGGTAGTTATTGAATATCCTCTCAAACTTTCTACTGTATTATTTTTAAATGTCTATTTGTTTTTTGTGAACATTTTATAAAGGTTTTATTACTGTGTGCACAACAGTGCATTAGCTTTGAAAGAGTACCTGATTCATAAATGTTAAGGCCAGAATGGAGATCATATTGTCCCTCATATAACAGAGGCTGTAGTGTAGGCTGTAGGATTTTCCTGAACTAGTTCAAACTTCAGTGTTTCATATAAAAAAATCTACGTACTAAACAGTTGTGGTAGATACCAACATCAATGAGTAACTTGTATATCCATTTTTTAAAATGTCATGTTGGATAGATTTACTTAACATAATATAAGAGCTTCAGTGTCTATTGGAAAATTAATCTACATTTTTAATATCACTTCTGTTTTAATTTTAAGCAGTTTATAAATTCATTCATGTATTGACATTAGTTGAGTGATAATAGAATAGCGTTACCATTATTTCTACCTATCTATGACCAAATTTGACGGACTCAAATGAATTGTCATGAGACTAAATATTAGAGTATTATTCATTTTGTGTTTAGAGAGCAAATTATTCTTGTATCATATGAAATCCATGAATTAGTCTTCTGTTTGTCGACAGTTTTTCCAAATTGCACAAAATGTTGTTTGTATATATAGACCAGTATGACATAGAGATTCAACAACCATTACACGCAGTTGTTAAAAAGTTAATTATCTTTCTAGTTTTCAAACTGACCAATAGAAGGAGACCATTTTGTGAATATAATGGAAATGTATATCTAGACTGCGCGTTGGTCTTTCAGGATACCAGAAGTATCCTGAAATAGCAATGCCACGTCTTTAAAAGCACCCACTATTTCCCGAAATTCGGGAAATAGTGGGTGCACTATTCCGGCATCCCTATAACCCTCGTGGAATGAGGGTTAAGGGATTTGTCGGAATAGTGCCTTATTTTGAAATTCATAAGGTCCATCGATTTAGACTCTGAAGAAGTCACACAATTTGCATAGCGCAAATTGTGTAGGTTATTCAAACAGAAGGGTGCTATTTAGATGCACCCTAAGTGGGGTAAGACAGAGCTAATGTTGATTATGCCCAGGAAATGCAGAAAACAGAGCATGAGATAGTTGCCTCTTGAATGAGGATATGGGACAAGGGTCCTAGGAAAATATAGTATCTGACTATGTAAATAAGGATTTTATCATGCATACACAAATGGGAGCCAAAACAAGTTTACACTGGCATCTGCAATTCTGCCATGAACAATTGTTGTTTATGAGATATACAAATATTTAACATAAACATCAACTGTAGATTCACTTCTTGGGAGCTATTATTTCCATAAAGTGATTCATAACTACCAAAAGTAAAAATAGATTTAGAATTAATAATTTTCTTAAAGGGTTGCTAGTGATAGTGGGCAGAAATCTCCACTCCTATTATGTTTTTTCTTGAATGTTCAGGGAAATTTAAAAATAGATACTTGGGGTTTTTTTCCTCTGTTTAAAAGTAGATAATTTTCTTCAGTTATTTCTATTTGTCATGCAATAATATGCTTCATCTAACTGAAGCATTCAGTAATTCCTTCTGATGTAGAAACAAAGCACATGAAGATGCTATTTTAAAAAATCAATACCTTTACAGTTGGGCATTTTAAGGATTCAAAAGGAATAGAATAAAACCCACACCTCTCAGTGTGTCCCATTAAGGTATGGAATATTCATGTGTGGAGCTCCCTCAATCTTTCCTGTTACTGTTTCAGTTTGAGTTAATATTTAAAGAATCAGAGCAGGGGGACTTGACCTGGGTCTCCCACCTAGGTGTCCTAACCACTCAAGCTCTTTTTCCTCTCTCTCCCAGTGACTACACATATATTTATCTAAAATGGAACAGCTTGCACAGGAGAAAATTAGGACCCTGCCAGGTAAGGATAGCCTGTAGCTCAGTGGTTACAGCACATATGTAGGAGATGTGGGACATCTCTGTTCAAATCCTTCCCCATGGCCCCACAGCTGCCATCAAGTTCAGGGAGGAATTGAACCTGGAGCCCCACATCTGAATATGTTAACTGGATTAAAAGTCATAAAGTGATGATGTCTTGTCCCGTTAGGCATTCTGATTTTGCAACACTTGTATTTTTAGCGTAATTCAAAATATCAACATTTTCCTTGGGATGAAATATTTCAAAATATTTCAATTAAAAATATAAAAACATTTAATGTTGATATTACTGATCAAAATAATTTTTTTCAATATTGCCAAATCAAGATGTTTCATTTCAGTTTGTTGAACCAAAGCTCAGTGTCAGTTCAACCTTCAGTTGTGTCTGTCTATAGTGTTGTGGGCCTGTGACCGTTCTTACAGTGGCCATTACCCCTTTGCCTCCAGTGAGAAAAAGAGAGTCTTGCTGGGGCTTAAGTGCCAGCTCCTCATGCTTCCAGTCTGTTGGCTACCTAAACAGTCCTCTCTGGGCTATGCCAGCCATTATTTTGCCTTGCAGATTAACAATAGGTGCACTCCCATCCCCAAGTCCATAACTTGCTTCCTAAGCTTCGACAGGTTAACCTGTTATGTCATCCCAAAGATGCTGTGCAGCGTTTCCATCTAAAACAAAGTCTACACTGGGTCTTGACAGTGTTGTAACTTTCTGTCTCAGGGTGTGAAAAAACACCGCCCGCCCCCCGAGTGCAGCAAGTTACAGTGCTTTAAAAAGCCAGTGTGAACCAGGTTCGAGTGCTGGGAGATGCAGTCCCAGTGCTGTTAACTACTCCACTCATGGAGGTGTTTTATATAAATCTCTCACACAGTGTTCGTGCCATGGCCGCACTTTCAGTTTAATGCTATGGCAGCTTCACTTTAAACTTTTAAGTGTAGACAAAGCCGTATATTGATTAGTATTCTGTATTCATGAATGTAAATGTGCTGTTAACTTGGTAGAAGATAAAGAGGTGTCTCCTTGTTTTCTACTTATATTCCCAAAGGGGTAGCTGTGTTGGTCTGTAACTTTAAAAACAAGTGGTCCTGTGGCTCCTTAGAGACTAACAAGTATATATAGTAACATGAGCTTCTGTGGGCAAAACCCACTTCTTCACATCATCTCATCACAACCCTTTGTGATTCAGTTTTTGGTATCTTGCCTCCCTGTTAATTTTGTATGTAAATATGTAATTTGTTGGTTTTCAATGCTTAATTTACATGTGAACTGAGAAGGACGGGTGAATACACACCCTTTGTCTGGCAGAAACATTTTTGTCTGCTTTACTGAGCACACAGACTTAAAAGCATTTTCAGTGTAAATACACAACTGATTCAATATCATGCGTACTGACATCTTACAACAACTGTGAGGATCAATATAACATAAGCTTTCATTAGAGAACACACATGACATAATTTAAGGATTAATATAATGAAATCTGTATAGTAAGTGCTTGAGTTTGTCAGGCCTAGGAGGAGTGGCCATACAAAATAGTGAACCCTGTACCAGTTGGCATCAATGAGCCTCTGTATGACTGGGACCTTATGGGGTTTGTAATTCATATGCCTTTTACCTCATTCTCCCTTGTGGGCACAGTTATGTGTCTGGATTATATTTTCTATGATACATCACATAGATTGGTAAGAGGGGGAACTTTGGTGTATCATGGCATGTGTGGTCATGGTCTAGATGCTGAAGATTAGGTATATGAGTCCACCTGAACTACAAGTGCCATGAAACACATAGCACCATAGGCAGATGCGGTTTAATGTGAACCTGACACAAAATGAAATAGTTTGACAAATTCAGGTCAAACCAATCCAAAACAAATATTGTTTTTTTTTTCTTTTTTCACAATTGGAAGCCTTAGTTAACATCCACATTTTCCCTGGGAAGCTTTAATTTTGCAGAAATTACATGATCCATCAAAAATATTTTTACAGAAAATTCCCAACAAGCTCTAGTGTCCCCAAGTAATCCTTAGATCTCTCCCATATAAGAGCTCATTTTTGCCCTCTAACTATAATGAGTGAGAAGTGTACACATTTAACTAAGCTTAAGCTGTAAGTGCCAACTTCTTTGTTACACCAGTGCAATAACATTTGCTTCAGTTGGGGTTTGCTGGTAGAAATGAGAGAGATATTTGTCTCTTATCTTGTCTAGCCCAGCTTACACTATGCACTCTGATGTGATGGTATCACAGCACAATGAGATATGGTTCTTCTAGAACATCTGTTTTTTCTTGTCTATGAATAGGGTAGATCTCATTTGATTAGATTTATTTGGTGTTAAATCCATAGGGCCAAATCCTTGACTGGTGGAAACTAGCACTAGAATTTGGCCCATGATTTATAGGTGAATTAAAATGGATTGATTTGGGAGAATGTGAACAAAGCTGATAGAACATTAATAAAAGCGTATGTAATGCTGCAACTGTGTTTGCAACCTGCTAATGACTGTGGATAGAGTTCATCAGTAAGCATTTTAATGTGTTTACTTGGGCAACTGGACAGGCAGCATAGTGCCTACTGAATGCTTATTTGGTTCCTAAATTTAATTTAAAATGAATGATCTGCTAGAGGTAAAAGTAAACACACATTTTTACAACATTTCTGGGGTGATTAAGAATATTAGTGTTCATATTAAAAGTTGTGGCTGTTGTGCCCAAACTACCAAGTGCAATGCTAATGTCTTCTGGCTACCAAAGTTAGTCTGTATTTATCATATCTATTTCTGTCTCTTTGATTCTGCCCTAGCAGCAGTTCTGCAGTAGCTGCAGGCTAGAAAATTAGCCACAAGATCCATGTCTGTGTCCTTGTCTTTGTGTCTCACTTCATTAGACCTGTAAGAATGTTTAACTGATATTTTTTCTCTGTTATTTTCTCGTGTCAATCTAGTACATTATAAGGACATATTGTGAGAGGACTGCGCAGTAATGACTTACTCATGCATTTCTCATTAGCTCTACAGCAACATTTTACTTTTATTTTTTTCTCTGCTATTACAGATGTATTGAAATGTGCTGGCATTCTCATATTGACTTATGGCTACCACCGTGCATGAATTATATTGCGAAGGTACATATAACTCCATTGTCTATTGGACAATGGAAATCATAGTGTAGGTGTTATTTATTGTTCTCTCTTGTGGGAGACCATAGACATACTTTTGCAATGAAATCTCAGGGTCATAAATCTGTTGGCTTACATATTGATAATATAATAAGGTGACAGACTGAAAAATGTGTCTAAAATCAGCGCTTTTGAATATTACGTTTAGAACTAGAGGGACCCATTGAATATCACATTTCTGTCTGAACATGTTGTATTTGTTATAGTTACAATTAATACCTATGTTTGTTATCTACCAATGGAAAGTTAGAGAAATAAGGTCTGGATTTTTTTCTGTTCATTTACTTGGAAAATTTGACAGCACTTTCAGAATGGGCAGCATTACAGTTTTCCCTCAATGGATAATTCAGTCCTGACCCTACATCAGGATCCTCTGGGCCCTGTGCAGAGTCCCAGTAAATTCAGTGAGGTTCTACATGAAACAACAAATCTACACTAGATGGTCCCAAAGCAGGATTGTAACTTTAGCTAGCCTGTTCCTCCCCTTTTCCCCCAAAAGAACAGCCAGTTCTGTACAGATTTTTACGCTCCCCTCATGGCTGTAGTATTTAAACACCTTCCAGTAGTTCCTTCAGCAATATGGTTAATATTTTCTAAGTGTGATTTGCTCTCTCTCCTCCTTTCCCTGGGGGAGAACTGTGAGTTCAAGCCAGTGTTATGTTTCAGTGCTTTTTATTTAAAAAAAAAAAAAAGCAGGCAGAGACACCTTCTCTGTGCATGCTGCTGTGGGCTTATGTTGGAAAAGGGAAGGACAATGAAACGTACCTTGCACTTAGAGTGATTGTTCTTACTTCCCGTGGGAGTTTATTCCACAATCTTGGTCTAGCCTCAAGAAAACAGTTTCCTGCACAGATGAGCTTTAACCTTGGGTTAGAAAGTTCCAAGGTGCCTGTGGAGCAGAGTTCCTGAGCAGAGTCCTTATTCTGGAGCTTTAGACTGTCTTTTTGATATCCTGGCTGCCAGGGCTGGAGACAGACTTCGCCATGTCTTAAGAAATATATGGGGAGGGGGGAGGCTTAGCTCTGGGCCCCCCAGAGGAGTGGGGCTAGAGGCAGCCAGCTCTCAGCACTACATAGACTGTGCTGTGCCTCCCCTAGCCAGCCCTCAATGCTGCCCAGACCACATTGCCTGGGGCTCTGGCAGTGGTGACTCAGAGCTCCGGGACCTATTAAATTGCCAGGCCACAGGGCAGATGCTTCCTTTTTCCCCACCCCCCACCCTCCCAGTGAGCAGCCCTGCTGGTCACTGCTGTCCATCAAGCAACTTGATGAAGATTAAGATCCTTAACTTGATGCTTATGAGAAGCCAGTGTATGGGGGAAACGGTAAGTATGATGTATTTATGGTAGCCCATATTACTGAAACATTGTGATAAAGTTGTTCTGAAGTAGGTGGGGCTTACTTAGAGCTGATGGTAATGCTTTATTTGATACATTTCAAAGGAGAAGTAGAGAAGCCCTTATTCTTTTTTTAATGATTTTTTTTAAAGGGAGAATATTGTATTTCAAAAGAACAGAAAATACCATAGGTTATTACAACAAGTTTATGGATTTTTAAAAGTGTATGAAAATCTAAAACCCACAAGTGTATATTTCAAAAATGATACAAAATGCCAGGTTTTAAATCATATTGAATTAAGTGCTTTATAGATCTATGCCTGAGATCTAGGCCACATATTCTACTCCTCCCTAGTGCTATCCTGAAACACTTCAGAGAAGATGACCATGCTAGGTGGGGACATGGAAGCAATAGGAAAGAATTGGCAACATTTTCAGTTTGCTGTTGGGACAGAATCATTGTTGCCAAGCTCATTCATAAAAAGAGGGGAAAGCTTTCTTTTAACTCAGAAGCAGGCCAAATGTATTCCCCTTCAAACCTTTCAAATATTTCTTTCACAAATAGTGTTCTCTAGCACTTACTTTATTGCAAGTCCTTCTGTATTTAGTTACTGCCTATAGCTTGCCACCACCAAAAAAAGTGAAAATAAAATTAGGGGTGATTAAAAACAAAAAACCAAAAAAAAACAAGAAAGTTATTTTTTAGCTTTGAAGTCATATAGCAGTTATTATTTATAGTCCTATAGTGAATTATTTTCTTTTTTATAATTGCCTGCCTTATTTCTGTCAGTTTCCATGCTGGATTCAGTGAACACAAACTAGATTAATCTGGTAACCCACATTTCTTGCTCCCACTCCCACTCGAAAGTGATGCCTAGTGAACTTGTAAATTCTATTTGCATGACAAACAAATTGAAAAGTGGTTTCATTTTTGGGTGTGTTTGGCAGACCTTGCATAAGGTATGTAAATTAGTGATATTTGTCTCTCAAAAATTAAAAAAATAAAGGAGGATGGAATCATTGGGGAGTTTGGCAAATTCACACTTGTTATGCTGCCCTCACAGTTACATGAGCTACTATAAAGCTAATAAAAGCAAAGATGTCTTGAAGTTCCCAGTCTTTTCTGGGTCTGCTTGATATGTACAAGTGACCTCTGTATCTCCCAACAGCGCGGGGAATTCCATCCAACTCATCTACTGTTGACAGATTGGGTAGCCTGAGATCTGCCTGAACTGGCAGAGGGGTGATATCCTACAAGGAGCTTGTAAGGGTTCGTATTGTAAAGTATTAAAAGCTACTTTAATCTGTCATGCAATCTCTTTTGTTTCCATAATTTCCCAGCATTTCAGTTTATCTCTGTGACCCAGGCACTGTCTTATCAATAACATCTGACTGCGGGAAAATGCATAAATAATATCAGATTAGGAAAGACTGCATTTTCAATATAGTGGGCTAAATCAAATCCTGGCATCCTTCTTCATCCCCTCCCATTGACTACCCCATAGGAAAGGGCCCTGAGGAAGGAATCCTCAACAGAGATCCCATCAGAAGGACAGGGCTTGTCCTTTCCCATGGGGTTTTCTGGTGCTGGGGCTTGGTGCTGTATTCTACATCACAGGAAATAATCAGAAGGTGTCTCTGCCTGCTTGGCCATTGTCTACCTCTTACCACAGGAAGGTCACCCAAGCAGTTCCCATGTAAGCTGTTACCTCATGCACAGGTCTGGAAGGGATAATGTGGACTCAATTATTAATATATGTTCCTGATTCAGACAAATGCTTGCAGAAATGAGTGGTATGTTACTGTCATCAACACACATGGTGTTTTAAGGGTGTATTATTCTAATGGAAAAAAAATGATTAAACACATTCTTGATACATTGGTCTATATTGCTCTCCTGTCAGATGCTTGCCCTGGAGTGCAGCCCGTTTCTCAGCTGTGTACTTACTGTACAAACTAGAGATGATCTCAAACTAACCACCCAAATGTACATCAATATTGGTTCTCATTTATCAATATTACAGGTGTGTTGTGTCAAGTCTTACAGGAAATATTAGCACAAAATGTGTCCTTCCCCTGTGCTGTGCTTCCTCCATCTCCATGGCAACCTCCTGTGCAGGATCCCAGCCACAACTTCAGTCCCCTGACTCAGAGTCCTCACCTGTGCTTCTAGCAACAGTAACTACTCAACTCACCTGTGAAACAGTCAGGAGAAAGAGGATAAACTACACCCCCTAAAATGGTGCCACAGGACTCCTTGTTGTTTTTGCTGAAATCGACTAACACAGCTACCCCTCTGAAACAGCAGGTAGGTATCTCTGGATGTAGGAGTTCTGGAATGCAGTCTGCGAATGCAGCTCTGCCCCTTCGCCAATGCAGGTCAACATCTTTAAGGCACAAGTGAGGCCATAAAGATGCTGGGTATTTCCTCATACAGGTAGCTGCAAATGTACACGTGACAATAAAAAGGCCAATCATTCAAATGGGTGAGCTTTCAATTTCCATAAGGTTAGTCAGAAGTAAAGAGCAGAATTTAGATAGCAACTTAAATAATGCATGGAAGATCACTTAATTTTTAGAGTAAAGGTATGCCGACTGGTACATGCGCATGCGTAGCATTGCAAGACAACAACAAAGCATTTAACACTGTAGTTTATAGAAGCTTATTTTTATGGAGCAGATTGCTAGAAAGGAAGCTCTCTCTCCTTTGACTCTGGAAAGCTTGATGTTAGCTTGATCCCCAGTTTGACCTCAGCTCTGGTTAATCTGCTAGGGGCATAACATGGCTGAAAAAATATAAACGAAAAGGTTTGTAATTGTTCACTACGTTTCCTGACTAGCTTTTTCTGGCTGTCTCAGCACTGAGTACTACAACAGATAACTCAACAGTGATTAGCTGTGTCTGTATTGGGGATGGAGGGGAAGGACATGGGGCAGGGAATTTTTTATTTAATGCATTATTATAAGTTTGCTGCAGGGATTCCAGAAAGAAAATACTATCCCATAGTCTTTTACAAATGGGAACTATGAAAGGAGGAATCTAATCTTATGTTGAACTCAGTAAGGAATCTAATCTCATTGAATGAAGCAGACTTTATTACTCACTTGGACATGGAAAAAAGTTATAAAAGCAAACAGCTTAGCTCACAGTTCTTTGTTATATTAGATACTCGTGCTTCTCAATTGCTTAAAAATAGAATAGTTTGCTTGATGTCTCTATGTTGTCTGGGAATGGGAACCTGGAATTTCTAAGTTTCAGTACCAGCTCTGCCACTTACTCACGAGACAGATGTAAGCAAATCATTTAAGTTGTTTTCAAGTTTTGATGTACCTCAGATTAAATATCTACATCCATATTAGGCATCTGAATGCAGTGGCCTGATTGTCAGAGATGTGGAGCCTCCACAAACTTTGACTTGACACGCTCAGTTTCTCTTATTTTCCCCTCACTCTCTTGTAAAACTGCAATAATGAAACTATACATTTCCCCTCCATTAAACAACTTAGTCTGAGCTGTATGGAGGGATAGAAAAAACACATTTGAAAAGTTATGCAAAAAGAATTGGCAGTATATGGACATAGTCTGGATGTGAGGAGCACGAGAAGGATCTGAGTCAAGGACAACACCCAGGTTATTGGCATGAGTGACAGACAGGAGGGTGATGTGATCCACAGGAGATGGCAGGAATGTCTTGAGAGAAGAAGGGAAATATTAAGAGCTTTGTTTCAATCATACCAAGCTTGACTTGATGATTAGAAATACATGAGGCTATGTCAAAGAAAGAGGATGAGATTTTACTTAGGCCTAGATTGGAGAGGTAGATCTGTGTTGTCAGCATAGAGATAATCGTTAAATTTATGTTTGAAGATGAGTACCTAGAAATGAGGTATAGAAAGGAACAATTAGAGAGGGAAGAAAGAACCAGAAGGAAAGAAGAAGTCCTCTAAAAAGGACAAGATTTCAAGAAGAGCATGATTTACAGTCTCCAAAGCAGCTGACAAGTCTAGGAAAATGAGGTTGACGTATTGGTTATGAAATCTGATGGAATAACAGTCTGGTGGAAAGAAAGGGACAGTTCATGTGAAATTATTCCCAGGCAATGCTGAATCAGCCAGTTTTCAAGAGACTTAGACTATTGCTGTGTTGTTAATATGGGAAGGATAGAAATGTATTTTTATTTATTCACTACAACCTATCCCATGCTCTATGTATATTATGTAACATAAACAAAAGCAATTTCACAAAGTTAACCAGTAGAATAAAGTAAGTCTTGGAAGGCTCACATCATTTGCCTAATATATATGGATATTAATAAACATGATTAATAATGACAGTGCGTAAGGACCCACCGAAATAAGAGTCCCATTGCACTAGACATTGTACAAACTCAATGGTAGACAGTCTCTGCCTTGCAAAGCTTTACAGAGTAAGTTAAATGGTGACTTGATGACAGCCTATAAGTACCAACACCTGGAACAAATATTTGGTAATGGGCTCTTGACTGATATCAAAAAGGATATCACACAGTACAGTGGCTGGAACTTGAAACTAGACAAGCTCAGACTGTAAATATGACTTTTACTGATGAGGGTAATTGACCACTCTGAACATTTGGCAAGAGTCAGGCTTACCAATGGGGGAGGGGGACAAAAGGGACAACTGTCCAGGGTCCAGTGATTCAAAGGGGCCCCAAGCCCTTTAAATCACCACTTGTGCACTACCACGGCATTCCAAGAGGCTCTTAGGGGTGCCTGGGGAGACAGTGCCCCGCCCCTTGTGGGAGTGTGAACCTCACCTCTCCACCTTGCACAAGGGCCTCGTGTGGTTGTTGAGACTCCTCCAAGAGTCCCTACTTTAGTTGCTCTGAAGCTGCTCCTACAGTTATGGACTCTGTCTGGTTCCTCCCCATGTGATTCCTAAAACCACATGGGGGAAGGTCGATCTTATTGCCCATGAACGGAAGGGGAGAGGTGTCACCTGCAAGGTTCTGAGTCCAAGATGTGTTGGGCGGTGGCCTCTATTTTGTCACTCACTGCAACAGACCTTGTTTTGGAAGAATTAAAATATTTGATCAAATATTGGACCTTGTCTAAATCTTTCCAACTGTTTTGTAGTTCACATTATATATAAAACTGACTAGCCTACAGTAATTTTATACAGACACGCATGCACTTGCAGGGAAATGATATATTCCCTTAAAAAAGTTTCCTTCCTGTACATGTCCAACATCAGCATAACTTTCCCGCAGGCTAAGTTGAAAAGTGAGAGGCTGTTAATACCCCAGCCAGTTAAGTTTCACATGCATTCTCTCTTTCTGTATATCCGTTGGGTCTCAGCTCAGTCAGAGACCAGCCTACAGCTCCAGGCTATGTCTGTATTGCTTAGGCTCAAAAGTGCAAAACCAAATGTAAAAATAAAATTGCATACCATCAAACTGCAGAAAATGAAGCACCAGTTTATAAACTGCTGCCAACTTAGGTCTTCTACTTCCTCGAGGAGTTTAGTTATAATCTAAATCCGAGTTATTGGATCATTCTGCCACTACTGTTTCCATTCCTATTTCTGTGAAGTACCATCCAAGAACATGTGGATGATAAATACCCAGTGATTGCTGAGAATGTAAGGAAACATACAAGATTAAGTATACACAGAATGCCTTATAGCCCATTCCCCTCACCCTTTTTGCCAAGAAATAAATGGAAAAAGAAAATGTCTGCTGAGGGGAATTTATGGTGAAACAGCATGTGTTATGCTAAGTGCTGTTGTCATACAGTTGCATACTTGAATGTAGCAAAAGTACTCTCTCACTTGTATAAAAAGATAAAGGAAATATATAACAGTATTTATAAAATAATTACAGTAGACTTCCGATAATCCGGAACCTATGGGATTTAGGTGGTGCTGGATTATCAGATATGCCAGACTATCAGGAGGTACTATAAGCAGGTTATATATATACTGTATACATTATATACTGTATATAAAGTGTTCTTAACCCTTTTTATTGTACATACTGTATACAGTAATGTTTTAGTTTTTTTTAAGCCTTTTTTACCCTTTTTGCTCAGTTCAGCTGCTGCCGCTGTTACCTTGTTACTCATTTTTTGCCGAAGCTCACTCACTAGGCTCTTGCCATTTTGATGCCGGACTATTGGATGCCGGACTCTTGGAGTTTTACTGTATTTGGAAATAGATCTGGTCAAACAAAATTTTTTTTCTTAAATCGTCTCTTGTTGAACACAATTTTTTATGGAAAAGAGTTTATTTCACTTGGAATATTTTGGTGGCTTATTGAAAAACTAAAACCCACCCCTTTTTAAAATTTTTGAACATCAAAACTAAAAAAAATCAGTGTTTTGGGTTGCCCTCTTTTCTCTACAATCTGCTGCCCTTTCTCCCTCACCCTGAATGATAAATGGGAAGATGAAAGGGTGACAGACATAACTGGAAAAATGTGAAAAATTTGGATTCAGCTGTCAAAACTGAAATATTTTGAGCATCACTTTGAAAAAGACTTTGCCAAACTTTTTTTCGTTGTTCTCAGAATTACAGGCTGTGTAATCCTGTATTCTTACTGTTGTTCTGATTCTCTTCCCTCCCTCACTACCTTGTGTTTATCACGATCTGTTTATTAAAATCCTGGCACAACTAATGTCAATGAGAAATTAATAACTGATTTCATAAGGGACAGGATTTAATTATTGAGCTCACCAGTTTATAGAGGAAGATTATCATATGGTCTATTATGTTATATTTCTACATGTGCAGCCCAGAAATATATTCTTTTGACAGACATATCACATTAGAAAGTTATGTTCCATGTTGTTCACTGTCACTGCAACTTCTGGTGTACCATTTCCATTTTCCTCCCATTAATGCATTAGTGTGAACCCTGATTCCATTAAAGTCAACGACAAAACACTCTGAGTCTAATGGGGCCTGGGCTTCACCATTTGTGCTTTGGAGTATTTCCCCCCAGAATTATCAGTTTGTATCTCTCCTTTTTCCCCCCCCCGGACATATTTCTGACTTCTCTATGTCCCTGTGTATATTTAATATTATCAGCTTGCAATTTAGCATCTTCTATACATTTCTGACACTTTGTGTGCTCTAGATAAAAAAGAACAGTTTTATCTGATTCCTGGGTATTACTAGAGCAGAAGGATTGAAAATATATTGACGAATACAGGGCAGGCCTGGGCAAAATACAGCTCACGGGCCACATCCGGCCCACCAAGCCACCAGATCCGGCCCACAGCCCCAAGCACCATGCAGAAACGCAGCTGCAGGGCTCTGTTTTTGTTTTAAAACTGGAGGGGAGCGGGGATGTTTCAGGAGCCTCCCCGCCCCCAGCACATTCCCATTGACCTGTTTCTGGCAGAAACCAGCCAATGGGATCTGCTTGTTAGAATAACAGGCAGCTAAGAAGAATCATGCTGCCTCACCTTGGCTCAGTTATTCATGAAGCACATGGCCAGGCAGGAGAGGGATAAGGATCTTGCACAAAAAGGGGGGTTTGCACAAAATGGACATGTCCACACTGCCTGCTTTTGCACAAAAACCTCTGGCACAAAAGGCATTGGAGATTATGCAAACGAAGTGTGACAAAATGCTAAGCAGTGTTTCATTTGCATTGCCTCTTTCAGCAGAAAACCGTAGTGTGGACATAGCCTCAGTGTTTTGGTTTGGCTATTTATTTATCTAAAAGGGCAGTATAAGAGTATTAGTAATAATTTAGAAATGTTTTCCCTTTTCATAGTAACCTATAGGAAGCTAGAAACTAAACCTTTTTCCTTAAAATGTTGCTCTGTTTTTATGCAGTGCTGTTCATTGGTTTTGGCATGCATTTCTTTTTTTTTAAAATTGTCTTAATTATTTGGTGTGGAAAAAAACTGCTATTCTTTATATGTACAAACACTACAAATATACACAAGGAAAAGAAGACAGGCCAAACCTGGAATTACAAAACTCTGTGAGTGTCCCTTTACATGATTCTTCTATTAAATTGGAAATTTTGAATAGCTGCGTTTCTCTTCCTATTTCAAATCAAATCCATTCAAATGCAAAACAGATATATAGAGTCTGCTCTCAGATACCTCTCTTTTACCAATTCTATTTGAATCTGATCTTGAAGTACATAGTAACACAGGATTTGACAAACTAGATCAGACCAGTGTAATCTGGTGTGTATGTTTGTGTTTATATGTAAAAATTCTTTAGTAAGAAACCCCAAATAGTAAGCAACACTAAACAAATACATAAGATCTCAGCCACTAAATGAACAAAGTGAATTTATCTTTGTGTGGGGATTCTTAACAAGGCAGCACATTCAATCTTCTTTAAGTAAACAGCTTTTATACCAATTTCTCAGATGCTAACATTTCCCCTTGCTGGTTCTTTATCCTTATTTTGTGTAGATGCTTTTATTGCACCTCCCACAATGGAATTCAAGATACAATAGCAGAAAATTATCAATGTGTTTGCTTTAGGTTCAGAGATTCCAAGGTCAGGAAGGACCATCATGAACATCTAGTTTGGCCTTCTGTGTAAAACAGACCATAAAGCTTCTCCAAAATAATTCCTAGAGCAAAACTTTTTTGGGAAAAATTATATTTTTTTAATGCTGACAGTAATGGAGAATTCACCACACTCCTGGATAAATTGTTCAGTGGTTTTCAGCTTCCAACTGTTGGTTTGTGTTATATGTTTCTCTACTACACTGAAAAGCTCATTATCAAATATTTATTCCCCATATAGATACTTATAGACTAGAAGTAAGTCACCCCTTAACCTTCTCTATGTGAGGCCAAGTAAATTGAACTCTGTGAGACTATCACTATATAGCAGGCTTTCTAATCCCTTTAAGCTTTCTCATGAGGCTTCTTCTGTACTGGAGGTCAGACTACATAATTATAATGGTTCCTTTTGCCTACGCGTCTGTGAACCTTGACCCTTTCAGTCAAACATGAACTGATTCGTAAATATGGGAATGTCACGCTAGGCAAATTAGGAAATTTGCATGGATGTGTTTGATAGCTTTCACACAAAACATTGGGATCATTAGATTGAAGTTAAAATCAAATTAATAAATTAGGCATCTAATATGGACACTACTCTTTCCTCCTTCAAATCTTTCTCAAAATGTTCATCTGCCATGATGCATAAAAGTAATCTGCTAACAGTCTAATAAGAAATTGAAGGAGGCAGTTGGGCAAACTAGGTTAGCGTAGGTCAATACATATTTACTGATGTAATTACAAAAAGGAAAATTGCAAGCATGTATAAGACTAAATGTTCGATTGTTTTCTCTTTCCAGTCTTTGCATGTTGTTTGTTTTCTTTGGGACAGATACTATGCCGAGGATTCTGTCACAAAATCTAATATATTACGTGAGATGGGGGTGGGAAAAATTCCTGAAGATCCAAAGCAGAGGGCATGAGTCCTGTTCAGATACAAAATTGGTATCCATGTCTGCATCTGCAAAAATGAGCCACAGATACCTGCTGATATAAAGCAGATATCTGTGATTTTTCAGGTTTCTACATACAAAATTTGTATCCACATCCACATTTGTATCTACAAAAATGAGCTGTGGGTATCTGCATCCACATCCACGGGTGTAGATACCGATAGATATAAAGCGGGTATCTGCATATTTGCAGGGCTCTGAGCATATGGCTTCTTGGAATAAGAGCAGATAGAGAAATGCCTGACTTCATGAAATATGAGACAGTTTCTGAACAAATTAGTCAAGTTGCTTACTACAGAATTCTTCCCAGATCTGCCCTCAACATGATTCCTACAATCTTTCATTGTTGCAGTACAGTAATGACCTGTGACTCAGGGGAACTGACAAAGCTGCTGGGCAAAATTTATAAGGCATGTTGTTGAACCTAATTTGAGTGGAGTAATAGGATGGCATAGCTTGCCTGTGTGCTGTTTGACCTCTTATAAAAACCTCCTCTTTGAGTAATCAGAGACCATTTAGGGGGGCTTTGGTTTGAAGAGGTGTCCTCCAAAAGCACTTTTTATGATTGGTGACTAGGTATTTTTGCATGAAATAAAGACTTCAGCATGAAATGGTTGTAGCTTTGTTTCTACCTGGTTGACCCCCATGCTATAATTACATTAGAAAAAGGGTCAGAATACAACAAAGAATGGAGAACCAATAAGGTTTGATGGCATTTTAGACCTATGTACACGCTTTGTCCTATGTACAGGCATTGTGGGAATACAACTACTACTACTACTAGTAGAATAACAATTTATGAAGATAAACACTCCAGCAGGAAGAAGAGGAGCTTTTTCATTATTATGTGCTGCTGAACTGCAGTCCACGCACAGCAAGAAAACCTATTTCTTCCAGGGAAAGTAAATTTGTACAATGCTCTCTAAGACACATGATAACTTAAATGTTGATCCAGTTATGAAGGCCCAAGTTACAAAGTATACCAGTTACCTCAGTTAAGGAAATCGTTGCTTTATGGCCAGAAAAACTAAAATTAATAATTTTCAGAAATTGCCAACAATGGTTTTATTTTGGTTTGATTTAACAAAGGCTCTGCCATAAAGCATTTGAGGTTCTAAGACTTTTAAATTATGCTTTTAGCATTTAGGATGGCACCACAATAACTTCAGTAAAAGGGAAAAACATAATGTTTGCTAAAAGGAATAATTTTAATGACGTTTGTAATACTTGAGAATTAGTGCCAATTGGATAAGAACATTGATTCAATATTTATACTTTAACCTTTAGAATATTTGATGTTGTTGTATAAGTAATCAGCAAGCTCTTATAGGTATACTAGCCAGTCTGTTTCTCCCATTTTCCTATAGGAGTTAACAATTATAATTGAACAAAGCATCCTTGATCAATTTTATTTAAAAAGTCTACCATAATAGCAGTAGTATTCTGTTCTCTTAAAACCCCAGCCCTACCACAAACAGTGAATGTGCAGGAACAAAAGATCTAGGCCAGGATTATCATATTAAATTAAACCTCTACCCTTATAATGAAAACACACATGGACTTTGGTCATTTCCTTGTCCCTTTGTGGTGCCAAGCCACTCACCTTTGCTCTGGGTATGTGCCTTCTGTAAAAGGTGTACTTGGGCAATTTCTGGTTGGTATAACAACCCTTAAAGGGCTAGTTACTGGTTTGAAAAAGTAGAAGACAAAAGACATAAAGTCACTTTTTCACCCCCTCACCACAGGTCCTGCATTGTACCCACTTTGGGTGGACCTTATCCTTGAAACCTTGTTGACATGTAAAAAGATTTATTTTTGAATCCATTATTTGTGCAGCAGAAGTAATGACCTATTATGACCTTTTGGCTGTGTCTACATTGGCAAGATTTTGCGCAAAAACGAGCGCTTTTGCGCAAAATCTTGCCACCTGTCTACACTGGCCACGAGTATTTGCGCAAGAACACTGACGTTGTAATGTACAAAATCAGTGCTGCTTGCGCAAATACTCTGACGCTCCCACTCAGGGATAAGCCCTCTTGTGCAAGTATTTTTGTGCAAGAGGCCAGTGTAGACAGGCAACGTTAATTTCTTGCGCAAGAAAGCCCGATGGCTAAAATGGCCATCGGAGTTTTCTTACGCAAGAGAGCGTCTACACTGGCATGGATGCTTTTGCGCAAAAGCACATGCCAGTGTAGATGCTCTGTTAGCGCAAATACTTTTAACGGAAAAACTTTTCCGTTAAAAGTATTTGCGCAAAATCATGCCAGTGTAGACGCAGCCATAGTGTATAATATTGACTTAAAAATCCAAATGGTTTAAATGATTGCTGTGTTAATGTATGTTCATCATCTGTCATCAAATAAGTGTGGTTAAAATGAAGTTTTCTTTGATGAAGCTAGTGACCAGTTTTTCACAGCATAGTGTTGTAAGTAAGAAATGAGAAGTAATTCTTCCACTTGGCGCTGATTAGGCCTCCACTGGAGTACTGGGTCCAGTTTTGAGCACCAAATTTCAGGTAAGATGTGGACAAATTGTAAGAAGTTCAAATAACAGCAGTAAAAAAAATTAAAGTTCTAGAAAATATAACTTATGAGGGAAGTCTGAAAGAACTGAGTTTTATCCTAGAAAAGAAAAGACTGAGAGGGGACATAACTCTTTCAATTACCTAAAAGATTGCTACAAGGAAAAGAGAGAAAAATTATTCTCCTTCACCTCTGATGATAGAATAAGAAGCAATGGGCTTCAATTTCAGCAAGGAAGGTTTATTTTGAATATTAGGGAAAAAATGAGCTGTCAGAGTGGTTTAAGCAATGGAATAAATTGCCTAGGGCCAATTCTCTCCATAATTAGAGATTTTTAAGAGCAGATTAGACAAACATCTGTCAGGAATGGTCTAGATGGTACTTGATCTTGCCATGTGTGCATAGGATTGTACTTGATGACCTCTCAAGGTCCCTTCCTGTCCTATTATTCTACAGGATTAGCTTACCTTGAATCAAAGTCTCAAACTGCAACATTATCATTCCATATTGGTGTCATATTTTATGTTAATTCTAAATGAATGAATGAATATGGAATATCAAGCCCCTAAATACATGCCTGAATGCACCTACATCTCAAGTGATTAGCTTGAAGGCATTTGTGTGTAGTATTTGGTTCTCCAGAAACTTTATAAGATTGTCTATTCACAGAAAAGCTTTTTAAACAAAACATGCTCCCTAACGGACCTGAAAAGGGCAAGAGTACTAAAGATGTATGGCATGTGTTAACTAATAAATCCAAAGCTAGCGTGCAGCAAATGTGAGAAAGAGAAGCAAGCATCCAAAAAAATTGCAGAGAGAGGGGCAGGGCAGGTTGAGTCTGAAGTATTTCTAGTTGGTTTCACTATATCTAGCAGCTACAGCTGTGTTATCTATCCTAAAGAAAAATCAATCTAGAGTCCTGTAGCACCTTAAAAACTAACACATTTATTTAGGCATAAGCTTTTGTGGTTTTGGAGCCCACTTCATCAGATGCATCTAAAGGCACAACTCTTGTATGAACTGCATGCATAGTCCAATTAGATCAAGCATATTCAAGCCTTCTGGAAATACCTTGTTTATAATAGGCACGCTCAGAGTCTCACTGACTGTCAGTATAGTCATTGTCTATAATACAGAACTATGGGGCAGGATCCATGAAGGGATTTAAACATTGCAATACTAAGCAGCACAGAGCCCAGCTTTTAGATGCCTAGAAAATCACAAGAGCAACACTGGTACCCACAAAGCCTAAGTTAGGAGCTCAGGCTTTCAATACTGAATGAACAGAAAGAATGGTGCCTGAGAATGCAATCTACAAATCCAGCATGCTAGCCAGTGGAAGATACTGACTGAAGAGAGGAGCGTCCCTCCCACAGCAATAAGTGCCTATTGCTGTGTAGTGATTTACGAAGGGGAACCACCCCCCATTGCCACCTTAGTAGTTAGTGCAGGAGTGAATTAGGCGCCTGCTTCTGCCATCAATAAAATCTGGAGGAAGAAACGGCAGTGCTACTGCTCACCTTGCCACTTTTAGTCTAGTGGTTAGAGTACTCACCTTTAGATGTAGGAGACCCAGGATCAAGTCCCCACGTTTTTGCTAAAAAAGGAGAGAGGACTTCAACGAGGGTCTTCCATGGCTTGGGAGAATGCTCTAAGCACTGCTCTATGGGATATTCTGATGTTGTTCTCCCTTCATCTCTCCTGTTGAAACTGTTCTACTTTGAATAAATAATGAAAGTGGAATTAGAGCGGGGGGACTGGTCCTGGGAATATCAGAGACTCTTCAAAGCTTGTTTCTCTGATCAATAGATATTAGTTCCATAGAAGATATCACCTCAACCACCCTGCCTCTCTAGTATCCTGGGATCAACATGTTACAATAACACCATGTGTTCAAATATTTCTCTATAGTGGAACAGTCACTGGACCAAGATAAACTCTGTAACCCAGAGGTGAGGGAGCCATCATAGAGGAGAGGACCCCAGGACCAGTCCCCCTGCCCTTTAAGAGCTCTCTGTAAATACAAAAGCTTGTCTCACTCATCATCAGAAGTTGACCAATAAAAGATATTTCTTCACCTACCTTGTTCTTCAAATACTTGAATAGTCATTGAGAGAGAAGGTAACTAGTAATTAGAGTACACATCTCAGATATAGAAACTCAAGGTCTAGTCCTCCTACTCTAATTACCCTCTAATTATTTACAACAGTGGAACAGATTCAACAGGAGAGACTGAGGGAACTCCTCATTAAAATATTCAGAATTAGGTGCTGGAAAAGGAGTGAGGAAAGCGGGCCTTCAGAGCAAGCTGAAGAGAACAGGTGTGTTAAAATAATGCATTGAGCTGTGGTGATATGACATTAATGGCTTTAGCTATCTAAGTTGGTGCTCGAATTTTTAAAACCTGTTGGTGTTTATTGGTATGATCCCATTCTGCAGATAACTCTATACTTAGCCAGCCTTTGGCTCGGTGGAAAACTACTGTATAAGAAGTTATGTGCTCAACTGGGAATGTTTCAGCTTTTTTAAATAATCATAAAGTCTGCAAAATACTTAGTAGAACTTGAAGTTATTTTGCCATTAGCAGGAACCAAAAATATTTGAAGAAAAATAATTTGTCCAGGTGGGAAAAAGGCTTTTTTGTATTATCCCCCTTTTTTTTTTAAAGTCCATGTGTGACAAACATATTGTACCTGATTGTTTGCAGCTTTTATACAAAGCTATCACATCACAAATTCTATTGCCTAGAATTAAGCTAAAATGTTTCTCTAATGTACTAGGCTTTCAGAGAAAAGTCTTAGATGGATTAAAATGGAGCCATAATGGTTTTTGAAGATAATGCTTGCTGTGGGAAGATTGTTTTATCTCAGTTGGCTGACCTAGGTTACAGATACAACACTTCAGCATTTTACATCCACAGCTGCTTCCCAAGGAGAAAGATTAAACCGGTCTTTCAGATGATTCTTTCAGGTGTCATTTTGTGAAGTCAGCTCTAAAGTTTAGTGGATCATTTATGTTGCTGTAACTAGCAAAAGCATTTTCAATAAGGTCTTCCAGCCCACAGTGAATTTAGCAGTAGATTATGTGAGTCCTGCTGATTAAACTAAATAAGGATGTCTCAGCTGTAAAAGAGAGCACCAGCTATTATGAGGATTTTGTGATAGTGACTAGCCTGTAGCATTGTGACAAACCTGCTAGTGAATAGGAGAAGGAAACAGGAGTTTTAGAAGGAGTTCTGCAGGTGAAGTAGGAGCAATGGCATGACTCTTGGTGTGAGTTTGTTTGTTAATTTGTTGCATGCCTTCTTGCCATGTGCCTGCTTGATTGAAGTGAATAGGGTGTTCCGTTTGAGAGGCTGTGCTGAGCCTTGTGGCCTACTAGGCAAGGCTGAGATTTTCTAATGAGGCTCAGGCCTTCTATCCTTTCAGCCCTAATCCCATCAGAATCCCTTGACAAGAAGGAAGAGCTAATTTGGGGCAACAATGATTTAAAAAGCCAGCTCCTAAGCAACTAGAAGAGTAGCAAATGGAGTTTTGCAAGGGAGGCTAGAGGGAGCATGAGAATCAGACACCATCTAATAAACATTCTCTAAATTTAAGCCAATACCACCCCCTTTTCACATCACAAGAAAAAAAAATAAAGAACAATCAATCAATCAAACAAACAAAAATCCCTGCAGGAGTAAAACCAATATAGGCAGAAGTCCATTGTCAGAGCAGTCCAGTTTCCTGCACTGAAAATGGATAGGTAATATATATGTGCATTCAGTACAAGCAACTCATTGACTTCAGAAATCAAGAATAAGCTCTTGAGACCAGCATGGCTGAATGGGAAGAGTGAAGGATGTTGGAGAGAAACACAGAAAAGACTTTCCAGGACATAACAGCAGCACGACCTCCAGTGTGACAACCAATGTGCTGCTGAAGAGGCTGAATGTCTTGAGGAAGAACAGTAAGCTGAGCAGAGGGAGATGATGTCATGGTTGGGACCCTTCTTCCAGTTGATGTCATGATATCCTTTCACATTAAGGATACCTCTCCAGCCTCCCCCCCTTTATTAGGAAGAGACAGGTAATAGTAATGGAGTATTTGATTATTAGAAAAATGTTGACAGTAATAACTGAGACAACCTTATGGGAATCAGCTGCTGGGTGTGAAGGATGTGGACCTCTCAGGACATCTAGTCAGAATGATGTGCTGTTCTGGGGAAGAGCCAATAGTGATAATACATGCAGATACCAATGACATAGGGAAAGATAGGACAGAGATCCTGGAGGCTCAATTTAGGCTGCTAGGTAAGAGACTTCTATAGTAGAATTATTCAGCATACTTCCAGTTCCACATGAAGGGACAGTTAGACAGGCAAAAATTGTGGTGTCTCAACCTGTGGATGGATGAGACAATGGTGTTCAGAAGAGGGTTTTAGGTTTATAAGGAATTGGGGAACCTTTTGGGGAAAAGGAGCCTATACAGGAAAGATGGGTGCTTCCTAAACCAAAATAGAGACCATGTACCCTAGCATTACAGAGGTCATAGAGAGACCTTAAACTAAGTCATGGGCAGTCTGTATCCTACGTGGGGGAAGACTTTGCCTTCTCAAACCGCCAGCTTGGCCCCGCCCACACTCTTCCCCCAGAACACCTACTGCAGGCATTCTAGGGACAGAGTGTTGCTGCCCCCAGTGCCTAGTCTCCCTGTGCTCTGAGGCTGGAGCCATGTGTTCTCTTCCCCCCATGGTACGGGGCGAGGTCTTAGCAGAAAGGGCAGGGTTGGGGGTGAAGTTGGGAGCTTGCCTCCCCCAGTCCTACCTTCACCGACCAACCATGAGATAAGTGCTTGGGCAAAGCTGACTGATATAGGGAGAACACACAGTCAGACAGAGAGATGCCTTAGCGGAGGATTTTTAAAATCAGAATAATCTATGTCCTATTAAAGAGGAGATAATAAATAGTTGAAAAAGTACAGGCAGGAACTGAAGAGAAACAGCCAAACAAAAAAGAGTCCCGTTCAATTACATCACATGAAGGCAGACAATTAAATTTTGACAACATTTACAAATATTTATATACAAATGTTAGAAATCTAAATATTAAATGGCTAAATGTGTATTCCAGAATTAAATGAGGATATTGATACAATAGACATCACAGAAACTTGATGGAACAGTGATTGTCAAGGGGACAAAGGTACAAAATATACAGGAATTACAGAGTAGTTTGCAGTGGTGTGGGAATGGCACTGCATGTGAAAAAAAGCATAGAGACAAATATAGTAACAATCTCAAAAGAATCAAACAATAACCGTACAATCCCTATGCATAGAAATTCCATGCTGAAATAATGAAGAATATAGCAGTCAGCACCCTCTGACCAGGATGGTGGTTGTGAAATGTTCAGGGAAATTATAGAGGCTACACAAAACAGAAAACCCAATAATAATGGGGGATTTTGACTATCCCCATATTAACTGGTGCATGCCACTTCAGGATGGAATACAGAAAATTTCTAAACCCCACTAATCATTGCTTTTTGGAGAACCTAGTCCTGGAATCCACAAAGAAAGAGGCAATTCTTAATTTCATTCTAGATGGCACACAGAAACTGGCCAAGAGGTGAATATAACTGAACTGCTTGGTAATAGTGACCATAGTATATTAAATTTGAATATCTCCTGTAGGGAGAAAATACCAAAGAAACCCTTAAAGTAACATTTAAGGTAAAAAAGAGGAACTACCCCAAAATGAGGAGGCTAGTTAGTGGAAACTAAAAAGAACAGACTCCAGAATGAAATGCCTACAATCTATACAGAGAGGTTTTTTAAAACACCATAACAGAAACTCTAACTATATGTATAACCCTAATATTAATAATAATAATTAATAAATAGTAAGAGAACCAAAATGCCACTTTGGCTGCACAACAACATTATAAAAGGCAGTTAGAAACAAAAATGATTTTTTTAAAAAAATTTAAAGTTGCATAAACTCTGTCAAATCAAATGTAAAAGTATAATTAGGCAGGCCAAAAAAGAATTGAAGAGTAACTTAAAAAAATCCAACAACCCCACACACAATCTAGCAGCATTTTTAAACTACATCAGATGCAGGAAACCTGCCAAACAATCAGAGGGACTACTGGACTTTCAGGGTTATAAAGCTGCACTCAAGGAGCATAAGGTTGATGTGGAGAAGCTAAATGAATCCTTTGTATTGGTCTTCATTGCAGAGTAAGTGAAGGAAATTCCCACATCAGATTCATTCTTTTCAGGTGCCAAATCTTAGGAACTATGCCAGATTGAAGTGTCCATAGAGGACATTTTAGAACAAATTGATCAACTAAACAGTAATAAGTCACTAGGATCAGATGGTATTCACCTATTAGTTCTGAAGGAACTCAGATATAAAATTGAAGCACTGTTAACTGTGATATTTAACTATCAGTTAAATCAGCTTCACTACCAAATGACTGGCAGATAGTTTATATAATGCCAATTTTTAAAAAGGATCCTCGCAATTACAGGTCAATAAGTAACTTGTGCACAGGTAGGACTTCCCTGCTCTGCCATCCTCAGGACCTGAGCAGTCCCAAACCACAGAGTTTGCCGGACCAGGGGAGGTCATGGCTCCCCTCCCAGCTGTCAATTCAGCTCCCACGCCAGCCCTATTGCCACCAGCCCTGCCGTGGCTACGCTCCTGCCTGGAGATGGGGGTGTACTCTCCACTGTGCTAGGGGCAGCAGGCCCCACTGCCTTTGGTCTGGCCGGGGCTGCACTCAGTGCTGTGCTGGTTCTGGCTGAGGCTACACTCCTCGGCACCACCAGCCTCGCTGCCTCCAGCCCCGGCCTGGGTTGCACTCCGTACCGGGGCTCTGCTCCCACTGGAGCTGTGCTCTCCACTGCACCGGCCCACTGCTGCTGGGGCTGCACTCCCCACTGCCAGTCTAGCCTGGCCAGCTAGGGCTCTCTGATCCAGAAATAACTGTGCTAGATGGACTGTGGATGTTGCTGGACCAGAGAATCCTGGACTGCAGAGGTTTAAACTGTACCAGGCAAATTGGTTGAAACTATATTAAAGAACAAACATAGAGATGAACATAATTTATTGGGGGGGAATCAACATGGCTTTTGTAGAGGGAAATCGAGCCACATTGATCTATTAGAATTCTTTGAGGTGGTCAAAAACATGTGGACAAAGGGTTCCAGTGGAGATTGTGTACTTGGACTTTCAGAAAGTCTTTGACAAGGTACCTCACCAAAGGCTTTTAAACAAACTAGTCAGTCATGGTATAAGTGAGAAGGGTCAGTAACTATAAAAATAATACACTGGGGAAAGAGTAATGTGAAGTTAAAAAAAACAAAACAGTTGTTTCTTTCTGACCTATGTATTGTCTCTTATTTGATACTTAGTTTTTAAACTCTTCTAGACAGGAGGGCTGCGTCTAGATTGGCAAGATTTTGCGCAAATACTTTTAACGGAAAAGTTTTTCCGTTAAAAGTATTTGCACAAGAGAGCGTCTATACTGACATGTGCCTTTGCGCAAAAGATTTGCTTTTGCGCAAAAGCATCCGTGCCCAGTATAGAGGCTCTCTTGCACAAGAAAGCTCCGATGGCCATTTTAGCCATCGGGCTTTCTTGCGCAAGAAATTAATGTTCCTGTCTACACTGGCCCTCTTGCGCAAGTATTCTTGCGCAAGAGGGCTTATGCCTGAGCGGGAGCATCAAAGTATTTGTACAAGAAGCACTGATTTTGTACATCACAAAGTCAGTGTTCTTGCACAAATTCTCGCAGCCAGTGTAGACAGACGGCAAGTTTTTGCGCAAAAGCGCCTGCTTTTGCGCAAAATCTTGCCAGTCTAGACACACCCGAGCTGTCTTTTTGCTGAGTGTTTGTATGGATCTTAGTATTACAGACCCCTAAGCCACTGCTGGGGGTGGGAAACCTTTTTTGGGTCTGGGACCACTGACCCGAAGAAAAATCAGTTGGTCTTCATACAAGTGAGAAGCAAAAAACAAACATACAAACAAAAAAACCACAAAAAACCCCACCTCTTATGTGGCCCCTGACTGAGAAGCAGAAAGACACGTCTCTACAAGGGCCCAGACTAATAGATTTTGTGTGCACCGGCCATGTGGGGGTCAATGGGAGGCATAGAGCACAAGCACAGGCTCTCCAATGGTGGTGGAGAGCCCTGAGCCTCTGGGACCGGATCCAGCCCCCAGGTTTTAGGTTCCCCATCCCTGCGCTAGGCACTACTGCAGTACAAATAATTATTTTCAAAGGTAGGACCAAAACATTGCACTCACCTTCCCTGTTACTCTGAAACTTGAGCTTTCTCCTGTGTTATTGAGAGACACTGGATTTTTGGGGAAGCATCAAATCCAATATGGGAGAAACTGTGAAGCAGCTGCTAAGTATAGTGTACTGCTTTCATAATCCCACAAATAATTAGGTAGCTCAAGATGGAACTTAGTGATACTCCTAGAAGCAAGTAATATTTGGCTTTTTCTATGGGTGGAAGTTAAATAGTTTTTGATTGATTTAGTTACATCCATGCAAATGCCTATGAGGGTACAATTTTGATGAAAAAATGGTGTAAATTCAGTTTAACTTGATTCCTAATTGACTTGAGAAAAACCAAAACAAGTTTGGTTTAAACTGAAATAAGAGTGTCCATGCAGGAGTGTCTATCAATTTGACTAAATTGGTTTTAAATCATATCTTTAGTATAGTGCAATTAAGAGAAGTCTTAGGCAACAGTCATAATTTATCTATTAAACAGGCTTATAATGCTCTGATAAACACCTGAAATGAAATGAATAAAGAAAATAAGAGCTAATCTAAGATAAGAGCAAGGAAAAAATGAAAACAACTACTATTCTCTGGTCCTTCACAAAAGGAAAAACTGTCAGTGAAAATTAAAGTAATTTAAGATATATTACACTTTAGGGATGTGAATAAGTAGTTGACTAGTCAATAAAGCAAATGCTTATCAGATAGTCAACATACTAGTCACTTCCCCAACCCCCTTGCTGCCTTTATCAGAAAGTGGCAGCAAGTGTGGGGAAAGGAGCGGGTGCTTCAAAGAGGTAGCACCGCGTGGAGCCCAGGGTCAGCTGGGGACTCCCTTGCTGACCCTGGGCTCCATGTGGCACTGTCGCTTTGAAATGCTGTGGGGAACACAGGGCCAGCAGGGGACTGCTTGAGTCTTTGCTTGGCCCTGTGCTCCCCTGTAGCGCTTTCGCCCTTATCGCCTAATCGAATAGTCGATTCAAATTCGATTAGCTGATTAATCGAAATTTAACATCCTTATACTTATCCCATTTAAAAAATCACACAGGATAAAGTACTACAAAATCTGAGTAATGAAATCAGTTACATCCTATACTTGAAGCAGAATGTGTATTAATGACGCTGATTAATTTATCCAATTGATAGAGGATTGGGTCCTTTTGGTAAAATAAAAGTACAGGATGTCTGGTAAGCTCCTTAACCTTGGTACACAAAGTATTTTTTTTCTTTTAAGATTTTTTCTTTAGCAGGTGTTTCCTTAAGAGGGCTCCATTGTATAGTTCAATAAGTTATGACATGCTGAAGAGAGAAAGAGCCTTGTTGTTTAGGCACTGTAATCTTTTCAGAGGTATTTATTTACAATGAGCGCCCCTGTAGTCTCCCATATACCCCATGCCATTCAGTGCATCTGGTCAGACAGCTTCATGCATAGTTCCAGTGTGTGGTCTATAATTATACTAATATAAAATAGAGGCCCACTGCAGTCCCTATGAATTCAGTAGAAATCGTTTTCTTTTGTGTGTGTGTGTGTGTGTGTGTGTGTGTGAATAATGGAAAGTAAATTTACTGTTATGTATATTGTTTTAAACAGAGAAAATAACTGGCCTATAAAACTATTTATTTAGTTGAGTCATTCTGAAGCACAAAAGTATGGTGGTTACTGTGTGTTGTGTAAAAAATTATTTCTTTTCTTTTTTAAAACTCCTGCTTATTAATTTCATCAGGTAATTTGCTACATCATGTGTTATGTGAATGGCTAATAACACTTTTTCAACACATTCATGAATTATAGACCAAGATCCTAGCCCCTATTCCTGAACAGTCCCAATTTTTTAAATCAATCCTCAGATGGAAGCTATTTCATACCCTAATAATTTTTGTTGCCCTTTTCTGTATATTTTCCAGTTCCAATAAATCTTTCTGATATCAGGCAACCACAACACAATAGTCAAGATGTGGGCATATCATGGATTTCTATAGTGGCATTATGAGTATGTTATAATCTATTCCTTGCCTAATGGTTCCTAACATTGTTATATTGAGCAGCTGTTTTCAGAGACCTAGCCACAATTACTTCAAGAATTTTTTTTTTGAGTGGTAACAGCTGATTGAAACCACATCATTTTCTATATATAGAAGGGATTAGTTTCTCCAGTGTGCATTATTTTGAGACAAAGCAGTTGACAGACTTTAATGCATCCTGGATAAGGTGAGTGGGGGATGGCTCCAGGTCCCCGAAAGGGGAGTGGCCTCAGGCACAGGGGGTGAGGCTGGGGGCTAGTGTCCTCCAGCCAGCCTGTTAGTGCTTTCTTGGGCATTTAAATTGCTTGGGCCTGAGACAGCTGCCCACTTTACTCCTCCTCCACTCTTCCGGTCAGCTGACCTGTTTTGAGATTATCAGCATTGAATTTCATCTACCAATTTGTCATCCAATTTTGTTAAACCTTGCTACTCCTTAGTCATTTTTGGATTAATTATCTTCAGTAATTTAGTATTGCTTGCAAGTTTTGCCACTTCATTATTTGGCCCCCTTTGCAGATCACTTATGTATATGTTGAGCAGCATGGGTCTCACCCTTAGGATACTCCACTATATTTCTGTCTCCATTATCCGCACTAACCATTTCTTCCTTTCCTTTGTTTCCTATCTTTTGTCCAGTTACTGATCGATGAGAGGATCTTTCTTTTTTACTCAATATAGCTTAGTTTGCATAAGAGCCTTTGGTGAGGCAATTTGTCCAAAGCTTTCTGAAAGACCAAATATACCATACAGACAGGAGCATCCTTGCTAACATGCTTGTTAACATCCTTAATGAATTATAAAAGATTAGTAAGCTTTGCAAAAATAGTTATACACAAGATAAGCACCACATACACAGCATACCCTGCTTCTCAAAGTGAATCCTGCATATTCAAAGATTAATAGATTTATTAGATTTAGTATACTGGATTTATTATATAAATTGAAATTGTTGGAAATAGAAGTGACAAAAACTAAACAACTTTTCATGAGCACCTTGTGTGGGAAGAAGCCACAATTTTTGGAAGTGACAGGTATTATACTAATTGTCTCACCTGAGTGCCACTCGGCTGCTTTATAATTTCTTGAAATAAATATCAAACTGTTCATATTTTCAAACTTTAAAACTATGAAAACCCTAGGTATTTCAGTCATCTTTAAGTATCCAAAACCTTACTATGCTGCAATATTTATCTTTGTGACAACTGCAGATAAATGCTGAAGTCCTTGAAAGGGTATTACTTCAGCAGAAACCAAATAATTTCTACTTTGCAATTTGTTTGTTATATTTGAACTCTAATTGGGGTCATCCTCCCCCAGCCCCGAAAACAATCCATTTCCACCCTTCTTTTTTGTCTCTTTTTGTTTGGTATTCACCTCTGCTTAACCATAAGTAAAGCTACTTTCTGTCCTATCTGCCCTATCTGCACTAATGGACACAGTGTTTTTCAACAAGCACTCTCTGAGGCAGGCTCTGGCCAGTAAATCAACTGTAGTGTTAATCAATAAAAGTAATCAACCTCTGAGAATAACCTGTCTATTACAATATGTTGGCAACAAAGCATTTGCTGGTGTTTAAAACATTGTTTAAAGAGTAAACAAAAAGACACTGCTGTAATTTTTCTCCTTCTTTGGCTTGGCAACATTTGAATTTTAAATGAAGGTGAAGTTTAAATTCCTATGAGTATGAGAACATAAAAGAAAAAGACTGAAGAAATGTATGAAAGGAGGGCAAGCTGATCAATAGATTCCATATTTTTTGCTATGCATCCTTGAACAGATTTGCTGCTTGAGTGAGTTGCAAAATGTGTAATCATAAGAGATATTGGCTTTGTATCCTGAAAATGTGTTCCTTATCCAAATAAGATTAGATTTATCTCTAAATGGCGTTCACTTAGGGGTATTTACAGTATTATTATAGTGGAACATTTGTGACAGTCCTATTCAGTTCCTTTCATTGTAAGCCTCTATACTGAGAATCTTATAAATATGTGCTCAAATAGTATTATTAAACTGCATCCAGGTATTCTAAGGTGATTATTTAACTATTTTATACCAAGTGGAACTGCTTTAATGGCAGAGTTTGAGAGACCCACCAGAGTACCCTGGAGCCCAGTACCTAAGAAACTGTCCTTGAATATGGGAGATCTGGTCTCAGGTCCCTAGAGGGAGCTCAAACTTGCATCTCCCACATCTCAGTGAGTGCTTTAATCACTGGACTATTCAGTGCCAGGGTTGTGCCACTGTTCCCTCCCTCTTGGTTTTAGTGCATCTAGACCTTTTGCTTTTGTCAAAAATGGCAGAAATCATTTTATTAAAAACATTTTCCTTTTTAGTATTGCCAAAAATTCTGAAAAAATATAATTTGTCTGACCTGAATTGATTTTTTTTTCCAAATTCTTGGAACTGACAGCAAACTGAAAAATCACTTATTTCACCCAGCTCTACTCACAATTAAATCATCGTAAGCAGTAAGAACTCCAGGCTTTCAGTTTGCCCAGAGATTACTCAGGGATGCGGTAGTGGCAGGGAAAGTCTGATATACTCTTCAAAGATCTGCCCCCAACAAAGTCTGCCCACAGAAAAGCTCTGCCCACGTAATGCCAAAATAAGAAACCACTTAACTAGATTGTGCAGGTGTTCAAAATGTGAACCTAACCTCTCTTATGCTGATGTAGTGTGTCTCAAGGGCAGTCAGATTGAATTCCTCTAATCCTTATTTAGTTACTTTGGGTTTAGTCTTGTGGGGAGCTCCGTGGCTTTTGCAAAGAACAGCGACCCCAATTCTGTCTGAAAATGATGTGAGTTGAGGGTGAACAATACCATGCCGGACTTGTGCCTTGAGATTTGCATAAAAAAGCACAAGGGACCCAACCTTTTAAGGACCCAAGTTCTTTTCAGTTTCCAAAGATAACAAAGGAACTGAGGGCACAATGAGACTCACTGTGAGATGCTAAATGTGAAATAAATTCATTCTCAAATATAGCAAACAGAGCAAATAATTGAGTGGAGAAAACATGAGTTGCGCTTTGTTCCCAAGTACCACTCATTTCTGGCACCAAAAGAGCTACTACTCAAGGTTGTATGTACATGACATAGGCAGAGACTAAGGTAGAAAAATTAAATAAGGTGTAGCTTTTTAACTGCGAGAGTAATTAACAATGAGAACAACTTACAATAGGTCATAGTGAGGTCTCCATCACTGACAATTTTTAAATTGATGATGTTCTAAAAGTTCTGCTCTAGGAATTATATTGGGTAATTTCTATGGCCTGTGTTACGCAGGAGGTCAGATTAGATGATCCTGGTTGTCCCTGCTGGCCTTAGAATCTATAAATCTAGGAAAATCTGAATATAAAAATGTACAAGTCTCACAGAGATTCTCTCCCCCAACTCCAGAGTGTGTTGTTTTCATTGTTTTGCCACTGTATTAAGTCTTTTGTAGTTGAGACTGAGATGAAAATCTTCCATTTTCTTGTCTATAATGAGATGGCATGAAATGACTATGTACTTTTTGTAATGAATGCTGACATAAATGATTTAAATAAATTAATATGTAAATTTATTTTCTATGATACATAAGCGGCAATGGAGATCTGGCATAAAATACCATTTGGAGTATGTTAATGTTCAAAGGAGCAATATTTCTACATTGCAGCCAAGATCATAACTCATTTGTGCCACTTATCAGAGAGCTGCCCTGCAGATCTGATAAGTGGATTTAGCCCTTAATGTATAATCATAAATATTGGATATCTGCCTTATTGGTGAACTTTCTTGAGGTTTTAATTATTTTTATTCCATTTTTTTCAGTTTCTCCCTCTCTCTCATACACAAAGGAAACACAAACAATGAAAGAAAACTAAACAAAACCAAATCAAATAGCCAGAATGAAATAGAAAGAGTGATTGTTTTATATGCATACTGTGTGTCCTTCCATACAAGCCAGAAAACAGCTAGATTGCGAATTTAGACATAAGCCTGAGAAAGTGATGATGTGCAAATTGTACCACTTAGGGGTGGAACAGTTTCAAGGGAGAGACTGGAAGAACCCCCATCCCAAAATATCCTACAGACTCAAGAATAGGCCACTCACTTGTAATTTGGGATACTCAAGTTAAAATTCCTGCTCTGAATCAGTCAGAAAGGAGACTTAAAGTTGGGTCTCCCCCATCCAAAACGAGTGTGCTACCACTGATTTATAGAGTCAGGTAATACTTCACCTCTGGTTTTGTTAGTGGCATTTCTAAAATGCTCCCAAATGAAACATTTTGGCTAGTGAGCAGACAGATTGACCATTTGTACAGTTTTAGTACCAATTCCTTTATTCCAATACAGTTAATGCTACCCTGTTTTCATACAGTTAAGAAATGCTTGCTACCTGTATATATGACGAATCATATTGCAGGGTCGGAAATATTGACTGGATTTTAGGGAAATGTCAATCGTGGTAATATCACATCTTGAAAATTTGGTTCAGCTTGAAGTCACATCTTGACTAAGAACCAAAGAATGTTAGTTCATCCCACCAAAAGAACAGCAGGTAGCAGATTTCTGGACAGCTGCACATTTCTAATTAATCTATCTTGCTCTAAAGCACAGGAAAAAAGTTACTATTTTTAAGGGCTACCTAGAACAAACAAACAAAAATCCCTCCTTCACCATTATTATACTATCAGGCCACTTCTAAAAAAAGGCTAATAGTCTCTCTCCATTCTCTACTGAAGTGATTATAAACTCCTACTCACTTATATAAAACTCCCACGTAGTAATAATCATTTCATTTTACTCTAACACTTGCTATAGTGTAACACCCTGACCTTCCAATAGTGTCATGCCATGCACATGAGGCACAATGAGTAATTATTATAATTACCTTTTCTGAAATCTTACTCTTATAACTTAACTACTTAGCATTTGCCTTATTTATATATTGGAATGAACTCTCTTAAACTCTGACTCACTTTTTTGTTTAAATAGTCCCCACAAATACCACTTATAATATCTTCAAAACTTCACAATTAGTGTTCTAGCAAATGCAGGTAACAAACCTTCCTAGTTTCTTAGGGTGCATCAACACTGCACCATAGGTCAAAATAAGGTATGCAATTTGAGTTATGCAAATTGCGTATCTTATTTCAATCTTATTCCGAAATAGCTTAATTTCGAAATTTGGCACTGTCTACATAGCACTTATCTTAAAATAAATCACTATTCCGAAATATCTCTTATTCCTCGTGAAATGAGATTTAAAGGGGTGTTGGAATAGTGAGCCCGTTATATTTCAAAGTAACCAGTGTGCTCAAAAGATGAGGAATAGCTATTTTAGGATACCTCTGTATCCTAAATAGAGCTGCAGTGTAAATGCTGCCTTAGTTATTAGATTAGACTGGAACAGAGCTCAATAAGGCTGGTCAGGAATTCCTGCTTTTTTGGTTTTTGAAAGAAAATGCTGACACGTTGAAATAAAAAATTCTTGTTGAAGGTTTCTTGGGTTCAGGGTAGAACTCTGGAACAAAATGAGAGACCAACTAGTCAACTGTGCTTAGAATAACTAGTTGGTTAGGGCAGGGGTGTGCAACCTGTGGGCAAGGGGGTTACAGTTGTCATCTTGCGGGGGGTCGCAGCGCCGAGCCAGCCATCATTTTATTTTCCCGGTTTGGTTTTCGACATGCGCGCAGTTTGGGCGGGGGGAGTGGCAGGGGAGCGGATTGGCACTTGAAATTAAAGGGGCTGCAACAAAATGTTCTGGACGGCTTTTTTTTTTTCTCAACCAAAATTTTCCTGGCCCTGGGGGGTTGTGAATTAAAAAAGGTTGAGACCCACTGGGTTAGGGCACTCGCTCATAGGTTAATGTCTCTATTACCCTGATTCAAACCCTATTACTCAGGAGTCCCTGAAGTTTACTGATAACATCCTCAACTCCTCCAGAAATGCTCAAAGCATTATGGAATTCCCCAGTTTGTAAGGGGGAAATACCTTGAACCATCTCTGCAATCACTGATGTGGTAACTTCTTGATAGTTAAAGATGAAAATTACTTTTAAGCTCAATTTTGAATGCTCTAAAAACTCAAAAAAACAACCAACCAACTACAAAACCAGCCCCCCTTTCCACAGCAGATTTTAAATGTGATGCCAGTAAAGTAAGTGTCTTTTGTATTGTTTTCCCTAAATAGCACGTAATTTGAATAAGTTTGGCAATAGCTGTTAATGTTTTGACATTTTTTTCAAGCTTTCTCTTCGGTGTGGAGAGATTGTGACTAGGGTTGTAATAGTGTACACATTTAAAAGGTTAACCGATGAGCCTGGATTCATTGGTTAATCTTCACGGTTACATGCAAGGCAGGGGGGAATAGGCGGGAGCCAGTGCTTGTGGGAAACTGTCTTTTAAGTAGGCTTTTAAGCCTCTAAGATTTTCTATCCTTGGGCAGGTTGAATTTTCTTTTGGGGGCGTTGAAATTTCTTATGTGCAGATTGAATTTTCTTTTGGGGAGAGAGATGGGAGCAGGAGCTGAGATGTCAGGGTTTCTCCCTGCTTCAGGAGGGGTTGTTTCCTGTTGCTGTCTGAACTTATAAGACAACATGCTGACATCCCCAAAATCACATGGTCTCCCCTTTGCCCCACATGGTCACCCTCTTGCGCCACATACACATACACTCCCTGTCACACTCTCTCGCCTACCCCCAGACTTCTGTTGAAAAGTAATTGTCAGTGTAGCAGGATGACCATGGAGCAATGGCACTAAGAAACCTACATCATTTGAAAGTTAATGCTCCTTGCGGCATTGCAAACCATTCTCATATCATCCTGTGGTATGTTGCACAGTGGACTAGCTACCACAATGTACTGCTTTTAAAGTCCCATATTATCATCCGCTCTACCCAAAAACCTTAAATGATTTTAATGAATATAAACAATCCACATGAAAACAGGTGCTCCATGAATTCTTGATTTATAAACAATCACATACTGAATGCAGCCATCCTCCACTCTTCATTACAATTCCAGATGAATGTCTGTGTGACGTTTGTCACCAAACACACAGTAGAGTATGTATTGATTCAAACTAGCAGAATTTTTCCAGGATCATGGGGAAAATGTTTGTTGAATTTTCTATGGAAAATTTTACTTTTTTTTTTTCCCCGAAAAAGAGCTGAAAACTCTTGATTCATGGGAATTGTAGTTTAGGTGCTTCAAATCCCTTTGGACCATTGCAAGTGTTGTTGAAGTTGTAAGATCTAAAGGGAAGCAAAGCTGGGAGTGGAGAGTAGAAATCAGTGCATGAAACCTAGGGCACTGCGGAGAGCTGACTTGTAGATACTTAGGGACCAAGGGTCAGGAAATGCAAATCTCTGAGTTCTTTGGGACAGGAACCATCATTTTGTTGGTGAGGTTCCTATACCAAGAACAACAGGACCTGAGTTCCATGTGGACCTGTGCATTTGCCTAAGTGAACATCCTTTTTGGTGTCACTGCTCTTCAGAGTTGTCCAACTCTCAGAGTCATCGAATCATAGGTTTTAATACAGAAGACAACTTGATGCAATACCAAGATGATTTTTCTCGCATTTACTGTAAATGGCTCCTTTGCCTAAGTAAACAAGGGTGGTGGTTGTGGGGAGAAGGGAAGTTCAGGGCAAAATAGTATCAGAGACCTAGACAAATTGAAAAGGAGAGGATTAAAAACCATTAACCAAAGCAGAAGTTTGAGTTTTTCAGGCCAATACATCTATAGAACACCATTTAAAAAAATTACCAAAATCTGTCTGAATCCAGAAGTTCATTAAAAATGTAGAAATATGGACTTTTTGAATTTGGCTAAGTATTAGACTTTAAAATAAACTGAAATAAATCTGAAAATTTTTAGTATTAATATTCCCAAGAGGGTCAAAACAAATTATTGCTGGGTACATAATTGTAACTGCTAAAGGAATCTTTACATTATTTTTGAATAAATATTGTGGAGAAACATAAACATCTTTTATCTTCTAGTGTGGAATGAAATAATAAAAGACTTGGAGGAATGGAACAAATACAAAATTTCTTGGGTAGATAGGGTAACCTCAATAAAGACGAATGTCTTCCTGATGTTGTTTAGTCTTAGGGGAATTCTGCAATTGTTGCATTTGGAGCTATAGTAAAATTGCAGAATTCCCCCAGGACAAGTGGTTGTTTTATTATTTCAGTGCATCCAGGTTGGTACCCCTGACATGACATTAAAAACACAGCAGGAGGTACCATTAAAATTCCTATAGCAGGGGTTCTCAAACTTTGTGATACCGTGACCCCCCTCTAAGTTGCTCATGACCCCCTGGGGGGTCAGGACCCACAGTTTGAGAAACGCGGTCCTATAGAAACATAAAACACAAGGGACAAGTTCTTCAGTTCTGCTTAAAGTAGGGTGGACTCGCTTTCCCTGTTTGAGTTTGTTACTGCTATTAATCAGTTGGGTTAACATCCAAACTCTGGGTAAAACTTGAAAAAGACCAGAGCAGAAATAAAGCTATCTATATTAATTGTTGGGTTAAAAAGTATTTTATATCACACACACACAAAATCCATCTTTCATCCAATCTACCTTAGCAGCTTTGGACTTTTAAAAAAAATCTGCTACTGTGGCCCTCTCATTTAGCATCCTTCATTAATAATCAGGAATTTATCCCTAGGAAATATCGAAGAGGCTATTCATTGTAAGAGCTGAGATTACTCTATTCAGACATCTGTTCCTGAATCCTAAAATGAGATCGTACCAAGATAAATATAATAGTGTCAGTAATATAAAGATCCTGTATTTTCCATATTGACAAGTCAAATATTTTATTGTAAAGTCAGGATATATGACAACTGTAACTAGACCTTTCACCATGTTTGAAAAGTTGATCAAGGAGCATGCTAGAACCAAATATTTAATTTTTAAGATGTATACACCCCCCCCCATACACATACATGTACACATACACACACAATATTGCTTGAAAAAAATCATTTATAAGAAAAAAAGGGATTTGAATAAGGACATTGTGCTGAACTAGAGAGAAGGGGATATACAGCTTCAAATTATGAAGATAATAAATAATGTTAATAAATTACTGGAGAGATGACATTTAAGTCTATTTAAGATCCATCATGGAGCTGCTCTATTTGGGTGTGTCAATACTGCAACTCAACTCGAAATAAGCTATGCAATTTGAGGTACGCAAATTGCATAGCTTATTTTGAGTGCATTTCAAAATAGCTTATTTTGTAATTTGACACTATTCCAAAATGTCCTTTAATCCTTCAGGAATGAGGTTTACAGGGACATCAGAATAGTATGCCTGTTATTTCAAAAGATATTTCCATATACCAGGCTTGTTCAAAAGACACGACATAGCTATTTGGGGATACCAGAAGTATCCTGAAATAGCGCCACAGTGTACACATACCCTTTGATGGGTTTTAGGGAAAGGGGAATATACTTGTACTTGTGGTAGTTGCAGATAATTTTGGGAGAAAATTATTAAGGAAATTAATTTTATGCCAGCTTCCCAGAGAGCCTCTGGCCCACTTATTTAATACTCCAGTAAAGGATCTACAGAATGACAAATTAATTACTTTTAAATTTTAACACCAAGACTTACTATTGCACATTATTGGAAAAATTTGATTGCTTCTATGGAATTGTGGTAGAGGAAAACATGTGCTGTCCTTGTAATGGAAAAACATTCACACTGAGTATTTACATACGAGAAGTGCCAAAAAATTGTAAGTATTCAGAAATTTGGTCACTCTAGCATACTCAGGAGGATGGCTCCCCAGTTATCAAGCAGGAATCCTTAGCCAAGTTCTTTTAATATAAACCTGATCCTGAATAAGTAATAAGTAATGTTAGATGCAGTAGGTTAGACATTCATTGTAACTTTGCCTTAATAAAAATATATTTTTAAAAACCTAAAGCCAGTGATTAATCTCTGCATGTATAAGTGGGCCAATTTACAGTGCAAGGTATGCAGTCCTCTAAGGCTAGAGTATCTCTTACACATTATAATTTACAGCATTCTTCCCTACATGAGATGTATCTGGGGAAAACCTCTAAATAATTTAAACCCCACCCTGTGTGTTTGGGAAGCAAGATTTGCTCATGGGTTTTGATTTGCTTAATCAGAAAAAAATGGAAACCAGTGGAGAACTTTAGCAAAATTTGACAAGACTTCAGCATTACATTGGGTTTATTACAATCTGATTTTGAAAAATACAGTGGGATAAATATTTGTTTTTCCTTGTGTGCACACACAGGTAAATTACAGCATATGTGTTTTTTTAATAATGCAACACATCAGTGCATGCTTTAAATCATCTAACATTTAACTGTGTCCAAAGAACAGCATTTACACCCCCTGCAACCAGTGGTTTTTACGGGACCTAATACTAATGCACATGTTTATCTTGAAAATTAAGGAATTTGGTTTCTAGCTCTGCCACAGACTTCCTATGGTTTCCTGTGCTACTCATTTATGATAAACATTTCAAAAACATCTAAATTACTTAGGAGCTTAAATGCCATTAAAGGCTGATGGGATTAAGGTTTCTAAACAAATTAAATGCTTTAGAATATTTTACTCTTGATAATTGTGCCTCATTTCCCCATCCATGAAAGGGGAATAATTCTACTTTTCTCTTTTCCTCTGATGGTTTTATCTATTTAATTGTAAGCTTTTGGTTCTAGAACTGTTGACTACTTTATGGGGCCCAAATCTCAGTTGAGATCTCAAAGCATTACTGTAATATATAGAATAAGAAGTGAATGCACAGGAGTTTGCAAGCTTATGTGTGTGCTCCTACATTTGTATTTGCAAACATAGAACTTGGGGTCTGAAAATGTACCTGTCTGTATTACCCAGGTCAATCCATTCTCATAGACCAACATATATATTTAGGTCATAGCCTAGTCCTGTTGAAGGCAATGACAAATGTCATTGATTTCAAGGAACCAATATGAGAAATCCAAATTGTAGAACCCAGCTCAAGTATTTTAGCTGGGTCCCAAGGAAATCCATGGGAGAAAACAATGAGGAATTCTCCTCCTGAGGCCTGAATAGTAGCAAAGTGGATCTGAGGAGGACACCCTAATTGCCTCTAACAGCTTTCATGAGCCTCACCTCTCTGCAATTGCCCAACAAACCCCCATTACATGGGACTCAACTCCACAGAGCACATATTTATTCCCTTCACCTGAGTCCTAGATCACGTTGAGAAATGGGACATTAATTCCACTACCAGGAGATGTGAGTACTTACAAACATAAGTGAAAGGATTACTCCTAGGTGAAATCTCTGTATCCAATTGGCCTTGTAGTGGAAAAATATTGAGTGGAACTTTATTATTTTTTCAAATTATTGTAGGGGGTTCCTCTAGATTTTCCACCTCTCCACTTCAGAAGCTTCTATTTCTCATTCCTTCTCTTTCTTGTATCTTGAGAGAGCTTTAGAAGTTTCCCATTTCTCCCTGTATAGAGCTAGAACAAAACAAAGATAATTTCATTTTGCAAACTTAAGCCTGAGGTGGCACAAAACACGGTTCTAAGTAAAAGTCACCGGCTGAAGGACAAGGGATGTATAGATAAATGGTTCCAATTTTGGCCTGTTTATCTTTTATAATTAATAGGAAGTAAACCTTTGTAGTAAATGTCAATATCATATATATTGTTAACTGAACAAAAAAAAATTCTGAAAGATTTCAGTAGGGTGGCCCAAAAGTTTACTTTGTATTTATAATAAGGAGCAGCCATTAGCTGAAAACACAGTGGGAAAGTACTATGCATGCACAGTCAAAAGCAAAATCTACTCTCAACTCCCTTGAAATTCTTCAGTAACTAACTCCAATACAATGCTGATGTCTTCTGAAGTAATCCTTGCCACTTTCTATTTGTGTATCAGTGCCTTTCTTCCTTTCCCACTGTGCTTTACAAAGGAATAAGTTACCAACTAACAGTGACTATAGAGAAAAGTGGCAGCTCACACACAGCCTTGGAAAATAGAATCTATTTATCTGAGAAGGGGAAATGTCAAGAAACTGGGGTTATCTCAAAATGTTTTTAAAGAGCACTATGGATTCTTTCACTTTGACCTTGACAGCCTTGAGAGACAAGGAAAATGGACTGCTTTAAAGTCTGATCTGAATTTTTGTGTGTGCCTGTTTTCAGTTGTCAGTATTATATGCCTTAATAATACATACAAGGGATAAAATGTTTTAGATCTGTCCAAAGTATGTCTTTCTTTTCAGAGAACTAAATTCTCCCTGCCCCTTGCCTTGGCATGCAGAGTGTACCTGGAGGCTTCTTGGCACTTGCCTCCTTTCCTTCCCCCATCACATGCCCCACATGTCAAATGTCAGGATCATTTGAAAGGGGAGTGTGGGTCCTAATTCTATTTGAGCATCTATAGGTCAAATTGCCCCTTTGGGAAGGGTGTGACATCTTTTTCTCTTTACAAAGAAGTCACACAGGCACAGTTGGGTCCTCAAAGTAAGATAATTACTAAATACATAGAACAATGCATGGCCCGACTTGTTTCTGGTAGCTTTTAAACCATAAAAATCCAGTGAGCGCCACTGGAGGGCTCACAAACTATTTAAACTACCTATTCCTATGCTCAACAGAAGGGGCACTCTCCTGCTTTAAACTAAGTTCTATTTTGTGCAATCTTCCTGGCTGTCAGCCATACTGCCAACAGCCCTGGCAGGGCTCCTAGTCACAGGCCTTCCAGCTGCCTGACTCCTGGCCACTGAGGCTCTCTGGTTCAAGAACATCTATGGTCCTGCTGGATCATGGATATTGCAGGACCAGAGAGTCCCAGCTTAGAGAGGTTTAAACCGAGTGTATAGGGTGAATACATGGTAGATGTATTTTCAGTTATTCTGCCATAAATCTGGCATAATTCCATAAACTTCAATGGCTGTACCATAAGTAATGGTATGTAATTTTGCATTTATGATTTTTGTATCCTCATTATCACTAAGGGTGTGTCTAGACTACAGGGATTTGTCGACAAAAGTGGACTTTTGTCAACAAAACTATACCTGCATCTACACTGCTGCTGAGTCCTGTCGACATAACGTTGACAGAACTCAGCAGTTTTGTCGACGGCTGTAAACCTCATTCTACGAGGAATAACGCCTTCTGTTGACAGAGTTCTGTCGACAGAAGGCATTATTGCATCTACACTTTCCTTTGCATCTACACTATCATGTCGACAAAGCGGTTTGCTTTGTCGACAGAACTGGATGTAGTCTATATGCTCTTTGTCGACAGAAGCTTTGTCGACAAAAGCCTGTAGTCTAGACGTACCCTAATGGTTGCTGTAACACAATTCTCACATTCATAGTACAAAATCACTTAAACACTTATAATAGTGTATTTCAGAGAAAGGATTTATATTAATTAGATTTAATTTGTATATTAGTATTAAAAAATACATTGTATGAAATGTCTATTTAAAACTACTAGGGCCTGCTACAGCTAGGACTTTACTCTTGGGAGCTTTATTTTGGTAGAGAAGGTGCTGAAGAAACAAATTATTTTTAACTCTACAAAAGGAAATAAAAGCTGTTATCTTGCAAGCTGCTATTCACATAGGGTACGTCTACACAGCAGTGTTATTTCACAAAAGCTGACGTTATTTTGAAATAACACAGTCCGTATCTACAGTACACACAGTTATTTCAACATAATGTCAAAATAATGTCAAGCTGAAGGACTTCTTTCTCTGACTCCTATAATCCTCATTGTACGAGGAGTAAGGGAAGTCAGAGGAAGAGTGCTCTTCCTTGGACTTCCTGCTGTGTAGACAGTGCCAAAAGCCTGATTGAGCTATTTTTACTTAAGCTATGCAACTGACATAGCTCAAGTTGCATAGCTTATTTTGGCTTTAGCCCCGCTATGTAGACATACCCATACAGTCACCTATTTATTTCAGTGCGAACCTGCATGGGTACCAGTGTCTGCCCATGCAGAGCAATTACCAAGAAATAAGCCTAATTATTTAGAAGATCGCTGAACTTAAACAGATGGTTTGTGATGTACAGAGTCCAAAAGTGAAAAGTATGAAATATCCAACATATCCAAATATCCAACCCAGCTGCTCTGTCCCGGCTTCCCCGATTCAGCCGCTGGTCAGTTTCAGCAGCAGCTGACTTGGGGAAGTCTGGGGCAGAGCAGCTGGGGTGCTGCCGGGTTGGTCCCGCAGCGCCGAGGGGCGCATCCCCCCCCACTCCACCCCAGACCCTTCATAGCCCCCTGTTCCGATAGTCCGGCATATTTGATAATCCAGCAGCCCTGGGTCCTAAAGGTGCCGGATTATCAGAAGTTTACTATACTATGTGATGCTACACTGGGAATTCAGTATGCCGCTGTGATGGTCACAAAATACAGAGCAAAATAACATTTATGTCTGATGTTCCAACAAAATGCTTATTTGCATAAAACACCGAAGAAACTTTTCAAGAGCAAGAATAGTCATCCACGTGGAAATATTATATCCATAATGTTGTCAAAGTCAGTGCCTGCATGGATTATTATCATCTGCTTTGTATGTGGCAGTCAGGTTTTATAAGCTACAGTTGTCTATGGACAGCTAGAATTGTTTCCAGCTATTTTGGGAAAGATTCTCTTTTATCTCCACAGGCTAGCATGATTTTCTCTGATATGTTTCCCACTTTTTTCAGCATTCATGGACACCTTTCAGGCATTTACACCTATTAGTAAAACCTGACAGGCATCCCACTGGATAATGAATAATTCAGTTTGATTAATACAAGTTTTATGTAAGTAACTAGTGCACAGAATAATCATGATTGGGGACTTTGGAAATTGCAAACTCCTACACCAAGTCCTTTCAGAGAACTCTTTACATCCATGTGGATCTTCACCACCCAACTCTGTTCATGGTGTGCCAGTGACACACTGACTGGATGGAAAATAAACAAGATAATTGATCTTGCCAGATCATTGCTTTCTCTCCTCTCTTTTGCCTCACTAGCCCTCTGATTTAATTACGTTAATGGTATCATTCTTTTCTGAACTGTAAACTCTTTGGAGTAAGGGCTCCTGTTTTTCAAAGCCTACAAGAGGATTTGTATGAGCCGTGTGCTAAATTCCCTAACTGACTTTAAAAATCTCAGCT
Source organism: Rafetus swinhoei (assembly GCA_019425775.1). Taxonomy (NCBI): domain Eukaryota; kingdom Metazoa; phylum Chordata; order Testudines; family Trionychidae; genus Rafetus; species Rafetus swinhoei. Next base: position 63,195,759 of record CM033427.1, read on the forward strand.
GTTACTTTCCTTTATGTGTCTGTATGGATCACACACAGTACTAGTACTGTGCAAAGAATTCATACTGATCTTACATTATAAGATCACTCTGGACAATGGAACATGCTTTGTGGCAAATATTTATTTTATGAATATAAATTAAGTATATTTTATTCACTATGAAATATTGCTTTGTATTTACATATTTAATGTATATTTACTTAGGAATAACCCATTGAAATTAATGGAATGTAGGTACGGAAGAATAATATACAATGATGCTATAGTACATTGTATAATAGCAGTAAAAATGAATAACAATAAAATTGCATCATAGACAATGAATATACTATGATAATGAAAGATGTCACAGGTGTAGTTTCACCATGAAATTTATACTATTGGGAAGCATAATTATCTGTTTTTAATGTAGGGAAAATACAATGATGTTAATTGTGAGTTGGACAACAATGCATAAAATATAGTATACGGCTTGATTAAACAGACAACAGTTTTAAATTACTTTCCTGTGCTTACTGATTAAATGCAGCTAGTAACTTATTCCCTATTCTGTGTGCTGCTGGTCATTTTATCAACAATTTTAATTTTGTTACTTTGCTAACAACTTTTTAGATAATTTTGAGAATTGCTCTTAATATTGTGCAGTAAGTATAGAATAACCATCAGGGAAACTCTGAAATTCTCAATCTTATCAGGCAGTATTTAACTATTAAAAATTACATTTTTATGTCTGCTCTGCAGTTATAAACCACTTCTAAAACCAGCACACACAAATGCACCAATGTAGAACTTTCCTTTGGATCTCCCAGTGTGGGTTTCGCTGTCCACTCTTTAGTAGCAGATTGTGGAAACCTTATGGTGGTGAACGCTAATTCAGATGAACTGCTTCTTTGGCTATGTTTACCTTACAAGCTAGGAGTATATTTCCTCTTCTCATGTATACATACTCACACTAGCTTCTGTATAAGTAGCAGTGGAGCATGGTAGCATGGTTAAGTAGCAGTGGAAGCATGGCTGAATTGTACTGAATACAGATCTACTGTTTTCAGAGGTACACAGATCTGGGCCAGATGATGTAAAGGCATAGAAGAATATCAGGAATTTGGGAGCTAGGTAGCAGTTTGCCACAGTTAAAGGCAAGAAATTGGTTCTATGCAAGTAGATATCCAGTTTCCAGTGGAACATTTTACAGGACTAAAATGCACTTCTATGCTAACATAGCTTTGCTCCTTCAACTATTCTCATCCCCCTTTTCCCACTTATTGCTTTCCCGCTTTCATTCATTTAAATTCTGAGGCTGCCCTTTTTATGTTTGTGATTTGGGAGGAAGAGGAGGATATTGCACAAGATACATTTGAAAATCCTACCCTTAGGCACTCTGAAAATTCACATGGCTGGACCATGTGTATAACATTTGGCTGTGATTTTTTTTAAGTGTATATATTATTAATTTTTTTAAAAGTACGAATAACCACCACTGTGGACCTATAACAACATAGATATTTGGCTACAAGTCTTTGAAAATTCCAAAGACAGTGCCCAAACCTGTAATGGGTGCTTAATAAACCTATAATGGATGCCTGTAATTGTGATGAGAAAATTAGAAAGTTTTTGAAGATGCCCACTGTAATATGCTAATTCAGCTGTGAGAAGGTACTGCTGATACCTCATCATTACTGACTGTCCTAAAAGTTAAGTCTCGGTTGAATCAATCAGATTGTTTCCCTATTAACTATAAAACAAAAAGATCACCCCCTGAGCACTCAGTTCTTTACAAATGTGGTGTTATTGTTCTTATCTTGGATCCCCTGTCTAGAAAATCTCTAGGAGAAACTCATCCCTGTTCAGAGAGCCAACACAAGAATAGTGCACCTTTTAAGTCAGAGGTGTGGAACCTCAGGCCCATTGACTGGATGCAGCCCCCAGCTTGCCTGCATCTGCTCCCTCCTCCCCCCGAGGCTCAGCCCTACCCCCACCATTGGGGAGCCCGTGCTGGCACTCTAGACCCTCTCCTGCTTCTCATTTGTGTGCAGCCCCTGCCTGATTTTGTTGTGGGTCAGCGGCCCCCGACCCAAAAAAGGTTCCGCATCCTTGTTTTAAGTCTTATATTTACATTCTCATTTTCAGCCCATCCTTTCCAGAAGCTGGCATAGCTGAGTGACAATGGAGTTTGTGTATGGAGATAAGTAAAAAGAATAGTGTGTCATTTGCATATTGAATCTCTCAGTTTCTGTTTGCAATTTTGTTATTGTCATTAAGGAATAGAAGAAAACAATATTTAGGTCAGTGACTTCAAATTTTAAACCAGCATCATTTGAATACCTTCGAAATGTATTCAAAACCATCTTCTCTCTTCTCCCTGCCTACTGTTTTAATCCCAGTTTTATGATCTGTCTAGGGACTTGTTTGCATGCTAGTACTATTACAAACCAGGCAGAGAAGGTGTATATACTAAATATTTAGAAAGAGAAGTTCAATATGTCTTATTAAAACCAATAGGACATAACAGGTCAAGATGTCTAGACAGAAAATTAACTTGGGAAGAACTTTTCTTCTTGTAGAAATAGTTTCTTTCCCCTTTATAAAATAGCTCTTGATGTAGAGTTATCACAACAATTTAATGTCTTTCTCTCTCTAGGAAATTCTAAATGTAATGCAATTAACTTCCAATTGTACTTTTCACTCTTGCATTTTCCCCAGCACAACTGACTGCTAGATTCCTTCCATTTTACACTGAATGTCTTATGGTCATCTTAGCAGAAATAGCCTCCTAAACTTACTTTGTTTCATTGAACTATGTCAAATAAAGCAAAGTGAGTAGGAGAAATTGGGATCTTTTTGTAAATAACAGCAGCATTGGCTTGCTGTTATTTGTGGGGATCATATTCAGGGGTGAAAGGAATTTAAAATTCTTACTTATATGGGGGGCCCCAGCTCTCCTCCAGCCAGCCCTTCAGTGCTATATGGCGTACACTGCACTGGTCTCCAGCTGCTGCTGTGGTAGTGGTGGCAGTGTTTGAAGACTGCTAGATCATGGGGCCCCTGGGGCAGCTGCCCCTCCTCTTTCCCCCTTCTTGGTGGCCCTTCCCCTCTCCATTGGCAGCCTTGCCAATAGGGTCGAGCAGTGCTGCCACAAAAGTGCTTTTATGTCATTCCCTCTTTCCCCCTTCTCCCTTCATTGACCATCCTGGGGCAAAAGGGGCAGTGATGTTAAAACATGGCAACTCTTTAACATTAGCTGTGCACAGGCCCATATTGGCAGCCACTTCTTACCAGTACGCTGCAACGACCTGTACTAGCCCACTTTTACCTCTAATTCTGTTATTCATTGCTTTGAGTGTGTATACAAAGTTTCAGTCATCTGATCAGGGAGCAGACACAATAGCAAACACAAAACAGTCAAAATGAGCAGCTCACAAAAAAATCTATAGGCTGAAAACTTTGCAGAAGTCAGGATTGTCTCAGAAACTTGATAAACAGAAATCAGAGTTTCATTTTTAATGACTGCTATTTGCATTGCATCATTTTGTGTCATAATCTCACCACAATATGCCAACCATTGAAGAACCCAAAACTTGCACAACTGTCCTCAGAAGCTTTAGCAGAGGCACATTGCTTCCTTGGGATGCTTCACTTCGGTTTTTTATATAAATCATGGCTGAGGAAATTCATGAACATTTGGTTCAGAGGGGTAGCCGAGTTAAGGGAAGGAGGGAGGGGGGAGAAGGAAAAAAAGAGAAAGAGAAGGAGGGGAAAAAAGGGAGGGAAGGAAGAAGAAAGAGAGACAGTGAGTAGATAAGCTTCAGAGGGGTAGCCGAGTTAGTCTGTAACAGGAAAAACTTAAACAACAAATAGTCTAGTAGCATCTTAAAAACGAAATAGTTACAAGAGGCTGATAAGAACCATTAACACCTCCATTGTTTGGTTGGTAGGTTAATTCATAGGTCGTAGTGACATCCTGGATTTCTATATTCAATGCTTCTGCAACCGTGCACAGACTGACATTATGCGCAAACAACAACAAGTGACCTATAACCTCAGCCTCACTGAATGCTATGCTGTCCAGACTCTCTAAAACAACTCTGACATTATAATCAAGCTGGCTGACAAAGGGGGTGCTGTGATCATTAGGAATAAGTTGGACTACGAACAGGAGGCAGCTAGACAGCTCTCCAACACCACATTTTACAGACTTCTCTCCTCTGATCCTAGTTCAGAATACAAAAGAAACTATACCATCTTCTTAAGGAACTCCCTGCCTCTACTCGGGACCAAATTCACACAGACAAGCCTTCTGAACACCAAGCAGGATTATTCTATTTGCTTCCCAAAATCCATAAACCTGGAAACCCTGGATGTCCCATCATTTCATGTATTGGCACACTCACTACTGGATTATCCAGCTATGTAGACTCCCTCCTCAAACCCTATGATACCAACATTCCTAGCTATCTCCGAGATACCACTGACTTCCTGAGGAAATTAAAAAGCATTGATAACCTTCCTGATAACACCATCCTTGCCACCATGGATGTAGAAACTCTCTACACCAATATTCCATATGAAGATGGACTACAAGCGATTAGAAACACTATCCCAGAGGTTACCATGGCAAATCTGGTAGCAGATGGATGTAACTTTGTTCTTACCCACAATTATTTCCAATTTGGAGACAAGTTATATCTCCAGATCAGTGGCACAGCCATGGGTACCCTCATGGCCCCACAGTACGCTAACGTCTTTATGGCTGACTTAGAATAATGTTTCTTCAACTCCCGTCCCCTATTACCCCACCTTTACTTATGCTACATTGATGACATCTTTATCATTTGGACCCATGGCCAAAAAACACTGGACGAATTCCACAGAGATTAACAACCTACACCCCACCATCAATCTCAGCCTAGACCATTCAACACAAGAGATCCATTTCCTGGACACCACAGTACAAATCACTGATGGTAAAATCAATATCACTCTCTACAGGAAGCCCACTGACTGCTACACTTACATACATGCCTCCAGCTTCCATCCAGGACGCACGTCTATAGACGATCCATCGTCTATAGTCAAATCCTTAGATACAACCGCATCTGCTCCAATCCCACTGACAGAGACCAAAAACTTCAAGATCTCTATCAAGCATTCGTAAAACTCAATTACTCACTGGAGAAAGTAAAAAAACAGATAGAAAGGGCCAGACAAATACCCAGAAACCAGCTACTTCTAGATAGGCCCAAGCAAATCAACAATAGGACACCACTTGTTACTACCTATAGCCCCCAACTCAAACCCTTCCAGAACATTATCAATAACCTACCACCTATACTGGAACAGGATGCTATACTCCGAGAGGCTCTGGGTGACAGACCTATACTCTCCTATAGACAACCACCTAACCTCAGGAAGATTCTTACTAACAACCACAGGGCATACCACTTTAAAACTAACTCTGGAACTTTCCCTTGCAACAAACCCTTTTGCCAGCTTTGTCCACATATTTACTCTGCAGACACTATCACTGGACCTAACCATGTCAGTTATTTGTTTACTCCTTCATTGTATCCCTTTTGTTATATAATAGTCATGCCAATTCACTTTCAGAATATGATCTGAAGAAGTGGGTCTGCCCCACAACAGCTCATTACCTAATAAACCATCTTGTTAATCTTTAAAGTGCTACATGACTGCTTTTTTTGGTTTTACCACGATCAGACGAACATGGCTACCTCTCTGTTACTTCTCATTGTAATCAAGTCACCTCTTTTTGGTAAGCTAAACAGGATGAGCTCTTGAATTGGTCTCATTGCAAGGCATTTTCTTCAACCCTGGAATCATTTTTGTGGCCCTCTTCTGCCACCTTCTCCAATTTTCCAATATCTTTTAAAAAATTTAGACACCAGGACTGGATGCTGTAGTCTAGTATTAGACTCATCAATGCTGCATACAGGCTGCCGCGAAGGAGCAAGCAGCGCAAATGGCCTCTCTCTCTTCTCATCCTACTGCCTTGCCCTCTCTGTCTCTCAACTCTCATCCGCCTCCTGCCTCTCTCTCCTTCTCTCTCTCTTTCTCTTCTCCCCCTCTCACTCTGTGTTTCTCTTCTCCTCCTCCTGCTGCGTCTCTCTCACTCTCTCTCTCGCTGTCCTCCGCCTCCTCTCTGCCTCCTCCATTCTCCTCTGTCTCCTCTGTGTCTGCTCCGCTTTCCTCCTTTTGAATCTGGTGCCCTTTCCTGACGTCAGAGGTGCACGCTCGTCCAGGCCCCGCCCCCTGGCTGTTCCCTCTGGGCGATGCTGTTACCTCTCACCGTAGCACTCGGCTGACTTCTGCACCGCTCAGCCGGGCCACCGCGCGGGAGCAAGTGGCGCAAGCGGTCATTTGGGCCCCACGCTGTCCATGCAGCACCCCCGTTACAGAGTCACAGATATTGGGCTACTTTATTTATATATTTTACTGCTACTATTTTATCATTGTTGTATTATATGTATGCAGTTAACATTTATCAACCAAACTTGTAATCTCATCAGAGAATGAAATCAGGATTGTTTGACAAGATCTATTTTTTATATGGCATGTTGTCTTGACATATTTCTGTCCTTTAAATTTTTTATTATTTTAATCCTACATCAACTTTTCCATTATTTTGCTCAGAATTGATGTCAGGCTAACTGGCCTGTCCTTACCTGGGTAATCCTGTTTGTGCCTTTTGAATATTGGCATAACTTCAGTGTACTTCCTGTCTTCTGGAATGTTCCTGGTATTCCATGATTTTTTGAAAATTAACAATAGTTTTAGTGCTCGTGGGCGTAAGTTATCTAACCCTGGTGCCTTAAAAATGTTTATCCTTAGATATTATTTAACATCATCCTTAGCTATTAGGAATGGAAAGTAATTCTTCATCCTTTTTTAATGTGCATATATCTTCCTTCTTTCCATAAGAAGAAAATAGGTACTTATTGAAAAATTCTCCCTTTTCTGAAATATATATTGTTTTCTTAGTCTAGTAATGGAACTTTTGTTCCTAATGTACTTTTTAAAATCCTTAGTGTTCTTAGCACTGTCAGCCTTGGATTGCTCCCTGTTGTTCTTTAGCTTCCCTTATCAATTTTCTTCACCATGTTATTTCTAATTTATATTGCTTTTATCTTATCTTTTCCCCATTTTACCTCATTTTTATATGTTGCTCTTTTATTTCAAATTGCTGCCATCACTCAGGATGGGCTTTTAGTCAAAGTTGTCTTTCTCAGTTGTGGAATGATAGCTTTTGGGCTCTTTTTCAAGAACATCCAATTTTCATTCTCATATTTCTCATCAGATTCTTCCTTTCACTATTTTTCATAATTGTCCTCAGTTTTAGGAAATTACCTTTGTAAAGTGTGTGTGTGTGTGTGTGTGTATTACCAGTTGTTACTACACTCTGATCAAACATATTAAATGTACTCAGGTCATGATCTTAGGACTCTAGGCAATCACCAGTTTCCAGTCCAGTAATTAGTCAAATGGTTGAGTTCTATAGTGCTCTTAATAAGATACAGGATAATATTTCTATAAATATTATTAGTGCAGCCACACTCATAGAAGAAGAGGTGGGGGGGAGGAGGGAAAGAGCAACTTAAAAAAAAGTAAAATAGAGGTTCTTAATTGTGTCATAGACTTTCTAATTATAGCTTTAGTTGATACCATTTAATTAGATGAAATAGTAGAAGATATCTGAAATTCTAAAATGGAACTGCAATTATGCATCAGTAGGAACATTCTTTTAAAAGGGTTCATAATGGGCATGCATATTACACATGTGAAATGCATTAGAATAATAATATCAAAGGCAACCTTTTCAAAGGGGAAATTTTCAAGATTAAAAAATAACACAAAAATGTCTAAAGTGGTGGGAGGAACAAATGGGGTGAGGTGAAGCTCTAATATACCCAAATTAAAATACCGCTATTATTCATGAAGCATCTTTTAGGATATAATGTATTCTAATAAGAAGGCTAGAGAAAGACCTTTATGTACATCTTAGGCTGATGTGTAATTAAATGTCTGTGATTTAAATACAATATTGATGGAGACAAATTATTTCCCACTCTGCAAGCCATTGCCAACTGCTATTGGTGTACATAATGGACCAAACTTTGATGACTGTACTCTGTTTTCACTCACTCTTCAGTCAATGAAGTCAAGGGCAATTTTGGATGAGGGAAGATTGATTAAAGAAATAGGCTTGATCACCACTCCTTTGGAAAAGACTGAGAGAGGAAGAGTGTAGAGAAGAGAACGAAATTTTCCCTAAGTTTTTCTTGCAGATTTGCCCTCGGATTTGTTCTTTTGAGGGAAGGCAAGAAATGATCTACTCTGGAATGGGCAAATCCTTTGATTACTACAAAAATTATATCCCAGCTCTACAATTCTATAAGGAGCTTCAAAAACCTACAGAGATTAAATGTATATTCCCTGTTAATATATAGATTTTAATCATTTTAATAGTTTGCCTATACCCTGAAGTTATAAAGCCATACTGAGGTTAGAATCTTTTTGTGCAGAGCAAACCTCGAGGAAAAATGTACCCAGGGCATTAGTGACTTTTTTTCCTTCCCAGTTTCTAATGATTCTCTTCCCACTGAAGTTATTGGTATCTGAGTACTTGCAACCTCGCTGCATAAAGTTCTATGCAAAAGCAAAATATGGCCTACCATACTTATTAGCTTTCTTCCCCACTTTGAAATAGATTACAATTAAAGGCATCAGGTGTAGAAAAATGCACATTATTTGGAAAGGAAAAGGCCTTTTTATCTACATAAAATAAAAACTGGCTTACATTCTGCATTTGCTACCGCTACATGTGATTTAGGCTTAGCAGGCAGAAAAACTGACAAGCTCTCATACTAACCGAACATTAAATCATGAGAGAATTCATGACTGACAGTCTTCCCAGACTTTTTTTTTTTTTTGAAAGGGCAGTATCTTTTCAACACGTGTGATCATCCAAAAAGAAACAGACAGAGCTGAGTTTGACAAGATGGTACAGCTTCTTTTTAGAATCACACAAGGCAGACAAGTATATGTCAATCTTCAAATTAAAATGCTAAAAAGAAATTAGTCTATAGTGCACATCAGGCAAACTCCACAAGCAATTATTGAAGCATTCTTTATTATGTCCTTACGTGTTATAACAGGACAGTATATGAGGGTGGGTGGGGAAATAAACCAAAGTATCAATATTTTCCTTCTAATTTTTCTTATGGCCATTTTGTGATTAATTGCAATTGATTTATCCTGTCTTAATACTGTCATAACTGCTAATTAGTGTCTAAACTTTGGAAAATCCTAATATCTTTCCTGTACTCTCTTGCCTAAAAAAAGTACTTATTCCTGATTTTCATTTGTTAAAGTCACCATGCAAGTCCTCTGTGCAGAGAGATTGGTGTCCTTTTGTGCAACTTCTACCACGTTGACATTTGATTTTGAATTTTTAATAAGAATTTGTGGTAGCTCAGTTTGACAATCTGCTGAAATCAGCATTCTTACAAGGCAGGACTTCTCTTAATTCAACAGAAAACCTAATGATTTCAATGCATGCTTAAGTTGGTCTACCAAAACAAATCCAGAAAATGTCACATTGAATTTATTATAGCAGACAGGTTCCTGTACTCATATTACTAAAATGATAAAATTAAGTCTTTAATATATTTTATGGTCTGCCAAGATGGGCATTCAGAAGAGTAAATTATAACTAAACCAAAGACTGATGTACTTAAGCATATTCCTAATGTTGAGCACACGTGTATTTTTGTTGACTTCATGTCCTCGCTGCTGAACCAGGAAATGAATTTATTGATGATAAAATACAATTGAATAAGAATGTAAATGCACAATATTAGGTGTTTTTTTTCTGATGGGAGACTATGTTCTGAAATCTTTGTCTTTCTAACTGCAACTTTTTTGAACAAGTTGTTTTGGGTTTTTAGTCAATACTAGTAGAATTAATAGGCAATGCTTAAACTTCATTTATTTTGGGGATTTTTTTATGCGAGTAATAATTTTTTAGAATATTACTACAGATTTCAGGGTATGGGGTTAATCTGCAAGTTGTTTCCTAGTCAGCATGCAAGTTACTAGCCAAGAGTTCTTTGTAGTGTTATATATCATGCACAAATCAAAGTTACTGCTATTCACAAATGAATCATTTTTGTTACAGAGAAACAGAATCTTTAGGATGCAGCCCAGTACACTGCAATTCTTACAATATCCACTTGTTATGAGCATACCTCACACTTCTTATTTGACATTTATTTTTTTAAACATATTGTAATTTTTCTGTGCCACATAGGGTCTGATTCTGTAAGATACCTAGAATTTCCTGCAAGATTCAGTGTGTCAGTGATGACCATTGACATTAGTGGGGGTTAATAGCTTTCAGCATCTTGCAAGATTGGCCTTCGTTGACATGCAGCTAGTCACCTTAATTGCATGTATTATACAATATTTATAACAGAAAGCATTAGACATAACTAAACTTACCACTAATGTGATTGTAATCATTCCGGTAGTGGCTTAGCTCTTACAACTGAGCAAACAGAGTGAAAACAAACCAAATTCAAATTAATGAACAATAAAACATCCCCAGATGTTCTTACCTATCATAATGACAGGTTTCAGAGGTAGCTGTCTTAGGTATCTGTGTTTTGGCAAAAACAACAAGGAGTCCGATGGCACCTTAGAGACTAACAAATTTATTGTGATATAAGCAACTCACAAAAGCTTATGCCATAATAAAATTGGTAGTCTTTAAGATGATACTGGACTCCTTGTTGATTTTTTCCTATCATGTTGGACAGCTCCTCTGAGATAATGAAATCTCTATGCACTGCTATCATTTAAACCCATGCATTCAGAAGCCTTAATTTTCATTTCAGAGGGAGCGCTGGTTATCAAGAGTACCAAATATATTGAAAAACCCTAAGGATAATTCTGAGTCCTCCATTATTCACTGGTTCTCAACCTGACTACTTTGTGCACATTTCTGTTCTTCTGTGATAATGAACTGAACTTCTTATTGAAAGTGCTGTGTGGATTATCTTCAGCAAAGAGGTGAGGCATGAAAGCCTTTGAATTCTCAAGATGAGACCAGGTAGAGGATTTTTAATGGGTACTAAACACCAGTGTTTACTTATAAAGATAAATCTAGTTTGCTAGTCAATAATATAAACAGATTAAAAGTCATTACAATCCATTACTGTTTAAAGTGAGGATCGCACTCTAAGGCTACGTCTACACTACGAGTTTTCTCAGCAAAAATATGATAATGAGGGACTTATTTGCATGAGTCGTGATCTCATTTGCATATTTTTTCACTGGGTTTTTGTGCAAAAACAAGCAGTGTGAACCATTTCTTTTTGCACAAACACCCCTTTTCCTGCCAGATCCTCATGCCCCCCAAAAGGAGGTCTATTGATCTGGCGGGGAAAGAGGTCTTTGCGCAAAAAGAAAACATCCACACTGCTTGTTTTGCCACAAAAACCCTTTGTGCAAAAGTGCCTTGCATAAATTATGCAAATGATGGGTGGCAATATGCTAACCTGTGCCTCATTTGCATACTCACTGCCGGCAAAACCGGCAGTGTAGTCGTAGTCTAAGTGCACAGCACTAACTGCTATTTGTTATTTGTATTGAAACAGGTAGGAAGCCTCTGCCCAAAGTCCATACTATGTAAGGCCCCAATTTATCAAAGTGCATAAATATGTGTGTAAATTTAAAAACACTTATTGTCCCAATGAATCTGGAGTTTAAAAGACAATTAAGGAACAATGGAAAATAAGGAGCAATAACAAAGATAAAGTAATGATGCGTTAAATATATCTTGTTAGTACCTTGTTATGTATTGTTTTTGTAGTAATATTTTTTTACATGTTATTGCTGTTTAGAGGAGAGGAATATATTTGTATGTCTTTTAGATGAAGTGTTATTTCAGTAAATAAATGAATCTAAACAGAGTTTAAAAGAAAAATGGAATAGAATGGAAGAGAAGACACTTGTACCATAAAAGCTGTTTGTCAGAGATTTATCTGAGCTCAGTTCAACCACGCGTACCATAATTCAAGTAAATACAACTAAAGATGTGAAAAATAAAGTGAAATGTTATTGAATGAAAATCAGCGGAAGTAATCAGAAATTATTAGTCACATCAGTTAAATGGTGATATGAATTTGCACTACATTTCTTTTAGAATAAAAGACAGAAGATAGAGTATATTTTGTATGCTAAATGTTGATTATGAAATCCTTTATAAATATATATCAAGGTTTTGTTTTAGAAATGAAATTCCAGGAGTGTCATTGTGAGGGAGCTAGCTTTGCCTTTAGCTAACCATATTGTTAAACAACACACAGATTTTAACAATATGGGTTCTCTCTTCACAATATCCTTAGAGTTCAATATGGAGATATGAAATCCAGTTATTCTCTCACTAAATAAATGGGTGGTTCCTGGCAGGAATGAGGTGGCTTGGCACAGCACATTGAGGACCATGCATTATGCATGCCTGCACTGTGCTGCCCTAAGTAAACAGAAGATTTGAGTCTCTTGTGCTTCCAGGCTCATTTTAAATTTTGAATTCTGTTCAAAATGTAAACCAAAAAATAAAACGTAGATTAATTAAAGCCTATTTCCTGTTGTTTATGTAAACTTTCTTTTAAACTTGTGTTTCTGTTCCCTGGGGCCACTCTGTTTTCTTGGATGGATCTGCTACTATGTGGCAGTACTCGTACTGAGATGAACACAGTTTACTTATCCCCACAGCCTGCAGCTAGTATGGCTCAGTGGCTTCTGGGTTAAAGGAGATCTTACTCATCCACTTTCTTCATTAGGTCATTACTCTTTCAGAGGCATTGGTCAGTGCAACCTTGGATGCTCAGCTAGTCCTGAATTATCATTCTCTAAACCACACAATAAGGAGACTCTCCACACTTGCATTGTCTGTAGCTCTGTCCTTTCCTTCTCTGTTTCCCACAGAGCACACACTATAGATCTGTTCATACAATAGAAGGATGAGGAGAATATGCAGGCCTGGTGGGAAGACTGGATAGACTGGGGGATGCACTTAGATCCCCTCCCAGCACCTTCAGAGGTTAAACAGAAAATATAGTGTCACTTTGATCTGTAGTATCTTGGAATGATGCCCACTGCTCATGGTCCTTGTGACCTTCCCCACAATCTTGGGAACCATGTTGATAGGGACTTAAAGGGTTGCTGAGGCCAGAACTAGTGCAGAGTCACATGGCCTCTCTGCAGAAAACTTGATCCCCTGTGGATCACCAAGAATCTGTCAGGTTTGGGGTTGGATTCTGTGGTTTATCCTCTGGTTTAGTGTGTAGTCCTTTGGTAGAACAATAGGATGAAGCTTTGAAATGTATTTCTTAGATACTTCCTCTTCCTGAACCCCACCTCTGCTATTTCTATAGGAGGGGATTATCTAGGCTATTATTTTTCCATATGAATTACTATGGGACAAATAGTTTGGGTAAGATGAAGGGTGTGTTATGTCTTTTTACATCAGTTATGTATATTGGAGCCTGAGTCTTACTATCCTGTTCCTTGTGAAGCCATCTGCAGATTCCAAGGCCGGACGGGACCATTGAGATCACCTAGTCTGACCATAGAACTTCCCCAAAATAATTCCTTGTCAAGGTTTAGAAACAACATCCTATCCTGATTTAAAAATTGGCGGTGAGAAAAATTCTGTCACAGCCCTGGGTGGGCTATATCAGTGGTTAATTACCCTCTGTGTTAAAAATTTACCACTTATTTTCAGTAGGAATCTGTCTTTCAACTTCTAGCCAGTGGATTGTGTTTTATCCTTCTCTGCTTGATTGATAAGCACATTATTAAATATTTATTCCCCATGAATGTATTCATACACTGTGATCAAGTCACCCCTTAACCTTCTTTTTGTTGAGCTGAATAGATTTATCTCCTTGGGTATATCACAATCAGGCATGTTTTCTAATCCTTTAATCATTCCCCTGGTTTATCTCTCTCCAATTTATCAACATTTTTTCTTGAATTGTGGACACCAGAACTGGACTTTCACTTGAAGCTATATCTCATGATTTAATCCTACTTATTTCTAGCAGTCTAGAGTTTTCCATGAAACAAAGTAGAAAATACCTGAATTTCTAAAACAAGAAGAAATTTTTTAAAAACTTTTTCCATTGTCATAAAGCAAATAAAAAGGGCACAAATACATTGCTTTTTTTTCTTTGCAAGTCCCCTTTTAACTTTTTTTTAATAGTTAGTTACTCAAAGCAAGACTTTTGAAGTTTGATTCATCACTAGTAGAACAGATGACCTAAAATAACTGTCTATACCCCCTAGCAATATAAAATACAATCATGCACAGTCAGGTTGGTAAAACTTGAAAGCAGCCTTCCCTCCTTCATTTACCATGGTGCTGAGCTCACAGGGATGGAAAAGGCTTATAGACCTGATAGAGACTGAGAGAAAGGTATAGGAATGATATCTTTACATAAATATATATTTAAAAAAAAAAGTAAGCTAACCAGGTATAGCCAACCAACCAGATAGGTTTCTGTTATCACTCTTACCTCCATTCTAAGTAAAGCTGTAGCCTATGGAACAGAATCACTGGTTTGGAACAAATGTATTTGTACTGTTTAATATTATTTTAAGCCCTGCAGAAAAATAATATGGAAAGTATAGATTCCAAACTATGGCAGCAGCCAAGGACTTTAATTCTATTTCACAGCATAGCCTAGCACAAGAATGACACCAGAAATTCTATAATCTAAAAAGAATGACACCAGAAAGTCTATAATCTAAATAGTACTAATGAAAGTCAGTAGAAAACTAAATTTCAAAATTGATCCACAAAACCAGGAAACCCACTGTCCAAATGCGCTCTATCATACTAAGAGTACATCTACACTGAGACGCTATCACGGGATACCGAAGTATCCCCAAATAGCTATCACGCGTCTTCACAGCTAGCCTGTTATTTTAGGCTCACTATTCCAACCTCCCTGTAAACCTCATTTCACGAGGAATAAGGGATGTCTATACAGTGCCAAATTATGAAATAAGCTATTTTGAAATAGCATTGAAATAAGATACACAATTTGAGCTACACAAATTGTGTATCTTATTTCGAGTTACAGCACTGGGTAGACTGTATAGATTGTGCTTCCTTTATTTGTTTCTTTTTAAATTATTTGGATCACAGCAGAAAGTAGAAAAGAGAAACGTGATTTGGGGCAACATTTTACAAACATATAGAAAGTGAAAGAGATGACCCTGAAACATCACTTAATTTTGGGGGCCTTGAACCTGGATCCAGACCCAAATATTGTGGCTGCCAAACTAATCCTTCAGTTCAGAACACTCAACTTTTTGAGGGTTTAAAATCCTGATCTAAGGTTTGCATCCCTGGCTCATCTTTAATAAACAGTAAAACTACCATATGTCAAAGTCCATATCCACCCACTTAGAGAAGAATTTCATCTCCATTGAAAGGCATTTACATTTGTCAGTCTCTGACTACAAATTCATGTGCATTAATAGACAAATTCTAAATCTGCTTTCTTGCTTTTGGCAAAGTAGGCCCACTGTTAGCTGCAGTTAGTTTTCAGGAATTTTTTGCTTGGTGTACTATTATGTGGATACAATTCTATTTGTAAAACTAATTGATTACACTGTTAAAATGTCAATTGTTCTTTCAAGACTATAGCATCAAGAAGAAGCAAGGCTTAGCTGTGTGATCAGCAGATGCTTTTCATGTGCTGCTGACCACAATAAATCCATGTGAATTGGAAGAGGTGATCATTGCAGTTGCACAAAATGCAACCCCTGCAATCTCAAAGGTAGTGTAACTGGGAGAAGAGTCAGGGAGGAGGGCTATTTCTGAACTGATGGGGGAAAAGAGGGTCTTTCAAGACTCCACCTTCATTTTAGGACTGGGAGTGAGGTGGACAGTGAGGGAGAGAAGGATGATAGAGAGAGAGAGAAGATTCCCTGGAGCTGATGGGTGATCTAGTGGCCACTGTGCACCTCAGGAAAGTTCTATAAAAATCTCTGGTATTTCCAGGAGATAACTCCCTTTATTAGGTAATTACCCTTCATTTGAGACTGTGGTGCTAGCTGTTGATGCACAGTTCCCAGATGAGCTAAGTTTAAAAAGTTACAACCTAATTAAATCATATCCCACACACTTGGTATTACTTTCTGTGTGGCTGGAATAACCTCTATGAAAAAGTAAATTTGTAAATGTACTGGTAACAGAGAGAGAATTTGAAGAATTAGATATTAGGTTTAGCAAAGGAGATTGAGGGGATCATATAGTTTCATTACATTAACACCAATAGAGAATTTCCCAGAAAAATTTTCCTCATATGTCCAATACAAGTTTTGCTCACTGCAGCTTCAGAAAATAAGCTCCTTTAAAAAAAAAACCAAAACCCATGGGTAAAGTAAAGCTTTAAAAAAAAACAGAACCCCACTATACCAAGAAATCAGAGAAAATATTCAGTTCTGTTCTGAAAAGGTTTAAATTTGTCCATTTACAAATTTAAATATTTTCAGAACAGAACTAAGTATTTGCTCTGATTTGTCAAGAAAAGTCTAGTCAGCTTCCAAAAATGGTCTGTGTCTATGTCCATTTGTCACACTGGTTAGAGCACTTGCCTGAGATGTGGGCAACAGATTTGAATCCCTGCTGTTTCTGGGGCAAGGACTTTAAACCACCTCTTCTTCTCTTAGGCAAGTATCTTAAACACTTGGCTGTGGGCTAGTCTGAGATGGGTTTCTCCCAATCTGTCCAGCGAAAGCCATTCCACTTGGTAAAATTAATTAAAAACCTATTGGAGCAGGTAATGGAACTGAGGTCTCCCCATAAAGGTTTAACTTCTCTAGTCTAGAAACCTTGGGACCTGATTGGTACTGAACCAGAGAATTTGCCAAACCATGGTGGTCAGTATTGTCTAGCAGCATTACCAACACTTTCACAGCTTACTGGGCTCTTAGAAGACATTTAGGGGTAAATTAGACCTAAAAAACATCACAGAACACTGAGAGCCAGGACTGGAGGCTGTAAACAAACTTTATGGTACTGTGGGAAACTTGGCTATGCCTATGGTAAGTGGACATCCATCTAACTAAAATCATGCCAGACCATGGATGTTGCCAGAGTTGAGAATGCTGGACTAGAGAGGTTCAACCTGTACTAGGTGAGTGCTCTTTACCACCAGACTATGTCCTATTCTCCTGTCAATCTCTGCTAGTCCACTTTGTTCAAATACTTAAATATTTACTGAGAGAGAGGCTGAGGCTATGTCTATACTGCAGGTTTCTTTCGGAAGAATGTTTTCCAGAAGAGATCTTCCAAAAAAAACTTCTTCCAAAAGAGAGCATCCACACTGCCAAAGCACATAGAAAAAGCTATCTGCTTTTTCGAAAGATAGTGTCCACACTGAATGGATGCTATCTTGCATTTAAGCTGTGATTATGATGGCTGGAGTAGCCACCAGGGCACCTGTGCTTTTTCCTCTTTCCTCTTCTTTTGAAAGAACTCCCTCTTCCCCATCCACATACACTTTTTTCCAAAAGAGCTCTTTTGGAAAAAGGCTTCTTCCTCGTAGAAAGAGGTTTACCAATGTCTGAAAAACCCCTCTGTTCTTTTGATTTTTTTTGGAAAGAATGTAATTGCAGTGTGGATGTAAGTGAAGTTTTTTCACGAAAAAACAGCTGTTTTTCTGAAAAAACTCTTCAGTGTAGTCATACCCTGAGAGAATGATTCACTAGTCTAGTGATTCTGAACTCACCTGGGAGATGTGGATTCAAACTTCTGCTCTGAACCAGGCAGAGAGACCGTTTGAATCTATATCTCCTCTCTCCCTCCAATGTAGCATATCTCTACTCAGCAAATGTACATGTATCAAATAGATAGAATAATGCAGAAGAGAGAGGTGAATGTGTAGATGTATGAGCTGTATGATCAAACAAATAGCCATTTTTTGAAAATGGTAAAATAGCATCAGATAGTAACTCAGTGGAGCAGAAAGAGCAAGACAGTGAAATATGGCAAGTGGCTGATGGAGAGAAAACAATAAAACAAAAGGCAGAAACTGTCAGATCATCCGAAAATTATGCCTTCCCCCCATAAAAACCTCTAAGTCAATGATTCAGTGTAATCTTTGGGAAATAATGTATGTATTTATTCAGTTTCTATTACTCCTATACAGATATTTAGGCACCACTTGATGTTATGAGACAGATATTAACTCCAATACGGAGTGGGAAAATGGCACATTAATTTCACACAATCCTGGTTACTGTGTTTCTCTATATTTTTTGTTGTGCATAAAACACAGTGTTTTATCTCCTATATAATTAAGAGAGTTTGTCTGTGCAACTGTAAGTCTGTGCATCTGTCTGATTGTCTGTTCAAGAATCCTAAACAGGACCATCAAATTTGGTGTATATATCTTATCATAACTTAAAGCAAGGTAAGGGTTAGGTTTTGCTAGGGAAATGTGATGTGCCTGGAATGGAATTGCATCTCATAATACCATACAGAAATGAGACAGAGAGGGGCTAGTGAGGGGCAATAACCCCCATCCGGGACTGCCAAAGCCTCTCACCCCCCCCAGGCACTCTTTAGGGAGGGTGCCAAACTTTGCTATCTGGGAAGGTGTACGGTTTGCTGCATTCTTCACTCTGGCTGGGGAGCGTAGGGGACATAAACATAAGAACGGTCAAACTGGGTCAGACCAAAGATCCATCCGGCCCAGTATCCTGTCTTCTGACAGTAGCCAATGCCAGATGCCCCAGAGGGAGTGAAAAGAAACAAGTGATCTTCAAGTGATCTCTCTTCTGTCATCCATTTCCAGCCCCTGATAAACAGATGGACAGATGAACCTGGACCTGCCCAAGGCTGGGGACAAGCATCCCTTTCCCAGCTGTGCTCGTTGGAGTTGCAGTGGACATAAAGAGGTGTTTCTCACCTGGCCCCAAACTGCTGTGGTGAGAGAACTGGGTAGCCTGCATACTGAACCCCTCAACCCACAGCAGTGTTTTAAATGAACCATGTAACGCTCAGTAAATCTTATATAGTAGTAGGTCTATAATTCTAAACTGATCACACCCCTTCCTCCCTAAAGGTTCTCCCAGTATTTCTACCAGGACTTACCTACAACCATCTACCTGTTTTTAAGGTTCATGTGCCTACTCTTAAGCCCAGCTGGTCTGTAGGTAATCAGCCCATGCTCACTAAATTGATTCCCTCTTAAAGGGGCCAGTCACCCTGTGACAGTGACTTATTCACAGCACGGTTCCTGGTTTTTGTTTGTACAAACTATAACTCTAAAATTTATCCTGATGAGATCTGCTGTGGAATCACTAGCTTTGATCGTTCTTTTGTATGAATCAGTTCTTTTGTATGATTGGCTGATGTTATTGTTATCATTTATGTTGCAGTAGTTCACAAATTAAGGTAAGGCTGTCCAAGCATAATGGAAGACTTACTTCCAGCCCCAAAGAGTTTATAATTTTAATGTAAAGTTGTGGTTTTTTTGTCAATTTTATTTTCATTTTTTCCCGCATCATTTTTTTGGGCTAAAATGTAAATTATTTACTCATTTTAGCATGAATTTTGTGTCTTTATGGTGTTTGCTCAGTCTTTCTCACAATTCAGAAATAAATGGTCCTTTTTATACATGCACATTCACACACTCTTCTACAGATGCACATAGTCCTTGATGGAATGCCTCCTAAATCCTTTCTGTTTATATCTGCTGCTGCTGCAACTTGAGTGAAACATTCAAGCAAGGGAAGCCAAGAAAATTGAAGTTATGTGCCTGTAGATATATAATCATATATAACAACCAGAGTGCAGAACAGATTCAATATTTTATAATTTTATATCAGGTGCTCTGACTGGAATATGGTCAATAGGAAATTATAAAATTTCACTGACAGCATTACTAGAATGGTATACTAAATTCATGTAATACTTTCTGACACTGACCACTTCTTTGTGAGAACTGACAAGATGTACCTCTTTTTCTGACAGTAATCCTTGCTATTGATCTCAGATGTCTGCTTCAACTGAAGTAAATTGACATTTATATCACTAACACAGATAGAATAAAATTTGAGGGAGTTTACAGCCATGCCCTCAAGGGACACAATATCAAAGAATATGAACTTTAGTCTTGCTTCCAAAATCGGGGAAGGAGGTGGTAGAGATGTGGGTGAGCTTACATACAAAAAAACCAATTGTTTTATTTTGGTACATGCCAAATCCATTGCCCAAGGTGTTGTGAGTTTTTTTTTCCTTGTGGTTGATTTAAGAAATTAAATGTAAACTAAATTATAAAGAAAATATAATGCAGCCAATTATAATGGTTATTAGAGCAGTGGGAATAACATCAGTACCTAATCTGGTTAGGTCCTGTGATGGTATCTACACCAGCGACACCATCTCAGGACCTAACCAGATCAGCCACACTATCACTGGCTCATTCACCTGCACATCTACCAATGTAATATACGCCATCATGTGCCAGCAATGCCCCTCTGCTATATACATTGGCCAAACTGGACAGTCCCTACGCAAAAGCATAAATGGACACAAATCAGATATTAGGAATGGCAATATACAAAAACCTGTAGGAGAAAACTTCAATCTCCCTGGACACACAATAGCAGATTTAAAGATCCTGCAGCAAAAAAACTTCAGGACCAGACTTCAGAGAGAAACTGCTGAGCTGCAATTCATCTGCAAATTTGACACCATCAGCTCAGGATTAAACAAAGACTGTGAATGGCTAGCCAAGTACAAAAGCAGTTTCTCCTCTCTTGGTGTTCACACCTCCACATCAGCTGCTAGAAGTGGGCCTCATCCTCCCTGATTGAATTTACCTCGTTATATCTAGCCTGATTCTTGCCTGCATATTTATACCTGCCTCTGGAAATTTCCACTACATGCATCTGACGAAGTGGGTCTTTGCCCACGAAAGCTTATGCTCCAATACATCTGTTAGTCTATAAGGTGCTACAGGACTCCTTGTCACTTTTGCAGATCCAGACTTACACGGCTACCCCTCTGATACTAAACTTATTGAAAAATTCATCATTATAGAAGCCAGAAAAATGCTAAAAATAGACATCCAACATTGCCTTCTTAGAATGTTAGTAGTCATATTTAGTACAATGCTGGTTATTTCATTCATTCATACCTACACATTCTGTATTTTTCTTCATTGATTTCAATGCAATCTTGTACTTGGTGTTTTTCTGTTCTATTTTTGGGCATGTATTGGTTATCTCCTTCTCCTGTCACTTGCTTTCTGATTATTATGATATCGATCTCTCTTAATATAATAGTCTTTTAGATTTGGGTATAATACATACTTTTTTTTTTATAAAGTCAGAGACAGATTTTGACCCCTCACTCACACTGATGAGGAACCGGATTCAAAGCCCATTGATGTCAATGGAAGGACTCTTATTGATTTAAATGGCCTGTGGATCAGAGCTTTAAGATATGTGTATATTTGAACAAAAGGCTCCTGTGGCATGGCCACAGCTGACCCAAGTCCTCTGACTCAGACTTATGAGGCTCAGGCTGTGGGGCAAAATATAGCTGTTTAGACATTTGGACTCAGACTAGATAGCTAGGTCTGGGACCCTCCCCTCTCTTTGGATCCCAGAGTCCAGGCTCCAGCTCAAGCCCAAACATCTACATAGCAATTAAACCCATAGTCTGAGCCCTCAAGCCCAAGTCAGCTGACCTGGGCCAGCTCCAGGTCTCTCATTCCTGTGTAGATGACACCTTAGTCACCTGAGTACTCCCAAAGTTTTCAGTAGGACAGCTTGGGTGAATAAATGCTCCTTACCAGTATGAATGAAGGGTTCACACATTGGCCTTAATGTCCCCCAGCCTGCTTTCATTTCTATTAAATGTAACCTTCTGCCATGTGAAGCCGACAACAACCAGGGCCAGGTTAAATATCTAGGAATTCTTTTCAACAATACAACACAGAACTGGGCTTGAGCCCCAACCCAGAAAACTGGTAAAACTAAACATCATCCCAGGTGCTTCTGATCGGCAATACTTTCCCACTTGCAAACAGAGTCAGAGTATAGAAATTTTTTTTTAATAAAATGAGAGACGTTACCTGATGTTAATTAGGAAAAATACCACAAGCAGGATTCATAATCATAAAACTGTGAGCAGGGCATCTGCGCTGCATCTGTAGGGCAGAGACTTCTGCCTGATGTTCCTGAGTTCTATAACCAAAAGTTCCTTTTTTGTGCCCCCCCTGCTCCCTCACCATACCCCAATCACTGTGATTGTCTTTGGTCAGTGAGGACCTAGGGTTCAGAGGTGCATCTGTGTGAATTGACCTCCCACCCAGGAAAGAAGGCACCTTCCGTGGCATTTGCTCTGACTGGCTGTCTCACTAGTCTCAGTTCCTCTCTGATGACCACCCCACCAACAGGTTCCTTGCCACCTGCTGCCAGCTGCCTGCTTGTCACTTTTGTTGGTCACTCCCACTTGCCACCTGGTCACCACTTTCCCCAACTACCTCTCTGATGCAGTTTCCTTCTGTTGTTACCAACCTATCTGCTGTGACTTCTGTAGAAGTGAGTTTTAGCTCTCAGCAGATGGGGCAGAAATATGGCCCCAGCACAAATGATTTCAGCAAATCTTCTTCTAGTCACTAAGAAAATATAATTACTCTTTAGAAGCAATATCTGAGGTTTTTTTAAGTCTTCTATTCCCTGTGATGGGATAATAGGAGCAGTTATTATTATTATTAACAAATGCTATTGCCAGAGCTGTGCTGACATCTTTGATAATGTTGCTGCACAAACTATTAGTCACCATCATTTCAATTATATTAATTTAACACCAAAATTGAAAATCAAAGTTTGATAAGTGGGTAAAGCACCTACACGAGGAAATAAATTTTCTCTTCAATGTGGGTAAGAATGTGACAGAAAACATTCATTTGAAATAAACAAATGATGAACTATAAAAAAGTACCTGACAACAACATTCTTTTAACTTGAATTATGGGTAGTATTAAGTAAAAATCTAATATAAACCTGAGAGAGAAATGGAAATTACTTTAGTCTAGATCAGGGGTGGGCAATAATTTTTTTCTGGGGGCCACTTCAGAAATTTTTTAAGTGGCCCCAGGCCGCACTGGAAAGGGCAGAGCCTCAAGTGGAAGGGGCAGGGCCAGGATACTTCCCTGCTTCACCACCCACAGACCATGACTGGTCTGGGGATGGGGGAGTGCCTTTGTCCCCCTCCCCTCCAAAGAGTCCCCCTAGGCACCCATGCCCCTGGCTGTGGGAGGTGACTTTGCACGCTCCCCCTTCTGCCATCAGGCCAATCGTGGCTTGGGATTGCGTGGGATTGCATGCGTGAAGCTTCCTCCTGCCCTGCCAGGAGTGCATGATGCTTAGAAGTGCCAGGTGCTTGTCACAGGGCAGTGCAGGGTGGAGGAAACTGTGTGTGCTCCCCCTGTCACATGCTCCTGGCAGGGCGGGAGGAGACTTTGCATGCTCTCCCACCCCAGGCCAATCAGGGCTAGGGAGCGAGGGAGCGCACAAAATATCTTTCCACCATGCCAGGAGAGCGTGGTGCTTCTAAGCACAGTGCGCTCCTCACAGGGCAGGGGCAGGGTGGAGGAAACTTTGCACGCTCTCCCTGCCCCCAGGCCAATCAGGAGGAGGGCACTCCTGAACAGGAGCACAGGGTTCCTTTGTCACAGGCTCCTGAAGCTCTGTGCTGTGGACTGTCACTCCATGTGCACCCCTGTGCACGGCCTGCTGTGCAATCCCCAGGTTGCTGTGCAATCCCCAGGTTGCTGTGCAATCCACAGGCTGAAAAGGCCAAGAGAGGAGCGCACAGCCCCTCACCGCCCGTTGCCGCCCCACCGTGTGTGTGTAAGAATAATAATAGAAGTCACCTGATGGGCCTTCCCTGGGAGCCTCCAATCCCTGGGTGACATCCTAGAATGGAAGTACTGGCTGCAGGGCCAGGATGACCTCCTGGTTGGCAGGCATTGTCTACACGCTGGCCTCGTTCTCCTCCTGCACCTTCTCCTCCTCATCACTGGCCACACCCTCTGGGTGGCTGATGATGAGTGTCTCTAGCCCAGAGTCCACGACGGGGGGGAGGGAGGGATGGGACTGAACCCCCTCCCAAGATGTGGTGGAGATGCTTATAATAGGGGCAGGTCTGGGGTGTTACCCCTGAGCGGGAGCTGTGCTCCCTAGACTTTGTATAGGCCTGCCTTAGTTCTTTGACCTTCATGCACTCCTGCTCCTGGGTGCACTTGTGGCCCAGGCTTTCACTGTCACGGGCCGCCGGCGGCCCGCACTGGGAAGGGCCGAGCCGGCAGGGAAGGAGGCGGAGCGGCGGGCAGAGTACCGTCGTGCCGCAGATGCGGCCCCGGCGGCCGGCAAAGCAGGAGCCGGCCGCGCCTGCGCCGGCAGGCGGAGGGTAATACCCTCCCCAGTGGGGTGGGGGGAGGAGCCACGCACCCGAGCCGGGCCCGAAGCGCGGTCGGCGCGCCGCCCGCATCACGGGGGGGCGGGGCCCCCCGCCTGCGTCATGTCCGGCGGGCCGCTTGAAAACGGCTCACCGGCTGGAAGGAGAGGGGAGCCTCCCACCAGAGAGGAGGAGACGGGAGCGCTAGAGGCCCGGTCGCCAGGACGGACCGGGGACGCACTCGGGCCCGGCAGGCGGCCCACCCCCGCCGCCGGGGCTCCCAGGGCAGCCCCCAAGGCTGGTGAGCGGCCAGCCCCGGGTCGGACGACGAACCGGACAAGGACCGACGCACCCGGAGAGAAAGACCCGGCTGGGGCCGGAGGCTCGGCAGGCAGCTGGCACCGGGGTTCCCTGTGGACCGACCTCGAACCCGACCCCCGGAGATACGGTGAGCCCGGCCGAACGGCGACGCCCGGGAGACCGGGAGGAGGGGGGAAGCAGCCCGGGGGGGGAAGCCTTCTGGCGCCCGTGGGTCGACGGGTTATGGACGGGATAACCCCAGTCTGCCACGCCGGGGCTCGAGCCAGCCCCGACGCTTAGGGCCCCGGGCTGGGACCCGGAGTGAGGGCAGGACCGGGTCCCCCTCCCTCCCCCGAAGGAGCCGTCAGCTCCAAGCAACACCGGCCCGGGCACACCGCAGGACCGCAGCACTCCCTGAGCGAGGGGAGACCAGATAGCGGGGCCCAGGCCCCATCCCGCAGGGACAGGTGACACGCACTGGGTCCACAGACCCCCCCTTCCTCGCAGGGAGGGGGTGATCGCACCCAGCTGCCCAGACTCTCGGGCAGGGACCGGAGCAGGTACTGACGAAGAGGGGCCACAGGGGTCCGCTGACCCCCCCCTCTCGCCTTGGGAGGGGGTGATCGCACCCCGAACCCCTCACACCATCCAACAATAAAGTCTGTGTTCCTGCAACTGTTGCGGAGATCCTGCATGTTCTCCGCACCAGACCAGTATGGTGCTCTTCTCTTTCAGCCATAAGCAGGGACTTGGGAGCTGCCTGAAGCTGTGTTGGAAGCTCTGGGGGGCTCGGCTGCAGCGGCGGGCTCAGCCATGGCAGCAGGGAAGGTTGTGCAGGGTCCTGCTATGTGGCACATTGCTAGCAGGGCCTGCTTCGTGCCAT
Source organism: Rafetus swinhoei (assembly GCA_019425775.1). Classification (NCBI taxonomy): domain Eukaryota; kingdom Metazoa; phylum Chordata; order Testudines; family Trionychidae; genus Rafetus; species Rafetus swinhoei. Next base: position 63,221,456 of record CM033427.1, read on the forward strand.
AAGCCCTTTCCCTTCTGCCTGCAGCTTTAAGGGCTGTTGGGGAAGGGGAACAATAGAGTTCTGATGAGTATGGACAGAGTGGCCACCAGGGCAGCTGTGAGCTTTCCTGGAGGCCACTTATTTCGAAATAACTTCAGCTGCCTCCTTTACACATGCCCTATTTTGAAATAGGTGTTATTCCTCGTAAAATGAGGATTACAGAATTTGAAATAAAAAACCTGTTATTTCGAAATTATTTCAAAATAACAGACTTGCTGTGTAGACTCTCACTTTGTTATTTTGAAATAAAACTGTGGGTAGACATGCCCTTAATGTTTCTGAATCTGAGTTCCCCATTCTTAAAGTGGGGACACAGTTTTCTACCTGTACCATTTAACAGACCTTTAGTCTCTTTTCTCCTTATGCAAACTCTCAATAATTTTTTGGCTTACAGCCACCACTGTCAACAACCTCAAGCTCTTTTTCCCATACAAAGGCTGTGGGGAAGCATGAGGATTCTGGAGAAGGGAAATCAAAGGAGTAACAGAAAAGTAGTCACTGTGGTGGTCACGTAGGAGGCAGGAGTACCCAAAACTTCACACAAACCTTATACGTGTCACAGTTCAGGGAACAAATGAAGGTCCAGGTTCGCTGTGTATTTCCAAATAGGTTTGTCCATTGCACTATGTTTGATATCTATTATTAAATGCCCTGCAATTTCTATGCCTTTTTCAACTCATTACATCTGGTGAATCAAACAAAAGTATTTATATGTTTTTGTCAATATAACTTTAGGGCAATCTGACATGCTTCAGATTACTGTGATTTAAAAGGAGAATGAAATATAATTCTTGAATACAAATTTGTCCTAGGTTTATTCAACAAACTAAACCAACACACTAAAATTCATTACAGTATATGCAGCGTATTGCCCTGGAGCTCTGTGACTCATTTCTTGCTTGCACTTGAAGTAGCAAATACATTGAATAGCAAGCAAGGGGCCATTATCAGTAATAGTTCCCCAGACAGTCAGAGACATTTTGGAAGAGCAGTTTAAGTATCCTATTAAAGGTCTAACATACCAGGTTGCACCAATTACTATTACAGAAGTTTAATTATGGGAGAAGCAGCTTTCTTTAATTGTTGTAGCCAGCAGTGGCTAGAGAGGCTGAAATAATGAAGAGAACATAGTGATGAAAGCATTAATTGAAAAAATGTGATTTAGCAACATTTTCATGCTATGTGACATATGGCTTCATCAGGAGAACCCCATAGTAGATGCAGTTCAGGCATTAAGGTAGGATGTCATTACACAAACTATGATACCTAGACTAATAAAGATAATGTGGGGCAAATATACAGAGCAAAAAACTTGGGGAAGGGGGGAATGCCCTTCTCTTGATATGGTAATTTGGTAGAGGATATGGAGGTTGCCTACATCTCAGTGAATTAGTTATTTGTTTCATAAAACAGTGAATTTCAGAAATATAGACTTGTAATGGGATGTGCGTAAACCTGTAAATATTTCCTGTTAGACACTTATAATTCCTGTTTGGGACTGGACAGCTACTGTTTTAAAAGAATATTTCAGTTAGATTTGATGAAGAATTCAAATTTTATTTTAATGTCTGGGTTCAGATTACTTACAGCCAGAGAATATTCAAAAGAACCTGTCTGATGAGCAGGACAGCTAAGTATAACGCTGTTTACTTGCACTGCTAACCCCAAGCTCTGCAATCACGAAGAAAGGGCTGGGGAATCTTTAAAACAAAGGTGTTGCAAGATCCATGAGACTAACTAAAAGCCCCAATTTTTCTGTCAAAAATAATTTACTTAACATCTAGCGTCTGACAAGCTTCCTTTGTTCAGTGTCTATATGATTTGATCCAGTACTAGTTCAGAAAACACAGGAAGGAGGATTAAAAGAGATAAAGTTAGGAGAAATATGTGGCACATGAAAACACATTAAATAGATATGCTTTTGCAAAGCTCTGTGGAGAGTGCTATTTTCTAAGGTTCACATTGCTTATGGAAAAATACTAAGTTAATACTAATAACTATTTGTTGATAATAAATTGGTATGTTCTGTAATAATAATAATTAATCATTAATAGTGACTATCGCTCTTTGTCAGAGGATGTTGTGCAGAACTTAAACGGAGTGCAAAAAAGAGCTAGATAAATTCATTGAGGTTAGGTCCATCAATGGCTATTAGCCAGGATGGATAGGAATGGAGTCCCTAGCCTCTGTTTGGCTATGTCTAGACTGCAGGCTTCTTTCGGAAGAAGCATTTCCGGAAGAGCGCTTCTGAAAAAACGTCTTCTGAAAGAAAGTGTCTACATAGCAAAAGCACATAGAAAAAGTGATCTGCTTTTTCGAAAGATAGCATCCATTCAGTGTGGTTGCTATCACACATGTAAGCTCTGATTACTATGGACGAAGTAGCCACCAGGGCACCTGTGCTTTTTCCTCTTCCCTCTTTTTTTCAAAAGAACTTCCTCTTCCCCGTCCACACACACCTTTTTCCGAAAGAGTTCTTTCAGAAAAAGGCTTCTTCCTCGTTGAAAGAGTTTTACCAATGTCGGAAAAATCCCTCTGTTCTTTTGATTTTTTTTTCCGAAAGAATGCAATTGCAGTGTGGACATAAGTGAAGTTTTTTCAGAAAAATGGCCATTTTTCCAAAAAAACTCTGCACTGTAGACATACCCTCTGTCTGGAAATGGATGATAGGAGAGGGATCATGGGATGATTACATGTTGTTTACTACTTCTGGGGCATCTGGCATTGGCCACTGTCGGCAGTCAGGATATTGGGCTAGATGGACCTTTGGTCTGACCCAGTATGGCTGTTCTTATGTTCTTATCACATTCTTAGGACAATTGGTTTTATTAAAGTTCAGTAACAATACTGAATGTAAATTAGACTTGTATAGGTGTGCATGATGGGATTTCCTGAGGTGGAATCTGGAAGTGGGTACTGCCTGGGCACCTTTTCATAGGGGTGCTGTGACAAACCTCAAACCATTGGACTGTACTGCACTTATACAGACATCTACAGTGAGGGACAAACCCAACTGGGTTACGTGGATGCTTTTGCTAGCCATTCATCAATCGTAGAACCAACAATCGTAGAATCATAGAATAGTAGAAAGGGACAGGATCTCCAGACGTCATCAAGTCCAGCCATTCCCCTCCTCTCAGATACTTAGACTGGTACCAAGAGCTGTACCATTTTGCCCTGGCCAGATGCTTGACCAGTGTAAGTTTATTATACAATCTACCTTTCCCTCAAAGTGGAGAGGGCATGCACCAGTTTTTGTTCCTGAGCATATTTCGCAAGCACTTCACTTTATTAATTACCAAAAGATACGTTTTAAGTGATTATAAGTTGTGGACACAAAGGATAGAGAAGGTTACCAAAGAAAATAAAAATAAGTGCACAGTATAGATTATATAAAAAGGATTTGAATCAAGGAGCGTTTCATCCAGATAGATAAAACAAACAGATCATAGACTTCAATACTTGGGCTGGAACTCTCCTTCAGCCTGGGACTGCCACTGCAAGATGTGGTTCAAGGTTTTGAGTTGTTGGGGGGACATCAGGTTATGGTGTCACTTCCCTTCTTTTTATAGTTTCAGTTTGCTGGAAATTTTTTTTGCTATAATAGAAGTGAAAAAGTCTCTGTTGTCTGCATCAAAAGTTCACAAACTGTGGCCCAAGCTCATGTAGGTGGTCCATGGATGGTCCCTCTAAGTTGCATGCCTGTGTCTTAGGACACAAGAGAATGTAGGGCAGCCCACCTAATCAGTGAAGCCAAGAGGTGTGGCTTCACCAATTAGGTACCTGGACCCTGGAGAAGATGCACATGTAAGGTGAATTGGTGGCCTTGAGAGGAATGGTCGAAGGGGGCAGTGTGGTGAGGTGGGGGAAATAGGAGATAAGTAGGGGGCAGTGGGGTGAAAGGAGGGAATGGGGGTAATTTGGGGTGTCCAGGGATGTATCAGCCAGAGAAAGAGGTTACCTTCTCCAGTTCCAGGACTGTGGCTGCTAAGGAGAGTCAGTCCTCTTTCCCAGCCTGAGCTCCGTAGCTGCTGTGGCCGGAGAGAGAAGGAGAACCCCCTCCCGCTCCTTCACAACTCAGGTCAGTGGTTGCCACAGTGGAGGAGAGAGACTACTGGTATTAAAATCTGAGTTGCATGCTTCAATTTATACAACACAAAAGTTAATTAATATTAAGGGGTTTTTTATATAGCACTTTTATCTATAGCACTTTAAAATAGTTAGCAAATATTGCAATCAATATTTGGAAAGACCACTTTTCTGCCGAGACCGTCGGCAATTGTTAAGTGGTCCTCAAAAAAAAAAAAAAAAAGTTTGAGTCACTGGTCTGTATGCTTCTCTGAAAACTCTCCATTGTATATTGTTCTTGGAATAGTCCTTGGGAACATGGATTCCTTTAAGAGCCATCAATGCTCATGGCTCCTCCATTCTTGCACTTGAAAGGCTGATTGTGGCTGTGCCCAACCTTACAACATATTTCATTAACACACACACATGCAGCATAATTCATTCATATCCATTTGCTACATTTTTTTCTCTAAGGATGCATCTAGACAGCAGCGCTATTTCAGGATACTTCAGGTATCCCGAAATAGCATTTTCCGTGTGTTGACAGCACGCCCGTTATTTTGAAATATCTTTCAAAATAACAGGTGTGCTATTCCAACATTCCTGTAAACCTTTTTCCACAAGGATTAAGGGATTTTTCTGAATAGTTGCTTATTTCTAAATTAACTTGAAATAAGCTATGCAATTTGTGCAGCTCAAATTACTTAGCTTATTTCGAGCTAAGGGTGCAGTGTAGCTGCTCCCTTAGATAGGTCTTGGATATCCCAGGGTTTAAGGAGGGCAGGGAGTGATTACACCTCTGAATTCTAGAGAAGCATCCTAAACAGACTGCATGCAGATCGTATCTGCAGTGGTTAAAACAGCTCAAGATTAGATCTGGGTGAAACTTTTTATCCAAAACTGTTTTTCAGGGATATTGAAACATCACAAATGTATGTCTGTGAGGCTGAATTGTTCATTTTAGAATACTACATTTTAAAATATCAAAATATTTGTTTCAATGTTTTCAAAATAAAACATTTAAAATGCTCAAAATTGAAACAATATAGTTTGTTTGAACTTGAACAAAATATTTCACTCAGCCAATTTTTTTTTTACTTTTCAATTTGCTGATTTTTTTCATTTTCTGTCTAACCACAAACAATTTCATTGACTTTTAAAATTTGCTAGAAAAACAAAAATCACCCAACTATGTTCAAGATATTTTGCTTTTCAGAGATCTTGACATTATGGTCCAATCAACTTCTATTAAAGTTAATAGATCGACTCCCATTGAAATCAGTGACAGTTGGCTCAGTCTCTATGTGATGCTGGAGTGCTGAGAGGTGGAAGATTCTATAAAGAAACAGATTAAAGCAATAAAGGGAAATGAGAGATATAAAGAAGCTGTAGTGCACTTTGTTGTGGCTTTAGAGAATTGAGAGTTGACCTTTCCCTGAAACTTAGATTGGGGATATTGTGACTCATTGTGTGTCAGCTAGGTGCATTCGTGATATCTGCACAAGATGTAGGGCCTGATCTTATGGTTATCTTGTGTGGGAAGTGCCATATGAACTCCTCATTTTCCTAGCTTACCAATACTTGTGGTATTGTTTTGTTTTGTAACAGTAGCATTCTTGCAAAGGGGGATGTAACAGGACTTTGATACAGATTTCCTAGTTTTTCAAAATTTGAGTTTCAGGATTTAAAACTCTCTCATTCTGCAGCAATATAAGATATTTTGGAATGACTGGGATCTTTACCTCATATTGAAGTTTTCTTGTTTTAATACAAGGTAAGCTTGAAAATAAAGACCTTTGTCTTCTGGGCAAATATTCTATTACAGATGATATACTAATCTCCCTGGACAAAGGCATCTAGGTAACTGATTCTAAGACTGGTGAATTATAGACCATATAACTGTTGCATTTGCATCACCGTAGCTCTTCTTCCTGATGAAGAATATGAAAAAATATTCAAAAATGTCCATGGCTGTGAAAAACCATTTTTCACCTAGCTCTAAAGTGCTGAACTATAATAAAGTCAATGAGAACTTGATGAACAGGCTTAAGTGTGAACTGAGTCAGGCTGTATTTGCACAAATGTAATTTTTGAACAATATCAGTGGAGCTAGATGAAGTCCTTAGAGTGGATTCTAAGAGCCACTACATGAAATATGCTACTAGGACACCTTTCACAGTAACTTCTTTTTTATTGTATTTATGAAGAATGACTGGACTGTAATGAGTTTAAAATACACATAAATCCTATTGATTTCATATGTGCAATTGAGGGCATACTTAGACCTGACAGTATCTATCCTATCAGATGAGAAAGCTGTAGGTTATGACTCTTCAAGGCTTTTCATCTGACATTCATCATTAAAGGTTCATTCACTCAACCAGCACAGCTGTGCATTATAACCAGTTCATCTGTTCATGCGAACATAGGGGTTCTGTTTTGTTTTGTTGTGTGTGTGTGTGTTTTGTTTTGCTTTAATACCAAGTTTGGAAATCCTGAATACTGCTTTATAATACATTGAAAGGAGTTTTATAGAAAGTAGTGAATTATTCTAAATTTAACCTACTAAACAGATATTAATAGTAGAACCAAAACCAAGCATAAGGTACCTATGTGCCCTGTGAAATCCATGTTTTGTCAGCTTCACTGCTATTGGTAGAGGAGCTTGCAAAAACTAAAATTAGCTCAGGTATATCTAAATAAGTTGTAATTACATATCTGATTTCAGTGTAAATGGATCCTTAATTATATATATGAGTAATGGTCAAAATAGATAGCTATTTTCTTTGGTTGTATTTCTAGTGACTTTTTCAGTCTCATACATTGTATAAATCTTTGTCTTGAATTATTTATGGTGAATCAATTTTTTTCCTACGGGGACAGTAGACCAGGGCAGATAGTATATACCCTTAATATAGACCAGGGGTGGGCAACATTTTGGTAAGTAGTCAAGGGCTGCCCTTCTGTGGAGGAAGTGTGGGGTCTGGGATGTGGGCTATAGAAGGGAGCTTGGGATGGAGGACTGGGGTGCAGGAGGGAATGTGAGGTCTGAGAGGGAGTTTGGGTGGAGTGGGTTATGATCTGAGGCAAGGGCTTGGGGTAAAGCGTCCAGGATGGTTATGGGTGCAGGAAGGGGTTCCGGCCTTAGGGAGCAGTGTCGGAGGGGGTGCAGGATCTGGTAGGGAGTTGTGACCTGGAGAAAGGGGTGTAGAGAGTTTGGGTGGTGACATGGGGCAGGGGAATGGGGTGCAGAGTCAGGGAGGGGGTATGGGTTCAGAAGACGATTCTGGCAGGGAGGAGGGGTGTGGAAGGGTGCAGGTTCTGGGAGGGAGTTGTGACCTGGAGGAGAGAGGGGGTGGGTGCTAGAGGCAGGCTTTGTCTGGGAGCCACTTACCTAGGTGGTTCCAAGCCAGCAGCTCTGCAGACTCCCTGCCTGTGTGCTGGACAGATGGTCCACATAGCTCTGCTCCAGCAAAGGAAGGGAGAGGGGGTGAGGAAGTGAGGAGGCTTCATTCACTGTCCCTGCCTTCAGCAAAATTTCTCACCTTCCACAAAGTTTCCCATTGGCTGGAAACTGACCAATGGGAACTGGGGGATTTTGTTAAGGGCCGGGCACAGCATGTGAAGCTTTCTCCTCCTTGCTCAGATTGCATAGCAATTAGCAGCAGTCTGTTGTTTAAAGTGGCTGCAGCTGCTATTTAGTAAGGGTGTTGGTGAGGTGGCCGCAAGCCAGATCTGATGCCTTGGTGGGCCAGATCCAGTCCGTCAGCGACCTCTTGCCCGCCCCTGATTTAGACATTACATACCTGTACAAAGTGGATATTAAACATTTAATAAAAAGGAGAGATTTTTTTTACCTTGCATTTTGAAGTTCCTGAATATGTTATCAAGAAATTTTCTCATCCCAGAGGATGCAATCACGTTTTTAATTTTATTATTTTGTATTAGGCTCTAAAAAGCAGGCTAAAACATGGACCTCTAGATGAGACTTTAGAACAATCAATGTTCATTATTATTGTGTTGAATATGTTCAAAATTGAGATTTTTTTCACCTTTACAATTAACACAGTTTTGTAGCATTTCCAAATTACTTTTAACAAATAACAAGAAAAAAATATTGAAGTGAGGGAATGATTCAGAAATTTATTGTGTATATATCACCACCACCAATCACTTAAAAAAATTATCGTGGATCACAGAGAACTTTGGATAAATGGTACTCTGTTTATCTCTGTTTATTTTTGTGACAAAAAGACTGTTCATCAGAATTTTTAGCAGATTGTAGAGTAAAAATATGAGTTCAGTTCATTTGAGAAAAAGAATGTCATGGGGTAAGAGGAAAGGTCCTCTTGTGGATTGATAACTGGTTTAAAAGATAGGAAAAATAGGGTAGGAATAAATGGTCAGGTTTAAGAATAGAGAAAGGTAATTAGTGGTGTCCCCCAAAAATCCATACTGGGACCAGTCCTATTCAATATATAAATAAATGATCTGGAGAAAGGGGTAAACAGTGAGGTGGCAAAATTTGCAGATGATACGAAACTGCTCAAGATAGTTAAGTCCAAAGCAGACTGTGAAAAGCTTCAAAAGGATCTCACAAAAGTAGATGAAAGGACAACAAAATTGGGAGATGAATTTTAATGTTGATAAATGCAAAGTAATATATATTGGAAAACATAATTCCAACTATATATGTAATAAAATGAGTACGAAATCAGCTACATTAGAGAGATCTTGACATCATTGTGGATAGCTTTCTGAAAACATCGACTCAATGTGCAGCAGCAGTCAAAAAAGCAAACAGAATGTTAGGAATCATTAAGAAAGGGATAGAGAATAAGACAGAGACTATCTTAATGCCTCTATATCAGTGGTCACTAAACAGTAGATCAGGATCTACCAGTAGATTTTGGAGCCTCTGACAGGTGACCTGACTGGTTTAGCCAGGAGGCTATCAAGCACTGACCCCTCCACCCGCGGTCATGCTGCTCCTGCCCTCTGCCTTGGAGCTGCTCCCCTTGGAGCCTCCTGGTTGCTGCGCAGCATGTGGGAGGGAGAAGAGGGGGGGCTGATGTCAGGGTGTACCTCCTTCCCCCACTCCCGTACCCCATCTCCACATAGAGAGAAGGGGATGGAGGGAGCTTGGCAATGCAAATCTCTGTCACTCTCACACACTGTGTGTGTCTGTCATTCTTATAAACACACAGTCCTTCCCTCTCAGCTCCCAACTCAACACGTATGTGGGGGGTACTTGTTACTTCTGTTACTGCTTGCAAAGTAGGTTATTTTTGGTTTTTTGTCTGGTCTGTGCATTTCATAATTTTCATTTCTCTTTTACACTTAAATGTAATTCTTTGAGTAGTGAGTTCTAAAATGCCTAACCTGTCATGGCTGGAGTAATTATCCCTATGGTAATTGTTCATCCTGGAAGTCACTGGCACATCCCTGCAGCCCCTAAGGAAGGCAGAGCAGGGTGTCTCCACATGCTGTCCTTGCGTGCAGACACCACTCCTGCAGCTCCCATTGATCAATAATAGGGAACCATGTCCAGTAGAAGCTGAGGGGTGGGTGCCTGTGGATGAGGGGCCATGGAGACATTGCTGTACATGCCATCTTCTTTCAGGAATGGTACAGGGCCAGGGCAGGAGTAAGCCTGCCTTAACCCCACCACCCGGAAGCCATCTTAGTTAAGTGGTGACCATCCAGAGCTTGCTTCCTGAACCCCTGTTCCAGCCCTGAACCTCCTCCTGCACCCAATCTCCTGCCCCAAACGTGAGTCCCCCTCCCAGAGCTTGCACCCTGACACCCCTCCTGGATCTCAATCCCCGACCCTGGGCTAAGCCCGGAGCCGCTCCCACCCTCTGAACACCCAAGACCAGAGACTGTACTCCAACCCCTTACCCCAGCCTGGTGAAAGTGAGTGAGGATTGCGAACAGGAACTGCTTGCGAACAGGAACTGCTAACAGGGAGTTTGGAGAGGGAGTTCTCCAGGTAAAAGAAGAGTAAAAACAGGACCCTTGTGGTAAGTGGCTGTCTGGAGTGTGTGTTTGTGTGTGGGGGAGTTATTTGCTGTGTGCTGAGCTTGTGTTTGTCTGTTTGGTTGGTTTGTTTGTTTGCTTGAAGGACCTTCTAAAAGGTTTGAAATCTAGAAGCCTCTGTTACTTGGCTGAGCCTCAGTCAGGGGAAGGGGCTACCAGAGCTATATAAGCCTGTGACTCAGCGACCAGGGAGCTTGTGAACAGGAACTAACAGGGAGTTTGGAGGGGGAGGTTAGAGGGCACTAGTGACTTCTGGCCTTCTTTAAAACATAACTCTTATAATAATCTATATTCCAGAGGTTTAAAAAGAATCCCAGTTTATACTTAAACTTATTCATTAGAAAAATGGAGACAGAAGCCCAGCAGCAGAGTGGGGCTATCCTGTTTATTGTATCGAGTGTAACATGTATGATTACCTGCCCTGTGGGCGGGTGGCATATGTGTGCACCGTAAGGAGCTCCTGACCCTCAGAGACCGAGTTCGGGCTTTGGAGGCCAGGGTGGCTGAACTGGAGGAGCTAAGGAGGTAGAGAGATATGTGCATGAGACTTTCCGGGACACTGTAGTACTGTCCCACCTCCAGTCTGAGAGCCCCAGTGCTCTTAAGGAGGATGAAAGTCTCAAGGAACAGAGCATTCAATGGGAGCAGAGGGAAACCATCCCGTAGTTGGGACCCTCCTCCCAGAGGATGTTGCGGTATCCTCTCGCACTGAGGATACCTCTGAGGGGAGGGAATGCCAGTTCGGAAGAGGCAGGTGTTAGTAGTGGGTGATTCGATCGTTAGAAATATAGATAGTTGGGTTTGTGATGACCGGGAGAACCGTATGGTCACTTGCCTGCCTGGTGCGAAGGTTGCGTGGATCTCTCGAGGCATCTAGATAGACTTATGTGTAGTGCTGGGAGGAGCCGCGGTCGTGGTACATGTAGGTACCAATGACATAGGGAAGGGTAGGAGAGATGTCCTGGAGGCCAAATTTAGGCTGCTAGGAAAGAGACTGAAATCCAGGACCTCTATGGTGGCATTCTCAGAAATGCTTCCAGTTCCAAGCGCAGGGCCAGGTAGGCAGGCAGAGATTCAGAATCTCAATGCATGGATGAGACGATGGTGTAGGGAAGAGGGGTTTGGATTTATTAGGAACTGGGGACACTTTTGGGAGAGGGGGGAGCCTATACAGGAAGGATGGGCTCCACCTAAACCAGGGTGGAACCAGACTGCTGGCACTAAACATTAAAAAGGCCGTAGAGCAGTTTTTAAACAGAGATGGGGGGAAAGCCGATTGGTGTGGAGATGCACGTAAATATGAGGGAGACTTCTCTTAGAGGAGAATCCATTGATAGAGATTCTCTAAGCTGTAGTCAGAAAGAGGAGGGGAGAGGGCAAACCATGGGCCAGAGCAGACAAACAACCACGTACAAAGGAATCCGATGCATCAGGGAAGGGCAGACAAATAAGCAGTGGCAAATTTTTAAAGTGCTTCTACACAAATGCTAGGAGTCTGACTAATAAGATGGGTGAACTAGAGTACCTAGTATTAAATGAGGAGATTGACATAATAGGCATCACTGAAACCTGGTGGAATGAGGAAAATCTGTGGGACACAATCATACCGGGATATAAAATATATCGAAAGGATAGAGCAGGCCGGGTGGGTGGCGGAGTGGCACTGTATGTGAAAGATAATGTAGAATCAAATGAAATAAAAATATTAAGTGAATCAACATGTTCAATAGAATCGCTATGGATAGTAATTCCATGCTCCAAAAATAAGAAATTAGCAGTAGGGATATATTACCGACCACCTGACCAGGACAGGGATACTGACATTGAAATGCTGAAGGAGATTAGAGAGGCTACCAAAATAAAGAACTCTATAATAATGGGGGATTTTAATTACCCCCATATTGACTGGATACATGTCACCTCAGGAAGAGAAGCAGAGATAAAATTTCTCAATGGCTTAAATGACTGCTTCTTGGAGCAGCTGGTGCAGGAACCCACAAGGGGAGAGGCAATTCTCGATTTAGTCCTGAGTGGAGCGCAGGATCAGGTCCAGGAAATAACCGTTACAGGACCGCTTGGGAATAGTGACCATAATATAATAACATTCAACATTCCTGTGGTAGGAAGAACACCTCAGCAGACCAGCACCCTGGCATTTAATTTCAAAAGGAATTACACAACAATGAGGAGGTTAGTTAAACAGAAATTAAAAGGCACAGTGACTAGAGCCAAATCCCTGCAAGCTGCATGGAAACTTTTTAAAGACACCATAATAGAGGCCCAACTTAAATGTATACCCCAAATTAAAAACATAGCAAGAGACCTAAAAGAGTCACTGTCTTAACCACCATGTAAAAGAAGCAGTGAGGGACAAAAAGGCATCTTTTAAGAAGTGGAAGTCCAATCCTAGTGAGATAAATAGAAAGGAACATAAACACTGTCAAATCAAGTGTAAAATGTAATAAGAAAAGAGCAAAAGATTTTGAGGAACAGCTAGCCAAAACTCAAAAAGAAATAACAAAATGTTTTTAAGTACATTAGAAGCAGGAAGCCTGCTAAAAACCTGTGGGTCCCCTAGACGATCGAACTATAAAAGGCGCAATCAAGGACGATAAAGCCATTGGCGGAGAAACTAAATGATTTCTTTGCTTCAGTCTTCACGGCTGAGGACGTTGGGGAGATTCCCAAATCTGCACCGCCCTTTGTGGGTGATGAATCTGAGGAACTGTCCCGGATTGAAGTGTCATTAGAGGAGGTTTTGGAACAAATAGAAAACTTAATGTTAACAAATCTCCGGGACCAGATGGCATTCATCCAAGGGTTCTAAAAGAACTCAAATGGGAAATTGCTGAACTATTATCTGTGGTTTGTAACCTATCCCTTAAATCGGCTTCCGTACCTAATGACTGGAAGGTAGCCAACGTGACACCAATATTTAAAAAGGGCTCTAGAGGCGATCCAGGCAATTACAGACCGGTAAGTCTAACTTCAGTACCTGGCAAATTAGTCAAACAATAGTAAAGAATAAAATTGTGAAGCATGTAGAAGAACATAATTTGTTGGACAAAAGTCAACATGGTTTCTGTAAAGGGAAATCCTGTCTTACTAATCTATTAGAGTTCTTTGAAGGTTAACAAACATGCGGACAAGGGGGATCCAGTAGATATAGTATACTTAGATTTCCAGAAAGCTTTGACAAGGTCCTCACCAAAGGCTCTTGTGTAAATTACATGGCCATGGGATAAGAGGGAAGGTCCTTTCTTGGATTGAGAACTGGTTAAAAGACAGGAAACAAAGGGTAGGAATAAATGGTAAATTTTCAGAATGGAGAGGGGTAACTAGTGGTGTCCCCAAGGGTCAGTCCTAGGACCAATCCTGTTCAACTTATTCATAAATGATCTGGAGAAAGGGGTAAGCAGTAAGGTGGTAAAGTTTATGGATGATACCAAACTGTTTAGGATAGTCAAGACAGAAGCAGACTGTAAGGGACTCCAAGAAGATCTCACCAAACTGAATGATTGGGCAACAAAATGGCAAATGAAATTTAATGTGGATAAGTGTAAAGTAATGCACATCGGGAAAAATAACCCCAACTATACGACAGTATGATGGGGCTAATTTGGCTACCAAATCAGGAAAGAGATCTTGGAGTTATCGTGACAGTTCTCTGAAAACTTCCACACATGCAGCGCGTCAAAAAGGCAAATAGGATGCTAGATATTATTAAGAAAGGGATAGAAAATAAGACCCAGAATATCTTACTGCCCTGTATAAAACTATGGTACGCCCACATCTTGAATACTGTGTACAGATGTGGTCTCCTCACCTCAAAAAGATATTTTGGCCTTGGAAAGGGTTCAGAAAAGGGCAACTAAAATGATTAGGGGTTTGGAACGGGTCCCATATGAGGAGAGGTTAAAGCGACTGGGACTTTTCAGTTTAGAAAAGAGGAGACTGAGGGGGATATGATAGAGGTGTATAAAATCATGAGTGGTGTGGAGAGGGCCGATAAAGAAAAGTTATTTATTAGTTCCTAAATAGAAGAACTAGAGGACACCAAATGAAATTAATGGGTAGCAGGTTTAAAACTAATAAAAGAAAGTTCTTCTTCACACAGCGTAGTCAGCATGTGGAACTCCTTGCCAGAGGAGGCTGTGAAGGCTAGGACTATAACAGAGTTTAAAGAGAAGCTAGATAATTTCATGGAGGTTAGGTCCATAAAAGGCTATTAGCCAGGGGATAAAATGGTGTCCTTGGCCTCTGTTTGACAGAGGCTGGAGAGGGATGGCAGGAGACAAATCGCTTGATCATTGTCTTCGGTCCACCCCCTCTGGGGCACCTGGTGCTGGCCACTGTCGGCAGACAGGATACTGGGCTAGATGGACCTTTGGTCTGACCCGCTACGGCCGTTCTTATGTTCTTAGGATGGGGGAGAAAGAGGGACGGAGTGAGCAGGGTGGAGCAGGGGCAAGGCCTCAAAGAAGGGGTGGGAAGGAAGCATTTGGGTTTGAGGTAGCTCTTACATTGCACTTAAACTGAAAAAGTGATCTTGTGGTTAAAAAGGTTGGAAACCACTGCTCTATATAAATCCATGGTATGTCCACATAATGAATACTGAATGCAGATGTGGTTGCCTCATCTCAAAAAAAGATATCTTGGCATTGGAAAAAGTTCAGAAAGGGCAACAAAAATGATTAGAGGTATGGAACAGCTTCCATACAAGGAGAAATTAATAAAACTGGGACTTTTCAGCTTGGAAAAGAGACAACCAAGGGGAGCTATTATAAAGATAAAATTGTGGTATGGAAAAAAGTGAAAAAAGAAGAGTTATTTAGTCCTTCCCATAACACAAGAACTAGGAACCATCAAAATAAATAGGTAGCAGGTTTAAAATAAACAAAGGGTATGTCTACACAGCAAAGTTATTTCAAAATAACTTTTCTAGTATCTACATAACCACATCGCTATTTCGAAATTAATTCGAAATAGTGGAGCGCTTATTTCAAATTTGGTAAACCTCATTCCATGGGGAATAATGCCAAATTCGAAATAGCTATTTTGAAATAAGTGCTGTGTAGATACTTATCGAAATGGGGGGCCTCCAGCCTTCCCAGGGTGCCCTGGTGGCCACTCCGGCCTCAACCAAGAACACTCCTTTCCTCCCCCCCCCTCCCCCCGGAGCCCTTAAAGGGGTTGACTCTGGCCACAGTCCCTGTGCCAGCTCCAAGCCTGCCAGCCCAGAGCCAGCAGTCACTGCCCCGACCCAGTGGTCCCAAAACATGAGCCAGCAAGCCACTGGCAGCCAGCCCTCCACCACTCCCCAGGACCAGTCTGCCAGCTCCCAGGAGCCTGCCAGGTCCCGGAGAAGGCGGGCGCCTTCCTGGTCCAGGATGGAGATCATGGACCTTATTCAGGTTGGGTGGGGATGCCCCCAACATCCATGATCTCTGCACTAGATGGAGGAACATGGCCGTCTATGGCAGGATAGCTCCAAGCCTGGCCACTAAAGGCCACATGCGAACCCAGGAGCAGGTTTTCATGAAAATCAAGTTGGTCCGGCGAGACCCCCAACCCTGAGCCCTGAGCTTCCCCTCCTCCTTCTTCCCTTGCTTCCCCTTCCAGCTCCCCCTCCTCCCAGGTTTCCCCCTCCCCTCTCCCACCCTCTCTTCTCCCCTCTCCTGCCTCCTTTCCCCAGTTTCACCAAAGTTTCATTCCACCCCCCCCTCTAGTTTTGTTAAATAAAGAGAGTTTGTATTCATGAAAATACATGTATTTCATTTGACATCAGGAAGGGGGGTTAGGGAGGGGTAAGTGGAAGGATGTGAGGGAGGAATGAGGCACAAGACCCCAGTGGGGCAGGCCAGGGAGGCTCTTAGTGCTCCTCGGGTGGAAGCTGTCTCGCAGGGCCTCCTGGATACTGACAACCCCCTGATGGGACCTCCTGGATAGCAGCCTGCAGAAAGTGCAGCCAAGCTCACAGCAACGTGTCCACGAGAAGCACCAGAGTGGCCAGGGTCAGCTCTGGCTCCATGTTGCAGAGTGCTGTGGTGTCCCGAGTGACTGCAACCAGAGCATGCGGAAACAAAATGCTTTGCTGTCCCTCATTGAGGTAGGCAAGCAAGCAGGGAAAGCTGAGAACTGGCTGTCCGGGGGATCACTTTAAGCACAGGCCTCAGATAGCCTCAGGCAGCATCCACACAAAGTAACTCCTGACCTGATGCCCTGCTGGACCTGGTTCCGGCAGGCCTTAAATGCGATTCAGCGTCCACTCAGTGTGGACGCGCTATTTCAAAATAGCAAAAAGCTATTTTGAAATGCTTTTTGTGTGTAGACGCGTTATTTCAAAATAACTTATTTCAAATTAACTATTTCGAAATAAGATATTTCAAAATAACGCTGTAGTGTAGACATACCCAAATGGAAGTACTTCTTTGCAGAACACATAGTCAACTTGTGGAATTCCTTGCCAGAGAATGTTGTGAAGTCCAAGACTATAACAGGGTTCAAAAAGAACTAGATAAATTCATGGAGAATAGGTCCATCAATGGCTATTAGCCAGAATGGGTAGGAATGGTGTCCCTAGCCTCTGTTTTTCAGACACTGGGAATAAGCGACAGGGGATGGGTCACCTTGATGATTATCTGTTCTTTTCATTTCCTCTGGGACACTATAGAAGACAAGATACTGGGCTATATGGACCTTTGGTCTGACCCAGTATGGCTGTTTTTATGTTCTTTATGTAAATGCCATTTCTATAAACTTGTTTAGCACTTTATTCATTTAAAGTATGAATTGTACTAATATATGAATAAAATAATCTTTTTGTCTTCCATGGAAATGCACATATCTTTCTGATGAAGGCAACAAAATCCGATGAGAGGGGAGGGACTCTCCCTCATAGAGAAACCATAGACAGCTGGTGAGGGGGGGTGGATTCTGAAACTCAGAAGTGGCAGAGGCAGGGATTAGAAATATGTCAGAAGGATGACTCAGATGAGAAAAAAAAAGAAGACTTCAGAAGTTTTGGATAACTTATTGGTACTGGGTCCTAGGGTATGTCTACATTGCAGTTTTTCCGGAAAACCGGTCATTTTTCCAGAAAAACTACACTTACATCCACACTGCAATTGTGCAAAATAGCATCCAATCAATGTGGATGCTATCTTTCAAAAAGGCAGATCGCTTTTTTGATGCACTTTTGCTGTGTGGATGCTCTTTCAGAAGAAGTTTTTCCGCAAGATCTCTTCTGGAAAAGCTTCTTCCAAAAGATGCCTGCAGTCTAGACATAGCCCTAAATAGATATAGAGGGACTGATTGGAATCAAAGATAAAATAGTCATAAATGGTACAATTCAAACTTCCCTACATCCAGATCAAACTAACAGGGAACCTGTTCATATACTGTTGCCCCTCTGTCCTCATGGAATCCGTGGGGGCGGTGTCATGGGGTTACATGAGCTCCCTTCTTGGCATTTCTTTATGGAATCCAGGATCTGCATATGCAAAGAGGTAGCCAAGCATATGGTGGGGTACTGTGTGCTTTTCACTCTCACAAGGAATACTCATGCAAGTGAATACAGTGCTGTGGTAGCAACTCTGTTGTTGGGGAGGTGAAGTAGGGGGGTTTCTTGAAGTCTGGGGAAAAACCATGCCCCAAACCCCATCTGCCAAATAGAAAATTTCAGAGGTTTTTTGGGAGAAGAACCTCAGAGTTCTACTTCCCCTCTCCTCCTTTGCTCCCAACATGGTTTTCTGGCCAAAGAATGCAGTTTGCACTAAAATGACACTGTGATATGGAGAGTGTAGATAGGGGAAACAGAAAATAGGGCATCATGCTTCAGCAGTGAGTGTATATTACTTTGGAAAAAGGTCTAGTCAATTCAAATAATTGTCAGAAAATTGCTTAGCCCTAAGGTCAGTTTGAAGTTTACAGTTCAGAAGGCCTCCATATTCTGTAACAAATTCAGTATTATCTCACATTACCCATTGACATCATGGGTCAAATTCTGCCCTTAATTACATCAGTTTGTCCAGAGTAACTCTATTGACTTCAGCGTAAGTGAAAATAGAGTTTGTCCTCATAAATGGAATTCATGCCCATTGCATTCAAAGGCCTATGGGACACAGACAGTTGAATGCAATAAATTCCATTTTCATCCACATATTGTCAAAGTTTATTTTGGTATATCATCTCACTTTTGGAATTATTTTTTCCACCTGAAGCTTTTTCTTTTAATTTCTACTTTGTCCATTCTTTCTGTCTCTAAGGCTTGTGCTCTCCCAGACAATTTTGCCTTGAACTTTCATTGGTACTTTGTTTCAGTATGAGAGGAGGAAATAACAGCAACAGATTAAAACTCTATATTCTATCATGATGAGCCAGGTTATGTCAGAGAAAAGCAAGCAGGCCTGACAGCAGAAATCAGACATGACCCTAAGAAAAGGAGTAATAAACTGAAGAACAAAGGCACCGAGATCTCCACTTTGGAAGATCTGAAATTGGTTTTCACCCCTTCTCTTTAAATTATAACAATAGTGCCATGAGCAGCTGCTGTTAGAGAAATCACTATATAATTGAGATAAAGTAAATCATGACGTGTGTGTGTGTGTGTGTGTGTGTGTGTGTGAATATATAATATATATATAAAAATGAGAGAGTGAGCTTCTGAACTAGCAAGCAAGTCTGTCCATCTGTTTGTTTAAGAACTCCTAAATGGTAAGAACTAGGACCAGCAAATTGGTATGCAGCTCCTTTTTATCATAATTTAAAGCAAGGTAAGTGTTTTGTTGGGAGCTCCCCTTCCTCCAGTGCATACAGAGATGCATAAAACCATACAGAAAAGAGACTGAATCCTTGTCTGGACTGCCTCAGTCCTGAGCCTCCCACTCCACCCTTTGGGGCGGGCTGGGGGGGGACACAGCTTCCGTGTCCCCCATTCATACGGGAGCATTACTTGCTGTTCCCCTTCATTAAGGAGTGAGGGGAAAGTGCACCGTCTGCTCTATTTCTCAATCTGGCTGGGAGCAGAGGTGGCAGCTGAATCTGTACCTTCTCCATTCAGAGGACATGCACCTCTTCCACGGCTGTGCCTGCTAGAGCTGGAGCAGCAGTGGAGAAGTACTTTCACCTGGCCCCACGCCTCTGCAGTGAGAGAGGGCTGGGGTATTCCTCTCTCTGGGCTCATATAGGGCTCATCTAGACTACAGGGAATGGTCGAAAGAAGATATGCAAATTCTGTGGGAATTTGCATATCTTCTTCTGATCGCACTTTCGAAAGCAGAGCTTTCAAAAGTGAAAGTAATTAAGGCGCGGCTTTTTTGGCGAACCCCCCCCTTCGTCAAAAAGCTGCTCTTTGTCAAAAAAGGAGGTTTATGTGGCTTTTCAACAAAGAGGGGAGCCTGCATACTGAACCCCTCATCCCCAGCACCACCCAGAACAATGATTTAAATGAAGAGCAAAACTTATTTAAGGACCTGAGCAATACCAGATAGATCTTCTATTATAATATTAAAGTAATTTCTTTCTGAAGTGGGCTGTGAAAGGGACTTTCTCTCCTGGGACTGTGCTCTGTTCATTCTGACTCATATCCACCTTGGCAATTCCTAGGGAAATTTGATTAGAGATGACAACTCAGCAATGGCATTACTTGCCTGTATAATATTATATATATTAATGAGTGGAACTCCTAGTACCTCTCATAGTGAAGGTTCTAAAACATTTTCCATCCAAATGTCCTATTTTCACCCACCCTCATGAAATAAGAGGGGCTTATCTATATGGGCTTGCCTGTCTGGACAGTTAGTGCACAGAAAGCTGGAGTTGTAAATAGCCAATGTGCTAACCTGGAATGCTCTGTCTAGTCATGTGGTCTCTGATACCATGCACTAAAAGTTTTGTGGTTCTCAGAGCATTTATCCTTCAGGGTTGGACATTCCTTGTGTGTTACTTGCCAAAACATGTTCTACACTTTTTCCATCATTTTAAATAAATCTAGCCACATTTTTCCAGGCATTGCTCCGGGTAGGAACTTGACTGGGCATGGAGGAAGTTCTGCAGAGACTTAAATGGCAGTCTAATTGATCAGATGGAATAAGCAATACAATAGAATGATTTGCCTTGATCTGGCATTCAGTCTGTGTAACAGTGGTATACTGGATGCAAAATCAATGTAAGTTACACTATTTTACTAATCACATCAGTTTTCTAACCAAAATTCAATGGAAAAAGCATTCAGTTACAGCAGGGCTATATTTTTCCCAGAGTCTTCTTATAGAGTAGTGATTTGCTTAATTTAGAGAGAAAGGGGAAAAAATGAAAAAAGTTACCTGTAATTGAAAAATCACTCTTGAGCATACCTACTTTACTAAACCTCTGCCAAGTTTTTAGTATGACTTAATGAGTCACTACACTCTTTCTGACTTCACTATAGTTGCTTTATGCCTAGATTGATGGACCATAGGCTCTAGGATTGCTGTTCGCTTAATTTGCATGAGAGATATTGAAAATCCCTCTTTGAAATGCACACAGTATAATCCTCCAAAGAACTGTCTTATCAGTAACAGAAGAAAATCAGCAGTGTGAAAGAAATCACTTTTCCAATGGGAAACTTCGGTATTAACCTATGACAAAGAGGCATCTGCTGTCCACAATGTAAGCCATCACTCCGATGTCTATTGAGTAGGTTTTGCTGAAAACCCTCCGCAGCTGAACAATAGCAACAATGAAATAGAATGTGAAATTTACTCTTAGTTCAGGGCCAGATGTTGGTTCTTTATGAGCAGGTGTACAACGTACAGTGAAACAGTTCAGACAGCATCCAACTTACTAGTTATTGTGTGAGGAAGATGTAGTGCCACCAATACCATTAGATAACTTAACAAGACTATGAAACAGGTTATGGGTGTAGCTATATTCTTTTCCACAACAGCTGATGGTTTGAAACTAGCAATGTGGGAACACACTTTACACTCTCAAAATATTAGCACCACTGCAGAGTGCACTTTTTCAATCTATTGCATTTTCTGACAATAGCTTTGTTCTTTTTTTCCTTTTTTTTCTTTTTTTTAAACCATTCTTTTAATCCTGCAGAATAATTTTAAGGAGAAGAAAACACTCAGTTGGGAACACCATGAATGGAGATGTAGGAAATTCCCTTCCCTTTTTTCTGCTTAATGGTTTTCTAATCTCATACTGCTAGGATGGGAATAGAAATGTAGCCGTGTTAGTCTGGTCTAGCTGAAACAAAAAACAGGACTATGTAGCACTTTAAAGACTAACAAGATGGTTTATTAGGTGATGAGCTTTCGTGGGCCAGACCCACTTCCTCAGATCAAATAGTGGAAGAAAATTGGCATGACCATATATACCAAAGGATACAATCAAAAAAATGAACACATATGAAAAGGGCAGATCAAATTTCAGAACAGAAGGGGGATGAGGGGGGGAGGTAAATGTCTGTGAGCTAATGATATTAGAGGTGATAATTGGGGAAGCTATCTTTGTAAAGGGTAAGATAATTAGCGTCCTTGTTAAGACCTAGGTGTAAAGTGTCAAATTTAAGCATGAATGACCTAATAAACCATCTTGTTAGTCTTTAAAGTGCTACATAGTCCTGTTTTTTGCTAGGATGGGGACACAGATCACAAACCAGGCTTCAACTCTCTAGATTCTAAGACTGATGTTTGTTGATGGGATCTTTTTCCTTAGTGGAAGTACATCTTCCTGTTGTTCTCTGAAATTGTATTGATCCAATTTGCTTCCTATTGTAGGTTTCATTTAAACTTAAACATCAAGTAAAATCTGAAGATGACCTTCACTGTATTTTAATTTAATGCATTCACATGCCATTCAAGTTTCCAGAATATTTTCCATTAGGGTGTATTCACTGGCAAATAATTTATAATGATAGAAATGATATTTTAGGCCACAATGAGCAGACCTTTTCAGTGTGAGTAGTGCCACTGAAGTCAAGAAAAAGGTTCATGTGCTTAAAATTAGGTCCATATTTGAGTGAGGAGAGTTGGGACTTTAATGTATGAAATGAAATGGCAGAGTTGAGGTGGAACTTTCAACCTCAATTCTGCATTTCCTGACTTCTGTGAACTTTTCCTTTATGATTTTTGCACTTAGAAAATATGTAGATTAGGCAGCAAAATAGGTTAGTTACAAGAGAATTTTTAAAACATTGGATTATGTGTGTGTGTATAGGTGCTTTACACATATGGAGAGGAAATATAGTATTACATTTCCTTGTGAGATTTCAGAGATGTATGTATTATATATGTAAATATTTCAAGGAATATTTTAAATTTTCATTGCTTTCTCAAAAGTCAAAATACGAATTATCAAGAAAATTAAGGAATTGACAGATTTAATTATTCTAAATATCTGCGCCACACACATCCGCGTACACTGAAGAACTTAATGTAATGTGTTTTGAATGTTTTAAATCTTGATGTGAAAAACATTGCTACAGCAGTGCTAAAGCTGCCAGAGATGGTGAAACTGATGTTTGAATTGCTTAGGTTAAAATTGCTTGCATGAATCAGTCTTATTATCAATATCAAACATAATTATTAATAATGCAAATGTTCTTTATTACACATTTCAGTCACTCATTTAGAAATGGGTTTTTACACGATGACATTTAATTAGACTTCAACTGGTGATGAATTATATCTAATTATCCAGTAAACTTTTCACTTTCACAAATGCTGTCATTAGGTTAGATTCTTATGCTTATATTCTTCAGGCATAGGTAATCCAGTCTTAAAACAGTCTTAAAAGGGAAAGAGATTGCTTTGATTTTTCATTTCATTGTATAATAAATGTAATATTTGTCACCTGAAACATGAAGATTTCTCTTTGGTTGTGAGACATTTTTCTTTCTTGTATTACTCCATTGAGGTTTAAAGGGGTTGCCTATTTTCTGATTAAATTTATGAGCATTCCAAAGTAATTAGTTCAATTAAATGAGATTATTAATTACAGATGAAATTTTACTCTGCAAATTTCATAAAGATTTAAAGTGTCTTTCAGTTATTATTACTGTGCATTCCACTAGTCATTATCTCTTTATTTATGAATAATAATTTGCTACTAATGATTGACGTTCCTTTCCCATGGAAATTGGAGTGTTTCATTTTCATTATCTTATCTTTCATCAGCACTGAGGCATTTTTTGTAATATTTTACATTGGTTACTTCTATAATATTAAATTTCCCATACTTCCATGTCTGTATCAAACAATGTACTGTAGCATAATCAAACTAGTTTAGGGGTTGTCTTTGGGTTAGATATTTTTTGTCTTCTCTTGTATCTGACTTTTGTAATCTAATTAATTAACTTTTATAAAGACCGGAAACAATATAACATAAAGTACTGCAAAGAAGTCCAAGTGATAAATCTTTAATGACACAAAAAATGTAAAGTATGGATTTCAGCATGGTCTTAAGCAACTTGTTTAATATGTGGCTGTGATACTCTATTTTGGACAGAGGGCCAGATCTTCCACTGGTGTAAAGTAGAACGTTTCCATTGAAGTCAGTTTTGTAATTTAGACAAGCTGAGTTCTGATTCACGTCCTACATTTTCTAACAAACGAGAGTCAGAGGCATTGAATATTTAGTCATTAGACCAGTGGAGCTGTGGGTACCTACAGAATGCAGGATTAAGACACAATGAGGCAAAAGGAGAAGCCTCAAATGTACAACATCACCAGCCACCACACACTTTCAGAGTCTTACTTTGCTTAGATGGAAAGCTCCTCTAAAATTTGTCCATAACTATACTGGAATTGGCGCTCTGCTCTGTATTATTAAAGTGTGTATTTTTGTGTGTGTTTGCTTGTAGATTAGACAGCTGTTTCTCCAGCTATTGGCAAAGTGATAAACAAAATCCAAGTGTCTAGTGAAGAGCTGTTTTTACTGTTCATAGAAGCACTTATTCAGCTAGTATTGCCAATACAATAGCTATGTTCTATTTTTTTTCAGAAATGCTTCTTAGTAGCATTTCTATGTATTACTATTTCATATCTATCACACAAAAATATAGTAAAAGTTGTTCTTATAACTATCATAAATATGTGTCATCTTTCAATCCTTGTCATACAACTCACATTGAGTTCCATGATCTTGGAATAATTGAATAAAACAGGTGTAACTGGAAAAGGAAAACATAAGTAATAATGTTATGTTTTTTATTATGTACAAAACTAAGCTTTTGGAAAAAGAATGGGGAGTCCTGTGGCACTTTAAAGGCTAACAGATTTATTTAGGCATAAGTTTTCATGGGTACAACCCACTTTATTACTATTTATCAAGTATAGGTAACAAAAGTGAGAACTAAAAGGTCATAGGCAGCAAAATCAACCTTAAAAGATGAGGTGAGAAATGGATCTGATTGGAAATTTGATGTTGGGAAAGCTATTTGCAGCCTATGAGTTTTGAGCTTCACATTTAGTGAGATTTAAGTACAAGGAAAGTTTGAAAATTTCAAACTATCTCATTAGAGAGCATAACAAGTGTCAGCCTTCAGGAAGACATATGAAGATTTAAACAAAGGTCAGTTTTATTTTCCAGGTTTTTGAAAGCATGCAGGTTTTATATAAATCCAAATTAAAATGCAGAGAAAATAAGATAGCATCTGTGTTGCAATAGGCAAAAGTTTAAGATAAAAACAAAGTCTCTGTCAGTGGAGAATCTTAAGAACAGCATTGCTGCTACGGCGGCAAATTGAACATTAAATTTAGCTATATACAGTAATTGAAAACTCTGCATGTACTGCAGCTAGTAGTAGGGGTGATGATTGACTATTGGACTTGTGTTGGGTGAATTTCTAATGTGTATATCTATTCACTTACTGTCTGAAACCTATCAGAAGTCTAGTATTGACTTCAGTGCTTTCCCTGGGAAAAAAGCTGAAAGAAAAAGAGGAAAAAGAAAAGTCAATCACAGGGTTCATATATGTTGCCAGAGGAAAGAGCAAAGGCTTCAGAGGTCTTTTGAAGAGGCCAATTAAGAAACTAAAGAAGCTTAGTCTATAAAACATAATACCTGTTCCCACAAATTCAAGGATGAAGGCTATTTTAGGGGAATATTGATCCGTGCCTGCAGACTATTGATCTTTTCTCTGTGTGCAACCAACCAAACTATTCATAGTGGAAAAATATTCAATGAACTTAAACTCTTTATTCTGTTTGTGAATTGTCTGTGACATTGGATGTCAATTTTTTACAAATCTGTTTACTACTTGTAATCATGTTCAGATTTTTTTTATTAACACAGCTGAGCCCAGGATTGTTCAGATTTTTCTGGTAAGCATGAAGTTTATATTCAGCATTTAAAATGAACTATTTAAGCTTTAGGACTGGTTTCCTAATGAACATTTATATTGTTTCTGTTCTCTGATTGGATCGCTTAATTGTTATAAATTATTTCTGCTCACACCTGAAATGAACGTAATGTTTATTATTAATATGAATCTGTATTATAAGTTTGAAATTCACTTCTGGGGATCATTCAGAAAATTAGGACATAAGGTTGTTAGAGCAGGGATTGCTTCTTACATAGTTTGGGCTATATTCAGCACACAGGTGCATCTAGACAGCGCCCTTCTGTCGGAATAAGCTACGCAATTTCCAAAATGCGTAGCTTATTCTGAGTCTAGGTTGAAAGAGCTTATTTTGAAATTTGGCATCACATTTCAAAATAAGACACTATTCTGACAAATCCCTTTAACCCTCCTGGAATGAGGGTTACAGGGACGCCAGAATAGTGCGCCCATTATTTTGGAAAATAGCGGGAATGTTTAAAGCGCCTTAGTCTAGACATACCAGGACTCTGACTCTGATCAGGGACTGTGGCTGCTATTGTAATAAAACTAGTATCTATGCAGTTAAGAATATTGCTATATGAATGTTCATAAACAGAAAATAATAAAGGCATATAACAAGCTGTATTGATACATGGTTTTTATCTCTCCGACTTGCTTAAATATATGTTTATCTCTAGCAGTTGCTATGTCTGAATCTCCATCCCAAATATATTTTAAAACATATGAGTGTCAGATATGCACAAATGAAAAAAATCCCCCTCCACTCTTTTCAATGGAAATTTGAAGTTTCATCTGAAGGAATTTTTTCCACAGAAAATTCCAATTCTTCATCAAAAGCTCGACAAAAAGCTTTTATTGGCTGAAAAGCCAAACCTTTAGTGTTTTTACCAAAAATCTGAAATTTTCATTTTTTTTCATAAACTTATTTTTTATATGGTCAAAATTGTCCATGGGTAGCAGCAGCAGCACTCCATTTTCCAAACATCTCTAGTAATTTTGCCTTTGCTGATTGATCTCTGGAACACAAGATATGCTGCTGTACTTATTGTTGCCCTTTCTGTCATCAGTGTATCATTTGGCCACCAGAGTTGCCCCTCTACTGAGGAACACAGATGTGTGGGCTTTCCAGGTCAACTTGCAAGTGCGTGAAAAAATTGTGACAAGGAATCTGGGTATACTCTAAGGATGTCTGCACTGTAATGTTAGCCCAAGATTCAAACTCAGGCTCAAGTCTAAATCCCCTTTTGCCTACACAAAAATTGTGCTAATCTAGGGCTTGGAGCCAGTGTGAGCTGGGAGTGAGGAAGTACACAAAGAATCCAAGCCTGAGTCAAGCCAAGACCTGAGGTTTTCAAGCCCTATTGCTTAGATGCCTCTGGATTTGTGCTCTGGGAGGCTCCATTTCAGGTGCATGGGGAAGGGGGGCAACAGCCACGCACTCTGGGATATGGCTAGCTTTTTATCCCATTTCCCAAATGCTAAGGGAGTGAGGGGGAAGTGCTTGCATTCTGTGCATTCCTCTCACACCTGGCTGCTGAGTTCCCTAAGAGTGTGAGGGGAATTAACAGAATGCAAGCACTTTCCACTCACTCTCTTAGCATCCGGGTAATGGGATGAAAAGCTAGCCGCTGCTGCTGCCATTCCTACGCACTCAAAATGGCACCCTTGTTTGGAAGTCTGCCAAATGTATTCTACAAACTGGTTTTCTTTGTCCTCTGGACAATCAAGTTTGATGAACAGTCAAGTTTTTCCACACTGCACCAAGCATGCAGGGCTAGAGAAACCACATTTGGGGAGGGCTAGAGGATGTCCGGGATGCGGTGGTTGGACTTCAACCCCCATAGTGCAGTGTAAATGCTGGAGTCCCAGGTAGGGACCCGGGTTTCAACAATTCCTAACCAGCAGCTATTAATGATACTCATGCCCTAGATTAACAAAGTCATGGATTCCTACCTTGAATTTTACTAACCCTGGGGTTTACATCACAGTGTAGATGCATCCCTAGACAGCACATGCTCTGACCAAGCTAGCATGCAAAAACAGCAGTGTGGCCATGGTGGCACAGAGAAAGACTCAGGCAAACTATCTGAGTACGTACCTGGGATCTCAGATGGGACTCTATTTAGATGGTTAGTCTGAGCCTCCATCCATTCCACCCTGGTTACACTGCTATTTTTAGTACATTAGCTTGATCAGAGCTAGCTTATGTATGTCTACTGGAACTTGCCCTTCCTAGCAGTGTAGATGGACTCTAACAATACCTCAATTTATTTACATAGACATTGCACCTGAAATGTGATGCTCTAACAGCTTACTGGGCAATCCCTTCCTCCTAAAATCTTAATTCAGCAATGTCTGATTCCTGGGAGCAACTCTGTCTCAAGAATTTATGCCACTCAGACTTTGTCTACACTGCCAGCTTTTGCAGGCAGAGAGTATGCAAATGAAGCACTGATTAGCATTTTGTCTCACTTCATTTGCATAATGTATTCGAGCCATTTTTGTGCAAGGGGGTTTTTGCACAAAAAGAAGCAGTGTGGACATTCTTTTTTTGCACAAAAACCCCTTTTTGCACAAGATCCTTATGCCTCTCCTGGAGGCATACACTTCTTTTTGCGCAAAAAACCCTTCGCGCAAAAAGAATCGGTAGAAAATATACTAATGACATCACGACTCATGGTAATTAGCATCTTTTCTGCCACAAAAAGTTGCAGTGTAGACATAGCCTCAGAGAGAAAACTGTACAGTGCTTACTCTCCTTTACCTGCCCTACAAAGAATTATTTGTAATGCCAAACCAGCAATACAGTATGTCTTTCTAAGAGTGTCCAAACTTACTTGAACACTTAGAAAATGTAATATCAGTGCCACACATGATGCCTGACATAAGAATATTACCTATCAGGAGTTGCTGGGAACTTCAAAAATATAGAGTTATATCATAATATATTCCTTATTTAGGCAAAACATCCAGGGAAGTCAATCGGAGTTTTGTCCACATAAGAACTTCGGGATTTGTCCCATGTATTTTAAGGTAATATACTGCATCACCATAGATCTTCATATATTCATCTCTGGTGAAAATTTTAGTCAATGGAACATCTTTCTATCTCCCGTGTTTCATTTCACAGTTTGGTCCTCTTGTTTACAAAAATTTGTTCTTTCAACTCTGTGTTCAGATGAACTAATTTTAATTCAAAATCATTATTCCCAGTTGTTCCTGTAAACTTTTGAGACATATAAAGGCCAAATTTTAGCTTTCATACATTCAGTCCTCCTCTTCTGTGGTCCCTTTATAAATGCAAATTGCACTATCCAGTATGTTCTATAGCAGGGGTTCCCAATCTGAGGTATGCGTACCCCAAGGGGGTATGAGAAGCTTGTCAAGGAGGTATGGGGAATATTTGGTAAATAACTAGATTATCCTAATTGAAATATTCCCAAAATAGTAGTGTTAGTGAAAAAAGTTGTGGATTCTAGAGTCTAGAATTTATTTCCTTTCATATTGAATAGGGGGTAGGGGAAGGTTTACTAAAAACCAAAGGGGTATGGGGACTGAAAAAGGTTGGGAACCCCTGTTCTATAAAGTAGTGTTGTTAGTATTATGTTGTTCCATTGTTCTCATTGATCACCATGCACACTAATGCCAGAATAGATTCCTTCCAAAGATTTGGGTTTTTTTATATGAAATAAAAAGTAAATATAAAGTAAAAATCAGAGCTTCCTATATTTGTAACTAATGAAACCTGCATTTTCCAAAAACTGACACAGAGGCCCACCAATAGGGAGGAGCAAAGGGGGCAGTTGCTCTTGAGCCCAGTGATTCTAAAGTGCCCAGAGCCCTGGCCCCCCTTTATATTGCCACTGGAATGCTGGTTGATATGCTCCAGGTGGCTCTAAGGGCTGTGGGGGCAGCGTGACGCATTCCAGGCAATGTGGAGAACTGTCTGCCCCAGCCCCTCTCCTTTCCCCGAAGGTCCCACCTCTTCTGGAAGCATGAAGCCAGTCCCTCTAGCCCCCCCCCCCCCCCCCCCCCCCCCCCCCAAACACACATACCCCTTGCCCAGGGTCCCAACTTGGCTGTCTGCTCCCCTGCTGGCACAAAGCTGTTATGTGAAAATCAGGTTTTGAAAAATCATTATAAGTGACTTGAGGTAACTTCAGTCTGAAGACAAACAATGATGGACTTATGCTGTCTCATGTTTATTTTATAAACTATCAGCACCATCTGTGGCTAACTTCACTAATGCTAAAACCAATATCTGGTGTAGAATGAATCTGTATTGTGGCTAGCTCCAGACACTGTCAGTATTGTATGTCAAGCAACACAACATACCTTGCAAATAATGTAGGAATTATGTGCAGTACTGTAAAAGCTGTAGTATATCTAGGGGGCAAATTTTGCAATGAAAATCCAAAGTAATTATATTGACTTTGATTAAGTGACTCCAGATTTAAACCCATCTAAATGAGAGCAGAATTTAGTCCCAAGGGGTCTAATTGTAAATCAAGAGTAATTTAGGATATGCCCACACTATAAATGCTACAGCAGCACAATCTTCTCCTCTCCTCCTCTCCAGGATTGGAGAGACTCTTTCTGAGATTTGTTTGGTGTTAGGGAAACAAAGCTGGTGCAGAAGCACAGGACCTTCATAGTTGTCCTTTGGGATGTGCCTAGGGCATTGAGCCTTTTCTGTGACCTGACAGACCCTGTCTCACCAAAAGGACAATGAAGGGGGATGTCCCCAGAGAGATCTCATGGAGATTTTCTGCCTCTGAGATGTCTCTGATGTTCCATCCCACAACAGGAGGTGCTCTAGTTCTAGATAATTGCATTTCTTTTTACCCATATAAAGAAATAAGTTGTGCAAAAGCTGTTTGAAGGACATATAAAGAAAGAGTAACCTATGAATGGAATTATTTCCCTGGAACATGCTTATGCTTCTGAAAGAAAGTCACCCTATTTCTTTAAATTCCATACTACTTAATGAATTATTTACCCTTCTTTACTCCCATGACCTTTTGGAGAAAGTAAAAGATGTCCTGGGTTTTCTGTAAATATTCTTCAATTACTGTGTGGTTTCTTAAGAGAGTTAGCTGGCTCCAGACAAATAGGATGTACTTCATGTCCTCTAAGAATCTCATAACAACATGAGCAAAATAACATAGGAATGCTGTCTAGAAAGGACTGGTTTAGGGATAAAAGCAATAGTCCGAGTATTCATACTTTCATTTGTCAGTGTGACTGCAGAACCACCTCGCCTATTAGAGATCAATGAGTGTGTGCTGCAGGCAGTTACCGATCCTAGTCCTGCCCTTGCTATATGGCCTAATTTAAGCTTCATTTTGCAGAAAGAGTAATTGCAAGAAAGGACTTTATCTATTTATATCTATTTTCAAACTGAGTTGCTGGTCATTCCAGGATTCATCAATGACCTCTTATTTATGCAAGTAAGAAAAAATATTTTACTTCATGAATGTACCAAAAATAGTTATCACTAAGAACTTTTGTATAGGGATTGCTACCTGTGATCGATGTTGTCGCAATGATCTGAGAGAGCATGCCATACAGAAAGATGAAGGATCTTTTCCCCCCCCCTTGAGATGAGGAAGAGACTTTCTTCAAAGATTTTCATCATTAGGAATTCTCAACAATTTCAAAGGTTTTCTTCGTTAGAATTCTGCTTGATTCTGTGTTCAAATGCTTGCCGTTGAAGCTGTGTATTACAGCTCCCCTGAATTTTCAAAAGAGGGAGTCATAAAGCAGAACTTCAAAATGAGTCAGCGATGTGTTTGAGAAGCATATTTTCTGGCATTAGCCACCACAACAAAAGAAAAAGGGCATTTCAGTGATCTGTCAAAAGGCAGAAAACAGAACGAGAGATTATCAAAGCTAGTTCTATAATGGAATGCTCAAGCGATTGCATCTAATCCTGAAGGTGCTGGCTTCCTGTGATGAAATACAAGCCTGTGTTCATGGCCTAAACACTGCTGTAATAAGTATGCCTTATAAGGTATTATTTCAAAATTAATAATGTGTGGGTCAGTGTTGTTCTAATAAAATATGTGTGTTAACTTAAGTAAAGATATAATGTTTTCCTGTATGATGCTATGTTCCAAACCCCACAGCCCTGTACAGGAAGAAGTCTGGTCTATCCTTAGCAAAGGAAGAAAAGTGTGGTTCTTTAATTTACATTTAAATAGTAAGCAGAGTAATCAAGCAGGGAGAAAAGCCAAAGGAAGTTCAAACAGGCGAAAAAAACTCAGCAACATAGCCTCTCACATAAACCCTTTGTCTTCTCTCAGATGCAGCGAGGTGAACAGCCACCAGGACCCTGGGGCAAAGTGTGTGGGAGGGGTGGGGAAAAGGCTGGCTCTGCACCCTTGTTAGAATATTTCAGAGTTAATATTCCCTCTTGGGAAGGCTCGCTATGTTGGCAGGGGTCTGGTCAGGGTAGACCTACACAACTTTCCTTGCTAAATAATAAGCCTGTGTTTTAATTGCGTGAGGCCTGCATTTTCCGTCCTTGGTGCTTGTAAGAAAGTTAAGTAAGGCCTGCTTTTTCCCTCCCTGCTGCACATAGGAAAATAGTGCAGGCTGTTTTCTCTCTCCTTGCTGCTGACGAGA
The DNA here is from genome assembly GCA_019425775.1 of Rafetus swinhoei. Taxonomy (NCBI): domain Eukaryota; kingdom Metazoa; phylum Chordata; order Testudines; family Trionychidae; genus Rafetus; species Rafetus swinhoei. Next base: position 63,253,563 of record CM033427.1, read on the forward strand.
TAGATAGAAGTATTGTTACACTAAGCTGCAACTTGGTGAACACACCCTTCCTCACTATATCCCTTGCCTGTTTTCACTTACTGCAAAACTTACTATCAGGGTCATGGCTTCTTTTTCTTTTCCCCACAAGTTGCTGAATAAGACATTAGGTAATACTGATTCCACTAAAAATCAGAAAACAAACAGGAATGGATATAATTGTATTCACCACTGCTTATTAATAATCATTGTATGGGAGTTAATCTTACTAAATAAAGTTTTATGGAAAGTAGTGATAGATGTGTGAATTTACATATCAGAATGGATAAAGTAGTGTAACTGCTGCCAAATCTTTGCCACTAGGAATGGTGTATTGGGGGTCCGAGGTAAACGTGAGTGGACAATGAAGTGGTTTGCTTTACTCCGTCCGCTCCTGAGTCTCCTGTGCAGTGGTCGTCTTCTTCCAACAACCCTCTGAATAGATGAAACCGAGGCCAGAAGGGGCAAGGACAAAGGTAGTCCCTAGCATCACCCAGCCCTCAGAACTGTGTGGAGTAGAGCTCCAACATTCCTGCAATAATTCAAAGAGGCCTAGGGTTCCTGCCTCTGCCGCTGCCACAGTAGCAGTGGCAGCATTGGGAGCTTCAGGCGCCTTTGAATCTCCAGGTGCCACAACAATTGCCCCATTCATCTCTCCCTCCACCCTATCGACCTCATTCTCCACACATATGAAAACAAGAGGAAACAGCTGTTGTAGCCCCAAGGGAGCCCTATGTGGAGAGTTTGGTTATTAATTTGCTGGAGTATCTGGAGAGAAATTTTGCTCGAGTCTAATATAGCTGGTTCAATTAGGCATAAGCATATGTTTTATCTTTAGTTTTCTTGTAACTGTTTTTAACTTTTATGCCTCATAACCTGAGCTTGCTTAAAATCTATTTTTAGTTAAACTTTTTTTATTGTTTTATACAATTCAGTGTGCTTAAATTGAAATGCCAGTGCAGCTATTTCAGGTAACAAATTGGTATATTCCTTAAAGAAATAATCAGACTTACATATATTTGTAATATCCAGGAGAGAGCTGGGCAGTGTAGGACATGTGTTTCTTGGGGAAGACCCGGGACTGGTGGATTGTTGAGGTCACCCTAGAATATGACTCAGGAGAGCCAAAGTATAGCTGGCAGACTGAAGTTACACAGATACACTCCGGATGTGGTTTGTATACTGGAAAACAGTTTGTGAGTATCCCAAGTGGGAGCTACTAAGGCAAGGCATTGTAAGGCATGAAGAGTTGCAGGGCAGAATGACACAGCCACCTATTAATTTGGATTGTGCTCCAGTATGTTGCCCTGCCCTTAACAATCACTGAAGTCATAGAAAGCAAAATCAACAGGATTTAAGGTAGGAGATGAGCGTGTCTCAAGTAATTAGCTGGGAGATGCTTAGCACCCACCTTAGTTCCTCGTGGATCCTGATAGTCTGACCTACTGAGAATAGCTCAGAAAATTTATTACCACTGTTTTAAAGAGTGAAACTTGGAAAAGTCCTATTGCAGCTAGTGGCCCCAGTTCTGTTTTCTATCTGAAATACAAATAATAGGGATGCAGTTGGATTCTTCTGAGTTTATTTAATTGCTTATTTTTAATAGAAGAATCACATTTTTACAACAATATTTGTAAAAGAAAATGAATCAATCTTTCATTGAAACCTAGTGTGGTAAGACTCAGTCATTTAGGACTAAATATGTCCTTTCCTTTTACATTTGAGAAACACAAAATCCAGCCACAATAATTTGTAATTGTCTCTGGCACATAGTGTGTTTTGTTAAAATCCAAAGACTTCTTAGCATTTGGGCGACTTTTTCCTCCACTCTGGGATATGTAATAATCCTTTCATTTGCTTTAAAGGCATTTGTCTGAAAGGGTGTTTCTAGACTACATCCTTCTTTCAACAGAGGGATGTAAATGAAGCACTGCGAAAGTGCAAATGAAGCCGGGATTTAAATATCCCATGCTTCATTTGTATAATCACGTAATGGTGCTCTTTCGAAAAAGCGCTATTTCAAAATTGAAACTGCAGTCTATACGCGGTTCTTTCAAAACCGGGGCGGTTCCTCCGAAAGATCCTGTAAGCCTCATTTTTTATTTAAATCCCGGCTTCGTTTGCAGTTTCAAAGTGCTTCATTTACATCCCTCTGTCGAAAGAGGGATGAAGTCTAGACGTAGCCAAAATACTGTTGGTTCAAAAATAACATTGCGTACATTGATAACAATTAATATAATTGAGGGAAGTTTAGGTTTCAAGGGAAACTAAAGCCCACATATTCTCTTTCATTGATCTCTCATACAGACAGTAGGTATTATGGGTATATCAAAGATATATCACTTGTATTGCTTAGTCCTGGACACTCATATTGTAAATGTCAAGAGTTCATGTCAAAGGTTAGCCTTTTGGTACAATTTATGTCCCATTTTTTATGCCTAAAGGAGAGATCACTTCTCTCTACATTTTGTGTTGAGAGAATGGCCTGGGAATTATATGAACTGTAAATATAATTAACCTGTATAGGAAAAGATTTGTAGGCATATAAAATATTCTATTCCCCACTGCCTAGTAAGATCTCTCCAAGGTCGGCTAATTAAGGGAAGTTATTTTATCCCCTTAAAATACATGAAGCCAGCCATTGTTAATAGATTATTATTGTCAGTTTTCCTTCCCTATTTGTATCTTATTAACTATATATCTTTATTAAACATTGTATCTTTTATATAATGGTACGGGTTGGACCTCCCTGGTCTGGCACTCTCGAGACCTGAGCAGTGCTGGACCCGGGGAGGTCAAGGGTCCCATCCCAATCATCAGCACCTGTGGGGGCACGAGCACCAGCCACTAGGCTCTTCTCCTAGTCTTGGCTACTAGGATCTGCTGCACTCCCCAACACGTTGGCCTCATTTCCGGTGGCCTTGGGCTGGGTTGCACTCACTGCCTTGCCAGCTCAGACTTCACTCTCCACTACACCCACCTCCCGCAATGGCCTCACTGCCAGCACCCCTAGCCAGGGCTGCACTCCCCACCACACCAGCCCAAGCTGCACTCCTGGACACCAGCCTGGCAGAGGCTTTCAGCCACTAGACCTGCTGTCACCAGCCAGGGCTTCACGTCTGACCCTGGTCAGCCCCTGCTCCCAGATGGGCTCTCTGATCCAGCAATATCTATGATCCTGACAGACCAGAGAGTGCCAGATTTCAGAAGTTCAACATGTACTACCATTTTGTTTGTCTTTTTTGCTATTTTACAACCAATTCCGTATTGTTGATTATTTTGCACCCTTCGTTGTTATAATACTGTTTTGACATTTTTGAAGCAGAAGGTTTTGACTTTTTTGTTTTGAAATGACTTTTTAAAACAAAATTCATTGATAGACTATAAATAATTTAAAACATTTTAAAAGGTCAAAAATGGGGGCGAGGGAGTTTCAATTTTGTCAAAATTAAATGTTTTGAGTGTTTTAAATTGCTTGATTGAAAGGGAAAAATTCAAAATAGTGGAACAGTAGAATTTCCCACAGAATGGAAAATCTGGTTCTCATTCAGCTCCATTCAGGGCCTTATTACTGTAAGTACCTTATAGACACAATGGTAGGTATAGTTCTCATCCCCAAGAGCTTAACATTGATGCACTCAGAAAAGATAAATGTCTTCCTCCCTACAGTACAAGCACAGTTTATTTTTTTGACACAGGAAAAATTATAGGCCACATGCTAGATGAAAGATTAAATGTATATTCCCCACATTCACATTTTTGTATTCGTAAATATAATACACCAAAGAATTGTGAGGGCCACCAAGGATCACAGAAGGAAAGATCAGCATTGTAGGATTAATTTGCTACACATTATGTGGAAGTTCTGTCTGTACAGTTTAGATGGAGAAACATTTTTTGTAACCAGGAAAGCTCTGACATTAAGAAGGATGTGTAAAAGTTTCAAATATTTTGAAGTGCCTTATTTGATTGTAATCTGTTTGGGGCAGGAACAGCTTTTTGTTCTGTACAGCATGTAACACAATGGGAGCCTGATTCATGACTGCTTTCCTGGGCACTGTTAAATAATAATACTGAGAAGCCCATTATCCAACACAGGTTGAACCTGTAAAATACAGGACTCACTCTCTGATATGGGAACATCCGTGGTCCAGCAGGAGCACAGCCCTCAGCAGGATTGACAGCCAGGATCGTAGCCCCAGCCAGAGCTGGAAGCCTCAGGGCCAGCAGCTAGCAAACCAGCTCCGGCTGGGGCTGGCAAGGTGCAGAGGGTGCAGCCCCAGTCGGGGCTGGAGATAGCAATGCCAGCAACCATGAATGCAGGCCTGGCCAAGGCTGAAGTCAATGGGCCAGCACCTGGGCACACAGCCTGGCCTGGCAGTGTGTGGGGCACAGCCTCTAGCAGGGTTGGAGGCAGTGGGACGGCAGCCCCTGTCCTGGGCTAGTGCAGTGTGGGGGAGAGTGGTGGCTAGAAAGTGTAGCTCCAGCTGGGAGCAGAACCCTACATCCGGGTAGGGAGCCTTGACCTCCCCAGTCCAGCAAATTCTTTGGGTCCAAATACCTCAGGTCTGAAGGGTGCGGACAAGGGAGGTTCGACCTGTAGTCAAAAGTGACTTAGGGCCAGATTTCTAAAGGTACCTAACCAAGAAAATAGGTACCTAGTCAGATGTACAGAAATGAGTATGTGATTTTGGTGACTACCTTACATTGACACTCAATGGGAGTTTGGTTCCTAACCTGCTCAGGTGCTTTTGAAAATGGAACTTAGGCCTCAGTCTTGTAAACACTTTTGAAAACTTTTACCTAACGGCTCAGTTTCCTACTATTTGATGAGAATTTAAAAATGCATACGTCTAAGAGCGTGTGTGTGTGTGTGTGTGAGAGAGAGAGAGAGAGAGACATACAGACACACACACACAGGAACAAAACAAGCTCCACAAAATGTAAACCCCATTTCCTGTTGGTTGGCTTCTCTGTGTGAGTTCATAGGAGAGGACGGTGGATATCTGGTTTCATCCATATGGTTGATGAAGCGTGTGATGCAATGTGAGGTACTCCACCCAGGGCTGACCTTATAAATTGTGGTGCTGTGCAGTCTGAGCACCTGAACCTCCCTACTGCCGGTGCAGCCTGGCTCAGCGTGCAGTGGTCTCATAGAATCTGTTCAGTCTCATCTCAAGTGACCCAGAGGAACTGGGACACAACAAACATATTTCTTGATCCTTGTGTGAAAAGGGGTATAATCAGGACATGCTGCAGTGCAGAGTGAAGATTAAAGGGCTCAAACAAGCTTATTATAAGGCCCATGAATGTTCTGGTGTTTCATGCTGACCTGCTCTTTCTATAAGGAGCTGGACTGTATTTTCGGTGGTGACCCCACCTCCACTGCCAAGAGCCCATGGATGCTTCCAGGGCACAAAGACAGTACACAGAAGAACTAAGCCAGAGGATGAAATTGTAGATGAAGAGGTTGAGGTAGATAAGGACCAGGGGCTTTCCCCAGGGTCACCAAGTGTGTCTGGCAGCCAGGAACTGTTCTCCACTGCTGACAGACCTAGTCAGTCTGATCAACCATTTTCCGGGTCAAGGACGCAGGGGATGAGATTCAGGGTAAGCGGCTATGGTTTGTAGAGTGCAGGGCGAAGGGCAAGGAAAAGTGGGAGGCTGGCTGTGTTCTGAAAGCTGCCCATAGCCCTGAGTAGCTAATCAATAGTGCTAAGCAGCATGTTGATGGTCGCTGTGATCTCAATGGAATCCTGCAGAGAGAGGCTATCAGAACTTATGAAGATGTACTTGTACATTTTCTGCCACTGATTCCACAGCTATCTAGGTGCCCTGTGTATGGCTGCATGAGCCAGGGCTGCAAGGGATAAGCCAGGTCTCCCAGAATCACAGTGGGCATTGGCACATCCCCACTGTAATTTTGTGGTCTGGAAAGAAAGTCCCTTTCTGCAGCTTTCTGCACAGGCCAGTGTTCCTGAAGATGCATGCGTCATGAACCATTCCAGACCACCCTGCATGTATGTCTGTGAAATGCTCATGGTGATCCACCAGCACCTGTATCACCATCAAGAAGTGTCCTTTCCCGATGTTGGTGGTGGTGGTAAAGTGGGCAGGCAATAAAATCAGAATATGGGTATGTCTACACTAGCCCCCTAGTTCAAACTAGGGAGGCTAATGTAGGCATTCGAACTTGCAAATGAAGCCTGGGATTTAAATATCCCGGGCTTTATTTGTATCTTCCCGTCCGGTCGCCATTTTTAAATGCCACTAGTCCAGACTAACTGCCCGCGGCTACACGCGGCAGGGACCCGGTAGTTCAAATTAAAGCCCTAATTCGAACTACCTGTTATTCCTCCTGCAAGGAGGTTTAACCCTATGTGTATCCATCTATTGCCCTTCCTCCCATTTGGGAGGGAAGGGGCAGTTGGGAAATCCCAGTCTGCAAAGCCAGCCACTATGACATGCCCATTTCCCAGAATCACAGTCCTCCATAGCAGAATGTAATTTAATGCCCTGTATACCTTGCAGTAGTACAGCACCAACAGTAGATTTTCCCACTCCAAACCAATTTGCAACTGACCAGTAGCAATCAGGAGTCACCAGTTTTCATACAGCAATTGCCACATGCGTCTCCACAAAGAGGGCAGCTCTCATTCTGGTGTCCTTGCACCACAGGTTGGAGCTCAGCTCAGCACACAGTTCCAGGAAGGTTGCTTTATGCATGCCAAAGTTCTGTAGCCACTGCTCTTCATCCTACACCACACCAGCGTGATGATAAAATCCCACAAATCAGTGCTGGTTCTCCTAGTCCAAATCCTGTTCAGCTTCACTGTAACTGCCAAATGCAGTAACTTCAAGATGATCTCCCCTGCCATGTGTAAGGTCCTTATAACTGTTAATAGAGCATGTGAGAGAAGTGAGGGATCCATTATTTCTCACAGCAAATGCCGAAGTGGACAGCAGAAAATGGCAGTTGGAAGAAAAACACAAAAGGATGCCAGAAGCGTTGAACAAAGTGGTGCTTGACAAGACATTTTGCACAGTCCCAAGATGCCCTATGCTCTGTTCTGCAGTCCCACAACACCTGCTGACAGATGTTTTCAGCAAGTTATGTGGCATACATACCCACAGTTCATTACTCCTGCTTTTGACAAGGGAGCTCCCAATGTGAACACAATCTGTCAACAAGGGGGACAAGCGTGAACATGCCATTGTCGATTTCTGCAAGTCAACATTAGTTTCCTTGACAAAACTTATTCATGTAGACATACCTTTAGAATCTCTTTGATTTCACTTCCTCAGTTATTAAAGTTTTGTTCTCCAATCCAGAGCAATATGGTGTGAATTAGGGTGTCAGAAAGTATTCCCCAGTGATAATGATTAATCTTATAGTTGGAACAAATAACTCATGAATAATCCATGGGCTGAAATAAGTAGTAGACAATATCTGATGGAACTAATGACTAACAAATGTATTTTGAATACCTCACTCTGAATATTGAAACAGAATACAGACTCCATTTTTTTTATTGTGTGTGTTACATACTGTCATGCTGAATATAATTCAGGGTGGAAAAAAGTGTAAAGAGAGCCATATTACCTAGAAGAAAGAGCCCAAGCCAATTCCCATCCCATCCCAATGGGGCAGGGGAAAACTGGACCAGAAGGGGGTATAGCCAATTCCTGAGATGGGAAAGTTAATGCTCAGATATGCTGGATCCAAACCTCTTCTTGTTCCTCAAAGTCCATATCAGAGTATGCTTCTAGGAGGAAGAGAGGGAGAGCCCCTGCATTGGTCTCACTTAAGTACCTGATATGTGAGAGGGAACAGTTCCTCTTCCCAGTGTTAAGGTAATAAAATTGCAACCTGCTGCTTTAACCCCTCTCTGTGTCACTTTCACTCTTTCTGTGTATCATAAGAATCAGGATGCTCATAAGTCAAAGGAATTCTACTGTAAGAGATAAAGCGGCCAGCCATGAACCTGTCTGCAGACAGGTGTGGAAATTAAGCCTCCAGAATCCTCTGTTCAGACATCAAGGCAAAACAACATTTTGTGACACACTGTCACTTCATATGTATCTTGTTAAACAGGGCAACTGGGAGATGGCTAGCTAATTGACACTGGTCGTTCTTATAAAGTAAAACTACAGTGAACTCAAAACCTAGTCTCCTTATATAAGTGTCATGATGTTTCATTGATAATTGAGGGCAGTCATGTCAAACTGTAGATCGACTTGTTATGAAGGCAGGATGTTCTACAAAGTAGACACAGTACAAATGTATTAAGAGGTCAGTTGGAACCAAATTAGGTGTCTAGAAATAAATGATGCATTTTTAAACTCACATTCATTTTTGTAAAAATAAAGAATCAACATGTCAGCTGTTTAAAGTTGACAGAACTTAAAAATAGAGGTTTTTGCATATATTCCCAGTGTGGACATGTAGGCATTTCAAAACCCAGCTAGTTGCAATTTAAAATCCCCCAAACTTTTCTGAGCTGTAAGATTTTCATGTGTTTTCAACTGCCCTCATTACTGTCATTGCTCACAACAGCTAAATGGGAACACATCCTCTGGCAATGAAAACACAGGTAGGTCTACTTGTTGCTATGACTACTTAAAATTACAAAACTTTCTGTAGGTGGCACTTAAAGCTCAATTCTAGCATACGCTGAGTATAGATCAACAGAACGGATAACAAGGCAAAATAAAAGTTGGGAGAGTAAAACATCTTATTTTGGATCTATTTTTCCATTGCCCGTACAATGGTTCTTATTGATTTATCTGTTTCCTCTCCCCCCCCCACCAGAATAGATTTATCTCAAATCAAATCATGTTTAAATTGGATTTAGATACATCTTCAGATTAACTTAGTGAAAACCAAATAAAATAATATTTATTCTTATAATACATATTTGTAACAAAGTTTTATTAAAAATGCCCAAGAACAGAGACTGTGAACCTGAAAAAAATCAGATAACTGTGGAAAAATTCATTGTTTGAAGGTAGGCTTTTGATTCACAGTATGAAGGATGGATAATACATTTAACTGATTTCTGTTTTACAACAAATTTACAGTTTGGTTTGCTACCAGCAAAGTTTAAAACCATGTTTGAAATATCACATTTTAAGAATTTTCTTACACTAACAAAGTCAAATGAAATGTGCTAAAGAGAGTTAATCTTTTCATCATAACTATTTATTAATTTATAAAATCCCCCACTTGGAGTTTGCCAGCTTCTGAAATGCCAGGCTGATCCTCTAGGGTGGAGATCCTGCAAAAATAATGCCAACCATTATTTGGTTAGTACCTCCTACCCCTGCCACCATTTCCCAACATGCCTGGAGTCAGCAGTGGGGAAAGAGCGGACAGGCAGTTTGCTGGGCCAATTATCATCCAGGGCTGCTCAGTACCTTCAAGAGGAGAGAACAACCTGAATCAGACTGAGACTAGTTTTTGTTTCAATTTGAGCTTTGAGTTTGTGAGCAAAAAAATCACAAGGAGTCATTGAACTGCTAGGGAATCTAATGCAGGGGTGAGCAATAAATAAGATTGTTCCTTTTACAAAAGAGACCACTAAAGTGGGATCTGATAGAGATGTATAAAATGCTAAATAGTGTGGAGAACATGAATAGGGAAGTGTTATTTATTCCTTTATATAACATAAGAACTAGAGGATACACAATGAAATCAATAGATAGCGGTTTTAAAATAAATAGAAGGAAATACTACTTCACTCAAACCTGTGGAACTCACTGCCATGAAATGTGAACGCCAATAATATAACTAGATTACTGTGGTTCCAGGATCAAACCCCTGAGTCATAGAATCATAGAGCTGGAAGAGACCTCAGGAGGTCATCAAGTAGATAGGTATTTTCCTATACACCATACTGAAATGATCTTCCTTTTCCATTTCCAGAAACAAAGAAAAAAGTCCACCTAAGTTCACATTTATACACCACTGAAACTGGAAGACAATTAGAAGATTTCAGCAGAATTATTTTATTTTGTAAACTCTGAAATCGTTGACCTCAGTGTCCTCTGCTGGTATATGTGCCAATGTGGGAAGAAGTGTTGTGCAAAGACAGGCTTTCTAGGAAATGTACAGAACATGTATAGCCATAGCTTTGTTTAGGTTAGAACTCTGAGTGGGGCTACCAAGAGTAGAGCTGGTCAGCCATTTTCCATTTAAGATGGTTTGTGACCCCCCCCCCCCGAAAATGGATTTTTGACTAAACAAAGCTGGATCTGATTTTCTCACAGAAATGTAACTTTCTTTAACAAACCTCAACCCTCTGAAACTTTTAGAAAAGCTGAAATTTTCTGTGGCACCCTAACCCTCCCCTTATTTTCCAGCAATATCTAGCCAAAGGGTTTTAGGGGAAGAGAGTGATTTACGACAGCCCTTCAAAGTATGTAGCACGCTCCCTCATACTCCCAGCTATCTTCTATGGAATATCTCCCAAAATAAATCAACGTGGTAGCAACTCCTGTGCTTCCCTGAGTTCAGGAATAGCAAATCTGGGTAGCCTTTATTTGGGTTATGCAATAGGATAGGGAGACTCCTATGTCAGCCCTTTCTACTCCCCACACATTTTGATAGCCAGAATCTAGTTCTGGGTGACCTTTGCCACTAGTCTTCCAATCCCACAGGGTTTGCTCCAGCCTTTCTCAGGATTTACTATCTCTGATCTCCTGCTCTTTTCACTGAGTTCCTCTATCCCTCACATACTGGTATAAAAACTGTTTCAGAAGCTACTGTGAGGTGGAAAAGACTTCTGTATTATTTAACTGAGAAGGATTCGGGGCACAAATTTGCATGAAATATTCTATACAATATCAAGATGTATTTTGTTGCCTGTACATTTTCCTCGGGGAACTTATTTCCTGGAGCACATAAATGTATGGTAGTCACTATCCATACTCCTTCACAACACTTAGACTGAGTTTAAAAAAAACATTGACACTTTACCCCATCCTTCTCCCTTTTAAAAATAGCTCTCTGCTACCTAAAAAATGACGCTCAAACAACCAGGCAAAACCTATAAATATCTTCTATTGAGATGAAAGAGGCCATTCTGTTCAATGGGAAGGGAAAGAGACAGCATATCCCTCAATTCATATCACTTTTATTCTTGCTGAACATATCTTCTCATTCTATGTCTGCAATCTCAGAACTCCTTGTTAAATTTTATTTTTCTTGAATCTTTACTAAGAAAAAACATTCTCATGATGACTTGAACATAGCTATAATGACAGTATGCATGCCTTAGGCGTTATATAATATTTAAGGGAATTTTTCTGTCTTTCTGTCTGTTTTTTCAAGAACTCCTCCTAAATGGTAAAAGCTAGAGCCAACAAATTCAGTATACATAACTTAAAGCAAAGTATCCTCTTATCATCACTTAAAGCAAGGTAAAGCTATGGTAGTGTCAGGAAAATGGGATGTGCCTGGAATGGGATTGTTTCTCATAAAACCATACAGAAAAGAGACAGAATCACCAGGCTGGTGAAAGAGGTTGTCTGGGGGTGCTTTGAGCCTCCCACACCCCAGGTGCCCTTTATGAATCCCCGTTTGTATGACAGCATTGCTGGTTGTTCCCCATTGTCAGGGAAAAAGGGGTAAGTACACAGTTTGCTGCATTCCTAACTCTGTTGGGAGTGCAGGGGGGCAAATGAACGTGGATCTGCCGCAGCTGGGGAACATGCATCCCTCCTCTAGCTGTGCCCGCTGGATCTACAGCTGCCATAGAGAGGCACTTCTCACCTGGCCCCAAGGTGCTGCAGTGAGGCACTCTCCCCAGGCCAGTCTGCATACTGCACCCCCTCATCCCCAGCCCTACGCCAGAGCAATTATTTAAATGAAGCACATAGATTTTCATTTTATTTTCCCAAACTCAATAATTAATTGACTTAAGGATCCGGGCAATGCTGGATAAATCTTGTAGTGTGTGTGTATGTGTATAAGGGGACTGAAGGGGGAGTGCAGGATTTCAAGGCAGGATGTGGGGGTGCAGGAGTTGAGGAAGGGGGGTGTGAGGGGCTCAAAGGAGTGGGGGGATCAAAGTAGAGGGTGGGGGCAGTCAGTGGCTGCTCCCCCCTGGGCCAGCCCAGGGTGGCAAGGGCTGTGCAGCTCGCCCATTGGTTTCTCCTAGGGGCCAGTCCAGGGTGGCAGGGGCTGCTGCTGGCTGGCTGGCTGCTGCTCCCCATGGCAGGGCAGGCCAGGGTGGTGGGGTGCTGCTGGCCTGTTGCTGCTCCATGGGGCTGGTATGCTTGTTGCATTCCTGTAATAATTCTGGGTTATAACTGACCCCCCATGCTTGCTGCTCCCCCTTTGGTCATTTGTGAGTATATCTGTCCCTGCTATCACCCCCCCCCCCTCCTTTTTCATTTGATGTGGAACAGTCATATTCCATGAACATCCCTTTGTCCTGGCATAACCAAACTCTGACTTTGCTTTAAGTTAGGAGAAGGGGAAGTTTCATACCAAATTTGGTGGGTCCTATCTCTTACCATTCAAGAACAATGGGCTCACAGACAGCTGGACAAACACATAGATTCTCTCCCTGAAGATAGGTTAGGAGCATAATGGCTGCTGTAGAGCATGATGGGAGAAAAACTCTTATATTGCATATATAGTATGATGGGGATGGAGAACACAGAACATGAGGAAGAACACAAAAGAAGACATAATGCGTCCATTCATGTATTTACAACCCCAGATACCCAGTAACACCGATACACTTTCCAACATTGCTATCATAAAGTAGTGCGAGATTATTCAGACTGAGAAACTCAAAACTACTGTCGGTCTAGATAGTAAAAGTGGAAAATAACTTCTATAATTCTGGCTAGAAAACATACAGAGAAAGAAAGTGCACTCACCAACATAATCAGGACTGCTTCTTTACACAAAAAAGACAGCAACAATTCTGAGAGTTGAAACAATCTTCTGTATACAGACAATGAAATGTTATCCTGGGCAGAACAGATAGATAAGTATCAGGCTTTCTGGATTCAGTTCCTAACTTTGCCATGGCGGGTCTTTGTTTTCTCCTCTGTAAAATGGGTCAGTCACACATGATTTAACCTTGCAGGGGTGTGACAAGGCTTAATTAAAGTCTGTAAACTACTTTGAGACATTGTGATGAAAGGTGCTCTAGTCATTATAATATTTATGATCATTATCTTAACAACATGGATATCTACTCTCTAAGCATCAGAACTACTATGTTCTTTATTTCCATGAAGGTACATTAGAAAAGGTTTGGCTAACTCTGTGAATGGAATTATTATTCAGACCAGTCTGAATTTTGGCGCAAGGAAGATGTGTGGTGAAAGATGTATACTGTACTTTTTTCCCCTACTCATAAAATAATGCTTATGAGCATGAAAACATTTCAGAAGATTTTGAGTTCATTAAATCCCCCAAATTTGAGATTACTATGTGGACTTTACCCAAATGTATCTCAAGTTTTTATCCTCCCCCCCCCTTCTCCTTTTCCTACTCTCAATGTGAACAAAAGTCCATCTTTTCACTGGTAAGTTCTGAATGTTAGGAAATTATCAGTAGAAGCCAAAAAGGACAAAAAGGTCACTTTCAAACAGATGCACCCAATAACAGGACAGCTTGGCATTGTTTTCAAAGTTACTTCTGTGTGACATACTCCAATTTATTCTGTGCTTTTGCCTACCACATTTAAAATTAGCAGAGCTTCATCAGAATAATAGGACAGCTAAGGTAGGTGCTGCCTATTCTGGTAATATTTCTAGAGCATCTCAGCAAAACTGCTCATATCAGTTGCTGCTATCCTCAGTGTTGAACAGTGAATTATATTTATAAATATAGGAAGGAAGTCATTTAGAGAGACCAATTCTGCAATCTTCCCATCTTTGAGTAATCTTTATTCCCTTACCTTTATGGGACAACTTCAGGGTTGGGCCTTTAACTTTTGTCTTTTAGGAATTGAGCTGAAGAATTCCAGAGATTGCTGGAGCTGGGAAGCTCAAATGCTGAAGGAAGGGGGAGATATTTGACATTATAGGCAGTATATAAGCCATTTCACAAAAAGTCTCTTCTTACAAGATTTTCAGCAAATTTTGCAAACTCACAATATTTGGGTAAGAGAGAGGAAATGATCTGAACTTTCAGCTTAGCTGTGCCAAAATCATTTTTACCTTAATTCTTCTTCACTATTGCACATAATTATTTGACACCTGTTACAGGTCTGTGTTGTCTCAAATGGATTCTCTTCACAATTGCATATCTAATTGCTACTTTCCAAAGGCTAAAACAGATCATAATTTTTTTGTGTTGTTATTGTCATTTTTGCTTTGGGAACTTTTCAAGGAAGAGTGGAATAGAGTTGCCACAGCAACATATTTATTTATATAAATGCATTTGTACTTTGAGCTAATGTTCAGTTTAACAGTAACATAAGAATCTTCCTTTCGATTGTGTGACATTACAAAACAACAGCTAATTGCAAAACCTATGATTCTCTTCTGCTGGCCTGAAGGTTACTATAAAAGCTTGGACAACTGTAGAATTTGTATCTTCTATATAAAAAGAGTTCTTTTGGACCACTGGAAAAAGTATATTTTCAAAATAAAAATATTGAATGTTAAATGTATTTGTAGCTGTTTGGTGTGTAAGGAACCTGCGTGAACTGTATTTATACTTCTGTACTTCCTTCTCCCTTTAATCAGCATTCTCCAAAGAAAATCCAAGAACTAAAATATGATATTAGCATACCAATTTTTCTTTAAAAAAAAGGGAGTTGAATTCCCTTTTTGGAGGGTATTTAGATAATGCCTACACACAGTAGTCTCTGCTTACCATGTATTTTCCCTCTATTCATTCAGGCTCCGATTGTTGACGATAATCAGGGCAGATACTCTAAAGACTACTATACAATACATTGGGTGGAACTGAATTATATTGTGAATGATTTATTGGTTTTTCAGACTGGATTACAGGGACACCATGGTTGGGAACTCCCATAATGCACCACCTCCTCTTTTGAAGAGGGGAGCCCATGACATGGATGATGTCATTTGACCAAGGAACCCAGTGTATAGAAAAGAATGTAAGGAGAAAGAACTCACATTGCAGATATCATGAGGCACTAAGGCACATTTGAGTCAAAATATTTCAAGTTTTGCCTAGAATATTTTGGTATTCAATGTTGTTGCCAAAAAATCAAAATACTCCATTAAACATTTATTTTAAAACTTTTTTAAATATTTCCATCAAATTATTCCATGGGAAAAATAATACCCAATTTTTTTGATCTGTTTGTGTTTTATCCCTATTAAATTCCACTAATTTCAAAAGGAAGACTTCCAGAAGCAACGAGGGTCTCCAGCCTTGGATTGGGCAGGATTTATGTAGCTTATACAAGGATGTGGGAGCTAGGCCCATGGATTCACTGACTACTGCTCTCTGCAAAACACCAATGATTTCTATAGCATCAGTGCTGATTTACCCAGAGTACAGCATTCTTCTTGCTGCTATGTAGTGTGTGGTGGAAACATCCTCTGCTCCAGTCCTCAAGAACGCTTCTGCATCAAGCCTGATTACTTTGGTAAAGGTTAAAATGTGGTGGAAGGTTTTGGACTTTAGTGTGTAGTGTTTGTTGAAGATCATGTTAAAACAAAAATAATCATAGAATCATAGAGCTGGAAGAGACCTCAGGAGGTCATTAAGTCCAGCCCCCTGCCCAAGGCAGGACCAATCCCAACTAAATCAACCCAGCCAGGGCTTTGTCAAGCAGAGACTAAAAAACCTCTAGGGATGGAGATTCCACCACCTTCCTAGGTAACCCATTCTAGTACTTCACCACCCTCCTAGTGAAATAGTTTTTCCTAATATCCAACCTAGATCTCCCTCACTGTAACTTGAGACCATTGCTCCTTGTTCTGCCATCTGTCACTACAGTGAACAGCCTTTCTCCATCCCCTTAGGAACCTCCCTTCAGGAAGTTGAAGGCTGCTATCAAATCCCCCCTCACTTCTCTCTTCTGCAGACTAAACGAACCCAAATCCCTCAGTCTCTCCTCATAGGTCATGTGCTCCAGCCCCCTAATCATTTTGGTTGCCCTCTGGTGGACCCTCTTCAATGCATCCACATCCTTTCTATAGTGGGGGGCCCAGAACTGGACACAACACTCCAGATGTGGCTTCACCAGATCCGAATAAAGGGGAATAATCACGTCTCTGGCAATGCTCCTCCTAATGTACCTTAACATGCCATTAGCTCTGTTGGCTACAAGGGCACACTGTTGACTCATATCCAGCGTCTCATCCACTGTAATCCCCTAGTTGTTTTTCTGAAGACCTACTACTTAGCCAGTTGGTCCCCAGCCTGTAACAATGCTTGGGATTCTTCCGTCCCAAGTTCAAGACTCTGCACTCGTCCTTATTGAACCTCATCAGATTTCTTTTGGCCTAATCCTCTAATCTCTCCAGGTCACCCTGGACTCTATCCCTGCCCTCCAGCATATCTACTTCTACCCCTAGCTTCTCCCCCTAGCTGCAAACTTGCTGAGGGTGCAATCCATCCCCTCACCCAGGTCATTAATAAAGATGTTGAACAAAACCAGTCCTAGAACAGATCCTTGGGGACTCTGCTAGAAACCGACCACCAACCTGACATCGAGCCGTTGATCACAACCCGTTGGGCCCGACATTCTAGCCAGCTTTCTGTCCATCTTATAGTCCATGTATCCAATCCATACTCCCTTAACTTGCTGGCAAGAATATTGTGGGAGTCAGTATCAAAAGCTTTGCTAAAGTCAAAGTATATCATATCCACTGACTTCCCCATGTCCACAGAGCCAGTTACCTCATCATAGAAGCTAATCAGATTGGTCAGGCATGACTTGCCCTTTGTGAGTCCATGTTGACTATTCCTGATTACTTTCCCCTCTTCCAAGTGCTTCAAAATGGATTCCTTGAGGATCCCTTCCCTGATTTTTCTGGGGATAGAGGTAAGGCTGACTGATCTGTAGTTCCCTGGAATGTCTTTCTTCCCTTTTTTAAAGATGGGCACTACATTTACCTTTTTCCAATCATCTGTGATCTCTCCCGATCTGCACGAGTTTTCAAAGATAATGGCCAAAGGCTCCGCAATGACATTTGCAAACTCCCTCAGTACCCTCTGATGCATTAAAACCAGACCCATGGATTTGTGTACGTTTAGCTTTTCTAAATAGTTTCTAACCTGTTCTTTCCCCACCAAGGGCTGTCCACCTCCTTCCCATACTGCGTTGCCTAGTGCATATGTCTGTGAACTGACCTTGTCTGTAAAGATGAAGGCAAAGAAAGAATTGAGTACGTCCGCTTTTTCCACATCATCTGTCACGAAGGGTGTGTCTAGACTACAGGGTTTTGTCGACAAAAGTGGACTTTTGTCGACAAAACTATACCTGCGTCTATACTGCAGCTGAGTTCTGTCGACATAACGTCGACAGAACTCAGCAGTTTTGTTGACGGCTGTAAACCTCATTCTACGAGGAATAATGTCTTTTGTCGACAGAGTTGTCGACAGCAGGCGTTATTGCATCTACACTGTCCTTTGCGTCTACACTGTCATGTCGACAAAGCGGCTTGCTTTGTCGACAGAACTGGATGTAGTATAGACACTTTTTGTTGACAGAAGCTTTGTCGACAGTATCTATCGACAAAGCTTCTGTCGACAAAAGCCTGTAGTCTAGACGTACCCTAGGTTACCTCCCTCATCCAGTAAGGGCCCCACACCCTCTCTGATCACCCTCTTATTGCTAAGATGCCTGTAGAGACCTTTCTCGTTATCCTTCACATCCCTTGCTAGCTGCAATTCCAATTGCGCTTTCGCCTTCCTGATAACTCCCCTACATTCTCGAGCAATATATTTATATTCCTCCCTAGTCATCTGTCCAAGTTTCCACTTCTCGTAAGTTCCCTTTTTGTGTTTAAGCTCACCAAGGATTTCCCCAGTAAGCCAATCTGGTCGCCTACCATATTTACTTTTCTTGCTACATTGGGATGGTTTCTTCCTTTGCCTTTAATAAGGCTTCTTTAAAATACTGCCTGCTCTCCTGGACTCCTTTCCCCTTCATGTAAGCATCCCAGGGGAATCCTGCCCATCAGTTCTCTGAGGGAGTCAAAGTCTGCTTTTCTGAAGTCTGCTTTTCTGACATCTACCATCTCATGATCACGGCTTCCCAGGTTGTCACCCACCTCTACTTCCCCTATTAGTTTCTCCCTGTTTATGAGCAGCAGGTCAAGCTGCGCATGGCCCCTGGTCGGTTCCTTCAGCACTTGTACCAAGAAGTTATCCCCAACATTCTCCAAAAACTTCCTGGATTGTCTGTGTACTGCCGTATTGGTCTCCCAACAGATGTCAGGGTGACTAAAGTCCCCTGTGAGAACCAGGGCCTGTGATCTGGAAGCTTCTCTCAGTTGTCTGAAGAAAGGCTCATCTACCTCATCCACCTGATCTGGTGGTCTATAGCAGGTACCAACCACAACATCACCCCAGTTGCTTCTACCTCTAAACTTAACCCATAGACTCTCAACAGGCTTTTCTCCCTCTATATACTGAAGCTCTGAGCAATCATACTGCTCTCTTACATACAATGCAACTCCTCCTCCTTTTCTCCCCCACCTGTTCTTTCTGAACAGTTTATACTCTTCCATGACAGTTGTAGTGGTCAATTGCGGAAGAACTTTGTATGTGCTAGTTTAGGGGTGGTGAGGCCTGCATTCTTTCCCCCCTTTCCCTTTTCCCTATATCTGATGAGCCAGAAGCAAGTCTTTGGGAACATACGCCATTTAAGATAAGCATTGTTGCCAGTATAGCAAGAACAAGTAAAGATAAGGGTAAAGCGCAAGAACACATAAACAATTCTGTTTACCCTAACGTAGTGATCATGTAAACAGGGCCAAAGAACAAGAAGATCCAGATCAGAACCAGATCGATAACTAACAGCTAAGTTCTACATCAGCATGTAATGAGTAATCTCTGGAAATTTCCAAACTGCCAAACAAGGCAGGAAAACTGTATTTAAGGCTGCCTCAGAGCCTAGCAAATCGGACTTCACCAATGGGCTTTGGGTACCAGCGCCTCGGAAGCTGAAACAACCTCCCACTTCATCCGCAGCCTACCCGGGGTCCCAGGCTTGCAGGAAGGGACGTAAAATATGCCGCTTCTTTGTTATATTGTTCTTCCAGTTATGGGGCACAGCTGTTAGCTGTCAGGAAATAAACTACTTGGAAATAAACTACTTGTGTTTGACAGATAGCTGTGTGGCTTCCTTTGTACCTTGGGAACCCAGTGTCGGACCTTAGATTTACTCTGGCCTGCTACAACAGTGCTGTAGTCATGCGAATCATCCCACCAAGTCTCCGTTATTCCAATCAAATCTTAGTTCTTTGACTGGGCCAGCGCTTCTAATTCTTCCTGTTTGTTTCCCAGGCTTCTTGCATTTGTGTACAAACACCTTAGATAACCAGCTGATTGCCCTACCTTCTCCATCTGAATCAGGGGTCCTCCCTTGTTGCTCGTTCCTCCTTGTGTTTCTTCCCGGTATCCGACTTCCTCACTTACCACAGGGCTTTGGTCACCGTCCCTGAACAATCCTAGTTTAAAGCCCTCCTCAATAGGTTTGCAAGCCTGCCCTCGAAGATGCTCTTTCCTCTCTTGGTTAAATGGATCCCATCTCTTCCTAACAATCCTTGTGCCCAGAACAGAGTCTCATGGTCGAAGAAACCAAAGCCCTCTCTCCGACACCACCTGCACAACCACACATTTACTTCCTCAATTCGATGATCCCTACCCGGACCTTTTCCTTCAACAGGGAGGATGGACGAGAACACCACTTGTGCTTCAAATTCCTTGATCTTTCTTCCCAGCACTACATAATCTGCTGTGACCCATTTTCTTCCAAAATGGCGACCAGCTTGCACTTAGTGGAGATGAAATCCCTTCTTTCTTCTGGGAGGAAGACAAACATGGCACATGCTGTGCAGGTAACAACAGCAGACCTATCACTATCCCTACCTGCCTGCCTTCTGAGAGATTCCTCAGATGTTACTAAATGCCTCCTTGAAGGGCAGGAGTGTAATGAAAAGATTTTAAAGAATGGCGAGTGTACCTGGCACCCTTCTCACTCCCCTTCCCAACTCCCTCTTAAAACTCCCTGTTTGCAGTCCCTGGTCGCTGACTCACTCCTTTATAAAGCCCTTGACTGCCTGATAGCCTCTCCCCCTGATTAAGGTTCAACCAATCAGCAGAGGCTTCTAGATTTCAAACCCTGATTAGAAGCTCACAGCTTCCACCTGCCAGCCACAGCATACACTTCATATTTCTTCTTTTCAGGCACCTATGAAACAGCATACTTTTCTGATTATAGAGAGGAATTTGTAGTCTTTTATTCATTATTGGTCTGTAAATATCCTCAGAATCCAAAGTGGAATGCAGAGCTCTAAGCAAAATAGGTATTTCCTGGAAACACCAGTCTTACATTTTCTTCATTTTTATTTTGTTCAGTTGTCCATGTATTATTCAAAGAGTCTAAATGGATCAACTCCATAACAGTGTTTTCAGCATTGCTACCTTAAGCCAAGTCATGATTTATATTTGCCTGGACTTCAGTTTATCACTGTTTTCCATTTGCAACGCACCTAATGCAATCTGCCTTTGTATCAGCCCCAGAGCTATCTTAGCCAGAGATTCCATCAATAATCTAATGAGAATATATCATACAACTCTCCCTTTTCTTCCCTAATTCAGTAGAAAATATTAGCAAAAATAAATTCTTCCAATAGGCAAAAATAGAAGCATATATCACAACTACATTTTATTAATATATAACAACTGCTTACACCTCTATCCACTTTATTGTTTAGCTGAGTGTACCCCTTAGGTGCTAGGCTTCACAATTGTCCTACTTCTAAACCATTATCTGAGTACAACAACCTATTTATGTCAACTGCTTATTACCATGCAAATCTGACTGGACACCTGCACCTCTTATCTTTAGGAACACAAGACCAGTGATAGAGTGACAGCCTTCTCAAAACAAGTGTATATATTATCAAATGGAACAAAACATTAGAGAAAATTATTTCAAAACAAACAGCCTATGTGCCTATTAAATCCTATCTACCCATGCTCTTCTCCAACTACATTAAATGTCTCTCCCCTTTGAGTTATAGAAAAAGAACAAAACTAAATTTCCTTCTTTAAAGATGCCAGCCAAATGTTAGTACCTAGCCAGGTCTCAGACTATTTGAATTAAGAGACAGTGTGACATACTGTATACATTCTGTTTCAGCAAAATTCCCTACTTTCAAATCCCCGCCATCGCTTGTATGTTCCTATCAACTAGAACAATGGCTTAAGTGGGAGTTGGATGGGTGAGATCAATTTGGAAGTTAAAGAGAACTTTTTCTGATCATTTGGTTTTGGGTTCATTTTTCTTGGATCTTATGTGCCCACATACATTTTAGCATACATTTGTTTTTAATAAACATGGACCCACATTAAATACTCATCCAAACCAAAGGTCGGAACAGATCCAACTTTACAGCTCAAAATTATTTCCATAAAGGGTGAACGCCAAACATTGCAAATTTGATCAATTTTGAATGCCCTTGCTTTGGGAGTAGTCTTAGCAGGGATACTGGAGTCAACTCTTGATAGAGCAAAATTTGGATCCACATGAGGAGTTATTTTGAGCAATAAAGGTGAGCTATTCTTTAGGGCCATTTTAATTCTTGAATGAATACTTCAGATCATAGGCCTGGCATCCTACTCCTCTCTCGAGGGTAGAGTCCTGTTCTCCAACAACTTTGGGACTGAATCTATAGATGGCAGGCCCCATTCCTCCATGGTTGTTACTGTGACAGGCACAACTATATTTGGCATCAATAAACCCTTCATTCATTCATTCATTCTGGGAGCATGATACTTGTTTGAAGCTCTTAGGGTACGTCTACACAGCAGTGTTATTTTGGAATAACATCAGTTATTACGAAATAACAATGTGAGCGTCTACACAGCTAGCCTGTTATTTCAAAATTGTTTTGAAATCACGGATGGCTTATTTTGGCATTTGTAAGCCTCATTCCATGAAGAATAACACTGCTTCCAAATTAGCTATATCGGAATAGCAGTAGTATAGATGCTCCACTGCTGCTATTTTGAAATAGCTCCTCCTTCAGGCCATTCAAAGTCATTACTCCCCAGTGCTTTCTAGGGCTCTAAATTGAGGTAGCGTGTCCACATTAGGGGAGTCTGCCTTGGACTAATTTCCAGGCTTCCCTGTAGTGTAGACATACTATTTTGAAATAAGCTATTTCAGAGTATTTTGAGTAATTCTTCCAGAATAGCTTATTCCGAAATAATTGTGCAGTGTAGACGTAGCCTTAGTAACTAGGTGTGCATTAGAATTTGAAATTCATAAGAAGCTGACAGGAAAAGTGACATAAATACTTCTGTCAGGGCCCCCAAAAGCATAGGCAATTACATTCCCCACCTCCACAGTCAACTTACTGGTGAGTGCCAAGGCACCCTCCAGAAGCACCTTCTTCACTACAGTGCCCCTAGACCCAGGGCTGGACTAAAGGGTGGGCGAGCCAGGCAGCTGCCCAGGGCACCAACTGATGGGGCGCCTGATGGCAGCTGTAAGGGGCACGCGGCGCCCCTTATAGCTGCCATCAGGTGCCGCGTGCCAGCTCCCGCAATGCCAGCCCCCCCATCCCCACGGCGCTGCCCAGCAGCGCCCTTCCCCCCACGGCTGAGGGGCCCTGCACGGCCAGGCGCGGCCCGCCCTGGGCTGCGAGCCAGCAGCGGTGCCCGGCCCGGGCTGGGCAACGCATGCGCCATGCTGCACGCCTGCGGCTGTGGCCGGGCTGCGCATGCGCCGTGCGCCCCGGGGGTGGGCCCACGCATGCGCCGTGTGCCCGGGGGTGGCGCTGTGCGCCCGGGCCGGGGTGCCAAAATGGCTCAGGCCGGCCCTCCCTAGACCCGTGGTCACCAACCCGTCGATAGCGATCGACTGGTCGATCGGGAGGGCTCAACCAGTCGATTGAAAGGTGTTCGGGGCCCCCCAATTCCCCACACCCCCAAGAAGCCCCACTACCTAACCTCCAGCGACAATGGAGGTAGTCCCAGCTTCCCGCAGGGTGGACAGAAGTCCGGCAGCTGCGCGCGCCACTTCCGGGGTTTCTGGAAGTGCACTGCCTGCTCCCCTACTCCAGGTCTGTGGCGCGCCGGGGACTTGCTGTGCAGGGGGAGGAGGTAGGAGTCCCGGGGGAAGATGCACACTAGGGCTTCCCTCCTCTGTGGGGGAGGCAGAAGGAGTCCCGGTGGGAGGCACGCACTGGGGTTTCCCTCCTCTGGTGCGGGGGGGGGAGGAGAGGAGTTAGGAGTCCCCAGAGGAGGCGCGCGCCGGAGCTTCCCTCCTCTGCGGGGGATGGGGGACGAGTCCTGGGGGGAGGTGTGCGATGGAGCTTCCCTCTTCCGCGTGAGGGGGGTCAGCCCCAAGGGGGCACATGCGTGGGCTTCCCTGCTCTGTGGGAGGGGGAGTCGGGCCCGGAGGAGGCGTGCAACAGGGCTTACCTCCTCTGGGGTGGGGGGAATCCTGGAAGGAGGCTGGTGCAGGGGACTCTCTGCCCCCACTGGCACCCTGCCCCCTGCCACAGAACCCTGTCCTCTGCCCTCCCGGCACCCTGTTCTCTTTCCCCTGCCCCCAGCCACAGAATCCTGCCCCCACTGGCACCCTGTTCCCTGCTGCAGAAACCTGTCCCCTGCCCTCCTGGCACCCTGTTCCCACTCCCCTGCCCCCAGTGGCACCCTGTCCCCTGCCCCAGCACCCACTAGCACCCTTCCCCAGTACCATGTCCCCTGCTCCCACCAGCACAGTTGGGGCCACATTACTGAGGCTTGGGAGGGGAGGGAGTTGGAGGATTTTTTTTTTTTTTTTTTGCATCTCACTTGTGTGGCCCCAACTGACTTTTCTGTAGGTCAGTGACCCCTGACTCAAAACAGGTTCCCCGCCCTTCTCATAAATAAAGACAATGCAGAAACTTTTTGTGTTTGACATAGTATTTTATTTAAAAATGAAGCCTGGCCAACAAACCCCCAATTGGGGCCAAGCCCCCATCTGGCCACAGCATCAGAACACTCCTGTACTCCCCCTTCCCCCAGACCCTAGATCTGAGCCTATCATACACTGAAACCCCCTGCCTTGAGCCCCTCACATACCCCAACCCAAATTCCTGAACCTCAGATCCACAAGCCTGTGGCTTGCTTAGCACCCCAACCCTACATCTGACCCCAACACTGCCCGGCCTGGAGGCCCCCTCCCTGAGCCAGTGTCCCCCTTCTCCACCTCCTCATGCATCCAGATTTCCTCCCAGAGCTTGCACCTCTCACCCCTTCCCACACCCAAATCCCTCATTCCCACCCCAGAGCCTACACATCCTGTCTCAACCCAGTGAGGGTATGGCTAGACTGCAGGAGTTTTTCAGGATTCCGGAGATATCCCAGAAAAACTCTTCTGCATCCAGTGATGCGTTTGTTCTTCTGCTTTTTTTAGTGGAAGAGCAAATGTGCTCTTTCGGTCACCCCTATATTCCTCTTTCCACGAGGAATAAGGGGGCTTCCAAAAGAAGGGGTTTTTCTGACATTTGGTCCAGTCTAGACAGGCCAAATCTTGGAAAAACCTCTTCCTTCAGAAGAATTGAAAAAAAATCAGCAGTATAAGGGTTGGGGATAGCAAGTGATGAAGAGGAGGAGAATAGAGGGGGCGGGGCTTCAAGTAAGGGGCGGGGCTTCAAGGATGGGGCAGGGTGGTAGATCTTGGCTTGTTCTATCTTTTAAAAAGTGATCTTGGATGTAAAAAGGTTGGAGACCACTTCCCTAAACCCTGAATTCTGGGTAGTCACCCTTATTGTCCACCCTTAAGGCCAACGCTGACATAATTGGCCTCAGAGCAAATTCTCCTTGCCTTCTGCTGTCCTCCGAGTCCCCACATCATCTTTGGCCTTCCTCAGTTATCCTCTGTTCACCCCAGCTCCCAGTGCCTTTCCTTTCCTCACATCCTTTGTGGCCTCCCAACATGTCTGATTCCTGCCCTCTTCCATTGTCCCAGCTTCCTGAATTCTCTTCTGCATGCTCCAGGCAAGCTAGTCCAAACACATACTTGAACATATAACTATCTGCTGGCAAAGAAAGGATGGGATTCAGCAGGCTTTCCCATGCCCCTTTGGACAGAGAGCTGCACTTGGTCTCGCTTCCCTTCTCTTGGATACATCTAGTAGGGCTCAGTGGGAGCCCTAGCTGCTGGTGCCTTTCACAGGCACATCCCTTCAGTAGCTCTCAATCCAACTTCCACCCTGGAAGAAACTGGTGATCCCACATTCTCCACCATTACGGAGTGCCTATGCCCCCAGAAGGGAAAGATCATAGCAGATGGAAAATCCAAGGCATCCATTATATGGTCACACAGAAATAAACAAAACTCTTAAACTGAGAATTTGATACCTGTGATATAACAGCTGGCCAGGCATGCCTAAGGTTATATGTGTGCAGTCAGGCTCACTGAAATAGATCTAGAATCCCAGGAATACCTTCCTGGAGGGGCTGTTGTAGACTAGTCAATATGTGGATGGCTGAACAGTCTGCACATGCAAATTGGCAGATCAAAGACTAACGTGATCAAATAAGGCTGCTCTAATGACATTGAGGTGCCCAGACCATGGAGTATCTGTTCAGTGCCGACTCTCTGGGGAGAGCTGCACAAAAGAGGACAGGACCTTGCTGCAATGACAGAAAGAGCTGTCACAACCATCAGATGGGGGCTGGAAAAACATCTAGTTTGAGACAAGGACACAAGAAGAATTCTGGGAACTCATGACAGTAGCTGATTAAAGTGATTCGGAAATAGCTTCTTCAAAACAAACTATTATTTGTTCACCCAAAGATACGTAGCAAATAAAACAAAAGGTGAAAATAATACAGGCTTATATGTGTAAGCAGGGGCTGAACTGCTGCTTGCTATCAGCCAGCTAAAAGGAGAGAGCTGCCCTGGGGTGGGTGTGCCCACTACAATTGTTTAGCTCTGCAAGATAATTAACTGTTAACTGTTGATACGTAAATACAGCTCATGCCAGGACAGGGAGGGAATATGAGTTGTGGCTATGTAAATCCAATTCAGCCAGGGCTGATGGAGGATCAGTGTTGGAATGGAATGTGGTGAATTGTAAATAATTTGGGGCTGTTGTGGGGGTCACAAATCATGCTACCCCTAAATGTGGGAACTGTAAAACATGCCACCAGTGCTTGCAGGAGAGACACCATCATCATTGTAAGAGGTCTCTGAGGAACAAGCCTCCCCACTTCCAGAGTTGAGTGAGCTGAGCTGGGAGGAAGGGTAAAAGGGCTTGAGTCAGCCTGCTTCACACCTACCAGGTGTGAGCTGTAAGACTGGCCCAACCTGCCCCTTTCCCCCTTTGTTTTAAGGACAGACCTAAAGCAGACTTCATGAGGAGTCTTTTTGCTAGTCCAGTGGAAGCTGGAATCCTTTGCCAGTCTAGGTGGTGGCTAAAGAGTTGAAATCACTAAGAGCTGAAATCACTGGATTGGCTGGGAGCCAGACCCATTGCAGCCAGCGAAGCTGCGGCGGCCAGCAGAGTGGCTGGTGGGAATCACTGGCCGGTGGCGTGGTATGGCCGGTAGGAGCGGTGGCAGGCGAGGAGTGGCGGCATGCGAGGAGCAGCAGCAGGCAAGGAGCAGCGACCAGCAACGTGGAGCGGCGGCAGGCGAGGCACGGCGGCAGGCGAGGAACAGTGACCAGCGGCGGGACGCGGCTGGTAGGAGCGGCAGCAGGCGAGGAGCAGCGGCAGGCAACCAGCGGCGTGGCGCAGCTGGTAGGAATGGCAGCAGGTGAGGAGCGGTGACCAGTGGCATGGCGCGGCTGGTAGGAGCAGCGGCAGGTGACCAACGGAGCGTCCGGTGGCGTTGAACGAGACAGATGGTGGAGCGTGGTGGAGTGGCTCATAAGGTGTCCCCTATCTATCCCCCCACCCCATTTCTACCCAGGTTGGGAGGTGAAACCCTGCAGGTGAACCTTTGGACTCTGGGTGGCACTGACCAGGGACAGAGACTTTTGGGGTGTTGGACTTTGGGACTTAGGGTGATTCTTGGCTGGGGGGGGGGGCTTAGCTCATGTTTGGGTTATGAACTCTGTTTGTGGTATTTTCCCAAGTTAATGCTGTATGACTTCTCTGTTTCATTAAATGTTTATTTCCTACGCTCAGACTCTGTGCTTGCGAGTGGGGAAGCATTGCCTCTCAGAGGCACCCAGGGGTGTGTGAATTTCCCAGGTTACTGGGTGGGGGCTCGAACCGGTTCTGTGTGAGATGGACCCCAAGATATTGAACCCCCAATCCTGGTTGCTGCCTTTCCTACCTGGCAGAAGGGTTACATATGCATATTTTCTATTACCTATTCTTTAATATTTCTTTATCAGATTTTGACAGTTCCCTGCAGTTCAGTTAACTGAGTCTCTGGCTGACAGAGAAAGACAGCCTTTTGTACCATGCTTGTTTGTTTGCCACCTCACAGTCTTTTTTTTATTTAATTCTATGCGTTCAGGCAGGATAATATCAACCAAATCAATTGGGATGCGTATGATTTTTATAAAAGATAACACACAGCATCCTTTTATTTTTAATCACCTTTTATTTTTTATTATTGCAAACTTCTGAATATGAATGTCTATTTGCGATGTAACCTCCACTTGGAATGTGCAAGCTCCTGGAATGCCAGAGTGAGCCTCAGCACTTTTGTGACAAAGCCTTCCCAGTGTAGACATAGCGGCAGAGACAAGAAAGTTTTAGGTTCAGTTTGGCAGTGGAAAGAGAAGCAACATAGCTCAGGGAGTATCTCATGAACTTCCACTCCCCCCAAAGGGAATCTTTGAACTGTTGCATGTGGAAGAGGGTTATGACAAGGGTTGTGACCATACTCCATTAAGTTATCTTGGAAGTTCCCCTTATACAGACCTCAGGCAACTCCACCCCTGCATAGACTGGCATCCAGAGGGAGAGCTCTAACCCAGTGCTGACTACTGAGGACTAGCAGAGACCCCCACAGGATTCCAGAGAAGGGAATCTGGTAGGGGCCAGGAAAGACCTCTACCCTATCCAGGCTGAAGCCACAATAAGGGGCTTTTTGGTTTTGTTGAAGCCAGACAATGTATCTGGTACAACATTACTGGTCCCAGGACTCACCTTCAGCATGCCATCTTCCTGGGAAAGTTAGAGGGAGGAAGCTGAGGGTTGGGGAGAAGTGTCGGTAGTTGGTTGATTTGTTAATGTTTTGTACTCCGGTCATCTGAAGAAGTGGGCTGTGCCCACGAAAGCTCATGATACCATCTACATGTTTTGTTAGTCTTTAAAGTGCTACTAGACTATTTGTTGTTTTTTACATTTTTTCTTGTACTTAGCAGTTAGCCTGAACCTTTTCCTTCTTAGGTCCTATTTTTCTGCACTCAGTAAATTTCCACATTGCTATTCAGTTATTTGGGGGTATCTCCATTTATGGGATTTGTGTTGATATATTTTGTGTTATGTGTACTGGCTTTTGATATTCCTTGTCTGTTAGTGGTAGTATCTATTTCTCCAAGGAACAGCACCTGTTTGTGTTTCATATCTTGGGAACAGCAAGGAGTTTTGGGGGAAGTATCAAGCATCAAAACATTACTAACACTTCAGAAATAGTATTGAAGTTAAACTTGAAAAGCCATCATGACTGTACATAGGCAATTCAAAATGTTTTAAGATTTAGTAACCCCACAAATACTTTTAACTTCAATAAAATGCAATTAGTTCCTAATATGGCAACATCACAATTTTTATATGAAATGTCTCGAAAGAAAAGTCAAGTTTTCATTTAGTCAGACAATTTCTCCATGCTTGCAGATGATTATTACAAAGATTCAATTCACATGAAGGAGAATTATATGGCTTGTCCAGTATAACTCAGGGAGTCAGTGGCAGGGCAAAGGATTGGACACAGACCCTCGGAATCTCAGGGCAGTACATTAACCATGAGATAATCATTCTTTTCTGGTAATTGACTTTGTTACATTTAAAAAATGCTGCCACATTCTGTCATTTTGACCAGGACCCCTTCCCACACCACCTTTGAATCTCTTCACTGTCTCCTCACCAAACTTATCAACTTAAAAATCTTGTCCTTGCACTCAAGACTTTTTAACTCTTGTGTCCAACTAGGCTGACTGTATTTCACACACCCTTATCCCTTCTCTTCCACCAGAGCTGGAAGCCCTGATGCCTCTTCTGTTTCCCTCACCCACTATCTTCATGCCTTGGCCCAGCAATACCATTCCCAAACCTGTTTGTCAAGCCATCTCCCCCTTTTCTTTTATCTCCTTCCAAAACAATCACACCTGTCATTTTGCTAACCAGGCTTGTGTATGTGAGAGAAATAAATAGAGTAGGGAGAAGGAAACTAAGTTATTTGATTATTTTAATATTAATAATAATTATTAATAATAATATCCATTAATATTTATCTATGCTATACCTAGCAAATTTGTGATAACATTGTTAGTTTTCTCTTTCCCCTCTCCTTGCCACATTCTATGCTTGTTGCCTATTTTAGGTCCTTCAATTTTTAAGCTATATCTTAAGAATAAGGACTGTGTCCATTGGTTTTTGTGATGCCTATTTCATTTAATTTTGGGATGCTCAAAAACCACATAACTGTTAGTAAATATTAGGGCTACAGTTTTGTATAGCATTTAAAAAAAACAGATGGGTTTAGTGAGTCCTCTGTGATCTTTGGTAAAAAATTCCCTGATAAATGCGGGGGCACCAGTCAAATGCAGCAGCACCCTGCACACTGGTACTACAACCATAACCTCAACCTTGGTGCAAGAGGAGAGGTGAGAAAGGGAGAGGCAAGGGAGAGGATGGTGAGCTCACCCCAGAAGCAGCAGCTCCTGTGTCCTGTGGGACTGGGCCAGCTCTCCAGTTTGAACATAAGAACGGCCATACTGGGTCAGACCAAAGGTCCATTAGCTCAGTATCCTGTCTTCTGACAGTGGCCAATGCCAGATGCCCAAGAGGGAGTGAACAGAACAGGGAATCATCAAGCAATTCTTTCCCCGTTACCCATTTCCACCCTCTGACAGAGGTTAGAGACACCATTCCTACCCATCCTGCTAATAGCCATTGATGGACCTAACCTCCATGAATGTATCTAGTTTTTTCTCGAACCCTGTTAATGTCCTGGTCTTCACAACCTCCTCTGGCAAGGAGTTCCACAGGCTGACCATGTGCTGTGTGAAGAAAAACTTCCTTTTGTATATTTTAAACCTGCTACCTATTAATTTCATTTGGTGACTCCTAGTTCTTATGTTATAGGAACAAGTAAATAAGTTGTCCTTATTCACTTTTTCCACACCACTCATGATTTTATAGATGATTTTATAGTTTGGGCTTTGCAACCTGTTAAACTAGATCACAACAACACTCAGGTTTGGTCTTACCTATGTTGTGATAGAGGGGCAGCTGAGCCAAACCTCAGAGGTACTGTGATCGAATATGTCTGAGCACACAACACTTGGAGCAGGGAGCTAGGCTCAGCCCACTGGGTATGAGCTGCCACTACAGGATGAGTCACAGACACATTAAAACATGGATAACTGGGAAAGTCATTCTGTCCCTGACTTTTCTCCCACCATGGCAAACCTGCAGGAGTAGTGATTGTTAAAGTGTTACCCCAATATAATAATATTATGCAGTCTTAAACTTGTATAAATGTATTTGCATTGGTGTAGCCCATGGTCAATATGCACTATGTGTGTATGTTTTACTCTGTGTTCAATCCTCAGAGGACAGAGGATTCAGAGAGTGAATTATAGCCTTAAACTGCAGAAATTCTCCCTTTTTGCTCAAGCTCTGGAGAGCTGCTGTTCATCCCTGTTGTCACATTAATTGTATGTGGCTCTATCACAATTGTACAGAATGCAAAGCCATATTGTTCTCAATTTGCTCGATTTTTCATGTGCTTTGCACACTGACACTTAAAGAATTCTTCAACCAATGTATTTTCCAGTGAATTGTACACTGCTAATTTTGATCATTCCAGTTCATTAGTTGCTGTTTAGAAACCAAGAGAACACTCCAGAAGGACAACCTACCAATATATGGTTTTGGCGGATTGACAATACACAAAGAGCAAATCTTATTGAAAATGTTTCAGTGTCATTAGTGAAGAAGAACGGGAAACTGTTTAATGATCATTTTCTTCTGTGCTTGAAGTGGCATTAAATTGTGCTTGAGACAGTCTAACACTATAATACCCAGAAATTTATGGCATCAGATAGTTGAAAGTAAGTAGTTTGTCTAGCAACATGCTTTATTTTACATGATTCTTAATCTTTTATAAAACACGTACTGTATGTGCATTTTAAGTTATACAGTTGGTTCCGTTCATAAAAAGATTGTGTTTTCTTAGCTCTCTCCAAGGAAGGAAGACTAAACATACAAACACCTTCTTATAACTAAAATCAAGCTTTGGATGTATTTTTCTCTTCGTACACATTCACTTCTATTTTATTGGCAAATGTTCCTGCTTTTACAGAATATTAATATATTTGGTTGATTGAATAGTACTGTGATTTTTTAAAATGATATCTAAGGTTACGTCTACACTGTAGTGCTATTTTCGGATACTGGAGGTACCCTGAAATAGCTATCCCGCTTCTTAATAGTGCGCCGATTATTTCAAAATATAATGGGCTCGCTATTCTGATGTCCCTGTAAACCTTGTTCCATGAGGAGTAAGGGACATTTTAGAATAGCAGGTTATTTTGAAATTTGGCGCTGTGTAGACAGTGCCCAATTACGAACTAAGCTATTTAGAAATTGTCTCGAAATAAGCTACACAATTTGCATCGCTCAAATTGCCCAGCTTATTTTGAGCTACGGGTGCAGGGTAGAGGCACTCTTAGTGTATGTGTATCTAGTCATGTGTATCTAGTCAGAGCCCAGTTAAGTCAGGAGTCTTTAGTACAGGCACAGCAGGCCACCTGCGTGCTATAGGTGCAGAAGCAAGGGCCTTACTTTTCTTGACGTGTTGGCATAGAAAATTGTAGAAGCCTGTGTTGCTCTGTGGAAGCAAGCCACACTAGCAAATTGACAAGAGCAAGAATTTAGAATACGGTGTTGTAATTGGTCACATGCTGTAGCTGGCCAGAGTAAGTCTAAGGTCCGACACTGGGTTCCCAAAGTACAAAATACGCCACACAGGTATCTGTCAAACACAAGTAGTTTATTTCCTGACAGCTAACAGCTGTGCCCCATAAATGGAAGAACAACATAACAAAGAAGCGACATATCTTACATCCCTTCCTGCAAGCCTGGGACCCCGGGTAGGCTGCGGATGAAGTGGGAGGTTGTCTCAGCTTCCGAGGTGCTGGTACCCAAAGCCCATCGGTGAGGTTCGATTTGCTAGGCTCTGAAGCAGCCTTAAATACAGTTTTCCTGCCTTGTTTGGCAGTTTGGAAATTTCCAGGGGTTACTCTTTACGTGCTGTTGTAGGGCTTAGCTGTTAGTTATCAATCTGGTTCTGTTCTGGATCTACTTGTTCTTTGGCCCTGTTTACGTGATCAGTATGTTAGGGTAAGCAGAATTGTTTTTGCGTTCTTGCCCTTTACCCTTATCTCATAGTTGTTCCTTCTATACTGGCAACAATGCTTATCTTAAGTGGTGTACGTTCCCAAAGACTTGCTTCTGGCTCATCAGATATAGGGAAAAAGAAAAGGGGGGAAAGAATGCAGGCCTCACCACCCCTAAACTAACACGTACAAAGTTCTTCCGCAATTGACCACTACACATGCACTCACATCATCTCCTGACAAAAATAGTTAATATGAAGATGAAGCCACTTCTGAATCCTATATGCTGAGAAGTTTTATCTGAAGAGTCTATGTATAAACCAGAGTCTGATTAAGCTCTTCCTTGCTATCTACTGATGAATTGAGAAAAATTAGGAGCAGACCATATTTGCATAGACACGCTTACTTTGCCTGATGATCAGTAGACAAACTAGCTTTTCCAAAGTGACACAATTTGAGTAGATTAGGTTAACATTCACTTTAATTTTGAACTCAGGGATAATGATATGTTGTTATCCTTATTGTATAACTAAAAGGCAGAAGAATTGTGCTTAATATGTTCTAACTAAAGGAGGTCATCCTAAATGTTTTCAGTAGTGATGTCAAATGCAAGTGACAGTCAGAATGTTTACACACGTGTGGATTTTGTTTAAAGAGTTCTAGATAGCATTTGAACTTCCTCCTCCAGTGTCAGACTGAATTGAGTATTTTTGTTTCTGATCAGTGGTCACTAGAGCTGAAATCCACAATGAGCATGTATATGGAGCTGAATCTTGGACCTGGAATCATTAGGAGTTGAACTAACTGGTGCAAGCTCAGAACATAACACCATAACTAGAGGCAAAGGTGGAACCAAGCAGCAGCAGAGAAAATGTTGAGCAGCATCTAAGGCATCAGTGAGCAGCAACTGGCAACAGAACAGTAGCATAGAGACTGGTAAGATGTGCCTGAGAGAATAATAGCAGTGGTGACCAGCTGTAAAGGCATTTCTCAATTTTTTTCTACCTCTGCCACATACATCCTCTCAGGGTGGGAGGTGAACACATGAGAAAGCACCCCTGAATTCTGGACTTCATCTATTTTTGGATAACCAAATCTGAGTGGGGTTCAGCAGATGGAAAGAGGAGTGGTTTGTTAAAGGGACTTTTATTCATGGACCTTCATAGTGCAAGATGGGAAACTGAGGCAAATGTAGTAAGTTGAGGGTCAGTAACATGAAGTCAGCAGGCCTGAATAGAGACCTGTAACATGAAAGCAGCAACAGGCCTAGAATCTAGTAAGCAAGACTTTGGTTCAGGAACACAGGAGCAAAGAAAGAGGCCCTACTGATAACTGTGTAATTGTGTAAGTTAGGTGAAGCATGGAAGGACACAGGGAAGCACCAAGTACAGACTGTAAGCCAAAAGGGAGTAACAGAACATCTTAAGGAATGTCCTGGTACAAAAACTCCCTAGGAGTTAGGCACATACCAACCTAGGTTCAGGACCAGGTCAGAACAGACAGGATGACAAATAGAAGGTAAGCCCCCCCTTGCATAAGGTGAGGGGTGGTAACTAGGCAACAGAGGGTGGCAATCTGGTATGTAAAGAAGTGATGTAAATTGTTTGTACCTGTCTATAAAAGGACACCGCAAAGGCTGCTCTCCATCCGACCTTGGCGGGGGGGGGGCGCACTAGGCGCCTGAACGGCAGGTGTCATTGCCTAAACTTACAGAATGCACAGTAGCTTAACTCTGACTGACTGCTGTTAATATCTGTTATATGGCAATAGGCCTGCCCAGTGTTGGTACCTTGTCAACATGAGCCATAGTGCCCAGTGGTGTAACATTGTACTGATCTCTGTTACCAACTGGTAGAGCTGCGCATTTGACAATAAACCTTCTCGATTGATTTCAAACCTTGCCTGCATCTGTTGTTTCCAGGGCCTCTCAAAGATCTCCTGTGTTGACCCAAGTGCACGGGGACTAACACTCTAGATAAAGGGAGCACCGATTGTTATGCACGCAGCCGAAAGTTTATCGTCACCGACGGAGTAGAGGTCCTGTCAGGAGGGCGCCAGGACGACCCTGACCAGACGATGCTGACACTGACAGTTCAGACCACCGAAGGTACCAAGGTACAGAACACCGAGGTGCAACAACACTGTCCAAGATACTATGGGGCAGGTGTTTACTAACAGTTTGCATATTTCTGAATCATTGTCGTGGTGTTTTCCAAAATTAATGCTGACTCCCTCCTCAGTTATAATGGAAGTTTTCTTTTATTATCTATAGATTCAGTGCTTGTGAGTGGGTTAGTATTCATCTCTGAGAAATACCCTGGTTGGCTTTTTGTTTTCACAGATTTCTGGGTGAGGGGGAGCTCAAGACAGTTCTCTTTTGTAATGTTGAGAGGAGCCCCTAGATATTGAACCTGCCTGGCACCACCTGGCATAAGGGCTTCAAGGGGCAACTGAGGTAGTACACATTCTGTTGTATTTCATAAGTGTATAAAGACAGTAATTTCCCATTTCTAATCATTTCTGTTTCCCTATTCCAGGTAAAGGTAAAAATATATATAAAAGGCATGAAAGGGTAATGTGGAGGTAATTAACAGGCTTCCTTATTGGCCACTAGGGAAAAAAGGAGAGGGAGCATTAATTCCAAGAGTGCAGGAGAGGCTGTGTAGTCCTGCAGGCAGGGCACTGGATTAGGACAAAGGAGGCCAACATTCTTTTGTTGGCTTCCACATTGACTTATTGGATGAGCTTGTGTAAGCACCTCCTCTTTCACCCATATTTGGTCTTGTCTATTCAGACTGTATTTTTTCGCAAGATCCTTATGCCTTATGTCTCTTCCTTTTGTGCAAAAAGGAAACGTCCACACTGCTTGTTTTTGCGCAAAAAACCCTTGCGCAAAAAAGGCTTGAATAGATTATGCAATTGAAGTGCGACAAAATGCTAATCAGCGCTTCATTTGCATACTCTCTGCTGGCAAAAGCTGGCAGTGTAGGATGAGTTTCAGGATGTGTTCCATTTCTTACTATGTATCTATATGCCTAGCACAAGAGGAAACAATTTTAGGATGTGTTCCAGGATAGACCAGCTTTCGAAAGTGAGATCGGAAGATGATATGCAAATTCCCACGGAATTTGCATATCCTCTTTTGAAAATAAAGCGTAGTTTAGACGTTTCCTTACATTCTTCCTGGGAAGCATTTCTACAGTACCAGATGAACATTGCCAGTGACAGGGCTTTACCTAAAGGACAAATGGGAGGAAGCCGCCTCTGTGCATGATGAGCAGTTGATGGGATAATAGCACTTATACATGCCATAATAAAATCCTTTTGTATTAAATTAGATTTTCTTCCCTACTCCCTAAAATAAAACACAATACACAACACATCCTTATTTCCTACATGTTTGGCCTAGTTCACATCTTTTCCTTAGCTCCTTTCCCCTCTGCCCCCCATGTAGAGTGTATAGAACAAACCTCTCAGCAATAGCAGGGCATAATTTGTTATTGGCAGTTTCCAGCTGATGCTCCCTTGTTGGGTGAACTGTAAATATTTACATTTGTGAATGTATTTGTCTGAACAAATGATACAGTATTTCTTTTCTATATTTCTTATACATTTACCAATACAGCGTTAGTGGTATTTTAACTAATGACTATGAGGAATTGTTCTAACTGATGTTGATTAAACTTTTACCAGTTGTTTTATCACATTGAAAATTATCTTCCTGGGTTTTTGCCAAATACCTGCACAGTTTGTATCTGATTATCCTGCCAGTGAAGCAGCCAATATGGAACAAAGTAACCAATTAAGTTGATCAATATGTCACGAGGGAACAACTGAACTTTACAGGAACCCCAATGCAGCTCCTAAAATTATAAGAAAGATGCATAATTTTAAACTCAATTCATTGTGGGATAGTTGTAGTTTAATAAAAGAGAAATTCATGATTGTTGTTTGGAATATACACAGATGTTCTTGCTAGTTATACCTTTATAAGTCATTCTGTTTGAAGGAGACAATCACCGTCTGTCCCTGCTATGAGTGCAAATCACTTTTGTTTTGCCAAGGGCAAACAACACAGAACTTTTTAAAATTAAATTAGAAAGTAATATAACAAGGTGCCAGATGGTCAAAGGGATATCACTGGTTCAGTTCTGTACCAGTCCATACCAATAGAGAAATTTTAAACAGTTTGATGCCCGATCAGTGGTCTACATATGTAAGGGGGTCATGACCTTATTTATCAATATGGGGAGTGCAGTGTGAAGAGGGTTTCACCTAAATGGGAGAGGGGGTCCTGGTATGGAAAACATTGAGAACTACTGGTGTAAGGTAAATGAGCTGGTCATTTCATTCTAGTTCCTCTTTAGATAGGTGTGCATCTTAGAAGAAGCATCAGTGACTATATAGAAAAGGATCTGCCTCATGCTGGAAACCAGAAACTGATAAACTACTTAGGTAATAATAAACATATGGGGACCCAAATTCTGGAACATCCTCGCTAGAGTCACTGAATTTAGTATGCTGTTAGAGATGAATTGAGACTAAAGCTCTAGGCTTTACTCATATCAGATGCAAAACTTGGCAATGATTGTATTAGCTTGGGGTTGCAAGCCTAGTGAAACATCAAAATCCTGAAGTCTGAGCAGATGTGATTGCAAGGATTCAGTTTGTACACTATAAAGCAATAGGGGATAAGCCTGCTAAGCAAAAAGTATGAAGAGAGCTGTGACAGTCATCTCACTACTTGCCTCATCATCCCATCATTGTCCTTGACAATTGAGGATGTAAACTATTCCCAGAATCTCCAAAAAATGAGGTTTACAGGATCTTTCAAAAAAGGGTTTTATTTTCAAAAGATCCCCGTCTAAACTGCCAGTTTTTTTCGAAAAAGCCCCATTTCAGAAAAAAGCAGCAGCCGCCATTATGCAAATGAAGCATGGGAAATTCAAATCCTGGCTTCATTTGCAATATCGACGTGCCTAATTTACATCCCTTTCTTGAAAAAGGGATGTAGTCTAGACACACCCTGAGGGATGTACAGGACCTTTCAAAAAAGTGCCCCATTTTCGAAAGAACCGTATCTAGACTGTGGGTTCAATTTCGAAATAGTGCTTTTTTGAAAGAGCACCATTACGTGATTATGCAAATGAAGCGGGGGATATTTAAATCCCGGCTTCATTTGCACTTTCTAAGTGCTTCATTTACATCCCTCTGCCAACAGAAGGATGTAGTCTAGACACACCCTAAGAAAGGAACTATCTGTTCTATCTACATGGCTGTTCTCTAATATCCATTCTTCAAGGCTTCTCCCAAGGATTTGGTGGAACGCTGTAGTATTAGCCATTGACAAGCCCAGGAGGCCAATCAATAATTCCTCATCATACTGGCCCATGTCAATCCTCTGCACATTTTACAAACTCATATAGAAAGAAAGTTACTGGCAAGGATTATACCACTGTAAAAGCAATGGTATTGAATGAACAAGTTGATTTCAACTATGCTGCAGTTGTGCCAACTAAGTATTAACCTTAATACTGCACATAGAGGCAGGATTCAACCGAAAACTCAAGTCTAAGAGAGCTGCCCAGTCTTATCAACCACCTATGGTACTATATGGAGAAATGCCCTTCTCTTAAAAGCTATGCAGTATCTATCCCAGTAATGGAATTCTTTCAAAAAATTCTGATAACCATAAGTTTTGTATTGTCCATGGTGATCAGATGAGCAGGCTACACACTCCCAACAATAATTTACCAGAGAGCTCAGTCATAGCACCAATCTTCTTTTGTTTGTACTCCAGCTGTTTTCTCCAAACATCATTGTGGATATTTGTCTATGCTGAGGACAGTATTCTGACTACACAGGCATGGGATTAACCTCTGTTAGAACAAGCCCTACCTAACCAAACACCTTTAAGCCATGGAAGGATAGTTCTTACATTGGTAGCTAAAGCCAAACCCCACCAAAATTGTTGTGTTAGTACTCTATTTAAATCGTTCTTTCCTTCCACAGGCAACAACCACGTAGCAGTTTTTGTAAGGACTGAAGTAGTTAGCATGTAATAGATAAAAAATAAAGAACAAATAAAGTGAGACACTTCTGTTTTGATCCCTTAAATAAATGAGTATGCATGCTGGGCCTTTAAATAATGAAATGAACTAATCACCTTGTATGGGTACCACCTGTCATCTGTCCTATAATGTTACTGACTAGTGGAGATTCCTTTTTATTTCATATGATGACAGCTGTGCTTTTAAAGGAGGAAAAACTGGGTTCTGTTGCTTCTGTAGCCATCATTTTCCAAGTGGACCAATTATACCTCATTGTGTAAACTGTGGGTTCCTAAGTGGCCACAGAATTTATATAATGATTTAAAAAAATCATTTTGCGTATTTTTGTATGGAGGCAACCAGTTTGCAGGTATGGTCTGATGCATTAGCCATTTATATGCCCACACTTCCATAAAGGTTGGATATGAATTTAGAAGCCATCTGTTAAAAGTTTTCCCCAAATATATTATAGTAGCAGAACAAGACATGTACGGTACACTGATCCACTGACTCTTCCAAATTCAACTAATGGACCATTCCATTGCCTAGCTCGTTGTTAATGGAACTTCAGATAAAGAATAAGGAATTGGACTTGCTCTTTGCCTTCAGCTCAGAGTCAAGCCCATTTTGATGGTGCATAGGCCCTTCTGAATTGCTTCAGGGCATCTGTATTTACAGTGTTAACACAGATTTTCTAGTTTAGAATTCCCACTAGAAACTACTCATATTTGATTTCTGCTAAATAGCAAATGTGAATAGAATTCTGATAGTCACCTGGATATTCACCTGAAGTAAAACAATTCTAACTGTTTCCCAGAATCAATGATTTGCTGTCTTATTATCAGAATAATGCTTCTGTTTTATAAAACAATATTTTAATTCTATCAGATTCTATATGAACCAAATCCAAGATTATTACTGCAGTCAAATCACTTGTATTTACAGCACAAATTAAAAACCTTTATTTTTCCTATAAAAACTATTTGAAATTTCTTTCACACTCAATTGAATGAACATTTGAGCAATTTCCTTTGGTAATAGGCTTAATTAATCAAAGAAAGTATGTCTGCCAATGTGTCAACCTGAATAGGTTTCTAAGAGTTTAGTCTATTCTATAGGGAGTATTGGAGACTAATGCAATTTGCTTTGGTTTTCATCAGTGTGGTTCAAAATATGAAAAACGTTTAATAGAATCAGGTTATTTAAAGCATCTTCTTTTTCAGGTCACCACATTTGTTTTTAATCATAAGGGGAAGAAAACTGCATATTTCATTTAGGGCAAAGTTCTTGCCAAGAAAAGTCTACGTCCTTTGCTGTCTAGTAGTGAAACAAATGAAGCTTAAATTTGTGCTTGTGAAAGAAAGTCACCTTGCATAAAAGTTAAGCTAACCTCATTTGGATCCCCTGTCTCTTCTTGAAATCACCTTACTTTATATATTTTATGTTTAGGCATTTGGGTTATGGTAATTGCTGCAGTATGTCCATCTGTGATGATTTGGGAAATATCTGTATTGTTTCTTAATATGGTGTAGAAGGCTTTGTGTGTTGGTTTTGGCAGATTAGTTCCTATGGAGTCAGATCAAATGAAGTAGTTTAAAGGCGATAAGAGCACCATGAGGAAACTGTCTGGGCAACCAATGGGAAGAAACTGTTTACTTTTCCCAAGGTTAAGAGATTCAACAGATATCTAAAACTTCAGAGACCTGGAAAAGGGAGGGAGTTTGGGTGAGTTAGGAGAAGCTACTCAATTTGTCAAAGAAAAGCTGACAGTCTGACTGGCGGAGGTAGAAAGTTCATCAAGAGCGGTCTGTTTCTTCCTGCCAAAGATGCTGCTTCTATGTCATTGCAAATTTATATTGCAACAGACTCTAGAAGGAAAATCTGTATATGTGCGAATACTGAGTTGATCATTACTGCAGTTGGCCCCAGAAATCCAGTGTGAGAGTAGTTGTATCAGGTTGTTCCACTCAAAGGGTATGTCTAGACTACATGGCTCCGTCGACGGAGCCATGTAGATGAGTTTACTAGACATAGCAAAATGAAGCGGCGATTTAAATAATCGCTGCTTCATTTACATCAAAATGGCCACCACGCTGTGCCAATGATCAGCTGATCAGCACAGCGGGACAGTGTAGACATGCCACAGTTGACAAGGGAAGTCTTTGTCGACCGCTCCGGTAAACCTCGTTTCACGAGGCATGCCGGGCGTCGACAAAACTTCCTGTCAACCACGGCACATCTAGAACTGCCCTGCTGTGCCGATCAGCTGATGTAAATGAAGCAGCGATTATTTAAATCGCCGCTTCATTTTGCTATGTCTAGTAAACTCATCTACATGGCTCCGTTGACGGAGCCATGTAGTCTAGACATACCCAAAGTGAGAAGCAGAAAGTCAGGATGATGAGGTAACTTGAGAGGTTCTGTAGTGGTCTCTGGGGGGAGAGAGGGAGAAGGGGGAATGTTGAGAGGGAGGCCACTCTACCTCACTATAGCTGCAGCCAATAGTCTGTGTTCTAGTCCCTTGGCTGGGCAGAACAAACAAATGTAGCCTGTGATTTTCAACCTTTTGCATGGAGCAGTAACCACAGTCTGTGTGCCCGCCAAAGGGCTGGACAAGCAATCAAAGCAGTCTATAGCCCACTGTCTCCTGGCTGGAGCAGATAACAGTTAAGGAGTCTTGTGAGCTCTGGCTCTGCACTTGGCAAAGCAACACTTTGTTCCTTAGCCTCCTGACCGGACAGTCAACAATCAAACAGGAACAGACTTTCTGGCCTAGGGTAAGGATGTAACCAACCCCAGATATGGGGCTGGTAGCAAGGGGATTGGAGGACCCAGGCCTATCCTACTTCACTGGGTCCCAATCCCGGGCCCTAGAAGTGGCAGACAGTCCTGCCACTGAGGTGGCAAGAAAACACAAAGATGCTACCTCGCTTCCGAGCCACACTGCCAGATGAATGTCTAGTTTCCCAGATGTAGTTTCACTCAACTCTGCCAACATTGCTCTGTTAACACTGCTGGGTTCCATCTCACCACTTGGCAATCAGGTGGCATCCCTTGAAGACTTCTGCCTCCTTAGACCACAGAGTCTATTCAACTGCTGATCTGGGATCCCACAAAGAGCTCAGCTCCTGGAAGAAACAAATACCCCCTTCTCTGGTCCAGCCCCAAATGACCTACTGAACCTTCCTTTTATGTTCCTTGTCCTGACCCAGTACTTCTGTTGAGAGGGGTAGGGTGGGTTTGGCCACAGATCTGAGATTTAAAAAAAAAACCTCAAAAATTTGCCTATAGTATATCAATATGAAAAATCATATTGAAATGACATTTTTGTTCAGTGTTCTAGAAAGTGATCCTTTTAATTTTATACTAGTGCAACACATATCTTTCTGAGTTCATGTGGATAAAACTAAAATCCTATAGATTGTAGTTAAATATTATTGGAAGAAATAATTTCATTTTCTAAAATTATTGCATATTTTTGTTGCATAATAGAGTTGCATCACTGTTCCATTTACAGTTTCCTCTTTTTGTTTGGTTCTGCTTTCCCCTAGGTACAAAGTGTTTAGTTCAGGGGAAGGAAATACTGCTTTAAAAACTAGTTCTACAGAGCTTTCCCCATGCCTCTGTTTGAAACAGATTTAGTGTACTGTTCTTTAGAAAAATACTGTTTTCTCACATGACAAGATATGGAAACACATTGATAGTTAATGTGGTTGAGGAACACAATTCAATTGATGATGCCAGGAACTGAAAATCCAGAGAAGTAGGAATGATTGTGTCATTCTATGTTCTATAATTCCTGATTGATTACAAACCTTTTTATCCACATGTTACTTTACCTGATAACAGCTAAATAAATACACAAGGATATCTCTGTTTTATAATTGCAGTAATGATTATGAAGCTCTGCATTCCTATAATAACAATACCTCTGAAGAAAGTTCAAAGTTTCGTCTCCATTACTGACAAAAGTTTTGTATTTGATCTACTAAGATCTCATACATGCATACAAAGTAAAATGGTCTTAATCTGAAAGGGATTTAGATACATTACTGTGGAATGTTGCTTTTCTGACTAAATTAACCCTTTCCAGGCTTTGCTAAATGATTTCAACACACGAGAGAACCAGCAGCAAACTAATTTTGGCAGCAGTGAA
Organism: Rafetus swinhoei; assembly: GCA_019425775.1. Classification (NCBI taxonomy): domain Eukaryota; kingdom Metazoa; phylum Chordata; order Testudines; family Trionychidae; genus Rafetus; species Rafetus swinhoei. The sequence goes on from CM033427.1 coordinate 63,296,495, forward strand.
CTTCGAAGCAGATGACAGGATAAAAATTATTATTATTACTTACACCTAACAACAATTAGCCTTTTGACCCATCGGTAATGGAAGTACTAATGCAGGGCTAGATTGTATCATAGAAAGAAAATATCTGAGCTGCTTTAGTATTTATGTGTAATTTCCTGATTTTTTTTTCCACATAAATGAGTTCTACTTGGGCAGCATATTTGTTGTTCTCCAGGGATATGGTTACTTGCTATTTGTCTTATGCTATTCCGGCTATACTCCACTGAACTTTGAGTTGTTATAACAGGAACTTACATCTTACCTGCTTTTCCTAAAATACTAAGAGGGCTGTAAAGGCAGCCCTAGCTCATCTCAGTGGCCCAATCTTGCCATGTTTGTACAGGTCTTACATTGTGTTACTATAGCATGCAGATTGACCCTGGTCATAATGCTAATTGGCACAGGCATAAATAGGTGGTTTGGTTCATGGCATGAATGAAGAATGAGATTATTCCCACTGCTGCCTGTTTGGAAGTAGGTGAAATGTTGCTTTCAGTAATGTGTATGTTGAACAGAATGCTCTAACTTTCACCAATAGTTAGTGACTACCCATCAGTGACCATCTTTGTCTGGAGAATTCCAGACTTTAGTTGGCAACATATACAGTTCAGGCAGGAACACTTTCTTTTGGATCTTAAAACCATTAGAGTGATATCTACAGTAGAATCAACATTCATCTGATCGTAGCTTGAAAATACCTTTGGACAACAGCCCCTATGACACTAATCCAGCCTACAGGTGAATTACATTGTCAGGACTTGTCTACACTGGCAAGTTGCAGTGCAGTAAATCAGCTCACAGTGCTGTAAGTCCTGAGGTGTCCACATTGACAAGGCACTTCGTGCACACTAAGTCCATAGCTGCTACGCTCTCAGTAAGAGAGGCAGAGTTTTCTGCATTCTAATTATAGTAATGGTGTGCCAGTGTGGATGCCGTGGAGTAATGCAGCACTGTGACAGGCCTCTGGTACCTGTCCCACAATGTCTGTTCTCACCTCTGTGGTCATTGGTTTAAATTCTATTGCCCTCCCCTCGGGTGACCAATGCTTAGACCTGCTCTTTACATTCTTTTGGAATTTTGAAAATCCTCTTCCTGTTCACTCAGGGTGTGTCAGGACTACAGGGTTTTTGTGAAAAAAGTGGCCTTTTTTGGAAAAAACCTTCCCCTGAGTCTAGACTGCTGCCGCGTTCTTTTGAAAGTAAATCAAAAGAACATGACAGTTTTTTCGACCGCGGAAAACCTCGTTTTACTACAAATAAAGCCTTTTTTCAACAGTGCTCTTTCAAAAAAAGGCGCTATATAATACAAACCATGCTTTTTCGAAAGAGAGCACCCAAACTGCCTGGGTGCTCTCTTTCGAAAAAGCAGCTTGCTTTTTCAAAAGTACTGGTTGTAGTCTAGACGCTCTTTTCCAAAAAAGGCTTTTTTGAAAGATACTTTAGAAAAAGCCTCTTTCGAAAAAGGCGTGTAGTCTAGACGTACCCTCAGTGACACATGAAGTGTTCTCAGAGCAACTTTCCAGGTGACCATGGCTGCTCCATGCACCCGGAGATCCCCAGTTCAAGCTATGCTGAGGTGCTGGACCTCATCAGTGTTTGGGGAGAGGAAGCAGTCCAGTCCCAGCTACATACCTACAGGCAGATATCGAGATGCATGACAGAAAGGAGCTGAGAAATACTATCACAAAGCATGAGAGGCAAACCACCACTCTGGTGCTGCACCTGTGACCTGCTAGTTCTCCAAAGAGCTGGATGACATACTTGGGGATGACTCCACCTCTGCTCTGTTACCAAGATTGAATAATCAGATTCAGAGCAGTCATTAGGAATGACTCTCCGGAACAGTTACCTAGTAACTGTGCTCATCCGCTTAAGGGATGGTCTTTCAGATTGGGACCCCTGCAGCTAGTATCTATTCACCTAGGGGTGGAGTCTGAGTCAGAGAAAACAAGTGGACGCATGAATTAAAAACAAACACTTTGGTAAAGTTGAACCACAGGACTATATTGTTTACATGAATTAAATTTAACAAAACATTCTCGTATGAACATTGAGGGGCAGTCCCCCAATGTTCCTTATTCTAACTTACAGAGTCTGGCAGCGCGAAGGTGATGGCAGAGTTGCTGACAACCTCAAGCCCTTGGCTGATTGAGAGCCTTAGGCAAGGACCAGTCAGGCATCCCTCGGCGGTAGATCCGACGCTTAGCGACCTCAAGCCTTTGGCAAGTTTAATGCCTAGGGCAAGGAACGGCTAAGGAGATCCCTCGAAGGCCGGTGGGGTTCGTAGATGGCTGGTTCACCTTCCATGAGCTGTCATCTTCGGATCCTCTTCCCGCTCTTCGGAGCGTCTGGATCGGGCGATAGATGACTCTGTTCTAACCTACTCTTCACTATCCTAAAATAAAACCCTAACTCTTACCACGACGCACCCGTCGGACACTCTCGATGCCAGCCGATATGTGTCGACCGACGGAGCCTGCCGAACAAACACGACGACGATAAGCTATCTACGCTAATAACTAAACTAACTAACTAACCTATGCTAACCTAAACTAAATAATAGAGAAAAAGCATGAGCCTTGCGCCCAGTTTCTCTCTATGAAGACTTTACAAGACCTCTCTCACTCGCATTACAATACCCGGGGCTAAGATTAGACCTCACTCTCTCTCTATACCTAACCCGACGCAACCCGACCGAACAGAATGAACGGTGGTGCGGGCTTATATACCTTAGGGCTCATACATATTCATGAGTTCCATGCTTTAAATTGATTGGCTGACACTGATGCTTGTTATGCATATGTTTAAACTGATTGGTTGGTGAGAAATAACACATGCATATCATTATGTTTGAATTGCAACAGGTATGCATCTTATTATATTTAAAAACTTAACAGACTCACCTGTGCTACGTGTACTACGTGACATGAATTAACTTAATAATGGAAGCCAAAGGTTCTGGACTCAATCAAAATGGAGTCTTGGATGCCATTTTGAGAATCTAACCAATTAACAAAGACATTGACATAAATGATTGACTCTTATTGAGGTATACCTCTTACAATAAACATTCATAGATCTTACAAGATTTTATACAGTTCTGTTCCAAGCACTTTACAGGATAGTACAAAGATGGTTACAATTACAACTGTATGAGTGGTTACAATTCAGATGGATACATTGATGTTACATTCTGATATATTGCATTTACTGCTACAGCTCTGAAAAATCCTGTGGATATTCAGGGGTCATCCCACAATGGATTGAGCCAGGAAGAGGACAAGCATTGCAGACAGAGCAGCTCTGCGACCAACCCCCTGCAGCCAGTGTCCCATGAGCCACTCTCTCACTGCTAACACATTTTGGCCCCCATCCTGTTACCAGTCTACACCTGCTGCACTCCACACCTCTCCTTTTACCATCCAGCTCTGCAGACTCCCACAGGCACCCAATGCACTCGACCCCCGTCCCTGTGCAGTTTAGTCATGCTGAACTGCAGCACCCATTGCACAGCACATCAGGCTGCAGGGCTGCACATGATACAGGGCCATACACAAAGCTATAAAGGTACTGGGGCTTCATCTCCTCCTCCCCTCCCCCTCACCTCCCCACAAATTGCAGATGTGTCACATGTTCTATATTTGCTGTTTTTAATAAATGAAATTATTGGGTTTGAAAGCAAACCTTATTCCATTACATGAAAGGAAGCAAATACATCACAACAAAGCAAGCAGTACTTTCGTACTAAGTGCATCATACAGACCAATAACAGTGCCACACTAGCATTGCAGCCTCTTTAATAGCCTTGGTCTCAGGTTGTTCAAACTCAGCCTCCGAGCACTGGAGCCTCAGCAGTCCAGCCCCGAGTGAAGCTTTAACCCTTCCCTTCACAAATATTATGAAGAATACAGCACCTGGCTATACGCATAGGGGTATTGTCATTGGGCAGTTCTAGCTTCCCAAACATCACCAGCAGGCTTCTAAATGGCCAAAAGCACACTCCACAGTCATTCTGCATCTGTTCAGCCAGTTGTTGAACCACTCTTTGCTGCTGTCAAGGCTTTCAGGCAATTGCTTCATGACCCATGGCATTAAAGGTTAAGCAGGGTCTGCCAGGATCAAAATGGGCATTTTGAGTTCCCTTACACCAGTGATCTTCTGGTGCAGGAAGAAAGTCCCTGCTTGTAGTTTTGTAAACAGGCCAGTGTTCTGAAAGATGTGTGCATCATGCACCTTTCTGGACTAGTCTGTGTTAATGTCCGTGAAACACCCATAGTGATCCACAAGTGCCAGAATAACCATGAAGGAATGCCCATTCTGATTAATGTACACAGAGGCTAGTTGGTCTGGTGCCAGAATTGGAATATGCGTGCCATCTGTCACCCTTCCACAGTTAGGGAAGCCCATCTGTGCAAAGCCATCAAAATTTCACACACATTGCCTAGAGTCACAATCTTTTGGAGCAGGATGTGATTAATGGCCATGCACACTTCCATCAACATGAGTCCAATGGCTGACTTTCCCACTCCAAACCAATTGATGACTGCATGGAAGCTGTCTGGAGTAGCTGGCTACCACAGTGTAATCGCCATTCACTTCTCCACCAGCAGGGCAGCTCTCAGGCTCATGTCCTGGCACCACAGGGTGGGGACAAGCTCATCACACAGCCCTGTGTAAGTGGTTGTCCTCATCTAAAAGTTCTACAGCCATTGCTCATCATCCAAGACTTGCATGACGATGTTATCCCACCACTCAGAGCTAATTTCATGAGCCCAAAAGTGTGGTTAGCACTTCCATGAATACGACAAGAAATCTTGTGTCGTAGGTATACATGTGGCAAGCTTAGTGTCTGACTCTTCATTATCACTTTGCAGCTTAAGGAATAATTTTAGGAGTAAGGGAAGTCAACGGGAGAGTTTCCCATTGTTCTCCTGTAGTGGTGCCGCCACAGAAATGTGATTTAAGGTACACTGACTCCAACTTCACTATTCTTATAGATGGACTTGCATATCTTAAATTTAATTTCTTCCTCAGTGTAGACCTGGCCTAAGTATGTAACTTCTTTGCTGTTTATTACACATTTTATCATATGGACATACAGAAAAATCACCTTGTAGTCAGAAATGGGCCTGAGCTGCAGAGTTGAAATTTGAATCCAAACTTTCACATCCAGGTTTTTGGGTTGATCCATTCTGTGCTATTATATGCTTATAACTTTACTAGAAAAAAAATATAAAACCAGATATTGAGGTATAATGGGGAGAGTTAATACCACTACTGTGACTTAGTTCCGTCACCATTACAGTTGTTCTTGGTTTTAATTAGCATCCAGCAGATCCACTGGCATGAGTTGTTTATCTAATTACTTCTGCCATTTTATCTGTCATATTCTTACTTTAGCAGTGGAATGAAAATACATATTGTCTCCTCGGCAGCAAAGAACAAAGCATCCTCTCCTAAGGAGACAATCTATTCTAATTTCATCATCTTTAAAATGTATATCATAATAAGCACACACCAGGAACATAATCCTCTGAAATAATAATCATAATTCTGCATTCACTTTCATGGACATAACACCATTTTTTACTGTTTGCTAGGATTTGAAAAATAGGCACTTTTGTGACCTAGAGCCATGCTTATGGTCCATCCATCTCTGACTTGTTTTGTTTATACTCTGCTAATGGACTCATTTTCTTGACCAACTTTAATTTTGCAGTAGTATCTCCTTCTTTATTGTTTAATCACTTTTGTTGCCTTGTATGGAATATGCAGAAGTATATGTTCTCAAATACAATACTTCTCAATTTAAGGCTTGAAAACATGAAATGTCCAAAAGTCCTGTATCTAAGACAAAGTCTCCTTGTTCTTATTTAACAGATGGAGGATAAGAGTCAGGGCACTCAGAAAGCACAAGCTAATCAACCAGAGGAGAGTGTACATCAGCGATGAGACACCTAGGCAAGTAAGTGGGCCTCATGAGTGGTCCTCCTTCAGCTCAATGGGCCACCAGATTGTCATGACCAAGATGATCTCCTGGGAGAGGGTGATTTTTGTAATTATGCTTGTGTCCAGGGAATTTGTAGGGTGTGTTGATTAAATCATAGCAGTCCTTTAGATGCAGAGAGCGCACATGGCCCTTACAGTCAGTGCTGTGTGCAATTAGCACACACCTCACGTCATGTGCCATTGTTTTACATACATGTCACTTTTGTAATACCAGTAGGAAGAAATTAGTGGAGTCTGGCAACCCTGTGTCATGGGCCACACACAGATCCCACACGGGCTGCATGTGGTCCACAGGCCACAGGTTGCCCTTCACTGGTATAAATTGTAAATGCTTCAAAACAAGAAGAGAAGAAATGCTGTCTGCAAATAGGTCTCATTTTTCGGTGGAGCAGTGCCCCACAATCACGTCATTGTGACTTATTCTTGTTTTTTCCTGATACTTGCACACACATTGAATTGCTTGGGAATTCAAAATCACACCTATGAAACTGGAGGTCTGATTTGAGAGTCAACCTCAAAAACATTAGCACATACCTAAACAACATCAGATAGAACCAAAACATTTTAAAAATACTGATTTCTTTATAGCTAGCACTTAATATTATTCCTCTAAAATTTAGTAGTCTCATCCTCATTTCCTGTCTATATTTTGATCCTCTTTAGTAAAGTCTACTATAAGGCTCTGTAGATAGATGTTCCATGTTGCCTCAAGTTTCAGCTGACTGGAAATTACTGCTCCTGTGACCCAAAGAGTTACAACAGTGCTAGATATGATCTAATGTTTATTTGGAACCATCTTGTAGATTCATGCACTCTTAAATCCTAATAGTTATATTTCTCTTCAAGTAAGGGGTAAAAGAAAAAATATTTTTTAAATTTTATTTGAGTAGTCTGATCCCAATTGCATTTGATGTGCTACGTTCTGTATAATCAGATAAGGTGGCCTTCAAATTTAGATGGATGAAAATGCCTGCATATTCACCTCCATGTAATACAAAGAAGTTGTAGCTATCTGTTCATATCTTTTTGTGAATCTGATTTACCATATTATTATCAGTTGGTTATAATAGCCCTCATTCAGCCCCCATTCAGTCCATAGGGACAAATCTGAAAGTGAGTTCATGTTTATCAAACTCTCTTTTTACATCCCACACCTGAACTTCAAAAGGTTAATTCTTCCTTTGGGAAAGCATAACTTTCTAATTGTAGGGGAAGAAATAAAGCCAGGTTAGGAGATTTTGATAAAAGAGTGTCAGACATATGAAGTATCACAGAAATCAGGACTAAGTAAACACTTATTCAGTACTTGATCTTACACAATCAGAGAAATAAATAGCTAGACAAAAAAATCTAAAGCAGCTTGCAAATTATTTATTTCATTGAAAAACAATCAGATTTCTAGCTCTGACATCTTTTTCGGACTTATAAAAACAGCTAACACAAATAAAAGTTAGCTAATTGTGCCTGAATTCTTTTTGCCTTGCTGGGAAATATAATTCAGTGCTTTGTTCTGATTTTTTAAATACAGAATCCAGTTCTTCTCCAAAGTATTGTATACATCTGTCTCTTTTCATTAAGATGAATTCACACACACACTTCTAAAAGCTTCATGCTTTAAGTAAAAGTTGTAAATCTTGATGTTCATCATTATGTAACACTTGTCTTCCTTTATGTCCAATGCACTAGTTTCAGATGAACTATCTACAGCTTAGATATTCATAGATGAAGCATGGCAGGACTATTGACAAGACCATTGACAGGACAAGTGGTGAAACAACTGAACTTCATTTTCAAAGGATTTCTTGGCAGGTAGATGCAGGTCCTTTTGAAAGGCAAAAGATTAAGTTTTAAATGCATTTCTGTCATCCAAGCATTATGGTTTACTTAGACTTTCCTTGGTAAAAGTGAGGTGATCAACAAGCAGCCTATCACTAATGAGTTTTATTCCTCAGGACACTTCCCATTGTCACAACAGGACCAATCCGCCCCGCCCCTTGAGTGGAATTATGCCTATAAGTCCCACTAGAAATTAGAGAATGAAATATCTTCAGCAATGTGCCTAGGTACTGTAGAGGTGTGTGTGGTTTTTTTATTTTTGTTTTATGATGCTGTTGGAATTCAAGGTCAGGATTAATCAACAGAATCACTCGAGAATAGCCATGGAATATATTAGCACTTGGCTGCTCCTTTTATTGGCTCTGCTTTTTCTTTACTCTTCTTTCTCTCAAACAGTGTCTCTGTAGCTTTATGTTAGAAACCAGTTTGAACTGTGTTTGGACCTGATCCTACAGTTTGTACTTAGGGGAAAAAAACCCCCTCCTAATTTGCTTAGTAAGCACTGACTCTAAAAAGCATCAAAATCAGACAAGAATAAGCAAAAGGGAATGAAATTGAATGAGAGAGCAATTTGGAAAAGGAGATTTGAGAAGAGAGGTAAAGTGTGAGATGAAAGAGAAAGGAAGTCGTGAGATAAAAGAGACATGGAGAAGCAAGAGTGGGAGAGAAGCATGGATAAACAGCAGAGAAACAGAACTATAGTGCTATGAGAGAAAAGCAGAATATTTAAAATATGTTTATAAACCATCCTATATACAAAACCCATTTACCAGAGGCATTTTCAATATTTAAGAGTTTGAGGGTATAGATGTGTTTTTAATGTTTCAATATAAGAGTTTATGTACACATGCTCACCATTATGCCATATGATGTTAGATTCAAATTCCAAATGTGGCTTCTTCCTTCTTACACTATAAAGGGGTTAGAAGCACAGCAGAGGAAGTATGCAGAAGGGCCTGGTTCATGGTTGCCCTGCAACTTATTTGCACTGGGTATGCAGGCATATGTTCTTACTGTATGGATGGCTTTTGTGCACTTCCTACCATCAGTTTCCAGTTTGGTTTCTGTGTCACTCAAAATAGTCTATCCACATTAAGGTGGACTGCTGCTATTAGGGACATGCATAGTTAATAGAATCTGTTTCCATAGCAATGAAAACATACATATAAGCTTTCTGAAATGCATTTTTCCTGTTTTCTCTATGTATTTAGAAGCTAAATGAAAGATAGGTCAGAAAGGTGGGGGTTTTTTAAGCACTGCATTAAATTTAGTAATAGAAAAGGTACAAGTAAAAAAGAAACACAAAATGCCATCAATTTACTTCTATATTTTGGCTTATCTTTCCACTGGAACATACAGTGATACAAAGTCCTGATTTTATAGAGACAGTCCCAATATTCAGAGCTTTGTATTAGATAGGGACCTCTTACCCCCTCAAATACATCACAATTTTTCATACTTGCTATCTGGTAACCCTACTTTAGTCCCAGATTAAATAAACTATGAATATGCTTGTTTTATATGTTTTTCCAACATTACAAGTGGCACATCAAATTCTTCTAAAAAAAAAGCATCTTAAATTAAAGTGATTTTAAAAATATGCTTACAAGCTAACTTAATTAAGGTACCTAGAAGAAGCCTGCTACACATTTTCTCTTCAGTTTTATAAGCTGTTGGTTGAGGCATGCATTTGAAGCATTTCTGCTAATCTGTGTTTGTTCTCTCTCCTGTTATAACAGATTGGATAACAGTCAGTGGTATTACATGCTGAGACAATTTTTTTATACATGCAACAAAAATGATGGAAAATATCTGGGACATGGACTGTTGCCAATAAACACTGATGCTAAAAGGTAGGTTAATGAAGGAAACGTGATACAGTCCAAGAATAAGCTTGGTATTTTAATACCTACTCAACCGCTTTAAATGTTTCCTTTTTATTTTCATTACATTTCATTTCTTTGTTTTTGCTTAAGTATATTTTAGAATGAGGAAATATATTTGAACAGCAGTGAATGCAATTTGGAGGATTATGGTCTGACTACTGATGTTAGAATCACACATCTGTTTCCAAAGCATTTTAATTCTAGAGTTTACCAAAATGAGGTGCACTAGAACCCACAAAGTAATAGCTTCATAAAATGAGCACAGACCTTTCTGTTCCTTCACTGCTGTTTGAAGACCCAGAATTCATGAGTCCAGGACCAGATTAGGACAAGGGAATATAGGCTATATATAAGATGTTGTCTACTAGAGTCATGTAATGGCAGCAGAATTTCAGCTTTCATTAAAAACAAGAAATATAACCGCCTAAGTTTTTAGGTTTTGAAGACAAGTTTAAAAATGTGATCCAACTGATCAGTGATACTTGCCTGAGTATGGAGCTGCTTTGCCTTATTAATCTCAGTAGGGTATTAACACCATGATCTAATGTTCTGGGTCTCTGCCAATAGCACTCTCCTTGAGGACTGGGGAAGAAAAGATTGCAGTGGACCTGGCTCACCGAAGGACCCACACTGTTGGGATAAATACAAGGCTGATACCCCTTACTGACAGCTCTTTTACTCTTACAGAGACTGAAATTTCCTGCCACTGCCACTCCATTTGGCAGAGTAGCTTAATCTAGTGTGTTCTTATTAACATGGGTTTGCAAATATATTTTTTAAATACTGAAATATTTTCACCATACTCTCTGCGGCTGGTCATACAGATTTCTGGAAGCCTCTGTGAGCTATATTGGGTAAATATGTAATCCCCAAATTTGTCAGACATTTCCCCTTCCTCCTTGTATAGAAGACTGTCTGTATGGGAATTTTAGATCATAAACAAGATCTGTTTTTCTCTTCTGTGTTTGTAAAGCACCTAGCACAAGAGGGTCCTGCTCCATGATTTGTGCTTCTAGGCACTAATGCAGCCAAATAATAAAGAGAATGAGCCTGAACTTTGACATTTTTTTTCTTCTGTCGCTTTGTATTTCAGTTAGGGTTATATAAGTACAAAGATAGGTTTGGTCTCTGGCTCCATGTGGAGGGTCAGAGGAAGAGAAGGGTCAGACTAAATTAGAAAATGAATGTGACTGCTGGTTGCATTAGCCGCATTAAATGTAGGGCCCATTTCATTGTTTATATTATGGCACCTATGGTGGTTTTTCAGTAAATAGGAAAAATAAATTAGATGTTCAACTTTTCTTTAATTCATTTGGGAGTCCATGCACAAATGTGTGTGAAGGCTAGGGAGGGGTTGCGGGAGAAGTATTGTGCTTTGCTTGTATTTCCAAAGTTCTTTGGCATCTGTTTGGCATGTCTTCATGGGCATTCATTGTTTTCAGCCACTCATTGTGTTTGGTTATTTACATTTTTGTCCCTTCCACACTTGCTAGTTTGTTGTTTGAAAGAGTTGTAGACTTGCAATTCATTTCATTTCAGGAGCAGATCATGGGAGTATGGACAAAAAGCTTTACCTTTTGCTATTTATGGAGGAATTTGCTACTCATACTACTACTCATATCGCTTGAATTTGTCACTGTGTGTAAGGTTATATTTTCCAATTTGGAAAGGGTTCACAACTGCACTACTAGAAGAGCTCTGAGTCAGAATGTGATGATAATTGTCTAATGTGCCTCAGAACATGCTTTATTCCATTGTTGAAATATGTCAGTAGCTGCCTTTTAATGCAGTTAGGTTATTTGAAATGTATCTCTTGAAATATGAAAGGGGATTTATGTTTGAGAGACAAGCTGCTAACCATGTTCTAATGATTGTTGAATTGTATGACAAATGAAGTTGCTGGAAATGAGGAATTCTATCAGAACAGGGTAAAGGAAATAATATGCTTCTTTTAAGCAGACGTTTTGCCATGGAGGCTCTTAAAATTAGTATATGACAACAAGGCCAAATCTGTTTTTGTAACTGATACAGTGTGTCATTTGAAAGTAACTAAATAATAGCTTTTAGGTCTGGTAGGTATTTTTGTATGGATATGCATGGGTCTCTTTCTGCTCAGATTCTAAGACTCTTCAACATTTTATTTAAATCATTCTCTGGCACTTTAGCATGAAGAGCTATTTATAAGTACTCTGGATCTGTCATTGACTCTGTAAGACTCTATTGTACCTCAGTTTCCTCCTCAGGTATAGAACATAACATGCAAACATACAGGTGCAGTGTGATGTTGGCATACATAATGCATGTTTGTAAACATGCTGGGCTCCTTTGCTTGAAGGCAACATACTGAAGTGCAAAATGAAGACACATAACTCTGTTTTGATGGTTATGGATGATGATGCAGGGTGCACTTCTATCTGAAATAATGTTTTCAGACTGTGATTAGGAGGATAATTGTTTTTGAACAGCCACAATGAAAGCCATGGACAGGTGCTGAATTATTGTTTAACTCCTGATTGCAGGAGTACGGAGAGAAATGGACCGGGAAGCTCTGAGTACCCTGGCAAAAATGGGAGGGAATGTATAGGGGAGCACTGTTTACCTGTTTACACTTGGCGAGGAAGGGCCTGCAGTCTGTCTTTCTCCCACCCTTTTGTTTAACTATGCTTTCATGGATTATTATGTGCAGGTGTGTCACAGAATTGGTCTGGCTTCCCTTTCCTGAAGCTCACCAGACTTTGTGTGGGGATTCAGCCAGTGAATCCTGGGTGTTTCAAGACCTCTCTGTCTTCCCCATGTCTCTGAAGAGTCTGTTCAGAGACCCTCGCTCTACACAGCAAACACACACACCCTTGAGAGATGTGGCCATATGGCCAGCTGCCTAGTCTTTGGGACCTCAGAATCATCCTGCAGCTAATGCATGACCTCTCCCAGAACTCCAACCAAATGTAAGAACCTTCTGGTTTCTCTCTTTAAGGGCCCACTGATACTTTGTGCAGAATTCTTAGTCGCATGAGAAACATACAGCTCATATGAAAATTAAAAACCCTGCATGTACTTCCCTATCTCAGGTTCTTCACCACTCAAGAGCACTCTTTGGGCTGGAGTCAGAATCCTTTTGGCCCACCTAGAGTTTTGTGCTGCAGTGTATGGCTTCTGTTCTGAAACACTGAGCCTTTTCTCTTGTATCCTCAGCATGCATCCTCTGACCTTGGCTGGTCCATCACCTTCTACACCAGCTCAAACTTCCTGTACATCTTAAGCCAAGTCCCTGTGGAGATGAACAGTATAGGAAGGTAGCACCTCAGAAGGCTAGACTGACAGCTTCCCTCCTGGATCCTGAGGCTATGTGTACAATAAACTCTGCCACATCCAGGGAACACATCTGCTCTTCTGCTTTTTTTTGTGGAAGAGCAGACGCACTCTTTTGGAAGTCCTGACTTCCTCATTCTATGAGGAAGAAGGGCTCTTCCAAGAGAGGTTTTTCTGAAATTTGGCCCAGTGTAGTCTCTTCCGAAAAAACTATCAGAAAAAGGTGGACAAATTTCCCATAAATCATTGTAGTCTAGACATAGCCTGCATGATTCGGATACTGTACTTGGGTTAAATCTAGCAGAAGTTCCAAGAAATGCATGTTTAGTGAAGTTGATTCCCCTGCCAGCTGTAGTGATGGACCTGTCTCTTGGCTCACTTTCAGACTCCTGTCTCCAACTTGGACCCTTGGCTTCTGCCCTTGAACTGCAACGCCAGTGCTGACCCACTTCTGTATTTGGACCCTGACATTGACTTTGACTCAGCTTTGGTATTGAGACTCTAGCTTTTGACCTCAGGTTTTCATACTTTGACTATTACCTTGGCTTTACCTCCTGAATGCTGGCTCTGTTCCTGACCTTTGGCATCAATACTGGACCCTGAACCCAGTTCCAAACTCAGTAACCAATTCTAAACACCCACCAAAGTTTTAACTCCTGATCTGGACTGGATCTGGTTCTGGTTCCAGATTGCCCAAGTTGTAGGTGACACCATTATAAATGTACAGTTTCCAGAGATCCATGGGGCTCTCACAGTAAGAACCCCTCTAAACTAACCCCATTGGCTATATTGGTACTATGTGATTAACAAATGTTCAGTTCACTGGCAGTCCCAAGAAACTGTAATAAAAATGTTTTGGGTGACAATGAAAATGTTCAGGATTTTTGGAAAATTTATAAAGTTAAAAAGAAAATTGTTTTGTATTGAAAGGAACATTTTATTAAATCCAAAATTAAGTAGCTGATTACAATTTCAGCCTTCATTAGAGGGTTTCTCTCTCTCTCTCTGTGTGTGTGTGTGTGTGTGTGTGTGTGTGTGTGTGTGTGTGTGTGTGTGTGTGTGTGTGTGTGTGTGTGTGTGTGTGTGTGTGTGGCCAAAGTAATTTTGAACCAATGTTTTTTTTCAAATTGAAACATTGATGCAAAATATTTGGGGGGGAGCGGAAGGCTTGTTTATTGTGATGCAGAAAATTCTGCAAAATAGACGGTGTTGCAAAATCTCTGAAATAAAGCTCTGGCTAAAAAAAAAAAAAGCAACTCGCTCTAGCCTGCAGTATATCTTGTGCAAAGTGTTAATTGGGCTTTCTAAATGATGGAGGTCACTCTTTTGTAAAAAGTAACTTTTGACTACTGTATCTTCTCCTTTTGCTGCTGCACCACTGAAAATTGTACTTTACACCTGCTCTCTATTACTGTACCAAAGATCAGAAAAATCAACCCATTTCTGTTTTCTTTACCAATTGTTCATGAATGCACACATCACAACAGCTTCTTTAATGCCTGAAAAGGAACCAAGAAATACAGTCCTGTTGCAATCTTCTGGAGCAAACTGCCAACACAGCACCCCTGATTTCCTCATTTGGTCTCTAATGAGGAAGAGTGATGTCATAAACCTACTGGCTTCTTGAATTTTTTTTACATCCATAATCTAATTACAGGCACAAATACAGAGACAAAATGTAGCATATGCACCCTGGCTTGAGGAAAGGATAATGCAGATGTGCTGTTCTCTTTAAGGAGCTCAGGAAGGGACAGTGTGCATGGGAATTCTGAAGGATGGTGCAGCTTATTCTTTCCAGACAGCCTATTTGATTTATGTGACTATGATCCTGCCTGCTTCCCTCTCCCTGTTTGTTCATATGCAACCTGGTAGGGAGAGGCCAGTTAAATATTTATATTCCAGTTCAAAGAACATATTGGTACTTGTGATGAGCAAATAGCAAAAGGTTCAGTGATATCACTTTGGAGACGCATCAGAATCTCTCTGATCTGGATATTCGATGGGAAATCTCATAAGATAAAATCTCCGATGAGACTTTCAGCACTTTCTGATTTCAGCTAATATTCCCAAAATAGCCTCTCTTGATGTTTATTTAATATGTGAGTATTTTGGCTTCTAGTCTTGCACACTGCCCTTCCCACCCTTCCAACACACACCCACACACAGCAGTCTTATTGTTTAGAAACTTTCTGAACTTAAAAAAAAGACTTTGGTTCAATTCAGTGCCAAGTTTTGCAATTTTTATTGGCGATACTATCCTTGTTTGTTTGTTTTAACTGCCCCAGTGTAGACGAGTGTGCATGTGTGTGGGGCGGTCTGTTTGTTTAGTGATCAGGGAATATAGGTTTAAGCAGTTCATGAGACACAAAATCATGAAGTTTATTTGTGACACTCTTTTCTTGCCTTTAAATTGAAACTCCTTAATTATGGAAAAGAGCTAAAAAGGTTTTGGTGTTTTTTTTTCTTTTTTATAATTGCATTGTATTCTATTGTCTTTTAAAGACTTTTTTAAACAAAAGAAGTTTCAGCTAGGAGAAAATAAATCTTTATTTTTTTGCTGGGTGCTTTGAACTTGTTTGTGAATGAGCATTGATGCTCTGTTATAATCCTTTAAATAAAAATAAATACAATGGTGAAAGGGGAAAAATTCATACACTATTCTAAGTATTGCTGCTTCTGTTTCTCATTGGGATTTTGGGGGGATTTATTTGAAAGTCTTTTACTTATTCTAATTGATTTTGATTATGCTATCATCATGCCTAAAGATTTTTGCATTTCTGTGCCCCTATAATTCTTTAAGTCGCACTAAAACTCGTAATTTTATCCTATTATCTGGAAACTGACTTTCTTGTGCTAATGAATACCAAATCAGCTGTGTGGAATTCAGGTATTTTTTCTTCTGGGTGACTATAATTTGTCTGTCTCTCCTCTCCCCTCTTTTCCCCACCAACCCCCAATCTCACCGCTCTACTTTTCTTCTTAATTAAAGACATATCCCCTTAAGTATTCTCCCAAATATGTCATACAGATTGATGAGGCTTTATTCTAGCTTTCAAATCACATAAAAGGCTTTCTGCTGCTGGTGTGACTTTTGATAACTTTATTAGTATTGTAATATTTTGAAAAGTGGTGTGATTTTCTTCACTTCCAAACTATTTTTCATTTAACAAGAAGATGGCAGCAGGCATTGTCTATCACTTTTCTCTTCCACTTTCCATTCCTTCTCTTAACTGATCAGATTAAATTCTATCAAGTTTCCATATATAGCTTACAATTTCACAAAATAGTGCCACCCTGTCCTGAAACTATGGTTTTATAGTACTCAAAGATGATAAGGTCATTGAGGAGAAACAACATGAATTATTTGCTTCAGTCTTTACAGCTGAGGACATTTGGGAGATTCCCAAACCTGAGCCATTCTTTTTAGGTGACAAATCTGAGGAATTGTCCCAGATTGAGGTGTCATTAGAGGAGGTTTTGGAAAAAACTGATAAACTTAACAGTAACAAGTCACCGGGACCAGATGGCATTGACCCAAGAGTTCTGAAAGTACTCACATGGGAAATTGTGGAACTGTTAATTATGGTTTGTAAACTATCCTTTAAATCACTTCCGTACCTAATGACTGGAAGATAGCTAACATGATGCCAGTATTCAAAAAGGGCTCTAGAGGTGATCTTGGCAATTACACACCGGTAAGTCTAACATCAGTATTGGGCAAATTAGTTGAAACTATAGTAAAGAATAAAATTGTCAGACATGTAGATGAACATAATTTGTTGGGGCAAAGTCAATACGGTTTCTATAAAGGGAAATCATGCCTTACTAATCTACTAGAGTCCTTTGAGGGGGATCAACAAACATGGGGACAAGGGGGATCCAGTGGCTATAGTATACTTAGATTTCCAGAAAGCCTTTGACAAGGTCTCTCACCAAAGGCTCTTAAATAAAGCAAGTTATCATGGAATAAGAGGGAAGGTCCTTTCATGGATTGATAACTGATTGAAAGACAGGAAACAAAGAGTAGGAATAAATGGTAAGTTTTCAGAGTGGAGAGAGGTAACTAATGGGTCTCCAAGGGTCTGTCCTGGGACCAGTTCTATTCAACTTATTTATAAATGATCCAGAGAAAGGGGTAAACAGTGAGGTGGCAAAATTTACAGATGATACCAAACTGCTCAAGATAGTTAAGACCGAAGCAGAGTGTGAAGAGCTTCAAAAAGATCTCACCAAACTAAGTGATTGGACAACAAAATGGCAAATGAAATTTAATATTGACAAATGTAAAGTAATGCACATTGGAAAAAATAATCCCAACAATACGTACAATATGATGGGGACTAATTTAGTTACAACTACTCAAGAGAGATCTTGGAGTCATTGTACATAGGTCTCTGAAAACATCTACTTAGTGTGCAGTGGCAGTCAAAAAAGAAAACAGAATGTTAGGAATAATTGTAAAAGGGATAGAGAATAAGACAGAATATATCTTATTGCCTCTATATAAAACCATGGTACGCCCACATCTTGAATACTGCATACAGATGTGGTTGCCTCATCTCAAAAGAGATATATTGGCATTGGAAAAGGTTCAGAAAAGGGCAACAAAAATGATTAGGGGTTTGGAATGAGTCCCATATGAAGAGAAATTAAAAAACCTTGGACTTTTCAGCTTAGAAAAGAGGAAACTAAGGAGGGCTATGATAGAGGTCTATAAAATCATGACTGGTGTGGAAAAAATGAATAAGGAAAAGTTATTTACTTATTCCCACAATATAAAAATAAGGGGTCACCACATGAAATTAATAGGCAGCAGGTTTAAAACAAACAAAAAGAAGATTTTTTTCACTCAGCCACAGTCAACCTGTGGAACTCTTTGCCAGAGGAGGTGATGAAGGCTAGGACTTTAACAGGGTTCAAAAAAGAGCTAGATAAATTCATGGAGGTTAGGTCCATCAATGGCTATTAGCCAGGATGGGTAGGAATGGTGTCCCTAGCCTCTGTTTCTCTGGAGGTGGAGGATGGGAGGGATCATGTGAGGATTACCTGTTGTGTTCCCTCCCTCTGGGGCATCTGGTATTGGCCACTGTTGGCAAAGCAGGATACTGACCTAGATGGTCGGTTGGCCTGACCCAATATGGCCATTCTTATGTTCTTATGTAATTTAAGAAAACTGCTCACTTTATTATATCTCTGAACATTAGAGGGTTGCTGCATACCTCTGTCATGAAATACTATTTTTAGAGCTTAATTTTTCTGGTTATTACTAATTGTCCATAAAATCAATTATTAGAACAATACATTCTTGTTCTCTGTGCAGTTAAATAATTTAAAACAGAATAAGGAGAGGGAAGAATTCCTGCTGATGTGGACATAGAAATAAGAGAACAAGATGCCATAATGTGATAGAATGTGAATGAAACAACTTAATTTAAAACTATTACTAAATCAGAGTAACCTCTCAAAGTACCTGGCAGGTTTGTTCTCAACCTATTTACTGTTGTGTGTCATTTGTTTTGTGGGCTCCATCCAATACCAACTGTATGGCCGTAAGGATGTCACATAGGCTGCATCTCCATGCTGATTGGGTCCCAAGTAGCCTACAAGATGAAAACCTCAGCAATAATCTGTTATGAATCTGAGCATGGCTGTGAAAACTGACAATTGTAGGTCCTCATCTCTGCCAATGGTGTCCTGAACTCTTTCTCCCCCCACAGAGTTAGGTAAAATGGCACAGGATGAGATCAGGGAACCAATGAACTAGTCCAGAGATGGAGGCACACTATGCTGTGTGACTGCTCAGAGAAAATGCCCAAGCAGCTTATTGGGCTCTAGGGCCCTTAATCAGACCTTTCTTAATTCACCATCTGCACTATAATGTGCCAAAGCAGCGCCCTCTAGTCCCACACAAGACGACTTCCTGGATATCAAGTGGAAGGAGAAATAACTCACCCAGCAGCCTCCCAATTTTATTATCTGGGGAGAAAAATCCCTTCCAGATCCCCAAAGAGGTAGTGAGCTGACCCTCCAGTATCACAGGAAATCCAGCAGACTAGGTTAAAGATGGGGCTAAAACAGGAAGCCCTTATTCCCAGGAAGCTGCCTATATACCTTTTCAGACAGGAACTGATCGTAGAACCTTGCACTATCCCTCACCATCAGCAGCAGTGGGTGAGACAAGCCCTCACACCTGGATATTGCATGGATTTTTCTTCCTTCCACTTGCCCCTCTCACTACACCACTATAAGGAAAAGCAGACAAAGAAAAGGCAGAAACAGAGCCTGGTGTGGTGTGTATATAAGAGGGTTTGTGTAATGCTGCCCCCAGCCCAGCAGATTCCCCAAGCAGGAGTATCACTGTTGCTTGCTGGTGGAGCAAGAGAGGTGTGGAGGCAAGGTAATCATTTTTAATTGCTCTTAATATTTCTCCACTAGCATATCTCATTGATCTCAGATGTTTAGTTTTGGATTATGTCACTAGCTATTACATTTATAACCTATTTTTACATATTGTATCAACACTGTTCACAATACAATGAGTTAACTTGGACATTTTAAATGTACATATAATTATTTAAAATATAACTTTGAAAATATAAAATATTTTTTTAAACCCACCATTCTTTTTTCTTTTTAAAGGGAAAATTAAGCACAGATCATAACTGTAGATAGGAAATGTCCTTTAATGAGTGCTGCCTACTTCAATTTCTGTGTCCCACACTGAGAGTTATTAGGGGTCATTCAAATTTACATCTGAATTTCACAGGTGTTGAGAATATCCAAGGAGGCAGCATAAATATTGATCACCTCAAAGCCAAAGCCAAGGATAGACCAATAATTATTTTAAACACTTTGAGAAAGACAGATGTGAAAAACTGATTGGAAGAAAGGGCCAAGTGTCATGCCAAGTGTTCAGTGGGAACCTATGCATTCCTGTGTGATGTTTGTTTAACTTGACATGCATCTGACAAAGTGGGTCTTTGCCCACGCAAGCTTATGCTCCAATACATCTGTTAGTCTATAAGGTGCCACAGGACTCCTTGTCGCTTTGTCTAACTTGTTTCTCACAAACTGAACTATATGGTTACAAAAGAAGACATGAGATGCTATGACATAATCATTGAATACAATGGACAGCCGGACTACTAACTGTGGCCTGAATGAAGACTGTATATTGATTATTCAGGTTGGCTGCGTCTAGACTGGCAAGTTTTTCCACAAAAGCAGCCACTTTTGCGGGAAAAACTTGCAGCTGTCTACACTGGCTGCTTGAATTTGCGCAAGAACACTGACGATCTGATGTAAGATTGTCGGTGTTCTTGCGCAAATACTATGCTGCTCCCGTTTGGGAAAAAGCCCTCTTGCGCAAATGTATTTGCACAAGAGGGCCAGTGTAGACAGCTCAGGACTGTTTTGTGCAAAAAGGCCCCGATGGCGAAAATGGCGATCGGGGCTTTCTTAAAAAACTGCGTTTAGATTGGCACAGACGCTTTTCCGCAAAAAGTGCTTTTGCACAAAAGCGTCCTGCGTAATCTAGACGCTCTTTTCAAATGCTTTTAACGGAAAAACTTTTCCGTTAAAAGCATTTTCGGAAAATCATGCCAGTCTAGACGTAGCCGTTAAGTTTGGAGTTGTGTAGTCTGAGTGATGGAAGGCAGGTAGCTGGGAAGTGGAATCACATATGAATTTCTTTCCCTCTTCTGGTTTTTGTTACTTGGATATTTAATCTAGCAACTCTCCCTCAAAGTTAAAGTGATATTTGTACATAAGGGCACATTTGGAATGCAAAAATCATCAGTGTCACCCAAACCCTGCAATAATAACAAGGGAATACAAGCTGCCTATAGCAGGTTGCAGCTGGAAATACTGTTCCGTAAGCCCCCAGTTCTTAAGCTGTTTAATAAAAACAATTTACAAAAATCTATCCAGAATGAAGGTGGCAAACATTTAAAAACGTAGGTGGCTCAGGGTATAAAACTAAAATAAGTAAATCAAATGTTATGTATTGTACATAAAGGACTTCATTATGCCTTGTGGTATACAAGTGGATGCTTCCTGTCCTCAGGCACTTATTGTCTCATCATGATGCAAGCTATCCGAGGCAGGGGAAATGAAGGGACTTTGTACCATAGAATTTATCCAGGACATTTTGCTTTGTTTTGTTTTGTTTTTTGTTCTCTTTTGAAGCATCAGGTTATTGACCATTGCAAGATTTTATGGACCATGGTATGATCTTCTATTTTTCCCCATTCCCATAGAGCAAAGCAAATATACTTTCATCATAAATGACTATTTCAGGGTAAAAAAAACCAAACAAACAACAGCAACAAAAGTGGAGCCTTCGTAAGAAAGAACAGTATGTCTTCTTGGCAACCAGTGGCATTGGTTCTCACAAAATTTGCATATGCCCTACAGCCAAGTAAATTCCTAAAAAATTGTATTTGCAGTAGTTAAAAACAAAATAATAAATTATAAGCTTTGTACACTGCATAACTGGAATGAAATTTCATGTCTTTAGCTCCAGACAGAATGGTGTCTCTTCTTTTATATAAACTAAATTAAAATCTAGTATAACACAAAAATCACAATCCAGCTCTGATATTATTCCACTGCTTATAGTGCAATTATACCAGCATGAATTTGACCTGAGATGTAGCTCCCTCCCAGCTTTCCTCTCCTCCCCTGTAAGTTGAATCACTGGTGTTTCATGAACAAAGCAGACTGTCTTTTTCTGTCATCTAAAGAAGCTTATGGTAGCATAGGCAAAATATCAAAAGGGAGAATTAAAAATGGTGGTGTGATTTACAAGAGAGCAACTATATTCATGTTACTTCTTCCAACATTAAGTCCCATTTCTATCTCTTTGGTCTCTAATTCTTCACTTTAATTTTTGAAAGTGATAGAATGGATGTTTTGATTGTTGCTTTTAATATGGTTTTATATCTCTGGACAGTTTCCAACAGCTAATCAACATCAAAGTGAAATAAATATTGTCTTGATGTATTGCTTATAATTATCTTCAACATTATAAGACTATTAATTTTCACTAGGTCCCAGAAGTCTCAGCTATGTTCTTAGTTGTGATTGAAAACAACACAGCACAGCTCAGTAGCAGTGTGTGAAGAGTTGGCATAGAACTCATCTCTGTGCTTGTCTAATCCCTAGCTGAGTGTTTTCAGCAAAAAGACAGCTTTGTTATACCAGCTGCTGCAATCCCCAAAAGGCTAAACAGCAATCAGCTGGACACTAGGAAGCTGAGGCTAGTGCTTTGTCATTTTGGATATGCACTTTGTGCCAGCAGCAAGAATGAAAAGGTGATGTTATAGCTACTGCAGCACCTCTGCACCACTCAAAAAATCCCTCCATCTGAGGGTGAATGCCCTGAAGCTGCCTGGGCAGTAAGTAGAGCTGTGTGATGGAAATACTAAATAGGGGATTGTAACTCTAATCAGCCCCCATCCTCATACAGCATATCTCCTTCCTCCTGGTCAGGTGAAAGAGAAGGTCCTTAATCGGCAAATGGTCAGGCTCTGTCAGGAAGTGCCAGCTGCATGAGTAGCCAGGATCTTTAGAGAAACTGGAGCCAGAAAAGATTCCTGAGGAAACATATACAGAATTGCATGTGGAACTGATTGTGATTGCTAATCTTACAGCTGGGTGCCGAGTCTGTGTGGGAGCAACTATGACTAGGCACGGAGCCCTTGCAGAAGGATCCTCATGAGGGACACTAACTGAATCTAATATCCTGAGTCAATTTAAAAATTTTAATATTCTAAATTTCAGCTAAACTCACCTAAAAGAAATATTTCATTTTGATTTTTTTCCAACAGAAAATTTTGAATTTTGTGCAAATTCCCAAACAGCTTTTCTATATGTGCTGTTTTGCAGAATGTCCATTTCAGAGCCACTGGGTGTGAGGGCCAGGCAGCAATACACCTATTTTGTAAGTTCATTTACATTAGATATGCCTTCAGTGTTACTCCAGATTTCACGCTCTCAATTAAGGTAAAATTTAGGAAGTATAGACTTTGGACATCAGTGTAAACAGAACCATCTAAAAGCTCATGAGTTACACAAGTATTACTGCAGGCATGATCAGAAGGCAGTGATGTAGCATAGAACATGACTTGCAGAATCTGTTACTTGGAGTGATCCTATTTGAAGCCTGCCCACTTCTCAAAGCCCTTCCCCCAGCCTTGCGGAAGGGATGACTAGACCCAGGGCCCAACTAATGTCGGAGGACATATGACAAAACAGGATCAAGGGGTGCTGGTCACAGGTTTAAAATGAGAGAACCAGATGGGGACACCGAGCAGAGAACCCCAGACAGTGCACACTGCTCCTCAAAGCTGTCGATGTAGCCAGTGGATGCCACTCAGAGGAACTCTGCCCGGATACATGAGATCAGGGAGGAATGGAAATAGGCCCCACAGTCACAGAGAACCCCTTCATCTAGCATCCTCCTCCTAGTGTTATAGGTTGATGAGGAGGTCTTGCAACTTTGTGGGGCCATGGATGGGGTGCATATAAATAAAAAGGTGAGGGGAAAAGTGCAGCCAGAACTTCAGTAAGAGGTTCTGGAGGAGCAGGAATAGGGACTGCAACCATGTGCCAGGTTTTTCCTCACGCTGCAAAAGGAGCAGGCATCTGGGTTGGGGGTGAACTGCGCCTATTACTTGGAGTGATGCATGAGATGGGAAGAAGCCAACCTTGCTCTTGAAGTCTAGTGTTTCTTGACAGGACTGCCAAATAAAAATGCTTTTATCAATTTCAACAAATTTGATTTGCATATCAGTGAGATGCAATGCGTATGTACTGTGCAATTTTATAAAGTCACTTTCTGGGACACAACTATGCTTTAGCTATTAAATTCACCAATTTTTAAAATGGGGTTTGTTTTAAGTAGAAACCCTTCAGCATTTGCTGATAGCCCAACATGGTTACTACATTATCAAGAATTGACTAATGGTTTTGTAAAATGCTCCGTACCCTGGATTTTTTTCCCCAACATTTCATTGTCATTTACAAGGTAATTAGCCAAAAGAATCACACATCATTGCACGTAAAAAAGCTGAGGCAGACAGACTCTCGGTGTATATATAGTCCAGAATCCTACTCTTGTATTATTTACAGAGAAAGCAGTTAAATGATGGTATTTGCCAGTTAAAAACAGTTTAATTGCTCGATAAATCATGTTACTGGGCAGTGGGGAGACTTTGTGACAGCCAGTGAAGGCTTTGCTGATGTCAGCTTAGTATTCTATGTTCAGTATTTTTTCTGTTTTACTGCTATGCACTTGAGTGGTATGAATTTACAAGTGCAATTGGCATCAGTGAAACATTAAATTTCAGGAAGAAAAAAATGCAAGTGTAGAGTGGCATACAGTGTGCAGCTTCTCAACGAAAGAACTAAGGAAAGAGATTGCTGAAACTTTTAGTGGATCAGTCAGGATCCATGTCCTATGGTGTTAGGTGATCAGGTATATGGAAACAGTTCTTTAAGTGAATTAGCTACCTTGTTATGCTGCACCTTGAAATTTACATTAAGAAAAAAATTATATAACAGGTTAAAAAAGACCAAAGAATGAGTCATAGGAATGTCAATATTGGGTCAGACCAAAGGTCTATCTACCCCAATATTCTGTCTTCCGACAGTGGCCAATGCCAGGTGCCCCTGTCACCATTTCCGAACATCTGGCATAAAACAATGCTCTGTATGAAGCTGTATTTTGTTTATTCTGGTACATCAAGGAGGAATTTAGCCACCTACAGGATGGCTACTGTTTAATATTTTTTTTTAATCATAGGAATATGGTAACTTGGGAAGCTGTGAAATCCCAAAACAGAGATCATGCTGCTGTACTGAGCAGGGAAAAGAGAGATGGCAGAAAACAGTTTGACTGTCTATATATGCTGTGCAGGAGGCATCAGCTCTCTCATTAGAAATCTCTTCCAGGAATAGCTTTGTAACACCCAGAAAAGAAAGGTCTTTTAAAATACGTATATATTTATTTATTCTTTTTGACCTTTGAGGTCATGATTTCAAATGGCTTTCAGTAGCTGATGTATCTCAGGAGACCACAATTATTTATACCTGAATAACATCATCCTGAGTATTTTATATGGAAAGTGAAATGGGATATTGCTCATTGAGTTCAGACATAGGAAGAAAAATATCACAATTTCCCAAATATTATCCTCATATAGATTCAAAAGTATATCTGAGTATAATCAATTTATCAGGCAGATCTTTAATTACTTTCTTAGAGCCTGATCCTGTAAAGGTACTACTCCATATACCTATAGTAAGTTCTTGTAAAACTGGGTCTGAATTCTGTACTTCCATTGTTGAATGGAATTATCTATTTATGTCAATCTCTGCCCCAAATCTTCTTTCCATCACTCTGAAACAATAAACTCAAGATCCCTTTACTCATTTTTGGATCTTTATTTCATTACCTTTACTTTCTCTAGTTATGCTCAACCTCCACCCACTCAGCTGCACTATCAATCACTAAGTTCATAATTTCACCAAAATCTATAGGTTTGTTCCTTGCTATGTACTTTCTCCATTCTTTGTGATAGAGGAAAGCAGTGCAAGCAAAATATGGCAATCAAATTTATCTTCTATTCCACTAACTGAAGCAAACTGACACCTTGCAACATTTAATGCACTCTACCAGCTCACTAAATCAAAAGCCAAACAGTTTTCTTAGGTTAATATGATGCATTTTAGAAAGGTTGTGTCATTTTGACTTATCTATAGTGGGTACTAATTAAGTAGCCTGTATGATTTATGGTGAATATTTATCATGCTATTAGAATTCCTAATCTGTATGTAGAATAAATTGAGAAAGTTACCAAGACATGAGGCAATATAGAGGAAAATAATAGGAGAATGGATGCACTAATTCTACTTTAGCTCCCTGCCCCTCAGTTGCAGTTTCATTGAGGAAACCTCTCCATTGATGTCAATGATGCCAAGAGCTGAATAATCAAGACAGATGTAGAAATTTGGGTTGAAATCCCAGTCCTAATGAAGTCAATAGACATTTGACTGTTGACTTCAGTAGAGCTGGAATTTCACTGTTGTTTTCCCTTCAGTAGTGTAACCTAGCAATCTACTCATAGTTCTCTTGTCCACCGTACATCTGCAAGTCTTGAGGTTTTCCTCCTTGAGGTTTTCAGTAGCCTCCTGCCTTCTCTCCAACATCTGTTCAAATCCCCTGCTAAATTCAATTCTAGTTACCCAATACATCTCCAAACCTTCGATCTTCTCTTATCAGTTCTAGTAGGCAATAGTTCCTATAAATGAAGGGCCTTTCAGGTACTGTTCTCAGAATAATGTACATCCTCCTGCTTTTATATCCAATCCTCTTCACTGTCTCTCCATTCAGCAGCTCACTACTTCTGCTGTGTCTGTAGTTGTTATAGCCTTCTCTCCTAAGATTTTGTTGAGAGAGGGAAAATTATTATAAAATAATGTTCCTTAAGTAAAATTCAATGCAAACCTCTCCCTAGTTGCTTAAAATTAATGTATTCGTTCCTGAACTGAAGATATACTTATTCACAGGCTAATGGTACTCAACATCCATGCAGATGTGCATACATTGCTTCACATTATAGAAAGCTTATACAGCCTGCAGCTTGCCTACTTAAGGCCTCCACTGAGTTCCAGCCTAACCTTGCACGAACATAACACATTGTCAGATTGCATGGCTTTCATGATTCTTCAAAGCAAGTTTTGCTTAATCAGGCACTTGGGGAATCCATTTTCAAAATAGTTCTTTGACTCTAAAAGCACAAATCTTGTTATTTATTCACAAAATCTGTTTGCTCTAATGCCATGCACTGCTTTGAATGTTCCACTCAGTCTTCCAGTTGGCAAAAGCAGTGTTTTAGTACAGCAAAGTGACAGCAAATTAGATACACCCCTAAAACAACCTTCTAAGTCAAGATAGATATGTAGAAAAATGTAGCAAAGCCAATATTCAGTCAGGCAGAACAGAAACAAAAAAACACAGATAGTCAGTGTTCCCACTGAGATATTTACCATGCTAGGTAAAACTCAGAGCACCCTCTGCATATAGCTCATTAATTCACTTTCCTTTGAATTCAACACAAATCAGAATGAAGCAGATTTAAAATTCATCTGTAAATTAGTCAAATGTGAACAGAATAGATTTTTACACACTATAAATACAACAAAGCACAGATGCAGGATTCTATGGAGGTGGTGTCAGAAGGATTAACTGCAGTCAAGCACTCTCTAAATAGAACTTATTTAAAATTTCACACCAATTAGCAGAAGTTTAAAAACCTCAGAGAGAAACAAATTAAGCACACCCTGAGATGTCTTCTAAACTTGGCAAAACACAACCCGCACATGCCCAACTTAGAAAACTAGCCAGGGCTTCAAGCCAGAGCTCTAACAGTTCAAATCAGACTGTTGTTATGTGGAAAATGTTTCCAACACCTCACCGATCACAATGAACTTAGAGAGACAGCTGGACTCAAAACAAATACAGAAGCTGTATTTGTTGTTTATTGAGGGCCAGATGCTCCTCTCTCTTTCAGAGCACAGTTGTGTGGCTGTACAGAGGGAAACAATGGCATGCTGAATGTTCTTTCCTTCTACTAAGCCAGTGACAGCCACTCTGTGAAAATAACTCCTACTGGAAACTGGGAGATGGAAACTCTGACTGGATGGAAAGATGAGTTGGGGAGTAGCTGTTACAACTTAGCACAGTTCATACGGTCACTAATTGGTAGTAAGTGGATTCAATCAGCTTATCCCATGTGCTTTCAAGACAACTGAATCTTGTCAGATCTGGGTTCCTAAGGCACATTCATGTGCTTAGACCTCTTATCTGATACTTTTTGCATGGGTGGGATGGGGATATTGCTGCCCTGCTAACTTATCCCTCCCAAATAAGTGTTTGAGCCCCCAAACCACTTACATGTGTTCGCTCACCTAGGCTGAGGGGTCTCTGAACTTCTACTTTAACCCCTTTGAGAATAATGTTGCAGGAAAGAAAGAAACACAGGCTTAGCCAAACCATTTCTTACCCACAGAATCTGTATTCTTAAAAGCCTTCACAAGTTACACATCTTTGAAAATAACAAATGTCCTGTTCTCTCGTCCCTCCCCCCTTTCTCCCCACCAGTCTGATATCACCCCTTCTGTGTGTTCAAAGTTTCTCTAGATTTCAGGCTGGGGAAAGTCCCTCCTGCCCTTTCTCTCCTGCAGGTCCTTCTTACATATGGCAATAGTCAGAACCCT
This sequence comes from Rafetus swinhoei, assembly GCA_019425775.1. NCBI lineage: Eukaryota > Metazoa > Chordata > Testudines > Trionychidae > Rafetus > Rafetus swinhoei. The sequence goes on from CM033427.1 coordinate 63,324,855, forward strand.
CCTGTTAAGTAGAGTAGTAGGGTCTCTTTTATGTGCCAAGTGCTTAACTCAGCCCTGGTCTACATCTCAAATTACTTCTGTGTAACTTTGGAATGATCCACACCCCTGAGTAATATAGTTATACTGGCCTTAGCTCTGGCATAGACAGCACTATGTCAATGAAAGAGCATCTCCTACCTACTGCTTCTTGCAGTTATTAAAGCTGATGAGAGAGCTCTCACTTAGGCCATTAATTGAGAGCCAGTCCAATTTGATGGCCCCCAGATTACAATCTTTATGGCTTCTCAGTGGTAGTCCTTCAAAGAGAAGTCAAGCACCTTCCCTGAACAGGAGAACTGCCTATAATGGAGTAATTATGTTATCTTTGAGCATTTCTAGGGTTGTGTTCAACACCTAGTGCAAAATGGAGTTCCTAATCCAACACAGATTTATTCCACTTTCATATCAGCTTTTCAAATCATAATATCATAGAATCCTAGATCTGGACAGGACCTCAAGATTTCATCAAGTCCAGTCCCCTACTCTTATGACAAGACCAAGCACCATGCAGATCATACCTGACAGATGTCTGCCTAAATTGCTCTTAAACAACTCTAGTGATGGAGATTTCACAACCTCCTTATGCAATTTATTCCAGTGCTTAACCACCCTGATAGTTAGGAAGTTCTTTGTTGTTTTCAAAGGTCTCTAACTTGTGAAGGCTTTTTAGGAGTATAGATTCTATGGCTAAGTAGGAGACCTTGCCCCTGGGCTAGAATCTGTTCAGTTCGAATCATAGAATCATAGAATACTAGGACTGGAAGGGACCTCGAGAGGTCATCGAGTTCAGTCCCCTGCCCTCATGGCAGGACCAAATACTGTCTAGACCATCTCTGATAGACATTTATCTAACCTACTCTTAAATATCTCCAGAGATGGGGATTCCACAACTTCCCTGGGCAATTTATTCCAGTGTTTGACAGTTAGGAACTTTTTCCTAATGTCCAACCTAAACCTCCCTTGCTGCAGTTTAAGCCCATTGCTTCTTGTTCTATCCTCAGAGGCCAAGATGAACAAGTTTTCTCCCTCCTCCTTATGACACCCTTTTAGATGCCTGAAACGGCTATCATGTCCCCTCAGTCTTCTCTTTTCTAAACTAAACAAACCCAATTCTTTCAGCCTTCCTTCATAGGTCATGTTCTCTAGACCTTTAATCATTCTTGTTGCTCTTCTCTGGACCCTCTCCAATTTCTCCACATCTTTCTTGAAATGCAGTGCCCAGAACTGGACACAATACTCCAACTGAGGCCTAACCAGCGCAGAGTAGAGCGGAAGAATGACTTCTCGTGTCTTGCTCACAACACACCTGTTAATGCATCCCAGAATCATGTTTGCTTTTTGCAACAGCATCACACTGCTGACTCATATTCAGCTTGTGGTCCACTATAACCCCTAGATCCCTTTCTGCCGTACTCCTTCCTAGACAGTCGCTTCCCATTCTGTATGTGTGAAACTGATTGTTCCTTCCTAAGTGGAGCACTTTACATTTGTCTTTATTAAACTTCATCCTGTTTACCTCAGACCATTTCTCCAATTTGTCCAGATCATTTTGAATTATGACCCTATCCTCCAGAGCAGTCACAATCATAGAATACTAGAACTGGAAGGGACCTCGAGAGAGCATTGTGTCTGGTCCCTGCCCCCACAGCAGGACCAAGCACCTTCTAGATCGTCCCTCATAGATGTCTATCCAACCTGTTTTTAAATATCTCCAGTGATGGAGATTACACAACCTCCCTAGGCAATTTATTCCCATGTTTAACCACCCTGACAGGAAGTTTTTTCCTAATGTCCAGCCTAAACCTCTCTTGCCACAATTTAATCCCATTGCTTCTTGTCCTATCATCAGAGGCCACGGAGAACAATTTTTCTTCCTTTTCCTTGTAACCCTCTTTTAGATACTTAAGAACAGTTGTTATGTTCCCTCTCAATCTTCTCTTTTCTAAACCAAACAAAACCAATTCTTTCAGCCTTCCCTTTTAACTCATGTTTTCTAGACCTTTAATAATTTTTGCTGCTCTTCTCTGGACCATGTCCAATTTCTCCACATTTTTCTTGAAATTTGGCACCCAGAACTGGACACAATATTCCAATTGAGGCCTAATCAGTGTAGAGTAGAGCAGAAGAATGACCTCTGTTATGTTGCTCACAACACTCCTGTTAATGCAGGGGTTCTTAACCAGTGAGGTGCACCCAGGAGTGGCCCGAGGCCGGCTGCGGCAGCTGGCACTCCAGGTGGGCGGCGCAATCAGCGCCCCCGCCTGCACAGCCGTCAATGGCCGTGATGTCATCACGGGGCCCCCCGGCGCCCCATGACGTCATCATCGGGCGCCCGGGCCAGCAGCGCTCTAGGCAACTGCCTAGTTCACCTAGGCTTACGGGCTGCCCCTGGGTGCGCCTCCCCAGGGGAGGTGTGAAGGGGATACCGGGGATGTGTGAGGTGCCTCCCAGAAAATTTATCGCAATTGCCTTCTCACTGGATAAAATTCTAAAGTTTAGATTTCTTCATAATTAATATTATGAATTAAAATTATAAACATTAATTTCTTATTAACTTCTAGAGATCAGCACACTACAATAGTAGTGCGAATCAATCAGGCCTACGTGACGACACACTACAATAACAGTACACGAGCATTGCCGACTTTCATCTTAAAACATTACATAAATTTGTTAGGAAAAGGTTCAAAGTAAAAAGCTCATATTATTCATTTAGGCATTGTAACGGGGTTCACTCACCCCACAGCACCACCAGCCATCAGACTTGGGAATTAGCTTAGACGGCTGCGTCCAGCATCCAGCTGGTTCGCCAGGTCCCAGGGTTCAGGCAGGCCTCGGGGTTCGAGCCGGGCCTTCAGCTCAGGTCCTCCAAATCGCAAGGCACCAGTAGAGCCTTGGGTTCCTCTGGGTCAGATGGTAGCCCTGCTGGCCGGCTTGGCCAGGCCTCGGCGGCCCAGGCAGGGAAGCCTACGCTGGCCTGAAGGAAGGTGGCTGTGGGAGGCCCAGACCAGGTCTCAGCCTCAAGCTCTGGGCAAGCCTCTGTCTCCCTCAGAGGCAGGGCCCCAACTGAGCTCCCTGGAAGAGTTCTTATAGTCCTAGTCACAACCCTTAGCTTCCTGTCAGGTGAGGGGGTGGGGCTAGACTGTGCACAAAATGGCTCCCAGGGGGGTGTGAACATGAAGTTCACTTTCAGGGTAGGTGAGAAGGTAAAAAGGTTAAGAACCCCAGTATTAATGCATCCCAGAATCATGTTTGCTTTTTTTGCAAGTGTCACACTGTCAGAAACATGTCTGCCTCAACAGAAAAGAAAGGGACAAGGAAGAGATATAAAGATTCTTTGCACATTAGCACTGTTTCAGGCAGATAGTTTAAACACAAATTTCCCATCATACTTCACCATTCCAAAGATCTGCAATGGAAATGGGATGCAAATCTCAATACAAAGATTTTGAGAATTTGCGGAAATTAATTAAAGAGGCTCTAGTTTTGAAGTAATATAGCAGCACCACAAAACTAAACTGCTCTCCAACACCTCCAAGAACAGATTGGCCCAGTCCTTTCATTATAGGTCAAAACTAGAGATCGATGGTGTATCACGTGTGCTAACAAAAATAAGTGTTAGATGCTCAAATAGCGAACAAGGTTTTGGCCTCTTAATCCATGAGTGAAAAATCTGTTTCTGGGAGGCCAGTGTTAGCTGCAATGAACCATAAATAAGTTATTGCCATTGCCAAAAGGCCCTGGCAGCCGCTCCAAGAATATGGAGATTTTTTTTCCCAGCTACGAATGACTTGCAAATAGAATACAAACTTGGGTGAGTTTTGGTGGTTGCAGACACGCACTACAGCATCTGACAGAAGTGCAGTGATGAAAGTCCACAGCTAGATTTTATACATGTCAAGCTGATTTTAAAAAACCTGTCCAGTGTCAGGCAAAATGTGGATGGTGATTGCTGGAGCCACTGTAGAAGATGATACCCTGCAAAAAGTAATTAAGGCTATTAGCACAGAATGACGGATAGCATATTCCCTGGCCCTATTATCGATTTAAAAAGGGGACTTTCAGTAGTAAATGGGATTTTGTTAAAAGGCACCAGCCTGGCAATTTCTAAGGCGTTACATAAAAATGATATAAAAGAACATGAAGGTCATTTAGGAATTAAAATAATCTAAGAGAAAAGTGAGATGAATGACACCAGGGCCCATTGGAAAAAATGTGTTCATGTATTTAAAGACTGTATCATTATGTATATGCATAAAAGTCTCAGGTAAAGTTGAACAAGCTACCCTTAATTCTGACATTTGCTAACTACTGAGTGCTTAATTTTTCAGCCTTACTGTTCTTTTAATATGCTTTTTGTGTGTGGTGTTTTACAAAGAATACTACATTTCCAAAGATTTACTTAGTGAAGATACTGAGGTTTGCAAATATTTCTTACACAGGTAATAAACTGGAAATCATAATTGTATTTATTTCATTTAGTTTCCAGTTTCTTACTTTTGATATTCAGGTAGATAGAAATCTACAAAGGAAGAAATATAAGTCATTTAGGAAAAATCTGAATATTTATCAAAACTCATTGCATTTCTTTGAGTTCAGTGAGCCTAAACGTTAAAGAAATTCTCCCTTTTAAATTACATCTACAAAGCAAACATTAGATAAGACCTTGTTATCAAGAGTAAAATGTGATTGACTTTGCTGGTTTTATACTTATTAATCTGGAAAAAAATTGTAGGTTGGTGAAAAAAGCTAAGAGGATTCTGTTTCGATAAAGTAAAATAATACTTAATTCAAATGCATAGTAAACCTTGCACACATTTGGGTATGTTATTTCTTTCCAAAAGATAACTGCAAATTGTTTATGAAAGGAAAGCTCACATCAAAAGTTTTGGGAAACTGATAGAGATCAAGAATAATTTGTCTCAGAGAGGTAGACATGTTAGTCTGTAACTTTAAAAACAATGAGCAGTCCTATGACACCTTAGGGCATGTCTAACTCCCCTTATTTCGAAATAACAAGGCAAGCATTCATCCTACCAAGCCTGTTATTTCAAAATAAAGGGTTTGTTATTTTGAAATAATAACTCCTGCTTGTGAAGAGGAATAGCACTACTTTGAAAATGTTGTTTTGGGAGTTATTATTTTGAAATAACTTTGAGACTTTCAATTTTGTTTTAACTTTGAGACTAACAAACTTACTAGATCATGAGCTTTCATAGGTAAAACCAACTTCTTCAGATGAGTTGGAGTGGAAATTACTGTATCTAGGGAGTATATAAGAGCCAAATAAGTTACCTGTCAAATGTAGGACCAGTGTTAATAGAGCCAATTAAGTCAGGCTGAATGTGCCTTATTCATAGCATGTGATGTGTAAATGTGAATATCAAAGGCGGAGAAATTGCTTTTGTAGTGTGTTAATCAGTTAAGATATTTATTTAGTCTAAGGGTTTGTCTACACTTGCCCCCTAGTTCGAACTCATTGCACGAGGAGTAACAGTTAATTCGAGGGAAGGGTTTTGGATCGGACTACTGCATCTACACGTGGCGAGTTAATTCGGGCGACCAGCATTTTAAAATGGCGACCGGACGCGAATATGCTAATCAAGCACGGGATATTTAAATCCCGCGCTTCATTAGCAACTTCGGTATGCTTCATTTGCCTCCCTAGTTTGAACTAGGGGACAAGTGTAGACATACCCTAAGTTAATAGTGTTGAACTTGTATATGATTTCCAGTGCAGATGTCTCCGTCTGTAATTGGACGATAAAATTCTTTTGTAGAAGAATGGCTACTTTTAAATCCATTTTTGAATGATAACAGTGATGGACTCAAATCAAGTCCAAAGAGCTGAATAGCCTTCAATGTTCAGTAAAGTCAGTTTCACACTTTTTCCACAACTTTATGGCTCTGTCCCATCTCTTGTACTGCACACTTCTTGTGTTTTTTAGAGGAATTTTTCCTCTAGTTACTGAGGAACAGAATTTGACTATCCCTTGACAAAAGCTAGGATAACTGTGAAAGCATAGTATGGTTCTGAGGAACAAGATCTTAATGATAATCTAAGCAGAAGAGCTAGAGCACAATCACCCTAATTTAATCCTGTCAGGCCAGATGAGACTGATTAAAGGAATCTGAGTCTGGAACCAATTAGAATTCCTCAGGCACCAAGGAACACTTCTCCTGAGGGTAAGTAGGGGCAGATTTAAAACTCTGGGAGCTTCAGGCTGCTGAACCTAAGTGCTGGGGAACTTGAATTATGACTTTGGACTGTGTTTTCTCTTTCCTACAGGATTGTGATTTTTGTTTTCATGTAAGCTAGATTCATCACTTCAGGCAGCCCTGGTAAAATACCATGTTATCCAACTTTTTTTCATATTATTGAGCAAATCACTCAGGAAATTATTTAAAATAGGACTGATAAGCTCTTGATTTGGTTTCTACAGCTTGAATGGATCTTATTTGGATGCTGATCTTTGGGAATACATCAATTCTGAATGTAGGAACTGGTGGTTGAGGTTGGTATGGTAATTGTTTGTCACCTTCATTTATGACTAGAGGTCATAAGGAATTTTTAACAAAAAGGTTTCTTGTTTGAAAATGCTGGTTTATCAAAATGGAAACTTTTTGCAGGAACATGTACATTTTGACAGATTTCATCCAGAAAGGTTTCTTGGATGCAGGATGGAATTTTGAGAGAGATGATTGATGATGAAGAGTGTTACTACAAAAGTTTAGGGAAGTATATGTCAAAGCTTTCCACTGAAGATCTTTATGATGAACCACTGAATTAGGATTGCCACTCCTGAGGTATCTGCTCCTCCCTGTTTTCCATATCAGTATCTATTTAAAATTACACTGCTCTACAGCCAAAATGCTTCTGAAATAAATGTAGTCAAACTTTACTAATTCTGGGTCACTGAGAATGAAAACGATGCTTAAAATTGTTGATTGGCTCTAGTTTTCAAGATATGCTATTGGGTCAGTATATACGACCCTTGACTTGGGAATGGCAGAGGATAAGTGAATTATAAAGGGAAGGGATCTCAATTTAAACCAGAAATGACTAAAATACATCTTTGACTGGATCTATGAATAAATCTATGACTGGGTTTGGACAATACTTGCTTTTTAGGCAAAACAACAGACCTTGCAATCTGAAGCTGGTATTGCATCATACATTATATGAATTGCATCATGTTATTCCTAGAAGTCATGGATGATGCAATCATAATGAAGCTTACATCACTCTGCTGAACAAATTGCCCTATATCAGCTCTAGAAATCATACAGTGTCGTGCTCTCTTATTTGTCAGTGTTTGATTTTGCAAAGGGACTTTTGCAACACAAAAGCGCAGTATAACCACTATGGTTAAGAAAGCCTATCACCTTTATTTTGGCTGCAAAATTGGAGATCAGGACAAGAGGTGGGCCCCACACATATGCTACAACACTTGTGCAACAAATCTTTGCCAGTGGTTGAACAGGAAAAGGAAATCTATGCCTTTTGCAGTGCCAATGATTTGGAGAGAGCCAACAGATCATACCAGCAATTGTTACTTCTGCATGGTGCCTCCAGTTGGGAAAGGTGTGTCAAAGAAGAAAAAGTGGACTGTGCATTATCCAAACATTCCATCAGCTATACGCCCAGTACCCCACGGAGAAGGACTGCCGGTTCCTGATGCACCAGAATCATTCTCACTTGAGTCGGACGAGGCAGAGGAAGAGGATGAAACTTCTGGTCCTGAACCATCAATGTCACAGGACCCACATTTTCTCCCATCCTCCTCCTCTGAACCACACCTCATAACACAAGGTGAACTGAATGACCTTGTCAGGGATTTGGAACTACCCAAGAGTAAGGCAGAGCTGTTGGGCTCCAGACTACAGCAGTGGAATCTCCTGGCAGGTGATGTTAGGGTTTCCATGTTTCGTGACCGTCAAAAGGATCTTGTCCCATTCTTCTTCATGGAAGGTGATCTTGTAGCCTGCAACAACATCGATGGTGTGATGGCAGCCCTCAACTTCGTTCACGATCCAGATGAGTGGAGACTGTTCATTGATACATCGAAGACGAGTCTTAAAGCTGTTTTGCTGCATAATGGCAATGTTTTGCCATCAACTCCAGTTGGTCATGCAGTCCATATGAAGGAAACCTATGACAACATGAAACAACTTTTGAGGTGCATAAACTATGACCAACATCAGTGGCAGCTTTGTGGCGATTTGAAGGTTGTTGCTCTCTTGCTTGGTCTGCAGACTGGATACACAAAGTACTGCTGTTTTCTCTGCAAATGGGATAGTCGTGCAAGAGATTCCCACTACATCAAGATAGATTGGCCACTCCGACAGTCATTGGAGCCTGGGAGGAAAAGTGTTCAGCATCCACCACTTGTTGAATCAAGGAAGATTTTGTTACCACCCTTACACATCAAGCTGGGTCTGATGAAGAACTTTGTCAAGGCCATGGACAAAACACAAGCAGCTTTCAAGTACCTCCGTGGAAAATTTCCAAGGTTAAGTGAAGCTAAGATAAAGGAAGGTATCTTTGTTGGTCCTCAGATTCGTGAACTTCGAGATGATGCATTTGACCATGCGCTATGTGGCAAGGAAAAGACGGCATGGAAAGCCTTCCAGTTAGTGGCAATAAATTTTCTCAGAAACAACAAGGCAGACAACTACAGGTTGTTGGTGGAAAACCTCCTCAAGGCATACAAAAGCCTTTGTTGCAACATATCACTAAAGATACATTTTTTGCACTCTCATCTAGATTTTTTTCCACCGAACTGCGGAGCAGTGAGCGACGAGCATGGCGAGCGATTTCACCAGGACATTGCAACAATGGAGAAACGCTATCAGGGCAAATGGAGCCCATCAATGCTTGCAGACTATTGCTGGACCGTGACAAGAGATGCTCCATTTAATGAATACAAGAGACAAGCCAAGAAGCGCCGAGAAGACACTGAATAGGGCTAAACTATGTACATAATAGTTTTTTGCCTTTTGTTTCATAATACATTTTATTTATATAACCCTTCTGCTGATTTTTAAAGTGTTACATAAACAGGACAGGTGAAATATTATCATGTAAAGCAACCATAAACACATGAAAAGACCTAGGTTTACAATTTATGATTAAAACTCTACTATCTACACAATATACATAGACGTAAAATGTAAAAACTTAAATATCTTGGAAACAGTAGCCAATCAGTTGTTTTAATTGTCATATTTGAATTCAGCACATTAAAATACATAATAAATAGCACATTTTATCTCTGAAGCCGACGATTTCTAAAAAATTGTAGACCGGTGTTATCAGAGTGTTTTATCTTTTCACTATACAATGAGACTATTTTTTGTCTGTGGTAATCCTCTTTCCAGTCCCTATTGATTTTCTTTGGCTATGTCTACACTATGGGGTTTTTCCAGGATACCAGAGGTTTTTGTGGAAGAGCAGACACGCTCTTTCAGAAGCCCTGTTTTCCTCCTTCCGCGAGGAAGAAGGGCTCTTCTGAAAGAGGAGGCTTTTCTGAACTTTGGCCCAGGGTAGAGGGCCAAATTTTGGAAAAGCCTCTTCCGAAAAAACTATTGGAAAAAGGCACTCAAATTGCAGAACGCAATTTGTGTACCATTTTCCGAAAAAGAAGTGTAGTGTAGACATATCCTTTGTGTCCAACTGATGCTGCACATTCTTTACAGAAATTAAAAAGGTCTCTGACCCTAAAGGGCCATGCAAAGCTATGCTATGTTAATCTTTATGAAAAATAAAGAGAGGGACCCTGTTTTTCTCAGGCCTTCCAGCTCAGCTTTTAACCGTTCTAATAAAAAGGAAGTTAATAGCTAGAGTAATTTGGTCCAAGTTTCTATTATAAGATGCTTTGGGAATGGAGGCTGACTCAGAACTGCTTAAAATGTTAATATGTATCACTTTATGTCCTCAACACTGTACAAACATTAGCAATATGATTCTGCTAACTCCTTTATCTGGTAGTCAGGGACCATTACCTTTTTTAATATTTGGGAAAACTGAGCTATTAAAGGTCAGATTCTGCTGGCCCTCACATAGGTGCATAGTGTATGGCTAAGTGGGGAGACACAACAGGCTTCCCCTCTTCCTCTTTTCCTTAGCCCATATAAGGACAATGCAGAGCTCCATTGAGGGTACAAGTATGTTCACTCTTTTCCTAGATACAATTGTTCATACTAATACACATTAGATTATATCTGTCCCTCGTATACCTTCACTGACTATAGTGGAGCCATCCCCCAGCTGAATTTGACCCAGTACTTTTGAAGATTCTGACTAACATGAATTCTGTTTTGTTTTACTGCTTTGTACAGAGAATATTTAATGTAATTATAGGGCACTCATCCTGGGTTATCTCCCCTGTGCACACTCTTCACTAATTAATAGTTTGATTAGAGGGGAGGGGGAAAAAACACGTTCAATTGAATCAAAACATCACACAAATAAAAATCCCAGTTTGAACCAGGAGATTTTTGCCTATTTGAAGATTAATCATTGATATACATCTTTAAACATAAACGTTTCTTTTAAAACTAACTTTGCTTCCCACAAACATAATAGATTGAGGATTAGTTTTCATTTAAAAAAAATCTTGGGCTGCAAGCAAAAGTGTCTGCACAATTAACAATTATTAGAATAATTGGTTTCATGAGGTAGCCGGGTTAGTCTGTACAGGATAAACTTAAAAAACAACAAAAGGTCTGGTAGCACTTTATAGACTAACACAACATGTAGATGGTATTGTGAGTTTTCGTGGGCACAGCCCACTTCTTCAGATGGTTTGTGTGTGTAAATAGTCTCTTTAATTGCACACATAAAAAGTTGTGCAACTCAATGTACAGTTTGGAATGTAGCCTTGGTCTATGCTGCAAGCGTTATAGAGACAGTGCTGCAGCTAAGGCATTGTAGTTTGGACCTGTCTACAGTGACAGAAAGGATTTTTTTTAATTCACCCTGAGAGACAGTAGCTGGGTTGACAGAAGAATTCTTCTATCAACCTACTGGTGTATATAACAGAGATTATGTTGCCTCACACTCCTATTGACATAGCTAAAATGACCTAACTAGGTCGGGACTTGGGCTTCTAAATCTTTGAAAATCTGTTTCAAAATCTCCACTTAACTCTAGTCAGAAACATGTTTCTCTTCTCTCCGTAGCGATTTGTATCCATTGGGATCAGTTTCTAACTTAAACCAAATAAATATGCTTAGTCTGACCTAGGTTCTCTACTTTTGTACAAGGCATTTCTTGTCCCAGTCTGTGATATGATTTAGTGAGCTTTATCATGAGAAGAAGGCTTTGCTTTATCCACTGCTGCTGAATTGGGGGCAAGCAGTTAACCTATTACTTTCAAGGTACTGGACATTTTAAGGAATAAGAAGATGGGGCTTAGCTTTCAGGCATGCTCTGAAAGAAAAAGCAGATGGTAGAGCAAAGAAGTCTACCAGTTCTTGTTTTGAAGAAGGCTACTTATTCCAAAAAAGGAAAGATGATACAAGGCTAATTCCCTTGAACATACAAGAAAATATCTTCAGGTGAGGATAAAGAAAGTTGGTGGGTTCTTGCTGGTTGAGAGGGATATAGCTAATATTAGAGGTGGGTGATTATTAAAATTTTTGGATCATATTTTATGCAAACGGTAGGACATCCAAATTTAAGTATCAGCATATTTCTGACATCCCTACTATCCAGTACCGTGTGATACACATGAGCTTAAAACAAACATAGGGCTCACTTTTGCAATCAATTAAGGCTGAGACAGTCTTGAGATTGACCCTCACAGCATCTAAGGGGAGAGTGATCCATAGTGGGTATGATTCTCCAGACTGTATTGTGTATAAGCTGCTTTGTTTGTCATAGAGAAGGAGCAAAGGACTGTCATTGTCCACAGAAGAAAATGAAGCCACTTGTAAATGAACTGGTTGTGTTTAGTATTAACACAGCTATCCTGACTCAGTTGTCATATGCTACATTTTAAACTGTTTCAGTGCAAAGCAATGATTTCTGGCAAATTGTACCAGAGGCTTTCCACTCTCTTAGGGTATGTCCACACAGCAAAGTTATTTCAGAATAACGGTCATTATTCCGAAAGAACTATGTGAACATCTAAACAGCAATTCCGTTATTTCAAAATTATTTCAAAGTAACGGGCAGCTTATTTCGGCATTGGTAAACCTCATTGTGCGAGGAATAATGCCTTTTCTGAAATAGCTATTTTGAAATAGGGGCTGTGTAGACAGGGAAACTGCAGTTATTTCAAAATAAGGGGCCCTTCCCAAGGCACCCTGCTGGCTGCTCTGTATACACTCAGACAAACTCTATAGTCCCCCCTTCCCCTGGAGCCCTTAAAGCAGCAGCCTCAGGGGAAGGGCTTGTGGCTAACAGGAGGCCCTGACATCCCTGAGCCACCCAGCAGCTGCCACTGCCACTGATTTGGCAAAATGAGCCAGTCTGCTGTTCCCAGCCAGCCCTCCACTGCTCCCAGGGAGCAGTCAGGCAGCTCCCAGAAGCCTGCTGGGGCCCAACAGAGGCATGCGCCTTCCTGGTCTAGTGCAGAGATCCTAGACCTCATTGAGGTCTGGAGCGAGGAGGCAAACTTCAAGGCTCTCCGCACCAGATGCAGGAATGTGGATGTCTATGTCTGGATGACCGAGAGTCTGGCCATCAAAGGGCAGGAGCAGGTGTGGATGAAAGTGAAGGCGCTCTGCCAGTCATATACCAGGGACCAAGAGTGCAGTTTCTGCTCCAGAGCAGAACCCTACACCTTCTCCTTACTACGAGGGCCTGGACTGCATCCTGAGGGGTGGGGAAGTCCCTTCTCTGCCCCGCCCCCCCGGTAGAGAACTCAGGGCTTGAGACACCCATCGTCGTCCTCGTGGGGAGGAGGAGGAGAAAGAGGAGGAGCCGGACAAGTCGAGCTCTGTCACCCTCCTGACCTTGGAGCCTGTCCCCCATGCTCTGGATGTATCCCAGGCATCATCCGAGACTGGAGAATCTACATCAGATGAGTTCTATCATGTTCCCTATGCACACGAGGTGGAAGTGGCACCCGGCGAGGGGTAGCTGGGTGCTCCTTGCTCAGCTTTTGCAGCCTGGGGATTGCACAGCAGCCTGTGCATATGGAGTGATGGTCCAGGGTACACAGCCCCAGCAAGCTGCACCAGAGGACCCTTGTACTATTGGCCACAGGGTGTCTGGAGAGGCCTGCCACACTACTGACACCAGGGTGGGACACACCCTCCCTCCACCAGCCACCACTAGAAGGAGGTTGGGGATATGGACACACTCATGCACACACCCTCAGCAGTGCTGCACACAGGCATGCCCACACTCTTGGGGCAGCATGCACTCCTGGGGAAGGCATAGTGAGGAGCAGGAGCATCTGCTACTCATACACACCTCCCCACCCTCAACACCCTGTCCTCCTCTCCCCCAGAGGGAAGGGATACAAGTCCTCTCCCTGTGGGACACCACCACTGCTGGACCTAGTGGGTGCATGGCATGGAGGGAAGCCCAGGCACCCCATGACCTCCCACCCACCTTCAGGATCCCGGTCTGGCTGGCAACTTCCAATGCCTGCTTGTCCCCAGAATCAGGGGGATAGTGAGGCTCCTGCCTCCCCTGGGACATCTGGGTCCCTACAGTCAAGGGCCCACTGGCTAGAGCACACATGGCCTTGGTCCAAGCACATCACCTTCATCTGAACTGAGAACTCTCACTCTCTACTCAGAGATAAGGGCTAGGCTTTAGTCACAGTGTCTCCAGGGATGACTGACCATTTCTCTTCATTCTCCACAGCTGGATGAGCTGCAAGAGGGGGGAAGTCGACACCATCCGGGGCAGTCTTCTGAACCTGAGGGACCCGAAGGCACTGGAGACCCATAGATGAATTCCAGAGGGAGCACATGGGGCAGATCATAGACTGCAGAATACAGGAAGACATCCAGCTGCGGTGAGACAGCTGGCGGGAAAGACTGGATCAGGGCTGCACCATGTGCGCGGCTGTGCAATCCCTGGTCACTAGCCATGCTACCTGCTCCTGCTCCCACACCTGCTCCTGCCCCTGCTCCTCCTGCTTCTCCCCCAATCTCCTTACCCCCCTCCCCCGTGGTCACCAAGGCCCCCACACCCATGGCAGTGGAATCCCCAGAGCCAGGTGCCACTCCCAGCCCCATCCATGAGCCTCTCCTCACCCCTCCTTCCCCTTCCAGATCCCTCCTCTCCCCTCTCATCTCTCCTCCTCCCCTCTCCCAGGTTCTTTCCCCAGACCCTCCCCAGGTTTTGACCCCAAATAAAAACAACGCAGAGTTTATTGTTAAAAAAAAAAAGTCTGTTTTATTGTCTCAGGAGGGAGAAAGGGGGGGGGGGGGGGAAGTGAGGCATGTGGGAGAAAAGGCTAAGAAGGGTGATGCACAGGCCTCTAGTGGGGAGGCCCAGGAGAGAGTGTCACTGGGGTCCTTGTGAAAAACTCTCCCTCAGGGCCTCCTGGATGTGCACAGCCTCTTGATGGGCCTTCTGGATGGCAGCCATGTGTGGCTGCTTGAAGGCCCTGCTGAGCTGGTCAGCCTCTGCTCCCCCATCCTGGCAGGAATACTCCCCCTTGGAGCACACAACACACAGCCAACATGTGTGGGATGTTCTTCTTCCTGATGTCCAGCCAGGTGAGAAGGCATCTGAACCGCACCTACAGATACCCGAAAGTGCCTTCAACGACCATGTGGGTGCTACTTACCGCATTGTACCAGAGTGGTCAAGGTGGCCAGTGTAGAGCTTCAAGAGCCAGGCAAGAGAGGGTAGGCCACATCCCCCATCATGCACATGGGCTTGTCCATGTGCCTGACCCTGATGGTGTGGTTGGGGAAAAAAAGTTCTGTGCAGCCTCTGGAACAAGCTGGAATTTTGGAACATGTAGGCGTAGTGCACCTTTCCCGACCACCCAATGTAGATGTTCTAATCTGGCCCCGGGGGTCTCTGACAGCCTGCAAGACCATCAAAAAATATCCTTTCTGGCTGATGAAGAGAGATGCCCAGTGGTCAGGGGCCTGGATGGGGATACGGGTGCCATCAACAGCTCCCCACCCCAACCCCCCGCAGTTGGGGAAGCCCATGTCGGCAAAGCCGGTGACGATGGTCTCCACGTCACTGAGGTGGATGACCATGCACAGCAAGATGGTGTTGATGGCCCTCACCACCTGTAGAAGTAGACAGACAAACAGAGAATCAGAGGGTGGCCAGAGTCTGTGGGAGGTCCCTGAGCCCAACACCCCACCACATACACACCAGGAGCAATCCCCCACTTACCTCATCCCCGGCACGGCTTTGTGGGGACGGGACTGAAAAAACCTCCCAGAGAGGTAGCTTGAACCACTCTCCTCTCACCAACCCCAAAGCTTCCCCTTTTCCTTGGGAACCCCATTCCAGCAGCCTACCCCCATCCTGGGACAGTAGCCCAAGAGTGCCATACCTGCATGAACAGGGCCCTGATGGTCGATCTCCCTATGCCAAACTGGTTCCCAACAGATTGGTAGGTGTCTGGCTTGGAGAGCTTCCACAGAGCTATGGTGACCCACTTCTTGAGCGTGATGGTGGGTTTCATGTGAGTGTCCCATCACCTGAAGGCAGGGGCGAGCCACTCATGAAGCTTCAGAAAGGTGTCCTTCCTCATCCAAAAATTCTAGAGCCACTCCTGGTCACTCCACTGCTCCATGATGAGCCGGTCCCACCAGTTGGCATTGGTGTCCAACTGCCAGAAGTGACAGTGCACAGTGTGCAGGGGAGGGTGGGTAGGATCCATCAGCATGAGCAGCACCCACAGAGAGGCGAGGAAGATCTCCAAATGGAACAGGAGGTTGGGTTCCTGCAAGGCCTGGGAGGCAGCCTGCAAAAACTGCTGCATGAGGTGCAGCATAAGCTGTAATAGCTATCAACTACCCGGAGGCAGATCTGGCTCCATAGCTGCATTGCTGAGGTGTCCACAAGGGCAACCACAGCAGGCAAAAGAAAAGGCTTTGCTGTCCCTTGAAGATGTAGCAAAGTAAAAAAGCCTGAGACACTGCTGTAGGGGAGGTCCCTTTAAGCATCAGCCTCGGATAGGCTCAGGCAGCTGCCACAGTAACTGCTATCCTGATGCCCTGCCTGAAGTGGTTCCAGGTGGCCTTAAATGTGAGTTAGTGTCCAATCAGTGTAGATACACTATTTTGAAATAGCTAAGCACTATTTTGATGAGCTTTTGGTGTGTAGATGTGCTATTTCAAAATAAGCTATTTTGGAATATTTCTTCCAAAATTGCTTATTCCAAAATAAATGTGCAGTGTAGCTATAGCCTTAGACAGTAGCGGTAGGGATCAGTTGAACTGCTTGAGCCTACATTGCCACTTGAATCAAATGAGAGAGAGTCAATTAAGTATAAACTGGTTATGAAACATGACATGAAGTAGACAAGGTGGGTGAGATACTTTTATTGTACCAACTTCTGTTGGTAAGAGAGACAAGCTTTTAAGCTGTTCATGTCTGGAAACTTAATCAGAGTGTTACAGCTAACTTCATGGTGAAACAGATTGTTAAGCATAAATGGTTGCCCCACATTTCAAGGGTCATTCAAGGTGAAGTGGCCCATTCACCCCTCCACTCATAGGGAGGGAAGGGGGTGTGGCAGAAGCAGCAGGGGACGGTTTATAACCTGTTGTAAGAAGCCGTAAATCCAGCATGTCTACTCATTCCATAATTTTGTATCTAGCAATTTATAAATTTAAGCTCTCAAACTCATCTTTTGAAGGTGCTGCGCACGATTCCTTTGAGAATGAAGACTGATCGATCAAATATAGAGTGATCCCTTTTGACAAAGCGTTCACTGACTGGTGCTGCGGCAGTTTTTGTCTATAACTTTCCTGTGAGAGTTCATTACAGAGTATAGTAATTGTATGGTTTCACACCCATCTTTGATACTGGGTCATTCAGTGCACTGGGTGAGCTACACTATATTTATGATAGCCATGGGTAGAACCCATGTGTGTTCTTGGAGGTGTTGATCCTGAAAGCAGTGGAGATATGTCTGCAGGTGTTTTGGCAGGATCTGGTGCCACTTTGAGTTGGTGTATCCTGGTCTGTTGGGAGCTTGCTTCTGATGGTCTGTGATGATGAGCTTGGAAAAGGTTGTCTGAAGGCAAGAACAGAGGGTTCAGGAAATAATTCTTTCAGGATGTGGGCCTTATCAAGTATGGGTTGTAGTTTGATAGCCCATCAGTGTTCCAGTGTGGGTGGTAGGTGACAACTAGGGGTGTGTGGCTGGAGCAAATTTTATTTTTACAGACATATTTCTACTGCTACAATGATTCACACTACAACAACAGACGTTTCCAGAGCCACACGTGGGTCCTACACATGCCAATCACAACACAATTAGGCAAATGAAGCAAGTAAAGAGAACTAATTTTACTGTGTTTGTAAAAACACAGCATGGTTAGTGCCAAAACAGGAAACACAGCTGTGATGGGATATATTACTCCCACCACCCATATTTCTATCTTTGTACCATGATGCAGAAAAGAGCCATTATGGTAGTGAGTTCATTATTCTGTAATTCTCTGTATTAATTAGCAGTGCTTACTCCATTCTCGTCACTCATTAATAAGGATAAGTCGTCTAGGCTTATCTAAATTCTGTCTAATTCAGAAATTGTATAAATGGAACACACTATATATTTTGTTTAACAGGTTTCCTAATTTTTCACTAGTCAATAAACACCTACAGCGTGCCAATAAGGGTATATCTACACTGCAAAGTTATTTCGAAATATCAGCCGTTATTTTGAAATAACTTTACTAGCGTCTACACAGCCAAACCGCTATCTTGAAATTAATTCGAAATAGCGGAGCACTTATTTCGAACTTGGTAAACCTCATTCCACGACGAATAACGCCAAATTCGAAATAGCTATTTCGAAACAAGTGCTGTGTAGACACTTATATCGAAATAGGGGGCCTCCAGCCTTCCCAGGGTGCCCTGGTGGCCACTCCGGCCTCAACCAAGAACACTTCTCTCCCTCCCCCCTCCCTGGAGCCCTTAAAGGGGTTGTCTCTGGCTACAGTGCCTGTGCCAGCTCCAAGCCTGCCAGCCCAGAGCCAACAATCACTGCCCCTGACCCAGTGGACCCAAAACATAAGGCAGCAAGCCACTGGCAGCCAGCCCTCCACCGCTCCCCAGGAGCAGTCTACCAGCCCTCAGGAGCCTTCCAGGGCCCGGAGAAGGCGGGTGCCTTCCTGGTCCAGGGCAGAGATCGTGGACCTTATTCAGGTTTGGGGGGGATGCCCCCAACATCCATGATCTCCGCACTAGATGGAGGAACATGGCCATCTATTGCAGGATAGCTGCCAGCCTGGCCACCAAAGTCCACATGCGAACCCAGGAGCACGTTCGCATGAAAATCAAGTTGGTCCAGCAAGACCCCCAACCCTGAGCCCTGAGCTTCCCCTTCCCCTTCTTCCCCTTGCTTCCCCCTTCTAGCTTCCTCCTCCCAGGTTTTCCCCTCTCCTCTCCCATCCTCTCTTCTCCCCTCTCTTGCCTCCTTTCCCCAGTCTCACCAGAGTTTCATTCTCCCCCCCCCAGTTTTGTTAAATAAAGAGAGTTTGTGTTCATGAGAATACATGTATTTTATTTGACATCAGGAAGGGGGCTTAGGGAGGGGTGAGTGGAAGGACATGAGGGAGGAATGAGGCACAAGCCCCCAGTGGAGCAGACCAGGGAGGCTCTTAGTGCTCCTCAGTGTGGAAGCTCTCCCGCAGGGCCTCCTAGATACTGACAGCCCCCTGATGGACCTCCCGGATGGCAGCCTGCAGAAAGTGCAGCCAGGTGGCCTGGCGTATGCCTGCCGCAACTCTTTAATTTTGAGGCGCACCTGCTTCTGGGTGCACCTGTGGCCTTTCCTGGCCATGGTGGCCGCTATGCGGCCATAGACAGCTGCGTTCCTCTGCCTAGTGCGGAGATCATGGACCTACTTGAGGTTTGGGCCTGGCCCCTGGGTGGTGGGGGACTGGCCGGGGGACGGCTGGCTGCCACTGGATGGCATTGTGCGGCCACTGGGTGAGAGGCTGCGGCTGCTGGCAGGCCTGGCTCTCGCACGTGCCCAGTGGCCAGACTCTACCGCTTTAAGGGCCCCAGGGCTGGGGGAGAGGAGAGGAGTTTTCCTGGTTGTGCCCAGAGTGGCCACCAGGGGAAACTGGGAAGGGCTGGAGGCCCCCCTAATTCAAAATAAGTGTCTACACAGCACTTATTTTGAATTAGCTATTTCGAATTTGGTGTTATTCCTCGTAGAATGAGGTTTACAAAATTCGAAATAAGTTCTTCACTATTTCGAATTTATTTCGAAATAGCGGTTTGGCTGCGTAGACGCTATTGAAGTTAATTCAAAATAACGGGTGTTATTTCAAATTTACTTTGTAGTGTAGACATACCTTGAGTGGACACACTATTTTGAAATAGAAAAACGCTATTTCAAAATGCATTTTGTGTGTAGACGCGTTATTTCAAAATAACTTATTTCGAATTAACTATTTCAAAATAAGCTATTTCAAAATAACGCTGTAGTGTAGACATACCCTAAGAGACTACACCTGTGGCTGCAGCATTACCTTATCTTCTAAATATTATTTCTTTTTCAAAATTTACTGAATGAACTCAAACTAACCATTATCACACTAAAAACCTACATTGCCGTCGAGTCCAGAGACATAATCATCTTAAAAGTTTTGATTTAATTTGTCAAGTCAAGGATCTGTGAACAGTGCAGTAAATGAAATAGTAAAGAAGAATGTGAAGTAGCTGGGGACAAGATATTTTGGTCAGTTTCGTAAAACCACTTATGACCCACTTCCAAAAGTGACTGAGGCATTTAGAGTCCTCAGTCATTTTGAAGATAAGACTTAGCCATTTAAGTTATTTGGGTCACGGAGTGCTGAATGAAGCAATACCTAAATACAGTGAAAGCTGCTATAAACAGTTTCCAGGCAATAGTAACAGTTTGCTGGGAACTAATCCCATGCATTGACTTTAGGTTTAAAATAGGGATATCAAGCGATTAAACAATTTAATCACGCTTAATCATGCAATTAATCGCATGCTCCTCCCCTTTGAAATGCCATGGAGGTGTTTCAACAGGGCAGCGCTCCATGGAGCCCAGGATCAGCTAGAGTTCCCAGCTGACCCCGGGCTCCATGCAGTGCTGCCCCTTTGAAGTGCCACGGTCGCTCCATGGAGTGCCCAGCTAATCCCAGGCTGCGCGTTTCACTGCCCCTTGGAAATGCTGCCCTTTTCAAACATGCATGGAGGCAGCATTTTGAAGGGTCAGCCCTGGAGCCCAGGGTCAGCTGGAGACTCCCCAGCTGTTCCTGGGCTCCATACAGCATTTCCCCAGAACCCGGGGACTCCTGGGTTTCTGGGGAAATGCTGCATGGAGCCCAGGATCAGCTGGGGAGTTCCCAGCTGAGCCCGGGCTCCACTGCCCCTTGGAAAAATGTGGAGGCGGTGTTTCTAAGGGGCAGCTGCTGCACAGCTGATCCCCGGCTCAGCTGTGAGGCAGCTGCTCCTTTGAAACACCACCTCTGAGCATTTTAAAGGGGCACTTCAAAGGGGCAGTGCAGCATTAACGCCTTCGATTAACACGTTAAAATATGTAACGCATTAATCCTGGACTAAGTTAATTGCAGGCATTAACGCATGTCAATTGACAGCCCTAGTTTAAAGAGATTCAGATATTGGGAACTGCATGCTGCTTATTGAGAACTTTTTTGGGAAGAAGGACCCAGGAATGCAGATAAGTTTGTGGAGCTGCAGACAGGGAGGGAAGCACTGGGGAGGTACTTTTAGTGGCTGCAGCCGAGCTAACTTGCCTGCACTCAGAGGTCTAACAGGAGGTGAGGGACTGAAGCACCTGTATCACCACCAAATGCAGGAATCCCTGCCAGAGTCCCAGCACTGCAAGCTGGGAGGAGAGGCTGTGGTTAGAGCAGCAGCAGGAAGCCCAGATGCAGCCTAAAATGCCAGAGCTTTCCACCTGGAGTAGGGGCTCTGGGAACACACATTGCTGCATGGTATCTCTTCCATTCCTGCTGCTTCCTTACTGTCCTCTCCCAGTTTATAGGAGTACTGGGCAGCTTGGAGTGTCCTCACTGCCTGCCTGTCTTCCCCTGCTTCTTAAGGAAGGCATGTCCCAATATTTTCTCCACTGTCACGAGCCCTAGAAACCTGCCTTACGCTCACTGGCAACTGTTGGATGATGACAACTTTTTTGTTGGCTGTGTATGCAGAATCTTTTGTGCCATTAGAATTCTGGGCATAAGTACCTAAGTAACATTTGCAAATTAGATTTAAGCTCCTAAATCTTGTAGGAAAATGTTACCATTAAGGACCAGCAGCTAAGTTTCTGAGTAATACATAACTGTCTAAAGTCTGCTATTCCCATAAACAGCAATGGGAGTTGTTGACATTCTTTTCAACTCTTTGGAAATGTAGATCTCTGTCATAGGTTAGTTTGCCTGGAGCACTCCCTTTCAGAGTCAATCCAGATAATATTTCTTAGTGCCAATAGCCTTTCTGGGGTAAATTTGTCACAATAGAAAGCCTGCCGCCCAGACTCAATGGTCCCCAAACTATAACCTAGAAAAAACATCAAATACAGACTTGTCATCCTTTGCCAAAGCCTGGCTCACCAGTGCAGCCCCATTGTTCCTCACTGCTACCAGGTCCCCAGGGCAGACATCTCCTGCCCCTCCACCAGGACAGCCAAGGCGTGGCCTTCTAACTGGAGTATAATCCAGCTTTTCCCTCCGCAGCCTCTCTGCTGGCAGCATCCTAGCCACAGGAGCATCCCTCACTTACCCTGGTCCTCTCTGGTTCCAGCCCTGTCAGTGGGTAATTTCCTCTGTTCTGCCTTCAGCCCCCTGCATCTCTTAGCTATGTTCTCAGGTTTAAAGTCAGCAGACAATTCCCTATTGCTGCTGGTGCTTCTACTCCTTGCTTCAGCCCTCTCTAGGCCTAGCTCTCTAACTTGGATATAGCAACTTGCAAATACCTCTTGCTGCTCCCTTTGCCTTCAGACTTCCCCCAGAACCTCCTCCTCACCTGCTTCCTTCTGGGACCTCCTCCAGTCTCCCCACCTCTGGCAGCTGTCACATGACCTGCATGGCCCAGTCTGCTGTGACTCGGTGGGAGTCTTTTTCCTAGCTTTCTTCAGGGACTTCTCTGGTCTCTACCTGATCATGAGCCTTTAAAACCCCAGGTGCTTTCCTATCTTCTTACCTGACCAAATTGAGGGCATCTGTCCTGGCACAGAGGAGCTGGCTATACTTCATTTACAAGGGCCAGCCATTTTGTGACAGTGTCAGTCTGGATTTTCATATTTAAAATGCAATTGTAAAGCCCTGTCTTCTGCTGTACCTTTCAGGGGTACAGCACAGAAGGGTGAGTATAGTAGGGGGTATGTGCAGCTGTGTGTGAGTGCAAAAGTTACTTTGCCTCCTTGTGCACCACTGGTATTCCAGACTGTTCCCAGAGTTACAGTATGCTATAGAAGTCTCAGGAAAGCAAAAGAAACAGATGAGTTACTATCATCCTACAAAGTACCAGGTTTGTGAAGTACTATTGTGGAGGTTACATATGAAGGATGGCATCTGTTCAATCCGAGTGCCTCCTCTTGAGCACAAATGATATTAGTGACATTAAGTGACATCCCCATGGAGCTGGTTTGTTCCTCATCCTTAGAATTGTCTTCTTGTGAATATTACATTCTCTTGTGAAGTGCTTTAGATTTTCAGTGAAATGCCCTGCATAGTGCCTGGTGGGTTGTACTATATTAAGTATCAAACTATATGTAAAGATCATACTATGTGATCAACATTTTCAGTGACAGATCAGTATTTCTGGAATAAAACTCCAAAGCACTCCTCTCTCGGTTGCCATTCACTTTAATTCCAACAAAATTTACTATTTGAGTTAAGTATTGTAAAATGCTCTCTCATGGGGGAAAATCCTGCCTTCTGATTGAGTCTGCATGGCTCGACATGGCACAAGAATAGTGTCTTCCTCTGCCAGCCTCAGTTTAGCATGGAAGGTGCTCCATGGCTGCTTGCATCACAGGGCAGCAGTTGTCTTTCGTGCCCAGTTCCACTACACCCTCACGTGATAGTGAGGGGGATGGAGACTCTATATGATGCAATGATGTATACCCCATCTTCCACTCTCCAATGAATGGGATGAAAAAAGTCATGCAGCAATCAATTACAAGGTACACAGCCTCCTTGTTGACTGTCCATAAGTCCTGCAGTCCCAGTATAGCCGAAGGGTTTCTCTGAAACAATAGAGCTGGAGACAGGATTTGACAGGGCAATTTTTTTCTCACACAGACGGTATTTCCTACAGAGGCTCAAAGTACCAAAATCTGACTTGCAGCCTATTGAGCCCCATGGAAGTTAGGTAGTAAGCTTGGGATAATCTGTTCTATATGCTTATAATGGGGCTAGGCCCTAAGGTCAAATGGGCCATAGAGAACTCCTTCAGGCAGCTAGAGTGGCTATGAGGAAACCAGCCTATCAGGGGCCAGGAGGGACTATATAAGAAGCTACAGGATTAGAGGCAGTTTAGTTGCAGCTCAGACCTGGAAGGGAGAAGGTCAGGGGAGGATGGCTGGCAGAATCTGGATCAGCTCAGAGTGGAGAGCTGTTGAAAAACTGATGAACTGCAATAGAGCCCTGAGGTAAGGGTGAGGACTTGTCTCCAGGAGGGGAAGACCTGGAGGCACCACTCTTATTCAGAGTGAGGCAACAAACTGAGGGAATGGCATTGAACTGAGACACATTCTACAAGGGGCACCAGGATGGGTCCCTTTTAAAGTATATACCAGAGAGCTGAGTAGCTTCAAGGCTTTTAAAACTGAAGTAGTGCAGGAACCTGAACTTAGCCATATGGGGCTGCTTGAGTGAGGTGAGTGTCAACCCTGTTCCAATGCTATACAAGAGGTTTTTCAGATGACTAATCTAATGTGCAAAAGATCTATGAAATCCTGGAGCAAAGTGCCATTATGAGAAAATGGTTAACATATTTGGAGCTAAGGATAATTCTGTGATTGAGTTTAACAATAATCTAATCCTATCCAACTCTGAACTTCCTTCTGAGAGCAAATCAGATTCTAGAAGAGTGGGTTGTGAGTAACATACCTGCAGGCTGCATATAATTCACAGGAGGTGATGGGGTGGGGGAATCTATAATTTGCAGTTTTACATGCCATGTGCTAGCATCTACAGTTAAAATAGTCTTTTTTAGACCAAGCCACATGAAACACCAAACAGAGCCTGAGGGAGACAAACATTATACATAGCCCAAATCTGTCACAAAAATTAAGCAGAAGAAAGCTTTGCCTGAGCTCATACACTATATATTTTGCTGGATCTAGATGGTAAGCTGACAAGCCCAATCACTTTCACTGAAGTGCCTCATAAGACAGACGATAAACACATCAATTTCAGTACCACCTGAAATAATAAAGGTAATTTGCTGAAACATCATTTAAAGCATGCAATTAGCCAGTATAGGGTGGTGATATGTCTAAATTTCTAAAATATGGTATAATTCCAACAAAGGTGATAGACTTGTGCAGAACTTACTACTGTAGTGAGGTTTTTTGGTCGCTGTTATCAGAATAGATAACTGTAAAATTAAAAATTGTAATATGCAATCTTAATGGGGACCATGAAAACAAAGGCAACTCTGCAATGAACAATACATAGATGGCATGAGTTCATAAATGATTTTCTGTAGGTTTCCTCCTTTAGATAAGATGCCATCCTTCTTGGTATTTATGACTAGAAGATTTATCTGACATTGCTTGGGTCCTTAACTGAAATATTTTTTTTCTTCATTAAATCATTGCGCTGGGGTGGAACTAGGGATGAGGGTTCAGTATGCAGGCCGCTCTAGGGAGAGAGAACAAACTCAGCCCTCTGTCACTGCAGCAGCTTGGGGCCAGGTGAGAAGCATCTGTCCATGGCTGCTGCAGTGGACACAGTTGGGGGACAGACACACACACACAGGAAAACAGAAAAACTCTCTCAAATATATAGTAGATAGCTGTCCCTTTCTCCACTCCTGCTCCTTGCTGCCCCAATGGGGTTTTAGCTGTCACAGTCCCCATCTCTGGGCCCTGGCTGACTCCCTGTTGTCATTCTACACTATAACTGTTTCTCATAAAATGGAAAAGGAAGAGTCTGCTAACAGGGACAATCACATTCCAGGTACATCCCATTGCCTTTGCACAGCCAAACCCCTCCCTTGCTTTTAAGTTATAAGAGGAAGCTACAAACCAAATTTGGCAGTCCTAGCTCTTACAGTTTAGGAAGAGTTCTTGAACAGACTCTCAGATGGATGGACAGACTTTCTCAATTATATAGTGGATTGTGAAGAAATGCATCTTCTGGAAATCAAATTTATTTCAGGCTCTCTTATTTCAGAACAAATGTATTTCCATGAGATATTAACAGATTTACTAAAATTAGCACAGAATAATAATTTTATACTCTGGTTCTCTTTTTCCTCCTCTAAATCAAGTAGAAACTTCTTGTTGACACTTGTTGAGAGGATTTCACATCAGATTTCTGCTGGTGATGAGACAAATACCTGATTTGTGTGTATCCTTGACATTCCATGTGGCAAATACTATGCATGAACCTCTATGTCTAGTCCATCCTGCCTCAGAATAGTTAGTTGCTTTCAAAAAAGGGTCACAGACACTTAAAGCAGTACTTTCTTACTCTGAAACGCTGTCATCAAGAAAAAAAATTGTAAACAGAGATTCAGTGGCTCAAGGAATTACTATAATCAGCACAACAGTTGCCCACTGAACTTACAGGTAGCACATCCAATCTATATAAATGCATATCACAAAGAGAGGGCAATTATGAAAATAGGAGGGACCAAAACATGACAGAAGGGGAGATACAGCTGACATATAACAAGGAAAATAGCAGCAGCTCAAGCTACTACATCAATAGTTACTGCAAATCATGTAGCCCAACAAGAGAAATCAGAGAATGAAGGCTTCACCTCAGCCTTCTGAGGGAACAATTGAGAGCACTTGGATTTCAATGACAAGAATGCTTAGCTGTACTGAGAATTCACACAGATAGTTTTATGGAAAATGGAACACAATAGAAAGGGACTTATGTGAAAAAAGTAATAGTGTGCCATGGCTCTAAAATGACATGTCTATTTCAATTACATCTAATATAGCCAAGCGGGTTCTGTAACCTTTCATCATACAAGTTGAACTTACTCATGCCTCTAGTCCCATTCATGTCAGTGGGACTTCTTAGATGAGAAATGGTTGCAGGATCAGGCCCAAGAAATGAAATAAATCGATGGCCTGCCTATATTGCAGTTGGACATATGATTGGATATGTTTTGACATGCATTAGCTAGTGTGGGTGAGCACCAATATCAGTGAAGCCATGATAGCACAGACCTCAGCGTAGACAAGTCATTGAAGAAACTACACAAGACCTAGGTGAGCCTATACAGATGTAATGATTTGACAGATATTGATACTCCCAACAGCTGGATCAAAGCGATCTCAGATCCATCCATGCATGTTGCAATCACATGCCTGATTGTAGTGTAGCCATATTGATAGTTATGACATTTTACAGTAGCTGAATTTAATAAATATGAAAAGGAAGGGCTTGGTATTGCCTATAAATAGGTGTAAAAGGGGCTGAGCTTTTTACATGCACCTTTCTCCCCAATCTGGAGCTCCAAAATCTATCCGACTCTGGACTTATGTACAGAGACTGTATATTGTGATGTACTGTGCCCTACTGTGTACTGACTTTGTGACGTGTAAAAGCTGCTTAGTTCATTATTCCTTAGTTCATTATTTTTTATCCTTTAAATTATTTGACTGGGTTTTATAAACCAATATAAATCATGGCTTTCCACTATATATCTAAACACACAGATAGGGTTTTTAATACATTATGTGATGTTTTTATATAAACACACAGACTTATCTAGTATTGCCCAGGCCTTTCAGGGTAGGGGGCTGGGAATATGAGGGGTACAACAGTCGGAGCAGAGCCTTGCCCTATGTGGGGGGGGGAAGGGCAGGAGGCTGGAACATGGGGAAGGGGGTGCTTGAGGTGGGGGGGGTCCCATCTGGCAGGGCTTTTTCTCCCTCCACTCCCCTGTTGGCAGGGACTCTTCTTCCTTTCAGCCCCCACCCGTCACCAGGGGCCTTCTGTCATCCCTAGCCCCTTCTGGCTGCCAGGGGCCTTCTGTCTCCCCTCCTCCCCCCACTAGCGCCTTGGCGCTGCAATCAAGGGCCAGGGTGAGGTGTTTGGGGCAGGATGCTACTTGCTCGCCACCAGGCTGGGTAAGACAGCAGAACCCCAGCCCTGCTGGCCACTATCTTTGTGGTGTGACTACCCCCAGTAGCCACTCTCAGCATTGTGTCCCTCCTCTCTCTCTCTTTCAGTTATGGAAAACAGTCCCATTCCCAGCACTTCCAGTTTTCTTGGCACAGCCAAGCCCTGACCTTGCTTTCAGTTAGGATAAGAGGAAGCTGCATACCAAATTTGGTTCATTTAGGAGGAGTTCTTTAACAAACAGACAGATACACAAATCTCTAAAATATATGTAGATCTAAAACTACATAATTTTATGTATTGAAATCCCTACTTTTTCCAAGAGGAGATAATCTAGTTATCCAGTCACAGTTCAGGATAACTGTACCTCTATGCTCTCCTCATTGTCCACAAATACGCACAAACTAAGCTTCTTATTCAACAGCCATTACTCTCTAGGGCATGTCTAAACTACATTGCTCTCTCAAAAGAGGGATGTAAATGAGGCAGATCAAAAGTGCAAATGAAGTGGGGAATTTAAATATCCCTCACTTCATTTAGATCAATCGCACAGCATTCTTTTGAAAAAGGGTGCTTCAAAAACCGCTGTCTAGACGTGGTTCTTTTGGGGAAAAACCAACCCTTTTTTGAAAGATCCCATACTCCTCACTTTTTGATTAGTACAGGATCGTTCAAAAAAGGGCTTTTTTTTTTTTTTTTTTTTCCCCAAAAGAACCGCGTCTAGACAGTGGTTTCACTTTGGAAATACCCTTTTTCGAAAGAACCCTGTGACGCGATTATGCAAATGAAGCACAGGATATTTAAATCCCCGCTTCATTTGCACTTTCGATCTGCCTCATTTACATCCCTCTTTTGAAAGAGGGATGTAGTTTAGACATATCCTAGGGAAAGAGACCTGCTTTCTCTCCCTTCTGACAGGAGTTAAGGCTGAACAGCTCCCCAATTTACACTGTGACATTCTCAGCAAGTCAGACTGCCTAAAAGCCCCATGTCTGTGCTAGGACTCCCCTCCAAGAACTACGGAAAGGGTAATTGCCTGCCGTTACAAGTGGCCACATAGCTCTTTCTGAGTGAACGCATTTATTCATAAGGTGAAAACATTACAGAGAACCTACAAAACCAATCAGAGTTGCTACACACATGCTAAAAGTTTTATCAGAGGCCCTCTGTCAGTCTTATGGGCTGCCACAAGCCAAGCCCATCCAAGTCATTTGCAAGGATTGGGTCTCCTTCCTTGGATGGACAGTCCTGTCTGCCTGCTGGATCAGGAAAGGTCCTGCATGTGTTTAACCTCAGACTGTTTATCCAAAAGTGCCTTTTCATCTGGTAGTCTCTAGAGAATCCAGTTTGAACTAGTATGTATGAGCCTACCAGAAGGGGGTACCTGGCTGAGTTGCCTTAATCACCACTCACTGCTTTTAGTTCCAGGAAAAGCTATAGTAGCCCTCCTCCATGCAGATGAATGCAAGTATACATATACCATTCACTTGAAATAGTGGATCCCAAAGATCCTGCAGGAAGTTATGTCTGTCACCTCTCTGAGGAGAGATGTTTCATGTTCCTGGCCCACAATAATATATTAATGCAAATGATATTTAAATACTATTGTAGGACATTGGTGTATCAATCAAAGTTACTAGGGACAATTCAGTGAGTGATCCAGAAGTAATGTAATTTTAAGATCTGTTTTAGAAGATGGACAATAAGGGCACGTCTACACTGCAGGGCAAAAGTTGAATTAAGCTACACAACTTGAGCTATGTCTCTTGCGTAGCTTGAGTTGAAATAGCTTAATTCAGCTTCTGGCACTGTCTCAACAGCAGAAAGTCGAAGGAAGAACACTCTTCCTTCAACTTCCCTTACTCCTCATGAAATGAAGGTTACCATGAGTCAGAGTAAGAAGTCTTCCAGCTCACTATTTCAAAACAATGGCTTGTAGCGTAGACTCTTTGTTGTTTCAGAATAACTACACAGCAATGTTATTTTGGAATAACATCAGGTGTACCCTAAGGGACTAGAGCTGGGAGAATAACTGATTGTTTTTGTTTTTTTTTTTAATTTTGATGGTAGCTCCTAAAAATTAAAAAACAAACAGTCAAACTGAGCAGGGATTCCAGAGCAGGAATTTGGATTTGGGGTTTCCCATATTTCAGGTGAATGCCCTAAACATGGATTGGGGGTACCTACAATGGCAGCACTACCACCACCTGTTCCTCTTCTTTCTCTGGCCATTTTGTGAATAACTTAATGAATTTGTCAAATTCTCAGGTTATTTTGGATCAACTAAAAATTGTATTTTTTAGTGAATAAACTACTTATCCAAAAAAAATCACTGAGTTGTACCCGGGGGAAAACCTACATAGTGTATCAAGCGTTGACAAACCAAATCTGGAAGAATTGTATGATAAGAAATAGCAAAACATAATTAAGCATTAGATTATGAAGTATTTTAGAAAACAGGAGGAATATGTATATCAGAAGAAGTAACTGATACAATATACCTTTAGAAATCTCCAGTTCTTTTTTTCTGCAGCCTAGACTCTTTCTATCATTGCCATCAGGATAACATCCATGCATTGTGTGCATAGCTACCATTGGAGACACATTTATGAGTGTCAGTGGAATGATTTACAACCTAGTTTATGATTTGCACCTTTTTTATTACAAATAAATTATTGTAATCTTCCTCCTGCTCTTAAAGCTTGTTTTTTTGGTGGTTGTTGTTGCTGTTACACCCAGTAAAAGTCTTATCAACAACACCCTCCCAAAACTAAAGTCCAAAAGGCTATAGAGAGACTACTGAAGTGAATTGTTGGGAAGTGCCTCTGTTTTCTTTTAATTTTAATGTTGAATTATAACAATTCTATTCATGTCTTTTCTAAGGTCTTCTGTGTCAGTTACTTGTTAAGTTTCTCTTGTATAACATTCCTCTTGCTCTTTTTTGTTCTTGTTACTTTTTCCAAAATGTTCTATTGACCAGACTTTAAAAGCTTGCATTTAAGTGCCTAAATAAATGGTCTGATTTCCAAAAATAGTCAACATCTTGCCCCTCCCATTGAAACCAACGCCAGCTGCTGGGTGTTCCTGAACTTTTGAAAATCTGGATAACTCATTTAGGTGCCTAATTGAGAGAGGTGATCTTCAGGGCTGGCCTTACCATGAGGCGAACTGAGCCGGCAGCCTCAGGTGCCAGAGTGTGTGGGGGGTGCCACTAGGACCCAAAGTGTAGAAAATTGTCTGCTGTTGGTGCATATGTATTCTCTCTGATCTAGATGCACAGAGATGTTGGAGTGCCATGAGAGAAGTAGAACAGGAAGAAGGTAGATATGAGACCTTTCAAAGTTTTGGCCCAAGCGAGGGGACATGGGGGCGTCATTTGAGCTCCCCGCCTCAGGTGCCAAAATGTTGTGGGCTGGCCCTGGTGCTCTTTTGAATGTTTTCAATTTTCTCAATGTTTGACCCTATCAGTTTTTGCCTTTCCTCCACAATTCTCATCTAATCCTGTGTGTTAGAATTCCTTGGTATTTTCAAGGAAGGAAAGGTATGCATGGATCCAACTGTGTGACACTTTTTTATGACTGTTTAGCATTCTGACTGTTTGGTATAAAAGCCACTCAGAACATACTTTCAGTATAGAATCTAGATAATGGCATCTAGCAAAATCCAGAGCTTGTGTTACATACAGAACAGGGATTTTATTATGTATACTGCCAGGGATCAGATCGCTTCCAAGCATTATAACCTTCAGCTATCGAAAATGTCAAGAAATGTCATGGCTATATAATAGCTAAATTTTCTATCAAACATTTATAATATACTCTAAATGAATATGTGGAATAAAAGCACTTTGTCAAACAATACATCTATTCACCATGGAGGAAAAATGGGCTTATGGCAGATCACAAAGAAATGTTTTTGTTTAGAATCCAATATCATTAAAACAAACTTAAGTAGATTTTTAAAAATCTTTTCTATTCTCAGTTATTCTGGATTTGCACTAGTGTAATTCATGTGAATCACTGGGAGATTTCTTCATTCTGAAAGCAGAACTTGCTCCACAGTTGGTTTTTATTTTGGTTCAGAATTTTTTTCCTCCTAGCTCTGCTGCTGAGCCGCATCAATATCAGATGCCTTTTGAAGACAGAAGCAGTGACAACAGTAGACACAGGCCCTTGCATTACAAGAAATGTGCAGAAGGTAGGACAGAAGCAAGCCCCAAAAGTGCAAGAAGTGCATATGTGGAGTCCAGTCTGAAGTTAGATCCTATATTTAAATGACTAATGCAGCAGGTAAGACCTTTCTTGTGCATATGTGACAAATATGCACAACCAATGAGAGTAGTAACTGGAGTGTTTTTCACATGAAGCAAGAGGGTCCAGGTCAAGTTTCTTGTCAGAACCTTAGGGGGGTAGTCCCCATCCTACTCTAGTGGGCATGGACCCTTGCTTCAATCATTCCTTAGAGCATACTGCAGCCCAATGGCTGGACAGTATGCAAAGTAGAGGATGCTGCTTGCTTCCCTCAGAATCTCTCTCCTCTTCTATGTTCAGCTCACCCCTCTTGTTCAATAGAGCCCCAGCGAGTTCTGCTGCTAAGGGCTTTCAGCAGGGATGTTGGATAGCATGTAATTGAATAGTCTTGTAACAAGATTAAATGTTAGCAGTTACGTGATTATTTGATAGTCCCCAGGGAGCCCCACTTCCAGGGAGCCCCCTGCCACCCCTGCTGCTGCTTCTCTATCAGAGGCAGCAATGTGGGTGGCAGGCAGGAGCTGTCTGTGAGGGGAGCCAGTTTATAAACCAGCTCTCTGCACAGATGGGCTCTGCCTACCACCCTCATCTGTACCGCCCTCTTGGATCCCGCCCCCCCACAATGGACAGGGACTGCTGCCATGGAGCAGCCTCTCTGTGGCGGGTCCATGCTTGCTGCAGACAGAGGCTGTTTCACAGGATGCTGGAGCAGCCTCTGTCTACATGGAGCTCAGGTCCCCCGGACAGGGGCTGTTGCTGCTGAGCAGCCTCTGTCTGTGGTGAGTCTCGGTCACTGCAGACAGAGGCTGCTTTGTGGCAGCCTCCCCTGCGATCCCCCTTCCCCACCCCATATTGTTGCCTCTAATAGAAGCAGCAGCACAAGAGGGGGCAGGTGGCAAAGCGGACCCAATGCTGGGGGAAACCAGCTTTTAAAACAGCTCCCCCCAGCACTGGCTTCTGCCTGCTCCCCCCCTTGCTGCTTCTTACAGAGGCAGCAGGGGGAAAGGGGCAAGCAAGTCCATGGAGCTGGCACACGTGGGGATCTGGCTTGAAAGCCCCTCCTCACCATCCATGCTGCTGCTTCTCTATCAGAGGCAGCAGCGCAGGAGTAGAGGGGGCAGGTGGATCCGGTGCTTGTGGGAGCCAGCTCCTCATGGGCATCACCTCCCACTCCCCACCCCTTGCTGCCTCTGATACAGAGGCAGCAAGGGCGGGGGGATGTGTGTAGTCAACAAGATTAACTGATAAGCTCAGGCTTACTGGTTAATCATGTAGTCTGTTAACATCCTAGCTTTCAGGGCTGTTTCAAAGGGTGCTGATCTAGTTCTGTATAGTATGCAGAAATGCAGGCAGGTGTCATGGGGTTCACTACATAGAGCTAAGACATCTCTTTGCAGCCCCTTTTGG
Organism: Rafetus swinhoei; assembly: GCA_019425775.1. Lineage (NCBI taxonomy): Eukaryota > Metazoa > Chordata > Testudines > Trionychidae > Rafetus > Rafetus swinhoei. The sequence goes on from CM033427.1 coordinate 63,357,980, forward strand.
CACTAGCTCAGAACCAGACTTCTGCTCCCTCCTTCAGTTTCTCGCCACATGCTCCCTCAGGCTACTCCGTTGTCATCAGTCAGGGTGCTCCCTCTTCATAGGTTGACCATCTGGCCAGATCCATCCCCCAATAGTTTTCCTCTTCCAGAGCATCAAAGTGAACTGGGCAATCTGTCTCATGCAGTCTCCAATCTGTGCTACTTGTCCTGTAGCTCCTAGAGGAACCCACGCATGTCCACTACTTTGGGCTCCAGCCCTGGGAAAACTACAACCATCAGCCAAGGTCTGCATTGTCCCAGCTTTTCTGTTTCTCTGAGTTGCTTCCTACTTCATCCTTCTTTGGGCATGCACCTCCCTCAAGATCAGGATCCTACAGCTTCTACTTTCCGCCTGGTGGTGTTCTTTCCCTCTCTAAGCTCAGAGTGACTGCAGGCCTTCACTTTATAGCCCACACTTATGCTCTATTTCCTTAATTTTTTGTCCCTTTCCCAGATGGGCTTCATCATCAAGTCAACATTTATCAGCCCTGACTCTCCTATGTGTGGCCTGCCACTGGTATAAGTTCTCTTTATTCAAGCCTGGTCTGGGATAGGTACACCATCAGAGCAGATATTTGCTTTTTTCCATTCTAAAGTCAAATTCTGACATCAGATGGCTATGCCCAATTCCCACTGATATCAATGTACATTGTTCTCAGCTGCTGGAGGACTGAATTTGTCCCTTTAATTTTTCCATTCTGTAAATAAAATAGTGTAAGTTCTGCCTGACAGAGCATGCTGCACAGCCTGAATAATTTTTGCTTGAGGTGATTAATCAAGCAAAACATTCGGAATAAACTTAGAAAAGGTGGCGTCCGCATATCTCATTTGAATATAATCATACTTGGAGTCAGAACATTCTGAATGATTGTTCTAAGTATCAAACTCAAGAATATATCATTTTAATAGGAAGTATATCATTATGTTTTAGTCCAGGGCACTTTTGTAAATGAGATGTTTGCCTAAATGAGTTTATCCCCCCTGGTAAAATGAAAATAAATAAATAAACCATATGTGTAGAATTAATTCAGCATGTTAAATTGTATTTAGAACTCACTTTTGTGCAATAAAACTGCAGTGCTTCTGTGCATACATCTGTATAGAAGATATGATAAAATGATCTGCAGAAAAATCAAATCTTAGTAAATATGTTAACTACTTTAAATGAAATAACCAATAATTACTTTTGTCATAGTAATTGCATATGGATGATACCAAATGTCAAAGTTTATCAATTAGGATAAATAATCAGATTAATTATTTGTTTTTAAGGATATGTTGATTCTGATCACATCCAAAATGATTTTCCCATTTTAATTTTCTGTTGTGACTTTTCTGCTTTTTTAAAAATATTCCTGGGAAAACTGAGTTGTTTTATAAACTGTTTATATACATGTGAATTACATCCATAAAGAAATGTTGCCATTTCTACTTGCAGATGTAAATTGTCATTTAGCAGAGAAACTACACAGAAATATTGAAAGTGCCATGCCAACTCAGCATTCCATGTAGTTCCATTTCCTGTCTCTCTCAGTGGATGGGACTTTGTACTGCTGTCCATCATACATGCCAGATTATTTAAAACATATAAAATGCAAATCAAAATTATTTCACCGTGCACATAATTTTGCTGTTAGGCTAAGTTATTTTGATGCTTATCGGCTATATATTTAGCACTCTGGACCCCCATCAGTGTCTCATAAAAATTCCATTATAACTTTCCATTCAGGATGTTAGCTTCTGGAACAACTGTACCTCTGAAGCCTGTAAAATAAGTCTGAAATACTGTTAAGACCCAGTTGCACAGGATTCAGGTCTGGGATATCCAAGCACAACTCCATTGAGCTGAATGGATTTGTTACAGTTTTATAGCAGAAATTGATAGCTGAAGCATCCATACAGATTTTAACTTTTGTGCCACTAAAGAGAAGTAGCTTCTTAAGTAATATAAGAGTACTTCAGATATTAGCACATGGCTTGTCACATCAGGCCTTCATCTATAACATACCAGCCTATGAAGAGTTTGAACCTTGGAAACCATAAACATGTTGTGATGAGATGCTCAGTACACAGTATTCACAAGAAGGAATTAATGGGAGCTTGCAAGCTCAATCAGCTCAAATTCAGCAGGTGTCAAGCCAGGAGGGAGGTGCTAAAATGCTCGAATGTGGCTCAGATGGGGAGCTGGCTAGAGCAGGAGGGAGATGGAAGATTTTCTGACTCCAAATGGAGTCACTCTGGAAACAGAAGAAGAGTCTACTAGAAAAGAAGAGAGGCTATAAAGTGGGGAAGGAAGGGGGTGAACTAAAGAGCAGTAGGAGAATCAAAGGGTGATATGGAGGGGGACAGGTGGGAAGCAAAGCTGAGGAAGAAAATCAAAATTACCATTGTAAAATGTCAAAGAAATAAGAGTAGGTCATGTTAACCCTGTGAAAGTAGCTGACTGGATTAAACAGGATTTTGTAAGATGGGGATCTTTTAGTTGAATGTACAAATAAAAGTGAGCTGATTTAAAAAAAAAAAAACTAAAATACTAGGGAAAGTTAAAATAAGTCACTTGCTACTGGAGTATTTGAAACAAAAGGAGTCAGCTATGGAGTGCCGTTGGTCAGTTCTAATCATGAAATAAAGATTTAGGCTATGTCTACACTACCACTTATGTGGGTATAATTTGTCACTCAGAAGTGTGACTAGGCCACCTCCCTGAGTGATATAAATTACACCGACCTAAGCACCTTTGTGCACTGTGCTTTGTGGGAAAGGTTCTCTTGAAAGCATAGCTACTAGCTCACTAGCAGATTAATGAAATCAAGAAAGCTCTCGCCTGTTATCTTAAAGCAGCTACACCAGTGGTGGGCAGCCTGCAGGCCAAATGTGGTCTGCAAGGGCTTCACCTGCAACCCACAGATCCCCTATCTGCCCTACTTCCCCATGTGGCTCTCACATACTGGGGCACTGGAGCTGCACACTTCCTAGTCCTCCCCCTCCTGCTTCTTACCAGAACTTTTGGAGCATACAAATTGCCTGAGGCATACCTTGTCCCCACTCCTCTCCCTTCCTCCCAGTCCTGAAATGCCATAATTCAGCTGTTTGTGGCTGTTCAAACTCTGGGAAGGAGGGGGAGGAACAGGAACAGAGTGTGAATCAGTGAATGAACTCTCCAAAAGTGTTGGGAGGGAGAGGAGTGTGAAGTGAGAAGCTTTGGTGCCCCAGGGCATGAGAGGTCTGGAGGGGAGGATGGTGAAAAGGGGCCCACTTAGGGTTGCTAGGTGTCCGGTATTGACCGGGACAGTCTGGTATTTTTGGCTCCTGTCTGGTTTAAAAAAAAATTCAGAAAATAACAGACACTTAATGTCCGATATTTTCTGGATTTTCCCCCCCCAGCTAGGGGGTGAAAATACCAGATTGTCTGAGTCAATACTGGACACCTGGCAACCCTACACACAGTCAGCAATCGGGCCCAGCCCCACCTCATACCAGGTTCTGCAGGGGAGCTGTCTGGCCCAGAGCAGGGAGGGAGGCAAGATGGTCGCTGGCTGCCGGCAGCCTGTTAGGAGAGGCAGAGCCTAGCCCCTCCTGTTCTTAAAGGGGCCATGCTGGTTTTTAAAATTTTTTTGCTTAACTCTCTAGGTCCTTTTTTGCTCAACAACTTTGGTCCTCCCCCTTTTTTTCAACAATTTTTTTCCCCATTTTTTGGGGGGGAGAGTGGGGTGTTTGGTATTTGTGGTTAAACCATCTGGCAACCCTAGGCCCACTGAGGTGAAGGAGGGCCACTCTTGCAGCCCACACGCTATAGTTGGTTACCCATCACTGGGCAACCCTAATAAGCTTAATGTGGCGCAGCTGAACCACTGCAACTAGGCCACCTGTAGCATAGCCATAGCCTTGTACATCTAAAAATAGCTGGTTACATGCCTGTCATGTCAGCTAAACTAGCAGCAATGAGAGCATTGAACAGGAATGTATGCTCAGCAGCAGTCTTTTTTTTTTTTTTTTTTTTTTTATTATTATTCAGTCTTGGCCATTATGACAATTTTAAAAGGCCATCTCAATATGTGGAAGTTATTTAATCCATGACATTTTATTTCTAATAACAGCGATACATATAACAGCATCAGTACATGTAATGCAGGTTGGATCCCAGCACATATTGGGATAATAGGCAACAAATGGTGGCCAAAGCAGCTGAAAACACTGTAAGAAACAAAGATTAACATGGAAATGCCCGTACATAAACAGGAATTCAAAGGCACAGTATAGAAACATTTAAGAGGCATGGCAAATAAAATTGATTGGGGGGGGGGAAGAAGTCATTTTAAATTGTGCCCTAGAGTTGATGATGACGGCATAACTCAGGACTTGGATCAGACTAATGAAGTGTTTTAGGTTAGAGTACCAAATGGTCATTAGTCCAAAGATAGATTATGTATACTTTGCAAGGTGCAAAAAGGGCATGGGATATGTAAAGGCTTTAATAAAGAAAGGAAAAAAGCTTTCTGAGGAATTCTAATGTCTTCAGGTAACATTGTGGAAATGGGTATTTTTAAAAAGGCATCATTACATTACCTGAAAGATACAAGCTAAAGTGAGAGAATATAAACTGAGAAATTATACTTATTCCCAGCTATAAACTATTCAGTTAACCATGATCTTCTGGTCTGACCTTCTGACTAACACAAGCCTGAAGTCTCTAAATTTATTCCTGATTCAAATACAAAAAATACGATCTTTATTTAAACATTTCAAGTGATGGAGACTATAAACGAGTAGAACTCCAACTCCAGGTAAGTTGTTCAATGGTTAATCACCCTCACTGTTTAAAAACTTGCATTTTACTTCTAGTCTGAATTTTCTAGCCTTTAACACATTTGTCTGCTAGTCTGAAAAGCCCCCTGATAAAATTTGTACCCATTATAGTGTCAGCCGATGGTCAGGGCAGTGAGTGGTGTGTGTGTGGGTGTATTATACACCCGAGACTTCAACTGCCAGGACCGGGGTCCTTAGCAGCGGGCAACCTGGAAGAGGTTGACGGGCGCCCCAACGGATCTGTCCCTTATGACCGGCTGGAGTTCTTTTAAATTGTGCTTGGTTCTGTTACAGCAACTGAAGGAGTCAGGTTAAAGCTTAAACAGTTACTATTTTATTGTTACAGGGTAAACTTAGCTGTTAATGCTACTGCTGTGTTACAGATAACACAGCCACTACAAAAGGACAGGACAGAAATTACACTTAAAACAAAAGTCACTTACAGGTACCATGAAACCCTGTTGGTTCTCTGAGCTCTTATTAAATGCATGCAAAATAGACACATAGCAGGTATATATTCTCACCCCATGCGTTCCAGACTTGGCGTGGCCAGCGTCTTTCTCTCAATCCTCGGGAAGAAGTAGGGCGAGGTTGGGTGTCCCACAGACCTCGGGAGACAATCAATACCTGCCAGCAGGTATAGATGATTGAGCTCAAATGGGGTGGGCTACTAAACCCCTCTTTATACCCCTTGGGTCATGTAGGCTTCTTCCTGGTCTCAAGTGGCCAATTAGGAAAAATGGCTTTGAATGCCAAGTTTCCCACGAAGGGTGCAAAGCATAATTCACACCTGGGAAAATGCAGACAATGGGCACTTCTAATATGTGATGGGCGAAGATTCCTCTCCTGGGACAGTGCAGGCGTGTCAATTACTGGTACTAGCCATCAGGGCGGTGGGAGGCCCCAGGTTGTCAGCTAGCCCATTTACTGTCTGGTTTCTGTTTATGGTAGAGTCTGGGACAGGCAGCACACCTGCGTTCCCAGGGCATCAAAGGCTGACTGCCTTTCTCTTGCTCTCTTGGGGGGGGGAACAAGATGGGGTTCATGTCTGGCTACATATAGGTATTTAAATGTGATCAAGTGACTTCCTGACCTTCTTTTTGATAAGATAACTCTATTAAACTCTTCGAGTCCCTCATTATAAGCCATGTTTTCTAATCCTTTAATCATTTTCATGGCTCTCCAATAAACAGTCTTTAATTTTTCTATAGTCTCTTTTAACTGTGGACACCAGATACGGACCCTGTAGTCCAGTACCAGTCACACCAGTGCCACATAGTTTAACTGTCCATTCCCATGCCAATGCACATAGAATCCTACTTGATATTCCCCCAGGGTATGTCTACACTACAGCATTATTTCAAAATAGCTTATTTCGAAGTAACGCGTCAACACATAAAATGCAATTCGAAACAGCGTTTTTCTATTTTGAAATAGTGCATCCACATTGAGTGGACTCTGAATCGAAATGAAGGCTGGTTGGAACCACCTCAGGCAGGTCTTCAGGTCAGGAGTGTCTTTGTGTGGCTGCTGCCTGAGGCTTGTGCTTAAAGGAACCCCCTCCTCCCCGGACAGCCAGTTCCCAGGTTTCCCTGCTTGCTTGTCTACCTCAATGAGGGACAGCAAAGCATTTTGTCTCTGCATGCTCTGGATGCCCTCACTCGGGACACCACAGCACTCTGTAACATGGAGCCAGAGCTGCCCCTGGGCACTCTGGTGCTTCTCTTGGACGCGTTGCTGCGAGCCTGGCTGCACTTTCTGCAGGCTGCCATCCGGGAGGTCCATCAGGGGGCTGTCAGTATCCAGGAGGCCCTGCAGGAGCGCTTCCACCCTGAGGAGCACTAAGAGCCTCCCTGGTCTGCCCCACTGGGGGCTTGTACCTCATTCCTCCCTCACGTCCTTCCACTCACCCCTCCCTAACCCACCTTCCTGATGTCAAATAAAATACATGTATTTTCTCATGAATACAAACTCTCTTTATTTTACAAACCGGGGGGGGGGGAATGAAACTCTGGGGAGACTGGGGAAAGGAGGTGGGAGAGGGAAACTTGGGAGGAGGGAGATGGAAGGGGGAAGAAGGAGGAGGGGGAGCTCAGGGTTGGGGGTCTCGCCGGACCAACTTGATTGTTATGCGAACCTGCTCCTGGGTTCTCATGTGGCCTTTGGTGGCCAGGCTGGTAGCTATCCTGCCATAGATGACCGCATTCCTCCATCTAGTGTGGAGATCATGAATGTTCGGGGCATTGCCCCCAAACCTGAGTAAGGTCCATGATCTCCGCCCTGGACCAGGAAGGCGCCTACCTTCTCTGGGCCCTGGCAGGTTCCTGGGAGCTGGCAGACTGCTCCTGGGGAGTGGTGGAGGGCTGGCTGCCAGTGGCTTGCTGGCTCATGTTTTGGGGCCACTGGGTCAGGGGCAGTGACTGCTGGCTCTGGGCTGGCAGGCTTGGAGCTGGCACAGGCACTGTGGCCAGAGTCAACCCCTTTAAGGGCTCCGGGGCTGGGGGAGAGGAAGTTTTCCTGGTTGTGCCCATAGTGGCCACCAGGGCACCCTGGGAAGGCTGGAGGCCCCCTATTTCAAAATAAGCGTCTATACAGCGCTTATTTCTAATTAGCTATTTTGAATTTGGCATTATTCCTCATAGAATGAGGTTTACCAAATTTGAAATAAGCGCTCCGCTGTTGTATAGACACTAATGGCTGTTATTTCGAATTAACTTTGATGTGTAGACATACCCCTATTTACTCAACCATTTTGTTAATGCTGGAAGCTTATATCCAGCTGACTATCTAGTATAGCCCACATGTCAATTTTTCAGAGTTATTTTTACCAGAATAAATGTTCTCCTCATATAAGTATGGACTGCATTCTTTGTTTTTACCTGTGTGATCTTATATGTAGTCTTATTGAAACACATCAAGTTAACTTAGCTTGGATACAGTTTGCAATCTAAATTGCTTTGTAGACAGTGACCTAGAAAAATAGGTCTCCTCAAAACACAGTAATAAATCAAATCCAAAGAAACCTCACAGAAGCTTAGACTTTGTATCCAAATGGAATAGTCAATGTAAATGACAAGGGAAATTAATGACATCTTCATTTACAGAAATGTTAAGGAAGCAGAATTATCACAGTACTTAACTCATTTAATGTTCTCTAACTTAGTGGGTTGCTGAGTCTCTTCCTAACAAGAATGCATAATATTATTATTAAGATAAAGCATATCAAAATGAAACAAAATAAACCTGGTATTATGTCTATAATGCTGAGCTTAGTTCCTAATAATTTGATGGTCTAATAGTGTCTCTAGCAGTGATGAAGGTTTGGAGTAAAATTCTAGCCTCAGTAAGTCAATGGAATTGACTTGAATGGGATCAGGATTTCTCCACTGGAGTCTGGGTTAGGCATAGTTACTTACCTAAATTTCTTAATTCTCCAAAATTGTGCTACATGTCACAAAAAATCACTTTGATTTCCAATAATAGTGCTTCCAGTTGGGCTAGACATGCTATCTGCTTCCTGATTCCAGACAAAATATTTTAAAGATGAAACATAGCCTTCTTAAAAAATCAGAAAAGATTCACTGTCTGCTCTGGTGCAGAAGTATAAATTCAAAGTACAGTAAAACTCCATTGGTCCGGCATCCAATGCTCTGGCACTCCTGATGGTTCGGCACCATCAGGAACCCGGAAGTGCTCCAGCTGCCAGACAATTGGAGCTGCTTCCCGATTCAGCCGCTGCTGAAACTGACCAGCAGCTGAATCGGAAGCTGGGGCAGAGCAGCTGGGGTGCTGCCGGGTTGGTCCTGTAGCGCTGCCCCTCGGGGCTGCGGGACCAACCCGGCAGCACCCCAGCTGCTCTGCTCCAGGCGTCCCCAATTCAGCCGCTGCTGAAACTGACCAGCAGCGGCTGAATTGGGGATGCCTGGGGCAGAGCCGGACTATCGGAAGGGGGGGCTATGAGCGGTCCGGGGTGGCATCCCCCAACCCCACCCCACCCCACCCCAGACCCCTCATAGCCCCCCCTTCCGATAGTCCAGCATATCTGATAATCTGGCACCCCCGGGGTCCTAAAGGTGCCGGATTATTGGAAGTTTACTGTACCTCCATGAACTGGATTCATGTTGGTGTAATTTCAAGCATTCTGTGGCTTTCAGCTTGAGTTGTTTCCAGACTGGAAAAAAAAGGCCCCAGTTGTTTTCCCTGATTAGATCAGATCCATTTGTCATTCATGTACATAGTCGTAAAAATCTTTCTAGTGAAGTGCAATAACACATTAGAAACCCCAGGGCAGGATGAAATACAAGAAAACATTCTTTAAATCTGTCCAATTTCTGATTTTTTTTTTTTTTTTTCTACCAGTTCTGTTAAGTAGTTGGTTAAGCTATTGATGGCACCCACATAGCTATCTGGGCCCCTCACCACCAGGCATCTGTATACATCAACCAGAAGCGGTACTTTTCGATATTCCTGCAGGCTGTCATGGACCATCCTGGCCGGTTGATTGGGTCGGGGAAGGCACACAAAGCTGGAGTTGCAGAAGACACTGGCATCTTCCAGAAGGTTCACAACGACACTTTTTCCCCCAACCGCACCATCAGGGTCGGGGACATGGACATGCCAATGTGCATTTTAGGTGATGCGGCCTACCCTCTATTGCCCTGTCTAATGAAGCCCTACACCAGACACTTTGATCACACCAAGCAACACTTCAATGCCAGGCTAAGCAGAGCCCCAGCTGGATATCAGGGAGCAGCACCTCTCCCAAGTGGTGGCTGTATGCTGTATCCTTTACAATATATATGCAAGGAAGGGAAAGATATTCATACCAGGGTGGGAGGCAGAGGCTGACTGGATCCAGCAGAGCCTTCGCGAAGCTGTGCACAGCTACAATCCAGCAGGCCCATTGGGGGCTGTGTGCATCGGGGAGGCCCTGAGGAAGAGTTTCTCACAAGGACCCCAGTGACACTCTCCCTTGGGCCTCCCCAGTAGGGTCTGTGCATTACCCCTCTGTGTGCCTTTTCTCCCATATCCCTCCCTTTTCCCTCTCCCCTGTGGAGACAATAAACCACACTTTTTTTGTTTTGGAAAAATTGAACATTTTTTTTTATTTGGGGTAGAAGTAAATGGAGAGGTAGTGGGGAAAGAACCAGGGAGAGGAGGGGGTGGAAGGAGAGGCTCGGGGCTGAGGCTGGGAGTAGCACCTGACTCTGGTGGTCCCACCGTCTCAGATGCGGGAACCTTGGTGGCCATGGGAGGGGGGGCATTAGGGGGAGAAGCAAGAGGAGCAGGAGCAGGCACAATGCCAGTGATGAGTGCTTGTACAGCTGCGCAGATGGTGAAGCTCTGCTCCAGCACCTTCCGCCAGGTCTCTCACCACAGCTGGATGTCCTTCTCCAGTCCAGGGTGGACTGGATGTGCTCCTGCTGGAATTCCTTCTGGATTCTCCTGCAACGGTGGGTCACTCGGGGTTGGGAGGCTGCCACAGATGGTGTCAACCACCTTCCCCCCCTCGCAGCTGGTCTGGCTGTGGAGAACAGAGAGTCTGTCAATCATCCCTGGAGACATTGTGCCTGAAACCTTGCCCTCCTCTGTGAGCCGAGACCTATAGTTCTCAGCTCAGATGAAGGTGATGTGCTTGGAGCAAGGCCTTTCCTGCAGAAACATAAATATCCCCAGAGGAGCCCCCACTACTCCCATGTCCTAGGAACAAGCAAGCATGGGAAGACTGAAAGCCTGAAGTAAGATTAGAAGCCTGCAGGTAGGAGGGGGTCCACGTGGAGGCTGAGCTTTCCTTGGTGCCATGCACACACCAGATCCAGCAGTGGCAGGGTCCCACCAGGAGAGGACCTATATCCCTGCCCGCTGGAGGAGACGAGGGCAGTGTGTTGGGGGGAGTTGTGTATGAATGGCAAATCCTCAGGTGCCTCATCACACTGTCCCCACAAGCAGGTGCTGCCCCAAGCGTGCATGCATGACCATGTGCCATGTGTGGCACTCCCATGATGCCAGACTAGAGAGGTTCAACTTGTAGTCTGTTACCCACGCAAAGAAAAAGGGACATTTATATTGCAGAGTAAGGATGCTAAAGTGTGTGTGTGTGTGGGGGGGGGCTGTTAATTCAAAGAAGAGTAAATAACAAAGTTAAAATGTAGATAGAGAGAAATTATTTCATGTGATACTTATGGAAAATTATTTGGGGGGGAGAAAGTTATTTTCATTTTAAATGAAAAGAAATTATTTTGTAAGGAGATGTATTCAGTCTATGAAAGTTAATTTGCAATGAGAGATTTTTGAGGAATAGTTATTATAAAAAGCAGATTATATAATTGGAGAAAATACAATAGAAGTCAGGCAAAATAAGAGAGGCACTGAAAGGTCTCATTTGCTCTGAAAGGTTAGAGAACATAGGCTTGTGTTTTTAGCAGTAAAAAAAAGGAACAAAAGGACAAAGGGAATCTTATAAAATTTTAAAGAGAACAGAGCTGAGAGATGCATTAAGAGTATTTGATTTTCTATTGACAATGGAAACCAAAGAGAGACATTTTTAAACCCCTGGAAAAACAGAATTAAATATTAATAGACTATTGTGTACATACATGTGCTTCAGAGGAAAATGTCCATTTTTTTCCATTTGGCAAACATTATTATCTGCCTTTCTTAATTTTAATGAAGCTTTGAACTGGTCCCTCTATCTGTTTATTTCCATATTTTCCATCAATACCATCAATGAGTACAGTGCAGCACCAAGAGCAGAATTTTGTTACCAACTTCACTTAGCGAATTATGGGTAAAAAGTGTCTGAATCTGTTTCTGATGGATGTGATGCTGTTAGCATATTGTCATTAACTGCAGATTTCTGATTATGCTTGGCATTATGTGGGAAAACATCATACAGTTCTCTTTAGATCAGAACAAAGGTCTAAGAGCAAATTCAGTTTCATAAGTTTATCTAAAAACCTCTTATCAGTAACTTTAGATACTATTATCTTCTGGAGTTAATTTAGTAAATAAATGAAGCATTCTGAGAGAGAAATTTTAAAATGACTCATTAACTGTTATATTTTTGTTTACCATGATGAAACACCCATGTTTGTCCTAGGATATGAGAGACAAGGGTAGGTTTAGTAATATTTTTTCATTGGACCAACTTCTGTTGGTACAAATTTTTGAAACTACACAGTTCTTCAGATGCGGGGAAAGAAAACATAGTGTCAGAACTGAATCTCTAAGGGTATGTCTACACTGCATTCCTCTTTCGAGAGTTTTCTTTCAAAATAACCATGTCTAGACAGCGTTTCTTTTTCCGAAATAGGGTATTTAGAAATAGCGCCTGGACACGATTATGCAAATGAAGCATGGGAAATTCAAATCCGCACTTCATTTGCAATTTCATTCCTCTGAATTTGCATTCTTCTCTCGAAAGAGGAATGCAGTATAGACATACCCTATCCATTATGGTTAATAATCTGTCCTTACTTGTATTTAGCTCAGACACTCTGGTTTCTTTCTCTAGACCTGAAGAATTCTGTGTAGTTTGAAAGCTTGTACCTTTTACCAGCAGAAGTTGGTCCAATAAAAGATATTATGTTCCTATTTTGTCTCTTTGATTAGTTACAAACATCCACTGACAATGAACACAACAATGTAAAGGAATATATAACATGAAAATCAGTTATTCCACTCAGTGTCTCTTTTACTGGCAGCAGATCAACTGTTGGTATTGACTCAACAATAAAGAAATTTAGGTTAAACTGTAGTACTATCATATTCATAATCTGAGTTGAATGACATTTAAGTCCTGATTCACTAAAACAACTGGCTACTATGAGGAAGAATGTTCACGAAATGATTGCATGGTATAAACTAATCTGAATTATAACTGTTGACATTTTTACCTAAAACTTACAACATTCAGCCAACTCTTATCTCTGTCCCATTGATACTATTGGTACTACAGATGTATTTTTTTTTAAACTGTATGACTTTTATAATTTGATTAACTAGGGTCAAATTTCCATGGGGAGTAAAGCTGGTGTAAGCTTAGAAATGTATTGAATAACTTGTGTATTTTTCTACCCACTTATACCTTGTAATAAATTAGTCCTTCAGTTGTGTGCTAGAGCCAAATCACTTAGTTTATAAATAAAATTATTTTGTTAATATTAATCAACACTACATGTATAACTGTCCATATAAATTTCTATAATCAGTACATTTGCTCGTTTTACTTTTTTTTCACTTGTCAAGCATGAAAGACATGATTCTATGGAGTATTATCTTCATTTGCAAGAAGTCCCACTGAAACCAGTGGACTTACAAAAGATGAGAGGTTACTACTCTACAGCTATGTCTATACTACAGAGGGTTTTTTTTGGAAAAACAACCATTTTTCTGAAAAAACTCCACTTACATCCACACTGCGATCATGTTCTTTCAAAAAATCTCGAAAGAACAGACAAGTTTTTCTAACATTGGTAAACCTCTTTCTATGAGGAAAAAGCCTTTTTCCAAAAGAGCTCTTTCAGAAAAAGGTGTGTGTGGAGACAGGGAAGAGGGCGTTCTTTTGAAAGAAGAGGAAAAATCACAGGTGCCCTGGTGACCACTCCATCTATAATAATCAAAGCTTAAATGCGAGATAGAGTCCATTCAATATGGACACTATCTTTTGAAAAAACAGCTTGCTTTTTTGATGTGCTTTGGCAGTGTGGACACTCTCTTTCAGAAGTTTGTTTTTTTTTTTGGAAGATCTCTTCTGGAAAAGCTTCTTCTGAAAGAAGCCTTCAGTCTAAACATAGCCTACGTGAGTAAAGGCAACTGAATCAAACTCAAAATAAAAGATTTATTCCACAGTTTTAAAAGAATAGATAATTTGTTACCTGAGAAACCATTACTAACATTGTGTCCTCTCCAAAGGATCTTTTCCTAAACTATAAACACTTGAAATTGGGTCTTACAATAAAAATCCTGACACATCCTTAAATATAGTGTTGCTGCTTTGATACTATAATGTATGCAAAGAACTACCAAGGGCAATAAAAGGAGACACTAGTATAAATTATTTTAAAATAGACGATAGGCAGTTATTTGGAGAAAAGAAATATTTTAGGGGGTAGAGCAGCTACAAAGGCAGGAACATGCAGTAAATGTCAAGTTACTAAGCTTTTATGAGATTTACTGAAAAAGCTCAAGGTAGCTTAATTTTTTTTATTTAGAGGAAAATGAAGTTATTACAAGCTATCATACCAAACCTCATGAAATGCAATGATCAAGAGGTGATAAATCAGTATTTTTTGTGTGTGAAGCTATTGACATGGGACTCTTTTTTTCCCCTTAGGGTTAAAGTGTATAGTTTATATAGAAACTATCCTCATTTTAACAAATATAACTCCCAAATATTGTCACTCTGCCCAATCTACAATACCAAATTTTTGAAGTGTGAGATTTGACTTGACATGCAGAAAATGTGTAGGCATTTACACAACTTCACTAGGATGTTGAAAATCCCCATATGGTTGTTCTAATTTTGAATCTGCAAATGTCTAAAATAATTTGTTCGTGTATGTGAAAAATCATCCTCTATTTCTTGAAAAAAAAATCTCGTGAGTTACTTCATCTATATTAACTCATTTTGGTAGATGGGAGGAGCTCCCTTTTAATGGAGGCTGGTGACCTCTAATATTGGTAGAGAAAAACAAACATCAAAAGATGCATTCAGACTATCATTGGTATAGTATTATTAAAGACCTTAACTTATTTATTTTTCCTAACTAAGTAGGAGGCTGACACTTTTGTGTCTGTTGTATTTTTTGTCCAATGTGATATAACTAATGACTTTTTAAAATCAAATTATTTTGGGAGGTAACATTGACAATACGATGCCACCACCAATTTTTAGCCAATCTGTTACATTTTCAAAAAATAAGGTGGGTAATATTGAAAATGTGCTTGCTCTGTCATTATCCAGTAAAAGACATTAAATCATCTACCTAACCTCTCTGATATCCTATGACCAGCATGGCTATAATGCTCCAGATACTGAAACTCAATTTTTTTTAAGTCTAATTTTTACAAGCACCAAATGTGCAGTCCACAGTCTGAGTACAACATGATAATCATTCTTCATATCATCATTAGATAAATCTAGATCATCACCAGTGACCTTTAACCCTCAATCATGTGCTATGATGCACATCTATCAATATGTGCCAGAGTGCTGTTCAAGAAGAATGAACACTGGAAAATAAAGATTAACAGCAGCTTGGGAAAGCAAAGCAGTTTCATTGGGAGTATGAGTGTTTAAATAATGCAGGATTAAGTCTTAGTTTTATAGATAGCTAATAACTGACAAAGGCAGTCTCCCAACTCTGATAACACAATATACAAAACACAATTAAAGCCCAAATCCTGTTGACTAGAGCTGCTCCAAAAATTTTGATAAATGGAAAGAAAATATTTAGAAGATATTCATGAAATTTAATTCCATTTTCAGACCATCTTAATATCCACATAATTTTCTGAATCCTCCTACATGCTATTTTGTCAATTACAATATAGTAGCGAGAACTCAAAAATGCCTGAGAAGTAGTTCACAAAGAAAACCAATAATAAAAAGCCTAGTAATATTGCAGAGAGAATGGTAACATCGAGGGAACGTAGTGCTTTCCTGTTTCGTTTAATGAGCTCATTAAAGTAAGAATGTCCTGATGCTAGGAAGTAGCTTTTCTGACATTTAAGAAATCTGCATTTTAACAAATTTGATAATTGGCTTAACAGTATTCAACCAGCTGAAGAGTCTAGATTACTCTTGAAATGAGTTTCACCTATTTCTGTAACAATTGTCTTTGAAAACTAACAGCAGGATGGTGTGTGATCCTGCCACCATATTTTCAGCCTGTCTAGAACTATATTTCTGGTACAGAGTTTATGAGAAATCAAGACTTTCCCTGGAATGTAAATAACTTTTATTATCTTCACCCTCTGCTGAATTAAAATGTCAAGCAAGTAAAAATTATCTTATGCATCAGTTCCCACATTCATTTTTCAAACATTGTTCCAGACACGCCTAATTCGATGAAGTCCTACTAAATGAAAGCTTATTTCAGATTTTTAGTCTCAGCCATCTTCCACTGCAGCAGTTCACTATCCTTATAGTACTTTGTAGTATTTGTAGTATTTTGGTAAATCTGTTTGATCCTGATGTAAACATGAAAGATGGATAGGGCCCCTGGCCTGAGCTAATAACTGCACTTTTTGGCATCCCAGGCAACCTCATGACATGAATACATTTTTAAAATGGCCAAAGGGCATATCCTACCCTGAGAACGCTCACTGATCTAATTGGAAATTGCATATGGTTGGAAGACTGTGTAATATGCATCAAATACAAAAATTACTTTCTTTGGAGCCATTTTGCTAGTTGTGTGTGAAGCATGTGCAAAAGGCCATGGTACACAGATGACTTCTGAGTGAAATACAATGCTTTTATTTTAAATATATTTGAAAATTGATATTTATGGGTTCTGTATACTGTCTAGCTTGTTTTAAAACATGGTTGTTCTTTTATGGTCTGTTCCACCGCAAGCTCTGATGCTCACCAGTCCTAAAGTATTTTCATACTGTAATGCAATTATAAACAAGGCTTCAATGAAACTTAGTTTACAGACAGAAAACACTTTGCAAGCAGACATTAAAATGCATTAAACAATATTAGCCACAATGAAAACTGGAAAAAAGCCATCAGCTATTTTCCCATCAACATCTATTATTGGTAGCACTTTATACAGCATATGGGAGAAAAAAGTTGTTTGATATTTCCAACAGCAAAAATGAGAATATTGTGTTATCATTAAGATGGGGTGGAGGCAAGCTTGTGTCAAGTACTTCTGTGCAAAACTTTAAAATCCTTAGAGAACTGAGTTTGCTTCATTAAATGGCCATGTATTAACATACTAGTTGATATTTTCATATAATGGCACCAGTGGTATAAGGATTCATACTGTGTATATAAGCATATCTACAGTGGGATATCATAGGTATACTGCAGGCAGGGTGAAATGAATCAGTTGGTGTGGCTATACAACTCTGAATTGCTAGCTATGCTCTTAGTCTGTATGTGATGATACTGTATGTAATTCAGAAAGATTTGGATTACTACATTGTGAACAGGGAGCCATCCATTAAATTGGCAGGATGGTGTGTGATCCTGTGCAAAATGTTCACCTTGAACCATAAAAACCCACACAACCTCAGTGACCCTCATTCGTTTTTGTTTGTTTGTTTGTTTTGCTTTTTGTTTGTTTTTTGGTTAGCAAATGAGTAGCTGTTTATCGGAAGATTTGTATATCATATTAAACAGGTTTTTCCCCCAGTTTTAATACCATGACTATTTTCTATACATTTTAGCAATGGCATCTTCATATTCATGCACAAAAATACAATTGTGATAATGTAAGCAACTGTATCTTCTTTATGCACAGAGAAGAAAATTAAGACATCTAATAACACAACTGCATAGATATTCATACTCTACTAAAAATAGTGATGGATTCACCTCACAGGTTAAGAACTGGCAATCCTAATCCTCAAATAGTTAAGGTTTTTATTCAAAATGTATCTGAAACTATTAGAAAATTTAAATTCTTCTTTTGCACCTTCCATCCCTCCCTTGTGCTCCATCTTTCTCCTTTCCACCTTAGAAACCAAACAGATCCTCTCCTTCCTCCCAGCTCCCTCTCCTGACTCAAGTATTGTCAATTGACAAATGACTCCTCACACATCCCCAAAGCCCAATCTTCTCTACCTCCCTTCATGCAGATGCAGCACACTCTTTGTAAACCCCAGTAGCAACCCTTCTTCCATTTGCTTTTGCTGTTACTTTGTTAAATCAGTTTCTGGTCTCACTGTGGGTTGTCCTAGAAGAACCCTAGAATGTATCATGCAGGTTCACTGTAAGAGGGCAGAAAAAACTTCAAAACAAATTTGAGGATTTGAGAAAGGAGTGCAGTTTGTCAGTTTCTGACACCAAAATGTTTCCCAGGAGGATAATCATAACATTAATCTATTGCGCTGTTTTAGATGGTCAGAAATGAATTTGTGCACATGATATTTTAGTCTAGCCACCTGTTAAAAATTAACTTTAGACATGGTTATATCTTTGTATTATGGAAAGCTTAGTGCATATTGAAACATAATTCATCTTGAAGTCCATTTTATCATCCTATGATAATCGTAGTCCAAGATAATTGGCAAACCTCTTTGTCAACTGTCTTTAAAAAGACTAATTTGTCATTAGTCAAATTTTTGCTGCACAATACATCTGGCCTTATTGATATTCCTATTAACATTCTGACATTTAGACTGATAAATACTGTTCATGTCTCTCCTCACAAATTCAAAACATCTCTCAATGGAGAAGTTAATCCTACATGGTATGGATTTCCACCTATGTTTTGACTGTTTTAGAAGAATGCAGTTTGCCTGTTAATCTCTTTCCTTTTGATAGACTTCCTGTAATGTTTGTCTATTTTACATTTGGTTCAGAAAGAAATCAGCACACCGAAGAGACTTGAAATGTATAAATTATTGTCATCTGTAAAGTATTTTTGTCTTACTATCTTCTTCCCTCCACTCTCAATCTTACGTCCGTCATCTAATTTTTAGTTTAGCTCATATTTCCTCTTTCATAGAAGTGACAGATATTGATGATTCAGAAACGTCTGGTTGTAGTATTAAATGGCTACTGTCAGTGATAGGATTCCTTTAATAACAGGTAAAGCACATGCTTGCCTAACAATGCTTTCAATTATTTTTCAGAGGGTTTTTTTTTTATCTTTGTAAATCTTCTCTGAAGATTTAAATTTTTGAACGTCCATTTTGTTTGTTTGCTTACTGCTTCATATACTTGGCTCAACTCTTTAATTCATTTTGTGCTTTATGAACAGGGTTAGCAATCAACAAAGTGAAGTATTCTCAATGATAAGCAAAACTGTATCAAATGGAACAACCGTTCAAAAGAAAGCACCATTTCTTGCACAAATTTGTAGTATTCCTATCGAACTTTTATGTACAGATTCTTAAATCTCTTCAGGAATCTTTAAATTTTAAACGAAGACTGAGCTGTGCCAAAAAACATGACTTTTTGCGTGTTTCAAACATACTACAGAACTTCTGGTAGACCATAAGAATGAAAAACTATCAAATTCATTGTGGGTATGTCTAGACTACAGGCTTTTGTCGACAGATACTGTTGACAAAACTTCTGTCAACAAAGAGCGTCTAGACTACACCCAGTTCTGTCGACAAAGCAAGCCACTTTGTCGACATGACAGTGTAGATGCAAAGAACAGTGTAGATGCAATAACACCGTCTGTCGACAGAACTCTGTCGACAAAAGGTGTTATTCCTCGTAGAATGAGGTTTACAGCCGTCGACAAAACTGCTGAGTTCTGTCAACGTTATGTCGACAAAACTCAGCGGCAGTGTAGACACAGGTATAGTTTTGTCGACAAAAGCCCACTTTTATCGACAAAACCCTGTAGTCTAGACACACCCTGTGTGACATTCTGGGCCCACTTAAGTCAATGAGAATTTTACCACTAAGTTTAATAAAGCCAGGTTTTCCCTCATTATGATCAAAATTCATGTTTGAACTTACAGACTAAATTCACTACTGATATAATCAGACAACATTTCTTTGATTCAAGATCATTAGATCTATTCTCTAACACCATGGTGTCTAACCAGTTCTGAAGCACTAGCCGCTATAATAGTTACTGCTATAGCGAACTAGCCACACTCAACCAGTCAATTAGCCACATCGTTCAAGCCAAATAGCCTCATGGGGCTAGTGGCTTGCATGTTGGACAACATGGCTCTAACACTTGCCAGTTTTCTTAAATAATTGTTACCCTCTTTTGACTTGAGTAGTTAGCCAATATTTGAGGCTATTTCTGTTCAGAGAAGAAATCAAGCAGGAAGCTGTATCTTTGCTCATCACTCAAAAAGCTTGCCTTTCCCACAAGTACTTTGTCCAAAAAGATTTCTATCTTGACATACTCTTACAGACACCCTACATTTGATTCTCTTGCTGTCTCTTGGTTTTCTGGATATTCCTGACACAGCTGCAACAAATCAAATTCCAGACCCTACATTTGGATCAGGCTAACTTTTGGGATGTGATTTTGTTTCCGATATTATCCAATAAAAGTTCATTTAATTGTACCTCATTTAGCCTGCATGAAAGGTTGCTTCCCCATCCATCAATTTCAATGAGGTCTGTGACAACCCATAGACCAGAGTTGATGGGGGGAAGGGCAGACACCCACTTTCAGCATAACACTATCGGGGAGCCATGGGGTACTTCACCATACAAAGTAAGAGAGAGACGAAGAGTTTGGGTGTATTTTTATTAGAATTCTGAGTTTTCCATCTTCTGACCTGTCTTTACACAAATGCATGGAGTAAGGGAACTAAGAAAGCACTAGAAGTGATAGTAATTGGTAATGATGGTAACCTTGTGGACATCGCTTAAATCTGGTGGAATGATCTTACATCTGGAATGAGAGTACAGAAATCTATGCAGGAGAGATGCAAGGGGAAGAAAAGGTGGAGAGTTGGCAATGAAAAACAAAAGAGAAATGGAGGACATCTGCTTTAAACCAGAGTTGTGGAAGAAAATGAGAACAAAAAATTCTGGAACAACTTTTGGATGACATTCTTTAACCTGCGCTATGAAGGAAATTGCAGTAGAGGATCATGATGGTCCCTTTCATTAATAAGAATTATGAATATCATGGCTTTCTAATTTTAAGATGAATTCCCAGTTGGCTCCGGTGCTTGCTGCTACCTTATTTTCACTAAAGACCAACCCAGGCTTACATTTACATTGCTTTTATTAAATGCCACTATTGAATTCAATGGAAAAGGGATTGAACCTGATCACACACATACATCCATACACTCATACTCACACACACTTACATAAGCGAAAAGTTGCACAGAGACAGCAAAAGAAGCCAAAGCATAATGGGTCCAGCGTGTCTGCCTGCAGTCACGAATCCAGGTGTCCGAGTTGCTTATACGTCCTGTTGTCTGCGTGCTCTCTTCTTTTTAACAAACCGTCCAAGTAGCTCCTGTCACGTACATCAAGGAGCCAACCCAGATCTTGTTCTTCTCATGCATACCAAGTTCTTCTTTCACCTTTGTGGCACCTCTGTGTTTGCTTTCCTCATACCTGGGGCAGATTATATTGGACACCACCACCTGGCCTTTGTTTCTGAGTTTATGGCCTTGGGATTATCACCACTCTGCACTCTCCACACACACTCCCTTTTTCACATAATGGAAAGCTACATTGCTCCAACGGTACCAAACTTGCATTCACATTATATTGAAACTTACATTTACATTTTACTGTTTTGGGCGGAGGCTTTACACAACACTTACAAATATACAGCATGAGATGGACCATTTCTAGTGGGGAATTGCCTGAGAACATGGAAGGCTTGGCAGCAGAGACTACTAGATGCAAAGGTTCTTTATGCAACTGAAAGGAATGAATGGACATAATTCTTTTTTTGGCAATATTAGGCCAGCTTTGCCAGTGCAGGTGTACTCTAATTAAACCCTGTAAGGCACTGATTCACAGAACACCATAGAATAAGGTACTGGATTTCAATAAAGAACATTCTACATAATTAAATGATCTTGGCCCAATCCTTCAAACAGATGGACACAATTAACTTCATGTGCTCCAACTAGTCCTGTTGACTTTTACTTGCATGTCCAATGAGGTTGCCTCCTTTCATTGTTATGACTCATATGAGATGTGGGTTTTTTAAAATTTACATGAGAAAATAAATAGTTTTCATAGTTGTTCCTTTCTGCAACTCACACACACGTCTGGGGCTTTCAGTGTTTCAACTGCTTAAATTATATCTGCATTAAGGAATTTGACAAAAAAAAAAAAAGATTTACACTGGTGTTTTCTTTAATTCAGCTTCATGGATGGAAGGGTTAGTGGGAAACAATACAGACAAGGGTTTAGTGGCATGTTTGTTTGATCCGTGTCAATGAAACTTCAGCAGGTAACATTTATTTTTCTACTCTTTAAATAAGATAGGCAGCCTGGCCTACAGCTGTTGGCTTGCTAGATTAAATATTTAAATAGACTCAGTGGGCCATAGAAATCCAAGACATACTTCCCAAAAGATTTAACCTAGAATACAAACTATTCAAACAGTACAAAAAAGACAAGCTTATCATTCATTTTTGGATATTGTCACTTTTATTCTATTCTTGAAATCAAACCATGATATTTCAATACTTCAGCTATAAATTATACCTTTTAATTATATTGTATTGAATTTTTATAATAAAATAGCATTTCCTACTGAGATTACTCTTGCAGCCTTAACTCTATGGATTCAAAAAGACCATATCTGTCCTTGTTTCTAATGAATCAAAGAAGGCACTAAGGGTATGTCTACACTGCAACACTATTTCGAAATAACTAGCTCTATTCCAAAATAACTTAGTTTGTGTCTACACAGCATGTAGTTATTTCAAAATAGTATCAAAATACTGTCAAACTGGAGGACTTCTTACTCAGACTCCTGTAACCCTCATTGTACAAGGAATAAGGGAAGTTGGAGGAAAACTGCTCTATTTCTAAATAAGTGCTGTGTAGATGCTCCCTTTTTCAAAATAAGCTATTTCAAAATAAGATAGGCAATTGACGTAGCATAATTTGCCTACCTTATTTTGAGTTAAGCCCTGCTGTATAGATGTACTCTAACATTTAAGTCAACTTGAGAGATAATAAAGATCATGACTTTGGAAGAAACCAATCACACTAAAATCACTGACCTATAGATTTGCTTGAGTCCGCTAACTTTGATATCCTACTATTAATATCCTCTGTCTATTAATTTCTGGCTTCAGTGACATATGCATCATAGAGAGTTAGAGAAGAAACTATCTCTAACTCTATTTATTTTAGTCTCAGAGGGGTAGCCATGTTAGTCTGTGACTGAAAAAAACTTAAAAAACAACAAATGGTCCTTAGCACCTTAGAAGCTAACAAAAAATGTAGATGGTATCATGAGCTTTCATGGGCACAACCCACTTCTTCAGATGAATGGAGCAGGCTTTTATAATAATCCTTATATAAGTCCAGCAGTGAACAGGCTACCACAGCCACAGTAGCAGCAGTAAGCAGAAACCCCAGGCCCATTTGAATTGCCAGGTCACAGGACAATTGCCCCCTTTATCTCCTGCCCCTGTCAGCAGGCCTTCAGCCCAGATAAAATGGCATTAATAGAAGAGTCAGAAGTCAAAATGTTCACATTGTACTTTAACTAATTTTGCAGGCAGTATGTAATTTGTGATCACACTGATACAGATTTATGACTACTTATTTTGTGTTTCCTGATATGCACTTTGAATTAACAGATTAATTCAGTTTATAAATTTATGTCCATGATGCACTCAGAAAAAGTTGTCCTAAATCTCTTTTTTTAATATTAAACATGTCATTTACTTGTCCTCTAGGTATTTCTTAGACCTACTGGGTGAGCTTATTTTGCCAGAGGACAAGGGGAAGATGGTTCATTTTGTTCAATTAAACTTCATGGTGTATATGTATAGTATGAGGTAAGATTGCCTACATGTATAAAACACATTTTACTAGCTAGTATTTTCCACAACTAAAAAAAAAAATCAATACATAGTGTGACAGGGTCAGGCCAGGGAGCTGCTGCAGAGAGGGGAAAAGGCAGCCCAAAAGGGAAAAACCCCTGTGAGAGAAGCAGAGAACTGCAGCCCAATTAGATGCAGCTGGGAGGGAGCTGGCTCAGGCTAATTGGGGCCAGCTGACTTCTCTGCTGTCTGTCTGAGGGCCTTTAAAAGCCTCAGCAGTTGGAGGCTGGGGAGGAGAGGGAGAGGACAAAAGGAAGGTGGTGGAGAGGCAGAGAGGAAGAGACCAGAGAGAACAATTTTGACCAGCATTAGGTAAAGGCAGCTAAGGAGGGAGCCTGTGGGCACGTGGCCCGGGCTCCCTACCATTGAGACCCGCTGCAAAACCCCTAACGGGGGCTAAGGAGGCCTCCCAGTAGTGGCTTGGGAAGAGGGGCCCTTGCCACACGTGGTGCCAGGAGTGGGATCGTGGCTGTGAGGCCTCACAGCAACCCAAATCTAGCCAAGTTGACCCCTCGCAAAGCAAAAGTACCCATGGAGGACCTGGTAAAAGCACTGGTGCAGGCCACGGCTGCCCAACAAGAGGCTACTCGGGTGCAAGCAGCTGCCCAGCGGGAGTCGGTGCGGATCCAACAAGAAACCAACCAGTTGTTGATGAGCCAGGTAGCCCAGGACAGGGCCACCCTGCAGGAGGTGGTGAACCAGCTGAAAGCCCTGACAGTCCAGGTACGTGATCAAGATGCGGCCCGACCTTACGGGCCAATTTCTACTTACAGAAAATGACAAAAGACGATGAGGTTGAGGCCTATCTCTTGGCCTTCGAAGGACAGCTGCGGGAGGCCTGGCCTCAAGCTCAGTGGGCCAGCATTTTGGCCCCTTTTCTGAGCGGGAAGCCCAGAAGGCATACCTTGACATGGCAGAGGAAGCTGCATCCGACTACCCCCAGCTGAAAGCTGAGATCCTGCACGGGCTGGGGTCACGGTCACAGTGAGAGCCCAGAGATTTCACGACTGGCGATATCGAGATGACCAGGGCCCCAGAACTCAGTTGTTCGATCTGGTCCATCTGGCCCGGAAGTGGCTGCGGCCCGACATCCACAGCCCCGAAAAGATTATCGAGGTGATCGTTCTGGACCGGTACATGAGGGTTTACCCCAGACCTTCGGGAATGGGTGGGCCAGAATGACCCCGACGTTTGATGAGCTTGTGGCTCGTTGAGAGACGATTGACAGCTAAGGGACTTTCCGCAGCCCCAGAGTCGGCGCAGCAGAGCAGAAGGTCCGCCTTCACCCCAAGGACCCGTGCCCCTGAAGTTTCTGACCGAGTCCAGACAGGAAGAAAGGAGGCGGAAGAGCGACCGGGACGGGCAAAAGACCTTGGGGTCTGGACAGGAGAGGGCCAGGATCAAGACCCAACAGCCCAAAAGAAAGGGGCTGTCCGCCCAGGTTATAGGTGTTATGCCTGCGGGAGATAGGGCATATTGCGGTTCAGTGCCCTAACATAGACGAGCCTATGCAATGTGACCTGGGGAACCTACAAAGTGTCCTAGTCAACCTCGTTGGGGTAGCAGTGGGCCCCCATCAGTATACCCAGCCCGTGAAAATGAATGGGGTAGAAACCACTGCCTTAGTAGATTCCGGGAGTGCAGTTACGTTGGTCTCAGGGAAGCTAGTGGGGCAAGATCAGCTGACTCAAGCCAAGTACACTGGGGTATCTTGTGTACACGGGGATACTAATTATTACCCCACCATCCCTGTGGAGATAGAAGTACAGGGCGGGTTACAGAGGTAACTGTGGGGTGGTCCCAAGGCTCCCTACCCGGTGGTCATTGGACGAGACTTCCCGGGTTTAGTGACCTGCTACCACGGGACTGGGGAGGAGGATAGCTCCCTCCCGGCCTTCCATGAGTTTTCCCAGGACCTGTTCTCGATGCCTGGGAACCCCGGAAAACCCGACGGGAGAGGAGGGCCGCAAAAAATTGGGGACCAGGATCTTGACCCAAGGTCGGAAGCAGGCACTGGTAGAGGGGAGGCCTACCCAACTACTAGAGCAGAAGCCCGGGACAGGATGAGCCTGAAGCAGGACCCAGCTCATCAGGGGAGGAAAGGGGCTAGGTTCCCTGGAGCCTGAGCAGGTGAGATCCCCAAGTGAGACCTTTGGGCAGGATCAAGCCAATGATCCAATATATCAGAATATCCGTAAGGAGGTGGTTGAAGTTAATGGGGTCCCAGTGGAGGGAGGAACAAGGGCACAGGGCCCTACTATATAATCAAGGGGAGCTTCTATATAGGGTAGCTCATATACAGGGCCAAGAGGTGGAACAACTCTTGGTACCCCAAAAGCACCGGAGGGCAGTACTGGAATTGGCACACAGTCATCTATTTGGAGGACATCTAGGGGTGGATAAGACCCTGGACCGCATTCTTCGGAGGTTCTTTTGGCCTGGGATCTATGTAGAAGTCCAGAGGTATTGTGCTTCCTGCCCGGAGTGCCAACTACATGGGCCCCGACCACCTGAGGGCCCCATTAGTACCCCTACCAATCATTGAAATCCCTTTGAACGGATTGCTATGGACATAGTTGGCCCACTAGAGAAGTCTGCCGGGGCCACCAGAGCATACTAGTTGTAGTGGACTATGCTACTCGATACCCAGAGGCAGTGCCCTACGCAACACCCTATCCAAGACCATCGCTAAGGAACTAATTCAAATCTTTTCTAGGGTAGGGATTCCTAAAGAAATCCTAACGGACCAAGGACCCCTTTGTGTCCAAGCTTATGAAAGACTTGTGTACCTTGCTCCGCATACGGGCCCTGCGGACCTCGGTATACCATCCTCAAACCGACGGTCTAGTTGAACGGTTTAACAAGACCCTAAAAAGTATGCTTAAGAAAGTAGTAAGCCGGGATGGCAAAGATTGGGATATGCTACTGCCCTACCTCATGTTCGCGGTAAGGGAAGTTCCCCAAGCTTCGACTGGCTTCTCCCCATTTGAACTTTTGTATGGGCGTAACCCACAGGGCATACTAGACCTTGCTAAAGAGGCCTGGGAGGAACAACCCAACCTGGGGAGAAATGTAGTTGATCATGTGCTCCAAATGAGGGACAGGATTGCCAGAGTCACCCCCATAGTGCGGGAGCACCTAGAAAGGCACAGGAAGCCCAACAGGTCTATTACAACCGAGCAACCTCCCGGAAGTTCCAGGTGGGAGACCGGGTGATGGTGCTAGTGCCGACGGCGGAGAGTAAGCTCCTAGCCCAATGGCAGGGGCCATATGAAATAATAGAAGCAGTGGGAGAGGTAAACTATAAGGTTCGCCAGCCTGGCGAAAGCCTGAGCAAGTATATCACGTCAACCTGCTGAAACCCTGGCGAGACAGAGAAGTGGCCTTGGTTGTGCTGGGGCCACCACCCCAAGGAAAACCCACCAAGGCAGGTGGGAATATCTCCTGAGCTGACTCGGACCAACAGGCTGAAGCAGCCGACATGATTGAGCGGAATCGGGATGTGTTTTCGACAGAACCGGGTAGAACTACGGAGGTTTACCATGACATCATCACAGACCCCAGGGTGAAGGTGCACGTTAAGCCATACCGGATACCTGAGGCAAAACGAAAAGAGGTCCAAGCTGAAGTTGAAAAAATGCTGAAGCTCGAGTCATTGAAGAGTCCATAGCCAGTGGTCTAGCCCTATTGTTATGGTGCCCAAGCCAGATGGAAGCCTACGCTTTTGCAATGACTTTCGAAAGTTAAACGAAGTATCCAAATTCGATGCCTATCCCATGCCAAGGGTGGATGAACTCATTGACCAACTGGGCAAGGCCCGATTTCTATCCACCCTTGATTTGACCAAGGGTACTGGCAGATCCCCTAGCACCAGGGGCCAAAGAAAAGACAGCCTTTTCGACTCCAGAGGGTCTCTTTCAATACACGGTCCTCCCTTTTTGGTTTGCATGGGGCTCCTGCAACGTTTCAAAGGCTCATGGACAAGCTGTTGCGGCCCCATGCCAAATGCGCAGCTGCCTATTTGGATGATGTTGTTGTCCACAGTCCTGACTGGGACACACACATTGAAAAAGTAGAGGCAGTATTGGAGACATTAAGGAGAGCGGGACTTACGAACCCTGCAAAGTGTACGATTGGGCTGGCCGAGGCCAAATATCTCGGGTATATCGTGGGAAGGGGATAGTGAGGCCCCAGCTCAACAAAGTGGATGCAATACAGAATTGGCCCACCAACCCGGAAAAAGCAGGTCAGGGCATTCTTAGGGTTGGTTGGATATTACCGCAGATTCATCCCCAACTTTGCCTCCAGGGCCTGCCCTCTGACCAACCTGACTAGAGCACGTGGTCCCGACATTTGTAAAGTGGACCATGGAGACGGAAGAAGCTTTTAAAGATCTCAAGAATGCCATCTGCGGTGATCCAGTTCTCATAGCCCCTGATTTTAAGAAGGAGTTTATCTTGCAGACCGATGCCTCCGAGGTAGGACTGGGAGCGGTATTATCTCAAATGGTTGGAGAAGAGGAGCACCCAATCCTGTACCTCAGCAGGAAGCTTCTGCCGAGGAACGAAACTACGCCGTGGTAGAAAGGGAATGTCTCGCGGTAAAGTGGGCCATGGAAAGCCTTCGCTACTACCTTCTTGGGCGGAAGTTTACCTGGTCACTGATCATGCACCTCTGCAGTGGATGCACCGAAACAAGGACAGAAATTGAGGGTTACCCGGTGGTTCCTGTCCCTGCAGCCCTTCCACTTCCATGTGCAACACAGATCAGGAACCCAGCATGGGAATGCAGACGGGTTGTCAAGGGTGCATTGTTGTCCGACCAAGTAACCCAACCCCATGGGGTTGAGCAGAGGAGGATGTGTGACAGGGTCAGGCCAGGAGCTGCTGCAGAGAGGGGAAAAGGCAGCCCAAAAGGGAAAAACCCCTGTGAGAGAAGCAGAGAACTGCAGCCCAATTAGATGCAGCTGGGAGGAGCTGGCTCAGGCTAATTGGGGCCAGCTACTTCTCTGCTGTCTGTCTGAGGGCCTTTAAAAGCCTCAGCAGTTGGAGGCTGGGGAGGAGAGAGGAGAGGACAAAAGGAAGGTGGTGGAGAGGCAGAGAGGAAGAGACCAGAGAGAACAATTTTGACCAGCATTAGGTAAAGGCAGCTAAGGAGGGAGCCTGTGGGCACGTGGCCCGGGCTCCCTACCATTGAGACCCGCTGCAAAACCCCTAACGGGGGGGGCTAAGGGGAGGAGGCCTCCCCAGTAGTGGCTTGGGGAAGAGGGGCCCTTGCCACAATAGCCAACTAGAGATCTGAGTCTCACTTGTTTCTCTTCCTGGAATCCCTGTGTGAGCAAGCAGAATGCAATACATGGGCCTCACAATCTGTTTCAGAGAGAAAGCTTCCACTAATTTGGGAGAGGGCTGGAACAAATCTTACTGAAGGCAGTAACCAAAGCTCTATATGAAAGTAAAAGAAAAAAATTATTACAACATGAGGACAAAGGCAAACCTGTCTTATGTCAACTGAGTATTTATCCTTTGGAAATTGAGCCAATTTCATTACTTGTGCAAATGGCCACAAACTTCTTTGATATCCTTGGAGTTCTACCTACTTATGCTATTGGTGAATTTGCCTTAGAGTATATATGCATTTTTCAAAGTATTCATTCTGCTGTCACATCAGAAAATGCTAGTGCTTTCTTATGGTTAAAGCTTTTAGAACACATTAACCTAGATTACTATTGTTACAAAATAAATCTTGATTTCTCTACATCAAAACCTTCTAGCAATCTCTAGTTTTCCTTTTGACCTCATAAAAAGAACTAGAACTGGCAGAAATCTAACTATGCTTTATGCTTTAATGTAAGGCTCCATATCTAAATCAAGTCTCCTTCATTCTTTTGCAAAATTCCTTTCTACTAGATGAAGCTAAAAATTGAGGAAAAGATCACCAGAAAAAGAAACTTAATTAAAGTTTACTTAAAATATCTATTGCTAACATTCTGTAAATAAATGAATTAGAGGAATGAAATAGTAACATTTTATGTGTGTGTATTTGCATGTGTGTGTGACATAATAGAGACATCACTGAACTTGGTGAAATATAGAAAGTAACTCATGGCTGCCCCAGCAGTCTCTCTCTAGTCTGCTTAATACTTCCATTACCTGCAGAACTGAACCCATAATGCACTGAATGGAGACCTGGGAGATGGGTCGGAAATGGGAGGGAGCGTGGGCTACAATGGCAGAGAGAAAGGAGGGTCAGGGCAAAACTGGGAGGCAAGGTCAAATCAGGATCTTAGATGCCTATATACAAATGCGAGAAGTATGGGAAATAAGCAGGAAGAACTGGAAGTGCTAATAAATAAGTACAATTATGACATTGTTGGCATCACAGAAACTTGGTGGGATAATACACATGATTGGAATGTTTGTATGGAAGGGTACAGCTTGCTCAGGAAGGATAGACAGGGAAAAAAGGGAGGAGGTGTTGCCTTATACATTAAAAATGAACCTACTTGGAGTGAGGTGGAGATGGACGTAGGAGACGGAAGTGTTGAGAGTCTCTGGGTTAGGCTAAAAGGGATTAAAAACAAAGGTGATGTCATGCTAGGAGTCTACTACAGGCCTCCTACCCAGGTGGAAGAAGTGGATGAGGCTTTTTTTAAACAACTAACAAAATCATCCAAAGCCCAAGATTTGGTGGTGATGGGGGACTTCAACTATCCAGATATATGTTGGGAAAATAACACTGCAGGGCACAGACTATCCAATAAGTTCATGGACTGCATTGGAGACAACTTTTTATTTCAGAAGGTTGAAAAAGCTACCAGGGGGGAAACTGTTCTAGATTTGATCCTAACAAATAGGGAGGAACTGGTTGAGAATTTGAAAGTGGAAGACAGCTTGGGTGAAAGTGATCATGAAATCATAGAGTTCACAATTCTAAGGAAGGCTAGAAGGGAGAACAGCAAAATAGAGACAACGGATTTCGGGAAGGCGGATTTTGGTAAGCTCAGAGAGCTGATAGGTAAGGTCCCATGGGAATCAAGACTGAGGGGAAAAACAAGTGAGGAGAGTTGGCAGTTTTTCAAAGGGACATTGTTAAGGGCCCAAAAGCAAGCTATTCCGATGTGTCGGAAAGATAGAAAATAGGGCAAAAGACCGCGTTGGCTTAACCACGAGATCTTGCGTGATCTAAAAATAAAAAAGGAGTCCTATAAAAATGGAAAGTAGGACAAATTACAAAGGATGAATATAGGCAAACAGCACAGGAATGCAGGGCAAGATTAGAAAGGCAAAGGCACAGAATGAGCTCAAACTAGCTACGGAATAAAGGGAAACAAGAAGACTTTTTATAAATACATTAGAAGCAAGAGGAAGACCAAGGAGAGGGTAGGCCCACTGGTCAGTGAGGAGGAGAAACAGTAATAGGAAACTTGGAAATGGCAGAGATGCTTAATGACTTCTTTGTTTCGGTCTTCACCGAGAAGTCTGTAGGAATGCCTAACATAGTGAATGCTAGTGGGAAGGGGTAGTTTTAGAAGGTAAAATAAAAAGAACAAGTCAAAAATCACCTAGAAAAGTTAGATGCCTGCAAGTCACCAGGGCCTGATGAAATGCATCCTAGAATACTCAAGGAGCTGATAGAGGAGGTATCTGAGCCTCTAGCTATCATCTTTGGAAAATCATGGGAGACAGGAGAGATTCCAGAAGACTGGAAAAGGGCAAATATAGTGCCCATTTATAAAAAGGGAAATAAGAACAACCCAGGAAACTACAGACCAGTTGTTAGTTTAACTTCTGTGCCAGGGAAGATAACGGAGCAAGAAATTAAGGAAATCTAAGTAAACACTTGGAAGGTGGCAAGGTGATAGGGAACAGCCAGCATGGATAGGTAAAGAACAAATCATGTCAAACCAATCTGATAGCTTTCTTTAATAGGATAACGAGTCTTGTGGATAAGGGAGAAGCGGTGGATGTGGTATACCTAGACTTTAGTAAGGCGTTTGATACGGTCTCGCATGATATTCTTATCAATAAACTAGGTAAATACAACTTAGATGGGACTGCTATAAGGTGGGTGCATAACTGGCTGGATAACCGTACTCAGAGAGTAGTTATTAATGGTTCACAATCCTGCTGGAAAGGCATAACAAGTGGGGTTCTGCAGGGGTCTGTTTTGGGACTGACTCTGTTCAATATCTTCATCAACTATTTAGATATTGGTATAGAAAGTACGCTTATTAAGTTTGCAGATGATACCAAGCTGGGAGGGGTTGCGACTAAACTGGAGGAAAGGGTAATAATTCAAAATGACCTGGACAAATTGGAGAAATGGTCTGAGGTAAATAGGATGAAGTTTAATAAAGACAAATGCAAAGTGCTCCACTTAGGAAGGAGCAATCAGTTTCATACATACAGAATGGGAAGCGACTGTCTGGGAAGGAGTATGGCAGAAAGGGATCTAGGGGTTATAGTGGACCACAAGCTGAATATGAGTCAGCAGTGTGATGCTGTTGCAAAGAAAGCAAACACGATTCTGGGATGCATTAACAGGTGTGTTGTGAGCAAGACACGAGAAGTCATTCTTCCGCTCTACTCTGCGCTGGTTAGGCCTCAGTTGGAGTATTGTGTCCAGTTCTGGGCACCGCATTTCAAGAAAGATGTGGAGAAATTGGAGAGGGTCCAGAGAAGAGCAACGAGAATGATTAAAGGTCTAGAGAACATGGCCTATGAGGGAAGACTGAAGGAATTGTGTTTGTTTTGTTTAGAAAAGAGAAGATTGAGGGGGGACATGATAGCAGTTTTCAGATATCTAAAAGGGTGTAATAAGCAGGAGGGAGAAAACTTGTTCATCTTGGCCTCTGAGGATAGAACAAGAAGCAATGGGCTTAAACTGCAACAAGGGAGGTTTAGGTTGGACATTAAGAAAAAGTTCCTAACTGTCAGGGTAGTCAGACACTGGAATAAATTGCCCAGGGAGGTTGTGGAATATCCATCTCTGGAGATATTTAAGAGTAGGTTAGATAAATGTCTATCAGGGATGGTCTAGACAGTATTTGGTCCTGCCATGAGGGCAGGGGACTGGACTCGATGACCTCTCGAGATCCCTTCCAGTCCTAGTATTCTATGATTCTATGAATAGGGTTTAAATACAGAATGATCTATATCACTTAGTAACATAGGAAATAATCTCATAAACAGAAATGTTTAGAGTGAACTCATATTAGATGGACACTTTCTGTAGACTATTTTAGCAACACGAGAAAGGGGAGTTTGTGGCATAAGTACATATAATGTTCTAAAGTCAAACAAGATATTGTATTGTATTACAAAATAGTATAGAAAATGCAATAATTAGGAAGAAGTTACTGTTTCATACAGCACACATAGGAGGTGCTAAGCTATAAATTATTTCCAAACAGTGTGCACTATAAAGCCCTGCTTTCTCATGTGTATAATTGTTGTGCAAGTACAAGCAAAATCCCTTTGGTTTGTTCTGAGTTCACTTAGAGTGGGGAAAAAATACCTCTCCCTCCCTCAGTAAATTTAATTTTATATAGAAAAATTAGGTAGACCTGTAAGGAGGAAAGCTGGCTGAGATGTGACATGTTCAAAATTAGCATGAGTAGTCCGCGCATTTGAAAACAACAAGGTTTTAAAATGATAATTTCTTGCAAGCATTGGTTTAAGTATGCTAAATAGGATAATTCTGTTTCTAGCACAAGTCCCAGTTTATCAATTATGCTTCATAGGCAACACAGTCCAGTCTTCAAGAGGCCATATACAAAATTGTCTGCTGACACAATTCCACTGACTTTTGTGAAGTTCCATCAGTGGAAAGTTTAATCTTACCTCTTGATGGAAACAATTTGCCAGTCATTGGCCTGTTTGAACCTCATTGTCTGAGGAAAGAAAGGAAGGTGTAATAAACCACTTACATTTTCTGGAGCACTCAGATTTCATTTACTTCAAATAGTGTTTTGAGGTCTGCATATGTTTCTGAAACTGTACCAGTTCTTGCTCAAGAATTTCATCCTGGTAATGGATGAAGATCAGGAGTGAAATATTAGCATTATTAAAGTCAATTGGGAATGTTATCATTGACTTCAATGAGGGTAGGCTAGGACTTCATTCCAAGTGTTGTGTTTTTGCTGGTTTTTGATAATTGTCACCTGCCTTCAGTACCATTGATTATGAGGTTTTGCTGCCATATTTTTGTAGATGGAGTAGCTCTTCATAGACTCCATTTTTTAATTTCTGTTATTTCTGAAAGGCCTATAATACAGAGTTTGGTAATCATACATCTAGCTCAGTGATTCCCTGTGTGCAATTCCATAGGGTTCCATCTTGTTGCCCTCTTTACTGGATGTGCATCATGTTTGCAAGATCTTTTGAAGGATGAGGGGTCAGGCCTAGTTAATGGTGCTTGCAGTAGAAGGCTGACAATTCTGTTTCTCCACTCCTTTTTTTTCTTTGTCCACTCTTGACACTTTGTGAAAGAAGGGACAATCTCCCAGTCTTGAAACACTGACATTGATGCATTGACCATTTTCCCTGTCCCCTTATTATTCACTCTTTAAAGCACAGTTCTTTCACATTGCCTGGTGCTTAGCTGTTGGCTCTTTTTCCCGTGTTTCATCTTTTAAATATGAGTATTTTGTCTACCCACATTGGATTAAATCTCTTGGTTGAACATTAGTTGTGCCTTATGTTGCAGAAATTAATACAGCTATTTCAAAATATGACTGTTGTGTATGATGGAAATAGGATAAATAGAAATGAGTGGAACAAAAAACCTGTTGGCCCATCAGAAAAAACAAGTGCTTTCTTCTCTTCCTTTATACTTTTGAGACTATAAACATATATGCCACAAGCAAGATAAAGAGATGTTATCAGGGGTCAGGGCTCTATGGCGCTCACTTTCAGGGAAGCAAAATATGTTTGTTTATAGTGAGATTTTTTTTCTCAGTTGTACCCAAAAGTTGAGGATATAGTCTGAGATATCTGATAAGAGTTGCATCGGTGGGATTCAAGGACTTCTACAATCTCTTCAGCAGTCTGGAGCCTGAGGTAAACATGTAAGAGGGTCAGTACAGACTGATGGAAGCAATGATGGCACTCTTCCTGTAGCTGTTTCCTGTAAAGTGAATATGATGCTGTTGGATCATCTGAAAGAAGGAAGCTGGCTACTATAGTGACTAAAAATACTTAAGATGCTGGAAGAATTCTGACTTGGTACATCATAGATTATCTAATTGTGAGTTAACATTCAATAATCACATACTGTAGCTCAGCTGAAATAATTGTGCAGTTTTCTAAATTGCCTTTCTCCTTTCTTCCCCTCAACAATATTTACTTCTGACAATAGACGTTTCTTTTATTAGAAATAAGATAATGCCAGGGGGTAAGATACTATGTGATATATATTAAACCCCCCTTAGCACCCTAAGGATCAGACACACTTCATTACATTTTAGGCTTAATAAATGTCTTCAGGGTATAACTATATCATTTTCCCATTGTGTGCTGTGTTCCATGGCTTAATTATTTGTTTTTGAAAGAGACTAACACATCATATTAAAAATCAAAGGATGACTAGTCAGCATCACTTTCCTACTTTGCATTTAACTCCATCGATACTAGAAGCTCCTGAAGTATTACCACAAGAAAAGTTTTTGCCTTCTGGTCTTCCTAAATTAATTTGTTAGTACAGCGTACATTGTCCAGCAGCATTTTTGGTTAGCTGGTTACATGTCTGTCAGCCATGCAGCTCATTGAGCTATTTGTGTCTGTGAGTACCAGCCCTGCATTCTATTTTTTGATTTTTTTATTTCTTCAAATGTATCACGGTTATTAATCAGATCTTTAGAGAAATAATTATCAGACCTGGGGCTGTTCATGAATTATTTCTTGTGCATTGGAAATTCCCTTAGAAGCACCCCTATTTGGCTGCTCTTTCCTTTTAGCAGTAATTGTTGTGGCAAGCTGTGGCTATGGTTGGAGGTGATTGGTTAGATGGGGAGTTGATCACCTGCTGCATGGCCAGGGATGTTAGATGGGAAATAGGTCCCTTTCATTTTTAAGGAGGTCAGGTTCCTCCACAGAAGGGACTTGTGTATATTTAGGAGCAGTTGGCTGGAGGAGCAATCTTATCCTAGCCAAAGAGGGCAATTGAATGGGGGTTCCTAGCATGTGGCCTGCTATGATAAAGGAGGAGTAGGTGTTGCCTGGTTGATACTGAAAATCAGGGGATGGGAGCATAACATCAGAATCCCTGCCAGTTTTGGCTCTTGAAAGTCTAAGCTGGGCAGGTAGACCTTGACAAAGCGAGAAGAGGGTTGCAGCTACTGTGAAACTCTCCCACTGCAACAACAACTTCAGATTCTATACCACCCCTTCCTTGGCTGAGGAAAGCCAGAAAAGGGAGGTGGAGGGATGCAGAGGTTGTGAGCAAGCCCACTGATGCAGGGAGGAAAGGGAAGGGGTGACAAAGATGGCAGTTGCCCTGAGGCCCAGTGATGCAAAAAGACTTGGGGTTTCAGAGACCCAAGTCCATTAAATTGCCATTAGAGCATTGTGCTCCAGGTAGCTCTGAAAGCTGCTTGGGTGGGCACAACGCAGCACGCGTCCAGTGGGTGCTGAGGGCTCCTACCCCAACCCTGCCCCTTCCACCTGAGTCCCTGCTCCTTCAAAGAATGTGGAGCTGCCCCCTCATCTTGCCCAGGGGCCCAGTTAGGTGCATTGGCCCCCCTGGTTGTGAGGAAGACATAGTGATCCCTTCATGACCTCTGGGGGAAGCAGGAAGTAGCTACTATGGTCATTAGAGCAGCAGATGAACCCTTTGCATGACAGTCACCTTATCACTCATCCTTAGATAGGATGAAAATTGTATCAAGCCAAGCTGGCATTAGCATTTCTGAAAAAACAATTATTTTACAGCTCTGTCCCCAAATATAACTGGTTCCTCTCCTCATTCATCATAGCCACAGGCCTGGCCTAAAGGCACTGGGGAGGATTAGTGAGATGATTCTTTGAGA
The DNA here is from genome assembly GCA_019425775.1 of Rafetus swinhoei. Classification (NCBI taxonomy): domain Eukaryota; kingdom Metazoa; phylum Chordata; order Testudines; family Trionychidae; genus Rafetus; species Rafetus swinhoei. Next base: position 63,394,550 of record CM033427.1, read on the forward strand.
TACATCTGTTGATTTGACTTAACACATACTTATGCAAAATAAGTCAGTTATCTATAAGTTCTGGCCCCATACAGCCCTTGCTTTAATGGAGATCAGCTACCTGCCCTTTTAACTCAAATGATTGATTTGTATTTGGTTTAGAGCAATTGTAGTATTTTAAGGCTATTCTTATTTAGCTAAGCCTCACAGTTTCATTTTTCTGATTTCCTGTAATTAATAGACGTGATGTCTTTTTTCTATGAAAAACTGCCTGTACTCCTAAAAGTTTATTTATTAGGATTATGGAAACAAGATAAAAAACAAATGAGATGCTGCAAGTGCACTCAACATTTTCCCCTGAATACCTAAAAACAACTAAAATGAAGTAAACATTTAATCTTTTCTTCCTACTTCTCCAGTATGCATTGCTCTTCATTTACAATAACGAGTCCAATGCTCCTAGCTTAGAAACCATGTTGTCCATAGTAGATTCTAAGTCTTATATGAAGAGAGCTGATTAGAATGTATAATTGAAAAAAAGTTCTTTCATTTTGTTGTGTTTGGGGGTTTTTTTGGTTTTTTTAAGTTGGGAAAAGTAATCCCATTTAACTTTGTCTGACTGGTTCTATCTTTGGGTCTGGTCCCAAATGCTATTGCTTTGCATATGTGATCTTTTGTCAGGACACATCACTTAGCTTCACTGTCTTTTTACCAGATCTGTAAAGTGTATGAGGCACATTGTGAGGCTTAACCCCGTGTTAACTATTGTAGCCCCAGGATGAATGGACTGCAAAGAGTTTTGTACATTAGAGGAAGAGTCTTGCTTGCATTGGAGGAAGTTAAATGGTAGTACCTGAATGAATTTGTTCATCTAAAGAAGCTTGAATAAATGAAAGCAAAATTTTAATCAGTTATATAAATATATATCAATATAACTGCCATTCTAAAGGATTCCATGAGTTACCCACAAGTACTCTTTCTAAGGTCATGTTTACACTTATAACCAGGGCACAGCATCCAATGGGTAGGAGGACTTCTGGCCCTCAGACAGGGTGGATCAGCTAATAGACCATTCAACCAAAGGTCAGGAGGATGCCATTCCAGAGGGAAGGTTGGCAACAGGGGATAGAAGGACCTGAGCCCATCCTCCTCCAACAAGTCCCAACCCAAGATCCGAACACTGGGGGAGGGCTCCACCATTGGGTCAGTAGGAAGCCCACTGAAACACATCGACTTGAGCACTGACAGCAAAACTGGACTAAACTCGGTATTCCCTGGTCTACTTTAGAATTTCTGTCCAGTAGGTAATTCTGACATTTCAACTCTTTTTTTTTTGTCCCAAACAAACCCACCTTTGTTTCAGTAAAGACAACCTAAGAATGCTCTCTTCCAAGAACCCAATAGTCTTGTCTAAGATGTATGTTAGCGTTCACATAGGAAAAAGGAATATCATACAGCAAAAGCATATATTGGACCTTCTCCAGAAATTTAATAAATGAAAGAGGAGATAATATATCAATGCAAAGGGTTGAAAGTTGTTAATGTAACTGCATTTTTCAGGCAACCCAGTGACTGATCCATACATTGATGATAGTATATTTCTGCAAGATGTAATTACAGCTAAAAATAAATCTTTTCTTAAATGTGGATACATTTTATGGAGGGAAGGAGCTTTCCTGCATACTGATTACTTCTCTACACCAGTGGAAATAACATATAGTCATTTTCTCCCTCACCCTCTTTGTTTCCTACCTTTTTCTTTCAGAGGCAACATTGCATTTATAGCTAGCTAGATTAAAACCACATTTTCACACTCTGATAGTCCCATTTAGACACAGTTAGTCTGAACTAAAAGTTACTTACTGTTCATTAACATAGTCCTGTTTGAAAGAGGACTATGTTAACATGAATTAGGTAAGTTGTAGTTTGTGCCTGCAGAATCCACACATGACAGTTAGGCTACATCTACACTGCAGGCTTCTTGTGCAAGAACTTTTTGCAGAGACATCTTCCGCAAAAAGTTATTGCGCAAGAGCACGTCCACACTGCCATGTGCTTTTGTGCAAGAGAGCGTCCACACTGCCATGGACACTCTCGCACAAGAAAACTCTGATGGCCATTCACCGAATGGCCATCAGAGCACCTGTGCTTTTTCCAATAGTGGTTTCTTGCACAAGAAACCCCTGTTGTCTGTCCATACATGCCTTTTTGCACAAGAGTTTTTGCGCAAAAAGGCTTATTCCTTGTAGAAAGAGGAATAACTCTTGCACAAAAAGCCCTGTCTTCTGACAATCTATTGTACTTTTTCTTGCGCAAAAACGTGCTTGTAGTGGGGATGCACTGTGAGTTTTTGCGCAAAAACTCTGCAGTGTAGATGTAGCCTTAGAGCACAGCATGGTAGTGTAGACTAAAACTCACACCTCTGTAATCCAAATTGTAGGGCTATGTAGCCCTACAATTCAGCTGGACTGTCTCCTCTTAAAGGCTGGTAAGGCATTGTGTAGATCATGGCTGTATTTCTTCTCCACCTTTTAAAAATTAATTAAATATAATGCTCATGAATGTTGCATTATGGACAGTGGTAGGCACTGATGTCCTCTGTTTATCATCAACAATAGTGCCTGATTAGTAACCTACCTGTACTTGTAAGAATTTGTGTCCAGATCCTCGCCCACCATCCTTTTTGCCGCCGGCATAGCTTGGGAAATTGATTGATAGAATCCCACCATGGCAGCCCTTGGATCCTTAGACTGCTAAACCCCAATCTAGTCTTAAAGAGCACCTTGGGGCTGCTCTAACCAGCAAGAACTCCTACAAAGCCATTCTAGCTGTTAGAGCGCTCCAGAGCACAACATTTCTCCAATTACACCCCCTTTTCACAGCCATGCCCTTTGTTTTGGGGGCAAAGGGAGGCATAGAATTTCATGTGTTAGCTCTGGGCACCTACACTTCCCTGTTCCAGGAGAATCCCTGTGTAGCTGGTTCGATCAGCTTTAAGGTCAGAGTGGAAAAAAGTAGCCTTATCTTTACAATCAGGGATATGCAGGTAGAATATGCCTCAACTCAACAAATATTGGTGACTATACTGAAGAATAAATAAAGTGTAACAGAGAGTTTTATTGAACAAAGGATCCATTCTTATGCAAAGATGGGCGGGCTTCATTTTCCATTGTCCTCTTCCTTTGAAGGGAAGCATATTAGCATGTAGCTTGTACATTGCTTTGTTCATTTTAAATAGGTGGCATGGGCAGCTTGTAATGCACAGAAAGCTGGGTTTGAGTTACTTGAGAAAGTACATACCCATGAACAAGGGTAGTCAAACAGGGAACAAATTAGTATATGAAGTGAATGGAAACACCTAAATTCATGATGTGTTTATTATTCAGTTGTTCCTCTTTCTCCCTGACCTCTCTTCATATCTCTTTTTCTCCCTCCTAATTTTTGTATTAGTCATGCAAATATTAGAGGATATTCTGTGTAGTTTCCACAAGAGTATATGAATCAGTCTTAGGGTACCAGAAGTACCCTAAAATAGTTACCCCACATCTACACAAGCTGCCCATTATTTTGGAATATTTTTCAAAATATTGGGCACGCTATTTCTCCATTCTGGTAAACCTTGTTGCATGACAGTAAAGGGAGGGCTCAAAATAGCATGTTATTTCAAAATCTGGTGCTGTGTAGATGCACCAAATTTCAAAATAAGCTATTTTGAGTTTAAGGTGCTGTGTAGATGCACCCTTAGGGTATGTCTACAATAGCCACCCTAGTTCGAACTAGGGTGGCTAATGTAGTCATTCAAACTTGCAAATGAAGCCGAGTTAAAATATCCGGGCTTTATTCTACATGTTCCCAGTGCCGCCATTTTTAAATGCCGGTAGTTCGGACTCCTGCCCGCGGCTACCGTGGCATGGGCTAGGCAGTTCAAACTAAAGCCCTAATTTGGACTACTGTTACTCCTCCTGCAATGAGAATGCGGTAGTCGAATTAGAGGCTTTATCGAACTACCTGGCCCATGCGCGTGTAACATGACAGCTGAACTACCAGAGCAATGGCACCCGAGGCTATCTAAATAAAGCCGGGATATTTTAATCGAGCTTCACAAGTTATTTACATTAGCCACCCTAGTTCAGAACTAAGTAACTATGTAGACATACTCTTAGAGATCATCTAGTAGAATATGTTTCAGATCATGGTTGGGTATTCTTCAAAGGGCAGAAAATATAGGCCACAATGCAGCAAAGTACTTAAGTGTGTGCCTAATACTATGCACATGAGTAAAATATCTTGCTAAATTAGAGTTAAAATGCTGATGATTTTTCTCTTATGTACTTTAGGGAGACATCCAGGGCTGAATTCTCCATGCACAAGGCTTAGAGTACTGATCAGAGATGACAGACAGGGCATGTAGCACTGGCTCTTAAAAAAGCTGTGATCTTTAGTCCTTTCAACCCCATAATGTTTGTTTAAATTAGGAAGAATATGGAAATATGTCCATATGTTTAATGTTCAAGCAGTTATTAAGAATAAAATGTATCTTTTAAAAATAGCTATTAAAATACCATTAATGATACCTCTGTAAAACAATCTCTGTTTACAAGGTCTCTCTTACTTATTTCCCTATTTGCTACGATATTCTAGATAAGGAGAAAAAAAGACATATTTGCCCTCTCTGATTCTTTTCAACTGGGAAGTTAAATTCAAAACATTTAGGAGTGTGAATTTTCTTCTTTTTACATGTGAATTTAAGCAGCTGCTAGTGCTACTGAATGCAGTATTTAACATCATACTCCATGATAGAGGAGGAGTTATGATCAGGCAGCTAATTTGCAGCTGAAAATCTTGGAGTTTTGTATACATGTATAACTACAGGCAACAATAAATATGTCTGGCAGGCATATATTGATTCTGCCAATCCAGATTTTTTTGGTTGTGATTTCATCCATCATCTTTGGAAGAGTTCTTGGTATAAAAATATGAACTTTTCAAAACACTTGTGAAAGTCAAAAGTATCTTAAGTTAAAAACTGTGTAAAGACTTGTGAATTAAATTAACTACCTTTTATATTAAGATCAAACTGGAAAAGTACTATTAGTACATTTTGCTTAACTCATTTAAACATATATTATGGAAGCAATTGCTTAAATAGATAGCTTTAACATGAAGAAATATAAAATAATTCTTAAGACAACTATTGCACAAGTGAAGAGAACAAGTTAATATGACAATTCTTAGATGCAAAAGAGAGACAAGTCATGTGACAACTGGGCAAAGGATTGCCTGAAAAATTAGGGTAATTTTCCCATGGGAACAAGATGGACACCACAACATAGGTGAAAGGAGACTAACTAAAGTGAATGCTGCCATGAGGAAATTGGGAAGAGAACAGAAGACAGGGTTGGTGTGGATGATCTCCAAGCTCACTTAAGTGTCAAATGTAAGGGTTGGGACATAGAGAAGTGAAGAAAGCTAACTGACCAATTGGTGTTTGGGAAGGGAACTTTTGGAGTCACAGAGAATGTGAATGGCAGCACAACGAACTGTTTGAAATAGATTGCACTGCACATTCTTTCTGCAGTTGTAAGCAAAATCAGGAGAATGATTTTCAGAGTTGTCAAGACTGATGGATGCAATCCACAGAATTAAGAAAGATTAGGATGAAATAGGAAAGCAGTGGCACTGCACAACGGTATTTGCAAAACTTGCGTGATACTATTTGTAGTGTAAAACAATGCTAAGCTAAGAACTATACATGAAAACTTGAGTAATTATTAAGTCATCTGATAGATACCTGGATGAATATATTTAAACTTTAAAAAGGAAAGGTGCTCTTTGGTGGTCTTCTTTCAGATAGTTTTGGAGAGAAGAATTTTTTTCATTTAAAAAACAAATCTAGTCCTCCAGCTATCTGTAGAAGACAGCCATAAACTATAAATGGTGTGTGCTTTTTCCTTTTTTCAAAGTGGAGAAATTGCTTTCTTCCATTAGTTCTCAAGTCACCTAGACCTAAGGATCACTCTTAAGATATCTGACAGATAAGAGTTTGAGTGGGAATGCATGAAAATCTTCCTACTGCACAGTAATTGAAGGCAAGCTTTCTGGGGCTGGAAAGAAGGTTTTTCTTTAACATTCTAATCTTTTTCCAAACACATTGGCTGTGATCTAGGAGTTCTGTGGGGAGCAGGAATAAAAAAAATCTTTCCTCAAAGGCTATAAAGAAATACAGAACCAGTTAACAACAGTTACTGTCTCCTGTTTGATGGAATGAAACATTCTCATCTAGAAAAAGAGATTAAATATTTTAATCAGTACTAAGGCTGAGTGAATAATAAAGTTTTTGGTTAAGAGGAAAGGAGGGTCTGAAGCAAAGTGATTTGAACCATCTTTTTTGCCCCACAAAGGCATTCATTGAATCAAACATCTTAAAAATATTGTCAAGTTGGGGTTTTTTGAGTTTTCATTTTGAATCAGCCATTTTGGGCATTTTTCACTTTTTAGCCAATGCTAAATTGAAATGCTATTTATAAATCAAATGTCTTGAAATGAAAAAGTTGAAATAACAAATAATTTTTTTAGAAAGGCTGTTTTTAACAAAATGTGTTTTATGACACATAACATGCCTTTTCTTTTATTAAAAAGGTCAAAAATGTCACACACTACTAAACAGTTTTCCTTATTTATATAAATATATAAAAAAATAGTGTGTCATATTATGACATGTCCATAGTAATAATGCAAATTATATCCTGCTTACCACTGATGATATGAAATACAAAATTTGTGGGAAATCTTAAAATTTATTTGGGTTTTTTTTTGGGGGGGGGGGGGTTGGTTCAAATTCAGGCAGAATAAGATTGTTGGATACTAAAATTTCCCATGAACTGCAAATTCTAATGTCTAATCTGCAACCCCATCCTTGAGTCTCATGGAAGAAAGCTAGCAGCTCTTTGATGCTTAGGCACATGTGCTACATGCAGAAGCTCCCTGAATTTTATGTCTCCTATGCCTGTCCTGATGAATCTGGAAGGAAACTGGGGGTGACATCAACGGTTTTTGCTCTTTAATATCATTTTATTTGTTTGTCAATAATGTGTCCAGCCAATATTGTAGGACCGCCTACTCTCTCTACAAGGCCCCCTCCTAAATTCAGCTTTTCCTTTTAACTCACCAACCCAATGAGTTGTTAGGCCCTGCTTTGAGGTTATGATATTTTGTCCCAATCTTATGCCTTAGGTGACCATTTTCAGGCTTGGAAACTAGCATAAGACATTCATAGATTGGTAACTATTTACTCACATTTGTTGAACTTTTATCAATCTATCTAGATATTTCAGTATCGCCTATAAAGCATCTCATGCATATTAATACATTTATTCTTACAACTAAGATGAAGTGGTATATTATTAATAATATTTTTAAATCTACATACATTCACTACTAATGAGACTGATGATATGTGATAGCATAAAGAAATAATTGATGAATTGCTGATCTGACAAGTACTATTTGATCTAGTCCACTATTTGTGATTTCCATATATCTTCTTCTCAAACCCATATTCTTTCTGAATGTTTCACCTTAAACACACAAACACAGACAGAGCACACTCACTCACACACATGCACTCAGCATGCACATACAATGAACATACAATATACACACAGAAAACATACAACTGGAGAATTATTATTTTCCCTGAAAAGAAATGGCAGGCTAACTGAAATAAAAAATAATCTAACAGCTTTACCTGTACACATATTTCACAACAATCTGTAGGCTGTATTCCTAGAACCTGGATAACTTCCATGCTTCTGCATTTCAGTATTTTAAAATTCCAGAAGTTGTTGCATAATTCATATGTTAGAAAAGGAACTGCAGAGCCAATTTACAAGAAGGATAGAAGATTTTTTTTTATGAAAATTGGTGCAATTTGATGTACAGATGAGGAGGCAAACAATTTTGCTTTTTAATAATGCCACTGGCTGTAAAGCAGGTAAAAAGATTCTGCACATTCCAGAAATTTGCATTTTTGTCCACTAAGACCTTCATGTACTTAAGACCTGATTGACTTTATTTTAATGTACTTTTCTGTTTATGATCTGTAGCATTGGTATAATGACCTGTTCCTTTTCTGATAGTTTTGTGATGCTTTGTACTTCATGTTCTATTACCTGCTTCTCTTTTATTAAAATTTGCACTTGCTTTTACATTTTGTGGTAAGGAAAAGCAGCTCTTGCCTCTTTGCAACTGCATATAACTGAACGAAATATTCCTTATTGAATTTTCAGGCTTTTTTTTTATCTTATCCCATTACAACAGCCTTTACTCGAAGAAGAGGGATCACTTATTTTCCTACCTGGCTCAGTTCCTCCTCCCACAGTTACCAGCCTGTTGACTTTGGATTCACACTCTGGATCCCATGTGTTTCTAAGCTAACTGGATTTTAGCAGAGTCTAGTTGCTTGTTTCTAGTACTGGATCTGAGAGGCATGCTTGAGGCTCAGAACTCCTCTACTGTGAGCCCCTTCTTAGACTGTGACATCTCACAATGCAACTGCCCTAGACTTGAAACCTTCTGAGCCATCTGAGTTGCCAGATCCCTATCTCTGGTGCAGACAAGCTGGGCTTCTAGTTAAACCCATTCATGAACAAAATGGGAGGAAAGCAAGGAACAAAGGTTTACCCGTGGAATTTAAATATAGACCTTTACTGTTAAAAGTATCAGAGTTACAGCTGTTTGAGAAGTACCAAAAATGCTCAGACATCCTCTAGCCTGAACTCAGCCCTCGGACTGGGCTAGCATTTGAGACACAATCAAATCTGTTGGTTCTATACTTTGATTCTTATGTCTTCTCAATGACAGTCTTTCAGCAAGGTCTCAAGCCCCTTTTCTGAGTAAGGCTCCTATCTGGAATGCATAGGCCACCCTCAGCCAAATACAGACCTCTGTTCAGCATATAATACAAAATTGAGTCCCTAATATCAAATGGAGTTCTCAATTTGATACACACCTGTCCCGCAGCATCTCATCCTCCTCACATAACAGATAAATGGTTGATTACCCATTGAATAACTGGGACATCCACATTCATTCCACCTTTTGGAGTTTATCTTCAAGCTCAATAAACATTCTGAAACATTTCTGAATTATTTTAAAAAGACACAAAAGCCTAGTTTACTTGGTACGATCCCAGGTTTGTCATAGTTTTCACTAGAGTTAGGCATTCAATAATTTATTTGTTTGCATATTTTAGGGTACATTGAGACTTCAGTGTCGCACTACATGCCAAGTTCAAGTTACATGCCCAAGATTAACTTTATTCTATTGTCTGTTTGAGTAACTAATATCAAAGAGATTTTGAGCAGGGTTAGTTATACACTTTGGCTATGTCTACACTCGCGGCTTCTTGCGCAAGAACATCTTGCGCAAGTGTTCTTGTGCAAGAAGTCTTGCGCAAGAAAACATCCACACTGCCATGTGCCAGCTGTGCTTTTGCGCAAGAGTGCCCATGGCAGCGTGGACACTCTCTTGTGCAAGAAAGCTCTGTTGGCAATTTTAGACATAGGGCTTTCTTGTGCAAGAAATCCCTGCCGAGCGTCCACACTGCCCTCTTGCGCAAGAGCCCCTGCGCAAGAGAGCTTACACCTGTTAAAAAAGAGCGTAGCTCTTGCACAGGGAGCCCTCTCTTACCACGCCGTACTGTAAATTTACTTGCGCAAGAGCGGGCGGGCAGTGTGGACGCTCTGCAGATTCTTGGGCAAGAACGGCCGTACTTGCACAAGAAGCCACGAGTGTAGACATAGCCTTTGTCTACACTGCATGACTATTTCAAAATACGCTATTCCTGAATGTCTACACTACAGCATTATTTCAAAATATCTTATTTCAAAATAGTAAATTCGAAATAAATTATTTCAAAATAACGCATCTACACACAAAATGCATTTCGAAATAGCATTTTGCTATTTCCTAATAGCGTGTCCACACTGAGTGGACGCTGAATTGCATTTAAGGCCAGCCGGAGCCAGGTGTAGGTTGTTAAAATCTCTGTGGAATGTCTGGAGACTGGAGACATTCCACAGAGATTTTAACAACCTACACCCCACCATCAATCTCAGCCTGGACCATTCTACACGAGAGATCCATTTCCTGGATACCACAGTACAAATCACCAATGGTAAACTAGACACCACTCTCTACAGAAAACCCACCGACTCATACAGTTACCTTCATGCCTCCAGCTCCCATCCAGAACACACCATACGATCCATCATCTATAGCCAAGCCCTTTGATACAACCGCATCTGCTCTAATCCCACCGACAGAGACCAGAAACTTCAGGATCTCTACCAAGCATTTATAAACCTCAATTACCCACCTGGAGAAATAAAAACACAAATTGAAAGAGCCAGACGAATACCCAGAAACCATCTACTTCAAGACAGACCCAAGAAAACCAACCATAGAACACCACTTGTCATCACCTATAGCCCCCCAACTTAAACCCGTCCAACATATTATCAATAAACTACAACCTATAATAGAACAGGATACTACACTCCGAGAGGCTCTGGGAGATAGACCCATAGCCTCCTACAGACAACCACCTAACCTCAGGATGATTCTTACCAACAACCACAGGACATACCACACTAATACCAACCCTGGGACTTTTCCTTGCAACAAACCCCGTTGCCAGCTTTGTCCACATATTTACTCTGCTGACACCATTATTGGACCTAACCAATTCAGTTATAAGATCAAGAACACATATTCCTGCTCATCCAGAAATATAATCTATATCATCATGTGCCGACAGTGTCCATCTGCTATGTACATTGGACAAACGTCTCAGATGCTTCGCCAAAGAATCAATGCACACAAAACGGATATCAGATAGTATCACAAAGAAAAAACAGTTTCTTGCCATTTCAACCAGAAAGGGCATTGTCTCAATGACTTGATTACGTGCATACTGCTTCAAAGACATTTTCACACCAGGCTTGAGAGAGAAACCTCTGAACTGTCATTCATGCTTAAATTTGACACTTTACGCCGGGGTCTTAACAAAGACCCTAATTACCTTACCCATTACAAAGATAGCTTCCCCAATTATCACCTCTAATATCATTAGCTCACAGACATTTACCTTCCCCCCTTATCCCTCCTCTGTTCTGAAATTTGATTTGTCCTTTCTATATGTGTTCACTTTTTCTGATTGTATCCCTTTGGTATATATGGTCATGCCTATTTTCTTCCACAATTTGATCTGAGGAAGTGGGTCTGGCCCACGAAAGCTCATCACCTAATAAACCATCTTGTTAGTCCTGTTTTTTGTTTCAGCTAAACTAGACTAACACGGCTACATCTCTATTACTATTCTAGTGGGTAGGGCACTAAGGAAAATAAATATTGCAAGACCTACAATATAATGGTAAGAGTTGGTAATGTTGAGGGGGAGGAAGAGAATATGTGCATTTCTCAGAGGCTGGTGGGAGCTAGAGTGGACAGCTGAATGTGTGAAAGTGTTCAGGGGGCTAGCTAGGTTGGAGAACATGTCCCAAGGGCAGTTGTGGTTTCTGGAGGTGCTAGAAGAAGCGGTGGCACGGCTGAGTTCAGGGGAGTGTATAGTGAGTAGCTGGATGGTCTGGGTGAGAAGCTGGAGTCATCTGAGTTTGAAACACACTCAGGCTATGTCTACACAACAGGCTTCTTGTGAAAGAACTTTTTACACAAGAGTTCTTGCTCAGGAGCGCGTCCACACTGCCATGTGCTTTTGTGGAAGAGATGTGCTTTTGTGACAGAGTATCCATGGCAGTGTGGACGCTCTCTTGCGCAAGAAAGGTCTGATGGCCATTTTAGCCACAGGGGTTTCTTGCGCAAGAAACCCCTGTTCCCGTCCACACTAGTCTTTTTTGCACAAGAGTTCTTGCGCAGAAAGGCTTATTCCTCGTGGGGAAAGGAAGAACTCTTGCGCAAAAAGCCCTCTCTTCTGACGATCTACTGTAAACTTTCTTGCGCAAGAACGGGCTTGTAGTGTAGATGCTTGAGCAAGAAGCCTGCAGTGTAGACATAGCCCCCGGGGGAAAAGATGGTGGGTAAACAGCATAGGTGGTGGAAGAGGGAATTTTGTAGGAGCTTGAAGTAGATGAGAGCAAGAGGCCAGAGGGGCTAAAAGTAGAATTGAAAATGGGATGGGGGTATGGAAGCAGAGGAACTGGTCAAGTGTTTCTTGGGTGGGTAAACTTGCTTGGGGGAGGAAACTGGGATACTTACTAGTCCCCCTACCCCTACCTCTACTGGACTCAGCAAATGTCAAAGCAGCCTATTTTGGCCATGAGACATCCATTGCTGCATCCCAGCTGGATACATTACATTCAGTCTTGTCTGAGGAACTGCATAATAGTGACTGCATGCCTGAATGCCTCTGGGTGGCTGACACATGATGCTGGGCAGGTCTGGACAGCATTATATTCAAGAGATGAAGAATAGCATTTCAATCTTACCTACAATTTCTTTGACTTTTGTCTTGGCGGCCAGATTGTTCCAGTAGAAGTGGGGTGGACTGATGGCTATGCTTAGTCTCTGCCCATTCCCACCCACAGGAATAAAGTAAGAGCAGCCCTGGTGCTGTTGTCTATACTGGGAACTGCAATGCTGCTCTGCTTTTCTCAAAGCTATCCAAAGGGATGGAAGGAGACTCACAGAATATGTTCCTGTAGGCATTTTATGCTACAACCTATATCTTTTGATTCACCCTGTGTTCTGCATGAAATGATACCATAACTTTTAATATAGCAATTTCCCTTCAGTCTGTGCAGGCAGTTACAGAGAAAAGCAGAACACTTATCTAAATTCCTTGGGATACATCTTCTTAATCAAATGAGAGGCATGATTGTCAGAAATACACCAGGTTAAGCAGAAGCCACTGATTACTGGGTTTGCATTTGAGCTATGAAATGGGCTTTTTTAAGTGAGAAGGTTTAGATGTAATTTAATTCTATTTGGACTACTAAATGATAAAAATAGATGTTCTATCTGAACATTAAAATCATGGAATAGATAATACAATTCAAACTTTAAAATGTATCTATTCACAATTTCTTTCTAAGTTTGCAACAACATTATACTTGTTTAAATGGCTTAAAGTCATTATTCATATAAGTCCACTGCAGTCAAAAAACTTAGGTCTAGGATGGATTTTTCCGGTATTTGTACTTACTAGACGTTGTAATCTAGAGTTTCAGAAGCAAATTCTTTGTGGATTTTATCCACCTACAGTGGATGCACATGAAAAGCAGTTCTGATTTTAGAGATACTGGATTACTAGTTCCTGTGATATTCCTTATACTTAAAATGAAGCCTGAATCTGGAACCTGAAATGCCTGTAAAATCAGAATGAAATCCTTGTAAGTGGAACCACTGTAGGGTTGGTACAGAGGGCCATCTGCCTTAACTTGACTTAACTGGCATGTAGGCCATGTGTTGGTCACCAGCACAGGAATGAATGTTGCTTATCTTCTCTCACTTATTCTCCTTCATACTTATTGTAGATAGAAGTTAAGATTTCAAGCTGCAAAGGAATTAAATTTGCCATTCGAGGTAGGAGATTAATCTTAAAAAAAAAAAAAGGAAATAATCCTCTCTCTAGTCTGTTAAGTAACATGACAAGGGAATGAAAACTAGATTCTGTTCAGAATATCACATAATGCACTGTTAAATAGCGAGCATAAAAAGTAAGACACTAATAATTCAAATGACAAAGTGCTATCATCTTATTGTGGCCCTAAATCACAATTCCTCCTATGTTTTCTTTTTTGGTTCTGAGGAGGGCAGTAATTTGCTGATGACCTACAACAACATTCCCTATCACCAGCTCAGCTGCTTTGCAGGTGAGTAAGGGATGAAACCAAAGCTCTGCCAAACTGCTTAAGGAGAGAGTAGGTAGGCATGCAGCACCATTTACTGCTGCTTTCCAGGACATGGACCTGAATACCTGTGCAGTGTATTCTTGGGCTGTGAGATATATAGAACCATGGAATTGAATCAGAGATACTAAAGGAATCTCTGAGCAATGTTTAGTACAGGTTGAGCCTCTCTAGTCCAGCACCCTCAGGATCTGACTGGTGCCAAACCAGAGAATTTGCTGAACCACGGGAGGTCAATATTGTCTATAGCATTACCAACACTTCCACTGCTTACTGGGCTCTTGGAAGACATTTGGAGGGTAGATTAGAGCTAAATAACAGCACAGAACACTAAGAGCCAGGACTGGTGGCTGTTCATTTCCATCAAAGTCAATGTTACACCAGATGTGGATCTGGTCCTTTTTGCCCAGTTATGTTTTCCACTTGTTACTGTGTTTCATGTAGGCAAGAAATATTACTATTACTTTCCCTTTTAATGCAGCTTTTACAGCATCCTATGAGAGAAGGAAATTCAAATCAAGAAAGTAATTATAAGAAAGACAGTCTTTAATAGTGAAACTAATAGCAATTCATTTCCCTTTGGGTGGAAACATAAGTTAAAAGGAATTTGTTGAATTTCTAAATGGTTTGGTCCTGCTTATGTGGCTTTAGTGTTTGCTTTTCATAAATGTTTGAGCCATTAAGATTCACTGGCACAAATGTTCACCTAAAGCATATTTTAAATCTCTGTATGTATGTGGATATCCACAGAAATAAACATTTGAAATTTTACAAAAACAAATGCTTGTGTAAACATCAGATCAAGAGTCAACAGTACTGTACAACATATCTGAACAGATAAAACTAGGCAGCACAGCTCAAATTTCTTACATTTGTAATTAGAAAAAATGTGAAGAAGTATGTTGACTACATTCAAATAATGAATATATAGAAAGGAATAGCAATGTGGTTGCAACAGCAAATGGTCTGGTAGCACTTTATAGACTAACAAAACATGTATATGGTATCATGAGCTTTCGTGGGCACAGCCCGCTTCTTCAGCTGCCGGAGTTTAGCTGACTAGAGTTTAGTTGCAGCTAGACTGTGACAAGAAACAGTACATTTTATTCCTAGATGTGAACCCCGCACATTCACTCTGTTTTTAAGCTATGTGGAGCTGATAAATTTAATTGCTTGTAAAGTTCATGCAAATATCTGTGACATTAAACTAATAACAAAGGTAAAAATGGTAATGATTATTTGCATTGTTCTAGTGTTAAGAACTCCTAGTCAGGATCTAGGCCTAATTTTGCTAGGCATTGTAATTTCACATAGGGGAACATCCCTTCCTTGATAAGCCTACAGTCCAGTTATATCTAATAATGGAGGCTCAACTATCACCTTACTCTTCAGAATAATCATTCCAGATAAGAGCTGAGGCATATCAGTGTGGCAGAGTGAGAAGCAATAGGAGAGGTAGGATTGTTCAATATTTACGGTACTAGTCTGGGACTTGGGAAAATACGTGTTTCATTCCCCTGTTCCACCACAAACTTCTTGTGTGCCATTGGGCAAGTCACTTAGCACCTTTAATCTCAGTTCCCCAACTATAAAGGATAATAACATTTCCCAGCTTCGCAAGGGTGTTGTAAGGATAAAAAGACATTAAAGATTGTGTCGCATTTAGATAACATGGGAGCAAGTACATAGGAGAATTTAAGATAAAGCAGGGGTGCTTGTTGTTTACTGCCAAAACTGTACTACTTTTGTCTTCAGCATTTGTGAGAAATGAATGTGTTTTTAAAATAACAATAGAAGAAGTTGGGGGGGGGGGGGGGTTGTGTTTTATAATGAATTTTCTAAGTGACTGTGGAGCACAAGTCCCATTGAAAGTTGATAGGATTTGCACCCCTCAGTCACTTAGATGTCTTTGAAAATCACATCCTGGGTCAAAAGCATCCATTATCAAATTGATCCAAGTTGAAGCCTTCCCCCTTAAGTTTCATTCTCACATATATTCCTTATACCTGGAGATTCTATGGTAACAGGGGAGTGTGGTTTAAGTGTGCAGCTTTGGTCTTGCAAAAATTGACTTCCATCAAACACTGATACCTGGCTCAGGAGTATGGCTGACATATCAGCTCCCAAAGGACCAACATACCATAGAAAGGCAGTGTGCAAAAAATTGGGGTTTCTGGTATGTGTTCAATTGTCCTGCATTCCTGCATTATTAATACATAGGGCATGATTCTCCCCTGCTTTGCACCTTGTGTAGTCACTGAGCTTGTAAAAAGGGAGTGCAAAGCACTGTCATATAAGAATGGTAGTGCTTTACATTCTCTTCCTACAGGTATAAATGACTACAGCAGGTGCCAGATGGAGACTGTCCTAGGATTAAATATACTGTAAAATATTTGCATATTTTACTATTACTAGGGGAGAGTGTTACAGTAGGCACAGACAATAGCTACTTCAGTCAGGCAATTTTCATTTTTTTCTTAATAGCTAGAGTAGCTAAAATGTAAATTCACTTGTCCTACTTGCAAATAGACAAGCGAGAAACATTTTAGTGCTTGATATGACAGTTAAACCCTGTCAGTTTAGCTATCATTTTAAGCATTTAGAAAAAAAATGTAATGTGCTCTGTTAGAAACAGGGTATCATGATGCACTGAAGTGGAAAACATTCAGGTTGTATCTTGACAACATGTTATTAAGATTATGTTCTCTGCGGTCTAAATGTTCAAAAGTGCACATCCAAGTCATATGTAAATCTCCAGTGAGAGCATGCCCCCTTGAAAATATGGGCCTATACATGCCTTTGAAGGATTGATGATTTGCAGCAAGCTATCTAGATAGCTAGTAAAGATCCACTTCTTAATTTAAATAGTCTGGAATTGGTCTCTTGGGGATTAGGCTCCTAAAATAGAAATATGCGATGATTTTTGTCTTAAGGAAAAAATACTACTGGATGCCTCAATGAAGAATTTAAACTAGCTAAGAAATATTATAAAATCAAGTTTGATAATTGATATTGAAATTATTGGAGACATCAGGATTATCAAAAAACCATAATTCAATATTTATAAGAAGAATTTGATGAGGCATTTTATGGAAAGGAGGTAAATAAGCACCATCAGTTTTCAAGAGATGCAGAAATTCAGCAGTACTAACATTTCCAAACAAAATTTAAATGATTGTATGAAATCTGTCAAACTGCTATATAAAAAATAGAACCATTCATAAATACTCATGCACACGTTTGATTAAATGTCTTTGACAAAAATTCGGAGTAAATTTTCATGTTAGCCAAAATGTTTGTCTTTTGACAAATTTTAAACCAGAAAACTTTTTGATGGTGGGCTATAGTAGAGGGGTCCTCCTTTTCTATTGTGGGTTTGTGATAGAATGAAAATTGAACAACTTAATTTAAATTAAAAAATGTAAAAGTTTCATGGAAAAGCTTCATATGTAAACAAACACTTTCAAAACTTTTCCTAATTGAAATACTAACTAGTAATAGGTAACTAGCCCTAATTAAAAGGTTGGTAAATATATTTGGTTACTTTCAATTAAAATCACTTCAGGGATAAAAAGGCATGTTGTATTGCTCTTGTTCCATCTTTGTAAGGAGATGAGATGAATAGTATTCTTCCCCAGTGGTGTGAAAGTGTACATAAGGAGGATATGATAGCAGAATTGTCATTAACAAATTGAAGTGGCTTGTTTCTGGCTCTCCATAATTCTGTTCCATCTTCTACATTCTTCTAGGGTACATCTACACAGCAAAATCATTTAGAAATAACTAGCATTATTTCAAAATAACTTAGTCCACATCTACACAGCAGGCAGTTATTTCGAAATAATGTTGAAATACTATCAAACTGGAGGACTTCTTACTCTGACTCCTGTAGCCCTCATTGTACGAGGAGTAAGCGTAGTGAGAGGAAGAGTGCTCTATTTCGAAATAAGTGATGTGTAGACACTCCCAATTTCAAAATAAGCTATTTCGAAACAAGCTACGCAATTGACATAGCTCAATTTGTGTAGCTTATTTCAAGTTAAGCCCTGCTGTGTAGATGCACCCCTACAGAACTTCCTTTCAAGTTATTGGAAGAGTAGGACTTACCATGCATAATGTATCTAGTACATTTTAGCATGATAGAGCCTGTTTCTGTTCTTAAGAGTGCTCTGTTGACTGTTTTGGGAGCCCTGTTTGGGTATGTCTACGCTACAGCGTTATTTCGAAATATCTTATTTCGAAATAGTTATTTCAAAATAGCTAATTTCGAAATAACGTGTCTAGACACAAAATGCATTTCAAAATAGCTTTTTGCTCTTTCAAAATAGCACGTCCACACTGATAGGATGCAGAATCACATTTAAAGCCAGCCGGAGCCAGTTCTGGCAGAGCATCAGGTCAGGAGTTACCTTGTGTGGCTGCTGAGGCTATCTGAGACCTGTGCTTAAAGGGACCCCCCGCCTTTCCCAGACAGCCGGTTCTAAGGTTTCCCTGCTTGCTTGCCTACCTCGCTGAGGGATAGCAAAGCATTTTTTTCTCTGCGGGTTCTGGTTGCCCTCACTCAGGACACCACAGCACTCTGCAGCATGGAGCCGGAGCTGCCCCTGCGCACTCTGGTACTTCTCCTGGACGTGTTGCTGTGAGCCTGGCAGCACGTTCTGCAGGCAGTAACAGTCTCCCTGGTGTGCCCCACTGGGGGGTTTGTGCCTCATTCCTCCCTCACATCCTTCCACTTACCTCTCCCTAACCCCCCCTTCCTGCTGTACAATAAAAGACACGTGTTCATTACAACAAAGCCTCATTATTGAACAAAACTGGGATGAGGGGGGGAATGAAACTGTGGTGAGACTGGGGAAAGAAGGCAGGAGAGGCGAGGAGGGAGGGTGGAAGAGGGAAGGGGGAAATCTGGGAGGAGGGAGCTGGCAGTGGGAGGCAAGGGGAGGAAGGGGGAGGAGAAGCTCAGGGTTGGGGGTGTGGGGAGGGTAAGGAGGAAGAAGCAGGAGCGGGAGAAGGAGTGGGAGGCGCAGCGATAGCTGGGGAGGCAGCAGGGGCTGGAGCAGCAGGAGGCAGCAAGCTCCGCCCCAGGGTCGATGACCACCTGGGGGACACGGACCATCCTGCCCCCCAGGATGCGGTCCATGGCATCAAAATAGGGGCAGGGGTCTGGGTCTGCCCCTGGTTGGGAGCTTCCCCCTGTGGCCCTGGCATATGCCTGCCGCAGCTCCTTTATTTTCATGCGAACTTGCTCCTGGGTTCGCACGTGGCCTTTGGAGTCCAGGCTGACAGCCATCCACCTGTAGACAATTGCATTCCTCTGTTTAGTGCAGAGATCATAGATGTTGGAGACATCCCCCCATTCCTGAATTAGGTCCCTGATCTCCGCACAGGACCAGGCAGTTGCCTGCTTTTTCCGGTCCTGGCAGGCTCTTGGGAGCTGGCAGACTGGTCCTAGGGAGCAGTGGAGGGCTGGCTGGCACTGGCTGCCTGGCTCATGCTGGGGCCACTGGGTCAGATGCAGTGACTGCTGGCTCTGGGCTGGCAGGCTTGGAGCTGGCACAGGCACTGTGGCCAGAGTCTACCTCTATAAGGGCTCCAGGGAGGGGGGGAGGGAGAGGAGTTTTCTTGGTTATGCCCAGAGTGGCCACCAGGGCACCCTGGGAAGGGCTGGAGGCCCCCTATTTTGAAATAAGTGTCTACACAATGCATATTTCGAAATAGCAATTTCAAAATTGGTGCTATTCCTCATGGAATGAGGTTTACCAATTTTGAAATAAGTCCTCCACTATTTCGAATTAATTTCGAAATAGCGGTTTGGCTGTGTAGACGCTGGTAAAGTTATTTCAAAATAAAGGCTGTTATTTTGAAATAACTTTGCTGTGTAGACATACCCTTTGTGTACAAAAGGGCAATCAGACTTCTGATAGAGGGAGCAAAATCCATATTTATGCTCCTTTTCTTTCAGAGTAATAATCCTAAACTGCTGTGTATTTTTAAGGCTTGGGTAGTCAATAGAGTAAGAGAATGTTTCTGAAAGAGAATTTCTGCTACTTTCTGTACAAGACATTTACATGCAGGAGCTTAAAGGGAGACAAATAGAAAGCTGATCGTTTTTAGGATAAGTGAGAACACCTTTTTATCCCAAGCAATCACCATGATCCTCCACAAAAGGCTATAGGAGAGCTTTTTAGCAAATTTAATAATCTGTGTAAGCCTTTTCTGTTCCTATAAATCTAGGGTTGGCAGAATTCGATTTTTTTTAAAGAAATATTACAGATAATAAGTATTTTTATTTTAAATGATACTTTTATCAGTTTTCTCAATTGCAGGAAATTATGGATTTTAAGCATTTTTTTTTCAATTTTATAATTTTAGTTGCAGGAAATTATGCGGAAGTGTTACCCAGGGTTCCTGAAACCCAAAGCTCTTGGTAATAGCACTTCCAACTAGTATGTGGCTGACACAAACAAATCAAGTGTTTTTACTTTTTTACTTAATGCTGTCTCTTTATTAATCTTGAGCACTCTCCTCAAAATGCCTTTCCTCAGATCTCTTCTTTATTTAGTCTCAGTAACATACAAACACAATAGGCTATAGAACACCCAAAACTAATGGTTAGTTCACCAGTCAGAAGCACTCTTTAGGTATTCAGCAGCAGATTTCTGGTGGCTGGCCTTCCGTTTGTGGCTGGAGATCTTTCCAGTGTATCCATAAAGTGATCTGCTTAACCCAGATGTTTAAGTCTCCTCTTATACTCAAAGATAGATACATGTCAATCAAAAGTATTACATACCTGACCAAACAAAATCAACTAATAGGAGAAAGCAGGTGTTACAAAAACATGTCACTAAAACAAAATCTATTAAGCAAGTAGTTTCAAGCCATTAATCTGGCAGTTATATTTCCTCATAACAATAGTTATAAAATATATCCAAACTTCCCATTTTTCCACAGATGTTTACCTCAACATATCAGAGAGGACATAGTCAGATGCACTCCATGTGATTGCTGCCTTTTTCCTCCTATCTTTGCCTTAATTATTCTAAGTTCCTGCAATGGCCTACTAAATAGTTAAATTCAATAGGCAGAATAATTAATAATCAGTGTTCCATCTAATTTTTATATTCATGTGTGGAATGAATTTTGTTATGTGAACCAATATGGAGATAATGTGTGACCTATTATCTCCATATTGGTGCACGTAACACTCATTGTGCAAATGGACGACCAGAGGCGGGCGTGGGTGTGACAGACCAGGCCTGGTCTGGGCACCACTGAGGGCATCCGCCCAGAGTGAATTGCTCAAAATCAGGGCTCCTTACAGCCCCTGACTGGAGACCTTTCCCAAATAGGCCACAAACCAGTCACACCGAGCGCTTCAGCTGCCAATCCGGCCAGCAGGAAGCCTCATGAGCAAAACCCTTCAGACACCCCAGCTCTTCCTGTGCCACGGTCAGTCCCAGGCCTATCACACAGGTGAGGTGTTATAGAACCCAATCTCACCCCCCTGAACAGGTTCTCCCAGTCCCAAAAGACCAGCCACAGTTACCAATCAATTTACACTTTAGATCTTACCCACAAGATCACGCTGGGCCAATCCTTTAGAATCTAAAATCTAAAGGTTTATTAATAAAAGAAAGAAAAGGTGGAGAGTAAGGTTGTTAAAGAAAATACATTACATGCACCAGTCACCAAGTTCTTGATGCAGGCTCTCAGCCGAGATGTTACAAACTGCTATCTTACAAGTCTCTGGTGTACATCCTATGTCAGGATGGGTCAGCAGTCCTTCCTGGCTCGCTGTCCCTTGCAAGGCTGCATCTGGGATCAGTAGCAGAATTGAAGACAAGATGGAGTTCGCCTCATGGCACTTATATATCTCTCCTGGCATCCTCCTGGCCAGAGCAGGTTACATGGTCAAATGACCTGTTTCTGTATCACATGCTGGCAGCCATTATGCCCTGGCTGGTTTGCATGTTCCCAGACGCATTCCTCAGGTGTGTATTGGGCACCTTGAGAGCGATTGTCCTTGGTGCCGTGCTAGTTAGCATAGTCACTGACTGAACAATTGCTCTTTACAACAGGCCATCTAGAGCCCATTGCTCTGTCTCAGGCAGAGAACATTCCCAGTATAAGTACAGAGTCCATAGTCATAACTCCACATACAGACATTGCACAAGTACATGAGTAGCATACATGGAATTAGTAGAACATAAGCTTTCCTTTGACACCTCACATGGCCCACTTTGGGGCAAACACCTTCCCCCGTGGGCACAGCAGTGATCTGTCTGCTCCCCTTAAAATCCAGTAATGTGACAGTGGGGCTAAGGGAATCGGAGTGTTGGAGGGGGATGAGGACTCTAGCTGGGGGTATATACTTGGGATGAGGCATTTGAGATCCAGGAGGGGGGGCTCTAGGCTGGGGTAAAGGGGTATGGAGTGCAGGAGCAGGCTCAGAGCAGGAGACGGGGTGGGAGTGAGGGGTCTGGGAAAGTATTAGGGTGCAAGCAGGGGCTTAGGATTGGGGTGTAGGGGAGCTAGGGTGTTGAAGTGGGCTCCAGGCTGGGGCTCAGGGCTGGGATGTGGGAGGGAGGGAGGATCTTAGGGTGTAGGAGTGGGCTCAGGGATGAGGCGAGATGCTTACTTGTGGCAGCCCCCATTTGGTGGTGGTGGGAAACAGGTGGCCCCACACAGCCCATGTTGCCCTATGTTCTCCTGAAGGCATCATCCCTCACGGCTCTCATTGGTCATGATTCCCAGCCAATGGAACCTGGAAGGGCAGAGCATCCAAGCAAAGCCAGCATAGGGACAGAACTTCTCAGTGCTTGTGACAATGTGGCTCCAGCCAGTCACAAAATACATAAAGTACATATTCTTAAATCAAATGTTAAAGTTTTCAAGGACTGTTTTTCTTTCTTTGCCTATATGTAAATTTCACTGATGGAAATATTTTTTGCCAGTTTGTGAGTTTATGGTGAAATTGGCATTTTCTGACATTTACTGATGCAAATATAATTCTTCCATACATAAATGAGACTGCTCCCATCCTGTAGAACAGGGATTGCCAACTACAACTGAAAGTAAACATCTCTGGCTGCAAATAAGGTGGAGGATTTCAGTAACAGAATATTCCACAAGCAGTAGATCTAGCTGTTGCTTGGGAAACAAGCAACTTAATGGAAATTACTCCTTCTTTGACAACACATTAGATGCTGGATTTTTTCTGACTGAAAATTAGTTTAGTTGGAAAATGTTGATTTGCTGGGACTAAATGTTTAGTTTAGTCTATTGCAGAATTTAAATGAAACTTTTCCCAGTATTCCAATATAGACAGATCAGCAGCATTGAACCTGGCAATCTTGGCTGAAGCTATGTCTCTTGAGACTCAGAAACCCCAGATACTATGGCAATCAGCCTCAAAGGGGTGGGATAGCTCAGTGGTTTGAGCATTAGTCTGCTACACCCAGGGTTGTGAGCTCAATCCTTAAGGGGGCGATTTGGGGCAAATCTATCAGGGATGGTATGTGGTCCTGCCATGAGGTCCAGGGGCTGGACTTGATGATCTCTCAAGGTCCCTTCCAGTTCTGTGAGATAGGTATAGCTCCATATATTTAAAAGAAAAACCCTGGAGACCTGGCTGGAACCCATGTTCTCAGCCCAGCTGGGAACTAGGGAGTTCTAGGATTGGGTTGAAGGCTTCAGGTCCTGCCATATCACTCAGCAAGCTGGTTTGGGAGTCTGGAAGCAGTGAGGCCCTAACCCAGGGCCAGTATGCATAGCATATCTGCCCAGGAGCTGCTGACCCTGAGTGCCCCAGCAGCAGCTTAGTTCAAATTGATACTGTTGTCGGTTTCACCTCTGCTGTTCACAGTTAGTTTTGGAAACACCATGTTTCTAATGTTTTCATTCACTAACATATTCTGGCAATTTTTTTTCTTGTTCTGATGCAGAAAAAATCCAATTACCAAAAAGCTGAAATTTCTCCTAAACTGAAAATTACCAGTTTCAGGTGGCTCTTCTCGAGATCATCATTAGATCAAGAGTAATATCCTATGTTTGCACTTGGGTGACAGGTCAGAAAATAACAAGGAGTCCAGTGGCACCTTAAACACTAACAGTAAAATGACACTTGTATTATTGCTTGCAAATGTGGAAGCTAAAAGCCAGGGTCCTAAGTCATATTCAGTGTCCTGCCTTTAAAATGCAGTCTCAGTTTTGGTTAGAGCTGGTAGAAATAATTTTCTTGCAGTACATTATAAACTCCCTCTTTTAAGAATGTATACAGCTAGATATTAAAATGGACGTTGGACTAAATCTCGGCATAGATTTTCAGCAGAGGAACAAAGAATTTTGAAAATTTAAAACTCAATTCATATGACAACACGGTGCTCGCGGGAGTCATGGCGCCCGCTGGGGCATTTATGTGCGCCCACCTAGTTGGGGTCGCGACTCGGGAAAGCCAGGGGAGGACGGGCCACACGCGCTTTGGGGCTGAACTCACGCCGTGACAGGGAGTGGGGAAGCGCCGGTGGCGGGAGAACCTGCCGGGGAACGTGGCGGGAAAGCCGGGGGAGCAGGGTGGCCGGTCCGGCGCGGTGAAATGGCCATGGTGAGGGGTCTGGCGCCAGAGCAGGTGCACTTGGCACGGGGCTGGCCGGCCGGGCGACGCAGCAGGATGACGTCACCCACCGGTGTGGCGCCCGCCATACAAAAAAGTTGGGGACCACTGATCTAGGGATATGTCCAGACTGCATCCCTCTGTTGGCAGAGGGATGCAGATTAGGAAGGTCAACATTGCAAATGAGGCAGGGATTTAAATATCCTGCGCCTAATTTGCATAAAAATGGCCACCGCATTTTCCTGACTCAGCACTTTGTCGGCAAAAAGAGGCAGTCTAGAGGGGGATCTGTCGAGAAAGAAAGCCTTTTTTGACAGATCCTGTAAACCTCTTTGCAGGAGGCATAAGGGATCTGTCGAAAAAGGCTTTCTTTCTCGACAGATCCCCCTCTAGACTGCCTCTTTTTGCCAACAAAGTGCTGAGTCGGCAAAACGTGGTGGCCATTTTTATGCAAATTAGGCACGGGATATTTAAATCCCTGCCTCATTTGCAATGTCGACCTGCCTAAACTGCATCCCTCTGCCGACAGAGGGATGCAGTCTAGACATACCCTTGTTAGGGAACCAAACATGCAGATCTGCAATTAGTTCTGCTTTATACCCAGTTGTCAAATGGTTGGATTGAAGCAGATTCAAAAAAATTCCAGGAGGTCTCCTGGAAAAACTCCACCACATCCAAGAAGCGCGTCTGCTCGTCGGCTTTTTTTTGCTCCCCCCATGAGGAAGAAGGGCTCTTCCAAAAGAGGGTTTTTTTTTCCCTGAAAACAGTGTAGACAGACCAAATTTCAGAAAAGCCTATTCCGAAAAAATTACACAAATTGCGCAGCGCAATTTGCGTACCTTTTTCTGATAAAGCCAAGTAGTGTAGACATAGCCTTGGTTAAAAAAGCATGCAGTCTAAATTAGCACAGAATAGAAAACTTGGCTCATGAACAAATGGAATACAGGTTGAACCTCTCTAGTCCGGCACTCTTGAGACCTGACTAGCGCCAAACCAGAGAATTTGCCAGATCGTGGGTTGTCAAAATTGTCTAGCAGCATTATCAACATTTGCACTGCTTTCTGGGCTCTGAGAAGACATTTAGGGGTAAATTAGAGCTAAATAACAGGACAGAACACTGAGAGCCAGAGCTGGTAGCTGTAAACCAACTTTATGGGTCTCCAGGAAACTTGGCCACACCCATGATAAGTGGTCACCTCACTAACTAAAATCATGGATGTTGCAAGACCTCAGAGTGTTGGACAAGAGAGGTTCAAGCTGTATCTGTAGCAATGTATTCCTAATCAGAAGAAAAAAAGGGGTGGGAGTTAATGAAAGTCACTGAGGGTACACAGCAACGTTATTTCAAAATAACTTAGTCCGCCTCTACACAGCAAGCAGTTATTTTGACATAATGTTGAAATACTGTCAAGCTGGAGGACTTCTTACTCCGACTCCTGTAACCCTCATTATAGGAGGAGTAAGGGAAGTCAGAGGAAGTGTGTTCTATTTCGAAATAAGTGCTGTGTAGACACTCCTGATTTAAAAATAAGCTACTTTAGAATAAGCTACGCAATTGACGCAGCTCGAGTTAAGCTGTTTAGACGCACCCTGAATGCCCTTGCCACTCAGCTTCTCCAGCAATTTCACCGGATTCGGGAACTTTATAAAACCTGACTAAAGGGAAAATCCCACCCCATCAATAATTCAGTTATAATGTATAGTACTTAAATTATTGGGGCATTTTGTTAAAATTTAATACATTTAAGATATACACAAGTTCTATGTGCAGACACATTATGGTTATGAATTATGCACCTGAATCAAAGTCCATTTACGTCAACAAACTTCCATTACAAAAAATCAGACTGTGTATTAGCTCTTCTTGTTAGCTGTTCTTTCAAATTTTAAATTATAAAAATAGGCTTAATGGGGAAGCTCTTGTTTCAAAAGGCGGTGCAAAGGTTGAGTCTGATCTTTTTAAAAGCCAGGATTTGTTTTGCTTTCAGGGAAATGTTTGTGTCTTAGACAAAAACAAAGTCAGGGCTGGCTTATATAAACACTTTAAAATACTGTTTATTATGAAGGTACAAATATTAGGTGCCTTATTCATTAATTGTAATTAAAGAACTTGCAGTAATTCTCAAATCACATTCTATTGATGTTGCTTTCAAGATTTGTTTAAAAGGCAAAATAAACAAATTATTCTAGTGATTAATAATTAAAATATCTCATGAAATACCTGCATAAATATATATATTTCTTTTTTAGAACAATCAGCATGAAAATATTTTGCTTAAAACTGAAATAAAAAATAATTTAAAGAAGGAAAGTAAAATGCCTGCAGGTAATTTGTGTGGTATATAGGGAGGTAATTTGTTTTTGGAAACTTCTTGGTAAGACAGAATGATGTTAACATACATTCTGCATGATTTATTCAGGATCAAGTTGATATTTAAAGAAACTGGCTAAAGATTCTGGCTTGCTGGCTGGAGGTTTCCTCTCCCTTCTAAATATTCTAGAAAGATTGAGCAAATTTCTAAAAAAACCACCTATTCTCTTTTTGACCCTTCTCTTATGTATATGTTTGGAGTGAAAACTTTTCCATGACAAGAAAATTCCATATGTTATTATACTGCAATTCCCTGGGAGGAGAGTTATATTTCCAATATGCAACACAATGTTTAACTGCTGTTGACTTTGACCCCTAGTCTATGTTGGGAGATCCATACTTAGGATCAAACTGTAATCCATATGTTAAAAAAAAATTCCTTAAGTTTTTTTAATTAAAACTATAATTCAAATGGTAGAAAATAAGATGTGAAAGTAGTTTAAATAGGCTTTGCAATACTCTTGCAGCCTAACAGGACCTAGCAGTTAGCATAAGTTTTGAATAGTTAAGTATTTGACCTAGGGTTATAGGACTTATCAATATGTGTCCTGGGACTGACAGGTAAACAACAAAATAACAGACTGAATTTAAAATAGCAGATTTTTAGGGCTTTTGGAGAACTATAACCTTGAAGCAACCACATTTACATATCAAAACCACTGTGAAAGACATCAGTGTAAGTAGCTTATACTGGCTGGTGAAACACTAAATACAATCCTCCAGAATAACAAGCATGGTCAGAAGGCCAAGATTTAATCAAATATTGTGCCAGATGTGGGGATGTCAGGAAAAAAGTGTTATGAATGATTGTCAGACCTACCATTACTTGGAACATCAGGATGACAGGCTGAAGAACCCTTATCATTCCCATATATGGAGCTTCTCCATTTCCTGTGCTTTCCCTCTTCTCCATAAAGTTGGAGCTCTGATGAGCTCCATAAAGTTGTGTGTGCGCTCAATGCAGGTAATCATTTTGCAATACTTGTCTTACTTTTCTGTAGTTTCTATTTGTATTTATTTGGGTGGTAAATGAAGTCTTATGTCTCTGTATATGTGACTCACCAATGTCATTTCCTGTAGCAAATCTCAAGTAGCCATCTAAGTAAAAGAACCTCTTAGGGATTTGTGCCTTTTTGCTTCTGAAAGTATTCAATGGATACACTGCTAAGAATAAAAAAAATAATTTGTCATTCTGTTTAAAACGTACATGCATTATAGAAGCATTAATAAGCAGGTCAGGGAATTTTTTTAAAACCATAAAATGGTACATTCAAATGAAAAAGGCAGCATCTACTTTGTTCCTTTCATATGATTAAACACAAATATTTTCTAAAATTGCCAAGAATCTTTTTTTTGCTTGGAGTTTCAGTCTAATAAAAGGAATTAGTTTTTACCACAAATCCTTTTACCAACAGTCCAAGGTGTTTTTAATATTATCTCGCATAATGGATCTAAACTGCTATTGTATATTTCTACTTTTAAACTATCTGCAAAAATAAAACCAAATATTGTATTGTTTCTCCTGATAATGTGTGAGAAGCAGCTGGAGCACAGTGTGTGAATTACATTTTAAAGTGAGCTACTAAGTAGTGATTATGCAATTTATTCACTAAGCTTGGGAAATTAACAAGAAAGTCCCTGAAGTATTCATTAATAGAAGCCATATTTTAACACACATATTACTATTCATGTTAACTGTGATGTATCTTAAATACCAAAAAGAGACTGGATTGTCAGTGATAAGCAGACACCATGTACTGATTTTGTTGGGGTATAATAAATGTATTTCTGCTTGCTCAGAGAACAGCTCCCTCTATGGGGGGGAGGGGTCTCACTCATGCATTGTTGCATGTTTCTACTTTCTCAGAAAAGCTCTCTGTGTGCTTCTAAATGTTTATAGGATTGGAACTATAGTTTGGGAAGGAACAAGCTGGACTGGACTTATAAAGACAGGAAATGGGCAGTTGAAGGCACTGCTGAGGAAGTTTACAGTAACTCCCTGGGAAAAGGGAGGAAATTTTGGAGTTTACAGATACAGGTAGCCCACAGTTTTTCCCTCAGGATGGAGGAGTTATTATAGGAGGCCGGCAAACCTAGAGAAAAGAGTGTACCAGATGGTAGAGAGGGTTCAGGGAAAGTCAAAGTTCAGGAGGGAAAGACCTTCACTATTGGTTAAACTAGGGTTGTTGAGCTGGAACCTAGAGTTGAGAGTGGGCCCAAATTCCCTTGCCAGCTACTGAGGAAGTGGCATTCTGAGTCAGTGAATGGGAAGACTGCCCAGGATGGTTGGAGAAGTCCTTTCATACCCCAGAAGAAAATAAGTTTACACTACCTCACCAGAAGGCTGAATGACAAAAAGTTGGCTACAGCTTGTGGAATGAGAGAGGTGTACTACTGTGGAAAGGGGTGTCAACCTGGTGAGGTGCCGCCCACCCTTGAATTGCTAGGAACAAATGCTATTCTCACACTCCATCACAGTAAAGACTACTGAAAACCCCCTGACACCAGGAATAGGACTAGTGAGTCTGGATTCAGACTAAAGGTGCAACATGAGGTTAAAGGACTACTAGTTGTTGGACTAGTGGCTTATGCAGGAATGGGTGGGCCTGTGTGTCAAGTTGCAGACAATCTGAGGACCAGAATATATATCAACAGGGAGCATTAACAGAGGAGAAATTCTGCAGCTGATGTTAGTAGCTAGATGAGATGTAAAGTGGCACGTTTAAAATACACCTGTAATACAGTTCTAATAACACACATATATATTGCTGACTAAATTTAGTTATTGGATAAATTTGTACTGAGGCCAGTAAAAATGCTGCATTCGATTTGCTAGCAAGATCAGAGTGGTTCTGTAGGAATGGTTCTTTGTTAATGTGAAAATTAGTAAGGAAGGACATGTTAAGAATGGTGGAGAAGAAACTATTATGTTTTAAAGGATTTTGTTCTGAAATGGGGGCCGAGGGAAATATTAAGAACAATTTGGCCAGGAGACCCTTTTGGTGTAGATTAAAATGTTTTGTTTTGTTCTAACAACTAATTTTTACTTTTTTAGTTCGCATTATAATATTACATATAATAGAAAAATTGAAACAAAAAACAAAACATTTTTTAAAAATGGGAAGTTTTGACAGAACTTTTTTGCCTATTTTCTTCCAAAACATAGTTCCAGCATAGTTGACATGATATTGATGGAACTGCATGTTCCATTGGAGTTATTCTGACCAGCTCTATGCCATGGTGTTTGCTGTAGGAAATCCAAAGCTACTCTGAATATGATTAACTATTCTCCTCTTTTGTGAAGGAATTCCTGTTGGTTTTGAATGTATTTTAAGGCTTTACAAAACAAATTGGATTCACAAAACTCCATGGCTACGTCTACACTGCTCATTGTTGCGCAATAAGATATGCAAATGAGGCACAGGCATGAATGTTGCTGTGCCTCATTTGCATACCTAATGAGCCACCATTAATGGGCCTACTTGCATGAATGGAGTTCAGTGTGCCAGTTTGTGGGGTTGAGAGCCCTAGTTATAGTCCCAGCTGTTGCCTACCTTGATGTGTGAGGAAGACCGAAAAGTGAGTCCTTGTATTATAGTAAAGAGATTTCCTTAACATAAAGGCTATATCTACACTGCCTCTTTTGCGGAAGAGGCAATGCAAATGAAGCGCTCGTTAGCAACTTCTCGCACTTCATTTGCATATTCTCTTCTGACGCTTTTTGTGCAAGAGGTTTTTGCACAAAAAACAAGCAGTGTAGATGGGTCTGTTTTGTGCAAAAAAACCCTTTTTTTGCAAGATCCCATGCAGTGCTGAATGATACTGGTTTGATGGCAGCACAGGGAATCCTCTGCAGCCCTTTCTTCGCAGGAGTGAGGGAGTGGACACGTGACAACAGAGCTGTGGAGGGCTGCTTGTGCAGCCACTAGGCCAGTGACACCTGATCCATGCAGGCAAAAGGCGTGCGGCGGGGGGTAGGGAGGAAAAGGAGGCTGCAGTTGTGAGCAAGTGGAGAGGAGCCCCTTGGCCAAGACTGCAAGGATGGGAATGAGCCCCTGTTCCTGGGCAGGAACCATTCAGCAGTGGGGTATGTTTCCCCTGTGGCCCAGAACTCCTTGTCCTCCTTGTGGTCTGCTCTGACAGAAATGCAGCCTCCCACACACACATTTGCAGAGATTGGGAATCACTGTTCCTGCAGACATTCAAGAAGCTCTCTGCAACGCTGTCACTTCTCCACTTGCTCACCAGCCAGGAAATGGGTGCTCTCCTTGGGCAGGGACCACTCAGCATTACCCCATGGCCAGGCTCATCCGCTTCACTCTGCTCCACTGGGCTAGGTTGACCACCCAATCACTGTTTGCAACCCCACTCTGATTACGGCAATAAGTCCATTCCCCATCTCTTCTTGATTTCCAGCAACTCTTAAAAAAATAAAAATCTTATAATTTGAAGAAAATCAAATTATGTTTTATTAAACAGTAAACAAAATGGCTAGAGGGTAAAAACTCTACTGTCTTTCAGTAATAGAAACCCTAAGTGTTTGTTTAACAACAGAAGTTAACATATTTTTGAAAGAATTTGAATTTGTTTTTAAGCTGACAGTTCCTTTACAATACCAGCAAAGTTCCCAGCATGCTTTTATCTGACCTGCTATTTAAAACCTTGCCATCCTTTTTTTGCCAATCCACTTTACAATCCCTGATGTAAACGTATTGTTTCTGGTTTGCTTTGTGGGTTTTTTTTTTCAAATTGAATGTATACACTCCACAATAACAATTCCTTAAAGGCTTTGTGCTTTCTATTTTCACTCAATTTTGTTATCTGGATGAATATACAGTACACCAGATTTTTATATTTTTTAGAGGAAAGGTTTTTTGTGTCTCAATGCTACTGTGACTCAGTAGCTGAAAGGATTTTGATGCCACATCTCAAAGTAAAATTAATTCTTGTTTCAGAGACTAAACACAAAAATGCATATTTAGAAAACATGTCTTGAAAAGCTATAAGACCTTTCATAGGCTTCTGTGGGAACCAATTTTTCAACCTTTAACTAGCTATAATGACCAGCAACTGCTATAATACTCTTGGAGACATTTACAATTAGGTTGGGATATTTAGTTCTTCTGGACTTGCAGCTTTTAAGGCTAATTACATTCTTAACTTAGAACTGAAAGAGTGGCTAATTACGTTTGCCTGGATAGTTTTAAAATAAAAACCTTCAAGAAAACACACTTCGAATTTTAGAGTATTTATATGAAATGCCAGGAAAGACGATGAGTAGCAGGCAGTTGCGTGACAATGTGCATAGTACATGATAACAGGAACTCTGTCAGAATATGCCTCATTCTTTTCTTGGTGGTGGTTTCAATCCATTCTTTTTCTTGGTGGTGGTTTCACAACATAAGCAAAATATGATACATTTATTTGGGATATTTATTATAATAAAAAAAAATTGCTTTACAAACTAAAATTGGATTGAAGATGCCCTGATGATTTTGTTTTGATTTAATGAAAAAGGATCTTCTAAGGTTAACTAGCTGTTCACACAAGGATAAAACGCTGGTTCCTCATAATTTCAAAATACAAATAAAGGTTTAATTTGATCAGATTTGACTGTGCAATTAAACTGAGATTATAAGGAAATTAATAGAGAGCACTTAGAAGCCAGTGTTAACACTTAATTATATTTGTAGTTAAAAGTTTATTTAAATAAATATGAAAAGCAAGACCCACCCTTGGTTTTCATTTGCCATTATCTAATCACTGTGTAAATGTACATGCTTTCACTTTTGGGGAATGTACCTATCTATGAAAGTTCAGCCTAACATAGAAACAGCCCCTGGCCTTCATTTAAAGGGTGGAAGGGAGGAGAGGAAGAAATCAATCCTGACTTTGGAGCTGGGATGGCAGACACAAGTCAAATCAAAATAACGTCAAGTTGTAGCTGGGTTGGTTAGGGAGGAAGTGAGGTAACTTCTGAAGATTTCAGTGTAACTGGAACACTTGTCTCAGTTAATATTTTATTAGAACAACTTTTTTTTATCTCATGCACCTTGACTTTCTAAATTATTTAGTAAACACTGTTACCCTTCAAATCAAGCTTTCAAAAAGAGGGTTCAATCATCATGTAGTAGATTGCCATTCATAGTCACTCTGCCCTATGAAATCCAAAGCTCTTTTCAGACTTTCTGTATTGACTGTCATGAGTAAAGGGGAGAAACCATATTTGTAGGCAACTGTCTGTAGATGTGATGTCCTTGAAGTTATTTTTAAAAGCCTATATCTGCACTATGTATTCAATAGGGCTATAATAATAAAGGGCACAACAGATGTAGTCTATAAGATAAAGTCAGCATTAAAGAATAAAGCCTCCTCTGAGTAAACTGAGAACATAATCTGACAAGGAGTTTTATGAAGTGAAAGGTGTGGGGGAATTGAATGGTTTCTGACATTAGTAATGGGATACAAAGGCTTTCACTTTAGACTTAGTGGCTCTAACCTGGCTGAAGCTGATAGTGATCAGTGAGTAAAACATGAAGCCATCTGAGTATTGTTCAGTGGTCAGTCTGAAATGACTTGATAGTATCAGTACAGTTACTACTGTAGAGGAGTTTAAATTGGCAACCTACTGGTAACAATGGACATGAACTGAATAAGGATCGAGGTCTCCTCACATTGAGGGAAATAAAGTAAGAACACATACAAATTCTACCTTCCTGCATTTCTAAACCACAGCTAGAAGAAAAATCAACATATCATCAGTTACATTAGGAATAATCCAGAAGTAATAAAGGTAATAACATTACCACTCATAAAGTAAGACCCACTGTGTAAACTTATTAAGTGCCTGCTAGCATATTTCCCCTCCATTCAGAATCATTTCTATCGAAAAGCCAATGAGATCTCAAGTGTAACTTTAACTGGAGGACAGAATAGATCATCTCAATTCACAAGACTTCTGAAAGGATTCAACTGGTGCTTAAAATACTTTGTTTCTAATTAGGTTTGGGCTTTCCCTTCATGTTAGAATTGGCCATTATCTTCTTGTTCAGTTTGATGCTAAACTGCATTTTTTTTTTCCTCCTTGGACTTTAGGCTCATCCATCCTTTTTTCTCATTGACTCTGGATTGAGCCTTTTCTTTTTCTTGGGCTTTATTTTTCTCTTTTGACTTGCTTTCTACAGTCCCACTCCAAGTCACCTCCCACAGCAACCGATTGAATTCTTTTGCCCAAAGTGACCCTTCAGAAGAGTGGCACAAAAGATGGCCTATCGCAAAGGCCATAGGCTGCTTTAAAGCTGATTTACAGCCTTGAATTTGGACCATGTGAAGCCTGTTTCTGTGGAAAAGAAGCCCATTCCTCCTAACTTAATTAGTCACAGTCTGCAAGCTAGTCAGTGAGCCAACTCTTTTTAGACTCCAAGTGGAAGCAGAACTTTGCTATCAGACTCCAATTTGCTAATGAGCTGGCTTTGCTTTCATCTGCCAGAAGTTCTACTTCTCCAAGGCTTTCAGATCTCTTAACTTTGTGGAAGATTCAGCAGGAAATTTATGATTATAATACTCAGTGATCTACTCCACTCTAAAAAATTGTCTCCTGCCCATGTACCTGTTATGTTTTAGGAACATGCAGCACAGATTTAAAGAGACAGACCATTTATAAAACTTGGTGAAATGTCAGTGGCATTCCAAACATCTTCAATTAGTTGCCTTCTGTGAAAAGAGTTGAGTAGCTGGGATTGAGACAATACAGAAGAAAATGGGATTTAGTGCTTAGTCAGTTAGATGGTTGGAACTTATTGAGGACTAGCCACTAAACTAGGCCTTAGGAGGTCCAGTATTTGAAAAAAAACACTTTATGTACATGGATTCAATAAATAATTTGCTTGCACATCACTGTACCTGTTCCTGTGATTATACAGCATCAAGGAATGAAGTCATTCAGAATAAGTTATCATAAGAAAACTCACATATCCTTTCTGACAGTGGTAATCCAGAAAAAGAGTTAAGAAGCAAATACCTAATATAATTAAAAACAAGGTAACTGAGCCTTAGGGCGTACCCCAAAAGGAAGTTTCTGTTGCTGGCCCCAGAAAGCTAAAAGCCAACAACAGGAAGATCAAGTGCCACAAAGAAGTAAAAGATCAATGTGTCTCACCTTAAGAAGTCCAGACTAGCTGGGACTTTGATGCTGAGACCTGTACCCAGCAGCAAACAACAAACTGTAGAAACTTCAGAAGAGATGTTACATGCTAATAACAACTGGCCCTTCTTAAGAGGTGACGAGTTATATTTTGAGCCTATTAGGTATACCATTAAAGACTTATCCCTATAATTTCAAAGCATTGCTCTGTGTTCTCCATTGAATTTAATAGATCAGTGTAATGTGTTCCACTCATTTGCTAGAGCACATCCTCCCTGCTGCTCTGAAGATTAGCTCCTTCTGTTGCTTGTTCATATATTCTGCTCATTCTCTGGGACTTGAGGTACTCCCTCTTCTCCGTGACTTGAGGTGCTACCTCTGGCCAAGTCACTATAACCTTCCTCTTCTGGGGTATTGAAGTCTCTCCATACATGCTGTTTTTCCATTCACTTCCCAGATTGTGTCAGGTTCCCCAGTGATTGTTATGGGAACCTGGGCCCACCTTCTACTCTAGGTTCCAACTCTACAACCTCTAATCATCAGCAAATATCTGCAATATCCCCCCCCACACACACACCCTTGCCTGTGTTAGGCTGAGTAGGAAAAAAGCTCAGGGATTCTCAAGTTTTATTGCCACCACCCTTCTAATTAAACCTTTCCTTCAGGGCCTAGATCCCATAGGGCTTCTACTCTTCCCCTGGGCTTGCTTGCTTTCCATCTATGCATGTGTGCATAGATACCATACAGTGTCCCTCCTTGGAGCTATTCCTTGATTTACATTAGCC
The DNA here is from genome assembly GCA_019425775.1 of Rafetus swinhoei. NCBI lineage: Eukaryota > Metazoa > Chordata > Testudines > Trionychidae > Rafetus > Rafetus swinhoei. The sequence continues at coordinate 63,430,368 of CM033427.1, forward strand.
CCATCTGCTCAGCCTGGAGTTCCTTAGGCCACCTGATTCATTGGCTCTCTCAGCCTCTCTAAGGGTGTGTCTAGACTACTGTGTTTTTCCAAAAAAAGTGGCCTTTTTTCGAAAAAACTTCACCTGCATCTAGACTGCTGTCGCCTTCTTTCAAAATTAAATCGAAAGAACATGGTGTTTTTTTTCGAAATCGGTAAACCTACTTTTACCAGGAAGAATGCCTTTTTCCGAAAAAGCTCTTTCGAAAAAAAGCATTCTTAACCTCAAACAGGGCTTTTCCAAAAGAGAGAGTCCAGATTGCCTGGATGCCCTCTTTTGAAAAAGCGGCTCGTTTTATCGAAACCCTTGTGGCTGTCTAGATGATCTCTTTCGAAAGAGGCTTGTAGTCCAGACGTACCCTAAATGTTCTTGGGCTAGTGTGGGGGGTGAGCACCCCATCACTGCCATACATGGGTAATATTTCAAGCATCCACTTGAAAATTGAAGTGAGGCTTTTTCATTTGTTTTTCTCTAATCAATCTATTCAGAACTGTTTTCAGAAAGCTTATTATCCAAGGCAAGAATAAGCTTTTAAAAAAGAAGTTTCAGTAACAAAAAAGAGCCAAATAGTGTCTTTTGTCATTGTGACGGAGCATCTGGGGAATCTGCCCAGAATTCATACTTCTTGGCAAAAGAAATAATTGCTTGGAGGAGTTGAACAAAAGGCCTGACAGAATCTTGGAACAATGAGCCAAGATGGTTTTGGCAAGGCAGTATTTGAGCCAGGTTGTTTAGTCTTTGAAAGGTCGCTATTAATCATTGTTCAGTAGATGTTCCTATTGTTCCAGCAGTATTGCTCTTACTTATTTAAAGCACAGGATTGGGAGTCAAGTGATCAGAGACCTGATTTTTCACTTTTAGCTAGGTACACACAGATGAACAGACAGTTTGATAAATTTAACATCTGCCCATGCCTTTGAACGATTATGACACCTGCCTAAACAAGTGATGGGTTTTCTCAGGAAAATTCTATAAACTGAATATGCAAAGGTTAGTGCATCAAAGGTTTGTGCAGTAGGTATATGTGCTCACAGAGTAGCAGAAACACAAGCATGTGAACCTGTGGATTCTCACCAGTCCCAGGGAGTTCAACAAAAGTTTATTAAAGTCATTCAGCTTTCTGGCTAAATGCCAAATTCCATAGCTTCAAATCTCATCCAAGCTATTTGTCCCAAATTGTGACAAAAAGAAAAAATCTCAAGTTTTTCCTGAACTGAAAATCCAAAGGGTCAAGTAAAACATTTTTATTTCCATTTGAACATTTTTTAATTTTACTCTTTAGTAACCATTAATTAAAATTTCTGAAGTAAAACTAATTTTGACTTGAAAAAATTGAACTTTTTCAAGTTAAATAATTTTGAAACGTTTTAATTTTTTTAAATGGGAAATTTGTCAATCAACCCTTTCCTATGAACAGTTTCAGTTTTGTCTAATTTGAATTTTCTGATTTGAAAAAATGATTAGAATAGTGTTAGATTTACTTTCACTTTTTTCATAATGTAAAAATATACTACTTTGTCTTTGGGATACAGTGCCTCTTTTCATATGAGATCTTGTTTAGTATATATTTTATAGTGAAGTGGAGTTTTTACAGTACAAAGAATATCTAGTGAGTCCTATTCAGTGGCTAAAACCTAAATATGTTCTGTTAGCTTGCGAACAGGAACTGCTAACAGGGAGTTTGGAGAGGGAGTTCTCCAGGTAAAAGAGGAGTAAAAACGGGACCCTTGTGGTAAGTGGCTGTCTGGAGTGCGTGTTTGTGTGTGGGGGAGTTATTTACTGTGTGTTGAGCTTGTGTTTGTCTGTTTGGTTGGTTGGTTGGTTGGTTGGTTTGCTTGAAGGAGCTTCTAAAAGGTTTAAAATCTAGAAGCCTCTGTTAATTGGCTGAGCCTCAGTTGGGGGAGGGGCTACCAGAGCTATATAAGCCTGTGACTCAGCGAACAGGAACTGCTAACAGGGAGTTTGGAGAGGGAGTTTAGAGGGGGGAGGTTAGAGGGCACTAGTGACTTCTGGCCTTCTTTAAAACATAACTCTTATAATAATCTATATTCCAGAGGTTTAAAAAGAATCCCAGTTTATACTTAAACTTGTTCATTAGAAAAATGGAGACAGAAGCCCAGCAGCAGAGTGGGGGCTATCCTGTTTATTGCGTCGAGTGTAACATGTATGATTACCTGCCCTGTGGGCGGGTGGCGTATGTGTGCACCCGTTGCGGGTGGCATATGTGTGCACCCATTGCAAGGAGCTCCTGACCCTCAGAGACCGAGTTCGGGCTTTGGAGGCCAGGGTGGCTGAACTGGAGGAGCTAAGGGAGGTAGAGAGAGATATGTGGATGAGACTTTCCGGGACACTGTAGTACTGTCCCACCTCCAGTCTGAGAGCCCCAGTGCTCTTAAGGAGGATGAAAGTCTCAAGAGAACAGAGCATTCAATGGGAGCAGAGGAAACCATCCGTAGTTGGGACCCTCCTCCCAGAGGATGCTGCGGTATCCTCTCGCACTGAGGATACCTCTGAGGGGAGGAATGCCACTTTGGAAGAGGCAGGTGTTAGTAGTGGGTGATTCGATCGTTAGAAACATAGATAGTTGGGTTTGTGATGACCGGGAGAACCGTATGGTCACTTGCCTGCCTGGTGCGAAGGTTGCGGATCTCTCGAGGCATCTAGATAGACTTATGTGTAGTGCTGGGGAGGAGCCGGTGGTCGAGGTACATGTAGGTACAAATGATGTAGGGAAGGGTAGGAGAGATGTCCTGGAGGCCAAATTTAGGCTGCTAGGAAAGAGACTGAAATCCAGGACCTCTATGGTGGCATTCTCGGAAATGCTTCCAGTTCCATGCGCAGGGCCAGGTAGGCAGGCAGAGATTCAGAATCTCAATGCGTGGATGAGACGATGGTGTAGGGAAGAGGGGTTTGGATTTATTAGGAACTGGGGACACTTTTGGGAGAGGGGAGCCTATACAGGAAGGATGGGCTCCACCTAAACCAGTGGAACCAGACTGCTGGCACTAAACATTAAAAGGCCGTAGAGCAGTTTTTAAACTGAGAGATGGGGAAAGCCGATTGGTGTGGAGATGCACGTAAATCGGAGAGACTTCTCTTAGAGGAGAATCCATTGATAGAGATTCTCTAAGCTGTAGTCAGAAAGAGAGGAGGGGAGAGGGCAAACCATGGGCCAGAGCAGACAAACAACCACTTACAAAGGAATCCAATGCATCAGGGAAGGGCAGACAAATAAGCAGTGGCAAATTTTTAAAGTGCTTCTACACAAATGCTAGGAGTCTGACTAATAAGATGGGTGAACTAGAGTACCTAGTATTAAATGAGGAGATTGACATAATAGGCATCACTGAAACCTGGTGGAATGAGGAAAATCTGTGGGACACAATCATACCGGGATATAAAATATATCGAAAGGATAGAGCAGGCTGGGTGGGTGGCGGAGTGGCACTGTATGTGAAAGATAATGTAGAATCAAATGAAATAAAAATATTAAATGAATCAACATGTTCAATAGAATCGCTATGGATAGTAATTCCATGCTCCAAAAATAAGAAATTAGCAGTAGGGATATATTACCGACCACCTGACCAGGACAGGGATACTGACATTGAAATGCTGAGGAGATTAGAGAGGCTACCAAAATAAAGAACTCTATAATAATGGGGATTTTAATTACCCCCATATTGACTGGATACATGTCACCTCAGGAAGAGAAGCGGAGATAAAATTTCTCAATGGCTTAAATGACTGCTTCTTGGAGCAGCTGGTGCAGGAACCCACAAGGGAGGCAATTCTCGATTTAGTCCTGAGTGGAGCGCAGGATCAGGTCAGGAAATAACCGTTACAGGACCGCTTGGGAATAGTGACCATAATATAATAACATTCAACATTCCTGTGGTGGGAAGAACACCTCAGCAGACCAGCACCCTGGCATTTAATTTCAAAAGGGAATTACACAAAAATGAGGAGGTTAGTTAAACAGAAATTAAAAGGCACAGTGACTAGAGCCAAATCCTGCAAGCTGCATGGAAACTTTTAAAGACACCATAATAGAGGCCCAACTTAAATGTATACCCCAAATTAAAAACATAGCAAGAGACCTAAAAAGAGTCACCATGGCTTAACCACCATGTAAAAGAAGCAGTGAGGACAAAAAGGCATCTTTTAAGAAGTGGAAGTCCAATCCTAGTGAGATAAATAGAAAGGAACATAAACACTGTCAAATCAAGTGTAAAAATGTAATAAGAAAAGCAAAAAAGATTTTGAGGAACAGCTAGCCAAAAACTCAAAAGAAATAACAAAATGTTTTTAAGTACATTAGAAGCAGGAAGCCTGCTAAAAACCTGTGGGTCCCCGAGACGATCGAACTATAAAAGGCGCAATCAAGGGCGATAAAGCCATTGCGGAGAAACTAAATGATTTCTTTGCTTCAGTCTTCACGGCTGAGGACGTTGGGGAGATTCCCAAATCTGCACCGTCCTTTGTGGGTAATGAATCTGAGGAACTGTCCGGATTGAAGTGTCATTAGAGAGGTTTTGGAACAAATAGAAAAACTTAATGTTAACAAATCTCCGGGACCGGATGGCATTCATCCAAGGGTTCTAAAAGAACTCAAATGGGAAATTGCTGAACTATTATCTGTGGTTTGTAACCTATCCCTTAAATCGGCTTCCGTACCTAATGACTGGAAGGTAGCCAACGCGTGACACCAATATTTAAAAAGGGCTCTAGAGGCGATCCGGGCAATTACAGACCGGTAAGTCTAACTTCAGTACCTGGCAAATTAGTCGAAACAATAGTAAAGAATAAAATTGTGAAGCATGTAGAAGAACATAATTTGTTGGACAAAAGTCAACATGGTTTCTGTAAAGGAAATCCTGTCTTACTAATCTATTAGAGTTCTTTGAAGGTTAAGCAAACATGCGGACAGGGGATCAGTAGATATAGTATACTTAGATTTCCAGAAAGCCTTTGACAAGGTCCCTCACCAAAGGCTCTTGTGTAAATTACATGGCCATGGGATAAGAGGAAGGTCCTTTCTTGGATTGAGAACTGGTTAAAGACAGGAAACAAAGGGTAGGAATAAATGGTAAATTTTCAGAATGGAGAGGTAACTAGTGGTGTCCCCCAAGGGTCAGTCCTAGGACCAATCCTGTTCAACTTATTCATAAATGATCTGGAGAAAGGGGTAAGCAGTGAGGTGGTAAAGTTTGCGGATGATACCAAACTGTTTAGGATAGTCAAGACAGAAGCAGACTGTAAGGGACTCCAAGAAGATCTCACCAAACTGAGTGATTGGGCAACAAAATGGCAAATGAAATATAATGTGGATAAATGTAAAGTAATGCACATCGGAAAAATAACCCCAACTATACGTACAGTATGATGGGGCTAATTTAGCTACGACAAATCAGGAAAGAGATCTTGGAGTTATCGTGGACAGTTCTCTGAAAACTTCCACACAGTGTGCAGCGGTCAAAAAGGCAAATAGGATGCTAGGAATTATTAAGAAAGGGATAGAAAATAAGACCCAGAATATCTTACTGCCCCTGTATAAAACTATGGTACGCCCACATCTTGAATACTGTGTACAGATGTGGTCTCCTCACCTCAAAAAGATATTTTGGCCTTGGAAAGGGTTCAGAAAGGGCAACTAAAATGATTAGGGGTTTGGAACGGGTCCCATATGAGGAGAGGTTAAGCGACTGGGACTTTTCAGTTTAGAAAGAGGAGACTGAGGGGATATGATAGAGGTGTATAAAATCATGAGTGGTGTGGAGGGCCGATAAAGAAAAGTTATTTATTAGTTCCTAAATAGAAGAACTAGAGGACAGCAAATGAAATTAATGGGTAGCAGGTTTAAAACTAATAAAGAAAGTTCTTCTTCACACAGCGTGTAGTCAGCCTGTGGAACTGTTTGCCAGAGGAGGCTGTGAAGGCTGGGACTATAACAGAGTTTAAAGAGAAGCTAGATAATTTCATGGAGGTTAGGTCCATAAAGGCTATTAGCCAGGGGATAAAATGGTGTCCTTGGCCTCTGTTTGTCAGAGGCTGGAGAGGGATGGCAGGAGACAAATCGCTTGATCATTGTCTTGGTCCACCCCTCTGGGGCACCTGGTGCTGGCCACTGTCGGCAGACAGGATACTGGGCTAGATGGACCTTTGGTCTGACCCGGTACAGCCGTTCTTATGTTCTTATGTTCTTATGTTCTAGCTCATTATTCAGTGTTACAATCAGAAGAATACGACAAGTGAAAGTCAAAATATAGGGTTCAACAAAACTTCCTGCTGGGACTTACTTTAAGATTGTCATGTAGCTGAGTGATTGTAACATTTCTTCAAGCATAATCAAAACCCTTAACATTATCTTTAAAAGTGGGACACCACTTAACTTTAACAGTGGGTTTTGATAACAGATGAGAAAACATGATTGCTTCCATCAACTGTCACTAAATTATCCAATACAGTAATCTCCATTATTAACATAAAAAGACACAAAAAGAATTAGCCTGAAGAGGGGTGCATAGTAGGAATGGTTCCCCTAGAAAATAAAGACACATTTCAGGGTCTTGATTCAACCTATCTCCCATAATGCCTTTCTCTCAAGAATAATAGCTATTCATTTTTCCTGGATCCCCTTTGCATTATGAAGAATTAACACATTAAGCAGGTGGCCCTCCTCCATCCCCTTCTTCCCCCCAGACCTCCACTAGAACAAATCTTACACTTCAAGGACCTTTTGCATATGATCATATATCAGAAGAGCAGGTTGGGGAATTTTTCCATTAAATGATTTTTTCCAAAAAATGCCAGTTCACTTAAACCAAAACCTCTTGTGTAAATATTACTTTTGATTCAATTTTGTCAGCAAGTTTTCACAGGCCTAGAAAGGAATATCAAATCAGGCAGAGCAGACACTTGGACCTGTTTATCCTGCAAGCTGGTGAGTTTCCCAGCCATTGTGTATTGGGAGTAGTGGCTCTCATGGTCTTACTTTATAAAAAACTATTTTTATTCAGCTGTGTCATGAAAGCAAATATGGAACCCCAAAATATTTTTATCATGTGAAATTCTTGTTTTCTTTACATAGAAAGGCAGAGACAAGATGAAATAATGTATAGAACAGAGTTCTCCAAAAGTTGTCTAAAAACATTATATTGATTTGTTGAATTCACTCACCCCTACTTGTACTTTCTTTCTGAACTTTGAAAGTTATGGAAAACTATAGATTGAAATTATCACTACTAATTTATTCTTCTGTTTTATGATCTGTTCTACAAAAATAACATCAGAAGCTATTTGCCCAGGTACTCATTAATGGATCTCAAAGTCACTGTATTATTTCAAACCATTTTCAAAAGACAACTGGACAGGGACTTAATTTCATTTACAAGTTTTATACCTACAACAGATGTCTCAACAAAGATGTTGGCTGGATGGCCACTACTTTCCACATCCTAATGACATAAAAAAAATCAAACAAAGGGTACTTAGAGTGGGTACTAAGTGCTATTATCAGCTTCATTTAGCATGGACACTCTAATTGACAATTTCGCCTCTCGCCCACTGCCCCCCCCATCTGTGCTATTTATTTCAAAACTGAACCCCTTAAATCCCATTTATCTGAAGTGGTTTGTGCCCATGAAAGTTCATGATACCATCTAAATTGTTTGTTAGTCTCTAAGGTGCTGCAACACTACTCCTTGTTTTTTAAGTTTCATCAAAAGCAACGATATTATAAAATAAGTATGGCAACCCATTTCCATTTTTGTCCTGCTTAGGCAACTCAAATAACTTTGATAACATTTACATTTAATAAACATTAGACATCTAGTAGCAAAATAGAAACCTTCGTTTTAAATTAACTTCATATCCTTCTGCTAATAAAATTTAATTAGTCTAAAACATTATTAGCCCTTAAAGTACATTGCAAATTAAAATTTCATCAAGATCCTGCTTACATGCTGGAAGCTGCTAGAAATAAAAATTTTAGTAATTAAATTAAATGTTAGATCCATATGTCAAATATTGATATCAGTGTTTCAGAAGCTGCATATTTGCCTAAGGTTATTTTTCTACATATAACTTCTCTGAAAGCTCATAATGTGGCCAGAACATAAATTGAAAAGTGACTTTGTAAAAATTGCACCTTTTCCTGAGATCTACTGCCAGTGTATCTTTGTGTGTGTGTGTGTGTGTGTGTGTGTACTTTTTACAGGGACTAAAGCTGAGGTTTAAACAAAAGAAAGGCAAACAGGTATCTAATGCTAGTGAATCATGTCTTTATTTAGGTAGCCATATGTGTCTTGATTTTTCAAGATTACTGAACACCCATTGAACTGGACCAAATAAGTTTTACTACTGCTTACTTTGTTAGAACTCCAGAGCCTCCCCAAAGCAGAAGATGAATCCTTTTTCTTGAGTATCAACAGATTTGTTTACCATATTCCATTTTACTCAGTCATTTACAATTGTGCAAGGTCAGAGAGAGCAATAGGGTTGCACAGGTGTCAATGAGAACATAGTGTGAAGATACTTGGATTGCATCCAAGCGTGCATGCCACTGAGGGCATCATTTGGGCTACATAACTTTTATTACTGGTGGCAATGTTTACCACAAAGAGCCCAGATTGACCCCCATATTCTAGGGTGAGTTTGCATGACAGGCAATTAAAAATAAAGTACACGTTTTTTAAGCATTTTTATGAGCAAATCACTGAGAAATAAACATGACACAACACAATGCTGTTTTATAGTTATTCTTTTAGAATCAAATCACATTTTTGAGTAAGCATGACTTACTCACCTGGGACCAATTGCATTCCACATTATTCATATCACAGTTCAGGAAGAATTTCAAAATACATTCTCTAAGACAGTATGTCAGCATGACAATTTGGGGAATCTGTACAATTTATTAATTCTGTTTGACATGGGGGCTCTTCATGTGTATCTGCGTCAGACTGCAGACAACTCCATTTTGAATGTGAGGCTTCGTTTGCTTTCACCGTTGTCCCTTTACCTCCATAAAGGACAGAAATTTCAAGTGATAGTGGCTCAGGACTAATCATAGAAAGTGGTTAAAATGTGAAGTTCTTCTATTCAAGTAGAAGCACCCTAGACAAAAGGTTGGCTCCTACCCAGGAAAACTGGTATAACAGGGGGAAAGATCATTTGTAAATGAAGTCAGCTGGTAGGGATCTGTTCTCACCTGTTGAGGCTGATTAGGAGGCAACAGACAGTGAAGAATGGAAAGTCATAAAAGGTTAGAAGCTGCTCTACTCTGGGTCTTTGACCAGTTTCACTAGCTTATAAAGAGGAGAGTTGGTTCAGGACTTTGACACCATGAGAAACTATACTTATCTGAAATAAACAGACTCCCAAAGGAAGGGTAAGCTAGAGCAAGGGGTACTGCTTTCATGGGCTTTGCTTTCTAAATGAATAGTACACTCTTTTACTTTGTATCTTAATCAAAGAGTAATTGAGTTAGAAACCCCTGGCTTAGCCTGTGTCTATTTGTGTCCTCTACTCTGAATCCCTGGAGAGAGAGTCTGTAAATCAGATGGCTCCCATATTTGGTAAGATTCTGTGGATCATGTAGAGCTGTTGTAGAGTCCTGGGGTACATGACACAAGTTTCAGGGCCTACACAAAGGGTGGCCAACCTGTGGCTCTAGAGCCACATGTGGCTTTTCTGAAGTTAATATGTGGCTCCTTGCTCAGGCACGGACTCCGGGGCTGTAGCTACATGTGCCAAATTCCCAGTGCTCAACTCCTGGCTCCACTTCCTCCTCCAAGTGTATTGTGCCCTTGCTCCTTCCCTCCCCCCACAGAGCCTCCTGAGTGCTATGAAATAGCTGACGGCAGTGGGCAAGAGGAGTGGGAAAGGAAGAGGAGGCACTGATGGGTGGGGCTGCTGGTGGGCAAAAGATGCTGGAGATGGGAGAGGAGGCACCTGATGAGGAGTGCTGACAAATTACTGTAGCTCTTTGGCAATGTACCTTGGTAAACTGTGGCTCCTTCTCAGGCTCAGGTTGGCCATACCTGGCCTACACTGTTTGACTATTTGGTAAACACTGCTAAGGAAGGTGCCAGAGTTGAAGTATACATGGACAAGGACACTGCCTAACTTCTATTCAGCCCCCAGAAAGTTCAGGGCATGAGGAATCTGGTGTTTGTCAGATTGCTGTGGGGATATGTGTCCAGTAGGGGAATTCAATCATATCTGTGATAGTGAGGTTTGCTTAGACTCTACCAGAGAGGATTTGGAGTTTTGTTTCAGTACCTCACCTACGATTGGGATACCTTCCTTCTCTCAGACACTCTCCTACTTCCAAACTTGTTGTTTTGAGTGTGCTGGGTAGTCAAGCACTTACTCCGCCTAGTAACTTCTCCTACTATTAAGGCCTCTTGGCCATCAATTTACATAAGGGATTTCTGGGGGATTGGAACAGTCTGTTCCTTCCCTAAGCATGGTGCAAGAACAGAAAAACATTCCTGCATTCCCTGTCAACAACTATTCTCATAAAATGACTGCAGTCTGTCAGAAGCCAACCAAAAAAACCCCCAACCCCTAGCTGTCAGAAGCCAACCAAAAAAAAAGTCTTGTAGTAAAAGCAATGGATCAGGATTAGGGAAAACAAACATGAATTCAATTCCGAGCTCTAATATGGACTTGTTTTGTGACCTTGGGCAATTTACTTAATCCACTTGCACTGGAGTTGCTCACGTAAAACAAGATATCATGGGGATGCTGTGAGGATAAAGTTTATTGATGTTTATTATTAATGTGGGGGTTTTAGATGGTACATACATAGTATTTAAAGAACAGATTAGCACAAAGCCTGATTTCACTGCTCTGTGGCTTTGTCTCCTACCTCACAGACCTTTCTAAAAAGAGGTTATCATGTGGTCTGTGTGCGCATGTAACAACCATATGGGCAAAGTCCTTTAGCAGAATCTGTGCCATAGATATCAAATGCTGGATAAACTGTGAATCTGGGAAACTGATACCTGCTTCTTGGCTATCATTTGGAATATACGTATTTTACTGGCAAAAGTGCCAAATTGGCTGGCCAAAAAGTAACTGGTAGCACCAAATATAGAAGGAGAATAGAGAATATAAATAGCTGAAAACAAAGATATGTGATGGTTGGTATGTTGGTTTGGTCATGATATGGCTAGGGGTGAGAATCTGGCCAAGGCTTGTCTCTAAGCCCTGATCTACACTAGGATTTTATTTCAAAATAACCCTCCCAGGGTCAAATTTATAGTGCAGAGCATCCACACTACCAAGCCCATTATTTTGAAATTTATACTCCTGCTTTTTATCAGGAATAACACTAATTCTGAAATAGTTATTTCAAAATAACAGTCGTGTGGATGTGCCGGTGCCTCTATTTCAAAATAACTACTCCCCAGAGTAATTCAAACTAATTATTCCCCAGAGGGGTAGCTGTGTTAGTCTGTAATTGGAAAAAACTTAAAAAACAATGAATGGTCCTACAGCACCTTACAGACTAACAAAAAATGTAGATAGTATCATGAGCTTTCAAGAAGTAGGTTGTGCCCACAAACCATTCATTGTTTTTTAATTTTTTTTAAATTACTCCCCAGTGGTTCCTGGGTTCTAAGTCCGAGGTAGTGTGTCTACATTAACGGGGCCTACCTCTGACTAATTTCAAGACTTCCCCATAGTCTACACACACTAGTTAGATTTTGTTAAATCGGGAGTTAAGTCGAATTTACTACTATAGACATGGCCGCAGAGTACAAGGAGTTGGCTTCAAACTTCCTTTGATTGCCCAGTCCTAGGCTCCTCAAGAGGATGGAGTGATCAACAATGTAATCAAGATAACCTGGAAAACATGTTTTAAATTAAAGCAGGCTAAGTTTATAGTGTTCAGCACTGTCTGGCTTCTCCCACAATACTGTACCCCTTTCCACAGCATATTTCTACTACCAAGGTTTATAAATGATGCATTAGACAGGAGCCTTACATACTTTTTTTCTCAATGCCTACACCAGAAGAATTTTATCCTGGATGGTTATAGGATTTTCAGAATCTTTATGCCACCTAGACCTATTTAATTGGTATGAAGGGGTGGGGGAGATGTATGGTTCTCACTTTAGGGCTAGTTCTCTTTCTTCCAAATGAGAAACTATGAAAAGATCCAAACCATATTAAAGTTTATTATTAAACCCTAATAGTCTAATAATAACTATCCCCACAAATCTTATATATAGTAAAAAAAGATCATTACTGAAGGATTCTGTATTTCCAGCATTTAATATCAGTTGTATTGGAGGAGCATGTTTTGACTGTTTGATATCTGACAATGTTAGGGTAATCGAGATGTAGATTAGCTGAATACAATTTAACAGGTATTCAAAAACTATATAAAAGACATGTCGAAAGAAAGGACCTTTCCATTCTTTATCTTTGAATATGATAAATGAAATGTCACCAGATTAACTTAATCCACCCCATGGACTAGGGGAAGATAAACAGTAAAAGGTAGCACTGAAAATAATTGACTGTATTTGATAGTGTCCCATAAGCATGCTGTTTAGAATTCAAGGTAAGAGATTAGCCAAATACAAACTGATTAGGGGCTCTGCTCATAATTTGTTTGCCTGAAACATACTTTTATGTGGGCAAGATAATGTTCAAAGGTGCTGATTTTAAATTTTGTTTGCTTTCATTTCATTAACAGCAGCTGAAAATTACTATATAACTGTCATCATTACAGTTACAAACAATTACTAATGTTGACCTGACCTTTCAGTGTAAGATAAGTCGGATTTACACTATTATCTTATCGGAACAAAGTAGTCTGAAATAGATATACTTTTAATTTCCCATTTCAGATCATGATTTTGCATGGGGAAATAATATTTACAATTGGCACAAGGAACCAGATATCGGGGGATTCAGAAGTTCTTTGTCTAGCACATCAAGTAATTTGGGTCACAATTCAGGACATCCTCCATGAACATGCTTTAAATTCAGCCTAGAATTAAGTACGTTATTTAGTAGAGGTCTTTCCTTGAATTAAGGCCATTTTGTGTGATGCAGAAAAAAAAGTTTATTCTCTGAACCTTCATTAGCCCATATATAACATTTTCATGGACATAAGAAAAATTAAAACACATTGCAAAACAAAGCTTTAGCATTTAATTTCAAATTTTCAAAAATGTTCTAATGTTGGTGTCATAACCAGGAGGGCTGACCAGCAGTCTGGTGACTAAAGGGTTAACTATGTCTCCTGTCCCTAGCCAGGTATCTGCTCAGCCAATAACAATGCAGGTAGGGATTTCAAATTGGGACAAAGGAATTTTTAACTTTTTCCCTGCTTTGTCTGAGTCAGAGTGGTTTCTTCCAAGTAACAGGGAGATGGGACGCCTGTCTCTTTCCAAGGACGGACTCAAGCTGTAAGTAGGGAAAAGTTTAGCTAGTCCGTCAGGTTTTATTGTTTTCTGGTTTGGGAATCTGGAATTGAGGTCTGTGCTGTAAAAAGTGTTTTTCCTCTCTTTTGTAATGAAGCTTTCTAACCCAGGGAATTTTTTCTGAGTATATTAATTAGTGGCTCTTACCATCTAGCCACCTCAACTATACTTGCAATGGTAGTTTTGTTTTGATAAAAAAGTTTGTTTTCTTTCTCTTATTAACCGGTATTGGTTCATTTTTGTGTCCTGGGAGGTCTGTCTGTCTGACTAGGAGTCAGCTACCACAGACTACAGCTTGTTTTCTCTTTTCTTTTTCAAGCTCTTTGGGGAAAAGAGCTTGGGGTGCCCCTGGGGTTGGTTTCAAGTGTCCACCCCTGTTTGTGAGTTCAAAAGCACTTGATGGTGGCAGCGGATATTTCCCAAAGTCTGGGCATTAGGATTTTGGGGGGAAGTTTTTGTACCAAAGCCTGTAGACAAGGTTTTAGGGTGCTCTTGCGGGCCCCCACTTCTGCATTTGTCATACCAGATTGGGGAACAGCCTTGACAGTTGGAAAAAAAGAACTTTGACATTTTTTACTTGAAAATATGACTGACGACTCTTATAATAAAGTGATTATTAAATTGCTTTGGGAGCGTTTCATTTTTTGACTGTACCAAAATTCCTCAGATATGTAATTTTCCTCAGTTTTATTCTATTTCATGTGGGTTTTTATCTATGCTTTTTACTATGCTATCTGAATACATAGAAAGATGGGTTTCCTGACATTCCAGTGTTTCTTGCTAATCCTGAGATCTGAAAGTTAAGTTGATTTTTGTCTTCTCAGTAATCAGAAACTCTGAATTATTTGTCATGTATTAAGTATAATTAAAGTTCATATAAAGCCTTTGCACAAATGTAGTAAGAATTTAGTTGATACTTTATTGATAATGCACAAATTAGATGAGATTTCATCTCTCATTCCCATGTTCCCACAAGCATAATGGCTGTGTCTACACTGGGCCACTTATTCCGGAAAATCAGCCGCTTTTCCGGAATAAGGTGCGAGCTGTCTACACTGGCCGCTTGCTTTTCCGGAAAAGCAATGACAATCTACTGTATGAAATCAGCCGCTTTTCCGGAAAAGCTATGCCGCTCCCGCTGGGCAAAAGTCCTTTTTCCGGAAAAGCTTTTCCGAAAAGGGCCAGTGTAGACAGCTTTTCCGGAAAAGCAGAAGAAACGGAAAAAGCGGTTTGGTCGCCACGAGACCCCGTGAGGAGCCCTGGACTTCCTGGTAGGGAGGCTGCTGGGCGACGTGGCAGGAGCACTTCGCAGACCCTGCAGCCTGAGCTCTGCCACGTGCTGCTGTGCTGCCCAGCCACCCATCGGACCGCGCCATGGCAGCTCCAGCTGGTGAGCCCCTGCACCCCCAGCACAGGAGGCCCCAGGGGCCGCAAACGCCGGCCCCATCCTGGACCCCCAGGAGCTGGAGACCCTCCTGGACTTGTGGCAGGAGGAGGAGGGTCTCCACGACCTGCACTCCAGGCGCCGCAATGTGGAGCTCTACACACGGCTGGCTGACAACCTGGCACAGCAGGGACACCCCACCCGGAATGCCGAGCAGGTCCGCTCGAAAGTGAAGGAGCTGCGGCTGGGTACGTCCGGGCCAGCGAGGGCAGGGGGCAGGACCAGACGCCTGCCCCTACTACGACCGGCTGAACGCCTTCCTGGGCCAGCCAGCCCCGCAAGCCCCGGACGCCCTGTGGACACCTGCCAGCGCCCATCAGACGACCCACCGAGCAGGGGAGGGAGAGGACAGCAGCAGCGCGCCTGGCGCGGGAGGAGGCCACCACCCAGCAGGCCCCTCCAGCAGCTCCTCCGAGGCCGAGGCCGAGGCCGGGAGGAACCCACTGGTGAGTCTTTGCAGTTTGCACTCCCAAAGGGCGGGGGCGGAGGGCGGGGTGGGGAGCCAGGTGCCCAGAGGAGGAGGGGAGAGCATGTCACTCAGGCCACGTGAGCTGCACGCTGCGTCGCATGAGGCAGCAAGCAGCACGTGCAACCTCGTGCAGCCTGGCGACCGGCGGCACGTGGCGCGGCAGGCAGCTGCAGGGCACGCCTGGGACCGTGCTGCTCACACACATGCGGCGGGACCAGGGGGAAGGGTGGATGCCGGCTGGAACCGGCCAGGGCCCCAGGGACTCAGCCCAGAGCCCCTCACCTCCGCCAAGGGTGCAGCACGGAGAACAGCACACTGTCCCATGCCTGGCTGTGAGGCACAGCCAGCTGCTCCTGGGAAAACCGCAGCGTCACAGTCCCTCGCCTGCTCCCGGTGCCTTGGCTGGTTCCCGAGGAAGTCCCCACTGTGGCCGCACATGTCCCTGGGCTACCGGCCTTGCGGGAGGATAGTGGGAGGACAAGGGCCCCTGAGTTTTGCTGCAAGGATGGGACACCCCCACCCACTCACGCTTCTGGTTACGTCCAGGAGATATCCCACGCGAGGATCTGAGAGCCCAGACCGCCTCTGCCAGATGTGCTCCCAGGCACTGCGTGGGGATGCATCTCGCTCCTGTCAAACACCAGCGATTAGCCCAAAGCTTTTCACAGTCTCCACCGGCAGGGAGTTCCACAGGTGAACGCAGCACAAGCACCCTCCCGCCCTCCACAGGGCCAGGACACAGACCGGTGCTTACAATACTGGAGAGGGACCCTACTCCAGCAGGGGCGATCCTCCTTGCCAACATACAACACGGGGCAGGAGGAAACCGAGTGGGCCCAAGCCACACAACTGTGGGGTCACCTGGGCTCAGGGTGGAGGGCATGAGATGTGGGGACAGTGGACGGCCTGCCCGACTGACCCATCCTTTCTTCTCTTCCCTGCAGCGGGACCCAGCACCAGACCCGACACTGCGGCAGCAGCACCCCAGCTGGCCAACCCGGAGGCACAGGCGGCGGCAGAGAGACCAGCTTCTGCGCCGCCACGTGCGCGCCGTGGAGCAATCAGGCCTCCATCGCCGGCGGGTGCAGGGGACCTGCAGTGGCGGCAGGAGGGCTGGGCTGCCTTCCTAAATGAGTGCCGAGGATGCGCACAAACATGGACATGCTCACAGCACATTTGGTCCATGCCATCCATTATGGCATGGCCGGACCCCATGCCCCGCCATTCCTCCCGGAGCACAGCCCATGCCCCTCCTATCCCAGCTCCTATCCCAGCTCCTGCTCCTGCCCCTGCCCCTGCCCCTGCCCCTGCCCCTGCCCCTGCCCCTGCCCCTGCCCCTGCTCCTGCCCCTGCTCCTGCTCCTGCCCCTGCCCGTGGTCGTGCCCGTGGTCGTGCCCACCTCCCCGTGCAGCCTGCCCCTCGCGGTCTGCCCAGCGTGTGCAGGCCCCCGGAGGAGCAGTCGCAGGGGCCATCCATCAGTAACTGCCCCCCGTCCCAGTTGAAGGTCCCCCCGTCCCAGTCGAAGGTCCCCGTCCCAGTTGAAGGTCCCCGTCCCAGTCCCAGTTGAAGGTCCCCGTCCCAGTTGAAGGTCCCCTCCCCCCCTTGTAAATAAACAGTTTTCTATTTTTCTGTTCATTCCTGTGTTGGTTATCGTGTTACTCTAGTAACTGTAGGAAATGATGTGAGATGCCAATTAGCCACTTAAATTTAACAGGGTTACAAACTGCAGACAACAAAATCTGTACTCTATCACTGGGGCCCTTTTTAAGTGCTCATTGGTTTGTGGCGCATAAATAAATACTGAGACTTTTCAGTAAAATGTAAACCACAAACTATATTTACATAGCTCACAAACAAGCAAGAACAGTTAAAAGATGCACACTACAGATAATTAAACATAGTCTAGGCGCAGGGAGGACAATTGGGTAGTGTTGCTGGCCACCTCAATCCTTTGGTCCTTCCGGGCCTCAGGAGAGAACAGCCAGGAGATCCTCGACGGAAGATGATGGAAGCTGGCCACCTCAATCCTTTGGTCCTTCCGGGCCTCAGGAGAGAACAGCCAGGAGATCCTCGACGGAAGACGACTGGAATCAGTGCGCTGACTTGAGCCTTCCGCACGACCCCCGAATCCTCGTGGCTGTTCTTGGGACAGGCGATGGTGGCCTAAACCTAGCCTAAACTAAAAGAAAAACCTGACTAAGCCCGGCGCACCCGGCGAACAGTCACGATGGCGGCCGATGTGCTTTGACCCGGCGCTTTACAATTGGGGAGGTAAGGGGAGGGTGGGGAGGGCTAGGGGACGGGCGGGAGTAGTCTGGGAGACCCAGGCGACCCTGCTACGGGGCTTGGGCAAACATGTCCACCAGGGCCTCTCTGATCGCACCGCATCCTGGCGCGCCTGGCGGACGGCAGCTGTGTCGGGCTGTTCCAAGGTCTGTGCCTCGGCTGCCATCCATGCAGGAGGAAGGCCTCCCCGCTCCACAATGTTGTGGAGCACGCGCCTGTGACCAGCCAGTACCTCCGTTGCATTCTGCTCACCCATGTCGAGACGGGTGAGCAAACAACGGAATCGGGCTTTTAAACGTCAAAGGCCAGCTCCACTGGGTTTCGGGCCCGGTTGAGGCGGTCGTTGAACCGGGCCGGTTCTGGTCCGGCTGCCCGTGTAGGGCCGCGTAGCCAGGGCATCAGGGGGTAGGCGGCGTCCGCGACGCGCAGATGGGCATAGGCACATCCCGACAGTCAAGTCTCGCCGGAAGTAGGTGCCGCCTTCAACCTGCGAAACAGTCCAGAGTTGCGGAGGATGCGGGCGTCGTGTGCCCGGCGGACCAGCCCCGTAAATGTCAGGAAGCGGCCCGGTGGTCCACGAGGGCCTGCAGAACAATGGAGCAGTACCCCTTGCGGTTCATGAAATGGGCGCTCGATGCTCCGGGACCCGGATGGGGATGTGGGTGGCGTCCAGGGCTCCCCGCGGTTGGGGAACCCGAGGGCAGCGAAGCCGGCCATGGTATCATCCACGTCGCGCAGGCGGATGATTCGCGGGAGCAGGATGTTGTTGATGGCGTGGGCGACCTGCAGAAGGGTGCAGAGAAACACAAGGGAACACATCACGTGCGGCAGGGGTGAGTGTGCGCTCCTTAGGGCCCCCTTGATTCCCTCTGTCCTCACACACACCCACACACACCAGGGCCCCCTCGCCCAGCCCCCACCAGCGGGCCTGTGCAAGGAGGGACGGCCCAAACCCCTGGCCGACCCAGCCTGGAATCTTGGCTATCCCTGGGCCTGGAGTGCAGCACCCTCCCCATCCCACTCCCCTGGGACTTACCTCCACGATCACTCCGGCGGTTGATCGTCCCACCCCGAACTGCTGTGCCACGGCGGTAGCTGTCCGGTGTGGCCAGCTTCCAGAGCGCGATGGCGACCCTCTTCTTGATGGGGATGGGTGCCCGCGGCCGGGTGGTGGCTCTCTGCAGCGCGAGGGTGAGCTAGGTGCACAGCTGCAGGAAGGTCCGCTTTCTCATGCGGAAATTCCTGATCCATTGATGGTCGTCCCAGACCCGAGGACCAGCCGCTCCCACCAGTCGGTGCTGCTCTCGAAACTCCAGGCGGGCCTCTCTACGGTGGGGTGCTGATGCCACACGGTTGCCAGGGCCTCCCTGGTGAGGAGTCCAATGCGATCTCTGCCTCCTGGTTCATGTACACCATGGCACCGGCCTGCACGAGCAGCAGGCACTCGTACAGCTTCAACAGGGGCCCGAGCAGGCAAATGGCCACCACGGCTCCATGGCAGACAGAGCAGGGCAGAAAAACTAAACTCAGGGAAAAGCAGTTGGGGGCCAAAGGGTGGTGTCCCCAAAACCCAGAGGGCAACCACTGAACCTGCTAAGGGTGCCAGTCCCTGGCAGAGGTCCCAAGGCAGGAGCAGGAGACCAACGGCTGTCGGCGAGACCCCTTTAAGCACGTGTCTGAATGGCGCTCCGGCCCGCCCGGAAAGGTCTGGTGGCCTTTGCCCTCTTCAAAATGGCTCGGGCTTCTGCTTTTCGGAAAAGCGCGCGCCAATGTAGACGCGCTTTTCCGGAAAAGCGCATCATTATAACGGTAACTCCGGGACCAATGTAGACGCTCCTTTTCCGGAAATACTTATAACGGAAAACTGTTCCGTTTTAAGCATTTCCGGAAAATCATGCCAGTGTAGACGTAGCCAATGGCTTTATAAGGTTAGCAGGAGGAAAAATAGATTTTGCCAGCAACATAGGAACATAACATTTGGAATACACCAACGTCAGACTATATTCCCAAAACATCCTAAGAACTTGTATTTCTTAGCAAATTCATTGAGTAAGAAGGTACCATTTTTACATATAGTGATTTACTTTAAAATGTTATGGTGTCTAGAATTATCAGTTTTTTCCCCACTGACTTTATTATATCATAATTATCTATTTGTTTTGCAGCATTGCCTATTATGTTACTCTTTGTCTAAATACAAAGTAAGACCCAGTCCATTCCTTGAATAGTTCATACTACAAAAATAAATAAATAAATCACAAACCCACAAAGGGATTGTTTACCTAGAGAAACTTAATGTAACAGGTTGAACCTCTCTGGTCTGGCACCCCCAGAATTTCTCCACTCCCAAACTAGGGAATTTGCTGGACCAGGGGAGGTCAGTGCTTGCTCCTATACTCCCAGCCATCCCCCAGGGGCTCCGGGGCTCTTGGCACCAAGGCTCCTGATCCAGCATTCAGGGCACCAGCCTTCTACCCCAGAGCTCTGCAGCTCCACCACCAGGGCTCTGCACACTCAGTTCTTTCACAGTCCAGCAACGCTCCGGATCCCAGCTCACTGGCTTTACCCTGTGATTTCTCCACCCCTGGAGCACCCGCTGAGTCGCTGATGATGCCAGACAAGGGGTGTTATCTTACAAGAAAAGTCTGGAATAGAGAGTTTCAACCTGTATAACCATACCTGGGTAATTATTCTTATCTTGTAATAAGAATCTCTACCTAGGGAATGATACCAGTATAACTATAGTGGTATAATACCGACTTAGTTATAGCAGTAAGTTTCCATTTTAACAAGTTCTGAAGTTGAGGGAGAGGGTTATAGTAAATAAACGGAATATTCAGGAGGATGACATGCACACATTGTTAATTCCATGTGTTTTTTCTGTATATTGGCATGTTACATTCATTGCTCTTGCCTATTCCATTACTCTTCCAACTACAGTATTGCCTAAATTCTAATATTGGAAACAAAGATGATAAGTATGTGCAGACAGCTAACATTTTGCTTTTAATAACTTTTCAGTGTAACCACTTTGTACCATAACATTTTATGATTCATAAAATAAAAGTGTAACATAAATTTTAGAACAACAATTTATTCTAAATCTGTGATCAACTCTTGTCATAAAAAGGGCTATACATTTTTCTGATGTGACAGCTATAACTGAAACAGATTTTATAGTTGATTGCAAAACTAATTGACTGAAATAAATAATTAAATGTTACCATAGATCTTGATTCTGCATTCCATGCTTTCAGCCAGTGTTCAGGTATTCAAGGAATAAGTATCTGCCCCTTAACATTTACCATATTACTTTTTTCTTTGCCAAAGTACAATACATCTAGAGGGGAAAAAGCAGAAAAGTTTCTATGTTCAAAAGATACATGCCCTGTTTTATTAAATAATCTTGAGATTTAGTGCATAAAGCAAGGTAAAAATGCACAAAGCTTTTGAAGAATAAATTTAACAGGTATCTGTCCAAGAGCTACTGAAAACCAGTGAAGATATTATTAAATGTAGGCTTAATCAAGTCAAATTCTTTCTTTTCATATCTGATACATAATCTAGCAAAAACATGCTGATATTTAACAAGGACCTTTCCGATGTTTGGAAAATACGAAGTAGAATGAGTTAATTCTATCTGGAAAATGGCAATCCACAAACTTAATTCTAACTTAAAGTGGTATCAGGATGTATAAACAAAAACACTGCTGAAAACCACTGTAGCCAAGGAAACCAAACTTTAATAATAGTCTTTTGTTATTACAGCCCCTCAAAATAATATTAAAAACAGTAATTTGGAGAGGTAGTTGGACCTCTATAATTCAGATGCAGACTAACTTACTGTTTAACTGATCATTCTTCTAATATGTCAAACTTCACATTATTGTTCTGAAAACCACCCTGCCACAAGCTAGCACAAGACACAGTAATGGTCAACATTTCAAGTTGTTTGAGTAGTGGTTAGACTGTTCTAAAATTAAATCACATGGACACAAAACATTTGTGGCATGTTAAATGTAGTCTGTGGAACATTTTTTCACGTAGGATTCAAACTTTAGTGCTTATCCTTCAAAAGCTTACATCATACTCTTGGGCTGCATCTAGACTGGCATGATTTTGCGCAAAATCTTGCCACCTGTCTACACTGGCCGCTTGTATTTTCGCAAGAACACTGACTTTGTAATGTACAAAATCAGTGGTTCTTGCACAAATATTCCGACTCTCCCGCTCAGGGATAAGCCCTCTTGCACAAGTATTCTTGTGCAAGAGGGCCAGCATAGACAGCCACATTTATTTCTTGCACAAGAAAGCCCAATGGCTAAAATGGCCATCGGAGCTTTCTTGTGCAAGAGAGCGTCTACACTGGGCACGGATGCTTTTGCGCAAAAGCAAATCTTTTGCGCAAAGGCACATGCCAGTATAGACGCTCTCTTGTGCAAATACTTTTAACAGAAAAACTTTTCCGTTAAAAGTATTTGCGCAAAATCTTACCAATCTAGACGCAGCCTTGGGGTTGATCCCAGCAGTGTCCAGTACACACAGCCCCATTGAGGGATATGGTAAAAGTTGGATCTTCTGTGTCACTTGAGCCAAGTTGAGCTAGAAAATAATTTGTGAATGTAGAGCAAAAATACAATTTAGTGTTATACCATTTTTTAAACATGGCCTATGAACTCAAATGCTTTCTATTTGATATGAGAAGAAAACACTCATATTTCCACTGTAGAGGGCTTTTTAAGTGCCTGGCTTCTAAAAGGGAGGAATGCTTGCTCACTGGAGGGAAGGGCTTCAAGCAAATCTGAAGAATACATACACTCTTCTTAAATTGCAGATTGCCATTAACTTTGACAGGATGTAAATTGGTAATAAAATGCAATTTGGAAAAATAATATGAAATGTAGTGTAGTTCAACGTGACTTCACAACTCTCCTCAAAAGAATAAAAATGTTTTTCTTTCATATGTCTGAGAACTAGTAGATGCTCAAGTTCATTATTATGAATTTTACCTATATGGAGCTAATTCAATATATTTGAACTGTTCAACCTATCCTGGCAATTATTGATTGGTTATAATTTATAGTCACTCAGAACCAAAAGGACACCTCTTGATTCATCATCTGAGTAGTTTTAACAGGTGCCACAAGGAAAGAAGAAAAACAATGTTTGCTTGAATTATTACTGTTGGGTTTCCCCTAATGTTTAAAATTAAATGTCTTATTTCAGATTAAATTGAACTTTTCATTATATTTGTAGCAGAGATCAGCAAATACCAGCTCCTGGGTCAGATCCAGTACACGAGGGTTAGCTCCTGGAGGGTTCCCACCACTGTATTTACCGGGAGAACCAATCGAGATAGTGTTGAAGTTTGAATTAAATATAGGTTTCCTGCCTGCTTTCTTTGTGTGGGAGAGCTAAACCAGGAGCTGAGAGACACAGAATGATTTAAATCCAGGCAGGACTGCCATGTCTCCAAGGAATTCAGGGCATGGGAGAGGACTGAACAAAAAGAAAATTAGAAGTAAATAAAAGGGAAAAGTGAATCTAGTTGTGTTCAGGGTAAGTTTCTTTATTTTGTGGTTTGGTTTGAGCTGCTCTGTGTGAATCTATGCTTCCCTCTCTATTTACTACCATCTAAGCATTGTGCCGAGACTTTTCTGTGTTTTAATTTGTTTTCCTTAGTTGCTCTGTAACATCTAGCAGCCAAGTATGCTTTCTCAAGTTTATCTTTTGTTTGGTAATAAAAATCACTTTTTTTAAGGTGATTTGATTCTTATGTCCTGGAAGGTCTGTCTAAGTGTATCTGCATGCCTCTGACTGAGGGGTCAGCTACCAGAGACTGCAGCTTCTTTTTCTCTTTTATTTTTTCAAGCTCTTTTGGGGCAAAAGAGTTTGGGGTACCCCATGGTGTGATTTCAAGTGTTCACCTCCAGTTTTTAGGGATCAAAAAGCACTTGATGGTGGCAGCGATTCCCCAAATAATCTGTGTATTATGATTCTGGGAGGAAGTTTTTGGTAACCAGTGCCTGAAGAAACAAGGTTTTGAAGCGCTCTTGTGGGCCCTCACCTTCTTCACTTGGAGTGCCAGAGTGGGGAACAGCCCTGACACTTGCGCTCCGTCTACACTGTTTGTTTTTTGCAGAAGAGGAAATGCAAATGAAGTGCTTATTTGCAAATCTTGCACTCTCATTTGCATTATTCTCTTCCAATCCTTTTTGCGGAAGAGGTTTTTGTGAAAAAACCCGAAGTGTAGACAGGGCCATTTTTTGGAAAAAAAACCTTTTGCGCAAGATCCCTTATTCCTCAAAAAATGAGGTTTGCAGGATCTTGCGCAAAAGGGTTTTTTTCCAAAAAATGGCCCTGTCTACACTACGGTTTTTTTCACAAAAACTTCTTCTGCAAACAGGATCAGAAGAGAATATGCAAATGAGAGCATGAGTTTTGGAGCACTTCATTTTCATTTCCTCTTCCACAAAAAACAAACAGTGTAGATGGAGCCTTGGTTTCTAAAGTTGTTGGGCAAGAATAATAGAATCATAAAACACTAGAACTGGAAGGGACCTCGAGAGGTCATCAAGTCATAGAACCATAGAGCTGGAAGAGACCTCAGAAGGTCATCAAGTCCAGCCCCCTGCTCTAGGCAGGACCAATCCCAACTAAATTAACCCAGCCAGGGCTTTGTCAAGCCGAGACTTAAATACCTCTAGGGATGGAGACTCCACTACTTCCCTAGGTAACCCATTCCAGTGCTTCACTACCCTCCTAGTGAAATAGTTTTTCCTAATATGCAACCTGGACCTCTCCCACCACAACTTGAGACCATTGCTCCTTGTTCTGCCATCTGTCACTACTGAGAACAGCCTCTCTCCATCCTCTTTGGAACCTTCCTTCAGGAAGTTGAAGGCTGCTATCAAATACCCCCTCACTCTTGGCTTCTGCAGACTAAACAGACCGAACTCCCTCAGCCTCTCCTCATAAGTCATATGCTCCAGCCCCCTAATCATTTTGGTTGCCCTCCGCTGGACCCTCTCCAATGCGCCCACATCCTTTTTGTAGTGGGGGCCCAGAACTGGACACAATACTCCAGATGTGGCCTCACCAAAGCCAAATAAAGGGAATAATGACATCTCTGGATCTGCTGCCAATGCTCCTCTTAATGCAACCTAATATGCCATTAGCCTTCTTGGCTACAAGGGCACACTGTTGACTCATATCCAGCTTCTCATCCACTGTAACCCCAGGTCCTTTTCTGCAGAACTACTACTTAACTGGTTGGTCCCCAGCTTGTAACTGTGCTTGGGATTCTTCCGTCCCAAGTGCAGGACTCTGCACTTGTCCTTGTTGAACCTCATCAGATTTCTTGTGGCCCAATCCTCCAATTTGTCTAAGTCACTCTGGACCCTATCTCTGCCCTCAAGCGTATTTACCTCTCCCCTAGCTTAGTGTCATCCATGAAACTTGCTGAGGGTGCAATCCATCCTCATCCAGGTCATTAATAAAGATATTGAACAAAACCGGTCCTAGAACCGAACCTTGGGGCACTCCGCTAGAAACCGACCGCCATCCTGACATCGAGCTGTTGATCACTACCTGCTGGGCCCGGCCTTCTAGCCAGCTTTCTATCCATCTTACTGTCCATTTATCCAATCCACATTCCCTTAACTTGCTGGCAAGAATATTGTGGGAGACCATATCAAAAGCCTTGCTAAAGTCAAGGTATATCACATCCACTGACTTTCCCACATCCACAGAGCCAGTTACCTCATCATAGAAGCTAATCAGATTGGTCAGGCACGACTTGCCCTTTGTGAATCCATGCTGACTATTCCTAATCACTTTCCTCTCTTCCAAGTGCCTCAAAATGGATTCCTTAAGGATCCCTTCCATGATTTTTCCAGGAACCGAGGTAAGACTGACTGGCCTATAGTTCCCTGGATCATCCTTCTTCCCTTTCTTGAAGATGGGCACTACATTTGCCTTTTTCCAATCATCCAAGATTTCTCCTGATCTCCACGACTTTTCAAAGATAATGGCCAAAGGCTCCTCAATGACATTTGCCAACTCCCTCAGTACCCTCGGATGCATTAAGTCCGGACCCATGGATTTGTGTACATTTAGCTTTTCTAAATAGTTCCTAACCTGTTCTTTACCTACCAAGGTCTGTCCATCTTCATCCCATCTTGCGTCACTTAGCGCATAAGTCCAAGAGCCGACCTTGTCCGTGAATACAGAGGCAAAGAAAGCATTGAGTACTTCAGCTTTCCCCACATCATCTGTCACTAGGTTACTTCCTTCATCCAGTAGGGGCCGCACACCCTCTCTGATCACCTTCTTCTTGTTAACATGCCTGTAGAAACCTTTCTTGTTATCCTTCACATCCTTAGCCAGTTGCAATTCCATTTGCGCTTTCGCCTTCCTGATAACCCCCCCCCCAACCCCGGCATTCTCGAGCTATACATTTAAACCCTCCTGGTCATTTGTCCAAGTTTCCACTTTTGTAAGCTTCCTTTTGTGCTTAAGTTCACCAAGGATTTCCTGTAAGCCAATCTGGTCTCCTACCATGTTTGCCTCTCTTGCTACGGCCGATGGTTTCTTTCTGTGCCTTCAATAAGGCTTCTTTAAAATACTGCCAGCTGTCCTGACTCCTTCCCTTCATGTTAGCATCCCAGGGATTCTGCCCATCAGATCTCTGAGGAGTCAAAATCTGCTTTTTTGAAGTCCAAGGTGTGTATTTTACTACTCTCTTTTCTTCCTTTGGTCAGGATCCTGAAATCTACCATCTCATGATCACTGCTTCCCAGGTTGTCACCCACCTCCACTTCCCCTGTTAGTTCCTCCCTGTTTGTGAGCAGAAGGTCAAGCTGTGCACGGCCCCTGGTCGTATCCTTCAGCACTTGTGTCAAGAAGTTATCCCCAACATTCTCCAAAAACTTCCTGGATTGCCTGTGTACTGCCGTATTGGTTTCCCAACAGATGTCAGGGTGATTAAAGTCCAGTCCCCTGCCCACATCGCAGGACCAAGCACCATCTAGATCATCCCTGATAGACATCTGTCCAACCTGCTCTTAAATATCTCTAGTGATGGAGATTCCACAACCTCCCTAGGCGGTTTATTCCAGTGCTTAACCACCCTGACAGTTAGGAAGTTTTCCCTAATGTCCAACCTAAACCTCCCTTGTTGCAATTTAAGCCCATTGCTTCTTGTCCTATCATCAGAGGCCAAGGAGAACAATTTTTCTCCCTCCTCCTTGTAACACCCTTATAGATACTTGAAAACTAGAATGTCCCCTGTCAGAAGTGTTCTGAAGATGAATGTCTGAGGGATCTCCTCTGATATCTGAGAGCAAAGGATGTGAACTTCTGGCAAGGTTAATGGTTTACCGAAAAGGCTCTTGGTTTTGTGGAAATTATGTTTGTGTTCTGTGTGGGAAAGGAGGCTGTGTAGTTTGGATGGCCTTCACTTCGATAGGAGAACCAAGCTCTTCTATATAGGCTACCTAGGTTATGTCTACACTGGCAGATGTAAAGCGCTGGTAGTTACAGCTCTGTTCACTGAGCACTGCAGGGAAACCTGTTTTGTGTCCACACTGCTCCTTGTGATGGTAGAGCATGTCAGCATTATCAGCTCTTGCAAAGCCATGGAGAGCTCTACATTGTGATCACCACCCCGCTGTGCAACTGGCTGTGGGTACTTTGGGAAGGGTTTGCAATACTGCATGGGGCAGTCTGTAACACTATATAGATTTTCCAATCCCATTGCTCCATGGTTATCCTGCTGCATTGACAGCATCTTTTCAACAGAAGTCTGGGAAAGGGGGAAAAGTGTGACAGGGAGTGTGTGTGTGTTTGTGCGTGAGAGAGGACAGTGTGTTTTGGGGGATGTCAGCATGTTGTCTTGTAATTCAGATAGTGGCAGGAAACAACCCCTCCTGAGGCACGGAGAGGGGAAACCCTGATACCTCTATGCTCCCTACCCCGTCTCTCTCTCCAGATCTTTGCATGGCTCTTTCTTCTCTCACACACACCTGCCTCTGGGTTCAACAGCACAAGCATTCCCCTCTGAATGGTTTGCTCTATGTCCTGGAGCAAATCAGCACAGCGTGCAGGCATCCAAAACAGAATTTTGAAAGTTGGTATGCTTATGCCTGCAGGGCAGATAGCTGAGTCCCAAACCAAGAGCAGAGGGGACTTGAGGGATTTTGGGCAATTTCTGGAGGCCATTCAGAGCACAACATGCAATTTAAGTGTTCACGCTAGTCCCCAAGCACTGTATCAGAGCACAGCAAGTTCTATGCTTCTTCTGAAGGTGGTTTATCTAAAGCACAGCAACTTCAGAGTCAGTGCACACCAAGTGCCTTGCCAGTGTGGACACCTCTGGAGTTACAGCACTAGAGGCTGACTTCCTGCACAATAACTTACCAGTGAAGACCTAGCCTTAAAGTTGTCAGGAGGGCATTAAAGCAATAACAAAATGAGTAGATGAAAACAGGGATGATATGAGCATTTTGCATAAAATCAATGTTGAGAATAAAATTAACCAAGGATCCAAAGGACATTACAAGAATGTCTTCAATTATCTGTACACCAATGGTAGCAACCTGGGTAACAAACAAGATAAATTGTTCATTCATGCACATAAATCTGGTCTAGTTGTTATTATCTAAACCTGGTGAAATGATTCATATGACTGGAATGTTAAAATAAATGGTTATAACCTAAGTAGGATTGAGAGGAGACGAAAGGGGAGGGTGAGTGACATTTTATGTCAGAATGGCTATTGCCAAGTCACTGATAATGCAGAAATAAATGTTCTGACAAATAAAGCAAAAAATGAAGT
Source organism: Rafetus swinhoei (assembly GCA_019425775.1). Taxonomy (NCBI): domain Eukaryota; kingdom Metazoa; phylum Chordata; order Testudines; family Trionychidae; genus Rafetus; species Rafetus swinhoei. The sequence continues at coordinate 63,458,891 of CM033427.1, forward strand.
ATTAGTACTAGGGAGAACAAGATGAAACCTCTTTTTGTGCGTCTCTTCAACATATGGGGCAGAAAAGGTGTCAGACCATGGGGGATTTCAACTGAGTGACATATAAGGGGAATCTCACTCTGCCAGTTCTAATACATCCTTGGAATTTCTAAATATTATAGATGACAATTTCGTGATTTACAAAGTTTTTCAGCCAGGATGAGGAAAGTCTATATTAGACATTGTCTTAATTAAGAGAGATTTAATTTTTATAATCCTTACTTCTGATTTATATTTAGCTCTTTCTCTTTCTTAATTACGATAGTAATGAATATAAATCAGAAGCAGAAGAACAAATAAATAAGGAAGGCAAAAGGGACACAAGAAGATGACTATGGTCAGCAGAGTTAAGGATAAGAGGGTTTTTTAAAAAACATATTAAGACCAAAAAAATATCCTGACAATTATTTTGATCCATTACTAAATGGAATTAGTAAAATTATCAATAATTAATACAGAAAAGGCAGAGTTCAATAAATATCTCTATTCTATACTTGGGGATAAGAGGATGATATAGTCTCATCAGATGGTGATAAAGTTTTCCATTCCACTAGTGTCTCTGAAAGATGCTACTAAACAAAAGCTATTAGTAGATCAACATTTTAAAAACACATGTCCAAATAATTTTCATTTAAGACTTCTTTTAAAAGAGCTGTCTGAGGAGCTCATTGGACTATTAAGGTTAATTTTAAGAAGTCTTAAAACACTGGGGAAGTTTCAGAAGATTGAAAGAAAGCTAATGTGCCAGTTTTTTAAAAGGGTAAAGAGGATGACCTGGGTAATTAAAAACATTCAACCTGACATCAATCCTGGGCAAGATAATGGAACAGCTAATCTGAAATGTGATTAATGAAGAATTAAAGGAGGGTAATGTAATTAATGCAAATTAACACAAGTTTATGGGATATAGATCCTGTCTAACTTCATATCTTTTCTTTGTGATATTACTGGTGATAGTGTTGATATAATAATACACTTAGACATCTGTAAGGCATTTGACTTGGTGTCAAACTTTTTGATTGGGGGAAAAACTAGAAAGACATCAAATTACCCTGATATAAAATTTAATCCATCACTCTAAATGGATTAAAACCTGGCTAATGCGAATGTCTCAAAAGTAATTAAGTATGGGGAATTGTCAGCAAGCAGACTTTTTTTTCTTGAAAGATCTGCTGTAGAAATTTCTCAGTTTGTTATACAAGAGATCAGTCTAGATTATCACAGTGGTTCCTTCTGGCCTAGGAATCTAATAATTTCAATATTTATTTGATGAATTTAAACTGTTCACAAATTGTCCATGAGCAGCTTTCTGATCTTTTTTAACACATTTATTTTAATTATTCAGCTTATTTCTGCACTGAGCATAATAGGTCCTGCATATATTAAGACCAAAAAAAGTAATCAGAGCATCTGCAATACATACACCTTACATTAGAAATCTTCTCATGCGTACAATAAAACAATGTTTCAGCTGCAATGCATATTGTAACTATATATTATAACATTACTTAATGTCAAACAGGCACAATGCCCCATGACTACCAAGACACTACTGAAATTTATAGTACATTAAGCACCAAAGATAGCAGTTCTGACATTCTCTTCACAGAACACAGAGGGAGGTCCATAAAAGTGCTGCAAATGTTGAAACAAGCAGTGTTTCATTCCTTAATTAGGAGTATGCTTTTAAATGGATGTTAAATTAGACTTGTTCAAACTGTGCTTACAGAATAGACAACAAATTGAAGCTACTACAACATGCCAAGACGTAAGTTGTAATGTGTCTGTCTAAAGATAGTCCTCGTTCTGGGCTATTGCTGTGGCCATCGTTTAGTGTAGCTACTAATATTTCTAATGCACAAGTTTTGGCTACTAAAATGGCTGCCTCCTCTTGTGCTATTCTCAGAATTAGACATATACAATATCAGCATTTTTCAAAACCATAATGGAAGGACATAAATATCAGACCATGATAACCAATAAAATTGGGTTGAAGTTTTTCAAAGTGTTTTGAACTTTTTGATAAAAGCTCTAGATACTTTATTTTTATGCCTTTTGGATATAAAATATTTTAAACAGAAATTTACTCTGAACAAAGTAAGAGCTTGGGTTTGTTTTAATTCAACAGATTAATACTGATGATACCTCTTGCTATGTGGAAATTTAAAGATCTTGTTCTGAAACTCCTACAGGCATTTTAAGGGTGGGTTTCTTAATAATGGTCTTTGAACTTCCTTTTCTCTGCATGCCTTTTGTCTGTCTATCTGGATTTCTCTTAGGGCTTGTCTCCACTTACTGGGAAATTGATGCTGTGGAAACCGATCTCCTAGGATTCAATTCAGGGGGTCTAGTAAGGACCCATTAAAGCAACTGCTTATGCTATACCCTTTAACTCCAGTACTCCACTGGGTCATGAGGATTAAAGGAAGTTGATGGGAAAGTTTTTCCCATCGATTTCCCACAGAGGGAACACCGCGTAAACTTGTTATTCACATATTCACATAGGTAGAGCTGTGTGTCTTAGGTTGACTTTCTCCCAATTAGTGTAGAACTGGCCTCATTAAGACTTTCTTTATCTAAAGACTTGTCCACATGAAGAAGTTTTTCTAGTTACACCAATGTAGTTCAAAATACCTGACAGATCTTCTACCCATCCTTTTTTCTAGTTCTATGCCTTTCTCTTTCCTGTACAAGTTAATTTCCCCTTCCCTCTTCTCCATGCCAGCTTTTTCCATGTCCTTCAGTCCCACTTTCAATCCAGACATTTTTTCCATCATCACCATAGTGGACTGATAATTTAGGTGGAACATATGGTCCCAAAGAGCCAAAGACGTTAGTTAATGTGACCCAGTCCTTGTCCAACATTATACATTATTAAAGGGGTTTGAAAAACAGAGCCCTCCATCTGCTTAGTAGCATGGCAAACACCCCATTCAAAATCCTTTTAAATCATTTATTACAGAAAAGAAGTAAAAACATATAAGGCATTTGAAATGTAAGGTATTAACTAAGGTTTTTATGTTAACAACATTGCTTGTTTTCATCATATGATAGGGCTATGAGGGACCAAACTAATCTAGTCCAATCAAGATGCAAGATTTGTTATCTAAATCAATGGTCCCTCTTATTTTTTCCCAGATATGTGGGGAATGAATTTTTGTGAAACAACATTAGTTAATGTGTAGATGTGAGCCATGAGAAGAAACAACAAATCTAGCTAGAATGTATATTTTAAACAAGATGACTAGGGATAATTATTTCAGGAATTTTAGAATTCACTATTCAAAAAGGAAGTTAGTTAAGATAGGCTGGAACAGTTCTTGCTTTTGTTATTTAAAATCTGGTCTTGTTTCTTAGAAGACAAAACAAGACACACACCCAAAAGGAGGGAGAAGAACAGGAAAGAAAAGAAAATGCGGCGTCTATCTCTAATGTTGATTCTCACTTGCATCCTCACTTGCATCCTCACTGCTGGAGGAACAGAGGCATAGCACATGTTGTTATTAGCCACTCCGAGACTTGGCCAACTTACACTAGCATTGAGCTGGTTAGGGCATTGAGTTTAACTGCCTCTTCCAGGCATGACAAATAACTCCAAGAGGAATTTCTGTTCTGCAGGCTATAACCACTGTGTGCTACAGGGAACAGCTCTTTGCATTTTTGGAAGCTTTTATTTCTAATTCTAGATTGGAATAGCAGAGCTGTGTGGGAATTTGCAGTGACAGTTTTCATGCAATGACTAAAAAAAAGGGGGTTAGTAATAGTCACCCAAGTGCAGACTGTTGCATCGCAAGTAGTTTGGACTGTATTATACATAGGCAAACCTTAATTGCAAAAAGGAAAAAAGGCACCCATTCTAAAACAAGTTCTCAGTGAAGATGTTCACATACATCAAGAGTAGCAGAACACAAGTGTCCACCTCTTTGGAGTTTGGAGCGATGGGATGGGAGCTGAGCTCCCTCAGTTACTTTACCACACAGACGCTCAGAGACTGTCTCAGAAAAAGATTCTCAGTTGTTTGAGCTCAGAGAGGAAGTGAGGGTGGGTTTTTTTCCATACAACCCCACCCACCCTTCCCACAAGCCAAAAAGTTTGCAAATACTAACTGGCTTACTTTGCAGACATTTTTTGAATGCCTAAATGTGTTGACTACCCTATTTCAAGTACTTCGGTCTTTTCTTTTGTCTTTTGATCTAAAGTAGGATCAAGAAACTTTCCTTGTACTATGTTTACATGGACAGTGATTTGAAGCATTTTGTTTACTGGATGACTTTTTGGATGAAAATGCCTTGCCTAAACATGACCCACAACCCATTGCCATCAACCAGCTGATAAGCCTTAAACTGCACTTTTGGGATTACTTCCCTGAAAAGGATCAGAAAACAGAGGTGTGGATTAGAATGCAGAAGTAGCTGTAAGAGCTGTTATGTGACTGTGAAAGAAACATTAATGGATTTTTCTTGTGATGAGACATTGATGCTGAGATTTTCTCAACATCTTCTTGCTAACTATTGGATTTTTGCGTGAGAAGAATATCCAGTGCTGTCATCTGAAGCTTTGAAAACTCTTATCCACCTAACTGTGTCAAACTAATTTCATCCATTTACCTGTGTGAAGCCAGCTTTACAGCACTGACTTTACTGAAAAAGAAACCAGTATCATCTCACTGGTGAACATGACCTCCACCTTTATCTCAGCCACACAGAGCCCCACTTCAAGGATTTGGGTGCAGATTGTACATATAGATAAGATACTGCACACATCCAATGAATATGCTTTTAAATGTTTGGGAGGTTTTGTTCCCAGTTCCAGAAAATTACCTTCCTCTGACAACTGTGAACATTTCCAAAATAATAAATACGTACGAGAACTTGCTCTATTGCTCTCTGGCCAGAAGAGCTGGAGCTCCTTCTATTATCCTTGACTTTAAATCTATCCTTCTTTTTTATTTAGATGCACATTTGTATTTATACTGGCCTTCTTTTTATATCAGCTTTGTACCAGTATCACCTTTCCCTATGATTGCTCTCTGTGTGCAGATCGTACCACTCCTCCTTGATTTACATGTTTAGGGAACCTTCCAGAGAAGTCACATTCTTAGCAGTGTTTGCCAATTATATCAGACTGAAATAAAAAGAAAAGAAAAGCTGGAAAAAACTATTAAATTACAAAACCAAATATCAAAATTAATTTAAGCGGATGGCTGAAGGGTAATTTACCTGTGCTGGATTCTAATTTGCAAATGAGTAAAACATCAGTCCGCTTGATGAGCTAGGAGTGTTGTGAAATCCTGTTTAAAGCATTTCTCTTGAGAAAACAGGCTTTTCCTTTGTTGATTAAATAAATTCTCCCTCTTTTTGGCCAAGGGAGAAAATCCTTTTTTTTGCTCACCTCCTGAATCTATGCAACTTCTGGTTTTTACCTTTGATGTTCTTGTGGCTTTCCCCACACACATTATTATGAATTCACTTTGTTTTGCAAGTAGGAATGAATCAAACTGATAAAAGACCCAAATCATGAATATGTTTTTATATAGGAGACTGTAATGGAAGAAGACTGATTTCATTATCAGCAAAACATCATCTAATTACAATAATCATAAATACCATGAATTAATTGCTTAATGCATTTTGTATACTAAAATTTAAAAAAAAACCTTATCCCTCTACAGATAAAATAATTTAAATATGCCTGACATTTTTTTTTCATAATTTTGGAGGCTTTGTTGCTATTTTCATTAGTTTCTGACAAAGCTCCTATTAACTTTAATGGTACAGAATCAAGATATTTATGGTGTTCATTTGAATAACATCCTATTCCAGCCACTAAAAAAGCTGGAAATACAAATTAAATTTGCCCATGGCTTCCTTTTACCTCCTGGTGCTCTTAAACTCCTATCACGCCATCATCATAGCGGGCATAAGGCATATGCAGTCAGTTCCCCTGCACATGACCCCACACTTTATTATTGGCTCCGCCTGCCTGGACAGCACGTCATACCTGAAGCACATCCCAAAGTTGTGGTCTTCACATGGTGGCAGTAACCCTCCCACCCAACGGGGCCCACAGCCTGCCAGAGAAGAGGATGGGGCTGCTGCATGTGGCAGTGATGAGGGTGTCCCAGATGGCCCAGATGGCTGTGCTGCTGTCCCAGGAGCTCTTTGCACCACTGCAGGAGCAGCTGCCTCAACTCTGCATGGGCAAAGTTTTAGCTCTGGGAGCCCAGTATGCAGCCACCAGTGGTCTAGGCCACAGTGCCTCATTCGAACCTGCAAATAATCACTTTGGCCCTGACCATCATCTCTTTTAAACAAAGCTTAAATATCCACACAACCAGTTTGTAGGAGAAAGTTTTGATTTTAGTTGAAGGATATTGCATACCATCTTATACATTCTCCCATTCTAATTTATTTGAATCTGAGGCTATGTCTACACTATGGGGCTTTATAGGAAAAAGGTATGCAAATTGCGCTCCACAATTTGCATACCTTTTTCCGATAGTTTTTTCAGAAGAGGCTTTTCTGAAGTTTGGCCCGTCTGCACTGAGCCAAATTTTGGAAAAAAAAAACCCTTTCGGAAGAGCCCTTTTTCCTTGTGGGAGGAGGAAGACCAGGCTTCTGAAAGAGAGTGTCTGCTCTTCACCCAAAAAAAGGCAGACACATTCCCTGGACACGTCGAAGTTTTTCCAGGATACCTCCGGTATCCCCGAAAACCCCCGTAGTCTAGACACAGCCTGAGAGTTGAGGTTTAAATCTCATTTTAGCAACAAGATTACTTTTAGGAAACGATGTATTTAATTTTTTCTTTCATAGAATCATAGAACCATAGAGCTGGAAGAGACCTCAGAAGGTCATCAAGTCCAGTCCCCTGCTCTAGGCAGGACCAATCCCAACTAAATCAACCCTGCCAGGGCTTGGTCAAGCTGAGACTTAAACAACTCCAGGGATGGAGACTCCACTACCTCCCTAGGCAACCCATTCCAGTGCTTCACTACCCTCCTAGTGAAATAGTTTTTCCTAATATCCAACCTGGACCTCTCCCACCACAACTTGAGACCATTGCTCCTTGTTCTGCCATCTGTCACTACTGAGAACAGCCTCTCTCCATCCTCTTTGGAACTCCCCTGCAGGAAGTTGAAGGCTGCTATCAAATCCCCCCTCACTCTTCGCTTCTGCAGACTAAACAGACCCAACTCCCTCAGCCTCTCCTCATAAGTCATATGCTCCAGACCCCTAATCATTTTGGTTGCCATCCGCTGGACCCTCTCCAATGTGTCCACATCCTTTTTGTAGTGGGGGCCCCAGAACTGGACACAATACTCCAGATGTGGCCTCACCGAAGCCGAATAAAGGGGAATAATGACATCTCTGGATCTGCTGCCAATGCTCCTCTTAATGCAACCTAATATGCCATTAACCTTCTTGGCTACACGGGCACACTGTTGACTCATATCCAGCTTCTCATCCACTGTAACCCCCAGCTCCTTTTCTGCAGAACTACTACTTAACTGGTTGGTCCCCAGCTTGTAACTATGCTTGGAATTCTTCTGTCCCAAGTGCAGGACTCTGCACTTGTCCTTGTTGAACTTCATCAGATTTCTTGTGGCCCAATTCTCCAATTTGTCTAAGTCACTCTGGACCCTATCTCTGCCCTCAAGCGTATCTACCTCTCTCCCTAGCTTAGTGTCATCCGCAAACTTGCTGAGGGTGCAATCCATCCCCTCATCCAGGTCATTAATAAAGATATTGAACAAAACCAGTCCTAGAACCGAACCTTGGGGCACTCCGCTAGAAACCGACTGCCATCCTGACATCGAGCCGTTGATCACTACCCGCTGGGCCCGGCCTTCTAGCCAGCTTTCTATCCATCTTACTGTCCATTTATCCAATCCACATTCCCTTAACGTGCTGGCAAGAATATTGTGGGAGACCGTATCAAAAGCCTTGCTAAAGTCAAGGTATATCACATCCACTGACTTTCCCACGTCCACAGAGCCAGTTATCTCATCATAGAAGCTAATCAGATTGGTCAGGCACAACTTGCCCTTTGTGAATCCATGCTGACTATTCCTAATCACTTTCCTCTCTTCCAAGTGCCTCAAAATGGATTCCTTAAGGATCCCTTCCATGATTTTTCCAGGAACCGAGGTAAGACTGACTGGCCTATAGTTCCCTGGATCGTCCTTCTTCCCTTTCTTGAAGATGGGCACTACATTTGCCTTTTTCCAATCATCCAGGATTTCTCCCAATCTCCACGACTTTTCAAAGATAATGGCCAAAGGCTCCTCAATGACATTTGCCAACTCCCTCAGTACCCTCGGATGCATTAAGTCCGGACCCATGGATTTGTGTACGTTTAGCTTTTCTAAATAGTTCCTAACCTGTTCTTTACCCACCACGGGCTGTCCATCTTCATCCCATCTTGCGTCACTTAGCGCATAAGTCCAAGAGCCGACCTTGTCCGTGAATACAGAGGCAAAGAAAGCATTGAGTACTTCAGCTTTCCCCACATCATCTGTCACTAGGTTACTTCCTTCATCCAGTAGGGGCCGCACACCCTCTCTGATCACCTTCTTCTTGTTAACATGCCTGTAGAAACCTTCCTTGTTATCCTTCACATCCTTTGCCAGTCGCAATTCCATTTGTTCTTTCGCCTTCCTGATAACCCCGGCATTCTCGAGCTATACATTTAAACCCCTCCTGGTCATTTGTCCAAGTTTCCACTTTTGTAAGCTTCCTTTTTGTGCTTAAGTTCACCAAGGATTTCCCTGTAAGCCAATCTGGTCTCCTACCATGTTTGCCTCTCTTGCTACGGCCGGGATGGTTTCTTTCTGTGCCTTCAATAAGGCTTCTTTAAAATACTGCCAGCTGTCCTGGACTCCTTTCCTTCATGTTAGCATCCCAGGGATTCTGCCCATCAGATCTCTGAGGAGTCAAAATCTGCTTTTTGAAGTCCAAGGTGTGTATTTTACTACTCTCTTTTCTTCCTTTGGTCAGGATCCTGAAATCTACCATCTCATGATCACTGCTTCCCAGGTTGTCACCCACCTCCACTTCCCCTATTAGTTCCTCCCTGTTTGTGAGCAGAAGGTCAAGCTGCGCACGGCCCCTGGTCAGATCCTTCAGCACTTGTGTCAAGAAGTTATCCCCAACATTCTCCAAAAACTTCCTGGATTGCCTGTGTACTGCCGTATTCGTTTCCCAACAGGTGTCAGAGTGATGTCTTTGCTGTGGTGATGTCTCTAAACATGCTTAAATACCTTCATGGTTCTGAACCTGAATAATCTTTGATATAATTCTTTTTTCCATTTCTAACTGCTTCATTCTGGAAATCTCTTCATGGGCTTTCTCATAAGCAGTTTTCTGATTGGCACATATTAATTTCAGTGTAAGACATGAGTGCAGAGGGACTGTCATGAGAAGGCTAACTGTGTATCCAACAAAAAAAAGTGAAGTCTTCACAGCTACCAAAAAATTACATATCACTTTTCTTTTCAACCAAATATTTTCTTTAATTCTTTCTTTGGCAATAAGATTATTTTGCAAAACAGATCACATTCCCATGTTCCATATTTTTGACACACATAGATCCCAAAATTTATATGTCTAAATAAATATTTTTTGAAAAGCCTAACAGAAGAATCTGACTCAGAAGCAGGCTGGAAAGTTTAGGAAAATCATTGCTTGCTCAGAAAAAATTCTAGAAGTCATGGCTTTTGTCAAACAATTTGTACCTTTAGGGGAAAAGCTTTTTTGCCTTGATAGTTCCAGGTTTGTGCATTCTTGAGATTCTGTGTCTTTGTTTGGACTAAATTTTATCTGCAATTATGCACTGTTGAAAATCTGGAGTACCTGCAGTGAAGCCATTGGATATATTTACACTGGTGTGGCAGAAGGTACATATGACTCCTAACTATTATAGTAGCTCCTCTGGACAATATTTCTAACACAAAAATAGGTCTAGTCCTAGAAAAATGAATGCATAATTGCACATGGAAAAAGTCATGTCCTTTTATAGTAATTGTATATTGAAATTATCATGTATTTTGTCACAAGTAATCACTGTAATTAGATGTGCAATTAAACATACACTTATACAAACACAATTACACATGTAATGTATTTAGGACCTGATCTAAAGCACACTGAGCTGAAGGAAAAACTCCCACGGACTCTAATGGGCTTTGAATAAGGCCTTTAGTCAATCATTTCTAACTGCTGAGAAAGAAGTGACTAACTCGGCAATTATTTTTTATTTTAATAGTTTTGAAGCTTCAAAATGAGCATTTAAAGTAATGGAGCCTTTATCGAGAAAGTTTCTCTATATACATTTTCGGATGTTTCGTAGAAGAAACAAATGGAAATAACTAAGATCTTGGCAGAAGACATTTCAGTGTAGGCAAAATCATCATATACAGTAGTTTCCTTCAAAGAACAGTTTAAAAAGTACAATTATTTCTGTGTAATCAAACATGACAGCATCAAAGTACTGTTATAACTTTAAATATGTGCAATGAAAATACCTTTCTGAACTAAGGCAGGAAATCTTAAGGGAGTTAGCAATTCACAAAGTAGGCAAAGTAGATGAAGACAGAAATTTTGAAGTATGAAATAGCAATAAACATGTGGGAGGAGGAGTACAAGAAAACAGAGTAAAATCTGAATGATTCTTACAGTATTGTTACAAAAAGAGAATTAGTGCTGCTATGTGGCTTAAGGAGTTCTCCAAAAGCAAAGTGGGAAAACCACTAAATTAAAACCAGTGAATTAAAACAATTCATGATTTGTCCTGTCAGTTCAGACTCCTGCTCATTAGTATCCCTGGACTTGCATTTCTTGACTCATTCTAGCTATGAAATTGGTATGTTAATAGAGAATTCTGGCTATATTGCGGCCTTAGCCACAATAATATCCTGAATGAATTGGCATTCTCTAGTCTCTGAAATTTACTACAAGGCGAGAGGTGCTCAAAAATTATGTCTGAGATTTTATTTCTGACTTTCATGGAAGTAGACGGCTGGTTAATCTGGTCCACATCCATACCGGACATATAGAAGTATCTCATCTGAAAGTAAGCCTACAATAAATGAAAGAATTCTATATTTGCTTCTTAACTGCTTTCTTCTGTTAAAACTGATTCTGACCATATTTCAAAGATAATTGGCACAATTTTTAATTATGGCTGGTTGAAACATAAGGCATTTTTGCAAAAATCATGCTACTTTTTTTTTTACCAGCTTATATAGCTACTGCTATAGCATTCAAACACTTTATATAAATATTTGGGGAATGGAAAATACCCATATCTGCACACACAAACATGCAAACAAGAGTATTCACTGTTGTTTGTTATGCTAAATAGCAAATAATGTTACTCGTTTGTTAATCTTGCACTTAAAATATCAGTCATCCAATCAGAAAGCAGAATCAGAGCCATGTGACTTAGGTGATTAATCACCAAACCCAAATTGAATACATGGGGAGAGATAATGGAAATATTTTGCATTCATAAATTGTGATGAATGTGATTAATGACTACAATAATAAGTGATCTATAAACAGGAAAAAATGTTACATTTGTCAGATCATTTTCTTCAAAATGAATAATTTAACCAGCTTTGTGATATGTTCTAATGAGAAAAGAGGGGAGGAGTTCTTTTGTCTTGACTGATGATGGAAAGCATATGAGGTTTCAGAACTAGGACACAATTCATATCTAGAATGCAGATTACAGGAAGTAGTCCCTAAAGTGCACACACAAATGAGGTAGGGTGTGATTGTTGATTTTTTGACTTCTTTCTTGTCATCTTCTGGCATAATGCCTCACAAAATGATATTCTCTGTCTTGGTTTGACCTTAAAATCAACTGTGACAGAAAATGCTTCATGTATCATGGAAGTTCTATGTCAGGCAAATTTTTCAAAAATGGGACTAACTGTAAATTCTCAACAAAATGAGTGAGTATTCACATTAGAATTTTATGACTATTTAACAATTTTCAATTAGCCAACTTTGGAAATCTGCAAACTTCCTGATTCAGTCTCAGTATATTGGATTATAGAACTTTGGGTCCAGTGTTTTCAGTTCATATTGACTAGAATATTATAAGGTATGACTATACTTGAAATGCTACAGCAATACAGCTGCCCCACTGTAACTTTTCAGTGCAGGCCCTACGTTTGTCAATGGGAAAAGTTCTCCCATCAGTGTAGTTACTCCTCCTTCCCAAAAGGCAGTAGCTAGGTTGATTGAAGAATTCTTTCACTGACTTTCTGCTATGTACATAGGTATTTAAGTTTTCTTAATAATGCCACTCCAGGTATGGATTTTTCACATCTCTGAGAGACAAACCTATGGTGACCTAATTTTCTAGCATGGAGCCAGGGCTAGTTAATTTTAAGGTTCCTTTAAGAATCTCTTTTTAGGTCCTTCACAGGAAATGACCATTGTTATATCATCCATACCCAAATGAATTATAGTTTGACTGCCAAGTTTCGTTTATTTAGTGTTGTCATTGTAAAGAGAGTGTCTACGCAGCAAAGAAAAACATGCTGCAGGCCCAGGCCATCCGGCTCATGCAGGAGGGCTATTTCATTGTTATGTGGACTTCTTGGCTTGGGCTGGGTTGCTGCAGTATCCAGCCAGAGGCACCAAGTCAATCAGCAATGAAACAATCCTGTGAGCCCAAATTGGCTGGCATGAGCCAACTGTGTGTGTTTCTTTATTTTGCAGTCATATCCTATGTAGCCAAAATAGAAATACCAATGCAATTGAACTTCTTGAGAGAGACAAGGTGGGTGAGACAATATCTTTTATTGGACCAGCTTCTGTTGATGAGGACCCTAGATTTTGAAAGATTGTGGGGAATATCAATCTTCATAGCAGCAGAGAGATATCTAAGGTTTTTCTTCTGTTCTAGCAGGGGCTGGTACTGCTTTGAGTTGGTATGTCCTAGTCTGTGGGGAACTTGCTTCTGATGATGAGCTTGGTGAGACTGAAGGGTTGTTGGAAGGCCAGAAGAGGGAGTTAAGGGAAGGTTTCTTTCAGGACATTGTTCCCATCAAGTATATGGTTTTCAAATATTTGATACCATGTGTGGTTTCCAGCTTGGGGATGAAAAGAGACAAGTAGGGGAAAGGTTTTTCAACCTGTTTTGAATCGGGTTCTCTCCAGGTATTTTTGTAGCCCAGTCCATGATGTGGCCTTGTTTGGTGAAGGTAATCGAAAGTGTGTGTTAAGGTGTGTATCCTAGATTAACTCCTTAAAGCATATTCTGTGGTATCTGAGTTCCTCTGTCTGTGAACATAAATATGGTAGCCAATTAATATAGTTGTCTGTATTGCTTCACTGTTTAAATTGATAGTGGTGTCAATAAAGTTAATGTTGATGTGGGACTGTTGTAGATATGGATGAGTAGTAGTTGTTGAAGTTGTAATGGAAATCTCAGATGGAATCTGTCATTTGCCCAATGAATGAAAATATCATTCATGTATATCAGGGATCTATTGGTTTAATGGTGGATTTTTCAATGCATTCTTTTTCAGAGTGACCCACAAAGAGATTGGCATAATGGGGTGCCATCCTGGTACCCATGGCTATTTGCATGGCTTGGACAAAATATGTGTGGTTGAAAATAAAGTCATGGTGGGTGAGGATGAAATGGATGAGTTTGGGAATGAGACTGACGTGGTAACTGACTGTTATCCATTCTTCTGGATATTTGAGTCTGGTAGCATCCCATTAATAGAAGGGATTTTGGTGTATAGGAAGGTAACATCCATGATGTCAAGGTTCGTTTTCTATGGGCGACTGCTAATATTGGAATTTCCGGAGGAAGCTAGTTGTATCCTAGAGTAAACTGGCCCTTTGAGTAGTTTAAAGATGGTTTCTAATGTTCCTCAGATTACTTCAGTAGGGTACGGCCACACTAGCTCGTTAGTTCGAGCTAGGTAGGGTAATGAGGGCAAGCGGAGTTGCAAATGAAGCCCGGGATATTTAAATCCGGGCTTCATTTGCAACTCGCTGCCCTCATTACCCTACCTAGCCTGAACTAACGAAACTAGCGTAGCTGCATTGTAATGAGAGAGAAGATGGATCTACATGGGATCCTTTACGTATATTGGGAAGTATGTAGCTGGTCCCTGGGGTGAGTTCATGGGGTTAAAATGTTGTGGAGTTTCACTTGGAGTTATTTGGGAAATGATTTGATTATATCTCAAAATTACTGTGTAGTGTGGGGTCTCCTGTAAGCTATTTATGGTAGGCAATTTTAAAGAATTGTTGGTTTGCCTTGTTGACATAGTTGAGGACTAAGATCATGCCCCCTTTGTTTTCTGATTTGGTCATTAGCTGGTGGTTGGATTTCAGGGGCAGTATGTATATCCTCTAGGCAGTGGAGAGATTGTGGTGGAAGTTTTTTTCCTGTACATAACTTATAATATTCTTTGATTCTAAGCTTCATTGTATGATCAGCTTTTAGACAGTTTCTTCTTTAGCAATTACTGAAAAAGCAGAAGTGTTTCTTGGCCAAGAATGTTCGGTATCTTTAAAAAAAAATCAAAAGATTAATAGTGATCAAATGTCTAACATGAACTGAAGCTAAAATAGGGAAAGAAATTAAAAATTACTTAGGCAAATTAGATGTTTTCAAGTCACCAGGATCTGCTTAATTAGCTCCTAGAATACTTAAGTCACTGACTGAGGAAATATCTGAGCTATTAGCGATCATCTTTGAAAACTCAGGGAACATGGGAGAGGTTCTAAAGGACTGAAAGAGAGAAAACATAGTGTCAATCTATAAAAAGGAAAATAAGGGCAACTCGAGGAATTACAGACCAGTCGTCTTAACTGCAGTACCTAGATAGATAATGGAGCAAATCAAGCAATTTGCAAACACCTTCACCATAATAAGGTGAGGTAAAAGTCGTTATGGATTTCATTTGCTCTTGACATGTCACACCAACTGTGATGGGTGCAGCAGGGGTTAACCCGTCTCTCTTGGCTGAGGAAGCTATGCCACCTTGGCTCTGCTGAGCATGCTTCAGGAGAAGGATATAAAGACTGCAGAGCAGGTCAGTCTGGGCTGACTTACCTCAAGGACGGAAGTGCAGTGCTGACTCCTGGAGAATAAATGCCTGTACTCCAGGACACAGAGGTCAGCCAGATGGAGAGGACAGGCCTAGGTCTCCCTATCCTGGCCACTACCCCCACCATGGTGGTGGCCCAGTTTACCTATGCTATTAACTTAGACTGCTCTCAGAGCAAGGGTTCTATTGCTGACTCTAGCTGCTAGACACCACTACCCAGAAAGTAAGGGCCCTATTACTCATCTTAACTACTAGGCTGTACCACCCTGGTTGCTAGAGCTCTATTACTGACTCTGGCTGTAGGGCTGCACTGCCCTGATAGCCAGGACTGGACTATTGAATCTGGCCACAAGGCCACACTACCCTAAGCAAAAAGGATGGGCAACAAATTATGGTCATGGAGCAACACATCCCTGAAACTAGGGGCAGTCCTACAGACTCAACTGTGGGGCTGTAACACACTGCTCCCCTGTCCCCAAAGAGTGACAAGGTGTATTAGCCCAGTGACACCAACCTAACAGGTTTCTTCAACAGGGTAACAAGTCTTGTGGATAGGAGGAAGTAGCAGATGTAATATCTTGACTTTGCTAAGGCTTTGATTAAAAAAACAAGTCTAGATCAGCATTTTTCAAACTTGGGTCATGGGGCTGCCAGGGTAAGCCACTGGCAGGCCCATGCTGCTTTGCTTACTTAATGTGTCCATAGCCACAGAGCCTCACAGTTCCCCTTGCCTAGAAATGGTGAACTGCAGCCAATGGGAGCTTAGTATAATACTGTTGTAAAAAAGTGACCATCATTCTGGTATATATCAGCAGGGCAAGACACAAAAAGTAATTCCACTCTTGCTTTATGCTGATAAGTCCTCAGCTGGAGTACTGTGTCTATTTCTAGGTGCCACATTTCAGGGAAGGTGTGGACAATTAGGAGAATACCCAGAGAAGAGTAATACAAATGAATAAAGATGTAAACATGACCTGTGAGGAAAGATTTTTTTTAAAGAAGCAGGTTTGTTTTAATCTGGAGCAGAGAAAAATGAGGGGGACATAAAAGGTTGTTGTAAGGAAGAGACTGAAAAATTGTTTTCCTTAACCTTTGAGAATAGGAAAAGAGGCAATCAGCTTAAATTGAAACAAGGAAAGTTTTAAGAAAACTTCCTGTCAGGGCAGTTAAATATTGGAACAAATTGCTAGGGAGGTTATGGAATCGTAGTCACTGTAGGCTTTTAAGAACAGGTTAGACTAATACTTTTCAGGATTTGTCTTGTTATTATTTTCTGTTTTGATTGCAAGGGGACTGGAGAAGTGATCTATTGAGATCCCTACCAGTCCTGTATTTCTGTGATTTGATTAATATATTATCAAATATAAACCTTGAAATATGATACATGTAATTGAATTATAATTTAGTTATATTAATTTTTTGAAAGTTGTGTATATAATTAAAGCTGATTAAAATCAGTGGAAGCTGTTCTAAGGGTGTTATGATTTGGTCCCATATGCTTAGTAGCTGACACACTCAAATTTAATATAAGGGTATGTCTACACTACAGAGTTAATTCGAAATAACAGATGTTATTTCGAATTAACTTTAATAGCTGTCTACACATACAAACCGCTATTTCAAATTTAAATTGAAATAGCAGAGCCCTTATTTTGAATTTGGTAAACCTCATTCTATGAGGAATAACGCCAAATTTGAAATAACTAATTTGAAATAAGTGCTGTGTAGACACTTATTTCGAATTAGCTGGCCTCCAGCCCTTCCAGGGAGCCCTGGTGGCCACTCTGGGCACAACCAGGAGAACTCATCTGCTCTCCCCCAACACCGGAGCCCTTAAAGGGGCAGACTCTGGCCACAGTGCCTGTGCCAGTTGCCAGCCTGCCAGCACACAGCCAGCAGACCGTGCACCTTTCACACCATGAGCCAGCCACCCGCTGCCACCCAGCCCTCCATCTCTTCCCAGGACCAGGCTGGCGGCTCCCAGGAGCCTGCCAGGGGCCTCAAAAGGCGGGTGCCTTCCTGGTCAAGTGCGGAGATCATGGGCCTCATTGAGATCTGGGGGGAGGCCTCCACTGCCCATGATCTCCATACTAGGCACAGGAATGCGGCCGTCTACAGACGCATGGCTGCCAGCCTGGCCACCAGAGGCCACATGCGTACCCAAGAGCAGGTGCGCTGCAAAATTAAAGAGCTGCGGCAGGCCTACGCCATGACCTCCCAACCAGGGGCTGACCTGGAGGCCTGCCCTCACTTTGAGGCCCTGGACCGCATCCAGGGGGGTCAGACGATCCGTGCCCCCCTGGGTCATCATTGACCCCGGGGCAGAGGGCCCTGCCCCTGACACAGGGGAAGAGGAGGAAGAGGACGACGGCAGCCAGGAGCCTGCAGGGAGCCTGCCCTGCACCCAGGACCCCCGAGCCATCCCAGAGAGCCCGTCAGCAGCCTCATCCGAGGCCGGGGAGGCCTCCACATGTGAGTGACATCACGGTCCCCTTATGCGGGGTGGGGGGGGAGCCCAGGGACCTTACCCCGGGGAGAGACACTGCACACTGCCCTCCCTCCAGACACCCCCTCTACACAGAGGCAGGGCACATCTTCCCTCCCTCCTCCCCCACCACCACACTGTAGGCAGCAAAGGGGCTGGGGTGCAGTCCTGGGCCAGCTCACACTCCCAGGGATAGCAGGACGTGATGGTGCGGACACCTGCCATCCTCACCTTGCAGAGGGGGGCTGGGTTTCACCCACTGTGTTCCCAAGGAGAACTGACCACTTCTCTTGTTTCACCACAGCTGCAGCACCTGCAAGTGCAGGATGCACCACCCCGCCTGGACCCTCCACCCGAACCCGGACCAGCAGGTGCACCCACAACCTGGAGGAGTTCCAGAGGCAGCAGCTGCAGTTGCAGGGATGGCAGGTCCACAGCCAGGAGCAGTGGGTGCAAGAGGACCTGCAGCTGCAGCGGGAGAGCTTGAGGGAGCTCCGGGAGCAGGGCCGTGCCCTCCGCGAGCACCTGCAGGCCCTGGCGGACCGATTGCTACCTCCTGCTGCTCCAGCCCCTGTGGCCGTCCCACCTATTGCTGCTCCTCCCACCCCTGCTCCCACTTCTTCCACACCCCCCGTCCCTCCTGCCCCACCCTCCACACCCACTCCCCTCCGACACCCCCACACCCGCAGTGCTGCGAGATGGGAGAGCCAGCAAGACCCCCAACCTTGAACTTCCCTTCCCCCTTCCTCCCCTTGCCTCCCCTTCCAGCTCCCTCCTCCCAGGTTTCCCTCTTCCCCTCTCCCACCCTCACTTCCCTCCTTCCCCCACCTCAGTTATGTGAAATAAAGACTTTTTTTGTGGCCACACAGGTGTTTTTATTGTAGATCAGGAAGGGGGGTTAGGGAGGGGAAAGGGGAAGGAGGTGGGGGAGGAATGTATGGCCCCAGACCCCAGTGGGGAACGCCAGGGGGACTTCAGTCCTCATCCGCCTGGAAGCTTTCCCGGATGTGGACAGCCCCCCGAAGGGCCTCCTGGCTGGCAGCCGTGTGGGGCTGTGCGTACTGGCCAGCCAGGCGGGCAGCCTCTGCCATCCAGACTGGCAGGAAAGCCTCCCCCTTCCTCTCGCACAAATTGTGGAGTGCACAGCACGCTGCCACCACGTGCGGAATATTGTGCTGGGAGAGGTCGAGGCGGGTGAGGAGGCATCTAAACCGTGCTTTCAGTCGGCCGAAGGCCCCCTCAACCACGATGCGGGCCCTGCTGAGCCTGGCATTGAAGGCCTGCTAGGAGAGGCTGAGGTGTCCCGTGTAGGGCTTCATGAGCCAGGGCTGTAGGGGGTAGGCCGCATCCCCCACCAGGCACACTGGCATGTCCACGTCCCTGACCCTGATGTGGCGGTTAGGGAAGAAAGTCCCAGCATGCAGCCTCTGGCACACGGAGGAGTTGCGGTACACCCTCACGTCGTGTGCCTTGCTGGACCAGCCCACATTGATGTCCGTGAACTGGCCCCAGTGGTCAGACATGGCCTGCAGGATCACGGAGAAGTACCCCTCGTGGTTAATGTAGAGGGAGGCCTGGTGGTCCGGAGCATGGATGGGGATGTGCGTCCCGTCGATTGCCCCCCCGCAGTTGGGGAAGCCAAGGGCGCTGAAGCCCTGGATTACCGCGTCCAGGTCGGTGAGGCGGACGACTCTGCGGAGCAGCACCCTGTTGATGGCCTTCACCACCTGCAGAGAGAGACACAAAACCGAGGGTCACTGGGGCACCCGGAAGGCTGGGAGTGTTCTTTCCCCGCCACTGCCCCATGCCCCACTCCCAGGAGCAAACCCTGCTGCAATCCTGGCCACCGCAGGCGGTCTGTAGCGCGGCCAGGATGGACCGACCCCTCCCGGGGAGGGCACTTACACCACCTCCCCCCCGTTTTCCCTGGGGCAGTCCACGTCCTCCTTGCAGTCCCCCGTCATGGCCCAGTGGCCGGTGAGTGCCGTACCTGCATGAGCACCGCTCCGACGGTAGATCTCCCCACGTCAAACTGGTTCCCGACGGATCGGTAGCTATCTGGCATGGAAAGCTTCCAGAGGGTGATGGCCACCTGCTTGTGGAGGGGAATGGCGGGCCTCATGCGAGTGTCCCGTCGCTGCAGAGCAGGGGCGAGCCACTCGCAGAGCTCCAGGAAGGTGTCCTTCTTCATCCTGAAGTTCTGGGTCCACTGTTGGTCTCCCCAGCACTCCAGGACGATGTGGTCCCACCAGTCATTGCTGGTGTCCAGACGCCAGATGCAGCGGGGCACGCTGGCGTCCGGGCGCCACTCCTCCAGGGCCCCAGAGGGGGCAGGGGGAGGGCCAGGGGGCTGGGCTGCAGCAGAAGGTGCCAGGCAGCCTCCAGCAATTGCTGCCAGGCTTGCAGCAAGACGTTCAACATGAGCACCAGAGTGCCCAGGGGTGGCTCTGGCTCCATGGTGCCAAGTGCTGCGGTGTCCCAAAGGAGAGTGACTGAAGCAGGCAGAGAGGAAAATGCTTTGCTGTCCCTCGGCGAGGTAGGCAAGCAAGCGGGAAAGCTGAGAACCGGCTGTCCAGGGGGTGTCCCTTTAAGCATGAGCCTCAGACAGCAGCCACACAAAGCAACTACTGACCTGATGCCCTGCTGGAACCTTAAATGCGATCCAGCTGCCCTTAAACGCGATCTAGCATCCAATCAGTGTGGACTCCCTATTTCGAAATAGCAAAACGCTATTTCAAATTAGTTTTTGGGTCTAGATGCGTTATTTTGAATTAGCTTATTTTGAATTAACTAATTTGAAATAAGTTAATTCGAAATAGTGCTGTAGTGTAGACATACCCTAACTGTATTGTTGCAACTAAAGATATTATTACTAACCACAAACTCTTGAAACTGTTCTTAAACTAGAATATTATTTCATTGTCTATCGCTTAACCTATAAGTAATCACACTTCAACCAAACACAAAATTGGAATTTATACTGGGAGAAATTCCCAACCCTTAACAGCATCTGCAAAAGGTTCTGAGTACAGCAGAAGCTGTGCAGTTCTATATCCAAGCTTTCAGAAAAGAAGGATCCTGAGCAGAGAATCTGAGTACCATAGCTAGCCTGAAGGAAGGCCGGGGCAGGGCCAGAAAATCTATATTAAATGGAGCTACCAGCCATATTCTGTTCCCACTACCCTTCTCTGCAGAACAGAAGCTGAGGAATATACGTACCTCCTGTCCTCAGGCTACATTAGCAGCCATGAAATGGTTCAACTTTCCTCAATAGAGTTCCTTTTTCTTGCCAACCTCTTTAGAACACAATCTGGTTCCTCTAACAGAATGAAATTCACTCATGCACAGAGGCCAAGCACAAGACTTATGCACAACTATGGTACATAACTTGTAGATCCAAGTGAGGGGGTAGGTATTGTGCAAGCTCTCTGCTAGAGCTAGGTGAAAATTTTCACTGAAAAATGCTGACTCGGGTCATATTAAACTTTTCATAAATATTTCATAAATGTGTATCAATTTCAACAAATTATTCCACTGTTAAAAAAACTCAAAAAATTATTTTGTTTTCAAATTTCCAAATAAATGTTCATATCTTTTATTCAATATGACTTTTCATTTCATAATATACTTCAATTTTATTTTTAAGAGCGCTCAAATTATTTAAATTTTTATTTTGGTTTGAATTAAATGTATAATTTGACCCCAATTTTTTTTACAATTTGTAGTGGCTCGTAAGTTGAAAAATCAACTGTTCTCTAAATATGGGTGAAAATCATCCATTTATATTAACATTAGAATGTTAATTCTAATTCTCTCTAGTTTTTCACATTATCTCTGCTTTTTTTTTTTTTTTTTTTTTTTTTTTAACATGCTGTTGTTCCTCCGTAAAATCCTGGCATCTCTGCCAAATCGTGGCAAACCTCCCTTTGCCTTAATGGGACTAAAATTTAACCCTCAATTTATACTTAGTCTTCATTATATAAGAGACATTTTGCAAGATTGAAACACAGCTAAAGGATCTCTCTCATGTTCATTTTTCAACATTCTAATTAAACTTGCCCTTTGTATTCAAATCTGTATCTCTCCCTCACCATCCTGAGCCCTGGTAATCTCACAACAACTACAGATGGTTCAGAATATTCATGCATATTTTATTTTCATTCCATTAATTAGGCTCTTCTCACCTCTGTGCCAGGTAATATATTTATATGCTGCAAAGTTCAGCATAGAATAGATATATTATTATGTTTAGAAAATATAGAAAGTTTTCTTCTGACTTTCAAGGTTTGCTGACTCAAGTTAGAATTTCATGAAAAGACGCATCTCAAAATATAATTTTTTTCCTAGTGATTTTTCAAGGAACTGTAAGTTCTCTTGTCACATCCTCTTGATTTGCCTTCCAGTCACTTCCCCTTGTTTTTAATTAAGAAGATATTTAAATGCGTCCCCTTACTGTGCCACTTAGTGACATATTATTCTAAGAAAATGTATTTAACTTAATCTATTACCTTAATTCAGTAGATCTGCATAATTTCAGCACATAAATATACATTTAAAGTGCATTATTGTAGTTGAATTTAAATATTCAATTAGCACATTAATTAAGTTTTCATGGTGAATATTTTAAGGTTAAATCATTTATCTATTGCTAAAAGTTGCAAATTGATTTCACTAATAAAGCCAATTAAACCTACTTAATGGAAGCTGATATTAAAAGCAAATTATTTAAATTAAATAATAGACAATATCACATGGTCTGTTTATGATACTGAACAATAAATGGAATAGTATTTAGTTAGGGTATAACACATTCTATTTATTAGATAAACTGATGTGAATAAAACTACATAAAGAGGAAAATTATTTGGCTAGATACTAAGGGGGCACTGTGCTCAACTGTCATTAAAACATCCATGACACTTGTGCACAGTATCTGGGCATCATCTCAGGGTTTTTTTTCCCCTTGTCACTGAGTATAATTCACCCTTCTGTTTTTTGAGAGATTTTGTAGGACTTAAATGGCACTTAGACTTTCTGCTGGCCCTTCACAGAAAGGTGAATGTATTTTGTAGAGCCAGCTGAAGCATTTCAACTAAAAATATTAACATTAGAAAAGACTTTTTCAACAAAATTTTTGCAAAGAAAATTGCTTAATTTATTCATTGTCAATTATATCCTCTACTTGCCCATAATTTCTTCTGATAATCATAGTGCTGGAAGAGCCCTCAGGAGGTCATCAAGTCCAGCCCCCTGCTCAAAGCAAGACCGATCCCAACTAAATCAACCCAGCCAGGGGTTTGTCAAGCCGAGACTTAAAAATCTCTAAGTATGGAGATTCCATCACCTCCCTAGGTAACCCATTCCAGTACTTCACCACCCTCCTAGTGAAACTTGACACCATTGCTCCTTGTTCTGCCATCCGTCACTACGAGAACAGCCTCTCTCCATCCTCTTTGGAACCTCCCTTCAGGAAGTTGAAGGTTGCTATCAAATCCCTCCTCACTCTTCTCTTCTGCAGACTAAATAAGCCCAAATCCCTCAGTCTCTCCTCACAGGTCATGTGCTCCAGCCCTCTAATCATTTTGGTTGCCCTCTGGTGGACCCTCTTCAGTGCATCCACATCCTTTCTATAGTGGGGGGCCCAGAACAGGACACAGTACTCCAGATGTGGCCTCACCAGATCTGAATAAAGGGGAATAATCACTTCTCTAGATCGGCTGGCAATGCTCCTCCTAATTCTACCTAATATTCCATTTGCTTTCTATAATATATTTTTTTAAAGAATTAAGCAGTCCATTTCAACCACTTGTTAATAAAAATGCTGGTGGATTTTTTCAGGAACGTGTATTTTTATATTTCAACTATTGATTTGGGAAGAAAAATTACATTTTTGGCACCAAGTGCCATCCCTAAGCACATTCTAACTTTGCAATAAAAGAAGGTGGAGCATGCACAGATGTTGGACAGAGCTCCTTGTATTTTGTAGCTGAAATATTGCAAAGTCAGAGCTTGGCTACTGTATTTGCAGTATAAGGGAAGCTCTAGATATTGTATGTAACCCACAAGCTCTTTGGAAAATCCCACTTCATAATACCTCTAACTGCCAGATGATTAGTTTTCTGCATAATATGTGGATCAAATTTGCACTAAAAAACTAATTTAAAAATCTTTAAGCAAGGAACCACACTTAATCCTGGATGACTAACAGAAAACTGGGGCACACAGGCAATTTTGAAAGTGTTGACACCATGTCTTTGTATGGCTGGAAACAAAAATATTAAATACAGTAGACTTCTGATAATCCAGAACCTTTGGGACCTAGGTGGTGCCGGTATATAAGATGGTTTTATATATATATATATATATATATATATATATAAACTGTTTTTAACCATTTTTATTGTAGCACAAGCACTGTACAGTGTCACACAATGCCAATGGCAGACTGACTCGGTCCCGTCCGGTTTCGCTCGGTTCAGATGCTGCCGCTGCTGCCTTGTGACTCATTTTTTGCCAAAGCTCACTCACTAGGCTCTTGCCATTTTGATGCCAGACTACTGGGAGTGCCATACAATTGGATGCCGGACTATTCGAGTTTTACTGTGTATTGCTTACTGTACTGCATGTTTTCTCTGAAGAGGAAAGGCAGTCTTATTGAGGCAAAGATTCTGAGGTATGAAGGAAAATGTCTGGGAGCATTTGTGACATGTATTGAGCATGATTTTATGTACTGTAGTAATACAAATCTTTATTCCATAGAGATTTTTGTCATAACTTATTTTTAGCTATAAATGTGTTCACAGTCCAGGTGCTTGTTCTTTTTTTCTCATTGTTCCTTATGGTACTCTTCTCAATGCTACAAATTTTAGTAATGAGTATTATATTATTTCAATGTACAATAATGTTTAGCTGTGTACCTCTTATCTGAGAGTATGTCTACACTACAGAGTTTTTTTCAGAAAAACGGTAGCTTTTCCGAAAAAACTTCAATTACGTCCACACTGCAATCGCGTTCTTTCGGAAAAAAATTGAAAGAACTGAGGGGTTTTTCCAACATTGGTAATTCTCTTTCTATGAGGAAGAAGCCTTTTTCTGAAAGAGCTCTTTTGGAAAAAGGCGTGTGTGGACAGGGAAGAGAGAGTTCTTTCGTGTGAAGAGGAAAGAGGAAAAAGCACAGGTGCCCTGGTGGCCATTCTGCACATAATAATCATAGCTTATATGTGAGATAGCATCCACACTGAATGGACACTAGCTGTCGAAAAAGCAGATAGCTTTTTCAATGCGCTTTCGCAGTGTGGACACTCTCTTTCGGAAGAAGTTTTTTCAGAGGATCTCTTCCAGCAAAGCTTCTTCCAAAAGAGTCCTGCAGTCTAGACATAGCCTGAGAAGGGCCAAGTGATTCTGAGAATGTTTTGAAAGAAACTATCTCATGCTTTACGTACAATGAAATCCTGGAAAATTCTACTTAACTGCAACTCATATTGAATTGATAAAATTTGCACATGCTCAGGGTTTTTCAGGTAGAGTGCATGTGCAATACATAATTTTGCAACTACACGATATTGAACTGAGGATAATAAAATATTTGTTTATATAGGACAGTCTTAATTTTATTAAGTGCTTCATATGATAAAAGACTGTTCTGTGAGATCATTACAATAAAAGATTATTTTTCAGCCCACTAACTGAAATTGCCCTGTGAATGCAGAATGACAATTATCTAATGTATTGTTCAGGATATTTTACAATTTGTTGTATTTTAATCTGCTACTTGGGAGGGGAGATGGATGTTTGTTCTGTCGTGTAGTAGGATGACTGGATTAACTGTGTCAACCGGAGAATGTTCAACTTATGTCCAATGATGTTCTAGATCTTATTTTATCCATTCTGCTATATATTCCACTTGGGTGGCCCAGAAGTAGAGTTCATTTTAGGAGGATTTGGAGCTTCCAGATTATGTCTTAGAGATCCTTTAGTTGAATTGCAGATTTTTAGCATACTATGCAAATGAAAATAGTTCCCTCTATCTTTTTTAAAAGAGATTATTATAGGGAAATGTCTGGCGCTGATAAGAGATGAGGGGGTAAGCTGTTTTTTAAAGATCTCTTCTGCCCTGCATTTAATGTTGATTTGTATTTTGTAACCTGCATTGAATGGACAATTCCAGAAGTGGCAGACAATGAAGGGTTTTACTCCAGGAAGGAACACTTAGAAGAATGGGATCTTTTGAATTACATATATTAAAAATCTGTATACAAAAACAAAAGGTCATCCAAATTACAATGAAAAACCAAAATTAGTGTCTTCTGAATACAGGAATATACTGTAATGTGGCAGGAGCAGGTGAATAGGTATACAGTCTACATCCCTACTTTCTTTTCCTAGCTGACTTTTCCTAGCTCTACTCAAATTCTCATTATCCTATTGCTTTGAATAAAATTGTGAAAATCTGTAGAATATATTACCAACAGTGGATAATTTTAGCAATAATGTTAGTATACATAAGTACAATTTGAGATATTTTAAGGAGTGCATTTCATAGAGTATATGTGTCTGCAATTAAGTTGATAGTATAGTACAGCTGTCTACTGATTTAAGTTAGATACAAATAAATAATAAATAGTGGTATCAGTTTACACAATTTACTACATACATTTCTATGTTACCATAATATTAGCTACACGTTACTTAATCATAGGTGAATTTCTAAAAATCCATAGGTTTGGACTTCTACTAAAAAGTCATAATGTCTGGGGAAAATCAGGATGTAGATATCATAAAACTGGGCTCATCCATGAGATTTCTGGTACATCTGAGATTACTGGAACAAGGAAATGAGGAGGCATGTGAAAACTTTAAATAACTTTTTTCAAACTAGACTTGATTGTAGTAGAGTTAACCAGCACAAAAGATCCAAATTCCATGACAGTTACTTTATTCTTTCCTACTGGAATTCCCATAATACCCTACTTTGCAAGCTACAAAACAAACTTGCACCACACTTGTGGCTCATATATGTAAAATTAGTTGAAAATACTCAATATAAAATCACTTAATGATTGCTTTCAATAATTATTTTGATTTTGGACTTTCTCATATTTTCCACACCACCCAGCTATGTTCCTCATGCTTTGGATACTGTGATATTATCCAGACACACTAGCTCACAACTTCCTCATATCTCATATATTTCAGATAAAAAGATAGCCTTAGTAGTTTCATTGATCCATAACCCCAAATTGTGGCTACTCTATTTTTCTCTAGACAGGTGGGTTGTCTTGACTCCATTTTTGGTTTCCTTTGCTCACTGGCTGAAAGCTAGACGATAAGCTCCCAATATCTAGTATCTTGGCTTCGTGGAAAATTGCAGAAAGGATACACCATAAACCAATTCACTTTCACTTTTAAGCAAAACTGAAGAGCAAGAGATAGGTACAGGGAAGTCTTGACCAAATAAAAGAGACCAAGAACAAAATGCTGGGTGCCCAACTGCAGCAAAAAATGCTGAATTTTGTGGCATCATGGGGAAAATATTTTATTCTATGGTGATGGAATTGTAGAATCCAAAGGGATTAAGGTGATAGTTCAAGATTCTTGAAATGATTATTTCTGGCTCTCTGCAAACTCAGGCAGACAACATTTCTGTTTTCACTTGGCTCATGTTTAAAAGCTTCTATTTACACCCATAAAGTCTAAAAATATTTTTAATCCAAAATTTGGATTTTGGTGCACAGTTCTGCATTAAGAATAGAAATCCACAGCAGGGGAATCATGAAATAAATACATGGGATGTTGGCATGAGGTATTCTTGTATGGACCTCCAGCCCTTGCATAAGGCAGGTAGATAGGGGATCATGGCAGGTTGGGCTGGATTCCTTTATTTGGCTGGCATAAGAAGGCCACAGATTGGGCTTCTCTTGTTCTGTTTGTGGCATGTAAAGCCAGTTTTAGAACTTCACTGGACCAAGTAGGCCAATTAACCAATTAGATAACAGATTAAGAAGGCTCAGTTGGACAAAAATAGGCAGGACTGAAAGCAGACAGGGTACCTGGAAGAAGGCAGAAACTCCCATGAGAGAAGGAGGAGTGGAGAAACTGCAGCCATTCCCAGGGAAAAGAGAGGCAGTTTGGGAACTGGTAGGCCCAGAAAGAAAAGGGGAACCATTTTCATGTCCATTTTCCCCCCCTGTTGTATCTGGGTCAGTATGATATTTAAAGTTTCTCATTCTGTAATGCATATTATATACACTTTAATTACAAAGAAAATAAATGCAAAGAGGTGTTTTATTTTAAATTGCAGAAGTCAGCCGAGCGCCACGGTGGAAGGCGAAGGGGGCCGGGGCGGTGATGTGTGGCATGACAGCAGCTCCTGGCCCTGCCCCCTGGCCGTGAATGTCACCTCTCCACCTCCCTTCGCCTCCCACCGTGGCGCTCGGCTGACTTCTGCACCGCTCAGCCGGGCCGCCGCGTGGGAGCAAGTGGCGCAAGCGTTCGTTTGGGCTCCACGGTCCCCATGCAGCACGGGAAGTGCGGAGCCCAAACAGCCATTTGGGCTCCGCGGTCCCCCAAGTGAGAGGCAGGAGAGGGAGGAGAAGAGAAAGAGAGAGGCAGGAGGCGGAGGAGAGCTGAGAGAGAGAGAGAGAGAGAGAGAGAGACTGGAGGCTCAGGAGAGAAGACCGACGTGGAGGAGAGACCTGAAAATCCCGTCTTATGACGGGCTAATTGGCTAGTTACATAAGAATGGCCATACTGGGCCAGACCAAAGGTTCATCCAGCCCAGTATCCTGTCTGCCTACAGTGGCCAATGCCAGGTGTCCCAGAGGGAGTGAACTGAACAGGTAATGATCAAACGATCTCTCTCCTACCATCCATCTCCACCCTCTGACAAACAGAGGCTAGGGACACCATTCCTTACCCATACTGGCTAATAGCCATTAATGGACTTAACCTCCATGAATTTATCTAGTTCTCTTTGAAACCCTGTTATAGTCCTAGCCTTCACAATCTCCTCAAGCAAGGAGTTCCACAGATTGACTATGTGCTGTGTGAAGAAGAACTTCCTTTTATTTGTTTTAAACCTGCTGCCCACTAATTTCATTTGGTGGCCCCTAGTTGTTATATTATGGGAACAAGTAAATAACTTTTCCTTATTCACTTTCTCCACACCAGTCATGATTTTATATACCTCTATCCTATCCCCCCTTAGACTCCTCTTTTCCAAGCTGAAAAGTCCCAGTCTTTTTAATCTCTTCTCATATGGGACCCGTTCCAAACCCCTAATCATTTTAGTTGCTCTTCTCTGAACCTTTTCTAATGCCAGTATATCTTTTTTGAGATGAGGAGACCACATCTGTATGCAGTATTCAAGATGTGGGTATACCATGGATTTATATAAGGGCAATAAGATGTTCTCCGTCTTATTCTCTATCCCTTTCTTAATGATTCCTAACTTCCTGTTTGTTTTTTGACTGCCGCTGCACGCTGTGTGCACGTCTTCAGAAAACTATCCACGATGACTCCAAGATCTCTTTCCTGATTAGTTGTAGATAAATTAGCCCCCATCATATTGTATGTATAGTTGGAGTTATTTTTTCCAATGTTGATTACTTTACATTTATCCACATTACATTTCATTTGCCATTTTGTTGCCCAATCACTTAGTTTTGTGAGATCTTTTTGAAGTTCTTCACAGTCTGCTTTGGTCTTAACTACCTTGAGCAGTTTAGTATCGTCTGCAAACTTTGCCATCTCACTGTTTACCCCTTTCTCCAGATCATTAGTTGAATAGGATTGGTCCTAGGACTGACTCTTGGGGAACACCGCTAGTTACTCCTCGCCATTCTGAAAAATTACTATTTATTCCTACCCTTTGTTTCCTGTCTTTTTTAACCAGTTCTCAGTCCATGAAAGGATCTTCACTCTTATCCCATGTAAGAGCCTTTGGTGAGGGACCTTGTCAAAGGCTTTCTGGAAATCTAAGTATACTATATCTACTGGATCCCCCTTGTCCACATGTTTGTTGACCCCTTCAAAGAACTCTAATAGATTAGTAAGACATGATTTCCCATTACAGAAACCATGTTGACTTTTGCCCAACAAATTATGTTCTTCTATGTGTCTGACAATTTTATTCTTTACTATTGTTTCAACTAATTTGCCTGGTACTGATGTTAGACTTACCAGTCTGTAATTGCTGAGATCGCCTCTAGAGCCCTTTTTAAATATTGGCATTACATTAGCTATCTTCCAGTCATTGGGTACAGAAGCTGATGTTTATTAGAACATAGAGAATCTCTATTAATAGACTCTCCCCTGAGAGATGTGTCTGTCCGATCCATGTGCTCCTCCGCACCGATAAGCTTTCCCCCAGCCCTTAGTTTAAAAAACTGCTCTACAACCTTTTTAATGTTAAATGCCAGCAGTCTGGTTCCACTTTGGTTTAGATGGAGCCCATCCTTCCTTTATAGACTCCCCCTATCCCAAAAGTTTTCCCAGTTCCTAATAAATCTAACCCCCTTCTCCCTATATCATCCACACATTGAGACCCTGGTAGTTCTGCCTGCCTACCTAGCCCAGCATGTGGAACTGGAAGCATTTCAGATAATGCTACCATAGAGGTCCTGGATTTCAATCTCTTTCCTAGTAGCCTAAATTTGGCCTCCAAGACCTCTCTCCTATTCTTCCCTGTGTCATTGGTACTTACATATACCATGAGATGATGACATTCATTTTTTGTCCCAATAGCACCTAATAAATTGTATTTTGTGTCAAGTCATGGAAAGGAAGCTGAAGTTAAAGAACAGGAGATTATAGAGTTTTGTGCACATCTTTGGACCAGATTTATACCGGCTCAGGATTTAGCCCAATTTTTTATAAAAAATGTGGAGATGAGTGCTTTATATTTTAAAATAATGTGAAAGATTATTAGAAACAAGTTTGAGTTGTAAATGTTTCATGCTATACAATTTTCATTGAGCTTATATTACAAGGGCTTTATGAACAAAAAAATGTAGACCTTGGGAACTTAAAGGACTACCAGTTACACAGCTTGAGGTATCTACCAGCCTGAAGAAGAGATCTATGTAAGTGGTAAAGCTTGTCTTTTGCTCCAGTAAAAGACATTACCTCACCAACCTTGTCTCTGTCTTCCAGCCTTATATTTACATGGTAAACTTTAGCCCCATCACAAAGGACTTTTTCAGTATTTTTAATACATTAAGGATAAAAGATTTTCTTTAGATTCTACCAACATTTTCTATAAAAAAAAATTATTGTTCTCAAATAGCTGGGGGAAATTGTTTATTATATCTGAGTTCCCTGTGTTCCTTTCATAGTATCTAGAGACCCACTGAGCACTAAATCATTTTCAATATTTGTTTTTATCAATAGGAACTTACTTTTAATATTTCAGTTCTATAGAGTAATAGCTAATATTTAGTGACTTTATGCACCAGCATGTTCTGGCTTTTGGGTATTGAAATACATTTTCCCTTCCCATGTTAGCATGTGAAAATTTTGTGTGCATGTCCTGTCTTTGTTACTAATGTGTGTAAACAGCTGAGGGAGCAAATCTGTCCATACCAAAAGTAGCAGAATCAGAAGTATTAGCATGAGCAGATGATGAGCATGAGCAATTGCTTCATTGCTACCATTGAGAGGAAAGTACATGTAGAAGTGCAGTACAGTACCACTTTAGCCCAGGTTTATTCCAGAGTTTATGCTGTTAATGGAGTCTGACTAAATTGATGGTATAGAGGTTAAGCACCTCACGACAGTTCTTGTGTGTGGATGAAATGAGAAACAAAACTCCAAAAGTGAGCAGCACTGGACAAAGAAATATCCTGGTCAAGACAGGTTGCTGACACATTATTTCAGTGTGCCCCATAGGCAATTTCTCCTAGGCTCCTATGGAGTCAAAAGCTGCTCTCTGGCAGAGTCCCAAGTGAGAATAGCAGTGGTATAATGCCTGCTGTCCTGAGTGGAATCCCCACTCTTGGGCATAAGACATAGGATGTCTCAAAGTTCAGTTTGCCCCACCAGGGACAAGCTGGTTCATCATGTGGTGGCTAAATCCACACTGACTTACCTTTTATTTACTATGGAAAATGTTTTCCTTGCAATTGTTTTCCTTGCAAAATGTTCCTAGAGAACATGACCTATGAGGGAAGGCTGAAGGAATTGGGTTTGTTTAGTTTAGAAAAGAGAAGATTGAGGGGGGACATGATAGCAGTTTTCAGATATCTAAAAGGGTGTCATAAGGAGAAGGGAGAAAACTTGTTCATCTTGGCCTCTGAGGATAGAACAAGAAGCAATGGGCTTAAACTGCAGCAAGGGAGGTTTAGGTTGAACATAAGAACATAACATAAGAACATAAGAACGGCCGTACCGGGTCAGACCAAAGGTCCATCTAGCCCAGTATCCTGTCTGCCGACAGTGGCCAGCACCAGGTGACCCAGAGGGGGTGGACCAAAGACAATGATCAAGCGATTTGTCTCCTGCCATCCCTCTCCAGCCTCTGTCAAACAGAGGCCAAGGACACCATTTTATCCCCTGGCTAGTAGCCTTTTATGGACCTAACCTCCATGAAATTATCTAGCTTCTCTTTAAACTCTGTTATATTCCTAGCCTTCACAGCCTCCTCTGGCAAGGAGTTCCACATGCTGACTACACGCTGTGTGAAGAAGAACTTTCTTTTATTAGTTTTAAACCTGCTACCCATTAATTTCATTTGGTGTCCTCTAGTTCTTTTATTTAGGAACTAATAAATAACTTTTCTTTATCGGCCCTCTCACACCACTCATGATTTTATACACCTCTATCATATCCCCCCTCAGTCTCCTCTTTTCTAAACTGAAAAGTCCCAGTCGCTTTAACCTCTCCTCATATGGGACCCGTTCCAAACCCCTAATCATTTTAGTTGCCCTTTTCTGAACCCTTTCCAAGGCCAAAATATCTTTTTTGAGGTGAGGAGACCACATCTGTACACAGTATTCAAGATGTGGGCGTACCATAGTTTTTATACAGGGCAGTAAGATATTCTGGGTCTTATTTTCTATCCCTTTCTTAATAATACCTAGCATCCTATTTGCCTTTTTGACCGCGCTGCACATGTGTGGAAGTTTTCAGAGAACTGTCACGATAACTCCAAGATCTCTTTCCTGATTTGTCGTAGCCAAATTAGCCCCCATCATACTGTGCATTATAGTTGGGGTTATTTTCCCGATGTGCATTACTTTACACTTATCCACATTAAATTTCATTTGCCATTTTGTTGCCCAATCACTCAGTTTGGTGAGATCTTCTTGGAGTCCCTTACAGTCTGCTTCTGTCTTGACTATCCTAAACAGTTTGGTATCATCCATAAACTTTACCACCTCACTGCTTACCCCTTTCTCCAGATCATTTATGAATAAGTTGAACAGGATTGGTCCTAGGACTGACCCTTGGGGACACCACTAGTTACCCCTCTCCATTCTGAAAATTTACCATTTATTCCTACCCTTTGTTTCCTGTCTTTTAACCAGTTCTCAATCCAAGAAAGGACCTTCCCTCTTATCCCATGGCCATGTAATTTACACAAGAGCCTTTGGTGAGGACCTTGTCAAAGGCTTTCTGGAAATCTAAGTATACTATATCTACTGGATCCCCCTTGTCCATGTTTGTTAACCCCTTCAAAGAACTCTAATAGATTAGTAAGACAGGATTTCCCTTTACAGAACCATGTTGACTTTTGTCCAACAAATTATGTTCTTCTACATGCTTCACAATTTTATTCTTTACTATTGTTTGACTAATTTGCCCGGTACGAAGTTAGACTTACCGGTCTGTAATTGCCGGATCGCCTCTAGAGCCCTTTTTAAATATTGGTGTCACGTTGGCTACCTTCCAGTCATTAGGTACGGAAGCCGATTTAAGGGATAGGTTACAAACCACAGATAATAGTTCAGCAATTTCCCATTTGAGTTCTTTTAGAACCCTTGGATGAATGCCATCCGGTCCGGAGATTTGTTAACATTAAGTTTTCTATTTGTTCCAAAACCTCCTCTAATGACACTTCAATCCGGGACAGTTCCTCAGATTCATTACCCACAAAGGGCGGTGCAGATTTGGGAATCTCCCCAACGTCCTCAGCCGTGAAGACTGAAGCAAAGAAATCATTTAGTTTCTCCGCTTTAATGGCTTTGATTGCGCCTTTTATAGTTCGATCGTCTAGGGGACCCACAGGTTTTTAGCAGGCTTCCTGCTTCTAATGTACTTAAAAACATTTTGTTATTTCTTTTTGAGTTTTGGCTAGCTGTTCCTCAAAATCTTTTTTGCTTTTCTTATTACATTTTACACTTGATTTGACAGTGTTTATGTTCCTTTCTATTTATCTCACTAGGATCGGACTTCCACTTCTTAAAAGATACCTTTTTGTCCCTCACTGCTTCTTTTACATGGTGGTTAAGCCACGGTGACTCTTTTAGGTCTCTTGCTATGTTTTTAATTTGGGGTATACATTTAAGTTGGGCCTCTATTATGGTGTCTTTAAAAGTTTCCATGCAGCTTGCAGGGATTTGGCTCTAGTCACTGTGCCTTTTAATTTCTGTTTAACTAACCTCCTCATTTTGTGTAATTCCCCTTTTTGAAATTAAATGCCAGGGTGCTGGTCTGCTGAGTGTTCTTCCCACCACAGGAATGTTGAATGTTATTATATTATGGTCACTATTCCCAAGCGGTCCTGTAGCAGTTATTTCCTGGACCTGATCCTGCGCTCCACTCAGGACTAAATCGAGTGCCTCTCCTTGTGGGTTCCTGCACCAGCTGCTCCAAGAAGCAGTCATTTAAGCCATTGAGAAATTTTATCTCCTTCTCTTCCTGAGGTGACATGTATCCAGTCAATATGGGGGTAATTAAAATCCCCATTATTATAGAGTTCTTTGTTTTGGTAGCCTCTCTAATCTCCCTCAGCATTTCAATGTCAGTATCCCTGTCCTGGTCAGGTGGTCGGTAATATATCCCTACTGCTAATTTCTTATTTTTGGAGCATGGAATTACTATCCATAGCGATTCTATTGAACATGTTGATTCATTTAATATTTTTATTTCATTTGATTCTACATTATCTTTCACATACAGTGCTACTCCGCCACCCACCCGGCCTGCTCTATCCTTTCGATATATTTTATATCCCGGTATGATTGTGTCCACAGATTTTCCTCGTTCCACCAGGTTTCAGTGATGCCTATTATGTCAATCTCCTCATTTAATACTAGGTACTCTAGTTCACCCATCTTATTAGTCAGACTCCTAGCATTTGTGTAGAAGCACTTTAAAAATTTGCCACTGCTATTTGTCTGCCCTTCCCTGATGCATTGGATTCCTTTGTACGCGGTTTTTGTCTGCTCTGGCCCATGGTTTGCCCTCTCCCTCCTCTCTTTCTGACTACAGCTTAGAGAATCTCTATCAATGGATTCTCCTCTAAGAGAAGTCTCCCTCCGATTACGTGCATCTCCACACCAATCGGCTTTCCCCATCTCTCAGTTTAAAAACTGCTCTGACCTTTTTAATGTTTAGTGCCAGCAGTCTGGTTCCACCCTGGTTTAGGTGGAGCCCATCCTTCCTGTATAGGCTCCCCTCTCCCAAAAGTGTCCCCAGTTCCTAATAAATCCAAACCCCTCTTCCCTACACCATCGTCTCATCCACGCATTGAGATTCTGAATCTCTGCCTGCCTACCTGGCCCTGCGCGTGGAACTGGAAGCATTTCCGAGAATGCCACCATAGAGGTCCTGGATTTCAGTCTCTTTCCTAGCAGCCTAAATTTGGCCTCCAGGACATCTCTCCTACCCTTCCCTACGTCATTGGTACCTACATGTACCACGACCACGCTCCTCCCCAGCACTACACATAAGTCTATCTAGATGCCTCGAGAGATCCGCAACCTTCGCACCAGGCAGGCAAGTGACCATACGGTTCTCCCGGTCATCACAAACCCAACTATCTATGTTTCTAACGATCAGAATCACCCACTACTAACACCTGCCTCTTCCTAGCAACGTGGCATTCCCTCCCCCTCAGAGGTATCCTCAGTGCGAGAGGATACCGCAACATCCTCTGGGAGGAGGGTCCCAACTATGGGATGGTTTCCCTCTGCTCCCATTGAATGCTCTGTTCCCTTGAGACTTTCATCCTCCTTAAGAGTACTGAGGCTCTCAGACTGGAAGTGGGACAGTACTACAGTGTCCCAGAAAGTCTCATCCACATATTTCTCTACCTCCCTTAGCGCCTCCAGTTCAGCCACCCTGGCCTCCAAAGCCCGAACTCGGTCTCTGAGGTCAGGAGCTCCTTACAAGCAGGTGCACACATCGCCACCACGGGCAGGTAATCATACATGTTACACTCGCGCAATAAACAGGATAGCCCCACTCTGCTGCTGGGCTTCTGTCTCCATTTTCTAATGAATAAGTTTAAGTATAAACTGGGATTCTTTTTAAACCTCTGGAATATAGATTATTATAAGAGTTATGTTTTAAAGAAGGCCAGAAGTCACTAGTGCCCTCTAAACTCCCTCTCCAAACTCCTGTTAGCAGTTCCTGTTCAAGCTCCTGGTCGCTGAGTCACAGGCTTATATAGCTCTGGTAGCCCCTCCCCCTGACTGAGGCTCAGCCAATTAACAGAGGCTTCTAGATTTCAAACCTTTTAGAAGCTCCTTCAAGCAAACAAACCAACCAACCAAACAGACAAACACAAGCTCAGCACACAGCAAATAACTCCCCCACACACAAACACATACTCCAGACAGCCACTTACCACAAGGGTCCCCTTTTTACTCCTCTTTTACCTGGAGAACTCCCTCTCCAAACTCCCTGTTAGCAGTTCCTGTTCGCTAACAGGACAGGTTGGACATTAGGAAAAAGTTCCTAACTGTCAGGGTAGTCAAACACTGGAATAAATTGCGCAGGGAGGTTGTGGAATCTCCATCTCTGGAGATATTGAAGAGTAGGTTAGATAAATGTCTATCAGGGATGGTCTAGACAGTATTTGGTCCTGCCATGAGGGCAGGGGACTGGACTCGATGACCTCTCGAGGTCCCTTCCAGTCCTAGTATTCTATGAGTCTATGATTCTATGAATTATACACCTATGGCCTGATCTTGCTGCTGTTAGGAAGGAAGAAATGCTATTGAAGTCACTGGGAGTTTTGACTGGATAAAAAATAATGAAAGGGACCTGTTATCAGGGATAGTCAGAAATAACAGTGAAAATATGATCCAAACATCCTGGGTGTTTGAATTACAATTGTTTTAGCAAGTATGAGTCTGAAGCAGCTTCTAATAGTGTATGAAGGCACTGGTGCTGTGTTTTTGAGCCTCAGAACACATCCTAATACAATTATCTATTTGATTATCTAAAGTACATGCATATGCTGAAAAGTTATAAGTATGACTTATGGGTAGAGGATAATGTTTGTGATATATTTAAGGGAAGTTTTTATATACAAACATAATCATTAAATGAACAAATGGACTACCAGTGTGATAAAGTATTTTTGAAATATTCTTATAGAAAGCCAGATGATTTAGTATCATGAGTTCCACTGAAGAGACTCTGGAGGCTGAGAGAACTATTACTGATACATTTTCAAACTACTAACAGTGATCTAAAATAGCTTTTCTGTACCTAATAGTGTTGCATTTGTAAGGTCCATTAGATCACAACCTGTCAGGACTAGAAACGTATAATGTCTGCCTCTTAACTGGAAAGAGGGGATTTGAATTTGTCCATTGACACACAATATAAATCATCAGATATGAAAATTGAATGTTGGATCCCAACCCCGCCACTGATCCACTGCTGAATATTGCCTGTTACTGACCTCAAAGTAGTGTCTGAGGTTTTGGGGGGGATGGGTAGCCACATTTGCTAAGGAAAAAATAAATTTTTTTGTGCAGTTAGCTTTGTTTTCAATATCTCAATTACATATGTGGTATAAATACAGAATATATAATGTTGCAATGTGATATAGGAGATATATTTGAGTGTCTCATATCACACTGCCCACTGTCATTTATCTCATCTTTCTGTTGATCCTATTGGGATCTGGGAGGTGGGCGGGCATTAGCCAGCCCACATCTAAAGGACCCTCCCCCAACGTCCTTCTGTTGGTACCAGGCCTGTGTTTTGCTTGTTTTGATTTGTTTTTTAATGAATGGTCCTACATTTGTATTCATGGTTTAGAGGAGCGGTCTTTAAATATTTGTGCAGTATTTCTTGCTCAAATTATTTTTAAAATTTCTATGTAATTTATGTGGAGTTTTTATTTTTATTTTTGATTGTTATGCCAAAAATAACAGTAAGAGGTATGCGGAGAATTATGGTATAGGGAAGCTGGCCACATTTTATTTTTTTAACATTTTGGATAATATCAATATATATTTTTAAGCATTTTACATATGTATGCTCTATATTTGAGAGAGTTGGTCTGTGCAGGAGTCTGTATGTCTATCTGTCAGTCTGTTCAAGAACTTTACCTAAATGGTAAGCAGTGGGACCACCAAATTCGGTGTACAGTTTCCTCTTATCATAACTTAAACCTAGTTGCAGGTTTGGTTG
The DNA here is from genome assembly GCA_019425775.1 of Rafetus swinhoei. Taxonomy (NCBI): domain Eukaryota; kingdom Metazoa; phylum Chordata; order Testudines; family Trionychidae; genus Rafetus; species Rafetus swinhoei. The sequence goes on from CM033427.1 coordinate 63,497,092, forward strand.
TCCCAGGAAAATGGGATGTGCCTGCAATGGGATTGCTTCTCATAAAACCATACAGAAAAGAGACAGAATCACCAGGCAGGTAAAAGGGGCTGGCTGCGGGTGTGCCCCCTCATCCGAGACTGCTCAAGCCCTGAGCCTCCCATCCTTCAGGTGCTTTTTAAGGAGTGTGTGGCAAGGGCTGAATCTCATCCACTCCCAATTCATATGGGAACATTGCTGCTATTCAGCTTTGTCACTCTGGCTGGGGAGTGCAGGAGGCTTTGTTCTTCACCATCCAGGGAACATGCACCCCTCTCCCAGCTGTGACTGCTGGAATAGCTCTCTTCCCTGAGGCAGCCTGCATACCAAACCACACCTCTCCAGCTCCACCACAGAACAATGACTCAAATAAACATGTACATTTTCATTTTATTTTCCAAAAAACAAAAATTAATTGAGTTCAGGAGCTGAGCAATGCCAGGTAGATTTTATATATATATATATATATATATATATATATATATATAAACTCTTAAAACTCTGATGTTCTCAAGCAGCTTTTTTCTTTGTGAATTTCAGTTACCATTGATAGAAATATTTTTTTCATCCATATGTGTCTATACTAAGAAACTGAAGCTTGTCAACTTTTATTGATAAAAATCTAACCCATCCAAGCCTAAGTATAGGCTGATAGGTCATGTATAAGAACTGGCAAAGGCTACCTTTTTGTATTTATTTAATATCACCTCTTTGGAGTTAATGGGATTCCTTATGGAGTAAAACCTTCACTCACACTGAGCAGTACATGGCAGACAAACATGTATTTGAAGCTACATATGTACCCATACCTTTTTTCTCAATCTCTTCTGATTTTGTTCTGTTTTTGCAGGATATCCACCAAAAAACCTCACTAATATATGCACTAAATAGCAAATCTCCAAATATCCTCAAACTACTAACTATAATTACTAGCACACATCTCTGCTCAGGAATCACAGCTGTGGACCTTCTAGAGTTAGGCTGAGCTGGCTTAGAAGTCTTTATCACAAGAAAAAAAATGAATGTGTGGTGCTGTTGCTTCCCCCTCCTCAGCCCTGGAAACCAAATAGCACAATACTTACTCACCCACAGAGCCAGCCTTATCCATATGCAGAATACACATTTGTGTAGGGCAACTGAAAATGTCGGGCACCACTAGGTCTTAATGTCCACCCACCTGCCTCTTCCTATCCCTGTTATATGGCTTTGCTTCCTCTAGTTAACTTAAGTGACACAGCCTACCAGATCTACTAGCAGAACTTTGAACCTGTGAAAAAGCCAGTCAAGTGGTAATGAAGACATTTAATAGGCATTTGCCAACCCTAGATCTACACAGTCAGTTTTTCAATGAATTGTGCTAGTGTACAGGATCTTAGTTTGCCATTTGTTTTACAAATATTTCATTAGTGTGTTGCTGAAGATTATAAAATCATATCTCTAAAAAATTGTCTTCCCCCGCCCCAGGTGCCATTGGGCATAGGGGCACAGGTTTAATAGTACTGTGTAGGGCCCCATACGTTCTAAAATGGCCCTGCTCACCCACAGGGGTGGATGAGAGTTTTATATGGCCCAGGGTGCGGGGCCTAGTGAAGCACGGGGCCCAGGGCAGCACAATTTTGCGCATGCGTGCCACGGCCACAGCCGACAGGTAGTAGCGCGTGCGCGGGGCCTATTGAAGCGCGGGGCCCGGGGCAACCGCCCCTCTCGCCCTGCCCTATATCCGCTGCTGCTCACCCAGATTGTAGAGCTTTTGGTTCATATCCATTCTGGCTGATTTAAGTACTCATTGGACTAGAGACTATAACCTGGGTTTTCTGACTGAGTGCCCTAACTACTGGCCTATAAAATTATTCTTACTGTCTCTGGCTTAATGACTAGCAAAAGTGCTTAGGACACTTTTCTGAGTAATGGGAAATCTGGGTTCAAGTTACTACTTCAAACTGAACAGAGTGGGGAATTGAACCTATACCTTCCACATCTCCGGTGAGATCTCCAACCAATTGGAAATTGGTAGGTCTACCATACCCTGCAAGCAAGACAGTAGGGCATCCCACCAGCATTTAGGTACTAAACTGCTCTGTGGCTTCAGGGGATTTAGGCAGCTTTGTGCCCACCCATGGTAAAAAATATCGGAACCTGGTGAATTTATCAGTAGAATTTAGATACCACCAGGAGTTCATCCAGCCTGCAGTTGCCCTGCTGCTCCCCCACCTTCAGGCCAATCTGGACCTGGGGACAGGGGAGCACAGAGTCTCCTCCCACCTCCAGGGGCAAGCGGTGTTCAAAACAGCTGACAGTTCTCTCTAGGTACCACATGCCCCTGGGAGGGTGGGTGTGGGTGTCAAAGACTTCACGTGCTCCCTCACCCCCAGGCCAATCAGGGTCAGTGGGCAGGAGAACAAGCAAAGTCCCCTAGCCCTGCCCCTTCTGCCCGAGGCCCCATCCCTTCCAGGGCAGTCTGCAACTTCCAAAATTCATGAAGTGGCTCCCTTCAAAATTATTGCCCACCCGATATAGTGGCATTATATTTTCTGTTTATTATCTATCCCTTTTCCTAACGGTTCCTAACATTGTATTTTGGGGTTTTTTTGTTTTGTTTTGTTTGTTTTCACTGCCAGTGCACATTGAGTAGGTGTTTTCAGTAAACTATACACTATGACTCCAAGATGTTTCTTGAGTGGTAACAGCTAATTTAGACCCCACAATTTCACACCTTTGGGATTATGTATCAGAGGGGTAGCTGTGTTAATCTGAATCTGCAAAAGCGACAAGGAGTCCTGTTGCACCTTATAGACTAACAGATTTATTGGAGCATAAGCTTTCGTGGGCAAAGACCCACTTCATCAGATGCTCACGAAAGCTTATGCTCCAATAATTCTGTTAGTCTATAAAGTGCCTCAGTACTCCTCGTTGATTTGGGATTATGTTTTCCAATATGCATTTCTCCATATTTATCAACACTGAATTTTGGTGCCATTTTGTTGTGCAGTCAGTTAGTCTGTTACAGAAAAAAACAGCAAGCAAATGGTCTGGTAGCACTTTATAGACTAACAAAACATGTAGATGGTATCATGAGCTTTCGTGGGCACAGCCCACTTCTTCAGATGACCAGAGTTATGATTAGAGGATAAGGAAACTCGAAATAAATAGGAGAAGGGAAGGGGGGGGAAAGAAAGATGTTCTGTCGCCCACCCCCCTACCTCTATGCATAAAGTATCAGGAGAAAGGGTGCTAAACCTGAGTAGATAAAGATCAAAGTCAGTGGATGGATAAGGCAGGAAGGATACCATTCAGAAAGTAGTTAGCATCTTCACTGATAAAGGTTCCACCACCCCATATCTTGATTAAGTCCATAACTAATTGAATTGAATTTGCATATGTATTGTAATTCCAAGCTTTCCCTGTGGATTTGGCTTGTGGAACTGGCCTGTGACAAGACCGCCACCTTCAGATCTGTGAGATTATGGTTAGGTAAACAGAAATGTTCTGCCACTGGCTTCTGAGCATTTTCTTTATGTATATCCAATTTGTGTCCATTGATTCTTTCACATAGAGAACGTCCAGTTTGACCAATATATATAGTAGAGGGGGCACTGTTGGCATTTGATGGCGTAGATCAAATTACTAGATGAGCAGTCAAATGACCCTTTGATTTTGTGGCTAGTGTAGTTTGCTCCAGCGATGAATTCGTCAGTGTAGATATGTGGGCAGAGTTGGCTTCTTTTCTGGTTGCAGGGCTGGGTTCCTGGAGGCTTATGATGTGGTTGTGTGGCATGGTTATCAGAAAGAATACGTTTCAGGTTAGGGGGTTGTCTGTAAGCAAGAATAGGTTTTTCTCCCAACGCCTCAGAGTGAGGGTTTTGTGAGATCGCTCTGTAGTTCTTTGTAGTCAACTTTGGACTTAAGTATCCTGAGTAATTTTGTATCCTCTGCAAATTTTGCCACCTCACTGTTTACCCTTTTTCCCAGATCATTTATGAATATGTTGAACAGCACTGCTTCTAGTACAGATTTCTGGGGAACACCATTATTTACCTTTCTACATTCTGAAAACTGACTGTTCATTCCTGCCCTTTTTTTTTTCTGTCTTTTATTCAGTTATTGTTCAATGTCATGGACCTCTTATTCCATGACAGTTTACTTTAAGAGACTTTGGTGAGGGACCTTGTCAAAGGGTTTCTGAAAATCCAAAGAGACTACGTTCACTTCATCAGTGTTGTCCACTTGTTTGCTAACCCTTTCAAAGAATACCAATAGAACCATAGGGTATCGCTTCTCTTTGCAAAAGTTCTATTGACTCTTCCCACTTGTGTTCATCCATGTGTCTGATAATTGTTTGCTATAGTAATTTGCCTGGTACTGAAATTTAGGTGTACTGCTTTGTAACTGCCAGGATTGCCTCTGGAGCCTTTTTTAAAAATGAGTATCAGTTATTTTCCAGTCATCTGGTACAGAAGCTGATTTAAATTATAGGTTACAAACTACACTTAGTAGTTCTGTAATTTCATAACTGAGTTCCTTCAGCACTCTTGGGTGAATACTTGGGTGAATTTATTCCAAACCCTCCTCTACAGACACTTTTTAATCTGGGACAGTCCTTCAGATTTGTCATGGAAAAAATATTCTCCCTCATATCCTCTGCAGTGAAGACTGATGCAAAGAATTAATTTAGCTATATCTACAATTGCTGTATCTTCCATAAATGCTCGTTTAGCACTTTGGCTCCATTTATTGTTTGGCAGACTTCCTGCCTCTGATGTATTTAAATATTTTCTTCTTGTTTGAGTCTTTAGCTAGTTGTTCTTCAAATTCTTTTTTGACCTGCCTAATTACATTTTTTCATTTGACTTGATAGCATTTATGCTCCTATTTCCCTCTTCCAATTTTTAGAATATGCTTTGTTGTCTCTAATGGTTTCTTTTGTTTTTGTTTTGTTTAGTATGAGAGTATACATTTAATTTGAGTCTCTATTATGATGGTTTTTAAAAGTTTCCATGCAGCTTGCAGGCATTTCACTTTTTGTGACTCTAATAGGAACATGGCAGGTGCATAAATCTTTGTGGATCTAATTTTTTGTTTCTTTTAACTTTTTTTTTTTTTTTCATTTTACCATCTTAATTTTGAACTTTATATTTAAATTATTTAATTGAGAATTCTTAAACACAATGTCTGAAGATGAAAGTCCTCAAGGAGTGTGAAACATGACATCATAAGTAAGAAGCTGCATTTTTAAACCATTCCAAGAAATTTCTAGGAAGCATTGTGGTCCAGTGCATAGGATATTCAACTGGGACTAAAGAGACCTGTGATTATATCCTAGTTCCATTGAAATCAATGGAAGCTTTGTAGACATACCCCAAGAATTTCCATGCCACCAAACTCCCAGATTAGAAAGTGAGTAAACCTGAAAGTAAAACTGCAGGCAAATCATTTCACCAGATAGACATCTAGTCTCAATTTAACATTCATAATTGGTTTTACATTCTTTTTGAAAAACATGTTATACCTAAGACAGATGTTATGAACATGATGCAGGAATTAGTGAGATTCTATGACCTGTTATACAGGCAGTCAGACAAAGTGATCACAATGGTCTCTTCTCACCTTAAAATTTATGAAACACCAATGGCTGCCAAGCAGAGTATGGTGTTTGACCGAGATAATAGTCTTCCCACCCAAAGGTGTCATAGGTGTGAAATTAGTTTAAAGAGCTTGATATATGACCAGGCATATTTGCATGTACAGATACGACTGCAGTGCAATCTTGCATAAAGAGGGGTGGCCTTATGAGGTTTTTGTTTTTTCTAAGTTACTAATATGCTGTCTTAGTTGTGCAGTATCTCGGGTCTTATTAGCCACATCCTCTTAAAAGGCAATGTTGTTCATCTGAATACATTCCTTCCATATGGTTTCACAGTGCATGCTTATTGTATTACATTATTTTATAAATAAAGCCCTTCAGTTTAAATGCAAAATTATATGACTTATTTAAAAAGACAGGAATCTGAAATACTGTAATATTTGTGTATACTCTTGCCGTTAGCTTTTCTGCCTTCCAATAGCTTCCAAACAATAGAGCTTAGTTTGGATGATGGATTATAGGAAGCCTGTTCATTCATCTAAAGCATGGCATATTAAATTGTACTGGGCCACATTCTGCTCTTACTAACATAAGTGTCACTTCAAATGTAGTAAATGGAGTGGCACTGCTGTAAACAGAATGTGGCTCATATTTGATATTGTGCTTAGTTTTCTAAAAATAATGTATGCATCCTCATACAGGCAAAACTCCCATTAGTCACTGGGAGTTTTATCTGCAGAGGGACTGCAGGAATGAGGTTTATATGACTAGAACTGCTGACATTAAACCTCCTGAAGTAATATTGTGCTCAATATATCTTTTGCCAAAAAAGTTACAGGTATTTTTCTGATAGGAAAAGTCTCATTCCTGTCTGACATTCATTAAAGGGACTTTGTGTTATATCTGTATCTAAAATGTGCTACTAAATGAAGTCTAGAAAGGAACAACAGTATTCCTGTATCTTCATTTGTTTTGATAGGATAGTTGACTCCTTTTTTGCAGCTTCCTTTTCATATCTGAATCCCTAGAGTTATTTTAGAAGGTAAGAGGAATAACTTGTCTTGTCATTTATAAGCCTTTATGAAATATAATTTTATTTAGTCAAAGCTTTTTTTTAGATCTGATGTTTCCTGGGTGGAATGGAAATTGATCATGCAACTTTTTAATTAAAATTGCATTTGACAATATTTGTAATTCCACCAAATCTCTACCTGTGTTTGAGTGGTGCTGAGTGTGTATATATCTGCTATTGTTTTGAAATCTCCTGGACATCTTATTAAATAAATGAATACATATAATATATGTACAGATTCCAATGTTTAAATGTGTGAGGAGAAGCTGTTTTCAAAAGTTAATGCAAAGTGTTGAACCATACATTTTAACAGTCTACTATAGATATTAATTATGCAATAATAAGAATGAGCATTATTAACAAGGTTTTTCTTTTGTTTGTTTGAATTGAAATTAAGAAACAATGCAAACACTGACATATCAGAATAAACATTGCAAACTCCATCAAAACTGTATTCATCTGTCTGTGGTTGTCCTTTGACACACCTAGAAGAAGATTCCAACGTGTAAGGGGAGCTCTATAGGGAAATTAAATACATGCCCAGTGTATTGTTCTTTCTGAGTGTGCTCCACAGCTGATACACTTTCATCACTTTCCGAAGGTGGGCACCTCCCACCAGACAGCCACCTCCACGTGAACCAAATATAGTGGAAATGGTGTAGCAGAGATGGCAGAAACCCTTTGGAACAAGCAGATTAGAAGTGAGACAGAGAAGTATGTTACAATCTGGCCCATAATATCTAACTGTAATGCTATATCCTCCATCAGCATTGTGAAAATAATCCTAGCTGGTTTAGCTTGGATTGTGGTATCATGTAACGAATTTGTATCCATACTTCACATTGCTTATACTGCAGATGAGGGGAAATGGCTTTGCTTTTTTAGGTGAAACTACGCATTCATTGAGTAATGAAAATATTTAACCTGTTTCCAATAAACAAAGCACAAGCTGTTTTCTATTGTTTGTTTTTATTTCCATTATGAGTCTTCTCCCAAATTTTGCATAAATGAATCATTCTTGCAAAGTGAAACTTAAAGGAACAGAATTTTATTAATGGGAAGAAATGGCTTCAAGGTTTTTTTTTATATCAGATACTGAAAGCTAGTGCCACATGCTAATGGCTTGTTTATGAGAGTTGCAGATTTTCAACATCTCTCCAGAACTGGAAAAATTGCAAGTCTTCTAAATAGTGTTGCATGCTTGGCCTCTATTGTGGTGTGTATTACATACAGGGACAACATGCTTACTATCTAAATGTACATGGGATCTCAGTAGGTGATCACCTGGTACAAAGCAGAACGTATTTTTTTCTCATTGAGGAGCCTACTCCTGAAACAAGCTAAGAGTATGCAAGAGATCCATAATGAGAAAGTAAAATCCTTTGTTGGGGCTCTGATTAGTCTGGTTTTAAATTAGACTAAGCCACAGCTAGTGTGCTCTGGTGAATGTGCTGAAGGTCAACACCAAAAAAGAAGTTAATGACCAGAGCTGTAACTAGGCATTTCAATGTCTTGGGAGTGCAGTCATATTTGTATGCCCCTAAAGGTGACATGGGGACACTGAGGGTCATATACTCCCTGTCTCCATTTCTGCCTCCCATTTAGCATAGACAAGGGGCTACACTCCTTAAGGGGAGGCACCCCCACACTTGGAAAACTGTCACCTCCTGCCAGGAGATCAAATCTGATGGGAGCCACCAGGTCTGGCCGGGTCTCTGGCTCTCCATCCTGTGGGACCAGAGCACTGGTTGACTATATGGCAGTCCTCCCTACCCTGCTCTCTGAGCTGGCTGACTGCAGAATTAGGCATTCCCTCGACTGGGTAGGCAGCACAGTTCTAAGTGGTGCCCCAACACGCTCTTGCCTCTGCCCCAAAGGAGCCTGGCACTGGTCAGTGGCACCCCCTGGTGCAGGCATGCTCCCTGAGGTGTTTCCTGAAGTACTCATCCCCCTTGATACCTGTCTCTCAGCAGCTCAGTGACACCTCACTTGCCACCCAGGGACCTACCAATGAAACCCAGTCACTCTCCCCACGCTGCCTGTGTACGGAGCAGAACTGCTTCTTGCTACCATGGGCTGCCCTGGCCCAGCTCCATAGTGGTTAGGCTCTCGGACACAAAGCCCAACCTCTGAGCTCAGCCACATGAATCCATTGCCCTGCCTAGGCACTGGGGGCAGATGGCTGCTGGCAGAGTGGTCTTCCTCCTGCCAGCTCTGGAAATGAAGGTTATGAGAACAGAGCAGTGCCTAGGATTGCCATATTTCAAGTTCCCACATAGAGGACATTGCTGGGGGAAGAAGCTGGAAGGGGTACCTATGGCAGGGTATGCACTGGAAGTGGACTACCTATGCTGGGGTCAATTGGTTTGGCTCAGTAGAGGAGCACCGGATGCTATTGTCGAGAGGATGCTGCATGATTCCCTTATCCATCCTGTTGCCCTTCCTTTATCCCATCCTTCTCTGTTCCCCACTTCCTCTTCCCCTCACCTTTCCATGCCCCACTGTCCTACCTTCTTTATGGGCACTCACAAGTGCCTATTTAGGGTTCCCAGCAGGATAAACATTTCCACACCACCCCCTTCCACTCCTAGTCCAGGTCCCTGTTTGAGGGGTCAGTGCCCCATTCCACTCTGTGTCCTTAGACTCCAGCTGATACTGCTGGGTTGAATTATGTGGGGAAGGTGGCTGTCACTTTTGTGCTTAGGGTTGCCAGGTTTCTGGTTTTTTACCTGCACACCCACTCAGAAACCTTGGCATTTATGGTAAGCACTGCTGGCTAAGCCATTAAATAGCCTAGTTGTGGCATAGCATGACTAAGACAGGCTCCCTATCTGGTTCCATGTGGCTCACCAGATGTAACTGTGTGTTCCTTGGCTCCAAGGACATGCCGACCCCACCCTCAAGTGCCAGCTCTGCAGCTCCCTTTGGCTGTGCCCCTCCTACACCCAAACTCCTCCTGAAGCCTGTACCCCCTCCTACATTCCATCTCCCTGCCCCAACCCAGAATCCCCTCCTGCACCTCAAATCCCTCATCCCATCCCCACCCCAGAGCCTGCACTCCCAACCAGAGCTCCCTTCCACACACAACTCCCTGCCCTAACCTGGAGACCCCTCCCACACCTTGAACCCCTCATATCTAGCCTTACCCCAGTGCTTACACCCCAGCACAGAGATGATATCCCCTCGCACATCTCACCCCCCGCTCCCAATTCAGCCCAGTGAAAATGAGTGAGGGAGGAGAATGGAGTGAGCAGGGTGGGACCTCAGGGAAGGGGTGGGACAAGATGAAGCCTTGGGGAAGGGCAAGGGAGTTCAGCTGGGCCCCATCCTGCGCTGCCCCATTTTTGTACCCCTGCCGGTTCTGCATGCTGGGTAGCTGCCTCTCTCACCTCACCCTCTTTACAGCCCTGTTAGTGACTAAAGACAAGCACTGAAACAGGAGCTTATAACCTACAGTACCAAATATAGCAGCAATCCCAAATTAAAAAAGAGTAGCAAATATGTGCATTTCTGAAAGTCCACTCTGAATCTCATTTTCTGTTCTACAGTGAATTAACTTTTCACAGCCAATTAGAAATTCCTCTCTTCAGTCAATATCTAATTTTCTCTGTTATATTCTCCAAAGCATTATTTGTTTTTCATTATGTTGACTGGTATGTGTTTCTAGTAGAGCTGTATTTATTCAAGCTGACGTGTGGCTTTTATTAAGAATGAGATTACATCGAGCACATGTAATTCTATTTATCTGAGGGGAAGAAAGGCTCAGTGTGAGGGCTATGTCTACATAGAGGCTTTTCTGAAATTTGGCCCATCTACACTGGGCCAAATTTCAGGGGAAAAAACCTGTTTTGGAAGAGCCCTTCTTCCTCGTGGAAGGAGGAAGACGGGGCTTCGGAAAGAGCGCATCTGCTTTTCCATTAAAAAAAAAAAAGCAGAAGAGCAGGCGCATATCCTGGAAAAACCCTGTAGTCTAGACATAGCCTGGGTGAAATTCTGTGCTGCGGCTGTATGCGGTTCAGCACAGAACTCACAGTCCCTCGGAAGCAGAGGATATGGTGGCTTTAAGACATCTTTGCTCTCTCCTGATCCTAGGTTGCTTGAGGGGCGCAGAAGGTCCTATATAACTTAAGATAGGTTCTCAGACCTGTCTTATAGGGTGCAGCACAGTAGAAGAACCTCTCCAATATCATGTGCTGTAGTCCTACTCCTGACACCTCCCCTCTGTATGGCCTGCCACAGCTTGAAAGATAATCTTTGAAACACAGTATTATTGCTATCTTCTAGAGTGGAGAACTTCCCCCTGGCTGAAACTGGGGCTTAGAAACACATTATCAATTAACACAGAAAGGCATCTAAACTTATCAGGTTTGAGTCTGTGCATGTCAGGAGATAGGCAGTCTGATCTTTTGACAAAGGCTAGGTCTACACTGCAAAGATAAATTGGAAAAAGAAACGCAATTTGCAGTACGCACATTGCGTATCTTTTCCTGCTTTCATGTCAAAAGAGGCTTTTCTGAAATTTGGTGCATCTACACAGTGCCAAATTTCAGAAAAAAAGTGTTCCCTTCTTCCTCGTAAAATGAAGTTTACAGAGATGGAAAAAGAGCACATCTGTTTTATCAAAAAAATTTCTGAAAAAGCGAATGCTTTGCTTGGACGCAGCATTGCTTTTCCAGGATACCTCTGTCACGGAGTGGCCTTTCCTGCCCCCGCCAGAGGTTGGGGGTAGGATCCCAAGTGTTTATATACAGTCATGGGTCAGCCCTTTAAGGCAGGTCCCACTGGCCAGAGTCTTCAGGCAAAGCCGGTGACTGTCCCTTTAACACAGGGCCCACTGGCCCGAGTCTCTATAGTCACTGGTCGGCCCTTTAAGACAGGGCTGAAGGGCCTGTGATAGCAAGTCGCTGGGGGGGAGGGGCAGGGTATGGCACCCCTGGTGTGGCCCACCCTACTCCACCGGGTCCTGACCCAGGGCCCTGTGAGTGGCAGGACAGCCCACCACTCCCTCAGTGGGGAATCCATCTGAAACGTGCCGAGGTTCCTGGGGCGGGAGAGGCTGCTCCTGCACCCTCCCTGGGACATTTCCTACCTGGTCCGATGGGATATCTTCCCACATTCTCACTGGGTTCTCTAATTCCCCGGGGGCTGTTCCTTCCACGTAGGCATCCGTGGAGATGTCCCAACTCGCATGAGCGGCTCTGCTGTCTCCCCTCCGGTTGGCTGGCTGGTGCTGGTCAGAAGCTCCCCTCTGAGGTCCCTCTCCTCCAGCAGTCAGCCCAGACTCCCATAGGCTTTTATAGCTGGGCTACAAGCTGAGCATGCCCAGCAGGGTCATGGGGGCAGGGCTCCTTTAGACAGGGTAACCTGGCTAAACCCTGTAAGTTCAGTGAGGGGCTGGCTCGCCCCATCACACTCTGGAAAAGCACTACAGTCTAGACTTAGCTTTAGTGGTCAGAGAAGGGTGGTTAGAATCATAGTCTAGGCCAGGGTTTAGGAACCAGAATCAGAAACCAGGGATCAGGAAAAGCCAGTTTCAGTGCAGCACCAACAAAGCAATCTCTTCTTCTTTAATCAGCCTGATTGGCCAGTTGGGGGGAGGGACTGTTGTCATCTCCCAATCAGTATCTTCCTGGGCTGTACCTCCAAGAAGGGTCAGAATGCCACTAGCCTTTTACTTCTAGGAGTGATAACCAGGGTGTGTCAGCTATCTGGGAACTGAGGGTTCTGGGTTTGAAGACTATGTGGGCCCTAAGGCTATGTCTGCACTCAGGGTTTTTTTCTGGGATTCCTAAACTATGGCCTAGGTATCCCGAAAAAACTCTGCCACGTTCAAGGAACGCATTTGCTCTTCCACAAAAAAAAGTGGAAGAGCAAACGTGCGCACTCTTTTGGGGAGCCCTGTATACCTCGTTCCATGAGGGATAAGGGCTCTGCCGAAAGAGGAGGCTTTTCCGACATTTGGTCCTGTCTAGACTGGGCCAAATGACATAAAAGCCTCTTCCGGAAAAGTGATCGGGAAAAAGCTACACAAATTGCAGAGCGCAATTTGCATAACTTTTTCCAACAAAGGACTGTAGTGTAGACCTTGCCTTACACTAACACAGGTAACAACAGCAGTAAAGACAAGGCAGCATTGTCAGCCATCCACGTGCATATTCAGATACTCCTGAGGGCTTAGGCTGAGTTGGAAAACTTGTACTTAAGCCACCATGTTCTTGTTATTACTGATACGCAAGTAGCTATGTTAAAGCACTGAACTTACTTCTGCCTTAATAGTATAGATGTACTTGCTCAGCCCCTTTTGCACCACTTCTGTGTGATAAACTCTAGCTGTAATTTTCTGTCAGCAGAGAAACTGTGCAATAAAGCAAGGATCTATAATCCAATTCCAACCACGTAATAAGGAGCATTCTGGGAAAGAGAGTTGACTCTGAGGAGACATGGTCTATCTCCACTCTGTCAATCCTCCACTTGCATAAGGTCTCCTTGGGACCTTACATTAGTGGCACATGTTAGACTAGTGCCATGGTTAATCTAAATCTTTCCAAGGTTGGCCTTATACATAACAGGTACCCTCCCCTGCTGATTTCTCTCTCATGCATCCTGAGTCAGAGCTCTGAAACTCAGGATAATGAAACCTACCACGTACATGAAGGACAATTTATGTTGTTTCACTTTAAAGTATAAAAGAAGAGTAGTTACAATATACCTGTAGCAGTTTTGTTCTGAGTAAACTTAAGTACTCAGAAAAAAACAATTTATGCACAATGTAACTCCCCTGAGCACAAAACCTAGACAAAGCAGTGACACAAACTCCAGTATGTAAAAGACTGAAATTAGTGAATTGGGGTTTTTTTCAGCTCTAAGCATCATATAATATCAAAAACAAATTTAACTTAATTTCAAAAGTAAGAATTTCTCCCATTTCTCAGTGGGAAGAGCCCAATCTTCTCTGAGTGCTTAATAGCTCCAAAAGTGAGCTGTTCACTCAAGAGAAGCCATCAGGTTGAAGGTTCACTTTAGATGACTAGTGGGAGTGTTAGGACATCTACAAATTTGTCTAAAAAGTCACTTCTATTTGTTTACTCAATGCAGGATTCCCATTTCCCCTTTTTGCCCTATATGAGTTTACTCCTTCCCCAGAGCTATAGAAACCCTAACAATTATTCTTTGGGGAAAGAGAATTGCTAAGAATTATGATTGTGGAAAAGACAGACCTCAAATGACAGTCGTCATGATAGCCAGCAATGAAAGACAATAAAGCGGTCAGGTAGCCAGATATCACTGCAACAGTAATCCAAGCCAAACCCTGGATTCTAAACTTTTAGCTGCCAACTACTCTGAGTCCATGATACTGGCTATGTTAGTAGTACTGAGAGAGGTACTGAACAATGATGGGAACACGGTTATCTAGGCCATGTAAATGCTAGTCTGCTTTAAAGAATAAAACCATCTCCAAGAAAGGCTTAATTAGTGTTTGGAATACTGAGGTGCTGGGACTGCCCTCAATGAGATAAAGAACTATGCACAGCTGTCATTTTTTGACTAAAGGACCATTTCTTAGTGACTGTGCTATAGAGTGTGAATGTGAAGAGGGCATCTACCCAACAGCTCTCTTAGATCTTGGTCCTGCTCTACCAATGGAACTAAAGAGTGATTCTGCCATTGGGATAGTTCACCTGGGAACTCTGCCCAATCAACTAAAAATGAGAAAATAAAATCAGAGAAAAAATAAATTAAACATAATTCCAATGTTATGCTTTATTCATTGCATAAAATGAATTATTATTAACTATTAATTATTATTAATTATTATTTAACTATTATTAAATCAAAATAGCAGTCCAGGTTAATTGGCAGCAGACCCAATCATCTAGACCATATAGGACCCAGAGGCTGAGATTTTGGTCCTAAACAAACAAAACTTTGAGACACTCATGTAACTTTAAGTATTGCAGTTGGTGCCACTGCAGTTGGTGAGACTTGAGGGCATTCTGCAGTTTTCAGGAGATACCCAGAGCTGCCAATACTGAGCGCTTAAACCAATGGGAAGCAGTGAATACTGGGCAAGTCCCTTCCTGTGGAATTTATAACATTCATGGAACTTGGATGCATGATGCTCCTAAAAATCTCATGGAAGAGATTGTTTCTGACATTTCCATGCTGCTTTCTAATCTAGATATGCTTTCAAGCACCCACCAAACCAAACTCTTAGCTTATCCAAATGTTCTGTTTCATCCATATCTGTTTGATTCCCTGTCAGAGTTGTTCTCCCAGCTGGCATGTGGCTAACTCTGTAGCTAGCTCCTAATAAGCAGACACAATGCTGCTGGAATTCTATTGCATATCAGCTAGCTAACCAGACAGCAACCAGGTATTTTAGTCATCTGTGACTATTTCACAGAGAGTTCATTGCCCATGGTCATTAATCCTCCTCTATACCCAAATTCATTCTCTCCCCAAAGTTACTAAACTAACTTCTTTCTCAGCTGAACATTGTATGGAAAATTCTTTACTTGTTAGTATTACTGAAAATTCAGTTGTTCACCTTTTATCACTTTCCAGAGTGAAACAGGAAGAAGGAAGTAGTGGAGGAAAGAAGCATTTGTTCCCAATCATCAACATTAATAGTTGCTCTTAGATTAGTGATCAGCAGCATATTGCTATGGATGTATTAGACACACATTATGCTGAGTGCCAGCATAGAATCACAACTTTTGGCAGCTCTCCCTTTTTGTGCTTTTCCCTGTCACAATGAAGTCGAAAGATCCACTTATAAGGTAATGGTCACATACTTTTGGAGCTTTTGGCAAAAAAGGTCTTTATTCAGAAGACACAGAAACCTACTTCTTCTTTCTTCCATGTTTGAATTGTTGAGGGAAAATATTCCATTCTTCTGAATTTATCACCTCTTCATATTGACAGTACTGCATTATCCTTATGTTGACCTTCTGTGCAATGTTTTGTCAGCAACAGCTGAATTTAGTATCATCTTCATATTAAATCCTCTGGAACACATTCATATCATATATAGGCCACACACTTTTGCCATTCTCACTATTGGGAAAGTGTTTTCTATCTCGAATACATAGTATAGGATTTTTCTTTACTTAGAAAAACAGTTGTTTTAAACTCAATCTCCATTAGAAGAGGGTTAAAAAAATCACAAAGCCAAACAAATCTGATATAAGTTAGTAATCTAGACCAAGCCTGAAAGAATTACAAAATCCTTATACTTCAGGAAGGTCACCTGTTCCAAACTCTAACCTTTATGATCTCTACTGAACTCTTTTTGGCATGTTTACTGAGTGGCAAGGAAAGAGTCAGGCTGTTATTGTTGATTTCTAGTGTTTATTAAAGCTTTCAAGAAATATTGACAAGTGCTCTTTTATTGGTCAATACTTCAGTGCAATGTTTAGAGAAACAAATGCAGGAAGGATAAGAATGGTGTTTTTCTTTTCAACTTTGGTTAATGAACCAGAACAGTTAGGAAGTCACATGATACTGGGGCCCATATTTGTGTCAATTAATTGGATGTTTGATTTCCCTACTGCATGAGCTGAGCTCACTCTCAATAGGTCAGTTATGGGGAAAAGTTACTATCTTATGGTTCATCAAGAGCCTTCATGAAAAATGTTGTAGTTTCAGAGAATAATGAAAACCTACATCAAAATTGGCAACTCACTTGGTAGTCTTAGTAAAGAGACTAAGGATCCAGCAGGCTTTAGAAACTTATTTTTTGTTGTTATAAGAGGGCTCCCCTAACTCAGGTTTGAAGCACATTTAACAAAAGCAGCATGGGAGAAGCTGGTATTTATGCTGTCCATTTTGTACCTGTTTTATGTGTAAAGGATTTAAGTTTCTACAGCTGTCAATCCTGAATCTTTCATGTGCAAAAATCCACTATGATGCTTATAAAGGAAAGGGAGCACCTATAAGAGGCCAAGAGCTGTTTCCAGTTCAGACAAGATTATAGGCCACTGTTCCTAACATATTCTGTTTATTTAATCCCTAGCTCTAGGGACTTATAGCATTAACATTTTTATTTGGTTCTCTTTTATGAAATGGGCTCTTTCTTTAAGGCAAATGGAAGGAGTGCTTGCAGACCTCTGTTTGTGGGCAAAAGGTGTAGCTGTTAGGAAAGGCTGAATGCCAGCCTGAGAATATGAAGCCTTTTTACATTGAAATGATTTCAAATGTAGTTGAACTATCAAAGTGGACAGCAATAGGAAAAAAGCCTGTTCTTACTGACTGCGTATCTGCCCAACCTGAAGACAGTTTCAATGATCCTGCCATTGGCATTCCTTGAAATCTGTCATGAAGGTGGCTATTCACCACTATTAGTAGAAGTGCCAGACAGTTCAGCTACTCCTGTCAATATGAAGCCTGATTGCTTTTAGCAATTTGCTGCATATATGATGCACAGAATTATACTTCTCCCCTCTTATTTATTTTTAATCTTTCCTCTTGTGCTTTTAATCCTATCTTTGGTTTAGGTACAGATCAAATGCTATCTGTACCCACTGATTAGAAAACAAGAATTTTGTATCATTAAAATAAAAGCTGATGAAAAGTATATTTTATTGTTTAGACTGTAATAGTGATTTACACATGCTAGATACTTTCAGACACAGACCTACACAATCCTTGCCTCAAACTAGGCTTCTAAGAGAGTCTATCTAAATGTATCATGAAAAATAGGGGGGGGGGGGGTGAGAGAGAGACAGAGAGAGAGAGAGAGATTGTTTATTTTAATTTGAGAAGCTCTTTCCACAGGAAAAGATTCCAGAAATTGGGAAGATTCTGGTAGGGAGGAAGCACTAGGGAAAAGCTCTGTTAGCACTGTCTGCTAAAACCTTTTCCCATGGCAGGCAAAAAGCAAACTTTAAATTAAGGGAATTAGTTAGGGAAGTAGACTGTACTGCAGAACTGAAGGATTTAAATGTGGAGGAGGCTTGGAATTACTTTAAGGTCTTGCCTACACTTACCAGGATTGGCACTACGGGGATCGATCCTCCAGGTGTTAATTTAGCGGGTCTAGTAAAGACCCCCTAAATTGACTGCTGAGAGTGGTCTTGTTGATTCTGGTACTCACCAGATCAAGAAGTGTTAAGGGGAGTCAATGGGAGAGTTTCTCCGATTGATCCCCCGCAGTGAAGATGCCACAATAACTCGATCTAAGGTATATCGGCTCCAGCTACACCATTCACGTAGCTGGAGTTGCATACCTTTTGTTTGACATTGCCCCCTAGTGTAGGCCTGGCCTCAGTCAGAGTTGCAGAAACTCTCTGAAGCGAGCTTCCCAAGGGAATTAATTGTTAGAATAGGGTTCCAGATGAAGCTCCACGATCAAGCGTATCGAACAGGTACTTAAGGAAAAGAAGAATCACTGCAAGGAAAGTAAGATGGGTTGACCAGCAAGAAAAACTACTTTTTGAAGGTCAGAAAAGTAAAGAACTGCCAAACTCCAAGCAGAGTTGGACCTTTCAAAGGAAATTAAAACCCGTAGTAAAAGGTTCTATAGCTGAATACGTCAAAAGAAAATAAGGAAAGAAATGAGACAGGTAAGCACTACAAATAGGAATGATATTAAAGATAATCTAGGTGTGGCAGTGGCCATAGCCCTAAGCCCTTTAAATGACTGCTGGAATGCTTTGCGGCATGCTCTGAGTTGCTCTGAGGGCTGCTCGAGGGGGAGGGACTGGGTTTGCCCTGGGCAGTGCTGAGGGCTGGCTTCCCCCGCACCTTGCCCAAAGGCCCGGCTAGTCTGTCAGCCCGCCTGAGCACAAGTGTGGACACAAGAACAAATGAATATAAACTGGGCTAGCAACAAGTTTAGGCTTGAAATTAGATGAAGGTTTCAAACAATCACAGGAATGAAGTTCTGGAACAATGGAAGCAGTGAGAGGGTGTAAAAAACCCCTAACTGGCTAAAAACTGAGGTTGATAAATGTGTGGAGGGGTTAGTATGATGAAACTGCCCATACTGGTCTGTGTCTGCTAGCAGCAAATATCTCCAATGGTCAGCAATAGGACACTGGATGGGGAGGGCTCTGAGTTACTATAGAGAATTCTTTCCCAAGTAGCTGGCTGGTAGTTCTTGTTAATATACTTAGAATCTAACTGATCTCCATATTTGGAGTCAGGAAGGAATTTTCCACCAGGTCAGATTGGCACAGAGGGGCTACTCACATGTTTAAAGTTAGGCAGATGTTTTAATACCTTGCTGAAATAAGGCCTTTGAGACAAACAGTAGGACAAGTAGAAAAAAAGGATTACAAGGAGTAGCAACTAAATTCCAGAAGTCTTCTGGCATCCCACCCATAGCTTCACCAAAGATAAGAAATATTGCTGTTAAAATAATATTGGACTTTCTGCATTCCTTTGGTGGAGAGGAAGATAAATAAAATGTAGGAAAAAGAGCAATACGTAGTTACTGCTTGATCCCCAGGGAGTGTGAATCTTCAATGCACACATTGTTTTGAGAAGGGGGAAAAAACATTTATTTTGAGTTGTGATTGTTGTTACTGTTTGTAAAGGTGGTATTTATAGTACTTTAGAACTTTCTTGATTTTTCATATGATCCAGCTCCCTTCATCAGAAAAAGAATAATTGGCTATCTGTCTCCATGGTACCTAAAGCAGGGATTCTATAAAAAAGAGAAAGTGAAACATTAAATAATGCTTGAGAAAGATGATCAAAAAGACAGCTTTGTGTAGTTTTCTAGACAAACTAGGCTATCAAAATTATCACTGCAGAGAACTGTCAGGATTAAATTTAAATAAAGACAAATACTACAATTTTGAAAATAATTTATTTTCATTATTCATTTGTCAAATAGAAATGTTTCACTTTGCACATTCAAACAAGTTATGCCAGTTATAACACAAACATAACTTTAAAATATTTGTATTTGCAATCAGCTCTTTGGAGTTATTCTGAGAAAAATTTTAAAAAAATCTAAAAATATAGCAAAAGTTAAAAAACATCAGAGAACAATCCTTAAATGAAGGATTTAAAATGACATTAAAAAACTGCCTTGTATTTGTAGTTTTATGTACATCAAGGGGTTTGGTGTTCTGAAAGAGTTTGAATGGTTATCTCAAGATGGTGGGCCAGATGATTCTGTCAGGAAGGTGTGCGCTCCTTCTGCAAAGCGCTAAGGCCCCAGTTCAGCTGTGTACTTAAGTATGTACTTAATTTGGAGCACATTAGTAATATCATACTGGCCCAGCAATGCAGTTAAGCAGATGCATATGCTTAACTCATGAATAATTCCTACCGTATTCAGAAAAGCACTTAAGACAAAGTTCCAGCACTCTGCTGAATGAGAATGAAATTACTTAGGTGCTTGAAATTAAGCATGCACTTACATGCTCTCTGAATCAAGGCCTTAGATTTTGCATTTCAAGTTTCAGCTCAAATAGAATTTTTTCCCTGCATTATAAACTCCTAAAATAGAGGGCTTACATGCTGAAGAAAAAACCTGAACAGACCATTCACTCTAACAGAACTGCAGAATACCACTATAATAAATTTTTCTGTTACACTATAAGTTTGCATAGCCAAATGTTGGCAGAAATCCATCAAATATTTATTTGCTTATATTAGTTTTAGTATTATCCATTTGTCTTTAGTTAAAAATAAATTCTAAAATCGATGTATGATTAATCATGTACCTCCCCCTCGGTTTCTACAGAAAGACATAAAACAGGAGTTATTTCTTTTTTGTAATGATGCTGTTTTTTCAAATAAATTGGGGAGCCTTTGAAAGTGGATACAGAATTATAATATGAATGGATAAATAAATTACCAAAATTGAAGTATTGTGGATTCAACTGGGATTTTATTATTTGTTTCTGAGCAGTGTGTCCAAGTTCTGTGCAGGTTTTAGAATAAGTTAAAGATTGGAAAGATTGTTTAGGTCATCCAGTCCACCTTCCAGATTTTTTCTTTATTTTATATTCTTCGGTGTATTGTCCAACCTAATTTTAAATTACTCAAGCAGTGGAACTTCCAGGCTTTCCCTGGTAAATTATTTATAGACTCAAGGTCCAACTCACAGCTCATTTAAATAAATAGAAATGCTCCTATTAACTTCAATAGCAATTGGATTGGATCCATATCCCACAGTGGGAGACTATTTCCTGACAATCATCACAAATTTTGCTTTTTAAAAAACTATTATTCTATTCCTTGTAGTTAGATTCCCATTGATCACCCCCAAACAACTAAGAATCTGATTCTCCTCGTTCTGATTCTCCTCCAAAGTGAGCTCTGACCCAAGAGCCATTTTTATTTTTCTCCTTGTGCACTCTTTACTGCCTTTTTTTCATGCAGCTATAATTGAATCTATTCTTATTTGTTTCTGTCTTTTAAAATATGCTTTAAAGCTGAGGTTCTTTTTTGTCACTGGATTTTTGAGCAGTTCCTGGTGAATCAAACCTGGATCTTTTGTTACAGAAGTAGAGTCATCTAGGTCTAACCAGTAGTTCTTCTGTGTTAGTGTCCTGCTTCCTATTTGTTATCAATACCACAGCCTTTGGAGAGAGGCTCAAAAAACCTGTAAAAAAACAAATATGTAAAACAGTTTAATTCCTTAAGGAAGTTTCTTCCTAACTTCAGGCTGTTAGTAGATAATTCATGCACTCAAGCATGAGAATTTTTATCCATCACATAATTTATCCTGCTTTAGCTGTAATTGTGGATATTTTTCTTATCCATGTAAATGGTTAATTCTTTTTTGGATCCCACTAGGCACTTGGCTTCAGTATTATTTGCATTGTACCTTATTAATGAAATAGTCTTTTTTTCCCCTTATTTTATTTTTTTGAAACTCCAACCTTTTTTTTCCACACAAATGAGTCCAAATTCATCTTTGCTATAACTTTACTGGCTTAATATGACCCATACCAGCAATTAATTTCTCCCATAGATTATAATATTTCCTTCATTCTATTATGCTAATACTCTGATTCCTTATTTTCTCTTTCTTGAGTGCTATTTAGAAGTGTTGCATTCTGAGAACTCATTTCTTTACACTGTATGTTGAAATTAAACATAGTCATTGCAACAAAGATTCTTGTTTCAAATATATTTTCAATCTCAAGTTTCTCATTATAAGAAGGCCTGGTATCAGCACCTAGTATTAAGATTGCCTATTGCTTCCCATTAGAAACCCCTGTTTTCATTGCTTATAATTTGGCTAAATTTTAACTGTTTGGGCTTTTCCCATACAGGGTGTCTGTATCAGGCTGAAGTTGATAGGTAAGTTTCAGCCAAAACAGTTCAGCTGTTTCTGAGAGTGAGGATAGGGGAAAATATGTTGTTTTCCCATGTGAAAAAATTAAGACCGTTTCTTTGAAATACCCAATCTATCTATTTCTTTGAAATACCCACATAAACTTGAAATGTGGCAGGTGGTGGCTTTTGGGTCAGGAATGTGTGTTCGCTATCCCCATGAAAATCTGCCCAAATTTCTCCAATAATGTAGGGGAGCCTGGACAGCCCTGCCTTGACAATAAATGGTGATGTCTGCCTTGAACACAGTGTGGATCTCTAAAAAGCAAAACCCAGGCCTGTCTCAAGTCTGGTGCATGTAGCACGTACGCAAGGTCGAGGGAGAAGCTGTAAGAGGCAGGAATGTTTTAAATAACAATTTAAGGCAGCAGATTAAGCATGGTATGTGAGACCACGTCAAGAGTACACAACAAGCAACCTTGTACTGGTACTTCTGTTTCTGATAAGCAAAAATTACAGATGCAGCCATAAAACTGTTAACTATGCACATAGTTTTTGCAACATCCCAAGTAGCAGGGTGTACCCCCAAATGGGGCATTGGGCATTTTACATATCTTACACAATACGTAATCAGTTGGTAAATATTATTAGAATGACTAAGTCTCGCTTTGCTATAAAATGGGCTTAGTAAGAACAATTGATGGGAGGAAATGAGCAGGATTGACCCACAGGTCCTGCTCAATGTAACCAGAAGTAAATAGGCCCTTCACACCAGCGACTCCAGTGCATGGCGTTCTGACATATGAGAATCAAAGGGACCATGACCTCCTACCCGGTACTGTAGGTAGCATACGGGTGAAGTGTAAGTGCACTAGGCTTTATTATTATATTATAGTAGGTCTTCTATTAATTGCTTTTGCATTGCTTTGTGCTGTATTAATTGCTTTAGAATCTATAGTATTTAAGATTTAAATTGTATAGTAATTGTTTTTAAGGCTTGTGAAACTTAACTATGTTAACTGCTTAAAGCTTATAATAAATAAGAAAGTGGTTAAGTCTTTCTGGAGTGTCCTGGTTTCCCTTGGATCTAAAATAAATTGAACCACATGACACATAAGCTTTTGAAAATTCATAGTTCACACCTGCTTGGTAGAGATTTCTTCAATTTTAGCAGTTAAATCTTTGAAGAGTCTATCTTCAAGCATATGCTTGAGTCTCTCTCAGCTCCTAGTGCTCCCCACAGAGCAACTGCACATGCTCCATCCTCTTATGATTCCTAAGTGTGACTGGACTGAGTGAATGCATCATTATAACAGAGTTTGCTATATTCTCTGGGCCTGGGGTAGCTGAGCAAGGAGACTGAGAACTGTAGAAGGTAGGCTGGGATTGACTGGGCAAGGAGACTGGAACTGAGAACTGGAGATAAATGGTGACTGAGAATAGTTATTGAAGGAGGCTGGGACATGCTGCCAATGAAGGAAGAAGGGAGGAGGACTGAGAGGGGAATACTGAAATTGGATGGGAAGTTGTGGGACAGGGAGGCTGGAACTATGAAGCAGTCATAGCATTGGAAGAGAGGTACAAGAGACAGATCTGTTAAGGAGCTGAGGTATGTGTGAGAAGTGAAACTGACTGTATTAAGAGACTGGGACTAAGTGTAGGAGGCAACAGATACTGGCAGTTGGGCAGTAGATTGAGACTTGCCACTAACGTTGACTAGAAAAATCAAATGCAATGAAAAGCCTAAGGACTGGAGATGGAAACTTGGTAGGCAATGATAACAAGACCCAGAAGCAGGGGTGGGAAGAAGACAGGACTGGGACAGGTTGGAGGGGACTGGGAAGAAGAAATCAAGCTCAGGGGAAGGGGAGAAGCAGAAGAGTCTATGTTCCCTAGAGCACACTCCTCTCCTGAACCAGGAATGGGAAGCCAAGATTCTTGAGTCTCACCATTTCTCTGCTGTCAGCAAATATCTTTGCAGCCCACTCACAAACTATGTGCCTCTCACCTCACTTAGGTCAGGACCTCATACAGGATGACAGCCTACTATTTTTATCCATTACTTGTGTGGGAAGGCATCTCCTTAGCTTCCCCTAAATCAGTCCCACTCCAAAAAGTTTTTATTCCACACTTGTTTTTCTTTCCCAGTATTTACATGGTGAGCCTCAAGGCAGGCCCAAGGAGTATTCTTCAACCAAACCAAACCGAAATTTATAAAAAGGAATGCCTTTCCCTAATCCTCTTCTGGGCTGTTGCCTTGTTATGGAGGACCTGAGGTGCCAATCCTCCCCCAAACAGGACAGTAGCTTGGTTGCTTCCCCTACAGGGAGGGAAGCAGGCTTCTCCACAGTGAAGTCTATCCTTCCTGTTAGCACTAGCACTAGCCCTGCAGCATCTTCTCACCCCTTCTCTTATTAAATAATGTTTTTAAAGGCCGGGTGTCCTTATCAGATATGAGGTAACCTCTTTTCAGCTAATGGAGGAAAGGGCCTTTATCATTCTAGGACTGACACACCTGCCTTCCATCACTTTCTTAGATCAAAGAGCAGTGTGCATTGTCCACGGTTTTCTGCCTGCTGTCCCCTTAGGTTCCTATTTTTGACTCTTCAACCTTCACATCTGTCCAGGGCTTTTTTTCATTTGTTGTCCTCTGTAGTCATTTCAGTCTTGAGCTCAGGGGGTTACTTCCCATATGCTAGGGGAGGGGCCTCTAGTTATGGGTAGGCTTGTGCCCACTCACTACCTGGAACCCAATAGGACCACTCTCTTAGACTGAAGAGTGGTGGGCACTGTCCTGGCTTCTCTGCTCAGTCTCCCTTCAGGTTCCCTACTTCTGACCCTTTGACCCTCACAACTGTCCCTGTGTTTTTCATCCATTGTACCCTGTATTTATTTTAGTCCTAGGCTCAGTGGCTCCTCCACTTAGGCTGGGGGAGAGGCCCCATCCACTTCCCAGGACCCAAGAGGATCACTCTCATAGAGCTATCTGGTCTGACATTGTTACACTCCATTAGCACAAGTAACAGAAGTCTGTGTAGTATACCTAAAAGTTCCAACATTGATGATGACACATATGGGTGTCAATATGATGCCACAGGATGGAATTTGTTTTGTAGTTTCCTCTTTTTAAAAATTGAGGAAGTAGCAAGCAAAAATCCTCTTTGTTTAAAAGAACATTATTCAGCTGGGAAGTCAAGTATTTGAACATTAGGAAATGCCCATGTTAAGGTTGTCTGTACCATTTTAATATGGGCTCTTTGTGCTTATGCTTAAATATACTCAGTTACATCACTGCATATTATTATTTCCACAGAACCCCTGCCTCATTCAGTGAACAGGGATGGGCTGCTGTTAGGATGAGTCATGGTTTTGTAGTAAAGAAGACTCTTGCTACGTTTGTTGCAGAAGTTGTAAGGTGTATGCTGAATGAGACAGTATATTGCAGGAAGGACAGTTTCATGATTAAGACAGATGAATGCTAACCTAGAAAAGTGGGTTGTATCCCTGCCTATGTAACAGAGCTCCTATGCAATGCTAAGCACATCTCTTGAACCAAACTTTTTATAGGTCTCTTTTTACTAGCACACTTTTTACTAACTGTATATGCCTAATTTTCTGGGGATCCAAGTTGAGGCCCTGGAATCTGATTTACAGAATTCCTGAGGTCTGAACAAATAAAATACTAAATACTTATAAAAATCTGGTCCTAGATGTCTGAAATAAGGCAACCAAAAAGTGTGGGTATTTTGACCTTCATCACTATGGGCTTGCTCCTCATCTGTAAAAGGGGGATAATTCCACCCCCTCACAACACAAAGGTTTTGTGAGGATGGATTAATTTTTGTTTGTGGAGCACTTGGATACTTTAGTGATGAGCCATGAAAAAGCCCATGAGGAAATTATTCTATCTTCAGAGCAGGGTTTCATTACCATGCAGAAAATAAGGCTTAGGGCCACGCTGAATAATAAGTTTAAAACATGATATTGAATAGCTGCTGTTTTAGTGAGTGCACGCCACTCTGTCTACTGAATGAGGCAGGGATCTTGTGGAAAAATAGTATGTGATCATGTAATTAAAGACTGTATATACTATATATGCACAAGGGGACCAAACAGGTTCTATAGGCAATCTTAATTCTGACATTTTGTAACGTTTCCTGACATTTTGTAACTTTTCAACCTTAATTATGCTCTTACAATGTGTGTGTGTTTGTGTGTGTAATTACATATACCTAGGATGGCTTCTCTTCCAGCTTCATTCTCTACTTTCTGGATCTTGGCATTGCTTTTCAATTGTATGTGTCACCCAATAGTTGTTTCAATAATTAAAGTTCCTCATGAGTGTTTCTGGGCAGCTAACTGGGAAAAAAAATCATGGATTTATTTATTTATTTATTTTGTTGCTTAACTGGGTTTTCATATACCCAGAAACTTGATAAGCAGGTGGCCATCTTCTGCAGTGTCAGTTAATTAGGCATACACAGTTAATCTCATCGGTACTAATAATGGACAAGAAATATATTAACAAGGTATAGTAAAAATAGCAATACGTCTAGTGTTTATTGTATCTATTACAGGGAATCAACAATTGTATCAAAAGGCATTTGGCACGCTCATCTCCCCCTGCTTCTTTACCCCAAGCTGAGATGGTTTTGGGGAACCCTCAAGAAAGATGAATGTTGTATTTTCTAGCTGCAGCCTTGGCTGAGTTAAAAATATCAGAATGACATTACCGCTTGACTCTAAATTGTTAGAGATTACACTGGAAATCTGTGAGTAAACCTCTGAAATGATGACAGTGTTGTGACATGTGCAGATGAGGCCTTAATGTGGCTGTCAGGTAAGCAGCAGTTGGTTTTCATTTTGAAAAATGTATTTTGAAAAGCAGATTTGATAGTATGCAAAGTCAGTGACCTTGCCATAAAATATTATGAACAATCAAAATAACAGTAATACCATTTGAGTTCCATTAAATTCAAAACAGATTCAGCCTTGCAAATAGTTTGACATATGTAATAACAGTGCAGTAGGCAATTAACAGAGAGGTTACAGACATTATAGTGAGATTAAAAAGAAGTGTGGTTAAGTATCAGAAATAATTTTATAGTTGAATGACAGTATATTTAGCTGTGAAAAAAAAAAAAGTCCAGCCAAATCAAATTTCAAAGCTGGTCATCTAGTACAGTGTTTCTCAACCAGTGGTACGAGTACCCTTAGGGGTACTCGAGAGAAGTCTAGGAGTACGTCAACACAACTGAAATTTGGAGAAAACTGAATTTTTGTTTTAAGTTTTACAGCGCTTTATTATTTTTGTACTTTTTATACCCAAAAATTTAATTGCCCACCTGACTAAGATTATGTTATTTAAACAAATGTGTTGCAATGGTAGAAAAAAATTGTATCTGAAAACGGTAGGTACTGGGAGTACTTTTTATTTAAAGGGGTACTTTATAAAAAAAAAAAGGTTGAGAAACACTGATCTAGTACAAACACCTGGCAGTTCTATATTATTGTCTTTCACTTAAATATATTAGCTAAAAAATTTAAAAAGTGAAAACCTTGTCTGTTAGAGATGGAGAAATCATCTTATCCATCCCCTATATTTTAATATTTTGAAGTGCTTTCTTCAGTCCAGGTTTATTACAAGAGATGGAGGCTTTCACCACTTTTCTTGAATGTTTTGCATTTATTTCCCCAGGCATAGTACAGTAGACTTCTGATAATCCGGAACCTATGAGACCTAGGTGGTGCCAGATTATCAAATATGCCAGACTATCAGGAGGTACTATAAGATGGTTATATATATACTGTATACGTTATATACTGTATATAAAGTGTTCTTAACCCTTTTTATTGTACATACTGTATACAGTATACTGTAATGTTTTAGCTTTTTAAGCCTTTTTTACCCTTTTTGCTCAGTTCAGCTGCTGCAGCTGTTACCTTGTGACTCATTTTTTGCCGAAGCTCACTCACTAGGCTCTTGCCATTTTGATGCCGGACTATCAGGAGTGCTGGACTATTGGATGCCAGACTATTGGAGTTTTACTGTATCTTGCACTTTTTAAGATGAATCTCATTGTAATATTGCTGAGCAAATATTACAAAAAGTAATCTCAAGAACATTTGTCTGAATTTTTAAACAAATTGGGTTTGATTCCAATCACTTCCCGTTTGAGTTTGCTTTATACAAATGATCTCGTGACAGAGTTCACTAGCAAAAATGTTCAGAGGATCAAATTTCAAGAAAATATTGGAGAATATTTGCAGAAAGCAAATCTGATTTTGTGAGTATTCACACTGCTAACCTGATCCTAAAAATTAGTCATCCAAGAAAAATAGAAATTTATCAAGCCTGGTGTTTTGAATTAAAATTAATGTAGAAAGTTTGGATTTTGAATACCAAGTACCTCCAATCCATTACTTTTCCAATTTATCACCTACAATAATTCTCAGAAATTATTCAGTGAATATATTAATCAAGTAAGCATTAAATTCAATTTGATAAAATTAGAAGCTGCTGTGGGATTATTTGTAAACAGAAACAGAGGTTGTCAATTACATAAATTATTCTTCATGAATTATTAGGTCAGATTTAATTTCCACCACCTACGAGACTTGGACTAACCTACATAATGGTTTCCTGGGAGACTGCAGGATTTGAAGGCATCTCTCTCCTCTTTAGTCTTCCATGCAGTAGGAAATTAAAGACAGATCCTATTGATTTATGGTTTTGAGACCTGGCTGTTGGGAGCCCAGGACCTAACAGAGCTTCGGTTCATAGAATCATAGAATACTGGAAATGGCAAGACCAAGCACCATCTAAATCATCCCTGATAAATGCCTATTTAGCCAGCTCTTTAATATTTCCCGTGATGGAGATTCCATGACCTCCCTAGGCAGTTTATTCAAGAGTTTTATCACTCTGAGAGTTAGGAAGTTTTTCCTAATGTTCAACCCAAACCTCCCTTGCTGCAATTTAAGCCTATTGCTTCTTGTCCTATCACCAGAGTCCAAGGAGAACAATTTTTCTCCCTCCTCCCCCTTTTAGGTTCTTCAAAACTGCTATCATGTCCCCTCTCAGTCTTCTTTTTTCCAAACTAAACAAATCCAGTTCTGTCAGTCTTTTCTCACAAGTCATGTCTTCTAGACCTTTAGTCATTTTTGTTGCTCTTCTCTACACCCTCTCCAATTTCTCTACATCTTTCTTGAAATGTGGTGTTACACCTTGTTAGCATGTTGTGCATTATATGCTAAAGTCATACCTAAGACATAAGTGGTAGGTGGGCATTTCATATAGCAAGCTAAATATTGAGGCACTGCTTGGGACAATCAAAGGGAAGAAGCTATTCCTATTATTCTGGGGACTAGTGGTGACATGGGATAAACACAGCATGAACCACAATTGCCCACATCACACCCTTGGAGGCGCCTTATGTCTTTTTTCGTCATCCCACCTGCCTGATGTTGACGTTTTGAAATTCCTTTGTGTTTTTTCTCTTGCCTCATTAGCTTTTGTGATATCTCCCAATTTATATCACTAGAAAATTTGTTTAATACACTGCCTATCCATTCTATCAGATCATTAATAAAAATGTTAAGCAAAACTAGATCTGCAAGTGATCCCTCCTGCAATCCACTGTGAATTTCCCTACATTCATGTACATACTTCTCTAGCTTGCTCACTCACTCAGTGTGTGTATGAATGAGAAAAAGAGAGAGAAAAAATTCCAGATACAGCATAACCCATTCCTCAACATTTAATTCTTGACCTATTTAATTCTTGTTTAGAAACGCATGCATTGGAACTGTGCAGTAAACTTGACCCCCCAAACTGAGGCTTTTAGGTATTGTTTTGCACTTTTCTAGGTACTAGAGATATATGTGAGGGAAAATGGCATAAATGGTACTACAAGTTAAACCTCTCTAGCCCAGCACTCTCTGGTCTAGCAACATCCGTGGTCCAGAATGATTTTAGTTAGTCAGATGTCCACTTATCATGGGTGTGGACAAGTGTCCCATGGTCCTGTAAAGTTTATTTACAGCCACCAGTCCTGGCTCTTGGTGTTCTGTGCTGTTGTTTAGCTCTAATTTAGCCCTAAATGTCTTCTAAAAGCCCAGGAAGCAGTGAAATTGTTAATGCTGCTAAACAATATTGACTTCCCATGGCCTGGCAAATTCTCTAGTTCAGCACTAGTCAGGTTCTGAGGATGCTGGACTACAGAGATTCAACCTGTAATTAATAGAAAAAAAAGGTGGTGGAATCTGACCTGTAGTAGGCAACAATATGCTATACAATTTATTTTCAGCCAATAGCACTTCCTTATTTAGGTGGAATTCAGGAGATGAAGAAGTTAAGTATGAAACTTTCTAACATTTATATACCAATCTCTAGGTCAGCAAATTGTCAATATTGCTCTGTGTTATACTTAATCTGTACTTTGTGGAATAAAACTGATTTATGGACAACTTACCTTACAAATTACTGAACTAATTCTTTTTTCTGTGTTATACATGGAATAGCATAGAATATTATACAGTGCTACCCAAGGGTATCTGAAGCTATAGGAGAAATTAATTATTTTACTCTGAATTTAAGAAATAGAATGCAATCAAAGGGTTTGCTTGCTCCGCAAATCACTTTGCAACATGAGAATGAATGACTGAAGCAGAATCTGAATATGTACATCTTGCACACCAAAATCTAAAGGCCAGATTTTTAAAGCTAAATGACTCCTAACAAGGAAGAGAGATGCCTGATCAAAAAGCACTTAAGCAGGTTAGGCACCCAACTTGAATTAATTTCAGTGGATTATATGCCTTAACCTACTCAGGTGCTCTCAAAAATCATAGTAGCACATATCTGCATACTTAGGAGCCTATATACCGTTGAAAAATCTGGCATTAGCTCAATAAAGATACACTGGATCATTACAACAATCTAGCACATAAGAATGAAATAATCACAAGATGCTATCTGTGTCATTAAAATTATAACCAAAAAGGTTGATGTCATATTGTAGCATTTGACATAGGGAGAGGTCAGACTAAATATAAATGATAGGTCAACTCCTGACCAATACTACTTCCCCTATTTACAGTGAATTGTAAAGCTGGCTTAACTAGCCAACTGAGAATTTTCCTGGCATGAGCAAAACCCCGAAGTCGCATAGCCACAGTATGGACACATTGAGACATAGCTGGAGCATTTCTGTGTTCCACAACCCACAACTGATGGAACAATATACTGGAGACCATTGCCTCCTGGCACAAATGGGAAGAGTCCTCAGGCTTGCACAAAAGGCAAGTTCAAGTCTGCACCAAAGTCTGACTGTGGGCCTCAGATTATCCTAAAAGGATGTAAATGTGGTATAAACCTACCTTTTCTCTTGGCATTCTCTTTTGCTCTTGTCTCAGGCATGGCTCATCCCAACCCAAGGATCAAGCTCTATTTCCAGCAAAGTTTTTGAGCATGTGCTTATCTCTTTAAGCTCTGAATAGTCCACTGCTTTCAGTGATTTCAGAGGGACTGCTCAGATGCTTAAAGATATGCCTGCTTTATTGGATCTGAAACAAAATGCATATACACAAGGAGGATTCATCAAGATTGTCTATATGCTGAGTTTGGCTTTTCATGACCTTTCATTACTTATCTATTGAATCAGTGTTCTCTTTAAATATTTGGTTGTTTTGTTCATTAATATTTGAAAGAAAAAATAGGAAACAGAAATTCCACAGTCTGGATTTATTGGCTGGATACAAGTAGAATGTCCAATCTTATGTACCTTAAAGACCTTCAGGAAGAAGCCCCTCTCCTGCATACTTCAGAAAGTGTGCAGGGACTTTAGCAGCTGGGCAGCTTTTAACTTACAAGAGTCCCTGTTCCTTCGTAATGCAGCTGAGTTAGCCAGACACGAAGCACATAAGGGTCTTTTTAAGCTGCACTCTTGAAAAGCCTGCCAAGGAAACTACACACACAATGTGCTGTGCACTTGCAGAGTGTAATTTTCAGTAAGTCATACCTCAGACAAACCAAAAACAATTTTCAGTAATACATTGAAAGTCTCTGATCTCCAACAAGGGCTACTACCATACTACATTTCAATTTTCCAGTTCCCTCTATTTTGGTACTAGAACCATTAAAATAAAATTGCAAGATTTTCCTATACACTTACATGCATATGAACACATGCACACACACATTTTTTTTTAAATCTTTCTATTTCAAAAACAATTGTATCTCTCTTTTGCTACCATTGTGCAAAAACTAAACACTGCAAATGTAAACCAGAAAGGTAAGTTTCAAAAAATGCTACTAAAATGAGGGTAAAATAGAAATGATTTTACAAAATGATTTCTAGATTTTTTTTAAAGGGCTTCAGGTGCCTAAAAATGCAGATAAGCACCTTATGG
Source organism: Rafetus swinhoei (assembly GCA_019425775.1). Taxonomy (NCBI): domain Eukaryota; kingdom Metazoa; phylum Chordata; order Testudines; family Trionychidae; genus Rafetus; species Rafetus swinhoei. The sequence goes on from CM033427.1 coordinate 63,529,416, forward strand.
GATATATAAAAGCATATAGGCATCTAACTAGACAGGCACCTAAATACCTTTAGAAATCTGTTTCTAAATACAGTATGATCTTTTTACATGAGTCACCATCTTTTTCATCATTACTGTGTTGCCAAAGATGTGATAGACAAATGGATCTTGGTTGGACTCCTAATGGTTTAAATAGGAGGAGACTGTAGGTAGGACTTTCTTTTTTTTCTTTTACATGAAAGGACCTCAACTTTGGAACCCTTTTGTCAGCCAGACCTCAGCTATGTTAATTTCCCAGGCATGCTGTAAAACTTTCCCTGCATCCAGGTGTTTTGAAAATTGACAGGCTGATGAGCTAAAATACAGGATGATGTTATACTATTATCATTTCATAGTCACATGCTAATATTGGAATAAACAGCTCAATTCATAATTTTTATTGCATATTGTTCTTTTAATATATATAAATTGCCTATGCTATCAGTGTAACAATAGTTTATTTAACCTTTTATTTTTAACCTGAACTACAGTGACAGATGCTGTGACTGTTATAATAGTACAGTGATTGCATTGTGTGAAGTTGCTTGAATAAAAAAATGTAACTGGATTCATTTTAGTCAACATACAAGGAGTGGACGATATTATGTAGTTGGTGTCTGCTCTGTGCCTCTGAAAGATCACCTGAAAGGTGAATTATCTGCAGAGCTGAGAACAGATAGAGCAGGAAAGTATGAGGCTGTCTGATTGGGATTTTTCTCATGACTAGCAAAACAAATCAAATTTATATTAAAATAGATTTTCTGTAAATACTATTTGATTTACTAGCTCAGCAAACTTGGTCATCATCAATAACATTCTACCAAGTGGAGTGGTTCTGTAGTGATAAAATTTCTCTCAGTAAAAGCATTGCATACTACAGTAGTTTATAATCCCTTTTTTCAGAAGGGCTTCATAATGGATGTAAACCCATTCATAGATCATTTTATCATGCAAGATCTGCTGCAAAATGCACACAGAATAGTGTAGATGGTTGCTAAACTTGCTTTTGAAAACACATTGTTAATAGCATTATAAGTACCTGAATGCCTGCCAAAGGGGTGAGGAAGGAGACAATTGCCCTAGGACCCAGTGTTTCAAAGGGAGCGTCCGGCCACTGCCACTGCTACTGTGGCAGCAAGAGCAGCCAGAGCCCTGGCCCCATTTGAATTGTTGCTGGAGTGCTTGAGCACCATGCTGGGCTCTCCATGTGGCTTTGAGAGATGGAGCCCAGCACCGGACTCCAGGTGGCAATAAGGGCTGTCTACCCTCAGCCCCTCCCCTTCCACCTGAGGCCATGCCCATTCTGGGGGTGCAGAGCCATGCCCCTCCACACTTTACCCATGGGCCCACGGTGGTTGTCATACCCACTGAGTACCTGTTTAGTCTTCACAGAATCAGTTTTTAGTTGTTGTTTTTTAAAGGGGAAGCTAAAAGAGCATTCCTTGTTGATCCATCATTCATTGCATCATCCATTATTCTGATGTTCCCCCATAAAGAGTGAGCTGAGTATCCAAGTCCTGAAGAACTCATGTCCTAAGAATATCCAAATTTCTGCAGTTAAAATTCACTTGAGACAGCAACGAACATAGCATTAAAAATACAATATCAAGACTGAAAGCTGGAAATTAACTCATTAACCTTTCCATTTAACTAAAAAAAACCCCCCCAAAAAACCTTTTTTGAGGAGAAAACACAGGGACAAAAGCCTTAGTCTTCTCAGATGAGGGTTATGATTTGTAACAAGCCCAACTTCTTCAAATCATCAATAACCAAAGGATAGCAGAAAATCTTACTGTTTTTACCCATTTTTAAACCTCTCCTATTTTCCCCTCTAAGGTTATGTGTACTCTGGCAACTGAATGTCAAAACTTGTATTTCAGAGGTGTTAAAATGACAAACACTCATACATACCTCCAAAAGGCCAAAGACAATAAGCGCTGGTGTGAACAGTGCGTTGACAGCAGTAACACTCTCCTGCTGACAAAGCTAGTGCTTCATACAGGGGGTGGGAGTTATTTGTCAGCAAAAGAGTTGACAAACAGCAGCTACAGATCATGACTTTTAGCGACACAGCTGTGTCGCTAAAAGACAACACAGTGTAGACAAAGGGTTTTTTTCTCTCTTTCTCAATATCTCATCACTCTAGTTTCCCTCCCTTCACCCAACCCTGATTCCCTTAAAAACTGTAAGTCATATTGGATGTCTTTGTATACTTTCATTCAACTCACACTACTGGGCTGGATTCAGGAATTACTGGATGAAATTCTTTAGCTTATGTTTTGCAGTGATCAAAGTGACCTTGATAGGCTTTTCTGGTTTTTAGAATCTTTGAATCTATGTATCCACTCTTGTTCCAGAGTGTGGTTTTTAAGCTACAGACCACTTTGGAGAGCTCACATCTAGAAAATGCCTGCTGGAGTGACAGCTCTGGCAATCCTTTGCAAAGACACAGTGTGTGCTTTCCTTCAATGCTGGTGCTGCTCTGAGAACAAAATCATGGCTAGGATTTTCCCTGACCCTTTGGGTGCTAGTGCTGTAAGCAGACCTATACTAATGGTGCAATCGTCAGATGGCACAAAATTGTTGTGTCCTTTCTCCCCAAACCCTACTCAGATGCTGGGCAGGGCACAATCTAACCTTCTATCTCTCTCCTTTTCCTCTCCCTAAGGGTGTGTCTAGACTACAGGGTTTTGTCGACAAAAGTGGACTTTTGTCTACAAAACTACACCTGCGTCTACACTGCTGCTGAGTTCTGTTGACATAACATCGTCAGAACTCAGCAGTTTTGTCGACGGCGCTAAACCTCATTCTACGAGGAATAACCCCTTTTGTCGACAGAGTTCTGTCGACAGAAAGCATTATTGCATCTACACTGTCCTTTGCATCTACACTGTCATGTCAACAAAATGGCTTGCTTTGTCGACAGAATTGGATGTAGTCTAGACGCTCTTTGTCAACAGAAGCTTTGTCGACAGTATCTGGCGACAAAACTTCTGTCAACAAAAGCCTGTAGTCTAGATGTACCCTATATGCTTAACAGTAGTTCTGATTTCCTTTTTCTATCTGTCGCCACTGCCTCTAATTCTCTGTCTCCTCCCCCTCTTAAATTTATCCCTTTCCCTATTTCTACTACAATTGCACAGAAACTTAATATTCATTCAAAGATATTACTCATCAAAGTGAATGCCTACTCCTTTTTAATATTGGAAGTGGCCTTGTCATCTCTTTAGCTAATTGTTCTAATCAGTGTCTGGTGCCCCTAGTATGTGCAGTGGACAGAACAGAACACTAATTATAAGTGTTTTAGGAGCAAAACCACTGATGGAACATGGAAAGTTCAAATAAAAAGTAGCAAATGCAGGACAGGAGAGAAGGTATTTACTATTGGCACTTCTGGAAGAATAAATGGTAAAATACAAGACCTTACCCATCTATACCTCTATATGGCATCTCATCTGCGTATTCTTTCTCACATGACACCAGCATATACTTGTGTAATAGAGTTGGATCCCCTCCCAGTTCACATCTGCTAGGAATCCAGTCTCTGCTTAGGCATTCACAGCACAAATCCTTGAACGTGGTGCTGTGCTTATAACACGGTTGCTTTCATTGTAAAACAAAAGTTCAAAATGTTTCAGGACATGGATGTATTATTGTTTCCCTTTCGGGGAAAATAATCCTTTTCCCGCTTGCATATATAATTTAATTGTAACATAATATTTATAATGTTACATAGACATATCAGTTCTCTTCCCTACGTATCTGAATTTCTGTGCTGATGCCACTTTGAGGGTATGTCTACACTACAGAGTTTTGTCAGAAAAACAGCTGTTTTTCCGACAGAACCTGAGTTACATACACATTGCAACTGCGTTCTTCCGAAAGTAAATCGAAAGAACAGAGGGGTTTTTCCGGCATTGATAATCCTCTTTCTACGAAGAAGCCTTTTTCTGAAAGAGTTCTTTCGGAAAAAGGCGTGTGTGGATGGAGAAGAGAGAGTTCTTTCAAAAGAAGAGGAAAGAGGAAAAAGCACAAGTGCCCTGGTGGCCACTCTGTCCATAGTAATCACAGCTGAAATGCGAGATAGCATCCATTCAGTGTGGACACTATCTTTCGAAAAAGCAGATTGCTTTTTCGATGCGCTTTTTGTTTGTGGACGCTTTCTTTCGGAAGAAGTTTTTTCAGAAGATCTCTTCTGAAAAAAGGTTCTTCCAAAAGCAGCCTGCAGTCTAGACATAGCTTGAGAGAAGGGGAGATTGGTCTATGCAGTAGCTTGTTCTGTTAACTAAGCCAAAAAGGCAATTTTTAGCTGAAGAGTCTGCTTGCAATACTCCCAGTTTTCCACATTTCCTTTTCTGTTTGCAAATTGTTCACACAAAGGTTTGAACGTTTTCAGACATGCTGCTATTCTAAATTATTTACATATTTCTTCAAAGAATAATTCTTGATCAGCAGACCATTCACTGCAATTTGCAATTCATACTGTGGTCAGTGAGTTATGAGCATGCCACATGGTATTTTTTCTGTTTTCTGATTGGATAATGTCCATATGGCTCATCTATAAAAGATCAGTTTCAAAATTCCAGATTTTATAATCAAATATACAATTTGAAAATCATTTTAGTTGGGGTTGGTCCTGCTTTGGGACTCGATGACCTCCTGAGGTCTCTTCCAATCTATGATTCTATGAATATTCAAGCTCAACATTCTCTTTTTGTGTGTATTCATGCTATTAAAGTTCAAGCACTCAAACATTCATGGCTAGTGACCACAAAAGGGTTGTGAATACAGTCAAATTGAAATTTGCTTTTACATTAGAATGAATATTTATGGACAGTGTGCTGAGCTTACCCCACCATGATATTACATTGCTAGGTGAAGAAAATAACTTAGCCTATCATGAAAATGTCAGCAGGTTTAGTATTTAGTGTCAGCCACACTGTATTCTTCTGAGGAAGGTGAAGGGAAAGAGAAATGAAGGTACAGGGATGGAGATATATCTGCTGCTTTTCCAAAGGAACACAGCTGGTAGGAATGGAAGAATAAATAATAATAAAATAGATTTTTTATATGAGCTGAATATTTGGAGGGTTAGCTCAGCACACAGTGAACATTTATCACAACACAAAAGCAAAGGGCATAGCCAAGATTTCTTTTGGGATCATATCAGTCCATGGGGTCTAGTATTAAGGATGAAATGCTGTTAGATCTGGTACCTGTTACAGCCTATGAGGACTACATCCTAATGGCTCTGCCTCCTGTATCAGTATATTTCAATGCAAAAGAGTGGCAAATGGACTCCTCTTGAGTATACTATTTGTGGGGTGTCTCACATTTCAAACACCATTAGAACGGACAGCAGCCCAACACCTTTTAAACACTTACTTGTATGGATTTTTCCCTAATTTTGTAAATAAATTCTGAACATTGAAATTCAAATATAGAGTGTTAGATAACACAGTTGGTTTTTTAAATGCTTTTTAAAATGCTGAATATTCAGCTGCCTGAAACTCAAAAAGAAAAAGCAGAAGGAATCATTTCTTGCATATGAATTAAAAAGTACAGAATTTACCACCTACATGTATTTAAAATGAAATGGATAAATTGAAAATTATGTGCGTCACATAGTTGAATCCCCATGCAATCATTGACAATGTATCCTCTGGTGTCAAATTAAATGTTCATAGATATAGAACGTCTGTATGCAAAGTACCAAAAGATGTGATCCTTCATATGCCCATTGCCAGTGACATTGGCATTACAGGGCTGATCTACAACCACAGATTCCTTACATGTTAGCGCTTTTTGGAAGCAATAGTCTAATGGAAGCAATAGACTTATCCTATGTACCCTCATACCAACAACTGTATCTGTAGGTGTGTATGCACACACACACGTGTGCACACTTTACAGATATGATTCTCTCCGCATTCAATTCCAGCCTTTGAAAGTACATTTACAATTGTGTCATTCAAAGAAGGATTTGTGTATATTGCATTCAAACCATCTTCTCAGAAAATTCTTGAAAGACTGATTCAAATGTGCAAGTTTATTTATTCCCCTTGGTTTTTTAGGATACCATATGTCTCTGTTTTAAAGTAAACATGAGGGGATTTTTTTTATGCAAACAAAATGCTTTAGCAGCTTGAGGAATAATTGGGGATAAGTGTACGTTAATATGCCAAAATCAATCTTCTGTGCAGAAGTCCTGTTACCCCCTCATGCTTTTTTCTGTTGTAGCAAGTGTGTTCAGCATATTGAACTAATACAGTTAGGGTTTGTCTAGACTACAGGGTTTTTTCAAAAAAAGTGGCCTTTTTTCGAAAAAACTTCCCCTGCATCTAGACTGCTGCCGCGTTCTTTTGAAAGTAAATTGAAAGAACACGCAGGTTTTTTGACCGCAGAAAACCTTGTTTTACGAGGAATAACGCCTTTTTCCGAAAGTGGTCTTTCGAAAAAAGATGCTGTGTAATGCAAACTGTGCTTTTTCGAAAGAGAGCATCCAGACTGCCTGGGTGCTCTCTTTTGAAAAGCGGCTTGCTTTTTCGAAAGTACTGGTTATAGTCTAGATGCTCTTTTTCGAAAGAGGCTTGCAGTCTCGACGTAGCCTTATTGACTGAAAAGGGATCAGCAATAGTCAACTGCTTCTACAGCACCTGTAAATCATTAACAGGTACTTTGAGAGAGTACCTGAACATCTCTTAGGGTACGTCTACACTAGCCCCCTAGTTTGAACTAGGGAGGCTAATGAGGGTGACCGAAATTGCAAATGAAGTGTGGGATTTAAATATCCCGTGCTTCATTAGCATGTTCCCAGGCGGTCGCCATTTTGGAAACTGACTAGCCCGGAATAACTGCCCACGTCTACACGCGGCAGAGAAGTGCGATTCCGAGATAAACCCCTTAGTTCAAATTAATGGAATGAGGTTTAACTGTTAATTCGAACTAAGGGGTTTATCTCGGAATCACGCTTCTCTGCTGCATGTAGACGCGGGCAGTTATTCCAGGCTAGTTAGTTTCAAAATGGCGACGCTCGGGACATAAGCTAATGAAGCGGGATATTTAAATCCCGCGCTTCATTTGCAACTTCGGTCGCCCTCATTAGCCTCCCTAGTTCAAACTAAGGGGCTAATGTAGACGTACTCTTAGTACTTATTGTCAGGGTTCTTTTTCATATGCAAGAAACAAGATTGAATATACTTTGTCATGACAGCATATTGGGCCATTTCACTTCAATTAAGCTATGGAGGTAAGTTAAAAATGTAAAGCTTGTGGTGATCCAGCTTCTAAAGATAAATGATATGTTGTATAGAGCACTACAGTTTATCTAAACATCTGTTGTAGAGGTACTTTGTTTCTGCCAACACCATAAGACTAGAAGAACTATTATCATTTACCTCATGAGAATTTGGTTCATGGACTCCAGACCCCTTCTACACCAGTCTCCAAAACAAGCTGAACTTGTGAGGCAATGAGATATGGGATCATCTGCCTCATCCTTTTCACTGTAGGTGTAGGGTCTCTATTTCTTTTTACATTGTATTGATGCAGCAAACGCATCTAGCTGTCTTTCCAGAATAAAGCATACATCAGAACTTAAAGTAGTTCACAGTGAAGCTGGCTTAGTTAAATCATAATATTGCAAAGCTGGTAGACTGAGGTTTGTTTTATCAGCTTAATCAGTTAATCCACATTTTCTCGCCATATGTTCAACCTAGCAATGAGTACCTGCTGTCTGTGAGTTACTACACGTTTCTATATTTAAGTGGCTAACTGATTATTTATGATTGACAGATGAAATATGTCTTCCTGCTTTCCTTGTGAAGGAAAGTCACTTGCTGAGTATATATCAATGAGTCAGTATCTTACTGGTGCCCAGTTTGATCAATCAGATTTCTATTAGGATCACTTTGATAGTCTGAGATGCCTTTGTACTTTCCTAGCCAAATTTTTCAGGCCACCCTAAAGTGTCTTTTGGTGTTAATTCAAAGGGCTTGCTCTGGCCACTTACACTGGGATAAACCAGGCATCACTCTCTTAAAAGTTTTTGAAGCCACCAGGTCAGAGTCTCAGCTGGTGTACATCAGCATGACTCTATTGAAATCAATGGAGTGACATTGGTTCTACCAACTGAGGATCCAGACCACCCAGTATAAATCCAGCAAAGGTGAAACTAGAATCATGTCCAAAACATGTTGTCTTGGCAAAGTGAGAGTTTTGCAGCATTATGTATGCTGATGACAACACATACCTCTTCTTGGCATGCCTCTCAGAACAAGGACTTTGACATGCCAAATGAATTTGACATATGGAACCTGCTTCTCTATACCTTGTGAAGCCATTTATATTTGTGTAAAATATGCATACAATATTTCCATTGTAAAATATTCATACAATATTTCTATTCTGGAGGTTTTTTTGAACATTCAGTAAATGGTCCACTATACACTGTACCAGGGGCATATTCAGTCTAGAATCCAGTTACTGCCTCAGTTTCCCCTCATGAGGGTTCTCATAACTCCATCCAGACTCTCTTAGGTCAAACAATACCCCTTATTGATTCTGGCTCAAAAGAAAGCAGTCCTGAGGAGGACCTGAAGTCCTTTAAAACCAACCAGAGGTTCCATGCAGTGCATGGGTGACTTTCTCACATGCTTGTCATACATATAAGCTATTGTTTTTAAGATATGGTTTCTATTAAATGTTTTTGTTCTGAATGAATAGTTTTATGACAGCTGGCTGCTCACTAAATAACTGCCATTGAAGCTGAAAGAATAGAACAGCAAGTGCATAAATAAGTCATATCTACTGAGGTGATCAAAGTGAATTGCTGGAGTCTACAGCTTAAGCACCAGTCTGGAGGGGAGAAGATCCGGGGATCCTGCCATAATAAAATAGATGGCTAGATCTCTGAGGCTTTCATGTGGTGCTCTCATGGAGAGTGAAAGGGCGGGGGGGGGGGGGGGGGGTGTCAGAGGGACAGTTAACTCAGAAACCCAGTCATGAGCTTGTTCAGAAACTTCAGCAACTATCTTGCAAATATCAGAGCATTTCATCTTCTATTGTTTCCTTTCCTGTCCAGAAATTTTTTGATATATATAATTTTGGTCAGCATGAATTCTCTTGGGGTACATCTACACAGCAGCATTATTTTGAAATAACTGACGTTATTTTGAAATAACATAGAGTGCATACACAGCAAGCCGTTATTTCAAATTAATTTCAAGATGGAGAACTCCTTACTCCAACTCCTATAACCCTCATTTCATGAGAAATAAGGGAAGTCAAAGGAAGAGTGTGTAGACAGTACCAAAATTAAGCTATTTTGACTTCAGCTATGCAATTGATGTAGCTGAAGTTACATACCTTAATTCAACTTTTGCCCTCCAGTGTAGACGTGACCTCAGATGGCTTATATTCTCATTGTTTTATTCTTGAAACATAAATATGGGTAGGATCAGCAAGCTTGAAATCCAGTACTAAGATTTCTTCCATGTTTATTTCTTGTAGGCAAACTACAAACTGAATTCAATGTGTTCTACAAATGCTTTACTCATGTAAATATCATGCTTAGCTGCTAAGACTGAGGTAATATCAACCCTATAGAACAAGTTGAAAGTCAAATTCTTGGTCATTTGATATATATTGTAAGTCTTTGATCTGATGTACTTGGAAACTCCTTGTTTACTTGCACTTTCACAGTCCCCTTCTTCATTATCTTGACACATTCTCTTCTCAGCACTTTGCAGCTTAATATTATTATATTTGCTTGCATGTTTTATGCCAACAAACCTTATGTGCAAGCATTGCAACCTCATTTCCCTGACCTTCACTGATTCTGCTCTGTAGCATTCTTCTTGGAGGTTTTCCCAATTTGCTAGTTTAGACCAGGTTAGCCAGAGACTCTGACATTCTTCTCCTTCCTAGTTGTCTCTATTATCCCGGACATTGCAGATGTTCAGCTATTTGTCTTGATATAGAACACATAGCTCCCAATTCCTTTGGTTTATTGATTGTTCTGTAGAGGGCAATAAAATGACCTTGAGCCACTGGGACATGATGAAATGACTAATATTCCACTGTAACTCCACCAAGAGATGCATAGTGACTGCTATAGTGGCAGAAACATTTTTAGGATGTTGAATCTGTTACCTGATTATCTAACAGATTCAGAAAGACTATCAAAAATAGCTCTCTGGAACAATTACTTAAAATTGTGCTCATCCGCTTTACGGGATGGTATCTCAGGTGTGGACCCTCCTTCCAGTATCTAGTCACCTGTGTGTCTAGTCTCAAGGGAAATTGGACGCGTAAATGAAAACTTAAGACTTTAAATATAATTAAACCACAAGACTATATTTTTAACAAGATAACAAAATTTAACAAATTATACCTCGAGGGAACATTGAGGGGCAGTCCCCCAATGTTCCTATAACTACACTTACAGAGTCTGCGACGCAAGAGGGCGATGGAAGAGTTGCTAGCGACCTCAAGCCCTTGGCTAATTGAAAGCCGTAGGCGAGGAACAGCTAGGCGTCCCTCGATGGAAGATCCCGACGCTGAGCGACCTCAAGCCCTTGGCTAATTGAAAGCCGTGAGCGAGGAACAGCTCAGGAGATCCCTCGAAGAGCGGGTTGAGAGCAATGGCGGTTGGTTCATCTTCCACGAAGCCTCTGGCCCTCGTCTTCTCTTCTCCGTGCTTTGGAGCGGCAGGATCAGGCGATGGATGACTCTGGATCTACACTAACTAGTCTAAAAGCAAAACCCTATCTAGATCGCGACGCACCCGCCAAACAAGCACGATGACGGCCGAAATGCTTCGCACCAACGCAGCCTGCCGGACAGTCACGACGACGATCTCTAACCTACTCTAAATACTAAACTAACTAGCTAACTAAACCTACCCTAACCTGACCTATAAAGAGCAAAGTAAAACCATGAGCCTTCCGCCCAGGCTTACTCTTAAAGCTTTACAGGACCTCTTTCATTCCACCTAGGACAAGATACTAGACCTCATTCACTCTCTAGAACCTAACACCGGATGGTACAGGACACCCGACGCAGCTGGCAGCCTAAGGCTAACTGCACGAACCGCTGCGGGGCAGAGACTTTTATAATCTATGTTCATGAATATTCATGAAGCTTAATGTTTTGAATTGATTGGACGGGGAATGATGCCATTCCGGCATAATTCAAAATGATTGGATGACAGCTTATGGTAATGATTACAAAACCCAACAAAGCTGATTGGTCTTTAAGGGAATGCTATTTTGCATATTTTTAAATCTATTGGTTGACAGTAATAACACATTTAATGGGATGCACGTGTCACCAGATTTGAATCTCAACAGGTATACCTGATACCTGGAGAACGTGTGTACGTGACATGAACAAGATTACTAATGGAAGGCTAGAGAATGGAACCCAATTTCAAAATGGAGTTTGGGAAGCCATTTTGAAATATCATTCTATCTGACATAAGTAGTAGTTAATTGACATATCAATGATGTATATACAAGCATTTCATATTAGTTTACAGTTCTGTCCACAAGCAGTCATAAATTACATGGTACTCTTTTTCCCAGGATTGTTACAGTCATATACAAGTGCACTTGTTACATTCACAAGATTGATACATGTACGTTCATAAATGGATACACTGTAATTCTGCCTACAAATCTAAAGTATAAGTAGGTATTTATAACCCCTATTCTGCATCTATGAGCACAAAAAATGCAAGATAGTCATGTGGGCATAGGTATAAAATGGTTTCAATGTCATCAAAGACAGTAGGATACACATCAGACAAAAGTTAAATACGTAAACAACATGTAACAGTCATCATGTAGTTAACTCTTTTAAGATAAAATGGCTGATTTAAACCTCCATTTTCGGAGAGAGGAGAATAAAGGCAAAAATGATGCTATACTGCAACAAAATGATAAAGAAATAAGAAGGGCTAATACAGACCAAACAGAATCTGTTCAGGTTAAAATCAGTGTGCACAAGGATTGTAAGAGAGGTTCCATGAGGATAGTCTTATTAGGATAGTGTTAGGGTTCTGCTATGGATCTTCAGGTTTGGACTCAGATATGGTTAGAAATATCTTTGTGTTACAGTGAGAGACTTTAACTTCCATGATGTAGATTGGAGAATAAATACTTGCTACTAAAACTGATTGAGCCTCATTATTGTTGGTTGCAATAGACAGTAGGTTTTCTTTTTGTCAAATTGTCACTAAATCAACAAGACATGATGCAATTTAGGGTTTAGACTACCTTTTGGTAAGCAGTGAGGATATCTTAGAAGAGCTGGTTGTAGGAATTAATCTTGGATACAGTGATCACAAGTTTTTTCTGTTTAAAATAAATGGAAGGACACTCAAAACCAGATCATTAATAACTTTTTTTTAATTCAAAAGGGCAATATTTTGGAAATTAAGGGAATTAACTTAAGAAGCCAACTGGCTTAAGCAGTTCAGGAACTTAAATGTGGCAGGGACTTGGAATTTCTTCAGATTACCTATATAATAACTGACTAAAATTTGCACCCAAGCAAGGGGGGAAAGTTGTAGGCAAAAGCTTCTGACCCAGGACAAGAATGACCTTGAGGGGCTTACTGCGGATTATGAAGCGCTGGGAAGAAGGATCCAAGAATTTGGAGTGCAAGTGGTGTTCTCGTCCATCCTCCCTGTTGAAGGGAAAGGACTTGGCAGGGATCGTCGAATTGAGGAAGTAAATGCGTGGTTGCGCAGGTGGTGTCACAGTGAGGGCTTCGGTTTCTTCGACCATGGGACTCTGTTCTGGGCACAAGGATTGTTAGGAAGAGATGGGATCCACCTAACCAAGAGAGGAAGGAGCATCTTCGCGGGCAGGCTTGCAAACCTAGTGAGGAGGGCTTTAAACTAGGTTCGTTGGGGGATGGTAACCAAAACCCTGAGGGAAGTGGGAAAGTCGGATACCGGGAAGAAATGCAAAGAGGAACGAGCAAGAAAGGAGGACCCCTGATTCGAATGGAGAAGATAGGGCGATCAACTGGTTATCTGAGGTGTTTGTACACTAATGCAAGAAGCCTGGGCAACAAACACGGAGAACTGGAGGCCCTGGCCCAGTCCAAGAAATCTGATTTAATTGGGATAACAGAGACTTGGTGGGATGACTCACATGACTGGAGCGCTGTCATGGAAGGGTATAGACTGTTCAGGAAGAACAGGCAGGGGAGAAAAGGAGGAGGAGTTGCACTATATGTAAGAGAGCACTATGATTGCTCTGAACTCCAGTATATAGAGGGAGAAAAACCTGTTGAGAGTCTATGGGTTAGGTTTAGAGGTGCAAACAACAGTAGTGATGTTGTGGCTGGTGTCTACTACAGGCCACCGAATCAGGTGGATGAGGTAGATGTGGCTTTCTTCAGACAACTGAGAGAAGCTTCCAGATTGCAGGCCCTGGTTCTTGTGGGGGACTTTAATCACCCTGACATCTGTTGGGAAACCAATACAGCAGTACACAGGCAATCCAGGAAGTTTTTAGAGAATGTTGCGGATAACTTCTTGGTACAAGTGCTGAAGGATCTGACCAGGGGCCGTGCGCAGCTTGACCTTCTGCTCACAAACAGGGAGGAACTAATAGGGGAAGTAGAGGTGGGTGACAACCTCAGAAGCAGTGATCATGAGATGGTAGATTTCAGGATCCTGACCAAAGGAAGAAAAGAGAGTAGTAAAATACACACCTTGGACTTCAGAAAAGCAGATTTTGACTCCCTCAGACACCTGATGGGCAGAATCCCCTGGGATGCTAACATGAAGGGGAAAGGAGTCCAGGACAGATGGCAGTATTTTAAAGAAGCCTTATTGAAGGCACAATAAGAAACCATCCCGATGCGTAGCAAGAGAAGCAAACATGGTAGGAGACCAGATTAGGTTACGGGGGAAATCCTTGGTGAACTTAAGCACAAAAAGGAAGCTTACAAAAAGTGGAAACTTGGACAAATGACCAGGGAGGGGTTTAAATGTATACCTCGAGTATGCCGGGGGGTTATCAGGAAGGCGAAAGCGCAATTGGAATTGCGACTGGCAAAGGATGTGAAGGATAACAAGGAAGGTTTCTACAGGCATGTTAACAAGAAGAAGATGATCAGAGAGAGTGTGGGGCCCCTACTGGATAAAGGTGGTAACCTAGTGACAGATGATGTGGGGAAAGCTGAAGTACTCAATGCTTTCTTTGCCTCTGTATTCATGGACAGGGTCGGCTCCCGGACTAACGTGCTAACTGACGCAAGATGGGATGAAGATCGACAGCCCTTGGTGGGTAAAGAACAGGTTAGGAACTATTTAGAAAAGGTAAATGGGTCCAGACTTAATGCATCCGAGGGTACTGAGGGAGTTGGCAAATGTCATTGAGGAGCCTTTGGCCATTATCTTTGAAAAATCGTGGAGATCGGGAGAGATCCCGAATGATTGGAAAAAGGCAAATGTAGTGCCCATCTTCAAAAAGGGAAGAAGGACGATCCAGGGAACTATAGGCCGGTCAGTCTTACCTCTGTTCCTGGAAAAATCATGGAAGGGATCCTTAAGGAATCTATTTTGAGGCACTTGGAAGAGAGGAAAGTGATTAGGAATAGTCAGCATGGATTCACAAAGGGCAAGTCATGCCTGACCAATCTGATTAGCTTCTATGATGAGGTAACTGGCTCTGTGGACATGGGTAAGTCAGTGGATGTGATATACCTTGACTTTAGCAAGGCTTTTGATACGGTCTCCCACAATATTCTTGCCAGCAAGTTAAGGGAATGTGGATTGGATAAATGGACGGTAAAATGGATAGAAAGCTGGCTAGAAGGCCGGGCCCAGCGAGTAGTGATCAATGGCTCGATGTCAGGATGGCAGTTGGTTTCCAGCGGAGTGCCCCAAAGTTCGGTTCTAGGACCGGTTTTGTTCAATATCTTTATTAATGACCTGGATAAGGGGATGGATTGCACCCTCAACAAGTTTGCAGATGACACTAAGCTAGGGGGGAGAGGTTGATACGCTTGAGGGCAGAGATAGGGTCCAGCGTGACTTAGACAAATCGGAGGATTGGGCCACAAGAAATCTGATGAGGTTCAACAAGGACAAGTGCAGAGTACTGCACTTGGGACGGAAGAATCCCAAGCATTGTTACAGGCTGGGGACCAACCAGCTAAGTAGTAGTTCTGCAGAAAAGGATCTGGGGGTTACAGTGGATGAGAAGCTGGATATGAGTCAACAGTGTGCCCTTGTAGCCAAGAAGGCTAATGGCATATTAGGTTGCATTAAGAGGAGCATTGCCAGCAGATCCAGAGATGTCATTATTCCCCTTTATTCGGCACTGGTGAGGCCACATCTGGAGTACTGTGTCCAGTTCTGGACCCCCCACTACAAAAAGGATGTAGACGCATTGGAGATGGTCCAGCGGAGGGCAACCAAAATGATTAGGGGGGCTGGAGCATATGACCTCCGAGGAGAGGCTGAGGGAATTGGGTCTGTTTAGTCTGCAGAAGCGAAGAGTGAGGAGGGATTTTATAGCAGCCTTCAACTTCCTGAAGGGAGGTTCCAAAGAGGATGGAGAAAGGCTGTTCTCAGTAGTGACAGATGGCAGAACAAGGAGCAGTGGTCTCAAGTTGGGGTGGGAGAGGTCCAGGTTGGATATTAGGAAAAACTATTTCACTAGGAGAGTGGTGAAGCACTGGAATGGGTTACCTAGGGAAATAGTGGAGTCTCCATCCCTAGCGGTGTTTAAGTCTCGGCTTGATAAAGCCCTGGCTGGGTTGATTTAGTTGGGATTGGTCCTGCCTAGAGCAGGGGGCTGGACTTGATGACCTTCTGAGGTCTTTTCCAGCTCTATGGTTCTATGATTCTATGATTCTAGGTGAATGAATAACAAGCTAAAATAACTTCAGAAGGGTAGCCGAGTTAGTCTGTAAGTTTTTCCAAGCTAAAAAAAGTTATTAGGAGCA
Organism: Rafetus swinhoei; assembly: GCA_019425775.1. Classification (NCBI taxonomy): domain Eukaryota; kingdom Metazoa; phylum Chordata; order Testudines; family Trionychidae; genus Rafetus; species Rafetus swinhoei. The sequence goes on from CM033427.1 coordinate 63,545,406, forward strand.
AGCAAAGAGTCTATGGGGGAAAGGAAAAAGCACTTGAGCTACAATGTGGAGGTTAGAGAAGTAGAAATAGTGAGAATTGCTATAGGTCAAGATGCCAAGAAATTAAAAGTAATAATTGTTTAGTTATATAAAGAGAATGAGGAAGTTTGAGGTTGGGCCTGTGTGGGAAGGAGATTAAAAATAAACTAAGGATGGCCCCAAAATTAAATGACTACTTTCCCTCAGTTTTCAATAAAGATAATAATATGAAGCAGGAACATGCTTTCAGTACCAATGTAGTGCTGTAGTGTAAACGTGCCCTAAGCATGGCTCTGTTGAAATCATTGGAGCTATGTCCATTTACAACAGCAAAGGATGGAGTCTATCATCTCATTAGAGGCATTGCTGTCTGGCAGTTTTGCTCAGCCTGACACATTGACATGGCACTTTAGCACCCCCAGATACTATTAAAAGCAGAAATTAAAAAAATAAAAATTTCATGTATATTTCTGACAATATCAAGGTATTTCTGCCTGTCTGTATCTTCCCCCTACACCATAATGGTTTGCCAACTGTGCTCCAGTTATCAGGATGTACCAGCTTAGCAACTGCCTTTGCAAACCTTTTCTCATATAGAAGTAATCTTTATGCCCAAGAGTAGTCCAACTGAAGTCAGATACTTATAACATATTTTTAAAGATTAAAATATTTGGAGAGAGAGAGAAATTGCTGCTGCAGACTGATTTCAGTGGACAAATCTATAATCAAATCAGTTGTTCCGAGGGAATAAAATTATATTACCGAAACTGTTGTTGTTTTTTTAAGGACAGTTACAGTTGCATATATAGAGGGGTTGAAAAACAAAAACTTAGTTAGCAATATTCTTGCTGGTGAGGCAGTTGGGCATTTTTTTAAATGTGTTTGAAAGAAAAAAGGTTCTGGACTTATTTTGATAAAAGGAAAGGTTAGCATTTTTCTTTGTGCTTTGCCACATTATCTCCTTCCATCAGCATCCAGTAGTAAAATGCCTATGCAGCATTCTTTGAAAATGGATTTTCAAACAGGAAGAAAGCTTTAGAAAGGTTTGCATAAAATGAAAGCACTGTGGTGTTCGACTGGCCTAATCAACAATGCCACAGTATGAGGTAAAATACTTCTTTCACACCTCGAGCTGTATATGACATTTGAGATGCTAAGCTTGTTAGAATCTTACCTTGTTTAAAGGCAATTCAAATTTTCAGTTTTTGTTGTCTTTCTACTTTCTCTCACCCCACATGTAAGACAGTCATGTTGGACTCGCTGCAATTTAAAGATTCATTCCGAATGCTTAATTAAAACTCATTCAAACAGATCTGAACCCCATGAATTCTCCCATCTCCCAATATCTTGTTCTCTGGCTCTTATTCATTTTCCTTCCACCCCTAAATAAAGACTTTGCTTCTTGATTCTTCCCAAATCCATCCTTAAGTATCTATGGGTTTGTTTACATGAGGACAATCATGTAAGATTAAGGTGAATCAACTAAAAAAGACATTACCTCAAAGAACATTTAAGCCTCTTCCCCCATGTGGATGCTCTCATTCATCTGTAAAATGTCCTTGGATCCTGTAATGGTGAGCTAAGACCACATTTCTCCTTTATCAAATTATCCACATAAGGGAAGGGGGGGGGGAGGGCTAATGTATTTTGACTTCACACTTTAGTTGATTCACATTAGTTTTCTTGAGGCCTGGTTTACATAAAATTTAGGTTGAAAAAGGCCAGGAGCAGCCCGAAGCTGCCTGCAGCAGCTGGCGCCCTAGGCGGGGGCGGCGCAATCGCCGCCCCTGCCTGCATGGCCGTCAATGGCCATGGCGTCATCATGGGGCACCCCTGGCACCCCGTGACGTTATCATCGGGCGCCCGGGGCAGCGGCACCCTAGGCAACTGCCTAGCTCGCCTAGGCTCACGGGCCGCCCCATACCTGAGCATCATAGCTATGCTGAGCTAACCCAGGTATGGACACAGTTAGAGACCATCACTCAAGGATGTAATGTTCCTACAGTGATTGAAAAACTCTTTCATCACTGTTGTAGCCTATGTCAACCCTGTGGGGTTATACTGGTTATACGCTGTAGCTATGCTTCTATAATCACGTGTAGACGTGGCTGGAAAGTTCATGTGTAGATAATCCCTTACTGTCTGTACAGTAAAAAAACCATAAAATCTGGGGACCTCCCAAACATTTAAAATTATAGCAATAATAATATATCACTCTCTTCTTCCTTTCCAGTCTGTTTTATTCTTTACCAGAATAAAAACCAATTATCTTAGATGGCTAGGAATGTCAAATATGTTACTGGAAGATTTGAGCCCATTTGTCTTTTTAATTTAAAACACTTCTGTTTCATTTTGTATATTCTGGTATGCAAATGGCCTGCCCCAGGGATTTTCCAGAGAAAAGCTGCTAACCAACATTAGCTAACATACCCTTTGAAGGACACAGATACAGACCTCCAATCAAGAATAGACAGCAAAAAGTAAATTCATCAAAAAATTTACAAATGAAAGGCTACAATAAAAGATGAGAAATAGAGGAAAACATGTAAAAGGAAGCAGCACAGTAAGTGAAGACACAACACTGAAATAAGAATTCCACTTACATATATGGAATACATCAGTTTAACAATCATCCACTTAGTACTCCATAACTTATAACAATGTAACAGTCAGGCATACAACATAATATCTATCACATTTACCAATATAGCAGTTAGAAATGTAACATTATATCCATTAACATTCAATATTGGTTACTTAAAACTAGACATTTAGTACATGCTGGCCCAACAGATACCAAATGGGTCTGGAGAGCTCACTCAACCCATATACATCTAATTTTATTTACATTTGAAAGTCATATGCCTTAGGACAGGGGTAGGCAAAATATGGCCCATGGGCTGGATTTGACCTGCCAAACATTTCAGATCCTGCCTACCATGATCCTCTAGGCCACCAACATCCTGCAGCCCAGTGGGACCCTCAAGCAAGTTCCCTACCTGCTGCATCCCCAAAGAGCCCAGCTGCTGGGGCCTTGTGTATCTTTGCACTATGTACCCCATGGTGAGGGAAAGTGCCGCATGCTGCCCCTGCCCACAGTACAGTCTCACAGCTTTTACTAGCTGGAAACCAGAGGCGAGTTGTGCACTTAATGCACTGGCATTCTTATCTCTTTCTGGAATGAGTTGAAAAGACTAGGACCTGCTTCTCTTAGTCCATCTCTTGTACTTCTGAATTTCCCTTTACTGGCTGACAGCTTCATAGTTCGAGTACAACGTAACTGTTGTGGGGAGCCATGGCTTCAGAGAGAAGGGCAATCCCTCGGGTAGCTAGATATAATCCCATAGGGGGCTTTGAATATCAAGATCTTGAATTAGAACAGAGTACTGAGGTGATGTGATCAGAGAGCTGTGCTGTCAAGCAGTTGGCCCCTCTGTGCTTTCTACTGGTTGGAGCTTTTTCAGAACGGGTAGCTTTGTTCACATATCTGACTTTTGACAGCAGGTAAAGGAGTTTGCAAAAGAAGTGGGAGTTTTCATCTCACCACCAAAGGAAGAGAAGCTTTAGCAGAGAAGGGGGAATTTGTGCCGTCCCTAGTCCCCCCTCATTTTAAACCCTTAATTATAATAATTAAATGGAATGTCACTGATGTATGGATCTCTGTGACAAAACCTCAGTTACAGATGGATTTTTTTTCCTGACAAGGTCTCTAAAGTTATTCAATAAACTGAAAGACTCCAAAAAAGACCCCAAAACCTGAAAGCTGATGTAACAATCTGCGAGTGGATGCTCTAAATAGTGGGTGATGCTTTATGGAAAAAACAGTTTTTTGAGGTGCTTCCCTCTTTCTACCAGTATCACTTGAGTCTGGTCTTGATTCAGCTTCAATCAGCTGCTCTTCTTACCTGCACTGGCACTGACTGACTTCAGCTAGACATTTATAGAAAGCTAGAAAGCTGAGAGACCATTATATTTATATTTATATTCCATATAAAGGAGATGAAGAGAGGAGGGTTGTACACAGACAGCAAGTGTTCCAGCCCATGTTGCTCTCTTAGGTGTGTCTAGACTAGCGTTTACAATCATGTTAACTCAAGTGAACTGGCAATGAAATTCACTTAACTTAAACTAGTCTAGACAGATTTTGAGTGGCTTTATACGAAGATGTTGAATAATTCAGAGATCCCGATACCCAGAATTTGAGTTTATGATATGGTCTGAGAATCAAACAAGCTCTTATTTTATTTTCCAAAACTGGTCAGCTGAGCCAGTGAGCACTGACCAGTACAAACTTCCAAGAGTATCACCAAAAAGATTATCCCATACGTTAGTATTACAGCACTCCATAAATATTCTTACCACCTTCTCCAAATTAAATCTCTCTCTTTTTTCTATTTTGATTGCCCTGTGTACCTTCGAGGCATGCCCACATGCTAATCTCCATGGGTATTTCTAAACTGCAATAAAACACTCATGACTGGCCTGTGTCAGCTAACTTAGATTCCTGGGGCTTGGACTGTGGAGTTCTAAAATTGCATCATTGGCATCCAGAGCTGGTGCCTGAGCTCTGGACCCTTCAAGATGGGAGAGCCAGCTGTGGGTGCTTCTTAGAAGTATAGACATATCCCATCTGTCTGGATAGGAGACGTGCAAGAGACCCTACTCATAGCCAGATTATGATGCATCTTTATCAGGTCAGCACGAGGATCTCTTTCCAGTATAGTAATGTTAGAGTTGTATTTTTAATCGCATTTCTATACCAACAACTGCACAAGTGAGTAAGCACTTATGCTAGCAAAAAAGCACTTTTTTGCCACTATAACACATTTTGTTCAAGGAGCCTGTATAAATTATACTAAGTTTTGCCCATATAAGCCAGAGGTGACAAGGGAGAGGGGCAAGAAGGGTCATATGCTGCTTTCCAGAGGAGCAAATTGCCTTACCAGGCAAGGTGGGAGAGGTGGCTTCACACCCCTAGAAAGGCTGGGGCCTTGGTGGAAGGGGTGGGACTGTTGGCAGCCAATCCCCAGTGCCTCCAGATCACGGTGCACCCCCTCGCCCTCAGTGCTGCCAGGAACACCTAATTTGGAACTGGAAATATGTAAGCAGGCTACAGCAGGGAGAGAGAGAGAAAAGCAAATGCTGTACAGTACTATGTTAAATATAAACTACTAAAAAAAGGGAAATCAGCATTATTTTTCTTCTGCATAGCAGAAGTATGCAGTGTTTTTCTTCAAAGCTGTATCAAGTCAGTATTGAGTTACAAACTTTTGAAAGAACAACCATAATGTTTTGTTCAGTTACAAACATTTCAAAGTTATGAACAGTCTCTATTCCTTCTGTGTTGGCAGCTCTGAGGTTCAATTGTACTTCAAGTTTAGGGCTCTATTTTGGCTATACTGGAGGGATACATAAGGTGTTAGGCAAACAGCAGAGCCAGCCGTCTTGCTGGGCCCCTGGGCCAAGATGGGGGGTGGCTCTGTGCTCCCAGAAGGGGCAGGGCCTTAGGCAGAAGGGGAGGGACTAGAGCAGCTGGCCCTCAGTGCCACTGGAACTGAGGCGCCACACCCTCCCAGCTCCCAGCACTGCCTGAAGTGTGCCGTACGGTACCACTGCCCCTCCCCAGGCAGCCCTATGAGCCACCCGGAGTGTCCTTCATGGCGCTTCAGTGACAATTTAAAGAGCCTGGACTCCAGGTGCCACCACTTCTGCATCTGCATAGTGACAGTGGCAACCTTTTTGCATTGTTGGGCCCCAAGGCAACTGCCCTCTTTACCCTCGCTACCCCATCAGCGGGATGCAGGTAAACAGTCCTTGTAGGCATTCTTCTTGCAGAGTGGACAGGCAGTCTGAATGCCTTTGGATATGATCAGCAATGTGTTCACCAGCAGCTCCTGTTTACCTCAGGTTATGCTACAGGAATGAGCCCCAATACAATGTCCTAGGGAAACAGAACAATGGAACTTGGGTTTTTTTCTTCCAGTTCTAGAACCTCTACTGTGCCTTAATGTAGCTCCTTGCAGTCTTGTTTAATGAGTGGGCCTTTAGAATGAAAATTTCTAAAATATTTCTGCACTTTTGGAGGTCAAAAATTGCTTTTAGTGAAGTGCTACATTTTCAAAGACTATGTTACAATCAGTGATATAAAATGAAAGCTGCATATGGATTGAATAATGACTCTTTGATCTTCGAAAGATTATAAATGGCCCAAACTATTTACCAAATCTAATTCATCCCTGATGTAAAGGAACTGACTTCAGGGCAGTTTATGTGAGGGATGAATCAGCTCACTATGTGGAAGTACTTGAGAATGGCCAATTGAAAGTAGTTCACATTTCCAGACAACCTGGCGTGGAGAAAAGTATGCAGTGGATGATACTGTACATATTACATGTTAAAGATTGTTCTAAGTAATCAGATACCATCTCCTACTTATATGGATTTTGTGGAAGAAACAAAGATGCTTTGGTTATACAGGACTATATGAACTTAAAAACTCAATGGCTTAAGAAACTGAGATCATATACTTCAATAAAACATCTCACAAGCTTTTAGATATGATAAGCTGAGACCTGTGTGTGATCACTTATTAAAAGAAAGTATTGGTTACCCAGTAGAGAGGAGGGATAGCTTTGGATTCCGAGGACATTGTTCCCTGCTCTGCTACAGACTTGTGTAATTTTAGGCAAATCATTTAGTCTCTCTGAGTCTCACTTCCCCATCTGTAAAATGAGGATAATATTTCCCTACTTCAGATAGGTGTTGTGAGGATAAATATATCAAAAAAGATTGTGATGTGCTCAGTTGCTGTGGTAATGAGTGCCATATAAGTACTTAAAATAGTATGCCAAAGGGAATTGAAATGTTTTGATATTCCCTGTTTTAAGACTATCACATGCTAAATGAAGAAAGCAGGCAGGTAATAAAATAGACACCAATTTGTGCCATTTAGGTTCTGGTCTGGATGGGAGGGTGGGGGGGCTGCAGCACTGTGCTGTCCTAGGAAGAATTCTGAGAGGTATTATCACTTTTGAGGTGACAGGGCTATCCTTAAGGAATGTGGGTCCCATGACATAGGCATCAAGTTTCTTGTTTGCCTGGGGGGATGGTCCTTCATCTCTGCTCAGGCACCCTCTTCCTCCTGCCCCTGCTCCTCCGCTGCCCTGCCTCTCCCACCTCCTGTCCTGCCTCTTCCCTGCCACTTCTTGTCCCTGTCCCGCTTCTTCCCCTCCCAGTTCTACCTCTTCCCCCAAGTGCACTGCGGCCTCACTCTTCTACTTTCCCTCACAGTGACTCCTAATGACACAAAACATTTGACATGAGGCAGGCAGGGCTGAGAGGGAGCTCAGATCAGCAGGGCCTGCTGGGGGTAAAGGGAGGTTTTGGTAGGAGGGCTGCCAGTGGCTGCTCCAGCCCCAGCATGTCGTGCCACCAAAGTTCAGGGTCTGGGGCGGCCACCCCACTTCACCATACCTTGGGGACAGCTCCATGAGGTGACTCCTTCCACTTTTTGATATCAAAGGGGCTCATGCACACTTCCCCAACACTTTGTGGCAACCTTCTCCAGTGGCCAAACAAGTTTCCTCTCACAACCAAATCACATATAATGTATTAAGGTCATGGTGGATGGATCAGTCCTCCAGAGAGGGAGAAGGGAGGGAGGATTAAGGAGATAATGAGCAGGTGCTGATGCTGCATGGGGCAGTAAGTGGGCTTTGTCTGGTAGCTAGGAGTTGAGGTAGATTTGCTGTAACCTCTATCTAACACCACTTACTCTGTTCTTTTTTTCATAGTGCAAAACTGTGTGAGGCAACGGACAGGCCTCAGAAAAGGAATCCCCTGGGGAGGGGTTTTGCACATGTATGCATGCATGTATAATAGTGACTTCACTTCTCTCCTGTGCATTTTTTCTGATCCCATCAGAAAGTAACAAAATGGTTTTGTTTTCTATTTTATCTTTGTGTATGATTCAGTTGCTTCTCTGGGGAGTTGGGCACTCCTTTAAACTTCTCTTAGGGCTGCTTTGAATAATGGAGGCCATAGTGCCAAGACAGGCAGAGTACTGCCTTGGTTGCTGCCAAAACGCTATGCAAGCTGGCATTCATTAGAGTACCATCTCTCTGAGTTATGCATTGAAGAATGGGCAAGGACCAAGTGCAATCACCAATCCTATGGATCCATGACAGGCACTTTCTTTCTAAGGTTGCAGGGGCACCCAGGCTAAATGTGAATGATGCTGTGACCCAATGCTACTGACTCAGATTTGGTCCAGCATCCCCCCTACCCTCCATCATTATGGAAGGGCAGCCATGCCAAACCTAATCTAACTTGGAGCTTGCCTCTACTTCCCATCTACAATAATCATCAGACTGGGAGCAGGTGGGGGGCCGGCACAGGACAGGTTCCTTCTCCAACTCAGAATCTCAGTTCTAGGTTGTCAGAGGGAGCAAGTACACTAAATTTTTGCTTAGGGTTGCAGATTGTTTTTAGCAGCCTCTGTTTTCCATTGCTTTATCAAATTTCTAATGACCTGAACAACTGGTCTAATTCATTAATTAAACGAATGCAGGGGTGTGACGGGTGTACAGCACCTCTGAAAATCAGGGCTATTTATTTAGGTGCCTAAGCTATAGGTAGCTATGAGTGAATTATTTCACCAAAATGAGGGTATGTCTACACTACAGTGCTATTTCAAATTAACTTAATTCAAAATAGTTAATTTGAATTAAGCTAATTCGAAATAATGCATCTATACACAAAACTATTTCGAAATAGCGTTTTGCTATTTCGAAATAGCACGTCCACACTGAGTGGACCCTGAACCGAAGGTAAGGCTGGCCGGAACCAGTGCCGGCAGAGCATCAGGTTAGGACATAGTGAGTGGGGCTGCTGCCTGAGGCTAACTGAACTCCGTCCTTAAAGGGTCCCTACCTCTACCCCGGACAGACAGTTCTCAGGGTTCCCCGCTTGCTTGTCTACCTCGATGAGGGACAGCAAAGCAGTCCTGTCTTGGAGTGCCCTGAGTGCCCGAACTTGGGACACCACAGCACTCGGCCACATGGAGCCAGAGCTGCCCCTGGGCACGCCGGTGCATCTCGTGGGGTCGTTGCCATCAGCCCGGCTGCACTTGCTGCAGGCAGCCATCCGGGGGGTCCATCAGGGGCCTGTCAGGATCCGGGAGGCCCTGAGGGAGAGCGTCCATCCCGAGGAGCCTCCCCGGTCCTCCCCACTGGGGGCTTGTGCCCCATTCTTCCCTCACGTCCTTCCACTTATCCCTCCCTAGCCCCCCTTCCTGATGTCAAATAAAAGACACGTATGTTTAAAAATAGAATCTGGGTTTATTGAACAAAACTGGGGGGGGGGAGGATGAACCTCTGGGGAGACTGGGAAAAGGAGGTGGGAGAGGGGAAGAAAGGGTGGGAGAGGGGAGGGGAAAACCTGGGAGGAGGGAGCTGGAAGGGGGAAGCAAGGGGAAGAAGGGGAAGGGGAAGCTCAGGGTTGTGGGTCTGGCCAGACTAACTTGACTGTCATGCTAACCTGCTCCTGGGTTCGCATGTGGCCTTTGGTGGCCAGGCTGGCAGCTATCCCACTATAGACGGCCGTATTCCTCTGTCTAGTGCAGAGATCATGGACATTGGGGGCATCCCCCCCAAACCTGAATAAGGTCCATGATCTCCACCCTGGACCAGGAAGGCACCCACCTTCTCCAGCCCCTGTCAGGCTCCTGGGAGCTGGCACGCTGCTCCTGGGGAGAGGTGGAGGGCTGGCTGCCAGTGGCTTGCTGGCTCATGTTTTGGGGCCACTGGGTCAGGGGCCCCAGTGGCCACTGCTGGCTCTGGGCTTGCAGGCTTGGAGCTGGCACAGGCACTGTGGCCAGGGTCTACCCCTTTAATAGCTCCGGGGCTGGGGGAGAGGAGAGTAAGTTTTCCTGGTTGTGCCCAGAGTGGCCACCAGGGTTCCCTGGGAAGGGCTGGAGGCCCCCTATTTCGAATTAAGTGTCTACACAGCACTTAATTCAAAATAGCTATTTCGAATTTGTTGTTACTCCTCGTAGAATGAGATTTACCAAATTTGAAATAAGGGCTCCGCTATTTCGATATAAATTCGAAATAGCGGTTTGCCTGTGTAGACGCTATTAAAGTTAATTCGAAATAACTGCTGTTATTTCTAATTAACTTTGTAGTGTAAACATACCCTGACTTCTTTGGATTTAGATCGACTAAACAACTCCACTTTAGAAAAACATTTTACAAGAATGAAACACTAGCCATAAAATAGTAGCATGGGAACATTTAACCTTCACTTTTAAAAACAATTCTACTCTGAAAAAGAACAGATGCTTCAACATTATAATACCTCATTTGAAAAGAACATGACATCTTAGTGTAGCTCAAAAGCTTATTAACAATAAGATTATTCCATTACATACAATAAAAGAAGAAGCTGCTATACTAGCTGATATCTTTCAATAACTTAAACTAAAATGTTATATGAATAAACCTTCATTCTACCAGAACTGGGGGAGATAAATATAAAAGGCAGTTTTGGAGAACAATCATGAGAGAGATTTAATCTTTGGAATTTATATTGCATTTTCCAAAAATAAATTGAATACATTCAGTTCTAGTAAAGAAAGAGAAAGAGACATTCAAAACTTAATGAAAAAAACTGTAAGACTATATGACTTTATATGACTAAGAGTTCTATTTCTTATCTGGCTCAAGAATCACAAGTAAATTTGTAATGGGGTTATATTATTAAAACAAAAAAGCCATCCTGACAGACCCCATAATACAAATAGTAACACTTCTGATCTTTGGCAGAAAACATGTAATGTTCATTCAGCTGTGGGGTTTTATTTGGAAAATAAAGCCCTTGAGCCTGCAAATATTTGCATACTTAACTTTTAGCACCTGAGCAGTCCCTGGTCTTAAGTTTTATAAAAATAGTTACTCTCTTTAATATCACTGAGTGAAATATCCCAACAGCAGTATTTTGCAGTTTGTAAGAAAAAAGCTTTCCCTGCCCACACCCCTTTTGTCTTTGGGCAATTAAACATTGTTGCATCAGATTGTCTGAGCACATAACCATTTTCCACATAAAGGAAAACACAAGTAAAATATGTAGGTACTTCCTTAGTCATGTATTTTAAAGAAACAAAATAATCAAGTAAATTGTATAAAGTTTCAAGAGGCAGGCATCTCATTTTTGGCATGCAATGATGGATAAATCAAGTACTAATTAATCTGTTTCTGACTACAGCTGAGCTAATATTAGAAAAAATTGTGAATATTTTTTCAAAAGTGAATTTCAGTTCAACCGTATTAATGACCTTTCACAGCTTTGAACATTTCAATCCTTGAGATTTATTGATGTGAATACACATTAAATGCTAGTTTTAAGCTTGGATGCTTGCATATTCGTAGAAAGCAAATTCTGAGTGTTATGTTAGATTGTGGAACCCTTGCTTCACAGCCTGTGTGTTAGGATCCTGTCCAACAAGGTGCTGATTACTAAATTGCTAAGCACCCTCAGCACCCATTAAAATCACTGGGAATTAGATGTTCAGCACTTTCCCGAAGACACTCTTGGAGGGATTGGATCTTGGGTTAGTTGAATGGGTCATCTAGTCAGGGAGTAAAAACAATAACACATGAGTTATTTATATGTAACTAATCCACAAAGCACATATACCCAGCGGTTAAATTTTCAGTTCTTAGTTTGTTCCGTGTTGATTGGATGCTTTATGTTACTAATCAGAGAACAGACATAATACCAAATGATTTATATAATCAACCAATACAGTGGAAAATGAAAATCTTTGCAATGGACAGCAAACTGAGAATCATTTGCTTAATAACTTTGTGCTTCATTTTGAATAACAAGTAAATTCAAGGATTTTTCAGACCATCTAACAATTCAGTAAAATGGTGACTGAATACATTGAATACATTACTTTGCAATTTGTTGGTTTAGGATTGAACATGCTTCCTAAGTGAGACAAATTCTCAGCCTGCAGAGAGGTGTCAATTTCATATGTAATGTACATTGATAGTATCAAAAAATAATTAAGAACATTCTACAACAAATTCAGGCAAATTATCATCAGGTGTCAGAGCTAGGGAGAGCTAAACAGAAGGGCAGTGAATGCAAAAGACAGCAAGCAGTGCCAGCAGAAGAATTACTGCTGTCTCGGGTAGCCACATACCATTTATTCAGTGCATTAGGAGCTATAGAGGAAATGTAATTTAATTGTGTGCAGTCATATGTCAAAATTCACAGCAGTTTGGAGAGAGGGAAAATATTTCCCATATGTAAGGCCCATAAATCTCAAACATCATTCTGAATAAAATAGCTCTGTGAGCATTTCTTTTTCTCTCTACTCCTTTTATTTCTTCCATGGATCATATTACACAGAAATTGGGGAGAGGAAGGACTTCTTCCTATGTTCTTCTTCTTATGCTCTCATGTTCTTATGACTGATATCCTCTAATCTCACGTTTCCGAATTAGAGAAAATTGATTTGGGATATACTTTACTGAGAAATTCACCATGTCCTCTGAGAATAACTTCATTCAGTGCTTCAGAAAAATGTGAATTGCCCAACCTCTATTCCTCTCACTGAGTCAATGTACCATGGGAAGAAATTCCATTCTGCCTTCAAACTAGGTTATCTGTTCAGCGCTGTGTATTTGAATAAAGATCACCACATTTAAACCTGAGATCCATGTCTAACCTGAGATGTCAATGGCATCTATTTAGTTTGAAGAAAACAAGGAAATTACTTCATCTTGTTAGAACATCATAGATGCTATTCAAGAAAAAAAATCATTTTGCAATATAAGCTGGTAAGAAGTTTTTCTAGTTGTGGAACAGTATACAGTATAATAGCTTGACAAAATTTTTGCACAAATATACATACACTTGCACATATCCATATACCCTGTATGCATATTTAGGGACATAATCTCAAATCTTGTTATTTGGAAGTGAACTTTAATGCTGGATCTATACTCTAATACTTATAAAGTGAACAACAGGCCCTGATGCTCTTCCCATTTGAACTGTCTTATTCTGCTGTAACTCCATTGATTTCAAATAAATAAAAACCAGTTTTTCCTCTTATAGTTATAAACCAGGAATTATTCCATTTGATTTCAGTAGAGTTACTTTTTTTTTAAGTGTGTGAGAGCAGAAGCAGGCATAACATGCAGCCATCTAAGCAGTCTTATTTAAGAAAAAGTTGACTGTTTTAATTGCATTTGCATTGTAAATGTTCAGTACTTTTCCCGTCTCTTAATTTTTCATTATTAGATCAATAGGCTAGTTGGGATGGTGTCAGAGAGGGTAAGCAAGAGAAAATTACATGAGCAAAACAAATGAAAGAAAACACACTTACTTGGAGAAAGCTTCTAAATTGATTAATTTTTCAAAAAAGCTGAACAAGTAAAGATTAAACAGATTCAGAAATACATCCCTGTGTATTAACTCTCAGGTTAACTCTCGTCTCTTACTGTCTTTCACAAACACACATACTTTTTCTGTATTTTCCTATTCAAAGTTTGTCTAACTATGCCGTAATCTCTTTGGAGAAGGGACCAAATGTTTAAGATAACAGTCAAAGGGCAGAATAAATGTACAAAGAAGTAAATTAATGAAATAGCTGTCAAGAAGGATTGTTTAGAATCCAACTTTGTTAATACAAATGTACTGAAATGACACAGTTAAGGACTGCTGGGTTTTTTTAACTGCAAATCCAGTTGACCAGAATGACAGCAATTTTTCAACATCAGTGTGTCTCATAGTGGCAAGAACTGCTATTTATCAAAGTACCTCTCATTTTGAAAAATGGTTAAAGGGGAATGTAGATGGAGAGAATGGTTGATTTATGCCCCCATCAAATAGCTTGTTTTTCTACGTCTCTTAGCATGTCTCAGAAAAGAACCACATTTTCTCTGTCAGGCTTTATTGAATGGAAAAATTCCACCAAGCATTTGCATGATCATGAACAATCACTGATTTCACTGATTGGCAGCAATTCCCTTGATCTCTAGGTTGAACAGTTTATTCTATTGTACAATATTAAAACAAGGATCAATAGTGGAAGAGTCCCTTAAAGCACTGGAATAATGTGTAGGTTAACTGAGGATGATCCATGTAGAGATGACATTAAAACAAATGTGTTCTTTAGCAAATAGAAACTATAGTAGAATTAGACTTTATTGACTTGGCTATAATGGTTACAAATCATTCAGGTCACATTTTGCAGATGCATAAATACTAAATTCATAGTGATGAGTAGAGTTTGTTTTATATGGATCAGATTAGATCAGATTTATTTGATAGCTTTCAGGCTACGTTTAATAGTCTACAATATTTGGCTACAGCAAAGAACTCAGACTTCTGCTGCACTACAAATGAAAGAGCCTCCCATTTGTGGTGTACTGTTGTGATAAATGGCTTACAATTTTACCCTAATTGTGAACCTAATTGTGAAAAGTGAGTGATAGTTCATAAAGAGTCATAATATCTTATGATAATAAATGTTAATGGGAAAAATGTACAAAATGGAGTGAGAAACTAGATGAGCACAAGCAAAAATATTTATTAATAGAACTTAAGCACTATGTTAAGATTATGTCTGGTAAAGAAGAGAAGTGTGCAACCACAAATCAACTATCCAAATTCAGTGTGTCAGAAATTAGGCCTAATAGGTGAAAAAAACAGTAAGAAGATTGGCTGTTCCTCCCACAACTCCCTTTTGAGATCCTTAAAATAAAAGAGACTTTGGCTGTGTCTACACTATACCATGATGCAAAGCACAAGAAGTATGAATTGCAGCACCCATTAAAGTGTTGTCCTATAACTGCCACACCATGTGGATGGTCTTGGCATGAGATAAAAGGTACCCAGTTCCTGTTAACAAAGTTTTGGTTGAAAGAGGACGATGCTGATGTGAACTAGTTAGTTTTTAGTTCATGCCAACAGCATCCTTTCAAGGTAATTACATCACAGTATCCTAGTGCACATTGCTGTTTATATCCCTCATTGTCCAAATTGCAAGGCTGTGGGGATAAGCCCTTTGATAGGAATATTGTTGAAGCAAAGTGCAACAACAGTAGGGTGAACATATTTCTTAAAATAACAAGATGACCAAGGGCTCACCGAAGCTGCCAACCCCTTGCTTTTCACCTTGTGCACAGGGATTGCCAAAATTACCCTCTCCATACTGGGGCTGAACCTCTGAGCCCTCTTTTGCTTGGGACTATGGATGACCCACTATGCTATGTACCACCTGTGGCAGGGCTGAGGCTGACCTTCTGAGCTCCACACCACCATAGGGGGTCAGCTCTGAAGGCAGTCCTGCCTGCCATCAGGAAATGTCTTGGTTCTCCTGCTGGTGGGCTAACATACTAAAAACAGCATCGGAAACAGCTACCATTCTCTGCTCTGTCTTGCAGCTGGGACAAATGCCCAGTTTTAGAGGAAAAGTAAGGATGGCTGGGACAGAGCTCAAGAAGGGGACTGTCCCAGCCAAAACAGGATATATGGTCACTCTAAACAATGGCTGACTGAAAGAGGAGGAAACAGTGAGTTTTACAGTCATGGCTGCTATCCTCATTACCTCTTAGGACATCCACATCCACCATAATGCCATTAGGTTGTTATCCTGACCTGAAGAGACTGGGCCAAAGAGAAGTCATCAGGTCACACTGCCAACTTCAACAGCTCTGGCTAAACCTCTCTCATCCCAGCTTTTTTTTCTTTTCTTTTCTTTTTTTAAGTTTCTCTCTTTTTTTCCGTCTGTCTGAAAAGAGTCCGCCTGAGCTGACTAAGCTCTGTCTACATTAGCAAGTTATTTTGAAATAACAAGCAGAATGTCCACACTACAAAGCCTATTATTTTGGAATAAGGGGCTAGTTATTTCAAAATCATAACTCCTGCTTTCCACGAGGAATAACACGTATTTTGAAATAGTTATTTTGAAATAGCGGTAGTGTGGACACGCCACTTCTGCTATTTTGAAATAACTACTCTGAGTCATTCAAAATAATTACTCCTCAGTGCTTCCTGGAGCTCTAAGTCAAGGTAGTGAATCCACATTAAGGGAGACTGTCTTGGACTAATTTTGAGGCTTTCCTGTAGTGTGGACATGATATTTGAAAATAGTTATTTCAGGAGTTATTTCAAAATAAATTATTTCAAAATAACATCCTAGCGTAGACATGCCTTAAGACTGCATATTTTGCAATACTGCTGTAAGCCTGGTGATCAAAAAAGGCAATAAAATGCAGTGCCCTAAAAAGCCTGAATGGTATAAGTTTGCCAGGTCTCAAATGATGAATTAGCTTGTGTGGAATGCTTGGTGTTCGTTTGCTTGTTTAACAAGGTTGCAAATGAATGTCAACACCAGAGATAGAAGCTGAAGGGTTTTTTCATGTTGTGTGTATTTGTTGTTTTGTCTTTCAGAAAATGGGGTTGGGCTTTAGCCCAACAAGACCTCCAGCCTATTTCAAATAATTTCATTGCTTTTTTTTCCAGAAAGGACAGTTATTACATCTGAAAGACTGTTAAACAAGGGGATGGGTGATTTCTTTGTAAAGACTCTCTTAAGATAAAAAGAAAGTGGTGTTGTTAAAATGAAAGCTTTACTTAATTAACCTGACATTTCAAATTATTTAATTGTTTGGGTTTTGTTTGTTTTGCTTGCTTGCATCTTTAACAAAAGGTTAAAAAAGGTTTGGAGTGTTATGTTTGCCATGGTTCTGATCTAAGCCCTTTTAAAAAACTGTTTAATGTTAGACGGTGACACCTTTAATTCTTTGGGCCTCTATATTTCATCTAAATTAATATATCAGTTGACATACTCTAAGGTGCTAGTTAGAACTCCCTGATCTTTGGGTCAGAAACATAACTAAGTCTTGGACTGCTCTAAATTATGTCCTTCTACAACAGCCCTGATGCAGCAATTCAGCAGATAGGTATTGCTAGAGCACAGTGTACAGTGGCCACAGCCCCTCTCAGTCCTTTGATGGTTTGTATGGGAAGGTCTAACATCATGGTCCGGTGATACCAAACCCTACGTCAACTGAAAATTCTTTTGAAGGTAAGGCTCAAACTCATATAATTCCAGTCATCTGGCTAAAGTGAAAAATAGTAACTCCTTTTAAGGACTGTCAATTGATTGATGACACTTAATTTATATAAGAATGATTTATTAAATTGGCCCATAGACTGTTTTTAGGCTCCTGTTTCCTACTGATCTAATAAAAGACTCACATATGTTAAATGTAAAGAAAAAATTCCCTCAAAAATTAGAGACTGAAATATGTAATTTATCTTTAAAACCTCTTGAAATCCCCAGATACAGGAGATTAGTGAGAATTATCTAATTTCATAGAGTTTGAAAGAAATCTATGGTATCATACTGTTAGGACAAAGCCTTGATTTCCTGTGCTGGGTCTCAAGGCCTGACTAAGATAACAGCACAGCTGCAACAGGACCTTGAGCATTGTTGAAATTTTCACTGCATTTGTTAAAATTGTAACCTCCTCCTGAATTCTCAAAGGTTTACAAGAAGCTGTTTTGTTAAACCTTGTTATCTCTGCTCTGTCTTTCCTTATCTCCCCCCGTCCTTTCTCCTCCCTTACCCTGGCCCCATATTCTTGTGCAAAGATCTGTTTTTTCTTGAAGAAGAACTGATAAACTAGTTGTCACTGGTATAAGGATATGTATGACGTATGTGACTGATATATAAGACTTGTACAGCTAATAATTATTTGGAAGCTGCTGTTGAGCCCTTCTAATGCATTGCTAATAAACCTGCTTAGTAGACTTCCGATAATCCGGAACCTATGGGACTTAGGTGGTGCCGGATTATCAGATATGCCGGACTATCAGGAGGTACTATAAGCAGGTTATATATATACTGTATACATTATATACTGTATATAAAGTGTTCTTAACCCTTTTTATTGTACATACTGCATACAGTATACTGTAATGTTTTAGTTTTTAAGCCTTTTTACCCTTTTGCTCAGTTCAGCTGCTGCCGCTGTTACCTTGTGACTCATTTTTTGCCGAAGCTCACTCACTAGGCTCTTGCCATTTTGATGCCGGACTATCAGGAGTGCCGGACTATTGGATGCCGGACTATTGGAGTTTTACTGTATTATCTGTGTGGCTGAATTCTTGGGAAAATAATTCCTTAACAATACCAAACCATTCAGACTCTTATTTCAGATATTGGAGATATTAAATATATTTTTAATGAGCATTTGGATAGACAATCACATTCATTATCAAGTCCATCAGCACATATTCATTTGTTTTTACAGGGAACAGCCATGTAGGTTTGGGTGGTGCAATGTTTATTTGTGTAAAACTTTGATATGATTATCTACTGTTGTCAATAAAACAGCTGTACTTATTTTTTTAGTGAATGATTTAATTGTTTTTATAAAGATGGTGGTTCATGCTTATCAAAACTACTATACCTTCAGAACTTAAGTACCACAGAAAACCATAGTATTAGCAATTTTTGCTAATGATCTTTATACGATCTGCATAACTATGAAAATCCATATGTATACTGAGGACAATTTTTTTTTAATGCTACTTCAGCGACACAAAATGTGGCAATTAGTAACTGTAGGCAAGTAGTTTAATTGCATGCAAGCGTACTTGAATAATATACTGTAATATGATAATTTTAAATGCAATTAAAACAAACATTTTTGTGGGGGAGGGGACATGATAAAAGTGAGTGTAGCAATCTGGGGGAGGGTATATTTTCCCCTTTGAATGGCAGAAAAACTTATCCAGATCTTAATATTAAAGCCTGTAAGCTTATGGCTGAGCAATCTGTTATATTGTCAAATATTTGCTCTACCCTTTGTTTGATTATGGATATATAATGAGATCTGTGCCTCCACATCACAGATATTAAATGTAAATGTCAAGTTTCCTTTTTAAGTATTTGATATTATGCACTATGAAAGATGGTACTATCCCTTCAAGGGACATTATCCCTTCAAGGGACAGACTGGAGCTTACAGCTGAAACAGCCTGGGCAAACTGCAGCTCACAGGCTGCATCCAGCCCATCAGCCCTTTTAATCCAGCCCTCAAGCTCATGCTGGGGAGCAAGAGATGGGGCTTGCCCTTCTCTGGATGTTGCTATGGCATAGGGGAAATCAGGGTGCTCCACACGCTGTCCCCATCCCAAAATGTTCCTTCCACAGCTCCCATTGGCTGTGGTTACCAGCCAATGGGAGCTACAGGGGCAGCAGCTATGGACAAGGCAGAGTGCAGAACCACCTGCAAGCACCTCTAGATAGGAGCCATGGGTCTGTCAGGTCTGTTCCCCACTCTGGCACTCTGAGTGCAGAAGGTGGGGGCCCCCAAGAGGCCTTAAATATGTTGTCTCCATAGGCTCTGCTTACAAAAAAACTCCCCGGAGTTACAGATGCATCGACTCTGGAAGAAAGGCTGCCATCATCAAGTGATTTTTAAGAACCCTGAAAAACCGGGAAGGAACACTTGAATACCTTTTCCAGGGGTACCCCCAAGCTCTTCTGCCACAAGAGATCTTGAAAAAAGAAACAAAAGAAAACACAAAAAACAAACTGTGTCTTTGATAGCTGACCTTTCAGGCTAGTCAGGCACACACACAGACCTGTTACCTTCCAGGACACAAGAATTAAATCATCACCTTTAAAAAGTTGATTTAATAAAGCATACTTGGTTTCTAGGTGTACAGAGCAACTCAGAAAAACAAATCAAAACACAGAGAATATAATATCTCTGGGTACAGCTTAAATATAGTGAATGGACAGTGGGGAAGAGCACATGGATTTTACACAGAGAAGCTTAGTCAAACAACCAAAACAAAGAAAAATATCCTGATCAGACTAAACATATATTCCTCTCTCTACTCACGATCCATGCTGGTCCATTCTTCAAGGCCCAGTTTACTCCCATGCCCAACATTCCTTGTCTTGTAGGCATGGTAATTCTGATTACTACATGTTGCTCCCTCCAGCCTTTAACTTAGAACTCACACAAAGGAAGAAGCAGCTAGGTATCTATATACAATTCAGATTTCAACAGTCTTTCCCATTGGTTTTCCTGGCTTTCTGCCAACATGCCGGCTAGCTATCAGAGTTTAACCCTTTAGTCACTGGGCACTGGCCAGCACTCTTCCTGTCCATCACAGGGACCATGCCATTGCTTCCAAGAGCTGCTTGAAGTAAGCATCACATGAAGTCTGAACTCCCTCCATCCCTCCAAATCCCTTCATCCCAGCTCAGTCTCCTCCTGAACCTCAAACCCCTCATTCCCAGCCCCATTCCAGAGTCCAAACCGTCAGCAGGAATCCTCATCCCAACCCCATTCATAGCCCACCATACAATTTCCATACTCTTATGTGGCAATTGAGCCAAAATTGCTCAGCCCCCCGGCCTGGTATGTAATCAAGGAACTTCCATGCCATCCACAAAGGTTGATTCCTCTCCAGCTCTTGGACCCTTAGTAAAAAGGAGATATGGTATTGGTTTAGTATGCATTGGCTTCTCTTTGCTGTGCTCTGTTCAAGTGAATTTTTGTTCCAGACATATTCTTGCCTCCTGATCTCTGACTCCTGAGTCTAGCCTGGTGCTATCTCTAACCCTAGTCAGAGATCTCTGACCCTAGTCTGATTTTGAAACTGACTCTAACCTATTTAAAGACATTGTTTATTTTGGAATTATATGCATTATAATGATAATTTAATTATGAATGGTGACATTGTCTTGATTAATTTTAGAGAGAGATTTTTCAAAAGTATGTTTAGGTGTAGATATAGATTGAGAGGCTGAGCCTAGGTATCTATTTGTATCTTTAGGCATCTAAAATCCCTTGAAAACTGATCCCTAGAGACTTTGCTTGTTTTTTCTGAACAGTCCACATTTAAGCATTCACAACCCAGGCATCATAGCATAATATCAAGGTACAGTATCAAAAAGAGAGAAAAAGTGGATTTTTTTTGTGGCTGTTTGCATTCTTACTATTGCTACAATGATCTCAGCTTGCATTAACTCTGATTGCATTAAAGCAGATACCATGGATGTTTTATTTTTGTTTGGCTTGGTATTTTAACATAAGAACATAAGAACGGCCGTAGTGGGTCAGACCAAAGGTCCATCTAGCCCAGTAGCCTGTCTGCCAAAAGTGGCCAGCACCAGGTGCCCCAGAGAGGGTGGACCGAAGACAATGATCAAGCGATTTGTCTCCTGCCATCCTTCTCCAGCCTCTGACAAACAGAGGCCAGGGACACCATTTCTATCCCCTGGCTAATAGCCTTTTATGGACCTAACCTCCATGAAATTATCTAGCTTCTCTTTAAACTCTGTTATAGTCCTAGCCTTCACAGCCTCCTCTGGCAAGGAGTTCCACAGGTTGACTACATGCTGTGTGAAGAAGAACTTTCTTTTATTAGTTTTAAACCTGCTACCCATTAATTTCATTTCGTGTCCTCTAGTTATTCTATTATGGGAATTAATAAATAACTTTTCTTTATCCACCCTCTCCACACCACTCATGATTTTATATACCTCTATCATATCCCTCCTCAGTCTCCTCTTTTCTAAACTGAAAAGTCCCAGTCGCTTTAACCTCTCTACATATGGGACCCGTTCCAAACACCTAATCATTTTAGTTGCCCTTTTCTGAACCCTTCCAAGGCCAAAATATCTTTTTTGAGGTGAGGAGACCACATCTGTACACAGTATTCAAGATGTGGGCGTACCATAGTTTTATACAAGGGCAGTAAGATATTCTGTGTCTTATTTTCTATCCTTTCTTAATAATTCCTAGCATCCTATTTGCCTTTTTGACCGCCGCTGCACACTGTGTGGAAGTTTTCAGAGAACTGTCCACGATAACTCCAAGATCTTTCCTGATTTGTCGTAGCCAAATTAGCCCCCATCATACTGTACATATAGTTGGGGTTATTTTTCCCGATGTGCATTACTTTACACTTATCCACATTACATTTCATTTGCCATTTTGTTGCCCAATCACTCAGTTTGGTGAGATCTTTTGGAGTCCTCACAGTCTGCTTCTGTCTTGACTATCCTAAACAGTTTGGTATCATCCAAACTTTACCACCTCACTGCTTACTCCTTTCTCCAGATCATTTATGAATAAGTTGAAAAGGATTGGTCCCAGGACTGGCCCTTGGGGGACACCACTAGTTACCCCTCTCCATTCTGAAAATTTACCATTTATTCCTACCCTTTGTTTCCTGTCTTTTAACCAGTTCTCAATCCGAGAAAGGACCTTCCCTCTTATTCCATGGCCATGTAATTTACACAAGAGCCTTTGGTGAGGGACCTTGTCAAAGGCTTTCTGAAAATCTAAGTATACTATATCTACTCGATCCCCCTTGTCTGCATGTTTGTTAACTTCAAAGAACTCTAATAGATTAGTAAGACATGATTTCCCTTTACAGAAACCATGTTGACTTTTGTCCAACAAATTATGTTCTTCTACGTGCCTCACAATTTTATTCTTTACTATTGTTTCGACTAATTTGCCCGGTACTGAAGTTAGACTTACCGGTCTGTAATTGCCAGGATCGCCTCTAGAGCCCTTTTTAAATATTGGTGTCACGTTGGCTACCTTCCAATCATTAGGTACGGAAGTCGATTGAAAGGATAGGTTACAAACCACAGATAATAGTTCAGCAATTTTCCATTTGAGTTCTTTTAGAACCTTTGGATGAATGCCATCCAGTCCTGGAGATTTGTTAACATTAAGTTTTTCTATTTGTTCCAAAACCTCCTCGTATTTTGACAATGCAAAACACTTTTTGAGAATGCAGTAAAGCACTACAGGTTGAACCTCTCTAACCAAGCACCATTGGGACCTGACCAGGGGAGGTCAATATTTTCTAGCAACATTACCAACACTTTCACTGGTGGGCTGTTAGAGGACATGTAGGATGCATCTACGCAGCAGGGCTTAACGTGAAATAAGCTACGCAAATTGAGCTATGTCAATTGTGTAGCTTATTTCAAAATACCTTATTCCAAAATTGTGTAGCTTATTTCAAAATACCTTATTTCAAAACATAGCACTTATTTTGAAATAGAGTACTCTTCCCCTGACTTCCCTTACTCTTAACAAGGTGAGTGTCTACACATCAAGCTGTTATTTCAAAATAATTTTGAAATAACAGGCTTCTTATTCCAAATTCTGTAACTCATTTCATGAGGAATAATGCCTGTTTTGAAAAAATTATTTCGAAATAGGGTGTGTGTAGAAAGCGTAGCTGTGGTTATTTCAGAATAAGTGGCCTCCAGGGATTCTCACAGGTGCCCTGGTAGCCACTCTGTCCACACTCATCAGAACTCTATAGTTCCCCTTCCCCACAGCTTTTAAAGGTGCAGCTTCAGGGGAAAGGGCTTGTGGCACAAGGAAAGCCCTACTAGTCTTCCCCGCCTTCCCTGCCACCATGAGCAACCCCCATGCTCCTACTGAGCCATCCATAGCTGCAAGGGTGCCAACAGGGAGCTTTGAAGACCCTACCCCAGGGGGTGAAAGAGCAAGGCATGATCCTGGTGTTGTAAGGATATCCTAGAATTCATTGAGGTCTGGGGAGAGGAGGCATACCTCCAGGATCTCCACACCAGGCACAAGAACATAGACATATATGGCCAGATGGCCAACAGCCTGAGCCAGAAGGACCACAGCCACACTCAGGAGCAGGTGCGGATGAAGGTAAAGGAGCTGAGGCAAGCTTATACCAAGGACAGGGAGAGCAGCTCCTGCTCAGGGGTAGCACCCCACTTCTGCCGGTATTTCGACCAGCTCGACTGCATCCTGGGAGTGGGGTCAGTCCTTTCCCCCCCTTGTTGTGGAATCTGGGTGGGAGATGCCCATCATCAGCCTCCCAGAGGCTATGGCTGAGGTGGAGGTGCAGGAGGAGGAAGACAAGGAGGCCAGCACAGATACCATGCCTGCCAGCCAGGAGTTGAGCCTGTCCCTGGAGCTGTGTCCTGCCCCCCAGGATGTGTCCCAGGGGTCAATAAGGCTGGGGAAGGCCTATCAGGTGAGTTCCATTACTTTCCCTAGGCACACGCTAGGGAGGTGGCAGGCAGCAAGGGGCTATGCACTCCTCGCTCAGACTTCTTGGCCTGGGGATCACACAGCAGCCTGTGCACATGGAATATCAGTCCGGAACAGACAGCTGCAATGAGGCTGCCACATAGGAACTTTGCACTCCTGCTCACAGGGCCCCTGCACAGGTCTGCCTTAGTCCTGACCCTGTGGTGGGACAGTGTTCCACCACAAGCCATCACTAAGGAGGATGGGGTCAGAGACACACACACACAGCAGTGCCATGCATGGCACACAGGCATGCCCACAATCTCAGGAGGCAGAGGACACCGTTTCCCTGCCAGTGGAGCCTTCCAAGAGGTGAAGGAAGTGGAAGGGACCCCAGCAGTACCCTTGCTGGCAAGCAGCATCTGCTGCTCACACACATCTCCCCTAACATACCCCTGCCCTCTGGGGGGGGGAGGGAATAAGTCCTCTCCCTGTGGGATGTCGTTACTGCCAGACCCAGAGGGTACGTAGCATAGAGGGAAGTCGAGCTGCCCCATCACCCTCCTCCCACCTGCAAACTCACAGCCTGGCCAGCACCTTCCCATGCCTGCTTGTCACTGGGGTGAAGGGGTAATGAGGCTTCCCCCAGGATATCTGTGCCCCTGCCGGAAAGGGTCCACTGTCCAGGTCTCAGATGGCCTTGCTCGAAGCACATCGCCTTCATCTGAACTGAGACCTTTTGGTGTCATCTCAGAGATGAGGGCTAGGCTTCATGCACCCTGTCTCCTGGAATGACTGCCCTTCTCTTTGTTCTGGAAAGTTGGACCAGCTGCGGGGAACAAGCATCTGCTGCGCCAGCCTGCTGACCCCATGAGGACCTGCAGCAGGAGCACATAGCCTGCCTCCGTTCTCTCCAGCAGCCTCTGGACCAGCAGAAGCAGAGGTTGGCAGTGGACCTGGATGAGTGCTGTGTGCCACATCACCTGACGGGGAGCTGTCCCAGGAGACCCAGATATGTGAGTGGCATACAGCACTGCTGCCAACCACATGGTCACCGTGATTGAGTGGTCCAGTAGCCACAGTCCTCCCCCTCCCCCCCGCACCTGCTCCTTCCCAAGACCCCCCTGCTCCCACTCCCACCCCTTCGGATTCTTCCCCTAGTCCCCTCTCCCCCCAGCCAAGGAGGGCGCTGAACTCGAGGTGGTGGGACCACATGAGGCAGGTGCCAGTCCCAGCCCCATCCCTCAACCTCTCCTCTGCCCTCCTCTCAGGTTGTTTCCCAAGTCCCTCCACAGTTATATTTACCCCAAATTTTAAAAAAATAGTCTCTTGTTCCAAAAAAAGTCCAGTTTATTGGCGGGGGGGGGGGGGGGAGAAAGGGAGAAGTGTAGGATGAAAGGCACAGAGGGGTACTGCAGAGTCCCCTTGTGACCCACAGAGTCTCACAGGTGTCCTTATCTGAAACTCTCCCCTCAGGGCCTCCCTTGTTCTCACACAGGTTGTGCAGGACACAACAGGCTGACACCACTTGAGGGACGTACCACTTGCTGAGATCCAGATGGATGAGAAGACAGCAGAACCTCCCTTTGAGATGGCTGAAGGTACTCTCCACAACAATGCGGGCCCTGCTGAACCTGGCATTGAAGCATTCCTTCGTGGGGTCCAGGTGTCCTGGGTAATTAGCCAGGGGAGCAAGGGGTAGGCTGTGTTCCCCATGATACACATAGGCATGTCTCCAACTCTGATGGTGCGGTTGAGGAAAAAAGTGCCAGCTTGCATCTTCTGGAAGAGGCTGGAGTTCCTGAAGACGTGGGCATTGTGCGCCTTCCCCGACCACCTGACATTTAGCGAACTGGCCCCGGTTATCCAAAAGGGCCTGCATGACCATGAAAAAGTACCCCTTTCTGGCTGATGTAGTCCAAGACCTGGGAGTTGGCCCAGATGGGGATGTGGGTGCCATCAGTGCCCCCTCCTCACAGTTGGGAAGTCCATGGCATCAAAGCCAGTGATGATGGGGCCCACAACACCCAGGATGATGACTCTGTGCAGCAGGATGGTGTTGATGGCCCTCACCACCTGTAGAAGGAGTCAAACAGAGAATCACGGGGTTGCCAGGGCCTTTGGGAGGTCCCTGGGCCCAAACCCTTACCACATACCAGGACCAACCTCAGCTTGCTCCATCCCCCAGCAGGGTCTTTGTGAAGGCAGGAAGGTAGGGAGCTTCCACACACCCTGTCCCTTCCCTAGGGAGCCCCATTCCAGCAGTTCACTGCCCTCTTGGGGCAACAGCACAAGAGCAACATGCCTGCATGACCACGGCTCTGATGGTTGATCTCCCCATGCCAAACTGATTCCCAACAGAGTGGTAGCTGTCCATTGTGGTGAGCTTCCAGATGGCAATGGCAACCTGCTTCTGGAGGAGGATGGTGAGTCTCCTATGGGTGTCCCATCGCCAGAGGGCAGGGGCAAGCCACTCATAGAGCTCCAGGAAAGTGTCCTTCTGCATACAGAAATTCTGGAGCCACTTCTAGTCATCCCACTGCTCTAGGATGATTCAATCCCACCTGTTGGAACTGGTGTCCAATCACTAGAAGTTGCTGTGCACAGTGTGCAAGGTAGGGTGAGAGGTGCCATGCTGCATGAGCAGCATGTGGAGAGAGGTGAGGAGGTACCCCACAGGGAACAGCAGGTCCTGTTCCTCAAGAGCCACTAATTGCACCAGGAGTTACAGCAGCAGGTCCAAGAGTTGGTGACTACAGCAAGTCTGGCTCCATGGCTGGAGTGCTGTGGTGTCTGCTGTGGACTGCTGTCCTGATGCCCTGCTCAAAGTGCTTCCGGGGGGCTTTAAATGCGATTTAGGTGCCAATCAGTGTGAGCACTCTATTTTGAATAGCTCAGAGCTATTTCAATGGGCATTTGTAGTGTGGACGTGCTATTTCAAAATAAGCTATTTCAGGGGTGGGGTTCCCAAAAAATAGCTTATTTTGAAAAAAGCATGCAGTGTAGACATAGCCTAAGTGAGTGGTCAACATGGTGAAGGATAAATTTAATTCAACAAAGTGCAAGAAATATGTGAACTACTTAAATATACTTCAGGTGCTAAATGGATGGTAAGAATTCAGAAAGAAGACTTCTGAGGCATTTGCACAGCACAGTGATGTCTCTATCCAGTGCCCATCAGCAGTAATATAGATATGGAACTAATGATGTTACACCATTAATACTAATCTCTGGTAAACCCCACGAGCTCTGTCATGGGAAGACAGCTGTAAAAGATGGTCAGAGTCCCATAAAAGGCCTCTTTAATGGAACATACCCAGAGGATGTACTGAATAAGCACTCTCTTGTTCAGCCATGCCCACTTTTAGAGTTGTGCAGTCTGCTCCAGATCCCTAGAGAAGCAGGAATATGGGTAGCTAATTCCAAGTAATTTAGCCTGGGGCGAGTCAAACTCTAGAATAATTTTGTTCAGAAAGGAGGTAAATGGGAGTGGGGCATAATAGAGATATCCTGTGCCAAACAATGAATGGGACAGAGAGGGTAAATTGGAGCTTCCTGTTTACATTCTCAGAATAAAAGGACAAGGAGCCATTCAAGAAGCTGAAATGTAACATAATAAAACATCATAAAAAGAAATGCTTTTCCACACTGTACAATGTGGTGGAGGTGAATTTCACTGAATATTAAGATTTCTATTGATGCAAAAATGTTCAGTAGGACTCAGGAAAGAATTAGACATTTAAATCACTAAGAAAATTGTTACACTGCTATACTAAGATAAAAATATATAAGGAATACCAACCTTCATGCTTCAGGAAAAAGCCAACCACTAAGCGCTATGGTTAGAAAGAAACTTCATCATAGTTATGTGATGTGCATTTTGAGGAGAGGAGGGAGTTATGCATTCTCTTGAAGCACCTGCTGCTGGGTGGGCTGTTCTAACTTGTACTGGTGATCAAAGGGTTGCAAAGATGGCATCCTTGTTTTATCCCTCTTCCTTCAACTCAGTACAATGGTTCATGTGAGAAAATTGACAGACTGCTGACTGTATAACTAGAAGAAACCGTGTTATCTGAAAATGTTACAAATGTTCAGACCAATTATAAGAATTCATTTTTACAATCTTTAAGCCAATTTATGGGTACTATGCACTATTATAGTAGTAATGCATGGAATTTTTATAGTTGTATATAAAATGTTTTCTTCTCTGCAACATATACAACTAGCTTACTTACTTTCAATAGTATGCCATTACATTAAAAGTAGACTGCATTCAGCAACTCAATTCTCCAAAACTGCTGTAACAGAGCAGCATTATTGTTAACTCTCTCTATAGATACTTAAGACTAAAAGCAAAACGCAGACAATGCATGTTGCAATTTAATAGGAACAAATCTTCCAAAACCACTCATCTGAAAAACACTTTAAAATATTATGGTGTGCTCTAAAGTACATTACAATTCTTTACAATCAAAGGCACAAGAAGCAGACTTTGTCTACTTGATGTCTATATAGTATCTGGGAACAAGCCCCCCTGGCCCAGGTTGATCTATATGAG
The DNA here is from genome assembly GCA_019425775.1 of Rafetus swinhoei. NCBI lineage: Eukaryota > Metazoa > Chordata > Testudines > Trionychidae > Rafetus > Rafetus swinhoei. Next base: position 63,574,071 of record CM033427.1, read on the forward strand.
GCTTACATTAGTGCTCTAACAGCAGGAGCATAGCCAGTCTTTTGAAGTTGCAGCTCATGCTGGATGCTTAAAAAGGGAGGTGAGTAGAAGCTTCAACTTAAAGTGTCTATTTTTAGAGTGCTAGTGCGAGCCTTGCCAGTCCAGGTCAGGCAACATAGACTGAGAGGCTCACTCCAAAATGCTGAGTAGAAGTACCCTTAGTGATCCAATTTCTCTTTGGAGCAGGACCATGTCTTACTTTCTGCTGAGCACAATGGGAAGCTTATTGTGGCCAGAATATTTAGAAATTAATTTAATAGAGATAATATACATGATAATGTGATGTTTAAAATGATATAGGAACCAACTGCTTGAAGGCAGCTGATCCAGAACACACAAGGAAAACGATGGACTATTTTAGATATTATTTTGAAAAGCTGAGGCTATGTCTACATTACACTGATCTATCGGAAAAAGGTACGTAAATTGCACTCCGTTTTGAAAACTCCCAGTAAGCTCCTATCTGCATCATTAAGAATCTCCATAACTTTAAAAGTCTGAGCCCTAAATACATTTAAAAATCTGTCCAATAGTTCCTTCCATCAATCAGGATCCTACAGATTTGCTTCAAAGACTTGTCAATTAAATGAAAGAAGGGATCATTCTACCCACTATAGCTTGGGCCTCTCTAATCCAGCACCCTTGAGACATGACCGGTTCCTGAATGGGGAAATTTGCCAGACCAAAGGAGGCCCCTGCTACCGGCTCTCCAGACCACCTTCCTTCCCTGTTGCCGGCCTCAGCCGCACTCCCTTCCAGGCTGTGGGTCTGCTGCATCCCTGGCAGCCCAGATTGCCCAGGCCCCAGCCCCATGCTGAGGCTGCCATGTCTCTGGCCCCAACCCCGCTACTGTAGCTGCCGCAAGTGCCACGTCCCCAGCCCTGCTACTGGGGCTGTCATGGCCTCTGCTGCACTACCAGGGCTCTGGTGCAGGTCTCAGCCCCAGCCACACTGGGTTCCGAGCCACCAGCCCTCTTGCCACTGGGGCTCCCAGACAGGACTCCCCTGGTCCAGGAATACCCGTGGTCATGCTAGACTCCGGATGAGTGAGTCCTGGTTTTGGGGGAGGGTCCAAAATTCAGTCATATCTGAATGAAATATGGCAGCTTTTAACAGCACACAGCCAAACTACATGATTGTGTCTGAGATATATGCATTTGGATCAACATATCCATTTGGACAATTAGTTAAATGCATTAATATTACACAAGGGTGTGAGCAGAAGGGCTATAGCATAAAGGTAGCCATGCATTAATCCCTTGTGTGTGTATATACTGTAGTTCATACATTTAACATTATCTTGTGTTTCAATTTCTGATAGGACATATGTGCTAAGATTCACACGTGTGTAGTTGCAATTTGAAATACCATATATTTCAATTTGAAGGCACTTTGCTACTTTAACTGAATATAGTGTTGGTATAACATCCAAATGTTTTAATTTTTTTTAATGCAGATTTTTTTTGGAAGTGGTGATAGTAGAGAGGAACTTTCACTGCCAATCATTTGTTTATGTCGTATTCTTTTCTATATAGTCTTGTAAATGCTAAATCGTATACTGGAATCTGAATAAATAAAGACTGAAGTAAGGTCAAGTGTCAACCACTGTAATAGCAGAACACTTACAAGATGCAATGCTTTGTACAGCCGCTCCCCAAGTTACGAACAAGTTACGGACCAACATTTGGTCCATAACTCGCAGTGTTCGTAACTCGGATCCCATAGAGTTACATGGCGACCGCACTGTTTGTAAGCGCGGATCGCCGTTCGTAACTCAGATCCACATTTACGACCGCTTTGGTCGTGAGGATGTTCGTAAGTGGAGGTGGTCGTAAGTCGGGGAGCGGCTGTATCTAAAGTAGTCTTTAAAAAAACAGATATCACGCAGACAAAATAGATATATTGTTTCTTTCCATCTAAGTAAACTGCCTATTGCTCCTCTCTTTGGCAAAAATATCCTCAAGTATATAATGCAATCAGATGAAAAACATGTACTGGATTTTCATAATACAGCTTATGTTCCTGAAGCCAGGTCAATTTAGGCTATGTCTAGACTACAGGGTTTTTCCAAAAAAAGTGGCATTTTTTCAAAAAAACTTCACCTGCATCTAGACTGCCGCCGTTTTCTTTCTAAATTAAATCGAAAGACCATAGCGGTTTTTTCAACAGCGGTAAACCTCATTTTACGAGGAAGAATGCCTTTTTTCAAAAGAGCTCTTTAGAAAAAAGGCGTTCTTGAATGCAAACAGGGCTTTTTCGAAAGAGAGCATCCAGATTGCCTGGGTGCTCTCTTTTGAAAAAGCGAGTCGCTTTTTCAAAAAAAGCTGTGCCTGTCTAGACGCTCTCTTTCGAAAGAAGCTTTTTCTAAAGATTCTTTCGAAAAAGCTTCTTTTAAAAGAAGCATGTAGTCTAGATATACCCTTTAGAGAGGTATTATAAAATAATAATGGTTAAAGCTTGGATGAGATATCTATAGACTTTGGTACTGTTATTTCACAGCCTAATATTTCTTCCTATGATGGGAGCCTGCATCTGCAAATCCAAACTAAGGGTAGCAGCACAGATTTAGAATAATGCCTTTACTGCAGTATGCTTCCGCATTTTGCATGGTCTCATGTAAGCCATTTTGCAAAGGCTTCACTCTTCTTTTTCATTTATATGGTAACTCGAAAAAGCAAAATTTAGGTTGGCACCATGGTAGTTGTCCATTCTATGGTTTCCATAGACATGAAATGAATGTATGTTGTCCCTCCAAAGAAGGCTCTTGAGGGGAATGGTTTGCTAGACAGTTCATAGTTTAAATGTGTTCTTCACATTTGCATACTGAGCTGTCCTTCATTCTTCCATTTTTGTAGGAGGTAATCACAACATCCATATGAGCTTCCAAAGCAGTTTGCTGTGATCCATATTCGACATGGCGTGGTAAAGCCAGCAGTGGGTCTGTAGGATCTGTGATCAGGCCTTGATTTTTACCGCCACTATTTTCCCAGTCTCTATCACATATCTATTAATGACAGTCCGGAGGTTTTGCGAGCTTTGGTTCTTGGACATAAGGCAACATCTCAGGTGATTCTGGATGTCTTCATAGATGGGCAAGTCAAGATTCATTATTGTGCAGTCGTATTCTTGTGTTACTGTTGCTTCTCTTTGGATGGATGGTAGTAAAATATGCACAAAGCTGGGGAGCCACACTGTCAGTATTGACTTCTTAAGGATCCGGCTCCAGAGTGACCAGATAGAGGCAAGAAAAAATGTCTTCCTCTTTGTGGCCACTGTATCTGCCAGTATCTAAAAAGCCGACAACAAATTTTTAGTTAAATTAGCATAGATGATTAAAAGGTCTGGAACATGCATCATTTATAGTTCCTATCTTGCTCTGACTTATCACTTCATTTCCTGATGAAAGGCTGCCTTTCCCAGACATCCTTGACAGACACATAATGATCTGAAATCTAGTTTCTCAGTTCTTACAAGTACTCTATAAGACCTATTTTGCAGAATTTAAAAATGCCTGTTTTTCTCCAAAGGTAAAAGTCAAGAAAGTTCCATTAATTTTAATGGGCAATTTAGCGGTCTCAAGGTCTTTTACTGGCACTCAAGATCTCACACTCTTTGGAATTAAGACATATGAAAGTGAAAGTTGTTTCTATTTAAGGCAAAATGAGTTCTACAATTTACACAGGGAGGGGAGGAACACAAACCCAGAACATTCCTTTAAAAACTGTATATGTTAGAATAACTGCACAATGTCACCATTTTGTTTATTCTTCATTTTCTTTCTTCAAATCCCAAACAATAAATCAGTATTTCTAACAAACTTAAAACTTGGCTAACTTTATATTTTGCTCTCAGACCTACCTTTAACACTCACACATTTCAGCTTTAAGCCAATATTCTCTCACTTCAGCAGTGAATTTGCAGAGTGTTTCAAATGAGACATTTAAAATTTCACTTTAAGTTTTTCTTAAATCTCATTCAAATATACTGTGACCATTTGTCAATCCTTCACTCTCCAGATAGCTGAATGTTAAAAATGTTAACACTGTTCAGTTCGGGGTGTGTGTGTGTGTGTTGAGTGAGAGTTAGAAATCAAATTGCAAAGATTTCATTAGCAATACATTTAATAGTTTTGCGGTTATTTTTAATTATTAACCTGTACTATAAGTTCAAGGACCATTCCAGTTATTCATCACTGGTACACCTGAAGCTTAAGTTGTATTGTTGTAGTAAGTGAAATAGGTATGCTAGATATCCTTGTCCCCTGTTTAATCTCCAGTGTTCTTCCTTGAATTAACAATTGCAGTCTAGCTATACTTTAGCTAACCACTTGAAAGGTGGTTATAAATGCCTTAGACTATGTGGTGACACAGAGGCCCAGTTATGGTTCACTACTATGTGTCTGAAACTGATATAAACACAAAAGGTGGAATATATTACTGGAAAACTAAAAATTTGCTGATCATTAATATTCTTGCGTGATGTATGTATGGTGTGTACACAAAGAATTAGTGATATGTGCTAGCATTATGCTCTTGCTATGTGTTTGGCAAGCAATGTATTAGCCCAGCAATGGAACGTGTATTTATTTGTGGAACCAATTCCAACTTAATAGTCAGGCATAGACAATGAAGATATATTTACATACTAGACAAAGAAAGCCATCGTCCTACAGAGAGGGGTGATAGCCTCTTAAATATCAAGACGGAGGGTGAATCTCAAATGAGAAGTAATTGAATCAACTGAGTGTGTACAAGATTACTACAAAATATAAAAGTTTGCAGTCTAAGGGCTTTTACAAAAACTAATGACACGATGATTAATATAATGTGAAAGGTATGTTAACTCTATATAAGAAATCATGATTAATCACTAATGTTATGCTTTAAAGTTTGGCACCAAAGGGAGAGAAACAGTTTTCTCCAGCCAGGAGGGAAGTCAGCTCTCTAGCTTTCTACCAATGAAAATAAACAAAGTGAGACCAGAAAGAATGGAAGCCCCATTTACATATGAATCAGAAGGCAGATGGGAAGTTCACAGAAGAGGAAGAACAGCATGGCTATGTCTACACTATGGCTTTTGCCGGAAGAGGCAATGCAAATGATTAGCATTTTCTCGTGCTTCATTTGCATAATCTCTTCCGATCTGTTTTTCCGCAAGGGGTTTTTGTGAAAAAACAAGCAGTGGGGACGTTTCCTTTTTGTGCAAAAACCCCTTTTTGTGAAAGATTGTTATGCCTCCCCCAAGGTTTTTAAATCTCTCTTTGTTCCAACCCCTAATCATTTTTTGCCCTTTTCTGAACCTTTTCCAATGATAATTTATCTTTTTTGAGATGAGGCAACCACATCTGTATGCGATATTCAAGATGTGGGCGTACCACGGTTTTATATAGAGGCAATAAGATATTCTCTGTCTTCTTCTCTTCCTTGCAGCCACCTCCCACATGCTGCACCGCAACCTCCTGTCCCGAGTCCAGTGTCCTTGGCCCCAGCCTGGAGCCCCCTTCTGCACCCTAAACACTTCATCCCCAGCCCATCTGAGCTCAGTCAGACCTTCTACCCTCCTGCTTAACCCATAGCCCCCGCCCACGCACGGAACCTCACTGATCCTAGGCAGACTCACAGAATTTAATAACCCTGGGCCCCCAGAACAGCTAATCCAGCCCTGGCCGCGTCGAGACTCGGGGCTTCCATCTGCAGCAGCTGGAGCAGGAGCGAGCCCCGGTGTCCCCCCGAGCGAGGATCCGCCGGTGCGGGCTGTCTCTCAGCCGTACTCCCCGCGGTGGAGTGCCGGGGGTGCAGTAGGGTAGGAGGCGCGTTTGGTACTGGGGACTCGGTCCCTGCCAGGACAAGCCTCGTGGGGGGAGAGAGAAACCCCGAGCGGACCCAGATCGGAGTCGCGGCGGAGCTCGTGCCCTGGGGGCTGCGGGCTGGCGGCGGCACGAGGCGCAGCGAGGCTCGCTCCCCAGGTGGTGGATGGTGCAAGTGGGGGAGGAGGCAGGAGCCAAGGCCGGGCACTTCCGGCTCGTGCCTGGCCCCACAGCGCGGGGTGTGTCACCCGACTGCATCCCCCCGCGCTCCTCGTTCACACGCTGGGCCCCGCGCAGCACCCGACACCCCCTTCCGCCCGGCGCCGCACTCGGCAGCCGGGAACCCGCCTCCCCTACGCAGGCGCCCCTCTGGAGCTTCACTGGCGCATGCGCAAAGCGGCTGAGGCATGGCGCGCCGCCCCTCGATCCCCGGATAGCAACAGCGGCGGCCGGGGAGCGTCCGTGGCAGCGGCCGCCCGGCCGGACATGGGAACTTCCGCTTCCTGTGCCGCAGCTGCAGGGCCCGGCCGCGCTTAGGCCGCGGCGGCTTCCCCAGGAGGCGCCGCGATGCGGCTGCCGCTGCGCTGGCTCGTGGGCGGGCTGCTCGTGGGCGCGCTGTGCGGGGCGGCTCGCGCGGCCATCAGCGACCCGCCGGCCCCGCAAGGCAGCAGCAGCAGCAGCAGCAGCCCCGGGGAGGCGACGCGGAGCAGCAATGGCAGCAGCAGCAGCAGCCTGGCCGCCGTGTCCGTCCCGTCCCAGCAGAACCAGCCCATGACCCAGCGCGCCCTGGTCGTGCTCGTGGTGGCCAGCGCCGCCCTCATCGTCTACTTCGTGATCCGGACCGTGCGGTGAGGGGCCGGGCCGAGCGGAGGCGCGGGGAAGGGGCGGTGCTTGCCCTGCCCTGCCCCAACCTCCAGACCCGGCTTCGGCGGGGCTAGTCCTGCTCTGTGAGGCGTGGGCGACTGCTGCCTGCGGGGGGGGCAGGGCGGGCCACCTAGAGGAACAGGAAGGGGGCACCCCACTTAGGAATTAAAATTTGGTGGGGGGACGGGATTGGTGCACCTCCCGAGTACCAGCAGGAGTCACCTATGGTGGGAGGGTCTCTCTGCACACATGGGGGGGTTAGCTATGCCGTAATTGAATAGTTGTGTAACTGCATGCAGTCTTAGTAGTTACATGACTATTTGATAGTCCCTGAAGGTAGCAGCAGAGTGAGGTAGCAGGTGGAGGTGATCTGTGAGAAGAGCCAGTTTAAAAACCAGCTCCCTTCATGGACCAGCTGCCTGCCGCCTGGCACTGCTGCCTCTGATACAGAGCATAGCAGAGTAGGGTGCCTGCAACCCCTGTCCTGGCAGGAGTCTGAGCTTCCCATGAATAGAGGCTGCTCCGTGGGATGCAGAGCAGCCTCTACCTGTGGGGAGCTCGGATCCCCTGTGGACAGGATCTGCATCCACAAAGAAGCCTTTGCCCATGGCGGGCCCAGGCTCCAGGGGAGCTTGGGCTCCCCATGGACAGGGGCAGCTCCAGCTCACCGCGGACAGAGGCTGCTCCATAGGATGCTCTGGGCGGAGCTTGGGCCTGCTGTAGATAGAGGCTCCCCCCAGCACCGGCTCCTGCTGCACAGGGAGCTGGCTTGAAAGCCGGCTCCCTGTACATATCTGCTCCAGCCTACTCTCCTCACCCTCTGCACTGCTGCCTCTCTATCAGAGGCAGCAGCCCGGGTGTGAAGAAGGGGCAGGTGGATCTGGTGCTACTTAAAGCCAGCTCCTCACGGGCACCAGCTCCCGCTCTCCCTGACCCCCTTGCTGCCTCTGTTACAGAGGCGTGGGAAGGAATGCATGTAGTCGACAAGATTAACTGATATGCCCAGGTTATCTGTTAATTGTATAGTCAACTACATGCTGACATCCCTAGTTGCTAATAAGCATTGATGTGAGATGTTATGAAGGCCCATATGGTGTAGTGCACCCTGTCCTGGAAGTAGCCCGTGGGGTATGACATAGATATCTCCCACTGTACATCTTCTGCAGGAGTAATTGCTCTAGCATTAGCCTTACACTCTCATGTCCCCTCACCTCCCATTCCTTAAGCTGTTTTGCCTTCTTATTGATGGCAGTCACTTTGAAGGGATGAGCAGTTCTTTGCCATCTTCCTGGACTGAAGGTAACAAGTCATGTACCATTCTAAAATGTTGACAGCATAGTTAAAAATGCCTAACCATAAATACAGTCTCACATGTTAATTTCCAAGTGCTATTGTCACATTTTAAACCCAATCAGAATCTTGCTGTAAGAATCCCCATTGTTTTGATCACATTACCTCCTTTCCTTGTCTATCTGCACATGTCTACTCAAGCACACATTACTTGTGTTCTACAAAATTAATGAAAATGAGTACCTATGCTTGTCTGCTACTTAGTGAAAATGAGTACTTACCATGATGAAAGAAGCTCTTATGTTGACTTTTAATGGTTTTGTGGAGAAACATTGATTTAAAAGTCCTCTGTGGCTTAATGTTTACTTACTTTTTGAGACTTGGGGCTGATATACACTACTGCTTACGTCAGTATAACTTGTGTCAGAGGTGTAAAAAAAAAAAAAAAAAAAAAAAAAAAAAGTTACAGCAACTTAAGTCCGGTGCACACAGGCTCTATTGAGAAATGCTCTCCTGGTGACATAGTTTCTGCGTCTTGCAGATGAGGAGTATTCATGCAGAGGGGAGGGGAGAGTGCTTTACCATTGCCAGATCGTGTTTGCACGAGGGATGTTAAATTCCTGATAATCCGCTAAATCGAGTAGTAGATGGAATTTCCACTAACTACTTGATTAGTCGATAAGGGGAGGGGTGCTCACTACCCCCTGCTTTTGGTCTGCAGTTTAAATGTAGTAGGAGCCAGGCTGCTCCTCTCCTTATCGACTAATCGAGTAGTGGATAGAAATTCCATCAGTTACTAAATTAGCTGATTATCCACGATTTAAAATCCCTAGTTTAAGATCCCCTGGCGGCTCTTACTACATTTAAAAGGCAGAGCTGCTGCACTCCTGCCCCCCATTCCCCTGTGATATGGTGCTGGGGGAAACTGGCTTTTAAGCTGGTTCCCCACAGCACCAACTCCTGCTTCCCCCACCCGCTGCCTCTGATATAGAGGCAGCAATGGGGCGAGGGGGTAGAGAATGCGAGTAGTCAACTCGACTACCTGATAAGCCTAGGCCAGTGGTCTCCAACCTTTTTACATCCAAGATCGCTTTTTAAATGTCAGAACAAGCCAAGATCTACCGCCCCGCCCCTTCCTCTCTATTCTCCTCCTCTCCATCACTTGCTATCCCCAACCCTTATCCTGCTGCTTTTTTCCCCCCAGTTCTTCTGTAGGAAGAGGTTTTTCCAACATGTGGCCTGTCTAGACTGGACCAAATGTCAGAAAAACCCCTTCTTTTGGAAGCCCCCTTATTCCTCGTGGAAAGAGGAATATAGGGGTTACCGAAAGAACACGTTTGCTCTTCCACTAAAAAAAGCAGAAGAACAAACGCATCCCTGGATGCAGAAGACTTTTTCTGGGAAATCTCTGGAATCCTGAAAAACTCCTGCAGTCTAGCCTTACCCTTGCTGGGTTGAGGCAGAATGTGTAGGCTCTGGGGTGGGAATGAGGGATTTGGGTGTGGGAAGGGGTGAGAGATGCAAGCTCTGGGAGGAAATCTGGATGCAGGAGGAGGTGGAGAAGGGGATGCTGGGTCGGGGAGGGGGCTCCAGGCCGGGCAGTGTTGGGGTCAGATGTAGGGTTAGGGTACTAAGCAAGCCACAGGCTTGTGGATATGAGGGTGCAGGAATTTGGGTTAGGGTATGTGAGGGGCTCAGGGCTGGGGGTTCCAGTGTATGATTGGTTCAGATCGAGGGTCTGGGGGAAAGGGGAGTGCAGGAGTGTTCAGATGCTGTGGGCAGATGGGGGCTTAGCCCCAATTGGGGGTTTGTTGGCCAGGCTTCTTTTTTAAATAGAATACTATGTCAAACACAAAAAGTTTCTGCATTGTCTTTATTTATGAGAAGGGCAGGGAACCTGTTTTGAGTCAGGGGGTCACTGACTCACAGAAAAGTCAGTTGGGGCCACACAAGTGAGATGCAAAATAAAAACTCCTCCAAAACCCCCACAAGCCTCGCTAATGTGGCCCCAACTGTGCTGGTGGGAGCAGGGGACATGGTATTGGGGAAGGGTGCCAAGGGGTACCGGGACAGGGTGCTGGGTAGGGTGCCAATGGGTGCTGGGGCCCCGAACGCCTCACGATCAACTGGTCGAGCCCTCCCGATCGACCAGTTGATCACGATCGACGGGTTGGTGACCACGGGCCTAGGCTTATCGGATAGTCTACTACTCTTTTACATCCCCGGTCTTCACCAGACATGCTACAGTGATGCAGCTGAACCAATGTAGCACTGTAGTGTAGACTTGCCATTGTATGTCATCAAGCCAATAATACTGACCCTCATTGCTCGCTTGTCATTATATTTCAGCAAAGAGCTTAGTGCTCCCCCCACCCCCGATGTTGTGCCTTAAATGAAGAAAGAGTTCCTTTATAATAATCTGCAAAGACATTAAACTTCTCTAATTTAAAAGTTTCCTTAAAACCTGCATTTGATGCGTTGCCTAAAACAAAATACCAGACAATAGTTAGGCAGTTCTAGTTCTGTGACTGCTACTTATTAAGCTAATCATAAGTGTCACTGTTGCTTCTTCCCATACACCTCTCCAGAAGAGAAGCAGTCTCAAGTCTATTGTTGCATGCATATACTGAAGTTTCTCGCTCTCTATTTAAAGGTGCCTCCTGTTCCTTAGATAAACTTTCCATATGACACTGAAGGTCAGACTCTGGGTCTCTATGGAGCTCCATCAAATAGCTGAAGTGGAAGTCTTTACAGTATTATACCAGGGTAGCTGCAAGAAAAGTGATCAACATCCTCCAAATGTCCTTCTCTTAAATATCTCTTTAAGCTAGACTTTTCTTAAACAACCGTCTCCCACAAAAATAGAAAGTCATATCCTTCCTGAATCCGTTACCTGCTGAATGACTTCTTCTCTGATGGGCATGAGGAAAAGCAGAGCCCTGGCGTAGTGATGTCTACTAGTTTTCTGTATGACTCTGATTACTTTGCATTGTGAGATTTGAGGCCTTCCGCAACAGAGTTTCTGCCTAAACTAGCCTGGGTTTTACACTTGACATGTTCCTAGCTGTAATAATTGTCTCTTATTAGAGAGAGAAAGAGAGCACAGAGTTCCAGGGAGAAAGGGACAAAGTTCATATTCCTTGTGTGGGTTTTGGGGGGGAATTAATTAGGTGCTACCTTAATTTTGAACTTTTTGAGCTCCAGCTTGTAGGTGGGGTTTTTTTTTGGTTTTGTTTAAAGCACTTTGTATTAAGGATGTTAAGTGTCAACTAATTGACTAATCGAATAGTCAATGCAAAATGTATCGACTATTCGATTAGCTGATAGGGGGCCTCCCACCTTTGAAGTATAGCGTGGAGCCTGAGTTCAGCGGGGGACTTCCCAGCTGACCCCAGGCTCTGTGCAGCGCTGCCGCTTTGAAACACTGCGGGGAGCCCGATGCCGGGCTCCGTGCTGCGTTTCAAAGTGGCAGTGTTGCACAGAGCCCAGGGTCAGCTAGGGAGTCCCCCGCTGATCCTGGGCTCCATGCGGTGCTGCCACTTTGAAACGCCGCGTGCAGCCTGGGGACACCCCAGCTGGCCCCGGGCTGCATGTGGCATTTCAAAGCAGCAGTGCCACATGGAGCCCAGGGTCTGGCCCCAGGTTGCAAGTGGCGCTGCCGCTTTAAGGTATCTACTCTTCTCCCTCCTCCCCTCTCACTTGCTGCCTCTATCTGGTAGAAATCTGGCTGCCTCTATCTGGTAGAGGCAGCCTCTACTGCTGCCTCTATCTGGTAGAGGCAGCAAGGGGAGGGAGCGACTAGTCAACTATCGATAAGTATTTGCTTATTGGATAGTTGACTAATCCTTCATATCCCTATTTGGTATGGGCACTTGAGAAACCAGGCATGTTAACTGTACTCATCTAAGCTATTTAAACCTGTGCTACGAAGGTATACAATCCTGGAAAAATTACTAGTTGTTTAGCTTTTTTCAATCACAACACGGTATCCCTCTCCTTTTACCAAGAAGTTATGTGAAATCTGAGTCTCACACTAATGCATAAAGTACTTTTACTTTCCTCTTACAACATTTTAGCACACTGTTTTTCAGTGATTTTATTTTCTTAAACAATGGAGCTTATATATACAATATAGCTCTTCTTAAAAAAAAGCCTTCAGTATTAAATTTGTTTATATTTCATTGGATGCTAACTTGTATTTGAAAAAGGTAAATAGAAACTCACAACTTACCATATGTATGCCATTCATTGCTATATGCTGTTTGCTCCTCTCTAAACTTAAGTCTCGGTATTTTTTTATGTCCTCTATGTCAATCTTGCCATGTATCTAATCATATCTTACTGATATTTGGTGCTCTTCTACTCATATCTGGGAGTATGCAAGCTGCTTGCACATACTAACATGGCCAGGGACAGGTGCAAGTGAGCCTAGTGACTGCCCCAGTGGGTAGGGCTGTGGGCCGTACAGCCACACCAGAGGAGCTGCCAAAATGGAGTGCTGGCTCCTACAAGCTGTGGCTCGACATTCTGCTGCTTTCACCACTGAGGTTCCCAGTAGAGCCCCGTAGCTCCGCAGACATCTGCTTCGCATCTGCAAATGTAAATTTTGTATCCATGCAGGGCTCTATCCATCAATAATCGGTTTCCCTAATAGACTTTTAGGTGGGACTTTGTTGGAGTCATTTTAAAATTACACATAAATGGGATCAACCCTTTCTCCTTTATCCATTGTTTCTCTGACCTTCTCAAAGAAGTCGAGATTCATTTGTAAGCCCTTCAGAAAAAAGAAGAGCTTGTATGTGTGCCTGAGGCTTATACAGGTGACACTAAAGTACAGATTCTAATAATGGATTTGAGAGGCACAATTTTCTTTATCTGTGTTTGCTACATATTGTTGCCTTTTATGTGATCAGTGAGGACTAAACTATCAAACAAGAGTGGAAAAAAACCCAAATAATTATTGGAGTTAAAAATAGAAACTCTTCAAAAAATGCAGTTCTACTGCAGCATTATTTATGAATTTAGCATGTGTATCAGCTCATTGTTGACTTTCCTGGTCCTGCAAAGACATTGCTGACTTTCCTGGTCCTGCAGATGAGTCGTCTCCTGAAGTAGAATGAGCCTCTTCATGTGTTAAAATTAAACACACATGTAAATCTTTGCAGGACCATAGCCTAAATAGATAGTGCAAAAGGAGGATCAACACACAAACTATTTTTAGATAATGACAGGTACAAGTCATGTCAATTTCTTGACTTTATTTCTAAACTAGCACATGTATCCAGCATTGCTTGGATCTTCAACTGAAGTGTTTTTTTAAAACATAAATGAAAAATGGACATGCTTTATTTAAATGATTGTACTTTTTTTAAATGAAGGAAAATGAAGGCTGGAGTTAGAGTTCGGGGGTAGGGCAGGGTAGGGCTTAGGGCAGAGGATTGGCAGATATATGCAGGGATCTCAGGGCATAGGGATGGGGGGTGCAGGACTCAGGGCAGGAGGCTCAGGACAGGGGGCTGGGAGGTGTGGCTGTAACAGGGCCCCCTGTAGCAAAGAGGGTGGTGCCGCTCTGGCCGCAGCTCCTCTCAAGAGGCCATGGCACTGCTCCTCAGCCAGCAGCTCCTTCCAAGTGTGCTCCTTCCTGTGTGCTTGTCAGGTGGGGGTTGAGGCTCTGCAGGCCAGCCCCAGCCTCCAGCTCCTCCACACTGCAGCCTGTCAGAGTGGTGGGGCAGCCCTCTGATTTCTGCTGCCCCTCTGTCCTGAAGCTGCTCTGGGGGGAGGTCTTGCTTGGGGCAGTGACCCCCCCCTATCCTGCAGCCTGGCCCCAGACTTCAGCTGTCCCCCTGCCTTGCAGCTGATCAGGGGAACGGGGCTGCAGAGGCTACCCCCAGCCTCCAGCGGCTTCTTCCATCCTGCAGCCTGTTTTGGGGGCACCCAGAGGGCTGGCCAAGCTCCATATGCTACCCCAAGCCTTTAGGACCTACCCATGGCCTGCAGGCTATCTGAGGATGTGGCAAGGCTATGTGGGCTATCCCAAGTCTAGTGACTGTTCCATGGCCTGTAGGCTTTCCACGGCGGGAGTGGGGTAAGCTCCAGAGTTTGGGCAGTGAAGCTCCTTACTGATGTGCTGGCAGGCAAGATGGCAGAGCCCCAGCCCTGTGGGTCACACTCTTGGTGCTGCAGCTGCTCCCCATGGCCACTCTCAGTATCTTGTCCCTCCTCTTTGTGCCCCTCCCTTCATGTTTCTCCACTCTCTGCCCCCTTCCTTTCCAAGTTATGGAAAATAGTCCCATTCCCAGCACTTCCTGTTTTCTAGGCACAACCAAACTCTGACCTTGGTTTAAGTTATGCTAAGAGGAAGCTGCATACCAGATTTGGTAGTTCTAGCTCTTACGGTTTAGGAAGAGTTCTTGGATAGACTAACAGATGGACTCAGACAGTTCTCCTTTTAAAACAGGGGTGTAGAGCTGAGTATGACAGACAAACAAAAAGAGCAAATAGCAAAGTAGCAGATGTTAGTGTTCAGAGGTAGGACCCTGTTTCTGAATATGGAACACTTGGGTAGGTGACTACCTATCTGATCCACTGTTACTGTAATCTACAAAAATTTAGGTGCACAATTTTTTTATGCATGTTTTTGTACAGTTTTAGGTCTCCCTTTTGAGAACTTGACTCTCAGGAATGTTGCTCTTTGATATTTTACTTTTACTCCATTGAGATAAAGAAAATGTTTAAAATTATTGCCATATATTAAATAGCATGCAAATATGAAGGCTATCAGTACAAATCCTATAATTTAAGAGACTAAGACTAACAGTAATTTCAGTTTTCTGTTCTAGCAATTTAAGGATATAAACTTTAAAAACTTTGTATTTCAGACTCAGAAAAAGAAACAGGAAGACCCGAAGATACGGAGTTTTGGACACCAACATAGAAAATATGGAGTTGACACCATTAGAACAAGATGACGACGATGATGATACAACATTGTTTGATGCCAATCATCCTCGAAGGTTAGTGATTAGAAATGTAATGTACTCTTGTAGGAGTGGAGTTATAGTGATGGTCAGACAACTTCAATATATACTCAAAAGTACAGTACGTACTAATTTTCAAAGGAAGTAGTTAGACCAGGGGTGTCACACTTACTTGACAAAGGGACAAATAACAGTGTTACATGTAGCCAGTGGCTTTTACCTGTGGTTACTTTGTCTGGACTCTCAGCTTACATTCTGAAAGTCTGGTGAGCAATGTAAATGCAACAAATGGGAGCCTAAATCAGGGATGGGCAACCACAAATAGTGGGTGGGCCTCATGAGTGGCCCTCCTTCACGCTGTGGCCTCCCTTGTCGGGCCCCACTCCCTGACATCTCTCTCACACACTGGAGTCCCGGAGCCCCACACTTACCTGCTCCTCTGCCTCCCTCCCAGCACTTTCAGAGCATGTGATTCACTTGATTTGTGCTCCATCCCGCTCCTCCCCTTCCATCCCAGAGCTGGAATACCATGAGTAGCTAATTTGCAGTGTTCCAGCTCTGGGAGGGAGAGAGAGGAGCAAGTATGGAGCGGTAATTTGCATCTCCTCTGAAAGTGCTGGGAGGCGTAATTTGCATCTCCTCTGAAAGGCGTAGGAAGTGCAGGGCTGTGCCAGTAGCACACAGGAAAGAAACAGGCAGGGGGTCAGTGGGTTGTAGGTGGAGCCCCAGTGGGCTGTATGCAGTCCACAGGTTGCATATCACTGGCCTAAACATAGGCACTTTTTAAAGTGGCCTCTCTCTCAGAAGTTGTATACATCCACAGTCTTGACTTCAGTATGAGTTGGAGATGCTAAACTTAGGCACTTTAATCTGTATATAGGAATCTGGCTGTTCCTAATGTAGAGTTCAACAAGGGGAAACTGCAACAATAATTGAAAATCTAATTTTGTTTACTTTTGGGTGTATGTGCCACAATCTTCCACACTTCTATGTAGAACAAGCATGCTTCACAATTCTGTGCCTCTTTCTAATGCTGGGGTTTGTGCGCAGTGTTCCCTGTAAGCTGCGTGTGGCTGCTCAAAAACTTCACTTTTCCTCTTATAGCTAGGAATTCGGAAGTTACTTTAATAGGCTTTCCATAAAATGCCAACAAGTTGGCAAGATGTAAATGTTTTTCAGGTGTATAAGGAATCTTGCAATCTGTGGCTCTAAAGTTACTTTGTACTCCTGTAAACGAATTTTGTGTAAAGCAAGGAGGAATCTGAGATGCTTTCAGATTCTGCTTCATAAAAAGATTAAATGTTATGTCACATGCTAAGAAGTATAGTATCTGACCTAAAAAGAATGTATAGCTAGTGCAGGACATCTTCCAAGCTCAACATAGGAAGAGCTCTGTGTAAGCTGAAAAACATGTCTGTCTCGCCAACAGAAGCTTCAGAGGGGTAGCCGAGTAAGTCTGTAACAGGAAAAACTTAAAAAGCAACAAATAGACTAGTAGCACCTTAAAGACTAACCATATACTGTTTTGTTAGTCTTTAAGATGCTATTAGTCTATTTGTTGTTTTTTAAATTTTTCACTAACAGAAGTTGGTTCAATAAAAGATATTACCTCACTGACCTTGTCACTCACATAGCAATGAGGCAGATTAATGTTTGTAGAATTTCAATGCTATAATCCACTCCAGTCTGTCACAAACAGAAGTTTCCTTTGGAGAAGAAAAGTACACATAAGCATCAATTTCCAGTACATATTTTTTTGTTTTGGCAGATTATAACAAGATTCAGTCTAATTTCTTTCCTCTTAGAAATCTTCTTCGGATCATATTATAATTTGATACTGCAGCATTTATCAAATGTTTTCACTACCATACTTTCTACCTTTGTTGGTCGTTCTCTGAACTTAAAATCACATTCTACAAATATGCTAAAAATCAAATACATGAGCCCTTATGTGCAAGAAACCATCTTCTGCACCCTATTTTTTTAAAATCTGTACTCTATATTTATAGATCAAATTTCCCCAAATATTCCATTATATGTTAGCTAATTAATTGAATACTATGGTATATAATTTTGCATAGTATTCCTATAATTTCTTTCTACATTGAGGCATTTCTGAGATTGTTCATATATTGTATGATCCTCTTAGCCATGCAACCTGTCATGAAGTACCTAAATCTAAGTGTGCAAAGCAGGTTGCAGTATATGCTGTAGAGCATCATATCTTTCTCCCTTAACAATAAATGAGGAGGCATGGGAGATGAGAACTGCTGACACAAGCGTGTTTGAAAATGAAGGCTGCCTTCATTTTTTCCATTTTGCCAGCCAAATAGCTGTGATGTAAAGAATGTGTAGGGGTATCCTTAGCAGCCTGAAGGCTAAACATGTTGCTGTTTGGTGTAAAACTAAAATGGACAAATTTGACAGTTGATTAGGTTTTGGTACAATCCCTTTCAGACTTAATCAATTTTCATGAGCTATTCAGTGCTCTGAATCCTATTTGGTTCCCCTTCAAAATATACTTCTGGAACTTAGGTTGCCAGTGCAGTGGCTAGCAGCTGGAACCTTCTGTTTAACAGTTCAGAGAGATCTTTTTAGAATTACCCTCCATGTGGACTATGAGAGTTACTCCATAATTTTATGCCTTGACCACTTCAGTTTATGCTTCATTATTTGTGGTGCAGTTGTTGAAATCCATGCACTTATGCTTAATGTAAGTATGCTGCAAGATAGCTTCTGAATCATTTAAACCAACAAAGATCTGAATTTGGAACTGTTTGGCCTCTTCCGCTCTCACTCTGGCATCTTCTGGCCTGAGATTTAAAAGACTTTTTATGAAATGCTTTTTAATATGAAAAAAACCCAGTCTAATCTCAATTCAGTGGTCTTTGAGTTGAGCGTATGCACTGCAGAGCACAATCACTTATCCCTAAGCTCAACCATACCGAGATGACTATAGAGATGACTGAAAATAATTTGGCAGCAGCTCCTGTCCGTGGGGTGGGTTCAGGTTCCCTGTGGACAGAAGCTGCTTTGGCAACTCCAAGCTCCCGGCAGACAAGGGTTGCTGCCACAAGCAGCCTCTGTCCACGGGGAACTTGGGACCCCCCCGCCACCTCCCACAGACAAGGGCTATTGCCGCCCCATGATGCTGACCCTGTATCAGAGGCAGCAGCATGGGATGGCAGGGGGCTCCCCAGGAGTGGAGTTAGGAGCGTGTAGTCATGTAGCTGCTAACATTTGATGAGAGAATCTGCATGCGTATATGCAGGGCTCGACAAACCGCTGTTTCTACTCGCCCATGGCGAGTAGATTTCAGCTGGTCGCTCCGTGCGCCCAATTCACCAGCGCTGCACACATGCGCAGTGCCAGTCTGGCACATGCACAGTGCGGGGCTGGCGAGTAGCTCTCGCCGCAGTTTGTCGAGCCCTGCACATATATATATATATATATATATATATATATATATATATATATATATATTGTTCCCAGCAAAATGACTGACGAAGTATTTTATCAACTATAATATAGTAAAGCATCCTGATTGGTTAATAACTTGAATTGATTAATAATTAAATCACAGTTTGTTTTAATATCATGTCTCCTGCAGCTCTTTGCAGCACATCAAAGAGCCCCTTGCGACTTGCAAGCCTCAGTCTGAGTGTCACTGACCTGGAGTTTCAGTTAACTAATTTAGAAAATCATAGTTGTACTATGTACACAACACCGACAAAACATAAATGATATCTCCAAAAGAGAATAGTTAAAGGTTCATATTTAAGGAATATTAAGGTAAAAGTGTGGCAGAGAACTGAACTTGTTGTTTTACGTTTCTTGCAGAGGAAAGTGATACAAAGTTCAAATTCATTATTCAAGTGTCTTGAGGATGTCTAGGGCAAATTGCTTTCAAGGATTTCCAATTTCATTCAGTCAATAATATATGAAAAGATTAATCTTGTAAATATATGTAACTCATAAACTTGATACATACTGTCAAATAAATTGTGCAATATAACCTAGTAGAGAACATCATAAGAACAGCCATACTGGATCAGACCAACGGTCCATTTAGCCCAGTATCCTTCTGTCAACAGTGTCCAATACCAGATGCCCCAGAGGGAGGGAACACAACAGGTAATCTTCATGTGATTCCTTCTCTGTCACCCATTTTCAGACAAACAGAGGGTAGGGACACCCTCCCTACCCATCCTGGCTAATAGCCATTGATGAACCTAACCTGCATGAATCTAACTCTTTTTTTTTTTTTTTTTTTAAACCCTGTTAAAGTCTTCACCACATTCTCTGGCAAGGTGTTCCAGAGATTGACTGCACAGATTGAAGAAAAAAATCCTTTTGTTTGTTTTAAACCTGCTGCCTATTAATTCCATTTGGTGACCCCTAGTTCTTACATTGTGGGAATAAGTAAAGAACTTTTCTTCATTCACTTTTCCCACACCAGTTGTGATTTTATAGACCTCTATTATATCCCCCCTTTGTCTCCTCTTTTCTAAGCTGAAAAGTCCAAGTCTTTTTAATCTCTCTTCATATGGGACCTCTTCCAAACCTCTAATAATTCTTGTTGCCCTTTTCTGAACCTTTTCCATTGCCAGCTTCTCAAGAGAACTTAGAAAATAACAGCTTCAGAGGGGTAGCCGAGTTAGTCTGTAACAGGAAAAACTTAAAAAACATCAAATAGTCTAGCAGCACCTTAAAGACTAACAAAACATGTAGATGAGCGCAACCCACTTCTTCACATGACAAATATGAAGCAAAAGGCACAGAGGTATTTTCCTCTTGCTCATGGTATATGTAGTACCCTGAGCTTTCTGGGCACAACCCATTTCTTCAGATGACCAGAGTATAGGAAGTCCAGATCCAAGAATAAATGAGGGAAGGGGGGGAGGGGAAGGAGAAGGAAAACAACAATGGTCCTGTAGCACATTAGAAATTAACCAAAAAATTATAGAGATAGTATTATTAATACAGAGGTATTTTCCTCTTTGCTCCATCTTTGTCTTTTGAAGAAGTGGTTTGTGCTCACAAAAGATCATGATACTATATGTACCATGAGCAGGAGGAAAATACCTCTGTGCCTTTTGCTTCCTATTTGTCATGTGAAGTAGTGGGTTATGCCCACGAATGCTCATAATACTATCTCTCTATTTTTTTGGTTAATCTCTAATGTGCTACAGGACCATTGTTGTTTTCTAAGTTATTTTAGCTACAGACTAACATTGCTACCCCTCTGAAACCTTTCAAGAGGTGATTCAGCTGCTTTTTAGGACACCCTCTGCCCCTTCCTTCCCCTCCCTTCTTCTGGTGGATGTGGGGAGAGAGGGCGTGCATGCAATATTTTCCTCCGTAGTTGTTCATTTACACCATTTGAGTCATTTAAATGGAGTAGAATTTCAAATATTTGCTGATAAATTAACATTGTCATTTACACGCAGAACTTACGGAGTGTTGTTACAGAGTGGCATTGTTTGACACTGCTAACTCTCCATTTTGAAACCTGGATGTACTAGTATTATTGATGTGCACTAGTGTAATTGCATCTTTTGAAACTCTGCACTTTTCAGTGATCTTCAGATAATCTTAATGATTATCAAGATTTGTATGATTCTTAAAGGAATCACAGGTAATGATTGAAAGGCTTAGACCAGGGATGGGGAACTTCAGGCCCGGGGGCCACATGAGGCCCCCAGCTTGCCTGGACCTGGCCCTCGAGGCTCGGCATTGGGGAGTCCATGCTGGCATTCCAGCTCCCCTGTCACTCAACTGCAGGGCTAGAGCACACAAAATCTATTAGCCTGGGCCCCTGCACCCCAGGCTCTGGTGTGCAAGCGGAATGTGGGGAATCTTTCTCCTTCTCAGTCGGGCTTCTCACTTGTGTGTGGCCCCCGACTGATTTTTTTTTTTTCTGTGGGTCAGCAGCGCCTGACCCAAAAAAGGTTCCCCGCCCCTGGCTTAGACATTTGATTTAGAGTGGGAGGAGATTCTACCTCGGGGAAGGCACCTGATGCATCTAGATATCTGGCTGACTGGTGTAATTTTACTTTAATAGATTTTTATCTTTGATAAATGTGCACAATATCATTGTTGATGTGCACAAAGTCTTTTTTATAGAGAGCTGTTACAACTCCAACCCAAATTGTACAAAAATGTTCTAATCAATAAAACTTTTTCTGTTTTATAGACTAATTAATCAATTATTTATTGTTTAGGTAAAGGGCAAATTACCATGTTACAGTAATTAAAATTGTTAATACAAACCCCCCAAAATTAGTTGCCTCATTTTAAAATAAGAAATGGAAGTGAGCAAGAGAAGTCAGAGAGAATAACTTTCTGAAAATAAATGATTGCTGGTACAGATTTTTCTACCTGGTAGGAGCTACAAGGGTTCAGATGCTTTCATTATCACGTCATGTTTGTGTGAAATGGCCATGGGGAGGCTGGTGTTAGATGGAAGGAGAATAAAGAAAAGGTGTAGGCGGGAATTTGTCCATTGAGGACTTTATGAATAGGGGCATCAATTTGGAACTGTCCTGAAACAAATGGTTGAGCCAGTAGAGTTGGTTGACGATGATTTAGAACTGCAATTTGTACATTCATGTAAGTAGATAGCTAGCAGCACTGAAAACTCGAACCAAGTTCTGGTAACAATCACTTTGTTAGCTGTAGACAAATAACAGAGAAATAGGTGTTTTTATCTTTATTTCATAGAACTGATAAAATACAGAGCTGTAAATTGCTCCTTCAGAAAGACTTGCCACACTGGTTTTCTAAAATAGCAGAACACTGTGTAAAACAAACACCTGACAACTTGTGTTAGAGAATACTGATTGCATTCTAATTATTTTCAAAAGTCCCAGAGGTTAGAATATAGCCCTCTGAATATCCTCATCAACAAGATTTACAAGAGCAAGCATCTGCTTTGTGCAGGTGATATATCCTGGTGTGAGCCAGTCATTAAGTTTACAGCTGAAGTTGTGTCAGAAAAAAACAAAATAAAATCCTTTGTAACTTAGAAACAGTACATTTAAGTTGTTCATAATAGCAAATGTGTTTGGATTGAAAGAACCTGACTTGGTGTATCTGAATCTTGTGGAAACTCAAATAGTGAGTTTACAATAAATCAAATTGACAAATCTTTGGTTCTTAATTACAATACATGTTTTGCAATACATACTATATAGTCTTCAGTGTTTTAATTTTTTTTTTGTCAAGATAAGTCTAACATGGAGAAACAATAATACTTCAAAATATACTATTTCATCATTATACAAGAGGTCTAGGGAAGAATATTTTATGTGTGGTGCAAACTCCTTTTATCAGTAACAGAAGTTGTTAGGTTTTTGGACAAATTTAACTTTTAACCTTTTTTTTTCTTCTGTTGCAGATAAGTATGTGCCTTTCATTGAGAAAAATTAATCTTAAATCAACAGAAAAAAGAAGATTATGCCGGAGGAATAAGAAGCCAATATATCTTGGGGGTATTTAAATGGTGTATATTATGGTATGCTGTGTTGCAATAAATACTGTAACAATTTGTTGTACCTCTTTGTATATACAAAAAATACTCTAAATTCAGAGCCTATGGGAGGGGTGTGCATTAAAACTCAAAACAATTTGAAAAATACGATTCCCTTTTAAAACAGTATTTTGCTGCTTGTTTTAATACCCTATTTGTGTATATGGTATACACTTTTCTATACCAATCTGGAGTATGTTCACTTATTTTTGCCAATGTAATATTTTATGTCAGCATAAACATCTTATTTGTGTGTGAATTCTGTAGTATGGCTAGATTTTCTATAGGTTAGTTGAGATTCTTTTCCTGTCTTGAAAGAGCTGTGCCAAACTACTGTCTCTTTTTTTGTTTGTTTGTTTTGAATTTTTTAACTAAATTAATAAGTTACTGTATGTAAACATTATTTAAAACTGCCTAAGTGCACCAATAAAAATGTTTACAATATTCCTAACATTGTGTAAGAAACTATTTTTGGAGGTTTTAAAGGTGCCTTTGATAGGATCCTATGAAATATGATTATGTTATGGCCATTCTAGTCAACCAGTTATAACTAGTAGCTCCATCGGCTTCTCTAACACATGCAGTCACACTGATGTAAACAGAGAGGAAAATCTGTCTCCGCAGGCCAGTTTTTCAGGTAATGTAAATCTGTATCGCTACATTAACATCAGTGAAGCTACTCTAACTTCTACCAGTTGAAGATCTGGTCCTTAATGTTCAAATCTTCCCAAAAAAAAGTCAAGTAGGAAGCCTTCATTTAATCCTTAATCAGTTTCCTTAAGATATTGCAAGATAATGGCTGATGCAGGACTCAATAAGGAGGGTAATATAACTAATGGCAATCAACATGAGTTTATGAAAAAAAGATGCTGTCAGACTAAATTGATAATGTCTATCAGATTACGAGTTTGGTTGACAAAATTAATAGTCGATTGCTGTAATATACTTAGATTTCTGTAAGGCGTTCTACTTGATACTGTATGATATTTTTATTTAAAAAAAACCCTAGAATAATATAAATTAATACATTACATGGATTAAAAATTGGCTATCTGATACACTTTGAAATGAAATTGTAAATGGGGAATCAGCAATGAACGGGCATGTTTCTAGTTAGGTCCATAGGGATTGGTTCTTGGCTTTATACCACTTGACTTTATCAGTGACCTGGAAGAAAGCACAATTATCACTGAAAGGTCACAGATGACACACAAATTAGGGGAGTGGTAAATAATGAAGAAAACAGATCATTGATACAGAGCAATCTGGATCAGTTGGTAAGCTGGGCACAAACAAATAATATGCATTTTAATAGGTATAAATGTTTACATCTAGGAACAAAAAAGGTAAGCCATACTTACAAGATGTGGGACTGAGTCCTGGGAAGCAATGACTTTGGGTTTGTGATGATGATCAGCTGAATAAGAGCACCACTGTGGCAAAAGGGCAACTATGATCCTTCAATGCGTAAAAGGGGGAATTTGAAGTAGGAGTAGAGAGTATATTTTATTTCTATGTTTGTCACTTGTGTGACTGCTGCTGGAACACTGTCCAGTTCTGGTGTCAACAATTCAAGACAGATGTTGTTAAACTGAAGAGTGTTCAGAGAAGAGCCATGAGAGGGAAGGATTAGAACACATGCCTTCTAAAAGATACATGAAGATGTTCAGTCTGTTTAGCTTAACAGAGAGCTGATTTGATTAGTCTGTAAGTCGCTGCATGAGAGCAAATATTTAATAATGGGCTGTGCTGTCTAGCAGAGAAAGGTATAACACAATTCAGTGTCTGTAAGCTGAAACCAGACAAATAAGATGAGTAAATTTTTATCAGTGAGAGGAAGTAAGTGTTAGAATTTACCAAGGGTCATGATGGGAGCCATCTCTGATTATAAGGTAGTTTAAGTTTCACACGTGTTCAGCCTCTTGTATTTCTGCCAAGATTACCAAAAAGGGTGCCAATGTGGTTTTGATGGGTTTCTCTTGTTTATAAAATGAATATATTGCCTCCAGATATGCTGGGAAGGCTTAGATTTTAATTTGTAAATGACAGTAGACAGATTTTATTGTGCATGCACAAATTAATTAAACATTTCCATTGATAAATGAAATGTATGAATAGACAAAGTAAGAAAAATGCTGCTTGAAACCTT
The DNA here is from genome assembly GCA_019425775.1 of Rafetus swinhoei. Lineage (NCBI taxonomy): Eukaryota > Metazoa > Chordata > Testudines > Trionychidae > Rafetus > Rafetus swinhoei. Next base: position 63,598,727 of record CM033427.1, read on the forward strand.
TAAATCAAATTTTAAAGTTATTTCTTTTATATATTTTGACATGTGATGTTGATACTTTGTGTTTTAGTGGTTGTAAAGCATAAACTTTTTGAATCTCAACATCTGTCATTTCTGACCATCCAATAATTTCCTGCAACTGTGAGCAATTATTTTTGCTGACCCATAATGTTGTGCAACTATGAAAATTTAAATATCTGAAAATAAGAAAATATGCTTAAAATAAACATTGATACTGTCTACTGAACACTTTTAAAATAATCAAAATCAAATTGTGCCAAACCTACTTACAATGAACTAGTCTGGGATAGCCAGGCTCAGTCCAGATAAAACCCCAAACACTCATCAGATAGCACTTTCATTGCCAGCTGATCTTGATTTGAACTGATGACTTAGACATGAAAGGCTTTATATTTCATTATCAAAGCCCAACGTCAACTCTGTCCACACATCTATACAGGCAATATCATCACAGGACCTAACCACGGAAACCACCACATCAGAGGCTCATATAACTGCACATCCTCTAATGTGACCTATGTGATCAAGTGCCAGCAATGCCCCTCTGCCATGTATACTGGCCAAACTGGATAGTTTCTGAGAGAGAATTAATGGACACAAATCAGATATCTGAAAAGGCAACACCCAGAAATCTACCTGTTGGGGAACATTTTAGCTTGCCTGGGCACTCATTAATGGATCTCAAAGTCACCATATTATTTCAAAAGCCAGCTCAACAGGGAAACTACAGAACTTCATTTCATTTACAAGTTTGATTCCTACAACAGAAGTCTAAACAAGACATTGGCTGGATGGACTGCTACATTCCACATCCTAATGACATAAAAAAACCAAAGGGTACTTAAAGTGGGTACTAAGTATTCTTATCAGCTTCATTTAGCATAGACATTCTAATTGACAATTTCTTTCCCCTTATTTACTTTTTTCCTCCTCTCCCCCCTCCCCACATCCCTTCTTTTTGCTATTTATTTGAAAACTGGACCCACCCCTTAAACTCCAGTCATCTGAAGAGGGTTGTGCCCACGAAAGCTCATGATACCATCTACATTTTTTGTTAGTCTCTAAGGTGCTGCATTACTCTTCATAGTTATTAATCATGGTGTTCTCTTGTCCTATTTTACGTGGACTTATGTTAGCATTTTTTTTCTGCTTCTTTACATTTGATTTGAATAACAATGTTTTGTTCGTTCAAAATTGACTGTTTCTTAGTTTGTACTAATTTCTGATCTGAAATAAAAACTTCTTAAACAGAAGCAGTCCTTCCATCTGGAACTGACTATTGGGCAACTACACCATAGTCTCTTAAGGAAGTAGCACAGAGAATAAAAGTTCTGACAATCAGGTATGCACTGTCTGTGCTAACAATATAAAGATACACTGAACTCAAACCTGAAAGCAGTGTACACACACAGAGAGAGACACACACAATGTTAAAAAAAGTTAAGATTAAAAAGCCAGTCACTCAGTCACTTTGAAAAGTAAGCTCTGTAGTCAGTTTATATCTGATGCAGAAGCATGACCTGCTAGTATCAGCCCTGCATCCTACCATGTACCAGACATGACAGTTTGTGCAACCTTATCTTAGCCACCTTGTGCATATGCATGATGATGTAGCATAATAGAACTGTTGGAGTTAGAGATTTGCATGATCTCTTACCCCATGGATTGATGCCTCCACAGAGAATGTTGGAAGAACCAGGCAAAGCCCTGGCCCTCAATGACCATTGGGTCTGAGGTATAAGAACTTGGTTTTGCAGAGCCTGGGGCAGCTGATTTTTCCCACAGTGCCACCAGGAGCCCATGCAGAGGCACAGCCAGCAAGTACTGGGGAGAGTAGACACAGCAGCAAGTACCCAAACCCAAAGTGACAATACCTGCCACCCTCTAATTGGCGAAGTGCCCTTTCATAACCCTAAGACTTGCCCCAGGAAGTTGTCTGGGCAACCAGACAGACCTTGGCCTTACCTCATCTCCTGATCTCTGGTTTCTTTCTCCATCCTCTTTGACCCTGATTCCTGTCTCTCTCAAGTTTAACCCATTACTGCCTCTGATCTTTTGTTTCCAACTTCAATCACAGCCTGACTGGCCTTGACTCTTGCTTATAGGATCTGGCCTTGTCATTCCTTCAACTCTGGCCTGCTGACTCTTACCCCACCCCCCACCCCAACCAGAACCATCCCAGGCAGGGCCATCTTCAACAGTATTTGTACTTGCTCATGCTTCATGCCATCCACTTGTTTGCCCTCTGCAGGTGGTAACAGTACTACCACTTGGGGTTGGGGCAAAGAGCCCTAGTGATCCAGGCTGCACTCCAGTTTAGTTCCACAACCCACCAGAGCTAGTAGTTGGCAGCTGCTCCATGGTTTGTGTCTGGCATGGTTCATGGAGCCCCCTGACTCCTGTCCCATTTGGATCAAGAGAGAGGCCCTGGTGCACATCAAAGTAGTGTGCTTCAAGGCCCTTTGTCTCCTTCCAAGCCTATTACTGAGATTCTGGCTGCATTTTTTCTCTCTTGTGTTTATCCTAGCACACCCCCATCCATGGTCTCACAAGGTCACAAAACTTTCTCCTCAACCTTTTCCTAGCATGGGCCAAGATGGCTGTTATGGCCATGAGAGATGGCCAGCAGCCTGGGGATTAAGGGGTTAACTATGTCCCCTGTACCTAGCCAGGTATCTGCTCAGCCAATAGTAATGCAGATACGGATTTCAAACTGGGACAAAGAATTAACTTTTCCCCACTTTGTCTCTGAGCAGTTTTGCTCTCTAGATACTGAGGGAGACAGAAGACATGTCTCTCTCCCAGAAAAAGACTCTTCATAAAGTGTAAGTAGGGTAAACCCTAGATAAATCCATCAGGTTTTATTGTTTTCTGGTTTGGGAATTTGGATTGGATGTCTGTGTGGTTAGAAATAGGTTTTCCTCTCTTTCGTAACTAAATTTTGGTCCATGGTGGAATCCTCCATGAGTATATTAATTGGTGGCTCTTACCATCTAACCATTCCAACTATGCTTGTAACTGGGGTTTTGTTTTGATAATAAAAGGTCTTTCTTTTTTATTTAACCAGATATTGGTTCATTTCTGTGTCCTGGAAAATCTCTGTGCATATCTGCATGCCTCTGACAAGGGGACAGCAATCACAGACTGCAGCTTGCATTTTCTCTTTTCTTTTCAAGCTCTTTGGAGAAAAGAGCTTGGAGTGCTCTGGGGTTGGTTTCAAGTGTCCACCCCTGTTTGTGGGTTCAAAAGCACTTGATGGTGGCAGCGGATTCCCCAAAATCCAGGTAGTAGGATTTTGGAGGGAGTTTTTGTACCAAAGCCTGTAGAGATCAAGTTTTGGGTTGCTTTTGTGGGCCCCCCACTTCTGCATTCATCGTGGCAGAGTGGGGAATAGCCTTGACATGGTGGCAGAGCGGTGGGATCATTTTGAGAACCCAGGATTTTAAAAGGACACAGGTTTTTCTTTGAGTAGTTGCAAGCTTTGAAGGGTTTTTTTCCTTTCCTTTGTTCTCTGCTGCTGCCTTAGGGAGAGGCACACAGAAGGTTAAGATTAAGCCAGACAGTCTACCCCAAGCAGTCTGTTTTTCTAGCTTTTGGGACAACTGGATAGCTAGGCCAGATCAGGTCATGATTCATACCCCGGAAGGGGAGACAGGAGCATGTCCCTGTGAGTCCAGGGGGGGGAGTAACCTTGAGGGGACAGGAGCAAGGTATAGCAGCCCTCCATTCCTCTCACTACTGCCTTCTATGTGGGAAGCTGCCTGTAAGGCAGCCGGCAGACCTCTAACTGAGAAAGAGGTGGAGTTCTTACAACGACTGGCACAAATACACACAAAAACAAGCGAGGCTGGCAGCAATAGAAGCAGAGACAAGGCAAATGGAAGCGGAAGCACAGGCAAGGATAGCGGAAATAAAGGCAGAGACGAGGCGAATGGGAGCAGAAGCAGCAACTTCACCAACTAATCACTGTAGGGGTTAATTGCAGAAGAACCGTGTACGTGCAAGTATAGGGGTGATGAGGCATGCATGCCCCCCTTCCCCTTTTCCCTATATCTGATGATCCAGAAGCAAGCCTTTAGGAACATACCCCATTTAAGATAAGCAATGGTGCCAGTGTAGCAAAAACAAGTTATAGATAGGGGCCAGAACGCAAAATAATCTGGTTTACCCAGATGTACTGATCATGTAAGCAAGGTCAAAGGACAAGTGGTACCAGATCGATAGTTAACAACTAAGCCATACATCAGCAAGTAATGAGTAACGCCTGGAAATTTCCAAGCTGCAAAACAAGGCAGACACACGGTATTTAAAGTTGCACCACAGCACAGCAATTTGGACTTCACCCATGGACTCTGGTACTGGTGTCTCGGAAGCCTAGATGGTCTTCCACTTCGTCCGCAGCTGTAATGGGGTACCCAGCTTGCAGAAGGGATGTAAGATGCCACTTTTTCTACCATGTTGTTCTTTAGTTAAGGGGTACAGTTAAAGTCTGTCTGGAAATAAACTCCTTGTGTTTTGACACATACTTGTGCAGCATGTTTTTGTACTTAGAGAACCCAGTGTCGGACCTGAGACTTACTCTTGCCGGCAACAACCACCCTGCTCTCATGAATGCTGCAGTCACTGTTCAACACCCCAGGGAACTCCAGACCCAGAGAGTGGAAGAACAACAGAGACTATCCTCCCAGGAGTTCAGCGTATAACTGTGTGGGTATGGGGTGTCATCATGGCATGGCTACTATGTGTAATTGGGCTTGTATCTTAACCCAGCCCCAGACCATGTATGAAAGTAAATCTTCTGTATTGCCTGTAGCTAACAGGGAGGTTTGTGAAAGGGGTGAGTGTGATTCTGGGAAGTTGTCTATGGCTAGTCAGTCCTATTGGGACCAAGGTAAAAGTTTCTCTAAGTGTTTGCCTGAGGGAGATAGCTGTGTGTCTGTGAGTAAGGTTTCTGCTTGTTTGTCTGATGCCTCAGAGGTGAGGCTGGAATCAGAGACAGGGCAAGGAGATCCCAGTGATCAGGGAAGTGTTTCTCTGGAGCAGTCTGGAGTGGCTGGCCTGAGTGAAGTTTTAGGTGAGGAAAAAGATAATGTTCTTGAGGGTGATGAGTTGTTGGCTGGTGAGGTTTGTAAAATTGAACCTGCATAAGCTGAAGGTGATTTATTTGAGGGTGCTCAGTGTGAGCAACCTGTGTGTGTTGAAACTGGCAGTTTGGATGTTGGGAAGGGCGGTATGCCTGTGGGGGAAGGGGTTCTTCCCAGTTCTTTGTCCACAGGAGGTTCCTATCAGCCTGGAATGGCTGAGGATAGTGTTGTGGGTCCAGATTTAGTTCTGGGGACAGCTGAAGCCCAGAAAGGGGAAGGCCCTAGGTTTGTGTCTGCTGGGGAGGGTGGTCTTGTAACTGGGTCCAGTCAGTATCATGTCAGGATCCCAGGGATCAGAGAACTCTGGTGCTTGTGTTTTGCCTGTTGCTGGTATGTTGCTGGAAGGGAGGAGAGTGACTCTGTGTGATCAGGGTGCTAATCTAACTAGGACACTGGGAGAGCATCAGGATAAGTTACTTGTGGTACCTACCAACAGTGTGGAAACTTATAGCAGTCTAGAAAGCTGCAAGAGGAAGGAAGATGTCTCTGACATCTTACAAGAGAAGTCTGTTTGGTTGCCTGAAAGGCGGTTGTGTGGAGACCTGCCTGTTCAGGGTGTTGGGTATACTCAGGAGGAGTTGATGGTGGCTCAGCAGAGCAATGCTGCTGTAGGGCCAGGGAAAGGTGAGGTTTGGCTTAAAGAAGTCCATAGGGAAAAGAATCCTTATGGTGATGTTGGCCAGCAGTTTGCTGTGCTTGAGGGGGGTAAAAGTGACTTGGAGTTAGAAAGATCTAATGTGGACAAAGGTGAGGAAGTTGCAGAGGGTTGGGAGGTTGTTTCAGATGGAGTGAGGACAGCCAGAGAGATGAAACAGCCCTCTGATGACTGAGTGACTATGTTTGTCCAGCATGCTGGGGAGTGTGTGTTGCTGGGACAGAAATGTTTCCAGTTTGATCCTGTGAGGAGACAAGGTGTGTCTCAGATTCAGAGGAGCAGCTGTGTTGTAGTAAATCTTTATGAAATGCAGGAGATGGCAGAGAAACTTCAATCTCTGGACACTGTGGACACTTGTAATCTATCAGTGATCTTAACATCTAATTCCAGGAGGAAGCAGAGGTTGGTGGTGAAAGGACAAGGAATCTGTAAGTCTATCAGGCCAGTACACTTAGGCCCTGTCTCTGTAAGGCAGTGGCTCACTTGGAAAACTAGATTGAAAGCAGGGCGCCAGATTAGTGTCTGGACTGCTTACTACCTGATTAGCTGTGGGGAGCAAGGAAATTCCATGGCCATTGTGACCAGGGAAGACACACCCAGCCAGCCCTTTGTCTTTGTTAAGATGGAGACTTCAGGATTTAAACCTACAGGGCAAGGAGGAAGGGCAAGGCTTGTGTTTGCCAAGGAAGGCTGCAGCTTTTTGAATCTGAAAGGCCAGAATTGTCAGGGTACACTTGTTATGGGTTTGATCCTATTGCTGATGTCAACTTTTGTAACAAAAGTGCTGTTACTAAGAATTGTAACAATGTCCAATGTGCATGGTCTTGTGCCAAAACCCCGGAAACTGTTAAGAAATGTACCCAAGGATGCACTGTATGTTAAAAAGCCTTGTGATACTGGTATTTCACTGTTGATACCTGTAATTAGTTTTGGAGCTTCTCACCTGAAAAGGGGCATTCCAGGATTGGTGTGCTATGTGAAAGGGGAAACTGAGGCACACCTACATTTTTGTTTTTGTGGCTAAGTGTCAAGATGCCTACATTATGGGGAATAAGGATACATACATTATCTCAGTATTAATTGGATTTCAGACCATTGCCAAAGCTGGCATGGATTAAATTTAATATTTTCTTTGGCTCTGAGCAAGGGCATTGCTGTATTCACTAATGGGTGTTGGGTCCAAATGCTGTGCAAAGGGAGCCATGTAAGGTGTCAAATGAAAGCTTGTATTCTGCTGATTCTATGTATAATACTTGTGTACTTCTGTAATTTTTGTATATGAAGTTATGGAATGGACTCTGTTCTTGTATTTGAAATGTTTTCTGTCTGGAAGGAAGCAATAGGAATGAACTGCCTCCTGTAAGGGATGGTTATTTGGTGAATGGCTGTGCTAAGTTGCACTGCCTCATGAGCAATGACTCTGAGTGGCCCATGCACACGTGAGGAATGCATCTGGGAGCTTGCAGATCAACCAGTGCATGGGACTGCTTGCATGTGGAACAAAGACAGGTCATTTGAGCATGTGACCAGCTCCAAATGGAAGAGGCAAGGAATATCAAAGAAGGGCCCTTTGAGGCTGACACTAAAGACTGTTAAATTAGCAGTTGGTACTATCTTTGCTAACAGCCTGCATCAAACACTCAGTGATTGATGTATGACGTGTTCTCGTTAACAATCTCACTCTCAACATTTTCTTTTTTATTAATACACCTTTAGGTTTCAGATTCTAAAGGATTGGCCCAGCATGCTCTTGTGGGTAAGATTTAAAGTGAAAATTGGTCTGGAACTGTGGCTGGCCCTTGGGAGCAGGAGGATCTGTTTGGAGTTGGTGAGTGTGGGCTTTATAACCTCTCACCGGTGTGTGAGGCCTAGGTCTGACTGTGGCACAGGGAAGCTAGGATGTCTGAGGGGTTTTGCTGGTGAGGCTTCCTGCTGGCCAGGTTGGCAGCTGAAGTGTTCTGTATGACTGGAAGGATGCTTTGGGAAAGGTCCCCAGCTGAGGGCAGTAAGTAGCCCTGGTTTTGAGCAATTCGCCCTGAGCTGACACCCTCAGCAGTGCCAACACCTAGCCTGGTGTATAAAAGTGGTATATTCAGCAGGATGCACAGAACCTGGTCAGTTGAGCTTTGGACCAGGACCCCATTGCTGTTCTAAATTTGATTTTGAAACTGAGTTTGGTTGGTTAAAGGGGCAGTTGAAATAAGTCTTTGGGGCTTTGGCAAAAAGACCCTGCAAAAGTAATGCTCTACAAGAAATTTACTTAAGACTCAGTAGACAGTCATGGTACTCCACGGATGTGGAAGGAGCTTGTTTAATTTTCATGTATTCCATAGTCTAGTACAGGGGTTCCCAAACTTTTTGACACGGGGACCAGTAAATCCATTCATGAGCTTTTGGAGGACCAGTAACATTCATTTGCATGTTTGCATATTCATTAAGCAAATGATGAATATTCAAATAAGTTGTTTCTGGTCCTCCCAAAGCCCCCAGTGCCAGCTTTAGCAGAGCTTTTGATATGGTCACCCACAATATTGTTGCCAGCAAGTTAAGGGAATATGAGAGGTACAAACAGCCTGTGAGTGCTGGACTGGAAGTCAGCCATACAAGTGAAGCCACCACATGCAAAAAAGGATAGCCTTGCACATGGCTAAGCTGCCCCAGCATTTGAACTAAACCTAAACAGATTCCCTGTTTGGATGGAATAGCTAATGGACCAAGTGACAAGCCCAAACGACATGCTTTTGAGAGCCTGCACATGGTTGCAACTGCCCCACCAGGTGAGCTGAGTGTGAAATAGAGAGGGACACCATTTGCAGGGCCAGAACTGTTGGCAGTTGGTATGCAGCACCCAGAGAAAAAAGAGCACAAGTGTTGCTCCTTGCAGCAGAAAGGGAGGTGATATTTGTCTCTCTCAGCCGCAGGGTTTGAAAGTGTTTCAGAGTCCCTAGCTGCACAAAGGGGAAATGAACCTTAAGGCTCAACTGTACCTGCAAGGACTGATTCCAGCTGCCCTGATAGGCCTTCTGTGTACCAGGGGACAGCCAGCACTTAATGCAGCCGGGAAAGTACTTCACCTGAAAGGGTGGTTTGTCAGCTTCCCAGCAAGAGGTACCAGCTCTTCTCATTGAGCTGCAGCTCCACTAAGTGGTAAGTCCTGTAGGGACACTTGGGGGGCATTTTAGTTATTTTTTACTCAACTTGGGGATAGTTAGCACTTATTGGTATGGAATTAGTTGATGCTCTTGTCTCTTCCCTTTCCTCTCTTTCAATTTTCTCTTTCTGGGAATAAAATGCTGGTCCTTGATTTTCTTCGATTATTATGTGTAATGTCCTATAAATCACGGGAAGTCTCTCTTAGTTTATGTAACAACTGACTTGATGGAGACACTGAATGTGAAGAATGTCTAACCATTAGATAGCTGGTGGAAAACAATGGGAGGAACTCAGAATGGTGTTGCAGTTACCTTAGGTCTTAGTCCATCCCATGCTTTTCAGCACCTTGGCTGACCACATTCTCCATACTTCCTCATCAGCTGCCATGTCATCTGAATCCTGGCATTTCAAATTAAATTTTTTCTATGTTGTTGATAATTGCACATTTCCAAGTCATCCTAGGCCTACCCCTTTTTCTTGTTGGATTTTCTGGCTTCCATCTGAGAGCCATAATCTGTAGCCAGTTATGATCCTTTCATAATACATGCTCTAGTCCAGGGCTACTCAACATGCAGCCTGTGAGCCACATGCAGCCCGTGGCCCATTTGTTTGTGGCCCGTTTGTTTGGGTTTATGTGAGACTCAACATGTGGCCTGTGGGTGGGATCCTTTGAACATGGCCTCCACTGGGAGCATGCTTCACAACGGCGAGGCATCTCCCAGGTGGGGTGAGCACTGAAAGACGCACGCAGACGGGCTGGATGGAACAGACAAGTACAGGGTGTTGTGGTTTCTAGCCCACAGGGAGGAGGTGCCGGGAGCGCTGGGTTATTGTGGGAAGTGCTGGCTGCTTATCCTTCTGGGCACAGCCTGAGAGGTGCTGACTGGCTCACACTGGCCATGTTTGGGTCCGGTGCCGTAGCTTAAGGTTTAATCTTTGTATTCATGCCTGTCAGCATGAAAGAAACTATTTTCATATATTTGCATATATATTTGCATGTATATGCAACCACACTTAAGTTGCAGGCCTCGGCATGTGCTGTGAGTATCATTGTGGTCCCCAGGGCTTCCAAAGTTGAGTAGCCCTGCTCTAGCCATTGATGTCTTCTCTTAGGGTATGTCTACACGACAACGTTATTTCAAAATAGCTTATTTAAAAATAACGTGTCTACACACAAAATGCATTTCGAAATAGCATTTTGCTATTTTGAAATAGCGCGTCCACACTGAGTGGATGCTGAATCGCATTTAAGGCTGGCCGGAACCAGGTCCGTCAGGGCATCAGGTCAGGACTTACTGTGTGGGGCTGCTGCCTGAGGCTAATTGAGGTCTGTGCTAAAAGGGCCCCACCCCCAACCCCCTGGACAGCCGGTTCTCAGGTTTCTCTGCTTGCTTGCCTACCTCGATGAGGGACAGCAAAGCATTTTGTCTTTGCGTGCTCTGGTTACCCTCACTCGGACACCACAGCACTCTGCAACATGGAGCCAGAGCTGCCCCTGGGCACTCTGGTGCTTCTTGTGGATGCATTGCTGCAAGCCTGGCTGCACTTTCTGCAGGCTGCCATCTGGGAGGTCCATCGGGGGGCTGCCAGTATGCAGGAGGCCCTGCGGGAGAGCTTCCACCCTGAGGAGCACTAAGAGCCTCCCTGGTCTGCCCCACTGGGGGCTTGAGCCTCATTCCTCCCTCATGTCCTTCCACTTACCCCTCCCTAACCCCCCTTCCTGACGGCAAATAAAATACATGTATTTTCATGAATACAAACTCTCTTTATTTAACAAAAAGTGGGGGGGGGGGAATGAAACTCTGGTGAGACTGGGGAATGGAGGCGAGAGAGGGAAGGGGGACACCTGGGAGGAGGGAGCTGGAAGGGGGAAGCAAGAGGAAGAAGGGGAAGGGAAGTTCAGGGTTGGGGGTCTTACCGGACCAACTTGATTTTCATGTGAATCTGCTCCTGGGTTCGCATGTGGCCTTTGGTGGCCAGGCTGGCAGCTATTCTGCCATAGATGGCAGAATAAGGTCCACGATCTCTGCCCTGCACCAGGAAGGCGCCCGCCTTCTCTGGGCCCTGGCAGGCTCCTGGGAGCTGGCAGACGGCTCCTGGGAACAGTGGAGGGCTGGCTGCCGGTTGTTTGCTGGCTCATGTTTTGCGGCCACTGGGTTGGGGCAGTGACTGCTGGCTCTGGGCTGGCAGGCTTGGAGCTGGCACAGGCTCTGTGGCCAGAGTCAACCCCTTTAAGGGCTCCGGGGAGGTGGGGAGGGAGAGGAGTGTTCTTGGTTGAGGCCGGAGTGGCCACCAGCGCACCCTGGGAAGGCTGGAGGCCCCCTATTTCAAAATAAGTGTCTACACAGCACTTACTTCGAAATAGCTATTTCGAATTTGGCATTATTCCTTGTAGAATGAGGTTTACCAAATTTGAAATAAGTGCCCCGCTATTTCGAATGTATTTCAAAATAGCGGTTTGGCTGTGTAGACGCTAGGAAAGTTATTTCGAGATAAGGGCTGTTATTTCGAAATAACTTTTCTGTGTAGACATACCTGTACAAATTACTTTCAATGAAGACCTCACTTTAGCCATTTTTCTCACCTCATTCATTTTTCTTTTCTCAAAGCTTACTCCTAATATTCTCCGCAAACACATCTAATTTCTGAGCATCAATTTTCTTAAGCTGCCAGGTTTCACTCCTGTCAGTTGCTGTGGTTACAATGATGGCTGAGTAGATGATTAGTTTTGTGTATAAGGATACGGTATTAAGTTTCCAAAATCTTCCTCAGTTTACCAAAAGCTGTGTTTGCTTTGCCAACTCTTATTCCTATTTTCTGAGAACACTTATCATGGCTTATTGTGCTTCAAAGATATTTGAATTGATCTACCCTTTCTAGCTCTTTGTAGTTGATTTTGATGTTTAAATTCATATCTCCAGTTTCTGTGATTTTACATTTCTTTCTATTAAATCACAGTCCTACCTTCTCTATCATTTCTATAACTTCATTTGTGCATTCTTGAAGTCCTTCAGCATTTTCTTCTTCTCATAAAAAAAATAAAGTAAATTGTACTGGAAGTGTTCACTGCTATTCTTTATATGCAATATGCCTGTTCTCAGATCCATACATGACCTCTAAACACAACTAATGTACCTCATTAGAAGCACAAAAAGCCATAACTCCAGTACTGTGGAAATTCCCAGAAGCATATTCTGTACACTACTGCACCTGAAACACACAGAGAGCCCTTCTCTTAAGTGGATGTTCAAATAGCTATACTGAATTATAAAAGACAATAAACTCAAGAATTCAAGCAATTTTCACAGAAGATCAATGGATTTTCTTAGATATGATTGTAAATTGTGGATTAGGAATTTACAAAGCAAACACACTGCCATCAATTATTTAAGTACTATCATCGTGACTTTTACTGCCAAATAAAATTTGCTAGTACTCATGTTCTCCTGAATATGGAAGCTGCACATTTATTATCTTTTCATCCATAAATTTCAGTTTTTTAATTTGGTACATGAATCACCTGATTTGATTTATATTATTTATTCCAAGCAAACTTCATATTTAGCCACAAGAGTCTTCAGTTCTGCCTCATGTGGACCTCACTGAACAGATTATAGAAGTAGTGAGGGTATACAATATGCAGAGATTGTTTCTCTCAGAGAAACCTAATTGTGTACATTTTCAATGCATCGTTGATTTAACTGTTTGTATGACATTTTAAAAATGTGTAACAATTCATTTCGTATCTTACTCAATGTGTCTGACATTGGAAGGAAGGTGTAATGGAGTACAGACTCACCATGGCAGCACCTCCTGCCAGTTGTTCTGGGAGTTAGCTTGGCAGTTGAGTACGCTGCCTTTGGGTGGTGTCTTGCCCAATGTCGCTATGCTGTCTTCACCTGTTCAGGCTGTCACATAAAAATCATATGTGGGTCCTGCAGCTTAGCAGGCCTAGGATGGAAGTTTCCATCCCTGCTGTACCCAGCTTAGCATAGCGTAGGACGCTGCAAGCCCAAACAGCAGCTGCGCTTTATCAGCTCTAACCCATGCCTTGAGCTGGGAAACTACTGAGCAGTAAACAAGTTTGACCTTGGTCTCAGCTCATAAGAGTGATAAGAATGGCGTTGAGTCAGGCACGTGCACACCCGGTAAACAACTGGGCTGTGTCTACACTGGCGCGATCTTGCGCAAAAGCGGCCGCTCTTGCGCAAAAACTTGCTGCCTGTCTACACTGGCCACGTGTTCTTGCGCAAGTACACTGACATTCTAATGTATGAAATCAGGGCTTCTTGCACCAGAACTCTGACGCTCCTGCTCAGGAATAAGCCCTTTTGCTCAACTGTTCTTGCGCAAGAGGCCAGTGTAGACAGGCAACATGAATTTCTTGCGCAAGAAAGCCCTATGGTTAAAATGGCCATCAGAGCTTTCTTGCGCAAGAGAGCATCTACGCTGGCATGGATGCTCTTGCGCAAAAGCATATATCTTGCGGAAAAGCACATGCCAGTGTAGACGCTCGCTTCTGGAAGAGTTTTTGCAGAAGAACTCTTCCGCAAAAGAGTTTTTGCGTGAGAACGCACCAGTGTAGACGTAGCCCTGTAGTATAACTAGTGTAGGAAGCCCCATGCCCATTGAGTCTCAACAGTGACCTAGACCTCAAAGGGGTCTGAATCCCTCTAGCTGGAGCCATGTCCACTGCGGCCGGGTGTGAGGTAACTGGAACGGGACTCCCCACAGACCTGAAAGGGCGTAAGCATTTCCAAGTGCCTCTTACACTTTTATGCATTGCTTTGCCTATGCTGATTTGTATTACTTTGCAATAGCTATGTAACCATCTGGCAGTATTAAGCCTGTAATAGTAGTGATGTAGTGAGTTTAATAAAAGCAACTATCTATCCCTAATGGACTCTGTCTTGAAGCGAATCCACAACCCTGTTGGGCCCTGGCCCTGTGAGTTGACAACTCCAGGCCGTAGTGTCCTCTTCAGGGCATAGCCCTCTGGCTGTGCCTTACCCTACTTTCTCCCCTTTTCCTGGAGGATGAGCAGTTCTTTATTCTACCATTTGCCGGCTCTCGTCTAGTCCCTCATCACAGTCTGGTTACTGGCCACTCTAATCATCAGCCAGTAGGGTGTAAGCAGTTGCCTGTTTCCCTGGGCCACCTCCCCTGTAGCTTTAGCAACTTCTCTTCCCCTGTATCAGGACCCAATCTGGAAGTCAGTCTAGAGCTGACCATGCCCATCACTGCTTTGTCCTTGGTGCTGTCCTCAAGCAGCTAGTCCTTCTCCCTTGCCTTCCAGGGAGAGTCTGCTCTCTGCTCTGTGGAGCAGCCCTGTCATATACAGTAAGTCTTCACCTGACTTGCTCTGTAATAAGCCGCCTTCTCACTGATTGGGGTTTGCACAGACTCTCCGAGGCTGTGTTAACCCCTCTGCTCTTTGTGTGTGCGGCAGCCCAACCCACCACAAAAGGACTCTTAATTATAGATAAAATGGACAATAGTTTGTTTCATACAGGATTTGACACAAAAATATTTCCTAGAGCCTGTGTTTATATACACAACTCTGTGGTGGACTAAATAGACTGCTGATTTGTACTGGTATGAAAATGTATACATTCCTTATGTTATGAGTTTTCAGATATAATCACGTTTTGGTATACAAGTTCTGTTTTGAAAGACAACATTAAACCCAGTTGTCTAAAATCCAGGTTTGTACTACGAGAATGGAGAGGTAGGAAAAGCTAAACGGATGTATGTCTAAGTCATCAACTTGCCTAAATCAACATAGCTTAATTGACTATAATGTAGCTATGCTGATTTGCACCAAATGGCCCATGATAGTTATGTAAATGCTACAGACAAGTCTCAGGAATGACACTTTTTATGGATGTGACTTGTCATTTGTGGTACTCCGTCTCCAGCTGATGGGGGACCGGGTCACCAACGTGTCTTGCCATAATAATAAAGGGGAGACCTGTTTTCTATGAGGTTGTTAAACCTCTATAAAGTTACAACAGATATCTTTAATCCACTTATCTGTGTGGCTTTTTTATTTGCTTGTGAGACTCAACAATGTGTTTTATGTGCTTCTGCAATTGTTAACTTTATAACATACACATGCGAAAGTCAACAAAGCAGTTCTGTCACAAGCAGTGCCATTGAGCTCCAGACCCTTCCCTTCCATCTCCTTCCCCACTGTGTTTTGCTGCTTTTATAAAGCATTTCTATTCCTCTGTGTTGTGACTCCTTATCATGTGGTAATATGAAATATTACTGTTCCTTTGTATGTACTGCAGCTTAGTAACCTAAATATCATTTTATTGTGATGGGTAACTGAATTAACCACAGCCAGCTCAGCCTGTCTGCACTTTGGAGCTTAGATGTATTTCGGTGAGTAGCTAGAGGACTTAGTGCTCTGGAGGAGGTTACTTTTTTGTGTCTCTTAAAAAAAAAACCCTTCTTTAACTTGTTCTGGGACACAGACCTGTGCTTTTAGCATAAGACAATTTTTCTTCCCCTGAAAAGTAGATTTAAGGAATTGATATCAGAGACCATGGAAATCAGTTGTGGTACTCTTGCTGACATCCTAGGGCATGTCAATACTGGGGCGTTATTTCAAAATAACAAGGCAAGTGTCCACATTACCAAGCCTGTTATTTCAAAATAGTAACTCCTGCTTGTGAAGCAAAATAAGCTTATTTCAAAATAGTTATTTTAGGAGTTATTTCGAAATAATCTAGTAGGGTAGACATAGCCATAGTGATACATCTCCAGAGGCTAGAAGTGTGGGTCACAATGAGAGTGGGTCTTATTGGGAAAAAAAAGGTCTATCTATCTATCTATCTATCTATCTATCTATCTAGATAAACATATTACAGGAATCGGACTTAGGAAGAAATACTCAGGTAATTTTATACCACACTGTAAAAAAATTCTTTACTTTTAAACATTATAAGAATAGACATGTTCACAATGTTTTTGTTTTCAATGCCATCTAAATCTAAAATAACATGGCACTATATCCATATCATGATCTCCAATGGATACAGAACTATATGGAAAGGGTCTTATTTATTTTTAAATAATTGACTTTACTTTTTCCTTTCAAACAGCCCTGAGTGTTGTCCTTGCTTAGAGTTGTTTATTCTGATCAGTTTTACCATTGGATGGCCATCCATCTTTTCACCCAGAGCTGCCATGTTCCTGTTGGAGGCTGTAACCATATGCGAAAAGCATGCTTTGGGAGCTCTCCTTCATTAGTTTGAAAAGATCCTTTCTTTTATTTCCACAGAGGCCCTTCCTCAGTCACTGGTGGTTAGATTTACTTCAACAGGGTGCTTTGTCTCCTAATCTGAACTTCAAAGGAGAACTATCATGCAGAGAATGCTGCAGAGTATGGGGTGCTGGGTGCTGGCCCTTTCAAAGTTGTTCTTTGTTAGCCAAAGATGAACCCTTTAAGTTAGCTACCTGAAAATCACTAGTCACCCAGAGCTACATCTACACTGCAGCCATTTGTCAGCAGAGACAATGCAAATGAAGCGCTCATTAGCATTTGTCGCGCGCGCTGTCATTTGCATAGTCTATGCTGATGCTTTTTGCGGAAGAGGTTTTTGCGCAAAAACAAGCAGTGTAGATGGGGCCATTTTGCGCAAAAAAACCCTTTTGCGCAAGACTCTGTATACCTCCTTTTTTGAGACATACGGGATCTTGAGCAAGATCGGCCCCATCTACACTGCTTGTTTTTGCGCGCAAAAACCTCCTCTGCAAAAACATTGGCAGAGAATATGCAAATGACAGCATGACAAATTCTAATGAGTGCTTCATTTGCATTGTCTCTGCTGACAAAAGGCTGCAGTGTAGACGTAGCCTCAGAAAATCCTGGTCACTGTCTCTCTCTTTCCCTCTTTAACCTGGATAAAGTCTCATCAAAACTGGGATGATTTTCAGGGGCTAAGCAATGCAGGAAGATGGTGGAACCTCATTATTTGTAGCACTGCCCTCAGTAATCAAACACAATGGACTGCTACACTCTTATTTAGTGCAGTACAGGAAACACACACTATTGATATCTGCAGGTGTATAGTGAACAATTAGTTCTACATGGTTGGTTTTACTTCAGATGTAATTGCTAAACAGGTAGTTATGATTCACATGGGATGATTCCTTCTTGTGCCTTACATTGAAGTCTCAAAATGACATCGCTGAATTCTGTTCATGCCTAAAAAGACAGCGAAGGGGAAAATTAACAGAAATGTATTTGAAATACTAGGACTGGAAAGAGAAAGGTGACAGAAGAAAAATTGCAAAGCAATAATGAAATGATTGAATGCAGCATAAACAATGCCTGTACTCTGCATTTTTAAAGCAGTAAAGACTTTTAGCGGTTTGTAGTGTTACTGCTATGAATATTTATATAATTAAAGTTTAGTCTTGTAATATTGTTTCCTGGAGGATTGGTACTGAGCACTCATCTTTAATCCTTCCCTACAGCACATATTTTGTTTCCTTCTCCTCTGCTCTATTTCTTCTTCTCCTTTCTAGCCATCCACTAAGCCCTTTCTATTTCTGCCAGGCATTGATGCAGCTAGCAGCCACAGGCCTATGGCCTTACACTCCCCACACACTTCATCTCAGCTGCTTCCCTCATATGCTTCTATATCCCATGAGATGTATTCCCAAGCTAACATCCTGATGTGACATGCTTTCTTTTGTTGAAGCCCTAGGAAACTTAGCAGACCCTCCAAGGTATTAAATTGCCATGTGATATTCAGTTTCCTCCCAGTGTAAGTCAATGTGTATTAAATAATTATATCACTGATGTGCCTTGAATATATACCCTATATTCTAAATCTGAACTGGAACTGTAAACATTTCAAAAGAGTATAGCTAGACTTTTGGGAATGGCTTTCCACCTCACCCTAGAATTTCTAAGATAATTATTGTACTTGGAAAAGCCATATTCCTTCTAGAGTATTTGAACCTGGTCTTATATTTAATTTTAAAAGTTTTGCGATAGGAAAGAAATAACCGAGATCAGAGCTGGTCAAATAGCAGAAGTAAAGTAACATAAATGGCTCAGATCATAAACAGCTGTTCAGTTGATTAGTGCATGCCTTCTTAGTCACTAATAATCAAACATTCACATAAACATGGTTCATTTCACCCAAAAGTTTAGGTCATGACTGTTCTTTGTAAAAGTTCCTGTAGCTAAATGTAAACAGACATAATAGCACATGAGTAGGAGTATGTGCTATTTATAGTTTGTCACTCAATATTGTGTATTGGGTTTAAAAAGCTTCAGTCATCAATCAGGCAGCACAAACAATATATCATCCAAACACTCAGATACCATTAATAGTATATAATCAAAATGAAGTTTGCAAAGTATACAGTAAGTCAGGATCAAGTCACAAACCATTTGGTAACAGGAAAAAAGGACTGAACTAGCAATATGTAGTGGAATGGATAATAAGCTGC
This sequence comes from Rafetus swinhoei, assembly GCA_019425775.1. Taxonomy (NCBI): domain Eukaryota; kingdom Metazoa; phylum Chordata; order Testudines; family Trionychidae; genus Rafetus; species Rafetus swinhoei. Next base: position 63,617,171 of record CM033427.1, read on the forward strand.
AATCACGGAGCACAAAGGGAGAGAGTCACAAAGATGTCTTTTCTGCTTCCCAGTACTGAGGCAAAGAGGCACCTGGAGGGTGTTCTACTCTCAGCCACATAAAAAGCCACTACAGCAGCCAGAGGTTGCTGGGGCAAAAAGAGCTCCATCCATACACTGCCAACAACAGGCAGTATGGGGTGGAGGCTGTAGAGAGCATGTAAAAATTCCTCTACAAAAGGAGAGAGCCTCTGGAGAGAGAGCTCAAATTTAGGACTTTGTGCCAACACAATACAGCTCAGCATAAAGGCTATTATTGGAAACAAATACTTCTACCAGCTCTAACACATCTAAAGAATGCTGTCATTGAAGATTATGTATTAAGTGTTAACTAAATTGTTTACTTCTATTATTTTAAGTCCAGACTATAGGTTGTAAAGAGGGAGAAAACTGCAAATTTCAAATGTGGATTTTCAGCTTGCTAAACTTTGAGACGTTTGCAATCTATGTTTCTGTTTTGATCTATTATAAAGACAAGAAACAATTGAAATAATTGGATCTGGAGTAACATAAGGCTTTCAATTCCTTCAATGTCAGGGGTGTGTTAGCTCTTGTGTTTGCTTCAGGCCCATCTTTTAAAATGGTATATTTTAATGGATAACATTTAGGGCCAAAATATTGTTTCTTCAGAAACATGCTTTGATTGCTCTATGACTAAATGGGGGAAATATAATTCTACGTGAATCTAAATGGAAGGTTTTGAAATAATTTCTGTAAGAATAAGAATATAGCTAGTCTTTCGAGGCTGGTTTGTGAAGTATGAATAGGAGTGTCATTTTAATCCCTCCTGCCTCCAGCCAAAATGTAGCAGCAGAGGAACAACAAGAAGAAACAATGAGAACAGGTGAAAAAGTGGAGATATGGATTGAGAGAAAAACTTCCTAAGGTGCACGAATCAAGTTCCTTGAGACAGAGCCCAGAGAGAAGGGGAGCCAGTGGAGAGTAAATAGAACTGACTAAGGATATGACACTTCAGGCAAAAAGCTTGGGAATGGAAAGGAAGAAAACCAGTAGGAGATTCTGAATGAGAGCCTGAAAACTCAAAGCAATGATCAGCACATATCTTTTCACAGTTTTATTTCTGTTAGGATAAAACTCAGCTTGTTCAATATCTGAGTAAGTATAAAGCAGGCCAGGATACTTACAGCCACTTCATACTGTGCTTTCAGGGTCCAGGCATAAAGCAGACATAAAAAAGCATACTGCGCCACCTGAATAGTTTTCTCATTTATACTTAACATTAAAACCATTTCTAGTTGTTGCTCTGCTGATTATAAGGCCTGCTATTAGATCTGGTACAGACAGACTTCCCTAGGAGGACCTGGATTTGGGGGAAGTTACTGCGGGCATGGAAATTCTTTCATCCTCATCATCTGATATGGTATATCACTAGACTTTTACCCATATAAAGAATGGACGTATTTATTGCATACTTCTGTCTTTTCTGCATTATTATTGAATGATTTCACCATTTCCATGGAATAATGAACTAATACTATTGTTAGGATTCTTTTTGTTTCTAATATACCTGCGAAAGTCCTCATTGTCCTTAAGTCTGCTGGTTAGAGATTTCTTCATGTGTCACTTTACTTCCCATATCAATTGTCTATGGTTAGTAGTTTCTGAGTTATATTCATTGCTATTAACTTCCCCATTTTTTCCAGCTGTTATAGATACATGTTATAGCTGCTTTCCATTCTAGTAAGGTTCATTTTTTCAAACCAGGATAGCCTTCTTTCATGATTATGGCTTTTGGGGTACCTAGATAAATGTTCTTAAACAGCTTCAAACTGTTTCTCCCATTTTTCTGTTTAAATGGTTTCTGCTAGGTGTTTCGGTTCATAATTGTAGCAGGTCAAAATAATTGTATTTAATTAAAATATTTATTCCAAAATGCAAGCAGTTTTTAAGCAAGCTCTAGTAGAACAACTAAACATATAACAAATAGGCAAGGATTAAAATATTAAAAGAAAAACAGGTAATAAAAGCTCAAGATTGGAAAAGGAAAAAATACTGGGTTGCATTTTTGCCTTCTCTCCAACAATGGCAGTGAGAATAATTTTGGATTAAACCACAAGCAATTTTTAAAAAATGGCAAAGGAGCAACCAAAAAAGTCAGAAACGATATTAATTTTTAAAATAAAATCATCAGAAATTTCAGAATAAAACATTATTTCAAACTGAAAATCGAGACGTTTTGTTTAAAAAAATGTTAACATGAAATGTGTTGATTTTTTGGGTAACTTCAGTTCATAATATTGGAACTGATACAAAATTTGCAAAATATGTTAGTGTAACCAAAAAAAATTCAGAGAAAAAATTTGCCCTGCTCCTTTCCTGTCTATTTTGCCTACTTAAAATCCAGTTCTTCAGACACTGAGTACTCATTGTCATTGTCCTTTGCAGTAGAGATGGAAGCAGCCAGGACTCCCTGGCTCTTTTAAATCATTGGGCCCTGGGGCAACTGTCTCCTCTCACCCTTCTAATCTCTCCCTCGCTCTTCCCCCCCCCACCCCCGCCCGCCCATTGGTGGGCCTGGCATCAAGACAGACAATGCATTACACAGTTGTCATTCTGAGTATAATCTGAAGAGATTTACATTACAGTGGTGTAATGTAAAAGAAGACACTCATCTATATGATTGTGTGCAGGCACACATATCTGGTCTTTTCTGTCTGTTTAAATTACTCAAATATTGGCATATCAAAAACAGGGTCCTAAATATTAGATTTGTCTTTATTCTCCAATCAGCACAGTGCTAAAATTGTATATGTTACATACTCTGGTTATGAATACACTGCGCATTTCTTTCATCAGCGTGTAGTGTACACGTGTGTGTAGCCACCTAGCGTGAGTTCAAATGTCAGCATATCCAGTGAGGCGTGGCTCGGTCAAACAGAGTAAAGAAATGCCTGAAGGGTCTGAGTAAACACCTTACACAGCTCTCTAGTTACCCAAACCATGCCTTCCCATCTATACTACTATTTTTAACAGTGTAGAGTCCTGCTGCCTGCAGATTGCTAGCGTGTTTTCCCTATGCAGGAAAAGACTCTGGCAGCATGGGAGCAGTAGGGAAAGGGTCTGTCAGCTCCTCACTGCTGAAGGCTTCCTCTGCTGCAAGGAATGATGGTGGCAGCAGGGGAAGGCTCTGATGGCTGAATCATTTACTACTGCTTCCCCCTGCCAGATTCCTTCACAGTGTTGTGTAGTGCAGAAGTAGGATTTGGCTGTTGGTAGAAGTGGCTGACTTCTGAATATAAATAAGGTAGATTTGCTTGCAAAAATGCTTAGGGGTTTGGAACAGGTCCCATATGAAGAGAGATGGAAAAAGTCTTGGACTTTTCAGCTTAGAAAAGAGGAGACTAAGGGGGGACATAATAGAGGTCTATAAAATCATGACTGGTGTGGAGAAAGTGAACGAGGAAAAGTTCTTTACGTATTCCCACAATATAAGTACTAGGGGTTACCAAATGAAATTAATAGGCAGCAGGTTTAAAACAAACAAAAGGATATTTTTCTTCAATTGGTGCACAGTCAACCTCTAGAACTTCTTGCCAGAGGATGTGGTGAAGACTAAGACTTTAACAGGGTTCAAAAGAGTTAAATAGATGCATGGAGGTTAGGTCCATCAATGACTACTAGCCAGGATGGGTAGGAAGGGTGTCCCTAGCCTCTGTTTCTCTGGAAATGGATGACAGGAGAGGCATCACGTGATGATTACATGTTGAGTTCCCTCCCTCTGGGGCATTTGGTATTGGAAACTGTCAGCAGACAGGATACTGGGCTAGATGGACCTTTGGTCTGACCCAGTATGGCCGTTCTTATGTTCTTTCTTTATAAAATTATGACAGTATATATTTTTCCATCCTCAGTTTGTCTCTTTTCCTTCTATTTAGACAATAAGCTCTTCAGAGCATGGGCTTTCTTTTGCTTTGTGTTTGTTCGGCACCTATCACATTGGGGCACTTATCTGGGTTTGGGCCTCTAGACTTTACTGTAGTAAAAATGATAATTATGATTAATAATGCATGTGCTTCTTTATTTTTTTAATAGGAGACCCCTATTTACCTGTGGCCCAGGATGATTTTGTTAAAGTTGTTATCTGATGTTTCATGGTGTTTTCTTTGCGATGTTATAGAGAACGGTTCATGGTCACAGTAATTCTGAAGAAATCACAGGTAGGCCTTCTAATATTATAATATAGATTTTTTTTCAGATTTTATTATTGCTTTAATATTGGAAATGTCATACTGTTTGTAAACACATTTCTCCTTTTATCTTCTAGAAGGGAATTTGGCTTTCCTGAAAGTGTTTTTACAATTGTAGCATAGTACACGAATCTGCTTTGATCAATAATGCATTGTGAGTGTCTGCTCTACAGCAGCTTGTCTGACTCTTTTGTTCTTCCCAAGGTGAACAGCAATTTCATTCTCTGAGCAGGTAACCAAAGCATGGTAAAAATCAACATATTTAGGTAGGTTGGTTTTCCCAAGAGCGGGAGGGCACCACAATGGTGACATTATGAAAAACTGAAGTCTGATCCCTAAGAAGAGCCTTCTGGATCTCAGGTGCATGTAGCATGCCACCTGCCTAAGGCCAAAGGCATTTCATGTTTCAGGAGAAAATCACAGTGACCTTGAATCAGGCATTAAGTCAGATGTTTATGAAATACTGCATATTGGTAACAGCAACGACTTATTGGTTTGATAAGTAACATGATTAATTATGTAAAAAATAGGAATTGCAAATTCAACAGATGAATGCTTTGAATCTTCTCTAGAATTATTATGGATGGATGCCAGTTTTCACTTTCATTACCCAGTGTGAAACCAGATCACAAACTATCTTTATAATACAGTTTATAAAAATTTAAACAGTCTTGGGTATGAACATTTTAAGTTACTTTCACTACATTTTCCCTTGTTTAGTGCCTGTGTGCTGTTATGAATTCAGGGACAAATGGAATGATGAAATTACTGTACATAGACTGTTTCAAAAGCTCTGACGTTCAAGGAAAAATTGAAGTTCTGCCAGAATTTAAATGCAAAAATGGCATTTGGTTGTGAAAGAGAAGTTGGACTAAGATGTGTGATGTTGTATATGGTTAAATAACAACAAACAAAAAGATTTACTAAGAGGAAAAAATATGAAATGAGGGGGAAAGACCAGAAACGGTCTTTCAGATATTTAGCAGAATAAAGAGGAAATACAGAATTATGGGTATCTCAGATTCAAGCATTGTACTGTAATGAGTTCATGTGTTGCAAATTATTGGGAGCCTGATTAAGTAACTCATATTGATAAGTTACTCACACAAAATTAGAGAGGGATAGCTCAGTGGTTTGAGCATTGGCCTGCTAAAGCCAGGGTTGTGAGTTCAGCCCGCGAGGGAACCATTTAGGGATCTGGGGAAAATCCGTCAGGGATGGTAGTTGGCCTTGCTGTGAGGGCAGGTGACTAGACTCAATGACCTTGCAAGGTCCCTTCCAGTTCTATGAAATAGGTATATTTCTTTCTAAGAGTGGAACTGCTTGTGAGCACAGCAAAAGGAATGTGACCTGTTCTTAGAAAAATGACATATACCTGAAGCCAAGAAAAAACTTAAAAGATCTCTCCAATACCTGCTAGTAGTAGTAGTCACTTATCTTCTCTCAGCAACAACCATGCTAGAGGGAGAGTACATCACCCTCTTCATACATACAAAGCCAGAATGCTACATCCCTCGGTCATTTACTATTTAAATGCTATCTACTCTTACGTTTATTTCTGGTGAGAATATCTTTTTTGTTTCTGTGCTTAGTTAAGAGCAGGCCACCTACACATGAAAAAATATTAACTTGTAGATATTCAAATAGTATGTTTAATTAAATCATGGAGAAATTAACAGTAAGAACAATATAATACTAAGTAATAATTTTTTATTTCTGTAACTAAGATTTACTACTGTACAACAATTTGATTAACAATCAAGAACAATACAAAATCATTCAAACATATTACAATAGTGCAAGTTGTAGATCTCAGAATGTAATGTAATAAAGAATTATCATTGAGCAGATGTGTTTCTAGTGGAATCTCTTGGGAGACTGGTTCTTCCTCCTGTGCTACTTAATAGCTTTTTTTCCAGTGACTTGGGAAGAAAACATATCACTGATAAAGTTTGCAGGTGACACAGAAATTGGAAACATGGTGAATACCTATATGTAATAAAATAATATGCATTGTATTATAGTCAAATGTGAAGTTATATATCCAGGAACAAACAATACTGGTATTACTTTCAGAATAGGGGACTCTATCCCAGGAAGCAGTGACCCTGAAAAAGATTTGGGGCCATGTTGGATAATCAACTGAATATGAGCTCCTAGACAGCTCTGTGACCCAAAAGGGTTAATTCATTCTTGGCTATATAAACAGAGGAAACTCAAGTAGGCGTTGAGATATGGGCAGGTAAAGGTAGGGCTGCAGGAGGCAAGTCCCTAGCCCAGCTCCCAGCCCTGCCCCTTCTGCTGGGTACCTGCCCCCCATGGGAGCGAAGCTGCCACTCCACCCCTCCCCACCACAAGGAGGCAAAGCAGTGCTGCATGTGCATCCCCCATCACCATTGGGAGAGAGGTGGGATGGGCACACAGGCCCAGCAATCCTGGCCCAGGAGCACAGGGAGAGTGGGCACTAGGGGCAGCAACTCTCCACCCCCAGAATGCCTACAGTAGGTGTTGTGGGGGCGGAGTGTGGATGGGGCCAGGCTGGCAGTTTGGGAAGGCTGTGCATTCCCCTGGGTAGGATACCAGCCACCCATGAATTGAGAAGTGATTTTACCTCTGAATTTGGCACTGGTATAGGCATTACTGAAATACTGCATCCATTTCTGGTGCCCATGCTTCAAGAAAAATGTTGAAAAATTGGACTGTTCAGAGAAGTGCCACAAGAATGATTAAAGGATTGGAAAATGTTTCTTTTAGTGAAAGACAAGGAGATCAATCTATGTAGCTTAACAAGATCCATCTATGTAGCTCAACAGAGAGAAGGTTAAGGGTTAACTTGATGATAGTCTAAAAGTAGTACATGGGGAACAGAAATAGGATAATAGAGGGCTCTTTGCATTAGCAGATGAGTGTATATTAATGCATAAATAGCAGCAAGGTGAAACAATATGTACATTTTTAATGTGGGGGTAATTAATTATTGGTAGTTTACAAAAGGCTGTGACATTACCATCACTGACAATTTTCAAATCAAGATTGGGTGTGTTATGCAGGAAATCAGACAATGTGATTACAGTGGACCTTTTTGGTGTTAGAACAGTAGTGGGCAACCTGCAGCCCACAGGCCGCATGAGGACCATCAGAATAATCCAGTTATGGGCCCTGAGAGATTTTGCTGACATTGATCAACAACAGGGAATGTTCTCTGTAGCTCCTAATGCCAGTGGTTCTCTGTTCCCAGCCAATGGGAGCTGCGGGAAGCGTCACCTGCAGGAAACAGGGATGCTGGGACGTGCTGGCTGCCACTTCCCACAGTCCTGGCAGCTGTGGTCAACATTTTTCAACCAAAACATTTTCCCATCAGAAATTTTTCATGGGACATAGTTATTTATTTTTCAACAGGAAATTTGAAATAAACATTTTGTTTCTAAGCAGCACTTTGAAGCTAAATCAACCAATGTATCCTAAAAAGTCCATCTGAAATTTTTTAAAAGGTTTTGAAGCATAGACTTGGACAAATTAGGTTGCAGATAGACATTTCCATTTAAAATGTATTTAAAATGTTGATTTTGAGTGGACAACACAAAAAATGTTCTAAAAATATTGATTAAAACAGAATATTCAAATCATAAGTTTAGAAGGGACCACAAGGGTCATCTAGTCTAACTCCTTGCCAAGATGAAGAATTTGTTGTGTCTAAACAATCGCAGACAGATAGCTATCCAGCCTTCTTTTGAAAACCTCCAGTGAAGGAGCTTTCACAACTCTCCTAGGCAGCCAGTTCTATTCTTCTACTGTTCTCGCACACACAGGAAGTTTTTCTTGAGATTTAATCTAAATGGGCTATGATGGAGTTAAAATCCATTGCCTCTTATCCTGCCCTCTGTGGCAAGAGAGATCAACTTTTCTCCATTGGTTTTATGGCAGCCTTTCAAGTATTTTAAGATTGCTATCATGTCCCCTTCCAGTATTCCTCTTTCCAAACACAGGCTAGGTCTACGTTACCACTTTTTCTGATTTTTTTTCAGAAGAGGCTTTTCTGAAATTTGGACCATCTACACTGGGACAAATTTCAGAAAATCCCCCCCTTTCAGAAGATACCTTCTTCCTCATTCCATGAGGAAGACAGGGTTTCGGAAAGAGCGCATTTGCACTTCCACACAAAAAAAAAAAGCGGAAGAGCAAACGCGTTCCCTGGACAAGGCAGTGTAGATGTACACTCAGTGTACTCAGTTCTTTCAGCCTTTGCTTCTATGGCTTGCACTGCAGCCCTTTGATCATCTTTGTCACTTGCCTCTGTCATTTTCTAGTTTCTCCACATCCTTTCTATACAGAGGTGACCAAAATTGGACCCAGTACCTGGGGAAAATGAAGAGTTTGTTTTTGATTATGAAGTATTTAATTTCAACATTTCTTCTTAAAATGTGTTCAGATCTTTTTGTGCTATGAAATTTTTGATATTAGGGACAAAAATAACTGTGCAAATATTGTAATTTCTCACAGAACATTCCTGTGGTCATTCTTCCCAATCACAATGCCTCTTCAACCTCATAGGAAATCATAGAACACTAGAACTGGAAGGGACCTCAAGAGGTCATCGAGTCCAGTCCCCTGCCCTCATGGCAGGACCCAGTATTGTCTAGACCATCCCTGATAGATGTCTATCTAACCTGCTCTTAAATATCTCCAGAGATGGAGATTCCACAACCTCCCTAGGCAACTTATTCCAGTGTTTAACTACCCTGACAGTTAGGAAGTTTTTCCTAATGTCCAACCTAAACCTCCCTTGCTGCAGTTTAAGCCCATTGATTCTTGTCCTATCCTCAGAGGCCAAGATGAACAAGTTTTCTCCCTCCTCCTTGTGACACCCTTTTAGATACCTGAAAACCGCTATCATGTCCCTCCTCAGCCTTCTCCTTTCCAAGCTACAAAAGCCCAATTCTTTCAGTCTTCCTTCATAGGTAATGAATCTTAGAATAATTTTTCCATTACACAATATACTTTAATTGCACTTCTTAAAATAATTCTAAGGGTTTGTATATCTCAGTTCCCAAGGGTCTAAGCCTGCAGGCCCTCTAAGCCAGAATTTCAAAAGAGCATAGGACTAATTTTTCAAGTGCTAGGTACACTCAAAACCAGGTTTCTAACCTCCCATTTAGGCAATTTGGTAAAAGCTGGATTTTCAATGCTATTCAGTCCCCCTTGTGATGCTGATAGGTTTTTAAGAGAAGAGAGAGAGAGAGAGGTTTTTGAAAGCGTGTCCTCCTATCACAAAGAACTGCCTGTTATATCCCCAAAAATAGGTATTTTAATCCAAAAATAATAATAATAAAAAAAGCTCTATATGACTTTAGATCTATCCTATTTAAGTATCCTTAAATGTTTTAAGATAGAATATCAATAAGTAAGTGAACCATTACATATGAAATACTGAAACAAATTGAGCTGAACAAATGAAAATACCCCTGTGGCAACAAACAGGTTTTGGTTTTTTTCCTTCTCTGTCTCTCTCGCTCTGCTGTCTCAGAGGGGTAGTGATGTTAGTCTGTAACTTTATAAACAACGAGTAGTCCTGTGCCATCATAGAGACTAACCAAAATATATAGGATCACGAGCTTTTGTGGGCAAAGTTTATCTGATGGTTTTACCCACTAACATTCATATTTTTGTTAGTCTCTAAGGGTATGTCTACACTTGCCCCCTAGTTCGGACTAGGGAGGCAAATGAAGCATACCGAAGTTGCTAATGAAGCGCGGGATTTAAATATCCCGCGCTTCATTAGCATTATGATCGCCATTTTAAAATACCGGTCGCCCGATTTAACTTGCCGTGTGTAGGCGGTAGTCGATCAGAACCCTTCCTCGAATTAACTGTTACTCCTCATTTGCGAGGAGTAACAGTTAATTTGAGGAAGGGTTTTGATCGGACTACAGCGCCTACACGCTGCATCGGGCGACGGTATTTTAAAATGGCGACGTCATATATGCTAATGAAGCGCGGGATATTTAAATCGCGCGCTTCATTAGCAACTTCGGTATGCTTCATATGCCTCTCTAGTCCGGACTAGGGGGCAAGTGTAGACATACCCTAACGTGCCACAGGACTACTTGTTGTTTTCTCTGCTGTTTGTCTGGATAATCATAGAATCATTGAACACTAGAACTGGAAGGGACCTTGAGAGGTCATTGAGTCCAGTCCCTGCCCTCACGGCAGAACCAAGTACCATCTAGACCATCCCTGATAGATGTCTATCTAACCTGCTCTTAAATATCTCCAGAGATGGAGATTCCACAACCTCCCTAGGCAATTTATTCCAGTGTTTAACCACCTTGACAGTTAGGAAGCTTTTCCTAATTTTGACTCAGAGCGAATCAGATTCTAGCTGTTATTGTGGTAGTGAGGGCATGGAAGGAAGGACTGTCACTCTAGAAGAGTAAATATCACTTTTAAAGGGTGGTTCATGGGAAGATTGCTAATATATTTTAAGACGTTTTTAGACATTAGATACTTCATAAAGTGTGAACTGGAAAATAAACCCTTTTTGCCAATTCACACAGAATTTTGGGTCTATCATTTGAAAGATCGGAGGCAAAGAAGAGAGATAAGCACATGATAGTATATCAGAGAATCCTGAAGAGCTAGTTAAACACTCAGCAGATCTTACAAACAATAAGATGAGCTCCTGTTGCTGTTGCATTTCACTTACAGGCTCCACTGTGCCAGTTGTTCTATGCAGACTGATCCTGCCCCTGTATGTGCCTCATTTAAAATTGTCTGCAGACACAGCACAACTTGTCACTTTCACACGTGATATATTTATGCTATCTATTATCCATTCATAAACATTCCCATTCTTGAAAAAACAACAAAGAGTTCCATAGCACAACAAAAAACAACAAATAGTCCCATCAATGGCTTTTAGCCAGGTTGGGAAGGAATGGTGTCCTTCGCCTCTGTCAGAGACTGGGAATGGGTAACAGGAGATGGATCACTTTATGATTCCCTGTTCTGTTCACTCCCTCCTGGGTACTAACAAAAATATATAGAGTGTATAATGAGCTTTCATGGACAAAACCCACTTCCTCAGATGGCCACAAAACTCATATATATTAGTTAGTCTCTAAGGTGCTACAGGGCTACTCAGTTTTGTTTAAGTTACAGAGTAACACAGCTACCCCTCTGAGATTTTTATTTTTGTTCAGAAATCTTTAAAAGACTGAAGCATGAGCTCAAACCCAAAGAAGGGATGAATTTTTGCCCTTTCAGAAATTTCTTTTGAGCATTTCCTTTTAATTTATATTCTTAGTCACCTGTACACCTCTTCTCCCAAAGTCTTCTCATTCTGTGCAATTGATATTGCTTAATCATGCAGGAGAGATGCAGCTTGTGATCTCTTGGTGCCACAAATTATATTTACACTTTGAGCATTAGGGGTCTCACCTCCATGGACAGTGTTCTGTTTCACTATGTAAAAAAAAAAAAAAAAAATAGATGGAAAAATCTCCCTGTCCCGTCATAAAACAGGCAAATTTGAGGTGCAAAGAGTTGTTGTTTTTTGTCAGTTGGTGTAACTAATGAACAAGTCACATTTTTCCACGCTTGCTTTGCAGTGTTTTCCATTTTTGTGAATGTCCTTGAGAAAGAGAAGAATCAGCTGGTCATTTTTGTTGGGGTTTTTAAAGTATTTTTATCATAATTGCTTCTGCCCCGTGTTGATTTTTTAAAGCTGTTCCTTGAAAAAAATCCATCAGTTGAGACAATAACTCTTGATATTTCTACAGGGTTTAAAACCTCATATTATTTCTACTTTTTCCTTGTCATTTGCATGGTATGCCTTAAACACGATGCTTCCGGAAAGAAGTGCTATCTAAGCAATCTTTGTCACTATTCCAGGGCTGCTTATGTTTCCCCTTTGAGTGTATTTTGATTTCTGTCCTGAAGGAAACATACATAGTTTGCAAATTTCCTTTTATAATACTTTCTCTATTTCTTATACACATTTAATGGAGCTGTATTTTGAGCACAGTGGCCATTGCTTCAATGCACATGTTTAATAGCCTGTTATATATCAGAAGATTAACATCAATCCTAAAGGCTTTACTCTTCACCCAGTGTGGTTAGCTACATCCAGAATCATAAAGCAGTTTTTCTATGTACTGTAAACATTGTGATCAAACTTAGATACAAATTAGAATATAGAGTAGTTATAAAATCCTCTGTTTCCTCATACTTATCCTCCATTTTTTTTCTCTCCAATTCTTTTAACAATGAAAGGCCAAAATCAGTGGAATTGTGTCTGTGTGGGAGGGTAATTTTATGAGCAAAATGAAGCTAGTGAGACTTTGATGTATTTGTCATGAATACACATGCATAAAAGCTGTAATTTAACAAGGAATGAAGCTGCATGAGAGGAAGACATTAAGTGGCCTGGAGAAATTTACAGTCCAGTATGTAATTAACAAGGGAATAATAAAGCCCTCTCCTTCATGGCTACCTTCCATTCTCACATTTACACTCACAGGCTCCATTGAATTTGCATAGTTATTAACTAGTATCCTGGTGGGACCCTCGGGTAGCTTAGCAGCACTCTTGAAGGTGGGCATCCTGTAAACCAAATGTCTAGGCTGAGCTGGACTGAGTTAAAAAAATTGAGAAGTCTACCTGGAAAATGAAGGATTAAATGCTGACAAGAGAATCTGAACCAGCACATAGCTTCCTGAGCATAGCGAGCAAGTGAACAGGCAGAAGACACAGGTGCAAGGAATTTTGGGAATGTCAGTAGAGGACAGCCTTGAGTTGAGGCCCACATTGTGACCTATATACTGCAAAATGGGTGAGTCAAAAGTCAACACACATTCTGAGCCATGCTCCCTCAGATACCTTCACAGGCTTGGATTCAACATGCATCTAAATACATCACTAATGGCTTTGAATATGGATGATAGAGAGTACGGGTAAAAATTCATGTCTCCACACATGCAAAACCAACTATGTAGACATATCCTGAGTATTAAATCAGTGTAACTTCAGCAGTGATGAAAACTTCTCCTCCAAGCTTATTTATTCCAGGCAGTTGCAACTTCTATATTTTAAAGGAATCCACTTGTTTTCCTAGCAAGTAGGCTGAGATTAAGAAATAATTTCACATATAGGAGGCCAATAAAGAGCCATCATGCTCAGTGTCTTTGTGGAAGTATTTTGTAGTGCTGTGTGGGAGATATGGGTTTGATTCCTGCTCCTGTCGTATCATACCCTGGAGGGTCAGAAAAATAATACAATAGAAGCTCAAAGTTACAAACACCTTGGGAATGGAGGTGGTTCTTAATTGTAAATGTTCATAATGCTGAACAAAATATTAGAGTTTTCAAAAGTTTACTGCTGCTTCCCTCCACCCATCTTTTTTTGGTAGTTCACTTTCTACACAGTACTCTGCCATGTTTGCTTTTTCCTTTTTTTGTGGCTCTTTGGAACCAAAAGAACACAATGAGGCAGCAGCAAACAAAGTGTGTGGTTGACTGATCAGTTTGTATCTCTGAGGTTCTACTGTAATGAGAAATAGTTGCAATGTGCAGCCATAACAACGTAGGCTTTGTTCCTGTCAGAACTCATAAGCAAGTGAGAGTCTGCTTGGTAACTTGCACGAGTACACTTACAAGATAGAAGAGGACATGTGGGATCCATATACTTATGGCTCCAATGCCATCCTTTTCAGTAGCTTCTGTAGTTCTCTCCCATTTTATATTACTTTGAATCTTTTTATATTTTCCTGAGATTTGAATTTTTGATTGTTTGAGATTTGACTTGCACAAAACTTAGACTCAAAACTCTTTTTTTTACAGCAACCAACATAACCTGAATGTCATATTATAAAGCAGGTCTCCCCTCCCTTGAACTCTGTATTTTACATCAAAAGCTAAATATGGGACACTTCCAGCTCACTTAATTAGCCTCATTAGCACCCATCCTACAAATGACAGATACTTTTTTTCCTGTTATAAGTACTTGGTTTCTGTTATTTCTATTCCAGTTCATCATCTAATGAAGTGAGTTTTGCCCATGAAAGCTCATGATGCTCTATATTTTTGTTGTCTCTGTCTACACAGCAACATTATTTTGAAATAACTAGGCTTATTTCGAAATAACTTAGTCTGCATCTACACAGCAGGCCGTTATTTTGAAATAATGTTGAAATACTGTCAAGCTGGAGGACTTCTTACTTGGACTCCTGTAACCCTCATTGTAGAAGGAGTACTGGAAGTTGGAGGAAGAGCACTTTATTTCAAAATAAGCTATGCAATTGACATAGCTCAATTTGCATAGCTTATTTTGAGTTAAGTCCTACTGCGGAGATGCACCCTAAGATGCCACAGGACTACTAATTGTTTTTTAAGTTACAGACTAACACAGCTACTTTTTAAAGCTTTTTGCTAGCCATTACAGAATGATATTTCATTACCAGATTCCATATCTCTAGATAATGCTATCATGAGAAAATACAACACAAAAATGCAAAGAATGTGAACTTTTCTTTAACACAGTTAGGTGAATACATTACATGTGAAATTTTATGATATTACATGGACTTCAGATAATTTTCATATTAAAGCTGATACAAATAAGCTGAATTTAATATTAATTTGTGTGTAAATGTACCTTTTCTAGTTGTATTTCAGTTTAGCGACAATTATTGTAAAGTTGTACTATTTTTACAATGCAATTACTTTATGCAGAAATCATTTCCAGCAGAATGAAAAAATGTTACATTTTACAATAATAACTTTCTGGTTTTCTCCCATTTTTGAGTACCCTGCATTTAAAAAAATTATTGTAGGAAAGTTTCATTTCTATTTATTTTATGGCAAAATGTGTAAGTGCACAGGCACCTATCTATTGTGGATGCAATTTGGTGTTTTCATGCAGAAATCAGGTAACTTTTTGCCTACATAAAGGTCTAATGAAAACCCCACTGAATTCAACAGACTTTAGATTAGGTCCCAATCACTCAGTTTGCACACACAACTGTTGGATTTTGTGGACATAATCTATGTTTAAAAATTGGCTTTTAATATACAATTTCTAAATTGCATTATTCCAACAATTCAATTTATATCTCTAAGTAAGTTTCTTTTAAACATTGTGTGCTATGATCATCTGATTAAAGTTGTAGCATATTTCCAATTCCAAACTTTTACCAGACTGTGCCCTTCAATAAACCTGGTGTCCTTCTACCAGCCTAGCTATAAGAGTGCCTTGCTGATCCATGTTTCAGAAATGCAGTTAGTATTCTGCCAGAAAAGAGCCCCTCAAATAGAGCCAGAATTTAAATATTTCTGATAATTCATGATGCTTTTCTCTGGTCTCAAACATACCAGACTTTCTAAAAATGTTCTTAACACATAGTGTGATGATGGTCTTGTTAACAAGGGATATCCTTATTTAGAGTAAATTTATATGTGTGCTAAGCATTGTGGTCTTAGTATGTAGCCTGTGATATTACACCAAGTACATTATTTCTGATTGTTTTAGAAACATGTATTTATTTAGAAACACAGAAGTGCTGCTTCTGTGTTTTCAACATCAGATCATTAGAATACATCCAAGCACTGATTCTGGTAGCCTGCCAATTCAATGTCCCTGTCTGCTTTGTTTTCTCCTTGGTCATATTTTAAACTGCAGTAGCAAAGCCTACAGAACATAGGATTCAAAATTCCAATTCAGAGCAGATCATAACAGCAGCTGAGGACAAAAGATAAAGTTCTGAGCACAGTTAGCTAGTTACAGATAACCATTTTTGCCCATGGGATTTCCTGCATAAACTAAGCTGAAAGTATGCAAACTGTATTACTGTACATGTTCTGAAGGTGATTTTTTTTTAAAAAAACCCTACAGTGTGACTTTTAAAGCACCCTCAGTTTTGTGTTGCTCTTGATTTATATATAAAGTGCATAATTTTATCTGACATTAAACTCACATATAGTATGCAGCATTTTGGAGAATACATGTGGTCATGTAATGAAATACCCTGTTGCAATACATATGCACAGAGAGACAATGGGCATCCTAACTCAGTGTTTCTCATCCTTTTTTAATAAAGTACCCCTTAAAAAATTTATAAGTACCCCCAGTACCTACAGTTTTCAGACACAATTTTTTTTCTACCATTGCAACACATTTGTTTAAACAACTTAATCGTAGCTGGGGGAGCGATGAAATTTTTGGGTGTAAAAAGTACAAAAATAATAAAGCGCTGTAAAACTTAAAACAAAAATTAAGTTTTCTCCAAATTTCAGTTGTGTTGACGTTACCCTCTCTCCCCCCCCCCAACTTCTCTCGAGTACCCTGAAGGGTACTCGTGCCACTGGTTGAGAAACACTGTCCTAACTCTGAAATTCATAGTTTTTATGTCTGATTAAAGTGTCATCCTTAATACTGCATTTACAAAGGAGCTATGCTATGTCCCTGAAAGAATTCTAGACACAGCCTGTACAATGCAGTATGGGACAAGCTTCCTTAACTTCTTTGTACTTGATAGAAATCTGCCTCTCCTTCATTTTTAAATGAATGTCTTCCCCTTTCCAGGAAAGCCAAAGCAAGAAAATAAAGCCATTAACTTAGGTACGACATAACCTTTCTTTGAGATGCTCCAGCTAAGTGGGAAGTAGAAGAGTGGGGATACTATGTTGTCTAAGTGAAAGGAATAAAAGTTTAGAATGACTTCTGAATTGACTTTTCCAGCTTGAAATTTTGACATCAACATGACAATTTATTGCAGGAAAGATGGCTTATCATTACACACATCCTTCTGTTAGGATGGATTCATCCCCTTCCCCCCCACCTCCACCCCGGCAAGACAGAAATCCAGTTTCAGAAGAACATTGCCACTAACTAATTAACATAATTAGGGATCAAATAAAACCACACTCAAATGTTTGCTTATGGGAAGATTTTCAGAATTATGTAACTGACTTAGGATCCTAAATTCTGTTTTCAAAATTGTCTTAGGTGTGAGGAGCCTAAGGCTAGGTCTGCACATCCCCGCAGCTTAGTCTACTGGGTATGAGTAACAGTGCACATCAAAAGGTTGCACGCTAATGCCCATGTGGCAGGTACAGGCACAAACTCAAAGATTCCTAGTTCACTAATGTCATCCTGTTGGAAGGAGACTTCATTAACGTGAATTTGGAAACTTTCAGTTAATACATGCAGCGTTCCCACAGGGGGCATTACAGCATAGCACTTTGGTGCACACTGCAACTCACACACCTCACAGTCCAAAAGGTGGGGCACTGCAGACAAATTCTAAGTTTCAAGAGAAATCTCAGTGCCATAAGGTAAAAAGAAGAAAGTAGGGGCTAGAATCCAGCATTAGTTTTACATATTTTCCCAAATAATAGCAACTCCAGAAGTACATCATCACCCTCTTGCGTCATGCTGGAGCACAGATGTGCAGGAAATTGTCATCATTTGCTACAGAAATGCCATTTTTTTGGTGTCCCATCCAAACACTGACTCTACCAACCCTGCTCTGCTTATGAGAGCTAATGGAATCACAGCACACGGTAGCACAAATGCAGATATGTAGGAAAGAAAATTCCAATAGTAAGAATTTAAGTCCAAAATCAAGTTACTTTTCTTCAGTGCCTTCTGTTGTGATATGTGATCCACACTGCTTTGGTCCATTGATTCTGCTTCTTGGTACTTTAGATTGTAGTGACATGCATGTGTTTAGTGCATTTATTTGACCTATTTACTTAAAATGTGGTATTTAAAAGAAAAACAAAAGTGAACTTTTAACACAGCTGCTGTTTCCACTGCCACACAGTTGTGAGAAAGTAAATATTTAAAAATGGATTTGGTTTCTTAACTTTATCATAACCCCTTAATAATTATTACTATCAGGTTTATAGCTCTATCAATTCACTTTGCCATGGATATATAATAATCAATGATCTTTCACTCTGGGAATGCTAAATATGTATCTATTCCATATGACTGTTATTGTGACTAACTTATTTCTCTTGCCAAATATATCTGAGTTGTGCTACAACGACATAAGCATATGGGGGGGGGGGGGGGGGGACTTTCATAGATTTAATTTTCTAATATCTTTGAAGGTGAATACTCCATTTTTTTTAAAACCCTGAATTCACTGATGGAGCAACGACAGCACTGTTCAAATACCAGGTTACAATTTCCACCTTCTGTATATTCATACACTTCAAATTGATTTCAAAGTTGTAAAGAGCATTCAGCTTAATCTCTCTGACTCTTTATCACTCTTGACCGTAATGTGAAGAAGAATTTTGTCTAAAGCATCTGACTCAATTTAAAATAAAAAAACCCACACCAAAAATCCAATGTCCAGCTTTGCACTGCAGAAGCTCATTAAAGGTGGAGGAAATCCACCTCTAAAATATAATATAGCTTGCATGTTCTAATTGGAGGATATATTGAGATGCTAAAAGAGCAAAAAATGTAAAACTCCAATTATTGGCAACTACCCATGTTCTGAAAAAATAGATGCTAAAATCCCCAGTCCCAGAAATACAGATTGCCACAGTATTAAAGAATGCTCTCTGCCATTTTCACTGGACTCTTCATCAGGTAAGAACATAGCCAAGGTGATTGCAACTCCCTCTACCTTGCTAATTGCAACTTCCACAAGAAGGCTGAAACTGGTGTAGTATGCAGCAGTGTAACTGATAGACAATGAAGATTGACATAAAATTTTCCTCTCCCACCCCTCTTTCACTCTGAAACACACATGTGTGCTTTGTGAACTCCATGGGCTCACCCTTCACCACACAGCAGTATTTCAAGACATGGTCTTAATTTACAAATCTCTTACCAAATTTGGAATGAATTCCATCAGAGACTACATTTCTGGCCACCACAGGGATTATGATGCATTTGGAGAGATCCTAATTTAGGCTCTGAGATGAAGGCAGAATGTTTGTGAAATCCTGATTGTGGAAGTCTTCCTAGGAAAGATTTGAATGACCCAAGATTAGCTGTTTCTTTTATTCCAGTGATTCCTAATGATATATTCTCCTGAATCCACATGTTCTGTGCTATCTCACTCTTAAAATCTTTTGCTAACCCCTAACTCTCACCTCAATTACTTCAATCTCCCTCTCTCTAATCTTGTTGACAGTAACTTCCCCCTTCTCTGACTATCCAAATTGCTGCTGCCAAAATTATCTCTCTAGTCTGATGCTTGGTTTTGTGACCTGTTCTCCCCTCCCCAGACTTTGAGTCACTTCATTGCATTGAGTATCAAGTTCAAATTTCTTACTCTTGTTTTGATGGTCTAACATCAGAGATTCCAAGATTTTGCAAGTCAGAGCAGATCTTCTTTCATGTTCCCCCAAGCTCTCTTTACTTTCCCAATGACACTGACTCAGTGCCCACTATGTCTCTATGGCTCCGTCTACACTGTTTCTTTTTTTTGGAAGAGGAAATGCAAATGAAGTACTCATTAGCAAATCTCGTGCTCTCATTTGCATATTCTCTTCCGATCCTTTTCGCAGAAGAGGTTTCTGTGAAAAAACCTGCAGTGTAGAGGGGGCCATTTTGTGGAAAAAAAAACAAACTTTTGCGCAAGATCCCTTATTCCTCAAAAAAATGAGGTTTACAGGATCTTGCACAAAAGGGTTTTTTTCCAAAAAATGGCCCCGTCTACACTACGATTTTTTTTTGTAAAAACCTCTTCTGCGAAAAGGATCGGAAGAGAATATGCAAATGAGAGCATGAGATTTGCTAATGAGCACTTCATTTGCATTTCCTCTTCCACAAAAAACAAACAGTGTAGACAGAGCCTATCTGTGCCTTTCTGTTATGCTACTCCTTATGCTGAGGACAAACTTCTCAATCCATCGCAATAATCACTTTCGAATACCTCCTAAAAGCCCACTTTTACTACAAAACCTACTAACGGTGAAGGGAGGAGAGGCAGCCAAAAGACCAACTGATAACACCATCCATAAAAAATGAGCCATCAAATGTGCACTTCCCTCAGTGTGGGATGGTGTGATCATGTGATTGCCTGCTTGTCCTTCATCTCATTTTCCCCTGCTGTCTGTTTACAAACTTCACTTATATCACTTTAAATAACACAGTACTGCATGCTGCAATTCACATGCTGCAGTCCACAGTGTGGAGCCATGTAGAGAAGCCATTAGTTCATATGTTCCTTGGGAGTCAAATTGTACTTCTCCCTGTTTGACAATAGTTCTGCATGCTTGAAAAATAACAATTCTTAATAATATTCTCCTGTGCTCACATAGCAAAGTGATGGGCACTTTATAGAAACCAGAGGCAAGTAGACTTGTCTCCTCCCCAAAGGAGTAGGAGAACAGTGTGCACTGGCGAAACAACTATGGAGCTGGGGACCAAGGACTCTTTAGCTTTAATCCTGGGTCTACCAGTCCATGTTGTACGGGAAAATGTATTGTGTGTGTGTCTGTACAGATTTTATATTTAGGGGGATTTATGATAGGGCTCTCAAACAATTAAAAAATTAATCACAATTCATTGTGAGATTAAGAAACACTATTAATCACACTTTTAAACTATAGAATACCAATTATTTAAATATTTTGGATGTTTTATATTTCTCTGTTCAAATATACTGATTTCAATTACAAGACAATACAAAATCTAAAGTTTCTCATTTTATATTAGTTTTATTATAAATAATTGCTCTGTAAAAAGATGAACAAAATAAATCGTATTTTTCGATTTACCTCATATATGTATTATAGTGCAATTTCTTTATCATGAAAATGCAACTTACAAATATAGATTTTTTCCCACATATTGTACCCAAAGTCTTTTTTGACTAACTCATTAAAATAATCCCATATGTCATTCCTTTACCCACTGTGAAAATCTGATCAACATAGTGGACCTGTGCAGGGGTTACAGATGGTTACAAAACACATGCACTTGGTACAGCAGCCAAAAGGAATGAAGGAATTCTAAAAACTGAGACAATTTTCTGTGGTGAATTTGCAACTTATTAGTGTTATTATAATAATTATAATAATAATAATAATGTGGATTACTTTGATGTTTCCGTTAATTAATCTTAACATAATTTCTTAACTATATTAGTGCACATAATGCAAAAAACCCAAAGCTGTGTTCTTTTTTATAGGGATTTATTTATTTAGCAATAGAACAAACACCATTAGTTCATACACAGATTCATTTCCTATAAAATGTTATTTAAATAGTTGATGCTGTTAAGCAATGGGACCATAGAAAGTGGCTTTTTCGTAAATGAGCGTGGCAGGGACAGTGTTCCCCAACCAAATTTCTCCATAGTTCCCCAGAAGGAATCCTTTCAAGTTGGGGTCTTGTTTTAAGATCAATATTTGGCATCAGGGCAAGATATTTACAAGTTATTTAATCACCTAATGGGATTTTCTAAAGCATTTAGGCATCTAAATTCTGTAAGAATTAGGCACTTGGGCACTTTTTTGTGAAAAACGTTATACCTAAAGCAGGGATAGGCAATAATTTTTTTTCTGGGGTCCACTTCAAAAATTTTTCCAGTGGCCCTGGGCCGCTCCAGAAGGGGCGGGACCTCAAAAGGAAGGGGTGCTTCCAGGATGCTTCAGGCTTCCCAACCTCCAGACCATGATTGGTCTGGGGGTGAGGGAGCCTCTTTGCCCCCGCTTCCCACTAAGCACCATGCCCCTAGCGGTGGGAGGAGACTTCCTGTGCTCCTCCACCCCCAGGCCAATCAGGGCCTGGGGCCGGGGAAGCACACAAAGCCTCCTCCCGCCCTGCCAGGAGCCTGCAGCACTTCTAAATGCCGTGCACTCCTCGTAGGGCGGGAGTAGGATGGAGGAAACTTCGCGCACTCCTCCCGCCCCCAGGCCAATCATGGCTTGGGGGCAGGGGAGCGAAAAAAGTCTCTTCCTGCCCTGTCAGGAGCTCACACCCCTTCAAAGTGCTGCGTGATCCTGGCAGGGCGGAGGAAACTTTGTGTGCCTCCCCCAGGTCCTAATTGGCCTGGGGGCAGGGGGAGCAGCAGGGCCTCTGTGGGCCAGATCAACATGCTTGGTGGGCCGCATCTGGCCCACAGAGGCCCTTTTGCCCACCCCTGACCTAAAGGTACCTAAACACCTTTCAAAATCTTGTTTGGAATGGAACCTTAACTACTGCTAAAAATTAAAGGTTTCTAAAGGAAAACGTTACAATCTCCAGCCTTCTTCCTTTGTTCATAGCACATGTATGATATCACTAGACATTTCTCCAGACACTCAGAACTTGACCTTCCATTTAAAATTCCCATATGAACAACACTCATATAACACACACACACACTTCTTCAATTCCGTTATGTCTTCCAGCTCTTCTCTAGTTGTCTTTCAAATATATCTGCTAAAATATTAACATTTATTTTACAGTTGTCTTACAATAGCAAGGCCAACATTCATAAAATAAACATCTTTCATAGAATCATGCAATATATCAGCTGAGCTTGTAAAGATGACATTTCAAAAATATGGATTAGTTTTATATTAAGATTATGAATGTCAATGTCTGAACTTCAACACAGAAGATGATTCTTATTCACAGTTGATAAGTTTTCGTACTGAGACTAATTTACTAACCATAAACTCTTGTTGCAGTTATGAAAGAGGAATTTTCTTTTTTCTACCCTTTTTGGCCTTGGAGTAATTAATATAATTTTAGGCAGTGATGAAATTGAGGAAATAAAGTCTGAACTTCTAAAACAAGACTTTAAGTTATAAATGTAAGAAATTTATATGGAAAATGAAGGAATTTAAAATATTTTATTAAACACTTGGATGTGATGAGGGATATGGTAAGAGAAGGTTCTGTTCCTAGAATAACAAACACAAAGTGATGGGATAATGTTCCTTTAGTTAAATGTTGATTTAATGAATATATTTAATGTGAGGAACCAATGTATGTATTAAAAACAGGTTAAAACATTTAGTTGATAGCCAGTATGAAGTGAAAGTCTTCAAAGTAAAGCCAGCTAAAGTGCGTGACCATGATATGAATGCCCATTGTCTTAACAACTGTTTGATTAGAAGAATACAAACACATAGCTGAGAAGTATACAGAAGTGATTCCAATACATAAATTGACTAAGAATAAATAAGGATAATGAACAGATGCTTGTAGAGATACAATGGTATAAAATGTGTACAGCTATTTCATCCATCTGGCATTTAATCAAGCTAAGGCTGTCCAGGATCTGGTGGCTCAAGTAACTCTGTACTATTATAACAAACACTCATTAATGGAGATCTCATTAATGGATCTTCAAATTGTCGTTTTGTTTCAGGCCAATTCCACAAGCCAAACACACAAAGAAGGATTGGAACTTACCGTAATTCATAAGTTTAATTCTTATGCTAATGATCTAAACTGGGATACTGGATGGCTCACTCAGAGACTCATAGACTTTAAGGTCAGAAGGGACCATTATGATCATCTAGTCTGACCCCCTGCACAACGCAGGCCACAGAATCTCACCCACCCCCTGCTAGAATAATCCTCTCACCTATATCTCAGATATTGAAGCCCTCAAATATTTTGAAGACCCCAAGATGCAGAGAATCCTCCAGCTGTGATCTGTACCCCATGCTACAGAGGAAGGCGAAAAACCTCCAGGGCCGCTGCCAATCTACCCTGGAGGAAAATTCCTTCCCGACCCCAAATATGGCAATCAGCTAAACCCTGAGCATGTGGGCAAGACTCACCAGCGAGACACCCAGAAAGTTCTCTATAGTAACTCTTATCATCCCTCCATTGACCTATTTACCACTGATAGTGAAAGGTCAATTAGTTACCAAGATCATGTTATCTCATCAAACCAACCCCTTCATAAACCCATCTAGTTTAATCTTGAAGCCAGATAGATCTTTTGCCCCCACTACTTCCCTTGGAAGGCTGTTCCAGAACTTCACTCTAATAGTTAGAACCCTACGTCTAATCTCAAGTCTAAACTTCCTACTAGCCAGCTTATATCCATTTGTTCTTGTGTCCACATTGGTATTAAGCTTAAATAATTCATCTCCCTCCCTGGTATTTATCCCTCTAATATATTTAAAGAGAGCAATCATGTCCCCCCCTCAGCCTTCTTTTGGTCACACACTATCTTCCACCTTTTAATAACTTAACCAACCAACCAAACAATGGAGGTGCTAATGGTTCTTAACAGACTCCTGTAACTACTTGAACTATCTACTCACTATCTACATATTTTGTTAGTCTCTGAAGTGCTACTAGACTAATTGTTGTTTTTTTAAGTTTTATCTACTCACTGTCTCTCTTTTTCTTCCTCCACCCCCTTCCCCTTCTCTTATTTATCCTTGGATCTGGACTCATTATTCTGGTCATCTGAAGAAGTGGGTTTTGCCCATGAAAGCTCATGATACTATCTACATGTTCTGTTAGTCTTTAAAGTGCTACTAAACTATTTGTTGTTTTTTAAGTTTTTCCTATTACAGACTAACTCAGCTACCCCTCTGAAGCTTCTGTACTATTATGTAATGGATTGATTAAACAGATTTTAAAACAGCATGCAAATTGCTGGTGAGTCTTTACATAAAATAGAAGTAAACTTTAGTATGTCTTCTTGCCAAGAAAAAAAGTTGCTGATAGAAAACCATCCATCTCAGAGAGGCGCAAAACTCTAAGGTAGCCAAGGAGAAAATGCTGAACAGACTGCCCTGAACATTACTTTGAACACAACGGTCTTACAGAATAACTGAAAAGGTTACAGAGCTAGTTACATGAAAGCAGGAGACTTCAGAGAAGTGATGAGCAAGTATCCATCAGGTGCTTAAATCACCGAAAATCTGAAAGTAGAACTGCAGTGTCCTAAGACTGAAAGTTTTACTGCAGACTTTGAATTGTGGTTACAAAATCCTTATCTGGACCACCATTCATGTAAAGCAAGGATTGTATGCTGATTGGTCCACACCAGCTTTTGGAAAATGGAATCACTCAATGAACTGCCTATCAAAACCAAATAAAATAATCTCATGCTGCCTTCTCTCATCCTAAAAAGATGAGAGCTGGAAACAGAGGGCTGGATTTGTCAACTGGCCTCTGAAGGCACCTTATATTTGTAACAAGTAGAACTTCTCAGAGATAAGCACCTTACTAATCTCTCAGCACAACACAATAATAGTGGATCAAGACTATAGCTGAAATACCACTTTGAACTAAAATTACATTGAAGTGAACTTTCTATCTATCTTGAGAGACCAGCCATTTTAAAGTGTCAAACTGGACAGAAGAATTTACCAGCAACACTCTTTTCACCTAATAAGTACACAGATTTTTATATATGTGTTTCCTTTTAGCCAAGTGAAACCTGGGAAGATATATACTGACTAAAGGCATGGAAAAGCCTTCAATATGAAGAGATGGAGTTGTTGCATAAAAGCCTCCACCCCAGCTATTATTTGATTACTTGATTGTTACTTGATTTAACATATGGATTTTCTGGAAATACACTAAACTGTAAGGTCCTGCCAACACATGATTTAAAAATTGACAAAAACCTCCTGCTGACTGCATTGCTGGAGGGAGGGCAGTTGTCTTCTTAATCACTTAATTACTGATGATTTGTAAATGATTCTCTGAACCTTTGTAATTGTTTCAGCTGCATTGCCTTTTAAACTCTGTAACTGGTTGTAATCTTAAACCTTGCAACTCTGTAATCTTTGTAAAACCTTGCAACTTTGTAACTCTCAAAAACTTTGCTTTATAAATTCAGAAACTTACTGTAAACTTGGTGATTGTTGAGCCTTGCAACTTTGTAATCTTTGTAACTCTCAGCCACCTTGCTTGTACCTTGCTCTAGACTGCGGTGTTCCCTGAGATATGAATGTATGTGTGTGAGTAGAGACTTACTGGCTGCATCTAGACTGGCAAGATTTTGCGCAAAAGCGGCTGCTTTTGTGCAAAATCTTGCTGCCTGTCTACACTGCCCGCGAGTATTTGCGCAAGAACACTGACCTTGTACTGTACAAAATCAGTGCATCTTGCGCAAATACTCTGATGCTCCCGCTCAGGGATAAGCCCTCTTGCGCAAGTATTCTTGAGCAAGAGGGCCAATGTAGACAGCAATGGTAATTTCTTGCGCAAGAAAGCCCAATGGCTAAAATGGCCATCGGAGCTTTCTTGCGCAAGAGAGCGTCTACACTGGCACGGATGCTTTTGTGCAAAATATGTGCTTTTGCGCAAAAGCATCCATGCCAGTGTAGACGCTCTCTTGCGCAAATACTGTTAACGGAAAAACTTTTCTGTTAAAAGTATTTGCGCAAAATCATGCCAGTCTAGACGCAGCCACTGTGTGTTTGGGATTAGAAACTGCAAGGCTGAGCATGTGGAGCCAGGCGATGAGTCATTAGACCAATTAAGGAGACTGATGCTCTGCTGGATCAAGGGAAGTCTGGGCATGCTCCCTGGTGAGGAATGTGGATGAGTCACAGGAGTTGTACAAAGACAATAAAAGGAGAGAGCATGTGGCAGAAACCCTCTTTCTGAGAAGCTCCTCTTTCTGCAGCCAGTTTCTTTCCAGACCAGTTCCCCAGTCATGATCAGCAGACAGACTGTCCAGAACCAATATGCCTTGGCTCTTTCTGCAACCCATATGCCTGTGTGAGTGCCTGAGGGCAGGAATGAATGTGTGTGAAAGAGATAGCTAGTTCCCCTTTAGTTTAAACGTTTAGTGGAAGCTCTAACCTCTTTAGTTTAACCTTATAGTGCATATAGTGGAGTGTTAATTCCTCCATCAATAAATCCATACTAGTATAGCCCTGGATGGTCTCCAGTGGGAATTTTTTTGGGGGGGGAGGATAACAGGAGTGAAAAAACTAAGCCTGCCTAGTGAGTAAATGAAAAAGAGGGGCCTGAAAGTGGTTGAAAAATGGTTGGAGAATGGAGAGAGATAAACCAAAAATGATGCTAAGTGTTAACTTTTTTTATATCTTGATGCTGCTGTATTCTCAAGCTAATTTCTGGGTTCTGTTTATTGTGTGAGATTTTTTTTAAAGTTTCAAGGTTTTCACAAGAGTGCAATTTTCTTCAGTGTTTTATAATTTGAAGCAATAACACAACATTAATAAGTCATTAGAACAGGGGTCTCAAACTTGCAGTCTCTGTGCTCAGGGGACGGGATGAGATGGGGGAGAAGGTGGGGCAATGGTAGGAAGGGCTAGAGCTTGGGGACTGGACAGCCCTCCTTTCTCTCCTCCCCCTCTCCCCCCAGCCCAATAGGAGACCCAGGGTCAGATGGTGAAATCACTCTGACCGAGACTGGCCCATCAGCCGGGAGTTTGAGACCCCTGCTGAATTGGGCGGGGGGCATTACAAAGAATGGCACAGAACAAGTGAATTGAAACAGATGCAAGACCTTTGAAGTGTGGAAAGTTTGAAAACATTTTATTGAGATGTGCCATAGGTTTTGTCTATTTTTTTATTATTTATAAATATTATATGTTATCTTTGGAAGATATCTTTGGGGATTCTACTCTAGCTCTATGAGGGAAGGTTACTGAATTTCCCCCCAGATATAAAATTAGTGACAGGTAATTACTGAAAATCCTGAGACAGGTAAATAACTCCAGAGAGACACCATCAAATGGGGGAAATTACATCTATTGCTTTAGACCAGGTTCAGGAGACCCGGAGCTTGTGGTATAAAAGGTCAATGCAGGTTGACTTGGGTTTCCCTCATTTTGATCCAAAAACTGACATAGGATGTAATCAACAGGGCAAGACTGTGCTGGAAGGTTTGAACTTGGCAACATTTCCATGTGGAAGATGGGTGAGGTATACTTGGTAAGCTTAGTATGTGGCTAGATTGTTTATTGTTTTATAATATGTTTTACCCTGTAATACCTTTGTCCAAAAAAAGGTACTGTGCTTTCTGTAAGATGGCTGGACATGGTTATCCCTGGCACTGTCCTTGAGAGAGTGAATGACAGATGCTGAGCTAAGGTTAGTTCTATTGGAACAGTCAGAGTGAATTGCTGGGGGACTGAAATTCTAAATCCCCAGTCTAGGGAGAGGGATGTGGGCCCTTCCCTAAAGAAGAGTGTTGCCTAGAGGCTTGAGATCTAAATAAGTGCCTTTGAACAGATTACAAAGGGGCAGTTAATCCCAGCACTGTGACAACATGGTCAAGATAGAAATCTGTGGAACTGAACAGCGGCACACTTAAAGATGATAAAAGCGGGGGGAGGTCTTTTTTTCTCTCTACAATGCAAGTTCAATCTGTAGAACTCACTGCCACAAAAAGGAGCTGACATTTTTACAGATAACGTCACAGTTGTATTACAGAAAACATGTTATAAACAGGGATATAAACATAGCTGAACATAAATAAGAATTTCCATCCTGTGGGAAATTCCATTACTTCAACACATCTTTCTATGGTGCCATAGTACTTCATGGAATTTGTAGACTGAGTGCCTCATTATACCTCTCTTCCCATGGGCTAGATTCCCTGGCTGGCCTATATATCTTCCATGATGCACTTGCTACTCCCATGTTGCAATTCACTACTTATCCAGAGAAGAGCTTGCAGTACATCCTAGTAGGGATATTTGGGGCAGGCATCCTGACTCATATGCAAGAATAGGAGCTCCTGAGTTCTAAACTACAACTTACATGAGGTAATGGTTCACAAGAGAGAATGTGATTAATGCTGAACCGACTCAAAACAAAACATTTTGTGTCAGTTTAATGAGCTGAAATATTTAAATTTGGGTCACACTGAGCTGAAACACAATATATTTAGTTAATTGAGAAAATCAAATTCCTGTAAAAACATTTGATTTTGTGGAAGCTTCATTTTTCATCTAGAAGTCATTCCAATAAAAAGTCCCAGAAGCTCTGGAATAAAACCATAAGTCAATCACTAAATGAATAAAGATTAGGGGGGGTGGAAATCTATGGATGGATGATTTGATATTTGTTCACTATACAGTTTCTTGTAACATCCTCTGACATACCTGGTGCTAGCCATTGTCAAAGACATAGTGGACTAGAAAGAGCATTGGTCTGATTGGCTATGATAATTCCTTTGCTTCTTGTCAAGTATGAAGAACTTCTTTTCTGATTAAAAAAAAGTGTCACCAGAGCTAATAGCACCATCCTCTTTAATCACTGATATCCTATACAAGTTTTTCCAATGTGCAGTATATTGGTTTAGTAAGAACAAACTTTACATCTAATTTGAGACCTATTCAGGCTTTGACAGAGAAGCATTCAGAATTTTGAAATTCATACTTCAGGCCATGTTTTTTGAAAGCACGAGCATGTGGGTTACTGACTAAATGTACATTGACATACACACTGAATTACTCTGGGCCAGAAAAAAAGAAAGCAGTCTCAAAATTCCCCGTTTACTAGAAGAAATAGGGAAAGAAGAGGATATTCCAGAGGATATTCCAGCAGAACTATGCACTGAAATCTGCAGTGCATTCATCATTTTTTTGCAGAGGTTCCCAAACTCTCATCTTAAATCACCAGAGATCCGCAGTAAACTGGGCAGCCCCTTGTTTAAAGATCCTGCTAGAACACATCAAAACATGCTCCTGGAAGCTGTCCACTGGGGTTTGCGACTGAGGCTGCTCCAATAATAGAGTTGCCTCCTCTCCCCTCACTTCATGCAAAGGGCAGCCTGAGGAACAACAAGAAGGGCCTGCCACTGCTGTTGAAGCTGCTACATTAGATACTAACAAGGGAATAGCAACTATTATGAGAATAGCAGCTTCCTTTGCTCTTTCCAGTATGGGACCAGCTACCACTGGAGGGGCAAAAGAAGAGATGATGGTGGAACCCTGAACATGCAAAGAGAGTGAGAGATGGAGAAGCTGAAGTGGGCAATAATGAGGAAAACATGACAAGTAATAGATTTTAGACTCTTGAGTGGGGAAGAGGTGGTCAGAGAAGGAACACATGAGGAATCCCTACTGTGAGAGGGCAGGACATAAGGGGAAGGAAAAAAGGGATGCACCTTGGGAGGGGGTGCCAGCTGGAGAAAGCCAGGCTTCAGGAATTGAGTTTGGTGAACAGGGGGATTGATTAGGTAGGGCATGTGTGAAAAGAAAAATTTGAGTTTCAGTGTGAAAAAAATGGTTGGATTTTGGAGGGGAAATTATTCCTGTGAGGACCAAATGAGGAATCCATTTTCATTCACCTAGGGCTGAAGGAAATTGATTTATGAAAAGTTATTAAAAAATATTTTAATGTTGAATTGGTAAGAA
Source organism: Rafetus swinhoei (assembly GCA_019425775.1). Lineage (NCBI taxonomy): Eukaryota > Metazoa > Chordata > Testudines > Trionychidae > Rafetus > Rafetus swinhoei. The sequence goes on from CM033427.1 coordinate 63,647,691, forward strand.
CATGTATGGGATTTGGAGGTGGGTTGATGATAATTGATATACTAAATGACTGTAATTTAGCAAACAAAAGCACAACAGCCCATAAATGGAGTTGGGATTAGAAAAATTCTAACCAGAAATAAAGATGCACATATGTCACTGCACGTGTAACAATGGAACAATTTACCAAAGGATGTAGTGGAATCTCCATTACTCAAAGCCTTTAAATCAAGACTGAATATATTTCTAAATGATGCAAGTGTTCAACCAGGAGTTGTTTAAGGGCCTGATGAAAGAATTACTGGAGGAAGTTCTTTTTCTGTGTAATGTAGGAGGTAAGACTAGCTGATCAAACCGGTGTCTTGAAACTTCACTGAATCTATGATGATTTATGGTAGGATAAAGTTAACAGATTTTGAATATGGAAATTGACCAATAATTGATTTTTATTGCAAAGGAAATTAATCTTTTAGGCCTGGGTGCAGAATAAGAAGGATTTATTTTGATGTGTCTGGGCAAGAGAAAAATTGAGGGTGGTGATCTTAATTAAGTTGGGGGGGGGGGAGGGGAGCGGAGAGAAAAGGTGGTCCATCCACCATTAAGAGATGTACAATACTATGAACAAGTTTGGAGGTTCCTGAGTTATTTGACTGTATATAGAATTTTGGGGGAACCAAATATTAGGGATTTCCAAGCTTAGCTTATCCCACTAGTATCTGAAATGAGCACAAACCCCTCTGTGTGTACTTGAGTGATTTTTTTTTCTACTGAGTACTGACATGAACATAACATAGCCAGATGACAGCTTGCTTCTTAATTTGTAATTTATCTCATAACCTGCACATTTGTAAATTTCACCTTGGAGCTGAACCCACCAGATTGTGTGGCATCAGATATCGGTAAAAAAGGAGATGAAAATAAGTTATATGTAGCTTCCCACAATTGTTGTATGTCCATTATGTTTGTTAAGTAAGAAGCTGAAATATTCTTCTTCCCCTTTTTCAGTTCTTCATAAAAAAGGAATGTAACCATTCTATTTTGGAGTTTCTCAATTTATGGCAAAGAAAAAGAGGAACTGGTTTGGAAACCGCTACCATGTTTAGTTTCATTATGGGTGCAGAGTGTTTGACTGTGATCTCTTACCCCAGCTTACAGAAATGTCATTGTTTGGTACTTCAGTTATTTATATTTTTAAGGAAATGTAACTGGAGGCAGGACTTTTTGGGACCTGTCATCTGGCATGTTTTACTAGGTGAGCAAACCACAAGATTTGAAGCTCATACTTGACTTAATTGTAATTTGTCATCCTCTATATTACTCAACTGCTAAAAATTTGAAATAAATAATATGGTTTTCCTCTGAAAATAAGAGGCTGGAAAAATAGATGTTACTAGTTCTATGGGAATCAGTCAGGAGACAGTGTTGTAGATCATAGGGTGGTATAATCTTAAAAAATACTCAAACTATATTAAGATTTAGGGTTTTACAAAAGATTGTGTTTAATGAAGAAATGACCCCTTAAAATGCAATGAGAAAATGAGCATGAAAAGGCCAATCTCACTTTACCCAATCTGATTCTTGAGCCCAGGTCTGTTCCAAATGAAGCCAAATAGATATTATTTAGCATCTTGAGGCCCCAAAGAGATCACAGCACCATTGTGGTAGGCACTATATGAGCACATATTAAGAGACCATCTCTGTTCCCAGTAGATTACAATCTAGCTAGAAGAAAATGGTGGTGGGGCAGAGGAAGTAGATAAAGGTTAACAGATTTGCCCAAGGTTACAGCAGGCCTGTAGAAGAGCTGGGAGCAGGATCCAGGTGTCCTCCCATTGCTCTGTCAATAGACTAACCTGTCGTTCTAGTGACTTCAACAAGAATAGGGGCAGACCCCTGTGGATATTCTGTTATACCTGATTATTTTTATCAACAAAGAATGTTTTTACTCATATTTACTCCTCTTAGCACCTCAGAACAAGCCTCCTGAAAAGAGAATGAGCTGTATTCTTTTCTGGTTCAATCATCATCAAGAGAACTGTTAAAGTCCTACTTGGAATGTTTTTATCGAGTCAGTGATACAAAGTCAAATAAAATCCATCTTTACAATTAGATGCAAGGTGGAGTTCTCAACGTTGTCAAGTAGGAAAAAACTTTAATTATAAATTGAGCAAGTATGATACTGAATCCACTGACAGAGAGGGAATATCAAATCCCATGATGCCATTTTTACAGATACACTTTTCAGAATAGAACTGCACTTGAATGTAAATCATGGCTTTTCAAGAGGAGTTTAATTTTAAAATACAAATTTCTAACTAAATGAAAGCTTGTGCTACATAAACAATGCAGGTACTTATCTGCAGGTAATGATTTTCCTGCCTCTGAGATAATTAAAAATATGCAGTGGCTGAGAATTCAGACAATATAATTATTCAGACTTCTCAGTGCCTGAATGATTGAAGGGTGTGGAAGAAAAGCAGCTGGTTTACACCTAACCTGGGAAACAGCTGATGCTGGTGGGCAGGGCAAAGCACTGTGACAAATTTAAAATTATTTTAATCTCCCCTTCTGTTTGTTGCTCAAAGTGTTAGACATCATAGTCAAAGTGCATAATCCTGGAATTGTATTTAACCCACCTATTCAGCAAAGCATTCAAAGAGGTGTTTACTAGAGTTAAGCATGTGCTTAAAGTTAAGTTCTCCAAGTTACTTTAGAGAACTGCAGCCTTTTTAAATGATGGAAAGTTGAGTTTCTGGATATAGCTGCTATTACAGATGTTCATATTAAAATTATTAGATAAGCTTTCACAGGCTTGTGATTCTCTTTTTTTCCATTACATTTTGTGATTGCAAAAAATAAATGGTGCACATCTGGCCAGTTGCACTGGTAGTTAAGGGAGTACCCAGATTGACATAAGGGAGGTGCAAGAAGAAGCTAAAAATGTTAGAGGTGAAATTTTCGTTTTAAAAAAGGGAAGGTGACTGTGACTCCAGTCACCCCTGTATTTGCACCCTGCACATTACTGCTGTAATGTTTGTATAGCATATGCTTTGTGAGGTATCAATGATATATGAGAACATGCCATTTAACGTTATATGCAAAGTCATCAGTTCCCTTATGATTCAGCTAGAACATGGATAAGACTAGACAGCCTAGCGTAGGTAAAGATGATGTGTTCTAAACAAAGGAATGTGATTTTTTTACCTCAATGTACATATTAACAATAAATAAAGCTATTGAGCTAAACTGGTCAGGGTTATCGTGGTCCTGAACTCAGAAATAGAAAATTGACGAAAACCAAAAAGGTGACTGAATTCCCATGAAACCTTCCTGACTTGTAAGACACAGACATTCTTTGGTGCATATAAAGACCAGAGTCAAAGAAAGCAAACGATCTGACCTCTGTGATGGGTAATGGCCAGGCAGTTCAGCAAAAGAGGGAAAGAAGGTGGAGGGTGAGAACTGGTATCTGAATGAAGGCTGTTTCTTGCAAGGTTAAGTTTTAGACTTTTAAATGCATGCTTTCATATCTATTTGCTCAAAATCATTTCTACCTATGTTTCTTTTAATTGGCATCACTTAATCCAAGCGCGTAAGTTCATACATTGGCTTTATTGTCATATAAATCATCAGTGCTGTTTAAGTAAAGTATGTGCTACTAAATAACAGGATGTGTTGGTTTGCTGTCTGTAAAAGCAGCAAACCTAACACCTTCTCTGTGAACATCTAGTGCATGGGTTCCCAAACAGGGGGGCATGCCCCCCTGAGGGGGGCGTGAAGAAATTCCGGGGGAGGGGCACGAGGCAACACAGCCCCCCAAGTTTTGCTGCTATTTTTGTTTTTTGGCCCCGGTCAGTTCCCTTTTTTTCCCCTGTCAACAAGTTTTGCTGCAATTGGGGGGGGGGGGTAGGGAGCGGGGAGTGGGCGTGAGGGTTTCTCAAAAATCAAAAAGGGGGCGTGAAGCTGAAAAGTTTGGGAACCACTGATGACACGGACTGATCTTTGCAGCAGGATGATTTTGAGGAGAATTCAGGGCTGGAAGGGTATTAAGGCTAGGGTGACCAGATGGATTATCTCTCTTTAAAAACAGGACAACATTTAAGCCCTCCTACAGGAGTCCTGACTTTTTCTGAACAGGCAAATTGTCCTATATTTTTGCCCCACCCCATCAGTACTGGTGATCCTGCTACTGGCCAGATCCCAGATCCCTGCTAGGCAGCCAGCCAGCCCCCCAACAATAAAGAGCCAACAATAGGGATGGGTGGGCCAGGCTGGTGATAAGAGAAAAATGTAGTGTGGTTTCAGCAGTTCCCCATGCTGCTTCATCCTTCTCTCTTCCCCCAAACCCTCTGGCCAGCAGGGGTCCTTTCTTTCCCCCCAGTGCTTCCAGCTGACCAGAGGCCTTTCCCCCAGGCAGCAGGACTTTCTTCCTCTCCCTGCTCCCTTCAGCGCTGCGGCCAAGGGCTGAGGGACTACTTACTCAGGTCTGGTGGCAGGCACTTTCCATTTTCCTGGCACAACCAAACTCTGACCTTGCTTTTAAGTTAGGATAAGAGGCAGCTGCATATGAAATTTGGTGGTCCTCGCTCTTTCAGTTTAGGAGGAGTTCTTGAACAAATGAGAGACAGACAGACATTTCTAAAATATATGGATAGATAATCAAGGAGATGTTTTCACCAATATACTGAAGAAGGGTGCACTAATTTTTTTTTTAAGCAAATGTAGCTTGAACACAGACACAGGACCCAAAACAGTAAAGAGCATTTTACATCTGACTGAACTTTTAATTTTTGTCTTTATATTAAATGAACAGTAACAATACATTCTTCTGATAGGTGTAAAATATTTTTCAAAGAATGTTATTTACATAATTAACAATTTTTTATTATTTAAACTGCCCAGGAAACTTATCAAGAGCCACATTGGAGGAGAGGATATTTAATATTTCCTGCCATTCTAGGATTTATAATCATAATTGACCACTGTAGGAGTTATGCTTCTCAGATGAAAGGCAAAAGTACATAACATGTTCCAGATTCAATTATCTTAAGGTATTGTCCACAAGAAAAGGAGATTAGTGTTATTAGAAAAGATTTCAAAATGTCAATTAAAAATATTTGCTAATACTTATTGAAGAGAACAAATCTTTAAAAAAATCTTCTGACTGATGATACCAGCATGTGAGTCAGCAGCTGGCAACAGATTAGAATTCAAATGTCCCTTACAGTATAACCTCTTCATAAACTTCAATGTAATAAAATAAACAGCTGAGTTCTTTAAAAATGCATCCACATCTTATTTAGCTTTAATGTGCAGGCTTTGTTTTTCCCAGCCTTCTTTAACTAACAGATGAGAAACCCAACTAAACACAAAAAATTTAGTATTTTGTCAATTAATTTGAAACACGTTAGTGAGATTTTGTTTATTTTTAAAAATGTACAGATAAGATCCATAGCTGCAAGTCACTTACCAACATTGACTTCAGTAGAGCTACACCAATACATACCAGTTAAGATTCTGGCTCTTTTATTGTAACTACCTGTCACATTACTGGATTTTAAGGGGAGCAGCCAGATCACGGCTGCGTCCACGGGAAGGTGATTACCCCAAAGTTTGTACAAAGGGGGCCATATGAGGTGTCAAATGAAAGCTTATGTTCTACTGATTCTATGTATGCTATTCATGTACTTGTTTGATACCTGTAGGTGGAGTTATGACTATGGACTCTGTGCTTATACTGGGAATGTTCTCTGCCTGAGACAGAGCAATGGGCTCTGGACTGCCCGTTGTACAGAGCAATTGTTCAGTCAATGACTATGCTAATTAGCACAGTTCCAGGGACAATGGCTCTCAAAGTGCCCAGTACACACCTGAGGAATGCGTCTGGAACCTGCAAACCAGTCAGTATCTAGTGGCTGCTAATATGGGACCCAGGGATAGGTCACTTGGTCATGTGAATCGCTCCGGCTTGGAAGGTACCAGGGATGGATATAAAGTGCCATGAGGCAAACTCCATCTTGTCTTCAATTCTGCTCCTGATCCCAGATGAAGCCTTGCGAGGGACAGAGCACTGGAAGAATTGTGGATCCATCCTGACATAGGATGTACACCAGAGACTTATAATATCTCTGCTGAGAGCCTGCATCAAGAACTTGGTGATTGGTGCATGTAATGTATTTCTTTTAACAACCTTACTCTCCACCTTTTCTTTCTTTTATTAATAAATCTTTAGATTTTAGATTCTATAGGATTGGCCCAGCATGATCTTGTGGGTAGGATCCAAAGTGTAAATTGACTGGGAACTGTGGCAGGTCTTTTGGGACCAGGAGAACCCGTTCAGGGGGTGAGATTGGGTTCTATAACCCCTCACCTGTGTGTTAGGCCTGGGGCTGATTTTTGGCTCAGGGAGAGCTGGGGTTTGAGGGGTTTTGCTCGTGAGGCTTCCTGATGGCTGGATTGGCAGCTGAAGCGCTCGGTGTGACTGGTTTGTGGCCTATTTGGGAAAGGCCTCCAGTCAGGGGGCTGTAAGGAGCTCTAGTGTTGAGCAATTTGCCCTGAGCAGATGCCCTCAGCCGTGTCCAGACCCGACCCAGTCCATCACACTATCAAAATCATAGCTTTCTGCATCCTCTGTTTTTAGCCAGAGGTGGCCAGAGAAAATATGCTAAGATATCTGGCTTTCCAGAAATATCCACCCTGGACAAAACTGTTGGAGATCTCAAGGAATCTTGTGATCTTGTAAAATTTTCAGATTTGATACCTAGTGATTAGTAAACCATCTAGTCCAACACACTGCCAATGAAGGATTGTTCCTGCCAGAATATATCCTGGTCCTTTATCTGCTTCATCTTTAAATGGCCCAAAAATTAGGTTTCTAATATGCTGAAGAATACACCCTGAAATGACGTCTTTCCTGGGTGAAAAGTAAATAAATCCATGATCATGTTCTGTACTATAACATGAAAACATGTAAGTATGGAACAGAACCAAAATAGCTGGTGCAAACTGCTTGTATCTGGAGTGGAAAAATAATTGGGGATATTTCAAAGATTTCTGGTTAGATTCCATGAGTGTTTTAGCAGCACACTAAGGTGTGGTTAACATGGGAGGAAGTGTCCATCCCCACTGGATGTTTTTGACTGGTTAATGTTAATGAGATATCCTTGCTCAGACTCCACATGGGCCAGATGCATCAATGGCTCTGGTGGTCCCCCTGAACTCCAGAAGACAGTGTGCAGAGCAGTGACCCCCAGCTCTCTATCACATCCTCAACCTTGGACATACCATGAGGCTGATCAGAGACACGTGGCAGGAGTGAAGATGATTTATAATCCAACCTTCCTCAGCCATATTGTGCCTTCCTTAAATGATTCAGTTCATCACAGATGCAGCATAGAAACATTCTCATTTTGATCCTATGTGGGCTGATTATAAACAATATACAATCTGAAAACTAATCAAAGGGTAAGCCTAAACAACAACAACAAAGACTAATGAATGTTAAGTAGCATTCCCAAGCAAGTGCTGTTGTTCTTTAATAGAGGAGAACACTAAATAGCTGCTAATTTTGAACTCCCCTTCCCCCCCGCATTCTAGAAAAGTAAAGTGCATTGTCTATGGAGTATGCACTAACAAAAGCCACTGTAGATTCTGATTAGAAATCTGAGAAAAAGTGAGATCTGGTAGTTGAGCTTTGTGACAAACTGAGATGATAGAAGAATGATTCAGACAGCTGTGCCATAGCTTGCATGCTCAATTAATTTATTCGTCTTCTGGGACAACAACATATTCCCCACATCAAAGATATTGGGAGCTGGGGCAAAACATCTATTTTTTGCTGTCATGTAGCACATAGTGAAGAATGCATATTAGGCATGAAACCTAGTGTGGAGAATGAGGGAGTTGTGTATTAATTTTTGAAATATCAGATGCATGACAATTGACCTGTCAGACTGTACAGAATTAAATCAAAGGATGTTATTAGTGGGGAATCAAACAGGAACCAAAACCATGACAACTATAAGACTTCTTTAAGGAAAAATATGGGGAACTATCACCAGGAGAATGCTTCAGCCAGGCTGGCAAAGTTTACTTTTCTCAGGGTTCAGCCTAGAACCAATGGGGCTATTACAGCATTGGGGGATCCTGGGTATAGAAAAGGAAGGCGGGGTGGTGTATTTTCAGCCACAGATGGAGATGAGTCTTGGACAGAGACAGCAAGCACACTGCAGTAATGAACAATTCTTCTCCCAGGCTAGAAATGGAGAACTCATTTGAATGAAATTTACCAAAGCAAGATTAGGATTTAAGGTAGGGGAAATATGCAGATAGACAAGAGTTTAAAAAGTTATGACCTAACTGCTATATACTTTGGGGTAATGGAATGAATAATGCTTTTTAGCTCACTTTAATAGGCTCTCAGGTGCCAAACCCAGCTGGATCTGTCATATTAAAAAGATCCAGTCTCAGAACAGCTCCGCTGTATTGTTCCATCCTTGGGAGAGGCACAGGAAACTGGTCCTGTCGCCTGACAATTGCACTTGAGAAGGAATAAAAGGAGTCTAAACCCCAGTTCACCCTGTAACCGAGACACTTAGCTCTCAGAATTGGGATGCTGTGCACAAAGATAAAAAATGTTGCGCACATTAAATTAGCAGTATTTTCCTTGCAGTTTTTAGGATGAAAATAAAACTGATTTAAACAACTAAGGTCTTGCCAGTTTTATTGGACAAATCTGAGCAGAAATAGAGACAATCGCAATGGGAAAGACTTTCAGGAACCATACAAAAGCTGAAGGTGGGGACTTGGCAGATGAAGAGGAGGAGTAGGTAGAAAGAGGAGGGGGGAAAATGCATATTTTCCTTTCCATATCCATGGAGCTGTCCTGGAGAGCATGATGTGTCCTTAGGCTGTATTAATGATGTCCAGGAAGAGGGGAATATCTCATAGTACTGCTCTAACAGGATCAGGCTTCCAGGAAGTTTGAGTGGGCCTCGGTGTAAAAAAAAAAAAAAAAAGTTGGTAAATTAGCCTGAACCAAATTACATATTCCCCCAAAATGAGACCTGGATAAGACTCATTCACTCATGTTTTCCATTGACTACACTATTGGTGGGACTCATAAGAGATCACAACACATGACAATGCTCAGTACCTCTATTGAGGAATCCTTCAGATTTGGGAACAGATCTCAGTGCCTTCCAAAGATGGGAATGACAAGGGGACTATATGGAACTGGTCTCTGCAAAGGGGTTCTTATAGTGATTTCCACCTAAGAACATGCTCTCACAGGTTTTTACCATAAGGGTTGATCTGGGCCATTCTTTTTAATACGAAGGTTATGTATGACATAAACTGCAGATATGTATGATACATTCCCACTAGTATATTCAAATACCCAACACAACCCTGTCCTGAGTTAGAGACACATTACCTTAGAGTAATCTTATGGATTCAAAAGCTCATATCCTAGTAAGGAAACAATATTATAAAATTAATAGGACAGCGACAGCATCCCAGCAGGGAGCTGGGTGGCTAGTCTGATTCATAGCAGAAGGCAATATCTGAGATGCTATTGTGAGGGGAAGAGGGAGCACAAGCTATATGACTCAAGAGAATACAGTGGAACTGCAATTTGGAAATGTTGTTAATTAGGTAACTTAACTGTAATGTGAGCCAAGTAAGAAGCTAATTAAGTGGATGTACATAATTTTCAGCAATGTTATCCTTCATTATGTATAAAGCTATAGCAGGCATGCAAAAAGGAGACAATAAGCATCTGGAGGACTGGATCCAGTAGAGGAGCTTTTACTTCAGCTGCACGGTAAAGAAGATTCATATTCTAATGCTTTCCACAAGCCAGGTTTTCACACCAATGTCATCTTTAGAAGCACCTGCTTACCCCAAAGACTGCAGACTTTGGGAATTAAGCACAAATTTACAATATAGAAAGGGAGCCATTTAATACTTCAGTAGTATTGCCTGAGGAGAGTGAATGACTCTCACACAGTATCACAATGAGACCTTCTTGAAGATCAAAGAGGAAATGGAAAAACTGGAAGGCTACGTCTACACTGCAGGCTTTTTGCACAAGAACTGTTTTGTGGAAGAGTTCTTGTGCAAAAAAGTCTTCCACAAGAGTGTGTCCACACTGCCATGTGCTTTTGTGCAAGAGATGTGCTTTTGCACACGAGCATCCATGGCAGTGTGGACGCACTCTTGCGCAAGAAAGCTCTGATGGCCATTTTAGCCAAAGGGGCTTCTTGCGCAAGAAATTCATGTTGCCTGCCTACACTGCCCTCTTGTGGAAGAGCTCTTCACAAGAGGGCTTATTCCTCGTGGGGAGAGGAATAACTCTTCCGGAAGAAGCCCTGTTTTCCGACGCTATACTGTAAATTTACTTGTGCAAGAATGCGTGTTCAGTGTAGACTGCCAGCAAGTTTTTGCGCAAGAACAGCTGTTCTTGTGCAAGAAGCATGCAATGTAGACACAGCCTAACTGTTTTTCTCTACTGTAGCATCAGTGCTGTGTTGCACTAGTTTTCCACTGAAATACCGAAGTCACCACTAAAATCTTTACAAATACCTTAGTATTCCCTGCAGAGTAGGTGTAGGGAATTGTGCAATAATGATATGTGCTTGCAAATATAAAATTGTAAGCTGCCCACTGTATCTGGAACATCTGGATGGTACTGAGAGGTTTTATTTTGAATAATCACCTGGCATAATCAGTGACAATAAAATTGTTAAAGGATTGATTCTTTTTTTCCTCTAGAACCATAACATGACATTCTCTTACGATGAAGATCAGTGAGCTTATCTCTCAGTTGTACATAATCTCTATTTGTGGGCAGAAACCTGTCATACTGAGTCCGTGTGCCAGACAAGCAGATGTGGATGTTGTGAATCTGGCACTGCAAGACCTGTCCAGCTCTGCACAATATAAATACTTGTTCAGTGTTCAGACCAATTGTACTTTAGAAGATAGATTGCACAGTTCTCAGCTTTGTTCCAGTTGCCAAACAGAAAATGGGATCTTGATTTCACCTGTCATTCATTTATACAGAAAGTACAAAACCTAAGACAAACTAATTCTGAAGCATATTCAGACACAGGAGTTAAATAATACACAAGGTCCCCGGATCTTCAAAAAGGAAGCATGTTAGTCGTGGTTTCTTACACAATGTGAAATTTACAAGGAAAGCAGAAAATGCCAAGACAAATAACAAAACAACTTGTATTTGAACTAACAAAACCAAAATTAAATAAAACATTATTGAATAACAGAACGAGCAGTTTTAGAATTATAAAACTAATTCCATAACTGTTTTCCAGTGAAAAGTTAAGGTTTGGACTGCTTATGTAGTCACTCAATGTGAATATATTTTTCTATGTAATGTTAGTGACTAGTTAGAGTTGTATCATTTCCTTCAACAGGATATGAAAGGAAACAAATTTCACTCAAAATTTAAGTCTATAGGTAGGACCTCCCTGGTCCAGCACCTTTGGGACCTGAGCGGTCCCGAACTATGAAGTTTGCCGTACCAGTGGCGGCTTCCCTCCCAACTGTTGGCCCTGCTTCCCCCCCATAGGCCCACTGCTCCCAGCCATGCGAGGGCTGCACTTCCTGACTGGGACTGGGCCTACATTCCCCAGCATGCTAACTCCAGCTGGGGCTGCACTCTCACCACCAGCCTGAGCTGCACATTTTGCTGTGCCGGCCCTGCTACTGCCGGGGCTATGATCCCAGGTGAGGCAGTGCTACCCACTGTCAGCCCCAGCTAGGGCTGTGCTCCCCAACAGGCTGACTCCACACTTCCCCCCACCAGCCCAGCCCCTGAAACTGGCCAGCTGGGGCTCTTTGGTCTAGCAATATCTGTGGTCTTTCTGGACCACAGATGTTGCCAAACCAGAGAGTCCCAGATTTTAGAGAGTCAACCTGAAATAGGAAATAGGCACATTAATGCTACTACCAAAATAGGGTTTTCTCTCTGTTCCTCAATCTCCCTGACTCGCTGGCAGAGGGTTTGCTCCCCCAAAGCCATGACAGATGTTCAAACCTTTGATAGATTTCTGAAATGGGCCATTTCCCAAACAGAATGTTTGATCTGCTATGGAAACACTGAAACCCATTTATGCAAACTCCTTTGATTCCAAACTTCCTGAAACTCAATTCACCTTTTGGCTAAGTCCCCTGCATGAATCCCAAACCCAATACACCCTAATGCTCCTGATCATTCAAAGCTCATTTATCTAAATGTTTTTGATATCCTCTAAAACATTTCTGATAAATGGGTTTGCACTATACTATTCTTTACCCAGGCGTCACGTTTGCTTAAGTACTATTCATCATGTTTTACTATAGCAGCTTGACATGCAGCATGGTGCAGTGTAGCAGGATAGAATGGAATTGCTGTAATGAAACTCAAGGCATCCTTTAAGCACAGCAGTGCTTTTTTGCTATTATGGTTAATTGGCTGCCTGGTGAGAATTTAAGACATTGAATATTCACCTTTTTGATAGATAGCTATGGATAGGTAGATAAACACTGCATAACAGAATCCTGTATAGCTCTATAGAATCTCTACAGGTCACCGTGACCATTTCTAAATTAAATGCTTTTGCTATAACTAGTCATACTACAGTAGCACACATGAAGTGTTTTATTAGTTTGTGTTGGTTTTCATTACATTACATTTTGAGTTAACCGTAATTTCAAAATGACAATCAAGCATTTCAAAGTCTCTCCATAATTATTTGCTAACAATGACACATTTAATGAAACCGAGACTTGCCATAAACAATATTATTTGAAAGAGATACTGAGATTAAAACTGTGGATTGCAGCATCTTGTTTTTATTCCTGGTTTTTAATAACTGTTCTAATTGAGCTGATCCTCAATGACTTCAGAAAAGTATTTTTTTATAATTATATTTGTTATAACTAAGGCTAGTTTGACACGTGTATCAGCTTCATCTGACCGGATAAGAACTAAATTAAAACCGAAATAGTCCACTAAATTACTTGGCAGCATGTTATGACAGCAGTTTTGTAAGCTTCTGGGATGTGGAGAATGAGAGAGTTAAGTGTATTTTTTTAATCAAAATCAAGTGCACTTCAGCTTATCTGGTTGGTACCAATATGAAAAGAAACAATGACAGTCCACAGAATACCTACAGTCCTTGAAGAAACAGTGGGAAAGTTATTAATTAGGGAATATTCCCTATCTGGTTTCAGCTACTCTGGCACAGTTTACTGTTCCCAAATCTAAGCCTACTAGCAAAGGGAATGCTGAATGATGCTTGCCTAGGGAAGAAATGGGTCGCCTGAGGTGCTGGGGGCTACTCAGGGAGTGTCAATAAATACTGACAGAGCCAAAAAGATACAGAAACTGCAGCAAGCAGGTTGTCTGTCCCAACCCAGTTAAATGAGCTGAAGAGAAATTACAAAAGCTAGCAGGGAAAGATTATGGTGTAAGCAAGATGCATGCCAATAGGCTTTTTTGTTTTAACCCCTTTCTCTGCATGCTATGTATCTTTGGATAAATAAATAATATTGATTTAGATGTAGCTGCTCTTCAGTCATGTTAATCAACTATTGTTACAGGTTCTTAGAAGAAAATGGCTGTGTGATGGAGGCAAGGAATGCTCTCTGTAATCAACACACTCTCCTTTTTATTGGGTCTCATCTTAATTCTTTGCTGAAGTATGGGCCAGATTTCTCTTTTCAAAACTCATTTCATTGAATTAAACCTCAGGGCTACTGAATGTAAAACCCTGGTAAATGAATGTTACATTCCAGTCCATTTCAGGGAGAGAAAGACACATATTTCCTTAGTAAAACAAACATATAATCAGAGGTGAACTGGCAATCAAAATAGGCCCGGGAAATGGGTTGAGAATGGACCACTTTTTCACATTAAAGAATTTTTTTTTTAATTTACTCTTTGACCCCCATTAGCCACACCGCCTGACCCCCATTAGCCAGGCCTCTGGAGGTAACACTCTCAGGCATGATGGACACCTGACCAGAAGTAAAAGGTGTCATGTGCACCCTCTAAGGACTTTTCCCACCATCCTCCTACCAATAGGGATTAGTTTGGCCCTCACCAAACCCCCCTCATGCAACTATCCTGCAATTGCATTAACCCAATGTGTGTCACATTAACTCGGAAGCAGAGAGGCTGGGGGAAGTGTTCCCTCTAAGAGATTCCTCCAATGAGCAGAATGAATTTTGTGTTGTGCACCAGTACTGAGTTCATGTGGCTTGTTTGGATGTGCCACTGTGGCACCCAAGTTATTAATAAATATCTTATAAACCTCTACTTTTTCCCTCTGCTGCCATGTCTCCTCCCCTTGCTCCATCAGCTCCCCTGGTGCCTGCTGCCCCCCAACTCCTCACCCTCCTCTGCTGTCCTGACTCAGACTCCTTCCCTTCTCACTGCCCTCAGCCCTCCTGAGACTTGCCCCCCTCCACCAGCCCTTCTCTCCCCGTGCCCACTCCTCCAGTAGCCCCACTCTGATCATGTGAGCTACCCCTCCTCATCCCCTCCCCTAACACCTTCCTCTACACACCTGCCCTGCCTCTCTCCTCTGGTGCTGGTCCCTCCCCACTGGTGTCTGCCCTTCTGCTTCACCCCCAGAATTCCCTGGCACCAGCACCTTCCCTTACCCCTGCACCCTCCTGGTGCCTCCCCCTTCCCTCACTGTCCCTGCCCCTTTGCCCTCTTTCCCTGATGCCCACCCCTCACCACCCTCTGCCCCCATTCCCCTCATGCCCCTGTGCCCTCACACATGACTTGCTCCATCCCCGCCTTCTCATGCCCACCCCTTCTTTCAAGCCTTCTCCCAGCACCTCCCCCTCCAGCTCCCAATGCCCTTACCCTCTCCTCTCCTAGCATCACCCTGTCCCCCCTCCCACTGACACCTCCCCTCCTGCCCTTTTCCTCATTGTCTCCACTTGGCCCCCTGGCATTTGTCTCCCTCCACCCTGTCCCTTGGTGCCTTCCCTTTCTTCTCCTGATCTGCCCCCCTCCCCTCAGCACAAGCCCCTTCCTCACCCACCCCTTCCTCCTATTTTTTCCGCCCCCCTCCCCACCTACCTTCTGCCTTCCAGTTTGTGGGGCTGGAGTCTGTGATCGGGCCCCAGCTGCTTCCGGGGCTCCAGACCACGTGCCGGGCCTCGAGCTGGGCCGCGCGGTGCAACTCTGGACTGAGCACTTTTAAAGTCCCATGCTGTGACGTCACGCCACGCCCGGGCGTCTCCCCTCTCACCTGTTGTGCAGCGTTTAAGCACGCCGTGCATGCACTCCCTAGGCCCTACCGTGCTGCATACAGGGCCGGCGCACGGCGCCGGGGAATTTAAAGTGCGGGGCTGCAGCGCCCCTTCACAATCCCCCTCCTCCTCCAGGAGCCGCCAACCGGCCCTTCGGAGGACGGCCCACCGGGAAATTCCCGGTGTCCTGCCAGTCCAGTCCATCCCTACATATAATGCACGCAGAACACACTGTAAATGCTGTTTGGAATACTATGACTAACTTATGAAAAAAAACCACTGTAAAATTACTGGCATTTATTAGCAAACAGCCTTGGGATCTCCACAACTAGCAGCATTTTAGCCATTGGGTTTAGAGTTGATGGATCTTGTCAGTTGCTGGTGAAACAGAAATTTGCAGCCTATGTCCAAAGAGGTACAGGGATTGGGATCAACATATAGATAAACCATTCCCTGCATTTCTACAAGAAGCCTCACTAAGACATGATATTCTCCCCATAAGTACAGCTAACTCAGGTAAGAATTCACCAACTCTCACCTCTCTACCTGTTGTCCCAGTTCTCTCTTCAGTTCTTCTCTTCCTCATATAAGGCAATTAGCTGATAGCTAAATGTAAGTTCCACAGGATGTAGACACAAGATACATGTTTCTCTATAATTAGAACTGAAAGAGCACTCACCTGGATCCAAAGTGGTACAGAGATTGAGAACCAGGCCCACAGCAAACACAATCTTTGGTACAGTGGCAATCAGCCACAGGGCTTGCTTTGACTGTTAATAGTCTGTCCCTCAATTGTCTACTAAAAAGATTTACAACAGTTGTGAATGTGGGTAACATGAAATGAAAAGGTTTCATCAATACAAATTCCTGTCCCCAATCTCACTCATTTGGCCCCGAAAGCCATATTTCCTGCCTATTGAGTGCTTTTTAGATGAAGGTGAGTCCCTCCATTGGAGTATGCCAGGTACAGTTCTATTGCCCTCAATTCACACAGCACTGATAACAACCCTTCTGCCATAATAACAAGGAGACTGGGGATCCAACACCAGCCAAAAGTGGTAATGGGACAAGCAATCCTGTCATGCTGAGCACCTAGGCAGGGTGAGTGGGTGTGCCCATGCAAACAAGATCAGCTTCTGAAATCTTCTTCCACAGCTCACCACTGGATGTCAGTGGAATGCTCATTCAGATTCTGCTTACATTTGTAATCATTTGATTCACGATGACATGAGATTCATTATTTTGAGAATATTTGGACAACTGTTAGATATTTCTGACATTGTTCACAAACCCCAAAAGTTCCACAGATTTTAGCGCAAATGAGCATTTGTCCAAACATAAACCTAAAGAGAACATACAGGCCTGGTCTAAATATTGATTATTGTTTTGCTATTTTGGTTAGGGTGTGATATTTTGCCCACTCCAATACAACCATTAGTGTGAGCTCAGATCTACTAGTTTAAAGCTAGTTTATACTGGTAGGCTGTGTCTAGACTGGCAAGTTTTTCCGCAAAAGCAGCTGCTTTTGCGGAAAAACTTGCCAGCTGTCTACACTGGCCGCTTGAATTTGCGCAAGAGCACTGACTTTGTAATGTACAAAATCAGTGCTTCTTTCACAAATACAATGACGCTCCCATTCGTGCAAAAGCCCTCTTGCACAAATGTATTTGCGCAAGAGGGCCAGTGTAGACAGCTTAAAAAGTGTTTTGCGCAAAAAAGCCCCAATGGCTAAAACGGCGATCGGGGCTTTCTTGCGCAAAACCGCGTCTAGATTAGCACGGACGCTTTTCCACAAAAAGTGCTTTGCGCAAAGCGTCCATGCCAATCTAGATGCTCTTTTCCACAAATGCTTTTAACGGAAAAACTTTTCCGTTAAAAGCATTTGCGGAAAATCATGCCAATCTAGACGTAGCCGTATAGCTTATCCCTCTGCCAAGAGAAAATAAAACTATACGGCTATGGCTACACTGCAGGCTTCTTGTGCAAGAACTGTTTTGTGCAAGAGTTCTTGTGCAAAAGCTCTTGTGCAAGAGCGCATCCACACTGCCATGTGCTTTTGTGCAAGAGATGTGCTTTTGCACAAGAGTGCCCATGGCAGTGTGAACGCTGTCTTGTGCAAGAAGGCTCTGATGGCCATTTTAGCCATAGGGCTTTCTTGCGGCAAGAAACCCCTGTTGCCTGGCCTCACTGCCTTCTTGTGGAAGAGCTCTTGCACAAGAGGGCTTATTCCTCGTGGGGAGAGGAATAACTCTTGCACAAGAAGCCCCGTTTTCCGACGCTTTACTGTAAATTTACTTGTGCAAGAACACGCGTGCAGTGTAGACACTCTACAGTGTAGACATAGCCTACCAGTTTAAGTACTTTTATACTGGTATAATTGTGTTTGATTTGTTGGTTGTATCATGAACAAAGGTACATTCATAGATATAGTTTCTGTGTGCAAACGAGACAAATCAGAAGGTAAGTTAATAGAAATATGAATAGTTCAATCAGCTCTAGTCACCTCAACACTAGAATTGACTGGAAAATAATATAGAACATTGATTCATAAATGCTTCTTGTTATGCAATAGCTCAGGTCCCTCTTTGCATTTCAACAGTGGCCTTATAAGATACTGCTGTTAAAGATACCTGGCACCCTGTTGCACTGTGATGGGGTAGACAAACTCCACAGTGGATAACAAGCAGATAAGAAGTTGATTGGGGCTCAGGTAGCTCTGCCCTGCCACACCTGCATGGTAGGCATAGGCTGGAGAAGGAGTTAGAAGGGAGCAGAGCAAGCAGCTCACTTGTTGGCAGACAAGAGAGGAAAACAGACTTTTAGCTCCTGAAGAAAGGGCTGATTGAAGGGAGGAGCGTCTTACATAACTGCTCCTTAAAAGCCCTGCCCCAAGGGAATGGAAGGCTAGATTTTGATACATCCTAAGGAGGAATTATTCCCCTCTTTTTTTCCCCCTTAAATCACTTTATTTGCATTAATTCCCCTTGCTTTTGTTCATGGAATACCCCCAGAAGGGGAGAGTCTTTAAGTGCCCTGGCACCAAGTCATAGAAAAGGCTGGTCACTGCAGAGGCAGAGGCAGAGCTCCTGTAGACAGGAGACACCCAGCAGAGAGAAATCAACTGTGCCCTGCCTGCCTCACTAGTAGTGAGTCAGCCTTTTCACATGAACCTATGTGCAAACTATTAGCAGCATGGGATTAACATACTAAACAACTTGCTTTCTCCTCTTAGGAAAAAGAGTCAAATCAGCTGTCTTCTGAGTTTTTTTTTTTTCCAAAGGAGGAAGCAAGAAGGTGTTGAGTGGAGGTTTGAGTCACGAGGTTCTGGATAAAAGGCATCCATGTGTAGAGGACCAGCACAAGGCCTATCATCATCAGATAAGCCATTCCCAGGGAGCTTAACTGGGATTTACATTGTGACTAGGCTGGCACTCTGCGCAGGAGTGTATTTCACCCTGTCTCCCAGCCTGAAACATCTCCTTACCCTTATTATTGTATGCTCTTCACCAATTACTGCAATTGTCAGCCATCATTCTCTACCATGCAATTACAAAGGCAACAAAACAATGCTGTTTAATGAGCAGAGAACCTGCGAGGCTCCCATAATGACATATCATTTTACAGCATGCTATGCTTGGTTGTCAGAGCTGTATCCTACAGTGGTTGTAAAGTCCCACTCTGTAGTCTGGGTACAAAAATGAAATTAAAAGGTAACGCACAAAAGATGGGAAACACTTTATGGCCACACAATATCATTGAATGGGGGAGAGGGGGCATGATCCAGATATTGTACAGCAAAATATTTTAGTGGGATTGAAATATAAGTAAACTTTCCACAGGTGCCCTTATAAAAGCCATTTAAAGCAATGGTTTTTAGCTTGTTCTACACAGAACCCTTCCCATGTATCAGAGAGCTGGCTGAAACTCTCTTCCCAATTAGCCATGGTGGAAAAGTATGATAGTCATGGCCATGGGACCGCAGGGATCTTTCAATCCTCAGCTTTAGGACCCCTGAATAAAATGTAATCCACCTGCATATTACAAGATATAAACCAAACTCTAATTGTGTACGTTTAGGAAGAACGTTGCTATAGATAACATGCTTTTATATAAATGTCTATTATAAAGGTTTTACCGATTCTTCTGCAGCACCTAGTTCTGGTCGTTCTCAAAAATAAACTGCACCATCTGACAATTTTATGTTCATTTGCTCTTAACAAAAAATGCATGTTCCTGAGATTACTGGATTTTGGATGCTGTGTGTGGGTTATATGTGGAAGGGTTCCTGCCTATGAAACACCCATCCTATTTAACTTATGGAGGATTCTGTCAAAACTATTACTTTGAAAACTGATGAATAGGCAGGTCTGCAATGTGCAAGCAATCGTGGGTAAGAGAACTTGAATCTGATCATTCACTAAAATTGCATTGGTGGGGTTTAATTATGAGTGGTCACAAATTAAGTTATCTTCAGTTGCTAATATGGTTTTACTGCTATTGCATAATTCATAATGATGAAACTTGACTCAATGATAAAACAGTACTGCTGAACATATAAAGAGTTCTGAATCTCAGCTTGGAAGGACAATATAAATTAGCATGCTACAGTTGGGAATATGTCAAGAAAATTTTCTGTTGTAGTTTTCAAATAAAGGTCACAATCCTGTAAACACTGATGCATGTGCTTAATTTTAAGCATGTGAGTAATCCCATTGTGCAGATTGCCTGCTCTTGTAAATGCTTTAAGTTCCTGTTCTTTTGATATCAATGGGACGGCTCTCCTGGGGGAGGTCTAGGTTGGATATTAGGAAAAACTATTTGACTAGAAGGGTGGTGAAGCACTGGAATGGGTTATGTAGGGAGATGGTAGAATCTCCATCCCTAGAGGTTTTTAAGTGCTGGCTTGACAAAGCCCTGGCTGGGATGATTTAACTGGGTTTGTTCCTGCTTTGGCCAGGGGCTAGACTCTATGCCCTCTTGAGGTCTCTTTGGCTATGTCTACATGGCAGCGTTATTTTGGAATAACTGACGTTATTCAGAAATAATGTAATCTGTGTCTACACACAAGCAATTATTTTGACATAATGTCAAAATGATGTTGAGGTGGGGGGCTGCTTACTCAGACTCCTGTAACCCTCATTGTATGAGGAGTAAGGGAAGTCGGGGAAAGAGTGCTCTAATCTCGAAATAACTGCTGTGTACACAGCGCCAGAAGTTGAAATAAGCTATTTAGACTTAAGCTACACAATTAGGGTAGCTCAAGTTGCGTAGCTTATTTCGAGTTTAGCCCTGCTGTATAGACATGCCCTTCCAGCCCTATGATTCTATGACTCCTGTGCATTAAGTTAAACATGTGTTTAAGTGATTGCAAAATCAGGGCCTAAATGTGAAACTGAACAGGAGAAGTTCTGGACAAAGTTATTTACACTATAAATTGCATTTATTCACATTCAAACTCCCCTAAGTTCTGTTTAGCTTTCTTCCTCTTGGGGGGGAAATGCAAATCAATAATCAGTTTGTGCTGCTCTACAGAACAGACGTGACTTAGAAACTGTTTCATTATTACTTAAAAATAAAGAGAAGAAGGTTTTAAAAATTCTAGAGTCAATTCCAAACACAGATTCTTACAGCTATAATCACAGCAGGTTTGTCTACATAGACTGCAACTGAAGTAACTAGCTCAGTTGTAATTTCTGCTGTTTAATATTTTTGGTTCTAGTCCTTATATTGGAATTTTTATTTTACATCAAAATAGGGCATTTTTATTCTAACTTAGATAACTTGCCCAGTTTAGTTATAATTCACACCTTAGTTATTTCTATGCACATCTATTATGTAATATAACTAATCTAAAGACCAACATTGACTAGTGATTTCGGTTCCAATTTCTCTGTAGACAATGCCCAAGAACTACAAATAATATTTTTGCCTCCCCAGCTGTTTTATATGCAAAAATGAAGATAGAAGTGGGCTACAGTACACTATGCAATGTCCTGATGGGATACCATTTTCCCTTTTTTCCCCCCAGCTGTCATCCTGTATTGTGTACTATTGAAAAACCGTGAAAGAGCTCCTTCTCCTTACATACTACCCTTCCTTCCTTGTCCTTGAGGGTAAAGTCTGAATGCCAGGCTGATAAGGGATACAGAGAAATTGTGGAGGTATGGAGGGGCAAGACAGAAGAATATTCTCCAAGGTAAAATCTAATGTGATGAACGCTGTAGGCAATAATTTTCCTAATTTATTTAAAATTCTTTTCCCAGGAGATTTTAAACATCTGCCTTGTCACATTTTCCTTGTTTGCAGTGGGAAGCTTTTAACAGAAAGTTGCATTTTCTATCTAACATTTAGGTTGTGGAAATATGTAATCTTCAGCCTCTGTCACAAAACTTGCAAATATTCTATTTTGCAAATAATGCGGTTTGGATTGGCAATATTTGTTCATACGTTAAAGCTGGAGCAAATACGTAATACCCACATTGCAGTCTCACCTGTTCCAGCAACAACCCGGTTTAAACATAGATATTACTAGAAATGTGGTAGGATTTCATTTTTCTGTGAAATGTCTTACAGCTGTGTTCGGAAACGGTGCCATAGTTAAGGAACTATGTTATTCTCCCGGTATAGTTCAGAGCTAGAGCTTTAGCCCTTAACATAGTCCTATCCAAATATACATTGCATTCATGGCATGCTCTAGAGCCCTCTGGAGTCAATGGAAACTTTCCCATAGACTTCACTAGGCTTTGAATCAGCCCCTATGCCATGTTTAAAGTCAAATGGGATTTCAGAATGTGATTAACTTTAAACACATGCTTAGGGCTGCAGTTAAACATACACTTAAATTCTTTGCCAGATCAGTACTTTAAGCCTGCTAGTTAAACATGGTATCATGTATTCTGTAGACAGGCCCATAGAATGTGGGAAGTACTCTAGAGTGTATGTCAGCTTTGGCCAGTACTAGCACCGTTCTCATGAGAAAAATAACTGGATTTAAGACAGATTTTTCTAGACTATGCTAGCAATAACTGTGGCATGGGTAGTGCTAGGAGGGTTGTAGCTCTTCATGGAGCTCTTAGGTGGGAAACACATAGGCAGCTGCTCTTTTTTTAGAGTGCTAGGTCAAAGAAATACCTGTCCCAACTCTCTGGAGACTGCTTTGCTCATTCCCTGCTGAATCTCCCAGCTAGAAATATCTCCTGCTGTAAACCTATAAAAAGACTGTTCCAAAAATATTCCATGTAGTTAGTCCAGTAAAATATACTACCTCACCCACCTTGTTTCTGTAAGCATTAGGTGAGAAAGCAGATAGGGAAAGAGGATTTAGAGCAGCAGGCAGCCTCCTCCATTATTCTATCCCTAATAAACATACCAGTTATAAATATTTCAATATTGCTTCCCACTTACCCCAGTGAATACAAAATACAATCACTTTTCAAGTACTATATTTATATTTTACAAACAGATTTTTGAGTTGCTTGGTAGCAGAGCTATTCCTTATTGTGTTTGTTTCTTTTCTTTGGAAGATGGTCACACTGCCCAGACACCAATACTATATAACTTTTTTTTTCAGAAGCAGCATCTGGCATCTTGGCAAACAGCTCAAACAATTTTGATGACAGCTTCAGAGTCATTCTAGGGTGAGTGTGTTGCTAATAGGTTTTTTGAGTTGCCTTGTCTTTGTCGCTCCCACTGTTCAGTGATACGTACTTTCCATTCTGAGGACTCACCATGTCTCTTTTGCAGAATAGTCTGCAGTCCTGAAAAGGCCTGAATAATTTATTAGAATTTTTATCAGGTGAAATCAAATAACTGGAATAAGATTCTATTGCTCCCTTTTCCATCAGATTGTGAGTTTCCTGTGTCCCTCAGCCTCCACAACCCACTAGTTTTTCTCATTTTTTTGAAAACTAATCTATTTTGCCTCCCTTAGAATTTTTATTTAACTCTTGTCTCCTTTATTATCTGTATCTGAAGCAAGCTTTTTGAACAGCATTTGGTATGCATCTTGTATGAAAGAGATGCAACATAACATTGCAATGTATTGTCTTCATTATAGGCTTTTTTGCACATTTCACTCCAATGTTTCCATTTTATTTCAAAACACATTTTTATCACAGCATAATTATACCTGGCACATATATGAGATGCCTCCTTGCAATGTCAGTGTGGACAAGGAGTTAGTTTGATCCTCAATTTCTTCTTTCACTCTCAGAAGAATCACAGTGCCATGTTATATTCACAACTGCTATGTATGGCAAAATCACAATATTTCTAAAATCTTGGATATATTTATGACATCCATTCTTTTTTTCAAAGAGATCAAGAAATGTGCAGGGATTAAAAACTGCCTACCTTTTCCTGCAGCATTTGTTATTTCAAAAATATTTGCCAACCTTCTCTTGGGAGTGTTGTGTTGGCTTCTAGAATAGTAATTCTGGGACAGACATTAAATAATAATAATAATGGAGCTCAAGGGGTGTAGAATCAGAAAACCTGTGCACGTATCTATAGCATGCCTGAAATTAGGGAGAAACATAGCAAACCTGAAAACCATCTACGTGTTTCTGTTTGGCTATTTTAGGTATCCTTGTGGGGCTGACAAGTTTGTTGCTACATAGCTTTGTGCTACTTCTGATCCAGCAATGTGATTTCCATATCACAATAATCAGAATTCTTGTTATCGATTTCAGTGGGCCCCAGAATTCACTCTTTGTAGTTTACAAAATTTAAAAATAGATACCTATGTAACTAGCATACTCTTTATTATTATATTCCTTAGTGAATATTGTTAGAAGCAGTGGCAAATATGGGTGCGCTCATTAGCTTTTCCTTCTAAGGGTATGTCTACACTACAGTGTTATTTCAAAATAGCTTATTTCGAAATAACGCGTCTACACACAAAATGCATTTCGAAATAGCTTTTTGCTATTTCGAAATAGCGCATCCACACTGAGTGGACTCCGAATCGCATTTAAGGCTGGCTGGAACCAGTTCCAGCAGGGCTCCAGGTCAGGACTTACTGTGTGGAGCTGCTGCCTGAGGCTATCTGAGGTCTGTGCTTAAAGGGATCTCTCCCCCCCCGCCCCGCCCCACCCCTCCGGACAGCCAGTTCTCAGGTTTCCCTGCTTGCTTGCCTACCTCAATGAGGGGACAGCAAAGCATTTTGTCTCTGCATGCTCTGGTTGCCCTCACTTGGGATACCACAGCACGCTGCAACATGGAGCCAGAGTTGCCCCTGGGCACTCTGGTGCTTCTCTTGGACACGTTGCTGAGACCCTAGCTGCATTTTCTCCAGGCTACCATCCAGGAGGTCCATCGGGAGGCTGTCAGTATCCAGGAGGCCCTGCGGGAGAGCTTCCATCCTGAGGAGCACTAAGAGCCTCCCTGGTCTGCCCCACTGGGGGCTTGTGCCTCACTCCTCCCTCACGTCCTACCTCTTACCCCTCCCTAACCCCCCTTCCTGATGTCAAATAAAATACACGTATTTTCATGACCCCAAACTCTCTTTATTTAACAAAACTGGGGGAGGGGGAATGAAACTCTGGTGAGACTGGGGAAAGGAGGTGGGAGAGGGGAGGGGGAAACCTGGGAGGAGGGAGCTGGAAGGGGGAAGCAAGGGGAAAAAGGGGGAGGGGAAGCTAAGGGCTGGGGGTCTCGCCGGACCAACTTGATTTTCATGCAAACCTGATCCTGGGTTTGCATGTGGCCTTTGGTGGCCAGGCTGGCAGCTATCTTGTCATACACGGCCGCGTTCCTCCATCTAGTGCGGAGATCATGGACGTTGGGGGCATCCCCCCCAAACCTGAATAAGGTCCATGATCTCCACCCTGGACCAGGAAGGTGCCCACCTTCTCCGGGCCCTGGCAGGCTCCTGGGAGCTGGCAGACTGCTCCTGGGGAGCAGTGGATGGCTGGCTGCCAGTGGCTTGCTGGCTCATGTTTTGGGGCCACTGGGTCGGGGCAGTGACTGCTGGTTCTGGGCTGGCAGGCTTGGAGCTGGCACAGGCACTGTGGCCAGAGTCTACCCCTTTAAGGACTCCGGGGAGGAGGGGAGGGAGAGACGTGTTCTTGATGGAGGCTGGAATGGCCACCAGGGCACCCTGGGAAGGCTGGAGGCCCCCTATTTTGAAATAAGTGTCTACACAGCTCTTATTTCCAAATAACTAATTCGAATTTGCCATTATTTCTCGTAGAATGAGGTTTACCAAATTCAAAATAAGCACTCCTCTATTTCAAATTTATTTCAAAATAGTGGTTTGGCTGCGTAGATGCTAGGAAAGTTATTTTGAGATAAGGGCTGTTATTTCAAAATAACTTTGCTGTGTAGACATACCCTAAGTGTCAACTTCTGTTCAAAAATATAATCTCATACTGGAGAAGTCTGCAATATTCTTTTGCATTGAGGAGCATACAGGTTCAATTTTGAACCAATAAAACTCCTTATTTAGCCATGAATGCTATTTAGCCTTGTACTCCGATGGTGTTCAGTGTAGGAAAAATTGGTGAAAGTGCTTGAGCCCTGGTATAGCTCATTCATTTTGTAATGTTCTGCTCTGAACTGTGTGATTCTGATAGATTGCCATCTACTCTTCTTTTGTTTATGAGCTTTTAAAATGTGTATGTTATGCATTGTCCATTTATTGATTCCAATTATCATATGTTTACAAGACTAGACCCCAGTCCTTCAAGCTTTTATGCATATGCTTAACTTCATTCATGTGAGTAATTCCAATGACAGCACTTAGGTATCACATGCACAAGTGTTTGCAGGACTGGGTACTTCCATTTTCCAATGCTGCAGACACTTAGGGTATGTCTAGACTACATGCCTCTGCCGACAGAGGCATGTAAATTAGACATACCGACATAGTCAATGAAGTGGGGATTTAAACATCCCCCGCTTCATTAGAATAAAAATGACCGCCGCATTGTGCTAGCTCAGCTGTTTGTCGGCACAAAACGGCAGTCGAGACTGGGATCGGTCGACAAGGAAAGCCTTTGTCGATGATCCCTTATGCCTCATGAAACGAGGTTTACAGGATCAGTCGACAAAGGCTTTCCCCGTCTTGACTGCCGCTTTGTGCCGACAAACAACTGAGCCGGCACAACGCGGTGGCCATTTTTATTCTAATGAAGCGGGGGGTATTTAAATCCCCTCTTCATTGACTATGTCAGTATGTCTAATTTACATGCCTCTGTAAATTACATGCCTCTGTAGTATAGACATACCCTTAGTTGCTTATTTCACTATACATATAGTTTTATTGATGTCAATGGGATTCCTTGTGTAAAATTAAGCACATATACAAGCACTTGCAGGATCAAGGTTAAGCACCCATGAGCTCTTTGAAAAATCCCATTTGGGTGTTTGCTTGCATCTTTAGGCTCTGTGCTACTTCTGCAATGTGATTTGCACATCCAGAAATGTGATTTGCATATCATAACAATCAGAATTTTTATCCTTGACTTCAGTGGGCCAAAGACTTCACCCCACGTATTTTAGAAAACTTAAACCTAGATGCCCAAGTAATGCCTTTAAACATCTGTCCCAGAGAGACTAAAGAACTTACCAAAGGTTATACAATGAGTTAGCAGCAGAACACAAAGTGCATATTTTTAATAGAGTAATTGACCATTTGAATAACATCCCAAGGGTTGTGGTGGATTCTGTCATTTGAAGGCTTTAAATCATGATTGGATATCTTTCTAAAAGATATGATTTGGCTCAAATACAAGTAATAGACTTGATGAAGAAATTACTCAGTATGGTCTTCGACCTCTATTATACAGATCACACAAGATCATAATGTCCCCATCTGGCCTTGAAATCTGTGTTTTGATGCTCAGGTCTTGTTCTAACCAATTGACAAACTCTATTTTTGCAACATGATGTTTAACGCAATATAATTACATTTATGAAAATCAATGGATTTTTGAGATTGTTAGTACTTATGACAGTTTATGGTTTAAAGAACTGTCTATATCTAGGCAAAATATGGACAGAGCTTGTTTAAAGATATCCAAGTTTTTGTTCCAGAATGGACTTTTGTATTTTCTCTGAATTGTGCTTACAGCACCCTGGGTTTATGGGTCACTTGGTACGTCTAGACTACAGGCCTCTGTCGAAAAAGAGAGTCTAGACTACAGCCAGTTCGGTCGACAAAGCAAGCCGTTTTTACGACAGAGAGTCTAGATGTTCTCTTTTGAAAAAGCACAGTGTGGATGCAATAGCGCCTTTTTTCGACATAACTCTGTAAAAAAAAGGCGTTATTCCTTGTAGAATGATGTTTACCGCCATCAACAAAACTGCCGCATTCTGTCGACTTACTGTCGACAGAACTCGGCAGTAGTGTAGACGCAGGTATAGATTTGTTGACAAAAGTCCACTTTTGTTGACAAAACCCTGTAGTCTAGACACACCCAATGTGACTATTTCACTATAGACTAGAAATCACCAAACTCATTTTATGTGGTATTTGTAAAAAAAATGGTATCTAGGTTTTGGGAGCAGACTGACAAATAAATTAAAAGTAAACATCAGAGAAAAATAAAAATGGTTTTAATACAGAACACCCTTGTTAATTGGGCTGTAGAAGTGCATTCAATATGGAAAAGATAATTTACAAGGCTAGATGGCAATTTTTTCTCTGAAATCTTGCTGGTAAAACCTAGTCAAAGACAATTTGCACTGTCACAAATATCTGAATTCTTGGTCTGAATCATATAATCCACAATGCTTGTTAGATAGATGGATTAACATTACATATTTTTCTGCAAACTATACACTCAAATAGTTATGGTTTCCATTTGTGTTCACTTGCCTCAAATGTTTTTGTGATAGATTTTCTGGCATGAATTTAGAGGAAGTTGACTTTCCATCTTATATTAAACTGAATTTTAAATGTGCACATGAGGTTTTTGATATCAGAGGTGTGTGAATTTGTCCATATAGACTTCTCTGGCTAATCAAAACTATCAGATAGTTGCAGAGAGTTGTTCATGATCAAGGCATACATTTTTACAAACTGCAAAAAATGGAGTAATTTAGACTAATGAATAAATGAGGAAACTGTAATTTGCTTACAGATAGATATCTTTATAGCCAGAAAGATGCTAAATTCACTAGATAAATTGTTAACTATGTGTATTACTTGATCAGCTCTATCATCTATGGTGTTGATGTGTTTTGGGATACTTTCTCTGTGCATGGAAATACCAAACAACTTCACAGAAATATTAAATAGCTTTTTTACAAGTTTAGATAAAACATTTCTGGCCTGAATAGACATTGCTGCCTTCTTGGTGGACAAACTTTGCTCATATGAGCAAAGCTAGCCTTACTTCAATTTCCACTCTTGCTTTGCTAGTCATTGTTAAATTATTTTACTCAAAAGTCATTCTTTCTTTCCCACTCTCTCTCTTTCATTTGTGATCTATTAATATGTCCTATAGTGTGACAGCTGAGGAACATTAAATATGTGAAAACTATTCAAAGCCAGCTTCTAATTGGGATGGGAGAATTCAAGGAGTTTCCAGGAAATTGTTACAATGTTTCTGGGAAATGATTAAACATATTTGAATATAAATTTTAAAGTAGACATATTGAAATGTTATATCTAACTATGTAGGGAACAGTTTGAGTAAATGCGTATTTCAATTATATTAGATAAGCTGTCACATTCTGCATGCAACAAATATACTGATTAAACTTGATTAACTGTTTCTTATGAGAAGGCATCTATTTATCAAGTGCATTCTTGCGTGCTAAAGAAATTTCAAAGCCTGTTTCCTATAAAGTATACATTATTTTTCTTTGCTACCTGCCAATACCATCAGGTAAATAACTCAGAAGCACAGAAGCTGAAATGCTCCTCTGATATTGTAGTGCCATGCTTGGCTATATATTAGAATGTTCCAGAGAAAAATGGATTCAGCCACCTCACGCCCTTTTCTTGTTGCTTCTACACTGGCAAAACAGACTTGTATTTTTCCAATGCTGTCATGTGGTGCAGCTCCTGTCATGGCTAGCAAGCTGGAAGCACCAAAACTCAGTCATTTTGCCACAATATTATCCAATCCTGAGTAGAACTGGATGACGTTGTCATAAAAGCCCAATCGCTATTTACCCATCAGCCCCTAGCACTAATGCCACTGGTGAAAGTGTTGATAAGCTATGGGTCCCATTACTGTCAATGCAGACACAGTCTGTGAGATTGGAAGCAGCTTAGCCATATTTTGAGACTGTTTCTTGATTAGGGACATTGACTTCATCACTCTGTAGAGCCTGAACCTCCTTCATGCCAAAACTTAGTGTAATTATTTAGGACCATTTCCTTTTACATGAAATCTGTCCAAGGCCTCCACTTTTATTGTCTATTCTTTAATGACCGGGAAGGATAAACACTGTGGCTATGTCTAGACTACAGTGCTTTTCCACCATGCCTGTAAACCTTGTTTTATGAGGAAGAAGGGATGTGTTGAAAGAGGACTTTTTTCCAAAATCTGGCACCATGTAGACACGCCAAATTTTGGAAAAGCCTCTTTTGACAGTGAAGCAGAAAAAGATACTCAATTTGCATACTGCAAATTGTGTATCTTTTTCAGATTTAACTCTGCAGTCTAGACATAGCCTTTGAGACTAGATTATAGAAAAAGCCCAAATACTTCTTCACAGGTGGCAAACAAATGACAACTGGAAAAGATTCTCTCTGTTTAAACTTTAAAGACTCTCTTTTCCTTCTGCAATGCAGTCTCTGCAGAAACTTTACCACTAATTGACACGTGCAACTGTAATGAAAGGTGCCACAAGATCAAACCGCCAGTATTTATAACGTATTTGGGACAAGCTCCGATAGGTGGTGAGCACTTGCATGTCCTATTGAAGCAAATATGAATTGCAGGTGTTCATTTGCTATGACAAAAAAATAAGATCTCTTTGGAAAACAGCAGATGGGTGTATTCCTTGGCACTCAAGAGCAGACCTTTGCATTTCTGGATGACTGCTGTAATTATTCAAATTTAAGTACTTTCAACACCTTGTATTCACGTACACATTCACCAAGTATTCTACACTGCTTAAGCTCTCTTGGACAGTGTGAAGAGTGATTACACAGGGTGATGGCACTCAAAATGTAAGATTTCTAAGCAAATCCTAGTAGTCTCTTTAGGAATGGAAACAGACATACAAGAAGTCACATCTTTACTGACTTTGATTTAATTTCCTAGCACAAAAATGTGCTGGAATAGCAATACTGGAAGTTGTATGGCAGCATTGTGACTGTGAATGAATTAAGTGCATTAATGCAGTCTCCAAAACAAAGCCTCATTTCCTGGGATTGGTGCAGGGAGGCATGAATTTAACACCTACACAAACTTACTGCTACATGAAGACTGAAATAAATCATGCATAGAGAAATCAGAGTATTCCAAGTAAGGATGTTACCTACAACAATAATTCAGATACGTGCAGCTTTAGCTATACATTAGCAACATAAATAATACATTATAATCTTCCACATGTGTGAAAATCAGGAAAAGAAAATACTGCATATGCACAGTGAGGTTAATGACATGGGTGATATACTAACTTTGAAAATTTACACAATTCTGAGTGCTTGGAGTTTTTTTCAGGCTTAATTTGCCATTCCTATGCACTTGGGTACTCTGAGGGAAACTAATTGCTCAACTAAATATGAAGCAGCATGTGCTCCCTGGCAGGGAGCAGAGCATCAGCTATCACACCTTTGTGTGTTTCCCTGGCCTTTTCAAGACTCTGTGTTCTTTGCAGTGTTACTCTATTGCCCACATAAGAGCACAGTGATCCTTGTGCTGGACATGTTGTGGGGAAGGGGGAGAATACTGCACACAGAGTTTTTTATTTATTTTTTATTAGTGGTTATGACAATACAGAAACTTGTCAATCTGGGATCCAGATTGTGTCAAATTCTGCTTGGCTGCTCTTCTCTGTCCAGTCCTGGATAGATTCTAAATAGCAGATGCAGTTCCATAGTCATTTGGGACATACTGAATTTCTTCTTTGCTTCCTAAATGCACTTCTTGTCCTCACTCCAGCCAAAGGAAATACTAACATTATAAATATAGTTACTTTCTTCTGTTCCTAATATTGTGTTACAAACTAAGGAACTTCCATCATTGTGTATGTATATCTCTAGGACGAGAGAAATAGTAGTAATTGGAGATTGCAAAGACCTATAAAATCCTTCCCCACTATATATTTTCTGTTTCATGTATTTGGCTTCTACTACTGAAGTTTCTGACTTTATGTAGTTGACTTGCCTTCTTTTTCCTTAATTTTTCATTTCCTTTCTTGTAGTTCTAGTTCTTAAAACACTCAATAGCTCTTCCCCTTCTCAGTGTTTACACCTTTCAGCTATTTGTACATATAGGCTACATTTAGACTGCCTGGGTGCTCTCTTTCGAAAGAGAGCGTCTAGACAGCAACCAGTATTGTCGAAAAAGAGAGCCGCTTTTTCGAAAGAGAGCACCCAGGCAGTCTGGATGCTCTTTCGGAAAAGCACTATTTGCTTTCAATAACGCCTTTTTTTGAAAGAGCACTTTCGAAAAAAGGCATTATTCCTTGTAAAATGAGGTTTTCTGTGGTCAAAAAAACTGCTGCGTTCTTTCGATTTAATTTCAAAAGAACACGGCAGTAGTCTAGATGCAGGTGAAGTTTTTTCAAAAAAAGGCCACTTTTTCGGAAAAAAACAAACAAACCTGTAGTCTAGACCAGTGTTTCTCAACCTTTTCTTGCTCATGGCGCCCTTCTGAGCCTCATTCATCATATGCCTGGCAGTTAAGTTTGGGTGACCCCCTCAGAAACTTACTGTGGCCCCCTAATGTTCTGTTTTTTTCCATGTGGCCCCCTAGAAGTAAGGCGTGGCCCCCTTGGGAGCTATATGGCCCATGTTGAGGCACCCATAATGTCTTAATTGCGCTTAACAAAACACACACATGTACAGTTGAATGAAAGCGTGTAACTCAAAGAAAAGCAATGCAACTCTCTGGGCTAGACTGTTCCTGTCCTTAGGGTGAGTGGACCAAGGCAGAAAGCAGGGAGATATGTCTATGTTCATGCCTTCTTGACTCCTGCATGCAGATCAGTTGCTGGGCATAGGATGTATAAGGTCTGCTTCTTCTAGCTACTGTTCAATATCCATAAATAGCCTTAAATGGCACAGGGAAGAGACAAACCCCAATATTTGCCTCCCACCTATTGCTGAATGTGCCAATTAGAGGGTTTACCACCTATGGAGAAAGTAAACAGCTGAAGGCATGGTACAATATGGAGGGATCGCTGACACAGGACTGATGTACCCAGCTCTGTGTTCATGAGCCCAGTGTGGATGGCATTAGAGTGTAATATCCTGCACTCTAGCAATGTCAGTGAGCAAAAAGACAGACAAAAGCTATTGTGTCAGTATTGTCAAACTCAAGCATACAAAGGTCATGAATCAGGTACTAAAAACCATGAGATTTTCATCAGGTTCTTTTTATTTGCCTTCTGGTGTGATGCCTTTTAGGTTCAAGTTTGCAAGCTTTTCTCTACAAACATTTACTACTTACTATGAAAGTTGAGATTGTCACATAAGCATATATCTCCAGAAAAACAAAACACCCATTATTGAGGCTTATAATAAAATTGCAAGAGTTGGCACCACTAAATAGGAGCACTGAGAAAGAGACAGCAGAAAACTGGCCTGAAGACTTAATGAAATACAATGACATTGAGTCTCTTCTACCCCACAGCATTTTCTGGGGGCACAGCTAATGTTCCAGCCCCTTGTCTCTTATTAAATCAAATTGGTAAAGCAGATGAACTGTGCATACATCTTTGAAACATGAAAATTTACTAAAATTGCTCATCTAAACACGGGGGGAGTGAAAAAAGCAATGCTAAGGATCAGCATGTGCCAAAGTTAATAGTATTTCCTTTTCCTTAATGGAAAATGCAACTTGCCCTGACATGGTGTATAGCAGACTTGATGCTGTCAGAGAAACAATTGTCTCTTTTAGTGGAGTTCAGCAAGTAAAACAATCACATCTACTCAGTTCCACAAAAGACATTTGTCAGTTAATTATGGAAGAGTGATGCATGTCAACACAGATGTGAAGAAGGTTGGGAAATATGACAGGCTGACCTAGAGTGCAAAATTGGCATTGTCAGTATAGAGCTTTTTGGCGCGCCTATGGGAAACTTGCAGAATTAAAGGAAAAAAACTACTTACAGAGGACAATGTAGCAAGTTTATGGTAATGTTCTCTTGGATTAAATGCTAATAGCTTACCTGTGGTTTTCGGTTGCACTGTCTCTACTCATTTTAAGGGTTGAAAACCCAATCTTATCAAGTGTGTTCAAAACATGCAATACAAACCCTCAGTACCCCTCAGGAACATCAGGACTTTGCTGCTTTTTCGAGACAATGCATGAAAATTCATAGCAATTAAAACAAGCAGGAGGAGACTGTGTAAGGTTAATATACACAGCTAGGCTGCTATTTCAAGAGATCATCATGATATGCCTAATGTAGAAAGACTCAGAGGGATAGCTGTATTAGTCTATAACTTTAAAAATAACAAATAGTTCTGTGGCACCTTAGGGTGTGTCTACACTGCATCTGTAACTCGAAATAAGCTATGCAATTTGAACTACACAAATTGCTTCGCTTATTTTGAGTGTATTTCAAAATAGCTTATTTTGAAATTTGATGCTGTCTAAACAGCGCCAAATCTGAAAAGGAACCACTATTCTGAAATGTCCCTTAATCCTCATGGAACGAGGTTTACAGGAACGTCGGAATAGCAAGTCCATTATTTCTAAAGCTTTTTCAAAATAATGGGCTTGTTTAAAAGACGCAGAATAGCTATTTCAGGATACCAGAAGTATGCCGAAATTGCGCCGCAGTGTAGACGTATCTTTAGAGACTGACACAAATATATAGGATTGTGAGCTTTCACAGGTAAGACCTGATGAAGTAGATCTTACCCATGAACGCTCATGAGCTTATATATTTTTACCCAATCTCAGGGGTGGACTGGCCTCATGGGATACCGGGAATTTCTTGGTGGGCTGTCATCCGAATGGACCGTAATATCCACCATAAAGCTTCTAATACCGTGGTCACCAACCCGTCAATTGCAATCGACTGGAGTGAGGGCTCGACCAGTCGATCGCGAGGTGTTCAGGGCCCTTCCCTCCAATTTCCCCCCACCCCTAAGAAGCCCCACTACCTACCTCCAGTGACAATGGAGGTAGTGGCGGCTTCCTGCGGGGTGGACGGAAGTCCGTCAGCTGCGCACCACTTCCGGGGGTTCCAGAAGTGCAGTGGCTGCTCCCCTTCCCCAGGTCTGTGGTGTGCCAGGAACTGGCATGGCATGGCAGCATGGTGGGGCGGGGGGGAGTCCTCAGAGGAGTCGTGCACCAGGGTGGGGTGGAGGGGGAAGTCGTCCATCCGTGGAGGAGGCACGCGCCAGGGCTTTCCCTTCTCTGCGGGGAGAGGGGGCAGTCATCCGTGGAGGAGGCGCGTGCCGGGGCTTTCCCTCCTCTGCGGGAGGGGCGGGGGGAGTCATCTGCAGGGGAAGCGTGTGCCAGGGCTTTCCTTTCTCTGCGGGGAGAGGGGGGAGTTGTCCATGGAGGAGGCGCACGCCAGGCCTTCCCTCCTCTGCAGCAGGGTGGGGGGAGTCCCTGGAGGAGGCGCGCGCTGGGGCTTTCCCTCCTCTGCGGGGGGAGGGAGAGAGGGAGGGGAGAGGAGTCCCGGGAGGAGGCAGGTGCGGGGGACTCCCTGCCCCCACTGGCACCCTGTCCCTGCCCCCACTGGCACCCTGTCCCCTGCTGCAGAACCCTGCCCCCTGCCTCCCTGGCACCCTGCCTCCTGCCTCGCCACCCCCCTCTGGCACCCTGTCCCCCACCGGCACCCTGCCCCCACCCCAGCACCCTGTCCCCTGCCCCCACTGGCACCCTGTCCCCTGCCCCAGCACCCACTAGGACCCTTCCCTAGTACCCTGTCCCCTGCTCCCACCAGCACAGTTGGGGCCACATTAGTGAGGTTTGTCATAAATAAAGACAATGCAGAAACTTTTTGTGTTTGACATAGTATTTTATTTAAAAATTAAGCCTGGGCAACAAACCCCCAATTGGGGCCAAGCCCCCATCTGGCCACAGAATCAGAACACTTCTACACCTCCCCCCAGACCCTAGATCTGAGCCTATCATACACTGGAACCCCCTGCCCTGACCCCCTGACATACTCCAACCCAAATTCCTGCACCCCTAACATCCACAAGCCTGTGGCTTACTTAGTACCACAACCCTCCATCTGACCCCAACACTCCCCAGCCTGGAGCCCCTTCCCTGAGCCAGGGTCCCCTTCTCCACCTCCTCCTGCATCCAAATTTCCTCCCAGACCTTGCACCTCTCACCCCTTCCCACACCCAAATCCCTCATTCCCACCCCAGAGCCCACATATCCTGTCTCAAGCCAGTGAGGGTATGGCTAGACTGCAGGAGTTTTTCCAGGATTCCAGAGATATCCCGGAAAAACTCTTCCGTGTCCATGGATGCATTTGTTCTTCCACTTTTTTTAGTGGAAGAGCAAACATACTCTTTCTGCAAGCCCTGTATTCCTCGTTCCATGTGGAACAAGGGGGCTTCCGAAAGAAGGGTTTTTTCTGACATTTGGTCCCATCCAGACAGGCCAAATGTTGGAAAAACCTCTTCCTACAGAAGAATTGAAAAAAAAGCGGCAGTGTAGAGTGTATAAGGGCTGGGGATAGCAAGTGATGGAGAGGAGGAGAATAGAGGGAGTGGGGCTTCAAGGAAGGGGTAGGGTCTTGGGGAAAGGATGGGGCAGTAGATCTTGGCTTGTTCTGACATTTAAAAGTGATCTTGGGTGCAAAAAGGTTGGAGACCACTGTTTTAATACCAAAACATCTATAATACCAAAATGCAAAATGTTTCCGAATAAATCCGAGGCGGCCGAGGCCGTGTGTGTATGTGCGTGTGGTCGGGCGTGGGCCACTGCACTGGCTTGGCCTTGGTTTCTTTGGCACCAAAGAGAATGATGTCGCATTACAGTTGAAATCAACGGAACGGACGTGCGATGCGCAATGCGCGATGGTGCATGACAGCAATGCATAGGCCTGCTTTGTACAATGGTGGAATTGGTGATGGAGTTGCTCGAGTCTTGACCAGCGAGTAGAGAGTACGCAGTGGTTGGATGAGTTCTGTTATCGTCTGTTATTGTGGGTGTGTGGTTTTCCATAACTGACAATAAATAACAGTGCGAGTACGGTGTAAACCAACAAAGATAGTGTGTGTGAAAAAGTCGGACGTTCTCAACCCATTTCCCGGGCCTATTTTGATTGCCAGTCCACCCCTGCCCAATCTAGTTAGGTCATCACAATAGCAGGACACAGGCTACATTTAGACTAAAAAGAAAAGTCAGAAAAAGATAAGCAAATTGCGAACTGCAATTTGCATATCTCTTTCCATTTTTCTTTCAAAAGAGGCTTTTCTGAAATTTGGAGTGTCCATGTGGCACCACATTTCAGAAAAACCTGCTCTTTTGAGCCATCCCTTCTTCCTCGTAAAATGAGGTTTACAGGGATGGTGAAAAAACACGTCTGCTTTTCCAAAAAAATTTTTCGGAAAAGCGGATGCATTCCTTGGCATTGCTTTTACAGGATACCAGAGGAATCCCAGAAAAGTGCTGCAGTCTAGACGTAGCCATAGTGGAGAACTTGTGGTGCTTAGAAGTGAAATGTGTAGAGTATAATGAATTCAAGACAAGATGGCAAATGTCTTGAGTTATATCATGTTAAGGGAGGGGAAACCAATAAGCCCACACTCTCAGTGAATGGTACAGGAAGAAACATTTGGAAATGGCTGTCTGTAAAAAGAAATTTTAGATGGACTCAGTTTGTGTAAATATACAGAGATCTACTGAAGTCAGATTACAATAGCTGAGGGTCTGAATTTAATAGAAGTGAAGAGACTATCTTTCATTTTTATTTTTGCAAAGGGAGATTAAAACCAGAGAAGATACAACAACAAATGGAATACAGATGAGCAAATATATGCAGAAACAGTCATATATAGTTGTATCACAGAGAATCAGTAAATGAAACGGTGGGTTTTTTTCTAGAGGGATTGTGTCTCTTAGGTCAGTCACCAATTCTAATGTCTGTTTTTTATCTATCTTAGTAGCATTAACTATTTACACCTTGGTTTCCCTGAGGAACACTTTTCTGCTTCTTTAATAATACTTTTTTATTTTATTAAAATAAAACAATATTTGACAGCTGAAACTACAGTTCTGGGTAAGGAACACAGATGACATTTTCAAAACCATCTCAGCCCCTGGAACATATCTAGAAAAGTATTTAGACTCCTAACTTCCACTGAAATCAAATGAAGGTCACCCAGGGGAATTCACCTCTCTGCATTAGGCTCCATATAAAATTCCCGAGGAGAGTTAGGCACTTGAGAATTGAAGTCACAGAAACCAGCATGTTGAGCATGAACAGCCAAGGACCACTATTGTTTTAAACCTGCTGCCCACTAATTTCATTGATGACCCCCTGTTCTTATTTTCTGGGAAGGACTAAATAACTCTTCTTTACTCACCTTTTCCACACCAGTAATGATTTTGCAGACATCTATCATATCCCCTCTTAGTCATCTCTTTTCCAAGCTAAAAAGTCCTAGTCTTATTAATCTCTCCTCATATGGCAGTTGTTCCATATCCCTAATAATTTTTGTTGGCCTTTTCTAAACTTTCCAATGCCAAGGTATCTTTTTTTCAGATGAGGCAACCATATCTGCACGCAGTATTCAATATGTGGGCATAATATGGATTTATATAGAGGCAATAAGATACTCTCTGTGTTATTTTCTATTTCTTTTTAAATGATTCCTAAAATTTGTTAGCTTTTTTGGCTTCTGCTGCACATTGGGTGGATGTTTTCAGAGGACTATCCAGCAAGACTCCAAGATCTGTCTTGGTAACAACTCTAATTTAATCCACATCATATATATATATATATATACACACATACACACACACACACACACACAATGTTTTTCCAACATGTATTACTTAGCATTTATCAACATTGAATTTCATCTGCCAGTTTGTTGTCCAGCCATCTAGTTTTGTGAGATCTTTTTGAAGCTATTCATAGTCTGCTTTGGACTTAACTATCTTGAGCAATTTGGTATCATCTGCAAACCACCTCACATTTTGCTCCATTCTCCAGATCGTTTATAAATATAGGACTGGGCCCAGTATGGACCCCTCGGGAGGACACAGCTAGTTACCCTTCTCCATTCTGAAATCTGATCATTTATTCTTAGCCTTTGTTTCCTATCTTTACACCAGTTATCAATCCATAAGAGGACCTTCCCTCTTATTCAATGACAGCTACTGAGCTTAAGAATCCTTGGTGAAGGGCCTTGCCAAAAACTTTCTGACAATCTAACTACACTGGATCCCCCTTGTTCACATGCCTGTTGATCTTCTCAAAGAATTCCACTAGACTGGTGAGGTGTGCTTTCACTTTACGGAAGCCATATTGACTTTTCCCCCAACTAATTATGTTCATTTTGTATGTCTAACAATTTTATTTTTTACTATAGTTTCAACCAATTTGCCCAGTACTTAAATTAGATTTACTGGCCTATAATTGCCAGGATCATGTCTAAATCCATTTTTAAAATCTGGCATCACATTAGATATCATCTAGTCATTTGGTACAGACAGTGATTTAAAACCATGGTTAGTAGTTCCGTAATTTCACATTTGAGTTGTTTTAGAACTCTTGGGTAAATGCCATCTGTTCCTGGTGACTTGTTACCGTTTAGTTTATCAATTTGTTCCAAAACCTCCTCTAATGACACTTCAATCTGGAACAATTCCTTAGATTTGTCACCTAAAAAGAATGGCTCAGGTTTGGGAATCTCCCTCATATCCTCAGCCATCATGATGAATGCAAAAAATTCCTTTACTTTCTATGCAATGACCTTATCTTCTTTGAGTGCTCCTTTAGGATCTCAATTTTCCAGTGGCCCCACTGGTTGTTCACAGGCTTCCTGCTTCTGATATACTTTAAAAAATACTATTACTTTTTGAATTTTTGGCTAGCTGTTATTCAAACAGCTTGAAAAGGAGAGACTAAGGATATGTCTATACTGCAGAGGTTTTTTTGGAAAAATGGCTGTTTTTCAAAAAAAACCCTTCACTTAACGTGCCACTGCAACTGCGTTCTTTTGAAAAAAAAAATCGAAAGAACAGAGGGGTTTTTCCAACATTGGTATACCTCTTTCTATGAGGCAGAAGCCTTTTTCCGAAAGAGTTCTTTTGGAATAAGTCTTGTGAGGATGGGCAAGAGGGAGTTCTTTTGAAAGAAGAGGAAAGTGGAAAAAGCATAGGTGCCCTGGTGGCCATTCCATCCATAGTAATCACAGCTTAAATGTGAGATAGCGTCCACACTGAATGGACGCTATCTGTCGAAAAAACAGATCGCTTTTTCGATGCACTTTGGCTTTTTCAGTGTACTGTGGGAAGGTAAAAACAGCCAATCAGTACGTGGCAAGAAAGAGGGTGGCAAACTTGGACGCTCTCTTTCGGAAGTTTTTTTCTGAAGATCTCTTCTGGAAAAGCTTCTTCTGAAAGAAGCCTACAGTCTAGACATAGCCTGAGAGAGCCCTGACCCGGAATATGTTATAGTCCCATGATCATGGCGCTCTGTTAGGAAATTTTAAAAAACCCAACAAACCTAATTTCAAATATTTTCTCTGTATTAGGCAGGAGGGAGAATTGAATCTGGGACTCCCTCATCCTAGTGAGTGTCTACCCATTGAGCTAAAGATATATGGGGAGGGGATCACCATTGCCCCCTTCCTCCTTCTCCAGCTGTTTAGTGCAGGTATAAATAATTTCCAAGAATATCTTCCTGATTGGATCCAAGACAAGCAGGCGACTAAATAATTTATGAATTCCCACTGCGGCTAGGGAGGAGCTAGGTACTAAGCTTTTGAGTACTGTCAAGTGGCTGTGCACATACCCAATTACTGAAATGCAGAAACAGACTTCAGCGACTTTACGGGTGGAAATTTAGTTTCCTAAGTAATTTAGGCTCCCACAGGATTAGGCAGCAGCTAAGCAGAGTTTCTGTGCATGGCCAAGGTGACTAATGTTGGTGCCTAAATTCCCCTGTTAAATCCACCTTTGGTGATTTAGGACCAGATTTGTAAATATATTAAGGCTCCAAAAATACACATGGGTATCTCATTGGATTTTCAGATGTATCCAAGCAGGTTAGGTGCCTAGAAAAGAGATTTCAAATGGACGAAGCTGAACTGTGCTGGCTTGCTGATTAGCAGAGATTCTTGTTTAACCTTTTAATTGATGATTTGCCATTTCGGCTGCAGTACTGACTGTCATGAGGCTATCCATATTCCATGTGGATATATGCTTATGAATATGCATAAGTGGAAGATGCTTTATGAAAAATACTTCTTGTAATGTATCATTTGAAAAGCTGTGATCTACTGAATATGATTTTCCCATTTGTGTGAATGTGTCATTCCTTGTATTTGAAATTAGAATTATGAAGTACTTTTGGACCTCGTAATCCAGGTATCTGTGATTTGGGAACACCCGTGGTTCAGACTCTGGCAGGGGGAGGAGGAAGTGATTCTGCACACTGCCACTTCCACATGCCTCCCCAGCTGGGTGAATGGCAGCTCAGCAGAGCACTAGTCTAGAAGCTTTTTCCCCGCTGCTCCCATAGCAGCACAGGACAGTGCCTGGGAGCAGCGGGAAGAGGGGGGCACATAGCCATGTGCACTCCTGGGAGTGGGACACCAGATAAGTGCCCCACCACCATTCCCCACATGCACTCTCCCTCCTAGACTCCACATCCCAACTCCCAGCATGCTCTTGCACCCTCCTGACCTCCCAGACCCACAACCCCATCCCCAGTTCACTCCTGCACTTTCTGTCCCTCTCAGACCCTGCACCCCCAGTGCCCTTCATTACGGTGAAAGCATCATGTTCAGCCTGGGAGGCTGCCCAATCTGTGACAGCAGATTATTAGAACTACTGTAAGGGTAAAATATTGCATGTAGTAAGTTTTTTAGTGTTTTAGGCTTAATTGACATGTTTTGTTTTATTTTGCTTTGTAACTTACTTTGTTCTGTGTGCTGTTACTTGCAACCACTTAAATCCTGATTGTTATACTTAATAAAACCAACTTTCTTTATTAATAAGACCAGTGTAAGTAAGTGTAATCTGGAGAGGGGCAAGCAGCTGTGCATATCCTTCTGTAAGAAAGAGGGTGGACAATATGAGCTTGCTCTGTATAAAATTTTATACAGAGGAAGAAGGATTTATATGAGGTCCTGGTCCTAATGGGGCTGTGCACCTGGGTGCTGTGGTAAGCCCCTTTGATGGATTTTTCCCAGCACTGATCTGATTTCAGTGTCTTGTATTATTCTGCATTGAGCTGTGACCCCACCTCTGTGCCAGTGCTAGAGGAATCCAGAGGGCTTGGCTCTGCAAGAATGAGTGAAGGAGTCAACCAGGAAAATTGACTTAGGGGTATTTCAACACATCAAGTGACATTGTCAAGGGGTCTCTGTGACCAAATGCATATCACTGACATTTATTAACCTCCTAGTAACAATCTGTTCCATATACTACCAAGAATATTCAAAAGGAATTGAGGGTTTATCAGGATATTTTTATTTCCATACACGTTCTAGTGTCCTCTCACATGATTTGTGCCTTTACATTACAGGGTTATGAATGGTGCAAATATTGTAAGGAGACATCTTGCAAACAATATGAAATACATTTTATTGCAATAGTAAGCAAGATTAGATTTCTGTTCCTCTAAACTCAATTAGTTTTAAAAATGAGTCTCTCTGGCCCTTAAAGTAATTACAGTTTGCTGTGACTTTAAATAACTGCCCTATGCTGACTTGTATCAAGGGATTGGCATTCATCCTTTATTATTTTACTAGGTTCAGATTTCTGGATCATGGCAAATGTGTTATAACAAAGGTATCAAATGCTCCATCCTGAATCTGTACTGCGAATTCAGCGTTGCCAACAGAACAACATGAGACCTTCTTGAGCATCATTCCTTCCAAATCACGTGTTAAAGCTTCCTGTTGGTCTTAAAGAGCATGTCTACACTTCAGGGTTACAGTCAAATTAAGCTATGCAACTTCTGCTATGTCAATTGCGTAGCTGAAGTTGAAATAGCTTAATTCAGCTTTTGGTGCTGTCTACATATCAGGAAGTCGAAGGAAGAACACTCTCTTCCTTCGACTTCCCTTATTCCTCATTAAATGAGGGTTATCATGAGTCAGCCCATCTCTACATTATTTCAGAATAAAGGCTTGTAGTGTAGATGTGCTCTTTGTTATTTCAGAATAACACAGCTGTGTAGACATAGCCAAATAGTTTAAATAACTGCTTTTTTATAGAAGATCTAAAATGGAGATCTTTAAGGGATAATTGAGTATACAGTTTTAATCACACACATTAGCCTCCTTCCTACACCTCCTTAAAATTCACCTTTTGCCGTGTCATCTACAAAATATTTGTCAATGGCTATGCAGCTGCTGTGCTGCAAACCCCACATATTACCTTTGTCATAACTTTTCCACTGTTCCCTCATGCTCCCACCAACTTCATTTCCTCAGGTGTCTATTGTATCCACTGATTATCACTTATAAACTTAAAGGCTATGTCTAAACTGCGCCCATTTTGTGAAAGAAATATCCAAATGAGGCTAAGCATGGAATATCGCCGAGTCTCATTTGCATAATTAATTAGGCTCCGTTTTTGCACAAGAGGCTTTTGCACAAAAAGGAGCCATCTACATGGCTCCATTTTTGCAGAAAAACCTCCTTTTGTGCAAGAGCCATTCTTCTGCATATATTTCCTGAAGAACAGCTCTT
The DNA here is from genome assembly GCA_019425775.1 of Rafetus swinhoei. Classification (NCBI taxonomy): domain Eukaryota; kingdom Metazoa; phylum Chordata; order Testudines; family Trionychidae; genus Rafetus; species Rafetus swinhoei. Next base: position 63,690,928 of record CM033427.1, read on the forward strand.
GCGCAAGAGGGGGGGTTTGTGCAAAAAGGAGCCATGTAGACAAAGGCAAAAGCTGTGTAGACAAAGGCAAAAGCCTCTTGCGCAAAAATGGAGCCTCATTAATTATGTTAATAAGGCCTGGCGATATTCCATGCTTAGCCTCATTTGCATATTTCTTGCACAAAACGGGTGCAGTATAGACATAGCCAAAATGTAAGGTCTTTGATGCAGGGACATTTTTGTTCTTTATTTATATACGCTACCTAGCACAATGATGCCCCAATCATGCTGGGGCTTTTGGACTCTAGATTTATTATTTAATATTTATATTGCAGTAGATAGCAATACTTAGCCACAGTCCTGAGTAGAGAAAGCACAAGAAAGGGTTGGAAGAATCTTTTGTGGATGGAGCACACAACACCCTCTTAGAAAAGATTACTCTGCAATGCCTACCAACAGAATGCAGGAAAGAGGAGAATACTGGTAAACTCTTCAGCCCACATGGATGTAAATTGACTCTTCTTTACCCTGTTCTAAAGTTGGAGATAAGAGATCTGGGAGGTTTCAGTATAGCAGAGTACAGGGAAAAAATGCTTAAGAAGCAGTTTTTTTTGCCAAGGATTCCTTAAACTGAGCTGTACTGTGTGCCAAACTATCCTTTTTGACCCCTATGGAAGGAGGCTCATATAGGGTGAGGTCAGGTTTGGCTTGAATTATAAAGAGATAATTGGAGAGAGGTGACTCAGTAAAATAATTTGTGTCTGATGTGCGAGGAATCAGAATTTGGCATCTCTAAGATGCATTTCCATTTTTTCTTTATCCTTTACCATGTTTCTTCAAGAATACAGAAGAAGAAATTAAAAAGTCTGATTTGAGTTTATTTTTCACAAAGACATTATGATATTGTGAGTCTGATTATTAAAAAGATAAAGTACAAAAAAGCCATAATAATATCTCTCTGTAATGTGTCAACAGAAAACAAAGGATCTTATATGTGTAGCTGTTCATTTCTCTTCCTCTTCTACACAGACTGATCTTGTGGAAGTTTCTGAAAGTAATAGCTCCAGCTGAGAGAGAGATTACAATTTGGCATTACATAGTATTTAAAAAGCAATTTAAAGATGGGGAATAAAGAAATCACTCACCAAATTGATGATTTCTACACCTCAGTTGATGGAGTTAACAAGAAGATTAGGAAAGTGATATCACGGGTCAGTGAAGTTGAAAAGAAAGTGAGTAATGTGGAAGAGAGGGTGAATAAATTGGCATCTGTGAATAGCAAATGTTTAAATCAACTAAAACAACAAAGACTGAAAATAGATGAATTAGATAATAAAAGCAGGAGAAACAATCTGTCTCCTCTGCTTGCCTGAAGGGAAGGAGAGCAGATTAATAGGAAACCTGTTTAAAGAAATGTTTAAAGAAATAAGTACAGATTAATAGGAAACCTGTTTAAAGAAATGTTTATAGAAGATTTTAAGATCTCATCCTTTGTCATGCAGAGGGCACAAGGCACAGCACCTGGTAGCTTTCTCAAAGCAATTATAATAAAGTTTCTTAATTATAGTAATAGAGATAAGTTGTTACAGCTGGCTAGACTGAATAAAAGTCTGATTTATAATTCAGGCAACTATTGCTATTCCTAGATTCTAGTATGGAAATACAAAGAAGAAGAATTCATGGAAATAGAGAACAAGCTTTGGGATTATAAAATTAAGCACTCTGTTTTATACTGCTGCATTTACAAGTGAATTAGCCGGAACCAATTAGTTTTTTTTTTTTTATGCCAGAAGACTGCCAATTTTGATGTACAAGAGATGACAAATCTAGATCTGTAGAAAATGCTAGGGGCCATATCTCGTAAATCCTTACTCATGTCGCTTAGGCATCCTTAAAGGCACATGTGGTCCCAAGGAAGACTCCTGTAAATATAGCTCTGTAGAGTCTGTTCAAGAAATTGTAAAAATGAATAGTCTTGTTGAAAAAAAATGATAATGATGACTAAATCCCTTGGGCTAAATATTCTACCCATGTGCTTCTCAGTGGAGCTATCTCACAAGTTTACACACTATAAGATGTATTTTGCATTTTGCCATGGTTTGAGATTATTTGAAATGTTAGCAACTATGGGTTTGATTCTATAAATACTTCCCTTTTGGCTGCCAACTCTGAGTAGTCCCAAACACTTTATAGGGCTTATTTATAGTAGTAAGCTTAAGGGACCTTATTAGAAGTCCACTGAAATTACTAGGACACTGGCCATTGACTTTATTGAATATAGGGCCTAGACTGACTAGCAGTAAATATTTACAGGTCAGAGTCATTATGGAGATATAGTAGTGGCATCATAGTTAAGGTTCTATCTAACTTTCCATTATAATTCCAGTGTTAATCAAATGTTGTTACTTATCTCTACTCTATTACTGAAAATAATGCCATGCTATTAGACATTTCTTATTTCTGCTTTCTTGCAATCAGATTTGTTTGTGTTTCTTTTCCTAATTTGAGGAGATTTTTTTTATAATGCATGAGAGACCCATTAGAAGAGTGAAAGTTTTGCACTTCCTAGAGGAAAGAAACCATTTTATTTTACAAAATAGCTTACAGATGTGTTAAATCAAGAAAATCCAATTGTATTTCTTTCCTCTTCTTTCCTTGGCTTATACCAGCTAGTTAGAGTTGGGGCTGATAGCACCGCTGATAACCAGACACTTGCCAGTATAATACCCCATTTTCAGTTGTTTATAACCTTATGAAACTTTAACTGTTTGTGCTGAAAATCTCCATTTTGAGTGTTTATCTCATGCTGAGTTTTTTTAAATTATTTTTAATATATTTCAGCCTAAGCTCTTCAGCAGTTTGAGACTGAGTTAGGAGAAATATGCATAATTTTACCCAGGTTACATTCTGATAATCTTTTCCCCGAAAAACTCAATGCTTAACAGGAAAGACTTGAAACTTGGCAGCAGGTAGCATTTGTCAGGGATGCACCTTTTGCCATCCTCATAAATAAGCTGCTCAATTTAGGGCATTAAGACTTTGAAAAATTGCAGTTTTCACACACTCAGTAAAAAAATATTCAGTGTTATCAGCTAAAAATCTCTGATTCGCTCCTCACTGAGTATTCTAAAAGGTTTCACAGATCTTGGTGCTGAGTAGACTGCACACATGCCATCCCACTCAATGATTGAGCATGCTTTACCCCAGTGCCATAGGGGCTCAAAGACTTTCCCTATAATTCCTGCTCTTTTGCTTCTCCAGGTTGGAGACAGGCAGACACCAGAATGGAAAGCTTTTCTCTCTGTACACTCAATGTCCTCATGCACACACATGCACATTGGTGCATATAGATAGCATGGAGGAGACAGGGAGCCATCTGTTTCAAATGCAGATGAGACAAAGGCCAGAGCAAAGGAGAAGAAAAGAAGTAGGGAGTTTGGTGAGACTAGGTGTTGGAACAGGGGGAAACTTGGGAAGGAGTCTAGGGAGGAAGAGTTAGGGCAGTACTGAGAGGGGCTTGGAGCTGGATAGGCAAGGAGATTGGGAGTAGATGTGAGAGGATGAGAGAGACTGGGCATTGGTGGAAGTGTAGGGTTCAAACAGTGAGCCCAGAGATATAGGGACTGACTGGGCAAGGTGGCTGAGACTGTGATGAGACATGGATGATGGGTTAGAACAAGGAGCTAGGGGTGGGAAAAAGCTAGGACTGGCGGATGAACTGGTTGGAGGGGATGAATCATGCTGGAGGGGAAGGGGAGAACAGATTGATGGACTGTGCCCATTAAAATACACGCCTCTCCAGAGACTGGAATGGACCCGTGATTCTTGAATCTTACCTTTCCTCAGCTGTTAGCAAATATCTGTGAAACCCACTAGCAAATCATACATCATTCCTCCCTTTTGGTGCAGGTCAACCTACCGCTGTTTCCAATTTCTCCATTAGATCAAGTGGTAAAATTCTAGTCTGGATGTAAAGCAGCAGACAGTTTACTACTACTTTCATGGACCAATGGAACTATCATATAGGACCATCTCAAACTGTTGAAATATGAATTTTCCAAGTAATTTCAATATATTGGCAGAAAAAATTAAACATTATTATGATCTCCTGGTAGCAAATGCTGAAGAAATGCATTAGACACACGCCAGCTACTTTAATTACCATTTTTAAAGCTTCACTAGTTCTCTTATCCTTTGTGTTTAATAAGCTCTATTAACAGTTTTATATTATCTTCAAATTAAACTTTTCATCCTTCTTTTCTGGAGAAACCCAATAGATGACTGAAATATTTTGCTACCACAATATGTATTTTGTAAAAAAATGCTTTTTCTACAGTGATGTTTCTCTGGTACTCTTTTGATTATCTAATAAACTTGAGGACTCCTTTTCACTGGACCAATATTTTTCTCCTCTTGAATGAAAAGATGTAGGAGCCAATCCTACAAGTTGCTGAGCACTTAACAAAGGTGCTGAGTTGATGACTTTCATAAGAGGTCAGTAACTTGCAAGATTAGATCCATATCTGAGATAAACAGAAAGTTGCCTAATAGGAGTTGTATACTTCCATGCTGTGAATAAGGATTTCTGGAGCTGCTGCAATACATACCTGTTGAACTCCAAGACTTTCTTAATGGTGACATCATAAACTACCTGTGAGCCTTTTAGCCCAATGCACCACCGATTCGAATCTACTATCTCAGAAGTTGTGAAAAGAAAGGTCACGCGTTGCAGTAAAAATCCTCCCTTAGACAGACATAATAACTGCCGCTATCAAACAGAAAGAGACAGCTGTAAGAATCTAAAAACATTAAAGTGGCGAGTCAGAATGTGAATATGGCTATTAAGTTGAAATAGCAACTAATCTTTGCTTAAGCCTGCTTTAGAATTTAAGTAACTGGTTACTGAAGGCATTATTAACAGGGTTGATTCAGTGAGCTAACTTCTCGAATGGGCTACACCAGTGTAAATCTGGACTAACTCCTTTACTTTAATGGAGTTCCTCCATTGATATTGCTATCCCTATTATATTGAAGTTAGCAGTAAAATTTTAGCAAATAGGAATGTCCCAGATATAAGCCTAGTGAGAAACAATATAGGTAGTTTACAGGATTTTCAGAATAATTTTGTTGAGGTATAAATGAACAAGTCTTCTGTCCTGTACAGAGTAAAATGAGTGCAACAGACCAAAAATTGGGGGTTAAAAAGTTGAAGATATTAAGCTAATTCAAAGCAGTTTTGTTCAGTTTGGTTTTGTAAAAATTCAGCCATGTAGCTAAGCTATTTAAAACTGACAATTTTTAAAAGATCCAACAACCTAAAACCTTCTATTTCCTACCACCTATATAATATTTTTCTCAGAACAATTAACTTATTTCTGTAGACAATTTTAAATGGAAAATTCCAAAAAAGACACTTTTACATTACTTACATCCCTACCAGAAACAATCTGATCTGAGTACTTCTCAATACTTGACATCTCCCTCCCACATCAAACTTCTGCTTTTAATATTCCCTGAAAACACTGTTAAGTTTCTGTGCCTGTAGTTATTGTGTGCACCATTTGTTAATGTGGAACACATCTTCTCTATATATGCACTCCCAGTCTCCAGAAGTCACTTTCCTTGCCTAACCAACATCTCAGTACATGATTGTCTCATTCACATGTTAAGAGATCCTAATAGTTCTTCATAAAGCTGGCCCTGAAAGTGGAAAGGGAAGCATTTCAGACAAAGCTACTATAGCAATAACTTTTTTTGCAATGACTCAATGGTTATTTTCCTATTAATCTCAAGTTTGTTCTCAGGACCTTACACTTCCTTATTTCATTGGTACCAGTATGATTCACAAGATTCTACTTCAGCATTCACTAGATGTTTTATGAGCTACAACACCTTCAAGCCCCTTAGTGGCTACAAACCTCAACATTGGTAGATGCTGCGAGTAGTCTTCTTTAACCTCAAAAGACAAAAGCTTCGAATTTAAGAGTCCAGAGTTTAAACAGATCCAGAGTTTAATCCCATTGTCACAGTATGCATCATGTGGAATTTGTAATCAGATTGGCTGACTTCATCTGAATCTTCAATTATTTCTGCATTAAATTGTCTAGTTGGAAAAAAAAGAATTTGTAATATTTAAATAATTTAAATTATTTAAGCTCAAAGAAGCAAAGCATGTTATATAACTAATCCTACCTCCATCAGGGTGCAAAGTCACATAGTGAAAGAACTGAAAAGAAAATATTACAAAATTAAGTGAAAAAGAGAATAAATTGTAGTGATGTAGCTACATGTAGAATTCTTCCATGCAGACATTTTTGTTTTTACAACATCAACATTGTTGGAAAGGCAATTTTAGACTTCTTTTTTTACGTTCTGTAATGCCTCTACACTGCTTTTTCAGCAAACACCAATTTTATTTTATAGCTTTAATCAATATTTCACACAGTGAAACCTTTTTCCATGACACCATGGGTTATCAAAATATTCTTCAGATGCAGGCTGCTTTGTGCATTAAGCAACTATGCTATAGTAATGTGTAGATTCTAAGCTATGGGAATTTGTCTTCATTTTTGCATCTCTCCAGGTAGCAAACAATATGCACACTTTTGACTTCATGAGGTAAAACCAAGTTTCTTGTTTTCTGGGCCTTCCACTGAGGATCTGTTGCTGTGTTTATTTACTTCAGATGAAAGCATAGATCGTTCTAAATAGAATTTTCATCTACATATTTTCTCAAATCAATGGATCATTTTAATTTTTTTTCTAATTGGGCAACAGCATTAAATACTATGGGAAAAAATTAGAATAAAAATTTCAAAACCACCTCAGGGTACCACTATACTGCCATATCTCCCTCCTTCCTTCAGGGAAGCAAATCTGACACCCCTGGTCAACTGACTCAGGCTCATAGGCTACATCTACACTGCAGGCGTTTTGTGCAAGAACTGTTTTGCGCAAGAGTTCTTGCGCAAAAGGTCTTGCGCAAGAGCGCATCCACACTGCGATGTGCTTTTGTGCAAGAGATGTGCTTTTGCACAAGAGCGTCCATGGCAGTGTGGACACTCTCTTGAGCAAGAAGGCTCTGATGGCCATTTTAGCCATAGGGGTTTCTTGCACAAAAACCCCCGTTGCCCGTCCACACTGCCTTCTTGCACAAGAGCTCTTGTGCAAGAGGACTTATTCCTCATGGGGAGAGAAATAACTCTTGCACAAGAAGCTTTCTGTTCCGATGCTTTACTGTAAGTTTACTTGTGCAAGAACACATGTGCAGTGTAGATGCGCCGCAAGTTTTTGTGCAAGAACGTCTGTTCTTGCGCAAAAAGCCTGCAGTGTAGGAGCAAAAAGCCATAGAGTTTACTCTCCAGGGGTAAAAAGAGCAATGTATCTCTTTCTGCTTAGGCTGGGGCCTGGGCTCTGAGACCTGACAAGTTGGAGAGGAGGACGAGTCAGGTCCCAGGATTCAGCCTGAGTAGAAACAGCTATGCCACTATTTTAAGCACTGTAGCTCAAGTCCCATATGTCCCAGTCCATTGACCTGAGTTCTGAGACATGCTGCTGTGGGACAGGGGTGGGGTGTAGGTTTACCCTGAGTGACTTAGATATTTAAGTTCCCTTGGCCTAGGTGAGAATCAGTCACCTTTTGAGGAGTCAGACCTAAATCACTTTTGAAAATGGGACTTTAGTTCCTAGGTCACAATGGAGGGGAAAGATGGCTGAATCCATCTCTGATTATACAATTTGTATTTCATGAAGGCAAAAGCTGGTATCCAGTTGTTACTGTGTCCTTATTTAATGAACAGAATATAAGCATATTCACTAATTGTATCAAGACGAAGAAGAAGAGTTGTGACTAATGGGAGTTACACATGTGCAAGTGAGGGTAAAATTAAGTCCTTATGGTTTACTGATGAAACACATAATTTGCACTTTGTCCTATGTGACAATTTTCAAGTTTCCCCCTATTGTCCAGTACAATTTTAATTCAGCTCTCTATATTAAAGATTAACTCTTCTGAGCAATAATTTTTGCAAGCCTCTTAGGTGGTACTTTGATCCAGGTTTTCCTGTAAACCATAGGTTTAACATCTCATTCTAGACCATCTACTACCTATTTTTAATATTTTTTCCTCAGAACCGCCCAGCATTAGACAAGAAGGATTTTTGTTGTAAGTTTGGCTAAAATATAAAGTGATAATTCTTCAAACCAGGCTAAATTCCCAGATTCAATGTGGTGTAGCACCATCACACACTCTCCTCCCTGGGGAGTTTCCAGAGCTCAGCTGTCTGTGCTAGTCAAAGAAGTAAGAGACCAACTCAGTTTCAGTTATGCTGAGTGGCACAGAGAACTATTACTAACCCGACCTGAATTAAGTGATTGCTTTAGAATCAGCTCAGCAGCCCACTTTAATCATATTCTTAATGAATTTTCTTCTGGGGAAGGGCAGCAATAAGATTAACCAGACTGCTGCCTTATGTGGCTTCTATATAAGGAAATGAGATGACACGAGGAATAGCCTAAATGTCTATAGATGGACAGATCCTCGGCCAGATGTATGGCCAACCAGAGAGGTTTTGCTACTTACCTGAGATGTATCCATTTAGCTGATCTAGAGCTCATACAGTAGCTGCTGAAGCTGGAATAATTTCCCCTGTGATTATTATTAGGGTTTAGTGGATGCACTGCTGATGAAGTAGCTGATGACTAGCAAATAACTGAATGGTTGCACTGCTGCTCCTTTTTTCACCACACTCTACACATTAGGGACTTGCATATACTCAGGGCTGAAATAAAGAATGAAGCTTACATGGCAAAAATGGAACTAATGATCTGAGAACTCACACAATGCATATAAAATCATTTAATAAAACTGCACTGCTTATGTAAAGAGCTCGCAGTCTTGGAGAGAACAACGGTGGAAACCTACAGTTAGATATTTACATTCACCAACTTTACAAGACAAAATCAATACAAATGTATAACCAAATCCCACAGTGTAAAGGGCCAGCTTTGCATCAACTGGAATGTCTGAGACTTCTGGTTTAAAATTTTTTAAAAATGATCTGAAAGTCATTTCAGTACTAAAGGGTCCGATTCAAAACCTGTTAAAGTCTATGGGACAACCACAATTTCTTAGTATAGTTTTAAGGAAAATCTATCGAGAAATTAGATAAAGTGCTTCATTTCCTTGTGAGTGCTACTATTGCTTTGAGCAAGCTAGATCAAACTAGCTAAGGATCAAACTAAAAAAGGTGGGGAACTTTTTTTGGGCTGGAGGCCACTGACCCACAGAAAAATCAGTCACGCAGGAGATGGCGGAGGCTGGAGTGCCAGCGTGGGCTCTCCAATGCTGGGGGGAGGAGCCCTGAACCCAGGGGGCTGGATCCAGGCAAGCTGGGGACCACATCTGGCCCCTGGGCCTCAGGTTCTCTACTCCTGAGCTAGGGTATGTCTACAGTGCTGTAGTCACACTGCTCCAGTATAGACATTTCCCTACTGGTTCATCAAGTAGCAGTTTTCTGAGACAGCATGGGAGTATGGGTGAAGGAGTATGAAGCACAGGTAGTATTCTCTTCAGTCCTTCCTGTCAAAAGTAGGGGCCCACACAGAGACAGGTGCATCCTACAGGTGAATGCTTGGCTGCAAAGATGGCTGCACCAGGAGAACTTTGGCTTCCTTGACCACAGGATGCCGTTCCATGTCATTCCATGCTAAGTAGAGATGGGGTTCACCTTTTGAGGAAGAAGAAGAGAGTATTTGGACACAGACAGCTAACCTAGTGAGGAGAGCTTTAAACTAGGTTTGACTGGGGCAGGTGACCAAAGTCCACAGGTAAGTAAAAAACTTGGAGACCTGGGATACGGGTCAGAAATGGGAGGGAGCATGAGCTATAATAGCAAAGATAAAGGAGAGGCAGGGCAGAACTGGGGGTGAGGGGCAAAATCAAATCAGTATCTTAGATGCCTGTGTACAAATGCAAAGAGTATGGGAAATAAGCAGGAAGAACTTGATTCTAAGGAATGGTAGAAGGGAGAACAGCAAAATAGAAACAATAGATTTCAGGAAGGCAGATTTTAGTAAATTCAGAGAGCTGGTTGATAAGATCCTATGGGAAGCAAGACTAAGAGGAAAAACGACTGAGGAGAGTTGGCAGTTTTTCAAAGGGACATTATTAAGGAGCAAACTATATCACTACGGAGGAAAGATAGAAAGTATGATAAGAGACCACCTTCGCTTAACAAGGAGATCTTACATGATCTAAAAATAAAAAGGAGTCGTGTGCAGGGACAAGATTAGAAAGGTAAAGGCACAAAACAAGCTCAATTTAGCTAGAAACATAAAGGGTAACAAGAAGACATTCTACAGATATATTAGAAGTAAGAGGAAGACCAAGGATGGGGTAGGCCCATTGCTCAGTGAAGAGGGAAAAACAACAACAGGAAACTTGGAAATGGCAGAGGCTTCTTTGTTTTGGATTTTGTCAAGAAGATTGATGGTGACAGGATGCCTAACATAGTGAATGCTGATGGAAATGAAGTAGGTCTAGAAGTTAAAATTTAAAAAGAACAAGTTAAAAATTATTTAGAAAAGTTAGATGTCTGTATGTCACCAAGACCTGATGAAATCCATCCTAGAATACTCAAGAAGCTGATAGAGGAGGTAACTGAGCCTTTAGCTATCATCTTTGAAAAAGTCATGGAAGACAGGCGAGATTCCAGAAGACTGGAAATGGGAAATATAGTGTCCATCTATAAAAAGGGAAATAAGTACAACCCAGGAAACTACAGACTAATCAGTTTAATTTCTGTGCCAGGAAAGATAATGGAGCAAGTAATTAAGGAATTCATCTGCAACTGGAAGATATTAAGGTGATAGGTAACAGCATGGATTTGTAAAGAACAAATCATGTCAAACCAATCTGACAGGTTTCTTGGATAGGATATTCAGCTTTGTGAATAAGAGAGAAGTGGTGGTATACCTAGACTTTAGTAAAGTATTTGATATATACTCACATGACCTTCTTATCAATAAACTACAGAAACCTAGATGGGGCTACTATAAGGTGGGTGCATAACTGGCTGGAAAACCATTCTCAGAGAGTAGTTATTAATGGTTCACAATCCTGCTGTAAGGGCATAACAAGTGGGATTCCACAGGGCTCTGTTTTGGGATTGGTTCTATTCAATATCTTTATCAACGATTTACATGATGGCATAGAGAGTAGAATTATTAAATTTGCAGATGATACCAAGCTGGGAGGGGTTGCAAGTGCTTTAGAGGATAGAGTCATAATTCAAAATAGTCTGGACAAACTAGAGAAAAGGTCTGAGGTAAATAGGATGGAGTTTAATAAGGACAAATGAAAAGTCCTTAGGAAGGAACAACCAGTTTCACACATACAGAATGGGAAGTGACTATCTAAGAAGGAGACTGCAGAAAACGATCTAGGGGTCATAGGGGGCCACAAGCTAATATGAGTCATCAGTGTGACACTGTTGCAAAAAAAGCAAACATGATTCTGGGATGCATTAACAGGAGTGTTGTGAGCAAGACAACAAGAAGTCATTCTTCCTCTTTACTCGGAGCTGATTAGGCCTCAGTTGGAGTATTGTGTGCAGTTCTGGGCACCACATTTCAAGAAAGATGTGGAAAAATTGGAGAAGATCAAGAGAAGGGCAATAAAAATGATTAAAGGCCTAGAAAACATGAGCTATGAGGGAAGACTGAAGGAATTAGGCTTGTTTAGTTTAGAAAAGAGAAGACTGAGAGGGGATATTTTAACAGTTTTCAAGTATCTAAAAGTGTGTTACAAGGAGGAGGGAGAAGAATTGTTCTCCTTGACTTCTGCTGATAGGATAAGAAGCAATGGGCTTAAATTGCAGCAAAGGGGGGTTAGGTTGAACATTAGGAAAAACTTCCTGTCAGGGTGCTTAAACATTGGAATAAATTGCCTAGGGAGGTTGTGGAATCTCCATCACTGGAGATATTTAAGAGCAGTTTATATAGACATCTATCAGGGATGATAGATAGTGCTTGATCCTGCCATGAGGGCAGGGGGGACTGGACTTGATCTCTCAAGATCCCTTCCAGTGCTAGTATTCTATGATTCTACTAGTTTATCAAGTAGCAGTTTGCTGAGACAACATAGGAGCAGTAATGCTGACTATAGAGGCTTGGTGGGGAAACAAAGCCAAAGATTTGCCTGCTTGTGACCTCTGCCCAGCCACTGGCTGGGGAGGAGGGAATGAGCAGTGCACACAATCCCCACTTATACACTGGGAACTCTGGGGAATTGAGGCTGTAGGGGATTGTACAACTTAACTGCCCACTCAGCTGGGCAGTGTAGCCCTTAATCTTTAATAGAAGAAATCATTAAAATGGATTTTCTTCTGTGTACATATAGCCTGTAAACCTGCATTTTTAGGCATTGAGGGTATGTCTAGACTACATGCCTCTGTCGCCAGAAATAGTCAGTGAAGCAGGGGTTTAAATATCCCCCGCTTCATTAGAATAAAAATGGCCACCGCGTTGTGCCGGCTCAACTGTTTGTCGGCACGAACTGGCAGTCAAGACGGGATCGGTTGGCAAGGAAAGCCTTTCCCGACTGATCCCTTATGCCTCGTGCAACGAGGTTTACAGGATCGGTCAGCAAAGGCTTTCCTTGCCGACCGATCCCCATCTTGACTGTCGGTTTGTGCCGACAAACAGCTGAGCTGGCACAAAGCGGTGGCCATTTTTATTCTAATGAAGCAGGGGATATTTAAATCCCTGCTTCATTGACTATGTCGGTATGTCTAATTTACATGCCTCTGGTGACGGAGGCATGTAGTCTAGACATACCCTGAGGGTTCACAGGTTCACGTGTATTTTTAGCCCATATGACTTGTAAAGAGTATAACGCACTCATCATCCATCTTAGGGTTAAAGATTTAATTTTCATTATGACCTAAACAACAGAAGTAGTTTCTGCCTTTCATATTATGAGTATACTGTGATTAATGTTGCAAGCAACCTTCTTCAATGAAATCTGCCTATTACAGGGATAGTGGAAAGGTCCACAAAAATGGACACTATCTGCAGAATACAAATGTAAGTAACATTATGCACATGTAAGTCTTAAACTTTAGCACTATGTATAAGTCTGCTGTAGTACTAAATGAATATATTGCAGCCAAGAGCTTAGCTGTTCACAGGAGGTTTGGCACATAATAACCAGAAAAGCTTGTTTCTGGCAATTTAATCTTAAGTTTTGGCTGTCTATAAAGCACTGTATCAGGAACACCAACACTGATTATCCAAGGCAAGGTTCCTATTTGTCTGAATAGCAGCTTTCTAAGTACACCAGTTTAATTTCTAAACTATTATTTTTACATCTCTTATTTAAAGTACACGTACCCTAAATTCAAGGAACTTACTTAAATGTTACTAATGTTTGGAGTGGTCATCTTAATGCATTTGCTGCTTGTCTGTGTGTAAATAAAATGCAATATCTTCTTGACACTGAAGGTTTTGGTCTGATGAATTGCTGAAGCTTTTTGAAATCATATTTTGTTTCTTCTTGAAAACAAATCATAGGTCAAGGTGACAATGACCGCTTTCTCTTTTCATGCTTGAATTTTGAAGGACTTTTGATACACAAATATTTACTGTGGTAGTACTTGGACTGTTCATCTATACAAGGTTTTTATTCCTGCAAGCACCAGCAAATTTCCTTTCTAATGTACTATATGTAGCTAGTGTCCCAGGCATTTCAAGGATGGCTGTTCCTTTCCCGATCTGTTTAAGCCAATGAAGACACTTGTCTCAACATTTTTTTTCCCTGCAGTGGTTAACAGTATGAGTGTTAGCTTGCACTGATTTCATTATAGGCTGCTGTATCGCTATTCTCTACTTCCTGCTTACACTAACTATACTCTTGTCCACCTATTTCATCCTTTCTGATGGGTTAAGATCAGTTCTGGAATTGAGGATGCCAGTAAAGGATCATTCTAGTTCTTGAACTTCCCTAGATGCGAGTTACAGATGTTGTTGCTCCCGATTCCATCCAGACTGTTTTTATTAGTAATTTCCTAACAGCCCAGCCAGACCAAATAGTTCTGGGCCAGCCGATAGAATGTGACTCTAGCTGACCAATTCCGCTCTGCTTTGCACAACAATGAGAGAATGGAGAGAGAGTGGTCCCAGTTGGAGGTATACTGTCCATAGGCCCATTCCAACTCTCAGTGAACTCAATGGAAGCATTTCCACTGATTGTAATAGGAGATGGAATGAGGTGCTTGGTAATAGACACTCCTTCACTGTGTAAATTAGAACATTGCCCAATGAGGAAATACAGAATCCTGCTCCCCTATGAAAAGTCCATTATTTCTTATACATTTTTCCAACTTCATTCTCACACTGATTTGTATTGTTGTTTTGCATTCAGCTTTGGCAGCATGTTTACATTTCGATACTACTGGGTTTTTGTAGACAAGTATTATTCAACATCTCACTATGTTAGAAAAGAGCATTCAAAGCATACATTCTTCTGTTTCCATTATTCCTGCCTCATTGCTGATGATAAGCAAACTGGGGCTGAGATAATTTATACTAATTTTATAAAATTCTATTATCAATGAAAAAGAGGAAAGGATGTGAAGTTTTTTTGTGGGGAGAGGCGGGTAATAGAGAGGGGGAGTGAGGAAGTATTTTCCATAAGCCATTACAAAGTCAAAAATGAAAGATATAATCATAGCCTCTGTCCTTGCATGACATCACCTATATGTCAGGCAAAGCAAGAACCAATTATGGCTTCTCTGCCTGGGTCATCAGTTAAGAAAAAAGCAAGTGTGTGGGAAAGTAATTTTTCTATTTATTCTGACAGAATATGTTTTCTTAATTCACGGCACACCCTGGTGACACAATAGAAGCAATTTCAGCTTTCATTATATGAAAAAAAGACTATGGGAGCTGTCATATTTGGAAGGGCTTTTTTTTTTTAAACCCACACTATTACTGAGAAATAGTCTTGCCTGCAATTATTCCACAGAAAGGAATCACTAGTTCCAACCAAATGATGTGCAAATTCTAAACTGATTACTTTTTGTAAACACAATTTAAGGTAAACACATAATCAAAAGTTATTTTATTAGTTGAATGATCTTGCTATTGTGAAAATAGAGACTGTGTTTTTGACAGGTGAATGGTGGGAAAGCACAAGCAACTGATGCATTGGCTTAGCAGATTTTTTTTAAACTACTTGTAAAAATCCTCTAAAAAAAATTGTACACAATCACAGTTATATAGTGAATTCAAAAGTTTCTCCTTAACAAGTATGATTTAATCAATGTATTGGGTTCAGGGAGCTCAGAACACAGCAAAGCAAACTTATAAGAATTGCTTTTCAAATGTTTTAAGTTTACTGAGTATCAAGAAGCAAAAGCCAGATCACCACAAATCTAGAGACAAATACCCAGAACATCCAAATAAGCTGCTATCCGAATAGCCCAGTCTTAGCTGAGATAACCAGCTGCAAAAGCAAGATATTTGGTTGCAAAGCTGAATAGGTCACAGATGAGTAAAGAAGAATAATGAACAGTAGCTCATGAAAAAAGAAATCAGAATGCCATACGTTTAAGAAGGTTGGATGGATTCATTTTTATTTTCCCATAACTGAGGCTGAATATTTGCTACAGTCATGATTTCTATAACAAAATAAGACTTACGATTTTTTTCATAAGAAATAGCTGCTCCTGTTTTTACTTTATAACCCTAAATTACATATAAATTTATAGTATGTTTTATAAAATCCAAACAACCCAGTGTTTAAAAGCATGCAAAGAATAAAATCCCATCTAGTCTAATTTTATTCAATTATTTGATAGCTATTTAGCACTTTTCTAATGAACAAATAAACGTAGACCATAAAGTGCTGTGATTTCTGTATTTCTTTGAACTCAAATTATGAAGATTTATTTGCCATTTCAAACCATAACTTTGCCCTTTTCTCTTCTGGTTTTCTGTTGATCGTCACAGAAAACTAAATTTATTCATAGCCGTGTTGCCTGATGCTTCCTGTCAAAAAAAGTAGGTCAAGTTCTACAGAAAGCTACTAGATTTGGAATGAAGTACCGGAAAGTTGACATATTGCTTCCGGAAGTAAGTTTCCAACAGTAAGCAAGTCAGTGGATCCAAGTGAGACAGACACAGAGTTTAATCTCATTGCTGCACCTTACATTATGAATCAGCTCTGTCAGAATGGTACTTTCTACATTGTGTGTGAATTTGCACATAGCCAGTTGGTTCAGGCTCTGTTACTTTAGGCACAGTGTTCTGTTAAGCTTAAAAGCCATGTGTCAAACTGCATTTCAGGATCACTCAGTACTAAGCTGGGCTGAGAGGAATCAGCAGTTTTATTGTAACTGGAGCAGATCAAAGAAACAACGTGCTAAATAAAAGTGTGGCTTGTTCACAGCACCCCAAGACTTAGTTTGCAGGAGACAGTGCAATTATGCACTGTGTGCAAGAAATGAAATCATGTGTTCTAGCCACTGATTAAAAAGAGGATAATGTTTTGCTAGGAAGGCATCAGCTGCAGCACTTCAGCTGGAATATAGCTGCTGCCTTTGAAAGGTTTTGATTTGGTTAATCACAGAAGACATTTTGGAATACTAATAAAGATTCTGTGCTGAACAAATTCATTCCTGATGGAGCCTTGCAGCAGACAATATGGAATAATGTGAAAACAGGCCAGTAAAATGAGAATCAAAATGGAATTAAAACTCTCCCAAAACAACTTGACAAACCTATTCTACCAAAACCAAAAAGTAGTCACAGGAGCACAACAACTACTTTGTCACTTAGGGTATGTCTACACTGCATGGCTATTTTGGGATACTGGAGGTAGCCTGAAATAGCTACCCCGTGTCTACCCAAGCCACCCATTATTTTGAAATATTTTTTTAAATAATGGTCATGCTATTTCACCATCCCGGTAAACCTCGTTGCACGAGGGATAAGGGATGGCTTGAAATAGCACGTGATTTCGAAATTTGGCACTGTGTAGATGTGCCAAATTTCAAAATAAGCTATTTTGAAATAGATTTGAGATGAGATATGCAATTTGCATAGCACAAATTGCGTATCTTATTTTGAGTTAAGGGTGCTGTATAGATGCACCCTTAGAAGAAATGGTTAAGCTGCCATTACAACAGAATACGAACAGGAAACCTCAGAATTGCAAGTATATAAAAGAATTTTCATTAACGTGAGTGGTGGATTGTTTCTAAAGAGTTTTCTTACCTTAAAATATTTACAATATATACAAAAATAACATTCTGATAAGCAAACTAGGGGAATATGGTCTAGAAGAAATAACTATAAGGTACTGCAAAACTGCCTGAAAGTGCAAAAACTCTGAGTAGTTATCAAAAGTTTGCTATCAAGCTGGGAGGATGTATCTAATGGGGTCCTGCATGCATCTGGACGGGGTCTGTACTATTGAATGTTTCCATTAATAACTTAGATAATGGAATAAAGAACATTCTTATAAAATTTGTGGATGACAGCAAACTGGGAGGGATTGCAAGTACTCTGGACAACAGGATTAGAAACAAATTGGAGAATTGGTCTAAAATCAATAAAATGGAAATCAATAGATAAGTATGAAATACTTCACTTGTGCATTTGATTTTTCCCTCCCTCTACCACTCCCTGAAACATGAAAATGGGGAATAGCTGGCTAGGTTGTACTACTTCTAAAAAGGATCTGTGATTATAGTGGATCACCAGTTAAAGTGTCAGCTATATGATGCAGTTCCAAAAAAGGCTAATACCATTCTGGGGTTTATTAACAGACGTGTTGAATGTAAGATAGTGGCACTAATTGTTCTAGTCAACTCAGCACTGATGAGAAGTAACTGTGGTACTGTGTCCATTTCTGAGCCCCATGCTTTTAAAAAGATATAGACAAATTGGAAGGAGTTAAAAGCAACAAATATATATATATGTTTAGAAAGCCTGACCTGAGTAGAAAGGTGTTTTTTTTATAAAGACATTTTGTCTTAGGAAGATTGTGGTGGGACATAAGTCTTTAAATATATTCATGCTCAGTTGTTCTCCATGTCCACTGAAGGTAGGCTAAGAAATAATTGACAATCAATAGCAAGGGAGGTTTAGGTTAACTATTAGGAAAACCTTTCAAGTTATGAGTTTGAAACACTGGAAGAGATTACCAAGGGAGGTTGTGGAATCATTGTCCCTGGAGGTTTTTCTGAACAGGTTTGACAGGCACCTATCAGGTAAGGTTTAGGTTTCCTTGGTCCTTGCCTCAGCACAGAGGCTGGACTAGATGGCCAGGTTCCTTCCAGTCCCACATTTATATGGTTCTATGAAATACCTTCATAAGGGTGAAGGGCAAATATGCCACATTTGCACCATTCCATTCTCCAAAGCAGCCAACAGCCTCATGACCATTCTAACTTGCTCCAGTAGTAAAGACGTCGAAAGGGGTTAAAGATTGCCATTGTAGCCCTGCTCTGCCTGCCTGCCAGAGGACATGATTCCCTCACCCTGGATTCTTACTGCACCATGTTCACATACACCTGTGGCTACTTCAACACTGAGGATACATCTACATAGCAGGGCAAAAGTCGAATTAAGCTATGCAACTTCAGCTATGTCAATTGTGTAGCTGGAGTCAAAATCGCTTAATTTGGCTTTTGGTGCTGTCTACACCGCAGGAAGTCAAAGGAAGAGCAGTGATAGAAATGTAGCCGTGTTAGTCTGGTGTAGCTGAAACAAAATACAGGACTATGTAGCACTTTAAAGACTAACAAGATGGTTTATTAGATGATGAGCTTTCGTGGGCCAGACCCACTTCCTCAGATCAAATAGTGGAAGAAAATAGTCACAACCATATATACCAAAGGATACAATTAAAAAAAATGAACATATATGAAAAGGACAAATCACATTTCAGAACAGAATCTTCCTTCGATTTCCCTTACTCCTCGTAAAATGAGGGTGACCATGAGTCAGAGTAAGAAGTCCTCCAGCTCAACATTATTTTGAAATATAGGCTTGTAGTGTAGATGCACATTATGTTATTTCGGAATAACGTCAGTTATTCTGAAATAACTCTGCTGTGTTGACATGCCCTAAGTGCTTTATCTATGTTAGTTCCCTGCAGCAAAAGGCTTTTCTCCAAATCTTTATCTATTCCAATATTAGAAAAAAAAAGAGAGAGAAAGAAGGAGATTGGTCAGTATGTCCAAGCTTTTCCCATTTACTTCTCTTCCTGTCTGTCATTTAACTGTTTCCAACTGAGGTGCTGAATCATCTAATTTAAACTAAAATTGCCCATTGGGGGAGGATGCTTCCAAAGTGCACAGAGTGGGACAAAAGCTTATCCTGGTCTTGACCCTGCACAGAGCAGCTCAAGGCTTAGAAAAGCACATTCTCCCCTTCACCCCTCAAGTGCACTGAGCACTCCTTGGCCACAATTGAGAGGCTGGCCCAAAATATTTACACATATGTAAAGTTCGCTAACTTTCCAAAATCTTGTCATTTGTATATTGAAATGTACTTTTCATGAAATGTTTTGTTTATATAACAAAAGTGATAGGTTTCATTTAAAAATAAGATGTGTGTGGAATGGGTGAACAGCTTTTGTGCAAAAAATGTACACAGTCCAATTATGAGAACTTTACACTGTGACATAAGGCAATGTGTTAAAAATTTTAGTTTACTGATTGGCTGTTTTTAAGGGCTATGTAAAACATCTGCAAACCACACATCTCTTTTAAGATAAGAGAAGCAGTAACTATCTTTTCCTTTTTATGTCTTCAAGACAAGAAGTTTCCCAATTATAAATGTTAAAACATATGTAATACATGACAGTTATATATTTTGCTTTTTCTTTTTGGTATATTGTTTACTTTCTTCTGCACAGGAATAGTGGAATCCCATTCTTCTTAAGTTTTGCACCTGTATTTTTAATGAGGGATATACAGCGTGTACTGTTTTTGTATGTAAAACTGAACAGGGAAAATGAGCACCGCTTTGCAGTTTTTGCTCTTGAAATATTTAAGATGCACTCTAAGCTGCCCTATTATTTTTATAGGGTCCTAAACCTAAGTTTTATTTTAAATAATAAATGAACTCTATTGTAATGGAGTTTAAAATATTTTAATGACCTGATGGAGTTTTATAAGTCATATTTTTTTCCAAGAATGAGAAATTTAAAGTGAAATATATTGCACACCTTTTAAAAACAGACTATAGAATGTATATAGTGGTTGGTGATTATGTTTTATTATACATGGCCAGAACATACATTTGCAGTCTAATCCTGAGTAAGAATGACGTGTAGCTGAACTGCCCCACCAGCAAATTATTACAACAAATTTAAAGAATTTACAATTTTTATGGCCAGATTTTCCAAGATATTGTGGTGCCTAAAGAGGTGAATAGGTACCTAGTTTCTTCTTTCTTATGGAAGTTAGATGCCTCGGTGCTCTTGAAAATCCTGCTAGGCATCTATCTGCAATTTTAGGTTTGTAGCCCAGATCCTCAAAGATACTTAGGGGCCTAATTCCCATTGAAATGGTTTGAAATTAGGCTGCTAAATATGTTTTTAGGGGGCTCAGATCCTCACACCTTTTAAAAAGATCCTTAAGTGTGTCTGAAGACAGAATTCCAAGCTGTCTACATGAAGATATATTGAAACTGGGGATTGATGTGTTTAATAAAGAGATATTAAGCTTTCATGTTTCTTTAAGTTTTCAAACAGGAAACTAATTCGCTCAGGCAGCCAGTAAATTAATGAGTTTAAGTGGTCATTATATGGACAATTTTAATATTGTTTAAATCTAAATAGATAAACTGAAATGTGCAGTACTACTTATTACATTTATTAGAAGGAACTAAGGGGTTTTTTGCAGTCTAATAACTAGGTCGAAATTCACATAAGTCTGTCAGTGATAAGAACTGGCCATAGGAATGAGCTGAGCCATCTTACTAACAATTCTGGGCATTAATTAATCTCAGTCCTGAATTAGTAGATCTATTATGTTCTGATAATTTATCTAATTAAGGAAAATAAAAACCAAGAGATGTTTTTTATATTATTGGTTTCCAAAGTGAGACACCCTGTCAGATAATCTAAATAGCAGCAGTTCCATGGAAGCCAGTGGAGTTGTGGCCATGTATGCCAGCTTGAGAATCTTTTACATACAACTGATGCTTTTAGTGAGAGATGTTAGTGGATACGAAATATTATTGTTCTCCCTACAAGAACTCCAAAGTTTGATCTGTGAAAGGATTTCTAGATCTCTAAATGGCAAAGGGAGCATAAAACACGACCACAATTTAACAGATGATTCCACAGTAAAATCTACATTGACTAAAAAGGGCTTTGATTCAAGTCAGGCCTGGTTCTACTTCTGCATAACACTTTGAAGCTGGTTGAAAGAAATAGGTCTTTGCCTCTGTAGACTCCTAAGTAAGTGGCATTTTAACAATAGAAAATATAATGGCCTTACCAACTGGAATAATGAGCGCAGAAACCATCTGTAATGATAGTGCATGACACGCAAATAATCGATTTCCTTATATATTACAAATAATAAAGAAAATGTAATTTTAATTTATGTATAACAAAATTTAAGGGGTGTTTGACTAACAGAAGAGATCTTCCAGATGTCTATTTCTCAAGTGACTATACACTCCTTTGCTGCTTCTTGTGTAGCATAACTGATCTTATACTTGATTTAATTTTGCAAACATAGTGATAAAAGTCAAGATTATGGATCTATTGATACTGTGTGTGATTTTAAACTTTTTTAAATTGAACATTAAAAATTAAATTACTTGCTCTACAATACATTTTTGGTAATTTTTCTGAAACTGAGATGAGTATTATAACAATCCTGCCTGGTTTATGCTGTTTTAGGGTCTATAATTCACTCACTCCATCAGCTTTCCACATAACACATTCTCTCAGGTCCCTTCCCCTCCCACAGTACAAAATGTTATTATCTCCACAGTCCCAACCTATACCATCATCTATAACTTTTGCTTTCAATTTCTCTCTTTCAAGATCTATTCTTAATCCACTCCAACCTATGTTTTTTTTATTTCCCCCCATGCTCATGGTACTACATTCACCAGCTGCTTTTTGATGACCAGATCTCAGGGTCTCTATTCTATCCTCCATGGCTTCTTGGCTGCTTTGGACAAGTTGATGATAACACCTTCCTTTAAATCTCATTCAACTTTGGGTTTTGTGACTCAGCCTCTTTTGGGTTTATTCCTCTTTCTTGGGTCTCTGTTTCACGGTCTCTTTTTAGTGTTCCTTGTTCCACTTTCCATAGAGCTCCCTTACTGGTTCAGTCTTCATGCATTATACTTCTTTTTCCAGTAACCATAGCCATTCAAACTGTTTCAGCTCCTCTCTGTAGACTAATAAGCCACAGATCTGTCTCCCTCCATCCAACTCACATCTAAGCTGGGTGCTTCACTCAGAACTTAAAGAGGAACCAAACTCCATTTTTTTCCTCCCAAGCCCTCCCCATCTCTGTCACTATTGCCAACAGCACCATGATCCTGCCTGTAATGCAACTGCCAATTAGCAGCTACCCATCGGTTAGAATACTACCCTACTTGGGGGGCGGGGGGGGAGGGTTATGCATAAGATGTGAAAAACACACCATTGCAAGAAACTAAAATAGCTTCCCTGGGTCCACGGCTCCCACATCTCAGGCAGATGTTATTTCCTTTTATTAAGGATAATGATGTGTGGAAGTATCATAAACACTAAGGAACCCTCTGGGACCCTCAAATGTCTTCATGGCCTAACATAGTCCCTTTAATCTGAAGCCTCCTGCACTATCCCTCAGCTATATTGCTCTCCTGTGGAACATCTGATGATCTCTTGCCGTCTTTCTATGTGCTATTGTTGCTCATGCTCTTCAGAGCCTCTCACTGTTATAAAAATTGATCCTGGCTGGCTGATAAGCCCAAGCAACTATTCTCTAAAAATCAGATTTGTTTTAAGTATTCTTGTCTCCAATTAGATAAAGAAAAATCAAGGCAACCAAAAAAAATCACTGGTCAGGTTTGAAAATATTGCTCATTGAAGTTTTGAACAATAAAGTCTTTTAAATTCTTATCTAGACCTCAAAACTTTTGATATATTTGTGACCCGATAACATTTGAGAAAAAAGAAAATACAGGCTTCACAGTATGTATAGTTATTTCAATCTCAATAGGTGATGGATGGGTATCAACTAGCCAGCTAAAAGAGAGAATTTATTTTAGCACTAAACTTTGGAAAAAACATGACAATCGTGTATTTTTGGAAAAGGTTCAGAAAAAAAGGTTACACTAATCTAATTCCTTAATTTGACAAAGCTAAGAACTTGCTGAGAGTGACCATCATTTCATACTACATGTGCATTTATCATCAGAATTGATCAGGATAACAATTTTTTAAAATCAGGCATGCCTTTTGTAAATAAGGGTATGTTTTACGAGGCATAAGGGATTGGACGACAAAGGATTTCTTTGTCGCCCGATCCCTGTCTTGACAGCCGCTTGTTGCCGACAAACTGTTGATTCGGCAAAACGCAGCGGCCATTTTTATTCAAATGGAGCGCAGGAGATATAAATCCCCATTTCATTTGCAATGTCAGTATGTCTAATTTACATCCCTCTGATGACAGAGGGATGTAGTGTAGACATACCCTAACTTATTTCATTTACTAAAAGGAAGCTTGAAAAATGAAAACTAAATCTGATCAGCGAATTCCCGACCAATATTGGAAAATACCCACAGTGATGAACATTTCAGTGGCTTTTTCCTCCTTTGATGAATTGTTCTACATTTTCTTAATCCATGGAGGAAAGAGATCATCTTTATAGATTTGCATGATTGAAATTATTGCTGTTGCTGTGCCATGCAATCTTTTTGTTTTTTTTTTGGGGGTAGTGACATAATATTAATGTATCCAGCTTCCATGTGTACTTGAAAGTAGGTAAATGGTTCAATTAAAATAAGAATCATCCTGTACCTTCCTCTATGTTTCCCTCCTATCTATTTTTTTCCCCAGGTAGGCACGGAGGCATTGCCGTGGCATATTACATCATAAGTCTTGCTACTGCTAAAAGTGAGAATCATGCACGATGCAAGAATTGTTCATAATGGACAACTAAGGAAAAACATGCTTACAGAAGATGTTTCCTCCTACTGAAGTCCCAAAGCAAGAATGCTTACCTATCTTCTATTTGTGTATATGTAAATTGTATCCATTGTGACAGAAATGGAATTTTCATTGACCTTTCCAAAATAATGACAGGTGTGCTGCTGTTTTTTGTGTCTGTTTTTTTTAGTAGGTACAATTTAGAAACTTACCATTCGGGCGAAATAGTTACCACATTCCTAATTATGAATCACTGCATCTGATCACTGGGGGCTACTACGCATGTCATTCAGTCCCCTTTGTTTCCATCTTCAGTCTGCATTTTAGCATCAGTAGTCATCTTAAAGTGAATATTCAATCAAAAATGGCAACACTTTTTCTGATTTCAAGTGTCTCAAGCATTTATTTTGTGCTCTTATAAAGATTGATGCCACATAAAAATTGATTTATCTGCTGTAAAGAAACAAACTTCAATTTCTCTTAAGCATAAGGGAGAGTTTGAAATCATCAGCAGATACAGTACTGATTTTCTACCTGTAATTGAATTTTAAGATACCACATTTTTTACTCAGAACTTTTGATTGCATAGACCTGTTAGTTCTGTTTTTGCAATTTTACACACTACAATACATAATCCATTGTCAATATTGCATTCATCAGGCTGCCGAACTGGCCAGTGCCTCTCATATAATCATCCCCCGTTGAGCACTCCATAGTATTTGTGAGGAGTGGGCCCATCCTACGTGAGCACAGGATATGTCTGAGTTACAAATGCTGTGCAAGCATCCTACCCATGTAACACTGGTCCTGGTGAAGGGAATCAGGGCTGACATAGGTACACACAGCAGGGACACAGAGGGTGACATCTGCCTGTGCCAAGAGTCAGCAACCAGCCCTCTGAATCATAGAGCTGGAAGAGACCTCAGG
Organism: Rafetus swinhoei; assembly: GCA_019425775.1. Lineage (NCBI taxonomy): Eukaryota > Metazoa > Chordata > Testudines > Trionychidae > Rafetus > Rafetus swinhoei. Next base: position 63,716,010 of record CM033427.1, read on the forward strand.
AGGTCATCAAGTCCAGCCCCCTGCCCAAGGCAGGACCAATCCCAACTGCTGGGAAAGTACATTATGGACCCCTGGCACATGCTTATGGGGCTACATAGCTTTGTGAGGGCTTTGTTTTCCTGGACTCAAAGTTCACTAACTAATCCTTCCTGTGCAATTCACACAATAGACAATTTATAACAGCACTCCACCTACTTGAGGTTATCACCTTAATGTTGGTTTGTGCTGCAGTGAGCAGTAGCTGAGTTGTAATGTGATCATTGTGCAATGCTTTTGTCTTAACTGTTCACTTGTTCCATTAGCAAGAGAACTCAGTCTCTTAACACTCTCTTGAACACTTGCTTTGGGGCCTGCACGTCGTATTTTTTTAAAACCTGTTTGTTTTTCGTCAGTGGTGCTGGTTGCACTCACAGGCTATGGAGCATTAATCCCAAAGCTAAAACTGGTTACTTCAATTGTTTCATTTTTCTGCATGTGAATCAAGCCATAAAGATATTGCTATATCCGTTTTCTGGGCTGAGTTCTGCTGTTTTTAAAAGTAGCACTACTTTCTGTAAACTCCTAACCCTACCTGCCTTTTCTACATCCTTCCTTGGTGTCCTGGGGAACTTGGCTATTGCTTAGCTTTGGGGTTGTGGGTGTGGGACAGACAGAAAAGTGTTTGCAGTGTGATTTCATTAAGCAATTATACTGCTTCAATTCACATGTTGTGAAGCAGGGGCCCAGGCCTGAACCCCCAAACACCTTACAGTTATCAAACTGAAGGAGGGCCATACACAAGCCAAGCAAACTACAGCTGTAACCATTATTATAATTTGGGAGATACATAGTTGAATATACATTTTTAAGACTAGAATATATTGGGGCTGAACATGTGAAGAGTGCCCCGATAATATCTTTTAGCCCCACTCCTTGTCCTACCCATCTCCCTGATAAGGAAGGAATGACAGGGGTAATTGTTCACGGGGACAAATAGTGCTGTTGCCTGTACAGGACTTGGGCAGCAGGCATTTGGTGGGTTTCAGGGACACCTGCACATTCATCATTCCTCTCCTGCACAGTTGGAGGGGGTATTATATGAGGAATTTTGGATGCTAGTGGTCCTGGGCATCCTGTGGAATTCTCCTTGTCACTTAGAGGCATGTGTGGTGGCAGTCAGAGGAAGAGGAGGTGGTGATAGTGGCAACTCAAAGCAAGATGCAATGGCCATGGTTGCAGGTGGGCTCCAAACTCATTCAAGCACCATTTCTATCAGCAGCTCTGTTATGAAATGTTGCCATTCCCTAAGGGCAATGCTCCTGTTCCTTCTGGTGTGCCTCCCACTGCAGGAGATGGTTCTTCAGCAGCTGTTCAGGCACATGAAGAACAGGGAAAGCTCGTCTGCAGGAAGAAATTCAGACTGCTTCTGGTTCCTTCTGTTCATGCCAATGAACAGCTCCTCCAGGATTCTTCTCAGGTTATCCATAAAGTCCTTGCCCTTTTGCTAGAATGATTTCCCTCTTAGGAATTAAAGGCCCTGCCAATTCAAAGACCAGGGTAGCTAGTATTTTTTGTACATTTTTTTGCTTTGACTAATAGTTGAGAATTCCTTCCTACTGCTAATTTTGCTATAGGGCTATGTCTACACTTGCGGCTTCTTGTGCAAGAAATATGCAAATGAGGCTAGGTGTGGAATATCGCCGAGCCTCATTTGCATACCTAATGAGCCACCATTTTTGCAAAAGAGGCTCTTGCACCAGAAGGAGCTGTCTACACTGCCCCTTCTTGCGCAAGAAAACCCCTCTTGCGCAATGCCGTTATTCCTGAAAATAATCGGCGTAGTGGCATTGCACAAGAGGGGTTTTCTTGTGCAAGAAGAAGCAGTGTAGACAGCTCCTTCTGGCACAAGCGCCTCTTTTACAAAAATGGCAGCTCATTAGGTATGCAAATGAGGCTCGGCGATAGTCCACGGTTAGCCTCATTTGCATATTTCTTGCGCAAGGAGCCATGAGTGTAGACATAGCCTAGGAGACCACAGTACTGATGGTTTTCAGCTTTCCAAGAATCACTATTGGACAATCAATTCTCAGGTAATTTTTGCAGCTCCCAAAGAAGTAGTAGAGGCTTCTAATGGTAAGAAACTTGGACTATGTCTAGACTGCCTGCTCTTGCTCAAAAAATATGCAAATGGGGAATATCACTGGGCCTCATTTGCATAAATAATGAGGCTCCGTTTTTGTGCAAGAGGCTTTTGCGCGCAAGAGCCATTCTTCCACATTTTTTTTCAGGAAGAATGGCTCTTGTGCAAGAGAGGGTTTTTGCATAAAAAGGAGCCATGCAGACGGCTCCTTTTTGCACAAAAGCCTCTTGTGCAAAAAACGGAGCCTCATTAACTATGCAAATGAGGCACAGTGATATTCCATGCTTTGCCTCATTTGCATTTTTTTTTTTTTTGCTCAAGAGGGGGCAGACTAGACATAGCCATGAAGTAGTGTATGTGGGAGGGGTTTAATTAAAATGATCATGGTGTCTGCCTCATGACTGCCAAGCAATGGTGAAGTGGACATGAAAAAAAAAGACAAGACAGCTTTAGATGGTTCTGTGAAATTTCAGATCAGTACCACAAGCATTGTCACAACAAAGCAACACTACAGCATGGCATAAGCTGAGGAAAATGGGGGCATGTTAGATATCTGAGACAGTACAAATTTTGTAATTTTTAAAAGGAAGAAAGCACTGCTGTGACTAACTTTTCCTCTGACAATGCAATGCTCCCTACCCCTTCCTGGATCCCAACTGCACACCTACTTGTAAGACTTCTGGTCTGCAGCTGTGGTACCATTGCCATCTGCATATTGGGAGAGGAATGCACAGAAACCAGCACACAAGGATCGTTTGTTGATAATTGTTAATAGTTCTTTGAAATGCATAAGAGTGGCTCATTGGAAATCAATAAAAATAACTGATTTCCAGCTGTGTCTTGTAGAAAGACTACATGAAGGTTGCCAGGGTAAGGGACTAGGTTTAAAACCAGGACTATAGCAACAGTGCAAGAGGAGACGGGGAAGGGGAGTTCAAGTCTAATTTACCAGACTTGGGTTTTGGTTCCTACCACAACTGAGGGACTTTCTCTGATTCACTGGAGACAAGGGGATTTCCTCAGCTGGCTTCCCTAGGGGGAGATGCAGAATAACATCTTGTTTATCTGATATGGCAGCCAGAGGCTCTACTGCCTCTTCATCCTGGCCCTCATGGGCATCCTATTTAGACACTGGGGCTGGCAGGCTTAAGGAAGGGATGAGAGCCACTGCAGGCACTGTAAAGGGTACCCTTGGAAGCACACAGTCATATTTGTCACAGAAGGGGCATGTACAAAAAGCCCTCCTGTAATGATGGTGGTTGTCTTTTTCCCTCTAGTGCAGGAGACAGAGGTGCTTGATGTGTGTCTAGCACAGAGCTGTAGTCCACTCAATTCCTGCTCCACCATCCAGGAAATTTCTCTTAGAGCTGTATGTTTCTGCCACTCTGGGTGAAGTTGTGGAGTAGAGTGTAATCTTGCTACACTGAGTAGCATGTAGGTGTGGTCAGGAGTGTCAGAAAGTCTCCCAAGCCACCCTTTCTCCCTGAGGCCTCAGCCTCATGTTCCCCACTCCCAAGGGCACTCTTGGGCCACTGCTTCTCTCTCAGCCCTTGCTCGGTCTCCTGGGACCCTGCCCACAGGTGATGTATGAGGTGGCATGTGGGGTCATATTCCGCTCCTCCCAGTTTCTGCTGGGGGAGTTACACCAGACTGTGGCCAACAGCCACCTTTTGGCACGGTGTGGGCAGGAAGATATTGCGGCTGGATGCAGTTCCTGAAAGGAGGAGTAGGTGGAAAGGGGTAACCTGGCCCATGTCTCATCAGATCTCATCCCCTGCGCCACCCTGGGGTTGGAAGCAGCTCCCATCCCTTTCTGTCCATGCAATGCCAAAAGGCAGCCAACACCTCCAGGCTGTAACTGGGCACTGACATAACCCAGCACCTGCTGTCCTCCAACTGCAGCATATGGGCAGGAAGGGGTTAAGCCCTAAGGCTGCATTGCACTTAGCAGCCCCAGGGAACCTGACTATTAGTGCCAGTGAAGATGGGCCACATCTGGCTCAGCAGGGGAGGGTACTTAGGGGGCTGAGTAGCTGCAAGGTTCCTCCGACCAGGATTTGAACAGTGGGGGGAGGGGCACAGAGAAGGTTAAGCCTCTGCCTGGGGGAGCTGCTGTGGAGCCTCCAGGCTGGGCAGGAAATTGCTTCACTTCCCCCTATTCCAGGGCTTGTCTGAAGAGCAAAGAAGCTCCCCTGTGCCTGTTCAGTGTCCACCTGGCGTGATGTGGAGCTCTGGGCAACTTTGGCACATGAAAGGTTTGGCTCCCTGTGCAGGACAGTCTTGGGCTTTCCCAAGTGGCTGGCCCAGCCAGAGGTAGCAGGGGAGGAAGGAACCCGCCAGGGAGGCTGCAGATATGCTGAGTGTTCCCACCAGGGCCTGGGCCTCTGCCCAGCTCTGAGAATGGCACAGACCCTGCTGGAGAGGGGAGGGGCTGGAGAAAGAGCAGGTGTGGTGGAGGCTGGGTTGAGGGGGAGAAAAGGAGGAAAGCATAGAAAGGACAGGGAGAAGGGGAGCTGGTATAGAAGGGATAGGGGAGGGTCAAGAGATGAAATATGGGGCAGTCATGTGACCCCATCCAAACTTTAAATTGTTTCCCATAGCTGTCAACAGTTATGACTCACCTATGGCCTCACCCTCACTCCACCCTGTTCCCTAAGGTCCTGCTCTTGGGTTCTCTCTTCCCCCCAAATCCCTCCCCCTGCTCATTCCGCTCTCCCTGTTCTCTCCCATCACTCGCCCTTGCATCTAGTAAAGAGTGAACATAAGAATGGCCATACTGGGTCAGACCAAAGGTCCATCTAGCTCAGTATCCTGTCTGCCGCCAGTGGCCAGCACCAGGTGCCCCAGAGAGGGTGGACCGAAGACAATGATCAAGCGATTTGTCTCCTGCCATCCTCTCCAGCCTCTGACAAACAGAGGCCAAGAACACCATTTTATCCCCTAATAGCCTTTTATGGACCTAACCTCCATGAAATTATCTAGCTTCTCTTTAAACTCTATTATAGTCCTAGCCTTCACAGCCTCCTCTGGCAAGCAGTTCCACAGGCTGACTACACGCTGTGTGAAGAAGAACTTTCTTTTATTAGTTTTAAACCTGCTACCCATTAATTTCATTTGGTGTCCTCTAGTTCTTCTATTTAGGGAACTAATAAATAACTTTTCTTTATCGGTCCTCTCCACACCACTCATGATTTTATACACCTCTATCATATTCCCCCTCAATCTCCTCTTTTCTAAACTGAAAAGTCCCAGTCGCTTTAACCTCTCCTCATATGGGACCCGTTCCAAACCCCTAATCATTTTAGTTGCCCTTTTCTGAACCCTTTCCAAGGCCAAAATATCTGTTTTGAGGTGAGGAGACCACATCTGTACACAGTATTCAAGATGTGGGCATACCATAGTTTTATACAGGGGCAGTAAGATATTCTGGGTCTTATTTTCTATCCCTTTCTTAATAATTCCTAGCATCCTATTTGCCTTTTTGACCGCCACTGCACACTGTGTGGAAGTTTTCAGAGAACTGTCCACGATAACTCCAAGATCGTTCCTGATTTGTCGTAGCCAAATTAGCCCCCATCATACTGTACATATAGTTGGGGTTATTTTTCCCGATGTGCATTACTTTACACTTATCCACATTACATTTCATTTGCCATTTTGTTGCCCAATCACTCAGTTTGGTGAGATCTTCTTGGAGTCCCTCACAGTCTGCTTCTGTCTTGACTATCCTAAACAGTTTGGTATCATCCGCAAACTTTACCACCTCACTGCTTACCCTTTCTCCAGATCATTTATGAATAAGTTGAACAGGATTGGTCCCAGGACTGACCCTTGGGGACACCACTAGTTACCCTCTCCATTCTGAAAATTTACCATTTATTCCTACCCTTTGTTTCCTGTCTTTTAACCAGTTCTCAATCTGAGAAAGGACCTTCCCTCTTATCCCATGGCCATGTAATTTACACAAGAGCCTTTGGTGAGGACCTTGTCAAAGGCTTTCTGAAAATCTAAGTATACTATATCTACTGGATCCCCTTGTCCATGTTTGTTAACCCTTCAAAGAACTCTAATAGATTAGTAAAACAGGATTTCCCTTTACAGAAACCACGTTGACTTTTGTCCAACAAATTATGTTCTTCTACATGCTTCACAATTTTATTCTTTACTATTGTTTCGACTAATTTGCCCGGTACTATGCCCCTCCAACCCTGCTGTCCTTGGGTGTGGTGAGTGGGCCAGGTGCTCTAGTCCACAGGAGTGGCCACCTGTACTGATCAAGCAAGAACTCTGGAAAATTGGTCTGTTGGGGGTCAGTGCAGCTTGCTACTATTGATGAAAATAGGGGGACAGGGACGTTGAGAGACTGGTAAGACTCAGGCAGAAAAATGTTCAGTGCATTGTGGGAATGGGTGAGAAGAACTATTTAAAATTTGAGACCTAGTACATGCTCCTGAGGTATGTAGGTGCTAGTATAGGTTGAAACTCTGAACCAGGACTCTCTGGTCCAGCAACAACCATGGCCCATCAGAGAGAGTCTGTTCTCTCATGCAAGCAAGGTACTAACAAACTTCAACAGGCCTTTATTTAACAAAGGTGAAACCTCTTTACAAAGCTGCTGCTGCACCCCACTGTAGCTCTCACTCAGCCCTGGCTCATCTCCTCCCCCCCTCCTTCCTGTTTCCTGTGCTTCCAGACTCCCAACAGCCAGTGTTCCCAATTCTAATAATTACCACCAGCATCTAAAACACCACAGAGCCCCAGTGGAGAGCTGGCACCTGGGAACCCAGCAGGTTGGCAGGGCAGTGGGAGGCCCTTTCATGGTAGTGGGGCTGCCCAGCAGGAGCCGAATGAGCAGAGACAGCAGTGTTGCTCAGTGTGGCAGCAGGAGTCCAATGCACATAGGCGGTGGGGCTGACCAGCAGTGTGGCTGACCGGCAGTGCAGCAGGGGCTGACAGGACAGCAGGGACCAGCGAGAGTGGGGAGCCAGCCACGAGGCCAGCAGTCGGGCCAGAGCTGAAGGGGGTTGGGAGTAGAGGGGCCAGAAGTGTCCTCCCTTGGTCCAGTAAAATCCCTCATCTGGGCCAGTCAGTTCCTGAGGGTGCCGGACTAGGGAGGTCAAACCTGTACCCCTTCAGGTGTGCTACCTTAACCTCTGATCACCTTCAGGCATGTGCTTCTGAAGTTTAGCGGTGGACAAGGTTATGTCACAGCTACACACATGGACACATGTACAATTACTAATGTGGCTGTAGCTATATATAGCTGGGAATTTGTCTGGCTTAGGGGTAGGCTTTATGGCTTTTCCCCTCACCCTCTCAAAGGAATGACATGGGTGGAGGAGGAATATTCGTGAGGAGCTCTAAGTAGAGGGCCTCCCAGGAGAGGATGCTTATTGCCATCAAATTATGGTCTCCACATCAATTGGGAGAACCTATGAAATCCAGTGGTGTTACTCCAGACTTACCCTGAGCCCAGAATTTTGCCCTCTGCATGATACTGAAGATCACACCAGAGCATTTCCATGTTTTCCAGTAACACTTCAGGACATCACTGATTTCTCAGTTAAGTAGGAACTGAAATAATGTAGCTAAGTAAAAATATCCTTAAAGAAAGGGATTTTAAGAACAAATATTCTTACATATAGCACCTAAGGCCAAGAATTTTCACAGAAAGATCCATCAATAGCCATCACTTAAAACCACACATACTGGGAGATTTCCCCTATTCCTTATTTACTGAAAACTGAATCTATGGTATGAGATGTTTTCTATACTGTCTGTCAGGGAACATTAAATCAATGCGGAAAGGGATCTTTTTTGTGCTGGTAAATCTAAAATTACATCTACAGCATATTACTTTCTACTCATACACAGAAAATATTCTTTCAGCTTTGTTTTGTTTGCCCCATCCCTCAAACTGCTTGTCTGCTCCATTCCTATGAGCATTCTTTTTAGGAACAGGCCTATGAGAACAGGGAACACAGACAAATGAGATGATGAGGCATGCATGTACCACCAGTACTCAGGCAGTAAGCTCATGCCCTGTGTTAGATGTAGAGGGTTCACATTATCCTTTGTTTTAGAAATGAGGCCAGTAAAATCCACACTGAAGATTATTAGAAAACCTTTTCTAAAACTGGCATTTAAAGAATACCTCCAAAGGCGGATACCCTCTAATACAAAATTTATTTAATTTATAGTTAAAGACCATTTCTGCCGGCCCCCAGATTTATTGTTGCTTTGTATGGCAAAAGCAGATTTAACTCTATTTCATGACCAATAAGACTAAGTAACTATATATATATTTTTAAATAGAGGCTCTTTTCTCCTCTACACTGATGTTATATTACACTTCTCTAGCTTTGCAAAATGCCCTCAAAAGAAATGTAAATATATCTTATTTCCATGTTAAGGCCCCTTTACACTGTCATATTGATGTAAAGAAGTCTTGATATAAATGACAACCAGCCCTGGAATTTTTAAAGTAGGTTGACTATAGAGCTTGTCAGCTTTAACAGTGACAGTCTCTGTCTATAAAATAAATCCTCCCTCCAATTAGTTAAACAAAGTTACAATACAGAAACTTGGCATCTGTGCATTTAGAATTTTTCTTAAAAGCCCATTCCCTTTAAGAATAAGATTCAATTAATAATATTTAATTTCTGCTCTATTTGAACAATTAATGTTATTTCATGATACCAGGAAATCTAAAAAATTAAATCAAGTATTTTCCAAATTAATAAGTACCTGTAGTTTCATATATTAAGGGAAATTATCCAGTAGTCTAGTCACATATATTGTTATATAAATCTGCATGTACACAATGTCTCCAGATATCTTACTAATTAATTAATTTAGGCTGTCAATGTATTACAGAAGCAAATCAATCCTCTTTAACCAGCATCAGGAACATCTCCTTAATCTTCCTCAGAATTCCTTTTGCAACATGCCCAGAAAAAAAACCATTCTAGCAATGTGATCCAGTATGGTTTTAGGAATAGCCTAAAATATGAGCAATTAAATCATGGACAATTGATACCTTATTTAACACCAACCTGGATAGCTCAGTGGTTTGAGCATTGGCCTGCTAAACCCAGGGTTGTGCATTCAATCCTTGAGGGGGCCATTTAGAGATCTGGGGCAAATCTGTCAAGGATGGTATTTAGTCCTGCTGTGAGGGCGGGGACTGGATTTGATGACCTCTCAAGGTCCCGCCCAGCTCTATGAGATGGTATAGCTCCATATATATTAAATATAATTAGATAAAGGTCAGGAGCCTGGTCTCACAAAGACCCAACCGCCTCAGAACAGGTAAACTAGGAGGGAGGACTGAGATTGACCATCTCCCTTCTGGTTTGCAGAATCTTTTTACAACTGTTCCATTTTTATGGCCTTTCTTCTGCTTGCCCAAAACCACAAAGACCTTGAGATCCTGTCCCTACAGGCACATCTCTCCCAGAACAATATTTCAGCCAATCTTTCACTTGAAAGTGACCAAAAAGAAAATGCAGCTTCTGCAGCTGAGTACCCAAAAGTACCCCTCTCCATCCCTAGCTGCAGAAAGCATTATTAAAAAATAAACCCTTTCCAATCCACACACAAACATTTCCCCCTAACCCTTTGTCTCTATAACAGGGCCTTTCCTACCCAAAGTTGTCAGCCTCCCTCACAAAGCTACAAAACCAATATCCTTCCCTTTTCTATTGCCATCTCCTTCTACAGCCCAACTTTTTTGCCTACTAAAGGTTATACCTTCAAAATCCAGGCTCTCTGGTCCCGCAACATCTGTGTCTGGCAGGACCACGGATTCTCCTGAGCAGAGAGCCCAGTAGCCTAAGGGCAGGAGAGCCAGCCATGTGGGACATCAGAGTTGGTAGCCTGGCTGGGGACAGCGCGGGACCAGAGCTGGAGCCTTCATGGATTGTTAACTGGTCAAAAGACAGGAAGAAAAGGGTAGGAATAAATTGTATGTTGAACACAGTTTGTTGGGGGAAGTCAGCCCAGTTGGCAGCAAGTTAAGAAGCCCCAAACAAACTCCCCTCTGTCCCCACCTCACTGCACAGATACGGGCACCTACCCTCTTTTCCCTGCCTACCCCTGTGCAGTCTGCTCCCCTCAACCCAGCTGAGGTCTGGGGTAGAATCCTACCCCTCAGAGTTGCAGGCACCAGCAGCTGCAGCCCAGCTGGGAATCAGGACAGGAGAACACACCACAAACAAACTCCCCATCTCATCAACAGCAGCACTCACCCAGCCCAGGAACCTAGAGGAGGTGAGTGCTGGGTTGTCACAGGAAGCTGCAGACAAACACAGCTGCTGTAATCATACCTCTATAATCATACCTCTCCTCTCCCGGACACTCAGCTGGGAGATTGCACCCCCAAACTTCCTCCTCTTTGACCCCCTTCCTCCTTATATCTCCTTCCGGATCAGCACACTCATTGTCTGGAGTAGGGAGCTTCTGCTGCTTAGGAAGTGCCCCTCCCTGGTCAGGAGGGGCTTATTAAGCAGCTGGGTGGCTGCCCTGACACACAGCTTATAGGGAACCCTTCCCTGCACTTCGCTGCAGTGCTGGGGGGAATCTAGGGAGAGAGAACAGGCCCCTCCTGCGCTGGGGGGACCTGGGAGGAAGAGAACAGGCCCCTGGCAACATGCAGGGGCCTGCGGAGGGGGAAGAGAAAACAGGCCCCTGGCTGTCTGGGGGGATTCCCCCCTCCCCTCTGGGCCCTTTGTCACTCCCTAACCCTCACTTCTGCCCTGAAGGACCCAGGCAATGCTGTGTAAGTCTCCTAGTTACTTATATGTCAGCCTGCCTTCCATAGGGAATACGCCATAGTTTCCCACACTCACAAAGGGAAGCTCATCTTTGGGGTTTCTTCCCTTTGCTGGGATCTCATGCAAAAAGGAGAAAACCATCCATCCTGTAACTCAGCCACACCACACTCCCTCTCCTCAGTTGGATCCTCTCAGTATCAGTAGTCCATTGTTTGAAAAATAACAATGTGCCCATCCAGCTCTGACTGCAGAGTCCTTGCTGGCTGTGGGAATAGGACCCAATAACAGTCCTTACTGGTGATAAGGTGGAAGTGCCAAGCTGCAATATAGCACTGGCTCCAATGTGCAACCACTGTTTAAGCCCAAAATGTGGGTTTCATTATTAGAATAGACTAGAAGGGGGGTGATTGACAAACCCTTTTACTGTGTGAATAGACATATTGCTGTGTTTTGTTAAGAGCTGTTATTTCAAAGAAAAGAGGGCTTTTTCCATTTTTTTCCACTTCAGTGTTCCTTTGTATTATCAGAAACCTGAACTGGTGCTAATGCCCTCCAGCCAGAAAGTGAAATGGACTATGAACCAGAAGGTAAAGTGTGTATAAAACTGTCTTCTTTATTAATTTAAATAACTTGTGGTTTAAAGGGGCTGAATACCCACAACTCCATCTCAAGTCAATGGAAGAAGGTATACAGCACCCCTGAAAATCAGACCACTTTTAACTGGAAACTTACAACTGTCTTTAGGTGCCTTATTTAGGTACCCAAATTCAAGAATACTTGGCATTTACTCCTCTAATTCTTAATTTTTAAACTACATTTTTAACTTAACAGGTCATGTGAATTTTTCTTCTAAACTCATGACATAAGAACTAGGGATCACCAAATGAAATTAATAGGTAGCAAGTTTAAAACAAACTGTGACTTGCAGCACACAGTCAACCTGTGGAACTCCTTGCCAGAGGATGTTGTGAAGGTCTGGACTTCAACAGGGTTTAAAAAAGAACTAGATAAATTCATGAAGTTTAGGTCCATCAATACTTATGAGCCAGAATAAACAGGAATGGTGTCCCTAGCCACTGTTTATCAGGGACTGTAAATGGATGACAGGAGAGGATTACCTGTTCTGTTCATTCCCTCTGGGGCATCTGACATTGGCCTCTATTGGAAGACAGGATACTGGGCTAGATGGACCTTTGGTCTGACCCAGTATAGCTGTTCTTATGTTCCTAAACTCCCTATTGTTAAAAAAAATCATACGTCCAGGAGCATAAGCATCCAGTTTATTCAACAATGTGAATGGCTCCAATGTGCTACTACTCCAATGAGTCACTCACACCAGATGGCTCTTGTTCAAAGTGCTTCTCCTTATGAAACAGCCACTTTCTAAAAACTGCCCTAATGATTATATGACTAAAATCTACAACCATGAACAGACTTTTCTTAACAACCCTTCACAGATGCTCTACATTTTTTTTCTAGAAGGATAAGCTATGGCTTTAGAGTGGCCTCTTACTATGTCCCTTTGAGTGACTCCTTCTGTTCTTAGGTCTGGTTTAGTGTGCAGAGAGGCATAGATCTTATATTGATATAGTTAGATGATGCAGTGTCTGTACAGATAATGCAGTTACTTACATGCACTGCTGGCTGTCACTCTGGTCAATTTCATGGCTTTATGCTGCAGCTGTGAAATTGACAAAAAAAATCAAACTATCACTATGGGGATTGTAAGGACCTTCTCACTTCTAGTCAGGCTGCACCTATCCCACCCCCACAAATCCCTGGTCCCAGCCTACCTGCTATCTGGGACATCTGCATGACCTCCCAGTGACAGCTGAGTGTGAAGCTGAGATCTAGGTCTGATAGCTCCCTACTCTGTCTCTCTTAGGTCAATGGGAGTACTCCTGGTGAGGATATGCACCATTGACACAAGGAGGGCATGTGGACATGAACCACCACAGCAGCAGTTCCCAACCACAGGTTTGCAGATGGCAGGCCACAAACCCCTGCCTGCCAGGCTGTGGCACTCTGCCAGGCCATGCCTCTGACTCCTAATGAGCCCCACTGGAGAGCTCCGTTCCCTATAATGTGTGCACCTGCATGTGCACTAAAAATTCTCCTCCCAGAGTGAGTGGTGCTGCAGGCTGCCCTGTGTGCTGTGACTGGAGCCAGGCCACGGAGAGACTGTTCCTAGCAGGACAGCCTCACCATGGCCCCAGTTTCAGCTCTGGCGGCAGCCACATGGCAAGGTCAGCAGGACTGTGTTGCAGTCTGCTGCTCCATGTCCTTTCCTTTGCAGGAAGCGACCAGGGAGTGGATCCATCACGGCCATGAACATCCCGGCCTTTATTGATATTACTGAGGATCAGGTTAGAGGTCCCAGGGAGCTGCGCTGGGTGTCCGCATTTTCCGTCCTTCCTCCGGCAGGGCCTGGCTTCTCCCACGGGGTCTCTCCTGGAGGCTTCCACCTGCACCACGTGTCTGGCCACTTCCCAACGTGTCAGGGCACCGCAGCTGGCAGTGCCAGACCGAGTTGTGTGTGGGGATCCAGGCTCCCTGACTCAAACGAGTTGGTGTCGGGGGGCTAGTAGTGCCCGGCTGTTGGGTGAATGTTGGGCACCTGAGAGGGCTCTGGGGATGGGACTAATAGTGGGGACTGAGGGCTGGCACTATGGGGAGGCTCTGGGGAGGTTGGGTGCAGTGGCACTCTGGAAACAGGAGGCTGGCACTGGGGGCAGGGCTTTTGGTGGACCAGCAACATTTTATTTGAAAATTTGCATATTCATTTTGCAAATAACAAATATGCAAATATTACCAAAAGTACGTTTAAAAAAGGTCATTATTGTAGTGGTTATAAGTTGCTCTAACATATGGCATTTGTAAATTGGAAACTTAATTCAATCTAAGTTAAACCAGCGTAAATGTGGAATGACTCCACTGAAATCAACTCCCTAGATGGATACAACTACCTTCTAATTTAATGTTCTGTGCTGAATGAGTGACATTTCATGTGGTGAGTATTTGGCCAATGCCTCAGTTGTAAGTCTGCAAGTTTGGTTCAGAGGTCATGAAAGTCACGGTTTCCATAACATTCTGGGACCTCTGTGACTTTTAGAGCAACTGATGCAAATGGCTCAGGCAGCTCCTGGGCCAGCCACTGCCGAGGCAGTCTTGAGCTACTGCACCCCCCCAGAAATAGCTGGAGTTTGGGTGTGAAAGATGGCTCAGGGCTGGAGCATGGGTGGGGGTGAGGTCTTTATCTGGCATTTACTTTGGGGGGGGGGGTATAGAGCTAGTTTGCTATCTTCAGTTGTTCAAAGGAAGTAGAAATGGGACGCAGGTGCACCACTAGCAGCAGCATCACAGGGCTCAGTGTCATCTCTAATAGCTGCATCAGGTATTATGTTCAAGTACAAACAAGATACAGCATATTTACAGTTCTGAAACAAAGTTATTGCTGAGCTCCATTGAAAGTCACATTGATCACATCTTTGCTTGATTTACAGTGCAGTTTGCAGGCAAAAATACTGCTTGCAAGTAACTTGTGCAAATTAGGAATTCATATTGATCCACTTTATGGCTTTAAAAGCACTGGATTCTAAAACATAATGTTGTTAGTCAGCACTGTTTCTACACATAGTAATTCACATTATAAATATGGACATACATTAAAAAGTCATAAAAATGTAGGACTAGAAGAACCCTCAGTGGGTCATCTAGTGCTGCCCCCTGCACTGAGGACCAGTGATACTCAGACCAGTGAACTGCTAGTGGCTCTTTGATGTGTGTCCTGCAGCTCTTTCTATTAAAACACTGTGTGATTTAGGTTTTTAACCAATCAGGAGGCTTTTACTATGTTAGTAACCAATTGTAGTCAACAAAATAATAATACTTGGTCAGTCATTTTGCTGTGAAAATGTATATAAAGTAAATATTTGTCTTGTTATACTTTTAAAATACAAATATGTATTATAGTAAATGAAACAATGAATTCTTTCTACTGTGGCTTTTTTGGGTAATGAGGATTACTAATTTGTCTCCTGAAACACTGAGGTCTGAGTAGAACTGACCTACACCATCCCAGTTTGTATAACCTAATATTAAAAATCTCCAGTGCAGAATAGCTAACAATCGCCCTAGGTAATTTGTTCCAGGGCTTAACTGTCTTTATGGTTAGGAAGTTTTTTCTAATGTCTAACCTGAATTACCTTTGCTGCAATTTAAGGCCATTACTTCCTCCCTGACCTCAGTGGATAAGAACAATCTTTTACATACTTAAAGACTGTTCTCATGCTTCTTTTCAGTCTTTTCTTCTACAGACTAAACAATCATAATTTTTTCCCAATCTTTCCTTGTAGGTCACGTTTGCTAGATCAGTTTAATCAGTTTAATCAGTTTTGCTGCTTCCCTCTGGACTTTCTCAAATTTGTCTGTGTCTTTCCCAAAGTGTGGTGCCTTGAAATGGACACACTATGTCAGCTTCTTATCAGTGCTGAGTGGAATGATTTCTTCCTGTGTCTTGCTTACAACACTCCTGCTAATTCATCTTAGAATGAGTTGTCATTTGGTAGTCTTCTACCAGCTGCCAGCCTGGCCTTCCTCTCCCTGATCCCACCATGCTAGTAAAGTGTTACTTCTCCATTACACTGCAGTATTTGATAAAGAATTGTGTTTCATAACCTCTTTTGCCTGGAGATAGAAGCATGCTACATAATGCAGCTGTTGCTAGACTCCTCACCCAGGGTCAGGACTCCTAGGCTGTGTCTACATTGGCACCCCTTTCCAGAAAAGGGATGCTAATGAGACACTTCGGAATTGCAAATCCGCGGGGGATTTGAATATCCCCCGCAGCATTTGCATTTACATGGCTGCCGCTTTTTTCCGGCTCGGGGTTTTGCGGAGAAAGCGCCAGTCTAAACGCGATTTTCGGAAAATAAGCCCTTTTCCGGAAGATCCCTTATTCCTACTTGAAAGGAAGGAATAAGGGATCTTCCAGAAAAGGGCTTATTTTCCGGAAAATCGCGTCTAGACTGGCGCTTTTCTCCGGCAAAAACCTCGAGCCAGAAAAAAGGGGCAGCCATGTAAATGCAAATGCCGCGGGGGATATTCAAATCCCCCGCAGATTTGCAATTCCGAAGTGTCTCATTAGCATCCCTTTTCCGGAAAGGGGTGCCAACGTAGACACAGCCCTAGAGATGTAGAACTCAACACCAATGTAAAAGCCATGGTGGACTGGAGATATCTGTACCACCAAAAAGTAGATTCCAATCAATGTTGGCCAATATATTTTGCAGTTGATTTTTTTCCTAAACGAGGATGAAAAGTCAAAATACTAAACTTTTTGGAGAAACGTTCTGAGGTTTTTGAGTTTGGAAAAATTGAAATGTTTAGGTTATAGAATATGTTTTTGATCAAGGTAAATCATTTCAACTTTATTTTGGCTTAGGTGCATCAAGAGGTGCTGTACTAGCTCTTGGAAACGGTAGCTTTGGCTATCACATGCCCCCGTTCTCCCCAATGGGCTCTCTGGCTGAACTACATCTCCCAGGATACTCTACAGTCACGGGATTCTCATGATGCACGAAGGCATGTTCAGTGAGATGGAAAGCCATGGACCTAGTGCAACATGGCCACATACAGTCAGGCTAAGAGGCCCAGGCCTTGGGTAAGAATGGAACATGTGACATCTAAACTGTAACTTCTATGGGCAACTGTGACATCTCAGATGGACACAGTTTGATGTCAAACTGCCTTGAAATGAAATTTATCTATTTGATTTGGCTAAACCCAACCTAAAAAAAAAATAAATCAATATTTTGTTTAGATTTTCCCAACTGATGAGCAAGAGAAAGTAAAATAAAAAACAAAACCCTATGGAAAACATCAGCTTTGTGGAAACCCCATTTATCACTGAAACAACAATTAGACAGAAAAATCCCAAACATCTGCAATCAACAGGCAATATCATCAACATATTTGTACTAGGACTGAATTTGTTCTTGACAACCTCTAAACACAAAGCTATCACATTTTGGTCCCCTGCCTCTTTCGAGATCAACATAATCTCTCATTCCAAACTCACTTACATTCATGTAAATTAGGAGCAGTCTCATTGTTTTGAATGCAATTTTACTGATATAACCCTGTGAAAGGTGAGCAGCAGGTTTAATAATCTTTAGACCACACGCTATACTAGAACATGAAGAGTTCTACAGGAAGAGGCAGACTTTTAATTAAATAGGCACTTTCTTCATTTTAGTAACCATATGGTACCCGATTCTGGGTTGAGTTGCAATAGAATAAGTCAATGGATTTGACTCAGTGGAGATAATACCATTAGAGTTATTTCAGATTAGTGTAACTGAGAAGAATTTGGCCTGTAAGACCACATGCTACAATTTATTGTTAGGGAAAATTAGCATTGACTTCAATGAGAACAAAACTGGTCTCTACTCTCTCTATCATCTTGACTAAAGAACAGTGGGGTCAACAAAAAGGATGTCTTTATCATTCACTACACTTTTCCTTAGGCAAATTTTAGTTCCTAGAAATTTTTTTCCCTCTCAGCGCACAGCCTCCACCACTTTGCTATCTATCTCCACAGTATCTTGGTGCCATAAAAAGACAATTAAAGTCAAAGAGAAGATTATGTTCCCTTTTGCATTATTCTTTTAGAAATAGCCTTTTACATTCTTGTTAATCAGGGTTTCTTAGGCTTCTAAGGAAGCAATTAAGCCCTGTTAAATATACATATATATAGGTTTTTGAATGAGAAAATAGAAGACACGTGGAATACAATGAGCAGGAAAAAAATGAGGATGGCAAGGCCATTGTTGAGGACTATGGAAGAACACTGATCAAAATACTCTTAGCATAAGTAGTTCTTCATTATAGTGCAAGAATATATCATGGTACTGTTGCATATGTAAACCAGGTCTAAAGGAATTCATCCCTGACAGCTAGCTGGGAGGTGAAGAAATGTTGTGTGTATTTATGTTAATACAGTTTGCTTTTGCTTTGCTTAGCTATTCAACAGATGGAGCAGTGTTTTGTTCACTGTAATCAACTTGGCTGGTATTGGGTCAGAAATAATGTTAGTACTGAAAGCAGAGGTATTGAAATGCTGTTAACAACATAGTAATCATTGAAAGAATACAGGGAAGTAGGACTATGCTTAATCTGTTCCAAAGGAAGGGGGCTCTTGCTTAGCAGAAAGGAGCTAGTTAAGCAGGAGCTCAATTATCAGAGGCTCTGTGAGAATAAGAAAGGTGGGAACAGATATTCTGATTAGGAGGCTGCACACCCTCCCAAGGGGGTACTCCCTAAACTGGTTTGACCTGTTCCTCCCCACTGTTCAAGGGCTAGATCTTAAATAGACTTCATTAGGAATCTCTTTGTTATTTTAATTAGAGCTCAATCAGAGCTGTGTTTCTGCCATGCCTGCTAAGAAAACTCATTCCTTTTCTATGGGCTGGGAAAATAGGTGACAGTACGCCATTCCGGGCAGTACCGTCACTCACTCACTCACTCACTCACTCACTCACTCACACACACACACACACACACACACACACACACACACACACACACACACACACACACACACACACACACACACACACACACACACACACACACAAAAAGGGAGAGGAGGATGTTTTTTACTCATGGTTTATGTCTATGAACCCATTTAGCTAAGAGCTAAAAATCACTGGGAGCTGAAATTACTCGAGATGTGGCAGTGTTTCTGTTCAATATGCAAAAAGAGCTGAAAATTACTAAGTGAGTGATGTGCAGAGGTCACAGCAGAGAGGAGCAATGAATGGCAGCAGAGGCGCACAACTTTGGAAAGGTGTGATGAGTGGCCAGCAGGGCAGCAGTGGAGAGGAGCAATGAGCAGCCAGAAGAATGGCTGGTGAAGGGGTATGGTGAGATTGGTGAGCAGGTGGCCTGGCAAATGGCCAATGGAGAAAGTAAGATGTCTCTTAACTTCCCATTCTGGGTAGGGGGTTAAACTCTGCAGATACACCTCTGAACTTTTGGGCTGCACTGATCAAGGAGAGCAACTGTGAGTGGGGTGTAGAGAGAGTCAGAAATGGGAAAGGGACTTTTGGCTTACTCAGTTTAGAAACCTGAGGAGGAAAGGGCACTGCCCAATCTATTTGGGAGAGGAGCAGTTCTTGTTGAGAATATAGGATAAAAATTTCCGAGGCAGGCTATAATATTCTGTTAAGAACCCCTATTCTAAATTTGGAGTCTGGGACTGGCACACAAACCCAGTACATGATGGTTACCCCTCCACACACACACCTAGCCCAGGATGGGAGACAGGACAAGACACATTCAATGGTGCTAGGAACAAGTGTGCCTTTGTCAAGTACTCCTAATGACTCTAATTTAATCCCCAGATGGACCACAGCCGTGCAGAGATACCTTCTTGAAGCTGACAGACATATCACCACTTAACACATAGTTGATAATTGAGGTCTGCTTTGTTTAAATACTTGTTTTACTGGAAACACTATGTAACTATATTATTGCTCTTATTTTGCCTCACAATTAGCACCTATCCGGGGCTCCAGGATCTTATCCCCCGCATCACTTTGATCTGCCCATTAAGCATTCTATATAATTAATTGTAATCTATGGTCTGGCAGTGTTCACTGAGCCCTAACAAGCAATGTGATGCTCCGCCAGCGCTGTGTGTATAATAAACTCTCCTGCTTGCTTCACATACGGGGTCCAGAATCTGTTCCTTCAAGAAGAAAAAAAACCGTGCTGCAGGCCGAAATGCGGTCATGGCACCCCTTTAAGAGCCTCAGCGCTGCACTAGGAGCTGAAAAACAAAAATGCTGCATGTCCCAAGCAGGCTTTCATCAGGAGCTGCTTACCAGGAGCTCGAATTCAGGATGTGACTGAGAAGCTTACAAATCTGATCAAACCTTCGGCTCGCTACCCCTTCTTGCTTTTACATGTGGGAACTAACGATACGGCCAAGAATGACCTTGAGTGGGTTACTGCGGATTATGTAGCGCTGGGAAGAAGGATCAAAGAATTCGGAGTGCAAGTGGTGTTCTTGTCCATCCTCCCTGTTGAAGGGAAAGGACTGGGCAGGGATCGTCGAATTGAGGAAGTAAATGCGTGGTTGCGCAGGTGGTGTCACAGAGAGGGCTTTGGTTTCTTCGACCATGGGACTCCGTTCCAGGCACAAGGATTGTTAGGAAGAGACGGGATCCACCTAACGAAGAGAAGAAGCATCTTCGCAGGCAGGCTTGCAAACCTCGTGAGGAGGGCTTTAAACTAGGGTCGTTGGGGGACGGTGACCAAAACCCTGAGGGGAGTGGGAAAGTTGGATACCGGGAAGAAATGCAAAGAGGAACGAGCAAGAAAGGAGAACCCGATTCGAATGGAGAAGATAGGGCGATCAACTGGTTATCTGAGGTGTTTGTACACTACTGTGAAAAGCTTGGGCAACAAACAGGAAGAACTGGAGGCCCTGGCCCAGTCCAAGAAATATGATTTAATTGGGATAACAGAGACTTGGTGGGATGACTCGCATGACTGGAGCACTGTCATGGAAGGGTATAGACTGTTCAGGAGGAACAGGCAGGGAAGAAAAGGAGGAGGAGTTGCACTATATGTAAGAGAGCACTATGATTGCTCAGAACTCCAGTGTATAGAGGGAGAAAAACCTGTTGAGAGTCTATGGGTTAAGTTTAGAGGTGCAAACAACAGCAGTGATGTTGTGGTTGGTGTCTACTACAGGCCACCGAATCAGGTGGATGAGGTAGGTGAGGCTTTCTTCGGATAACTGAGAGAAGCTTCCAGATTGCAGGCCCTGGTTCTCGTGGGGGACTTTAATCACCCTGACATCTGTTGGGAGACAAATACGGCAGTACACAGGCAATCCAGGAAGTTTTTGGGGAATGTTGGGGATAACTTCCTGGTACAAGTGCTGAAGGAACCGACCAAGGGCCATGTGCAGCTTGACCTTCTGCTCGCAAACAGGGAGGAACTAATAAGGAAAGTAGAGGTGGGTGACAACCTCAGAAACAGTGATCATGAGATGGTAGATTTCAGGATCCTGACCAAAGGAAGAAAAGAGAGTAGTAAAATACACACCTTGGACTTTAGAAAAGCAGATTTTGACTCTCTCAGAGACCTGATGGGCAGAATCCCCTGGGATGCTAACATGAAGGGGAAAGGAGTCCAGGACAGATGGCAGTATTTTAAAGAAGACTTATTGAAGGCACAGAAAGAAACTATCCCGATGCGTAGCAAGAGAGGCAAACATGGTAGGAGACCGGATTGGCTTACAGGGGAAATCCTTGGTGAACTTAAGCACAAAAAGGAAGCTTACAAAAAGTGGAAACTTGGACAAATGACCAGCGAGGGATATAAATGTATAGCTCGAGAATGCCGGGGGGTTATCAGGAAGGCGAAACCACAATTGGAATTGTGACTGACAAAGGATGTGAAGGATAACAAGAAGGGTTTCTACAGGAATGTTAACAAGAAGGTGGTGATCAGAGAGGGAGTGGGGCCCCTACTGAATGAAGGAGGTAACCTAGTGACAGGTGATGTGGGGAAAGCTGAAGTACTCAATGCTTTCTTTGCCTCTGTATTCACGGACAAGATCGGCTCCCGGACTAATGTGCTAAGTGACACGAGATGGGATGAAGATGGACAGCCCTTGGTGGGTTAAGAACAGGTTAGGAACTATTTAGAAAAGCTAAATGTACACAAATCCATGGGTCTGGACTTAATGCATCTGAGGGTACTGAGGGAGTTGGCAAATGTTGTTTGCCTTTGGCCATTATCTTTGAAAAGTTGTGGAGATCGGGAGAGATCCCAGATGATTGGAAAAAGGCAAATGTAGTGCCCATCTTCAAAAAAGGGAAGAAGGACGATCCAGGGAACTATAGGCTGGTCAGTCTTACCTCGGTTCCTGGAAAAATCATGGAAGGGATCCTTAAGGAATCCATTTTGAGGCACTTGGAAGAGAGGAAAGTGATTAGGAATAGTAAGTATGGATTCACAAAGGGCAAGTCATGCCTGACCAATCTGATTAGCTTCTATGATGAGGTAACTGGCTCTGTGGACATGGGAAAGTCAGTGGATGTGATATACCTTGACTTTAGCAAGGCTTTTGATACGGTCTCCCACAATATTCTTGCCAGCAAGTTAAGGGAATGTGGATTGGATAAATGGACAGTAAGATGGATAGAAAGATGGCTAGAAGGCCAGGCCCAGCGGGTAGTGATCAACGGCTCGATGTCAGGATGGCGGTCGGTTTCTAGCGGAGTACCCCAAGGTTCAGTTCTAGGACCAGTTTTGTTGAATATCTTTATTAATGACCTGGATGAGGGGATGGATTGCACCCTCAGCAAGTTTGCAGATGACACTAAGCTAGGGGGAGAGGTAGATACACTTGAGGACAGAGATAGGGTCCAGAGTGACTTAGACAAATTGGAGGATTGGGCCACAAGTAATCTGATGAGGTTCAACAAGAACAAGTGCAGAGTCCTGCTCTTGGGACGGAAGAATCGCAAGCATTATTACAGGCTGGGGACCAACCAGCTAAGTAGTAGTTCTGCAGAGAAGGACCTGGGGGTTACAGTGGATGAGAAGCTGGATATGAGTCAACAGTGTGCCCTTGTAGCCAAGAAGGCTAATGGCATAATAGGTTGCATTAAGAGGAACATTGCCAGCAGATCCAGAGATGTGATTATTCCCCTTTATTCGGCTCTGGTGAGGCCACATCTGGAGTTGTGTGTCCAGTTCTGGGCCCCCCACTACAAAAAGGAGAGGGTCCAGCAGAGGGCAACCAAAATTATTAGAGGGCTGGAGCATATGACCTACAAGGAGAGGCTGAGGGAGTTCGGTCTGTTTAGTCTGCAGAAGCGAAGAGCGAGGGGGGATTTGATAGCAGCCTTCAACTTCCTGAAGGGAGGTTCCAAAGAGGATGGAGAAAGGCTGTTCTCAGTAGTGACAGATGGCAGAACAAGAAGCAGTGGTCTCAAGTTGTGGTGGGAGAGGTCCAGGTTGGATATTAGAAAAAACTATTTCACTAGGAGAGTGGTGAAGCACTGGAATGGGTTACCTAGGGAAGTAGTGGAGTCTCCATCCCTAGAGGTGTTTAAGTCTCGGCTTGACAAAGCCCTGGCTGGGACTATTTAGTTGGGATTGGTCCTGCCTAGAGCAGGGGGGCTGGACTTGATGACCTTCTGAGGTCTCTTCCAGCTCTATGGTTCTATGATAGGAGCTGAGCTGCCCCAGGAAAACAGGTGCCGGTACGTGCGGGGGAAATCCCATGCCTTTTCTATGGGCTGGAAAAACAGGTGACAGTACACCGTTCCGGGCAGTGCTGTCACAAAAACAACAACAACAACAACAACACTGGAGAGGAAGATTTTTTTTTACTCATGGTTTATATCTATGAATCCTATTTGCAGAGTTATTAGATATTTCTTTTCTACATTTAGATTATGTGCTTGTGAGAGTGGGGAAGTAAGGCTTCTCAGAAGTGCCCAAGGGTGGGGTGTAATTTTCCCAGGTTACTCAACTTTGTTCTGTGTTGTATGGATGAAAAGAAACCCCTAGATATTGAACCTGGCTCCGGGTGCTGCTTCCACCTGGCAGAAAAGTTACATATATAATCTGGTATGCATACATTTTGAAGTGGAAGGTAACCACTCCAGTGATAAAAACTGACCATTATTTAAATAAACTCATTATTATAGGATGTATGGCTCCTGGGCAAAATATTGACTTTTATGGCTTTTTCCAAATATGCTCAGGCTTCAGCAATGTGTCCAAGTTGAATCTACCATTATGCAACCCACCTATCAAATTTATCATGGAACAATGCTTTTGATAGTTTTTTTTTTAAATTAATTCCTACAATTCCATGGCAGGGATATAAATTCCCTAGTTGATTATATCGTACAACTTACAAGTGAATAACCCATCATAATATTTGCTATTAACTCCATGTTTTTATACAGTAACTTCAGTAGAACTCTGTTAATTTCTACATAATTCTATAGCATTTCTACATAACTCTATAGAGTTCTTCATCTCTATATTCTAAAGGGTCTGTAAGTATTAAATCTGGTCATGTTTGATTAATTTCTCTAACACTTAAATTCCAACATATGATATATTTGTAAAGGATTTTGGTATTAGTCTTAAGGTGTAATTAAAAAACCTGAAAATAAACACAAGGCTAATTGTAGTATTTAGGAACACAGTCTAAGTAAGTAACAGAAAAAATGAAAAAAATTGTTTAATTTATTTTACATTTATACAAATAACAAACAGTAATACCCAAATGCTGTACACAAAATAATATTAAATAGGACAAGGCTGACAGAATACATCTTAATACTTTAAACTACACAAATGCTATTGTGAATGCTCAGTAGCAGTAGTACTGTGCAGAAATGCTGTACTCCATAAACTCTCTTCCTTTATTATATACATTTAGAACAATTGTGCTTTTTGATACACAAAGTAACATCTTAAAAAACAATAAAAATTAATGTGCAATTTAAAGCTTCGATCCAGCAAGAGGCTGGGGGCCTATTTGTTCTGAGCACTTGCAATGCTCAGTGTACTCAATAAGAGTAAGGAGTACTCAGCACTTCACAGGATCAGATCCAAAGAAAAAAAAGTTTTGAAGCTATAGGTATTTATCTGCAAATTGCAGTCAATTCAAACAAGTCATTATCCTCAAGAGAGTGCTGATTTTTAAGAAGTTTATTTCAGGGTGTGATGTATTAATTGCGGTTCAATTTGTAAAACAGATCAAATTGCACAAACCATTTCAAGGTTTGAAACATTCAGTCAATAGATGTTAATTTTGGGGCTGGGAGAGGGAGAACTGGTCCAAAGCTGCAAACATAACAAGCAAATATACTAGGCATTATTCTCCATTAAACCAAAGGAGAGAGGGTCCCTGCCAAAGAAAATGTGAAAATGCTAGTTTATACATAATTTACAACAAATATGTCTGAATGAAAACAAATTCCTCTGCTTACTTTGCCTTACTGTATATGTGCCTCAAGTGTCTGGCAATATAAAAGACTGTTTCCAGAATTTTATTTCAATTCTAATTCCTTTAAAAACATATTTGCAACAATTATTACTGGTGATTGCTACATCTTGTGTAGGAAGAAATCAGTCATTTGCGACCATTCCTCATTCATAATCAACTTAATCTGATGCTTAGTTTCATAGCCTCACCAAATCAGGTATCATTGTAGCAGGTGGACTACTTGTCCATTTTATTTTATCTAGTTAACAAAAGCCAGTGATAAGCATTGGGCAATAAATATTCCAATGGATGTCCATGCAAGCCAAGCTTCAAACAGTACTGAGGAGAAGAAAACAAAGGAACTAATCCAAAGATTCTCCACAAATTTGAGATGCATATTAAAGTTGAAGAACCTCACAGTGAAATCCACTCTGCTACATAGTCCCTATGCCCTATTTAATCTCCACATAAGTTCTACAAGGCCAATCCTTCACGGACCTGGACAGGAAAAAGAGGGTCACATAGTGGAAACAGTACGATTTCACTACTAAAGGAGGGAAGATTTGGGGAGCTTGAATGGAAGGCCTCTCTGTACATTTTGGAGGCCAGCTCTGTAACCTTTTGAAGCAGTGTTTAGAAGCAGGGCACGGCAAACCGGGGATGGGCTGGCATCAGTGGATCTACTGATATGGAGAAGATTAACAGATACTGACCTCCTTAAAAAGGGAGATATGAGCCCATGGGGAAGGTGGTTGTAGTACTGGCCACAGGACTGGCAATCTCCCTCCATACACTGAGCTACAGGGTTTGTTTTGTGATTTTTGCACTGGTGTCAATTTCATCAACAGAATTAGATGTGAACACTATGGGCAAAATAGGCCCATATATATCTTTAAATATGCATTCCTATTTCAGCCTTCTTCCCCCAACCTTCATCTGATGAATTTTAAATCTGAACTCCCTCATTGATCATTCTGTTTCTCAGTCTCATTGTTTCTCTGAAGTCTACTTGAATAAGAAATAGCCTTTTTTTTTTGTACAATGGGAAGTTAAGCGTTTCCAGCTATGCTGAGCTTTCCTGATCTTGACTGAACTCATATTAGGAGTATTAAAAAGTTCCCTGAGAGGCGGTTGGGGTGGGGTGGGGTGGGAGGAAGTAGTTTGGGTCCATCCTGAAGCCCTTTTTTGACTGCCATCTCAACAGACCCACCAAATTCATAGACCACGAAGTATGTAGTAATAAAGATGTGTGAACAGACTAAAAAGGCACTACTTTGAGCTTCTATGAAATGAATATCAGCGAATCTCTCAGTTGACAGTCAATCATTCTATAAAAAACAATGGGTGAAACAAGATGGCCATCATGTATATTTACAATTAAACGGATAGAAGCCATATTTGTTTTACAGTGCAAACCTTTAATGTTTACTTTACACAATTTTGCAGTTTTTCAAACCCAATTTAAATAGCTCTAAGTGGAATAAAAAAAATTGTATTAATCCATGATCACGTAAGGCCAAATCTTGGATCCCAGCACAAAGCAAACAAGTGTTGTGCAGGAGGGCTTGGGGAGGGGAGGGGAGAAGACATGCTGACTAGGTCTATGAGATGTCCATGTTTCAAACCTCAGTCTGTTGATCACAGTAGGTCACAGCACTTATTACTATGAGGGGAATCTAGCTATTGGATCAGCATGATCATGGACTTTCCCCAATGAGTCTTGGGCCCACAAAATTAGGAAAAAGATGCAGGAAGGGAGAAAGTGGACTTGGTCAACAGGGCAAAGATACACTCCTAGAACTTTAAGCCCTAGTTCTAGAACTAGACACCTGAGTGGAGACATAATCCGGCATCAGACCCTCCTTCCCCTTTGAGTAAGAGGAAATTAAAGTGAAAGTATGATACAGAGCTCTTTCCACTAGAACTGGCATGTCCAAGACAGCAGTTGGAATTGGGGCATCTTCACTTGGCCAGTCATCCTTCTGCCCATAAGTGAGTAAAGTTTTTTAAACTGGCTCTTTCCCTTTTTAAATATATGCATCCTTGCTCATGCGTTTGGTGTTAAGTTTCCTGACATACACAATCTAAAACGAAAATATTTTGATTTTGCAGATTACTCCAATGCACTCAGTCAGTAATTACCCAAATCTGATATGAACAGTGAAGATATGCCTTCTCTATACTCCTTCTGTCACTAAATCTCTTTCTTGGAAAGTTCAGGACAAGAAGAGTTGTTCTCAAAATGAATGAATGAGGTTTGGAAGAAAGGAACTGATATAGGAATAAAATAGCAATGTGCTATTTTCTTCAGTTACTTATCAGCATTTTGGACTAATACAATATTGTTCAATACTATGAGAAATTTAGATTTAAAAAGAACTTTGTTCAATTTATGCTTTATTTTCCATTCAGTTTTTATCCATTCTAATATGGTAGGGATACAGCATATTGCAAAATGTCAATTTCAAAATTTTTGCTACATTAATTCTTTCCCATCTTTTAATTCCAAAGAATTAAAGTTTCCCATTGATTATGCTATAATTTTTTTTACAGTATTTTAAAATGAAATTATAAATTTTACTGCAATGGAAATACAAATCACACCCATATGTTTACGTGTTCAAGTGCATGGAATAAAACAAATTCGGATTTTTCTAAAGAACAAATCACTGCAGCCAAAGTCAGGGAATTTGTTTGAGGCTCTTCATTAAAACAAAGTAGGCAAGATAAATTCCAGTAAACAAAAATACCTAAAACCACTTTTCCTTCAGCAGCAGAGCAACACAGTACTAAATGTACATTTTTTCCACCAAGAGAAAAACAAAGGTATTTGTATTCAAAATAAACAGTGTAATCTTTGGTACCAAATGTAAGGGCACCTTCTTATTAAGTACATCCTCCCCAGGTGGTATGTAACAGAAACTTTTCCTTAAGAATGGCTCAAAATTACCAATCTCACAGTTGTTCTGTTTAGTTGATACTGACAACTTGCAGCTAAAAAAGCAATCTGGAGGTTTAGAGTTGTGCAACAGCAGAATACAACAAATATTTTTAAGTATTTGATTCTTCCTCCATAAGAACTTATTTCTTCAAATACAACTCTTTGAAGATTTTGTTTTTAATTGTTTCCATTGTCCTCATAAAATCCTTTAAGGATTCCAATACCCAAATGGAAAATAAAAAAACCAACAACCCAGCAATCAGAAAAAACACCAAGAAAAACAATGAGTTTATAATACAAGGTCAGATACAGTCCCCTGACAGAAGGCATTTACTTGATCTATCTAATCTTTATGGACATCACTTTCTCCACTAATTCAACCATGATTTCTGTTGCCAAGGGCTGTTTCCCCAAAGACAGATTCCATCTGCTGAGTATCTCTTTTATAAGTTGCTCAACTTTGTGGTGGTAAGTCAGCATTAAATGGACTATTTGCTTCTTTAATTGACAATGAATGCTTCATTGGATCTTGTAAACACTACTGATTATACATTCAAGCTTTGTTCTTAGTGAAAGTGGCACTTACTTGAACCCTTGCAGTCAAGATATCTTAGTTTTATAGCACTTTACAGGTATAATATCAGCTGGTAATGGACTTCAGGTAAGTTTCCTTTTCGCAATGGCTTAGTGGTTATTGAAACATATCCTCTGTTGGATCCCATTGCCTTTCACAACATCTTTATGATGACGTGACTATCCATACCTTATATTGTACTTTACATGTGCTTTATTGCTTTACACATTTCCCTGTTGTTAATTTCAGTGCTCCTCGGTTATGTAACATATGTAAAGTTTTAAACTCTAATGGCATCCTGTGGGGGCTGGTGTTTGAAAAGTACCGATACTTTAGATCATCATAGTAATGATATTTGACTGGTTTTCCATATAAATCCTTTGGGAATGGCCAGAAGCCATACAGGTGAATTTCATCACAAAATCTGGTGGTGAGCGTGTACATGAGGAGACCAGTGCTGGGTCGTTTGATGTGGACCTTGTTTGTCAGCCAGTAACTAAAAAGGAAACAAGAAAAAGACAAAGTCATGAAACATACATACAACTCCATGTAATCTAAACTTGTGAAATGCACTTAGTTTATCTTCATTACATACATTCTTTTCCTTTCACACATGATTTTTATGATCTTCATTTATTTTCTCAGAATGGACATATACAGATTATCTGGTTTCTTCTCCTTTAGGGCAAGAGGGTGAGCACTTACTCACAAAAGTAGTTCCATTAATTTTCAGCGGTATGACCTGTGTAGGTGACTGTTCACTTGTGTGAGAAAGGAGTTCAAAAGTTTTTAAAGGGGTTATCTTTATTTTTGGAGGAGGAGGTTTAAGCTTTGACCAACATATGGTATTGGCCCTGTACTGAACCTTTACATTGACTCACTTGTATACCAGCAAAAAAAAAAAAAAACAAAAAAACCCAAAACACAAAAACAACAACAACAAAAAATGGTCTGGTAGCACTTTATAGACTAACAAAACATGTAGATGGTATCATGATACCATCTACATGTTTTATTAGTCTATAAAGTGCTACCAGACCATCTGTTGTTTTTTTTTCTGTAACAGACTAACTCGGCTACCTCCTGAAGCTCCTGTACACCAGCAGTTAGAAATTCCATAAGACACTCAAGTAACCACTTGAGTTTTGGAATGCCAAAATAATTAAAGATTTATCTAGCTTGAAAAGACGCTGTGTTTACATTATTTCGTAGACATTAGATGAAGGACTTAGAATTGCAGTTTACTTCTGTGATGGGAACTGCCACCGTCAGGGGCACTGTTGACAGATCCAGAGAATAATAGCCACATCCTTTCTTTATTTTTCCAAGGGAACACTATCTCAAGGTTTGTTTGTTTGTTTGTCTGTTGTGACATCAACCATGGCATGGAAAAGTTTAGGACGCACTAATTCAAGGTTAGCACTTAGCAATCAAGGCTTGCTATAGTTAAACAGTAAGATAGGCAGAAGTTTCCATGCCAAAAAAAAGAAAAAAAGTCTAAATAGTTTACTTTTGGCTGTTAAATAGCTTAACCCCAATTTTTTTAGACCAAATTTTGGGCCATTTTTTTAGACCATTATTCAAAAATATGCACATAGCTCTTTTAATTATCAGGTAACTGCATGGGCAAAACTGGATCCATAGACATTATCTGATCATTTGTACATAGAACGATCCAGGTTAATAAATAAATAAATAAATAAATAAATAAATATGTAGCCTATTTAATATCTTTGGCTTCCCTTAACAAAATGAAGGCAAAATTTAATTTTTCTAAAACAGATATTCTTATTGAAAAATAAAGGACATTTTAATTAAAATAATCAACTCTAACTTGTTTTCATCTTTACTACAAATTTCAGAGTAATCCTCTTCCCTGTCACAAGGAATCCTACTTTTCTATTAATTCATTTTATTTGATATCTTTACATTCGGTAACAAACCCCGTAAGTCCGAACAGGCTTCTGCTTACTTGACAGACAAATCTGTGCACGAAATTAAGGCGTTACCAAAAAATGATATATCTATTTTGCCAATCTAAAATTTTGTGCAGAACTGTGGCTGTGCTGCTTCTTTGGGTTTCAGCATGCAGCCCTTTCACACACAATGACAAAAGTACATGTTGGCAGGCTTAGTTCTGGATGTCATTAATCACAGGTTTCTCAGGAGTTTTTTTTAAGCATATACTGGCAATGATTTTAGAGTCTCTCAACTGCAAAAGTTGATGCAAACAGTGGCAGAGAGAGAGAGAGAGAGAAAGAAAGAAACTGCTAAATTTAGGCTTGTGTGCCAAAACGAAATCCTGACTGATGACAATCCACTGGAAGACCAATTGCATCTATTTCTGGTGTGTTTTGAATAAACCTAGGGAACTGTATGTCGGAAAGAGGCACTGAGTTGAACCATGTTTTGATAAGAGTTTTGTTTTCTTGGTTCTACTCAGGTTTGTCAAAGTCTGTTTTCAAGAGATGGATGTGTCAGAATTTCACAGGTTTAAATCAGAACTTCTAGATTATGAAAAAGGAAACTCTTTTTTTGTTAGGGCCAATGGAACCAATCTACATAACGTTAAGACAGAGCTACAATAACTCATTAGTTCAGCTTACTTTCTTCTGAGTTACATTAATTTTTATAGTAACACTAGGTTAAAAAGAGGTCAGGTACACAAGTTTGTGTTCCAAATGCTAACAAGCTGATGAGGCTAGCAAGTGCTGAAAAAAATTGCCTGTCACCTGCTCCATCCATTGAACAATGAAGACAGGAGGACTTCATTTTGTTCTCTCGGGATAAACATTTGCCTCCACACTAGCCCACCATTTTACCCAAGCAGAGTAGTTCAACACTACTAGAGGTATCCTGGAAAAGCAATGCCAGGTCCAAGGAATGCGTCTGCTTTTTTGGAAAAATTTTCGAAAAAGTGTACGTGCTCTTTCGCCATCCCTCTAAACCTCATTTTACAAGGAAGAGGAGAGGTGTCAAAAGAGGACTTTTTCCCAAAATTTGGCACCATATACACGTGCCAAATTTCGGAAAAGTCTCTTTTGACAGTAAAGCGGAAAAAGATACGTAATTTGTGTACTGCAAATTGCATTTCTTTTTCTGACTTACCTTTTTCTGACTTTCTCTGTCTGCCACTGTTTGCATCAAATTAGACCTAACCTAAATGTTAAGTATTATTACTGTTTGGAGCAATAATTTTGGTGGCCTCAGAGTGGGGCTACCAACTCTTGCTAGTGACTGTACTGACATTTTTCCCCTAAAATACTTCATTAACTTTAGGAAAACCAAATAAATATGCACATACATGTCCAAAACACCGTAATTTATAAGGTTTTATTTTGTAAAGCTCAGTAACAAAAATAGTGTTATGAAAAAATGATATTTGTATGTTTGTTATCACTTTTCACAGCAGACTTACTAGTTGGCTGGGAAAAGAGATACCAACAAACATACCAGTATCACTTTTCTCAGCCTGCTAGTGTGTCTGCTGTAAAAAAGTGATACTTCAACAACCCCTAGGAAAGATTAAGCCCTAGCTGGGGAGGCCAGAGTAAGAGGCAGCAAGGGCTATGGGTGATGTGGGGGATAAGTCTCCATGGCTAGTGCTGGGGTTCAGTACATACTGCTTCATGGTTAGATCCCGGGGCTGTGCAGCTAATGCCTGGGGTTGGAGCCTGCTGCTGTGGACCTATCTCCATAGGCAGTACAAGGCATCCAGGAGCAATGGGAAGGGAGGAGAGGCTGATACTTTGCCCTTCCCCCATCACTGATGTTTTTGTGAGGATATGAAAAGCCCTCAGTGGCTGAATTTGAGACAGGCTGGTTTGGAGGGCACAGTTACAGTTGTGTGGCTGTTTTTTTTGTTTGTTTTTTTTTAAGACACACACAGATTGTATTAATTTTGAGCAACATTGGAACTATATGCAAATACATGCGTTTATTGGCGGCATGTATAACAGTAGCAAAATTTAGCTCTTAATATCGAAAGTGTCTTAAGATAATCAGAAGATCCAAAATCCTAAAAATATCTGTTCTGTTAAAATTGGCCTTTTCAGTTCCAGTATCTTGTAGTTTCAGTCTCTGAAGTGACTGTGGCTCAGACTGTACATCCTTCATCTCAGAAAAACTGGCCTTTGTTTAAAAGGAAAAAGATCTGTCTCTGGCTACGGCTATACTACCATTTTTGGGGGGAAGAAGATATGAAAATCGTGCTCGCATTTGCATGTATTCCGATTCTTTTTGCAGAAGAGGTTTTGCCGCTATTTGGCCCCATGTAGACGGGGCCAAATGTCTCAAAAAAGCCCTCTTTCGCAAGACCCCTTATTTCTCGTAAATCAAGGTTTACAGAGTCTTGCGAACGAGGTTTACAGGGTCTTGCCAAATAGCGGCAAAACCTCTTCCGCAAAAAGAATTTGAAGAAGATATGCAAATGCAAGCACGATTTGCATATCTTCTTCTGAAAAAAAAAAAAAATGTCAGTGTAGCCGTACCCCCTCTCTCCTGTTGCACTCACTCAGTTCTAAAAAGCTGACATTTTCTGTCACCTGTAAGCAGGTCCAGGCTGAGACATGGCCACTAAAACACAGCAGCTCAGGAATCTCTTTAAAGACAGATTAATGAAAGCAAGTTAAGAAAGCAAATACAGTATTATGGGATGTGGTTATGATAACTGTTCAGTACCTTGTTCTAGGTGTTATTCTGTATGTTTTAATTAACCTGTATTTTTAGGCAGGATATGATACCTCAGAGATGTTCCCTCTACTGTCTGCTTTCAACAAAGGAATGGACTCAGTATTTGCAAACTGGTAACATTTGTATTGTGGTTTTGTTCTAACAAATGCTAGGCTCCCTGAACTGAAAGCAACTTCAGACTGAGCTAGAGCAAGTTCAAGAATTACAGATGCAGAAATACCTGTTCAACATATGCTGAATTCGAAACTCAGGGATCTAGTTTCACCAGAAACAGCTGTTGCTAGGCTATGCAGAACTAGTGTGGCCGCCTCACCACATGTAGGAGGTTGCAGAGTCAAGTTGCTCACTTACTATGGAGCTGCCTTTCCCTCAGAAGCCCAAACATATGCTTTCATATTTCTGTTGGGAACCTTCCAGGGCTGTCTCATACGCTTGGTGAATTTAACTCATGTAAGAATAGCAGAGTCAAGCCTTCAAGAAATACATCAGCGACATAAAGACAGTTACATATTTTCGGTACAAGGAATGTTACATGCTATTTCTAAGAGAGAGATATATTCTGTTACAGCCAGGATGAAAAAAAGCCCTCTCTATATGCCAAAGTCTATAATTAGTAGAATTTACAGTGGGAATTAAATACCTGCAAAGAAACTTTCCTTCTACTTGTCAAAACTCTTATCCAACTCATACTGAGAAAAATGGAATAGTTCGCCCACTTATACAAATTAGAGATGGGCCCAAACTAAACTTCACACTCAACATATGGGGATGGTTTAAATGTGTAGCTAAATTTTGCAGCTTGAGATCAACTTTAATACAGATCCAAAAGACACAAGTTGTGACAAAAATAAAGTTAGAGGCATTTAAGCAGTTTGAAGCTTTAAAGTCTTCTTTAGAAAACAGATTTATAATTAATCATTAATGAAAACATCTCACCTCTGCAAATCCAAGATCTCAATCACTGTTTGAATTGATTTTAAAATAGACCTTTAGGTCTACCTTGCCTCTGTGATTTACTGCTGCATTATATGACTAAAATTGCTAATGAGTAGAATAGCTGTCCCATTACAAAATCAGTTAAGGCAGAATTTTTAGAAATTCCTTAAGGTTGCAAGTAATTGTTTAATCAATAAGCTCTTTGCACCTTTCCCTTCCTGACTGTGTACATATTCAGTTAAAACTAAGATATAAGGACAGTCTCTTTGTATTTATTTTTAGGAGTATGGATTGAAATTTATTGATTCTCTGTAGGGTTAATAATTCAAGGCAAAGGAACAGACAGTTCTACTCAGGATCTGGAAAACACAACAGGCATCTTTAGCTACTCACAGGTTCTCACTGGACTTCATTCAAAGTGAGCCTCATCCTAAATCTGATTTTCAAACTGGCTCTGGATATAGAGCAAACAAGAAATAGACTATACTCTCCTTCAGCCTAAGATCAGAATCCTCCCTAGTCTCCTGGCAAGATAGGACAGTCCTAATAACAAGAAGTTCCTGGATTCAGTCAAATTCTAAAAAACATCCTTGCATATTATTTCAACCCATCAAAAGATCATAAAACAGAAGACCAATTAGGTCATTATGACTGGTCAGCATTACTGTCATCATTAACCACAATGACTGACACTGAAAAATTTGCTCCTTCCGCAACATTCCCACAGGTTTTTGTGGTTTTCTGATGATCTCCAACAAAAAGAAGTGCAAAGGAAAACTCAGTGCATCAGTGACAGAAAACAAAGCAGACACTGACATGCTCTAGTATGATGGATATAAACTTATGTCCTGGCTGTTGAAAAAAACAGAGATATCCTGCCTTTCTTTCACCACAGTAGTTACTAAATCATGTTCCATTGAATTATAAAGACTGTGAATTCTCTTGTTAACTGAGTACTTCAGCTATTCCCATTGGGCGACATTATCAGAGTACTTATTGGAGAATGTCATTCATATCAAATATAGAGTCTTGGAGCACGAGGAAGCATGCAGCAGGCATAGGCCTGATGTCATGATACTGCTCTCTTTGAATTTTCCCATTCTCTGCAACAAGCAGTGAAAAAAGTCAACTACTTCCATCCAAACTCTCTCCTACATCTCAACAAACCATAGCAAGCTCTTGCATATCGGTTTACAATGGATGTGTGAAGTATCAATTTACTTATTTAAATATCCTGATTAATCATCTTAAAACAGAAGTCATCAGCAAAACACAGTACTGTTTGGTTAGTTCCATTAAACAGAGATTAGTATACAGAGCGTAATCTACACAGAGAGCTGACTTGGCCATTAAAGGCTTGCATTCTGTAATATTAAGATGTAAAAAGACTTGTGAGGTACATTAGTTATGTATGTAAAACAATACAACAAAATATGAATGTAAACAAAACCTGTTTACATTTTCAGTGTTTAGTATTAAGGCGTATTATTTCAGAAGCTTATAACACCTTATTAATGCATCATTTCTATTGAACTTTTGATGCAGAAGTCCCAGGTATAATATTTTAGGAGTGGAATGAGTGGCAACAAGTTTGGCAGAAATACTTAGAATAAAGTCTTCGGGGACAACTGACTTTGAGAATTCCTATCATGGTGAAAAGGTGATGTAAGGTTAGATATGTCCAATGGTCTCATGTCTTAATCATTTTGCATTTTTCAAGTGTGACAACAGTTTGAAAAATTCCCTTCAGCACAGTGGTTTCATCCCAGTAAGATGAAAAATGCTCAGCTAGCAAAAGTTGAACTATATTAGTCATTGCGTATTCTTGCATGAGAAGCTAAATAGATGAAAATCTGAGCTGATGTTAAAAATTAAATCAAATGCCAATTGCAGAACGGTGGTGAGCACCAATATTTTATATATATATATATATATATATATATATATATATATATATATATATATATATATTTTAGAGAGTCTGTGCATTGGTCTGAGTCTGTACATCCGTGTGTCCATTTGTTTAAGAAATCCTCCTAAATGATAAAAGTTAAGATCACCAAATTTAGTATACAGCTTCCTCTTACCCTAACTTAAAGCAAGATCAGGGTTTGGTTGTGTCAGAAAAATGAGAAATGCCTGGAATGGGATTGTTTTCCATAATATGGAAAGGGAGGGGGCTCAAAGGAGGGATAGCTATATTGCAAAGTGACTGGGGACAGCCACACCAGCAAGAGAGTGACCAGCTGGAGACAGGGCTTTCTATATGGCAAGCCACCAGACCAGGTACATGGCCCCCCTGCCACAAACAATGCAGCCCCTCCCCAGGAAACAACATGCCCCATGACAACATGCCCCTCAGCCCCATGACACCCAAATCCCTGCCCTCAGTTCTGTACCCTCACCCCCGCCTTGATCCCTCCCCCAGGCACCGAGCCCTCTGTCCTGAGTTCCACCTGCCCATGCCCTCACTGCTACACCCAACCCACTACCCTGAGCCCCTGGCCCCTGCCCTGACTCCACTCCCCCCAGTCAGAAACCCTTGCCTGATTTCTGCACCCTACAGTCCCTGCCCTGGGCCCCCCAAAACATCAAACCATGTAGCCCCCTCCCACCCTCACTCCAGCACCTTCCAATCCCTGCCCTGAGCCCCCTGCACCTCCATACTCTGATCCTCACCTCACCCCAGACCTCCCAGCCCCTGCCCTGACTCCTGGCTATCAGACTATGGTACATTAACTTTCTTGGCATATGTCCTGTAGCATTCTGAAAGCCTGTGCTGTTATAGGCTATAATAATAGTAATTGTGAAAAAATCACAACATATATGTAAGTACAAAGAAAGACAGACTTTGTTCCCTATTGTTTAATGAGTATACATATGGAGAACTTGTCTCCACTAAGGAGATCAATGCTGTGGAGATCACTCTCCAGGATTCAATTTAATGGGTCTAGTAAGGACCCGATAAATCAATTACTTGTGGTGCTACCAGCCGAATCTGGTACTCCAGTGGGTCACAAGGAGAAAGGGAAGTCGATGGGAGAATTTCTCCCACTGACCTCCCAGAGTAGGGATGCTATGGAAACTTGACCTAAGGCATGCTGACTCCAGCTATGCTATTCAGGCAGCTGGAGTTGCACATCTTAGGTCAACTTTCTGGCCATAGTCACACATACAAAAATCCTATACTAAAAGAACAAAGTTGAAAAGTCAAGCACTCAAAAATTGGGAAATGCTAGAATTAAGGATGCCTGTGCTGCTTTCATTTGGTTCGAATTTTAAAACCAGCATTACAATATTACCACATACAGTAAAACTCCAAGAGTCCGGCATCCAATAGTCCGGCACTCCTGATAGTCCGGCATCAAAATGGCAAGAGCCTAGTGAGTGAGCTTCGGCAAAAAATGAGTCACAAGGTAACAGCGGCAGCAACTGAACTGAGCAAAAGGGTAAAAAGGCTTAAAAACCTAAAACATTACAGTATACTGTATACAGTATGTACAATAAAAAGGGTTAAGAACACTTTATATACAGTATATAATGTATACAGTATATATATAACCTGCTTATAGTACCTCCTGATAGTCCGGCATATCTGATAATCCGGCACCACCTAAATCCCATAGGTTCCGGATTATCGGAAGTCTACTGTACTATTTTTTTTCTAGAGGATCAGAAGTCCCAACCTATGACTCTCTCCAGATCTAGCTCTTGTTCTCTTCTTCATTTGAATCAAGCAGCTTATTCCTCCATCTTACCTGGACCCATGAGAGGTTAAACTGTTGCCAGAACATTTTGTAAAATGAGAGCAAGCCAGGAAGCACTGCTAAGTGCTTACCTATAATCTAATTTACTGAATTTACTGTATAACATTCTCAAGCAGTTAGCATCTAAGACAAAACTGTTTATAAAAAGCAATAATGCATTTTGAGCAATTGCATCTCTCTTTCTTAAACTGTCAGTTTCTCTATAATAGTGAGCTCAGTAGCTCAATGCTACCATCCCGTTTCCTCTAACCTTGACCTCACTTGGTGCTAAGTGGTTTCTGCTAAATATATTCAGGGACATTTAGGTTCCTGTTTATAAAGCAGCTGGTGAATGAAAAGACCATTAGCCCAGCCTTTTGATTATGATGTTTTTGTTCTTCTGAAGAATGAAGGAAGAAA
This sequence comes from Rafetus swinhoei, assembly GCA_019425775.1. NCBI lineage: Eukaryota > Metazoa > Chordata > Testudines > Trionychidae > Rafetus > Rafetus swinhoei. The sequence continues at coordinate 63,754,247 of CM033427.1, forward strand.
AAAAATAATCAGTGATTCAAGCTGTAAAGGCAATCAAGTTACAGGAGATACTATATCTTGCTATGAATAATCCTGAAAGTGCTAAGAAAACAGTATTAGTCTTAATCACCACTATGGAGATCTTTAAATATTTCAAATGTTAGTTTGAGAGATTGTGACAAAACATCTAACATTGTTTTAAAGCTCAGTTTGCACAGTCTTAAAAATAATGGGCTACATTCTCTGCTATGGTGTAGCTACTTCACAGCACTCCATGGGTGTAATCTAGGCGGAGAGCAAGTTTAGCCAACATCTACAGAAGCCCACATTAGTACAAGGATGCTACTCTAGTAATACAGATGTGAGGTATGAACACTTATACAACCCTCCTCTGCAATCAGTGTAGTTTGAAAAAGTAAACATGGTAAAAGAGAAGAGGGCACAACTACTATGCAGCTGAACCACACTAATTCTTGGTTGTGTTCTGACTTGTGGTCTGACTTTATCTTGCTTTTATAACCTGGCATATGTTCAAGCAGACTTCGACATGGCCCTGTACAGTACAACATGAAGATTAGGAAACTGCAAAGATGAGCTTTAATGACCCCTGTACTAATCTCTACCTGTAATTTGTTTATTCAGCTGAAGCTGGCTCATTGATTTAACTTGGACAGATAAAGACAAACACCTAAAAACATTTTATTCTTTTAAAGATAATTCTAAATCTTCTGGGGGCAAATTCTGTACTTATTTAGACCTGAAAAATGTATGGGTTTAAAGGGGAACTAAATTTAGTGCTGTATTCAGGAATGTCTAGAGGAACTAAACCTGTACACTATCTGAAACATCAAGGGCAAGTTATTTTGTTTAAATCTTATAAGCCTAACATTTTCATTTATTCAACGTCTTGCTCCCACATATATATATATACACATCTAATAAATTTGTATCCATTTTCATTCTGGTAGACAGTAAAACCACACTCATGAAAAAGCCCAATAATAAGTAAGTGCACCAATGATTCATAAAAAATGTGTGAAATTTCCAAATGGCTAGTTTTATATGAATTAAAAGTAAGAAAACAAATATCAGAAAATAAGCACACACACACACACATTTATCCCTGAATAAAACAAAGTTAGAATAGACTGATATCCCACATTGGTTGCTGAAGTGCAAATTGGGTATGAATTATTAAAAAAAAAATATTCAGAGGGGTAGCCGAGTTACTCTATAACAGGAAAAACTTAAAAAAAACAACAGATAGTCTTTAAGGTGCTACCAGACTAATACAACATGTAGATGGTATCATGAGCTTTCGTGGGCACAACCCACTTCAGATGACCATTGTGACCACGAAAGCTCATGATACCATCTACATGTTGTGTTAGTCTTTAAGGTTCTACTAGACTATTTGTTGTTTAATTTTTTCCTAAAAAAATATTGTTAGAACCCCAGAAGACAAAATCCCACATGGACAAAATAACCCATGATACAGTAACTAGTTCAACTTGGACCTCACTGCTGAACAAGTTTTAGATGATCGCAAGAAAAAAAAAATGTACTGAACTCTTTTAGAAGACCAAACACACAGGGACCACACTATAAATATAATGGCAAAATACCATCCTATATTACATTTCACCCAAATTTGAAGTGAACTCAACATGAACTTAGACATACTACTCCAAGGCTTGTACTGCATGCCATGTATCCTTACTAATAAGACATCTATTCCATATGCTTCTGTGGAAATAGTACTGACTCAGCCTCCAAATTTATAAATATGTCAAAAGAAGTACATCATGTCTCTCCTAAAAGTAATGTGATTGTCATGTCCTGCCTTTGGTGTAGGTTTCCATACTTCTATCATCAGAAATCCAAGCTAACTTTTCTACTAATGTTATTTAGAACTACCTAAAAGGCACAGAGGGGTAGCTGTGTTAGTATGTAACTTTAAAAACGAGTCATCCTGTGGCACCTTAGAGACTAACAAATATATATCATGAGCTTTCATAGGCAAAACGCACTTCTTCAGGGTAAAAAACCAATATGCTTAGCATGTCTCCCAAATATTATCAACATCATTGCTTAAAACTATTTCAACTTAGGGTTATTTAACTCAGAAGAGACCTAAATACACTCAGCATGCATTGTAAAAAACAATATAGTTTGGGACTTTAATGGAAGTCAACAGCGTATCTCTAAAGGAGTTTGTGAATACAGACTCAATCTGCTCATGCAAGCAATCTTCACTCATGAGTGTTCTTCTATTTACTTACATGCAACTACTTATGTGATTAACAGTATGCCTCACACCGGAAGTCAACATTTAAAACTAAACCACAATCTACTAAGCTTAAGAGCTGCAGTAACGAATCAGAAAACCACCTAACCAGTTGGTTAGGGCAATTTAAATTAAACAAACAAAATGACATAAGAAACTAAACAAATTGTTTTCTCCTGAAAAAAAAAAAAATGTTAGGAGGATTGCAGGCTATGGTGGGTAGTTATGACTATTAAGATATGGACTCTTGAATAGATATTAAAAAACCCCCAAAACCTGTGCTATAGCACGTGTAGTTCAAGAACGATTAAATAAATAATGTATGTTGTCTGTTCCTCTGTAACTATGCAGCTCTAGCAACAGAGCTTGGTTTTTTCCCCCCTTTACATATGCTACATTCAATAGAGTGCTACATTACCATTTATTATTTTAGACAGAAAATGTTAATCTTATCCAAAATTTGTGCAAATCTTGCCCTATGCCACAGTAACTAACACAATTAAAATGGAAACGAGAGGATATTTTTAAGAAGCTGTACAATAAATGCAGTCAATCCATCAAGGATCGGTCTTCTGCTCAAAATGGAGTTTGACTATTGATGGCAACGGGTTCATGAGTAGGCTCAATTTGTTAACTAAAGAAAGCATTCAGTATCTCTGTGGTGATCTGCAAGGCCCTCCACGAAATTAGCCCAGTGTACCTCCCATGATTTCCAAGGCAAAGATTTCCTTCACATTCCTATGAAGCAGCCAAACTCTAATGATGGTGTTCATGAGAGTAGGTGTAAAGTTTGATTTGGAAACAAGGCCAAGGCTTTGAAATGGAACTCATTACCAGCAAGGAAGGACCACAAATCTCTGTCCTCAGAACAGAAGTTTAAATACTCTTCCAATTATCATTCTTTAAGCTGCAAAAAACAGCAAAAAAAGAAAGAAAAAAGCAGTGAAGGCAAAAAGGGGGTGAGAGAAAGAGGCTGGAGACAGATAAATAGAGGGAAAGAAAATAACTTAAAAAATAGCATCAGGACAAAGGAGGAAGGGAAATCAGATCGCTCGTCTAGTGGGATTTTATACCTTTGGGAGGCATTCTAATAATGGTGTGCACAATTTTAAAGAACAGAGGTGGATGATTTCCCCTTTGAAACTGTACAGGACTCGTACAAATTCTTCACTTATTGCAGCAAGATTATACTATTGTGCCATGGCTCGACAGAATTTCTTATAACAGGATTATGTTTTGCTAGTTTTCTTGCTTTTATCAAAATGCAAAACTTTAATAGGTTGACATTCATTGCTCTCAGATCTTTAGATTGTTCATCGCACCTCTCACTTTCAATGAACCATTAGATGGGATGTAAAATGTTAATCAAAATTAATTTCTGGTTTTGTGTTGTAATTTCAGTTTTCATAGTGGACATTTATTCTGATTATAGATCTTTTACTTTCAAGGTGAAATTGGAGATTCATTTTACATACCTGATTATTTTTAAATACCTTTTTCTTAGTCTGGGAAGGTTTACTGACCAAAGTGCTATTGACATGCCAAAAGATGCCAAAAGTAAAATCGGGTGAAACCAGGTTTCCAGCCTCCCATTATTGAGGTTTCATGGCCACATTGTTAGCACCCTGTCGACAGACAGAGCAAAGCAATGTGTGTAAGCATCCCACAGTGCCTGGTGTCACTAAGCACTGTGGGAATGCACAACATAGCACCATGCATTTTGGGAATGTGAAAAACATCCCATCAATTATCTCTTTGCTTCCCAGCCCTCCCTGGTGTTTTGGCTTACTTTCACACCACTTGAATGACAGTCCTTGCTGAAAACTCCAGCATTTACTGTGAGAAATCATAGATCCCACAATTCTCTCCCATATTGTGTTCAATGTGCTTAGTATATCATGTATTGCAGCAGAGCTCCTTATGCAATGAGTAACAGAGGACGAAGACTCACATGTGGACAACCATGGTGAGAGGGCTACCAATGAATTTCCATTGCATTGGGCTGTCACAGATCAGCTGTGCACCATAGACCACCACTTTTGGACTAGAGAAACCAGCACCAAGTGGTGGGATCACACTGTCATGTAGATGTGGGATGAAGAGCCATGGCTACAGAACTTTCAAATGTGTAAAGCAACCTTCCTGGAGCTGTGTTCTAAGCTAGTCCCTGAACTGCGGTGCAAGGACACCTGAATGAGAGCTGGTCTCTCAGTAGAGAAGAGTGTTGCCATGGCTTTGTGGAAGCTGGTGACTCCCAACTGCTACTGACCAATAAGTGTGCAGGTCAGTAAATTGCATTTTGCTGTGTTGGACTGTGACTCTGGGAAATTTGGATGACACAGTGGCTGGCTTTGCCAACATGGGCTTTCCAAACGATGGCACACACATTCCCACTGCAGCGCCGGAGATAGAAGTTATTGATGGAGGCGGAAGTAGACAAAGGGGTTAGGGTGAATCCAGTGGCAACCACTGTGCCAGGCAGTGAGGAATTGTTCTCAAGTCCCGAAGTTTGTAAAGACTCTCAGCAACTGGACATGGAGCATGCGAAGTATCCATACTTTCTTTGGTGTGGACATGGGGTCCCCACCCAGGACTGCATCCAGTTGTTTATAAAAATGGCATGAATACTCTCTGGATTCTGTCACCAAAAAGATAGGGCCTCAGTTTACAAACATAATCAGCCTCTATACACCTGCATGTCCTTAAAGGTCTGAATAATTAACCAATTCAGGAACTCATATTATTAATGCTGCAATTTTATGTCACCAGAACAACAATTAGATAAATAGTTAGGGTTGAAATGCTCATTACAGCTTAAAGGAGGCTATTTCCTAAATTATAGAACAGCTAGGAAGCAACTAAGGCCAAAAGTAAAAAAAGGACTTGGGCACCACTGAGAATCTCACAATCCTACTAAATTGCTTGCTAACCCTCAGTGGTGCGTAAAATCCCATAGTGCCTAAACCTCTCCTGTAGATGTCCCTTAGGAATGCACACAACCACTTGGTATTGTGGCCTGGGTACCTATCTCACATCTAAGCCACATTGGGATCCTCAAACCAGATGAAATTAGATATTCCTCTTTCCATCTCACCTGGGCATCTAAATCAGAGTTTTTAGGTTCCACTGGCTGGCAAGACACTTAAAAGTTAGGCATTGTTATACTTAAGATCCTTTGTGGATTTGGCCTGTCCTGTCTGGATCTCAGGGCAAGTCTACACTGCAGCTCTACATCAGCACCGCTCCATTGATGCAGCTGTAGCATGTCTCATGAAGATGCACTGTGCTGATGGAAAAGTGCTCTCCCATCTGCATAATTATTCCACTTCAATAATAAGCAGCAGTTATGTTGGCAGGTGAATATCTGGCAATGGATGTGAGCGCTGTTCCTTAATGCAACGTCACCATGTTCTTAAGAAAGTGCCTCTCTCGCTGGTTTCTCCAAAGAAAGGGTATTTCTGATCAGTGGTGAAGTTCACGTGCCACCTATCAAAACATTGAATGTAAGTCCATGTTGCTCACATTCCTCAATTTTCTGTTCACACACTTAAGGGGTATACGGAAATACATATAAACCTGGTAGTTTTTTTTAATATCTTCCTCACAAATTTCTGTATCTATGCATCTCAAAAACTGTATTTAATTGCTTTGGGTGTTGCTTCAAGATTTGGCTTCTGACAACTGTTCCAAAGAAGTCATAAATCCCTGTTCATGGTCCTAAAAGCAATAAGTTGTTACTGCAACATTACAAAAGGATCTCCAACTTCATTCTTTTTTACTCTTAATTCTCTTCTTCTCTGACGCTCATGCATACACAATTCTGAATGGGTTTTTTAAACACCATTTTTTTTAAACACCATTTTTTTATTATGAATTGTACCTACACATATTGAATGAAACATGCATTAATTTTGACTCAAAATGAGTGTTCTCAGTCTACCAATATTTGCCATGATACTGCAAACATTTACACACATGCTTAACTTTGATCTGATCCAATGTGGCCTTTCTTAAATTTGCTACCACTGGACTACTCACATGAGCAAATGTCCATTACTTTCTGGCATTAGCCAATGCTAGGTGTCCTAGAGGGAATGAACAGAATAGGTAATCATCAAATGATCCATCCCCAGCCATCCATGCCCAGTTTCTGGAAAACAGAGGCTAGGGACACCAGCTAGGCTAAGTTAAGCAAGTGTGAGTTTGCAGGATCACAGCCTATGATAACACTTGAGTAAAATGTTTTCATTAACAAAAATCAGGAACCAAATATTTTGACTTCTTTAAGGCAGAGAAAAAGCGTTACAAAGTAAAAGAGCCAAATAGTTAAAAAGGAGAGATGAAAATGTACATGTGCACACAGATCGGGATATGGGGAAGCTAGGAGCTCTCTTTAGTCTGGCTTACAAGCATTAAACCTCAAGTCACATCAAATTAATGTTTATCCCAATCTTTTTGCTTGTAATACAAGTACAATTAGTGAAAGAGATCAAAATTTGAAGCAACTTGATCAACTGGCAAAAATGTCAAGTTTAACAAATGCAGAAAAGAAATGTGGAAACTCTGCAACTGTACTTCATGCATCATATACTTTTATGGCACTATGTAACTAATAAAGCGCAACAGCAGTCTCCTGTAAATTACAAGTAGAAGGTAGCAATACTTCCTGGAGACGTGGGTTAATGCTGATGCTCATGAAAGGAACAAGAAGTATATTACAGTGCAAACATAGCTCTGTCAATGCACTTCAATTAGGACACATTTCTGCTGTTCAAGGCCCTTTTTTCCCCTCAGCTCACAGACTTTAAATGGTGCTGGATTGTACAGTTCCTTTTGATGTGGTTAAACATACACTGGAAACTATCAAAAGCTCTATACTAATTTTCATTGGTGAGCCAAATCAGCCGTTAATAAAAATCTACAGAGGTTAAAGGGGAGTGAACCACTACTCCCCATAGTCTGCTGAAGCGTCAATTCAGCACAAGGTCAGAGCAGTTAAGCATGCTGTCAGCACAAGCATAAAGCCAATCTCTTTGGCAGCAACAGTAGAGTTATGATTAAAATTAGGAGAAAAAAACCTGAGCCTTGTCCCAAAAACCTATTGAATAGTCATTTTTCATGCTAGGTAATCCCATTGGAATCATTAGAACAACTCACATGAGCGTCAGACAGCATCTCTAGTTTTTTCCCATATTTTAAATATTTCATTTCCCTTCTGTAAGCATTATACCAGAATTAAACGAGCATAAGACTGAGGAAAAGAGAGAACAAAGAGATAATGAAACAGATATCAAAACATGCTTGTGAAAAGATGAGGAGTATAATAGCCATGACTTGGAAACAAAAGTAATGTGAACAGAGGAATTAGTCATATTATTATTGCCTGACTATAGTAGCTAATCTGATAGGCATTGTAAACAATAGAATATTTGCTACTTTTATATTTGACAAGAATATTCAAATTAGTAATCCTATAGGAACCACAAACTAAAAATCCATTGCAGTATTTTATTTTCAAGTTAAAATTATTTCACACTTTGCCTTCATTATTCAGTTGGTATTCCTGATTAAAAAGAACCTAAAACTTAAAAATAAGACAAAAAACTAACTAAATATAAAATAAAGAGGCTCTAGTCTATTGAAGTTAACAGTCCAAAAGCAAAGAATTAGAGGGATCTAGACACAGATAAACAGATAACATATCCAAAAACCAATTTATTGAAGTTAGTTATTCACAGCAATATTTGAAATTATCAGCCAAGTACAATTCTCTATTCAGAGGAGAGTCCTCATTTTGTCAAGAATGACAGTTATGCTGTGTACACACACACACACACACACACACCTGGAAAGAAAAGTGCAAAAAAGAGTGAATGAGTAAAAAAAAGGAAGCAGTAGACAAAGGATAGTTTTAAAAGTACTATATAGTAATATTAGCTATTTCTAACAATACAACAATAGAAATGTATGCATAAAAGGCAAGCAGACATTTATTGCATGAAAGGCTAAAGCCCATCCCACTGTTCTGGGCACATAGTCACATTGTTAGCCTGTACTGAAGCTCACATGGTTCCTTCTCCATACTATTTTTAGAAAACTCAAAAGATATGACTACACAAGCTGCATGTTAAACCTCTAGTTGGCGTGCAGACTTAGCCCAGTAATTCACAGTGTATTCCAAATTTCTTAAACAAGAAACACCACCTAGCATAACTGACAGCAGACTAAGGGGCGGTCTTAATTGAGTGGGTTACAACAGTGTTCAGGGAATGCTGCCACACACAAGAATCAGGCAGAGTATCAAGCAATCATCCCACCTTCTTATCTCTCCCTGACACAGTCTCTACCCCTCTATGAGAAGGAATTCTCTACTGCCTATAAGGCAGTTTTACAGGGGAATGAGCTTCCAAAAGAGATTCAGCCAGGTCAAGAGTCTGACCCATGTGTTTTAGTGTGTCCATCTGTGCCATCACATGAATGTCTCTTTGACAAATTCATCCTAGTCTAAAAGACTGATTTTGTTAAAGAGACATTGTATATTTGCTGCAAAGAAGGGGGTCTTTAAATGAAAGCCACACAAATTATGCTGCAGCTCATACAGGTCCTGGTTCAGAAAAGCACTGGCTCTCAACTTTCAGCAAGTGTAAAATCTTAAAGTTAATCACAACTTAAGTGCTCTGTTGCACAAGGACCCTAGTACTCCCTTTTCCAGGGGATCTCTATTTACAGGCAAGAGATGTGTAATATAGAATGGAACAAGGATATCAGATGGTATCTGCAACAAGACAATATCTGGGTTGAATGGACAAGATTATGTAACCATACACCGCTCACTCTGGAAAAGCCATCTAGAATGAACAGCTGTATTCCCCTAGTGAAAAATAAAGAAACACCTTTTGTCTGATGAGAGATGATAACCCTGCAGAAAGAATAGTTAGGAAAACAGCATGATGTAATCAAACTGCAAAATTATAGTGTTAGGAATATTCTTCTAGTGCAGCAGTCTGATTAGCTGACAATTCCTAAGTGCTTTGCAATAAACAGTATACTTCAGTTGTAATTTTTAAAACATGCATTTAAAAAAAAAACCACACTTGGGAATCTTACTATTTTGTGCAAGCATTATCACAAATTACCTTTTATCTGTGTTTTGTTCTTTTTAAATTGCAAAAGCATACCATTTGAGTGGTATAATTAAAGTTAACAATTTGCACTGATTCTACTTTCCTCCATTAGCTCTAGTCTTTCCTGCTAATACAGATAATTGCTCTTACGTTAATGTCCAAAGAAATGTGTTTTCTTTATAGAAAAAAATCCCAATACTTCTCCCTTTTGGACATAGTGTCAACATTAACATGAAAAGGAACTATATAAAAAATTAAGATACTCCACATGATGTTCAGTACATTAAGTAAAGGATCTGGCTAGAAGCCTTTACTATTTAGATCTAATGCAGAAGTTCAAAAATACACATCACAAAGTTTAAAATAAATGACCTGATTCATCCCTTGCCACTCTTGCTACTGGAGGAGGAGCTGCATTGCTATCTGCAGCAAGTGGACTCCTTGCACGCCAAGGCTTGGAAGCCAGCTGAACAGGACCAGATTTAGACATATAGACAGGAGATGTCGCAGCAGATGCAGAGGCTGCCAGATCACTGATGCTAAAGACTTCATAGACTCATTTAGGAAGGAACCCAGGGAAATTTAGTGAGAAAATGGTATTAGAACTGGCTAAAGCCTCAGCATGTTGCGATCAGATCCCCACTGAGCTGGTGGCAGATAAATCTGCCACTGACTGGACCTAGGTTGGATCCTAGTGGAAAGGGAGGGCCTGGATTCCACTACCCTGGCCACTGCGCAACTTGAGATGGTGGCCCAGACTACTGAATACAACGACTCTGGTCATTAGGCCGCAGTACCCTAACCCCATGGGGCCGTTAGAATGATTTCATAAAAGATGTAGACACTGGACCACACAGCCCCGTGATGTGAGACATTTAGACTTGGATGCTGGGCTGTGATATCTTTGCCCTGCCCCAAAGGGTGATGAGGTTTATCAGACCCACAACAAGCACTCACAAGTGTTTTAAAATTGTTCTCACCTTGCAGTCAAACTTGCAGAAATCAAAGCAGCTCAGTGTCTGTTCCAGATGCATATGGTGAAACACATTGCTTATTATTTGGTGCTGTACATTAGAATAAGTACAATCATACAGCTGGAAACATGACCACTTTTTTTAAGAGAGATTATCATATATAAAATATCCATTACAACTAGATTTGACAAATATAATAAACCAGGACATATCAGATATAAAGCTATGGATTTTGCATTTATACATCCCAGTTGTCAGTATATTTTTATTAGTCAATAAGAAGAGCCACGATGGACACATATACAAATAAAATACTTAAATAACCAAAGGGTGCAAGTTAAAACCTAGGATTCAGATTCAGCAAAGAACAGAAGTTAATGGGATGTAAACAAATGCTTAATGTTAAGCACATGCTTAGGTGGCTCTCCTGAAAAGGCGTGGTTTGCTGAACCATAACCTAGTGCAATTTAATGCTGGGAGATGATGCCAGACTGACAACCTAGTAAAATGAAGTCCTCTGTTTAGCCATAGAACTCTCACAGCACACCTACAGGCACCAAAAAATTCCATATACTGCCATGCCAAAATGCCACAGTCCACTGAGTCCACTTCCCAGTTTCCATGTTCATTCAGTGTCTTGCCTCTAACAACATACATGCTAATTCACACCAGCTGTGAACAGCAACTAGGCCAAAACTGCCAATTTGTTTCAAAAAAGACCATGTAGTCTCCAGATGACAATGACGGTCAATCACCTCTGGACGTGGTCAGAGACAGACCTGCGACATATAGGTGAAAGAACCTAGAAACTGTTATTAATTCCATGAGCAACCACTTAAGCACAAAAGAATCTGTGGAACGCAGCATGGGACGGCTGGTAGCATGTTCTCTGTGAGGATTCTATGACTAACTCTTCTCCTTGGTTTGACAAAATCCACGTTTGACAGCTTTCTGTATCAGTCTATCTTTTCTCCTGGCCATCTGGGAAACCGAAATAATAGAGAATGCTGGAGGAGCCTTATTTTATGACTGCTAATTCTTGTCAAGAAAATTTAGGTTTGTATGCGTGTGTGTTTTATTATATTATTTGTTTTATTTTGTTATTGCAAGTTTTATGGGTTTTTAATATAGAAGGAAGGAGTCCAAAGTGGAGGGAGGCCCATTATTATGGCTATAAATCAACTCAATGAAAGTGTCATGACTAATTTCCAGTAAGCTAACCAATTCCAATGCATTGCATGAAAGTCAGTCTTAAAAATGAAATCAAGCAGATCTATTTAAATATTTGTAAAAATGCAAATATTATTCACTTTGTTGCTTATACCCTACAAGCAAATACTAAAATGTCTAGTGGAATAAATGAGCTGCAAGTCATTGTATACTGCCAATAATTATATGTATATTTACCAACATATATATAATTAATACTAATTTAGAGATAGATCCTAAGTTTGAATTCAAACTACTCAACTTCAAGTCATCAATGTTACAGAAATAAAGTGTGTGTGAACATGCTGGCACAGTTCCCAGACATTTCATGCCGAAGTTTACAAAAATTGGAAAAAAACCCAAAAAACCCCAGAAAAAGCCCAACATTCGTAAATTAATGTATTCCTTTTTTATCTGCCTTTTCTGAACTGTATCAGCAGGCAAATATTTTGCCAGAATACCCATAACCGTTTAAAGAGGTTTCATGGCTAAGGCACTAAGGAGGTTCAATTCCTGGCTTTGTCACAGATTTCCCTGTGTGACCTTGGACAAGTCATCCAGGTCCTGATTCCTACCCGTTGCCTTCCTCCGGCTTGGTTCAGGCTATGAAATTAACCCAGAGATTTAGGGAAACATAAGTTTAACCAATGACTGTCTTCCTTTGTGAAGACCCCATTCAATGCTCTCTGATTTCACTGGAAAGACTCTCATTGACTTCAGTGGGTGCTAAATGGGCAGCGTGCTGTCATTGAAGCTCCGTGGCCAGCATTCAGCAGTGCATCATGCTACTTCAAGCTCACAGATTCATTACAAAACTGAAAATCCTTACAAGGATCTTGTCTAAATCCTCCTGTGAGGTTTCTCTTTCACAGATTTTTGTGACTGACATTTCTGCTATGACAGAAGCAGCCAGCCACTGAGACCATGTCTTATGAGAAGGGTTTTTGTGCCTCAGCACCATGAACCTGTGAGTATAAATCCTCCTTCCAATGAGTTTCAAAAGCTTGCAGAAGTAGGTTTATGTTGTAGGAATGTAATGAGGACACGGACACTGTTCTGATAAAAAAGTCTTGCCAATTTCAGACCACACATTTACATCTTAAGGTCCCAGTGGCGCTCTAAATTTCACTTCAGGTCACATATTTTGATAAAAGTATAGAATGTACCAGTTTCATTTTGTCACAACTCCGATACACCCACAACTTCCTCTTTTCAAATGTTTCTGGCAACGGGTGTACACATTTAGACTGAAACAGAGACACAAACTCATGCTACTGAAAAACACTGTTGAAAATGTTAGAAGTGGCAATTAATCTTAGATTCTCTCTACAGATAGTGTTTAACAATACAGGGGAAAATGATTACTATTTCAGATTGGAATTTCCCCAGGCATATCTCTGGCACGCAAACAGCAACCAAACTTAAAAAGTAAAAAAAGTGCGAGTGGTAACTTCTGTGCCTCCACATTGTCATGGATGTATTTAAAATATGTTTTGATGGGTGCAAACTACATAAGTGAATGGACTTTAGAGAGAGAAAGAAATGCTCTATCCACAGTGCTTATGTGAATTAATGTATATTTTCATGAATGATTTGCATCAGAAAAAGAAAGAGTAAAAATGGAAGTAGCAGTCTTACAGAGAAGGGGCGTTTAAAATTTTTTTAAATGACCAATTAACCGTTTCTAGGCATCAAGCCCACAGCTGTTTTTAAAAAGTCTCCTCTTATTGTTTCAAATTAATATATGAAAAACAGGTCCCCAAACCACCATTCTTAAAAATCTACATGGATGGAGAGGTGGCTTTAGAAAGTGTTATACAAAGGATAATGGATGATATACTAGAGTTATCAACATTAAAAAGACTAAGCCAATCTGTTCTTCAAATACATGCTTACTACTTGCACTGAAGTCAGGAACTTAACACATACTTAAACCCCCTTTATCAGAATTCTTGCTACATTTTCAACTGTATACAACCAAGTCAGTTTGTTTTAGCTTAAAAATGTTAGGGCTCTCTCCAATTCTCATTGTAGCCAAGAGCAGAATTCCCACTAATTTACTGGCAGTACGACTGGGCCATTTAAAAAATTCCACATAAAGAAATAAACAATCCAATAATTCAGAGTGAGGTAAAAGGAACCAGTCTGATTCCTGTGGTGACATCATCTAAACCTCACGAATAACTATACAGAAATACATTTAATGCTTTCGTTTCTTTTAAGGGCTGGATTCAACTCATTAAAATCAAACAGTGTTACCCAAGAATGTAGTGTAAAAGTGACCCACAGCTAGGGATGTGAACAACTAATCAACACGCTAGTTGATTAGTCACTCCCCTGTCCCTTGCTGCCTCTATCAGAAAGAGGCAGCCTCTATCAGAAAGAGGCATCAAGGGGGGAAGAAAAAGGTGTGCTTCAAAGCAACAGTGCTATGTGAAGCCCACGATCTGCTGCTTTGAAACACTGTGAGCAGCCTGGGGTCTGCCACTTTGAAATGCAATGTGCAGCCTGGGGTCAGCTGGGGACTTCCCCACTGACCCAAGGCTCCGTGCAGCACTGCTGCTTTGAAATGCCGCATGGAGCCTGACACCAGGCTCCCCATGGCATTTCAAAGCAGCAGTGTTGCAAGGAGCCTGGGGTCAGAGTCCCCAGCTGATCCCGGGCTCTCTGCGGCGCTGCTGTTTTGAAACGGTGTGGGGAGCACGGATCCAGTGGGGGACTGCTTGAGTCCTCCACTGGCCCCCTGCTCCCCACAGTACTTTCACCTCTGAAGTGTAGCAACTTGAAAGGCAGAGGCTCCCCTTATCGACTAATCAAATAGTCGATACAAATTGCATTGACTATTCGATTATCCAGTTAATCGAAATTTTACATATCCCTACCACAGCATAAAACAAACCAAAACAGGCTTGTATCTTTTTCTGGTTGTGTTTTTTTCTTTTTCATCACCATCGGTAATAAAGACCCAAAAATGTTTTTGGTGGTGGTAGTGTATGTACTTCTTTGGTAGTGTACTTATCTGAGTTTTCAAAAGAAGTACATACACTACCACCACCAAAAGCATTTTTGGGTCTTTATTACAGATGGTGGTGAAAAGAAACAAATACAACCAGAAAAAGATAAAAGCTTTCTTTTTTTTGTTTTATGCTGTGGTAGGGATGTAAAATTTTGATTACATTCTATTCCTAATTCCCCAAAATGTAGGATGATCATTAGGCTATTAAGAGTTTAGTCTGCTAAGAAATCCTTTTCTCTCTCAGTTGACATTCATCATTCAGTTTATATAATTTCACTAGTTCTCCAGTAAGCAGAGTTCTCTGGAAAATATTACATCTGAATTTCTAAACTCTTAATTTATTTTAATAAATAGAGAAAAAATGTTGGATTAAATATTCAAAATGTCTATCCTGTCACTTTACAAGTTCAAGTAAGGCATGGTGCTGACAATATACACCTTCCAAGACTTTATATAAAACCAGGCAAAAATCAAACCTAATACTCCTGAAATATCTAAGGTAAAAAATCCACTTTAAAACCCCATGATAACACAAGTTATAACACACATCTTATATAGGATTTTCTTACACATCACACAGAAACACTAGATGGCAGAAATGCAATTATTTTTAAATCCTTTGCAAACTATTTTTAAGGGCAAAAACCTCCCACCATCCCCTTCTGCACTTTCTCCCCAATGTCATCCTCCATGGGTTTTGGATATGTAGCTCAGAGCTAGTGTTAGCATTTATTTTATTTTATTTAGCAGTTCTTAAGGAACCAACAGGCCTGTATCCTGTAAGCCATCAGTCACTTTATGGCTTGAGGCCCATCAACTTTAGTGCAGCTAAATAGCCTAATGGTCACCCTAAGTTTTGGGGAATTAGGAATAGAATGTTTAAAAGGGAAGTTTAGCCATGACACCAGCCAATCACTAACATGAGCCAACATCAGCTTTTGATATTTTAGGATGGGAACAACTGCTGATGTCTGACCACAAGAGAATCAGTAGGATGGGGAGGGAAAAAAAGTAGGGAAATAGGGAGTTTGCTGGACCAGGGGAGGTCAATGCCAGTCTTTCTGCTGCTGCCCTCCAAGCTCCCTGGGCTGCCAGGCTTCCCTGCTGGCCATTAGCTCCCATCCCCCAAGGTTCCCTCCCAGCTACCAGCCCCCCAGCCATTGGGCCGACTGAGCTACCGGTCCCACTGCCGACAGAATCCCATCCATCAGGGATCTTTGGTCCATAGAATCCAGGTGTAGAGAGGTTCAACCTGTACTTGGTTTCTCTTACTGTTCAAACAGAGGATTAAAAAGACATCCGGCTCTACCCTCTCATCCTACAAAGCTCCCATTCTCAATTTCACCCCACCGCACCTCACATGACAGAGCAACTTACCTCCCTTCTGCTCATGTCAGCAAAGACAGCATGAGCCTCGGAGTAAGAACCACCACATTTGGCTCGATGTGTTAATTCCCAAAATCAATTCTATCTGATATACCATGTTACAACTGTCTGCAAAGGCAATTCTATTGCCATTCTAAATGAAGCTTGAAGGGAAATATAATAGTACAGTCTACATTATATTGCTTTATATTGGAAAATGGTATTTTCCTTTTTATTCTTCCAGTGCAGTATGCCTATAGTGCATTGAACATGGTTTACAATAGCATAAGCCAGAAGTAACTTTACTAAAATCAGCTGATTCACACAGGTATAACATTGGTTAAGTAAATTCAGAGTCAGAAACATGTGGGCTGAGAGATGTAGGAAGTCACAACTTTCAATGTGAATTACAGCTCATCATGTCACATAATCAAGCCATTACTGCATTAAAAAAATGCTGGCAAGTCACATTTCAGTCAAACTTTGTAGTAAAACCCAACAGAAAAGTTAAATGTTTACAACTGAAATATTGCAACAGGCTTACAACATAAAAACTCAAATGTAAAATTGTGTATTAATGGACCAAAAAATTACACTGACTGGTCTTTTTTCATTAGCAGGCTGACGTAAATACAAAATATAAACAAATGGAAAAAGCAGCACAGATTTTTTTTTTTTTAAATCTTTCATTATGACATATTTGGAAAGGCAGAATAGGGCAGTTAGTGTTTTAAAACATATGCAATATAAGATCTGTAGACTAATTGTGTCCCTTTAATTTTTCATTTTCCATATATATATTTATTTTCCCCCCAGCAAAAATAGAGAAAGAATGTCAGAAGACAAAATCACAAAGTGCAGTATTGATCTATCCCATTAACTGTTTAGCTATGGGAGGACCATTTGACTAATGCATGTTTGAGTTTCACAAAGTATTATTTTTCTGAACTATCCATTGTGAAGGAGATAGTGTATAAAATATCATTTGCCTCAAAATAGCAGCTATTAGTCTCAACTTATAAAAGAAAAGGTCTTTGCAACTTATAAAATAAATAAGCACAACCCTGTATTCTTTACTTGGGCTCAAAAAGACCTAATTAGGAATTTTTCCTCAGCAGGGAGAACAGAAACAAGTTCATTACGGGCTTTCACAAGCACGGGCAAGATGAAAATCTTAATATAGGGAAAAACCAAAGAATGATTATGTGATTTCCCCTATGCAAAAAACTACGGAGGTGTGAAAAATTTCCAGTGATATGAATGTTGAATGGCTAACAGTTCAAGGAACTGAACTGTTGTAACTAAAACAAAGTCAGGATTGTGCATTACATAAAAGTTAAGATGCACATAAGGACATTGTTTTGGACACTTGGGGAGGTCTGTTCCTCTCTTTGTCTGCTGTTTAATGTGGCTTCTATGGAAGTTGTGACTTAATTAAAGCGACAAGGAGTCCTGTGGCACCTTATAGAGTGAGGGTATGTCTACACTGCAAAGTTAATTCGAAACAACAGCCGTTATTTCGAATTAACTTAATAGCATCTATACATGCAAACCACTATTTCGAAATTAATTCGAAATAGCGGAGCGCTTAATTCGAATTTGGTAAACCTCATTCTACGAGGAGTAACGCCAAATTCAAAATAGCTATTTCGAATTAAGTGCTGTGTAGACACTTAATTCGAAATAGGGGGCCTCCAGCCCTTCCCAGGGAGCCCTGGTGGCCACTCTGGGCACAACCAGGAAAACTTACTCCCCTCTCCTCCAGCTCCGGCGCCATTAAAGGGGTAGACCCTGGCCATGGTGCCTGTGCCAGCTCCAAGCCTGCCAGCCCAGAGCCAGCAGTGGCCCCAAAACATGAGCCAGCAAGCCACTGGCAGCCTTCACTCACTTCCTTGTGCGGGTATCGTAGAGACCAACTCCTACAAGATCTTCACCAAGCGTTCTTGAAACTACGATACCCACAAGAGGAAGTGAGGAAACAAATTAGCAGAGCCAGACATATACCCAGAAGCCTCCTACTACAAGACAAGCTCAAGAAAGAAACCAACAGAACGCCACTAGCCATCACCTACAGTCTTCAGCTAAAACCTTTCCAACGCCTCATCAGTGATCTACAACTCATCCTCGACAATGATCCCTCACTTTCACAGGCCTTGGGAGGCAGGGCAGTCCTTGCCCACAAACAACCCACCAACCTGAAGCAAATTCTCACCAGCAACTATACACTGTACCACTGTAACTCTAATTCAGGAACCAATCCATGCAACAAACCTTGGTGCCAACTCTGCCCTCATATCTACACCAGCGACACCATCACAGGACCTAACCAGATCAGTCACACCATCACTGGTTCATTCACCTGCACATCTACCAATATAATATACGCCATCATGTGCCAGCAATGCCCCTCTGCTATATACATCGGCCAAACTGGACAGTCCCTACGCAAATGAATAAATGGACACAAATCAGATATTAGGAATGGCAATATACAAAAACCTGTAAGAGAACACTTCTATCTCCCTGGACACACAGTAGCAGATTTAAAGATAGCTATCCTGCAGCAAAAAAACTTCAAGACCAGACTTCAAAAAGAAACTGCTGAGCTACAGTTCATCTGCAAATCTGACACCATCAGTTTAGGATTAAACAAAGACTGTGAATGGCTAGCCAAGTACAAAAGCAGTTTCTCCTCTCGGTGTTCACACCTCCACATCAGCTGCTAGAAGTGGGCCTCACCCTCCCTGACTTAATTAACCTCGTTATCTCTAGCCTTTTTCTTGCCTGCATATTTATACCTGCCTCTGGAAATTTCCACTACATGCATCTGACAAAGTGGGTCTTTGCCCACGAAAGCTTATGCTCCAATACATCTGTTAGTCTATAAGATGCCACAGGACTCCTTGTTGCTTTTGCAGATCCAGACTAACACGGCTACCCCTCTGATACATGACTTAATAAGGCACTCAAAACATATGGACACACTGCATTTATACCATAAGACAGCTGAATAGGAATGTATCATTAAAAAATAAAAACAAACAAACAGCTCAGCATGAAGTCTCAGGTCCATAAATAAACCGTGGTTTCATCATCTGATTTTTTTTTTGTTCAATTCAATTATTTTTAAAAGCTGTGTGGTTTACTTACTAGAATTACCCTATAATTAACCTTCCTGTCAGTGGCTAGAGAGAGTGAATCATTTTAATCAATTAAACCTTTAATTTGGAGGTTTTACTTCCTGCTGTTAATCTTAAACACCATGGGATATTGATTACCTCAATTATTTTGTCAATAATGCAGGCACAATTACAGAAAAAGTTCAGTAAAAGCTATTAGAAATAATCCATGAGAAAGTCATGCAGTTGTTCAAAGAAATACTTCTTAGTGCCCCAAATTGTAAGTAGTGATATAAACTGATATCTGACCAAGCAATACAACACTAGAGAAATTTCTTTGTATTTACCAACAGGAAATTGATTACAGCATAAAGCTACTTAAGCAGTTCTTCCCAAGGATGATCAAGTGAGAATGTGAATGTAAAAGGTCACTGAAGATAGACAACTGAGTAAAAATGCAGTTATCATACTGGACCTAGTATTTACATAATATGTGCATACAAAGCTTTAAAATCATCATGAGATTTCTGAACAATACCTATCATTCAGAGAATTTTTAATAGAGCATGAAATCTGCAAAAAGCAATTTCTTTTTCAAACATCACGTTACCTTTTTATGAACAAAATAACCCACAGTGACCAAAAAACATAGTTTTCTTTACAGTCTCTCATAATGTGGAGGATACATTCTGAGTAAGAGTGGACAGCACCAGCTAAAAGTAATCCTACTAAGACAACAGAGTTAAATGAGGAAGAAGAGAAAGGTTTAGAGCCATGTGTGATCATTGAAAAACTGCCTGGTCACTATATACTCTAATATACATGAAGATATAATGTGGCCATAGTAGATCACCTCAGTAATCTATCAAGTCTAATATTCTGTCTCTGGAAATTGCTCATACCTGATGGTCAGAGAAAAATGAAGGGGAAAAAATGCCCTGGATGACTTGGCAAAGCTGTTCATAGGCAAAGAGCAGGGGTGATTCCTTACTGAACCCTGCAGCCACTAACTTACACACTGAAGTATGAAATTTCTTTAACCCTTGCTGAACATGTGAAGCTGGAAGCAAGAATCATAAAGTCATCCAGCCTATTTTACACCACGTGTCTTGCTAGAGCTGCAAATTTTTCATCAAAATTTCAGGTAAGTCATCACAGAGCTCGACACTAAATTAAATATAAAGTTACACAGGACAACGGCTATGCAACGGCAGTATGGATAGTCCAGGGTAGGGCTGAAGCCCAGGCTCTGAGACCTTTCCCTCTCAAAAAGTATCTTAGCCCAGATTCCAGTCCAACCTCAAATGCACATACAGGTTGACTCTCTCTTGTCCGGCATCTTCAGAACTTGACAGGTGCCAGACCAGAGAATTTGCCAAACCACAGGACGCCAATATTTTCTAGCAGCATTACCAACACTTCCACTGCTTACTGGGCCCTGAGAAGATATTTAGGGGTAACTTAGAGCTAACTAACCGCACAGAACACTGAGAGCCAGGACTGGAGGCTGTAAACAAACTTTATGGTACTGTAGGAAACTTGGACACACACACCTATTATAAGTAGATATCTGGCTCTAAAATCATGCTGGACCACAGAGAGATTCAACCTTGTAGTTTTTTTTAAAAGCCAGAAAAATCTTGTCATGGCCTACTCATACTTTAGGAAAATTGGCTTACGAATATGAGTATGTATAATTAAAAGATGCATTATGCAAAACAGGTCATGTAACAAGTTACATTCTGCTGAACCTGTACATATTATTTTTGCGCATGTATCATTCTTGTATGTGAAATTAAAAATATGAAGTGTGAATGTGTTAATTCTAAATGTGCTAATGAGGGCCATTAGTGATACTTTAGGAACTTAATGGCTCAGTGCTCAAACCATTGAGCTGTGAATGGTTTTATTTTTCCTGTAAGCTCAAACTGCAGTTGGTCCTAGAAAGACATGTGACCATACCACCTTGCACTAGAATCTAGGGATGTAAGCGACTAGTCAACTACCCGATAAGCATATGCTTATCGTTAGTTGCTCCCACATCTTTGCTGCCTCTTCAGAGAGAGGCAGCAAGGAGAGGAGCAAGAGCTGGTGCGGGGCGGGGGGGAGAAGGGGGGAGCTGGCTTAAAAACCAGTTCCCCCCAGCAGTCTCTGTGGGGTACAGGGGAGGCAGAGGTGTAGTGGAGGGATGGGGGCGGAGATGTAGCAGCTCATGCCTGGTCCCCCCACTATGCCTTTGCCTTTTAAATGTATCAAGAGCCTGATGGCTCTTGATACATTTAAAAAGCAGAGACACAGCAGGGTTGGCTCCCAGGGCCAGGAGCCAACACTGCGGCCCTTACTGACTCATTGGGTAGTCAATGGAAATTCCATCAACTACTCTATTAGTTGATTAAAATGCAATTTAACATCCCTGCTAGAATCCATCTTGAATCTGGTACTTTTCCATGAAGCTGTGGAGACTGAACAAAGGGTTCCCAGTCTGGGGGAAGTCTGTTTTAGGAATAGAATGCAATCAGATGTTTGTCTTCACCTAGCTTTTGAAATTGTCTCCCCACCCTAAAAGGATTCACATGGAGTGAACTGTAGCGAAAGAGTGAAGGCAAAGCTGCTGGGCCCAAGTCAGAAAAAATATCAACTCTGGCCTGAGATAAAAACAAGGATAAGAATTTGCATGTAACAAGTTTTATTAGAATTAGCTGATGTGTTGTGTTTATTTTGGCTTAGTAACTTACTTTGATCTGTCTGTTTTCACTTGCAATCACTTAATAAAAACACTTCTGTTTATTCTCAAGACCTGTGTAAATAATTGTTACTTGGGGAAAGGTGGAGAGGAGTAACCATTGTGCTGTTTCTTTCACTAATAAAGAGGGTGAACTTATAAGCTTTCTCTCTGTAAAACTTTTATACAGAGTAAGGAAGATTTATTTGGGGTTTTGTCCTCTTTTGGGCGCTGTGTTTCTGGGTGCTAACAATGGCCTTATAGCTAGGGATATTGGATAGCATATAATTGAATAGTCATGTGACCGCATCAAATTTTAGCAGTTATGCAATTATTTGATTGACACTGGAAGCAGGGCCAGCATCCAGAGGCAGTAGCACAGGGCAGCAGCAGCCCCAGTCTGTGGGGAGCTCAGGCCCACCATGTACAGAGGCTGCTTTGCAGCAGTCTCCCATGCCTCCCTCTCCCCCCGCACTGCTGCCTCTGACAGGAAACAGCAAGTGCAGGGTGGCAAGGACTCCCTGGGAGGCAGCAAGGGAGGGCAGGCAGGTCCACGGCAGGCGGGGGGGGGAGGGGGGAGAAGAGGGAGAATGTGTGTAGACAACAGGATTAACTGATGAGCCCAGACTTATTGGTTAATCGTGTCGTTGTCTATATGTTGATATCCCTACTGATAGCTGAGTCCTCCCAAAGCTGGTTCAGTGTTTGTGTTGCACTGCAGGAAGACAGTAACCACAACTCTGTGCCTTGGTTGCGGAAGACTAGAGCTTCTGGCCCAGCAGGACGGGATGAAGGGGAGCCCCAGGAGGCAGGCATCAGTGGCTTGATCAGAATACCAGGTGACAACCCACAGGGAATCCCTGTGCTTCACCCCATCAGATACTGTCTACTAAGAAATCTAGAAGAATATTTACTCTAAATTTGATCAAAATATACCGGAATGCTACCTGGCCTAAAATTTCAAAGCTCACTAGCTATTTTGGGTGACTCAGTTATAGTTTCCCAATTTAAGATGCAATAAAGGGACCTGATTGTCAGAGAGTAAGTGCACAGTGCTTTCTAAACATTAAAATCGTTCAAGTTGCCTCAAGCTGAGCATCCAAAATTTAAGTAACTCTAATCACTGGTTTTGAAAATGTAAGCTATTAATACTATAGATGGATTTGACAGCAGTTGTCTGGTAACTGAAATTGGACTATTTTAATGATTAATTTAAGAACATAAAAACAGCCATAATGGGTCAGACCAAAAGGTCCATCTAGCCCAGTATCCTGTATTCTGACAGTGGACAATGCCAGATGTCCCAGGAGGAGTGAACAGAACAAGTAATCATCAAGTGATTCCTCTCCTGTTATCCATTTCCAGCACCGACAAACAGACTAGGGATACCATTCCTACCCATTCTGACTAACAAGTATTGATGGACCTAACCTCCACGAATTTCTATAGTTCTTTTTTGAACCCTATTAAAGTCTTGGTCTTCACAACATCATCTGGCAAGGATTTCCACAGCTTGACTGTGCACTGAGTGAAGAAAAACTTCCTTTTGTTTGTTTTAAACATGCTGCCTATTAATTTCATTTGATGACCCCTAGTTCTTATGTCATGGGAACAAATAAATTCACTTTATCCATACTTGTCATGATTTTATAGACCTCTATTATGTTCCCCCTTAGTCTCCTTTTTTCTAAGATGCAAAGTCCCAGTCTTTTTAATCTCTCTTCATATAGCACATATTCCAAACCCTCTAATCATTTTTGGTGCCATTTTCTGAACCTTTTCCAATGCCAATATGTCTTTTTTGAGATGAGTTGATCACATCTGTATGGAGTATTAAAAATGTGGGCGTACTATGGTTTTGTAATGATTCCTAACATTCTATGGTTTTTTTTGACTGCTGCTGCACATTGAGTGGATGTTTTTAGAGAACTATCTACAATGACTCCAAGCTCTCTCTCTTGAGTGGTTATTACTAAATTAGTCCCCATCATTTTGTAGGTATAGTTGGGATTATTTTTCCAATGTGAATTACTTTGCATTTATCAACATTAACATTCATTTGCCATTTTGTTGCTTAATCTAGTTTTGAGAGATTCTTTTGAAGCTCTTCACAGTCTGCTTTGGTCTTAACTATCTTGAGAGGTTTAGTATCATCTTCAAATTTTGCCACCTCACTGCTTACCCCTTTCTCCAGATCACTTATAAATAGGTTAAATAGAATTGGTCCTAGCACAGGCCCTTGGGGGACACCTCTAGTTACCACTCTCCATTCTGAAAACTGACCATTAATTCCTACTCTTTGTTTCCAGTATTTTAACCAATTATTAATCCATGAGAGGACCTTTGTTCTTTATTTCTTCATTCTGATGTACACGTATATTAAAGGTGTACCTATCCATATATTGCAAGTATCATATAAGCAATGTGAAAATTCAACAAAATCAGTGTCCAATTACAATTACATGTAGCAGTGGAATTCAAAACAACCCACCAACAGGAAACCAGGCAATCCAAACCCAAATAAGCCTCCCTCTCTAACAATTGCCCTTGTATTTGCAAATGCCTGTAATAAAAATAAAGGCCAAGTTTGCCATCTGAAGGTAGTCAAAGTTAACCTGTTTTGGACTGTAAGGTGAGCAAACTGTACAGCTTTTTTCATGGAAAGCACTATGCCACGGTAGCTCCTTCTCAGGCTTAGTATTGAGACTTCAGCTCAAACATCTCATTTGATCTCAGCTATGTGGTCTGGCAGACAGGCTGGTTCTGAGCTGTTGAGGGCTGTATATTCAAAAGAAATGCCTAAAGAACACCTGGAAACCCACAAGTCACTAGTGAAGTTCATGAAGCATGGATTGAATATATTCACAGTAAGACACTGCACTTAATAAATGAGTTGAAATATTGCACCAACTTCAGTTTGTGATTTTAAGATATATCCCCATGTGTATCTCATGCTAATCTAATCTTAAAAGAACAGACATGAATGACAATTACAAGGTCCACATCCAAAAAGCACACTCAGTTTTAGCTGGTTGGAAAAAAAAAAAAAAAAAAAAAAAAAAATCTCCTAGCTCCACTGGACACATGCATAGCATTTAACAACGGCTTTTAAACTTTCAGTTATTCTGACTAGTTGGCTGTTTTGGATGACCCAAATGGCTCTCGATTCAGAACGAAACAGAGAACATTTTGAAAGGATAATTTTTTAGATCTGCGAGACAAACTCCTTTGTTACACACTGGAATCTAACTGTACTCGAGGAAATACAAATCCTTTTTGTCCTCCACAGCCTCGCCCCAATAGAGATTATGAAGCATTTTTATTGTCCTCTATCCACCCATGGTTTGAATTCACCTTATTTTTCAGTAATATCTCCTTACGAGGAATGTATTCCTCAAAAGGGTTCATGAAGGTGGAAGAGACAATTTTGCTAAGCTAAAACACCCCATGCTCATCTTTCAACAGACTCAATGAGCAGAGCACATTTATTACCAAACAAGTTTAGCTTCATCAACAAACCCAAACCATTATGAAAATAGAAATACCACAAACCTGTTTATAGGTTTACTAGAGTTTTTTTCTACCTACTGGAAATTTTGATTATAAGTTCCATTGTGGCAAGGACAGACTAGTCTTTTACAGACACTTACCCTCTGACAGCATGAATAAGTCTCAGTGATGGATAGGCGGTTCGCACTTTCAATTTATTCTTAAGGATTAATGCATTAACCCACTCCACATGCTTCTCTCCACCTTTGACCATGAAAGCAGGAATCCAAAGGACACTGTCATTCAGCATGGATAGTCTATGCACAAATTTTTCTCTGTCACTCTCATTCCGAAAGCCTCCAAATGCTCTTTGTACAACTGATGGATTCATGGTAATAAAATCAGATTTAGTTCCCACATCTGCAGCAAACTCCACCACAGGGGCTAGATTGCACCTGAAGAGGAAGAAATTAATGGACAAATGAAAATAAATATGAACCATTAACTTAGATAAAGATATGCATGAAGGAAAAGCTGAAAATGAACATGTAAGACTTTCAAACTAGGTGAGCAAAAAAATACTAATGGTAATCTGCATGGTATTACTTATTGCTGTATACAACCTGGACATTCCCCGCATATTCTAAATAAAACTATTAAGTGTAACCAACTCAGTGAAGAAGATACTATACAGTACATGTGAAATTAATATAATTAGTATTCAAAACAGAATGTGTCAATACGTAGACAAGCGCTTAACAATAACGTCTCTTTCAGCTATTGTTTTCACTCGTACATTTGTATAATCTGTCTTGATAAAATTCCTTGGAGAAAGCTCAAGCTCTTAAAAGTAATCTTGCCATT
Source organism: Rafetus swinhoei (assembly GCA_019425775.1). Taxonomy (NCBI): domain Eukaryota; kingdom Metazoa; phylum Chordata; order Testudines; family Trionychidae; genus Rafetus; species Rafetus swinhoei. The sequence goes on from CM033427.1 coordinate 63,780,395, forward strand.
CAAATAAGATCAATTTATTTTTGTACAGTATAGCAGGTCATACCAATCACGAATAACTGTCAGAAAAATCAAACTGGCTTGGATTAATTTAGTTGTTAGTACAGCTGGTTGAAAAATTGTGACTATCCAAATTTGGAAAAGACTAGAAACTTGAAAGACTTAAAAAATTCTGACCAAAAAAGAGTAACTTTTTGCAAAAATTATGTCCTGCTTTTTGACCTGCTGCAGTTCTCAGTGGAAGTAGGAGTTGAAGTGGAAAAATATATGGGTCTACTTCATGTCTGTGGTGCAAATGAAGTGAAGTCACTACTCTTTGCCGAGTGTAAACACAATCATTAATTCTGAATGTGACCCTTGGCACTACTGGAATATAAATAATTATTTTAATAGAGGTTAGTTCATTTCACAAGACACAAGATTTTATTGTAAATTCTATTACCTGTCCATACAACTGCTAGAATCACATGGATGCGAAGGATACGGTCTTTAAGAAAACTATACAAAATTGCACTGACACAAATTTACCCATATGTCTTTAAGACAAACCTCTTGTGATCTGGCAACTACAACACTGTTAGAATAGTATCATCTATCTTCAATTCCAAAGGTTTTCTTCAGTCAGAACATGGTTCCTAAATGTAACTTCCTCATAAACCTGACAAATAATTATAAGGGCTAATATCTTGTGAGTTTTCACTAATTCATGAGAAATATGCTTTTGTGGGCCAATAATAAATAATACAAATATGCGTATACAAAAGATTATGTTTATAATGGTGTACTTTCTTGGGACAGTGTATATAAAAGAATACATGTTTTATAATAGGAAACACCTCAAGATTTTTGAAACCTGGATTATGGAAGGTAATAAGGAAGCCCAAATCCACTCCTTTGTAATTGATGTGTCCATGGACTGTTATTAAAACTCTTAAATCACATTTTTCAAACTCTGGTGCCTCACTATATGGATAGAACAATCTAAATGAGTGGTTTTATTGTTAGACATGCTGTGTATCTTGAGTGTTGGTGCTTGGTCCTCTGAAAACCTAGTTAGTTATTTTATGCACATAATTATAATTTAAGAGAATAATTTTAGGTACTCAGTTTGAAAAACTTGTGAAGTAAAAGTCTGACAGTGCCCTGTGAAATTCTAGTTGTTTGGGTGTGCCTCAATACTGCTAGCACAGTGCCTACACTATTATTATTTTGGTAGAATAGCTATGTAACACTAGCTGTTACGTCAATACAGAACTGTGTTAGGAGAATGAACAATACTAACCTGGGAGCTGCTGATTGCTTTATAATAGTATTATCAGACTGTGCTCACTTCCCACCTATTTAACAGATTTTTTAAAAAAGCGTCTTACAGAACAGAAGATAACAGTACTTAATGCTTCCTCAATAACTTAATCGCTTATAGCCCAGTCTACAAGCAATGCAAAATTTTGCAAAAATCTGTACATTAAAAATAACTCATTCTTCACAAAGCAGTATATAGAATTGTTTCTGCGATTCTAAGTGAACCATCCAAGACTATGTTCACAAGAGTGATCAACTATATTTTTGATACCAAACAGCCACAACTGCCAAGTTTTCAACTTACATTTCCATAGAATTCGTGGAAATCAGATATTAAGATGCCTTTCAGTATCTATTTTTTAAATACTTAGGAGACATGCACATATTACAAAGATGTGCAGAGATTACAAAGAGAGAGAAAGAGAGGGAGAGAGAGCGAGCACTCTACAATGAGATATCTGTATCTGCTTCACTAAAGGTTTCATAGTAGCATACTTAAAATAGATACCTTTCTGTAAAATTGGTTGTGAATGATTTCCATAGAGATATTCAGCACTCTCATATATTATGTTTTGGTTTTTTAAAAAAATTATTGGCATTTTAGAGTCTTAGTTGTTACATTATCAGCAAAAATGTTCTTACTTTGTGCAACTGGGATTTTTCATGGAATTCAGCACTGCATTTTCGGAATGATAACTACCCAGGCCTAAATGCATTTTTATCTGGTATTAGACTTCACACATTATGCATTTCATTATACCTTTCTGGACCATACATTAGCTACATTGTGCATTTCCACTTTTCTACTTCCAAGAATCCACAATCGGGTCATTTTTATTCTTTTTTGGAAGGCTCAAATTCTAAAGCTTTCAGTTGTAGTTTCCATTTAGGACTTCATGTTCTCAGATATTCATTAGGGATGTGAATGGGGCATCCGTCATGTGAAACAGCCTGCTCCCAGCCCTGCACAGGGCAGGAAGCATATGGGCTGGAGCAGTCTCTGTCTGTGGAGGAGGGGCCAGCCCAACCCCTCTTTAATCAGTTAACCAGATAAACACTATGTTTAACAGGTTCAGCAATTAATGGGATTTCACATCCCTAATATTCGTGCATGAACCTTATAAAACCATCCAGTGGCACTTGCACACATCTGAGTACACATAGATAACATCCTATATCTGCTTTCAAACCCATTTTTGAGTCCCCAGTGTCCCACCTTTATAATATATCATGCTTGTCATTACCGTACTTAAATAAGCAGACTATTTTCTTAGTTGACCTCAATTATTTTCTAATATCTATTCCACAAGCCAGTGTTCTGATTCAGGAGAGCAGTAAGCATGTGTTTAATTTTGAGTATTGTTTCAAGTCTTATTAAAGCCAACAGTCTTAAGCACATGCTCAAAGAAAAGCACAGGTTTAATGCACTCCATAATGCAGATGCATGGGAAAATATACTTTATTGCTTTCCTGAATGAGGACCTCAGATGAATAGCATAGGAAAAAGAAGAAATGATATCTGAATTAGAATATGCCACATTTTAATCACATATTCAATTTTAACCATATTTCAAACTACCACAGCTTTTTGCCTAACTAATTCATTTTGATCACGCTGTCAGTTCAATTCACCAAAAAGATATGCCTCTTATTTCACTTATTGTCTATTTAACCATAATGCATTATAGCCAACCCTTTGCAGGACATTGCTGTGGTATACCAGATTCCTTTATCGACCTGGGACCAGGCTCTGGGTAACATGAGCTGAGAGACCAGCAATGAAAGTGCTCCAAGCAGTGGGATCAATAAGTTTTAGCCCTTATGAGTACCTATTAAAATGCATTCTGAGGACAGAATTGAATATTACTTTACTAGGGCTGCCAGAAAATAAAGGGAGAGAGATAATCTAGGCACAATTTCTTTATATGGTAATTATGTCTTGTTGGTACCTTGTCACAATATAACCCTCCCAACCATATCAAATACTTTCAGGCCATCATCCTGTATCTTGCTTCTACTGCTTCTGGAGCTCCCAACAGCAACAGACAGGATGTTGCTTCCTTGCTCAGCTCTCAGTCTGCCTGCTACACAACCTTCACCTCAAAGCCCTCAGCTGATGACTCTGACCTGCTGCTCCTGCTCACACACAACCTCTGTTGCCTTTCTGAGCCTGTTTCCCTCTACTCTCAGGGTAGGGCAAAAAATCATGTAGGGGGCAGGGAATAATAGGCGCCTATATAAGACAAAGCCAGGAGTATCTCTGTAGAAATCAGGATAGCTGGTCACCCGACCTCAGGAACTCTTTCCCTTTTCTGCACTGGATGGATTATAGAACTATAGATATATAGTGCTGGATGGGCGCTCCACAGGTCATCCTGTGTATCCCCAACCCCCCTCCAGTGATGCAGGATTAAGTTTACCTAGAGCATCTCTGACATGTTGGTATGGAGCTTTCTACTGGTCAATGTTAAATTGCATAACATTGCATCAATGTTAAATTGCATACATTCCATTTGCTAGGTTCTTTCACTACAGGTCAGCAAGGGCAGAAGGTTGATACCCTATAATAAGCCAGCAGGTTCATTACAGTATTTTCCAGAACTGGACATTAAATTACAATCTTCAAATTAAACTTTAATTTCTCTTGTTAATAAAAATGTTATTGTATAAGTGTCCCAGCAACCACTCAGCCAGATTGAGCAAGGAAGAATAAATACTACAGTGGGCTATTTCCTTCCCATCTAGCTCAATATTGTTTTCTTCCAACGATTGCACCACACTTAAAGTGGGTCAAAGATTGGCTGTGCTTGCGGAGGAGAGGCAGCAGTGTTTTATGGTTAGGAAGGGGGGAGAATGAGTTAAGAGACTGCTGTGAAAGGTGAACAGTGATCAGCTTTGCAGGGTGGCTCAACCCCTCCGTCCTCCCCCAATGTAGGGCTTCCAAAGTGTGGGAGGTCAGCCAGAAACAGGATGTTATCCCCCACTTCCAAACACAAGGGACGTGGATGATGCAGTTTCTAAAGGTGAGAGTGATCTGCATTAGACAGGGTTAGGAGCATGGTTGGCAAAAGTAGTATCCTGCCTTGCACTGTGGCAATGGGTGGTGGGTGCAGGGGCTTCAGCGAGGGGAGGGATCTGGACTCAACCTGTCCCTTTGAGAGTTTACTTCGGAGGTGGGGGGGTGGGGGCTAGTAGAGTAGTAAATACTTCAGGCTTAGGAAGCGGGAGTCCCAGAAGCCAGGGCAGCAGACCCAGTGTTGCAGCCCTGCTGGGGACGCTAATAATATTACACATTTATTTTGGGCAACTTAATTTGCAGTTACTGCAGCAACTTCAGGCATCTAGAAGTGAGGGGTCTGGACAGAGTGACAGGTTGGACCCAGCATGGGCTGAAGTTTGGGTGGCAGGCCCAGCCTGGAATAAAGCTCCTGGGCACAGTTTAACTCACTGGCCATTAGCAAATATAACTCTGTGGGGCACAATAGAGGCCTGTGAGCGAGCAGAGGACTGTACGGAGGACCGTATCCACAAAGCCAAGTAGGTTTTGCCAGGGTGGATTACCCAGTGGGAGTTCACTTACTCAGTACAACTAAAGATAAAATCCTGAGAGAAGAATATGAGGACATATAAGTCTTTGTTGCACAGGGAGGTGTTGACAAACAGTAAACATGGGCAGAACAAACAAAACAGGGAACTGCCCAAGGACCCCAGGGTGCTGAGAACATAAGAAGATTGGGAGACTTCCTTTCTAAGCAGATGTTACAAGACAGGCTTACCCAGAGAGAAGACGACCTGCCTTGTTCAAGTATATGGACCTAATCAGACAGGTACACAATGGCTGTGTCTACACTGGGCCACTTATTCTGGAAAATCAGCCGCTTTTCCGGAATAAGCTGCGAGCTGTCTACACTGGCCCCTTGAATTTCCGGAAAAGCACTGACGATCTACTGTAAGAAATCAGCTGCTTTTCCGGAAAAACTATGCTGCTCCTGCTCGGGCAAAAGTCCTTTTTCCGGAAAACTGTTCTGGAAAAGGGCCAGTGTAGACAGCACAGTAGTCTTTTCATAAAAAAGCCCGATTGCGAAAATGGCGATCGGGCTTTTTCCGAAAGCGGCGTCTACATTGGCCATGGATGCTTTTCGGAAAAGGGCTTTTCCAGAAAAGCATCCTGCCAATGTAGACGCTCTTTTTCCAGAAATACTTATAACAGAAAACTGTTCTGTTTTAAGCATTTCCGGAAATTCATGCCAGTGTAGACGTAGCCGTTATGCTTGAGGGCATGTCCTGATTTAATTAAGATGAGCAGTTTTGGTTAAGGGCAGGAACACCACCAGAGAGCTGGTGAGACATACCTCATCGCATGCTGTGGCTGGAGTGGATGACACCAAGAGGTCCAGGAATTCATACAGACAGTGTCTTGTTCATACCACTGCAAGCTCATCTGGTTAGAGCATGGTGCTACCACCACCAAGATGGTGGATTCATACCCCACACTGGCCCCAGGACATTCTGGGCAATATGGCCTATTTTAATAGGCAGCAGGTTTAAAACAAACAAAAGGAAGTATTTCTTCACACAGCACACAGTCAACCTGTGGAACTCCTTGCCAGAGGACATTGTGAAAGCCTGGACTTTAACAGGGTTCAAAAAAGAACTAGACAAGTTCATGGAGGATCGGTTCCTCCATGACTGTTAGCCAGGGATGGCCAGGAATGGTGTCCTTACACTGTTTGTCATAAGCTGGGAATGGGTGACAGGGGATGGATCACTTAATCGCATGTTCTGTTCATTCCCTCTAGGGCACCTGGCATTGCCACTGTCGGAAGACAGGATACTGGTCTAGATGAACCTTTGGTCTGACTGACAGGAAACAGCAAGTACACACACGGCCCAGCTGGCCCACCTGCGTGAGAAGGCATTGCACCTGCCACCCTGGCTTGCCAGCAGCCCTGAAGGAGTGGGCAAGGCACTGGTTGACCCCTGCTCAGCTGCCCCCTGTGCCGGTGGCTGCTGTGTGAGCCAGTGACACTGCACTGCGGCCAACCTCTGTGCTACCAACATGTCCAGCCCCAGATCAACATGGTGCTGGGCAACCTTCTGGAGAGGTTGCTGAAGGGGAAGAGCCTGCTGTGTGTGTGGGGGAGGAGGGCTAGCTCCCCTCCTCCTCACCTTGTGGGGGAAATGGCAGCACAGAGATGTGTTTGGAGGCTTTCCTTGCTGCTCCCATTGGCCCACCAATGAGAGCAGTGCTTGGGAACAATGGAGGAGCAAAGCCAGGTAAGCGCTCCTTCTCATGCCCAGACCCTCGCACCCCAATCCCCCCCACTCACTCGCTGTCCCCAGCTTAAGCCCGCACCACCAACTTGCTCCTACACCTTCTCTTGTTCCTGTGCCTTCCCTCCTGGCCAGACTCTTCACCCTCCCTTGCTCCTGCACCCTCCCTCCTGGCTAGACACCCTACTCCCATCCTGCTTCTGCATCCCACCCAAACCTTGCACCCTCACCCCCTCCTGCACTCTACCTCCTGTCCAGATCCTACACAGCCATCCCTATCCCACCTGCTGGCAACCCTGTCCTGCACACTGAACTCCTCATTTCTGTCCCCACCCCAGAGCCTAAGGGGTTTCACAAAATCCACTAACTCTGGAACCCCAGAAAAGTAAACCTGGCCTATGGGAAGCCCTGCACCTCAGTCCTCCCTTTCCAGAGGAGTAAGGTATCTCAGATGGGGGGCCACATCAGTGAGGGTTGGGGGGTTTTGAGGAGTTTTTTTTGCTTCTCACTTATGTGGCCCCCAACTGATTTTCTGTGGGTCAGTGGCCTCCGACTCAAAAAAGGTTTCCCACCCCTGCCATAAAGATTAAAACCTTTTGTATTGTGTATAAATTAATATTTTACCTTATTTAAAATGAATTTTGATAAACTAACACGAGAAAGTTAAAATACTTAGTCTGTTTATTAATATAAATTAAGCCATTCTCCCTAGCTGCAGCACTAGCAAAATGGCTCAGGCATAATTATGTAATTAACAGTGTGTTTTCATTAGCAACTGGTGATCCGCAGAAAGGTTTGCACTGAACCAGGTGGTCCATAGGGTCATGGTGGAGAGAGCCCCTCCCCTCTCCATGAGAGCAGCCCAACCCAGGGCAGGAGGGCTAAATCTTGACACGCCACTTCAGAAAGTTTGCTGACCCCTGGACCAGCCAATACCAACAAGACACCATAGGTAAAAGGACTGCTTGGTTCATTTATGCCACAAATTCTCCTTTTTGCACCGTTAACAATCATCACCTTCATTGACATGGTTGAAACCTTAGAACCAGGCTACACTCTACCTGGTTAAGCAGACATTGGTGGAAGGTTGCTAAATTCAGTGCAGGAGATACAACTTGAACAGCGTACCAGAAATACTGAGGGGAAATTTGACAGATTAAGCTTTGATGTGTAGAGCAATGTACATAGTGTTCCAGTAATATGTGCCTGTGTGACAACAGACGATGGGGGCTGCATATCTTTCAGAAACTAAAGATAGGCCAACACAACAGAATATTTAAAAGAAGTGGCAGTGAAAGGTGCAATAAACACTGAACAAAAATTCAACTATCACGTGCAGTTTTATCAGAGAAAATTCTACATTTAATGAACCTTTTAGCTAAAAGAGTTAAGAATGACTTCTCCAGGAATAAAAGAAAATGTGGCTAGAGTCTCAAAATACTTCTGTAGCAACCATTTTGCTTCAGCTTCACTGAAGAGAGCAGGAAGATCCAAACTAATTCTCCTTCAAAATATCTGATGTAATTCTGTGGTTGACTGTTTGGAACAATTTATTAAGAATTAGCCTATTCTCATAAAACTTTGTAAAGAAAACTATGATTAAAAGGATGAACACATCTCATCCAAAGTATCTAACACTGGATCAAAGAGGGATGTAAAAGATATGCTCAGTATACTGAAACTTATTATCCATCATCACCTCAAAAAAAACTTCAGAAAAATTGCTGCTGCATTGCTGACGCTGTCCACATTTCAAGGCACTTCAAGAAACATTGATGAAAGAAATACCTCACCAGAAAGTTAAACTACAGGCAATAAGGAGGCAAATGGGTCACACTAACTTCACCTCATTTCCTTGCTAACATTCTCGACCTCAGATATAAAGGTAGACGCCTAACTTCTGCGTATGATGCTGCTGTCATGGCCTGGGCAGTTCAAAGTCACTCCTCAGTTATGCCAGTCATAATAAAACTCAAGGCTGTAGCAAAACTATATAATCAATATATGTTTACTGATTATGTTTTGAATAAAGTCATTCCCCTCAATTGCGGGAAATCAACAGCCAGGCACCTTGAGAATTCCTTCAGATCTAAGCCAACTTTTCACTGCAGTAGCTTCTTCCCTACCCTATCACATGGGCTCAAGCCAAAACCCAGACTCCACTGCTGGGAGCTGAAATCAGACTCCTAAAAGGAGTCCAGTATAGGATGTTAAATATCAGTTAACTGAATAGTTGAGTAACCTCATGAATTCTTATCAGTTAGTCCACTATTCTATAGTCCCTGGGTGCGGGGCCAGCAGCAGTGCTGGGTGTCAGACGGGAACTAGTTTGCGAGGGGAGTCAGTTTAAAAACCAGCTTCTCTTGTGGACCAGCTGCTTGTTGCCCTGTACTGCTGCCTCTGATAAAGAGGCAGTAGTGTGGGGTGGCAGCAGCTCCAGTCTGTACGGAGGTGGGGTCTGAGCTCCCAGACCTGGCACAAACCAGAACTGAGCTGGGCTGTCTGCCTGCCCGGCTCCTAATACACTTTAAATGCAGATCCACAGCAGGGGTAGGTCCCGCACCCAGCGTGAGCCAAAACTGAGCTGGGCTGCTGGCTAGCCTGCTTAAAAAAAAAAAAAAAGGTACTGGTTGGAAGCGGTGCGGGGAGGGAAATGCGTGTAGTCTGTAGCATCAACCTATATTCGGCTCTGGTGAGGCCACATTTGGAGTACTGTGTCCAGTTCTGCCCCCCCTCCCTCCCGCCCACTATAGGAAGTATGTGGGCACATTGGAGAGGGTCCAGCAGAAGGCAACCAAAATGATTAGGGGGCTGGAGCACATGACCTATGAGGAGAGACTGAAGGATTTGGGTTTGTTTAGTCTGCAGAAGAGAAGAGTGAGGGGGGATTTGATAGCAGCCTTCGACTTCCTGAAGGGAGGTTCCAAAGAGGATAGAGAGAGGCTGTTCACAGTAGTGACAGATGGCAGAACAAGGAGCAATGGTCTCAAGTTACAGTGGGGGAGGTCTAGGTTGGATATGAGGAAAAACTATTTCACTAGGAGGGTGGTAAAGCACTGGAATGGGTTACCTAGGGAGGTGGTGGAACCTCCATCCCTAGAGGTTTTTAAGTCTCGGCTTGAAAAAGCCCTGGCTGGGCTGATTTAGATGGGATTGGTCCTGCCTTGGGCAGGGGGCTGGACTTGATGACCTCCTGAGGTCTCTTCCAGCTCTATAATTCTATGATTCTATTATAAGCTTTTCCTTATCGGTTAATCAGTTAATCAACTACACTATTACATCCCTAGTACAGTAGTGTGGAAAGGTTGAGAACCATTCACTTAAAAGGAAGTAGACAGTACAGTAATCAGATTTGCCTGGACTAGCACAGTGGACAAGTATATTCAGTAACCTATAAAAAAAAAATAGAGTAACAAATTAAGAGAACAAGATTTAATAGACGAATGATGAGTTGATTTATGTGGGGAGAAAAAATATTCTAAAGTATAAAATGGCTGTTTCCTTCGTAGGAAACAATATTCCACATATACACTTGAGATTACATAAAAGAATAAATTGAACATAAGCCTGCAATGTGATATTGTCACCGCAAAAGAAACCAAAGAACCGAAATCCCAAATGACATGCAGTGTAACCCATATAATGAACCACATCCTGTGATGCAGATCTACATGCATGCAAAAGTCATTAAACCTAAGCCTCCTGCAGCACTGTCTAGCAACAGTCCCCCTAAAGGTACATCTACCCAGAAACATTATTTCAAAATAACTTAGTCTGCATTCACACAGCAGGCAGTTATTTTGACATAATGTTGAAGCTGAAGGACTTCTTACTCCGACTCCTGTAACACTCATTGTACGAGGGGTAAAGGAAGTCAGAGGAAGAGTGCTCTATTTCAAAATAAGCACTGTGCAGACGCTTCCAATTTCGAAATAAGCTACTTTGAAATAAGCTACACAATTGATGTAGCTCAATTTGCATAGCTTATTTTATGTTAAGCCCTGCTGTTTAGAAGCACCCTTAGTAACCTTAAGCTCTAGTGGCCAGAGTTAAAAATGCAGCCAAAGATCAGCATTGCATATATTCTTCCTTTGGCCATTACAGTGTATTGCTCATTACACTGATATCAAGAGGGAGGAGTGAAATAGGAACCTCTACATCATTGGAGGATCAACTTTATAGATAAATGATCCATGATAGGCTCATTATGCTGGGTTTAGGCCCAATTAAACCAGTTGTACAGCGAAGTCAGAGAACTGAGTAACCTTGTGAGGAAGGTATTGCAATGATGTTCACGGAAGCAACAGCCATATATGTATTTTATTCCACAGTGATACAGTGGAATGGGCTATATGACCCAAATGTACATATCCAAACTCAAGTATTTATGGGCCAAATCCTGCAATCATTGCTCAAATTCCAATTTAAAGCAACAGGTAAAATCTGAGTAAGGAGCACAGGATTTGGCCATACACATTTTAAGTAGACTACAGACTTGTTCGTTGAAGCAGAAATGTTTGGCAACCGTTGCTGGCATCAAACAGAACTTGCACAGAGAGCTTCTGTGCAACATTTCCTCTTTCAGCAAACCATTCCTTGTGGATCAAAGGATAATAGGCCCACCAGATGGTTTTAACTACAGGTGTACTCTGAAAGCCAAATACATTAAGATTAATGTATTTCTGGGACCACTGCAGTGCTTCTTGAACAAAAGCACAGGGAAATTCCAGCTATCATCACTGGTGATAAGAAACTTAGGAAGGGGAGGGTTGGCAGGTCTCTATATTGGGCACCATGAGGGTGCAACTGAGGGGGACACCCAGGCTGACACTACAGATAGCTGCTATAGGAAAAAAAGGCTTGCAGAGACTGCAAACACACCTGATTAGATTACACATTTAACAAGCACTCAGAAGAATTATATGTATACATGTCACTGAAAAATGTATAGATGGACCTAAAGAACACAAAGTCTTCCACCTCAGAGCCTGCAAACTTTGATAGTTCAGATACATATCCTCATCTCAGAAATGGACCAAAACTGGAACCCTGCATCCAGATATCCCTGAATTTTTAGAATCTGACTCTGGAACTGAACTTGAAGTCTCAGGTATACTTTTTGAAGTTTGTTTTAAATGTGCTGCCCATTAATTTTGTTGGGTGACACCTGGTTATGTGAAGGAATAAATATAAATTCCTTATTCACCTTTTCCACACCATTCATGATTTTATAGACCTCAGTTATCTCTACACCTTAATTGTCTCTTTTCCAAGCTGAAATGTCCCATCCTTTTTTAATGTCACTTCACATGGAAGTGGTTTCACACCCTTGATCATTTTTGTTGCCCTTTGCTGCACCATTTCAAAATCTGTCTTGGAGATGGAATGACCAGAATATCATGCAGTAGTCAAGGTGTTTTCATACAATGGATTTATATAGTGGCATGATGATTTTATCCATCCTTTTCCAAATGGTTCCTAATATGGTTAGCTTTTTCAACTGACATAGCACATTAAGCAGACATTTTAGAGAACTATCCACAATGGCTCCAAGATCCCTTTCTTGAGCGGAAACAGCTAATTTAGATCCCATAATTTTGTATGCATAGTTGGGATGATGTTTTCCAACGTGCAATAATTTCATTAGCCATTTTGTTGCCCAGCCACCCAGCTTTGTGAGATCCCTTTGTATCTCTTCAGTCTAGTATCCAAGATTAAGTCCAAAGCACTGTGTTATCTGCAAATTTTGCCATCTCACTGTTTAGTCCTTTTTCCAGATAGTCAACATGTTTGCAAACTATGTCTGGCACCCATACTCATTCCTGGGGGAAACCTCTCCCCATTCTGAAAACTGGCCATTTAATCCTCTCTCTTGTTTTCTGTCTTTTAAATGGTCCCTGATCCACGTGAGGCACTTCCCTCTTATCCCGTGACTAAGGCTATGATTCTATCACAGAGATAATAGAATCTGTGATTTTGTGGGATACGTAACTTCTTCTGGGGCTACCCTTCAGAAAAATTGACTGGTGGTTTATTATTTAAGTATGTATTATTATTATTATTAGGAATATACCGTTTAATTTGAACTCTGCTCTGGCGTTAATATGTTTCCATGCAGCTTGCAAGCGTTTCACTTTTGCGACTTTGCCTTTTAGTGTCCATTTAATGTCCATTCCTCATTTTTGCTCTTCTTTTTGAGGTTAAACCCTACTGTGGGGCTTCTGATATTTAGCCCCTCACAAGGATGTTAAATGTAATCATAATGACCATAAATATAACCAAATGATTCATCTATATTCACCTCTTGGACCAGATCCTGCAAGTCTCCCTTTGTGGGTTCCAGGACTATCTGGTCCAAGCAGCAGTCATTTATAGTGTCTAGAAATTTTCTCTATCCCATCAGTGTGGAGATAATAAATAAATCAATAAATAATAATAATACAGGGTTTTAAATAAGGCTCCCTCCCATCCCGCTACATTATAGCCTCTCTAATCTCCCTGAGCATTTCACAATTACCATCCCAGCCAGGTGATCAGTAGTATAGTCCAAACACTATATTCTACTTATTCAAGCATGGCATTTTTTTCTACGGAGTTTCTATAGTACAGTCTGATTCATTTCAGATTTTTATTATATTTGGCTCTGCTTTTTTCACATATAGTGCCACTCTCCCACAACCATGACCTATTTTGTCATTCCTGTATATTTTGTATCTTGATATTACCATGCCCCATTGCTTATCATTCCACCAATTTTTGATAATGCCAATTGCATCATCATCATCACAGGCATCCTAGTTCATTTCTAGCATTTGTATACAAACACTTAACATATCACTTTTTAGCTGTGATGTGACTGAATGGGACTCCTCTATTAACTGTTTCTCTTCAGTTCCCAGCTGGACTTTATCAACATCCATCCTCACCTCCTTACAAGGACTCCTTTTTTAGTAGATTTTTCCCTAAGGGATAGCTCTACCCCAAACTATGCTCTCCACACAAGTTGGCTTTCCCTCAGGCCTTAGTTTTAAAAGAGAACTCTTATTTCTTTGTAAAAGAACTGAAGAGTTCTAGCATTGGCAGTGATTTGAAAAGGAGCTCAAGAGTCTAGGATGGTCTGGGAGCCAGTGTGGTTCCTGCCATAAATTGGAGCACGAAGTGCTCCAATTTAAGGCAGCCTCTAATAGCTACCTCTAGGCTACTTCAAAGTCTGGACAGACAAGAATCCCTGATAGAGATGGTCATGCTTTCCACACAGCCCCTCTCAAGTCTCTCCCCCAACAGCTTGGCATGCACAGTAACCAGTATAGAACTTCTTACTGTGTTCATATGCTGTGCCTGTGCTGTGTGAAGTCTTCCCAAGGCCTCTAACACCTGCGACTCCTATAGGCCACTGGTGTACCAAGGCCACATCTGCTCTTTTGGTCTATCATATTGGTGGTATCATTTGTTAATTATTCTTCCACTGTAAGACATGTGACAAGAACTCAAATTTCAAGACAGGTTTTGTTTACCAAAAAAAGTGTTGTCTTCTTGAAGGCCAGCTGCCAGCAAGTTTCCTCATTTCTAGTACCTTATTTTTACATTGCTTACAAAGAAGGAATTAAAACTTATAACCACTAAGTTCCTTGTTTCTGTATTACCATAATGACAGTGAGATAGGTTAGTCTCATTTGAGGCAGTACAGTGAACTGACAGGGAAAATCTAAATGGTATTTAATACTTAGAAAAAGCTATGACATTATGTACTACTTTAGCAGCAGACCTTCCTGCACCGCTATCTATAACTTTGAGTAGGTACTGTTTCCAGTCAAGTTCTTCTGACATGCTTATAAAGAAATACACTCATAATTGAAATGCTGCTAAATAATGTATGCAAAAAAAAAAAAAAAATATCAAGAATGAGATTATTGAAGAAAACCAGCAAGTTGTAAGGTGTAGTTCCCACCCCATTTTGTAACTCCATCTTCTTGCATATGTTTAGTTTTACATTTAGAGGATTAGTTTAGATGTCATCTGACAACACTTTTTTTTAATAGTTTCGATATAGGTAATTTTAGAGTAATTGTATCACTCAGTGGCAGAAGAGGGTTAAATATGATTACTTACAATTCTGGGATGGTTAAGTAGAACTCTCTTTCACTCATGCAGAAAAAGGTACTTCATGGTTGTGAATTGCAAGAAGCAGCAGTTTGTATATTCAAAGGGAAAGTGCGAAGGAGGAAACTATTTATGTTGGAGCTGCACTGACTGAGGAGTGAGTATGTGGGAAGCTGAGGTCACCCATCATTATTGGTGTACTGGTTTAGACTCCGATTTCCTTCAAATTGCACATTCATGCCAAAAGTCATGGAACTGTGCACCTTAAATTAGGTTTCTAAATCTTTACTGGGATCCCTAAACAGTTGCCCTGATTTTCAAATCTGCTGAGCACTTGAAGTCAATGGCAATGTTAGGGGCTCACTGAACTGATTATTCCCACTGGTAATTAAAAGTTCTTAAAGCTGATTCCACTGGCCTATGGCACATCGGACATGCCAAGACATGGAAAAGGCCTAGCTGAAGAAATCCTGCACTGGATCAGAAACCCCAAAGGGAACATTCCGGCTGCAACAAAGTAAGAATAATCTCAGAGCTGGTCTAACTCACACAAGGGGCTTCAGGCAATCTCAAAGACTGGAAACAGAGTAGCAGTAGGTAAATCACTTCTGCCCTCCACACTTCTCAGGGGCATTAAATGAAGAACAGCACCAGCTGAAGATGTAACCTATTTTTATGCAACTGTTTTATCTGATGGAAGTAATTGGGAACGTAATACAAGAAAGAAGATCAGTTGGTAAAGAAGAATTTGTCATGCATGCAAGAGAAGGAACAAGAGCACCAGGCTGGATAATGAAAAAGCATCAGCCAAAGCTGAAGGTTGTCTTCAGACTGCCATCAATATTTGTGATACTCTAAATTTACAGGTTGAACCTCTCTAGTCCAGCAACCTGGGGACCTGAATAGTGTCAAACCAGGGAATTTGCCAAATCACATGAGGTCAGTATTGTCTAGCAGCATTACCAACACTTCCTGGGCTCTTAGAAGACATTTAGGGTAAATTAGAGCTGAGCAACAGCACAGAACACTGAGAACAAGGACTAGTGGCTGTAAACAAACTTTATGGACTGAAGGAAACTTGGCTGCATTCATGATAAGTGGACATGTGGCTAACTAAAAATCACACTGGACTACAGATGTTGCCTGACCATAAGCCAAGATATTTTTATCCAAACACAAAATAAGAGGAAAGTGTCATCCTAAATCTTGTGCTACTGAGAGGTCTACAGCCAAATTTTTGCTAAGACATGGAAAAGAGAATATAGAGAAATCTGGGGCGGATGCATAGGTAAACACTAAGTGAACTGAGCAATATTATTCAAGACACTACTCTTCTCACTCACTGCTTACATACTGTACTCAAAGCGCTTTTACTCCACAACAGAAAAATTTGCAGAAAGAGGACAATGGACTGAAGCATTTGCAGAACATGAAGAAGCAAAGAGTTTTAAGGTTTTATTGAAATTGTCTATCACACAATACCTTAAAGTGCAGTCTGCTCTGAAGAGTTTATAAAATTGTCAGCTTCTCTGCCTGTGTGATTCATTGTTGCATCTGCATGCTTTAGCAATGAAAAGACATTTTCTATCCCTTTCTTACCTTGTTCCTATCAAATTAAGAGTAAACAAACTGGATTCCATTCCTTCTTGAGAATAAAACAAAAGTTGTTTATTAAGTTCCAATTACTTACACCTGCCAAACCTCACTGAAGGCAAGAGTTTCACTAAGGCATGTCTAATACTATAAACTTAAATCAACCCATGTTAGGTCAACTTATAGCCACAATGGTACTGTGGTAGTTCACATTTAAAACAATTAACATGGAACCCACAGATGCTGTTTTTACATACACAATTATGAGAGAACCACCTTATCTTAAGTAGAGTTGTATAATATGGCAGTATGCAGAGTTCAGTGGAGACAGACTGAGTAAAGCAGTGTTTCGAGGAGGGGTATTCGAGAGAAGTCGAGGGGAAGGGGGACATCAACAACTAAAATTTGGAGAAAACTGAATTTTTATTTTAAGTTTTAGAGTGCTTTATTATTTTTGTACTTTTTACACCCAAAAATTTCATCGCCTACCCAGCTACAATTAAATTGTTTAAACAAATGTGTTGCAATGGTAGAAAAAAAATTGTGTGCATCTGAAAACTGTAGGTACTGGGGGTAGTTTTAAAGGGGTAGTTTATAAAAAAAGGTTGAGAAACACTGGTGTACAGTGTTGTGATTGTTTCCCTTTTTGTGAGGGTCAGATCTTGCCTTCGTGAATTAAAAAAAAAGAAAAAAGAGAGTATTAAAAAAGAGCTTGGAATTTAGAGATTTAGAAGACACGAATAAGAAGTTCTTCACATTTAAACAGTATTGAAAAAATGTTATTTCATCTGACCAGAAACATTCAGAATCAGAAGTACTAATCTGGAGAATCTTCTGGATTACAGAAGCATTAACTATTGCAGAATTTTTGTTTGGCGAGATATATAGAAATTAGATTTCTCATGATTTTAACACAGGATTTGGCTTCCCAGAAGGCTTCTGTGTAGAGCTGAATTTTAGTCTTCAGAAGAGTACTATAGCTAAATGGTTCTTTACTAGGAAATATAACATCTTTGTTATGAGAGATTTAAGTGATATAACCATTAAGAGAAGATTCCTCTAAACTTTTAGGTATCACATCCAGTGAAGCTATAAAAGCAAAAAAAAAAAAAAAAAAAAAAAAAGGACCTAGCCTCAAACATCTGCTGGATAGTAAATACAATACATTAGGAAGTAGGGTTTCCAGGTGTCCTGTTTTGAACCAGACAGTCCAGTATTTGAGCTTTCTGTTTGGAAAACAAATTGAGAAAATATAAATGTCCGGTATTTTCTAAATACAGTAAAACTCCAATTGTCCGGCATCCAGTGGTCCGGCACTCCTGATAGTCCAGCACCAACTGGAACCTGGAAGTGCTCCGGCCAGCCGGACAATTGGAGCTACTCTGCCCCTGGCTTCCCCAAGTCAGCTGCCACTGACCGGCGGCAGACTTGGGGAAGCCGGGGGGCAGAGCAGCTGGGGTGCTGCCGGGTTGGTCCCGCAGCGCCGTCCTCTCCCACGCTGCGCAGTTCCCCGCCGACCCCCACCCCAGACCCCTCATAGCCCCCCTTCCGGTACTCCAGCATATCTGATAATCTGGCACCCCTCTGAGTCTTAAAGGTGCCGGATTATTGGAAGTTTACTGTTAAATGAAATGTAGATGGTTATGTAATGTCAAGTGGGTCTGGTATTTTTGTTGAAACTATCTGGAAATCCTATTAGGAAGGTATAGAAATATACAATAGGTAACTTTATTAAGGTATATCTCTTATCTATACATTTAAAGAATTTCTCTGACAAGAGAGAGACAGATTCCATCTGAGGCATACAATTGCTGCACAGGAGCTGCAGTCTCCTGGCACAGACACAACATAGGACTAGTACATAATGCTCTCCCCCTTAGGCCTGCATAGAAGGCATGTTGGTGACATGGCTAGAGAAACCAGTAGCGGGCCCACAGGAGCACTACGTGGATTCTGGGCAGCATTGCAGCCTAGGTTGGGCTGTCATTGCTCTGAGCAGCTAGGAACAGTTTTAATTTACACCAGCATGCGATTAAGGCCTACATATGTGGAATGGTATGTTTGGGGATTGTCATACATGGTAATTAGATTCAGACAAGTTCAATAAGCTATATTCAAAAGAGGTTAAAACAAAGCCGAATTCCTTCCCCCCCCACTCAAATTGCTGCCCCCCAAAAAACATCATCATCATACATAACCAGACATTTAGACTCCATCTCAACCAAAAAGGCTGAAAGTGCCTCCCCCTTCCCACTTTTCTTCCTCCCTCCCCTTTCTCAACTGGCAGAAATGTGAAGGACTCATTTATTTCAAATCACTGGTACTCAGTGATCATTTTAATGACTTAAATAGGTGTTCACACACTTCATATCACAACCTGAAAAGCAGTGAAGGTATAGACCATTGCTTCTTGTAGTTCACATCTTTGCTTGTTTTTTAAATTGACACAAACACGTTATAATGAAATTGACCGAGACCAACTCATCTCATACAATATACAGTTGTCAGCTAGTAAAAATACAGACCCTGATCCTACAAGCTGGATTTGTGCAGCCGCTTGAATCAATGGGCTCAGTACTCTGTCCACTCAGATCAACTTGCAAGAGTGGGGCTTTAGTCATGATCGACTCGGATCTGTCTCAAGATGGTGACCCTACTGGTTAAAGGCTTCATAGTCAACAGTAACTTGAACCACACAGTCTGATTTTTAAAAACAACAAGGAATCCTATGATACCTTAACAGATGTATATATACACACCTGTCTCTGATTTCCACTCCTGTTCATCTGATGAAGTGGGTTTTACCTATGAAGGCTTATGCCCTAATAAATCTGTTAAGGTGCCATCGGACTCCCCATCTTAGCATGTGCAGACTAATACAGCTACCTCTCTAAGACAGATTTTAAGTTAACAAGTCAGTTATTTGTCTGTATATTTTAGGGTTTTATTAATTGGTGGAACTAACTGGTCTATTCAAAATTAATGAAAAAAAACCCATTGAATCTCTTAAGATAAAAAAGTGCAACCTTCCCTGCCATCTGTCTCCTATAAAAAAAGTAAAACCATCACATCACTAAAACAGACATGAGCAAAAAGGACTTCTCCAAGCACACTGACAAAGTGGCAGTTTTTACTTGTAGGCTTCATTATAGCAGGCCTCTAGGGAGCCATGACTAACAGTATTCTACTCAAAACACTGGATTTGTATTCACATGAACCAACATAAAAACAGAGGAATCTGATGTGGATCATTGGGGGCACTGAAATTAAATTACTATTAAATGAGGGTGAATTGGTGACACATCACTACTCCAATGAGGCTATTTGGAGAAATGTGACCAGGCATAAAGTGTACAAGATTAAGTATTAATCACTTGCAGATCCTGGACAAACTGGAAGGAGATCTAATTATGTTCTGCAATAAATGACTAGCAGAATCTTAAAGAAATTTAGCCTTTCTGGAATGAATAAAATATGCTCCCACCTACCAAACCTTTTGGGTCTGAATGGTGCTAATTTCAGACTGACACTTTGTGAATCTCTGAATATAGGAAATAATGATCCTCAGAAAGCAGGGACTCATTTTGCAGTTGAATTCAAGACACCTCTATCTAGCCTGTAGACTAGAAATACTTGAAATATGTACAAAAACTGTATGTCTCTACATCTCTAGGAGAGACAGTTGGTTCATGCAAAGTGTTCCTACAGACCCTTACTCACTTGAACAGACCTTGGGGCAAGTATGTTTTTAGTCTCTCACTGCAAGTGATGCATGATTTTTCTATATAAAGCAAATGGGACCAGTTGTACGAGTAAGGACTGCAATCATATATACATAAATAAATTCTGGTAAAATATAATTCAAAATGTGAATTACAAACCCAAGATGATTACATGTTTAGTATGTGAACAATTCTGAGTATAAGGGAGTCTAGATTACAGAATATAATGAACAAAGACTTTTTCTCCGACCAGTCTACATCTCCATGGAAGATCTTCTATTAAAATTAATATTTGGTAGGCTTATGCTAGGGGTGTTAAGAGGGGGCTATTTAAATAATCAAGTAGTCAATAAAAATTCTATCAGCTACTCAATTAGTCAATATGCAGCCTGGCTCATGCTGGATTTGGGACCAAACCTCACTGACTCTGCAATTTAAAAGGCAGTAGGAGCTGAGCAGCCTGCCCCCCAGCTCCTACTGCATTTTCAATTGTAGAGCCACAGTGGGGTTTGGTCCCAGACCAGAGCGAGCTGGAATTGAGCTGGGCTGCCTGCCCACCCAGCTCCTACTACATTTTAAAAGACGAGCCTGCGGCAGTTCTGCATTTAAAACGTAGTAGGAGCCAGGGGGGCAGGCAGCCTGCTCCTACTGCCTTATAAATTGCAGAGCCATAGCTGGGTTTGGCACAAGTCGGGACTGAGCCAGGCTGCCTGCCCATCCAGCAGCAACCCCTGCACCCCTCTCCCTCCGATAGATGCAGCAGCGATGAGGTGAAGGATGGGCACAGAGATGGTCCTGGGAGGGAAGGATCACAGAGATGGTCCTGGGAGGGAAGAGCTTTTAAACCTGCTCCCCCCAGCACCTCGGATACGGAGGCAGCAGGGCAGGTAGGGGAAATGTGAGTAGTTGACTTGACTGCTGATAAGCATAGGCTTATGGGTAGCTGACTACTCCCTTACATCCCTAGTTTATGCACAATAACAGTTTGCTAATATACATGCAGTAGTTGCCATTATTCCAGACAATTACTTCACAAGAACTTACTTTCCCCTCCAAACAAGAGGGGAGCAGGCAAGCTACAATCAAAGAGATGCTCTTTGAACAGAGCAGCAGGTGCTGCCCTTTACTCGGGGATAAGCTGAAATGCTCCAACGAGCCCAGTGGTTCTCAAACTACAGGTCACAACCCAATACTGGGTCACAAAATATCAGGCACTGGGTCACCTCGCTCTAGAGTGACCAGTGGGAGCACTAAGGCAGACTTCCTGCCTTTCTCGACACCACAGACTATGCGCAGCAGGTGCAATGTGGTCCGTGGTGCCAGGATAGGCAGGAACCCTGCCTTAGAAGCCTTCCTGCACTGCTGATTGGGAGCTGCCAGATTATGCCCCCCCACCCGAACCCTGTACTCAATCCCTTGGCCCCAGCCCTGACTCCTCCTCCTGCACCCCAATCCCCTCATACCCAGACCCACTCCAGAACCTGCAGTCTGGTCAAAAGATTTGAGGTTTACAGGCTCTTTTGAAAAAGCCTGCCGTTTTTGAAAGAACCGCATCTAGACTGCGGTTTTACTTTTGAAATGGCGCTTGTTTGAAAGAGCGCCATGATGAGATTATGCAAATGAAGTGCGGGATATTTAAATCCCCGCTTCATTTGCACTTTCGAAGTGCCTCATTTACATCCCTCTGTCGACAGAGGGATGTAATTAGATGTAGCCTCAGTAAATCTGGCAGAATCTGCTCCTTAGTTTGTTGTAGCAATGCAAAATATCTGCAACCACACTCAGAAAGGTTTAGCAGTGAACATCAGAACCTTTAAGTCCTGTGGGGAAAAAAACTAAGCTGTTTTCCTTAACTACTCAGCATTCTTAAAATTCTGAACCTAAATGTAAACTGAATTCTCTTATGTGCTCATGAAATAGTGAGCTGTTTTAGGAACGCAAGAGAATCCTGAACTCATTTCTTGGCAGGTACTTAAATAGCTCTCATTTTTCATACATGGAAACATTATAATAGTCTTGTAATATATGCCAAAGAGCATACAATTTCATATTTTTAAAGAAAGATCTTAAAACCACAATAGAACAAAAAATAATTGCCACTTCATTGCCCTACTAAGGTTAACTCTACACTCTTTAGTGGGTGTGACATCACTAGCCTAATTCATGCTTGAAAAACCTCATTTGGTGAGAGCTGGTACTCCATGACTGAGACACATTAAACACATAAATGGTTAAGGTTAAATTCATTTGTGTTCTGAATGCCTATTTCACCCTCATTATTTGAAGGCATTCAGAACATGTAGTCCCTATGGCTATTGCCTAAGTACTTGCAATTTATCTCTAAAGGAAAAGCATGATAATGCTATGCACACAAAGAAAAAGGAAACCAAAGAGGAGTCCTTACAGTTGCAGAGATCTACTGAATCTTACTGCACACTTTTTTTGTTTTAAATCCTGACAGCAACAGCACTAGAAATGTTGTTTAGAACTTTCCTCAGTGGAGGAATAAGCCTGACATGTTTTAATCTTACACAGGAGCACCATCTTGTATCTGTCTGATTCAACAGCTAGAGAACTGAAAAACAGCAGCAAGTAAAGCCAGGCCATTTTTCAGCAGCCTGTGAGCTATCAGTGTACTATCTTATTTTTAACAGCATTGATTCCTTTCATAGAGTGACAGGTGCTTTTAGAGTTAAGGAACCTTTTCAAGGTATCATACAGAAATGGTACATGCTGTGATTTATTACATCAGTACCGTGGATGCAGGGATCACTGTTCATTTACTTCCATACACTTAGCTTTAAAAGGTGACAAGGATAGACTCTTGAGAGGAAATAATTTGCAATCAGTACCATTTCAAGAGAACACAGGCCCAATTCTCTTCTCTCACCAAGTTAAATCAACTGGGTCAGACCTTCTGATGCTTAATCTGTTGTAGCTTTGCTGAATTCCACAGAATCAAGCCACTTTACACCAGGAAAATATCTAGCCCCTTGACTTTAAAGTAGTTACTCCTGATTTACACTGCTAAGTGAAGAGAGTCAAGTTCTGTGTGTGCAGAGTTGCTATTTTTGAGAAAAATCACTGCTTAAGATGTGCACTATATAGGGTAGAAACAGATAGTTACACTTACAAAGCATACAGTAGCATTTGCAAACAAATGCATGTTTGCATATGCACTTTTAGAGCAGTGAGTGGTAATCGGATTATCGCAATTGTAGAATTTACTAGCACAGTTACCTGTCTGTTCCAGTGTGTGCCTCTCTATTAGGTATCTATTTTTAAAAGTCTGGCTTAACAAAAACATTCTAAACTAGTTATTTTCTCCTTTAGCTAGCTTCCAGTGCCAGGTCTGACATGAGCAGCACACAGCACACTGACGTCAGAGGGGAGAGAAGTTATCAATGACCATGGAAATAAGACACTATACAATGAAAATAAGCTACATACGGAAGGCTCCCTTCTACCCTTGATAATGCTTGTATGGCATTAAAGTAATATTTTCAGGTCACCTTTAAATGTAGTATCCAATTCCATCATAATCTAATGCTAGATTGCTGGATTTACTGCATCACAATCCAAATATTATAGAATATCTGAAGTACCTGCCCTACCCTCAGAATTTGGCCTCATTTTCACCATCCGACTAACAATAACACTGATATTACGGGCAGCGTGATAAAGATACACTTGCTTTTAATAAATCACACTCGTGCTTTTTCTTATTTACTTTCCTCAATCTCTTAAGATTCAAAACACATTATTACCAAAATTGACAATTATATATTCAACAAAATGGTAAACCTAAGATTATTTGCTCATACTACACAAAAACGTTAGAATTTACAGAAGCTTTCTTTGTTGGTTTGTATCCTCAAGAGCAGAGCCAATATAGCCTGTACATTATACAACTGCTCTTTTCAGAATAAGCTAAATCTGAGAAACATGATGGGTATATTTTATTTTTAGAGACACCAACCAAAAGCAAAGAAATCAGCAAAGTCATGATGGAGTTCATTCCTGAGCCCTTACAGCAATCAGGTTATCCAGCATGAAGAGCATGAAGTACTGTGTACTCTTATTAGGTTCCAGTCTCTCCTCTTTTCAACAAAAAGATATGTTCTCTCTTCTCCTATAATTCCTAAAGGGCTTCCTTACTATATTCTTTAAGCAGTGAAAAGCCTTGTACTATACTTTAGCCATACATGTTCTGGACACTTCTGAAGAGTGTTAAGGTCTGAGCTGTGAATAAAATCTCTCTGTACCACACATGCTCCAAAGTCTCATGTACACATCCATCCTTCCTGTGAATAAGGAGTAAGCACTCCTGAATAACCTGACCATATTCTGGATTAGTGGAGATACTAATTATTATGCTTGTTCCTCTGAAATGATGATATTGCATTGAAGTGATATATGTGCTGCCAATCTAAATGATAGAATTGCAAGCTTTGATAAAGTTCAATGTTAAACATCAAGGAGCATTTTCATTTTATTCACAGGCTAAATTTCTGTAGATTGTGTTTGCAAAAGTTTATCTTTATTCCATCAGTCTCAAATTCTTTGTTAGTTCAAAATTCATATTAGTTCTCGTCCTCTAGTTTTACTACTAGCTAAGAAGTGATTTGAGGATGGGCAGAAGAGGTCTTAGTGATAAGTTTTTACTTTAATCATGTGCTTAATCCCTGTTGAAGTTAAATATGTGCTTAGGTACTTTGCTGAATCCAGGGCTTTTTGAGGGACAATCTTAAGTTGTTTTCACAAAGGATGTCCTTCAGAAAATCTGGTATCTGCCCCATTATGCAGCCTGTCAAGTCAAACACATTAAACCTGAAAAGGGTATAACGACAACAAAAAAGCTATAAGCTAAATGCAGTTAGGCAACGGACAGTTTATAATGAAGTCTCTCCACTACAAGCAGTAGTTCTAACTTGTATTGAGAACACTTTGGCTATGTCTACACTGCAGAGCTTTTGTGGGATACCAGAAGTATCCCGGAAAAGCTCTGCTGTGTCCAAGGAACGCATCCGCTATTCGGAACAATTTCTGAAAAAGCAAACATGTTTTCAGCATCCCTGTATTCCTCATTGTATGCAGAATAAGGGATGTTCGGAAAGAGGAAGTTTTTCTGAAATTTGGCCCCGTGATGATAGGCCAAGTTTTGGAAAAGCCTCTTCTGGAAAAAAAAAAAAAAAAAAAAAAAATACGCAAATTGCAGTTCTTGATTTGACTATCTTTTTCCGATATAACTCTGCAGTCTAGACATAGCCTTTGACTCTGCCAAGAGAAACGTGAAAGGGAAAGGACAGGGTCTGGCCAGTCACTAAAATAACTCCAAAATAAAACACAGCTCTTATATCTGTACGTACAGTGCCTTGGTCATGTGTTGTAGGACAAAACAAACAGAGGGAAAGGCAGAGTGTGCAGGCAGACATCATACTATAGCTTCCAACTCTTGATACTTTACTTGCTTCTGTCCTCCCAGATTTCTGCAGAGTCACTGTCCAAAGTCAGTCAGCCCCTTCAGGTAGCAAGGTACAGAAACAGCTGATGTCTCTCAACTCTAGAGTGGCATATAGCATTTTTCCACAGTAGAGTTCAAAGGATTTACTTTCAGTCTTATTGGCATCTTTGCAAAATTGCTCTTTTTATAGATTAATACAACTAATGAAGTATATGATGATGAAATGTATTTCAGGTTGACCAATATATTAATGAGGTTTTCTTAAGTCTTGTTGAAAAACTTGATGTATTTCTCTATTTAAGGCTAAAACTATGCCGTGGAAGAAAATACTAATGAATCGTTCCTGCAATCATTACTACTGTATTAGGAAAAAGGTGATGGGATTTTTTAAATCATGCATTTCAAAGCTGCCTAAAGGAGTTAGATGTCCAACTTCCACTGAAAGCTTTTGAAAATCCCAGCCTCAACATTATCAAAAGAACTATATATTTTTTCCTTTTGCAGACCCCATCCTTTCAAATTTTTTCTGACCGCCAGCTTTGTATCAGAAAAGGAAAACCAAGAATAGGAGCAGTGATGTGAAATAACCCTACATATATAGTAATTCACTACCATCACCATTTCACCCTCCTTGTCCCATATCGGAGATTTTGCCTAAAAAGCATATTTATCTTTTGTCTAAATTAATGTATGGTCATATAATGATGATTTGTCAAATGGAGCTCTTAATTTGCCACTGATCTTTGAAGTCCTAAGACAAATTTTTGTGGAAATGGAGTATGGTTTGAGTATTTACACACATATGGATTATATAAATTTGTGTACATGGTGTGGGAACATTTTTCAGTGCAATGTGTAGCAAGATAGATATGTGACCTTACCAGGAGCCATCCAGCTAAATTCCAGTGCATGAAAATGAAATTCTGCCCCACCTATTATATATAAAGTAATTTATTGCTAGGCCATATATACTAGACAAGAGGCAGAAAAAGATTTTGGGAAAAATATTTTTTTACAGAACCAACTATCAGAGTAATGATTTTATCTGGAATAAAAACAAATGAACACACACACACACACACACACACACACACACACACACACACACACACACACACACACACACACACACACACACACACACACACACACACACACACACACACACACACACACTCTCACTCTTCTACCTCCAAGTTTGGAGACCTCTCATTTTCAATATACAAGTAAGCTTGTTTTTTCTATACCAAAAATGTATAGACATTTATTTACACTGTGTGATACCTATAATTTCAGATCAATTACTCAGTAATTCCAAATAAGCCCTGAAATTGATCTCAGGTTAAAGCATTTCTGTCTTTCCCATCCCTCCCTCCCACCCCAAGTGACAGACAGCAGGTTATAATCCCCAGTTGCAGATAAAAGCTCACCTTATTACAAAGTCATGGCTGTCAATCTCCTTTCCACATTCACTGTCCAGGAGGATGCCAGAATTGCCCACAACTGCACAAGTTTTAAACCGTCGGTTCTTCATTGGTGAAACTTCAGGAAGGAGGCTATGCAAATCCTGAGAAATGTTCAGGGTGCGACGTCTGTCTAGCACATAGTGAATTACATCTCCTGGCTTGAAGCTGCTTTTAACAACTGAGACATCTCTTTCAGCATCCAAAAATCGAAGAATATTCTTCCTATTTTGAAACACAGACAACATTCATTCCTCACAGTTAGGCCATCTTTTAAAAATAGGGTTAAAAACCATAACATAGAACAGCATGAGGTTTCAGATTTTAATTCCCACAGTATCAGAGTATGGCCATTTCAGGTGCTATAAAGATATGCTAAGACTCCATTAGAAATCTCTTAATTAAAAAGTTAAATGTGACAAGCAATTAGTCATCTAAGTGACCAAAGATTCAAGGTTTAAAAGTTGGACAGAGTATATACATGGTAACTGGTTTTGAGTAGCATTTTTGAGAACTATTTGGCATATGAGTTAATGCACAGATTCCAAAATGAACTGCATCATATCATTCTATTAGCAACCTGTACGTTAAAAATTTTTTACAAGAATTTCAATGTAGCCCTTGTATCTTTAAAAAAAAAAAATAAAATAAAAAAAAAAAAAATCAATGAATGAATCAGCATGGTTCTCCCTGACTTGATAAAGTCATCATGGTTGGCAGCTAGACAAAACCCATTTTTAAACTTGTAAACCAAGCACTTCTGACATGAAAATTAACAGGAGATAGTCTGGATTTCCCCAGTGACTTTTTAAAATGAGATTCATTATCACACTGGCACTGTACTTTTGAAAGGTTTGAAGAATTCCTCTAATCACCATGTCCTTCAGTTTTAAGCACCAACTTGGTATAAGTATTCAGTGTTCTGGCACATGTATAATTCTTTTAGTATCTGTCTACACACAAGTTGCAGCACTAATTTAAATCAGTTTAAATTCAATTTAAACCTCACCTACAAACTTGCTGTGGTTTAATGAAACAAGTTCATTAACAGATTCCAGAAGACTCAAAAAAGGCAAATATAGTGCCTATCTATAAAAAGGGAAATAAGAACCCAGAAAACTACAGACCAGTAAGTGTAACTTCTGTGCCAAGGAAGATAGAGCAAATAATTAAGAAATTCATTTGCAAACATCTGGAAGATAATAAGGTGATGGGTAACATCCAGCATGGATTTGTAAAGATCAATCTGATAGCTTTCTTTGATAGGATAACAAGTCTTATGGATAAGGGGGAGGAGGTATAAATGGTATACCTAGATTTTAGTAAAGAATTTTATTCTGTCTTGCATGACCTTCTTATTAATAAACTAGGGAAATGCAACCTAGATGGGGTTGCTATAAGGTGCGTGCATAACTGGCTGGATAACCATTCTCAGAGAGTAGTTATGGTTCCAGAGGGGTCTGTTTTGGGATTGGTTCTGTTCAAGATCTTCATCAAAGATTTAGATGATGGCACGCTTATTAAGTTTGCAGATGATGCCAAGCTGGGAGATGTTGCAAGTCCTTTGGAGGATAAGGTCATAATTCAAAAAGATCTGGACAAACTGGAGAAGTTGTCTGAGGTAAATAGGATGAAGTTTAATAAGGACAAATGCAAAGTACTCCACTTAGGAAGGAACAATCAGTTTCACACATACAGAATGGGAAGCAACTATGTAGGAAGAAGTATTGCAGAAAGGGATCTAGAGTCATAGTGGACTGCAAGCTAAATAGGAGTCAACACTGTGAAACTGTTGCAAAAAACAACACCCCCAAAAAAAAAAAAAAAAAAAAAAAAAAAAAAAAAGATTTTGGGATGCAATAACAGATGCAAGACAGGAGAAGTGATTCTTCCATTCTACTCTGCACTGATTAGGCCTCAGTTGGAGTATTGTACCCAGTTCTGGGCACCACATTTCAAGAAAGATGGAGAAATTAGAGAAGGTCCAGAGAAGAGCAACAAAAATTATTGAAGGCCTAGAAAACATGACCTATGAGGGAAGACTAGAAGTACTGAGCTTGTTTAGTTTAGAAAAGAGAAGACTGAGAGGGGACATGCTTGCAGGTTTTCAAGTGTCTAAAAGGGTGTTACAAGGAGGGAAAAAAAAATGTTCTCCTTGTCCTCTGAGGATAGGACAAGAAGCAATGGGCTTAAATTGCAGCAAGGGAGGTTTAGGTTAGACATTAGGAAAAACTTCCTGTCAGGGTGATTAAACACTGGAATAAATTGCCTAGGGACATGGTGGAATCTTTATCACTGGAGATATTCAAGAGCAGGTTGGATAGATATCTATCAGGGATGATCTAGATGAAGCTTGGACTTGATGACCTCTCAAAGTCCCTTCTAGTTTTCTGTGATTCTAAGCTCAGTTACACTGGTGCAGACCCTAATGTAAGCACTAATTTTGGCTTAATATTGGCTTATTTTGGTTTATCTTAAGTAAATTAGAAATAGCTTTAGATGAACCAAAATAAGCCATCATTAACCCAAATCAAGAGTATCTTTCTGTGGACACTCAAAGATTTAAATCTGATTTATATCATTTTCACTTGTAGCTCTACAAGCCCAACAGCCAGGTTTAAACCAATCTAAGAGTATCCACACCAACAGTTGCAGTAATTTAGCTTCATCAGTTTAAAAATCACATCTGTAATTTAAGCAGTGCAACTGTACATTTGGACTGGGCCTCAATAAATAATTCTCTTGGTAATGCAGAAGATGGAAAAGAATTTGGTCCATTTGGTCAGAGCCCAATTATACAAATATTACCAGCTACAAATCCCAAATCAGCAAAGAATTTAAGCACATGTTTAAGTCCATCTCTATTCAATGAATTACTTACTTAAGTAAAGGTCTAAAGTTAAGTAGATATTTAATTGGCCAGAACATGGAAGTGGTGTTAGAACTACACTGACCAGGCAAAAACATTAACCTAACTCTTCCTAAAGAGAGACTGGAGACTGCTCCTTATGGATACACCATCTGGAAGGTAGAAGAGGGTTTTTAATTTCAAAATTGGTTATAGACACACATTTAATTAAAGCATATTTGTTAGCAATTAAAAGGTGCTTTCTCTCAAAAGATGTTTTATCTCTCATTGGTTCTACAACTCTAACAGGAAAAAAAAGTTCTAGGAGACATATCTTTGTCATTAAAGTCACCAGAGAAGACTCTTAATGCACAACAAGCATTTTTTTTAAAGTAAGAAAATGCTATTTTTACATAGTTTGTTTAAGGACACTGCATGGCTAATCCTTAGAACAGAATCAATATTTACCAGGAAAATCATCCTACTGTTCTAACTACTGAACAAGCTATTAAGAAGTACCTACTGGGAAAAAGGAATGGGAGAATATTCTCTGGGGTGAAAGGACAAAAACACAGCAACATCATGTAGACCAGTCAGCTACCCTGTATACTGCCTCAAGATACAAGAAAATGTCTCACAATGAAACTGGTTATAAAATATTTGCTATGATGGAATTTTCCTTACCTTTAAGGGGAAGTGAAACATGGTAAAAAAATTCTAATGTTATCTCTATCTTAAATCTAACTAAAACTGAGAGAAAGTCTTTTAGATTCTATTTTAGGGCTTATATCTGTATGAAGTAGTATCAAAGCACGTACATCTGATGATGTAGCATGCATGAAGGACCGAGAATAATGAAGCTGAGTGGGAGATATTAAAACCTTCAATGCCTTAAACATTTGTTAAATAGCAAGGCCAGGGTGGGTTGTTTTGTTTTGTTTTGTGTGTGGGGGAGGGTGGGCGGGGAGAAGAGCTAGGGGGAGGTAGAAAGACTTTCTCCAGCCTGTAAGTTTAATAGATTTTCGAGCCCGGCGGGCTTGTTACACCCAGTCTTGGGGGCTCCTGCAATAGAGATATAAATGAGTAGAATGTGAAAAAGAATGAAAAACATTTGTACAGATAGTGTTAAAAGCCTGGTAAAAATATTCGTTACATGTGAATACAGCTTTCAGAGCTGGGGCTTTTTAAAGGAAATAGTGACTACAGTTAGAAGGATGATGGCCACAATAGAAACCTTCAGTGATTAGGTGAAAATAAGTGAAATAAGAATCATGGGGGAAAAGGGTAACGGCAGTATTCGCTTTCAATACATATGATACCCCCTTTCAGTTATCAAGGTGGCCCCTTCCTATTTGTGTTAACAAATGCACAGCTATATTTGCTTGCAACAGGATTTCCCTGTGCATAGGTACTGTATACAAACTTAATAAAGAGACACAGTAAAGGCAACTAACTTTCTCTCTCTATTAACTTGAAAAAGATTAGATAGAAAGAGCCATATCTTGAACTTGACTTGTACTTATTAATTTGAATGTGTAATTCATGGCCTAAACCAGGGGTGGGCAAAAGGGCCTCTGCGGAGGCCCTGCTACTCCCCCACCGCAAGCCAATTAGGGCCTGGGGCCGGGGGAGCAACCAAAGCCTTCTCCGCTCTGCCCCCGCCCTGCGGTTGGGGGAAGCTGCATGAAGCTTCCTTCGCCCTGTCCCAGCCCTGCAAGTAGCCCGCGGCACTTCAGAGTGCCACGTGCTTCTCGCAGGGTGGGAGAAGACTTAGGGTGCTCCCCCGCCCCTGACTGGCCTGAGGGTGGGGGAACGTGCCATGCCTCTTCCAGGGTATGGGTGCCTAGAGGAAGGGGGCAAAGGGCTCCCACCCCAGACCAATAATGGTCTGGGGTGGGGTGAAACCCTCCTGTTTAGGCCCCACCCCCCCGGGTGGCCCCCCAGGCTACTTCAAAAATTTTTTTTG
This sequence comes from Rafetus swinhoei, assembly GCA_019425775.1. Classification (NCBI taxonomy): domain Eukaryota; kingdom Metazoa; phylum Chordata; order Testudines; family Trionychidae; genus Rafetus; species Rafetus swinhoei. Next base: position 63,812,124 of record CM033427.1, read on the forward strand.
GCTCTGGCAAAATTGCAAACTCACTAGTTATCGAATTACTTTTAAATGCATGAAGGTCCTGATTCAGCTCCCATTAAAAATTAATGGAAGTCTTACATACATATGTATGGGAATAATCTGAATAAAATGTAATTCACCAAAACTGTGGTTTTGTTTAGAGGACAAGTTCACAAGACATCTCTGTTACTGACATGATCATTTATTGGAAAATTCTCTTAGAAACTGAAATTGGAAGTTCAAATCATCAAAACTTTGGGCATAACTGCAGATGAATACCCATAAGTAGTTATTAGCAATGAGATTTATTGCTTTCTGAGATATTCCATGGTCTCCTTTTAGATAATAAGCTGGCGTTTTTTCTTAATATGCATTTTGAGCTTTCTAGTGATAAATTACAGTATTTGTACTGTGCCATAGTACCATAAACAATGGTGGCTTCTCCATCCTCTGCCTGAGAATTGTGCAGACAGAAGAAGAGTTGGGTGGGTAAAGTGTTTGAACTTGTAGGTTCTGCATTAATTTGTAGTCCACTAAATACTGGCTGATTTTTTTGATTAAAATCACAGAGACCACATACTTTTGCTTACCTCCCAAGGGCCTGGCCTATACTAGACCAGGCAGGTCAGCTTAAGGTACGCAACTTCACCTATGCATAATGTGTATCTGGAGTCAGCTTACCTTAAGCTGAGTAGTGGCGGCATCCACACAGCAAGAGGCCGACAGGAGCCAATGTTCAGCTTCCCTTACTCCTCACAGAAGGAGGTGTACTGGATGCTGGTGAGGGCTGTACTCAGCATTTGATTTACAGGTTTATACTAGACCCACTAACTCGAATGTTAGAAGATCGATTTCCAGAGCATCAATAGTATGGTAAGTACAGATGTGCCCAAGATGACTCACAACCCCAAGAACTGCAACGTCTAGTTTTCTGAAAGAATATGGGGTATTCTTCTAGTTATCTCTAGTAGAAACAACTCATAAGTAGAGATTGCAAAAGAGCACCATAAATATCAAGGAAGCCAGACCAATCCCAGAAACACTACAAGGTTAAGATATTAGAACTACACTGAGAGGTCCGGCCCTTGCAAAACATTAGCCTAGCTCTTACTAAACATTAAGCATACACCATCCAGAATGCAGAAGAAGGTTCTTAATTTCAAAATTAGTTATGAAAGATTTGTTAGAACAGATTTGTTGTTAATTAAATGACGCTTTCCCCCAAAAAAGGGTGTTCTTAAGTTACCTTCCTTTATCTGGCTGAATAGTTAGATGAACATTTTGCCCCCTCCACATGCACACAATTCTCACTCCTAAAGAAGTGTTGCACACATGTCTCTAAAAGCAGGCTGTGGTCCTATGTGAATGCACAGATTGTCCGTTGTAATATAATATTAATATGAAACAATATTTTTGATTGTTTTAAAGGGAACAATTCAACTTGCCTTCAACTATGCATCTGAACAGAAAGCATTATATAATTCCAGTTATTTGCAAATACTATGTATCCAAACCACACAGTACCTCACATGTAGTGCTAGCTTAGTTAAGAACACTTCTGTTTATCCAAATGCCTAGTTATCTAAAAGTTTTGGATATTGCCGAGCAGCACTGACTCTAGACATAAGCAGATGAAACAATTGCTAAGGAGCCCCCTCATTTGCTTTTTTAAAAAAGTTTATGTTGAGAAGTTTTTCTGTTTAACGCCTCCAATTGGCTAGAACTGCATCTGTCTCCCAGGCTATTTAATTTTTAACAATTCTGAATGAAAAAAAAAAAAATGTACACTTTAGTTCAGTTAGCCAATTTTTAATATTTTTCCAGGCTCTCACTATGCATAGTGATCACTAAGAAGAGACTTAACTGACTTTAGATAAGCAGTTTTAACAACTGTTTTAATGTACACATTTAGTAACTGCAACGAGCTTTTTGCAGTCTATAAAAAAATGGCATGTTTGATGTCTCAAAGGAATTACTGATTAGCAAACAGTCACCATTAAGAATATCTGCATGTGTTTTTAATTTTAAAACATCTTTGTAAGCAGTCTCTCTGATTTTTAAATATCCATATGGATCATTTTGACAGTAGCAAACACTAATTTCTCTACATAGAATACAAAAATAACAAACCCTGGCTGTCTTTTCACTTGAGCTCTACTTTGGGCTTTTTTAGTTCAGTTTTGGTACCTGTATGTATTTTTGTACAGAATAAACAAAACGCCTAAATATATAAAAGCAAACAACAAGTTTCACACATTACTAACTGCTCCTTTAGAAAGATGCTAGAGAATCATTCAGTACATTTGACATGTCATTTGTTGGTTTGCCACATATATCAGTATATTCAACCCTTTTTTTTTTTTTTTTTTTTTTTTTTTTTAACTGTACCCATCTGTGTGCTAGGCACACCACAGAAGGCACAAACAATAGATCCCAACTCTGAGGAGCTTACACTAATTGATGGATTTCACAGACAAATGAATAAAAGAGGGCACTTAAATTTAGTTATGAATATTGATTACAGAATCACATACAAAACACCTATGCACAGATCCTGTATCGAAGCCCTGGTGGGGCATCTTGCAGGCACCGACTGATCTTACTTAGCAGGAATCTTCATTCATTGCTCCCTGACTTACACTTAATACTTGGGTAATTTTCTCCCTGCTTTCCCTCAAAAGATTCCACAGTATTGGAGTTTAAAAGAGGTGAAGGAAGGTGGTCACTCATTGTGTGGGACTTTAAATATCTGAAACAAAACCTTTCAGATGTGCTTGAGTCTTCCCTGGACAAATAAGCTCTTCATCAACTCAACTACACCCCCTCTATTCTGACAGCAGTCTCTCATTCAACACCCTCCCTCCCCACACACACCCCTACTGTCATCTACTGTAGCAAGAACTCAAGGAAATGACATCAATAGGGTGTCAGTTTCTATGAGCAGATGGAGTCTCTTCCAACTGACAGACAGCCAAGCAGATACTGAATAGGGTTACCAGATGGTTTCAAAAAAAATACCGGACACACTTGATCTCAGATCAGAGGGGGGGAGGGGAGAGAGAGGCGGGAAGGGAAGAGGGACCAGCCGGGAGAGGAGCGGGGCTGGCCAGGTGGAGGTTGGGGGAGCGGTGCTGGCCGGTGGAGATCGGAGTGGGGAGGGGGAACCGGTCAGCAGAAAGCAGGGCTGGCTAGGAGGTGGTTGGGGGAGTGGGGCTGGCCGGGGGAACTGGCCGGCAGGTAGTGGGGCTGGCCCGGGCGCACGCAGATCCCAGGGTGCTGCCCGTCCCGCGCACAGTCCCAGCGGGGCACACAGGCGAGTCTGGCCCCAGGGATTCATCCCGCTCCGGCCCGGCCCCCCTCCTCTCTACTGTGTAGCTGCGTACTGCCTGGCTGGTAGACACACTCACACTGTGTGAGTGTGTCTACCAGCCAGGCAGTACGCAACTCCGTACTGATACTCATGATAATAATAAAAACGTAATTAGAAAATACCAGACATTTATATGTCTGGTATTTTCTCAGTTTGTTTCCTGGACAGAAAGCTCAAATACCAGACTGTCCGGTTCAAAACCTGGCAACCCTAATACTGAAAGAGCCAAGCAGTCTCCTCCCCATAGGCACAGGAGCATCTATCTGTTATCAAATCAACTTGTCAGCTGGCAAAGAGTACCATCAATCTGAAAATCACTCTCTCACCAGGGCAGTTACAACTGGAAAGGCAGCAGATTTGCTGATATCTCCAGTTACTAATTATGTCCCCCTCCTTCAATTAAAGGGCCCCCTCTGTTTAGGAGCATGTTCTCAAGGGCTGCCATATCAGCCTCTGCTGATTCCCTGGTTAGAAACAGGAGCTAAGGATCCACAAGGCCCAACTGATGAATGACAGAAGCTCAGACGTAAGCTTCCCCCACTGACCCTTGACCATGGAACAGCTTAGCCCTCCCACCAGTGTAGAATCTGTTTGTGTTTTTTAATTTGTGAGTGACAGTAAAAAAAGTTAGGACTTCTGTGGATTGTGGAAAGCTGCTATTTACTGGAGCAAGTAAAAATGTTAATGGAGAGAACTCAAAAGATGGTACACAATGGACTTAGGCTTTCAGCTTCCTAATGGTTAGGCCCAGCAACATCGTGAAACATGCTGTCTTTGCAGAAAGCAAAACCTACTATTAAGATCTTTTTTCACATTTTAAAAACTTTTTATTGTGGGTGTCAGGCTGATGTAACACAGCAGTGACTGCCACCTATGGCTTTTATAAAAGGTCTATACACTATGTATTAAGGGCTTCACAAATTATTTCTCCATTGCAAAAGAACTGACATCTTTATTGCATTATTCAGTAGGTGCTAGCTTTTTTATTGTGCCTCTCTCTGTATTTGCTATGGCATCTCTCACACCACAAGCACAAACACTTTATTCACATTAACAGTTGTAATAGGAGTATGAATCATCTTCATGATCTACATAGCACATTTAACATACTTGGAAAAACTAAACAATTACTTTAGCAGTCAGAACACTCTAAGGGATTGCTCGAGACATTCTGAAATTAGTCCCTATGACTCCAATGGTGTAAAAAGTATTGAGGGATAGATCTTATTTATTGTTATGCAGCGGTGGGGGGCGGGGGAAAACGAGTGGCAGAGAGTCTGTCATGGAAGCAGAAGAATAGATTGTTTCTTAGTGTTTAGAGAGTATCAGAAAGGGGGCCAGATATAGCAATGGACTATGTTTCCAAGAGGCATGGTCAGCTCTGTAGAAGTTGTTCCCAACCTTCACACAATTGTTGACCAGTATGTACCTTGGCTGTAAGAATTCCTGAAAAGGAGATGCATCTGTCTACATCCCTAATCCCCCTTGCACTAAGGCCCAGGGCAAGATTCAGCCTTGAGGCATATTCAGATAAAAGCTTCTGTTGGATGCACTATTTCCATGACATCCATGCTCACTGGGTCCTCACTTTTTGAGTGGTAATGACTTGCCATAGCTGCTTTCACATGTATCTTTCAGTGTATCTTTACACTGGTGTAATGGAGTATTTACTACTTTTAACAGCATGTGTTGCTGAGATGACACCATAGCCTACATCATTTAAACAAAACATTGTGTAATTTCAAACACTTACTCCAACAAAGATTTGATCTGCAGTAAATCAAAGCTATGCTACGCTACTCCGGTTATGTGAGCAACTGAAGTTGATCTAGCAAGATCCACTTACAGCATATACACCATGTTGCATCAATGGGAAATGCTCTCCCGCTGACTGACTTGCTCTTTTTAGGGAAGTGAAGTGAAGTACAGAAACCAATGGGGGAGTGCTCTCCCATCTGTTCAGCACATTTTCACCAGATCTGTTAAAATCCATGGCACAGCATCAATTTCAGGAGCACAATTTAGCTCCATAGCGAAGGCACCCAAAATATTTTAAAAGTTCTCCTAATGATATTTTTATTTTTGTTTCAACTAGATCTGCATTTCTCAATTGTTTCTACAATGTTAAGCTGAAAAGCTTTACACTCTTTTCTGAAATTTGTTGATAGTTTACAGCTAATATGCAGGATATAGCTCTAGAAACAAGTTTTGGAGTGCTTATTTGACACGATCCTCAACATTTCTCTTCCTTACTATAATGCTAAATGTGCTTTCTTGAAACTGGAGGAAATATAATTTGTTAACCATATGACATGTTGCACTTCCTTCTAGAACTTCAGCCGCAGGGCTGGCCCACAACATTTTGGCACCTGAGACGGGGAGCTCAAATGACACCCCCATACCCCCTCACTTGGGCCAAAACTTTGAAAGGTCTCAATTCTGCCTTCTTCTGTTCTACTCCTCTCATGGCACTTCATCTCTGTGCATCTAGAGCAGAGAGAATACAGATGTACCAGCAGCTGACAATTTTCTACACTCTGGGTCCTAGTGGCACCCCCCCCCCAACACACTCTGGCACCTGAGGCGGGCTGCCTCAGTTTGCCTCATGGTAAGGCCAGCCCTGTTCAGCCAAATACAGTGCTGAGGGTCATACTTATGGTTTGCCTTGCACAACCACGTAGATTTGTTTTCAATGGTTACACTGTGGAAAGACTAAAAAGGGCTACTACTCAGTTTCATAATTGTGTTCTCAATTACTTCCATAGCAAACTGAGCGTATTTACAAATAAAACAATGATTTTGTTAAATTACTGGCCCTACAACCTAGGATTTGAAAGTCACGAAGTGTTCTTTTGAGCTCACTCACAGTCCCCATTCCAAATTGTTCTCTCAGTTACATCTGATATAGGAATTACATTGATTTACACTAGGTATAAATGTCAATAGAGTTTAGCTATTAATTAATAAGTATGCATGAGTCATATGGGCTCCAGAGTACTAATAAAAGCAAAAAGTAGCTTAAGAGCCAGATTTTGAACAGTGTTCCCTCTAAGATTTACCATCCATAAGCGTAGTGAGTTTTGTCTTGTGTACCAATATTGAGGTCATGTGCACTTGTTCGGATGTGTGCCACTGTGGCACCCAAGTTATAAACCTCTCCCTTTCCCGCTTCTGCTGCCGTGTCTCCCACCCTCCCCATACCCCATCTGCTCCCCTGGTGCCTGCTGCCCCCCCCACTCCCACCCTTCACCCTCCTCTGCTGTCCTGCTTCTGCCCTTCTCTCCCCTCAACCCTCCTGGGACTTGCCCCCTCCCCATCCTCTCGGACCCCTGCACCTACCCTTCCCCCATGCCCACCCTTCCTCTAGCCTCCCTCCCCATCCCCTCTCCTAACACCTCCTCTACCCACCTGCCTTGCCTCTCTCCTCTGCCCTCTGGTGCCTGCCCCTCCCCTCCACTTCCCTCCCCATGTTTTCCCTTCTGTTTCACCTCCACAATCCTCCTGGCACCTGCACCTTTCCTTATACTCTGCATCCTCCTGGTGCCTCCCCCTTCCCTTCACTGCCCCTGCCCTCCCAACACCTGCCCCCTTTCTCCCTGGTGCCCACCCCCTCACCACCCTCTGCCTCAGTTCTCCTCGTGCCCCGCTGCGCCCTCACATGACTTGCTCCAACCCCACCCCTCCTTTCACAACCCCTCTTCCCCAGCACCCACTCCTCTCCTCTTCCTTCCTCTTGCCCCATGCCCCTCCACTCTCCTCTCCCACCACCACCCGGTCCTCTCCTCTCATCCCCACTGACACCTTCACATTCACCCCCACCCCACCCTCCTGCCCTTTCCCATCATTGTCTCCTCATGGCCCCCTAGCATTCGTCTCTCCTCCACCCTACCCCTTAGTGCCTTCCCCTTTCTTCTCCTGCCCGGATCTCCTCCTTTCCCCTCAACACAAGCCCCTTCCTCTCCTCACTCCTACCTTCCCCTGCTTTCGAAAGTGAGATTGGAAGAAGATATGCAAATTTCTGCAGAATTTGCATATCCTCTTTCAACACTCTAGCGTAGTCTAGATGAGCCCTCTGAATAGAAAGTGTTTAAGGGAGAAGTTTATCCATAACCATACCAGCCAGCCACAGGAACATGAGCGGACACCAGATTTTGATATTTTAGGATGGGAACATCTACAGATATTAGACTACAAGAGCGTTATGGCAATGAACTGATGTATACTATAGTAAGTTAAGATCATTCATTTGCTAACCTAAAGGAGACGGGCAACAAAACATTAACAGAGAAGAAAAAAACAAATAAAGAGGAGAAAAATCCCTATCGAAAACGTATTAGACATAGTGGGTCAGCATAACAAAGTTGTACCCCAGCCTGTGTATAGGAGCAGGCGGGCGGGCGGGGAGGAGGAAGAGGAGGCGGGCAGCAAAGTCACAATATTACAAATATTTCCTGAAGCATGAATATTGTAACTGCACACTTGGATTTCCAACTCAACAGTAATTTTAATACTGGGCCTGATCTTTGAACAAGAACATATCAAACCTCAGAGTGATAACTTGTAATGCTTCAGTAATCAATATAATTAATTTATGATGGAGTCCAGGGGTGGGCAATTATTTTTTATGGGGGGGCCACTCCACGACTTTGGAAAGTGGTCGAGGGCCGCGCTCTTCCATGATATTAATGGAGATGCAGGGTCTGGAATGGAGGTTGGATGCAGAAGGGAGCTTGGGGTAAGGGATTGGGGTGCAGGAGGGAAACTTGAGTCTGGGAGGGAGTTGGGATGAAGCAGGAGGTTGTGACCTAGGGGAGGGGACTGGAGTGCACGCATTTGGGATGTCTCCCAGGGCAGGAGAGGATTGTGATCTGGGGCAGGAGATTGGGCTGCCAGATCTGGGAGGGGGTATGGGTGTAAGAGGGGGACAGAGGGTTTGGGTATGTTGAGTGGGGGGGAGGGGGGGAAGAGTTGGGGCAGGAAAGGGTTGGGGTGCCAGAAGCAGACTGTGGCCAAGAGACTTACTTGTCAGCTGCCAAACTAGCCTGCCTGCCTGCAGAGCTTAAAATGTTTTCTAGCCAGCCTGCCTGCTTGCCTGGCCATGTGCTTCATGAATAACTGAGCCCAGGGGAAGGGGCGTGATTCTTCTTAGTTGCCTGTTATTCTAACAAGCAGCTCGCATTGGCTAATTTCTGCCAGAAACCAGCCAATGGGAATGTGCTGGGGGCGGGGCAGCTCCTAAAACTTCCCCCTTCCCTCCAGTTTCAAAACAGAAACGGAGCCCTTCAGCCGATTTTCTGCACGGCAAGCGGGGCTGCAGAGCAAGCTAGGGAGCCTGCCCGGGGTTCCCCGCTGCCTCTGCGGGGAGGATCCGGTGGCTTGGCGGGCCAAATCCAGCCCACGGGCCATATTTTGCCCAGTCCTGATGTAGTCCAATCTATGAATCAGATGCTTGATTTAAAATTACCATTTCCTTAAAAAGCAAGGAAATCACTGACATGAAAGTCATCACAATCACGGTTAGGTAATTGTTATAATAGTGAGGCAGGGAGGTCACTGAGTATAAGCTTTTCCAAATGTCAAGGGTCATAAGTATCCCACAAATTCCTTTTACCACAACTTTGTATGTGCTAATTATCATTGAGCTATTAATATTGCCTCTTTGCTTTAGTACCCAAGACATAAAAATGCAGCAGTACTCCAACAGTCCTTCACAAATTTTTAGTCCGGCAATAATCTCTTGCATAAATAGTTTTACCTGATTAAGGATGTAAGAACTTGCCCCTTAAAAAATGGCTATATAAAAACCATTTATAGGTTTTAAAGGACAAATTGAACAAAAATTCAATGCCCCAAACATGGGCCACTACCTAGACTGCCCTGCTGCCCCAACACCACAGAAAGAGGCAATCTGCCACAGTCCTTCATTGGCTATAGCATATTCCACAATCCCTACTGGCTTAGTTCTGTTAGCCAAGGCTTCATGCCTTCCCTACCCTTTCTGACCCCTGCTTGCTTGACACAGGAAGTACCAGACCCATACCACAACCCTCTGCTTTCCCTTCCCTTAGCCCCCTTGCTTGGGTACAAAGTCAGGAAGTCAGAGTATAACCTATGCTACATCTAGACGGCAGGCTTCTTTCCTGCAGAAAGATCTTCCGAAAGAGACCTTCCGAAAAAACTTCTAAAAGAGCATCCACACTGCCAAAGTGCATCGAGAAAGCAATCTGCTTTTTTGAAAGATAGCGTCCACACTAAATGGACGCTATCTTGCATTTAAAGCTGCGATTACTATAGACAGAGTGGCCACCAGGGCACCTGTGCTTTTACCTGTTCCCTCTTCTTTCGAAAGAACTCCCTCTTCCCCATCCACACATGCCTTTCAGAAAAAGGCTTCTTCCTCATAGAAAGAAGTTTACCCATGTCGGAAAAGCCCCTCTGTTCTTTCAATTTTTTTCCCCCCAAAAGAACACGATTGCAGTGTGGATGTAAGTGAAGTTTTTTCAGAAAAATGGCCATTTTTCCAAAAAAGGAAAAAAAACAAAACCTCTGTAGTGTAGATATAGCCCTAGAGTGAGAGGTTTTGGCTTCCTCTTACTGAGTGGTGTGACCATCCTAGCATCAGGTACATTATGGCCTCAGGTAACTCACTGGAACAAAAGAAAACTGCAGAGTGCCAATACCACTTCTATTTTACTCCCTCACATAGGAAATCACAGTTTTTCAAAACTCACACCTTACTCATTTAGATGGAAGTATTACTTCTTTTCAGGGTTTCAGGTCATTCAGCATGCAATATTAAATAGAATTAGTGCAGTATTTTGTTAAGCAGCAGCCACCTTTAAACTGTAAATCAAGAGTTCTAGATAAAATTGCTAAACAGAGAGTTATAGGCTATGGTAATACAAAATTAACTGTTATTCAAGGCACTCACCTTATCTGCAAGACCAAGGAAGAATTGATTTTCCAGCCTTCTACAGAATGTTGAAAGATTGAAGAGCCACCCTTCTGAATTATTTTATCAGAGCTATTGAGCATTGATCTACTCAAACTCAACTCACCATCTCTGAAATGCAATAGAGAGAAAAAAAAAAAGACACCATTAATGTAAGGTTGAGACTGCTGGGATGCTTTTTCTACATATCACAAAAAAGTGGTGTTTTATTTATATTCATGAGGAAAAGCAGAAAGAATTTCTCCCCACATCCCCACTCATTTTACATGTTCAATAAAAAAATTCCAAGAAGACCCTAACAAGAAAATGGTATTTTAGATACACAGAAATGCTTAATCAGAAAGATACATAAAGGCAATGTAGTTCAACTGCTTAAGTTATTTTAAAATTATGTATCTTGAATGCAGAGAAAACAAACAGCCCAGATTTGGGCCAAAACCTATATTCCTGAAACATCATGTATTCCCATTATTAAGCTCTGTACTCTGTCAGTTCCCCTCTCCACACAGTCACACAATTTCTCAGTTATCATGACTCTTAATACTAGGAGGCTCCCACATGTGGCATTTCAGGTTACTCAGGCATATTCTTCCTTGATCTGCTCATGGAATTTCTCTACAAGTTCACGCATGGAACAAAGGGAGACTATGTCCACAGTAACTTAAGCTTGATTTTTAGGAACTTCTGCACACGCATATGCTTTATACAACCATAAGAGTCCAAGCACGATCTTATCAAAGGTTACATACTAAGCTGAATCAGACCTGGACATTTTTTAGGTGGAAAAACTTTGTGTACTGGAGCAAGGGGTGGCTGATGAACATGTATGGAGGGATTGTGATTAAAATCAGGCAATAATAATTACCATAATGGCCAAAGAATCATATAAATCTAATGGGACACCTAAAAAGTTAAAAATAAAAATATCAAGAGTACCATTCAATCTCATTAACTCCAGCATATAGATAAATGAGGCAAAATGTGACTCCCTGAGTTCAAATTTTAGGCTCTTTAATCCAGAGTTTCTTAACCTGTGGGTCACCAGAATGCATCAAGGTTGTGTCAAAGCCTGGTGCACAGGATCACGGCCCCCACTTACATTTGGCCAAACTGCTCTTCCATCATTATGGCAAGGGGTCAACTCGATTGCAAATTTGATTGGCACTGCAACCCCATGTGCCAGTTCACAATCCCACTCACAGAAATGTTCCCTCTTCCAAATGGCCTCCATCCCTCCAATCAGGAAGGCAGGACAAACATGAGCAGCATTGAAACCCCAGAAGTCACAACACCCAGAGCAGGACACCAAACACAGCCAGCCCCACAGAACAGGAGCAGCTGCTATGGTACACATGGTGTACATAGTTAGTGTAATAAGTATTAAAGTGTATACTATATATTGTAAGAAATACTTAGTAAATCAGATTTGTTGTGCTAAAGCTATTTACTGGCCATGACGGGCCATAAAGACGTACAAATGGACCCTGAGCTCAAAAGAGCTGCTTTACCCCACACTGGATAATATCATTAGAGTTAGAATGCCTTTCATCCAATAGTATTTCAAATTATTTGACCAACTGCATGTATCAATCTCTTTGCCTACAAAGTAAGCCACCTAAGACAGACAGAACAAAAACTTGGCTCTTGTATAGAGCTTTTCATTTATAGACCTCTATCATGAACAGGAGGTGTGCTCACCAGCACCCAGTGACGAAGGGATTAATTTCCGGTACCTAGCAAAGGTGTCAGCAAGGGGGCCGGGACAACCAGTCGAGATAGAGAGTTTGAAATTTGAATTGGATATAGGTTGCCTGGCTGCTTTCTTTGTGTGGGACAGTTAAACCAGGAGTTGAGACACACAGAATTATTTAAACCCAGGCAGAACTACCATGCCCCTCCCCCACGGATTTCAGTGCAGGAGTGGACTGAACAAAGAGAAAATTAGAAATGAGCAGGGCTCGACAAATAATGTAATCTGCTCGCCCGTGGCGAGTAGATTACAACCCGGAAGACCACTTGGTGAGCCCTGGAAATGAGTACCAGGGAAATGTGAGTCCAGTTGTGCTCAGGGTAATTTTTCTTTATTTTGTGGTTTAGTTTGAACTGCTCTGTGAATCTATGCCTCCTCTCCCCATTTACTACCATCTAAGCATTGAACCAGAGGTTTTTTCCTCTGTTTTGAATTGGTTTTCCTCAGTTGCTCTGTAACATCTAGCAACCAAGTATGCTTTATCAAGTTTATCTTTTGTTTTGTAATAAAAATCACTTCTTTTAAGGTGTTTATTTGATTCTTGTGTCCTGGAAGGTCTGTCTGTGTATCTGCACGCCTCTGACTGAGGGGTCAGCTACCAGAGATTGCAGTTTGTTTTTCTCTTTTCTTTTTCAAGCTCTTTTGGGGCAAAAGAGCTTGGGGGTATCCCGGGGCTGGTTTCAAGTGTTCACCCTTGGTTTTTAAGGGATCAAAAAGCACTTGATGGTGGCAGCAAATTCCCCAAAATACGTGGGGATTCCTTGGGGGGAAGTTTTGTAACTAGTGCCTGTAGAGACAAGGTATTGAAGCTCTCCGGTGGGCCCCCACCTTCTGCATTCGGAGTGCTGGAGTGAGGAACAGCCTTGACAACCTCAAAGAAAGCAAATGGAATGCACCAGCTGTTACACACCAAGTTCTTTGGGTCAGAATCTGTTTTTGTTCTGATTGTGCAGAACCCCCAAAAAGGAGATCCTGGTTGATGATGGGGGCTCCTAGACATTACAAATGATAATATTTGGCAGTAAATAAGTAGTACAGTCTAAAATGATGAATCCAATCCAATGTAAACTGCAGCAGAATTTTAGTTAGGCTGCATAAAGTGGTTGAACGTGGTTTCACAGCTCATCCGAAAGACAGCACTACTAGCAACCCTGTAGTCCATTTCTATCATGTTGAGGCACTGATGTAGTACTAATTCGAGGCAAGATACCACCTTCTGAAAATCAACTAAATAATTGTGAAGATCTCACACCTTTATGCAAGTTATTCTTCAAGAGGGTAAGAGGATGTTGCAAAAAGTCTAAATTCTCATGTGCAATATTCCCACTAGTGTCAATGAAAGTTATCTAAATACATTCTATGGGAATGATCTCGATCAGAATTCATTTAACCATTCTGTTGCGACTCTGCAGGCAGTAATTCTGTACAAAAACAGTGAACATATTTACTGCATATATTTGCCCTACAACAGGATACCATACATGCATCTAAAGGAAAATTAAACAAAATAAATCAAGTGAAGCATACCATACAATGGTGCATTGGAGAGGACTCTGGTTTATCTGAGATAAAAATAATCCATTAAGCACTTTTACACAGTGGCATGCAAGACCGAATGAGCAATTATGTTACTTGTATCCAAAAAGTACTCTACCACTTGAAATGTGGTCAGGCCTGCTGATGAGGGGAGTGAGGAAGTGGGCAAAGGGGGCAATTGCCCCAGGACCCAGAGACAGTAAAGGATCCGGGGTTCCGAGTTGCTGTCACAGTAGCAGCAGCAGCCAGGAGGCTCAGGCCTTTTAGAATAACCACTGGAGTGCTGTGCAGCATGCTCCAAAGCCCTCCATCTCTGAAGGCCCGCAGCACTATAACTGGGCGGCACTGTGGGCTGGCTACCACATCTCTGTTCCTTTCCGGTTAAGGCCCTGCCACTTCTGGGACCACTGAGGCCCCCGCACCTGGGGCCTGGTGTTCCTATAGACCCCCCCACCCCCCCGGATGTGGTTGATTTGAGTCTACAGATACATGAACTACAGACATGATACAATAAAACATCTTCAAAAAACATGTTTTCAGGAGCTGGAAGTCTCAAATATTCTATTGCATTTGGAGCAGAGTTTTGCTCACTAAAGTGCTCTCCTTATCCCTTCTTTCTACTGATATATTAAATCAGATGTATACACCACCACCAACAAAACAAAAAAAAGCTACATTTATGTAAAGCTAAGCATGTGCCACAACCACCTAGTTCTTCTTTGTGTAAATAGTCTGACAAGTGTAACAACAAATTTGGGCTACAATCTACTCTCCAGATTTGTTTGGAACTACAACTGATATTAGTGGGAAGTGCACCTAAGGATCAAGGGCTATTTAGAACTGAAAGCGTCAACCTTGATGCCGAATCTCCTGACTTTGAAGCTACATTATATTCTGTTCACATACAAACATCATTAACTAGGCAATGTTGGGTAGAATATGGCCCAGCTGGATTTCCTGACCTCTCCTTTCTGGCCTTCAAGCAATGCCCCAAACTCACCAGAAGCAAGCTTCACACAAACCAGGATACACCAAAGCAGCACCTGACCCTGCCAGAACAACAGATGCAAAACCTGAAGACACATTTCCACTGCTGTGATGCTCAACACCCCAACACCACACCTTTCAAGTTTCATGGGTTCTATAGCTGTCTATCATAAGATGCCCTGGCTAAGGAACACCAACATCACATGCTCCAATATACATTCTCAAATGAACTCCCACATTGAAATGATAAAACACAAAGACACCATATCAGCCACAGGCAAATGCTTCTCACAAAACGGTCACTCCCACCACACTTCAGGCCTTAATCAAAGGAAACCTGCAAACCACCTTCAGAGACAAACCTGGAAGCTTAAACTGATAACTTTGCTAGACATTAAAAATTGATTCAGAGAGACTGTTTTTATGTACCATCACAATAACAATTAGGGACTACTTTCTAAATTTTAAATATTTTTAGTTATACATACCCCCAGAAGCACATATATTAGGATACATGTTTACCTGTAGACAGAAAAGCTAACTAGTTTTAAAACATCTTTTTGGGCATGCAACTAAAATATTAGCATTATATACTGCACACACAAGAAAAGTTAGATAAGGAAGGAACTTCAAGACCCAACAACTGTGCCATAGCCCCAAAGGGGAGGAATCGTGGGCACCCTGTAAGGAGTGGAGAATGAATTGACTCTCTAGAATACATACATTTGTAAAGAAACTACTTAACCGTGAGATTTTAATAAACCACATTGCAGCAGAACAGAAAAAGTTATAGCCCAGATGCGTTCTCCTTTATTAAGGGTGATACAAAAAAATAAATACATGATTAACCATGTAAAATACAAAGGGACTCCCAAGCTTAACTCTGGTCTGGAAAAAGGCAGGGTAGAAGACACAAACAAGCTTGCTGCAGCTTGGCAGAAGTGGAACAATCTGCCCGGCCCAACCGCAGCTCTGTAATTAGTGGAGTTAATGAGAGAGGAGGAGCCCTGCTATATGAACTGTTAGGTGCTTCTTTCGGGGACCGGGGCAACCTGTCTGCTCAAACAAAGGCTCTTTTTGAGGCGAGGCAGCGCTTTTCCTGTTGACTTGCAGACAAACGCTCGCAAAGCGAGTTACCCGGACATGCTACGAGGCAACCACAGTGCCTATCCGGAGCTGCTGCAGATGCTCCAGCCCCTCGGCTGCAACCTTTCAGCCAGCTGCGCACAGCTGCTTGTCTCGGTCCCGGCAACCAAGCATCCGGGAAGCAGCCGAGGCGCTCCAGCCGCGCCGCGTCCGCCCTTCCCTCCAGCAGCACAGCTGCTTGCCAGAGACCCTTGTCGGGATGAAGGGGCAGCGCTGCCCTGGCTTCATTCCAGCATAGCTGCCTGTCAAGGAACTTGGAGAGGGGATGCTAGCGGGTAGGGTGGGGAAGGGGCTTCGCACTCGCCTCCCACTAACATAGAAAGGGGGGAGGGAGGAGAGGCGGAGAGATGCGCTTGCATCCTTCGCACACCAGCCCAGCTGTGTGCGTCAGCAGCCGGACCAAACCTCTCCGAGGCATTGTCAGGCTGGCAGTGAAAGGCAGAAGGATGCACAGACACCAGCCTGTGGCTGGCTCTCCATCCTTCGGGGTGCGCACATGTACACACCGCCTTCCCAGGCACGCCAGCCGCACATGGGGAGCGAATCATATTGCACGTATGAATACAAATTCACCGACAAAGAGAGGGCCATGCCCCCCTCTAAGCACACCTCCTCAGCCCCATCGCACTCACACCTTGGTGGGTGCACGTGGAAGGGGACAAAGGTGTACCATATGCCCATCTCTCCTTCCTGTAAATGATTCACCGGGGATCCCCTATTCTTCCTCACACACGCCCATTCTCAGTGAACCCTGACAATAAGTTACGCTGCTTTGCATTTATCTCGTGCCTCCAATCCAATGAGCTCTGAGCGTTTGCAAACATTAATGAATAAAAACCTGCTGTGAATGCTTCCCCTCCCCCAAAAAAATCGATTTTACGCTTCTGGTGGCATAAATACAAACATTACAAAATTCCCCTGCGTTATTACATTTCTGCAGTACTTGTCTTTCTTTAAAAGGAGATGAAAGAATAAAAATTCTACAGTCATCTCTAGGGGACGGAAACAAAGACTTGGCTAAGAAACCAGCTTCTTCACGTTAGTTTCCAGATTAAAATAAGAAGTGAGTGACTAAAGAGAAGAAAATTAAGCCAGGAGGAAGACAGCAAGCAGCTTTTAGTCTTTCTTCTCTCGATCTATGGTTAAGACAAAAGAAACAGGCGGTTGGTCCGTGCAAGAAAAGGTTTCCAAGAGGAAACGTTTGAAGAATGAAGGGGATTTTACAATCTGCTTGCTGCTTCCTGGGGATCCGAGTACATGCAGTAACAACCATCACCAAAGTTAAAGCAATCGCCTATACAAACTTCAAAGCAACAAAGACAGAAAGAGACAGCTCCTTGTTATTGAACATTCACATTGGGAAGAAATATCAAGCCAGGAAACGATTGTGTTATTACGGCCAATATAACTACCACACAGGTGTCCCAAGCCCGCAGTAAAAAGCCCTTTCCCGGTGTTATTGCCTATATCACAAACAAACCACAAATCTGAGATGCCGCCAGTTTCAGAACTACACAACACCCTTTCCTATTTACAAGTGGTCTGCTTTCAGCCTCTTTCTGCACACCAAAAAGCAACCATTCGCGGGGCGTGCTGTATTTAATAAGCCTCAAATTACACGTTTTCCTCTCTACATCTCCCAACTCTTCATTGCGAGACAATTCTGCCGTGTCTGTTGCCTTTGCCCGCTGAACACTGAAGCAATCACCACGCGTATACACGCAAAGTTGGAACTGATGCTAGCACTGTAAAAACAAGGAAATGGGGGGAGGGGGGGATATCTGCCCAGAGAGAGATAGAGAGAGAGAGAGACAGACGGACAGAGAGAAGCAAGAAAGAGTCTGAGTCATTTAAATGTCACACGCTGCTTTTCCTTTGTCCAATCCTTCCAAGTCAAGGCTTTGCATTTACCCCGTGAGTTGCGTTTCCTGGTGCTCCTCAGTCCTCGCTATTTCTTTTGTCTTATAAAAGATCAGGAGGATACTTATCGTGCAGATAGTCCACCTCTTCCTGACGGAACGCATGTCTTCTCCCAGCCTCCCCCCCCCCTTTTGTTTGGCAGGAGTGTGCAAAACACACACACAAGACACAAAGACTCTACGCAAATTTGGGTGGGGATGAAGAAAAGAGCTGCCGCTGGTATGGGCAGAAATCACAGGCGGCGGCGGCGGCTGCTGCTGCTGCTATTGCTGCTCCTCCGCTGGGGGACGAAGTCCTCCTCCTCTCCCCTGGCGCTGCCCGGAGTCCGTGTGCGCACAGACGCGCCGCAACTCCCTCTGCCTCAGCAGCCACCCTCACGTTTCTTCCCCGTGTAGAAACCAGGCGGCAGCAGCCAGCGCCAGACTCCGCGCCGTCGCTAGCCCCTCCCTCTCGCTAGCGGGGAAATGATGAGCACAGCGCGGCCAATAAGTGGCCGGGGGGGCGGGACGACTGCAGCTCCAACTTTAAAAGGCTTTCCCGGAGCCGCGAGCTGCTCTAGAGTCAGTGTCTCGCGCCACGCGGGCTTGAGAGGCCGGCAGAAGATTCCTTAGGACAGGCTCTCCCCCTTTTCCGTTTCTGACTACAGCAGGCGGTAGGAACTACCAAGCCCAAAAGGGCAGCTGTGTATTGTGCAAGCCCCAGTAGAGTCAGTACGCTGCACAAATCCCGTGTCATACTGGTGCTTGGCACTAACTGGTGTCAATTAATCAAGTTATCCAGTCTGCAGATGGTTAGCAGTTTCTTAGATATCAGTAAAAGCAGCGGAGGGGCGGGAGTATTACAGCTGGAAAGCGTTGCAAAACCATGCCCTGTGTAATATTTTTCCAAATGCACCCTTCGTTACGAGCCAGCCACTGGATGGGCTGGCTTGAAGAATTGTTTCTCGGAGGGGGCAGGAGGAAAAAGTGGAGGGATTTTCAGTGAAATCTATCCGACAGCAATGGATAGTAGGAAAACACACATCTTTTAAAGATGGGGACTGACTTTTTAAAAGGAGGACTATAGCACAGATTGCTGGAGTTTGTACTTTGGCATGCTGGAGTTGGCTTATTGGGGGAAAAAAACACATTCACTTACCATGCTTAGGCCCTGATCCTGCAAAGATGTATGCATATGCATAGTCCCATCAAAATCAGTAGGAGTACTGGCATGAATAAAATGAAATGTATATGTCTTTGCAGAACTGGCATTTGCTGCACAGCAGCTGCTGCAATGTTAGCTGGGCATAGTCAAATCCTAACCCACTCTGTGCAATTTTATTGCTTATACCAGGGGTTCTCAAACTTTGTGATACCACGACCCCCCTCTAAGATGCTCTTGACCCCCTTGGGGGATCGGGACCCACAGTTTGAGAAATGTGGGCTTATACTAATCAATTGGATTAGCATTCAACAGGCTATTACTATCAGACTGCTACAGAGACAATTTGTATTAAATTGATAGTGGTCCTTTAATGCACAGTAAAACTGAGGAGGCAGAGAGAGACAAAACAAAAAAGCAGGGGCTGGAGAAAATTGTAAAGCCTGACAATGAAAAGTCAATCAAACACTGGTTCATTTGGGCATGTATGTACTCTTCTAGAGCCCTTCTACACTCTCACCTTCAGTAAAGTTAACATGTCAACTGCATGACTGGTGAATGAGGGGCAGGGGTCAGGAGAATGAATCCACACCAGGCAAGCAGAATAGCTGGCTCTTAGCTTAATATTGGCACAAGAACAAACAGGTATAAACTGGCTGTGAATACATTTAGGGTGGAACTTAAAGTTTCTAACCCTCAAAAGAATGAAGTTCTGCAAACAGTCTCCCTCTGGGAATTATGATGGCAAACAACTAGGTTTAAGATAGAACTTGATAAATTTACATTCATGGGATTGGAGTGAGCCATGAGGTCCTTTTTATGAGCCTATAAGGTGAACTGCATTTCTTTGCTTTAATCAACAATGTTCTTCATTTGGCACATATCCCACTAATCATTGTTTAGATTTCTTCAAAGTTTCTCAGAATTGTTTCTGGGTTGACATTCAATTTAGTCATCTGTAAATTGTAACATTAATAGTCACCCCCTTTCCCAGATCTAGAGGAGAATACTGAGGCATCCCACTTCTAACTTCTAGCTGTGATTGAAATTGGCTATATAGTCCTATACTTGACAGATGAGACACAGGCTTGTCATCTGACTAGTTAGCTTCTTTTGTGAAGAATCTTGAAAAAAGCCTTTTAAAGTCTAAGCTACATCAAGCAGTTCTTTAGCCATTATTCTGACACATTCAAAGATTTAAGAGATTAGTGAATTTTTCCTTTGTAGAAACCATATTAGACCCTATCATGTATGGATCTCGCAGGGCTTTTTAAATCACTTCAACCAATTTATTTAGCGTGTCCAATTGACCAAGTACAGATATAAGGCTTGCTGATCTGTAATTCCCTAGATCACACCTTTTAAAGTGTTACAATTTGTTCTTCTTCAACCCTGAGCTCAGTGACTTTGTTATGCTTATAAGAAGCATGTGGGATCTTTATAGGGGGAAATAGGCAATATGCCACATTTATTGAGAATACAATGGTAAAGAAGTTAGCATCTGCTTACATAGACACACACACACACCCCCCAATCAATGTTATATTTACCAGTCCATGGTCTGTGGATTCATCACGGGTGGAGGAGCTGAGGTCTATCAATCTGGACCAATGCTCCAGACATGGCAGAACGTCCCCGCTCTTAAGGCAAAATAGTTCTCCTTTTATAATAGTTCTTTCCCATCAAGATCGGCAGGGTTTTGCATCATCATGCTGTTTTTCTGACAGATGTTTATTTCCAGTTGTTTCTCTTGCTCCTTATCTTCTTTGTTCTGCCATCCTAAGCTGGTTTCTATCACAAATGTTTTGTCCAACTGATAAATGCTTGCCTTCTTTCAGAGCCATCTATTTGTCCACCGCTTTCATCTCGGTGGGGATATACAGCAATCTTTGGCTTCTTTACGTCTGTTCTCGGCTTCTTCCTAGAACATTTGGTCCAGTGACCTTCACACTTATATCTCATACATTCCTCACTCTCTCACACACACACATATAACAAGGTTGATTTCTTTGTTATAGAGAAATGTACAATATATTAATCTTTTCATTAATTTACTCAGGTTTTGAATTTAAGTGCTCTGATCTGCTATTCAATGATGGTTATATACAGTCTAATATTACACAGTAATAGTGGGTTTCGTGTTGTGCAAAACATGGAAAAACACATGGTTCCTGCCCCAAGAAGTTTACAGCCTTAACATAAAATGTTTATAGATTCTCAGGCCAGAAGGGAACACTGTGATCATTATCCAAAGTAATTCCTAGAACATGTGTTTTAGAACATTAAATGTTGCTTTAAAAGTTGTCAGTGATAGAATCCACTACAACCATTAGTAAATTGTTCTGCCAGTCCACAGCAATTCCAGGCCCCAAGGCAAGTCAGTGGGCCCCCACTCATGCACAACCCACACCGATGTGGACATGGTTTTCCTGAGATTTGCGTAGTGCGGGCTCTGGGTTAAGGTGGGAGTTAGGTGCAAGAGAGGGCAGTGTTTACCTTGGGCAGCTCCTGAAAGGTATCCACACAGACCCCTCTGGCAGCAGCTGCTAGGCATGGAGGCAAGGGGATCTTCATACACTGTTGCCAGAAGGTACTGCTCCCACAGCTCCCATTGGCTGCAGTTCATAGTCAATGGGAGCTCCAGAATAAACACTCAGGCTGTGTCTACACTGGCGCGATCTTCCGCAAAAGCAGCGCTCTTGCGCAAAAACTTGCTGCCTGTCTACACTGGCCGCGTGTTCTTGCGCAAGTAAACTGACGTTCTAATGTATGAAATCAGGGCTTCTTGCGCCAGAACTCTGACGCTCCCGCTCAGGAATAAGCCCTTTTGTGCAACTGTTCTTGTGCAAGAGGCCAGTGTAGACAGGCAACATGAATTTCTTGCGCAAGAAAGCCCTATGGTTAAAATGGCCATCAGAGCTTTCTTGCGCAAGAGAGCGTCTACACTGGCAAGGATGCTCTTGCGCAAAAGCATATCTATTGCGCAAAAGCACGTGCCAGTGTAGACGCTCTCTTGCGCAACTACTTTAACGCAAGAACTCTTGCACTAAAGAGTTTTTGCGCAAGATCACACCAGTGTAGATGTAGCCTCAGGGTGAAGGCAAAACATGGAGACACCCCCCGACTCCTGCAGCCACAAGGATGGTGCCAACCACTTCCAGGACCAGTGCAGAGCAAGGGCAGGCAAGAAGCCTACTTTAGAACCGATGTGTTGCTGGCAGCAGCTGGGGGCCCCTGGGCAATTGGATGGCCTGATCCCTGCCCCTCCCATGAACACAGACCACTCTGAGACTTTACAACATGGCTGTGTCTACATTGGCACCCTTTTTCGGAAAAGGGATGCTAATGAGACACAGCGCAATTGCAAATCCTCGGGGGATTTAAATATTCCCCGCGGTATTTGCATTACATGGCTGCCGCTTTTTTCCGGCTCGGGGATCTTGCGGAAAATAAACCCTTTTCCGCAAGATCTCTTATTCCTACTTGCAAGTAGGAATAAGAGATCTTGCGAAAAGGGTTTATTTTCCGCAAGATCCTCGTTTAGACTGGCGCTTTTTCCGGCAAAGCCCGAGCCGGAAAAAAGCGGCAGTTATGTAATGCAAATACCGCGGGGATATTTAAATCCCCCGCGGATTTGCAATTGCGCTGTGTCTCATTAGCATCCCTTTTCCGAAAAAGGGTGCCAATGTAGACACAGCCCATGTGTGTGGTGGAGGAGTAGGGGGTAAAGGATCTTGCATCACAGAACTCCTTTTGCCAGGCTCTCCCTTACCTTCTCTCCTGCCATCCCTGCCCACACACTTCCTTTCCCATGCTCTTTTTAACACACTTGCCTGTTATGAACGAGAAGTCCTGTGGCACTCTATAGACTAACAATTTATTGGGTCATAAGCTTTCGTGAGCAAAGACCCACTTCGTCAGATGCATGTGAGATACAGCTGACGAAGTGGGTCTTTGCCCACGAAAGCTTATGCTCCAATAAATCTGTTAGTCTAGAAGGTGCCACAGGACTTCTCATTGTTTATGCAGATTCAGACTAACATGGCTATCCCTCTGATACTTGCCTGTTATGGGTTAGTTAGCTCATTGACTTCCTAACCCCAGTCTGGCCTAGGAATTGGACACTGTTCTGACCAATTAGGCCTTATTTGGGGCAACACAGTGTTGCTAATAGCAAGCAAACTGCTAGTTCAAGCTCCATCTCAGCCTAGCCACATGTTCCAATGTGAAATTACTCTCACCATGAAAAATGTACACTTTCTTTCCAGTCTGCATTTGTCTAGTATCAACTTCCAGCTACTGGAGCATGTTTTACCTTTGTCTGCTAGGCTGAGAAGACTATTAAACTATTTGTTCTCTGTGTAGATAGAGTCCAAGGATCAGGAACCTAAGGTCCATATGCTGGCTCTAACCCATGATACAACTTCATCCAGACCATGGCAGGTCCAGCAGCCACACAGCACCACTTCCTCCAGGGGCCAGGTAGACACTACTTCCAGGCCCCTGTCCTGCTCACAGATTAGAAGTCTTGCCTAAGTGATGTGGCCAGAGCATCAGCAATGCCCAGTCATTAGCCGGAAGCAGGGCAAGCCCCGGAGCTGCATTGCTGCCTGAGGCAGCCCCAGCAGGAAGCCACACCTGGCAGCAATAGGGTAAGCTCTCGAGTGGCTTCCTGCGGAGCCCAGTCCCAGCCAGATACTACTACAGTCCCCTCCTCCTGCACACAGGTGACAAGGTGAGTGGGGTGGCTGGAGCAGGGAAGTCCCCAAACCCCTTCCCTGCCTGAAGTGTTGGGAGTGGGGAGAAACAGGAAACAGTGGGGCAATCCCCCGAGCCTCTTCCCTGGCAAGGTGTTTTGTGTGCTTCTCACTTTGGGGCTTTTTTTTTGTTTGTTCGTTCTTCTCATTTGGCTCCCCACTGATTTTTTTTGTATGGTTCGGCAGCTCCAAATGCAGAAAAGGTTCCCCCACCCTGTATATAGACTAATCAAGTCACTCTGTCCTTCTTTGTTAAGCTTAATAGACTCAAAGAGCTCACTCTGTGTCTAAGGCAGGTTTCTAATCCTTTACTCATTCTCTTGGCTCTTCTCTGAATCCTCTCCAATTTATCCTTCTTTATATTTCTACTTCTTGAACTAAGTCAGCAGAACTGAACAGCAGAGACACAGCGCCAAATATGGAATTAAATATTCACTACTCTTACTCAGATGCCCAGGCATATGCAGCCCAGCATTAGATCTTTTAGCCTGAGCATTACACCACAGCCCCCATGTCATTTTCAGAATTACTGTTTCTCTGGACAGAGCCCCCCCCTGCTCAAGGGCCGGGGATGAACACCCAGCCCCACCCCTTTCCACAACTTCCTCCTTTGAGGAGCCCAGCCCAGCTCCCACCCCAGGCCACTGTCCCAACCCCCTGCACACCCCGGAGACCTCTTAGCCTCACCATCCCAGCCCTCCCCAGCGGCCAGAGAGCCAGGCAGTTTTGGGTAGGCAATGCCTTCCCTTGCCTACATGACCTGACACCCATGTCGTAAGTAGGCTCTACATTCTTTGCTCTCTAATCTGTATGTTTAGCTGCATTAAAATGCATAGTTTGTTTGTGCTCAGTTTACAAGCAATCCAGACCACCAAGTCAGTGACTGTTTTTTACCACATCCTTGATAAGTGCTAGCTAGCACAGGGCAAAGAATGTGCAGCACATTACAGGCACTCACACTCACTTGATGATTCCCCCTTTGCCACTACATTTTGGGTATGTCTACACTGCACGCTTATTTCGGAATAAGCTATGCAATTTGAGCTACACAAATTGCATAGCTTATTTTAAGTGTATTTCAAAATAGCTTATTTTGTAATTCGGTGCTGTCTACACAGCGCCAAATTTCAAAATAAACCGCTAGTCTGGAACAGGCATAAGGATCTTGCGCAAAATGGGGTTTTTGCTCAAAAAAGAAGCCCCCAATGCTTCTTTTTGTGCAAAAGCCCTTGCACAAAAAGAAATGTCAGAAAATATGCTAATGAGATCCTGATTTATGCTAATGAGTCTGTCATTAGCATATATTCTGCTAGAAGAACTGGCAATGAAGACGAAGCCTTAGAGATTAGAAGTTAGAAACCCATTTAATGGGTGTCATGTTAATTATGTTGTTCTATTTTTCTTTAATCAAGATGTTGTGTGGTACCATGTCAAAACAATACATATTTTGTTAGCACAATTCCCTTTATCAATCAAACTTAAACTCTTTAAAAAAATCAAATTAGGAAAATAAATCTTTCCTGAAAGTCATGTATATTTGCATTAATTCTTTATTTAAAAGCTCCCCAACAGCCATTCCACTCTCATGCCCAGGTTTGATGTCAGGTTGCAAGGTCTATAAGCTACCCAGGTCATTCCATTTACCCCTTTTCAAAAATTAGCAAATTAGTTTTCTTCCAGTCTTCTGGAACTTTCCCAGTGCTCCAAGTCAACATCAAATGGTCCAGAAAGCTCCTGAACCAGCTCTTAAAAAAATTGGATGCAAGTTACCAGATTTTAATGTGCTCCAGAGATAACAGCAAAACAGAAAGTTCCCCCAAATATAGAACAGAACTATTTCCTGAACATTTTTGCCTTCTCTGCATTGTTAGTTCTACCATTACCATCTAATAAATGGACCAATCTCATTGTATGTTTCTTAGTTAAAAAAATAAATACAATAAAAACTAACTCTGCTGGCCATAGACTTCTCATGTCACTTTACGTTCTCTCTACAATTACTAGCTTCTGATTTATACTGTTTGCTATCAACTTCCTTTTCTCCTCCTGACATCACTGGGTGTCCTAGTTGCATAAGGAATGCACTGTCAGCCTCCTAACCTCCTTTCTGGGGCTGCTTTTCCAAACTAGGAGACTGTAACCCATCTGTGTACACTACACAGGGATGTTTTGGCCATGGGAATAGTTCATACGTGATCTAGTGGCTCTTCCTCAACTTCTCCCAGTCCATTCTACAACACATCTGTGTGCCAACCTGTTCAGTACCTACTGGGAACATGAGGGGAGACTCTCTACCTGGATGTTCTGCTCATGTTTCCCCTCCTTATTCTCTAGCACTCAAGCAAAGGAATATAGTTAGTTAATTGAGCCAGGTGGTGCAGTTTATTTCTAATGACAGTTTATTACACCACAAACTGAGTTTACATTATAAAGAATTTTGAAATTTCTATCTAGTGCTTCACCAATTCTTTTAATTACTTTTCTTTAATGTGCTATCAACAGCACTTCAAAGCACTAACAAGCTATCAAAATTATGCCTTGAAATGATATGGCTTGTTTTTTTAATAAAAACCGATTTACATAATAATTCATATCAAATACACTTTGTGAGTTAAATAGTTTAGTTATACAAATTCAGAAAATCCTATTTCATGCCAGCTAACAGACTTTTCAGCGGGGAATTGGAGAAGCAAAAATTGTGAATACTACAAATAGTCATGCAATTAAGCAGTTCATATTTGTGTGTTAATAAGTTCCAACATCACAGACTTCATGAGATACATGAACTTGTACTGAATACATTTAGCAACTGGTAATGTGCTTTAACAAAAGCAAATGTTTAAGTCTTTCCCATTAAATACATTTCATTCTATTCATCTGTGCCAAAAATAAAAATCTTTTGTAGCCAAATTCTTCTCATTTAAATGAACACAAGCCCACTGCAGTCAAAACAAAAAATTAGTGCTCTGGGCTTTATCAGTCATTCTTTAAACAAGAATCTCCATTTAAACCTAAGTAGTTCTACCTAAAAATCCAGCACAATTTGGCTCTACTTTGTAATTACATATACTTCCAGAAGGAGTTTGGTGGAGGCCTGTTCTTAGAGAGATATACTCATATATGCTGACCCTGTAATAATTGTCATTTAGTTTTGCACACCACATTTGCTATTACAAACGTTCTATTTTTGCTATGTACATCTTAGATAAGGAATGATTAATCTTCTGATCAGCTTAAGCATTTCTCATTATTAGATTACCTTCCGCCCCAGGCATGATTCAGTATGTATCATTTACCTTTATAACGTCAGGTAAAGATAAATGGTGACTGTTCAGGGGACACTAATACTTTCCACTAACAGGGCACCCATCTTGAACCCAAATTTTAACATCTCCCTGTGGATTTTTTTCCCGTTAAACCTTGACCATCAACATGTTTGTACTAGAAGAGCTCTTTGATATGCAATCTTTTTGTTCTTGTAGCAGGATAATCTTGCATTGTATTTTTAAAATTACTAGCATTTCAAATAGCAAAGCACTGCACATTAATCCTGCTGCTAAAAGTAGTTGTAGTAAACTGTTTATCATATTTATTCCAACATATAGAATACGAAGTATGGATGGATCATACTGATTTATGATTTTAAGATTCATAGCCAGTTTTGATGTGCTTTTAATGAATATGTATACTTTTTCCCTTTTTTGTGCTTAAAGTACAAGGACGACTTATGAGACAGCCTGAGAGAAAAGCCACAGGATCAGCATTGACAGATTTGCAATAAATTTACAAGTGTTACCAAATCTTTCTCAGCAATTTCTTCTGTGGTGGAAATCTTTCCCTTCCCCACCATGAAAGCGCTATAGTAAGTCAATGTTAAGGTCAAATTCCAGTCAGTTTTGTTTGTATGTTTTTTGCATTAATGTATCTACACCAGTGCAGACACCCTCAGGATGCAGGGGTGTTGGAAAATTGTATAATGGGGGTGCTGAGACCCATTGGACCAAACTCTAAACCCTGTATATGATGGAAATCATATCCCTCAACTTGCAGCCTAATAGGCTAATTGACACATCTGGCCTACATTAACCCCTTTAGCGCAAGTGTGAAGAGCATACTCCAGAGACAAAGCAGCATAGACTAGATTATGAAAACAAGGACTCCCACACTCTAATCCTCTTTCTGAGACTAACTCCCTCTGAAGTTTGGGTCGAGATATTTGACCCCTGAGTTCCCTCAGCTATAAAATGGAGTTAGTACATGCCTACCACACAGCAAGAGGACCGTGAAACTTAAACAGTCGCTGTTTGTAGAGAATCACGTGTGCATGTGACTTTCTGCTGAAGTCTAGCACGGAAGACTCCAGTGGCCTCCACATGCCCAGATTATCCATGATATTTTTTCCTCAAAATGTTATACGCAGATCCCAGCACAAGCAGTTGGCCTCCCCATCTGCAGCTGGGCCTTAGGAAGTAAACATTTTCCTCCCTCCCTGCATGCGCTTTTTTATAAGTGAGCCTGTAACGTTTGGATGCATCTCAAATAATCTTACTAACCTTTCTCCAAATCCTCAGGCAGGCCCTGTGCACAGTGGGTGATTATAACAGATAGGGGTCTTGATATGTGAGGGAGTGCCTATATTTTGTTTTGCAAGCTTGCCTAAGACTTCTGAGGCCACCTACATATGGTCCAACTATTGGCAGGCCATTTGGTCAGTTTTCAACTATACAGTCCTGCTTTCGTAATGTTTGTCCCCCATCTGGTATTGGGACAAAAAACTCATCTGGGTTTGTTTGGTATCAGATGGGGAACACTATAATGGAGAGTGCATTGCTCTGCCCAAGCCTGTGTGACTTTGTGCACACAGTGCATGCAAGGTCATGCAGCAAAGGCAGTGTTACACCATTCCTGGAAACACTATTTATCCATTATTCTGGAAATGTGCACCTGGACAGCCTACCTCCAGCCACTGCAGCATGAATACGCAGTAGGTTCCAATATCCACAGACTTCATATAGGGGCATTCCATCTGCCCTTTGGCTGTGACTATGAAAGTCTGGTCAAAAAGAGGACCAGATGGTGTCTGGTCAGATTTACTGATCGGACACCCAAAGTCCTACTACTGCATTTGGAGAAGCACTGGGCCATCACCCCTGCCAGCCTCTACTCAGTGGGCTGCCACTTACCTGTGTCAGGCAGTTTCAGCTTCCGTCCCAAACTTCACAGGTGGGCGCTTCTAACCCAGGAAGGGGAAGTGGGAGGAGAAAAATAGCAAGTGACAGCTGGGGAAGGGGGAAGGAAGCCTGTTTCAGAATGGTTGGGGAGGCTCCAGTACTCCTGCCGGAGTGTCCAGTTTTTATTACCAAGTGGATAACTGTACCTGTGACTCAGATATTTCTTTTTATTTAGTTTTAAATCCAAAGGCTTGCATCCACCCCCAGTGAGAAAAAGGCTTAAGAAAATTCAGTCACTGGAAGCTGAAGTTAGATGAATTCAGAGTAGAAATAAGGAGCAAATAGTCAATAGTGAGGTTAATTAGCTATTGGAACAACTTATCTCAGAAGGTGCTGGATTTTTCATAATGAAGTTTGGCTCAAGGTGTCTTTAAGATATCCTATTGCAGGGGTTTGCAGCCTCTTGAAGCTTCCTCCCCCAACATCCAGCCTCTCTGTGCCACAACAGCTGCTTTTTTGCAGATAAAAGTCAGGAGCAGCGTTGGGGGATAGCAAGCAGGGCAAGAGCCCAGACCCCCATGCCACAGAGGGCTAACACTAAGTTAAGTTGCTCAGACTTTGGCTTCTGCCCCAGTGACAGGCCTTGAGCATCAGCCCCCTGTGGTGGGACTTTGGCTTTCTGCCCTGGGTCCCAGGAAGCATAATGCCCAGCTCTGCTTGGTGGACCCCTTGAAACCTGCTCATGGCCACAAGCCCTTGGTTGAAAGTCACTGTGCTATTGCTCAACTGGAAGTTTCTGGCTTATTTACAGGGTTCTGATTCAACCAAAAGGTCACAGGTCAGCAGAGTCTTGGGACATGCTTCTCTTGTGCAACTTGAGTTTGTAAATGTTGTATAGAAATAAAAAGGTAACCAGGCACCAATTAGGTCTCCTGAACAACTTGTCCTGCTTCTGTTACAAACTTGTCTCTTCCTCCCCTGTTTAAAGTTAGTCCAGGCACCCTACAGATTCTGAACCTAACCCTGATAGTTTAAGAACAGGAAGGCACTCATTAAAGTAATGGAAACTGCTTGGATTTCAGCAGGAAAAAAAAAATACTCAGTGCTGTCTGACCTAGCAGGAACTCCTAAAGGGGCCACCATTGGGACAGAGTGTAGGAGGGCTGTACTTGTTTTACTGTAACTGTGATTACCCTAGGCATGGGCCAAGCCCCGATTTTTCTAAGCATTATAGAAACAAGCATGCTGTTAGAGATCCCTCATGTTATCATTAATTATTTGTATTATGATAAGACCTTTCTTGCTAAATGGGGTCCTATCATGCTAATTGCCATATGCAAAGGTAATAAAATAAAAGGGGGGGAAAGAGCTTTTTAGTTTAACCTCATGATAATAAAATGTGGGTACAAGTTAATGGGTAGAAGTAACAGCAAAACCATAATTATTGCTATGAACAGTCATCTTAGCATATCACCCACAACCATACAGGGTTATCTTAAAACCATTACACCACATATTCAGTG
Organism: Rafetus swinhoei; assembly: GCA_019425775.1. Lineage (NCBI taxonomy): Eukaryota > Metazoa > Chordata > Testudines > Trionychidae > Rafetus > Rafetus swinhoei. The sequence goes on from CM033427.1 coordinate 63,842,373, forward strand.
AGGACCACATCCTAAAGGAAGCCTTTCCTGAACCCCCTTCCTCTGGCCTTCAAGCAACCCCCCCATCTCATCAGAATGAAACTTCCCACAGACCAAGGTCCACCTATTCAAAGCAGCACCAGACCTGCCATAACAGATGAAACCCAGGAGACTTAAGCTCCACTTCTAGGATGAGCCACACCCCAAACATGTCTTTCAAGATTCATGAGTCCTACATGTACATATCAAACATCTAGTGTAACCCTCCCAGTGCAATAAGTTCCCAACAACTATATCTGGTTTCACCCACAAACACTACGCTCTTAGATGAATTCACATACACACAAAATAAGACAAGAAAAAAATCACCAGAATGAGGCAAACACTTCACAAATTTCAGAGTGTTAGTTGTGTTAGTCTGTTTCAGCAAAAACACCTTAAAGACTAACACATTTATTAGGGCATATGCTTTCATGAATACAACTCACTTCTTCAGATGCTTGAAGAGGAAAAAAAGGAAAGGATACAGAGATGGGAGTATAACATCAGTGCTAATTAAATCAGGGTGGATGTGGCTCACCTCCAGCAGTTGGGAGAAGACCTTAAAGGGCAATTACTTATTGTAATGAGCCTTTCCATGTCTCTTCAGATCCCTCAGTCTTCAAATGAAACCTGCATAACTGCTTCAAAAGATGAGTCTGGGAATTTAAACTCAATCTTGCTAGTCACTAAAAACATGGCCTTAATGAAAACATGATTTATGGCTTATTACATGGCACACACACCACTTTTCCTATGACTGCAAAGGTGTTAACAATCCACTACAGCTTGAATGGTCTCTTAGAACACAAATTACTTATGTTAAACAATCTCTTCCACCTTGTATGAGATGTGGTATGGTGAGTCCCCTTCCCCAGGCATAAGGAACTCAGTGTAGCTCAAAAGCCAGTCTTTCAGCAACTGAAGTTGGTCATTGAAAGTTATTACTTCACACATCATGTCTAAGAATTGTTGTTTTGGAGTCATGGCAAACCTCACTTATAAGGGTCTGAAGGAGACAAATATATTGTCTTTATAGATATTATGTGGAGCTTAGTATCAGAGACACAAAATGAGTGACATCTCATGTTTTATTGGCCTGACTTCTGTTGGTGAAAAAAGCTTTTGAGCTTATACCAATCTCTTCTTCGGGTCTGGGGAAACAGATGTTGCAGCAGACCACTCAGCAATGCAAATGAGCTTGAATGTCTATATTTTGCAGTTTTGCATGCAACTAAATCAAATCAAGGATGATACATCTCAAAGTTTCTAGTGTATTTTAAGCATTGTGTGGGACTTAGTATGTCATAGTCTACTAGTAAATGCAGAATAGTACTTTTTGTAAGTATGCCATAACAACACACTAAAGTGATAGCTTTATTGCCACTAAGACTGCTAGGCTATGTCTACACTGGTGGGTTGTTGCGCCAGAAGTATGCAAATGAGGCTAAGCGTGGAATATCACCGAGCCTCATTTGCATACCTAATGAGCCATTTTTATGAAGAGGTTTCTGCGCTAGAAGGAGCTGTCTACACTGCCCCTTCTTGCGCAAGAAAAACCCTCTTACGCAATGCTGCTACGCTGATTATTTTCTAGCGCAAGAGCCTCTTCTGCAAAAATGGCGGCTCATTAGGTATGCAAATGAGGCTTGGCGATATTCCACGCTTAGCCTCATTTGCATACTTCTGGCGCAACAACCCGCCAGTGTAGACATAGCCCTAGTCTTTTTTGGTGAATCAGGTAGGAGGATTAGCAGGATTCTACTGATTTTTTATTATCAAATGATCCTTCAGTGACAGCTATCCTTTTACTAATGCTTCTCTACAGGAAGCCCAGCTTGATATTGTGGATAAGGACCAAAGGAAGCAAGTTTTGTGTTTGAATTCATAACAACAAGTGGCTTATAGTGCCCTGGAAGATAAATTCACTGGCATTCTATTTAAAAAAACCCGAATAGTCTAGCAGCACCTTAAAGACGAACAAAACATGTAGATGGTCTCATGAACTTTTGTGGGCAGAACCCACTTCTTTAGATTACTGGTGTATGAAGTCTTCAAGGTGCTGCTAGATTATTAGTTGTTTTTTAAGTTTTTCCAGTTACAGACTAACTCGGCTACCCCTCTGAAGCTATTAAAAAAAGTTATCAGTGGTTAAAGTATATAAACAGAGTACAATGCACACCTGACTTCCTCTGCTTTTTACAAATAAAGCTATGAGCCTTCAGACTCATTTTATTAGGTCTGGTATGACAATAACATCTAGGGTACATCTAGACAGTGGCACTATTTCGTGATACTTCCGGTATCCCAAAAGAGTGTTTTCTGCGTCTTAGCAACAAGCCTGTTATTTCGAAATATATTTCAAAATAATATGCTTGCTATTCTGATGTCCCGGTAAACCTCGTTCCATGAGGATTAAGGGACTTGTCAGAATAGTGGTCTATTTCGAAATTTGGCACTGTGTAGACAGCACAAATTTCAAAATAGACTATCTCAAAATAAGTTATGCAATTTGTGTAGCTCGAATTGTGTTGCTTATTTTGAGCTATGTGACACTATAGAGACGTACCACTAGAAGCCCTAGCTGAGGTCACAAGCCACATTGTGCTAAGCACCATACAAAGCAAGAAAAAAAATATCCTCCCCGGAATTTATAATTTAAAAAGTAAAGACAAAGGGCAGGAGTGGAAACAAAGTCATTTGCCCAATGTCACAACTGGTGAGGGGTAGACGGACCTGTGAAGAAAGTCAGGCTGTGGAGTTCTATATCCACTGAAGTCAATGGCAAAACTTCCATTGACTTCAATGGAGACAGAATTTTAACCCAGCTCTCCTGACTCAGTCCAGTGCTGTATCCGCTAGACCATGCCACTAAACATGAGGGAGAAAACTATTTTTACAGAAGTATGCTGCAGTAAAAATTATTTCTGAAGACATTTCCAAAAGTGAAAAATTCGATAAAAATTGCATTAATGATTTAATTATATTGCTGTCATTCTTCTCAGTTTCTTCCCCATTACACATCTTCCCCTTCAATCCCCCCATCCATTCTGATGACTTAAGCCGGGAAAGCATGCAAAGTTTTAAACTGGTCACAATTATAGGAATCCTTCAGAATCTTTTCTGTGCTAAGGCTTTTTCATCTGAGGAAATATGAGTACTGCATCAACTTCAGAGCATTTTCCCTTTGTCTCTTCAAATATACTTTTCATTAAGTAAAGGCCATAGATCTTTGGCTGAGAACATTTGACCTTTAAAGAACTCTAAAAGCAAATTGTGTCACACAATCAAATAAAAATATTTTGATACAATGGAGTAGCACAATAAAAGTACTCCTAGTTCAGTGAAATGCTGTGAAAAACAAATTTGATTTAGCAAGTCTGTAGTGTAATGTGAACTTTAATATTAAAGTTATAGGCATGTTTGATCTTGAAATCACTGTTTGACTCTTGCCTGGAGCCAAGTCTTGCAACTCCATCGTGTGAAGGAAAAAACACACACGCACACACACATATATATATATATAAAGTATTACCTTTTTTAGTTACATAGAAAGGGTCAAATCTGAAGCTAAAAGCACTTCTAAAGGAAAATTAGCTCTTACCAAGGCAGCATGCTGGGTCAGCAAGTTTGTATTTCTGGGCCAGGCTAGTGGAAAACTCAGTGTGATCTAATTAGTCCAGTCCTGTGCTTCCATACAGCATTAGGTTCACCTGCAACTTTGCTCAGGTAGCACTTGAATGTTATAATCTTGTCACAAATTCCAGTGGAGTTTCTCTTTAGTGCAGGATGTAGATGTGCCAAATCCGGGTCTGAAGCACCTCAGTCTCCCTGCTATGTCTCCAGCAGAAGCAGTGTGCTAGGGAAGGGAAAGTGGTACTGAGCCTTTAGCAATGAGAAATGAGTAGAACTCCCCCTATAAAGTTTAGAGCTGCCTGGTGGCACCTGAAAGTTATGAAGGTCTTGGAGGTCAGAGCTCTGATATAGCAGACAGTTATATGCACATAGCTATCAGATTCCTGCCCAGGTAGGTGGCACTTTCCCCATAAGAACTTTTCACCTCTGATTCTGGCCACATGTCTGTGTATTACACAGCCCAGTGGTACTCTATGCACTGTGGTATTCCCTAATATCCCTTTAAAATGTCACCATCTATATACAAAGTTTCAGCCAACAACAGAAAGGCATTCACACTGCTAATACAATTACATGTGCTGTGAGCTAAAGCCCCACTACAACCATCACTCTGTCACACGTCTTGCAATGCTAGCAGGCACAAGCAACAACTGCACCTGTACATTGGTACGCTCAATCAGTGGTAGTAGTGGTGAAAATAGATTGAAACCAGACCAAAAAAAAAAAGTATGCGGGTGTTACTGCTTTATCCAAATCAGGAAAGAGAATGGAGCAGACTTCCCTTAGCCACTACCAGAAAAGAACTTGACTTTCCCCCCACCCTGTCCCAGCATCCCCCAATGCATCCTTTAATGGCCTCTGCGGGTCAAGTTTCCAAACATCACAGCTAGAGGAGTTTGTAAGAGAGTAGCTCCTGTGATCAGGGGCTAGCAACGTTCACTGCACATGAACTCTACCCTTGTTATGTGACTGGGACCATTAAAACTCCTCTTGCCTGAATCTGAGGCAAAAGTCAAGTAAATTTAGCTACCCAAATCCCTACATCTGACAGGTCATCTGCCAAGAACTGTTAGGAGGTGCTTGCAAGTTTTTCCTTTAAGCAAGTGATATTGATGAGAAATTGCAGTGCAAAGTCCTCCACACAACTGTGTGTGAGGGCCCTCCATATTCTATTATAAGCATGAGAAAAAGTCTTTCAAAGTGTTATTTGGAAAAAGAAGACAGCTTTACAAGCTGCCAAGAAAGACCATTATATCACAGACCTGTGTAATAAAGCTAAGTAATATGAAATTGATCAATGCCTCAAACTTGTTAAAGATGACATGAGGTATAACAGATCAAAGCAAGGTTATTGTGAGAAATGAACTTCACAAAGCAGAGTAAGTATTTGCAGGACTAGTGCTTCCCAAAAGCAAGTGTCAGTTAGATGCACTTCATTTTTCTCTGCTTCCTAACAGTGTTTTTTTTTTTACCTTGGTAAACAAGGATAAGCCACTAATAGAGGCAAGATTTCTTTGCAATAAGTGTGAAAGTAATCACAACAGTATGTGGACATGTCTAGGACAGGCGGTGTTGTGTCACATGGGCAGGAAAACAAAAATATTTAATTTAGCACAGAGACAAAAAGGGAAGGTAGAGGTGAAACTAAACGTCATAACTGTTTGTATACTAATGCAAGAAGTACGGGGAATAATCAACAATAACTAGAAATACTAGAAAATAGTCACATTTACAACATAACTGGCATCAAAGAAGCTTGGTGTAATAATTCACATTACTGGAATATTGACTTAGAAAGGTACAACCTACTCAGGAAGAAGGTGTTGCTTTGTATATCAAAGATGTATACACTTACACTGTATTAGAGAGAAACAAGAGGCAGACCTATTGAAAGTCTCTGGGTAAGGACAAAAAGGTTCAAAAAATGAGGGTGATGTCATGGTAGGTGTCGATAGACCATCTGACTATGAAGAGGAGGCTTGGTCTTTAAAACAAAAACTAAATGTATCCAAAACACAAGACTTAGGGGTAATGGAGGACATTAGCTACCCACTGGAAAAATATAGCAGGAGGCATTATCCAGCAAGTTCTTGGAATACACTGAGACAGCCTATTACAGAAGGTGGAGAAAGCAACAGATTTGATTCTGACAAAAAGGAACTACAGTAGTTGAGAATCTGAATGTGGAAGACAGGTTTGATTGCGTGATCTTGAAATGCTCAGTTTGTGATTCTAAGGAATAGCAGAAGGAAAACAAAGACAACGGATTTCAAGAAGTTGAACTTTAGTAAACTCAGAATTGGTAGGTAAAATTCCAAGGGAAGCAAATCTAATGGATGAGAGTTCAAGAGAGTTGGCAATTTTTTAAATACAAGAATAAACTATCCTGATTTATAGGAAAGCTAGAAAGTATGCTAAGAACACCCAACCATACCCAAGAAATCTTCACCAATAAATTTTTTTTAAAAAGGAGTCACACAGAGGAGAAACTAGGTCAAATTAAAAAGCATAAATATAAGAAACCCCAAGCATATAGGGACAACATTTTACAGACACAGGAGAAGCCAAAGGAAGACCAGAGACAAGATAGGCCCGTTACTCAATGAGGAGGGAAAGACGGACAATAGAACACACAACAATGGCCAAACATTGAAGGGCTTCTGTTTCAGTTTTCATAAAAAGTTACCCATGACTGGAAACTAACAGTGAGTATCAATGTAAGTGGGTAGGATCTGAGGCTAACATAGGAAAAGAACAGGCAAAAAATCACAAGTGAGATGCCTCAATCAGCAGGGCCTAATGAAATACACCCTAGCATATTTAGCATGCAGGCTGAAGAGATTCCAGCCAATACTGATTGTCCTTGAGAATTCATGGAGGATTGGAGAAATACCCAAGGACTGGAAAAGGGCACATTGTCGTACTTATCTATAAAGAGAGTATAAAGACAACCCAGGAAATTATAGACCAGTCACCTTAATTTCAGGACCCAGAAGGATAATGAAACAAAATAATTTGTAAGAACCTGGAAGAAAATAGAAGTAATAGTCAACATGGGTTTGTGAAGAAGAAATCCTTCTCTGACAGTAACAATTTGTGCAGATGAAGTAAACAGTAAATTTGATGCATCTCAGCTTTAGTAAAGCTTTTGATACAGTCCTACATGACTTTCTTAAGCAGAGCCTAGAAATATAGCCTAGATGGAGCTACTCTAAGATAGGAGTATAACTATTCAGAAAACTCTTCCCAGGGAGTATTTTTCAGTGGTTCACAGTCAAGCTGGAAGGGCATATTGACTGGAGGGATCAGTCCTGTGTTTATTTCTATTCAATATTTTCATACTAGCATAGAGAGTACAAGTATACTGTTGGAAGGCAATATCAAGCTTGGAGGGGTTGAAAGCACTTTGGATGACAAAATTAGAATTCAAAATAATCTTGGCCTTGGCAGCGTGTAATGAAGTAAAGGAAGGCATTACCTACCCAAACAGACATGGGTGACCTCACGCATACTGTGCTCCAGGTCAGGCTCCCTCCTTCATACATACAGCTGGTTGCTCTGGGACCAGGAGGGCTGAGGCCACTCAGCTGCTGGGACACTGGTTGTGCTGAGGTAGGGAGCATGCTTGCCTTGGGCAGGCACAAGCTAGTGGCTACATTGGGGGTTGGGTGAGCTACAGTGGGCAAAGAAGGGAGAGACCTAGCTTCCCCAAGCCAGCCATTAACCTATGGATCTTGGCAAACTGGAGAAATGATCTGAAGTGAACAAGATGAAATTCAATAAGAACAAATGCAAAGTGCTACACTTAGGAAGGAATAAATCAAGTACATAGATACAAAATGGGAAACACCTTTGTAGGAGGATGACTATTTACATATGAGTCAAAGTAACAGTTCCAACAAGCAAACATTTGGGAATTAGGGTTGTCAATGTGTAGTCAACTACACGATTAACTGAGAAGGCTGGGCTTATTAGTTAATCCTATTGACTACATGCACTCCGCCCTTTGTTTCCTCTGTAACAGAGGCAGCAAGGGGGGGAGGTGGGAGCTGGTGCCCATAGGGAGCCAGCTTTTAAGATGGCTCCTCATGAACACCAGATCTTGTGGAGCCACCTGTCCTCCACCCCCATGCTGCTTAGAGAGAGGCAACAGCACAGAGGGCGAGGGGGGCAGGAAGCCAGCTTTCAAGCCAGCTGTCCACACATATTGGCTCCTGCAGAGCTGCTTGCCCCCCTGCTCTGCTGCCTCTCTATCAGAGGCGCCAGCACAGGGGGCAGATGGGAGCCAATATGTGTGAAGAGCCAGCTTTTACTCTCTGCACACATTGGCTCCACGGAGCCATCTGTCCCCCCTTGCTGCCTCTCCTCGTGGACCGGCTCCCACCTGCCACCCCACGCTGATGCTGCTGCCTCTGTATCAGAGGTAGCAGCATGTGATGGCAAGGGGGTTCCCTGGGAGTGGAACCAGGAGTGCACCCACTAGTCGCCGGGGACTATTAAATAATCATGTAACTGCTAAGATTTGATGAATTTACATGATTATTAAATTAATCAATATCAATCATCCCTATTGGAAATATATTAACAGTAGAAATTCTTCTACTCTATTCAGACTAATAAGACCTCAACTGGGGTAGTGTGTCCATGTAATACTGGAATTGAAATTTTGTAACTAATACATCAGTAATAATAAATGTATGTTATAGCAAAAGCACCAAATAATAATCAACTAAGTAAAAGCACACTGAAAATGAAGACTACCGGGGCAGACTGACAAACCCTGAAGTTAGTAGCCAGCACCCCTTGATAGGGAACCAATCACAACTTTCGCTGGAAAGACGACACCCAGGAAGGGTCGTCAGCATACTGATATCAGATGACTGTGAGAACAACTTCTTCCCAATAATCATATGTCGTAGGAAGATTGATTGTGATGTTGAATGTCTAATTACGGCCTGGGAAGGCAAAATGCATAGACTTGCATGGAAGGAAAAGAAGGGGTGTCTTGTATGGTTCTTTGGGTTCTGTTCTGCAGAGACAAAGTGGAGCATCAGTCCGGACTGACACGAACCTGGCTCCTTCCTCGCACTTGACCTATCTGGCCAATAGGTCAGGACAAGCAACAGACTGGTAACTATTCCATCAGCAGGATCTGTGTGTGTGCGTGTGCGTGTGTGTATAAGTGCATATGCTACTTCGTTATATTATCAATAAATGTGGCATGTTGCCTTATCCCCCTGAAAAAGATCCCGTGTGCTTCTTTAAGCATAACATCCACTTCTGGGTACCACACTTATGGAAACTTGTGGATAAATTGGGGAAAGCCCGCAAGAGAGCAACAAAAATGATTAAAAGTCTGGAAAACATGACCTGTGAAGGAAGATTGAAAAATATTGGGTTTGTTTAGTCTGTAGAAGAGATAGGATAAATGTAAGTATATGAAAGGTTGTTATAAAAATATGGTCATAAATTGTTCTCCTTATCTGCTGAGGACAGGACAAGTGGTAATAGGATTAAATTACAGCAAGGGAGATTTAGACATTAGGAAAATCTTTCCTAACTTTAAGGGCAGTTAAACACTAAATTACCAAGGGATGTAGTGGAATTTACATCACTGGAGGTTTAAGAACAGGTTAGACAAATAGCTGTCAGGGATGGTTTAATTCTGCCTCAGTGTAGCAGACCGGAATAGATGACATACTGAGGTCTCTTCCAGTCCTACATTTCTGTATAGATAAAAAAACAACCCCCAGCAAACAAAAGCAGAGTGTGATGCTGTGCCCCCTATATTTTTATGGAAATATGTTTTGAATATGAATATGCATAATTAAAATATGCTTCATGCAAAACTGGGCAAGTATCCTGTCATTCAAGAGCTTGTAATCTCCTGAATGTGTATGTATCACTCTTGTATGTTAAGGTAGAAATATGAAATGTAAACCTGTTTATTAATGTAGGTCTTCTAGTGAAAGCTATTAGTGATACTTAAGGGACTTAATGGCCCAGAGCTCAAGACAATGATCTGTATAATGGATTTATTTTTCCTGTTAGTCCAAACTGTGGTTGGTCTTACAAAGATATGTGACCATGCCACCTGGTCACATCTTGAATTTGGTATTTTTTCATGGGGATAGGGAGAATTAAAGAAAGGATTCCTGTCCTGGCAAAATTCTATTTAAAGGATAGGAAGCAATCAAGGTCATATTCATCTGGCTTTTGAAAACTGCCTTCCCACCCTAAGAGTATACACAAGCTTTTAGACCCAAGCTAGAGAAAAGATCAGTTCTGACTTGAAGGATTTTAAGGAAATCAGGACTAGGGTGAGAAATAAGATCTGTAACAATCTTTCAGTGTATTAGGCTTAGCTGGTGAGTTTTGTTTATTTTACATTAACTTGCTTTATCTGTTTGTTTTCACTTGCAGTCACTTAAATTCTACTTTCTACATTTAAACAAAAACATTGTTTATTTTTCAAACCCAGTGTAAATAATTGTTACTGGGGGAGAGGAAGCAACAACTGTGCATCTCACTCTCACTGAAATAGAGTGAAGTTAGGAGCTTTTTCTGTGTAAAACTTTTATACAGAGGGGGTTTTGGTTCCTTTTGAGAGGTTTGTTCCTAGATGCTGTCAAGTCCCCATAGATGAGCCCTCCTAGAACTGAGCTGTTACCAGTGTCTCTGTTACTCTGATGGGGGACTGTTATCCTGTTTTACTTCAGAGGCTGGGCCAGCCAGACTCTGCTTTCAGGTTTGGAGGGTAACCAAGAAGACACAAATTGCTTAATGCGAATAAATGCAAGGTTTATTAGATGATATAAAAAGAAAAGTAAGAGAAGGCTTACAACATCCCTTTGGCTTGCTGGGGACTCCAACTCAGCAAAGGATGGACTCCTGGGCCAGGTGCGAAAGACACCTCTGTACAGTTCCAGGTCCTTCTGGAAGTTCAAAGGGTGTTGGCAACAATAAATGATATATTTACACAAAATTCTAGAAGTGGCAACTAACTACGTCAGAGGAAAAAAACCAAAAAAACAAAACACCTGTCTGCTTGAGAAGATTCACACAGACAGGCTTGTTTACCCCAAAGCTATGCAGTGAACTCAGCCAGGTGGGGCACGGCCTCTCTCTCTAACAAGCTAGCTTGCTGGGAATTTTCCTTGCTAACAGCAGGTCAAAGCCTGTTTTCTAGTTTGCGGATATGAGAACTGGGAAGATTCACTAACTCTTCAAAATACAATGATCTTTCGGTTTTCCAACCACAACACATCCCAATTCTGTGTTTTTACTGGGGGTGGGGTGGGGGAAGAAGAACCAGAGCTTCTGGCCCAGCACAACAGGGTAGTGGAGCACCCTAAAGGGCAAGTAGGCAGGCTCAGTGGTATAGTCAGCACCTCAGGTGACAGTCTCCAGGGGATCTCTGTGATCCAACCAGTCAGACACAGAGTTCTTTGCTGGGTTTCTTTATAAGTGTACAAAGAAAGGTCTAACAATGGGCTGGTTTATGGCAATGGAATAATGAATTAGTTTCACACTAGATAGTGGACACAATGCAGTGCACTGAAAGTGAAAGCATATACAAGTTTACTAACTGTACAATCTAAAATAAGACCATACAGTTTGACCCTGTAGAATATCGACCTCTCTCAAAAAATCACTTAACTTAAACATGGTGTAACCATTGGAGCATATGTATGCTTAAAGTTAGCATCTGCTTAATTGGATTCATTCCAGACTTCTCAATACCTTATAGAATTGAGCCCCAAGCTGTCTTTGTGGATCTGTTTTGTTACATGGTAGTAGTGTGGTCTATTTTATCAAGCAATCCTTCAGAGAGCTTATAACAACATATTTTAGCCTAAGAGGGCTTTTCCTGAATTACAGCCCATCAAAATTCTTTTGTCCTCAATCAGATATAAATCAGATAGCTACATGATAGCTCAAGGACAAAGTACAATTTGAAAAGAGATCCTGTTGGGAATTACAGTACATTAGCTTTACCATGCCTTGCTTGCGCTGGCACATGGGTGGGGGGGGTGGAGTGAGACCTACTCTCTTGCTAAGTAAAGCTTTTTCTTTAATATTACTTTACAATTGGTCAAGATCATCTTTTTGTCCAGCTGAGCAGTAAATGGAACTGTAATAGCAGGTGCAGTTGCATGTTATCAACATCTCCATTTTCTCAGTTAGTTATGCCTTGTTCACCGGGCTTTTTAGCATTCCCACTAAGACACCTATCAATTGCTGTCTTAAAAGCTAGTGGCAAGTCTAGATTCATTTTAAGTAAAGCAATACACAAAATACAATGTAATTCCCCTACTTTCCAGCCCTATTGAGATATAAAAAAACACGTATAGAATCCAAGGCCATTTTCTGTTGTCTTATTTCACATGTTGAAGAAGCAGGCCTGTTGATGGGGAGAGAGGAGAGGCAAGGGGCGGCAACTGCCTCAGGGCCTGATGATTCAAAAGGGCCCAGGGCTCCCGGCTGCCACCGCTACTACTATGGCAGTGAAATTGCTGCTCAAGCACTGTGCAACACACTCTGGGTAGCTCTGAGGGTTGCTGGGGTTGGGGGGAGGATGTGGCGTGGCATGGCACACGGCCCTTGCTGAGTTAATGGCTAACTGCTCTGCCCTTCCATCCACAGCCCTGCCCCTCTTGGGAGCTCAGAACTGTACCCCAACACACCTTGCCCAGGGGTCTAGCAAGTCTGTCAGCCTCTCCAGTAAAGAAGTACTCGTCTCCAGATACAAGGTTAACAATATTTTCATGGGCAGCGCTGCCATATACATAGTGGGAGTGCCAGAGTACCACTCTGCAAAGCTTTGAGGGCTGGGGGGTGGAAGGGGCAGCGCTGTGGTCCAGGCAGAGCTAAGGACTGGCTGCCCTCAGCCCTGCCTCTTCTAATCAGTCATCATAAGCAAATCCAGGAGGTTGTGAGACTCATTCATCAGCATTGGCGAAGTTCTCGTCTATGTATAGCCAAGATAAAAGGGCTTTGTTTGGGAGACAAACATGGGAACTGCATTCTTCTCTCCAGTTCACAGACAGTGCATAGGCTACACATGCAAAAGGTGCCTTTCCTAAAATGTGTGGACAGAAATAAAGGCAGCAGCCCATTTTGATCTCCCACATATCTATGTAGTATCTGTGACATGAGACTTCATATTTCTCTGGCCCACTAGGCATACTTCTGCCACTCCTGGCCACAAGGGCAAGCCAGCCTAAAGATTGGGACTACCTCACCCAATCTGGTTTCTCTCCAGGACAACTATGCAAGTTAGCTGCAATCAGGGAATTTTATGGTCACATGGGACTGAGTTTCACTTAAAGAAATGGACAGTGCTTAGAGTTCAGTGATTAAATATAAATATACATTTTTGTTTTCTAATGGTTTGTTTAAATTTTTTGGCTATATTTAAGAGCAGAGATATTTTTTAATGCAAAAATTCTAGTTGGAATATGAAGTTTATGATGGTGCATATGTAGCTTATATTTATGCAAACAGAATAAGAGGGAATGGATTTTTAAAAAAAACATTACCTGCTGAAACCTGTACTCAGGTTTGCAGGCTTGTACTGAAGAAGATTGCACTACTAAGCTATAGAAAGGAGTAGGCAGGGAACTATACTTATGCTGCTGCTTTAGGTATCAGTGACAACAATCCACACAAAATAAATGAAGACCTCTGAACAGATAACACTGAACCTTTGGCAGCTCAGTAAGGGTGTGTCTACATTGCACCCTTACCTTGAAATAAGCTATGTAATTTGCCTATGCAAATTGCGTAGCTTATTTCGAGGTAATTTCTGAATAGCTTATTTCAAAATTTGGCACTGTCTACACAGCACCAAATTTCAAAATAAAGCGCTATTCCGAAACATCCCTTAACCCTTGTGGAATGAGAGTTACAGCAATGCCAGAATAGCATGCCCGTTATCTTGAAATCTATTTCTAAATCTATTTTGAAATAATGGGCTGCTTTAAAGATGCGGAATAGCTATTTCGGGATACTTCCTATATCCCCAAATAGCTCTGCGGTGTCGATGTAGCCTAACAGAGGATGTGTAGTTTTAAATGAGAATGCTTTACAATGGATTCACTTGTAGCAAAAAATTGACACCCAGGAGTGCAGGTGAGTAAGCCACATCCTATGATGACTGTTTGGGAAGTTGTGTGTGGTCGGCTTCAGGTAGTGGGAGGGCAAGGCACCAGAAATCAGCATTGAGAATCCTTCCTGGGTGCTTGCACCATTTTGAGATTGAGCTCCTTCCCCCATAGGAGATGTTCCTGGTCTCTCAGGATTTGGTCCAATCAACATATCTCAGCTGGACTGACCCTGCCCATATATACACCTTTCATCCATGTTGGGTAGTTCTGAGCCTAACTGCAGTGTGAGGACTGCAGGCATCTGCTGCTGCACCCCTACTTACGGAGGAATTTCTGCCACCAAGGGACCACAACTTGATTACTACAGTTCATGTACATATTACATGTGTGAATGCTACCCTTCCTCCATAGCCTTAAAAGGGCCTCAATACAAAACTGTGGTGGTGGAGGGGCCTTGTAGGAGATCTTTATGAACCCTGAACACTATAGAGATAAGGTCTGTTGCAGTCCTGTCCTAGCGAACACGTAAATGGGAAGGGGCTGGGAGTGAACGGGGAGTTATGGATTCATGTTCCTGGGTCTGTGAATTTCATAGATTCACCAGTTGGCAAGCTGAGAGGTGGTGACTACTCTTATTGATGGGATATCATAGCAGTTAAGACTGGGGTGAATTCCTGGCCTCACTGAAGTCAGTGGCACAACTCCCATTGACTTTGATGTGGACAGGATCTCATCTGTGTAGGCTCCTACAGCCTTCTCAGAGGTAGAGGGTAGGATCCTTTCTTCCACATAAGTTGAAATAATAATTCTTAATAGTTTAGGAATTAAATCTTGACACACATTTGAGTGCTTTGCTGAATAGGGATGTTTTTCTTACCCTGGACCAGGAAGAATAAAAATATACTACTACCATCTCATTGAGTAGCAGCATTTGCTTCCCCTCTCATCTTTTCATGGACTGATATCAATATTCGTAAGTTGCAGGCTGATAAATGCATACTATGTGACAGAGGCTTACAGTATGACTATTGTACGCTGGTTTGAATATTTGAAAGAGTATTAAAAATAGTAAAATAAGTGGGCGTTCTCCCTCACATCTTTGTTCCTCAGTTTCAATCATCTTATCTACTATGTATTTGAGAGTGTTTGTCTATGAGCGAGTGAGTCTGTCCATTCAAGAACCCCTCCTAACTGATAAGAGCTAGGAACATGAAATTGGATATGCAGCTTTCTCTTACCATAACTTAAAACAAGGTAAGGGTTTGGTTGTGCAGGGGTAATGGGAAATGGGGCTGAAGTTGCCCTTCCCAATTCATATGGCAACACATAAAGCCACACAGAAAAGAGACAAACATCAGGCAGGGGGAAAGGGGCTGGCTGGAGATGCCCCACCCCCAATCTGGGACTGCCCTAGCCAGGCACCCATTGGGGAGAGTAGGGGGGGTGGGGGGGGGGGAGAGAGGTTGAAGCTCTTTCCCTTCCCCTCAGTTCATATGTGGACATTGCTGGCTGTTCCCCTTCATCAGGAGTGAGGGGAAAGTGCAGTCTGCTCCATTCCTCAATCTGGCTGGGGAGCACAGGGAGCAGATGAATTGGGACCTGCCCCAGCTGGGGAACTTGCACCCTGTCCTGGCTATCCCTGCTTCTCATCCGGCCCCAAGCTCTGCAGTGAGAGAGAGTGCTGGGGTAGTCCCCTCTCTCCGGGGAAGCCTGCATAATGAATCCCTCATCCCCAGCTCCACCCCAGGGCAATCATTTAAATGAAGAAAACACAAAAATTGAGTTAAGGACTCAAGGAACACTGGGTAAACCATTTTAAAAAAAACCCACCTTTTTTCCAGTCAGACTCATTGGAGGTTTACTATCTAGTCCACCCAAAACACTATTTTTGATGTAGTACAAACAGAAAAAAAATTAATGAACCTTTGAACTTATCAATAAGCAGGCATAAATGCAAGTTTTAAATGAAGTTCTATTTCAATTTTCAAAATAGAAGTTATCCTTAACACCATATGTTCTCTAAATCTCTGCTTCTTCTGTGAGCTAAAAAATATCAGATGATGTTCCCAGATTTACTGTAAGACAAGAAACGTGTACCACAAATAGAAGAAAAGTGTAATTTTAAATCTTTGCTAACTTTATTTCTGATTCACAACTATTACATTGACCATAAAGTCTATTTCAGGAGTGCTTTATAATAAGGAAATATAAAAATAAGTTTCTACTTGCAGTAAAGTTAATATACTATTACTTTGTCTGGAACACGAGTAAGCCAGGCCAATTGTTTGAAAATTGCTAGAGTCTCATTTATTTCTAGGTCATTACTAATAATAGGTGTTCAGAGGGCAGATGTTTTTAAAATGAAGTAAGATATTTGAGGCCTGTTTCTCTTTTCACTTACATGTGAATAATTCTAACTATGCTGATGTCAGTAGAATTACAGCAATGTACATTGATGTAAGAGTGAGGGAAATCTTATATGTGATCTTGCCAATAGAAAGCATTACCAACTAAAAGTTCAAAAATTGAAGTGTATGAAAAGAATGAGGTGGACTTCAGTGGGTTTTGGGTCAGACCATATAGTACACCAATTTAATTCGGGAGTAGCTCTTCTAAAGTAGTAAATGGAATTGCACCAACATAAGAGAGACATGAGGAGCAACTTTGGTGTTTGTTTGCAGGTCCAACTGCACCCCAGAAATCATGAAACCAAGAGTGCAAGAACAGGTGAACATATACTCATTTTGGTCTGATAGAGCAGGGTGGCCCTAGGCTGGAGAATAAACCCATCTTGCACTATGATCATAGCAGTTGTTGTCCCACAGCATGGAATGGATTCCCTGCTCTTAGTGTTGCCACCTAACAGACAGGGTGTAAGTGGGCGCCCCCCACACCCTATGGGTGCGCTGCTCCGGGGTCCCGATCTGGGTCCTATTGCCCACCCAGGCCCAGCTATTTCCCCTCAAACCAGTACAATGGCCGCTTTAAGGCGGGATCAGAGTTTTTATGTAGTCACAAGTTCTCCTAATAATACAATAGTTGCCTTCTTCGGCATCCTGCTTCATACCAGCGAGATGGGAGGTAGGGGGACCAGGCTGCCCACTCCTCTGGGTCCCAGCCCAGGGCCCTAAGGGAGGTGAGATCATTCTCTCCCTTCTCCCTAGGGTCAATGGGGACACTGCCCGAAATGCGTCGACCCACGAGCTCCACGCCCTGCCCTGGGCCGCTTCCTACTCACCTCCTTCCCTGCTTCCCTCCTTCCTCGCCCGACCCCTGATGCTCGACCCGTTACACCACGACCGCCCCGGCATCGGACCTACTCCCCCACTTTCCTCTCCTGCCCTGCACCGACCCCCACTCACCTCTCCTGCTTCCTCCCCTTTGACCAGTGGCGGGTTTGAAGACCACGCCGCAATGTTGCCCCGGCCATACAAAGCGTACGCTGCCCAGTTGCCCGCTCTCCCTCCACTTACTTGGGGGAGGGGCTGGCTCACCATGGCTGCTCGCCTCGGCGGCACATGCACGGGTGTCCTACGGCGGCACCGCTGCCCCTGCCTCCTCCTGCGCGATCTCCGGCCCCAGAACATGGAGTGAGGTGGCTCTGCCACAAGCGGAGCCTGTGCCAGTGTAAACACCGGCTCCCTGTAGCTGCGCCACCATGCGGGTTTCTTCCCGTGCGGTCCCTGCCCCAGGAGTGCGGAGCCCATCGGCTCTATCACACAGGGTCACAACAATATTCAGGTTTGGCTTCAGTGTTCCAGACAAGAGAGGTCATGAGACCAAACCTGAGTCTTGCTGTGACAATGTGAGCCACGTCACAATATGATTCATTCAAATGCAGCCTTTGATAGAGGGGCAGCCAACCCAATCCCAGGTGGCACTGCAATGCTGTGCAGTGCACTAGATTGCAACTTCCAGACCAGGGAGCTGAGCTGAGCTCATATCCACGGGAGAGGAGTCAATGCTGAAGGGTGAGTGTGAAGCAGGCCTGCTCTCCAATCTCTCCTTCTCCAGACCCTCCCCCTTCTCACTTGGTTAGGACTAGGACAGAGAATGGTACTGCAGCTGCTTGGTCAGTGCCATCTCTGCAGTGAAGTATTGAACTGGGAGGCTACATTCAATTCTCCAGAACCAACCTCTGTGTAAAAGGGGCAATTCAGCTGATCTGCTTCCTGGATGTACTCAGATTTACTATAATATACACCTAACTTCTATTACCATTACACAGTTAAAATAGCTATGGGGAATGAGCTGATCCTAGTTTAGCTCATGCTTCATTAAAGAATAAAGGATTTTAACTTGGACATAGTTATAGTAGCATTTCCAAACAAAAAGTATATAGTAAGATGGAGTTTAGGTGGGGTACATATGTAAGCATAAAGAATAATTACAGGAACACTGCAGTTATCAAAAAAGCCAAGCATTAGAAACACAAAAAAATTCAGAATTATGGTGATACATAAGAAATCTGAATATGTAATTAATTCCTTATCAGCTTTAGCTCAACCCTGTAACAGATATTATCAATTAGCATGTAATGCTCATTGATGCTTGTTACTGAGAGCCCATATGAGATAAAACAGATGTTTAAGGCACATTAGAGTTTTCTCATATACAATTGTTTTCCTCTGTGCCACAGGATAGAGGAAATTATTTGGATACCTTAATACTAATGAAAAATAGCTCTTAAAAAAAGCAAAAGGAACTGTGGTTGTTTATTACTGCTTACTAAGATGCAAGCAAGAGACTGCCATTTATCTTATTCATTTTTTGGAAAATTATTATCAAAAAATTGTGTGAAATAAAGGTTTATTTGAGTTATTTCAGAGGATGTATAGTTATGACACAAGTTAATTGACATGTATGCAGGTCACAGTAAATCAAAGTGAGAACAGTATTAACCAGAATGCATTGTTCACTAAACTAAGTTTGCTCAAGCACATTATAAGGCCCAGGTGACTAATGGCTCAAGACCTAGCTCCACTCCCTCCATCTGGAAGGAAATGAATCAATCACCTTATAGTTGTGGAGCATGTCTCTAATGGTGTTTTTCTTTCTTCTTTAGCAAATGATGGAGAAACTCCACTATAGAAGGATATGGGGAACCAAGATAGTGGGACAGGGTCTCCTGGAAAGACCAGAGCTACAATTACATTTAAATCACAAGTTTTGAAGGGTTTGGTCAGTAAGAAGTTATTCTGGAAATGATTTTCATTTTTGTTTTAGAATAATAAAATAATTCTAACAACATTTTCAGTGCCTTTTATGACTTGCTTCCATTGTACTTGCAGCCCACCATTTGAGAAACTCTAGGCTACCTGGTATCTTTTGGGAAACTGTCTGAAATTCTCAAGCATGCAAAGCGAATGAACCTGCTACCACACTCCTTTGTGGGACACAACTCACTGTGGCTGGCCAGTTCATCTGTCCAGTACATAACAGGGGTCAAAGCTATGACCCAGGTCATCTCCTCCCTCATCTTTTCCGGGTATCAGGCCTCCTCAAGGGACTGGAGAGGGAGAAGCCTCTGCACTCCCCTTGGACTGCAATTTTGTCTGGCCTCCATACAGACCAGAAAAATGGAATGAAATCCCCATTGAGTCAGTAGCAAAACTCCCATTGATTTCAGTGTGTCCAGGATTTCACCCCCAGATAATTCCTTATGACTTTTCACCTTCTTGTCCAAACAAATAAAAGAGCAGGTGGAGTTATAATACCAACAGGTGGAACCGAAAACTGGCAGTTCTGGAGATTAGTGTATGAACCTCTACAATCTTGAGCTAAAAGCCAGCTAGCTCTCAGCTAAGACTGTAGAGCACTCAATCTTTATCTCTGTAAGGGGTCTAAGTTCCACTACATGGGACAGTGAACCACAGCCACTCTATGTGTAGGTTACAAGGTCAGGCCCTAAGTCTGCAGTTTTAATCTGTATCTACCTTGCACAGTTCACAGCATTTTCCCCCAGTAACACTTTTTAACCATTCTTTCTACCATCCACACAACGGGTTGTTAACGTTCAAGGATTACATTCAACATAAACAGCACTAATGTAATAGAGCACCCTGGCAAAAATAATGACAAAGCGTACCCACAGTACAGTGGGCAGTGAAGAAAACAATGACAATGCAGAACAGAAGATAAGCAAGCCAGTAACACCAAATGACGAAATATCCTTATCTGACAGGAAATTAGTCCAGAAAAAAATATAGATATCTCCTTGCAGTGTCCTTTGTAAAGAAAAAAAATCTGTTATCTTAGCTCAGTGGTCCCCAACCTTTCAGGGCTGCCGGGCGCCCAGGAGCGGGGCAGCTCACGCGCCGCTCGTCCGGGGGCAGGGCCACGCATGCGCCACATGCCTGGGGCAGGGGCTGCCCATGCACCCTGAGCCCGGGGCCGGCACCGCACATGTGCCGCACGCTCGGGACAGGGGCTGCCAACGCGCCTTGCACCCGGGGCTGGCACCACACATGTGCCACGCGCCCAGGGCAGGGGCCGCCCACGCGCCTTGTGCCCAGGACCGGCACCACACATGTGCCACGCGCCCGGGGCTGGTACCGTGCATGTGCGCGCTCCGGGGGCGGGGCCGGCCCAGATGATTCGGCGGGCGCACATAAATGCCCTGGCAGGTGCCAGGCGCCCGCGGGCACCGCGTTGGGGACCACTGTCTTAGCTATTTCAAATATAAATTCTTCAAACAAGACAAAGTCCCTAGTCCTTTATTCAGACCAGATCCTGCCAAATTCAGTGTACCTGAGCCATTTCCCTTTAGCATCAATCAGAATCAATGTTGATCAGCACCTTGCATTAAGTATCATGCATGAGAGGATCCTAGATCTATGTCAAGTGTGATGTTTTAAAGCTATGCAGTATTTGAATTATCTCTGGACAAAAACACCATAACAAAACCTTCTAAAAATGCTTATTTGTATTCTAAAAAAGGCACTTATTAATCTTGACAATTGTAGCCTGATTTTTTCCACGTTTATCTCAAAAATGGCAAAACAAGTGTTTACAAAATTTCCCAATAATTCATTTCAGCACTGAGACTACAACCAGAAAACATTATCCCAGATAGCACATTTTTTTAGGATATTATAACCATCAAGTGCATGTGTTTCAAATACACCTAAGTGACTTAGGAACACGCCTTCCATTGGCTTTTAATGGGATTTGTGTTCCTAAGTAATTAAGATACTATGGAAAATTGTACCCAAAACATGATGTATTTTACAACCTTCTGTTAGTGGTTGAGGATTAAAATCAGGGGGAGAATATAGGAAGGCCAACTAAATTATACCTCCTCGCTCCTATTTTCTAACTCCTTTATATCAGATACATATTTTCTATGATCATTTACATCATTGCTGTATTCAGCCAAACATCTTTTTAATTACCCTTGAAAATCCACTCTCTCTCCCCACTATTTATTAAAATTATTGTCATATAACCTACAGTAGAATCCAAATTCTTCTCTCACTCACATCAATGTAAAGTTAGAGTGACTCCATTAGAGTAAGTTGATATGCCCATATTTATAGTGGTATAACAGCCATAACAGAGTAAAATCTATCAAAATCCAAATAGGGGCCAATCCTTTCCTGGTGTAAGATGATATCATTCCATTGGCTTCAATGGACTTATGCCAATTCATAGTGTGGGCCCATAATTTATACAAAGGGCTAGAGTTAATTTAGGACAGTTATTCTAGTATTTGGTTACCTGTTTTGGAGGCACTCATAGGCACTGCTCATGTATGACAGTACACCTCTGGGTGGCCTGTAGAGACGGAGGGTCAGACTTTCTAGTGAGAGTCATCCCTTTCTCACCACACAAACAGCACAAAGGAGCTGGAATCTGGCCATAAGTAGCCAGCAGGGATTTCCCTGGTGTATGGAAACTCTGCTGGTGTAAAGGTGGTAGAGGCAACTCCTGCACCTGTTGCCCCATCCCCTGTATAGAAGGCTGTCAAAGTTGTGAAAGGATGTGGCAGAAAAACCTGTTGGCTACATCTATCCACCAGTGATGTTGAGCTCCTAAGCCAGTGGCATTTGTTAGAGTAGCACCTCAGCTGCTCTAATTCTCACCAGGCCCAGCTACTTGATATCTTCTCCCAAACCCTCTTTCCTGCATTAAGCAGAGTTTGGTTACAGGAGAGACTCTGGTGGGAGGGGGCTCTGGTTTGGAAGACAACGCCCAAATAGACAGGGAGAAGAATACATTAGAGGGAAACTAAGAAGAAGGTTCTTCATAGGAGCACCTGGAAGTTTGAGGAGTGTTAAGATTTTCTATTAATATGAGTTCTAGTTTGCCTTAATTTAGAATAATTGTGTCATCTCAACTTTAAGAATAGTCAGTGCAATTCTATAAGTGATAGAGGTACAAGTAGGTTTGGCATCTTACTATCAGAGAAATTGTAGCTATTAGTAGCTACCTAAAAATGGCTGATCTATTGTTGGTCTTTGTAAGACATCTTTGTTTAAGTAGATGCTTTAGAGTTCCACTGTTCCTTTGCTAACAAGTTACTGTATATCACAACTGCTGCACATTACTAGGGGGATGCCAACGATACACTGCTTTTCTTACTTCTCTTCCCTTTAAATCAACCCATCTGACTTAAGATTTCACAGAACACCTCGACAGAATTTTTGTAAATGCCAGATGTTAATAAGTTACTACATTATTTTTCTCTCTACAAGAAACTGCTGCGTCACTTAATAGCTTTACTGATTATTTAAGTCTCAGTTTGTAGTCAAATTCCATGTTGCTGCATCTTTTAAAATTCATTTAACAATTTTTAACAATACATACAAAGTTTGATATTCTTAACAGCATGATGGTGTATGAAGTAATTGTTAAATCTAAATAAATTAGCCAGTCAAAAAGGTTTCTGTCCAGTTAAATTATTTTAAAAGCTGATTTCCATCTCAAAGCTTACTCACAAAAGTGGTGCTATTTCTGTACTAAAATGAGCACAATGTGACTGTTTCCTTTTGGTTTTAAAATTTTCTTATCCAGTGTTCTTGTTCTTCATAAATAGAAAATTAAACAGCTTTTTCCAATGCTTGTAAGGTGCAAAATGGCTTTTTTGAGGTACTGATGACAAAGAAACAGAGGCAGCAGCAGCTAAAAAGATGATCCCCTGGAGCTCTTGTGCATTATATATTTGTAAATGGATAAAAATGTATTTTAAAAGTCCTAGAGCTTAATTCACCTGTAATTTTAGAAGCTTAGCATTCAACAGAAAACTTGCTGGGGTAATATTTTTTATAAGAAAAATCAAAGCCAGCTGTGTTATTACAAAAATATATTTCTGAACAAAAGCCCTATCAAGAATTCCAGCTTACTATTCTGAAACTAGAAACAATAATGATTTATGACATTTTATGACATTTAACATGACATTTAACAGAACATGAAATGTCATTCTCTACACTATATAATTTCATATATGTAAATGCAAGTAGCACAGCTAGATGAGACATTGCAAAATATCTTCTGAAATATTTGTGTCAGTAGTTAAGAATTCTTAGTAAGAGAGCTCAGGAAATCTGAAAAAGTTAGACCACACTTAATTTGAATTCAGAAATATAAATTTTCCCAAGTACCAAAAAGATCAGATGATCGGTCTTGATATGTGATGTTCATAGGCACTTAATAGAGTTAGATATCCAACTCTCTTCTGGCACAAGTGAGAAGGATGTCAAAAAGAATGGCTGGATTGGAGTATGCTGCAGCCATACTATCTACAACATGCTCTCTATACCAATAAAACTGGGAATTGGTATCACAGACCTAGCTTTGCTGGCTGCAAACCAGCTAGAAGTTTCCCTAGGCAAGTTTTCTGGCCCTTTTGCACCATGGAAGTAGTGCAAAGGAGCAAGAGGAAGGATAAAGAATTTGGCCAGGATGTTTTATATCGTTTTGCAAAAAAGTGAAAAATATGGAAGTGTCACTCAAACGTTTCAAACAAAATATTTTTTATGGGAAAAACTGTTGAGTGGATACATTTTTGGGGAAAGATAATCATCTATTTGCACTGTAGCAACTGTCTGAAAATTTGCAACATTTCTCAGAGGAAGTTATTAAAATTTTTCACAATGATATGATGTTCATGCACACTATATATGATCATAGCCACACACTCAGCCCTGAATTTGCACAGGAATGAAATATTCAGTTACCCAAAATGAGCCAGAACTGCATCAATGAATGATGCACAGAACTTTACTGACTGCATATCTTACCACAGAATGGATGTTATGATGAATTAATTTCAGTAACAGCATGTACCTACCATAGCTATGTTAATGCAATATTTTGGGGGGACGGAGGGGGGGACAAGGGGTAAAAGAGAAAGGAAACAAGTCACATCTCTCTAACTGAGGATTACCGCCCTTTCAAGGAGAAAAGGATAAAGTGGATAACAGTGGAACATACTGTTTTCCCTCAATCCCCAGCTAAAATATGGTTCTTTGGACCATTAAAAGCTAGCAGAATTTAGAGTAGCCCATAAACTTTTTAAAACTCCACTGGGAATGGGGTGAGAATCAGAGAATCAGGAGAACATTATCAATTTCCCAGTAGTTCCCCTTCTCTCCCTTCACTGCACCCAGTTTGCACTGGTCACAGAAGAGAATCTGAGCAAAAGTCTCTACCTCAAAGAATTAACAATATTATTATAGGCAGGGTTTGTGGCACTGTATTATTAAGGTTGCTCAAGATTTTTTCTGGAAAAAATAGTATGTGATCATATCACTAAGGATTTTTATATAGCTTTCTCTGAAATAATAACAAGTCTTGTGAATAGGTGGAAGCAGTAGATGTGGTAAATCTAGATTTTAGTAAGCCTTTTCATGCCGTCTTATATGACCTTCTAATTTACAAACTAGGGAAATACAATCTAAATGGAGCTACTATAAAGCGAGTACATAACTGATTGGGTAACCATTCCTAGAGAGTAGTTATCAATGGTTCACAGTTACGTGGAAGGGCCTAATAAGTGGGGCTCTGCATAGATCAGTTCTAGGTCTAGTTCTATTCAATTATTTAGATAACGGCATAAGGAGTACACTTACAAAGTTTGCAGAGGATACCAAAATGGGAAGGATTGAACATACCTTGGAGGGTAGGATTATAATTCAAAATGATCTAGACAAATGGTCTGAGGTAAATGGGATGAAATTCAAGAAGGACAAATGCAAAGTACTCCACTTTGAAGTATACATCATATATAAGGGGAGAACAGAATCAGTTCCACGAATTCAAAATGGAAAACAACAGTCTGGGAATAAGTTTTTTCTGTGGAAAGGAAGTTAGGGGTTATAGTGGATCACATGCTAAACTTGAGTCAACAGAGTTTCAAAAAAAAAAAAAAAAGGAAAACCTTATTCTGGGATGCATTAGCAGGAATATTGTAAGGAAGACACAAGAAGTAATTCTTCCACTCCACGTTGATTAGCCCTCAACTGGAATAGTGTGTCCAGTTCTAGGCACCACATTTCAGAAAAGAACACCAAAAATTAATGAAGGGCAAGAGCACATGACCTGTGAGAGAAGGCTGAAAGAACTGGGTTTGTATAGTCTGGGAGGTCAGGGTAGAGAACTGGGGAGGGGGGGCAAAAGAGGGTGAAGGGTCTGAGAGGGGGTTTGGGTGAAGGAGGTGATTGTGATCTGGGGCAGGGATGGGGAAGTGGTATGGGTGCAGGAGAGGATTCTGGCCTGGGGGAGAGGCATAGGAGGAAGTGTAGAGTCTAAGAGGGAGCTGTGACCTGGGGAAGGGGGATGCAGAGGGTTTGGATGGTGCACTAGGGCAGGAGAGAGTGGTCACCTGAGGCAGGGAGTTGGGGTGCAGGAGAGGGTGAGATGCCAGAGGCAGGGGCTGGCTGGGAGGCACTTGTCTAAGTGGCTCCTGGCCAGTAGCCCACCGGGACCCTCAGGCAGACTCCCTGCCTACAGCAGCCCCAGGATCAAAGCGCTTCTTGTGGCTCTCTTCATGGTGTGCCAGGGAGGAGGCTTTACATATTGCCTCCTCCCCCCGTGAAATCTCTCCGCTCCCATTGGCTGGTTTCTGGTCAGCATGCAAAGGCTGCTCCCTGCCTGAGAGTGCCAGCAAGCTGGGTTGCAGGCCAGACTGAAAACCTAGGCAGGCCAGATGTAGCCTGTGAGCCATATCTTGCCTGCCCCTGTCTAGATGGTGCTTCATCCTGCCATGAGTGCAGAGGACTGGACTTAGTGACCTCTCCAAGTTTCTTCCAGTCTTATGATGTTATGATTCTATATCATAATAAGTAAAGCCCTGTGCTGATAAAAAAAAATTGTATCTGCAAAAATCTGCGCCCACATCTACAGATGCAGATATAAAATAGATAGTGGTAGATTTGCAGGGTTTTAATAATATGTACTCTCACAGGGGGGCTGAATTAAGGTAATATAGACCAGTGTTTCTCAACCAGTGGTTCAAGTAGTCTTAGGGGTACTCGAGAGAAGTCTGGGGGGGGGGCGGTACATCAACACAACTGAAATTTGGAGAAAACTGAATTTGTTTTAAGTTTTACAGCACTTTATTATTTGTGTACTTTTTACACCCAAAAATTTCATTGCCCTCCTGGCTATGATTAAATTGTTTAAACAAATCTGTTGCAATGGTAGAAAAAAAATTGTGTGTGTCTGAAAACTGTAGGTACTGCGGCTACCTATAATTTTTTTTAAAAGGGCTACTTTTTTAAAAAAAGGTTGAGAAACACTGGTATAGGCAAGCATATTTCTGGCATTTTCTCACTTCTGAGTGTATTTTCAGCCTTAATATTATTTTATGTGTGTGACAACTCCCTCCCAGACATTGTATCTCCTTATATATCCCTCCTCCAGGCTAGAATCCTCTCCTGTACCCATTCCCCCTCCTGGACCCTGCATCCCAATCCCCTGCCCCAAGTCACAACCCCCTCTTTCATCCAAACTCCATCTCAGATCCCACACCCTCTCTTGCACCCTAGTCCCCTTCCCCCAGTTCCCTTCCGCACCCAATCTCCATCCCAGACCCTGAAAAGTGTGTCCCATGACCACTTACCAAAATCTTGGTGTCCCTGCCCTCCTCTCCCCCATCATTGCTCATCTGTGTTTTATTTCAATTTTCACCTGCTAAGAAGCTGGCCCAGAATACACATTATTTGTGAAGAATGATGTAAGAGGAAGAAAGAATAGCTTAATGTTTCAGATACCTAGGCTGAGTTGGAAGGCTGAGAATTAAAAAGTGCTTTTGTGACTTGTAGACTGAACAAATTTTATGTAAGTATCACAAATTGATATAAAACTCCATGAAGTCATTTTTATGCTCCCATTTCTAACTTTATCCATACTACAAAGGTCTGTTTTCTTTATTCTATTACACAAGTGTTCTGCTAGTTAATTCCATTGAAGTCTACAAAGTACATCAGCGTAAAACTGATGTAACAGAGTGGAGAATTGAGTCCTAAACTTTAAATTGAAGGCATGGCTACTGCTTCTTCTACTCATAAAGACAAGTGAAGTGAATGATCTTGGGGTTCTGTAATATTGCCTTCACAGTTCTTCTGATATGCACCTCTGATTTCATTTAATTATTTAAAAGGTATTCTAATTTTCTACTAAGTGATTTGATTATCAAGCTTGATAAGATTGCAGTTTTGCAAACGTTGAGATGAAAAGTTCTTGGTACTGTGTTTTCAAGGTCTCAGGCTAAACGAAGAGAGATTTCAAATGAGTTTATATCAAAGATCCAGGTTTTATTCTAATCAATCTTTCATACCTCCCACACTGGATTTTACAGAGGTTTTTAATCTATTCTGTGAACCAAAGATACATTGAATTACAACAAAGGTAAGTGTTGACTTCCTTTATCAACATTATTAGGTGTCTTTTGAGAGTGTTTCAACACTAAGTCTTAGCTTAGGCTGCTTTTTTAAACATCCATCCAACAGCTTCCTTTCTCACTTTATTGTTTCTATTACTATTTAAAAGGAAGCAGCTGTTCACGTTAATTTATGTTCTTTTTTGGATCTGCTCAGACCCATTGTGTTTATTTTGGCTTCCCCAAATGTGTTTGTATTCAGTGTCTTTATCTTTTCAAGTAAAAGAGGAGGTTTTCTGCTTTTTTTAAACACAGGAATTGTCTTGTTTTTGTTCTAGTATTGTTGTGTACATAAAATTTGGCACTGAAATGAAACTTATACCAGAGAATAAACCAGATAAAAAAAGAGTTAAGTGGTTTGTTGAGGCTTTAGAACAGAGAATCTAGCATTCACTGATTGATTGTGTACCACTGGAATGATATAAAACAATGACCATAAACTAAAATAACCACCTGCTTTAAGACATCTTTTTGGTAGGGGAAACCTTGGGTGGGAAAACACTTCTATAATCACTCCTAAATGAGTCTCTCACTAGCCTGGATAGGTTATGGCCAGTATTCACCTGGGACCAGATACTCCTGTCTTTGGACTATTCTAATTTTCAATAGAGCACACAAGTGCCAACTCACATTTGAAATATTTATATTATTTAATAGATAAAGAATACCAGGTATCAATCTCTTTCAATCTAACATCCTCCTTCCAGGGCAATTCTTTTTGGTAAAGCTTCTAATTTGCTTGCAGTATTGTTATAGCCATAGTGGTTCCAGGTTATGAGAGAGAAGAGAGGTGAGGTAATATATTTTATTGGACCGTATTCTCTTGGTGGAAAGTTTTCAAACTTTACAGAGCTCTGGAGTATCCAAGCTAAATACAGAGTGTGACAGATTGTTAAACCTCAGGGGTCCACACATGCTGTAGGAGGCAGCTTTAAATGAATTGGGCAATTAAGTGGCAGCAGCAGTGCTTAATTTGTAGCGGGGCATAGGCCCAGCACTTCTAGGTTTGGCCATTCATAGCCCTGGAACCTCTGGGCTTGCTGCACCAGTTATTGTAAAAGAATTGCTTGAGCCCTAGTACCTTTTCATTACAAATTAAGCACTGTTTGGCAGGCTCTGTAGTGTGTTAGAAATTAGTTGGCTAGCTCATTACAAGAATGTCTCTGTTAAGTCCATGGTTTCCACTGCCTAGCCCCGTTATTAATTTAAATTCCCAAGCTTGTCATTTTCAGGTGTGCTACAGATTTTCTTTGAGGATGAGGACTGAGAGGTCAGATATGGTGATTGCTTTGTGAAAAATGTTAACTCATAGATTATATGGCATTCTTGTCTTTTATCATGTTTCTGTGAGAGTTTATTTAAGAGCATGTGAATTATGACTATGAATTAAGACATTTCATTTTCAAGTTGATTCTTTGTGTCTCTCCCCTGAGATATCTTTGGCCACGGTTTGACATGTGGAAGTTATTGCATGTCATGTAAAACCTCCTTTCAGATAATGAGGAAGCATATATCAACACATCTTAAGCAAAACTTCCCCCCGACTTGAACAGTGCTTAAAAATCAACAGCATATGTCCATAGCTTTTTATTTGCTCACAGTTCCAGTTGTGAAGTTATATGTATTAAACATTATAAAGCAGTCAGATGAGAGCCGTAACATTAGTTAAGCTTTTCCCATCTGTATAGATAATTGAAGAAAAGGAGATTTTCTCCCACAAATTTGATACTAGAATGTATCAAAGTCAACAGAGGTCTGCATGGGTAATGGAATCTGCCCACATGGATTTGATTTCAGAGTTAGGATCCAAGTCAAAATGATCCTCTTCACCTGGAAAAACACATTATCCCAAGTGTTTTTAACCTTTTTCTTTCTGACACCTCTCAACATGCTATTAAAATTCCACAACCCACCTGTGCCACAACAACTGGTTTTCTGAATATAAGAGCCAGGGCTTGTGTTATGGGGTACCATATGTTTTGTCAGACATTCTTGATTTGCTCAAGTGGAAATTGTTAACAGGAAAGCGTATCTTTGTTTTTAAACAGTTTCAAAATTATGAAGACACCCTGTTTTAACATTTCTGAAAAAGAATGTCCCATTTTCTCAAAGTGACAGTTTGTTAAATAAATGTATAGTAAAAAGCAGGGTCACACACTACATATGGGCTGTGTCTACACTGGCACCCTTTTGCGGAAAAGGGATGCTAATGAGACACAGCGCAATTGCAAATCCGCGGGGGATTTAAATATCCCCCGCGGCATTTGCATGAACATAACTGCCGCTTTTTCCGGCTCGGGGTTTTGCGGAGAAAAGCGCCAGTCTAGACGATCTTGCGGAAAATAAACCCTTTTCCGCAAGATCTCTTATTCCTACTTTCAAGATCTTGCGGAAAAGGGTTTATTTTCCGCAAGATCGCGTCTAGACTGGCGCTTTTCTCCGGCAAAACCCCAAGCCGGAAAAAAGCGGCAGCCATGTTCATGCAAATGCCGCGGGGGATATTTAAATCCTCCGCGGATTTGCAATTGCGCTGTGTCTCATTAGCATCCCTTTTCCGCAAAAGGGTGCCAGTGTAGACACAGCCCATAAGTTTAAGAAAGGAGAAATAAATGTACTACATCTTCATACAAATAAGATGAGAGCTTTCACAACAACTTCTAGCTTCAAGTCAAAAAAATTTGCATTCATTCTTTGAGTTAATACAGACATCAGTGATTCTTTTGTACATTTTATATGTTGTTTTTAATAAGTATTACTTTTCTTTATGTCCTCATAAAGCCTCCTATCTGATGATGGCTGCTACTTCACTGGCTTATGGTCTGCATGCACCACATCACTTTCATTAACTTTTAGTACTGCTGGGAGCATACTTAAATTATGTATCTTTCAGGGACTTCTTAACTTCAGCCAAAGCCATCCCTTTCTGTAATTGGGAAAGAAAACCTTGAAATATATTGAGAGCACTTTCCCCTTAGTAACCTTCCTGCTCGCCTCCACACTGCTGCTGAGATTTGCACCCTATTTGTTAAGTTGTGGAGATGCAATATAAGAGCTCTTGGTCTTGTTATCCAGAGACAAGGAATTGGTGGGCAAGGATCATGGGTTAGTTTTAGTATGGTTATGTTTGTATTCCAGATTTAAGGGAGGGAGGCTGTTGCAGCGTATGCACACCCCATCCCTGCGGTGAGGGTACCCAGGTGTGCGGACGGCACCTGGCTGGTTGCAGGGTTCTCTTCAGCCTTTTAGTCTGTAAAGAACAACCCTTGGTCTGGGGTAGTTTAGCTTAATTAATAAAGTCAATAATGTTAGCCCTTATCACAGGGCAGTACAGCTTAGTGGCCAGAGTCAATAAAGGCAGGGGTAGCAGGCCCAGTAGGGGGACCTGGGCCTACCTTACTCCACCAGGTCCCAACCCAAGGCTCTGCAAGTGGCAGAGCATTCTACCACTTGCTCAGCAGGGATGCCTATGGAAACACACCAAGCTCACTTGGGTGGGAAAAACCACTCTGACACCCTCCCTCGGTCACTTCCTACCAGCGTTAGAGGTGGGGGGGGGGTAGCATCCCACATGGTCCCTGGGTTTTCTAGTTCCCTGGCAGCTGCTTCTCCCTCGGGCTCCTCTTGGGCTGGTAACTCACAGTGGTCTCCTCAGTCTCTGGTTCCCGCTGTCTGGGTCACTGGCTAGTGCCACTCTAGCTGGAAGTCCTTCTCCTTTGGTAGCCAGCCCAGACTGAGCTGCTCTCTTGCCCTTTATGCTGCCCCAGCATTTGGAGCATGCTCAGTTTGGGTAAAGGGGCAGGACTTTCTCCACCTACAGGGTTTCAACTCCACCTGCTTCAGGGCAGGATATGTACCCCTCCATCACAGAGACTCAATGAAAGTTGTAGGAGAAGAGCTTACATCTCCCTTCTGGAGACCTACACTGCACAGGTCTTTCGTATTTTCTTTGTAGTCTGATCTGGACCTCCATAGTACTTCTGCCACAGTGCGGCACTTATTAAATTCCAGTTTTAACGTCACCACTGAGATTCAGAGGAATAGCCAAGTTAATCTGTAACTAAAAAAACTTAAAAAACAACAAATAGTCTAGTAGCACCTTAACGACTAATAATACATGTAGATGGTATAATGAGCTTTCATGGGCACAACCCACTTCTTCAGATGACTGGAGTATTGAAAGTCCAATACTCCAGTCATCTGAAGAAGTTAGTTGTGCCCATGACCATGAAAGCTCATGGTACCATCTACATGTATTGTTAGTCTTTAAGGTGTTACTAGACTACTCCTGAGATTGTCCTGTGAGATTTCATCAGCTTCAGCTGGACTAGTGAACAGGCTGAAGCCATGTCATCAAGATCTCTTAAACTCCTCCTGCCCACTCTAAAGCTATGTCTACACTCACGGCTCCTTGTGCCAGAAATATGCAAATGAGGCTGTGTGGAATATCGTCAAGCCTCATTTGCATACCTAATGAGCTGTCTACACTGCCCTTCTTGTGCAGGAAAAACCCTCTTGCACAATGCCGTTATTCCTGAAAATAATCGGCATAACGGCATTGCGCAAGAGGGTTTTTCTTGCGCAAGAAGGGGCAGTGTAGACAGCTCCTTCTGGAGGAAGAGCCTCTTCTGCAAAAATGGTGGCTTATTAGGTATGCAAATGAGGCTCGGCGATATTCCATGCTTAGCCTCATTTGCATATTTCTGGCGCAAGAAGCTGTGAGTGTAGACATAGCCTAAGAGTCATGGTTGCTGGTTTCTTTTATTTTCCTTGCCTGAGAGTCCTGGCCCACCATAGAACTCGGCTCAGTCACATTTCATTTATGGGCAGTCTCTTTTTACATGGCCCTGATGCTGACACTGATAACAGCAAATGGGGTGAGCATCTATGAGAGTTCTCCTGGGCTCTTCCTTTTGCTTTTCTTTTTTTCCTCCAGGCCTTTTCCATAGTGAGTTTCACTGCCTTACTCCCTTGGTCCAACTCCCTAAATGGTCACCCCTCTTTCTTGGGATGGTTCACCTGTATGAATTCTTCCTTCATTCAACAGCTGTGTCCAGTATGGCAGGCAGACGTTGCCTGACCGCATACTCAGGTGTACTAGGGAATGCTTTGCAGAAATTGTTCAAGGATCAGAGTGTTTGTAATTTCCCTCACACTCTGAATGTCTGGTCTCAGCTACCTAGTCTCTAAACTGCTGGACAAAACCCTGGGTCTGGCATCTCCCTGTCTATGTTACACTTGCAAAATTTCTGTCTATATTTTTCAATGCATCACCCCACCCAATTCAGGATGGCCATCTTTACCAACTCATAGTCTCTTACCTGTTGATTTGTTAGAGCCACATAGACTAACTATGCGTTCCCAGTAGAACAAAATGCTGGACATAGTGCCCAAGCCTCCTTCATCAAACCCACAGCTACCCTGTAAAAATGTACCTACAGACACAACTATGTCATTTGCAGGGTCCATTTTATACAGACTCATTCACTGCATCTGGTATCCATTCCCTGTTGACTTCACCATCCTTGGATTTACTGCTGCTACATGTGTGATTACTCCCTCATAAAGTCCCACAGGCTTTTTTGTTGCTCAGCCTGTCAGGTGAGGAAAAACTCCAGGGCTACCTCTAGACTGGCATGATTTTCCGCAAATGCTTTTAACGGAAAAGTTTTTCCGTTAAAAGCATTTGCGGAAAAGAGACGTCTAGATTGGCACGGATGCTTTTGCGCAAAAAGCGCTTTGCGCAAAAGCATCCGTGCCAATCTAGATCGGTTTTCGCATAAGAAAGCCCTGATAGCCATTTTAGCCATCGGGCTTTTTTGCGGTTCTGGGTTGTCTACACTGGCCTCTTGCACAAAAGCATTTGCGCAAGAGGGCTTTTGCCCAGCGGGGCGTCATTGTATTCTTGCAAGAAGCACTGATTTTGTACATTACAAAGTCAGTGCTCTTGCGCAAATTCAAGCGGCCAGTGTAGACAGCTGGCAAGATTTTCATAAGCGGTTGCTTTTTCGGAAAAACTTGCCAGTCTAGACGCAGCCCAGGTGTTTAGCTTGCTGAAAGACTAGTAGGACCTTTGACATGTCTTTTCACCGCTTGCCCAGCCATTGCAAAGTCTGCTTGTTAGTCCAGGCTGCCTAACACCTTCACGAAACCATCCTTCTGCATGGATAAAGGCAGATCAAAGACCAGGTGAAGTCCCACCCCTGCCTACTGTTCTTTGTCTACACAGACTATTCAGAGACCTTCAGTTGTCAAAAACCACCAAGTCATTTATTCACAATTATTTTCCCATCATCTTACTGATTAATACACCACATAATTTACAGGAACAGGTTTCTCCTTAGCCTTCTGCCCAGGAGAGAAGAGAAAAGAGTTCTGGTAGTTCTGGTTCTAGCTCCACTAGTCTGTCTCTCTCCCCAGTACATCACTCCTGTGCCTTTTTCTACCCTCTGCATTAATAGGATAAGTAGCTCTTTAGTCCTCTTTGACTCATTCTAATCTACTAATTAGGCACAGTCCTGGGGGTCGGGGCGGGCGAATGAATGAATTAATTAATTGGTGTATAAGCGACCAGAATGCTGACTTCAAGAATGACCTGAGACAAAAGATAAGAGACATAAGTGATGAAACCATACAAGTCAGGGTGGGGGCAGATTTGTTGAATATTTATAAACCAATGGCATTCCATGGGTGAGTGTTATCAGCCCAACTCTGTTTAACAATGAAGTATTATACTGTTTGCAGACAAATGCACTATATAGCCAAACATGGATGATTGAAGATAGCTATGGAGAGAACCACTGATGTGTTCAGGGGACATTCAGAATGGTAATATACTTAGGGATTTAAACACTCACTTGCTAAAATAAAAGGAATAATCTTCACAAAAAGGATGTTTGAAGAAAAATGGAACCTATATCTCTATACAGAAAAATACAGAATTTGCACTTCCTTAGGAGTTATGTTGGAGAACAAACTAACCTGGAAAGATCATATAGACATTATCAAGACTGAAGATAAAAAAAATGGATGAATCTGCTTTAAAGTACAGTACAGGGACAACTGGAGTACAGATAAGAACACATTGTTGATGCTATATAGGGAATTAATAAGACCAATTGTAGATTAAGGAAGACAAGCCTTTAATTCAGCTTCTAAATCAACACTAAACATTTTTTTAGATGTGATGTAAGTCCAAGTTCTGTGAATCATATGTGGTGCACGTATCACAGCTGCCTTGGGGATGTGTGCTGTAAGAGCAACTGGCGACATGCCTATACATTAAAGGATGAAATTGTTAGATTTAAACTTTTGGGCTAAAGTTAATGGAAATAATGATAAGAGCATTAAAGGAATATATAAGGACAGCTGGGAATTAAGTAGACAAGAGGTAATTGGATGCCACAAACTGCCACATGATAAGAGTGTCAAAAGGTGGGTAAAATACATAAGTGAAAAGTCAAATCTGGAAGAAATTAAAATATTTAGTTATAGGAAAGTAGTCTGTAGCTGTACAGTTGTATCTTCAGCTGTGGATTTGGAGTTATATGATTAAACAAAGTGAACAGCAGGACCATCAAGTATGATAACTAAGATTTATGAGCCCGTATATGGTAAATGGGGTCAGCATTGTCAAATCTACACTGATGGTGCTAGAAATGACAACATGGAGTCGGAATTTGGAGTTGAGAGATCAATGATACTATCCCATTCTGTGGCCATTATGACAGCTAAATTGTTGGCCTTGCTGTTGGCATGGTCCTGGATATGGGATGTCTGCCAAACTATGACTGCTACTACATCTGACTCTTTATTGGGTATGATGGGAATTGGAAAGGGAGCCTGGGAATGCAGGAATGACAATCAATTAAATATTATTCTTAACTAAATGTAGCTCAGTTAGGCCTTCATATAATGTAATGACGCTGCAATGCCATAAAATGAGAGGAAAGGGGGGGGGGAAAACATTGGCTCACCTGTTGGTTCCAGCAATGTCTTACATTCTACTTGTTTATAGAGTTGTTGCTGACTGATGAAGATGTAACTTCCATTCATCTGAAGAAGTGGGTTATATTCACAAAAGCTCATGATACCATCTACATGTTTTGTTAGTCTTTAAGGTGCTGCTAGACTATTTTTTGTTTTTTAGGTTCATTCTCTATGTCAGAGATCCTTTTCTATGACTTCTTCATTTTCTCTATGATTTCCTGCTATATTGCTTGCAGGCAGAGAAAAAAACAACAATCATAGGGTCGTGAACCTGGTATGAGAGGAGATGGTAGCCATTGTTTTAGGGCCAAAGTTTTTAATTAATGCATCAGAAATTCCATTTACCATTACAGCTTCTTCAGTATCAGCTGGAGTATTCTTCTACTCTCTTCTTCAAGATTTTGCATAGCATCATTGGTATTAGGTTGCTTCTGCATTTTTCCCTGGAACTGCTGAGCAAATTTTCCTGTTCCACTATTGTTCCAAGGGCATGTTTACCTAATAAGTATTTCCTCTTTTTTTTATCATTCCTTTACTCACATAAAAAGTATGTTAAGAACAGGAAAGATGAACTGGGACTTGTGCTACAAAGGTCCTTCCTCTTTGTTCCATATTAGATCGCCCCTAATATGAGGGAATTATATCAGAATAGAAAGAATGATGCGGTAAAACACAAGCCAAGAGAAAAAGCTGTGAAGACTATTATACTTCTTTTGCCTGTCTCTGGTCTCCTCTCACTCTCACATTCTCTGCCATTGGCCCTGTGGCTTTTTTGCCAGCAGATTATTAATATAGGGCTAGAAACTATATTTGGAACGTTTGTCCAGACAAGTAAACAGTCACTTTATAACAAGAATGGAAACAAGTCTTGAAGGGCCTTGAAAAATGCTTCTCCTGCCAGTACCACTGTGCCACAGCAGCTGTGCCACTGTAAGCAAAACCGCATCTAGATTGGCACAGACACTTTTCCGCAAAAAGTGCTTTTGCGCAAAAAGCGTCCGTGCCAATCTAGACGCTCTTTTCCGCAAATGCTTTTAACGGAAAAACATTTCCGTTAAAAGCATTTGCGGAAAATCATGCCAGTCTAGACGTAGCCTAGGAGTATATCCTCCTTCTTGAAACCTGGAATTGGCAGTAGAATCAGTGAATACTACAAAACAGAATTTGACTCCATATATTTTCAGTTAAGATTGTTACATATTGTTAAAGTTAAGAGACCAGATTTATTGCTATTTGAATTCACTCATCATCATTGGTTGTACACTGGAGGCTAATAATAAATAACTTTGTCCAATATTTTTCAAGCTGATGGAAATTCTAAAATTGGTGTTTTTCCAGGCTGTGTACATTTTTTTTTAAAAAAAGTGTTGGCTGTAAGAAACAAAGATGATTACTTCCCAAATGTATGTGACTTTTGTACATAGTAATGCATAGCCCTTGAAGCTTCTAATGACTCATGATTTACTGAACAGTTTTCTTCTTAAAAAACAATATTAAATGGAGTTAAATTGATGTGTTTCACTCATACATCCTCTGGGTATAAACCAAAATTGAAGTGTCATATTTCATCAAAAGAAAAATGCCAAATTATCTGAAAACATGATTCCACCCATTTTTTTCTTTCTCTTTCTTTCTTTCTTTGAATCAAGCATTTGTGAAAGGTGTCAGGCTAACAGCCTAGAGAACAAAATCCTTCATCTGCAGAAAAAAAAAATCTCTACTTTGCATGGCTCCCCATTATCGCTCTGCCTATGTGCTTCAATCCCAAATTGAAGGGAGCACCTCTACAGGTACAAGAGTAAAAATGGATAGATAGTGCTGAGCTAATGTCCCCCGTCTAGCTGAAGGAAAAGAAGTGGTCTAAATGAATGAGCAGTAGCAGGAAAATAAAAATAAGAATGAAAATCACTAAAATCTATAATGTTTTACATGTATGAATATGTATATAGAGATCTAATCTTCAATTAATACAAGTATATAGATTAAAACCAAGAACATTCGAATTGTCTGTAGGAGAGCTGTCTAACTGAGTTTCCTGCCTAGACTAGAAGCCAGCACAAGAT
This sequence comes from Rafetus swinhoei, assembly GCA_019425775.1. Taxonomy (NCBI): domain Eukaryota; kingdom Metazoa; phylum Chordata; order Testudines; family Trionychidae; genus Rafetus; species Rafetus swinhoei. The sequence goes on from CM033427.1 coordinate 63,880,070, forward strand.
ATTTTTGAGGAACATACAAGAATACTTTAAATGGCCAATTATGGATTAATCTGTGCATAAAGGAAGCTTCTTCCTATTGGCCAGAGAAGTAAGGGTTTGTTTTCCACTAGGGTTTATATTCCTAATGCAACTTTGGAATTTCCAATTATACATATAAGTATCAAATTCTTTTTTGAATTGTGCTAAGCTCTTGATCCCAATGATATCTTGGAGCAGCGAGTATCGCAAACAGAAGTGTTTCCTTTTATCAGTGTTAAATTATGACTTTTGAATGTTATTAGATGCGCCCTTGTGTTTTTATTATTAGCAAGGATAAATATGAATTGCTGAGTTATCATTTCTAAACAATTCATTATTTTACTGACTCTGTCATGTGCCATGTTGTTTGTAGCAGTGTTGGTCTTAGGATAACAGAGAGACAAGGTGTGTGAGATAATGTCTTTTATTGGACTGACAGAAGTTGGTACAATAAAAAATATTATGTCACCAACGTTGTCTCTTTGCCATCTTTCTTCTTATTTATATCCTTACTAAATAGTCTTAACTTTTTCAATCTCACCTTATGGAAAGATTTCTGTATCTCTAATCCTTTTCTGTTAGTAGCCTCTACGGCTCTTCTATTTCTGCTTTGCTTTTTCTCTCTCTCTCTCTCTCTCTCTCGACAGGATGATCAGTATTCCAGGTCAGAGCACATCACTGATTCATAGAATGGTATTACAATAGCCTCACTAGTTTATAATCCATTTTTTATACACTGTAACATTTTATTTGCTTTTTTGACCACAGCCATTGAACAATTCACTACAAGGAGCACTCCACAGTGACCCCAGCTCTTTTTGTTGCAGTTAATTTGGACCCCATCAATGTGCATGAGTAGTTCAAATACTCCATTCAAGGGGCATTATCTTGCATTTACCAGCTCTGAATTTTGTCTGCTCAGGTGTCAAATCTATCTGGAGTTTTTCACAATTTTCTCTGCTCTTGAATATGCCATATAATTTTATCTCATTTTTCAGTGTTGCCACCTTGCATTCCAGGTTATCAATGAATATATTTAAAAAGATGAGCTGTTGTGCAGCATTCCACGTTTAACTTTTTGACATATTAGACATCTGTCACTTATACCTACTTTTTATTTTCTCTCTCAGCCAGTTTCTAATCCATGATAGAAGTTTCTCTCTCACTCCTGACTATTTATGATCGTTTCCTTGGTAGTCCCCAACAAGGGTCTTTATAAAAGTTTTCTTGAAATTCTAAGTAAATTATAGCTGCTGGTTCTTCTTTATCAACAATTTTCCTCAAAGAAATCTAGCTGATAGGGAGTCTTAGCTTCTTTTTATAGAAGCCAGAATGGTTTGTCCAGGGCCAGCCCACAACATTTTGGCACCTGAGGCAGGGAGCTCAAATGATGCCCCCATGGCCCCTTGCTTGGGCCAAAACTTTGAAAGGTCTCAATTCTCTGGGTCCTAGTGGTGCTCCCCCCTACAGTCTGGCACCTGAAGTGGCTGCCTCAGTTCACCTCATGGTAAGGCCAGCCCTGGGTTTGTCTCTGTCAGACCATGTTCATCTAGGTTTTTAGAAAGCTGTCTTTTAATTATTGTTGCAATAATTGGTGCTGAGGTGAGGTGCAATGGACAGGATTCATAGGATCAGCCAAAAATCATTTAAACATAGACACAGTATGTCCTAGTCTCTAGTCCTGGGGTGGTTTTAATGACAGATTGCATATGTTTGTTAGCAACTCAGAGGCTTCATTTTTAAATTCCTAATAACTGTTAGATGAAAATCATCCAATCCTAGTGACATGCTGCTATTTAATTAGTTTGTTATATCACTTCCTCATTTGACACCACAGTCTTTAATAATGAAGGCATTGTTGCATTAAAAGATCCAAAGTAGGAATCTCCTCAGCTTCCTTTGTGCAAAGAAATGACTGGATTTCTCTGCAGTATCCTTATCTCCTTAGTTGCTGTGTTATACAGTTAGCCCTCAGAACCACTAAATCTCGCTCAAGTTTCCCATCGCTGAAATTAGCTTTTTAAAAGTACGTCTACACTGCAGAGCTATTTCGGGATACTAGAAGTATCCCAAAATAGCTATTCTGCATCTATTGAAGCAGCCCATTACTTTGAAATAGATTTTGAAATAATGGGTGGCTTATTCTGATGTCCCTGTAACCCTCATTCCACAAGGATTAAGGGGCATTTTGGAATAGTGAATTATTTCAAACTGTGGCGCTGTGTAGACAGAATCAAATTATGAAATAAGCTATTTCAAAATACACTCAAAATAAACTGTGCAAATCGCATAGCTTATTTTGAGCTAAGGGTGCTGTGTAGACACGTCCTCAGTGAAATAGAAAAAACATGGTCAGATCTGACTGCAGAGGCCACCAATAATAATGCTGCTTTCATTATCATTAGAAATACTGTCCATCAAACGAAGCGTATGCGTATTTATTAGCACAGATACCTAACTTTAGCCAATTGTCTGCACTGTATTAGGTTAAGATGGGAATAAAAGAACTAACACCACACCCTTTTAAGACTAGATCCTAAAAGATTCCAAGAACTATGTACATAGGATAAAGTTTTCAAATGTGCATAATTGCCACGTTTTATAGATTCATGGATTACAAAGCCAGAAGGGACCATTATTATAATTAATCAGACCTCATGCATGACACAGGCCATAGCATTTTCCCAAAATAATTCCTAGAGCAGATCATTAAAAAAGCAAACCAGCCAATCTTGATTTTAAAGTGGTCATTGATAGAGACACCAGCAGAACCCTTGGTGAGTTATTTCAATGGTTTATTATCCCATCTTGGTTAATAGCCATTGATAGACTGATCCTTTCTGAACAATTTCTTTTTTAACCTAGCTATATTTTTGGCCTTCACAACATCCCTTGGCAATGAGTTTGATAGGATGCTGTTGTGTTGCATGAAGTAGTATGTCATTATGTTTGTTTTATATCTGCTGCCTATTAATTTCAGTGGGTAACCCCTGTATCTTATGTTACATGAAGAGATAAATAGCACTTCCTTATTCACTTTCTTCACACCATTTTTATTGTATAGACCACTATTATCTCCCCTCAGTCATCTCTTTTCCAAGCTGCAATATCCCAATCTTTTTAAATCCTCTTTTCCCAAAAGATTCCCAGTTCCTAATAAACCTAAATCTCTCTTCTGAACACCATTATCTCATCTATGCATTGAAACATGGCAGTTCTGCCTGTTTAACTGGCCTTGCATGTGGAAGTGGAAGCCATTCAGAGAATGGAGGTCCTGGACTTCAGTTTCTTGCCAGAAGTCTAAATTTGACTCTAGGACCACTCCTACTTTTCCTATGTCACTGGTATTACATGTATTACAACCATTAGCTATACTCCAGCATTGCACTTAGCATGTTGTTCAGATGTCTCGAGAGGTAGGCACCCAGCAGGCAATTTACCACATGGTTCTCCAGCTCATCACAATCTCAACTATCTGTATTTCTAATAATTATATCCCCCTTTACTATAACCTGTCTCTTCTGAATAACAACTAACACTAATGACTAACATGGCTACCTCTCTGTCTGCATTATTTTTACGTTTAAAGGAGGTTTATCAGTTCTTAATGTGCATGTGTTTGTGGGGTGGGGGAGGTTGGGATGTCATGGGCCTACATTTAGAGAATGTTTATTAGGTGTATCTAGCTCTCATCCTCCCACTCTAAACCCCTTAAAAATCCTGTTTGCTACTAATCTGGTCATTACAAACTAGCTTTTTAAACCCCTGTTCTCCCTGAGTTAGGCCTGCCCATTTGTCAAGATATCTTAAAGGGCTTAAAGGAATGCAGGTAAGAACCTCATTAGGAAGCTCTCTGCTTTGCCTAACAAGCCACTAGGCTCAGCAAACATATCCCCAAGGAGACCACACTATAAACTTCAAGCAAGCAAAACACTTCTCAAACAAGTATACAACAAACTAACAGACAACAAATATCCAAAGGTCACATAGCTGCTTTTCCTTTCACCATGGAGCTCTTTGCAACACTTCCCTTTTTCCTGCTCTTGTCTGCTAGCTCACCATGCTAGCCAACATGCTTATTATCAGAGGGGTAGCCGTGTTAGTCTGGATCTGCAAAAGCGACGAGGAGTCCTGTAGCACCTTATAGACTAACAGATGTATTGGAGCATAAGCTTTCGTGGGCAAAGACCCACTTTATCAGATGCATGTGGCTGACCTGGAACAACGCTTCCTCAGCTCTCATCCACTCACGCCCCTTCTCTACCTACGCTACATTGATGACATCTTCATCATCTGGACCCATGGGAAGGAAACTCTGGAAGACTTCCACCACAATTTCAACAGCTTCCACCCCACCATCAACCTCAGCCTGGACCAGTCTACACGGGAGGTCCACTTCCTGAACACAACAGTACAAATAAGTGACGGTCACATAAACACCACCCTATACCGAAAACCTACTGACCGCTATGCCTACCTTCATGCCTCCAGCTTCCATCCCGGACACACCACATGATCCATTGTCTACAGCCACGCACTGAGGTACAACTGCGTTTGCTCCAACCCCTCAGACACAGACCAACACCTACAAGATCTTCAACAAGCATTCTTGAAACTACAATACCCACATGAGGAAGTAAGGAAACAGATCAACAGAGCCAGATGTGTACCCAGAAGCCTCCTGCTGTGGGACAAGCCCCAAAAAGAAACCAACAGAACACCACTGGCCATCACCAGCAACTATACACTGCACCAGAGTAACTCTAACTCAGGAACCAATCCCTGCAACAAACCTTGATGCCAACTCTGCCCACATATCTGCCCTACACCAGCAATACCATCACAGGACCTAACCAGATCAGCCACACCATCACTGGCTCATTCACCTGCATATCTACCAATGTAATATACGCCATCACGTGCCAGCAATGCCCCTCTGCTATATACATTGGCCAAACTGGACAGTCCCTACGCAAAAGCATAAATGGACACATCAGATATTAGGAATGGCACTATACAAAAACCTGTAGGAGAACACTTCAATCTCCCTGGACATACAATAGCAGATTTAAAGGTAGCCATCCTGCAGCAAAAAAACTTCAGGACCAGACTTCAGAGAGAAACTGCTGAGCTGCAGTTCATTTGCAAATTTGACACCATCAGCTCAGGATTAAACAAAAACTGTGAATGGCTAGCCAAGTACAAAAGCAGTTTCTCCTCTCTTGGTGTTCACACCTCCACATCAGCTGCTAGAAGTGGGCCTCACCCTCCCTGACTTAATTAACCTCGTTATCTCTAGCCTTTTTCTTGCCTGCATATTTATACCTGCCTCTGGAAATTTCCACTACGTGCATCTGACAAAGTGGATCTTTGCCTACGAAAGCTTATGCTCCAATACATCTGTTGGTCTATAAGGTGCTACAGGACTCCTTGTCGAACATGCTTATTGACCATACTGCTAGCCAGAAAGCATTACAGAGTAATTATTGAATTAAGTTTCTTCACTATTGTTCATTTTTTGGTATTTAGTGTAATAAATGACCCAGCTGATACTCTTTTAATATTATATTCATTTCTGGCTACTTAATATAGTGGGAAAAGTGATTAGCTTTAATTAGCCTTCATTAAATTGATTCTACAGCCTCAATCTCCAGTCATTATAAATCCTCTTCTGCAATTATGTTTAAATCACAATTACATTTGAATGGAAATGATAGGACTTTATTTTGTAAAAAAGAACATTTCATTAACCCAATAAACTGGAATGTGTGGGTTGCTATTCTGGCAAAGTATCACAGTGCACCAACACATAAAAGATTTATTTTTAAATATATAAGTATGAAAGCATCTACTATGTATTAGGCACTTCCCAAGCAAATAAGGGATGATTTCTGCTCCAAGGAGTCCTCACTTGAAAGGCAACTTATATAAAAATTAAATCAAATCCCTGTAAATCGACATGGAAATAGCAGAGAGAGACTTCAAGGGAACCCACCTGAATGGTGCCATTATTTTCTGCAGAGTATGGAGCAGATAGCAATCTGCAGACTGTGACTCCAGCAATCTATGTATGGTAGGAGAAAGGCGATATGTACTTTTCATCATCCCCAACAGCCAACCTCCGTGTTAACTTTTGTAATATTGAGGCCTCTCTACTGAGGAATACTACTTAAGAGGGATCCTTAGGTAAATGGAGATGTGAGGCAAATGGAGATGTGGAAGTCCTGTCACCAAGGGGCCCATGAAGCAGGAAGTCCCAGGCATTAATGTGACCTCCCATATAGATGGACCCATGTATGTCTCTGGCAGTCTTCCTAAGTACTACAAGCCCTTTTGAGTTGTGGGTCCCAGGTTCCCCCTTCCCAAGTACAATCCCCTCATTTCTCCAGAACAACTGTGGGAGATATTCTCAGGGAAGATCTTTCAAAGGTTCTGCCACAGGAGGGGAAAATGCTCTCTCCCAATTTACGTGGAATTACTCTGGTTTTATACAAATGGAATAAAGCACAGATTGGCCAATATTTTTATTTCTCTGTCAAATTCTATAAAGCCAGGACTCTAAAAATAAAGCAAAGTACAGGTTGTACTTCTCTTAACTGGGATTCTCTGGTCTGGCAACATCAATGGTCCAGCACAACCATGGATATTCCTGGACCACAGAACCCAGGCACAGGGAGGTCTGGCAGCAGGGCAGGAGAGTGGTAGGGGGGACTGGCAACTCACCCAGGAGCCCAGTCGGGGGACGGGGCATGGCATGGCAGAGAGTTCTAGCTGCGGCTGCTGGGAAACTCCAGCCGCAGCCAGGGAGCTGCAACCCCAGCAACAGCCGTGGAGCTCCAGCTGCGGCCAGGGAGCTGCGTCCCCAGTAGCAGCTGTGGATCTCTGGCCCCAGCTGTGGAGACAAGCAGCTTCAGTGCTCTGGCCCTGGCTGTAGAGCTCCAGCCGTGCAGCTCTGGCCCTGGCAGTAGTGGGGTTGGCAGGAGCTAGAAAGCCCCAGGGCTGGGGCAGCAATGGGGTCAGGGTGCCCTAGTCTGGTGGCAGCAGAATAGCATGGGCCATGAGGAGAGGGACCTCCCCTGGTCCAGCAAATCCCTTCATTCGGGACATTGTCTAGCTCAAAAGCTTGTTTTTTTTACCAACAGAAGTTGATCCAATAAAATTATTACCTCACACACTTGTGTCCCAGAAAGGGTTCAGAGGGGTAGCCATGTTAGTCTGTAACTAGAAAAACTTAAAAAAACCCCAAATAATCTAGCAGTACCTTAGAGATTAACAAAACATGTAGACGGTATCATGAGCTTTCGCGGGTACATGATGTTGAGCTCCAAGGCCTCCCTGTGGAGTTGGCTTGTGAAATTGGCCTGAAACAATACGGAGCCTTACAAGTTTGATTCCTTCAGCAGAGGTATGAACAAAAATATTGGGTGGATGGCTTGCTACATTCCACATCCTAATGACATACAAAAAATCAAACAATGGGTACTTAAGAACACTTAACACCTTCTCTATCAGCTTCATGTAACATGGACACTCTAATTGACTATTCTTTTCCTTTTTTTTCCCCCACTTCTTTTTCCTTCTCTCCCCTCCCCATCTGCTATTTATTTAGAAACTGGATCTTTAATAACTCCATTCAGCTGAAGAAGTGGGTTGTGCCCACGAAAGCTCATGATACCGTCTATATGTTTTGTTAGTCTCTCAGGTGCTGCTAGACTATTTGTTGTTTTTTAAGTTTTCCCAGAAAGGAAACATTTTTACCTTTGCTAAACATTTAAATAGCTTATTTTAAGTAATTATAAATAATAGATTTGAGTGGGGCCAATGGCATCACACTAACAGCTGTCACTGTGTGATAGCCAAGATTCATGTCAAAAATACAGATTTCTTAGGTACTTTCTGTCTTTGTTGATCTTATACCTTTCACCTATTAAAAGTGTTGAATCAATAGGCAAAGGCATTACCTACCAGCATGCCATAAGTGGTACAATGTAGCCAAATAATCATACATTTTAAATCTGACATTATCAAACAAAATATATGCAGCAAAGTCACTTGTTACTTGCACAGCACAGGAGGCTGAAGGACAGGAAGAAGAGAAAGAGATAACTGTTGCATCATCACAAAAATATTGCAGCAGGAGGGAAGGGAAGACAAGTATATGCACTTAAACTGACTCATTCAATCCTACCCCATTGTTTTGAGCATATAAAAAGTTTTAGCATAAGTCATCATGCAAAGTTTAATTTGTAACATTTGATACTTCAGTACTACTGCAAGACAGAGAGGGAAAAGTGGAGCTAGGGAGAAAAAATAGTCCAACTGCCAAATTCATTTGCTATCACTTGCAGTTACAATATACTAGCCTAACTTCATAAGTCAGTTTGCTTTGATTTATTTACTGACAACTACTAATTCATAAGAGTGCTGAAACTTGTGATTTATTGTGAATGGGAAGTTACTCCATTATCTTCAGACAATGAGATGATTCCATTATCAATAACTTATAAGCATCAGGAGCACCAAGAATACCCTGTGAGTACTCACTTACAGATGAGCAGCTCAAATAGCATTTTGATGTGCTCTAGCCATATCACTGGCTTCTTTCTCGAGCAAGGTACAGGATATAGAAGATAAACCATATTTAGTTTAAAGAGGTGTATTTTATAGATAATGTGTTCAGCTGCCCAGTTCATTGATCAGGTGGCTCAGGCAAGAAAAGTCTTTGCTCACCTGAAAGGTAGGTTGGTATTGAGAAAAGCTAATTGTTCATCTTCAGCTTTATAACTGTAAAGGCCAAATTCCAGACTGACCCATTCAGTGGAATAGTCAACAGCTGTCAGCAAGAGAGCCAGGAAACATCTGTTGGGATACACACAAGCAGGGTGGTTTGGGGGCAGTTGAAAATTCCCATGAATGAAGCCTCCCAGATCTTGAAGATCTGTGGGAAATAGGTCATGTATATATGGATGGTTCCTGCCTACACTCACCTAGCCTTCTATCCTCTATCATAACATGGCTTCCATTGAAACTGTACCTCTCTAAACAGCAGTCACCATTGAGAATGCTCAGAGAGAATGAATATTTCCTCAAACACTCTAACCTTCTCCTTGAATATCTGTGGTATTCTGGCCCCAGAGTTTTTAATAGTTTTTAATAAGAGTCTAATCTCATGCCCTAGTTTTCTAAAACACTATTTTATCAGATGTTCCACAAGGAGTGCAGGTGTATTTTCTTTGCTTTATAACACTTTTCCCTTAGGCTGACAAGTTGCTTTAGGAGTCTAAGAGAAAGATGAGAGGCTCTTTAGTGCTAGAGTTGTTAACAAATCCACTGAAAAGTTCTCATAAAAAGACTGGAAGCAATGACAGCTGTTTTTCCATCACCACCTGTCGGCAACATGCTAATGGAACATCCTGATTGACTATGTGTTCTAAACATTAATTGTATAATGCTTTCTTCCAGCTTGATAGAGTTCAGCCTACTGTATTGTCTATCTTGATAGCATGTGTTGGTTCAGCTGCTGATATTTATTTAATTAATAGAGTTCTAAAAAACATCTATTTAGCCACGCATAAAATAGAACTAAGAAATCATGATATGTTCAACTATAAGATCTCGCTGAAGCAAAAGTGTCTAATATGAGCTACAATTGTTATTATTGTTTTCCGGCAGGCCTTAAGCAAAAGATCTGCAAAGCTAGTGTATTAATCTATTAAAAATTCATAAAAGAATGCACAAGAAATGGGTAAAGCCAGATATGTAGAAACAAATCTCCACAATTACCATTTTCCCTATATTTTCTGAAATTGCTACACTTCCAAAACCAAGGGTATAAAATAAATACATTGGGAAGGAAAAACTACAATAAAAACCTCTGGGCACTTTTCAATGTGAAGTTAATTTAAAGCAGTGTCACACAAATGTTACAAATTAAGTTTTAAAATCAGGATTTAAGTGTTAATAATGGGCAAGATTCACTGGTCCATCTGGCTGCTTTTGCTTCTCTAGTGATGCAAAGTGGCTGTAAATGCAGGTTACCCATCCAATTAGCCTGGGGTTATAGTTGATTTGCATCATCAGAGCTGTACAAAACAGCTCTGATGATGCAAATCAACCAACTGATTATAACTGGGGTTTATAACTTCTGATTATAACTGGTTTCTGTAGCATAAAGCATAAATACCACACTTTCTAAGCTTCAGGGGGTAGCTGAGTTAGTCTGTTACAGAAAAAAAAACAACAAATGGTCTGGTAGCACTTTTTAGACTAACAAAACATGTATATTAGTAATAGAGATGTAGCCATGTTAGTCTGGTCTTGCTGAAACAAAAGACAGGACTATACAGCACTTTAAAGACTAACAAGATGGTTTATTAGGTGATGAGCTTTCGTGGGCCAGACCCACTTCCTCAGATCAAGTTGTGGAAGAAAATTGGCATGACCATATATACCAAAGGGATACAATAAAAAAAAAAAGTGAACACATATAAAAATGACAAATCAGATTTTAGAACAGAGAGGGGGCGTGGGGGGGAGGTTAGTGTCTATGAGATAATTATATTAGGGGTGATAATTGGGGAAGCTATCTTTGTAATGGGTAAGGTAGTTAGCATCTTTGTTAAGGCACATTCGTAAAGTGTCAAATTTAAGCATGAATGACAGAACTTTCCCAGTTCTAGTGCTGATATACTTAGCAGATTCAAACATCAGTGATTTCGGACGCAAAAGTAACAGGTCAAAAATATAGGCTGGACTATTACAAACAAACAACACCATCTTACAAAATTAACGTGTATCTTTACTGGCAGCTAAAGAAGAGATTTTAAACTAGGAATTGTTAGTATTAAACACCTCTGCAATCTCATACCTTTGCACAGTACTTTTTAGTAGTTAAACAAAAAGAGGCAGCCCCTGTCTTGAAGAGTCAGATAAACATGGATATAGAGATGGACAAAGAAAGGTGTTAGGGAAAAGGGGAAAGGGAAGAGATGGTAATATGAGATATTTCACTCTTGGGAAGGATTTGATTATATCACTGTGGTTTTATGAATGTGCTGCCAGGGAGCCAAGAGGAGACTGGAGACCTTTCTAATGAAGAGTATGTAGTTTTTTTCAGACATGGCACTGGCCTCCCCATTAATCCAGAGGGAGCCAGAAGGTTGAGGGTGGTCCCTGTGGTGGTGTTCCTAAATATGTAGCTCCATGAGAATATACTTGCAGAAATGTCTTAATGCAAAGCCCCTCTGTGGGATTACAGAAACAATTGATCTGGGTTTAGACAGAGTTGTTGCTGGAACACCTAACAATATTTTCCAACTTTTAATATTATTATTATAATTATGCTGTTACCTTATACTGGAAGAACACAGTATTTGTCATAATTTGGATGCACGGGCTTCAAGATTCTCATTCTGCATAGTCCCTCAACTCTTATTGGAACAAAACATGATCTGAAAGTGGCCAGAATACACAATTGGAGTCCTTAAATCAGCACAGGATTTGCCACAGATTCTGGTGAACCCATCAACTGGATTATAAATGCCACTCTCCATATCACTCTATATGTCTACAAAGAACTTTGATGGCACAATGGAGGAACTACTAATGCTCTTCATTGTGTGATATAAGAATTCTTCCTATACATATTCTATTTTCTTTAAGCATTTAAAGCCAAAATTCATAGCTCTGAGCCCAGGTTACTCTAGGTAGACTAATTATCCTATAGAATTTGGCCTCCCTCTTTCAACAAACTTACCAAGGCAAATGAAACTTAATGTTGAAAATTGTTCTGGCCCCGTGTCAGATGTCATTAGCTGCTTCAATTGGTATTGTAAAATCACTCAGGTCACATGTTATATTTGAGGGATATGGAACCAATGGTCAACCTACTGTCTCTCAATTTGGTATATAGTAATATTGGTTTCATAGCACAGAAAAATAAAACCATATAACATAATACATTTAAAATAAAATGAGAGAAATACATCCAGTGAGAGGTAAAAACTATGCAATTTATGCTTATGATAAAATAGACCATATAGAAGTATTAGAACAAATAACTTCATTCCCTGCCCCATTTTAGGGACGGCTTGACTTTTCTATAGGACATTTTCAGACCTTTTTGTGCAACTTCTGTGGGAAAATATTTCCACAATGGTATTTGCTAGCAAAGACTCTATACACTTAAGAAATGCAACACTTTCAATGATGGGAAAAGGCAGGAGGTCCACTGCAATCATTTCTGCTGTGCAATAATTTAGAAACTATAGTTTTTAGATGGCTTGGAAGAAATTTGCTTTTCTCTCTCTATTGCTTCCCACAGAGAGTTCTTCTATAGTAGATGATGTTAATGCTGTGGCCCATAATCTTAAGAAATCAGTGTTGCAAAAAGTGATGCTGATGGATTTGGCAGAAATTGTTTTAAGTGTGTAAAAAATAGTGCTCATGGAAGGGGACGATTTCACAGCCCTAAAAGCTGATGTCTTCTCATTATGCTCAAAACAGTGACAGCTTCTCCACTGTGCCCCACACACATATCTTAAACTCCGATCTGAAAAGAACTAGCCTAAAAGTGATAGTTTAGTCTTCATGAGTATTTTTATCTCTCTCAAAGTCTGGTCTATCTAATGAATGCCATTGGTGCCAGGTAAGAGGGGCCTGTTTTTGATGTTATTGTCCACTAGGAGCTGGATTCAGTTCACCTTGGTTTTATTTAAAAGTGGTCAAATGATAAAATCCTATAAATAATCTTATTTAGATTTGAATCAGTGATCTAGAGGTAAAAACTGGTCTATGTCCTGTTTCCAGCCTGTGGAGAACTTTGGACACTATTAAAAGTGATCCCGGTTTGTAATTTCACTATGCCTGGGTTGGGGAATTTAACTCCCTTTAAAATCACTGTTAAAATTAATATTTACTTCAATAAGGGCATAACTGGATTCACAATCCCCAACCAGTATGTATACATATATGTGCATTTATAAATGCATCTCCTTTGTAACAAGAAAGATGATGTGGTGTGGGGATGGAAGTGTGGGTTCTCCTTTCTAATTTCTATACTATGACTTACTTCTTTGGTACGTCATCACCTCCAGTTGGACAAAATGCACTCCAAGAATATTTTCTGAGGGCAGTTTTTTGAGGTTTTATTCCCATCCCTTTTTATTTCAGTTAGACATTATTTCCCTTTGTAAGTATAATCTCAATGTACAATTCCTTTTCTGTGGAGTGGAACTGCTCAAATTATGCGTGGACAGCACTTGTAAACTGCAAAGCTTGAAAGCTTTATCTAATTTACATGTTTAAAAAGTGTATGAAGACAATTAACGTATTTTCTCTCAGACAGGTGTTCTTTGATAAATAAATGTACACACACCTTTATGTTTGAGTTCCCACTGCAAACACCTACAGTCTATCAGCTCTGCACACTTTATAGGAATAGATTAACTGTGGGCTAAATTTGGAGTATGTTAAGAATATCTTCATCAAAATTCCAGATCTCAGCATATCTGGTGGTACTCACTTGTAGTTGCTAGACACACTCTGTTGGTCAGATCCTAACCTGGCATAGCTGTGCCTGGAGGCTAAAGCATGGCTCTGTATAGTAGTTAAAAGCTTTTAAATTCAGTCAGGCTAGCTCCGCCCTCAAAAGCCATATACTTACATTGCTACCAGCATCTGATCTCTGTCTAAGGACAGATTTCACCCAACCCAGGCAGAAGGAAATTACAACAGGAATAATTTCTAATAACATCTGTGAAGTATGTAACCTGATCTATAGATTATGTAATTATATTGGTTACATAAGAATCCCATGTTATCACCTTGAGGGTAGATAGGTTCTTGTCCTGTGATAGGCACAGAATTAGTAACATTATTATTTAGTTGGGAACCCCCATGTACATAGCTTTAATGAGCACACTGCAGGAATTCTTCTATTATTTACAAATAGTTCAATCCATGGAGCAAAGTCACAAACACTCTAAGTTGGTAAGATAAATAGAGAGATTACTGAAGATACATCGGCACATCCATATATCCACACCATCCCTTGCAGGACAACCTGAAATATTAGCCATTCTTTATCACCATCAGCCATAAGGTGTCCTTCTTTTGTAGGTTACTATATTAGTATGTGTAACTACTGCATCAGCTCATGATCATCGCCATGTCCTTGTTTAAGTGGATTTGCAGTTATTCCATGTTATTTGCAGTTATTCCATGTTCCTTGTGGTAGCACTTACTACAACATTCACACTCCTACAAACTCTCCTTAGTTCCTACGATCATTATCTATGCCAAGTGTATATCCTATTTAGTCACACTTGTGCTTCAAGTAATGCCTTACAGGATATAACAGGTCTCTCACATTACAATTAAATATAATGAAAGCAGCTAAATATAATTAAGCAAAGGCAAGCTAGCCCAATGGGTAATCCCTTCTTCCATTGTTGTCAGATAACACTGACCATCTCCCATACAAACTGTACAGATTTTTTAAAACATATTTTAAAATCTACCCTGGTCCCCCTTTCTTCCACTGAGGAACCTCTATGGGCATGATTGGTAGAGTGAGCATTAGAGAGAAGGAACATATGGAGAACCATGTAGGATATTGTCTCCATCCCAATAGTTCATGGTTCACAGAGGATGGAGAGCCTCTTTGCCTCTCTTTCACCCTCAACATGGCTGTCCTCAGATGTAGACTTCAGGTACATTAGAAATCCAGACAGGCAGCAAAAGCTTCCCTAACATCTCTTTCAAATACATGAGAGGCTCAGATTTCAGCCATCTGTAGTAGGAGAAAATGAATCCAGAAGCTCTTTCCTAAGATGCAGTACATCCCTAGATATGTCAGTAATCCTGTCAGTATCACTTCTTTGGAATTACTTGGGATACAAAGTGTTGTCTACTAGACAAACCTGTGATATTGTCCCTATACTTTTCTCATTTAAAAGTAAAGAGAAAAGCTGCAGGCCCCCAGTGAAATAAGCAGCAAACGAGCAGTATTGTTTTGCAGATGTCAGTATATTTAGTGCACTGGCCAGTATCCATCTGTGCCCAAACCCCTACAAGGATATGCATTTCACTACCTTCCTATAGATCAGATTGTTATAAGAGATCTCGGAAAATTGTGGACCTGAAAACAGATTTCCTCAGTAGTGACCATAAGATGATGGTGTAATATATTAGTAGAATTCATAGTTCATAATGCTGTACATTTGCCAGATGAAGTAATGTACAGTACATGTCTCTAGGGAATCATCCCACTGCTCACAATAAACTTTACATCCCATTTTGGGGTTTTTTGTCCAGTTAACATGGATCCCTTTGGTTCAAATGGTTAGTCTATTATGGACTCAGCTCTGGCCAGTGTGCTATATCATACTGTATATCAAAGATAACTCACCTTTTCTCAGCAGTGTAGGGGAACCTACTGATTTGTACACAAGTGTAAATATACAAGTCCCATGATTCTTTTTAATGAATTGGTACCTAAAAGCTTAAAACTGCATTGAATTTGATGGTCTCCCTTTATTAAACTCTGCAAACACACATTCTAAAAATTAGTCCTCTACCAGAAAAATCACAAATAATTGTTACTCAGGAATAAACCTTATTTTAATTATATTGTTTAATTGTTCATATAACATGTTTTCGATCAAAACCCACATATATATTTTGATACTGTTTGAAATATATATAGGCTAGACACGTCCTTTAAGGATCCCTGTGGAGGTCACTAGCTGTAACCTCTGAATTCGTTTTCCATGTAACACAGCTACCTGCAGCTAAGATTTCAGATTTTGCCTGCATTACTTCCCATCTAGAAATTATGTCAGAACTCTGTACGTAAGCAATGGAAAGAATCAGCCACAGTAGAGAGAAGAGATGACACTAGCAACTGCATGTATTATAATGACACCAGTAAATTAAGCTTCTGTCAGTAGTTCTCTTCCCTCAGATTCTCACCCTACCCCTATTTAAAAAACAAGCAAACAAAGACTGTTTTTGAATTGGCCAGAACCAATTTATTCTAAACTAAAACTAAGCATCTAAGGTCAAAAGCAAGAAGCAATTCCTTTCAGTTAAATTTTCAAAACAATCCTATTTGCTTGACTCTTGGTAATAGGATTTTTAAGTGACTTATTTCAGGGGCTTTCTTTTTAAATCCTTTTGCTAAAATATATGGGCTTAGTTATTTAAAATGAAATATTATAGATTGCTACTTTATATTGTGGACCAAGGGACCTATTCTCCTATCCCAGATCTCTTTGTGGAATCCACACAATCATAACAAGGAAACAGTAGTTCCCTATGTCATTCAGAAGAGTCACCAGCAGATGCAAGTTATGGCAAAATTGGGGGGACAGTTCCCATGGGTGCTGTGCTGAGCCCTTTTGAAAATTCCCTAGCCAGTGCTTTCTCCAAGCTATGCACTCTGTCTGCTGCAGCTTCGGCAGGCCCAGCTAAAAAAATCCCCATCATGTCTTCTCTTGAAATGTTCAACATGCACAAACACTATACTAGCCTGCTATTGCAGGTGCGAATATTCAGTTTAGGTGAGCAAAACATATGAAAATTTAGCCATTCATAAGTTTATGCTCATACTTGAAAAAAATCAATCACTGTGTAGGAAACTTTTTTGAAATTGGGTCAGATTCATCAGTATGCATCATTTGCTTCTGGAAGCATCTGCTGCAGGCCACTGTGAGAGACAGACACTGGACTATACATGGACCTGCAGTCTTATCCAGCATAGTAATTCTTACATTCCTATGTTTTTCATTGCTGAAATGGCACAAACCAACAAAGATGAACAGACATGTGCCCCATGTTTTTAAGTGTACAGATCCATAGAGTTGGATGGCTCTCTCCTACTGACTGATACCAAATGGACATGATATTACTGAGAGCAGAATCAGTCCTAACACTATAAATCCAGAGTCTGCTTTGAAGCCACTACTAATGCCTGTGTTTGAAGTTAATGCTAAGTAACATTAGCTACATAGACTTACACTAATGATGCCTGTGATTAAAATCTGGCCAAGAACCTGAGCTATCTTAACAACCTTCAGGTAGGCTGCTCCCCAGTAGGGCTAGGACATACTGGTGGTGTGAGGGAACTTGCACTGTTGTGGTCTGCTCTGGATCTATTCTATATATATTAAAGGACTTCTATTTCCATTGCTGTAAATCCACCACCATTTACTTGAAAAGAAAAAAAAAACATACAAGATTTGGAGATTTTAGTCATATGTTCACTTTTTGAAAAAGTATTAGAAAAATAAGCTGAATGCAAGTGAAATGAATAAATAAATAAATAAATAAACTACCATTATCAATACATTGTTGGTGAAGGAGTTTTCAGTCCAATAGATAAGGAAAGGTATGACAGATTAACAGAAGATTTGACAGGTTAACAGGTGAAAAGTCACTGCCAGTCAGACATGTGAAGCTGAAGGTGAAAGTGTGAAAACTGGGGGGAGGGAGGGGAGAGGACCATGAATAAGAAACAAAGTCAAGTTTTAAAAGAGTAGAAAGACTCTTTATGAAAGCACAAAATAGCATACGAAATGAGTTCTAGGTATAGCTGTATATACTGTGTATTCAGTGAACAGACTGAAGAAATTGTGTTAAAAAAGGATAGTAATAATTCACAAAAATTTGAGATGCTTAGAAAGATGAGCAGACCCTAGAAATCCCCACTGGCCTATCCCGCTCCTGGAAATGCAGGCACTAAAGAAGTAGGCTGTAAGTAGTATTTAATCTT
Organism: Rafetus swinhoei; assembly: GCA_019425775.1. Taxonomy (NCBI): domain Eukaryota; kingdom Metazoa; phylum Chordata; order Testudines; family Trionychidae; genus Rafetus; species Rafetus swinhoei. The sequence goes on from CM033427.1 coordinate 63,897,861, forward strand.
TTCTCCGAGAGGCACTTTTCCCAGTGAAATTAACTACCTGCAACTTCTATGGTATGTATCTATTTCAAATAGAGCCCAAAGATAACAAATCCAGCTGGTAATGTTGAGCACTGCTTATTGTCCGCCTCAAATAAGACAAGCAAAAATAACATGACATACTTAGTTGTAGATAAGAAACATTAAGAAAATTGTTCAGCTGGTGGCAGCAATTGTTTCCTCTTTTACTACAGAAGTGACTTCTACCTGCTCTTGGCCAAAAGGAGATGGAGCACAGTTTATGTCAGTCTTCCTTTGCCCAAAGTGAATAACGACAAGGCATTTTTCTCTGTGGTATAGTCTGCTCTGCAGGCAAATCACTTCCTTCAGCAACAGGAGTCTCTTGGCTCTCACTGACTGGAATGGTAAAGGATTGGGCTAGAATAATCATTGGAACCCATATAAGAGCAATCTTACCATTCACAAGTATAGAATGTGAACTACAGCTGAGCGAAGCATGAAGAAACATATGCTAATGTTTCATATGCATGTCCCAGGGAAATTTGATATATTCATATTCACAACTATAACTAGACATATAGTAAAAATAGCTAATTGTTGAACAAATTCATAGTTGAACAAAGGATGTTTACAAACAATTTACCCAATGCTAATTCAGACAAAGATATAACCTTCTATGCATTTATTTCCCTGAAAAATACTACTGTAGTTATGTAATGATTAATGCCACCAGAGCATTTTCTTTGGCAACACTGAACTGAGAATTGCTGCACAAAGAGGTACAGATTGTGACAAGTATACTGAACAAACCACAGGAAATTAAGATTAACTCTGTTGAATTAAGTTAAACTTGATTGAAATTAGGGGATAATTCCTCTGGGTACATTCTAAATGCACGTGTGTATATGTTGTTGTGGCATTGGATGTACTTTCTCTAGCAGACAGAACTCAGCAGTTTTGTCGACGCTGGTAAACCTCATTTTACGAGGCATAACGCCTTTTGTCGACAGAGTTCTGTCGACAGACGGTGTTATTGCATCTAGGGTTGTGTCTAGACTACACAGGGTTTTGTCGACAAAACAGCTTGCTTTGTCGACAGAACTGAATGTAGTCTAGACGCTCTTTGTCGACAGAAGCTTTGTCGACAGTATCTGTCGACAAAACTTCTGTCGACAAAAGCCTGTAGTCTAGACATACCCTTAGAGAATAAAGGTAAACACTTGTTTAGAAAGAAAGATGTGGTAACTTTTATCTGTAGTAATCACTCTGTTATCAGTCTCTGAAGAGAAAGCAAACAAGTCTGTTTAGGCAGATTATCTGGTGAAGACAGGAAAGTGAGCAGCTTACAAATACCTGGGTCAGAAGGGAGTGAGTTGCAGGTCTTTACCCAGAAAGGCAGTAGCTGGGGACCTGGAAGGAAAGCATAGTGTGGCTGAACAACTGAGTGAAATACAGGTGCTGTTGCCCTGAAGTGTGACATGAATTACTCCTGTGGTGTTAAAAATCAGAAGTCATGTGCAGCAAATGAAACCGCTGGCAGTAATATGTAAGAATCAGACAACCACTGACCAGCCAAGAGAATCACTTCAGTGTAAGAATTCTTTAAACAGCATACAGCTGATAGTATGGCTACTATGCCATCTTCTCTCCTTGTAGACAGCATAGGGGGCAAAGCCATAGCAAAAGGGCAGTGGCCAACAATTCACCGCCCATAATCAATCCCTGCTGTTATTTCAGCGCTTTACACTGGAAACTGTTGTAATTTACATCAAATTCTGGCCTTCTCTAATATATACCTGGGAACAGTCTGGCACACAGCTAGCTATGGATCCTGGGTACAAATTTGAGCTTCATGGCTCCTTTGCATCTTCCTGTGGCTCAGCTTCAGCTGTTTGCTCCTCAGCCATAATTTAGGATCTGGCTTTAGTTTTCCTCCAACTTTATAGAAGGTTCATATATTTAGATATTTTAAGAATTAGGATATAAACACCTAAAATATGACTTTTCCCAGCACTCCAAACAACCCTATCATTGCATATCTCTAGATAAATGCAAGGGACAGATGCAGCAGAAAAATAAGGATTCAGGATAATTTGTAGAAAGGGAAGACATTACTGTCAAAGAAATAAATAATGTGTTAAATTCAGCTGCTATTGCACAAATGTGAGCAAGCTCTAACACAGCTACAATTTCTTCCAAAATTCTTTGAATACCTATTATGAAATGGCCAAAATAAATGTATATTAATATAGGGTATGTATTTTTTCTTACATCGTTTATTGATCAAAGGAGAGAGAGAAATATGTGAGCACTGCACCATAATTCAGGCAAAAGGGCCCCCGTGGGCTGGATTCGGCCCGCTTGTTGGGCCGGATCCAGCCCACGGAGGCCCTGCTGCTCCCCGGCCCCCAGGCCAATTAGGGCCTGGGGGCAGGGGAGCGTGTGAAACCTCCTCCCACCCTGCCAGGAGCATGTGGCACTTTGAAGCGCCATGCGCAACTTGCAGGGGGAGGGGACAGCGGAGGAGGCTTCGCATGCTCCACCACCCCCAGGCTCTAATTGGCCTAGGGGCAGGAGAGTGAAGGAAGTCTCCTCCCACACCAGGGGCACGGGCACCTTGGGGGAACTTGGGGGGGGAGGCACTCCCTCACCGCCAGACCAATCATTGTCTGGGGGTGGGGAACCCAGAAGCATATCGGCCTCGACCCTTCCTGTGTGGCCCGGGGCCACTTCAAAAATTTTTGAAGTAGCTCCTGGCAAAAAATTATTGTCCACCCCTGCCTTAATTGCTCACTAGGTTTCATTTTCTGAAAATCCTTCCAGAAAATGAAAGGGAGGATGAAGGAGAAGGGGAAATAATGCAGTGGGCCAAATCCTGATCAATTTATTCTTTCACGTAGTTTCAGCAATATCTTCTTGCATATCCATAGGCCTGGTCCAAAGCAAGTAGGATTTACATAAGAACATAAGAATGGCCGTACGTACTGGGTCAGACCAAAGGTCCATCTAGCCCAGTAGCCTGTCTGCCGACAGTGGCCAGCACCAGGTGCCCCAGAGAGGGTGGACCAAAGACAATGATCAAGCGATTTGTCTCCTGCCATCCTTCTCCAGCCTCTGACAAACAGAGGCCAGGGACACCATTTCTATCCCCTGGCTAATAGCCTTTTATGGACCTAACCTCCATGAAATTATCTAGCTTCTCTTTAAACTCTGTTATAGTCCTAGCCTTCACAGCCTCCTCTGGCAAGGAGTTCCACAGGTTGACTACACGCTGTGTGAAGAAGAACTTTCTTTTATTAGTTTTAAACCTGCTACCCATTAATTTCATTTGGTGTCCTCTAGTTCTTCTATTATGGGAACTAATAAATAACTTTTCTTTATCCGCCCTCTCCACACCACTCATGATTTTATATACCTCTATCATATCCCCCCTCAGTCTCCTCTTTTCTAAACTGAAAAGTCCCAGTCGCTTTAGCCTCTCTTCATATGGGACCCGTTCCAACCCCTAATCATTTTAGTTGCCCTTTTCTGAACCCTTTCCAAGGCCAAAATATCTTTTTTGAGGTGAGGAGACCACATCTGTACACAGTATTCAAGATGTGGGCGTACCATAGTTTTATACAGGGGCAGTAAGATATTCTGGGTCTTATTTTCTATCCCTTTCTTAATAATTCCTAGCATCCTATTTGCCTTTTGCTGCACACTGTGTGGAAGTTTTCAGAGAACTATCCACGATAACTCCAAGATCTCTTTCCTGATTTGTCATAGCCAAATTAGCCCCCATCATACTGTACGTATAGTTGGGGTTATTTTTCCCAACGTGCATTACTTTACACTTATCCACATTCAATTTCATTTGCCATTTTGTTGCCCAATCACTCAGTTTGGTGAGATCTTTTTGGAGTCCCTCACAGTCTGCTTCTGTCTTGACTATCCTAAACAGTTTGGTATCATCCGCAAACTTTACCACCTCACTGCTTACCCCTTTCTCCAGATCATTTATGAATAAGTTGAAAAGGATTGGTCCCAGGACTGACCCTTGGGGACACCACTAGTTACCCTCTCCATTCTGAAAATTTACCATTTATTCCTACCCTTTGTTTCCTGTCTTTTAACCAGTTCTCAATCCGAGAAAGGACCTTCCTCTTATCCCATGGCCGTAATTTACACAAGAGCCTTTGGTGAGGACCTTGTCAAAGGCTTTCTGAAAATCTAAGTACACTATATCTACTGGATCCCCCTTGTCTGCATGTTTGTTAACCCCTTCAAAGAACTCTAATAGATTAGTAAGACATGATTTCCCTTTACAGAAACCATGTTGACTTTTGTCCAACCCATAATCCCATTGTAAGGCAACATTGTGAAATAAATATCTCAACACGGTGTGATGTTATTCTTTGACACTCTCTGTTCCCATCCTGCGACATGGGTGTTCAGGACAAATTATCACTGACATGAAAAGCCTTTCAACAGACATAGGATCCTGACCTCCTGATCAGAGACATTCCCTTGCATTTTTCACAAGTAAGGTATTAGTGTAGCTCACAGGTGTGCATGTTTCAGGGCCCCTTTTTGTTCTTTTCATAGATGGTAGGCATTGTTATCAGTCCTAGCTATACAGCTTTAGCTCTCTAGATGTAGCAGCTCATGCTTTTAGTTGTGAAGGGACCCAGGTTCAAACATTAGGTTCTGGGGGGAGGGGGGGGGCAATTAACTATTCACGGATCAGTACACAGGAGGAGATTTAACACATTTTCATGAAAGAGTACATAACATCACTTTCCCTCACACTTTCTAATTTGGGTAACTACAGTGTGACTAAATTCCCCCTTGAGTTTTAATTGGGACACTATTTTTCTTAGCTTTTGGACTGAAACTGTTGTGAAGTGCTACTGCATGATCTTAACAGCTATTGCCTTTCACCTCAAAAGTGGCTGCATTTCAATGGAAGGTGAACTGATTCTCTGAGAACTTCTGGGATGAAAGGGCAGACAAAATTCTTCACTTACTTCTCTGTGCCTCTTTGGGTAACTGCTGAGCTAAATGCTCCTGGGCCGTTCCATCTGTGCGGGGCAAGAAATTTTAACAGGGGCTGATAAACAAAGGGATCCCTCAACAAAGCTTCAAAAAGATATTGTGCAGTTCTGTCAAAGCCTGCTGCTGAACAGGGACAAGAGGTCCCATCCTTAAGATAAATGTAGTGCTGTAATATTTTACCGCACCAGGAGAAGGAGAAATAGACTCTCTGCTCTTAGCACATCCATATAAAGTAGGGCATACTTTATCTTTAAGGATAATTATCATCAAGAGCCTGATCTAAAGCCTATTAGTGATTTTCAGGAAATTTCACCCTAAAGTTGTATCCTTTCCCTCTGTACTTTTCAATAGACCTCAGAACCTAAATAAAAAGTAATTTCCATGACATTTTAAGAATGTTATAATATATTGTGTGACAATATATTATCAGAATAACTGTATATGCACTGGGGTTTTTTTTATCCTTAATTCCTGGGTAACTACACCTGTATTTTCCAAGCAGTAAGTACAGGACAAGGCTGCCTTTGGCGCTACTACTTCCACACCTTACATTGGCCAGCAGAAATCACTGCTGAGCAATCATCAAATCAGTCCTTCCCTGTCCGAGGTTGGCATTTTATTTATTTAGTTCTCAACATGTAAATGTAAAAACACTTGTCCTATGTTTTAGGTGTCTTAATTACAGACTATTGAAGCAATAGTAAACCAACAGCCTTTTTGTGAGTAAAGGCAGCCACTGCTCAAAAAAATATTTCACACCTCAGCTTCTACAAAATCTTAGCAATCCCACATAAAATCCAAACCTCCCCCTTTCTAAAATGCCTGTTGTGACATTATCTGATTGTGATATGACCATATAGATCATTGTTGCAACAACTGTTCTGTATTTGCAACACATCTTGTACAAAGTGGGCCAAGTGAGGTGTCTATGAAGGGCTCATGATTTGCTAGTTATGATTATGCTATTTGTGTGCATGTGTCATTTTTATATTTTAAGTTATGAGTTTTGGCTATGTACCTGATTTCAAATGTTTATTCCTGGGAAACACCAGCAAGAGGTTTGGCCAATGTATTGTTAAGGGACTATTCAAGATAAATACAAGTACTTGACTGACAGTGAGCCTAGGGAGGTGACAATCCACATCTGATTAGCCTTTCAGTGAACGTTTAGGCTAACATAGGAGCAATGGCTTCTACCTATAAAAAACTGAGTCATGCATATGAGGATGCATAGGAAACCTCTGGAAACCCCTGTTTTGTCTTCAGTGCTGTTTCTTACCTCTGAAGGAACTTTGCTACAAACTGAAGCTATAAACAAAGGACTGAATTTGTACATCAAAGCAGTGGATGTACTCTAGAGACTTGCCTTAAGTCAGCAGTTTAGTCCATCTCTGCTTCAAGCCTAAACCAAGAACTTTGCAATTGTATGTATCTGATTCCTTTAACAGTTTAACTCTTTAATTTATTTCCTTCCTTTCTTCTATGAATAAACCTATACATTTTAGATACACGGGACATGTCTACACTAGGAAATTATTTTGAAATAACTCCCAAAATAACTATTTTGAAATGAGTGTTATTCTTCATGATGAGCAAGAGTTGTTATTTCAAAATAACAAGCTTGTTATTTCAAAATAACAGGCTTGGTAATGTGGACGCTCCACTCGTTATTTTGAAATACTCAGAGTTATTTTGAAATAACTCCCTAGTGTAGACCAGGGCAAAAGAATTGGAAGCAGTGTGATTTTGTGGTAAGATCTTAGTTATAAATTGATCTGGGTGTGGCTGGTCCTTTGGGATAAGAAGAAACTTTTATTAGATGAGTGTGGTTTTCAGAACCACTCATTCCTGTGGTATGGAGTGGTACTGTTGGAGGTTCAGGGGAACTGAAGTGTATATGGGAATTGCTTGTATGACTTCTTATTAGTCAGTGTGGTGAAACAGAAGTTTTCTTTTTGACTGGTTTGGAGTATCTTGTAAGTGAAATATAAACCAGGCTGACAATCCCAAAACTGGGTATAAGCAATTCACCCTGAATTGGTACTTACTAGTGTCCCACAAGAGCATCCCTTGTTGCCCCTGTCCAAACAGATAGACTATGCAATGTGCCCTAAAATTCAAAGTTGGTCTCTTTCAGAGCAAAGTGAAGGATGGGAATTAAGTTTGAAAGCCCAAGAACTCTTCCAGAAACTCTCTATGTCCAAGGAACACTAGCTTGAGCAGTTCTAGTGTTCTCATTTGCAGCAAGAGACTGTCAGAAAAATTTCAACAGAACACTTTTTCAGTTTTGTCAAAATCTAAATGTTTTCCAGGAATGTTGATTTCAACAACATTTCTCAATGGAGAGGGGTTAAAAAATTCATTTTTGACTGACAAAAAGATTTGTTTAAGCTTTTATATTTCATTTAAAAAGTAATTGTAATGTATAGAGAGATGACTAGATTGAGCTATATGACAGAGCAATAGATTTTAAAGTCAAAAGGAATCATTACATTGTCTAGTCTGATTCCTAAATTGTGTATTATGCTTATGCTTTGTATCTGATTAGATTAAATATGTATACATTCTTACATTATATTTACTATTACATACAAGTCAAAACAAAGAGAATTGTAATATTTGAACACTATGAAAATCAAATTTTTTCATGGCCCAAATCAAATTCTTTTGGAATTTTCAATGTCACACAAAAAAAATTTATTTTGATTTTTCATTCTAATTTCAAAAGAATCTTCCCTCCTCTGCGGCTGCTGTCACTGCCCATGAACAGAAATTATTTTACTGAGAGGTTCTTTCTATGGCAGAGTTGCAGAGCATTGAGACAGTCAAGCTCCAAGATATTTAGTACCTTATAGGTGAGAATAAAGACCTTGAACACCACCTGGGAATCAACTGACATGGAATGGAATGTAAATTGAATGAATGAGAAACACCATTTAACAACTGTGTCTTTGCCTCCTATAGGAAGCTTCAGTCTTCAGCTTAAGTGATAGCTCCATAACAAGCATATTGCAATAGTTTTGAATTAGGAGCCCCCAACCAGAAAAAAAGGATTGAAACCTATTGACCAGACACAGGGAGGAAAAAGCCACTCAGGTCAGGGGTGCTATATCAAGGGTTCTCAAACTGGAGGTTGTGACCACTCAGGAGGGTCACACAAGATTATTACATGGGGGTTGTGAATTGTTAGCCTGCACCCCCAAATCCTGCTTCTCATCCAGCATTTATAATAGTGTTAAAATATTTTTATAAAATATGTATAAGGAGTGGAGATTGCACTCAGAAACTAGCTGTGTGAAAGGTGTCACTAATGCAAAAGTTTGAAAATTACTATGCTACCTGGTGGTCTAAGAGCAGCTGGAAAGCTAACATTTTTTTAACTCCAGTGACATATGAGGGGCATATCCTCTCAGCCAATATTTGCTATATTCCCAGTTACTTCATGTAAACTACTAATACCACCTCAGGGCTTATCAGGAGGGATCAATACTCCTACCATCAATCTTCTGGGATTCAATTTAGTGGGTCTACTAAAGACCCACTAAATCGAACACTAAGGGCACCCCAACTGACTATGGCATTCCTCGCAGTCTTGAGGAGTAAGGGAAGTCAACAAAAGAATTCCTCCCAACGACCTCCCCCTCTGGGGCTGTCCCAGAAAATTGATGTAAGATATGTCAACTCCAGCTATACAAATGTTGTAGCTAGAATTGCATATCTTAAATCAATTTTTTCTGCCCCGGTAGACCTGGTCTCAGTTTTCTCTTGACTGAGACTCAGCCAAATCCATCCATGCCCCTGGCACGATCATATACTGACAGACACTCAGCTGTACCATCTGGATGTAGGAAATTGAAAGAGAGTTCTGAGTGTCATTGGTTATTGAGAAGATCCTCTGTGACATCCTCTGCCTCCTGTCTATGACCCTGTCTATGACACACTGAAAAGGAGGGGTGATAAGGTGGAACATTGTGCATATTACACAAGTGCCCTTGAGGCAAAAATGAAATTACGTATACCACCCCCTGGGATCTCTCCAAAGGAGAAGTGGAGGTGAGGGGGGAGGGGAGTTATCACAAGGCAGTTCAGTCTACTGTTCCAGCCTTTAAATAAGTCAGCAATACCTTATGATCAATGGCTCTGAAGGCAACTGATAGAACTAATATTTGTTTTCTGTATGGATGTTTGATCTCTTTCCATCATCACAAGGAGATTTAAATTGTACTAGTGGCTGCAATAGGCTCCCCTGACTTGGGAGGCACAAACGTGATAAAGCCACTTTCCACCTATTCCCTCCTGTGCTACACCTCTTCGACACCTGAACTTCTGCAGAAGCATTGCTAAGCATCTGAAATAGGGCATGTGGACAATGATTTTGTACAAGAAAGAAATCTAGATGAGCTGATGCAGAAACATCTGGAATGTTGTCCCATAAGTTCTGCCTTTACTGGCAAGGATACAGTGGGGCAAAGTTTTGCTGCAATTGGTTTTCCTAAACTCAAGTGTGTTCACTCCTGTCACATCTATACTAGGGCGAATGACTATTGTATGGGAATGTAGCGCAAACACTAGTCTCTCACAGAGCAGAGCATGGGCAGCACACTCATTCAGACAAAATAAAATCTGTGGAGAGATAGATGGATGGTGCTGGCCACCAGGCAGCTCCTCCAGCCCTGTCCTGGAAGTCCTGGAGGTCCCAGAATGTCACAGAATTCATGACAGAACCACAGCCTTACATCTGATATATATAGATATATTTTAACCTTTAAAACTGATAATCACTTGTCTCAGACCATGGATACTGGCATTGTTCATGTCAGTTGCACTAGCAATTTGAAAGCAGACTACTGCTATGTAATATGAACTACATACTGCAAAGTCTATTTTTTCCCCATTCATTTGGCTTTAATATAAATACTTTCATTTGTAGCAGCAAGGAGTCCCATCATGAATGTGGTTCTCTCTCATTATAATGATGTTAGGAAGCTAGCAACAGAAAGCAGAATTATCTGGATGAATAGACTGGCTCAAAGAGCAAATATATCATGCTGCCCAATCTTACTGGACTATGGAAGAGGAGGAGTTAATTAGTTTATTACTACAACAGACTGAAAGAAAACCTGTTGTGTTAATTGGCTTCTTGGATAAGAATCAAGGTCTAATTAATCTTAACCATATCAGCCCAGCCTGCTAACACTACTTAATGTCTGATGAAATAATGACAAGTGACATTACAGGGAATGCTAAATGCCACATACAGAAATGCTTTCACCCCTTATTAACTCTGCTAAACATACACTGCTACTTGCATTGTGGGATTTAGGAAGTTAGAGTGTCCTTGTAGAGTGAGGAAGAAGACTACTAAATACAAAGAAACTGAAAGAATGAGTTTTCTTACTGTATGCTGAAATTCCATTGCCTTTCTTCCCACCAAATGCTATCCTCACAACCTTACAGGACATTAGTCAGAGTTTTGTTTACATATTAGTTATGGTAGTTTTATTGGGCATTATGATGGTGTAACTAAAAGCAGAATTTGGCAGATGTTTCCTTTTTACAAAGCAAGACATAAGTATTAAAAGGACGGAAAAAACTCTTTCCCCTGTCTTTGTTACTGTGGTTATTGTCTTATTTTATTTTTTTTATTATTTTTTTCCTTTCTGGGTATTTATACTGGGCTCACTGCTGAGGTATACAAATGAAGTTGTTTTTCTTAACTGAAGAATTGAATAATTTACTGAGAAATACCAGACTATATCATGCAAGTTATTTGATAATCAAACAGTCACTCTTTTGGAAGTATGGAATGCAATTAACCAGGGCTTGCCACAGACTTGGTCGAGCCCTGGGCAATGTGTGTTATTGTTATTTTACTAACACCTTTTGCTGAATTGCAGTCTCAGACTTTGCAAAACACACACACACACACATACCAGACTCTCCCCTTTCTGGCACACAGTCCTCTCTCAGAAAGGTACTTCTCTGTGAAAGCTAGTATAAATGGCTTTGAAAGCTGACTGTCTAATTGCTGCTCTCACCCATCTGCCACCCAATACATTCTACAGTATCAGCATATTCCATGAAAATGTATTATCAGGTATGTTTCATAAGTTCCCTTTTTAAGAAAATGAGCTCACTACAAAACTGCACTTACCTGTTCTCTGATGCTAATAATGTGCTGTGTAAAATACTATGTAAGGCCAGAAAAGGAATACTGAACCAAGTTTCAAAAAAATACATAAACAAGAGAACCAATACAGGCATGCCAAACAAAATTTATACTGAATTATAAGTGATAGCCATGTTCATAATTAAAATAAAACAGTAGAGCCCTGATTGTGAAAGTTATTCTACACTGATGGCCCTGTAAGCCTGTGTGACGTCCTACTAATTTCAGTTGGCGCTTCAGCATGGACGCAACATTCTATCTGAATAGAATAACTTGCCTGAGGAGTGAGGCCTAGCTTCTCCTTCCCCCGATCCATGCGCTGAGCATGCACCACACTCCATCTGGGGATAATGTGATTCCATAACAAATGTTCTCTGTCAAATGGCTATTAAACTACACAATTGAGCCTCATCTCAGAGGAAGGCATAAACTACTTGGAAGCAGTACAGAGAAGAAAATTCTTCGCCCAAGAAGCCCATCTATTATAAAAGACTATATTCAAGAATGGCCAAAAGTTCCAGGCACCCCTGTGATTAGATAGGGCTAAAAGGTGGCTTTTTATTTACCCACAAATGAAAGTTTGCATTCCAGCAGCACCTAGAGAGCCCCACCCAAGATTCAGACCCTATTTGGTAGGCAATGTACAGTAGACTTCCGATAATCCGGAACCTATGGGATTTAGGTGGTGCCGGATTATCAGATATGCCGGACTATCAGGAGGTACTATAAGCAGGTTATATATATACTGTATACATTATATACTGTATATAAAGTGTTCTTAACCCTTTTTATTGTACATACTGTATACAGTATACTGTAATGTTTTAGTTTTTTAAGCCTTTTTACCCTTTTGCTCAGTTCAGCTGCCGCTGTTACCTTGTGACTCATTTTGCCGAAGCTCACTCACTAGGCTCTTGCCATTTTGATGCCGGACTATCAGGAGTGCCGGACTATTGGATGCCGGACTATTGGAGTTTTACTGTAGAAACAGTAAATAAGAATTCCTGCCCTGAAGAGTTTGCAATTTAAAAGAGATGATAGGAATTAAGGATAAGCAAAGCCCAAGAGAGATAAAGTAACGAGTGTCACCTGGCAGGTTATTGGCAGATCCAGAAATATAACCCAGTTCTCGTCTCCCAGTCCAGTGCTTTAACTCACATTACCTCTGCTAATTTCCTGCCTCCTCTTATGCAATAATGAGAGCATCCACAATAGTCTTTGTGTTTTAAACATCAGACTAAAAGATAAATAGATAGCACATTTCAGTTTTCAGCATTCAAGGCAGACAGGAGAGAAATAGCGGGAGAAACTTTCAGCAGACCCATTCACAAGATTGCTCAATTCAAGAAAGCTGCCAGAGCAGGAAAGGAGCAACTATCTGAAATGTTATCTGAAATAGCTTTGGGATGAACTGTAATTAGTAGGGCAGAATGTCTTAAAGAGCTATTTTAAGACATTAAATAGAGGAACATTTAGATTAACTGACATTGGCTTAGATGACACAAAATTCTACCCTGATTCTCCAATAGACTCCACATGTGTGTAAGGATTCTTTTGCTACTAAGCTTTCACTGGATCAAAAGCATAATCATTTTATGATTTGAAATCAAGATGTATTACAATTTACACATATGGATATGTAGTGATTGGTAAAGCTGGTGGATAAATAATTTTCCCATCTCATAATGGGAAATTTGGGATTTCAAAAAAAAAAAAACCCTCTAAAAAACATGCCCATCCCAAATCAGGACAAATCAAAATCTCAAATATTTTCACAGATAGAAAATTGAAAAACAAACAAACAACAACGCCCACCACCACCCACACCGGTTGGGTCAATTCAAATGTTTCCTTGTGATTACTTTTTAAATATAATATAAATTAAGTTTTGAAATAAAAAAACTTTTGTATTTAAAATGTTAAAACAAAATGTCAGCAATTTCAAGACTTTTTACAAAAATGTTTCAAAAAGGAAACCCTCTAATCTGATTCTATCTTGCAAGTAATTTTAATTCAGAAAACTGGCATTTTGATGAAAAAATGTTTAGTCCAAATATTTGATTATTTGACCGTGTCCAGTGACCAGGAATATTGAACAGCCAAGCTCTCAAAAAGTAAGACCTGAAGTCTGAGAAAACACGCACGTGCACACCCACACCCACTTTTCAGAAAAAAATGCTTAAAAAAACCAACAATGATCCTGTAGCCCCTTAGAGACAAACCAAAAAAATTATAGATAGTATCATGAGCTTTCATGGGCACAACCCACTTCTTCAGATGACAAATATGGAGGAAGAGGCACAGAGCTTCAAATAAAAAGCAGAAAAGGCGAGGGGAGATAAAAACTGGTCATTTAACGTGTCCATGCTAAATTTGGCTAATAGAGTGGGCTGTAAGTGCCCGATACTTAGCTTTTAATGTCATTTGCATATTGAATATAACGGCCCTATTGAATATAACAAGTTCATGTCTTTGTTCAAGCCATGAGAGATAGTATCAAATGTGCATATGAAGGCCAGTTCTGTAGACACTCTCTCTAGTTGATTTCTGAAATTACTTTGAGAGAGAATAACCACCTTTAAATCCATTAATGAGTGCCCAGGCAAGTTAAAATGTTCACCAACAGGTTTCTGTGTTTTTTCCTCTCTCCCTCTCCCCTCTTTTTCTTTTTATTTGAAGCTCTGTATCTCTTACTCCATACTTGCCATCTGAAGAAGTGGGCTGTATGCACGAAGGCTCATGATACTATCTGTATATTTTTTGAAAAACAATGTTCCTGTAGCACCTTAGACTTGTTTTTCAGTTTTTTTAGTTACAGAATAACACAGCTACCTCTCTGAAACCTTTATATATATGTTTGGTTAGTCTCTAAGGGTATGTCCACAGTAGGAAATTATTTTGAAATAACTTATTTCAAAATTATAACTCCCCAAATAACTACTTCAAAATACCGTATCCACACTACAGGGAAGTCTCAAAATTAGTCCGAGGTAGACTCCCTTTATGTGGACTTGCTATTTCGACTTAGAGACCCAGGAAGTACTGGGGAATAATTATTTTGAATGACTCTGGGAAGGAGTCATTTTGAATGACTCTGGGAAATAGCAGCAACAGCGCGTCCACACTACCGCTATTTCAAAATAGTCGTTTTGAAATAAGCTTTATTCCTTGCGGAAAGCAGGAGTTACTATTTCAAAATAACCAGCCTCTTATTTCAAAATAACAGGGTTGGTAGTGTGGACACTCCACTCGTTATTTTGAAATACAGGGAATCATTTCAAAATAACTTCCTATTGTAGATCAGGGCTAAGGTGCTATAGGAGCTTGGTTGTTTTTTAATTTTTTTTTTTAGTGACAGAAGAACACGGCTACCCCTTTGACACTCTTTTCAGGTATATTTACTAATTCTTAAGCCCTGCTCTTTGCCCTTTCCAAACAGTCTAGAAATCATGCTAGACTGCAAGATTCCTATTAAGTTCAGGCCACAATGATCAATTTAAAAAAAGTCAGGCTAAATGAAATACCATCATATGCTGTGCAATGTGGTTCCTCCATTTAATAAATTAAAATTTGTGAGAGAGGGGGGAAATTGTTCCTCGATCCTCTCAGTATATCAATATGTATTTTTGGATTGAAAAATCATCTGTTTCTGTTGGTTCCCCCTCCTTTTTCCACAGTATGCAATTCATTATAGCATTCACAGTGTAGCCTATAAAATATGTTTAGTGGAAATTAGGCTTTGGCCAAACAGCCTAAATATAGAGGCGTATGAGAATTGAGTCTGTTAGGGTACGTATACACTGCACGCTTATTTCAAAATAAGCTATTCTGGAAGAAATACTCTGAAATAGCTTATTTTCAAATAGCACATCTGCACTACAGGGAAGCCTCAAAATTAGTTTGAGACAGGCTTCCCTAATATAGATGTGCTACCTCGATTTAGAGCCCCAGGAGGCACTGAGGAGTAATTATTTTGAATGGCCCGGAGGAGGAGCTATTTCGAAATGGCAGCAGTGGAACGTCCACACTACTGCTATTCCTAAATAGCTATTTCAGAATAGGTATTATTCCTCATGGAATGAGGTTTACAGAAGTTGGAATAAACCATCCATTATTACGAATTTATTTTGCATTGTTATTTTGGAATAATGGCCATTATTCCGAAATAACACTACTGTGTAGCTACATCCTTAGTATGCGTAGAAGTCAGAGACAATAAGATAAAAAAGACATGATGCAAAATTGTGTTGTCTAGGTTTTGGTTATAATTAGTTTTAGCAAGATTTTTTAATAGGGATTTTGAGGCTTTTGGAATGTTTTATTAAAATGCCATCTGATAGTATGGAACAAATGTTAAGGAGGTGGCGGAAATAAAATTATGGTAAGGGGACTATATAAAAATGAGGAAGGTAGTTATGTAGATACTAAAAAGGCACAGTACCAAAAGTGAAACCCCTGCAAGCTGCATGGAAATTTGTTAAAGACGCTATAATGGAGGCTCAGCTTAAATAAATACCTCAGATTAAAAAATATATATATATAGTAAGGGACCAATAAAAGTGCCACCATGCCTAAACAAAGTAAAAGAAGCAGTGAGAGACAAAAGGTCAGCTTTTAAAAAATGCAAGTTAAATCGTACTGAGAAAAATAGAAAGGAGCATAAACTATGGCAAATGAAGTATAAAAATATAATTAGGAAAGCCAAAAAAGTATTCAAAGAACAGTTAGCCAAAAACTCAAAAAGTAATAGTAACGCTTTTGTACATCAGAAGCAGGGAGCCTGCTAAACAACCAGGAGGGCCACTGGTTGATCAAGATGCTAAAGGAGCACTCAAGGACTGTAGTGAGGAGGCATGGCTGCCATCGGACACAGAAGCAGGGGACACATTCCAAGTCACCTGGTGGGTGGAGCCAGGAAGGTCATGCCCCACCCACCTGAAGCAGAGGGGCAGGACAGGAAGAAGAAGCATAAAAGGCCAGTCTTGCTGTTTATTTGAGGAGAAGTGGCCGGAGGCAAGAGACACTGCTGCACCATGGATGCAGACAGCCATCAGGGAGAGCCACTGTTTCTCCAGAGATCATCCTGGCTTTCTGGAGAGTGCTGATGTTGCAGAGTTGCTGCCAGTGCCCTTGGCAGTGTATTCAAAGGAGCTGGAAGACTACCCGTGGGTCCAGATATGTCAGAGGGGGAGTGGTGGAAGTGATCTATAGGAGTCTGGTAGCTGGTCAGTATGTTGTGGGCAGATCCCCACTGACCCAGTGGTGGACTGTCCCACCAGTGATAGGGCCCGGGATTGGGACGCAGTAGAGTTCATCAGTACTTCTCTTCCATAGGACAGGAGACCTATGCTATATCACATGACCCCTTACCTGAGCTAGTAGATAGTGGTGGTATTCATTCCTGTCCTGCAGAGATGCCAGAGAACCCAGACTACTATTGATCTGGTTCTGTCTGACTATGAGAGCAGTTTCAGATTTCTAACTAATCTACCCTTCTTGAAGTCAAGGAACCCTTCATTATTACTGGAACTGGTTCAGTCTGCCAGAAAGACTGGAGTTCTGGGTTCAAATCACCCTGCTCTTCTTGGGGCTAGAGAAACTGACTCTTGTTAACCCTTGCACTATTTAGTTGTAGGACCAGGATCTGAATTATTGATTGCTCAGTCCTGCCTGGAGCCCAGGAAGACTGACTCTGGTGACCCCATCTGATGGAAGGGTTAGGCCTTGGGGGACTGATTCTCCTGCTGCCCCACTGGGAACAGGAAAGGCAAACCTCAACCCCTGTATAAACTACTAATTCCTCATTTGTAGGACAGATCCAGGAACATTACAATGAGGAGGTGTGCCCTCCTCCCCCACCTGAAGATGCTGGGGAGTGGTCACTAGCCTTACAAAGATAAGATCATTGCGGAGAAACTAAATGAATTCTTTGCATCAATCTTCATGGCTGAGGACGTGAGAGAGATTCCCAAACCTTAGCCATTCTTTTTATCGGACAGATCTAAGGAACTCTCCCAGACTGAGCAGTTGTTAGAAGAGGTTTTGGAACAAATTGATAAACTAAACAGTAATAAGTCACTGGAACCAGATGGCATTCACCCAAGAGTTCTGAAGGAACTCAAATGTGAAAATGCAGAATTACTAATTAGTTTGCAACCTATTCTTTAAATCAGCTCTTGTACCAAATGACAGCTAATTTGATGTGGATTTTTAAAAAGGTCTCCAGAGGTGATCCTGGCAATTACAGGCTGGAAAGTCTAATTTTAGTACCAGGCAAACTGTCTGAAACTTTAAAAAAACACCACAGAATAAATTAATGTAATTTTGGAGGAAGAGTCAAAATGCCTCATCAATCTACTAGAATTCTATGAGGAATGTTAACAAGCATGTGGACATGGGGGATCCAGCAAATATTGTATACTTTGATTTCCAGAAAGCCTTTGAAAAGGATCTTCACCAAAGGCTATTAAGTAAAATAAACTGTTATGAGATAAGGGGGAAGATCTTCTCCTGGATTGATAGGTAGTTAAAAGATAGGAAACAAAAGATAGGAATAAATGATCAATTATCAGAATGGAGAAGAGTAATTATTGGTGTCCCCCAGGAGCCTATATTGGGACCAATTCTATTCAACATATTCTTAAATGATCTGGAGAAATGGGTAATCAGTGAGGTGGCAAAATATGCAGATGATTCAAAATTGCTCAATATAGTTAAGTCCACAGAGGACTATGAAGAGCTTCTCACAAAACTCGATGACTGAGCAACAAAATGGCAAATGAAATGCAATGTTAATAAATGCAAAGTAATGCACATTGGAAAATATGAAGAATGTTGGGGGCTAAATTATCTGTTTCCACTCAAGAAAGAGATCTTGGAGTCCTGCTAGATAGTTCTCGGAAAACATCCACCCAAACAGTCAAAAAACAAACAGAATGTTGGGAATCATTAAGAAAGGTATACATAATAAGACAGAAAATATTGCCTCTATATATTGCCTCTGTGATTTCCTTATTGCAAAAAAAAAACCCCAAAACAAAAAACAAACAAACAAACAAAAAACAACAACACACCACCACACTGTAATTGGAAAAGATTCAGAAAAAGAGCAACAAAAATGATTAGGGGGATGGAATGACTGCTACAAGAGGAGAGATTAATAAGACTGGGGCTTTTCAGCTTGGAAAAGGGATGACTAAGGGAGTGAGGCGGAGAGATATGATAGAGGTCTACAAAATTATGACTGGTGTGGAGAAAGTGAATTGGAGAAAGTGAATAAGAAAAATGGAAGGAGAAAGACAGCCTTTGATAGCATCTCTCACCACAGCAAGCAGTCATGGAGTAAGAGGGAATGGCCTCTCATGGATCAGTAAGGATGCATCTACCTTGCACCCTTACCTCGAAATAAGCTTTGTAATTTGCGCTATACAAATTGCATAGCTTATTTTGAGGTAATTTCAAAATAGCTTATTTTGAAATTTGGCACTGTCTACGCAGTGACAAATTTTGAAATAAAGCACTATTCCAAAATGTCCTTTAACCCTCGTGGAACGAGGGTTACAGGGATGCTGGAATAGTGCGCCCGTTATTTCGAAATCTATTTCAAAATAATAGGTTGCTTTAAAGACACAGAATAGCTATTTTGGGATACTTCCAGTATCCCAAAATAGGCTATGTCTACACTGTGGAGCTAATTGAATAAAATATAGGGAACAAAAGATGGAAATTAAGGGTCAGTTTTAATAGTTGAGAAGTAAATAGCAGGTCTCCCAAAATCTGCATCAGGACTACTGGTGTTCAACATTTATAAATGACCTGGAAAAAAGGGGTAAACAGTGAAGTGGCAAAGTTTTCAGACAAAGCAAATTCATCCAAAATAGGTAAGCCCAAAACTGCAAAGAGTTACAAAGGGATCTGACAAAACTGGGTGATTGGAAATAAAATGGCAGATGAAATTCAATTGCAATAAAAGCCAACTAATGCATATTGCAATAAAAGCCAACTAATGCAACCTATAATATCAATAATATGTAAGAAATATGAAGGTTTAAATTAGCTGTTACAATTCAAGAAAAAGA
Organism: Rafetus swinhoei; assembly: GCA_019425775.1. NCBI lineage: Eukaryota > Metazoa > Chordata > Testudines > Trionychidae > Rafetus > Rafetus swinhoei. The sequence goes on from CM033427.1 coordinate 63,917,142, forward strand.
CCTTGCAATCATTGTGAAGAGTTCTCTGAAAATATATGCTCAGTTTTATTTACCCCTTAACATAACACAAGAAGCATGGGTTATCCAATGAACTAGGCAGCAGATTTACAAACATAACAGTATATTTCGTACAACCCACAGTCAACCTGTGGAATTTATTACCCGGGCACATAGAGAAAACCAAAAGCATGCAGGGAAAAAAAATCCAGATAGCTGGAAATGAGGAGACATTTGAGTGACAAACAATCACATTCATGTGTAAAAAAAGAAACAGGAATTAAAAACACGATCCTGCTTTTACGTAAATTAGCTATTGTGTACTTTTATATTCAGCATCATTTGTAAGTTTAAAATAAGCTAATTTATCACTGAATGCTACATAGTCACTGTTGACTGCAATACTTTAGGCACTACAATGTAAGTTTTCAAAAGGTATTTCAGCATTATTGCACTCAGTGTGGCAATGCCAAACTGATTAAGGGACTAAATCTCATTTTCAAAAGGGATTTAGGCAGTTAAGAGCCCAAATCCCACTAACTGCTTAAATCCCTTTTGAAAATGAGATTTAGTTTCCTAAATCTGTTGGGCATTGAGCAGAGTAATACCTAAATACCTTTAATAATCTGCACCTACATCTCATCTAGCACTAAATCTAGACTCATTTAAAGTAAAACAAAGATAAGTCGCTCAAGAAACATGTTTTTAAAAGATGGCTTTACAGAAAGCCTCTCTGCAATAATTTGCCAAATTAGCATCAATGTCCCCCAAATATGTAGCTGTCACTATGTCCTTGCTAAGTCCCACATCCAAATGGATGCTGACTTTGTTCCCAGCTCAACTATTACTGTGTCCTGTATCTTTTAAGGCTCCTGATCCCTCCTACACTGCTCTTCATCTTTCCCAGTGGATTCATTGTGAATTATGCCTGTCCTGTTGCTATACTGTGGAAATATTAGGAGTATTCTGTTAACTTTTTCAGTTATATTGAAAATGTATATTGTAATATTCTGCCAATAACATACAGACGCTTGTATCTTGTTGTCATCTCTCTGACCACACTAGTGAACCTGAAGGCACCAATGAAATGCATATGAGGATTCATGAAGGTCATGACAAATCAGGGTTTCAAAGGTTATCCACTGGTGTGTCTCCTGGAGAAGTAAGTGGATAACAGATAATAACTGCCACAACAGCATATTAGACAGAATGAGACTGTAAAGTGCTCCAGTGATTTGAGTGCAACTAACAAGCTATTCTAAAAATGGCTTGATCTGCTAAAACATGTGCCAAGACCCCTTTTGTACCAATAAAAAACAGAAAATTCCAGCATTAATGATCCTTCTTCAGTGACCAGCTCTGTCATCAGAAAGTGGCTGGGTGTTGAATCTCAATTTTTGTGGGGAGTGTGCTCAAGACAAATGATTGTAAAGGACATCCTAATCTGTGTTTTACTGCTGGATAATGGACTAGCAGAGAGTCCAGTTATTGATCCTGAGAAAGTTTCAGCTACCAATTAACCAAACATCAAAGCTATAATGATTCTTCATTTATCTGTCTTCTGGTGGAATCATCATTGCCCATTTTTCCTTGTCACACAGGAATCAGTAGATGTGGTATAATAGTACTATGTTGTGGCCAATATTATATTTGTATTTGACTCACCTATTTTTCATATATGCACACACACAGAGCTACGTGCAGTCTGGCAGCTTTTATTTCCAATGGCAGTTTAATTTGTTCATATCATATCTATGTGCATCAATATGTTTGTCGCACAAACACACACCAAATTCCATTTAGCCAACTAGATTTCTTTTAAAATTCAGCATCAAGGGCTACAGCTACACTGTAGTCTTCCTCCAGAAAAGCTTATGCAAATGAAGCACAGCGTGGAATATCGCTGTGCTTCATTTTCATAAGCTTTTCCAGAAGAAGGCTACAGTGTAGCCAGAGCCAAGGTGTGTTTAAATGCAATATTACATTTAGCAGTAAAATACATTGTGGGTGTGGTGTAAACCCTCCACGCAATCCAGTATAATGTGGATGTAAGATATGAAACTTTTTTGTATTGTAAGTCTGTAACTTTCAGTTATTATGAATCATGTGACTTGATATGTAATTCTCTGCTATGTAACTTTCAGTTGTTCCGAGTCATGTAATTTTCAGTCATTGTGAGCCGCATAACTTCCTGTTACTATAAGCCATGTAACTTTCATGTAAAGTTTCAAGTTCTGCAATGTCTTGCAAGCTTTGTAATTTACATTTTTTAAGGTCTGTAACATTCTGTTCTGTGTCAAGGGAGTTGGTGGATGGGTGTGAATGGAAAGAGAGTGTAAATATGGTAATGTCTGTGTCTTTGTCAAGAGGAGCCATGAGGCTACAGAGGTGGGACTAGGGGCTAGATGAGGTCTGATCTAATCTTTGCTGGCATATGAAAAAGGCAAGAAAAGAAGCTGCAGTGAAGATGAGGAGAACAAGAAATTCATATGCATGAGGAGAATGAGATCTGGGGAGACCATTCTGTTTGGACACAGAGTGTATGTGACAGAGGCCGCCCAGCCAGAAAAGAGAAGAGAGCATGCAGACCATGGGCTGTACAAACAGTTTGCTGGCCCAGATTGGTGACTGCAGACAGACACACTGGGCCCACTATGCTTGGCTTTTTCTGCCCTCTCTGCAGAACTCGTCGTCTGTCTGAGTGTATGAATGTGGGGTGCATGTGTGAAGGAGTTCAATTCCTTGTTCGCTTGATCCAATAGTGGCATTGAATAAATCAGTATAAATATAACCCTCCAGTCTCCAGTGAAATTAGGGAATAGTGGGAACAAAATGTACACAAAAAGCTGTAGACATGGAAGACCAGAATATAAAACTAACTACAGTAAAACTCCAGTGGTCCAGCATCCAATGGTCCAGCACCCCCTGATGGTCCGGCACCATCTGGAACCTGGAAGTGCTCCGGTCAGCCAGACAATTGGAGCTGCTCTGCCCCCGGCTTCCCCGATTCAGCCGCTGCTGAAACTGACCAGAGCAGCTGGGGTGCTGCCGGGTTGGTCCCGCAGCACCGAGGGCAGCGCTAGGGGACCAACCCGGCAGCACCCCAGCTGCTCTGCCCCAGGCATCCCCAAGTCAGCCTCTGGTCAGTTTCAGTCAGCCTCTGGTCAGTTTCCTCTGACTTGGGGACGCCTGGGGCAGAGCAGCTGGGGTGCTGCCGGGTTGGTCCTGTAGCGCCGAGGGGTGCATCCCCCCATTCTACCCCAGACCTCTCTAGCCCCCTCTTCTGATAGTCCGGCATATCTGATAATCCGGCACCCCCTGGGTCCTAAAGGTGCCCGGATTATCAGAAGTTCACTGTATATTTGGTTTGTCTAGTAAAATGCTTGATTAGGAGACCTAACCCAAAAAACTAGAACTTCAAAGTAGTAGAAGATATTGACCTTGTCTAGTGCAGATTAATAAAAACTCCAAAACAAAAATAACCACTGTACACCACATTTCCACCTTTGATAAAAAAGGTCAGAACTCATTTGCTCGCAATAAGCAGGCTACAAATACCTGGAAAAAAATCTAGTTGCTTATAGCCTTTTATATCTAATCTGTATTTATTTTTACCAAATAAGCACACCAGTGTATATGCAAACCTAGTATTGTAAACACAAGTTGTAAAGAAACTCTGTGTTAGGTTCTACAAATCATACTCATTAAAATGGTTATTCCTAGACCTGATTCTGCAGTTTACAATATTCCCCCTGAGAGGAGCTGAGTGCCCTTGCGATTAGAGGATGCTGAGTGTCTAACAGAATCAGGCCGTTAGTGACTGAGCGGATGCTTCAGGGATCGATATTAGATGTAGCAAAGGGCAGTCACCCTGTTGAATATTCAAAATATTTTATAAAAATTGCACTGAAGAAAGGTTTCCAGGACAGCACTCGTTATTTATCATTATAGCATTGGGAATCTAGATTTCCAGATGCTACCTACTAGTGCAGATGCCCTACTGCACTACTGGTTAGAGCCAGATTATCTTTATGTCTGTAGGTTAATTGAAAAAATAGCTCATAATCTGAAATAATAATCACCTAAGAAACATGACAGATCACTTACCTGGGTAAGCAGGTTGTAATTGCAATTTAGAACAGATAAATGCAGCCTTGGTAGAAGATAAATGCAAAGTAGCAAGTGGGAGGTTTTTTGAAAGAGGAATTATATCCTTTCACATTTATCAGAAAAGATATTTGTTATTAGTACATGGCTGCAGCGTGTAAAACAAATACATATGCTAGAGCCCATTCCAGAAAAATATTTTTCCCTTTTCAAATTAGAGTTCTGTAGGGATGGGTCAAACCTTTCCAAAGGTAATTCAGATGAAACATACCTGAGCACAATAACAAGAAGTTTTAAATCAATCATATCACAATACTACCGAGGACGGTGCCAAATATAAAATAAAGTGAAATTGTGGAACGATGTATGAGACACTGTCATCAGTAACTAATCACATCCTTAACCAAGCTCTGATCCTAGCCCCACAGGGATGCCTCTGCCTTCACAGAACCTCATTCGCTTCAGAGGGGTTCACAGTGCTCCTTACAAAACCAGGAACCTTTAGTGTTCCAAGGGAAACAGCAGAAATTCTACCCATGGAGACATTGAAAAGTAAAGTACAAATTGAAGTAAACTTGTTACTATAAACCTGAACTTCAATCCCTCCTCTTAGCTGAGACACTGGAGAGCTAGGTCCAGTTCTGATAAGGAGTTCCTCTGTTGCTTTGCCCTGCCTCAATGTTGGGAGCTGGATTTAATGACCTCCTGAGACCCTTTTAACCCTATATTTCTATAATTTAGGACAAGTCATTTATAATCAGATTTTCAAGAGCACTCAGCATCTGCAAGCACAGCCAGATTTTACATGGAAGATGAGCTCTATTTAGACAGCAAAATAAGTGGCCAGATTTTCAGAGCACTCACTCTTCATACTTAGGGTTGCCAGGTGTCCAGTTTTGAACCAGACAGTCCGGTATTTGAGCTTTCTGTCCTGGAAACAAATTGAGAAAATATCGGATATATAAATGTCCGGTATTTTTGAATTAAGTTTTTATTATTATCATGAGTATCAGTACGTGGTTGCGTCCTGCCTTGCTGGTAGACACGCTCACAGTGTGAGTGTGTCTACCAGCCAGGCAGTACACAACTGCATAGTAGAGAGGAGGGGGGAGGGGTGGAATCCCCGGGGCCAGACTCATCTGTGCACGGGACGGGCAGCACCCCAAGATCTGCGTGCATCCGGGCCAGCTCTGCTCCCTGCCAGCCAGTTCCCACACCTCCCACTCCGCCCTCCCCTCGGCCAGGCCTGCTCCCTCCAACCCCCTCCCAGCCAGCCCTGCTTCCCGCCGGCTGGTTCCTCCCCCCTCCCTCCCAATCTTCTCTGGCCAGCTCCCCCTCCCAGCCAGCCCTGCTTTCCACCGGCCAGTCCCCCGCTCTCCCGGCCATCCCCACTCCCCCCGACCTCCTCCTGGCCAGCCCAGCTCCCCTCCACCCCCGGCCCCCTTGATCTGAGATCAAGTGTGTCCGGTATTTTTTTTTAAACCATCTGGTAACCCTATGCATACTACGTGCTGAAAACCAGGCCATGAATGTCAGAATGAAAACTTCTAGGTGTTAATTAGTTCTACAAATCTATCCCCTGTTGTAAGAACTGAGTATTTGAAAATCTGGCTCTGAGCTCATTTGTAAATCTAGGCCTACATTTCTGATTTTCAGTTTGCTAATTGTAAAATGAGGCCAATAGTATCATACGTCAAAGGAGTATTGTGAAGATGAATTCACTCAGATACTTTAACCTTAATATCACCCTGATATTTGCAAAGATATACAATAAAGTCAAAGTAAATGAGTAGTGGATTATAAAATCCTATTTCTTATTCAAGAATCCCTTTACAAACATTACAACACTATACTACTGCAATCTTACTCAAAAAAATCCACACCAGTTTCTACAATATATAGTTATGATACAGCAGGTAAAAATACAATCCTATTAGTGTTCTGTTTTTATAAATGTATGTAGTCCTATGTCAACATATTTTATAACAGATTATTAATAGAATCAGAATGATTAAAAATATTTACTCTACCAACACATTTCTCTGTTTAGAAGTCTGATATAATTCAAGGCACACTGGTACAACCCCCCTTGCATAATGTTTACTAAGCATTTAACAAATAATCTACTATATATTTGAAAAAGTTTGTATGTTTATACATCTAGCTGTTTCTTCAAAGAACTCCTAAATGGTATAAAACTTCCTCTTATCATAACTTAAAACAAGGTGAATGTTTGGTTGTGCCAGGAAAATGGGATGTGTTTGGAATGGGATTGCTTCCCATAAAACCATACAGAAAAGAGACAATCACTGGGCACATGAAAGGGGCTATCTGGAAGTCCCAGGACTGCCCCAACCCTGAGCCTAGCACCCCTCAGATATCTTTAGGAGGGCAGCAGGGAACTACTCTCCCCCCTCCTAATTTGTATAGGAACATTGCTGGTTGTTCTCCTTCATCAGGGAACAAGGGGAAAGTGCACTCTGCCTGGGGAGCACAAAGACCTGAAGAACCTGGACTTGTGCCAGCTAGGGGACATGCACACTTCACCCTGCTGTGCCCACTGGAGCTACAGCAGCCCTGGAGAGGTGCTTCTTATCTGGCCTCAAGAAGGAGCTGCGGGGAGAGAGAGCTGGGGTAGTCCTCTCTGCCTGGGGCAGCCTGCATATTATACCCCTCGTCCCCAGCCCTGCCCCAGAGCAAGGATTTAAATGAAGAAAAACAAATTAATTGAGTTAAGGACCTAAGCAATGCTGGCTAAATCTCTCTCTCTCTTTTCTATCTCTCTCTCTTTGTGCATATGCAGGGTTGGCCTTACCATGAGGCGAACTGAGACGGCTGCCTCAGGTGCCAGACTCGGGGGGGGGGGGTGTGCCACTAGGACCCAGAGTGTAGAAAATTGTGTCTGCTGCTGGTGCAGCGAGGGTGCATGGGGGCGTCATTTGAGCTCCCCACCTCAGGTGCCAAAATATTGTGGGCCGGCCCTGTGTGTGTGTATGTATATACACACACACATATAGGGAGAGAGAAAATAGAAAATGTGAGCACACATGAAGTCCCTTTTCTGGTGGAAAAATCTCTCTGGTGGCAGAGAGATGGGACTAGTTCACCTTCAACAGTTTTTAATCTTCATATTTTATGAAGCTATGATTGTCTAGATGGAGTAAAGTTTGTAAAGTATACTCTTCTCAAACTATGGAAAACTTGATGGAAAGAAAGTTTAAATCTGAAATGGAAACTATATAGACATTACAGAGAAAGTCATTCCTTTAACATGGATGAATGTTTCCAAACAGAAATGGCAGAATGATCTTTGCACTAAAGAGCTCAAACTAAAGACACAAAGAAACACCAGAAAGCTGCTAGAAGGAATGGGCACAATCCATATTTGACAAGGAAAAAAAATCTAGTTTATTATAAGTGGGGCTTGTATCCCTGTCTTTTAAATTTGCCTGACACATCCCATTGGAGGACCCACTTTTTAGTTGCTTATATCTTGTCCAAACTAATGGCTGAGGCTGACATTTTACTTGCTTCAGAGAGGTAGCCGAGTTAGTCTGTAACTGGAAACACTTAAAAAACAATGAATAGTCTAGTAGCACTTTAAAGACTAACAAAAAGTTCATATCACTTGCTGGCTGTATGCCTCAGCTGAATAGTCTGGAAAATGAAAGCCAAAACACTTCAACAATTTCTGAGACAGAGGTTATGGAAATATATTGTTTTGCCCTTGTTAAAATATTCTGGGAAGCTTTCCTTTGAGAGGGTCTAATGCTCCCATGTTTTGGAGCAAGAACTTGAAATTTGGCAAGAGGGGGAGAAGTAGCCTTTGCATTAAGCATGTTCCTCTTTGTCAGAGGCAAAATCTGGCCAAGGTACAAGCCCTAGAAAAAGCAGTTTCTATACTCTCAGTAGAAACTCCCTAGACCTCACCTGTATTCTGTGAAGATTCCATATTGCACCAGGCATGCTCCAGCCACAGCTGAGAAGGCTCATCCTTGCGATTGCAGTTCTCAGATATTCCAGGCTATGACAGGTTTGGGTTCTGCAACTTATCACAGGAAGCCTGTCTGCTGTGCTTTCAGCACCTCTCCTGAGGAAGTCAAGTCTACAAGGAGGAGCGAAGTTGTGGGATTCAAATGCAGACTGGCAAGAGCCAGACTTGGTGCAGGCAACCTTAATACTAGCATTTCCTAACTTGAGTTTTTGACTTGCAACCCTAATAACATTTTTAGCAGTTTTTTGCATGCAACATATATTTTATGGGAAATGTGAGTACAACTTCAATTTATGGAGTAGCAATCAGAGCACATATCTGTTTTAAATAGAGCGCTTAAATGATTCCCCAACTAGCAGACTTACCTGATATTGCCTGGGCCTTTCAGGGTAGGGGCTTGGGGATGTGAAGAATGGTTGCCACAAAGGCAAGAACAATTTGAAGACAGAGCCAAACAGGTCAATAAGAAGAGAGGATGAAGCTGGCATTGGAAGGAGAGTGGTGATGTTACCAGGAATATAAGAAGTGAAGCAAAGTTGCAATAATGAAGGAAAAGAGATAATAGACAAGTCACATACTTTATAACCTTATAATGGGCTTCTATTATGTTATATGGTAAAAGAGATTGAGAACTCAGTGTCTAGGAGAATTCAGAAAAATTGTTCTCCTTGGCCTCTGAGGATAGGAGAAACAGCAATGGGCTTAAACTGCAGCAAGGGAGGTTTAGGCTGGACATTAGTAAAAACTTCCTAATTGTCAGGGTGGTTAAACACTGGAATAAGTTGCCTAGGGAGGTTGTAGAATCTCCATCTCTCAAGATATTTAAGAGCAAGTTAGATAGACATCTATCAGGGCTGGTCTAGACTGTACTGTGCCGTGAGGGCAGGGGAATGGACTTGATGACCTCTCAGGGTCCCTTCTAGTTCTATGATTCTATATTTAAAAAGTGTTCAAATCTCTTAGCTTCTATTTTTGATTCTCTTGCATCAGAGCGAAAGTGGATTGTTTTGAGGTCAGAAGGGAATATTTTCTCACCCTCAACTACTGCAGTATTTGCATTTATCTTGTTGCATTCCCCTCACGTTTTTTTTTTTTTAACCACTTCAGCCATTGGCTACTGACAGGCATTGATAAGCCACTTGATAAGCCACCCACCAACTTGATAAGCCATTGGTCTGCTATAGTGTGTTGCAGTTCATGTAGTCCTAAGCATTTTATATCTCGTCAAAAGATAAAAAAATTCAGACAGTACTGAAAAATCAGTCTGAAAGATTCTACCAGTCTTAATGGCATCTCTACCACCACATCTACTTGAAAGAGTGGAATGGGTTGAACCTTTAAAAAATATCACTTTTTAGGTGAGTATATTGTAATCTTTCCCATACAGTTATTAACATTCAGACTCAGAACAGGCAGAAACTTAAATGGTTGTGTGGGTGAAGTGGGAGGAGGGGGAGTCAACAGAAATATTCAAAAGTAATTGCAAAAATAAAAGTGAAAATTGCTTCATTTGCATGTAGTTCTTAAGATGTTACAGAGCAGCAGCCATAGCAAGAAATTATTGAACAGAATTTTTCATATGGCTTCCCTTATTTCTCTAAATCAGCTCATGTACTTAGTAGACAGTCCAGGAAGTCAATGGTGATTGATTTCAATTATGAAAGGAAATGCAGGTCTACATTTGCTCTAGAAAAATTGCAGTTGTAATGGGGGACAGAACACTCATGTTGTCCTTACCTCTAAATATTCGCACTTGTGTCATTTTATTTCAGATTATACTGTAAATGACATAGTGTTTTAGAACTGATATGAACAGAGGCCAAATGAGTCATTTTTAACAAATGAATCAATTGTACCTCCTGTTAAACAAAGGGAGATACTGCTGTTTTAGGGCCAGATTCAGAAAAAAGGGTGTTTAAGCACTCATTTAGCTCTAAGCTTGTAATTAAGTGCTTTCTTGAGTGGGTGTGGGCTTAAACATGTGTTTAAGAATTTTTGCAGAATTGGGTCCATAATTTGTTTCTTTGTTAAATTGACCAGTTATGTTATTTTTGTAATGTTGTTACAAAAATAATTCTTGTTACTGGAACAAGAATTTGCTAAAATTTTGTTTTGTTGAGACTACTTCCAACATCTAATGACTAAAACATTCATTTTAATACCGAGTACATTGGTGGTTCAGGCACATAGAACTTGAGAGTGAGGCCCAGAGTTCAGTTCCCTGCTCTATCACAAACTTTCTATGCAACCTTGGGGCAAGTCACTTAACCTTCCCGTGCCTCTGTTAAATGGGATAATGGTACTTCACTGGCTCCTATGGGTATTGTGAGGATAAATATATTAAAGATATTTAGATATGACTCTGAGGAAGCAATATAAGTATGTAAAATATGTAGATTATGTCAATACTAGACCATTGATTGTCTCATCTGTTCCACAGAATACTTGGCTAATAATTCATAACAAGAAGTATTTTTGCATAAATAATTTAAGTAATTTCAAAGAATGACCACATTTATACAAAAAAATCAAAGTTCTTTCCTGAGGGGGGAGAATAAAATAGAAAAATGGACTATATTTGTTGAATATGTTGTTCACTGAACATAGTTGGTTCAGCTAGCGATAGTATTTTATGGCTAACAAAGAGCTCTCTACGTGATAATATGTTGGCTTTCGTTCAAGGCTCTATTACAAATTTCCTATGTGACCTAATCCTCTCAATAGTTCAGTTTTTCTATTTGTAAAGTGGGAATAATAGTACTTCTGTTCTCTCAGTGATGTTGTGAGACTCATTTGATTAATAGCTATAATGCATTCTAAGATCCTTGGATGGGAAAGTGCAAAATAATTTTATTGGTTTGAGTTGTAGCCTCTACTACCTTAGCTAGTTGTTCCCTCTGCCACAGAAAAGTCTTGTAAATACAGGACTGCAATAGTTTAGAGACAACTAAAACTAAAGGTTAGTTAATGTCATTTATATTCCTTTGTTATCACATATATTGGTATGAGTACACATGTGCTCAGAAAAGAAAAAACAATGAGTAGTCCTGTGGCACCGTAGAGACTAACAAAAATATATAGGATCATGAACTTTTGTGGCCCACTTCACCAGATGAGTTGGAGAAAAGGAGAAGAGAAAAAGGCACTGAAAGAAGAAAGAAGACAAAATGGGAGTAATCTGAGAACTTCAAGGGGGAGTGAATAGGACTAATTTCTCAACAAAAATGAAGCGTCAAATGAAGTGTCCCATTGATATGAAAAGTCTTCCACCTGGGATAAGTTTGTTCTTTGCAATTAAATGAATTCTATATGAGCCCATTTTCCCTAGCCCATCAGAAGACTACGGGTAAAGTCCTGACTCCACTGAAATCAATGGTAGTTTCACTATAGACTCACTAATCAAGGCAGACTACAAGAGTAAAATTTCTTTGAAAATATTGACTTGAGTTTGTTAATGAATTCCCTTTGTATTTGTTCAGGCCCATTTTTGTTTTACTAGGGTTCTATATTTATATCCATGTATCAGGAAAGCAAATTTCAAAGTCAAGGGGCAAAGCCATGGATACAAATATTAGTAGAAACAATTTTAAAATAGCAGGCAAAAGTAATCCTATCAGACTTACATGTGTATCCATCCCAATCAGACAGCAGCAGCAACAAAGACTTTTGAGAAGTCAGAGTAATGAAGCAGAATAGTTTAAATAAATCAATAGAGTATAAAAATGAACATGCATCCTGAACTTTTTCACCTTGGCTGGGTGATTAAAACAAGCTATCATCATTCTGTTCATTCTGTGAAACTGACAGCTTTTTAGTACAGTTGCTCAACTCCCCTGTGTTGTCTGATAATTATGTGATGGAGTCAACAATGTGGATGACTGAGGTTCAGACTCATGAGTCCCAGTGAAGATACTCCTTAGGCAAAAAGATTGCTAATCCACAATGGTGAGCACCCACAATACCTGTTGTCAGTTTTAAAAAATTGTTCACATATTTAAAGCATCCATTTAAATGTAAATTGTGACATTTTATTAATGATTCATGCTATGATTTCAGGGTGTCAGGTATAATTCCAGGTAGTACTGCAAGATTGCAGTCTGCACACTGAGAGATTATGATAACAAGGGGGAAGAAAAGCATAGCACATTGTAAAAAATACAAATTTATTTGTGGGTCAGAAATTTACAAACATTCCTTTGCACAAGTAAAACTGGCAACAGCCCTTCAGGGAGAAAGCTGGAGTGATGTTATTTTGATTTCCCTGGTTGGAAAATCAAAGTTTTCTCCCAAAACAGAAAATGGAAAATGTCCCTTTTGCAAAATTTAAAATTTTCAATGGAAATTTCAATTGGAAAATCATTTTGATAGAAAAATTATTGACCAGTGGTAATTGTCAATATCAGTGAAGCAGATCAGTGGATTTCAAATACTTTGCCTTATTTATTTATCTGTAAATGGAAACAAATCAGGAAAGGTATCTGAAGATTTATTAGGCTATTAAACAGTCACTCAAGGGATGAAGTATAAACTTACCTATAATTGAGGAAGTGGAACTGGAACGACAAAGCACAGCAGAATAAATAAGGAAAACTCACACAGATGGTAGACTTAAACTAATATGGTAGAGCTTTTCCTGGCATTCCTAATTTCTATTATTCTATACATTATAGTAAGATAGGAAATAAGATGTGTTGCATGGTTAATGCTACTTTGCAAGACTTCTGTTAATGTGATGTAGTTCAAGTGAGTGGGGAAGTTTTCAGACAGACCATGTATAGTTCATTTATATTGGAACCCGAGTTACCAGAAAATTACAATTGTTCTTTGGAAGTGGTGGAGATCAATGACAATCAAAATTCTATTTTGTCTATTTTCAGAACAAATTTATTTTCTACTTTTATAGATATGAATCATGGGGATAGGAAAGGCTGAAAAAATTAGTCAAGGATAGCAGTAAATGAAGTTACAAACAGGCAATTCAATGGACTTAGCTGTGAATTTTATGAGCAAACGGGGACTCACCCCAGATCTCCCCTGATGATTCCAATGAAGCATTTCAAACAATCACTCTCTCAAACAGAAATCAGCATTCCAAGGCATTTAATAAAATGTGTTTTATCTACTGGATGACCTAAGGCTATATTTTTTCAAGAAGTGGTAGTACTACTGACCAACATTCAGAAGGTGATTGTTAATACTAGTATCAATTACTGTGCTTTCTTGAAACATAACTTATTAGGAATAACTTGTAAAGACAAAAAAACACATTTTAAAGGGGGGCACAGAGAAGGCATAGGTATATCTCTTCAAAATTCTCAGGGCTATTTTCAACAAAAAAACCAAATGCATTCCAGTACTTCATTATTAGAAAACAAGTTGTGATATATTTAAACACAAACACCATGTTTAATGATGATAAATTCCTAGCATCTCTGTTTAATGTTCATGGCTTTATGTTCAGGGCTTTGTGGAAAATGGGAGGGGGGGAAGAACTCAAGGGAGAAGATGGAATTCTTCATGGAAAGAAGGGCAACCCGATTCCAATGGCCAGTGCCCCCAAAGCATGCTCTTTCAGACTCCTGCCCCAACTCAAGAGCTGGTGGGCAGAACAAGATGATGGAGTTCACAAGCATAGATTCCTCATTTTTCTTCAGACTTTTTAGCCAGTGGTTGCATCACAATGATATAATCTTTGCACGAGGAGTAACAGTTAATCCAAGGGAAGGGGTTTCTTTCGGAATACCGTGTCTACACGCGGCGAGTTAATTCAGACTAGTGGATTTTTAAAATGGCGACCGGATGCGAATATGCTAATCAAGCATGGGATATTTAAATCCACGCTTCATTAGCAACTCCGGTATGCTACATTTGCATCCCTAGTTCGGACTAGGGAGCAAGTGTAGACATACCTGTAGTCCCCTTACTAAAGGGGCCTCTGTTTTATTCTGAAAAGACCCTGTGTGCTACAATCCAGACTACAATTCCCATGAGCCCTTGGAAAAAAAAACAGGAAGGGAGGACTCTGGGGGGAGAGAGGACTGCTCTTTCCATGTGCTTGAAGAAAGAGGCCTAGCAGTCTGGGACTCTGCCTTGGAGTTTGGAACCAGAGGGGGAGCCAGGCTGCTGCCAAGGACATTGACCTAGTGGAGGGGGCTGTTGGAGTGCAGCTACTGGATGCCTGTTGGAACTGGGAGTTAGCAGGCTGCCTCCTATAGGCACAGCATAAGGCAGTAAATTTGGGCCTTGTTGGAAAAGTGCTGCCTGGGACAGAGCTGCTGTTTAGCCTGGACCAAATCCTCACTACAGCTGCAACATCAGCGCACCAACGCAAGCAAGTGCCTGGGACTGAGTCTAAGGGTGTGCACACTCTGGGGTGGGGTCACTGTTATCTAGCTATATAAGCTTCAATTATTGATATGTGTTTGTTAATGCTATTCATTGCTAATCTGTTAATCCCTGTTTATTCAAATTAAGTAAAGATTGTTTATTTTAAAGTGTTCTATTAGATATAAATGATTTGTAGTTGTTCTGGAATTAGATCCAGATTTATAGTGGAATGAGTATACTCCTGGAGGCTCTCAAGGCACACCAGTGTGTGTTCAAGGCCAGCCAGGTGGAGGCACTGCCATTTTACATTCATTGCCAGCAAGGGACTGCAGTAAGGGGTGGATAGGGTTTTCCCCAACTAAACACCATCACCACTGGGGTGCTCAGGATCTTTTTTGGGTTAAAACATCAGGCGCCCAGGCACACCTGTGAGTGTGACCTGCTCCCCAGTAACCCGGGGAGGGAAAAGGGGGTTACATACCCTTACTAAGCTACCATGTACAGAAGCAGGGAATCACACATCTAGCTTGTATTGTAGACATAACCCTACTGTGGGAGGGTAGAGGGTACCTTTACAGAGCATAGAGTAAGCAAAACTCTATCATGGTTAGTTCATAATCTCCCCATGGCTAATGTTATCCTTTATCTTCAACCTAATTAAGGTGCTCCACTTGTCTTGATTGTCCACCCTCTGAGAATACTTGACCCTGATAAAGTTCTGGACTTTATGAAGGAATAAAATGTTCAAATGATCCAATGTGTCAATGGCTTAATAGATTATTATAACCATCTCTCATCCATAATGAGGTCTTGCCCCCCTGTTTTTTCCTTTTATGGTACACAGATGGCTCAACATAGGCAACAACTGGAAGATGGTAGCAGACAACATACTCTAAATTCACTCAGTTAAATTCAGTTACAGGAGAGAAGTGCTTTGTTCCTAAATGGTTGGTTGTGGAGGCAGAATTTATTCTTTTCCTCCACCTCCCATCTATTGTGAGTCTAGATCAGGTGAAGTGTTCTAAGTAGAGAGTTGTCTATTTAAGATGTCCTGACCATCTTTACATGAATACCAGGGACTGTCTCAGTGCAGAGTTCTCTATTCTGTGAATTGTTCCTTCCTTCACTCTGACGGAGTTCACTTTGACAATGTTTTGGGTATGGCATAAGCAGCATTTGTTCATGTTGGCATTTTCTTAAGAGAGGCCTGCACAGAGGAAATTTATCTGACCAATAAACAGGGAGGCAAAGATGTGAGGATTTGAATTATGCCGGTCATTGGCAACAATTTCTCATTGTAATTTTTTTAATGCACCAGATGTAGTAGTAGGTGCAATGTAATAATATTCAAAGGTTTAAGCACCTACAGTATATTTTCTGCTAGTATCTGTTTCCGAATGTTGCATGTGAAACTCAGCATGGACTATTTTTAATCATAAACTATAGGGATTCATGAAGATTTGTACCTCTTCATTTTTTTAAAAGTATTTTTTTTTGTAGTTCCAACTGTTACCCAGGGAACGAGATAACGTTAATTTAGAAGGCAAGTATACTCCGTGTACCTGTATCTGTTGATTAACTTTCCCACAACTTAATTTATGTTGGTCAAAAGCTGTGATGTACCGGTCCACTACTTTCTGTATGTCTGGTTCCCACACTGGCATCTCTATTTTTTTACATGCTTTTATTGCTCCCAGACGATGTGATGAAGATATTACTGTCCCTATGTCCTCAGAATTGTCCATTTTGTAAATTAATCTATTAGGCAGGTCAATAATTAGTCCACATTTCTTGATTTAATCAATTCCTATTATTCCAGTATTGTTCAATTCTTGTAGTCCCAAAGTACTAGTAGTCCATAAGGATCCGATTCTGCATTTTACATTCCTAATAAATGGTACTATTGATGGCTTTCCATTATACGACTCCAATGTTTTAATGTGATCAATGGTTGCTCGCTTGATTGAAGGTGTTTGCTGGGTACATATTAGGCTGATAGATGCCCCGGTATCCACAAGAGCCTTCTGCTTCACAATCCTGAACTCCCCATAATATTCTATATCTACGATAGGTCTTCCAAATACATCAAAGGATAATGGGGTTACTATATCCATATGCAGGAGCTGGGAAGCTCGGCATCTTCATTTCATATGCAGGTTCCCATGCTCATTGTCAAAATGGCAGCTTCCATGAGACCCGGAGGATGGACCACAAGATGGCGGTACCATACGCGGTGGTAACCATTCTGTGCAAAATGGCGGCTCCGTAACTTTTGCGGTTTTTCCTTGTGGGTTTTCCCAATACATTAACTCCTTTAAAACAGTGTCCATATCCATCCCTTTGATTTTCTCCCATGGCAGATACTTCGATAATCTTTGTGCCAAGACTCTTTTTCCTACCAGTGCGCTGGGTGGATAGCCAGATCTATCATTTCTATTCTCTCTGCTCTTTAGCAAATTTTGAGGTGGTATCTCATTGCTTATAGCTGAGATCTTCCTTGGGTGCTTATACCCTGCAGCAGCAAGCTGCTGTAGTTCAAATACTTCTCTTAACTTCTCCTCCAAAACTGAAAGGGGAGAAGCAGTGTGGTTGAATGCACCTAATACCAATTTGACTGCAGGTAACAAACCTTGGTAGCAGATTTTTTTAAATTGGGGAGTGTCATAATCCAACATTGCACCCCTCTGAATATCAAGCCCTGCTAACCAGTATAGTAGTTTTTTCCTCATTATGTATTGGTCTGGTTTTTCACCCTCACCTTGTTTGTCTATATATACCTTTCCTAGAACATCCTCCTGGGGAAAATACAGTTGGTACACAGATTTATACAATACAATTTGTTCAATAGTGGGATTATTGATAACCTAATATGGTAGAGAAAGGAAGTCTTCCACTGGCATGCACTCTTTTAGTAATACCACTACATCTTCTGGTCCCAAGTTTGGGGTAACACATAACCGGGCCAACCAATTTAACACTTTTTCCTTGTTACAGAGTCCCATATTTTTACCGAGAACTCTAGCTTGCTCTGGGGAAAGAACCTTTTGTTCTTGTTTAATAACAGGTTGGCTTTGTCCGGGGTACTGCACTACAGTGGTCGTAATAGGCGCCATTTGCTCTGTATTCTCCACTCCTTCATACAAAGGTGGAGCTGATGGGGCATACCCATGACTTTTTGTTTCATCTCCCAGCCAGTTTAATTGATTGCACTGTGGCTGGATTGCTGCCATCACTCCTTTGGCCATTCCTAGCTGCTGCTGCAGCTTACCAATGGTCTCCTGACATAAGGAATGATCCCCCATGGTTCTGGTGCTATTGGCCTCCTTCAGTAACTGTCTGACCTCAGCTTGCGAGTCATTAAGCTATGCGGTCTCTTCTAAAATCACCTCTTCGGCTTGATCATTTTTTAAACATAAATCAGTTATTTTAGCCTCTAATTGAGATACCCTAATTCAAGGGTTAACCACCAAGGTATCTCTGGATTCAAGATCACTAATTTTCTGATTCAGCTGGCTCTCTAGCATCTCTGCCTGGTGAGTGGTCTCATTATATTTTGTTCTCAATTATTTAATTTGATAAGCCAGCTCACGGCTCATCATGGCCAAACCATAAAGCAAGGCTCTTTTCTGGTGTTTCTTTTTAGGGTGTAGTTTAGCCTCATTATATTTCTCCCACAATTGCCTGAACTTCGTTAGAGAATCTTCCCCACTAAATGTTTCCTCTACCCAAGTGTTAGACCCTCTTCTGAATAAGTTCACCGCTGCTTCCAAAGTATTTTTCTTGCACACCAGTCTCCAGCCTTGACTGTCAAATAACTGGGGCGCAGTCATCATCCTGTATCGGATTGCTCACTCAATCTGTAAACCAACTTAAAATGGGGAACCAGGTTACCAGGCTAGGTCTGAATTCTAAATTTTATTTTAACCTGCCAGTGGTTCTCCACTACAAAGACCTCAGGTTACTTAGATCTCAATACTATAAACTTAAAATAACTGAAGAAAGGGATTCAGGGTAAGGTGCGGCACCAACAGAAAAACTGCAGAAGTGGTTTAAAAGCGGCTCAGCAATGGCTGAACCACCCTGGAAGTAGGCTGATGTCTGCTTGCCGCACCGGCCTGAATCACGGGAAGGGCTGACACACCCAGCCAGCCAGTTGGGAACCTCTGGCTACCGGGTGGCCTGTACCGGAGAGAAGCGTCCTCACTCTACCTAGTCACAGTCACACTACCAGATTTTAACATGGGGAGAAAGATAGGGCCCCGGGGAATCTCTATCCCCGAGTCAAATGGACCGTACCAATTGTTGTTCCTGTTTTGCTATCAGCTCTACTCATACAAGTCTAAGTAGGCCAGTTAGAACCTGATAAGGATCAAATAAATCCCTACCAGGTCCTGCCGTGGTCACCAAACTGTTACCCAGGGAATGAGATAACATTTATTTAGAAGATAATTAGACTCGCTCTGACTAGCTGTTAATGATCTCTGAACCAGAAGCGAGGTACACCTGGTAATCCGTATCTCTATCACCGGCGATTAAATGACCCAATAATCAGGCACACAAGGTTTAGGGCCAAACCATGTATTAAGAAATGTAAACAGCAAAAACAGGAACAGGAACAAGAACACGACCCACCCTATTCCTAGATATAAAGAAGATAGAAAAGACCCATACACAAAAGGTAATACTTTACAAAATGTCAGATGATCGGAGCTTGCAACCTGCAACTTCTAAGCTAATTTAAAGCCTCAAAGGAGGACCAGCAAGGAGATCCCTCAATGCAGTGATCCCAGCCTGTTGGCCTAGGGCTGCCAGAAGATCCTCGATCACACGGATATTGGCTCTCCCAGGATGCGGTAATGGTTGGCTCTTCAGCGAAACCGTCCGGTCCGGAAGGTGAGTGGGATGAGGTGGAATAAGTCCAAGTCCAATTGCAATAACTCCAGCCAAATACCCCTCACGTGGGTTGTCTCCACACGTAGGTGGCACGTGAGTCAAAAACAAAGGCTTCACCACAAACCATTAATCCATAGATGTTACCAACAGCAGCGGATATAAGGCAGGGTGAGAGGGGCAGCTGCCCTGGGCCCTGTGCATGCGCTTCAATAGGCCCTGTGCATGCGCTAATTCCTGTCGGCTGCGGCCGTGGAGTATGCGAGAAATTGTGCTGCCCTGGGCCCCGCGGCGCTGCCCTGAGCCCCGCGGCACTCTCATCCGCCCCTGGTTACCAATGAATAGACACGAACACAAAAGGGTATGGAACCTAAGGAACCCAAAGAACAAGAGTAACCCAAACTCTCCTCAGCCCAGATCTTTTATTGGCCTTGAGGCAGGAAAAGGGATTGACGTGCTGAGTGCAATATTTAGGGCCATGTGCAGATAATTAGAGGAATGAGTGCAGCTTTGGTGATGGGTGCAGCACTGTAGGGACGAGTGCACAGGACTTGAGATGAGTGCACAGGTAAAGGGTCATGTGCAATGTTGATCTTTTGGCGTGAAGCTATACTTGTGGTAAAGACGCCCTTCTTCAAAATGTAAGTTTCACAGACTCCATTTTGTATACCCTATATATATATATATATTATACATTTTGCCTCTACACAGGGTAACACAACTATGGATGCTGTCAGTGAAGTATTCAATCCATCAGTAGAAATAAACGTGAGTCTCCTCATGTAGGCACGGGACTAGTCACTCCTGTTCTATACTCTTAGTATTAGATGTCACAGGTTACTTAGTGATTAGATGATTGACAAAGTTTACACTAAAGTTGTATATATTTTAATTGTAAGAGGTTTTATTTCAGTATTTCTATTGCATAGAGGAACTGCCTCCTTCAATGCCACAATTACCATGCCACAACACTACTATAAGATAGTTTTAAAATACAAATTGTTTTGACTGATTTTTTAAAAAAAGTATCCATAAAAAAGCAAGGTAGTCATACTCTCCAGAGAAAGTAACCAATTCTCTGTTATAGATCCATAGGTATGAATATATTTTAGGAAAGAGGAACATGGGAAAACCTGCTTCATGGCGTCAGCAATGCACATAAATATCAAGCATGAATAGAAGTTAATGAATTTTTCAAGGCACACCCCTTCTGGGATGGTCTATTTGTTATAGGTTACATTCCACAGACCTGGGGATCAGATCACTAGAATGTTGCATTACAGCACTTTGTATAGGTAGAGTTTCTAAGCTGTCACTAATTCAGTAGTACACCAATATATTTTTCCTGTCATTATTCCTCATAATCATTCTACAGTTGCGTAGTATTTATAAATATTCTTTGGGAGAGATCTGCATTTGCTTCTTTACTTAGATACACAAGACACATTGTGTTGCAGAGGGGTTTGCTTGCTGATAATTTTTGACAGGTGTGGTGGTTTTCCTTCCAGTATCCTGTTAAACCAGAACATGTGTAGGAGGTTGTCATTATGGATGTGGCATATCTGACACACAGGATTTATGTTGTTGTAATAGCATGTCAACTTCTGATGGGTTACAGTAAGTATGTGCTGTACTATATAAAAAATATTTATCTTTTCTATGTCCAATATTAATACAGTCTCATTTCTGACTCCATTTTTTCTGTTACCCATCTAACAGCTTTTATTTTAACATTTGAAGTTTTAAAATGCATGAAACATTTTGAGAGTGAATAATGAGATTTTCATTTGATCCTTTTCAGGACCTGATTTCTTACATTTTATACAAGAAAAACTCCGTCGAGAAGGGAAGTGTTGCCAGTTTGAGCAACAGAGGATCAGGTCATCAAGACAGGGTGAGGGGACAGTGTGTATGGGGGATGTCAGCATGCTGCCTTGTAAGTTCAGACAGCAGCAGGAAACAATCCCTCCTGAGGCAAGGGGAGGGGGAAACCCCAACATCTCAGACCCCACTCCCGTCTCCCTCCCTGGCTCTCTCTCTCTCACACACACAAACAGACACCTGCATCTGGGTTCAACAGCATGAGCATTTCACCTGTAAGGTTTGCTCTCTGTCCCAGATCAAATCAGCACAGCATGCAGAATGTGCCTTACAGGTAGGCTTAGCTGGTCAAAGAAAGTTCACTCAAGCATAAGGAGATCCTCAGGTAGCATACAGTCGCAACTGCAGTGCCCACACCACACCTTCCTTAGGCTGATGCAAAGATGTAGAAGAAAGGGATGTACCCAACTCCTCCCAGTGTCCTGGCAATTCTTAGCTGTTCTAATTAGATTTAGGAGTTATGGCAGTCAGTATCTAAATTAGAACAGTCACCATATTTAAAGTCACTTTTGCATTCGCTCTGCTGAGCTGTGCTGTGTGCTTTTCAGCAGAGAGTAGGACTAGGGCCCATATTTTTTTCTTTCATTTATGTAATTAATGCCAAGATATTTAAAAATATTAAGTAATGTTTTTTAAAAAATCGTATTTCTGAGAAAGTGAGATGAGAAAAGGAGTGGGGTTGGACTTCATCACCCTCCCCCCAACCTGGCACTTGACTCCAGCAGCCCACCCCTCCTCTGAGGGCATCACATTTGGCAGGAGTTTGCCTCAACTTTTAGTGTATCTCCAAGTCTCCTCCTTCCAGAAGCTGAAACTGGATATGGAGGCGAATCATTCAAAATTACCCTGTTTAATTAATTCCCTCAGAAACATCCGACATTAGGCACTGTCAGAAGCAGGATACTAGACTAAATAGACCATTGGTGTGATCCAGCACGGCCATTCTTATGTTCTTACATTCAACTTTCAGGGGTTGACTGAAGAGAGAGAACTTGCCCAGGCCCATCTGAAAGATTCATCATACTCAGCTCATGGACTCCCTCTCTTCCTCTTCCCCTACCCCTCAAAACACACCCAAAGCTAAAATAATGTCATTTATTTTGCAAAGACAAATACTTCAGAATTAGAAAATGCCTGATTTTGATTGCGTGTGCTACCTAAAGTCAGCCTCCTTATTCATATGCATCGTGATACAATCTTTACACATACAGGATCACGTGTTTTTTCACAGAACTTATGCCTCATTCAGTGCACAGAATGGACACACAAAGTGCAGAATTAAGATTGCCTAGGCAAACATTACTGTAGCACTGCCTAATTTGAGTGCTCCATATAAGTGCTTTGAGTGCTTGACTTTGCAATAAATAGGCTGATCATATTTCTCCATGCCAAATACAGGAAACCGAGCAGGGGAGCCTGCTAGCACTTGGGGATTCAGCCCTGCGGGGGGGAGGGGCAGCACTTGGGGATTTAGCCCTGCAGTGGGGAGTCGCCAGCACTCAAGGCTCCAGCCCTTTGAGGGAGGTGGGAAGGGAGCCTCTGGCACTCGGGTCTCTAGCCCCACAGTATGTGGGGGAGAGGGGGACGGAGAGGGGAGAGGAAGGAGTAGTCACTGGTGCTTGGGGCTCCAGCCCCACAGCAGAATCATAGAATCCTAGAACTGCAAGGGACCTTGAGAGGTCATTGAGTCCAGTCCCCTGCCCTCACAGCAGGACCAAGCACTGTCTAGGTTATCCCTGATAGATGTCTATCCAACTTGCTCGTAATTATCTCTAGTGATTAAGATTCCACAACCTTCCTTGGCAATTTATTCCAGTGTTTAACCACCCTGACCATTAGGAAGTTTTTCCTAATGTCCAACCTAAACCTCCCATGCTACAATTTAAGCCCCTTGCTTCTTGTCCAATCATCAGAGGCCAACGAGAACATTTTTTCTCCCTCCTCCTTGTAACACCCCTTTAGATATTTGAAAACTGCTCACATGTCCCCTCTCAGTCTTCTCATTTCTAAACTAAACAAGCCTAATTGTTTCAGTCTTCCTTCATAGGTCATGTATTCTACACCCTTAATCATTTTTTGTTACTCTTCTCTAGATCTTCTCCAGTTTCTCCACATCTTTCTTGAAATTTGGTACCCAGAACTGGACACAATACTTCAGCTGAGGCCGAATGAGTGCAGAGTAGAGCAGAATGACTTACTGTGTGTTGCTCACAACACTCATCTTAATGCATCCCAGAATCATGTTTGCTGTTTTTGCAACAGTGTCACACTGTTGACTCATGTTTAACTTGTGGTCCACTATGACCCCTAAATCCCTTTCAGCAGTACTTCTTTCTAGACAATCACTTCCCGTTCTGTGTATGTGAAACTGATTGTTCCTTCCTACGTGGAACACTTTGCATTTGTCTTTATTTAACTTCATCCTGTTTACCTCAGACCATTTCTCTAGTTTGTCTAGATCACTTTGAATTTTGACCCTATCCTCCAAAGCAGTTGCAACCCCTCCCAGCTTGGTATCATCTTCAAACATAATAATCGTACTCTCTATGCCACCATCTAAATCATTGATGAAGATATTGAAAGGAACCAATCCCAAACAGAGCCCTGTGGAACCTTACTTGTTATGCTGTTCCAGCATGACTGTGAACCATCAATAATCGGTAGGGTGAGGGGAAGAGCCACCAACATTCAGGAGTGCTTGGGGCTCCAGCCCCAGAGTGGTTGGGGGGAGGACCCACCGGCGCTTGGGTCTCCGGCCCCACAGTAGGGTGGGGAGGAGCCACCGGTGCTAAAGGCTCCAATGTCTGAAGCACTGAGTGCTGGCAGCTCCCTGCCCACCCTGCTCCATTACAGAGATGAAGTGCAGCTCTGTTCAGGGAGGGAAGAGGAGCTGCTAGTGCTTAGGGCTTCAGCAGCTGAAGCCCGGAATGCTGGCGGCTCTGCCCAGCCCCCTGCTGCAATGGAAATATGGGACAGTGTGCCCATTTTTTAAAAAAAAGTCGGTATGCCGGGAACAGACCATAAACATGGGACTGTCCTGGGAAAAACAGGACAGATGCTCACCCTAGGAATAAATGATGTTCTTTTCATGTAGTTTCTTGTACATGTTGTAAATGGAACACAGGATAAGAGACACAAGCATAGCTTACATGTATGTGAGGGAACAAGTATCACCAATATTTACAAAACTCAAAAGGCTAGGTGTACATAGTCATTTTACCCTGCTTATACGGCTAAGACCAACAGTCATTTTGGTTAGGATGATAGAAAACAAACCTTTTGAATATAATGCACTTCTGTGGAAAGAAACAGCACAAGGCTTATGTTCCCCTGAAGCCCTGACACAAGATCTGATTGTTGCATAGACCTTGTGCTGGCTCTGGGCATATCAGTAAATTCTGCACTTTTTCCTGTGGGGCTCCCATGTCACCTTATGTCACAGGGCATAAAATGACTCAAAGCAAAATCTGATTGTTTTGAGTGAATTAATGTAGGAATCCAGGTGATAAGCAGAGATCTCTCCTGGTCTTTGTGCAGAGAGGTATGTGCAAGAGGGTAAGGGGACCATTTTGAGGGGCTCAGTTAGACTTAGAAAATAATGAGATTTGTGTCATATTAAGTGACTGAACAATCCCTGTGGCTCCAGCACATAATTAAACATATCCACCAGAGGGTGATAACATTGTTTCACTTCTATTTCTCTCCAGCTGTGCTGCTCCCAGCTCTTCTAGTAGTCAGAAATATAATTTATTCCACAATTCTTTCTAGATGGGGATTAGTTGTATAAAAGGTTTTGTAATATGGAAGAAAACATTAATTTTCAGGGTACCCAGAGAGACTTTGTTTCTTCATCTCTCAGCTTTTTTCTGTCTCTGTTTCTGAGATTATCCTTATTTCTTCTTATGCTTAACCATGGGTTTGATTCAGAGAGGCACTGAAACTTGTGCTCAACTTTAGGCATGTACATACTTCTTGCACAGTACATCAACATATGCTTAATTTTTAAGACAATGGGAACTTGAAATAAACCACTCGCTTAAATGCTTGCTAAACCAGAACCTAAGTTATAAGATGGTTATTCTCATCATCCTGCACACTCCAGTTTTGTATTGCTAAGATAACAAAAATTGCCAATGAAGTAGTGTCTAAGGTTCCAATCATGCACCTATATTTGCTAACACCTATATTTGCTAATAAGGTACCTGTATGGAATACCCTGCAAGGGTCCTATTGCAGGGTCTATGCCAGAAAGAGCTGGATGAATAGCTGATTTTGCAGTTCTCTAAAGCTACATCTACACTACACCATAGCTCGAAATAAGATATGCAATTTGAGTGACATAAATTGCATATCTTATTTTGATCTTATTTCAAAATAGCTTATTTCGGACAGCGCCAAATTTTGAAATAACCCACTATTCTGAAACATCCCTCACTCCTCATGGAATAAAGTTTACAGGGGCATCGGAATAGCAAAATAACGAAATAATGGGCTTGCTGTGAAGACACAGGATGGCTATTTTGGGATACTCTGGTATCCCAAAATAGCATTGCAGTGTAGACATAGCCTCACAGTTCTGGGGAGGGTGAGGGGAATAAAACCCTGTGCTCAACCCCCCTCCACTCACCACCTTTAAATTCATATTGGACCAAAACTGAAAATTTTAAAAAATCCTGCAAATCAAAAAAGTGGGCAAAATTTGATTCTGGTTGAAGGAAATGTGTTGTACGACACCCACATAAATATTGGGCTTTGGGGCATTGTTTAAATAAAAAGAAAGGAATAATTTATCTCTAGAGCTATGAGGAAAGGCTGAAAGAATTGGGCTTATTTAGTATGGAAAAGAGAAGACTGAGAGGGTACATGATAGCAGTTTTCTGGTATCTAAAAGGGTGTCACAGGGAGGAGGGAGGAAATTTATTCTCCTTGGCCTCTGATGATAGGACAAGAAGCCATGGGCTTAAACTGCAGCAATGAAGGCTTAGGTTGAACATTAGGAAAAAATTCCTAACTGACAGGGTGGATAAACCCTGAAATAAATTGCCTAGAGAGGTTGTAGAATCTCCATGACTGGAGATATTTAAGAGCAGATTAGACATCTATCAGGGTGATCTAGACAGTGTTTCTAAACCAGTGGTACGAGTACTCTAAGGGGTACTCAAGAGAAGTCTGGGGGGGAGGGTATGTCAACAAAACTGAAATTTGGAGAAAACTGATTTTTTTTAAAGTTTTACAGCGATTTATTATTTTTTTACTTTTTTACACCCAAAAATGTCATTGCCTACCCAGCTACAATTAAGTTGTTTAAACAAATGTGTTGAAATGGTAGAAAAAAATTGTGTGTGTCTGAAAACTGTAGGTACTGGGGGTACATATACTTTTTTTTAAAGGGGTAGTTTATAAAAAAAGGTTGAGAAACACTGATCTAGACAGTGCTTGGTCCTGCCATGAGGGCAGGGGACTGGACTTGATAATCTCTCAAGGTCTCTTCCAGTCTAGTATTCTATGATTCCAAGGGCTAGAGTTACAAAACAGAGAGCAGTATTTGCCTTACAACCTTTAGTCAGCAGCTAGGGTACTCACCAGAGATGTGGGAGGCCCAGACTTAAATTCCTTCCTCTGTCTGATGTGAAGGTGGGATTTTGGCTTGAATGTTGTTTCTCCCAGCTAACTAACAGGCTATAGAGTCACTTGTTCATTTTCTGCAGCTCATGACTATTCAAGTATTTTACACACAGTGAAACAGCTTCAGCAAAAAAGGCTGAGATTCCTATAATGCCAAACTATCCTATAGCCTGATGTTTAGGGCACTCCCTGGGAAGCGGGGAGACTCAAGTTCATGTTCTTGCTCCAATGGCTGGTTAAACACAGTGGAACAGATTCAGTAGAAGACAGTGAGAGAACCCTGCTCCAGAACTTCCTATAGCCCAGTGGTTAGAGACCATGCATGTAATATAGGAGCAAAGTTCAAATTCTAGCTTTACATCACAGATGAGTACCTTAGCCGCTAGATCAAAAGTTATAAAAGGAGGTTCTTATGTTTCCATTTCATGAACTTTACTTAAATCTCTTACACAACCAACCTGAAAATTTTTGGAGGAAGCCAAAACTATTCAGTAAACTTGTGTCAAATTTGTGAATTGTTTTGGATCACCCACGCCACATAAACTATTCAGATGAAAATTTTTGCCTGGCTTTATTCCCAAAGCAAGACAAAGATCTGTGGCCCAGATTTTATCGGCCAGGTGATTAAGTTCTCATTTAACTTCAACTAATATTTGAAATTACTCAGGGTCTTACTGAAAATGTTTTGCTCTACTACATTTACCATCCTCGTTTCCATCCTTCACTGGTTTTTCAGCACTTCTTGTAACAGCTAAAATGTGGTCATGGATCATTGCCTTAAATATTTTGCCACCAGTAATCCAAGGTTGTTTCCCTTTGTCTGTAACCAAGATGCTCTAATATTTTTATTTTAATTAAGCTAATGCATTTAAAATTGTAGGGCTACATTCCCACCAGTGCAACCATTTTTCTATCCCATCCAGTCATATGAAGTTTAATTATCAATAATGGAAAATGTTCTGAATAGCCTTGAGAGTCTCAATTACATTTCATTACTTTGCCTTCAAGTTCACAGGTGAGAAAAGTACATTAACGCAGAATTAATCACACTAAGCCAAACAGTAAGAACATTGTTTTTTATTGGGTTCCTATTTGCAGATGCTTTCACTACTTAGGCAGAAGGTAAGTTTTTAAAATGTAGTTGTAGGTGAAAAATGAAAGTAAATTTTATGTTTCAGGCCCCAAATTTCACCTGCACAAGGGAAGCCAAGCACCGGAGAGATTTTCAGAAGAGTTTAATGTTGGTCTTTTAATGTTGGTCTTACTCTGCCCTCATTGAAATAAGCGTTGAAATGCCAAATGTGTGCACTTTTGAAAATATCACTCTAAGGCCTAGTCTACACTAGAGTGGAAGGTCGACTTAAGATACACAACTCCAGCTACGTTAATTACATAGCTAGAGTTGAAGTATCTTAAATCACCATCCAAACAGCGGGAGATCGACAGGAGCAAACGCTCTCACCAACTTCCCTTACTCCTTGTGAGGAGCAGGAGTACCGGTGCTGACGGAGGCACTCCTCTCATTTCAAATTAGCGGGTCTTCACCTGCTAAATCGAATCCTGAAGTTCAACCGTGGCAGCGTTGATCTTCTAAACGGTGTAGACACAGCTTAAAAACTTACTCATTTCTTTAGAAGTCAGCAGAATCCTTGCACTTTTAATAAATTTTTTAATTCACATATTTAGCAGAATACATGTTTAAAATTATTCTTTTTTTGTTCCCATCTTTGTTCCATGTGTCTAAATACTATGCTGATGGGTGCACTAGAAATGCCACTCACTAAATAAATATATACTGATGAGATCAACAGAATAGTACTTTATCAATTTTTTGCAAAGAAAGGCAAACCTGTTGCAGATTAATTTTGTAAATTAGTAAAAAATTATGTGAAAAGAATCAAGGATGAAGCACTAAAAATGCCTTTTCTTTGTTTTGTATTTTGTAAATGTAATGAAATGTGGCAATATTTCTCAGGTTCTTAGATGTACAACAGTATATTTTGTAAAATGTGAGATCCCAGGATGGGTTGCCTCTTTAAAAATCAGAGGACTGGAGCCAGCCCCTGTACAAATGCTCCTTTCATGTGGATGTTAGGAGCTTCATAAAGAATGCTTGGTGTAAATGGAGGCAACTGACAGGAATTCTCTGTGATAAAATATATGCCAAGTATACTAAGGAACAAAGTGTATAAGAGAATGATTAAGCCAGTCATTACTTATGGATTGGAATGCTGGCCACTGAGGAAGAAAGAAGGATGACTCCACACTGCCAAAATGATAATGCTTAGGCGGATGCTCTACATGTCAAGAGTTGATAGACTACAGAAGGAAATGGTACAAGAAAGGACTTAAATTCTCCCTATTTCCCACAGCCCCAGGGCTTGGGGCTTCAGCCCTGTGGGGTGCACTGGGACTCAGGGCTTCTGCACCAGGGGAGGCACAAGGCTCAGTGTTTCAACCCCACAGGGCATACCAGGGCTCTCACATGTTTATAAATATTTACCTAAACTCTGGTCTGCTCAGCTTTGGCTGAATTTAATCCCTGGGTACAAGTCATGATGCAGACAGCTCCTCTTCATAGAAAAAAGCTGAGGTAGCATCAATTGACAAGGCTAGATTATGTGAGATGATGAGGTGTAAGATATGTCGCACTCATGGGACAAAAACCATGAGGAAAGCCTGGAAAGGTAACTGCTGGGATGCACTACTTTAAACAAAGGTCCTGGAACTGGCCCCAGGGTTCTGGGTTAGGACTGAAGAGAAACTTCGTGGTAGCACTATCCGGCACTCCCCTTGAGATAAAGCGGCAGGCAAGCCTTCTTATTGTCTACTGTTTCCTGATTGGTTATTGTTTCTTCCTTGGCCATCTAGGCTCTTGGAACATTAGGTAGATTTCTCCTAGAGGCCTGATGCCTCCAACAGAGAGCAGAGAAGGCCTGAGACATCTTGATTCCTCTATCTAATGAATGAATCAATGAACTACTTCCATAATTTCTTGGAAAGTCAAAAACTGGTGGTGTAATTTCAGAAACCTTTGTTACTAGAACAGTTTTCACGCCATCCAAGATTAACTTCACTGACATTACCTGTTGTGCTCATATTTATCATCAAACATGTCTTCAGCACATTAAAACCTCAAAGATCTAAAGATGCCTACCAGGTTCCTTCTTCCCTCTTTTATTTAGAAGGAAAAATAATGGACAAAAGTTGTCTTTGTTTAATATACTAGTTGAGATTTCAATTGTGCAGTTAAAATTACTTTGTGAACAGATAAATAAAAGAAAATACATTTGATAAGGCTGTTTCAATCTACTGCTGCTTGCAATGATTGCTACACCAAATGAAATAAGGATGGATAATCTGAGGACATGGCCATTGATCTCCTGCTACAGGCTAACCAGAAAGGGATGGCGCAGTGCAGCAGATGTTCCTTTGAAAGGGCACAAGAGCTACCCCATCTTAAGCAGCTGCTCAGACAGA
This sequence comes from Rafetus swinhoei, assembly GCA_019425775.1. Classification (NCBI taxonomy): domain Eukaryota; kingdom Metazoa; phylum Chordata; order Testudines; family Trionychidae; genus Rafetus; species Rafetus swinhoei. The sequence continues at coordinate 63,947,443 of CM033427.1, forward strand.
GTTCCAGGAAAAATTCAGGTTGAGCCATGCAGAATGCTACAGCACCAACTACTTGTAGTTACCCAAATACAGAAGCCACAATGAGAAATTATGAATCATCATATTACCCAAGATGGCAGTTGAAAGGTCACCTTTTTAAAGCTGTCAAATTTAATTTCCATTTAAAACAAGACTTATTTTTCTAGTCTGTGCATATAGTGAAATTTAAAGTCCACCCTGAAAAAATATTTAGCCACTGAAGTAAAAGTGAAAAGGGTCTCCCCCTCCCACCAGTGGCTGTGTAAAGAATTAGGCAATCTATGAGCACACTTATTGGATTGGGCTCTGCAGACAAGAAAGGCAGGGGAATGCTTGCCTTCCCTCAGTGTGTGGATTACACTGGGTATTAAGTAGGATAGGTGCCTCAAGGAAGGCATTAGTGTTCATGCCCAAAGGCAGAGACCTAGGCACTTAGGGAATTTTACAGTGGAAATTTAGGTACTGAGTGAATTGCAACTGAGTGTAGTTCCTGTGGATCAAAAATGATGCCTAAGACTGGGATTTAGGTCCCCAAGACATTTCTGAGGATGAATCATAGACTCCTAAATCATTCAGTCTTTTCAAAAATGTACTCATAGCTCTTTTCTGAACTCTATGTAGCTCTAGAGCTCCAGGTAGAGTAGTTCCAATATGGGCTTCAACAGTTCCAACACAGAGTGGGGCCTCAATGGAACATTTAACTCCATCACAACTATTAGCTGAAATACTGCTAACAGGTAGAAAATGCAATATGATGGCATATGCAAAAACAAGTAGGTCTTTTTGTGCTGTTGTTATGCTCCTATTTCTCTGAAAATTTATCTAAGGCCTTCAAGTTATCCAGAAGTCTATATATATTTTATCCATGGAGAAGATGTGATAAGTAATCTTTTCCACCACTAGTGCTCTCTCCTATGAGCATGCTATTTTTCTCATGATATAGTTATTTTGATTATATATATATCATATGAGTAATGGAATGAGAAAACATATGCATGTTAGCCCTGCCTCTACTCTATTTCTTTTCTTTTTTTCTCTGGCTTCTGGATATTATCTAACTGAGACTGAAGTAGTTCTAATGTCTGAACCCTGTAGAAATTGCAAAAAACATGAAGCAGATTGATTTTCTTCCCCCTGTGAGTGCCACTGATTTTGAGTGCTGATAGCATGTAAGTAACATATTTGAGAATTTGTCTTATCACCTCCAAGACACTTTAATGAAACTAAGATGAAAAAATTTGCTCCTTTTCCCCCATAATTAAGTATGAAACTTGATAAGAAAATGTCAGTGCTGGTAATGAGGTGATTCCACTCAGTAATAGTTCCTGAATACTTCTCTCAGGCAATATTTTACCATTTAAACAGCTGATTGTGATGGGGAAGGAATTTAGAGTTGGTAAAATCTGGGAGTGAAAATAATGTAAGCAAAAATTATTGCTTAAACTGGCAGAACAGAAAGAAGCAGGTATTTGGATATATCCTTTAAATTTATTGCTACCATGTGCCTAAAACCAGCTTTTGAACTATAGAAATCTTCTGAGTAGGTAAATATTTTGTCTGCAGTACAAATGTACAGTATACTTGTGGAAATACCAGCAATCCACGTGGTCTCAGAAATTGTTGTTTCCTTATAATGCTATTTTTAGTTCAGATGTATCTTCCATGTGTTAAAATGCAATGTATTTTTATCAGAAGTCAGATGCAGGTTATAAAATGCTGAGGTGAAAACTGCCTTCACTAAAAGAGATCAGTTTATTTTAAATTGGTTTTCTTTATTATGAATTGGTTTTTAGGGCTAATATACAAGAATGAGGGAATATATGAAAAGCAATAACAAAGAAAATCTTTACTAAATGGTTATCACTTTTGGCTTTTTTTTGGAAGAAAAGCACCATGCCAATTGTGAACGCAGAACATATAATTTGAGTGATGAACCAGATAATGTTTGAATATATTTTCTACTTGATATTGGGTTTTTTTCTTTAAAAAAAAAAAAGTAGTCTGAACCAACTCCCTGAATCCAAATACGCAGGAATATTAGATTCTATCACTGTTGTTCATGTAAATTACACCTTAATCCTTGAGTAGTCCCATTGGCTATGTCTACACAGCAGTGTTATTTCGGAATAACTGACATTATTCTGAAATAACATAGTGCGCGTCTACACTACAAGCCTTTATTTCAAAATAAAGTTAAGCTGAAGGACTTCTTACTCCTACTCATGGTAACCCTAATTTCATGCAGAGTAAGAGAAGCTGAAGGAAGAGTGTTTTTCCTTCGACTTCCTGCTGTGGGTAGCACCAAAAGCCGAATTAAGCTATTTTGACTTAAGCTATGCAATTCATGTAGCTGAAGTTGCGTAGCTTAATTCAACTTTAGCCCGCTGTAGACATATCCATTCTGTTATGTCAGCAGGTCTTCTTGCAGAGTAAAGTTACTCTCAATAGGACTTAAGCATTTTTTTTTAATTTTACCCAGAAAGACCTATTGGGTCATATAGCACTTTCTATTGCCAATATATGATAATTTTCCAAAATATATTTTCTATTGCTGAGCCATGCCTAGTTTTAAATGTATTTGTTTAAATTTTGGCTTTCCCCTCCTTATTAAGTAATGTTATATTCACAGCATACAAACAAAAAGAGTTTAGATTAAAAAACCTCTTTCTGATTCGCTGCAATGTAACATTACTTTATTCCCTAAAATATAAAACACACAGGAATGAGGTGTGTGTGGGGGGACTACTCTATAAGGCAGAGAGAAATAACCCCACCCCACCCCACCCCACCCCTTTTTCTGTAGGCAGGCTTTTTGCAGAACCTGACCCAAACTGCACTCTTCCCCATAGAGCCCTTAGATTGCAAACAGAAGCTGAAAAACTCCAGAGAACTTTTAAAAAGATAACTTCTAATTTTCACACATACACCATATACAGTATAGTTGGAAGCAATCTGGAGTATTCATGTGATAATGAAGTTCCCTTGTTATTTACAAAAATCTTCCTAAGATTTCTATGCTGGTTAGTCAAGAAGAAATTCACTTGCTGAACGCATCAAAGTGAGATATTTAGAGTTGTGGACAGTCAGCAGAAGCTCAGGAAAAGAACTGAGCTAGAGGTGGACTGAAAAGATCAGGCTCTATGCTGTGAATTACTGAAAGGAAGTCTGGGAATGTTCCTTTCAGAGGCTGATCTAAACCTGAATCTCTGCTAGGGAATGAATGAATGAAGGCTTTGTGATGATTTTTAGCTTGTGGGAACTTCTTCACCTATTCCAAATTAAGAGACCTGTGATTAAATAGAGGCATATGAATGATTTAAACATTTTGGTAAAACTCTGATGGAAGCCAGCCTCACAAATTTGAAATAAATACAGACTTAATGAGTGCAATGGCTCCAACTCACGTCAATAAAAACAGCTCCCATTACAGCAAGTATTCACTGTCTCACATTCAAATCTAGTCCTGCTGGTCTCAAAGCTAGACACCCAAAAAATGAGATATCCAAAATTCATGGCCAGTGAAAGTTCTTGTCTTAAATTAGTCCACATACCTGAGAGCCAAAGTGCAAACCAGAAGGCAGAATTCAACTCTCAGATAAAGGGAGTGCATTGAACACAAGTCCACATTGAAGTCCATAACTCTGGCCTTTGTTTAACACGCATAGCAAGATTTTAATTTTATTGCTCTGGCACTAAATCTGAATGAATGAAAAACAGTCATTTTGGTTTCCTGTTTTAATTGACCCAAGCTGACATCTTCAGTAGTTATTTTGGCCCTATGCAATTTAAAACAGTTATGAAATCTACAGGTTACACATCATAACAACACAGTTGTATAATAGTATAGGATCTATTTAAACGTACTCAGTGCATTAGTTATATACATTCTAGTAATCTCCAGTACAAATACTTCTTTTCCATAACTCTACTTGTTCAAGGAAATCAACAAGGGATATGCTTTATTTTTCCAACATGGTTTATTAACAGAGCTCATTTTGAGATAATGTCTCTATGTAAAATGTTTTGCTAAGTAAGATTTTTGTGTGTGTGTGTGAAGAAGAACATTACAAGCAGTTGATTAATAATATTGGTATCAGACATCAAATAATTAAGTGCACATTAGAATATCATTAATGTCTTCAATTAAATTTAAATACTATACACTGCAGAATTGTGAAGTAAACTGTAATGAAACGGCTAAGATTTGTTTTAAGGAATTAATATGTAACCCTGCAAAATAAATTATGAACTTTTTTCCTTCATATTAAAAAATAATATGATTTTTTGAGAAAGAAAATGGTCTTTCTACTACACATAGAAACTTGATGATTTTAAAAGGTCAATATTTTCCTGAAAGAGAACAAGGGAAAATGTAAAATGTCATGCATTAAAAAGGAGGATTAGAAAATATTACAAAACATTTATAATTTGTACATCTTAAAGGCCTTTTTAGTGAATATTCAGGAATAACTAAGATCTGTATATTGTCATTTAGATTATGACTACAGAACTATAAAGCAATATGCAAAGAGAAACTAATATAATTTTAGTAATAGCTGAAGAAGTGCTAGAACTTCTTTTGTAACTCAAATACAAAAAAATGAGCAAAAAAGTTACTTTTACTTTACTTTTATTAAACATAGTGTATATTCAATCATTTTCTTTTTTTATTGCTTTCCAGTCGAAGCTTTTGTTGGGACTAAATTATTTTTTTACACAATCACTAGGAAATCATCAGAGAAACTGTGGTTACTGAAATCCTAATCTACAAATGTAAGATGAAAAGGTTTTTACTTCAGTACCTTAATGATTGGTATAACAGAAATAGGTTGACATTCAGTAGTACACAGTGTAAGGTCAGGCACATAGATCTAATAATTCTGCTACAAGTTGAAGACAAATCATTCTGAAGCAAGAGGGGAGGAGAGAGACCTAGGTGTGCAGGTTGTTCATAGGAGGACTATGAGCAAACAGTGTGATGCGGCTGTGAAAAAAGCAAATATGATCTGAGGATGTATTAGGCAAGTCATGTCCAAGAGAGATAGAGAACTAATGCCTTATACAACTTGTCACCCATGTTCTAGAAAGATTAATTTAAACTGAAATAGGTGCAGAGAAGAGCTACCAAGGGATTAGGGGAACAGAGGGCCAATCTTATGAGAAGCAACTGGTTAAGAGTTTGGCTTGTTTGGTATTGCAAAAAGATGGCAGAAAGGGGATATGATTGCTCTCTATAAACACATCAAGGTAGTAAAAACAGAGAGGCTGAAGAGCTGTATAAGTTAAATAACAATGTTGTCACAAGAACAAATGAGCATAAACTGGCAATGAACAAACTCAGGCTGAAAAGCAGATTTCTAAACATCAGAGGAATGGAATTGTGGAACAGCCTCCCAGTGGAGTTGGGACAAACAACTTAATTAGTTTTATGAAGGAGCTAGACACGATGTATGACAGGTTGTTTGAGATAGTTGGGTTAGAGCATAAGGGTCTGGGGCTCACTTCCAGTTTAGTCTTGGTTCCTAAAACTCATGCTTCAGTGTTTCAGCAAGCCAACAGCAGATGTCAAGGATGCATTGACTCTCAAAATATAATCTGGGTATTGTTTTTATCTCCTTCTGAAGACTCAGGATTGGCTATATCTGGAGATGGGATACTGGGCACAGTAGTCCAGGGATCTAAGCTGGTATTGAGCATTCTCTCTTGTAGGTACTTGTCTGGTTCTTGCTAACTGATCACCTTAACAAGAAAGTTTCCCCCAGGCCAAATGGGAAGTGACCTTGGCTTTTTCCACCTTTAGCTGCAGTATGTGAACATGGGTCACTTGCCAGGATTATCTAAGTACAGGTTGAACCTCTCTAGCCCGGCACTCTCTGGTCCAGCAACATCCATGGTCCGGCATAATTTTAGTTAGCCAAATGTCCACTTATGGATGTGGCCAAGTTTCCTGAAGTCCAATAAAGCTTGTTTGCAGCCAGTGTTCTGTGCTGTTATTTAGTTCTAATCTATCCCCAAATGTCTTTTAAGAAACGTAAGCAATTGTTAGTAATGATGTAATATTGATCCTCCCATGGTTCAGCATATTCTCTGGTTCTGCACCAGTCAGGTCCTGAGGGTGATGGACTGGAGAGGTTCAATCTGTATATTTTATTTAAACATTTCCCTGCCAAATTATGGACATTTAGTACCAGTGTATCTTGGTGCCTCCTATTCTCTCAGGGTGCATCTACACAACACGGTTATTTCAAAATAACTGATGTTATTTTGAAATAACAATGTGAGTGTCTATACAGCAATTCTGTTATTTCAAAATAATTTCAGAATAACGAATGGCTTATTCTGACTTCTGTAAACCTCATTCCATGAGGAATAACGCCTATTCTGAAATAGCTGTTTCGGAATAGCAGTAGTGTGGATGCTCCACTGCCACTATTTCAAAATGTCTCCTGCCCAGGGCCAAATTAATTACTCCCCAGGCCTCCTGGGCTCTAAACTGAGATAGCACATCCACATTAGTTAAGCCTACCTCGGACTAATTTTGTGGCTTCTCTGTAGTGTAGACGCTTATTTAAAAATAAGATATTTTGGAGTATTTCTTCCAGAATAGCTTATTTTGAAATAAGCATGAAGTGTAGACGTACCCTTACTGTGGTACATAATAGTGTAGTCTCTTATTGGTCTCATTTACTTTGGTCATATTTCAATTGTTGAGTGATGTTGGTGCCCGGTGATATAGAGGAGGTCAGACTACATGATCTACTGGTCCCTTCTAGAGCTAAACATTATGACTCTATGATTATTGGACAGAATTTCATGCAATCCATCTAGAAAGTTATTTGCTCTGAAATTCCACCCTTTGCTCAGTCACTTGAAAACTTCTAGACCAGTGTCTCTCAACCTTTCTAGACTACTGGCCCCCTTTCAGGAGTTTGATTTCTCTTGTGTACCCCAAGTTTCACCTCATTTAAAAACTACTTACTTATAAAGTCAGATATACATCTACAAAAGTGTCACTGCTACACTATTACTGAAAAAATAGCTTACTTTCTCATATTTACCATATAATTATAAACTAAATCAACTGGAATACATATATTGTATTTACATTTCAGTGTATAGTATATAGAGCAGTATAAACAAGTCATCTGTATGAAATTTTAGTTTGTATTGACTTCACTAGTGCTTTTTATGTAGCCTGCTGAAAACTAGGCAAATATCCAGATGAGTTGATATATCTCTGGAGAGCTTTGCATACCCACAGGAGTACATTTACCTCGGGTTAAGAACCACCATTCTAGATTTACTTCTTTCAGTGATTCCCATTGATAACATCCACAAATTCAAGCAGCTATGTATTAGAGAAAGGAATGAGGAAAGTTTCAAGAACAAAAATATTGCATCATTAATGATGAGTGTAGTATCCTGTTTACTTTATTCTGTAAAGTTACAAAAGCTGAACTACGGTGCTCCACTGGTGTATGAGAAAAGCATATGATAATATTAATAGTATCACATTTCATCCCCCCATGTGTAAATAAGGTATTGCCATTTAATCAAGCCTTACTCCTGAAGGACAATAATTTAAAATTCCCTCTCTTTTTTTATAAGAATTCTGCATGAGATTCTGACTAAAGTGCTTACTTAGCATCTGAACCCCACACAGTCTTTCATTTGTATTTCATTTCAATCTTACTACGCTCTGTAAAACAGGGAATCTAATAGATTCCCAAATTTCACATTTTTCTGTCTAAATTTTCTCTCCCTGACAATTTCCCTCAATTCAGGGAAATTAGCCCCTTTAATACAATAAGTATATGTATTCCTGGATGGGACAGACCTCTGTTTGCCCATACTGAATCAATAGGTCATAATCACAGGTAGATGAGCCATCACCAACTTCCAAGCCAACTTCTTTTCACACATTGCAGACAGGTGCTAAAGGAGCAACTTCTCCTATTCTTTCCTTTAATTTAGTAGTCATCTGTAACAGACCCCCTCTAAACACACTACAAAAATGGAAGCAAATGTTGGGAGAGACTGAGCTGAAAAATTCATTGCACTTCTGCATTGTTGTTTTTGCACATTTTTTCTAACAACCATTTTTCCTCAATTGTCACTAGAAAGCTTGGTTACATGACAGGCAATAAGTCAGAATCCAGAAAGACCCCTTTCTCAGGCAAATTTCTGCTTTGATGGGAGTATTCTCTGAATAAGGACTGCAAGATTTGACTACTTGGTATTCTTTACATACATTTATAGGAAAAATATCTGATCAATTCTCATCACAATATTCATTACTTTTCTGTCTCCTCATAGGGAAACAGCTGTGTTAGCTTCCCTCCTATATATCTTCATAAACATACCATCTGTACAGTACTTAGCTTTTATTATTCATCTCCCTAAGACAACTTTGCATGTTCAGAAAGCACTGAGTTTCTCCTTACCTGTTCATCACAAAAACCTGAGGCAGAAAATAGAAATTCATCTTCTTTACAAGTAAAGCAAAAGAGTCTGCTTGATTCTTATCAGTTTTTTCTGCGTGTCTTTCTAAGAGTACCAGACAGTACTTGTCAACTCTCTTGTATTCTCATCGTAAGAAATACATACATGAAGTATTATTCATTGGTTTCTCCTTAAAACATATGGAATGCCATTATTTGACATATGGAATGCCATCTGGTGACAAAAGTGGGGATGTGCATTTCAGAACAAAAGAGATTTCCTATATAAAGTTCATACAACTTTAACCTCAAACCAATCTAACCAGTCATTGTTGCTGACACAATGTGGAGTAAATTTCCAAATGTTTTCAATATAAGCAAAATTAAGCAACATTTCAGACTGTAGTGGATGGGATTAAGTACCTAGATAAATAAAATAAATGTACTTTTTATCTTGTTAGTTTTTTAAATCTCTTTTCTTCTTCCACTGATTTCCTAAACTCTTTATATTCCTTTGAAATGTTACTCTACAATCCTCATCTTTCTATTATAGATTTTTTTCCTCAGATGATTTTCTGTTTTCACTTGAGTTTGCTATTTCTGTCCCTCTTCCTCCCTTCAAGTATTTTCCTTCAAATCTTCTAATGTTATTTTTTGAATGTCTCTTCTTTCCATTCTGCTCTGTCCATTTGATCTTATGCTCATTTTATCTTACTTCCAAATCTTTCTATTACCCATTTGACCTTTTCTACACTCTTTGCACATCTTTCAGACTTTTCCTCCATCATTCTGTTTTCTTCCTCTTCTCCCTCAGGTCCAGAACGGCCTCGGTCTGCTTCTGTACAACACCTAATTAGTCTCAATTTCCCCTTCCTGCATCACCGTTTTCCACGTTTCACAAATAATTTTTACCTCCAGGTTGGCCCCAGATTCCTCCTTGCTTCCAAGATAGGCCCCACTCTCCAGCTTCCCCAATAGCTGACTTAACCTTACAGGGAACACTGCTGCCAGAAGGGCTGAATTGCTTCCCCTACCACAGGAGTAGGCAATAACATGGTGGCGGTTCGCCAGGAATACCGAATCCAATCTGCAGGCCAGTATTTGCCCACTCCTGCCTTACCACAATCCCAGCCCACATCATGGAGGTAAAACAATACATGTATATGTGATTATAATGCTCAGGAAACAGTAACTGATCTCATTATGAATGAGTTGAATAATTGTGTGTGCAGTGACTTCCATGAAGAAAAGTACCAGCTAACTGGATATAACAGCAGAACCACGACTCCACTGTATTTCTAGCAAGCTGAAAGTTCTGCCACAATATTTGTGGTGGTATTATGTTGAGCTTTTTGTCAAGACATTTTTCAGTCAGCAAGGCAACCCTCTCTGAAGGGAGATGTTAATAGAGCCAAATTGTCTAGAGTTTGCTCTGTTATAGTTGTGGCACTAAACATTATTCTGTCAAAACACATACATAAATGCAGATGTTTTGATTTTCTGAAAAATACATCAAAGACAGACAAGGCTTGTAATGGTCACTAGATCACATCATCTTCTCCCATTATTACTCAGACCATAAGCCTGAAACACTACGTAAGTTTTTCTTTGAGAATAAACTGATAATGCTCCTGCCTCTGGAGTATCTATTTAGGTTAAAGAGAGAGACAGACAAAGAGGGCTTAGGACAGAAAATGAAACCTGATGGGCTCATAGCAAACAATAAGAGTAAAAATCTGATGCATTATCCTCTGGCTCAAACTTTGTATTTTTCCTTCAATTTCCAAAGGAATTAGGTGATGTTTGGCCCGTGTCTCAATTTGAACTTTGATGAGTTGATTGATTGCTTTTGGCTTACACAACTTATTTGGTATGTGAAATTATTCATGTGCTGTCATCTAGTTTGTGAAGTATAAAATATCTCCATGTGGCTTCTACTAAGAATGATCTAGGTCAGTCAATACAGACTTTTCTTGTTCATGGTGTAGAATTCTAAAAAGGTTAAATTTATGCCATTCATACTGAATTTCTTATGAGGGCTCTTTACTGTAGAGTGCCATTACCTGTTAGCAATTTTTAAAACTACTTAGGATTGAAATATATGTATTTAATTTTTAAACCCTCCCCTCAATGAGATATAGAACAGAAATGTGTAGAAAAGAAATTCCAAATTTGGCAAACTGTTAATCTAAACCGGAACTGGGATAACTACAAAACAACAAATAGTCTTGCAACACCTTAAAGACTAACAAAACATGTAGATAATATCATGAGCTTTTGTGGGCACAATCCACTTCTTCAGATGAATGGGATGGCACTCTTAGCTGAAAATAAACTATGCAATTTGAGCTATGCAAATTGCATAGCTTAGTTTGAGTTAATTTCGAAATAGCATATTTCATAATTTGGTGCTGTCTTCAAAAATAAAACCACTATTCGAAACATCCTTAAGACTAACAAAACATATAGGGAATAATAGTGAGTCCGTTATTTTTCAAAATAATGGGCTTGTTTCAAAGACACGGAATAGCTATAATGGGATACTTGAAGTATACCAGTAATTTGAGCTATGCAAATTGCATAGCTTAGTTTGAGTTAATTTCGAAATAGCATATTTCATAATTTGGTGCTGTCTATACAGTGCCAAATTTCAAAATAAACCACTATTCGGAAACATCCCTTAATCCTCGTGGAATGAGCTGTTAAGAGAATAGGAACGATGGTGCCTCTTTAATTTTACCATCCAATCCTAATGTTATTAGCAGCAGCTGAGGATAAGGGCTACCACATCATTATGGCATGCGTGCCTCTTTAATTTTACCAGTACTGGGATCCTAATGTAACTAGCAGTGGCCTTGCTGGAAGGTCAGAGGGATAAAATTATTTTCTCCTCCCATTCCTCTTGTGTCACTCCCTATCAACTGAAATTCTAAATTCTCAGTAAGGCTATCAGGTGTAGAAGGGGAAAATGTAGGTGTGCAGTGGCACTGCAGCAGCTCCATATTGGCTGTCACCACAGCTTTTGGGATACAGTGTGTAAGAAGGCCTTTTACCATCAATCCTAATGTTGTGCAGCAGCTGAGGATAAGGGCTACCACATCATTATGGCATTGGTCTTTTCTGCTTCTCCCAGCTCCAAATAGAAAACATCAGTACTCAGACCATGTCATGCCTCCAATTTGCATTAGTCTCAAAATTATTTTCAATCTAGCAGTGGCCTTGCTGGAAGGTCAGAGGGATAAAATTATTTTCCTCCCATTCCTCTTGTGTGTCACCCCTATCAATCAAATTCTAAATCTGTGTAAGGCTAATGTGTGTAGAAGGAAATGTAGTGCAGTGGCAATGCCAGCAGTAGAACAGAAAAGACTTGGTAAGAATGAGGCCTGAAAAAATAAACAAATGCCATTTAATCAATCAGAATAAAGCTCTAATCTCTCTGTGCCATGGCATCAGTGTTTAAATTTCAACAGAGTAAATATCTCAGGCTTGTGCCAAGTTTCTGTAAGGCAGAATCATTTCCTCATGCCTCCAATTTGCATTATCTAACATCACTTTATGTACAGCATTAGAGAGCAGTACTTCTTTATATTGCAAATAATTCTCCAAATAGAGCCCCAAGGTTTTCCCACTCTTCAACACTCCCCTGTCTGTCCATGTTCCCCCATATCTCATCCAACAACAGAAAGCGATTTGGTAGAGAGTAGCCTTGTTGTGAGGTGGAGAGAGCACACAAATCCCATAATGATGGCCTGAAAAAAATAAACAAATGCCATTTAATCAATCAGAATAAAGCTCTAATTATCTTCAGGAAGACAAATCACTGTGGAGTGGAAATTTCAACAGAGTAAATATCTCAGGCTTGTGCCAAGTTTCTGTAAGGCAGAATCATTTAAAGTGATAAGGAAACAAACTGCTAAAAGTTGGTGACTGCCAGAAATTTTTTTGATTAATTCTAACATCACTTTATGTACAGCATTAGAGAGCAGTACTTCTTTATATTGCAAATAATTCTCCAAATAGAGCCCCAAGATTAATCATATAGCAATAGTGTATACATAATACAGCAAAGATGCTCTTCATTTTCATGTCCCTTCCAGAAGATAAAAAATATTTGCTTTGGTGTTTAATAAAAATGTATTTATAAAAAGAATGACTCTGTCTCCTATATATGGAGATTGCTGTGAAAATTCATGGACAGCACAAATAGGAGCATTTGTATTGTTAAATTACCACACACAGAGCAATCATTATAAGGTTGCATCATACTATGGTGCAAGAAAACAATGCCTGGCTCAATGCATTGGCAAAACCCACATTACTCTGGCTTATTGTCAAAATGCTTGTTTAAAGCCTCCCTGATTCAAATAGCTCCCTGGTGAGCCTTTCTAAGAGGTCTGGTCTGTGGCAGCTCAAAAGACTCATTCAGTGCTTATTTTGCAGGTATCTGCTGGCTCTGTGCTCTAGCCCTGAGGAAACTTCTCCATTTTAGCATCAAAAATGTTATATAGAGCACAACTTGTTGCTATGGGAATATTGTTTTCATTGAGGTCTAACCTGACAAAAAGGCAGCACCACACCTCTTTAAGCATCCAAAAGTGCATTCAACAATCCATTCTGCTGAGCCAGTTGTGGAAGCGTTTCTTGCTGCAGTCAAGGTTGCTGGAGTAAGGCTTCGTTAGACACAGGAGCAAGGGGTTGGCTGGATCTCCAAGAATCATTATTGATATTTTCACATCCCCAATGGAAATCTTTTGGTCTGAAAAGAAAATCCCTCCTTGCAGCTTTCTGCACAGGCCAGTGTTCCTGAAGATTCATGAGCCATGTATCTTCCCCAATTAGCCTGTATTGATTTCTGAGAAATGGCCTTGTGATCCACAAGTTGTTGCAATACCATAGAAAAGTAGTTCTGTTGATGTACTCTTTTACAAGGTGGTCTGGAGCAAAAGTGGACATATGCCTGCCATCTATCTCCCCACCGCAGTTAGGGAATCCAATTGCTCCAAAATCATCCACTATATCATATGTCATAGCTCTGCAGAGAGTGATTAATGGCCTTACACATTTCCATCACCATAACCCCCTATGGTGGACTTCTCAGCTCCTAACTAATTCATGATTCATTAAGTCAGTCTGGTATTGCCAACTTACACACACAGTGATCACCACTTGCTTCTCTACTATTATGGCCTGCCACCTGAGGGCAGGGATGAGCTCTACAGAGTTCAAAGCTTTGCACATCTGGAAGTTCTGTAGCCACTGCTTGTCATCCCATACCTGCATCACAATCCGATCCTACCACTCAGTGTTTGTTTCCCAAACCCAATACTGATGGTCTATCGTGTGCAACTGCTTCATGAATGCCAACAGCAATCCTGAATTGTTTCTTTCCATGTCACACAGGCAGGCATCACATATTCTTGTTTGGATTCACAGCTCACGATATACTGCAGAATCAGCTGCTTTGTATTCATCATGTTTATGACAGGACTGGTGAGCAGTGCAGGACCCGCACGTTCAGGCAGAGATGGCAGGTGCAAAGTTTATAGGGGCGGTTGAAAAATGCCATGAAAGGCAGTTGGAAGCCCTTGGAATTATAGGATGGAGAAAACTGCATCATGAGGCAGTAATTCCACCCCCCCATGATACACTGTGACCCATTGCCACAACACTAGTGGGAGAAGGTGGCAATTTGCATAATGTGATAGTTACCCATCATACACCTCTCTCTCTCTCTCTGTGCTAGAGCACCAACTATGGATGTGCTACACCAGTACAAGGAGCACTCAATGTTCCTTGTGTTAGCATAGCACATCATGTGAATGTGCACAAGCAATGTAATGAAAGCCATTTACAATCATAAAAGTTGACTTAACTCTGTCTAGCCTTAGAGATTACAAAGCCTTAGAGATTACAAAGTCTTTACTTTCCTGGAAACTAGGACAATATTCCAGCAAAAAGCAAACCCATAATAAATGCCAAATATAATTCACCAACGACAAAAATGTGAGAGTGGGATGTTATTAGAGATCCTTAAACATCTGTCTAATCAAGGGCAAATTTAATTAATTAATAATCCAAAAGAATTCCAGAGAGTTTGCTCATTTGCATGAAAATAGTTATGAAGTGGATATGCTAGTTAGGCCATTCCTTTTCTGTTTCTGATGAACATGAAATGATTCTAGCATGATCTGCTTTTCCACTAATGCATTTTGTGAGAACGATTGGAAGTAAATAGATATTAAGAAATTCTCCACTGAAAAGTAATTAAGCTTTTATAATTTTGTTTACCTTTTGCCAAAAACTAGCAAGTGCAAACAATTACAGTTAGTTTCTTCATAGCTCACTGAAATTAAATGCAGAATTCTGGGCCACAGCAGAATTGTCATCGAGCATCAGAAAAGAGTCAGTTCTAGGTATGTACCAAGTATGTGGCAGCACAATTGTGATGGTTGCTGGATCTCTTTGTTAATATCCTTCCTGACTGGCCTGTACCGCTGCCAGTTTGCACTTCATATTCTCCTCCTCCCTGAAAGATAAACCTGGAGTCCATTTCTCTCCCTCTTCAGTCCCAGTTCAAATAGATTAGATCATTTTTTACTGCTAGGTAATGAAAAGTTTCTTGACCCTTCTCTTCTCACAATCACTAGAACTTTCCAACATCCCCAAATGACACTGTTGTGATCTGTTCAGCATCCAAATCCACCAGGTTCCAGATGTATTTATGCAAGTTACCAAAGTATTCTTGGGGCACCACATATCATACTTCTTAGCAACCCCAACAGAACCTATGGTCATCCCTATTAGAGTGCCTCTTTCTGTGTTTATATGGCAAAAACTTGTAGTATTTTTCTGAGAAAAGAGAAATTTTAATTATTCTTAAGATTAACACTTATTTTGGAAGCAATGAAAACTGATACTGACTCCATGACATTTCCTGCTCATGAAGCCCTTACTCAGGCAACTCCTGTTAAAGTCAATGGAGATTTTTTGCCTGAGCTAGGATGCAGGGCAAATGTGTCAAATGTAAATGCCTAAATTTAAGCTGACAAATCCATATGTAAGTGCCTAAATAAACTTTCTGGATTACATAAATGCGGAGTATAAATGGAGTAAGGACTTCATTATTTTGGCAATCGTATGTCTGTTTGCCCCGTAATTGGACTCTCTTGGTGTTTCAGGCTTCAATATTTCTGATTTCTACAAAATATCGTTCTTCCCTAATTTCAGTCATTGCTGTTTAGTAAGGTCATGCCTACGCACAAAGTTAAGTCAACTTAAGTTACATCAGCGTTCATTCGGCACTATAATTAAACAACTGTTGCATGTCCAGAGTTGCTGCTCTGCAGAGCACCATGGGTAGCTATCCCATTGTGCAGTTTTTTACCATCTGCCGCTGAATGTTCTGAGAAGGATTCAGAGCACCTCATGAAGATGAGCTGTAGTGCCCCATGATACAGTTTTCTTTCTTCAATCATTCCATGGGCTTCCTACTACATTTGGTGCAGATCTTCAACAGTGCCTATAAACTTCATGCCCGCATTCGGTCTGAAAGCATGGATCCTGTCCTGCTCTCCAGCATTGAGATGAGAGTTATGAAAACAACACGGGCAATCCTGCAGTATTTTATGAGCTGCAAATATGATGATGATAGTGACACAAGAGTGCAACAATGGGGAACCTAGGTTAGTGTGTGGGCTACACAAGTGGCCCTCCTTCATATCAGTGGGCTGCAAGATTGTAGTAACCAAGACGGTCTCACAGGATATAACAGTTTTGCTAACTGCACTTGCTTATCTAGAATTTGCGAGGTGAGCTGATTGAACTGCAGCAGTGCTTTGATTGGATGCAGAAGGAGCACATGGCTCTTAGAGTCAATATTGTGTGCAATTAGCATGCACCTCACTTCATGTGCTCTTGCTTTAGTTGTATGTCACTTTAGTAGTACCAGTAGGGGGAAAAAAATAATGCAGATGGAAACCAGAAAAATCTGGCAACCTTGAATGTGGGCAACTGAAAACAAAATGTCTCAAGGGCTACACATAGAACACCGATTGACCACAAGTGGCCCCTGGACTGCAGGTTGCCCATCACTGCTGCAGTGCCTGCTGTACTGTGTACCAGGAAATAAATAATTCAAGAATGCTGGTGGCACTGCTGTTGGACTAACTGTAAATGATGAACCATTGTTCTGGGTGAGAGAAATAATGGCCCTGCATCACTGCACCACCCAACTCCAAACTTACTTGCATCTGACTGGTAGCTATCTGGAGATGCCAGCTTCCACACACAGCAATCACCACTTGTTTCTCCACTGTAGGGCAGTATTCATTTTAGTGTCCTTCTGCCACAGGGCAGGGGGAAGCTACTCTCAGAGGTCAAGGAAGATAGCTTTGTGCATATGAAAGCTCTGCAACCACTGCCCATCGTCTCATGCCTGGATCACAAACAGAACCCATCACTCAGTGCTTGTTCCCAAGTCCAAAAGTGATGGTCCACCTTGTGCAGCTGCTCTGTCAATGCCAACATCAATTTTTAATTGTGATCCATTACCACAACTCCTAGCAGGAGAAGGTGGGACACCCACACAATGCACTGCTCTCTGTCAGTGCTAGAGCATCAGCTGGGGATGTGCGCAGCTGAAACAAGAAATGTTATGTGAACATGCACAAGCAATGTCATTTCAGCAGTTTATGATCGCCAGTGTAACTTAAGGTGACTTAACTTTGTGCCATATATATGGCCTAAGTGTAGACATACAACCACCAATGTCAACCTATTAGTATTTTCTCCTTAAACTTCAACTAGTGTCTCTGGGAGACAGCCTAGGTGAAAGATGGTCAACAGATCATATCAGCAGTATCACATTATACCAAGGATATTTGAAATTCTCAGAGAACAACACAAAAGTCACTTCTGAATCTGCGTTTTATTACGTATTCAATTCAGGTGTGTAAAAAATAAAGTTTAGCAAGATTCATAAACCTTTTTGTGAAGCTGCATTGATTTAGGATTTTATATTTGTTAATAATCTATTTGAGACCTGACAGAATGAATACTCTGGTCCTTGCCCTAACGGGCTAACAGGCTGAAAAGACGGTATGTCACAACTACATGAAACTGGTTTTGGAAACAAACGTATCTCAACAGTTTTTCGCTGAGGTTTTTTTTTTTTTTTTGGCAGAGCAGCTGTTTCAAAGTTTAAAACACAGTGTGTTCAAATCCAAAGCAAGAAGAAAAAGTCCACATGAAACTCTGCAGACGGAAACCTAGGAGTTTTGCACAGCTCTAGCTTTAAGGCTTTGATTCAGAAATCTCCTGTGAACTATGCTGTGGCTCTCTATTATCCCATATTCTGCATTTATATTGGATAAATAAGAATTTTGCATTGCAGGAGTTTAAGAATATATAGGAACTTCAGGGGACAGCCGAGTTAGTCTGTTACAGAAAAAAAACAACCAAATGGTCTGGTAGCACTTTATAGACTAACAAAACATGTAGATGGTATCGTGAGCTTTTGTGGGCACAGCCCACTTCTTCAGATGACTGGAGTTCTGAGTTTAGCCAATCCCCTCCTTTTTCTTCCCTCCTTCCTCCAGTTTTTCAGGCTGCTCATATTTCACTATCACATAATTTAAAGACAAAGTTAGTTACAGTATATTGGGGAATTATCATTCAAACCTATAAGCCAAAACCAATTAAATGGCAATGAAATGTACTGTAGAAACTCAGTCAGAAATTAAAGAGGAAGATATGTAGGAAATGTTATTAAAAAGCATGTTCAGGGCAAACAAGAAAACTTGGCTACTTAAGAAAATATTTAGGAATCTTGATTAAATTGCAAAATGGGGATTAACAATTCTGTGGGCATAAATAATTATTTATAAAGACAGGAAAAAAGATACAACAAGAACTGAATAATTACTAATGTGCTATACAAGAAAAAATAGCTTTTTGGTGATTGATTAAGAAATGTGAGAAAAAAAGACATGAAAGTAAAAATACATTTGTTTAAGCACTGCAGTGACAAGATAAAAATATTTAAACAAAGTCATATTAAAGTAATATAAAATGATTAGAATGTATGCTTTTTAAAATCAGAATAAATCAATGACATAACTGTGGAACACCGTTTGTGTAAAGGTTTGATTGAATTTATCTTTTGATAGGAAATCTGCACTTTAAAAGGATTTTGTCTTCTCCCCAGTAATGAAGCCAATGTTCAAAAAGTGACTAAGCCTCAGGTTTAAAAGGAAGACATTCTAAAAATAATTTTAAGAATTTGAGCAGTGATGAAATTGCAGGAAAAGATCTTTTGCAGCTCCCCATGTGTACAGGCAAGAAAGCTAATTTTGTTCTATGATTTGGTCAGAGAGACCAGATTTCTAAATTTGGGCATCTAAAGTTAAATGTGTACATCTAGCTTTTTTACCTAAATATTTATTTATCTGGGTCTGATAATGAAATCAATGGGAATGCTGGATGTCCAGCACCTTTGAAAATCAGGACCAGTATTACAAACCTTAGACAACAGGAAAATCATGAGTCAGGCCCTCTGAAATCCTTAGACTGAATTTAAAATCATGAAGGTTCTTTATACTTGCCTTTTGGTTTTGAGCTATTAACATTCATTTTGACATGCTTCTCTTGCCAGCTACTAAGACTAGAAAATTCTTTTTAAAATTAATTTTGAAATTATCATCTTTTAAAAATTAATTTTGAAATTATTATCTTATCACCTGTCTCCAGGATTTTGGATTTTAAGAAGAAAAAAAACCCCACACCAAATTATGTGAGGTTTGTGATAAGAGTGTAAGAGTTGGCAATAGCAAAGGTTACATATACATTTAAGTGCCTAATGACATGCAGGTTGGAAAGTTTTCGTTTTGGGACCCAGTCTTGTATGCCTCATTCACACTTTCGTGTTTAACTATCATAGGACTACTTAGCTGAATAAACAGTTTGTGGATCAGATCCCTGTCCAGTGATAGATCAGAATGTTATATATAGACCCATTGCAATCTGATAAGAATGTATACAATATGGAAATGCCTTTTAGGACATTATTAGTGAATATTATCTTTGTAAAAGCTTAGTAAGATAACCGTATGATAAGAAGGCCTCAGCTGTGGCCTAAAAAGCAAGCCAAACTTCAGCTGTCAAAAGGAATGTTTTGCAAAATAAATTACCCCCAAATTCTCTTCCCTTATGGATTTATCTAGTGTATAAAATAGTGCAAATATTTATTGGGTACAATATACTGAAGTAATAAAATATTAGGAAAATATGGTCAAGAGATTGGAAATTTTGTAATAGACATGATATAAAACTGAAGATTGAGCAAATGTTCTAATGTTTTCAAATACTATTTGTAAAGTCAAATTAAATAAGCAGATTATATATAAGAAATAGAATACACATAGAATACACATTTTTTGTTGCAATGCAATATTACATTAATAGCAAATTGATTTTGTACCATTTTTGCTTCATGATTATAGTCAAACATATTGGCTTATTTTGAATGTAACTGGTGAAGTGCCAAAAAAAAAAAAAAAAAAGAGGAACTAAATTTGTTTCAGGAAATTATTATTCCTATACCATAAAATCTTTTTCAGATCAGTGAACACTAAAATGGGCAATCTTTTTAAAAAATAGCTGATCAAAGCATTGAAGGATAAAGCATTATATCTTCCACTATCACTTGAGGAAGCTAAATTTTCTTTGTCTATACAGGGCTGAACTGATAATACTGTAATTTAACTATATTCTTAAATGGCATTTTATCAAAAAGGTTATCAAATCTGGAAGGGTCCTTCAACTAAGGTACGATGAGGACTGTTACAAGTCTGCAAACTCATTCACCCATTTTATGAGTATGTAAATATTGTCTAGTTGCAAAGGAACACTGTTTAATAAAATAAATAAACAGCAGAATATAGAAGACATGAAAACTATAAATAAAACAAAGAAACATTATGAATATATTTGGCATCTAGATACTAAGCAGCAGAAGTAGAAGATCAAAAGACTGAACATAGGTAGATTGCTAGAAACACAGTCCATGGCTTCTGCTCACTGAAACTAAAACAGTATTAAAAGATACCATGATAAATAAGTATGTCTGAATCTCAGTGTATATTGGCTATAATTAGTAACACATTCCATAGGAACATAATTGCTGTGGGGAAGCAAGTTGTATATTTTCTATCATCTAGCATTGCTTATGCTCTGAAAACCAGTAACAATTCCAGAATTCTGCTGCTGGATACACATAGGATAATTATCTGAAAAAGCTGAATCTTCAGGCATTAATTTTGAAGGAATCTATACCATTCTAGATGTAGGGACTCTACATTCATTCTGTTGTAGCAAGAATTTTGAAATAAGTTGTGTTAACATGAGCCAGTCCTAAAAGTAATCAATAAGCAGAACTTTATGCCCATGGGGATTCCCATGAACTCAGTGTGACCTGATGTGTAAAAAACTTTGTATTATTAGGGTCATGGTGTGCAGACATAGAAGTACCTGAATTTTAATGAATGCTGAGAAGAAAGTTCAGAATTTCATATGCCTAACAGTATGTTTGTGCACATTGTACCACAGGTACCAAGCATTGCTGTAATTCTGCTAAACACAACCCATTGGTGGTGGATAATTTATTAGTTAAGGCAGAACACCAATTTTAAGGGTCTTATATTCACTTAATGAATTAAGAGGCTTCTAATATTTTATCAAAGTAAGAGACAACAGTATTATTTTAGCATCCATTTCTGGAAATATTTTTTAGGCAACAAGCACGAAATAAAAGGTACTAGAGTTACTGCTGTTTGCTCATCAAAACATTTACACCACAAATATTGAAACTACAAACTGAAAGGCCACACGCCATTTTAGTAAGCTATCATTTCAGTTTCCCAAGCAAAGCAAGTACAGTTAACACAATATCAATTTGTTTGGTCCAAGTCAGCACTGGGTAAGAACATCTTTTTCAAAGAGTGTCTGTGATTATATAGGAAGGAACATTGCATACAGAATACAATACTTTTCTGTTTTCTATGAGGCTAGACAATATAGATGGACAGATTCTAGTGGAGATCTCAAAGTCCTGCCCTAATGTAACATCTCCTTCCTTACAGGGCATTTAAGAAATGAATGGGTCAGGAAGAAGTTTATTCTCATACTGCATCATCAGTATGGACTTACCCCTTTATTCTCCTTTCTGTGTCTCTTTACCACTTCTTCTCTTTAAAATTTGCCTGGAATGCTACAGATTATCTTTTTCTTAGTGGTATTATAAAGCATTTTTTGAGAATGGTATTACATGTGCTATATAGTAGTAGGGTAATATGTTCAATATAAAATCAAATTGTGTTTAGTTAATGTTCTAGATGTGAGAAAAATAATTATTAAATCAATTGAACCGTTTAACAAATAAAAATACACCAGAAAGACTCCCCTGTCTTTAGAAACAGCCAAGAGTACAAGTTTCTCTTATGCTGTTCTTCTAACACGTCTCAACATTGACATGGATGGACCAGGTATACAAGGTCAATTCAGTCTCTTTGAGTAATCCTTGGTCATGCTGCTGAATGCCGTTGAAACTTCCACTAATGTAATAACTGTTACTGTAGCATGGATACCTTTCTAGTCACATCTGCATTGAAAAGCCACTAACTAATTTTAGGAAATCACCTACCACTGGTAACGCTCTGTTTGTGGCAGCTATGAGGGGAACACTAGGTTAACCATTGTCATGGCTTTATATTCTGTTCTGAGGGCAGACAAGAGGCATTGCAAGCTGTCATGTCCTGGTATGACTGATAATCATATTGTAGTGTTACCTGGTTCCCCCCCCCCCCCCCCCCCCCCCCCCAAGTGCCTCAAACAGTAGTAACTTAACTGTTTCTCTCCAGGCAGGTTTTAGGAAAAAATAGTTCTGTACTGCATGTAATGCAAAATATGCTTGCAAGTCTGCTACTGTTAAATATGCAGAGTAATGTGTGGCCAATAGTGAGATTTGAAGAGTCAGGCAACAAATTATTTTTACAGTAACATTTGGATGATCTAGAAAGGGGACAAGGTGAGTACGATGAAGATCAGAGAACAAGGGATTGAAATTAAAGATTTCAAAAAGTAGACTTTTTAAAGTGTTGGAACAGAAAAATCTATAGCTAGGAGAAAGATTTAAAAATAGCCACAGCTTGCAAGCCCAGGTGTCAGGACGGATGGTGTTGTCAACAGCAATGGAAAACAGATATGGAAAGGAAGAAAAAATAGAAGTTTTATAGAGAACACTACATGGGGGTAATTGGTATAGCCAACAAAGGTATCTATAAATAGGGAAATATATAATATACCCCATTGTATAAAAATCCAGCACCATCTATCTGTGATATATAGTAGACAGTGCTGCACACACAGATATACAGATAATTCAGTTAGCATAGATACATTTATATTAAATAGAAATCTGCAATGAATTATTCAGCAGAGGAATTATTCAGCAATTATTCACTTGTTATACCATCAATTGAAATGCATTTCTTTATATCTTCATTAATATAATTTAAATGCTGCAATATTTTGCAAAAGATTTCAATAGTATTAAAATAAGACTTTGTTAAAATAAGGTTCATAAATATTGGGCATATCTCATTAATAAAAGCCTACTGCTGTAGCAACAGTGTCTACTGAATAGTCTGTGAATGTTTCTTATGTTTGGGTCTTTTAACTGAGCTATAAAATATTCTCTGGGTTTAAGCTGGTCATAGTTCCTTCCCCCACTCTGGCACAATAAATGCAGAAGTGGGGGCCAGCAAAAGTACCCCAAAACCTTATCTACCAGGCTTTGGTATAAAACTTCCTCCAAAAATCTTAACAATCTAGATTTTGGGAATAAAATGCCGCTGCCGCCGCCACCCAAATATTAATAAAGCAAATATTAATAAAGGGAGAGACTACTTGGGAAATCTCACCCCTAAAGTACAAACCAGGACACAAAAATTAACCAATACCAGGTTAATAAAAAGAAAAGAGAAAGAACTTTTATTATCACCAAAATATTCCTGTTGCAAGCATAATGACTAGATGGAACAGTAACAAAATAATATACTCATGGAGGAGAAAATTACCATGGGCCAGGAACTTAGTTACAAAGGAGAGCAAAACCCATTTTTAAATGCACAGACCAGATCCCATTTCCCAAAACATAAAACAATAAAACCTAATGAATGTATCTAAACTTTATCCTACTTACAGACTGTGAAGAGTATTTTCTTAGAGGGAGACATCCTGTTCCCTTCAATAGCTGGAGAGAAACTACCCCAGAGACAAAGGAGGGAAAAAAAACAAAAATTTCTTTGTCCAAGTTTGAAATTCCTACCTACATTTCTATTGGCTGCCTGCCACCTGGTTTAGGTAAGGGTCATAGTTAACCCCTTAGTCCCCAGGATGCTGGCTAACCCTCACGATCATGACAAAGCTTGACGCACAATATCTATCCTTTTAAGACATTTTTAAGGCTGCTGTCATACAAAAATATATATGTTAGTTTCAGAGAATTGGACAATTTGGCCCCTAATTAATCCTTCCCTCTAATCTTCCAAACTTTCTTTCCCAACTGTTCTTTCTGTCATCATCATATACTTATGACTTCATGCCTTCTTTATTGAAGGGGTCCACACCACTAATCCCTTTTTCTGAACCCTCCCCCACCTCTGGAATTTGGCAGTTAGGATAAAATTAACCAGTCAAAATCAGCTTTGTGGCTTGGTTATGCAAAACAAACATTGGTTGAGGAAGTTTTTCAAAACCAAACTCAATATATAAAAACACTTAGCTCCCCCTACTGCTTACTCAGGACAAATTTTCCTTTCTAGTGCTCTAAGCAACCTCCCTCTTTTCCTTCACATCCTACATTAAAACTCATTTTTATGAAGATTTGCTACCATGATGTCTTCAGCTTTGTCTGTGACCCTGTGTATTTGTACAATATGGACAGACTATTGAGCAACAAGCTTCTTGGAGTGGGAAACTTTGCTTGCGTCTGCATACACTTGAGGGACTGTACAAATTAATCAACACACCATCCCCAGAATGTTCAATTAGCATATTTCAATAGAATTATGGGAGGCCATGTCTTGGGAGGCCATTTTAACTAGAAACTGGAATTTAATTTTATGAGGGATAGAGTCACTTCTTTTAAGTCAGCACTAATTTCTTGACTTGAACATTCTCTTATTAATAAAAAGGTGTTAGAAGATTATGAGCAGGGAAATGGAATTTGTAGGTGAATCCCAAAACCTTAAGCTGGATTTGAAAGGCAAACCATTCAACACTGACTGAACATTGTACAATAAAGGGCACTAATTTTTGCCCTTGCAACCCCTTTAATTTCAGTGGGATATAAATCAGCATAGAAATTAGCTGCAGGAGTATATGCAAATGGCACAGCAGATTTGAAATATCAGAAGACAACTTGGGGTAAAAAGTCTGTAACATGGTCATATTATCACTTTACAGGCTTTTTACCCCAAGCTGTCTCTCTGAAGATAGGCATAGCTCTAACAAGAGAATTTACATTTTGTCAAATCCATTGCACACAACACTGAAAGTTTGCCCCTTAACAACAGCATCTTGTTAGCCAGAAGCACAACTACACATATCAGTAATTTAAATCTAAAGTTACTTAGAATGCTGAAAAATTCAGATAAACGCGAAAGATCTTAGCAGGAGTATTTCAGCTTTTAATAAAGATAATGTAATTGCTTCAATTGATGCTTTTCATTTTTTTAAATTTGGGTAAATAAATCTATAATAGAAAATGTGTGTGTAAATAAAATAATTAATTTTTAAAGTTCACTGCTTGCTTGACTGTGAATGTCATATAATTCATGTATTCAGAAATTTCTGGTTTGCTAATCTGAGAGTTTGAAATTTATTATAGAAGAATTCTAACACATTGGCACGGTTAATTAAGATCCTTAAAATTATTAACAGCTTAATCAAATTTATTATATCACTTCAAGGAATCTTTCTGTCAGTATCTATCAGCACAAAAGCACTAGTTCATGTAATGTTTGATTAGTGATATGTAACTACTAGCGGTCTTGATTTTCCTTATTCAAATATCTAGCTCCAGCCCTTCAAGATGTTCTGTAACTAAGGCTATGTTTACATCGCAGCATTATTTCAGAATAACTAATGTTATTCTGAAATAACATAGTCCACATCTACACACAAGCAGTTATTTTGATATAATGTTGAAATAATGTCCAGCTGGAGGACTTCTTACTCTGACTCCTGTAACCCTCATTTTACGAGGATTAAGGGAAGTCAGAGGAAGAGTGCTCTTTTTCTGACTTCCTGCTGTGTAGACATCACCAAAAGCTGAACTGAGGTATTTTAACTTAAGCTACGCAATTGATGTAGCTCAAGTTGTGTATCTTATTTCAGATTTAGCCCTGCTGTGTAGATATGCCCTTACAGACTTATCAGTTTTAAGTATGCTGCAGTGGTTAATGCTAAGTCTTGGATAACAGTAATATAAATATCTATTTAAATGTCTTTCTTATTATTATATGTTAAGAACCAGCATCTTTTAAGCTCTGAATGAGTTGAATTATACAAATTATCCATATATAGTTTAGATCCGCATGCATATCTTTTTATCCATCCTAGTCCCATCTTTGATTATACACAGGTTAACTCCACATCTGTTCTGTATCTCTCTCCCCAGTACTAATGTCTGGCTTTGTTCAAATCTTCTGTACTGAACACATCTAAAAGGGAATGCTTTCCAAGTAGTGTAGCATTTCATTTAGCTACTTATCCTCCATTGATATTTAATGGGAGTTGTAGAGATAAAACCCCACACAGCTCTCTGAAAAATTAGTCAGAAGGCAAAGTTCTTTCCCCAGGCAAGAAAGTATGCTCACTCACTCCTTCATTCCTGCTGTGCTGATCTCTATTTGCCATGTATGCCATAAACCCTGGAGTTAAGCTTGAACTTCAGCTCCCCTTTCACCATAATATCTTCAAGACCTTTCACATCTGCACTGCTGCCTTCCCAACTCATCATCTATCCTCAGTCACTCTTAGTAGTCTTGATTTGATTACTGTAACTCTCTTCTTGCTGTTCTAATGCCCGAATAACTAGACCCTATCATGCTACAGTTCACATTTTAATCACAAATACATAACTGTTGCAAAACTACACAGCTATTCTCGAATAAACAGATTTCAGTATCTGCTTGATTTCAAGCCCTTGCCGAAACATATCAACTCCTTATCTCCCTGGCTTCCAACTTCTGTTCAGGAAGTTTAGGGTTACACACAATTCTCCATTCCTCTACATTAATATTATCTGTGCATTTATCCTTTTTATTACATTATATAACACAGCTTTCCTCGTGTGTGGCACCCAACTGATTCTTCACATTCACCTTTTTTGAGTCTTTGCTGACCACTTTGTTAGCCCCCATCCTAACTTTACCTTATGAATTCTAGATGTGTTTTACCATCATTACTGAAGCATTTTGTTACTCTTTTTAGAAGAAACATGCTGCTCAGGCACTGGAGGAGAGAAGTGGGGGCCTCTGTGTATAGAATCATAGAACACTAGAACTGGAAGGGATCTCGAGAGGTCATCAAGACCAGTTCCCTGCCCTCATGGCAGGACCCAGTACCATCTAGACCATCCCTCACACATGTCTATTTAACCTGTTCTAAAATATCTCCAGTGATGGAGATTCCACAACCTCCCTGGGCAGTTTATTCCAGTGTTTAACCACCCTGACAGTTAGGAAGTTTTTCCTAATGTCCAACCTAAACCTCCCTGCTGCAATTTAAGCTCATTGCTTCTTGCATGCACAGGCCTCTTCACAGATGTACCTGTCCTCCTGCAGATCCTGTGAGATCATAAATTAAGGATTTCATTGCTCTGAGTGTATGACAAGTTAATATTTATCATTGCAGGACCTGAACTCCTCAGAACAATTAAAGATGCATCAAAATTATGTCTGGATCAGAATGAGAGTCTTATCTATTCACTCTGGCAACCCTTCTCCAACAGCTCTCTCAGGAACACTTCATTTTATAAGTACATTTCCACATAGCTGTTAAGGGTTAGTCATTCTTAATAGTTATATTCATAGGCATGTTCCAATTATGAATCACATATGTTATAAGTACATCAGTAAAAGGTATTGTCACTGCTCACAAGCCATGTTAATAAGCAGCCTATTGACATGTTGCACCCTACACCAAATGACTAGCCATTTATTAAAACTTCTATTATTAATCCTATATGAGTTATTAATAAATGAACCCTACTAGAAATTGAGTTCACCCCATCCCTGCTAGTCTTCATCAGTAGCATGTAGTACCAGCCTGCTGCAGTCTCTCTTTCTCTGAACTGAAGGGTACATTTTCTGACACTCGCCTTCTAGTTTTTGGATGCATGAGCTGCCCATGTCCAACTCAGGGACTAGTATAAACCCCTTGAAAAATTTGCTTTTTGCAGTGTAATTCAGAAAAGGTGATTTATTATTAGACTGTCTCTGCACATAAGCCAGTCCTATAGTGCCAAGAGTCCACAACCAAGATTGGGATCCATCCGCACACATAAATAAGACATAATCTGTGCCCCAAACAGCTTACATTTTCAATACAGGAGACAGATAAAGATTGGGAGAAAGGAACTATCATTATTCTGATTTCACGTATGCGGAAACTGACAAAAACTGACAAAATCTGTGGAAAAGCCAGGAATTAAATCCAGATGTCCTTAAAGCACTGGACCAGCACTCAGGAGAAGTTCCCCTAGCTATTCTAAGTTAAAGATGGATTGTAACTTAAATTCTGCATAGAAACATTTTTATTAAACACCACTTCTAAGAATATTAAATGGCCTGTGACTGCAATAATTCTTTAACTGTTGTGCACAGTTAGTGAAAAATGAGAGAATACTTGTGCTCTGGCTATCACTAAACTTAATGCAGGAAGCAGCTTATGCTTTGAACTACTAAAGTAGTTTTGGAGGTTCAGCTGGAGGGGAGCTATATGACAGCTTGCAAAATGTTGGTAGGATACTACTGCATAGAGTCACATGAGGGGGCCTACCGTACTTATCAAGAGATGATATTTTTTTATAATAAAGTGGAGTAGCATGAATGTGAGTTATGTGATAATGGTATTTGCATAATAAGTAGTTGCTCTTAATAAATACTCAGATTCATTTTGTTTCAGCATTGCATTGTATTGTCATGTTATTGCAAACTGATATGATAATGGAAATATAACATTTTAATGTGAAGAGTTTATCCCAAAGAACAAACTGGAAAAAATAGAAAACACAATTGCAAGTCCAGGCTGAGGAACACTGTCATAAAATAAATTTTGCACAGCATGAATAATGTCACTATGCAGCGAGAACATATTAGACAGACGCAGACCCTTGATGTTAAGGAGAACAGAATCTAGGCCACTATTAAAACTGTATCTGAATAACTTGTCTTCAACAAATTTCTAGTGTGAGATGTAAAAATAAAATAAATAAAACATGTATTTATTTCTTCTCTCCTTGTGCTAATCTACATAAATCCATGCGAAATATTCATGAATACAGAACACTTTGCAGCATTTTAAAAAATAGTCATTAAAATAAATGCAAAAAGATGTTGTAAATCATCCTTCCTCAGTGAAAATGAAGGCTCTATCACATCCAAACTGAGCCATAAAATGGCACCATCAGCAAACGTTATCTGTTTACCCAAAGTGCATTTTGAGAATTTAGCATGTAGATAAAATGCAGAAGCTTGCTGTGAAACCTGAAATACAATTTATTAAATTTAGTGTTCCCCCCCAAAAAATACTGGAAAAGAAACTGTTTGTATATCTGGTTTCACCTACACAACAAGTTAAATATCAGGATGAACAGAATATTTGTAATCTAGTATACATCAGAAATTTCTCTTACATTGAAATACATATTCATAATGTGAACTGAAATGTAATGACCTGCTTTCTGTCACTTTGCTGTACATTAACATTAAATTAGCATAATGCTTATAATCGCTAGTGGCACGGAAATCTCAAATAATAACTGATTACTAAGTAAAAGCAGAGAAAATTAAAAACCCCAAACTTAAGACCATACATTTATTCCATTCTGAGGCTACGTCTAGACTACAAAAATAAGTTGGAAAAAGATATGCAAATTGCAAACAGCAATTTGAGTATCTTTTTCCGCTTTTCTGTTGAAAGACGCTTTTCTGAAATTTGGCGCATGTACATGGCGCCAAATTTTGGAAAAACCTGCTCTTTCAACACATCCCTTATGCTTCATAGAATGAGGTTTACAGGGATGGCAAAAGACCACATCCACATTTCTGAAAATTTTTCTGAAAAGCAGATGTGTTTCTTGGACGTAGCATTGCTTTTCCGGATACCTCCAATATCCCAGAAAAGCACAGCAGTCTAGATGTAGCCTGATTAGATTACAAAAAACAGACAATAATAGGTAAGATGTAGATTAGTCTGTCCTTTTTATCTGTATTGTTGACTAGCTTTTTATTTGTTATGTCTATCCTTTATCTATATTGATGCATTTACATAAAGGTAGTTCAAAGATATTGGTTTTATACAAGGTCACTACTAAATGAGACACACACACACACACACACACACACACAATAATGAATAGCCAGGTACTTCTGCATATGTGTGTTTGTGTGTGTGTGTGTGTGTGTGTGTAACCACAAAACATTTTCAAAAGGGAGAAAATACAAACGCATAAAAGAGTGATTGTAAAAAGAGTTTGCGAACATTATAACTTCTACTGTGATTTTTAATGCATACCCTCCATTAGTAGGGATGTTAATAGAATCTGCAAAAGCAGTAGGCCTCAAAGGCACTTTTGTTCCCTCAGGGTGCATCTACACAGCACCTTAAATTTGAAATAAGAGACGCAATTTGTGCTATGAAAATTGCGTATCTTATATTGATTGTATTTCAAAATAGCTTATTTTGAAATTTGGTTTATTTACACAGTGCCAAATTTTGAAATAATGTGCTATTTTGAGACATCCCTTTACTGGTTATGGAGATGCCAGAATAGCACGCCCGTTATTTCAAAAAATATTTCGAAATAATGAATGCATTTCAGACACTATCTGGATGTACCCTTAGTGCTGGGGTATTCTAGGCCCTGGTCTACACTAGGGAGTTATTTTGAAATAATAAGTGGCATGTCCACAGTACCAAGCCTGTTATTTCAAAATATGGGGCTGGTTATTTTGAAATAATAACTCCTGCTTTCCATGAGGAATAACACTTATTTATTTCAAAATAGTGATAGTTTGGATGCTCCACTGCTGCTATTTTAAAATAACTACTCCCCAGAGTCATTCAAAGTAATTACTCCCCAGTGCTTCATGGGGCTCTAAGTTGAGGTTCCGTGTCCACATTAAGGGAGGACTAAGGGAGGCTTCCCTGTAGCATGGACATGCTATTTTGAAATAATTCTTTTGGGAGGTATTTCAAAATAAGTTACAGGCGACCACCGCACTTACAACCTAATTGGTTCCTGGAGAACCGTCATAAGTGAAACCCTTATTGCCCACAGGGGCAATGTTATGAATTCCTGGCCCACTTTGCTTCTTGGGAGTTGTAGTCTCCTGGAGCCAGTGGTGCAAACGGCACCCAGAGCTGGCTGGGGGCTATGCCAGGCAGGTGGCGGCCCTGCGGTGCAGCGTGAATGGCACCCTGAGCTGACGTGGGGCTGTGCTGGGCAGTGGATGGCCCCACAGCTCCTGGAGCAAGGCGTCCATAAATGCAGGGAGTCGCAAGTCAGGTGGTCATAAGTCAGGGGTCGCCTGTATTTTGAAATAAGTTCCTAGTATAGACATACCCCAGATGTCCTGAGGAGCAAAGATCAGAGTGACCACGGCTACACCCTTTCACACTATTCAGTGTATGCTTCTCTCTGCATTGGCACTAGTCTTGAATTTAATGAGAAGGGGGACTTGTTCACAGTCTTTGAACAGTCTAATGTGGCTATCAATACTATAACTAGTATCTGGAATGTGCAATTCTCTGGAACAACCAACTCTAGTTATTGAAAACCTATGCAAGACAAACCACATGCTAGCCCTATGTTATTTAATTATAAATATATTTGGAATCAAATATTTAGTTAATGAGGCAAATCTGTTCTTACCAGTCTTAGGGGGCTAGAATTCGTCAGCTTGAACACCACACAGGCTACTTCTCAGACTGAACAGAGATCCACATGTAGGTAATGTCCAAGGGGAAAAGTTGAGGAATTTAAAATGGGGTTACATCGGTATATCTATGTCACTTGGTGGTGAGGGGAGTGGATTTTCCCACACACCTGAACAACAAAGGTATACCAATGTAAGTCTGTAATGTCACCAGACCTAAAGGACCAAAACTGAGGGGGAGAGCGGCTGGGTGTGTTTTTAAGCAGAGAGAGAGCGAGAGCGAGAGCGAGAGAGAGCAGAACTACAAGACAAAGCTGTTCAGCAAGAGAGCATGTGAAAGAACTCTGGGCTCTGACACACAGAGGATTCCCAGGAAAGGCAGAATGAAAACAAAACTAAAAACGCTAAGGCAGTTGTTTGTTATTTTTCTGTATCTCTCTTGAGCTTTTGGTCTGAGTAGAGAGTCTGTGTGTCACATAGGTCTACAAGAGAGAAACAGTGAATCATAGAGGTCCATAACTTCTATAGAAGTCTGGGATCAAGCAGCATCTCTTGCAGAGGGTTGAGTGAGCAAGCAATAGTTTCTGGCTGGGCAATCGGATGTGGGGACCCATAGTCAAAAACAGGTGCCAGACATTGGTCTGTACCTCAAGTATGTGCTTAGAGTTCGAGTCAGAAACAGTGCCTAATCTTACCAAGCCATAACCATAAGAGACTCAAGACATAGGTTCAGTACAGCAAGGAGGTGAGTGTTCAAGGGGAATAGATCATTCAGAATTTTAGCGCATTATTACAAATGGAAAATGTAATTTAATACCTACCAAAAAAAGCACACAGTACATTTTCTCTTGCTTCTCTTTGTTTTCCATTGTCTATATAGTTGTTCTTTCAGACTGCATGCTTTCTACAACCCTTCCCCCCTCCAGTGCCACAGTATTTTCGCTTTGGAATTTTGTGTCAGCCTGTACATTTCTTTTCTCTACAATAGCTATAAAATGGAATGTGAATTCCAATAATGGTTCTAGTCAAGCTCACAATTGAGATTACTGTAGAATTACAAATAGTTATTTTATTATCATCAAAATAGAAAAAAAAAGTGCTACTCTTCCCAACCTTTGTGTTTTCATTGATCTAGTTCTAATGTTCTTAACCAAGCTTGTAGACACAGCAATACAGATAATTTGGACTTGGTCAACAAATCAATGTAAGAACTAAGTTAAAAAAATGGAATAAAGTTTAGATAAAATAGAATTGTTAGCAGAATTGAAGCATGAATTTCAAGGCTCTGTAAAACTGGTTCTTTGTATCACAAAGATTCCCATCCAGAAATCAATAGTTTTAAACAAGAGTTATATTGAGGCCTTCAACACTACGTCAAGGCAATTCTGGACCCTATCAGTAAGAGTCTTTTCCTGACAGGTGTTTCAAAAGCTGTATGTATTGAGTTTGCAGCACTTGCAACTGGTAAAAAAATATAATGTCTTTATTCTGAAAAAAAGCAATGAAACTATGTGAGTTATACTAGTCAAGCTGCATAAGGAGCTAGCTACAAATCAAATATTCCACTGACAAATAAAACCATAGGGTATGTCTAAACTACAGCGCTAATTGAAACTAACTTATTTCAAATTAACTAATTCGAATTAACTAATTCAAAATAACCCATCTAGACCCAAAAACTAATTTGAATTAGCGTTTTGCTAATTCGAAATAGCGCGTCCACACTGACGCTGGGTCGCATTTAAGGGCAGCTGAAACCGGTTCCAGCAGGGCATCAGGTCAGTAGTTGCTTTGTGTGGTTGCTGTCTGAGGCTGAGGCTCGTGCTTAAAGGGACCCCCCTGGACAGCCAGTCCTCAGCTTTTTCGCTTGCTTGCCTACCTTGCCGAGGGACAGCAAAGAGTTTTCCTCTCTGCCTGCCTGTGTCGGTGGTTCCCATTGGGGACGCCACCGCAGTTCGCACCATGGTGCCAGAGCTCGCCCTGGGCATTCTGCTCCAGTTTTTGGACTTGCTGCTGTAAACCTGCCAGCAATGGCTGGAGGCAGCCTGGCACGATCTGGTGCATGTCAGCCCCCTGCCCTTCCCCCTGGCCTCCTTGGGGGCCGTGGAGGAGCCGCCCGGATGCCAGCGTGCCCGGATGCCAGCGTGCCCCGCCGCATCTGGCGTCTGGACACCAGCAGCGACTGGTGGGACCGCATCGTCCTGGAGTGCTGGGGAGACCAACAATGGACCCAGAACTTCAGGATGAAGAAGGACACCTTCCTGGAGCTCTGCGAGTGGCTCGCCCCTGCTTTGCGGCGATGGGACACTCGCATGAGGCCCGCCATCCCCCTCCAGAAGCGTGTGGCCATCGCCCTCTGGAAGCTCTCCACGATGGACGGCTACCTATCCGTCGGGAACCAGTTTGGCATGGGGAAATACACCGTCGGAGCAGTGCTCATGCAGGTACGGCACTCACCAGCCACTGGGCCAGAGTGGGAGGGGGGGCTGCAAGGAGGGGATGGGCCGCCCCAGGAAAACCGGGGGGGAGAAGGTGAAAGTGCCCTGCACAGGAGGGTTCGGTCTGTCCCGGCCGTACTACACGCCGCCCGCGGCGGCCAGGATCACAGCGGGGGATGCTTCTGGCAGTGGGGAGTGGGGAAGTGCCAGGGAACGAACACTCCCAGCCACCCGGGCACCCCAGTGATTCGCGGTTTGGTGTGTCTCTCTGCAGGTGGTCAAGGCCATCAACAGGGTGCTGCTCCGCAGGGTGGTCCGCCTCGCCGACCCGGATGCGGTCATCCAGGGTTTCGGCACCCCTCGGCTTCCCCAACTGCGGGTGGGCCATCGACAGGATGCACATCCCCATCCATGCCCCGGAACACCAGGCCTCCCAGTATATCAACCGCAAGGGGTACTTCTCCGTCCTCCTGCAGGCCGTGTCTGACCACCAAGGCCAATTCACGGACATTAATGTGGGCTGGTCCGGCAAGGCACACGACACCAGGGTGTTCTGGAACTCCTCCGTGTGCCAGAGGCTGCACGCCGGGACCTTCTTCCCCGACCACCACATCAGGGTCAAGGACGTGGACATGCCCATCTGCCTGGTGGGGGATGCGGCCTACCCCCTACGGCCCTGGCTAATGAAGCCCTACACGGGACACCTCAACCCCTCCCGGCAGGCCTTCAATGCCAGGCTCACCAGGGCCCTCATCATGGTGGAGAGGGCCTTCGGATGCCTGAAAGTATGGTTTAGGTGCCTCCGCACCCACCTTGACCTCGCCAAGCACAATATCCCTCCCGTGGTGGCAGCATGTTGTGTGCTGCACAATTTATGTGAGTGGAAGGGGGAGGCTTTCCTGCCAGCCTGCATGGCTGAGGCTGACCGCATGGCTGGCCAGTACGCGCAGCCCCGCACCGCCGCCATCCAGGAGGCCCAGCGGGGGGCCGTCCAGATCTGGGAAGCCCTGAAGGAGAGCTTCCTGGTGGAGGAGGACTGAACTCTCCCTGCATGCCCCACTGGGGCATTCTTCCACCCTCACCTCCTTCCCCTTTCCCCTCCCTAACTCCCCTTCCTAATGTCAAATAAAGACACCTGTTTGGACAAAAAAAACCTCTTTTATTTTACATAACTGGGGTGGGGGAGGGAGGAATGAGGATGGGAGAGGGGAGGGGAAAACCTGGGAGGAGGGAGCTGGAAGTGGAAGGAAGGGGAGGACGGGAAGGGAAAGCTCAGGGTTCGTGGTCTTGCTGGCTCTCCCATCTCGCAGCACTGCAGGTGCAGGGGCGTTGGGGGGGAGTGGGTGTGGAGGGTGGGGCAGGAGGGATGGGGGGTGCAGAGGAAGTGGAAGGGGGAGCAGGGATGGGAGGAGGAGCGAGAGGTGGGGCGGCCGCAGGGGCTGGAGCAGGAGGAGGCAGGAACCTGTCCACCAGGGTCTGGAGGTGACCTCTGAGGGCACGGCCCTGATCCTCCAGCGCCTCCAAGCTCCGCTGCCGCAGCTGCAGGTCCTCTTGGACCCAGTGCTCCTGGGTGCGGAGCTGCTGCCCCAATAGCCGCAGGTGCCACTGCTGGTAGTCCTCCAGGTTCCCGGTGTGCCTGCTGGCCCAGGTGCGGGTGGCTGTTGCAGGCGGGGTGGTGTGCCCTGCAGTCCCAGGTGCTGCAGCTGTGGTGAAACAAGAGAAGTGGTCAGTCCTCCTTGGGGACACAGTGGGTGAAACCCAGCCCCCCTCTGCAAGGCGAGGTTGGCGTGTGGGGAATGGGCCAGGGCTCCTGCATGACACTCAGCTGCTGCTCCATGGTGGGCAAGGCCCAGGCGCACGGTCCCTGGGATCCCTCTCCACCACCCCCCCATACACATAAGGGGAGCATGATGGCACTCACATGTGGAGCCCTCTCCGGCCTCAGACGACACAGCAGATGTGCTCTGTGGGATGACTCGGGGGTCCTGGGTCCTGGGCAGGCTCCCTGCAGGCTCCTGCAGCTCCTGGCTCTCGGCGTCCTCCTCTTCCTCCGTTTCTGCCCCGGGGTCGACCACCACCCGGGGGGGCATGGACTGCGTGAGCCCCCAGGATGCGGTCCAGGGCCTCAAAGTGAGGGCAGGCCTCTGGGTCGGCCCCTGGTTGGGAGAACCTGGAGTAGGCCTGCCGCAGGTCCTTAATTTTGCAGCGGACCTGCTCCTGGGTCCGCATGTGGCCTCTGGTGGCCAGGCTGCCAGCCATGCGGCTGTAGACGGCCACATTCCTTTGCCTAGTGCAGAGATCGTGGGCATTGGAGGCATCCCCCCAAACCTCGATGAGGTCCACGATCTCCCCACTAGACCAGGCCCTGGGCAGGCTCCTGGGAGCCACCAGCCTGGTCCTGGGAAGAGGTGGAGGGCTGGGTGGCAGCGGATGGCTGGCTCATCCTGGGCCAGGTGCAGGGTCTTCTGGCTGGATGCTGGCAGGCTTACAACTGGCACAGGCACCGTGGGCAGACTGTGCTCCTTTAAGGGCTCTAGGGCTGGGAGGGGGACAGAAGAGTTTTCCTGGTTTGGCCTAGAGTAGCCACCAGGGCAACCTGGGAAGGGCTAGCCTCCAGCTAGTTCGAATTAAGTGGCTACACAGCCCTTAATTCGAACTACTTAATTCAAACTAGGCGTTACTCCTCGTAGAATAAGGTTTACCTAGTTCAAATTAAGCGCGCCGCTATTTCGAATTAAATTTGAAATAGTGGTTTGCATGTATAGCCGCTATTAAAGTTAGTTCGAACTAACGGCTGTTAGTTCGAATTAACTTTGTAGTGTAGACATACCCATAGAGAGCTAGTATAAACTTGGTGAGTTTTAAAATTAATTAAGATAAGCTAATTAAGATACGTTAAGTTATATATGGGATATACATTGTATAAAAGATGTCTTACTGAATTTCTTTCAAGTCAGAGGCTTTTGTTTTTCTTTTCCAGTTTACAGCCTTATATTAAGATAATTGTGATTCTAGTGCTTATAATGGTTACATTATATTTAAGGCATCATCCATGACTGATTATTTCAGGTTCTGCATAAGAAGATTAAAGGGTGAATATTACTGATTACACCTAACAAAAGCACTGGCTACAACAGGCAGCACGTTTTACATGTAATGAAAGCTGAAAAAAATGTTTAGCAAACAAAAACAAAACCCTGAAATGATTTCAACATACTAATAAAAAAAAAGTCTGTTGAATTCAAATATAGATAACATCTTGTTAGCTGCAGGTATGATCTAGGAGAGGGAAAGAGACCCATGTACAGATAACAAAAAGTTCAACTGCACTATTTGTAGGAGTACAACAAGAACACAATCTAAAGAGACAGGAATACGATGTATGTTGACCCTTTTCTGTTCACCTTTTGACAAAAGAAATGTAATTATTTTTTCTCGTCTTCTTAAACTTTTGTTACAGAGATGAAGAATCTGGATTATCCTTCTTGATAATAGAATACTGCATCTTGCCCTTTGTTATTTTGTACTTTAATGGACTGGCTATTAGCTTAAACTATGGGGAAAGTTGTTTCAGCCAACTGAAATTCAGTGGCATTATGACCTTTCAATTTTCTGTATGTGACTATCTCATATATTATATTGGACATGACATTTTGCTACACCACCTTCTTGACCTCAGTTTTAACACTTACAGGAAAGGTCATAACCCATTGCTTAGTCTAAATTTTGACCTCAGATGCTCATACATTGCTCACATTAATTTCACATTTAAGTCAACAGGAATTATATTCATGGATACCCAGGAAAGAATGTGGTTCTTTGGGCTGAAGATCACACACACACACAAACAAGGATTGATTACCACTGTCATAATAACTGTATTATGTTCTTGTTGACTTAAATGTGAAATTAATGTGAGCTACGCATGTGCATCTTCAGTTCTAATATTCCTGTCTGGTGATACAGTAAGAAGCACTGGCCCACATCTTCTTCCACTATCTCAAAAATCTACTTTGAGACTCCAAAATACAAGCTGAACCTCTGTAAACCAGGACTCTCTAATCCAGCAGGATTTTCCAGTACCAGAGAGTCCCGGTGGAGGGCTTGCAGCTGAGGGATCCCTACAGCTGGGCTGCCTGGAGGGAGGAGGAACCCACTGTACCCCAGCAGGGCTGTCTGGTGGGGCCATAGCATGTCACGTGGCAGAGGGGCTGCCTGGAAGAGCTGAGAGCCTAGTGTGCTGGGAGCTGAACTGCCCAGCTTAGGGTACGTCTACACGTACCCTAAGTCGTGTAGATGATTCTGAGATAAACCCCTTAGTTTGAATGAACAGTTAAACCTCATGGAATGGGGGTTTATCTCAGAATCGCACTTCTCTGCCGCGTGTAGACGCGGACAGTTACTTTGGGCTAGTCAGTTTCCAAAACGGCGACCGGCAGGAGCGGCCCGAGGCCAGCTGCAGCAGCTGGCGCCCCAGGCGGAAGGCGCGATCAGCGCCCCCGCCTGCACGGCCGTCAATGGCCGTGACGTAATCACGGGGCACCCCAGCACCCTGTGATGTCATCATTGGGCGCCCGGGCCAGCGGCGCCCTAGGCAACTGCCTAGTTTGCCTAGGCTCACGGGCCGCCCCTAGCGACCGGTCAGGAAATGCTAATCAAGCGCGGGATATTTAAATCCCACGCTTCATTAGCAATTTCGGTCGCCCTCATTAGCCTCCCTAGTTCGAACTAGGAGGCTAGTGTAGATGTACCTTTAGTGAAGGGAGGTGGAAGGGAATTGCAGTGCAGTGGGGCTAGTGGTGAAGGCGGGGAACTGACCGGGAGCTGGTGCAGGGCTGGCGGGGCTGGTAGCAGGGGCACCAGAAATGACCTCCCCTGGTCTGGCAAAATCCCTCATCCAGCACTGGTCAGTTCCTGAGGGTGCCAGACCTTGAAAACATGACCCCCTGCAGACACACACAGCCAAGAATGCAATTAAAAAGAACCCAAGAAGTAATGGGCTCCATATGCAGAAAGGGAGATTTATGTAAGATATTAGGGGGAAAATTCCAATAAGTTAAGTACTTAAGGCCTCCAAATGAGGTTATGGAGTCCCCATCCTTGGAAGCTTTTAAAAATAAGTTGGGCAAACCCTGTCAGGGTGGTCTAGGTTTATTTTGTCCTATCACAGTACAGGTGGCTGGACTTAATGACTTCCCAATGTCTCTTTCAGCCCTATATTTCTATGATTCTGTAACATGGTGGGGAACCTTTTTGGATTGGGGGCTGCTGACCCACAGAAAAATCAGTTGGGGGCCACACATAAGTGAGAAACAAAACAAAAACCCCTCACTGAATGTGGCCCCTGACTGAGAAGAAGAAAGAGACACTCCCCACATTCCCCTTGCACATCAGAGCCTAGGGGGCCAGGCTAGTAGATTTTGTGTGCTCCAGCTCTGCAGTTGGATAGCAGAGAGGCTGGAGCACCAGCATTGGCTCCTCAATTCTGGGAGGGAAGCCCTGAATATTGGGGGCTGGATCCAGGCAAGCAGCCCCCAGGCCTCAGGTTCTCCACCCCTGTTCTATACAGATGCATTTAAAGTCCTATGATGTTCTTTAGACCAGTTTCATGATTTTGGGACCTGACTCATGATATCTGGATGTTTGTGTTTCACGTTTATACGATGCAGTCTTCCCTGACAATGAATGGGCATGAGAGAAAACCAGTGGTAAACTGCTTGACTGGCTGAAGTGAATAGAGACCAATGATGAACAAAAGATGGATTGTTAAAGAACTGCTTGACCCTTATGGAATACTGTCTTGGTGGATGAGCTGCCAGGACTTCTCTAAGCTGATCTGACTACTGCTAGGAATGTGGCTGTCAATGAGAAATGGTCCAGGGAGCAATCTAACAGACTCACATAGTAGTTCCATCAATTTGGAGAGCACCACATAAGTCTCACAGTAGGAGTAGCTCCCAAGTGGATAGTAGCCCTTTTTAAAAATCTCAGCAATACCACCTAGTTCTTTACATCAGTAGATCTCAAAGCACTTTCATATCACTGTCTCCAATTTATAGATGGGGAAACTGAGGCCCAGGTGGAAGAGTGTCTTGCCTAAGGGTACCCCAGCAGAATAGGTCAAGAATGGAACCAAGGAACCGTGGGTTCAGGTCCAATCATCTATCCACTAGAAAACAGTACTTGAGCATGTGGGTGAAAGAACTAAATAGCAGTCAAGGATGCATACACTGGGGTGCACTGAGATTAGAGAGGGACTGTATTTCTTTAAATGAAGTAGGTAGACTAAAATGGATGTACTAGTGAGGATCAGAGCCTTTTTCATCTTTTCCAGAGAATGCAGGGGGGGAATATTATGGTTTCTTTTGAAGATAGGGAACAGATGTGCACCATGAGCTAATGCACAGCTGTGACAGCACCAAAAAGTCCCAAAGCCATATTAATGGGAGTTAATTAGTGCTCAACACCTTGGAAAGGCACCTATCACTTTGGAGGATCAGCCTCAGGATTTAAACAATAACTCCTGCCCCCCTACATAGCAAAATCAGGGTGGAAATTCTTCAGATTGCCAGAACTTCCACTGCAACTGAGAGCAGAGTAAAACAAACACTCACACATTTTCATAATTTAGCATTATATATCAAACAGGAAAACTTAATAGAAGTACAAACCAAATTGTATTGTTAATGAGGCAAGGGTGCTATATAATTACATCTTCATTTCTCTGTTCATAGGTACCAGTAACAAAAAGCACCTGGAGCTCACCTGAGAGGTGAATCTAGAATTCAGTTGCTGTAAAGTAATTCACCCTATAGCCTCATTTTACATTACCCTCTGGTATTTAAAATATTAATGAGCTGCTTGACTCCAAATCATCAGGGTTCTTAAAAGCCTCTATTAATTCAGTAAATTAATCTGGCATTTTCTCACAAAACCCTTTATGCACAGCCATAACCCATTGTAGTTTCCTTTTTTATAACAATTTAATCATTGCAGCATCTCACATGAATGTGTTCGGGGACTCACATTGCAAAGTGAGGCTAAATTGCTGAGGCATCATAAGTAGCAGTAGCATTTTTATAAGTAGAGCTCTGAAGGGCAGTGATACACTCATATCTACACCTTTTTCATGTGGGTTGATAAGGGTTATTTTTAAATATTTGTTACTTCTAGGCCTTTGTGTTACCCAAAATTACAAAATGCATTTAGAAAACATATTTTCACCAGGTTTAAACATGTACCTTTTGACAGCTCAAGGGATCTCAATGCCTTTACTATCTATTAAAAATGCAATCAAAATAATCTCTTAAAAATGCAACATGAGTCCAAAAACCAAAAGGAAGAACAAAACCCAGATGCATATTCTCACCACAGATCCCAGCCGCAACGACAGGATTTCTGTCTCCACTGCATGTGCCCTTTTGAGAATGGTGGAGAAATAGATGGGCTTTGCAGAAAGTCTTGAAGGTCAGAAAACAATTTCCCCCATTCAAGAAATTATGTACATCTGGGTCACGGTGTGAGAATGAAACTATTGGAGGCTTTGTGCTATGTGTGGTTTTGCTGCAAAGTTGAGTACTCTAAAAACAGAAAAGAAGAGAAAGTTGTACCATATGTCTGCTGCCTGAGACTGTAGTCCTGTACAGATGAGCAAATATATTCTTATTGCTATCTACCCTTAGAGCAGCTGGAGGAGCACACAATAAAAGCAGATATCTTTTGAGAAGCTGCATTTTACTGAAGCCTCTAGGCCCGGGCATATTTGCAACAAGGTGGATCTGAAGTAATGCTGGTTTCAGCTCCTAGAGCTCTAGTCCATGCCCAGTAGACTAGTCTTACTCCTCTTCCATGACTAGCTGGGGAAATGAAGCCTCATCAATGAGCTAATTTCAATTTAATGTACTCGGTTTCTAATGTGCTACAAATTGTTCCACAATATAATCACATCATAATTTGTATAGACTGAAATTGTAAAGCCAAAAAGTTAAAAATTAGAACTTGATTACTCATGTTGCTTATATTTTTGTCCTATAAAATTCGTAGACTGATCTATTTGTTATGAGGAAAAAAATCTACATATTCTTTTCAATCTTCATGGATTTATAAACAGAATAATTTTTTTAAAATTTCTCCTCTCTCATCAGCTGCACCACACATTGAGGACTGCACAGGCATTTTTTTAAAGTGCAAATTATTTTAATGCTGAGGAAGATAAGATTAGGATTGTTATTCCTTTTAAAAAGATAAATCTAATAAAGTTGCTTGCAAATTTGGATGGGACATGAGAATGTTGCTAACTATCAAAACATAATACAGGCAACATAAGATACCTTCTGCTTTTGCACAGGATTTATATATTGGTACAAAGCATTAGTACTAGAAGATTGACGCTCTAGAGATTGATTTTTCAATTTAGCAGGTCTAGTATAGACCCACTAAATCAAATGCTGAGGGCAGCCCCCACCATTGTCTGGTACTCCTCCTTCTGCAAGGAGTAAGAGAAGCTGATGGGAGCACATGCTCTCGTCAGCCTCTCGCTGTGTGGATGACTCCACGGCTTGATTTAAGGTAAACTGAATCTAGCTATGCATTTTGTGTAGCTGGAGTTGCATACCCTAAGCCAACCCACCTGGTCTAATATAGACCAGGCCTAAGAAGTTTTGCTGTACATTATGTTTTCCACAGAAAACTTTTCAAAACAAAAATAGGCTACACTTTGTTAGACTCTATCTGGATAAAACAAAAAGGATAAAACATGTTGTCTGAATGCACTATGATGTAAAGTTGTTGTTTCATCTCCTATTACATGGCAGTGGTGGAATTCTAACACCATGGTAAAGAATGCCCCCAAAAGAAGGCCCTATTTTCTAATAGCCTCAGCTTTTGACAGCTTCAAAATCCAACTCCTGATCTACATTTTTAGCTTGAGCCAATTTTTTACCCCACTGCCCAGAATCTTACTTTGATGGCAAGGCATGGTAATGTTGTGTTAGTTGCTACGTGTGCTGGCTATTAGATATTGGTGGTCAGATATGCAACTAAACTTATTTAAAATGCACTGTAAATTGATGATTTCAGATATCTATTACTTCCAGTGTCAAACAGATTTATGCCATCTAAGGATCTCACCTTGGAGGTCAGAGTAAGAGACTGGGAGTGAAAGTCAGGTTAAC
This sequence comes from Rafetus swinhoei, assembly GCA_019425775.1. Taxonomy (NCBI): domain Eukaryota; kingdom Metazoa; phylum Chordata; order Testudines; family Trionychidae; genus Rafetus; species Rafetus swinhoei. The sequence goes on from CM033427.1 coordinate 63,990,735, forward strand.
TGGATATCACTCTTGTCTGACAATAATTCACAGAGTGATTCAGACAAATCATTTAAATAAACAAAAATACCTACAGATTATCTGTAAAATGGGTTGAAATAATACTGTATATTTGTGCAGGGGTAGTTATTTCATTTGTTTAATTTTGGATTTAATTAATTTTGCGTAAATTACACGTTTAATGACCAGGATATGGTTCAAATTCACCTAAAATAATTGAGGTTTATGATCTTTGCATAGTGCTTTGAAACCTAGCAAAAAGGGTTTCAAATACAAATATTGTAATTTATGCATTTTGATTGTCTGTTCCATGATCTTTATAACTGTCTGAGTAACAGAATTAAAAGTTATTCTGTAGGGCTCCCCTCTTCCTCATTCACACACAGTAGCAGTTCATTATACGGAATTCAGGATATTCTCCTGATAATTTTAACAGAAAATGAACAACTGTACTAGAGGTGGTCTACTTCCAGTAGCGAAAAACGTGCATATTGCATGCAAATCCTGCTGGCTGATATATCCAAGGATTTTGAAAACATTATTAGCAAGGGATTATGAAAGTACCTAATATGAAGATAAAAATATGCTGATCTAAGTAATTCAAGGAGGGTAAATTTAATAGGAAGTCTACTCAAAAGTTGAAGAAATTAAGTTTCAAAATTTACTGCTGTTTTAATTCCCATACTGTGTTGAGCTTTGTAGCATAAAATACGTATAATTTTCTTTCAACCATGTTTGAGTTTAAAGTATGACAAGTATTTGATTTTGCAGTTCACCTCTGTGTATAATAGCTTGAGGCAATAGAAAAAGGACTGCCTTTGGTATTAAGAGCTGAAAATTCTCTTTATTTGACTCATCTCCAGAAGGGGACATGGGCAATTACTGCCTAATTTGTGTGCACAAGTACCATGACTGAGTAGTCAAATGGAGAAGCTGTACATACAAGTCAGGAATGAGATTTGTAACTGACCATTTGTGTACACAACTGCTCAGTGTACATGAGAAATTGTGGTTATACAAAAAATACGTACAGAATGGAACTTATTTTATTTTGAGAATTAGGTTCCTAATTTTTAATCTATTTGCTCTATAAATGTCTCCTGATGTTCCACGTTAAAATAATCTTGAGGGAGCAAAATATGAACAAGATTTGTTTTTTTTCTTTTCAATGATTTTGATGGAAAAGGCTGGAATATATACTTCCAAAAGGGAAAAAAAACAGTCTATTACCTTGTAAATTTATAAACAATCTGCGTAAGAATGTCATATATATTAAATAAGATTATATTTCTCTCATACATAGACTTAATTTGTTGAGAAAAATATATACTCTAAAGCAACATTCCCTTACACAAGTGAGCTAGTTATTGGGATGTTGTTTCTTTAGGAGAGTTAAAAATGGGAAAACACAGTTCAATTTAAAATATCCTGGAAGATGGAGTAGAAAAGCCATAAAGGTTACAGAGGAAAATGTCTGTGCTGAAGAGCCAGAGAATATCAGTAGAGGCTTCTGAGAAAATAAAAGCTTTTAACTTTTGCTTTGCTTTTGGTCAGGATCCTTTGAGGAGCCCCCAAGGGAGAAGGAAGAAAAAGAGATGCCTAAGAAAGTATTAAGGGATCCTTAAGGAAGCTTTAAATTAGGAATTTGTACTGAAAACTAAAATAAATTATACACATGAATGGACTTGAAGTTTCACTCTCAGGGTGTATCTAGAGAGCACCCATCTGTCGGAATAAACTATGCAATTTGCGCTACACAAATTGTGTAGCTTATTCAGAGTCTAAGTCGAAAGAGTTAAATTTGAAATTTGGTGCTGTGTGGACAGTGCCAAATTTCAAAATAAGGCACTATTCTGACAAATCCCTTAACCCTCGTGGAACAAGGTTTACAGGGATGCTGGAATAACGTGCCTGCTATTTTGGGAAATAGTGGGAGCGTTTAAAAACATGGCGTTGCTATTTCAGGATACTTCCAGTATCCCGAAAAAATACTGCAGTCTAGACATACCCTCAGTTACACAAGGGTAAATCTAGACTAACTCCATTGGTTATAATGGAGTAAAGGAAAATTAAAAAATAAAAATACCTATTAAGTATGAAATATTTGGAACAAACTCCCAGGCCTTGTTTTGGGGTAGAGAGACCTCCATAAGTGCTGTAACCAGGAGTGCTGCTGCACCTCTTGGTTTTAAGTAGTTTCTGTCATAGACAGGCTGTATTCAGTTTGTTCAATAGCTCTCAACAGCCCCGCTATAAAAATTATTCCAGCTCCCCTGGATCCCACCTACAGCATTTTTTGATTCAATCCAGAAATCACTTCAACATCCCTAGTGCCAACGAACAGTCCAAGTGCCCCTCCAAAATCAGTTCTTTAGTTACAGACCAGGACATCTCCTTCCCCGTTGGCCCTTGCTGACTCTTGCATAGTGAGACAAGCTTTTAATCACCACGCAGACAAGCAACTCCCATTGTCTTGCCTCTGAACTCAAACTCTCAGCATGCTGTGTCCTTGCAACAGTACGCTGCTGCATCCTGTGTAGTCTCTTTCAACAGTATCCCCATCCTCCAGTCAGAGGACAGATGGCAGGATGGGATGTCCTTCTAGTTTTGTAACCACACACAGCTCTGGTAGCAGGCGGATGGACTTTTCACTATAGTTACATGTGAGCTATGGACTCCACACTTAAAAAGGAAAAGGAACATTTAATACTCTATTTAGAAAATAAATGTGCTTAAAAATGGAAAATTCCTATGATCAGCTGCAAGTTTCATACCAATGCATACAAAGCTGTGATTGTGGCTGTAGAAGTGCAGCAAGATAGAAAAGTCACTTATATGGGAAATACCAGGTGATGCTTACTGTTTTGAGTAGAGTTCCCACCTCAGTCTTCATATATGTGATATTAATAAATTTCATTAATGGATAACAGGTTTTTTATGGATTTAGCTGCCCCTTTTTATATAGTTCATGCTGCCTAGAGACAGAAAATGGCAGACACATTGAGTGAATGTCCAGAATCTTCCACCTTGCAAAATGTCAATCAATAGCTGTGAGTGGGGATTAGGGGAGTTAAATTCACATGGAAATTAAGTGATTGTGTAGAGAGTATAATAACTGATTCTGAAAAGAAGGATAATAAGATGAGTTGTCATTTCAAAATAAGAGTCCAGATATACCTAGTGAAGTATCCCAGTCAAGTGTGGCCCTGTTTAGGTCTGAAGAACTCCGGTATCTTTGCCTTCCTTAACCACATGCAAATCAAGATATATTCAATAAAAGAGAAATATTCAAGATATTTGTAGAAGAGAAATTACCCAGGAACAATTAACAGAGCATTTTCTGCTCTGCAGAAGACTGACATTAGTAGACTGCATACATTTATGTAGGAAAAAAATCCATAAAACAATAAACCATATATCTACTGTTTCCAAACAAAGCAATGTCAGCTAAACCACAGAGAAACTCCACAAAGCATCCACATATATTTTATTAAAAAAAATAAAAATCTTTACCTGACTCTGCCAATCAGAAGCTTCAACAGACATTTAAGCTATCTTTAACTGTCATCTCACTTACTGCGTGTCTGCTACATGCACATAATTATGATCTCTAAAATCTAGGACATTTTTACAGGCCATTTTCTTTTGTAGTGCAACAGAAACAGTATTCAGCTTGCCTGAGTGTACTCACAATGGATGGCTTCCAGTTAATGGCTGAGCTTCAGAGAACCTTTGTATTTAGATAGTATGATGGGAGTTATTTATTGCCTCTATAGTCCCTCTGCTAAAACCAATAGGGCAGAGCAATATACAATGCTTCTATTGATTGGCATCTCTTATTTTAAATACACATCATTTTGCAGATGGAGCTATACAAAGAAAGGCCTCTAATGAGAATACCTTTAGTCACTGTATTGTATTCAGACAGCAGCCATTAGGGAGACATCAAGCAGAAACTGAATGTGATCGGTTTGCCATTTGTAGACCATGGTTTTCTTGGTTCATTCTTAATATTGCAGGTCTTCTTATCAACACTAGATGAGCAAGCCCTCACGCATGCCTGCATGTATAGAGAAGTTTGGGAGGAGAGAACTGATAATAAGGATTACTGAAAAGGATAGTTTGAGAGCAGTGCCTGAAGCAAAGAAATTAAACTCTGGAGATAGTCCAGATAGTAAAGTGGAAGAAGCAGTGTGAGAGTTGTAAACTACGAATTCAATTTGGTCGCCAACTAACATGTATACAGCTGATGGCTGCAGTCAATCCTCGTTATGCTTCTGAGAGGATTTCTCTAATGCATAACTCTCACACAGGTTCTGCTGGTTTAAGATTAACACCTGATTTTTTTAAACTGAATTGTCTCATTCAAAGATCTGATGAACTGAGTCATCTTAATTGGCGCTTTAACACCACTTTCCACATAATTCAACACCTTTAGCTCAGCTTTATTAAGCAGGTTTATAAACTAGTATCTGCATTTGGTGTTAAGTGAGGGATTTCAGTTGAGTTAAGAGTTTTTCCTCCCCAAATCAAGTTATTTCAAAGTCTAAAATAGGTCAGTCAAGGGACGTGATTTAGAAGGGTCCTATCTACAATTCAAGTGCTACAGTGAACAGCTGTAGCAACAGGCGGGATTCTACCACCACTGCAGTTAATTCACCACCCTAAAAGGCTGAAGCTAGGGTGAGAGAAGAATTCTTCCGTCAACCTAGTTTTATCTGCACTGGGCTAAGTTGGCATAATTATATCTTTTCAGGGGTGCAAGTAAGAAATGTAGCTGTGTCAATGTAAATTTTCATTGTACATCAGCCCTTAAAATCATAAACTGACAATGGAAGCAGGAACTGCTCAGAACTAAGTTTGGCCCCAATTGAGGGATGCCAGGTTGTCCAGATAGAGACAAGTGTGGTGTTTGGAGAACAGGTTTCTGAAAGCTTTACCAACCTCCAGACAGAAAAAAAAAAAAAAAAAAAAAGATAGATACAGTGAGTCAATAGCCACAATCCTCTGCCCTATGATGAGGAACAGGAAAAGTTTGAAGTCTACACAGAAACCCAGAGAAAGCCAAGAAAATCAAGGAGAAAGCAAATATTTATAGGATCAGGAGATTTTTTTATCTCAATGACAACATTCTGGATGGACTGTAGGGAGAGTGCAGGAACTAAGGGTATGTCTACACTGCCACCCTAGTTCGAACTAGGGTGGCTAATGTAGTCATTCGAACTTGCAAATGAAGCCCGGGATTAAAATATCCCAGGCTTTATTTGCATGTTCCCAGGCACCGCCATTTTAAAATGCCTGGTAGTTCGAACTCCCTGCCCGCGTCTACATGCGGCACGTGCTAGGTAGTTCGAATTAAAGCTCCTAATGCGAACTACTGTTACTCCTCCTGCAATTAGGAGCTTTAATTCGAACTACCTAGCCCGTGCTGTGTGTAGCTGCAGGCAGGGAGTTCGAACTACCGGGCATTTAAAAATGGCGGCGCTAGAACAGCAATAAAGCCCGGGATATTTTAATCCCGGGCTTCATTTGCAAGTTCGAATGACTACATTAGCCATCCTAGTTCGTGGCTAGTGTAGACATACCCTACGAGAAGTTAGAAAAAGGAAGGCAGAACATTCTAAAAGGTAGATTATGGATTAGCGACCGGACTCATGAAAAACAGTCAAATTCTGCAGCATTGTTGCAGAAAAACTGTCCAAGTATGATGTTGACCTATATGAGATGGGAGGAGCAGAATAAAATCAAAAACAGATTTGGGGGACATGGTGGCATTCACAGTAATAGAAAAAGGAAACAAGAGGAGAAAGAAAGAGAAACCAAACCATGTCCTAACTTTCATGTGAGTAATGTCAAATTCATATATAACCTTTCTTTTGCATATATATATTTCTTTTGCAAACTGGCATGTAAAAAAGATCCAGATACTCTGACAATCTCAAGTATCCCTGGGCGTTCATCCATCATCACATTCATTGTACTCAATGTCTGCGAGAACAAAATGAGCAGAAATTATTCAATGCTTCATTGAATTATTGCATGTCAGTGTTATCACAAAGACCATTACATGAAATGAATGTTTTTATTTAATTTTATTTGCCTCGTGGAGCCTCTCAGCAAGTCAGGACATGGAGCTATAGTCAGGTTATCTGTTCACATAAAATTCCTGACAGCTCTTAAAAATGTCAAGACACGGGAATCTTATATTCAGTGATGCCAACTGAATTACAGTGGAATGAGCCAGTTCAAAAAATACTGGTATCTCTGAATATATCATAGCTAGCTATAGATAAATATATGTAAATATTTTGCTAGAGATTAGCCATATAGATGAAAAATATGTCATGTGGCAGTAATTGACAAATTCTGACTTTTTTAATGGTAGTCACTATATCACCACCAAGCAGGCAATATGTAGATAAAATAATAAGATGTCCATGCTACTCTTAATATGGATGTGACAGATGTTTTATATGGGTAAATATATTATCAATATAATACACACGTATATATACACATTTTCCATTAATTTATCCAAACTTCCACATATGCAGTATTTATGCGTATACTTGTGTTTGAAACCAAACAAATGGTACATATGTAGAGATGACATTCGGGAAATAAAGTTGCAGAACCATGTGATCAATTTACGTATGTACCTTTCATTATCTCACCTACTCTGCCTCCTAATTTATTTCCAGCTGAATTTATTCTAACATATCAAGCCTGTAAGAAGTTTCAAAGAGCTGCCAATGTTTTTTTAACGAAATGAACCTATTTTGAAATGATGTTTCTTCTTTTGCACAGAATATGAGATTTCCTCTCCTTCCACAATTATACTGGGGTAAGATTTCAGACTGGACAATATTCTGTGCTGGACCAGTGACAGATTTAATATCTGATACTCTCAAGTATCAGAGGGATAGCCGTATTAGTCTGGATCTGCAAAAGTGACAAGGAGTCCTATAGCACCTTGTAGACTAACAGATGGATAAGCAGTTGTGGCAAAGACCCACTTTGTCAGATGCATCTGACGAAGTGGGTCTTTGCCCACGAAAGCTTGTGCTCCAATCCATCTGTTAGTCTACAAGGTGCTATAGGACTCCTTGTCGCCTTATCTGATACTGTCTCTCATCATGGCTAAAATGTTATATAGTGGTTACACCTAAAATGTCTAAGTATTTTAAAGTTTTTAGCAGTTTGAGAGATTTTCCATTTTCAGAGTCTGGAATGTCAATAGAAGTGGTACTCAAGAGTACAAAATATCATTTCTGTACATGGGAACCTCATATAACTGGGAATTCTCCACGTTTCCAGAGAGAAACAGGGAGACTGCAGGAGCTAAGAGACTTATGGTCCTAGAAGGTCCAAGAGCCTGGACTATAAAGTTGAGATGATTTTGTGCATATGATGTTGTTACCATTGCTCTAATGGTAACTAAGGCATTTTGTATTTCAGGCAAAGGGCCATAAAAAGTAGCACGACATAATTCTGAAAAAATTACTGGAAATTTTTCTTTTTCCTGTAATACTTATGGAATACACAGAATAATTGTTATAATTTTTTATTATTTGTATTTCAGCAATGCCCAGGAAGAGGGCCCCATTGTTACAGGCACTATACAAAATGCTAAGTTAGGGTGCGTCTACACTGCACCCTAATTCAAAATAAGATATGCAATTTGTGCTAGGCAAATTGCGCATCTTATTTTTATTTAATTTTGAAATAGGCTATTTCAAAATTTAGCATGTCTACACGGTATCAAATTTTAAAATAAAGCGCTATTTCAAGCCATCCTTTAAGCCTCGTGCAATAAGGTTTACAGGGATGGTGAAATAGCGCGTCTGTTATTTTGAAAAACATTTGAAATAATTAGCACATTCCTTGGATTCGGGGTAGCTATTTCAGGATGCCCCATAGGGTTTCCAATCTAAACAAACAAGAGAGAGAAATAGTGGGTGAGGAAATTGGCACAGGAATCTAAAACAACTTATCCAAAAATTGCATGGTGGGGGAGTCAGGAATAAAGCTTTAGGTCTCCTAATCTCTCTTTCTGCTGTCTTATCTGCATTTCCACTGTGGGTAAGATACTTAACAGCCAAGACATGTGCTATGCAGCCAACTACCTTCCATGTGAAGGGAATAAGTACACGGATCATATGGCAGCAAGTATGTGTCTAAGAATCAGAAATGCTGGGTGAATGGAGGGCAATCTCAGTTCAGTGAAGAAAGAGATTCCAGAAAATGCTTAAAAGGTGTGGGGTGGGGGGAGTATTGTAAGTGTCAATGGGTCTCAGCCACGGCATAATTTTTTAAATTAAAACTCAAGCTGGGTCTGAGGAGGGTACTCAAAACACTGTTTTACCAAAGCTCCTGCTCCCAGATTAGGATAGCCCTCCCCTGCCTTTTTAATAGTATTTCAAACACTGAGGCTATGTCTAGACAGCAGGCTTCTTTCAGATGAAGCTTTTCCAGAAGAGATCGTCCGAAAAAACTTCCAAAAGAGAGCATCTACACAGCAAAAGCTCATCGAAAAAGCCATCTGCTTTTTCAAAAGATAGCGTCCACACTGAATGGACGCTATCTTGCATTTAAGATGTGATTACTATGGACAGAGTGGATACCAGGGCACTTGTGCTTTTTCCTCTTTCCTCTTCTTTCGAAAGAACTCCCTCTTCCCCGTCCACACATGCCTTTTTCCAAAAGAGCTCTTTTGGAAAAAGGCTTCTTCCTCATAGAAAGAGGTTTACCAATGTCAGAAAAACCCCTCTGTTGTTTTCCTTTTTTTTTTTTTTTTTTTGAAAGAACATGATTGCAGTGTGGATGTAAGTGAAGTTTTTTTGGAAAAATGGCCATTTTTCTGAAAAAACTCTGCAGTATAGACACACCCTGAGTCTAAGACAATGTTTCTCAAAGTGGTCTGTGAAACCACTTTGAGAAACTTGTTAAATGGCCACTCGGCGTGTTTATTTACCAGCACTATGACCATGGAGCTTTGCAGCTCCCATTGGCTCCATTTCACCATTTGCAGCCAAGGGAAGCCATGTGAAGCAGTGGCTTGGCCCATTCCACTTCCTAAGGCTACCCTTGGCTACAAACAGCAATAGGAGCCATGAGGCTCTATGATCGCAGCCCACTGGTAAGCAGTGTTGCCTCTAAGCTGCATGTCAGCACAGCTTCACAGGTGATTAATCAGCCCCACACAGTCAGTCAGCTCCTCCATGTAGGGAGCCTTGAGCTTCTGACTGGGTGGGGCTGATTAATCACCCATGAAGCTGTGCTGCCATGCAGCTTAGAGGGAACACTGCTGGTAGATAAACAAACTGGAGTGGCGAGTTAACAGGTCTCTCAAAGTGGTTTCAGGGACCACTTTGAGAAACACTGGTCTAAGAACATTGAATAGTCCTGTGGCACCTTAGGGTACGTCTACACTGCAACACTATTTCAAAATAACTAATGCTATTCCAAAATAACAGTCTGTGTCTACACAGTGGGCAGTTATTTTGAAATAGTGTCAAAATATTGTCTAGCTGGATGACTTCTTACTCTGACTCCTGTAACCCTCATTGTACGAGGAATAAGGGAAGTTGGAAGAAGAGTGTTCTATTTCAAATTAAGTGCTGTGTAGATGCTTCCTATTTCAAATTAAGATACGCAATTGACGTAACTCAATTTGTGTAGCTTATTTCGAGTTAAGCACTGAGGTGTAGAAGCCCCTTTAGAGATTAACAAAAATATAGAGAGTATCATGAGCTTGCGTATGCTCATCTGATGAAGTGGGTTTTACCCATGAAAGCTCATGATACTATATATATTTGTTAGTCTCTAAGGATATGTCTACGCTAGCCCCCTAGTTCAAACTAGGGAGGCTAATGTAGGCATTCGAAGTTGCAAATGAAGCTCGGGATTAAAATATCCCGGGCTTTATTTGCATGTTCCCGTCTGGTCGCCATTTTGAAATTTACAAGTCCTGACTAACTGCCCGCGGCTACACGCGGCAGGGACCCGGTAGTTCGAATGAAAGCCCTAGTTCAAAGTACCTGTTATTCCTCCTGGAATGAGGTTTAACAGGTAGTTCGAACTAGGGCTTTAATTCGAACAACTGGGTCCCTGCCGCATGTAGCCGCAGGCCGTTAGTCCGGACTTGTAAATTTAAAAAATGGCGACCGGACGGGAACATGCAAATAAAGCCCGGGTTATTTAAATCCCGGGCTTCATTTGCAACTTTGAATGCCTACATTAGCCTCCCTAGTTCGAACTAGGGGGCTAGTGTAGACATACCCTAAGGTGCTACAGGACTACTCTGTGTTAAAGTTACAGACTAACACAACTACTCCTCTAACACTGAGTCTAGAGACAGCAGACCTCAGAGAACCCAGTGGCTGTGGTTTGCTGTTCCCAGCCAATGGCAACTGTCAGGAGAGAAGGGGGAGGCATGCATATGGATGATCAATATCAGCAAAATGTCCTGATGAGCGCAGGTTGCCCACCACTGCTCTTGTCAGAAGGTCTGTGAGAGAAGGCTGCAGGGAGTAACGCTAGCTAGGAGAAAAGCCTCTGCAGGAACACAGTTACAATGCTGCACTAAAGGATAGGTGGAAGATTTGTGATATTTTGAACTTCACTTTAATAAACCAGACCTCTTACAAAGGAGGATGTTATTGAACAAACACCCACAGTGTGAAGTGTGATTAATGGGGAAAGGAAGGGAACACAGAAGTAATGGCAGGGTCCCAAACCCAGACTGGATACAACATAGGAAAAATACCAGAGGATAGTATTTAATCAGAATCACACCACAACCTAAAAGGATGGAAACAGGAGCATTCATGGGTATCAACTGAAGAACAGGGGCAACATTCCCAAGGTTTTTGTACTGTGGCCTATTCAGAGAGGAGAAAGACTACAGTATTTGTACAAAAGTGCCAGGTTACTAGATTTCTCCCTGCTCTTGGTATAAATATTGTGATCACAAGTCTCCTTATAGGCCTGTACAAGGAAAACACAGTCAGTACAAAGTGAATAATAAATATAATCAGTAATGCGTTCTCCTTTTTAGCTTCTGCTTGGTTCTGCCATGCAGCCATAACCACTTTGGAAATAATAGTTATGCCACTAATTCACCATTGTGACATCACTGCAAAGGACAGTAAGAATAAAGCATGAATCTGTCTATGAGAGAACTGGCATAGAACAGGAAATCATGTACATCACATGACAAATAAATATAGTGGGGCAAATTCTACACCCCAAGCAGTGTCCTGCTGTTATTAACTGAATTACACAAGCCTACATGCAGAATAAATAAGAGTGTAACTTGACCCATATATTTCAAAATTAACCTTACTGGGAAAGGCTTTCTTTGAGCACATAACTTGTTGGGAAACAGGAATAATAAGTTTGCATCTGACTAACTGAGCTAGCTGCTTGAAAATGAAAGAGAAGAGCTCCCCAGTTTGCAGTATGAAGAATAAGCTATACTGTGAGATAGCGTTGCTATCTGGAGATTTCAACAGTTCAAAGGAAAAATTGGTGTGACAAATTACACTAAGCAGCTCACTTTAAAAATGTAGCTTCAGTCATATTGAGGCAGACTTAAAGAGTTGACAGAGCAGAGACTTCACAGATCTCAAAAGCATACAGAAGTCAAGAAAGGTCTATACTGAAACAGCTGCTGGAGGTGGGGCTTGTAGATAAAAAGTAGAAAATTGACCAGCCTCAGATCTTAAGGCACTCATTCTAGCAGATGAAAATATCAATTCCTCTGTAAGGGTATGTCTACACTTGCTCCCTAGTCCGAACTAGGGATGCAAATGTAGCATACCGAAGTTGCTAATGAAGCGTGGGATTTAAATATCCCGCACTTGATTAGCAAATTTGCGTCCGGTTGCCATTTTAAAAATCCACTAGTCCGAATTAACTCACCGCTTGTAGACGCGGTATTCCGAAAGAAACCCTTTCCCTCGGATTAACTGTTACTCCTCATTGCGCGAGGATGGTGTTTCAGATGACACCTGCAATTGATCAGCAGTATAGTGTCCTTACCAGTTGTGTTGTTAAAGCCATATACAGGGCAGGACTGTAAGCTATCCAGTGCAGGAAAAGTAAACCCCTTTGTTTTGAGTTTAAAATTACTAAAAAAAAACCTCCTGGGTTTACAAAAGCTCCTATTTCCATATCATTGAAATATTAAAAAAATTGTTTTATTAGAAAAATGCAATACATTGTATCATATATATGATAATATATTAATCTGTGTGTATATGCAAAGCTGCCTGTCGCAGTAATGTAGTTGGCACCTCTGAAAACCAGTACTCTCTGGTCCAGCAACATCCATGGTCCAACAAGAACGGCCATACTGGGTCAGACCAAAGGTCCATCCAGCCCAGTATCCTGTCTGCCGACAGTGGCCAATGACAGGTGTCCCAGAGGGAGTGAATTGAACAGGTAATGATCAAGTGATCTCTCTCCTGCCATCCATCTCCACCCTCTGCCAAACAGAGGCTCTGAAAACCAGTACTCTCTGTTCCAGCAACATCCATGGTCCAGCAAGACCAGAGAGCCCTAGAGCCTAATGGCAGGAGGGCCAGCAGTCCGGCCAGGGCTGGGGACAGTGGGGCTGGAGAAGCCTCACAGCAGTAGTGCTGAGCCAAGGACCAGAGAATCCTGACAGGCACCAGCAGCTCAGGGCTGGAGAAATCTGGTTGCATGCGACAGTGCAGGCCAGGGCCAGCGGCAGCAGAGTGGGGAAGAGGCTAGAGGGGGCAGGGAACACCTCCCTTGGTCCAGCAAATTCTGTCATTCAGGCAGATGGGGAATTCTGGCACCTGGGAAATTTTAGGTGCTCGCGGCAGCGTGGGGTTGGGGGCCAGAGAAACAAGGGCTCCTGTAGCATCCTGCAGCAGCCTGGAACTGGAGAACCCCGACAGCCAATGGCAGTACAGGGTCGGGACAAGAGAAGCCTGGCTGCCTGCAGCAGTGCAGGGCTGGGGAAATCTGGCTGCACGTGATAGTGCGGGCAAGGGCCGGTGGCAGCGGAGTGGGGAGGAGTCTAGATGGGGAAGGGAACACCTTCCCTGGTCCAGAAAATTCTGTCATTTGGGGCCAGTCAGGTCCTAACTGTGCCAGACCAGGGAGGATCAACCTGTACTATACATGAGTCTGAAAGATACACAAAACAAAAGTCCTGGCATACGTGAGCATCTGAACATTCTGATCAATTGTATGCCCACCACGTACACATTTCAAGCTGTTAGCTGATTACAGTTTAAAGAAAGAAATGGAATGGAAAGAAAATAAAAATCTGAGTTAGAAACTGTTTCAAAATGCAAGAAACTATTTGTAAATTTAAAAAAAATGCAAAACAGAAGAAAAGCATTCTGTTGAGCATATGCATTGCAAATGGCGTGGCCCAGTTATTAAATGTAAATATTTAGAGGTTAATGGTTCTAAATCTAAAACAATAAACTATTTAAATGAAAAGTTTCATTTCAGGATTAGTGATATATTGTTTTCTTAAAATCACAGGGTATGTCTACGCTACAGAGAAGATCAAAGCTGCTACTGTCAATCTTCCCAGGTTTGAATTAGTGGGTCTAATGAAGACATGCTAATTCAAAGTGAGAGGGGCACTCTGCCCAATGCTGGTAACCCTGCATTCATAAGGAGTAAGGGAAGTCGAAGGGTGAGTGTTTTCCTTTCGACTTCCTGGAGAGTAGGCAGTGCCAAAAGTTAAGTTAAGGTACTTCGACTTCAGCTACGCAATTAATGTAGCTGAAGTTATGTATCTTAATTTGACTTTATCACGTAGCGTAGACATACCCAGAGATGGTACTGTGTTTTGAGTTCTGGCTTAGTTCTGTAGCAGCCTCACTGAATTCTCTCCAAACCACTAATCTGCAAAATACTTTTATCCCTGTCCTTCTACCCAGCAAAATAAACCTCAATATTTATTAAGTTAAAATATTAATAGTTTTGAACCAATTTTCACCAGTTTTAGTTGCTGTAGGTAATAAATACTGATAAATTCCTGAGGAAAAAGATCAAATAAAAAAACAAAAACAAAAGCTCCCTAAGGATAAAGGAAGCAGAAGATCCTTATAAAGATTTCTGTGAAGATTGTAGACCAAGCATGTAGCTTCAAAATAGCTTGATGGGACAGTGGTCACTGAGCAGAACCTGAAAGATCTGTGAAAGAAGGGAAAAGGACTGGAGCAAAATGGAAGGGACTGAAGTCCACCAGGTGAGGGAAACGCACATCAGCACCGTCTTTTACTTGCTTTTCTGGTTGCCAAGGAAGGGTTTTAAAAAAAGCAGATGAAACAGTCTGATTATCAGATCTCGAACTTGCATATCAGATTTATGCCCAATTAATTTTAATAACCCAGGGATAAATTATAGGAACATTGATGGTTTACCTGCATTAAGTTTTTGAAAGAACAAGCATAATGTTTTGTTCAGAGTTACAAACACTTCTATTCCTGAGGGCTGCGTCTAGACTGGCATGATTTTGCGGAAATGCTTTTAATGGAAAAGTTTTTCCGTTAAAAGTATTTCTGCAAAAGAGCCTCACAAAAGTATTTGCGCAAAAGCATCCGTGGCCAGTCTAGACGCGATTTTGCGCAAGAAAGCCTCGATCGCCATTTTCGGCTTTTTTGCGCAAAACAGTCCTTACCTGTCTACACTGGCCCTCTTGCGCAAGTATTCTTGTGCAAGAGGGCTTTTTCCCAAGCGGTAGCGTGAAAGTATTTACGCAAGAAGCACTGATTTTGTACATTACAAAGTCAGTGCCCTTGCGCAAATTCAAGCGGCCATTGTAGGCAGCTGGCAAGTTTTTGCGCAAAATCTTGCCAGTCTAGACGCACCCGAGGTGTTTATAATTCGAAGGTTCTGCAGTAATGCAGAGTGGAGGAAGCAATTTAAACTATTCATACATACTGATGGTTCTGAAATACTGATGGTTCCGGAAAATCAGCTAGGACTCACTGTAGGTTGCTCAATGAATGTGTCCATCTCAATACATAGCGCAGGTCAGAAAAACAATTAAGAGGCTAATCTATGTTGAAGTAAAAGTTTACTGATTCATTATAATATTTTATCTAAGGTAATTAGGTAAATAAATATTTACTAAAGAATAAATCCTGAAAGTCATTATATAGGCAAAATGTTATCAAACTGAAGTTTATTAGCCAGATCTATGGTGGCTATGTTGGGAGTCAATTGGATTTTGTATATTCCCTGCTTTCTTCCTCCCTCCCATAAAATCTCTAATAGTCGTATCAAAAGATTAGTGTCTGTTGCTGCTTTGAGAGTGGATGTCTCATTTTAGGTTTAGAATTTACCTGTCAGTAGCAGGTCATTATGTAGTCAAAACCTTTAATCCCATTAATGTTATTGCTTTATTAACCTTTTCTTCTGCTCAATTAGTCCTTCTTTTCATATGCTGATTCAACTATTATTCTCTATGTAACCTTTTAATCTCACATTAATACTTCTGCTCTGCTCCACCTAACCTTAATTTTTTTCAAAAATCTAGTTTTATTCCAGAGAGTCCACTAATCCTGAAAAGAAACACAATTTGCTTAAAAATAAAACCTTAATGTAATCTATCACTTTTCGTAATATATTACTTTGGATATAGGAGTATTAAGTTACCTTATCTGGGATTTATACACATTTTTGTGAATTCATTTTCCAGAACTGTCATGATTTAAATTTATATGTTGACCAAATGAGCTATTTTTTCATTCCTAACAGATACATGATCTTAATTCAGTTTCATTTGCTGCACCCACCAAATACTTGGAAATGAAAGAAATCTCATTTGGTCTATATGTAAAATTTATCATGTTAGCTTTTTGATCTGGTCCTGTTACAGACTACAAAGGGTATGGTGAAGATTGCCTGTCTTTTTTTTTTAATTTACCATATTCAACTAAGTTTTTTAAATGAGAATTTTAATAAATAACTCATCTAGTACTTAAGAAAAAAAGAGATTTGGAGATGATATTTTCCATTATGCTGAGAATCATGGGTAGATGCCTGCTATAAGAACTAGCTGGATATTTCACATTTGGCAATTCATTCAACAAATTCATATATTTCTCTGTTTGCTGAACTATCTGCTGTTTACATTCTTTTTTCAGGATTTATTTGTTAACTGAAATATTATTCACACAAAATAAAATAAAAATTCACCAAATATTTTGGTGACTATTTCCTTGTCTGTATTTTGCAGTTTGATGAGAATACTTGACAATGATTAAAATTCAGATTATATTTGTTGATTTAAGTTGGATTCATGAGGTCTAGGGCTATTTTTTTGCCAAGGTGAGGCTAACAGTTATTTGTAATACTTGTGTCTAAGCACTGGACCTACCAAACAAATGTAATTAATGCCAGTATTTGTCACTATGCCATGTAGGCAGTGAATCAGCAAATCATTGTCTGGATTCATATCACTGCTTTGACACTAGGATCACTCTCTTTTTTCCCCTCCAAATAGTCAGTTTCCACATGACATATCCCCTTTCTTTCACATATCCCATCACTTTCTTGATGAAAGACTCCTGTGATGTTTTGGTTTCTCACCTATTCTGTTACTGTAGTTTACTAGTATTTCTTGCTGCTTTCATCTAAGTTCTTAGAATGCATATTTGTCTGGGTTTGATTATTCTTGGTCTATTTATTAACCTGGCCAAAACATGAGGGCTGTTTTTAAAGAAATTACTGTAATCTTTCTTAAGTTTGATCAACTTTGTTCAAAATGTTCTGGCTGTTTAATTATTCCTAAATATGTTTTGTAGAATTCTTTGTATTTTAAACATTATTGTGATTATATATAGTCATGATTTGACAACTGTGTGTAAATGTACTTAAGTGACATTTGAATACTAAGACTTAGTTAATCATACTATGAATAAGAACCTAGTTAATCATACTATGAATAAGAACCTAGGAATTATTTGATATAAATGCAGTTACTATGAGCGCATACAAAGTACCTGTGATTTGCAAATGAATACTTTTAAACATTGCTTTTTTACTTTCCCTTTTAAGGAAGATTAATCATTTCCCCCTTACAATATTTATAAAATGCATTACTAGTTTGCAGGATTTTTTTTATGTCATCTACTTACTTTCAAAACAATAAAGTACCTGTTTAGCAATGTACAACAAATTATACCATGTGAACTATATGTAATTTTATCAGATTACTATGAATAACTAATAATTTGATAGAGAGACAGAAACTACCATATTCATAAAAATAAATCAAACTGCAAAATCTGAATGCAATTTCTAAACTTGGGACTTGATCCTGCAGACATGTTAACTTACATGTTGACTTGTTAACTTACGCATAAATGGTTTTGGACTTTAGTGGCGTTATTTTAGTCAGTAAAGTTAAAAACAACCATCAATGTTTAAAACCTTGGGTGTCCAAGGGCATAAGTCTCATGTTTAGATACCTAAATACATATTTAACTTTTAACTACCACAATGCCAATTTGAGAGCCCAAATGTAAGATCTTGTTATTTATTTGGATTTATAACAGGTGACCACCATATGAAAATAAGTATCAGCAAAATTTGTTTTTGTTTAAATCAGAGCATGCTTTAGTATTACCTGAAACCATCTTCCACCCCAAAGTCCTATGTTATAAATAGTTCACTTTCTGTCAGTCAAATCTTGATGCTGAGAGAATCAAAAAGCCATTTTTCAGTAAAAACAAACAAACAAACAAAAAAACCTCTAGGTAAATTCTGTATATGTTCAATTGTGATGAGTTGATTTTCTTTCATTACACAGCAGTGGCAATAATGTCAATTAAATTAAGTATCTTAATGTGAAAACTGTTCTACCATTTTCAAAATAATGAAAGGGCTAATTAAGGTGAAGCAGGGGAACATTTCAATTATTTTGGATTTGACATTGAAGCTAAACCTTATATAATACATACAAACACAATGGATCTGATTTCCACAATTGCTGAGCACTCAAAATTTCAGGAGCTGCAGGTTCTCAGCATCCCTAAAAATTAGGCCCAACGTGGTGTTCCCTCTCATTCACAACATTTGGCTTTAAGACTAACAATGCCTTTTAACACAAGTTTCAAGGGTTTGGTTTTTTTTTTTTTAATTTTTAAGAACGTCACAGATGGACCCATGCCAAAACTGGGAGCTGGTTACTTTTGGGTTATGGATCTGTTCAAATCTAAACCCACACCTAGAATTACATTTTCCATAATGGCCCAAATTTAATACCTAAATCTGAACAAACCTGAATTTGAAATCTGGATCTGGAGCTAATCTGGACCTAAATTTCACAGCTTGATCCCAGTCTCTGCTCAAATGCTCTGTGATGGGTCTGAGGGTACATCTACACTGCAAGCTTCTTTTGGAATAAGCTTTTCCAGAAGATGTCTTCAAGAAAAGCTTATTTCAAAATAGAACATCCACATTACAGGGAAGCTTCAAAATTAGTCCAAGGCAGGCTCCCCTAATGTGGACGCACTATCTCAACTTAGAGCCCCAGGAGTCATGGGGAGGAATAAACTTTAGAATGGCCCTGGTGAGGAGCTACATAGTAACAGTGGAGTGTCTACACACACCCTCTTCTGAAAAAGTTTTTTGGGAAATGGCTTATTCCTCATGTAGTGAGGTTTACTGTCGTTGGAAAAATCCCTGTTATTTCAACTGTCTGTTGAAGTAACACAATTACAGTGTGGACACTAGTATTGTTTTTCCACAATAACGGCCATTATTCCAGAAAAACAGTGCAGTTTAGATGCACCCTGAGTAGTTTGTCTCCAATTAAATTACTCTTTACTTTCCTGCCATGTAATACTTTGTGCTCATTTAGTAATCATCTGCTCTCTTCATTGCAAAAACATTTATATTGTTTTGGTGAAAAGACTGAAAATATAATTACTATCGAAAGCTAATTTTACTTTAGTTCCTATGTTTATACCACTTTTTAAAATCTGCTCTACTATTTTACTCCTCACATTCAATTCATTCTCCTTTGTGGCCTCCTTCCTTCCTTCAATCTCCCATCACACTCTCTTAAGCTCACTTCTCTCAATATAGCAGAAAGTGAAGGAGACTGTCCCCACCAATTGTATCATCTTCTAGTGCCTTTCTGGGATAGTCAAAAACCCTTTTCTCCTCCCCTAACAAGTCAGAAGGCTTGGGCCCAGATCTTCAAAGTTATTTAGGTGCCTAATGTCCATTGATTTCAGTGGGAGTTAGGTTCTAAACATCTTTGAGGATCTCAGCTCTTGTGTTTTTCCTCGCACTAGGTATTTGCCTATAGCTAAGGAGCAATGGGAACCTACTATGTCCAAAACACCCATCAGACAGAGTATAGACCAGCACTCTGTTCCCATATCTAGCTGAGGAAGAGCCCCAGGGAATCACTGTGGCTTAAGATCTGCTGTAACCCACTTTAAAAAAAAATCACACAGACTCCAACATTGAGAACTGCTACCCTAAGGCACTTATTTATGAAAAACAAATACCTTAAAACCAAGCAACAACTGAACCTTTGAAGAATATTCTATAATAAATTGGTGATAATGAGTTGGAAAACAGGCGAGCATTAATATCCAAGAATGCACTGGCTGCAACTTATATATCTGATTGCTAAACTGAAACCTAAAGCCTTAGCCATTGCAAGAGTTAGAATTTTAAACTTGTCTGACCTACTTTTTAAAACAAATTATTTTTACAGTTAAAGATTTGTAATTAGGTTATTAACATTGTAAAAGGGATTAATATAAGGTAGGCTGTTTGGATTGCCGTAGTGCCTCGAAGCTCTCTAGTCATGGTGCTAGGAATGGTATAAACACAGATAAAAATTGCATGACTTTTCTGTTTTAATTAATGAATATGAGTTGTTTTTGGAGGGGGAGGGGGAGAAATCAGGGATGAAATACTGTCTGGCAATTTTGCTGTGTCCTGTCATTTGCTTGATTTTCTAGACCTGGGTCAGATAATCCTGATCAGTAGAGCATGGCATTCATCTGAATTAGAAAAGAAAATGTATTGGAGTTTTATCCTACTTAGTACAATGGTGTCTTATTAATATAAATAGTATTCAGAGCACAGTACCTTTCTAATATTAAGGGTCAAGAGAGAGAAAAGATTCTTGCTAGTTGTCAGACTCTGCAAAGGCATTTAAGAATAGCAAGAAATGAATGTAGGTGACTAAGTAGGCCGGGACGTGGCTGAATTCAAGTTTTCAGTATAATATGAGTACATAGATAAGAACGATTAAACAAATTAGACAGTAGATTCTCTTTCACTTGGAGTCCTTAAATCAAGATTGGAGGCCTTTCTAAAAGACAGGTTCTAGTTCAACCTTAAGTTATTAGACTAGATGCAAGAAACATTAGGAGAAATATATGGCTTGTTATACAGGAGGTCAGATCATCATCATCATCGCTCCTGGCTTTAAAATCCATGAATTAAATACATTTCAACCTATTATTGAGTCTAGTGGTCTACAATGTATTTGGAAAAGATCTATAAAGGCAATAAATGTAAGGACTTTGTTGGGGCTTATTGGATAGAGTCAGGGTTGGAGTAATGTAACATCTACCAAAAGCCCGGTGGCAGATTAATCTGAACTGATTGTACTGCTTATTTACCCAAATTCCAGTCGTCACAGTTATAAAAGGTAAAAGATCTACCCATTGATGATGGTTCTTCTCCTTTTCTCCCTAGTTGCTTTGGGCCGGTACTCAGACCTTCATAGGAATGATGTGCTATGTTCGTAAGGGGTCAAATTCTCAGCCTTATGCAGTAAAAGAAAGTACCAAAGTACCAAAACCAGCCTGCATCATCTAACAGGTGGCAACAGTCATGTTCAGAAGTCCAATAAATGTATTTCTTAAACTATTGTAATCAAATACTTCAGCTTATACCATTTCAGAAAATTTCAAGTTCTCTTTAGGAAATTTTCATTAAGGAATAATAATAATAATAATAATAATAACAATAAATTAATAAAACTGTTTGAGGAAATCAACATGACATTTCCAAAGAAGAAAATCCTTTTCATGTCAACATGTTGAAATGAAAAAAAAAAAATTATTTCAGCAAAGCCAGTCACATCTTTTCCTCTGATGTTCGTTTTCATGATGCAATTGGTTTATATGAATAAACGGAGTGAGAGGACATGTGCCAAGAGATCTTATACTTAGATTCTCTAGTTACCTATACACAAACAAGGAGAAAACTCCAGAAAGAAAGAAGCTACGAAGCACTATGGAGAAGCACAAATAGGATGGGTTGTCAGCTGAGAATCTGTCCCAGATTCTGTAAAGGTGGTTTGTGGCTACTGCTGGAAGTGGAGTCTTTTGCACCCTTTTTATCCAGAAGGCATTAGGGAAGAAGCAGTCAGTACCAGTGCAGCTGGGAGCTACTCTTCTCAAGCCAGCTTCCCGTAAAGTCTCGGCAAGTGGTGAAGGCAAGTAGAATATTGTTTAATTGATATTATGGAATCTTATTTTAGGCTTGCTTTATTTAGTTTATTTTAGAGGAGATGGCATTTGCTGGGATTGATGCAGGGCGGGGGATGAACTGGGTAAAGGCAGACAAACTGAAGAGAGGGAGGGGCAAAGGAAGGCATAGAGGAGGCAGAGCAAGGAGTACAGCAGAGAAGGAAGGTATCTGAAGATTTACAGGTGCAGGAGAGGGTGAAAGTGAGATCAGCAGCCAATGGCAATAAAGCAAATCAGCAGGGAGATTCAAATGTTAAGTTACAAATTTTCAAGAACAGGATAACATCAGGAGACTGTCCATCTCAGCAGTGGTCCCTCTAGTCTCAATGCCCTGGGGTAACTGTGTTCCTGGAACAAATGGCTGTAATTCAGTCATTACCTTGCCTCTAGCTGTTGTGGGCAGCTTTGGGGAAGAAGCCCTGATTGTCTGGGTATTTCTAAAGTCTGGCCCTCGACAGCTCCTTCTGGCTTTCCCAAAGGGGGACAGGTCCCTCTGGACCTGATGGGGACAGCAGAAGCTGGACTTTATCCTGGCTGCTTTGACATGGTCTAGTACTCAGTTCCTTCTAGGAATGATGTGGGGCATTCTTAATGGGTCAAATTCTCATTCTTGTTCAGTAAAACAAATGACCACAATAGGAGAATAACCTTAAAATATCACACCAGGGTTCAGACTTGTAGGTGCCAGAATCTGGAAACATGCAAAACCCATGACACTGAACCCCAACCACTTTGTCCTTTGTCCTTGTGGCAGGCACTTTTGAAACATCCCACATACAGTAAGTGTATTCAACTAACCAGAGTTCACTCTCATATTCTGAAGTAAAACAGAGACATCCATTGTGGTTGCACAGTGAATCATCTCTGGTCTCCTGATCACTTGCAATCTACCCACAAAGCTAATAATTTCCACCTCTCCCATTCTCTGCTCACCCAAATCTGCCTCTGAGTTTGGAATGAACTATTGCTATAACTGACATAATATTTCCTAGAGGAAGTGTGGGAGAGGACTGCATTCAGATATTTTTACTAGGGGCATGTTTTCCATCTTGTCAGTATGACCCAGGAGGCACAGGAAGTGTGTGAATACAGCCAATTGCTATGCGCTTCTGCCTGCCTTCATAGTTCTACAACTATGCCACTTTTCTGTATAGCATTCTAGGAGGTTTTTTTTAAATTACACATGGGTGAAATACAGGTTAAAAATCTGGCCCAATAACTTTAATATTCTCCACTGAAAAAATGCAACAATTCCTTATATAGACAAAAGCATTTCTTTAATAAAAACCCATATTTGCTTTTATTAGGAAAATAATAAAACTGCGCATAGAACTAATTCTTGTCCCTATAAAACTGCATCTTTCTTTCAGGAATTAAATTTATACAAGGACTTCAGTCTGAGTGACAGCACATTTTCATCAACAGGACAATTAGTCTGTTGCCATTTAAAATGTCTATCTCTTTAAACAATATCCAGACAAATGTAATCTTCCGGGTTTTTTTTTCCGGTACTTTAATTTGTTTAAAACACTGCAGTGATTTCAAGGACTGATAAGGATGTGCATCTGTAACACTTATTATGCACACAATGAAATCAGAAGTGTAATGAACATTTATAACTTCAAAGTTTTCTAGTTTAGGTAAAGGATGCAAATGAACATCTTATCTAAAAGAGAAAAATAACCCATCAAGAGCAATTTTCCAGAATCTAAGCAGTCAAAATAAACCATGCTTATTCATTTGCTGTAGAGCACTATAGTGTGTTGAATAGCTTTAAAATAAAATAAAAATCATGACACAACAAGGAAGTTATATTTTTGTGGCTACACAAAACAGGTTAAAACAATGTAGGAAAGGGGTGAAACTTTATTGGGGATTGTTTATTTATAGAATTCAGTATTCTGTTCCTTCATTTGCATTAATGCATGACAGGTTGCAATTTATAGCTTAGCTCATATGCATGGAAAGTTACTGGCCAAAATGGAGTCCAGGGTCACATGAGCATGGAAAGTTACCGGTGATCACATGTCCCGATCACATGCCCTTAAATGTTTTGTTGAATCATAGTGGTAGCCGCTGGCTCCATTTTGTCTGTAATATCTGCAGGATGAGCTCACTGGAAGTCTCATTCCTTTCTGTGGACATGATCACTTGGATGGCCCATTAACCAGTGATGGCTAGTCTGACTGTAATTTGTTTGATGAGTATCACCCAGGAAAACATGTTTGAGATACAAACATATAGCCCATATTCATAACTTTAGATGCAAAAGTGCATTTAAACAGGATTATTTATTATGCACCAAGCTTCCCAATGATACCTTATATGACCTACAAAATTGCACTATATCTGTTGCAAAGTCACAGTGATGGTACCTGATATACACCTGAATATCGCTCCTTTCATACAGTGTCACAATACCCTGCATAACCAATAATCCTTTCAGAGCCAAGGCCATAACCTGAGTAGTATACCACTCCATGTGAATAAAAGTATCCCAAACTGGCATTTATGGATCAGTTAAAAAGAGTAGAAAACCCGGAGATCTGGGTTCCATTCCTGACTGCCAGGGATTTCCTGCCTGCTAAAGTTACTCAGTCTCTCTATGTCCCAGTTTCCCTAAAATAAGGAGCCCAGATGTATAGAAAGGAAGTTGTATCAATCCATACACATGTCTTAAATTAAAAGGATGTAACAGTACTGCAGGGGGAGAACACTGTTTTCATTTTCCAGAACTGGGGTTCAGTTTTCAAAAGTTTAGGAAGTACCAAGGAGAGTTTAGGTGAGACCATACATATAGTTCGATTTAGATTTTGTAAAATTAATTTTCCCAGCCACAGATGACTCATTTTCCTTGTAATGCCCCTTGAAATTGCTAATTAGGTCCTCTCTATTACTAGCCAATGGCTCAAAGCACAATTTCAGCAGTTCGGAAGGTATAGCACTTCTATACCTATACCTACGCAGTCCACCAAAGGCACCTACCTTTAGGCTTCCATCTGTAAGGCCATTGCTTCCCTTGGGTTGAGATGTTTCTTTTTTTTCCACTGGAGAGTTTCCTGCCTACACTGTGATATTCCCAGCAAACCAGACTTCCCATTGAGCTTTGTTTTCTCTCCATGGGCTACGTCCAGTGTATTACTTGCAGTCATAAGTTACCACACAGCTCTTACAGGCTATGTCACCGGGGCTTTATTGGAAAAATTTGCATACCTTTTTCTGATATTTTTTTCTTAAGAGGCTTTTCTGGAATTTGGCCTGTCTACATTGGGCCAAATTTCAGAAAAAAACCCTCTTTCGGAAGAGCCCTTCTTCCTCATGGGACGAGGAAGACAGGGCTTCTGAAAGAGCACGTCTGCTCTTCCACACACAAAAAAAAGGCGGAGGAGCAGATGTGTTCCCTGGATGTGGCAGAGTTTTTCCGGGATACCAGAGGTATCCTGGAAAAATCCTGTAGTCTAGACATAGCCTCAGGCAAGCGCGTCTGCTCTTCCACACACAAAAAAAAGGCGGAGGAGCAGATGCGTTCCCTGGATGTGGCAGAGTTTTTCCGGGATACCAGAGGTATCCTGGAAAAATCCCGTAGTCTAGACATAGCCTCAGGCAAGCACATTTCTTTTCAAAGGGAAAGCATGACAGAGAAAACATTGAAAACCAGTAAAAACCTACACACATGCTAAAAGCTTACACATGGTTACTTCAGCTTTGGAAGGTGTCAGTGCTTCAGAACCCACACATGGTTTTTCACCAATGGTTACACAGAAATAACTGTCTCAGATTCACAACCGGAACCTCCATGAATGGTTCAGTCTTTGCTTTACACAACATGGGCGTCATACAATAAGTCCAGACAGTGGTCCACTCCTCTGGGTGCAGTTTAAAAAGACTGCATTTCTCTATAACTGGAGGTGGTGAATTTGCATTCATCTCCCAAATCTTTGTCAGGAATACCAATAAACATTTTTTGTTCCAAGAGTGCATTCCTGTCCAGTACATTTTTCACTGTAGTCCTTGCAACCCGATCTGATGGATCACATTTAACCCCTCCACAGAATACATACAATCCCACTTCACAATAGTACATGAACCATTAATTTAATATAATGGATCCTAAAAATACTTTAATACAGTAAGGTCTACCAAAAATACTGTAGGAAATTACTGCATCTAAGTTTTTTCAGCATTAATGCACTTTATGCTATGATAAAATGCAGAGCTAATCACTGAAAGCAGAATGATCTAACCCTGTATGCTATAGCAAATCATTGTATTGTAAAGGGTGCAATTAGCATCTGCCTTGTTACAATCCATTAACTTGAGGAAACATGAGAAAATAAAGCTTTTTAAAGCCCATACTATCAAGATTCTTGCCTGACATCTTCATACCCTGCAACCATTCCTGATAAAAGGAGATTAATTTAGTCTTTTGAGACTTGCTCTTTTTAGTTTCGCATTGTAATCATGAAATATCAACTACTCTGCCCTTTCTCATAGTTATTCAGCAGCAGCAACAATACTTTTACAGAAATGGTCCAAAGCAGCAAAGACTTTAGCTTCCTGAATGCCAGTGAATCTCTACATAACTTCCTTACCCTGAGGAAGATCACCATCTTTCCAGATTAGAAGCAGTAGCTCTTTCAACTACAAAAGCTTAGATGTTGCTGTATCCCTGGCTTGAGATTGTTTCAATCATATTCAGCTTAGTTCAGTGGCTGTCAGCACCCCTTCTGTAAGGTAAATACTCCTGGGAACTAAGTCCTAGTGAAGATAAATAAATCAGTTTTGTCTGAGGCTCCATGTAAGCTTGATTATTTTAGAATATAAATACATAAACTCTTCAACTGTAAGCACCCTTGCACAGGGGAACAAGTCTACTATCTGAACAATGCAACAAGACCTCTGGTCAAGTCTCTAAGTGCTATCAAAGCATGGCTAATAATAGTGATTATAGGAATTATAACATCTCAGATAATAGCAACATTCATTGGCATATAAATTGGAAAAGAAAACTTGGTCCAGACTAACTAAAGGCACTTGCTATTGAGGGAAAAAACAAAAACAAAAACCCCTCACCACTGAGACTGAGGAGGATTTGAAAGCCCTTGATAAACTCTGAAATATTGTACACAGCAATTAATAGATATACTGGATTGCATAGTAGCATTTGCTATAAACTGCATGAAATTATTGATTCCAGTACCACATAAGGGATTAGTGAGACTAACTTAGAATAATGTATGACATTCCAATCACCTTGTTATAAGAGAACACACTGCTCAGACAACCCAAATGACAGAGTGCTACAGTGACATTAGCAATTCTAAAAGATTGTATAAAATACCAGTAGCTCTTTGAAAAAGAGAAAACAAAGATTCTCAATCAGGGAGTGAAACTATGTGTAAGTGAACAGAGAGAATAAATGCTGCACAGCTATTTTAAACAAAATAAAAACAGAAGAACCAGGGACAAGGAATTTAAATTTAATTTCTTGTCACAGAAAGGTTTCAGAGAGTTAGCCTTGTTAGTCTGTTTCAGCAAAAACAACGAAGAGTCCGATGGCACTTTAAAGATTAACACATTTATTAGGGTATTAGGGTATGTCTACACTACAGCGTTAATTCGAATTATCTTAATTCAAAATAGTTAATTCAAATTAAGCTAACTCAAATTAACGCATCTACACACAAAATGCAGTTTGAATTAGCATTTCGCTAATTCGAACTACCACGTCCACACTGATTGGATGCTGAATCGCATTTAAGGCCAGCTGCTGCCAGTTACCAGCAGGGCATTAGGTCAGTAGTTGCTTTGTGTGGCTGCTGCCTGAGACTATCTGAGGCTCGTGCTTAAAGGGACCCCCTGGACAGCTGGTTCTCATGTTTCCCTGCTTGCTTGCCTACCTCGCTGAGGGACAGCAAAGCATTTTCTTCTCTGCTTGCTTTGGTTGCCTCGACTCAGGACACCACAGCACTTGGCACCATGGAGCCAGAGCCGCCCCGGGCACTCTGGTATCCAATTTGGAAGACTTGCTGACAGCCTGGCAGCAATTGTAGGAGACTGCCTGGCAGCAGCTGCTGCAGCCCCACCCCCAGGCCCTCTTCCGGACCCTGCAGGAAGGCATGGAGGAGCAGCAGAATCTCCTGGATGCCAGCGTGCCCCGCCGCATCTGGCATCTGGACACCAGAAGCGACTGGTGGGACCGCATCGTCCTGGAGTGCTG
This sequence comes from Rafetus swinhoei, assembly GCA_019425775.1. Taxonomy (NCBI): domain Eukaryota; kingdom Metazoa; phylum Chordata; order Testudines; family Trionychidae; genus Rafetus; species Rafetus swinhoei. Next base: position 64,018,464 of record CM033427.1, read on the forward strand.
GGGAGACCAACAATGGACCCAGAACTTCAAGATGAAGAAGGACACCTTCCTCGAGCTCTGTGAGTGGCTCACCCCTGCTCTGCAGCTACAGGACATGCACATGAGGCCCGCCATTCCCCTCCACAAGTGGGTGGCCATCGCCCTCTGGAAGCTCTCCATGCCGGATAGTTACTGATCCGTGGTGAACCAGTTCGGTGTGGGGAGATCCACTGTCGGAGCAGTGCTCATGCAGGTAAAGCAGTCTCCAGCCACTGAGCCGGGAGGGGGAGAGGAGGAGATGGACTGCCCCAAGGAAAAGGGGGGGGGGAGGTGGTGCAAGTCCCCTCCACGGGAGGCTTTGTTCTGTCCCAGCTGCACTACAGACTGCCCGCGGTGGCCAGGATTGCAGGGGGGGTTGCTCCTGGGGAGTGGCGGTGCAGGGCAGTGGCGGGGAAGGAACACTCTTGGCCACTCTGGCACCCCAGTGACTCTCGGTTTTGTGTGTCTCTCTGCAGGTGGTCAAGGCCATCAGCAGAGTGCTGCTCCGCAGAGTCGTCCGCCTCATGGATTTGGACGCGGTGATCGAGGGGTTTGGCGCCCTGGGCTTCCTCAACTGCGGGGGGGCAATCGATGGGACACACATCCCCATCCGTGTCCCAGAACACCAGGCCTCCCACTACATTAACCAGAAAGAGTATTTCTCTGTGAACCTGCAGGCCGTGTCTGACTACTGGGGCCGCTTCCCAGACATCAACCTGGGCTGGTCTGGCAAAGCACACAACGCGCGGGTCTACCGCAACTCCTCCGTGTGCCAGAGGCTGCATGCTGGGACCTTCTTCCCCAACCGCCACATCAGGGTTGGGGACGTGGACGTGCCTGTGTGCCTGGTGGGAGATGCGGCCTACCCGCTGCAACCCTGGCTAATGAAGCCCTACACAGGACACCTGACCCCCTCCTGACAGGCCTTTAATGACAGGCTAAGCAGGGCCCGCATCGTCATGGAGGGGGCCTTCGGCCGTCTGAAGACCAGATTCAGATGCCTTCTCACCCGCCTTGACCTCTCCGAGAGGAATATTCCACATGTGGTGGCAGCGTGTTGCGTGCTGCACAATTTGTGTGAGCGTAAGGGGGAGGCTTTCCTGCCAGCCTGGATGACGGAGGACGACCACCTGGCTGGCCTGTACGCACAGCCCTGCATGGCTGCCATCTGGGAGGCCCATCGGGGGGCTGTCAATATCCAGGAGGCCCTGCGAGAGAGCTTCCACACAGAGCAGGACTGAAGTCTCCCTGGCGTGCCCCAATGGGGCCTTATTCCACCCTCACATCCTTCCACTTACCCCGCCCTAGCCTTCCTTTCTGCTGTAAACAATAAAGAACACGTTTTTTCAAAAATATCAACTCTGTTTATTTAACAAAACTGGGGGGAGGGGGTTTGAAACTCTGGGGAGACTGGAGAAAGGAGGTGGGAGAGGATGTGAAAGTAGGGGCAGATGTCGGCCCCTGCTGCGGAGCTGCCCCTCGTGGTCCTGGCATACGCCTGCTGCAGCTCCTTGATTTTGAGGCGCACCTGCTCCTGGGTGCACCTGTGGCCCTTCCTGGCAATGGTGGCCGCTATGCGGCAGCCGCTTTCCTCCGCCTGGTGTGGAGATCATGGACATTGGAGGCCTCCCCCCAAACCTCAATGAGGTCCATGATCTCTGCACCAGTCCAGGAGGGCGCACCCCATCTATGGCCCCTGGTTGGCCCCTGGGTGCTGGGGGACTGGGCGGGGGACAGCTCACTGCCACTGGATGCCCGGCTCATGGTCTGGCCACTAGGCAAGGGGCTCTCATTGCTGCTGTGTGCAGACAGGCCTGTAGCTGGCACGTGCCCAGTGGCCAGACTCTATCCCTTTAAGGTCCCCGGGGCTGCGGGAGAGGAGAGGAGTTTTCCTGGTTGTGCCCAGAGTGGCCACCAGGGCACCCTGGGAAGGGCTGGAGGCCCCCTAATTCAAATAAGCATCTACACAGCGCTTATTTCGCATTAGCTATTTCGAATTTGGCGTTATTCCTCGTAGAATGAGGTTTAACTAATTCAAATTAAGCACCCCACTATTTCGAATTTAATTCACAATAGCAGTTTGCCTGTATAGATGCTATTAAAGTTAATTCGAAATAACGGCTGTTATTTCAAATTCACTTTGCTATGTAGACATACCCTTAGAGAATAAGCTTTCATGAACTACACCTCACTTCTTCAGATTTTGAAGGCAGACAGAAAGACAGAAAGAAGTGGAGACTGTTTGATAAAGTGGGGATTGTATCACTCTGTTTGCTTGTCATGTTGCATGTGATTCCTACTTGCACTGCTCTGTTGTAAATCTGTGTGTGTGCCTCAGTTTCCCTGGGCACTGCACGTATGCCTGCTCAAGGAGGGAAGTTTAGGGTGTTACTCTCAGTGAAGGGGAATCTGCACCAGGCTGCCCCATCTTAGTAAGTACACAACAATAGCTCAGGCTCTCTTGTAACCTAGATGGGGGGAGCAACCAGATAACACCTTTTGCCCAGGAATCTGAACAAAGGAAGAGGCGGGGCTGCCTGCTTGGCTGGGACCAATTGGGGAATGTGTGAGTTAGTCTTGGCTGGCTTAGGATGCAGGGAGGGGGCCAGGGCATTGGCTCTGGGCTCCCCTCTTCCCAAGTTGGATATTACTTGCTGCTTCTGGTTCCTGTGTTAACAACAAGTCTGTACTACACTGTATCCCCTATCTATGAATAAACCTTCTGTTCTACTTGCTGGCTGAGAGTTACATCGGGGTGTGGATAGGGGTACAGGGCCCATAAACTCCCCACTCCTCCGTGACGGAGTGTGACAACAGTGGTAATTAAATCGGAATGGATGTGGCTCATCTTCAACTGTGGTGAGAAAGTGAGAGTACCTGAATGGGAAATTATCTATTATATTGTGAGAACCACTCCATGTGTTTATTTAGACCTTGGTTCAGGGTGTCAAATTTGCATATGAATTCCAGATCAGCAGTTTCTCTCTGCAGTCTGTTTTTGAAGTTTTTCTGTCTCAAAATGGCAACTTGCAAGTACCAAAAAGTGTGCTCAGGGAGGTTAAAGTGCTCCCCCACTAGCTTTTGTACATCAGACAAATTGGACTGTCTCTACACAAAAGAATAAATGGACACAAATCAGACATTAAGAATGGCAACATCCAAAAGCCAGTGCGGGAACTAGTGCTCACCATTAAACTACCAACATTTACCAATGATAAGTCTTTATGAGTTAGAGGTTTATGACATAGATGTCTCACTCTGTATAAAAGGAGAATAAGTAGTAGCTCACAATTTTAAAGAAAATAACTTTATCCAACAATTTATGCAATCATCTGAATGCTTTGAATGCATCTGAATGCTTTGTCTTCAGGATCCTGTCTTATTCTTATACTCAACTTCCTCTTTCTTTATCACTGGACACTTTGTTTGTTGTCTTTATTGATTTCCTTTTACTCTTAAAAAGGAGAAAAAAAGTGTATGACACTGTTTTTACAAATCAGAAAAAAAAAATCTAACAACCCCCAAAAAAGAATATTGAGATTTCAAATGGAAAAAAGAATGTAGTTTTCCAAAGGGATTTTCCAAGGCTTGTGCCAAGAGTCAGTAGTACCATCAGGGTAATCTGTTTGTTTGGAAACATTACATGATGTAGAAGAAAGTTCCATCTTGTAGAAGAAAGTTATTCTTTAACTTCACTGACCTCAAGTGTGGAAAACCAAAGAACTCTTAACAGAGAAGTTGGGTGTGTCTACACTAGCCCCCTAGTTCGAACTAGGGAGGCTAATGTAGGCATTCGAAGTTGCAAATGAAGCCCGGGATTTAAATATCCCGGGCTTTATTTGCATCTTCCCATCCGGGCACCATTTTTAAATCCCCTTAGTCCGAACTAACTGCCCGCGGCTACACGCGGCAGTCAAACGTTAACTTGAACTAAGTCGTTAGTTCGAGTTAACTGAGGTGTAACAGTTAACTCGAACTAAGGACTTAGTGCAGACATACCCGTTGGGAGTTCAGTGCCCTTCACCAAAAGCAAATCCCTTTTAGTTTCCTGTGGAAGATGGTAGAAGTTCACTGGGCTTCTGCTGTGAAGTGTATATGGCTTCTCATTCATAAGAAAATAACATCTATTGTGAATACTTTCATTGTGTTTACAGCTTCTTAAAATACCAGAAGAAACAGCAGAATAGATCATAAGACAACAAAAACTTAAATAAGTGTGGGGAATTCCAGAAAAATTTGTTGTCTCTTAGTAAGGCACTATTGACTAAAATTAGACATGCACCAACCCAGAAATCTGAGTTCAGTAGTCAAGGCAATAGGGATTCCTCATAACTAGTGTTTTAAAATTTCACTGAAATAGGGAGAAATCTAAGAATCATAGTGGAAGGAGTGACTTTAGAAAACATAGATCTTTAAGACTGCTTCTTAATAATGGAGAGGAATACCAGAAGTCCCAGCCAGAAACATGACCGAGGCACATTTAGGGTGCATCTACACTGCACCATATTTCGCGATAACAAGCATTATTTCAAAATATCAATGCGAGTATCTACACAGCCATTCCGTTATTTCAAAATCATTTTGAAATAACAGACGGCTTATTCCGAAATCTGTAAACCTCATTCTACAAGAAATAATGCTTATTCTGAAATAGCCGTTTTGAAATAAAGCATGTGTAGATGCTCCACTGCTGCTATTTCAAAATAGCCCCTCACCAGGGCCATTTTAAGTTATTCCTCCCCAGTGCCTCCTGGGGCTCTAAATCGAGATAGCACGTCTACATTAGGGAAGCCTGCCTCTGACTAATTTTGAGGCTGCCCTTCAATATAGACAGCTTATTTCGAAATAAGCTATTTCGGAATAACTATTCCGGAATAGCTTATTTTGAAATAGCTGTGCAATATAGACATACCCTCAATGAGAAACACATAATTTGATTAAAGAAATATCACTGTATGGACTCTCAAAAGAAAGAGTATGTCTAATAAACCTTATAAACAGCTCTGAAGAGATAATAAAAAGTTGGCATGGGTAAGGGGAGAAGACATAATTTACCAAGACTTCAAGAAAGCTTTCAATACAATAAAACACACAAGACTAATCTATAAGGTCAGCAAAAATCTGCTATCAAGGAGCAATTTGTTTGATTGCACAAGTGACTTGCAGATGACAAATAAATGGTATTAGTAAGTAAAAATATCTAAGGATAGATGTGGGTGACAAGCCACAAAGGTGAGGAGTCAATTCTATTCCATTGATCTCTCACAGACTCTGAAGAAGAAAAAAGGGAACATGCAGTAAGGAAACAAAGTGTGAAGATGACAAACACTAAAAGGAGGGATGAAGTATAAGCCTAAATTCTTAGGTGCTAGAATAGATGAGAGGCTAGCAGTCTGTGTTAATATGGTTATCTACTACCTCCAGGTAGGGCCAAATTATGTCTAATATGCACTATGCTGCCCTGGAGCTGTTGTGGGGGCAATGTACATTTCCTAATATCAGGATTAGTCCATACATACACAAACATGTACGTCTTGTGTGTGTGCTCAATTGCTTGACCACTCATTTTTCCCATAATTAGTTTCTTAACAGTGGCATTTCTCAACACTCCCCACTTAAGTCTGGCTAAGTACATTTTGGAAGAAAGACCAACAATTTCCTCTGTTTTTCTTCTCGTGCCCCTGGAACGTCCATGGAATACTGTAGCATTGGTGTCTGTCTGCATTCCGGCTGAGAAGGTGAAGAATAAGCTTTCCACCCTTCATCTTCAGTAATTGTCTCAGCAATAATCCAGGTCATGCTTTCCCTCAGCAATCCAGAGCTCTACTCCTATGCACACCCAGGCCTGTAGGACTCTGTGTACACAGCTCCTGCAGGCCAGTGTTGGTATCTGAGTCCCATCAATACTGTGGCATTGATTCTGAAGTCATGCAAATTCAATGGCAACCGAGAAGGAATATATACTTGAGAGCCAGAAAAGACTTCATCCAGCTCCAAATGTTACAGCCTAAACCATTTCTGTGGCAGTTTTTATGACTAAATAATTTCTACAGACCCTGATTTAAGCTATGAAGATACCGATGTAAGCAGGGGCTGAACTGCTGCTTGCTATCAGCCAGCTAAAAGGAGAGAGCTGCACTGGGTGTGGGTGTGCCCACTACAATTGTTTAGCTCTGCAAGATAATTAACTGTTAACTGTTGATATGTAAATACAGCTCATGCTAGGAGGGGGAGGGAATACGAGTTGTGGCTATGTAAATCTAATTCAGCCAGGGCTGATGGAGGATCAGTGTTGGAATGGAATGTGGTGAATTGTAAATAATTTGGGGCTGTTGTGGGGGTCACAAATCATGCTACCCCTAAATGTGGGAACTGTAAAACATGACACCAGTGCTTGTAGGAGAGACACCATCATCAAGCACCGCTTTGCACACTGCCCCTTCAATCCTTACTTTGACCTCTGCTCGAGGCCCTATCAGTCCTGAAGGAATCCTAGCTGAGTAGTCATTTCTGGGGAATCCTTCAAATCCTGTGGGCCTCGGTGGCCCCTGTCCCCCAACCGTCTCATGACTGATTCTCAGCTTTCCATAAACTAAGCTGGGATTTTCCTCATTTTGGCAATGTGCAGCGCTATGCCCATCTTGACCACACCGGATCGCAGGTGATGATTATATTCCAGTCATTCTACCAACAGATGCTCAGGCACCTGCCTATCCAGCCATTGACTGGCCTTGGCCTGTGTGGTCTCAGCATGAATGAATATCCCTACAAAGGGTATGTCATAGTGCATTTGGAATTCCCTGAGGAGGTGGCAGGGGTAAGAGAAGGGGTGGAGGGTAAGAGAAGAGCCTTGATATGCCCCGACCCTAAAGGGGTCCCTGATGTGTCTGTGCTGATAGGGACCGACTCCAGTCTCTTCAAGGTGCTCGCAGAGTACTGCAGACGATGGGCTGGGGACCAATATCTGGACACCCTGATGATCCATGCCCTTTGTGCTGAAGCCTATAGGAAAATTGAGAATGCTAAACAGGAGACGTCTGAACTACCGATGGGGACTCTGAGGTATGCAGGCACAAACCCTTTAGTAGTGCCTGCAAGGACGGAGCAGGAATTGCTCATCATGAGTACCTGGCTGAAAGGCAATAAAAGAGTGTTTGCCATGGTAGAACAACCAACTGAGGGACAGCTTCCTGATGGGGTCCTGGTCCCCTGTGGAGTTATTACCATACCAGCAGCTGCCCAGGACATGGTCACGGTACTGATTGCTAATGAAACAAGTTGTGATATTATTGTGAATCGAGGACAAAAGATAGCAGACCTTTTCGAGCCTGAATCGATTGTGAGTCCCCAGTGTGAAACGCACGTTCCAACTATAGATCCAGCAAGGTTTGACTTTGGAGAGTCACCCTTGTCCGAAGAGTGGAAGGATCGCCTGAGGAAGAAGCTCTCTGAAAGACCCAAGGTATTCTCACTGCACTGGTAGGAGCGGCAGCAGGCGAGGAGCGGTGGCAGGCGACCAGCGGCACGGCACAGATGGTAGGAGCGGTGGCAGGCGACCAGCGGAGCGTCCGGTAGAGTGGGACGAGACAGCTGGTGGAGCGTGGTGGAGTGGCTCGCGTTAAAGACTGCAGCAGAACCCTACGGAGAGGTGGGGCCGTCAGCCTCGGACCACGTAAGGTGCCCCTATCTATCCCCCCACCCCATTTCTACCCAGGTTGGGAGAACATAAGAACATAAGAACGGCCATACCGGGTCAGACCAAAGGTCCATCTAGCCCAGTATCCTGTCTGCCGACAGTGGCCAGCACCAGGTGCCCCAGAGGGGGTGGACCGAAGACAATGATCAAGCGATTTGTCTCCTGCCATCCCTCTCCAGCCTCTGACAAACAGAGGCCAAGGACACCATTTTATCCCCTGGCTAATAGCCTTTTATGGACCTAACCTCCATGAAATTATTTAGCTTCTCTTTAAACTCTGTTATAGTCCCAGCCTTCACAGCCTCCTCTGGCAAGCAGTTCCACAGGCTGACTACACGCTGTGTGAAGAAGAACTTTCTTTTATTAGTTTTAAACCTGCTACCCATTAATTTCATTTGGTGTCCTCTAGTTCTTCTATTTAGGAACTAATAAATAACTTTTCTTTATCGGCCCTTCCACACCACTCATGATTTTATACACCTCTATCATATCCCCTCAGTCTCCTCTTTTCTAAACTGAAAAGTCCCAGTCTTTAACCTCTCCTCATATGGGACCCGTTCCAAACCCCTAATCATTTTAGTTGCCCTTTTCTGAACCCTTTCCAAGGCCAAAATATCTTTTTTAAGGTGAGGAGACCACATCTGTACACAGTATTCAAGATGTGGGCGTACCATAGTTTTATACAGGGGCAGTAAGATATTCTTACTGGTATAGGTAAAACACTGCGGGTGAACTTTTGGACTCTGGGAGGCATTGACCAGGGACAGAGACTTTTGGAGTGTCGGACTTTGGGACTTCGGGTGATTCTTGGCTGGGGGGGAGGGGGGAGGCTTAACTCATGTTTGGGCTATGAACTCTGTTTGTGGTATTTTCCCAAGTTAATGCCATATAACTTCTCTCTCTGTTTCATTAAATGTTTCTTTCCTACACTCAGACTCTGTGCTTGCGAGTGGGGAAGCATTGCCTCTCAGAGGCACCCAGGGGTGTGTGAATTTCCCAGGTTACTGGGTGGGGGCTCGAGCTGGTTCTGTGTGAGATGGGCCCCTAGATATTGAACCCAGCCCTGGTTGCTGCCAGGCCTACCCGGCAGAATGGTTACACCAGTTTGATCTTTTTCTCTTTAGAAAGGCATGATCAGGAAAGGGTTATTACTTATTGGCAAAAGCTCAACAATTACACATGTGTTTTGCAAGCAAGGCAGAATTATGCATGGAATATGCAACTACCCTTGATTAGTCATCATCCCAGCACTGAACCTTGACTGGTTAAACCTTTTCATAGGGCACATCTTCATTCACTGTGCCAGAGGTCAACCTTCTGGTGTTTGCTTTAGCGGGTCTAGTTAAGTGTTTGCTCCTGTCAGCCTCCCACTGAGGGAACGCTGCCAAGTTCAGTTTAAAGTAAGCTGACTCCAGCTATGTATTCTACATTGCTGGAGTTGCGTACCTTAAGTTGACCTTCCAGGTCTAGTGTAGACCTGGCCATAGTGAATTCAAGCCATTCATAAGTCAAGACATGGCTCCTTCCATGCCTTGAATAATTTATCCCTGCATTATTCTTGCATTTCTGTCCATATGGGATTGACTCACTTTACCTTCTCTAAGGGTATGTCTAGACTACATGCCTCTGTCATCAGAGGCATGTAAATTAGACTACCCGACATAGTCAATGAAGCCGGGATTTAAATATCCCCAGCTTAATTAAAATAAAAATGGCCGCCGCGATGTGCCGGCTCAGCTGATCATTGGCACAGCACGGCAGTCAAGACACGGATCAGTCAACAGGGAACGCCTTTGTCAACTGCTCCCTCATGCTTCGTGAAACGAGGTTTACAGGAGCGGTTGACAAAGGCGTTCCCTGTCGACCGAGCCGTGTCTTGACTGCCGTGCTGTGCCGACGATCAGCTGAGCTGGCACAGTGCAGCGGCCATTTTTATGTTAATGAAGCCGGGGATATTTAAATCCTGGCTTCATTGACTATGTCGGGTAGTCTAATTTACATGCCTCTGGTGACAGAGGCATGTAGTCTAGACATACCCTAAATGAAAACCCCATTCAGAGATTCTGTGCTGACTCTTATAAGTATCTACTATGTCTGATTTCAGCTAATATGTATGGATAACAACAGATTCCTCACTGCGATATTATTTCCGCCAAGATTACATATGCTCAGAAGCTCGTTTGACAAAAATCCAACTCAATCTCAAAACCAAGATCTACTGAACTGTATGAAACATTTTTGATTTCCTAAATACACTTAGTCATCAGGATTTCTTTTGTACTTTTATAGTACTTCAACCACACAGCCCAATTCTGTCATGTAGTTATCCAGTCTCTCTCATCTTATCTCCTGCAAACTGGTTTCCTTTCCGTTCCTCTCTCATCCTATAAATAACTTCATATACTGGTCACAAGAGAGAAAACTATTAACCTAAATCAATCCTAACTGATGATTCTATTAAAACTACATCAGTATGTTATGGAAACAAGTGAAATTTCTAAATAGGACAACTTAGTTTATTCATTGCACTGCAATGCAAGAGATTACATTCTAATCCTGTTTTTAATCTTGCACTTCTTGGACTAGAAGGATGTGAATGAATGACAGCTCATACTAGACAAATTAGGTGGGTGTTTCAACCCTGCACTGGTGTAGCAAGAGTTAATCCTGCTCACCTATCTAAGGAGGCCCCCACATCAGCTCTGTTGGCCACATATAAAGGCCTGCAGATGGCGAAGGAAGCGCCGTACTAGTTCCTGAGGAAGGACTGCCTGCTACCAGGGACACCAATACTGACATGCCAAGAGGGTAGAGAAGGAGGTTTTTAAAGCCACTTTGTACAAATAAATGGTTACCTGATATGCAAGGCACGAGGAACAGTCAGGTACAGAGTTTAAAAGACATTGTGTACAAAAGCGAGTAAATACATGAGACAGAGTGTCCAGCTACAGAAGCTCCCAATAGGATAGTAAAATACAAATATCTAATCAGTTAATGACATTTCCAAGAAACCTATTGCCATAGCATTTAAACATTCATCAAGAAAGGGAACATCAGACTTTGTAAATCACTCTGTAAATTTGAAATGCTCTGAAATGAATTTTGATCTTCTAAACAAAAATTTATTAACTGCTTGCATCTTGACAGCATGATATATAGGTTTATAGACTTTTCTATAATGCTTATTGCTATAGTACTTAAGGGCTCACAAACATTGGTTAATTCATCTTTGCAGAAGCACTGTCAGGTAGGGAAGTGTTATCCCCATTTTACAGAGGAGGGATAATGGTTCTGAAAGATGAAGTGACTTACACAATATAAGAATAAGAAATGTATAGTTTAGCAAGAAGAAAGGAAACAATGAGCCTTCTGAATCCCAGTGCCTTTAACCAGAAGATGATTCTTCCTCTCAGGACATTTTTGCTAGCTGCTTGTGGAAGCAATCACCTCATATTTATGAACCCATTCATGGGTGTCACCATGTTCACCACAACCTTCACCCCTCATTGGATTAAATGCCTTTTCTTCAGAATGAAGTAGATGAAGCTAAACTCCTATCATCCATACCATATCATTACTAGTCAAGTAATTCAATGCTTTCACAGACTACTCAAGAAGGTAATTCACTATCTGGGGGTCATAGCAAGAGTCAAGGTTATGACTCCACACTTGCTTCCTTTGTATAGTCTTCCTACAATGCAGTACATTATCTTTAAAGATTTTTTATTGAGTTCTTTTATGTACAGAACCTTGAAATGTTTTAATGAAAGAGCACTTACATATATTTTAGTCGTATTGTGCTGCTATCTTCTCATACTCCCTTTATACACTGTACTGGTACTAACAAAACACTTTTAAAGAGAAAGAAAATGAATAAATTCATCCACAGATCTTTAGTCCTATACTTTATGGGGTGCGTCTACACAGCAGGGCTTAACTCGAAATAAGCAACTCAAATTGAGCTACGTCAATTGCATATCTTATTTTGAAATAGCTTATTTCGAAATAGGGAGCATCTACACAGTACTTATTTCGAAATAGAGCACTCTTCCTTTGACTTCCCTTATTCCTCGTACAAGGAGGCTGTGTCTACACTGGCGCGATCTTGCGCAAAAGCAGCCGCTCTTGAGCAAAAACTTGCTGCCTGTCTACACTGGCCACGTGTTCTTGTGCAAGTAAACTGACGTTCTAATGTATGAAATCAGGGCTTCTTGAGCTAGAACGCTGACGCTCCCGCTCAGGAATAAGCCCTTTTGCGCAACTGTTCTTGCGCAAGAGGCCAGTGTAGACAGGCAACATGAATTTCTTGCAAGAAAGCCCTATGGTTAAAATGGCCATCAGAACTTTCTTGCGCAAGAGAGCATCTACACTGGCATGGATGCTCTTGCGCAAAAGCACATGCCAGTGTAGACACTCTCTTCTGGAAGAGTTTTTGCACAAGAACTCTTCCGCAAAAGAGTTCTTGCGCAAGAAGCTGCCAGTGTAGACGTAGCCGGAGTGTTACAGGAGTCAGAGTAAGAAGTCCTCCAGCTTTACAGTATTTTGACACTATTTCAAAATAACTTTCCACTGTGTAGACACAGACTAAGTTATTTCAGAATAGCACTAGTTATTTCGAAATAGTGTTGCAGTATAGACATACTCATGGTTAGTATTAAGATTCCACATTTCTGTTATCAACAAAAATCTACAGAAGAGAGCTTGGTACAAACCTAGTCACCACCCATATGTTGATGTTTTTCAGCAAGACACATCAAAAAACCTGTAAACTGGAAGATAATATTCTGTGAATTAAATCAGATCAGAAGGTTATGAGTATGGCACCATTGCTTACAGAGATTGAATACCATAAACTAGAATATAATGTAAACTCTTTCATCTAACCTAGCTACATGAATTAGGCAGACTGACTGCAAATCACTGTATCAACAAAGCAACCTGGCTTCTAGAATCTCCATAGCCAATATATTTTGTCACAGCATGTGCATTTCAAAACTGGAGCAAGGTTCTCAATCCACATCTTGCAAAACAGAAACAGTTTTCCCACGTTACAGGACAGGAAACTGGAACAGTAATATCCAGTGTAAGTACTTAGAGGATGCTCTCAACCCACTCTCTAGTGAATGTACTTTTACCCATGAGTGATTACATGACTATAGCACATGCCCCACTCTCTAATGTAACAGCCATAAGTTAGTGTCCAAAAATTCATTACTGGGATTTGTCTTAACAACAGACGAGACATTTTTTAAAGGTCTTATCACACCATGACCAGTTTGTTCATTTCCCCCTATTTTATGTTATTCCCCTAAGTTTACCCTGTAGCCCTCATTACTCTTCAAATTACCAGAAATATTTAGGGACTCTGTTTTAATATCACAGATACACAACTGCCCCTTTTCAGTGAATACATTATGACAATAGAACCCCTCATTCATCATTACAACTGCCTTTTCTTCTCTGATGCACATTTGATGCCTATTAGCAATGCTTCCCATTGATGTGAGGAGCTCTATAGCTGGCTTTGTATCCTTGTTCTCTTATGTGAGTTACTCTACAAGGGCCAAATCCTGATGTCCTTATTCAGTCCTCATTAGATATTAGCTAGCTAGAATTAATCAAGTCTGCCCTAGATATTTACTTGTACTCTTTCTATTGTGGATTAAGTGAATCTGGCAAGACAAAACTTTCAGTGAATACAGTGGAAGTTTTGAAAGAGTGAAAACTCAGTAGTGACTTCAGCGATCTCCCCTCCCATTTTCACTCCAACCATTTTCTTTTGAGAACTAAAAATATGTGGACTCAAATTTTAGAACACAGTATGTTGCAAGAAGCATCTGCAGCAACTGAACATTTTAATTGTAAGTTTAAAAAATTTATTGAAGCTAATGTTATATGTATATAACACATAATTTAAGAAAGAGTGTCTGTAAGTGTGGATATCCTGCTTAGATTATCCACAAATACAAAGTCTTGTGGTCCTTGTCATGCAAAAAACTTCCCATTAACCTCAGGGAGAATTTGACTAGTGTAAAGATTTCAGGATCAATGCTCATAGTAAAAAATAAAAGTTAAACAAATATACAGCCACAGTTTTCACTCGTAGATATTTCATATTCCTTTCCTCTAGGTTTTGTTTTGTTTATAAATGTTCTGCCTGTTTTGCAATGGCCATAAATGAAGAATCAGCATTCAACAGATTTTACCAGAACAGAAGTATTTCCTCTTTTTACTGTAGGGAAATACCACAAGCAACAGAATATGGGAAATAATGACTTTCTAAAGGTAGCCACTGTACCCTTGGGAAGAAAATGTGAAAAAATAAATTTTAAATGTTTATAAAAAGTTCTTGTGTTTATTTGCTTTTGGATTATTATTATTTATTATCCTTTAAAAATACACATTGCAACACAGTCAAATATTAGGCTGAAACCCCAGATGCACTAACTTACCCTTCCCTACAGAGCCTGCAGTGACTCAGCCTTCAAGTTTGTGCAGGTTGAATCTCTCTGCTTCTGGGACTCTCCTGGACCCTGGACCAGAGACCGCCAGTGACTGGGAGAGGGGGCTGTCTGGGCATCCAGCAGCAGAGCAGCCAGTGGCCAGGAGCCCAGCTGGGACCAGGAACAGAGTTGGACTGGTGGTCAGGTGGTCTGGTGGCTGGGGAGCCTGGGAGCCCTGAGACGGCTGGGAGTGGAGCCGGTCTTGTGGCCAGGGGACAGGCAGCCAGGAGTGGAGTTGGGCTGTGGGGGGGCTAGCAGCAGGGAGGCTGACAGCCAGAATCCGGCTGGGGCCGAGAGCAGAGTCAGGCTGGCAGCTGGGAGCTGAGCTGGGGTGGTAAAGGAGTCAGGCCAGGGCTGCCAGCTGTATTGGTGGCATGGAGGGGAGCCTAGCTGGGAGGCTAATGGTCCCCCAGGAGAGCCGAGAGGCTGGCAGCAGTGGGGCTGGAACTGATCTCCTCTGGTCCAGTAAATTCCTTTGTTTGGGACCAGACTGGTCACAACAGTGCCAGACCAGGGAAATTCAACCTGTAGCAGCAACCTATCTCTGAGTGGAGCCTCGCCTTTCCATCTCCCTCAGGCTCAAGTATTTCCCCTGCTCCACTAGAGCTACAGATCACTCTGTGCAACAGTACTACTTGGCCAGGAATCCTCCTGTTGCCTCTCAGTGTATCAGACTCTTTAGACTCCCCGTCTACTCCTGATCTAGTTCTTGTTACTGCCTCAGCCTTGCCAGAGCTCTGTTCCAGTCTTGTCCTTGTGCTCATCTGACCTTGCTCCAGCCCAGTAACTGAGCCACTCCAATCTTGCCTCACTCCTCCCCCCCCACTCACTCAGATAACAACCTCTGTCTTGTAGCTAGACTGCAGCTACGATATCATTTTGACTCTGATCTCAGTTCTGATCCCAGCCTGTCTCTGAATCTCAATTCCAGTGCTACTCCTGGCCTAATCCCAACCCTTTTTCTGGTGTCGATCTCCAGTCTAATCACTAGGCCTGACTGTCTGGATTTAGCACCTGACATACAGATTTCTCTCTTTACAATCATGAGAGGATAGGAAAGTACAACCTGCCAATATGCACCCAAAATTAGGCATGTGGCTGCACTGAAAGGCTGGAAAGGAGGGTGGTTGCAACTGTCTGGGGCCAGAGGGATGGAGAGCAGGAATACCCACTTACTTGTGCTTCTAGTAAGTCTGTGAACTAACTACTCCACTCAGTTTGTATGCATACCTCCAACAGATTCTCTTAATGCTTTACAGCCATGTCCCAAAGAATATCACACTTTCTCAGATCTCATAACCTAATGAGAAACACAAGCTAACATAGATGATTTAATTTCTGCCAATTTGCTTTTCCTTCTTCCATGGCAGTGAAATATTTGTAACCAAGATCTGCCCATTCTGTATTTTTCAGAGAGTGGCCTTATTAGATTGTAACTTTAAAAAAATGACCTCCACTTAAGAGATATTCTACAAGGACAGCATAAAAAAACCCAGTTCTGCAGCAATACAAAGAAGCCTGCTGATTCATCAGATCTTGCTTTCCACTGCTGCTATACGAAGAAATTGTGTAATTGCTCTTTCTACTGCTTAAGCCACTTTTTGATATCAAAATGAACTGATTTTCAGGGTATTTTTTTAAATTAAGTGCTGGTATCTGGATGGAAACATATTTAAAAGGTCCCCATTTGTGCAGTGTATTGATTATAGAAGCATCGGCTAGCAGTGCTACGCAGCAACTTAGACTGTGTCTGCCTTTCCATTGAGAAGCTCCATAAAAATGCCAACCAGCCTATTTACAAGTTTAATGGATGTATTTTTCATGAATAAAAGTTAATGGTAATTACAACATGGCCTGTGCACTAAAGATATCCTAACATGATATTTCATGCCAAATTAACTGTGATTTAATCAAAGAACATAAATAGGCCTTTGAATGTGTGGTACATCAGTTACAGTATATCACCACATATAGTTTATGATATGGCAAAAATAAAAGCTACATTTGCCATGTTAAAGTCTCATTGACCGCTGTGTTTATTCTCAGAG
Organism: Rafetus swinhoei; assembly: GCA_019425775.1. Taxonomy (NCBI): domain Eukaryota; kingdom Metazoa; phylum Chordata; order Testudines; family Trionychidae; genus Rafetus; species Rafetus swinhoei. The sequence continues at coordinate 64,034,729 of CM033427.1, forward strand.
AGGGATAATTTTCAGCCTGGTGTCCACAATGAGTAGTTATGCAGGTTCTTGGAAAGGTGATCAGAATCCTCTCCCTATGGCATCTCTACTCTGTAGATAAAACTGAACCCTCTGCTTCTAATGCACAGCCAGCAAAAATAGAAGAGAGAATGAAGAGGTCCCCTGCTGGATGGTGAACATAGAACTTCTGTGGAGTTCAGCTCTGTGTTATGCTCTGAGGGTGTTATCTGCCCAAATCCTTGATCCTTGTCCTTTCCCTTTGCACAGTGTGGCATGCTTTCTCAGGGCACCTAGCACTATGGGTAATCTTGTTACCTCTTTACCTCCAGCATGAGAAAGCTCACGCTAGTTGGGCATCAGTGTTAACGCCAGCCTTGTAACTATTCATACATTCTCCTCGGGACTCTGTCCTTGCTTTGCAACTTAATTGTAGATATACCCCAAAGCTTCTCTTGCTCTAAACATCTTCTGTCACAGGACACTTGGGCTATGTCTACACTGCAGAGTTTTTGTGCAAAAATGGCTGTTTTTGTGCAAAAACTCGTGGAGCGTTGTCAGCCGATGGTCAGGGCAGTGCATGTGTGTGTGTTACACCCGAGTCTTCAACTGCTGAGACACAAGGCCCCGTCGCAGTGGGCAGTCTAGGTGAGACTGACGGGTGCCCCGAGGAGTTTACAGGGAGAGCTTATTACACCTCAGATTTTGACTGCTAGGATACACGATCCCTTCACAGCGGGCAGCCTGGGGAGGCTGAGAGATGCCCCAACGGATCTGTCCCCTGGAAGCGACACGATCCAACGCTCAAGCTTTCCCTACATCTGTCCCTTATGACCGGCTGGAGTTCTTTTTAAAATTGTGCTTGGTTCTGTTACAGCAACTGAAGGAGTCAGGTCACAGCTTAAACAGTTACTATTTTATTGTTACAGGGTAAACTTAGCTGTTAAATGCTACTGCTGTGTTACAGATAACACAGCCACTACAAAAGGACAGGACAGAAATTACACTTAAAACAAAAGTCACTTACAGGTACCATGAAACCCTTTTGGTTCTCTGAGCTCTTATTAAATGCATGCAAAATAGACACCTAGCAGGTATATATTCTCACCCCTGCGTTCCAGACTTGGCGTGGCCAGCGTCTTTCTCTCAATCCCTTGGGAAGAAGTAGGGCGAGGTTGGGCGTCCCACAGACCTCGGGAGTCAATCAATACCTGCCAGCAGGTATAGATGATTGGAGCTCAAATGGCGTGGGCTACTAAACCCCTCTTTATACCCCTTGGGTCACGTAGGCTTCTTCCTGGTCTCAAGTGGCCAATTAGGAAAAATGGCTTTGAACGCCAAGTTTCCCACGAAGGGTGCAAAGCATAATTCACACCTGGGAAAATGCAGACAATGGGCACCTCTGGTATGTGATGGGTGAAGATTCCTCTCCTGGGACAGTGCAGGCATGTCAATTACTGGTACTAGCCATCAGGGCGACGGGAGGCCCCCAGTCGTCAGCTAGCCCATTTACTGTCTAGTTTCTGTTTATGCTAGAGTCAGGGACAGGCAGCACACCTGCGTTCCCAGGGCCCCAAAGGCTGACTGCCTTTCTCTTGCTCTCTGGGGGGGGGGGGAAAGCAAGATGGGGTTCATGTCTGGCTACATGCGTCCACACCTCAAGTGCGTTTTTGCACAAGAAAATGTACAGTGAATCGACAGAACAGAGGGGTTTTTGTGGTATAGGTATTCCTCTTTCTACGAGGAATAACTCCTTTTCGCACAAGAGCTCTTGCGTGTGGACGGGAAACTGGGTTTTTTTGCGCAAAAACAACCTATAGAAAGAAGCACAGGTGCCCTGGTGGCCATTATGTTAATGGCAATCAGAGCTTTCTTGTGAGAGAGCTTCTACACAGTTTGGACTCTCTCTTGCTCAAAAGCGCATCGCTTTTCCAGTGCGGAAGATCTCTTTTGCAGTGTGGAAGATCGCTTTTGGGGGTGTATCTACAATTAAGCTGCAAAGCAAGGACAGAGTCCCGAGGAGAATGTATGAATAGTTACAAGGCTGGTGTTAACACTGATGCCCAACTAGCATGAGCTTTCTCATGCTGGAGGTAAAGAGGTAACAAGATTATCCATAGTGCTAGGTGCCCTGAGAAAGCTTCTTGCATAAGAAGCCTGCAGTGTAGATGTAGCCTCAGAAATTACCAAATCCACTGCTTCTAAAAAGACAGTCAATGCACCACCAACTAAGGATTTGTGTTTTCCTTAATATATTACACTGAGATAAACTTATAGTAAAATCAAGAATAAATGTGTTAATTAAGAACTGAGATTTAAGTGAAATGAAGCAAAGATAGTAGAAACTGAAAGTGGTTACAAATAAAAATAGAATTTGATTCTAAGAAAAGGAACTCAACTTTAAGAGGCTTTAATCTGTGTCTAAAGCAGTTGTCACCTATAGCCACCTCCTAGCGTCAGCAACCTCAAGAAAGCATCACACGGTGAAACCACACTAGTTCCGCCATTAGCGGGTTCTCTATGGCTGCAATTTCACTTATTTTAAGTGGTGCACATCAAAGGTTTACTGTCGTCACATCAAAGGGAGACAGACAGCTAAACCCCTATAAAATGCTTTGAAAATATAGGACCATGAGCAACATTTTTAAAATGGCAAGTCTGAAGTGGATGCACAAAACTGATTTTGCAATCCAACTATCCATTTGTACATGCATTCCCAGTTTCCACACTCCAGTCTGGTAAGACTCACTCACACTCACACAGACATCCCTTTGAGCACCAATTTTTTTCTACAATTTTGTTGCAACAAGTGCATTTTGGGCACACACACATTTGAAACTGTATTGACAGTTTTTGCCAGGACAGCAGATAAGAAGTCCTAGTTGTGATTCAGATGTACAACATGCCCTCCTTGAGGTTTCAGAAAGCTGATCTCTCCATTTGCACTGAAATATAAGATAGGGGGGTTATCTGTTGTGCTAATGATTATAATATCTCCTATTAATGAAAAAAATAGTGATCCAATCTCTGAGGTTAAAATTTAAAAGGTACTGAATCTACTGCAAGGTTATGAATTATTTGTTCAAACTGGTAGCAAGAAGCCAGGTTGGAGAGTGCTGGAGAAGGTTGCAGGCACAAATTATACAGTGAAGCCAAGAGAGACCATGCCAGCCAATAGCATTAGAGATATTGTTTTCCTAACTCTGCAATACTTTATCATTGTCACATATCATCTATAATAATTTCAGGACATTATTAAGTGTTAGATTGGGTCCTTAAGGCACAGGACTGTGCTGGGAGCAATGAGGAGTTGCAACTCTGCGAAATTAGTTTAGAGAGGCCGTGTGCCTCGGAAAGAATAATTTCTCACTGAGCTTGCTAGTGCAAAGAGGATTCATAGTCCACATGCATTTCTAGGTTCATGCAACCTGCTCCTGCCAGAACACTGAGACTATGTCTATACTGCCGAGAAAAGTTGGAAAAAAGGTACGCAAATTGCGAACCGCAATTTGCAAATCTTTTTCTGCTTTTTTTCCGAAAGGGGCTTTTCCGAAATTTGGCCAAATTGTTCCTCTTTTGGAACACCCCTTATTCCTCTCACCGAGAGGAATACAGGGATGTCAGAAGAACACGTCTGCTTTTTCTTTTTCGGAAACTGTTCAGATAAAGTGCATGTGTTCCTTGGACGCTGCAGAGCTTTTTCAAGATACCTCTGGTATCCTGGAAAAACTCTTCAGTCTAAACATAGCCTAAGACTCCCTATGGCCAGCAGAGAGAGATCAGGGACTCCAACTGTGGTTGGCTCTCTGGATAGGTCTGTGCTGCAATTAAGACACCACAGTTTGCCTATGCCCTCCCAAGGTGGGAGGATCCTGGGCAGCCTGAGCCCAAACTTCTATGCCACAATTAAACAGCCCCTTAACCACAGTCAACTGGTATGGGCTAGCCATGGGTATCTAATTGCAATGTAGAAGTACCCTCATTGCATACCCAAGGGGACAAATCTGTATGCACCTTTCTTGCCTGCATATGCAGTGAAGGGCTTATCACAGATTAGTCTCAGTTTCCCTTAACAGTCATGGGAAGTGTTTCTAGAGTTCTTGCAAATTAAAGGCCAATTTGTGACATTCTCATTGGAATGCACAAGTGCTGGGGACAAGCAAGGGTCCTTTCTTCCATGCCTAACCCACACAAGAACCAGTTACAACACTTTCTGTGCTAAGGGAAGTACATGGGCTGCTCCCTGGGTATATAATGATAAACAAACCATCCCACAGGGGCAAGACCTTAGTCCCTGCCTCTCACAACACCAGCAGAGGGAGTGAGAGCACTACACCAGTAGGGAGGCTGCAACATCAAGACTATTAACACGGTGATGCTCATTTTTTTATTCCATGGTACACTATAGTGCCCCTATACTCAAGCCAGTGATTTGAGCTTACAGTTAGAACACACTTTTTTGTCTGTGTTTTGTAGGACTGTGTATGGAGAGATGTAAAGGAGAACAAGCTCAGCCATTTTTTAGTGGTGGTTTAGGAAGCAGACTTACTTGAAAAATCTGTATCTGTGGATGATAGGTTTGCTCTGCTTACCACTGGATGTTACCATTTCCTGGTGGTTCTGAGAGATTAGCTCTGTCGGGGTAACCCCTTTCCAATAGTTACACTCCATCAATGTCTCCCCTACAACTCCTCTCTCACTGTAGAGGAAACACAGCATCCTCTTTGTGACTCAGCCCTCTGGATAGCTCAGTACTGTGGCTTCCCCTTCTGGGCAGGGGCAAAACATCATAGTTTCTGCTTTCCAGTTGTCTCAGGCAGTCTCCTGCTTCACTGCCATATAGTTCCATAGCCACAGTGACAGGCAGGGAAAGCCAGGCCCACCCTCTACTCTGGGTTCAGGCTCAGGGAATCTCCACACCTCAGCCAAGGTCCATTCCCTGCATTTTGCTGCCCTTCTCTGGGCTGCTTCCATACTCCTGGCTTTCCCCTCTCCTCTGGGATTGTCAGTGTCCTCACTCGTTTCTTCCATGGAGTAACTTCTGAAACCTCACTACTATAATTCCCCCTCCTGGCTCACAAGGAGCAAGTACAGAATTATCCCCTTGTCTGCTTTTGCTTCCAATTTCCTTCTTTTGTAGAAGCCCCAACTGTCCCTTGCAAGTGAACCACCTCCAGCCTAAAGCTCTTCTTGTCGCAGCCTAACTCAGCTCCTGCAAGTCCAGTATGGTGCACACATTGCATCACATTCTGCCCATATAAAAGGGGAAAAAAGCAACTAATAACTAGAAAACCCTAGTTTTCTTGGAGAAAAAACCACCCCACTCTAATCCCAGCATGAACATAAAAAGTATTCTGGAAATAAGTCCCTGTGACAGGGTGTGCATACCCAGCACTGAGCTGGAAGAAGTTAATGCCCTGTGGCCAGAGGAAGTCCTGCCTTCCAGCCATAATGGGCATGCTCCACATGCTAATATAAAAGGGAGCAACTCAGCTCAGTCTGGGCTGAACATCGGAGAGCAAGGACTTACCACAGGAACTCCAGAGGTGGACCAGCCACAGACCCTGACAGTGGGAGATGGAGACCCAGGAGACTGGAACAAGCCTCCAGATCCAGTGAAGCCCTGGGGAGTGATTTATGCTATTATGTTTATAAGAAGCATATGGGATCTTTTAAGGGGAAAAAGGCAATATGCGGTGTCTACTAAGAATACAATAGTAAAGGAGCTAGCATATACTCTCACACACACACCAATCAATGTTATAGTTACTAGTACAGGGTCTGGATCCTTTTGGCGGCCATCCAGATTGATCATGGATAGCGACAAGCGAGGGTCTATCGGTCCAGACCAATGCTCCAGAATCTTGACAAGACAGGACCCAAAAATTATGGCAAAGCAGTCCCTTTTTATAGTAGTTTTCCTTCATTGGGTTCAGTAAGTTTCATACTGTCATGCTGTAATCAATTACTTTTCGATGAATGCTTGTTTTTTTAAGTTGTTCTTCTCATATCACAGCTATTTTGTCCCAACTGATAGGTGCTTGCTTTATCTTTTAGAGTCCTTAATTTGCCCTTCATTGCATCTCAATAGGGGTACACAGCAATCTCCTGGTGCCTTTATGTCTGTCCTTGGCAGCTCCTTAGCAACTGGCCTTCACAGTTATCTTCTAACAAACATTCCTCATTCTGCACTCACACAAACAAAAATTACATAGTTGCTTCTGTAAAAACGGCTCTAGTACAAAAAACATTCTTACACTCTTAAATTAAATAAGAAAACAATCCTAATGGTAAAAGAGTGACAAGGGTGACAAATAGACACTTGTAGTCTATTCCTGCTTTAACATTAATAACAAACCAGACAGCCTGCTTAATGCATCTTTACCAACAGGACTATGCTGTTCCTTTCTGTAAGTCAGAAAGGATGGCTAGTAAAATACACTGAGGCACAATACATTGAATAAAGCTGCATTTTGGCCACACGAGGACCTTGAAACTTCATGGATTTCCCCTCTAATGGGGCTGCTGCCCTAACCCTTCATCTAGTGAAAGTCCCCTAGTCTATGGCCAGTAGGCTGTGCTGCCCCACAACCAAGGGACTGCTCCATAGATTCTAGCTATTAGGCTGTGCTGCCCTGTGGTGTAAGACTGACTTAGGTCACCAACCAATGAGGAATAGTAATAGTGGTGTACATATGCTTCGGTGGCTTCCCTCCAGGGATGGAGTGTGCATACACTGACACGGTCCCTCACAAGGCAGGGCTTGCTTATGTGTGCAAGGAAAGGGGGCATCAAAATGAGATGGAAAGAAATAGAATAAAAGAGAAAAGCAGGTACTCACAAGAAACTGAAATCATCAGTTTGTAAAACTAGATTAATTTCTATTCTCTACTATGCCTGACTTGATTGGAGTGTGCTGTTAACTATTCATTAATGGTTGTAATTGAATATACCATCATCCATACTGGAAGAAACAGTCTGACTCTCATGTTTTATGTTCAGTGGGAGTCTCTGATTGAATTCTGAGCTGAATACAAAGGAATGTGGTTCCATTTATTATGAAACGTACAAGGGCTTCCTGAAGAAAAGCTGTGGAATATGTGAAGTGAAAATTGGTAACTTTGTGATGCTCACAAGGGGATTTGTGTTCAGACATAGCAAATATTCTGTCTTGCCTGAATCGTGTTTGCTTGTTCAACATTGTTTCAGAGCTATCACTCTTTCATTTACATATATTTTCAAGGGAAGTTCTTTAACTTTCAGTGTGGAACAAAGGGTCATAACATCTCCTGACATTATGCTAGATATCGTGAGATGCTAAGCACCCTCAGTTCCCTTGACATCAATAGTAATTGAGTGCAATCAGCACCCCACAGAATCAGGCCCAAAGGAGTTTCAGGAGGGACTGTGTTAGGAGCATAACAGCTATCAGATACAGTGATGTATTTTTAATCTGGTTGACTCAATATTCTAATCATAAATACACACACACAAATTACTTAGTCGTGAACTACTTAGGCAAACTTCCATTAGTCTTGATGTTTACCTTTCAGGACTGGGCTCAATGTTACTTGGTAATGAGCATGTTTGTATGAATGGCCCTGTTCGGTTACATCTACACTGCACGATTGTTTCGGAATAAGCTATTCTGGAAGAAATACTCCAAAATAGCTTATTTCAAAATAGTGGGTCTTCACTACAAGGAAGCCTGGAAATTAGTCTGAGGCAGGCTCCCCTAATGTGGATGTACTACCCTGATTTAGAGCCCCAGGAAGCACTGGGGAGTAACTACTTTGAATGGCCTGGGGAGGAGCTATTTTGAAATAGCAGCAGTGGAGCATCCACAGTACTGCAATTCTGAAATATCCCTTTTGGAAGAGGTGTTATTCCTCATTGAATTAGGTTTAGAAATGCTGAAATAAGTCACCCGTTCTTTCAAAATTATTTCAAAATAATGATGTAGCTGTGTAGACGCTTGCATAGTTATTTCAGAATAACAGGTGTTATTCCAAAAAAATGCTGCTGAGTAGATGTACCCTTCTAGTGGAACAGAGAATAAACATTACTTCCATCTAATGTTGGAACATGTAACCTAACACTAACACTATATATTCAAGCACATTGCACACCTTTTTAATTCTGTATTTTGCGTGGATATTATTCCCTAAGGGAGAGGCATGAGGAATTGCAAGCCTTGAACCTGGGCCAATCCTATACAGGTAGTGGTTGGGTTAGGACCACCAGCCAGCAGCAATTGGAAAAGGGAACCAGTCAAGTTCTAGCTTGCAAATGGCCTCACACCTGGCTGAATCATCTGATTGTGGGAAACATCCAGCACTCTTGATTGGCTGAGGAACTCTGCTTAAACCAGGAAGAGACGCAGGAAATTATCTGAGCAACCAGAGGAATTGCTGGCTGGCTGCTACTATGGATCTCTCCTGCATTCCTGCCTATTCCTGTCCTCATTCTCAGACACTTGTATGTTTCCACTTCCTGCTACACTCCAAGTACTTGTTCCTATGCCTTACCCTGGTTTGGTGTCTGATGCTGTGTCCAGCTCTGACGTTTGGCTTGATGCTGGACTCTACCCATTACATCTGACCACTCATGCCCCAGACATTCAAGAGATCAGCATCATGCTGTAAGAAACAGCTCTGTCCTCTCTCCTCCACTGTGGAGTTAATTTCTTCCATTCACGTATCCTGATTAAGTCATAAATTTTTCTCACCTTAAAAACAGTTTGCATAAACCTCTTTATATCAAAGTTCAATCGGCTGGCAATTGTTTTAATTCAGAAAATTTCTAAAAAAATTGGCAGAAATATTGATGCTTTTTCTTGGATTAAAATGATCCCACCACTAGTTCAGCAGGTCAACACCACAAATTCACACCCTGATGTAGCCTGACTGTGATCACAGCTTCTTGATTTCCCCTGGAAAAAGATTTCTGTCTGAAACAGTTTGGTGCTCTGGATTAGCACCACATGTTCTATTACTCCTTTAGTCCAGTTTTAGAATCTTCCCGCTGCTCTTACCTATCACAGAATTTCTTAATGAGTATGTCTACGCTACAGAGGGTTTTTTTCAGAAAAATGGCCGTTTTTCCAAACAAACTTCAATTACGTCCACACTGCAATTGCATTCTTTTGAAAGAATATCAAAAGACCAGAAGGGTTTTTCTGACATTGGTAAACCTCTTTCTACAAGGAAGAAGCCTTTTTCAGAAAGAGCTCTTTTGGAAAAAGGTGTGTGTGGACGGGGAAGAGAGATTTCTTTCGCAAGAAGAGGAAAAAGGAGAAAGCACAGGTGCCCTGGTGGCCACTCCGTCCATAGTAATCACAGCTTACATGCGAGATAGCATCCACACTGAATGGGCGCTATCTTTCAAAAAAGCAGATCACTTTTTTGATGCGCTTTGACAGTGTGGACTCTCTCTTTCGGAAAAAGTTTTTGCAGAAGATCTCTTCCGGAAAAGCTTCTTCCGAAAGAAGCCTGCAGTCTAGACATAGCCTATCACAGCAGGGAAAAGTATATTGAGTGATGTCCACCCAAACTCTTTTTTCCTGATCCTTTCTGTTAGACTGGCACATTTCCCCCTGATATGATAAGGTTTCAGATAAATACTGTTTCTAAATTCCCTGGTTTCTCTGCAAAATACTGCTGCTTTTCTTCTTAGCAAGCATTTGTCACTTTAAGTGTGCCTGTGCAGGAGCAGCAGCACAATTCATCCTCTTTCTGTTGCACTGGTGATTTCACTCGGCAGGTTTCACATACTTTCCCAGTATTATAGACCACCAGATCTAGAAAATGCAGGCTGTAGCCAATATTTGAGCTACAAGGCTTGACTTCTTATGGCTTGTCCCTGTGAAGAAACACACTGGCTCTCCCAGCAATGTTTCCCTCTCCAGATAAAGACTGCCCTTCTGAATTTCTTTTCGGGCCCTTGTCTAACCTGTACTTTAAAACCCCAAATGATGGGAATCCCATAGCCTCCTTTGGAAGACTATTTTAGTACTTAATTATCCTTATGGTTAAGGAAAGCTTTCTGATCTCTAACCTAAATCTCCCTTGCTACAAATTAAGCCCATTATTCTTTGTCCTCCTACCTTTAGTGGTCATGGAGAACAATTGATCATTGTGCTCTTTATAACAGGCCTTAACATTTGAAGACTGTTATCACAATCCCACTCATAACTCCCCTTCTCAAAATATGCCCTGTACTTTTAACTTCCTCATTGCTCAAAGCAATGAAAATAGCACATACAGATCACGGTTCACTTCTGGTTTATGCTTTATGTTTCTAAAGTGCATGCTTCAAATTTTAAACTGGCCACTGGCAGAGGTCAGAAAAAGATTGAGTTACCCTTCATGTTTTTAGGGGCAATACCTTTGGGACAGGGATGGAGCATTGTGGAAAGAGAGGGGGAGTGAGAGCAGCAAAGCAGTAGGCATTTTTCCCCTTCAGCTGTAATCCTCAACTCCTGTCCCTGTACACTGTAAATGTTTTTCCAGCACAGATGGTTCAGAATATTTTACAACAGTTTGTTGTGGCAGGTATTGATTTATTTTGAGAATCTCCAATCTAAACTCACCTCTCTCCTGTGTACGCATAAATACTGAAGCATTATGGTTCTTTGTCAGAGTCCAAAACATCCAGTTTATATTATGGTATGTAGTATCATTTGTACAGTGATCATTTTCTTTCAGAGAGCTGTAACATTCATCAGACCATAAATTCATATATACAAAGGTTCTCTAGAGGCCTCCTGAACTAGTTCTATGCTTCTTGACTGGATCCAAAGAAGAGTTTGTCTCAAAATGGTAAGGAAAGAGAAGCTTTGCTAGAATTAGGGGGAAAACAATATCAGAGACTGGTTCATGTTTGGTTCAGAATTTAAGTACACCTTAATACAGGTTGAACTTCTAAAATCTGGGACTCTCTAGTCTGGCAACATCCATGGTCTGGGAGGACCACGGATATTACTGGACTAAAGATCCTCAGCTGACCAGGTTCAGAAGCGCAGCCTGGGCTGGGCTGATGGTGGGGAGTGTAGCCCATACAGGGTGGCATGGTGGGGAGCGTAGCCCTGGCCAGGTTTGGTGGCCAGCAGAATAGCCCCACACAGGGCTGGAAGCTGTGGGGCCAGAAGCTCAGCTCCAGCTGGGCTGGCGAGGTGTGGTGAGCACCTGGCATGTTACAGGGGCTGCAGCCCTGGTCAGGGCTGGAGGCAGCAGGGCCAGCAGCCAGGAACTCAGTCCCAGCCAGGGCTTACAGCCCTGGCCAGGGCTGGAGTCAACGGGGCCAGCACTTGGGCGTGCAGCACAGGCTGGCGTGGGAAGCAGCTGAGTGGCCCTTGTCTGGGGCTGGTGCAATGTGGGGGAAAGGGTGGCTGGACACAATGAGGTGGGCAGCCCCAGCTGGGAGCAGAACCCTACACCTGGGAAGAGAGCCTTGACCTCCCCTGGTTCAGCAAATTCTGTGGGTAATGGACAAGGAAGGTTCGATCTGTAACAATATGTCACAAAGGCAATTTATATATATATCATCTATATAGTAGCCCAATGTCTGTGAGTCTGTAATGCTGAAATGCTGGCTGTTCCCCTCTGGGGGGCGCTATTGCCTGAAATGCTGGCTGTTCCCTCTGGGCGGCCCGTGCTGCATGGGGAGTGCGGGGCCCAAACGGCAGCTTGCGCCGCTTGCTCCCCTGAGGCGGCCCGGCTGAGCGGTGCAGAAGTCAGCCGAGCACTACGGCGGGAGGCAAAGGGGGGGCGGGGCGGTGATGTGCGGTGTGACAGCGGCTCCAGGCCCCACCCCCTGGCCGTGAACATCACCACCTCGCCCCCCTTCGCCTCCCGCTGTGGCGCTCGGCTGACTTCTGCGCTGCTCAGCCAGGCCGCCGCATGGGAGCAAGTGGCGCAAGCAACTGTTTGGGCTCCACGCTCCCCATGCAGCATGGGGAGTGCAGAGCCCAAACGGCCATTTGGGCTCCGCGGTCCCCCGAGAGGCAGGAGGGGGAGGAGAAGAGAAAGAGAGAGACAGAGAGAGAGGCAGGAGGCGGAGGAGAGCTGAGAGAGAGAGAGGGGGAGGCAGTAGGAGGAGGAGAAAGAGATGGAGCGAGAGACCGGAGGCTCAGGAGAGAAGACCAACGTGGAGGAGAGACCTGAAAATCCCGTTTTATGACGGGCTAATTGGCTAGTATATATATATATATATGATTATTGTTTGATAGCATAAAATATATCAGTAGAACAGAGAGAACTCTAAGTGGCAAAATTTGGAATCTAGTACTTAACTTCTGGCCCCATTGAAGTCAACAGCTAAACTTTCATTGACTTCAGAGGGGCAAGGATTTCAACCTAGATTTTGAACATGAGGTTTTAAGAGATTTCAGCTGTGGAAGGGGGATATTTCTATTCATTATAGACCAAATGCAAAATCTGAATCTGATATTAATTTTGAAACCCACTAGCCCTCCTCTTTTGCCTCCCCTGAATTTGGGGAATGAACAGCACATCTATCAGTTTATTTCGCTATCCCATACTGCGTTGTGTGCACAGACAACTAAGAATATTTTGATAATTTGAAACTATTTTTCATATCATTTTATTATCTCTTTTAGGGATCTGATGATGATTAGGGAAACAGCATTTTGATTAGAAAAGGAAATTGAGAAATCTATCATCTGAGCTGGGAAAAATTAGGATTATACATTATTAGGAATAAATCCACAGATCTATTTGGAGCTGCTTATCTTTTCATTTTAAAACATAATTACACCTCATCTATCTTCCACATCTTCCCTATCTATTCCCCACTTAGTATCTTTTTTAAGTATATTAAAATAAAGACTAAGCTAAAAGTCTCCCTTGGACCTGTTCCGGTCTATCATATGAAATCACTAGATTTCTTCATGTGCGCTGTGTGTATTTAATATTTTCCCTCAAAATTGTTTTAACATATAGAGCATACTGTTTCTCCAGACAAGCACAAAGGAATCAACTGCCTTATATTAAGTTAGAACTAATGAGCTGTTGTCAATGTTTCAAACCTCTTAAGTTATGCAAGCAAATAACCCAAAACAAAACAATATGATGTACTGATTGTAAAAACAAATAAGATTAGAGATCATGGACTTACCTGAATAAAGGGCAGCATATAGTTTCACCACTTAAGGAACTGTGGGAAATCAATGCCCACATTGCAACTCAGAGTAAGAATCTGACCTGTATCTGTTCCAGGAGAAATACACAGCTCCCTCGCTATCCATGGCACAGCCTACTTCTCATTGCATTTGAAGTTAAAGCCCCACAGCCCCTCCAGTGCTGCTCTTCCCATTCTAATAACTCATAACAGGAAGTACAGCTGAGCAAACCATATTGGGTACAGCCACACAGATGCTGGGAAGTGTAACTCCCAGTCAGATAGAAATACAATGCGCTTGAATTAGATCACTAAAAATATCAGTGTGTCCACATGGGGAACAGCTGGGGCTGACTGCCCACATATGTTGAGGATTGGACAGGACTGTATGAATATGGCTTTCTGATCTGCTGCCCATGACATGCTGTTAAACTACTGCTTTTAGACACTAGTTTGAGCAGAACTAGCATGCATGTCTATATCTACCCAACAAGAAAATTACACCTCTAGCTGCTGCATAGACCTACCCATTGAGTGTAACTCATGCCATCTTTGTCTTTGTCTACAAATCCCCCCTGCAATGCTTACTATTCACCAAAACAAAAGACGGAACTATGTAGCACTTTAAAGACTAACAAGATGGTTTATTAGGTGATGAGCTTTCGTGGGCCAGACCCACTTCCTCAGATCAATATGTGGAAGAAAATTGGCACAACCATATATACCAAAGTGATACAATCAAAAAAATGAACGCATGTGAAATTGACAAATCAAATTTTAGAATAGAGTGGGGGTGAGGGGGGGGAAGGTTAGTGTCTGTGAGGTAATGACATAGAGGTGATAATAGGGGAAGTTTCTGTGAGGTAATGACATTAGGGGTGATAATTGGGGGAAGCTATCTTTGTAATGGGTGAGATAATTAGAGTCTTTGTTTAGATCCATCCATAAAGTGTCAAATTTAAGCATGAATGACAATTCTGAAGCTTCTCGTTGAAGTCTGGAGTTAAAGTCTTTTTGAAGCAATATGCATGTTTTAAGGTCATTGAGGGAATGGTCAGTCTGGCTGAAATGGCATTGCCTAATTGCACTTCTACCTGGCAAGCCCAGGCCAGTACCATGAATCATAGAATCATAGAGCTGGAAGAGACCTCAGAAGGTCATCAAGTCCAGCCCCCTGCTCTAGGCAGGACCAATCCCAACTAAATCAACCAGCCAGGGCTTGGTCAAGCCGAGACTTAAACACCTCTAGGGATGGAGACTCCACTACCTTAAACACCTCTAGGGATGGAGACTCCACTAGGCAACCCATTCCAGTGCTTCACTACCCTCCTAGTGAAATAGTTTTTCCTAATATCCAACCTGGACCTCTCCCACCACAACTTGAGACCATTGCTTCTTGTTCTGCCATCTGTCACTACTGAGAACAGCCTCTCTCCATCCTCTTTGGAACTCCCCTGCAGGAAGTTGAAGGCTGCTATCAAATCCCCCCTCACTCTTCGCTTCTGCAGACTAAACAGACCCAACTCCCTCAGCCTCTCCTCATAAGTCATATGCTCCAGCTCCCTAATCATTTTGGTTGCCCTCCGCTGGACCCTCTCCAATGCGTCCACATCCTTTTTGTAGTGGGGGGCCCAGAACTGGACACAATACTCCAGATGTGGCCTCACCGAAGCCGAATAAAGGGGAATAATGACATCTCTGGATCTGCTGGCAATGCTCCTCTTAATGCAACCTAATATGCCATTAGCCATCTTGGCTACAAGGGCACACTGTTGACTCATATCCAGCTTCTCATCCACTGTATCCCCCAAGTCCTTTTCTGCAGAACTACTACTTAACTGGTTGGTCCCCAGCTTGTAACTATGCTTGGGATTCTTCCATCCCAAGTGCAGGACTCTGCACTTGTCCTTGTTGAACTTCATCAGATTTCTTGTGGCCCAATCCTCCAATTTGTCTAAGTCACTCTGGACCCTATCTCTGCCCTCAAGCGTATCTACCTCTCCCGCTAGCTTAGTGTCATCCGCAAACTTGCTGAGGGTGCAATCCATCCCCTCATCCAGGTCATTAATAAAGATATTGAACAAAACTGGTCCTAGAACCGAACCTTGGGGCACTCCGCTAGAAACCGACCGCCATCCTGACATCGAGCCGTAGATCACTACCCGCTGGGCCCGGCCTTCTAGCCATCTTTCTATCCCTCTTACTGTCCATTTATCCAATCCGAATTCCCTTAACTTGCTGGCAAGGATATTGTGGGAGACCATATCAAAAGCCTTGCTAAAGTCAAGGTATATCACATCCACTGACTTTCCCATGTCCACAGAGCCAGTTACCTCATCATAGAAGCTAATCAGATTGGTCAGGCACGACTTGCCCTTTGTGAATCCATGCTGACTATTCCTAATCATTTTCCTCTTCTAAGTGCCTCAAAATGGATTCCTTAAGGATCTCTTGCATATAGTGCAACTCCTTCTCCTTTTCTCCCCTGCCTGTTCTTCCTGAACAGTCTATACCCTTCCATGACAGCGCTCCAGTCATGTGAGTCATCCCACCAAGTCTCTGTTATCCCAATTAAATCGTATTTCTTGGACTGGGCCAGGGCCTCCAGTTCTTCCTGTTTGTTGCCCAGGCTTCTCGAATTAGTGTACAAACACCTCAGATAACCAGTTGATCGCCCTATCTTCTCCATTCGAAACAGGGGTCCTCCTTTCTTGCTCGTTCCTCTCTGCATTTCTTCCCGGTATCCGACTTTCCCACTCCCCTCAGGGTTTTGGTCACCATCCCCCGACAAATCTAGTTTAAAGCCCTCCTCACTAGGTTTGCAAGCCTGCCTGCGAAGATGCTCCTTCCTCTCTTCGTTAGGTGGATCCCATCTCTTCCTAACAATCCTTGTGCCCGGAACAGAGTCCCATGGTCGAAGAAACCAAAGCCCTCTCTGTGACACCACCTGCGCAACCACACATTTACGTCTTCAATTCAACGATCCCTGCCCAGTCCTTTCCCTTCAACAGGGAGGATGGACGAGAACACCACTTGCTCTCTGAATTCTTGGATCCTTCTTCCCAGCGCTACATAATCCGCAGTAACCCGCTCAAGGTCATTCTTGGCAGTATCGTTAGTTCCCATGTGGAGAAGCAGGAAGGGGTAGCGATCCGAAGGTTTGATCAGTTTGGTAAGCCTCTCAGTCACATCCTGAATGCAAGCTCCCGGTAAGCAGCACACCTCTCGAGATGCCAGGTCCGGACGGCAGATGGATGGCTCAGTCCCTCTTAGGAGGGAGTCCCCGACCACCACCACCCGTCATTTTCTTTTGGGGGTGGTGGCCATGGAACCCCCATCCCTAGGACTACGCATCCCATGCCTTCCAGTAGATGGTGCTCCCTTCCAGTTTCTTCCTTGTGAGGTCCCTTCCAAAGCATTCAGCACTGCAGAGCCTGTGGAGAGAGCCTGAAAGCGATTACTTACCTCTATAGCATTGGGGGATTCCCATGCTGGCCTTTTTCCCCTTCTAGAAGTTACATGCTGCCGGTTCTCTTCCTGGTCACGTACTGCCCTCTCTGGCTCTTCCGCCTGCCGTGCGTGAAGGATTAAACTCTGCCTTTGATCGAGGAAGTCTTCATCCTCTCTGATCAAGCGTAGGGTCGACACTTGAGCCTCCAGCCCTCTAATTTTTTCTTCCAAAATGGCGACCAGCTTGCACTTAGTGCAGATGAAATCCGTTCTGTCTTCCGGGAGGAAGACAAACATGGCACACTCCGTGCAGGTAACAACAGCAGAACCATCACCATCCAACCCTGCTGTCCTGGAGAAGGGATTTAAAAAGAAAGGCCAGAGAACCTCACCCCCTTCCTTCTCCTCTTCCATACTCCCTCTCTAAACTCGCTGTTAGCACTCACCTGTTCGCAAGCTCCTTGGTCGCTTGCCCAAGGAGCCTTATAAAGCCCTGGACTGCCTGAAAGTCCCTCCCCCTACCAAGGCTCAGCCAATCAGCAGAGGCTTCTAGAATTCAAACTTTAATTAGAAGCCAACAGTTTCCACCTGCCAATCGCAGCCAATCACAGCACACACTCCATGAAGGAAAGGGGGAGGGCAAAGGGGAAGTGAGAAAAAAAAAAAAGAGAACCTTATCTTTGGAGATGACCCTCAGTAACCAACCGTCCAGGTAAGCACAGATGTAAATACCCATTTTTCCTTCAGTCATGCATTAGCAAACACATGTAGGACTATTAGGAGTCCTGTAGCTCCTTGCAGATTTATATGGGCATAAGCTTTTGTGGGTGAAAACCCACTTCATCAGATGCATGCCAATTACTCCTTTCTTTCTTTCTTTCTTTCTTTCTTAGATACAGGCTAAGATGGTACCCTCTGATACTTGTCACATGTAGGACTGAGGCCAGGACAGAAGTGAGTCTTGTCTATTGATAATGTTGCCTTGCCACTACAAATCTCAAATTCTGTGAGAACTGGGGGTATCACCACATATAAATAGGCATTTGCAAGAGCAAGAGCAGCAAAACAGGCATAGTGAAGAGCAATGTGGGGAGCATAGTAGCCAGAGTAATCATGGGGAATCTCATTCATTGGGTGTATTTCTTGAGATCACGTAGATTGAGAATAGGTCTCACACCTCCCATGGACTCAAGGATCAGAATCTCTTTCCTAAATGATGATGAGGGATCTTCTCTAAAGGCCCCAGAGTACAGAGTCAGGACCTGCTGAAGAAGAAGGTCCCTGAAAAATACCTGGGATGGGGAGGAAGTATTCTGGTAATGTAAATATATTTTCATACTTCCTTGGAAAATGAAAATACATTATTTTACCATGATCGAGTTCATACATTTTTCATTTCAAACACAAGCTATCTTGCTGCTTGTGTGTGTGTGTGTGTGTGTGTGTGTGTGTGTGTGTGTGTGTGTGTGTGAAATATAGTAGCTGTTGAATTTGGAAAATGCAAGTGTTATTTAAATCAAATTCAAGAATTATAGTAGCACATAGGCAGCTGCAGTCTGAAAAATAGGACTTTATGAAACAGAAAGAAAAGGTAGTTCGTGTGACATAGATTTTTGGTCCCAAGGTGATGGCAGCATAATGGGATTTTCTTGGGGTCATTTCAGGCAATTACAAGAGTACACATGCTTTCAAACAGCATCTTACAAGAGAGTCTACTGTTTGATTTACTGCAAATGTGGCATCTATCTAGGTTTCACTTCTACACTCCAGGGTTGCTTATCCGCAGTCATAAACTTTTAGCTTTTTCCAACATTGCTACAATTCTGTAATAATCAGTGACTACACATTTCTTTTCATTGTGACCACTAACTGAAGCTAGATATCAGGGCCAGATTCTACTCTCTGAAGTGAAAGGCTCATTGTAGAATAACAAATACTCAACCATTGTGCTTTTGTAGGAGGACTGTTTTGTTGGTGGTAGTGGAGGTGGTGATCTTAACTTAAAGTTAATTGTAGATGTGGAAATTGGCTTAAAAATGAATCTTTGATTTTAATTGATTATGTTATAATTTTTTACTATTTCTTAAATCAGTTAGACAAAGGAATTAGGGTTACTACTACTTTGTCTTCCCCACATCACACAGCCATCGATACAGTCGGATAAAGTCATTTGTTTTGTAACTACAATAAATACTTTATAGATAACATTTTGTAATGTCTACATTTAAAAAAATCAAACTTACATCAAAGCAAATAATCAGCCAAATCCCAAATATTTTACATAGGCAAAACTTTCATTGAAATTCAAAAGTAAAGATTTTAGCATTTGTCCCAGTGACTTTTGCCTCACACCACTAGGGTGCGTCTAGACTACATGGCTCCATCGACGGAGCCATGTAAAGTAGTTTTCTCGGCATAGTCAATGAAGCGGGGATTTAAATAATCCCCGCCTCATTAAAATAAAAATGGCCACTGCGCTGTGCCGACAATCAGCTGATCTGGCACAGCGTGGCAGTCTAGACGCGGCGCGGTCGACAAGGAAAGCCTTTGTCAACTGCTCCGGTAAAGCACATTTCACGAGGCATACTGGAGCGGTCGACAAAGGCTTCCCTTTATTTAAATTATTATTTAAATCCCCGCTTCATTGATCATGCCGAGAAAACTTCTTTACATGGCTCCGTCGACGGAGCCATGTAGTCTAGATGCACCCCTAGTGAGATTTTTCAAGTACTGTTGTTCCCATTTTTCAGATAAGAAAAAAGATACACACAACAATTCAGTGAATTGCTCAAGGTCAATAGACAATCTTCCTCATAACAATGTTACTCATCTCAACAACATATCCGAGAAAGCTGAAAAAGCTAAAAACCTACCATTAATCTCATACGGCATAATTTGTCCTGCAAATACCTGGAAATATCTGAAGAGTCATAGCAAATTTTAATTTATAAAAATCAGATTTGATCAAACTTTGTGGTTTAACCCATCGTGATTTTTCATCTCTGTATCCTCACTTAGTTTTACTGATTTTAAGGACAGACAGGACCACTAGATGATCTAGCTCGATAGACCATAATATTTCATCAAGTGGTTCTGCATCAGGGCTGTAAATTCTGTCTGGGCTAGAACACCTCCCTCTGAAAGACATCCAATTTTGCTCCATCTGTTTTGGCACTTTCATCTGCTATTCATGACAGAACCAAGTTTTAGAATTCATCAAAAACTCAAAGTTTTACAATTCATCCGTGCCCAGCCTTAGGGCAAGGTAAGCAGGCAGTTGCCTTGGCCCTGCGCCTTCAGAGCTCTGAGCTGTGCTGAGCCTAATTACAAGGGGCTGAATCTGGAGTTGAGACTAGACAATCTGGTCACCTGTGTTGCCGGGGGGCTGCCGCTGCTTCTCATCTCGCTGGGCTTCACACAGGAGATCTCCATCGGTACCTGCCTGGCCAGCCTGGCCCCCTGCCACTGCCACTGCCCCAGCCGGGGTTCTCCTCACCTCTCTAGGGTTACCAGATTATTTCAAAAACATACTGCACACACTTGATCTCAGATGGGGGAGGAGGGGTTGGCCAGGAGGGGAGTGGTGCTGGCCAGGAGGAGGTTGGGGGGAGCGGGGCTGGCCAGGGGAGATCGGGGGGGGGGGGGCAGTGGGGCTAGCCCAGGTGCACACAGATCCCAGGGTGCTGCCCATCTCGCTCACGGTCCAGGCAGGGCGCACGGGCAAGTCCAGCCCTACACCTCTCCCTGCAGGCCTCTAGCCCAGCTGCATTGGCAAGGCTATGGGAGCTGGCTCGGCCCATGTGTGTGTTGGCAGCTTTAGGCTGTATTTGCTCCTAGTGAGCTGGGATGCAGCCCCGAGCTGCTTGCCTTTCTCCCCGTCTGCCGTAGACTGTGTTTTATCTGTATGGAGGGGAGAGTCACACAAGTCAGCAAAGAATCTGACCTGGCCAGTGTTGTGGAATACATCCAGTGAACAACTTGTGCTTCCTGAGCTGGACTCTGTAACCCCTCAATTGGGTTTGACTTAAACTAGAGCATCCACCAGCCAGACTCCTCCATCAGCGTGCTGCCTTGGGCCCTGCAAACTCTTTGGTCAGGCCTGAATTCATCTGAAATTTCTGTTCCATATAGAGAAATCTAATCTTATGATGATGGTTCTTCTATAAACCAGAATAAGGGGAAGCACCTCATATAAAGAGGCATTATCTGATTCTGCAGTGATAGTAGTATCTGTTAGTTGAATCATGGAATGTTTGATGATTAACAGTCATCAGAAAAATGGCTCTCATGGCTGAAGACCTGACAAGGTGATTGTTGATATATGCAGAGTGCAGGAGACATGGAGACATGGTAGAATCTGAACACTAAAGGCACAACTCTGACTCGTAGTGTTTAGACGTGCAACTATTGCATGCCTGTGATGGGCATGCTGATGTTACTCTGGTTTTGTCCTCAGGGGTCCATTCTACACTACTGACTTGGAAGGCTTATTCTCCATGCCTGAGAGCTGCCATTTTCAGTTTGAAGGTAGGACATGTGGTGGTTATTAGCATTTATGCTCCGCATGGTGCAAGGCCTGATACTGAAAAAGATTATTTTATGCCGTGTTAGATGAGACTATATCTAGTTCATCTCCCCATCTCATCTTAGGAGACATAAATGCAAAACTTGACCATGATAGAATTGGATTTGAACTGAAACCACACAGCTTACTGAAATAGAGGGCAGATAGTTATTTACATCCATATGTGGTCTATTTTTAATGGCTACCTGGTTTCAACACAAGAATTACCATATGTGTATATTTTGATATCCATCAAGTGATTACATGGTCTTAGATCACATTCTAGCTTGGAAACCCTTGAATAAACTAATTTATGTTGTACATGTACTTAAGAATGCTGATCTTGCTGCAGAATCTGTTCGTGTACTCCTAATAGCAACAATGATGTTCCACTTAATAATGGTCCAGAGACTTTATTTTATCAAAATGCTTCAGTGCTGATGATCACAAAGTGATTGCTAATAGTTATGTGGTAGTGATTTCCAACTAATATTTATATGAGATGACTAATTGTCTACTATGGAGTGTTGCACTTCCTCAGAGCTGCTGAGGAACAAACCCGGACAAAGGGTGGGCTGGAGCAGTATTGCTTTTGGGGTTGTTTACTGGTACAGAGTCTTAAGAGTAAAGTGATACTCACACCCAGACATCACATTCATGCTGGCATTTTGGAGGCAGGCTGCAAGTGCAGTGTAGATAACTTTTGATTTCGCTGGAGTGGCTGGAGTGCTGGCCAGGCGTCAGCTTCCTGGAGACTCGACCATGATGTTCCTTGGGAGATCCCTTCAGATATGCAGGAGGCTTTACTTCCTCCGGGCCAGTCCCAGGTTTCTGCTGTAATGTTACATCTTGCTCCATGTGCCTGAGAGCTTTCACATATTTTCAGTTTTGAAGGTAGGACATGTGTGGTTATTAGCATTTATGCTCCGCATGGTGCAAGGCCTGATACTGAAAAAGATTATTCGTGTTAGATGAGACTATATCTAGTTCATATCTCCTATCTCATCTTAGGAGACATAAATGCAAAACTTGACCATGATAGAATTGGATTTGAACTGAAACCACACAGCTTACTGAAATAGAGGGCAGATAGTTATTTACATCCATATGTGGTCTATTTTTAATGGCTACCTGGTTTCAGCACAAGAATTACCATATATATTTTTTGATATCCATCAAGTGATTACATGGTCTTAGATCACATTCTAGCTTGGAAACCCTTGAATAAATCCAATTTATGTTGTACATGTACTTAAGAATGCTGATCTTGCTGCAGAATCTGTTCGTAGATTCTTAATAGCAAATAATGATGTTCCACTTAATAATGGTCCAGAGACTTTATTTTATCAAAATGCTTTCAGTGCTGATGATCACAAAGTGATTGCTAATATTATGTGTAGTGATTTCCAACTAATATTTATATGAGATGACTAATTGTCTACTATGGAGTGTTGCACTTCCTCAGAGCTGCTGAGGAACAAACCCGGACAAAGGGTGGGCTGGAGCAGTATTGCTTTTGGGGTTGTTTACTGGTACAGAGTCTTAAGAGTAAAGTGATACTCACACCCAGACATCACATTCATGCTGGCATTTTGGAGGCAGGCTGCAAGTGCAGTGTAGATAACTTTTGATTTCGCTGGAGTGGCTGAGGCGCTGGCCAGGCGTCAGCTTCCTGGAGACTCGACCATGATGTTCCTTGGGAGATCCCTTCAGATATGCAGGAGGCTTTACTTCCTCCGGGCCAGTCCCAGGTTTCTGCTGTAATGTTACATCTTGTCCAAGAGGGAGAGGAAGTTTTTCTGGCCACTTCTCAGTTAATTTATCTGCTTGCAGGGTCTTTGTCTGCCTTAAAAGGTCACAGATCCCAAACTGCCTTTTTAGTTGGGTATTTCTCATTCACACTTCACACACATTCCACGGGTTACATACAGATTCATAAGCAATATGGTTTCTAAGCAAAGTTGGAGCCTCATGGTCTTGAATACGAGAAATTGCATTGTACTACAGGTAACATACCAAAGGCATGATAAAAAGCTTAACAAATTATAACTTTTGTTATAGAAAGCCAAGGTCAGGGAAGAAGGGAAAAGCAGAGGAGTATGTCTGGTCAGCTAGACACCAGTGAAGAGGAGGGAGGGGGGGCCATGTTCGACTGGTTACATGGAGGAAGAGGACTTCATTTTGAGATTCTAAGCACAGAGAATAACTGGGACTAAATAGAATGCAAACATTAACATTGGATAACCTATGAGACCATCAAAATATCACAAGGAAATGAAGAGATGCAGTGCAGAGTAGATGCAAGTTAGTGAAGAGAAGAAGAAATGGAAAACAGACAAAATGTCTTGAACAGTCAGTAAAGAGCAGTACAAGTAAAGAATAAAGCAGTAAATGATCCAGTGATGAAGTAGTATGGGAAGAAAATTGATCATGAGACCAACCACAAATGAAGATGGAAGATGCAATTATGAGTGATTTAAAAAAGCCTAAATCCTCCCCTACTGACTCTTGCTGAAAGACGACTTGCAAGGGATCATTCAAGATGGAAGACCATTCTATACACCATCACAGCCACATCATAGCCATATGAATCTGCTGAAATAGTCTCGTCTTCCTACAACACTTATCACACCAAGAATTTCCTATTCAATCTCCTTGTGCCGCAAGCTGGCTGATCTAGAACATGTAGAAATGCTAGTGGCTTTCTGGCGTGGAATCTTATAAAGAAGCCTTAGCAGAAGCCAGTGAGTCAAGGAAAGGGACAACAGAATTCATTACATTGGATTAATACAATAAGTCACATGTGTTATCTCAGAAATCACAGCAGTGATACAAAACCAATTCCCCCTCCTCATGCTTATATGCCACCTGTTTTTGTGAGGCATCCTACTATTCTTGCTGTGGTTCTGTTTCTTGACACTTGTAAACTCTGATTTGGTTTGGTGGCAATGTATTTTCTCGACGACTATGATGAGTTAAAATCAAGTATTTTATAATAACAGATGGTCAGTAAGAATGTGATAATGTACAGGTTTAAACAGTTAACCAATGAGCCTGGGCAGCAGTGCAGGGGGGGGAGCAGGAGAGAGCCAGTGCTTGTGGGGAGCCAGCTTTTAAGTAGGCTCCCGGTGAGCAGTGGTTCCCAGGGAACCACCTGCAGCCCCTCCCTCACTCTGCTGCCTCTAATACAGAGGCAGCAGCACAGGGGTGAGGGGCAAGTGGGAGCCCCCCAGGGAGGTACCAGCTCCAGGGGGCCCACCTCCATCCTCCCTCATGTAAATGCATAACCGCGGAAAATTTCAGCGCTTACACATTTACCCAAAAACCCGCATTTCAACATCCATAATTATCAGTTTCTCTAGCTCTATTGGGATTAATTTTTCTGTTTCATTTTACAAGTGGACTACCATGAAGTTAAACATGCACCACAAGATCATACAAAGCTGACAGTTAATGTTTCTTTTTTGTATATTCATTTAACTGGTTTTGGTATCCTTGTACATGTTTTATTACTGGTCCACCACTTGGAAAGTGTGGCAAACCCATGTGATAAACGTAATGTCCCTAATGGAAGACTGAACACTTCTGATTGCCAAAAGGAATAAGCACCTTCTGCCTATAGAGTTTTTTTATTCAGTGGACATCTTTGAGTATTGATAGTGTGTCATACTTTGTGTCCTTTGTATTTTTAACAGAGGTTCCAAAGACCCAGAGGGACTCATTCGGCTGTGTCTAGACTGGCAAGTTTTTCCGCAAAAGCGGCCGCTCTTGTGGAAAACTTGCCAGCTGTCTACACTGGCCGCTTGAATTTGCACAAGAGCAATGACTTTGTAATGTACAAAATCAGTGCTTCTTGGCTGCAAGAATACAATGACGCTCCTCGCCGGTAAGAAAAATTCTGGCGCAAGAATACGGCAAGAGGCCAGTGTATACAGGTAAGACTGTTTTAGCAAAAAAGCCCCGATGTACAAAATGGTGATCGGGCTTTTTTATGAAATCGCTTTTCTAGATTGGCACGGATGCTTTTCAAGTAAAAGTGCTTTTGTGTGCAAAAGCATCCGTACTAATCTAGACGCTTATTCGTTATAAATGCTTTTTTAACGGAAAAACTTTTCCGTTAAAAGCATTTGCGGAAAATCATGCCAATCTAGACGTAGCCATTCGTGTTTAGTAAGAAATCTAAATTAGCAGGCACAAATCAGCATGGTAGATCTTTGCGTACCCTCAATTCTGTCAAACTTTTATAGTGACAGCACTTTCTAAAAGATTTTTTTTTGGTTCATTTTTGAGATTGGATGAGTTTCATCCATCTCTAATGAGAAGTGACATGTCCCATTTTCCAGTAATAAAAAAACAAATATGCTCACCAATCATATGCATAACTGAACACTGGACATCCTTTACACGGCCAGTTAATGATTCTTGAAGGATAACCCTTTATTTCATCTACAGAACATGAACAGAATGGACAACAGCAAACTTCCCCAACCTTGCTCTTGATGAACCACTTCTAGGGATGAAGAGCAATTCATGCCGCTTCGGTTTTTTGGTTGAAACTGCTACCAAGCTTT
Source organism: Rafetus swinhoei (assembly GCA_019425775.1). NCBI lineage: Eukaryota > Metazoa > Chordata > Testudines > Trionychidae > Rafetus > Rafetus swinhoei. The sequence continues at coordinate 64,060,451 of CM033427.1, forward strand.
CTAATTTTGCTGGTGCTTTTGTGATGTCCACTATGAACCAGACCACTCATATATTTGTATTTGTTCAGAGCCAACAATCTGTTGGTCATAAAATATATTTGACTCTTCCAACCTATGACATTCTTAAATAAATATTTAATATGCTTCATCCAATAAGAAAATAAATAAACCAAACAGACTAGTCTGCCTCATCCTAAATAAAACTCCTGTAGTTCTAAATAATTTGAAATGGCTCATTTGACTCAATATTAGCTCATTTTCATGGAGCCAAGAAATGTGACCTAATAACCACTAATTAAAATATTTTCCATTATGAGATTATCCTGTTTAGCTCTGCTTGATCAGTCCCTTTCTATAACCAAATACTTATTAACTTATATATGTCACTTTGCCATGCCTGGTTCCCAAGGTTATATTTATAATAAGGCTGACATTGCACTAGAAATGCTGCTCTAATCAAAAGCATGTATTTTTCATTTTCCCAGAGAAAGTCTTTACAGATCATTTGGCAAATCCCTGAAATAATGAAGAAGCATTTAATGTAGTTAGGTTTTTTTTTAAAGTGAGGCATTGCAAACTCTTATTCAGCTGAAATATATTTATACCAGTCACTAAAGGGTTATTATGAAGTAGCAAGGCAAAACTTTAATAAACAGCCTGATGTTGCAGCAGTCTTTACTCAGCCTAAATTCTCACGGATTTCAATGGGACTATAAAAAGAGCAAAACCAAGAATAAAATACATAGTAAAATAAAAGTGAAGAAGTGACTGAAGAAAGCAAGTCATTGTGGGAGGATATTGCATAGAGGGGGCAAAGGAGAGGAGAACAGTATAAGAATTAACTAATGAAATAAAGTATGTGGTTTGGGGGGGGGGTTGTTTGTTTGTTTTGCAAAGAACAAGAGATCAGAGACAGAAAGAGAGAGAGCATATGTGGCCTTATTCTGATCTCCTCTCTTTTTTACCCTCCTTGGTCTGACACCCTCAGGACCTGACCCAGTCCCAAATGAGGGAATTTGCTGGACCAGAGAAAGACCCCTGCCATTTGCTCCTCTCTGCTGCTGGCTTCTTCTGGCCCATGTTCAGCCTCGTTGCTTCTGGGCTGAGGTTCAGGCTTGACCCTAGTCCCACTGCCATTGTCCTGGCTGGGGCTTCCCAAGGCCATGTTATGCTTAAAAGAAACATACAGGATCTTTTTCAGGGGGATAAAGGCAACATGCCGCATATAACAAAATAGCATATGCATTCACACACACGTCCCGTTGATGTAATAGTTCCCAGTCTGTTGCTCGGCCCCACCTATTGGCCAGATAGGTCGTGTACGAAGAAGGAGCTGGGTTCTTGTCAGTCCAGACTGATGCTCCACAGTTGTAGCAGGGCGGAACCCGAAGACCCATACAAAACACCCCATCCTTTGTAGGATTTTCCTTCCATGCGAATTTCCTTCCATGCATTTTGCCTTCTCAGGCCTTAATCAGTCACTCAGCATCACAATCAGTCTTTCTATGACATGTTTTGTTTTTTCAGCCATCTGATATCAGTATGCTGATGACCCCTCATGGGCGTTGTCTTCTGGTGAAAGTTATTATCAGTTCCCTATCAGAGGATGCTTGCCACTAACTTCAGGGCTCATCAATCTGCCTTGGTCCAGTCTGCATCTTCATTGTGCTTTAGCTTAGTTGATAATTATTTTGTGTTTCTGAGTCTCCGGCCCCTCCTCTGACCATCTGGGCATGCTATTACAAGGCTTTATCTAATACTGACATCTCTATGTATTACAATATTCCATCCCTTCACTTTAACATCAGAACATACTAACATCAAACAGAGCTGGAGCTAAGTTAACTAAGCTGCCTGGCCTGTCTGAGTCCTACATCTTTTGTTTAAGTCTCTTAAAATATAATCCTAACATTATGCTATAACATATATTCATTATAACTAACTAACTTACTTATTATCTACAAGCCAGAGTTCCCCGACTGCCACCAGCCGCTGCCACTGTGGCCAGAGCTCCCTAACCACTGAAGCCAGAGATTCATGGCCACTGCCAGCCCACTGCTCCACCCACCCTTCTGCCATGGGGCTCTCGCTGAGTTGCTGCCACCCTCCCCACCCCCTATCCACTGTGCTCCCAGCTCCACCCACCAGACCTCCTTGACCCTGGGCTCAGTAGTCCTGGAACATCCATGATCCTTCCAGACCATAGATATTGCCAGACCAGAGTCCTGGTTTAGGAAGGTACAACCTGTACTTCAACAGAGTTATTCCTGAATTATACTGGTAGGATATCAGAACAAAGTCATTTATTTACCTAAAATAGTCATCAAGTTTTATAAGCTAAATTGTGTGACCTTTTTTGCTGAATCACATGAATAGTATAATTGGCCTGAATCGAACTTGGAATAGGAGTTCACCAGTGAGAGTCAGGCTTGCACAATTAAACCTTAAGGATCTACCTTAGGGTTCTGTACACAAACACCATAACATCTAAATATACTTTTAAAATTAACTAGACTTGAGTCATACTTATGCCAAATATATCTGAAAACATATACTGAGGTTTTATATCTTATCACATGTATTTTGCATATCACTGGTCAATTATTAAATTTGTGTGTGGAAAAACTTTAAAAAAATGTACTAGAAATGTGAAAAAATTAATGTGAAATCCGGCTCCAAATGAAGTCAATGCAAAATTTCCATTTACTATATTCACCTTGAAGAGTTGAAAGTTCGTCTACAAAAAGTAGCTAATGTCAGCAGGATTTGCTTTCCTGAAGACAGAGATTTTCCAAAGGGAGAAACAGATGGCCCCATGCACTGAAAAGAATGTCAGTGGCTAGCTATTTGAACACTTGTAAAGGGGGTCTTTGGCATTCACTGAAGCATGGTGCTTTGTAAGGACATTAAAGAAAGATCCTCCTTTTATTTGTATTATGATGCTTCAGTGGAAGAATACTAAAGAAGTTGTGAGGCTGGTCACAGTGCAAAAACTGGCCCTCAGATACAAAAGCCTATGCTCTTCTGCACTATTGCACAGCAGAACTAAAATAACTCTCCAAGCTCATTGAAAACAAATTAGGTATTCAAAGTTTGACAATGATGAGTAAAGTGTGTCCACCTCTCTGACAAGTGCTGCCAATGAAATCCTGATGAACCATTTGGTGGATATTCACAGCCTCTGACCACAGAGGTCTGACCAATCTCAGAATGAATTCCATCAGCTCTTCATCATTAGTCCTTTCTCCTTGCAAGTCACATCAAGACTTTCATCTCTTGCTCAAGCTGTAATGATGAAAGTGCTTTCGCGTAAGAAGTAGCAATTAGAACAAAGGTGTGTTTGGGTTGAAACAAAATGGAATTCTCTCCCCCTTCCACCAGCCGCCTGGCGAAACTCAGGAGATTCATTTTGATTGACAAGAATAACAGCATTATAGTGCATTATTAAAAATATGAGAAGATTGCGAGGAAAAGCCAGTCAGAACTATTCATTGTTATAAATACAGGAATAAGAGAAAAATCACACAATGTCTCTATTCATGTTTACAGTATTCTTGCCATTTGATGCTGGTGAAATCTGATGCATATTTTAACATCTGTATAGTGTTCACAATATATCAACAAGTATAAATTGCAAGGAAAGAGAAAAATCACATGTATTTTCTTTCTTTCTCTCTCTATGACAACAGGAACACACACAGATTTATAGGACACTGTTAACTTATACATATAGGCTTGGAATTACTTGGATAGCAAGGATGGTCTTGGGGATAGGACACACAGATCTGGATTATTTTGCCCATAAATCACCAACAGCCAATAAGACCTTGAGAAAGTCACTGAGTTTGCCCCATGATTTAGTTTTGTATTAATTCATAGATCCCAAGGCCAGACAGAACCATTCTGATCATCTTCTCTGATTTCCTGTATAACACAGGAACTTCCACAAAATAATTCCTGGAATATATCAATTTCCTCATCTGTAGAATGGGAATAATGTGTTCCCTACATCTCAGGATAAAATCCATTAAAGTAAGGACTACGAGGCAATCAGAGACTTTAGTGATAAAGGCCATATAAGATGGTAGATACTCAGATGTGTAAGAGTTTCCAGGAGCTGGTCTCTAGCATAGATTGAATGCTGCAATTTCTCCATATATATTACTAGAGCTCTATGAAGAACTCTTGAGAGATCAAAAAATGCCATGCAAAAAAATTAAAGAGAATGTGAGCCTTGGAATACATAACACTATCACAATTTTATTTATTTCACGACTTTTAAATACTGTCAGATATTTTAAAGGGCAGTTGCTAACTTATGACAAAAGTATTTTTAATCTACTTTTTTCATAGGATAAAAAAAAAAAAAGATGTCTTGCAATGGCAAAGTTGAGTCACAAAGTGGAACAGCCACCCTGGGATTTTATTTTATTTTTATTTTCAGTTGGGTACTTTTAAATTCTAGGGACCTATTCAACCTCCATAGGGTAAGAGTAACTCAGCTAAACATATTTTTCAACATGATCTATTTTCCAGTCTTGGCTGGGCCTTTGGCACCTCCATGAAGTGGTTAGATTTTCTTACGTGATCAGCATCCAGCAACCTCCTCAGAGAATAATGTTGAGTAGTGGTAAATATTTTTGAAAATCTGGTCACTACTTACTTACTGCAAGCTGTCACCTGAGAATGGCATTCTCAAGGAGGACTCAAGATTTGTAATGCTGAATACTCAGCTGCCTGATGTAGTTCACAATCTTGAGACAGGAACCCAGGATCTTTATATAATACATGGGGAGAGTTAGGCACTTGAAGGGATTCCCAAAAACCAGCATCAAGAGCCTTCTAACTTAGCTAGTAGGAAATGCCAAGAAGTGGGGTGTGATCTAAGGTGCACTCCTGTTAGAAAAGAGACCATATTCAATTGGTTCTCCCCTTTAAAGAGGGCTCGTATTGTCATCTTCTTCACTTTGAGCCATTTTGTGTGGGGTTAACTGTGCACAGAATACATGGCCCAGATCAGGCCTAAATGCAAGATGTCTGGGAAATATTTAGTTTGCAAATTCTGTGGGGCTTAGACATGCATTAGGCATCAAAATGAAGGTTTCGGTCTCCTGAGGGACTTAAATGGTGGAAACTTAAGTGCCCTGGGATTTTAGGCACCTACAGGTTAAGAAGTTAAGAAGCAGTTAAGAAGAAGATTTGTGAATACTAGTGGTACCTAAACAGGCCCACTGACAGGGGGGAGGAAAAGAGGACAATTGCTCCGGGGTCCAGTAATTCAAAAGGGCCCAGGGTCCTCAGGATGCTGCCACTGTGGCAGCAGCATCACCCAGAACCTCGGGTCCTTTAAATCAATGTGGGAGCGCTATGCAGAAAGCTCTGGGCAGCTCTAAGAGGGAGAGGGCATGGTCCAGGCAGCCCTGAGGGATGGCTGCCCCAACCCTGCCCCTTCCTCCTGAGGTGCTGTCCCTTTCAAGAGTGCAGAGCCAAGGCTCCCTCATCTTTCCCATGGGCGCAGCAAGGCTATCAGATCCCCTGCACCTAAATGTTGAATATAGCATCCAGCTACCACTTTAGTTGCCTAAGCTTCCCTTGTGAATTCCACTCTGTGTTCCTAACACTCTAAAGCACATACTCTGACATGATCGTTGCAGCTACTATATACTGAACTGATACCAGTGCTCATCTTTAAAGTAACAAGCCATGTAATGTATGATTAATACAATATTGTCACAGTCTCTAAAATTTCAGTACTTTAAATAAGAAGTGGTCTATTACCTAAAAAAAGAGAACGGTATCCTGTCAGCACCTCATGTACTTTACCTGGTATTAAGAAATTAATTTTGGTCACTCAAGTTTATTATATTTAAACTATATAATTCATTCTTTAATGGGCTAGAACAAACACATTGATTTAAAACTTTTATCCCTTCCTCCGATACAGTTGTGTTCAATTTTAAATTAGTTTTAAATTTTATTTTACAGTATTGTTAAGGCTTTCTTAATTTTTTTACCCTCACTCCACACATTTATCCATGACATAACCAGCATGCTTCTAGTCACCAAGTCCAGATTTTTAAATGATTTTACTGCTCTGAATTTAAATAGAATAATTAATGGCTATTGTCAGCAACATATTCTTTTATTATATAAAGTGGGACAAATTCTCGTTCAAGTTATACTCATATAAAAGTGGAGTAGCACAACCAAAGCAAAGGAAAATACAAGCATGAATTTGGTGTATCAGCATAAGAACCATATCTGGCTAGATATTTTTAAAAAAAAACATGCTTAAGAGAAATCAAGATTCTCTCTTAAATGTTTAAAAAGCCCTTGGGGTATGTTGAAATTATATTCCTTGGAATCTAATAAATGTATTTTTGACACTGGGTAAATATACCGTAGCATGTGACTATATTTACAATTATGGCTTACTACAGCACTTGCCATCTATATTTATGAACAAGACTCATTTCTTGTTTAATTCACTTAAGTCAAACAAACCATTAAACTAAGATTATTAATTGACCTTATGAAATAAAATATGATGATTTATGCATATTACCTTTTATTTTTTTTAAAAAGCAGTATCTTGCCATGCACTCCAAATGCTACCTTTTAATGAAAACATATGCATTTTAATCACAGAAAGAAACAAATGTTTTGCGAAAAACCTCTGGGTGGCTGATCAGTACCTTCCAATATTGCACACTTATTAGGAAAGGCTAAAAACAGGCACATGTTATACCTTTACATGTCTCCAGCTGATTTAACTCAGTGATAATGGTCCATGCTATTATTAAACATCTATTTGAATCTAACTAGAACATTTGGTGTCCAAGAAAATAATCATTAGTATCTGTAGCCTGTATTCTTTTGGGGTACATCTACACTGTAACACTATTTTCAAATAACAAGCGCTATTCCGAAATAACTTAATCCACGTCTACACAGTAGGCAGTTTTTTTGAAAGAAGGTCAAAATACTGTCTAGCTGGAGGACTTCTTACTCCAACTCTTGTAACCCTCATTGTACAAGGAGTAAGGAAAGTCGGAGGAAGAGTGCTCTATTTCCAAAAAAGTGCGGTGTTGATGCTCCCTATTTCAAAATAAGCTATTTCGAAATAAAATATGCAATTGACGTAGCTCAATTTGTGTAGCTTATTTCGAGTTAAGCCCTGGTGTGTATATGCACCCTTAGGGTATGTCTACACAGCAACATTATTTCAAAATAACTAGCGCTATTCTGAAATAACTTACTCCACGTCTACATAGCAGGCAGTTATTTCGAAATAATGTTGAAATATTGTCAAGCTGGAGGACTTCTTACTCCAACTCCTGTAATCCTCATTGTATGAGGAGTGAGTGAAGTCAGAGGAAGAGTGTTCTATTTCAAAATAAGTGCTGTGTAGACGTTCCCAATTTCGAAATAAGCTACACAATTGACACAGCAGGGCTTAACTCGAAATAACCTATGTTAATTGAGCTGTGTAGGTGCACCCTTAGATTCTAGATTGAACAGAGATCTAGTTTTGAGCTAAAATATATTTAACACATTACAGTTGAAGTGCAACTTATTTTTCACTTGTATAATTACACAGCTGCTAACAAAGATTCCTTAGGAAAGGGAACCAGCATATTGATTTAATTCCCCTCTTAATATAGCTCTAACAGGATATCATTTGTCTGTCAAACACATTCTATATTAATGTTGTCAGAAGCAAATGACTTGTTAAAAGCACTGCCTTTGTCAACAAAGGGTTTTCTGGACACATATAAGGGAGCCTTAAGATAGTGTTAATATAGGTATTAAGTGATTTTTCTCATTTTACACTGACTATAACTCAAGTTTTCCATATTCTTGTATCAGTCTTACTTCCTCCCTTATTCACTTGCTTAGCGGGACCAGACCTACCATTTTTTTTAGTTTTATAACTGGCATAAATCCATATTTAATTTAATCAGGAAGAACAGTTGTATTTCAATGTACCTTTTTGCCCATAAATGCCATGATAAAGAAAAATGGAAAGTGTCTTTAGACTCCAATGCAAGCAAAATGATTTCATCTGCAGTCTCTCTCCCTCACACATGTATGCGGGTGTGCGTGCGTGCACGCACACACACACACACACACACACACACACACACATACACACAGAGCTTCTACTGTATTAGAGAAATACCCCCCAACCTCTTGCTTTCCAGCAGAGAGAGAGCTACAGATTCATGAGAATGGAGGTGGCCAGCTAAGGATTGAGGCATGCAAGAAAATACCTTGAGGGTGTCTGACATTTTGGTGTGTCCCTTCCTATAAAGTGGTAAACTGTCACTACACAGAGGCATCAAGTAACTTTTCTTACTTCTCTACCCAAGCTGATGATGCATCAGGTACGTGGAATTTCATTCTCAGCACGTGATTAACAAACAGATATAGTAAACCCATAGAGAAGATAGAAAATAGTAACAAAAATGATTAAGGGGCTTGATGGATAAATTTTGGAAGAGGAATTAAAATACTAAATGCACTTGGCCAAATATTAACTATGAAGGATGTGAAGAGTGTAAATATTAGATACAAGTAAAAGGTGGGGGGAAAGGGGGATATTTAGCATGGTAGCAAACAGACATTAGGTATGTAGGGATGATATATTAAGAAATAGAAAGTTTTGGCTAAATTTCAGAGACAAATGAGAAGTATGACTGGCAATAGTTAGTAAAGATTTGTTAAAAATCAAATGATTGTGCCACTATAATCATTAAACAGCAGAAACCTATACAATACACCCAATATGGCAAGCTTATAAACATGTTTCATGTTTATGCTCTAAAAGATGGGGAAAATATGGGGACAAAAAACTGAATACCCTCAGAAGGCCACAAAACCGTTAATAGTAGTTCAGAGCCCAAGAGAACCTAAGGAAAGAGAACCAACTAGGTGTGGTCTTTTATACTCCATGTTAGGCAGATGTCACAGATGCATACCCATATTTGTTCTGGTTCCCCAATTACCGGTTACGGTTAATGGTGGGGGCTGGAGCAGCTCCCTGCTCACCACGGGGCTGCTTCAGCCCCATGGGGCCCACTGAAGAAGAAGGACACTCCGGCATGTACAGAGCAGCCCCCGCCCACGGCAGGCCTGGTCTGGCACACTGCAGCAGGGACGCTGCAGCTCAACTGCCCTTATTTCACCTGGGGCATTCTGGGTGTTCATAATAAGTATGTAAAATCCTGTTTAATTAGTTAACCTATTGAACAGGGATGGGGGTGGGGGTGTGCTCCTAGAACGCTCTCCTGAGGCTGGGCTGGAGTGACCTCCCTTCCCCATCGTGGACGAGGACTACCCTGGTTGGGCACCCCACCGTTAACCATAACTGGTAAGCCTCATACATTAAGGGTGAGGCTTACTGGTTTACAAATAACACCCCTAGTCCATAATTAACCATAATAATTTCTATTAAGCATTTTCATAAATCTTCTCAAATCATTTCCTAATGATTCTGAGAGTTAATATTTCCTATCTTTTCAGCTAGTGTCTAACAACCTAACTGTAAATAAATCCCCACATTCACCTCTTATGGATATTACAGTGTCCTGTCCCTTTTGTAGTCTTTTGTTTACCTGCAATGACTGAAAGTGCAAAATTATGACCTATAGCTTTATTCCTTCAAGCCTGTACTGTTTGATGCTAAAGACTGAGTTTCATTTAACTTCTGCCAATAAGCCTCATACTCATACAAGAAATTCTTAGCACAGCAAGCTTGATAACCTAATTACTTGCCTACTTGTCCCCATGCATGCTTCAAATAAGCAAAACATCAAAGTCAGTCATATACTATTTATAATATCATTACACTTATCTCAAACAGCAAATGCAGGAGAAGTAGGGAAAAGGTCATAGGTAAATAAGGATCAGGTTTAGGAGATACTTTGCTATTATGCCATAACTCCAGGGAGCAAGGAGAAGTTCTGGAGAAGTTCTGATAAAGCAATCACTGGAAAACCTTGCTTTTTATTTATGAAAACAAGTGATGTCACTTCTGATTAGTGGATCTTAGCTAAAACTATATACACAGTTTAGAGCTGAATCCTGCTATCATCTAGTTTTTTTCTTATCTCACTTTGCCATATTAGTGGACTAAGAATTTCTTTAAAATAAACTGAACAAACCAATTTTTACTGCTGCTGCTATCATTAATCATGTTTTCTTTGTTTTTCTTACCTCAGCCCAAGCCCTAAATTAAATAATGCTGCTATTCCCAGGGTCACTATAATTTAACCAAACAAAAAAAAATTCTTCTCTCTCATGAGTTCATTCTTGTTGGTCACATGCTTTTGGGCCCATCACTCATGCTAATATCCAAACAATTTAAAACCCAGACCTAATGTGGGCCTATATTAATAATCTCACCCAATAAACATAAAACATCACCTCAAAAACAAACAAGTCCTTTGGTAAAGACAAAAGGAGAGACTGATTCTTTATGGGGACAAACTTTTGGAGAAAAGATGGATGCAAAGGAAGGACAGCTGTGATGTGTTTGGCTTGTTATCTGGCAAATACAAAAGCTAGTGTCTGTGTCAGATGAGCATTGCTCTTGAGGCCACAACCCATGCCACTTGTTTGTCTGAAGTTGTACTAGAACTCAGGATGAGGGATCCATTACAGACAGATCTGGAGAAAGAAACCATCCTTAGTACATACATAGATATCTGTATGACTGTAGTGGGTGTGTCTGTCGCTGAGCTCCCCGGCCCCGAGTTCGGGCAGTGACCCAGGGCCCTGCCTGCCTTATGTTCCCAGAAAACCTGTGCGTTCTCCGCTCCCTCGTCCCCTCTGAAGTACAATACTTGTGAAAGTAGTACTATGGCTGCCGCAGCAGCATACTGGCTGACCCGGACAACCGCTTCGAAGGGAGGGAGAAAGGAGACCTGGGCCCTCCCTCACCACTGGGTCCCAGCCCGGGGCCCCAAGGTGTAGGGGTTTACAACTCCCTACCCGGCTGACGGGGTGTCCCCCCGAAACTCATCAGCCCATGGGCACCAAAATGGCCCTGCCCCGGGCTGCTTCCTTCCCCTCCCACTGTCCGGCGTCTCCGGATCTCTAACCCCTGTTTCTAATGGGCTCCTCGCCAGACTGTCCTCTGTGTGGCTGCCGACGTCTGTCCCGAGCCTCACTCCTCTCAGGTCCACTCCGGCTTGTCCTCTCCAGCCACTCCTTCGGAATGTCCTCCCAAATCGCGGGCCCCCTGTCCTTGCCGGCGAGTGTCCTTTTGAAAGGGCCCGCTGGCTTTGGCGCCGCCCCTCACTGGCATCCTGACATGGGCAGACATCCTGACGTGGGCCAGCGTTGCCCCCTGAGCGCCCTACCCCTTCTCCTCTGCCCCTGCTTGCAGGCCAGTGGCAGGGCTTCCCCCACCGGCCTGTCGCCGGCGGTAGCGCAGGGTTTCCCCTGTTTCCCTGCAAAGAGGCGGGGGGTTCGCCGCTCACCGCGCAACTCCTCACCGACCCCAACCCGCCCGCGCCAGACGCAGTGCGGGTCCCGGCAGACCCATCGCAATGACATTTGACTTTTTATAGCATATTATGATTAGTAAAACGCAACAAAAATCAATATGGTACTGTCGAGTACCATATGGTACTGTCAAGTATGGCCAGCCCCCTCAACGATCTGGAAGCCCTAAAGTCGGGGTATGTGCCTGCTTTCCGCAGGGCAAATATGGTCCTGCAGGCTCAGTCCAAAGTACAGTCCCCTCTGTTAGGGTAAATACCGCTTTGCAGGCCTAGTCAGAAACACACTCCCCTCTCTCAAAGTCACAATGGCCTAGCGGCCTAGTCCAAGGGAAGCCTCCCTGAATGCTGGGCAGCGGGATTGTTGTGGGGTGGGAAGGTAGGGGGACCCTGGTCCTCCAGCTCCACTGGGTCCCAGCCAAGGGCCCTGTGGGAAGTGGGGGCTTTCACTGCCTGCTTGGCGGGGATGCCTCCAAAACGCGCTGAGCTCCTGGAGGACTATCCTCCACCCTGGGCCACTTCCTACCATTCCCGGCGCATGTTTAGGTCTTGAGGCATCGCTTGGTGGGTCAGACCCTTGCAGATGTCTTGCCTGGCTGAGGCAGCTGCTGCTGCTGCTAGGGTTGCCAAGTGTCCAGTTTTGAACCACACAGTCCAGTATTTGAGCTTTCTGTTCGGAAAACAAATTGAGAAAATATAAATGAGAAAATATAAATGTCAGATATTTTCTAAATAAGATGTAATGTAGATTGTGATGTAATGTCAAGTGTGTCCGGTATTTTTGTTGAAACCATCTAGCAACCCTAGCTGCTGCTGCTGGGGTTGATCAGGAGTTCCACCCTGAGCCCCTTCACCTCTGGCGGTTCACCCTTACTGAGTAGCTCCCTGGGCTTTTATACCCAGCCTCTCTCTTGATCATGCCCATCAGGGCTGTGGGGTTGGTGCCTTCTCAGCCAGCTGCACCACAGCAACTCCCTGCTCCTCAGTGCGGGGTGGATACACCCCATCGCAGGTACATATAAACTAGATTAAAAACAGGCTAATTGATAGATGCCATTGTAAAAAGGAAATCATTATTGAGCAGATGTGCTTCTAGCAGACTCCTGCAGAGATTGGCTCTTGGTACTATGCTATTTAGCATTTTTCTCAATCACCTGGAAGGTAACAGAAATTGTGACTGATGAAGTTTGCAGTTGATTCAGATTAGGAGAGCTGTAAAGAATGACATGAATCATTGGTAAACTTGCCACAGGTGAGCAATTCATTTTTTAATATGGCAAAATGTAGGAACGAAGACTATATGTGTGGGAACAAAGAATGTCGGACATGCTCTGAAGGTGGGAGAGTCTATTCTGGGAAGCAATTATTCTGAAAAGACTTTGGGATCATGGAGGACAAGCAGCTGTACTTGAGTTCCCAAATGGCCAAATGAGCTTATATGAACATTCGATGCATTAACAGAAGACTACTAAGTAGGTGTATAAAAGTTATATTTAGAGCCCTGCGTGTATATAAAAATATTGACCCATATCCGATCTACTTACGCTGAAAATAACATGCATTTGAACTGCAGGCTGCTCCCCCCCTTTCATGCGTATCTGCGTCCACATCCATGCCTCAGCAATAGCAAGCAGTCTCTTCTGTGTGGGTGAATGCGTGTCCTAGGACTGCTTGTCCCACTCTGCCCTGCCAGGCACTCCTGCTAGGGAATGGGACAAGCATCCTGCCCTGAACATGCTCCTTCACAGGATTGCCCCAACCAATCTCCCTGTTGAGCACCAAGCAGGGCACTACTGCAACACTGTTCTGGTATCCACAGTTAAAAAAAGACATTGATAAATAGGAGAGAGTTCTAAAAGGATCCATGAGAATGATTAAAAGAATGGGAAACATGCCTTACAGTGCAAGATTAAAGGCTCTCAATCTTTTTATTGAAACAAAATGAAGGTTAAGTGGAGACTCGATTCCAGTCTGAAAGTGCCTACATGTCTACTAGACAATGATAACAAGATCCAATGGCTGGAAGTTGAAGCTAGACAAATTCAGACTAGAAATAGGGCACAACTGTTTACAATTAATGGCAGTTAAACCCTAGATCTATTTACCAATCAATTGTAGTTGATAATCTATCGTGGGAAATCTTCAAATTAAGCTTGGATGTTTTTCTAAAGATATGCTCTATTTCAAACAAGAGTTAATTCCGATAAATCCTATAGCCTATATGCTATGCAGGAGGTCTGTCTAGATGATCATAAAGGTTCCATCTCTCTTTATACTCTATGAGTCACAATTAAAAAGCTTTGGGTTTTGTTTTTGCACATAGCCTCTTCTCCTGAATATATAAATGGTTGGGATTGGGGTGTAAATGGGGTAAACTGGGATTTGTAGCGCCATTGAAAATTAAATGCTTCATGTAACCAGGTTGATTTCACTGGAATTTTATTTAGAAAAATATGAAAAAATTTCAGACAGCGTGCAAGCATCCTATTTGGACATTTTTTTAATTAAACACTTTAATTTCTCATTGTGGAATGCCTTTCATTTTTTTCTAATTCTATATAACAGGTAACCCAAAATAGAAATTGAACAAAACATTCTTTATTTTTTTAAACAATGTTTGAATGATCCCAATTTTTTTGCCAAATCATTTGAACAAATCATTGAAATATTTATTTAAAAGAATACAAAAAAATAATTTCAATGGGGAAAGGGTGTGGCAGGAGTTGGATTTTCCTTCACAGAATACCATTTTTTTCTGTTTTCCTCTGATTTGGAACAAAGCCAAATTTACTATCTCAAAATTCTTGGCAAATAGGAATTTCCATCCTATGCACAACTTTAGCTGAAATACTTTATCCTTTTTCATGATATAGTTTAATGTTGGTGCTCAGTATTAATTGAAATGAACACACAGAATGGGGCTTTATGGGTATGTCTAAACTACATCCCTCTTTCGAAATTGTAAATGTAAATTAGACATATCAAAATTGCAAATGATGCCAGGATTTGAATTTCCCATGTTTCATTTGCATAATCGCATCACAGCGTTTTTTCGAAAGACACTATTTTGAAAGTGAAACTGCGGTCTAGACACGGTTCTTTCAAAAAGAAAAGCCTTTTTTGAAAGATCCTGTAAACCTCATTTTTTTATATAATGCGTTATCGATTGCATTATGTCTATCTGTATCTATAATCCAAATGAAAGCTCCATTTTCTTTCGTGAACATAATTTTGACCATACTATTCCTTCTCTGTTGACTTTTTCCCTCCATCTGGATTCCTGGCCATGTTCATAAATGCAGAACAATCTAGGATTGTTAACTTGGAGTGTGTCCTTTTCAAATAGAAGCAGCCTTGGCTATGAGTTAGCCAATGCCCAGAGGAAACTATTCTTCCAGATGAGCTGATAAGCACCAAGCCACCTGTCAAGGATCTTGAAGTCAGCGAGGTTGGGCACCTGACAAAGGGCAATAAAAAGAGGGCCTCAGCTGACATGGAATTTGTCAGCTAGGGTGTGATTTTTTACAAAAAATCCTGATACTTATATCAGTACAAATGTGGTTATATCAACATAAAAAAGCTTGAACAACTATAGTTATTCCCTTTCCCTTCTAGGAACAAGATATGGTATAAGCCACCCTTATAACAACATAACTGCATTCACATAGAAGGAGGAGATTGCACTACTTTATTATGGTCTGGTTTATATATTCCTATGGTTTACATGTACAAATTTTCTAAAGTGAAAATAGATTCCTGTTCACTTTAAAATTTAACTAGGCTTGGCAGAATTTGATATTAATTTTTTATAACTTTGACAGATAACTATGTTTAAGCATTTTTCCTAATTTTTAAACATTAAAATTTTTAACAGTTGTGCAAAATGTTGTGGGAGGTCACACACTAATTAAATGACAGTGGACACAAATATTCAAAAAGTTAAAGCTTTATAATGGTAAAAACACCAAACTGTCACCACTGTGACAGGTCCAGGGAGACTTGCACTTGGGCTGGACTCACCCCTCCCATGCTGCCGGGGGCTGGGAGAGCCCGACAGTGGCAAGCCATAGCGGAGGCGCAGCTGGGATGGGGCCTCAGGTGCATGGCCTACCCGAGGGAAGGGAAGGGGCGGAGTAGGGGACGGGGCACGGCGGAGTGTCAGGACACTCCTGACATAGGACATCAGGCTGTCCCCAGAAGCAGTGGGCACTTTCAAAAGGGATGCCCACCATTGCAAGAGGGGGAGATGTCCCCCAAGCTGGCAGAGGGGAGAAGAGGTGGGGATCAAGGGCCGCTGAACACCAGGGCCGGCGAGAGCTCCGGGGTGCAGGATGAGGGCTCCATGCAGCCGAAGGGGCGAGGAGACACTCCACTCCTGGTAGGACCATGGACAAGTAGAGTAGCAGAGAGGGATGAGTTGGAGGGTAGGAAGCAACCCAGGGCAGGGTGTTATTGGCGCCCATGGGCTGGCGTGTTTTGGGGAGCAACCCCGCCAGCCGTGTATAGGGATTGGACCACTTAAGGGCCCTGGACTGGGACCCAGAGGAGAGGGTGGGCCCGGGTTCCCCTAACCTCTCCTCCCCCCACAAGCTCAATACTCCAGACGGAGAGCAGTCAAGGGGCACATGCCCCAAAGGGCGATCAGACCAGGAAGCCAGCCATGCCAGGAAGTCGAGCAGCGATGCTGCGGACGTTTGGCCCCCATGAGCACACTAGCTATATGGGGGCAGAAAGGTAGACACATGGGGGGGCAAAGAGGGAGTCCTAGAGTGGGGACTTTGACAGAAAGCACCCTGTAGTGGATTTCGGGTGCGAGCACCGCTCCCCTGCCTCCCCCGGCCAGGGAACGGAGGGGGGGGCTCCGTGAACCCACCGCCTTCGGTTCGTGCGATGTCTCCCTAAGCAGGGTCTGACCGTGATGGGATCACTGGGTGCAACCACCCCTCTGCCCTAGCCGGCAAAGGGGGTTCAGCGGACCCTCCACCACGTTGCCCCTAGCGGGGCTGGAAGTTTAGCCCAACCGCGGGCTTTGGGGTCCTTGTCCCCTTCCTGCCTCTCTCACAGGCGGCTATGCATTCGCAGGGCTGAGTGTGAGCACCGTCCTCACCTGCCCTTGTCACGGGGGGTTGGGTCGCCTGGGGTGCCTCCAGGCGTGGGGGGTGGTGGGGATGTGGGGGACCCGGGCCCTCCCTCTCCTCCGGGTCCCAGCCCGGGGCCCTAAGTGGAGTGGTGCGTCAATGAGCCACCCTCCACGGCAGACAGGGCAGTAGCCCTAAGCTCGCTTGCCCACGGGCGCCAGAACTGCCCTGCCCCGGGCTCCTTCCACTCCCCCGCCTTCAGGCCCCCCCAGCGGGACGCCCGCTGGGTCACTCACCCCGCCGGAGCCGCCGGGTCCGTCCCACCAGGATCCGGAGTCTGCCGGCGCCATCCTTCTTCTTCGCCCGGGGGGCGAGAGGCTTGGTGCTCCGGGAAGCCAGTGTGGCCGCCTCTCCATTCCCCCCTTGCCGGCGTCCCCCGGCCGCTCTTCACGGCACCCGGGGAGTGATGTCAGGGGGGTTGGCTCCGCCCCCCTCCCGTCTTCCCTGCCCGGCTCGCTCAGGCGCATGCCTGGGGCTCCGCCCCTCCATGCGGGTCGTCCCCCTCCGCTGGGGCGCTTCCCCGCGGGTCGGGTCAAGCCCCGTCTCCCCTGCCGCGGGCCGGCGCGGGTCCTCCGGCACTCTTGTGCCAGCTGGCCAGGATTGGCCCCGCCGCTTCCAGCCGCGGCACCCTTTCCCTCACCCAGGGGGGCAACCCTCCCCCCGGGGCCAGTGCGGACCCCGCCAGGTCCGTCACACCCCCCCCCCCATCACACAACCATATTATTAAAATTTGAGCCTTAAATCAAGCTTCAATATGTTCTCAAGTAGCATTTTTCTCACATTGCCTACATGTAATCTATGAGTATATGTCTATGTATGTGTTTATAAAACTGATGTTTATTTACCATTACCAATAACAATGTAATCCTTCTGTGCCTAACCTTAACACAATGTTGAATTTTGAAAGTTTTTCATTGCATGCTGGCTTTACAGAAGGCAGAGAAGCAGGAGAGAGGTAAATAAGAACATATCACACAGCTTATTCCTAAATAGGAGTTCTCTTTGCCATCTACATTAAAATGCATTATGGAAGGCAAGGTAGAGACTTGCCTCCCCTGTTTTCAATCAGATATATGATCTTTATCTGCTACTGTTGTAAATTGACTTTGAGTGTATCTCTGTGCCAGTTCTCACCTATTCACTTTCAGATGTCACAAGTAGAAACTATTATACAAGTATCTACTTGCCACAAGAAGTTTAGATAACTCAGTAAGAGGGCAACATTGTATTTTGAGGACAATATGTATTCAATACATGGAATATGAAACAGAATTGCAGTTCAATATTCTTTTCCTTCAGGCTGTTATTGGTAAATTCTGTCACAGGACTGACTTACTGATCCCTATTTATAATAAAGATCTAAGCTGGTTACAAACTGCAAATATGAATAAAATTGTTTTCCACATTTTTACATTGTGTATTATCATAGCAAAATCTAAAATCAAGTCTAGCTAGGTTTTTTTTTTTTAGCCATTTCAATAGTGGCATATGTAGTTCCACATTTAAGGAAGGTTTCATTAAATGGAATCACTCAGGGCTGAAACTGGCCCACTACGTGAAGACAAGGTGTACCAGAAGCCATCCAAGCTGCTTCTTTGTTCTCTAGGACTGAAAAATTCATTTAATAAAACTAGATGTTATGATTGCTGAGATAGACTTGAAGACATGAACTGAATGTAACTGAGGCGATGAGATCTGCCTGAAATTCCAAAGTGAAAAACTTGCCCTGAGGGAAGAATGGCCCCTTTGGCCACAATTGTTCACTCAGATGCCCAGTGAAGGTAGCTAACAATGCTGGTATTTAATGTATTTCATTGATCAAACCATACATGAAAAGAGAAGAACAATGTGCAGATCTGAATACCACCTGTCTTCTGAGAACAACAATACTTTGAGCACCAGTTCCCCACCCCACCCCCATCCCCTTTCAGGTCCAGGACCTTAGAAGATCTCAGTAGGACTTCTGACCTCCCCTTTCAGCAAGAGGAACCAAGCCCAAGAAGCCCATCAGAGTATTTGAGGTCCACCCTAAAGGGACCTAAGCCCAAGGAACACAGTGGAGGTAATAAAGCACACAATCGTGTTATTAATATCATGGGTTGTGTTGATCTTATTTTGTGGGCAGAGATTGTATGGGTACCACTACTTTTTCCTCTTCAGTTTGAGCTCTTACATAACTGTTCTACCTTGTTTGTTTCTGATTTTTTTTACTGTTTAATAAAACACATTTCAATGTATTAAGATGTGAGGTGATGAGGAACTGGCATTAATAAAAATGAGACTATTTCCACTGGGTCATACTCTAATCCTAATAGTAGCTACTGACGATTCTCACAGGTAGAACCTCACTTCTTGATGCTATTTGTCAGCTCAAAAGACAGACTGTGTATGAATATCCATATCTGGTATATGCTTTATGCAAAATGCAGCATGTAACCTCTCACTGAAAATCTTGTAATCTGCTGAATGTGTATATTCTATGTATGGGCATGTATCATTCTTGTATGTGAAGTTACAAATATAAAAGGTACACCTGCTTATTAATCTTGCCCTGAGGAAATTCTATTTAAGGGAGAGGGTGCAAACAATGCAGATCTTAAGACGGCTTTTTAAACTGCCTCCTCACCCTAGAATATCTAGAAAAGAAAAGAACTGTAACAAGGAGGTGAAGGAGCATGGCCTGGCCCGGCCCAGGTCAAAGAAAAAGATCAGCTCTGGCTTGTGACTAACTGCACATGAAATAAGAACTAGGGTGAGGAGTATGATTTGTAATAACTTCTGTCAGAGTATTAGACTTAGCTGATGAATTTTGTTTTATTTCTGCTTAGTAACTAACTTTGATCTGTCCGTTTTCACTGGCAATCATTCAAATCCTACTTTTTATACTTAATAATGTTAATTTGTTTATTATCAAACCCAGTATAAATAATTCTTAGCAGGGGGGAGGGACAACAATTATCCATCTCTCTCTAACATTGATAAAGAGGGCAAACTTTATAAGCTTTTCATGTGTGAAACTTTTATACAGAATAAGAAGGATTTATTTGGGAATTTGGACCTATTTAGGTCTGTACTCCTGGGTGCTGATAAGTCTTGATAACTGAGCTCTCCCAGAGCTGAGCTATTATCAGTGTCTGTGTTACTCTGCTGGGGCAAACCAACATTGTGCTTTTGCTGGGGGAGACTAGAGCTTCTGGCTCAGCAAGACAGGATGGTGGGGTGCCACAGAGGGAAGGTAAGTGGGCTCAGTGGTAGTACAGCACATCCAGTGACAGTCTTAAGAGGATCTCAGTGATCCAACCTATCACTCTATAATATTTCTTTCTTCTCTTTTTAAAAAATATCAGCAATGGCACATAAAAACATGGGGTTTCAAACTTGTACTTTTGAGGGAATTTTATTTGTAAATTCTTAAGAAACATTATTACTGAGCTACTTTTCTAAAAATAAACCAAGATGAAAGCTAGACATATTCAAACTACAAACTTATCTATTTAGAATGGCATCTTTTATCAATACCAATTTGCTTGTTCTGTGTCAAGGGACAAATTGTTTGTTTGTATAAGTTCATTTAGTTAATTACCTAAATTATAAAAGGACATTTTCTTTATCTGGTCAGTGTTATTTTTTTAGATCTATACCCATTAAGACCATGGACTTCTATATCATTCTTTCCTAACCTTTTCCAGTCTAAGGTACACTTTCTACAGTAAAAGATTTATGCAGCACGTTGTCCCAGGTACTAACATTATTGAAACAAAACTTACTGTTTAAGAGAAATTTGTTTTAAGATAAATAAGATTTTTTTTCCTCACAAGTACTGTAACTTTTCCAAAATCATGAGTGGCATACCCCTTCATACCTCATGACATTTGAATTGGAAAAATCTTTTCTATATGTTACTCCTTCAAAGGAGAAGGACAAGATACATTGCCTTCATTGGCCGTTAGATTGGACCTTTCATGCCCCAATCTAATTCCCACTGAAGTATTCACATTAGACTGAAATAGGTCTATACTTGTGTATAAGTGGCCTATAAACTTGAGGAGTTCAGCTGAAACTTTAAAAGTAATTCAGGAAAACTTTTTCTCATAAAATACAACCAACTCCAGCTTGAATTTGCTATTTTAAATTTGCAATTTAATAATGCACTCCTATTCAAAGAGAGTCTGAAAGGTATTGAATATCTTGAAGAAAAGTAATACTTAAAGAATGTTACAGTTCAGGGCAACTGCATCTGTAGTCCCCTTACCACCACTTGTGAGTGTGTGCTGTATGTTACCAGTTCTTCAGCTATCACTTCTCTTGGGCACAGACCAACTTTCTTTTCTTCTTAGCCAGGGAATTTTCCAAGCTGTACAGTTCCCTTCTTACACTGTAAGGCCATGTATATACCAAGAAATTATTTTGAAATAACTTATTTCAAAATAATAACTCCCAAAATAACTATTTCAAAATAGCATGTCCACACTACAGGGAAGCCTTGAAATTAGCATGTTAATATTAAGGAGCCTGCCTCAGGCTATCTCGACTTAGAGCCCCAGGAAGCACTGGGGAGTAATTACTTTGAATGACTCTGGGGAATAGTTATTTTGAAATAGCGGCCATACTACCACTATTTTGAAATATGTATTTTCCAATAAGCATTATTCTTCATGGGAAGCAGGAGTTATTATTCAGAAATAACCAGCCCCTTATTTCAAAATAATGGGCTTGGTAGTGTGAACATTCCACTTGTTATTTTGAAATAAGGGGAGTTATTTTGAAATAACTTTCTAGTGTATACCAGGGCTAATATTTGCAGCAAGCTGCACTCCCTGAACAGGCCAGGATTTGTGCTTTGCATTCCCACTGATGTCATATGAACAGCATAATTACCTGTATTTAAACCCCTTGGTTCAAACTAACGCGTCCCTGCGCGCACTTTCACTTTCGAAACAGCTGTTGAGTGGAATAACGCGCCGGCGAGATCATGCTAATGAAGTGCAGGATATTTAAATCCCCACTTCATTAGCAATTTCGGTTGCCTACATTTGCATCCCTAGTTCGAACTAGGGAGCAAGTGTAGATGTACCCTAAGAGTTTAATAACGTTTTCAAGCTTATTAGAAGTCACCCAACAATTTTATGGAGTTTCAGTAAGCCTTCTGTTTCCAAGAAAGGTTGGGAACTCTTTTGGACTGAAGTATGTCCATTAGCTGGATCAGAAAGGAGATTGCTTTTACAACCTGAGTGAATTGTCCTAATCACCCACTGATGTTATAAATTCCTGCAGAAGATGTGGTCCTCTTCCCTCATAAAATTACATATTGTCCCTGGCCCACTATGATACATAAACTCAATACAGTAAGGTCTCCCAAAGATACTGCAGGAAATTGCTGTATCTATTAGAAGAAACACTACATGCTCCCTACCTTATCTGCCATGTAATTGATTCATATAAACATAACACAGTAGCATCATAATTTAGCAGTTAATTTAATGTCATGTCGAAACAACAGCTTATTGTAAACTAATTACTCCAGATAATGTTTATATCAAGCAAAAACCATTTTTGCTGCCTCTGGTCTCACAACAGTGGATGAAAAAAATCAAGAGTGGTAAGCTGTAGATGCCCAGAGAAAACAAAAGTAGTTAAGAAAAGCTACAGGCAGAAAGAGCTTTATCTGAGATCTTTCTGACACTTTAAAGTATTATTTCCCAGTACTGAAGTGCAAAGATGTCAATGAGTAAAAGATAGTTGTCACAGTAAGAGTGTTTTGTTCTTTTTATTTCTCAAGGCAATTTGGTTTAAAAAAAAAAAAGAGCATGAGCTTGTAAGTCAAAAAGGCCAAAAACTATGCCCTAATCCTGCAAACTGCTCTGCATGGATGGACCCCTGAAGTCCACCTATTAATAATGTGCCCAATTCACAGGCCTTTTATGAGGATTAATTAATGTTGTTTATATTATACTTTGACCAAACAGCTATACCGGTACTAAGTATTATCTGACACGTAAATGTACAGATACAGTAACGCTGAAATAAGCATCAGACTCATAATTAGAGATTGTTTAGGGAGGGAGAGGTAAAATGAATGTAGGAAAGCTGAAACTTTTCACAGATATATAAATTCTGGAAAAGTTTTGTAGGTAAAGTTTCTTAGGCTGGAGGTGGAATCTTTGGTCACTTCCAGAGTAAAAGAGAGAGAAGAATTAAAAGCTCTGAATTTAAAACAAATGATCTTTTCAAACAAAAAAACACAAATATTTTGACCTAATCCAATTTTGCTAACCTGTTCAAAAGATGTTGGTTTGGGTCCAATGCAGGAAAAAAACAAATTTCAAAACCTTAAAAGTCATAGTGAAATGAAATTAATGTCCTCTGACTTGCTTTACTCATTTTTTTTATTTTATAATTTCTTATCTGAACACTAGGAAAATGTTCTCATTTTGCTTCAAAATTTACTCAACATTTGAGGCCAAATTCAAAGGTGATCCTCTACACAGAATAAGAATTGTAGTGCTGCTTGAAACTCAATATAAAGCAGCCAAGAGGAATTCTTGTTGCTCTCTGCAAAGTACAGTTAAAAACAAATATTTTATTCCACAAACAAATAAGTAGCATATGTTAATAATGTTGACAAGGAGGGTCAGGAAAATCAATTCAGAAAAAAATAAGAATCATTCTGAACAGCATGGATCTGCTCAGTCTCCACCCATCAACCAACAGCCCAACTGCATTCTCAGAATTCAGTACATGTACTCATAAAGAAACAGGGCTGTTGATGCGGAATGGGGGAGGAGAGGAAGGAGCAGCTGCTTTGGTTCCTGACAATCTAAAAGGGCCTGGAGCTCCCACTTACCACCACCATGGAAGTGGCCAGAGCCTGAGCCTTTTAAATCACCACCAGACCCTGAGCAGTGGCAACATTGAAGGACTGGTTGGGGGAGGGTAAGCACAGCCCACCCCTTCTGACCAAAGCCTTA
Organism: Rafetus swinhoei; assembly: GCA_019425775.1. Classification (NCBI taxonomy): domain Eukaryota; kingdom Metazoa; phylum Chordata; order Testudines; family Trionychidae; genus Rafetus; species Rafetus swinhoei. Next base: position 64,084,064 of record CM033427.1, read on the forward strand.
TCCCTTCTGGGGGACTGGAGATAACCCCCCCCACCCCAAATCTTGCTCAGAAGCCTGGCAAATCTGTCAGCAGCCTTGTCAAGAAGTTCTGGACACTTCAAAAGATTTTTAATTCAAGACCTATGAATCCAACCCATGCCCTTTCTGGCTTGTGAAGGGTCATTAACAATTAGTGTCATTCCTGCCCAAAAAAGCCAATCCTAATTCAAAGAAGTAATCTCCCCTTCCTTCTTCAAACATGCAATAGTCTGAACAAAACTGAAGAAATCCACCCTGGAGAATTCTGTTCTAGCCAACTGCCATCTAGAATCAAACCACTATTTTTAACCTCTTTTCCTACCCTCTTGTATTAACTTTTGTTCTCATCTTAATTTCAGTCACAAGCCTGTACTGGTATCCATTAGCACAAACCCCACACATCCATGCAGAATTCTCCAAAAGGCTAAAAGGAATCTATATGAGAGTCAATGCAACTGACTTCTTGAACATGCATGCTCATCTCTGAGTAGAATAGGATTCTGGTTGTACAATACATATGGAACCAGGAGCATGACTGGGACATTAGAATTCAAGTTCTTGAGGGGAAGGGAATCTATCTTTCTCTGTACTTTAAAATATCATCTACACCTATGAAGCTCAATAATAAAAAAAGGTATGTACCTAGTGGCCTCAGTCATACTCAGAACTCCAGTTCCTGACATGATACCAAGACTAGTGCATAGGGGAGAAGTTAAAAATGTGATATATATGGATTTCAGTAAGACTTTTGGCATATCTTACTAAATATTGTCATAAAGGAAACTAGGTAAATATGGTATTGGTGAGATTATACAAATGTGGTTAAAAGGCTATACTGAATTAGTAGTTATATGGTTTGCTGTGAAACTGGTATGGTGTATTTAGTGGATTACAAAGGATTCTGTCCTGGGTCAGGTACAGTTCAATATGTTAACTAATAACTTTGATGATGAAACACAAAGTATGCATATACATTTTGCTGATGATACCAGGCTGGGAAGGATGACGACACCAGGCAAGACTTTGGAGGACAGTATTAAAATTCAGAGTGATCTTGGTAAATTGAGGATTGGACTGAAATCAAACAAATTGCAATTCAGTAAAGACAAGTGCAAAGTACTTCACTTAGGCAGGAAAACTTAAATACACAAATATAAAATGGGGAGTAACTGGCTAGGCAGTAGTACTGAAAGGATATGAGGTTCTAGTGGGATCATACATTTTAATATGAGTCGACAGTGTGATGCTCTTCTGAAAATATCTAATGTCATTCTAGGGAATATTAATAGGAATATCATATGTAAGATAAAAGAGGTAATTGTTCTGCTCTATTCAGTACTGGTGAATCAAGAGCCGGAATACTGTGTTCAGTTTTGGGTGCCACTCTGTAAGAAATATGTGGACAAATTGAAGGGACAAGGAGTCCTGTGGCACCTTATAGACTAACAGAAGTGTTGGAGCATAAGCTTTCGTGGGCAAAGACCCACTTCATCAGATGCAAGTGGGACTTTGCCCATGAAAGCTTATGCTCCAATACTTCTGTTAGTCTATAAGGTGCCACAGGACTCCTTGCTGCTTTTGCAGATTCAGACTAACACGGCTACCCCTCTGACAATTGAAGGGAGAATCTAGAAGAGAAGAACACACATAATAAAAGGAATTTAACCATAAAAAAAGGTTAAAACCCACAACACTGTAAGAAAGGTTAAAAAAAATAGCCCAGAGTTAAAAGAAGGCTAGAGGGGAGGGACAAAATGGGTGTGACTAGACTACAAGGTTTTTTCGAAAAAAGTGACCTTTTTTGGAAAAAACTTCACCTGCATCTTGACTGCTGCCTCGTTCTTTCGAAATTAAATCGAAAGAATGCGGCAGTTTTTTCAACCGCGGCAAACCTCATTTTACGATAAAACGCCTTTTTTTGAAAGTGCTCTTTTGAAAAAAGGTGTTCTTGAACTCAAACAGGGCTTTTTCGAAAGAGAGCATCCAGACTGCCTGGGTGCTCTCTTTTGAAAAAGCAGCAGTCTAGACACTCTCTTTCGAAAGAGGCTTGTAGTCTAGACATAGAATATGTTAAAGGCAATATAAAGAGAATGATAAACAACTATTTTTCACATCTAATAAAAGAAGTAGGAAGAAAGATTTAGATACTAGGAAAAACTTTGTAATTATAAGGCTAGTTCAGTGCTGAAATGGGTTGCTAGGTTTTTAAGGACAGATTAGACTAACTCTTGTCAAGAATGGTCTAAGTAGACTTCATCTTGGTTCAGCATGAGAGGCCGGGGTGGACTAAATGACTTCTTGATCTCTTCCAACTCTACGTTTCTGTGATAGTAACTACTTGTCCCTCTACAGATGAGATGATTCAAAGCCATCAAAGACAATGGGATTGTTTCCATTGCCTTCAATGGGTTTGGTATGAGACCTCAGTCTAGTACAAAACAGACACATAAATATGTTCCTTCAGCATTTTCCCATCTGGCAGCAATAATAACACAGAATTTGTTTTTCTATATTTATGTTAATCACTGAGTGTATTTCCTGTACCTTTTATACTAAAGGAGTAGTAGGATGTTAAGTATAAGGTCACTGCTTTCATTCGTTTTGCCACATGATCTATCAGTTGGAAAAGCTCTGCACAGTTAAAAGCAGATTAAAATGCATAATGGAACACTATTGTTCCAAATGCCATATTAAAAGCTATGACCCAACTCTGTCCAGTTAATTAGCCTTCTAATATTGTATTTTTATGTACCTTATGCTTATATTGCTGATTTAGCTTCCAATGATAATTTAATCGACTGAATGACCTGGATATAGATTTGATACTGATGATTAAGAATAGTTCCAACAATTGTCAGTGATCATTATACATGCACAATTTTGGGCCATCTTATAATACCTTATGACTGGAAACACTGAAGAAACTGTTGAACATTCTGCCAATTTCATAAATGGAGATTTCTCTTCTTTTTTTTTCTAACTAGTAGAAGATGAGATATTTTGTATAGTTTTATTATTGTGGAGTAAAAAGCTAACATGGAAATAATAATAAATAAATATAATGTAGATCCAAATCCAAAATATTATCCAAAATATTAATAATAAACCCAAAATATTAATAAGAAAACTTTGTATTTATATAGTGCTTTACATGCTCCAAAGTATTTGACAAACATTAATTAAATGTGCTAGCAAAATTACACTGAATATAAACTGCAGCAGGTCATATCCTTGGGTTCATTAGAGCATACTTTGCCAACTCACTGGCACAAAGCTTCCATGAACACAATAGCTCCAGCTACAGGAGGCTCTTCATTATGAGGGAAAGCCTGGGGTGCTGCTGAATTATTTCCCCCAATCCATGTGTACAACATGCAGAATCACAATTGGAAAAGGAGGGTCTGACTACAATACAGTTGTGCCCTGGTAATCCTTGGCTGTTATGTAGCCCTTTGGGAATCATAGGATATGTCTACACTAGCCCCCTAGTTCGACCTAGGGAGGCTAATGTAGGCATTCGAAGTTGCAAATCAAGCCTGGGATTTAAATATCCCACGTTTGATTTGCATCTTCCCGGCCGGTCGCCATTTTTGAAATTTACAAGTCCGGACTAACTGACCACGTCTACACGCGGCAGGGACCTGGTATTTCGAATTAAAGCCCCTAAATCGAACTACCTGTTAAATCTCCTTGCAGGAGGAATAACAGGTAGTTCAAACTAGGGCTTTATTTTAAACTACCGGGTCCCTGCCGTGTGTAGACATGGTCAGTTAGTCCGGACTTGTAAATTTCAAAAAGTGGCAACCCAGGAAGATACAAATCAAGTGCTTGGGATATTTAAATCCCGAGCTTGATTTACAACTTCGAATGCCTACATTAGCCTCCCTAGTTCGAACTAGGGGGCTAGTGAAGACATACCCATAGTTATCTGGTTCTTTGAAACTGATCTAATTTGCATCTGGGAACTAGACTGGCATAAAGAGATGCTAAGATCAGGGGGACAGTACATCTGGCTTCAAGCCATTTTATGACCCCTTCTGTTAAAGAGCAAAGGCCCATGACAGGTCCTAAAATTTTGGGCATAGAATTGTTGGCCTGGAAAATGAAAATCCTAGAATGCCAGAGTCTTTCACAATAATGTAAATCTATTAAAGACTTTACCACCTTCACAGGAAGGCATTGCTTACTCATTGTCAAATTATGTACTCTTTGGCCACAATATAGAATTATATATGAGTATTATTTGACAGTTATAACCAGAACTCTTCAAAATTTGAGAGAGCCCTAAATAAGGACAACAAATGCCATTTATTTGCTTATATCTGCACTGCATGCTAGAGGGCTAACACAAAAGTGCTGGGCTTGATGAAGGCCCTCACTCCAGCTTCACCCCCTTCTCTGCCTGGAGCAAGCCTTGTCCACAGAAAAAGATTCCTAACTCTGGGCCAGATCAACCCATCCTCTTGGATTTTCCACAAGATGGAGATTCTGAAGGAGGAAATCTCTTCAAAGATCCCCTTGTAGATTTCCTTCTCTAATGGTCTATCAAGGAAATGTAAGGATTGCTCCCCACACAGGAGAGATCCTAAAGACCATTATTTCTTGTGGAGGAGGTCTGGCTTCTGTGTTGCAGTGAGACTCTATTAGTGTGACTGCTTCTACGGATGGCTCTTGGTTGTTCCTGAGGTTCCCTAGTAAAATTGGAAGGGGAGGGCCTTTAAGAGAAGATAATCTGTTCTCCACTCAAATTTCATGGGATTTAGGAAGAGGATAATGCACATACATCCTGGCTGCAGCTCACTCACTTCTCGCCCCTCAATTGCCTAATTTCTGCTCCTTTCCATTTTGTGTACTCTAGGCTTACAGCACACAGGCTAAGGGAAGTGCTGGGGGATGGTGATGGAAAGGGAATTAGTCTGCAAAAAGACAATAATCTGTGTACATGCCTGGAGGGGACAATACCCTAAGTCTAATTTTTTACAACAAAGGGAAAAAATGGCATGTATAAAAAAAGTTGAGAATTTCCCTTAGAACTGCCTCAAGCATACACTGAATGTTATCACTGTATAGTTGCAAGTGAACATCATCAGCTTGATCTAATACAGCCTCTACAATTACTTTCTACACTGCAGCATAAATAGTCAACTGAATCCCTTTGGGATGTTATGTGTATGTATTTTCTTTATCAATACATTTTTTTGTTATAATTCTTCTGTGAGAAGAAAAATCAATGAAAAATAAGCAAAATTGTTAAAAGGAAATAAACATAGTTTCACACACAGCAAAGCTGGTGATAACATAAGGAAGCAAAATATCAATCCATCAAAAGTGTTTGTTAAATTTAGAGTAACACTTACATAATAGGCATATTGCAGATTTCTCTGTGATGTTTGTTGCTTTTCCTTTAGTACGGTAGGGTAAAAGAATCCAAACCTTTATTTTAATCTTTTTTGAAAGAAAGAAAGAAAGAAAGAAAGAAAGAAAGAAAGAACCACCCATAGGACTCCATGCAATACTTCTGTGGGTCTTGAAGATAACCCAGAGCCTATTATTCATATAATGGGTCTGATTTTTTAAACAAAGAGGAAACATACAGAATTCATTCAGCAAAAACTTTGATTCAAAACAATTTCCACTGGAAATTTCCATGGAAAATTTGTAGTTTTCTATAGAAAAAATTCAAAGAGGAAATCAAAGATTTATTTTACTAGAAATGTAGTTTTCTGTTTTGGCTTCTATTTATAAAAACAAATGTTTAAAAAATATTTAGATTTCAATTGTTTTCCTTCAAGTTATTGAAATGTTAGCAAATGTCAAACTACTTTTGCTAAACATTTATATTTCAACACAAAAAATTGCAAAAATGTTGACAAGCTCTAGTACATACTGTGCATTGTTTAGGTAATCTTAATTATCTGGGGTTTTGGGCTTTTTTTAGTTAACAAAATAAAAGTGACATGAATTCCAATACAGTTTATTAAGTGCCATATTTTTAAGTATATGTTTTAGGATAGATTGAACCTTTGCTTACAACCCTGCTATTAGTGAAGTGCAGAATGGGACACACGCAATGGGATCCACAATAAGCATTCAGACTGCAGCAGAAGGTGAGAGTAGGTGGGATAAACCATGGCTATTCAAAAGAAGTCATGTCACAATAGTCCCATAAGAGTGAGGGGTGCAGAGCCCAAGCCACAACTTCAAGTGCTGTTTACACAACTAATTTTAGAGCACTAGCATGAATATCATTGCCCTGAATCTGTCAGCCAGCACTGGAAGGCTCACTGCTGTGGACTATGCAGATATGCCCATTGTAGAGCTAAATTCTCAAAAGTGAAAACAAACCCTGAATAAAATGCAAACTTGTGGGGTTGAAAGGTGGTTTGTAAGCCTCAGCCCAGAGATGTTGTTCTCCAGGGTACCCAGGCAACTGATTCACTGATGGTTCCTGCCTAATATCCCGGGTTGTAATTATAGCCTCCTTGCTCTTTGGGCCTGCTCTGTGATGTTTGGCCATTGATTGTGCCCTGGTTCTGGCTAACTAAAGAACTTTCCACCTCTTCCTTGGTCTTTTACAGCCATAGTTATTCCACCAGTAGAGAAAGGCACTTGGGACTAGGCAGTTAATTCCCTTAGAAAGTGCTCCCAGTGAGGAATTTAATAGACGAAGCATCCTACGTGGATCTTCAGCGCATGAAGGGATGCAGAGCCCCCATATCTAGCCTACCTCTTCAACATAATGTTGGTTTGCCTATCTATGCAGCAACAGTATATTTTCACTGGTTTTAAAGCATGTTTTCAACCCAGCCACTGCATTTGTAGTCACCTGTGTGTTCTCTCGTGTAACAACTGAACAACCACGTTCAGCCTTACTTATCTAAACCCCAAATTAAGTTTCATAGACACACATTGGGATACAGAATCATCCAAACACTTAGACAAGCCCTACACCTGAAACTTTTTGGAGAAATTAAGTTATATCGTAACCTTCCACTGTATGTACAATTTGTAGAGGACACATAATCTTGATTTTTTTCCAATTGCAGGAATTTAGGGCTCAATTTTTCTACTCTCACTCAAATGAAGTACCTTAGCATGGAATTTGTCACAAGGGATACTACACAAGGGTAGCAAAATTGGGGCCCATATTAGCTTGTCATATATATGCAAGAAGTACAGTGATAGTGACTATGAAATGCTAAGGGAGATTAGAGAGGCTATCAAAATAAAGAACTCAGTAGTAGTGGGGAATTTTAATTATCCCCATATTGACTGGGTACATGTCACCTCAAAATGAATTGCAGAGACAAAATTTCTTGATACCTTAAACGATTGCTCTTTGGAGCAGCTGGTACAGGAACCCACAAGGAGAGAAGCAATTCTCGAGTTAGTCCTGACTGGAGTGCAGGAGGTAACTATAACAGGACCTCTTGGAAATAGTGACAACAATATAATAACATTTAACATTCCTGTGGTGGGAAGAACACCTCGGCAGCCCAACACTGTGGCATTTAATTTCAGAAAGGGGAACTATGCAAAAACAAGGAGGTTAGTTAAACAGAAATTAAAATGTAAAGTAAAATCCCCGGAAGCTGCATGGACACTTTTCAAAGACACCATAATAGAGGCCCAACTTAAATGTATACCCCAAATTAAAAAACACAGTAGAAGAACTAAAAAAGAGCCACCGTGGCTTAACAACCATGTAAAAGAAGCAGTGAGAAATAAAAAGGCATCTTTTAAAAAGTGGAAGTCAAATCCTAATGAGGTAAATAGAAAGGAGCATAAACACTGCCAAATTAAGTGTAAAAATGTAATAAGAAAAGCCAAAAAGGAGTTTGAAGAACAGCTAGGCAAAAACTCAAAAGGTAATAACAAAATGTTTTTAAGTACATCAGAAACAGGAAGCCTGCTAAACAACCAGTGGGGCCTATCGATGATCGAGATACAAAAGGAGCACTTATAGATGATAAAGTCATTGGGGAGAAACTAAATGAATTCTTTGCTTCAGTCTTCATGGCTGAGGATGTTAGGGAGATTCCAAAACCTTACCTGTCCTTTGTAAGTGACAAATCTGAGGACTTGTCACAGATTGAAGTGTCATTAGAGGAGGTTTTGGAATTAATTGATGAACTTAACAGTAACAAGTCACCAGGACCGGATGGCATTCACCCAAGAGTTCTGAAGGAACTTAAATGTGAAATTGTGGAACTATTAACTATGGTTTGTAATCTATCCTTTAAATCAGCTTCTGTACCCAATGACTCGAAGATAGCTAATGTAATGCCAATATTTAAAAAGGGCTCTAGAGGCGATCCCGGCAATTACAGACCGGTAAGTCTAACATCAGTACCGGGCAAATTAGTTGAGACAATAATAAGAATAAAATTGTCAGACACATAGAAGAACATAATTTGTTGGGCAAAAGTCAACATGGTTTCTGTAAAGGGAAATCATGTCTTACTAATCTATTAGAGTTCTTTGAAAGGGTCAACAAACATGTGGACAAGGGGGATCCAGTAGATATAGTGTACTTAGATTTCCAGAAAGTGTTTGACAAGGTCCCTCGCCAAAGGCTCTTACGTAAATTAAGTTGTCATGGGATAAGAGGGAAGATCCTTTCATGGACTGAGAACTGGTTAAAAGACAGGAAACAAAGGGTAGGAATAAATGGTAAATTTTTAGAATGGAGAGGGGTATTCCCCAAGGGTCAGTCTTAGGACCAATCTTATTCAACTTATTCATAAATGATGTGGAGAAAGGGGTAAACAGTGAGGTGGCAAAGTTTGCAGATGATACTAAACTGCTCAAGGTAGTTAAGACCAAAGCAGACTGTGAAGAACTTCAAAAAGATCTCACAAAACTAAGTGATTGGGCAACAAAATGGGAAATGAAATTTAATGTGGATAAATGTAAAGTAATGCACATTGTAAAAAATATCCCCAACTATACATACAATATGATGGGGGCTAATTTAGCTACAACTAATCAGGAAAGAGATCTTGGAGTCATTATGGATAGTTCTCTGAAGACGTCCACGCAATGTGCAGTCAAAAAAGCAAACAGGATGTTAGGAATAATTAAAAAAGGGATAGAGAATAAGACGGAGAATATCTTAGTGCCCTTATATAAATCCATGGTACACCCATATCTTGAACACTGCGTACAAATGTGGTCTCCTCATCTCTAAAAAGATATACTGGCATTAGAAAAGGTTCAGAGAAGGGCAACTAAAATGATTAGGGGTTTGGAACTGGTCCCATATGAGGAGAGATTAAAAAGACTGGGACTTTTCAGCTTGGAAAAGAGGAGACTAAGGGGGGATATGATAGAGGTATATAAAATCATGAGTGGTGTGGAAAAAGTGAATAAGGAAAAATTATTTACTTGTTCCCATAATATAAGAACTAGGGGCCACCAAATGAAATTAATGGGCAGCAGGTTTAAAACAAATAAAAGGAAGTTCTTCTTCACATAGTGCATACTCAATCTGTGGAACTCCTTGCCTCAGGAGGTTGTGAAGGCTAGGACTATAACAGGGTTTAAAAGATAACTGGATAAATTCATGGAGGTTAAGTCCATAAATGGCTATTAGCCAGTATGGGTAAGGAATGGTGTCCCTAGCTTCTGTTTGTCAGAGGGTGGAGATGGATGGCAGGAGAGAGATCGCTTGATCATTACCTGTTTGATTCACTCCCTCTGGGACACCTGGCATTGGCCACTGTCAGCGGACAGGATACGGGGCTGGCTGGACCTTTGGTCTCATCCAGTATGGCCATTCTTATGTTCTTATATATGGTAATTCTTCAAAGGGAATTCCTGGTATTACAACAGCTAAGTGTTTGGCTTCATCTACTCACATGTTGGCATACTAATTATCAACACTATCAAAATACCTTTATTTTTTAAACTACAGATAGAAGGTTGCACAGCATCCACCATCTCAGTTGCTACATAACTGATTCTTTCCCTTGCTTTGTTTAGCTCCATGTTTACTAAAAGCCAGTAATCTCTGAAAATGTCTTCAATAAAATTAGTAATTCCATTAAACATGGCTCTACATCCAGTGATGTACATTCCTTGAGACACCAGGAATATAATAAATAAAAGATGCATGCATTCATACGGATGAATGTAAAGTTCAAAAATATTATCCTACAGGGGTTTTGTTTACTGTTTAAGCCCTGGCATTTATTGTATGGCATTTCATTTTGATTGTTATGGAAATCTAATTATTATTCCATTAGGTTTAAACCTAATATTTAAAGCTGAAGGCTACCTTCAGTGTCAATCACTGCAAAATATCATGAGCAGTTTCACATGATGCCAGGTGACTAATATTAATTACGACAATTTATGCTAACCTTGGATTACATTGTGGCAGAACCTCAGGGCTAAATTTATCAGAACTAGAGAAAGTTATTTTGAGCAGTCATCTCCTTCTAGATCAGGGGTAGGCAAAAGGGCCCCTGCAGGCTGGATCTGGCCCGCCAAGAAGATTGATTTGGCCTGCAGAGGTCCTGCCACTCCCCTGCCCACAGACCAATCAGGGCCTAGGGACGGGGGAGAATGCGGCACTTAGAATTAACCCTGGCGGTTAACTGTAAGCATCGCATGCCAGAGGGCAGGGAGTGAGAGACTTTGTGCTCCCTCTACCCCCAGATCAATCAGGACCTGGGGTTGGGGGGAAACATGCAAAGTCTCCTCCCACTCTGCTGCTGCCCTGCAAGGAGTGCACGGCGCACACTCCTTGCAGGATGGGGACAGGGCAGGAGGAGACTTTGTGTGCTCCCCTTACCCCCATACCCTGATTGGCCTGGGGGTGGAGGGAGCACACAAAGTCTCCTCCTGCCCTGCAAGGGGCTCAGGACCTAGAGTCAACCGCAAGCTGCTGCTCAACTAGCAGGTGACTCTAAGTGCACTGCTCCCTTGTAGGGCGGGGGTAGACTTCATGTGCTTCCCTCACCCCCAAACCCTGATTGACCTGGGGGTAGGGGAGGAGTGCACAAAATCTCCTCCCACAACCAGGGGCATGGACACCTAGAAGGAATGGCTAGCTGTTCAGAACAGCTGGCCATCCTCTCTTGGGGGGCAGGGGCAAAGACTTCACATGCTCCCCCACCCACAGACCACTCAGGGTCTGTGGGCAGAGAAGCACGGAAGTGTCTTAGACCCTCCCTTTCCACCTGAGGCCCCTCCTCTTCTGGGGTGGCCTGGGGCCACTTCAAAAATTTCTGAAGTGGTCCCTGGTAAAAATTATTGCCCGTCCCTCTTCTAGATAGTCTTTGTTATTGGTATTACCTGTGTGGCTCTTTGATGTACTGCAGCAGAGCACAGGACATTTTGGATCAGAACAATATCTGCCATAGGGCTATATTCTCTTAGGTTACATCTACACAGCAGGGTAATAGTCAAATTAAGATACGCAACTTCAGCTATGTCAATTGCGCAGCTGAAGTCGAAATAGCTTAATTCAGCTTTTCGTGCTGTCTGCACAGCAGGAAGTTGAAGGAAGAATACTCTTTCTTCAACTTCCCTTACTTCTCGTGAAATGAGGGTTACAGGAGTCAGGGTAAGACGTCCTCCATCTCGACATTATTTCAAAATAATGGCTTGCTGAGTAGACGTGCATTTTGTTATTTCGAAATAACATCAGTTATTCCGAAATAACACTGCTGTGTAGATGTACCCTTTGTTACACTAGTTTTAGCTGGATGTAACTTCACTGACTTTGATGGACTTACTCTAGAGGCATCAGCAGAAGAGTTGGGAGCATGTGGTTCTCCATCCTGCTCCCTTAGAGCCTAACCTGTCTGTTGAAACAAGGGAGCTCAACACCTTGCAAGATTGGCACCTTAAAGTGCCAGAGCATCATAATAAAGCAGAAAACCATTCGGAGACATGCCTTCAAAGGCTGCATTCACCAAGGGAATTTATTTCCCTACTTACAATCCAAGCAAATGGAAGAAAACTAATTTGTTTTAAGAGGCAGAAGTGTGTTCTTTGAACTCCAAGGTGAAAGAGAGGTCCTTGCCCTTTTACTAATAAACCAGTATTGCCCATTAAAAACTTTCCTAGGATGGAGCAAAAAAACCCCCCGTAAAAATGGAGGAAGATGGCGACTGAGCCAACTATAGTTCATTTCCTAGAATATAGTTCCAAACATAGTATTTTCTACTTATTTGCCAGATTACTCTGAAAATAAAGATTAGAACAAATATTTACCATACCATAAAAAGGGGAATTAGAAAAGTAGAAGTGGTACTTTAGAGTAACCAAATTCCTATTCAATTCTGAAAATGTAGTGAAAATGCTGACAAACAATAACAAATAAACTCTATTTATGTGTTTTTCACCTGTATATCTGCATGTTATGAAAGCATCACATCGTTTTGCCCAGGGCTATATTAGTTACACCTCCTCTTTGGAACCCACTGAAGAGTAGGGGCCTGTTATGAAAAATTCAATTTACAAAACTGTGGACAGATAGCCAAGTGATAGTCTGCCTCTGATAGATAATTCTGAGCTAAACTACAACTAAAATTGTATGTTCCCCAGCCTTTGACCCTTACCTCAATGTATAAGGCAAGAGGTTTGCTCCTGAACAAGCATGACAAACAGCACAGTCAGCAGTGTGCAAGTAAGTATACTGACCTTTCACTTGTCTCTAAAATATCAATATGGAATTAAAGAAGTTTTTTCCAGTGCGATCTGTCTGAGCATGCTGTGAACTTTTCATTTTTCTTTCTATAAAACAAAAAACCAGTGATCAATATATTTGTTTTTAAAAGTTTACAATAGTGTAAAAAGTGGAGCACTGGTTGGCACAAGGAATTACCAGTGAAATACAGTACAGAGACTTGCCCCCAAGTTGCCTGTTCAAATATAATTTAGACTAGTGGAACCTTTCTGCTGAGCTTGAGCTTCATTACTCAACTAAATAAAGTAAGCTTCATTACTGTTTCTGTCAAGGTCAGGGTCACCCCTCACCAGTGCATAGCCTGAACAATTCCTATGCCTTTCCATGAATACAGTAACTACAGCTACTCTGATAGGTACTAGTATGTGCACCTAAAACCACATTCCAACCAAAGCAAAAAAAGCCCCAAAACCTCAGTAGTTAGAATTATGGGTAAATATGGTAATTCATGTGAGTGAAGCTGATCAGAACTGGATTTTCCGCTTCTCAGCAATACAAGCATAGAGCATTGCACCCCTCTAGATCTTCTAATCCTGGGGCTTTCTGGAATTCTCTCCAAGATCTTTTCCACTAAGCTTATCCAGGACACCTCATCCAGTTCTTGGAGAATATTTAATTCAGTGCTCTGGGATCCAAAACTTCAGTTCAATTCAAATTCGTCACTCAGATTACTTCATTAGGTATGTTCTATGCCCACCCTGGCAGGAGATTTAGATACAGGGGTAATACCACCAATCCAAACCACGTCACACACTATAGTTTATACGCATTTTTTCTAGCCACTAACATCTACACCTGTTGAATCTAAGACCATGACCAGACTACCAGCATGGGGAGCCAGGTCTCTGCTCGTGCTCCAGACCCACAAAGCATCAGGGTGGGGGCTCTGAGGCTCAGAGACTTGCCACAGGGAGAACTCCTGAACTTTGCCACAGGCCTGATCAAAGTAAGCCAGGGGCCAGATCTCCACCTCTGACATAAGGGATGGATTTGTAGCAACAGGGCTCCCAAGCTGCAGTGGTGCAATACACAACATACAGATTGTAAGTAGACCACCTTTCCACAATGTGGAAGGCTTTCCACAAGAGGAAAAGCTATTTTTCTGAGGTTATTGAAATATTTATTGATCATCTGGGATGCTTCACAGACATTAATGTTGACTGGCAAGGAAGGTGCATGATGTACGTCTTTTTAAGAACACCAAACTGTTCAGAAAGCTACAAGCATAGTCTTCCCCACCAATCAGTGACTTACCATTGGCAATGTTGAAATGTCTGTTGTGATCCTGGAGGACCCAGGTCTGTTGCTTCTCTAGTTCGTGAAGCTCTACACTGGCCACCTCAATAGCACCAGGGAAAGATTGAACTGAGCAGGTGCAGGAGAACAGTTAAATGCACTTGAGAAGTTTGAAGGTCACTGATGTTTACTCACTAGATTGAATCTCAGTGAAAAGGAACATCAATAGCAGGTCTGCTGTATTGTGCATAATAACTGTGAAGAAAAGGGGAAATGTTGCCAAAAGGATGTAGAACAGAGGTGGACCAGCTGTTTGCTGAGTTTAATTGCCAGGGACAAGGACTATTAGAAGAGCTCAGCATGCAGTTATATGGCTCAGGGAGGCTTTGAAAGAACACTTTACTGGGAGCTCACAACACATTATTGTGGCATATTCATGCGTCATGGTGTACTGTGTTGAACCTGTCCCTGCACTTGGGATCCTCTTAGGAGCTGTGTGGTGCGTGGTGTATGAATATAAACACTGTCAGTGCACCTACTAATTTTGCGGTGCTTACTGTACATTTATGATTATTGCACTGTGTTTGTCACTGATTTTATGAGTTGTGTCACAGCACAGCGTAACAAGCAAGTAGGTGCTTTCTGAATGGCTGGGCACTCTACAGCATGAGATGTGAACTTTTGAAGATAATTATTTTCCAAATGGAATTTTATCCAGTAACAAATCCAGTGCAGAGAAAAATCGGTGCAATATAACAGCAAATACACCAAAAAAAAAAAAAGATAAATTAATTAGGGATGTAATAGTATAGTCAATTAACTGATTAACCAATAAGCAAAAGCTTGCCAGTAAATTTTTTAGCAAGCTGGCCTGCAGCCCAGCTCTGTCCCGGGTTACACTGGATCCCAGACCTACCTCCACTGTGGCTTTGCATTTAAAGTGTATTAGGAGCTGGGTGGGCAGGCAGCCCGGCTCTGTTCCGACTCGTGCCGGATCAGGGAGCACTGACTGCTGGCCTCACCCCCCCGGAGACTACAAAATAGTCAAGTAACCGATAAGAATTCATGAGGTTAATTGACTATTCAATTAACTGATATTTACCAACCCTAAAATTAATGGAACACAACTTAAGGGAAATGAAAATTCATGTCAATTTTACCTTGATATACAATGACCTGTGAAAACCACCATTACTGTAGGTGAAGTTGTGGTTCTTAATTTTCCCAAAGGTGAAATGCTGGGATAAATATAAAACCCCTGATACCATCTTTTTCCTTCTGGAAAGGGCAGACAGGAAAAGTCCGCTGTCCAGGGTGCCTGCAGTTTCACTGTTTGGCCTGTAGCTCATAGCCTGATTCAGCAGAGACTTGTGGGATCTCAGTGGACAAATCATCCCAAGGCCTTTTCTTTCTCCTCTGCACGTGGTAAAGTGTTCCATGAGTGTGGAAGGGTAACCCACCCCTCAAGGCAGCAGCAGCTGCAGATACACACACACAAACACACACAGAGTTTCCATTGCCAATATACTCATAATGGAAAATGGAAATTAAGTTACAAAACTCCCCTCCCTGGCTCTCCTAAAATTTTAAATAAGACACATATTGACAGTTCTGCTTGTGCATACATGTGCACAGCACCACCCATGGTGCGTATGGCTGGCCAGAGGTAAGGGAAATAAAGAGGAAACTGCTTGTTTGCATGAAACTATGAGTATAGGTCTATGAGTGGTTTTAAATACCAGTACTATTTTCAGCAGGCAATGGTGATTTTAGTTGCCATCTCACTGCTGAGAAGCACAGATTGCACAGCTGCTGCTGGCATCCCAAAGCCACCAAGCACAGTATGGTGCCTGCTGAAGTTATTGCTGACTGGCATGGGAAAGCATTCTGTCTCAGTGAGAGAAATAAGGCTGCAATCCCTAGAAACATTCAGGGAAGGATTTTCAGAGTACCTCCATGGAAGTTTCACTGAGATCTCTCAGGAAGATTCAGGAGACATCCCTGTGTTTGTAACAAGCTAAAGATCTGCTAGGTATGCTAGCCAAGCTGGACAATCAGGAAAGGGCATTTCAAAAATGCATAGGGATTCAGAGGGAAGGAGGGGAGCCTTCTGATCTCTGGGCAGTGGAGTTCACAATTGTGACTAGAGTGGTCATTGTTGGGCATTGTGGGACAGCTTCTGGAGGATTGTTAGGGGCTATGTCTACGCTGCTGGGAAAAGTTGGAAAAAGATACGCAAATTGTGAACTGCAATTTGCGTACCTTTTTCCGCTTTTTTTCTAAAAGAGGCTTTTCCGAAATTTGGCCTGTCAACATAGGGCCAAATTTCAGACAAAACTCCTCTTTTGGAACATCCCTTATTCCTCTCACTGAGGAATGCCAAAAGAACACATCTGCTTTTTTTGGAAACTGTTCCAAAAAAGCATATGTGTTCCTTGGATGCACCAGAGCTTTTCTGGGATAGCTCTGCCGTCTAGACATAGCCCGGGTCAAAATAAGTAACGGGGTGTCTACACACATGGTGTGTCAACTTCAGTACATTGACAATGGTTCAGTGCTGCTTAGGGAGGTGATGTTACTGTAAGTGTTCTGTTACGGTGACACATTGGTGGGAGACAGGCCCACTGATGGGGGGAAGGAGAAAGCAGACAACTTCCCCAGGGCCTGGTGATTCAAACAGTTGCTGCTGCCACTACTGTGACTCTAGTAGTGGCCAGAGTCACAGGCCCTTTATATCACTGTCCAAGCCCCAAATGGCATGCTGCAGAACCCTGGATGGCATGCTCCAGATGGTGTTAAGGGAGTGGGTGCTGTCCAGGCAGCACTGAAGGCCAGCTGTCCCACACTCCATCCCTTCTGCCTGAAGCTCCACCCCTTATGGGATCATGGAGCCTACCCCTCTCCCACTTTGCCCAGGGGCCTGATGTAGGCTCACCTGGTGGAAGACAAATTTAAGCATAGACACATGCACAGCCACATGAATACAAGGAGGCTTATATTGACCTGACTTTGTAGTATAGACCAAGCCTAACTGGTTTGGACATCATACGGTTTACGTAAGGGCCAATTTCTCATGTCTACATCTTATCAATATTTCAAGCTCATCATCTCATGGTGTTCCCACTTATCTCAACTAACCCCAGAACAATGTCTCCAGCACTCAGCTTGTCACACCCTTGTTTACGGTTTAAACTTGAACACAAATCAAGCTATATTCAAATTTAGATCTTGCTGGGCAGGAGTTTGTCTATAGGGCTCACACTGGTAATGACTGAAAATTCTTACCATATAATTCATGTAGTTCTATGAAATAAGTTTAGTGAATTCAGTTCAGTTTCCAGGAGACAAGTTACGATCTTGTAGAAACCACAACTACAGCTGACATTAATCAGACCATTTGCTGGGCATGTTACCAGATGGGCTTGAAGGATTAAAAAAGCTCTAAACTCAATTTAAATGAGAAAAAATGTTCCAGTATATTATGAAAGTCAGATAAGAAAGATCTTTCCACAAAAGATGGAGAGGGAAAGAATATGAGCGCGGTAGCTTTTTGCATTCCCCTTCTTTGTTGGGAAGGCTAGGAATAAGGCAAGACTGCATTTGAGAGACAAGTGAATAGTGGTGTCTGGATACAGCAGTAGGTTAGTACAAGTAAAATTAGACCACTGGGTATATTACTTGAAGTATAATTCACCGTTAATATATTTTTAAATAAAAAGAGTTTATCTTTCAAACAATATTGTCATACAACATGGAAGCTGAACAGAGGGAAGCTAATGGAGTACATCATAGGTAATGATCACATTTACATCATTCTTGCTGTTTATTGTTCAGACACCTTCTGAAATGGATAAAGGCAACTGTCTCGCTGGAAGATGGAAAAAAAAAGTTAGCAGAATCTTTTCTGCAATTAGAATTGTATGATAATGGCATATTTGTGCCAGATTTAACAAGCTTTTTATGTCACCGCTGAGTCAGTGGCAATGTTACAGAAAGCATAATTCCCTGATCTGCCTTTTTAAAGAGGTTTTTTTAAAGGGTGAAAAGGTATAGTAGTTGCAGCTAATTAGGTACAGCCACTGCTCACAAAGTATAGAGTGATTTGTTTTTATTACTACTGCTGTCTCCCTGTAAATTGCATCTGCAGTATACAGTAATAATCTCTTTGCTCTACCTCTTTTGTAGTTTTGGGACACAGTATAAAATTCAGAATTATCAGTTATTTTGTTTCACTGCTCCAGAACCTAGACAAGGTATCAGAGCCATTCTGTGATTCCCACATGTGAAATGAGAGGCAGAGGGAGCAAAATGGCTAGGAAATTAATGAAGCAGAATAATCCCAGGGCCGTCCACAAGTGGATGAGCAGTAAGAAAGCATATTCTATTAGCTTTCCTATATTTGTCTTATTGCTTGATCCCCTCCTCAGCACTGTAGAGAAATGTGGACTGTCTTGACTGATTATAGCAATACATCCAAGAAACTGAGTACTTTTAAGGTCAGTTTTATGCAGCCACACATCTATAAAACAAAAGAAATAGGAAAATATTAGTGCTTAATACAAAAAAAAGGTAACAAAATGAAGATCATGACTAATTGCATTGCATACAAAGATTATTAGGAAAAGGCCCATTGAAAATATATATAAATTAGTTCCTAAAATGTATCTCCTCTTTTATAATTCTGGCTTACAGCTGAAAACATGCTTCAATGGAGCAGAGAAACCATTACCTTTTCTAACACATTCTTATGGGATTGAAACAACATAATAGAGAAAGACAGGATTTATTTAAAAGTGTATGCATAAAAGCAGTCTCACTCATTTGTGCACATTTTTAAAGGGTATGTTTATTAGAAAGTCAGCTATTTATTCTGCTGCATGTATAAAATCAAATTTTCAATGGGCCTCAAAATGTGTATTTGCATGCATAAAACAGGTAATTACACATTAACTGCCAGTTTCTCACATGGAATTACCCATTTTCCATGTGCAAATGTGTCATTTTTATAGACTCATTGAAAATTCGTAATTATATCCATTTTGAGACACATTTTGCTGAGACAATTAAGAGGTTACACAAAAGAAAGAGTCTTGTATCTAATCAATCTTTCAAAAGCAACACTTTTTTTCCCTCCACAACCTACAGTACTTTCCACTTGTGTCTCCTTTTTGTCTGCCTCCTTTCTCATCTTTCCGAGGGAGCTCTCATTTCTTTTGACTGTATACTCTACTGAAAAGCCAATATAAACAAAACACAGATGCCTGTGACAGATGGCACACCAAATAGCAAGAAATCATATTTGTTATATATTAGTATTATTGAAGATTACTGGACACACTTTCCTTCAGTACATTGTACAGGGATTTTAAAGCTATTGTTAAGAGAAACAGAAACGTTGTCTAAGAATCGAATCAGAAGATACAGAGCTACTGTAGGATTGGGGGTAAAAATGTTACCCTGACTTGAAAGATCTATATTTGTTTGAGATCAAAAAAAGCTCTTTTAATGAAGATTCCATTACAAGCAAGTACTTTGTGAAGAGAGCAGTATATGCAAGTTCAAAAGAGTTCTCAAAATAAAGGGACAATCACCTGTTTAGTCAAGGTAAGCACAGATGTGCATAACAGTGAACAAAACTGCAAGAGATTAAAGCACTGCCATGATAGAATACCTGTCCAAGAGTGTGTTTATGCAAATGCAACCTATGATTTCATAGCTCATAAGTGAATGCAAGCTTACACTGATCTACTTCAAAGATATCTTAGACTAAAATTGTCAGGCCTGAGGAACACAATGAGGGGTGGTGTGCAGCAGCTCACTGATACGAGAACCCAGAACTCCAACACACTACAATGTCAGGATCAAACAAGAACTCTGACAACCAAAGTCACGCAGAATCAGACCATCACATTTTCTTTCTTCAGCTTCAAGGGAGTTGACTGACTTAGTGGATTCTGGGGAGTCTTGTACTTAGGGTTCTTTTTTCTTATACTTTGTTAAAAATCAAAATGAAATCAAACATCTCATTTAAGACATTTCAGCACTTTTTGCTATTAACTTGTTTCTTTCAGATATTATACTGCAGTCTATTATTTTGGAAGAAGTAAATTATTGTCACACGAGACAGAAGGCAAAAGACCTGGGGTACTTGGAAATGCCACTTAGAGGTTAATAAAAAAGGCTGATTGCCATATGTAAGGTACATAGTGAAAGTCTGAGGATCATGGGACGTGCCCACAATAAGAAATCAGAGATAACAATTCTCAGTAATGTCATCGCAGAGAAGTGTCTATAACCTCATTCAGAGCAACATGAAAGACTGCTTTCCAAATAAAAGAATCTTTGATTCTGTGCCTTTTGCAGAAAGGAGAGCATGATCCAATATCACCTGTTTTCAAAGGTGACCCTCAAAAAAGTTCAGAAGATTTGATCCACGTAAGCGTCACATTGCTCAGATTCTTATTGTAACTTCACATTAATCTGATGCCTGGAAATTTCAACAGAATGAGGCTAAGGAATAAGGGAGAATAGCCTTGCCCTGGCTGCACTAGATCAGTATTTTGTTTGTGATTTCCCATCTATGACCTACCACTGGCCTGCGTGGATTGTGTTGCTATGGTATTTCCATGCCTCTGCTCCCTCTGAGATGATGGGCACCTCAAGTAGGCTAGCAGGAACTATAATTGTTCCCAAGCACTTTCAGGAGAGGATGGAGAGGGAAGGTCCCTTGCACTTTCTACAGTACTTTTCATCAAACCTAAAGTTGCGTGGCCAGAATTCAGAGAAATCCCAAACACATACAATTACCCACAAGACAAGCTCTGACTTTATTTTAAACTCACTTTAAAGGTTTATTCTGTAAATTCTAGGTTCTTGTTTTCCCAAGTTAGCATTTGAGTGATGCTGTAGGACATTAAATAGCAATGTCCTCAAATGTTTAGATAGGACAAATTTCAAGTTTGTGGTAACAGCAAACTGGTACGCTCTCTTTTTCTTTTCTTAGAATGGAATACAAAATTATCAGGAGTCCCTAGATGGCATTAATGTGGATGGTTTTATAAGTTTCTTTAACTGATTCTAGACAGATCTTGAGAAACTACTGAATCTCAGTTTTAGTGCACTTAGAATGTGAGTCTGTGTTCTGCCATTTCTCTAATTTATTCACAGGGGACCTCCCAGAAAAGCAGTAGATCTATCTACCAACAGTACATATGCCTCACTTTACTACTCTCAAAACTGCAGTGACTGACCAATCTGTTCATAGGAGCGGTTATATTATTATTGCTATCATAGACCCCCAAAAAGTATGAATATATTTACTTATATTGCAGTTTGACTAAGGGTCCCAGTCAGGATGTGTCTACACCGCACCCTTAGCTCGAAATAAGCTACGCAATTTGAGTTATGCAAATTGAGTAGCCTATTTTGAGTCAATTGCAAAATAGTTTGGCAACCTTATCTATACTGTAGTGGCCATTACTGGGATCCAAAAATCATTGGGAAAACAGAAGAGCTGAGTTTCTGAAGGGGTTAAGGAAATGGTCTAGAAAAAAGTAAAGCAAGTATCTATTTATTTCATGTTTTTTTACTATAATAACTCAAATATACACTCTGGCACAAAGGACTATATTACATAGGGAACCCCTCCTCCATCAAAGGAGATGGGTTTGATGACCTCACAGACTTTTCCATCATAATGCTTAAAATTCTGTAATAATGGCAAATATCTGGAAATCACCAAGGCCTGTTAACTCCCACTAACAGTCAACATCAGTTTGTCATGACATTGTTTTCCATTGTGTAGGATTTGCCAAGCTATCTGACTGGCTTGATCTTTAAAAATGAGATCATGACAGTGGAAGCATTTATTTAAATAATTCATGTTCAAGATAAAGATCATGAATCTATTCTGCAACTAGTCATTTTTTCCCATTTCTTTCCAGCATATACAAAACTGTAAAATCAGTTTTTGGTGTAAAAATTCAGATTTATATTTAAACCCAGATTACATCATGGGCTTTCAATGACATCACCTTTAGAGCTGGAAGACAGTGAATTTCAATTGGCATTACACGAGAAATCATTTAATGTTACTTTCTAATAGATGAGCAGGTTTTCACTAAATCAATGCAATGAAAAACATTCCCATTAAGACAGATTTTCTGTCCATTGAATGAGGTAAATCTCTTTTTCCTCATACACAGTTGAATGAAACCATCTCTGAATTGGGTACCACTAAGGTTATAGGAGGGAATCCCTCACAACCAAAAAGATAGAGCGTGAAGCTGGTGTGGTGCTGGGATACAGTAATGGCTGAAGATTCTCTGCAACTCTCCAGTGTCCCTTCATAGTCTCCTTCTGGCCTGTCACAGAAAGAGGGCTATGCAGAGAGAAATAAAAAAATCATTTATAGAGGAGTTAGAAGTAATGGGTTCCCAATCTGCCTGGGATGTTCAGCCCTAGAGTAATACAAAAAAACTACAAGTTTATACAAGTGAGTTAATTTTAAGTGGGCCTGCCTGCAAATAATTTATTTGAAAGGGTTATCCCAGACATTTTGTTTGTTTGTTTGTTTTTTGCCAGAACAGAAAACAGGAGGAGGAGTAGGGCTTCCAGGCCCCAGAGATGTATTTTGAGATTCTTTTGAGGCTGGAAGCTCATTTCATGGCAAGAAAACCTGCAATATAATCAATTCAGAGCACATATGTGAATCCAGGGCACCCACAAAGGCAACAAAGCATCTATTTATTATCTGTGCTCTTTATTTCTATCTATTCTGAAAAATGAAAGAGCACAGAGAGACAAGAAGGGGAATAAAAATGTTAGAAACTTGGGTACACTTTTTAGATTTTTAAACATAATTACTAACCTTGATATGGTTAAAAGACATGCAAGAAAAGAACTTCAGTTCTATGGTGAAAATAAGGATTATAATACTGTGAAATGAAAATATTATAAAATGCATGGGATATAACAGTTTAGTGGCTTGGGTTACAAAACAAATGTAGTATAAGTAAGTTTCATAGTAAAACTATTCCCATAAAGTTGAATCAGCACATCTCTTGGATTTAAAGCTTCAGAATCAGAGCACACAAGGCTTCCTGACAACGGTGCTTATCTGTAGCATTGAAACATTGTTATTTTGTATGTGATTTTCCTTCTCCATAACAGCTCTTTAATTTACCATTGATATCTTGCACATACCCACTGGCCTTAATCAACTTATAGTAAGTCTGAAATGAAATAAGTTTAGGTAGTGAGTCAGCTTGATGTTTATTAGGAGTCTTTCTTTTTAGTCTTGCTTCCGATTCACGTTTGAGTACTACCTTCTCATTTACATTTATTGTAGTTAGCTAAGAAATGAACAGCTACAATCCCTCTCAAATAAACAAAATATTCTCTCTCAAACCAATCTGCTGAAGTTACTGAACCATTTAGGTCAGAGTCACATCTGATGTAGTGCCTCTCAAAATCACTATACTATACCAGAGATAAAACTGGCCAGTCTAAGCTGGAACTACCGCCTTTCCTCCTGTTGATTTCACTGGGAATTTCACCTGAGTAAGTACTACTTGGCCTCTTAAAGGAACATTTGAGCTGCAGCCACCAGTTGGCACATTACATAAATCTCCAGATATAACATAATTTAACCAGTAAGTATTTAGAACAATTCCATATAACAGCAGGGAAAGTGTCCAGTTATGATTAACAACTTTCTGGCTCAGATTCCTTGCTGGAGTGAGAGGAAATTGTGCAGTTTCATCTTGCCCTGTTACACTGATGTTTATTACATTAGAATTTTTTCCCCAAGCAGCCACTGTGTTATTACTCCTTTCATCTTAAATTCATTTTCTGTTACTGCTGTGTTAATCTGCTTTTTTTTCCCTCCACATTTTAGCTCTCTTAGAGTGATATTTTCTATTTCTTACTTCTTACTTTTAAGTGGTTACCTCCTCAGTGGGCAAACCCCTCTCTCCCACACCTACTGATGTGTTTGGGGGGCAGCAGTGCTCATCGGCTGTGTACATGCATGCAGAGCAGAATTAAGGCACCCCCAATGGGCAGCCCACCTTGTCTATATGCTGTGGAGCACCCCTGTGCTGAGAGTCTCTACATATTAATGTGAAAGGGTTCTCCTCGTGAAGCAAAGCCAATGGATTCACAATCATGCAGATTCCCCTGAAAAAGCTACTGCTTTTAGCATTTTCTAGAGGCCACAGAATGATTCTGTTGATTCTTTCCCTTCAGACCATGTAGTAGCCTTTCCCCACTTTATATTCCTACAAACTTCCCCAATACAGAGCCTGTTCTCTTAGCCTTTGAGCAGGAAACAAGATTTGGCCCTCATGTCTTTCCTCTTGTTCTATATAATAATTACCCATCTAAATGGCCTGGAAATCTTTTCATTCCTTTTCAGTTTTACTTCCCTTGTTTCTAAATTATTTTTATTACTTTTCTAGTATAACTGGACATTCTACTGCCATTAAAAAGACAGAATTATTATTATAAATGTTAAAAAGGCAAGGAAATCAAATTACATTTAATACTGTGGGTAGAAAAATCTCCATATACCTCCCTTCCCCTCCCACACACTTCACCAATCTGTAATCCTCCACAGAGGACAATTGCCAGATAGAAATCTCATCCTATTCAGAGTATAACCCTAATAGAACTGAACACAGCAGTCCTATTTTTGGAAAGTTATAACTCAGCAGTTTTCATTCGCATTGGACTGAGACCTCATATGGCAGATTTGAGTTTCTGATATATTTAACCAATGGAATTATGCAGCAAGTTTAGCACATGCTACACAACTGGTCCAATCTCGAATCCTTTCTCCAAGAACAAATGGAAATCTGGACTGTCACAACCTTCAGCCCTGGTAAGAGATAAATTCCACTTGCTGTAATGCATTTCATTTCATAAGCACAAGATCAGCATGCACAGTCATAATGGGGAGAGCTTTGATAGAGACTTGCACAGTCTGGAAAGCAAACCCTATTTCATCTTAGTTTAAAGTTTCTCTGTTAGGTAGCTAGGGAATTGATATAACCTGAAAAATCTAAAGTTAACTAGTTAGAGCTGCTATTTTCAATCTTCCAGGGACAACTGGTGTAACAGCATAGGGGTAAGCCACACGTGAAATGTTTCCTCCCACCTTTTGCACGGGCACTCTTTCCAAGTGACAGACTTCTCAGCCTCTTCCCAGATTGGAACTCTCCTAGTCACTGTCCACTTAAATGGGAGCACCAAGCTATAGCATCCACTTTTCCTAATACCCAGGGACCTATCAAATTAATGGCCATAAAAACAATACATCACAGACCATGAACTCTTGTCTCTTCCTCATCTTCCTGTTTTTTTGTGTGCTTTCACCCCATACTGTACCAATTTCATGGGAGAGATCAGTGTTTCTCAAATTAGGGATCCTGACCCAAAAGGAGGTAACAAGGTGATCACAAGGTTATGGTGTATTGCCAAGGGGCAATGGTTCTTCCCTTAAGGGATTCGGAGGCAATAAGTATACAAATTGGGTGAAGGCTTAAAGATTTTACTAAGCAAATATTAGAGTAAAATACGATGGTTAATATTAGAATAAAATACAATGAAGCAAATCTTAGAATAAAATGCAATACTTATTAAGCGTAAGCAAATCTCAAAATAAAATGCAATACTTACTAAAACAATACAGTGCTTATTAAGCCTAAGCAAACCTTAGAATAAAATGCAATGCTTATTAAGAAAGTACAATGTTTATTAAGCCTAAGCAAATCTCAGAATAAAATGCAATGCCTACGTCCCTTCTGCTGCCGGGAACTCCCTGAAGAAGGACTGTGGACGTCTGTGGTCCCAGTGGCCATTGCGTAGCACCTTCTGAGGCTTTGGTCTACGCCGAGGTTCCAATGTTAGGAATATCCTCGGCACTTATATACTGTTGGATCTACAGTAATCACCCCTGTTGTTTTGAAAACCTAACAAGATTGTTGATACATTGCATATTTTCCCACATCCAATAATTAGCTCGTTGATACTTTGCATATTTTCCCAGGCCAAATAATTAGCATTTTCGGTGGGAAACATTCAGCAAAGATAGCTATGTGATCTTCCCAAGCCCTCCTGCACTCCCATACCAGATGCATGGCCTTGGGACCTGTCCCAGAACTTGTTGAAAGTCAACAGTGCATTCCTACACCGTACCATCTTGAGCAAACAGCTCACTCTTTGAGAATAACAAAAGAATAATAAGAAGACAAAAGCACAACTGGCTGCCTAGAGCATCCAGGCCTGTAAGAAAATGCAGGCACAAAAGGAACAATTGTGGTATACCACCTAATTTCCTCGACCTCACAATCGTCTTCCGCATTTCCACTACATATGGGGGGGCAGGGATTGTAATAGTGCCACCCTCACTTCTGCGCTGCAATCAGAAAGAAACACTCATGACATTTTGGTGTTGGCAATACAGAAGTGGGCTGGGTCTCACAAATAATTTTTCAGTGGAGCTATTCATATGTGCCACATTTCTTTATACAAAGAAGTGTTTGTAGAATCAGGTCACATGTTTTAAACATAGCAGTCAAACATGGTTCATTCTGTATTATGGTAAGAACCTAGGTATGTACCTGTGGGAAATGAACAGAACATTTTATTAAGTCAGAGTTGTCCTTAAGAAGGTTCATGGGGAATAATTCTATCACAAATTTATTTTACTTTACTAAATCCTCCTCCAAATGGAAGATAAAAGTACCTTTAGCTAGTCAAAATCTGTCAATACACTGGCTATTTTTGATACCAGATACATTTATTCATGCCCTATATATTTTATTCCCCTGCTCTCTCCTTTTTCCTCTTCTTATCTCTAATAACACATCTGAAATAGAAAGGGCTGGTAACAATTTGGTTCTTACTCAAAGGGATATTTATGTGAAATATAGATACACTGTATATATTATGTATTTTAAACTGAGTTACCATCTCTGTATATCTGCCTTTCTTGACCATTTTTACAATCTGACCATAGTTTTAAGTATAAATTATTTAAAGTCTCTAAATTGAATGATATAAGCAGTTAGAACAAAAGTGCATGTGTTAACTGTGAACTCTTAGGTAACAATTCTGTAAGTGACAGAATTCATGCCTATAAAATTAAGTTTGATTTCAACATTTAACCCTTACTAGTACTAACAGTCCTCAAAATCTATCTAGCAATGGGAAAACTTCAGAAGTTTTGTATGATCAGTTCAGATGTCAATTGAAATCTCAATTGAAATCCTAATTCATGCAGGTGACACTGACCCAAAGACCCTGCTTCAAAATGTTTAGGGCCAGAACTGACCATTGGATTATCTACACTGACTTCCTCTATATGACAGGCCCTTAAATTTCACCAGTGACCCCTGTACTGATCACAAACCCAATTATCCTCTAGTTTGCCTGCCAACCTGTCACTAGAGACTACTGCTTCCTCATTCTCAGTCACATTACTGGCTGTTCTGTTGTGACCTTCTGCCTCTGCCTCAAGCAGAAGGCCTCAAGGTGCAATAGTAGTACATCTAACTCCAGATAAGAAGGCTGTGTGCCCAAATCACATTAAGGATGTTGGCTGGTACCTTTGTCCCAGTGTGTCCCTTTGGTGACAGCCTCTCTTCCAAACACTGATGGGAAGGTGTGCCCAGAGCTTTCTCCCAGGACAATGGTGCCATCTAAGTAAGATGGAAAGGTAACATGAGGGAAGACCGTCTGTTCCAGATCCAATTTCCTCTCCCAGAAAATCAGGAGAAAATGCAAGAAGAAAAGCAGCTGTAGGCAAAGATGAGGAGTAAGGAAGGGGCAATTCCATGGCTGTCAGCAAGTGCTATGCCCCTTGTCAAAGCCTGCCTCTCTCAGCCTCCTTGGAAGCAAGAGCAAAAGCAGAGCTATTTTTGCCTGGTTTCAAAGAAGAAACCTTCTGTGTGTGAGGCCAATGTGATAAGTGCTACACTACAGAAACTGAGGGCCAGCTAGCTGCTGGTGCCAGGATGGAGAGCTCCACTTTGGCTACCAGGAAGGCTGCATCAACTGACTTGGGTGAGGGGCAGAAGGACCTGACTGACATTGGCTGAAGCCATTGGCAGAAAGCTCACAGACTGGTTGCTATGACTGAGGAATAGGTTGAGCAAGATATTGGTGATTCAGTGGTAGACTTCCTGCCCAACACATGGGAGGTCCAGAATCAATAGCCAACAAGTGTAGCGCATCTCTATCTGTGGTCCCAGCTCTTCTGCTGCAGGTATTGCTGGCTCATAAGCTGCTTCCTGGACCAAGACTGTTGCCTCTGAGGTAGCCTCTTAGCAAGGTAGCCTCTTAGACTTTCTTTGTTGGGGGAAAGTCAACATGGTTTCTGTAAAGGGAAATCATGCCTTACTAATCTGCTAGAGTTCTTTGAGGGGGTCAACAAACATGTGGACAAAGGGGATCCAGTGGATATAGTATACTTAGATTTCCAGAAAGCCTTTGACAAGGTCCCTCACCAAAGGCTCTTAAGTAAAGTAAGTTGTCATGGGATAAGAGGGAAGGTCCTTTCGTGGATTGATAACTAAGGGTAGGAATAAATAGTAAGTTTTCCGAGTGGAGATCCCCCAAGGGTCTGTCCTATTCAGCTGCATACAGATGTAATCACCGTCTTATGCTTAAACGAAGCACACGAGATCTTTTATAGGGGAAAAGGCAGTACACCGCATTCATTGAGAATACAACAGTTGCATATGCTTTTCAGTCATTCACACAAACAAACATCATACACATACAGTCCTGCCAGACGATGTTATCGTTACCAGTCCAGAGTCTGGATCAATCTAGAGGCCAGCCAGATTGACCACAGAGGGGGAGCCGGGCTCTGTCGGTCAATCAATCTGATGCTCCTGGAGCTAGTGACAAGATGAACCCAAAGTTCCATAGCAAGGTGCCCTGGTTTTATAATCCTTTTCTCTGTTGAAGTCTATGGATTCTGCTGTGTCAGTCTGTGTCCGGCGTGTTATCTTGTTGATGTTAATCATTCCCAAAACATCTCGAAAGTCTCAACCTGTCCTGGATTGTTTTTAGGGATGCCTTCACCTTTAGAGCCGTCAATCTGCCAATCTGATCAATTCTTGACCGTGGGTACGCACTGATGGTTTCTCTGATGCCAATATGTCTCTTCGCAGTCTGTCTTTTACAGTTTGTCTTCACCCCGCATTGTCCCCCTTCTCTCTTGACCATCTGGCTCTAACAATGACCTTCACACCATATCTCATTCGTACAAACAGTCTTTCTCACAGAATCCTTCAAAGGTAAACAGCAGTGTTTTATTTTAAGCAAAAGCAAAATCAAAACAATTCACATCGAAGGCCCAGGCCTTCAATATTTCTAATCTTATTAACAGAGACACAATACCAAAACTCTGTCTCTTTACTTACTAAGCTTACTAAACTTTAACACAAAGAAATATATATTTTACTAAAGGGCTTAATTTCATAAAATATTAAATATGTTAATATGTTACCTTACATTGCTACATTATTAATCCTAAAATGCAAATATAAAAAGAATAAAACTTTCAATCCCAACAACCTCATCTCAAAAAAGGTATATTGGCATTGGAAAAGATTAGAAAAGGGCAACAAAAATGATTAGGGGTTTGGAATGGGTCCCATATGAAAAGAGATATAAAAGACTTGGACTTTTCAGCTTAGAAAAGAGAAGACTAAGGGGGGATATGATAGAGATCTTTAAAATCATGACTTGTGTGGAAAAAGCGAATAAGGAACAGTTATTTACTTATTCCCACAACAAAACAACTAGGGGTCACTAAATGAAATTAATAGGCTGCAGGTTTAAAACAAACAAAAGGCAGTTTTTCTTCACTCAGCGCACATTCAACCTGTGGAACTCCTTGCGAGAGGATGCGGTGAAGTCTAGAACTTTAACAGGGTTCAAAAAGAGCTAGATAGATTCATGCAGGTTAGGTCCATCAATGGCTATTAGCCAGGATGGGTAGGAATGGTATCCCTAGCCTCTGTTTCTCTGGAGGTGGGTGACAGGGGAGGGATCACCTGATTGAAAAATATGGTTGAGGCTGAAACCAGATTTTAAGGATCTGCTGTTACCCAAATGTTGTATTACTTCTGAATGGTGTAACTCCCTGCATCCACACAGTTCCATAAAGCTTTCTTCCTAATTTTTTTTTTTTTGAGGGATAACTATTATCACAAGTTACCATCCTTATCATCACAGCTTTAGTTATTGTTTGTTATGTACTGATAGCATAAACAGGATACAGAAGACAGGATCCCTTGATATAGAAGGCAAGAGATGTATACAAATAGGAATGCCATGCTTCAAGTGGCAGACAGAGAAGGCTATTTTAGCCACTGTATACTTAATAGACTAGAAAGGAGCAAGATGGAAATCAGGAAGACCAGAGAGAAAAAGTTTGCAGTAATGGATACAGGAGATTACCAAGTCATATTCTAGCATATTAGCCTCCTGGACAGATAAGAAGGGGTAGAGAGGTTTTGTTGGCATTGGGTTTTTTCTAAAGATACCATGAATCTGGACAGCAATTGGTGACTGTCCAGTTTGGTGGGATTTTAGACTCTTTTCTCCACTTACGTTCAACAGCAGGTGATGGAGAAGGTTGCAGCATTAAAGTAACGAAGAATGAAAGAAGCGGAAAGAGTCCATTTAGCAGAAATGTGCCTGTCTAGTTTGCCTCTTTTCCCATCTCTGCTGAGGGGAGAGAGGAGAAGTAACCCACTTCTTGAATCGCATCCCATGTAAAGCTTACCTATATTTCTTGCTGGTCCATACTTTTCTACCTCCACCCTGGTCAACAACACAAATTATTTCTGCCCCCAATTACAAAAGAGTGGAGTAAAAAAGGCATACAAATACTTTTGTAAATATTCACTTCAATGTTTAAAGGAATTACCTTATCCTGTTCTTGTGCTTCCATTGTGTTTGCTTTCTGTAGAACTGAATATCAAAATTTACTTCCAGAAATCAAATTTTAAATTTGTCTGACTATATTTTAGATGGGATAGGACACTGCTTAGCTCATCAAAAAGACAGAGTTGTGAAAGTCCCTGGTAGATAGATAATTAAATGAGCCACACAAGGATCTGACCACTTTCTTTGTGAGTAGAATTAAACACACAACTTCTGAGCTTATGCAGAGTTAATATCTAGCTGACCAGTGAATATTTTTACTAATTATACAACGTGGAATAGCTCCAACAGGAAAGATTGAGAGTGACAGGCTGACTCTGTAGTCTGCTCATTAGTGTCCTCACCTAGAATTTCAGACATCTAGCTTCAAGTCTATGCTAATCAAACAGACACGGCAGTTTAATCTGGTTCTTTGATGAGTGCCCAAACTATTGGTCTCCATTTCTTGTGAACATTTCTAAAAAGTCTTGGTGGGTCCCCATGGATAAGGAAAAATCTTTTGAACTCCCAGAAATGTTCATGGCTTGAGGGAAAATGTTCCCTGCCCAGGTCTACTGAGAACAAGCTCCCAAGCATGGGTTTTGGTCCTTTTGGTCTAATTTTAAAACATCAGACAAAGAAAGCTAACTGGTCATTCTCTGGCCAGCTTATTTTTACAGTATTGTGTATTTCATGTGTATGTTGTGTTAGAAGTGGTTTTTGTTTATGGCATAAAGATACATACAATTGAACAATAGGCATGGTAAAGAAAAGTACTGAGGCATGCAATCATAATTAATTTGTCCTTTATTTACTAAGGATGCATCTACACAGCAGGGATTAACTCAAAATAAGCTACGCTATGTCAATTGCATAGCTTATTTTGAAATTGGGAGCGTCTACACAGCACTTATTTCTAAATCATAGAATACTAGGACTGGAAGGGACCTCGGGAGGTCATCAAGTCCAGTCCCCTGCCCACATGGATCATCCCTGACAGGTGTCTATCTAACCTGCTCTTAAATATCTCCAGAGATGGAGATTCTGCAACCTCTCTAGGCAATTTATTTCAGTGTTTAACCACCCTGACAGATAGGAAGTTTTTCCTAATGTCCAACCTAAACCTCCCTTGATGTTGTTTAAGCCCATTGCTTCTTGTTCTATCCCCAGGGGCCAGGAAGAACAAGTTTTCTCCCTCCTCCTTGTGACACCTTTTTAGATATCTGAAAACCGCTGTCATGTCCCCTCTTAATCTTCTCTTTTCCAAACTAAACAAGCCCAATTCTTTCAGTCTTCCTTCACAGGTCATGTTCTCTAGACCTTTAATCATTCCTATTGCTCTTCTCTGGACCTTCTCCAATTTCTCCACATCTTTCTTGAAATGTGGTGGCCAGAACTGGACACAATACTCCAACTGAGACCTAATCAGCACAGAGTAGAGTGGAAGAATGACTTCTCGGCTGTGTCTACACTGGGCCACTTATTCCGGAAAATCAGCCGCTTTTCCGGAATAAGCTGCGAGCTGTCTACACTGGCCCCTTGAATTTCCGGAAAAGCACTGACGATCTACTGTAAGAAATCAGCTGCTTTTCCGAAAACTATGCTGCTCCCGCTCGCAAAGTCCTTTTTCCGAAAACTGTTCCGGAAAAGGGCTAGTGTAGACAGCCCAGTAGTCTTTTCTCAAAAAGCCCCGATCGCGAAAATGGCGATCGGGCTTTTTCGAAAGAGCGTCTACATTGACGGACGCTTTTCCGGAAAAAGGGCTTTTCCGGAAAAGCATCCTGCCAATGTAGACGCTCTTTTTCCGGAAATACTTATAATGGAAAACTGTTCCGTTTTAAGCATTTCCGGAAAATCATGCCAGTGTAGACGTAGCCCTCGTGTCTTGCTCACAACACACCTGTTAATGCATCCCAGAATCATGTTTGCTTTTTTTGCAACTGTTCACTCATATTTAGCTTGTGGTCCACTATAACCCCTAGATCCCTTTCTGCTGTACTCCTTCCTACACAGTCGCTTCCCATTCTGTATGTGTGAAACTGATTGTTCCTTCCTAAGTGGAGCACTTTGCATTTGTCCTTATTTGTTCTTATTTGTCCTTTGTTTACCTCAGACCATTTCTCCAATTTGTCCATATCATTTTGAATTATGACCCTATCCTCCAAAGCAGTTGCAACTCCTCCCAGCTTGGTATCAACTGCAAACTTAATAAGAGTACTCTCTGTGCCGATATCTAAATCGTTGATGAAGATATTGAACAGAACTGGTCCCAAAACAGACCCCTGCGAAACCCCACTTGTTATACCTTTCCAGCATGATTGTGAATCATTAATAACTACTCTGTGAGAATGGTTATCCAGCCAGTTATGCATCCATCTTATAGTAGCCCCATCTAAGTTGTATTTGCCTAGTTTATTGATAGGAATATCATGTGAGACCGTATCAAACGCCTTACTAAAGTCTAGGTATACCACATCCACCGCTTCTCCCTTATCCACAAGACTCGTTATCCTATCAAAGAAAGCTATCAGATTGGTTTGACATGATTTGTTCTTTACAAATCCATGCTGGCTGTTCCCTATCATCTTATTATCTTCCAAGTGTTTTCAGATTATTTCCTTAATTTCTTGCTCCATTATCTTTCCTGGCACAGAAGTTAAACTGACTGGTCTGTAGTTTTCTGGATTGTTCTTATTTCCCTTTTTATAGATAGGCACTATATTTGCCCTTCTCCAGTCTTCTGGAATCTCTCCTGTCTTCCATGATTTTCTAAAGATGATAGCTAAAGTCTCAGATACCTCCTCTATCAGCGCCTTACGCATTCTAGGATGTGTTTCATCAGGCCCTGGTGACTTGCAGACATCTAACTTCTCTAAGTGATTTTTAACTTGTTCTTTTTTTTAATTTTATCTTCTAAACCTACCCTCTTCCCACTAGCATTCAGTGTTAGGCATTCCTTCATCAGACTTCTCAGTGAAGACTGAAACAAAGAAGTCATTAAGCATCTCTGCCATTTCCAAGTTTCCTGTTACTGTTTCTCCCTCCTCACTGAGCAGTGGGCCTACCCTGTCCTTGGTCTTCCTCTTGCTTCTATTACATATATAGAATGTCTTCTTGTTTCCTTTTATGCCTATAGCTAGTTTGAGCTCGTTTTATGCCTTTGCCTTTCTAATCTTTCCCCTGAATTCCTGTATTGTTAGCCTATAGTCATCCTTTGTAAGTTGTTCTAGTTTCCATTTTTTATATGGCTCCTTTTTTATTTTTAGATCATGCAAGATCTCCTGGTTAAGAGGACTCTTCCTCCGACATCCCTTACTCCTCGTACAATGAGAGAGTCAGAAGTTTTCCAGCTTGACAGTATTTTGACATTATTTCAAAATAACTGCCTGCTGTGTAGACATGGACTAAGTTATTTTGAAATAACGCTAATTATTTTGAAATAATGTTGCTGTGTAGACTTACTCTAAGAGATCTTTTTCCTACCATATATTAAATGTGATTATGTGTTATGCCCTGTTTCCTCCTAGAGAAGTATGGAACAGTAACAGCCCCTGTAAAATATTCCCTTTGTTAGTCTGTAAGGAATAATTGGTGGCAAAATTCCTGATTTCAGGAGTTTCCTTTATGTAACCCTTCTGCCGGGTAGGCCCGGCAGTAACCAGGGCTGGATTCAATATCTAGGGGTCCATCTCACACAGAACCGGCTCGAGCCCCCACCCAGTATCCTGGGAAATTCACACACCCATGGGTGCCTCTGAGAGGCAATGCTTCCCCATTCACAAGCACAGAGTCTGAGTGTAGAAAAGAAACATTTAATGAAACAGAGAGAGAAGTCACATGGCATTAACTTGGGAAAATACCACAAACAGAGTTCATAGCCCAAACTATGAGCAAAGTCCAACACCCCAAGAGTCTCTGGAGTCCAACAGCCCAAAATCTCCCAGAGTCCAAAACCCCAAAAGTCTCTGTCCCTGGTCAGTGCCACCCAGAGTTCAAAAGTTCACCTGCAGGGTTCTACCTTCCAACCTGGGTGGAAATGGGGACAGGGGAGTTGATAGGGGCACCTTACGTGGTCCGAGGCCGATGGCACCACCTCTCCATATGATTCTGCTGTAGCCTTTACCACGAGCCACTCCACCACACTCCAACAGCTGTCTTGTTCCACTCCACCAGCCGCTTCAGCGCCACCTCTCCGTACGATTCTGCTGCAGCCTTTACCACGAGCCACTCCACCATGCTCCAACAGCTGTCTTATTCCACTCCACCGGCCGCTCCGCCGGCTGTTCCCACTGGCTGCTCCGCTAGTCACCTGCTGCCGCTCCTACCGGCCACCCGCCAGTCATTCCCACCAGCCGTTCCGCTGGCTGCAATGGGTCTGGCTCCCGGCCAAACCAGTGATTTCAGCTCTTAGTGATTTCAACTCTTTAGCCACCACGTAGACTGGCAAAAGTTCCCAGCTTCCACTGGACTAGCAAAAAGACTCCTCATGGAGTCTACTTCAGGTCTGTCCTTAAACAAAAGGGGTAAAGAGGCAGGTTGGGCCAGTCTTACAGCTCACACCTGACAGGCATGAAGCAGGCTGACTCAGGCCCTTTAGCCCTTCCCCCCCAACTCCGTTCACTCAACTCTGGAAGGGGGGAGGCTTGTTCCTCGGAAACCTCTTACAGTGATGGTGTCTCTCCTGCAAGCACTGGTGGCATGTTTTACAGTTCCCACATTTAGGGGTAGCATGATTTGTGACCCCCACAACAGCCCCAAATTAGTTACAATACACCACATTCCATTCCAACACTGATCCTCCATCAGCCCTGGCTGAGTTGGATTTATATAATCACACTTTGGATTCCTTCCCCCTCCTGGCATGAGCTGTATTTACATATCAACATTTAACAGTTAATTATCTTGCAGAGCTAAACAATTGGAGTGAGCACACCCACCCCCAGAGCAACTCCCTCCTTTTAGCTGGCTGATAACAAGCAGTAGTTCAGCCCCTGCTTACATTTATATAGCTGTTAACAGTTATTTCTTCTCTCATATAAATCTGTTCCTCTTGAGTAACAGCCAATTAAATCATCCTCCCAAACATTTGAGACAAAGTCCCCCTGAATTGATGTTATCACATCATTATGTGGGTTCTTGCCAGTGCATGTGATACTTATTCTGTTCTTCACAAATCAGAGGAGAGAATCAATTTACATCTAAGCAAATACTGCAAACTATCCTAGCTCTGGTGGTTTTACAGCCCTTTTCTATGCAAAAGTCTATTGCTGTTTTTCATTTTCTCTCTGTTTTTGTTATTAGAAATGAGTCACCCTTCCTCATACAGAACATATATACACAAGGGCTGTCCAGATCTTTCAGCTATCTTGGAGTGAAATCTCAAGAAAATGCCTGTTCTTAGAAGAATTTAGCACAATCCCAACTGAAAAGAGAAGGACATAAAAAAAAGCAGGCGATTATATATTGCCACTGACTTGTATGTAGATGAAATGGGGGTTGGTTGTAGTTGGGATTTAGAAATCTATCTGCTTTATTCAGAAGTGGGATGCAGGACCTATTCATAACTCACTGCAGCCACTGTTTCAGCTAACATGTTAAAGTAAAGGCCACAATCCCTCCATGCCTCTTTTCCAATTTGGTAGGTCACAACTTCTATGGAAACATGGACCTGTGAGCTTCCCCAAGACTTCTCCAGTGCTTTCTTTGAGCCTTCCTAACTGATGTCACAGCAAAAACCCACTTTCTGATTCTCTTGCAGAAGCCTCCCTCCCTCAGATAGCAGCTCTATTATAGAGCTACAACGCAAAGCTTAAGTGTCTCCACAATAGAGTGAATACCACCCTATGTGCTCAGTTGCCTGTGACTGGGATGAATATATTCCCATGACCCAACAGGATGGTAATAGCCACTTACTTTTGTTAGTTCTATACTGGCTTGGGGAAGTACAACACAGGCAAGTACAGAAAAAACAAATTGCACTACGTGTGGGTAAGGAAAAATGCAAAATCCAATGATTTGGAGTAAGATTGTCTTGTTCTTCATTGCTAGAACCTGGATTCATTTCTCTTCCTAGACTCAACATTGGCTATATCCTGAGCTAGCACACTGTATGTCCAGCAGAATATCAATGACTACATCTTTTAGATGGGGATTTCAGTAAGTCACAGTGCTACCATGTTCATAATGAAATACTAGATACGGGCCAAATATGCAAGTTCTTGTTCAATACTTATTTAGGCATAATTCACTTTCACATACAAATACTTACTTAAATAAGTATTTTACCTGATTAAAGAATTTAAAATTCAACCTTCTGTTTTTAAAAATCAGTGAGAGCCTGATTTCTCATTAACTCATACCCAGTGAGATAGAAAATGGGTGAATAGTGCTGTGAATCAGAATTCTGATGGAGTTCATGTCCCATTCTGGTTCCTACTTAAATCTCACAGAAATTTTCATAAGCAAGGGATGACAGTCAGCTCTGAAAGTATCATTTTGCCTTTGAAGTGCACCAGATAGGAAAAATTTATGAAACATTTGTCTACACAGCCGTCTACACAACTCCTTTTTGCGCAAAAGCCTCTTGTGCAAAAACAGCTGATAATTAATTATGCAAATGAAGCATGGTGATATTCCACTCTGCGCTTCATTTGCATAAGCTTTTCCCACAAGAAGGCTACAGTGTAGACATAGCCTAATTATACACCCACACAGGGATGGGCACTTCTGTGCCTTTTGAGCTACAATCTTCTATCTCCAAATTATAAACCTATTCCCCTCTCCTACCATTGCCCCAAGTATGTCACCAGGGTGTGTCCAACCAAACATCTTTTAAAAACCCCTCAGCTAGACATTATTTCTGCATTTATGTTTGGTAAAAAAAGGAAACAGATGACACAGATGATGAAGTCTGTCCTTATAAATGGCCATTCCATGGGAATGATAGAAAGAAATACAGAATTACAAATGTTACACATGAAGCCATGGACTTTGAAACCTCCCTGCAGGAGCTGAAGAAGTGAATGAGGATTTGTCTGCATTTCTATGATACAACTGTGGAAATCTTCCTCAAAATTATCTATCCCTTGTAACTAGCCTACAAGTACAAATTTCTGCCTTCTGAGCAAGAGGTATATAGCTATATATGTATATCCCCTCATGCTACATAGAGACATACCCTCAGATTCTGTATGGGGGTAAGCCCTTATTTTGGGAAACCCGGAAGGGTTGCACTGAATATTATGAAATAAGAGAGCATGAAACAACAATATCTAGGAGCAGGAAAACTCTGATTTCAATACAAGCAGTCCACATTTATTAGGCTTAGAGAACAAATAGACTAGGGTGGAACCACTGATATCTGTCCCTAGCAGGTTCTGACTTGGCATTCCCATGAGTCAGATAGGGGTGGATGAACCTTATAAGCCATTACATCCTAAACCCACTTGTTATGGAAACAGTACAGCAAACTGAACCAAACTGATTTACATGGATTATGATCAAGGTGTATCAGGCCTAACAAATGGATAGATTTCAGGTAACAGCTAAACACATTATATGTATTACAAACTGAAAGGTTAGAATTCTATTTGGTTCATGCCAGACTAAACAAGTAGCTGAGGAATTAGAGAAGTTATTTTCCCTTGCTGCCATACAGGAGACAGATTGATTGGGTACAGGAGAGTTGATGGATAGAAGTTACAATTTCTTTTACTCCAGACATTCAAGTGAACAAGCAAAGCATAGAGTTGGGGTTGCTATAGCAATATGCAAGACAACAGTTACTTCAATGAACAGCTGGAAACTGATGTCTGAATAGGTTATCATAGCAAATTTTACTGCTGCCTATAATAAAGTATGTACAACTGATCTGTTTTATGTACCAACAGAAGCAGCAGAATAGGAAGAGAAGGACAAATTTTATCCACATCTGGATGACAGATGAGATTCCTGAACATGATAGAACTCTGATAATAGGAGATGTAGTCAGAAGTCACCAGTGTGATTTCCAGACAGAGATCTTGCTCTGTCAAATTATGGTTCAGCTGCATGCATGTGTCCCCCTGTGTGTTACACTAGCTCTGTGCGGACAGACAGCAGAGCAGACTCTGAGAGACCCCCAAAGACCCAAATCTGGATATGGTGCAAAGGTATCAGGTATTGTTTATTATCAAACAAAGCACCATCTCCAGCTCCCTGGATAAGATGTCTACAGTTCTGCTAGTACATGAGTGCCCCCTGACAATGGACTCAGGTCAGTCAGTAGTGGGATTTTCAACTGCTCTGTAGGCTGGTCAGATCCCCTCTGATACATCTTTATACACAGGTACAAACAAGTTACACATTACTCCTGACATATCAGGGTGCCACCTTCTGACGTAACTAGATACCACACATTACCTTGTACATGGTGGTTCGATCAAAACATCACTATCTATTATGCTGTCACCTTCACTCTATCCTGAACTTGGGTCAGTATGTTTCTGTATCCATGGGGAATGTATTGCTACCAAGATTTTTCCTAACAACATGTTCTGGTACCACTCCTTTGGAAGGCATTTACAACTTGTGCCTAGTACCTATTAGGTATGTCTGTTTCTACAATATCAGCCCTGTTCTTTCTAGATTCTCTGAGCAGGGCCTATGATATATGGGCTTATGTTTTCAGACCTCTTCTTACTACAGGAGATTCTAATACAAAGGTTGATAGCAAACATGCTAAGCAAATGAGTAGTGTTGGACCACACAGAAATGGGATGGCAAACAATAATAGAGAAAGATTAAGAAATTTATGCAAGAGCCCCAGTCTGATTATTGGTGGTACTTTGTTTCCTTGCAAAGACATGTGCGAGATTATAAAGACTCACCAAAAAGTCAAATCAAAGTCTAGATTAACTTGATGGCATCAGAAGCTTGATTAATGCCAAAGGTTCCATGAAAGATGAGGATGAAAAGAGTTGGGCCTTAGCTGCAAGAGCTGCACAGAAACTGATGAAACTATGGACTGAAAAACATTATATATAGTACCAAGGTGAAAATGTATCAAACCTGCATAATAACAGTATTACTCTCTTCTCTGGAAGCAGCTGCATCAAATCAAAGAGATATTAAAATGCTGGAGGAAGTAGAGATGAGAGTTCTGAAAGATGGCAAATGTAAAATGGAATGATCTAAAGATAAATGAAGAAAAAACAGGATGTAAAATGAGGGTGTGGGACTGGCAACAATCAAAAAGATTGCAATGGTGGAGATACTGCAGAAGACAAACAGATGATAGGATGCCAAGTTCTGTCTGATCTAAAGGCTGATCACCAGCTAGATTATAGGACTTCGTATGCAGAAACATGATCAGGCTGGAATTTTATGGAGGGAGGAACAAGTCATGAACAGGAATGAATGCTGATACTGTACTGCTCAGAATGTCTGCAGAGGTGCACTGGGATGAAAGAAATATTTAAAAATACGAATCTATTTTTAAGCAATTTACCTAGTCTGCTATAAGTAGATATAAAATCCTTGCCCTTTCTTCATTGGATCTTTGTCCTTTTTAGAACAAAACTCAAGCCCCAAACCCTCCTGAAATTCTGAAGTATCCGGATAAGATTTTTCTTTTCCAGCATCCAACTGGGACTGAGTTCCATTCTGGGTATTCTGAAGGGTTGATGCACAGTAATTTTTCAGTTCAGTAGCAGGCACATTATAGTTCCAATAAAAACTAAAGTAAACAAGTGACGGTATCATCCCAGTAAAATATTTCAGAATATAAACAAAAAGGTGGTCATGTGCATAATATGAATAAAAAAACCCAAATACTATTTTCCTTGGAGTTTTATTTGAAGGGGCTCAGTTCTGCTGTCACAAATTCATTTTACACTCATATGTCTTCTGTTCATATCAGTGGAATTATTACTTATCAATGTGTCCCAAAGCCTGCAGGTAACATTGTAATTAGCAGCAAAGATTACTTACACAAAACCAAAAGACACACAACAGAATGTGCTCTACCGCACATGTATGCATGCACACACACACTCTCTTATTAACCAGCAGGAAATGAGTTTGTATAGTGAAGAGGTAATTCTGATCATCCTAGCAGAAGTGTGTTTAAAATACCACAATTTGGAGAGAGTTGGTATTTTAAAACTAACACCATCAATTTCCTTAATACCAAGTATGGGATACATTTTTATTTAATTAAAACAACCCCTATCAGGCAAGATGATATGTCTACAATTTTTAACAGAATTGTTCCTTGATATAAACATCAGATACAGTGTAGAGGAAGCCAAAAATAAATAAAGCCTCAGCCACAGCTGCTTTTTATTGTTCATTGTAACAGTATATATGGATGATCATAGGAGTTATTAAATCCTCACAAAGCAATCAGTAGCATTGCTAGGTATGCTAGGTTCATATTCATAAAACTTGTGGCATGGAAATAAGGTACTTGAAAACCTCTACTTGGAAAAGACAGTATTTTAATCCATTTAAGTGTTTTGCCAAGATCAACTAGGGACTTGTTTTCTGGCTGGTGTCTTGTGTGTGTTGTCATTTCATGCATGCCACAACTCAATCTTTACAGAAATGTTATTAATGACGTTAACCCACTGCTTAAAAAAAGCACACAACTTGGTCAGATGAAAGAATGAGTAGGACTCATTCAAGCTGACCCATAGAAATACTTTTTTTTTGTCCAAGATAATTTTAAAAAGAAAGTTAGGTTTGCTATTAGTGACTTTCCCTATCTCAAAAAATAGTCTTCTCACCAAAAAAGAGTACAGCTACAAAGGGGCCCTAATTCTTCATACTGTTCAAAAGACAGACAACATTTTTCTATCATATCTGCATATCACCACAACTAATGCTGTACTCAGGACTGCAGGAATGCAAAAGTAGATTGAAGTTTCCTTTACCGCCTCATCCCCTCCATTAATTCCCAGTCTGATGCTGAGGTCAATATATCTAGACTGGAGAACCCGTCCCTCCATTTACAGGTGGCAAGAGCATTTTTTCCTAAATATTCCAATAGGCACACTGATCTGCCACACACTGGCATACTGTAAATAGGAATAATTCTGGTCATGCTAAAATATGTCCCGTAGCAGATTTTGGCTCAGAACAATTTGAAGATGAGAATGTAAACAGACACAAAGTTGTGATTTGTCTTTTGCAAAAATTATGTCTTTTCTAAATCTCTGATCAGATATCCAGTTTTGAAAGGAATGTATTGCTAGGCATAAAAGTACTTAGAAGTGTGTTTGTTGCTACAGTAACACTATAAAGTGTCACATTCACTGAACACATATGTCAATGGCAAATTTGGCCTCTAGAAGAAATACACTATAGCAATAGGCATTCAAGAAATCAATGAAAAAAATAAAAAATACAAGGCCAAGTTATCTAAAAGAGCACAAAAATCAGAAAGAGAACAACTTACTAAAGCACTTGAAGAATATAACAAGAACATTGACAGAGTTCTATGAATAGAACATTTCTGAATTAAATAAATTCTACAAACTAGAGGGAGAAGACACTTAGTAAAATCATCCCAGTCATAGTGAACAGGAAATCATAAACAGCTCTAGGCATTCTGAGTAGCTCTGTGGGAACAAAAATAGCATTAGGCGTGGAAGTAGAAATGTTAATTAATATTCTTTTAATATTGTAACTTCTTAAGAGCAGGAAGTAGAGAAATGAAGCCTTAGAAATGGCAAAGTCACTTTTTAAACATCTTGAAGGACATTACAACCCCTTTGTAATTTATCACATATATGTCAATAGTTTCATACAAGTGCTGTTTCTATGAACATACTGTGCGCTAAATAGCTAAAAAGCTCCAAAAGTGTTAAATTATATTTCAGTGCATTACCTACCAGAATGAAGATAAAAATGGATTTTTTTTAAAATGCAATTCTTCTGCTCCCTCTAGTGAGACCATGTACTCTATGTTGAGGACATCCAAGGACAGAGATCATTGCTTCATTGGAGCAGAGTTTTCTAGCATCATCCAAAAAAACATCCCTTTCATTAAAAAATTTCCCACTTATTTTGCATTGTTATTCCTGCATTCTTAGGGAGAAAAGATGACTGTCATTCAGAGTGATATTAAGCCAAATGATTTCCTAAATCAATGACAAGATATTGCAAGAAGAGAATTCTGTCACACTGTCACCAGTTTCTTTGTAAGACCAGCCATTAGTGTAC
Organism: Rafetus swinhoei; assembly: GCA_019425775.1. Lineage (NCBI taxonomy): Eukaryota > Metazoa > Chordata > Testudines > Trionychidae > Rafetus > Rafetus swinhoei. Next base: position 64,127,166 of record CM033427.1, read on the forward strand.
ACAATAATTTCCAATACCTTCCTCCCCTTCCACAATATCCTTACATTATGCCACCAAAAGAGATATAAAGAACTTGGCCTGAATCTATGTACATAAATCTGTAGTAATGTTAAAAATTTCACTTGTAACAAGAGAGGGGAGAATGGTTCAGTTGCCATGAAAGATTCAATATTTACACAGAGCTAAAATACAGTGGTATCAGAGATATTGCCATTAAAACTGAATTGTTATCCTGTTTAGGCTTATTTATTTTTCTATAACTGTTGTTCCATATGATGCTAATAAAGGTCAGACAGTCCTTCATTGTGAGGCCTACAGAGAAGTGTGTGTGTCTTGTACAGTACTAAGAACAGAGTCAGTGCTCAAACAAAGAGCAAGGATAACATCAAATCTCCTTTTGGCTTCTAGCTAATCTGCCATATTGATCTAACACAGTGGTTCCCAAACTTTTAGGGCATCACGCCCCCCTCTTTTTGATTTTTGAAAAACCCTCACGCCCCCCACCCAAATAGCCACAAAACTTGTTAAGCAAAAAAAAAAAAAGAAAAAAAAGGAAAAAAGGAACTGAACAGGGCAGCAAAACTTGATTGGGGGGGAGGAGGCTGGGTCGCCTCACACCCCCCCCTGGAATTTCTTCATGCCCCCCAGGGGGCATGCCCCCCAGTTTGGGAACCCATGATCTAGCAAAAAGGCAGAAATAGACCTTTATTTCCCTCTTTTAATGATAGGACCATACTGCAATCTCATGTACTACTGTGTTAATATCAGTGGTTGCCATTTTCCCCATATATACATATCCCTGTTCATAGTATTTATATGTAAGAACTGTAATATCTGCCTTTGCTCTTCGATTTAATTATTGCTGCATACAAAGATGGCATTAATTAAACCAATCTTGTAGTCTCTTTTGTTGATAGGTTATTGAATGAAGTGTTTTGGTGCCATTTTTCTGCACAGTGAATATGGTGAATATTACAATCATTTTCAGTGCCCGGAAGACAAAAAATTTATATTAAAAGCAGGCTAACATTTAGAAAATATTGCTAAGTTGGTGGCTTTTGATGAAGAACTTTCTAAGAACAGTCACAAAATAGAAATAATACCTTGGCCAGAGCTACACAGAGATAGACAAATACAATTTGCATAATAGCCTCTCTGAGATTTACGGAACTTTTAGAATTATTGGAAACAAACGGAGTATAAATCTTTGTTTTTCATCTCAGATGCTCAGGGTTTAAATAAGAAAGCACTGACTATACGAATAATATAATATCTCCTTTGTTTTCTATGGTATGACAAATGTTTAAGATCTTCAAATTCCCCAAACCACTACCATCCAAAAGATTGATTCAAAGAGCTAAACCAACATTTTGTTGTTCAAGCTCTAGAAAGGGAGATTCCGAAAAACTTGCGGGTTTGCTCTCTGTCACCAAGTATGGGAGGGGTATTGTGAGAAAATCAGGTGGCCAGACTTCAGTTGTAACGTTCCTATGTTTGTTAAGCAGATTTACTTTTCATGGGAGGTGCCAGACTGGCAAACCTAGGAAAAGAAACTCACAGAACAAGCACAATACAGGCTGCAGCAGTGCATGCTGCCCTGCTATTTATCCTTCACTCTGATCCTCAGGGACCAACTCTCTGTAGGGAGAAATGTTCAGCCTTGCCACCCATTCAGTCTTTAGAATCTCTGTTGAGACTATGTGGCAGAGTGCCATCTGTGGTAGTGGGTTTTATGATGTGGACCAAGACCAGAAGCCACCAAAACAGCCATCAGATAATAATGAGTTTTAGTTACTCCTTCTAGAGCAGTGGTTCTCAAAGTGTGGTCCCACCTTGCAGGTGGCCCCAGGCTCGGGGCTCACCTCCCCCTGCAGCAGGGAGCTTGCACTGGCACTCCAGCCCCGCAGCTCCCCCACCCCCAGAGACTGGAGCGCCAGCACCGGCTTCTGCCACAGTATGGGGTGGGGTTGGGGGGGGGGAGAGCCTCACGGGCTGAATCCAGCTTGTGGGGGAAGAAAGCAGTTCTGCACGCTGCTGCTCCTCCTTCCCCCACCTGGGGGAATGGCAGTGCAGGAAACCACTTGCCTGCAGGCCAGAATCACAGCCAATGGGAGCAGCTAGGGCCAGTGCCTGGGAATAGTGGGAGGCACGAAGCCAGGTAAGAACCCTCATGCCCAGACCCCACTCCCATACCCCACTCCTGCACTCTCCATCTCTCCCAGACCCCCACCCAGCTCCTGCACCCCCGCTGAATCCCCCACCCTCAACCCACTCTTCCACCCTACCTCCCACCCAGACCCTCCCCACCCTACGTCTGCACCCTCCCAGCTAGACCCTCCATTTCCACCCCTTCCTGCACCCATTTTGTCATCATGGGCAGTTGGCTGGTGATCTGCAGTAAGGTCTGCATTGAGCAGGGCTGAGCCTCCCATTTTGAGTAATGGTAACAAAATAGTTAAAACTTAAGTAAGGAAAATGCATATAACAATTAGCCACTTAAGTTTGCCTTGTTTATTGGACTGCCACCAAATCAGTGTTAATGTAAAGCATAAACAGCAACAGCCAGCATTATATTATATTTGCGAATTGACCCTTATGCTTTTAAGTGCCTAGCTGTCTTTGTGGATCTGTATTATTCTTATTATTTCTTGGAGAGAGAATTATTCCTTTTTGACATTGCTATCATTCTTTGTCTATTCCCAGTTCTAATCTATGGTGACCCTTTCAGAGTGACCTAACTTTATCATCTTTCAGGTATAATTTCCTCTATGGCGCAACTAAATATGAAAATGTAGTTGAAATTTACTGCAAATGGCATAAGGAGGTATGCATGCAGAAACAATCCATCCCAAGATTCCTCCTCCTATTAAGAATTTATTGGTTTTTTTTAAGATTCCAGGATTTCTATTAATGCCTCACTTTCATGCTTAATATCACTGATAATAGGTTTAGTCTAAGAAAGAAAAGCTGGATTCCTGTAAGACAAGGCTACCATCCCTGACATTTCATAATGAATTCATATTTAATATTGGCAACTGAGCAAATGAAACCCAGAACTGCATTACACATTTTTCATTTCACGCAGTAACTGATGTGGATGCCTGTAGCAGGAAGAGAGGAGAAATGGCTTGTTACTGCAGTTTCAATCATATTCAGTTGGTTGTGAGCCCTTTACATTTCAGTGAGACGGAGTGTGCAGAAGGATTTTTTGCACTAAAAACAGAATAGCTCAGTACTTGCAGCACATATTTGTACCGTTAGCTCTTTGCCTCACAGCCTTTGTTGAGGAAACAGACGTGGTAGAGGGGGATGTTAAAGGCCCTCAGAGGAGCCCCTTATTAAAATTCCACCACCCAATTGAAAGGTGGGATGGGATGATTTCTCTGTCTCCAATGCATGTCAGTTCACCCCCTCTTTGATGTTGCTAAATCATCCTCGTCAGCTTGCCAGAGATGAGTTATCCTTGGGAGTCATGAAAATACTTTAAAAGGAGCAAAATTTTTGCTTCTTGTCAAGAGAAGATTGCACCAAGTGACAAGAATTTCAAATAAGTTCACAGTGGAAGATACCCCTGGATTTCTATTCACTGCAGACATCCAGTTCACATCCCTTCAAATTATGCAAGTAGAAAACTGTGCAATCCTATCCATAAACTCCAGTTTTGAATACCAGGAACACTTGGGGTACGTCTACACTGCACAGCTATTTCACGTCTACACAAGCCGCCCATTGTTTCAAATTATTTTGTGAAATAACAGGCATGCTATTTTGGCATCTTGGTGACCCTCATTCCCCGAGGGTTAAGGGGTGTCTTGAAATAGCACATTATTTTGAAATGTGGCACTGTGTAGATGTGACAAATTTCAAAATAAGCTATTTCAAAATAGATTCGAAATAAGATATGATATTTGTGTAGCGTAAATTGCGTATCTTGTTTCAAGTTTGGTGCTGTGTAGACACACCCTTGGTTACAGTTGATGTAAGAAAGTGACTCATTTTAATGAGACACCAAGAAATAGATTCTCAGTCACTCATCCCTATTCTGTGCAACTCATAATCCTCTAGGACATGGTGTTTATAGCAGGTTAGACAGTAGAGAGTTGTGGGAGTCCCTTACTAAAATATTGACAGCATAGTAACAGGTAAAGAAACAACAGCTCCCCATCTTTACCTCTATTCCTCTCTGAAAGTGTCTCCTCGGCAAAGTCCTTAAGCACAATTTTGATTCATCAAGATATTTTAGTCAGCAGAACTACTCAGATGTTGGAAGTTACATGAATGCTTAGGTACCTTGATGTAACAAAAGACAGAACTATGTAACGCTTTAAAGACTAAAGTGCTACATAGTTCTGTCTTTTGTTTCATCTAGACCAGACTAACAAGGCTGCATCTCTGTCACTATAGGTACCTTGCTGATTAAGATCCAAAATGCAGACATAGTTTTCAGGTTATTAGAAAATTAGTATTTACATCCATTTTTCTGAAATGTGGTTTTTGATATTTTTAAGTGAAGTGTCAAAAATTGAAATAAATGCAATCTTTCAACTTGAGAAGTAGTTACAGTTTTGTTAGTTTACACAAATCATTGTGTTTACATAATTCTCTTTTATGAGAATTTGTGAAAATATATTAATTTGATGGGATATTTTCCATTTCTTTCTAGAGTTTCATTTATGTTTGACCAAATGCTGTTTCCAGGGTTTGTGGTGTGGAGTCTGGATGTTTGACTAGGTTTACAACATTATCATCTCAGAGCACTATACCAGACATATTCAGTGCACCTCCCTCTTCCTAACTCTTTTTATCCTAACTACTGATCCACTTCAATGGAGATTCATACAAATGAAAAAAAAATCAAATTGCAATGAAAATTGAAATACAAGATTTAAACAGAAAAGGGGGGGTCAAATAGCTCAATAATTCAAAAAAGCAATGGAAAATTCTAAAATCTTTCTTTTGAGAAAGAGAGTGTAATGATAATGGAAAATAGTTAACTTCTTTGGAAATTGATTTATAAACCACCATTTTACATGAGTCGCCTTTCTTTCTTGAGGCATGCTGCAGCACATCACCATCGTTCACCAGGGAATAGTATTCCACTATTTAAAAATATAAATAAGAGGATAAAAATATACAATCTTCAAGCAAGATGAACAGTGGCTTGAGTGTTTTGTTGTCATAGAAGGTACTTAAACTTTGTTTTTGTCTTATACAAGATAATATAATCATCTCACACAGGCACAGGTGTTGTTTTTCAATGCATCGTCTTATTGACTCATAAGAACTCAGCTGCCACTATAACTTTAATCATTCCTTCTGACACTGAAGTCTCTTCTTTCATTCTGAATTGTTTTCCAAGGTTGTTGAATATTTCTTAATACATCTGCCCCTGAACATGAGATTTTTTGTAATAATCAGCCATTATTTTCAAGTAACATGTATGAAGCAATAGACCGGTAACTAATGCTAATTAACTAACTAATATGAAAAATGAAAATAAAAATGTAGGGACAACTGTGTAAATGAAACAAAAAACATGGTACAAATTTCTCTTGATGACAACTAGTATCAGGCTAACTTTAGATGTCATCATCGGTTTACTCCCTCATTCTCTAACAAAGTATATGGAGTATTATCTGCAAGAAGCCATGTGTTCAAAGATGTTACACATCAATTTGTTTAGGAAAAAGAGACTTATTGACTGATTTTGTTTTTTATAACGTACCAGAGGAGAAAAAAAAGTTTAATATCAACAAATAGGGTCTGTGGCTTTATGTATTGCCTATAAATAGAGTTTAAATAGAGTATGCAGCTGAAAATGTATTCCAGTAATTCCCGCAAATAGAGAAGCCATATGTTACATACTTTTAAAAGTTGTAGCTCTTGTTTCATGTGAAAAAATGTGGATGAGTATGTGGCTCTTAGCTTGGTTTTTACCTTTCTTTAACTGCTGAACAAGGTAACTCAGAATTAGAGGCTGTCTTCACCTTCACTTAAGAAAAAAATCAAAGAAAGCCTAATACCAAATTATGTATTCTTGTCATGTAGTTCTATATGCACTGACTCTGCACTTCTTCAGTTTCAGCTATAATGAAAACTCATCAAGTTGTCATCTGGAACCATACAATAGAAGTAAAAAATATATTGCAGATTGCACTTTTGGAATACTGTATTTTTTTGTTTTTACTGGCTTGATTTCTGTTGCTTGATTCTGTTGTTTCTGAACAAAAAAAGTTAAATTTTCCACTCAAAATTTAACTTGAAGGAGAAGACATTCCCTGTGTTTTTCTCAGTTTCCCTAACACTGACAGCTTCATTGAGCTGTGTTTGCACACTTTTAGAAAAAAATATTTCACCAGTTATGATAATCCAGTGATATCTCAAATGCAGACAAAGCTCTGGTGACCTCTAGCATTCTTTAACATTGTTTCAGCAACAAATAAGGTGGGACCAAAACCAAGCCATGAAATGGTCAGTAGCAAGCCTGATGAAATAAACAGGCTTTATATCATGTCCTAAAAGCAGCTATTAATGGTTGTATTCTAACCCTCAGCAGGAGGCTGCCACAGCTAAAGCCTAGTTTTGACTGATTGTAGAGGTCAACCTTCTCTGGCCATTCCTAGCTATTAGGTAGATAATCCCCAAAATATAATATTGTTGACTACCAAAGGCCTACATCAGACAGATTATTACAAAGCTGTATTATACAAAGTTACTACAGTGATGCACAGAAGAATAGTACACTCAAATAAAAGGCTATTATAGAACACCAAATAGCAGCAATAATAAAACCTAAAAGATACATATACTAGCAGATTTACCCTGCATTCCTCAGGTCTTCAATTAAGTATTTTTTTAAATAAAAGGAAAATGTACACGTTTCATGTAAATAATTGTATTTTGCAAAAAAAAGTGTTATATTTATTAAGTTAATCTTTCTTAAAAAAGGGATTGTTAACATTTTTCCATTTAGATTTTTTTTAGTATTTTTTTAAAATGGGAATTCCATCAAGTGTATTTTTCTTCATCCCTAAACCTCTTATCATTCACTATGTTTCAACAGAAAAGGGCTATAATCAATTTGGTTTCTAGCAATATTTTATTCTATTTTTCAAGACATAAGCATTGAGTTAGCTGTGTTAAAACAGAGCACTATTCCAAATTTCTTCATTTTATCTTTGTTCTATAAGGTTTATTGAGAAGCAATCCTATTCCAGGCTCATCTTATTTTTCTGGCTCATCTTGGTTCAGTCTCTTTTAACATTTTTGAGGACTGTACTTGATTTGGTGATTCTGTCTCCTTTCTGTTCAGTTTTATGAGAAGCAATATCGTTCCAGACACACCCTGTTTTCCTACCACAATCAAACCCTTACCAAGATGAACCAGAAAAATAAGATGAGCCTGGAATAGGATTACTTCTCAATAAACCTTATAGAACAAAGATAAAATGAAGAAACTTGGAATAGTGCTCTGTTTTAGCACAGCTAACTCAAACCCTTTCAGTTATAATAAGAGGGGGTTGTGTACTGAATTTGGCGGCCCTAGCTCTTACTGTTTAGGACATAAACTTAAAAAACAACAAATGGTCTGGTAGCACTTTATAGACTAACAAAACATGTAGATGGTATCATGAGCTTTCGTGGGCACAGCCCACTTTTTCAGATAACCGGAGTTTTGAGTTTAGGATGTACAGACCCAAAATAAATAGGGGAGAAGGGAGATCAAACAGATAAACTCTCTAAAATATATAGTAGATATTGAGATATAAGACAAATACGCTTGTAGGGAAGCCAGGTATAAACCCCATTTCTCATCTTTCTTAGACTTACTGGGCCAAATATTCTTTGGGAGGGAGTGAAGACAACTACTCAGAAGTCACTAGCAATCTCTTTGAAAACATGTGTGATAACTGCAAAGACCAAATAGGTGAGAATAGATAGATAATGCATTTGATTTATATGCCAATGGTCTGATTCTGCAAACTTTTACTCATGGAAGCACTCCGTCTTAGATTGATTTTAATTCCTGTTTTCCTCACTTATTTATTGAGCATGCCGTGTTATAAATTATTGGATTTGTTTCCTCACTCTACCCCAATTTAATGAGTCTCTCCACTAGCTCATGTCTTTGTAGATTATGTTACATAATTTTCCATGTATTTCTCCATAATATTTTGTGTATTCTCTTTTTTAATAGACAAAGATTTTGTCCATAGCAGATTTTAAAAAGGTATAAGCTAAATTTAGAAATAAGGAAAGAACAGAGGTTAGACTCTACCTGAGGAATTTTTGCAACATGAAAAAGGTATTGCTTTGTCAAACCTTATTTTAAACAGCAGTGTCAAAAGATGATGCATAATTTCTGAAAAATCTTGTTCAAGTAAACCTGAAAACTGTCAAATAAGAGAGGAAGAGGTAATGGAGCTTGAAGGTAACCTCAACACTGGAATTGCTAATTCTTTCTTTTGTTTTTCCTCAGAGACATTTTCCCCAGAATATCTGAGTCAGTTTGTACTAGAGGATTCTCAGGCTATAGAAACTACCTAGAGAAGATGGACTAAAAATGTTGTTACTACATATTTAAAATATATTACTTATATAATAAAACATTATCGTGCAGTATTACACTCTTACCTAACTCAACTGAAGCCAAATATCTGTCCTACCACCTCAATTTATTCAGGCTCAGAAATACTATTTCAGATTTAAATAAATGTAGAAAGAGATCACATTGGACCCAGGATACCACTGACTCAAAATTCAGAGGAGCATTTCACAAAACAGGGAAACATATTTCACACGTAGTAATCTGCTGAAAAGATAACTAATAACTAATAACAAGATAACTAATGCAACCATTTCTGTTGATTTTAAATGTAAAAGCCAAAGAAGAATGACAGGATACCATTAATTTGTGGCAAAATCAGGTCCAAGCTGCATACAACAATACCAAGCAAAGTACAATGAAAGTCTGTTAGACCTAGCTGACAGAGGAAAAACCTTTTTTGGATACTTGATTCCAACATGGTACAAAATAAAGCCTCAGTTGGACATCTTTATTCTTGTGGCTAATCTCAATTTACATGGACATGTTGCCATGAGTTAGGGTTGTAGGATTAGAACCTTAAGCTCTACTTAATGGCATTCCAGGGTTTGAAGCTAGAAATAATTTTTAGGTGTATCCTGTCTGCCGAAAAACACATACACACATACCACTGTAATATCCCAAACCAATAATATATTCTCAGAGGGATGGCTTATTTTTCAGCCATTGTGTTTTCATGATACTGAGATCACTAAGTTTGAATTTTTTTAAAAATAAGCCATTTAACAAAGCATAACAGGTCTTGAAAAAATGTTTTATAATCCTTAAAAACACCAATCTGCATCTCAAAGCCTGAAAAAGAGCTAAATGAATTTTACTACACATCTGAAAACCAAGAGATAACCCTTGTTTGGGCTGAACACACAAAGGACTAATTTCAGCAATATATTTTTTTCTTTTTATATGTTCTAAGTGCCTGTAATGAGAGCTTATTTGAAACTGCCACCTGAGCCATAAACAATAATGTTGCAAGAGAAACACTACAATAAGAGAGAGGTGGTTGAGACTACAGGAAAGGGTTATGATCTTAATCAACCACAAAATCAAAGCTTTATTGTTTAATGAAGTCACCAGAATCCAGGTGTAATAATGTATAATACAGCCTTGTTTACAATTTTCTATTTCGTTTGTAGAGAAAAAATCCACAGCTGGCATATAAACTTCTATTTCATTTCTCTGTCTCCCTTGAACCTTACCCTGCTTCCCTAGGGTAGACTTTCAGTAAATTCATCTCAAATGGTGATATTTTTAAATGGATTAAGTTATTGAGTGAACTCTTCTCATTTCTCTAAAGTTCACATTACATGATATAATGATAAACATGTAATCAGAACCACAGATTAGGAAGTCTGATTTGCATTTAAATAATGAAAAATATTTAAATAATGAAATATTTTATAGGTTTGTAGATACCGTGTATATTTTTGTTTAAAAAGTGTAATTATACCTATATGCAGATGTTACATGCATTCGCATGCTCAAACACAGGCAAACACGAGCAGTTTCATACTTTTGCAAGAAGCTAACAGTATTGTGAGGCTGTACTAACTTCTGCATCATATGCTTCATATGCAGTAATAAAGGAGAGGTAACCCATACACAACATATCCCAGAGAGTATCATGGGGAGGGACTCTGTTACTAGGACTGATTTATTTTTCTTGTATGTGATTGGGATCTATCATATCACTTTGTGGTCCTGTCCATCTTAGCAGTCTGACATCCCAAATCCTGTGTCCTAACAGCAGCCCACAGCAACACTGCCACTCAGTATGAGGCTAAAACCAGTGTTCCTGAAGCAGATTACTGTCAGAAAGAGGAAAGCTCCTATTGGTTGGCTGTAGATTAAGCATTATTATCCCCTTAATACAAATGGGGAAACAGAGGCACTGAGGGATGAAGTAACTTTTGTCCAAGATCATACAGCAAGACAGTGATGGTGCTGGGAATAGATTATAAAGCAAGAAGGGACCATTTTGATCACCTAGTAAGACCAATTGCAATAACAGACCATACATTCCTGTTGGAACTAGAGCATATCTTTTAGAAAACATTCAAACTCCATTTAAAATAAAATCCAAGTTTTCTGCCTCCCAGTCTGGTACTCCCTCTATTCAATCACACAAGTTACTGAAATTAGTGTGTTCATCACCTAGTCACCTTAGATGCATTTGAATAAATGAAAAGCACCCAATGAGAATAGACGTCAGCATGTCAGTGTTGTGTAAATGTGTTTCCTTTCATTTAAACAGTGAATAAGTTGTCTTTTGAAAAATAAGTTGTTGTATTTCAGTCATCATAAGTCCACTTTAAGATGTGAGAACTCTATTTCAGTCTCTCCCTGATATTTCTATTAAAGTCAATAGAAAAGTGATGTACAGTTGGAAATTCAGGATCCAAATTCCAACTGAAAGTGCTGAAGCAAACAGGACTGCTCATGTGAGAAAGAGCTAGCCACAGGGAGGAAAGTTTGCAGGAGTGGAGCCACTTTGGAATGTCTTGCTAATGTAACAAGAACCTCCTGCAATTTCTGAGAACACTGAGCACCTTATAGGAGTGGCCCAGCACTTCACTGGATTGGGCTCTTTCTTTTCTCACTGGATTGCTTACTTCATGGATATTAACAGCAACAAAGGCATGGCCGGGGCAGAGCAGGAAGCTATTTGAAAATAGCTCTGAGTACACAGTATTGACAAGGAAGAGGATCTAATCGTTCCAGAAGGAAACTGGGAGTTAGTGGATACATTCTATTCTTAGGGCTGGTCTACACAGCCTAAGATCTAGCTACTGTCTCTTGGAGAAGTGGATTAACTACAGCCATGGGAAAATCTGTCCTGTCACTGTAGTGAGTATCTTTACTGCAGTGCTGCAGATGTACCACTGTAACATTTAAAGTATAAATACAGCTCTGCTACATGCCATTGATGGAATTGCTGCCTCTCTGTGATACAGTTTCTCCATCTGCAAAATGGTGATGTCAATGCTCCCCTACCTCATGCAGTGTTGTGAGGTTTAATTAATTGTCAAGAACTTTAAGATCTTCAGGTGAAGCTACACAACTAAAACTTAAAAATTGTAATGCTTAAGGATGGGGAAACTCTGTGAAGGATAATAAAGGGAGATTCTTACAATAGATACTCTATGCTTGGTTTCCAAAGAATTCATAGGGAAATCCCTCAAAGGTCCATCTGACCCAGTATCCTGTCTACCAACAGTGGCCAATACCAGATGCCCCAGAGGGAAGAACCCAACAGGTAATCATCACGTGATCCCTCTCCTGCAATCCGTCTCCAAACATCTCCCTCTCCATGCTCATAAGGCTGGTGCCAATATGAAATATTTACCTTGAACTTTTGCTGAAATGAGGTTGCAAATGGAATACCAAATATGCCTTTTGGTTGTGAACATTACCCAAACCGACCCCTGTAGCAAGGAAAAAGGACAGGTGAAGGGACTTTGGAACAAAATCTATGTTTCCAATTTTATGAGAACTGATTACAAAGATTTCCATTTGCTTTTCTGAGTAACAATAGCACAAAAATTAAAATTAAAATGCCAAGGCCATATGTGAATTATCTGTTGAGGCACCACAAAAGCTGTTTGTTCAGAAAAGTAAGAAAAACCCAAACCAAAAGTCCTGCTTGTTTTGATTAATCATCTTCTAACAAAAAGGTTATGGAGGATGTTCTGTTTGAGACGATCTGGTACATCTTATGTTTTCTGAAATATTCAACATTTTTCCAGTTAATTTCATGAAACAGTGGTTCTTAGCTCTTTTTAATGTGGCAAAATAGGTATAATACCAACCCTTCACAGAATAAAAGAACTAGGATAACAAAATAGCCATTGAAATGACTCCTAGCAAAAGAAAAAAATTGAGAGCTCAAAAGATTTTCTTGTTATAGGACTATAACAGAGTTTAAAGAGAAGCTAGATAATTTCATGGAGGTTAGGTCCATAAAAGGCTATTAGCCAGGGGATAAAATGGTGTCCTTGGCCTCTGTTTGACAGAGGCTGGAGAGGGATGGCAGGAGACAAATTGCTTGATCATTGTCTTCGGTCCACCCTCTCTGGGGCACCTGGTGCTGGCCACTGTCGGCAGACAGGATACTGGGCTAGATGGACCTTTGGTCTGACCCGCTACGGCCATTCTTATGTTGTTATGTTCTTATGTTTATTTTTATCTGTTTCATGAGAAGGACATAATCTGACACCAAGCCAGGTCCCTTGTTAATAAAATGTAAATAGTTTAGCCTTGGATTTACTCTTTTGAACTCATGTCCCTAAAATGATATGTCATGTTTTTGCTGAAGTTGCTCCAGCAAGCCAGACACATCCATTATTGTGTCATGAAATAAGTCTCTCAATGGACCCACCCAGACAATACAATTGTTTCAGGTAAAAAACCCACAATGTTTCAATGTGGACATTTGACAGTCCAGCGTGTGTCTAAATATAAAGTAAGCCAGAATTCCACATAATGTCTCCCTAAAGAAACACGAATAAAGATAAAAGTCCATGTTCAAAACCTCCTCCTTTATCTATTTCTATCCTAGCTAACAGATACCTCTGAAAATTTCACTGTGCTTAAGTTCCCTTAGCTTATTTCTCTGAAATCCACATCATAAGAAATACCTGCCGGTAATAAAAACTGAATTGTGATAAAATTCCCTTTTGGCTTGATGCTCCACATTGTGTGAGACAAGAAAGACCCCCACAGAGACTAGACAGAGAGCTCTGATTTGGCTGCATTACTCCCTTATGCAAGTGAACTGTCAAAGTAGGGCAACAAAACTAAAGTGTGTATGCTGCAAAACAAGCATGAATAATCACTTACATGTGCCCTTTCACATACAAAGTGTTTTGTACCAATAAATATAAACCGAATACAGATGATAGAAGTTCCTGATCCCATAGGCTCTTGAACAGAGTAATCTGAACCTGAAGCTAGACCTAATTTATGCTAAAGTCTTGCTCAGGGAGTATAATGATTCTAGAAAGTGGGTAACTAATATGTTCATTAAGAATAATGAAGGGGAATTGTGTAATACATTGGAAAATGGTGACGATAGATTAAATGCATGAATTTTAAAATGTGTCAGTTTGAGACTCTGAAGTGACTAGAGGAGATGGGAGTACTTCTGAATATAAATACCATGTAAACAAGTTTAAACTAATCAATATACACACTGAGGTGTCTGTGCTCTTGTTTCAGTATTGTGGAGCCAATTATTATAATTAAATGGGAAAACCATTTTTTAAATGTTTCATTTTTGTAAATCTTAGGTTCAAAGCCAGAAGGTGCCCTGATGGTCATCTAGCTTGATCTCCAGTGTAACACAGGCCATTGAATTTATCCAGTAAAGTCGAAGAAGTTATTCTTCCGACACGCATAATCATTTTGTGATGTTACCATCCCACCAGGCTCCATGCTTCATACTCATTCTACCTGGATTGCTGGGTAAATTCAAACAGGACTACGTTAACATGAATAGCTTTTATTTCATGTGCACAGTGTCTACATGGGGGCAGTAGAAGCATAATATGTAGCACAGAGCCCTTATCAGTTCACACTCCTCTATTTTGCACTTGCAATACTGTATTTTTTCCTCAATGCAGATGTGGCATATACAACCTGTTATGACCAGAACTTTCCTGGGGCCAGGTTTGTTTACAAGAAGGTTTAAAAGGACATAAGCCCTAAATAATTTTAGTTCCTTGTGACTCCACCCTCTTTATGAAACAGACCCCAAGATCCTTACGTAGTTTTCTTTACAGACTATAAAAGCTTGCTGGAGTAAGGACTTCATAAACACGAAGGGAAAAAAATAAAGAATATTTCCCTACATTTGGGTTGCTTTACAACCATTTCATCAAGGGGATGGCCATGATTAGCCAAAATTGTGTTATATCCTGTTTGTAAATATTACCTAAATAGCTTTGTTTCAGTTCTTTTCAAGATGACTAAAGATTAAGGGAGTCATCAGTTGGTACTATTTGTTAGAAGAGACTACAGTAGCTGACTGTCATTCCACTGTGCTAGAAAAAAGATGCCATCTTGAATGTTTGGGCCATTTCTTTTCCCGATGCAGATGTGGCATACACAACCTATCATGACCAGAACTTTCCCTGGGCAAGGTTTGTTTACAAGGAGGTTTGAAAGTTCATAAACATGTCAGTTTTTGTTCTTTAATAAAGCTGCAGTTTTTCCTACAAACTTGTCATAGCTTTTACTGGTGGATCTTGGAGGAACTATGCCTTTTAAAAATGATGAAATGAACATCGACAAGTTGAATGTGTTCTTTTAATAGATGTGGCAGAGCAGAAGTGATATAGAAATACTGATACAGAAATATATAACCTTGTAATTGTAGATCCCCTATAACACAAATAAGGAGCAAAACAATAAGGAAATAAAATGGGGATGGGAGAAAAGATAAATAAGATTTTGAGGTGTTTGGCAAATTTTGTCAATGCAGTGTTCAACACAAACAAACTTTCAGCTCTTCTAAGATCTCAGAGAGATAGCTGAAAAGTTGGACAATAAGTACCACATCTAATTTTTTTAAATCTCTATTAAAATTAAGTGGAGTTCTGACTACTCCCTCTAGGCACATAAGTATTGGTGTCAAGTGTTTCTCAGTTGCTTATATGTCCTTCAGTGGGATATGACCAAAGTCACAGCAGATATATTTCATCTGGTTTATAGATCACACTTAACTTGCAAGACAGAGAATAGATACTTCTGCTCATACACTTCTCAGCTCATTTCTCAGAGAGACAAAATGATGTCATATAGTCTGAGTTTTTCAGATTAAATTTAGTAAAGAAAAAAATCTCTTTGCTCTGAAATAAATCATCTTTTTCCTCCTAGCCACATCCTTAAGCCCCTCTTTCCTGTGGCTGAAATGCAAGATGCAATTAAGGTTCATACTAGGCACTAAGTTTCTGGTTTGTAATTGGCTCTTTAGAGTCAAATATTTGGTTCAGTGGGCAAATAATACTTATTAAGTAATGTATGTATTTGACGGCCAGGACTGCTTATTTGGAGGGCATAACATCTTTTCAAATGGAACTGGTATCTCTAGATTAAGACCAAGTCCTCAGACATAAACATTTCAATATCTTTTCTATTTGAAAACTGACTTCCCACTCTGTGAACTAAATATCCATATGTTCTTATTGGCCACAGAGTTTTCCTCTTTCTTAGAGGGAAGCAGTTTCCATTATCAGTAATACAGAATAGATTTTTTTTCATCCATTTTATCTTTATACAATATTAATGAATTTTCTATGGCATCAGTATTCTGTTCTATAGCTTATGCCTTAGCACTGCAATGTCTTAATAGGGTCCTGAATCTATAGGGTTGTATCTTGGATTCTAGTTCACTGATAATAATAGTTCCAGCATTCTAGGCTGCTGCAAAGGCCCATAGTGTACAAGTTCAGTGAAGAAGGTTCTAGTAGACTGATCTAACTACAGCCATCTATCATAGAATCATAGGACTGAAAGGAACCTCAAGAAGTCATCAAGTCCAGTCCCTTGCACTCGTTACATGACCAAGCACCGTTATGACTACCTTTGCCTTTCTCAGTTTTGTGCAGTCTCATCTTCACTAGAAGTGAGAATTAGGGACCATGGGATTTTGCCACTCCCTTGGGTAGAAGAAGGGGAAAGGAACTTCATGTGCTTTGTCTTTCATTTGCAGGGGTAGACTGAAGTTACTTCTAGAAGGCAAGAAAATCATGAATAAATGAACAGACTTGAGTTGCAAAGAATAAATATTGCCACACACAGGGAGTTAGCCAGAGGATGTCTCCCGGATAATTCTGTCTTTTAGCTATTTGCTAGTTTTGAAGAGTAAGAAGAAAGCACTTTCTGTACTGGGAACTTTCATCCAATTTGTTAGGAATCTGGGCTGGTTTGCAGTGTTTGAAGTCTAGGCTCAATTGCTCACTATCTGGACAAGATTCCCCCTCAGCTAGGTGGATTAGCCCGATTTCAAATAGGGCTCCTTGAAGTGAGACCAGTACAGGTTTTCTGAATAATTAGAGGTGGCTGAATAAGAGGGGATAAGTCACCCATTCCAGTTGTGTGAGTGTCCCAAGCTTTAAGAATCATATGGGATTCCAGAGGCTGATATGAATGTTGCTGAAGAGATAAAAGCAGCTGAGAGATTTAGGCTGTGTCTAGACTTCAAGCTTCTTTCGGAAAAAGCTTTTCCAGAAGAGATCTTCCTGAAAAGCTTATTTCAAAGGAGAGCATCCACACTGCAAAAGCACAAGAAAAAGAGAAATGCTTTTCTGAAAGATAGCAACCACATTGATTGGATGCTATCTCACATTTAAGTTGTGATTAGCATGGACAGAGTGGCCACCAAGGCACCTGCATTATTTCCTGGAGGCCTCTTCTTGCAAAAAGAACTCCAACTTCTGCATCCACACACCTTTTTCCAAAAAAGCTTTTTTGGAAAAAGTCTTCTCTCTCTTAGAAAGAGGTTTACCCGCTGTTGGAAAAAACCCTCCATTCTTTTGACTTTCTGTTGAAAGAACGCAATAGCAGTGTGGATGTAAGTATAGTTTTTCTGGAAAAACGCTGCAGTGTAGACTTACCCTGAGAGAGAGAGAGCCAGCTCAGGAAAGGAAGGTTGAGATTTTTCAACAACTTGAATGAACTCAAGAGTCCACAATGTGAGGAAAATAGCATATCACCAACACCACTCCTAGTTCCTCTTGTGTCTGTATCTGTGAGGACTCAGCCCAGACAGGCATCCTTATTTTGACCACCCAGGCCAGCCTAACTTTGATACTTGGAAAGATATTGTAACAAATTAACTATCAATTTGTAAGCATCTAGAGGATAATAGTGTTATAAGTAATATTCTATATGAATTTGTCATGACAAACTCTGAATTTCCTTCTTTGACAGGGTTACTGGCCTACTGATCAAGGTAGAGCAATAGATGTGGTTTATCTTGATTTTAGCAAGGCTGTTGACAGCACTACATGATACTCTCATACACAAACCAGAGAAATGTGGTCTAAATGAAATTATTATAATACAGTAGACTTCCAATAATCCGGAACCTATGGGACTTAGGTGGTGCCGGATTATCAGATATGCCGGACTATCAGGAGGTACTATAAGCAGGTTTTATATATATACTGTATACATTATATACTGTATATAAAGTGTTCTTAACCCTTTTTATTGTACATACTGTATACAGTATACTGTAATGTTTTAGTTTTTAAGCCTTTTTACCCTTTTGCTCAGTTCAGCTGCCGCTGTTACCTTGTGACTCATTTTTGGCCGAAGCTCACTCACTAGGCTCTTGCCATTTTGATGCCGGACTATCAGGAGTGCCGGACTATTGGATGCCGGACTATTGGAGTTTTACTGTAGTTGGGAGCACAACTGTTTGAAAAACAGTATGCAGATAGCTAATTAAAGACTCACTGCCAAACAGGGAGGACATGCCTACAAGGGTCCTGCAGGGTCTGTCCTGGATCTGGAACTATTTAAGCACTGGAATAAATTGCCTAGGAAATTCCTGGAATCGCCATTACTGGAGCTATTTAAGAGCAGGGTAGACAGACAACTATCAGGGATGATCTAGATGGTGCTTGGTCCTGCTGTGAGGGCAAGACTGGACTTGATGACTTCCCGAGGTCCCTAATAGTCAACAATGTGATGCAATTGTGAGAAAAAATTGCATATTGTGGCATATATTAACACAAGCATTGTATATAAGCCATGGAGGTAAATTTCGCTGGTGAGGCCTCAACTAGAATATTATGTCCAGTTTTGGGTGCCACAAAGAAAGATGTGAACAAACTGGAGAGTCCAAAGGAAAGCAACAAAACTGATTTGATGTTTTAAAAACTAGTCAGACTGTAAACAAGTCAGTTCTCATTCTTCTCTTTGTTAATGTAATAGATTGTCTTATAGTGACAGTGACAGATTCAAGAAACTCAATTTTTTGATCCTCTATTCATTATCGTGTATCTTCTCTGAACTCTCTCCAATTTAACAACAGCCTTCTTGAAATGTAGACCAGAATTAGACTCAGTGCCAAATATGGAGGCAAAATATCTCAGTAGATGTAATATATTTTCACTTCAGAAAAGCTTTTGATATCACATTTTACAAAAATGTGCTCCCCATATTAACTCTAATTGGCCCAGATAAGAATACTATGTATATTCTATATTATATAGTATCATGAGCTTTCATGGGCAAAGTCCTCTTCCTCATTTGACCTTGAGGTAGAAAAAAAAATTTAAAAAGAAAAGAAAAAGTTAGTCTGTATCATAAGAATAAATTTTATTATAATAATGCTTATATAGACATTTTCCTTTGATATCATTTGAGGGTTATATCTCTAACTCTTCAGGGCTGAGTCCCTGCTAGAAGAGGTCTCCTTCCAGAAAGAAATCTTTATGCCTTCCTGTCTTACGCATCTCAAAGTTGTTAGAATTTACAATCATTGGCATTTCAAATTCTTGATTGGTTTAGTGTCCATAACTTGACATTTAATAATATTCTAATAATCTCTTTTGATGTGTCATTTCAGAACATGGATGAGCAGACCCTACCTATCCAAGAACATGGATGACACAGCAGGACCAGGAAGCAGTAGGAGAGTACTAAGGGAGGGCTATATAAACCCTGGGTTAATTAAGGTGTGGTTCCCTATAGACTAAGGAAGGCTATTACAGGCTAATTGAAGCACCTGCAGTCAGTTAAGGCCCTGTCAGGAACCTAATGTGATGCAGCAGGCTAATTAAGGTATGGATCGCTCTAGTGTAATTGAAGTACTTGCAGCCAATTAAGCTCCCCCCCCACCCCACTTCAAGTAGATAGGATAGAGTAAGGAGAGAGGAGTGGAGTTTGGAGGTGTGTTGCTGAGGTTTGAGAGACTCCTAGCATCAAGGACTGAGGGCAACCCTACCCAATGGGGTGGGAGAGGATGAGGGTAAGAGAGGGGATGAGGCTCAGAACCCTCCCTACCATCATACTGGGCCACTGGTGTAACCTTTGGTGCCCCAAAAGCAGGGGCAGAGATTGATGTCCTAGCCCCTGCCAAGGAAAGTATGGAATCCACCATACCAATATTGGCTATTTTGCCGCATGTGAAAGGAAATTATTTGTTTTCCCGGTGTTCTTTATGTATGAACATGAGAGTACTATAGAATTTGATAGTAATCTAGAACTGTTTGCAGACAGTTTAATGATTTCTTATTCCATGTGGGAACTTGGTACTTGTTTTAATCCTCTAAGTAGTGCCTGAGAGGGAATTTGAGCAATTGCTCTGCTCCTGCTTCCATGCAGTAAGAAAAAGTGCTACCCTCAGATCTCCATATGCTGGATAGATGGAACTGTGCTATGTTGAGATCAGGGAATTCTAAGGGAACAAAAATCCATGAAGACTTCAGAAAGGACTTTTTCTTACACTTCCCTTATTTTGAACCTGGCCTTTGACTAAGAGCCTACACTAGCTACTCGTCAGCTCACTACCTACTCCACCTGGAGTACAGAAGGACTTAACAGTTGCTAATACCCAACTGAGGTTAAAATTTGAAAGAATTCTCAGTAAAACATGAAAGACTCAGAACACAAAGTTAAGTGTAAACACACACCCCCATACACCTCTCACAATAACACTGCTATAAATGCCTGTAGATGGGATAAGAAGTTTATTGTTTAAATACAGAATACCATCTAAAGTCACCCATAAAAAATTGTTTGGTATGGGATTTTTGTTTGTTTTGTTTTGGGTTTTTTTGCCATGCACATAACTTCTCATCTGATCAGAGGCCATAGACTTCAAACCAAACCAACTTTCACACCAAAAGAAGTTCTCTTTTGCCAAATTTTATCACACTGGGTTCTATGTCTGAGTTTCTAGACACAACTCAGAGCTTCACAGAGTAGCTCTGTGACTATGTCTAGACTGCCGCTTTTTTATTGGCAAAAGGTACACAAATTGCACTCTGCAATTTGCGTACCTTTTTCCTATATTTTTTTCCCAAGAGGCTTTTCCAAAATTTGGTCCATCTACATTGGGCCAAATTTTGGAAAAACCTCCTCTTTCGGAAGAGCCCTTCTACCTCATGACATGAGGAAGACAGGGCTTCTGAAAGAGTGTGTCTGCTCTTCCGCAAAAAATGTCGGAAGAGCAGACGCGTTCCCTGGACGTGGCAGAGTTTTCTGGACATAGCCTGTGACATTATCTGCTTATTGATAGTTCTCCGCTTACTGTTATTTCTTGCTTTGTATATTTCCTGGTCTTATTCCATGTTTGGCTTTAAGGAATCTGGAATCCTTAGAATGGGGTTATGTCTTCAAAAGTGCAAGACTCACACTTGGAAAATGCAAGCATAAATTATTCATGGTTTAATGAAAAATATGAAAGGGTCATGCCTGGCTAAGAAAACTTGCATTCTTGTATTATGTACACATGTATTCATGTGTAAATAATGCAAAGTTTCACTATTGCTGATATATGGAGCTATTCATTATTCATCTTTGGACCATCTTTCAGACGAAGTTAAACCAAAGGTAGTATTCTACACATTCAGTTGCCTCAACCTCTACTTAACCTATGCATGCAATGTGGCAGAAGAAAATCCTAAATACAGACTAGACAGATAAATAGAGAAACAAAATTTAAATGATGATACACTTTAAGACTGGAGGTGACAATGCATTAATCTGGATCACCCTGACTCAGAAGCTATTTTTCCCCTCAAATTTCCCCTGTATTACTCTCGATTTCCATTAATTGCTTTAGTTCCCACAGATTTTCTGCACCATTTCTATCAGTGTCATAATGTCTTTTGAAAACCACCACCACAAGATACTCAAAGGGCAATTAAAGACAATGACAGCTTCTCTTCAAAGTTTTGTTTCTTTCCAGTGTTATAACACATGCTAACTGTCCTTCTCTAGGTTATAAAGGCTTCTCAAAACAAGATGACCAATTTCTCTTGCCCAACTATATTCTGCATTCTGGGTAATCGAAACTACTTCTAACAGTTAATGTGAGTGTTTCACACTTTGTGCACTTGACTAGCAGAGCTAAGTCTTCAAAGGAATCTCAATCTAAATATAATTTGTACATGCACATTTATGCAAATTATTTACACATGCAGGTCACACAAAACAAATTGGCTGCTCTCAGTTTGCATGCACAAATGGGGTTTAAATATTATGCATGCAGAAATGATAATATAAATTATTTACAGTGTTGTTGTAGCCATGTTGATCCTAGGATATTAGAGTTACAGTGTACATAAGGGGTTTGGTTTTGGTTTGAGGATTTTTGGTTTTTGGTTTTTTTGTTCCAGTTTCTGTTGGGCACAGAGATAAGCTTTGGAACTACACAAATTTAATCAGATCTGGGGAAAGAAATCAGAATGTCTGAGCTAAACACAAGTTGTGGCAGATAGCTAAGCATAAGGCGGAACAAATATTGTATGTCACTTGAGATAAGTGGGCAATAAGGGTTAGACTGTTAAGCGAAAGAGGTTTGAAGTGGACCATTAAGAGTTAGCAAGCAGGTGTATAGATCGATATAATGAGCCTTGATATCAGTGTTCCTGTTAAGCGCATGGCTTTTAACATCCAGCAGCATCCTTATGAATTTAAGTTGTAGGCTCACTTCTCAAAGGTATAGTGTAAATTTCCTTTGAGGATGATGACTTAGTGATAGTTTTCTGAAAACAGTTCATCTGAAGGTAACAAGGTTTTTTTTGTCTTTCATCAGTTTTCAGTGAACAAAGCAATTGCCTTATATGATTGTTGGTGCTTTAATGCACTGAATGAGGTACACAACATGTTGTAAAGCTTCAGAAGGGTAGCAGGGTACAGAGTTAGTCTGTAACTGGAAAAACTTGAAAAAACAATGAATGGTCTAACAGAACCTTAAAGATTAGCAAAACATGTAGATCAGAGCTACTCAACTCTGGAAGCCCCAGGGGCCACAATGACATGCCAAGGGCCCCAACTTAAGTGCAAATATATGCAAATAGCTTCTTTCACACAGCATTCCCAGCACCTCCTCCTTGGGGGCTAGAAATGCCAACACCCTGTACTCATCTGTTCCAGCAGCCCGTCTGCTTGCGTCTTTCAGTGTTCACCGTGCCTGGGAGACACCTCGCCATTGTGGAGCATGTGCCCAGTGGAGGCTATGTTCAAAGGATCCCATCCGTGGGCTGCGCGTTGAGCTCCATGTAAACCCAAACCACACCATGGACCGCAAACAAACGGGCCGTGGGCTGCCCACGTGTTGAGTAGCGCTGATGTAGATGGTATCATGTGGCAGTAGTTATGGCACTTGATGCCTATGTGGTAAAAACCAAACACACGCATTTAATTGGATTCACCCAGAATTTCGGCCACAGCATAACAAAAACCAGTGAGATATGCTGCTTGTTTCTTACATGCACTGAAAAATCCTGCTCTGGACCCTCTTTATGGGGTGTGGTTAATTTTCATGGAGAGGAATGAACTGTATTTCCTGGTAATTATTCCACTGGGCAAAGAAGATTGTCCCCATGAATCCCCTAGATTCTTGTGGATCTCAGTTTTCCCCAGATCCACGTGAAACACAGGGAATCCCCACTAGAGTCAAGGAACCACTGACAGATGCTTTTCTGGAGTGCTGTGGCCCCTGGATAGCACAGCTCCTACTGCTGCCAGATGGTCTTGGGAGCCCACTTTGGAACTTGGCAGGTTCCAGTGCAGAGAGGGAGAAGGAGTATCAGTTGTTGCTGTCTACAATAATTTGGCACTGGGGTTTCCCTTGTGGGTTTGGGGCAGAGGATTCTGCAAAGCTCTTCTAAACTTCCAACCTCTCCCACCCCTGTTTTGCTTGCTCCCATTCTAGGCTGAAAGAGCTCCAAAGAACAGTCTTTTACAGGGAAGGTGACAAGCCCCATCACCTTACCCTTCCCATTTCAGGGGTTGGGATCAGGGCCTTGCCTTCACTTACAGAAAAGAAAGAAGCCTATGTTTTTAAAATATTTTATTTATTTTATTTTATTTATTTTAAAATGTTGTATTTTATAACAAACATCACGGCTATGTCTACACTGGCGCGATCTTGCGCCAGAGATATGCAAATGAGGCTAAGTGTGGAATATCGCTGAGCCTCATTTGCATATCTAATGAGCCGCCATTTTGCGGAAGAGGCTCTTGTGCCAGAAGGAGCTATCTACACTGCCCCTTCTTGCGCAAGAAAAACCCTCTTGTGCAATGCGCTCTGATTATTTTCAGGAATAGCGGCATTGCGCAGAGGTTTTTCTTGCGCAAGAAGGAGCAGTTTAGACGCTCCTTCTGGCGCAAGAGCCTCTTCCGCAAAATGGCGGCTCATTAGATATGCAAATGAGGCTCAGCGATATTCCACACTTAGCCTCATTTGCATATCTCTGGCGCAAGATCGCACCAGTGTAGACATAGCCCACGTGATGAATTTCTTCTTAACCTGTCAACCTTTAGTGATCAGAGATGTTAAGATTCACTTCACCACTTCTGGTGAGGTCAGTGTTCCAAGACTGACTCAGATGTTCATGATGAGGCCACTGAGACACTGTTCCTGAGAAGTTGCTCCAATTTCCCTTCTTGACTAGGTCACCTTCTTTAAAGATTCCCCACTACCATCTTTCCCTCATCCAGTACATCCAAACAACTGACCAGTTGTCACTTTCTGCCACTTTTCTCATCTCTTCATATTGACTTTTGTCATGCTCCATTCTGTGTTTATTCTGTACAGCTCTGTATGTCCTACTACACTGAGCTTAAGAGAACAGAGACCTGTAATTAGTGGGAGGGTATATTTCATTCTTAGTACAGAACCATGAACAATGAGAACCTCTCTCTATGGAACTACAGTGTGTCTCAACAATATAAAATCCAGTTAGAATTTAAGCTAAAACAGTTTGTGAATGCATATACCTATGTGCACATAAACATACAAGTGCACATGCAGTAGGAGAGTACTTTCTTCCTGTCTCTAACAAAATTGAGTTTTTCCACTTCGTTTAAATAAGTTTGTTAGATTTTCAAGTAAATCTATTATTTATTTAAAGGAATCTGATTTATTCTGAGGATTTACTGAGCTGTTGTTGGCTTTCTAAACAAACCTTGTGGAACCTTTTGTGTTGAAGAGGCAGCTGTGAAAAATACTATCACAAGTACATAAATTATTTTCCCTTTCTAATTTCTCATGTCGCCCCTTCATACATCACAATGCAGAAGCCATAAAATGCCACCCATAAACATGTCTGTTTTCCAAATTATATCAAATGAATGACAGATGTTTACAAATTCTTATTAAATGGAAGTCTCTTTCACAGTTTCCTTTTCGAGTAAGTATTATATCTGCGGTCTATTATGTTAATGGAGTTTGTAGTTAAAATGCTAAAAGATATATGTATCCATCAAGATTAAAAATGGTCTCAAGTGCTTCCTTACCTAATGATTTATTGCTTCTTTGGAATCTCTTTGACAGCCATATGGTATTTTTGTTAAGGATCTCTTACAAGTTTTAATATGAACGTATAAAAATACAGTAGTGTTGTGTGCAAAGATACCAAGGTACTGCTATCATTTTTAATATTTTGTTTAAGTAACAGCTATCATTGGAGATCGTAAATCATCAATGACTAATTTTGTTGTTTAAGAAGAAGAGAAAAAAAGTGAGATTTTCAATTAAGCATCATTTCAGCTAGTGTCTGGTTTAAACAAACTTTAACAATATTAAGACCCAGGAAATTTTCTTTTTGATTTAGAACTTTTCTTCTACTTATTAAAAAAAAAGCCAGCAAGAACTCTGTACAATTGTTATTGTCAATTCAAACATTTTATGGGAACTAAGATACTTATGCTTTAAAGGATGTTAAAGTTATGTGGTAGGAACTTTAACAAATGTACAGAGTACTAATTACTGCTGTTCCATATCTTGTACTGTATCTGTGCATTGGCTCCAAACACATTAACAGAATCCCAACAGCTCTGAGTTTTACTTCTTACATGCCATGTTGTGTGGCAATGGAAGGACTATAGGGTATGTCTACACTAGCCCCCTAGTTCGAACTAGGGAGGCTAATGTAGGCATTCGAGGTTGCAAATCAAGCCGGGATTTAAATATCCCGGCTTGATTTGCATCTTCCCAGCCGGTCGCCATTTTTGAAATTTACAAGTCCGGACTAACTGCCCGCATCTACACGCGGCAGGGACCTGGTAGTTCGAAATGAAGCCCTAAATCGAGCTACCTGTTAAACCTCATTCCAGGAGGAATAACAGGTAGTTCAAACTAGAGGGCTAGTGTAGACATACCCATAGTTCTTTGTACCACATAGTGACATGGATGCGATTGACATTAACACTACTAATACATGACAAATGCGCAGTCTCTGTTCATATTTGATAGACACTGAAAGAAATCCTTTAAGTATTTTCAGTTTCTGTTTCCCCATCTATAGTAAAGCCTCTTTTAAACTGATTGTAAGCAGTCTTGTTATATTCATTTAACTCTTTGCAAAGAAGGAAGGAGGAAACTATCGTATTTTACTTTCATTATACCTGGTGGGGTAGGATACAATATTATGTTGAACTCCAGCATCCATTCCAACAACACACAGTTTTATCACAGTAACTCCTTTGGGGAAAATATTTTCCATGTGTTTCATTTCAGCTGAAAAGAAAATGTTTGGGAAATGTATGCAACAGTGATTGATTTGTGTGTGTGTGTGCATTTGAGGCCATGTGGAGTTTGAAGTGATTTTCATTTGAGGTGATTATCTGACTAACAGATGCTATTGATACTTGCTGATATGTTCACAATGAGAAAGATGACAGAGAACTCTGGTCTGGTGTGCCAGGAATGTTTTCACTTCATATAGGCCATTCCATAGAAATGGATCAAGTTATTCTCCCTCCACTCCTTCAGCCACCTATACCAATTTATTATCTTTACTTTTAATTAGTTAGACATATAGTTGCTTCAATTGTTGATATTCTAGGTGTTTTGCCAAGCGTCATTTGGGAGGAATGTGTCCTTACAGCAAAGATCTGACACTTTGTCCAAGCAATATCTTTTTTCCTTCCTCCTCCAGGAAAATTCTTTAGTCTCTTCATTTATTTGAAATTTGCCCTCTTCCTGAATTGGTAACTGGCTAGCTCATGAAGTAGTAGTTCATAATCATTGGTGGTAATTGAAGGTGCTGTCTAGATGCTGCTTTCTCTTTCAAAGACAATGAATACTGGCTATGCAACCTGCAGCTCTTGTAAGTTTCCTCTTTTTAAGGTGTCCTGCTGCTAGATAAAGGAGTACAAGAGTTTATGGCTGGCTAAAGAACAATAACAGAGAGGAAGCCCTTCACTTGTTCTGCACCTTAAAGGGTGTAGATGCCACAAATTAACTTGTGTGCTAACTAGACTAATTGACTTGGTATTAGGGATGTGAATGTATACCTGGGCTCATGGGTTAACCCTCTTGATTACACAGAGCCCCCGCCTCACTCCCTCCCCACTGCTTGTGGAGCTAACCCCCTCTCCCCCCCCACACACACTGCTGCCTCCCACAGAGACAGTAGCACAGGGGAAGTGGTGGGAGCTGGCTTAAAAGGACCTGGCTCCTGCTTTCTCCCCTCCCCTCCCCTTCCCCCCCCCCGATATGGGGTGGAGGGGAGCGAGTAGTCGACTTGACTACCTGATAAGAGTAGGCTTATTGGATAGTTGACTACTTGACTAGCCACTTACATCACTAGCCTCAACCCCTCTCTTACTACTTCTATAAAACTTCAGGCAAATGCCTGCTAAGACAGAGTTTCAAAAGTGGTTTCTAATTTTTTCACTATTTTTGGGTGCCCAGGCTGAGTTGCCTTGAGCCCCATTTTTTTTTTTAAGAGTATGGAGCATCCACAGCTTTGGCAGACTTGAAGTGTTCTGCATTCTGCATCTTTGTTGAGACTTAGAGGCTGCTTTAGATGGGCACTTGAAATCAGACCTCCCACAGACGTGACTCCTAGAGCACCATCTGTCTGGCAGAGCTGGTTGGATTCTGTTCCTTGCCCTGGTGTTACTATCTGCTGCCAGGGGACATAGCACTACTCGGGTTTGGCCCAGCCATTCCTCTGTCAGTGACAGGCTCCTGGGAGGCGGAGGGAGCTAAATTTGAGTGAGTGGCCCTGTGATCTCTGAGGTCACAACACTGGATTTGGTTAAACACTGGAATAAATTGCCCAAGCAGGTTGTGGAATCTCCATCTCTGGAGATATTTAAGAGTAGGTTAGATAAATGTCTATCAGAGATGGTCTAGACAGTACTTGGTCCTGCTATGAGGGCAGGGGACTGGACTCGATGACCTCTCAAGGTCCCTTCCAGTCCTAGTATTCTATGATTCTATGCTTTTGATACTTCACTTGTATACTTGTAAATTAAGCAGAACTATCCAGGTGTTTAGCAATTTGGTAAGTTTATTTAAAAAAAAAAATGTGAATGCAAATGCAACAGAGCAGGAAGTCCTCACATCGAGACAACACTTTCAAATCAATCTTTCCATGACATGTTTTCGCCCTCCTTTCTCTCTCACACACAAAATGCTGCAATTGGGTCACACTATAAGCCTGTTATTTGCTCTGTAAAGAATCCAAATCTTTCAATGCTACTTTCATTTTTGATGATCCTTATATACAATATTATGGGCAGCAAAATTACTTTCTACTTTCAGTGAATCCATAGATCAGGATTCATCATAATAAACTGAAATTTCTTTGAAGTGTGTTATGGAAAAAGCAGCTACAGATGATGCTGATATTGTTAAAGAATGCAGATTTTGTGGTACAATGGTACCGCTTGCCAGAGTTCTGAATTATGGATTTTGCTTGATTTTGACAGAGAAAAACATTAAATGAGTCAACAACAATCTCAGATATTTCTTCAAGTATTCCAACATCCCATTGACTTTTAAATAGAACAAATTAGTGTATAATTTTCAGTATCTGTTTTATTGTTTCTTATGTCAATGAAGATAGTTCAACACTTGGAGGAGTGGAAGCAGTGCATAAAATTGAAATAAATTGTTTTTGATAACCATATCTTGCAGACAAGATATGATGCAATATATAAGCAGAGAAGCAACTCAGATCAGTCTACCAAAGAAAATTACTCTATTCCCTTGAAGCTAAGCCATAAGTGTGGGAATCTATGAATCTTTGACAAAGAAACTAGTCATGCAGCTCATTTAAAGCCAGCATGAGTGATGAGCTGCTCACAAAATTTTAGATATTTTGCTTTTCAATAACTTTACCCAAAATAAAAACAGCTTTTGTAGAAATGATCTATTTGCACTAACAATATTAGATATTTACAAGACTTTATATATAATTATTGGAGGAAATATACCATTTCAGAAAGAGGAGATTACGCATTCAAGTGAGAAAGACAGGCAGCTTAGAAATACCTGGTGAAATCACAGAAAATTTAACTTATTTAAGAAGGTAATAAACTAATACTATGCAATTATGGGATTATTGATATGTCATTTTCACTGAAGATGTAGGAGCATGCCAAAACACCTACTTGCATCAGCAATGCCAAAATAGCAGGCAATTATTTTTGTTCAGTTTCTAAGACAGAAGTGGCTGTAAGTACATTTATTGTATGTTTGATATATGAATATTTACTATGAGACCTGCTGGTAAACAGATTGAATGTAAGAGTTCCTTTATACTCCAATCTACAAACAACAGGACTGAAACTGCAACAGAATGGATCATTCAGAGCTGAGACTTGGGCTATGATGACCTAAGTTCAAGTGAATGCAATAAGCACCAGGCTGTTGACTATTCTGGGATGAATGACTCTCTAATTCCATATATGAAACAGATCATGGTAACTGCACCTGTATTTCTCTCTCAGGGGCAGCCTGGACAAGGTTTCCAGCTCCCATCTTTTGAGCAAAGATCCACATATCTCTCTCTCTCTCCTGATTAGGTACTCCCCATCAAGCCAGGCTGCTGAGACAGGCCAGTTTGTGTTCTTTGCTATCTCTTCCAGAAGCTAGGGACAGTGAATTTTCCAATAGTTACCACGGCAAGCATGTTTATTTTTAAGGTGAAAGCATTACAGAAGAATATTAAAAACCAATTTAAAAAACTAAAAATATACTATAAAGTTTACCAGAGATCACCTACAGCAAGGGCTCTGGTAGGTGAGAGTCCTTCAAAACCCAGAACTAGGTTCTCTCTCTGGGTACAAGTTAATAAATGTTTCAGATTCAAAACCAAATCCCCAAATGAGCAGTTTAGCTATTTCTTTATACAGCAGGGTCTTTGAAAACAGGCAGACAATGACCCACTCTTCAGGGCATAGTTTCAGAGAGCTTCAAATAGCCTTTAAGTATGTGTTAGGGTAGCACCTGAGATCCCACTTAGGTGTGAACTTTATAATCAGAGCACAAAACAAAAATCCCATCTGTTTGAATTTTTACTGAAGATCAAGTTCTAAAACTCATATTTCCCTGGCATTTCAACATATTATTCCATAGACATTTAGGGTGCAGGCTTTTATATATATATATATATATATATATATATATATATATATATATAAAAAGATCTTAGACAGAGACCAAACATAGGAAATTTCTGTTTTGGTGGCAGGTAATAAACAAATAGGATTAGACATGTTTGAACAATCATCACTAGGGCTGTGTCTACACTGGCGCGATCTTGTGCCAAAGCAGCCGCTCTTGCGCAGAAACTTGCTGCCTGTCTACACTGGCCGTGTGTTCTTGCGCAAGTAAACTGACGTTCTACCGTATAAAATCGGGGCTTCTTGCGCAAGAACTATGATGCTCCCGCTCAGGAATAAGCCCTCTTGCGCAACTGTTCTTGCGCAAAAGGCCAGTGTAGACAGGCAACATGAATTTCATGCTCAAGAAAGCCCAATGGTTATAATGGCCATCAGAGCTTTCTTGCACAAGAGAGAGTCTACACTGGCAAGGATGCTCTTGCGCAAAAGCATATCTCTTGCGCAAAAGCACATGCCAGTGTAGACGCTCTCTTCTGGAAGAGTTTTTGCACAAGAACTCTTCCACAAAAGAGTTCTTGCGCAAGAAGCTGCCAGTGTAGATGTAGCCTCGGGCAATTGTTTTCACCCCCGTGAAGGAAGGAAGGAAGGAAGGAACTAGGTATCCCTGGTGTCTCAAGTCAAGGGTTAGATAAACTGTATACTGTGGGCCCCTTAACTACTGAGGGTTACTGACCAGTTTAAGATCTGAAACCAGGGGAACCCCTGCAGTCTGTTTCTGCAAAAACAATGAGAAGTCCTGTGTCACATGAAAGACTATTAGGGCGTAAGCTTTCATGGGTTGCAGCTCATTCATCTGATGAAGTCAGCTGATGCCCACAAAAGCTTATACCTTAAAAAATAGTCTTTCAGGTGCCACAGGGCTCCTCATTTTTACTGTCAAATAGTTACTTTTGATATACATTGGTGTAACTAAGCAAATATTGGCCTTTTACATCCAGGCTGTCAAATCAGCATTTTTCATGAGCATTATTTTTGAAATTGTCTGGCTACATTTAAGAGACAAAACTGCATCATGAAATTTTATTAGACCAGATGCAGCATCCAATAATAGCTGAGCTAAGTCAAGCTGTAGGTATTTAAGGCATCATTTCAGTTTCTATCAAGAATTGTTGAATTTCACATTGCCTTCAGTGGATGGCTTTTCACCAGCTAAGCTTCAAAGAATTGCCATTAACAGATGATGTCAAGTGTAAGAAATGTTCAGTAGTTGCTAGTTTCTTATACCTGTCAAACACATGCCTAAGGAACCCATTACAACCATTACAACCAATTTTCTCAAGCTCTATAAACTGTTCAGGGCAAATGCACTTGTTTGCTTAACAAATCCAGTATGCCAGCCTTTCTTGGCAAAAATCTGAACAATAAAGAGAGCAATTTTGTCCCCAGGGACTATTCATTCAAGGTAGCTTTCCCCTCAGAGTCAACTAACTAGAAAATAATAATCTGGAGTTAGACTGGAACATTTATATATTATGAATCAGTTTAAAATTCGGTCTTATAGTGTTTCAGCATCAAACATCAAAATCAATCAATTTCGCATTGGGCTTTTTGTTAGGATGGTACTTTGCAGCTTTCCCCTTCCCCTGAAATGTGAGAGAGGAAAAAAAGTTTATTTCAAGGGAAAACTTTATATCAATACATGCTTATGGGACTACTCTCATCTGATTAAAGTTAAGTATGAGTGTAAGAATTTGCACAACTGGAGCCTTAATATGATGTAACCAATTATTTAAAACAAGATGAGAGAAATGCTAACATGTTTGTCAGTTGTTTGATTTGATATATTAATAATTCAGTTTCTTTAAATCACAGACTGTAGTTTGGTAAAAGTTATCTTAAAATAGTTGGATTAGTAAATAGTCTTAGTTTCTTTCTAGTGTCTTATTACACTCCGTCATCACTCTTTTTGAGTAATCAAAGGATTACTGAGCTTCTGTGAAACACTATTGTTGGAATTTTAGTACAGTGAAAGGTGAAATCCGTTTTATCATTTTGCTTTAATATTTATTGTCTTTATTCCAAATCAGCATTCTCTCTTCTCATCTGAATACAAACTTTTAAATGTAAAGTTCAGAACTTTTATGTCTGGCGCATAGGGAAAAAAAGCTAAATACCACAGTCAAAGGGCATGATCACTCTGCCTCACAATTGAGACTCAAGGGAAGTGAATTGCAGTGTGCAAAGTATGTGCTGCAATTCACAGATTCAGGGTCCAAACTGTGTGACAGCATAGACAGGTCATGGACATGCATCTGTCTTCCTGTTAGCAGACATACAACTACAACATAAGCATTTCATGCATTCTAGTGGCGCGTCTGGTTGAAAGCTGGATTCATTCGGTATGCAGGAAAATTCCATCAATTAAAATAGCTTAAAAGTGTTATAAATAAGGTATGAAAAATGTAATTACAATAAATAAATGTATCTAAAGATTTGAAGCAAATTTCCTTCTGCCTTTCAATGATAAACACAAATAGTGTAGTGTGCATGAATACAGCAATAGGGTTTAAAGCAAGAAATGTAAAGAATTAAAACAGGAATTTCTGTGATATGGTCTACATTTGGCAAAAATTAACAGTTCAGATAAGCAACGAGTCGCATTCTGTTTGAGCTGTATAGATGAAACAAAGCCAATTACTCAAATGCTCAGCTGTCATGTACAAGCCAAGCAGTTCAGTAAGAAGATCACAACAGTGTTTCCTGCTGTGTCTTGATAGAATGAATGTAATCTACCTATAATGAAAGTTCTTTTCCATTGCTTTGGGGAAGTCAGATGCAAAAACTCACTACATTCTGTAGAGAAAATTAAAATGACACTTTTTTGACTGCAGTACCCCAGAGTAAGCAGCATTGTCATGCAGAAATTGTTTCTATTGGAAGTTCAGCTGCATCAATGCTCTTATGCATACAAAGAGACTTGAACTCTTATAGTCAAATCAAATTTGGGAGAGGGGTTTCACAATTTGATATGGCTTGCCATGTCAGTTTGTTGTGGTTTCAAAATGACTTGTTTTTCCCTATGTCAGTTTTTTTAAGTGATATAGGCAGCATCTCAACAATTGTAAGGCACATGTTTGTAATTAAAGAAGGCACAGTGAGAATTCCTCCACTAATAAAAGTGGTCAAAATGGGGGTGGGGGAGTCAATTTTGAGCCTGGTTTGAAGCTATTAAAAGTTTTTCTTATTAGCTCTACTAAATAAAAATACTGTTTAAATGTATGTTGTGATTTATATAAAAAATGTTCATCCAAGACTCTGGACATGATGTGTTCTCTTTCAGGCAATACTGACCAATTATTAATCTAAGATTTTTTCAGTAAAGCTTAATGGGTGTAAAGATGTACCAGGATGCAAATAAGAATCATGCAAATTAATATGATGCAATATAACTGCATAATATTAAATGTTTTTTCAGAATAATTCTTTGATGCTCTGGTTTCCTAGCAGCGGTCAGATGTGTGTGCTATTAGATTAATTAGCATCATGGGTCAGCTCAGAATAAACCAACATAAAAGCTATTCCATTCAATAAATCCCTAGCTAGTGTAGTGTTATCAGTAGTGTATATATATACTAAGTTAATTAAAGAAAGCTTATCAATAAGTGCAGGGTAGCAAATATCCATAGGCATATTGGGTGCTGTGTCAGAATATTAATTTCATAGGGGTAGCCGAGTTAGTCTGTAACAGGAAAAACTTAAAAAACAACAAATAGTCTGGTAGCACCTTAAAGACTAACAAAACACGTAGATGGTATTATGAGCTTTCGTGGGCAAAACTCATTTCTTCAGATGGCCGCATATGGTAAGATCTCCTTTCCTTGCCTTTTGTTGCTCAGCTGTTCCCGAAAAGTCAATATCCTATGAATTTTCATAACAAAAAACCCCAGGTACTCATGCATGGTTAGTTAACTAATGAAGTCAGAGGGTAACTAAATCCCTGAATTTGAAGAATAAAATAATTTCTTTCACTTATGATGCCTAATCTCAAAGGTCCCAGTAATTTAAAATGCATAGTACACAATTCATCACTGAACGGCAATTACCTTCAATGAAACATAGCAATTTGCTTAATACATAGTATTACTGTTGCACTTTTCAATAAGAAGGGCTTAATCCTGCCTAGTGCTAAACACTCTTAACACCCATTGAGTCCACTGGCTTTTAGGAAGCTCACCACTTCACAGGATTGGGCCCAAAGTAAAACTACAGAAATCAAGGAGGCTAAAAATTGTTTGAGATGGAATTTAGCCAGCACATTGGTGAGTAGGATGTGAAAAGCATCTTGGGGCATGGAAAAGGGTTGCACTCACCTCTCACAAGCACTCCCTGGCCAAATATGTACGCTTGAACTGTCTTTTCAACCCTTCCGGCCGAGTCACATACAGTCTGGGTACAAAATAAAACAAACCTCTTCAGGGGTAGAAGTGAAATGGGGCCTCCCTTGGTGTCCAGGTCTTTACTCCTGGAGGCAATGTCTTTCCCTCACAGGGCCCTTTGGGCGCAGGTTGGGTCACTATAGTCCAATCCCCTCCCCAGCATACCTCAAGATTCAAACCACTTCCCCCCATAGCTAATGTGAAGTTGGGTAGTACCGCCCTCTACTCTGGCCACCAGACCGGGGACCCTGTAGATATCAGTTGTCTGCTATGTCCATTCCACTGCTGCTCTAACTCCCTGGGACACTTCTCCACAACCATGTGGGGTCTTTGCCCTTACCTCAGGTCTCTGTCTTATTTGCTGTGAGCTCTCTACAATGAGCTATTGTGACGTAGTGGAGGTACCTGGCTGGTTTCTATGCTGGCTCTGTGGTAACCCCCACTGGCTGTAGGTCTTCCAGCTGATTGAGCACCCCGGTGGCCTCCTGGTTCAGTGCAGGGATGAGCTCCTGCAGCCAGTCAGCTGGGGGGACCCGTTGCAGTCCACAGGCCCTCTCAAAGGAGCTGAGAACCCGTCTATGTCGCCCATGTCCTTCAATTGGGCCACCACGAGCTTCTCCAAGCATCTGGCCGCCCGGGCCTTTGGGGCTCATCTGCACTCGGCGCAGTTGGGGCCCTGCCGCTTCTCCGCTCGGCCATGGCCAGCTCATGCTGTCGCTGCTCTCTACGGTCCTGGACTTCCAATTCCTTCATCTGCAGCTGGATTTCTAGCCGCCGCAGCTCCGAGGTTGGACCCCCTCGGTGGACTACGGCTTGCAGTGCTCCTGGGAGGCAGTCCGGTCTCTTCGGCGGCCTCCAGCGCTCCCGCCCCTCTCCGAGCCTGACACGCTCCCAGTGGGGTCTGGCTGTTCCCCCACGGGGACAGGATCCCAGCCCTGTGGCTGGTCATTCTCTTCCAGCCGGGCAATCAGCTGGGCCTTGGTTGCGCTCCGCACAGGCAAGCCCTCTCTCTGCACAGCTTCACCAGCTCTGCCTTCAGCAGTTGGGTATAGGCCATCTCCCGCTGGTCCCCTCGGTGCAGACTCACCAGTCTAGTGCTGCTGCGCACGATTCTCAGGAACCGCTTGCTCTGTTTCCAGCACGCCTGGTTCCATGGCTCTTGCTTCTACTGCGCCTAGTCACTCGCCGCTGGATGCTCCATCCACGGTGCAGTGCATCCACTCCTGACACCAGTGTGACGGCAGCGTTGGGTCCCTGACTCCTGCACCCCGTAATGTCGAACAGACTCCACCAGCCCGTAGAATGGAGAGTTTATTCCTTCTCAGGATACAGCACAGCACAGCACAGATGTAATCTGGTTACAGAGCAGGTCTAGGATGCCTCAGCCCCCTTGCGATGGGGAGATTGGGCCCCTAAATCCCAGCCCCTGGCAGGCTGGTTCCTCCATGATCCCAGACAGAAACTAACCCACTCTCTTCAGCCTGCCCCCAGCCAGGGCAGCATTTCCCCCTTCCTTTGTCTCTCTCCTTGGGGGTAGCTGGTCAGACAGGTTGAGAGACCCTCTTTGCATAATGACTCATCTCCAGTCCTTCTGGGCTGTGGTACCGATGGCAGCCAGTGGGGGTTACCACAGAGCCAGCATAGAAACCAGCCAGGTACCTCCACTACGTCACAGCTATCTATTGCATTGCTACTCTTCCATCCAACTGGTCAACCTTCACTCCTTGAGCTCCACATGGCAACTAACTGCTGCTCTGTTCTGCAACTCCTTTTATATGGCTTTCATGGCCTCTAATTGGCTGCTTGCCCTGCAGCCACTCTAGCATGCTTGAAGGACCTGCTTGACCTTTTAATGGGCAGGGTGTGATAGAAACACAAGGCTTCTAGCAGGGAGCCCCAGGGCCTAATCCATCATGTCCTATTGGGTTCCAGTAAGTGGGCAGACATAAGCCCACTCACAGCTAAAGTCAGTTTAGTTACATACATTTTCTCTAATTCATTTTCTCAAATGGGGCAAGGGACTTGTATGTGCTCGGAGTTAAGCCAGAAAAAAAGTTTGTTTGTTTTTTAAACTAATCAATGACTATTCTACATTATTTCCCCAAATCAGTCACAAACATGAACAACAACAAAACAATATTTAGGAGAGAGTGGCCTTGCTCAATAGCCCACAACTGATGCACAACTTTGGCATAGAGTTTGACAGAATTTCGGCTGGAGTTTGTACATTTTTTTTCTATTTCATCCTCTATTTAATAAAAATCAATTATTTGAGGACACTGGAATCCTGGGGATGCACCTGCTGCCAAAACCATAACTACAGTAAGGATTAAATCTAGAGCAAAGAACTTGCTTCCTTTACTCCACCCTTATCCCATATAATCTGAGCCATTGATCAGTAAAGAACTTTAACCTCTGACTGCATAGTGGAAACACAGACTTGTCTTTCTCACTCAGCAGCCACTGATTTGCCCATTCCCATAAGCACCTTTTTTTTAAGGGGTGTCCACTTTGAAAAGGTCTGACAGCTGCTTCCCTCCTTCTCCTACCTTTCTTTTAGCAAAAGAGAATACAGCATCCACATGCATTTATGGGGAACATCATTTTGAAGCCACGTAGGTGACAGGTAAATTTCTAATACATAATGTGATGAATTTGCTTGTCTGATTGAGGTTTAATGGTACAGGTTCCTCCATTATTTTAAATGCTCATTTCATTTACATGACCATATGTGTTTTCAAAACTGGAGATCCAGTGGATTATCATTTATATTTATGCAAGATGTTTTGGTTTATGAGCTTGTAAAGCATGAGTAATATGCTATATTACCTATTGAAAGCATTTTGAATTTATCTTTATACTTAATTTGGTGTAACAATATTACTTCTTTGTAAATTTTACATCATAACTAAATAGGACAGTATTTTGTTCAAAGTGCATAGTACTTTGAATATGTAATAACATAAGAACGGCCATATTGGGCCGGACCAAAAGTCCATCTAGCCCCTATCCTGTCTTCCAACAGTGGCCAATGCCAGATTCCCCAGAGGGAGTGAACAGAACAGGTAATCATCATGTGATCCCACTCCTGTCATCCATTTCCAGTCTCTTACAACAGAGGCTAGAGACACCATCCCTACCCATTCTGGCTAACAGCCATTGATGAACCTAACCTGCATGAATATATCTAGTTATTTTTTGAACCCTGTTAAATTCCTGGTCTTCACAACATCCTCTAGCAAGGAGTTTTACAGGTTAATTGTGGGCTGCGTGAAGAAAAACTTCTTTGTGTTTGTTTTAAACCTGCTACCTATTAATTTAATTTGGTGACCCTAGTTCTTATATTATGGGAACAAGTAAATAATTTTTCCTTATTCACTTTTTCTACATCCGTCATCATTTTATAGATCTCTATCATGCCCCCCTCCCCTTAGTCTCCTCTTTTCTAAGCTGAAAACTCCCAATCTCTTTAGTCTCTCTTCATATGGAACCTGTTCCAAATCCCTAATCATTTTGGTTGCCTTTTTCTGAACCTTTTCCAATGCCAATATATCCTTTTTGAGATAAGGCAATCACATCTGCATGCAGTATTCAAGATGTGGGAGTACCATGGTTTTATATAGAGTCAATAAGATATTTTCTGTCTTATTCTCTATCCCTTTTTAAATGATGCTTAACATTCTGTTTGATTTTTTGACTGCTGCTGCACAGTGAGTGGATGTTTTTAAGGAAGTATCCACAATGACTCCAAGATCTCTCTCGAGTAATTGTAGCTAAATTAGTCCCCATCATATTGTACGTATAGTTGGGATTATTTTTTCCAATGTACATTACTTTACATTTATCAACATTAATTTCATTTGCCATTTTGTTGCCCAGTCACTTTAGTTTGGTGAGATCTTTTTGAAGCTCTTCAAAGTCTGCTTTGGTCTTAACTATCTTGAGCAGTTTAGTATCATCTGCAAATTTTGCCACCTCACTGTTTAGCCCTTTCTCCAGACCATTTATATATAGGTTGAATAGGATTGGTCCCCATACAGTCCCTTGTGGGACACCACTAGTTACCTGTATTATGTTTGTAAGCCAGAAAATTTCAAAAGTTTTGTATTAGATGTGTCAAATGTAAGTAATAGTCCATTGCATTACAGCACTTCTAAATAAATGTACTTATGATTAGCACTAGTATTTCAGTAATGCCAAAGCAGACCCTTGCTACAACATACTTACAATTTAACTAGACAACATAAAAAGTGTGAGAGGAAAAACAGGTACAATGAAATGAAGTGACTCATCCAAGGTCTCACAGCAGGACACCAGCAGTTAGGAAGAGAATCCAGACCACTTGTCTCTTAGTTCAGCACCTTTTCCACTAGAAAACACAGACTCAGATAATAATGGTTTTCCATGTGTCTAATGTGCTTGCTAGATTTTTCCACTGAATTTACCATTGGTAATCCAGGAATGCAAATACCCCAGTTAAACTAAAAATAGCAATAAGTACTACTTTTATCAAGTTTTTGTCCATTTATATACCTACTCTACAAGTCAATAAGGTTTTTATATAAGTAGCAAAGACAAATGTGAACCAAAACGATATTTCATTATTACAAATCAAATTAGTAAGGATACACTAGGGAAGAATGAGATATAGAGGAAGGTGTGTATTACACATTCTCTTTATAGAGCTGATGTTATTTTAAAGGATTTATAGTCATATTATAATGGGCAAATTTCCCTCCAGAGGACAATCATCTATGTTTTATGCCACTGTACTTGATAGATATTACAATTCTGTTTTCACTGAGCTGTGAAAGTGTCAACCATTCATAGAGGGGTTGAGCTGAAAGGGTCATGAATGTAAATTACACCACGCATGTGCCCAAAGTTAAACATTTGCTCAAGGACATTGCTGGATAGAGCCCAAATTATTCAGCATTGTGAAGAGTGCATCATCGACTGCAGTGGGCATGGAGTTTTAGTAGAAGCTCTTGAAATATGTGAAGTTCTAATCACAGTTGCCAACTTGACAAATGAGACTGAAGAAAGAACAGACCCTATGGATAGGAATTAATTGAGGCTTCCTAATAAGACATTTGCTGTAATTACAATGTCATTCTTGATAGATTGACTGTTACTTCTCATGTTATATGCCATATAGTGTATTCCCTGGAGAAAGACAACCAAACTTATTCTTTGGTTCTTATTAGTTTGGGGGGTTGTTTTCTGCCCCCAACTCCCAATAGTTCTTACCATACGTTTAAGTAATAATTTTAAGAGGTAAGAGGAAAAGTCCTTTCATGAGCAACTGATTAAAAGACAAGGAAACAAAGGGTAGTAATAGGCAGTTTTCAGAACGGTGGTGTGCCAGAGGGATCTGTATTGGAAGCAGTGTTATTCAACATATTCATAAATGATCTGGAAAAGGAATAAAACAGTGAGGTGGCAAAATCTGAAAATGATACTCAAGATTGTGTAATCCCTCTTTCCTTCTCAGGTTACTTGGGAGCAGCAACTCTCAACTGTTGCCTGGGTCATTTACATCATTAAGGCTATGTCTACACTACAGGGTTTTTGCGCAAAAAGCAAAAACCTGTGGAGCACCCACACCTTTTGCACACTTTTGCACAAGAAAATCTACAGTCAATCGACAGAACGGAGGGCTTTTTGCAGTGTAGGTATACCTCCTATGAGGCATAACTCTTTTTTGCACAAGAGTTCTTGCGCAAAAAGGTGTGTGTGAAAGCTCAACAGAAAAAGCACTTTTGTGATGTGCTTTTGAGGTGTGGACGCACTTTTGAGCAAGATGCAAAAAGCTGCTTTCACAAAAGCCCTGTAGTGTAGACAAAGCCTAAGGATAATGGAAATCCTAGGGGACCCAGCTGAGAGGGAAAATATGGGGGTATCTTCTACACCTCTGCACTAGTACTCTTACTCCTAAGAATATCTGTGGCTGGTAGTGCCTCTATCTGGGCAGATATTATATACATAAGCAGGTATACTTCAATTGCTTCCAGGATTAAGTTATAAATAATTAATCATAAGCACGCAATAAACATCCACAATAAAACCAACACATTTTGCTG
Source organism: Rafetus swinhoei (assembly GCA_019425775.1). Classification (NCBI taxonomy): domain Eukaryota; kingdom Metazoa; phylum Chordata; order Testudines; family Trionychidae; genus Rafetus; species Rafetus swinhoei. Next base: position 64,167,833 of record CM033427.1, read on the forward strand.
ATTTTAACAATAGAAAACACAGCAGATTAAGTTATGTCCATAACAGATCAGTAGCTGATACTGCAATAGCTCAACTAATGTTTGCAGCTTTCAACAGGAAATTGTAATATCAATCTAATCAACACTCTTGCCATTATATACAGACCCTGAACATCCAGTCTCCCTTACTTCTACAGCCCTGGGCCCCTCTTTTGCATTGGCATACTGCATGAGCAAGACTTCAGACCAGCATTTGTGAGTCCTACAAAGACAGTCTACAGGGTTGAGGCGGTTTGGCATTGCTACCAGTGCTAGATTGCAGTACAGGTTGAACCTCTGAAATCTGGCACTCTGGTCCAGTCAGACCACAGATATTTCTGGACCAGAGATCCTGGCTGGGAGAGGGGGCAGCCAGGATCAGGAGCAAAGCCCTGGCCAGCAGCAGCAAGTCTGGCAGCTGAGAGCACAGCCCATGCTGGGGCTGGTGGCAGTGAGGCCAGCACGGCAGGGAACGCAACCCTGACCAAGGCTGGGAACAGATCCCAGTGGCCAGGGCTATGAATAATTCCCAGTGGCTGGAGCTGGCAGCTAGGACGGGAGCTTTGACCTCCCCAGTCTGGTAAACTCTCTGGTTTGAGACCGCTCAGTTCTCGAGGGTACCAGACCAGGGATGTCTAACCTCCAACAGTTTTTACTCCCAGAATATTGCCTTAATGTAACTTACGCTTTCCTCAGTTGTCTGCAAGCCAGATTCTGATCTGTTGCCCAACTGACAGGCTCTAGCTTCCGCTCTTGTTCATTAGCTGTGGAGAAGATGTCCACTATAACCTAGGGCTCAGTACCAACAAGTTGTCAACAGTAGCGTAGTCTACAGTTGCCCACTCTCTCATTGCCCCTTCCCTGAGGCACCACTCTCTACTTACTCACTACATTCCCCCTCCTTTGGTGGCTCACTATCCCCCACGCACACTTCCACGTGACAGGAAGTACTACTTCACACACTGGACAGTCATCTTTGGGAATTTGTTGCCAGTGAATGTTGTGAAAGCCAAAAATATAATTGGGTTTAAAAAAATTAGATAAGTTCATGGAGGATAGGTCCATCAATGGCTATTAGCCAGGATGGTCAGGGCCAGGTTTAGGGATGGTCAGATATCCCTACACCTCTGACTGCCAGAAGCTGGGACCAGATGACATAGGATGAACCACTCAGTAATAGCCCTGTTCAGTTCATTCCATCAAGTATCTGGCACTTCCCACTGTTGAAAAACAGGATCCTGGTCTGACCATTGGTCTGACTCAGTATGGCTATTCTGATAAAATTTGCAAATATTTTCAGTTGGTTAGAGCTCTAGTTTATAAGGAGATATTTTTCTACACAACAAGTGGCAAAGGCACATCTGACTCTTTGCGTCCTTTAACCAGCTTTTTCTTGCCATCAGTGAAGTTAGAAATGCAGCCACAATTGAACTGCATACGAAAAAAAAAGTGGGTATATATTGCACTTGGAAAATGTTTCCCCTTGGAAAAATGTTATCATTCATGTGTGCTGAATATCCTTTATAGTCTCCCTTTTACAGGGCACAATCTCAAAGTCCTTATTCAGGCAAAAAAAAAAATCCATTGACTTCTTGACAATAACTTAATATAGGCTTATTTCAAATAATCAGTTGTATCTATCAGTGCCAACTAATGTAAATCAATATCTGTGTGGCCTATTGTCCCTGTCCAAGATTTGGGTACTGATTCACCCCACCAGCCACCCCCAACTTACATTGATTTTAGACTGGTATAAACAAGAGGAAAGCCAGGCGGCTATAATTCAAATTCAGTTATGGTTTCATTTTAAGATATGTTTTCATCGGTATGCCAGACTGATCACTGCTTTTCAAAATTGCTGCCTTTTCTATCTCAAAATGAGAAACATGTTGTAAGAAAGACAGACAAAATATTTTAATTATTTTGGTGGAAAAAACAATATGTGATAAACTGTTCTAAGACTGTATCCTCCCTTAGGGTACATCTACACTACAGAGGAAGATTGAAGCTGCTCCTGTCAATCTTCCAGGGTTCGAATTAGTGGTCCAGTTAAGACAGCTAATTCAAAGTGAGGGGGCACTCTGGTCAATGCTGGTAGTCCTGCTTTCATGAGGAGTAAGGGAAGTTGAAGGAGGAGTGGGTCAGTTTTGGCCCAATTAGGACACATTCAACTATTTAAACAGGTAACCTTTTTCAGACATAGTTTAGCAGGGGCCTTATTTTCCATTCTTTCTGTAAACCAAGTCCCCATATAATGGAAGCTGTGGATACACATAAAACCAGTATTAGGCCCAGTTTTGCATTTACAGTCTGAAATATTTTTTCTAACTTGACTTTTCTTTCCTCACAAAATTAAAATACTGTAGACTGTACAGTTACCATAGAAGTGCTAAGCTTGGATATTTCACTAGTTTGCTTAGGTAACAATGTTGGAAGTGACTACTACAGCATTAGAAATGTAAACTTTCAAGCATTTTATCCTCCAAGCTTTTGTACAAAACCAATGATTTAGAGAATATAAGATACATCACCATGGTATGAAACAATATGACTTGCTATACTTTGGTTCTCTTTTTTAAAAGAAAATATTTGGGATGGTCCATAGAATTAACCTCAAACAGTGAAAGTAAGTGAGCTCACAAACAAGAAATATTTGGGATTATAAATGCAAAATCTTTATCAGATAAGATTATTTAAAATATGAAAAGTAATATATTAAGAAGTCAGCAATTTCAGTACTTGATCTGCATATACTGTGACTGGAGGATATATGTACATTCCAGTAGTTATATACACTGATAAACTGCTAACTAACATCTGTCTGCTCTATCCTTTCTTGTAGTTTCTCTGTAGTTTCTTGTAGTATCAGCTCCAATGTACCGTAGTCTGTTTACAACTAATTATGAACCAATTAGGCTGCATGCTTTGCACAGACTGAGACAAAAACAAAGACTTTAAAGTTTTAAAAAGTCTATCTTGAAAAAAGGTGCTTTTCAATTAAAATTACTCAGTATGCTATAATATTTTTCTAAAATACACCATTATTTTAACTTTGATCAGCCAGTCAACTCTAGTTTTTATGATGAAAAAAATACATAAATTAATCTCACTCAGCTCTTTTGAGCTTCATGATCTCACAAGGCTAGAGTCCTCTGATGTTATGTTGTATTGCCAGAGAGTTCTGTTTACTTACTGGTGTTACTTTGCATAATAAGCTAAACTCTTTTCCCACTCCCATCCTTCCATTGAACAGGCTTCCTTTGCCTGCCTCTTCCCTCCCCTAGGTGAGCAAAGGAAAACAGCCAGATCTTCATAACATAAACTTAAGGAGTACTCATTAGCTTGAAAAAATAAGTACTACTAAGACATCACCTTGTTATTCCTGTCTAAGAGTAGGGCATTGACCCCTATCTGAGTACCTCGCAATCTTTAGTGTATTTATGCTCACAACTCCCTTGAGAAGTAGGAAAGAGTTATCCCTATTTTATCGATGAGGAATGCAGGCAGAGACTAAGGTTACATCCACACTTATGACAGCATGTACAGTACATACACCACACACACCTAGCATGGATGAAAATAGCCTAGACATCGAGGCACTGCTTAAGCTAGAAAACACTCTCCAGAACTTTAGGTCATATACATTACATGGCTTTCCTCATGCACAAACACTGCCTTTTTTTAAAAAGCAAAAGTTAGGAGTCCACTGCCAGAGTTTTTGTCAACAATTGGCAAGGTACCAAGGAAAGGTTCTGGCAACTCTCCACCTTCCAGGAGTTTCTGCTGCCTTCCCCAACCACAGCCTTTCACTGTAACATGTAACTTCACACAGCAGTGTGGACTCAGTCTGCTTTTTAATGCAGCATGAAGCTTCATGTACTCTACATGCCACTGCCATTGTACACAAGGTCTGGGTAACTTGCCTAAGATTAAATAGGAAAGCCTGTTGCAGACCAAGCAATTGAACCAATGTATCAAAGTTCCAGATTGGCATCCTGAGCACTGGACTATCTTTTCTGTGTACTAGCTGAAGGGAGAACTTTAAAACTCTTTGTTAAGTCTAGATCACAAACCACCATTCACCACACTATTCCCAGAATCAAAAGTCTCATCTTAAGATGCATTTTATTGGCCCCTAGGCCTTCCAGGTGCCTTCTATTTCCAGCCACATTTTTTACCTGGCCTCAGAATTTTCTTAACTCATCCACAATTTTTTACCTCCTTTACCAATCCTGGGTTTCAGTTTTGCTAAGTCTTTCAGTAATAGATTTTAGGCTTTTTCATTCAAAATGAGACACAAACTTCCAGTCTCCCTCCCCAAAAAGTTTGTATAAAACTTCAGATCCCTTCAAAGCACCCTCTTCATTAAGGAAAGGTGGAGTATTACACATTCCAGTAATTTGTTCTGCAGATGAAAAATTACCATCAATTGTATTGTAGTCACTATTAAATGGTCAGTGTCAATTACTACTGTACTAGACAGTAGTGAGAGAGAGAGAGAGAGAGAGAGAGAATTTTTTCCTATAGTTTGAACAGAAATGGATAATGAATGACATTGGGAAATGCTGACCTTCACAAAAAAACAAACTCTTCTGTCTGAATTACAGTTAAATTGAACTTTTACTAGTTTACAACCATGGCCTGGAAAATAAAACAAAATAAAGCCACAATATTATTTCCAGTTTAATTTCTTGCAGAAGAGTGAGTATTAGACAGTTTAAGACAGACCATTAATTTCAAAGAGACAGTTGCACATTTATTACTGCTTAGCTAAGCTCCCTGCCAATATGTTCTTTGCTAATGACAGCTGATTAGAAGATCAATGTTGTTGTATTTTAATTCTTCAGTGTCATGAGTTGGTCCTAAATATATTAGTCTAGCACTAGGTTTATTATCCCAAAACATTGACATTGAGAGAATTGCTTCTGATTCCAGAATTAGAAACATTATGTACAATGCAATGGATAAGGAGAATTTGGGTCATGCTGTCTTTTCCTCTTTTAAGGAATAGAAATAATTATTTTTATAACTGTTTCTAAATAGAATAAGTTATTTCTGTTTCACAGGAAATTTCAATGTGATGTTTTATTATTATTTGGAATTAAAAAGTTAGAAATTATGGAATTTCTCAAAAGAATTTCAATTCCTAATCAACTCTAATCAGCTACTGGCAACCTGTTAGAGATTGTCAGGAAGCATAGCCAATGTTATCTTGGCTCTGTTGGAAGAAAAGGAATGATTCTGGTGGAATCATTGTTATCTGAGGAATTCTCATGAATTCTTGTTGCATTTTTTCTAGCTGGCAGCACCAGGACAATGTTCCAAAGTTCACAGTGACATGGTAGACATCTGGAGGGTATATGGGTAGTAACTACTATGTAAGCTGGTTATTTTTCTACTTGCTTGCAGCTGATTCAGAGATAGCCCTCTCCCACTTGGCAAACCAGCAAGTGAATTTTGCAATTCACAGTTGAAATCAGGGTTAGAAAACCCACCTGGAATGCCAATCAACTTACTATAAAGCTAAATGCTTTTCAGCATATACAAAAAATAGAGCACTGCACAGATACATATTTATACTGGTAAATGCAGATAACCACAGATATAAATCCACTGCACAGATACAAATTTATACTGGTAAATGCAGATAACCACAGATATAAATCTGTATCCACAGAACCACCAGTTCCCAGGGCTCTCCTGGGAACTGCAGCTGCAAAAAGAGCAGAATGTGGGGCTGCCATTCTGAAGAGTAAATACCCTGCACCAGCAGCTCTTCCTAGCTCAGCTGTAGCACCCTCAGCCCTCCCCATCCCTTCCACACAGCTCTCTGTTTCCTACCTGGGGGCATGCACAGTGCTGGAACTGAAAAGCGTGACCAGCGACAGCTGCTGGTGAGCCTGGTGCCTATCCGAGTGGGCAGGGATGAGAGCAGTATAGTTGTACTGGAGGAGCTGCCAGCATGGTGGGCTGACTCCTGGGAGCAGCAGCCCCACATTCTGCTCCTTTTCCCACTGCAGTTCTGTGGATATCTGCATCCACACATATAAATTTGTATCTGTTCAGTGAGATCTACAAATAGATGAAAAAAAACTGTCCAGAGATAGAGACCTGATACAAGATGTATGTATATAAAGCTTACAGCTATACACACACACACCTACAATTACCACAATTTTCAGAAACCTTCATGCTTTGAAGTAAATTATAAGGGTAGATGCAGTATTCAGAGGAAGTTACCTACTGTAGAAAAAAATAATATTCACAGGCAGATACACTTGTTTTTATATCATCTTATTTCTAAATTGCTAGTTTCCCTGCTAAGCTGTCTGTAGTAAAGATTACCAGACATTTGTACCTGGCTATTTATCAGATAGGCCTTTCAGATTTTAACATTTCTGTCTTAAAGACCATCATCTGGTATTATCGGATGGAAACTTACCAGTAAGCTCAAAACAACTGCCAAATGTTTGGGCTAGAATTAAAAAAAAAAAAAAAATCTTATTGCCCACTCATAACAGTCACATACAATTCATACCTGATGTGCTAGTTAACAGCAGAAATTCAAATCTGGTGCTTTGCTTATAAAGTAGTTACCACACCAAGTAGTACCAAGCATTTCATCAGCAGCATTTGGTAACACCAAAGCTCTAACTATGAAAAAGATGAAGTGAAATCATGAGGTTGTATAAAGAAAAGTAGGGGAGCCGATTGTTGCTGAGCTGAGCTATGAGCTTCCTTCTTTGATGGTGAGTTTAATATTTTCCCTGCCAAATCACTCCACATCCATGCAACATGACTATTAATGTATCATCAGTAATAGATTGAGCATCACATAAAGGATGCCTAATTTTTGAATACCATTACCAATAATATATTCAGGTAAGACTGGTAAGGTAAGTGTTTACTAATTTTGAAGTGGCAAGATCACGTCAGGGTTCAAATATTAATTCATGAAGAATTACATTTCATTCAGTATTCTTCAGAGCTATTCAAGATATAAAAAATCCCACAAAGATACAATCAAATATTATGTCCTCCCTGAACAAACATTTTTATACTGTACTCACATTAGCCTGAATGTCTGTATGCAGGACTATACACATTGTTCAGATTAGCAGGCAGAGACCAGCGGTAGCTACAAATTACTGGTATGTAAAAGCAGATAGACAAAATTAATATTAAATTTACAGTAACTAGTAAAGATTGTAAGGCAAAGTCTGCAATGCATCTTAGTACTATTCTATACCCTGAAACAGAATAATCTATTATGAGGACCTTTCAGTGTCTGAAATCTGTGGCCTGATCCATCCCCTCAGTCCTGTTTAGTAAATTTATATGAATTCTTAGCCACTTCTATTCTTTTATATAATGGTAGAGCAGGTTGGCCTGTTCCTCCCACAATCACACTAATCATACCATAAAAGTGTGATTACTTGCTTAATATTATTCTTTCCTATCTCTGCAATAGTCCCCAGACTATATTGCATTTACTACCTTTCATAGTTAAATAAGAGGGTCAAGCGATGGATGTTTGCTTACACTGCATATGCAATTATGATAGTTTTTAATTACAAGATCACATATTATTTTTTCCACACAAGTCCTGCATTGCTCAGTGCACAGAAGGGACACGGTGTGTTTTTTGATGGTGAAGTACTTCACAAATATTAATTTGTTTTCAAAATACCCATGTGAAGTGAAAGAGTATTATCCCCATTTTACAATCCGGCAGCTCAGGCACCAATTTTGGGGTGTCTAGTTTAAGACTCCTAGGACTTAATTTTGCAGAATTTAGCTTTATATAGAACTTGGTTGGTCCACAGCTATCATTTAGTACAGTTGTGTCTCAGTGCTCAGTGCCTATGAAAGTCAGACCAGAAGGTCTCAAACAGGCACTAGAAAATAAGGAATATGTAACTACTGTCCACCTGTGAAAAGCTTGGTTTGGATGACATCCCATAGGAATTCTAAGGCAGATTCAAAGAGAATAAAACTTGTATCTAAAGGGGAGGGGAAAGATGTTATGAGCATATGGTTTCTACAATTCCAGACGGATGTGGATGAATTGGAGAGGGTTCAGAGAAGAGCAATGAGAACAGTTAAAGGGCTAGAAAACATACTTTATTAAAATGAACTAAATAGCCTGACCTTCTTGAATCAAAAAAATAGCAGTGGTCAAGAGTCCCATATATATGTACTGAACAGGACTGAGGTGATGGGCTACAAATTTTAGACAGTGTGTCTAACAAAGCAACAAGGCCAAGGCATGACTATATTACAATCTATCAATACGAGGGATGTGATACTGCTTAACTGGTTAACCAGTTAACCTAACTGGTGGGTGCTGGAGCAGCTCCCTGCTGGCCCATAAGGGCCCACAGCAGACAGGGGTTGCTCTCATCCAGACTCCCAGAATCCCACCCTAACATTGAACCAGTTAACTGATTAACTGGGATTTTACATCTCTAGTCAGTAACTACATGGCAAACATTTAATAATGGGCTCTTTAATTTTACAGAGAAAGGTATAATATGATACAACATCTGGAAGCAAGACAAATTCAGATCAGAAATGAGTATAATTTTTTTAAATTGCAATATTAGCCATTAGAACAATCAAGAGTTATGACTGATTCTCTGTCACTAAATTTTTAAATCAAGGTTGGATGTTTCTCTAAAAAATCTGCTGTAGGAATTATTTGGGGAAAGTTCTATTGCCTTTGTTATATAGATCAGACTAAATCACAATGGTTTCTTCTAGCCTTAACACTTACGATTTTACAAAGGCTCCCCCTGTTAATTTCAAATCTCCAAAGAACAAAGGCATCAAAGCATCTAGGGAAAAAAAGTAGTCACCAACATCTTTTTTCTCTAGCTCTTTTCCTGGAAAGAACTGAACTATTTTGCTGATTGACATTCCCCAGGGTACATTCTGCACTGTTGAACAGCTGTGTCCCTTCACTTCTCTAGCCTGGTGTGCCTTTTACACTGCTTTGCTGTCTAAACATTCACTACTGGTCTGCTAACATAGCCTTTAGCATGGAAATTCACTCCCACCTTAATACATGAGCACTCAGACCAGTCATTCATGAATTACATAAAGAATAATATCTGCAAATTCTTAGTCACAGTGTTATCTCCCCAGAAAAGTGTGTTTTATACTGTTTATTACACTATTAAACACTGCAAGCTCATAAAAAGTCAGCCATTCATCAAAGGGAAATGGTACATGCATCAGGCTTGCTTATCCCAAGTGGAGTATCCCCACACACTTTATTAATCCAAAAACAGTGGTTAAGAAAAATAAGATAAGTATATAGACTACAGAAAGAGTTTCAGTGATTACACATATTGATTCATAGAAGCAGGATTGGTTACAGAAGAAAATAAAAGAGCAATACACAAGCAAACACCTAAATTAACAAGCTAAGTGAATTTAAAAGCAAATTTTTTCCTCACATTATGCTGAAATAAAGTTCACAAACTGTCTCCTTTCAGCCTGGGACTGTTTACTTCAGTTCTCTGAGAATTAATGTTATGAGCAGAGAGATGGGAGGAGTAAAGGTGAATTGGAGGTCACTGCCTCTCATTCTTACCGAAAGTGTGTAGGCAACACAATTTTTTTAATTGTCCTCAATTTGAGGTTTGAATTGTCCTGTAATTAACTGTAAATTTCTTGTTTATATCTTCCCATTGCTAAAGAAAGTCTGAGTTTTACTCATGAAAGCTCATGACCTAATAAATTTGTTCGTCTCTAAGGGCATCTCTACACTAGGAAATTATTTCAAAATAACTTGTTAAAATAATAATGCCCAAAATAACTATTTTGAAATAAAGTGTCAACACTACAGGAAAGCTTCAAAATTAGTCCGAGGCAGGTTCCCTTAACGTGGACATGCTATCTCAACTTAGAGCCCCAGGAAGCATGGGGAAAGGGGGGAGTAATTACTTTGAATGACTCTGGGGAATAGTTATTTCAAAATAGCAGCAGTGGAGCATCCATGCTACCGATATTTTGAAATAGGCGTTAAAACAGGAGTTTTTATTTTGAAGTAACCAGCCTCTTATTTCAAAATACAGTAAAACTCCATTGGTCTGGCATCCAATGCTCCGGCACTCCTGATGGTCCAGCACCATCAGGAACCTGGAAGTGCTCTGGCTGCCGGACAATTGGAGCTGCTCTGCACCCGGCTTCCCCGATTCAGCCGCTGCTGAAACTGACCAGCAGCTGAATCGGGAAGCCGGGGCAGAGCAGCTGAGTGCTGCCGGGTTGGTCCCGTGGCGCTGCCTCGGGCTGCGGGACCAACCCGGCAGCACCAGCTGCTCTTGGGGATGCCTGGGAAGAGCAGCTGGAGTGCTGCGGGTTGGTCCCGCAGAGCTGCAGCGCCGAGGCGGCGCTGCGGGACCAACCCGGCAGCACCCCAGCTGCTCTGCCCCAGGCGTCCCCAAGTCAGCCGCTGCTGAAACTCAGCCGCTGATCAGTTTCAGCAGCAGCTGACTTGGGGCGCCTGGGGCAGAGCAGCTGGGGTGCTGCGGGTTGATCCGTGGCGCGCTCATCGGTGCTGCGGGACCAAACCAGCAACACCCCAGCTGCTCTGTCCCAGGCGTCCCCTAGAGCAGCTGGGGTGCTGCCAGGTTGGTCTGGTAGCGCCGCCCCTCAGCGCTGCGGGACCAACCTGGCAGCACCCCAGCTGCTCTGGCCCAGGCGTCCCCAAGAGCAGCTGGGGTGCTGCCGGGTTGGTCTCGCAGCGCCGGCGCGCTACGGACCAACCCGGCAGTACCCCAGCTGCTCTGCCCCAGGCGTCTCCGATTCAGCCGCTGCTGAAACTGACCAGCAGCCGGACTATCAGAAGGGGGGGCTATGAGGGGTCTGGGGTGGCACCCCACCACCCCATCCCAGACCTCTCATAGCCCCCCCTTCCGATAGTCCGGCATATCTGATAATCCGGCACCCCCTGGGTCCTAAAGGTGCCGGATTATTGGAAGTTTACTGTAATGGGTTTCATAATGTGGATGCTCCACTTGTTATTTCAAAATAAGGGGAGTTATTTTGAGATAACTCCCTAGTGTAGACCAGGGCTAAGGTGCCACAATACTGCTCATTGGTTTTAAAGTTACAGACTAACACAACTACCTCTCTGGAACAGCTTAAACCAGTGATAGCTCTAGAACTGGGCTACAGTGCCAGTGAGTCTGTCTCTGGAAATAAAAATAGTTTGCACCCGCTTTTCTTAACTCTGTAAAATGGCATACTGCAGACACATATACTTTTACATTTACAATGTTTATACAAATGTCATCAGTATAATACTCAAATTATAACTTTTCAAATGATACCTCACAAAGCATACTTTGTATAAAATATATCATAGTCTTGTAAAACAGTGAGCATAATAGTACAGGAGCTTCAGGGGGTAGCAGAGTTAGTCTGTTACAGAAAAAAACAACAAATGGTCTGGTAGCACTTTATAGACTAACAAAACATGTAGCTGGTATCATGAGCTTTCGTGGGCACAGCCCACTTCTTCACATGACTAGAGTTATGAGTAGGGGATTGAAAACTGAAAATAAATAGGACTGTCATACTGACATTTAAAAAAACACACACACTACATACTTCAGTCTGAGGCAGACACACTGAATGGAAAGTTTCAATCAAAACAACTAGACCCAGGAAGACCTGAACCTGAGGCTAAAAAAAATCTTTTATGGTAGACTAATGGCAATTAGACAGGAGAAAGTGAAAACCATTCAGAGGCACTTGATCTTAGTCAAGATGGAAGAATTAGGAGCAATGGCTGGCCAAATTATTTCAGAAAAAGCTAAAAAATGTAGGGGGAAGACTCAAATTACTTAATCCAAAATCTCTTCAACACCAACCAGATTCTAGTGGATTAAAGTTGAGGCAGGAGCCATAATCTGGATTTACAAAGGGACTTGGGTACCTAACTACTACTTAAGGTACCACTAGCGTTCACAAGAACACCCACTCACCTGAGGCATTTAGACTGAGTTACCTAAATTTTCACAATAAAAGATCCCTACAAACCTGTGTTTCAGTGGCTGGGCATGTCACAACTTGAACCCTATCCATTACTGAGCATCCAAACAGGTTAAAGTGTTCTTCTACTGGTTTATGTACGTTATCTTTCTTGATGTCTGATTTGTGTCCATTTACCTTTTGGCACAAATGCTGTCCGGTTTGGCCAATATACATGGCAGAGGGGGCATTGGTGGCACTTGATGGCATATATCATGTAAGTGGATGTGCAGGTAGATGAAACCCGGATGCTGTGGCTTATGTGGTTAAGTCCTGTGATGGTGTTGCTTGTATAGTTATGTGGACAGAGTTGGAAATGGGATTTATTGTAGGGATAGGGCCCTGGATTATTGTTTCTGTGGTGTGGTGTGTAGCTGTTGGTGAGTATTTGTTTCAGGTTGGGAGCTGTCTGTAGGAAAGAACTGGCCTGTCTCCCAAGGTGTGCAAGAGTGAAGGATCATTTTCCAAAATAGGTTGTAAACTGTCAGTGATGCATTGGAAGAGTTTTAGCTGGGGGTTGTGTGTATTCTGTTCGGTGGTGTTCTGTTATTTTCCTTGTTGGGCCCATCCTGTAATAGGTTATTTCTGAGTACTCATCTGGCTCTGTCAATCTGTTTCTTCACTTCTCCAAGTGAGCATTTTAACTTTAAGAATGTTTGATAAAAATCTTGGAGATGTTTGTCTCTGTTTGAGGGATTGAAGCAGATACGGTTGTATCTTAGTACAAATAAATATACTACATTTGTATACTACTTGTGCTACATTGATGATATCTTCATCATATGGAACAGAAAGGAGACCCTTGAAGAATTCCACCAGGATTTCAACAATTTCCATTTCACTATCAACCTCAGCCTGGATCAGTCCACAAAAGAGATCCACTTCCTGCTATCAAATACGCTATGATATATGCCATAGTATGCCAGCAATGCCCCGGTGTCATGTATATTGATGAAACCAGTTGGTCTCTGCACCAAAGGATATGGATACAAATCAGACATCAAGAAAGGCATCATACAAAAATCAGTAGAACACTTCCATCGGTCACAAATGTAAAAGTGATCATCCTTTTACAAAAAAAACCCCAAAAAACCAAAACACCACAGACCACAAAAAGAAACAGCAGAGCTGCAATTCATTTGCAAATTTAACACAATCAAAGTTGGACTGAATAAGGATTTACAATGGTTATCTCACTACAAGGGCAATTTTTCTTCTATAGGTATTCATACCTCTCCATCAGTTGCTGGGAGTGAGCCACATCCAACCTGACTGAATTGGCCTAGTTAACACTGGTCATACACTTGGCAAGTAACTCCCTTCTTTCAGTATCTAATGCCCAAATAAATCTGTTAGTCATTATTGTGCCACAGGACTCCTCGTTGTTTTTAGAAAATAGAGACTAAAGAAGTCTAAGGTAAAAATGAAGACACATCCTCACGATAGATCATTTCAGCTAGACTATACTAATATTTACAAATTAGAGATGATTTCACAGAAAACCTTAAAAGCTCCTTTTACTAATCCGATGAGATTTAAGTCAATAAAGGAATGCTATCTACAATATATAAACATTACAGAAAAATATTCTTTCCTAAAAATAGAAAAATCCTTGAAGTAGAATATTGATATAATTCATAGTGGCTATTTAAGCAAACTAATTATAAACTTTTTAAAAAAGTTTTCCTGTGAATGCTTATTTAAATCTTTGTGTTATTCTGCGCTTTTGTTTTTTCAAACTTTTCCTCCAAACTGTTCATTTTGAGTTGTTTTTTATCCTCCTATAGGTTATGAAAAGATTTCCAGAAGTGAATGCCTACTTTTGTAGCTCTATTATGTTTTCTATTTTTAATTATGATGACAAAGTAAAAAGAATTGGGATAGGCAAAGAAAAAATTATTGGAGCCAATGTTGCTACAAAAAGGAGAAGAACATGTAATTTCCATTTTATGAAGTGTTTTAAAAATAATTTAAAAAGAGCAATTAGAGATACTCAATACAGTCTCATATACATTGAGGCAAAATGTATATGACAAAAATTTAAGTGATCAAGAAGATCCTTCAGGAAATGCTACAAGAAGTGTCCCAAAGTGCATGAAGTATAAACAAGTTATACAGCAGATATGAGAAGCACTCTTTTTATACACTTCAGTAAAATATTTTATAATGCTAATTAGCTTGGTTTGCCACAATTCCAAGTATAATTCTCTCTTGGGAACAGGTTATCAAAGCCATCAGTTGAGCTCATATTCACCTACACACACATAAATTAACACAACACTTGAGTAGCCCTGAGATTTGGCTCAGATGGTGAAAAAAATGTAGATCTAGAAAGCAGAGTAACAATGGAAAACTTTAAAAAGAATTATCATCAGGACTCGCCAAGTGGCGTCGAGCCTTGCTCGCCAGCCATGTGCTACCGCGGGCTGCACATGCGCTGACCATGCTGCGCAGCCGCACCGGGCTAAAATCTACTTGCCATGAGTGAGTAGATTACATTAATTGTCGAGCCCTGATTATCATATATATATATACAAGTATCACATATATATAGTATCATGAGCTTTCGTGGGCAAAATCCATTTCCTCAGATGAGCAGAGACTGGAAAGCTTTAAACGTATTTAAACGTAAAGGGCTTGCCATGATGCATAATGACATAAGGGTATGTTCAAAAGTATATATAATCTCTCAGCAATAAATTACCAACAAGCCAATCCTCCAGAATTCCCCCACAGAAAACACTGGGAGGGGACTATTCATTTAAACAATTAGTAAACCATTTTAAATGCAATACTTCTTTCCCACACAAAAAAAATCTGATGTTAGAATGCTTCCCATCTTTCCACAGAAGGAATATCTGGAATGTAAATAGTAATGGCTGGACCCAAAAAGGAAATTAAGTACAAAGCAGCATATTTATCTCCCCTTTTTAATTCTTCCTTCTCCAAAAAAATACTACATCAGAACCAGCCTAGAAAGGATGAATGGACTTGGCTTCTTCTAGAGTTCATCAGGCCATTATACATTGCTCCAAGCTCATGCCAGCCTAATGCATGGCAATAAGCTTCACTGACAGCAAATTGGCTGCTTGGTTCTTCATTTAGCCTTTCTTAGGGCAAGTCTACAATACAGACATATCTATAGTATGCTCAGGGGTGTGAAAAATCCCCACCCCTGACTAACATAGCCCTGTCTACATGGGGGTTTAGGCGGGTATAACCACTGTTCCCAATAAGTTGCACTGCAG
This sequence comes from Rafetus swinhoei, assembly GCA_019425775.1. Classification (NCBI taxonomy): domain Eukaryota; kingdom Metazoa; phylum Chordata; order Testudines; family Trionychidae; genus Rafetus; species Rafetus swinhoei. The sequence continues at coordinate 64,183,141 of CM033427.1, forward strand.
CACAGTTTCACAGGTGATTAATCAGCCCCTCCCAGTCAGTCAGCTCCTATCACCTGTGAAACTGTGCTGCTGCCCAGCTTAGAGAGAACATTGGGAATAATTATATCAACAGGAGAGCTCTTCCAGTCAACACAGATATCCCTTTCTCAGGATATGGCTAGACTGCGGGGGGGGGGGGAGGAGGGCTTGGGACACCAGAGGTATCCCAAAAAACTCCACTGCATCCAGGGAACGCGTTTGCTCTTTCGCTTTTTTTTGCAGAAGAGCAAATACGCTCTTTCAGAAGCCCCTGTATTCCTCATTCCATGAGGAAGAAGGGGGCTTTCAAAAGAGCGGCTTTTTCCAAAATTTGGCCCAGTCTAGATGGGCCAAATTTCAGAAAAGCCTCTTCCAACAGAAGTATTGGAAAAACATACTCAAAATGTGCAGCGCATTTTGCTTATCTTTTTTCCAATAGAGCCTGGCAGTCTAGACATACCCTCAGAGAAGGGCATCAATTTTCTGTACACCAATAGGAGATGTTCTCCCATTAGCTTAGTCATGTCTTCACTAATATGCAACAATAAAGCAGTTACACCACTGTAGAACTAACGTGAAGAAAAGCCCTTTGATTTGTGCCCTGCTGATTTTAGTTCAGTGCCAGCCAGTACACTGGTGGTCCCCCAAGCCTGTAAGACTGACTGTGGAGAGTGCTGGGCCAGGCTGGCTTTTACTTCTATGGCGTCATTTAAAAAAAAATTCTGGGAGAACAAAGTTGCCAAGCATCCCTGCTTATATCTCCCTACTGAGGCCATGGCTGCTCATGAGGGTTAGCAGACTAGTCCCATCTATGAGGTGGAAGGGGAAATGTCAAGAGGGTTCTTCCCTCAGGAGTGCAGTAGATGGGAGCAACTGACTGGGAGGAGGGGTTTCTCACTAGGGCAGGGCCTAGGACTTGGTTTGTTTTATGCTTATTTCCTGACCCAGCCATTGCTGGCATGGAGAGGGGTGTGGCACCACTGTAGAACTAATGTGAAGAAAAGCCCTTAGAAAAGTCAGTGATCTTTTATCTTCCTCCCTCATTTGAATAACGTGGGAACCACCCAAGCTTTTAAAGATAATTGATTAGTTAACGTATGCCACCAGCTGCATTGCCTCAAGACAGGATCTTGACAGACCTGATTAGCTAAAGAGAGTTGGTTAGGGTCAGCCAGGCTAGGAAGGCCCTGGAGAAAGGTAAGGTAGGGAGTAGTACTAGGAGTGAATCTGGCAATGGTTTGGTCAACCACATTGTCAGCCCCTCTCCACGGCCATTTATCTTGGCACCCTAGGTGACCGCCTAGGTCGCCTGTATTGACGGGCCGCCACTGGCCTCTTTTGAAAGAGGCTTGTAGTCTAGACGTAGCCTAAATGAATCTGCATTTGGGAACTCTTGGATGATAATAGTTCGGGTAATGGGATAGAGGTTGTGATCCCTAGAAACCATGCAATAATTGGATGCCCTGGTGACAGGATTGATGTAAAAACCTACACAAACTGAATGATCAGGTTGAGGATAACCTGGTTTAGAAATTTACCTGCTGTTTATTTGTCATAGTCTGCAAGGTAAATATAGCTATTTCTCCAGATCTAATGTTCAAACCTCTCTCCCTATGAAGAATTTATTTCACGTTTACTGTGCTTAGCATAAACAAAATATCTTGCAAACAATTTGAACATTTGGAAGTAATCTCCAATATACCAACACACAGGCTTCTCCCACTATTAGCATTTCTGTTTAAAATGTTTGATGTGTCATATTGTGTGAAGTTAGTGGCACAAAAGATACATTTTCAAAGCAAAATATGAGGCGTTACAGGTGTCTTTCAATGTTAATAAGGTGAATGTATGGAACTTTCATAGCTCTGCTTAGATGTTACCCCCCTGTACTTGAAATGATGAATTCCAACAAAGAATGCCCAGAAGCATGATTTGCAATGAAGATACAAACATACAGATCAACGAGAAGTCCTGTGGCACCTTATAGACTCACAGATTTATTGGAGCATAAGCTTTCATGGGCAAAGACCCACTTCATCAGATGCATGTGACATGCATGTGACATGCATCTGATGAAGTGGGTCTTTGCCCATGGAAGCTTATGCTCCAATAAATCTGTGAGTCTATAAGGTGCCACAGGACTTCTCGTCGTTCTTGCAAATTCAGACTAACACGGCTACCCCTCTGATTATGTGATTATGTGATTCTGAATCACATAATCACATAATCATTTTAGCCATATTTTAATCTGCCATTATAAAGCAACAAAGTATTATAGTATTCTACAACAATGGTTCAAAGAACTACACAAGTGATATTGCCACATTGTGCAGTGTTTCCCTTCCCTTCATGAATTATTGCCATGTTTGGGTACAGCACAACCCTTAGTATGTACCATATTGGTCAAGTAATGGAAAAAGAAATATCCCTTGGGTTTTCACTGTATCTCCAGATTTCTAAAAAGGGATGTAAAGGCAGAGAAGGTTTATTAACAGATAAAAGCTTATGCACTATTTTTTCTGAACTGAAATATCTAGAGGAGCTGCCAACTGTCTCTCTTCCCATTCCTCTGGGGCATTAAGTAATTTAATAATTCCAAGGCCTTACAGAGTTATAGTTATAATTAAATAGGCTACCAAAATCAAAATAAACAAATGGTGAATATGCTAGCCTTATTTGTGATATAGTATCAGCAAGTCAGAAGACTACATTAGATTTTAACAAATGAATATATCCCCAACAGCTATAAACCAATCAGAAAGTTGTATTAAACCGAAAGTTCTTCCCTCTTCCACACAGTAAACATCCCATGAGGAAGCTGTATTTATCTAGAAGTTCATTTTTAACAAAGAGTACTTTCCTGGGTCAATGACAAAATAGTTCTGAATCTAGAAATCCCTCTATTTAGTACTAGACAGAGTTGGACAGGGGACCCACAGACTCAGGGTAGTAGGCTCTGAGATTTCTGCTCCTGAAACTGGAGAAAATTCAGCAAAGGGAACCTCATGATGTTTTCCTTCCACAAAACCCTGTCATGGATTTGTCAGCAGGATGGGACAATATTATAGCCTGTTTTAGGTTGCCTTTCAAATTTTCTTTATCCTGTGTAATATTGTATTAATCCTCACTTTAAAGTCACATTAGCCATTTCTTGGTTCTTTCATCATTTTTCTTCAAAAGAGGTATAATCTTTTGTCCCTTATTTACAGTACTCTGTAGTATTCCTACAGCCTTTTCCTTATGTTTTAATACTTCCTCCCCGTGTCATCATTGGGAGGGGTTTTTTTTTCTTCCCCTCTGAGTAAATTCTAAATAATCAATTCAGGATTTTGCCCCTCGTGTTATGAATTCTTCAAATTTACTTCCCTAACACACTAGCTTGCTGCATTCTGTGAATCCATCTGCTATATTCAAGACATTTGTATCCTCTTATTCTAACCTCTTTACATTTTCTGGCAGTCATCTTTAGTAGTTATTGTTTCCTTTGATTTTGCCTCTGACTGGAGTTTCTCTTGTTTGAATCAGAACAATCTTCTACATGAACAATGTATTTCTGGCTGTATTTGTTAACCAACAGTTATTAAGAACAAAAGCGAAAGTTCCCTTTGAGCACACAGTCTAGACACTTACAGTAATTTTAGTGTAGATCCAAGGATTTTTCTATCTTACTCTGCTCAGGTCCTGGTGGTCTGTATCAAATAGCTCTGCTGGGTTCTCCTTTGTATCTATAAACAAACGAACAAAAGCTCTTAACTACAATATTACTCATTGGGTTATAGCTTGGTGGCTTTGTAAATATTTTATCATACAATGCCACCTCACCACTTCTTTTTATATCTTGTAATAAATACATAAAAGAGAAAAAACATATCAGTTTTGCTCTTCCCAGAGGTCTGCAGTTCCAAATGATAATGCCATTTTCCATAGTTCAATAGATCCATTCTGAGAGGCACTAATCTTTAAAAGTTTCAGAGTTTCAGACACTGGGTTTGTGGCAAGTTAATACTATTTTAATCTAATCAGCAAACAAAATTGAAACAAGATGAAAACATTGTATATACATTTTCAGAAACATTTTCTTTGGTTTATTGACTGAAAGACCACCAGAGAGTTACCTACATCCATGTTCCCAGATGTAAGATCTTACATACAAGCAGCAGATATGTAAAATCAATTATATCCACTGACTATGCATCTGAGAACTCTCAAGACTAGATGTTATTTCAGGAAAGGTGAAAAATACCAAATTTGAAACATTTCCAAAATTTGGAAATGGGGTGAGAGTAAAATAGGGAAAAATACAAATAAGGTGGGAAAGGGATAAAATGGAAGAAGAATGAAAACAAAACAAATATACACAAATACTGTAACAATACCAACACTATATTTTAAATGATCTTTACTACCAATGACATTTTTTCTAGTACTATTTTCATCTGCATTTTCCCCACATGCAGAATGAGATGTAACTCAGGCCATCTGGTTGGTACCTGAAATCTAGTTGTTGCCCCGATACTTATTTCTGCAGATACAAAATGTGGGTACAAATGGCTTAGTTGCAATGTTTTGAAAATTCAGCCTATTTGAACTTACATTTCTGTTTGCAGTGCTCCATTTACAATGGAAGATTAGACCCATGTTTAAAAACAAAAATTATTCATACTGTGATACACACAAGGAGAAATACATGGAAATGAAGAGAAATGAATGAAGTTTAAAATTTACTCTCTGTATTTCTCCTACATAGTGTGATAAACTATAACTTCCAGACAGTACTTTTAGCAGTAGTATCATTTATCAAGTTATTCCCCATTTTGTAGTTACATGTTTGATTTTTCCTGTCTTTGATGAATTTCTTCTTGTTGATTTCAGATCAATTCTCCAAAATATTGACTAGTTTTGGACCAAGGATAGACCCTTTCAATGCCCCATTAAGTATGTCTTCCCATTTGATAGCGAAATATCTTACTATTCTTACTATCCCCAACGTGGTACCCGCGGGTGCCATAGCGCCTGCTGGGGCATTTATGTGCGCCCATCAAGTGCTCGGGGACGGCCCCGCCCCTGGCGCGTGGCGCATGCGCGGCGCCGGTCCTGGGCGCATGGGTGGCCCCACCCCCGGGCGCACAGTGAATGGGCGGCCCCGCGCCTGGGCGTGCGGCTCATGGGGTCGCTGGCCCCGGGCATGTGGCGCATGGGGGGCCCTGCCCCTGGGCGCATGGCGCATGCACAGCCCCGCCCCCAAGCGTGCGAGCGGCCCCACCCCCGGGCGCCCGGCAGCTCCAAAAGGTTGGGGACCACTGCCTTAGATTTTCTAAATGTATTGTTGTTATTGTTCTTAGTCTCTGGTTTCTATTCATTTCTTTCTTTAGGGTACGTCTACACAGCAGTGTTATTTCGGAATAACTGACATTATTTCGAAATAACATGGTCCGCTTCTACACTACAAGCAGTTATTTTGACATAACGTCAAAATAGTGTCGAGCTGAAGGATTTCTTACTCCAACTCCTGCAACCCTCATTTTAGAAGGAGTAAGGGATGTCAAAGGAAGAATGCTCTTTCTTAGACTTCCTCCTGTGTAGACAGCACCAAAAGCCGAATTAAGCTATTTCGACTTAAGTTATACAATTGACGTAGCTCAAATTGCGTAGCTTATTTTGGCTTGACCCCTACTGTGTAGATGTGCCCTTAGAATCATGCATCAGCTTTCATTTCACTTTCAACCTATTTGACTTCCGACTTCAGATTCACAACCAACTCCTCCTTGCTAGTCAGAATCAAGTCTAAAATTGTTGCTTCTTAGTACACCTTTTGAAATAAGAAGTGGTCTTCAACACATCAAGAATTTATTGACTATTTTGCCATATTATTTTTCCAATAGATATCTGTCTCTTGCTATGTGTCCCTGATAATTTATCCCTGGTCCTACCATCTCACTTAGTAACACAATTTAGGACTCTGTGAAGACAACCGTGAAATACACAAAGTTGGAAATTCATCTTTTCTGGGTAATGGAGCAAATTATAATTTCCTTAACCTCAAAAATAATAGAGAGCCCCTTTAAATAAAGACCTACTTCAGAGACTTAAAACTCATCTTTGACAATAACATCTAGTATTCAGTATACATACAGGAGGTAATATGCACTCTTTTTATTTAATCAGAAAACATGAAGACTGGATTTATCTGAGCTGTATTCTCAGACCCTGACTCATCCTAACTTTTATTGTTGTTTTCTTCAGATTCCACATTACTGCACATAACTTACATGGCCTTGCCCTCCAATATGTGACACAATCTTAGCTTTACTTTTAGTGATTTAATCATTTTAATTTTCAGGGAAGTAAAAACTCAAGTGAATCTCAAGTACAAAATGTGTCAAATAATGCAATAGTACCTTTCTTGTTCCTGCTGCTTCAACCACTATACAGAAAATCTTTGGAAAAAAATAGTTCATGACTCTGTTGCTTTTCAGTGCTACAAGCTATTCTCTCCTATTAGATCTTAAGGATTATTTGTTTCCAGGACCCAGCCACATCTTTTGCAGCCACATCGTTCTATTCTTTAGATTGAGGAAGATTCTCTCTCTAAATTTCCCTCTTCCAGAAAGAAGTAGCTAATTCTGCCAGCTCTGAGTAGAAGACCAGAAGGTATATCTGCTCCACTGTGATTAGATCTGTTGCCATGTTCTGCTTTCAGAATGCACACCTGACATATTCATTGTGACCAGTTGATGTATGCTTTTTAAAGCTATCATACTTCCATTCCTGAAATATGATCAGCTCCAGTGACTCTGTCAAAAGGCAGTACAAATGACCCTCCCCATAATAAACCTTAACGATGGAAAAGGAGGGAACTATAACATTCAGTTGACTTTTTTTGTAAAATTTAAAACCTTTTGTTTTATTTAATAAAATACAAATGGAAGCAATCCCTGGAATTATTCTGAAATTATCAGGGTCCAAAGTATTTGAAGCAGGTACTGTGTTTTACTTTGTGTTCTTTCAGCAATCTTAATCTTGATTGAAGGTGTTAGCATAATCCAAATAAATAATAAATTAACACAACAAAATTAACCAGACTGGCTACTAGGTTTCAAAGTGTTTCCTTAAATAGCATAGATTAATAAAGTCACAGAACTCAGGAAAGTTTTGCAACTATATTCCCAAAGTGAACATTCACAAGTAAAATAGTTGTTGTTGGAAAAGAAGCAGATGGTCTGATAATTTCATTGCTAAAATCTAAGGGTGCATTATTGTTTACTCTTGTAGCATAACAATTTGGAGATGAGAAATAAACCAACACAGCATTTTATTAAATTTAGCTTCCAGGGAATTGAGGGCCACGTGACAAAAGCCAACAGCTTGGAGGTAAACAGCATGTGTATCCCCACCTTTCTCTATGAGCCACTTCAGGAGTGTCTCATCAGGTCTTAGGACTTCTGCCACCTCCTGTATCTGGACAGGGAGTGGGACAAGGGCTGTCCAGTCCCTTCTCACCCAGGGTTTCTACACAGCCCCCGCCTTATACTCTAATATGACCAACAAGCCAGTCTGCGGAATGACCAATGCGGGTGCATTGTTTTCTCACCAAGGCCTTTGATAGACATAATTTACCATTAATCCATCTGTTCTTCCTAGGCAATTACATTTATTCTTAAGTTTAAAGCATTACAAAGAAAATAATATAAACAATATGCAAATTTAAACACACACTTTACACACCTGAAATCATCCATTGGCCTAGTAGGTCCAAGTCCTTCCCACTCTTTATCAGGATTAGGGCCCTCTGATAAAATGACGTGCGCTTGCTGATCAGAAAGAATACTCATTGGCTATGTCTACACTGCAGGATTCTTGCACAAGAACTGCTTTGCGCAAGAGTTCTTGCGCAAGAGCGAGTCCACAGTGCCATGTGCTTTTGCGCAAGAGATGTGCTTTTGCGCAAGAGCATCCATGGCAGTGTGGACACTCTCTTGCACAAGAAAGCTCTGATGCCCGTCCACATTGCCCTCTTGTGCAAGAGGGCTTATTCCTCGTGGGGAGAGGAATAATTCTTGTGCAAGAAACCCTCTCTTCTGAGGCTTTACTATAAATTTACTTGCACAAGAACGCACATGCAGTGTAGACGCTTCTCAAGTTTTTGCACAAGAACAGCCATTCTTGTGCAAGAAGCCTGCAGTTTAGACGTAATCTTCCAGTTTAAATTCAATCCTTATATCAAAAGTCCCTTTCTTTGTTTGAGTCTGTGAAAAATCTCATTTGAACCAATGTATAAAAGCCTCCCCAATGCCTTTCCAGAACTGGGTAGTCTCAATGACTCACCTTAATCACTGCCCACTGTTTTCAGTTCCTAAAGGAATCTTTCCCTGTGGCATAGAACACAATCATTCATAAAATTAATATAGTGGTCCCCAAAGAGACTGAATGGGATTGCAGTGTATGTCACAAGAATAAAAATGGACAGCTGGAATTAGTGATGGAAATGGAAAATTACAGTAGAGTTGTAGGAGCAACAACAGATCTGCTTAACATGTTAGATTCTGTGTACAGGAATGAACAGGAAGAAATGTATAGTACACAAGCATAGTGATGACCCAGCTGGTATCACAGAGACTAGGTGGGGGTAAATCTCATAAGCAGAATATTGGTATGGGGTTCAGAAAGGGCAGGAAAGGAAAAAAGGGAATAGGTTGCATGGTGCAATACACATTAAGAAGGCATGTGGGTTGGGGGGAGAGGAAAAGGGCAACATTATGGAACGGATGTACTATAACTACCGAATCAGGAGGAGGGAGATAAGGCATTTCTAGAACAAATAACAGAACTATCCAAAACACAAAACTTGTTGGTAATGGGAGATTTTAACCAGATATCTGCTAGAAAATTAATATGGCAAAACACAAAAAGTCCAATAAATTCTTGAATGTGTTGGGGATAACGTCTAGTTTCAAACGATACAGGAAAAGAATGGGAGGGCAGCCATTTTATATTAGAGTCTACAGGGATATATTGGCTGTGAATCTGAAGATGGAAAGCAACTTAAGCAGGAGTGATCATGAAATTATAAGCTTAATGATTTTAAGGAAAAGAAGTGAACAGATTAAGTGAAACTGATTTTATAAAAATAAACTTTAATATACTCAGAGATCTAGTAAGCGAGGATCCATTGGAAAATACTCCAAGGGGAAAAGACACTAGAAAACAAACTTAACCCGATTCAGAGCATGTCTACACATCAAGGCTAAAGTCTAATTAATCTACACAACTTGAGCTATGTCAACTGCCTAGCTTAAGTCAAAATAGCTTATTTCGGCTTTTGGCACTGTCTACACAGCAGGAATTTGAAGGAAGAACACTCTTCCTTCGACTTCCCTTATTCCTTGTGAAATGAGGGTTACCATGAGTCAAAAGTCCTCCAGCTCAACATTATGTCAAAATAAAGGCTTATAGTACAGACACACTCTTTGTTATTTCAGAATAACTCGAGTTATTCTGAAATAATGCTGCTCACAAAGCAGCGTTGCAAAATAACGTACCCTCAAAGATTATGTTTTGTGATCTTAACAGTTGAAAGCTCTAAACCAGAATGAAGAGGTCAGGACCTTATGAATTGTTTAATGTAATTTCTTATAGCCAGAAACATTATTAAAAGAGGGCATGCTCTTTTGTTTGTGGGCACTGGCTTTTTTTTGCCTAGTGTTATTAAAGTGAACCTATTGCAACTAAAACTTGGAGAAATTAAGAGGAGGCATACCTAAGTGCCGCATCTGGCTGAAATGAAGCAGGGGGGGTGACCCATACCTTTAAAGTGGCAAACAGCCAAAACATATTTTGCTTTTCAATTAAATCCAACATTAAGGGAGAAAGATTTCCCTCACTATTTTCTGTGCTCTAGTAGCATAGGGTGGATGGTGTTTGTTTTGAGTTTTGAGTTTCATTGGGGAGGGTAAATTGGAGGAGAAGAGGAGACAAACTGCATCTATTCCAAGACATCACATTTTTAATTCAGGTGAACATCTCTTCCTGATGAACCTACCATACAGGGTGGAACTTGAGAGAAAAAAAAGAGCCACGCCTACAAGAGGTGAAAATCCTATTTTCCTTTATTTGACATTGTGTTCCGTGACCAGAGTGGTGGGCTCAGTGAAGTATACTGATGTGTCTGTCTCAGTATTTTCCTAGCAGCTGCACACACTTGAAGATTCAGAATTATTTTTCTTAATTGGATGCCACATCAGTTTTTCTTTCCCCACCTGTACTACTGATTTTCTTTTTCTGGTATTCTTCAACAACCATATACTGCAGCTTTGAAAGTACCCCGTTACAATTCAGAGCTGAACACGAATAGATTGACTCAAAAATCCAACACACAAGCAGACTTCTCAGAATCAGCATCACTCACTTGATTGGATATAGAGCTTATGTTTTTCTCATGTGTTAAGTGGCAGTGTAAAAGCATCCAGCTGCTGAGGTGCACGTAAAGCCCCAATAGCTGCTGTCATAACAGAAATACAAGCATCAGAGTTGATCTTCTGAACTGATTTCTCAAAGGACTAAACAAAAATCCATCATATACTCTGTCAAGCTCCAGTGTACTGAAATTGGCACCTGAATTTTTAACTTCTCAGACAAATACTGTTTGCATTCCATCAGGCTTTGTTTTGTGAGATATAATACTGTACATTGAGTTCTGTCTCAATATTGAATCATGGCTTGTGCTAAGGCCAATTTGTAACTGGTATAATTTGGAGAAGGCAGAGAATGTTCAAAATAACAGACCAACTTCCCACTGATCCCAACGAGATTTTGCACAGGGTCACATAACAAGGGACTATTGATGCAGAGCTGTGATGTGTAAGCAAAGCATGCTGCAAGTACACATTACATTGACTGAACTCTTTCCCTATCTGCAAAGCATTATGCTGAAGACTTGCTTGCTGCATTTGGCAATCTGCCATTTCTCAAATATGCTTTAAAGGACTTACATTCAAGGTTAGTTGATGTCAATCACTCCAAGCGGAATGATACCCCCACAGGACTTCTCTTTATGACTCACACACAGTCCCATATAGATAAGGGTGAAACTGTAGGCAGATTACCTTACTGTCCATTTTCTGCACAGAGAGGATGTAAATGATGTGATCATGAGAGTTCGATGGAAAAGCCATAAATAGTTAATTAAGGAAATACTATTTTAACCCAAAATTTAAAATGCATTGAAACAATGATGGCCATCATTCATCTAATAAATCTGTATGTCACTGCTTACAGGACCAGATCAATCTCCAGTAAGACAGACAGCTTTGAAACCTAATAGTCTTTATAGCCATAGAGTGACTGATTTTTAAGATAGTTTTACTTCTCCTGTCTCATTTTTCTGTTTTATGATTTGGGGACTTCTGCTGGTTTTATAAAAAACTGGACCCTGCATTTCTGTACTAAATAAAGCCTTGTAGGAAGCAGGTGACTCATTGATTTCATAAGCATAAAAACAGGAGTATTTGATATAGGTTTCTAAACAACTGGAAAGCAATCAAACTCTGAATAAGAGAGTAAGTGTCCAAATGGAATGAAAGCACTTGAAGACAAAACAATGCTTCTCAGTCCAGCTCTCAGACTAGTAAGTTGACAGCCGGGAGCAGGGTGTCATCCCCGCTAATGCTGAGGAAAAGTCATATACAGAATAATGTATTCAAACAAAACTTATTCTCTTGTATAAAGTCAGCATGAACTTCTTGATTAAGCTTCTTGTATTTAACACAAAATCATTTTAATAAAATGTCACATAAAACTCTATCACAACAGCAACCATCACCTGGTGTTCTTTATAGCCCAAAATGTGACCTTCCAGAATGGAGGATGGCTTTAGTTACTGCAGCCACAAAATAGCAGTTACACTATACAGCCAGGCCTGCTTTTTCCAGGGTTCGATGAAATAAACCTCGATGGGAACTCAAATATTTTCTTCCATTCCTGTGCACTGGAATTTCTCCCCACTCCCAGGGCTGTATAAGGTCTGTGGGATGGAGAAAAGGTTCCCCAAATCCTCTCAATACCTTGGCCCCCACACACGCAGACCCACATATGTAACGGCCAGGGAGAATTTCTAATATAGAATCATTCCACAGAGTTTTCAAACCCTTCAATAAATTCAGTAGCTAGAATTTAATAGAGAATTATAGATCTGTATTTCAGAATGATTTCTACAGAACCCTATTGGACTTGAGCCCTTTTAAATTCTGTGGGACTTTTCTATAAAGGATTGTCACTGACTTGAAGCAGGATTTGTTCTTTTCTTTATGTGAGACTCTAGTTAAGTTCCAAATTTAACAGCATGCAATTGCCAATCCCAGTAGGGAATCTAAATGGAGGGACGCACACCTCTGCAACCTCAATGACATGGAGCCTCTGCCCCATTGTAAAAGGGAAGGTTCCTGACTGTGGAGTAAGGAGACATATTTAGACCACACAAGGTAACAGAGCAAGCCAAATTTATCTGTTGGCTTTCAGCTCCCTGTGAACATGAAGCAAACAGGTAAAATTGCTAGTGAATTTGCATAACTACATTAATCAGCTTTGCTTTCTGTGCAAAGTTTTATGCAAATCTCTACTAGTTACCGGGTCACATTCTAAGCACCACTTCCTGTACTCCAAGAAGTAATTTTCTCACAGTGAGATCAATTATCTCCCAAAGGAAGAGATGAGAGCTCTGTCACTTAAATCATTTCCAGCTAGATGTGAGAGAGCAGTCAAAACCAAGTGTACATTAGGGAACAGCCTGGCATTAGCAGGAAGCAGACAAAGTGACCTAAGAGTCCTTTTCATTGCTAATTTGTGTGGTTCCATGAAAGTGGAAGCTGTCCTAGTTTAGTCTACAAAGATTTCAATACTTCTGATCTACCACCCATGCCTCCCTACCTGCTGTACAAAACATTTATATCCTGCTCTCTGCATTGCAATGCTGAACCTTAAAGCACTTTACATGTAGGTCTCTAAAGTATAGGACCACAGCTCTAACTACTGACTACAAATTATCAGAGAAGTAGCCATGTTAGACTGTACCTGCAAAACAGTGAGAACTCCTGTGGCACCTTATGACTAACAGAATTATTTGGGCATCAACTTTCGTGGGCAAAACCCCACTTTGTCAGATGCATCTGTTTTTGCCCACAAAAGCTTATGCCCAAATAAATGTTAGTCATAAGGTGCCCCAGGAGTCCTCATTGTTTTCACTGGCTACTGAGTCTTTCTCTCTGTTTCCAACCTAATGACTGTTCCACTGTGGATAAATAATTAACTAGTCATTGAGCCAGGTAGAGAGAGGAAAAATAGTCCAGCAGCTTGGGTAACCTTCTGAGATTTGGGAGATCCTTCTTCAAATCCTTTCTTCCCCCTTCCCCTCAGCCAGGGGTTGGGAATTGAACTTGGGTCGCCCACAACCCAGGCAAGTGCTCTAACCATAGAATCATAGGACTGGAAGGGACCTTGAGAGGTCATCGAGTCCAGTTCCCTGCCCTCATGGCAGGACCCAGTACTGTCTAGATCATCTCTGATAGACATTTATCTAACCTACTCTTAAATATCTCCAGAGATGGAGATTCCACAACTTCCCTAGGCAATTTATTCCAGTGTTTAACCACCCTGACAGTTAGGAAGTTTTTCCTAATGTCCAACTAAACCTCCCTTGCTGCAGTTTAAGCTCATTGCTTCTTGTTCTATCTTCAGAGGCCAGGAAGAATAATTTTTCTCCCTCCTCCTTGTGACATCCTTTTAGATACATGAAAACCGCTATCATGTCCCCTCTCAATCTTCTTTTTTCCAAACTAAACAAGCCCAATTCTTTCAGTCTTCTTTCATAGGTCATGTTCTCTAGATCTTTAATCATTCTTGTTGCTCTTCTCTGGACCTTCTCCAATTTCTCCACATCTTTCTTGAAATGTGGTGCCCAGAACTGGACACAATACTCCAACTGAGGCCATGCAGGTAAAAGGTTAGAATGTGACACAGCTGCTATCTTCACAGGCCAGATTTGAATGGAATCCAATCCAGTAGGCACCTCTGAGCACATCTACCTGATCAGACCTCACACATTTATTTGTTAGGCAATTGAAAGCCTAACTTTCCTAATTTGTGAATTGTTCTGGGATTTAAGTGGGGAGAATCTGCAACCAGAGATGTAGTTGCTCAGAGAGTGAAACATAGGTGCTTAGAAAACTTTTATTTTGAACACATAGATCCAGAGAGGTCTAGTGTAGACTCCCAAATTGAACACTGAGGGCAGCCCCCACTGGCATCCTATACTCCTCATTTTATGAGGAGTAAGGGAAGCTGACCGGAGCATGTGCTCCCATCAGCCTTCTGCAGTGTAGATGCTGTGGTGGCTCAGCTTAAGGTAAGCCAAATCGAGCTATGCATTTTGTCTAGCTGGATGGCGTACTTTAAACTGACCTGTTTGGTCTAGTGTAGACTAGGCCTTAGTGAGTTCAGGTTTCTAGAGGATTCAGTGGGCATTTTGTGCATCACAGTGAAGTCAAAACTAGGACTTGAAGCCTAAGTCTCACATTTAGGTGCCAAGGTACCTTCATAGATGGCCCTAAGAATCCTTAGCCAGCACTACTTTTAATTTCTAGCTTATCCCCTACCATTCCTGGGGAATGTCAGTATTTATAAATTCTAGAAAAGTGTTTACTACCTCTAAGTCCAGCTTTCTGCAGACATGCTAATTTATCCTAAGAAAGAGGTTTAGGGTTTTTTTCCCCATTTTTTGAGACTACACACTATTAAATATTGAATTATTTCAGTCTCTTGTCACTTGTTTGTTGATCTCAAAGTCAAACTACTAAGGACATTTGTTGTTTGCTTATGGAGGAGACAATCCTATGCTTGAACCTTGTCCAGGCTTTGTTGGCGAACAATCTGATCCTTATTTTCTATAGCAGGTCATTTGGGTGTGAGAGGACCCTGCACCCTATTCTTAGGATTTGATATTAAGACAACTGACAGCCAAATACCAGAATATAGGGAATACTGAATGGAGCCATAGCAGGGAAGAATTAATGGTAGCATTACAAAGTCCCACCACACAAGGGTTCTCACTTGCAGAAGAAGAGAGCAACTTATTAAGGGAAGGAGCTCTATGAGAGAGAAAGGAGTTGTGGATTGGGTGGGGGACAAAGTCTAACAAGTGGAACCCATTAGAATAGTGATCCAAATTTGTAAAGTAACTATATCAGATTTCTTCATCATGAATGAAAATGAGACAGCTCGGAAATACTTAACAGGATGATCATGATCAGCTGATTAAAGTAGCCTACTACATGTCTCCTCCATTCCTTGCATCCCATTTCGAAGAAAGTTTATGAAGCCCGTGTACTTTTTGTATCGCTATAGAAAGGGAAACCCAATTCTTGATTTACACAGGGTCATGTGGGAAGCTTATTATAACCCATATTAAATCAGCTCCAGTATCATCTAAGATTTAATATGGGTTATAATAAAACTTTAATAAAGCCATTTTTGGTATAAAGCCTAGAATCATCTCAAAATTAATAGCAAATACAGTCTTCATTTTTATCCCCAATGTGACCCTTAACATGCTTTAATCAACCACAGCAATTTACTTTCTAACAAATCCTGTTAACCCCAGTAATGGGGAAAAATAATCTTGGCTTATTATAAATCACATTCACATTGCCGTATTTCACATGGTGTAACTACATCAGAATTCATACAAAATCCAACAATCAAGCCAGTGATTGTCATAAATGTTCACAAAGCTATAGGCAAGAAAATTGAGCTTATTTGGGACTTTAAAGTCCTTTTTCTATTTGGTCTCCAGCTGTGCTGTGCAAGTGCCTATTTTTGAAAATAAGCACTTGTGCACAGCAAGACAGCTAGTCCACAAGGGATTTAATAAACCAAAATGGCCTAACATTTGTTGAAACTATGCACTACGAGTATTTAAAACAATTATTCTTTGCACCCTAGGATTTCATCTACATATTTTGCATTGCTGGAAATGTTCTTAATAGACAGCTGAGTAGTTAATGACTAATTTTCTTTCAATCAGCAGGCAAAGAAATTAGGATTTCTGAACAATCCATCCATCCCATGTTAGGCATTGTTATTTGTCATGAGAGCTGGGAAATAGTTATGCCACTGTACAGTACATCTTTGAAACTTTATCTTGTTTTTTGTTCCAAAGCTGCTTTTAGAAATGTATTTTAGGAACTTCCATGTTGATGCACAACACACTTTTTTTGCAGGTATGTGGAATTAGAAGGGAAAAAGTAACTGCAATATGCTTCCCCATTGATAGAAATCCCTCCTATTCCTCTGAGTGAACCTATCAAATAGCAAATTTCCCATTAGTCCTGGGAGCTGTGGCAGGTTATTCATATTGATTTTCAAGACCACAGCAGATAGCCAAATGTCTACTTCAGTAGACATTGGATCTACTCAGTGAACATGATGGTTCTCAGCTGTGGCCAGTGTCACCCCATGCCTCTTTCATCTGATCAGTACCTAGCCTTTGCAGTCACTTCATCAGAGGGCATGAGAGTAAGTGCAAAATTCAACTTCTTTCTCAGTCAAAAGAACCCATGTGGTTACACTCTGTATTCTACTATAACTACAACTCATTCCACAACAGTTCCTCATCAACTCATAACATTAACCTTCATGAACAGTAATATGAGTGTTTAACTTTTGTATTACTGCAATCTGCTATTTAACCACAACAGCGACAACTGCAGTCTGCCTGTACTGTGTCTCAAAGCAAAAATTACTTTTTATCCTCCATGCACCACGAGCTCATTTGGCATAACCTGTACCTCCATTAATTCTTTCTGCCTAGGCAGTACATTGTCATGGTTATTTTCATATGATCCAGGTGCAAAAGGCTCAGTGGGCCTCCCAGACCTAGAAGGTGGGACAGGCACTCCAAGTCTTTCAAGAAAAGTTCAACAGGGCTGCTATTCAGGAGACTTTCTTGGAGGACACAACAGTCTTGTATTGAGCTGTTGTCCTGCATGCTTCCCAGGCAGATGGTGGGTCAGTAGGAGGAGGGAGTATCAGGCTGGTCATGGTATCTACCCTCCTCCCAAAAGTCATCTGCTGCACTTGGTCTTTCAGCACCCCTGTTCTCAGAATTTCATCTTGGGTTTCATTCTAAGTGTGAAAAAATGCTATTCATCTACCTGTATGACCTTAGACCCACTACTACTGGACCTGAGCTTTGAATCCTTTAAGTAAACCTTTGGAGATGCACTTGAGCAGCAGGCAACATAACTTCCTTCATACTGTCTCATAGGACAGGGAAGGGGTGTGCCTGAGAGTAGTGATATAACTATAATAGTAGAATAAAATCTAAATCCAAAACCACATCAGATAACTACAAGTGTTACAACTGATTTTTGTGCATGTTGATAAAACCTGACTTAAGAGAATGGGTGCAGTAATATTAAGCTATGTTAATTTTGTACACTCATTCTGTTCTTTTATACACTACATACTGCAGATTTAACTTATTGTTTTATCTTCTCCACATATCAGAAAGGTTCAGGCTTTCTTCACACATAATGATTCTGCCAGAACTAGTAGTCTTGCCAAAATTGTTATGTGAAGAGCTTGGTCAACCCTCAAGACCTCAATCACAAAAGATCCAAATGAAGATCCAAAAATTATCTCGCTCTACAAACCCAATCACCATAAAATCTCAAAAGTCAAGTTGGTTCCTGTATAATCAAGTGACTCTTCTCCATTGGCTTGAACAAGTCCTGAGAACTATTCCACCTGGTCTCAACTTCGAGAATCAGTCCTGCTCCTGCTAGTTTAGTTCTATAAATTTTTCTACATGGGGTACACTCTCCAAATAGAAAGGTCAGGACTGGACCAGGCCATTGGACAAACACCTTGTGATTAAATTCTTTATCTTTCAAGACAGAACCTCTTATGCTTTGCTTCTGAGCCTGAGCTTTATTACCCAGCCAAAGACCAATTCTCATAAATGGATAGTGACACCATTTATGCCAGGTCATGCACAATTCTATGCTCTTGTTTTGAATGCAGGAATGATAATCTATTAAAGCATTTGTACATGAAAATAAATTCCATTGCGAACAACAACATTCACTAGTTTGAATTATAGATAAGCATAATTCACATAAATGAAGCTGGCCATTGGTGGACTTTCCTCCCATACAGACACCAGAGAGCTTCATTCTTCCTGGTGTTTTAGCCACTGGGTTTACATGTATTTCTGGGGGCGATAGCTGAACAATCCAGGAAAAGGGTTGCAAAGTGTATGCAATCCAGGAGCCCAAGGCAATGATACTGATGCAGGCTGTATGCAGAGGAAGAGAGTTACAGTTTTTCCTGCAGCATTGTGCCTGAGAGTGGGAATATTCTTGTGCATGAGAATTGCACTTTTAGATGACCTCCAGAGTGTAAGACAGACCCAGATGTATGAGGTCAGACCTTCTTCAGACCACTTTGGCCCACATTGATTAAGTTTACTGACCAGTTAATTGAGCCAGTGTTCAATTCAGGGCTTTCATAAGTGTTGTATTAAGCACTTCAGTGATCCTATTCACAGGATAACACATATGAATGAAGAGTATAAGCTTATTATCAGGAACTGGTCAGCCTGCTGGTTGACTAGCTGGTATGTATCATGACAGACCCTCAATTGTTCTGGAGTTCACGCTGCTTATTGCAAGATATGATCAACACATAAATCAACTTTCCTCTAAAGCTTACTCTTAAAGGCACTAGTTACGGAAGGATTATTGAGTAGGTCTATAGGGTGCCATGGCTGGATCATAGAATTGTATTTAATTTCTCTGTGTACTCAGGTCTGTAACCCCAGTATCTGGGGAAGAAATCTGTGGAACACATATTTCCAGTTTTATTAACTAACCTGATATAAGCAAAAGCATAAAATATGGTACCTGCTTTCTTTTGATTGAATTAGGAATTACAACATTGATTAAACCAATCAAATAAACCAAATATTCCTTATAAGGTCTATGCTATCAGCCCTTAAGCAACAGAGCATTATCAATATCAATGTCAAATGATGTATTTATGTTCCAGCCACCTGGCTGATACTTGGAGGGTCAGACAGAGGTTGAAGCCAATGTTAAAATTGCAAGCTTGATACCAATCAAGGCTGCCTGCCCAAATTATTGGTTGCTAGGCAATAGCCAATTTCTTCCCCTCCACCCTCTACATAGGGTTACATGAAACATTCAAATGCTTCTAAGATGATACTGCTTGATGCATTTAATATTCAAATGACAATGTAGAAAAAAAAATCTAAGATTTCTCAGTATTAAATAAATATACAACTCTGATGCCCTGAAATATATATGTGTGGTTGGGAGTGTATTATTTTATACAGCAAAACAGCCTAGGGCTATTTTAGGTATTTGAAGAACTGTTCTATACACACAGTTCTCAATTAAATTATATTGCTTATATGCGTGCGCACACACACACCCTGCAGGCTTACTACCAACTGCTAGGAGCACCTCCTGCTGTCCACCCTAGGAATTAGTTCTACCAGACTTATGCTTTCCCTCCAGTAGTGTCTTCCCCCATCCTGTCTCACTCTTTAGCCCCACACATTCTCAGATCCATCTCCTCTTTGTGGCTTGGCCCTCCAACCAGGTCACTAAGGTCCTTCCCTTCCAAGAAACTCAAAGTCCCTCTAGACCCACTGGCTTGCTGGCATCTCCAATGTCCTTCCCATTTACCAGTGGCTGTCAGAAGAATCCATGCCCACCCTCTACCATGATTTCTAACCCAGGGACTCTCTAACAGGCAAACAAAGTCTCTGCACTGTTTGATCTTTTGCTGCTGTTTCACTGGGCTTTGTCCTACTTTTCTGGTTTTTCAGGCCCTTGGTGTGACGGACCTGGCGGGGTCCGCACTAGCAGCGGGGCAGGATCTCCCCCCCCGGCGCAGAAAGCGGCGGCCGCTGCCGGCAGCAGCAGGGCCGGCTCGGCACCACCGGAGCCAGGACGCCGGGC
Organism: Rafetus swinhoei; assembly: GCA_019425775.1. Classification (NCBI taxonomy): domain Eukaryota; kingdom Metazoa; phylum Chordata; order Testudines; family Trionychidae; genus Rafetus; species Rafetus swinhoei. The sequence continues at coordinate 64,203,195 of CM033427.1, forward strand.
AGCGCGGCCGAGCGCGCGCCGGGGGAAGCGCGGACGGGCGCGAGCCCCGGGGAGGCGTCCTGCCGCTGGTCGCGCCCGCCCCGGGCGGGAGCCCCGGGCGCACACCGGGAGGAATACGGCGGGAGGTGCCGAGGGAGGGGCTTCCCCGACATCATTCCCCGGGGACGCTAAAGCCGGGAGCCGGACGCAGACGAGGGGGGGAGCGAGGAAGCAGCCACCCTGGCTTCCCGAGGGGCCAGACCTCCTGCCCCCCGGGCAACGAAGAGAGACAGCATCGGCAGTTGGCGGGCTGTGTGGGGACGGACCCGGCGCCTCCGACAGGGTGAGTGACCCGACGCACACCGCACTGAGGGCATCGGCGGGCAGGGAGTGGAAGGCGCCCGGGGCGGGGCCGTTCTGGTGCCCGTGGGCAGACGAGTTGCGGGCAATGGCCCCGTCTGCCGTGGAGAGCGGCCGGTAGGTGCCGAACTCCACTTAGGGCCTCAGGCCGGGACCTGGAGGAGAGGGCGGGCCCGGGTCCCCCACTCCCCACCCCCACACGCCACATCCCCTCTCCCCCAAACACCCCCAGGGACTAAGGCTCCCTACGTGACGAGGGCGGCGTGAGGACCAAGGTCATGACCCTGCCCTGTGGACGTGCAACCGCTCGGTAGAGGCCGAGAACGGGGCTGGGACCCCAAGGCCTACAGTTGGGCCGAACCTCTAGCCCCGATAGGGGCGCCGCACGGACGGGTCCGCTGAACCCCCTCTGTCCTTCGGGGCAGAGGGGTGATCGCACCCAACCCGCATAGCGGGTAAATACTGGCGGAGGGTTCGCGGAGCCCTTCCCCCTCCTGTAGGAGCTGGGGGAGCGGTGCTCGCACCCCTAAACCCGCCACACTTGGCTTACCAGCAACTCTCCACTCAGGGTGCGTCTACACTACACCCTTATATCATAATAAGCTACGCAATTTGACCTAAGCGAATTGTGTAGCTTCTTTCAAAGTAATTTCAAAATAGCTTATTTTGAAATTTGGCCCTGTCTATATATAGTCCACATAGTTTATAAAACAAACAGTTTATGATGGCTCAAACTGAAAGTGATGGCAGCCATGTAAGTGAAGATACATGAAAGATAAGTAAGACAGACTCTTCCTCAGGCTCTATACAGTGTTCCTGAAGGAGCAGCTGCATTCTCCCATTCCTGGTGGGGGGATCAGCAACTGCTACAGCAATTTATGAAATTGCAGACTAGTCTTTGTAGGGATGTAGTGGGAATCATATGCTACAGATGATATTCTTTCATTAATAATAGGGCAGATTAGATTACTGTAATTATCTCTGGAATTCTGCCACATAAGGAGGATATTTCTTTTAAAACTGCTTTTAGGAGAAGCTACATGAGCACTAAGTCTACAAGTCCTAAGTCAGTCAGCAGACAAAGATGATTAATACAGAGTTAGCCATGTTAATACAGAGTTAGCCTCAGTAGGTTCTTGACTCTACTGAGAGTTATAGGTTCTAGAAACAAACTGAAGTATTTTTGTATGTATAGTGTATATGTTTGTGAAATACCTTGAGAAAGGAAGGGATGTAGGACAGCTATTCACAGGAAAATTAAATGACTTTAGTATTTCTTTGTTTCATTGCAACATTATATTAAAGTTTTTTTTCACGTTTATTTTAACAGGCCATTATTCATCTCCATTCAAAATCTCTACCATGACAGCTGGTCTTTCATATGTAAAGTAGACATGGGCTTTTCATTGTAATGACCACATATTATTTATAGGTTTAAAAATGATTGACTTAATTCTATACACAATTTGCCATTCTTTATGAAAGAAGCCCCGCAAGATAAAGATTTTTTTCAATTAGTTCTAGCTTACAGAGGCTGAAATTACATGGAAGAGATGTCACTGAAGTCATCTTACTGCATCTCCCTGCAAAGCAGTTTATTCAATCACCCATTTGAAACCTTTAGCAAAAGAAAATAAAACTTATAACTGGGGTTTCTACAGCTCTGTGGGAAACTGCAGTTCAATTCCTTAAAAATTCTAGTTTGGTTTTAGAATCCAACTATTATTCAGATTTCTATCTGATTCATAGTCAGTTAAAAGGATAACAACGTAAATTTAAATTTTAACATGGATCTTAAGCAAGACGGAGGATGTTAGAATCAGAGCAGTCTTCAACTTTTTGATTAAACAAGCTGAAGGAAAAAAACCAATAAGACCAAAAGAATTAAATGTGGGATAGAATTGGCCATAAGATGGAACAGAATACATCTATCATCCACCTCTTGGGAAAATGATGTTGATCATATGCCTTTCTATAAAGAGGATACTACACAGCAAACATATTTTTGACATGATAGCCATGTTGAACTAGACAGCCACGGTACTTGCTTCATCTTTGCAGAAAAATCAAAAAGGTTACCTTTCAGTGTGGTGGTCCCTGCTCTGGATAATGTAAACCTTTAGTTCATGCTTCTACAAGAGTCCTCACATTCCCCACCCCCTGTATTTTCCACCACTGCTACTGAATCTTCACATCCCCCTGTAACTGGTTTCCCTTACTAACATCCAAATGGGTATGCTGAGATAATCCTTGCTGTATTCACTCAGAAACAAACACTTTTCTATAATGGTTGCAATACTAATGGAATATGAATAGGAAAAGCTGCACAAGTTTTCGAAGGGGGAGAAGCAGCTTGTGAGGATAGCTGCTATTTATTTAAAAGCAGAAGAAAGCCAAGCAGAAGAAAGTTCTGGCCAGATGGTCTATATGGAAGCATGAAAAGAAAAGCTACAGGGATAATATTATTTTCTTATTCTAGTAAATTACCTCATTCAATGTTAGAAAAAGAATCTGATTCTGTAATTTGTTATCATTGTATAAAACAGGTTTTGAAAAAAGGAAGACAGTATTTTCTGAAAGGATAAGGAGGGATTATACCACCTCTTGTGCAGAGAGATTTAAGGGTCAAGACACAGGAAGCACACAAAAGTATGACATGCAAATATCATCTTAGTGAACGCAATGGAGTTGTATTTACACCTCCAGCATTTTTCCACAGCTATACAATTATTTAAACAGGTCCTTACACGAGACAATTTTTGTAGTAATTACCAGCTATAATTACTGTTTTGCTAATGGTTAAACACTATAAATACACCAATTTCATCTCTTTGATTAAGTTCCCTTCACATGCATCTGACAATAACTTTCACTTTGTTTTCCCACATTTCCTTCTTACTGAACTTATTCCTGATTTCAGCTATGTGGTATAACTCCATTAAATGCCCTCTGCCAAAAGGAGCAGGATCTCTACCACTATATACTCTTTGGGTTAGACCCGAGATCTCAGTGGGGACCCTCTCTCTGTGGACACTGGTCTGCTAAGATATCTTCATATACTTTTAGACATCACACAAGGTCTGCAAAGCAATATGGGGTAAGTAAGAAATCGAGAGGAAAAACCTAGATAAGTGGGATGGATAACAGAACATGGCTTTGTCTACACTGTCAGTGACATGTAGTGTAGATGTAGCTACATGCCCCAGTTTAAAGCGAGCTGAATCCACATTGTAGTGTGCAGTTATTTGTGGCAAGGAAAGGCTCTGGTGGTTCCCTGTAGCAGAGAAAGGCTCCAGCAGTGAGGAGCTGTTGGAGCCTTTCACCACTGCTGGAGTCTTTCCCCTAGGAATAAGGGCCAGCAGAAGGGAGGCAGAAAGACACTACACTGCTAAAATAGCAATGTGGACACAGGAGGTATGGCCTGGGCAAGTGGAAAGCCATGTGCCATGGCCTCCCTTTCTTTTTGATAATTGGCTTATGGATATGAATATGCATAACTCAAAAATGTTTTATGCAAAACCATGCATGTAATATATAAATTTTAAAGCTACAGTCTGATAAATCTATACATCCTATTTTTGTGCATGTATCACTCTTGTTAGAAATATGAAGTGTGGATCTCTTTATAGTTCTAAATATGCTAATGAGGGCCATTTCTGATGCTCTGGATCTTAATGACAATGTACTCAAACCAATGACCTATGAATAGTCTTCTTTGTCCTGTAAGTCAGACTGGTTGGTCCCAGGAAGACATGTCACATCTCATCTGGTACTGGAATCCATTCTGAAGCTGGTATTTTTCTATTGGGATTGATGGTGTTGAACAAAGGGTTCCTGCCCTGGGGGAATGTTTATTTAAGCAATGGGAAACCATCAGTCCTTTGTCTTCAGCTGGCCTGTAAAACTGACTGGCCCACCCTAAGAGGATACAAAGAACTTTGAAGAAGCTATAAACCCAAATCAGAATAAAGATAAAATCTGACTTGAAGTTCTTTACCTAAGATAAGAACGGCTGTTTAGTGTAAGAATTTTCTTGTAACAAGTTTCTTAGTGGATTAGAACTAGCTAAGCATTTTTTGTTCATTTTAATTTAGTAACTTAATTTGTTCTGACTGTTTTCATTTGCAACCACTTAAATCCTACTTTTTATACTTAATAAAAACACATTTGTTTACTGTGGTATCCAACATGCTAACCACTAGTCATACGCGGCTATTTGGCCAGTTGAGTGTGGCTAGTTCCCTTAGTGGCTAATGCTTCAGAATTGGTTGGACCCCACAGGTTTATTATAAAGCCCAGTGTAAATAATCATTACCTGGGAAGGGGGAGCAATCACTGTTCATAGCTTTCTTTCACTGATAAAGTGGGAGGGCCTTATGAGCTTTCATTATGTAAAACTTTTACACAGAGTAAGACCTATTTATTCGGGGGTTGGTCCCTTTTTGGGGTTAGTTTCTTAGCTCCTGAGCCCTTATAGCTGGTTCAGTGTCTGTGTTGCTCTGAAGGGGGAAGGTAACCCCAAATCTGTGCCTTGTCTGGGGGAGACCAGAGAATCTGGTCCAGGAAGATATATTGGTGGGAAGCCCCAGAGATCAGGAAACTGGACATCATTGTCATGATAAGTACACCAGGGTACAATCCCAAGGGGACTTTTGTGATTCAACCCATCACACCATATAGATTAGAGTGTAAACCCTAAGATTTGGGCATGTTTTTTACTCTACTCTCCTCACTGTCTATACAGCTTTTTATATGTACACTGAGGTGGTATACAGTGTATGTCAGGGGTGGGGAACCTCAGGCCTGGAGGGCAGATGTGGCCCCTAGCTTGCCTGGATCTGATCCTGGAGGCTATGGGCCCCCCCTCCCCACAGCATTGGGGAGCCCAAAGTGGTGCCCCAGCCCCTCTGCTGCCCCATCGCATGACAAGAGCACACAAAATCTAGTAGGCTGGCCCCCCTAGACTCTGGTGTGGGAGAGGAATGTGGAGAATGTCTTCTTCTCAATCAGGGGCCATGTCAGTGAGAGGATGGGGGGTTGTTGTTGGGAAGTTTTGGGGGAGGGTTCCTTGTCACTTGTGTGCAGCCCTTGACTGATTTTTCTGCGAATCAGCAGCCCCTGACCTATAAAAGGGTTCCCCACCCCTGGTGTACATGTTCTTCTTGCTACTGTAAGTATACACATAGCCTAAAAGGGCATGAAAGAAAGATTATAAGAGTGAGGCAGCTTCATCTTTGAATGTCCAGGATTTAAACTCAAACAGAAACAGCTGGAAGGAAGACTAGCCTGCTCAGTGTTTATGGCAGGAGTCTATGTGGGATGAAGACAGTGGCACAATTCCCATTGAATGCAGCTGAGACAAGATTTTACCTTTGGTTTCTATTCCTGATTCTGCCACATTGTTCCTGTGCTGTGTCTACACTGGCGCGATCTTGTGCAAAAGCGGTCGCTCTTGCGCAAAAACTTGCTGCCTGTCTACACTGGCCGCATGTTCTTGCGCAAGTAAACTGACATTGTAATGTATGAAATCAGGGCTTCTTGCGCCAGAACTCTGACGCTCCCGCTCAGGAATAAGCCCTTTTGCGCAATTGTTCTTGTGCAAGAGGCCAGTGTAGACAGGCAACATGAATTTCTTGCGCAAGAAAGCCCTATGGTTAAAATGGCCATCAGAGCTTTCTTGGGCAAGAGAGCATCTACACTGGCATGGATGCTCTTGCGCAAAAGCACATGCCAGTGCAGACGCTTTCTTCTGGAAGAGTTTTTGCACAAGAACTCTTCCGCAAAAGAGTTCTTGCGCAAGAAGCTGCCAGTGTAGATGTAGCCACATGTATGTTTGGGGAAGGATGTATACTTATCTAACTATCAGACAGAGGTGTCACAGGCTCAGCTCCTTAGTGCTCACAAAGCATTGTGGGAACCTTCGTGGAAGATGCAAGATACTCATAATTTTTCTTTCATTGTGCCTACAGATTTTATGTATACATCTATTTTGGCTGAAGTTCTACAGTTAACCTACATTGGGATAAAAATATAATACCAGATTATGGAAATAATTATTAGTATGAATATTTACAGTAAAAGAATTTAAAATAAAATAAATGAGATGAATCAACTGGCCTAAACAGAAGGCTGAACCAGTTATATCTTCATTAATCCATCTGTAGTTTGCATGGGTGGGCAGAGCTCTCTTTTAAGCATCTGTTTCCAGTACGTTCCAGATTACAATGTCAAAAATATTAACTTGTTCCTTCCTCAGACATACAGGCTGAGCTAGACAGCTCAAACATGTAGCCTTTATTGAAAGCAGCATCCTACGCTGTTTAAATAAGGGTGTTTTGTTGTTGTTATTGTTGATGTTTCATTTGATCTGCAAGTGCAGTTCTATGCTATGTTATTTACTCTATTATTGTATGTACTTTGGCTGTGTCTAGACTGGCCAGTTTTTCCGGAAAATCAGCCGCTTTTCCGGAAAAACTGGCCAGCTGTCTACACTGGCCACTTGAATTTCCGCAAAAGCACTGACTTCCTACTGTAAGAAATCAGTGCTTTTGCGGCAATACTATGCTGCTCCGTTCGGGCAAAAAGTCCCTTTTGTGCAAAACTTTTGCGCAAAAGGGCCAGTGTAGACAGCTGAGATTTGTTTTGCGCAAAAAAGCCCCGATCGCGAAAATGGCCACGGACGCTTTTCCGCAAAAAGTGCTTTTGCGGAAAAGCATCCGTGCCAACCTAGACGCTCTTTTCCGAAAATGCTTTTAACGGAAAACTTTTCCGTTAAAAGCATTTCCGGAAAATCATGCCAGTCTAGACGTAGCCTTTCAGAAAACTTCATGTGATGTTAATATCAATTAGTTTCACTGTGACCATCTTTTCCACCTTGAACCTACTTTATTGTTAATTTAAAAACTGCTAAAGGCCTTGATGTAGCTAGACAATTAAGTTGTTGTGTAATGTCAAGTACACAAGTTAAGTAACCGGGCTGTCAGATTTATATGAATTATTTTTAAAAATCAGGGACAAATTTTTACTTGGATAAAGGGCAAATGTATGTGTGTCTTTGCATGCACAAAATACTAGGCAATGAGTGCACAGAAATCCTAGTATTCTCGCACCCCCAAAGTGAATGGAGTTTGTGCCTTTATAATGCCTAATTTCTGGGTGTTAATTTGGAGCAAATGCCAGGCTCCACTGATACCAAAGGAAAACCAATGGAGGCCAGGATTTCACTCCATTTTTAAATGTAGAACTCTCAATGCGTGCATGCTCACCTTCCTCTGGTTCCTACCAAAAAAATCACAATTCCCAGTAGGCCATCTTTTAAAAAATGATATTGTTTGAAATCTGAAATTGCAATTTTCAGTTTAAACCTGTCAAAGCTCCAAAAATTAATAAATAAGACTTGTTGTTAAAAGGGCTCATGCCTGCATATGTATGAGTAAAGCAACTAACATGCTTCAGTGAGTAGTTCCACTGAACTCATGTGAATGACATCAGTAACATCTTTATGAGTTTGCTGGAATGGCCCTAAAATTACCATTGACTTTTAGACAACAAATGTAAATGTTAAGGGGAAAAAAGATACAAGCGAAATCAAAGCATATGTTTTTATTAAGATTAACATTGCCCTCTTCTGGTTTGAATATCTAAATAAGAAACTTGAACCAAAACATCTGACAGTGTTTTATTATTCTTGTAGTCAGTAACAAACTCTAATACATTAGGGTACGTCTACACTTGCTCCCTAGTTCGAGCTAGGGATGCAAATGTAGCCGACCAAAATTGCTAATGAAGCAGGGATTTAAATATCCCGTGCTTCATTAGCATAATCTCGCCCGCGCGTTATTCTGCTCAACAGCTGATTCGAACCAGGAAGTGTGCTCTGAGACACATTAGTTCGAATCAAACCCCTTAGTTCGAACTAACATTACCCCTCATTTTTTATGAAAAAATTTTGAGCGCACTTCCTGGTTCGAATCAGCTGTTGAGTGGAATAACGCACGGGCGAGATTATGCTAATGAAGAGCAGGATATTTAAATCCCCGCTTCATTAGCAATTTTGGTCGTCTACATTTGAATCCCTAGCTCGAACTAGGGAGCAAGTGTAGACGTACCCTCATATACAACCTGTTGCATGACAATATGTGGGAAAAGATGATGATGTAAGCAGACAAGAAATATCACATGATGTAGTTCCAAGTTTCTTGAAAAGCAAATTGTAACATCCCACTACATGAAAATAAATAATTACAATAAGGACAAAAAGGACACATTCATCATCACATCCTTAATATCACAAGTGCATTAAAAGTTCCTCAGTTTCCTCACATTCTGTGTAAAGTTTCTTCATTGAAAAGGAAATGTAGATAATTACACATCACAACATATATATTCCATCTTTCACAGGGTCACCTCACCACTGTGGTGCCTCCTGCTAGTAGCTCCAGTGAATTAGCTTGGTCATCAGCAGGGTACCTCTTCCTGGTTGATGTCTCTCCCCATCCACAAGCCATGCTTGTGTTCTGGACCCACCTCACTCCCAGACCACGAGGCATCCTCTTTGGGATATTGCCCTCTGGCAGTGCCCTCTACAGTGGTGTCTCGTCCCCCTCCCAGGTGTTTATCAGTAGTCCTGTGTCTCTACTGCCACTGCAGCCAATTGTGGCCTCCAAACCTAGCTTCTCTGTCTCAGGGGCAAGCCAGAGTCTGTATTGGCCACACCCTCCAGCTTGCTTTAACCCCTTTCCAGCCAGTGTTGGGCAGTCACCACACCATCGCTAAGGTTTCATTCTTATGTAACACCAATGTAAATCGGGAGTAACACTAAATAAATAAACCCATGGAGTTCACTGCTATAAAATTAATGCAAATGAGATTAAAATCTAGTTTTCATACTCTAAACCAGAGCTGTGCAGAGGACAGAAATTTCATTTTGTGATGGATTTTGAGATTCAAAATTTAGCTTCATTTTAAATTGGAATAATCCCTGATTTCTCAGGAAAGGAAATGTTTTGAATAAAACATTTTGTATCAAACAACATTCTGAATGCCTTTTTTCATTTCATGTTATGTAGATTTTAAAATCTCAAAATTGTTTAAAAATTAAATTATTTCATTCCAAAAATGTTGATATGGAATATTTTCACATTTTTGGGGACATATTTTATTTTTTTCTGAGACAAAATGTTGGCAATGTTTGGCCCAATTTTACAAAGCATTTATTTTTTGACAATACTTTGTGAGTCAAGACATGGTTTTTCCAACCAGCTCTACTCTGAAACTTTACTTTTCTTATCATTGCTTTGACAGCTTTTAATCTGTGTATGATAATCATTCAGATGCCACAGCGATGGTTCAACTGAACTTTTACAGAATGGAAGAACTTTATCATCAATCTCAATTACTATTTTAGAATGTAATACTGAAATATATCTCTATACATTCATTATTGGCAAAAGCATTATCTAACTAAAGTTTTTTGCTTCAGACCCATCTTGAGGAGAAGGGAGGGGAGGAGAGCAGAGGAGAGGAGCAACGGAAAGAAAAAGAATGAACTAAACCCAAAGAAGCATTGTAGATTAATCAGTTCCACTATATATTTATATTTTTTCCAGCTTTTTAGAAGTCATAATGTAAACTATAAATCAGATCCTAGTAATCTATATATATGAATGATATTCCTGATCATTGGTGGTGATATGTATCTGATAAATTGCAGAACCATGTGATAAATTCTACTTTTCAGAAACCTTTGACTTCCTCAGCTTCTCACTAATGCATTGGCCATGGACTTATTCCATCATTTCAAACCTACCAGCAGCTTATTTTTATTTTTAAATCAACTTGCCACAGAAATATTGCTTTCCCTTGCCCCTACAATTTCATCTTATTAAAATAATAGTATCCAAAGTTCAGCACAACCTATATTCAGTCTTGCAGGTGCAGTGATGGATCTGAATGTCAGATCTGACATCTTGGTAAACCATGGAGCTAGAAACAGCATCTGAGATTGTCAAAAGTAATGTAAGGCTATGTCTAAACTGCAGAATTTTTGCACAAAAACTCCCAGAGAGTCCACACTGCAAGTGCGTTTTTGTGCAAGAAAATTTACAGTAAATCAGAAGAAAAGAGGGGTTTGGGGCCAATAGTTATTCCTCTTTCTATGAGGAATAAGCCTTTTTGCACAAGAACTCTTGCGCAAAAAGTTGTGTGTGGACAGGAAACAGGGGTTTTTTTGCACAAAAACAGCCTATCAAAAGAAGCACAGGTGCCCTGGTGGCCATTCTGTTAATGGCAATTAGAGCTTTCTTGCGAGAGAGTGTCCATGCAGTCTGGACGCTCTCTTGTGCAAAAGCGCATCGCTTTTCCGATGCGCTTTTGCAGTGTGGACACACTCTTGTGCAATAAGTTTTTGTGGAAGATCTCTTTCACAAAAAGCTTCTTGCTCAAGAAGCCTACAGCCTAGACGTAGCCTAGACGTAGCATGAGGGAGCTACAACCCATTCAAATTCAGGCTCAGTCCCTTGAACCCTTTTGAAACCCCAGACAAAAGTTTTAAGTCTTTGGAGAATCAAAAGAGATAGAGGAAAGCCATGAAAGCACCACAAAAGTACAGACTATGTATTTTCCCCAATCTAGTGCTCAGAAATGAATGAACCATTTTGGCTGAGACCATTAAGCTTTAGGCAGCTATCAGGCATGGGAAATTTTTGCCCAAATGGTTAACATTTGATTATAGGAAGTGTCACCAGCTCCGCCTGTTGTATACGGTGTAATATGGCTTAAAAGCATAACATAATTCATTTGGGAAGACAAACCCCCCTCACCACCTCAGCACCTGCAAGAAATACAGCTTTCTAACCTCATACCGACAAAACTTTCATATAAAGTTACTCAGCATATATGTCCAATGTAAATGCTTTACAGATATGTCTCCAACTATATATTTTTTTCTTTTCAGCATTGACCGGTTGAGCAGCAGCAACATTATACTTGATTAGGATAAACACATCTGTTGTGGGCGGTTGATTTATACATTCCTAAAACTGGCATTGTGGAAAGGTTTTGAAAAATATGCCTGTGTGCCAAGTTCTCTTTGTTCAGCCCTTTGGCAAGCCAGAATGGGCGTGGCTGCCACCAGACTGCAAAATGTAGATGAAAAAGCAAATGAAGATTAATATTGCTTTTGGGCACAGAGACCTGTGCTTCCAGGAAAAGATAAGACAGACTCCATTACTGCAAGGTCCCAAATACCGGCTCAAAGGTGGAGGGTGTCATCAGCTTCTCCTAATTTCTGTGGGAGTTGAGGCAGCTGAGAGCCTTTTGGGGGCATTCAGCACTTTACAGGATGTGACATGTATCGTCTGTCAAGATTTTTCACATTTAAACTCTTCCGTCTCTTAATTTTCCTTGGGTTACACAAACACCAAGGAATGCTTTACTCTGGCAGTGATATTTCCATTAGTTCAACCAGAATATGTGGCCATGTTACCAATCTGCAAAGCTGGTCTTCTACACTAAGGCTGTGTCTACATTGGCGCGATCTTGCGCCAAAGCAGCCGCTTTTGCGCAAAAACATGCTGCCTGTCTACACTGGCGGGGAGTTCTTGCGCAAGAACACTGACATTCTAATGTATGAAATCAGTGCTTCTTGCGCAAGAACTATGATGCTCCCACTCAGGAATAAGCCCTCTTGCGCAACTGTTCATGCGCAAGAGGCCAGTGTAGACAGGCAACATGAATTTCTTGTGCAAGAAAGCCCGATGGCTAAAATGGCTATCGGAGCTTTCTTGCACAAGAGAGCGTCTACACTGGCACGGATGCTCTTGCGCAAAAGCACATCTCTTGCGCAAAGGCACATGCCAATGTAGACGCTCTCTTGTGCAAATACTTTAACGCAAGAACTCTTGCGTTAAAGAGTATTTGAGCAAGATCATGCCAGTGTAGATGTCGCCTAAGTTCTTTTGCTTTTTCATACATGAGCTGCCTATATATAGTCAATACGAATCCAGTCCTGCAAACTCTTATATAATAAAGATTACTCATATGAATAAGATACTGAAATTACTAGGACTACTTACTAAGCATTTCCATGGTTGGTACCTAAGGGCATGTCTACAATTGGAAATTATTTCAAAATAACTAAATTTGAAATAATAATGCCCAAAATAAGAAAATTGAAATAGCGTGTTCCCACTACAGGGGAGCCTCAAAATTAATCCAAGGCAGACTCCATTAATGAGGATGCACTACCTCGACTTAGGGCCCCAGGAAACACTGGAGAGTAATCACTTCAAATTACTCTGGGGAGTAATTATTTCAAAATAGCCTCAGTGGAGCATCTACATTAATGCTATTTCAAAATAACTATTTCAAAGTAAGTGTAATTCCCCAAGGAAAGCAGGAGTACAGCTTTCAAAATAACCAGCCCGTTATTTCAACATAACAGGCTTGGTAGTGTGGACACTTCGCTCATTATTTTGAAATAATTCCCTAGCGTAGACCCAAGCTAAGAGAGTTATCCAAGGGTGAATTCACTCCAGGTGTCTGTGCAGACTATTTGCCACTTGCCCTTACAGGAAAAACATAGCATATGCATAGTATTGTGTGTGTAGCAGTATGGGATGGATACTCAACAAGAAACACAGGATACCATATAGTAAGTTACTAATTTACCATAAAATCAACTGTTTCTGAGGTACTTAAGACCTTTGCTCCCACTTCAAAATGCATGAGATTGCAAGCAGCTAGAAAGGGATTACCTGGAAACGTACTCATAACATAAGGGATTTCCTTACACTCCTCCAGCAGGAGTGTGTAGTCCCCTGAACTCCTCCAGATCTCCCCAGTAGTCAACTAGATACATACAGAGTTGACAATTTAGTCATTTTCCACCCTCTACTCCTCCCCTGTAAATCCTCTCTAATTTCAAGTCCCAGGGAAAGCACTTGAGGTAAACTAATTGAACAAATGACCACGCTTTAACATTTCCAAGCATTCATTTTTCCAGTTTTACTATAAACCCACAACTAAATGTGTCCTCATCCCCACCTGGCAGAACATGATAAGCACCAGCTATTCTTTTTATTATAATCCATTCCAGAATTGTAATCAAAATTGGAAGCTTTTTTACTAAAGGGCCATGGTTAAGGATGATATGCCATAAATGAGTATTCAGCACCTTCCCAGTTGTCCCATTTTTAAGAACTTATGTTAAAGATTCTTTCTGAGGTCCAAATTCTGACAGGGCATTATGCATATGTACAAGAAAAACAAATCCAACTTTAAGAATGTAGGACAGAAGAAACGAGAAAAGAAAAAACAAATGGTTGTGCAGTAGAAATGATACCTAAATTTACAGTCCTACATACAAATAAGAATTACTTCATATAATATCTTCTTACTAAAAAAGGTATATGTAGAGTTGTACTCGCATTGTACTTTTCATAAATCCACATTCTTAAATTATTTCAGATAAAAATCAAAAGTGTGATGAAATAAAAGAAAGTGTGATTTCTTGCTCTTGATCATGGAAACAACTCCTGGTATTTTCTCCAAACTTCCTTAAAAAGCCCTTATTTTGGATGGAGCCCAAGTATGGAATGTTTTCAGTCATTAAAGAGGGTTTTTTTTTCAAATGTCTGAGTAAATGAAAATAAGAAATTGTTTTGAAACCTTATGTGTAGCATTTGCTATTAAGATTTAATGTCTGTGAAAATACTTTGAAGATGTCAGCACTATAAGCTTAATATTATCTATTATTACTGCAAATGCTATAATACATAAACACAGAATGTATTAACTAAAATTGAGTGAATCATTTTGCAGAGAACAGTCTGACAATTTTTGCCTCTTTTGTGAGCCGATCAAGATTACCTATAATTTACTTGCTGTTTGAATTTATTCAGAAAACATACTTTTGAAAAATAAAAACAGCTTTTGAACTAAAACAAATAAATCTCTGCTTCTGAACTTCAATAATAAGGCCTTGATCTCAAGTAGGAAGATCTTGTGGCTTTTTTAAGCAATGAAAAACCTTTCTATTCCAGTGTTTCCTAAATTTAAACAACAATGTGTGTTTGTGAATGCTTAGGGTTGTGGTTTACAGAAGTATTCCTACATCAGGCACAAAAATATGTTCCTCCTGTAAAACTGTCTTTTATGGTTTTCTCTTATCTGAAGAGGTGGGGTCCATAACATGCCATGTACTATAATACTATCATGTAGCACCAATTATTCTAGCTAAGCTGATGAAAAAGTAAAAAATTGAGTGAAAGATCCAGAGTAATGACTATAGCCATTAACATTATTTTATGATGCTCCGTTTTTCATTCTGTTAGACACTTATTTTTAGGTTTTTCCCAGAGTAGTGACCACTACCAGTATAGGGAAGTGAGTCTTTATCTGGGAAGTCATAGCATTAAGAAAAAGTTTGTGTAAAATCAAAATATTAAAGTTACTAAGGTAGCATTAGCTAGGTTGGTCAGTAGTAATATCGTCTTATATGTACACTGCTACACGCTCTCTAAGAAATCCAAACACATTTACAAACCAGAGTATAAATACTGAAATCACATTGCTACGGAAACAACACTTCAGGGAGAGAAGTATAATGAAATCTGTGTCCAGTGTTCATACACTAATCATCTTGTCCCTGTAGAAAACAATTTATGTTATTGCTAAACTAGTCCAAGTTGTAATCCCCATGCATTACTTCACTTTCCTCCATCATACTTTGATATTAGTTCCCACAGCATATTATATTATCGTTATTATCAATTATTACTATGTAGATATCAATTATTGCAAAAATAGGACACAAATAGGTGCCAGACCATGAGCTAGAGTAAATTAGCATAGTTCTAGTGAAGGCAATGGTCCCACATGAAGGACATTTTTGAATGAAATGAACATAGCAATAGCCATAACTGGCTCAGACAAATGGTCCGACTAGTGCAATAACCTATCTTCTGGCAATGGCCAATACCAGTTACTTCAGAAGGAATGAAGAGAATGGGACAATTCTGAGTGATCCATCTAGTCCCAGCTTCTGGCAGTTGGAGGATTAGAAATGCCTGAAGCCTGGGGTTGTACCCCTGACCATCTTGGTTAATAGCCATTGATGGACCTTTCATGAACTAAGAATATTATCCTCCAAAAACAATTCTCCGTGAACAGGGCCCAGGTGCCTTATTACACTGAAACAGAACCAGCTGAACCTTGTTAGTTCCTGTATATATAGGTTTGTGAGAACTTTTTCTCACCTGTAGTTTGTGTCGATTTGTACCCTGGTGTTCTGTTCTGCAGTTCAAGTTGGAAAAAAGCAAAACACAAACTGATCCTGTTGCATAGCCTGATAGTCATTCTGCCTTGTTTCAGGTCAAAAGAAATTAGTTTTCCTGTTTACTCCAATGTATAAATCAATATAAATTGACTAGTTTGCAGGCCTCAGTGCAGCTGGAATGTTAGGGTTACAAAACCCAAAAGCAGATGAATGTTACCTTATTGAAGGTTTCAACAGAAAAGTTTTGCACAGTTCTGCTTCTTCAGTGCTTGCCAACAATGCCTCATTCCTTTAATTTGGACACCTTCTGTCATTTCCCTAAAAATGTGTGTGTCTGTGTATTATGTAAACACAAAATACTGTACAAATTCAGTAGAACAAACAGATTTTCTGCTATTTTTTGCAATGTAAGCCCATTTGTGATATGACTGTGAAAATGCTTCATTAGAGGATGAATTTTCAGTAGAGATAAGAAAGTATTAATGCCATGTGCAAAGCATTGGTAAGACTTCACTTGGAATATTGTGTAAAGTTCTGGCCACTCACGTTCAAGAAAATGAATTCAAACTGGAACAGGGACAGAGAAGAGCAACTAGGATTATGCGGGGAATGGAGGGCCTATTTTACAAATGGAGATTAGAAGAGTTTTCCTTGCTTAGTCTATTGCAGGGGGCCTCAAGCACAAGGGCACTTCAGTCTCTCTTATACTTAGCTTGTGGCACATAGTAGTTTAATCTTCTATGAGTTGTAAACACTGGTGTCACTATAGTTGTTGGGTTAGTGTGCAGGAGCTGGGTGGTGTTGATGGCATGTTCTAGATTATCCAGTCTGACCACCTATATAGAGGTCCCTTCTGGCCTTAAACTCTATGGCTACATCTAGACTACAAGCCTCTTTCGAAAGAGGGTTTTTCAAAAGATACTTTCGAAAAAGCCTCTTTCAAAAAAGAGCATCTAGACTACATCCGGGACTTTTGAAAAAGCAAGCCGCTTTTTTGAAAGAGAGCACCCAGGCAGTCTGGATGCTCTCTTCCGAAAAAGCACAGTTTGCATTACATAGCACCTATTTTTGAAAAAGCACTTTTGAAAAAAGGCGTTCTTCCTCATAAAACGAGGTTTTCCGCAGTCGAAAAAACTGCCACGTTCTTTCGATTTACTTTCGAAAGAACGTGGCAGCAGTATAGATGCAGGGGAAGTTTTTCCAAAAAAAAGGCCACTTTTTCCAAAAAAGCCCTGTAGTCTAGACACACCCTATGACTCTAGGCTTTGCTAACAGACTACTATGAAATTTCAGTTCCTAAGTAATACTACTATAAATTTGTCTAACTTCATTTTAGAGCCGTTTCTTTAAATATTAATTTCTGGGGCAATGCTTCTCATGCTAGTGAAAATTCCCATTGATATGCGGCACAAAGAAAGAGTTGTCTCTGTATATGTGTGTGTGCATGCATGTGTGTCTGTGTGTATGTGCATGAGAGAGACAGAGAATGTGTGTGTTTGTGTGAGACAGTATTACTCCAGTGACTTCAGTAATGTACTCTGCCATGAAGAAGAATGAGGCCAAGGACATGTTAGTTTTCCAGTGCCTGAGTTCTAAATTATAAAGCTTAGAAACTGGATTTTTTGTTAAAAAGATGGAAATTGCATCTTTTTCCAGTATCTGAGATTTTAAGTATTTGGTGTGAAATTTGGCTGCACAGGGACATAGCTCCTAAGAAAAATTAGAGCTCTGCTCTGTTCTAGCATTCAAGACATTCCTCAAAAAATTAGACGCCAGGAGTAGCAGCAGAGTTGATTCTACATTCTCATAGAAGGAGGATTTTTTCCCAAAAAAGGCTCCTTTAACAAGTCACTAGCTAGATGCTGGGTACAGCTCCTGAAATTATGATTGTCACCTCCCAAACAATCAATTTAGCCTGCAGATGTCAGAATGGCTGCTAAAAAGTGTAGGTCTAATTTACAAAAATTAACTGGGAGGAGTAGATGTGATCCACAGAGGAAAAGGCTGCTAATGCCCAAGTTGTCAGAATTGGAAAGGATGATTGTTATGCTGTGTCTGTTCATCTGGAAGAGATGAACATGCTGCCACAGAGCCCATGGAAGAAGCATAAACAGAAGATTCCTGATAGTGAGTAACAAACAAATGATAGTACCCAAGAGAGGACTATAGATAGGAGGATCCAGTCACAGTGGACAGTAACAAAATAAGTTATTGTGTTTATCAGAAAACAGAACAGCCATTGTAGCTGCAAAAACCAGACACAACTCCTGCAGTGGCAGCTGTTACTTCTGCTCCAGTCTTGGATTTAAATTCTCTCCTTCAGTATAAGCCACCATTGTTGTTATACAATCCCACAGCCAAATGGTGTCACAGCTACTGGTCTGTGGTTGTCCAAGGGATAGTGATAGTCAGCAATGTTGGCATTAACATGGGCTACTGCTTAGAGTCCAATCTGGAGGTCAAACTCTTCTTACTATTTTTTGTTTGCCAATATTTTCTCATCCAAAATTATTGCTATCCTGATGCTGCTACCGTATATATTCTCGTTCCAGCCTGGGCAAAATTCCATCTGCTGGTCGCTTAGTGCCAAGCAAAAATTTATTGCTCTTCTAATTTGTTGACTTGATTGAGAAGGTGCAAGGGAAAGGCATTCAATTCATCTCACAATAGACATGCAGACATACACCCTCTGGCTACAGGTGTTTATGTGAGGAGGTTAGCCTGGGGCAGGAAACATGAATGACGAGAAACTATAGGGGCAGTAGCAGCATCCAGCAGAAAGGCACACCAGGATTATGCAGTTTCTCCAAATCACCTATGGCATGGAATCAAAGGCAGAAGCTGAAGGAGGTGCTAGGTAATAAACGAGTAACTGACCAGCTACTCCAAATCCCCTAGTATCATAGCTTTCAACAACACTGTCAACATGATTCATGCAGTACATGATGGTAGATTGAGCTTATATGCAAGTGTGATGGGCACAACAGAAAATCCTAAAATGGACAGACAGATATCTATGTACCAGGCTTTTTCATTAAGGTAGCTGTCTAGGAATTCCTATAAACAAATTTAGGAATATCCAAAGCAGAGAGAAACAGATCCTTGACTTTGATATATTCTAAATGGCCAGCTGGGGACACGCTAGAGGAATTATTCGGTGAGGGAAGAAGGAAGGAGACGTTTTGGTACCACCAAGAGGGAAGAGGGTTAAGCAAGAGTACTCTGTGCACCCATAATCTCTAATTGCTGCAGTGACCAATTGGGAACTTTAATGTGAAAAATAGCCACTCTGTAGAATTATAGAAATACAGGGTTGGAAGGACCTTGAGAAGCTCCTTTACGAGCACTGAGGCAGAACCAAGTAAACAAAATCCATATTTCACAATATTTGTCCAACATTGTTTTAAAAACCTCCAATGATAGGAACTCCACAAGCTGTTTAAGAACCCTTAGGCTGCGTCTACACTGGCCACTAGTATTTGCACAAGAACACTGACTTTGTAATGTACAAAATCAGTGGTTCTTATAGAATACTTTGACGCTCCCGCTCAGGGATAAGCCCTCTTGTGCAAGTATTCTTGCGCAAGAGGGCCAGTGTAGACAGCCACCTTAATTTCTTGCACAAGAAAGCCCGATGGCTAAAATGGCCACTGGAGCTTTCTTGCGCAAGAGAGCATCTATTCTGGGCACGGATGCTTTTGCGCAAAAGCAAATCTTTTGCGCAAAGGCACATGCCAGTATAGACGCTCTCTTGTGCAAATACTTTTAACGGAAAAACTTTTCCATTAAAAGTATTTGCGCAAAATCTTGCCAATCTAGACACAGCCTTATAGTTTAAGAACCAGAGTTTAAGAACCCTTATAGTTAGAAAGGTTTTCCTAATATCTAAGGGTATGTCTACATAGCAAAGTTATTTCAAAATAACAGCCATTATTTCAAAATAACTTTACTAGAGTCTACACAGCCAAACTTTACACAGCGTCTACACAGCCAAATTAATTTAAAATAGCGGAGCGCTTATTTCAAATTTGGTAAACCTCATTCCGTGAGGAATAATGCGAAATTCAAAATAGATATTTCAAAATAAGTGCTGTGTAGACACTTATTTTGAAATAGGGGGCCTCCAGCCTTCCCAGGGTGCCCTGGTGGCCACTCCAGCCTCAACCAAGAACACTCCTCTCCCTCCCCCCTCCCCGGAGCCCTTAAAGGGGTTGACTCTGGCCACAGTGCCTGTGCCAGCTCCAAGCCTGCCAGCCCAGAGCCAGCAGTCACTGCCCTGACCCAGTGGCCCCAAAACATGAGCCAGCAAGCCACTGGCAGCCAGCCCTCCACCACTCCCCAGGAGCAGTCTGTCAGCTCCCAGGAGCCTGCCAGGGCCCAGAGAAGGCGAGCGCCTTCCTGGTCCAGGGTGGAGAACATGGACCTTATTCAGGTTTGGGGGGGATGCCCCCAACATCCATGATCTCCACACTAGACAGGGAATGTGGCCGTCTATGGCAGGATAGCTGCCAGCCTGGCCACCAAAGGCCACATACGAACCCAGGAGCAGGTTTGCATGAAAATCAAGCTGGTCCGGCAAGACCCCCAACCCTGAGCCCTGAGCTTCCCCTCCCTCTTTTTCCCCTTGCTTCCCCCTTCCAGCTCCCTCCTCCCAGGTTTCCCTCTCCCCTCTCCCACCCTCTCTCTTCTCCTCTCCCGCCTCCTTTCCCCAGTCTCACCAGAGTTTCATTCCCCCCCCCCCAGTTTTGTTAAATAAAGAGAGATTGTGTTCATGAAAATATGTGTATTTTATTTTACATCAGGAAGGAGTGTTAGGGAGGGGTAAGTGGAAGGACGTGAGGGAGGAATGAGGCACAAGCCCCCAGTGGGGCAGACCAGGGAGGCTCTTAGTGCTCCTCAGGGTGGAAGCTCTCCCGCAGGGCCTCCTGGATACTGACAGCCCCCGATGGACCTCCCAGATGGCAGCCTGCAGAAAGTGCATCCAGGCTCACAGCAATGCATCCACGAGAAGCACCAGAGTGCCCAGGGGCAGCTCTGGCTCCATGTTGCAGAGTGCCGTGGTGTCCCGAGTGAGGGTAACCAGAGCATGCAGAGACAAAATGCCTTGCTGTCCCTCAGCGAGGTAGGCAAGCAAGCAGGGAAACCTGAGAACTGGCTGTCGGGGGGGGAGGGTCCCTTTAAGCACAGGCCTCAGATAGCCTCAGGCAGCAGCCACACAAATAACTCCTGACCTGATGCCCTGCCGGACCTGGTTCCGGCCTGCCTTAAATGTGATTCAGTGTCCACTCAGTGTGGATGCGCTATTTTGAAATAGCAAAAAGCTATTTCAAAATGCATTTTGTGTGTAGACGCGTTATTTCGAAATAGCTTATTTCGAAATAACTATTTTGACATAAGCCTATTTCGAAATAACAGTATAGTGTAGACATACCCTAACCTAAATCTCCCTTGCTTTTTGTCCTATCTTCAGAGGACATGCAAAGCAGCTGATCACAGTCCTCTTTATAACAGCCATTAACATATTTGCTCATAGGTTCCTGATTTCAAACGATATAATAGGCATCCCAGGAAGTTAGTGGAATGATAATCAATGGGACACAGTAATACCAGGGTACAAAATATATAGGAATGACAGTGTAGGTCATGCTGATGGGGCAGTGGGATATACATGTGAATGAAACCAGAGAGTCAAATATAATAAAAATCTTGAATAATCATACTGGGCCATAGACTCTCCATGGATAGCAATTCTGTGCTTGAATAATGATAATTGTAACCCTTCTGCCGCGTAGGCCCGGCAGCAACCGGGTCCTATCTAGGGGTCCATCTCACACAGAACCAGCTCGAGCCCCCACCCAGTAACCTGCGAAATTCACACACCCTGGGCGCCTCTGAGAGGCAATGCTTCCCCACTCGCAAGCACAGAGTCTGAGTGTAGGAAAGAAACATTTAATGAAACAGAGAGAAAAGTCATATGGCATTAACTTGGGAAAGTACCACAAACAGAGTTCATAGCCCAAACCACAAGCTGAGCCCTTCCCCCCCCAGCCAAGAATCACGCGAAGTCCCAAAGTCCGACACCCCAAAAGTCTCTGACCCTGGTCAGTGCCGCCCAGAGTCCAAAAGTTCACCTGCTGGGTTTTACCTCCCAACCAGGGCGGAAAGGGGGGGCAGAGGAATAGATAGGGGCACCTTACGTGGTCCGAGGCCAATGGCCCCACCTCTCCGTAGGGTTCTGCTGCAGTCTTTAACGCGAACCGCTCCACCAGCTGTCTCGTTCCACTCCCCCAGACGCTCCACTGGTCGCCTGCCGCCGCTCCTATCGGCCGCTCATTCCCACCGGCTGCTCCGCAGGTCACCTGCCGCTGCTCCTACAAGCCGCGCTGTGCTGCTGGTCACCTGCCACCACTCCTACCGGCTGCCTGCCAGTCGTTCCTACCAGCCACTCCACTGGCCGCTGCCGCTCCTACCGGCCACCTGCCGGTCATTCCTGCCAGCCTCTTTGCTGGCTGCAATGGGTCTGACTCCCAGCCAAACCAGTGATTTCAGCTCTTAGTGATTTCACCATCTAGACTGGCAAAATATTCCAGCTCCCACTGGACTGCAAAAAAGACTCCCCATGGAGTCTGCTTTAGGTCTGTCCTTAAAACAAAGGGGCAAAAGGGCAGGTTGGGCCAGTCTTACAGCTCACATCTGGCAGGTGTGAAGCAGGCTGACTCAAGCCCTTTAGCCCTCCCCACCTCAGTCCACTCAACTCTGGAAGGGAGGGAGGCTTATTCCTCAGAGACCTCTTACAATGATGGTGTCTCTCCTGCAAGCACTGGTGTCATGTTTTACAGTTCCCACATTTAGGGGTAGCATGATTTGTGACCCCCACAACAGCCCCAAATTAGTTACAATACACCACATTCCATTCCAACACTGATCCTCCATCAGCCCTGGCTGAATTGGATTTACATAGCCACACCTCGTATTCCTTCCCCCTCCTGGCATAAGCTGCATTTACATATCAACAGTTGACAGTTAATTATCTTGCAGAGCTAAACAATTGTAGTGGGCACACCCACACCCAGGGCAGCTCTCTCCTTTTAGCTGGCTGATAGCAAGCAGTAGTTCAGCCCCTGCTTACATAATAATACAATAGAAATATATTCCTGACCACCTATCCAGGATGCTGATGTTGAAATGTTCAGGGAGATTACAGAGGCTACAAAAACCTCTGTAAAAATATATATATTACAATATTTGACTGGGTACATGTTACCTTGGGACAAAATGCAAAGATAAAATTTTTAGAAACCATTAATGACTGCTTCTTGGAGCAGCAAGTCCTGGAAGTGACAACAGGAAAGGCCTTTGTTGATTAGGGCAATGTAATGCACATTGGAAAATATTATCTAAACAGTAGAAATACTATAGTTAGTTTGAAATTAGCTCCTACCACTCAGGAAAGATCTTGGAGTCGTCATCTCTGAAAACATCTGCTCAATGTACACAGCTGACCTTAAAAGTTAACAGAATGTTAGGAATGATTCAGAAAGCAATAAATAATAAGTCAGTAAATCTCATAATACCCACACCTTAAATACCGCATTGGAAATAAAAAAGATACAGAGAAGGGCAACAAAAATGATTAAGTATAAGGAACAACTTATATGTGGAGAGATTAAAAAGACTAGAACTATTCATCTTAGAAAAGTCAGCTAAAGGAAGATAAGGCAGGGGTTTATAAAATCATGAATAGTGTTAAGACAGTGAATATGGAAATGTTATTTACTGCTTTATTTAGCACAAGGATCAGGGGATACTCAAATTAATAGACGACAGGTTTAAAACAAACCCAAGGAAGGATTTCTTCAGACAATGCACAGTCAACCTATGAAACTCATTGCCATGGATTGCTGGGAAAGCTAAAAGTATAACAGGGTTAAAAAAAGTAATAGGTGAGCTCATGGAGGGTAGGTCCCTCAATGGCTAATTGCTAAGATGACCAGGATGCAACCCTTGACCCTCTGACTGTCAGAAACTGGGAGTGTATGATAGGAGATGGATCACTCAGTAATTGTTGTGTTCTGTTTATTCCCTCAGAATCATCTAGCATTGGCCACTACTGGAAGACAGGATCCTGGGCTAGACAGATCACTGATCTGACCCAGTATGGCCATTCTTAGGTTCTCATTCTAAGTATTTATTGTACCTTTTGTATTTTGTGTTACTTTTCCAACAGATGTCTAAGTAGTCTCAGTCCCCCATTACTATCAGTCTTGTGTTGTGGATATTTTGGTTGGTTGTTCTAGAAAAACCTTACCCATTCCCTCCTCCTGATTTGGCAGTCCATAGAGATACCGACCATGATTTCACCCCTATTTTGTATCCCTTTTGTTTTTATCCAGAGACTTTCAATTAGTCTGCCCCTCACCTTCTGCACCTCACCTTTGGAACCAAAATATGTATTCATGATATATATAATGCAACACCACTTCTCTTTTTTTGCTGAAAAACAACATTATGGAAGTATCAAATTGCTTAAACAAAAATAAACATAGTTAAAAAGATGTTCTAACATCACACAGCTCTATCTATCTAGCACTTCACAGCTGTGAAAATGAATTCTGTGCTGGTGTTCAGTGTGCACTTCTTCTTCTGCCTCCCCACATACTAAGGAAATTGCTAGCTAATTTCTTTTCATTTTTCACCAATCTCAGAATGTGTGACTTTCCTGAAAGAATTGTTAAAAGAAAATAAGGGAAAAAATTAGTAGCATCCAATGTGCCTAGAGGAACTTAACGATACATTTGTCTTCATTCATTTATTTTAAATATATGCATGTACTGATTTCCAACTCTGGTGCAATGCAGAAATTGCTTTGAAATTATTGCTGATTTATGTTGTGTTGACCTAAAATCAGAAGAAAATCTCAACAAGCTGAGAAATAAGGTTAAGAGAGTGGAAGTGATGGTAGGGAGACACACCCATAATACTATTTATTTTCAGTTAGATAAGTAGCTGTGTGTTTTTCCTTAGATTTTAATTTTAAAAGCTCACAAAAGTGTTGTGCATTAAATTGGTTCGTGTAAAGCTCATGTAAACCCACCAAGGTTCACACCGACCAATTAAAATGCAACACTTTCATGTGCTTTGAAAATCACTGTCCCAGAGAATGCATTACCTGACTATGTACACAAACGCCACACCACAATGAATTGATATAACAAGCAATTGTCTCTCCCAATTTGGCTGCATAGTCTATTAACTATATCGGTGTCCAACTAGTTAGGGACACTTGCTGTAGCCCACTTATATTGTTCTAGCTGGATAAGAGAAGACAGACTGAATCAAACCTGCTCGGAAGCTATGCTAGGAGGAGAAGGGTGATACTTGCTTGTGTTTAGGAACTGACCAAGGATCTCCTACCTCTGTGCACTGCAAAAATCAAGCTTCCTAATTTACGTGATCTGCTCAATTTTAGGATGAAATGAATTTGTTCTACTATACAGACTAATTTATCTTCCAAATGAGAAAAGCAGGATTTAACTTAATTTAATTAGGTATATTATCAGGATTTTTTTAAAATATCAGAATCATCCAATAAAAATGGGTTTTAACAAATACTAAATGCCAAGGGATAATGCAGGGGAATGAACTAGGTGACCTCTCAAAGTCCTTTCCAGTCCTATGAATCCATGAATGTATACTAAAATGCTAACATAACAGAGCAATAGAAAATAGGTCCCAAAATCAGAAGAAACTTGAAGACTCATAGGCCATGAGAAGTTAAACCAAGAAACATAGCTTTGGTGTTTCTGTAATATTAGAACTAGTCTCAGGTCATTTTTCCTTTGTCTCTCCTTCTCACTTTGTCATTGCTCATTTAAAATCCCTTTAGATAACTTTTATGATCCTAGTACTACACAATCTCCATCTCTGTAAAGCTCAAAGAAATGCTCTGAAATGAAAACAAACAAAAGCAAAAAGAATGCTCTCTCATTTTTGCTATTGTTTGTGGAACAGTAAGTTTACAGTGCTGCTTATGTTTTATTTATTCCTATTTTTCTTGCATCTTTCCTGCTCAAGTGTTGCTGATTCTTTGACTTAGCACTAGGAAATACTATCATTTGCCATAGTATGTGACCTTAGCAATCTTCCTTCATCAACCTGGTCAAAAATTAACTGATGGAAGAGTTGTATTTTGAAAAATGTAACTAACAAAAACATGCTGATTAACAAAAATCAGCATGTTTTGTTGATTCATCAAAATTTGCAACAAGAGCTTACTGAAACATTTGGTTTCAGCAACGAACATTTTCTTTTCAAAGACACTATAACAACTTTATTGAAGCATTTCATTTTGTCTGTGCTTCAACTTTTATAATTTAGCCTAATTTATAACATAACACAGAATAATATTGACATCACATTGTAAATTAGATTATAAAACAAAATTCAAAATGAAGCACTTCAGTAAAGTCATTTTGAAATTTCCCAAATGAAAATTTTCAACAATTTCAAATTTGTGGAAAATTATGTATTTTGATCTGATTCAGGAGGAAAGGGAATTTCAAAATGCTAGAATTTCCATGGAACAGAAATTCTGAATTTTACCAGCTCTAATTATCACATCAAATGAATTAAGCCAATGGAAGATTGCACAGAAAGATTGTAAAATGCTTTGTTTTCACTTTTACAATCCCATCTTGGAGTGGAACAAATCAACCACACTGAAGAACTTCTAAGCCATAGCATTGGCTCCATTGCTTTGCTCTTGTTTACTATGTCAGTGTCCCAGTAATTATATGTACACCCTCAGAGAGGGTTATTTTATTTTGGAAAAAAAAAGTATCATTGGATTGTTTTTATTTATTCTGTTTGCAAAATTTGCCTATACTTTCAGAAATAAAGGATTTACCAAACCGTATTACACCATTAGTCAATCATATTTTGTATCATGTCACTGGTAGTCAGCAGATGTCTATAAAATCCTATAATTCTCATAATTAAGTGTGCAGTGATGTACGTAGTGAAGCTGGGAGAAAAGCTTTCCTGATCTCAATGGTGATCAGATATTTCCCTGGAGCATAAGATTTTCCCCTTGTCCTTATCTTAGTATGTGTAACTAACAACAAATAATATGGGTATTATTTAATTATTAATAAGAACATCATAAAATTAATAATTAATGCCTTTTGACAAAATCTCTCTTCAATTAATTTTCATATTACATATCAAACAATTAATTAGACAAAGCCAGTCACCAGCTGAGTATGACAATAGTGTGGCCATATAGAGCCTAAGAAAAGGCAAAGAATCTTGGCAAGAATGTTTTAGCCACAGTTGAAAAGTTGTCCTTAAATTCTTTAAGGGAGTAATAGTGGATTGTATGAATCTGGAGCTGAATATTAATAAAGCCCTGTAACCTGAAGCTTTACATACCAATGAGCTCTCTGCCCATGGTGAACAGAGGCAGCAGGGCTGGGGAATCAGTAGTATTTATCCAGCATTCCAGATGGACAGAGCTTCATTAGGGACAAGGATCTCTGTCCCCATTGCTAGGTGAATTGGGGGAAGTCTGGCTATAGAAAGTTCCATTTTCATAAACTGTATACCCAGAATTCCTCCAAGGACAGTCTGGGAATCACTGTAATTGCAGAGAAACTCAAAATTGGTTGTGCAGTGGAAGCAAACACAGAGGGAAGAAAGGAAAAGGGTTCTGTGATGGTCACTGCTATGTGTTCTGCCTTCCTTCTTCCTGGCTCCCTGAACTCAGTGTTTCTGTTTAAGACTAGGTCTAGTAATGAATATGTCTAATTACTCAAGGCCTGTGGCTATGTATCTGCCACTGAGACTGTCGTCATGATTTGTTCATACTGTTACTGATCTAACCTGACTATATGTCTTGCTTTGTTTTGGGGAGATCAGTTATTTTTGATTTTGTGAGTTTGCATAAATCCTTGGTATGCCTACACTTTGAATACTGCATGCAGTTCTGGTTGCTCCATCTCAAAAAATAAATGTTAGATTTGGAAAATGAACACAAAAGGGCAATAACATGACTAAAAGTATGGAACAGCTTCTGTAACAAGAGAGATTAAAAACAGAGATTCTTCAACTTGGAAAAGAGACATCTAAAGGCGAGATATAATAGCGGTCTATAAAATTATGAAGGATTTTAAGAAAAAGTTGTATTATGTAGTGTCCCTATAGATGCTGTACTGTAGGTATGTCTGCATCCCTATGCTTCTGTTTGGATATCTTTGGTAGCTGTGTCAGTTCAGCCCAAACATGCACTCTTTCCCTCATGCTTTGCCTTGAAGCTAACTACCTCTGTGCAGGTAAAACCACCTTCGGTGAATTGCTCCAGTCAGTCCATTCATAGATACTTTTCCTCTTATAGAAGTCTCTTCACTTAGATATTCTTAGCATTTTGGTTCAACTTTTCATAGTGTTATAGGGTTCTGTTTGTTTATGAAGAGGGAAGAAAAAAAAACCAACAACAACAAAAAATTTACTTATCCCTTCCCTCTCCTACAAGGGATTGTCTCCATCAAAACACATGCCTGGCCTCCTGCCATTTAAAAGGTTCCTCTCCTGTTGGTAGGCCTTACCAGTAATAGACAGATATTCCTGCTGTGTACGTTGTCTCAGAGAGGCCCACATTTCACAAAGGTGTACATTTGTCAGCAGCTGAAAGCCAGATCCTGAAAAAAATGGGAACTAAGTGAAACTACTCCTTATGGTGTGAACTCTCCACCTGTGACCGACTTGGGTCCCAAGTCTCTGCAGCAATGTGAGCCGGCACCATAGACTTCTACCCCTAAAGAGCGTGAACTGAAGGAAAAAACCTTCAAACTCCCCACACAAGACCTCCAAGAAATTAGCTATTAGGGTTCATAATGAGTGCCAAATGAGCTAGAGGAGGACCTGGGCACATTCAGTCATTTTGGCACTGATGGCTTCCAAGCATGGTTCCTACAGATAGCATGAGTCCTTCAGTGCAGACACTAGTAAGCCTAAGGGCTCTATGGGCACCGGTGTTACCTGTCAGAGACAGAAGGATAGACCACCTCTATAAAGATGGCATTGGTATGTTCATTGTGGCCAAAATTGTTGCTTTCCTCGATACCAGGGAGACAACACCACCAAGGGCTAACAGTACTGATTATCATGACACCACAGGAATTTTGGTTTTCTAAAGACCTTAAGGCATCTGTGATCAGGACAGAGTAAATCTGCTGTGAAAAGTGATATTTGTATATTTGTTAATATGACTTTTCACAGCAGATTTAGTAGCTAACTGAGAGGCTGTGAAAAGTGATATTAACACACAAATATCACATTTCACAGCAGCAGACTTACCAGCAAACAAATCTTAAAACCAAAAAAAGCAAAAGAAACAGCAACAAAAGATACAAAAACATGCAAAGCACTTATTTGTGTTTCTATTCTGTTTAGCTCCGGTAAAGAATAGAGACAATTGTGTATCATTTTTATTATTGAGTCTGCAAAAAAATTCAACTCTATACATAAGAAAATTACAATGATTTGGACATATATGTGCACATATTTATTTGTTTTCCTAAACATAAAGTATATCAGAAAAAATATCAGACTGGTCACCAGCAAGAGTTGGTGGCCACACTCTGAGACCACCAAAACTTTGTTGTGAGCAGCAGCAATTGTGCTAGCAGCAATTATCTGCATCCATCAGCAATCCACACATATGGTCTGTGGATATAAAGCTGGACCCTATCCATGCAGACTCTTCCTCCTCCTCTGCTGAAACCACCCAGTTACTTAGTCAGCTAACTAATTAGTAACCCACTCAGTTAAGTGTGTGTGTGTGTGTGTGTGTGTACGCACATTATAGATATAATTACAAAACTGAGGACAGAAAAATATAAATGATTCATTCCTCATAATCAGATTTATTAAGAAAAGTAGGTGCATCATACTAATTGAGAGAATTCAACTAAAGCTGTTTGGGGAAAATCAAACAACATTCCAAGTACAAAGTTAAAATAAAAGTAATTATTTTTCCCTCCTAATTTTCCATATCTATAATACACACTGCCGGGACTTCCCTTTTGAAGGTTAACGATATCACTAATTTGCTGCAAAACACTTCAGGGTAAGAGGAAATAGCTTGCTTTCTGCTTCGGGGGGCTCTGCTTCCTCCAGCTCACAAAGAGCACAAAAATTGTGGTGAGTATGACTTTTTCCTGAATGTGGGTTTACTTTTGCAAATCAATAAACAAAATTGATATTGACCAATTTAACCATGGTGTGCAGCTTTAGTTCAGCTCTAACATTAATACTCCTGGGACACATTTTTCACCATGAAATAAATATTTCCCTAGCATTAATGAAACACAGTAAAAAGTGAAGTTCATTATATCTGTATGGGACTTCTCCTTAACATAGATTGATAGCATTGCTGATGCTGCTATGCTGTTCCAAGTGTACGGGGATGTTGCTGCTTTTTATAGGCAGTATGTTATGATTTTGTTATGGTAATTACAGTTTCAGCAATGAAAATGCATCCAGAGGTTTCAGAGGTGTGTGCTTGCTTTATAAATAAATAAATAAGAAAAACACTATGAAAGCAACTTACCACTTGTAATAATAAAACTTTGCACTTAGTGCCTGTTTAAAATGGCAACCACTGTATTTCCCAACAGTATTTCCCAGTTACAATAGTGCAGAAACTGAGCTATTTTCCTGCACTTAGAATGGGAAATTGCTGGTATTTTGGTTAATAGTTAACTTATGAACAGTGTCACTGTATAAAAGCACTTTTCATCTAAAACTGTTACTAACATTGTGGTCCAAAAATCTTCTCCTGGCCTTTTGCAAAGGTGTGACTTACAGGCACTGGGCTTAGGAAGATGGTATGTAATAAGTATACATGTATCATGAATAAAAAAAAATAAAATAAAATAAAAACTAAGGAATAAACTAAGGAATGAGCTAATGGCATCTAGAACAACTCTTCCAACAGCTGCATGAGAAAAAATATATCAATAAGCAAACCTCAAAAGGTCACCAAGTCCAATCCCTTGCATTCATGGCAGGATCAAGCACCATCTAGATCATCCCTGGAAGGTGTTTGTCCAACCTACTCTAAAAAACCTCTAATGATGGAGATTCTACAAGTTCCCTAGGCAATTTTTTTGCTGTGATTAATGACCCTGACAGAAAGTTTTTCCTGTTGTCCAAGCTAACCCTCCCTTTCTGCAATTTAAGCCCACTGCTTCTTGTCCTATCATTAGAGGTTAAGGAGAATAATTTTCCTCCCACCTTCTTGTAACAACAGTCTTTTAGCTGTTGAAAGCTTGAAAGCTGCTATGTTCCCTCTAAGTCTTCTCTTTTCCAAAATAAACAAACCCAGTTCTTTTGATTTTCTCTCATAGGTAATGTTTTCTAGACCTTTAATCATTTTTCCTGCTCTTCTCTGGACTTTTTCCAATTTGTCTACAACCTCCCAGAATTGGACACAATACTCCAGTTGAAGCCTAATCAATGCAGAATAGATGGAAAAATTACTTCTCATATCTTGTTTATAATATTCATTCTCCTACATCCCAGAATGATGTTCACTTTTTTTGTATCATTGTTACACTCTTGACTCATATTTAGATTGTGGTCCACTCTGACCCCTAGATCTCTTTCCACAGTACTCCTTCCTAGACAATCACTTCCCATTTTGTATGTGTGCAACCGATTGGTCCTTCCTAAGTGAGGTACTTTATATTTGCCCTTACTGATTTTCATCCTATTTATTTCAGACCATTTCTCCAGTTGGTCAGATCATTTTGGATTACAAAACTATCCTCCAAAAGCACTTCTAACTCCTTCCTGCATGGTATCATCCACTTAGGTTATCAGTTTATTCTTTATGCAATTATCTAAATCATTAACATAAGCATAACATAAGAACATAAGAATGGTCATACAGGGTCAGACCAAAGGTCCATCCAGCCCACTATCCTGTCTGGTGACAGTGGCCAATGCAGGATGCCCCAGAGAGAGTGAACACAACAGGTAATCCTCACGTGATCCCTCTCCTATCATCCAATTCCAGAGAAACAGAGGCTAGGGATACAATTCCTACCCATCCTGGATAATAGCCATTGATGGACCTAACCTCCATGAATGTATCTAGTTCTTTTTTGAAGCCTGTTAAAGTTCTAGTCTTCACACATCCTTTGGCAAGGAATTCCACAGGTTGACTGTGTGCTGCATGAAGAAAAACTTCCTTTTGTTAGTTTTAAATATGTTATCTATTAATTTCATTTGGTGACCCCTAGTTCTTATATTATGGAAACAAGTAAATAACTTTTCCTCATTCACTTTTTCCATACCAGTCATGATTTTATAGATCTCTATCATATCTTCTCCCCATTCCCTTAGTCTCCTCTTTTCAAAGCTGAAAAGTCCAAGTCTTTTTAATCTCTCTTCATATGGGACCCATTCCAAACTCCTAATCATTTGTGTTGCCGTTCTCTGAACCTTTTCCAATGCCAATATATTTTTTTTGAGATGAGGCAACCACATCTGTATGCAGTATTCAAATGTGGGTGTACCATGGTTTTATATAGAGGCAATAAGATATTATCTGTCTTATTCTCTATCCCTTTTTAAATGTTGCCTAACATTCTGTTTGATTTTTTTGACTGCTGCTGCACACTGAGTGGATGTTTTCAGAGAATTACCCACAATGATTCCAAGATCTCTCTTGAGTAGTTGTAGCTAAATAAGTTCCCATCATATCGAATATATATTTGGTGTTATTTTTTCCACTCTGCATTACTTTACATTTATCAACATTAAATTTCATTTTCCATTTTCTTGCCAAATCACTTAGTTTGGTGAGATCTTTTTGAAGCTCTTCACAGTCTGCTTTGGTCTTCGCTATCTTGAGCAGTTTAGTATCATCTGCAAATTTTGCTGCCTCACTGTTTACCCCTTTCTCCAGATCATTTATAAATAAGTTGAATAGGATTGGTCCTAGGACTGACCCTTGGAGGACACCACCAGTTACCTCTCTCCTTTCTGAATACTTACCATTTATTCCTATCCATTGTTTCCTAACTTTTAACCAGATATCAATCCATGAAAGGAGCTTCCCTTTTATCCCATGACAACTTAATTTGATGAAGATATTGACCAAGATATTGAGCAGGACCAGACCCACATCTGATCTCTGTAGAACCGCACTCATTATGCTCTTCTAATATGACAGTGAACCATTGATAACTCTGCTCTATGAATGGTTATCCGACAAGTTATATATAACCACCTAATAGTAGCTCCATCTAAGTTGTATTTCCCTACTTTGTTAACAAGAAGGTCATGCAAGACTATTATCAAATGCCTTACTAAAGTCTAGATATACAATCTCTACCCTTTATGCACAAGGCTTGTTACCCTGTCAAAGAAAGTTATCAGTAAACGCTGCTCAGGGTTTGATGTTAGTGAGTAGCATAGTCCCAGACTCCTGAAGAGCATTGGGCAGGCCTGTCTCCAGTCTCTTTGGATGTGCTGCCTGTTCCTACCATGAGACTCTATCACATATCCAGCTATAATGATTTCAAAAGCTAGACTCCCTTTTCCCCTCGCCATCTATTTGCATCTACAGTTATGGTGGCCTCAGGCCTCCCAAGCTCCATTAGAGGAATTGTTGGTGGGTAGCTTAGACAAATGAAGTTCTGTGAGGCCTCACCTTTCTTTTTCTCTACCGTAGTGGAAAACTATTTTCCCTGTGGCATTTCTAGCCACAGGACTCACATTTCTACTAGTAATATGCATCTATCTCAAGTGATAGAACATCTCTGGGAGAATCGTATAGTGGAATATTCCATTACAAAGAAAAAAACGTTCTTCAACAGCCACGCAAGAAAGAATTCTCAAC
This sequence comes from Rafetus swinhoei, assembly GCA_019425775.1. Lineage (NCBI taxonomy): Eukaryota > Metazoa > Chordata > Testudines > Trionychidae > Rafetus > Rafetus swinhoei. The sequence continues at coordinate 64,236,719 of CM033427.1, forward strand.
ATCCTTTAGAGCTGTTAAACTCCTGGGACAGCCTGGATGCTGACTTCCCCGCAGGTACAGATTTGTTATTCTGCTAATAAGGAACTACTGAGTTGGAAAGCCCATTTGGCCCGATAAGCCTGTCCTAAAGGGATGTTTCCTTTTTCAATCACATAGAAATTTATTTAAAAAAAATTAGTTTGATAATGGAAAGTGTCAATTAGGGTTGAAGCACTTCAAATATAACATTACTGAAATTAAACAACTGCTGGCAAATGCTGAATCTTTTCCCTGTCCCAGATGCTATATAACATAATCAGGAGCTCATGTATTCCATTTATTGAGAAATGAAAAATGAATTCTATGTTTGCAGTGTCAAATATGATTGATAAATCCCTGTATTCTGTGTAACTGATACGTTCTCCCTTTTGTACAAATGCTGTGCAATAGAAAGAAGCGACATGGAATGTAAAGCCATACCTTACATTGGCATCTATAGAATGAATTAAAAATCCTCATTGATTAAAGCATTATCCTTCTTAATTGCAAAATAACATTTCTCTTGATAACTAGATGTGCTAAATGTATGTTTCTTTGTAGCACTAGTTCTTCACTGATATCACTGACATTATCTGTCAATTCAATGTTCTCCTATTCTATTGCAATTGCATTTTTAATTTCTCAATAGCCAAACATCATTTTTCCTCCATTTGCTCCATTTCCTCCATTTAAGCTGGTCTCCTGAAAATGGTATTTTGTACTGAACGGACAATTACTGCTGTACCTTGAGATCATGAACGAAGCATTTGAGCTCTATTTTCTTCTGCAGAGAATAGCTAAAATAAAAGAACAACTCATTATTCTCTTTTTTCAGATTTTAGTTTTTCATGATAGACTTATTTAAATTTTCTCAAACAGGAAAAAACAAACTGGGAAAACAGAATCTCAAGATCCACTGCTCAGCCTTTCCTCAATTAGATCAGCAGGCTTTGAACATTATGATTGTTCACATACATGTATGGTAAATGAGGGCAAAAGTGAGCATAAAAGGATATCTAATGTATATAGGATTATTTTTGCATTTCCTAGGCATTTAACTGGAAACCTTGATGTAGCCTCTTGTTTTCAAATGTTCCTTTGACATTTTTCAGCCTACCACACAATGTCAATTATAAAAAGCTACACATCAGTAAAACATTTTTTCGTAAAGTTGACCCTGAGCTTTAAGTCTGATTTTGGATATAAACTTCACCACCGTACTAAGGGTGTGCCCATAGAGGAATTTGATGCAGAGCAGTTCATAATTTACAGACATTCCATAATCCAGCCATACTTAAAGGCCAAATGTTGTACTCTTTATTTAGGCAATCCCTCCCCCCACAGCATGCAATCATGTTGCAGTTGAAGCGAATGGCAAAATTTACATTGATTTCATTTGACTGGGATTATACCCCCATTCTTCGCAAGTAAGAACTGTAGGATTTGATCCTAAAAGATACAATTACTTCTGCAAAGATACAGTTAAAAATTATGATGCTCAGGGTGCATTTTTTTCTACAGAATCATCATCCATTGGACAGCACAGATAGAATTGTCATGAAAAAGTGGGCATTAGATTAAACAACCTGAAGAATTTTTCGTCAAATAAGCATTCCACACTACTTAGGAAACAAGGAAAACACTGTTCTGTAACACTTTATGTGACATATCATGAAACTACAGACTGCATTGCTTTTTCAGTTTTATTTCAAAAAGTCTTTTAGGGATTCACTTTAAAATTGATGTAGGGAAACCTGTCTGCTTGTAAAGTGCATAATATTCGCAAAATACAAGTTAACAAACCTCTCTGAAGGCTGAATTTTAAAGCACACTGAGCTGTAGATTCTCCATGAGATATGGACAAGTTTGTAATTTCCATGAAGATTTGTTTTTACTTCGCTATTGACTTTATAATCAAGACAGTTGTTCAGGTTACAATGCTACTGCCTGCATTTAATTCACCAAGTCTGAGCTGAAATATTTCATCTTTATAGGTTCTGTATCTTACATAACAGGCTTGGGAAAGATATGTTCAAAATCCCAGCAAGCATTACAGGAACAAATATTATTCTTTTCTGTGGAGAACATGTTTCACCATCCAGTCAAATTGTCCCTTGGTGCTGCCGAATTCCTAAAGTTCATTATGGAATACTAGTTTGTTGCTTATCTTATCAGCAAGCACAAACTGGGGTCCATGTCCTATGTGCCCTGGAGGCAAAGCTCAGACTGAAGTCGATGAAAGTGTTGGCAGAGTAAGGAGTGAAGAACAGGCCTTGTAGTAGAGAAAACTGGATGTGAAAAATGAGATAGTGGAGTCATAGAATCATAGAATCCTAGAACTGGAAGGGACCTTGCAAGGTAATCAAGTCCAGTCCCTCCGCCCTCATAGCAGGACCAAGCACCATCTAGACCATCCCTGAAAGATGTCTCTCTATCCTGCTCTTAAATATCTCCAGAGATGGAGATTCCACAAGCTCCCTAGGCAATTTATTCCAGTGTTTAACCATCCTGACAGTTAGGAAGTTTTTCCTAATGTCTCACCTAATCCTCCCTTGCTGCAGTTTAAACCCATTACTTCTTGTCCAAGTCCACCAGTGCACCAATGCATGTGGGGTGGCACTAGCCATGTGAACACCCCTACCTCTGTCCTTAGGCATACATGGTTGCATAAGGCACCACTAAATTTGATAGGATAGGATTATGGGCAGTGCTGGCTCTGGTGGCCCACAGCTCCAACCCCTGCCTGCCCCCTCCCCTCCCCCCAGCTTGGAATTGGCTCCTGCAGACCCCAGCCTCTACTCACTTGGCTGCTCACTACCTGCAGGCTGTGCCCAGGCCCTGATCACCAGGCAGTGGTGAGTGGTGCAATTGTGGGTGGAAGGATTCAGAAGGAGCAAGGGACAGCCTTGCAGCTGGAGAGAAGGGGAAGGGGGCCTTCAAAGTGCAGCCTCTTTACAGCCAGCAGCAATTGGCAACCCCCTATCTCCACATAGGTTCTGCCCCCATCCCACTTCTCTGTCCATGGGGGATGCCAGTGCTGGGCAACATAGGGCACCAGCACTGGTAGGGATAGTCTTGCCTTCCCTCCCACATTACTCCTTTCCACACCATCCCTAACCCAGGGAGCACTGAGACAATCTCCCTCTGCCCTAGACCCCAGCCCACCCTGCCTCTTCCCACCTCACCTCTTTCCTCAAGCCCCCTCCCCTGAGCGATGTGGTCTAAAGGAGATCTGGAACAGGACAACAACAGGGGTCACCCCCTCACACACACACACACACACACACACAAACACATGAGCAGCAGCAGGGGAAGCAGAGCAGAATAGGCCCAACTGGTTCTACACTGTCGGTGTGTGCGGGTGACGGTCCTGCCCCCCATCCTGAGACATGCAGCCAGGAGCCCGGGAGCAGAATGGACTAGCATTACTTTTCTCCACTTCCCCCACCACCACCACCACTGCCGGTAAATGTACAGGAGCCGATCCCGAGCGTGCTTCCAAGCCTCCCCCCAGCTAGTGTTCTGGACCACACAAAGGCTCTGGCCCTGCCTGCTGCTGGCTTCTTGCCCTTCCTACCCATGTCATGTGAGAGGCATGTGCCTCTCCACTCATCACCCCTGCCTAGAACATTCACAAAAAGAAAGGAACAGATCCTTGGAGCTACACTAATATACACGAGCTAAAGACTTCACCCAAGAACTGTATCAAATTGGGAAAACCTTGTAAGCCAGATTTAAATAACATTTAAATCACTGTCTAAAAATACTTTCACTGCTGGAGCAATCTAGAAAAGATACAGAAAGTAAGATTAGAAATTCACAGTTCCACACTATTTTTATTTCCAAATATCTCTTCCGTTTTAGCCCAAAAGCAAGAAATCAGCAGAAAGAAGTTAATATAGGAAGCAGTTCACACAATAATTTTACCAGCTATCATGGTTTGATTCCCTCTTTTTAATAAAGTTAACATAAATGAGTTAGATCAGCCCTTTCAGCCCTCTGCCTAGGGCAGAAGTACTTTTAACTTGACTTTTCAGCAGTGCTGGAGTACAAAATGGTCAAGTGACTCTTAGGCTCACACTACGGTCAGCAGTTCAGCGACCATCAGAACCAAGGTCAACCCCTACCTTCCATGCTTAGCAACTGGATCACAGTCACATCATCTTCATGAAAGCGTTATGGCTGATAAAGATCTGGTGGCTTAACTATTTCTCAGCTTCTTTTTTCACTAACTGCTGGCTTTTCAAGTCTTTTTCTAAGTAGTAATAATAGTTTATTTAGACAGGATAGCAATGAAGGCCCACACTTTTATCTTAAATCTTGTCATCAATGGTATTCCTTTATCTCTGAGACCATTACAGATAGAACTAATTGATTTTTATTTTTAAGTGGTTCATGATGTTCTGAAAGAGAGACCTACAATCAAGCAGTGTAAACACATGCAACCCCACTTTCCTCAACCCTAATATGAAAACAAAATCATGCACATTACAAACCTAAGTAGTCACCCCACCTCTCATGTTTGTTGCTCTCCTTTGTAAAATTAGATTGTACCCTTCTTGAAGTGCGTGTGTAGGGGTGGGTCTCATTTCTTCTATAAAGAAACTAAAGCACTTTTAGCAAACGGCACAGTGGCAACTCACCATAAGGTTAAATCATTTGCATGGGACAGTCACTTTGATCTTTAATGTGGAGGTACTGTACACTCTATCTGTATATCCCAGGTTGCGGCATTTTATCCTGACCCAAGTGGTCTTCTGGGAAAGATAAAATGCTATAAATTGTCTGTATCCAACTGGCCTCTACTCCAGATGAAAGTTGAGAGCAGCCACAAGTGGCATTATAGGATCCTTTGGTTCTCCAAACATAAAAAAACTACACACATGTTGGATTCTCACCTTAGCTAGCTGGAGATACATTTTTACTATGGAAAACTACCAGTATTAAAGACACCCAAAGTTTGTGATACTGTCATTTCAATCTTCAAGTTGGCCTACAATTAAATTGCAGACCCCTAGATTGTTCAGACTATTTTTCAGTTTTGTTGGTGGGAGGCATTTGATAAGTCTATTAGAAAAGTATCTTTTTGTTTTGATCTTATACCTGTTGTCTATGTAAAAGTTTGGAAAGTGGGAGATGTTGTACAAAAGATAATGAATCCTACGTTGGATATTACTCAATATATTCCACACAATACAGATATCTTTCACCCAGTCAAATGCTTCAGTTCCTCACTGCATGCCCTGTCAAAACAATAGATTCTTACCATTTTCTCCACTAAGCTGTCCAACCTCCACTCTCAGTTTTCCCCCATATACCTGGCCCCTCTCTTTTTGGTACCACACATCTGATCTTAAGATTTCCCTCATGGACTCATGGCACCCTTTTTACTCACATCACTTGCTCTCACTATCACAGTTTCAGGGTATCTGCACCTGTATCCTTCTTCTATGATCTACTCTGTGAGTGCCCAGTTAGGTCTCAAGTTTCCAGTTTCTGGGCAGGAGCCCTTATTCACTCCCTCTTGACTAGAGCCCTGGGCATTATGGAGGGAAGGTCCTACCTTCACACAGTAATGAGGGCCACTAGACAGAGCAAGGCCAGTCATGCAGGGCAGGAGTTATGACAGAGTAAATGTGGTGCAGGCTCACTATTCAATTCCTCCCCCTCACTTTAAATAGCACCCCAGAGCCTCTGCTGTCACAGTTTTCCCCCTTCCAGTTTTCTAATAGAAAAAAATAATTGAATGATGTTTCCCATCAAAACTACTTTTTGAATAATTTAAAAATACTGTACAACAAAAACAATCATATTTTTCAGAAGGTTTCATGCAAGATAATGGCACACAAATTGAACATGTGTTACACTGTTATGTGATGGCAAAAAAGCAGATATTCATGTATGTATCAACAGCAGTTGCTCTTCTAGTTAGAACTAGAGGTGCCTCTGCTGGAATACGGTGTGTGGTTTTGGTCACCACACTAAGACAGATGTGGACAAATTGGAGAGAGTCCAGAGGACAGCATCAAAAATGATAAAAAAGAAAAGTTTACAAAACCTGACCTCAGGAACAATGTAAAAACTGGGTATGTCTAGTCTTGGGAGAGCACTAACGGAGGGAGGAGGAAGAAGAAGTCTTGACAAAAGGTGATGACAGTCTCCAACTGTGTTAGGGCTGTTATAAAAAGGATGGTTATCATTTGCTCTCCATGTCAATTGAAGGTAAGATAAGAATGACTATATTGTACTAATACAGAGTACAGAAACCTTGAGAGTAATTCTCAAGAAAACTGAATAGAAAGCCTATTCGCACACAGAAAACCTTTTTCCAATAGCTGGGTTATGAAAAGACTCCTTGTTAAAGAAGAAAGGCAATAAGAAAACTGAGCTCTACAGCACAATCAGAATATTTTTTCACTCAAAATCTGAATCTGCTGCCATTGAATTCAATGGCAAAGCTCCCCACTGACTTAAAATCAGGATCAGATTCCCCAGTCTGTGTATCATGCATGATTGGACACAAGTGGATACCTCTAGAATCACAAACTGCTATTCCAAGGATCCTATGTTCAGGGCAGCGAAATTAACAATACATGATCAGAATTCTGAAGAAGGGTGCCACATTATTCAACTGCAGTAACATTAGGCCTGTGTTAGTATTATACCCCTGTTTCAAAATCTGAATGAGACTAGAATATGCAATCACTCACCATTATTCTCACTAACAAATTCATTGCCTAAAGGCCATGATTTTGCAGAACTTAGAATAGGGCATTAGCACAGATTTATAGTCACTCTTATAACCTTTAAGTCCATGTTTTATTACTAAAAGCTCTGTGGGAAGTGCTTATGGAATATGCAAAAAAGCATTAGGTACATTTTATAGCAAAAATTCTTGCATATTGCCAAGGCATAAACAATATTCAAACAACCCAAATTTAAATGAGAACATGTCCATGCATAACAGAGCGGCAGTAATATATCATAAAAAATTATGGGACAATGAGAGTTATTTTATTTTCTAATTTCCTCTTTCTAAGGGGTGATTGTTTCCCTAAATCACAGCCTTCAGTATCATGACTAGAAAGCTCTGTCAGTATGTTTATTGCCTTTATGATCATCCTCAGTAAATGAGAAGAATTAAAGGAATTTTTTGTATCTTTTGTCCATACCAAGAAGAATTAAGTAACAAATACAAAATAGATGGTTGGAATTAGCCAATACAACTTAGCACTCTGTGGATGAAGATACACCATTTAACTCCCTCTAATCTATTATTCCTTGTTATTTTATTACCTCAAGCCAGAACAACCTATACATAACTCTTCTCAGATGCCACAGTGCTATCTCTTTCTAACAAAATAATGCACTGCTGAATATTTAAAGCATCTCACTTACTCCTAGGACTGAAAGAGGAGGCAGAAAGACCATAGTCAAAGAGTTAAGATGACTCCCAAATAACTGAGTTGCTAAAGTGACTAATGAGATGCAATTGGGATCTGTTAGGACCTCAATTTGTTGTAAGGTAGGCACACCCTGTCATGGGGTACCCGATCATAGGGGATTATATAACTGAGTATTTTACAGCCCAAGTGGCCTGGTCTATGTAATGGCCTGGCAGATCAGGGCAGTATAGCCCAATGGTCAGAGTAAGACTGTTCTTCCAGTGCCTGTAGTCTCCTAGCCTCTGCTCTCTATTTCACTGACAGTCAGCAGAGAGTCTACTGGGGTTTCAAACTGGTAGGCCTCTGTGTCCTGGAGCTCTGGCAGCCCCCCTGCAGGAGCTTGCAACACATCTGCTACCTATAGTAGTCAGCCCAAACTGAGCTGAATGACTCCTTTTTTTACTCAGATTCCAGCTGGATCATGCCCAGCAAAGATGAGGGGGTGTGGCTTACTCAGACCACAGAAAGCAGTTAACCCCTGATAAACTGGTGCTGGATAGGTATAACTATTTGTAGAATAAATTTTTAACAGATCCTGAATGACTAATTCCCAATTTCAGATATGACGTAAGAACCTAACTGCTGTTCAACAATGGATCTTGGACATGTTTGAAAATTGTACCCATATTTAATGTCTTCATTTATAACCTGGAAGATGGGACAAATAATGTGTTAATGATCCATGTTGTACACAAGGAGCTGGAGAAATACTGTGCATGACAGAATAAAATTCTTCAGAATCTAAGCTTTCATTTAAAAATAAAGTCTCTAAGCTTCATAGAATCATTGATATGTGGGTCTGGAAGGGACCTCAAGAGGCCATTGAGTCCATTTTCCTGTACTGGGATAGGAGGCTTTGCCTGATTACTTGCTCCACTCATATTTCCTTTCCATGATTATCATCTTCTCCTGAGTTTCCATATCCTAGCAGATTGATCTTTGAATATCTACTTCCTTAATGTGGTCCTCGGGTCCATTATTGTGTTTCCTAGGCTTTAAGACTTCTGTCGAATCTTGGATTTCCCATATAGGCCCTACAGTGTTACTCAAAGCTGGGTAGATCAAGACTTTTCCAACACAGAAAGTTACAAATCCTTCAGACAAATAACTGTGCCATCCTAGAACTGGCTGGAAGAACTTTAATGAACCTTTACCATTGGAAAGACACTCTATTCAAAAGATTATCATCTTACAACTGTGTCAATTTTGCCAAAGTTCTACCATGGAGGGAAAAAATGGGGAAAAAAGTTTTGACCATGTTAAAACATCCCATTTTGACATTTTTGGAAATAAACATTCTTTCTTTTTCCATTTTGAAATGACTTTCCATTTTGAATTTTTCTTTATTCTGATTTATGTTATCTACTATATATATTTAGAGAATGTTTCTATCTTTTCAATCAAGAAGTTCTCCTACATGGTAAGAGCTGGGACCACTAAATTCGGTGTACAGCTTTCTCTTATCATAACGTAAAGCAACAAAAGGATTTGGTTGTACCAGGAAAACAGTATGTGCCTGAAATGGAATTATGTCTCATAAAACCAAAGAGAAGAGAGACAGAATAACCAAAGCAAGTATAATTGTCATAATTGACGTAATTGAGTGAATGTTGAAAGAGACTGAACCAAGATGATCCAGAAAAACAGGATGAACTTGGAATAGGATTGCATCTCTATAAACCTTACAGAAGAGATAAAATGGAGAAATTTGGAGTAATGCGAACAGGAACAGCTAACAGGGAGTTTGGAGAGGGAGTTCTCCAGGTAAAAGAGGAGTAAAAACGGGACCCTTGTGGTAAGTGGCTGTCTGGAGTGTGTGTCTGTGTGTGGGGGAGTTATTTGCTGTGTGCTGAGCTTGTGTTTGTCTGTTTGGTTGGTTGGTTTGTTTGTTTGTTTGAAGGAGCTTCTAAAAGGTTTGAAATCTAGAAGCCTCTGTTAATTGGCTGAGCCTCAGTCAGGGGAAGGGGCTACCAGAGCTATATAAGCCTGTGACTCAGTGACCAGGGAGCTTGCGAACAGGACAGCTAACAGGGAGTTTGGAGAGGGAGGTTAGAGGTCACTAGTGACTTCTGACCTTCTTTAAAACATAACTCTTATAATAATCTATATTCCAGAGGTTTAAAAAGAATCCCAGCTTATACTTAAACTTATTCATTAGAAAAATGGAGACAGAAGCCCAGCAGCAGAGTGGGGGCTATGCTGTTTATTGCGTCGAGTGTAACATGTATGATTACCTGCCCTGTGGGCGGGTGGCATATGTGTGCACCCGTTGCAAGGAGCTTCTGACCCTCAGAGACCGAGTTCGGGCTTTGGAGGCCAGTGTGGCTAACTGGAGGAGCTAAGGGAGGTAGAGAGATATGTTGATGAGACTTTCTGGGACACTGTAGTACTGTCCCACCTCCAATCTGAGAGCCCCAGTGCTCTTAAGGAGGATGAAAGTCTCAAGGAACAGAGCATTCAATGGGAGCAGAGGAAACCATCCCGTAGTTGGGACCCTCCTCCCAGAGGATGTTGCGGTATCCTCTCGCACTGAGGATACCTCTGAGGGGAGGAATGCCAGTTCGGAAGAGGCAGGTGTTAGTAGTGGGTGATTCGATCGTTAGAAACATAGATAGTTGGGTTTGTGATGACCGGGAGAACCGTATGGTCACTTGCCTGCCTGGTGCGAAGGTTGCGGATCTCTCGAGGCATCTAGATAGACTTTGTGTAGTGCTGGGGAGGAGCCGGTGGTCGTGGTACATGTAGGTACCAATGACGTAGGGAAGGGTAGGAGAGATGTCCTGGAGGCCAAATTTAGGCTGCTAGGAAAGAGACTGAAATCCAGGACCTCTATGGTGGCATTCTCAGAAATGCTTCCAGTTCCACGCGCAGGGCCAGGTAGGCAGGCAGAGCTTCAGAGTCTCAATGCGTGGATGAGACGATGGTGTAGGGAAGAGGTTTGGATTTATTAGGAACTGGGGACACTTTTGGGAGAGGGAGCCTATACAGGAAGGATGGGCTCCACCTAAACCAGGGTGGAACCAGACTGCTGGCACTAAACATTAAAAGGCCGTAGAGCAGTTTTTAAACTAAGAGATGGGGAAAGCCGATTGATGCGGAGATGCACGTAAATCGGAGGAGACTTCTCTTAGAGGAGAATCCATTGATAGAGATTCTCTAAGCTGTAGTCAGAAAGAGAGGAGGGGAGAGGGCAAACCATGGGCCAGAGCAGACAACAACCGCATACAAAGGAATCCAATGCATCAGGGAAGGGCAGACAAATAAGCAGTGGCAAATTTTTAAAGTGCTTCTACACAAATGCTAGGAGTCTGACAAATAAGATGGGTGAACTAGAGTACCTAGTATTAAATGAGGAGATTGACATAATAGGCATCACTGAAACCTGGTGGAATGAGGCAAATCTGTGGGACACAATCATACCGGGATATAAAATATATCGAAAGGACAGAGCAGGCCGGGTGGGTGGCGGAGTGGAAAGATATGTGAAAGATAATGTAGAATCAAATGAAATAAAAATATTAAGTGAATCAACATGTTCAATAGAATCACTATGGATAGTAATTCCATGCTCTAATAATAAGAAATTAGCAGTAGGGAATATATTACCACCTGACCAGGACAGCGATACTGACATTGAAATGCTGAGGAGATTAGAGAGGCTACCAAAATAAAGAACTCTATAATAATGGGGATTTTAATTACCCCCATATTGACTGGATACATGTCACCTCAGGAAGAGAAGCGGAGATAAAATTTCTCAATGGCATAAATGACTGCTTCTTGGAGCAGCTGGTGCAGGAACCCACAAGGGAGAGGCAATTCTCGATTTAGTCCTGAGTGGAGCGCAGGATCAGGTCAGGAAATAACTGTTACAGGACCGCTTGGGAATAGTGACCATAATATAATAACATTCAACATTCCTGTGGTGGGAAGAACACCTCAGCAGTCCAGCACCCTGGCATTTAATTTCAAAAGGAATTACACAAAAATGAGGAGGTTAGTTAAACAGACATTAAAAGGCACAATGACTAGAGCCAAATCCTGCAAGCTGCATGGAAACTTTTAAAGACACCATAATAGAGGCCCAACTTAAATGTATACCCCAAATTAAAAACATAGCAAGAGACCTAAAAAGAGTCACCGTGGCTTAACCACCATGTAAAAGAAGCAGTGAGGACAAAAGGTATCTTTTAAGAAGTGGAAGTCAATCCTAGTGAGATAAATAGAAAGGAACATAAACACTGTCAAATCAAGTGTAAAAATGTAATAAGAAAAGCAAAAAAGATTTTGAGGAACAGCTAGCCAAAAACTCAAAAGAAATAACAAAATGTTTTTAAGTACATTAGAAGCAGGAAGCCTGCTAAAAACCTGTGGGTCCCCTAGATGATCGAACTATAAAAGGAGCAATCAAGGACGATAAAGCCATTGCGGAGAAACTAAATGATTTCTTTGCTTCAGTCTTCACGGCTGAGGACGTTGGGGATTCCCAAATCTGCACCGTCCTTTGTGGGTGATGAATCTGAGGAACTGTCCGGATTGAAGTGTCATTAGAGGAGGTTTTGGAACAAATAGAAAAACTTAATGTTAACAAATCTCCGGGACCGGATGGCATTCATCCAAGGGTTCTAAAAAGAACTCAAATGGGAAATTGCTGAACTATTATCTGTGGTTTGTAACCTATCCCTTAAATCGGCTTCCGTACCTAATGACTGGAAGGTAGCCAACCAATATTTAAAAAGGGCTCTAGAGGCGATCCGGGCAATTACAGACCGGTAAGTCTCACTTCAGTACCGGGCAAATTAGTCGAAACAATAGTAAAGAATAAAATTGTGAAGCATGTAGAAGAACATAATTTGTTGGACAAAAGTCAACATGGTTTCTGTAAAGGGAAATCCTGTCTTACTAATCTATTAGAGTTCTTTGAAGGGGTTAACAAACATGCGGACAAGGGGATCCAGTAGATATAGTATACTTAGATTTCCAGAAAGCCTTTGACAAGGTCCCTCACCAAAGGCTCTTGTGTAAATTACATGGCCATGGGATAAGAGGAAGGTCCTTTCTTGGATTGAGAACTGGTTAAAGACAGGAAACAAAGGGTAGGAATAAATGGTAAATTTTCAGAATGGAGAGGGGTAACTAGTGGTGTCCCCCAAGGGTCAGTCCTAGGACCAATCCTGTTCAACTTATTCATAAATGATCTGGAGAAAGGGGTAAGCAGTGAGGTGGTAAAGTTTGCAGATGATACCAAACTGTTTAGGATAGTCAAGACAGAAGCAGACTGTGAGGGACTCCAAGAAGATCTCACCAAACTGAGTGATTGGGCAACAAAATGGCAAATGAAATTGAATGTGGATAAGTGTAAAGTAATGCACATCGGGAAAAATAACCCCAACTATACATACAGTATGATGGGGGCTAATTTGGCTACGACAAATCAGGAAAGAGATCTTGGAGTTATCGTGGACAGTTCTCTGAAAACTTCCACACAGTGTGCAGCGCGGTCAAAAAGGCAAATAGGATGCTAGGAATTATTAAGAAAGGGATAGAAAATAAGACCAGAATATCTTACTGCCCCTGTATAAAACTATGGTACGCCCACATCTTGAATACTGTGTACAGATGTGGTCTCCTCACCTCAAAAAGATATTTTGGCCTTGGAAAGGGTTCAGAAAGAGGGCAACTAAAATGATTAGGGGTTTGGAACGGGTCCCATACGAGGAGAGGTTAAAGCGACTGGGACTTTTCAGTTTAGAAAAGAGGAGACTGAGGGGGGATATGATAGAGGTATATAAAATCATGAGTGGCGTGGAGAGGGCCGATAAAGAAAAGTTATTTATTAGTTCCTAAATAGAAGAACTAGAGGACACCAAATGAAATTAATGGGTAGCAGGTTTAAAACTAATAAAAGAAAGTTCTTCTTCACACAGCGTGTAGTCAGCCTGTGGAACTCCTTGCCAGAGGAGGCTGTGAAGGCTAGGACTATAATAGAGTTTAAAGAGAAGCTAGATAATTTCATGGAGGTTAGGTCCATAAAGGCTATTAGCCAGGGGATAAAATGGTGTCCTTGGCCTCTGTTTGTCAGAGGCTGGAGAGGGATGGCAGGAGACAAATCTCTTGATCATTGTCTTCGGTCCACCCTCTCTGGGGCACCTGGTGCTGGCCACTGTCGGCAGACAGGATACTGGGCTAGATGGACCTTTGGTCTGACCCAGTACGGCCGTTCTTATGTTCTTATGTTCTAATGCTCTGTTTTGGGACCACCAGATTACGCTGGGTAAATCTGCTAGTACCCTATAATAATAAAAAAGTAAAAAGTCAATCTATCCAAAATAATTTACTTTTTAAATTTTGGGATTTGTAAAACAGAATTTCCAATGTCTGCTTGGATACTATATACCCCAGAAATATATTCTTCAACTAAAAAGCTTGAAAGCATCATGAGAAAATGAAGATGTCAGTAAAGGAAGAAGTAATCTAAGAAAGCTTACTGGAGAAATCACAAAGAAAAATAGTTATGGAGAGAAGAGACTGAGTAGACAGACAAAAGGAAATAAAAAAGATCAATTAAACCTAAAAAATGTGATTGATTTGGATTAGACCTTAAAAATCTAAGTTTGAAAGTCACCCCTGCTATTAATTCTAAAAAGCCCCGAAAAAGTAGTTGGAAGCATTATCCCATAAGTTTTTGTGTCCCAGTGGGAAAGTTTCCAGTAGCAACTTGCTAAAAATTACTAACTGTGAGTTACACAAAAGCCATTCAGAACTCCACATATGTTGACAAAAATTGTTTCTGACCTGGAGTAGTGTGTAAAGAAATAATGTGCACCACAACTGTAAATGCCAGTGGTTTCAATACATTTTTCATTAGATATTTATATAACCTTATTATTCTTTTAAATGGTAGATCAAGACATGTTTTATTCTGCCATAGCATGCTTTATAAAAAGAACTCAGTTCACATAGAAATAAGCCTCACCATTCCGCTTTTTCCACTCCAGACATGAGCATTGGTATGGAAACTACAGGCAGGAAAATTGGATGCAGCTGTATCACCCATATCTCCAAAACTTTCCTTTTAGAGTCCCTAGTTTCACATCAGTACAATCAGAACATACATGCTGCATATCCAAGTTTCTTTGTTTTTCATGCCACATGTGCAACCAGAGAGATAAGCTTTATTTCATTTGAGAGTGCTTGTGTGAACATGAAGTTCTCAACACCAGGATTGTCAAGTGAAAACCAAAATTTATCACCTTAACTCAGGTTAGTTAACTCACTTTAGCTAATGCAGGTTAAAACAGCAATCAAAGCATGATAATTTGGGTCAGCAGCTGGAGTTCAAACTTTGGTTCCATTGTAGACTAACTCAAACTGCTAAGCCAAGATAAAAGCCAAGTTACCATGTCTTCGCTGCTCTTTTAACCTAGTTTAGTTATTTTGAATTATGAACACACCTTTCTTAGCAGTGCAAACGCACCATTAGTGCATTGTTTATCATACACCCATCTCAGGTGGCTTCTAGGTACCTTAATATGTGACAAACAAGGATCATAGCCGCATATATGTTAAGGGCTGGAGTAACAAATGAAGAATCAAAAATATCTTTCAGCCAGAATAAAAATATACAATTAAATGAAGTAAATCTGAACAAAGGTAAATCACACCAACTGTAATACACATCTCCTTTGGTTAAATTTCAATGTATTTAATTGTTCCATATAAGTAAAATATCTAAGGATTACAAGTTTCCACCTCAAAATGCTATTATGTTAATTCCAAAGCAATTCATGATTTGCTGTGTAAGCAAATGGTTAAAAAAACCACACCAATTCTCAAGAGGCAATCTGCCATAGATGGTGTAGCATAGGTGCTGGAACCAGAGGTGCTACAGGTGCTGCAGCACCCACTTGAAGTGGTTTCCATTATATAAAGGGTAGTTCATTGGCTCTCAGCATCCTCACTATAAACATTGTTCCAGCATCCCTGTGGGGCAGGCAAAAGGAGCAGGACCAGAAAATGAAACTGGTGTACTACAGACACTTGAATCATAGAATCATAGAACTGGAAGGGACCTTGAGAGGTCATCAAGTCCAGTCCTCTGCCCCCATGGCAGGACAAAGCACCTTCTAGATTATCCCTGATAGATGTCTATCTAACCTGCTCTTAAATATCTCCAGTAATGGAGATTCCTCAACCCCCCTATTACATTTATTCCAGAGTTTAACCACCCAGACAGTTAGGAAGTTTTTCCTAATGGCCAACCTAAACCTCCATTGCTGCAATTTAAGCCTATTGCTTCTTGTCCTATCATCAGAGGCCAAGGAGAACAATTTTTCTTCCTACTCCTTATAACAACCTTTTAGATACTTGAAAGTGGCTAGGATGTCCCCTCTCAGTCTTCTCTTTTCTAAACTAAACAAGCTCAATTATTTCAGTTTTCTCTCATAGCTCATGTTTTTTAGACCTTTAATCATTCTTGTTGCTCTTCTCTGGACCTTCTCCAATTTTGCCACATCCTCCCATTATGAATGGCATTTGCTTTGTGGGCAGGAGAACACTCCTTTTATTGGACCAATTTCTGTTAGTGAAAGAGACAAATTTTTGCATTCCTTCTTGTAACACCCTTTAGGGTACCCTTATAGGTCATGTTCTCTAGACCTTTAATCTCTTTTGTTGCTCTTCTCTGGACCCTCTCCAATTTCTCCACATCTTTCTTGAAATGCTGTGCCCAGAACTGGACACAATGCTCCAACTGAGGTCTAATCAGCGCAGAGTAGAGTGGAAGAATAACTTCTCATGTCTTGCTCACAACACCCCTGTTAATGTATCCCAGAAACATGTTTGCTTTTTTTGCAACAGTGTCACACTGTTGACTCATATTTAAGTTGTGGTCTACTATGACCCCTAAAACACTTTCTGCAGTAGTCCTTCCTAGACAGTCATTTCCCATTCTGTATGTGTGAATCTGATTGTTCCTTCCTAAGTGAAGTACTTTGCTTTTGTCCTTATTAAACTTCATCCTGTTTCCCTCAGATCATTTTACTAGTTTGTTCAGATCATTTTGAATTTTGACCCTATCCTCCAAAGCACTTGCAACCCCTCCCAGCTTGGTATCATCTGCAAACTTAATAAGCATACTCTCTAAGCCATTATCTAAATCATTGATGAAGATATTGAACAGAACCGGTCCCAAAACGGACCCCTGCAGAACCCCATTTGTTATACCCTTCCAGCATGATTGTGAAGTGTTAATAATTACTCTCTGAGAATGGTTATCCAGCCGGTTTTGCACCCACCTTATAGTAGGCCTATCTAGGTTGGATTTCCCTAGTTTATTGATAAGAAGGTCATGCAAGATCATGTCAAATGCCTTACTAAAGTCTAGGTATACCATTTCCATCTGCTGCACTTTCTTCTTTGCTCTCTTCACTCTTCTCTCTCTTTCAGCCACCTGCCTTCAACCCCTTTGACTCCCTGGTGCAGCAACAACCCTCTAACACAGCAAAATAATACAACCCCCATACACTTTGTTACTAAGAAAAGTATATTGTAGACCACTCTGTGGCCCAACTTTTGTTTCAAATTATAAACAATATAAGAGAGTCAGGGGTTGGAGGTTTTTTAAGACCTCAGAAGCAAAGCCTGGAACACAATAAATTATACATGTTAAATGAATGTCTATTATTGTGATGTTACAATCATCATATGTCTCCATTTTCTCACCAGGCTGTATAATTAGATCTAATTGCACATACATACATTTATGATTGAACTGTGGAATGGAAACATTTGCCATCTGATTATCTTTCATGTTCCTGCACATTAAATTTGAAATACTATGTTTTAGTTGAGCATTTTAAAACAGAGCTGAGGACCTACCTCAAAACATTGAGATTGTACAGCTGTTTTTTGCATTCCATGTATTATTAACACAAGGCTAAAGGTTGTTGTTGTTTATGATATTAAGTAGTGTCTCACATGAAGTTTAATTTCCATCTTATGTGTGTGCCATGAGAACTCAGGCATGGACAGTGATTGGTACTTAAATTGATGAAGTAATATATAGTTACCCTTGGTTAGCTCATGCATGTGACTGTGCAAGGACACTTCCTATAGTACTTGCTCAAACTTTTTATCACAGAGCAGTGAAGTCAAAAAGTGCTAACGCTGTCAGCTCATTAAATATTCATTCGTCTGCTTTATCGATTGAGAAACAAGCATGGAAAAGTTTAAATTAGTCAGATAAATCCACACACCCAGTCAGAGTAAAACTGGGATTAGATTAGAAAACAGTAGTTCCTGGCTTCTGGTTCTATGCTCAACCCACTACAAGTGTCCTTTTACATATTCCATGGAACTAGTAATAGAACACCATTTGCAATAAGTTTCATTTTCTTTACAGACAATAAAATGACAATAGAATCCTTGGTAAAGTTAGGGCTTGCCAACACTGAGCCCCAGCACCTCTGGGCGCGGAGTTAAATTGGGTTAAATGATCCATAAAAACAGGCTGTAGTACATGGTACCATGACACAATCACAAAAGGATCTCAAAAAACAATCCTCAAAATGACATGGCATAATCAATGGTATTTGTTTCACTAGAGATGGTGTGCAGAACCAATTCTAGACCTGAAGCTTGTGAGTCCCAATAACTTTTTTAGTAATCCATACATGCACAGCGGTCTTCCCTGGTGTTAAATTGAAGTATCTGGACATGCAAATGTATTCTTAAATTTGTGCAATCTGGAAATATTCTAATGCTAAAAAATGCATTCTTCTCCCCTCTCATTCTCTTCTTTCCTATTTGACATTCAATACACTAACAAAATCTTTGTTAGAAAAAGTCATAAGGGTGAAAGTACCTTTCAGAGGAATCCAGCCATCATGCACAATTGAAATTACACTTATTGTACACATCCTGCATTTTTAAAATGTTCACGTTTAAAAGTCTTGAAATGAATTTAGCCAACAGATTCAGTATCTCCCTGCTGCCAAATGTCTTCATCAGTAGCTTATCACCACATTTGATTTATATCCCACAACACATTGCCAACTTTAACTTTTGTTTTAAAAATATGTGCTTTGCTTTTTGTCTTTTTTTTTTTTTTTTAAGTACTTGTAAGTTACAATCAGATTGATAGTTTGCAAGTTCTACAGATGGGAAATTGTTATTTTGGCAAGTCTTATGAGGCTTACTAAGCAAGCTCACCTCTTGCAGATTTCAGTCCAGAGGAGGAACATGTGAATGATACATAGAATGTGAAGAATTACATCTTTGTAGGATAAGAACATGGGCACTGCAAAGAAAAGGAAGAGGAAGCTTTTATGAGCATTAAAAGTGTTTTCAATGTTTATGCCTAGAATTCTTAAGAATTTAAAGATTTACACACAAAAAATATCCCATGTACCCACTTCTATGGGCTTGACACTCACCCCTGAATACTGCCCTGATCCCTTTCCACGCATAAGTCTCCTGCCCCCTCTGTGTACTTCTGTATGGCTATGTCTAGACTACAGTCTTCTTTTGGAAGAAGCTTTTTTCGTAAGAGCTCTTCCAAAAAAACCTCTTGCAAAAAAAGAGCGTCCGCACTGCAAAAGTGCATAAAAAAAGCGATCTGCTTTTTCGAAAGAGAGCATCCAGACAGAATGGATGCTCTCTCCCATGTAAGCTGTGATTGCTATGGATGGAATGGCCACCAGAGAACCTGTGCTTTTTCCTCTTTCCTCTTCTTCCAAAAGAACTCCCTCTTCCCTGTCCACACATGCCTTTTTGCAAAAGAGTTCTTTCGCAAAAAGGCTTCTTCCTCGAAGAATGAGGATTACCAATGCCAGAAAAATCCCTCTGTTCTTTCCATTTTCTTGCAGAAGAACGCAAGAGTCAGGAGTCAGGTCAAAGTAGCAGGACTTCCTAGTGTATCTACTTCGTTACTGAAAGTCCTGTCTCAGGGATAGCATACCCTGAGATGAGAGCAGAAAACCTAGCTGTTCACCATTGAGTTCACAGGCATTATGGGGCCCAAATAAAATACCTCTTTCCACCGCTCAGGATACCTCTGCATTCATCAGTGGACTCTGTCAAACCTGCTCTTCATCCCATCTGCAGTCTGTGCTCCTGTTGCATAAGCTGCAGTTGCCCTGAACATTATGGAATTGCAGTGTGGAGGCTCCTCAAGTTTTGTCGGGAAAACAGCCGTTTTTCTGACAAAACTCTGTAAGTGTAGACAAACCCTATATGCCTCAGTTCCATCCTCCATTCCATATTCCTGACATGCTCCTCTTATCACATGTCCCATGGCCTGACTCCTTCCCATTTTGCAGCAGCTCAATGTGTAGTAAGCAGTAGGTCAACATACCAGGGATGTAGTCATGTGTGAGCCTCAGTGGATCACAGCCCACCCACTTAGCATCCAGGCACACCCAAATCAGGGCTGGAGCTCTCCAAATACACAGGCTGGGACTTCCAACCCCAGTCTGGTGCCAGCCACATCACTTTCCTGCCGGTGCTGCACACCCCAAACTCACTCCATGGCAGGAATGCCAGGCAGGTGAAATAGAGAAAGCCCTAGCACCTTCACCTATTCCCCAGCAGGGGTAGTGAACAGAGTAAGGCAAGTCCTTGCACCACAGGAATGCTGTTTGGGTGGGCTGAATGGGGCAAGCCCCTGTGCCCTGATGTCTGAATCAGATCTCCCATAAGCACCATCCTCTGATGTGGTGCAAAATGTTAAATATCAATAACTATAGCTGTAAGCAGGGGGTGAACTGCTGCTTGCTATCAGCCAGCTACAAGGAGAGAGCTGCCCTGGGCGTGGGTGTGCCCACTCCAATTATTTAGCTCTGCAAGATAATTAACTGTTAACTGTTGATATGTAAATACAGCTCATGCCAGGAGGGGGAAGGAATACGAGGTGTGGCTATGTAAATCCAATTCAGCCAGGGCGGTGATGGATCAGTGTTGGAATGGAATGTGGTGTATTGTAACTAATTTGGGGTTGTTGTGGGGGTCACAAATCATGCTACCCCTAAATGTGGGAACTGTAAAACATGACACCAGTGCTTGCAGGTGAGGAGCGGCAGGAGGCAACAAGCAGCACAGCGCGGCCGGTAGGAGCGGCGGCAGGTGACCAGTGGAGCATCCGGTAGAGTGGAACGAGACAGCTGGTGGAGTGTGGCAGAGTGGCTCGTGTTAAAGGCTGCAGCAGAACCCTACAGAGAGGTGGGACCATCGGCCTCGGACCATGTAAGGTGCCCCTATCTATCCCCCCGCCCCCATTTCCACCCAGGTTGGGAGGTAAAACCCTGCAGGTGAACTTTTGGACTCTGGGCAGCACTGACCAGGGACAGAGACTTTTGGGGTGTCGGACTTTGGGACTTTGGGTGATTCTTGGCTGGGGGGGGACCTTAGCTCATGTTTGGGCTATGAACTCTGTTTGCGGTATTTTCCCAAGTTAATGCCATATGACTTCTCTCTCTGTTTCATTAAATGTTTCATTCCTACACTCAGACTCTGTGCTTGCGAGTGGGGAAGCATTGCCTCTCAGAGGCGCCCAGGGGTGTGTGAATTTCCCAGGTTACTGGGTAGAGGCTTGAGCCGGTTCTGTGTGAGATGGACCCCTAGATATTGAACCCGGCCCTGGTTGCTGTCGGGCCTACCCAGCAGAAGGGTTACATAGCAAATCCAGGAAGTGTCAAGTGGGCAAGGCGCTCTGTCAAAAATGGCATTACCTGTTTCTGAGTCACAGATAAAGCACACAATGGGGCACTAGCTAGTGTCTGCTCAACACTACCAAATCACACTAGGGAGCCCTGGCTGATGGGAACTGCAGGGGCAGCGGCTGCAAATGGGGCAGCATGCATAACCACCTGGCTGCACCTCCATATAGGAGTCGGATAGGGGACATGCTGCTGCTTCCAGGATCTGCTTGAGGTAAGTGACAACCAGAGCCTGTACCCTTAAGGTCCCCTCATGGACCAACCCACTGCCCCAGCTGTGATCCCCCTTGCACCCTCCAAACCCCTTCCCCTGCCTGAAGCCCCTTCCCACATCCTGAATCCCTCATTTCTGGCCCCACCTTGGAACCCACATCCCCAGCCCGAAGCCTGTGCCCTCTTCCACACCCCAACTCTCTGCCTCAGCCTGCAGCCCCCTCCTGCAACCCAAGCCCCTCAACCCTGGACCCACAACAGAGCCACACCAGAGGGCAGGACCTCACTCCCTCTCACTTTCCAAACCACTGCCTCAGCCTGCACCTCATTTCTGGCCCCACCCTGGAGCCTGCACTTTCTCCCCACCCCAATCCCATGAGTCAGGTCAGTGAACATGAGTGAGTGAGTGAGTAGCAAGCAACAGAGGGAGAGGGAATGGAATGTGAGGCCTCAGGACAGGACCTTGGAGGAGAGGCTGGGGAGAGGGCAGGGCAAGGGTATTTGATTTAAGGAGAGTACAAAGTTGGCAACCCTAACAGAGGTGTGCGAGTAACAGATTTTCAGTAAGCAATTTTGAAAATTGGGGGAGAAGAGGCAGAGTTTCAGGTCAGACCATGTTTGGTAAAGCAAAATCATTCTGAGTTAAACAAAACATTTCATCTTTATTGTACCATTAGTGTTGATTTACAAAAACATAAAATTAAAGGGCATTTTCAACTAAAAGTCTTTATAAACTAAATGTGATTTTTGCAGGGGGGTTTTTTTTGCAGGGGAGGGGAGGTGAAATGGCAAAACATGCAATTTTGCCAAGCATCTCATTGTCAATGAGCCTGCATTTTTCACAAGCATACCCAGATCTACTGTGTTCATTTGCACAGCTTCTGATCAATATCACTTCCCTGTTGTACCTATGCAAAGAACATCAGTGCTTGCTATAGTGCTTTACATATTACACACTTAACAAATAGTAAGGGCCAGATTTTCATCTCATGCATACAAGGGCATATGTGTAGGGGACATGTTTGCAGGATTTGAGAGGACAGACATTTTCCAGCCCAATCCAGTCAGGGCTAGGAGCCAAGGGAGGCAGGTTTGCAGAAATTTTGGTGGTGCCCAGAATGCCCAGAGTCCACACTCTCTCCATGTCATATGCTCCTCCAGAGACACACACACACATCCAGCCACAGAAACGCATGTGACAGCAGCCGTGGTGAGATACTGGACCTCCATGAATATCTCAAGATGTATCTGAAGAGATTTATCTTTGCTTGTTGCTTCGTGGGAGGAGGTTAAGATTTGATTAAATTATAAACAAATTAAAAGAAACCATAAAGTACATCAGAATGACACATGTTTGGATTTATACTTTTAAAAAGGTTGTATCCAGGATCTGGCTAATTAAAATGTTTCAAAATTAAAATTTAGAGATCAGCCTCCAGTTTTTAAAACAGGAGGCTTTTTGGAGAGTTTCCACTGTTGGCTGAAATCTGTGCCATTGAGTTTCTAAACCACAGACATTACAAGCTACTCCAACCTGGAAAATCCTCATATTGTCTTGTCAATACTGGAAGCTGCCCATGCAGCTCTAGAGATGTGGTCATAATGGTTCAGTCTTCTACCCACTCTTCACTGGTGGCATCCTTTTTTCTCTCTTCTCTTGCAGTTACCCCCTACCATTATTACTATAGTTCCCTGTTGTCTTCTTTTGGCAATTCTCCCCTCTCCCAAACTCTAGTGCACCACTTCTTCCCTAAGGATTTCTTCCTTCCCTGAACCTCAACCTCACAGTTTCCTGGCTTCTTTCCATCTCTAGCTAGCTTCTTTCCTCTACTTATGGAAGGTGTTGAGGAAAATAAATGCTTGGTAGTGACGGAAACAAAGAGTTGGACAACAATGCAGGTGCCCTCATGTGACACTTTGGGAAATCGACCGTTTACAATGGTGGACTAATGTCCAAGAGCAGTGCAGTGAGAGATACTCATTCCTGCTCTGCTCAGTGTACACTTAGCAGGGAGACAAATTGATTCTGCTTTCACATGGAGTAGAAAAGCAAGGAGTGCAGAGGGGATGAAAGGTAAAAGTTCTGTAAACTCCAAATTTAACAAGAGAATTAATCAAATTCTCCCAACATATCAGTGTTAAAATGTCGCCCCTGAAACAGTATAATAGCAGATAGAGTGATAATTGAATAGAGATGGGGAAACCAGCAAGAAGGTCAGAGCTTTGCCCATCTACTCACAATCGGACTTTAGTAATAGAAGAGACCAACCTGGCAATACCCTCCCTGCCAGTACTTTAGTGCTCTCGTCCCTACATTATATGTTGGTGTCTTACCTAGTTCAGCTTTATATGATTCAGCAGATGAGGCTTCTGCCTTTAATCTTAGGAGACTATTATGCCACCCAATATGTCTCTTGTCAATAATAATTTTTTTTCCCTCTGATGTTCAGTCTAAGTCAGAAATGGGCAAATACCAGCCCACAGACCAAATCTGTTAGCCCCTGTCGAGTTCCCCATATCTCCATATTTACCTGCACTTCCGCAGGTACAGGGAGGGTCACAGCTCCAATGGCCATGGATTGCCTTTCCTAGCCAATGGAAACTGCAATCACCCGTACCTGTGGAGGCGCAGGTAAATACAGCGGCAGTGGCACACCAGGAGCTAACTCTGCTGAACCGCTGCTGTTTTAGACCCACCACTGGTCTAAGTTTTCCTTTGCTCAGTTTCTTATCTCTAACTCCTAGCTATAGTTGCTTCCATCTTTGTGGGAGTCAGGTCAAAGTAGCAGGACTTCCTAGTGTATCTACTTCGTTACTGAAAGTCCTGTCTCAGGGATGGTAGGGGCAGCATACCCTGAGATGAGAGCAGAAAACCTAGCTGTTCACCATTGAGTTCACAGGCATTATGGGGCCCAAATAAAATATATATACCTATTTCCACTGCTCAGGATACCTCTGCATTCATCAGTGGACTCTGTCAAACCGGCTCTTCATCCCATCTGCAGTCTGTGCTCCTGTTGCATAAGCTGCAGTAGCCCTGAACATTATGGATATGGCAACACACACCAGGCCTCATGCTGCATAGCCAGTAGAAAAGATTCTATCCTTGTTCAATTAAAAAACGTAATATATCTGAAGGAAAAATGATTAATGAAGCAGCAGGATACCATGACCTCCTGCTAATATTAATAAATTCAAGACCTCTATAACCAGTCTCATCCAAACAGGCACTGATCATAACTTGTCATCTTATGAACATTTTAATATAAACTCTAGGTTCATTACATTTTTATGGAAATTTAAATCAGCTCAGAGTATAGACCTTCTTCAATAATGAGCATGAAAATGCGAAGGGATTTTGATTATTACTGGATATTGGTG
The DNA here is from genome assembly GCA_019425775.1 of Rafetus swinhoei. NCBI lineage: Eukaryota > Metazoa > Chordata > Testudines > Trionychidae > Rafetus > Rafetus swinhoei. The sequence continues at coordinate 64,261,491 of CM033427.1, forward strand.
ACACATGGGCCCACAGCTTAGCAATAACAGAACTGCAAGTTATTATTACATTCTTTTAACAAGATCAGGTGAGTGAATTCTTTAAACACATAGCAGGATTGTTCTAAAATATGTAAAGCAGGAGTATTTGCCAGCTCATGAGAAACATTAACATTATAAATTTGTTTTCTTCCCTTTAACATCCCATATGAAGTTTATTATGACATACTTCTTGATTAGATACAAACTTCCCAATCATCAATTCACAAATGTACAAAGTAAAGCATAACACTGCTATTGCTATAAGCTGTCTCTTGAGACAAGCAATTAACATCAATCACCATTCAAATATCCCTGAACTTATTACCAACTCATTGCATGATCCCCCGTGCAAAGGTGATGTGATGACAAATTACAAACTAGGAAACCCATGATAAGAGATGGGAAAATATTTTAACAAATTAGCATAATTTTGAATTGATTCAAGCTTTTAGACTTCAGCAGTCATGACCCCCAGGCTGGAAATCAATTGCTGATATTAGTTTGAGACATCGGGTGGCCTCTGAGAAGCATGTTAATTTCAATGATGTAGCAGAGAAGAAAATATCTTTTTCTTTCTGCCAGAGTTTAAAAATTATGCCAACTGCTATGTTCTAAAATATACCACAAGTAATATTTGTACCAAAACTTTACATTTGGACAATAATCTCTTCTGCAGTTAAACAGCTAATCCTCTTTTAGACCTTGCACCAGGCCCAATCCAGGGAAGTGCTCCACATCCTCACCTCTAATGTTAGATGAAGACATTCACCATCTTACAGAGGCTTGTGACTACGCTACTAACGTCAATAGGAGTTTTGCTACTGACTTCAAGGAAGAGAGATCAGGCCTAGGGAGCTCTCAGCAGCACCTTGGATTAGAACAGTGAAAATCTGCTTACCATGATGTCTAACACAACATTGTATTCACACCAGATCTGTATCATGAGCCCAAGTTACAAGAGAGGAGAAAAAAGGTGTCAAAATTAGAGCTAGTCAAAAAAGATTCCAAAGGAATAATTTTCCATTGAACATGTTGAGTTCTATGGAATATGGTCGTCCTGTGGGGACATATCAATTCTACAAGATCCAAAGTAAACCAGGCAGGGATCAAATCAGCATTTTTCAATGGAAAATTGTTCCTTAGGAAAATTTTTGACTTGCTGTAATCCTGACACTTGTGACTGATATATAGACAAGTGGCTGCCTGACTCCCTGATTGGCCATTTCTCTGCCAAGAATTTTTGAAAAAAATGTATTCTGTAGCCCAGGTTACCACTATAGGCAGGAGGAAGACAACCAATGAACCAAGGGGACTGGCTTCAGTGTGTACATGAGCGCACATGCATGTGTGCACTTTGCCCCCCAAATATAGCAGTCAAACTATGCCTATGGTCCTGGGACAGGAGGAGCTCTAGCTCTATGGCCTCAGATCTGGGGAAAGATCTCCCCACTGCAGCTTGCGGCCATGTGGAGGAGGCAGAGCTTCTCCAGATTTGGGGCAATGGTAGAAAGGAGGAGAAAGGAGCTAGGGTTGGGACTGCAATAAGGGGCAGAATGAGGCTGATCATGTAAGAGGCTTATTACACACTGCAATAAGGAGCAGGATGATGGGGCTGTGTGTAGGGTCACAAGCAAAAGAGACTGAAGAGGGGCAGGACTGCAGGTGAAGGGGTGGGAAGGGGACCCCACTTATTCTGGATCAGGGCCCCATGGAACCTTAAGGTGATGAGAATGATCAAAGACTTAGAAAAACTCACAGTAAAAATATTGAAAAGTTTGAGGTTGGTTTTCTTAGAAAGGAAACAAATAAGATACATGATTTAAGTATATAAATGTTAAATGTAAGGTTGATTGAGAGATTCTGATCTCCCTGACTCAAAACAAATATAAGGAAAAATACAAGTAAAGTAAAAAATGGCAAATTCAAAACTAATAAAAGGAAATATTTTTCACACAATGTATGGTTAGACTGTGGAACTCATTGTCACAAGAAGTCACGGAAGTCCACAACTTAGCAAAATTCTAAAAGTTATTGGGCATTTATATGGATAACAATAACATTCTGAGCCTATTTGAATGTTGCTAATAGGGTCTTTTCCATAATGCACTGATAACAAAGATGAAAATTTCTCAGGCCAGTGAAGGAAAGGGCTCAGTAAAGCAGTAAGCTGTGGAAATATTTTCTATTTAAATACATTTGGCTGATGAAAAGCACAAGAGGCAGGGCTACTGCTAATAGGATTACCTCATATACAGCATCCATCCTATTTCTGCAATTGATTATCTAGCCTCCAACCAATGTAAAACGTATGATAAGAATATTATTAAATAATACCCAAATGTATATATTCATGAAGAACTCAATTCATTGAGTTTTTTAATCTTGTATTTACAGTTATATTCATGTTCTGAAAGTCAGTTATGCACATAAGCAACTTGTTGAATCTGGGTCAAGAAGAACTAGCACTTTTTCCAATTTTGTTTTGTTTTGTTTTTGTTTACAACTTTTTCTTTTTTTTACAATAGCCACTACTTGGAGAAGAAATCATGACCTCACTTACGTCCTTGTTTCTCTATCAGTGAGGATTAATGTTTGTAAAGTGCTTCCACCATAAAAGTGCTATGTGAATGTTATCTTACCATTAATATTTAGCAGCCAGATACTGCAGTGCTTGGCACTTCTGAAATATCCAAGCTAGACAATGTTTAGTTAGTCCTTCCATTAAGTGAAAAGGTCATGTACTATCAAAAGCAATTGAAAACAAACAACAACTAACTTGCTTTCAGCCACCAGGAGACTGTGAAATTTTCTAGTGATATGGCAAAAATTTTCATTTTGCACCCTTTGGTGCAAGCCCTCCCGCCTCCCAAACCAATACCTTCTGTCTTAGTGAAAAACATGTGTACTACTCCTCCTATAATAGCTCTTTGGCACTTTTGCATCATCTTTTCCATCTGATCCAACTCCAGCACTCAAAGGGAAGATTCCCATTAGCTTCAATGGGAATTGGATCAAATCCAGAAACAGTGTGCTACATTGAATCTTTGCATTGTCAGAGGAGAAGCTTTGAAAAATTAGAATGCAGTTCTTCAGAAACAAGACACCTTGATTAAAATTTCTCTGTACAGCTTGATTCTTTGTGTTACTCAGATGAAAAGAACTACAAAAGATAAATACCTTGGAGAGGAATCTGCAATTCTAACATTAATTTCTGGAATTATTAGGCTGTTACCTTTCTTAATCTGGAACAGAATTAACTTTCCTCAGGAAAAAACCTCAAAAGCTCTTAAGGAGATCATGAATTACTTTATGAGGCAAAGATATATATTTGACTATTTGGATTTCTATAAAAGTTATTTTTTCAGAGGGAATTACTATGTCAGCTCAGGAATTATTAGCATTCTATTTTCATTTTCCCCCTAATCAGCTTTTCATGTTAACAATCCCTTTAAAAGATGAGGTCAAGGAAATGTAGATGATGTGCTTTAGTAAGTAGTAGTTGTAAAACAGGTTGAATAATAGATCACTACCTGGAACATTAAAGAACATATTGCTATACATTTTCCCACTTATTTAGTAAAAAATAGAGAAAAAAAAACCTCTGTAGGACATGTCTATACTGGGGAGTTATTTCGAAATAACTCCTCTTATTTCAAAATAAGGCAAGTGTCCACACTACCAAGCCTGTTACTTTGAAATAATGGGATTGGTATTTTGAAATAACTCCTGCTTATGAAGAGGAATAAGCTTATTTCAAATAGTTATTTGGGAGTTGTTATTTTTAAATAACTTATTTTGAAATAACCTAGTAGTGTAGACATAGCCTGTTATTGTTTTTAATTGCTTTGTGCTATGTGTGTCACTTAGGGTATGTCTATAATGTGGGACCAAGTCGAATTAAGCTACACAACTTCAACTACATTAATTGCATAGCTGAAGTTGAAGTAGCTTAACTTGGCTTTTGACAGTGTCTACACAGCAAGAAGTCGAAGGAAAAACACTCTTCCTTCGACTTCCCTTACTCCTCATGAAATGTGGGTTGCCGGCATCCACAGGAGCGCCCCTCTCACTTCAAATTTGCTGTCTTAATTCGACCGCTAATTCAAACCCTGGAAGATTGACAGCAGCTGCTTCAATCTTCCTCTGCAGTGTAGACATATCCTAAGTATTTCTGTGCTTCAATTCCTGGTAGTAAAAGGGGGTTTGATGGGGAGAGCATACCCTGCACTGAAGGGGGGTGTTAAGAGTCTGTGGGCAGAGGAAGTCCCATCCCTTTACCCAGATTGGGCATGCTCCAAGTGCTGGAGCAGTACAAGAGGCAACAGAGCAGCTCAGTCTGGGCTGACAAGTGAAGGAGAAGGACCTCTTGCTGGAGCTCCTAAACTGCTGAAGCCAGCCACCCCAGGGGAGAGAACCGGAGGCCTGGGAGACAGCCACAATGCGACCCCTGTGGGATTCCAGGGAGAAGAGGCTACTGGAGAGCCGGAAGACCCAACCATCACATGGGACCTTGATTCAAACAATATGGTAGGACATGACCCAGGGAGGGTCTTTCCCACCCCGGTGTCCTCGGCACGCCAAGGGAGTGGCAGACCGTACTGCTGCTCACAGGGCCCTAGGTTGGGACCAGGTGGAGCAGAGAGGGCCCGGGTCCCCCTACTAGGGCATTAGTCCCAACCGCACTGACTCTGGCTAGTAAGCCATACTGCCCTGGACTGTGGGCTATCATTGACTGACTCTGGCTGGTGAGCCATAGTGCCCCAAATTGAGGACACTGCGTGGCGAGCTGGGCCACTTACAGACTCGGGGTTACCCAGAGACCTGCGAAGTTGTGCGGATTATAGAGATGGCCAACTCCCTTGCAGCCAAGGAGGCAGCGTGCCATCCCGGAATGAGGTCACCCTAGGACCTAGGAATGCTTACACCGCCACAGGGGGATAATAGCACTTTCCTATTTCACTGGTAAAGCTTTATTATATTGAAGATTGTGAGCTGTACTGATACTGCAGTGGGTCCATACAAGAACTTTAGATAAGTAAATGAAGCATTACATATTTGCACAAAGGGAGAAATTATCAAGAAGTTAAACTGATAAATTCCATTTCACTGAAGTTTACTTTCTAATAGGGCAAATCCTGTCAAGAATTATAGTGTGACTTTTCCCCACTAGAAGACACAGTTTTTTTAATGGAGAATATAATAATCAGGATCAAGCAGCGGTAAAACCCCTGTAAAATTACAGAAGCACACAGAGTCATTCGCTTACGTGGGTATTCTGGGGATTCATCACTTCACAAGATAAGAAACATATCATGTTAAAGCAGTGTACTGCTGAAATTTCACAGATGTTTATGTATAAATGTATAAAAATGAGATGTGATTGCTTAGAAAGTGGGTTTAGCCTACTAAAGATAACATTTTACCCAGAACATAGAATAAGCATTTTGGACTTGGACCTGTTCTAGACAAAATCATATAATATTAGAGTTAGAAGAGACCTCAGGAGGTCATCTAATCTAACCCCCTGCTCAAAGCAAGATCAACCTAAACTAAAGCATCCTAGCCAGGGCTTTGTCAAGCCTGGTCTTAAAAACTCTAAGGCAGGTGTGGGGAACCTCAGGCCCAGGACCAGATGCAGGTCCCTCTTTGCCTGGATCTGGTCCCTAAGGCTCAGTGATCTCCCCCACACTAGGGAGCCCATGCTGGCATTCAAGCCCCACTCTCACCCACCTGCAGGGTTGGAATATACAGAATCTACTAGCTTGCCCCACTACCTCAGGCTCTGGTGTGTAAGGGCAGTGTCTTCCTCCTTTTTGGGCAGGGGCTTCTCGTTTTGCTTCTCACTTGTGGCCCCCAACAGATTTTTCTGTAGGTCAGTGGCCCCCAACCCAAAAAAAGTTTCCCACTCCTGCTCTCAGGGGTGTGATTTCACCAACTCCCTAGGTAACCTATTTCAGTGCTTCATCACCCTCTTAGTGAAATAGTTTCCCCTAATGTTCAACCTAGACCTCCCACACTGCAACTAGTCACCATTGTTCCTCATTCTGTTATCTGTCACAACTGAGACAGCCTCACTCCATCTTCTTTGGAACCCCCATTCAGGTAGTTAAAGGCTGCTATCAAATCCCTGCTCACCCTTCTTGGCAACAAGGGCACACTGTCTGCCACCACATCAGCCAACTCTTTCAGCACTCTCAGCTGCATTAGATACAGCCCTTTGGACTTGTGCATTTATAGGTTGGGTTTTTTTAAGTCCTTAACCTGTTCTTTCATCACTGAGAACTGCTCACCTCCTCCCCTTACTGTGCTGATTAGTGCAGCAGTCTGGGAGCAGACCTTGTCTGTGAACTCCAAGGCAAAACAAGCACTGAGTACTTCACCTTTTTCCACATTATATGTTACTAAGTAGCCTTCTCCATTCTGTAAAGCTACGTCTATGCTGCAATGTTATTTCGGGATACCGGAGTAACTTGCGTCTTAACAGGGGCTATCCTGCATCTTAACAACAAGCCTGTTAGTTCAGGCTCACTGTTCCGATATCCCTGTAAACCTCATTCCACAAGGAATAAGGGATGTTTCGGGATAGCAGGTTATTTCGAAATTTGGTACTGTGTAGACAGCGCCAAATTATGAAATAAGCTATTTCGAAATAAGATCAAAATAAGATGTGCAATTTGCATAGCTCAAATTGAGTATCTTATTTTGAGCTACGGTGCAGTGTAGACGCACACTAAGGGTCCCACACTTTCCCTGACCACCTTATTGCTAGCATACATGTAGAAACCTTCTTGTTATCCTTCACTTCACTTTCTAGCTGCAACTCCAATTGCACTATGGCCTGATTATAACCCTCTGTTGTGTATTTAAGGTCACCAAAGATTTCAGATGCAGACCCCAGGACCTGAGTTGAGCCCCATTACAAGTAAGGTCATTGGTCTGAAGGGTTTGCCCCTGTGGAGGAGCTTACAGGATTGGCACAGTAAGTTAAGAAAATGTGTAACTGTTTGCAGGATTGGGGCCTTATGGAAAACTGTATCTGACAATATGCACAGGGATAGTTCAGTGTGAAATACAGCATTTTCGACGCACCACTGCTACCAGCCATGCTTACTGATGATATACTGCACTAATTTATTACTACTATGTGAACAGTTACCAGCCAGTTTACTCTTACTGCTTCTCAATTGCATAATGTTCAGTATTTTTCCAAACAGTGTCTTTATTTGCAGACATGTGACATGACAACATAATCCTTCATTCCCATAGCTATCAAGCCAGCACTTGATTTAACTGGTTATGTGAAAATTGGTCCCATAATGGAAAAATGCATCAAAATTTTGTCAATATAATTCCTAAGCAAATGCTTTTAACAATACTAGTTGCAACATTAGATCCTGCTGAATATCTATGCGGGCCACATCTCAGTGTGGATTTTTCCCTCTTATATCAGCCACTATCTCTTCTCTTTGATTTTTTTTTCTTAGTTCCCCCTCCTTCCATCATTCAAGAAAAGCAAAGAGCAGAGTTGATGAAATGAACATGAACCCCAGAACTCATTTTCAAACATTCTTTCTCAAGAATATTTTCTTTTATCACTGACAGAAATAGACTTACAGCAACATCTCCTATGAGCAGCAACAGTGACATCCAATGGTCATGTCCATTAATATCGAGAGAATACTGTTCCAAACATTTCTCTGGGGATGTGTGATATCGTCCATTCTTTTGTTTCAAAAAATGTACAGGTGCTTTACCATGAATTTGCAGTTCCTTCAGCATTTGATGCTAAGATCCGTGTGACACAGAGCATTCCGATTTTCAAAATATGAACTTTCTAGCTGAAAAATAAATATCTTGAAATCAAATATGCTGTCCACTAAACCCAAACTGCTTTTTGCTTTTCACAGTCCACTAAACCCAAACTGCTTTTTCTATTCACATGCAAGCAGGGGCACACAGCCCATCAGTGAGGGCACAGAACTCCTTCAGAGCTGGGGTGGGGACAGTGAGGCCATGAGGTGAGATCCAGCTCCACCTGCTGCCAGGAGAGAGCAAGCGTCTCTGTCCCTGTGGCTGTGTAGGGAGCGGGGAGAATCAGCTTTCCTGGGCCTGGGGCCATGTTGAGATGGCTGGAATGCCAGGTCCTCCCACTTCAGGGAAGGAGCAGGGAGAAGAGCCAGCTTCTCTGGCCACAAAGAGGTACAGAAAGTAGAATCCTAGGGCAGGAAGTACCCCACAAAAGCAGCCACATTTGCATTCATGTATAGTTATTTTCAGGGGAATGCACAACAAAATAGGCCATTTGTAATAGGAAGAAATGATCCAGGTAGGGTGACCAAATATCTCAGTTTTAAAGGGACAATCCCAATATTCAGGGCTTTGTCTTACATAGGTACCTATTACCTCCCCACCTTTTGTCCCAATTTTTCACACTTGCTATCAGGTCACCCTACATCCAGGAGCCTACATCAGACAGTTCCATGAGCCTGCAGGACCATGTTACAGGGAACTCTCTTTTGGAAAACACAAAAATTAGAGGATTCCAATATAGTCTCAAATTGAAGACTCTTTTAATCTTATAAAGCTCAGTCAGAAGAAACTGCTAGAGAAGAAAAACTATAGTAAGGAACAGAATTATTAAAAACCAGTGATTTGTTGGGGGAAGACTTAACGTGTCTTCTGTAAAGGGAAATCATGACTCAACAATCCATTAGAATTCTTAGAGGATATCAACAAATATGTGGATCAAGATGATCCAATTGATACAGCATATCTGAATTTCCAGAAAGTCTTTGACAAGGTCCCTCACCAAAGGCTCTTAAGGAAACATAGGATAACAGGAAAAGCCTTCACAGGAATTAGTAAGGGAAACAGAGTGTAGGAACAAATGGTCACTTTTCACAAGGATTTCCTTTTTACATTAATATCTCATATCTTTATTTGCCAAGTTTCATGCAAAGTAGTTAGTGGTTTCCATACGCTGTGTGCTCGGTGCTGCCGCACTCCTGGGGCCGGTGCCACTCCTGTGCTGCACGCCCAGGGGCGGGGCCACCCATATGCCCCACGCCCGGGGCCGGAACAGCCCATGCGCAGCATGCCCGGGGCCGGCGCTGCTCCTGTGCCGCATGCCCAGGAGCCGGCAGCCCCCATGCGTCGCGTGCCTGGGGTCGGTGCCGCTCCTGTGCTGCGTGCCCAGGGGCGGGGACGTCCATATCCCATGCGCCCAGGACCAGAACAGCCCATGTGCTGCATGCCCGGGGCCAGCGCCACTCCTGTGCTGCACGCCCGTGACTGGCGCCGCCCCTGTGCTGCGCGCCCGTGGCTGGCGCCGCCCCTGTGCTGCATGCCCGGGGGCGGGGCTGGCCCCAATCACTCAGCGGGCACACAGAAATGGCCCGGCGGGCACCATGGCGCCTGCGGGCACCGCATTGGGGACCACTGCTTTAGATCTTACCCACGAGAGCATACTGAGCCAATCCTTCAGAATCTAAATTCTAAAGGTTTATTAATAAAATAAAGAAAAGGTTGAGAGTAAGATTGTTAAGGAGAATACATTACATACATCAATCACCAGGTTCTTGATGCAGGCTCTTAGCAGAGATGTTACAAACTGCTAGCTTAAAAGTCTCTGGTGTACATCCTGTTTCAGGATGGGTCAGCAATCCTTCCCGGCTCTCTGTCCCTAGCAAGGATGCATCTGGAATCAGAATCAAGATTGAAGACAAGATGGAGATGCCCTCATGGGATTTTTATATTCCTGATATCTCCCAAATTGGAGCTGGTCACATGATTTAGTGACCTATCTGTGTTTCACATGCAAACAGCCATGAGGCACTGACCATGGAATTTTCCTTGGTGACTGAAGTCTAGCTCAGTTTGTGCAACTGTCTAAAACTATTGGGACACAAAAATGTCTATGAACAACACAGCAATATTTTCAAACAGAGAAAAATGCATGAATTGAATTATTAGAATTGAAAAGCACATTCAAGTCTACACACTGATTTGCATCTGTATTGCCATGCAAGCAGATTAATAAATAAAACACCCTCTTGTAGATGAATTTACATGCATGCTTTTGAAATGATTATTCCTAGTCAAGTAACTATTTACATATTTGTTCTAACAGCTCATATTAAACTAAATAATTCCAGCTGCTCTGTGTTCAGGGTCACAAGAAGTGGAGAATATCACACACACACACACGAGCATAAAAATTGCCTGACCATACTATACTCATTAAATAAATATCACTTTTAGGAGTCATTAACTTTAAAGCCTTATGTGAAATGCATTATATAAGAGAAAACTAGTTCAAATATAGTCACAATAATTTACATGGCAAAACAATGCCAAAAATCATAAGCACTGCAGTCAGTCTCATTTAAAAGAATTGGCCACTTCATCCTGTAACACTAACTTCATCCTGTAACCCAGTTTGTAGTTACAAAATGCTGAGAGCTATGTTATCTTTCATTCTCCTGATTAACGGTGCCAAGGAAGGTGTTTCCAAGCATAGGCATTTCATGTTTTTATTCCTGACAGTAAATGAACATTAACACTTTGCAAAAACAATGTCATGTCAATGTTTTAGAAAGGATGCAAAGAGCTGGCAATGAAACCAGACAGAAAGGAAGATAGTAAGCATTTCTGACAGCCAGTGTCTGACATTTTCAAATATTCCAGACTCCAGCAGCGGCAGTGAGTTATGAAGAGATTTACACAATCAACCAAGTATAGCAAATCCATCTCACTAAGGCTATATCTATCCTGCAGATGCACATCAGGCAACCTGGCTAAAATATCACTGTTCCCTAACCAAACTACATACAGGTCCTATTTTCTTTTTGAAGTCTTTAGACCTAGCCCTTTGAAAGTCCATTTGATACTATAAGTTTAAATATGTTCTTAGCCAGCTAATGGGACAATTGTGTCATAGCCAGGATCCCTGAAATAGCTGGGTTTGTAATATAGACATGATGCTTCATACATTCCTTCTGACATCAGTCAAGGTGCACAGGATGTAGGTGAGCAGAGAATTTGTGCTTTTTCCTATAAAAACAAACAACAACGCATTTTTATTGTTTTGTTATGAGCTAAATGCACCCAGCATTTCTAACTTCTTTGAAAGAAGGAAATCAGGAAACATCCTAATTGTCTGATCTTTTCTCTCTTCAATAGATGTGTTCAACTACCCTTAGTACCAGGAACTATACATTTGTAGATAGCATGAATATCAAGAAGATAACAGACCATTTAGATCCAAAACAGGGATCAACACTATGCAAATGAATAACATCTGAATTACATTTTAAAATCATGATGTATGGAGACACTGCACATAAAATCATTCCGGCATGCAGCATCAAGATCCTAAAAAAAACAAATAACAGCTCTAATTCCTCCAGAAAAATTCCCACTGACTTAAACTGAAGTGTTTCCACTGCAAGAGCAGGGCCATTAAAACTGAAGATGGGGTCATGTGAGGTGAGGAGAGAAACGTTTTCTATCCTCAGTCCCAAATAGCCTCTTAATTTTATTTTATTTGTTTAGAGTCAACTAATTTAAAATTCTGAATGAGGCACTGATTAGATACCAAGAAGATTCAAATCCCATCCCACCTTTTTCAAGGTGAAAAATAATTTAGCTGTTCATCATTTTCAACATAGCTTTTTGGCTAAGAATTTGAGATACATAAGGTCAGAATCACATTTTTATTAAACAGGCATAGCTCCAGTTTGAAGATTGCATATAGTTCCCATTTTTACAAAAGGTATTTTATCCCCATTTACTGTTTGAGAAACTGAGGCATAGAAAGGTTAAGTGACATAGTCAAGATCACACTGAGTCAGAAGCACACAGAACTCAATCCACTCGACCACTCTGCCACTGTTGAAGCCTGACTAATACTTTACTCCAATCAACTATGTTCCTGATACACCTGGGCTGTGTCTACACTGGGCCACTTATTCCGGAAAATCAGCCGCTTTTCCGGAATAAGCTGCGAGCTGTCTACAGTGGCCCCTTGAATTTCCGGAAAAGCACTGACGATCTACAGTAAGAAATCAGCTGCTTTTCCGAAAACTATGCTGCTCCCGCTCGGGCAAAAGTCCTTTTTCTGGAAAACTGTTCTGGAAAAGGGCCAGTGTAGACAGCCCAGTAGTCTTTTCGGAAAAAGCCCGATCGCAAAAATGGCGATCGGGGCTTTTTCGAAAGCGTCTACATTGGCCACGGACGCTTTTCGGAAAAAGGGCTTTTCGGAAAAGCATCCTGCCAATGTAGACACTCTTTTTCCGGAAATACTTATAACGGAAAACTGTTCCGTTTTAAGCATTTCCGGAAAATCATGCCAGTGTAGACGTAGCCCTGTAGTCTTGCATAATCCCAGAAGGAAATAGCAACTTGGCAGTTATCTGGGATACATGTAATCATAGAACTACATTGTTCTGAGAAGTAGTTCAACAACAGTTTTGGAAAATAAAAAGTATACACAGTATGTTGGAATCACAGAGTTTACTATATTACATTTCAGTAACTAGAATAGCTCGGTGACTGGAGAAAGGTACAGTTCTTTCTATGATCTGATCTGCTTTCACCTCTCACGAGCCTGGCCGAGATAAAGGGAAATATTCTTTATGGAAGTCAGAAAAGCTCCACTGTCTGGCATTACCTGAGACTCTGTCCCAGAGCCTTCCTCTGAGTCTTCAGAACTCCTGTCTCAAATGCTGTCTCTGAGCTATTGTTCTGCAAGACACTAAAGCACATGAGTACCCCAACTGACTTTCAAGGGACTATTTACTTGATTAAAATAATCATAGAATCGTAGAACTGGAAGAGACCTCAGGAGGTCATCAAGTCCAGCCCAAGGCAGGACCAATCCCAACTAAATCAACCTAGCCAAGGCTTTGTCAAGCCAAGACTTAAAAACCTCTAGGGATGGAGATTCCACCACCTCCCTAGGTAACCCATTCCAGTGCTTCTTGACCTTCTAGTGAAATAGTTTTTCCTAATATCCAACCTAGACCTCTCCCACTGTAACTTGAGACCATTGCTCCTTGTTCTGCCATCCATCACTACTGTGAACAGCCTTTCTCCATCCTCTTTGGAACCTCCCTTCAGGAAGTTGAAGGCTGCTATCAAATCCCCCCTCACTCTTCTCTTCTGCAGACTAAACAAACCCAAATCCCTTAGTCTCTCCTCATATGCACCCTAATATGCCATTAGCCTTCTTGGCTACAAGGGCACACTGTTGACTCATAACCAGCTTCTCATCCATTGTAATCCCCAGGTCCTTTTCTGCAGAATTGCTACTTAGCCATTCAGTCCCCAGCCTGTAACAATGCTTGGGATTCTTCCATCCCAAGTGCAGGACTCTATACTTGTCCTTGTTGAACCTAATCAGATTTATTTTGGCCCAATACTCTAATCTGTCCAGGTCACTCTAGACCCTATCCCTGCCCTCCAGCGTATCTACCTCTCCCCCTTTCTTAGTGTTATCTGCGAACTTGCTGAGGGTGTAATCCATCCCCTCATCCAGGTCATTAATAAAGATGTTGAACAAAACCAGTCCAAGAACAGATCCTTGGGGCACTCCACTAGAAACCGACTGCCAACCTGACATCGAGCCGTTGATCACTATCCGTTGGGCTTAAGTACCTTGCTGAACCAAGCCCTCAATGAGCATTTCGAGGCAATGAGATCATATTCCATGATTTATCATCAGCCAGTGATCAAAGTGTCAGTTTCCTCAGACCTGTTTCTTTCTCACAGTCAGCTCAGTTCTCGGGCCTTCAATTCACTGCTTGTGAGGGTCTCTCACGGAGTTTCCTCAGACAGACATGAAATGTTTCACTACAGGCTTGTTGGGAAGATTGTATGTTTCTCAATTAGTATGAAACTTTATTGTACAGCTGTGCAAAACCTGGAATATCACTTCTTTTTTTGCATTTCCAACAAAAAAATTTTGCATTTCCAACAAAAAAATCCCAATTAAAGTGAAAATTGGATATGCAAAAAAAAAAAATTAATTGAAGGGACATTTTCAAAAAACTCTAATTTGGACAAACTAAAGTCTCAGTCCCATGTCCTATGCCTTCAGTCTCATGTCCCACTTGGTGAACTGTTTGAACATCTTGGACATCTGGAAGCCTGGAATCCCTAGAAAGACCTGGCTCTCAGCAGCATTTCAAGTTGGTTTCTAAGCACTGAGGGAAATAGGGGAAACCTGACAAAATTTTGTTGAAAGTTGTCAAAATAGACACATTCCCCAGGAATATTTTGATTGCAACAAATTGTCATTTTCTGACAGAAAAACATCCCATAAGAACATATGCTACCAGCTCTAATTAATAGTTCTATATGCAAGGACCAATTGGTTTTCCAGTCCAGGTTTATGATGTTTAATCAAATTTAACTACTGGATTAAACTTTTAGAACAGTTGCCTTGCCAGAGCAGAGACTCTGCTCATCAGTCATATGTGGAAACTGAAGTCTCCAGCACAGTATGGATCCCAAAAAGACTCCAGCTTCCTCACATTCATGAGTAGAGCAGGGCAAATAATGAAATAAGTTTTGAGTCATTCTGGACCCCCACATCGCTAGTCCTTCAGTTCCCCAGGCCTCAAGGCAGCAGTACTGAAGGGAGCCCTTGCTAGGCTCCTGCCAAGTGTGCCAGAATGATGAAGCAGCAACACCAAGGCAGTCTTGCCAAAGGCAATTACAGAGAATCTCCCTGCCCTGGCATCTCCAGCACAGTGATAGAGAAGTTGATAACACCAGAAAACTAAAGTAACTGATGAACCCTGTAAGTTTTGTAGACCAATCTTGACCATAACCTGAGCAAGGGAATATTTTCCTTAATATTGTCCTAATATTTAATATTGCTATATCAAAATTCCTCTATGTTTGCCCAAGATACTATGGGGATAAAAATCTCTCTGTTTAGGTTGCCTTACACTTTCCCAACACTGCCAACTTCAAGAGTTTCATCAAACAGGCCTCCAAAAATCATGAAATTGGCTTTTAAAATAATTTTTAAAACCCCTCCAATAATTTTCTTTATTTTCAAAGTCCTTAGGGAATGTTTGGTTGGACTTTTCAAGTTTTTCTCCATATCTATAAGGACTAGACACTTCTTTTAAAAATAAAGGCTGAGATTAATAATCCATCAATTCCAGGAGGCGGGTCTTTTAAAAAATAATGTGAGACTTGTAAACTAGCAAGAACTAGCAACACTGCTTTCCACTACAAAAATTCTTATAGCCTTTTGAAGATGCTTTAATATCCCCCTGGTTTGATGTATACCTTTGAAATTTAACAGGGAGGAAGGATGTGGGATAGAGCCATTTTTTTTCCACTGGTCCCATGAAATTGCATTCAGGTTCATCAAGAATAATACAAGTAATTGGAAGAGGAAGGGAAAATCACAATTTCCTTTTCTTACATTATCTGATGAGGAAAAAAACAGTGTGACAACATACAAAAAACAACTTGGACATTTTAAAGCCAGACCCAACACCACCATCAAAGCAGAAGCAGAGAATGCCATGGGAATACTTGGGAGCTGTAACAGCAGCTGCTGCAGGAGCCGTGTGGAAGATCCAGGCTACATCAGAATTCTTCCCCCCCACCCCTTCCCCACAGATTTGGCACATGGCCTCAGTAGCTTATCTCCAACTTCGGGACACCACATGATGCAGGGGCCTCTCACATTACAAACTCCTGGGCTTTGTCTATACTGCAGGGTTTTTGTGCAAGAAGCCTTTTGCAAAAGAGTTCTTGCACAAAACCTTCTTGAGCAAAAGCGCGTCCAGACCTCAAAGCGCATCGCAAAAACGATGTGCTTTTGCACAAGAGAGCATCTAGACTGCATGGACACTCTTGTGCAAGAAAGTTCTGATTGCCATTCACAGAATGGCCATCAGAGCACCTGTGCTTTTTCCGATAGGGGTTTCTTGCACAAAAACCCCTCCGGAATGTCCACACCTGCTTTTTTGTGCAAGAGCTATAGCACAAAAAGGAGTTATTCCTTGTGGGGAGAGGAATAACTCTACCGGCAAAAGCCCTCTGTTCTGTCGAGTTATAGCCACTCCACCAGTTTTTGTGCAAAAATGACTTTTTCTGCAAAAACCTTATAGTGTAAACATAACCCTGGAGATCCAAGAGGACAGGGCCAACCCCGGGATCCATCCCATGGCCCCAAAGGCTCACAAACCCTACCTTCAATCATTATATATGGTCATATGGTTATAAGTCATTATGTGTAGTCATATAGTTATAAGTTATACATAATCTTAACCCTAAAGATGACTTCATAATGCAATATTATCTATGTGGCCAATTCTTCCTTCAGCTATATGGGTGAAATGTCTCGATGTCAGAGAAATGACACTGGTGTAACTGAGGGCCAGATTTGGGCATGTATGTTTACAAATAAAATTTGAGGGATCTGTTAACATGAATGGCATGATTCTTATTTTGCATTCTTTTTATATTGCAATGCCAGTTGATGAGCTGCTGATTTATACTAATCTAAGAAGTCTTAAGAATCAAACTCAAGGATTTTACTGCTGCAAACTGAATATGCTGCATGCTAGCACTATAATAGGAATTGAAGCGCAAATTAATAAAACTAATGTGCAATCAGCTTCCTCTCAGTGTCTCCTCCTTAGCAAGTCATGCAACTAAAATTTATGAGCAGTATGTGTTACAAAACATCAATACAAAATGACTAAATGCCCTCCTTGTAACAAGCAACGACATGCTCTTAATGATTTTAACAGTCCAACTGTACTTAGAGTAAAGCACAGTTCAAAATGAATCTTGTCATGCTGTTAATTAGTCTAAAAAATATCTGTTTCCATACAGAGATGGGATTAATACACATATGAATGGTGAAAATATTTGCATTTGTACATCCTGAAGTACATTTTCTGAAAACTGAGAGCTAATCGATTATACAGGTTGAATCTCTCTAGTCCGGCACCCTCAGGACCTGACTGGTGCCAAACCACAGGACGTCAATATTGTCTAGCAGCTTTTCCAACACTTCCACTGCTTACTGGACTCTTAGAAGACATTTAGGGGTAAATTAGAGCTAAATAAGAGCACAGAACACTGAGAGCCAGGACTGGTGGTTGTAAACAAACTTCATGGGACCACGGGAAACTTGTCTGCTTATCATGGGGGATAGCCATCTGTCTAACTAAAATCATGATGGACCACGGAAGTTGTTGGACCAAAGAGTGCTGGACTAGAGAGATTCAACCTGTATATAGTTAGATATCCCACACATATGCAGTTTCATCAGACACACACAATGTTTGAACCATTTATTTAAAAAAAAACTAGACCAAGAAAAACATATTCAAAAACATCTGAGGGTTTGATCCTGTACCATTTCCCATTGGCTTAAATGAGAGCTGGATCAACCACAAATGACTGTGGAGCCTAAGTCTCATTTTCAAAAATGACTTAGGCACTTGGGTGTTGCAATGCTGACCATCATGACACCAAATTTGTAGGCACCTTGGAATAATAATCACAGGAATAACACTGTGATCTATAAAGTCAAGTTAGGCCCATAGGCTCCCTATAGCCTGTGTATGTCGGTAGACAGGAGTGTAAGAATGCAATCCACAAAAGTCAATGTGCTAAGCAACATCTCTACCTAAAAGAAAAGCTCAGCTAGCCAGTGGGGGATGCAAATGTACTAAGTCCTGTCTCTATCAGCAATAGGATGATAGCTATGCTACCAGTCTGTGGATGGGTAGCCCTCTCCTGGTTTAGATGACTACACTCCACACAAAATGGGGTAGGGTGGAGGAAGAAATGGCCATCTTATCATTAAAATGTATAGGTCAATGTTTAGAGCTCTCACCTGGAATGGGGAGACCCAGGTTCAATTTCCTCCCACTCTGCTAAAGAGTGAGACAGGAGACATCTGTCCACAACCCACCTCTCAGGAGAGAACTCTACCTGCTGGATATGCAAATGTGGTGCTCTGTCAATCTCTCCTTCTGAAGCAACTCCACCACACACTAAAAAAAAAAAAAGAGAGAGAGAAAAAAAGAGTGATTGGACCAGAGAGAGAAAGTGTACGTGGGGATGACTTTAGTCTAGTGGCTAGGGAACGCACCTTGAGGAGCAAGTGCCCCTGCTCTAATCACTCTCTCTATTCTCAATTAAACAACTTCAACAGGAGACATTGGCAAGGGCTGCCTAAAGGAGGGACTGTGGATCTTGATGCCTTTATATGGAAATAATGTATTTTTTAAAATACCCACACAGAAATATAATAATATACAGATATGACTGTAAACTGTTATAGAGATTTAACATGGTCGGGACTACCTTTATCATTAACCTAACCCCCTGGGACTGATAAACTCCCACATAGCATCTTTCAGTTGCAGAAGAAGAATCAACGAACTGCTAGCTAATCCTGATAAATATCATGTTTATATGGCAAAAAGGGGGTTTGTTGGTGGCAGTTTGGTTTTGTAGTCCAGAATTCTGAAGGGCTTGGCTTGAACATCCTGGCATGCTGAAAGAATGTCATGCTCAGAGAATGTGTCGTTTAAGGAGGAAATTAAATAGAGTTCCTCTCAGAACTTGCAACATGGTGCCTGAAATAGACATACTTTTAAAATCTTAAAGTTCTCACTTCATTATTATATAGTATTTGTATTTCTGTAGCACTTAATGAGTTCTACTCACGTACCAGAGTGCCATAGTGCAGGCATTGTACCAATACAGAACAAAAAAGAGCTCACAATCTAAGTAGAACTAAACTATAAATTTAGGAATCTGAATCTACATGTACCCATTGACAGAAATAGTCCCACTGAATTCAAGTAAGTACTACTTTTGTGAACTAAGTTTGCAGTCAGGCCCTTATTTTCAAATGTATTTTCTCATTTTTTACAGAATATACAGCTGCCAGAAATGTAGTAAGGATCTGGATTTTGTCTATCCAAAATTCACACTAAAAAGTTCAATGAATGCAAGAATTAACTCAGCTGAGTTTGTCTTTCCAAGGAGAGCAGGTTAAGAACCTACACTTTTATAAGCCAGAAATGCTATAGAAGGGTTTTGGATCCTAAGACATAAAAGTATGTCTTAATTTGTGTGCAACCCAGCTATGGTAGCTTTGTATATATATGAAAGACAGAAAAGGACAAGCTTATGTATAAATCTAATGAGCTATGCTACCATGAGGTTAATGAAGGGTTTCAAGACTCTGAAGTGTGACACAATTTAATAAAGAGTTTAGGACAATTGTATAGGTGATTTATGCACTAATATGGTGTATAGACACTGGTGAAGAAATAGAGACAGAAAATTACAGGTCTTCATGAAACTTGTTAGGGTACATATCACATTTAGATTACTATGCAAGAAAACTGCTCAGCATTATGTATTTTCCAAGGATTATTAGAGAACAACTTTTTCAAACTAACATTTAGGAAATGTCATCCATGGAGCTTTCCTACATTTTGATGAAGGCGGTTTTGCTCTGTACCCTTAATTAAACAATATTCATTGGCAACTGGAGTCCCGCTAAATATAAAAACTTCAAGACACTATTTGGGTTTTCTTTGTAATGTTCTCTTTGTTTTAATAACAGATAAATGAAATGAAGGAACAATTACCAAA
Source organism: Rafetus swinhoei (assembly GCA_019425775.1). NCBI lineage: Eukaryota > Metazoa > Chordata > Testudines > Trionychidae > Rafetus > Rafetus swinhoei. The sequence goes on from CM033427.1 coordinate 64,281,168, forward strand.
ATGGAAAAGAACAATAGTGGAGAAAGTGTAACATTGAACTGGAACTGAGAACACAGATGAATTCCCATTATGACAGCTCTCTCTACTGGCCTGTGTAAAAGACTGATTTGCCAATAAGAAAGTCATGATAAGAAGCGACTAGAATGAGTACAGAAGTTCAGGTGGAATGAAATTCAGATGTGCAGAGCAATATCTAGAAAGCCCTAAAAAACAAAGTAAATGAGTATCGCAGAGGGAAGCTACATGATGGTTAGGAGAGTGGAACACACTCCCAGTCTGCATATAGGGCAGAGGGTAACCCTCCTCCATAACCCATGTGTCCTCGGACACAGGAATTTTTGGCCACTGGATCTATATAATTATGAACACATGGGCCACATAGAAATGTGGTCATATTCCCCATTCCCACCACACAAATGGATCTCCCACCCAACATATAATTAAACTAAATGTATTTTTTAAATACATTTATAAAAAAAAAACCAAACAATGGATACTTAAGAACAATTAGTACTTTCTCTATCAACTGCATGTAGCATGCACACTAATTGACTTTTCCCCTTTTTTCCCCTTCTTTTTCCTTCTCTCTTTCCCCTTTCCCCCCATCCCCTATTTATTTAGAAACTGGACCTTTAATCACTCCATTCATCTGAAGAAGTGAGTTGTGCCCACGAAAGCTCATTATACCATCTGCATGTTTTGTTAGTGTCTAAGGTGCTCCAAGACTATTTGCTGTTTTTTAAGTTTTTCCAGTTATAGACTAACTCAGCTACCCCTCTGAAATATATATATAGTATCACGAGCTTTCATACACAAAACCCACATCTTCCACTCCAGCTTCCAGCTCATCTGACGAAGTGGATTTTGCCCACGAAAGCCCATGATACCATCTACATGTTTTGTGAGTCTCTACGGTGCTGCTAGACTATTCATGGTTTTGTATTTTTAAAATCACTAAACAGAAAGAGTCGGTATGTTTCTGTCATGCTCCTCAAAAGACATGTAAAATACCCAACAGACTCATCTACATTTTTTTAGATCCAGATACATAGCCCAATCCTCTCTAGAGTTCTCATAATATGGGATGAGTCGAGCCGCAACATACTGTGTAAATCAGTCTCATACAAGGACAGTATGGTTCCATAGAGTCTGAAGTCTGAAGATATCTCTATTGCCCAAGGTTGTGTTACCCGGAGAGCTGAGGTAAACAATTGCTGTGCTGTGGGCTATGCAATTTAATTTAAAGCCTAAGGTGCCCTCCCATAGAAACCAGATTCGGCCTGGTATCCTGTATCTAATCACCAGGGAAACAACTTAGAAATCACCAATCAACAAAGATTTAGGGCCAAACCATGTATTTTAAAAGGTAAAGATCAAACATCAGCAACAACATGCAATTTAACAACAATCCCACCCTATCCCTAGAAGAAAAGAAGATAGAATAGTCCCACACACATAAGGTCATACATTACATTCACAATCGGCGATTGATGTTAGATGTCCGTGACCTACAACCTTGCAGCTAATGTAAAGCTTTAAGGGAGGACAAATGGAGCGATCCCTCGATGGATGTTTCTCGCCTCCTGCGAGCTGACGCTTGATGGGGTACCGGATCCTGTCCGAGTATTCCGTAAGCGAGACAGTATTATAAGTCCCAAAGTCTTAGTGATAGAGGAAAAGGCTTCCCTTATTCCCAGGAATGTCACTAGAAATGGGTGGTCTTGTCAGACTGCAGGCCGGAACCTTGGTCTCCTCAGGGTAGACGACGACGTAAGGGGATGACGAACCACAGATGCACAAGTAGGACACGAGGAGAGTCAAAGAACACGAATGTTCCTTAACAAGGGCTTATAAACACTTCAAGGCGGGAAAACCCTGAAGGAGAGGGGGTGCAAAAATCTAGAGCCGGGTGCATAAGAAGTTGAGTGCCTTGTGCAAAAGATGGATGCGCACGCAGGCAAATGGGGCTGTGTGCACAGTCTTTGGTGCTTAGTGCACAGGTTTAGTGCTGAGTGCACAGGTGCAGTACTGAGTGCACAACCTCTCTCCACCCGATTTTGGTGGGAAAGTTGTTCTGAGGAAAAGAGAACCCCTCAGACTCCATTTTGTATTTTATATATTATGCCCAGGCAACAGTTGCCTCACTCGCTATATCTGTCTCTGCTGCTTTTAAGTGGTAGCTGGGCAGGTTCCCCATGGTTCTTGGGAGTTCCAGCTCTTATTTTCCCTTAACCCACAAGTCTGAGGGGCAATGCAAGGCTTAATGCCCCTGAGTGGTGCAGTTCTACCCCACCCAGGCCCAGGAAGAGAGGAAGGGAAACTGGCTGGGCACTGTTACTGCTATGGCTGCTTTTGTAGGAAGTCTGTCTGAGTAAAACATTTTTGAAACAATAGGACTCATCAATGATGGGCTTTTCTAATACTCACTATTAATGCCAGCTTTCTTGGGTGGAGAAACCAGTGTTTCATGGTGCCATCTGCTTCGCTAGCTATAATAAAATAAATGCTGTCTATCCTCTGCCCCAGCTACATCTGCTGATGGGTTTCTCTGTTATTGCCTTTTAACTAGGGGAAGGGACCCCCTCATTCCAGTGTCCATAACAGAGGATCATCCCAATCAGATCTAGGGGACCCCATTTGGGCGGAATCCCCTGCTTTTGTTCTGATGCTGCTGGGAGCGTCTCCGTGCATAATGTTTTTCTAAAACAATAGGACTCAGCATTAAAGGATTTTTTCCCCATGATGGTGAATAGCTGACTATTTGTGCCAGCTGTCTTGGTGCCATGAAACACTTGGTTTTTTCAACCCATCTGCTTCAGTAGGTGTGTTAAGCACATACTCTTCATAAAAAGCTCTGTAAACAAAGAACACAAATAGCATCAGTGCTGAATATTAAGGCTCAGTTTAAGCATCATTAACTAGAAAATAGACTTGTGTTGCAAGGTTTCTAATGTTGGCATATTTCTGCTCTTTTCTGTCTTCCACTGGCCTGCATTCATTATTTTTTTTATTTCATCTGCCTTGAAAATTAGAAATCATTAATGTAAATTGCCACTGCACTGAAGAAACATAATTCTCAAGCTCTTCATTAACAGCTGTTTACCTTCAGAAAAATGGCAGCCAAATAGGGCTTCCTAAGAACACTAATGTTCACATTCTCAAAGCCCTGGCCAATGCACTTTTCATAACGGTAGTTTGTGCATCCATTGGAAATTCAAGCAATTTCAAAATAAAACCTGTGTCATTCTGTGTCAAGACATATTTGACTTAAGTGATCACCTTCCAAAGTTGTTTCACCTCCACAATGTACTACTGATAGCTAGAAAACATCCATTATCCTTTTCAGAGAAGCTATATAAGGGCATTTCCATTTACTTGTTCTCCCTGAGTGGTATCAGCCCCTTCTTTCCTTGTAGACACCATTATATTATGGACTGGTGCTTTACCCCATTTTATGATTCTTCTATGTACATGCATATAATTTTAAACATTTCAGAAGCTTTATGTTTAATCATGAAGCATCTGGTTTTTCTTTTCCTTTAGAATATGTGTAGGGTATTTAATGCTGGTGAAAGGTTTCCACCTATTTAAATCCTGGGATGGTGGCCAGAACCCAGCCTGATATGGGGGAGAGGCTACATAACCCAGGCAATATGCAATTGGGGAAGTCAAAGAATGAAAAGCAGGGACTGGAGTGTAGGTCACAGGATCAGAATGAGAAAATCTGAAGGGGACACTGAGCAGAAAATCCCAGATGTTACCCATTGCAATTACAAGGAATTCAAGGAGTCAGTGGATACTATACAGATCAGTGCTGCCAAGACAGGCCTGGAGACAGAAGTGCGTTCTCTAGGTATGAGAGATATGTCTAGCCTGAGCACCAAGAACACTTGCTCTTCCACACTGCCTCCATCAAAGGGTCATACCTAGAGGGAAGAGGAAATAGTTTACACTGCATGCTCTATCTTTGGCCTCTTGGATGGGATGTCCAACAAGGTGCCAATTAGTAGAGCTATGACACAATAGGTAATTCTGCTTTGTGGAGGATTTCAGCATTTCAGAATTCAAGCCATTCAGAACAAACCCCCAAAACTTCAAAGGTCTTCACAAAAGGAAAAATCCAGGAGTACCAACTAAACAGCATGCCTAACAGCCTCCTCCATCCCCCAAGCCACTAATACTGGCTGTTATCCCAGGAGCTGCACAGGTGAACTGGCAGGTTTCAAAAACTACTGACAAGCAGGCAACTACAGTGTACTGACAAGATCACATTCCCAGGTGGTTTCCAGAAGAACTTCATCAAAATATCACACAGTGAAACATTTTGATTTTGACACACTAGTAAATTCCAAAAAAAGACCGTTCATTTGGAATTTTTCTGACCACCTATACCAATTAGTGCACATTCTGATTATGGGATTTCTTTTTGTTTTGTTTCTCTCTACATATGGGAATTCAGAGGTGGAATAAACCTGGCCTAGAAGGCTCTATGTCACCAGCTCTGGCCTGTGCCTCTCCCCCTCAGCATAAAGGACATGCCTGGGATAGAAAGGAACAGGGGAAAGTGTGGTTGGAGCACTGTGCTCTACTGATCTTGAATTAGGTGAACATAGCAGTTGATACACAGTCATTGGCATCAGCTTCATACTTAAGGCCGATCCTTAGCTCTCTACCTAACAGGGAGTTAAACCAACCCAAATACTCAGAAAGGTTGTGGAAACAACTGCTTTTACCTCACCTACCCTTTCAGGTGTGTTTGAGTGGGGCTTCTGTGAACCTGAGGATCTCTCAGTTCTATTGTTTAGTCATTTGAAAGAGCTACTCTATGTTCATTTTAAAAGAGCTCTCTGACTCAGAACTATTACTCCACAGCCATAACCTAGGGGCCTTAACCTCAAATGACACAATTATTAGTCATTAATGGCCAGTGAGATTTTTTTAATCTGTAAAATATAGTTATAATCTGTAAAATATAGTGGTTTCTGAGCCACAATCCAAGTACTGTTATATATAACAGAACACACACACATGCCAACTCCTCTTATGTGGTACGTACTTACATTATTAAGTGTATAGAGGAGTTCAATATAGTTGTAAAACACAATAGTGACTGTATATCAGAGACAGTCAAAATAGAAGCAACGCTAACCACCTTTGTATTCAATTGGAGTCTAAACTATTTTGGAATGCTTTAACAAATCTTGGGACATTTAGCAGCCAAGGAAGAGAATCTTTCGTAGCTATCTCTTGCAGTTAGCTTCATTATAGCATTTGATTTACTGCAGACATTGAACTCCGCTGTAATTTACAGACTTATGCCTTCTTTCAATTATCTGAGCAACTTACCTTCACTGGAGTTACTCTTGCACTCTAAGCTACTGCCACTGACTATAAGAACTAGCCACTTAACAATTTATTTGGCATGACCATAAATACAACTTTCAGCAAATATCCACTGGTCAAAAGAATAAACTGAGGTTCAGTAGTTCTGCCTTAAAATGTTGCCCTGCATACACGCTCTCATTTTAATCTTTGAACTATTTCAAACTGTCAAATGAAGCAGTTCCTAATACAAGCACTTGTTTAGACTTTCCTTAAGCGCTCTCATTTACTTACCAGAAGAGACTGTCGTGCCAATTAATCTCAGCGGCTCTTTGGTGGCTGAAATTTAGCAGTGATCCCTGTGTATAACTCACATTAGCTTGTAAGGTTTTGCAACCCATTTTGAAGAAAGACATCAATGTAAGGTTGTCACTATCTTTACACCTTTGTCACACATTACAGCAGGTGGTATTTCAACATGCACCTTGGAAGGCCAACTTCCCCTTCCCCCCATTTTAAAAATAATTCTCTCTTTGAATACCCACAAAAATGTAGTGGTAGACTATAGTTACAGATGCATTGTTACTACTTCATGGGAAGAATGTGGGAATGTACATAAGAGGAAGAATTCATAATTATAAGTCCCTTGTTCACAGAAGCAGAGATAACCTGATATCGACATCCAATATCAGGCACTTGAGAGATTCACAGAAAAATCAGATACTATATTTTCAATAATTATTCTCTTTCTTGGCAGCAAAATGCCCCCAAATTTGTTAAAAGTTTCCAGGCTAGTTTAGACGTCAATTGAATACAAAGTTATAACTAGACAAATTACTTGTAACAAATTAATTCATTTGTATGAATTCCACCCTACTTTTCAGCTTATGAATTGTGGTAATGGTTAAGAGTTTCTTAGTTTTATTCATTCTAAAGAATTATTGACTTAATTTCTTCAGAAATACTCATGTGTAAATTATTTACAAGCTATTAGCTGTGAGTATTCAATTTTCAGATTATTTTGACTGCACATATATATCATATATATGATTCTGTTCCTTGATGAGCTTGACTATTAGCAACATGGTTTCCAATGTAAATAATTACAATTAATTCTGCATTCACTTTTTATGCAAATGCAGTACTTAAAATCCATTGGTTTAGCAAATAGTCCTGCCAGCAAACTAATTTGCTAGATTATCAACAGTAAGTGAACACAAAGAGTTTAGACTATGGGTGAACTGTTTAAAATGTCAAAAGAATGTCAGCAGAAAGCCATTCAGGTGGCCAGTTAGGATTATTCACCAAAAGAAAACATATAGATACTGACCCCTTCCGTGCAGCAAATGAAACATTTTTCATATCCCCACAACCAATTATTCATCCATATACAACCTCATTTTTAAGAGATAAATGTGCATTTCTAGTGAAGATATTGGTATGAATTATAATATTAAATTCACCAAGGAAGTATATAAAAATAGATCAGATGGTAGAAGATTGTATTATGCCTAGTTGAAATATTGTACAGGTTGGACCTACCAGAACAAGGCCTCCCTCATCTGGCAGGACCACAAGTGTTCCTGGACCAGGGAGTCCTTGGTGGGAGCCCCAGTGGCAAGAGGGCTGGTGGCTCAGAGCCTGGCAGGGCTGGGACCAGTGCTGGAGCCGCAGTAGCGCAGCAGGGGCCACAGCAGCCCCAGTAGCAGAGCCAGGGATCTGACAGTTGCAGCAGCCACAGAAACGGGGCTGGGGTCAGGGATGTGGCAGCCCTGATAGCGGAGCTGGGCCCTGAGCAGTTTGGGCTGCTGGGGCCATAGCAGCATGGCAACCCAGCACGGGGTGTGGCTGGGGCCAGCAGTAGGGAGGGAAGGTAGTCTGCAGAGCCAGTAGCAGGGGACATTCTCTGGTCCGGCAAATTCCCTCATTCGAACCGATCAGGTCCTGAGGGTGCTGGACCAGAGGGGTCCAACCTGTACTTGTTTTAAAGTACACCTGTAAGATTACTCTAAATATGCAGGTTGAAACTTTCTTAACTGGGATTCTCTGGTCCAGCAACATCCATGGTCCGGCATGGATGTTGCAGGACCAGAAAGTCTAGGTGGAGGGCCAGCAGCAAGGATCCCTGCAGGGCTGGTAAGGCAGTGGGCTGCCTGCAGCAAGCTGATGGCAGGGACACCCAGCATGTGGCAGTGGGTCTGCCCAGTGGAGTTGGGAGACCCAGCATGTGGTTGCCTGGCAGGTCCCGAAGCCCCAGTGCAGCACGCACAGCTGTCCTGCAGGTCTGGGAGCTTCAGCGCAGCATGCATGACTGCCTGGTGGATCCCAGAGCCCCAGCAGAAATGTCTGCCCAGCGGGATTGGCACAGCAGCAGGGACAGCAGGAGGTGGGGAGCCGTCTGGGAGGCCAGTGGCAGGGGTCCAGAAATGACATCCCCTGGTCCAGCAAAATCCCTCATCTAGTCAGGACGAGAGGGTGCCAGGGAGGTCCAACCTGGAGGTCCAACCTGTACATGACTTGCCTGCAATTAGGGGCTCAAATTGCTGTTTATCATTGTAATGCCTGGTTCCCTCCAGGAGCAACAATAAGAAATTGTTTGACCTTCATAGTGTCAGAGTATTATTTAATTATAATTTTTAAGTATCTCTCTGCTTAGTCTGGACCCCAGTTGTGAGAAAAACAATGGCTAGTTTATTTCAGACCCTCTGGATCATAAGTGCAGAAATTGGCATGCTCACCAAGTTATGCTCTATAATCCTAGTGAGTGATTAATTCCTCTCTCCTAATAACCTACTCTATCAAGTGGTAGTGTAAACCACACACCTGCTGTCCCATGTAGTGGCATTTAGACCACTTACATAAAGGAAAAATAAGTGAGCTCTACAGTCTTAACTGAGAACCAGCTGGCTTTCAGCTCAAACACTAGAGCAGGGGTGGATATAGCCAAAATAGTGGTGGATACCACACAAAGAGCCAAAGGAAAAAAAGTTGTTGAGGAAAAAAAAAAAAAAGAAGCAGCCTCTGCCCTTTTAAGAGCAGAGCAGGCATTGCCCTTTTAAGGTGGACATTTTGAAGTCTGCACGCCGTAATTCCAGCTCTGTCTTTTTCAGACAGAAACACGCTGCCCTTTTCAGATCCCCAAGCCACAGGTGTGGGAGCCACAATTTTTTCTTTGAAGAGCTGCATGTGGCTCTCCAGCCACGGGTTGGCCACCTCTGCACTAGAGGCTCAAGCACTAAGTTCCACCTGTCGGCATTACAGTAGCAGCTATTAAAATTACAATCAGAGTAACATTACCGGGACATATGAATGCTGCAGTACCCCCAGTTTTTGTGTAGGTCCCACCCGCCATCACGTACCCAGAGTCCCAGAGCCCAGGGCTCCACTCCTGGCCCTGCACCTGCAGTCCCAGTTGCAGCACCCGTGCTGGGGTCTCTGCTCCCGGACCTGAATGCAGAGCTTTGGCTGCCACCAACCAACTCCTGGGGCTCTGCACATGGGGTTCCAGCTGCTGCTAGTTCCATACCCAGGGCTCAGTTCCTGGCTGCCCCATTCCCAGCTCTCAGTTCACAACCCTACACATGGAGTACACACACTGGGTCACAGCCAGCCACTGGTGGCCCCACAACAGGACCTCTGTTCCCAAACCCGCACACAAGGTCCCAGCCTTGGGCCCCTTAACCCTGTCCATGTTTCCCACCCACCTACCCAGAATCACAGCCCTGCTCCTAGCCCCAACTGGGGGGTGGGGTGCACAAGACTAATGTGGAGGGGGGTGTTCAGCACCCCTGCTATAAAAAAAGTTTCAATGCTACTGTCATACTGTATCCAAATTTTATTTTTATATATGTATGTGTGCGTGCTAGTGACCAGTCATCAGAATCTTGCTACTCATCAGTCATTAGACTCTTTACTTGCTCTCCCCTACAATATACATTTACTTCTTCTTATAAAACACTTGAACTATCTTCACTTCAGATTGTTGTCAATGAGACAGGCCCATGAATCAACATTCTGCTTTAATTTCAAGTGTTAGAATCACACTGTTGGGTCATGGGCTACTAACAAGTTGTAATTTGAAGCATCCACAATGCTATCCATTATTTTTACAAATTTTTGAAATATTTCAATAAAATTCTCAATGCTCTTAGATGCAAAACTAAAGCTTTCATATTGTAGGGGTCTGCACACTTTGTATAGAATGGCATTGAATCCATTAGCTCCCCACAGAAATTATTAAGAACCAGAATGCAAAACATTTATTCCCACTGAATATACCTTATTCTACAGGTACTCCCAGTTCAGTAAATGGATGGTGTACCATTTAGCTTCATTAAGGGTATCACAATCACCTGACGTACAAAAAGCAACATCTTTAACAGGAATCTCATTCAAATGACCTTTTTATGATTATAGAATAACTTTGGTATTAAAGATGCAAATTAAATCACCATAGTTCCTGTTGACATCAGCAGACACCAACTAAGCTCGGCGGTGTTTGCTGATGTCAGTGATTTCTAGGAGTTCTCTCTTTCCTAACAATTACGAATGATGGGGGTTCTAATCTAAAATAATTCTGTGCTCAGCAAGAAACATGATCTTAGCTGAGTTTTGAGAAACTCTTAGCAATAAATAAATAAATAGTGCATATTTTGTATCCAAAACCATTTACATTTCAGTAGCACCATTGTTTGAGGCCAGATGCCTAGCTGACCTTAGTGGACTCTCAGGATTCTTCTTCTTAAAACATTTCCAGAACTGTCTATCAGTTATCCATTTATCAGAGTTTCCACAATGAACACTGAACTACTCTCAGATACTACACGCTATGGTTTTACATATAGAATATGTTTCATTCCTGGCATATTGATTTTTGGATTAAAATCAATAAACAATTAAATTAACTAGTCATTTGTTCATAACTACGTATTCTTACATATATATCCCCTCTTAAATATACAGAAGCAATGTTAAACTCAGAGTTTTTCAAATTATTGGTTACTCAGAATGTATCCATTTAATTTTCACCCTAGTATGCAAATAATTTCTCTCATTAGTGATCAGCTCTATAGATGTTCCAACAATTTTCAGTGAATAATTTATTCAAAAAAGTCCATTAACAAGTAAGTTATTTTTAATTAAGTATGCATATGACTACCTCTAGTTAGCAGACTTTTTTTAAATAATGCTAATCCTAAGAGATGAAATAGTGAAGTTATAAATTATAGACTGACTATATAAAGCAATAATTAGCATCACAGGCTTACTGCAGTGTTACACAAAGTGAAGAGTATAATGCAGTTACACATTATAAACAACTACTAAGTTAAATATGAATATTTTCAAGGGCAAACCAGTCACAGGTGATAGGATTCCCAGCTATTACACATGTCCAAATCATCAATATTAAGTCACTTTAAAAAAAGATATATGCTTACTAGTGTAGGTCTTTATTTAAAATATGAATACATAAAATAAATATTTAAAAAGCAAATTCTTACAATCTTTTAAAAATACTTTATTAATGAATGGTAATTGTTTTAAAATACATACTTTGAAACCACTTATTACAGTGGACAAGTCAATAAAATGAACTATTCTTTACACAGAGGATGGTCAAAAGCAAATAGTTAAGCTCTTTATAGAAAATGGAATAATACTGAATATTGTATAATGCCATTATATATACACATCAATGGCATACCCAATACTATGTTCAGTTCTAGTCACCCTCTCATAAAAATACTGAAGAAATAGAACAGATCCAGAGAAATGTACAATAATAGCCATAAAAAGATTTCTGTATGATGTGACATTGAAAAAATTAGCGCTTGAGTGGAGACCAATAGGAAAGGTCATGAAAGAGGTTTCTAACATAATGAATCAAAAAGAGAAAGCCTTTCAAGCCCTTGATTTAGCTTCTTATAATGTATGAACAAAGTGGCATTTGATTAAATTGAAAGAGCAGTTGCACTGAATCTGACATAAGAAAACTCTGTGGAACTCATTGCCAGACTATATCACAGAGCTAAAGAGCTTAGAAGGACTCAAAAGTTGATGTTCACATGGTTAATGATAAGATCCAGGTGAACAGGGTTCAAGAAAGAACTAAGTAAATTCATGGAGTTTAGGCTAATAGCCAGGATGGGTAGGAATGGTGCCCCTAGCCTCTGACAGAGGCTGGGAATGGGTGACAGAAAAGGGATTTCTTAATGATACCCTGTTCTGTTCATTTCCTTTGGGGCATCTGGCATTGGCCACTGTTGGCAGACAGGATACTGGGAGAGATGGACCTTTGGTCTGATCCAGTATGGCCGTTCTTACGATCTTATGTGAAGAGTGGGTATAGAATTGCTATATTATATATTTATAATGTTTATTCTGTAAGCAATGATGGGGAAAGATACATAAAGATGGTGCTCCCTTCCCCCAAAGAGACTGTGATCTTATAAGCTACAAACCTAGTACAATTCCTGTGTGTAATAGACTCAGTGCCCACATTGCCTCCACTGCCCATCCTCCTACCTTCACCGTCGAGTACTGCAGCAATACTCAGCATTCGCCCCAGCTACACCGTCACACACAAAGGTGAACAGTGTCTGCCACCTCCCAGTGCTGCAGAACTGGACTCTCAGGGCTTGTCTATATAGAAGTCTACAGCACAACAAACCAGGATGTGAATCTACAGCTGAGCAGCGTACCAATCAGTAATGTCCTGCTACAATACAGTTGGAGTCTTGGTGTCCACACGGAGCATTACTGCACAGCAAGCTGGTGACCTGTAAATTTGCAGCCTGGCTTGCGGCACTTGCCGTATAGACTAGCCCTTAGGGGTAGTATTCTGGCCAGCCCCTATCATTTCAAGTGTTAACTCACCTCATTACAATATATTGCTTTACGTGAGATCGTTTTAACTCCATTTTAGAAAGATAGTAATAAATCCCTATAATCTCTGGGAACAGTACCCTTCACAGCTCCAAAATCCTTGTCCAATAAATAGCTATTACAGACGACCCAAAAAGTCACCACACTTGGACTAACTCTGGAAGCAAGCTTTAGGATACAGGATCCTTACAGGGATGTACTGCTGAAAGCCCGTGCTCAACTATAATGACAGGGATTTCAAAGGAGTGCTCTGTCAAGGACAGCTGCAACAACATGCAAGGGGGGATGGACAGAGACAATTTTAAAGACAGGCAGGTCCCAGGACAGTTAGTTTTATCATTGTAAGTGGAAGGATACCTTGAGAAACTCTAAAACATTGGGAGGTATTATTTCTGTGTCATATCTTACATATGCACAGCATATAATGGACTAATGAGGTAAAAAGGCAATTTTATAAAAGAATGAATTGTCAGAAACATGGATTAACGTAATTTGTTTGGGAAGAATCAACATGGTTTTTGTAAAGGGAAATCATGCCTCACTAACCTACTAGCATTCTTTGATGGGGCCAACATGCATATGGACAAGGGGGATCCAGTGGATATAGTGTACTTAGATTTAAGTAAACTGTCATGCGATAAGAGGGAAGGTCCTCTCATGGGTTAGTAATAGTGGTGTTCCCAGGGGCCTGTACTAGGATCTATCCTATTCAATATATTCATTGGCCACTGTCAGAAGACAGGATGCTGAGCTAGATGGACCTTTGATCTGGCTCAGTACGGCTGCTCTTAATGCATTAACCCATCTATGAATTTACCACTTATGAATAATGAGGGGAAACTCATGAAAAAAAAGTTTTCTACTACACCACACTTCTACTTGTGAACCCTGAGTAATTATTACATACACAGCCACTATAACATTTGTCAACAAAACTGATGTCACATGACCGTAAATAGTCTCACATACACAGTTGACACATCCCCAAACACTCACTGGGGTGAAGAAGAACCAGTTTTTGCAAAAAAATAGCAATCCCAGCTCTGATGAATTAAAAGGCAAGTTTCTGAACCACCCATTGAAAATCCCTGACAGAAGACCCCCTTCCTTCTTTAACCAGGCTTTTGCTTGACTGCCTCCATTGTAGACATATGCAGTGATATCACCAGGAAACACAACAGCCTGTCTGGGATCTATGTCCTAAGCCATTTAGGGTACTACTTACGGCAGTGACAACACACGCTCAAATAAACAAAACCCCACCAAAGTAGAGGCATTTCATAAGCCATTAAAATATATTTAGCTTATAATAGCAAAAATTATGTCAGCACAGCACATTTTAGTAGGAAATTATCTAGTGTAAGGTTAATGATCCAAGATTCAGTCATGGGCCATCAGCTCCTCCCAACTGGTCATTAATTGGAAGGAAATGCTCAGCATCTTGATTGCTATTGCTTAAGTGCCATTTACTTAGTCCTCAGAATATTAAATTGTCCCTATCCTATACCCAAGTACTAAAATGCACAGAATATGAATCACCTGTTTCTGCACTTTAAGGATAGTTGAAAAGAGCAAAGACATACAATATGTAAGGGAAATACATGGAACACTGATTTCCCTTTTCTCAAAATTTGGAATTCACCTATGCACACAAGAAATTCATCAAAAGAAGAGAATCTAAACAGAGACTAAAAACTATTTCTAGAGACCATGTCAGATTTCCAGAGAATGCTGGCACAGGCTAACCTGGGGCTACTAAATATGTTAGGGTCTAGATGATTAAGGGTACATCTACAGCGAGATAAAAGACAGCACAGTCGCAGCTGGCCCACTTCAGATGACAGACATCAGGGATCAAAATCATTGTGCAGATGTTTAGGCTTAGACTGGAGCCAGAGCCCTGGGTCCCTTTCCCATGCAGGGTCCCAGAACTCAGGAGACAGCCAAGGCCAAGCATCTATGCAGAGATTTTTCAGTTCAAGAGTCCAGACCCTGCAAGGCTGAACCAGCTGACCTGGACCAGCAACAGGGTTTTTATCCCTGTGTAGACATAGAAGCCAAGATACCTGTATTCTAATGCTAGTTCTGCCACTGGTTTACTATATGACCTTGGATGGGTCATTTTTCCACATTACATGTGCCTCAGTTTCCCCATATATAACATAATGGTAATATTTATAGTCCATCTGTGTAAAACAGATATCTTAAATATGTGTTTACATTTATAAAGGCCTATTTGTATTGCTTCAATGAGATTTTAGATGGCAAATGCTAGCTCAGCTGAACAGGTTTACCATTTCAATTCTGTTGCGATCAGACTTAGGCTAACAACTGAATCCTCTCAAGTCTGGGGGGGAGGAGGGGAAGTGGAATTATTTTAGACTATAAATCCTTCAGGATAGAGACTATGTCTCCTGCTATTATAGGTATTGCACAATCACAAAGGGGCCATGATCTTGTTCAGGACCTCTTGGCATTTCTATACTATGAAACAGCAATCATGTATGTTTTTAAAGGCACCATGTAAATGCATATTATACACATGATTTAGTAATATTGTCATTTTGAATATTTCTACTGCTTTCCAGTAGTGGACTGGGAAGAAATTATCCTGAGAATAGTCAACCTTCTGGTATCTTGGTTTATCTGTAAAACAAAATGAGAAAGTGAAGAATAAAGGTCTTTATCAGAATTTTGTGATGTCCAAAAAGATCAAGGTTAATGTCAAGAGTGGGGTGAGACTCAAGGATTTTGATTAGAATGACCAGGTAGCAAGTGTGAAAAAGCCCTAAATATTGTGACTTTCCCTATAAAAATCAGGACAACCATCACCCTAGTTTGGATGAAGATTTGAGGTTTGTGCATGCTTACTTTACAGTAACTTAGCCAATTCATCCAGTTTATGATTCTGGTCACAGAATGACTAAAAACTGAACCTTGTTATTTGCACATAACTGAATACTCTGTGTCTTCAGAGATATAGCTGTTTACCATAATGTCCAAATCAAGTTTCTGACAATGTATACTCTCTGTACTGTAGAGTTAATATAACAGAGAAAGAGAAAGTTGGCCAATCTGCAAAATACATCAACAAAATTACCAGCTAAATTTTGATTTCAGAATGTTTATGTTGGTGGTGATGTAGAAGATGGAATCCACACAGTGTGAATTTCAGATAAATCACTGAGCATGCATGCCATGCTGGCTTTAGAAAAAATTTTCTTTGGTTTATTAACTGAGCAAACCTTATCTGGAGACACTGATGGAGAATAAACATGGAACCCCATGATGCTATTTTGACAGAGTAACTTTTCTGACCATAGCCACATTTTATACTTTAGTGTGACTGTTGTTGCTTTTTTACTGTTATTATATATAGTTGTTTCTTTTCTCCAAAGGCAATAGGAATTTTTCTCACTCTGTAGAGGAATGCATAAACTCAAATGAAAAGAAGAGATACAGTATGATTTGTAACAATGATTTTTTTTATCAATTTTCAGACATATTAGAAATCTAAATCTCAAGTTCATTTCTTCCTCCCCCAACTTCAGAAGGCCCCTTCTCCACCAACATCCAAATGAACAATCCCACAGAACACACATTATGTTCTACACACAGTTATTTGAACCACTTTAACTGTAATGGTAACTAATGACTATAATTTTGCTACCTAGATAATGTTGATTCACAAGATGCAATGGTTAATAATGATACTACAAAGAGCATTGGTACAACCAGCAATGCATTCAGAAAACTTCAGCATCATCTCTAGATGTAACTTAGTGTCAGACTGCAAACAAAAATGGATATTTACCATGTCATCATCATCATCATGGCTGCAACACATGGACTATTTTTCAATACCACATAAAACACGTGGACCAATTCCGCTTATGATGTCCACAGCAGATAATGGGATATAAATGATAAGATTTCTTTCCAAACATTGAGGTGTGAGTGCTGAAACATCCCAGGCATTAAAGGTCGTATAGTGAAAGCACACCTAAGATGCTGAAGTCATTTGATTAGTATGCCTGACAATGGAATATTGAAGGCTGTCTTTTATGGAGAACTGCAGATGAACTCATTTTAGGGCATACCAAGAAAATGTTAAAAAGACACACAAGGCCAACTACAAGCCTTGCAATGTTGACTGTAACACCTCAGAGCTACTAACCAATGACAAGTTCTGATGCTGGCAGCTCTGCCACCTAGGACCTAAAGATAGAGCATTTTAGAGCATAAAAGCAGTGCATTTATCTATATTGGTTTCACCTGTAGCACTTTCACAGAGGGCTGCAGGTCTAAAAATGGTCCTTGATCTGATCTCTGGACCCACAGTGACTATATGTCATCTGTCAAAGTTGATGGGAGATTTCATAATAGCTAGAGCTATAACTCTCAACCCCCCAATGTAAATGGAATTATACATTGGAATTATAAAGTTGCCTAACTATTATACCTTCATGCCAGCATAACTATATACTGTATATAGTACAGATTGTAACAGTATAACTATATTGGTTAAAGGACCACAACCCATGAATGACACACCTAACCAAAATAATTATCCATATAAAGGCCATGTGTGGAGACCTGCTTTCAGATTTTCTTTCTTAAGAAAACTCCATTAGACCCAGAAGACATTAAACCTCTTTTCTGCAGCCAGATTGTTTCCCCTAATTGTACAAGTTTCCATTAGGCATGGTCTCTATTTTTGTTTTATTCCAACAAGGAAGCTCCAGGAGCATGAGAGATTTAGACAGGTCAATCATTTTGGTCCAGCAGAGAGAATAAATCAGGATTAATATATAATCAAGTTTTCTTAATGGTGATGGAACAAGTTGAGGGAGCATTTCTGAGATAATCCGGCCTGTAACTATATCAAATAAAAAACCCACCATCTCTTATCTAGCCTTAACTTCTGAGTCTGGAACAGAGCATTATCTTTTTATAAAAGATGACTTTTTAGGAACAACATACACTCTAAATTTAATCATTCCAGCACAAATTTGCCTAGCACAGCGATTCTCTTATTTGATCGGGCTCCCTTTCTTTGTGTCTGTAGCCATTTACGCACCACTCAGCTCTGAGGAGAGAACAGAGAGCTGCTGTCCTGGTGCCCAGCCTTGAAGGCATTGCTGTGCCAGCAGCAGCACAGAAGGATGGCAATGTGAAAAGTGCTATCTATCAATATCACTTTTCACAGCAGCCATAGCACCCCATTGCCACCGTTTCTTCTGTGCTGCAGCTTCCACCCCAGGAATGATGGTCGGAGTCCCACCACCACTAGGTGAGGGATAGGGGAGAGGAGGAGAGTCTGAGTGGTGGGGCTCTGGCTTTCAGTCCCAGGGTGGCAGGGCTCCGGCTATCCCTTTAATCCCTGCCTCAGGGGGTCAGTATGGCCCTTCTGCACAAGTTCCAGCCACAAGGACTGACATCCAGAGCCCTTAAAAAAAAAAAAGAGAGAGGGGAGCACACAGCTCATGTTTCTCTTGGTACATTGCTGTTTCTTCCTGGGGGAGGCCCACCATTGGCCATTTGAGAACCATTGGCCTAACATGAGAGGTGTCCATGTTCTAACATGTTGTAGTTTACTGAGTGGACACTACACCATCTTTGTAAGGTTATATGAGAGGGAACATATTACAACCTAGACCATGAGATATAACATATTCCCAAACAAATTCTATAACCATGTCATCCCATAGTACAAATTGTCACAGATCCAGCCAGGCTCAGTCGATTGCGGAGAGAGGATCCCTAGCTATGTCCCTACTGTTTTAAGCTTCCTGGAACCTGAATGGAGTCCAGGGATTTCCAATGGTCTGTGTATTCCTATGCATGTTCTTAGATGGAGGGTCTACCCCCTCCCCAGCAACAACTGGAATACTCTAGTCCCTTCAGACTCTGTAACTTAAACACACCCTTTCCAGAACTCCACTAAAGAAGTGAGCCTTCTAAGGTTACCATTAACTCTGGGGGGAGGCGAGGAATAAGACAGTAGTTTACCAGACACTAGGAAGCCTTTCAGACAGCACAGTGCATTAATGTTAGGATAAAACCATTACAGAGAAATCATTTCTTCTTCCTTTGCCACTTCTCTATTCAGAAGCCACATCTTTTTCTAGTATTTCTTCAAAATTGATGATCATATGCCTGACTGTCCTGCAGATTAGTCTCTTAGGGTATGTCTACACTACAGCGTTATTTCAAAATATCTTATTTCAAAATAGTTATTTCGAAATATCTTATTTCGAAATAACGTGTCTAGACACAAAATGCATTTCGAAATAGCATTTTGCTATTTCGAAATAGCATGTCCACATTGATTGGACGCTGAATCACATTTAAGGCTGGCCGGAACCGGTTCTGGCAGGGCATCAGATCAGGAGTTAGCCTCAGGCAGCAGCCACACAAGGTATCTGAGGCCTGTGCTTAAAGGAACCCCCCCCCCCCAGGACAGCCAGTTCTCAGGTTTCCCTGCTTGCTTGCCTACCTCGCTGAGGGACAGCGAAGCATTTTTTTCTCTGCGTGCTCTGATTGCCCTCACTCAGGACACCACAGCACTCTGCAGCATGGAGCCAGAGCTGCCCCTGGGCACTCTGGTGCTTCTCCTGGATGTGTTGCTGAGAGCAGTAACAGTCTCCCTGGTGTGCCCCACTGGGGGCTTGTGACTCATTCCTCCCTCACGTCCTTCCACTTACCCCCTCAACCCCTCTTCCTGCTGTACAGTAAAAGACACGTGTTCATTACAACAAAGTCTCTTTATTGAACAAAACTGGGTGGGGGGGGAATGAAACTGAGGTGAGACTGGGGAAAGAAGGTGGGACAGGGGAGGAGGGAGGGTGGGAGAGGGGAGGGGGAAACCTGGGAGGAGGGAGCTGGCAGGGGGAGGCAAGGGGAGGAAGGGGGAGGAGAAGCTCAAGGCTCAGGGTTGGGGGTCTCGCAGGCCCAACTGTCTCCCAGCACTGCCGGTGCAGGGGCCTTTGCATCCCCGGTGGAGTGGGGAGGGTGTGGAGGGTGTGGAGGAAGAAGCGGGAGGGGGAGAAGAAGTGGGAGGAGGAGCGGTAGCTGGGGAGGGAGCAGGGGCTGGAGCGGCAGGAGGCAACGAGCTCTGCACCAGGGTCTGCAGGTGCTCGCAGATGGCACAGCCCTGGGCAAGCTGCTCCCACCGGAGCTGCAGGACTTCCTGCACCCAGTGATCGAGGGTGCGGTGCAGGGCTTGCAGTGCTCCCAGGTGCTCCTGCTGGTACTCCTCCACTTCACGGGTGGGCCTGCAGAGTCCTCGGGTGTGGGAGGATGTCCCAGGTGGTGTTGTGCGCCCTGCACTCACAGTTGGTGCGGCTGTGGAGAAACAAGAGAAGTGGTCATTTATCCCTAGGGACACAGTGGGTGAAGCCCAGCTCCCCTCTGCAAGTGAGGACAACAGTTCTCCGCACCATCAGAGCCGATGTGCTTGCACACAGGCCATGTTTGGGACGTCCTGCTATCCCCGGGAGTGGGAGCTGCCCCGAGACTGCACTCATGCCCCTGTGCTACATCAGTGTGGGTGTGTGTCAGGGGGAGATGTCCCCTGCCTCTGAGTAGAGGGGGCTTGTAGAGGGAGGGCATCCTGCAGTGTCCCACCTTCGGGTCAGGAGCATGTCATGTCTCTTCACACACACGTGTGGCTAACAGGCCAAGGCCCCTGTGTGGCAGCCAGCTGGGGCCACGTGCCCGGGGGTGGCATGGCACGTGCTCACACATGCACAGGTTGCTGCGTGATCTGTGGTCAGCGAGGCCCAGCGCGCGCAGTCCCTGGTCTCCCTCGCCATCCCCCCCGCCCTCCCATAAGGAGACAGTGATGGGCACTCACATGTTGTTGCCTCCCTGGATGACACCTGCGACTGGTCCACTGGGATGGCTCGGGGGGTCCTGGCTGCGTGGCACGCTCCCTCCAGGCTCCTGCGGCTCCTGGCCCTCCTCCTCCTCCTCCGTGCCCTGGTCAGGGCCCTCTGCCCCAGGGTCGATGACCACCTGGGGGGCTGTTACCAGATTTGCCCAATATTCTGGGGTATGTTCATTTATTAGGGTTACTCTTATGGGACTGGGGGAAGGTTATCAATTCTATCAGTGTGCTGCTTGTGCTTACTTGTGCTTTCATATGGAGCTGAATTCTCTCCCTGCTGTCAATTCCCCCTCCCACTGGAGCTCTCCTGCAGGAACTAGGTTCCTCAGAATGGGGTTCTTACCACTTAGCAACACACACAGACACTCACTCCCATTAACAGAGTACGTCTGAGAGGACTAGGTAACCAGCACTCACAAGCTGACCCCTCATATGTCCCTGGACTCAGCTGGCTGGGTTTAACAGCAATGCCACACTGCACCCTCATGTGCCTTTGGACTCAGTGGGCTGGATTAAACAGGACTTTAAGCTGCCATCCTCATATGCCCCCAGATTCAGCACCCCCTATCCCCACTTTCACACCACAACCATTCACTGGTAAACCACACGATGAGCAAACCCCACAGGATTCTGGGCAATACAGGGATCTTTAACTTGGGTACAAGAAGCGTTGTTGCAGAGCGAATGGGGAAGCCAAAACAACACCCCTTGAGGAAGAGTGAGCGAAAGAGAAAGAAAGAGAGAGAAGCAACCAGCTTAACAATGAAAGTTATTTATTATATATAGAGGGGAGACAAACACACAAAACAGTTAGAATATTGGAACGGATTACAAATGTTAGGGCTAGCTAACCATATAACAGTTTACATAGGGCAGAGTCAGGAGGCTAGGCTTAGAGATAGGTAGTGGGGGGGGGGGGGGGGAGGAGAGAGAGAGAGAGAGAGAGATCTCACCACTCTGTGAAGCCTGCACTGATCGAGATTCCCAGATGGTGATGGGAGCTGGAGGTCCAGAGGGCAGGAGACAAGCAGAGCAGAGCCCCCCAGCACGATCAGACAGGAGATGATGATGTCTCAATGGAACTGATGCAGTTTAAATCCAGGTATCAGAACAGTTTTTCTTGGGGCAAGGATAAGAGTTTTTATAGGGATAGGACAATATTCGAAGAGAAAGAGGAGAGACAATAGAGACTGATCACCCCTGGTTTTGGGTGATGTTCCCTGAACGAGATCACAATGCAACTAGGCAGTTTCAGTATTTTGGATGTCAATAGGATCGTTACTAGAACTGGTCTGATAATGACTAATTTGAGTGTGAGCAGGCCTGGGTTCATTAGCATCTGGAGTAGAGATTTCCCATCAGGCAGTGCTTCTCTGCTTTTGCTATCCCATTGTTCACTGCGGTTCCTGCCTTGGAAGAGCTGCTCTCCATTCTGTATGCTAATGAGTTCTATCTTCAATGCAGATGAGACTGGGGTGTTTCCTTAATTAGTTTAGGTGTGTCTTCCCTGGCCTTTTCCTTGCTTTGTCTGATTCTAGCAGAGGCCTAGGAGAAGGGGGGGATGGTTTTCCACGAATGTCACTCCCTGGCTACGCAAGAGCACAGGGCTGGTAGATAAAAGGGCACAGATCGTACCGCCCCCCCAGGATGCGGTCCAGGGAGTCAAAATAGGGGCAGCTTTCTGGGTCTACCCCTGTTTGGGAGCTGCCCCCTGTGGCCCTGGCATAGGCCTGCACAGCTCCTTAATTTTCATCCGAACCTGCTCCTGGGTTCGGATGTGGCCTTTGGTGATCAGGCTGGCAGCTATACTGCCATAGATGGCTGCGTTCCTCCATCTAGTGTGGAGATCATGGACGTTGTAGGCATCCCCTCAAACCTCAATCAGGTCCATGATCTCCACCTTGGACCAGGAAAGAACCCGCCTTTTCCGGCCCCTGGCAGGCTGCTGGGAGCTGGGGGACTGGGCCCGGGGAGCGGTGGAGGGCTGGCTGGCACTGGCTACCTGGCTTATGCTAGGTCCACTGGGTCAGGAGCAGCGAATACTGGCTCTGGGCTGGCAGGCCTGGAGCTGGCACAGATACTGCGGCCAGACTCTACCTCTTTAAGGGCTCCAGGAAGGGGAGGAGGAGAGAAGTTTTCCTGGTTGGGGCCAGAGTGTCCAGCAGGGCACCCTGGGAAGGGCTGGAGGCCCCCTATTTCGAAATAGCCCCTATTCCGCATCTACACGGCGCTTATTTCAAAATAGCAATTTTGAAATGGTGCTATTCCTCATGGAATGAAGTTTGCCAAGTTCAAAATAAGCCCTCCGCTATTTCGAATTAATTTTGAAATAGTGGTTGGCTTGTGTAAACACTAGTACAGTTATTTTGAAATAACAACTGTTATTTCGAAATAAATTTTCTTTGTAGACATACCCTTAGTCTGCTCACATCCAGTCCAAGTACTAAGAATTTGGTTTCCCCCGTGGTAGGTTTCCATGCATGATTATCAAAAAAGAGACATTCTATATAACTCTCAGCTCTCCACTGGCAAGCAGTTCCACAGGCTGACTACACGCTGTGTGAAGAAGAACTTTCTTTTATTAGTTTTAAACCTGCTACCCATTAATTTCATTTGGTGTCCTCTAGTTCTTCTATTTAGAGAACTAATAAATAACTTTTCTTTATCGGCCCTCTCCACACCACTCATGATTTTATATACCTCTAGCATATCCCCCCTCAGTCTCCTCTTTTCTAAACTGAAAAGTTCCAGTCGCTTTAACCTCTCCTCATATGGAACCCGTTCCAAACCCCTAATCATTTTAGTTGCCCTTTTTCTGAACTCCTTTCCAAGGCCAAAATATCTTTTTGAGGTGAGGAGACCACATCTGTACACAGTATTCAAGATGTGGGCGTACCATAGTTTTATACAGGGGCAGTAAGATATTCTGGTCTTATTTTCTATCCCTTTCTTAATAATACCTAGCATCCTATTTGCCTTTTGACCGCCGCTGCACACTGTGTGGAAGTTTTCAGAGAACTGTCCACGATAACTCCAAGATCTCTTTCCTGATTTGTCGTAGCTAAATTAGCCCCCATCATACTGTACGATAGTTGGGGTTATTTTTCCCGATGTGCATTACTTTACACTTATCCACATTAAATTTCATTTGCCATTTTGTTGCCCAATCACTCAGTTTGGTGAGATCTTCTTGGAGTCCTCACAGTCTGCTTCTGTCTTGACTATCCTAAACAGTTTGGTATCATCTGCAAACTTTACCACCTCACTGCTTACCCCTTTCTCCAGATCATTTATGAATAAGTTGAACAGGATTGGTCCTAGGACTGACCCTTGGGACACCACTAGTTACCCCTCTCCATTCTGAAAATTTACCATTTATTCCTACCCTTTGTTTCCTGTCTTTAACCAGTTCTCAATCCAAGAAAGGACCTTCCTCTTATCCCATGGCCATGTAATTTACACAAGAGCCTTTGGTGAGGGACCTTGTCAAAGGCTTTCTGGAAATCTAAGTATACTATATCTACTGGATCCCCTTGTCCGCATGTTTGTTAACCCTTCAAAGAACTCTAATAGATTAGTAAGACAGGATTTCCTTTACAGAAACCATGTTGACTTTTGTCCAACAAATTATGTTCTTCTACATGCTTCACAATTTTATTCTTTACTATTGTTTCACTAATTTGCCCGGTACTGAAGTTAGACTTACCGGTCTGTAATTGCCCGGATCGCCTCTAGAGCCCTTTTTAAATATTGGTGTCACGTTGGCTACCTTCCAGTCATTAGGTACGGAAGCCGATTTAAGGGATAGGTTACAAACCACAGATAATAGTTCAGCAATTTCCATTTGAGTTCTTTTAGAACCCTTGGATGAATGCCATCCGGTCCCGGAGATTTGTTAACATTAAGTTTTTCTATTTGTTCCAAAACCTCCTCTAATGACACTTCAATCCGGGACAGTTCCTCAGATTCATCACCCACAAAGGACGGTGCAGATTTGGGAATCTCCCAACGTCCTCAGCCGTGAAGACTGAAGCAAAGAAATCATTTAGTTTCTCCGCAATGGCTTTATCGCCCTTGATTGCTCCTTTTATAGTTCGATTGTTTAGGGGACCCACAGGTTTTTAGCAGGCTTCCTGCTTCTAATGTACTTAAAAACATTTTGTTATTTCTTTTTGAGTTTTTGGCTAGCTGTTCCTCAAAATCTTTTTGCTTTTCTTATTACATTTTTACACTTGATTTGACAGTGTTTATGTTCCTTTCTATTTATCTCACTAGGATTGGACTTCCACTTCTTAAAAGATGCCTTTTGTCCTCACTGCTTCTTTTACATGGTGGTTAAGCCACGGTGACTCTTTTTAGGTCTCTTGCTATGTTTTTTAATTTGGGGTATACATTTAAGTTGGGCCTCTATTATGGTGTCTTTAAAAGTTTCCATGCAGCTTGCAGGATTTGGCTCTAGTCACTGTGCCTTTTAATTTCTGTTTAACTAACCTCCTCATTTTTGTGTAATTCCCTTTTGAAATTAAATGCCAGGGTGCTGGTCTGCTGAGGTGTTCTTCCCACCACAGGAATGTTGAATGTTATTATATTATGGTCACTATTCCCAAGCGGTCCTGTAACGGTTATTTCCTGACCTGATCCTGCGCTCCACTCAGGACTAAATCGAGAATTGCCTCTCCCTTGTGGGTTCCTGCACCAGCTGCTCCAAGAAGCAGTCATTTAAGCCATTGAGAAATTTTATCTCCGCTTCTCTTCCTGAGGTGACATGTATCCAGTCAATATGGGGGTAATTAAAATCCCCATTATTATAGAGTTCTTTGTTTTGGTAGCCTCTCTAATCTCCCTCAGCATTTCAATGTCAGTATCCCTGTCCTGGTCAGGTGGTCGGTAATATATCCCTACTGCTAATTTCTTATTTTTGGAGCATGGAATTACTATCCATAGCGATTCTATTGAACATGTTGATTCATTTAATATTTTTATTTCATTTGATTCTACATTATCTTTCACATACGGTGCCACTCCGCCACCCACCCGGCCTGCTCTATCCTTTCGACATATTTTATATCCCGGTATGATTGTGTCCCACAGATTTTCCTCATTCCACCAGGTTTCAGTGATGCCTATTATGTCAATCTCCTCATTTAATACTAGGTACTCTAGTTCACCCATCTTATTAGTCAGACTCCTAGCATTTGTGTAGAAGCACTTTAAAAATTTGCCACTGCTTATTTGTCTGCCCTTCCTGATGCATTGGATTCCTTTGTATGTGGTTGTTTGTCTGCTCTGGCCCATGGTTTGCCCTCTCCCCTCCTCTCTTTCTGACTACAGCTTAGAGAATCTCTATCAATGGATTCTCGTCTAAGAGAAGTCTCCCTCCGATTTACGTGCATCTCCACACCAATAGGCTTTCCCCTACTATCTCTCAGTTTAAAAACTGCTCTACGGCCTTTTTAATGTTTAGTGCCAGCAGTCTGGTTCCACCCTATCCTTCCTGTATAGGCTCCCCCCTCTCCCAAAAGTGTCCCCAGTTCCTAATAAATCCAAACCCCTCTTCCCTACACCATCGTCTCATCCACGCATTGAGATTCTGAAGCTCTGCCTGCCTACCTGGCCCTGCGCGTGGAACTGGAAGCATTTCCGAGAATGCCACCATAGAGGTCCTGGATTTCAGTCTCTTTCCTAGCAGCCTAAATTTGGCCTCCAGGACATCTCTCCTACCCTTCCCTACGTCATTGGTACCTACATGTACCACGACCACCGGCTCCTCCCCAGCACTACACATAAGTCTATCTAGATGCCTCAAGAGATCCGCAACCTTCGCACCAGGCAGGCAAGTGACCATACGGTTCTCCCGGTCATCACAAACCCAACTATCTATGTTTCTAACGATCGAATCACCCACTACTAACACCTGCCTCTTCCTAACTGGCATTCCTCCCCTCAGAGGTATCCTCAGTGCGAGAGGATACCGCAACATCCTCTGGGAGGAGGGTCCCAACTACGGGATGGTTTCCCTCTGCTCCCATTGAATGCTCTGTTCCCTTGAGACTTTCATCCTCCTTAAGAGCACTGGAGCTCTCAGACTGGAGGTGGGACAGTACTACAGTGTCCCGGAAAGTCTCATCCACATATCTCTCTACCTCCCTTAGCTCCTCCAGTTCAGCCACCCTGGCCTCCAAAGCCCGAACTCGGTCTCTGAGGGTCAGGAGCTCCTTGCAATGGGTGCACACATACGCCACCCACCCACAGGGCAGGTAATCATACATGTTACACTCGACGCAATAAACAGCATAGCCCCCACTCTGCTGCTGGGCTTCTGTCTCCATTTTTCTAATGAATAAGTTTAAGTAAAAACTGGGATTCTTTTTAAACCTCTGGAATATAGATTATTATAAGAGTTATGTTTTAAAGAAGGCCAGAAGTCACTAGTGCCCTCTAACCTCCCCTCTAAACTCCCTCTCCAAACTCCCTGTTAGCAGTTCCTGTTCACAAGCTCCTGGTCACTGAGTCACAGGCTTATATAGCTCTGGTAGCCCTCCCCTGACTGAGGCTCAGCCAATTAACAGAGGCTTCTAGATTTCAAACCTTTTAGAAGCTCCTTCAAGCAAACAAACAAACCAACCAAACAGACAAACACAAGCTCAGCACACAGCAAATAACTCCCCCCCACACAAACACACACTCCAGACAGCCACTTACCACAAGGGTCCTGTTTTTACTCCTCTTTTACCTGGAGAATTCCCTCTCCAAACTCCCTGTTAGCAGTTCCTGTTCGCAAGCATATTGATTTTCTTTCTAGTGACTGGCCAAGTCTGTCCTGTGCTTTAGGAGGTGTCAAGTGACTGTTTTATACCGTTTTAACTTTATTGATATATTTCTGTCACAAAGAATTGAGATCTGGCATTTGCACCAAGAAGTGCTATAGTATCATGCTGGGCAGCGCTCAAGATAACACCACTGTCAGAGCCATTGATCTTAAGTATTTGAATTTTATTCTCAACTCTCTGCCAATGCCAACAGTTAGGGGGAGTCCTCCTGCTTCAGTCTTCCTAACATTCACTCTAAGCCCAGCCTGGTCAAAACTATGTTGCCACTGTTAAAAGCTGGCTCATCATCCTCTTCATATATTGTGACCGAGCACCCCCTCCCCCGCCCTATGCTTTATTAAATGGACTCATGGACCTAAATATACATAATTCAAAGGTGGTTTGAGCGAATTATTTCATGTAACTCATCAATCTTCATGTCATGATCTGCTGGTTCTGTTTATCTTACTCTGTTGTATGTATCATTTGTGTGTGTGAAATTAGACACATGGAGTGGGGAATACTTTGTGAGTACCAAATGTGTGAATGAGAGACATAGAGGGTGTTATCCTCAACTGTTAAATTATCTCTTTTGTCCTTCAGTCTGAGTAGTGGTTGATAGGGAGTGGCCTCAACTCCTTAACAAAAGGAATAGGAAAGGAGAGGCCTGGGTCTTTTGGCTGGGCTGCACCTGAAGAAAGGAGCCTCAGACCCCAGGGGGGGAAGACAGCCCTGGTTTAGAGTGGCAGCTGGAAAAGAGGTTTTAGGGTGAGTTTGATTAAGTTTGTACTGAGGTTTCAATGTAGAATTAGTCAAGCGATTTTGTTTCTTTTGATTTGTAACCTACTTTGCTCTGCCTACTTTCACTTATTACTACTTAAATCCTACTGCTTCAACTTAATAAAACCATTTTTATTTTCTATCAAACCCAGTGTAAGCGATTGTTACCTGGGGAGGGAGGGGGCAACCAGTGTGCACATTCCCCCTTTCATTGCTAAAGGGGGCTTACCTAATTCTCTGGGGTTTGATTCCATCTGGGGAGTGCTCTCTCAGGAGGCTGGGCCCTAAACTGCACTCTCCATGGATCTGAAGTGGTTCAGTGTCTGTACTACTTCTCGGTGGGGGCAGGGACCTCAGCTCGGGGCCTTGGCAGGGGGAGACCCAGCAGGACCGGGCAGTGAGGAGCCCCAGAGAGCGGGAAGGTGAGTGGCAGTGGCCGTGTCAGCACCCCAGGAGGCACCCCCGATGGGATCGTCTGTGACCGCACCCCATCACACATATCACTAAAGCACAGTCCATGGTCTCATTTATCACATTTATGACAAATGCAAACAAAAAGAGATTTGATGTTCATCTCTGATACAGGCTAAGGTTTACTGGAAATTCTCAAGAGTAGCATTATTTAATTTTGACTACAATAGTCACTTCATCATACATACCTTGAATAAGATGGACATATCCTTCCAGCACATTGCTCCATCAGAACCACTAACAAATGAATTCTCTGGGTACATAATTGTACATGTTCTCCAGGCCCACAGAGACCATGACCAATTGCCATCTCTTTTTTCTGAATTTTTCCACAAGGGTTCAGAGTGCAATGATAGCATAAATTGTTTTCCTTCCTGGAATGAACCCATACTCACCCTTCCATATTTCAATTATTACACACCACTGTTTTTCAGTAGTCGTCTCCCATATTTTCATAGTATGGCATCATCTTAATTGAGCAACAGTTAGCCCATGATATAATACCTCTGTTATGTTTAAATATAAGCATCACAAAACTTTTATGCCATTAATCTGATATTTTCTCATTCTGAAGAATATTATTGAACAGACTTATAAGAAACTTGATGACTTCCTTTCCCAATGACTTCAGTGCATCCATTAGCACTTCTTCTGGTCTAGACACTATCTCTTGTTTCATTTTCTGAAGTGCCTCTGCAACCTTTTCCTCCCATATGCAATTTGTTTTGTTCTAGTTCAGCTTGCATGTTCTCCCTTGGGTTTTCCTCATTCATCTCTCTTTCTGTATAGTCAGGTTCTAACTTTGACAAATGATTCACAATTTATGTAATATACTATGTTCATTTCTAATTTTAGTAAACTCATCCACATCTAATCATTTTCTCTTTTGCCTTTTGGCAAGTCTATAAATGGTCTTTTCTCCCTCATGTTCTCCTGATTGGCTATATGGCACGTCATAAGCCATACTTTTAGCTCATGCAGCACTTCCTTTGGCTTCTGTTTTTGCCTCTAGGTATGCCTTCTTATCACTACTCAAGACATTGGCTTACCATTATTTTTTCCTTAATATTATGTTTCCACTCTCACCACCAATTCTTTAACTTGAATATTTCACCACTAAGTATCTCTTCCTATAGTTTTCAGCACTGTGATTTCATTAATTAGAATGTCATGTGCCATTTACAGTCAAGTTGACTTTAATTTGTGCCAGCTATTCACCACACATCCCTGTGGATAGTCAGAAAGTTTATATGTTAATCCTTGCTGGAAGATGTTTTTCATTCCCATCTTTAAAGTTTCCACCTCTTGCTCTTATCTAGTGGCCAAGGGCTCAGATGATTCCAAGGTTTCTGCATTCTGAAATCCATAAGGCTTTTCAACCTATTTACCATTGTGGGATGCATATGTTGGTCACATCCCATACTACCTGTATGGCCCCGAGGATGTCAGACGGACCTCCTCTATGTGCTGATTAGGCTGCAAGCAACTCATGGTCCACAGGTTGAGAACCACTCCCACAAGGAGACATCTGTATTGTCTCACAATGCACATACCATAAGGAAACATAATAAGACTAGCTTCATAATCCTTTCCCAATCAGTCAGCATAATCCCTGCCTCACAGAAATACAGATAACATTTATAAAGTGGATACCACAAACTCGGGATACACTTGTGTTCATCATACCTGTTCACACAAACCACAATATTAAAAATGGTTTTAGAACCCAGAGGCTACTACCTGCACACTAGTAGTTACATTTGTAATGTAGATAGGTCCTTGACAATAAAACCTAGAAATAAGAGGAAGGCACAAAGCAAGAGGGAAAAAATCTGTACACGTATATGATAGAGGGCAGCATTAGTTCAGCCTGCTACTACTTGTGATCATTTCAAGAACAGCTGCAGATGGGTACTTCATCATCTCAGGACTCATTATTGGGACCTCTACAATCAGCTTAATGGAACAAGTCTCTCCAGGCCAAGGTAACAAAATTGGTTTACTGCATTGCAAAGTGTATGTGTGTGTGTGTGTGTGTGTGTGTGTGTGTGTGTGTGTGTGTGTGTGTGTGTGTGTGTGTGTGTAGCTTGGTAACAGTATATTTATTTTCAGTTTTAGCCATTGTAGACAGCAAGTGTACTGCCTACTCAAGCTGTCTCTTCCTTTTTAAAGTGCTAAAACTGACTAAGATGATCAAGCTTTCCACCTTCCCTCTGCCCCCAAGAGCTGGACTAAGCTACCTGTTCATCCCTTAAAACTACCATTCATCACCATTAGTTAGAAAATGTTTGATCCCCTATTTAAAGAAACTATCAGTGTAAACAGACCAAAATCAACTGATGTTTTAGAAGAAGCACTCTGGTGTATGGGGAGAGAGGACTCTGAAAAGGGGAGAGAGAGAGAGAGAGAGAGAGGAAGAGGGACACACTAGCTTAATGCTATTAATCAATTGAGTAAAATTTTAACTACACGAAATATAATCAGGTGTGCAGTGTAAATCACAGCTTTGTCATGAAAAGGCAATGCTAGCCAAACAGCAAAAGTAGCTGGCTTTTCAAAACACAACAATAGAGAGATATAGCACTACGTATTGTGATATCGGGAATTGTGCTTTTAAGGATGGAATCTGGGCAGAGCATTGTGAAGCTCTTGTTGTTATACACAGCCAGTGGGAACTGGACATTGACTAAACGGTGACAGTATTAGGCACCTATAACCCATGCCATCACAAGGGACCTCCATCACAGCAAGGTGGGGGGGTAGGAGTGCCCTTGGCATGGTGACACAGGGTTGTGCCCACAGAAGCTCATGATATCATCCTCATTTTTTATTAGTCTCTAAGGTGCTGCAGGACTATTCATTGTTTTTTAAGTTTTTACAGTTAACAGTTACTTGTCTTTGGTGACAAAGGGAAAGCCAATGTGAAACTCAAGATCCTCCCAGAGTAGTAATGTAGGGATGCAGCGTGATGAGCCGCAACATTGATAAGAGGCTGGAACTGAACTTTATAAGGGACCATCACTGGATAAATGCTGCCACGAAAACTAAAGCACAGCTTTTGCAAACAATTTAGGCTTCATATGCATTGGTTGCTCTGAAACTATTTCAATTTGTTTAATGAGACTCAAAAAAATTCTGATTAACTTGGAATAAAATCTGTGAACCTGTATATTTTCTGATGGGAAAGGAAACAGCCTGAAAAACACTGTTCAGAGTAATTCAAAACCACGGAAATAAGTATTCAAACTTCTACCAAAGCATTTTAGTTTTGCAGCATAGGTTTTATTAGGCATGAGCTAAGTAGACAGTTTACGCAATGTCCTGTGACTACTTAACATAGTTTGCCTCTGCAACACCCCCTGCAGCATCCTTCAGTAAAGAGAGTGTGGAGAGGAATTTAAGGCATTGTGTTGGAGGACTGAGCATTCTTAAACCTCAGCTGTTCTCAAGGGGGGAATCTACACTGCATCTTATCTCGAAATAAGCTACAAAATTTGAGCTACGCAAATTGCATAGCTTATTTTGAGTTAATTTCAAAATAGCTTATTTCAAAATTTGGCGCTTCTACACAGCACCAAATTTCTAAATAAACCGCTATTTCAAAACATCCTCATGGAACGGGGTTTAGAGGGATGTCGGAATAGTGAGCCTGTTATATTTCAAAATAACGGGCTTGCTTAAAAGGACGCAGACTAGCTATTTTGGGATTCTGGAAGTATCCTGAAATAGCGCCGCTGTCTACATGTACCTTTAGGCTGCTCTAGCTCACAACAGAGCCAAAATGGTCCCTGATCATACCAGCATAGGGAAGGGCCTAAAACCACCTATCACTCAGACACCATACTGAGCACAGGACTGAGGGTGGAAGAGCTATTCACTTTTCTGCTTCTTGCATTTGTACACTACATTGAATGTGAAGGAGGAATTTAATTCATGGCACATTTCTGTACCTATAACAAGGACTGCCATAGGAACTGTGACTAACAGTGCATTGTGAAAGCAAGACTATCAAAATGCACTTTGAAATAAGATTGATCCAAGCCCAGATATAGACAATGGGAATTCCTTCACTCAATTCACAGAGAGGGTGATTAAGCTCTTTCTTATCCTTTTTATTTAACTACAATTGATGCCAAGTATGATGTGGAAGACACCTCTGCCAAGAACTGGAGGACAGTCAGCAGAGGACTACCTGTTTTATTGTGCATAAAATATTTATAACAAACCCTCCTTTCACAGCCTGGTGCTGTCAGAACTACAATAAGTGGTAGAAGCGTGCTGATATCATGACTGTTCTCCTGGCCTTTATCTTTCACCACTGGCGTCAAAGGGAACTGTTGATCAGATAAGGTGACTGAAAGAGAGAATGGATGCAGAAAGGGATATTCAGGAACATCAAGGTCAAAATAGCCACCATTTATAGCTAATTTACAAGGATTTGTCCAGTTTGGGGTGGTTTTTTTTTTATGAGGAGGAACCAGAGGGGACCTCCATAACCTCCATTTTATCTCAATGCTCAACAATTACTTTTTTTATCCTTCACAAGGCCTGCCACCAAGCAAACCCTCCCCATTACCACTACCACTTTCCAAACAAGGAGGAGTAGG
The DNA here is from genome assembly GCA_019425775.1 of Rafetus swinhoei. NCBI lineage: Eukaryota > Metazoa > Chordata > Testudines > Trionychidae > Rafetus > Rafetus swinhoei. Next base: position 64,313,933 of record CM033427.1, read on the forward strand.
AACTCCCCCCTCTGAAGTGCATAAACAAAAATATAGGAGCATCACTCAAGAATACAGGGTCAAGACTTTTTTAAGTAAATGCATATAGGTAAATTCTCTTCTAAGCCATAGAAAATAAGATAGGTAACAGCCAGCATGGATTTGTAAGGAACAAATAATGTCAAACCAATCTGATAGCTTTCTTTGATAGGATAACAAGTCTTTTGGATAAGGAAGAAGTGGTGGACGTGATATACCTAGACTTTAGTATAGCATTTGATATGGTCTCACATGAGTTTCTTATCAATCAACTAGGGAAATTCAACTTAGATGGGGCTAGTATAACGTAGGTGCATTACTGGCTGGATAACCATTTTCAGAGAGTAGTTACTGAAGGTTCACAGTCATGCTGAAACAGCATAACAAGTGGAGTTCTGCAGGGGTCTGCTTTGTGACTGGTTCTGTTCAATATCTTCATCAATTATTTAGATGGTGTCATAGAGACTACGATTATTAAGTTTGCAGATGGTACCAAGCTGGGAGGGGTTGCAACTGCTTTGGAGGATAGGATCATAATTCAAAATGATCTGGACAAACTGGAGAAATAGTCTGAGGTAAATAGGATGAAGCTTAATAAGGACAAATGCAAAATACTTTACTTAGGAAGGAACAATCCATTTCACATATAGAGAATGGGAGGTGACTGTCTAGGAAGGAGTACTGCAGCAAAGGATCTACGGGTCATAGTGGACTACGCGCTAAATACAAGTCAACAGTATGACACTGTTGCAAAAAAAAAAAAAAAAAAAAAAACCCCACCACAACAACCATGATTCTGGGATGCATTAACAGGAGTGTTGAGAGCAAGACCTGAGAAGTCATTCTTCTGCTCTACTTCGTACTGATTAGGCCTCAATTGGAGCATTGTGTCCAGTTCTGGCCACCACATTTCAAGAAATATGTGGAGAAATTGGAGAAGGTCCAGAGAAGAGCAACAAAAATGATTAAAGATCTAGAAAACATGAGCTATGACGGAAGGCTGAAGGAATTGGGCTTGTTTAGTTTGGAAAAGAGAAGACTAAGAGGGGACATGATAGCAGTTTTCAGGTATCAAAGGGTGTCATGGAGGAAGGGAGGGGAATTGTTCTCCTTGGCCTCTGATGATAGAACAAGAAGCAATGGCTTAAACTGAAGAAAGGGAGGTTTAGGTGGGACATTAAGAAAAACTTCCTAACTGTCAGGGTGGTTAAGTACCAGAATAAATTGCTTAGGGGAGGTTGTGGAATCTCCATCACTGGAGATATTTAAGAGCAGATTAGACAAACACGCATCAATGATGATCTAGATCAAGGGTTGGCAACCTACGGCATGCTCCCTCTCCCTGGTATGATCTAGATCAGGGGTTCCCAAACTTTTTCAGTACCTGTACCCCCTTGGCTTTTAGTAAACCTTCCCATACCCCCTATTCAATATGAAAGGAAATAAATTCTAGACTCTAGAATCCACAACTTTTTTCACTAACACTACTCCTTTTGGAATATTTCAATTAGGATAATCTAGTTATTTACCAAATATTCCCTGTACCCCCTTGACAAGCTTCTCGTACCCCCTGGGGGTACGTGTACCCCAGGTTGGGAACACCTGATCTAGATAGTGCTTGGTCCTGCCATGAGGGCAGGGGACTGGACTTGATGATCTCTCAAGATCCCCTCCCAGTTCTAGTATTCTAGCAGTCTATGAAGGTACCTAATTAGGCTTGATTTTCAAAACTGCTGAGTCTCTAAAAATTCCCATTGACTTCAGTGGGCTGATCTACCTATTTCAAGGCAGAATACCATCAAAATATAATTCAAATGAAAAGATTCATTAGGCAACTCTCCTCGTTAAAATATTCACCACTCTGAATTGCACAGCAAGTGACATGCCTACTGAAGTATGCACTTACCTCCTGCATATAGCGATGATGTGAATGAAAACACAGATCCCAGTATATTACAATCAGCAGGGCTCGACAAATAATGTAATCTACTCGCCCGTGGTGAGTAGATTACACCCCAGAAGAGCCGGCGCAGAGTGCAGAACCGTGCAGCTGGCGAGCAGGGCTCACTGCCGCTTGGCGAGCCCTGACAATCAGCATCAGCATCCAGGTAGGAAATAGGTTGGGAAACAAAGAATTATTTGTCATCCCAGTGATTGAATACCATTAATAGCCATGGTGTAACTGATAAAATGAATCATTTCTGTTTTGTAATATATATTCATAGAATCATAGGGCTGGAAGAGACCTCAGGAGGTCATAGAGTCCAACCCCCTGTCCAAAGCAGGACCAACCCCAACTAAATCCCCCAGGGCTTCGTCAAGTCTGGACTTAAAAACTTCTAGGAATGGAGTTCCTACCGCTTCCCTAGGTAAACCATTCTAATGCTTCACCACCCTCCCAGTAAAATAGTTTTTCCTAATAGCCAACCTAAACCCTAAACCTCTCCCTCCCCTCCCCCCCAAATTCTAGCCTGATTACTTTGTACACTAAATTTCTTTCTGCACCATCTTTTTATTTTATTTTTTTTAAACAATCAGAATATTTCTTCTGGCAACTACAGTGTAACTGTCGAAAAGTTGGGAAACAAAAACACGTAATCACTGCATTCTGCTTCAGTCATTTCAACAGGAAATGAGGAATAGCAAACTACAGAATGGATGTGTTGGAACTACTCTGTATATACTGATATATTGTTCACAATCCAATAAATTACCAGTAAAAATAGCAAATATAAGCCTATTGTAATAACACATTTACATAATTTAGAAACTTCTGAATTGTTTGGCTTTAGAATATAAAAGATTTCAGACACCTACTGTTACCTCAAGAACCAAATACATGTCGCAATTCTGTTCCCCAAGGATCAGTGTGCATTGATTATTGTGAACTCAAGTCTTCTGAAGCACTCAGAGGTTCTCATGTGCATGCATGAAACAGCAAACTGGAACCAACTGGAGTTGCAAGGCTATGTGGCTACAGACCCGTTAGGTAAACAAAGCTGTGCAAGCCCACTAGCAGCTTTCCCAAAGTGATCCCACAAAACACTTTGAGAAACACTACCATAAGACAATGAATAAAACTTAAAGGGTACCTCAGACATTGCAAGTCTAAATTTTATAAGCACATCATTTCCACATACAACAAAATACTGCATAGCATGTCAACTCTATCCACTGCATTTCATTTGCTCCTGTAGCAGTTGGGGGTTTTTTTTTTCACAACTAATTTCTAGGTTTTGTTTTAAATCTATAAAATGTTTTTACTTGACATGTTTTTCTTTAGCAATATAAGTAATGCACAAAATGGTACTAACTTCTTGTCTAGGTGTTGTCACGTTTAGATTAGATCCAACTTTAAGTGGCCCGCAAACTTTATTTTGTAATGCATGTTGTTGCTGTGTGCAGAATTTTCCAGAGACCAGTGTTTAAAGATTCCTCTTAAATTTCACATTTATGATCCTATATACCTACATGAATAGTAATAACACCCTCCAACTGAATAAGGAGCATCACTAACATAGCATACAGCTAGTTCAATGAAATAACTAATTCATAAATGCGCATAATTTGTTATGCTTATTTAATTACATTTTCCTCTGAATGAACTTCCTGATCTTAGGTCCTTGCTTAACGTGTATCTTCATTATCTCTACCTTCATAAATTTTTGTCCTTAGTTCATAAAGCTTTTATGTACCAGTCCACTGACACGGACATGAGCATGTATATCTTTTAGAATTCAGGACAGATGTTCTCCTGGATCAAACTCTATTCCAGTCACCATTAATTCCCAACACATTTTATTGTCAGCAAACTGTTGCACTATAGCTTACAGGCTTTAATGTGCACAGCAAATCATCCCATTACATGATACAAAGTTTCCAGTTCAGCAGTGATACCTCCATAAATACTTCAAGCAATGATCACAGCAGCTGCTCACTATGGCTTTTGAGTTTTACAGACAGTTTAGACAGAAGACCCCACCCTGCCAAAAGTATTTCTGTACGTTTGTTACTCTGATTAAAGAAGCAAGCTAAGAACTTTTCTTAAGATAAACTGGTTGAGGTTAAGTCATTTGTACTATTTAATGCAGGCACTACTCTAAAAGTAAAACATAGAGAACAGAGTACAAAGCTCTATTATCAGTCTATTTAAATAATATTGTGTGTTATACACATCAGCTGATATCACTCTGTGTGAATCTGTCAGGCTGTGTCTACATTGGCACCCCTTTCCGGAAAAGGGATGCTAATGAGACACTTCGGAATTGCAAATCCGCGGGGATTTAAATATCCCCGCGGCATTTTGTTACATAACTGCCGCTTTTTCCGGCTCGGGGTTTTGCGGAGAAAGCGCCAGTCTAGACGCGATCTTGCGGAAAATAAACCCTTTTCTGGAAGATCTCTTATTCCTACTTTCAAGGAATAAGAGGAATTCCTCTTTCAAGTAGGAATAAGGGATCTTCCGGAAAAGGGTTTATTTTCCGCAAGATCGCGTCTAGACTGGCGCTTTTCTCCGGCAAAACCCCGAGCCAGAAAAAGCGGCAGTTATGTAAATGCAAATGCTGCGGGGGATATTTAAATCCCCCGCGGATTTGCAATTCCGAAGTGTCTCATTAGCATCCCTTTTCCAGAAAGGGGTGCCAATGTAGACACAGCCTCTATGATTATTTGAAACACAGGATTCAAACTTGACTTACAAAGAACTTAACATCTACTTAAATCTGTATATCTTTGGTAAGGCATACAAACTATACAATCTCAGAAAACATTAAAATTCTTGGCATTACAGCATTAATACAAGTGTTAAGATAACTATGAATCTCCCAATACCTGTCATTCAGCTTGAAGCATGAGGTTTATTCTAAAACCTTTTATTGATTGAAGTCAAACAGCAAGCACTTATGTTGTTTAATAATATGCTTTGGATTATTTGGGTGTATACAGGGGAAATCTATTTTCTGTTTTTTTGTACAGATCATCTCAGTTTTTCAATTTTTACTGAGAAGGGACAAAATGCCAATGTGGTAAACCCATGGACAGGAAGACAACTATGACTACACCAATCAGCATCCCAGCTTTCCTGTACAGCAGAAGATTAGCTAATGGCTGTCTGGTGAAAGCATGATGAAATAAAGTGAATGGAAGACTCAAAAGGCACATGCGCAAATGTATTACCATGTCTCTGACAAGCTTCTCAAAGGAAAGCTCTCTTTGGAGAGATTTCAGCCTCCAGTTATTTCTACTGTTAGAGTGGTGATTTGTTTGGTCTGTCAGTAATGGAGTATTTTAACATATGGAACAAAGTCAATGAGCACTCTTTTACTTAACATTGGATCAGGTGGAAGCACCAGCCACCTATAGAAAATGAATGAAAAGTGACAATTTGAGACGGTCTCTCTCTTTTTTTTTTTTTAAATCACATTTCAACAAGTAGCATCTTAGAATTTAAAAGTGAAAGACTTTTCACTATTGAACTATCTTTCTTACTTTTATACCTGCTTTCCCCCCATTAAGTACAAATTTTTTAAGCTTGGCTGCCTAAAGAATCAAAGAGTCTTATTTTTTAGAAGTGCTGCTAAACACTTGAATTTCCCATTAAACTCAATGGGGCAGATTCTCTTCTCTGTCACATCAGTTTAACTAGTATGCATTAACACTGCCATATTGGATAGTGCAATGTGGCCCAATACATATTAACGTTAAGCTTCCTTGGTTGAATGTTTTGGCCTTATTACATTTCTTCAAGCTTGCAAAAGGAGACCAGTCAGCTCCACTTAACCCTAGACAATTTTTACTTTCTGATTTTCATTATTATTTGTTATTTGTGAGATTATTTGTTAAAACAAAATGGTTGCCCTTGGACTAAAAATAAAATAAAATAAAATCCCGTGGAAGAAGTTATATAGCAAGAGTTTGTTGTGCACAATATTCAATTACTGCAGAAAGACATGTAATGCTCTCTTTTGTCCCAAACACTGCTGCATTTTGTTATTTATCGCATGCATTTCTATGCATACAGTTTATCAAATTTACTTTTCAGTTCAATATCTGAGGGTCCTTTGTTGCTCACCAAAACAGATGTGTGTTTAAAATGCTAGTCAAGCAAAAAACCAAAGCAAGGTACATTTGACCCCCTCCTTAGTTTAGACATCTACTGAAGAGCACAATCATATTAGTTGGAAAACGGATGCTATAGTAGAGCAGTCAGGATATTCTTCTGTAACCAGGCTACCTACTTCACTTCTTAAAATGTTATACTTAAAGTATTGAAACTACACTGATGTCTCTACCAAAATTGCTAAATTGTTTGAGGAAGTTCTTTAAATTGATTCTTCATTTTGGCATCAGTTATTAAAAAAACATAAATGTAACTGTATGGTACTGAAAAGCAAAAAAATTAAAAAGTAAGAAATCAGCAAGACGTCTGGAAACTATTAGGTAACGGCACTTAGAGGAAAATGGATAAACTGGTGTTCAGAAAACTGCTAAATCTGAGAGCACAAGATTTTTGTCTCCTCCAGGCAGAGGAGTTATTTTATAAATTCAAATAATTTCTTTTGATAAACTAATTAGCTAATTAGGAAAATATGTCAGCAGAGACAATGTTTTCTGTGATAAAGTAATAGATACATATAGCCTTTTTTTAAAAACTGTTGGTATACAGTTTCAAAATCATCTCTTATCCCAGCACTTTTTTCATTTTACTACATTTCACAAACCAAACCAACCATGGAATTATAAGAATGGAAGGGACCTTTAGAGGTCATCAAGTCCAATCCCCTGCACTCTTGACAGGACCATGCACCATCTAGAACAGGTGTTGGCAACCTTTCAGAAGTGGCGTGCCAAGATTTAATTTATTTACTTCTATTTACAGATCTGTGTGCCAAAGAGAGGGGCAGGCTGGGTTCAGTGACCATATTTTCTGAACCAGCTGTAGCTAGGGAGAATGGTTTAATTTAAATTATTACTCATTAAGCATTTTAACTTTCTCATGTTAGTTTATCAAACTTAATTTAAGCAAAGTAAAATATTAATTTATGACCAACAAAAAAGGTTTAATTCTTTTTTTTTAAATTTACGGCAGGGATGGGGAACCTTCTTTGGGTTGGGGCCACTGACACTCAGAAAAATCAGTTGGGGACCACACAAGTCAGAAGCAAAAAACCCTCAAAAACCCCCAACCCTCTCTGATGTGGCCCTCAAATGAGACACCCCACTCCTCTGGTGCTCCAGCCCCATGGGGCGAGGGGAAGGGACAGGGAGGACTGAGGTTCAGGGCTTCCTACAGGCCAGATTTACTTTTCTGGGGTTCCAGAGTTAGTGGATTTTATGGACCTCCTTAGTCTCTGGGGTGGAGACAAAAACGAGAGGTTCAGTGTGCGGGACAGGGCTGCTAGTGTGTAGAATAGTGATGGGGTACAGGATCTGGGTGGGAGGCAGAAGCAGGCTGGAAGTAGGGTGTCTGGCCAGGTTGAGGGAGCAGGAGCAAGGGAGGATGCAGTGTTTTGTCCAGGAGGGAGAGTGTAGAAGCAATGGTGGATGCAGAAGCATGGTTGGGGTAGGGGTTTGGCCAGCGGGGAGGAACAGGAGCCAGGGAGAGTTCAGGAACAGGCTGGGGGTAGGGTGTCTGGCCAGGAGGGAGGGTACAGGAGCAAGGGAGGGTATCGGAGCAAGCTGGGTGTGCAGGGTCTTGGTGGGGGTCTGGGCATGAGGGGGGATGCTTACCTGGCATCACACCCTCTTGCAGCAGGGAAAGCCACTGGACAGCATACTGCCATTCCTCTAGCAGGGTGCAAAGTGGGAGGGAGCTCTGTCCCCTCTCCATGCAGCCAGGCACAGTGGCGAGGGGGTGAAGAAACCCCAACCTTCCCCACCAGACCCGGTTCATTGCCACTCCCCCAGTGGGGTAGGGAGGGGCAGAGAGAACGGCAGCAAAAAGAGTGCAAGCATGCCCCACTCCGCAGCACCCCAGCTGAACTCTGTGTGGCCCCTGCCAGAGCTGAAGCAACAGCTTGAAGATGCAGAGGTTCCCCCCCTCCCCAGCAGCAATGGTGGCAGTGGCGGTACCAACAAGCAGCCTGGAGATGGAGGCAGTGGCATGGCCAGACCAGGGGTCCCACGTGCCAGAGGCAGTCCTGCTGGTGGTGGGAGGAGGCTGCACAGTGCATGTTGGTGGGGCAGTGAGTGGCAGAGTGACCAGAAAATGCACACCACCAGAAGCTGGCCCGGCTGCCCACCAGCAAAGCTCCAATGGAGCTGCCTATACGCTCTGTGGAGGCAGGGGAGAGGAGAAGCAATGGCAGTTAAAATTGGGACAGTCCCATATGGTTAGCATACAGGTCCAGCAGGAAGGCTCATGTGCCAGTGAAAATTGGTTCACGTGCCACTTATGGCACACATGCCGTGGGCTGCCAACCCCTGATCTAGATCATCCCTGATGAGCGTTTGTCTAACCTGCTCTTAAATATCTCCAGTGCCGGAGATTTCACAACCTCCCTAGGCAATTTATTTCAGTGTTTAACCACCCTGACAGGAAGTTTTTCCTAATGTCCAACCAAAACCTCCCTTGCTACAATTTAAGACCATTGCTTCTTATTCTATTCTCAAAGGTTAAGGAAAATAATTTTCCTCCTTCCTCCTTGTAACAACCTTTTAGGTACTTGAAAAAGTGCTCTGTCCCCTCTGAGTCTTCTCTTTTGCAGACAAACTCAATTCTTTCAGTCTTCTCTCACAGATTATGTTTTCTATATATCTTTAATTATTTTTGTTGCTCTTCTTTTGACCTTCTCCAATATCTCCACATCTTTCCTGAAATGTGGTGCCCAGAACAGGACACAATACTTCCGTTGAGGTCTAATCAGTGCAGAGTAGAATGAAAGAATTACTTCTTGTCTCTTACTTACAACATTTCTGCTAATCCCAGAATGATGTTCATTTCTTTTGCAACAGTTTTACACTGTTGACTCATATTTAGCTTGTGGTCCACTATGATTTCGAGATCCCTTTCCACAGTACTCCTTCCTTGACAGTCATTTCCCATTTTATACATGTGCAACTCATTGTTCCTTACTAACTGTAAGGAAGTACTTTGTATTTGTCCCTATTGAATTTCATCCTATTTTCCTCAGACCATTTCTCTAGTTTGTCTAGGTCATTTTTCAATTATAATCCTATTTTCCAGATTACTAGCAACCCTCCCTGCTTGGTGACATCTGAAAACTTTATAAATGTACGCTCTGTGCCTTTATCTAAATCAATGATGAAAACACTGGGTAAATCCAGACCCAGAACTGATTCCTGCTGAATCCCACTCATTATGCCCTTCTAGCATGACTGAGAAACATTGATAATTATGCACCCACCAAACAGAAGATCCATCTAGGTTGTATTTCCCTAGTTTGTTAATGAAAAGGTCATGCATGACTGTATCAAAAACCTTACTAAAGTCTAGACATACTACATCTAGTGCTTCCTACCCAAAAGGCATGTTACCCTGCAGAGAAAGTGGTCAGGTTGATTTGACATGAATTGTTCTTGAAAAATCCATGCTATTACTAATCTTCTAGGTGTTTGCAAATTGATTCCTTAATTATATTTGCTCCTTTTCAGGTATAGAAGTTCATCTGACTGGTAAATAATTTCCTGAGTTGTCCTTATTTTCCATTTTTCCGTTTATTTTCCTTCACCTGAGGTATGTTTCTATAATCTTGTGAGTTGCTTCCTCAGACAGCTGTAACCTTTGTCAGGGACAGGGCAGAGACTCAGAAAATCAGGGTGCCTCCGCTACATGCCTCCTGGGGTTATTCCCCCTATTCCTATGCCAAGTAAATCTCAGTGCCATAGAGAATTTGAGCTATTTTGCTTACATACATAGACATAGTGATGGATTGGGCAAATGAGCATGTTCTTAAGTCCTATCATTTACAATGTATTCAGCAGTAATTCTCACAAACCTAAGATTGAGGACACAAATATATAGGAAGGCATAATCCCTGACTTGAAAAGTTTACTGTATGAAAGAACAAAAGACACAGATGGAGGTGCTCTCATCTTATACAAGCAAGTGAACAAAGGGATGTATGCCATATCAGTTCCAAATGTTCTTAAATCTTTGATTGCATTTTTGTTTTATTCATGCAGTCAAATTGACATGGGAGGTGGGCAAGCATTGAAGGTCACATTAGGGTAGAGGAAGAAAGAGGGAGGTAAAGTTAGAAGTCAACAATGGGGAGGGAAGCAGAAAAGTAGGATGAGTGTAGGCAGGAAGAGGGAAGTTGGGTGGCTGCAATGGTAGGATGGGGAAAATGAAGCCAGGAACAAAAAAGAGTCTTTAATCCATGTTTCAGAACACGTAGAAAGCTCTCCCAGCTACTATTCCCAGTGAAGTAAGGAAGCTGCTAGGTCTAATGCTGGTCTCTTTGAATACATACGAGGGCAGAAACCCCAAATTTACCCCTAGATCCAGTTCTGTGGGAAAGAAGTCGTGAGCACACGTTTTCCCAAGATTGTTTTGTTCCATATGGAGGAAGAAAGGAGGCCATTAGCCCTGCTACTCGTGAAGGTCCCTCTGTGTAGGGAGACAAAGGACAACCCTGATTTACATGCTGCACTCTTAGCTGAAGCTGGTAGTAGCTAATTTGGGGGATTCTCCCATGAAGGCTATTGAAAGAATCACTTATAGCTAAAATATTCAGAGTGCAGGCCCTAATAATCTCACAATTTAGTGCCACTCCTTAGGTTCATGTCATCAACTAGTCTGGAGCACGTTCATCCCAGTTAGATCTTCAGATTGCAGACGTTACAAATCCAGACACAAAATGGAAGATGCTAAAGGATAATGTCCACCTGAGTGCCTGAAATAATTGGCAGATGAGAACAAAAGAATTAGGTAAGGCTTGAAAGACTTGAAAGACTTGATGCCTTCCTGCTCCTGTAGTGTATGCATGACCTCATATAGTTTTCCAGCTCAGCAAAGGTGGAATTTTGTCAGCTGCATTTTGCCCTTTTGTAGAATCTCAAATTTTGCCAAATTATCACAGAAACAAAAATTACAATATTTTAAAGTAATCTTTGTGCTTTTTATGGAAAAGAACCTAAATTAGGCAATAGCTTCAGTTCTGCAGACTCTCCAAGATACTTCTTCAGAGACATGCCTAATAAAGAAGAAAAGAGAAGAAAGAACTAGATACAAAAAACTTTTCAAACGACCAATGTAAAAATGTAGCTCCCAGAGGTTTGTACTTAGAAGATTTAATCTCTGTTAATATCTGGAACACAGGTTGTAGAAAGTAAAATTTTCTCCCAAAATACATTCAAAGTTGTCTAAGAATGTCAGAAATGAAAGTGTGTGTGTGTGTGTGTGTGTGTCCGTCCGTCCGTCCGTCCGTCCGTCCGTCCGTCCCCCTGAAGTGGTCACCTGCTCCAGACTAGCAGATCCTGCCTCACTTCAGCAGTCTGCAGAACTCATATATTATGGTCTGATCCTACAAATTCTTATTCACATGCTCACCTGTAAGTCTGTCAACACTTCAATTGAATCCAATAGGGATCTTTAAGAGTTTAAACACTTATATTTCCAGGATCAAATCCCAAGACGGCAAGCTGTTTGGATGGGTCTTTGCTTTTTTCTTTTCCTTTCTTTCTATCTGGCACAGCTTAGAGCATATTTTTAATAGGCACTATCAAAAAGAACTAATAAAAATACTGTTTGGCTGAATTTATTTGGTCTGTTTATTTAATAGTATTAAGTTTACCAGCAGAGAAATAGTAGATTGTAAATCGGAATCATTTTGAATTTGAGCTATAGCTTGATTTAAATTATATATTATCTTAGGGCTGTGTCTACATTGGCACCCCTTTCCGGAAAAGGGATGCTAATGAGACCAGTCGGAATTGCAAATCCGCGGGGGATTTAAATATCCCCCGCGGCATTTGCATGAACATGGCTGCATTTGCATGAACATGAACTTGAAAGTAGGAATAAGAGATCTTGCGGAAAAGGGTTTATTTTCCGCAAGATCGCGTCTAGACTGGCGCTTTTCTCCGGCAAAACCCCGAGCCGGAAAAAAGCGGCAGCCATGTAAATGCAAATGCCGCGGGGGATATTTAAATCCCCCGCGGATTTGCAATTGCGCTGTGTCTCATTAGCATCCCTTTTCCGAAAAAGGGTGCCAGCGTAGACACAGCCTACATGTTTAGATTTAAAACTTGTTTTGAACCCCCCAAACAGGCAGTGGTTATAATATCCATGACTAAAATAGAAATTTTAAATTTGGTATCCAGTTGATAGGAAACAGCTTTGCAAGTATATAGATACACTTGAAGTTTACAAAGATATTGAAGAATGCATTTGGCCAAGAAGGATACAAGAATGTATGACAACAATAGAGAGACTTTAATGAATGCACAAGAGGATAAACAGAAATCATTTCTGGGTCAAAGGAAGGAAAATGCAGGAACTTAGCCAAAAGGGAGAATAATTCAGTATGCTATTGTTTCATATTATAAAAGAGAGAGAGAGCAAAGTCACACTCACACCCAGGAAAAAATCCTAAATAACTCCACTGAAATGTACAGAAAAAGTAGGCTCTGTTAGCAGAAAAATACATTGTGTGAACTCATCACCTGATGGCAACGTTGAAATATTAACTTGGAACCACAGTTGTGTGTGTGTCCATGAAAAATGCAGCTCTACAAATTTTTAAATCACCTTTACAGCACCAAAAAAATGAAACTTCTTGACAAATCTAGCCTATGGCTTCTTCTCTCTCCTAGTTATCACATTACTCACTATGATATCTATACTGTATCTAATGCATTTCCAGAGCTGAGAAGGAGGGATTCAGCCTCAGTTCAACCGTGTTTGCTTGTATTCCCTTAGATATAAATAACTGCCTTAAAACATGCCTTAAAACATCTTAAAAAATGAAGATCTTTGACTTTGAGAATGAAACAATAGCCATGCACACTTTCTTAATCTCCTGTATGAACTTCCTTTCATGCATTACATTTTCATTCATCGTTTCTTTTCTCGTTTCATGTCTCCTATTATAGCTATTTTAATATGCTTATTCACCAATATCTCACTGGAACTGCTTCAATTCACGTACTGTAGGTAATTAGCTTGGTGTCTTGGAGTCTGCGTTATCTGTAACTCAGACTGTTTCATTTGCTGCAGAATTTTTGACTGCTATTCTTCTGGTTAGTCTGCAGTTAAAAAAGAGAACAAGGACAAGATTTATGCTACTAAGGATTGTGGAGCTTGACCTGTCTGCCATTTTAAATAAAGCTAGGCAACATTTTCATGCAGAAAACATTTTAGCAGACAATACAGATTTGGCAACACCAACATTTTGCAAATTCTTGTCACATTAGCTGAATCACTTCAATTAGAAATAATCCAAAAATATAAGTTTGTCAACACTTCTGAAACACAAGTTACAAAATGTCCCTAATTGTCAGTATACAAAAACATCTATTATTCCTCCAGCTCTAATTTTAAGCACTTCATCATTTTGTTTCATTCATGGAAAAGGGAACAAACATAAGGACAGCTACCCTATTAGAGTCATGAGCAAAGAAAAATCAGAAAAATGACGTAGAAGGAGTTCAGCTAGGCAAGTGTGGATAATACATGTGAGTAACAAAAAATGCTGAACACACACACATACACACACACACACAAAACCCAACCCTAAGCATATTAATTTGGAACTAACCTCATTTCAAACTATCCCAGCTCAAGAGCGTTGTATGTCACTGTTTGCATTACATCAACCCATAGTGAAACGAGTGTAAGTTGTGAAATTCTGGGTCTTCGGTCTATTAATTACAGATTGAAAAATCTAGCATATCAGAGATTGATGTCTGAACTTCTTGTTTTGGAGTTTTGATGTCCCATGTGGACCTGAAAAAAAATGGCTGAATGAGGTAATCAATGCAATGCTGGTCTAAAAAAAAGTGCCTCATTTAAATTATATAAACAAATACATCTAATTTAAGATCAGGTAAGTAACATGAGAAGTGGTGAAGAGAACATACCACTGTGTGGTGATGGGTATGACATAACCTAATTAGAACTGAATAGGTTTGGGTTGATTATCTTAAGCAATAATTGAAAGACACTGGCAACTCTCTGTTTCTCAGAATTTAGATTCTATTGTCCTGACGTATTTCAATCAAAGCTGCTTCTTTAATGCACGAATATAAATGCACCATTTTTCAGCTGTAACTAGCTAACTTTGTTGGCTGTTGAAAACTCTCTCCCCTATCCATAGCCCAACTTCTTAGACTAGCCAAAAAAAGTGTGAATCTAAAAAAAGTAGATGATTAGATTATTAGTTTATACCCATTTTAGCTTGATTCTCCTTTCCTCTTCTCTACCCTAGGGCGAATCTGTGTCATACCTTTATCATGCTTTTTTTTATTTTATAGATCACCACATCCCTTCAATGGGGCTACACCACTGAAGATGTGGTGAAGTATGCCTGAGGACACTAGACAAATCTAACTAACAGTGACTGTTTAAACAGCTTTCACTTTTAATCCTAAATATCTCAATTAAATTCTGTTTTACCCTATTCCTTTCAACACAAAACAATCCAAGGCCAAGATTTTCAGAAGTGGATGTCTCAAATTAACATCCTAAATTCATAGATAGAAACTTTAGTAAAGATTTAGAATCTTAATGTTAGGGATCTAATATCTTGATCTTTGTTTGTTTGTTTGACACTACCCATACACATGAGCTCTAACTCTAACCAAGAGTTGTGCTGAGAGAGATTCTGAGCAAGTACATCTTTTAAGAAAGGTCTTACAGGTCATACATTCCTCTGGCACATTGTGCATGTAATCCTTAGACTCTGCTTTTGTACATCTATTTACCACAGGCATGTCCACAAAATGGAGAATCAGCCATGGGTAAGCATTTTTAACTCAGTTACATATGCATTACCTGCATGTGGACTTTCAGTGAGTGTATGTACAATAGCAGGCAAGCATAGGTATGTGTGGATCTCTAATTTTTCCAAAAAAGGAGATTGGCCTCTATTATTTAGAAGTGAATTTTTCACTGGCCTATATGTGTACCTCAAAGCAAAAGATATCTGTACATTTTTGTATTGTCTTTCACTACAAAATAACAGTTAATACTCTCAAACTTTATTTTCAGCCCAGAGAGTCAATTTGTTTATTACACACACTCTTAAAAATGCAGTTTCCCATTTGCTAGTACAAATTCTGGTCTGAGTATGCATACTTATTTATATTTAGAATTCTGAACCCATATGCCCTAGGATTTTTGTATAAAAATGCCACTAAGTATAGACAATATGAAAATAGTTAAAATTCACCATGATGTGCATGTGTGCCTTTTCTGAGAGATAAAATTCCGCAAGAGATTCATAATACAAAAAAAGTAGTAACTAAGTATATTTGTATTTAGTGTGTCAACAAA
The DNA here is from genome assembly GCA_019425775.1 of Rafetus swinhoei. NCBI lineage: Eukaryota > Metazoa > Chordata > Testudines > Trionychidae > Rafetus > Rafetus swinhoei. Next base: position 64,329,408 of record CM033427.1, read on the forward strand.
AAAGCAGCTAATGCTGCAAGAATGGAAAACAGCCTGACAAAAGACAATAGTCATACCTCTCACAATAGAGTTTTTGTTCTTGTTTTTGTGACTGCTGCAGTCTAAGCTCTGAATTCCAAAGAACTTAACTTTCCATCCAATGCAGAATAAGATTGCGTGTTTAGCAGAAACAACAGAGACATCTATTGGCAAACCAAAAGGAATAGCAACAACAGTTAACTGTTAATCAAGAATGTCTGCTGCTCTTCTGACAAAAGATTGCAAGTTCAATAGATTACACAAACACTTCACACTCACTTACTCTCCACAGAATACTGCCCTGATTCCTCCCTCTCCACAAAATAAGCCTATTTCATATACTACCACCTTTCTCAGGGCCCCCACAGCAGAAACAAAACTCTATTTACTTAGGCCATGTCTCCACGTACCATGCTGGAGATCAATTTTCTGGTGTTCAATTTTTAGTGGGTCTAGTAAGGACCCGCTAAATTGAATACTGAGGGCGCCCCCAATCTGCACCAGTATTCCTTGCAAAGAGGGTGCCAAGATCAACTTAAAGTACGTTGACTCCAGCTACGTTATTTATGTAGCTGGAGTTGCATACATTAAGCTGACCTTCCAGATCTAGTATAGACCTGGCCTTAGTTTTTCCAATTTGGACACTCCCATCAAGCTTCTTACACCTTGTCAGACAAAACTAACAGAGATCTTTGACTAAGAATCAGTTTGAGACATGTTTCCTGAGTCAAGTTACTATCCTTCAACACGATCTCTAGTGTGTAACACCAGTCAGCAAATTCTAGCATTCCTCAATAACAATTCCTTTGAAATCACATTATTTTCATTCTTCTAGTCCAGTACAAGTTACTATCCTTTATTTGGACATTCAGCCAGATGTGCTATTTTGGTAGCAAATAGTATTTCTTTTTCTAGGAAACGTATCAACACAGATACGCCTACAGTTGCTGTTTGGTTACCTACAGGAAAAGGGAAGATTTGGAATGGGGAAAAAAGAGGGGAGCTACAGAAAAAACAGTGACTGGAACACAAGATGACCAAGTAGCTGAAAAGACGAAAAAAGGCGAAGACAAACTGAAGATTCTAAACAGTGAGGCTGTAGAAAAGATGAGAGAATCACAAAGCAGAGTTGTTATATGGCATGGTCTGTGAAGTGGAATATTTAAGTAGTATTACTATTTACACCACAAAAATGAATACCATGAAACCGTGAACAGACTACTGATGTTTTTATCTATATAAATTTCTCCTTCTCTTTTCAAAATAGGTAGGTATAAACTCTCAGGGCATCCAAAGCTACCAAGTGTCCCCCCATTGGGTGAATAATAACCAAACAGCCATAAGGTTTTGCATGGGCTGGTAACCTACCATGTAAAAAACAAACATAGTATAGAAATGAACTCCAGGAGTTCTATCATTATGCAGAAGGTTCAAATAAGTGAGCAACTTCAAGTGAAGGACACTACAGGCATCAGTCAAATCCATATGGAAGCCCATGTTCTGAAAAGTCCCTTACACAAGGTCAGATCAGAAATGAAAAATAAGATTTTGGAATTTGAGAACAACATATGAAACTAAACTTCTCAAGTAATTTAAAAAAATGATAGACGCCATCTTGAAGTCCTACCCTTTTTCCAGCTGTATTTCCATTTAAACTGGAAATATAGCTGACAGAAATGAAGCCAGCATAGCAATCTTAATCAGGAACGATGCAGAGCAGGCACTGAGTGGGACTCAGTCAGCCAATGAAAGATTTTAGAGCTCACTTTTGGACTTCTTAGTAATGCAATGCAATGCACCAACTGACGTAAGCCAAGATGGGAAAAAGATGTTCTTTTAGGATTTGTTACAGGATGTGTTCAATGAGATCTAAAAATATGATATAGTGACTATGAACAATTTTAATGCAAAGGTTGGAAGTAAAATAATGGGTGGATAAAATTATAGGCAAGCACAGCTGGGATTCGAACATGCAAGGAAATGGTGAATGCTTAGTGGAAATGTTAAGTGTGAAAAGCTTAGTGATAGAGGAACAATATTTACTAATAAAGAAGTCCATAAAGCAATTTTGAATTCCTCAGATGGTATTATAAAAAAATAGACCACTTCTCCATTTTGAGCATGTTTTCAACTCATTGGCAGATGTACTTGGATACAGGAAAGGTGTAGCTAATTACCATAACCTATATATACTAAATTGATTCTCAAGTTAAAAAGATTAATGAGGATAAGAGTCCATGAATCAACAGCACAAAATTGAAAAACTCAGACAAATAAGTGAAATCCAGTGTTCTAATGCAATCAACTGAAGAAAACCAAGATATTGATATTCTGCAGGAAAATGGAGAGTGCTATCTTGAAAGCACATTGCTGTTCTAATAAAAAAAAAAACCTAAGAAGCAAAAATGGATTAGTAATGCTATTTTTCCAGCAGCAGTGGAAAAAGAGACGTGTAAAGCAAAAAAACAAAAACAAACAAAAAAACACCCTCACCTCATCTATACCAAGACGTGAAGAGGCAAGCAAGTGGCAAGAAGAATACAGAACTCTAGTTATAAGAATCAAGAGTGTTAAAAGGAGATGAAAGGGCATATATTCATAGAAAAATCTCAAGAGGCTGCAGACACTAGTCAAAGAGATGACTTTACAACTTTGTGTAAGACGAGCAAACAGCTAATAGGAAATGCTAGTAGTCCTGGAGGCCCTATTAGGACAAAACAAAAACAAAAGATGTGCAGAACACTGGCAGGCTGTTTTAAATAGACCAAGCTGAACCAAATTGCTAGAAATATGTGATGAAGAACTGCCACAGGAATTTGATTTTGATTTAAGATGCTATAATTGAAGAAGTTAGATAAACCACCAGTAAACTCAAAAGTGGGAAACCGCTGGAAAGAATATTACTGGGGAGATGCTTAAAGCAAGGGATGAAACAACCCTTTAGACTTCTCTTATGTTTTTTGATAAAGTATGGAATGAAGAAAAGAACCTTGCTCAGTGCAAGAGAGGTCTTATAGTAAAATTGCCGAAGAAGGGGGAACCTTACTAAATACAAGAAGGATTTCATAGATTCCAAGACCAGAATGGATCATAGTGATCATCTAATCTGATTTCTGTCTAACACCAACCATGAATTTCCCCCAAAATTATTTCCAGAGCACATCAAGATTGGATGTTTTGCTAACATTTGTCAGTGATGAAGAATCCACCACCACACTTGAAAATTGTTACAATGATTGACTACTCACTGTTCAAAATTTCCAATCTGAATTATCTAGCTTCAACTTCCAGCCATCAAATTATGTTATAGTTTTCTCTGCTATATGAGAGAGACCATTATTAAGTACCTGTTCAGTACACTCTGTAAGCACTACATGTGGAAGTCACCATGTAACATTCTCTTAGTTAAGCTAAACAGAGAGACTCTAAGAGCTCAATCAGTATAAGGCTTTTTTTTATCCATTAATCATTGTCATGACACTTCTCTGAACCAGCTCCAATTTATCCACATCCTTCTTGAATTATAGATTCCAGGAATGCACATAGTATTCCAGCAGTAGTCATACCAGTGCAAAATACAGTAAAAGCTTGGTTATCTGGCATATTGGGAGTCCAGGGAGTGCCAGTTAATCAAATATTCTGATTAACTGAGTGTTATACCTTACCAGTGGAACACCAATTTTCAAATATTCGAATACAATAAAACGAAGAAAGTACAAAATAGCATACAGGTACTGACCAATCCATAGTAGTATCACACTGCAGAATGGTTGGTTCTTTAAAGCACTTAGGAGTATACAGATAAAGTTTTCTATACAGTAGGCGATCTTATGATATTATATATCACTATGGGCAGCACATGGCATACACCCAGATCACTAAATATACACTTAACACTAAAACTATATTGAACATAATTCAATCTTTCTTTAAAAACGAGTAGTCCTGTGGCACCTTAGAGACTATACATAGTACAGTAAAACTCCAATTGTCCGGCATCCAGTGGTCCGGCACTCCTGATAGTCCGGCACCAACTGGAACCCGGAAGTGCTCTGGCCAGCCGGACAATTGGAGCTGCTCTGCCCCTGGCTTCCCCAAGTCAGCCGGTGGTCAGTTTCAGCAGCGGCTAACTTGGGGAAGCCGGGGGCAGAGCAGCTGGGGGTGCTGCCGGGTTTGTCCCGCAGCACCGCCCTCTCCCATGCTGCACAGTTCCCCGCCAAGCCCCCCCACCTGTTTTAATCCAATTAAGCCTGTTTTAATCCAATTAATGTGTGCCATATTAACTTTATTCTTTAGTGCTTTAATCGAAGTGTCATGCACTACCAAGCCAAATACCTTACAAATGTCTTATAGATGTGCTAATCATATTTTATACTTATGTCATTGCTGTTCCAATTAACTGTGTCCCAGAAAGTTAGGTCCAGTAGTTTCATTTGCAGCGTAACTTGCATTTAACCTGAAGCTATCTGTAGTATATATGCACTGTAATTAATGCACCACACTAAATTTATAGTTGCAAAGCTTGTATTACATCTAATTTTGGAAGTTCTGATTTTGAAGCTGACTCAAAAGCTTGTCAGTCATAGTCAACAGCTGGTCTGATTAATGTTCTATATACCATTTCATTCTGTCTCCTCTTTCCCCACCCCATCCATTAGCAACCCGTCCAATTAATCCAGGAAAACTTTTAAGCAGGTTAATCTTTCTCATACATTTATCATTTAATATAGTTCATATGATCTTTCCAAAGTAATTTAGTATCAATTACTACCCCTGGGAAATTAGCCTTTTAGCTACATTATTTGTTCTCCACAAGGATACAGTTCACCTTCTTTTGTAAACTTTGCTTTTTGTAAATTTTAATCTTTGGTTTTAGCTACGGAGAACTTGATATCCCATGCATTTCCCCAGTCAGAAACCTCTCATAATGCTTTATTGATCCTCTTTTGTGCCACCTCAATAATGCTGCTCCTAACCCATAGAGCACAATCACATGTGACTACAGTGACATCTATCCTGGTGCTTATTGTTTTGGGAGATTGTTTAATATTAAATAAGGTTATACTGATAGTCACCACTACTTTCCAAGCTCTGGTCTTCTTCTTATCTTTAGTGCACCTGTTTTGTACAAGTCTTCCATCAATAGCATGTCATACATCTTTTCAATAGCTCAAAAGCCAGCTTTCATGAAACCCTATGCCTCATATGCTTTTGCAGTTCTTATTTAGCAATGTGATCAGTAGTGCAACTTCCTCTTCTAAAACCACTCTGCCTCTTATCTATAATGCCACTGTTTTACAAAGTGACAACCAATCTTCAGTTTACCATTCTCTCCTTAATTTTACCCAGACAAGATGTCTATTGTCTATAAGCATCCATCTTTTGTGGATAATTTGTCTAATATATGTATTGGAATTGCTACATGTTTCTATTCTAGTAGTATTGCTCCTCCTTCCTCCCCTCCCCATAGAGTTACTTGCAGAGATATTTAAACATTGTTACATATATTGTCTTTACCTTGGGAAGTATTTGTGCTGTTATCAATATCTTTGACAAGTTCTGGCATACAAAGCTATTCATTCAGCATAATACATTCAGGTTTACTCCAACTATATATAATAAATCATGGCTCTCTTCAATGAATTGTCCTTTAATCTGGTAGAAAATTGCACTTTATCTTTCATCATTCACCCCTCAAAGTATCTGCAAAAACTGCGGCTTTCTCTTATCGGATACTTTTAACTATGTTGCTAGTCCCCAAAAGATCTGGAATGTAGCTACTATTAGTCTAAATTTCAATCATTTGAGTAACGTGCCTGTATATCTCTGATGTGTTGAGATCTTTCTTTACCACCACCAATATTTCCTCCAACACTTGATTTTTTTTTATTCTTTGTGCTATTGTCTCAATATTTTACACTTCACTAGAAGACTTACCTGGTATTTTTGGGTTTTGTTTCTCTTCAGCTTGCCTTGCCAGAACACATCTTCCATTTACCAGACTGTGATTAATACCACAGTTAGCACAATTGTAATGATGGGACAAAAGTCAATGTTTTCCCTTTATAAGCAGTTGCTATGTGCCCACAGTGTTGGTACTTTATGTCTTAGGGGAAGAGAATATATGGCTTGGTTATGATTATCTTGAATTCCTGTTATTTTCTCAGGTAGAGTTCCTCCCTTTACTATAGTCGGCAGTACTGCTTAAGGTTTGCTTTCTCTCATTTACTAATTAGCCACTTACTTGCTAACACTTATCCTGTCATATGCTTTTGGATATCTCATCACTGATCAATTCCAAGGGCATTCCATTCATTAACCCCTTCAATTCAGTCAAATCCTTTGGTAGCTTGCAAATTATTTATGTTTCAGTAGTTTTTAAGCACTCTATCAGCTTGCTCTTCATATTTACATTCAACTAAAAGCCCCGAACGTGCAGCCTCTTGGCTCTTAAAAAAATAAAAATATAGGGGTATTGTAATTAATCCAGTCAGCTACTTTCAGAGGGTTAACATCACCAGATCTTATTTCCATGGATTACAGTTATAACATTGTGGGTTATTTTCTTTTTTAGCTTTACTTTTTTCCTGGTTCTGCTTCCACGCTTTTCCTTTTCTACTTTGTATTCATTCTCCCCCCTCTACAAGAAGCTCATCTTTGGTTTCCGGAATGATTTCATTTGGGGGCCAAAAAATCCTCCATCTGCCACAACCCCAGTAAAAAGAGCAACATAGACTTCAGGAAGATGCTGACTGCCACTTCCTGTAGTTCACATTGCCCAGGAATGGTGAATCACAGCCACTGGGAGCTGTGAGGGTGTGGGGGGAAGGGAGGGAGGGATGTCTGCAGATAGTCAAGGTCAGCAAAGTATCTCAGAGCCTGCTAGTGGATTACCTTGATGAGCCAAGAGCCAAAGGTTGCCAACCCCTGATCTAGGCTCTTTTACCCTTTCCTTCTCCTTTTTAAGTCTCTTTCTCTGAGACTGGCATGCTTTCCAGCTATGGCCGGGTAGGGCCACCTGAGCTGAAAGCTGCCCTTTTACACCTTTTTCATTGGTGCAGTGTTGTACACCCTTGTCACAATTTGCTTTCTTTCTAATGATTTGTCAGTCATTATACTTGTCATGACCATGAGGGTTAGCCAGCAGCCTGGGGACTAAGGGGTTAACTGTACCTAACCTGGTAGCAGGCAGCCAATAGAAATGCAGGTAGGAATTTCAAACTTGGACAAAGGAATTTTTGGTTTTTCCCTCCTTTGTCCCTGGGCAGTTTTCTCTCCAGATACTGACAAATGTCTCTCTCCAAGAAAATACTCTTCACTATCTGGAAGTAGGTTAAAGTTTAGGTACATCCGTTAGGTTTTATTGTTTTGTGGATTGGGAATGGGAATCTGATGTCTGTGCATTTAAAATGGGTTTTCCTCTCCTTTGTAACTAAGCTTTTGGCCCATGAGGGTCCTCCACGAGTATATTAATTGGTGACTTTTCCATCTAGTCATTATGCTTGTAACAGGAGTATTGTGGTGATAATAAAAATTCTCTCCTTTTTTTTTATTAATCTGGTATTGGTTAATTTTTTTGCGTCCTGGTTTTGCTTCAGGGCTGAGATTTCCCAAGTGATCTCTTCCCTGGTTTTCTTACCATTACTTGGGTAGTGGCAGAGGATTTTTATCCTCCAAAATCTAGGTTTTTAAGATTTTGGGGGGGAAGTTTTATACCAAAGCCTGGAAAGATAAGGTTTTGGGGTACTTTTGCGGGACCCCACTTCTGCATTCATCGTGCCAGAATGGGGATTTAGCCTGGACAATACTAATTATGGATTTTAGTATCCACATCAATGATGAAGGGGCTGACCCTGCCCATGTTTTTTACCTATATACACTCTTGAAGTTAAAAGTGCTGGAAGAGTTATAAGGCCAGAAGGAACCATTGTGATCATCTTGTCTTCCCTCCTGTATAACAGGCCATAGCACTTCCCCAAAACATTTCCTTGGATACATCTTTTAGAAAAATGTTCAATCTTGATTTAAAAAAAATAGAGAATCCACCCAATATTTATTAAATTGCTCCAGAGATTAATTGCTCACTGTTAAAAATGTATGCCTTATTTTCCATCTGAATCTGTCTAGCTTGAATTTGTACCAATTGGATTGTTATACTTTTTATCTACCAAATTAAATAGCCCATTATTAAATATTTGTTCCTTATGTAGATATTTAGATTATAATCAAGTCAACCCTTACAACCTTTTGTTAAAACTGAGCTCCTTGAATATTTATTCCACATAAGGCATATTTTCTAATCCTTTAATCATTCTGGTGAGTCCTGTCTGCAACCTTACTATCAATATCCTTCTGTGATTGCTCAGTAACCCTAAAACACCACAAGCCTGTGCTGTTCAAAATCCCTCTGGTTTGGTCATTTGAAGATTTAATCAAGTGCATGACTGCTGGCTGCAACTGAAGCAGGAACAGCTAGCATTTCTATCACCTTTGAAGAGCAAACGCAGCTAAAATTTCAACTTACGTGAATTCAGAAGTCTGAGAAAATGACTATATCTAGTCATCTTTTCTAAGGTAAAACCCTGCATAACTTTGTTGTTTGTTTAATTATTTGCCAAAAACAAACTAAGAATTTCCCCCAATCTGTAGATATTGCAATCATTTAAAATTCCTGATGGTGGTGCTCTATCCCACAAATTGAACTGCAGACTTCCAAGTTTTTTCGGTTTTACTGTCCTTTCAAGTATAACTTCGGATGCCAAACAAATTCCAAAAAAATCGAACATGATATCATGGATACCAGCTGCATTTAAAAAAAATATATTAAGTAAGTAATTTCTGCAGATATCAAGCTGGTTTTCTGTTTGTTTGTTTGGGGTTGGGTGTGTGTGCGCACGTGCAAAAGATTAATTTTCATCTATTGTAACTCAATCTAAATTGTTTTGCCCAAGACTGAAAGGGAATTTTTAAGTGACAAGATGCCATACTAGGTAAAATCTCCACACATTTTAATGAGGTTTTTCTTGAGCTAAGAGTGTTGAAGTATAAAATGTGATGTATAAATTTATTTTCTGCTTTAGCAAAAGGAGGGAAAAAAATCTTTGTCCAAGACAATCCTTACTTCACTGGAAATTATTATATACACCAAGAATTATTTCCAACAATCTATGCAGAATTTTAAAATGTCAGTTTTGAAAAATTATAACCCCAGATCTTTTAAAGCAAGTTTTCTTATGTCAAGCACTCATCTATCAAAAACTCCAGGCCTTTGAAAGTTCCAGAAACCAAAAAATTAGCAGATTTTACCTTACTCAGTGATCAAAGCTGTTTAACAGAAAAGCACTATACATCAAGCAGTTTTTAAAAGCCACACAACTACCCTCAGATGCCATATGACATGTGGTAGAATTTTGGGGTTCTGGCTGTACTTCTCAATTTCATCAACTTATCTACAATTTGTATAATCAAACTACTTGTCATAAAAAGACAGTGAAATTGCAATTTTAACACATCCAGCTGACTTATTGCACAGATAGCAAGACAGAGTATTCCAGAAACCTTACAACCTACATTTAAATACAACAAAGAGTTGCTGGCTCCCAGTCCCATGCTCCAATCATGCCTCCCCTCCCTATTTATACACACTGCGTCAGTCAAATGACCTACAAATTAAACTATAGTGGAGAATATGGGAAAAGGGTAGATGAGAGTTACAGCAAGAAAGTATGAAGCAACTCAAACAATGGAGCATTCTTCCCCTTCCCTCTCAAAATCAAGCAGAAAAGAAGGATTTAGCAGGAAAGATCTGCATTTGGAGTGCTAACTTTGCAGGTCACCTCTAGCAATGTGGAGCTGTAACCATGTAAGTAGGCCAGTGTAGAGAGGCCTGGCCAGAATAAAAAACAACATCAAAGGGGAAAAGGACTGCTAAACCCCAGGGTTCTTAGGGAGTATGGGTCACCGTGTTAATTCTGGCACTACAGCAGAACTGGAAGGCTGACACTCATTCCTCTTCTGTAGTGTGCATGCACTGCTTCTGGTTTAGTTATGGTTATTTCTTTGTATTGCTATGTCCCCAGTTGGGCTAAGCAGTACACACACCCATAGTAAGAATCAGTTTGTGTTCCCACAGAGCTCACAGTCTATATAACAAGACAAAAAGGAGGATGAGAAGTAGCATCACACCTATTATACTGACAGGCCAATGTGACCTCAGTCACAGACCAATGTCTCAACTACAAGCACATCACTTCATCTCCCTTTTCTGTTCAGAATTAGTTTTGTTCCTTCACACAATATGGGACCACATGGGATCACACTGATAATTATGCAAATCAGAAAGCTATGTAAACATTATCCTGTGGCAAATATTAGACCAAAAACACTCCTTCGTGCCCCCAACAAGGCAATGGACACAAAGAGGCTGGAAGGTATCTTCTTCATTTATGTTAACAAAATAGGCCAACAAAAAAAAAGCATGAAACCCTCTATCGCAGGCTCCAGACTGTTTTTGTCTCTAAGAGCTGCAATTAGAAATAACTGAGAATTATGCTTTCCAGTTATTTGAGCTACTGTCCTTAGTTGTGGATGCCTGGCTAGTCTGAGCTCTCGGGTTATATGAATATTCAGTGGCAGGTTAACAGGATCCATCTGCCAAACAAACCCACTTGGTTACCGATTTAAAAAGTCTATAAGAAAGGGTGGGTAGATCTCTTTTCCGGGGATCCAGCAAATGGTCACGCGGATGTTGACACAAAAGGTTCCTCCACAGAATCGAAAGTCAGTATACCCATCCTAGTACTTAGCACAGAGCACACACAGATGCACATGGGTTTATGTAGGTAGAGAAAATGTAATTCACTATTGATACTTCAGCAGCTTTGAAGCTAGTGCACACGCAGCAAATAACATCTCATATGCATTAAAAACAAAACAGCACTAAATACCAGTTTTAAAATAGATTTATTTCATAGTAAACAATATTTAAATATAGATTTGCATTTAATAAATGTTTAATACTAAAAAAAACTGTTGTATTCACCAAGATATGTACATCTTATTTTAAGTTTTCTACAGATTCACACCCTATTATTTTCAAGGTTTATAAGCCCCTATTCAATGTAATTTTTCTATCACTGTATTTGAGTAGTCTTTCTTTGTGCATTTGTAATCAGTAAAAACAAGTAAATCCTTTTTTAGAAAATAATTAGTGCAGAAGAGCTTAGGTAGGAGTAACCTCAAAATAATGAGATCACACATATCAAATGAGTAAAACATCTAAAGAAAACACATTTTATTTTCAAAATTTCTAAAGTATATATTATGAGAAATGAATTTTCTCTAAAAAATGTAACAATATTTTGACATCATCCTTTTGGATATAGTCTAAATTCAAATACTAAGGCACCCAGTTGAACGAAAGCACCCAGTTTAATAAACATGTAATTAACAGTTTTCCTATAATGAGAACTATTTTTTCCTATAGATACATTTAAGATTACAAAAAGTGATCACAATTTAAGCTTTCAACCTAACTTGCACAAAGTATATTGAGAAAATTTAAGTGCTTGTTTTTTTCTATTTGTTCTTACTCAAGAAACTATTGCATTTATACATTTACATCAGTCTAACCTTAAATGTTGTTTAGCAGCCCAAACATTGGCACATATTATTCCTGCCAGTTTGCAGTAGACATTGACAACTCCATTTAATTAATCCAATTTTCCTAAAGTCTGTCTTTTTAGGCTGTAGTGGGGTATTCCAGTTCAGTATCATCTTTTTTATGTTTGAATGATAATTATGCAATTTGCTTAACTCACTGAATAATAAGACACTTCCTATATTTACTGTATTTTTGATTGAATATATGGAAAGTTAAAAACAAAAGGGTTAATAGTCTAATTTCTTTCCTGTGATACTTAAAGGTACATTGTTGAAATATAAAATTTCCTGAGCTTCAATTAATGTTACAGAAACATCCACCTATATTTAAAAATCACTTTAATTTGCTCAAGAACTAAATTGTGTTGAGATAATGCTGTACATAAAACTCTCCCGCAGCTTTCCTTCAGCAGCTGTATATATTCTTCTTGATTTTTTTTTTAAAGTTCCTGGTTTTTTCGTAAGTTTTACATAGGCACAGCAGACACTATTTCAGCATCCTTTCGCAAAGTCACAGAACTGCTCGGTGGAGGCTTATACAAGCATAATGCAGCAACAACAAAAAGGATAGTGATGACTTTACAAACTGCACCTTTATATGAAGAAAAATAAACTTGTTTATTGTTGAAGATCAATTTTCAATAAAGGTAGTTTACGTTAATTGCTTATGAAAACTTTACATTAAATTGATGGCATCTGTGTGTGTGTCATGCCATAATATTACATTTGATCAAAATTATTTAGGCATCAATGACTACAAAACTGTTGATTTGGAGAGAAATCAGACAACCAAAAGGGGAAAGTGGGGGACCATATGGAGACCATGTCATCTGTTTGGCACAGCCACTGCTTTGAGCACCTATACAATTATCACACATTGGACATTTATTTATTACCAAATAATCTGTTGGTAATCTTCCTTGGGCTTTCTAGTGGGAAGAAATGAAGAAATATTCTCTCATCTGTTGGTGGATGGTTAGGTATTGATAGCCTCTCATTAGAAAATTAAAAAAAAAACCCAGTCCAACAGAGGATTAGCTCAGAACAACAGGAAGTGGAAATCATGAAAAAAACCCTACACACTGGTCATATACCCAGAAAAACAGACAGAAAAGAGATAGATATTTAGTTACTTTTTATTCAATATTCAAAGCGCATTCACCTGGGAAACAAAGCACACGCCTCTTTTTTTTTTTTAACTTGACATTTGCTAGACATGTCTCTGCATACATGTAATAGATGATAAATTTCACTCAATTTAATAAAATCATTAGAAATGATGAATGTTTGAATGAGGGTAATACTTAGTTAAATAGGAAGATCTGATGTTTAAAGAGACATTATATGGGAATATAGACAAGAGCTAACTTGTAAGATTTTTTGTTTCTAATATTTATATGGAAAGGATTTGTAAACTTGATAACACTTCCTAAATAAAACCTATAGTTTAAAAATAAAAGGTTTTATTAAAGCTGGTGGGATGGTTTGTTCTTTTTGTCTGTTTGTTTCTTTGGGGTTTTTTTTGTTTCTTTAATTTTCAAACTTTGTTAGTTAAATTTAAGGAACCTAAATTAGGGATGTTAGGAAGTGAGTAATTAACTAATTGTGTACTCAAAAGAACTTCTATCAATTATACGATTAGTCAATAAGGAAGGAAACCTAAGTCCCGACTTGTGCCAAGTCCAGAAGCTACCTCCTGCTGCGGCTCTGCAGTTTAAATGTAGTAAGAGTCAGGCGGGCAGGCAGCCCGGCTCCTACTACATTTAAACTGCAGAGCTGCAACAGAGGTAGCTCCCAGACCCAGTGTGAGCCAGGACTGAGCAAGCCTGCATCCAGCAGCCTCTATCCCCAGGGGTCTCAGTGGGGAACTAGGACCCCCAGTGGACAGGGCTGCTGATGTAGCAGCCTGTGTTCATGGCCAGCCCGGGCTGCCATGGACAGGGGCTGCTCTGCAGGATACAGGACAGCCCCTGCCTGCGGTGAGCCTGGGCCCCATCGCAGACAGAGGCTGCTTCAGGGCAGCCTCCTGTCCCCTGCCCCCCCCCCACTACCTAGGCTCATTGATTAGTCGATTTCTCGCTTACATCCCTAACCTAAATAGGTTGCCTAACTGCCAAAGGGGGTATTCACATGCAACTATCACTGACGTCATAAGCTACCTGTGTGCCTTTAAAACAGGGGTGGGGAACCTAAGGCCCGGGGGCTGGATTCAGCCCCCCAGCTTGCCTAGATCCAGCCCCTGAGACTCGGGGCTGGAGCACACAAAATCTACTAGCCTTGTTCTGCCTAGGTTCTGATATGCAAGGGGAATGTGGGAAATGTCTTTCTCCTTCTCAGTCAAGAGCCACATCAATCAGGGTTTGGGGGGTTCTTTGCTTCTCAATTGTGTGCAGCCCCTGACTGATTTTTCTGTGGATCAGCGGCCCCCCAAGCCAAAAAAAGGTTCCCCCCACTCATGCTTAAAAATATCAAATCAAATCTTATTGACAGCAGAAATTATTTTTAGTCAGAATCATCAAATCTCTGGTTTTGGTCTTCTTTGGAACTCTGTTTCAGTGCCAGAGAAGGTGGGAGGTGAGAAAGTGCCAATATTTATCAGACCTCTAAAAATCTTCCAGCCAAACTAGGAATGATCAGATTTGACATTTATGGAACAAATATCAGGAAAGATGGCAACAGGAAGCACTCACCCCTCCTAAAAACAAAACAAAACGAAAAAACACCCTTGAGGGCGGAAGGTGGAAGGCAACCACACAAATCCAACTATATTTTAGGCTCTTGTTCATCCATAAGGAATCTATAAGGAGCATGGATCCATCAAAGAAAAAATTCAATTTCAGCTTATTTTTTTTAAAACTACCTCTTTAAACAATCTCTCATAATTTTTTAAAATTCTCAATAATCCCCAAAGACATCCTACCAAATTGTGGTCCTTTCTCTTGCCTGAGTTTTAGCTATCATGTCTTAAGTAAATAGTAGTTCCTTCAGAAGAGGGAACTTTTCTTATCTGTGTGGAAAGTGCTGATTATGATGTAAACTGATTACATAGTATTATTAGGCTGTTTTCTTACTCCTCAATTGTTACATGGCAGTGGAATTCAAAATAGCTATGCTTTTTACTATTAAAGATTTTAACACTCATTTGTATTATGTATATATCAAATATGCAAACACTTACTTATACCAATCAGCATAAAGGCCATTTTTGAGTTGTCATAGACCCAGCAGGCTCCTTTAGTGTCACATTTATTAACATCCCACAGAGTACAACTACTGTCTATTGCCACACCAAACAGAATTGGTCCAGGAATAGTGCCTAGAAGACATGCAAATGTACAAAAGTAATTGAAATAGTTTTAACTAAATCAACAAAATTCAGAGTGGTTCAGCCAGTGGTTCACCTTCAAACAGAGATATCATCTGCTCCATTTGAATGCTAAGGATACCATAGTACTTTTTATAAGAATAGGAAATTGCCCTTTTGTCCATGATTGTAATGAGGTGGACTGGATGCCCAAAAACCCACAGGGGAAGGAGTAGGCCTCTGCACTCTCATAAGCAGAGAGAGATCACTCTCACCCTGCTTCCAGAATCCAAGGGGTGGGACGAAGTATAAATAGCAGAGGTGAGGGCCTATTTGAAGCACAGCCTCCAGAAGGTACAGACACTTTCCCTGAGCTCCCACACTGGGAAGATGCAATGGGCCCATAGGAAACAAACGACTGGCCCGAACCGTCCAGATCACTGGCAGACCCGAAGAGTAGTTACTGGCAATGGAGGCCACCATCCACTAGCTTACCAGTCTGGATACACAGTTACACTGGAAGGGGTAGTGTGGAAGTGGCCCAAGGATGGTAGACCCCTGTTTGACTCCAAAACTGACAGAGGGCGAGTCAGCTTGTTTCAGCCTAAATCCCTGCTGACTTGATAGTAGACCATTCTGTCACTGTTAGAGGGCTGGGCCGGGATGTAGTGGTGTGGGTGGAGCTGTGTCCCTCCTGCCACCCATCTTCTGGGTAGCAGCCTCCCCCCTCCCTCAAGCTAACAGAGCTGAGGTTCTGGGCCACTTAATTGACTAAAGCTCTGCCTGAACAAAGACCTGGCCTGAATAACTCTAGTTTTAACCCTGCTCTGAACAAGAACATGGGTTATTTTTTTGACTGTTTCTCAGCCTGAACACTGGCCTAAACCCTAGACTCCTTTGCTGTTCTGGGTGGACAAACAATTTATTGCTCAGTTTGAGTGCAAGCCTGAGCTCCTGAATTCTCTTTGCTGCCCTGCCCTGATTAGGTACAGGGCTCAGTCACTGTGTTAATTGTATAGCCCTGAGCAGAGGCCCATGCTCATGGCTTTGGTTGCCTTGCTGATTCCACACATCCGGCAATGGATAATGACTTAGTGAGGCAGACAGGCCCGGGGGAAAGGGGAAGTTCACCCCCTCTGATGAACTACATTGATCAATATTTACTCTCTTCCCCACTATAGTGAAATATTCTCACATCCTGTCACCTCCTACCCAAGAGGTAGGAATTCAATATGTACATAATTTTTAAGCATTAAGGTATTTTAATCATTATGCAAATTAATACTTTAATTATACAATGGCTTCTGAAAATACTCATATAGAAATGAGCTATCCTCTTACACCTGATAGAAATGGACTGGGCTTCTAAAAATACAATTTCCTAAATGAAGACCAACAGTGAAAATTAGATATTGTTCTGTATCACATATACTGTCCATCCATCACTCCAATTCATAGTCACTGATTCTGTGGGCACACCAGGGTTGAAGCACCCACAGAAAAAATTAGCAGGTGCTTAGCACCCACCTTCCCTAGGAGTAGTAGCCCCTTCTGATCAAATCCTCGCACTCCCTACCTGCACCTCCTGCACATTGTAGAACAGCCTCCATAGGATTCAGGTGGTGCTGGGAGGTAGAGTAAGGAGGAGGAGTCAGGAAGGGGTGGGGATGCGGTGGAGTTGGGGAGGGACCTGGGGCTGAATGAGAGGTTTAGCACCCTAGGCAAAATTAGAAGCCAGTATCTGTGCCCCAGTTCCAAATTACTTAGCGTATTGACCTTAGGAAATTCAGCTCAGTGGTCAATTACTCGGTGGTTAGGGGAAAGAAAGCTCTCAATTCTTTGGTGCAGGTTTTACCAGGTGGCTCAGTTCTAACACATCTTTCCTCTCCCCTATTCCTCTGAGAAACAAAAGTTTTTGGAAAAAAAAAAAAATCTTTCTTTGCTAACAGACCAGTGTCAATTATAACAAAATATACCCATAAATAAAAGTCTAGAGGTAATGTTTCAGACCTTGAGATCAATGGCAGTGGCCTAAATTACCCAATGGTCTGCTTGGGCATAAGTATTTTGTGTTAATTTCCACGGAATAAACAGACCAAAGGTATTAATATAATGTAGTTGCTGTTTCCCTTTAAACACTGCTAAACAAGATCTGGGATTTTGCATATGGAGACTTAAATTTTCTTAGTACTAGTTAATTTTTGGTAACTAATAAAGAAAAACAGCTAAAGCATTTTATTGTAATGTTAAAATAAGCCTAATTTAATATTTTTGCTTTAACTGAAGAGAATATTTTAAAGAACCAACTGTATGTTTGACAGTCTATTGGATGGTATTAAAGATAACTATTTTGGGGAACAAAGAAAAGTTAGCTGAGCTGGGCTAGAGTTGTTATTGTGGCTGTAAAATTCCTATTTTGTTTTATTTTAGGTAGCATTTCTGATTTAGCTAGAGTTGACAGCAATGTTATTTGGAGGTTGTTTTGGGGGAGGTCTGGTCAAGACACTTGTTAAGACCAGAATTATGAAGGCCTGGGGTCCTAGAAGACAGAAGAGGTGGCAGCCATGATGATGAAGTTTCCTCAAGTAGCCAATTTTTCTCACCATAACCATTTTTTAAGGACTTCAAAAAGGTTGGTAGAATACCTCTTTTCCTCATTATTTTGTCCTTTAATTAAAACTAATTTCCAATACACCAATGGAGGTTCATTAATTCCCAGTACCACATTGTCTTGTTTACCGGGCATTATTTTAAAACAGAAATTGAATTATATTGGGTGGCCTTTTTATGTGCATTAATTTAGTTTTTCCATCTCCCATTTGCAATTTTTCCCATTAGCATTAATTATGACAGGCTGAGACACTATGAATCTCCACTTATTTGTAAGCCCAGCTGCAAAACGTAAGGGAAATGTATAAGTCCAATTATTACAATAGGTCCTGAGCACAACATCACATGGTAAGAGCCTCTGCCTCCATGTATTAAAAATGAATAGAAATGTCTATCTCCTAGAACTGGAAGGGACCTTGAAAAGTCATTGAGTCCAGTCGCCTGCCTTCACAACAGGACCAAGTACCACCCCTGACAGATTTTGCCCCAGATTCCTAAATGGCCTCCTCAAGGACTGAACTCACAACCCTCGGTTAAACAGGCCAATGCTCAAACCACTGAGCTATCCCTCCTTCTGATAAGTAGACTCTTTCTACAAGCACATCAATTACCTGCAAAAAATTAAGAAAACAGAAAGTCACTCAAGACTATTTGAAAGTGGTTTGGAAATAACTACCTAATTATGCAGTTTATCTGCCTTGTAGACTTCTAAAATATGCTTATGTGCCCATTAAAAGTAACAAAACAATGCAGCAGGTTTCATATACTTACCATTTTGCTTGTATCTTCTAAAGTGCTGCTATTTTCATCAATATTACATTATGTAATAAAAACATGGCTAACGGATCTCAATACAGAACCACAGTATTTCTGACTATTAGAGCCTTAAATCTCTGCAACTTTCAAAAATGGACATGCAGTTTTGGGGAGGAGGGAGGATGCTTTTATTAAGGGGATGCAAATTTAAATATTATTCTTCTAGACTTGGGATCTTTTTCCTCTGGCATACCCTTTTAGCCTCTTTACACAACTATTTATAGAGATGACAGCATTAGTGCTAAAAATAAGAGAAATACCACATTCGAGCTCTTGAGTTTGGCTTGAACTTTCAGAGAGAGAGAGGCTGCAGCAAATTCATTCATACACATTTTCTTTAAAATTAGTCAGTCTGGGTACTGGAAAAGGAAGACTGCCAATTAGACATTTTATGCTATGATAGGTATTTATGCAAAAGTTATTTATGCAAAAGATCATAAATGTCATACCTACTATTCGTAGAAACAGCGACTGAACTCCCAGAGAAAATGAACGCTGTTTATCTGGAACACACCTACAAACAAAATTGCAATTTGAAGGCTTTATCAAATGTAAATTTAACTCAAATAGATATTTTTCATCTTGGAGTGTTTTAGGGTTTTTGTAAGTTACACTTGGACTTTTGATAAGTTATTTGTTAATACTTTGGTCTATATACTGGGTGTAGGCAACCTAAAAAATTTAAATAGAATTTACTTGAAAAAGAGACAAAATGATTTCTGTAAGGGTACGTCTACACTAGTCCCCTAGATCGATCTAGGGAGGCTAATGAGGGTTACCGGAATTGCAAATCAAGCCCGAGATTTAAATATCCTGCGCTTGATTTGAATGTTCCCGGCCGGTTGCCATTTTAGAAATTGACTAGCCCGAAGTAACTGCCCACGTCTACACGCGGCAGTGAAACGGGCTTCCCATTTAAAGCCCTAATTCGAATTAGGTGGTATTCCTCCTGCAATGAGGTTTACCACCTAATTCGAATTAGGGGCTTTAAATCGGAAGCCCGTTTCACTGCTGCGCGTATACACGGGCAGTTACTTCGGGCTAGTCAATTTCTAAAATGGCGACCGGCCGGGAACATGCAAATCAAGCGTGGGATATTTAAATCTCGGGCTTGATTTGCTATTCCGGTCACCCTCATTAGCCTCCCTAGATCAATCTAGGGGGCTAGTGTAGACGTACCCTAATATATAATTATGCAAAAATACTGTTTTTCCCTGATCCCCAATCCAAACACAAGTGCCCTTTCTCTGCCTCCAGACTAACAAATTGCCAATGCAATTCCCACATGGACTCACACTATAGCACCAAGAACAGAATGTAAATTAAATGAAGCAAAATCATCCAAAGCGCAGGATTTGGTGGTGATGGGGGGACTTCAACTATCCAGATATATGTTGGGAAACTAACACAGTGGGGCACAGACTATCCAATAAGTTCTTGGACTGCATTGAAGACAACATTTTATTTCAGAAGGTTGAAAAAGCTACTGGGGGGAAGCTGTTCTAGACTTGATTTTAACAAATAGGGGAGGAACTGGTTGAGAATTTGAAAGTGGCAGCTTGGGTGAAAGTGATCATGAAATCATAGAGTTCATGATTCTAAGGTATGGTAGAAGGGAGAACAGCAAATTAGAGACAATGGATTTCAGGAAGGCAGATTTTGGTAAGCTCAGAGAGCTGGTAGGTAAGGTCCCATGGGAAGCAAGACTGAGGGGAAAAACAACTGAAGAGAGTTGGCAGTTTTTCCAAGGGACATTGTTAAGGGCCCAAAAGAGAAAGCTATTCCACTGCGTAGGAAAGATAGAAAATATGGCAAAAGACTGCCTTGGATCAACCAGGAGATCTTGCAAGTTCTAAAAATAAAAAAGGAGTCATATAAAAAAATGGAAACTAGGACAAATTACAAAGGATGAATATAGGCAACAATACAGGAATGCAGGGGCAAGATTTGAAAGGCAAAGGCACAAAACAAGCTAAAATTAGCTACAGGCATAAAGGGAAACAAGAAGACATTCTATAAATATATTAGAAGCAAGAGGAAGACCAAGGACAGGGTAGGCCCACTGCACAGTGAGGCGAGAGAAACAGTAACAGGAAATGCGGAAATGGCAGAGATGCTTAATGACTTCTTTGTTTCGGTCTTCACCGAGAAGTCTGATGAAGTAATGCCTAACATAGTGAATGCTAGTGGGAAGGGGTTAGGTTTAGAAGATAAAATAAAAAAAGAACAAGTTAAAAATCACTTAGAAAAGTTAGATGCCTGCAAGTCACCAGGGCCAGATGAAATGCATTCTAGAATACTTAAGGAGCTGATAGAGGAGGTATCTGAGCCTTTAGCTACTATCTTTGGAATATCATGGAAGACAGGAGAGATTCCAGAAGATTGGAAAAGGGCAAATATAGTGCCTATCTATAAAAAGGGAAATAAAAACAACCCAGGAAACTACAGATCAGTCAGTTTAACTTCTGTGCCAGGAAAGATAATGGAGCAAGTAATTAAGGAAATCATCTTGGAAGATAATAAGGTGATAGGGAATAGCCAGCATAGATTAGTAAAGAATAAATCATGTCAAATCAATCTGATAGCTTTCTTTGATAGGATAACAAGTCTTGGGGATAAGGGAGAAGCAGTAGATGTGGTATACCTAGACTTTAGTAAGGCATTTGATACGGTCTCACATGATCTTATCAATAAACTAGGCCAGGGGTTCTCAAACTTTGTGATACTGCAACCCCCTAAAATGCTAAATGAATTTGTGTGACCCCCTCACTGCTCCAAAGTTGTTAAGAAAAAAAAAGGGGGGGAGAGCCAAAGTTCTTAAGCAAAAGTTGCATCACTTTGTCCAGTTTGGGACTGCACACTAACCACCAATGCACCCACCCTTCCCCCTGAGCCATGCCCCCCAGTATCCCCATCCCAATGCACTCACCCCTGCCTCAGAGCCAGCTCCCCCTAGCACCCTTTCATCCTAGTGCACTCCCCCATGCCTCAGACCTAGGCCCCACTAGCACCCCCCCATCCCAGTGCACTCACCCCTGCCTAAGACCCAGGCCCCCCTTGCGCCCCCCCATTCCAGTGCACTCCCCCCTCCCCGAGGCAGGCATCCACAGCTTCAGGAGCCCCGCTCCAATCAAATCTCCCCCTCTCCCCCCTGCAGAGCCAGGCACAGAGGAACAATCTTACTTTTAAAGTGGCTGCTCCTGCCGTCTGGCCCAGCTGCCTCAGCTCACAGATTGTAGGGGAGCATCACGTGGCCAGCTGCCGGTCTCTGCTGGTCACGTGGACCAGAGCAGCGCACGCTCCGTTCCCACCCAGCCCGGTGCCCCCCTAGCGTGGTGCCTGGCAACTGCCCCCCCTTCACCAGACTCTGTGGCGCTCCTCACTCCCCCCGCCCCCACCAGACACAGCAGGAGTCTGGGTGAAAACCGGACACCTGGCAACTGAGATGCCGGGGAGAGACAAATTTTTGCATAAAAAAACCCAGATCCAGCTGCAACCCACCTGTAAGTTGCTTGCGACCTCCGGGGGGTCGCGACCCACAGTTTGAGAAACACTGAACTAGGCAAATACAACTTAAATGACCTATGAAAGAAGACTGAAAGAATTGGGCTTGTTTAGCTTGGAAAAGAGAAGATTGAGAGGGGACATGATACTGGTTTTCAGGTATCTAGAAGGGTGTCGCAAGGAGGAGGGAGAAAAATTGTTCTTCCTGGCCTCTGAGGATAGAACAAGAAGCAATGGGCTTAAACTGCAGCAAATGAGGTTTGGGTTGGACATTAGGAAAAAGTTCCTAACTGTCAGGGTGGTCAGACACTGGAATAAATTGACTAGGGGGGTTGTGGAATCTCTATCTCTGGAGATATTTAAGAGTAGGTTGGATAAATGTCTATCAGGGATGGTCTAGACAGTACTGGGTCCTGCCATAAGGGCAGGGGACTGGTCTCTATGACCTCTCAAGGTCCCTTCCAGTCCTAATATTCGGATTCTATGACAATACAGTACAATGTAACATATTAATACATTATTTCAGTAGTCGTAATGCTTTTTATGGTGTATAGAGTAATTCTGTAGGTTGATGTGCCTTTCAAATATCTTGTGAAATTTAAACAGTAAAAATTGTAATACGCTTTTTCTAAATTTGGCTATGAGGCTTTAGAAGCTATATAATAGGGCTGCAATTATCATGCTCAGAATATTGTGACTTTTATTAACATCCATATTGTAGCTCTGCATGGATGAACAGCTGCTTTAACAAGGTATTAATGAAATCTCATTTCAATGGTAAGGTAAGCCCCACATAATTAGTCTACATATCAATTTAGAATATAATGGTACAACCATTATATAGCAGCATGTGTTTAGGATCAAAGATCAGAGGCTTTTCAGAGACTGGCAAGACAACCTAGTTGTGGTTAACATGCACATACCTTAGAATTTTATACTGCCACTCATTATCATTGAATCAGAGCACCTTTCACATAAAATACATAGCAACAACTTCCTGCAGTCTTTAATACATCTCCTTTGGAGTCAGGAGTAAGCTTGAGGTAGGGAAGGAAAATGCACGTTTGGCAGGAATTTGGGAACAAAAGGGATATTTGAATTGTGTGTGTCACTTATGATGAAAGGCTTTGAAATGTGGGCCCAGTTCAATTCAGAATATGTGCTTTTGTATAGGCACAGTCAAACCTGAGACCTGTGCAGCTTAGTGCCTGAGCTTCTACTGCTTGAGCTGAACACCAGCTGGCTCTCAGGTAAGGCTGTAGAGCACACTCATTCTTTTTCTCAGTAAGTAGTCTAAGTACCATTATATGGGACAATACGCCACACCCAACAGACGTGTGGATTGCTCTCTGTCCCCTTGTAGCTGGTGCTCAAGAGGAGAGTGCCTTATTATAACTAGGAGGGTCAGCTACAGATTTTCTGGGCTTTAACAGTGAATCTCACTAGTCTCCAGGATATTGGTGAAAAGCTCTATCAACCAATTCCATGCCAGTGAACTTATGGCAGATGCCATCTTTTTCCACTGTTTCTTCCAGTTTCATGGCTGCATCAATCTCTTTACTTATGAATGGTCCAAACCATTGGAACAACTGAGCACATGCGGACATTGCTTGCCAAAGTTGATGCCAATCTTATCTGTAATACTGATTGTTCACTGGTGGCTTTGATACCCACAAAAATTTAGCAACAATGGCACTGACTTTCAAACTATGAACTAATGGCATGTTTGGTATTTGCAGCCCCCAGGTATCTCAACAGATTCCAAGTATATCTCCTTGAGCCATAGTTTCTGTCTTGCTATATCCAGTGATACCAGGAGAGATTTTTCAATTTCTGGGTCCCTACACTCATATTTGCAGAAGAGATCTTGGATCCCTGAAGTCCAGCAAAGAGTGTACTAAAGTGTTTCTCAAACTTTTTTTGATACCAGGGGCCAGCTTGTATAAACCAGAGTTTTACAATGTTTTATGTAATATGCTTAATGGGTAGTATGAGAATAAATGTTGAACAACTATAACTCTGTTGGACACCCTTCTCTGGTTAGCAGGGAAGAACAGTCTTCTAGGCCCTTAATAAAGATCAATCAGGCAAACTATTTGTGATATCTGATGTCAAGACAGAAAGATCAGATATCCACAGGATCCTTGTGATTCACCATGATCACACTGTTGCTCTTAGGAGTAATTGGAATATAGATTGTGTTATAAAGAAAATATGATAAATGATTAAAAGTTTGTATTAACAGAAACTTGTATGAGGAATTAGATGGATACTTTTTGTATGGACAATTGCATCCCATGTGTGGAATGATTGTGTAATTCCTGGGGAGGGGAGTGAATGAGTTTTAAATGTGAGTGCTTGGAGAGATGATAACTTGTAGACCCAGCAATTTCAGAGTCCAGACAGTGGAAGAGGGTAAGGGGGCCAGAACTGGAATACTTAGAGGCGTTAAGGTACCGTAAATTGGGTCCAATACAAAGCAGAACAATGGAGGACATATGGATAGCTTTGGAGTGTTAAGAAGCAAGCGCTCTTTTACAAACAAGATAGCTTTGAAATAACACTGGGAATGAACCACCAACATACTGATATCATATGGTAAAGAAGAATGACTTCCAGATAAACAGATGTTAAAATGGTGACTGGTTAAGAGCTGACACAGCAAAATGCATAGGCCTGAATGGAAGTAAAGTACTATAAAAGATAGAATAGCTACATCGATGACATCTTTATGATCTGGACGCATGGCCAAGAAACACTGGAGACATTCCACAGAGATTTTAACAACCTACACCCCACCATCAATCTCAGCCTGGACCATTCTACACGAGAGATCCATTTCCTGGACACCACAGTACAAATCAGCAATGGAAAATTAGACACCACTCTCTACAGAAAACCCACTGACTCATACAGTTACCTACATGCTTCCAGCTCCCATCCAGAACACACCATACGATCCATCATCTATAGCCAAGCCCTTCGATACAACCGCATCTGCTCTAATCCCACCGACAGAGACCAGAAACTTCAGGATCTCTACCAAGCATTTATAAACCTCAACTACCCACCTGGAGAAATAAAAAAGCAAATTGAAAGAGCCAAACGAATACCTAGAAACCAACTACTTCAAGACACACCCAAGAAAACCAACAATAGAACACCACTTGTCATCACCTACAGCCCCCAACTTAAACCTGTCCAACACATTATCAATAAACTACAGCCTA
Organism: Rafetus swinhoei; assembly: GCA_019425775.1. NCBI lineage: Eukaryota > Metazoa > Chordata > Testudines > Trionychidae > Rafetus > Rafetus swinhoei. The sequence continues at coordinate 64,354,551 of CM033427.1, forward strand.
TACTGGAACAGGATACTAAACTCCGAGAGGCTCTGGGAGACAGACCCATAGTCTCCTATAGACAACCACCTAACCTCAAGATGATTCTTACCAACAACCACAGGACATACCACACTAATACCAACCCTGGTACCTTCCCTTGCAACAAACCCGTTGCCAGCTTTGTCCACATATTCACTCTGCTGATACCATTATTTGACCTAACCAAGTGAGTTATAAGATCAAGAACACATATTCCTGCGCATCCAGAAATATAATTTATGCTATCATGTGCCGAAAGTGTCCGTCTGCTATGTACATTGGGCAAACGTCTCAGACACTTCGCCAAAGGATCAATGCCCACAAAACAGATATTAGACAGGATCACAAAGAAAAAACAGTTTCTTGCCATTTCAACGAGCAAGGACATTGTCTCAACGACTTGATTACCTGCATCCTGCTTCAAAGGCCTTTTAAGACTACACTTGAAAGGGAATCCTCTGAACTATCATTCATGCTTAAATTTGACACTTTACACTCAAGTTTGAATAAAGACTCTAATTATCTTACCCATTACAAAGATAGCTTCCCAATTATCACCTCTAATATCATTAGCTCACAGACATTTACTTCCCCATCCCCTTCTGTTCTGAAATTTGATTTGTCCTTTTCATATGTGTTCATTTTTGTAATTGTATCCTTTGGTATATATGGTTGTGACAATTTTCTTCCACTATTTGATCTGAGGAAGTGGGTCTGGCCCACGAAAGCTCATCACCTAATAAACCATCTTGTTAGTCTTTAAAGTGCTACATAGTCCTGTTTTTTATAAAAGATAGGGCATCTTGAATAAATCTCCGGGTCTCATTTTGTCAAAATCAGAGCATCAGCCCAGACCAAGAGAAGCCCCTGCTCCTCCTCCTCACACTTAACTCACCAGGCCAGTGGGTTACTGTGTGCAACAGTCTGGTAACTTTAAGAAAAAACAAGACAGGGTTTGTGTGTGGGTATGTGTGAATATGCTACATTGTCAATAAATGTGGAGTTTTGCTTTATCCCCTTAAAAAGATCCTATGAAATTCTTTCAAGTATAATACTTGCTGCCTTCATAAACTGAGACAGGGTGGTCTCAGGGGCTGGCACTGGTCCCTGGACCAGTTGTTGATAACCACTGGCATACACTGCCGTGTCCAGGGGAGTTGTTCTTTGCAGGGGTGACGATGAGTATAGTAAGATGGTGAAAAGTCTGGTGCATTCTAGATACAGTCTTGGCTTGTAACATACAAGGAAGATGAGCTGTATTAAGATAGGGTTGGAAGTGGCACTGAACTATGTCTCAGTGATGCAGGCAAGGTTTGGTGCTTCATCAAAAAATGAGATCATAGATGGTATAAGGATAAAAAGACTTTAGCCTTCCTCTCTTATTGATGGAGTGTGGTATACATCTTTAAAGGGGAACCTTGTTTTAAAAGCAGGGCCACTAAGTGGAAAGGATGCTATTTCTATTTTTATCAGAGAAGAAATGTTGTGAAACAGTAAAGTATCTACAGATGACAATAATCTCTTCATCCAATGTTCAAAGGACCCCACTGACTTAAAACTGGTTGTACTACACTGTAACTATTAGAGGTGAGATATTAGCAGACAGGGATACAAAGCATTCCTTATGCATTTTATTTACTGAGCTGATCCTGTACAAAAAGAGTAAAAGCATATTTAAAAATCTTTATTTTGCAAGTTGTCAGAATAATTGCATTCTGTGCCATGGAGAGAAACAATGTAGGTGAGGTAATATCTTTACTGGACCAACTTTTGTTGGTGGAGGTACAACAGAGCTCTTCTTCAGCCCTAGGGAAGAACACATGCCATAATAAATTTAAATTTATACTCTCCTATAGAACCAGAAATATGTTATTGATAAGTATTAAAATTAAATACCTGAGGATGGCCACAGTAGTGGGAGTAACAGCCATAAAAGTGAAAACAACAGCAAGAAAGAAAAAGGCCAGGAATAGAGGCAAGAATGTGCACTGTGTTTCGCATTTCCTAGCCACAACCTCAAAAGGGACATCTTCTGTTGCAGGTAATTTTTTTGGCTTCCCCACACAGGAGCAGTTTTGGTAAGTCTACAAGTAATGCACAAAACAAACAGTATTACTTACATAAAATTGTAAATTACAGTAACTGATAGAGATTAAGTAATGATCAGCTATCCATACATTAAAACACACTTAATTATTTCAAGGATGGTACATTATTTACTGAATGCTGGATTTATTTTGTGATATTTTCAGCCACACTATCCTGGTTATTCCATCTATTTTTAATAGTAACTATGCTCACTTACATGACTCCAACTATGAAGAGTAACTCTATCCTCCCCTTATTAGTTTGCTTTGCTCCTGGGCTGGCAAGCTACCAAAAGAAGTTTTCTATTATCCAAACAGCAGTTACCCCTAAAGTCCATTGGGGATATTTTGAATTTAGACATTAAACCTTTTCTGACAGACTGATTATTGTATTAATTTACATTGAAATGATCTCTTTATTATTAATTAGGCATCACTTCATACTGCACTAAATATAATCTCCAGGAGAAAATAAGTAAACTGAAAACACCTGCTTCATACACAAACTCCAATTAAAAAAAAAAACATGAAAAATTAAGTATTCTGGTGGTGTCCCCTAAATTAGTTAGTATAGAGTTTTCAATCACTTTATCGGAAAAGGTAAAGCTGAGAATTAACAGCCCAAATCAGGACAGTCCTATACTCCAATAAATGTACCCTCTTGTTACAAGTTAGGAATATGCAATTATTTAAAATTATGAAAGTATGAATTCTTTTTTGTTTGGACACTTTTCATGTGCTAATCCTAATTTTTAAATAACCCCTTTTCATCACAGGCTAATAAAATTAACACTAGCCTTAACCAACCCTTATTATTAAATTACAATTATTGTTTTATAACCTGGAAGATTTCCCACATACATGCACTTTATCCAGCAAGATTATCAAAGAACCACTTGTTCTGTCAGTATTGGCTGGTTTAGTATTAATGCTTTAAATAAAATTCCTGGTTAGACCTCTCCTCTTCCATCAATATAAATTCAATATAAATTAATTAATTACATCAATATAAATTCCCAAAGGTAGATCAGAGATGGACAATGGCCTTTTATGACTAAGGCACTGCATCGGAATTCATGATACCTGAGTTCACTTCTCAGCTCTACCAAAACCTTTTCCCCCATTTATGCTTTTAATTTAAACTGCAAGTCAAAAAACAGTCTCTCAGAATCTGTTAATTTAGTAGCTAGGGCAATGGAGCCTTAATTTCATTTGACACCTCTAGGCTATAATTTAAAGTTAATGATAATATCACGTGACACTTAAAATAAAGTGTTCTTGCACTGCCTACCCTCTTCTCCAGTGTTGTGTCTCTTCAGCTTTTGACCTATTTCAACTTAATCTAAATATCTTGTCCTTGTTCAGGTACAATACTTATTAGATTACTTACATATTTCTCAGTCTCAGTTCAGACTTCCATAACCTCTACTCCCCCTAACCTGAAACGTATTCTTTCTGATAACCATGCCACACAACCACATCATAAGCCTCCAGGAACCCAGCCCTGCAACCAGAAAAGATGCCAACTCTGCCCACATATCTACACTGACGAATTCATCACTGGAGCAAACAACACAAGCCACAAAATCAAAGGGTCATTTGACTGCTCATCTAGTCATTTGATCTATGCCATCAAATGCCAACAGTGCCCCTCTACTATATATATTGGTCAAACTGGACGTTCTCTACATGAAAGAATCAATGGACACAAATCGGATATACATAAAGAAAATACTCAGAAGCCAGTGGCAGAACATTTCTGTTTACCTAACCATAATCTCACAGATCTGAAGGTGGCAGTCTTGTCACAGGCCAGCTCCTCAAGTCAAATCCACAGGGAAAGCTTGGAATTACAATACATATGCAAATTCATTCTATTACTCATGGACTTAATCAAGATTTGGGGTGGTAGAGCCTTTATCACTGAAACAAAAGACACTGAAGTTGCTAACAGCTGCCACAGCAATCCATCCACTGACTTTGATTTTTATCTACTCGGGTTTAGCATCCTTTCTCCTGTTACTTTATGTATAGAAGTAGTGGGGTGGGTGACAGAGCATCTTCCTCTTCCACACCTCCCTTCCCTTCTCCTATTTATTTCGAGTTTTCTTATCCTCTAGTCATAACTCCGGTCATCTGAAGAACTGGGCTGCGCCCACAAAAGCTTATAATACCATCTGCATGTTTTTTTTAGTCTATAAAGTGCTACCAGACCATTTGCTTGCTGTTTTTTTTCCTGTAACAGACTAACTCGGCTACCCCCTGAAGCTCCTCCACTCTTTAGCAACAGAAGAGACTAGAAACTGTAGAATGCTCTTTCTAATATGGGTTCCAATTCTTCTGAAGGATATTGGTAAATTCCAGTGAGGTAAACCATGTATTATACCTTATTTATACAGCAATATAATTGGGCATAGTGCAAGGGTGGGCAGGTACTAGCCCACGGACTGGATCGGGTCCACCAGGGTTAGCTTATAGTGGACCTCCACTGCTATATTTACCTGCACAGCTGCAGGTACCAGCAACTGCAGCTCCCGTTGGCAGTGGATCACCATCCCCAGACAATGGTAGCAGCGGTAAGCAGTGTGCTGATCTGCACCACTTACCACCACTTTCATTGACCTAGAACAGTGATTTGTGGCAATGCAGTTAAGCACAGCGGCGGCATCCTGCCAGGGGCTAATCCTGGCAAGCCTATGCCATGTTATTGCCCATCTCTCACATAGTACATGACTGAAATGATGGATGCCAAAGCCTCTGAAAAGTGTGAGAGAGAAAAAGTGAGAGAGAGAGAGAGAGAGATGGGAGAATAGTGAGGAAAATAAGATACAGAAGCAAAGGTATTGGGCATATGTGTTAAGTACACTATTTTAAAGCTTTTCTGCCACTTCCCCTTTTCTATTTCATGGGGAGAGGAGGGTGCAGTGAGAGGTGTTGGTTTTAAAAACATTTATATTACAAAACCAAGCTAAACTGAAGGATCTGAGGGAAGCAGGAGAATTGGTGATACCCTTGACACAGAAATGGGTGGAGCTACTCAGAAATACAATTATGGCTTCCTGACTTACAAGCATTTGTCCAACAGATGGTACTGCAGCCTACAGATAGAAGAAGTAGTTGACAAAATGTGAAAATTATAATAAAAACACACTATGGAAAAAACTCAAACACAGAAAAAAATATAACGTACAAAACTCTGTACACTCATCACCATGGTAGTCCACCCTCAAAGCCTATCACTTACTCTGGCTAAAAGAGCAATTTGAATTAACCTTTCCAGCCAAACATGACCAACAAGTGCTTCATCTGTCATATAAACTTTAAGCCAAACTTGACACTCGGGCCCCTCATGACTGTTCTTGTCTACTGGCATTATTCAAGAATAAAATATAACTTGAAGGCATGCCCTCCGGTAATAAAACTCACATGGCTTTCCAATATTAGCTAGAATGAGTATATGATTACTACAATACAAAATGAAAAGCTGGAATGCTGACCTATTACAAAACTTATTAGCCAACCTTTTTACTACCACTATAACAGCTTCATCAGCAAGCTGCAGCAAGGGAGGTTTTGGTTGGGCATTAGGAAAAACTTGCTAACTGTCAGGGTGGTTAAACACTGGAATAAGTTACCTAGGGAGGTTGTGGAATCTCCATCTCTGGAAATATATAAGAGCAGGTTAGATAGACATCTATCAGGGATGGTCTAGATGGTACTGGGTCCTGCTGTGAGGGCAAAGGATGACCTCTCGAGGTCCCTTCCAGTTCTAGTGTTCTATGATCAGTGCTAGCCTTAGTGTGCATAAGATACTCGTGAACAGACCCAGAGGACTGGAAGTATTACAATATCATCCTCTACCTATGCTAGCACACACCATAGTTATATCCAGTGGAGGAGCACCATTTGCAAGGAGAAGTACAAGATTTCAGCCTTCCTCCTCACCCCTCTCCCACATCCAGTGAGTAGGAACCACCTCTTCTCATTGGTCACATGAGGCTTGGGATAGAAGACGGGCAGAAAAATGTCTTGGTCCATGTCCAAGGCAGAGACCACCTTAGGAAGGAAGAATGCTGGTATGACTTAAGGGCTCAGAGATCTGACACGCATCTAGCCCATATGATGGCAATCAGCAAGGCTACCTTGAAAGAGAGCAGCAACAAGGGACACATGGCCTGGGCCTCGAACAAAGGCCCTGTGAGCCACGCCAAGACCAGATTCAGGTACACTGCGGGAGAGTGTCTGTGGTCTGGGGGAAGAGTCATTCTAAGCCCTTCAGGAAAAAGGAGGTGACATCATGGGAGAAAACAGAATGACCTTGCATGGGGGAGAATGAAACGCAGAAATGGCCAACAGGTGGACCCTGATAGTGGCCAAAGAAAGACCTTGCTGCTTCAGATAGAGTAGTTACTCCAGGATTTCCTGAGAAGGGAAGCCTGGATGGAATGACCTGCCTTTGCTGCACCCACACTGAGAAAAGAATCCATTTGGCAGCATAGGTTGACCATGTCAAAGGCTTTCAACTCTCAAGGAAAACCCTCTGAACATAAGAACGGCTGTACTGGGTCAGACCAAAGGTCCATCTAGCCCAGTAGCCTGTCTGCCGACAGTGGCCACCACCAGGTGCCCCAGAGGGAGTGGACCGAAGACAATGATCAAGCGATTTGTCTTGTGCCATCCATCTTCAGCCTCTGACAAACAGAGGCCAGGGACACCATTTCTATCCCCTGGCTAATAGCCTTTTATGGACCTAACCTCCATGAAATTATCTAGCTTCTCTTTAAACTCTGTTGGTGAGATCTTTTTGAAGTTCTTCACAGTCTGCTTCTGTCTTGACTATCTTAAACAGTTTAGTATCATCCACAAACTTTACCACCTCACTGCTTACTCCTTTCTCCAGATCATTTATGAATAAGTTGAACAGGATTGGTCCCAGAACTGACCCTTGGGGGACACCACTAGTTACCCCTCTCCATTCTGAAAATTTACCATTTATTCCTACCCTTTGTTTCCTGTCTTTTAACCAGTTCTCAATCCATGAAAGGACCTTCCCTCTTATCCCATGACAATGTAATTTACACAAGAGCCTTTCTTGAGGGAACTTATTAAAGGTTTTCTGAAAATCTAAGTATATTATCTACTGGATCCCCCTTGCCCGCATGTTTAACCCCTTCAAAGAACTCTAATAGACTAGTAAGACAGGATTTCCCTTTACAGAAACCATGTTGACTTTTGTCCAACAAATTATGTTCTTCTATGTGCCTGACAATTTTATTCTTTACTATTGTTTCGACTAGTTTACCCGGTACTGAAGTTGGACTTACCAATCTGTAATTGCCAGGATCTCCTCTACAACCCTTTTTAAATATTGGTGTCACGTTAGCTATCTTCCAGTCATTAGGTACAGAAGCCGATTTAAAGGATAGGTTACAAACCACAGATAATAGTTCTGCAATTTCCCATTTGAGTTCTTTTAGAACCCTTGGATGAATGCCATCTGGTCCCGGTGATTAGTTAATGTTAAGTTTTTCTATTTGTTCCAAAACCACCTCTAATGACACTTCAATCCAGGACAGTTCCTCAGATTTATCACCCACAAAGGTCGGTGCAGATTTGGGAATCTCCCTAACATCCTCAGCCGTGAAGACTGAAGCAAAGAAATCATTTAGTTTCTCCACAATGGCTTTATCGTCCTTGATTGCTCCTTTTTATCTCGATTGTCTAGGGGACCCCACTGGTTTTTTAGCAGGCTTCCTGCTTCTAATGTACTTAAAAAACATTTTGCTATTGCTTTTTGAGTTTTTGGCTAGCTGTTCCTCAAAATCTTTTTTTGCTTTTCTTATTACATTTTTACACTTGATTTGACAGTGTTTATGTTCCTTTCTATTTATCTCACTAGGATTGGACTTCCACTTCTTGAAAGACACCTTTTTGTCCCTCACTGCTTCTTTTATGTGGTGGTTAAGCCACGATGACTCTTTTTTAGGTCTCTTACTATGTTTTTTAATTTGGAGTATACATTTAAGTTGGGCCTCTACTATGGTGTCTTTAAAAAGTTTCCATGCAGCTTGCAGGGATTTGGCTCTAGTCACTGTGCCTTTTAATTTCTGTTTAACTAACCTCCTCATTTTTGTGTAATTCCCCTTTTTGAAATTAAATGCCAGAGTGCTGGACTGCTGAGGTGTTCTTCCCACCACAGGAATGTTAAATGTTATTATATTATGGTCACTATTCCCAAGAGATCCTGTAATAGTTATCTCCTGAACCTGATCCTGTGCTCCACTCAGGACTAAATCGAAAATTGCCTCTCCCCTTGTGGGTTCCTGTACCAGCTGCTCCAAGAAGCAGTCATTTAAGCCATTGAGAAATTTTATCTCTGCTTCTCTTCCTGAGGTGACATGTACCCAGTCAATATGGGGATAACATCACCCAAACATGCCTGCTCCTGGGGTTTCAACCACAGATGAACCATGCCATCAAGTGAAGTGAGCTGAGGTTCAGGTGGAGCAGACATTCCTGGGACAGCAAGTCCAGTCTCATTGGCAACTGCTTTGGCACATGGGACACTAGGTTCATCAATGCCCCAAACCAGTGTTGGCGAGGCCAGGCCAGTGCAACAAGGATCACCATCACTTTGTCCCCCTTGACCCTCTGCAGGGCCTTGTTGATGAGGGGAAATAGAGAGAAGAGGTAGAGAAGACCCTCTGATGATCAGTACAGAAACATATCCAGAAGGGAGTCCTGCTCAAGGCCAAACAGGAAGCAGAACCAGCTACATTTTGTGTTTTCTGTGACTGGGGTTCTCCCCAAGTGGACCTCCTTGTGACGAGAGAAGAGGGAGGTGGTTGCCTCAGTGTGTAGAGCCCACTCATGGTGAGAGGAGAACTCTCTGCTGAGATTGTCTGCAATCACATTCCATACACCTGGGAAGTGATGGGCCTCTAGCATGATGCCACAAAACTTCCAGAATCTCATAGCTTCCTTGCAGAGCTCTGGGAAGTGGCCCCACCTTCCTCACGAGGTGGGGGTTGGTCAGTCACCCCAACCACTGGCTGATGCCCCTATGTCCTCTTGAGACCCACAAGACACTAGCAGCACTGAGGGGGCAGGAAAGTTGGGGCTGAAATGAAAAGCCCCAGGGAGTTCATCGACCATTGCACTTGCCACGAAGTCAAAGGCCACAGCATGCCCTAGGGCAGCACTGAGGGTTGTGCCAACTGCTGTCCCAGAGAAACAGAAGCCATGTCTGAAGCTACACTGCAGGAGTGAACACTTGCTGACACCCCAGACAAGGAACAGGAGTGGGAACCTCTGGTCTGGGACTATGCCACCAACAGAGACCTAAGTGACCAAGAGCATTCCATGTGTTTGTGGGAGATATGGCGCCCTGAAGATCCACTCCGAGTCTGGGGAATGGTACCAGGATGGGCCTCTATGGACACAGTGACTCAGTGGCATTGCCAACGCAGTGAATAGGGAGAATCACTGTCCTATTGGTGCTGCTGGTGCCGGGAGATGCTTGCCTCCAAAGGTTTGTGCGCCAACTCCAGCAACGCAGGACCGTGCATTGTGCCCTGGTCTCTCACAGACAGACCAGTGGGGACTTTGAGAGGAGAGAGCTCTGGACGCCGGAGGAGAGTGTGATCATGCTGTGCCAGGTGATCAGGGGGCAAACAACAGCTTTCCCCTATGCCAAGGCCCCATTGGTGTCAGGAACGGCGGTACTGGCATGGCACTTATGTCCTGCATGGCCTGGAAGGCCTCTGACGTGGAGGAGAGACAGACTTCCAACACTAAGGAAGGTGACCCAGACGTGGGGGCCTGGAGCCTTCTGGGCCTTCTCCAGCCTGTCCACAGACTGATCACTCTTCTTCCCCTTATTCTTATAAGGGCACTTGCATTTGCAGAGCAAGCACGGACTCTATTAAGAGCACTCTAAGATGAATGCTCCGCTATTTAATGATTCTTGGACGGAAAGACCTGCAAATATGACACCTGTCCAAGATGTGTCCTTACCCCAATCAACGAAAGCAGTCAGCATGTGGACTGCTGACTGGCATGGGCCTGCGGCATATGGTGCAAGCTTCGAAGCAGGGGGATAGGCCAGTATTTCCTCTAAGCTGCCAGGAAGCACAGCTTCACAGGAGATTGTTCAGCCCCGACCAGTCAGGGCAGCAGGGCTCCATGCAGGGAGTTCACTGACTGGGAAGGGCTGATTAATCACCTGTGAAGCTGTTCTGCCCTGCAGCTTACAGGGAACATTGGAGGGGGCATGCCAGGCAAAGTCTTTTAAGCAGAACCAAGTCCAACAGTTCACAGGTACTTAGCAAGTTCAAATAGAACTATCAACACTACAAAGCGAATGCTTTCTACGGCTAAGGCTGGAGCATGCTGTTCCAAGCACTGTTCCAAGCACCATCACTGGCGGTAAGGAGGAACTGAGGAGGGAGAGGCCAGGGAGAGTCCTATATAGTGCGGGATGTGTGTGCCACTCCAGGAGACACTGGGGGCCCCGGCCCCTCTGGGTACTGCTTAGGGAAAAACTTCTGGCACCAGTGCACATGGCAGGCACACACAGCTATGTTGAACGGACATGAGCAAGCACTCAAAGAACAAATGGTTTTGTTCAAGACTGATGGCAGTCCAACTCAGGCATAAATCCCTCAAAAGAAAGTCAAATAACCTTGAACTGGTATCAAAAAGATAATATGAATAACTTTCACATGAGCTCAATTAAGTCACTCACTTTGAAGTCAGCTAACTATTAATATCAACCTTCTGACTTTGCTAAGCACATGCTAATGTTTAATGAAGTAATGAGAGAATGAGATGTAATTAACAATAAACTATCAGAGGCTTTTAGAATCAAGTGAACAAATTGAGTGGATTTTAGTTGTATTTTATATTAATAGAGCTCCAGATTTTTAAAAAGTCTTTCTACAAAGATCAGAGGGGTAGCCATGTTAGTCTGGATCTGCAAAAGCGACAAGGTGCTACAGGACTCCTTGTCATTTCTACAAAGAGAGAGAGATTAACATTCTTTCAATAAGGAATAGTCACCACCTCTCACAGATCCCGGTGTATAATGAGGTTACTTGGCTGTGCATATTCCTGCCTAACTTAGCTTTTTTACGCAGATTCTGCATAGTCTTTCTATGGTAATTATATCCAAAAAAGGCCATTTTCTTGCCATTTTCTAGCTTACCTTGAATGACTACTATTCTGCCTGCCTTCTCCGACTGTGCTCTTTTCAGCATTTTCCACAACAGGAAAAACTGTGACTGAGGGGGACATGGCAAAGTGATGATACTTCTCAATTCAGGAGAGCATGGACAAGAATGACCTGCTTCAAATTCAGAGGCAGAAGGGCCTGAACCACTGCTTTTTGGGAGATCAAGAAGAAGCAGCTGCCATCTGGAGTCTATAAACCAAGCATGAGCAGGTTTCAATATGTAAGGATCTAAAGTTCCACATAGACCAGCGGTTCCCAACCTTTTCCAGATGGGGACCCATTTTGACAATTCAGGAAGACTTGGTGACCCAAAGCAATTAAAAAATGGGGGCGGGGAAAGGGGCAGTGCTGTAACTAGCTAATTTTGCACCTGAGGCAAGAATATAAAATTGTGCCACCTCCTGTTTATATATTCATAGTAGTTATTTCATAGAAAAACTGAAAATACATTAATAATAGAATAATCACACTACATTTATTTGAGTTGTGGTGGGGGAAAGACACTCATCCCCAAACCGCTCCCCTCATCTTAAACCCCACACTCAGAGGCTGGAGGAGTCATTCTCAGGGGCTGGAGGGGTTGGGGGGCTGGAGGGCCTGAGAGTCACACTCAGGTGCTGGAGGGGCTGGGTGCCACCCAGGCCCCTGACTGTGAGACTCACTCACTCAGGGACCTGAGAGTCACACCCAGGGGCTGGAGGGGCTGGGAGTCACACACTCAGGAGCTGGAGGTCACACTGGGGCTTCAAAAAAAACAAGTAAAATTTAGTATTTTACCAAACAGTTTCACCTGAACTTAAATTAATGGGATGGTTGAGTTTGCATTTGCTTTGCTAACTGTTGTATCCTTGGAATTGTTGTGATACCTCCCAACACAGTCCCAGCCTCTCTCCCCCAGGCTCCCGAACACAGTCCCAGCCCCTACCTCGGCCCACCGTGACTGCAAGCCGGCCAGAACTCTGCCTGGCCGGCCAACGCCAGCCGCGGGAACCCTGGCCGAGGCAGCTGGAAACCTCTCAACAGGACGCCCGGACAACTGGCCCCCACCCCCACCTACCTGAGCTGGGCGCTGCTTCTTCTCTGCGTTCCCTAGCTTTCTAACTTCTTTCCTCCCATGTCCAGGGATATTTCCTTACTCCAGTGGTCACCAACCAGTAGATCGGGATCTACTGGTAGATCTTGGAGCCTCTGACAAGAGGCTATCAGCTGCCCCTCCCCCCACTGCTGCGCACCTCCTGCCCTTTACCTGGAGCTTCCCTCTGCCCCCTTCCCCCCAGGAGCCTCCTGCTTGTGGTACAGAGCAGGGAAGGGAGAGGAGGTGTGCTGATGTCAGGGTGCCCCTTCTTTCACCCTGTATTCTATCTCCACAAAATGGGGAGGGGGCACAACAGGGCCTGGGATGGAAGGAGTTTGCTGGCTGCTTTTGAGAGTGGTACAGGGCCAGGGCAGGGGTGAGCCTGCCTTAGCCCCACTGCACCACCACCCAGGAGCCACCTGTGGTAAACAATGTCCAGTTGGAGCCAGCTCCCAACCCCTGCCCCAGTCACATACCCCCTTCTACACCCCAAGCCCCTGCCCTAGCCCTGAACCCCCTCCTGCACCCCAACTCCCTGCCCCAGGCTCAACTCAGAGCCCCCTCACACTCCAAATCCCTTAGCCCAAGACCAGAGCCTGTGCCCCAACCCTCTGCCCCTGCCTGGTGAAAGGAAGGGAGAATGGGAGGACGGAGTGAGCAGGGGCAGGGCCTCGGAGAAGGGGCACAAAGGAGGCAGGGCAAGGGTATTTGGGTTTGAGGTAGATCCTGGATTGCACTTAAATTCAAAAAGTGATCTCCTGCTTAAAAAGGTTGGAGACCCCGCCTTACTCTGCTCTGAGTCACTGACATGACTCAGTTCAATCAATTCAATTCAATTGATTGGTTTAACTGCCTGAAGGTTGTTAAACCAATTAAGTGGAGTACCACTTCAGGGGAATGGCTCTTTAAGACTAAGCCAGCTGTGGAGCTGACCAGCCGGGGACCTTTTCAAATGTGTGAATGGCTCCTTAAGAGTACCATCTGGAGAGACACTTGGCAACCCTTTTGAAATGTAATGGCAACCCATATTTTGGTCATGACCCATAGATTGGGAAACCCTGACATAAAGGCTTCCCTCCTTCTCCCGAGGTGCCGTTTTTATACTTCTACAAGGCTAAGGGAACTTGGCAACTCCTCAAAGCATCCTTTTGGAACAGATGGAACTGTAGCACTGTGTGCTTCCTGTTTCCCAAGGTGCACCCACCTACAGAACTAAGTCCTGCAAGAATTTAGTGAAACATTCAGCAGAGTAGGACTTAACTCTTAAAACAAGAAGTGCTTTGCAGCAAAGAGCAGTATGAACCAGTACAAGTCCCTCATCCCTAAAATTCCTCTTTGGCTGTAATCATAGCATTACCCTTGACTAAGAATTTGCCATTACTTGCACCTCTAAACTTCCTCTGTACCACTTCTGCAACATTGTCTATTAAAGTATACAGCTTTAAAGCCATCTCTGCTATAATCCTGAGTTACTTCTTCTCATCTCACTTTGACATCTCAAAATCTATTCTTGAAAATAGATTACTATTACTATTATGTCTCAAAATAATTACTCTTAAGATTCCAACATAAACAAAATGTTATTGCCCCCCCATCCCAGATTCCTTTGGCACCCTTACACAGAAAGCCAGCAGCTTTTAGAATTACTTTGATCCTAACAAGCCTGGTGATGAACCGTGCTGGAAAATCCTATGCTAGAAAAAATAATTCATTTCTGCATGAAGGCAGTTAAAGCCTGATTTAGAGACAAAAATGTATGCAACATAATGTCAGCTAAGAAAATTCAAAGTAATTTGTAAATACATATTAAATCTCAAAATCCAGGTGTGCTCTTAAAAATCAAAAGCTGTTTTTGACACTAAAAACTAGCAATAGTAGCAACTTCTGCTACTCCATTTACGGTTTTACAGAACCAGTGCAATGCTGGAATTGTCACAAAACTACATTTGCAACAAAACACTGTAGACAGGTAACAACTATGAGACACTAGATCCCTCATTTCATTGAAATGAATATTCACTTATAGATTCAAAGAGGGGTTTTTATTTGGTTTCTTTTTTTAAGTTACCAATTATGTATTTAAAAGCTAGTGTTGATTCACTGTTTTGTTGTAATAGAAACAATTCTCTTGCATTTAACAATTGTAAATGGCATACAAATTTTGCTAAGAAACCAAGATAAAGTATAAACTGTTAATTTTCTGTTAAAGACATAATATAAAATACCTTTTTCCTCTTTTGAACAGTAAAAGATGTACATCCTGCAAAACAGGGAGAAAAATACTGGACTTCATCTCTGCCACAAACTGGGTAATAGAAGGACCGTAAGCAGTTACAGTTAGCATTACATGGTGCTGTCAAGTTCTGTAATTTGCCTGTTCTGTAAGGTAAAGATTAAATAGAGTATGAGTAAACAATATATTACAGTTAGCATTACATGGTGCTGTCAAGTTCTGTAATTTGCCTGTTCTGTAAGGTAAAGATTAAATAGAGTATGAGTAAACAATATATTTCATTCTCAGTTTAAGAATAACTTGCAATAGAGAGACATGAGTCAGCATTTGAACGTTCATTTGCTAATCTGCAGTACTACATTACTACAATAAATGAAATATACATATACTACAATATACATACATTACTACAATAATGAAATTCAAACTATCTAGAAATGTAAAGATCGCACTCCTCTGAAAAATGTATACCTATTGTAATACCTAAAATTGCTATACTGAAATATTAAAGGAAAAAAATTCTAATTTGCATACTCAATGCATCTGACAGCACCTTGTCAGGGGACAGTGCATGTCCCCCAGCTGGGGCAGGTCCAGGTTCATCTGCTCACTGTGCTCCCCAGCCAGAGTGAGGAATGCAGCAAATTGTGCACTTTCCCTTCTCTCCCTGAAAAAGGGGAACAGGCAGCAATGTTCCCATACAAATCGGGGGGGTGGGGGTAGAGGGAAGGAAATCTTCAGTCCCTCCCCCCCATCTATAAAGTGCACATACAGGCTCAGGGCTGGGGCAGTCCCTTATGGGAAGGGAAGCATGCCCCCCAGCAAGCTCCTTTAACCTGCCTGGTGATTCCGTCTCTTTTCTGCATGGTTTTCTGTGAACAATCTCATTCCAGTACATTCCATTTTCCTGGCACAACCAAACCCTTACTTTGCTTTATAATAGGAGGAAGTTGTATGCCAAATTTGGTAGTCTTTGCGCTTACCGTTTGGGAGGAGTTTTCGAATAAACAAACTCTCAGATATATACTAGATTAGCAGATGACGTCTGGATTGTTCAAACACCAAGAAAGCTGCATGTGCACACTGTATAGTGGCAAGACAACATCTAAGCTCTGTCCCAGAGCTGCATAGCTTCTCTCGGAAGTGATAACAATAAAAGAAGTTTCTTAACTCTTTTATTCTACAGTTACAAATGTTTAATCCTCTCACTTCCAGAGTGGCAAAGTCACTATAGATTTATAGCTGAAGTTGAATGTTAAACTGTTAAAGTAAATATGAGAAGCAAATTAAAAAGACTCTCTCACAACGTTCATGGTTGGGAAAGGATAACAATGACTTTGAAACTCCTGATTGTCACAGTACACAACAGTTCATTCTCTTAATGCACACAAAGATACCGTAAAGTTGGGGAGACAAAAGATTTTCCAGCATAGTTCTGTTTCAGACGTTCACAGTTTTCAACAAAATTCTCTTTTCCTCTTAGGCTAGAGTTTCCCATATATAACCTTTTCCCATAGTGAGGTGTGCCCTTTTCAAATCAAGGGGTTTTTTAAATTTATGTTAGATATTCCAAATTTTAAAACTTCTGTACTAATTTTCCTTGAAGTTGGCTTCTTTTGTAGACAAGGATGGATAATAAAATGGTGGCGGTTCACCAGGGCTAGCCACTGGTGGGCCGCCACTAATGTACTTACCTCTATGGCCACAGGTACCAGCGATCACAGCTCCTGTTGGCCACACATCACCATTTCCAGCCAATGGGAATGGTGGGAAGGGGCACGGATTGGGACACTGCTTCCTGAAGCTCCTATTGGCCGGGAACGGCAATCCACAATCAATGGGAGCTGCAATCGCCAGTACTTGCAGCTGTGCAGGATAACACAGGGAGGGGGCTCACCAGGAGCTAACCTTGGCCACCTGGATCTGGCCCACAGGCTAGTATTTGCCACCCCTGTGCTAATGTGTAGTTATGTGAGGACATCAGACTGGGGCTAGCTTCAATTCCCTGCTCCATCAGACTTCCTGTGTGATTTTAGGCAAGTCTCTCTCTGCCTTAGTTTCCCATCTGTAAAATGTAGATAGTAGTATTTTCCTATCTAGCAAGGTGTTGAGGATTAAAGATTTTGGGGTACTATGATATGTGCAAGGATGCAGGTTGTGTGAAATGTAAGGCTGTTTAACCTTAAAACCTAACAAAGTCAGGACATGACTTGTAAACCAATGTTTTTCAGTGTACAGGTTGGACGTCTCTGGTCCGGCACCCTTGGAACCTGACTGGTTCCGAACAAGGGAATTTGCCAGACCAGGGGAGGTCCCCTGCTAACAGCCCCGAGCCCACCTCTCCTCCCCGCTGCTGCCCCATCGATCCCTCCGCTGGGCTGCCGTGCTGCTGTGACGCTGGCAGCCCGGACTGCCACATCTCTGGCTCTGCTACTGGGGCTGCTGCATTCCCACCAGTGTTACTGGGGCTCCAGCCCCAATCCTAGACTCAGTGCCACTGGACTCCGAGCTGCCAGGCCTCTTGACACTGGCATTCCCTGCCAGACCATGGATGTTGCTGGATGAGGGAGTCCCATTTTTTGGAGGTTCAACCTGTAGTAAGTTGAAGATAGATAGCCAACTCTTTTGAATTTCATTAGCAATTGGCCAAATAACTCCCTTCAGTTCCTTTGAAAATCCTAGCTATTACGTGTATAAATTTAAATTTGCATTATTGCGTTTTTGCATTTAAACATATGAAAGACATTTTGCTCTTATTCTCACATTTCTCTTTAGTAGTTTGTGAGCAGTCATCATTCATTGATGTGTCTTATTTCACATTTTAATGATTAAAAAACCTTTAAGAATTTCTCACTATGATACTGTGTCATGAAAGTATCTGCTTTATTCAGTTTTGAATCTAGTTATTTATTCTACCATTGAAACTGCCTACAGGTCAAACTCCATGTTTTATGTCATTTTCCTATTATGTGAGAGAGAAAAGTTTTGATTTTAATTCAAGGAATAATACTATAGAATCATAGACACCAAATCCAGAAGGGAACATTGTGATCATCAGGCATGTATGATCACAGACTGGGGAACGCCCCCAAAATAATTCACATAAAGTGAACTCCAGCCGATACATTAAACTATGACAAATGTACCTTATTCACTTCATGTAAAGTATCTCAATTTCTCTGTTTCTAACTTGCACTACAACTTCCGTCTTTTTTTGTTTGTTTGTTTTGAAGATGTGTAACACTATTCCTGGGTATACTTCAGCACGTAAGTGATGGCTAAATCTGATATTTAAGATCACTGTTTTCTTAGACCATTTAGGACACGGACACCTCTTTCATGCACATTGTAGGGAGTGCATGGGGTCACTTGAATTCATTTGGTTTGAGCCACTTGAGGCCACCAAAAAGTTCAATATGTGGTAGCAAGAGTAAAAGACAGAAAAGTTAGAACATATAATTCTGTTAATTATTTATAAAACTAAAGGTCTTATGTTTGTCACCATATTATTCTGACAACATATTAAGTCCTTTTCTAAAATTCAGTAATGGGGAACTGTAACAGAATATTGAGAAGTCATTTACCCAGTTGCACTGCATATCACTCATGTTTATGGTTATCTTTAAATGGAAGCTAGAATCCCTAGGTACCAGAGCATGGAAGTTATTTTCCACAACACCATCTGGCTCTTTGGCAGATCCTCAAACAGTTGGAGTTTGTTACTCCATGATAAATAACTGGCTGCTGATGGGTTGTCTGAGTTTCAGGAGACCTATTTTCTTGTTTTATTCTGCTTGACTCATAGGAATGTGTGCCTTTTTATCTATTTATGAAATAGGAATAATTAAAATCCCTAAAGACCTTGGGTGACAGGAGTGTTTCATACTACCACATTAGCTTGCTGTGAAAGCCTGCACATTTGAAAGGTCCCTCTGCTAGTACCATGTTTAATCAAATAGGATTTTTTGGGTTAATCATCAGTACAATACGCAGATAGCCATAAACATTTATATAAGCTATTTCCTCTTCAATTTGTCTCTTAAGACACGTATGAATTCCAAATATTTTAAGAACAAGCAAATTAAATTGTAGAGTATTTATGCTCAAAGTGTAGAAAACATAGTTTTATAATGTAATTATGTCTTGTGTAATGTAGTTTAATGGTTAGTGATGGAATAAATAAATACTGTGTACTGGCTAGTATGAGAATAAATTCCATGTAACTGTAAGTCTGCCAATCTCCCTTCCTTGTTAGCAAAGAGGAGCCATCTTTTAGACAATTGGTAAAGATGCATCCGGCAGACTGCTTATCTGTAGCTGTGTGTCTGTATCCATCAAGGCAGAAAGAGAAAGATTAGAAGGATCCTTGTGATTCAGCATGATCACACTGTTTCTCTTAGGAATAATTAGGATATAGGTTATGTTATAAAGAAAATATAATAAATGATTAAAAGTTTGTACTAACAGAAGTTTTATATTAGAATTACGTTGGATACCTTACAAAGGCAATTATATTCCTTTGCCTATGTGAAACAATTATGTAGTTCTTGGAGGAAAGTGAATGAGTGAGGAATGTGAGTGTCTGAAAAGAGATAAAAACTTGAAGGATACCTCAGCATCCAGATGAACAAAGGAGGAGCTGGAGATTCAGGGACACCAAGACAATATCAAATGAGCCTGTTGTAAAAGGAGACCAAGGCAGGACAGACAGAAAGCCTTGAAGTTAGAAACAAGCACCTCTAACCAAGACAATTAAGGCAGTTTGAAGCAACACCAGAAGGAGGCACCAACATACTGATACTGGATGACAATGAAAAATGACTTCCAGATAGACAGATGTTACAAGAACTGATTATGACTGATTAAGAGTTGACAGGTCAAAATGTATAGACCTGAATGGGAGAAAAGTCCTATAAAGGATGAGGTATCTTGCATGAATCTTTGGGTCTCATCTGGTCAAGCTCAGAGCATCAGTCCCAACTGGCAGAAGCTCAGCTCCTCCATCTCTTGCATTTAACTCACCTGACCAGTGAGTGAATGTCAGCTCCTCCATCTCTTGCATTTAACTCACCTGACCAGTGAGTAAATGTGAGTAACAGACTGGTAACTATAACATCAACAAGATGGTGTGTGCGTGCATGTATGTTTGTGGGTATGGGAGTATGTATGTATAACATACTATATGCATATTACAAAATGTTACATTATCTATAAATGCAGTGTTTTGCCTTATCCCCCTGAAAAAGATCCCATGTAATTCTTTCAAGTACAACAAATGTAGCATTTCAAACTGCATACATGTTTATCATAATTAAACTGTAGGATCAAACATTGAACACCTGAATGTAGACTGGTGGAAAATAATGCACATTGGAAAACATAATCCCAAATACACATACAAAATGATAAGTTATAAATTAACTATGACTCAAGAAAGATTTTGGAGTCATCATGCGTAGTTTCTGAAAACATCTGCTTAATGTTTAGTGGCAGTAAAAAAAATAATAGAATATTAGGAATCATTAGAAAAGGGATAGATAATAAGGTACTAAATATCATTATATCATATGAATCCATGATTCACTCACATCTGAAATACTCTGTGAAGTTCTTGTCTTCCCAATTTTAATATATACTTTTTTGTGGGTGAGGCAGGATAAGTACAGTGATGGTCAACAAAAATGATCAGGGAAAAATGTAAAAGAAAAGATTTAAAACATTTGCACTATTCATTTTAGAAAAGAAATGACTTCGGGGAATATGATAGAAGTCTATAAAATCAAAACTGGTGTAGTGAAAGTGAATAAAGAAGTGTTATTTACTCTTTCACATAAGAACCAGGGCTCACCCAATGAAATTAATAGGCAACAATTTTAAAACAATATACACTTAACCTGTGGAACTCATTGATGGAGGATATTGCAAAGGCCAAAACTCAAGCTGCTTCACACACAAAAAAAAATAGATAAGTTCATGGAGGACAAGTCTATCAATTATTATTATACAATATGGTCAAGGCATAACCCCTTTCTCTGGATGTCCCTAAATTTCAATACCAAAAAAGGGAAAAACAGGAAATGGATCACTTAACTGCCCTGTTCTATTCATTCTATCTGAAGCATTTGTCACCAGCCACTGTCAGAAGACAGGATACTGGGCTAGATGTTCCAATGATCTGACCCAGTATGGCCATTCTCAAGTTCTCATCTTCCATTTGTGTCTTTGAAAATATCTCATTAAATGAGTAGCTTTTTGGTCTTAACTCATTTTTTAAAAAGGCCTTCTGAATGGAAAATTAAAATAATAGTACTAAAAATACTCTTCCGAAGCATCATATGTTATGCTTTCATAAAGACTGACAGAGTTAGAATATAAAGTTAGAAGGCTATTGAAACACCAAATAATTTTCAGGTACAACAATGTAAGCTGTAACTGTTATCTTCCTTATGCTATATTAGAATGTATTAAACATTTTTACTTTCAAATGCATCAAAGACAAGTAGATATCAGAGATGATCATTTTGAGGTGTAGCATGGAGACCTGGTGTCAAATGGAAATGCTGAAGTTGCTTAGGAAGTCAAAATCCATTAACAGAAAGAGACAAGAATCCTTACAGATACAAGCACCAGAATCAGACTAATTGAAAGTTTCAAACACAACTAGTATAGTTCAATGGATAGAACACTAGAGTGGGATTCTAGTTAGACAAGTCACTCCACCTCTATTATCCCTAACCCACACATACAGAGCAAGTCTGGTCTGTTCAGTATGAAAGTTCCTTGGGTCAGGAGCTATCACTTATTATTGTAATTAGAGCGTAATGAGGTCCCATCCCAGCTGCAATATCTAAGCACATCTATAATAATAAGGAACAAAAATTCTCTATTTGTGAACACACTCCCCAGCCATGAGTAAAAAGCGTACTAAGATATTGCTATAACTGTCTGGGTGGATGGCACTTATCCACTGGAATTTAAAACAATTCCTAGGAGTACACTCTTCTGAATCTCATTGTTCTGAAAGTAAGGTTAAAATATAATGTACTTTTAGTTTAACACTGTTCTGACTGATTCTCTTTACTTTTTTTCAGAAGAAGTTGCATTCAGACTAGAATTCTATTAATGTAGGGGAGCTTTTTGCAAAAATGTAAATAGGAAAAGGGTAGCTCTCATTTGATTTGAATACAATTAAAGCATTCTAGTGCCTAGATTTTTATTGACCATATTACAGACCAGTATCCATTGAGGATATGCTACAATAAAAGAGGGGAAGAATAGGTGAAAGGGAGCATCTGGCCCAAGGGACCATATTTCATTGATGCACCCATAAAATTAGAAGTAAAACGTTAAGCTACACAGGAGGTAACAAGACTTAAGAAGAATGAAAGAACTACTGAATCAGGGTCAATAAGGCTTAATTAAGCTCTGTCTCCAGAAAACAGTTCAGATAACTAAGGGAGATGCATAGGAGGAGTGACACAATCTAAACCACCCCTATAAGCCTTCCTGCCAGGGTTAATAGCTGGGCTACCAGGGCTTGTGCTAGCACTCTAAAATAGCTGTGAAGACAACACTTTTAAGTTGCAGTTCAGTCTGAAACTCAGGCTCTGAAGCCAAGAAAGGAGGATGGACTTTAGAGCCCAATTTCCTGCCCAAGCCATGATTTCAATGTCCTGTCTACCAGGTATTTTGAGAGCACTAACATGAGCTACGCTACCCCAAGTCTGCTAACCTAGGTTGTAAGTCTTGCTCCTATGGGCTGTACAGTTATATCCCAAGTGAACAAAAACACCTTTGTTTAGATTGCCAATAGCTAGGGACATTCTGCAGGCCAAAAAGGTAACACTGATGCAGTTCATGCTCTTTATCCAGCAAGGCCAGAGCACTGGTTCCGTGCATGACTGGCATAAATGACTGACATGATGATACCTGCTCACATTTCTTTCAAACAAGGCCTAATTCATTCCACCTAAAGCAAGATCAATTTACCAGTTAAGTTGCTGGGCTTCAAGTGCCTTTCAGCCAAGAAGAAGGTATACACAGAAAAAGCAAAACGACAGGGCTAAGTCTCTCTTTACTCTGACAGCTGAATCCTCCCAGTCTTTAAGAAAGAATGGACACAACAAGAGGCCCACTGGTTGCAGACCATTCACTGTAAAAGCAGCAATGGTAGGACTTCAACCTCTATACCATCTTTCAATGTGTTTCAACGAAAGAGCACGGGGTGGGAATCTCTATCAAGAAAAAACCCTGCATACATTAAATGAGCACTGACAGAAATCGAAAAGGTTAAGAAAAAAAAACTTTCTTCAAAGAAACATCTAACCTAAGCAACTACAAGACCTGGCCACATCTGCAAGAGGTAGAGAAATAAGAGTTGAGCAGAGTCAGCCTGCCACACCCTTGTATACAACATCACAAGAACTCTGAATTTTTCTTGTTTTCATCTATTGCTAGGAGGACTCAACTATGGAGAGGAATCTCCGCTTTGTCAAAAGGTGTTTTTCATACATTAAAGAAAATTAAACAAGACCATTTGAAAAGTGTATTTTACACTGTGAAACAGTTTACTAGTTTTGAACATTGCTACCAAGCCCATAAAAAATTAAAATATATTTACCCGTTATATGTTTCGGAGACACCTGCAAATGGTTCATTCCCACATTTTGCAAACACAATCACTGTGTTTAATGCTAGTGCCACTGAGCAAGTGCCTAAAATGAACTTGATTATATTTTTGCAATCCATTTTGCACTTGGAAACCAAGAAGCCACTTATGATTTGGCCTAGTGCTGCTCCTGGAATTAATACAAGTCCTAGAGGAAAATGAGATACCAGCAGTTACACAAAAATGCAATGCATAATTAAGCAATTTAGAGTAATTTCATATTTGAAAAAATAAAATGTATTGCGATGTATCCTGAGTTTGTCATTATTAGAATTTCAAAAGGCATGAATAAACTATTATTACAGCTCTCACAGAATAACAGAAGTGGGATTCTCTTTAGATTCTCTTTAGATTTATATGTATATAAATGATTCTCTTTAGATTTATATGTATATATCTATGGTCTCTCATTATTCAGCTGTTGATTCATACTACTTATTATGAAAGGCACAGCCCAATCCTAGTTTGTGTGGTAAATACATCAGATTAATATAGCATTCTCTCACACACTCAAAGCATTTACTTCTTTAGTGTACCCTTCATTCAGCTGGAACCTTCCTCCACTCAGCCTACTGCTATGTTAAGCACAAGATTTTCTATGAGTTCCTAGGATGTACAGATATTGGGCTATTTGGTCCTCCAATCCCCTTGTCAGACAGTCTCCCTACCCCATTTTCTGAGGAATTTCTGAGGTTAAAAATAAACCCAGAAGAAATAATAGGATGAAGCCTGACAGGAAGGCAAAGAAGGAATAGAAATAAATACCTGCAGCAATCACAGCTAACTAGGATAAGTAGAATTACAACAACTGAGGTAACAAACAATTCCTGCAGGGAGCTCCTTCACTGTGGCCAAAAAGAGGAAATTCAGTGAATGATTCCTATGGCAGTAATTATAGTGTGAAGTAGCTCATTGATAAGCAAAAGAGTCCAATTCACCTTTGCTCAGCCCATGATGCCATCACACACTTGTTACATTTTAAAACAAGCACCTCCGTGCTTGCTCCCATTCTTCCCTTCACGTCTGAAAAGAGATTCCAATCTGCAAAACTCTTCTTACCTGCCTTAAACTTCTGCTTTTTCATAATGCCTACAGAATCTTAACAATTAGGCTGTGGACTCAGCACACCAGTAGCCTAATGTTCTGCTTTTCACACTGCTCCAGGAAACTGAATATCTGATTTGAATTAATTGATTTCATGGTATTTTAACTTGTATTTTTCTCAACATGTCCATTCATTGTTATTTTCTTTCCACATCTAATCTGTATACACAAGTTTTTTGGCGTTGTTTCATTCATCCCCCCCCTCCCTCCCACACACACACTGATAGCATCATTTCATTTAGACGCTGTTTACTCCCTTCTCTAGCCCATTAATGAACATACTGATATTAAAAATCATACTTAACATAGATCATTGTGGTGTCAAAAAAAGCCCACACCAATCCCACTTCTGTTTTTTAATCATAAGTTTCCACATCCCACAGCTGCTGGCACCACAGAACATGAAAGTCCCATGGGAGAAAAGAGCCAATAACACTGTGGTTCTCAACTGGTGGTCCATGGTGACTTTTTCGGTGGTCCACAGGAACACTGTCGAAAGTCACACAGCGTGAGCAGGCGCCGCCATTAGGCTGTTTTACGCCGTGTTCACAAGCATGCGGCGCATCATCCATAGCGTCACCTAGGACTCAACGGCATTGTGTTGCCAGGAACTTCCGTCTGAGGCTCTGAGCGTCAGTGTAGCTGCCGCCATCGTGCTGAGCGGTTGCTGTGTCGTTCGTCCTGTGCTACATGTGCTCTTTTATAAGTGTGGTATATAGTTTGTTTATAATGGCAATGACAGCAAGAAACGTCAAGCGCAAGTATTCGGAGGACTACAACAAATTCGGCTTCACTTGTCAAGAAAAAGAAGGCACAGATTTGCCACAATGTGTTATTTGTTTCAAAGTCTTGGGGAATGACTCAATGAAGCCGGCTAAGCTGAAACTCCATCTCAAAAAGTGTCACCCCAACTTGTTGCAAAAGGATGAAGATTATTTTGAGTGGCGGTTATTAGGTCTGAAATGGCAGTGCCTCGACTTAACAAGTGCATTCTACAATAAGACAAGCAATGCAGTGTGCGCTTCCTACATTGTTGCAAACAAAGGTGCACAGGCCAAGAAGCCTCATACCATTGTAGAGCAACTTGTTCTCCCCCGTGCAAAAGAGATGGTGCGTCTTGTTCTTGGCGAGGAAGCAGCATGGAAGCTGAATGATATATCTGTCTCTAATGACACAGTATCAAGACGGATAAATGAGATATCACAGAACATCAGTGAATAAGTTGTAGATGAAATAAAGAAGGTCTCCGTTGTTTGCCATACAATTGGATGAATTGACTGACGTCGCATTGTGCTCTCAGCTATTGGTGTTCGCACGACACATGGTTGAGGGAGACTTCAAAGACGAGTTTCTTTTTTGTAAGACTCTTGATACCACCACAAAGGCTCAGGATGTGATGGAAATTGTCAACAATTTATTTGAAGTACATGGTCTGGACTGGGTAAATCTTGTGGGTGTCACCACTGATGATGCACCTGCCATGCTGGGCTCAAGATCGGGCTTCCAAATGCTGGTGAAACAGCGTGCTCCAATGGTAATCGGAGTTCATTCCTTCATTCATAGGGAAGCTTTGGCATCAAAAATATTACCTGATCAACTGAACGCTGTTTTCAAAGGCTTGGTGAAAGTGGTGAATCACATCAAATCATCGGCTCTGAACACCAGGCTGTTCAAAAGATTTTGCCTGGACATGGGTTCCGACTTTGATGTGTTGCTGTTCTACACTTCTGTATGGTGGCTGTCAGCAAGGAACGTACTCAACAGAGTTTTTTAATTGAGAGAGGAGTTGGATTTATTTCTCCATGCTCAAGGGAAAGAGGAATTCTGAAATGTGCTGACGCAGTCAAATTTAGAACTTGCGTATCTTGTTGATATTTTTGGAATCTTGAACAAATCTTGAATCTTGAATCTTCAGATGCAAGGGAAAGGTGCAAATCTGTTCTCTCACCAAAGCATCATATAGGATTTTCTTGACAAATTGGATCTCTGGATCGTAAGAGTTGAAGGCAATAATTTGGTTCAATTTCCATATATGGATGCCATGCTCGGGGAAAAGGAAGCCATTCAGATGCAAATTCTCGATCATTTACGGAAGCTATGAGACGAATTCCAACAATACTTTCGGAGGTGGACAGGACAAGGGATGGATCATCTTTCATCAGGAATCCATTTACAACAGATGTTAATAGTGTTCCAGAGGATCTGCAGGAGGAATTCTTGGATCTGAAAAATGATTTTGCGGCTCAAGAAGTGTACCAGCAGTCTACCATAGAGAAATTTTGGGC
Organism: Rafetus swinhoei; assembly: GCA_019425775.1. Taxonomy (NCBI): domain Eukaryota; kingdom Metazoa; phylum Chordata; order Testudines; family Trionychidae; genus Rafetus; species Rafetus swinhoei. The sequence goes on from CM033427.1 coordinate 64,381,256, forward strand.
CAGCATGACCAGGAGTGACCCAAATCTGTCAGCACATGGCAGTCAGATTTCTTTTGCCATTTGCATCAACTTATACGTGTGAGACTGGATTTTTGTGTTTGTTGCACGTTAAGTCTAAACAGAGGAATCGGCTTGCAGTGGAAAGCGATATTCGTTATGCATTATCAAGTACCACTCCAAACATTGAAAAGTTTGTCAGTGAGAAGAGAATCAAAAAATCTGTTAGTAAGAAATACATTTCAAACCAAAATGTTTGTTGTTTGCTCTTTTTTCTCAAAATTATCTAAATTAATTCATTAAACAACATAGTCATAAAAATGTTTCTGCTCATGTCTCAAAAAGGAGGTGGTCCACAAAAACTTTTTGATTGGCCTGGTGGTCCGTGGACTGAAACAAGTTGAGAACCACTGCAATAACAGGAGTCAAGGAACGGCCTCGCCAGGGTATGTAGGGTGAAGAGTAATTGGAGGGGAAGCAAAGAGGCATTCATTGGAAACAAAAAATTCCCAATTCCCTTTCTTCCCATTCATCCTAAAATAATTTTGAAGTTAAGCAGACTTCAAGTGACATTCATATTACCACCTAATTTCCTATGGATTAATGTTTTAGACATCTCTAGCCAAAGAAAGCCATAAATGATATTCACCAGAGGTAGCAAAAGTGGAAACAATCTTGCCAACAGGACTCAAGACATTTTTATGACTATGTTGTCTAATGAATTAATTTAGATGGAATATATGAACCCAAAGCATCAAAGGTGTTAATATAACCCAGTCACTGTTCAACATTAGTTTTAAACAAGGCTCTGGGTTTGCTATATGGAGACTTCAGCCTTCTTAGTATGAGGTACATGGAACAGTGTTCATCTCACACTCCCCACCAGGAGACACCATGGACCAGAAAAGCTAATTATCTAACTAGCAAACCAATTTGGCCCGTGACACGTGCATTAAGAAGGATCATGGCAAACACACCATTAAAAAAAACTTTAAGCCTTTAATTAAAGATACAGAAAAAGAGGAACGTTAAAACATTTGAAGCATATTCCACATTCCCTTTCCCTTTAGCTGGAGAAAGCCTTTAGAAAGGAAAAAAAAAACAACCCTTTTTCTGCAAGTGATGTAGATGGTATTAAAGATAGCAATAGCTGCCCTTTTCAGAAAAAAGAAAAGATAATTACTTGTGATGGGTTGGAACTGTTGTTCTTGCTCATGCTGTTAAAGTCTGGTCCCAATTCCTAGATGACAGAACAAGACAAACGCACACAAAAAGGGATAGAACAGAATACGAAAGATAGAAAAATCTGGTTGATTTTCACTTGCAAAGTTCATCACTAGAAAAACACAGACAAGGCACACAGTCTTATCAGATACTCTGAGATCAGGCAAACTTGTTTAGGTTATTGCTTTTAGCTGCCTCTTTCTGGTCACAGCCACAGTATTACCAAATATGCAGTCTTGGTCAGCTAAGCCAGATTCTAATTAGACAGAAGTAAAAAGGAGATAAAGAGATGAAATAAGGTAGAAAAGGCGAAAGAACATATTGGAGAGAGGTGGGAGAGACAAGGTCTTATCTCCCAAGTAGTGTTCAGGTTCAGCAAGAGGTGGTGGAGGTAGCAGTGTCATCTGACTCTCTCCCTCCAAAATAATCTGCTCAGGACATCATTCAGTATTAGGATGAAGATGGTCCAGTCACTACATATGGTGGGGGTGGAAGCGACTCTCGTCAAACTCATGCCATGAGCCATTTTTTTCTCCAAATCTTCCTTTCAAGACTCAAATGGGGTGATGATTGGAATACACAATCCATTCATTATTTTGGTCACCAATTAGCTTAATTTCCAACTTAATTTTCACAGCTGAACTTACGTTAGGGAAATTTGTAGGCCAAATTATGACAACACTGTCTATCCTTACAATCAATGATAAAAATTCCTGGCATTCTGTTGATGATACAACTTCTTCTGGCAGAGTTGCTGCACCAGTGAATTACAGGTGATAGTATTTCAAGTATAGGCACGAGTCGGACCAATGACTGGAATAGTATGGGAAAGAGTCCACTGTGCTCTGAAGTCAGCATTTTGTAGGAAAAAGGCCAATTTTTGCTGCAAATATTTATATATAAAAGGTTACAGAAATCATATAATTGCAAGTCCAATACCAAGCCCAAATGAATTTGTCTCCTCTTTCAGCAAATTAACATAAGCGGTACAATATAAATAGTACAAGATATTTTTATTTGAGGTTAAAAAATTGAAAAGTCATTTTACCTCCTAATGTAGCTGAATAACTGGATGTCTGTCCAAACTGATTTTCTATATATTTTGGCAGAAATGTGGCAAAGCCAGTGGCAACTAAAGCTTCTGTAGAAGCAGCTACTATTAAACACATCAATACAGGATTCTTCAGCAGGATCTGGGAGGGGAAAGTTTGTTTAGTAGTCTGTACATTCCTTCACTATAATGTTACTATTACTTTATTTATTTATAACAAGTAAACAACATTTTAAAATGTGTGCTGATACTTTGGTTTAAAAGACTTGGGTATTACAAGCCCTGAAACTGTCAATATGATTTTCTACTTTTTCCCTCACTTCACTTGTCATACACATCTGAAATAGATTTATTAGAAATTAGTCTTAATAAAGGACTTTTTTTTCCAGGAAAAATGAATTGACCATTCTAGTTTTAGATGTTTGAGTGATAAGTTTTCAGTGTATTAGACCAGTGTTTCTTAAACTGTGTTCCGTGGCACACTGGTGTGCCGCGAGGCAGTCAGAGGTTTGCCATGGAGAACAACAGAGTTCAAAATGGCCACCCTTAAAGGGGCAGGCAACTTTTTTTTTTTTTTTTTTGCTCAATAACTTCCCCCAGACCTTTTTTTCCCCCTCAACAAAAAAATCATCGGTGTTCCTCATTAAAAAAAAATTATTGTTTGGTGTTCCATGGTCTTAAAAAGTTTAAGAAACACTGTATTAGACAATCTTAAAGTCTCCTAAAGAAAGAGATCATAAGGCTAAATAACAAGAGGAATCAAAGTTTCATCTTTATTTTGCATTCTCTTATTTCTTACTATATTCTCTTGCAGGAGTTGTGGCCAAAAGCTTGAGTACTTACGGAGAAGTAAGGAGTCAAAAGTTTTAACAAAAAGATGCTCTCCTGACAATAAAGCTACAACCCCTCTTTGGGGGTGGTTTTATTTTGCTGGCAGGAGAGCTCTCTCCTGCATGCAAAGACTGGCTATACTGCATATCTTACAGAAGCATAGCTTTAGTGACACAGCTGTGCTTCTGCCAGGTATGCAGTGTAGACATAGCCTTAGTGCCACAGATGCCATTGGGCTTTCCTTCTCCTGCATTGTACTGCTACACACATTTACTGAAGGAATTTACTTTTATCATAAAATGAAGCTAATTCTGAAGTCTCTCACAGTTTCATTCAGTTATGAATTTCTTGGGTAAGCCAAGCTGCTGACTTATATTAAATTTATTTCAGCCTCTTACAAGAATAGGAAAATATTATGACAATTCATGATAAAGTTGCTATTTCAAGTTTTTTGGCCAAATAGCATCTTTACTGAAAAGTTCAGTTTTGGTGAACACAAAAAATATTCTTTCAGTAGTTTCAGCCAAGAACAAAGGAATGTGTGGAAAGTGGGAGGTGGAGAAGTCATTCTCATTCACAGAGGCAACGCACAGTCATTCATAATGACAATGAACAGTCACTAAACCAGGAGAAAGAAGAGTGAAAAAATTAGTTACAGTAAAACTCCAATAGTCCGGCATCCAATAGTCCGGCACTCCTGATAGTCCGGCATCAAAATGGCAAGAGCCTAGTGAGTGAGCTTCGGCAAAAAATGAGTCACAAGGTAACAGCGGCAGCTGAACTGAGCAAAAGGGTAAAAAGGCTTAAAAACTAAAACATTACAGTATACTGTATACAGTATGTACAATAAAAAGGGTTAAGAACACTTTATATACAGTATATAATGTATACAGTATATATATAACCTGCTTATAGTACCTCTTGATAGTCCGGCATATCTGATAATCTGGCATCACCTAAATCCCATAGGTTCCGGATTATCGGAAGTCTACTGTACTAATCTATTCAGTAACTGTTTGTATGTCATGTATTGCACATGTTCATTGCACTTATCTTGCAACTTTCCCCCTCACTGGTACAATGGGCATTTCAAGCTCCCCCTGCTGCTATGCAACACAATATGTGGGTACAAAGAACAGAGCCACTCTTAGCCACTGCTGTTCCTTCCTGGTGGAACTCCAATGTAGAGGGTAGAACTGTGTACAGTGAACATGGAAATGGAGATGTACAACACATTTCAAACAACAACACTTACTGAAATTGTTAGTAACCATTTTCTTCTTAAATATGCATTTCGCTCTTGAGTTTCGAGCCATGAAAACAGGAGATGGGGAGTCTATTTCAATGAAGATTGAAAAACCACCCATACAACTCTAGCTTCAGCTCTAGAATCTTCAGCCACTGCATAGAGGGAAATAAACCTGTAGACAAGGAGGCCACACTACAAATGTCTGTAATTGAAAACTGTGCCAGGAAGTTCATGAAAGATGACTGCAATATTGTTGAATAATGGTGTGACATTAGCCATACATATACAGAATGTCATCCAGGAAGAAATTCTCTGCCTAGAGACTGACTGTCCTCTTATTCCGGCTGCCACTGCTATGAACAACAGGAAGGATTTACACAAGTGCCAGGCTCCACCTCCAAGTAGTCATGCCTGGTATTTGGGGCAGAGGTTAAAGCCAGGGACAGGGTCCCGACTGGGCCAAGGGTATCACTGGAATCAAGATCTGGGGATATGACAAGGTCAGAACCAACCTCAGTCATAGAGAAGCCAGATTCAGTATTGCAGCCGGAGTCCAGGTATAAACCTGCTGCTGAAGCTAGGTGGTCAGAATTCAGGGACAATTCAAATTAATATTGTAGCCAGCATCCAGATACAAAGAGGATCAAAGGATAAAAAGGGTCAGTGACAGGGCACCACAAAGTCAGAGAAGAACACAAACTAGTCTGGAACAGAGTTCAGACAAGGCTGGGGCAGGAACAGGATCGGCAATCTGGGAATCTCAACAGTCTAATACACTGCAAGGCTGCAGGAAGATTCCTGGTTGGGTAGTGCTGTTGCATAGACTGATCTGCAGCTTTGGCAGGATTGGGGAAATACCAGAGTCTGAGGGTCATCTGACCAGATCTTGGCAGAGGGACAGGCTGCTACTTCTTGCCTGAGGGCTGAAATCACTGCAGGCTACCTTGGAAGGGCAAGTCAATGAAATTAATTGTTGCTGCATTCCTGAGTGATTACTTGCCTCAGTTTTGTTGGAGTGGCAGCTGAGTGTGCAGCCTTGGTTTGATTGCATGATTGCCTCACAGGAGGGGTGACCTAAAGGTCACTTGATGGATGCAGCATCCCTTCATTAATAGGTACTTCAGCCCTGTTTTGGGATGTTTGTTTTAGGATATCAAACAAATTTATACTTTCTCTTGAATGGTCTCCAAAGGAATTTATTTTTTGCAGTGTGCTTCAATTTTCAACTGATGATTTTAAATGTGGTCAGGAATTATTGTGCATCATGAAATAGTTTCATCGAGCAAAGCAGAAAGGCCACAGAGAATCTCTCTCTTAAAGAGTAGGTATTTCACTATCACTTACAATGTGTTGGTCCTCCATTTCTTAATATAAAAGGAAAACGATAAAACCATGAGAATTTGCTACAGGTGACTTTGTGTCGATCCCCTATATTGTGGGCCAATGTTTCACGAACACCGAGATCCATGAAGGCCAACAAAACCACAGTTGTGGACCATATGGGAAGGAAACATTTGGCCAATATGAAGGAAACCAAGGAGTACAGGGAGAACTGGAATCCTCAGATCTATTAACAGGTGTTTCCCTCCCACTAAGATTATTTTCTTTCCGTCAATATGATTTGAGTATTTTTTTCCTTCATGGAGAACTCAGTCTGAAGAGGAGTCAGAATCTGACTGAAAAGTGTCTAAACACCAAAGGAACAACAGAAGATTGGAAAACCTACACGGGACTTCTATCCTTATATGTATTCCCATGTTGTTTCAATTACTAAGTGACAAGGTTCCTATAGACCAACAACTATGTTGTTCAGACTCACTGCCTATGGCAGTTCAAAGAAACCGAGTAGTGTTTGGAGACACTGTGCCTTTTATAAACTCAAATGTGTGTGTGGTAGGGGGAATGGGGGGGGACAGGGGCGGGACAGGGGCGGAGATAGAGATGCAGAGGAAGCACGATCATGCACAACCCCTGCTAGACATTGCTTGAGTCCACATTTCAAACTGCTGTGCTGGACACAATGGGCATCATAAGTGGGATCCACATGTGCAGTTACTCAAAGAACAATTCAAGTTCTTTCACTAAATGAATTTTAAATGAACTTTTTAAGTGGAACGATTGGGGCCCTTTAAGGCATAACTGTTTTTGTTGAAGAAAATGGATCACTAAAAGGCAACTAGACAACAACATAATCATCTCTTCAGAATAATGCAATATTGAGAGATGCTCTATAAAATTGTCTTGAAAAATCCTTTTTGAATTATAGAAGAAAAGGTATCTAACAAGTTCAATATCTTATTTAATCTCTTGGAACTCTAGTGTATTCCCCTTTCATGCTGCATTTATGAGAGTGTAAGTCATCGGGGGTACTAGTCTCAGGAAGGAGAAATTACATATCTGATATTATATGATGATATTGCTGCAAAAAGAATTACAATTTTGGTTTATGCTTGGCTCCAGGTCAGTAAGAACTCAGACATTTTTTTACAAAGCTGCTTAATGCTATCCTTCCCACACATTATCTTTGCTCTACTCCATCAATTCCTATTCCGAGCAAAAAGGGGAAAGCATTAAAAAAAATTATAAATATGTATCCACACCTCTGCACAGAAAGTGGGTGGGAGAGTGCGGATTCATAACACCATTCCTCCTCAGAGAAAAAGTTATTAATAGTTGTCCATTTTCCAAAACCAAACTAGTTGCAATCTTCACTCTTGAGGACAAAACATTCCAGTTGGATTCTCTAATGTAGTCAAAAATTAGCCATAGGTCAGTTAAATGCAAATATTCCTCATGATGCAGTAGTAACAGGACTGAACAGTAATACCTTTTAGCAATGCCAAAAGTACAGTACATTCAAAATACATACATTGTATTTAGAGGAAGATACCATAATTAAAAAGGTATCTAGGCTGATGTACATCTGCAACAGAAAGGTCAAGCCTGGATTCATGCCCAATGTATGATGGAAGAGAAATGCTTTGAAAAAGTCTAATCCTAAAAGCCATGCCAAATTAAATTTAGTTTCCTGAAGTAACCAAAGATATACTAGGATGGTCCATAGAAGTCTGGCTACCCGAACTACTGACAGGAGAAAAAAAGCTATTCCAGCTCTTTGAATCCACTCTCTCTATGGGTATGTCTACACAGCAAAGTTATTTCGAAATAACAGCTGTTATTTCGAAATAACTTTACTAGCGTCTACACAGCCAAACCGCTATTTTGAAATTAAATTGAAATAGCAGAGCGCTTATTTCGAATTTGGTAAACCTCATTCCACGAGGAATAATGCCAAATTTGAAAAAGCTAAATCAAAATAAGCGCTGTGTAGACGCTTATTTCGAAATAAGGGGCCTCCAGTCCTTCCCAGGGTGCCCTGGTGGCCACTCTGAGCCAAACCAGGAAAACTCTTCTGCTCCCACCCCCAACCCCAGAGCCCTTAAAGGGGTAGACTTTGGTCACAGTGCCTGTGCCAGCTGCAAGTCTGTCAGCACAGAGCCAGCAGTCACTGCCCCTGGCCCAGCATGAGCCAGCAACCCACTGGCACCCAGCCCTCCACCGCTCCCCAGGAGCAGACTGGCAGCTCCCCAGGAGCCTGTCAGGGGCCACAAAAGGCGGGCGCCTTCCTGGTCCAGTGTGGAGATCATGGACCTGATTGAGTTTTGGGGGGAGGCCTCCAATGTCCATGATCTCTGCACTAGACTCAGGAACGCGGCCGTCTACAGGCGGATGGCTGACAGCCTGGCCACCAAAGGCCACATGCGCACCCAGGACCAGGTGCACATGAAAATCAAAGAGCTGTGGCAGGCCTATGCCAGGGCCACAGGGGGCAGCTCCCAACCAGAAGCTGACCCGGACCCCTGCCCCTATTATGATGCCCTGGATTGCATCCTGGGGCGGGGGGTCAGACGGTCCGTGCCCCCCAGGTGGTCATCAACCCTGGGGCAGAGGGCCCTGAGCAGGGCATGGAGGAGGAGGATAAGGATGTCAGCCAGGAGTCGCAGGAGCCCGGATGAAGCGTGGCACTCACCCAGGAACCCCGAGGAGTCACAGCAGCCATGTCAAGGGGAGGCCTCGACATGTGAGTGCCATCACTGTCCCCTTATGTGGAGCGGGGGGAAGAGGGAGGGGGAGAGGGAGACCAGGGACCACACGTCTGGGCCTTGCTTACCACGGAGCACGCAGCAACCTGTGCATGTGCCATGCCACACTGGGCATGTGGCGCCGGATGGCTGCCTCACAGGGGCCCTGGCCTGTTACCCACATGCGTGTATGTATGGAGGCACAAGACATGCTCCTGACCCCAGGGAGGGAGACTACACGATGCCCTCCCTCCACAAGCCCCCTCTACGCAGAGGCAGGGCACATCTCCCCTCCCTTCCCCCACCCCCACCCTCACCCTATATACAGCACAGGGGCATGGGTGCAGTCCTGGGCCAGCTCACACTCCCGGGGATAGCAGGACATGCCAAACATGGCCTGTGTGCAAGCACATCAGCTCTGATGGTGTGGAGACCTGCCGTCCTCGCCTTGCAGAGGGGGGCTGGGCTTCACCCACTGTGTCCATAGGGAGAACTGACCACTTTCTCTTGTTTCTCCACAGCCGCAGCAGCTGTGAGTGCAGGGCGCACACCCCACCCAGGACAGCCTCCTGCACCCTCAGCAGGCTGACCTGGAACCAGGAGGAGTACCAAGGGCAGCACGTGGGGCTCCTGCGAAGGCAGGTCCGCATCTTGGAGCACTGGGTGCATGAAGACCTGCAGCTGCGGCGGGAGAGCTGGTGGGAGCTCCTTGCCCAGGGCCGTGCCATCTGTGACCACCTGCAGATTCTGGTGCAGAGATTGGTGCCTCCTGCCGCTCCAGCCCCTGCTGCCACCCCATCTATTGCTTCTCCTCCCACTCCTGCTCCCCCTCATAGGCGTGCGCATGGGGTGGGCCGGGTGTGCACAGGCACACCCTAATGTTTCAAAGGGCCACCCGTGGTGCAGGGGCGTGAGCCCCCACAGTAGAGGGAGCGCTGCTTCGGCACTCTGGGCAACAGGCGCCGCGCCGGGTTTGCCGCGCATGCGCGGCTGCACAGTCAAAACCGGTGGGTCTTAGGACCCCGCAGGAAGAGGCGGCAGGGACGCAGCAACTTCACCCCGCCACCCCGTCAAGCGCGGTGAGTTTAAACCCTGGGGGGGGGGGAGAGGAAAGAGTAGGACAAGTTGGGGGGTGCCCCGGGCAGGTGATCGGGTGCAGCGCGGCTGGCCCGGGGGCTAGGGGGTCGAGAGCAGCGTGGCTGGCCTGTGGGGGTCGGGCCCTGAGGGGCCGCGTGCGCAGGCTTCCCTGCTCAGCGGGAGGGGGAAGGGAGCGTGCAACTGGGCTTCCTTCCTCTGCTGGGGGAGGTCGGCCCTGGAGGGAGCACTTACCGGTAAGTCCCCAGGGGTGCGCTGGGACTTCCCTTCTCCATGGGGGGGAGGAAGGGGAGAGAGGGTTGGCCCCGAGGGGTCGCATGCGCGGGCTTCCCTACTCCGCGGGAGGGGGGTTGGCCCCGAGGGGCCATGTGCGCGGGCTTCTCTGCTCGGCGGGAGGGGGGAGGGAATGCGCAACGGGGCTTCCTTCCTCCGCACGGGGGGGACAGACCCAGAGGCAGCATGTGGCGGAGGCTTCCTTCTGAGGCTAGTGTAGGGGACTCCCTGCCCCCACTGGCACCTTGCCCCAGAACCTTGTCCCCCACCCTCCTGCTCCCATTCCCTCTCCCCACAGAACTGTCCCCCTGTCCCCCCACTGCAGAAACCTGTCCTCCTGCCTCCCCCTGCAGAAACCTGCCCCTGGCACCCTGCCTCCCGCTGCAGAAACCTGTCCCCTGCCCCCCCTGCACCCTGCTCCCTCTCCCCTGACCCCAGCTGCAGATCCCTGCCCCCACTGGCACCCTTCCCCAGTACCATGTCCCCTGCTCTCAACTGACTTTTCTGTATGTCACCGCCCCTCCCTCCCCTCTCCCGCGGCGGCCCAGCTGAGGGGCGCACCACTGAGCGCCACGGCGGTAGGAGGAAGGGGCGGTGACGTACACGGCCCCGCCCCCTGGCCGTGTACATCACCGCCCGGCCCCCCTTCCTGTCCCTCAGCGAGGTAGGCAAGCAAGCAGGGAAAGCTGAGAACCAGCTGTCCAGCGGGATCCCGTTAAGCACAAACCTCAGATAGCCTCAGGCAGCAGCCACACAAAGTAACTACTGACCTGATGCCCTTATGGAACCGGTTTCAGCTGGCCTTAAATGCGATTCAGCGTCCAATCAGTGTGGACGCGCCATTTCGAAATGCATTTTGTGTGTAGACGCGTTATTTTGAAATATCTTATTTCAAATTAACTATTTCGAAATCAGATATTTCGAAATAACACTATAGTGTAGACATACCCTATATGTATATATAAGAAGTTTTCCTGTGAGCCAAGTCCCTTGCCCTCATGGAAGGACCAAGCACCGTCTAGATCGTCCCTGACAAATGTCTGTCTATCTTGCTCTTAAACAGCTCCAGTGATGGAGATGCCACAATCTCCCTAGGCAATTTATTCCACCCTGGCAGTTAGGAAGTTTTTCCTAATCTCCAACCTAAACCTCCCTTGCTGCAATTTAAGCCCATTGCTTCTTGTCCTATCCTCAGAGGCCAAGGAGAACAATTATTCTCCCTCGTCCTTGTAACATCCTTTTTGATATTTGAAAACTGCTATCATGTCCCCACCTCAGTCTTCTTTTTTCTAAACTAAACAAGCCCAATTCTTTCAGTCTTCCCTCATAGCTCATGTTTTCTAGACCTTTAATCATTTTTCTTGCTCTTCTCTAGACCTTCTCCAATTTCTCCACATCTTTCTTGAAAAGTGGTGTCCAGAACTGGACACAATCCTACAACTGAGGCCTAATCAGCACAGAGTAGAGCGGAAGAATCACTTCTTGAGTCTTGCACTCCAGAATCATAGAATCATAGAATACTAGGACTGGAAGGGACCTCAAGAGGTCATCGAGTCCAGTCCCCTGCCCCCATAGCAGGACCAAATACTGTCTAGACCATCCCTGATAGACATTTATCTAACCTACTCTTGAATATCTCCAGAGATGGAGATTCCACAACCTCCCTGGGCAATTTATTTCAGTGTTTGACTACCCTGACAGTTAGGAACTTTTTCCTAATGTCCAACCTAAACCTCCCTTGCTGCAGTTTAAGCCCATTGCTTCTTGTTCTATCCTCAGAGGCCAAGATGAACAAGTTTTCTCCCTCCTCTTTATGACACCCTTTTAGATACCTCAAAACTGCTATCATGTCCCGCCTCAATCTTCTCTTTTCTAAACTAAACAAACCCAATTCCTTCAGCCTTCCCTCATAGGTCATGTTCTCTAGACCTTTAATCATTCTCGTTGCTCTTCTCTGGACCCTCTCCAATTTCTCCACATCTTTCTTGAAACGCGGTGCCCAGAACTGAACACGATACTCCAATTGAGGCCTAACCAGCGAAGAGTAGAGCGGAAGAATGACTTCTCGTGTCTTGCTCACAACACACCTGTTAATGCATCCCAGAATCATGTTTGCTTTCTTTGCAACAGCATCACACTGCTGACTCATATTCAGCTTGTGGTCCATTATAACCCCTAGATCCCTTTCTACTGTACTCCTTCCCAGACCGTCGCTTCCCATTCTGTATGTATGAAACTGATTGTTCTTTCCTAAGTGGAGCACTTTGCATTTGTCTTTATCAAACTTCATCCTGTTTACCTCAGACCATTTCTCCAATTTGTCCAGGTAATTTTGAATTATGGCCCTATCCTCCAGATTAGTCGCAACCCCTCCCAGCTTGGTATCATCTGCAAACTTAATAAGCGTACTTTCTATACCAATATCTAAATCGTTGATGAAGATATTGAACAGAGCCAGTCCCAAAACAGACCCCTGCGGAACCCCACTTGTTATGCCTTTCCAGCAGGATTGTGAACCATTAATAACTACTCTCTGAGTACCGATATCCAGCCAGTTAAGCACCCACCTTATAGTAGCCCCATCTAAGTTGTATTTCCCTAGTTTATTGATAAGAATATCATGCGAGACCGTATCAAACGCCTTACTAACGTCTAGGTATACCATATACACCACTTCTCCCTTATCCACAAGACTCGATATCCTATTAAAGAAAGCTATCAGATTGGTTTGACAGGATTTGTTCTTTACAAATCTATGCTGGCTGTTCCCTATCACCTTGCCACTTTCCAAGTGTTTACAGATGATTTCCTTAATTACTTGCTCCATTATCTTCCCTGGCACAGAAGTTAAACTAACTGGTCTGTAGTTTCCTGGGTTGTTCTTATTTCCTTTTATAGATGGGCACTATATTTGCCCTTTTCCAGTCTTCTGGAATCTCTCCTGTCTCCCATGATTTTCCAAAGATGATAGCTAGAGGCTCAGATACCTCCTCTATCAGCTCCTTGAGTATTCTAGGATGCATTTCATCAGGCCCTGGTGACTTGCAGGCATCTAACTTTTCTAGGTGATTTTTAACTTGTTCTTTTTTATTTTACCTTCTAAAACTACCCCCTTCCCACTAGCATTCACTATGTTAGGCATTCCTACAGACTTCTCGTGAAGACAAACAAAGAAGTCATTGAGCATCTCTGCCATTTCCAAGTTTCCTGTTACTGTTTCTCCCTCCTCACTGACCAGTGGGCCTACCCTCTCCTTGGTCTTCCTCTTGCGTCTAATGTATTTATAAAACGTCTTCTTATTTCCCTTTATTCCCGTAGCTAGTTTGAGCTCATTCTGTGCCTTTGCCTTTCTAATCTTGCCCCTGCATTCCTGTGCAGTTTGCCTATATTCATCCTTTGTAATTTGTCCTACTTTCCATTTTTATATGACTCCTTTTTATTTTTAGATCACGCAAGATCTCGTGGTTAAGCCAAGGCGGTCCTTTGCCGTATTTTCTATCTTTCCGACACATCGGAATAGCTTGCTTTTGGGCCCTTAACAATGTCCCTTTGAAAAACTGCCAACTCTCCTCAGTTGTTTTTCCCCTCAGTCTCGATTCCCATGGGACCTTACCTATCAGCTCTCTGAGCTTACCAAAATCTGCCTTCCTGAAATCCATGGTCTCTATTTTTCTGTTCTCCCTTCTACCCTTCCTTAGACGTGTGAACTCTATGATTTCATGATCACTTTCACCCAAGCTGCCTTCCACTTTCAAATTCTCAACCAGTTCCTCCCTATTTGTTAGGATCAAATCTAGAACAGCTTCCCCCCGGTAGCTTTTTCAACCTTCTGAAATAAAAAGTTGTCTCCAATGCAGTCCAAGAACTTGTTGGATAGTCTGTGCCCCGCTGTGTTATTTTCCCAACATATATCTGGATAGTTGAAGTCCCCCATCACCACCAAATCTTGGGCTTTGGAGGATTTTGTTAGTTGTTTAAAAAAAGCCTCATCCACTTCTTCCACCTGGGTAGGTGTTTGCTTTTTTTGTAACAGTGTCACACTTGACACTTGTGGTCCACTATGACCCCTAAATTCCTTTTAGCAGTTCTCCTTCCTAAACAATCACTCCCAATTCTATATGTGCTCCTCCAATGATGGGGCTCTCAGCCCCCCCGCCCTCAGCCCCCCCGCCCTCAGCCCAGGGGCTGCTTCAGCTGGTGCGAGGCCCAGGGCATGACCCACTTGCACTGGGAATGGAGGTAGGCTCCAGCCCCATGTCCCTGGCTGCCCGCCACCCCATCCTCTGCTGCACCCCGGTGGCCACACCAGTATCAAGCCACCCCAGTGGAACCTGCTGCTGCCATTCAGAAACCCCGAGTCATCTCAAAGGGGAGGCCTAGCAGCTTTCAGAGTGGCTGCCAACCCAGCTGAGTGGAGACGTGGTAGCCAGGGGAGGGGCACCTGCCTCTGCATGGTGGCGCCCGGAGACCCCCTCACAGTCCTCAGCCCCTCTCCTGCCCCCTCACAGACTTTGATCCCCCCTTCTCAACCTGGCATCTCAAAGGTGGCCCCGCTCTCTGACCCTCCCTCCAGCCTCCTTTCCATTTCCTCTGACCACAGACATCCTCCTTCTCTGCTTCACAGTACCCCAGCAATGCCACCTTTGCTGCCCCTTCTCTCCACACAGCTGTCCAGATCCTGCTGTCACAGCATCCACAGAATCCCGTCCCCCTTACCCGTTAGCTCTGTTGTAGCTAACAAATGAAGTCTGGTTTTCTTTTAAACTGTTGGTTGCCCCTCCTTCACAACAAATCCTTTTGATTCGAAGAAAGTTTTCAGGGTGAAATATCTGGGTTTCTATCCAAGAGTAAACCAGATTCTTGGATTACAAGGCTCAGTGACAGCCTTGGAAGCTCAGTTAAGACTCCATGATTTGAAGGAGTAGGAGTAGAAGTTCTCTGAACACCACTTGACTATGGTTATTAAATTATATTCCGTACTACAAAAAGAATATTACTATGTAACATTTATACTTTTGCCACTATCCAGTATCTACTCCTGTAGCTGTCCCAAAACAGTACTGCAACTATTTCCCATGCAAGCATCTGCATAAGAGAGCAAGTTTTCTACATTTCTATGAAATTGTTAGTTCATATGTGAGAAGGTCAAAGTATATAAAAATTATGTAAACTCAACAACAAACAACAGCTAAAAATCTTGCACTGAATTTATTGTTTATCTTACCAAAAGAGCAACTGGAAAATCTTTAAAATTTTTTCCAATATTCCGGTCTTCAACAAATGCCTCACTTCCATCATGATGAGCTTCAGAAACTTTTTCAGATTGTATTTTTGCTGTACCTACAAAAGAACAAGTTTATTTTACACAATGAAAATAAGGAGTGACTTAATGCTTGAAACAAATTCATCTTTCAAGTGCAATATTACAACAAATGCTCCATTTCCCGGAAAAGACTTTGTGTAGGTTTTGCTGGACAATGCAGTGATACAGAGTACAAAACTGATAAATAATGCTTTTCTATGGAAAATAGAGCTTTGGAGCATCACAGCAAAAACATCAAGGGCAAGAATGAGAATTCTTGGTGGTATCAGGCCCATCAAAAAAGAATTCAGATTTACTAAACCCTGTAATGGCCATTTCTTCCCCCATACTTTTCCTTCTCTTCTTATTTCAGACATTCCCCACACAGAAAGCTTTAAAATATTTTGGGAAGAGCCTGTACTACATTTTACTAACATAAAATGTTTTGTAAAGTTCCTGAAGTGTAAGCCCATCCTAGGATACTTGGATCCAGCTTTCACTGCTCTACCCATACATTAAGGCAGGAGGTTACACCTGAATCAAAGACTACTATACAAGACTAAATGGAATTATTTAGCAGGAATTATTGGGTCCTGAGCAGTCTGAAAAAGTAAAATAATTTATTTAAATTCTTAACTATTGGCTTAGGGGCATAACATGAGGCAACTGTTACTTTGAAAACTTTAACCACCACATTCCCTACTTCCCTTGCCCTCATTTTATTTCTACTAGACCCTGAATCCTCCTTCCCAATCCCATTTCCCAGTAAACCATTCAATAACCCTCTAACACTCAATTGTCTGCCTCCTGTCCAACAAGCCTAGAATTTCACTACTTACCTGTTACACAGGTTTAATTAATATTCTAAACACAAGACATTATTCCTGTTTTACCAATGACACACTAAAATCATAGAGTAATTAAATTAATTACTTGGTGTTACACAGTAAGCTAAGTGAGTAGAAGAGAACTTTAGAGTACCCATTCCCGAAGTACTGCTAGCCAAAAGCTCAAACTCCCTTCTAACTTAGTTGGTTAACAATGAACATTTACCTGGTAAGTGCTTTGGAAAACATGAAAATGGTACTATCAGAAGCCATGTTCCAAGACAGCACAAGAGAAATGCTATCCACCAAGCTCCAAGCCAACGTGGGTCATCTGGATCAATCTCTGTGCTAGAAAAGATAATATGGAAAATGTAGATGTAATAATGACAAACATCTTCTATTCATACAGAATATTGCCACAGATTACTGTGGCCTTAAGAGCTATGCATTCAGTTTCTCCCATGGCATTAAGAAAAAGCCTATCAGGTACAATGCTTTTTCAGCATTGTTTTCTGGACCTATTAAATGTTATAGTTTTACTTTTTTATACAATCAGAACATTATAAAAATAATCAAATAAAAATGGAGGCTCTTGAACCAGAATGTACTGGACTGACTAATAAGGGAGCAAGAAAAAACAGATCTTGCTAGGATGCAATGTCACCACCACATCATTAATCACTAAATATATGTTTAATACTATTCAAAACAACTTTAAATCGCTTTACCATCAGTGGATTTTTATACAAGTCAAATCTGAATTGGATACTAGTGCCATCACACTGGAGTTGCATGGCTAAAGTCACAAAAAGTCAGGAAAACGAAAAAGCAACGATAGTTCATCCAAATCAGGATTGTACCAATTGCTATATTCGATTGGTCCAGTGATCATCTAGTCCTGTATCTTATTACATTTCAGGAATAGATTCTACAAAGAAATCCCCACTGAATAAGTTTCCATTATGTGACATGCCCAGGAGAGAGGTTTCTTCCTAATCCCAAGAAATTAGTGGTTGGTTTATGTCCTAAATCACTGAGGAATGATATCACACACAGATTTTTTTATTTTATCTAATGTCACTGTGGAAATCCTAGAACATAACCAGTGAAATGAAACAAGTGAGATCCCACTCTTCATAGTCATCACTAAAGGAAGTCTCTGGATAGAAAATACTGATTGTCTGAAATTTAGTTGCTTCATTCATGCACTTAGAAGGCAGGTTTGGTCTTACTTTAAAGATGATAAATAAAAGTGATAACCACCATCTCCAAAAGTTGAAGCTTGGCTCATGCCCCTGATTAGGAGGAGTAACTTTTCCCTACCAAAAAGATTAAAGTTTAGGTCTCTTTTCTTAGAAGTCAAGAATGTTGCCCAACAGGCCACAGTGTTTTCAAAAAGGCCCACAACACAAATAACCTAATGCTCTTTGAAGGAATGAGTTATTAAAGAGACTGAAGCTGAGCTGAGCTATTCACCCTCCATATCCTCAACAATGCCATAGGAAGTACCTGAAGATTTTAGTAGATTATTTAGGTAAAAAAGATCAATACAAATAGCACACTGTGCATGGAACAGAAGAAAACCAGAATGCTGCCTTACCTTGTTTGAAGAGGGGCATCAATATAGATTTTAAGCAGCTGCCCTCCTAATACATAGCCAAGGGCAGGACCCAGCAATGACATGGCATAGCCAATTCCTAAAGAGAAAGAAAAAGAAAAAATATTTTCCATTTTATGTCTCACTAGGACATACAATTCTTCAATGTAAAGTTAAAGAAAAAATTAAGCCTATTTCAGATCACAGTAAAGGTTCACAAACACACAAAATACATTTGCAGGGGAAGAAAAATCACATACTGACTTTAAATGTAATGATTTATGCAAGATTTGTAAAAATCAAAATATACACTTATCAATTATATTATGAATCTCTTTAACATTATCTCTTATAGCTATTATTTAAGAAATAAGGTGGGTAAAGTAACATCTTTTATTGAAACAACTTCTGGCTATTTGGGTGGCCCTGCCATGATGCAATCTACTTCTCTGGTGGAGTGCCTCGTTTGATTAAAATGGTTTTCTGCGCTAATGTGTATATCCCAGACTTTCTCCTCAGAGCATATTCTGTGCTTGGCTGCATTGGGGTTGCTACTGGATCAATGAAGGCAGGTGTGGTGACCTGCAGTATTGCTTTATATGATGGTCTGTAGGGTTGCACTGTTGACACTGATTGTGGTGTCCAGGAAGTGATATGGAATGGAAACTTTGCATCCCTATTGTGTGAAAGAATTGCAGAACAAATAGCTAATTTCTTGAATTATATGGGGGGGGGAGGGAGGGAAGAGAGAGAGAGTGAGTGTGTGTGTGTGTGTGGTGTCAAAGCACTTGAATCTGCCATGTTAGGTAGCATTATCTAGTATTTTTAGCCCTAAATTTAAATGGTTTAAAGTAAAAAAAAAAAAATACCACTCTGAGCACTTAAATTATTAAGAGAACACATATATAGCCTGGAAATTCTAAGCCTGGAAAGGCCTATACTTTAAGAATTTTGGTGTAGTTTTACCATTTTGCTAATTACAGGAGTTTAAAAACAAAGAATCAAAATCAGTGTATATGTACATGATAGTCAGAGGCCTTATTCTTAAGGCTTTTCACTAAGTGGCAGGGGCATCCATAAGTTGGGATGCATTCTAAACCAGTCACATTGAAATAAGACAATTTGGTACTTGACTCCAGATAAAGGAAATAGACTAGAAGATTTAAAGGTTGATAGACTTCTATCTGGCAAGGATCCACTTATCAATAGTTGAGGATGTGAAATTCTCTTTTTTGTATTGTTTTGTTATTATGCTCCTAGTCTCTCTATTGTTTATCTGTATTGCCCCTGTCTGGTTCTTTGATTGTTTCTATCTGCTGTATAATTTTGCTGGGTTTAAATATATTAAGGTTGCAGAATGTAATTGGTTAGATAATCATGTCACACTATGTTAGAATTAGTTAGTTAAATTTCAGTAAAATGACTGGTTAAGGTCCTCCTGAAAATGTTACTATATACATTGGGAGAAAACAGGAAGTAGGTTGAAAAAATAAGGAAACAAGGAAAAGAAACTGGATTCATGCTTTCTGGAAGCTAACCACATTGAATTACGTACATCTCTGGACTTGGGTATTGCTATTCTCTGTTCATGTGAGGAGGGCCAAGGAAGTGGGAAAGTGAAGGGATAAGAAGTTGGTGTCTGCGTCAGCAGCTCTGACAGCAATAAATAACACGTGAAGCACAATAAAGTATACAGCTCCCAGTTTACTGAAGGTCTAAATGATTCAAGAGCATGGCCCTGTATGCTTTCAGCATAACTTGCTAAGTCATTGAGGGGGAGAAGGAGGGCTCTTTTGTCTGCCCAAAGAAGCAATACAGACAGTTCTCTCTAGTTTTGCAAGGCAAGAGAATAACAAGCAGCATGCTTTCTTGATTTTGCCTTAGAGCAGTGTTTCCCAATTGGTGCTCCGCGGAACCCTGAGGTTCCGCGGAGCAAAACGAGGGGTTCCGCGAGGAGCGGGCGCTCCCCTGCCCCCTCTGAAAAAGAGAGAGAGAGAGCCGGCTAGCCAGCAGAGGCATGGGCGGCGAGTTGTGTGGGCTCGTGGTGCCCATGCTCCAGCAATATTTGGAGCTAGAGCGGGTCCCGACCCTATACCCCCCGCGAGTTCTCCCACCCCGGCCCCAGAGCGTCTCTCCCCCGTCCCCGGACCCGTCCCTGCCATGTGCAACCTTCTCTGAGCTCCCCCTTGCTGGCTGCTGCTGCCCTGCACAGCGCGCTCAAACCAGTGGGTGGGGAGACGCCCGGACGTGACGTAACGTCACGGCCCGGGATTTTAAACTTGCTGGGTGCTGTGTTGCGCCGCATGGCTGAGTTGCGGGTTCGGAGTCCGGGGACAGAGCACAGACTCCGGCCCCGCAAAGTGGAAGGCAGAAGGTATGGGAGAGGGAGGGAGAGGGAAGGGAAGGGGCTTGTGCAGAGGGAAAGGGGAAGGGCTGGGAGAGGAAGGTGCTTGTGCGGAGGCGGAGGGGAAGGGAAGGGGAAGGGGAAGGCACCAAAAGGACAGGGGTGGAGGAGAGACAAATGCCAGGGGGCCAAGTGCAGACAATGAGGAAAAGGGCAGGAGGAGAGGTGTCAGTGGGAGGGGACAGGGTGATGCTGGGAGGAGAGGGGAAGGGCATTGGGGCTAGAGGGGTGAGGGGAGATGCTGGGAGAAGGCTTGAAAGAAGGGGTGGGCATGAGGAAGGCTGGGATGGAGCAAGTCATGTGAGAGGGCACAGGGGCATGAGGGGAATGGGGGCAGAGGGTGGTGAGGGTGGGCATCAGGAAAAATGGAGCAAAGGGGGCAGGGGAAGTGAGGGAAGGGGGAGGCACCAGGAGGGTGTAGGGGTAAGAGAAGGTGCAGGTGCCAATGGATTCTGGGGGTGAAGCAGAAGGGCAGAAACCTGCAGTGGAGGGACCACCATCAAAGGAGAGATGCAGGGCAGGTTTGTAGAGGGAGGTGTTAGAAGAGGGGATGAGGAGGGGTAGCTCACATGATCAGAGTGAGGCTACTGGAGAAGTGGGCACAGGGAGGAGAGAAGGGCTGGTGGAGGGGGCAGGTTGCAGGAGGGCTGAGGACAGTGAGAAGAGCAGGAGTCAGGACAGCAGAGGAGGGTGAGGAGTGGGGGGCAGCAGGCACCAGGGAGCTGATGGCGCAAGGGGAGGAGACATGGCAGCAGAGGGAAAAGGTAGAGGTTTAAAAATATTTATTAATAACTTGGGTGGCACATCCAAACAAGCCACATGAACTCAATACTGGTGCACAACACAGAATTCATTGTGCTCATGTGAGGAAACTCTTAGGCTATGTCTACACTGGTTGTTTCTTCCGCAAGAACATCTTGCGCAAGTGTTCTTGTGCAAGAACACATCCACACTGCCATGTGCGAGCTGTGCTTTTGCACAAGAGCATCTATGGCAGTGTGGACACTCTCTTGCCCAAGAAAGTGCCGATGGCCATTTTAGCCATAGGGCTTTCTTGCTCAAGAAATTCATGTTGCCTATCTACACTGGCCTCTTGCGCAAGAATAGTTGCTCAAAAGGGCTTATTCCTGAGTGGGAGCATAGTAGTTCTTGCGGAAGAAGCCCTGATTTCATACATGAGAACGTTAGTGTACTTGCGCAAGAACACACGGCCAGTGTAGACAGGCAGCAAATTTTTGCACAAGAGCGGCCGCTTTGGCGGAAGATCGTGCCAGTGTAGACACAGCCAAGGGGCAGGGAATCAGCACTGGCTCAGCATGTCTACATGGGTTGGGGGAAGGTGCAGGAAAACTGAGCTCAGCTGGGTTGCAGAGTGAGAGTGTGTGTGTGTGTGTGTGTGTGGCTCAGAGCTCAGTTTGACTGCAGGAGGAGGGAGGTGCCGGGAACCGGGGCTAGACTCAAGGGGAGGGAGGGGCAGGGAATCGGCTCTTGGCTCAGCAGTTTTGTGGGGCTTGGAGGAGGTGCAGGGAAACAGGGCTCAGCTGTGCTGTGGGGGAGGCATGCAGAGAACCAGTGCAGGGGTCAGCTGGGCTGAGGTGGATGGGGAAGGGCATCCAGAACAGATGGGCAGCTCAGCTGGGCTGTGAGGGGCTGCAGGGAACTGGTGCTGCACTCCCTTGGATTGTGAGGGATGGTTTTGGGAGAAGTGCAGGGAACCAGCAGGGGTGGGCAGCTTAGTTCGGTTGCAGGGGATAGAGGTGCAAAGAAGCCTGAGTGGGAAAGGGGGAGACCAGGAGCCCTGAAATGACCTCCTGGTCCCTCATCTGGGACCAGTCAGGTCTAGAGGGTGCCAGATCAGGGAGGTCCAACTCCTACCCAAGTCCCCTCCTCGCACCTTCCCTCGTAGCCAGACACCCTACATCCAGCCTGCTTCTGCACTCTACCTACCACACAGACCTTGTCCCCTTCCGCCCCCCAGCTCCCTCCCAGATCCTGCATCCCATCCCTATCCCGCTCTTTGGCAGCCCTGCCATCCACCCTAGCACCGCCCTGGCCCCAGCACCTTGCCTCACACCCCAGGACTCAGCACCACCCTGGCCCTGGCCCAGGCCCCAGCACCCTGCCATCCATGCTAGCACCCAGCAGCACCCTGTTCCTTGTCCCAGCACCCTGCCAGTCACCCTAGTACCCAACAGGACCATGTCCCTGACCCCAGCACCCTGCCACCTGCTTGCCCCAGCACCCTGCCACCTGAGCCAGCATCCTTCCACCCAGCAGCACCCTCTCCCAGCCCCAGCACCCACTAGCACTCTGTCCCCTACCCCCACCAGCACATTTGGAACCACATTAGTGAGGCGTGGGGGTTTTTGGAGGAGGTTTTTTTGTTTGTTTTTTTGCATCTCACTTGTGTGGCCCCAACTGACTTTTCTGTGGGTCAGTGACCTTTGACTCAAAACAGGTTCCTCACCCCTCTCACATATAAAGACAATGCTAAAACCTTTTGAGTTTGACATAATATTTTATTTAAAAATGAAGCCTGGCCAACAAGCTCCCAATTGGGACCAAACCCCCCATTTCACTGCAGACCTCCCTGATAACACTCCTGCACCACCTGACCCCAAATCTGAGCCTATCATACACTGGAACCCCCTGTCCTGAGCCTCTTACATCCCCAAACTCCTGCATCCCCACATCCTCAGTCTTCTGCCACAACATTCCTCCACCATCCACACATCACAAATCTGTGTCCTGAGCCCATCATACTCACAACCTTCTTGCCCTGAGTCCCTCACATATCCAGCCCAAACTCCTGCACCCTCACATCCACAAGCCCTGGCTTGCTCAGCACCCCGACCTTCCACCTGAGCCCAACACTCCCCAGCCTAGAGCCCCCTCCCCGAGCCAACAGCCCCTTCTCCTGCATCCAAATTCCCTCCCAGAGCTTGTACTTCTCACCCCTTCCCACACCCAAATCCCTCATTCCCACCCCACACCTCACTCTCGCTAGGTTGAGACAGGTATAAGGGCTGGGGATAGCAAGTGATGGAGAGGAGGGGAACAAAGCGGATGAGGCCTCACGGAAGGGAGATGGGGGGGGAGGGGTGTCTCGGGGAAGGAATGTGATTTTCATGAATTGGTGGGTCCCTCTCTCCTCCCCACCCACCTACCCCCTCCTTTTTTTTTTTTTTTTTTTTGCTTGACAAACCTAGGGGTTCCTTGAAATTCTGAAAAGCTGAAAAGGGTTCCTCGGCCAAATAAAATTGGGAAACACTGCCTTAGAGCATATCTAAAGAGGTTCTCTTATTTCAGGCTAGTACAGATTAGCCAACTTGATTAAATAGCAGTGAAGACTCAACAACTCTTCTTTTAACTTGTCAGCAGCTCTATATACTTTAGCTTGAGCTGCTATTAGTTCTCCAAGTTAATATGTCTTAATAGCTATTTTAATCCAAATCAGCTAACCCATTTTACCTAACATTAACATACTTTTCCCTCTGTTCAGTGTAAAGTATGCTCTTAGTCTTTTTAAGGCCTAATTGCCACAATATCAGAGTATCCTACACTATGGTGGAGAACAGAGAGACAGACATTAACTTTCAACTAAGTATACATGACTAATTATGCGGAAAGGACTTTTGCTAAAATTCTGTATGCAAGCAAGGACTGAAGGACTGCTGCAATGCAGCTAGCTGAAGTTGTTTAGCCCTGCAAGATAATTAACTGTTGATATGTAAACATAGCTCATGCTGGGATGGGGAAGAAAGCCAGGGTGCGGTTATGTAAATCCAATTCAGCCAGGGCTAATGGAGGATCAGTTGTTAGAATGGAATGTGGTATATTGTAACTAATTTGGCTGTTGTGGGGTCACAAACCATGCTACCCCGAAATGTAGGAACTGTAAAATATGACACTAGTGCTTGCAGGAGAGACACCATCATTGTAAGGGGTCTCAGATAAACAAGCCTTCCCCATCCAGAGTTGAGTGAACTGAGTTTGGGGTGGGGGGAGAAAGGCTTGTGCTAGCCTGCCAGGTGTGAGCTGTAAGACTGGTTCAACCTGTTTCTTTTCCCCCCTGTTCTAAGGTAGACCTAAAGCAGACTCCATCAGGAGTCTTTTGTTATTCCAGTGGAAGCTGGAATCTTTTGGCCAGCCTAGGTGGTGGCTAAGAGTTGAAATCACTGGTTTGGCCTGGAGCCAGACCCATTGTGACCAGTGGGCAGCTGGTAGGAGCAGCGGCTGGCGGGAACGACCAGCAGGTGGCCAGCAGGGTGGCTGGCAGGAACAACCGGCTGGTGGCCAACAGGGCAGCTGGCGGGCACGGTGGGCGGCTAGTAGGAGCAGCGGCAGGCGGCCAGCAGGCTGGCAGAGCAAGCAGACCACAGAAGCAGCACAAAGGTGGCATGGCCTCAGGCTCAATGAGTGGAGTCATTAGGTTGATGTGTTGGGGTCCGCACTGACTGAACAGAGCTGTAAGTGGAGCAGCGTACAGAGAAAGTTTGGGTAAGTGAATGGAACTCTTACATTGTTGGACTAATGAGCCTGAGACACAAAGGACATCGCTCAATCCATTGGGCTGGGACAGTTACTCGTGGGGGGGTTATGAACTCTGTTCATGGTATTTTCCCAAGCTAATGTCATGTGACCTCTCTCCCTCTTTCATATGACCTCTCTCCCTCTTTTCTACACTCAGACTCTGTGCTTGCAAGTGGGAAAGCATTGCCTCTCAGAGGCGCCCGGGCTGTGTGAATTTCCCAGGCTACTGGGTGGGGGCTCGAGCCAGTTCTGTGTAAGATGGATGAAAAGGGACTGCTAGATATTGAACCTGTCCCTGGCTGCTGCCAGCACTACTTGGCAGAAGGGTTACATGTATAATTTTTTTCACTTTTGTTGAATCAGGGATCTGGCCTAGCCGTGCAATTTTCTTGTAGGCCGACATTGCTACAGCGGGGAGGACAGCCACCATGGGCCCCACAACAAGGTGTGTGTGGAGCCCCAGCTCTGTGCCCTCAGAAGGTACAGAGCTGGGGACAGACTGCGATGAGCCCCTCGCTGTCCCCTCCTCCCCCCGCAAGTCCTCAGAGCGGCACTCCAGCAGCTACTCAAAGGGGCCCAGACCTCCAACTGCCACCACTGTTACTACAGCAATGCTGGAGCTCTGGGTCTCTTTGAAAACTGCCAAGCCCCAGGGCAACTGCAACCTTTAGCTCCTCCTCCCTCTCCCCATGAGCAGGCCTGCATTTCTGGATTCAGTATGCTAAGGGTAGGACTATGTTTCTTAGCTATTTAATGCTATTGGAATTATCTCCTTAGATACCCAACATAAAATACTGACCATACTGAAAAACTCCCACTGACTTCAGTGAAGCCAGGATGTCTACCAAAACTGTTAGGACCCTTAGATCCAGGAGACTTAGGATAAAACTTTAAAGGACCAACAATCATGAATAGGAACTCTAACTTCTGAGCATGTGGGACAGACAGTTTTACCTGTCTAATAACTGCTAGTCTGCATCATAAAATGTCAGTAGAAATCAAGTTACTTTCTTTTCATATCAAATTAAACTTTTGTTTTGGAATGCACTTAAAATGTGCAAATGGAAAGAAAAGAATGCAACATAAAACTTAAATAAATTTGGTAAATACCTAAAAAATGATGTACCAGAGGCCTCTCTGTGCCTAACAAAAGCTTAATTAAAAACAGGTCCCCAAGTTCAAAAACAAGCACATATCTCTGCTGATATTTTATTATAGCTCAAACATGGAAATATGAACGTACTTAGTTATTTAATACATTTTTTTAAAATTTTGTTATGTTGTTAAAATAGGCTACTTTTTAAGATGACACTACTTTTTTCTTCTATAAATTCAGATGTTAATCTGAAGTCTAGAAATCTATGTCATCAACTCTTCAAAAGTACTGGCCCTTTAGATTTGGTTTTAGAGCTAGCAATGAAGTGTAATGAGCAAATTACTTTTTTTATTTGTTTTAAAAACTCCCCTGGAATCATTTTGCAACACTTTCCTGCTCTACAGATATTTCTTAAATATTCTAGTGTGTGTCAAATTTTGCCCCCCCCCCCCGTCATGTGAGCAGTCCAACAGTATTCAAAATGGGTCTGACAGAATTTGTGTACTCGGAACCACTCTTTAGAATAACTACATAAGCATCAAACAATTTTGAACAACTTTCACATTAAAGTTCAAAGGTACAGTACAAGTTTAATTGATTGATTAGTTTTGAGGAAATCAACTAATTTGAAAAGGCTTCCCCTAGAGCCATTAGAATAAGGATTATAGATTTAAGTATTCTGGATGGACGTTTGAGTACAGAACTGAAACCTTAATGAAATCTAATTCTAGCATTAGTTACAATTACTAATATGTCCTGCAGCATATTATTAAAAGAAACTTGAACAATATTTCAACACAATTAACTCGCTCCTTTATTAACCTGAGGAAAGAAGTGACTGCTGAATTCACAAGTAAATTATGGTGATTGAAGGAATTATTTTGATAAGTGTGGAGGAAGGCTTGACCACTATGAAATAGAGGGGAAAAACATGTGAGTTGCTTTGTCACAGGGTACCACGTGGAGCAGATGTAGTCTTGATTCAAAGGGGCCAAGACACTAAGCACTGAGAGGGTACCAACCACCCACAGAAGCACTCCTCATCCTGGGTATGTGGAACCTAAAGAGTGAACCAACATTCACCCTGCAGCAGCAGCTCCAATTCCATAGGGCTAGACCCAGCTCTCAGCTCTTCACATTACAGCCTAGCATATGGGGTTGCAGCACCACTCAGGTGTGATCTAACTACTCCTCCAGAATGAGGAAAGATGATGCAACCATTAAACAATACTGTAGGAACAGGTTTTAACCCACTGTGATAGCCAGCAGGCCCTTAAACTATGGTCTCTGGCTAAACTTTCTAGAGGCCTTCTGTTCAGCTGGCCGAAGACCCATAAGGCCTAACTGGTCTGGCTAAAGCCTTGAGTTCAGTGAGAACAAAGGATGAGCATAAAAAAGCAACCCTACCTGTTTATCCTAAAGTAGAGAGCCAAAGAAGCATAATATTAAGTAGGAAATCATAACTAAACTCTCATATCATAAGTTTCACACACCCATGCAAAGCCAAAGCCCTGGAAGGGACCTCAGAGTCTGGGCCATTCTCCCAAGAAAGAAACAACAGCTGCCTTCTCAAGGTCAACCAAGAATCATTGCTAAGGAACTAGAGATATTGCCCCCCTTCACGAGCCCAACTTGCAAATCTATTAAAGGTATACTTTAAATAATTGCTTGCTGCGTATCTCATTTTGTTTTGTTTTTTGCTCTATACCCCTAGATAAGCACCTATGGACCATACCTATCACCTATCGGGGAAACACTGTTGCCACTCCTACGCATCCCAAGTGGAATGTAGCTATGCCTTGCACATTTTGGGGGAAGGGATGGGGACATATACTTGTGTTTCGCAATTGTGTTAACCTGAGCTGTGGGCGGAGTTACTACGTAATCTTTTAGATTTTTGGCTTATTGGCTCATATCTTGCTGCTAGAACCTATCCAGGGGCTCGGGCACGCCCACCCCGTTGTTTCACTCCGCCCATCAGCTCCCTTTATAGTATCTTGTAATCATTTATTTGGCAGTGTCCGCTGAGCCCAAGTGGCAAGGTGACACTCCACCAGCACTGTGTGTAATAAACCCTACTGCTTGAATCTACACGGTTTCTACATTTTTGGTTTCCAACAAATACAGTAGGAAGTGGCTGTTGAATAGATAGTGTTTAGCTATGACAGTTTGGCTCTTCTATTTGAGAGTAGATGCCAACTTTAGCTACTGCTAGTTTAAATTTGAGCAGTTTAGTACCATGTTAAAATCTCAATTTCTCAACTTATGTTGGTTACATAAGAAAATAAAAGGTTGGGTGAATTGTTCTAGATATTGTAGGATTTCTCCTCATCCACCCCTATTAAATAAAAATAGCCATTCAACAAAATTTACAACCAGCTGAGATAATAAGCATAGGCTTGCCTGTTTCCAAAAAGAAACCATTGCAGAAACAATTTCTATATTAAAAATCGGTAAGCAACCAAATCTATTACTTCAGCTCTTTAATGAGAAGTATTGTGTTTACAACATTTATGATCACTTTCTTCTAGCAGGCTTTTTAATTACCATTTTATAAAGTGCTTATTCAGGAATCATTTGCTACCAGTTTAAATTTTAAAACAATATTACCTATATAGAGAGAAGATTTGTGTTTCGGAACACTATCATCAATGAAGGCTGTGCCAACAGTGTACAAGGGAGTTCCTCCAACTCCCAGCAGCAGCTGTGCCAGGATGAAGACATAGAGGTAGTTGGAAAGTGAAGATTGTTTGCTGGTATTGCAAGTGAAGTTAGCATTCCTAGTTCCTGATACTGGACAGGTATCTGAAAACACAAGCATAGAGACATTAATAAAGTGCAGCTGACTGTATCATCATCTAATTTGTGCTATGAAATAGAAAGATAAGGAAGCAAGTGCATAATGCCTTCTATAATTAATACCACTGGATTACTCAACTCCTAATCTTCTAATGCCAGCTCTTGCTACCGTTTTCCTGAGCACATCAGAACATGTCAACTGAACATCTCTGTACCACAATATTCCAATATGAAAAATGAGGATCTCTCCCCACCAGCCAAAGAAGAGTGGGAGATTTGTTTAAAAAAAACCACCTTTTTTATTATTTTTGGTTGCCCAAATACACTGAATTAAATCTCTGGTTTGGAGGAGGAGTTGTTCATGCAACAAGATAGCAAATAGAATTATCTGATACCACTGTAACTTACAATGCTCCAAGTTAAAGAACAAAATATAGAAAAAATGCACTTTAAAACAGAGGTTATTCTTTATCAATCAGTAAATCTTTATCTAGCTAATATGGATAGGCACAAAGACACTCTCCATCCCTCCATCACTTAAATGTCTGAGAAGACTGGGGTAGTTGTAGTAGAAGAAAACTCTGAATTTTTTTTTTTAAGTGACCCAATATTTCTCCCCTGGAAAGAAAAAAAATAGGTTTGTAAGGGTTTTCCTATTTAATAGGTTATATCTAGCAATCTCCCCATGACAACAAATATCATTGATTTAACTCAAACATAGAATGAGGAAACTATATTACTCGGATTTCTCTCACATACACACAGGGCAAGAAAAGGAACTGTGTTAATGCACACCTTCTTTCTGGTACACAAAAATTAGTTATGTGTAAAAGTTAGCTTTTCCTTCCCTCTGGTATATTACTATTTTTCCATAGACATCAAACAGCCTTAATCTTATTTGACAGACTAGAACTGGAGTATGAGCAATATTCTTTGCAAATGTCTGCATATACCTGTATGCATGTGCAACCCTGAAAAAGGAAAATCCCATTCATTTGTCAGAATGGCTGTACTGGCTACTTCTCAACTATTTAAAAAAAATGTTTCAGAACACTTACTGTAAAGAAAAAAATTATGTAAGTAGGTTTTATTTAACCACAGTATGCCAACCAAGTATTCAGAATCATCCCTCCAGGAGCATGACTAAATATTACTTTTTACACTGGTGTTTTATGAATGAAGCCAAAGGATACTTTTTGGCCCTAACAGTGCTGACAAAGGAGCAATACAGCTGGTACAATATTTCATTAACAAGCTAGTGATATATTCAGCATCAGAAGAGAGTAGAAATTACCTAGTGATCATTCAGAATCTAACATGAAGGGTTAGGCAGGAAAAGCTATTATGATTAAGTCTATTATCCTCACCATTATCCTTTCGTCTTCCAAAGTCTTTAAAGTTGCCATATATATTCACTTCATATTGACACATTAGCCTGGTCAATTGGCATATTTTGATACTAAAATTTCCATTAAGTCAGATGAGGCAAATTTTCAGTTTAAGAGAATTTGTTACCCAAAAAACCTACACACACTTTGTGTTCAATGCTCCTTTCAATTTATACTCTAGGAGAAGGGCTGAAACTCTTGGAATATGGCAGATGTCTGGCAGAAACCAGGTCCTAGAAGAAGTTAACATTAATAAAAATAGCATGGATACTTCCAGAGAGGGTAGACCTGCACAATCTTGGTGAAAGGATGTAGAGTACTCAAATAGCAAAAAGGATCTTAAAAGGCTGTAGAAGGAAGGGCTCCTCAGGGGTAGCTGGGTTAGCAAGTTCTTCCTTCTTTGAAGGGGAAAATCCCTGCACTGGAAGGAAAAAATTCAGCACCAACTTTTCTAAGTGGGCCTCCATATTTTAGGTTATTATTCTCCTCCTGTAGTATTTTTGGACAAGAGTAGAATATTAGAAATGTTTTAACCCTTTTAATTAACCCAAAATAACCCCAGCTTTTTATCAATAAAAACTAGTATTCTTTACCATGATAAAAGATATTTTGGCATTTGAAGAGATATTAGAAACAGCACATGAATATGATTCAATAATTTTCTAGGAGTATTTATGTGTTTGTGGGTTTTCTACCTAAAATCCAATTGACCTGAGTCTAAGTTTAAACAAAATGTATCAAACTTTATTCTGTGGTACATGAAGTATTTTATGGTAGGATACATTGTAAAGATTTTGCTTTTACAGTATGTTAACAGCTCTAAATACTGCAATAACACCATATGTGATGACCCAGAGTACATTTGTAGATGTACATTAGGGATGTGAGAGTGTACATGTTTAAACGGTTAACCAGTGAACCTGGGCTCATTGTTTAACCTTCACAGTTACATACAAGGCCACCCTCTCTTTCCCCCTCCCTATGCTGCTGCCTCTGTATCAAAGGCAACAATGTGGGAGGGGGGAAGCAGGTGGGAGCCGGTGCTCGCAGGGAACCACCTTCCCACCTCCTCCCCATATGGGTAAACATGTAACCACTGAAAATTTTAACAGTTACACATTTACCAAAAAAAATGCATTTTAACATCCCTAACATTAATGCTAGATAAACTCAGTAATTATATAAAGTTTATCAGAGTTCTAGAGAATTGAAAGATAATCTCAGTAGTATGCCAACTGAATTTTTTATATATATATATATATATATATATACACACACCCACACACACACACACACACCAGATAGGGTCTGGCATTATACAAAAATCAATAATCAAGACAATCATTGATTCAGGGAGAACTAATAACCTAGGAGACAGACTTAAGAGACTTAAGATATCCTCAAAGATTCAAAAGAACAACCAATCTAAGATGCTTTTTTTAAAAAAATGGCTTATTTTTCTCTCATTTTTTCCTCACCCCACCACCATCCATTTGTAAACAAGTCATGGAAAAGTAGCTTTTAATGGAAAATTAATGAACAAAAGTGGAGCCTTAGACAGACGAGATCACTCCACACACAGAGGCTCCATAGGGGAAAACCACAAAGACACGAGTGGGCACATAGGGACTGGTATAATTGTTAGGCATTGTTATAGTGACATCAAAAAGTGAATTAAACGTGGAAAAGGATAATGAAATTATTACATTTAAATTTGTAGAAGGCACATTAGAATGTGTAAAACTTTGCATAAGAGAGATAAATGGAAGACTGAAGATCAGTTTTCCATTATGCGCACATAAATTTTGGCAAAACAAGTTAAACAGTACTTTCATTACACTATGAACTAGTATGGAGAAAGAAGTTCTTCCCTTTGGAAGATACACACACCTAAAGTTCCGAACATCAGAATACCTCTATATGAATAGGGCAAAGGAATGTCCACTGGATTCTGCCCTGCTTTCTTTACTTTTGTGAGAACTAAGTATGTAGTCAATTTAGCCAAAATCCATCCAAACAAGGATATCTAAATGCAATTTTCTGTTTTAAGTATGTTGTTCTGCTTGTCCACTGCAGACACTGTTTTGTGGTCAATTCTTGAAAAAACACCATCATAAGCTGTGATCTTCATTACAGTAAGAAAAACTTTCATTTTAATACACTGAATTCCAGTAGCTTAAGCAAATATATACATTTCACTACTTGGTGATGCACAATTGCCTCGATATATATCCAATTAACTCTCTTGCAAGCAAAATATGTAATCAATAAAACCTAAATTGCTATTGAGTAAAATATTTACAAGAAGGGAGCCAAGGTCCCTTTTTAAAGAAAACATTTGGATAATGTTGCTTATATAAAAAACTGCATTATTATTTACAACCATCTGCCATATAATGACATATTTTTCTTCAAGGAATACTGCTAAAAAATTAGTTTTGTGACTAACAGGTTCTCAACATTCACTCAAATGAACATCAAGTTATTTGATTTTAAATAAATTCACCCTCAAGTCACTCTTAAAAAACTTGGAATTATTTTGCAGCAAATATTCAGCATTTTTAATAATATCTTAAGGCACAGTTACCATTTTCATGTGTGACTAACTCCTACACTTACTTCACACAATCAGGCTTATGTAATGTTTAGCAATTTGACACTAAATCTAACTGCATTTAGAAACTTGTCTTTAGGAATAGGAACTTGCTATTCCAACTAAGGCAGAGTGAAAACAGAGGAAAAAAGGAGTCTGACTGGGAAGAAAGCAGGCAGTCATTTTTATTAACATTTGATCTTGTTTTATTACATTTTTTACAAAAAGAAAGACGTGTCAACACTGAGAGACCTAGAAAATGAAGCCCTCCCTTTCACACGCAGCTTTGAGTAGGCAAAGCTAATGCCTACTGGTTGATTGATCCTCCACAGTGCTCAACCAACAGGAGCCATCCTTTTTCTAGAAATGCCATCATAAAGTTCTTTTCTAATTACACTGCTGAGAATTGGAGAGGAAACGGAAAGCGAAGGAAGGCATTTGAAACAACGTGGTATTCATTTTGTTTAGGATTTAAAAACCTTAAACTGATTTCACATAGGCCACTAAACAATCCAAACACGAATTTTTACCCAGGGCAGACTGGCAGCGACCCTCTTCTACAGCATGGGACAAGGCATAAATGGGCCACTTGCTGGTTATAACTACAGTAAACAGTAGATGTTCTGTAACTTGAATTCTTTAAATCAAGATTGGATGACTTCAGTAACTCAACCATAAGTTATGGTCTATTACAGGAGTGGTTGGGTGAGGTTCTGTGGCCTGCAATGTGCAGGAAGTCAGACTAGACGATCATGATGGTCCATTATAGCCTTAAAGTCCATGAATACTATCATTACCAACCTTTGGCAGACTTGAACCTGTGATCTAGAAATAAAAGACTATATTCCATTTCTATGAACCATCCTGCCCTAGTAATTATACATAGGCAGCTATTCTGAAGATCTTTCAAATGGTTAAACCAATGAACACACACATGACTTATAAAGAAGCTAAACATTTTAATAATGTCACCTTACACTCACAGGCAAAGAGATTAAGCCATCAGTACAGTTTAATTGATTTTATGGTGCAAAATTATGATGGTGCTTTTCATCTTTTTGCATTACTCATGATGTCTTAATATATGGAGCATATTTGTGTTGCTTCATAATATGAAGTATCTATAAAATATTTATGGGTATAGACAGATATTCAACCACGTACTAGTCCAGGATTTGCAAGCTTTTTAATGTGTACTTTTTTTTAGTGCTTAGGAGTAAAGTTCCCATCTTTAAAAACCACAGCCTTCAGTTTCAAATGATTCCTTAGTGGGAAGCTGATGAAGCACAATAGGACACAAAAACGTCCATCAGCTAAAAGGATGAATAGAGATCAGGAGGCATTCAAACAGTGTGACTGGCTGGAAGGCAGTTAATGTAAACCAAATGGGTAAGCGTTTTTCCACTATATGACAAGCTATTACTAACAAATCTTAAAGGACTGAACCATCTGTACAGTTTCAAAATGCATATAATCAAGTACAATATTTAAGAATTGTATTTCAAATTTTGATTCTGAGCCAGGCCTGCCAATGTGGGAGGGGGGAGAACAAAGAAAGCAACTTCCCCAGGACCTGGCAATTAAAAAGGTCCTGAAGCTCCTGGACACCACCACTGCTACTGCCCCGCATCCTTTAAATTGCCACTGGAGTAATATGCAACAAGCACCAGGCAGTACTGTGGTCGGGGGGAAGGGGGAAAGACATGCCACAATCCAGGCAGAGCTAAGGTCTGGCTGAACCCTGTCCTGCCCCTTGCACCTGAGACCCCGCCCCTTCGGGGCTGTCAAGGCTGTCTGCTCCCCTGTTCAAAGCTCTTCATAGGACTGAATTCAGCATATAAGCTGAATGCGGACAAGGGGGATCCAGTAGATATAGTATACTTAGATTTCCAGAAAGCCTTTGACAAGGTCCCTCACCAAAGGCTCTTATGTAAATTACATGGCCATGGGATAAGAGGGAAGGTCCTTTCTTGGATTGAGAACTGGTTAAAAGACAGGAAACAAAGGGTAGGAATAAATGGTAAATTTTCAGAATGGAGAGGGGTAACTAGTGGTGTCCCCAAGGGTCAGTCCTAGGACCAATCCTGTTCAACTTATTCATAAATGATCTGGAGAAAGGGGTAAGCAGTGAGGTGGTAAAGTTTATGGATGATACCAAACTGTTTAGGATAGTCAAGACAGAAGCAGACTGTAAGGGACTCCAAGAAGATCTCACCAAACTGAGTGATTGGGCAACAAAATGGCAAATGAAATTTAATGTGGATAAGTGTAAAGTAATGCACATTGGGAAAAATAACCCCAACTATATGTACAGTATGATGGGGGCTAATTTGGCTACGACAAATCAGGAAAGAGATCTTGGAGTTATCGTGGACAGTTCTCTGAAAACTTCCACACAGTGTGCAGCGGTGGTCAAAAAGGCAAATAGGATGCTAGGTATTATTAAGAAAGGGATAGAAAATAAGACCCGGAATATCTTACTGCCCCTGTATAAAACTATGGTACGCCCACATCTTGAATACTGTGTACAGATGTGGTCTCCTCACCTCAAAAAGATATTTTGGCCTTGGAAAGGGTTCAGAAAAGGGCAACTAAAATGATTAGGGGTTTGGAACGGGTCCCATATGAGGAGAGGTTAAAGTGACTGGGACTTTTCAGTTTAGAAAAGAGGAGACTGAGGGGGGATATGATAAAGGTGTATAAAATCATGAGTGGTGTGGAGAGGGCGGATAAAGAAAAGTTATTTATTAGTTCCTAAATAGAAGAACTAGAGGACACCAAATGAAATTAATGGGTAGCAGGTTTAAAACTAATAAAAGAAAGTTCTTCTTCACACAGCGTGTAGTCAGCATGTGGAACTCCTTGCCAGAGGAGGCTGTGAAGGCTGGGACTATAACAGAGTTTAAAGAGAAGCTAGATAATTTCATGGAGGTTAGGTCCATAAAAGGCTATTAGCCAGGGGATAAAATGGTGTCCTTGGCCTCTGTTTGACAGAGGCTGGAGAGGATGGCAGGAGACAAATCGCTTGATCATTGTCTTCGGTCCACCCCCTCTGGGGCACCTGGTGCTGGCCACTGTCGGCAGACAGGATACTGGGCTAGATGGACCTTTGGTCTGACCCGGTACGGCCGTTCTTATGTTCTTATGTTCATCCTTGAGAAGTAAAAACTTTGCAGTCTAATGACATATTATTTGTGTCATTGATTGTGAACTCACTAGGAACATATCTCCTTCACAGTCTGCTGGGTCTTCTGAATTTGCATGTCCCCAAGATGCTTTATCTTGACTGTTGGTCTCAGTGCTCTAGCTTATATCTTCAGAAGCACAAAAGTAGAATATGTTACAGTGATGTTATTTACTCCTTTGTAGCTAAGGTTATCAGCCTTTCTAATAGGAGTCATTTTTCAGGAATTTGTGACTCAACCATTAAAGTTTTACTCAGATCACTGGCAAAGTATGTACTAAAAATCTGCAAGATACGTGTGTGTGTGTGTGTGTGTGTGTGTGTGTGTGTGTGTAAAATAATAAAAATAAAAGTCACATAGCACCCCATATTAGTAAATCACTGAGTTAACACACACACCTTGAATATTTAATAATGAGTACAAATTATAGATGGCATTCTGAAGAGAATTTAAAATTCAGACTAAACCAAGATTAATTATTTTAGTGATCAGCCACCTTTGTGAAAATCTTACACCTAGTTTTACCTGTCAGTTTTCACTGCCTTTTTTCCATAAATTTTCTTTCCCTCTCACGTAATTCAAAGGAGCACCACCATCACTGCACTAAATCGCTATCTTTAAGTGCCAACAGACTCTTGAGATTACAGTGCAGCCCCATGGAACAGTTCAATGTAATTTTTCTTTATGTTTAAGCCTAAGATATCCTCTTGGAAGAGTTTTAAATCACTTTCAGAAGCAAAATAAAATGTCTGATAACAGAGCTATCATGGCATTCCATTACAAAACAAAAATGAAAAAAAAAGTACAGAGCTCCTGACACAACATGTTCTAAGTAATTTCTTATATAAAAACACTGATTAGAAAATAAAAAGTTGAAATCATTACTCCTCAGTCCAATCCTTTATTTTGTTTGGTAGATTTGCTAGGTTTTCCTGCCTTTGCACATCTGTGAATTTAGTGCATTTGAATGGTATTTATAATATACAGCACAGAAATTTGAAGTCCTATAGCCATAAAAAAATCACCACTTCAAAGCATCCCAGCTGTAAACTACAACCAGCACTTATTTTGTGTGTGCATAGTCACCTAGCCAAGTGATGGCATCATCACTGGCATGATGGAGTTCTTCTAGACCACCGCTGAACCTAGTCAGCAGGCATTCATTGACACTATACATCACTATTTGTGTTGCACTGCAGTGCACAAAAGGCTATCACAAAACATCCCAGCAATACTGGTTTGCTGCACAGAAACTTGGCCCAGTCTGGAATCTTCTCAACAGGCACCACTAGTGACACGGCAGGTCAAAAACAGATGGGTAGATTATGGGATCAGTGACGAAGGACTGGCTGGGGAATGTAATAGATATCAATTCCTCTTGCCAGAGTATTTCCACTCCAACATCTTGGCACACCAGTTGAGATCGTGATGTGATGGCAAAAACTTGCAGCTGGCAGTTTAATTAAAGTCACTGTGCAGCAGCAAGCTTGGATTGGTACATACTTTCTCTAGTAACTGGCCAGTGACAAAATTCTCATTTGATATTGAGGAGGAGTAACATTGCGCAGAACTGGAAATCACAAAGGTGGCATTGGATGCAGAGTTCCAGACATAATGCACGTAGTGGCGTGCAACTGTGCATCTATCAGTTTGGTATGTGACGATCGACTCCTTATTGGTGTGCAGAACTCAACCACAGCATACCAGTTTCCACACTTGATGCTACCCAGTGTCTGTTACAGCTGTGTTACAGTGAATGATTCTGGGCAGCTTCTAATAAAACAGGGTTTTCATTCCTCACACCTTTTCTACAAAGGTGTTCTGGCCACTTTAAGTACCTGGTTGGGTGTCACTATAGGTCACCTAAATGCAGGTGGCTGCTGCATGGCTCAATAGCTTTGGAGCAGACTCCAAAACTTGTTGGAGCATGTAAACACATCCTCTCAGTCATCTCCTCCCATATGGCTCGGCAAGCAGAATCTAATGATTCTATCAGATGGTCAGTCACATCTCAGTTACCAGATGTCTCATGCTGCTTGAGCAAGGCCGTGCTCTCCTTATCAAGACAGGGAGATGTAGACCAGGCAGCAACTGCATGGGATGGCTCTGCAGACTACTTTGTAGATAGAACCACAGAAGCAACATTAGGTCTTGTTTTCTGAAATATGCCGGACTGATATCGTCAACAGTCTCTTCTCCAGTGCTTCTCAGTATTTTTCATAGTTGGGCTTTCCAAAGTTCTACCACTTCTTTTTGGACAACTGGGAGCTATAGCATGATATGGATTAGCAATGGTCTCTGTTGGCTGTGTGGAAAGTTATCCAAGACGTGGCATGTTGTTGGCTAAAGATGGCCATGAACTGAGCTGATGCAGTCTAAATCAGGAGAGTAGTCAAGATCCCATCTAGAATTAACAGAATAGGCTTTGTTGCTTAGCAGCATGGATAAGAGCAAAGTCATTTCAAAATGTCCAGTCTGCAAGATGTTCACCATTAGTGTATACCAGTGGTCCCCAACCTTTTGGGGCTGCCGGGCACCCGGGGGCAGGGCTGCCCATGCGCCACGCGCCTGGGGGCGGGGCCGCCCATACGCCACACGCCCAGGGCCGGTGCAGCGCATGCGCCGCACGCCTGGGGCAGGGCCAGCTCCGATCTCTCGGCGGGCGCAAATAAATGCCCTGGCGCGCACCATGGCACCCACGGGCACCGCGTTGGGGACCACTGGTGTATACCTTCTTATCTCCTCAGTCTGTGTGATGGCTGTTGAAGTCTCCAACAGACAGCTGAGTGTGGCAGGCTTGATAGAACCTGTTGGCTTCAGCTGAAGCTTGGAGACTTGTAAACATTTGCCAGCTGGAAACCTCCAACCAGATGGTGTCACAATTCAGTGACATCAGCTGAATGGCATCTACAATGTCAGATTGAATGTATATGGCACAGGAGATCAAAGCTCTGTAATGCCCAGCTTCAGCAGTTGATACATTTGACTCTTGCAAGCAAATTATCTGGATGAGCAAGAACACCAAGTAAATCATGCTTGGCAACTGACAAACCCTCCAATCTGATTATAAAACAAACATTTTCATTCATTTACTTCATTATTTGCAGTAGAACTAGGATCATTGTAATTTCAAAACATGCTATTAGACAATTATTCTAAGTGACCAACTTAAATATTAAGTATTGTTTTAAATAAACTGACCATGTTGAAGATGGGTAACTTAGTTCATTTGAAGATATACTCTGATTCAACATGCACATATTTAATAAGAAAGTAAAGCTATCCTAGAATTTCTAGTTTCAGTTATAAAAAACAGGACTATGTAGCACTTTAAAGACTAACAAGATGGTTTATTAGGTGATGAGCTTTCGTGGGCCAGACCCACTTCCTCAGATCAAATTGTGGAAGAAAATTGGCATGACCATATATACCAAAGGGATACAATCAAAAAAAGTGAACACATATAAAAAGGACAAATCAAATTTCAGAACAGAGGAGATGGGGAGGTTAATGTCTGTGAGCTAATGATATTAGAGGTGATAATTGGGGAAGCTATCTTTGTAATGGGTAAGGTAATTAGCGTCTTTGTTGAGACCCAGGCGTAAAGTGTCAAATTTAAGCATGAATGACAGTTCAGAGGTTTCACTTTCAAGTCTGGTGTTAAAATGTTCTTACCAACAATCACAGGACATACCACACTAATACCAACCCTGGAACTTTCCCTTGCAACAAACCCCGTTGCCAGCTTTGTCCACATATTTACTCTGCTGACACCATTATTGGACCTAACCAATTCAGTTATAAGATCAAGAACACATATTGCCTGCTCATCCAGAAATATAATTTATGCCATCATGTGCGACAGTGTCCGTCTGCTATGTACATTGGACAAACGTCTCAGACGCCAAAGAATCAATGCACACAAAACAGATATCAGACAGTATCACAAAGAAAAAACAGTTTCTTGCCATTTCAACCAGAAAGGGCATTGTCTCAACGACTTGATTACCTGCATCCTGCTTCAAAGACATTTTAACACCAGACTTGAAAGTGAAACCTCTGAACTGTCATTCATGCTTAAATTTGACACTTTACGCCTGGGTCTCAACAAAGACGCTAATTACCTTACCCATTACAAAGATAGCTTCCCCAATTATCACCTCTAATATCATTAGCTCACAGACATTTACCTCCCCCCCTCATCCCCCCTCTGTTCTGAAATTTGATTTGTCCTTTTTATATGCGTTCACTTTTTTTGATTGTATCCCTTTGGTATATATGGTCATGCCAATTTTCTTCCACAATTTGATCTGAGGAAGTGGGTCTGGCCCACGAAAGCTCATCACCTAATAAACCATCTTGTTAGTCTTTAAAGTGCTACACAGTCCTGTTTTTTGTTTCAGCTAGACTAGACTAACACGGCTACATCTCTATTACTAGTTTCAATTATAGTTATTCTAAAGTACTTGTATAACTCCATCACCACAGTGTCTGAGCATGTCAATCTTTTTAATGTTAGCTATTGTCATAACACTCCTCTGAGGTAGGGGAGTATCACTGTTCATTTTACACATGGAGAGATAATACAGAGAGAGCCTAAGTGATTTGCCCATGGTCACAGGAAGTCTGAGGCAGAGCTGGAACCTGAACCCTCCTCTCCCATGGTACTTGCCCCACCATCATTCTATGTGCACACAATTCATCGGCAAGGCTAGCAACAGTGACCTCCATTATTTTTAAAGTAACTGATCTGAACAGGCCATTAAATGCATTATACCTAAAATTCAAATATTTTAAATTTCAGATGAAAAGGAAGACATCTGACATGGAGTTTTAGAAGAAAAATATTTAATCCTGTATATATTGTGTATAGTTTCTATTGCAATGTTTGCATTATCCAAAGAATGACATGATGGAAACCACTGGAATTTATTTAACTGTAAAATGAAACAATTTACAATAAGACAATAAACCACTAGAGGGAGCTCCTAACTTAGTCTACCAATACCTGTAATATTGTTTCAGGTACTTCCGACTTTCTCCCTCCCCCCCCCCACGTCAACTTTAAACCAGATATTCCAATAAGTTAGTGATTACCCTAAATCATTTTAAAACTTTCTTCTTTGAAAATTTCTAGATAAGGTGACAAAATTCCTTTCTTGTGCCTATTTGTAGAAAGCTGAAATTTCTGATTTTAGTTTTACTATGAGTTAAGAAATTGTTAATCCATTTCCACATGCAATATGTAAATATGAGGGATAGAATATCCAATGGATTATCTTTTATCCTCTCCCCCCCAGGGGAAAGGAGCACTCACACTTCTAATATCAAATCTGAAGTAGTCTGCAAACTTTAGCAAACAAAGGTTACTCACCATGCGCAGTACCTGGAGGATTGGTGAGCACGTTGAGGACAAGATGAAGATCCCATGGCTCCCTTGGTGGAGTTATATCAGGGTATAATGACTATAGGCCCTTCATGAAGCGCTTTGTTATTGGATGGGCAAAATTGTGTTGTCTATTTTTTAATGGAATGTGGTTATAGCAGCTAGGTGCACCCTAATAGAGCTCATGGAAAGGTTGGACTGCTTTAAATGCAGGAAGTAGTCAAGGACAACAGGCAATGGGACAGTCTCAAGAGAGGTGTTAGGCAAGGTGGCCCAATGTACAAAACATGCCGACTTGTTAGAATATGTTTTCCTAATTGAGGTAGCACGACTGTGTAAAAGTACGTTGCATACTTGGTCAGAACATTGTAACTATGCCTGAGAGCCATCCAGGTACTAAACCTTTAGGTGGAGTCTGAGGAACCACTGGTGTTGGGGCTGTACACCTGATTGATACAACAGCCTGGGGTTGCATGGCAGGGAAATCGGCAGAAACAGTGTCATTCTCATGAGGAAAGGGAACCAGGGTAGTCTGAACCAGCATGGAGCTATCAGAATGACTCTGGTGTTGTCCCTTCTTATCTTGAGTATCGTGCGAAGGAGAAGGGGAATGGGAGGGGAAGGCACAGAAAGGCACAGAGGAGCGGATGGCTCCATTTTACAGTGAGAGCATCTCTTTGGGAGCCTTTGCCTATGCCCGCTCTGAAGCAGGATAAGGGACATTTTTTGTTGGTGCTTGCGAAAAGATATATTAAAGGGCACCCCCCAGTGCACAAAGATCACATCAAATGTCTGCTGGTCTGACACTCATTATGTTGAGTTAGCGATCTGCTTAATGTGTCGGCTGTGGTATTGAATGTGCCTGGTAGATAACATGCTGAGAGTGATGGCATGGGAAAGGCACCAATTCCACAGGGTAATAGCCTCTGTACAGAGGGCATGGCAACGGGCTCCTCCCTGTCTGTTTATATAAAACATGCTGGCAACGTTGTTGGTATATATCATGACGTGCTTGTGTGCTATTGCTGGAAAGAAGTGTTGGCAGGCTAGTCTTAAAACTCTTATTTCTAGTACATTTATGTGGAGAGCCCTTTCTTTTGGAATCCAGAGGCCCTGTGTTAGATTTCCCACGTGCACCCCCCAGCCTGTGAGGGAGGCATCTGCTGTGATGACAGTGGAAGGCTCTGGTGGTTGAAACTGAATCCCTGTACATAAGTTCTGTGTCTTTGTCCACCATAGTAGTGCATTTTTTACCGTGGGCAGGATGGAAAGAGACTTGGTAAGGGGATGATAGTTCAGGCTGTAGATCATGCTGAGCCAACCCTGTAGGCACCTCATGAACAGACATGCATTGGGGACCACTGGGTTGCTGCTGCCATGTGGCCGAGCAACTGAAGGCAATCATATGCTATTACCTGCAGCATCATGCACAGTTTTTTGGACCAAGTCCCTGATCTTGAACCTTGCAGTGGGCAAGGAAACTCTTGCAACCATTGAGTCAATTTGAGCCCCTATAAACTGTATGGACTGCACTGGTGTGAGTACTAACTTTGTTTCATTTATCAGTAGGCCCAACGAGTTGAAGCAAGTAATGACCACATGAATGTTGTGATGGGACTGTGCCTCCAATCTGGACTTGATTAGGCAGTTGTCGAGATAAGAAAACTCAACATGATTATTTTTCCTTGGGTAGACAGTGACTGCAAGCATTTTGGAAAAAAAAACAACAACAGTGCCATGGAGTCCAAATGGCAAGACAGTATATTGGTAGTGGCACATACCTAGGACGAAGTGGAGAAAGCTCCTATGAGTGGGATGAATGTGCACATAAAAATAAGCATCTTGTAAGTCAAGAAACGAAAACCAGTCACCGAGCTCCAGAGCAGGAATGGTGGTGTTTAGTGTTACCATCTTGAACTTTTGCCTTTTTACAAATTTGTAAAGGGCTCTAAGGTCTAAAATGGGACACCATCCACCAGTCTTCTTTTGAGTGAGGAAGTAGTGTGAGTAGAATCCACTCCCCTCATATTTGTTTATTTTGCTGAGATGCCTGGTTTGCAGAGCTAGTCTGA
This sequence comes from Rafetus swinhoei, assembly GCA_019425775.1. Classification (NCBI taxonomy): domain Eukaryota; kingdom Metazoa; phylum Chordata; order Testudines; family Trionychidae; genus Rafetus; species Rafetus swinhoei. The sequence continues at coordinate 64,424,240 of CM033427.1, forward strand.
TTACATCTGTGCTGCTGCCTGCCCCAACTATTGTTGCTTGAGGCTGGTGGTCCTGTCTCTGCTGAGGGATACCTGGGTCTTGGGTATGGTTGGTATCTAAATTCTCACCTATTTACAGGCACGTGAATCCCTAGGGAATATAAGATGGCTCGTGAGTCCTTCATGTAATGGAGGACCTCATTGGTCTTTGTCGAGAAGAGCTTCTCGCCCTGGAAGGGGAAATCCTCTACTGTAGACTGTGTTTCCCTTGGGAAAGCTGAGGAGTTAAACCCGAAGACTCAGCTCATATTGACCACCATGGCTGTTGACCTACTGGCCATGTTAGCCGCATTGAGGACAGCTTATAAGATTGTGCATGAAATCGTTTGTCCTTTGGAGATTGCCACTTTAAATTGTTGTTTCTTTGCCTCCAGTATATAATCAATAAAAGTACTGAACTTCGAATAGTTGCTGAAATCACATTTGCTAAGCAACGCAGCATAGTTAGCAACTCTAAACTGAAACATGGAAGACGTATAGACCTTTCTCCCGAAGAGATATAGTCACTTGCTAACCCTGTCAGCTGGGGTGGATCATGGCTGGCGTTTATTTCTCTGATGTGCAGCTTGACTACCAGAAAATTAGACAGAGGATGGATAAACAGAAACTCAGATCCCTTAGGGGGTACATAATATTTTCTATCAGCCCATTTGCAGGTGGGCAGTATAGATGCAGGGGCCTGTCAGATCGGTTTTCCAGGGCCCATAATTGCAAGGTTTATAGGGAACACGATCTTGGTGGTAGGAGTGGCCTGTAGGATGTTGACAAGCTTGTGTTGGGTCTCAGACTTCCTCCATGGCAATGTTGAGATCTGCTGCCATCCTTTTTAAGAGGTCTTGAAAGGAGGTGAAGTCGTCTGCCGCCATCGGAGGTGGTAGCATTACTGCTTCATCTGGAGAAGAGGATGAATTGGTGTCAGGAGATGTATCTGGCCCTGAATCACGGTTTTGCTTATCAGGTGCATCCTCCTGCATCCTCTGAGAAGATGGAGACTGGGGTGGAGGGGAAGGCACAGGCTGTCTGTCCATCTTTTTAGTATGCTTCCTTTTGTATGCATGTGCCCAGAGCTTCCAGTACTGCCACTGTGCAATGTATGGCATGGGTGGTGGCATTCAGGGATGCGGTCCTGAGAGGGGAACTGCTGCCCCCACTGAGTGCCGAAAAACAGGATGTGAGGACAGTATGGAGACCTCGGTGCCAGGCGAGATTTGGGGTGAAAAAGATAACTCCTCTGCATCATCTTCATTGCTAGATAACAGTGTAGGAGAAGGGATGTGTCTTGGTGCTGCAGAACTCAGAACTGAAGGTGGAAGAAATGGCAAGGTCCTTATGATGAAGGTAGTAAATAAATGGAGATATATCTATCTCATAGAACTGGAAGGAACCTTGAGAGGTCATTGGGTCCAGACCTGTGCCCTCATGGCAGGACCAAGTACCATCCCTGACAGATTTGCCCCAGATCCCTAAATGGCCCCCCTCAAGGACTGAACTCACAACCCTGGGCTCAGCAGGCCAATGCTCAAACCACTGAGCTATCCTTCCCCCCAGAATGCCAGGGTGGACAGTGCCATAGGCAACGCCAAAGTTGTCTGCAAATATGTTGGCAACACTTACTGTTGCAGTGCAGTTATGGTTGTGGCACCAGCGACTGGGTTGACAGTACGTGGGTCCGGTGCCACTGAAGGTTGTGGTGCCAAGAGATGTATTCTTGGTGCCGCTGACTAGGCCTTTTGTTTGTCCGGTGCTGTAATAGGCACTGAGCTTCTCAGAGCAGGCACATTAAGGCCTGTAGCTTTGGTGCAGATGAGGTATTTGTCTGAAGGGTTTAATTCTTTGCAGATAAAATCCTAGCACTCGCCTGACATCGAGAGCATGCCTGGAAGTCTCGAATACATTTGCATGTAGTTTTGGGAAAAATACAGGTAAGTTCACTGGTTCATTTATAAGAAATGAGGAAGCAACCTTAAGTAAGTGTTTTGGGTGCATGCAAAGGATAACCTTATCAGAATGGAATATTGTGAAAAGTAGGTTAGCCATGAATGCTGCCATGTCCCCCATGCAGTGAGCCGATATGACAGCAACCAGCAATGCAACCTTCATGGAGAGCTGATTGCCAGCTCATGCCCAGTCCCAGATGCTGCACCTCTGCTTTTTAAATGTATAAAGAGACTGCTGGCTCTTAATATATTTAAAAAAAACAAAAGTGCAGCAGGGGGCACCTGGCATGAACGGGGACAGCGGATTCCTGGCTCAAGCTGGGTCCTCCTGCTACGCTTTGGCTTTTTAAATGTACTTGAAAGGCAGAGCTGCAGTAGGATTAGCTCCCGGCCCTGCTGCAGCTCCCCCACTTATGGACTAGTCGATGGAAAATCCATTGACTAGTCGATTAGCTGATTAAACTAAATTTAACATCCCTAGTAATAGTAATTGAATTTAATCAATTGTCATCCTTGTATACCAGCAGTGTTTAATGCAAAAGGCTCTTCTTGTCAGGCCATATGGCAAAACTATATTTTTTCACATACACAAACAATTGATTCTGCTTCATATTTCAAACCTCTCTCTCTCTCTCACACACACAACATATTTCAAACTTCTCTCTCTCTCTCTCTCTCTCACACACACACACACACACACCCACACACCCACCCACACACCCTTTAAATTGAGTCAACTCTGAACTGAGTCAAAGCAGGATACTTTTTTTTTTTTTTTTTTTTTGCCATAAGTACAGATCGTAGATTACTGATAACCGGAAAGGTAGGGATTAGAAAGGAAGCTAAAATTCCACTTTAACTGTAGCAAGTGCTTATTCATGCAAAGTGTATTACATATTTTATTTCTCTGTAGCTTCATATAAGTAGCATAAACATTATTGTGCTTACAAAAAAGCATAAGATTTATAAGCCAATTAGAGGAGACTGTGTTTTGCTACAACATAATACCTTAAACAGTTCTCTAATGTATTCTCCAGTTGATTTAAACATACATAGATTTAATTTCATCGTGAAGATTAATTCAGCATACAAATGAAAATAGGATATGCAGATATTTTAAAATTGTTTTATAATCATTGGAAGTCTTTGTAATGAATAAATAAATCTATTATATATTTGAGATAGTTTGCCTGTCTGTTCAAAAACTACTCCTACATGGGAAGAGCTAGGACCACCAAATTCAGTGTATACCTTCCTCTTATAATTTAAAGCAGGAGTTGGCAACCTTTTCAATACATCAAATTTCAAAACAAGTGGTCAACAAAGAGCTGTATAAGAATGCCCATTTGCATGATTGAAAATATACAACTTAATATTATTGATAATTGACATAAAAGCATGAAAAACATATTCACAGACTTTATTTAATGGGCCTTCCGCTGCTGCATCTTTTCGCACACTTCTTTGAAGTTAACATCATAACCAATCAAATCCAGCTTCATACATGCTTTCAGGCTGTCTTCTGTCAATCTTATGGAAGGGGATGTGGCGGTTCAGAAGTCTGGGTTGGGATGTATGAGGGGCTCAGGACTGGTGTGGGGGGGGGGGGGGGGGTGCAGAAGTGTTATGACACTGTGGCCAGACAGTGGCTGGGCCCAAATGGGGGTTTGTTGGCTAGACTTCATTTTTAAATAAAGTAAAATATTATGCCCAACACAAAAGGTTTCAACATTGTCCTTCCTTATGGCAGGAGTGGGGAACTTACGGGGGTCAGGGATCACTGACCCACAGAAAAAAAGTCAGTCAGGGACCACACAAGTGAGAAGCAAAAAAACCCCAACCCTTGCTGAGTGGTCCCCAACTGAGACACTCACTCCCCTGGCACTCCAGCCCCATGGGGGATGGGAGTGGCGGAGGGGCAGGGAGGACTGAGGTTCGAAGCCTCAGGCCAGATGAACTCTTCAGGGGTTCAGGGTTAGTGGATTTTGTGCCCCCCCGACTCTGGAGTAGGACCAAAAATAAGGGGTCCTTTGTGCAGGACAGAGTGGCCAGTGAGTGGGATAGAGATGAGGGTACAGGATCTGGGTGGGAGGTAGGATGCAGAAGTGAGCTGGAGGTTGGATCTCTGGCTGAGGGAAGGGTGCAGGAGCAGGGTGCTGGTGTGTGTCTGGCCAGGGAAGAGGGGGCAGAATCAGGTACTGGGGGGTGTCTGGCCATGGGTTTGGACTGTGACCTAGTGCAGGGCATTGGGATGAAGTGTCTGGTAGGGGGTATGAGGCTCAGGAGGGGAGCAGAGTGTTTGGGTTATTTGAGGTAGGATAGGCTCCCCACTGCCTCCATGGGCCCAATCCAGCCAACAGAGGGTGTTTTGCCCAGACCTGCTGTAGCACCATTGTAGGCTGCCTGCTGCAGGGGGAGCAAGGCAGGGCTGGGCTCAAGCTTCAAAAGAGCCATATCTGACTCTGTAACCCTGTAGGGCTCAGAAAGGTGTGCCTCTCCCTCAGGGTCAGTGGGCTGCCACTCTGTCCCACTATACCCTGCTTAGTCTCCTGTGGAAAATTAGTTGTGGCTTTCAGCTAAAGGGTAGTCCACAGTCCTAGATAGCCGTCAGGGGCAAACAATTCAGAGCCTGGATGGGATGGTGAAGGCAGTCTTCTCCCAGGAATCCAGATCCAATGGGATTTTCTAATACCTCTTTGTCAAATCAATGGTTATGATGTAGTTAGCTGTTCCCAGGCGGGCCACAAGTTCTTCAGTTTGGGGCATTGAACTTTGAGATGGCATTTACCTTCCTGAAATTGATGCAAAACTGTATGCTTCTGTCCAGTTTCAGCACAAGCACTATGGGGCTTCACCACTCACTTTTCAATCATTTAATCACCCCAAGTTCTAACATCGCTTGGACCTCTTTTTCTACCACCTCTCTAATCTATTGGGGCAGGAGGCGGTTAATCTCTCGGACTACCTGACCTAGGATTGTCTAAATTGCATGTGACACCACTGAGGTTTGTCCGGGAAGTGTGGTAAAGGTCTTCCGAAAGGCCGCCAGCAGTTGATGTGCTTGCTTTTGCTGTACCTCAGTCAGTGTCTCTCACAGCTGTGGTTTTTCTTCCCCCTTTGGGTCAAGCACAGGGGGCCCTACAGTGGGTTCTGGTGGGTATGGGGTAATGATTAGCGCTTCGCGCTCCCTCCACGGCTTTATGAGGTTCACATGGTAGATTTGTTTCTTTTTTCTGGCTGGCTGGTGTACTTCGTACGTCACTGGGTCTGCTCACTGTGTGATCTCAAGGAGTTTAGATTCCTCGGAAGGGAGAAGAATAAGTACTCTGTCTTCTGGCTCAAAAGTCCTCTCTCAGGCTCCCTGGTTATAGCATCACCCATGGGTCGCTTGAGCCGCCGGGAGGTTCTCATAGGCTAAAGTCCCTGCCCGGGCAAGTCACTACTGTAATTGTAAAACATAGCGGAGAAGTCCCTAAGAGGCTGACGGGGTGCTTTCCCAGGTCTCCCTCATTAAGTCCAACACCCCCTGAGGTTGGCGACCATAGAAGAGCTCAAACGAGGAGAACTGGGTCGATGACTGTGGAACCTTCCAGATGGCTAATAACAAGAGAGGAAGCAATTAGACCCACTGCTGCAGTTCAGATGAGGGAAACTTCTTCAACATCCCCTTTAGAGTGCGATTAAAACGCTCCAGTAGGCCTTCAGACCGAGGGTGGTCCACCAAAGTTTGGAGCTTTCAAATGCCCAGGAGCAGACAGACCTGCTGGAGTAACTGGGAGGTAAAATTAGTCCCTTGGTCCATGAGCAACTCCTGGGGAAGGCCCACCCTTCACCATTTTGGAGGCAATGGTACAGACCATGGTACTCTGCAGCAGGATAGCCTCCGGGAAGCAGATTGCATAGTCTACTAGGACCAAGACGTATTTGAACCCCGCTTGGCTCCTCTGGAGTGGGCCTACCAGGTCCAAAGCGACGCATTCAAATGGGGTACCAACTACTAACATAGGTACGAGGGGGGCCTGCAGAACCCCTTGGTTAGCAGCTAACTGGCACTCAGGACATGACTGGCAGTAGTCTTTTACTTCTTGGTAAACACCTGGCCAGAAAAACTGGGACAGGTTTCTTCTTCCCCCTCTGTGGCAAGCTCCATGCTCTGGCCTGCAGATGGGCCCCTGCTGGCCAAACTCTCCACAAGAACATCCTGCATGGCTGGGGGCCAGAGACTGGCTCCATGGAGGAGATCGATAAACCTCAGCCAGTCTCAACCAAGGATGACGGGGTAGGCTAGAGTGGGGCCCAACCCCACCACCATTTCCTCTATTAAGTCGTTTATGGTCAGGGCCACTAGGGCCCGGGGAGATGCCTTAATATCCCCATGGATGCACTGAAGCTGGAGCGCCCCATCGGGCACTACTGGGGGAGGGATAACATTCTTGAAGTCTATCCTCTGCACCACTGGAGGAGCCCCCCAACCTCCCTACAATCTGGGCCACTCTTATCCTTCCTTCATTCCAAGGGTGCCAAGTCCATGTTGGTTGAGTGCAAGGCTCAAACCCTCAACCTCTGGCTCCGAAGGCAGGTACCTTATCCACTGCAGGATAGACTTCCATAGACTGAGTCTAAAAGGGCAGCCATCTCCCATGGCCCTGTTTTCACAGGCACCGTCAGCTTGGACGGCCCCAGTCTGTGGGCCCAAGATGCCGTGGTGCACACCAGTCCAAAGTTACAGTCCATATCAGGACAATCTCGCTGTAGGTATCCCAAGTGGCTGCAGGAAAAGCAGGGTCCAAGATCCGAGAGTGCCAATTGGGTTGGGGCATTCGGAGGTTGGTTCTGCAGTCCATCCCCGTTTCCCAGTTGGGGCATCTCCTGAGCTCCTTGTTCCCAGGGGCTGGTTGGCTACCCCCTTCCCCCTTTGAGCGCAGACCTGGGGCTCCTGGGTGCTCGAACAATGGTCGGCTTCCCCGAGGCCTCGGGGAGAGATTCAGAGCCTTCTGAGGTAAGATGGGGGAAGGGCCCCTATTCCAACAGGCCCTTCCGCTGCCAAGCAGTCCTCCATGAGGGTGATAGGAGCACAGAGTGTTACCGATTGGTGCTGGAGAACCCACGCCCAACCCCGCAATGGAAGGACCTGAATGAATTGCTCCAGGGCAATCTGCTCCACAATTTCTTCAGCTGAGTTCCGTTCTGAGCACAACCACCACCGAGCAAGACTCTTAATCTTCTGAGCTACTGCCCAGGGTTGGATCCCAGTTGGATAATTTATGCTCCAGAGCCAGCACTGGAAAGTCTCTGGCGTGATGTCCAGGGTGTCTAGGATCGCCTTTACATATCCATAATCTTGGGCCTCCTTAATAGGAAGACCTCAATAGGCCATCTGGGCAGGCCCAGACAGGTAGGGCACCAGGAGAGTGGCCCACTGCTCCCATGGCCAGCCCTCTACCACAGCCACCCACTCAAATGTCTCCAAAAAGGCTTCAGGGTCATTATTGGGCCCCATCTTGGAGAGTAATACTGGTGCGGTTGGTCCCAGGGGGTCTCCTGCTGCCCTGGGTTGTTGTTGGTTGGTTCAGGACCTGAGGGAGGCCACCTGCTGGAACCCTTGCAGCTGGAGCGCCTGTTCTTAAGTAGCTAGCCTTTGTAGGAACTGCTGCTGCTGGGTGCCCATCTCCCACATCAGCTGCTGCTGCTGCTCATGCTGTGCACGCAGCTGCTGTACCAACTGCTGGTGGTGGTGTTGTTGGCTCTCCATCCAGTACTTTAAAAAAAAATTGAGATCCATTTCTGTGTCTGTCTCTCTCTCTTTTTTTCTTAATGGGTAGTGGCTAAGCCCCTTTTCGTCAGGGGCTGGCTCCAGGTGCCTGCATTCTCTACCATATGTAACCCTGTAGGGCTCAGAGAGGTGCGCCTCCCCCTTGAGGTCACAAGGTGTCCACTCCGTCCCACTATACACTGCTTAGTCTCTTGTGGGAAATTTGTTGTGGCTTTAGGCTTAAGGGTAGTCCACCATCCTAGATAACCATCAGTGGCAAACAATTCAGAGCCCCAGCCCTGGTTTGGGGCGTGGCAGCAGGCAAATAAACACAGTTCTCAGCGCAGGCTCTTGATTCAGGGCAGGGCAGTCAACAAACAGTTCTGAGCCCCAGGCCTTGGTTGAGGACAGGGCAGCAAACAGGTGAACAGGTCAGAGCCTGGTCCTGGTTCAAGGCAGCATGGCAGGCAAACATAAAAAGTTCAGACAGTCTTAATATAAGCACCCCACCAGGTCCTCTTGCTCAGGCAGGGGTCCAGCAGGTCTCGGCTACTCTTCTGTAACAGACGAGGGGGGACACAGGCCCACCCACTCCACTGTATCCCAGCCCAGGGCCCTAGTAGCAGCAGAGCAGTCTGCTGCTGGGTCAGCGGGGATCCGTACCACAACATGCTATCCTGGTTCCGGTCCAGCCAAATAGTGGTCAGATACCCTTGGGCTTCTTCCTTTCCCCCATCCCCCCTCCTCAGGTGGTACCTGGGCTTCGTGGCTCTGGAACCCCCGACCAGGCAAGCAGTCTCTCTAGTTCATCGTCCAGTTGGGGCCTGAGCGGCCAAGGCTAGTCCTCCACTTCTCCTGGGTCCAGCTCCTCCTTTGGGTGTGCAGGGGAGGCTTCTGGCTCCTTCCATCATTGGCCTCTCTGGCAGGCCTTTTATATCCCTGGCCCCACCTCCTGTCTTCTGGTCAGGTGGGACACTAGGGCCAGGTGCTGCCCACCAAGGCACCAAAGGACGCTTCCCCCTCGAGGTCAGTGGGCGGCCACTCTGCTCCACTACAGACTCCCTTGCGAGCCATATTTGTCTTGTGAGCCATAGGTTGCTGACCCCTGACAAAGCAATGTAAGCATTGGGCTGTGCCAGGAAAATGGGAAGTGCCTCTCATAAAACCATACGGAAAAGAAACAATCACCAGGTAGATGAAAGGGGCTGGCTGAGGGTACATCCCCACTGTCCAGGACTGCCCCATCCCCAAGCCTGCCTACACACCAGGTGTCCTTTACGGAAAGTGGGGTGGCTGAAGCCACCTTCCCCTTCTCCCCCGCCCCTCCCATACAGGAAAATTGCTGGCCTTTGTCAGGAAGTGAAGGGAAAGTGCGCCGTTTTCTGCATTTCCCCTCTGGCTGAGGAGCACAGTGGGCAGACGAACTTCAACGTGCCCTAGCCAGGGGACATGCACTCTTTCCCTGCAGCAGCTATGGAGAAGTGCTTCTCACCTGGCCCTAAGCTACTGTGGTGAGAGAGGGCTAGGGTAGTCCTCTCTCTCTCTGGGGCAGCCTGCATCCTGAACCTCTCATCTACGGCCCCACTCCAGAGCAATGATTTAAATTAAGCATGTACATTTTCATTTTATTTTCCAAATCCCCAAAATTAATTGAGTTAAAGACCCAAACAATGCCAGGTAAACCATCTAGTAAATAAACAAACTAACAATGTCTTGGGGATACAAGTTTAAAGAAACACAACATATTTGTACACTTCTCAGATCCAAAACTCACTGAAATTGATGGAAATACACTCAACCCCAGTGAGCTTTTCATTTGGTCTTCTGCAAAGGAAAAACTGATGAAGGCAAACAAAACATTCCACCACCAACTGGGAGGCGAATAAAGTATTTTATTAGAACAGAAGGTCTCCAGCCTTCTGAAATTATAGCGCTCTCTCTCATTTTTGGACCAGATAACATGGACATTTACCACAAAATACAGGGAAAAATCTAAACACTTTTTGGACCTGTTTATCCCAAACAAAAGATGTTCATATATTTAGCAAGGGCTGAAGAGCCCAATTTCAGGAAAACCGCATAAGCACATTTAGTTTATTGCAAACTATAGGATTTCAAATGAAGTGAAGATTCTCGAGGATCCAATGATGTTTCTCAATTTTGCAGGATCTTTGATTTTAGCATACCTCAATCTTTTACATTTGTGCAAAGTCTTATTACAATTAATACATATAATTTTTACTTGAGAATAAAGCAAATTATTTTGTCTCCATGGCTGGCCTCAAAGAGTTGGAACAGAGGTGGTCAATAAGCAGCCCGTGAGCCGAACATGGTTTGCCAGTTAGCTGCTGCCAGATGGTTTGTTTATCCGAGTGTCCACAGACATGGAGCCTCTCCCCCCTCCCCCCCAGCTCCCATTGGCTGTGGTTTTCCATTCATGGCCAGTGGGAGCTGCAGAAGGCAATGGTCCAGTCCTCACCACTTTCCACAGCTCCCATTGTCTGGGTATGGTGAACAGCAGCCATTGAGAGCTGTGAGTGGCCATACCTGGGGACACTCAGGTAAACACAGCATCTGGAAGCCCACCAGCAGATAACCCTGGCTAACCATGTCCAGCCCACAGGCCAGTTATTACCCACCCATGAGTTGGAAAAATATCAGGCTTGATATCAGTTCCACCTGAAAGAATGTTTTGTTGCTATCTTGGTATCCTTTCTGGCTAACTTGGAATATGTAAAAACCATTTGTTCTTTATTTTGTCTGGATGATAGCAATAAAACATAGGCTTACAGCAACAGAAAGGAATACTTGTAATGGAAGTCTGATGTATCAGCTGGGAGAGGAAAGCGTTTAAAGGAACCTCATTAACCTGCCCCCTAGAATCTTAGAATAATTCTCGGTTATGTAATTTTCTTAGTGCTAGAGGTATGGAGGAAAGGCCTACTTGTCTGTACGTGTATTTTATTTCAGGAGTTTGTCAGCATTTGATTATTTACATAAAATGGTGAATTATATAACAAATTCAGAAGTTAGGAAGCACCAAAAGATTGTTGTGATATGTTTATAGATGCAGATTTCAAATTGGGGCAAAAGAATCTTGGTGGGGCACAAAATAAAACATACATCCAAAAATATGAAATCCCCACAGTTAGCATTACTTGGAAAGAACAAGCAAATTTGAGTTTTGGCTTTGAACTAGGTATCTGCCTCCCCTGTGCTACAGCAGATATACTAGTCTATTTGTCTAGACAATTATATGGTTAGAAGAATTCATGGTTCAGGTTTCATAATCTAATAAATTTTAAGTTACACAATCTTTTGTGGAACGTGAAAGTGTGTGTCACATTTTTGGAAGTTTAAGGATCAGCCATGGGGATTTGCTCATAAGATAAACTGTTGAGGGCAGGCAAAGAGGCAAAAGGAGGGAGAGATTTTCCAAGAATATTCCATATTGGCCTAATTTTGATCCCACTGAAGTCAGCAGGCATCTCCCCATTAATGTTAATACTAACAAAATTTGATCAATGCTAAATGCTTCTGGAAATCCCACTTCATATATATCACACAACAATTTGCATTTCTACTGCATCTTCTACTTTACCAACATAAATTAATCTGTATAATACACCTGTGAGATACTGTGGTTAATAGCTTTGTTTTGCAAGTCAAAATAACCATGTTTGGAGAAACTAAGGGCTTTCTCTTTAAAGTATTCTGAGCACCAGCTCCTCCATTTTCTTCATTTGGAGCTGCAGGTATTCATCATTGGGGGAGGGAGGACAGAGGTGTTAGAGGAAAATGAAGACCCAATTGATACACAAGATGTGAAAGACTGGAAGATTCGACTTCATCTTGTTTCCGACTCTTGTGCTTTAACCATTAGATGACAATATTTTGGTCTTAGTAACAGGAAACATCAACATCTTCCCAAGATGTTATAGGATTGCAGTCATTAAAAAGACCATTTGTAAGGTACATATTTGAATAGCCTGTGAGACCACTGAACATGGACTATTCCTTCTTTTCTCCCCCAACTCCTTCTTGTGGTGAAGAAAAATGAGATTCCTGTTCTTTGTGATTCAAGCAAAAGTAAACTATACTTTTAATAAAAACTGACAGTTGGAGAAAGGAATGAGAGTTAAAATCCTATTTCAATCTCACACTTTCTATATATAAGTTCAATGCATTTGAAAATAGAATTGAGAGTCTCACTTACACAAGTAGCTTCATGGGGGTTGTTTGGTTGGGGGGGGCGAAATTGGGCAGCTGTTAAATATTTACCATATTACAGTACATTTTAGTAACCTTTGCTTTCCAAGATTTGTATATAAAAATCCTATTTTCCTCATAAGAATATTATACAAATACTGCGTCAGACCAATGATCCATCTAACCCAGCGTCCCATCTTCTGACAGTGGCCACTACCAGATGCTTTAGAGGGAGTGAACAGAACACAGCAATTACTGATCCATCCCCTAGGGACATTAGAGTATAGGGTTGCATCCCTGAACATTTTGGCTAATCACCACTGATAGGCCTATCTTCCATGAACGTATCTAATTCTTTTCTGAACCCAGTTACAGCTGAGCCTTCACAACATCTCCCAGCAACAAGTTCCACAGGATGACTGTGTGTTGTATGATATACTTCCTTTTATTTATTTTAAACCTGCTGCCTATTAATTTCATTGGGTGTCCCTTAGTTCTTGTGTTATATGAAGGGATAAATAATAGGGATGTAAAGGAGAAGTCAACGATTCAGCTACCCAATAAACCTATATTTATTGGGTAGCTGAGTCGACTACTCCCACCCCCCGCCCTTGCTGCCTCTGTATTAGAGGCAACAATGGGGCAGGGAAGCAGGAGCTGGTTCCCACAGCACTGTCTCTGCAATGCCACCCACCTATTGGGGGAGGAGACAGGAGTTGCTTCATAGCAGCAGTGCCTGTGCACGGGAGGTCCCAAATCCCCACTGGAACCCCCATGCACAGGGGCTGCTGCCAGCTGGGTAGGCAGCCTGGCTCAGTTCCAGCTCACACCAGGTGTGGGACAAAACCCCGCTGCGGCTCTGCAATTTAAAACACAGTAGGAGCCAGGGGGCAGGCTGTCCAGCTCCTACCGCCTTTTAAATTGCAGAGCCTCAGTGGGGTTTGGTCTCACACACAAGGCAAGCCAGAACTAAGCCAGTCTGCCTATCAACTAATTAAGTAGTGAATAAAAATTCTATCAACTACTCAATTAGTTAAATACCTGCTGCATTTTATCATCCCGAGTAAATAACACTTTCTTATTTAGTTTCTCCACACCATTCACAAATTAGTCATCTCTTTTAAGATGAACAGTCTTTTTTAATCACATATAGAAACTGTTCCATATCCCTGCTCATTTTTGTTGTCCTTCTCTATACTTTTTCCAATTCCAATATACAGGGCTTGACAAATGGCGACGAAAGCCACTCACCAGTCCCACACTGCGCATGCGCGCGCCGCTGGTAAACGGGGCGTGCAGCTGAAATCTACTCGCCCCGATTCTATAGTTTGTCGAGCCCTGCCAATATATATTTTTGAGATGAAGCGACCAGAACTACATCCAGTATTCAAGGGGTGGATTTATATAGTGGCAATATGATATTCTTTGTCTTATTATCTATCCCCTTCCTAATGGTACCTAACATTCAGTTTGCTTTTTTTTTTTTTTTAAACTGATGGGTGAACAATGAGTGGTTGTTTTCAGAAAACTATCCACAATGACTTCAAGATCTTTCTTGAGTAGCTGGAGGTATTTTAGACCACATCAAGTTGTATGTATAGTTAGTATTACATTTTCCAATATGTACTACTTTCATTTATCAAGACTGATTTTCATATGCCATTTTGTTGCCCAGTCACCCAGCTTCGTGAGATCCCTTTATAATTCTTTGCAATCAACTATGCATTTAACCATCTTAAGTAGATTATAGAATCATAGGCCTGAAAGATAATGTAACCGTAATTTTGTATCATCTGAAAGCTATTCCACTTGTTTATCCCTTTTTTTCTAAATTATTCATCAATACGTTACATCACTGGTCCCAGCATAAATCCTTGGGAGCCCCCTCTCTCTCTCTCCTCTAAGAAATCTGATAATTTATTCCTACCCCTTGCTTCCTATCTTTAAGCAGTTACTAATCCAGGAGAGGACCTTCCTTCTTATCTCATGACTGCTTACTTTGTGTAAGAGCCCTTAAGTGAGGGACTTTATCACAAACCTTTCTGAAAGTCCAAGTGAACTATATCAAATCGATCACCTTTCAACACAGGTTTGCTGAATCTCTCCTACTTTTTTATTTGCAGACAACATTGAATTTGTACCTCCGTTATGATGTTTTTAAAAGTTTTCATATACTGAGAAGGGTTTTCACTCTTGTGTTTGGTCCTTTTAATTTCCATTTAACTAGCTTCCTCATTTTTGTGTAGTCCCCCCCTTTTAGAAATTAATGCAATGGTGGTGGGCTCCTTTGGTATTTCCCCACCTATACAGACTGTCAACACAAAGATGTTAAATCTAATTACATTACGGTGAATATTACCAACTGTTTTTTTATATTCATCTCTTAAACCAAGATCCTCTGTGTCACCTAGAATGAAGAATTGCCTCTCCCCTTCTGTGTTCTAAGAGTAGCTGCTTCAAAAAGCAGCCATTAATGGTGTCTAGAAATTTTACATTGGGACGGGATGAATTATACCACTCAATACGGAGATAATTAAAGGGTCAAGTAGGCACTCCTCTTTCATTTGGAGAACTTAATCGCAATACTCCCTTTACAATTTCTCTATCATTTAAACTTTCTCTGTTCTTTATTTTAGGACAGGGAGCTGCAGCAGGGATAGGTCCCGGACCTGGTGTGAGCCATGACTGAGTCAGGCTGCTGGACAGCCTGCTAAAAAATGTATTGGCAAAGGAAGTGGGGGGGGGGGGGGTGCGTGTAGTCGATAGCAGGCGTGCACAACATACGGCCCGAGGGCCGCATGCGGCCCGCAGGGGCTCACTGTGCAGCCCGTGACAACTACAGGCGGCACGGCCCCATCCGATCTGCCGGCCGGGCGGAGGAGCGGAGCTCCGCCAAGGAGGGGGAAGTGCGGCGATTTTCGCCGCCGGGCTGCCTGCGTGCAGCTCCAGCGCAAGGAGGCGGGGGCGCGAGCCAGAGGGCGGGGCACGAGCCAGAGGGCGGGGCACCGGCAGATGCCAGGATGCTGGCGTGATGTCGTGACATCACGGCCAGTGACCGCCGGATTCAAAAAGGCAGAAGCCAGGTAGGAGGGGAAGGGGCTTGTGCTGAGGGGAGGTGGGCAAGTCAGGAGAAAGGGGAAGACACCAACGGGAGCAATTTTTTTTGCTCAACAAAAATTTTTAGCCGTGTGTTTGGTATTTTTGGGGAGAGCATCCCTACTTGCGGCCCGCAGCTGTTTTCTTGGGAGTAATATGGCCCTCGTTGCTTTCTGAGTTGTGCAGGCCTGGTCTATAGCATTAACCTATAAACTTTTGCTTATTGGTTAATCGGTTACTCGACTAAACTATTACATCCCTGGTCTGGATTGACTAACAATACGAACAAGAATGAATATTGATATTGCCAGTTTAAGGGTAAGATATGTCAAAAATAACATTGTATCACTGTTTAGAGATATAGATACATTCTTCCTACTTGGTATCAAAACTTAGCAAATGTTAAAAATACCATATCAGATAATAGGTTATATGCTCAGTTTTTGTCTGATCATTTTTAACGCTCCCCAAGTTTTTGAACGGTCATCCCTTCATTGATTAGTTTTCACTTTTCCTTTCCTATGCCTGTTTCTCAGGAAAGTTACGTTCACTAAAAATCAGTAGCACTGGAAAAAAATGTATGGAGATTTCACTTGAGACCCTTAAGAGATTTTTAGAGGGTCTTTTTAAAGAGATCCGCACTCACGGTTTGCATATTCTCCCATTTTCTAAGAGACTATAGTCAGATCTACTGTGAAATAATTTTGAACATAGTCACTGGATATGTTCACACAAATACAAGTTCTGCAAATAAAAATGCAGGTATATGCTGAACAACACTCTTTTGATAATTTTGGCTTTGTATTTACTTCTCTGAATTAGAAAACCCATGGAAGGATTACTATTTTTACCTAACATGTAATTAAAAATTTTGTGTAATATGTATACGCTAATATCAACACTTGCAGGACTGCGTTTCCTCTTTAACCTTACTGTGAAACACTGAGCAGGTGAAAGTTTTTCATCGATAGAGAGTAACCTACAAACACATATACATCACTTCAAAACTAATTACATTTCTTTTTTTCTGAAGGTCCAACAGAACTGGGAAAGTATCAGGGAAAGTTACTCATTAACTATTCAATTTGGCATGTTCACACACTTCTTTTATATGAGGTTTCACATGACTGCATCCTTCACAGCTAGGGCCACACAAAATCCCTGCCTCAGTGTCAGAACTCTGGACAATTCAATAAATCAAAAACAGATTTATACAACACCTGCATGCGCTGCAGGAGTTAGAATGGTTAAAGGTCCCAGAGAACAAGAACCTCTTCTCTTATCTTCCTGAAACATGTGAAGAACTTGAGGAGGACTTTCTGAGATAAGGGAAGTTATTTTACAACTATTACAGCATAACAAAAGGAAACTGACCTAAATAAGGAAGAGGGCGGGGATAGAGGTAAAAAGGCTCTGCTGTTTTTCTCTCAGAATCTGAAGTTCCTCTCCTGAACCCCACAGTAGTCTCATTTTTGTAAATCCCTATTACTGGCTGCTTAGACTATTTTTCTCTCATTATACAGCTGTTTTACAATAAACTTGAGTTTCAGTTCAAAAGAAGGATTCACGGACTTAAAATAATTGATCAGAATTGGCCAAATTTCCTCACCCCCATCATCACTAAGAAAATCAAAACCATGTAGTGAAAACCATTCAAATACATTCCCACAGAGAACAATATGCACAAAACCTTTCAAGCAGATCTCATGGAACACAGAGTTTACTAATCACAATCTTCCCATGGCAGCAAAATACCATCCCCCAAGGAGAACAGGTACCTTTAACCACAAGTACTAACTCATTTGGTAGAGAGAACATATTTCACTGTAGTATAATAAGGGTTCCCTTGGACTAAAATAATTCACCACAATTGGGTGTGGAAACTTGTTCTGTAAAAATCTGAGGTCCTATCATCATTCTCCAAATTCACCACTTGTGCAAATACAATTCACTACCTAAGAACTTCTTCAACATAGAATTAAAGTTGACAGTCAATGCCTTATATCCTTTCACAATGTCAAACATACCTCTATTTAAATTTTCTTATAAGCAAGAAAGAGAGTTAAGGTAATGTTACACAACATCCCCAGAAAGCCTTAATCTTGACTTCTCTAAGTGAAGCCCTGAGCTCATGAGAGACATCTGTACTCTTCAGGAATCAGAGGGCAGTGTGAACACATCCACTGTTCTTTAGGCTTTCTCTTTATTAGGATAAAGGTAGAACTGAGATCAGCCATAGCAGACAGTGTTTAGATAGGCACAATCACTTTGACCCAACAGGTCAAAAAGTTGCTAGATATGTAACACCTATTCACACCCAAGTCTTAAGAATTTCCTCTTGGATGCCATGTTCTGTTAGCTCCAATTTAGCCTTGTGTTGCTCAGCAAGGTATGGCACCACACTACTAGAACTCACCAGAACACTTAATAATGGATTTTAAAGTAGCCATCCATCGACAAAGGAATTTTATCACCCAACTGCAGAGGGAGACAGCTGAAATGGAGTTCATTTACAAGTTCAACACTATCAATTTAGGCTTGAACAAATCTCCAAACTGGTTAACAAGCTACAAAGGCATTTTTCCAAATTTTGATATTCACATGGCCATGTCAAATGCTGTGAATGTAACACATGTACCCTGACTTTATTAGCTTCATTAAAACTGGTCCTACAATTGACAGGTAACTTCTTTTGCTGTTATATATACCCTGGATTCTGTAATTTTCACTCAGCTCATCTGATTAAATGAATTTTACCCATGAAAGCTTATGACTTAATAAATGTGCCATAGGACTGCTCATTGCTTTTACAGTTACAGACTAACATGGCTACCCCTCAGACTTATTTCAACTAACCACAGTGATATTACCAATCCCTCTGTATGGAGCCTTTTGCCTCCTAATTTCTGAACCATCTCTGAAGGGATATTTTAACTGCAGTCCCACAAGCAGAAATGTGGTTTGTAGGTATATGAAGCTGATGGTTTTGTTCAAACACTAGTCACACAAACATAAATACTTAGCTATTTACCCAGTGATGTGTGTGTCAAACTAAATCAAGAAGCATGTTGTCTAAATTGAGTGAATACCCAAGTATGATAAAGCCATTTGCAATCTAAGACTTCGGCCCCTCCTCCCCCCTGAACTATTGGACTGAACTCCCCAACTTTACACCCCACATTTCATTGTGCAGCTTTCATCCTTTGACTACCAATTTCTCCACAGTCACATGCATTGTCACCTCAGGAGGGAATTCAGTAATGTGTTCAGAACTAGTGGGATTGAAAGCACTGTAACTGGATTAGGACATGGCACCCAAAGCATTAGGTCTTCAAATGACTATACAGACCCACTTTACATGTGCCTCACTCAGGACTATAATAATGAAAGCAAAATCTTTACCATAATAGACCTCTTACATCCAATGCAATGTATTTTGATGCTGCACTACTCAGAGCCAGGCAAATTTTCACTGATTAAGTACCATGACACTCTGCAGGGTTTGTAAATGCTTCAGGTCTTAAGACTGCTTGCCAGACAGGGTAAGAATAGTGGTGTTAGGATATTAGAATTGGCATAGATTATCTGGGCCCTGGCACAGATTTCTTGCGTAGGCAAATGTTCTTGTATTCTGGGCCAGATCCACACACGGACTTAAGCTTTGCAATGCAGAACTCCAAAACAGGAATGGCACCACTGTGATCCGCTAAGCTTGAGTTAAGCAACTGGGCTCCTATATAGTATGAATGGGGAGAAATAGATGCCTAAGAAAGTGACTTATAAAAGTCAGCATGCTAGGTGGGAGGCTAAGGAGTGAAAATGCTAATTACATGGGGCGTGTCTTCATTCTTACCCCCTCACAGAGATAGTGCCTATGTCAGACTGCAAAGAGACACATATCACTGCTTAGCAATCCACAAATAGGAACTCATTTCCTGTAGTCAAGCAGTTTATGCACCTAAGGGGTTTCTTACACAAATGAGGTTTTGTCTACACTTAAAACACTACAGGCTGTGTCTACATTGGCGCGATCTTGCGCAAAAGCGGCCACTTTTGCGCCAAAATTTGCTGCCTGTCTACACTGGCCTCGAGTTCTTGCGCAAGAACACTGACTTTCTAATGTATGAAATCAGTGCTTCTTGCGCAAGAACTATGATGCTCCTGCTCAGGAATAAGCCCTCTTATGCAACTGTTCTTGCGCAAGAGGCCAGTGTAAACAGGCAACATGAATTTCTTGCGCAAGAAAGCCCTATGGTTAAAATGGCCATCGGAGCTTTCTTGCGCAAGAGAGCGTCTATACTGGCATGGGTGCTCTTGCGCAAAAGCACATCTCTTGTGCAAAGGCACATGCCAGTGTAGACACTCTCTTCTGGAAGAGTTTTTGCACAAGAACTCTTCCGCAAAAGAGTTCTTGCACAAAAGAGTTCTTGCACAAAATCATGCCAGTGTAGACGTAGCCTACGGCAACACAGCTGCACCTGCTTTGAAAGATCCTGTAATCCTCAAGGTTTACAGGATCTTTCAAACTGGGGCATTTCTGTCAAAAGACCCCCGTCTTGAAAGCGGGTTTTTTTCCCCCAGAAAAGCGGCTTTTCAAAAAAAAGCCGTGGCTGCCATTATATAAATGAAGCACGGGAAATTCAAATCCCGGTTTCATTTTCAATTTCGATGTGTCTAATTTACATCCCTTTATCGAAAACAGGATGTAGTTTAGACATACCCTATAGCCAAGGCTCGCAGAGCGGCGACGAGCCCTGCTCGCCAGCCACGCAGTTCTGCGCTCTGCGCATGCACAGATCGTTCTGCACATGCGCATATTGCTCTGCGCCGGCTCTTCCGGGGTGTAATCTACTCACCACGGGGGCTCTTCCGGGGTGTAATCTACTCGCCATTGTTTGTCGAGCCCTGCCTATAGCTATATCTCACAGGGGTGAGAATTCTTCACCCCCCTGAAAGATGGAGTTATATGGCTATAAATTCCTAGTTCAGACCAGACCTGAAGCAGACTCCTGCCTTACTCCACACAAAACAACTAGCTGAAAAATTAGCAGATACAGCTGACACGTTGGTGGTTAGAACACTCACCTGGTAGATGAGTAACACTAGGTTCAATTCCTCTATCTGCAAGGGGAAGATTTTGAAGAGTTCCTTCCCATTTCTCAAGAGCTTACTCTAACCTCTCCTACAATCACCCACTGACTATTAAATATTCATAATGGGTTGGTTGGAGAGAAAGATTATCTTTGTAGCCCAGTGGTTCAGACACATAGGGTCTAATCCTCCATGCTCCAATATACTCTTGTTAGTTAACCACAGTGAAACAGCTTCAATAGAAGAGACTAAGGGAGCATCATATTAGAATACCCCATAGCTTGACTTAGGCAGACTAATGCCCATCTTCCCCTGGTTCATGTAATGATCCAGGAGCTTAAGTTGGATGTTACCTAGAAGCAGCAATGCACATGCCTAATTGCAAAAATATACACAGCAGCTACTTTTACACTGAAAATTTAGGTGTTCAGTGAATTTAGGTGCCTATAAGATTGAGCAAGAGTTCAATGGATAGCTGTGGAGCCAAAACTATGTGTTAGATATTTAATTCATAGACTCACAGAATACTAGTACTAGAAGGGACTTTGAGAGACTATCAAGTCCAGTTCCCTGCCTTCATGGCAGGACCAAGCACCATCTAGAGTACGCTGACAGATGTCTATCCAACCTGCTCTTAAATATCTCCCTGATGGAGATTCCACAACCTCCCAGGCAAATTTATTCCAGTGTTTAACCAACCTGACAGTTGGGAAGTGTTTTTCCTAATGTCCAACCTAAACCTCTCTTGCTGCAGTTTAAACCCATTCCTTCTTGTCCTATCCTCAGAGGCCAAGGAGAACAATTTTTCCTCCCTCCTCTTGATACCCTTTTAGATACCTGAAAACTGCTAGCATGTCCCCTCTCAGTCTTCTCTTTCCTAAACTTAACAAGCCCAGTTCTTTCAGTCTTCCCTCATAGCTCATGTATTCTGGACCTTTAATCATTTTTGTTGCTATTCTCTTGACCTTCTCCAATTTCTCCACATCTTTCTTGAAATGTGCCCGGATAGGGATGTAAGTGACTAGTCAACCATCCAATAAGCTTTTCCTTATCGAATGGTCAACTAGTCCCTCAACTAGTCGCTTCCCCCCACCCTTGCTGCCTCCACTAGAGGCAGCAAGGGAGGAGAAGCAGGAGCCGGTGCTGGGGGGGAGTGGACTTAAAAGTCGGTTCCCCCAGCTACGTGCAGAAGGGTAGTGAGGACCGGGTGCGAGCCGGGAATCAGCTGATTCCCAGCTCACACCCAGTCCCAAATTATGTGCCTCTGCTTTTTAAACGTATTAAGAGCCTCCTGGGACCCGGCGTGAATCAAGACAGCACATTTCCGGTTCACGCCAGGTCCCCCACTTCACTCCAGCCTTTTACATTTAAGGGTGATGAGCAGCAGGAGAACCTGGTGCAGGCTGGGAATCAGCTGTCTTGGCTAGCACTGAGTTGCTGCCCCCACTGCGCTTCTGATTTTTAAATGTATTAAGAGCCTACCGGCTCTTAATACATTTAAAAGGCTGAGCCGCAGCAGGGTTAGCTCCTGGGGCTGGGAGCTAGCCCCGCTGCGGCTCCCCTGCTTATTGACTAGTCAAAGGAAAATCTATTGACTAGTCGATTAGTTGATTAAACTAAATTTAACATCCTTATGCCCAGAACTAGACACAATACTCCAACTGAAGCCTAATCAGAGCAGAGTAGAGCAGAAAAATTACTTCTTGTATCTTGCTCATAACACTCCTGTTAGTTCTGGGATTGAGGTGCCTAAATACCTTTGTGGATCTGGGTTTCTCCATCTTTCCAGCTAGCAGATTGAAATAGTGGTACAAAATCACTGGGAGATAGTCACCTTAATTTTATCACCTTGGTTTGTATCAAAGGATAACAGCCTGGTGTACATTAACAGGAGTTTTGTATATAACAAATAGAATATAACTATTCCACTCAATTCGGCCCTGGTAAGGCCACAGCTGGAGTACTGCGTATAGTTGTGAGAATCACACTTTAGGAATGATGTGGACAAATTGGAGAGAGTCCAAAGAAAAGAAACAAAAAAAGTGATAATAGGTTTAGGATACCCAACCTGACCTAGGAGGAAAAGTGAAAAGAACTGGGCATGTTTAGTCTTGAGAAAAAATGAATTGAGGGGGTCCTGATATGTTTAGAGTTGTTACAAAGAGGATTGTAATCCACTGCTCTGTCTGCTGATGGTGGGAATAGTAGTAATAGGCTTAATCTGCAGCAAGGGATTTTAGGAAAAAAACTTTATGACTGAAAGAATAGTTAAGATCTGGAAGAGGGTTCCAGAAGAGGCGCTGAAATCCCCATCATTGACTGTTTTTAACAAGTCGGACAAACAGACTGTAAGGGAGTGTCTAGGGTTACTTAGTCCTGCCTCAGGACTTGGTGACTTCAGAAGTCCCTGCCTGCTCTCCCTTTCTATGATTCTATGTCAGAATTTAAGTCAGTGAGGGGTAACCTTGGCTAGTGAATGCACTGCATAAGTGGCGGGCTACAAGACTGTTGTAACCAAGACGATCTCCTGGGATAGGGTAGTTTTGCAAACTGTTTGCATACTTAGAATTCATGCCAACTGAACCATAGCAGTGTTTTGACTGGATGCACAAGGAGCACATGGCTCTCACAGTGTGTACAATCAGCACACATCTCACTTCCTTGTGCCCTTGCTTTAAGTGTGTGTCAGTTTTGTAATACTAGTAAGAAAAAACTATGCAGATGAAAACCAGAGGAATCTGTCAACCATGGTAAACAAAATGTCTTGAGGGCCACACACAGAACCCCAATGGCTGCAGGTTGCCCACCACTGCTCTAAGTGTAGGGATTACAAGCACAAACAAGTCCATTAAAACCAGAAGTGGAACTACAACCACTCAAACTATAAGAGTAAATATAAGTAGCTCTAGAGCACAATAAGCAATATTCTTTGTATAGGTATGCACACATGAAGAATACTTAAAGTTAATATAAATGTATTAGTCCATTTTATTTTTGTATCCCATTGACATGCTTTAGGAAGTATGTGACTTACACACACACAAAGCTACATTAAAAAAAAGCATTACAGTTGCAACATCAAGCAATGTCCAACTCAAGATAGGAGATGCAAGACCAATTTTAGTTGGGCTCCCTTTTGCCTATGCATTACACTACAATCTGCAATTACATGATCACCACAAGAGTCACTGCTTCATTCAGTGAACATGCGCCTAGAGATAAATTAGACTTTTGTAATAAGGAAGTATATTAGATGAAGGACCGTTACCTCATTTGTTGCAGAAGTTGAAAAGTCTTCAGTGACTAGGAAGCAGAGTAAAATTGCCTCAAATAGGTTAGATAAATGCACCCCTTCAGGACAGAACTATTTGCTTTTCAGCCCCAGAATGCTCACATAATGATTAGCCTATGTGATTTGTCTAACTTTTCATGGTAGTCACTGTTCACGTTCCTCATTTTCATGTTAAGTGACTAATGAGATACCATATGATCTCATATGCTGAGCTGAAACTGAAGTCAATGGAAACTGTGATATGAGCAGGGCTTGACAAAGTATTGAATCTACTCGCCCATGGAAGTAGATTTCAGCCGTGCGCCCCGTTCATTTGCGGCGCGCACATGCACAATGCGGGTCTTGCACATGCGCAGTGCGGGGCTGGCGAGCAGCTTTTGTCGCCGTTCGCCAAGCCATGGATATGAGCATATAAAGTCTTACAGAATACTATAATGTTATCCATGTCAAATTGTGCACGATAAGAACTAGAGAAGTTAAAATGTCTTTAATCATGTAACCACTGTAATTTGCAGTGGTTGTACACAGGGGCCAGTACATGCAGGCAGCCAGTTCAAAAGCCAGCTCCCCCGTGCCTACCGGCTCCTGCTTCCCCCTTCCCTTCCCACACTGCTGCCTCTGACACAATGCAAGTAGCGCACGTGCACGTGTGTATCTGTGTGTAACAATGCATGTTAACCGACTAACCCAGGCTCATTGGTTAACCATGTGCACGGTTACACTTTCACGCCCCCTAGTGAGAACTGATTTTTGTGCTTTTATTCTCAAGCCTCAGTTCCCTATCTGTGAAACAGATAATATCTCCTCATGTCACAAGGATATTACAAAACTTAGTTCATGTTTTGATGACCACTCAGATAGTACAGGAAGGAACCCAGACAACCCCCATGAAGAAAAAAAATGCTGTGTTTATTAATTGCATTCAGAGGAGAATTTGACTAGTTTACCCAGGGCTGAGAACAGAAATGCCAGGCCCATGGGAACGGGGGAAGTTAAGGAGGGTGAGGTTAGCTGCCAGCCCCAGCCAGCTTTTCTGCACCACCTGGACTGCACTGCCTAGGGCACATATGGCAATTTAAATGCCCTGGAGCTCCAGCCAATGACAGCAGCCTTAGTCACTTTTAACTCACCAAGGCCCAAGCCACCTGCCCCCTTTGATCTCTCCCCCCAATCAGTGGCCCTAAGTGTGTCAAATTAGGCATGGGACCAAACACTGCACTAGGAGAATAAAGGAAGCGAATACCATTAATTCTATATACTGAAAAGTTCTAGGAGTGTGAGCTCATGTACATATCTTATGAAACAGCCTTTACGTACAAACTGACTGTATTAAGTTGCCCAAGGAAGCATAAAATTTACCATTTTCTAACATTTTGAATTTTATTTTTCTGCTTTAAGGTGCTTTAGATGCAATGTGTGAGAGATTTCCTAGATGGCTCTTTCTAAAAACAAACAAATTCCACCCTCTGGTATATCATATTGACACACACATAGTTCATCAGCAGAATAGGAACCTTTTATTTTGAATACACTAACCTCTGACACGAGATAATAAAGCAAATTATATCAGCAGTAGCCTTGATGCAAACCAGAAAAGGGAATAACACACTTTGCCACATTAGGGATGTAAGCGACTAGTTGAGTAGTCAACTACCCGATAAGCGTAGGAAAGTCCATCGAATACTCAATTAGTTAATTAATCCCTATGCCACATGATTTCACAGCTATTTGCTGACCAAGGAACAGTGAGACTCAGGAATCTAGGTCTATTCCAGGCTGTGGATGATAGCACACTAACTGTTCCCCATTACAGAGGGACTGTTACAAGTCTCCCCCGTGTTACACTGGTCTACAATTTTTTAGAAGTCGTTGGCTTCAGAGATAAAATGTGCTATTTATTATGTATTTTGATGTGCTGAATTCAAATATGACAATTAAAACAACTGATTGGCTACTGTTTCCAAGAGATTTAAGTTTTTACATTTTACGTCTATGTATATTGTGTAGATAGTAGTTTTAATCATAAATTGTAAACCTAGGTCTTTTCATGTGTTTATGGTTGCTTTACATGATAATATTTCACCTGTCCTGTTTATGTAACACTTTAAAAATCAGCAAAAGGGTTATATAAATAAAATTTATTATGAAAGAAAAGGCAAAAAACTATTATGTACATAGTTTAGTCCTATTCAGTGTCTACTCGGCGCTTCTTGGCTTGTCTCTTGTATTCATTAAATGGAGCATCTCTTGTCACTGTCCAGCAATAGTCTGCAAGCATTGATGGGCTCCATTTGCCCTGATAGCGTTTCTCCATTGTTGCAATGTCCGGTGAAATCGCCGCGTGCTCGTCGCTCACTGCTCCGCAGTTCGGTGGAAAAAAATCTAGATGAGAGTGCAAAAAATGTATCTTTAGTGACATGTTGCAACCAAGGCTTTTGTATGCCTTGAGGAGATTTTCCACCACCAATCTGTAGTTGTCTGCCTTCTTGTTTCCGAAAAAATTGATTGCCACTAACTGGAAGGCTTTCCATGCCGTCCTTTTCCTTGCCACGCAGCGCGCATGGTCAAATGCATCATCTCGAAGAAGTTCACGAATCTGAGGACCAACAAAGATACCTTCCTTTATCTTAGCTTCACTTAACCTTGGAAATTTTCCACGGAGGTACTTGAAAGCTGCTTGTGTTTTGTCCATGGCCTTGACAAAGTTCTTCATCAGACCCAGCTTGATGTCTAAGGGTGGTAACAAAATCTTCCTTGATTCAACAAGTGGTGGATGCTGAACACTTTTCCTCCCAGGCTCCAATGACTGTCGGAGTGGCCAATCTATCTTGATGTAGTGGGAATCTCTTGCACGACTATCCCATTCGCAGAGAAAACAGCAGTACTTTGTGTATCCAGTCTGCAGACCAAGCAAGAGAGCAACAACCTTCAAATAGCCACAAAGCTGCCACTGATGTTGGTCATAGTTTATGCACCTCAAAAGTTGTTTCATGTTGTCATAGGTTTCCTTCATATGGACTGCATGACCAACTGGAATTGATGGCAAAACATTGCCATTATGCAGCAAAACAGCTTTAAGACTCGTCTTCGATGAATCAATGAACAGTCTCCACTCATCTGGATCGTGAACTATGTTGAGGGCTGCCATCACACCATCGATGTTGTTGCAGGCTACAAGATCACCTTCCATGAAGAAGAATGGGACAAGATCCTTTTGACGGTCACGGAACATGGAAACCCTAACATCACCTGCCAGGAGATTCCACTGCTGTAGTCTGGAGCCCAACAGCTCTGCCTTACTCTTGGGTAGTTCCAAATCCCTGACAAGGTCATTCAGTTCACCTTGTGTTATGAGGTGTGGTTCAGAGGAGGAGGATGGGAGAAAATGTGGGTCCTGTGACATTGATGGTTCAGGACCAGAAGTTTCATCCTCTTCCTCTTCCTCGTCTGACTCAGTGAGAATGATTCTGGTGCATCAGGAACCGCAGTCCTTCTCCGTGGGGTACTGGGCGTATGGCTGATGGAATGTTTGGATAATGCACAGTCCACTTTTTCTTCTTTGACACACCTTTCCCAACTGGAGGCACCATGCAGAAGTAACAATTGCTGGTATGATCTGTTGGCTCTCCAAATCATTGGCACTGCAAAAGGCATAGATTTCCTTTTCCTGTTCAACCACTGGCGAAGATTTGTTGCACAAGTGTTGCAGCATATGTGTGGGGCCTACCTCTTGTCCTGATCTCCAATTTTGCAGCCAAAATAAAGGTGATAGGCTTTCTTAACCATAGTGGTTATACTGCGCTTTTGTGATGCAAAAGTCACTTCACCACAAACATAGCAGAAGTTAGCTGCACTGTTCACACAAGTACGAGGCCTCTCTGCTCACTTTGGCTAAACAGAAATGTGTCCCTTTGCAAAATCAAACACTGACAAATAAGAGAGCACGACACTGTATGATTTCTAGAGCTGATATAGGGCAATTTGTTCAGCAGAGTGATGTAAGCTTCGTTATGATTGCATCATCCATGACTTCTAGGAATAACATGATGCAATTCATATCATGTATGATGCAATACCAGCTTCAGATTGCATCATTCATTGTTTTGCCTAAAAAGCAAGTACTGTCCAAACCCAGTCATAGATTTATTCATAGATCCAGTCAAAGATGTATTTTAGTCATTTCTGGTTTAAATTGAGATCCCTTCCCTTTATAACTCACTTATCCTCCACCATTCCCAAGTCAAGGGTCGTATATACTGACCCAAAAGCATATCTTGAAAACTAGAGCCAATCAACAATTTTAAGCATCATTTTGGTTCTCAGTGACCCAGAATTAGTAAAGTTTGACTACATTTATTTCAGAAGCATTTTGGCTGTAGAGCAGTGTTATCAGTCTCCCCTCTCCCCAAGGTTCAGCTGTTCCGCGATGCCGCTTGCCGCGGCTCTGGTCCTACCAGTCCCAACTTTTCCAGTCTATGTTTGTGTTCACTCCTGCACCGCTCCCGTCTGGTCAGACGGGCAAAATGCCCTGTGGCCTCATCCTTGGCATGTTTATCAACTTGCCTCAGTGATGTGGGAAGGGGGTTCGGGCCCTCCCTCTCTCCGAGCCCCAGCCCAGGGCCCTAAGGCAGGGAGCTTAGCCCCTGCTTAGTGGAGGGGGCCGTAGCCCCTAAACCCCTCCACTCACGGGTTCCACGGCCCTGCCCTGGGCCACCTCTTCCCTCATCTCCGTGTCTAGCTCCGGCTCGCTGGGTTGGGGGCAGGACTCACCATTGTCGTCCCCCGGTCCGAGTCCTCTCGTCGGGCGTTCCTCTCCAATGCCTCCTCTCCTTCTTCGTCACTCGCCTCTCCTTCTCCCCTTCTCTCTTCGCCTTCTTCCCTCTTCTCTCCCCCCTCCCCTGGCTCCTCACACCCTTTTAAATTTCCTGCCGGTGCATCGAGTGACGGCCTTCTGCTCACCTCCCCATCCCCGCCCCTTGGCGCCCTCAGCATGACGTTGCGGGTGACATCATCTGCGGGCAACTCCGGTGGCGGGCTTGCTGCGTCTCCCACTGTGCCGCCCGTACTCGCCCTGGCTGCTTCCCAGCTGGGGCTTTCCGGCGCGCCGCCGTCTCCGCTCGGCCCCTCCCCCCCGTGCTCCGCGGCCTGGGGTTTCTCCAAGTGCAGGGCGAAGACGCCCCGTCACAGGGACCCTTCACTTTTCTGCTACATCTCATCACAGCTGTCACTGTTGTCGTCTCTTCCTCCTCTCCTGTCTACTCCTTCTAGTACAATTCCCTTCACTTTGCCTAACCCAGATGCCAGTCCTCAAGCTGCTTGTCCCAGGGTAGCTTCCTTGTCCAACAAGACCTACTCTCACTCCCTGCACATATATACTCCCATCTTTGTCCATCTCTCAGCCCCAATCTACTCCCTCTCCAGGTCTTGCCCCTTCTGTGTTAGAATCAGGCAGTTTTCTCCGCCAGACTGCCTGTGTCATCTACAAAGATTGAAGCTGTCTGTTGATTTAAATTGAGCAAGAGAAACTTTATTAAAACATCTTGATGGCTCTGTGTGTCACGAGTCAGCTCCAATTCAACTCCACAAATTCCCCATTTCCCCGGCATTCCATCACAAACAGTTGCCCACAACTCCTCCTCTATTGATCATGCTACACAGTAATGGGATGGAGAGAGTGGAATGAGTACAGGGGCAAGACAAACTTCTTGGTCTCATCTCTAGGCCCAGCTCACAGCAGCTCAGAATTGTCATTACAAAAAGTCCTGCTCAGCTCTGGGTTGCAGCAGACCAATTGCTAATAAAAATTTCAAGGCAATAAGCTATTTCTCCATACTTGACATGCTTATAGTTTATGAATTACTATAATAAAAGCTATGATGGCCCTGAAACATCAGTTTGACAGACAGTTGTACTCATGCTCATACAATTAACTGCACATCACACTGTGGATTGTAAAGGCTGGATAGTCAATGTAAGTATAGTGGTTAGTGGTTAGAAGGGGCATGTGAAGGAATTTAAATTTACCCTCACCCAGGGAGCTTACCCTCACTTTGCTGCCCCTCACCCCAGCCCTGGCTGAAAGTTGCCCTTCCCTCCCCTATACCAGCAAGTATTCCTTCCCTGCCTCCATGGCCCCAGGACCTGAGAAGTTCTATGCACCCAATGATAATTGGGGCACATGGTCATGCGCCCCCTCATAGTTAGCCTTATGCTTCATATTGAAGAATGTAGAGTTAAATGCTGCCACAGATATGAATACTCAAGAGTTCTCAGAACTGTATGCTACAAAAAGAAGAAGTTCATTGTTTCCTCTTTGTACAAACAACACTTTTAAAATCAACATTTTAGAGGAAGTTCTGAAATTTCTAAAGAGAGTTAAGTAATTCATTAAGAATGTTCACTGAACCTGGCAATAGTTTTAAACAAAACCAAAAAGACAACAGTAAGAAAATCACTGCATAGTATATTTCTACTTTGAAAAGCAACTGTGAATTGAATCCCTTTTCTCAAATATTTATGCTCTTTTCTCAAATATATACTCTTATTCATCAGTGACCACATTTCCAGTACTCATTAACATGAAAGTAACTCACTTTTTTCCCACTATTCTGTAGCAAGATCCTTTTTCAAATAGTGATTTTGGAAGCATTCTTAAGCAAAACCCAAATAGAAAGATGGTATACATTTTGCTCAAAAGGTGATTATGAATATCAGGATGTTCACATTTTTCAGAGAAAAGTTTCATTGCTTTCTGGCCCATAGCTATCTCATCAATATAAATTCCACTCTCGATAACCATTCATTTTTCCCAAGAATAACAGCTATGCTCCCAGAGATCATATGCACTCATAGCCTACCATCTTTCACAAAACTTATATTTACTGCATTTACTCTTGTGATCTCTGCAGTGCTAACAGAACAGTGAGGGAAGGTGCTATATTCTATCCCTTGCATTTTAAAGATCTGTTTACCAAGTGGACAGCAGGATCTAAGAAAGAGGTTTAGCAGAAGAGATGGATTTCATTCCCTGCTCTGATGATTATCAGTCATTTCTCTGATCTCTTCTGTCTTTTCCAAACAGCTGGTAAGCTCTGTGGAGCAGGGACTGTTTCAGTATACATTTGTATAATAATATAATGTCTTGCATAGCAATGCCCCCAATTCAACTGGATACACCAGCCTCAACTGTCATAAGTTTAATTATAGTTTTGCAACCTCAATGAAGGCAATGGAATTTCACACCCATCACTAGAAGCATAATTTGGATCACAGAACAATAAGGAAACAAAGCCAAGACTGACTTTGAACTACCACACAGTTTCCAAAACTAGAAATTAGAAACCACAGAAAAGACAGACATTATGACAATGAATAATAGCAGTGTTGTCTTCAAGTCGTCATTGTCAAGTCCAGGTCAAGTCTCAAGTCACTACAGTTCAAGTCTCAAGTTGAGTCTCGAGTCCCTAAAGTCACTTTCGAGTCAAGTCCCAAGTCGAGTCTCAAGTCTTAATTTAAAAAATGTCAAGTCACTTTTGTACAAGCCATCAATATCAGCATTTTCGGACAATTTTTTCACCAAGTCAATTTAACAAAATTAGCAAGTCTCAAGTCAAGTCTCAAGTCACAAATAATGAACCCGAGTCGAGTCTCAAGTTGAGTCACCTAGACGACTAAGTCAGACTCGAGTGCAAGTCCTGGGACTCGAGTCAACAACTCTGAATAATAGCATATCTATTTCTTAGTACAGATATCAAACTAGAAAGGAAAATTAAGGCATATGTTCATCCCTTTTCAGTAGGGCAGAACTGACCTTGCATTAACCCACTATTTCTTCTTACCAGTTTTTAGTGATGTGTTTGTTACTGAGACATGATCACAGCATTCTCTAGCAAGTTAGTATATAAATAATTTCACTCAATGTTTCTTCATTTAAGCCATTGTTCTGGGGTGAGATTGGGAATGAGGGGGTTCAGTGTGCAGACTGCCCAGGTAAAGAGGACAACCCCAGCCTTCTCTCACCTCAGCAGCTTGGGGCCAGGTGAGAAGCACTTCTCCATGGCTGCTACAACCACAGCAGTCACAGTCAGGGGAGTGGTGCATGACCCCCAGCAGGGAGACACATAGACAAACAAACAGACTCTCTGAAATATATAGTAAACAGCTGTCCCTTTCTCCTCCCCTGCCCTCTGCTGCCCCAATGGGGTTATAGCTGTCCCAGTCCCTCTCTTTGGTCGTTGCTGCCCCCCCCGTGATCAATCTAAAGTATTACTGTCCCTGCAAGCAGGCCCCCCTTTTCATTTTATGATAAAATTGAATTCCAGGCACATCCCATTGTCCTGGCACAACTAAACCCTTGCCTTCCTTTAAGTTAAGATTAGAGGGAGCAGCATATGAAATTTGGTGGCCTTAGCCTTTACCCTTTAGGAGAAATTCTTGAACTAACAGACTCACAGACTAACAGATGCACATTTCTAAAATATACAATAAGATTATTTACCCAAAGTTAATCATATTCAGTGCCTCTCTGCTTTAAATGTATTTCCTGATTAGACATACATTCAATCCTTTATTTTTAATCATCATAGTTTTCTGAATCCCTTCAATTTATCAATTTTGGTTCTTTGTTTGGATTCAATGTTTGTTTTCCCCCCTTCATGTTTTTAGTAACTAAGAAAAAAGCCTAGGTAGAATTCTAAACAAGATGTAAGTGCTATGGTAGTGAGTCAACACAAGCCAGGTCTTATATATGTTGCTTAAACCAAGATTCTATTCTAACCTCAGTGGGAGGGAGGGAGAGGAGGGCCTAGCAGTACAGGGACTAAATAAAGCCTTTTTGCCCACTAGCCCCGCCCCGCTTTACCTGCAGCCAATGCCAGACCTGGAGGGAGGATAAGAAAAAGGAGCCTGACTCAGCTGGGGCTGACCAGCAAGGAGACAGAAGTTGGTTCTGCTATCTGCAGGACCTGAGCCAGAACCCGTCTACTTGGCCAACCACCAGAGCACGTGAGTCTTCAACCCTACCCCACCCCACCCCACTCCACCCTGGGGCAAAGGAGGGGGAAAACCTACAAGGAACCTTCATGAAGGAGGGAGAAGTTTGGACTTGTGGGACCACACCCCAAAATTAATGACTATACCCTGATAAAAGGCCAGAATTCCCAGGCCCAGGGAAAAGCAGCAGGGAGCTGCCCTCCTTGTCCCGCTGCTAAATCGGGGTCCTAACCTCTAGGCCACCCCGCTGCCAGGGAGACCCAACCACACTCAGATGCTCAAGGTCCACTAAAAAGAAAAAATGTCCTGAGCAGTCAAGATATGAATACTGTCTTGCATATGAAATTACAATCAGTTTCTTAACATCAGCCATTGGGAACTGGTTAATTTCAAGGAACGAGTGACTGTATTTGTTTAAAATACAAATAAATAGTATCTTACTGATTTTAAAGTACTTCAAAAGCTGGCAACCCTATAAAACATGTATGCTATCCACATACAATGAATATTTAAAAGTAGTATTGATATACAACTAGATTTCAGTACTCTATAGAACAGATTTCAAATGAACTCATTTGTGTTATATTTGAGTTTATTAGAATCACTAAAACTTTCCTAGAAACAAAAAGGCCATCAAGACATCAGTAGTTCTAGCACACAAAGTCAAGGCATAAGGGGAAAAAAAGGCTTAGAAAGGTAGAAAACAAAAATAATTTTCAAGAAAAGATAATGCCACATTCTGTGACCTTTCTCCTTCCAAAACATCAAAGGAGATGGTGTAAGTAGAGTCCTGCAAATCTGCAGATCCTTAGATATAAAGTGAGTGTTTCCAGAACTGTAACTTAGCACCTGGCTCTGGTCCAGGACCCCGTTGTGCTAGGTGCTGCAGAGACACAGAACAAAGACAGTCCTGCACCAAAAAGATTGCAATTTAAGTGATCCCACATAGGCTGAGTAACTATTGAATAACCCCCTTCATCTCAGCTTTTGCAGCAGCCTTTACTAAAAACACAGAAAATTGAGATAGGGTAGCAGTTAGTGAAGTTTAATATCAAGTTGAGACCTTAATGGAGAAGACACCATCAGCCATTTAAAAGCACTTGATACTTTGTAGCACACTGAAGTCATGAATCTGCATCAGTAGGAAGCCCAAAATCTGCCCTGGACCTTAACAAGCCAAAAAAACCTTGTGATATAGATATGATACATGAGATGCATACAACTGAAGCACACCCAATGCCTCAGTAACTAAAACTACAGGGAGAGTGAACGTATCTTCCTGTTCACTTGATCTTGATACCCTAATCCAGATTAAGGATGTTAAGGACTAATCGACTATTTATCCGATAAGCATTTGCTTATGAGATAGTTAGTCAGTCAACTACTAATCAATTCCCCTCCCCCCTTGCTGCCTCTATCAGATAGAGGGAGCAAAGGGGGGGAAGAAAGGGTACTTCAAAGCGGCAGTGCCGCACAACTGAGCTGGGGATCAGCTGTGCGGCACTGCTACTTTGAAACCCCAAGGCAGCGTTTTCAAAGGGACAGGTGCTGCACAGCTGAGCTGTGCGGCGCTGCCCCTTTGAAATGCCGCCTCAGCATTTCAAAAGGGCAATGCCGGGGATTCCCCATCTGACCCTGGGTTCCGCGCGTCCATTTCCCCAGAACCTGAGGTCAACTGGGGAGTCCTCAGCTGACTCGGGGCTCCACGCAACATGCAGGGCAGCATGGAACCCGGGGTCAGTGGGGGATTCTGAGTCCCTCGCTGACCCCAGGCTGCATGGCTTTTACAAGAGCCCCCGCTGAGGACTCACATACATTTCAAAGTAGGCATGCCTGGGACTTCCTGCTGGCCCCGGGCTGCACGGGGAGTTCCGCATTCCTATTTTGAAATTTACAAGAGCCCCAGCAGGTGCTCTTGTACATTTCAAAGGAGGAATGCAAAAGTGCCTATCAACTAGTCAAGTAGTTTATGGAAATTCCATGGACTACTTGACTAGTCATTTAACTGCAATTTAACATCCTTAATCCAGATAATGTACTTTCATATCCAAATATATAGGGTTCTATTTAAAACACAACTCTATGCATATTCATCTCTCTTATTCATTTTGTTAGGAAATACCAAAAATACTAAAATATAAACTTACCTTCAAGTTTAGATCCATACTGGTATATTCCAACAGAAAAGTGTGGCAAGGCAAACACAAGTGAGCCCAATCCTATCATAAATGATGAAAAGGCAAGCCATCTTGGTTTGTGCCCTCTTTCTCCAAAGAAGGATACAAACAGGGACAATACACAAAAAGCGATGTCATAGCTTGCAGAGATGACGCCAGCAAGGGAACTGTTCAGCTCAAAACGCTTTTCAATGGTGGAAATACTAACATTTATTAGGCCATTCACAATGATACCTGCCAAAAAAAGAGACATGATTAGACAAACCAAATATGTAGTATTTTCTTGACCAATTACTATGTAATCTTATTACAGTATCATCTGAAAGTTCAAATTCCATCTTGCGTTTAATCACTCAACTCTTGATAGAGAGTTTAGTGATCATGATAGCAAAGAATTTAATCCAGACATTAGCATGGGGCAACTTTTTTTCCAGATGAACAGTTTACATAACTTTTAGCCTAACTTTTAGAACACTCATCCAGGATGTGGGGGACCCAAATTCAAGCTACCTTTGTGTCCTCTTCATCTGGAGCTGCAGAAACTCTGACTGCTTAAAGTCTTGTCACTACGTGCAGCAGTGTATAGTTTGTGTAGCTCAATGTTTCAGTGAAAGGCAAGCTGCATCCATACTGCCTTGTGTAGCTATGCATAGCAGTGTAGTGTCTTGATGGAGCCCTTAACACTGTTTAAAAACAGCATGGTAGACAAAAACAGGAAGTGCTGTGGCACCTTAGAGATTAAGGCCTGGTCTACACTAGGAGTCTAAATCAAACTTAGCTGCATAAGGTTGATTTTCTAAACCATGTGTTCACGCTACCAACCCTGTCGCATCAACCGTAACAGCCACTAAAGTCAATGTTGGTTACTCCTGATTTTACAAGGAATAATACTATTCCTTAACTTTCGTGGCCGACTTTAAGATAGTATAGACACAGTGTTGGCAAAAGTTGAGGCTATTGGCCTCTGGGAGGCATCCCACAGCTCCCCGCTCTGGCCAGAACTGCCTTCCAGGTAAACAAAAAAAGCCCCAGGTAAATTTGAATTTCATTTCCTGTATGGCCAGCATTACGAGCAGCACATGGCAGCACACGTGGACATGACTTTGACCAATTCAAATACTGTGATGACTTCAAATACTTCTGCTCCCACAGGCTCCAGTTCCCCAGGGTGCAGAAAAGCACCAGCATGGAATGTCCAGGAGATCTTGGACCTCATCAAGGTGTGAGGAGATGAATCCATTCTCTCTGAGCTTGGAACCAGCAAGCAAAACATGGACATTTATGCAAAGATCACAAGCTGCCAGGAGGCTAAAAGCTATTCTAGGGATGCCCAGCAGCGCAGAGTTAAAATCAAGGAGCTGAGACAGTCCTACCACAAGGCGAAGGAGACTAACTGATGGCTGGTGCAGCACCTCACAGATGCTGCTTCTATGAGCATCTGAGTGCTATTCGTGGAAGGAGGGGCCACCAGCTTCCTCAGTCTGAATGTGGTGTGCAGCCAAGATACTCCTGGCATCACTGTGGAGGACAGCATGGTGGCAGAGAGTGAGGATGAGGAGACTGGCCAGCCTGCGATTGAGAACCAAGATCTGTTCACGATGCTGGAACCAGTCCCCTCCTCCCAGGATGTCTCCCAGTCGAGCACTGACCCCAGGGCGGGCACTTCTGAAGAATTCACAATATTTTTCTTTCTATAAGCAGGTTAAGGCAATTGGGTGCGATGTTTGGTGTGCCCTGTTACTACACAGCGTGGGGGCTGAGAACAACTTGTTAATGTGTCTCCAGATGGAGCAGGAGTCTTGCCTGCACATCTCCAGGAAACTCTCCGCTAGAAACTCTTTCATCCTTCTCACAAGGTTTTTTTTTTTTTTTTTTATTATTGGGGAGGAGGGGCAACTTTATTCTGTCCTCCATGGCAGGACACCTTCCCATACCAAACCAACAGTAAGTGGTCTAGCATCATTGAACCACAAAGTATTGCAGCATAAGGCCCAGGTTTCTGGCCATATTCAAACAGCATCTGCTCCCAATCTGCCAGGGAGCAGTTGAGACCATCTTTGCCTCCCTGACAGCTGTGATGGAGCCCCTGGCTGCATGTTTGGAGAGGGACTCCTCCAAGAACCCTGCCCGCCCCGATGACAACACCAGTCCCTCCTCCCTCAGCCCTGTTGCTTCCACTCCCAGGATCACATGACAACATGAACCCATAACCACCCACTGCAGAGTTTTGGTCCCAGCGGGCCCCAGGAGCATAGCCCAGAATACAAAGCTACTCAAGGTACATTGCTCTCTGAGTTGACAGTAAGCTCCATAATGGGGACATACTACTTTGGACAATATTCACTTCTTCCCTGCAGCGAGGGCATGTTGGTAGCTCATTTAGAAGGGTTTTCCTAATTATATTTTAATAAAAATAATGAAGACAAAGAGAGCCAAGGATTTCTCCCAGCGTGATGCTCTGGACTAGTTAATCTGAAATGAACACAAGCTCAGATGAATGGTACAAGAGGAGACGGTGCTTGGAAGAAAAAAAAAAAAGTCCTTTTAATTTTGCTTTGACTTTGCAAAATAAGGTGGCAGGAAATCAACCATATTAGATTTGACCTAACCTCATACTGTGGACATGGCCTAACATTTATTAAGGCATGAGCTTCTGTGGGTAAACCCCCCTTAATCAGATGAATTGGAGTGGAATTTACAAAGGCATGGGTATATATACAAGAACAACAAAAGAAAGCAGTTACTTGTGTAAATGAAGCTTATCAAGTCAGGGTGAAAGTGGTTAATTCAAGCAACTGATGTGGAAATGTGATTATCAAGAGAAGGAAAACAGTTTTTGCACTGGCCCAGCACTAGGCTTTAAAAGCACCTTAATTCACACACCTAGCATAAAAGAGTGGAAAAGGGCTCACCCTATGAACTGTTATGTCCAATCTACTACACTTAATTCATATTATGGAATATTGGGTATGGAGAAAATGTGAGAAAAGAATTCTAGTATCAAATGTTACTATGATGGACTGTTATGTTGGGTTGTTTTTTACTTGGAAAAAACTCTCAGTGATGAGTAAAGACACTAATAACTTAAAACATGAGCAAGCATCAAGCTCATTTTCTGCTTCTGTCATTTGTTGGCATATATATGGTACATCCAGTGCTTTTTTTGTTTATAATAAAATTTAAAAAAAAAAAAAAAAGGTGCTGGTATTCCAGGAGAAAAGTTGTTGAGCTCTGACTGGAGGTTCCAGCACTGCGTCTGGAGGTTCCGGTACTGCCTACCCAGCAGTGCCGTCACAAAAAAAGCACTGGACATCAAATATATAATTAGTTTCCTAAGCACCCATATCAAGTAGAAAACAGGAAGTATTTGGAAGCTGGCTCACAAGAGTTAAATACCTGTACACCACAAAAATGAAGCAAGTCAGTAACTGATTACAAAACTGTTAAACATTCTTGTAATTTGTCTTAAGTTTAGTTACCAATGTTCAGCTCACAGACGAAAGACCCATAAGCAAATTCATTACAATTCAATTGGTAATTGAACTTCACTTATAAGAATTTAGATAATTTAATAATAAATGCAATTGCTGGCAAGATATTTTTCAATACCTCCTTATTACAAAAGAAGAAATGAAGTTGTTTTAGCAGAAATGGAAGCCTGTTAATCCATTACTGTCAGCAACTCCCAGATCTTACTCAAGGAGCTCTTGGCACCAGAGTAAATATTAGCCAAGGAACAGTTTGTTTCAATTACTTGCATTTCTGCAGTATGTGAAGGACTTGCCACAGTGTGGCTCACAAAGAGTACTGCACCAACAAACTACAATGGTAATTAGCAAGTTATTAGTCTTTGACTTACTTTACTAAAGCTAATCATGACTATTTTCACTTTTTACCCATTCATGTAGCATTGTAGCTAAACAGATTTTTTTTTTCTCTTTCCCTCAAAGGTCTCAGATGTGATTGGTGTCATGTCATTGTCTACTTAAACCTTTACTACCAGTATGTGGCTTTGACAATTTTTCTGACCAGTTACAGTTTAATAAAAATATTATCCTGAACTTTAATCATTCACCCAAGTACCTCAAAATAATTTACAAACATTGAAGGATAATATTTTATTATGTTAGGTCTGGTCACAAAAGCTCATCAAAGCCACATGCAGACTTGGATGTATTTTTTTTAATCTTTGCTGTTTACTCCTAGCATCAATCATAGTCCTAGCAACAGTGTGAAAATAGCATTCCCTCCATTTGCCCAGGAAAAGTAGTAACTCTCAAAAGTGGCAGCATTTTATTTGGAAACAATAATGACGACATTGTTTACATATTCTGTCACTCAACTTGAAAAAGCTGTTACTCCCTTCCAGAGTTACGAACTGTAGCATCTCTTGTTATAATTTATGGTGACTCAGACATGCATCCTAGGATGCAATTATGCACATTTACGTGGCCCTTGAGCAATATAAATCAGATATCAAGTTAGTCATTTTACTATATGCTATACATAATGATTATACGCTAGAAATATAGGCCTCATCTGAACTTGAAATGACAGGTTAAAAAAAAAAAAAAAAAAAAAATCAGTTTTCCAGACAGCTCCACTTGAACTATTGAGGAATCTATCAATTATTATCTATTACACTATCATCTTTTTAAGGCCAGCTATGAGAGTACAAAATCTTCTTAGTTAATGGAGTCCTAAGTCTGACCAACGTAGCACCTCAGTTAAAGTTGTGATATATATCCATGCTAATTATTCATAATTTTCTTTTTTTGTCATTTTATTCTTCATATAAAAATGTATGTTCTGATGAGATAAAAGTTGAGGATTACTGTATCTAGAAGAAGGTTTGGCGCAACAGTGCTCATCACTCTTTAACCACAAGATAAAAGTCCAATCATGCAGTCAGATCTGTGTAGGCAAGCTTCAAAACATTTCTGCACATTTCTACCCATCTGGATCGCCGATATCAGGATCAAGACAATAGTGAATTATTCAAGAAGGTCTGTTGCAAAACTATAAAACTTTTGAGTCCTAGTTCAGTGCCTTCATTACAAGACTGCCTCAGGCCCCAACTATCACCACCTTTAAATATATGCTTAAAAATAAGCATTTGCTTAAATTATTTGAAGGATCAGAACCTCAGTTCACAGATACAAGTTTAATATATAATCGGAAATTGCTGAAGTGTTCCTCCCTGATATTCTTTATTTACCTTCTTATTTTCTGATGCTAAGTAAAATGTATCCACTGCCAATTTTTATTTGAAAGACTCACTATCAATTTTTTTCTCTACTAGTTCATTATAAGTAGTAGGGGCTGGATTCACACAGGGCACTAAGGCTCATCATTGCAGTGCCTAACTTTCAGGCACTACTGCTGCCAAGTAAGATTCACAGTCTCAACACCTAGACTCCCTAAGGCCACATCTATATTTACCATGACAGAGATCAATCTTCTGGTACTCTATTGAGTAGGTTAGTAAGGACCCACTAAACTGAATGCTGAGGGCACCCCCGATCAGCACCGATACTCCTTGATTTGCAAAAAGCAAGGAAAGTCGATGGGAGCATTTGCTTCCATCAACCTCCCACTGTGGAAACTGTGCCAAGCTCGGGTTAAGGTACTTCAGCTCCAGCTATGCTATTTATGTCGCTAGAGTTGCTTACTTTAAGCAGACCATCTAGGACTAGTAGACCTGACCTAACTTATAGGTAGTAGTGAAGTAGCACAGGAAAGAGTACTGATCAGAGAGGAATGTCTGTGAGTAATTAACAGGGGTGGAGGGGAGGAAAGAGGAGGAAACAAGCACCTAGAAGAGAGTCTGGCATTATCTGTGCCGCTTTGGGCTGCAGCACCCCCTGGCTGGAAGTGGTTTCCATTATATAAAGGGATACGGTTTGGTAACGGCTCTTTGCACCCCAGCTCTACAAATTGTCCCAACACTTCTGAGCTAGGAGCCTGCCCATGCTAACATGGATCCTGGTGAAGTCACAAGATTGTCACATTTTAGGCTGACACCAGCCGACCCGCAATTCCTCTCTCATCCCTTTGGCAGCCTCCCCAGCCCATAATGCCCTCGGGCCCTTCTCCTCCACCTTCCCTACTCCCTCAGGGGCGAGGTCGGGCTGCGTCCCGCAGGGATCGCCCCCAGCCCGGGTTACCTTGGAAGACGGCCAGCAGGCTGTAGGCGCTCAGGTAGCCCTCGGGGTTGTTGCAGAGCTGCAGAGCCCTAGGGGAGAAGCTGCCCCACCCGCAGGGCCCCTCCTCATACACCGGCGGGGGGCGGCCGGGGGCCGGGCGCGGGCGGGCGGCGCTCGCCCTGCGCTGGAAACGGAGGTCGGGGGTGGAGGGCTCGAAAGCCGGGTTCTCGATGCCGTCCCGCTCCATGGCGCTGCCGGCGGCCGCGCTCAACCCCCCGCCCTCCAGTCAGAGGCAGCGCTCGGGACCGGGCCCTCCAAATACGTGTGGCAGGCGGCAGCTGCTTCTCGTGGGACCGCTCGGCGGGGTTCGCTGAGCGGAGGCGGCGGCGGCGCTGCCCGACACCTGCCCAACGCGGCTTTGGCCAAGCTGCCGCCGCCGCCGCCGCCACAGGGGAGGGGAGGGGCCTCCCGCCCTCGCAGCTCCTCCCGACGGCTGCCCCTGCCCAACCCAGCCCGGCCGTTCGCCAGCGTCCTCTCGCCCTCGAAGGGAAACTTTTTCAAGCTGCTTTTTTTTTTTTTTTTCCTTCGGTCGGCTGCGTTTCGCCCTGCTAAGGCATCGCCCAAGGAAGAAGCCGGCAAAATGACACCCCGCCACGGGAAGCTGTTTGCAAATACACAATCTTCAGAGGGGTCCCCGAGTTAGTCCGTAACAGGAAAAACTTAAAAACCAACGAATAGTCTAGCAGCACCTTAAAAACTAACAAAACGTACATGGGATCGTGAGCTTGCCTGGGTACAACACACTAGTGTCATCTGAAGAAGTGGGTTTTGCCCAGGAAAGCTCATGATACCATCTACATGTTTTAGTAGTCTTTAAGGTACTGCTAGACTATTCGTTGGTTTTTAAGATTTTGCGAATACACCGTTATGCCTCAATACCCAGCTCTCCTCCAAGATACCAGAATCAGGATGGTTTATGTAATTAAGCGTGTCAAAGGAGTTCATGAAGTCAAGGGGAAAAACAGCCAGGGTGGAAATGTGACCAGCTTGGGCTCCTTGGATGACTGGTATAAGCTCCACAACCACCAGGGGGTGTGGATGGGACCGACTGGCATTGTCGCAAAGAACTATTACTTCGGACTTTAGATGGATAAATAGAAAGCCCGTAGAATTTTTAAAAATTGAGTACCTGGAAGAATTCCCCCTCTGAAAGTCTCTCCCCAGAACAGAAACTTTCACAACATTAAATGTTGCTAATGGAAAAACCCAGAGGATAGTTAATCCAGATGCTGGTCTTCTTTGTGCGGAGAAAGTTAGATGGGATGAAACCCATCCTGAACCACTAAGACAATTTCTGACCCTCCCCCACAAAAAAAAAAATTCCAAAAGTTGTCTTTGAGAACAGTTATTCCTGTGTTGACTTACAGAGGCTGGTTGTGTGGTGGAGACGATAAATATATTCATGACAGAACAAGGAAGAGGTATTAAACTTTTCTTGTGGTGTGAAGTGTGAGTGTTCATCCAGTGGTTAGTGGTAGTTTCAGTTTCTTTACCAAGATAAGGGGTAAGTTTAAACATCTTACCCCTCTGAACAAGTACATTTTGGAAGGAATGCAGAAATCAATATCACCAGCAAGTGCTCATCACAAATTTGTCCCATTGGATTCTCCATCCCCTTTTATGAGTCCAAAACAGCTTAGACGCATTGGAAAGAATAAAAAGTGAGCCAACATGCATTAGCAGTGGCCTTGGATACATCTGACTCCCCAACAAGGATTTTTTTTTCCTCTTAAGAGAGCAGCCTGGAGTTTCAAATAGTCCTAGCTACTCAGGGAGCACATAGCAGGACATACAGTATAAAATGGAGAAGATTTATGACAATGCAATGCAGTAAAATAACATAATCATGTTTGCTTTAAAAGAAAACCTAACTATGCTAGAGAAGTGGATTATGAAACAGAAGGAAAATGTTAGAGCAAGCACCATTTTTAGAAATTTGATGGAATGTTGGAGTCCAACTGTTCCATAGTGGTTGAGTGTGACAGTTGGTAGATGATGTCACCATCCCATTACCAGACTAAGGTAGATTCTTATATTATGAAAATAAATCCCTTCACCTTCCGCACTCAGGATCAGCTACACGTCCCTCCGCATTTGTGCCTGTTTGCTACATATCATCACATATGGCCTGAATCTGCTACCCACAGTCACTGGATAGTCTCATTTCAGTGACTTTCAGGTAGTACACTGAGTAGGTAAAGAGCATAGGACAGCTATGGAGAAGCTAAATCACTATTTTGTATTGGCCTTTAGGGTAGGATTTGGGGGAAGACACCTAAACTTTTTAGAGAGGATGAGATACTGTCAGATTGAACAAATACACTTCTCTATTCACTGCCTTCCTTCTTCTAGAACCAAATGGAATACAGATCTAAATCTCGCCCTTCCTAAAGTTCAATAAGCATTTGGCATAATTTATTGTTAATACTGTCTTCAGTCTCTCTCCATCTACTACAAAATAAGATCCTGAAAAGATATTACCAGTTTCCTGCTAGACACTTTTCAGGCAGACTTTCAATTTCTGCTCAGTTTCACACATCAACATTCTTCTACACATTTATCTCCTTTACTTTAGGACTATGATAGATATAGTCTATGCAATTTTATCTCTGCTGCAGTACATTTCTCCACATCATTTTCAGTTTCTGGATTGAGATGTGCATACAACCATTCCAAATTATCTTTCAAAGCTAGTTTTAACAGTGCTACCTCTTTTTAAAAGCATCCTTTTTTGTCACTGCTCTTCTCTCAATAAATAGAACTAGTGGATCAATATATTTATAGTAGAAAAAGCTACATCAGATAGAAATTATTATCTGATTTTATTCCATTTTACCGGGGATCTCATACAAGATATTATACAACTACTAGCGCTTCTTGCAAATTTAGCCCCTTATCTTGCAAAGGGAACTGGATGTCTACACTCAGGCTAAGCCTAGACTGCAGGCTTCTTGTGCAAGAAGCTTTTATTGGAAGAGATCTTCCGCAAAAACTTCTTGCACAAGAGCACGTCCACACTGCAAAAACGCATCGAAAAAGCGATGCCCTTTTGCGAAAGAGAGCATCCAGACTGCCTGGACACTCTGGAAAGTAAGCTCCGATTGCTATGCACAGAATGGCCACCAGGGCACCTGTGCTTTTTCCGCTTTTTGCTCCAAAAAACCCCCTCTTCCACGTCCACACACAACTTTTTGCGAAAGAGCTCTTTTGCAAAAAAGCGTACTTCCTTGTAGAATAAGGAAACCTACACCGGAAAAACCCCTCTGTTCTTTTGATTTTTTTGGACAAAAATGTGCTTGAGGTGTGGACGTTCCATGAGTTTTTCCGAAAAAACTCTGTAATGTACACATAGCTTCACAGACAAAGCGAGTGGTTGATTTCCCATGGGACTCCTCCCCAGAGCTGAGACTGGCCTGCCTGGATTGCTTTCCAGTAGTGGCAACTTAGTAAAAGATATTATCTCACCCACATTGCCTCTCTTATCCTGGGACTAATAGGTTTACAACAATCCTGCATATGATTTACTAACATCAGTCATATCTTCTTTCAATACCCTTGCACTTCCACATATCCGGTTATAGCTATCCTCCTCCTTTTCTATATTCCTTCTTTTCATAGAATCATAGAATACTAGGACTGGAAGGACCTGCCCCCATGGCAGGACCAAATACTGTCTAGACCATCCCTGATAGACATTTATCTAACCTATTCTTAAATATCTCCAGAGATGGGGATTCCACAACCTCCCTGGGCAATTTATTCCAGTGTCTGACTACCCTGACAGTTAGGAACTTTTTTCTAATGTCCAACCTAAACCTCCCTTCCTGCAGTTTAAGCCCATTGCTTCTTGTTCTATCCTCAGAGGCCAAGATGAACAAGTTTTCTCCCTCCTCCTTATGACACCCTTTTAGATACCTGAAAACTGCTATCATGTCCTCCCTCAGTCTTCTCTTTTCTAAATTAAACAA
Organism: Rafetus swinhoei; assembly: GCA_019425775.1. Lineage (NCBI taxonomy): Eukaryota > Metazoa > Chordata > Testudines > Trionychidae > Rafetus > Rafetus swinhoei. The sequence continues at coordinate 64,468,998 of CM033427.1, forward strand.
ACCCAATTCTTTCATCCTTCCTTCATAGGTCATGTTCTCTAGACCTTTAATCATTCTTGTTGCTCTCTCTGACCCTCTCCAATTTCTCCACATCTTTCTTGAAATGCGGTGCCCAGAACTGGACACAATATTCCAACTGAGGCCTAACCAGCGCTGAGTAGAGCGGAAGAATGACTTCTCGTGTCTTGCTCACAACACACCTGTTAATGCATCCCAGAATCATGTTTGCTTTTTTTGCAACAGCATCACACTGCTGACTCATATTCAGCTTGTGGTCCATTATAACCCCTAGATCCCTTTCTGCCGTACTCCTTCCTAGACAGTCGCTTCCCATTCCGTATGTGTGAAACTGATTGTTCCTTCCTAAGTGGAGCACTTTACATTTGTCTTTATTAAACTTCATCCTGTTTACCTCAGACCATTTCTCCAATTTGTCCAGATCATTTTGAATTATGACCCTATCCTCCAGAGCAGTAACCCTCCCAGCTTGGTATCATCTGAAACTTAATAAGCGCATTTTCTATACCAATATCTAAATCGTTGATGAAGATATTGAACAGAGCCGGTCCCAAAACAGACCCCTCATGGAACCCCACTTGTTATACCTTTCCAGCAGGATTGTGAACCATTAATAACTACTCTCTGAGTACCGTTATCCAGCCAGTTATGCACCCACCTTATAGTAGCCCCATCTAAGTTGTATTTACCTAGTTTATTGATAAGAATATCATGCGAGACTGTATCAAACGCCTTACTAAAGTCTAGGTATACCACATCCACCGCTTCTCCCTTATCCACAAGACTCGTTATCCTATCAAAGAAAGCTATCAGATTGGTTTAACATGTTTTATTCTTTACAAATCCACGCTGGCTGTTCCCTATCACCTTGCCACCTTCCAAGTGTTTACAGATGATTTCCTTAATTACTTGCTCCATTATCTTCCCTGGCACAGAAGTTAAACTAACTGGTCTGTAGTTTCCTGGGTTGTTCTTATTTCCCTTTTTATAGATGGGCACTATATTTGCCCTTTTCCAGTCTTCTGGAATCTCTCCTGTCTCCCATGATTTTCCAAAGATGATAGCTAGAGGCTCAGATACCTCCTCTATCAGCTCCTTGAGTATTCTAGGATGCATTTCATCAGGCCCTGGTGACTTGCAGGCATCTAACTTTTCTAGGTGATTTTTAACTTGTTCTTTTTTATTTCATCTTCTAAACCTCCCCTTCCCACTAGCATTCACTATGTTAGTCATTCCTTCAGACTTCTCGGTGAAGACCAAACAAAGAAGTCATTAAGCATCTCTGCCATTTCCAAGTTTCCTGTTACTGTTTCTCCTCCTCACTAACCAGTGGGCCTACCTCTCCTTGGTCTTCCTCTTGCTTCTAATGTATTTATAAAAAGTCTTCTTGTTTCCCTTTATTCCCGTAGCTAGTTTGAGCTCATTTTGTGCCTTTGCCTTTCTAATCTTGCCCCTGCATTCCTGTGTTGTTTGCCTATATTCATCCTTTGTAATTTGGCCTACTTTTCATTGTTTATAGGACTCCTTTTTTATTTTTAGATCATGCAAGATCTCGTGGTTAAGCCAAGGCGGTCTTTTGCCATATTTTCTATCTTTCTGACGCAGCAGAATAGCTTGCTTTTGGGCCCTTAACAATGTCCCTTTGAAAACTGCCAACTCTCCTCAGTTGTTTTTCCTCAGTCTTGATTCCCATGGGACCTTACCTATCAGCTCTCTGAGCTTACCAAAATCCGCCTTCCCGAAATCCATTGTCTCTATTTTGCTGTTCTCCCTCTACCCTTCCTTAGAATTGTGAACTCTATGATTTCATGATCACTTTACCTAAGCTGCCTTCTACTTTCAAATTCTTAACCAGTTCCTCCCTATTTGTTAGGATGAAATCTAGAACAGCTTCCCCCCGGTAGCTTTTTCAACCTTCTGAACCATTTTTCTCTGTTTAATTCTTCATTAGTTTTTTCTGTTTTGTTTTATTTATGTTTGTTTGTTTTGTTACTTATATTTTGAGATAGCTTCACATTTTTGGTAAAATCTTTTGTATTTTTAAATTTTTATGGAGGAAACACAACAAAGCTTGTAACACTAATTTTCTGTTGTGTTTTGAGCAATAAGTTTGATGCAAATACTTTCTAAGAATTGTACAGAGGAATGAATTTTTGTCCAAAATGGAGCTCTGAAAGGGGATATGCTCATGCCTGCAGGGCAGACAGCTGAATTCCAAAGAGTAGAGGGGACTTGAGGGATTATGGGCCATTTCCAGAGACCAGTCAGAACACAACACAACACACAATGTAAGTGTCCACACTGGCCCTCCAGTGCTGTGTCCAGAGTGCAGTAAGCTCTATGCTTCTTATCAAGTTGGTTTACCTAGAGTGCAGCAACTTCAGAGTTAGTGCACGCTAAGTGCCTGTCAATGTGAACACCTCAGGAGTTACAGCACTGGGAGCTTATTTCCCATGCAGTACCTGGCCAATGTAGAGTTTATATTTTACTAGAGGATTTACCCAGCACTGCTCAGGCCCCTATTGGGGACTCAGTGCAAAGGGTAGGGAGCGTAGCAATATGGGCTGAGGGCTAGAAGGTTTGGGGTTTATCCTTGAGGGGGGAGACTGCGGCCCAGCTCCAGCCCATGGTTTCTCCTTGAGGGGGCAGGGCCCCGTGGCCCAGCCCACAGCTTTTTCTGAGGTAGGCAGGAGGCACTGCCTGGCCCTGGCCCACATCTCCTCAGTGGGAGGGAAGGAGGCTGAGGCTGTGCTGCCTGCCAGCACTGCGAGCTCTGTTGGCTAGTCCTAGCAGTGCTCCCAGTAGGACCATGTTGGCAGGGCTGCTCTCCAACCGGTACTGCAGCCAAGCACCAGGGGAAGTGCATTAGAGTAGAGAGGCCACTTACCCAAAGCCAGTCCCTTTTCTGGTGCTGAAATGGAGAGTTGTAGGGGAGAGGAAACTTGGGTCCACCCTCTACACCAAGTTCCAGCCCAGGGGCTCTGTGAAATAGCAGCTGCCTGCAATGTCTCCAGCTACATGACAGCTACACTCCGCAGGGCCACTTCCCCACACCCTACCCCAGCACCTTCCTTATCGCAGGCTCTTCCTTCTTATAGCAGCTTATGCTTTCTCTCCCAGACCCACCACAGCACTTTCTCTCCTTGCTCACACACTGAACAATCAGAAGGGGAAGGCCTTTTTAACTTGTCTCAACTGGTTCTTCATTGGCTCCAGGTGTCCTGAGTAGTCTGGCTCCCTTGAATCTGAAAGCCTCCTAATGGCCTTCAAATGTGTTAATTGGCCTGATAGCCCTGATTGATTCTAGCAGGTTCCTGTTAGTTCTGGATTAATCCTTGTTAGTTTACCCTGGGAACAGGGACCTATTTAATCTACAGCTAATATATTTCCCTTCTATCACCCTTCTGTACTCCTTCAGCCAGACCCTGTCACATTACATATAAATGAATGCTACACCTATGTATCTAAGGTTAAAAAACCTATTATTTGACAAATAGTATGTGATTGTGTAATTAAAAACTACATCAAGGCAGAGACTGAGGACAGTTGTCCTCTGCCTCCCTTCTTTAGGCACTGCCAGGGGATCATCATAGGGGACAGTTCCTGACATGCCTCCTCTCTTCTCCATCCTTCCTACTTCAGAACAATCTCTGCATCATGTTCACAGAGCTGGCTGCAAGTCTAGTTTAGAGGTCACTATTCACCAGGGCAGGGAGGTCCTTACACCAGCCCTACAACCTAATTGTGTTATCTATAGTGATCCAACACAGTGATGCCACTGGACTACTTGGTTTTTCCCATGGTTAACCATGGTAATGCAATTATTTTTAGTTTATTCTTCTATTTCAAGATAGTGCTGGATATTCTCTTCTTCCTCTTTGTGTGCTTTTCCTGCCTATGTAAGAGACATCTGTTGTTCTTCACAATAGCATACTATTTTTTACAACATTTACTTGTTTGTTTTTGTGTGTGAAATTTAGTATTCACTAAAAGGTGCCACGTTGGCAGTCCTGAAAAATGAAGTTCTGCATTTATTCACAGAACAGGTACAGTATGAGTAGCAGGCATACGAGCTTCTTCACAAATGTGCCTCAACCTTGACTTTGAGCATTTTTGAGGCGATTATTTAGGTTCCCTGTCCATTCAGCTTTTTAACTTCTCAGCCAAGTCTGCCAGCGTTTCAATTTATGTAAAGGATGGTGGTCTTTGCTGTGATCTGTATATCAGTTCATTACTAACTAGACAGAACCAAATTCACTTAACATAGTCTTTGATTTTTTATTTATAGAAAGAGTTCAATGATATATTTGTCTTTGAGATTGTGAATCTATTAAACAAGTTTGTACAGACGAGTTAATTGTCTTCACTCCTTCTTGAAGGTAATTGGTTATTATATCATAGATGCATGCACATACACTGTCTTCACTAGGGATGGGCAGTGTTCATTATTTTGTTTATTTCTTTCTGTTCACAGTCTGATCAAACAGTAAGTGATGGTTCAGGACAACAGTAATTTGTTTCACCTGCAGATATGTGACATCTAGTGGTTGATGATGAAACAGCTGTAATATTCTATGCTATGGGGCACTCCATTCCTCATTAGACAGAAGCATGGATGTAGGAATGTGACTATATTATAATTGCTGCCTTCAAAATTACAGGACCTATGGATAGTTTTATCTTATTTTACAGACCTGGATCCTGCAAACCAGAGCACTGGTTTTGTGAATTAGGAAAAAAATAATTTCAAAATAGAATGAATCTGTCAAACTGAAGTCATAACTATACTATAAATATCTATTTATCTCATTATCATATCTATGCTACAGCAGCACAGCTACAGTTCTGTAGCTATCACTGGCTGTAGTTCTAATATATCACTATCACACAGATATTTTCAACATCAATGGAAGGGGTTTTCCCACTGCTCGTGGGGTAATCCACTTTCACGAGCAGTGGGAGTAAAATCAGTGGAAGCATGCTTCCATCAACCTAGATGTGACTACAAGGTGGGCAAAGTCAGCTTATCTATGGTATTCAGGGATGTGAATTTTTCACACTCTTGAATGACATAGCTAGGTTGATCTAAATGTTAAGAGTAGACCAATCCTAGAATGCAACGATTATATGGTGATTTCTCTACTAATCCTGCAAGTTATCTGACTTCTTATTCCTTGCAACTCCCTAGCTTTGTCAAAATATTCTGGATAGTTACATATATTCACATTTAGAACCATCATATGTTCGATGCTTAGTTGTAAGTGGAAATGTATTTAGATAAAATTGAACAAACTGAGTTTACTGCTGTGTTTGTGCTGGATTTCTTTGAGGAGATGTATTGCTTGACCAATTCTAACTGCAACTTCATTCACATAGTAAATGTTTTTCTCTCAAAATGTTCAGATGTTCAGCATTAATTTGTTGTCCTATAACTAATAAGGTGAAATTCACAGCTGTTCTTATTTTTAATCAACATAGAGAGTAACTGGGTTTTTGAGGGGTTTTCCAGCTTTCCTAATACATGCAAATCTCATATTTATCTTAGTGATGTAAGTCTGACATTTACTGTTGCCCTCCCTGTCCAAAAAAAAGCAACATTTGTTTATATTAATATTCCTTGGATCAATTTTGCTCTTGCTGAGTCATGATGCTGCATGTGTGTGAAACAAAATGAATTAGAAACTTTGTGTTTGTATAGGAAAATTTTGTCTTCCAGAAGCCTGTAAAAGACAGAGAAAACCATATGTACTACCACTATCAACATTGCTTAAACTGGTGTAGCTGAACCAGTGTGAGCAACAATAAGTGTTTTTTGGAAGAGTCCTTAGTGTTTAAAGTGGTGTTTATAAGGTAGATAAAGTAACAGGCTGTTTTTAATCTGACAGTCTACCTTCAATTTGGGTACATCTACACTGTGGTGCTATTTCAGAATACTTCCAGTATCCCAAAATAGCTATTCCACATCTTGACAGCACGTCCGTTATTTCAAAATATTTCTCAAAATAACAGGCGTGCTATTCCAACATCCCTCTGTACCTCGTTCCACAAGGATTAAGGGACATTTTGGAATAGCAGTTTATTTTGAAATTTGGCACTGTGTAGGCAGCTTCAAATTACAAAATAAACTATTTCAAAATACACTCAAAATAAGCTACACAATTTGCATAGCTACGCAATTTGCATAGCTCAAATTGCATAGCTCAAATTGCATAGCTTATTTCGAGCTAAGTGTGCAGTGTAGATGCACCCTTTGAAACTAGAAAGAAAATGATCCTAGCAGGAGACTTACAATGTATGACTTTATATCATTTAGTTAATGTACAGTATCATAAAATAAGGGAGTTGATTATATGAGAAAAGTTGCATAGGGAACCTTCATTCTGGCTTTTTTTTTTTTTTTTTTTAGAATGATTGACTTTTCAGTCTTAATAATGTTTTTATTTTAAACAGAGAGGTGAATTTGTAGTTTCCTTCCTGGTTTGGATTTATGTTGTTTAGATGTTTGTTTTGCACTAGGAAGGAAGAACTACTTTTACAAGGAGGTCAAATTACTAAGATATGCTGTTAACCTAAAGAAGATGCTTCCAATGTGGAAAAAGAGGTCCGAATGCAATGGAAATGAACCAAACCTCATGGCCTTCTATAGAGGACACTGCATCCATATTTTTCACATAATGTAGTTAAGATATTACAGATCTGAGTATTTATCAACATTACTGTCGTGTCTCAGAGGGGTAGCCGTGTTAGTCTGTAGCTGAACAAACTTCAAAAACAATGAATAGTTCTGCAGCACTTTAGAGACTAACAAAAATGTAGATGGTATCATGAGCTTTCGTGGGCACAACCTACTTCTTCAATATATGGAGTAAGGGGTCCAGGGTACAAATAAATAGCAGAGAAAGAAAGGGGAGGGAAAGAGAAGGAAAAATATTGTCAATTAGAGCGTCTGTGCTAAATGAGGCTAGCTGTTTGTACCCAGAGCTTAGCTTTTTATATCATTACGGTGTGTAATATAGTGGCCCATACACGTCAGGTCTTTGTTCAGACTTTGATTACAGGTGTCAAACTTGTAAATGAAACCAGGTTCTGCAGCTTCTCTCTCAAGCTGTTTTTTTAAAATTGCTTTGTGATATAGTCACTTTTAGATCCATTAGTGAGTGGCCAGGCAAGTTAAAATGTTCCTCCACAGGTTTTTGTGTGTTACCATTTTGAATATCTGATTTGTGACTATTAATCCTATGTCATAGAGACTGTCCAATTTGGCCAGTATACATGGCAGAGGGGCATTGCTGGCACTTGATGGCATATATCATTTAAGTGGATATGCAGGTGGATGAGACCCGGATTCTGTGGCTTATGTGGTTAGGTCCCATGATGTTGCTTGAACAGATGTGTGGACAGAGTCAGCCCCAGAGTTGATTGCAAGGGTGGGTTCCTGGGTAAGTATAATGGAGGTGTGCTGCATGGTTGCTGGGAACAATGTGTTTCAGATTAGGGGGTTATCTGTAGGCAAGGATTGGCCTGTCCCCCAAGGCCCGTGAGAGTGAGGAATCATTTTCCAGGATAGGTTGTAGATTGTTAATGATGCGCTGGAGAGGTTGAAGTTCAGCACTGTAGGTGACGACCAATGGTGTTCTGTTGTTTTCTCTGTTGGGCCTATCTTGAGGAAGCTGATGCCTGGGTACTTGTCTGGTTCTGTCAATCTGTTTTTTCACTTCCCTGGTATTTAAGTTTTAAGAATGCCTGATAGAGGTTCTCAGGGCCAGCCCGAGCCATTTTGGCGCCCCGGGCCCCAGGCGCATGGCACCGCCCCCAGGGCTCACGGCCCCACCTCTGGGCGCACGGCGCATGCGCGGGCCCGCCTCTGGGCACAGGACACATGAGCGGACCCTCCCCTGGGGCGCGTGGGCGGACGCACGGCGCATGCGCGGAAGCATGGCGCATGCGCTGCCCAGTCGGCCTGGCCACCGCCGATGGCGCGCAGCCCAGGGCCACCCGGGGCGGGCTGTGCCTGGCCGTGCAGGGCCCTGCGGCCACGGGGGGAAGGGTGCTGCTGGCCGGTGCTGCGGGGGTTAACACGGCCCCCGCTCCTGGGCAGCTGCCCGGCTAGCCCACCCCTTAGTCCGGCCCTAGAGGTTCTATAGGTGTTTGTCTCTGTCTGTGGGATTGGAGCAAATCCAGTTGTATCTTAGGGCCTGGCTGTAAACAATTGATTGGGAAATGTGTCTTGAATAGAAGCTAGAAGCATATAGTTAAATGTAATGGTTGGTAGGTTTCTGGTATAAGGTGGTGGAAATGTGGCCGTTGTTTAATTGTACTATAGTTTAAGGAAGTGGATCGCTAGTATGGACTGGTCCAGGCTAAGGTTGATGATGAGGTGGAAGTTGTTGAAATCCCTAGAATTATTGTAGTGGGGCACCTGCCCCACTCTATCCAGAAGGGATTAAAACAGGCTGGAGGGAAGAGCCCCGGCCAACCAAAAAAGGGGCTTAAAGGAAGCCAATGTGAGAGCAACTTATTGGGGCAGCCCTGGTTATGTGAGGGGAGAGTACTTCACAGGGTAACTGGTCCCTGTGAATATGCTGAACCTGGACCAAAGCAGATGATTCCAATCCAACCAATTAAAGAGCTGCTAATGAGCAGCTGAGGGTGGAGCTGACATAGCCTGTGCCCTACGAAGGGAAAACACGACAGTGGAGCTAGCTCCTGTGGTAGTTTCTGGAGCAAGGGGCCAGGATCTCAGAGAAGCAGTCCCGGGACTATTGTTCTAAGAGGAAAGCAGAGCTGACTGAGGCTACGTCTAGAGAGCAGGTTTCTTTCGGAAGCTTTTCCGGAAGAGATCTTCTGAAAAAACTTCTTCTGAAAGTGAGCATCCACACTGCCAAAGCGCATCAAAAAAGTGATCTGCTTTTTCGAAAGATAGCGTCCACACCGAATGGGCACCTGTGCTTTTTCCTCTTTCCTCTTCTTTCGAAAGAACTCCCTCTTCCCTGTCCATGCACATCTTTTTCCGAAAGAGCTCTTTCGGAAGAAAGCTTCTTCCTTGTAGAAAGAGGTTTACCAATGTCAGAAAACCCTCTCTGATCTTTCGATTTTTTTTTTCAAAAGAATGTGATTGCAGTGTGGATGTAAGTGAAGTTTTTTGGAAAAAGTCTGTAGTGTAGACATAGCCTGAGACTAGGAGCTGCAGTGCCAGAGACCCCAGGAATGGTGGCCCAGAAGCCTGAGGCTAAAGAATGAATTAAGGCTCTTTTCCTTGTTTGTTTGCTTTCCTCAGTCAAGGAAACAAACCTTCTTGTAAAAACTAGGTATAGCCTGGGTATGCTTTGGAGCTGGAGAGAAGCCCCACATGGTGATACATATGAAATAAGTTAACCCTCTCTCTGAGGGGACACAGCTACCCCATGAACAAGGGGGAAGCAAAGAAAGGTCAAAGTCCAGGGTAAGAGTTGTGCCCAGTTTAAGATGGGAACAGAACACTCTTTTTGTCCTAGCCCTCTGAATAAGGGTGTATTTCAGCCTAAATGAATGGGTTTTCCATAGTATTAGGTCCCTAGATGGAAGAAGTGAAAAACCAACTCCAGACACTGGCCAGAGTGCACTTTTTAATAGAAAGTTACTAGTCATTCTGGGTATGTCTACACTAGCCCCCTAGTTCGAACTAGGGAGGCTAATGTAGGCATTCTGGTTGCAAATGAGCCCGGGATTTAAATATCCCGGCTTCATTTGCATCTGGCGCCACCATTTTAAATCCCCTGAACTCTGCTCACGGCCACATCGCGCACGGAGGTAGTTCGGTAGGATCTCAATTCGAACTACCGCTACTCCTCGTGAACGAGGTGTACGCAGTTCACCAGAGATCCTAATTCCATCTACCACCGCGTCGCTAGCAGCGGGCACGGAGTTCGACTAAGGGGATTTAAAATGGCGGCGCTGAAGATAAATGAAGCCCGGATATTTAAATCCCGGCTTCATTTGTAACTTCGAATGCCTACATTAGCCTCCCTAGTTTGAACTAGGGGGCTAGTGTAGACATACCCTCTGGGGGAAAGTTTGAAAAGGAACTAAACAGACCACAAAGCATTCCAAATAAGTGAGAAATGCTGGAAACAGATTCAAGATACACAGTATCTCAAAAACGGGCAACACAGCTTGTCCCTAATGGGATACAAGAAATTTGAGGGTATGTTTTAAATCAATTTTCTGCTTTTCACAGAGAACATGATTGCTGAGGATATTACTAGCAAATATTCTATGGTTGTTTTATGCTTCCTTGCTGTGAGCTCATGAATTTGGCAGCTGACATTGAGGTAATTTAAAAAATGTTTATACATTTCATCTTCAACTGACATTTGGAATAATGTTTCAACACAAATTTTCCATAGAACATTCGTCCAACTTTTTGAAGGCATCAGAGAAACTGATCAAATTCTGTTGTATATAGATGTGTCTGAGAAGCCATGTATATATGAAGAAAAAGGAAAAAATCAAAATCCACTTCTGGACAGTCATATGAAACTGAAAGTGTACAGTTATATTTACTTAAAGTTAGGAACTACTGTGTTCCTAAAGAGGTGTTGAAATTAGCCAATCCAAATATGCAAAAAATAAGAGGGCAAAGAGAGGTACATAGCTTCTTGGGTACAATTACAAACAGTGATCCTCACTTTAAATATGGCAGAATTAGGTACCATTGAAGGATCTTATTTTAAAAGTCAGGGAATTAAAACAAAGCTTAGAATGTGCTTAGGGTGAAATCCTATTCCTGCTGATATTAATAGCAGTTCTGCCATTGACATTACTGAGCCAGGATTGCACCCTACAACAAACAAATTTTGAGCACAATGACTCCAAGTTCAGGTAGTTCAATACTTTTCAATAAAAGTATCCAAGTTAGGACTCAATGGTCTCGTTGAAAGGGAATATCACCAATGGTATATGCCTGAAAAGCAATAACAGGTAGAAGAGAGATACAGATGAATATAGAGTAGATTACAGAAGCAGAAACAGATTACAGCAGAGCCAGTTCAAAATATTTGGACATGTTTTTCATCCAAAAAACCCAATTTATCAAAACCAAAAGTTTGTGGAAATCTATTTGTTTTGATGTTCCAGAATGGAATTTCAGGTCAAACCCAGGGAGAGGCCCATATCGAAGTAGTTAAGACCTGATCTGCGGTAGACCCAGCTTCAAGTCCTATTCCTGATTTAGACCAAGGACTGGAATCTGGATCTCCAACATCCAGGTGAGAGGCTATTCTGAAATGGGTTGATATCTTGTTTTCATGAAAAATTTTGGAAGGTTATACTTTTGTTTTGATGTGGAATGAAATTGCATTTTTTTTTTGAAAACTGGAATTCTTGCTTTCCATTAGTCAAGATGTTTCTGGTCATCTTAGCAGTGGGTGAGTGAGGTTCTGTGGCCTGCATCTTGTAGGTGCTTACATTAGAGGGTCCCCTCTGGTCTTAAAACAGGGTTGGGAGACCTCAGGCATATGGGCCGGATGCAGCCCCCGACTTGCCTGGAAGTGGCCCCCAAGGCTCAGGGTTCTCTCCGCCCCTCAGTACTGGGGAGCATGTGCTGGCACTCCAGCCCCCCACTGCCCCACCACAGGGCTGGAGCACACAAAATCTACTAGGATGCCTCCTTCCCCCCCATGGGCTGGTGCACAAGGGAAATGCGAGGAGTGTCTTTTTCCTTCTCAGTCAGTGGATTCCCCCGACCCAAAAAAGATTCCCCAACTATGCCTTAAAATCTCTGAGTTTTAATAATCACCATTTTAGGGCTACTATATTTGAACTTTCAAAAAAGAGGACATCTCTAAAAGGGAGTGTATCTGTATCAGTATGTACCAACTCACATTGTATTAATGTGTTATATTATATAATATAATATAATGTGAGTTGGTAGATACTGATACAAATACTCTCCCTCTCAAAGGTGTCCTCTTTTTTGAAAGTTCAGATACGGTAACCCCAACCATTTAAAATGTCTAAACAAAGAATAAAGTAACTGTCACATTTCTGGAATGGATAACAGGTATTATTTTTTAAGTGTTTTGTGGTTCAAAAATAATAGCTAATGGCCTTAAATTTGATTCAATTTCACGCACAAAAATCAGTTTTGTTCTGTTCTGATGTGGACCAACCCAGACCTTTAAAAAAAATAATGATAAAGCAGATGCACTTCTTTTTAGCCCAAAATGGCCAATAGCACAGTGATTAGCTCAGTCATGTGGGATTTGGGGGACCGAGGTTCAAGTTGTCTTTTTCTTTCTAATTTAGGCAGGCGTGAGCCCTTTGAATAGAAGCAATTGAAAGGGCTTGCAACTTCCAGCCCCATCGCTAATGCACCCTGGGGACCTGACTGGTCCCAAATGAGGGAATTTGCTGGAGCAGGGGTGGTCTCCTACCACTGGCCCCACAGCCCACCATTGGCTCCACTTCCAGTCCTGGCCAGCACCTCCTGCCTCCAGCCTGTGGGACTCCCAGCCCCATGCTGCTGGACACTCTCCCTCCCTCTCCCCATGTGGCTCTCTGGTCCAGGAACATCTATGGTCCTGGCAGACCATGGATGTTGCCGGACAAGAAACTCCCAGTTTAGGGAGGTACAACTTGTAGTATCTTTATTTAATGATTGAATTGTATCTGATGTATTTTACAGTATCATTCACAAAAGTGCCACCTTTTTAAGACCACATTTCTGGAATTAAGTCCTACTATAATGAGTTAGCAGCATGACTGAACCCTTGTGAGTAACAGTTTACCTATACAATTCTATCATTCAGGGTGCGTCTAAACTGCACCGTAACTTGAAATAAGATACGCAATTTGAGCTATGCAAATTGCGTATCTTATTTCGATGCTATTTTGAAATAGTCTACACAGCGCCAAATTTTGAAATAAAGCGCTATTCCAAAATGTCCCTTACTCCTTGCAGAATGAGGTTTACAGGGACTTTGGAATAGTGAGCCCAAAATAACAGGTTTGCTGTTAAGACACGGGATAGCTCTTTCGGGATACTATGGTATCCCAAAATAGGTTTGCATTGTAGATGTACCCTCTGCGTCTTAACCATAGACAGAAGCAACCACCTGGCCTTCAGCAACTCTTTTGGAAAGGGACATGTCAAATTAAACTTTTTCAGGGAGCCAATTATGGGGAAGGAAACACTGCTTCTGCTCCTTTTCTGCCATTGTCTTTTTCTGATACATTTTCTGTTTAGTGGTGTCTTGTTCCAATTAGTTTCAGAAGACACTGAGCCTTGAGAAATAATTTTTCCAGATTTTTCTGGTGCATAAGCAGTGTAATGTCCTTGGTTTTGGTACTGGACAGAGGCAGCATACATAGAATATGTCTACACTACAGTGTTAATTCGAAATATCTTAATTCGAAATAAGATATTTCAAAATAACACGACTACATACAAAATGCAGTTTGAAATTGCCTTTTTCTATTTCGAAATACCGCATCCACACTGAGTGGACACTGATTCGGATTTTAGGCTGGCCGGAACCAGGTCAGGGGTAGGATATCAGGTCAGGAGTGTCTTTGTGTGGCTGAGGCTATCTGAGGCCTGTGCTTAAAGGGACACATCCCCGGCCCCCAGGTAGCCAGTTCTCAGGTGTCCCTGCTTGCTTGCCTGCCTTACTGAGGGAGAGCAAAGCATTTGTGTCTCTGTGTGCTCTGGTTGCCCTCACTCGGGACACCACAGCACTCTGCAACATGGAGCCAGAGCTGCCCCTGGGCACTCTGATGCTTCTCGTGGACGCATTGCTATCAGCTTGGCTGCACTTGCTGCAGGCTGCCATCCGGGAGGTCCATCGGGGAGCTGCCAGTATCCAGGAGGCCCTGCGGGAGAGCATCCACCCTGAGGAGTACTCAGAGCCTCCCTGGTCTTCCCCACTGGGGGCTTGTGCCTCATTCCTCCCTCAAGTCCTTCCACTTACCCATACTCCCCCCAACCCCTCTTCCTAATGTCAAATAAAAAACATATTTTCAAAAATATAAACTCTCTTTATTTAACAAAACTGAGGGGGGGGGATGAAACTCTGGGGAGACTGGGGAAAGGAAGCGGGAGAGGGGAGAAGAGAGGATGGGAGAGGGGAGGGGGAAACCTGGGAGGAGGGAGCTGGAAGAGGGAAGCAAGGGGAACAAGGGGGAGGGGAAGCTCAGGGGTCAGTGGTGGGGGTCTCACCGGGGCCAACTGTCTCCCAGCACAGCAGGTGTGGGGGCCTCGGCATCCCCGGGGGTATGGGGAGGAGGGTGTGGAGGTTGAGGAGGGTGTGGAGGGAGAGGCGGAAGGGGGAGAAGGAGTGGGAGGATGAGCAGTAGCTGGGGAGGCAGCAGGTGCTAGAGCAGCATGAGGCAGCATGCTCTGCACCAGGGTCTGCAGATGTTGGCAGATGGAACGACCCTGGGCAAGCAGCTCCCGCCAGAACTCCCGATCGTCTTGCACCCAGTGCTCCAAGGTGCGGTGCAGGGATCACTGGGCCCCCAGGTGCTGCTGTCGATACCCCTGCAGTGTTCAGGTGGACCTGCAGAGCCCTCGGGTGTGGGAGGATGTCCCGGGCAGGGTGGTGCGCCCTGCACATGCAGCTGGTGCGGCTGTGGAGAAACAAGAGAAGTGGTCAGTTCTCCCTGGAGACACAGTGGGTGAAGCCCAGTCCCCTTCTGCGAGGTGAGGCTGACCGAGCCCTGCACCGTCAGAGCTGATGTGCTTGCACAGAGGCCATGGTCGGAATGTCCGGCTATCCCCGGGAGTGGGAGCTGCCCCGAGACCGCACCCATGCCCCTGTGCTGTGTATAGTGCGGCTGAGGTGGGGGGGAGATGTCCCCTGCTTCTGTGTAGAGGGGGCTTGTGAACGGAGGGCATCCTTCTGTGTCCCGCCCCGGGGTCAGGAGCATGTCATGTCTCTTCACACACGCGTGCAGCTATCAGGCCAAGGCCCCTGTGTGGCAGGCAGCTGGAGCCACCTGCCCAGGGGTGGCATGGCACGTGCTTACATGTGCACAGGTTGCTGCTTGATCCGTGGTAAGCAAGGCCCATGCACATGGTCCCTGGTCTCCCTCCCGGCCCCCGCCCCCCCTCCACCGGAAGGGGACAGTGATGGCACTCACATGTTATGGCCACCCCGGACGACCCTGATGACTCAGCTGCTGGGACAGCTCAGGGGTCCTGGCGGCGTGGCACCCTCCGTGGCGGCTCCTGCAGCTCCTCCTCCATGCCCTGGTCAGGACCCTCTGCTCCCGGATCGTTGCCCCCTGGGGTCGCACAGACCGTCCTGCCCCCCATTATGCGGTCCAGGGTGTCAAAATGGGGACAGGTGGCTGCCCCTGTTGGGGAGCTGCCTCGTGTGGCCCTGGCGTATGCCTGCCGCAGCTCTTTAATTTTCATGCGCACCTGCCCCTGGGTGCGCATGTGGCCTTTAGAGGCCATGGTGACAGCTATGCGGCCGTACATGGCTGCGTTCCTCCATCTAGTGCGGAGACTATGGACATTGGAGGCCTCCCCCCAAACTTAAATGAAGTCCATGATCTCCGCACTAGTTCAGGAGGGAGCCCGCCGTCTCCGGCCCCTGGCTGGCTCCTGGGAGCTGGGGGACTGGGCGGTGGACAGCTGGCTGGCACTGGCTGCCCGGCTCATACTAGGGCCACTGGGTCAGGGTCAGTGACTGCTGGCTCTGTGCCGGCAGGCCTGTAACTGGCACATGCACTGTGGCCAGAGTCTACCCCTTTAAGGGCTCCAGGGCTGTGGGAGAGGAGAGGAGTTTTCCTGGTTTGGCCCAGAGTGGCCACCAGGGGAAACTGGGAAGGGCTGAAGGCCCCCTATTTCAAAATAGGCATCTAGACAGCGCTTATTTCGCATTAGCTATTTCGAATTTGGCATTATTCCTCATAGAATGAGGTTTACCAAATTCGAAATAAGCGCCCCGCTATTTCAATTTTATTTTGAAATAGCAGTTTGCCTGTGTAGATGCTAGGAAAGTTAATTCGAAATAACGGCTGTTATTTTGAATTAACTTTGATGTATAGACATACCCAGAGAGACATAACAAGGAGGTTCCAATAGACCTCTACTGAAGTTCTTTTAGAGTATATTGCATGCACCCCGTCCAGACACAGTTGTGGTTCCTGGTATAGGCCTCTATTGTGTCTCTTAAAGACACAGTCCATATGATTTCTGAAATGAATGCAACATTCCTGCTTTCTAAGTAAACAGTATCTGCTCCCTTGTTTTGCTTAGCAAGCTACACAGGTAGATATGGGGGAGGGGAGGCTATTGCCCCACTCTTTACCCATCATTCCATGCCCTGATAGGAGAAGCTGTGGACTAGGAGAAATTTTGTCAGGGTTCACGTGCGGGTGTGCTGTAAGGGAAGGCTCATTGTACCATTTCTTCCTTATTCTGCCACTCCTCAATCCTCTGGCAGGTCCAGACAGAAACTTGGTCTTAGTCAGTTTCCAAATATGAGAGTGGCAACTTCTTTAAGAACTGCTTTGGGTAATGACTACAGTTTACTGTAAAACAAAGCAACAGTAGCCACATGAAGACAAATTTCTTCCAAGTTTTACACAAACAATGCATACATTTTATTCCTTAAACATCCACGTTCATGTGCTGGGTTGTTTATCAATGCTCTTTTAAAAACCCTTTAGAAACACTCTGAAATGTGCTGATTTTATTTTCTTAGTACTGTAATTCTAATAGTATTTAAGTTTCAATAGTAGTAAATTTTGTAATAGAAACCATGGTTTATTGAATAAAAATGATACATGGTTCTAGCAAAAAATTTGCTGAGAGAGTTGGTTGAAAAAAGAGGGGGTTCTAGTAAAATCTTTTCCCCCCCCCCCTCCGAAATGTTGGAATATACATGGGATTACCTGCACTGCTTGTACACTTTTTGTGCCAGGTAGTCCCAGATGTCTAATAATAAAGTTGCAGCCTAATTAAATCCATGTCAAATGTCTCCTGTCCTTCTTTCAGGGTTACAATAACTCTCATACTATTTTTTTAAATAGAATATTTATTCAAGATTTTTTTAATTTACCAAACAGAAAACTGAAGTTTTTACTACTATTTCTCCCTCTTTTCTAGATTTGAATCACATTAAATCCTCTAGAGCCCAAGCAAGTCACATGCTGCTCCTCCTCCTAAGTTCCACAGCTGCTCTCAGAGATATTGTCTGATTTATGTTGGCTTTAAACTACAGGAAATGCTGTTTATCTCTCCTCCAATTTACCCAGAATTAGTCCACAGAAACCTGCTTGTATAGCAACCAGAAACAGCTAGTAAATATCAAATTCAAAACCACTGTTAGGAATACTGTTTTACAACTAAGTTATTAATGGTTGGCAACCAGTTAAAATAATTATTTAAAAATTTTAAAGGAAACAAACCAGATACTTTTGCTGACGTAAACCAATATAGTTCAATCAAGACATAATATTTACATTAGCTGTTTCTCCCATGGTGGTTTAAATAAATCCAAGTCCTCATGTCACACAACTGGAAAATATATCCTTTTGTAAGATGAAAGGACTATTCTGCCTTTGTTTTCTTAATGATACACAGATCAATAATCTGGGTGATACATCAACTGAGTTCTTTAAAGGGTATGCTTATTATATAATGCTAGTAGTGTGAATATATTAAACAAGCCTATAAAATTCATTTGACCTCTAACTTGGTTTAACAAGTAAAATAAAGTACAGCAGTTTAATGTAACCATATCAATGTGGTCCACAACATACCTTCTTTTAATTTATTGATTTTAAGTAACCATCTCAGTCACAAAAGATTCAAGTGACAACTCTAAAGAATGGGATTCAATATCCATAGAAAAGATACAGTAGAGGTAGAATCAATAAAAAGCTAGCCATCAATATGCCTCAACCCTGACTTCAAAAGAACATTTCTGAGGAGAAATTATTTGCCATGACTGCTCACCCCTTAACCTCTCCTGTAAGATGATTAACTAATGCCAGTTATGACTATTGATGTAGACTGTTGAAATGAGGTATCTACTCTAGACATAGACTGCCAACCTGAGTTAGAAGATGAATCATTTGCATAGAGATGAAACTTTATATTTAGCAGTACCTGTCCTTTATAATGTATAATATCATACTACACAAGTTCAGAAGAACAAATATCTTGATTTTTGGAGCCAAATAGCTAGGGAAGCCTTACTTAATCTAGCTTGACATTTGGTAATGTTGGAATTTCCACTCATAAACTCCTACAGTGGAAACTGAGTGGGGAAAGATGAAAATAGAATGTAAAATAAACAGCAATGTAGGAAGTGAAAAAATATTCACACATTTCACAATTTGAAATCTTCCATCTAGCTGCCACTTCCTTTTAAAAAGTATTTTATTAAAATAAAAAGTGAAAAATATTAATATTTTACTAGTTAATGATTCTCGACATTACCACCTGCTCCTTTTTTGGTTGCTAGGAGAATTATGTCTAATGCAATTCAGTCCTCCATAAATGAAGTTATTGTGAAGTAAAAACAAGCATTACAGGCCCAAATGTGTTTTATCTAAAACAAACATTTTATCTTCAGAATTTAAAAAATATATACCATTCCTGCATTTCAGCCTGTCTCTCTGACATTTCCTACATTTTTCACCATTAATTTAAACCTAACAAGCCCAAAATCAAACTTCTTGTGTTCCTTCCCAAACCTTCTCTGCTCCTCCATTTCTGATTACTATTAACACCACCATCCACCCAGTGATTCAAGTCTTTGATCTGAGGGTCATTTTTGTTTCTTCCTTCCTCTTTGATAAACATGGCTGGGGTGTTTCCAAATTGTTTCAGTTCTTCTTCTGCCATATCAGCCTGAATCCTTCTAACCATACAACTCAAACTTTCAGTCAGGCCCTTATTCCCATTATGATTATTATAACCTCCTCCTGGCCTCACTGACTTCCAGTACTTATTAAATGCTGTCACCACATCACCCTTTTTAGAATCTCTCTGCTGGCTCCCTTTTCACCTAACCACATTCAAGATCTTTATTTTACTTTCATCTTTTCCCCTTATGTATTTGCCCTTGTCTCTTGTCAAGTGAGTCCCCCCAGCCATAAGACAACGATCCAAGTCTTAATGAGCTATATTTTAACCAACATAAGAACAGCCATATTGGGTCAGACCAAAGGTCCATCTAGCCCAGTATCCTGTATTCTGACAGTGGCCAATGCCAGGTGCCCCAGAGGGAGTGAATAAAAATAGGTAATCATCAAGTGATCCCTCTTCTGTCACACATTTCCAGCCCCTGACAAACAGAGGCTAGGAACCCCATTCCTACCTATTCTGGCTAATAAGTGTCTATGGACCTAACCTCCATGAATTTATCTAGTTCTTTTTTTAATCCTGTTAAAATCCTGGACTTCACAAGCTCCTCTGGCAAGGAGTTCCACAGGTAGACTGTGTGCTGCATGAAGAAAAACTTCCTTTTGTTTCTTTTAAACATGCTACTATTAATTTCATTTAGTAACTCCTAGTTTTTATGTATTGGGAACAACTACATAACTTTTCCTTATTCACTTTCTCCATACCTGTCATGATATTATAGATGTTTCTCATATCCCACCTTGTTTTCCTCTTTTCTAAGGTGAAAAGTCCCAATCTTTTTAATCTCTCTTCATATGGCATCCTTTCCAAACCCCTAATCATTTTTGTTGCCCTTTTCTGAACCTTTTCCAATGTCAAGATATCTTTTTTAAGATGAGGCAGCCACATCTGTACACAGTATTCAAAATGTGGGCATACCATGGTTTTATATAGAGGCAATAAGATATTTTAGTCTATTAGCATCTTAAAGACTAAATAGTTAAAAGAGGCTGATAAGAACCATTAGTATGCACTAGGAAAGGAAGAGTTCTAATAACAGATTCTACACAGACATCAAGAACCATTGGCAGCTTCATTGTTTGGTTGGTTGATAATGTGTGAGCCAACCGATATCACAATTTAAACCATTAGAATAAGAGTTAAACTTGAGAATGAAGTGGAGTTCCAATCCTTCTCTGTGTATTTGGCTTGTGGAATTGGTCTGAAACAAAACAGTAACTTAGAGAGCCCTTAATGCGTGTCCAAAGAGGTTAAAGTATTCCCCAACAGGTTTTTGTGTGTTGCCTTTTCGGATATCTGATTTGTGTCCATTAATTCTTTCCCATAGGGACTGTCAAGTTTGTCCAAAAACAGAATTCCACTTGTCATTACCTACAGTGCATAACTTAAACTCCTCCAACACATTATCCACAATCTACAACCTATCTTGGAAAATGACCCCTCACTCTCAGAGGTCTTGGGGGAAAAGCCTATTCTCACTTACAAACAAATCTTTTCCGGTAACCACACTACACAGCTACATCATAAGCATCCAGGAACCAACCCCTTCAATCAACCCTGGTGCCAACTCTGCCCTTACATCTATACAAGCGATTTCATCACTGGACCCAACGACATCAGCCACCAAATCTGAGGCTCATTTAACTGCACATCTAGTAATGTGATCTATGTCATCAAATGCCTGCAATGCCCCACTGCAATATATATTGGACAAACTGGACATCCCTACTCCCTCCTTCCCTTATTTATTCTTGGTTCTGGACTTCCAACTCTCCTGTCATCTGAAAAAGTGGGCTGTGCTCATGATACTATCTACATGTTTTGTTAAAGTGCTACCAAACTATTTGTTGCTTTTTAAGTTTTTCCTGTTACAGATTAACTCGGCTACCACTCTGGAATTCTTTATCTTTGTTAAACTTAATTCACTTGTAAAAGAAAGTTTATATTGTGTTTGTAAAACCCAGCAGCTCTCAAGCCCTGGCCACCCAGCTGCCACCCAGCATCAGTTGTAATCAGCACTCCTACACATGACCTACTGTGGACCCAGAGCATTGGGAAGTTCCTTCTCAAGGGGTCTGATAGAAAGAAGCCTCCTGGCTCATGATCGGCTCTCTGCCCTGCATAAACCCAAAGGACTTTCCAGAAATTGTCAAGGCAATAGTGTGAATCTCCTATAGCTACCGTGACCATTACTGGCATTGACCATGGTTTAATCTGGCCTTCACCTCCCAACCCAGCTCTTAAAATCTGATAGACTCTGAACCTTGGTATCAGACTTGGCCTGGAACCTGACTACAAACTCCTCTGCTATTTCCAGCCTCAAGTTTGACCCAGCTCTGACATTTGGTGTTGTTGGACTTGGTCAAGATCCTGCCAGTGTTCCTACAAAACATCATTTTAAATTGAAGCTAACTTTGGAAATGTTAACTATGTGACCAGTAAATAAATTAATATTATTGGCCAATAGAATAGTTTTCAGGCTCACCGACAGGAGGAGGCAAAGGGGACAGCTGCCCCTAGGCCCAATGATTCAAAAAAACTACTACAGTAATGGTGGTGGCTGGAACCCCAGGCTCTTTAAATCCCTGCTGTAGCCCTGGGCATCTTTGAAGGACTAAAGGGAGAGGTTAATCCCCAGTCCTGACCCTTCCACCAGAGGCCCTGCCCCTTCCAGAAGCACAGAGCTGCCCCCTCTTGACCAGGAGCCTGGCAAATTCTCTGAGTCCCCAGTAATAATTCTAATTATTTTTAATTCTAAGATAAGATGTGAAGCAGTTCATCTACTTGGGGAGTATTACGGGCAGAGACGGAGGAACAGACAAGGATATCAGTGCTAGGATAGGGAAAGCAACAGCTGCATTCAAGACTCTTCGTCTCATATGGAGTTCACAAATAATATCTGAGAAGACGACACTGTGAATCTTCAACACAAATGTGAAGAATGTGCTCTTGTATGGAAGCGAGACCTGGCATACTAAAAAGTCTTCAAATCACAAGCTACAGACATTCATAAACAGATGTCACATCAAATGACAAGACTTTGTCACAAATGAATAGCTTTGGAACAGAGCAGGACAAGAACCACTTGACATTCAAATCAAAAGAAGAAAGTGGGGATGGCTAGGCCACACTTGCAAAAAACCATCATCCAGCATAGTCCATCAAACTCTCCCATGGAACCTGCACAGAAAACACAAAAGAGGAAGACCTCGGACAATGTGGAGAAAATCTACTGAGATTGAAGGACAACAACTGGGGTACTCCTGGAGTCAGCTAGAAGTTTTGTCTTCAGACAGAGTGAAGTGGAGGAGACTTGTAGATAACCTATGCTCCACTCGAAGTACAAAGGTTTAAGAAGAAGAAGAAGAAAGAATCTGTTACACCCGTTCTCTGACAGCACATTTCTGCGGTCATATTCATAGTATTGGTTTGTATTTAACTTATGCAATTGGAATACAATCAGTTTGTGATGAGAAAAGAAAAGTTCCCTAACACCATCTGCCTGTTAGTCAAGCACCCTCTGCAGGGTTAACAATTGGCACACCCGATTCCTGAGATCCTTTAAATCATTCCCCTGTAATATGCAGCTCCTGACACTAGGGGTATGTCTAGATTACATGGCTCCGTCGACGCAGCCATGTAGATGAGATTTCTAGACATAGGGAAATGAAGCGGCGATTTAAATAATCGCCGCTTCATTTACATCAAAATGGCTGCCGCACTGTGCTGATCAGCTGTTTGGCGGCACAGCGCGGTAGTCTGGACGCTCTGCGGTCGACAAGGAAAGCCCTTGTCGACCGCCCCGGTAAACCTCATTCCACGAGGCATAACGGGCGGTTGACAAGGGCTTCCTTGTCGACCGGGGAGCGTCCAGACTACCACGCTGTGCCGCCAAACAGCTGATCGGCACAGTGCGGCAGCCATTTTGATGTAAATGAAGCGGCGATTATTTAAATCGCCGCTTAATTTCCCTATGTCTAGAAACCTCATCTACATGGCTCCGTTGACAGATCCATGTAGTCTAGACATACCCTAGCTCCTAGCTGCTCACAGGATAACCCAGATTATGTGCCCCAAAGGAGCAATATATACCAGTTTACTAGTTTGATTTTAAATTACTGATTCTGTAAAATCACACAACAGTGATGAGCAATTAGAATAAAACAAAAACAGGTTTATTTAAGCAAGAATACAGTTCTCTAGAAATGAGAGAATGTTGGAAACAACTGGTTACATTACAAAACTAAATCATAAAACTCAACGCTGGTTCTAAATGTATTAATATTTATCTTTCCTATCAAATAAAACAAATTTTCCCCAGAAAGCTGAATCTATTGCAGAGCTAGCTAGCTTCACATGCACCTAGGTCTAATTTTTATGAGAACCTCGTGATCCCCAGTGAACCAGTTCAGAGTGTCTTTTCCAAGTCTCTGTTATACTGAAACAATCTATTCATAGGCAGGACAAAACTTGTTTGTTATAAACTTTTTTTTTCAACCTCTAAGTGGTTTCAGTTGTTTGCAATTGTCTCTGATGGTTTTCCATTGAAAGTTTTGGCATGGAGCAAGGCTAGATGATTAAGTTTAGCATTGGTTAACTAACCTGTGTGACTGAGCCATCACCAAGATCTATTAGCCCTTCATGGCTGACTCTACTCTAAGCATACTTTCAATATAAATATATTAACCCTTAAATATTAACCATATGTATATCTCACAATGATTATGAGTCTTGATAAATTTTCTGTAGACATCTTACATGTTACCATTTATAGATAAATATTCTACAAAATGTGTTTGTAGTGAGTTTGTCAAGTCTGAAGTGAGAGGGTTTTTTTTGTTTTTTAAACAAAGAATAGAGGATTCTTTGCCAGGAATCCTGAGTGTCACAATCATTCCTTTTGTTTAATCTACACAGGAACCTGTTAGAGTTAATGAGATCTGGTGGCATTGTCTTTATTAGGCTGTTGACATTCAATATCTCTAGCTCATCTGATCAGAATCTGGCTGGGATTGGGACTTGGATGACAGCTAGTGGAGGCCCAATCTAGACAAGATGAAAATAAATATGTTAGATTGATACAATCATCAGTAGAAAAATCAGAGAATTCATCAACCTCTTTGACTGTGATTCATGCCCAGTACTAAGCTGCTCCTGTGTATGCAGACATCAGTTGTAGGCAGGGCAGCTTTTTCCCATGTGCTTGGTGAAAAGAGTGAAATTTATTTTAAAGGTAAATCTTTTTATAGTTATCAATGCCACCATCAGGGCTCAGAAAAGGCTGATATATGTCCATCCTCTGCACCAGTACATCTGAGGCTGCTCTGAAGCTGTGAAGAAAATCAAAAGATGTGAACCTAGGGTGTAACTAGTGCAGGGAGGCCTATGTGAGTTTGAAAAGAGCTCAGTGGTGATCATGTAAATGTCAGTATTAACTATTTTATTCCTCATATAAGAAAGGAAAGGATTACAGATCTGCAAGATTTACTGTGAGTGATGTCTCACTTGGTTACCTAAAATGGATAGTAATTGGGAAATGTCACCAATCTTTCTCCTCTCCTGTCAAGAAGGAGCTGAGTCCAGAAAAGTCTGAATATGCTCAAGAAAGAACTACTGAAAGGATTCTAGTATCTGACGAAATGGGTCTTTGCCCACGAAAGCTTGTGCTCCAATTCATCTGTTAGTCTATAAGGTGCCACGGGACTCCTTGTCGCTTTTGAAAGGAATCAAGTTCAGGAAGCCCAAAAGATCTCAGAGCTGCACAATAATATTTTGGACATCTACACAATCTGCTGTGAATACTGTCTTGTTTTGGTAACTGACATGGGTACAGTTAATTTTGTGGGCAGAGCTTGAAAGAGCACCACCACATGTTTGGGGAATTTTTTTCTTTCTTTCTAAATGTAACTAGGGCCTCAGTAATAAAATTGACTCTTCCACTTGCTCCTGGTTCATCATACCTCCAATTTGTTGACCTTCTCAGTAGGCAGTGAGGCTTATTTATTTGCCTGGGCGCTAGGAAAAGGATTCTCAGTCAGAGAGAAATGATGGTTGGATGAGAAATGTCACTATTTTGTAAAGGGATTTGGAGGGAAAGGATTCCTTAAATGGGGTATGACTTTCTACATTAGTCCTTTTATTTTAAATTTTGAGGTATGGATGAGCAGTGTCTAATTTAAGTGGCTTATTTAAAGTTGCTTTTAGAAAGAAGAAAATATTTTCATGTGAAAACAGCAAATTTCTGCCTAAGAAAATTCATGATTGATTACGCAACTTTTCCAAACAGTGAAATTACACAAGCAGAGGAGTTCACATGTCTACCTCGATAAAAGGCAGAAATGTAGAAAAAGTTCGAAAGAATCAAAGTCCCTCAATGTCTGCCCCTGCAACCAAATGAAATTGTTTGTTTGTGTTTTATTCCTCTATATGATTCTAGCTGATGATCTCTGCTTTCTGACCTAGAAGAAGGTAGACCCCACTCCAAACTGCTTGGACAAAAATCATTTCAGACTCTGAATTTCTGTGAACCAAGTGCATTAGAAAAAATTCTTTATAATTAAATATTCAATTTAAATCTTAAAATATTGTTAGAACTTAAGTGTTTGATCTTATTCCCATTTAATTCCTTGGCCTTTTTGCTCAAGCTGATCAAAAATAATTATTTTTCAATTTTCAAGTTTTTGGCCAAAATATGTCAACAAAAAGCAGTCACTTTAAAAAATATATGTAATCAAAAACTCATTTTCTATCAAAACCCAATTTCAACAATTTTTTTTACCAGTCCTGATTTTTGGCATTGTCTGTAATGGTAGAAGGATCAGCTGCCATTTTTCTTGAATGCTAGTAATGTGGAATCTGCCAATACTCTTCAAAATGGAAGCTTGAAAAAATGAGATATAAATAAACCTGTGCTTTTAATTTATCTCGTGTTTAGCTTTTGTTTAAATATTGCAACTGGACTGTGCATTGATTTGGTGGTGTTTTTCATTAATTTTTCTTCTGCAGTATGGCTGCAGTACCTGTGAACTAATAATTTTGACAAAAGCATTGTCACATATTCTTCATAACAGCCATATTCATATTAGCTAACAAGAATTTTTGTCGCAGTTGCTGCTGGCTTCAAACTACTTGATCTCTGAAACAAGAATCCCATGGAGGAATAACGAGAAATGAGAGGAATAAGAGATTAATCTCATGTGCTGTGTACACATTTGAAAATAGACAATGTCAGTATGAAAGCAAAATTAGAATGATGGGAAAGAATGTAGTTGTAAAATTTCTGGAAGTTTTTGCTGAAATACCATTATAGATGACCATTCCCATGAGAGTGAAGTGACTGATTTTATATAGTCTCATTGTCAGTGGTAACAGATCAAATGTCAGCCTCTCTGCTGAAGGGTATTCTTTGTCTCACAGGATTCACAAGAATGCTGTTGCTGTGGCATCATTCCTGGATAGTCAGTGAATCGCTGCATTACTTTATTGCTGGAAAAATATAATACAGTGGTGAGAAATGCAGGATGGCCCAGTTCAGGACAACTGCACCTGTATTCCCTCTTTCTGGGCCAACAAGGGAATGCAGTTTTAGATTCCCACACCCCAGACATTGCCTCCTTTAGGTGGAGGCTCACATCTCTCTCTGTCTCTGTCTCCTGACCATGATTTTTCAAGGACTGCACAATTTCCTGCCTACAGTGAGTTCCTCAGCAAGGTAATCTGTACAAAGAGGCCTGCTTTCTCCTCAGAGGCTATACCTATAAACTGCTTAATTGCCCACAGTTAGCAATTACCATTCAGCCCTTTCTAAGCAAACACATATTCTTAAAGTGAAAGAATTACAGAGAAAACTATTTTAAAATAATTAAAGAACTTGCAGACATTCTCTCTCTCACACACACCTACACACCCTTCCTTTCTGGCATGTGATCAGTCCTTCAAATCGCATCAAAAGAGCCAGATTAACCTTTCGAGGGCTCCCATGGGGAACAAACATGGTCCCTGAATCCTACCTCCAGCCCTGCTCACTGTGGTGGAGGGCTAATAGTTCTTCTGCTGCAACTGAGGCTCAGCACTTCTCTGACCTAGGGGCTATGGTAGGGATAGAGTAATCCTCTGGTTTCAGAGCAGTGGCAGGGGAAGGGAGCTTCTCCAGCCCCAGGCGCATAGCAGGCTCTCTGCCCCCCACCATAGTCCTATGGTCAGACAAGCTCTTTGCCCCTCCTCCCCCCCATCCCTAAGGTCTGAGACGTTATGATCCCCTTCCCAGTGTGCTACAGTAAACTCAGTACTGACCACCAAGGGGCTTTTCTATGGTTACAGGTTCATTACAGTTGTTAGCTCACAACAGGAACACCCATGAATCATTCATTTTTTCTTATATACAATTTGGGCCTTTTATTTGTCCTCATGTAACAGGTGATTAGAAGATAAAGGTCCCCTCCTCAGGGAGAAGCTTCAAAAGGCTGAGTTTTTGCATAACCAAAGAGAGAGGAGGGATATGTTTGCACAGATCTCCCCCTAGAGATTTCTTGGGAACCCTCTTTGAACTTTATCTCAGAAGTTTATTCCTGTCTGGCACTTGCTGTAAAATAGTCATTGGAAGCTTGTAACACTTCCCAGGCTGTAAATGTAGCTCCTGGAGAAGCTACATACAATCCTGCAAGAATACATAACTGTTTCATTGTTAATACAAAGGACTCCACAGCTCTTTAAACTTAATGCAATAAGATCTCCTGGCCATACTACTCACAGAAGGGACATTCAGTAAGTATCAAAAAAAAGAGGAGGGAAAAAGACAG
Organism: Rafetus swinhoei; assembly: GCA_019425775.1. NCBI lineage: Eukaryota > Metazoa > Chordata > Testudines > Trionychidae > Rafetus > Rafetus swinhoei. The sequence goes on from CM033427.1 coordinate 64,496,679, forward strand.
GTATAACTTTTATTTCTCTTGAGTACTCCCCTATGTCCTAATAGAATAGTAGTAACTAGTACTATTATGAAAGTCCCTTGTTAGTACAGTTTCTACACAAGCCCCTTCCATCTGTGGCCTCTATTGAAATTTATAGCCACCTCCCCCCATCTGAGGTGTTGCAGTGATACCACTTTCCACCTTCCCTCAGTGTCAATTCCCCACATTCATCGCCCTTCTCCTTACTGGAGAGAGATCAAGGGAACATGGAAAAGTGTAAGTTGCAGCTCTATATGCCAGAATGAGTGATTCCAATCTCCAGAGCCAATAATGTGGTATATGTAATCATCAGGTATTAAGCATGACATTCTTATCCTGGTTGTATGTTGAGTACATAATTGTTTCTGGTTTGTGTTACTCTACTGATTTTCTTTTTTCTAAAATAAAGGTAGGAAGATGTGAAGAGGAAAATATCTTTATGACAGAGTGAGCTTTCCAATCATTGATCACTTTTAGGCTCATGAAATGTTTAGAAAGCATGTCAGTGAGGTGTTAAAAGAATATAACTGTGTCTTCAATATTTGCCCAGATGATACTTGGACTTTTCTCTTTTGAAAGACATAAATAAGACTACTTTTAAAAAATATCCCACTGCTTTCATATAGGCAAATCTACTTACAAAAGATTATCTATCTCCTTGGACTTTTTCCTTTTATAATGTGATAGGTGAGAACAACAGGGATGCAATTTTTACAGTTGTGTTCTACACAATGAATCTATATCTATATATGAGAGAGTGAAAATTCTGTGAGCACTTCAGTGATGGTTTTATAATCATAGCCATTTCATTGGTCTCTCTTTGAAAGTCCCCGTCATCTCATAGGCATCTATATTCTGATAACGGCAAGACAGAAGAAGGTTCACAGGAAGCTTCAGTATAATGAGTCATATAGCTAGTGGTGGGTGTATGTGTGGGAATCTGTTTCTTAGTAATGAATAGTAGAGGTTACAGTCTATGCAGAAATGAAACACTATTCTTTTAGATCCTGATTAAATATTTCAGAGTCAGATAAAAATTAGTTACAAGGCAAACAAGCTTTTAGAATTTTCCCTGATAGCACTTAAATTATTTTTCTAAACCAAACCACAATGAAATTAATATACAAATAATCTTTCATTTAGTTAGATTAATGCCTGCATTAAAACTTCTTGTTCTACTTCTCTTTATCTAAACTTTTCAAATAAATAAGTTCTATAAGATCTAGCAGAAGAATTTTTATGCATATAGGTCCCAATCCAATTCCCAGGCTATGTCTACACTAGGATCGGAGGTATCCCAGAAAAACTGCGCTGCGTCAAGGGAACGCGTCTGCTCTTCCACTTTTTTTTGCAGAAGAGCAGACACGCTCTTTCTGAAGCCCTGTTTTCTTCCTTCCACGAGGAAGAAGGGCTCTTCTGAAAGAGGAAGCTTTTCCAAACTTTGGCCCAGTGTAGACTGGCCAAATTTCGGAAAAGCCTCTTCTGAAAAAACTATCAGAAAAAGCACAATTTATATACCTTTTTGCAATAGACCGGTGTAGTCTAGACATAGCCCCACTGACTTAAGCAAAACCTGGATAAGACTGCAACTTTTGGAGTGTGTCGTGTCTGTTTACAGGCTCATGTTATAACTTTGTTCATATTACTCTGAAAAATATTTTAACACACTGAGTAATCTGTTACATCACAGTCACAAGAATAGTGAATTGGGGGAATATCTAGAAAAGGAAACAGAGTGCACTAAAAAAAATCCAACAGCAGCCAAGTGTAGCTGCTTCCCAAACCACAGAGCAATTATATAAATACAGACAAAAAGGATAATCCTATAAATACCAGGCACAAAAAAGGTACAAAGCAATGCAATTTTCAAACTTTTTACAAAAACAATATCATACAAATTTAGCTCAGTTTAGGGTTTCCAATGAGGAAGTAGAAAAAGAAGAAGGAGAGTTTAAGAATAGTTTCTATAATTAAGACTCTGTCATGGAACTGTTGTGAAATATTTCAACCTTTTTTTGTCAGGAAAAGATCAATTTCTCAAAAGGGAAGTTTTCTGAGATTCAATGAAAGCATTTTCTCAGGTCAAAGATGGAACGTCACGAGGGAGGGAGCAAGCAAAGAAACCCACACCCACACACCAAATCCACCCAAGAATAGCTAATAGCCTGCTGGTTGGGGCAGTTTGCTTAATTCTGAGCAATGACATGAAGCTGGGTCCCAGCATCCCAGATGAGACCAATAGCCTGTTGGTTAGAGCAGTTTGAGGTGGAGATGCTCTTAATGTCCCTTATTGGAGCTGTTCCATTTCATATAAATAATTAAATTATAGGTAGGGCACCTCCATCATGTTGGCTGCATGTGGATTAGCCGCTGTCAGGGTTCCAGTTTGTTTACCTGAGTGTTTGCAGGCATGAAGCCACACAGTTCCCAGGCTGTGTCTAGACTGCATCCCACTGTCGGCAGAGGGATGCAAATCAAGCACTTCGGAAGTGCAAATAAGCCTGGGATTTAAATATCCCGGGCTTCATTTGCATACTCACGTTTGGGCGCTGTGCCGATTACACGCCCTTTTGAAAGTGAAAGTAAAGTGTAGCCGCAGCTCTGCCGACAGCAGCGAGCTTTTTCAGCAGATCCTGTACTCCTCATTTTTTGCATTTCTTTTTCCAATTTAGCATTGCAGTGTAGACCTAGCCTCTGTGGCCCTTGACTTTTTCAGAATACTCTACCCTTTCAGGAGTCTGATTTGTCTTGCATAACCCCACATTTCATCTCATTTTAAAACTACTTGCTTACAAAAATCAGACATAAAAATACAAAAGTGTCAAGCCTACTATTCCTGAAAAATTGCTTACTTTTTAATTTTTATCGCATAATATAAATTAATTATGATATAAATATCTTATTTACTTTTCAGTGTATGGTATATAGAGCAGTATAAACAAATTTCTGTGTGAAATTTTAGTTTGTACTGAGTTCTCCAGTGCTTTTTAGGTAGCCTGCAGTAAAATTAGTCAAATATATAAATGAGTTGATGTACTCCCTGGAAGACCTTTGCATACCCCAAGGAATATATGTATTTCGATTCAGAAGCACTGATTTAAATAGTGTTGCAGGTGTGCACAATGCTTTATGGGCAAAAATGAAACAGCAATATCCCTTCCTTAAGGCAGGCGCCTACAAATTATATCAAAATCTGACAACAGATATGGGAGGTCTGAATAAATCTGCAGTAAATTGAAGGGACATAATTCTTGGAGGCATAGTTATCTACAATGGGCAGGAGGCAGAAGCTCAGTGCATTGTGGATTTCAAGTTAGTGCCTTTGTTTTGTATATTTACAATACAATAAGGAACAGGCTGCATTACTACCCAGTTGTAAGGCTTGTCTGCTGGATATAATTTTAAATCTTCATTTAGGATACATGGGAGTGTCCTAGTAGCTCACAATTCTTAATGTATTTGTCTTCACAATACCCCGGTGATATTGGGAAGTGCTGTTATAGTGTATGAGTATGTACAGCACCTAGCACACTGGGGTCCTGAGATTGATTGGGGGACTCTAGGTACTGCTGTAATACATATAATGAATAATATAAGATAGTAAATAACTCATAGATGAACCCACTCAGAATCAGCCTTTAAGATTTGTCATTTGAAACATTTGATGTAAGCAAAGTTGAGGGGCTAGAGGCAAATATGTTCATTAATAAATCATCCTGATCAGAGTCATATTGAATGCAACCTCCTCCCAGTTTCTGTACATAGATCACAGCAGATAAAGAATAGGGTAGTTCATAATTCCAGAACAGAGGTATTCTATCTTCCTTGAAATTTTAGTGCCTCAAAAGTTGTAGTAACTATATTCCAAGAATATAGCAATACGCATACCAGATCAGACCAGTCTCTGATAGTATCTAGTACCAGATGCTTCAGAAGGTGTAAAACCCCACAGTAGACAATTCTGAAATCCCAGCCCACGCCACTTCCTCCGGCTCCCCTTGGCTGCAAAGGACAAAATGGAGCCAATGGGAGCCGCGAGGCTCCGTGGCCACTGCGCCGGTAAATAAACAAACAGGGGCGGCCAATTAATGTGTTTCTGAGAGTGATTCTGCGGAATACTTTCAGAAACACTGCACTAGACCATACAATCCCAGTGATTACTTTTGCTCTCTTGATGTTCAGTGTCTTTTCCTCTCCATCCTCAGTTTATCATCAGGAGTATTTATGTGTTATTGGAGACACAAGTCTTATAGACTTTCTAGTTTTGACTTTTTTCTGAATGTTCCATTGCTCTTGCTACACACTTGTTTTTTCATCTTTAAGTTTTTTTAAAAAGGTGATGTAGAAACTGTAGAAACCATTTCATATTTAGCTAGAAGCCACTTCATATAACAGAAGCCATTTAAGTTTCTCGCTTCTGCACGTACACTAGAAAGTTAACTGACCTTCACCAATGTGAGAAAGGCCAGGAGGATGGGCTGTTGGAATGTGTTAATGAACTATTTTGAGCTGAAGCTCAAACTCCCTAAAAACCTGTTTCTTTCTGTGCTGATAACAATTTCTCTTTGAAGTTTGTTTTGATGGAATGCCCTGGCATCAGACTTGTTTGGTTAAGGGTATAAAATACTAGGATTGATTGTATTAGCCAGCCTTACTGGGCCTGGCTTTGCTGGGACCATGTTTGGCTCATGCTGTGCTTTATTAATTAATAAAGCTGTTTGTTAGCTGCCTAAACAGAGAGGAGCGTTTTTGCTTCGACAATTTGGAGGTTCCACCGAGATTCCTAACGCGCCACTTGCCCGTATGGACGGACCGGCACTCCACTTCCAAACCTCTCAGAGCACTCAATAAAAGGTAAAGGGGATACCTGTTACGAAATCTCCTGGTGAGGGCTTAGGATTTGGAGTGACGGCCGACCGTTGGGAGTAAGCGAACTCTGAATTCAATTTTGTGGAGCGGCTAACATTTTGTCTGTCTGTGTCTGTCTTTGTCTATTAGGCCTGTCTTATGTGTCACAGTTCCAAAGGGCACACCGGTGTCTCTAGTGAGGCAGCCATGCGCTGGACCCTCTGTGTTCGGACGCTAAAAGCTGGTGTGGTGCCATTACACTCTCTCAGCACACGGAACTGTGGGGAAGCTTTGTTGACTCTCTTTCTGTTACTTGCGGATGTAGTACTGACCTCTGAGGCTAACCCCAGGCCATAGTATTTCCCCATTCCGTCAGGCTGTCTCCAAGCGCCAGGACGTGGTGTTCTGTCGGGCTGGGGTGGGTGCCGGAAACCCCTGTGAGTGGGTGGATTTTGGTCCAGCGTCTCACAACAAAAAGGGGAGGGATCAGTGCGAGCAGGCGGATTCTGATTCGGTGACGCGCAGAAGAAAGTAGTGTAAGCAGGTGGACTCGGTCCGGTGTCTTACAGAATCTTTTAAAGCGAGCGCAGAAAATGGGGGTAGGTCAGTCTACAGGAATTCCAGTGCCTTTATGATAAGTGCCTTCTGGTATAGGATCCTAATGAAGTCTGATATTAAGTGCCGGGTGTCTTAGGGCAGCGTCACTTAATAGAAACCCATGGGAACTGGACAATAAAGAAATGTGGAAACTGTAGAAAAAAAATGTGTGTGGAAAATGAGTATGAATGTAATGAGTGAAGTATGAATGCCGCTGCATAGGTCTGAGACTTGAGCTGATCCCAGCTGCACCAGGGCTCTCCCACGAGGGAGCTCTGAACGCAAGGGGGGGGGCAGCTGAACCTCGAAACTCAGCGGATATGTGAGGGAGTGACGACTCCCCTTATTTCATGAGCTGCTAAGGTCTGACACTCTAGACCCGGCAGACTCTTTCTTTGGAGTGTGTAGAGTTAGTTTAGGTGGGGGTAAGTCTAAACATCCCCCCACACTGCCGAAAAGCACCCCTGTGTACTACATGTACGTGCATAATGGTCCAAGGACCTGTAAGCATTTAACAAATTGGAAAAGAGGAAAAATTAAAGCCCTGAGGGATAAAAGTGAAGCTCAGAAAAGCAAAAAAAAAATCTGCCCTGCAGTAAGATAGGTAACTTACAAACTTGCTGCAGAGCCTCTGTGCCAAAACAATGCACAAGAAGTAGAAAAAAAAAGAGATTTCTCAGTTGGCACACCCGTATCAACCAAGATTGCAGGGGGAGGGAAATTCAGCACAACATCACCCCTCTACCCCTCTTTATAACACATACACAGATAGGGAGAAAACACGAAAAAGTAACTGAAAGGAATTAGCTCTTCCCTTTGAAAACACGGGTTCCTGTAACAAACTTGCCCGATCCAAAGCAAAACACCAAGTTTAAAATAAGTTTAACAGTTTAAGGGAAGTGTTCCTCCAAATTCTAAGGAAAAGAATTTAAGCAATACTGTAATGTGTAAGGAGGAAAAAAAACTGCTTTAAGAAATGACTCCTTGTTTCTTGCAGCCTCTTTTAATCATCTACGCAAAGAAACAATCAAGTTTAAACATTTGGCTACAGATACTTTGTTAAATCTATTAAAGGGAAAATAAGGAATTCTACTGAAACTTAATTAGTTAACTGCATAAAAAAATAGAATCTATTCATTGTAAATTTGTAAAACCTGCACACTAAGGGTTAAATGTGTCTTCCAAGGAAACTAATTATTGTTTTAAAAATCCAAGCCCAGAAACTTCACTGTGTTTCTGTTCAAGGCTGAGTTGATAGCACTTTTGGCTTGCTTTCAGATCCAAGGCTGTTTGTGTCTACAAACTGCCTGTCTGTTCTGGAAGGGGGGGGGGCACTGTCCCCCATAAGTAAGCCTGTAACATTGCATGTGATTCTTTTCAGGAAAAGAAAACCTTTTTTGCTTGCTGGAATAGTAACTAGCAAGCACCTTGCTCTAAGAAAAAGTTTCTGTGGCAGTAAATCATTTGAAGCTTCACACATTAAAAAAAAGCCTGGTCTGCAGTACAAGAGGGAAACTGAGACATGCCACCTTTAACTTACTAATTAAGCAATGAAGTAATTACTCAAACCCTCTAAAGCTGGTGTGCAAAATAAAAGCATACCATTGGGTAACAGCAGGCTGATCAAAAAAAAATTAGCAAAAAAAAAAAATCTGTAAAGAAAAAGTATTCTAAAATATAATGCACCACCCCAATGTGGGTAGAAATGTTTTCTTTGTCTTTCAGATCATCAAAAAGCGCTAATATCAGCTGAAAATTAACTGAAGAAAAAACCATGGTTCTGTGTCATGACATAATAAGTTTGTGCTCTGTGTTCTGTCCAGATTTGTCGTGTGTCTTAATTGTGATATATGTTTTTCAAACATTGTTGTGTGTACAATATTGTTGTTTTAATGAAAAAATAATTTAAGTACCTTGAATAATCTTAACTTTGTGCTTTACACAGATGGTTTTTTGCTTTTATAATTCTAGTGAAGTTTTAGTAGCAGGCTATGCAGTTTGTACTGTTTGGAATGTAGCAGAATCTGCTCCTGTACCTGCTGTTTTTCCCTTCTCTCCTACCATCGCCAGCTCCTATGCCGTCTCTTTCACAGCTGGCCCTCCTGCAAGACCAAGCCCCAAAATTGGAAAAGCAGGAGTGGAGACTGGCAGGGTGCACCATGCACCCAGACCACTTGTGGTGCAGCTTTGATGGCCGCATTGTTGCCCCAGTGGTCTTGCTACCTCACCTTGCCTCCGTGCTCCATGGATTGTCACACGTTGGCAAAGGGGTGGTAGCCACCTTAAAACAAAATTGGTTTGCTCCCAAATTCTCCCAAGCAGCCAAAGATTACTGTCTGGCTTGCCCTGTCTGCCAAGCCCACAACATGGGTAAACCTGTAAAGACAGCTCTGGCAGCCAGACCTCTGCCTTTGGGACCATTTCTGAATTTACAGATGGACTTTATTCAATTGCCTAAATGTCAATCCTTTGAATATGTGCTGGTTATTGTTTGCTTGTTTTCGGGATGGGTAGAAGCTTATCCCTGCAGGAAAGCTGATGCCATCACAGTGGCAAAGAAACTTCTAAATCATTACATCTCATCATGGGGAATACACCTTGTGATCTCCAGTGATAGAGGTACCCACTTTACTGGACAAATTGTTCAAAAAACTGGCAAAGTACTACTCTATCAGACAAGCACTGCACTGCACGTAACACCCAGGAGCAGTAGAGAAACTAAACGGGATTTTAAAAAACAAACTTGCTAAAATATGTAAGGAATCTGGCTTAACTTGGGTAGAAGCACTCCCAATTGCCCTAATGAACATGAGAGCCACTCCTAATCGGAAAACTGAACTCAGTCCACATGAAATTGCATGTGGCCAACCTACGAGACTGTTAAGCAGCCCCCCCAAAAAAATTGACCTGGCTGATGCCACACTTATTAAAGGAAGCATAGTCAAGTATTGTCAGGAACTTATGAGGTGTGTACAGTCTTATCATTCACAGGTTAAGAACGCCTTCCAGGAGGCCCCAACTGAGCCGTGCCATAAACTACAACCAGGAGACTGGGTTTGCATGAAAGTTCACCAGCGGAAGACTGCCCTGGAACCCAGGTGGAACGGTCCCTACCAGGTCCTTCTGACCACTCATACTGCTGTAAAGTGCGAGGGATTGCCCACCTGGATTCACGCCTCCCACTGCAAACCGGTTCCAGCCCCTACAGAGGTTGGCCCCAACAAGGAGCACCGCAGACCTGGTACCAGAGATCCAGGTCCAGAAGTAGATGGGGATCAGCACAGGCTTGGTACCGGCAATCCAAGCCCAGAAACAGACGATCCCGAGAGACCGAGGCCAAGGTACCAGCTGTGGCCCAGAAGAACCTGCCAGCGATAGGTGAAGCAAACTACGAAGTCCTGAAGAACAGCCAGCATGAGGCTGGACAAACAATTCATGTTGAGCTTATGCTTAATCTTGGATTTAATGCCTAGCAGTTATAACCTATATGGTTCAAATGTGTTTATGCTTTTAATGAACCAAGTTTCCCAAGAATTTAATTCCACAGGTTGCTGGCTATGTGCTCTCAGTCCTGTACATTCAGAAGGAGATATCCCAATGATTCTGGTCCCACTAAACAACACTCAAATATGGCACACTGTTTAGTAAACTAAACCCAAATGATACTTGGCAGGATAAAGGGTTTACTAACCCAGGGCATATCCACCTAGCTCTGACCCCAGTTGGAAAGTACTGCTGGACATGTAATGGTTCAGGAGCCAGGGTGGGAAAAAGCCCAAACCAGATGACCCTAAACTACGTCCTAGCTAGTAAGGGCGGGGTTTGTGCCTTAGTGGAAAGAGAATGCTGTGTGTATATCACTGACACCAGCAAGGAAGTGGAGGAAGATGCCTCAGAGATTGAAAGAACTGTGGAAAGCCTAAGGCAGGAGGAAGACAGGACCCTCTGGGGTTGGTTGGGAGGCTGGTTTGGACATGTGGGAATTTGGATTTTGCAAGGTGTAGTTTTAGTATTGGCTATATTCTTTTGAGTTTATTTTTGTTTCTTGTTAATCAAATGCTGTATTTCTTGTATTCTGAAAAACACAAGACAGACCCTTACTAAAGGGAATGTGGAACTCATGATGTTAAAATATGATGAGCAAGAAAGGAACAAGAGATGTACATACATTTTTTGATGGAAATAGAGGCATGAAATGGTTTCAAGGTTAGCCTTTAAAAAGCTAAAAGGGGGGAGTTGTAGAAACTGTAGAAACCATTTCATATTTAGCTAGAAGCCACTTCATATAACAGAAGCCATTTAAGTTTCTTGCTTCTGCACGTACACTAGAAAGTTAACTGACCTTCACCAATGTGAGAAAGGCCAGGAGGATGGGCTGTTGGAATGTGTTAATGAACTATTTTGAGCTGAAGCTCAAACTCCCTAAAAACCTGTTTCTTTCTGTGCTGATAACAATTTCTCTTTGAAGTTTGTTTTGATGGAATGCCCTGGCATCAGACTTGTTTGGTTAAGGGTATAAAATACTAGGATTGATGGTATTAGCCAGCCTTACTGGGCCTGGCTTTGCTGGGACCACGTTTGGCTCATGCTGTGCTTTATTAATTAATAAAGCTGTTTGTTAGCTGCCTAAACAGAGAGGAGCATTTTTGCTTTGACAGTGAGCTAAAATTTTACATGCAACTTGTAGATATATTTTCAGTGAATTATTATTACATGGGGAGTCACAGAAGAACATACTGTAAATGGTTTAGGATACATAGCCCAAACTTCAATAAAATATATATTTCTACTGTTTTCATGAGAACAAATCTACCCTGTACCTCTGTTTACATTAAATGTTTTGCTACTGCTTCACAAAGTGGAGGGGGGTGAGTTAAAAGACGCACACGATTGCATGCAAAGTAAGGATGTTAAGGACTAGTCAACTATCCAATAAGCAAATGCTTATCCATTCCTCTCCCCACTGCCTCTATCAGATAGAGGCAGCAAAGGAGGGAGGGGAAAGGGGGGGTACACAGAGACTTCTCCTCTGCTCTAGGGATCTGCAGGAAGGAGTGAGAGGGAACAGTAAGCCAGAGAAGGAGTACGGGATCAGGATGTATCAGTTGGAAGAGACAAAGGAGGGAAGACCTGTATGTATTGGTAGATCAAAAAATAACTGTGAACTGCCAATGTGATGCAGACATGAAAAAAATTAATGCAGTACTCAGCTGCAACAGGTGAACTGTATCCAGTAGCAGTGGCGGATATAGGGCAGGGCGAGCGGGGCGACTGCCCCGGGCCCTGCGCTTCAATAGGCCCCGCGCACGCACCCCACACCCGCTACTTCCGGTCGGCTGCTGCCAAGGTGCAAGCGCGAAACGCTACTTCCGGTCGGCTGCTGCCGAGGCGCATGCGTGAAATTGTGCTGCCCCGGGCCCCACAAAATTATCATCCGCCCCTGTCCAGTAGAGACAGGGAAGTGTTAGTAGCATTATACAGATAGTCCCTGACTTACAAACGAGTTACGTACCAAACACTTGATCGTAACTCGATCTGTTCGTAAGTCGGACTTCATTCATTTAAATGTGACCGCTCTGTTCGGAAGCGCAGATCGCGCGTTCGTAACTCGGGGACCAGCTGTAATGCGCTTATTAGGAGGTTGGTGGTAAGTACGAACGGTTGTAAGTCGATGTGTTTGTAACTTGGAGACCACCTGTATGAGGTACTGGTGTGAGCTCATCTGGAATTCTGAGTGCAACTCTGGTTTCCCATGTTTAAGAAAGATGGATTTTAACTGGAAAAAGTGCAGAGAAGGGTTACTAAATGATCTGAGAATGGAAAATGTATCTTGTGAAAAGAGATTCAAAGATCTTGGCTTGTTTATTCTAACCATAAGAAGACTGATGGAAGGTATGACAACTCTCTAAAAATACATTAGAGTGATAAATGCCAGGAAGTGACAGGAGTTATTTAAGTTAAACACCAATGTGGACACAAGAACAGGATATATTCTGGCCATCAACAAGTTTAGGCTTGAAAGATGAAGATTTTAAACCATCTGAGGAGTGACGTTCTGGAGCAACCTTCCAAGAGGCTTAGTGGAGACAAAAAAACCCCATATTACTGGCTTGATAGACTGACCATGATAAGTTACGGAGGGAATGATATGATAAGATTGCCTCTTTAGAGGGAGATCCCTGTGGCAGTTTTAGCAACAGGAGAACCTGGCAATGCAACTATACTGAAGCTGAACAGTCGGGCAGGATGTTTTGGGCCAGCAAGGAAGGACAGACCTGAATGCAGAAAGGCCAGAGTTCATGCTGCTCCCCAGGAGGATCCCTTGGGTATGAAAATGGTTCCTTCAGACTGTTCTGTGGCTGGGCAAATCTTTCCCCTGAAGATATATTTACTGGGATAAAAGTTTGCAAGGTTCCCTGAAGTATTCTGCACCTTATGCTCTCTTGTGAGTTTCACTGTGAGGAGAAGAGAGCCCATTCCAGAATTAGGACCTAGGTAACATTTCTGCATTCTTCAGACTCTATGCTGCCTTTTAAAGGAAAGGTGTATTTTATATAAGGACATCTCATTGCAACATGAAAATCAGTATAGTATATGAAAATTAACCACCTTAAATCCAATGAAAAAAAATGAGGAATCTACCACCTTCATAATCTGATAATGTAGTTGGAGAACTATGAAATTTAACTCAGCTTTTGAATACCTGAGAAAGGGAGGAAAATTGCAAAAGCTATTGTAAAGTAACTTTTGTGATACTTTAGAAGTGTGTCCTGGTTCATCTAATGGTTATAGTCAGGGAGATGTCACAGGTAAAACAGCGACAACCAGGCTAACACAAAAAGATAGTTTCAGAATATCATGCTTTCTCCCCAAGGTCATCAGGATGTGTCTGGGGCAATTGAACTTCAAGCTTGTATCAAGATTGTTTGCAATGTTTACATTAAAATTTACTCCCAATGTAACTTTGCCACCCTTTCTTCAATGCTAATGATTCTACAGTATGTATCCATAATTTTATGCTTGCATTTAGTTTATTAATGCTGGAGTCAATATGTTCTTCAGCCTGCTTGGTAAATTGAATGAACTGTTCTATGTGTCCAATTTTAATGTGATCAACTATTGCAGATTGTTGATTTTAGTCCCTTGTGTATATTTTTGTCTCTTGCTATATAAATATTTTTACAAAATCTTGCTAGGCTCTGAACTATAGAAACAGTACTAGTCCCATGCAAAACAACCAACACATGTATTGAGCAAATTATCCTAGTTAAGATGTGATTAAAGGGTTCTGGTTAATTTTTGTATTTACTTTACTGACCACAAGATGGCATCATTTAGTTTTAATAATTTGGAAATGCTCATCCAACAAAACATCAAAGTCAAAACTATTTCTTAAACCCACAGATTTGGGGAATTAATTAAAACATGTTTATTTAAAAATAAAAACAAATAAGCTTTCAAAGCAAATCATTGGGAAGGAATGGACTTTGAAAACAGTAAATTTTATTAAACCAGTACGTCTAAACATTAGATAAGTAAACTGGAGGCAAAAACCTAAGAACCAACAACAACCAAGAACTCAAACCTCTTTAAGTTAAGTACTGTCACACGTGATATTTAATGTGTATTAAAGGAAACCTCAGCAGTAGAATATGTTGTTATATGACTGTGAGGGGGATGTATTCCTCACACTGGCCCTGAAAGTGTTAAATTAGGTCAGGCCAACCCAATCAGCCCATTAAGCTGCAAATGGAGGAAATTTAGGCTGAGTGGAAGGCACTGATTAGGTAGAAGCGCACCTGTGAGGAAATTGGTGCAGCTTGTATAAAACCAGAAAGATGTAAGGCTGAAGAAAGTGGTGGGGGAGGGAGAAAGGAGTTCTTTAGAGAGAATTTCAGCAAGTCTGGTAAGGATTATTTTGGGCTAGAGGCATGGATACATTTTGAGCACCTGTCTCCTAAGATGTTTCACAGTCACAGGTTTGGGTAAAATGGCAGCTCTTTGAGACATACAAACCTTCTGAGACAGTAGCACTTATATAAGAAAATAGATGCCTGTTCTGAGTCAGAAGGGAAGATAGAGAGAGGAAGATACTGTTAGAGGTCAGGAAAAGAGAAGGAAATGGTCACATAAAAAGGAGAAGGGAGGAAAACAGGATGTGGAGAAGGAGCTGATGGTGAAACAAGGAAGATTTCAGTTGCTGCAAATAACCATCCAAACATTCAGGGCTTATCCAAACCCCAAACTGTTGGGACCTCCTCTGTAATAAGGTGGCTATGCTGGCTAAACAAAATTTCTCCCTTCAAGAATCACTAAAAATCTTTCTGAGAATAATACTTCTGAACAATGTAAACCTGATAAATCCTAGATTTCTCTCAAAAGTCTTTAGAAAATGTTATGTTTAAATGTTCTCTATTAATAATCATGTAACCTGTTTTTTCTCTTACACCAGTCTTATACCACTAAAATCCCATTGGGTATATTTAACAGGTACTGATCCTTTGTGAAAGGATTGTGTGACTCAGTTTCCCTGATGCCATATCAGCATATACTAGACGTGGGAGTTCCTCTACAGATAAAGAGCCTATGGGTTGAGCAATCCCCAACATGGAAAGAAGGCTAATGTAAAATATTTTAGTGTTGAGTTCTTGGTTAATAAAGGCAAACCCAGAAAGGGGATGAGTTTTGATACCGCAGTGTTCCCAGAGCAGGTTGTGAAGGGAGCCTGTCTCCCCACATCCTTTATTTCTGATAATGCTGTAATAATAAACAAGCTAGTGTGTATGTGCCCCATTGTCCACTAATAGTCTGCTCAGCTATGTGCAGTAAAGTTTAGGACATCATTTTCCTGACAGCTATACTGGTGAAAACCCCCTTTGAAGTTGAGGGGTATGTCTATATTTAGTGTAAACCCAAATTCAGTCTCAGGTGTGAGCCCAAGCCTCACTACTGTCCATACACAAATCTGTGTGACTTGGCTCATCAACAAGCACTCAGCTCACAAATCCAAGGCCTATTCACGGGGAATGGTTCTAAGCCAGTATCCCACTGACACTTTTGTTCAAGTCCTGTCATTTTGAAACATGTATAGCTCAGGACCTGAGTCACAGTATGGATGAATTAGCATTGTAGTGAGCCTTGGATCCAGCAAAAAAGAAAAATCCAAGGCTACATCTACACTGGCATGATCTTGTGCAAGAACTCTTTTGCGAAAGAGTTCTTGTGCAAAAACTCTTCCAAAAGAGAGCGTCTACACTGGCATGTGCCTTTGCGCAAGAGATGTGCTTTTGCGCAAGAGCATCCTTGCCAGTGTAGACGCTCTCTTGCGCAAGAAAGCTCTGATGGCCATTTTAACCATAGGGTTTTCTTACGCAAGAAATTCATGTTGCCTGTCTACACTGGCCTCTTGTGCAAGAACTGTTGCGCAAGAGGACTTATTCCTGAGCAGGAGCATCATAGTTCTTGCACAAGAAGCACTGATTTCATACATTAGAATGTCAGTGTTCTTGCGCAAGAACTTGCGGCCAGTGTAGACAAGCAGCAAGCTTTTGCGCAAAAGTGGCCGCTTTTGCGCAAGATCGTGCCAATGTAGACACAGCCCAAGTGTAAAAGGCACTGTAAAGCTCAAGCACAGGTTTGGAAACAGAGTGCACAACCATAGATCCCTCAGACCTGGGTTTCCAGTATAGGGTAGGTATACCCAATGGCTACGTCTAGACTGGCATGATTTTCTGCAAATGCTTTTAACGGAAAAGTTTTTCCGTTAAAAGCATTTTCGGAAAAGAGCGTCTAGATTGGCATGGACGCTTTTGTGCAAAAGCACTTTTTGTGGAAAAGCGTCCGTGCCAGTCTTAACGCGCGATCGCCATTTTCGCCATCGGGCTTTTTTGCAAAACAGTCCTGAGCTGTTGTCTACACTGCCCCTCTTGCGCCAAATACATTTTGCGCAAGAGGGCTTTTCCAACGGGAGCAGCATAGTATTTGCGCAAGAACACTGACGATCATACATTAGATCGTCAGTGTTCTTGCGCAAATTCAAGCAGCCAGCGTAGACAGCTGGCAAGTTTTTCTGCAGAAAAACTTGCCAGTCTCGACACAGCCAATGAGATTTTAGTGGTTTAAAACTGGTATAAGAGAAAAATCAGGTTACATTATTGTTAATAGCTAATATTTTAAACACAACATTTTCTAAAGACTTTTCAGAGAAATATAAAGTTTATCAAGGAACATCTCCCCTGAATGGTTTCTATTATTCATAGGTATTATTTTCAGAAAGATTTTTAGTGATTCTGCAAGGGAATAATTCTGTTTAACCTCAACTTAAAACTGGTGAGGAGTATCCCTTTATTCTTGTAGCTACAAGCTAGCTCCCTTTTCCGGAAATGCCATTCAGCCATCCAGTTCTACCTTTTCTATACTATATTACAGTAGTATGGGGGAAATTTCAGATAAATATGTTCTCTGAAAAATGCTATATATGACTGACCTGAAACTATACATGAATTGACACACTGAATAGTTTTAGCCAAAAAAAATTTGAGGGGATTCATTCACAAAGCGACTTAGACACTATTCATGATAGCAGTGGTGGTAGTGGCCAGGCTGTTGCAACTCATAGCCCCATAATTAAAGTACTTACCTAGATGTGAGAGACCAGGGATTCAAGCCCCAACATTAGAGCAAGGACTTGCAGTTAGATCTTCCATGTCCCAGAGAAGTGTTCTAAACATTGGAGTTTAGGGTAATCTGGGGTACATCTTTCTTAATCTCTTCTACTGAACCTGTGGATTTGTATAAATAATGAAATATTCTTTAGCCCAGACAGAAGAAGTATTGGAAAATTATTATAACATGGTGGTTAGCTGGCTTATCTGAGTTCCAGTCCCTGCTCCAATGAACATGTAATTAATACAAAGTGGAACAGCATCAACAAGAGACATTCATTAGTTTGTGCACTCATTTGCAATGTAGGAGGCTCAAGTATAAGTCCCTCCTCTGAATCACAGAGAGAGGATCTGAGGTCTCTAACCACAGGGCTACAGGACCAGGGAACCTCTCCCTTCTGTTTGTGAATGGCATTTCCAGATTTCTGTTCCTTTTAAAATAAGGAATCGATTAAAATGCCTGAAACCAAAATGAAATATTTTGTTTTGGGTTGACCTTTTCTGCTTTGAGCAGTGAACCAAAACAGCTAATTAGCCACATAGCTTTATATTACAGCTTAAGTTTAGACAAAGGCCTACATGAAATAAAGTGGCTCAGAGGAGGCCCTCCAAATTGGTTTCCTGGATAAGATGATAGAATGACTCTCACTGGGAAAGGGAGTATTTGTGGCTGATCTTCCAAGTGGCTCCTGGGAAACAAAACACTCAGCATGAGAGAGTAGAAGAGAACAGTAAATGCCAAGAGATTGTCAGAAGATTCAAAAGGCTTCAGATGTCTGACGAGTTTTACCATATCATTCCCTGAAGAAGTAATGCAGGTATTAGCTTTAGGCAACAGATAGCCATAATAACTAAGCAAAACTACACAGAAATATTACAGTGCTTTAACACTCTATTAACTTGTGTGCCAGTCATTATTTGCATGAGTAAACAAATATTTCTCAAAGATACTTTGGGATATCTATATTGAAGGTATCATCCAATGCAATGCACAGTTGTATCTTGCATTTCTTTCTGTATATGACAATGGATTCTAAAGTGCAGAAGAGAGAAAACAAAAGAGGTTATCTGATTTATATCCAACTTTTGAATTGAAAACACCATTTTTCCTATTGGTCTCTTGGGAAATGTCTGTTCTTAAAAGCTCTGTAAGAATGGCCTTTGTCTAAAACAGCTTTGAACGGATTTTGGAGGATAATGCTTTGTGTGATAGCATTAGGTCAAAATGCAATAAAGAAAATTTATATTGCAAATAAGACCATTTTTAATCTAGTGGGTCAAGCCAGATGCAATGATGCAATCATTTTAGATAATGCAATCTCCCTTGTCAATGAATCCACAATAAATATTGTGTTACTTGGTTTGCTTAACAGAACAGGAACATAATTCTCACTATTTAAAGTTCCACTGGGAACAAAAAAGCTAATTGCAATTCTCATAATCAAATAGCTAGCAGAATGCAATGTATTTATTGCATCTAGATAAAAAAATCAATAGACTGATTGATTGTTAATTCTCTGCCAAAGCACTATATATATTATCCAAAACAGTATAAAAGTACAAAAGAAATAATTCAATACCCTGTACTGAATTCTGAGTTAGATTTAATTCTGTTCCTATTGAAATCAATGGGAACTTTGCTATTGCTTCTATTAGAACAGGATTGGATCCATTGTGTCTTAGCGAGTTATAAAATGTCCGGGGAGGAGCAGATTGCAGTGGTGATCTGCAGAGACTGCTGTTTTGAATTACAGAGTCAGCCATGCAGTTCAGCTTGGAAATAAGACAGACACAGTGTTTACCATTAGAATCTATCCACTATTTTAATTAAGAGATAATGTCACTGGACTATAACTCTGTTCCGGGATAAGTCTCCTGTTGCTGGATGATGCCAAAAAACCAAATACATTTACTGAACATAAACACTGAGAGGCAAAATCTTCCAAACTTCAAGACATTTTTCCTTAGGATATCAGTCCATTTCAATGTTTCTGTTACAGCAGGAGCTCAGAAAATAGGCTAGATCAGTGAACATGGATGCATCATAGTGACAGTTGTTTATCATGGACCAGTCTATGTCTTCCCATGGTAAAATCCACAGGAGAATTCCTCACATTCTTTCATCAGAGCATTATGGAATTGCCTCTCCCCTCCCTAAGAAAAGGTCTGACTCCAAGCCTCATGGTTTGTTAAAGGCCAAGTTCATTTGCACAAAGACTGCAGCTCTGGACCCCTTCATGAATGATTCTACTATGTAGAAAGGATCCATTGAAAAGGTGGCAGGACCTGGGCTGTTTTTATCTCAGCAAAATTCTTATGTTCCTGCTGAGTGTCATGAGGTACACAAGTCATGTCTCTGCAATTCTGTCCAACCTGTCATCCTCCTCTTCCCTTCCACTCATTCTAAACAAAGACTCCAATTCAGAAAAGCACTTAAGCATATGATGAACTTTAAGCTTTTTAAATGTTTCTAGGTGCTGTCCTGAATAGGGAATGTTTTCCTGAGTTGGGGTCAAATTCCTAGAACCATTGAAGAACTTATGCTAGGATCAGTATAGTGAGGACCAGTGTCGCTAATGGACATTACCATACATGGAACTAGAGGAAACAATCCTTCTCATACTAATATTAAGAAGCTTTGTTCTAATGCATTTAAAGAACAAACAGATTTCAAAGCCAGAAGGGACTATTTTGATTATCTGATTTGGCCTCTAGCCTACACAGGCCATAGCACTATCCCAAAATAATTCCTAGAGTGTATTTTTTAGAAAGACAGAAAATCTTGACTTTGAAAATTGTTACTAATGGAGAACCTACCATGTCCAATAAGTTGTTCCAATGGTTAATTATTCTCGCTGTTAAAAATATATACCTTATTTTCAGTACAAATGTGTCTAGCTTCAACTTCCATCCATTAGATCATGTTATAGCTTTCTCCGCTATCACTAGAATGAAGAGCCCATGTGCATACTTATAGACTAGTCACCCCATAGCCTTCTCTTTGTTAAGCTAAATAGATTGAGCTCCTTGAGTTTATCACTATTAGGCATGTTTTCTAATCCTTTAATCTTTCATGTGTCTCTTTTCTGAGCCTTCTCCAAATGTGGAAACCAGATATAGACACAGTATGCCAGGAGAAGTCATACCAGTTTTCCAAGTAATTAAGATCACTCTCTAAGTGACCTGTCCTCTTTGCTATTTGCCATCTGAAACCTTTGTTAGTGATGATTTTTATGTTTTCTTCCAGGTCATTAATAAAAATGGTAAATAGCATATGGCCAAGAATTGATCCCTGTGTGACCCCTGTAGAAACACTATCTATTAGCTAACGTTTAATGTATGCCATACTAATTTTATATACATTTTAGAGTTTTTTAATCAAAGTGTCATGTAGTACCAAAACAAATGCCTTGCAGAAAGCAAAGAAAATTACATCGCTATTACTTTTATTTTCAAAACTTGTAATCACATAAAAAAAAGATATCAAATTAATCTGACATTCTATTTGAAATACAACCTTTCTGACTGGCATTACTTACATTTCCCTCCTTTCCTTCTTTATTGATTGAGTCATATATGATCCCAGTCAAGATAATGGAGTGGCAGTACAGTTCTATAATTACTCAGGTCATCCCATTTACCCTTTTTAAAATATTGGCACAACATTACCTTTATTCAGGTCTTCTGGAACAACGCTAAGTATACCAAGGCTTGTTGAAAATCAACATTAATGGTTCAGGAAGCTCCTCAGATAGTATTTTAAAATTTTTGAAGGCAAGTTATCCCAACTTCTTTATTAAAAATCTCTAATTGTAGTAGCTGCTTAACAACTCCTGAGATACTAGTGAAATGGAAAGAGTATTGTCATGATATAACAGCATCATTTTTTTCCAAAATACACAACAGAAATAATGTATTGAACGCTTCTGCCTTTTCTACATTATAATTGATGATTCTACCATTTTCATCAAGTAATGGACCGATATTATTGTTAGGGTTCTTTTTTCCCTAATATACTTAAACTTCTTTCTTATTGTCCTTAAGTCTGCTGACCATAGATTTCATTGCATCTCCTTGCTTCACTTACCAATTTTCTATAATTCCCACCTTGTGATATATCTTCATTACTATCAACTTCCACTTTTTTTCAATTTTATGCCTTCTTCTTCAATTATAAGATTCTGGCTTTTGGGTCATCTGATTGTGTTCTGACACAATGGCTTTTGGGTCACCTAAAGTGTTCTTAAATAATTCCCAGTTATCATTGAAACATGTTTTGTACTTTGTCCATTCAGAAACAGACCCATATTATTAGCAGTTATTTGTATTATTGTAGCACCTAGAAACCCCAGTCATGGACTAGTGGCTAATTATATTAAGTGCTGCATAAATACAGAAAATACAATCCCTGTCCCCAAGGAGCTTACAGACTAAGTAAAACTGCACTCTGGGGCCTAGTCTATACTAGACCAGGCAGGTCGGTTTAAGGCATGCAACTCCAGCTACACAAAATGAGTAGCTGGAGTTGGCTTACCTTAAGCCAAACCGTGATGGCATCCACACAGCAGGAGGCCAATGGGAGCATATGCTCTTGTCAGCTTCCCTTACTCCTTGAAGAATGAGGAGTACTGGACACCAGGGCTATGTCTACTCTCGCGGCTTCTTGCGCGAGTAATATGCAAATGAGGCTAAGCGTGGAATATCGCCAAGCCTCATTTGCATACCTAATAAGCCACCATTTTTTTCAGAAGAGGCTCTTGTGCAAGAAGGAGCATCTACACTGCCCTTCTTGCGCAAGAAAAACCCTCTTGCGCAATGCCGTTCTTCCTGAAAAGTAATAGGTGTAACGGCATTGTGCAAGAGGTTTTCTTGCGCAAGAAGGGGCAGTGTAGATGCTCCTTTTTGCGCAAGAACCTCTTCTGAAAAAATGGTGGCTCATTAGGTATGCAAATGAGGCTCGGCGATATTCCACGCTAGCCTCATTTGTATTCACGCAAGAAGCGAGTGTAGACATAGCCCAGCAGGGGTTGTCCTCAGCGTTCGATTTACGGGTCTACATTAACCCTGCTAAATCGAATGCTAGAAAATTGACCTCTAGTGAGTTGATCTTCTCACTAGTATAGACATGCTCTAAGAAAAGGGAGGGATAGGGATAGCTCAGTGGTTTGAGTGTTGGTCTGTTAGCACTGGGGTTGTGAGTTCAATCCTTGAGGGGGCTATTTAGGGATCTCAGGAAAATCTGTCAGGGATGATACTTCGTCCTGCTGTGATAGTAGGGGACTGGACTTAATGACCTCTTTAAGGTCCCTTCCAGTTCTATGAGATGGTATATCTCTCTCTCTGTGTATTATATTATTATAAAGCTTTCAGTTATCACACTTTCTGAAAAAATACACATCAGATTTTTTCCAAGAGGCTGTGTTCTTCTATGTGATTACACTTTTATCTGTAAATATGCCTAAGTATTCAAGAATCTAATTGGTGGACACCAGTTTCAACTGGTATGAAAAAATGTGTCTATTTGTATATTAAAGTATGTAAAACCCCAACACAAAAGGGAACACTGGAGCAGGAACACTGCCTAACAAAAAGACAAATTATCTGTTTCTAAACACATTATTATGGGCTGGTATTGTCAAAGATGTCTAAGATATTGAGGCCCTCAGTTTCCATTTGAAAGAATACCAAAATAATAGAATAGTTATGGGAATTGCCCTTAGCCATCTTTGAAAATACTAACCAATGATATTTCATGTTTTCTTTAAATGTCAATGAAAGCAGGGTTTTTTTCTGTCTTTAAACAGTCTTTTATAATTCTTATAGATCAATCAGTTTCAAGATGATGAAAATGCAATGCCAGAGCACAAACAAATTATAAACTTCAGAAAATGACTAGAAAAACTTCATAACAGTGAGATTTATAAGGCTGTGAAATAATCTTCCTATGGAAACATTTGAAGCTGCATTCTATTAGACATTTAAAATTGGACTGGAGAATGCATTAGGAAATGTACAATTGGGTCTCACTAAAGTAAGATTGGTCCACACTTGGAGCCTGATTCTGAAAAAAATAGATTTTTTATAATGTATCATTTTTTTATCATGCTCAAATGTTAACTACTAAGGTAATTTTTAAGGGATAATATTTAATCTAATCATGTGTCTTGAACAGTGATTGCAAAAGACACAAGTTGTGAAGGAAAAAAATAAAGATGCTAATGAGAACATTCTTTTCTTTCTACCCCCAATAACTGTGACTTCTTTGATGAATGTAAAGACTAATAGAAAAACTGAATTGGCCTGAATCTTATTTACACTATAACTCGAGCCCTGCAAACCCACGGAAATCTGCTTTATATCTGCAGGTATCCACATCTGCAGATGTGAATGCAGATATCCATGGTTCATTTTCATGGTTATGGATGCGGATACAAATTTTGTATCTAGAACCCTGCAAATTTGCAGCTATCTGCTTTATGTGCTTTATATCCTCAGCTCATTTTTGCACATACAGATGTGGATACAAAATATTGTATCTGCACAGGACTCTGACTATGGCCCCTTTACGTTATGATGGCAGTGTAAAGAAGCCTTAATATTGGGGTAAATTTTCTGAGTGAGATAAAGGGTCTTCACTGTAAATGAGAATCCGACTCACTGTGTTCAAAGAAAACAGAGAAAAATGAGCACAAGATGAAGAAAATGAAGTGCATTTTTCTGAAATAAATGCTAATACTATAGAGAAGAGAAAGGTCAAATGTGACACTTAGTCAATAGACAATGCATAGGAGGCCAGCTCTGAACATGAGTCAGGTATCATTGAAACTTACCAATTAGTCTTAAAACTGATAAGCAGGCCCCAGGTCTATAGGTCTACCATTTCTACAGCTAAGTTCTTTCTGTTACATATATTTTAGATACAAAAACTCAGATCTAGTATCTTCAGACTATTTAAGTCATCAAGGCACTAAATGCATTCTTGACTGCACTGTTCAAAAAATGGAAATCACACCAGACACTCTAAATGCGAGGGAAGAATACATACTGAATCCAATATGACATTTTCCCCTTCTCATGCAAATTCAAAATACAAAAGAAATAGCAAATATTAATAGTTATTTTAGCTTGCCTGAATGTCCAGACCGGACAAAAATGACAATTCAAGGTAATGGAGAATTTTTATGAATGTAGCTAAGATGTGTTATTAGACAAAATAATAACTGTTGAATGCCCAGGAACCAGAGAACAATAGAAACTGACACCATTTAAAGAATTTCCCCAGAAATATTACAGAAGCTGGCAGGCATACTAGTTCATTTGTTGCAAATAAACTGGCTGTCATGTGTCTGAATTTGGGCTGCCCTATTCACTTAAACTGAGGTGTTTCAAATGCTAGAAAAAATGGTGTTAAATAATAATTAAAGGTAAAATGTTCTTGATTATTGTGAATGAAGCTAAGAATCTAAAGATTTCGGTAATGATGAGCTAAAACTATAATGTCAAGATTTATTAGAGTGTAATTTTTTTTTCTTTCATAATGGTAGACCCATGTAATGCAAACAGCTCTGAAGAGTCTAATTTATGTTCGCAGCCTTTGGCCACAGACTTAAAAACCCAACAATTAATTAATCTAAGCTTTGGAAAAGCCTCAGTTTTACAAAGAAATGAATGTTAAAATAGTATCATCAATAGCCTTGATTTCTTCTTGCTTCTTTAGCATGCTTGTGTTAATGATACATAGTTTGCTTATAATAACACAGACAAGTTAACAACAAAATCAGAGCTTAAATTAAATGAAAGGCGTGTGTTACTGCTATTAATCCAGCCGTGCTCAAAAGGGCACTTCCTGTATATTTACCTGTAACAAGAGGTTAGAAGGTCAGATTAAGGGTCAGGCATGGAGAAAGTATATCAGATATACAGCCAGGATTGCAAGTGTGTGGATGTTTTAAATGTGAATTTAGTGTTAATGAAAGGTGTCAGCCTATTTGACCTCAAGAGAGGAACTGGTAATGCCCAGTGAGTACAGAAACTCATCCCACCCCGGGGAAATACCAAGCAAATCTATGGTCAACTAAGCACATGTGTGAAGAAAGAAAATGGGAGGAGCCATATACTCAGCAATCAACTAAATGCAAGAACAACAAAAAGTAGGAATAGGGTCAGGCCAGAAGAACAACGGTAGAGTGCCACTGGAAAACACCAGTCAAATAATTTCAAAGCGAAAGGTGTGTAATTGACAGCCCTAGCAAAAATTATCATCTGAGTCACAAAACAGGTAGCCAGTGGCAGTGCAAACTCCCCACATATTGTCCCATTAATGAGGTTTAGGGTTATTCCAAAATCTATTGAAGTCAATGGGAGGTTATGACCGGGCTCCTGGAAAATGTGGAGAGGTTAGTTCCTCCTCCATAGTCTATTTAATCCTAAACCACAAGACAGGCAACAAGGGTGTCATTAGACTTAATTGTTCTGGTATTTGTTATATAGGCACCTGACCATTAGAAACTGGTGGGAGATAATTCATTTCACATAGGCCAAAAGTACAGCTTTTTGTATTCAACCCTTGACTGTGTGGTTTGTGAAGTGAGCTATTCAGCTCTTTGTAATTAATGAAGTATCATTCAGTCAACCCAAACGTACACATGTTCACTTGCATGAATTTTATCAATGTATTTACATAAAGAGTACTCTTATAGTATGCAGCACTGTTCCTGTGAACTTCACTGTGATCACTGCTTACTGAACTGAAAACAAAGAATCCACACAACATACAAGGTTAGATTTCATTTTTATTTCATATTGAACGGTCTATGAATAAAGTCATTTATAAGACTTTACTTGTATCATCTGTGCCATACTCAAGTATCTATCAGAGCCTTCTCCTCTGAAGAGTGTTAAAGATTTAACATACTGAGTGACAGCATGCTCATTAAATAATAGAAGGGTTTGGATGATTTAATCCAAATAAGCAAAGTTTTCAAATGTTTTTGTAAAAAATGTTGCAAAACAAATCCCCACAGGAACTCTAAGATTCTGATGTTTTCTCTTTGCTAGGTTATTAATGAATATGTGCAGTTGGTTCACATGAGTCATGCAAAGTTGCAGTAGATTCTTGTTTTCTTAAATGCCTCCTTGAAGTGTGTGTCAATACAGCAAGGTTATAACTACCAGACACAGAGAGAAAATAGCACTGACAAAGATACATTAACATTTGAAGTTCAGCAATAATATTTGGTGCTCTAAATATTTAATACACAGTGTGCTTTCTCACTCTAAAATGAAATATTACTTTTATTGCATTGTAACAATGTATTCCATTATGTAAGGCTCAATTTGTGGAACTTCACCATATTAAAATTACCATAAACTGGAATTATGTTTAAAGGTTTCCCAGAACAAACATTAAAATGAATTCTTGATTACCCAGGAAAGCCTCATTTTGTTTGTTTCAAAATATTATTTTCTACAGAAAAAAAAAGAAGTCTAGAGCTTTGAAGGGACTACCATTTATTCATTCACATCATAAAAATCCATCTTTTAAAAGTAAAATAAAATTGAAATGTAGTTTTTAAATAGCCACATTTCAACAAGCATATCAGTAGGAAAAATACTGGACAAGCTAGTAGAGGAATGGTTAAGCTAAGAGATTTTCAAAAGACAGCAGTACAGTGTGATATGCAAAATACTATCATTGACAATCTCCCAGCATCAAGGCATGCTAAACAGTGGCTCTGTCTTTTTCATAAGATGTTCTTTTCTGCAACTGTGTGAGGGGGAAATTGAATTAGTGAATAAATGTACTCTATTTACAAATATGGAGAGAAAAAATAGCATTATTACACCCATTGGAATAACATCCCCTCCTTCAGTACGGACATTTCATATTCCCTTCTTAATCCTTTTAGAAAGCATGAGAACCCCAAGAGACCTCACACATGAAACATTAAAATGCCAGGATTATTTTCTTTAGATATATATTTTAAAACCTCACTTCCATAAAGAATAACTGAACATGTAAGATATGATTTAACTATGGTATTGTTTTCATTTAAGGAAGATAGTGCTTCAGAGGACCTAATACATTTGAGGGAAAACATAAGGATTAACATCTCATTTGGTAACAAAATCTAACATAACAAATTTATGGTACTTGTACTCTAATCTACAAACACAAGAGTTCAAAATATCAATTGAATGATATATGCCTCAGATTATTTGGAAGTTGTAATTCTACAAGAAATTCAGGAAGCAATCTCCCTACATACATTATTTATTAATTTCAAATGACTGAATCCTTCAATTTAACTAATAATTAGCCCAAAATAACTATATTTAAATGATATTTCAAAGATACCTATTTTAACTGCATAGAAATCTGAAGCAAGTCAGATTTTTAAAAAAATGTTTCAAAATGCTATGACTTTCAATTAATGTATGGTGAACACAGTGGGTACCAGAGTCAGTTCTAGTTGCCATGACAACAGACACTGAAAATTTAAACATCCAGCGGCAGGCTGAATTCCCTGCAAGAGAGCTATACCACATTAAAATTATATACTATTGAAACATTAAACAGATATACATGCAAACTGTTTTTAAATAGACAGCTTAATTACAGTTTATAAACAATAGGGGTATTTAGACACCCTGTTTATTATTTCAATTTAAAAAGTGAACTGAAATTTGCTTAATAAAAAAAATCAAGAAGCTAATTACCAAAAGGTAGTTGAAAGAAGAATATAGATATTATTTTAAATTATGCATTTAAAAAGGTGCAGTTAGACTGACAATCCAGCATTCTTACTGAATAAGAGAGTTACTAAATTAGGGTTAGATATTATTCACATACAAAAAAGGAAATCTATAGTATAGGTAGTCAGGCTAATGCACATTTCTAATATGCAGTGATTTCTGAACCCTGATGATGAATAATGATTCCTCAGAAGGTTTTTTAACAAGCTATAAAATTACAGCATTTAAATGAGTGCACTTTGTACTCCATACAATTTTGATGTAGTCAAGCCTCATCATTGTTTCCTCAGATACACTTCTCCATTTTTTCCAGTCAGGAAGATACAAATAATGTATATTAACTAAATGAAAGGAAAGTATTTCACTAGATATTGCCAAATTTTCCAGTAAAACAGGCAAAGAGGTATCCATAAAACCTGGTCACTACCCATATTTTGTATTCTAGAAATAACTAAACCTTTTACCGCACATGGTCTCTTCAAGACAATTTGGTTTAAGTGGTTGTCCTTTAAATAGATCACATCAGTGTGGGCCACTACCTCGCAAAGCTTATATAATATCCATTCGGTAACAGCTGAAACCAAAGACGGTTTAATTAACTGGACTCACTTCCTGATGCCTTCAGTGCACACATTAATTCTAATGAAAATATTACCTTGATTTACCATCCTGCTGGTTTACTATCTCCTGTTTTAAAATTCCTGAGAGAACTCTCATCAGTATTTTGACACCTTCAGCCATAGCTGGTGTCCCTCTAGTTGTAGGGCTGGGGCTTCAGTTAGCAATGTTTGGTTTTTCTAACTTAAACCGTATCTCAGTTTAAATGATCAGAAATACATGATAAATGTAATAATACTTTACACTAATATTGTACCTTTCTTTTAAAGATTTTCAATCTCTTTAAAGAAATTAATGAATTTCATGACACACCCAGGAGGTGGTACACACACAAATCCCTTATGTATAAACTCAGTCTTTATTCATGCAAGAAATGTGGCCAGAAACGTGTAGATACATGCTTGCATACAGTAATGCTGGAAATAGGGATACTGGGACTATTGCCACATCCCCTGGTTTGAAGAAATAATAACAAACCCCAAATACATTGTTTCCCTCATCAGCATGCCACTATAACAATTGTTTCAGTATCCCTGCCTGCACAGCTTGCCAGTCTGAACTCTCACTTCTGCAAACAGCCACAGACCCATAGTTCCTTCAAGAGCAATAGTTGTTATTATTTACTAATGTATGCAGAGCAGGATTGGGACCTCACTTAAGCAGCAGTACAAAACAGTAATGGAGTATTAGCAGTAACGTTAACCCAAAGTGTTCAAAAATCATGAGTTTGACTTTCAAATTGTGAAATTGAAAACAAACTAATGTCCTTTTTTGTTGTTTAGGCATGGAGCCTTTAGGGTACCAGGTTTTCTTGCTTTTCTCCACAAGTATGAGAGTTAGAAAGTTACTATTTTTAAAAGATGGAATCTGATATCCTCACATAATCACAGGATTCCAAGCACTGGGGCTCTGTGGACTCATGATAACATTGTGGCAATGCTGCATGAGCTTAACTGTATTGAGCTAATTATCTGAATTGGGTGCACTAGCATGGGGATGAGAGAAGCCTTCGCAGGGCTGCTGCATCCATCCCCATCTACATATGCAAGGGACCACTCCCTGTCCCCAAACACATTGACTAGCTATACTTGTATACAGGGAGAAGTATCCTACTCCAGCTATAGGCCCTCATGCAAAGTACACCCCCCAAAGAGCAGTGGGAAACTGGGAAGCAGATTGTGATTCCGAGTCACCATCTGGACTGCTCCTGGGGCAGCATGACAGCATGTTGCATAATGTGCCTTTCATTAATCTCTCAATGAACATTCAGAACATGAGGATAACAGTTTGTAAATGCAGTCTTATCTTAAATGTACCGATAAAGAAACTGGTGGGATTTTTAGAAATGTCTGAGCAAGTTAGGAGCACAAATCCCATTGGTCTTCAAAGTAATTCACTGACATTTTTGAAAACTCCATGCACTGAATTTTATAGCGGAGGAAGCACTGATCAGTTAATACTTACATTGCAAGTTCTTTGCAGCAAGGGACTTTTATTGTTAGATATTTATTTGGCACAATAGGGCACTAGCCCCTAAGTGAAAGAAATAATAATAAAGATCATAATAATGTCAACACTTCACCCTTTGTTACACAAGACATAGGGAGAACTGGAAAGAGAAGCCACATGTGCTGTGTCTCCATTCACTCTTTTAGCCCAAAGTACTCTTTGACAAGAATCTTTCAAACAGTAAAGCATGCACTGGGGACACTCTTCAAATACAGCCAACATGCTAAGTTTTACATAGATACAACAAGCCTTCAAAGAGTTAGCTACAAAGGACAACAGTTCACCAGATCCTGCCTTCTGTGATCACAAGAAATTGATGACAATGGTTGTGCCAATCTAATCCCTGTAAGAACGTAAGAACAGCCATACTGGGTCAGACCAAAAATTTGTCTAGCCCAGTATCCTGTCTTCCGACAGTGGCCAATGCCAGAATGCCCTAGAGGGAGTTAACAGGTAATCATCAACTGACCCCTTTCCTGTCATCCATTTCCATCCTCTGACAAGGGACATCATTCCTACTCATTCTGGCTAATAAGTATTGATAGACCTAACCTCCGTGAATTTATCTAGTTCTTTTTTGAAACTTGTTAATGTCTTGGTCTTCACAACATCCTCTGGCAAGGAGTTCCACAGGTTGACTGGGTGCTCCTTGAAGAAGAACTTCCTTTTGTTTGTTTTAAATGTGCTACCTATTAATTTCATTTGGTGACCCCTAGTTCTTATGTTATGGGGTGAGCCTTACCTAATCAGTGGAAATGAAGTAGAAGATACATTTAACCTCCCCCCACATCTCCTGCTAGTAACTAATCTTCCACATGGAAGCAATATCTCATTCTCCTTCTTTACCCAGCATTGAATTTTATATCCACATAATACTTATGCTAAAATCCATCAGCATTTTCATTGAGCTCTCTATTGAGCTTAATTTTTTAAATGATCTCTGTCACTATAGGCATTAGGAATGTTTCCAGGGTTTGGTGTCATTAACAATATTTTGTCTTGCAGGTGCAGGCCTTCTATAAATCATTCATTAATAAACAAATTGGAACTGTCAGCATTTGTTCCGCAGAGTCATGTTTTCATAGAATATATAGATCATAACTAAAATTTAATTCTGTTTTTAACTTGTCAAATTTTAAATCTTCCAATGCTTTTCAGTAGTCTTTTAATTATACAAGTACACAAAGCTATACAAATTTTAAAACACTTTTGCAGCAACAGATCCTATTGGCATACTATGAGTCAACTCTCTTCCCTCCCTTCCGTAGCCAGCTCTCACATTCCTGTCTCTAAATAAAAACACATTTTAATAGAGTCATAAATTAACATAAGCTCCCATTCTACCTCTCTAGACTGTAAGCAAGCATACCATTTGCCTTGACAATCATTTATGACTTCAAATATCTAGTGACAAAATTAAGTAGCACATACAGAATAGTAAGGGCGATTTTTTAATTAAGACAAGAAGAAGAAAAGTGGATTCTGCAATGCAGTAATGAAACTTGTATCTCTGAAAACTAGGCTATCAGCAGCCACTCTTACAACACCTTTTCAAAGCTGTTGTTATAGGGTCACTAAATCCACTAAATCCTCTCCTCCTTAAAGGCTTTAGGAGGTCTATGGGGCCTACTGGCTAACATACTAGCCAAAAATGTGTGCCTTCTGCTCCAAAAATAGAGCCTAATTTTTAAGAATGTGCCTCTCTGCGTTAAGGGGCTCTTAATTCTTAAATATAGAACAGGGCCAAATTTATGAAGTTATATGGGTGATAAATTAGCCCAATAATGTGGCATTGGGGAGGAGGTTAATGCTGAGTATATTTTCTCTCCAGTTTTCTGGACCAGCTCCAGAGTTTCTTCTGAATAACAAAAGAATGTATTCGTCAGACTGTTAAGAGAGGATGATGATTCAGTCTAGCTCACAAATAAGCCTGTGCTAAAACAATGCAAGAGTAAGAGTGTTTTCTGTATGCAGAGTTCTGGAGACCTGTTACACAGAGATTACATACGTACCATAAAACCATATCATTTTGAATGGGACTACATCAAAGCAC
This sequence comes from Rafetus swinhoei, assembly GCA_019425775.1. Lineage (NCBI taxonomy): Eukaryota > Metazoa > Chordata > Testudines > Trionychidae > Rafetus > Rafetus swinhoei. Next base: position 64,527,741 of record CM033427.1, read on the forward strand.
AAGTAATAATAGCAACAACCTGCATTGTGCATTTTCTAGTGAATGATTCCAATGATTCCAAAGTTCATTACATATGAATCACTAACTCATCACTAAAATGGAGCCATTTCAAGGGTGGAAAACAGCAGTCTTTCTGCACCAACTGTATTCCATAACCATTATATGTTGTCAGTGTCTTATCAAAAAGAACATTTATTTTTGTAAAAGACAGTAGAAATATTAGGTGCTTATAGCAGAAATGGAGATAGAAGCAAAATCAATGTCCTTTTTGTAATTATTTTTATTTTGAACAAGAATGTACCGCAGGAATTCTCTAAGTTTACGTACAATTTATTAAAATCTTTCTCAAAATTAAATTTAAAATTCCTACCTTCTTTATATTTACTTCTGCTCAAAATGTTGCCCAGTTTCTTCCTATTGTTCTATCTGGCCTAGTGCCATCTTGCACACACTGCAAATATTTAATATGAAGACTATGAAAGAGGCTAAAGAGAGGCCTCGAGACAGGAAGAATCCAGGAGCTCTGTGATTAAGTCACAGAATTTTATTTCATCCACTGTGTTGCTGAATGATGTAATTGTTAAATAAAAGCACATCCTTGAAACTGAAACTCCCTTTGTCCTCAAAATTATTAAATATGCAGCAATACACTTTGACTCCAAGGTCTCATATTGCAGCCACCATTCCTTTGGCAAAGAACAACTGGTCCCTGGCAATACTGCTTCTTAATCATCCAGAAGGTTTGCAATTAACCAAAGAAAGACACTCCATCCCAACTACTTCCCCGGAGGCTGAGTGCATTATATCTGGTGTATGTCCAACCTCCGCTGCTGGCCACTTTTATAGCAGCACTTTGTTAAGAATAAATAATGGAACAGAATATTGTTCTAGGAGAGTGCCAAAATATTTATGGACAAATGTTGCTGAGGTCAAGCCAAGATGCTTATCCTCTAAGATGTGGAAAGATTGATCCTACAACAGCATTCTATGGAATCCTTTGGGTCATTGTGATGAAATATGCATTTCTTTATACTTGATGGAAATAATGTGTTTATTATGTGGGTAGCATAGGATTGAATATTCATTTCCTTGCTCTTAAGTGCTTGGACTTTCTAAATGATGTAAAAGGTAAATACATTGTTGTCAATTTGTACCATTAACTCATTTTTAAACACATCTTTTGGGGGTGGGATGGTCTATAGCTATTTATTTACATATTTCCCTTTGTGTACGTAAATGATGATAGTGTTAAAATTTGGAATAAATGGGATTAACGGCTCATTAACTTGTTAAATTAGAGAAATGAATTGTGCTGACCAAATCCAATAATGGCTCCTGATGAGCTCTGCCTTGTTCAATATGCCTCTGACAATATATGTATAATCACTACATGGCCAACTTAGCCACACGTGTGTCCAGCTCAGCAAATGGAAAAAGCACTGCTAAAATAAATTAAAAATTTACCTGTTAATGTGTCACACATACTGCAGTGTTTTTCATCTTCAGAACTCAAAGTACTTTACAAACACAAGTCAATATCATTAACGCAGTTTTACAACTGGCTTAACAAGTACAGAGATCTGAAACAATTTTCAGTGAGAGACACTGTGCCTTAGTGGATGAGGAATGGACATGTCAGATCAAGATTCTGATTTTGATTCTGCCACCAACTTCCTATGTAACCTTTGGCAAATCACTTAAATGCTGTTCCTCATTCAATTGTATTTATACTTCAGGAGCACCGAAGGACACGTCTACACAGCAGGGCAAAAGTCAGATTAAGCTACGTAACTTCAGCTACATCAATTGTGTAGCTGAAGTCGAAATAGCTTAACTTGACTTTTGGCACTGTCTACACATCAGGAAGTCAAAGGAAGAACACTCTTCTTTTGACTTTCTTTACTCCTTGTGAAATGAGGATTAAAGGAGTCGGAGTAAGAAGTCATCCAGCTTGCCATTATTTCAAAATAGTGGCTTGCTGTGCAGATGCACTCTTTGTTATTTTGGAATAGCTGCTGTGTAGACATAGCCTAAGAGACCCATTCATAGATCAGGACCCCACTGTGCTAGGCACTATACAAACACAGAACAAAAAGACAGTCCTTGTCCTCAAACCCTTAAAAAGAGAATGTTTGTTTTCTAAGCACAATCAGACAATAGCAGGTAACTTGTATCCTCTGTACACACACAGGTACTTGTCTAAAGTCCATTGCTGTCATGGGAGTTTCTTGTAGGAATCTGATCCAAAGTCTATTGAAATCATTGAAAGAACTCCCATTGACTTCACAAGGATGTGCGTGTGTGACTGTGGATCTGTGATGGAATACACAACCTCCATGCTATACCTGAAGAGCAATACTGTGCTCAGGTAGTCCTCCTTTCTGAGGATGCTCTAGGAAGGGAACAAGTTAACAGGAGCTCTTGAGAATCAACCAAAGGGTTCTGAGCGGACTACAGGAAAGATGAATCCCTTCTCTAGGAAACCAGACAGAAGGTTGAACCTGAGAAAGGACCACAGAGCAGGTATAGTCCACAGCAGTGCCTTCTTCAAACACTACCCCTTTGAGAATCAGCTGGTCCTGTAGGGCTTTGCTCAGTTGGATATTTTGGCAAGCTATTGACTGTTTAAGCTATAAGGGCCATATCAGAAACTGGAGAAGCACATAGCTAGGAAGTGGCCAAAGGTGGCAGATTTAAGCTCTATTCAGGGCCTTGGGATGGGACTTTGTGGAAAAGGAGGACCTGGCTCTCCCCACTATACCTCTATAGTGCTTAGCAAAAAGCCATTCCTGAACAAGGAATGAGTGCATAGCATAGTACTTGTGAAAGAGTCAGGTGCCTTACTTGCTGCACTAGAGAAAAAGTTGAGTGCAAAAGGTCAACTGACTTTGACTGTGTTAAATATAAATTTTATCATTTGACTTTATTTATTTTACCGCTCAGAATAAAAGACACCATCAAGTGAAGTGATCGTCAGTATACCCAAAGAAGTGGGAATGCAAGCATTTAGAATCATCCCCATCTTAGCCGCTCACAAGGAGTGCGTCTACAGTGCTCCCGTGGGCCAGACCCAGGTCTGGCCCACGAAAGCTCATCACCTATTAAGCCATCTTGTTAGTCTTTAAAGTGCTACACAGTTTTTCCTTTTGTTTTAGCAAGATCAGACTAACACGGCTACCTCTCTATTACTATTCTACAGTGCTCCATAACTTGAAATAAGATACGCAATATGAGCTACACAAATTACATATCTTATTTCAATGCTATTTCGAAATAGCTTATTTTGTCATTTGGCACTGTCTACACAGTACTAAATTTTGAAATAAAGCGCCAAAATGTCCCTTACTCCCTTGTAGAATGAGGTTTACAGGGACATCAGAATAGTGAGCCCGAAATAATGGGCTTGATGTGAAGACCTGGGATAGCTATTTTAGGATATTCCAGTATCCCGAAATAGTGCTGCAGTATAGATGTAGCCAAGAAGAATGAAGCAAAGAGACATGGTGTCTCTAGTATTACTCCTTGGGGAATTCTGCGTACACACACAATTCAACACAATATTTTAAAATTTTGCAAAATTCTGCATATTTTATTTCTTAAAATAACACAACATAATCATGCTGGTTTCAATTATTTTGATAATTTATTTAAACTACAGTACAATGGATGGAGAATGGGACTGGAGAACATTGGCAGAAATCCCCAAAGCCTGCCCCTCTGTCTGATAGTACTGTAGCTAGTATTGACTTTAGTTATGAGTCTCCAAAATATGCAGCCATATGCTCAGTGTTACATCATGGTCAACTGCAGAGAAAATGAGGACTGGAAGCTCAAACTCACAATTTATATTGACTACTGACCATCTCCAGAAAGGTTAGTAGCCAACAGTTCATGGACCACATTTTTCAGCCTAAAAATTGGACTAGTTCTAATCACTAAAGTACAGTAAGCAATTTATAAGATCATTCTGTCCTTTACATCACTCCGGCAATGTAATGGAGCCTTAACATCCCACCTCCTAGGTATCCCTTATCTTGCCTTCCTAATTCCAGAGCCTGTTCCATCACTGGGGAAACTGGTGTTGGCTGGCATGTTTTATACTCTTCACTAAGAACAATGGGAATAATTCACTAAGCAAGCAGGCTGCTACATTCTACTCTGCCTGAGGGGACAGTGTGCCCTGTGCCTGCTGCCTCAGAAATACCCGAAAGCCCTGTCCCTCCACAGCAAACATGTTGCAAGCATAGAGTTTCTCTTTCTCTCACACACATACGTGGCTGCCCAGCCCTTCTGCCCTGGCAGTGATTTTACATCTGTTGCCTGCTCTCAGTGCCCAAGCCAACCTTCCTGCACTGTTGGGGAGGGACTACTAATCACTCTTGTGGTTTCCCTTTACTTCCGATCAAAAGTCATTTTTCTGCAGCAAAGCAAATAAATCTGTGGCGGCCATAAATTCTGCACAGGCACAATGATGCAGAATTCCTCCAGGAGTACCAGCATGCAGATTCACCTTCTCATGTAGTCTCCTGCGGAAAGGGAGTAAGTAGTGAATGCAGTTGCAGTTCACTGAGAAAAATAAAACACAGTTTACATGAGGAAAAGGGTTGAGGTGAAGTAGCTGAAGAAAAACTGCAAACACTGTTCCAGCCCCTAGCAAAAGTCACTTGTGTTAGCAATAGTCTGAATACATTTTAGAGAATTTCAGATTTACTATAACATTCGAGTTGAAAATTAATCTAACCAATTAATCATGTATTTCACATTTTTGATACTGAGTCTTTGAGGCTAGCAATGCAACTTTTTTTTTTTTTAAATTAGTGCTGGTGAAGATGCAATCATGCTGGCTCTGGAGACAGATTCTGTTTTTTCCATGAAACAATGTGCCACAAAATACGTCAAACCTGTCCTGGATGAACCACCTCTCTGTGTTAAAAGACTATTCAGTTTCTATATTTTATTATCCAAGATGAAGCAGGGATGTGTTCAGATATAGACCTGGATCAGGTTTAAAATGAGGCTTACTGTTTGGGCTTGTGGCCAAATATGGATATGGTAAGATTCATAGGCACATAAATCTGGGAAGCTGTTGTCACAAGATTTCAGCTAAAAAAAACAGCTAGTGAAAATCTCAAAAGTTCAGTCAAACATGAGTGCTGCATAAGAAGTGTATTCCCATCAAACAGCGAAGAGGTTTAAGTTTGCTCAGAGCTTTGTCCCTGCATCAACAAAGAATTTAAATAAATATTTAAGTGAAAACATGCATTTAAGTTTGTTTTTTCTGAATAGAAATGGATGTAAGCATGTGCTTAAGTGCTTTGCTGAGTAATGGCCTGATGAGGGAAAAACAATCCAGAGGCTTCCTATGTTTTAGTGGTGTTTGATAGATACACACAAATAGTATCTGCTGTCTATAGAAAGATTTATAACTTTCATGCTAGCTTTTGAATAATGGATAATGAACATGGTAATTTATGCAAGGTAACGAGGACAAGTGTAACAGAATTTATTTTGAGAATGCTGAACAATCAAAGAGAGATTGAAAGAACTGTGTACAGCATAATGCTTATATTGTAGCTCAGAGCCCTACTGACATTAATGGCATTTCCAAAGTATTGTAATTTATCCCCAAGTTTCTTCATACCTTACACTGAGTATTCACATTTTCTATCTGTGATTGTGGACTGCACGTAACATGCTTGCATTATTTGCAGATACTGGGCCATGTGGATCTAGGCCCACCCAAAGCTAAAGGCCCATCCTTTCAAACTGAGGGGAAGGAGCCATTAGACTCAGGCCACAACTAAATTCTGGGGATAATGAAAGAAAAAGAGAGACAGGATTAAGATCAAAGGTTTAAAATCAGGATTCCAGAGGGGAACACACAGCAGAGAATCCCAACAGCACCTACTCCTCCTCAAAGGCATCTAAAGAGTCCAGGAACGCTGGCCAGAGGAACTCTCCATGAAGTATTGATTGGACAAAGGACCCGAAATAGTCATCACAGTCAGAGCAACTGCTGTCCAGCTTCCTCCTCCTGGAGTAAAAGATGTCTAGCTTAGCCGGCACCAGGAGGATGTTGATTCCTAGATATTGTGACTTTGTGGGGCTGCTGACATGGTATGCCTAAATGAGAAAGTGAGGGAAGAAATGGAGCCAGAACCTTAGTTAGGGATTGTAGTGGAACCGTAAGAGGGACTGCAACCTAATGCACCCTGCAGAGATGGGCTTCGGGGTCTCCATCTCACCACTGAAGGAACAGGTGTCTGGGGAGTTTGTAGACTATGTCAGATACACAGTCATGCTTATAGCTCCTTTGAGGAGCTGCCAACTATTATGTGACCAGAGAAGCTCATGGGCCATGGGTAAGGTGGTCTGGAGGGCCCAGGTAAGGATCAGTGGGGACCACCCTCCCTGCAGTATCCTCTTGAAGAAAGCAAGAGAAGAAGGGTTGCCCTCACCTCCTAGAGCACATGAAGGGGATGCCCAGGGTGGGCAGCCCCATGAGCTGGCCAAGCACTGTCGAGCCTGCCCAGTCCCTCTGATCATAGTTTAGGAGCTTGCCAACTCTGCAGACACCAGGCAGGACCATTCTCTGCCATACCAAGGGGGACTCCACCACCTGCATACTAAGCTATGGATTATGTAACAGGGATTCTGCAAGATCGTTGTCCTCGATAGCTGCTATGGAATCAATCATGGAGCTAGCTTGCAGATCCTGAGGCAGTCCTGATAGTAGACCAGCAACTGGGAGAGTTTGGGGGAAGGCCTCTTACATGGAGATAAAAGAGCTGCCAGTTATAATGGAACCCTTGATGGAGAAAGGCAGGCATCAGCACCCTCTGCTCTGGACTAGCTGCACTGTAATAAAGTGCCTTATGGGGCCTGGAGATGTACCTGGCTGCACATGCAGACCATGAACTGTCTGCCCTTCCCCAGGAGGCAGCTCAGAGCACCAGCAGTTTCCAGGGGCAGGCTCAGTATGTTTAACCAATACTAGAACATGGATGGGACCAGCTGGCTGGGGACCAGCACTCTCCCCTGAAGTGAAAAACACTGGAGCAGCCCCATCCAACTTGGTCTCCAGGTCAATTCAGTTCTCCAGCTGGGAGGGATCAGTGGTGGAAAGGTTTATACCCAGATAGAGCTATGGACCCATCAGATAGTGCAGAATAGAGGTGGAAAGGTGCCCCCCCGTCTGTCAAACATCCCCAACCATTAGACTAATTCCTGACCCACTTGACCCAAGTGGCAGGTTACATGCTTATGCTGCCTTACTTCTGAAATCATCTGAATGAGGAATAATATTTAATGACACCAATCATAATAATTTTATATTAATTACAGGTAGTTGCAAATTTGAAATCTGGATTTAGATCCAAATCCAATTTTTTCAAATGAAGGAGTGTTTGGATTTGGTGGTGGTGGTCAGCCTGTTACAGGAAGAAGCCTGTGATAAAGCACAAAAACTGCCCATCAGCATGGAAGGCATTAGACAGAGCTTTTGGGCCCAGCTAGCCCCACCCCATTATACCTGCAGCCAACATCAGGCATGGAGGACAGAAAAAAGGGATGGAGTCTGGCTGAGTTTGGGGCTGAATGTGAAGCGGCAGGAGCTAGCTGCCTGCCTATGTGAGGTAAGGATCACTAGCCTGCCTGCCAAGACATCCGCCAGGAACCAAGCACGGTCTTCCAGGCCAAAAGGGGCTGAGGGGCACCCAGCCTAGGAGGAACAGGTGTGATTGAAGCATAAAGACATTGCAGGGTTCTGACCCCTTCAAAGTTATGGCCCCCAGGATCCATAAGGGGGCACTTCTAGTTCCTGTGGTAGCTTGTCTCTAGGGCTATAGGTCTGTTCCCCCAAACTGAAAGGGCAACAATAGGAAATAGCCCACAGCAGTGGATATAGATTCTGATCAGGGGAGCTCCCCAGCAGGGAGATTAACTTACACAAAGCCTTTGGGCTGGGACTCTGTGACCGGGTGTTTGCCCTGTACTGGCCCTTTAAGGACAAAACCCCAGCCCAGAGCAAGGGCTGAGAGCAAAGCCCCAGCTGAGGCAGTTATGCTAATGAGGGCCCAGCTGGGGACTATATAAAGAAGGACTCCTGGCGGGTAAGAGAGCTGTGTGCTGCTCTGGACAGAGTAGCAGGCACCTGACTGCTAGGGAAGCAGGTGGCTTCTTGGAGATAGAGCAGTGCTGGGGAAGGAAGGCAGAGCATAAAAGGCTCTGGCCAGGCAAGCTCCCAGGCTGCAGGGCTTGAAGAAAGGCCTGAAGCTACTGGGGCTGCAAGGGGTGGCTATGGTAGGCAGGGGCATCAGGTCCACACCCCTTTGCCAGTGATGAGTGGCCATTACAGACTGCAGCTTGCCCCAGAGGTAGAGGCTAGATGGAGACTGGCAGTGGGTCACTGAGGTGAGGTGGGTACAGGGTAACTGGGTGTTCCCTGGGAAGAACTGGGGGCCCCTGGGGAGGGAAGGACCCTGGAGTGCAGTGGAGTAATCACCCCCTAGAAGGGGATGCAGAGAGACCTGAGTGGGCACTGCAGGAGGGCAGTGTCCTGAGGAGGATGCCGTGGACAAGAGGAACAAGGGGAGACACCACCTAGAGGGAGGCACTCAGCAAGGCAGGTAAGCTAATTCCCAGGACTGCCGCCTGGAGGCGCCAGGGTGGTGAGTCAGACCCATATCCCACCACTGCCTAAAAGACTGGGAAGACATCAACCATGGGAGCAGGAAGTCAAGCTCTCCAATCGCTGGGCCAATTGCCATTCCAAACTCCTTGGCTGTGTCTAGACTGGCCAGTTTTTGCACAAAATCAGCCGCTTTTGCGCAAAAACTTGCCAGCTGTCTACACTGGCCGCTTGAATTTGCACAAAAGCACTGATGTTCTAATGTAAGAAATCAGTGCTTCTTGCGCAAATACTTTGATGCTCCCGTTTGGGCAAAAGTCCTTTTGCGCAAAAGCGCCAGTGTAGACAGGCAGCTAAGACTTTTGCGCAAAAGCAGGCTACGTGGAAAAAAACCCTTTCGACGCATGGAGACCCCGTAGCCACCCTGGACTTCCTGGCAACCTGAGCTCCTTAAAGCAGACGCAGGCTGCTGAGCTCACGCGGCAGGAGACCAGCACGGACCTCTAGGCAGAGGTCTGCCACGTGGCCACTGCCGTGCTCAGCAGCCACCCCGCAGCAGGATGGCAGCTCCGGGCGATCAGCCACCCGTACCCCCAGCGCAGGAGGCCCCCAGGGGCCGAAAAAGACGGGCCCCATCCTGGTCCTCAGGGGAGCTGGACAGCTTGCTGGACCTGTGGCAGGAGGAGGAGGACATCCATGACACCCACTCCCGGCGCTGCAATGCCAAGATCTTCACCTGCATGGCCCAGGCGCTCGCTCAGCAGGGACATCCAGCCCGGACCCTCGAGCAAGTCCAGGCTAAGGTGAAGGAGCTGCGCCTGGGCTACGTGCGGGCCAGCGAGGGCCAGGGGGCAGGAGCCAACACCTGCCCCCACTACGACCGGCTCCACGCCATCCTGGGCCGGCCAGCCCCGGAGGTCCCCGTCGACAGCAGCGTGCGCCCCCCCCGTCACCAGGACCACCGAGGCAGGGGAAGCAGACAGCAGCAGTGCGTCAGAGGATGAGGCCAGCACTGCCACCCAGCAGGCCCCCTCCGGCAGCCCCGATGTCTCCCGCGCATCCTCGGAGGCCGGGGAAGGATCCACCGGTGAGTGTTGCACTTTGCACTCACAAGGGCGGGGGGCGGGAGCCAGGCGCCCGGAGGGGAGAGGGGGAGAGCATGTTACTCAGGCCACGTGAGCTGCACACTGTGTAGCATTAGGCAGTAAGCAGCCTTGGCTGACTCCCCGAGGGAAGTCCCCACTGCGGCCACACATGTCCCTGGGCTACATGTGTGAGGGATAGTGGGAGGGAGAAGAGGGGGAAGCGCTCGGGCCGCCCTTAGGGCCGCCTGAGTTTTGCTGCAAGGATGGGACCCCCCCCCCCCCCCCCCCCAGTCACTCTCCTGGTTCCGTCCAGGAGACATCCACGTGATGGGGATCTGAGAGCCCAGACCACCTCTGCCAGACGTGCTCCCAGGCACTGTGTGGGGATGCATCTCGCTCCCTGTCAAACACCAGTGATTAGCCCAAAGCCTCACAGCCTCCACCGGCAGGGAGCTCCACAGGTTAACGCAACACAAGCGCCCTCCCGCCCTCCACGGGGCCAGGACACAGACCGGTGGTTACAATACATGGCGGAGGACCCTACTCCAGGGGCGGTCCTCCTTGCAAACATACAACACGGGGGGGCAGGGGGAACCGAGTGGGCCCAAGCCACAGTACTGTGGTGTCACCTGGGCTCAGGGGTGAAGGGCATGAGGTGTGGGGACAGTGGCCGGCCTGCCTGACTGACCCATCCTTTCTTCTCTTCCCTGCAGCGGGACCAAGCACAAGCCGGGGACCCTCCAGTCCGGCAGCAGCGACATCCCCAGCTGCCCAACCACGGAGGCACAGGCTCCGCCACCGGGACCAGCTCCTTTGCCGGCATGTGCAGGCCGTCGAGCGCATTGAGGCTGCGATTCAGCAACGTGTCGAGGGGGACCTGCAGTGGCGCCTCCCCCTCCCAGTTGAAGGTCTCCTCCCCCTCTCCCCCTTGTAAATAAAAACATACAAGTTTTTCAGTTGCAAACAAAACTGTGTTGGTTATTGTGTTACTCGAGGTAACTGTAATAAATGATTTGAGATGCCAACTAAATTTAAGAGGATTACAAAATGTGGACACCAAATTCTGTATCTATCACCGGTCGTTCCTTTAAGTGGTCATTGGTTTGTGGCGCATAAATAAATACTGACACTTAAGTAAAATTTAAACCACAACTATATTAACATAGATTACAAACAAGCAAGAAAGGTTAAAAGACGCACACAAAAGAATATGTACATAGTCTAGACTCAGGGACGATTGTAGTGTTGCTGGCAACCTCAATCCTTTGGTCCTTCCGGGCCTCGGGAGAGGAACAGCCAGGAGATCCCTCGATGGAAGACAACGGCAAAGCTGGCAACCTCACTCCTTTGGTCCTTCCGGGCCTCAGGAGAGGAACAGCCAGGAGATCCCTAGAAGACGATTGGAATCGGGTATGCTGACTTGAGCCTTCCGCACGAATCCTCTTCCTGTTCTTCGGGACAGCTCGGACAGGCGATGGTGGCCTAAACCCTAGCCTAACCTAAAAGAAAAACCCTAGCTACATCCGACACACCCGACGAACATTCACGATGACGGCCGATGTGCTTGGAACCGATGCTTTACAATTGAGGGGAGGGGAGGGGGAAGGGTAGGGGATGGGAGGGAGTTTTATGGGGAGACCGAGGCGACCCTATTATGGGGCTTGTGCGAACATGCCCGTCAGGGCCTCTCGGATGTTTACCCCATCCTGGTGTGCCTGGCGGATGGCAGCTGTGTGGGGCTGTTCAAATGTCTGTGCCTCGGCTGCCATCCATGCAGGGAGGAAGGCCTCCCCACTCCGCTCCACAATGTTGTGGAGCACGCAGCACGCGGCCAGTATCTCTGTTGCATTCCGCTCACCCATCTCGAGAGGGGTGAGCAAACAACGGAAGCGGGCTTTTAAGCGGCCGAAGGTGCACTCCACCTGATTTCGGGCCCGGTTGAGGTGGTCGTTGAACCGGGCCCGGTTCTGGTCCGGCCGCCCGGTATAGGGTCGCATTAGCCAGGGCTGCAGGGGGTAGGCCACGTCCCTGATGACGCAGATGGGCATAGGCACATCCCCGACAGTCAACTCCCGCCGGGGGAAGTAGGTGCCCGCCTCCAGCCTGCGAAACAGTCCGGAGTTGCAGAGGATGCGGGTGTCGTGTGCTCTGCCGGACCAGCCCGTGTAGACATCCAGGAAGCTGCCCTGGTGGTCCATGAGGGCCTGGAGAACAATAGAGCAGTACCCCTTCCTGTTTGTGAAATGGGCTGCTCGATGCTCCGGGGCCTGGACGGGGATGTGGGTTGCATCCAGGGCTTCCCCCGCAGTTGGGGAACCCGAGGGCAGTGAAGCCGGCCAGCGTAGCGTCCACGTCGCGCAGGAGGATCACTCTCGGGAGCAGGACATCATTGATGGCGTGGACGACCTGCAGAAGGGTGCAGAGAAACACAAGGGAACACATCACATAAGGCAGGGGTGAGTGTGCACTCCCTTGGGCCCCCCCCCCCCCGTGATTCCCTCTGTCCTCGCACATGCACACGCACACACACACCAGGGCCCCCTCACCCCACGGCCCCCCCCCACCAGCAGGCCTGTGCAAGGGAGGGACGGCCCAAACCCCTGGGTGACCCAGCCTGGAGTCTTGGCTGCCCCTGGGCATGGAGTGCAGCACCTTCCCCCACCCCACTCCCCTGGGACTTACCTCCATGACGATCACACCGACGGTGGATCTTCCCACCCATTGCTGTGCCACCGATCGGTAGCTGTCCGGGTGGCCAGCTTCCATAGCGCGATGGCGACCCTCTTGTTCACGGGGATGGGTGCACGCAGCCGGGTGGTGGCTCTCTGGAGCGTGGGGGTGAGCCAGGCACACAGCTCCAGGAACGTCCGCTTTCGCATGCGGAAATTCCGGAGCCATTTCTGGTCGTCCCATTGACCAAGGACCAGCCGCTCCCACCAGTCTGTACTGGTGTCCAGTCTCCAGAGTGGCCTCTCCACAGTGGGGTGGGGATGCCACAGGGAATCCATGGCCTCCCTGGTGAGGGAGTCCAAGGTGATCTGCGCCTCCTGGTCCTGGAACATGAGGGCACCAGCCTGGAGCACCAGCTGCAGGCACTCGAAAATGGCCGACAGGGGCCAGAGCAGGCACATGGCCACCCGTGGCTCCATGGCAGACAAAGCAAGGCACAAGAAACCAAAACCAGGAAAAAGCACTAGGGGGCAAAAGGGTGGTGTCCAAAAGGCAGAGGGCAACCACCAAACCTGCTATGGCTGTCAGTCCCTGCAAGGGGTCCTAACGACGGAGCAGGAGACAACGGCTGTCGGCGAGACCCCCTTTAAGCACGTGTCTGAACGGAGCTCCAGCCCGGCCCCCAGAAAGGGCTGGTGCCCTTTTGCCCTCTTCAAAATGGTTCCGGGCTTCTGCTTTTGCGCAAAAGCGCATCGTTCTAACAATAACTCCGGGACCAATCTAGACGCTCTTTTGCAGAAATACTTTTAACGGAAAACCTTTTCCATTAAAAGCATTTGCGGAAAATCATGCCAGTCTAGACACAGCCCTTGGTTACAAGACCCACAAAGTTCAAATCAGTCTATGGATCTGCACCTGAAGGTCCACATAGTTCAACAGCTGGGGCAATGAGTGTTATTTGGGTCAATATCTAATATTACTTTATATATTTATACCAAAAGAGAGAGCAAATATTACCATACTACATGTGACACAAGCCCCATAATTTACCTTTATGAAGAGTAAAGACAGTTTCTATATTTCTTCTATCTGCAGAAACCAAGCTCACTTTCTCAATAACATAAGAAGACATGACTGAATTCCAAAAGCATTATAAACAAGTGCAGACTCATATAGACTAGTTTAAAAATAGAATAACAAAATAAATGATGGGGTTTTCACACACAACAAATCATGCTAAAAAAAGGAGCACAAGAGAAAAAAATAACATACCAGAAAGCTGTGCTGATTAGGAAGTGGGCAATTTAATTTCTTGAAGAGTAAAAAACTCCAGCACCAATTAATTTGCTTCATGCAGAGCCCTGCTGTTTTCTCTTCTGTCCTCAATCACTGTTTACTGCATAAAATAGCCACCCACCTAGCTTCTTTGAGTATTTAATTTCAGCAGGATTTTCTTTTCACAAGGTTGTTTGTACAGCTAAGTCTTATTCTGCATTTTATATGTAAACACATTGCTTTGGCCCATAGGAGCAATGGGATATTTCAAGTCAGAAACAATATTGTTTCACTATTTGACCTTCCTACTGAACAAATCATTTCATTGTCTTTTGTTGAGCTAGCATGCATGCTCAGGGCCTGATCTTCCTTTCCTTTTCCAGCCATCTCTCTCAATGTCTTCAGAGAGAGTACTGCTTACATAAGAAATGGAAAACTATGGGTACATCTACACTGTGGAGCTATTTTGGAATACCTGAAATAGCTATTCTGCATCTACTGAGCAGCCTGTTATTTCAAAATAGATTTTGAAATAACGGGCAGCTTATTCTGACATCCCCTTAACCCTCATGGAACAAGGGTTACTAGGAATTTTAGAATAGCGAGTTATTTTGAAATTTGGCACTGTGTAGACAGTGCCAAACTAGGAAGTAAGCTATTTTGAAATACACTTGGAATAAGCTACATAATTTGAGTAGCTTAAATTGCATAGTTTATATTGAGCTAAGGCTGCTGTGTAGATGCACCCTTTGAGACCAGTGCTTGTGTATGCAGGATGCAGTACTAAGCAACATGGGAGGAGTCTAGAGGACTAGACTGTGCTTTTAGAATGAGGTTGCAGGAACGCATTAGTGCTAGATTAGTATGGAGGCACACACAGGCAGAGTACTAAAAGGCACTGTACTTGAGAGCAGTGTAAGTAGCATCAGCTCATAATGGGGAATTAGTCAGTCCAATGTCTACCCCAGATTGGCAGAAGTTCTGGAACCCACATGACTGACTGAAAGAAAATTCCAACATAGAAGTTGTTTCATGCTGAAGCTAACAGTGTGGCTGCTTGGTCACCCGTGATGGGAGGATAGGGCAGATCTAGCTCAGAATTCCCTCAGCATCCCCAGAAGGCTGAGTGCTTGGTCCCAGTACCAGCAGGTGTAGGGAAGTGTTCTGTGGATAAGGAGGGTTGTACAGGCAGCATGTATGGAATATCTTGTGCTCTGGTTATTCTCACCATTAGCTGATGCATATTACATCAGCCCCGAGGCTGCTTTACCCTATATCTGAAATTGGAGCTGAACAACAAAGTAGACAACTGGCACAAAGCTGACACAAGGTGAGTTCTGTAGAGAGTGTGGTCCAAAGTACTTCTATACTTTATTTTACATGAGATGGATAACACTTTAAATTTATCCAATTGTATAACATCCAGGCTTTTCAGGCTAAAGGTTTTATAATAAATTGCCAGCTTCAGAAGCAGAAGTTGAAAACGATCCATGTCACCCTTTTCCAAAATGCCATGTCTTTCCCAGGTTAGCTGGCAGAGGCAGATTGGGTGGTAGAGCCATGACTCACTTTGACAGGAGGGTTGGTAGTACCCAGTGCTTTTTTTTTTTTTTTTTTTTTGTGATGGTGCTGCCCGGTACACAGTACCGGCACTTCCAGTCAGAGCTCAGCAACATTTCCCCTGGAGTACCAGCACCTTTTTTCGTTAAAAAAAAAAAAAAAAAAAGCACTGGTAGGTCCAATAGTCGCATTTATTTTACAGACGTGCTTGACACTGAGGCATTACAAGGGTGCACAAAGAGGAGGAATGCCTCCAGCTCCATGTCAGCCATCTTAAATTAGAGCAGCTCCATTGATTAGCACCACCTTTGCATACACACAAATAAAAATAGAACATAATCAAGTAATGAAACACCATGTAAATAATGCACATGCACAGGCAGGGATGCAACTAGCTGTTTGGGCGGGGGGAATGAAAGATATCACTTTGGACTCCCCCCCACCTCTGTCATTGCTCACCTCTTGAGCATTACTGTGTAGCTAATGGTAATTATTTTACTCCATCTTCTCAGTGTATTAAAGAGTGATTAAATAAGCTTGTATAGTTTTAATTGTGCCTAGACTCAGGGCAGAAAGGTTTGGGAGGATCAGGAATAGGGGCAGGGCGGCTGGGGGCTCAGGGAAGGGGAATTTGGGGTGCAAGAATCAGGGGCAGGGATCTGAGACTGAGTACGGGGGGGGGCAAGAGTACTATTTTAGGGAGGGGTGCAGCCACATACACCAGGATGTTGCTGCACTTCCTGATCAGAGAACAACAGGAAGTGTGCAGCTTGTGTGAAGTCTACTCTGCCACTCAGCTGGGTAGCCAGAAGCAAGAGGAAGGCGCACACACTGCACACTTTTCCCTCGCTCTCTCCTTGATAGTTTGGGGAAGAAGAGCAACAGAGTTCTGGCTACATGAAGCTGTAGCCTAGCCCACCTTCCCTAAAGAGTTGGGGGGGGGGTCTAGAGGCTGGGGCAGCTCAGGAGTGGGCAGTCTCTCACCCCCAGTAGCCTGCGGGAGAGCCCTGGGAGCAGCTGCATCTGAGCTTCCCTGTGGCCATACGCCTGCAAGCACAGCATGTCCTGCATGCCCCCTAGTTTTGCCCCTGCACATGTACAGGGGGGCTACGTCTACATTGGCATGATCTTGCGCAAATGCTCTTTAACACAAGAGTTCTTGCATTAAAGTAGTTGCGCAAGAGAGCATCTACATTGGCGGGACGCTCTTGTGCAAAAGCAGGAGCCTGGAACCATTTTGGAGAGGGCAAAAGGGCACCAGCCTTTTCCGGGGGCAGGGGCTGGAGCTCTTTTGAGACACGTGCTTAAAGGGATCTCCCCGGATAGCCGTTTCTCTCCTGCTGCGAGCTTTAGGACCTCTTGCAGGGACTGACAGCCATAGCAGTTCTACTTGTGGTTGCCCTCTGCCTTGTTGGACACCACAGCCTTGTGCCTTAGTGCCATTAGCTGATTTTTTTGACCTCGGCTCTCTTTTTGTGCCATGGAGCCAGGGGTGGCCTTGTGCCTGCTCTGGCCCCTTCTGGCCATTTTGGAGTGCCTGCAGCTGCTGCTCCATGCTGCTGCACTCATCGTCCAGGACCTCGAGGTGCAGGTCACTCTGGACTCCCTCACCAGGGAGGCCATGGCGTCCCTGTGGCATCCCCACCCCACCGTGGAGAGGCCCTTGTGGAGACTGGACACCAGTACCGACTGGTGGGACCGGCTGGTCCTGGGGCAATGGGACGACCAGCAATGGCTCTGGAACTTTCGGATGTGAAAGCGGACGTTCCTGGAGCTATGTGCCTGGCTTGCCCCTGCGCTCCAGAGAACCACCACCCGGCTGCGGGCACCCATCCCCGTCGACAAGAGGGTCACCATCGCACTCTGGAAGCTGGCCACCCCGGACAGCTACCGATCGGTGGCACAGCAGTTCGGGGTGGGCAGATTGACTTGTCGGTGCTGCCATCATGCAGGTAAGTCCTGGGGGGGTTGGGAGGGGGAGGGTGCTACACTCCATGCCCAGGGGCAGGCAAGACTCCAGGCTGGGGCGATGGGGAGTGCCCCATCACCCAGAGGTTTGGGCCGTCCCTCCCTTGCACAGGCTTGCTGGGGGGGGGGGGGTGGCCCGTGGGGCGAGGGGGCCCTGGTGTGTGTGAGTGTGAGGACAGAGGGCATCACGGGGGGGGGGGGAGGAAGAACACCCCACGGGAGCACGCACTCACCTTGCCTTATGTGATGCGTTCCCTTGTGTTTCTGTGCACCCTTCTGCAGGTCGTCCGTGCCATCAATGACGTCCTGCTCCAGCGAGTCATCCTCCTGCGGGACGTGGAGGCTACGGTGGCCGGCTTCGCTGCCCTGGGGTTCCCCAACTGCAGTGGAGCCCTGGATGCAACCCACATCCCCGTCCATGCCCCGGAGCATCGAGCGGCCCATTTTATAAACCGAAAGGGGTACTTCTCCATTGTACTCCAGGCCCTCGTGGACCACTGTGGCCGCTTCCTGGACATTTATGCGGGCTAGTCCGGCAAGGCACACGACACCCACATTCTACGCAACTCCGGCCTGTTTGGTAGGCTGGAGGTGGGCACTTTCTTCCCCAGTGGGAATTTACTGTTGGGGACGTGCCCATTCCCACGTGTGTTGTGGGGGACGCAGCCTACCTGCTGCCCTGGTTAATGCGGCCCTACACGGGGCGGACAGACCACAACCAGGCACGGTTCAATGACTGCCTCAACCGGGCCCGCAACCAGGGGGAGTGCACCTTTGGCCGCCTGAAAGCCCGGTTTCGCTGTTTGCTCACCCGTCTGGAGATGGGTGAGCTGAATGTCCCCAAGGTAGTGGCCGCGTGCTGCGTGCTCCACAACATCGTGGAGTGGAAGGGGAAGGCCTTCCTTCTGGCATGGATGGTAGGCGAGGGCCAGGCCTTCAAACAGCCCCGCACAGCTGCCATCTGCCAGGTGCACCACGATGGGCTGCGCATCCGGGAGCCCCTGATGGAGATGTTTTCCCAGGCCCCACAGTAGGTTCTCCCTTGACATCTCCCTCCTATCCCCAACCCTTCCCTCCTCCCCTCCCCTTACCTCCCAATAAACAACCAACACAGGGGTTTTTTTGGAAAACAACGTTTGGAACTTTTTATTTACAATGGGGGGATGTGAGGGGGCAGGAGGCTCTGAACTGGGAGGGGGGAGCTACTGCTGGGAGGGGTGGCCCCTGCGACTGCCTCTGCGGGGGCGGACCAGGACGTGTGGGGCAGGCTGCATTGGGGCAGGCAGCACGGGGAGGGGGGCAGGATGGGGTGCATCAGGAGGGGGCACTGCAGGAGCAGGAGGGGCAGCAGGAGGAGGGGGCACAGCCATTGGTATGGGAGGGATGGCAGGTGCATGGGGCAATGCCATGCCATAATGCACCGTGTGACCAATGTGTGCGGTGAGGGCGGTGATGGCATCTCCAATGCGGTCACACTGGGCTTGGAAGCGGCCCCAGGCCTGCTGGTGCCACTCCAGGTCCGCCTCCACCCGGTGTGTGATGGCCACTCAATGCGTTCAACGGCCTGGACGTGCCGCCGAAGAAGTTGGTCCCGCTGCCGGACCCGCCGGCTTGGTGCCTGGGCGGTTGAGGGTGCTGCTGCTGTCGCAGGGCTGGAGGGTCCCCCGCTCCTGCTTGGTCCCTCTGCAGGTAACAGAGGAAAGGATGGGTCAGTCAGGCAGCCCGGCCACCGTCCCCACCCCCCATGCCCTCCACCCCTGAGCCCAGGTGACACCACAGTACTGTGGCTTGGGCCCACTCGTTCTCCCCCCCCCCCCCCCGAGTTGCCTGTTTGCATACAGGACCGCCCCCAGAGAAGGGTGCTCCTCCATGTATTGTAACCACCGGTCTGTGTCCTGGCCCCTTGGAGGGGAGGGGTGTGTGTGTTGTGTTAACCTGTGGAACTCCCTGCCGGTGGAGGCTGTGAGGCTTTGGGCTAATCAATGGTGTTTGACAGGGAGCAAGATGAATCCCCACAACAGTGCCTGTGAGTACATATGGCAGACGTGGTCTGGGCTCTCAGATCCCCATCACGTGGATGTCTCCTGGACGGAACCAGGGGTGACTGGGGAGTGTACCATCCTTGCAGCGAAACTCAGGTGGCCCTAGGGCCGGCCCGAGCACTTCCCCCTTCCCCCCCTCCTGTTGGCCCTCACACACGTAGCCCAGGGACACGTGTGGTCACAGTGGGGACTTCCCTCAGGGGGCCAGCCAAGGCACCGGGAGCAGGTGAGGGGCTCAGTGGGGGCCACGCTCACAGGGCTGTGTCGCTGCGGTTTTCCCAGGAGCAGCTGGCTGTGCTGTAGAGCCAGGCATGGAACAGTGTGCTGTTCTGTGTGCTGCACCCTTTCCCGGGAGGTGTGGGCTCTGGCCTGAGCCCCTGGGGCCCTGGCTGGTTCCAGCCGGCATCCACCCTTCCCCCCCTGGTCCCCCGGATGTGTGCAAGCAGCACGGTCCCAGGTGTGCCCTGGAGCTGCCTGCTGTGGTTACATGCCGCTCAGTCACCAGGCTGCACGTGGTTGCTCGTGCTGCATACTGGTATTGCTACACAGCGTGCAGTTCACGTGGCCTGAGTGACGCGCCCTCCTCCTTGGGCACCTGGCTCCCTCCACCCCCCGCCCTTGTGAGTGCAAAGTGCAACACTCACCAGTGGATCCTTCCCCGGCCTCCAATGACGCACGGGAGATGTCCGGGCTGCCTGAGAGGACCTCGAGCTGCTTGGACACGGTGCTGCCCTGGTCGTCCTCCTCCTCCGACCCACTGGGTAGCTCTGGGTTGTCCCCCGTCTCACTGGGCCTGGTGACGGGGGGGGGGGGGGGTGCCTGCTGGTGTCATCTGGCACCGATGGTCCCTGGGGTGCTGCCTCTCCTAGGATGTTGTGGAGCCAATGGTAATGGGGGCAGCTGTTGGCTCCTGCCCCCTGGCCCTCACTGGCCCGGACATAGCCCAGGTGCAGCTCCTTAACCTTAGCCCGGACCTGTTCGAGGGGTCCGGGCTGGATGACCCTGGTCGGAGAGCACCTGGGCCATTCAGCGGAAGATGTCCGCATTCTGCGACAGGCACGGACGTTGTAGAGGGCCTCTTTGTCGGCCCAGAGGTCCAGGAGGGCCTCGATCTCCCCTGGGGACCAGGAAGGTGCACGCCGCTTTGTGCCCCTTGGGGCCTCCTGCACTGGGGGTGCGGGTTGTTCACCCCCCCCGGAGCGGCCATCCTGGGTGGTGTGGTGGCTGTTGGAGGGAGCAGAGCTGGGTGGCAGAGGTGGCAAAGGTGCTTCTGCCTTGTGGCCTCTGCAGGCTGCGTCTGCCTTTAAGGGGGCTCGGGTTACCAGGAAGTCCGGAGCTGCCTGTGTGTACGGAGTGTCCAAGTGGCCACAAGGGCTTTTTTCCATTTGGATGGCTCTTGCACAAAATCTCTTGGCTGCCTGTCTACACTGGCCTCTTGCGCAAGAACAGTTGCGCAAGAGGGCTTCTTCCTGAGCGGGAGCGTCAGAGATCTTACGCAATAATCACTGATTTCGTACATTAGAACGTCAGTGTTCTTGCGCAAGAACTCGCGGCCAGTGTAGACAGGCAGCAAGTTTTGGCGCAAAAGCAGCCGCTTTTGCGCAAGATCGCACCAATGCAGACACAGCCAGGGATAGAATTAAAATTACACAAACAACCTTAATTCTGACACATCATAACTTTTGAGTGCTTGACTTTGCAATCCACATGTCCTTCGAATGCAGACTTTTTAAAATGTAATTATATATAAACCTTTTAAACAATTAATCACTGAAAATGAACTATCTGCTAGGTCCATTTCTAATTCTCTGCTACAAGGTTTATTCTGAACTTCAGAACTCACTTTCAGCAAAAACAAAAAAACAACAAAAAAAAACCCCTAGGAATTATGATGGGTCCATTTGCTTCACCCCAAAAATGAGGTGTATGAATAAACACTTGATAATTTTAGAAGTTATGACATGACTCAGGAGTGTGTTTACCCTTTAGTCATTTTGCTTGTTTTATTCTCCAAGTGGAAAGAGGAAAAATAATTCACTTGAGGAATCCAGCTGTTAGGATGTCAAAGCAATTGCCAAAAAAGTATTAACAAACTCCTAAAAATCAGCAAATTAACTACATCTGCCTAAAGGAGAACCCTTGTAGAAATAGTACATTATGCCTGTGAGAATGTTTTCAGGTAACCCATTGGCCCACAGAATATCTTATGAGTCTGGACAAGCAGACAACCACTGATTGCTTTGTGGGGTAGGGGGGACACTGCCAACTCCAGCACTGAAATCCAAGGGGGAACAGATTTATTTCAGCATAGGTACAAAAGGCCATTCCCCAGTGATCAGTTGTGATGTCAGGTCAATGATTTGGCTGAATATATACAAACAGAAGCTGCTCATAAATAGAGACAATGACTTAGGTCTCTGTACACCTTGCTTTTTTTTTTTATCAAATCCCACTCCTTTGATTTTTACACCATAATAATTCTAATGGTTTCTGACCAAATATAAGATTCTCTATTACATACCAGTTTATATAACTTGTTTATAAACAATAACAGAACTGTCAATCTTAATATCTGACAGGGACTCTGCAGACTTTCTTTGTTTATCTTGATTATATTGGGAATTTCATCATAATCTCTGACTTCATCCTTGCCCTGTACCCAAAACCAAGGACATTTAAAAAACTGAACACCCCGATACTTAGTGAGTCAAAGCCTAATATGTCAAATGGCATTCAAAGAGTTATTTGAAGGCCATCCTAAAAATTAAGCCAATCGTATTAATTATATTGGTTATCCACTTGCTTATCTCTTGTTAGCGATTATGTGATATATACGACCCATGAAATACCTGATGAAATACACTTAGGCCGTTACCATTTTACATGAGGTAAGTTCACTTAGTCACTGTCTTACCTCTTTATAATGCTTTAAGGTGATCCAAAAGAGCAGGGGAGTATCTTCTTGCCATTTATTGGCATCCTAACTCTAGAATCCTTGAGAGTCACAAATGTATTATACACTGAATGAGAAATTATATTGCATTAATCAAGGACCACACAAAAAGAGATGAAATACTGTTTCTTAGGTTGTTGTTGTGCAAAGTCTTCTGTTGCTTCAGAGACCTCAGCATATCAAGATTTTCCTCACAAGCTCTTACATGTCTTTCCAAAGAAATACTACAATTTTGAGTAACTTCCCTTTCTTTATGGCTTACAAAACAGAGGTTTGTCAGTTAGTCTTCCATTGAGTTACTGTTTAACAGACATGCCACAAGGAAGGGAGAAGAAGAGAATAAACTGGGGTTATATCTTCAGTTATTCTGGTATTGTTGGGTCACTGCATCAAGTGAGCATGTTGTTTTCAACTAGTAATCAAGCCTGCCAAACCTGTGCACATTCCTAGAACCATACACATGGTGCAATACATACCTCTTGTATCAGATCTGCAAAATTCCTTGAGACACTCTTTTTCTCCCATGGCAGAGTGGTCCCTCAAAAGCCATGCTCCCATGCTACCCTTCCTCCTCCTCCCCCACACACATACTTATCTTCAAAATCCTTCGCTGCAGTTTGCTAAAGAAAGGAGAGACAAGAATCCTCATTATCTTATGCCTCACAGCTCAAGCAGGGTCATGAAAGGAGGATGCTGCCTCAGGACAGCTGCTATCCCTGTGATTTCACCCCTCTCAACTCAGTCCTCTCCCTGCAATGCATTTGGCTTCCAGGGATTTTGTGACAGAGTAACTATTTCCACATTCCAGAGGTATGTCTAGATTACATGCCTCTGCCGACAAAGGCATGTAAAATAGGCTACCCGACATAGTCAATGAAGCGGGGATTTAAATATGCCCGGCTTCATTAAAATAAAAATGGCCGCCACGCTGTGCTGGCTCAGCTGATCGTTGGCACAGCACGCGAGTCAAGGCGCGGATCGGTCGATAAGGGAAGCCTTTGTTGACCGCTCCCTTATGCCTCGTGAAACGAGGTTTACAGGGATCGACAAAGGCTTCCCTTGTCGACCGATCCGCATCAACTCGCGCGCTGTGCCAACGATCAGCTGAGCCGGCACAGCGCAGCAGCCATTTTTATTTTAATGAAGCCAGAGATATTTAAATCCCCGCTTCATTGACTATGTCGGGTAGCCTATTTTACATGCCTTTGTCGGCAGAGGCATGTAGTCTAGATATACTCTCTGTGTAGTCCATTTCAGTATTTGTAACCCCTATCTGGCAGTGCAGTGAGGCCTAAACCACAGATGTATAAGCCTTTTTGAGATCCTCAAAGATAGTTGAGCAAGTATGATGTGAGAATTATTTGTACAGTAAACTGTAGAGTTGGCTAGAAAATGGAAATAACTTCTGAGCAATATTAGCATTTTGAAAAAAAAAAAAAAAAAAAAAAACCCTGCCCCAAACTTGGTTGAAACATTAAAACTGCATAGGAAGGGTTTTCAAGAAACATTACATTTCATGGGTGAAATTAATAAAGTAGTTCTATCCCTCCTTCTGGAGAGGGAGAGTACCCCCACAGCTCAGCTCAGACCCAGTTTTCCTTCTCCAGAGCCAGAGAGGCTGAGAGGGATAGTCAGGAGGCTAAGCAGCCTTACCAACCTTTAGGAAAACTTTTGTCAATTTCAGTGGAGAACCATGAAATTGGTAACAGTCTTCCAGGAAAGCAGCTGAGGATCTGTCATTTTGTTTTTTTCCCAAATGAAAATAGAATTTTTTCAGCAAAACTAATTTTTTTTATTTTTCAAAAAGATCACTTTTCACTGGGAAATTGTTCTGATACTTTATTTCTAGAAATAAAATATTTTATCATATGCTTTATTTCTCTGCTAGCATAAAACTGATTCTCAAACTGTTTTTGGTTCTTATGTGGTTTTCGTTTGAAGTCAAAGAATCATATTTTTGCTTCTTGATTAATTTGTTTTTGCCTATTCAATTGTAAGTCTAGTTCTTTTACATGATTTTGAGCTGAGAAGTCTACAAAAATACATATGTTCCGTTTTTCACCTGCTGTGATAAAGTTAGCTGGGTAAATGGAATGTGAGGTCTGTGGGATCATGTCACTTGGGCTATGTCTACACTGCATTCTTTTTTCGGAAAAAGATACGCAAATTGCGAACTGCAATTTATGTACCTTTTTCTGCTTTTTTTTTTTTTTTCCCAGAAGAGGCTTTTCTGACATTTAGCCAGTCTATACGGGCTCAAATGTGGGGAAAACCTCCTCTTACGGAAGATCTGTTATTCCTCATAAAATGAGGAATACGGGGCTTCCAAAAGAACTTGCCCACTTTTTCGGTAACTGTTCCGGAAAATCAGATGTGTTCCCTGGACACGGCAGAATTTTTCATCCCGCATCCCGCAAAAACTCTGTAGTGGAGACATAACCGTGGTGTGTGGGGATGCCACATACTTAGCATCTAAATTTGCTTCTGTCTTACTTAGCATGGAACATCTTATTCCTGTATTGAAGCTAATGAATTCTGTTTGTGTGGTATGGTGAATTACTGCATTGTCAAGTATTTGCCTTGTTGTTGTAGGCAGTTATTTCCAGAATGACCCCACAGTGTTACTTTTTGAATACATATTCTCAAAACATCCCTTGCTCCTGTCCATAAGAAGCCACAGCACCTCAGCTTTTCAGGACATGGAACTCTCCCAGTCATGGAGAACAGCACATTCCACCTGCAGCAGTATTCTATTTGTGGGGGCAGAGGTGGCGAATGCAGGGTGGAAAGCAAGACAGGTAAGGCCCTCATGCCAACACTCTTTCTCTAGGCACCCTATGGGGAAAACGGTATATCAAACAGATACAGCACTGGACAACACAGTTCTGAGTCTGTCCCTAACAAACAAATGCCTGGCCAGAGTGTCAAACACTCTTTGAAATAATCACTGGAGGCATCTAGGTAGATGACATCCCCTGCCATTATACACCAATAGAGGAGATCACCTGCTTTTAGAGAACAGAGAAAATCTTTTTTCTCAGGAGCTAGGGGCCATGTTGGAACAATGGATTTCTGAAGGCTTTGTAACCTTAAAAACTTCACCCAGAAGCAAAATTAGAGGCACAATAAAGAGATGAGGGTGGATGGGTCCTTATCCCAGCTTCTTTTGCATTATGACAAACATGTAGAGAAGTCAGTAGAGGGCTGCTCACTGACAAGCTTCACTTGCACTTCTTAACTTTGCTATGCTTTAATTACTGCTAGACTGAGGGCAGCAGGATCTGCCTGTTTACCCCATTTCCACCACAGGCCTGAAAAAAAAAACTTTAAATCAGACCATCAACCAGACCATGGCTTCTACTCAGCCGCTCAGAGCATTCAAACCCAAGGGTGATATGGAAACCTAGATGCCCAACGCTACCCCATTTGAAGATCTTCAGTATGGTCAACCCCTTCTTACCCCCCAGATGTCTCTTCAAATGACCGTTTGCATCCAGACACATTTTTTGAAAATTTTGGCGTTATGTTTATGAAATGTTTTTACATATTTGGATGGAAAAAATCATTGTGAAAGTTTCCAGAAATGAAAGGCCAAGGTATTAATCCACTGCATTGTCTAATGCCCTTGTCTAAAAAATGAATAAAGAATATACTCTTCTGAGCATCAAAATCAAGTTTCTGCTTGCAGAGAATTTTTATAGACAAGTTATTAACTTCAGAAAAATGTGCTTGAAAACAGAAACACAGACAGATCCTTAAAAGAAGCAGTCTGGCAGATGCCCATATATTTATGATAGTGGTGTCAAATTACAAAACTAAAGCAATTGAAAACCTACCAATTTACACTTAAGAGTTTCCTGCTTTAATGTCCAATGCCTTCTTTACTTGCATCATTTTCTCAGGCTGTTTTAAAAATCAGTTACTCATTTTTGTCAGGATGAGAGTCACTGTGTGTTGTAGGTTTTTGTGAATGTCAGGAATTGGACTTGTCAACTTTAGCTATGAAGTTTTGCTATTTGCAAGAAAGCCTATTTGTTCCTTGGCCGTCAGCCTGCTGTGCCTAGTTTTGCCCTTATATGCAGGTAGTTCTTTCAGCTGCCACAGGTGATACAGTATATGTTCATGGATAAGGGGAAGAAAGAATTCTGTGGCTAAGAAGTGTACATTGTTAGAAGAACTACTATTGGATGCCAGACTTTCATTGGCTTGATTTTGTTACATAATCATCTCCTTGCAACTGTCTTCTGTTACTGAAATTTTTATGCAACCTGACAGCCTTGATGTGGTTGAAGTAATAAATGCATGCTGCCAATGCTTAAGGAAATTTTATCTTATTATCATCATGTTTATCAGACTAAATGTGATGCCAGATATAGTCGTCTTCCCAGGCTGATACCAGCACAGCAGCAGAAATGTCACTCCCTCTGCCTCCAGGGACTATTCTGTAGCATACATTTGGCATTTTAAAAATTTGTGTCACATGGCTCAGTGAGTCCAGACGCATTCTATAACGTGAGGCAGCAACTTGGGTAACTTACAGCATAGTGGGTTTCGTATAATATTGTTCATGATATTGTACATATGGAACTGTCTCCTGCTCCTGAGTGATAAGTAAACACATGGGCAGCCAAACCGGGCATGTTCCTGGAGTCCAAGCTACGTGTAAAATTAGGCTCCATGTTCTACTGGAAAAAAGCACAGATGCCAAGCTAAGGAAAAATCTCATGAGTATATAAATCTGTCACACGCAAAACTTTCCTAGTGCAAACAGGGCAAACATATTATGAAGGAGAAATTCATAATACTCAGAAAGAATCACAAGTAGGACCCAGCAACCCTACAGATAATATTGCCATTTTGGGGGATGGTCCACTATATTTAAATACTGTGAAAAACTCATCTATTCCACTCTGTTTGCTGACAAAGACTAACCCCTTGTTTAAAAAAACAGTATTTAACTTTATTGGTTTATTTCAATTTATATATATATAAAAAAAAAAAGCTTGCTTCTATTCTGGTTTTATATCAGTTACTGATCATCGTAGGCCCAACTGAAACAGAGCTTTATATAAAGATCAACTTCAATACAGTTATAAATATGCACTTCTCTCTGAGTTAGAATTCCACATAACTTATTATTTTATGGATAAGTGTATTTATTTAAATATGCCATGGTAACACTTAGAGGCTCCAACCAAAATCAGACCACCATTGTACTGGATGTTATACAAACACATAGTAAAAGATCATTTTTACCCAGCAGTAGCTGTAGTTTAAAGAGACATGATAAACAAAGACAGAGAGAGAGAAAATATCACAATTTTACAAATGAGGCAACATGATAGAGAGGAAAGGTCACAGCAAAAATCCATAGCAGAGCTAGGAACTGAATGTAGTTCTTCAGTGTCAAGTCCAGTGCCTTAACCACAAAACCATCCTTTATCTCTGAAATGCATTAGTTAAGTTGACTGTAGTGCAGGATTATTACATTGGTCACTGAAATAATAGCAAAGACAGGAATGGTAAAAATTATGATTCCTTCAGCAATGGAAAAATTCTCTCATTTCATTCAGCTTCTCACCAGTTCTGGGTTCCAGATGAATGTTTTACATGTGCTTCACCACAGCAAGGGTGTAAAACTTACTAAACCAGTCTTTTTCATTTGAGATTTCCCTTAATATGGTGGGGGAAGGGGGGAAAGCTCTTGATGCCCCTTGCAGGCTCAAGGATAAAGGTCTGTTCGAGGCATGGCTGGGGTTAGGGATGTGGGCAGAGCACCTCCACATTCCAGCCATTCTTGTCTGATATAACTGGATTGTGAAGCCTTTTCAGCCAAGCACAATTTACAGTAGCTCTCAGGCTGCTCTAGTTTAAGTCCCTAGCTGACCACAGGATCCAGAAATCTGAAAAAGTGGAATACATCTTTTCTGTTTTGTTACTCCTCCTGAGCAGTACTGAGCTTAGTTTGGCCTTAGCTAACATCTGCAATTTCTATTCTTGTTTGTCTTGTTAAATGGATATCTTATTGAATTATTCTTTGGTGTTTAAGGCATACTAATATATGTATATATAGCCCTTCCCTGGTTGGAGAGGCCAACGTAGAAGAATTACTATTTAGCCATTAACTTGTCTTTGTACTGACATGCACATTGGAAAACATAATCCCAACTATATATACAATATGATGGTGACTAATTTGGCTACAACAACTCAAGAAAGAGATCTTGGAGTCATTGTGGATAGTTCTCTGAAAACATCCACTCAGTGTGCAGCGACAGTGAAAAAAGCAAATAGAATGTTAGGAGTCATTAAAAAAGGGACAGAGAATAAGACAGAAAATATCTTATTGACTCTATATAAAACCATGGTACACCCACATCATGAATACTGTGTACAGATGTGGTCACCTCATCTCAAAAAAGATATATTGGCATTGGAAAAGGTTCAGAAAAGGGCAACAAAAATTATTAGGGGTTTGGAACGGGTCTCATGAAGAAAGATTAAAAAGACTGGAACTTTTCATCTTAGAAAAGAGGAGACTAAGGGGCGATGTGATAGAGGTCTATAAAATCATGACTGGAAAAAGTGAATAAGGAAAAGTTATTTACTCATTCCCACAATATAAGAACTAGGGGTCACCAAATGAAATTAATAGGCAGCAGGTTTAAAACAAACAAAAGTAAGTTTTTCTTCACTCAGTGCACAGTCAACCTAATGTCCTAGTTTCCTAATGTCCAATATAAAGCTCCTTTGGTGCAATTTAAGCCCATTGCTGCTTCTCCTTTTATCAGAGGTTAAGGAGAATAATTTTTCTCCCTGCTCCTTACAACAACTTTTTAGCTTCTGGAAACCGTTATCATGTCCCCTTTCAGTCTTCTGCTTTTCAGACTAAACAACCCCAATTCTTTCCATCTTCCCTCATTGGCCTTGTTTTCTAGACCGTTAATCACTTTTGTTGCTCTTCTCTGGACAGTCTCTAATTTGTTCACATATTTCCTGAAATGTGGTACCCAGAACTGGACACAGTGCTCCAGTTGAGGCAAGGTGGGTATAGGGTGCTGTGGTTCCCTGGGAGGGGAGGACCCCAGGGTGCAGGGGCATTGTAGACCAGTACCCGGAGGAAAGGGCTCTGTGGACAGGAAGGAACACAATATCTGCACCAGTGTAGCAAACAAGTAGCTGAAGGTGAGACACCAGCCAACAGAGGTGCTCAGAGGATTTCCTCAAGTGACCAGCAGGAAGCAGTACATTAGTGAGTCATGACCCTGTTACAGTACTGTACATCCAAAGCACTATACCATGTACATGAACTAAGGAAAATTTCACAAGGCTACCGTGAAGGAAACTTATATCTATATCTTACAATTGGATTGCATGGGGAAACCCCTGCACTGCATGGAGTCCAACAGATCCAGCTGTAGGATCAGGGCCTAAGTGTATGTATGTGTGTGCTTATTACAATCTCACCACCACACAATGAGTTACTTGTAGGGCTAGATAGCAAATGCAAGTTGGGGAAGGAGGAAATGAACCAGGTCATCACTGAACACTTTTCTACTTTCATACAATGCCTGTGTCTCTGAAGAGCTGGAACATCCCTGAGTCTCAGGGCTTATCCAGATGTCTCAAAACAACAAACCCCAATATTATGTACCAGTTTTTGTAAACCACTGTAGCCTTTAGTCTGTAGCCTTTCATTGTAGGTGAAACTGATAACAGAATGGCTGAGTATCTCAGGGATAATGGACTATTAGGCCTGAAATTCACTCTGCCTGCAAGC
The DNA here is from genome assembly GCA_019425775.1 of Rafetus swinhoei. Taxonomy (NCBI): domain Eukaryota; kingdom Metazoa; phylum Chordata; order Testudines; family Trionychidae; genus Rafetus; species Rafetus swinhoei. The sequence continues at coordinate 64,557,703 of CM033427.1, forward strand.
ATTGCAACACAGGGTGAATGACTAGACAGCTTGGCCACACTACTTCCATATGCCAAAGCGACTGACCCAGCTTAGGCTCATATTCAAATGTCTACTCAGTTCTGATTCATCAGGGGTCACAGATTATGTCAGCACTCAGGAAGAAGATAAGGACTTTATTTCTGAAAGAGTGGATGAGGGAGATGAAGGACTCGAGGAGGAAGGAAGAAGGGAAGATGAGAGGACCAGCTATGGGAGTGAGACAACTAATTAAAATGATCTTGGCCGTTTTTATACAATTCTATAGGCTTATACAAGTTTATTTATGATAGCCAGCTGCTTTCATGCAAAACAGACCTAGGATTATGACAGAAATATATAATAGGTTCTTTCCTCTGCACTTACCTTGACTGACATTTGGATTACTCTTGTGACTACAGTGTAAGTATTACTAAAGATCCAGTCAATCAGACCACGTTATGTCATACTACATAGCAACAAACAGAAATGGTCTAAACAATTACCTGAATTATCTAAAACAGCAAGAATGGTGGCTAAGTGAAGCCCTACACTACTGTTAACTAAGGTAAGCCCATATCTAGTATTGTCTGAATTACTTATGTTCTCACATCTTACATCTTATATAAGATCCATTTGCTTCTGCTGTACTTTGTGGGGTATTGAGGACTATTGGGGTACGGCTACACTGCAACACTATTTTGAAATAACTAGCACTATTCCGAAATAACTTAGTCCGCGTGTACGCAGAAGGCAGTTATTTCGAAATAATGTCAAAATACTGTCAAGCTGGAGGACTTCTTACTCTGACTCCTGTAACCCTCATTGTATGAGGAATAAGGGAAGTTGGAGGAAAAGTGCTCTATTTCGAAATAAGTGCTTTGTAGATGTTCCCTATTTCAAAATAACCTTAAGATACGCAGTTGACGTAGCTCAATTTGCATAGCTTATTTCGAGTTAAGCCCTGCAGTGTAGACACACCCTTCGGCTGGAATTGTAAACTATAACTTTAAGAGTATACTAGTGTCCTCATCCTCCTTGTGTAATCCACATGCCTAAGGGGTGCATCTACACAATTATTTTGAAATAACAGACGTTATTTCAAAATAACAATGTGAGTGTCTACACAGCACTTCCATTATTTTGAAATAAATTCAAAATAACAGACAGCTTATTCCAACTTCTGTAAACCTCATTGTCATGATCCGTACCTCCCCTCAGGCTTACAGCCGTGTGTGTCATCATTGGGATTAGAGCCGTGACCTACCACCCGAGTGCTCCCTCTTTCCCGTGTCCCAGTCCTTACTTATCCAGACTCGACACTACCTGCCATTAAATGTCCTGGGTTAACCCTGTCAGTAGGGCTTCTGCCCCCGAGATATTGCCCCACGGATGGGAGGGTGACCTGGGCCCACCCTCACTCCAGGTCCCGACCCAGGACCCTAAGGACAGGGATGTATCTCCCTGTCCAGTTGGTGGGGCTGACGGCGTAACTCACCAACCCTCAAGCTGCCTGTTGGCTCCAGCGCTCAGTCCTGGGTCTCTTCCTCCCTCTGGCGTGTCACCCGACTAGGCAGCCTCCCGGTGACCCTCCGGTCTTTCCAGTTTCCTGCTCTCCCCACCGACGGCTTCTGCTCCTCCTTCCGCCGCCCCTGTCTCTCTCTCTCCTGTTTGTTTCCCCTCCTACTTCCTTTCTCGTTTCCCTTCCAGCTTCTTCTCCCCTCTCTCCCGGGCCCATCTGGCCCTCTTTTGTACTCCCTGCGCCTCTCCGGGTTGGGCCCCGCCCCCTTTCCGGTGTCCCCCTGATGTCAGCACGCTTCCCTGCGTCACTTCTGGGGGCGGTGGCAGAACAAGCGGCACACGGCCGCCAAGAGGCTGCGCCTTCCCCAGAAAACGCTTCGCCGGGGCTTTCGGGAGTGCGGGGCTCGGGGAACTCTGCAGTGGCTGCTGCTGCCGTACCCACAGCCCCGTCACACTCATTCCATGAGGAATAACGTCTATTCCGAAACAGGTATTTCAAAATAGCTGTAGTGTGGACTCTCCATTGCTGCTATTTTGAAATAACTCTTCCCTAGGACCATTCAAACTAATTACTCCCCAGTGCCTCCTGAGGCTCTAAATCAAGGCACATCCACATTAGGAAAGCCTGCCTTGAATTAATTTTGAGGTTTCCCTGTAGTGTAGATGTGCTACTTTGAAATAAGCTATTTCAGAGTATTTCTTCAGGAATAGCTTATTTTGAAATAAGTGTGCAGTGTAGATGTACTTCTAGTGTGGTTCACTGTCCCATGTAGTGGCACTTAGACCACTTACTGCGAGTGATAAGAACAAGGGAGTTCTCCAGCCTAAGCTGAGAGCCAGTTGGTTTTATAGCTCAAGCTGTAGAAGATCCTACACCAGTGATCTCTAACCTTTTTAAGCACAAGATCACTTTTTGAATTTAAGTCAGTGAAGGATCTACCTCAAGCCCAAATACTCCTGCCCTACCCCTTCTCCAAGGCCCGGCCCCTGTTCCACCCCTTCACTGAGGCCCCGCCCTCCTCACTGTGTGAAGATGGGGTACAGGAGAGGGGGACAGAGTGACATCAGCGCCCTCTACCTCTATCTCCCCCACCCTGCACAACAAGCAGGAGGCTCCCAGGGGCAGGAATTTGAAGGGCTGGTATTTGATAGCCTCCCAAACAGACCAGTCAGGATCACCTGTCAGAGGCTCCAAGATCTACTGATAGATCCTGATCTACTTGTTGGTGACCACGGTCCTACACTAAGCTCCAGAGATAGATCCCAAGTTCAAATCTGCATTGTACACTAGTAGGCTAGGGGCCTATGTAGAGAAGAAGGCAACTGGAGCAAGTTTAGCAAACATTCTAAAATAAGGTTGGTTAAGTTATGACTGTTTTAGGAAACAGTTTGCTTTCTTTCTGTTTTGGGGCTCCTGTGTGTTCTGAATTCTAGATAATAAAGAAGTTACATTGCACCCTTTCTGAAAGAATGTTTAATCTAACTTCTCTGTGTGCCATGACACATAGCACACAAAGCTTCTTATTATGTCATTTCTCTTGTTATTACAGTGTAGTATTAAACTGCATGGTTAGAAAAATTACCATCTGGAAGACTATTTTGCTTTCTTCTCTGCAATTCTAGTCAAGCTGCACAAACTGGAAGTGACTTAAGCAGTAAATGAGAATATACCACCTTTTTACAGAATTCTTCAGTCCTTTCCTATTCCATATTAGAATAATTTAAGAGCATGGCAATAAAATAAAAATAAAAGCAGCAGATTGCAGCCAAAGTGCAACACTCTCCCACCCCCATCATTCAGCAACAAAAGAGTAACTCTCATCCTCCTTCATGTTCCATTCCATTCAGCTGACCCTTCCCTGAACATTACTTTGAATAGATCAGCTTTGCAACTTTTACTAGTCAATTCCATATTTTCTTCCATGCCCCAGAACTGGTAATATTATTCCTGGGTGTAAGAACTGGTGAGTTTTAGGATCAGCTGCAAAATCAGTTGAGGTTGCAGGGTGTGGGGGATGAGTCAGCTGACCCCTTCCACATAGGAAGTGAGGGCTCCAAATGTAAGGATGCCCTTTTGTGCAAATCTAGGGTGAGAGAGAGTCAAACACTATCTACATAACATTTACTTATTTATCCTTATCCATTACTGAAGTAGTATAATACAACCCAATTTTATTTTGAATAGTTTTTCAAACACACTGAATCCCCAAATGCTTTATAAGTGCTGTATTATATTCAGAGTACAGTAGCAGGCTAAGTATGAGCACTCTGTATTCATTTTTACAAGTGTTCCTTTCTTCATGCTTCAATGTGTCCTTTAAGATAGTGTCCAAGACTTTCCTCAGAACACATCTTTAAGTAACTCTTCTGCGCTTTCCTACTCTTTCACTTGAGTCTTTTTAAAATCATGGAGTAATGTGTTCTACTTTCCTATCCTCTGGAACAAATCCCATAGTAAATGAACTTTTAAAAATGTCAGTTAAAGCTTTGCTTATTTCCCTGTTTATGTCCTTAAACACTCAGGGATTTGTGCCATCTGAATGGGGTGCTTTGTCTGTACTAAGTGTATCTAAGCTTTTAAGAACCAATTCTCTAATCTCTACATGGTCTAGTTCTTCCACTGTCATTACTAGTAAACTGATCTCTGACTTGGGCTGATCTGTACTGTGTTACTCTGTAAATAGAGACAAAAGGAACTGTTGAACAACTCTGCCATTACATTATCTCCCGATTATAAACTCTCCAGTATCAATTTTAAGTGGCCAAGTGGTTTCTTTAATCCTTTATCGATTTAATCCTTTCCAGATAAAATTTCAAAACGTAGAGAGGGCCATGTCCATATACAAACATACGCCTGCCAGTCTGTTTGCATTAAGCACAATTATATACACAAAGCAACCATATTGGTATATAAATGGCTATGTGAAAAAATATCTTGTTTTCCATGCAAAATTGTGGCTGCACTTATGCAAACCGTTTCTGTATCTGTGGTGTCCAGTGGCAACCTTTTTTTTTATTGACCTTCAATGTCCATTCTGTAAATATCATTAATAAGGACCTTAATTTCATTTGTAGCTGTTGCCTGAGTTCTAGACATACATACAGCTATAGATACAAGAGAACTGCTGCAATGAAACATCAGAATCAGAGTCAGAGTGAAATCACACCTTATGCACTTGTTCTGAATGTGATTTTGGCTAAATCACAAACAGTCTACACTGCAGAGTTTTTCTGTAAAAATGGCAGTTTTTCCGGAAAAACAATACTTGCATCCACACTGCCATCGAGTTCTTTTGACAGAAAGTCGAAAGAACGGAGAGGTTTTTCTGACGGCAGTAAACCTCTTTCTATGTGGAAGAAGCCTTTTTCCGAAAAAGCTTTTTCAGAAAAAGGCGTGTGTGGACGTGGAAGAGGGAGTTCTTTCGAAAGAAGAGGGCTCCAGGAAATAACACAGATGCCCTGGTGGCCACTCTGTCCATACTAATCACAACTTACATGTGAGAGAGCATCCAATCAATGTGGATGCTATCTTTCGAAAAAGCGAATCGCTTTTTTGTTGCACTTTTGCTGTGTGAATGCTCTCTTTTGAAATAAGCTTTTCCAGAAGATCTCTTCTGGAAAAGCTTCTTCTGAAAGAAGCCTGCAGTCTAGATGTAGCCATAAAGAGGTAGAGAGGAAAGAGAGTGGTGCCAAAATTGCATTTTTAAGGGTCATGATTTTGTTGCTTTCATTAGCATACTAGATTCATTAATGTTTTTAAAAGGTTGACTGTAGTGATTCTGATCAGGTGTTTGGAAAAACTGAAGAAAAGACAGCATCCAAATACTCTAACCCATATTTTACATTAGAATTTGTAAATTCTGGGACAGAACTGTAAATATTAGAGATGTGGTTATACTTTTCGTTAGTTAAATACCAACAATGTGCTCAGTGCCATTCAAGTAAAAATCAAACCAGTTGAAGGAGTCACTTCATATTTTACATATTACATAAAATATTACATATATAACAAAATATTACATATTTTTTAAAATTTAATAATTTAAGGCTGTCATTTTTTTACATCAGTAGGACTATGTTTCTATTTAATTACACTGAGACTGTGTGGTGAACTGGACAGAATTCCCTTTACCTGTCTGGATGCTTTCATTGTACAAAATCAGTCATTTAGAGTAGAACTTTGTTATTCCCCTCTCTGTGTGTGCTGCCCTTCCCCCCAATCTACAAAAGTGTATTTTAGGAGAAACTGTGTTCTCAGAGAGCAGAGACACACATACAGCTGGTTCAACCCCAGCTCATTCATAAATGTTTCTTCTATTTTCTAACAAGGCTGTGTTCTTAAACTCTTAAAAAGGGCAAATTCTCTTTCCTTCTTCTCTTTGACCTTTTGCATCTGTGAATTATACTGGTGATTTGGTAGTGTAATGATTAGAGAGCATCTACACCAGCAGATGGTTCTGTATCTTTATATTAATGTTAAGTTGCTGCCTTGTATGTTATGTTGTTGATCTAACCTGGGAGGCTAGCATGAAATTTAGTCCAGTCTGTGTATACTAGAGTTGGTATTTGTAATGTCACAGTAAATCTTTGTAATTTTATAAGGATAGCCTCTCAGATTGTGCTATGAAACAAAAGCAAGCCACTTGAATTCTGGTATTGGCTGTAATCTTTATTTTGCTGCAGAATGATCTGCTGTAAGTCAGTGTGATATTAAATGTCTTGCCCTTTATAGTTGAGCCTTCTTATTTGGAATTTGGGATTGTGAAATGATTTTAATTCCCTGTTGGGCAGTCTCTTCCTATGTTCTCTGGAATATATTTCATTAAGTGAAAAGTTCCATATACAGTATTTGGCATTTGTGCCATACTACTGCTACATTTTCTATCATATTTTTTGTGCTCTACAAGATTGAAATGGTTCTTGCCTCATAGAGAGCCAGGGTCTGGCATGTATTCTGCAATACCCAAAATACAGCATCTGTAACACTTTGTGCATAATAAACATATTTGCATAACAAAAAGTAAATGGATCAATACATGATTGCCAGAGCACAGGGAGTGACATTTCAGAAACTACTGGCACTGAAATTTTAAAATAAGTTTGAATCTGTATTGAATTTTTATGAAGTTAACAGAACAGATGTGTGATATCTCTGAAGTTTTGAAGTTCTGGTTTTATTACCCTGCTAAAGAGAGCCAATGTTGAAATAACAGTGCAAGAAAACAAGCTATCATATGTGGCATATTCTGTATATTTTTGTATCAGGATAACTGGGACTTTAATAAGAGCATTGAAAAGTAACTTTTTGAAAAATGCAAAATCTTTGCAAAATATAGTTGACCAAGACAGACATAAAGATTTAAGAACAAGTTGCTCAAAACTTGTACGCAAATTACAAATCAGATTCTCCAAAATACTAAGTGTGGTTGGACTTGCACCTGCCTGAATAGCCACTGAAATACACAGAATTGGGACTCCGTCTGCATGGAGCAGTTTTCAGAGCTGTAGTGGAAAACAGAGGAGTGCCTTTTCATAAGAACACAGTTTTTAACAGGCAGAAACGTATGTAGAATTGTAATCCAGATGCTAAAGTTTCCTCTGAAGATTTGTTAACTCCTTGTTTTGAGTTTTGTAGCTTTCAAAAGAGGAATGCCACAACACCACTGAAAACTGGGCTGTCACTCATAAACCCTTCTCTTATAAAGCATATTTTTTACTATATGGGGCTAAAATAATTCTTCTCTGAAGCGAGCAGACACTTTGGCTGTGTCTAGACTGGCAAGATTTTGCGCAAAAGCAGCCGCTTTTGCGCAAAAACTTGCCAGCTGTCTACACTGGCCGCTTGAATTTGCGCAAGAGCACTGACTTTGTAATGTACAAAATCAGTGCTTCTTGCGCAAATACTTTCACGCTCCCACTCGAGAAAAAGCCCTCTTGCACAAGAATACTTGTAGACAGTGTAGACAGCGAAGAACTGTTTTGGGCAAAAAGGCCCCGATGGCTAAAATGGCGATCTTGGCTTTCTTGCGCAAAATTGCGTCTAGACTGGCCACGGATGCTTTTGCACAAAAGCACTTTTTGCGCAAAAGCATCCGTGCCAATCTAGACGCGCTTTTGCGGAAATACTTTTAACGGAAAAACTTTTCCGTTGAAAGTATTTCCGTAAAATCATGCCAGTCTAGACGTAGCCTTTATGTACAAATACACCAGCAGCTGTGACTGTTTCCTACATGACTGTTTCCTACATGCAATGTGGCACATCACAGCAAAGCTTGAGCCAAAGTTTTAAATGTATGCAGATTGGCTTATTAAAAAAAAAAAGAGAAGCTGCTGAATAAATAGTCAGATGTGCAGAGCAAAACACAACTAACATGGAAGAGAATGATTGTGATGAGGGGCAAACCATTCAAAAAAGTAATAAATCCTGTTTCCAGAAACTCCTCTGTAAGTTGTTGAGCCAGAGCTTAGAAGTATAAAACTGAAGGTGAAAACATCCAGCAATACACAGGCTCTTTTTTAGTGGCAGCCAACTTAAATAAGAATAAAACAGTAGCAGTGTGACAGAGATGCTTTTTGCATGCTGCTTTGAGACAAAAAGTACAGAAATGTAGTGTGAGATTCTGGGACAGACTAACCAAGTAAGATAATGTAGGTAAGGGGCTTACCTAGGATCAGCATGTGTCTCTGATCATCATGATTGTCCTTTAATGTCTGTTTTATGAAAGTCAGTGTTTTTCCCTGACCACCTGCACAAAGAGAGCTGCCAGGCATCTAAATAGTGACACTGATTGCAGATGGCTGCATGCATGTGTGACCCACAAGGCCACCCACTTAACCTTCCTCCTTTTAGCATCAGACCTTATTAATTGTTATTAGTAGAAGAAGTATTATTGAACCATGTAGGAGCCCAAGTCATATACCAGTACCTCATTGTGCTAGGGGCTGTATAAACACAGAAAGCCCTTTGCCTAGATTACAGTCTAAGACAAGAGAAAACAGGTGGAAATAGACTGGGGTGTGCAAGGAAACAGTGGTACTGAGCCTGCTTTCATGCTTCTGCCCACCTCCCCTGTACAAGAAGTGAGCTTTGCATTGGGCCAGGGCACAAAGGTTAAAAGGAAGTCTGATTTCTCATCTTAGGGCTTAGGCAATAAAGGGCATATGTTTCTCTTTTGCAAGTCTTCTTTAAATAGCATTCAAGGATAAATTTAAAAGAAAAAACATGCAAACATACATTGATGTAAGAGAAGTTTTCAATATTTTGGAAAAATTTAACCCCTAGTGGCTTTCATGCATTGTTCCTCAGCTAAGATTCTGTAAAGACCCCTGTTTTGCATCCTTTATTCACGGCTCATTAATACCACTGAGAATGTCATTACTACCTTATGATACTGTCTGTATACTCACAACAGAAAATGACAAAAAATCATATATTGTGCAGTAAGTAAATATGGTAACTAATCTTCCAGAAGGTGCTGCTACACTTCCTGACATTGACTGATGAGCATTATACTATGTAAATTGAAGATGACAGGCTACAATGTCAAAAAGAATCCTATGAACATTAATTCACACACACTTCCACCTGCCGTTGGCATGATAGCACCAATTAAACTGTGGAAATGACCACATAAAATAATGAGAGACCATATCCCTGTATTATATAATTATTTTATATTTAACAAAGGCTTGCTCATTTGGTTTCCTCGTGCCCTTTTAATTCATAAAGAAGCCCTCCAGATCTTGATGGGAAAGCCTCTTCTGCACAGAAGCATGTCATCCTCTCTACTAGGGCATGTCCTCACATCCTTATAAATGTTGTTCAGGTTTTGCAAGCTACCCTAACCAACTATTGCTGCCCGGGGCTCTTGAATACTTGTATTAAATCCTGATTTGGATGCTAGACAAATCTTTTTAAGGCAGAACTCCTGGAGAGTAGGTGTGATGGGTAATTCTCCTTTTGTCTTGTGTGAGGAGAAAAACATTTAGACTCCTGATTAAACCACTCATTTAGGATAGGCAATAGTACTGCCTTAATTAAACAGATCAATTAAGGTAGATTCTAAAAGAGATGTCTGAGAAGGGGTACAAAGAAATAGAAAGCTCAGACAGTTCCAGGAAATTGAACTGTGGACAGATTTTTTTTTTCTTTGCTTCACTTCTAGATTTTGGTAAAACTGTATAGGGAATATAGCCCATGACTCTGCACAGTGCTACACTTTATTTTTAGGTCATTCACGCTGTGAATAAAGCAAGAAATCCTGCAGAGGGTTGTACCTGTATTTTTCAAAGTTGGCCTCCTAATTGTAAAATATTTCTGTCCAACTCTGCTGATGTGGGCTTTCCATAGTACTCTATATTTGGTTCCATTTATTTGATTACAGGAAATGTTATTGGATTTAGAACAATACATAGCAGCTGTCATAAATGGCATTTAAGGGAAAGAGAGGGGGGATTTGAGAAAACCCAGACAAATTATCAAGTTAGAAATGATCAGTTAAGAGTATCCTATGTGATAAGGAAAGAGTGATTTGGCCCCTGACTTGACCAATCTTCATGCATGTTACTTCTCGTGACATAACCCTTCATATCTGTGACTAACAGAAGGTTCCACTGAGTTTTTCTTGGCTGTTTTTTGCTATTATTAGATGGCCTAATTTATTGCCTACTCTGAAATTCTCCATTGCTTTTAATTTTGCAAATGTAGCTTTTTTTACTAGTAATAATAAATAAATAATCGTAATAATAAATAAATAAATAAAATAAAAAGATTAGGTAATTTTGTCAGCTTCACCTAGAGGTATAATTACTAGGGATGGGTGAATCATGTATGACAAAAATCTAATTGGGTGTCAAGTTTGAAAAGGAAGAAGCTGGAATTGTTTGCTGTAGAATTCTAAAATGTAAGAGGGAGCAATGTCATGACAACATCAGAAAGTAAATGGAAGACGGGTCTTGTCTCAGACACTTTTTTTAATATGGTACAAAAAAACGAATAAAACATTTAAATAACAAAAGCAGGACAACAAGAATAACTTCCATCTCCATATATTAAAACACCAGAGTAAAATTGTCAGAAAATCTTTATACCTTGGTGTCTCCCCAACCTCAGCCTGCAGGTCAGTGGTGGCTGTATGAATCAGCTTCATCTAACTTTTTTCACATTACAACAGTCTCTGCTGCTACCAATAGCAATGATGGATGATGCAAAACAAAGCATACCGGTTCACATATTCTGGTATACATACCAAGTGTTATGAAACACAAATAAGATGTAATTTTAGCGATGTTATGTATGGATGACATTTTTTTGGACCCACTGCTCCATGTACACATAAGGGCATGTTCCATCTGATAATGTATAGATTTTATGTGATATAGCCATTTATATCTATGATACTACTATCTTGGGATACCACTTTGTCTAGGACTAGGTAGCTATTGATAGGTCCTTATGCAGGGACATGGGGGTGAGGAGAAAGAACACAAGTCTCTCTTCACTTTTGGTGCTCCTTGGTGCCCATAAAAGAGCTGTCACAGCTGGGCTCTTGGAAGTCTAACTATGGGGTCAAGAAAATGCAGAGACTTCAATGTACTCCCAACCATTAAATGACCAAAAGGGGTCAGAAGAGCCTGGGCCCTGACCTTGCCAGGACCACCATTCTGCTGCTGCAGTCTGCCTAGTGTCCCTTTGCACAGGGACTCACAGCACAATCCCTCTCTGAGCTTTTTTAGAGGGCACCTTCCTCTCTATTGCACCCTCCTCAGGCTTGTGGATAAATGCTATAGCTTAACATATATGTGTAAAATTACTTGGAAAACAAAAGATGCTCCAATTCCACAGCTTGGAAAATGTGTTGGCTGGCTAGCACCCTAATTTCCATCCCATCTGCATTCTATGAGGATCCTGTTCAGTTCTAACTTCATTTATAAAAACCTCACTTGTGACTCTTCTTTAATTCTTATGTTTCTTTTAATTTTTCATCTCTTATTCCTCTCCCACTCCCCCCCTCCCCCTCCCCCCCTTAGAACAGTCTTTGCTTTGTTCTGTAGCAGCATGTGGTTTGGACTGATCCCCTAGAAGCAATGTACTGATATGATTCTCATTGTCAGTCTCCAGAAGGAGAAATGACTCCTGATTTCTCTGGAGATCAATGCCTTGCACACAAGCTGGTATAACTGCAACATTTGCAGTCCTCTTGAGGGCAGCCCTCTTTCTCATACTGGCCACAAGCTCTAATTTGGTTGATGCAATGGGCTTTGTCCCACTGAAAACGAGGTAACATTTGATGGTTGAAGTAAGGTTTTAATTTGCTTTTTGGCTGCAGTCTGTCACTAAATATTGTGCAGTTTCAGCAATGATTAATTTCAAGTTATTTCTGAATCACTGATATATATTAGGAGACCAGAGGTTTTTAAAATTAGAATCCCTTTCCAAACACTATAGGCATACCAACAATATTACAGGGACATAATTACTTGGGATGCAAATGTGTGTATTATACCAATCACTTTTCTAGATTATTCAAACTATGCTCCCATATGATAAAATCCATTTAAATAATAGTAGTAAAAACAGTGAAAGCTTTAACTGGTACTCATGGGAAATGGGGATTGCCAGATACTGGCACTCCTGGGAAATGGGGGTTGCACTCATGGGGAATGGTGATGCTGGGTACTCAAGCTTATTGCTGTGTCCCTGCCCCTACCCGGAGGAAAATGTGGTGACCAACCCCCACCTCTTCGGAATATCTGGTGACACTTCCCCTTGCCACAGAGCCATCCTAAGAGGCAGGCAGAAGAGTGGCCAGCTGCCCAGGAGCCCTCCAATAGATCTGGCTCCTATCAGCTTGAGACAGGCTAGGGGGAAGAAAGCACCTGCTGATGACGGCAGGTGGCAGTGCCGGCTGTCAGAAGCCCCACAATGGCCGGAGGTATCAAGCTGGCTGGCTAGACAGGCAGGAGTCAGGCACGTATACCTGAAGATGCGGGGGTATATTGGCTAGGGTTAATGCCAGTTAACAAAGTTTTCTGGATATTCAAGTACCAGATAATAGAGCTTTCACTATAAAAGCTCTTACATTTTTATAGAATCATAGAATACTAGGACTGGAAGGGACTTCGAGAGGTCATTGAGTCCAGTCCCCTGCCCTCATGGCAGGACCAAATACTGTCTAAACCATCCCTGATAGACATTTATCTAACCTACTCTTAAATATCTCCAGAGATGGAGATTCCACAACCTCCCTGGGCAATTTATTCTAGTGTTTGACTACCCTGACAGTTAGGAACTTTTTCCTAATGTCCAACCTAAACCTCCCTTGTTGCAGTTTAAGCCCATTGCTTCTTGTTCTATCCTCAGAGGCCAAGATGAACAAGTTTTCTCCCTCCTCCTTATGACACCCTTTAGATACCTCAAAACTGCTATCATGTCCCCTCAATCTTCTCTTTCTAAACTAAACAAACCCAATTCTTTCAGCCTTCCTTCATAGGTCATGTTCTCTAGACCTTTAATCATTCTTGTTGCTCTTCTCTGACCCTCTCCAATTTCTCCACATCCTTCTTGAAATGCGGTGCCCAGAACTGGACACAATACTCCAACTGAGGCCTAACTAGCGCAGAGTAGAGCGGAAGAATGACTTCTCGTGTCTTGCTCACAACACACCTGTTAATGCATCCCAGAATCATGTTTGCTTTTTTGCAACAGCATCACACTGCTGACTCATATTCAGCTTGTGGTCCACTATAACCCCTAGATCCCTTTCTGCCATTTCTTCCTAGACAGTCGCTTCCCATTCTGTATGTGTGAAACTGATTGTTCCTTCCTAAGTGGAGCACTTTGCATTTGTCTTTATTAAACTTCATCCTGTTTACCTCAGACCATTTCTCCAATTTGTCCAGATCATTTTGAATTATGACCCTATCTTCCAGATTAGTCGCAACCCCTCCCAACTTGGTATCATCTGCAAACTTAATAAGTGTACTTTCTATACCAATATCTAAATCGTTGATGAAGATATTGAAGAGAGCCGGTCCCAAAACAGACCCCTGCGGAACCCCACTTGTTATACCTTTCCAGCAGGATTGTGAACCATTAATAACTACTCTCTGAGTACGGTTATCCAGCCAGTTATGCACCCACCTTATAGTAGCCCCATCTAAGTTATATTTGCCTAGTTTATTGATAAGAATATCATGCGAGACCATATCAAACGCCTTACTAAAGTCTAGGTATACCACATCCACCGCTTCTCCCTTATCCACAAGACTCGTTATCCTATCAAAGAAAGCTATCAGATTGGTTTGACACGATTTGTTCTTTACAAATCCATGCTGGCTGTTCCCTATCACCTTGCTACCTTCCAGGTGTTTACAGATGATTTCCTTAATTACCTGCTCCATTATCTTCCCTGGCACAGAAGTTAAACTAACTGGTCTGTAGTTTCCTGGGTTGTTCTTATTTCCCTTTTTATAAATGGGCACTATATTTGCCCTTTTCCAGTCTTCTGGAATCTCTCCTGTCTCCCATGATTTTCCAAAGATGATAGCTAGAGGCTCAGATACCTCCTCTATTAGCTCCTAAACTAAACCTCACATGTAGGATCAATCCTCCGGGGTTCGATTTAGCAGGTCTAGTAAAGACTCCCTAAATTGAATGCTGAGGGTGTCCCTGTTGGTGCTGCTACTTCTTGCTGCCATGAGGAGCAAGGAAAGTTGATGGGAGCATTTCTCCTGGCCACCACATAGCTGGAGTTGCGTATCTTGCATTGATTTTCTCCACTGGTGTAGACCTGGCCTCAGTGAGTAAATCTGCTGAGTATTCATATATTGCAATGCATATAACTTTGTGATTATATTATTAAGGTTGAGAATGTATTCTCCTTAAAATCAATGTTAATAGAATATTTGTTAAAGGTTAAACTTCAAATTTTCTGAGAATCTAGCATCATATTACCATCCAAATGCCAACTTTAAGTCTGCCCTTATACTCCATTCACCTTCCAGTAGTAGGACAGTCTACCATAACATGGGCTAGTGCAATGGTTTTCAAACTTTTTTTCTCATGACCCAGTTGAAGAAAATGGTTGATGCCCATGACCCAACATAATTTGACTAGAGTGTGGGCTCTGGGGTGGGGCTGAGAATAAGAGCTTTGGGGTGTAGGAGGGGGCTCCAGCTTTGCAGGGGTGTCAGGGCTGGGTCAAGAAGGGCTTAACTTGAGTGGCTCCCAATTAGCAGTGCAGCAGGGGTGCTAAGGCAGGCTTCCTGCCTCTCCTGGCACAGCAGATCATGCTGTGCTCCAGAAGCAGCCAGCAGCATGATCCCAGCCAATGGGAGTGTGGAGCTAGTTTCCAGGGTAGGGGCAGTGTGCAGAGCCCTGTGCGCTCTCCCCCCACCCCACCTAGAAGCTGGGACTGTTGCTGGCCTCTTCTTGGGTGTAACACAGTCTGTGATGCCAGGACAGGCAGGTAGCCTGCCTTAGAACCCCCACTGGTCACCTGATCACCCTGCAGCAATGGGACCCAGTGCCCAACAGCCCATGACCCAGTAATGGGTCACAACCCGTAGTTTCAAAACCACTGTGCTGATGTGGTACATTTAACACTTGTCCACATTTTCCTATTTGTCTTCCTTTTCAATAAAAGGTATTGTTTTTCCCAACTGCATGTACTCTACTAAAGAGCCGTGTGGCCAGGCCTCCCTGACAGTGAGGTGGCCTAGTGGTTAGGCCCCCAATTTAGCGGGGGGGGGGAGGGGTGCAGCCCCTGCTGCTGTTGCCCCAGGCCTGGGAACTCCAGCCTTTTATCTGGGTATAGTTCTTAACTTTGGGGCATGGCCCCCAGGGTCCTAATTTCCCCCTTCTTCACAAGGGTTCCTCATAGGTTTCCCCTCCATTACCCCAGGGAGTAGGGTTGGAGGCTTATGTGCTCTGACAGGTTCTGGCTCAGGTCATGCAGACAGCAAAACCCATTCCTGTCTCATCACTAGTCAGCCCCAACTGAGCCAGGCCCCTTCCTTTTAACCTCCCTCCAGGTCTGGCATTGGCTGCAGGTGAAGTGGGGCAGGGCTAGCTGGGTAAAAAGGCCTTGTTTAGCCCCTGCACTGCTAGGCCCTCTGCTCACTCCTTCACAAACAGTTGAAAATCCTGCATTCCTTTAAGAAGTTATGTCCCGAAAAGCTGTGGTATGAAAATCAGCACTCCAGAACTGCACCAGTTTCAATAAATGGAAAATCTTCCATTCACACTAATGGGAGCAGGAGCTACATCCAAACAAGCTCCAAGGATTTTAACATTAACATACACAGCTTTGTAGGCATATTGAATTGTCTATCATAAGTAATAGCCATTTCAGTTCCAGAATGAAAGCAGATGAAGAGTCCATCAAGTAAAACATATTTTTTTAAATTTGCATTTTCTAATTTGATATCTTGTAAATACAAAATACATTGCTTGTTAGTCAATGTTGCCATGTGCAAATGTATTTGATGGGTGAAACAGACCCCCCCCCCCCCCCCCCCCATCTTATGAAGTTTTACTATACTGAAATATATTCAGAAGAATCGTTGGTTTCATATTAGCTTCAGAAATATAAAGCAGATCACTGTATTTTGTTCATGAGCAAGTCTTTTGTATATATCTTAGAAATTACTGTTTGTGATCAGGCTCCTCCCAGTCTTGTGGTATGTTTCCATTCAAGATTTTCCAATTGCAATGAATCAGCTGTGGTGAAGGAAAGAAGATAAAATTAGGTAATTTAATTTCATCCCTGGATCCCTTGTTAATGCTGATTAATCTTATTATTTAACATTCATATAATCGTAGTACTCTAGGACTCAGATCAGGGCTAGGGCTACACATGATATAAATATAGAGCTAATGAGGGAGTGGGGGGAGGAGGATGGACAAAACAAAGTAGATACCTAGTACTGTACATAATGCTGTGGGCTCTGCTGTTGTAGTCCCCAGTTTTAATTTGGAACAATAAGCCAATTTAGGACTGAGCATTCTAATGCTAGCCCCTAAGATGTAAAATGTTGCAAACAAAATATAATCAAGTTAACTTGCTTCTCTAGTACTTCCTGGCACATTGTAGCCCAAAATGTTAATGGCATAACCAAAATTGATATTGCTGAGTCATTTCCAAAAATGCATTTTTTTGTGCTCACTTATATTGAAGGAAGACAATAGCTTTTTCACTGTTTTGCCATTTCAGTTATGTTTAGATGTAGATTTCAGAAAACAAGCACATTGTCCCTTTGATTCTAAAATAAATTTGCCCGATCTTTAGGAAACAAAATGTCATTTCCAAATAAAGTCACCAGGTGTGAAAAATCACTACAAAATTGTAGAAGTCTACTTATCCATGCTTCAGTTAAACTCCTATGTAGAAGCAGTTTCTTCTCAACTAACAGAGCTGTTCACTGGTGTACAACTGGCAAAATTCCAGAAGGAGAAAATATCCCCAGTGGAAATGATAAAAAGGACTATTTAATCCTAGTTCAGGTTCATGACTAGTTTGAATTTTGGTCTTGTACACCATAATCTAGCAGTTTTAATCAATGCACACTGCTGTTCTTCGGTTCTGTCATAGCCTTAATTCTCTGAGAAGCTTTTAGGCCTATTCAGGTCAATGTTCAACTTCTCAAGGAGACTAAGTCCCCCAGATCTGTTTGCCTGTTTTATAGGAGAAAATATCTTCACACCAGGCAAAAGGAATTGGAAACAAGAAGTTTCACCTTTCAAGGTGCAGTGTATGGTCTCTATTTATACCAGCAGGAAATTGCATGTGTAGCTTTCGTAGGCTGGTTAATAGGGCCAATCCTAAGGGGACTCCAAACAAGCTCTTGTGAAGGTAGAAAGGGCTCTCACGGGTGCAGGTTTGCTCTAGTCTCATTTGTCACTCTCAAAAGTTACTGCTTATTTCTGTTCCTTTAAATTTCAGATAGCTTCTGTCCTCTTGCACTTGCCTAAATATTTGCATTTCGAACTACACGCATTCAAGCCTCTAGCATCCTGTGCTTGCATGTCAATTATGCTATTAGTATTTCTGCCTGCCAATGTGGCAAAGTAAAGATGTGCTTCTCTTAGCACATTTCCTGGGAAATTAAATTAAAAACCAAAGCTCATATTTTGTTGATGAAACTTGTGAAAAATCTCCTATATTTGACTCCATATGGGGCATTAGTCTGTGTTGGGGCAACAAAATGAATAACTAGCACAGTTGTAGTTAGAATAAAAACCACAATTATGTTTGGGGAATTGTAAAGCATTAAGAACATTTATTCAAAAGACTGGGATTTTTTTCTGATTACAAAGAATGGCATTATGAATGATAGAAACATTTTTTCTTATGCCTGGATTCACCATTATTTGTCATTTCGTTAGCTGCATTAAAATAATTGAATCCAAAATTGCCATTGGAGCTTCCAAGTCCAGTTTTAATGGGTAAGACACATTCTAGCTATTTGAATCTAGAACAGTCATCATTCAGCCAAAAAAACCCCACATCATTCTAGAATTAAACTTTAACTGAATTATCTAGCCTATACACTTTCCTAACTAGAAATCAGAAAGTCGGTACAAATACAAACAACTATAAGATTTTTTATTAACTGCTGATGTAGAAATTGAGAAATGGTGTGTAGGAACTGATGAAAAGTCTGAAATGGGATATATAGGAATGAACAATTATTGAGGGGTAAATAAAGATGCAAGGTGAAATGTAAGAAAATGTAAAAGATGGGGTGATGTGGTGAGCAAACAAGAGGTTGGTAGTAGACTTATGGGGTACGTCTATACTGCAGGTCTTGCGCAAGAGTGCATCCACATTGCCCATGTGCTTGAGATGTGCTTTTGCACAAGAGCGTCCATGGCAGTGTGGATGCTCTCTTGTGCAAAAAAACTCTGATGGTCATTTTATCCATAGGGGTTTCTTGCGCAAGAAACCCCTGTTGCCTGTCCACGCTGCCTTCTTGCACAAGAGTTCTTGCGCAAGAGGGCTTATTCCTCGTGGGGAGAGGAATAACTCTTGTACAAGAAGCCTTCTGTTCCGACGCTTTACTGTAAATTTACTTGTGCAAGAACGCATGTGCAGTGTAGATGCTCCGCAAGTTTTTGCGCAAGAACGTCTGTTCTTGCGCAAGAAGCCAGCAGTGTAGACGTAGCCAGGCTGTTTAACAGAAAGGTTCATTTTCCCGTGCCATTATTTCTGTTTGGTGCTGCATGTTTCTTATTGTATTATTGGGGGTACACTTTGCCTCTCTGTAGGGAGTATTTTGTCTTTTCATTTTGCACTAGAGTGAAAATTATATTTCCACTTATTTAGGAGAGGGCTTAGTACTTTGATTGCAGAAAGTGTTTTACCTCTGCCAACCTGTATCTGTGAACATTCCAGTTGTATTTTTTTCTTTTATTTTTATTGAGAATTTTATTCGTATTTACAAACATGCAAGTCACTTGGACAATGAAACAGGAAAAAAAGTTAAAAACCCAGAGATTGGAAATAATTCATTGAAAAGCGAAAACTAAATGGAGTTAGGAAAAAGTAAAAAAGAAATGGATGTTTGAATTATGCAAAACTTCCTTACAGTTATAATACATGCATTTTCCCCACATACTTCCAAAAATTCTTCTATAGCTCCTGAAACCATTAAACTGATGTATCAGCCTCTAAAAATAGGTTATTTCTCTATGCACTGAAACAAATCTTTAATATTGGTAGATCTAGATTTCACTATTTCCATAGTAAATGTTTTTCACCCATTATGGGCCAGAATTATAGCACCTCTAAAACAATGCAGCTCCACTGAGGTCAGGAGAGCTTGTCTACACTGCAGCATAGTGTTGGCAGTATTTAAAAGCCTTATTGAAGGCACAGGAACAAACCATCCCAATGGGCAGTAAGAAAAGCAAATATGGTAGGTGACCAGATTGGCTTACCAGGGAAATCCTTGGTGAGCTTAAACACAAAAAGGAAGCTTACAAGATGTGGAAACTTGGACAGATGACTAGGGAGGAGTATAAATATATTGCTTGAGAATGCAGGGGAGCAATCAGGAAGACGAAAGCACAATTGGTATTGCAACTAGCAATTCCAAAGCAGCTATCAAAGTATGTGAAGGGTACAAGAAAGGTTTCTACAGTCATGTTAGCAATAGGAGGGTGATCAGACAAGGTGTGGGGCCCTTACTGCATGAGGGAGGTAACCTAGGGTACGTCTAGACTACATGCCTCTGCCAACAGAGGCATATAAAATAGGCTACCCGACATAGTCAGTGAAGCAGGGATTTAAATATCCCCGGCTTCATTAAAATAAAAATGGCCGCCGTGCCGTGTCGGCTCAGCTGATTGTCGGCACAGCGCGGCAGTCAAGACATGGATAGGTCGACAGGGGAACCCTTTGTCGACCGCTCCTGTAAACCTCATTTCACAAGGCATAAGGGAGCAGTTGACAAAGGCTTCCCCTGTCGATCGATCCGCGTCTTGAGTGCTGCGCTGTGCCAACAATCAGCTGAGCCGGCACAGCACGGCGGCCATTTTTATTTTAAAGAAGCTGGGGATATTTAAATCCCTGCTTCATTGACTATGTCGGGTAGCCTATTTTACATGCCTCTGTCAGCAGAGGCATGTAGTCTAGACATACCCCTAGTGACAGATGATGCGGGAAAAGCTGATGTACTCAATGCTTTTTTTGCCCCTGTCTTCACAGACAAGGTCAGCTTCCAGACTACTGAGCTAGGCAACACAGTATGGGAAGGAGGTGGGCAGCCCTTGGTGGAGAAAGAACAGGTTAAGAACTATTTAGAAAAGCTAGACATACACAAATCCATGGGTCCAGATTTAATGCATCCAAGGGTACTGAGGGAGTTGGCAAATGTCACTGCAGAGCCTTTGGCTATTATCTTTGAAAATTCATGGAGATCAGGAGAGGTCCCAGATGATTGGAAAAAGACAAATGTAGTGCCCATCTTTTAAAAAGGGAAGGACAATCCAGGGAACTATAGACAAGTCAGCCTTACCTCAGTCCCCAGAAAAATCATGGAGGGGATCCTCAAGGAATCCATTCTGAAGCACTTGGAAGAAGGGAAAGTGATCAGGAATAGTCAACATTGATTCACCAAGGACAAGTCATGCCTGACCAACCTGATTAGCTTCTATGATGAGATAACTGACTTTGTGGATATGGGGAAGTCAGTGGATGTGATACACCTTGACTTTAGCAAAGCTTTTGATACGGTCTCCCACAATATTCTTGCCAGCAAGTTAAGGAAGTATGGATTGGATAAATGTACTGTAAGGTGGATAGAAAGCTGGCTAGATCGTCAGGCCCAACGGGTAGTGATCAATGGCTCTATGTCTGGTTGGTGACTAGTTTCAGTGGAGTGCCCCAAGGATCGGTTCTAGGGGAAGGTTTTGTTCAACATCTTTATTAATTACCTGGATGAGGGAATGGATAACACCCTCAGCAAGTTTGTGGATGACATTAAAATGGACGGGGCAGGGAGGGGGGCGGGGGATAGAGAGATGTTGGAGGGTAGGGATAGGGTCCAGAATGACTTAGACAAATTGGAGGATTGGGCCAAAATAAATCTGATGAGGTTCAAGAAGGACAAGTGCAGAGTCCTGCACTTGGGATGGAAGAATCCTAATCACTGTTATAGGCTGGGGGACCGACTGGCTAAGTAGTGGTTTAGCAGAAAAGTACCTGGGGACTACAGAGGATGAGAAGCTGGATATGAGTCAACAGTGTGCCCTTGTAGCCAAGAAGGCTAATGGCAGATTAGGGTGCATTAGGAGGAGCAGTTCTAGAGAAGCTATTATTCTCCTTTGTTCAGCAGTGGTGAGGCCACACCTGGAGTATTGCATCCAGTTCTGGGCCCCCCATTACAGAAAGCATGTGGACACATTGGAGAGGGTCCAGCAGAGGGCAACCAAAATGATTAGGGGCCTGGAGCGCAGAGAAGGGAGGGGGCGGGATTTGATAGCAGCCTTCAACTTCCTGAAAGGAGGTGCCAGAGAGGATGGAGAGAGCTGTTCTCAGTAGTGACAGAAGGCAGAACAGGAGACGTGGACCAATCGTGGCTGAATTTGCTGCCCTGGGGTTCCCAAACTGCGATGGAGCCATAGATGGGACCCACATACCGATCCTCACACCTGAGCATCAAGTGGCCCAGTATATTAATCAAAAGGGCTACTTCTCCATGGTGCTGCAGGCCATGGTTGACCACCATAGACACTGCACAGACATTTTTGTCAGGTGGTTGGGCAGGGCACACGATGCCCACGTCTTTGGGAACTCTAGCCTGCTTACCCCTGGGGCACAGAGCTAGCGAGGCTCCCCGTGGGACATCTGTGCCCCTGCAGGAAAGGGCCCACTGTCCAGGCCTCAGATGGTCTTGCTCGAAGCACATCACCTTCATCTGACCAAGACCTTTTAGTGTTGGCTCAGAGATAAGGGATAGGCTTCATACACAGTGTCTCCTGGGATGACTGCCCTTATCTCTGTTCTTCAAACCTTGACCAGCTGCAAGTGGACCACGAGCCACATCTGCCACGCCAGCTTCCCGATCCTGCAAGACCCACAGGTGTTGCAGACCCCGCAATGACCTCAAACATATAGCCCATCTCCGTTCCCTATAGTGGTCTCTGGAGCAGCAGGACTATAGGTTGGACACGGACCTGGAGGAGCGCCCTGCTGACTGGGAGCTGCGCTGCACCACGTGGCAGGAGCTGTCCCAGGAGGCCCGGAGCATGTGCACTATATACAATACCACCATCAACTGCCTAGTCACCATGATTAAATGGGTCAGTGGCCACCCCCTTGCACCTGCTCCTTCCCAAGTCCGCACCCATTCCTGCTCCTCTGAATTCTCCCTGATGACAGGAGAGGGATCACGTGAGGATTACGTTGTGTTCCCTCCCTCTGGGGCATCTGGCATTGGCCACTGTCGGCAGACAGGACACTGGGCTAGATGGACCTTTGGTCTGACCCAGTATGGCCATTCTTATGTTCTTATGTTCCCCCTAGCCCTCCACCAGGCCTGGCCTTTGGGCAAAGTGAGCGAGGTGATCACCTTGGGCCCTGTGCATTCAGGGTCCCACGGCTCCATGCATTCAGGGCCCTGAGCTGCCTAGCTCCCGGCCCCGCCCGGGAGCGAGCTGCACAGCTCAGCGTGCTGCGTTGGGCCCCACACACTCTTTGGCCAGGCCTGACCTCCACCATGGCCACCGAGGGCTCCACAAATGAGGCAGTGGGGCCACCCAAGGCAGGCGCCAGTCCCAGCCCCATCCCTGAGCCCCACCTTCCCCTTCCTCCCTTCTCCTCCCTGCTCTCAGGTTCTTTCCCCAGTCCTTCCCCAGTTCTAGATTTCCCAAATAAAAACCAGACAGTTCATTCTTTCAACAGAAAAAGGTCTTGTTTATTTTATCAGCAGTGGAGGGGGGCAGGGAGAAAGGTGGGAAGGAAGGGCAGGGGAAGGGAGTGGTGTGGGAGGAAAGGCCCATTGGGGCACTGCAGAGATCCTTTGTGCGGAGGCCCGAGGGAGAGTGTCATAGATGTCCTTGTCTGAAACTCTCCCTAAGAGCTTCTCAGATGCACACAGCCCCCTGATGGGTCTGTTGTATGGCAGCCATGCACAGCTGTTGAAAAGCCCTTGCGAGCTGGTCTGCCTCCGCCTGTCTCCCCGCCCCTGGCACGAATGTCTCTCCCTTCTTTTAACAGATCCTGCCACTACTTGGGGGATGTTACACTTGTCGAGGTCCAGCCAGATGAGGAGACAACGAAACCTTCCTTTGCAGGCCCTGCTGAGCCTGGCATTTAAAAGTTCCTTGCTTTGGTCAAGGTGTCCAGTGTAGGGCTTCATAAGCCAGGGGAGCAGAGGGTAGGCCGCATCCCCCACAACGCACATGGGCATGACCACATCCCTGGCCCTGATGGTGCGGTCAGGGAAAAAGTGTTATTGTGCATCCTCTAGAAGAGGCTGGAGTTGTGGAATATGCGGGTGTCGTGCACCTTCCCCAAGCACCTGACAATGATGTTGGTAAACCAGCCTCGGTGGTCCACGACAGCCTGCAGGACCATGGAAAAGTACCCTTTCTGGTTGATATAATCCAATGCCTGGTGGTTGGGGGCCCAGATGGGGATGTGGGTGCCATCAATGCCCCCCACAATTGGGGAAGCCCATGGTGGCAAAGCCAGTGACAATGGGGTCCACATTGCCCAGGATGACAACCCTGCGCAGCAAGATGGTGTTGATAGCCCTCACCACCTGTAGGAGACAAACAGAGAATCACAGGGTTGCCAGAGCCCTCGGGATGCCCCCAAGTCCAACCTTCCTTCCCACACACCAGGATCAACCCCTACTTACCCCATCCCCTGGAAGGGCTTTGTGAAGGCGGGACTGAAAAAGCTTCCACCCCCACTTCCTTAGGGAACCCCATTCCAGTAGTTCACCACCCTCCCAGGACAATAGCAAGACAGTCATACCTGCATGAGCATGGCTTCCAAAGTGCGAGGGCTACCTTCTTCTGGAGAGGGGTGGCAAGTCACATGTAGGTGTCCCATCACCTGAGGGTAGGGGTGAGCCACTCATACAGTTCCAGGAAGGTGTGTGCACATGCAGAAGTTCTGGAGCCACTGCTGGTCATCCCACTGCTCCATGATGATCCAGTTGGAACTGATGTCCTCTCACCAGAAGTGGTGGTGCACAATGTGCAGGGGAGAGTGGGAGGGGCTGTGCTGCATGAGCAGCACATGGAGAGAGGAGAGGAAGTGCTCCGCAGGGAGCAGTGGCTCCTGTTCCTGCAGAGCCACGAGGGCAGCCCACAGTAACTGCACCAGGAGTTGCAGCAGCATGTCTAAGGTCTGGCTCCATGCCTGGGAGTGCTGTGGCATCTGCAAGGGTAACCAGAGCATGCAGTGAGATGAGTTTACTATCCCTAAAGAAGGTAGGCAAAGGTGAGGAGCCTGAGACACAATTATGCAGGGGGGAGGGGGGGTCCCTTTAAGCACGAGCCTCAGATAGCCTGAGGCAGCAGTTACAAAAAGTGACTGCTGTCCTGATGCCCTGACTGAAGTGCTTCCTGACTGAATTAAATGCTGTTCAGTCTCCAATCAGTGTGGACTCTCTATTTCAAAATAGCTATTTCTGGAGTTCTCATTATGAAATAGCTTATTTCAAAATAAGCGCGTAGTGTAGCCATACCCTCACTTTACACCTGCTCAGGGTCTGGCTCTATATCACTGCCTGCATTTCACTTCAGTAGTGATTTGTTCTGAATTTCAGTGAAATCAAGCAGGAGTATTAGTAAAAAATGTTGGAATCTTTAATTTTCCTTGTGTTAGTATCCCTGTTGTAGTGAACAAAAGTACTTGCATGAGCAAGGATTTCACAGTTGAATCCTTAGTTTTCTAGACTGAGAAATTACTGTTCCTACTACTATTTCCATTATCTATACTATTTTATGCTAAATAACCTGTATTAGCAGGTATGTCCACAGCACATGCCCAATACCAGAAACATCTGCCCAGTCCTCTGCAGTAGATCATCTTCAGAAAGGATATGTTTTAACAAATCCAATATACAATTTTGAACTAGTCTTTCTCCAGCTAAATTCTGAGTATGTCTGCATTAGAAATTTTTTTTGAAATAAATAAAATTGATTTAATAACTCAAAATAACAAAAAATCAAAATAGCATGTCCACACTACGGGGAAGCCTCAAACTTAGTCCGAGGCAGGCTCCATTAATGTGGATACGCTATCTCGACTTAGATTCCTAGGAAGCACTGGGGAGTAATTAGTTCAAATTGCTCTGGGGAGTAGTTATTTCAAAATAGTGGCACTGAAGCGTTCACACTATTGCTATTTTGAAATAACTATTTTGAAATTAGTGTTATTCCCCAAGGAAAGCAGGAGTACAGATTTCAAAATAACCAGCCCCTTATTTCAAAATAATGGGTTTGGTAGTGTGGACACTCTGCTTATTAATTCAACCTGAGGGGTTATTTCTAAATAAAGCCGTAGCGTAGACCAAGGTTGAAGTGTTTGCAGAAATCTTTCCCACTCTTTGCTAGTGAAAGTTATATTTAAAAAAGTTTCAAATTGAAGTCTTCAATTAATCATGTTGGTGTTCATAACTTAATTTTGCAATGTGCTTCAAAGCAACTGTGTTCCCCCAAACACTTTTGTAACAGTGCTGAACAAAAGACTGTCTAGTTTGGTGCAAAGTTATATATATGATGACATAGCAAAATTTGAAATATGATTGCGGGGGGCTGTGTACATAATATGTTTCCTTTGCAAGTTTGACCTAGAAGCATTAATAGATTGTGAACTGTTTAGTCCCAATGGAGAGCTCATTAGAAGTAGTCTGAAAAGAGACTTCTGGCGACATCAAACAACTCAGAAATCAATGACAGTGCAATTCTAGTGGAGTTGCATTTTCAGTGAACAGCAAGGGCAGTCTGGGAATAGAACTGCTGCCCATTTTATATGAAGAAAGTATGTTCCCCACCTTTATGACAAACTCAAGAACCTTAAAGATCTTCAGAGAGGCTACATCTAAACTACAAGGTTTTTACACAAAAACGGCCGTTTTTGTGCAAAAACCCATGGAGCGTCCACACCTCAAGCGTGTTTTTGTGCAAGAAAATCTATAGTCAATCAACAGAACAGAGGGCTTTTTGTGGTGTAAGTATACCTCCTTCTACGAGACATAACTCCTTTTTGCGCTTCAGCTCTTGCACAAAAAGGCATGTGTGGTCGCTCCGCAGGGGTTTCTTGGGCAAAAAGAGCCTATCCAAAAAAGCACAGGTGCTCTGATGGCTATTCTGTGAATGGCAATCAGATATTTCTTGTGCCAGAGTGTCCATGCAGTGTAGACGTAGCCAAAGATTTTTCCTCCAAAGATCTTGTGGAGGAAGGTGGTTCAGTATTTGGTAAGGATTCACTAATGCAGTTCAAAGATAATTTCAAGGATTTCATATTTGCCAGAACATTGTCAGTAATTACGCTTTACAATGTTTCTTCCCCTCTATTTTCTGGGGTTTGTTTTAACTTTCTGAGGACTAGTTCTGGATTAAAAAATTGTGTAATGAAGACACTAGAATATATATGAGTCAACACTAGAGGAGCTTCTTTTGCTCTATTTCACATATGCTAGCTGGCATAATTGTTGGCTATGAATAATAATATCCATTCTACAACATATTTCCCACTGCCCTTCCCCTGCTGTTAAAATGGAGAGTTTAATGATAGCTTGTTTTAATTATGTTACTCCACCCCTGCTGTTAGCCACTTTGGTGTCTTAAGATATATAGCATCTAGCTCACAAAGGGACTGATTATTCTGGAACTCTGTTACTGTGCCATACCAAATAGGTGCACTCTTAGAAGAGGTGGTTTTCGCAGCATTAATATTATTGTTCCTAAAATTCCAATTACATTGTAGTGTAATTAAAAAGTTGAGGTGAATTGAAGGCTGGAGAGGAATGTGCATGTATGTGTTATTTTATGGGCTTAATCACTTGCATTTGGGGATATCTGATACCTGTGGGTAGAAACAACAACTCTGATCCTCAAAGTAATTCTGCACTCCATTACACCATTTTTGAAGTCACAGGAGCCACACCAGCAGAAAACCACTGTAATGGAGTGGAAATTCAGGCCCAAGAATCACAAACTGCAACCCAGGAGGAATTGTGGGAAAGCAGCCTACGCAGGCTATGTCTACACTACAGAGTCTGGGAACACGTCTGCTCTTCTCACATTTTTTGTGGAAGAGCAGATGCGCTCTTTCAGAAGCCCTGTAAACCTTGTTTACATGAGGAAGAAGGGCTCTTTGGAAAGAGGAGGTTTTTCTGAAATTTGGCTTAGTGTAGACGGGCCTCAATTTGTGTACCTTTTTCCAAAAAAAGAAGTGTAGTGTAGACATAGCCTCAGACACAATTGGGCCCAAGAGATTGTAACTGGAGCTGGAGACTGCTAAAGCACAAGGAAGCCCTGACTTCCCCTTATGTGCTGGCCTCATCTTGGAGGAGTGGTATAGACTTTATCACACTGGCTCTCTACTTACAATTTGAGATTATAAAAAAGTTTTACATCCATAGTTTCCTTAGCAAACTTTCTATACAATATTTTACTTCTGGTTGTTTCTTTTGCTGATGGATCTGAATGATGAGCTATGAACTCTAACCTTGAAACAAGCTATTCAAAGTTCTGAGTTTTGCCTCTCTTCTATCTCCTTCATCCATGAATCTGGGCAAACACTAACATAGCTTTTCACTCGTGAGTCAAGACTTTGTAAAGGAGTCTATCAGCTCTCCACTCCATGATGGGTGCAGGTGGTTACTCCATTGAAATATAATATACTCACGGGCTTTCCTCATGACACTCACTGACAGAGAAACCCTAAACACAAAGGGTACATGTACACTCCTTATGGCAGGAATCAGAATGTCCTGGACATACACTACATACCCCAGCGTGCATATAAATAGAATTTTACAATGCCATACTGCTTAGGCAACTAAAGCCATGCCTGAACTACAGGGTATGTACCCTACACTGCTTTCTACACACCCAACCAATGTCTCCCCCATCTATACTATCTTTTTTAGCAGTGCCGTGTCCTGCTGCCTCCCTGCTAACTGAGCCTTTCCTCACCACATTTCCCCTGCTAATGTCTTTCACTGCTATGCAGTACAGTATAGACACACTTTGCTCTATGGTGTGATGGGTAGATGTGTGCGTGTGTGTGTACATGGGCAGAGTGTTTGCACCTTTCACGCTACCACTGCTGCCATTGTAGATGAGGCCTAACTGTAGCAGATGCTCAGGCCTGTAAAAGAACAATAAAAGATCATTAAAAGTTTTAAAAAAATCTTCCTTTTTCATAAACAAGTCTAGGACTATTAAAAATAAACCCTATGTGTATGTAGTGACCCATGACTCTGCCCTGCAGCTCTTACTCATGGGTTGTTTGTGTAAGGGCTGCAGAATTGAACAATGAGCTGGGTTCATAACAGTAGTCACTATTAACATAATTCTATTCAGTGGGTCAATAGTCTACTTATTTTTTACACTTCAAATTCTTAAGTCTAAGGTAGATAATTTCCCAGAAAGAGTTCTGTTTGGGTTGGCACATATAGTAAACCCATAACTAACTGATCTGGATTTGGACCCAAAATACTCTCCTATTTGTTATTTAGTTTATGTAAATGAAGTTAAGGTTTAAAACAGTATAAATTTCTTTTATACTGTAAGACCAATGTATATACAAGACATCATGAATGTGAAAAATATTTACTGTTTTGATATTATACATTATTGGAATTCATTATCAGATGTATTTGAACATGGTATATCTTCAAACAATATACTGGTAGGCTGCATCTAGACTGGCAAGTTTTTCCGCAAAAGCAGCCGCTTTTGCGGAAAAACTTGCCAGCTGTCTACACTGGTCGCTGATTTGCGCAAGAACACTGACGATCTGATGTAAGATTGTCAGTGTTCTTGCGCAAATACTATGCTGCTCCCGTTCGGGAAAAAGCCCTCTTGCGCAAATGTATTTGCGCAAGAGGGCCAGTGTAGACAGCTCAGGACTGTTTTGCGCAAAAAAGCCCCAATGGCGAAAATGGCGATCAGGGCTTTCTTGCGCAAAACCGCGTCTAGACTGGCACGGACGCTTTTCCGCAAAAAGTGCTTTTGTGCAAAAGCGTCCGTGCCAATCTAGACGCTCTTTTCCGCAAATGCTTTTAACGGAAAAGTTTTTCCGTTAAAAGCATTTGTGGAAAATCATGCCAGTCTAGACGTAGCCGTAAAGTATAACATACCCTTATAATATGGATTCAATGTTATTTATTCATTTTTAAGTGAATTTTGCATTGGATTGAGAGCTGAAGATGCATGAAAAAAGTATTGCATAGGCAACAAAAATGCAAAACACTGCACAGGCAAGAACAATACAAGCTTCTCTCAAACTTCCCCACGATTTTATCTCACTCATGATGCAGAGATCACTTCTACAGTACTGAGGAAATAAAGCAAAGTCTATTGCATTCAATGATAAGAATGCCAGTATTGGTAACTGTATTTATTTAATCCTCTGTTTACTAAGACCACCAATTTGATTTTTAATATATCTGTGCTGCTGCATTTTTATGTATAAAATGCTTAAGTATTAATTACTGTAGATATGCAATACATACCAATATACACAGCTTGTTGAGACTATTTTTTAACTTGGAATGTATCTCGGTGAATGGGTGAGAAAAATACTTGGAAATAATGATGAATAAGATTGAAGCCTAAAGGAGTTAATGGGCTGATTTCCATTTTCAAAAGAGCTCTTCAAAGACTTTTATCCTTTATCCTGCCAGCATGCTTTTCCATTTGCAAAGTAAAATCCCCATGCATATCTCCAGATGCAGACTTTGCTTTCTACACACTAGAGGAAAAGGGAAGGCTAGCATTCAGCTTAGCCTATGAAACAAAAAAACGAAATAACTGTCAGGAGCAAATGATACACATTTCAAATAAGCAAGGAGTCAAAAGGCTTACAAAATATCTTTTCAAATATTTAGTTACCCAAGAATCTGCAACTGTATTGAAATAGTGCTATATGTAAGTGGCCTGCCAGTGAAGGTTCTATTGTATTGTGCAACCATGTGCAAGCAACAGAAGGATGTGATCCAAAAACTATTTATTGAGTGCATAAAATGCTTTTAATTCTGTCTGAAAACGGCTAGTGACAACTGCATGGGTAGTGAGAGCAAAATCTTCAAAGTATATGAGCAAATACCATACAATGAGAGCATGGGACTGGAAACTGAGCCTCTGTTTGCTAAACAACAATATAGTGCATTACTGTATTACTAGATCAGAATACCAGCCCTAACAAACATTTGAATTCAATATTTAAATAATCAACTGTTTCATTTCTAAGTCCCCCACTTTAACAGAGTACCTAAGAATGTGCCTAATTTCAAGCATGTTATTTGTCCCAGTGCTTATGTACCTTACTGCATTAAGACCTAACAGCAGTTTGTAGAGTTAAAAGCAATTTTCCAAAAATAATACGAAAAACGCCCACCTTCTCCCTCCTTCACAACACTTTAATGTTTTTGTATAAAGGCCATACCCTTAGATGAATCATCTTGTTATGAAAAAGAACATGAAGAAACACTTTATTCTTGCAGATACTCATTAAACCAGGGATCATGCAAGATGCCAAATCCCTTCGTCTCAGTAAAGCCTGTTTTGCAGAAGGTGCTCAGCAACTCAGGTGTATTTATTTTTCCATACTTTATACCAAGAGGCTACAGCTTAATAATAAAATGAACCTAGTTTCCTTTAACTGTGCTACACAAGGAACTGCCAGGTTATGCTGCCATTATTATCTTCTTACATAAGTCTGATGTGAGAAGGGCAAAGGAGCAGCAGTTGTAAATTAAACTCCACCTATATATCTGTCCATTTTCATTGGGTTTGTGAATTGGTGTGTGATCACTTAGCTCGCAGATCACCAGATGAAAAGAAAGTGAAATAAATTTCAAGAGAACCTTCAAACACTCAGAATAACAGAAACCATTAGGTGGATATAAATACAGTACAAGACAGAACAGTGTTAAATATAAAAGCAAAGTAAATGTCTACTGTAATGGAAGAAAAATAAAGAAAGCAACTGATTATTATCATCATTACTACTGAACCATAGCAAAAATGTAAGATTTTTTTCTCTGTGTCCATGAAGTCAAGATTATTTTGAAATGAACAGAATTTTAAAGAGACTATATCATTACTTGCTAAATGTAAATCTTGATCTACAGTACCTTGTTTGCTAAATCTTTTTGCAAAATCAATGTTTTTAATTAATTATGTACTGGTTGAACCTCTCTTGACCTTTGGGACCTGACTGGTGCCCAACCAGGGAATTTGACCAACCATGGGAGGTCAATATTGCCTAGCAACATTATCAACACTTCCGCTGCTTACTGGGCTCTTAGAAGATATAGGGGTAAATTAGACTTAAATAACAGTACAGATCACTGAGAGCTATGACTGGTGACTGTTAACAAACTTTATGGGTCCATGGGAAACTTGGCCAACCCATGATAAGAAGGCATCCAGATAACTAAAATCACAGATTTTGCCAGACCTGAGTGTGCTGGACTAGAGAGGTTCAACCTGTATTAGTTTTTTTTGTGCGCAAAGAAGTATTTTGCTTCCTTTCCCATTGCCCTATTAAAATGTGTATGCCACAAGTCCAATACTCACAAGCATGGCCTTTTCATCCCCACAATCTCCATTATAAAGGGGTTCCCCTAATATGAGGAAGTTCGAAATGTTAAAACAAAATTGTAGCTTTTTTTTAATGTTTCTAGTCTAATGTTTTTTAATGTTTCTTAGCAAGATTGCCTTGAAAATTTAAACTGATGTTAAAAAGTAGTTGGGCTCTGCTTGTGCAGCAGGAGTTGGCAGGGAAGATCTAATGATTACCACTTCATACAAGCACTTTTGAGTCAGTTAAATTTGGAACGTATTCCAAAGAATCACTTCTCTCTCTCTCTCTCTGCCAGGCATTAGATAAGTTATATTGGGGGAGCATAACAAAACACTGTTCTACAGGCTCACTCAATGATAAGCAGCTCTAAAATAAATACTGTGTTGCCTCCGAAAGTCAGCAGGAGCTACTGGGTACACAGTAATATTGAAAAGCAGGACATCTAGTTAATTATTCAATATAGTTTTGTGTAAAAGAACAAGATTTTGAGGCTCCATAATTTTTACAGTCATTTTTGTCTATACCTATTGGACACTTGAAATCAGTTTCTTCATTATAGGTTAGTAGGGTTGTCACCATCTGTTGGGCATAGGATTTCTTCAGTGAAGGACTCTTGGAGAGTCAATCTCATCAGATTTGGATGGGTTTGTATAATAATGGAAGCTGCTGGGGGCTCAGTACTTTTGAAAACCAGTCCATTTATTTAGAAGCCTAAACACAGACACCCTTTAGACACCTTTTTAAAAAATATACAAATGCTCAATAGAACACACTTTGGTAATATTCCTGAGCCAGCTGAGCTGAAATATATGTAATCACAAATGAGGAAAATCACCCCCTACTTTCAGAGAGATCCTAAAATATAGTAAAAGGGCTTAATCCAGCAACCTTCATTCAAATCAGCAGGACCATTTCAACAACTCGTGTGACAATGAGCTTGTTGTGCAAGACAACATTGCAAAATCAGGTTCAAGGTACTGTCCTCATTAAAACTGTAAACGAAAATATTAATGTTAATAAAATGGTAGAATTAAATTTTGATTACAATTTTGTGTAAACATTTTTGTTAAACTCTCACCAGCAGCAGATATTTCTATTTCAGAACAGAATGTTTTCCTTTTCATTAATGGCATATTTAGAGAAAATTAAGAGATCCTAACTGTCCTTATTGTTTTGATTTTAGATCTCAGACATCACAGAAGAAATTATGTCTCTTTTTTCTACTATGTAGTGCAGTGCTGGACACATGCAGCCCAGGAGCTGGATCCTGCCTGCCTAACAGTTTGATCTGGCCCACAGACTGCATCTGGGTGCTTTCTATTTATATCCTGCTGCCTGTGCCACCAAATTTCCAGGCAGTGGCTCAGGCAGTAGGATCCTATTTAAATGGCTCCCAGTCGCGGGGCTACCTGACAGGGGCCAGAGCCACATACCTTTTAAATAGCTGCAGCAACCCAGCAGCTGCTAGGCAATGCGGTAGTGGTGGGGCCAGGAGTCAGGAGCCCTTTATTGTGTTTTTAATTCAAAGACTCCAGCCCCAGACAACTCTGGGGGGAGACTAGTCCCCAGCCCTGTCCCTTCCACCACAGGCTCCACCCCTTTTGGGGGTGGAGCTGGCCACGTCCACATAGGAAAATTCATTAAGTGGCCCCCCTGCAAAAATTATTGTCCAACCCTCATATAGGGCAATAGCTTGAGAGTATTACTTGTAGGAATCTTCTAACAGAGACTCTGATTAAATTATTTCAACTTCTATTAATTTGTAATGATTTACGATCTTCCATTTTGTGTTAGCTCAACAAAACGATGGTAGATTGTGTAACTTGGTTTTGTAGCAGCCAAGCTAATTTTCATGGTATGTCTGAATTTTTTGTAATAGTGGAGAGTAAATTGCATATAAATGAGTCCTTGCACACCCATTCAACTCTCTGCCTGATTTGTTATTGTTGTACTTGGACCTCCATAGTATTTGTTTCTTATAATTAAAAACAAATACACCCTTAGCATGGATTAATTTTTATTTGCTGCATCAGGTTTATTTATTCAGATCTTCACCTTCCAAAGAAAGGGGATGCAAAATTTAAAACAAAAAAGCCTATCAATATACCTTAATCATGGAAACATGAATTATGATTAGGCTCTAGAAGTGTCAATTCATGGAGTCTGAACAGCTGGTACCTAGGGAGCCAAGAATTTTAGATGAATAAGTCCCTTAGTAATGATAATATAACTGCTCTCTGTAGAGTCATTGAAATATTCATTATGCAACCTTCACACACACTGAAGTCAAGAGGGCTACATATGGAGTTAGGAACTACTCAATGTAAGGTACTGAATTTAAGGAATGATGCTCTAGAGTCTAGAAATACCAAAAAAAAGCACAATTTTAAATAGCATAAAATGGTTTCACACAAGGCATGCACACTGCACTAGAATATCTCTGGGATGTAATGGAAACATAGATTCCAATCCTCCAAATATGAAGATGGACCCCTACATAATTGTAGTGAGGCTTCACATAGGTGTAAAGGTCTGCTTGTATGAACCACTTGCAGGATTAAGCCCTTAGCCACTCACCTACTTATTGCTTTGTGTGGCAAGCTAAAGATATTTCATTTTAAAATACATGCTAAATGCAAACACTTATGCATGTGCATAACTTTACCACTGTGAATAGACCTTTTGAAATTAATATTTGTATTCTCTAGTACAGTGCCTGTATTCTAGTTCAGCAGGCCTCCAAGATAAATTTAAGCAACACATTTCTGAAATTTTAGTTTGAATTATCAGCAATTCATTAAAAATGATTTAAGAATTAAGTGTGCACTGCTCCCTCCCCATTTATTACCCAAAGCCATGTTATTCTTATTTTTTGTGGAATGGCTTACAATCTATTCTACACTACAGCAAAATCCAAAAGTAATCTCAGACCTGCCAACATTTACTCATTTGGTGAGAACTATACCCATTTGGGTTGAAATTGTGCAACACTTAACTCATGCTGGTGAGCACTTACTCATATTATTCCTATTTAATTTCATAGCACAATTCGGGTAAGTACTCACCCAGTGTAAGGATTGCAAAATCTAGCTGTCTGCATTAATTTTAAATCTGCTTTAAAAAAAAAAAAAACCCCTCATAAGGGATTTAGTAGTGTTTCACCCAGTTAAAACAATACTGAGTAACAGCTGGATCATCCCTCTAGACAGTCTTCCCTCTGCAGTCTTCCTCACTATCAGCTTGCCAATTACCAACCAAAGCTACTTTTCTCTGTAAGATTTGAAAATTACAGTTAATTTTATTCTAAATGCATGACATCAGAGCCAGCATCTAGAGGATCTCTAGCTCTTCTTTGCATGTTGCCATAACAAATCTGCTTTCAGTGATTGATGCTGTTAACTGTCCAGGCGCTCTTCCTGTAAGAGCAATGTTCTTTCTTTGCCTCTAGTGTAATTTGTCCCCTTTTTCTCTAGTCTATTTACAATGAGAATTCCGCCTGCAAAAGCACTAAATGGTCGGGCAGGATTTTCAGAGACAGAAAAAGGAGTCCCTCCACTGGCTGTACCCTGCCTGCTACAGACGGGGTATCTGAAAAGAAAATTTGTCCTCCTCCTCTCAGACGGGGTATCTGAAGAAAACTCTTCCAAAAAAATCAAAGACAGAGAGGCTTATGCCTTCAAAGACATCTTCCCCCTAGCAGACTCTCTCATCTCCTATGACAGCTCAGAAGGATTTCCCCGTTAAATGCACCCTTCCCACCAGCACTGGTGGTTACTGGTTCTTCCCCAGAGAAACACTCACGCCCCAACACACGGGGTGTTTTTTTTATTGCATATGTTGTCCACTCCCCTCCCCCGTTTCAAGCACTCCGCGCCCCCGAAACCTACCTCGCAGCAACGCGTGGGGACACTCTGCTCCTCCCAACTCACCCTGTAGCTCGGGGCGCGGACACTGCGCACCCTACAGCCCCGCGTGGGGACACACTGCCCCGCACCAACCACACTACTCCGCGTGGGGACACTGTCCCTCCTCATCTACCCCACAGCCCCGCGTGGGGACACACTGGCTCTCAACTCACCTTGCTGCCTGGCGCGTGTACAGTGCGCACCCCACAGCCCCACACCAACCCCACTACTCCGCGTGGGGACACGCTGCCCCCGCTAGGCCACCCCACAGCCCCGCGTGGGGACACGGCTGCCCACCCCACCGCACAGCCGGGTGCGGGGACGCTGCCCGCCCCACGGAGTCTCTCAGCCCAGGCTGCCCCGGGCGGGCGGGGTTCTCCGGGAGACGTGAGAGGCGGCTCGTCCGGCCTCTGGGAAGGCGGCTCCGCGGGCGGGTGGCTCCCGAGCTCGGCGCTGAGGGGCGGGCCGAGAGGCGGAGCCGCGGCCGGGGCGGGTGGCTCTGCCTAGAGGAGGGAAGGGCTCGGCGTCAGGCAGGGGGGACGCGTCGGGCAAAGCAGCGGCCGCGGCCAGGAGGAGCCGCCGCGAGCAGCGGGTGAGTGCGAGGGGCTGCGGGCCTCGGGGAGTTGTGTCGTTTCCTCCTTTCCCGGGGCTGGGCGCGGCCACCCCCGTCCTCCCTGCCCCGGGCATCTGCAGCGCCCTCCCCCGCTGCCGGGCACAAGCGCCCCTGCCCAGGTACCCCCGGGCACGTGTTTCCTGACGGCAGGGAAGGGGGCACCTGCCCCGCGCCCCGCCTGGGCTACGGCATGGGCGCAACTTTTCCCGGGTGCTGCCTCCCGAGCGCCTGGCAGCGGCCCCGGGCTCGGCGTGGACGCGCGGAGAGCGAGAGTCGCCCCCGAGGCTCGGAAACCACCGGCTGCTTCGCTCTGTCCCGGGCTAGGGCTTCCCAGCTGGTTTCCGGGCCGAGGGTCAGTGGGGCAGGAGGAGGCTCCTCCTCACCACCCCTCCTTCCCCTCTCCACGGCTCTGGCTCCTTCTGCTCGTGCTGGCGGAGGTGGCAGTTCAGTTGGGGGGAGGCTCCATTGTCGCCCCTCTTGCTTCGCGGGTTGGGGCTCCTACGCATGTAGCGCGGAAGAAGTGACCATGTTTGCATTTTCCTGGCTGCTTCGGGGCTTAGAAAGTCGTTTTGTGGCTTCCCGTTTAATGGACGACTCACACCCCTTCCTGTCTCTGGAGTGGCGGAGCAGCGCTGCTTGACAAGTGTGCGTTTCTCATCCTCTAGCTGTCCCTGGATATCGTGTTCTTTCTACCTTGCCTGGGAAATACTTCGGCTTCCCTTTTCCCAAAGTTTCCTGTGCTGCATTGCTTTATACTCTCACACACGTATATCTGTAATGTGATGGTAACACAACAAACCTCATAGTACTTGTTTTGGGATGAGAGGAAGAGGAATCCTTCGCAGTCAGATATTTTAAAGGTGGTGGGTGGTGCACCTTCTTGAATTGCAGTTGTGAGTAATGCCGTTTTGTTTATCCTGGAACTGATTTATCCGCTAATTAAAGTACTTTTCGTTCTCACACTTTACATGTTTGAAATTGTTTATGCTCTGACTTTTTTGCACCTATAAATCGAGCAATGAAAATCAGATGAAATGTATGCTTTTGATTATAGCTCGTTTTCACTGTAAGCTGCCCAAGCACTTCTGTGTTTTGCATTCTGTCAGTATTGCAGAATACTTGTGTGTGTGTGTGTGTGTGTGTGTTTGTTTTTTTTAATCCACATTCTTCATGTAAATCATGAAGAAGTAGAAATATTCTGGTTTTAGATTTTATGGAAGTTTGTTTTTGCAAAACATAAACATCAGGCCAAAATGCAAATTGAAGTTATCCCTGTAACATTTTGCATCCATATTTTGGATAACTGTAGAGATAATATGAGGACATAAAGATGCTCACATGCTAAATAATGAGTTACGAATGCACACACCATCTCCCACTCTCCAGCAAAGCATAGTTTACATTACAAAATTTAATCTACAATTTAACTCAACAATAGGCATTAAAATGGAAATGCTAATTATCAGATCTGCTTATTCAAAACAAAACAAAAAAACCCACAAAACCCACATATAGCTTGGTATTCTGAATCCTTCCAGCACTGCTAGATCTCAAACAAGCCTCCACCATTCTTATCTACCCTAGGCCATTCATTACATCTCCTGGCAGGTAGTGTAATGCAT
Source organism: Rafetus swinhoei (assembly GCA_019425775.1). Taxonomy (NCBI): domain Eukaryota; kingdom Metazoa; phylum Chordata; order Testudines; family Trionychidae; genus Rafetus; species Rafetus swinhoei. The sequence goes on from CM033427.1 coordinate 64,595,645, forward strand.
AAAATATAACTAATCTTCTATGCTCCAAGCTTCCAGAAGCCAAATGCTGACTTCCCAGAAATTTTAACCACAATTAGCACTTTTTGGTCAATTTAGACTTATTTAAAAACAAACCACAAAATTCCTACCCTATAATTTAAAATTCACAATATAAAATATAAATGACTAATCATATCACCTTGTTAACATAATTAATGATTGAATTCCTAGATAATAAACTCAGAAAAGGCCTCCGGGTTAGAGGATATGGTGACTAAAACATTCCTGCATACCTGGCACCATCCCTTCTTAGGTGCTCCCACCATAGAAGTTACACCAGTCGTGAAAAGATGAGAAATTTTAGGGAAAAGGCTAATAGCTCACATGCTAAATAATGAGTTACGAACGCACACACATACACACACCACCTTCTAGTCTCCAGCAAGTTTGTAATAACCGTGTCTTGCTCCTGCAGGTGGAGACCTGCACAGAACTAATTTGTTCTGGATTCCAAATCCACAGATCCACTTGCAAAAACAAGGCCTTAAATTGTATTTATAAGTCTGTTAAATTGGTTTATGAAGCAAGAGATTGAGATTCAAACCACGGGATTGGGAAAAAGGGGTTTAATCTGACACAGTTTACTTCATCTATTATTTTGGGAGTGACTTCAGCATGCTGAATGGGTATCATGGTGTTTAGAAGGAAACAAAGTTTGGTCTCGAATAAGCATCTGTAGTTACCATGGTTTCAAACAATTATACCCATGCATGTAAGGGTGGACCTTGGCCATTTATGGTTAGAATATACATTCCTTGTTAAGTCCTGTTATGACTCAAAGGAAAACAACAGGTTATAATATCTCAGGTTGTTGTTGGAATACAGTGCAAAAACTGAAGGGTAGCAAATTCAAAATTGTAAATGAAGAAAATATTTTCTGTTAACACGTAATTGGACAGTGGAACTCATTCTCACAGGATGTCATTAGAACTTGTCGAACTACTAAGCTTCACAGAGGGATTGGATTTACTAAGATTCATAAAGGGATTTGTTGTCAATTGTTATATTGATAACAAATATATCTAAAGATATAACTGATAATGTAGACAAAACTTGGGGCTTGAAACACTTCATACTTCAGGGATTAACCCATGACATAAATTCTCACTGTATATTTCCCAGAACCTCAGGGCTTCAAGGCTCTGGGCTTCTGCTTTGTAGATTTCAAAATGTTTACCAGAAGTCTGCTCTGGACAGATCCAGATGAATTTAAGATCAGGTTTAAGCCAATATCTAACTTTTAGGATGACAGGCTTCAAGTTTTGGATATAAGCTTTCGTGGATTGGAACCCACTTTGTCATATGCATGACGTGGAAACTTCAGTTTGGCAAGTATGTATTAAAAGCTGGCTCCCCCTAGCACCAGCTCCATGGTGCCACCACCCCATCCCACACTGCAGCCTCTATTAGAGGCAGGAGCGTGGAGGAGGGTGGGGCGGGAAAAGCTGCTGTAAAGCTTGTGAATGCTGTGGAGAGCTCGGACCCCGCCCCCCCACGGGGCTGCTGTTGGACTAGTCTCTGTCCATGGCGGGCCCAGGCTTGCTGCGGACAGAGGCTGCTCTGTGTGAGGTGGAGTAACCTCTGTCTGTGGGGAGCTCAGACCCCCTGTGGACAGAGGCTGTTGCTGGACCAGCCTCTGTCTGTGGGGAACTTGACCCCCCACAGACAGGGGCTGCTGTTGCAGACCAGCCTCTGTCCGAGGCTTGCTCCTCCCCCCCCCCCCCCCCGGCAGCCGCCTCTGGCCTCGGGGAGCTCAGACCCCCCCATGAACAGGGGCTACTGCCACCCTGTGTTGCTCCCTCTGAATCAGAGATACAAGCGTGGGGCAACAGGCAGCCGGGCTGTGTGGGGAGCTGTTTTTCAAACTGGCTCCCCTTGCGGACCGGATTCTGCCTGCTACAGATGCAGCAGCGCATGGTGGCAGAGGTCTTCTCAGGAGTGGAGCTGGGAGTGCACTAGCTGTCGGCCCCACCCCTGGGAACTATCAGATAGTCATGTAACTGATAAGATTTCATGCAGTTACATGACTATTTAGTTACACCATATCTTACATCCCTAATTGTGATGCTTGTGCTTTTGGCTATTAGAAGGCGTTTGTTTGGGAAGCTGGACCTGGCCGGTGATAACCTTATGGTTATAGCTGCATGCTGTACCCACCTTAATATTTGTGAAGTAAAGGATGAAAGCTTCACTCAGGGCTGGACCATGGTTACACAGATCCTGGAAGCCGAGTGTGAACAGCCTGAGACCAGGGCCATTAGAGGAGCACAACATGGGGCCATACATTTCAGGGATGCTTTGAGGCAGCAATTTGAGGCTGAAAGTCAGTAATATTTGTTGCCATGCACGCGAGTGCAGTGGCTGCACTGCTGTAGGTTACTCTGATTGGTCTGTGCGATGCATTTAATGTGAAAGTGGCCTTTGCTTTGTTGGGTTTTGCTTGCTTGCTTGCTTTGCTTTCATGTCATGGAAAAACAGATTGTTTTGAAACGAAAGGATTTAATTTATTAAAAGTAACAGATATTGAACACACATGAAGCATAACACATCTGCACTTGGTAGATGGAAGGAAGTAAGTCATGGTGAGGAATAGGAGGGAGGAAAGAAGACAGGAGGTGAGGCAGGCCCCGAAAGCTTGGCAGATTTGTGTAGGTCCAGATTTAATATGCATCTCCTGCATATTCCTTTGCTGTGTAAGGGGAACTGCAGTTCATCAGAGCTAAACTGCACGGGGATGGGTGTTGAGTTCATCGGGTGCCTGTGGGAGTCTGCATGGATGTAGGCTGAGGATGGTAGGTGCAACCCAGGGTGAGGGCAGTTGCCAGATTGGGTGGCGGTGATGGGGGAGATCTATGGAAAACAGTTTTGGGACACTGGCCGAAGGGGGATGGGTCAGTCAATAGCTGCTCTGTCTGAAGTGCTATGTGCTTGGCACGCCATAATGTTTAGGAGACACTCCGTGTTCTCGTGCCTTTCACTATTCCTCCACTCCTTCAATTCTTTTTTCAGCAGCAGCCTGACTCATGATATCACACACAAACTCTTCAACTACATCAAGGCCGTTTTCTGGTCCTGCACAGCCTTCTCAGCAGGTGATATCAGTGACTGCCATCCCAAGATTAAGTCTCTGAAGCCAAATTGCAACATGTTACACAGGGTCCATTGTTAACACTAGACACAGCACTACCACAACCCATATTAAACACACATACTGTTCACAAACCTAGCACTGACTGGCTGCTCTGGGATGAGCGCACATAAGATACAAGACTAGGGGCCAGTTAGAATGCAGTACAACACCACGGTGTCCGCACTGGCACCCGAGCGCTGTATCCAGAGCACAGTGAGCTCTATGCTTCTCATCGAGGCATTTTTCCTGGAGCACAGCAACTGCAAAGCTAGTGTGCATTAAGTGCCTTGCGAGTGTGGATACCTCAGAAGTTACAATGCTTGGAGTTGATTTACTGCACAGTAACTTTCCAGTATAGACATGGCTCCAGTCTGATAGTGTCAAGTTTGCATGAATTGCAAGTTTGCAATTCCACTTCTGCAGATTTTATGCTGCAGTCTGTTTTTGAAGGGTTGTTTGCTGAAGTATGGCAACTTTCAAGTCTGTTACTGAGTGTCCAGGGAGATTGAAGTCCTCTCTTACTGGTTTTTGAATATTACCATTCATGATGTCTAATTTTGTGTCGATTTATTCTTTTGCACAGAGACAGTCCGATTTGGCCAGGGTACATGGCTGAAGGCCATTGCTGGCACATAATGGCATATGTCACATTAGTCAATGTGCAGGTGAATGAGCCCCATGATGGTGTGGCTTCTATGGTTAGGTCCTGTGATGGTGTAATTTGTATAGATACATGTGGACAGAATTGGCCATGGGTTTTATGTTTCTGTTATGTGGTGTGTAGTTGCTGGTGAGTATTTAGAATCATAGAACCACAGAGCTGGAAGAGACCTTAGAAGGTCATCAAGTCCAGCCCCCTGCCCTAGACAGGACCAATCCCAACTAAATCAACCCAGCCAGGGCTTTGTCAAGCTGAGACTTAAAAATCTCTAGGGATGGAGACTCCACTACTTCCCTAGGTAACCCATTCCAGTGCTTCATCACCCTTCTAGTGAAATAGTTTTTCCTAATATCCAACCTGGACCTCTCCCGCCACAACTTGAGACCATTGTTCCTTGTTCTGCAATCTGTCACTGCTAAGAACAGCCTTTCTCCAGCCTCTTTGGAACCTACCTTAGGAAGTTGAAGGTTGCTGTCAAATCCCCCCTCACTCTTCTCTTCTGCAGACTAAACAGATCCAACTCCCTCAGTCTCTCCTTGTAGGTCATATGCTCCAGCCCCCTAATAATTTTCGTTGCCCTCCACTGGACCCTCTCCAATGCATCCACATCCTTTTTGTAGGGCCTCACCAGAGCCGAATAAAGGGGAATAATCCCAGCTCTGGATCTGTTGGCAATGCTCCTCTCTGACCCTATCTCTGCCCTCAAGAGTATCTACCTCTCCCCCTAGCTTAGTGTCCTTCTTCCCTTTTTTGAAGATGGGCACTACATTTGCCTTTTTCCAATCATCCAGGATCTCTCCCGATTTCCATGACTTTTCAAAGGTAATGGCCAAAGGCTCCTCAATGACATTTGCCAACTCCCTCAGTACCCTCGGATGCATTAAGTCCGGACCCATGGATTTATGTATGTTTAGCTTTTCTAAATAGTTCCTAACCTGTTCTTTACCCACCAAGGGCTGTCCATCTTCATCCCATCTTGTGTCACTTAGCGCATTAGTCTGGGAGCTGACCTTGTCCGTGAAGACAGAGGCAAAGAAAGCATTGAGTACTTCAGCTTTCCCCACATCATCTGCCTCTAGGTTACCTCCTTCATCCAGTAGGGGCCCCACGCCCTCTCTGATCACCTTCTTCTTGCTAACATGCCTGTAGAAACCTTTCTTGTTATCCTTTACATCCTTTGCCAGTCACAATTCCAAATGCGCTTTCGCCTTCCTGATAACCCCCCGGCATTCTCGAGCGATACATTTATACCCCTCCCTGGTTATTTGTCCAAGTTTCAACTTTTTGTAAGCTCCCTTTTTGTGCTTTAGTTCACCAAGGATTTCCCCTGTAAGCCAATCCGGTCTCCTACCATATTTGCTTCTCTTGCTACGCATCAGGATGGTTTCTTTCTGTGACGTCAATAAGGTTGCTTTAAAATACTGCCAGCTCTCCTGGACTCCTTTCCCCTTCATGAAAGCATCCCAGGGAATCCTTCCCATCAGGTCTCTGAGGGAGTCAAATTCTGCTTTTCTCAAGTCCAAAGTGTGTATTTTACTACTCACTTTTCTTCCTTTGGTCAGGATCCTGAAATCTACCATCTCATGATCACTGCTTCGGAGGTTGTCACCCACCGCTACTTCCCCTATTAGTTCCTCCCTGTTTGTGAGCAGAAGGTCAAGCATTTACTTCATGTTGGAGGGCTGCCTGTAAACAAGGATTGATCTGCCTTCTATGAGAATGAAGGATCACACTTCAAGGATAAGTTGTAGACCAGGGGTGGGCAATAATTTTTGAGTGGGGGCCACTTAAAAAATGTTTCAAATGGTCACGGGGTGCCCCAGAAAGGGTGGGGCCTTTAAATAGCGGGAGTTGAAAGGGCTTGCTTCTCCCCTGCTGCTCCCAGGCATCATGTTAGCCACAGACAGGAGCTGCAAGCCCTTTCAGTTCCTGCTATTTAAAGGGCTCTCTGCTCCCAGCCTCACTGCTACCATGTTCCCTGGGAGCTGGGGACACATGAGCTCTTTCAACTGCTTGTGTTTAAAGGGCTTGCGCCTTCCCTGGGGGTGTTGCCTGCCAGCCACAGTGAAGGCACAAGCCCTTAAAATAGAAGCAGTTGAAAGAGTTTTCATGGCTCCCGCTCCCAGGCAACACACTAGGGGGCAGGGTCTGGAACAGCCGCACAGGCCAGATCAAAGCCTTAGGTGGGCCGGATGCGGCCCGCTGAGTGGCTTTTGCCCACCCCTGTTGTAACTCCTTGATGATGTGCTCTTTTGGGGCCTGTCCTGTGCTAGGTGACTTCTGGGTACCCGTCTGGCTCTTTCAACCTGTTTCTTCAAGTTTTAAGAATGCTTCATAAAGATCCCCAGGATGCTTTGCCTCTAGCTGAGAGATAGGAGTAAATGCAGTTGTTTATTAGGGATTGGCTGTCAGCAATGGATCATATAATGTGTTCTGTATGTAAGCTGAAGGTATGTAGGTAACTACAGCTCTCAGTAGGTTTCTGGTGTATGATGGTACTTATGTGACCATCACTTATTTGCATTGTAGTGTACAGGAAGTGGATTTACAATTTTGTCTTTAAGTACCTACTAAATGGCTAACCCCATATTTTGGATATGAATGTTCTCAAAACATAGGATTTTGAGTGGAGCTTATCAGTGGTCAGTTTTCCTTACAATGAGAGGAGTTGAAGCAGTTTGTTCATCACTTGGTTGCATGTAAGGCTATTTCTGGCCTGTTTTGTTCAGTGTCAAATATTTCTGCTTAGTTTTTCAAATCTCTATTCTACATTCTTTTAATTCTATTTTAATATTGTTTTGGATTGCGGTCTAGTAAGGTACTCTGTGCAGATAAATAATTTGTAAATTGTTTCTAAAAGGATGCAAGTAGATAATGTGCAAAAAGCCTTCTGTTAGAAAGAATCTTTCTTTTTCACAACAGTGAATAGAAATAAGATGCTTGACCTCTGTCTAAGGAAAAGGCTCTGCAGTTGTCAGTTTAGAAGAGCTTTCTTTTCACAGCAGGTGTCAAGCTATAGACCCTGGTGGCTATAATAATGTCTGATAACTATAGCTCACTATCTTTTCCTTCCGTAGCATTGATTTGCTTCAGTATTGTTATATAAGGATATTAAATTAGATTAATCCACAGGTCTAGGTAACAGAGATATAGTCCTCAGAGGAAAAAATACATGTAGACAACTTGCAGTTTGCTTCTGTTACTTTATTCTGTGTTCTACCTGACATGTTTTGGCAACTGACAAATTTAAGTAGTCTGTTAAATGAAATGACTTGGTTGAAAAGCTTCATGTATCTTATTTCTGTTTTTAAAGTTCATATAAATAAGTATATTGAAATGCTCCTTGTTTTTGTTTGCATAAAATCAGTTCTGTGCAGTCAGTCCTATGCAATTCCTTCTCACCTTCCTTGTGATGGTGGTAGATGTGGGGGCAGAGAGTGCTAAGAATCTCACAGTATTGAGACTGTCCATTTGTACAATTTATATGTTGGGCACACTTAATGTGCAATCCCTCTCAAGTGATGAACAAGTCGATATAGTACTAGAAGCTTTGCATCATATTCATATTGATATTCTTGCCATACTGAAACCAGAAGAAAAAAGGAAGTCGTGGCAAAGTGGAAGGATGGATCACAAGTTCTCCTGGGAGCAGCGGAAGGAAAAGTCGGTGGCATTGGATTTATTGTACACCCAAAGGTGGCAGGAAACATCATTTCATGGATAATTTTATCATTTCATTTCGGAGTGCTCATGATGAGCATAAGCAAATGGACCACCATGAAAATAATTGTAGCCTATGCACCGACATCCACTGCAGAAGATGAAGAAGTGGAAAGGTTCTATGAAGAACTTGATAGAATTCTTCAGATGAAAAAAACATGCACAGTGTTGCTTGGCAACATCAGTGCCAAGGTGGGTACAGGGGAAGATTGAGAAAACGACATAGGACAATATGCTTCAGGTATGAGAAATGAAAGAGGCGAAAGGCTAATCAATTATGCAGAAGCCTCATGTCTACACGTTATGAACACCTTCTTCAAGAAGAGGGTTGGAAGGCGATGGGTTTGGTGAGCATCGAATGACATAATAGGAAATTAAATCAGTCATGTCTTGGTTGACAAGAAGCGGCTGGTTGCAGATGTAGCACTCATTTCAGAATTGGCTGACTATATACAGTCAAATCATTGAGAGGTTAGAGCGAGAGTCAAAATGAACATATGGGAAGAAAGGATACAGGTGACAATTAGGCAGTGCATGCAGGTACAACAGTTCTTAGATCTGTTTAAGTATGTAGTCAACTCTGAGTCATGGGAAATGGATAAAACCGAAGATATTGATTCCAATCACTACCGTTTTCTAGCGAAGTTGACAGATGTAAAATTGCTGCCACTGCGAAGAAGCCAAAGGACTCCAGAAATCATCTTACTGAGCAAATCCTCGATCTTCTTGCCAAGTGGAGAAACATGGCAGCCAAGGGTGATACTGGCCTGGGGTATAAGCTTGTGTGTAAAATGTTGAGAAGGAAGATGATAGAAGATTATGAGCAGTATCGCCGTGCAGACCAGGAAAAGGCAATTGAAGAAAAAACTAGCTAGCTGAATTTTATGCCGAGCTCTCTGCAAAGTCAAACTCTTCCAAGCACGTTTGCTGATGAAGATGATAGAAGAACGACAAACAGATGAGAAATGGAACAGATTTGCCAGCGGTTTTATAGCAAACTATTTTCATCAGCAACAGCAGTGGAACCATTTTACCTGGGCTCCGTCTCTCCTGAATCTGATGTGCTCCACAAAGAACTGGCAGAGCCCTTCAGAAGATGAGTTTGGGAAGAGAGGCAGGTTTAGACCAAGTATATGTAGAAGAACTTTGCACAGGAGGCAATACATGTTGCATAAAAAAGCCTCTGCCTGAGCTTACGTGATTTATACACATGCATTTTCTGAAAGTACACTAAACTGTAAGGTCTAAGGTTTTAAACTACAACTCATTGTGATCTTTGTTAAACCTTGCAACTCGTGATCTTTGTCAAACTTTGTAATCTTTGTAACTCTCAGCTACGTTGCTTGTAACTTTCTCTAAACTGCATTCTCCCCTGAGTGTGAGTGTGTTTGTGTTTGAAGAAGACTGGGAATAGTGGAGCACATGGTGATGAGTCATCACAGACTGTTGCTTTTGCTGGAAGGAAGTCTGGGCATGCTCCCTGATGATGAGGTGAATGAGTCACGGGAGCCATTCACTATATAAAGAGAGGGAGCACATGTGAGACTCTCTCTTTCTTCCCCTGCTCCTGAGAAACTCCTCTCCAGTGTCTCTCCTCCTGACCAGCTTCCCCAGCCATGATGAGCAGACAGACCTTCCAGGATCCAGATGCCTTGGCTCCTTCTGCAACCCATATGCCTGTGTAAGTGTGTGAGTGCCTGAGGACAGGAATGAATGTGTGTGAATGAATGGAGGGTGTGTGTGCTTGTTTGTGTGTGTGTGAGAGAGAGATAGCTCTATCTTCTTTAGCTCTATCTTTGGTGGCTGCTCTCTCCTCTTTAGTTTTACCTAGTGGCAATAAACCCATTCTAGTGTAACCCTGGTCTCTAGTGAGAATATTTTTGGGGTAATAATGCATTCCTAAAAGCACTTAGTGAGAGATTCTCAAGATACTAAAGAGGGGAGAATTCTGAAAAATTGGAAGAGATTGCAAACTGTTCTTCTGCCAAAAAAAAAAGGCAACTAAGAAGACATTCACAACTATCGACCCATCTGCCTGCTTTCTCATCTTTATAAGGTCTTTATGGGAATGATCTGTGCCCGTATTGAGGGTGTCCTTGAGGAAAACATAAGAAGGGAACAGGCAGGCTTTCGTAGGAGATTCTCCACAGTGGACTTCATTTTTGTGATCATGCAGATAACCGAAAGGTGTAGAGGGTACAAGATCCCACTATGTTTGTTGTTTATTTACTTTAAAAAAAGACGTGGTGGAACAAAATACAGCTCTAAATGCTCTCCTATTGCTATAATGGACGCAGCTACGGAAATTACACATTCTGATGATTCCTTGATCATTGAATGTAAGTGAGGTGTAAAGCATGGGGACGTTTGTTTGCCAAAATTGTTTGCCAGTGTCCTGGAAGTCGTTCTGCGGAGGATTGAAGTGAAAGATAGATTTCAGATTGATGGTAAGGGTCTTCAGAAGCTCCTTTTGCCAATGACATAGTTTTGCAATGTTTCGGCTTTCAATGCAATTAAATCCTCCTCAGTGACATCAGTAAGAATGCGAAGGAGATTGGCCTGACCATCCACACTGGAAAAACAAAGTGAATGAAAAATGCATATTGTTCAGAGTGTGTCATGCGGATGGATGGACAGTCCATTGAGCTGGTGGCTCAGTATGTATGTTTTGGACAAGCATTGCAGATGGACTATGAATTGGGCCTGGAGTTGAGCAGGAGGAGGCGGTCGGGTTGGATTTTCTTTGGGAATCTGTGCAATGTTTTTGCTGATTCCAAACTTTCTACCAACGTGAAAGCCCATCTCTTTAACAACAGTATCCTCCCAGTATTGCTGTTTGGCTGCAAAAACTGGAATATGATGCTTACAGAAGAATCCTAGCTGCAAACCATCCAAAGAGCAATGGAAAGACGCATGGTGGGTGTAAGTAGGCTACAGCATGTTACCATTGACTGTTTGCGTGCAAGAAGTGATGCCTATCATATCATCCAAGTTATGTATGATTGTAAAAGGAGATGGGCTGGCCATGTAGTAAGATTGAGAGACAAAAGATGGACAGCGCGTATATTCCATTGGTATCCATGAGACGTGAAAAGAACAAGAGGAAGGCCCCCAGCATGTTGGGTGGATCCTTTATGGAGGATTCCTGGAAGGACATGGACAAGAACCACACAAAACAGGACGGTGTGGAAAAGTTGTGATCTGCATTGGTGGCAAGATAATTCGCATAAATGAAATCACGGGTCTTCCAAGTATTCTGAGTAAAATCAGTTCTAGAGGTTCAATGACAAGCCAGACAAAAGCAAAATTATCTGTAAAATAGTACAGTTGGACCTTGCTGGCCCAGCACCCTCAGGACCTGACTGGTACCGAACGAGGGAATTTGCCAGACCAGGGAACATCCCTCCCCTCCTGCCACCTGGTTGGAGCTCCAGCCTGGCCTGCTGCTGCCCCAGCTCTCCAGGACTTGCTTGATGCCGCTGGCCCCTCTGCTGCTGGGGCAAAGTGCCACGGCTGGAGCTGCGTAGCCAGCGCACAGCTCAGCAGCTTCCTGGCTCCATGGCCAGGGCCGGAGCTCTGCAGCTGGGGCAGAACTCAGATGCCGCCTGGCTCTGCGACTGGAGCTGTGCAGCAGGGGCAGAGCTCAGCAGCTGCCTAGCTGCGCAGCCTGGGCTGGGACAGAGGACTGGGGCTGGGGCCAGAGCTCTGTGACCAGGAACAGAGCTTCCTGGCCGCTGCTGGGGCCAGAGCTCCACAGCCACTGCTAGGGTTGCCAGATGGTTGAAACAAAATCACGAAACAAAAATACCCGATGCCTCAAAAAAACCCAAAAAAAAAAACACTGGGAAAAATTTCTGTTGAAGAGGAAAAAAAAAAGGGGGGGGGGGGGAGAGAGACCAAAGTTGTTGAGGAAAAGAAAAAAAAAAAGGACTCCAAGACTTTTTATTAAGCAAAAAAAAAAAAATTACAATAAAACATCATGTCTCCTTTAAGAGTGAGTGCAGGGATAGGAACAGGGGGAGGAGCGGTTGAGCACTAAGACCCAGAGGAAGCAATGCTTCCTCTTGGTCCGCAGCCATTTTGTGCCAGCAGCCTTGTGGAACCAGGTAAGAATGGGGGCTGGGGTCGGGTGGCTGGGGATGTTGGGAGCCAGGGGAGGCTTGGGAGGTGGGGGTGGAGGGCGGGTGCTGAGTGTTTGTAGGGTTGCCAGGTGCCCGGCATTTTTGCCTCCTGGCCGGGGGAAAAAAATCAGAAAATATCGGACATTTTAGGTGTCCGGTATTCTCTTAATTTTTTTACCGGAGAAGGGGTGAAAATACTGGACTGTCCGGGTGAATACCGGACACCTGGCAACCCTAGCCACTGCTGGGGCCAGAACCCCCCCCCCCATATGGATACTTGGTTGCTGGTACCCCCTACCTGCTGCCAAACCTCCCTGTTCCTGGGCTCTGTGGTCCAGGAACATCTGTGGTCCATGCTGGACCAGGAAGTACTGGTTAAGGAATTAGAAGAGAGGGAGGAATTCTTAACTCCAGGACTTTCAAAACGTTCATGCAGTGAGTGAGTTCAATAAATGTCAGATTAAGAATCTTAGATGTTAAAAAAATCCTCATGTATTGTTACTAAAACACCATACATTATTAAACTGTACTTTAAAATCTGTTTTTGCTACTAATTCTGTTCAGGTTACTGTTTTCACTCAACAACTCTGACAGTGAAGACTAATTAGTTTTAGTATCTCCAACACACTCACAATGCTGTAGATTTCAAATGCTTCAGTAGCAGGAATTTACTATAAACAAGTGGGGGTTTTAATTGGGTAGGGGTTTGGGCTTAGTTTTCATGAAACCTTACTTTTACAATGATGATATGCTTATGGGGTAAATATATGCCTAAATGAGTTAACAAAGCATAAGGACAGTGAATTAAATGACTGAAGACTTCTTCTAGATAACTTATATATTTATATTTAATTAAAATCTATGCTACTAACTGGCTTTCAAGTATATACTTCCTGTCTCCAATGGGCTTTTTGAAATGGAGGTGTCTTTGTTTGAAGTCAGTTTTACCCCAGTTGGTTTTATCTTTGCACACACATGTACCCTTGAAGTCTGAGTGTCTGAATAGAATTGGAATAAGAACTCTTCTCACTGTGGTGCAAGCTGGAGGTTAGCAATATCACTCTGCGAGGTTTGATGTTTTACGTATTAAATACATTTTTCTCATACCTCTAATAATACATACTTGATATTTGCTTTTTGCTTATCAGTGTTCATATAGGAAAACAGTGTCATAGAATCATAGAACCATAGAGCTGGAAGAGACCTCAGAAGGTCATCAAGTCCAGCCCCCTGCTCTAGGCAGGACCAATCCCAACTAAATCAACCCAGCCAGGGCTTGGTCAAGCCGAGACTTAAACATCTCCAGGGATGGAGACTCCACTACCTCCCTAGGCAACCCATTCCAGTGCTTCACTACTCTCCTAGTGAAATAGTTTTTCCTAATATCCAACCTGGACCTCTCCCACCACAACTTGAGACCATTGCTCCTTGTTCTGCCATCTGTCACTACTGAGAACAGCCTCTCCCATCCTCTTTGGAACTCCCTGCAGGAAGTTGAAGGCTGCTATCAAATCCCCCTCACTCTTCGCTTCTGCAGACTAAACAGACCCAACTCCTCAGCCTCTCCTCGTAGGTCATATGCTCCAGCCCCCTAATAATTTTGGTTGCCCTCCGCTGGACCCTCTCCAATGCGTCCACATCCTTTTTGTAGTGGGGGGCCCAGAACTGGACACAATACTCCAGATGTGGCCTCACCAAAGCCGAATAAAGGGAAATAATCACTTCTCTAGATCTGCTGGCAATACTCCTCCTAATGCACCCTAATATGCCATTAGCCTTCTTGGCTACAAGGGCACACTGTTGACTCATATCCAGCTTCTCATCCACTGTAACCCCCAGGTCCTTTTCTGCAGAACTACTACTTAACTGGTTGGTCCCCAGCTTGTAACTATGCTTGGGATTCTTCCGTCCCAAGTGCAGGACTCTGCACTTGTCCTTGTTGAACTTCATCAGATTTATTGTGGCCCAATCCTCCAATTTGTCTAAGTCACTCTGGACCCTATCTCTGCCCTCAAGCGTATCTACCTCTCCCCCTATCTTAGTGTCATCCGCAAACTTGCTGAGGGCGCAATCCATCCCCTTATCCAGGTCATTAATAAAGATATTGAACAAAACCGGTCCTAGAACCGAACCTTGGGGCACTCCGCTAGAAACCGACCGCCATCCTGACATCGAGCCGTTGATCACTACCCGCTGGGCCCGGCCTTCTAGCCATCTTTCTATCCATTTTACCGTCCATTTATCCAATCCACATTCCCTTAACTTGCTGGCAAGAATATTGTGGAGACCGTATCAAAAGCCTTGCTAAAGTCAAGGTATATCAACATCCACTGACTTTCCCATGTCCACAGAGCCAGTTACCTCATCATAGAAGCTAATCAGATTGGTCAGGCACGACCTGCCCTTTGTGAATCCATGCTGACTATTCCTAATCACTTTCCTCTCTTCCAAATGCCTCAAAATGGATTCCTTAAGGATCCCTTCCATGATTTTTCCAGGAACCGAGGTAAGACTGACCGCCTATAGTTCCCTGGATTGTCCTTCTTCCCTTTTTGAAGATGGGCACTACATTTACCTTTTCCAATCATCCGGATTTCTCCCGATCTCCACGACTTTTCAAAGATAATGGCCAAAGGCTCTCAATGACACTTGCGAACTCCCTCAGTACCCTCGGATGCATTAAGTCCGGACCCCTGGATTTGTGTACATTTAGCTTTTCTAAATAGTTCCTAACCTGTTCTTTACCCACCACGGGCTGTCCATCTTCATCCCATCTTGCGTCACTTAGCACATTAGTCTGGGAGCCCACCTTGTCCGTGAAGACAGAGGCAAAGAAAGCATTGAGTACTTCAGCTTTCCCCACATCATCTGTCACTAGGTTACCTCCTTCATCCAGCAGGGGCCGCACACCCTCTCTGATCACCTTCTTCTTGTTAACATGCCTGTAGAAACCTTTCTTGTTATCCTTCACATCCTTAGCCAGTCGCAATTCCATTTGCGCTTTCGCCTTCCTGATAACCCCGGCATTCTCGAGCGATACATTTAAACCCCTCCCTGGTCATTTGTCCAAGTTTCCACTTTTTGTAAGCTTCCTTTTTGTGCTTAAATTCACCAAGGATTTCCCCCGTAAGCCAGTCCGGTCTCCTACCATGTTTGCCTCTCTTGCTACGTGTCAGGATGGTTTCTTTCTGTGCCTTCAATAAGGCTTCTTTAAAATACTGCCAGCTGTCCTGGGCTCCTTTCCCCTTCATGTTAGCATCCCAGGGGATTCTGTCCATCAGATCTCTGAGGAGTGAAAATCTGCTTTTTGAAGTCCAAGGTGTGTATTTTACTACTCTCTTTCTTCCTTTGGTCAGGATCCTGAAATCTACCATCTCATGATCACTGCTTCCCAGGTTGTCACCCACCTCCACTTCCCTATTAGTTCCTTCCTGTTTGTGAGCAGAAGGTCAAGCTGCGACGGCCCTGGTCGGATCCTTCAGCACTTGCGTCAAGAAGTTATCCCCAACATTCTCCAAAACTTCCTGGATTGCCTGTGTACTGCCGATTGGTTTCCCAACAGATGTCAGGGTGATTAAAGTCCCCCACGAGAACCAGGGCCTGCGATCTGGAAGCTTCTCTCAGTTGTCCGAAGAAAGCCTCATCTACCTGATTCGGTAGCCTGTAGCAGACACCAAGCACAACATCACTGCTGTTGTTTGCTCCTTTAAACTTAACCCATAGACTCTCAATAGGTTTTTCTCCCTCTTTATACTGGAGTTCACAGCAATCATAGTGCTCTCTTGCATATAGTGCAACTCCTCCTCCTTTTCTACCCTTCCTGTTCTTCCTGAATAGTCTATACCCTTCCATGACAGCGCTCCAGTCATGCGAGTCATCCCACCAAGTCTCTGTTATCCCAATTAAATCATATTTCTTGGACTGGGCCAGGGCCTCCAGTTCTTCCTGTTTGTTGCCCAGGCTTCTCGCATTAGTGTACAAACACCTCAGTGTCTAGATAACTTGTTCCAAAATTAAAGGTTGTTCTTCTACTCCATGTTACTGCATCTGAAAAAAAAAAAAGATAGCCTAGATAGGGACTATTTGCAACATTTAACTGTGGAGAGGCTTTCTCTCTACACTACTTGTATGATATAAAGTACACAAGCATTGCTCATTATGTCCCTTGGGTGACAAGTTCATGTGTGTATTAATTGAGTGAAAGCCAAACGTGAATTTCTGGCTTTCTTGTCTCTTTTTTTTTTAATAGAGAGAGAGAGCATGTTCACCAGTTCAGGGTCCCTTTAAGATTCTGATCTCTTTAAAGAGGTGGTATTCTTGCTGAAGACATTAGTTAAGAAATAAGTAGAAGTCTGTAATTTTATTCTAAAATTATTTTAAATTATAATTATTAAAGCTAACCTAGTTACAATTCTGGAAACGGAAAGAAATGGTGGGTCCTCTTCAAGTGGTCTGCCAATGATTGACAGCTTTGATTGTCTCTTGTGCTACACAATAAAGGCCCCAACCTGTATGAACAGAATGATGAATGTGCCATTTCTGATGTGTCACAGATATGAAAAGGTTTCCTTTATGACACAAACACAAATGTAAAGTGTGTTTAAATTGTTTATTAATAGGGCACTATGATTAATGTAAGAGTACCCTTTAATTTCTTAATAAAAATGCCCATATAATTTACTTGGGAAGGGCAGTTATCTTTCATATTATCCATAACTCTCAAGCTATGATGATGGTAGCAGTGAGTTATTATGGTCTCTGCCGTCTGTGAAGGAGCTTAATAGAGTTATCATGCCAAAGGTGTGTTAAAGTTATAGATCATATGAAAAATAATAACTCTTCTTGGTGAGAACAATCTGTATTTCTCTCTAAGTGGTCAGTAATTCACAGCAGTGGATGCACAATGATCACTTGATGTTGCTGGGGTAGGGGAGAAATGTCTGTGCAACATCAGTCTTTTCTGAACATAGACTGAGATCACTTGTTCATTTGAATCCTAGTTATATTTTCTTAAAGTTGGTGAATAAAATATATTCAGTGTTTTACTGTTTATTCCAGATATGGTGCAGTAAAACCTGTAACAGTGGACTGCACTTGCAGATCTTCTTGGTGATGTATTTGGAGCAGCTTTGTAATTTATTAATATTATATGTTCACATGGTTATTGAGATGACTGTTCTGTTTTAGTACAAGAGACTTTTGGGGGGGAAAAACAGGCAAGAATGGAAAGCTCAAAAGAAGCTACCTCTTTGCATCTGTAAGCTGTTATGGGACAATGCTAGGACTATTGGCTATGGAAATCTTTTACTTCTCTGCAGATTACTTACAAAACTGGCTTAAACGGTACAGAAAAAGGCACCACAATGCAAGTGATTAGAAGAACTGGGGCAGGCTTGAGGGAAACACAGTAGGGAAGGTAGTTTTTCTGGAGAGTCTCTCTGGCTGAGGCTTGGGATGGATGTCTGAAGAAGTTCAGGCTGGCTAAATTATTAGGGGATGGGAAGGTTTTAGGTAAGACAGACAAGTGTAAGCTGTGTATTTTAAAATCCTTTTTCTTGAAATGCTTTTTCCCTTCAGCTAAATAATATTATTGTTTTCAGGTCATAGTACACCACTGGTCACAAACTCTTGAGGGGAAGAACATCAGGTTTGCAAAAACAGCCAGACCTTCTGGATAGGAATTATTGATACCGAGGGTACTGTAGCCCACAGTCTGGTCCAAGCATGGGAGAATTTCTAAATTTTATCCTAAGATACTAAAGGTCTGATACCTGTGTGCACTTGGGGAGATCAGAAAGGGATAACGGTGAAGCTCCTGAGAAACATCCTCAAGCTATCCCTAAATGTAGTGGATAGTTTTATATTTCACCTTTTTAGGAGGATGCCCTTTTGCTGTTGTTGGGTTTGTTTTGTTTGTGCCCATCAAGTTGCTGCTTAAGGCAGGTTTCAGTTCTTCTTCTTTTGAGTAAACCCTTAACTTTTCACGTGAAGATGTATACTGTCCAGAAGTAATGTTTGTCTCAATATTTAAGTTTAAATTACTGGTTAAAAAAAATATTCTTAGCAGTTTATACAATAGTATTAAAAATAAAAAGTTCAGAGGGGTAGCTGAGTTTATCCTGTACAGACTAACTTAAAAAATAACAAGTAGTATGGTAGAACTTTAAAGACTAACAAAACATGTAGCTACTCTGATACTTGAAAACACCATGTTTTCAAGTATCAGAGCATCTACATGTTTTGTTAGTCTTTAAAGTGCTACCATACTATTTTTTATTTTTTTAAGTTTATTAAAAATAAGACACCCAAGAATACACAAAGCAAATAAAAATTTTAAAATATCTAAAAATATGCAATCCTAGAACAGCAAAGAGAAGACAAAGGAAACCTGGCAATTAGGAGAGGAAATTTACAGTCTTTCATATTCTTAAGTATCCTTTCCTCTTCTTTTTTTTTTTTTTTTTTTTAAAGCAGGTAAGAAGTTGCTAGTGCAGCATACATAAGTACTAAATATTTCAGGTTGGATAATGACTGCACATATGTAACACAGGATTTACATTTTTAATATTTCAACATTTGTTATGCAGCTGATATAGTTCTGCCAAGGGCTAGGTTGTCAATAAACTAGTTGAAGGCTATTATATCACATTGTCCGAAGTGCTTGACTTTCTGGCTTCTGTCCATAGCTTGTCTTTATCAGTATAGAAGATCTCATGGTTAAATAATAACTTGCATTTAAAATATCTGAACCAGAGGTGCAAGAGGAGATGGCATATGAACTTTTGAAAATTAGGCAGATGTCTTTATAGACATAATTTATGCAAGCTTCTAGGAGCACTGTTCTTGAGACTAGAAATAGGTACAGCAAGTAGTTAGCCATAGATGATGTGTGGCGGTAAATCAGATGTAGCTGAAATATCTCTAGCTTCAGACAAACCTACTGTAAATCAGACAGGTGACAATATACCATGTGATAAGCCTAATAGAAAAACCTGGATAGAGTGTATCTCTAAGAATTTTTTGGCTTTCTGTGTAGAGAAGATTAATCAGGTAAGAACATCCTGTTTGAGTTTATGGATCATCTTTTTTTTTTCTCTTCCTGGCCTGAGAAGAGTGATATCAATCCTCATTTCTCATTTGAGATACATAGGGCTTGCCAGATCTTCTTTCCCCCATTATGAAAGGTGAGTTTGAAATGAGCTTTAAACTGATCAGAATGAGAACAGTCACAAGGGAATCCACAGGTTTGGGTTTTGTTTTTGTTTTTAACCAATCCAGATGATACTTTAAAAATGGATTTAAAAAAGTGAGAAGGGGTCAGTTTGAGTCTACATCCCAAATGTTGTCTTGTGATATGATGCAGAATTATATAATTTCCCTACTCAAGTTGTTCGGTGTTAAGTGAAACCTTTGGGCAAAATGATTGAAAGCCAAGGAGTTAGTTTCATTGACTAATTTCATCAAGCTGTCTAATTGCTGTCATGCTCACAATACGTAGCAGTCTATAGGGCAAGGAGCGTATGTGGATGGAAATTTGAACTGAATTAGTCAGAGCTGACTGTTGAGCCTAATCAAGGTGGAAGTGAAATGATGTGTTCTTGATCTGTCTTTGTGTGTGTAGGATACAACCAGATCTTGTAATGTGTTGATAATTTGGAGGTGGTTCTTGGCTAAGGTTAAGGAATCAGTTTTGTGAGGAAGTCAGGACGTTTCTACGAGACTTGTAACCTGTCAATATTCTTCCCCACAGTGGTATATGTAGTTCTTGTCATGCAGGATTTTGCCATGAAACTCCTTCTGCTGTGAGCTACCAGCAGGGCATCTACATCACTGACAGAATATGGCAATTTGTTTAGTCATTAACATGACCATTTGTGAACATTTTTTGCACTGATTGCCAGTAGAAAAATGAGTGAGTTGCAAATACTATTTGTGGAAGTGCAAAGACAAAAAAGGCTGGATCCAGCCTATCTGAAGCAACTACTCTGAAGGTTTGTTGGCCTTTCCAGATCTGTGCTCATCCTCAGACCACCACTTGATGGTGCTGTCTGCTCACCTTAGTTGGAGGGGTGGTACCAGAGCTATAAGGGAGCCGGCAACTGGAGGTCTGTGTTAGTCTCTCAGAACGAGGAGAGAAATGTGACCAATAAAACCTACTTTATTTTGTAGGTTGCATGGTGCTTAAGATACTACTGGTATTTTTGTTATTGGAGTGTTTCTTACCTATCTAATTGTGTTTTTAATAATAAAGCATTCAGTACATAAAAATAATATTGATTTTTGCCTGTACATAAATATTTTAGTGCTCTAGTTTGATTTACCTTATGTGGGAAAAGAATTTCAGACACTTTTTGTCAGTTGATTTTTTGGCTTTATCAGTGTGTCAGTCATTTACAAAAACTACATTTTAATTTTTATCTATTTTGGTCTAAAATTTGATAACTATGCAACACTTTCTCTGATGAGCCCCTAACAGCTTTCTCAATTTCAATTATGCTTTATCCTATAAATGGTAAATCATTTGGAATAGTGTTAGTGGGTCAATAAATAATATTGCATTCACTCCTGCCCCCAGCAACATTAGGTTTTAATGTTTCTTGAGAATGAAAACAAGCGTGCATCATCACAAGAAATAATATTTATTTTTAGGGTTCAAAATACATATAATTCAAAATTAATCTCTTCAGTAATTTAAGTTCAAAGGAGATTTGGGTTTTTTTGTTTAGTAGATTCAAATTTCATGGAGTGTCGGATGGTCTTTTTTTTTTTTTGCCCTCTTCCTCTAACTTAGAAATGGCTTCGTTTAGATCCGTAGAAATAGTTATCAAATAACTGATTAATAGGTTCACTTTTCAGAAGAGAAACGTCCACATTTATAACTATGTCTATTTACATCATGCAAACTGATGGGAAATACATTAAAAGTTGACAAATTAAATTATGTTAAATACTGACACTACATTTTATTTCAAGGCTCTCGTGTTCATAATTGCTCACGTCAGCCCTTTTATCAAAGTTCACATAGTTGAAGAAACAGGGTTCCTGTTGATATATAGGCAAGGAGCTCTGTTGGGCTGGCACTTTCGCAAGCAGGGTGCTTGCAGATGTTGAAAAATCAACTACCAGGAACTGTGAAGGTATAGCTCACTAGAAGCTATAGGTATGCCAGCGAACATAGTTACAG
Source organism: Rafetus swinhoei (assembly GCA_019425775.1). Taxonomy (NCBI): domain Eukaryota; kingdom Metazoa; phylum Chordata; order Testudines; family Trionychidae; genus Rafetus; species Rafetus swinhoei. The sequence continues at coordinate 64,616,500 of CM033427.1, forward strand.
TTGTCAAGTGTCTTTTAGGTCACATTTACTTTTTGTAGTACTTAAACACTAGCAAAGCAACAAGCATCTTGCTTTCTATATGTCAAGTACTTCCATCAATTTAGTAGTGTAAGAGGACGCCACAAAGCTGTGATGCTCCTTGGACTACTAAAATGTGCCACTGCTACTTAGGAATTCTATAGGGCAGTAAAAGGTAAAGCTAGGAAAGCAGAGTGTGGGTAATGGCCTTAGTGAGTTTTTAAAATTAGTCATCATTAGGAAGTGAACTGAAACAAATGGTAACACAACTTGGAAAAAAATAAATATTTAAGTGATTTTCTCTTAAGCTTTGTTTTTATTTTATAAATATAAAGCAATGTTGAACAAATGTAAATCCTCTTAAACATTCAGGATGACCTGTATGGAATAACTAACATGTGGTACTTTCCTCAAGCCAAGCTGAAGTGTTTGTCTTTTGAAAATAAGTTACAGCAGGCAGGCTTAGTGATTTCATTAACCTTGAATCCAACTCTTTATTTTTATGAGTGTAGTTTACTGTCATCTTGAGTCAATTTGCAGATTTTTGCATCTATAAATAGCGAGGTTGAAACGGTTAGAAACTCTTTGCAGTCATTTTTATTCAGATTGCATTCTGAACCTCCATATTATGTGTGTTGATATTGAAATTAGGTTAAAAATAATTATCTTGCTACTTGCTATGACATATTTAAAATATTGTTAAAGTTCATCAGTTCAGTGTAATGTCAACCTGAGGAAATGTTTATATTGTTCCTTTGGATGGTGGCAGATTCAATTTGAAAAGATGCAATTTGTCAATTGCTGAGACGAGTTTGCAAATTCTGGGGGGGGGGAGATAAAATGTGGTTTGTCACCTTTTGGCTTCCCATATTTTTGTCCCTACCAGGGCCTTATCCAACCCAAGTTTGAGCAGCCGTTGGATGCAGTTACACAACTACTGCTTGCCCATGTTTCTTTTCCTCTCTTGCTCTCAGTCCCAGTTTTTCTTCCTGGGCTCCTCATTCAATCACAGTGTGGGGCTCTCAGATACTTTGTCTCAGTCTCTTTGACCAGCCAAGGCAGGACAACCTCCTGCACCTTAACTGTTCATTAGATTTGTCTTCCCTGCCTCAGTGGTTTTCATTCCCAATTTGACCTCAGTTTCTTGCCTGATTTCAGATTTCTGTTCTTCCTCCTGCATTTCCCTTTCTGGATCCCAAGCTCTCCCTATCACCCCAATTTCCAATCTCGTCACCCTCTAGGCTCCTTCCTAGACTTTTGGTCTCCGTCTGCTTTCTTCTTTTGTCCCACCTACAATTAAACCAGGCAGCTTCCTCCTCAATGTTTCCTCAACCCAGCAAAGAGGTCATTGAGAACACAGGAGAGAATACCTGCTTTCATTTCTCATTAAGAGGAGTGTTGTGAGCAAGACACGAGAAGTAATTCTTCCACTCTACTCTGTGCTGATTAGGCCTTAATTGGAGTATTGTGTCCAGTTCTGGGCACCACATTTTGAGAAAGATTGGGAGAAATTGTAGAAGGTCCAGAGAAGAGCAACAAAAATGATTAAAGGTCTAGAAAACTTGACATATGAGGGAAGACTGAAAGAACTGGGCTTGTTTAATTTATAAAAAAGAAGAGCGAGAGGGGACATGATAGCAGTTTTCAAGTATCTAAAAGGGTGTTACGAGGAGGAGAAGGCAGAAAAATTGTTCTGTTTGGCCTCTGATGACAGGACAAGAAGCAATAGGTTTAAACTGTAGCAAGGGAGGTTTAGGTTGAACATGAGGAAAAACTTCCTAACTGTCAGGGTACATCTAGACTTTCTTTCACTTTTGAAAGAAGATATGCAAATTTGGCGATAATTTGCATATCTTCTTCTGATCGCTTTTTCGAAAGTTTTTTTATAAAAAGCAAGCAGTTTAGACGAAGTTCTTTTGAAAAACAAACAAACCCTTTTTTCGAAAGAACCTGTAAACCTCAATTTTTGAGGAAGAAGGTTATTTTGAAAAAAGGGTTGTTGTTTTTTTCAAAAGAACCGCATCTAAACTGCTTGATTTTTCAAAAAAATTATTTCAAAAAAGCAATCGGAAGAAGATATGCAAATTACCAACAAATTTGCATATCTTCTTTCGAAAGTGAAAGTAAGTCTAGATGTACCCTCAGGGTGGGTGAACACTGGAATAAATTGCCTAGGGAAGTTGTGGAATCTCCATCACTGGAGATATTTAAGAGCAGGGTGGATAGACATCAGGGATGATCTTGATGGTGCTTGGTCCTGCTGTGAGGGCAGGGGACTGGACTTGATGATCTCTCGAGGTCCCTTCCAGTTCTGGTATTCTGTGATTCTATAATATCAGCTGTCTGGACCAGATCCAGCAGAGCCCACCAAAGTGTAAGAGAAGGCCTCCTCAGCTGTGGGATTCAACATGCCCAATCTGATAGAATCTATACGGAATATAGTAGTCCAAGTGGTGTCTACTAGGCATGTGTGAACTTTCATTATTTCCCCCCTAAAGGCTTATAATTTAGCCAAATTGGGGCTCACTTTCATGGGGGCATTGCATCTGCCACATTTCTAGTTTCTGTTCTAAAGCATGGGGGAATGAGAGTTGTTCAGAGGAAAAAGGAATGGTTGCTAACTTTTTTTATGTCAGGAAAAACACATTTTTCTCTAGCCTTGTTCTTGAAAATGGTTTAACAGTTTTGGATGAAATGTTTTCAAACAAATTCACTTCATCCCAAATTGTTAAAGTATGATGAAGTTTTATAACTGAAAACAGACCCCTTTTTTTATAGTGGGAAGTGTCAGACTGTGACAGATTTTTGTTACCAGTCTGCCTGAGGTGTCAGGTGATTGGGCTGAGGCCACAGGATCATCAGGGGAGGAGATGACGGAACACACCAAGTGTCTAAATTTTAAAGCTTTATTGATAAAATAATAAAATAACAGCGGAGAGTGATGGGTGCTTCCCACGTCACTCAGAGGAAGGAAGAAAACGTTAGCATCCTGAGCCCTAATCCATTTTCATACTCTCACGCTCGCTACCCGAGGCTGGCCAGGCCTGGGTGTAACGAAAGAAGAAGAGGGGGAAGGGTGGACGGGAGTTTGGTCCTGTGCACGCTGGTTGTCCAAGGTCCGCTGTTATCTCTCCGAATTGCTCCAGCTCTCAGGAGGGTTTTAAGTCCTGGGCTCTTTTGGGGGTGTTCCATTCCGTGACCTCTGGTCCTGGTGCTCTTTGTGACAGTCCAAACCAGCTTTCTGTGGTCTCCTTGACTTTCCCAAAACACACTAGCTAGACTTTGTTGTTCTCTTTGCTTTCCTCCGTGCTGGCTTTCGCTTTTCTTGCTTGTTATGGGCTGGCGCTGCAGATTTGTTCTGTTGAATCTGTCTTTCTTATGGCTGGTTGGTGGATTCCAGGCCCCCGTCTTTCTTGGCTGGCAGCCAAGAGTCAGATGTGTGCTGTGGCCTTGAGTTGGCTGGAGCCAATGTCTTATCTTCGGGCCTAGCAGAAGTGTGGAGTTACTCGTTCTCTGCTCTCTTCGTTCCACCCTCCCCCCCACCCCTTGGCTTCTCGCGACCTGCAAAGGAATCCTTCATTCACTCCACACTCACACCTTTGACCCTTCCCCAAAATGCCCTGTGATGCTTGCAACACCGTTCGCAATATTCCATGCTGACCTTTCTCCCCGGAGGACCCCTTGAGGGACATTAATATGTGGTATCACCAACCCCATGAGTCATTAATTTAAAAAAACCCACTGAGAATCTCATTTTACCTAGGTAGCTTAATTTTCTCCTTTTTTATAACACCCCTCTCTGTAGCCATATCATCAAAATATACTGTGGCGATTGTGCTATGGGGTCCCGCAAGGTTCCATCTTGTCCCCTATGCTGTTTAATATCTACATGAAGCCGCTGGGAGAGGTCATAAGGAGTTTTGGAGGACGGTGCCATCAATATGCAGATGACACCCAACTCTATTTCCCTGTGACATTAGAACCAGGTGTGACAATGACTGATCTAAATTGGTGTCTGGAGGCAGTGACGGTTTGGATGAAGTCAAATAAGCTGAAGTTGAACCCAGATAAGACTGAGGTCTTGTGGATTAGGAGGCCATCCGTGCGTGAATGTGCATGGCACCTGTTCTAGACGGGGTTACTCTCCCCCTGAAAGAACAGGTATGCAGCTTGGGAGTCCTCCTGGACCCTTTTTAACATTTGAAAATCAGATTTCTTCGGTGGCCAGGAGTGCCTTTGGGCAACTTGGTTTAATCCGCCAGCTGCGACCCTTACTGAACAAACATGACTTGGCCACAGTGATCCATGCTCTTGTTACATCCCGACTGGATTACTGTAATGCACTTTATGTAGGGCTTCCTCTAAAGAGCCTTCGAAAACTTCAACTGGTCCAGAATGCGGCTGCTCGAGTTTTAACCAACACTAGTTATACGGAGCACATTATGCCAGTGCTTCGGCAGCTGTACTGGCTTCCGGTATGTTTCCGGGCACAATTTAAGGTTTTAGTTATGACCTATAAAGCCTTGAATGAGTTGGGTCCAGGGTATCTGAAGGACCGTCTTCTCCCATATGAACCTGCCTGGGGATTGAGGTCAGCTGGGGAGGCTTTGCTTCGTGTTCCCCCACTTGTTGAGATAAGATTAACATCTACGTGGAACAGGGCATTCTCAGCTTTTGCTCCCAGGCTGTGGAATTCTCTTCCTCGGGATATTCGCATGGCGCCAACGCTAGCGTTGTTCTGGCGTCAGGCTAAAGCCACCCTTTTTACTCATGCTTTTATTAATGTTTGAGTCTGTATGTGTGTGTTCCTCCTCTCTATGGCTACGTCTAGACTGGCATGATTTTCCGGAAATGCTTTTAACGGAAAAGTTTTCCGTTAAAAGCATTTTCGGAACAGAGCGTCTAGATTGGCACGGACGCTTTTCTGCAAAAAGCCCCGATCGCCATTTTCGCGATTGGGGCTTTTTTATGAAAACAAATCTGAGCTGTCTACACTGGCCTTTTGGCGAAAGCTTTGCGCAAAAAGGGACTTTGCCCGAACGGGAGCAGAATAGTATTTCCGCAAGAAGCACTGATTTCTTACAGTAGGAAGTCAGTGCTTTTGCGGAAATTCAAGCAGCCAGTGTAGACAGCTGGCAAGTTTTTCCGGAAAAGCGGCTGATTTTCTGGAAAAACTGGCCAGTCTAGACACAGCCTATATGTTTTTAGCTGGTTATGTTCCTCTGAGGTCTCATATTTTAAATTTTTATATATATTTGTTTTTTTTTGTTTGTTCTTGTAAGCCGCCTTGAATATTTTAAGTAGAAAGGTGGGGTAAAAATATTTAAATAAATATAAATAAATAAAATATGAATTACCTACAGGTGCTTGTTTATAGTTGGCTCTTTTATATCTGAGCATTTTCCTACAAGTGTAGTTTTTAAATTGTTTGAGTTTCCAATGTACTATAATTTGTGATTTCTACACCTTTTCTTGTATTAGATTTACTTTTGTCACATGGCTTTTAGTATGCCTAATTGACTGTTAATGATTTTCAATTACTTAAGCAAATTAGGGAAGTCAACACTGAAGTGTTGCTTTATTGGGATTTAGAAACCTTCTATCTCAGAATACAAGTTTCTCCACTTTATTACTTACCTTTAGCCATGTATTCTTTTTCTGAATCATATTTTTATTAGATGAAGTCTGCTTGACTGAAGTTATTAATCACAGATCAGGTTAGCATAGAATGGTGCATGCTTCATGATGGCATGTAAGACTCAGCACTGTTGGGAGATTGTAGGCAGGACAAGACTCTCTTCCTAAAATCACTATGAACTTCCAGTAGAACAGTAAGCTTAAGTTCTTAGATGGGGTAAAGGTCTTTCTTCAGAGGAGACTTTTCAACATTGGATTCTCTGGGTTCTAACATAAAATTGGTTGTGTTAAACAGTGATTTATGCTTCCATTGTTACCTTTCTTTGGTGCATATGAAGACTAACCTGACCTGCCTGGTATCTAGGTCAGTTTGTGGTTGAACATGCTGTCAGTTCAAAAACTTGAATTGAATAAGACAATTGAAAACATCAGCTGAGCACTGTGATAATACCTTAATTATTTGAGGCCTGAAATCCTACAGTATTAAAAGCTGTTGTAATTTGGTATATTAGCTTTTATTAGATTCAAATCTTCATTGCACACACTCTTATAGAGGGCTGGGAATTTTATCAAGGATAGTTATACCTATTGATTTTAAAATTGTGGTACTTCTCAAATTTCACAAAAAAGGCCGTTTGATTAATGTCACTTCTGAAGTTGGATTGCTTAAATGTAGTTTTGTTCTTCAGTGAACTCAAGAAAGTTTATTGATTGCCTGGCACACTGATAGATCAATGTGGACATGTCTTGGTGATATCTTTCTGTCTGTTTGTTTAAATTTGTGTTGCAGAGAGTTAGACTGACATAGCATTACTTCCACTAGCTAAGGCCAGGTCTATACCACAGATGTGCGTCAGTAAAATTGTATTGCTCGGTGGGGGAGTGAAAAATCTACACCCAAGTGATGTAATTATACTAGCCTAGCTCCTGGTGTAGAACAATGCTATTTTGGTAGGAGACGGCCTCCCATTGACGTAGCTACTGCTTCTCACAGAGGCTGATTAAGTAGTAGAGATGTCAATGTCAATGTGTATCAGAGGCAGCCAGGGGGAGAGCCGGGGAGCCGGTACCCATGAGGAGCTGGCTTTAAGCAGGTTCCCCCTGAGGACTAGATCCACCTGCCCCCACTCCCACACTGCTGAAAGAGAGGCAGCAGTGTGGAGAATGAAGAGGGCAATCTGGAGCCGATACACATGGGGAGTCAGCTTTCAGGCAGGCTCCCTTGCGTGTGCTGGATCCATGGACTTGCCTGGCCCCCTCCCTTGTTGCCTCCTACAGAGGGGCGGGGGCAGGCAGGAGCCCATGCTGGGGGGATCCTCCTTAAAAGCCTGTTCCCCCCAGCACCAGCTCCATGGTGCAACCCCGCACACTACTATCTCTATCAGAGGCAGCAGTGCTGGGGGGAGCCTGCTGCAGATCAGCCTCTGCCTGCGTGGACAGGGGCTACTGCTGCTCTGTGCTGCTGCTTCTTTATTAGAGGCAGCAGCGCGGGGGTGGCAGGCTGGAACCGGTTTGCACAGGAAACTGATTTTTAAACTCCCTCCCCTCCAGCCTGCCACCTGATACAGAGGCAGTACTGCGAGGTCAGCCCTGCCCCCAGGGACTATTGAATAGTTGTGTAACCGCTAATATTTCATGCAGTTACACGACTATTCAATTACACAATGTCTTATATCCCTAATAAGTACACTAACTGGAGAAGCTCTACCAACACAGGAGTGTCTTCACTTAAGTGCTTCAGTGGAATAGTTGCATCGGTTCTGATGCATTCTTTTAGGTGAAGACCTGCCTTGCAAGCAGGTATTCAGTTCTGTTTTATATTTTGAAGCATTTGTTTGTATGTGGATTATATGTGCAAAATAAAGTCATACTTCACAATTATCTACAGATACCAAATTTTGCATAAACAATCCTGCCACTTAAATTAGCTGAATGTACTACTTTTTTAAACTGGGATATGCTGGGTGAAAGGTTTAAATCCGTGTTTCTCAAAGTGGTCCACTTTTTGCAAACCACAAACCACACCAGTGGGAGCCGCGAGACTCCGTGGCTTAGGAGCTGGTAAGTAAACAAACCAGAGCGGCCCGGTAGCAGTTTTCTCAGAGTGGGTCCACGGACCACTTTGTGAAACACTAGTTTAAATAATTATTTTTGTTTTTCATTGGAAAAAAGTCATGAATAGTATGATTAGAGATCATAAAAAATATTTGCTAACAAAATTAAAATTGAGTCACCTATTCAACAGTCATTTACGAGTTTCTGATTCAAATTTACTGTGTATGGTAATTATTCAATAAAATGAATAATGTTTGAATTTAAAATCCTACAAATTTAATATAGTTCTTTTACTTCCCTTTTGCGAGCACATTAATAAAAAATTCTATTACATATATTTAATTTCTTGAACTTTCCTCAGTGTAATCTATGCAAAATGACTTTGCCCAGTCAATGACTAGCCTCACCTGCTAGTATTCCATAACTTCCTTTAACTTTTTTTTTAAATTTTGTGGGTCAGTATTTTACTACGTGTCAGTAATCCATGTATTGCTAGTAAATGCACCTCACAGTTGAGGTTATTTACTAAAAAACTATCTGGCTGTTTGATTTTTTTTTTTTTAACTTACTGAGAATTTTCTCTTTTCCTTCAAGTTTTTAAGAGTGGCAAATTAATCAGCTGGTCCATTTCTGAGTTGTATAGAACTGCTTGTATACCTGTCCACATGACTATCAACCACTGTACACCCATAAGTTAGCAGTTATTTATTTAAGTGGCTGCCATTGGTACCAATCAGTGCTTTGCCCACGGGTTGCGTTCTTGCTTCTGATGTATAACTGCAGTCAACTGTATACCTTGGAGGTGTGGTTCATCATGTTGATCCAGTGTCAATCTGAGAACAGAGGAAATTGCTTTAAAAGAAAAAGTATGTTGGCCAAAATATCCAGTGTAGGTGAATAGGCAGTTACTTCCACCCCTGCAGCTCTTGTCATCTTCCATTTAACCTGAATAATAGAATTGCTCATCTGGGGATTAAAATATATATTATATTTGTGTGTACTTAGATGTGTCATCTTGAATTTAATATATACACCAGAAAAGAGGACACTAATGTAGATCTTGCAAATCCGCTAACAGGATAGCATCTCAGAACATTCTAGCGTCTTAGATATCTTAATCTTCTGGGTCTCTTTCTTTTGCAGTGCATGAGCTGTCAGTTTCTTTCTTATCCTCAAAAGTTGAGTATAGATAGTGGATACAAAACGTATACTGTACATACTTCCATTGAAATAAATCCTTTAGTTAATCTTGCTGTAAAAGCAAAATACATTTTGGCACAGTTTGACAAAAATATGAAGGAGAGGAGGGAGGGAAGAAAATAGACTGATTAGTTGGCCTGGACACTCCTTGTTTTACAGCACATGAAATAAGGAAAGCAAATACATTGCTTTCTCTTCCCTATGATAAGTTATTTAGAAAGGAATCCTTTAGTCTTGCTTGAGCCTGCAAGTTAGGCATTACCTACCAGTCTGCTATCTTCTGGAGTTCATTTCCCATATTATAGATATTTTTTCTCAAAAGGCAATTCCAAGAATTTTCAAGAAAGACAGCATCACAACATTTAAATGGGGAAGGTGACTGTCTATGTCAGTGGTCTCCAACCTTTTTACACCCAAGATCACTTTTTAAATGACAGACCAAGCCAAGATCTACCACCCCGCCCCTTCCTTGAAGCCCCGCCCTCTCTATTTTCCTCCTCTCCGTCACTTGCTATCCCCAATCCTTATACTGCTGCTTTTTTTAAAAAAAAAATCTTCTGTAGGAAGAGGTTTTTCCAACATTTGGCCTGTCTAAATTGGACCAAATGTCAGAAAAAAACCCCTTCTTTTGGAAGCCCCCTTATTCCTCGTGGAAAGAGGAATATAGGAGTGACCAGAAGAGCATGTTCGCTCTTCCACTAAAAAAAGCGGAAGAACAAACGCAACCCTGGATGCAGAAGAGTTTTTCTGGGATATCTCCGGAATCCTGAAAAACTCCTACAGTCTAGCCATACCCTTGCTGGGTTGAGACAGGATGTGTGGGCTCCGGGGTGGGAATGAGGGATTTGGGTGTGGGAAGGGGTGAGAGATGCAAGTTCTGGGAGGAAATCTGGATGCAGGAGGAGGTGGAGAAGGGGATGCTGGCTCGGGGAGGGGACTCCAGGCCGGGCAGTGTTGGGGTACTAAGCAAACCACAGGCTTGTGGATGTGAGGGTACAGGAATTTGGGTTGGGGTATGTGAGGAGCTCAGGACAGGGGGTTCCAGTGTTTGATAGGCTCAGATCTAGGGTCTGGGGAAGGGGGAATGCAGGAGTGGTTGTGGCCAGATGGGGGCTTGGCCCCAATTGGGGGTTTGTTGGCCAGGCTTCATTATTAAATAAAATACTATGTCAACCACAAAAAGTTTCTGCATTGTCTTTATTTATGAGAATGGCAGGGAACCTGCCTTGAGTCAGGGGTCTCTGACCCATAGAAAAGTCATTCGGGTGCGGGGGACACAGTACTGGGGAGGGGTGCTAGTGGGTTCTGGGGCAGGGAACAGAGTGCCAGTGGGGGCAGGAGAGAGGGGGCAGGGTGCCAGAAGGACAGGTTTCTGCAGCAGGGGACAGGGTGCTGGGGGGGACAGGGTTCTACAGAGGGGAGCAGGGGACAGGTTTCTGTAGTGGGGAAGGCAGGGGACAGGTTTCTGCCGTAGGGGACAGGGTGCCAGAGGAAACTGGTTTCTCCAGGGGGCAGGGTTCTGCAGAGGGGGCAGGTTTCTGCAGTGGGGCGGGGGCAAGGGAGAGGGAACACGGGGCCAGGAGGGCGGGGACAGGTTTGGGGCAGGGAGAGGGAACAAGGTTCGGGAGCAGGGAGTCCCCTACACCAGCCACGGAGGGAAGCCTCCGTCCTGCGCTCCCTCCGGGCTGACCGCAGGGCAGCCGGGCTGGAGCGAAGAGAAGCGGCTTCTCTTCGCTCCTGCCCAGCTGCCCTGTGCTCAGCCCCCTCCCCCCCCTTGGGCTGGAGCGAAGAGAAGCCGCTTCTCCTCGCTCCAGCCCAGCTGCCCTGCGCTCAGCCCAGGGAGGCTGCACCTACCTCCAGCTGTGCTGGAGCAAGCGTCCCGGGCTCAGAGGACTGTCTGTGGTAAGATAGTTAGTATAGTGACTTTTTTTTTTAGTTCCTTGCTACTAAGACCAAAAGATGTAAAAAATCCAGGTGGATATAAGTTTCATGGATCCATAGGGCCTGTTCTGTTTCCCAGCCTGTAACCAGTGTCATGTGCTAAATCCCAAAGGAGTCACGCAGTTCCGCAGGGATAGGCCTGTGGCCTTCAAGACTGTGAGACTGGGCCTTCTAGTACCAGCAATCCCTGTCTTTCTTTCTGGCTCCGTGTATCATGCCCAGCTAAGTGAGGCCCCTGAGAGAGGCTTATATTCATCCCCTTCAGGGTGCAGTGCTCTCTTAGTATTTGCAGCAACAGTAGGAAGCCTTTTAAAAACAAAGTAATAATTTATTAGTCACCTGACACACAGAATTTGAAAGTCCTAAGGTTAGCAGTTAGAGGGTCGAAGGATGGACTGTGGTTTAACCTGCTTAAACCAGTGCAATCAGCCAGGCTATTATGGACTCTTGACTCTGGCTCACTTTGTTTTGTCCTTAGTCTCAAGTGACAGCTGCTGAGGTCCTCCCAAAAGCCAATTCTTATCCCCAAATCCTGATACCTTTCAGTCTATTGATCTTGAGTTGGGAGCCTCTGCTTTGCTTCCCTGCCAAGAGGCAGGGGAAAACCTGCTTTATGTATTTATTTATTTATTTGGTTGATATGTGAATGTCTTAGCCGCTGGATTCCCATTGTCTTTCTGTATTTTCCATATACACATATCAGATTTTCAGTCAGTCTCCGTAACAAATAGGGCCCTACCAAATTCACAGCAAAACACAATATGGACTATGAAATCTGATCTCTCCTGTGAAATCTGGCTATTGTAGAGGGTAGGGATATAAAATCCCATGTAATTTGGTTAACTGATTAAATGTGAAGTTTTCTTCTGGTTTAACTAGTTAACCAAATAAGGCTCCTCCCTCTTCTCTTCCCCTCCCGCTCCCTCTGCCCCCGCACGGCTGGGCTAGAGTGGCTGCAGACAGGGGCTTCTGCCTGCATCCCCCACTTAGGTCCATTGTGAATGGGGGTGTTCTGGATGCCCAGAGCAGCCCCTGTCAGCAGCAGGCCATGCAGAGCTGAAGCAGTACCTTGCCCATGGTGGGCAGTGCGCTGCTCCAGCCCCCACTAGTTAACCAGAACCATAGAGCATCACCTGTTATGAGTGATGGTTACTAGTTAACCTTTCACATCCCTAGGAGAGGGGTTGCAGTATTGCCATCTTACTTCTGTGCTGCCCACAGAGTTGGGTGGCTGGAAAATCGCAGCTGCTGGCTAAGCATCTAGCCCAGTAGATCACTAAATGTCACCACTTCCAGATTTATTTATTTTTGATGGAAAAATCCCAGTTCAAATATTTTTGAGGTGATAATTCTATTTTTAAGGTGCATTTGTGGTGATACTACTTATCCTTGGAACAGCAATTTTTCTAATTCCAATCTCACTTATTTAAACACATACATTTAATTTGAATTAATTAAAGGGAGGATGGGCAAGGTTTTTTTGTTTTAGCAAAACAAGCAAACAAAATTTGGGCATCTTGAAATATCCTTTCTAATAAAAACCTAAGAAAATAGGCCCTTCAATACGTTCTGAAAGTGATCAAACTTAGGTCATGTTGGATCAAAATGAGGAAGCAAATTCCAGAGTTGAGCACCCTCCATTGAGAGCTCCCTGTTTCAGGTGAAGAAATCTATAGACTGTTGCCACCCTGCTAATCTAGACTGCGAGATGCCTAGGAATCAAATAATAAAGTCCTCTGTTGATCAAAACTAACCCTTGTAATTTACAGATGGAAGTTATTTGGTAGCAAATGCATGGACAGGTACAACATGCTCCATGTATGAAACACTGCACTAATTATAAAACACTGTAAACCAGTAAAGAGTTTTGACATTTAAAAAAAACCTGTCACATGATCTGATTGCCTTTTACAATGATCTCTGAGAATGGTATCTCTTGGTCATATGAAACTGACAACAGACGTTAAAATTTGACACAAAATACTCTTTAGTTTGGGTTTCTTCCCTACAGCCACAGCTTAAGGCCATTTTCTAAGCCCATATCTCAAGCAGTCTCTCCTTACTTGTTCTTGGAGCAGCTGTTACGACCCCTCCCTGGAGTATGAGTATGAATTAACAAGAGGTTAGACATTAGTGTATCTGCACTCTGTCGCAAATGAATTTTAAATCTCTCTGCAGAAATAAAATCTGGAGGTGTCTAGAGGAATGGATAATGAAGACAAGGTCTGCTGCACCCTGGGGGAAAGTTCTCAACCTCCCTGCTAAATGTAGATATAAAAAGCACTCTTGGCCACTGACACTTCTTTGAATATCCAGAAGCAGTAGGGAATTCAACCGAAGCCCTCAGAACAAGAGTGGGCAATAATTTTTGATGGAGAAGCCACTTAAAAAATTTGGAATGTAGTCAAGGGCCACTCTCTTCCATATTAATGGAGGAGGTGCGGGATCTGCTTTGAAGGTTGGGAGAAGGAGGCAGTTGTGACTTGGGTTAGGGGACTAGGGTGCAGGGGTTTGGGTTGTGACCTGGGGCAGGAGACTGGGGTGAAGGGGTTTGGATTGTGGCCTGGGGCAGGGGATTAGGGTGCAGGATCTGGAAGGGGATATGGTTGCAGGAGGGGGGAGCAGAGGGTTTGGATTGTGATCTAGAGCAGGGGATTGGAGAGCAGGATCTGGGAGGGGTTATGGAGCAGAAGGGGGGCAGAGGCTTTTGGTTATGTGGGGTAGGGGATAAAGGGTTGGGGTGCCAGAGGCAGGCTCTGGCTGGGAGACTTACTTGCTTGACTCCCAGCCAGCAGCCTTATCAAGCAGACTCACTGCCTGCCCCACACCCGTCTCTGGTTACAGGGGTCATGTGGTTTCTGAACACCTATGAGCCTGAGAGTAGAGTGCTTCCCAAGCTGCCTGCTGAAAAAGGCCACTCCCATTGGCTGGAAACCAACCAATAGGATTGTGCTGGGGGCAGGCGCAGCATGTGAACCTCCTTCCTCCCTCCCCTGAGCTCACAGCTGTTCAAACAGAACCCCGCAATGGCCACAATTCTCAGTGTGGGAGGCATGCAGGGAGTCTGCCTGAGGTTTCCCGCTGCATCTGCGGGCTGGATCTCTGGCAGCTTGGCAGGCTTGACAGACTGGATCCAGCCCACAGAGGGTATTTTGCCTAGACCTACCTTAGAATATGAACTTTAACAAAGTGGGTATATTGAAAGGAGCAAATACTCATTTTTGCCCTTCCCTCTGGTTTTCCCTACAGCTAACCAGTATTCCCTTTTTGTTCTGTTGTGAGCTTTAGATAGTTGTCCACCTTCCAAGTTTCAGCCAGATGGTAGGAAAAACTAAACAACTTCACTTTAGAAGCAAAAGTATTAATTCAGATCTTTTGATTTTTGTCTACCTCTTCCCCGCCCCCCTCCCCTCCCCGCCGCTCTCTTAGCTATTGAGGGGAGACACAAGCCACCTACAGAGGATCCTAATTGAAGTGGTGCATATTTTGAAAAATAAAAAAAATACAGACTCTTCCTTCCCCCAGACACCTCCTTCACCCAAAAGTTGATCTACAGGTGTGAACTATAAAATGATAAACTAAGGATTGGAATAATTGAATGAATATCACATCATATTAACTGGAGTGATCTGGGATATTTGATTATGCTTTGAGGAAGGCTTTGTTTCTAGTATTGTAGGTGAATTATCAGATTGTGTTCTATTAGGTGAAGACTTTCACAAAGAGGTTACTTTGAGTTAAGAAAGAACAATAAAATAATATTTCCAGGATTGAATGTGTGTTTCATAATTGTGGAACATCTATGCAACATTGGTATGTATGTGCAGGAAGAAGTGGAAGTGCTGCCCATTTAAATCTGGTACTGGCCCTGAAGAGGCTTAGGAGCACTGTTGTCAAATTACATTGGCAAAGGTCTGTCTAGCAGAGCCTATTCTTTTTAAAGAAAAAAGGCAAATGTTTGGCACTATAGGTCCAGACCAGGTAAATGAAATATATGTGCTGCTTTTAAGTGATTGGGCATGTAGTCCACATGCACATATCTTCCATGACACAAGACATACTTAGGTATTTATACAGGAATGGGAGACTACTTTTCCATACCTACGTTACAAGTGATTTTTTTGGAACTATTGCACTGACATTTATAAAGACTGCAACTCTAGTACCCTGTCACTTAGCAGTTCATTGAGGAAACCCTTCAGTTGAAGAATATATCAGAATTAACATGCAATCTCATTTTTTAATTTTTTTCTTTAGCCCAGCCATTGCTTGTGATTCATCCCAGTTTATATAATAGGTAAGATAAGTTTTGTAAATGTTTTTTATATTCTCATGAGGTGGCAAATATATTTTGTCCTTTTACAACGTTTAGTTCTGAATATGAAACATGTTTCATAGCACTTTCTGTATGGCAGAATACAATAATTCCTAGCTTTAAGGATCCCTTTAGTCTCTCCAAATTAGCTATTGACATGACCCTGTTTTATTTTTTGAAAAACAAACTATGTTCTTATTGTAAGTATTTCAATAATGTTCAAAATCTTACAGAATTATAATTGTATCCATTTCTATAGAAGTCTTTTGTGGTTTTACATGCAGATAAATCTCCTGTGTGTTCATGATTTCCTACTTGATTGGCTAAAATTGTGATAGTGATCAAGATTATTCTGTCCTCCATAGACTTGTTGTCTCCTTCAGACACTTAATAGATATGTTAATCTTGAATGATGAGGTAAAGTGAGTCCCAAACTGTGCTGCTGGAATGTGGTATGGTGGGAGCCATTTCCAAAGCAGTAGTGCAAACACTACAACAGTTTGTTCTCTGCACACAAAGATGCTGTTTACATGCTGGAGAGAGAGCCTTGAATGAGCTACTTAATGACATACCATATAGTTTGTGCAGTATACCTGCTAAACTTCTTGTAGGGCATGTAGATGAACTTTTCAGTGTAAATGACCTTTATGTCTCTTTGTGTTTATATACACATATCTTTTTGAAGAGATTAGTGCATGTGACAGTGTTGTAACTTTGTTCTAATTACAAAATATCAAATGTGATATTAAAGGTATAGCACTGCATTCTACTCCATTATTGCAAATGATTTATAAGTATACATAGTGTTCAGTGAAAAGTTGTCTTTTGTGTGTGTGTGTGTGTGTGTGTGTGTGTGTGTGTGTGTGTGGCAAAGTACTGAATTTTGTTACGTGGATTCAGGAGGGAAGCATTCAAGCAAAGAACTACAAAAACATCATGTCATGCTATGTGCAAACGCTACACGACTTCATGGAGAAGAATTCTCACTTTTATCTGCAAACTTATGAAGCCTTTCCATTTTTAACCATTCAAGATATTGTAAACTTTTTGTGGTGAATCAGATCTGTTAGAATTTGTTCTTGGACAGTGTAAGAAATCTGATTAATTGCATTTAATGAAAAGAGCAGAGTTCAGATTTAGTAGTTAGGCCAACAGTGAACTTTGAGTATGGGATGTTTGTATGTGGGAGGCCACCCACAATGCTTTTAAATGTGAGCATTTTTTTAAGTGGGGTATTGCTATGATAGAGGAATTGTTGCATCCCATATCACTTCCCAATGTTTATATGCAGTGTAATAGAAACAGTTGCAATGCATAACTACTCTTCTAGTTTAAAAAAAGTGACTGATAGTAGGCTCTTGGAATGATAAGGCACTGATTCATAGGGTACGTCTACACAGCAGTGTTATTTCGGAATAACTGACAAATAATAGTCCACATCTACATTATGAGCAGTTATTTTGACATAATGTCAAAATAATGTCGAGATGGAGGACTTCTTACTCCAACTCCCTGTAACCCTCATTTTAGGAAGAGTAAGGGAAGTTGGAGGAAGAGTGTTCTTTCTCACACTTCCTGCTGTGTAGACAGCGCCAAATGCTGAATTCGTTATTTTGACTTAAGCTACGCAATTGACATAGCTTAAGACGTGCCCATAAGGTCCAAAGCCATAAGGGACCATTGTGATCATCTCATCTGACTTCCTGTATATCACAGGCCATAGAATTTTCCCAGAATAACTACCACTGCCAGTGATTCAGTGGAATACTGTTACTTCACAGACTATATCTACCAATTCCAAATTATGTACAGTGTAACATGTTTAAAATTAAACTAGCCTTTATTGACTTTGGCTTTTTGCCTTTTGCCTTAGCCTCTTTGAGACTTAGAGACGTCCAACTAGTTAATGCAAAACATGCTTGCTTTGTGGAGAATCAATTTAATTATTTATGTATAGTGTGGAGAATATACATAGAGAGGTGCAATTTACTCCTTCACAGAACACAAGAACCAGAGATCATCCTATGAAATTAATAGGCAACAGGTTTAAAATGAATATAAGAAAATAATTCTTTACATAACAGCTGTGACTTATTTACAGTCTGTGGAACTTGTTGCTATGATGTACCTTGAAGGCCAAAAAAGAATTTCAGAAGTTCATGGCAAATAAGTAACTATTAGCCAAGATGGTCGGGAATGCAATCCCCTGCCCTCACTGTCCCTAAACATCTGACTGCCAGGAGCTAGGACTGGAAGGTTGGATGGGGTTACTTAATTGCCTTGTTATATTCACTACCTCTGAGGCAGCCGGGACTGGTCACTGTTGGAAGAAAAGAGACTGGTCTAGATGGACCTAGTATGGCCATTCTTATGTAAATTTCATCAAAATTCTATAGATGAAAGAATACTTGGTTTGTTTTTGCAACAAATTCTCCCTTCTGTCTTGTTCAGAGCAAACATTTCATTGACATGGTTCAATCATTATGACCAGCCAACACTTCACCCAGCTTAGCAGACATTGTTAGAAGGTTGATAGAATGTGAGAAGGAAATTAAGTAGTGTGCAAAAAAAGTTGACGAGAAATTTGTTAGTCTTGATAAGTGTAGCAATGTACACAATGATCCAGTAATGTGCTTGTTTGACAAAAGAATGTGGGATTGTCTGTCTTAAATAAGTGATATATCAGGAAATGTCTATACAGCAGAATATTTAGCAGCAGTAGTAAAAGCTATAATAAAGTTTGAACAACAATTCAAGTGTCAGGTATGTAGTTTGACAAACAATGCTGCACCTGTAGTAAATAAGAATGTAAAGGGTTAACCAAATACTCCGTAAGCATGCCCCTTACTGTCATGCTTACAGGGGTAACCTACAGGCTGGAGCAGCCCTCTGCCGTGGGATCAAGGTTAACCAGTTAAATGCTGGGTTTAAACATTGTTTAACTGGTTAACTTTTTAAATAGGATTTTATATCCCTAGTAGTAAAGATGAGAAGAAATGTATAAGATGATAATGAAGGGAACCACAACATATGGGTGTAATGTTCGTTAGATACTACTTTTAGCCAAAGATGTGAGTATAATTTTCTATTAACTGGAAATCTTGTGTTTTCCCTAGCTCTAGGAGTGGCATTTGAAAACTGTCTGATTTCCAAGTTAACTCGATTAAGGCAGATTTCTTAATCATCTCAACCCTAAGATGCTTTTGTAACTTGACTAAAATATATAGAATGCCTGTACAGATCCATTTTGTAAGAAAAATATAGGTTCCTAAACATTTAGCTAGTAACACTGTCATATGTTTGCAGCTCTTACCTTTTTTGGGTTGGTAGGACTTTCCTTAGCACCTCCTTGTCTTTGTCAGCATGCATAGGATCCTTATGTCCAGAGAGATGTATTTATCTGGCTTAAAGGCTTACCTTATTTTCTCTGTCTTGTATATTATTTTAAACATTTTATCTAGAAATACTTCAAAAAGTGTCTTATTTGTTTTCACTTCTGTACATAAATACTGGTATTATAATCAAAGATTTAAGGATAGTTAAGCTATTAGAATTTAGTGTGAGATACTAAAATTGGGACTTGATTCCTTTAATTTTAAAGGTATGCATTTGGCAAAGGTTGCTGCTGATGTCCTACAGTTCTAAAAAAGGAATTAGATTTGATCAGTGCTAACGTGATATGAATCTGATGCTGAGAGTCGTAAAAAAACTGAAACATGAGTAACTGAGAGTGATTGTTTTCAATGAAATTAACATTTTACCTTTTGCTATAGCTATACAGATTTTGCTTCCTCCATGTTTAGATTGAGATTTTAGATGTGACATTATGCAGAAAACTTTGATTTCATTTCTTTAGTCTTATTTCTGCTCCCTTGGTTTGTGTTTCAGAGCCCTCTTCCTCTCTCTCTCCTGGGTTCCCAACAATAGATGATTAGGCCATTACCCCTACATATATTCCCCAAGTTTGAGACAAACTGTACAGAATTGCAGTACCTTTGGGAAAGTGCTGTATGCTGAGTCTTTTGTGTTAGCAATAATCTACGGGAAGTGTATGTGATCATTTCATATGGAAGAAGGCTGTGGAGAGCAGATGACGGTTGGGAAGGATTTCTATGTTTATTAGATATTTTCAAGGGACAGTTTATTGCTGGACTTTTCAAGGAAGAAATATTGATCTTATGTTTAAGATGCTGTATTGGGATTTAGGAGAAATGTGTTCAGTTCCATCTAGGGATGCTAATGGGTAACTCCTTAAACGGTAAGCATCACCGTTAATGAATTAGATCACCACCTTAATTCTTAATAGGTGATGCTTACCAGGTAATGGTTAACTGATAACCAGGAAGCAGTCCCTTCCCTCCTTCTCCCCGGCCCCCCCCCCCCCCGGGCTCCCCTCGCTGCTCCCACTCTGCTGGGCCCCTGCACAGGGATGCTGGCACTGAAAGTAACCAGGCTAGAACAGCCCCTGTCTGCGGCATATGGGAGGGAGGGGGGTGGAAGGAGAGGGGGAAGGGGCGCTCCATCTTAGCTTAGCTGGAGCGCCCCCGACCCTGTTCAATCAGTTAACCGGTTTCAGCCCTACCAGACTTCAGTTGTGATCTTTTGAAAATTAATTTCCCTGTGCTTCTATTTTCCAATATTTACTTAATTCTAAGAGATCTTGTGAAGATGAATCCATAGATATTTGGGAGGTGCTCAGATACTACAGAGGAGGAGTCATATATTAGGAAGTCTTATTGGAGGATTGCTGCATGCTAGATGCACAGTTGTAATCTAAAATGCATACTTGTATAGATGCTTTTGGAACTTCTGGTATTATTGGCTTCAGCAGACTTCCATATGAATATTTTATAACTTTATTTTAATGATCAGGACCCATTTTACATGGTGCTGCAGGAATATAGGTTCCTTACCCCAGAAACGTTATAATCTAAGACAAGCAGTATTAAAGGAAAAGTGCAGAGGGATACAATCATATATAGATATAGATTTGTAGTTTTTAACTCTAAATAGATACAATAATTTTAAGTTACTTTCAATTCTTTTTCAACCCAGGCATCATCCATGGGGCTGATTTTCCATAAGCATTACAACAGAAGTGGGTCTAGAGCAGGAAACTGGTAGCTTTGAGGATCATTTCAGGAAAGATCATACCATACAAAGGACAGTATGGAAGATGGAATAAAGACCATAGTCATTAGGTGAACAAAAGGGCCGTTGAGATTATTGTTGGTGGAACATAAAGTATGAGAAAACATGGTGGAGTTAAATAAGAAAAGTAGTGGGGCAGAGTTATGAAAGGCTTTGACGATGAAGACAAGAACCTTGAATGTGTTGTCAGCTGCCAAAGTATCAACTGCAAAATTATAGCACTATATTGGTGAATGTGTATTGGTGTTCCCCGTTTTAAAGACTTTCAGGGTATAAAGTAAGATCTATGCTCTGAGTACTGATCGATACAGACATTTTAGTGCTTTGTGACTTCATTTTTCAGTCCATTTCTCAATTGACTACATATTTAAACAAAAATAATGCATAGTTTGAAATTCTTGGTTTTTAATCTGTATATTCCCTTGTAGGAGCTGAAAATGTAATTCCTGGCGGTTCTTATTTAAAACATCATTTAATCTTAGGAAACTCTGTAAATTAATTTATTGATGTAGAAAAACATTCTTAAACTTATATTGGTGTAATAGTGAAATTAGTAAAATTCCAAAGCTGTTTTATAACTTGCTAATCTAGTAGAAAAACCCTAAGACTGCAATGCATTTTCTGTACCCTGCAACAGAAGATGATGTTGTCATCTCTATTATAAATTCCATTTATTATCAGAGCTCTTATATTTTTTTAATGGTAGCACAGGTATTTCCTATATTCACTGTGTTTAACAATCCTTGAGAAAGCTGGAACTAAAATCTTTTTTTCTTACCAGTTCTCCCTGGCAATTGCATTGGAGGAAATCCGTTGGCTTTGAAAGTCTGTGCATATAGGGTAGAATACACATGTCTCTTAAACCTCCCCCTTTTAGAATTGGAATGGTCAACAATTTTAGGGCTCGTTATGACAAATGTAGGGTTTTTTTACAAAGCCATTTGATTCAGTCTTTAAACTGAAGAGTTGAACATTTAGTATGCAATCTACTCTACTGAAGTTCTTCAACTTGTGCCAACCAATAGTGCTTCTACAGTGGGAGAAACAGGGAGGGTAATTAATATGACAGGAAGGCAATGAGGAGTATATCTTTGGGTATTTGCTGTAAAATTCACAAACTAATTTAATAAATAAATATGATCAATAAATTGTCTTCAGCAAGAATTGTCAAATGGATTTTGTGAGGGAGTTATAAACAATGTTAGAGAGGTGTGAGAAAATTCAGTAATGTGATCTTCAACAGTTAGACATACTTATCCATGAGCTCGAACACTGGATTTAGGTCAGGAGGGGAACATTGCCTTGTCACGAACTGATGGCACTTATGCTCCCACTTGTGACTACTGATCTAATGCAGCTAAGTTAATTACTTTGTGAAGCTGAAATAAAGCTGTATGTTCTGGTCATGAACACCCGGCACTATGGACTGCCGCTGTCTAAATGGTTATGTTGGTCATGCATATATCACGTTGAAGATCTTCTTCTTTTAAAAAATCATTTGTGTAGTCTCTTGCTCTTCTTTATAGTCTCATAACACTTGTAGTGGGGAGAAATTTAGATTTCAGAACAGCTGAAACCCTGTTTAACATTAAGAGAAAATATTAATTTAAAATAATGTTAGATTAAATGTAATTTGCTTGGTGCGAAAATACTGGTGCAAACAGCTACTTTTACTATTAATAAATAGGTAGATTTTTAAAATGTGCCACTTAAACATGGATTAATATTAAAAAGTGAATTATGTCATAGTTGCTAAAACTAGAAATATGTAAATAGTATAAAAATATATTTGGCCTTCAGTTTGCAGATTGAATTAAAAACAAACACTGATCCAAGTTTTTATGTTAAAAATAGAAATAGAAAGGGATTTTTAATTGTTTACTTGTGCTCAAGCAGAGCAGTAGTTTACGAAGTAGCATAGGAGGGAGCATGTGTGAGTGCCTCAAATAGAGTAAATAATTAAAAGATTAATGACAGTTTACATAATTGTTTTTAGATCAGTATGGCTATGTCTATACAGCAGCATTATTTTGGAATAACTGATATTATTCTGAAATAACATAGTCCGCTTCTACGCACAGGCAATTATTTTGACATGTCAAAATAACGTTGAGCTGAAGGACTCCTTACTCTGACTCCTGTAACCCTCATTGTATGAGGAGTAAGGGAAGTCAGGGGAAGAGTGCTCTATCTTGAAATAACTGTTGTGTAGACAGCACCAAAAGTCGAAATAAGCTATTTCGACTTGAGCTACACTAATTATGTAGCTTAAGTTGTGTGGCTTATTTTGAGTTTAGCCCTGCTGGGTAGATGTGCCCTATTTTAATAGTCAGAAGCTAATAAAACTGATTTTAGATCAAACTGTGTCACAATTTAGACAAAGCTTATTTTTCTAAAAAACTAAAGCGAGCTGTCCAGCACAGACCACCTAAAATACTTTGTGTGTGTGTGCGGTGTGCGCATGTACACCCATGGGAGTTTTAAACAAAACTCCTGAAAACCAGGTTGAATTCTTTGTGGTATGATGTGAAGTGACATTAATGGATTCACTAGAAATGTCTACCAAAGAAACCTTGTTGCATAGGCTTCTTTTGATATCATGTCATGATGCATTTCTCTCTGTTAACTTGAGCTTTGT
Source organism: Rafetus swinhoei (assembly GCA_019425775.1). Classification (NCBI taxonomy): domain Eukaryota; kingdom Metazoa; phylum Chordata; order Testudines; family Trionychidae; genus Rafetus; species Rafetus swinhoei. The sequence goes on from CM033427.1 coordinate 64,639,455, forward strand.
CCTTCCAGCATAACGTATTGGCAGGTTAGTCATCAAAGCTGAGATGTGAATGTAGGATAAATATAATGTAACAGTACATGGAAGCTTAGAGAATACCTGACCTATAAGTAATTGAGAGCTTCATTTTTTGTTGCTACCAGTATGTTTGACCCTCAAAAGCATACATATTCATCGTATTACAACAGTGCCTTCACTTGGAGGAAAGGACATCTGCCTTAATGTAATAATACTGATATGTACTAACTGAGAAAACGATACAGGAATGTTTTACGAAATGGATATCTGACAGTATTATTACTTGACCTGTGACTTCACTAGGTGTTGGAAGAATATCAGTAATGGCTTCAAGCTATGACTCCTATCATTAAAAATCACATCACAATTAATAGATTCAGGATTCATTGAGTTCTTTCCTCTCAGTGTCACATACAGTGCCTCTATGACAACCTTCATTTCCTACTTAGCAAATCGAAGCCTGGTAGCTAGAGCCCCAGGAAGTTGTTAAAGCAATTAAAGGGTTCTCTCTCTCAGCACATTGCATGGTTACCATAGTATCCTGTGCCTCCAAGTCTTTACTGATGATGTCAGTATGCATACAGGGGTTATTCAGAGCATCTACATGAAGATGATTCACCCCTCGTGAAAGATCATAAGCCCCACTCCATATGCTGTATCTTCTAGCATCATTTTGGAAATTCATAAGCTCGGAAGGTAAGTGGATTCTGCTTCATATTTAACCATTTAAAATATCTTTATGCTGTGTGAAGTAGGAGAATTGTTTTCCTCATTGCATCATTAGCTTAAATTCAGACTGTGTCTGTCTGTGGTAATTGAACCAGTTTCCTAGAACCAGCACTTAAACTTAGCAAAGCTTTCATAACCTTTATAAAATGTACAGGAATGCAAACTAAAAACAAGCTTAAAGTTGGAAATTTGTCTGCAGCTCAGTTAGTAAGCAAATATAAAAAAAAATCCTCGTTGACTTCACTGTGTTTAGTGGTTACAATAAATGCAAACATCTGATATAAAGTTCTGCTTTTAGTACAGTCTGTGTCTTCATAAGCAACAAAAGCACACTGTTTACAAACAAAATCTTAAACATAACTCTATTACTGCATGTTCAGGCAGAACCTCCCCTCTCCCAATAAAAGTTTTTAAGTTTAATGGGGATGCTTAGATGCTCCCTGTAGACTCATGTGATAACTTTCCTGTAGATTGTAAAAATCAAGCTTGCACATTTGTTAGATTTCTGTTTTTAAAACCTGAAAAAACATAAACATGTGATGTTTTCTTTAATCACCTGCCTACTTTCTGTACAGACTTTCTAAATGTCAAACTAAGAGGAATAGAACTAGCAGAATCTTATTTGGGGGGATAAGGCAATATGCCACTTCTATTGTCAATGCAGAATTCATTTACTGTCCCTAGCTTCTAAAGTTATCCACCACACATGCACATGCTCAAATACAGAGTTCTATGGATGGGATATAATTACCAGCCTCAACTGCTCATGCTAGTCCACTGGCTAGGTTGTCTAGATATGAGGAGGGGATCTGGGTTGTGTCAGTGCACACTGATACTCCTGCAGGATGATAGGAGAAGCTCCTGGAGGATGATCAGAGAACCAAAAGACATAACCCTATAGTCATAGCATCTTTTTATACATTTTAGTCCATAGAGCCTGTTCTGTCCCACTGCCCCAGGGCACTGTATGAGAATGAGTCATCAATTAACAACAGACTTCCAATCTTTTCTTGATGAAGCTTTTGTCGTTCTCTTGGGTGGGTTCCTTTGTAGGGCTCATTCCCATTGTTCTTCATCTGGCAAGGTGGTGCTGGCAGCTGGTCATTGAGACCTAGGTTGGGACAGATCCCATTGCCCACACACCCACATTTACACTTTTAAATGAGATTACAGACACCCCCCCCCCCCCAACTTTAAACAGAGTTAAGGCAGTACAAAGTTTAAAAGGGGTTTCAGTTACAATAACAGATTCTTCAAAGGTAATTGTCAAGGTTGTTCCCCACTCTTGCACTCCGAATGCACAGGGTGGGGGCCTGCAAAGAGAGCATCAAAACCTTGCCTCTACAGGCACTGGTTACAAAAACTTCCCCCAAAAATCCTATTTTGGGGAATTTGCTGCCACCATCAAGTGCTTTTGATCCCTAAAAAAGGGGTCAACACTTGAAACCACCTCCAGGGGTACCCCAAGCTCTTTTGCCCCCAAAAGAGCTTGAAAAAGAAAAGAGGAAAAACAAGCTGCAGTCACTGGAAGCTGACCCCTCAGTCAGAGGCATGCAGATACACAGACCTTTCAGGACACAAGAATCAAATTATCTCCTTAAAAGAAGTGATTTTTATTACAAAACAAAAGATAAACTCGATAAAGCATATTTGGTTGTTAGATGTACAGAGCAACTAAGGAAAACAAATTAAAAACCAGAGAAAAAAGTCTCGGCACAATGCTTAGATGGTATTAAATGGGGAGAGAAGGCATAGATTCACACAGAGCAGTTCAAACCAAACCACAAAATAAAGAAAAATTACTCTGAACACAATGGGACTCACGTTCCCTGGTACTCACTTCTAATTTTGTCTTTGTTCAGTCCACACTCCCATGCCCTGAATTCCGTGGCGGGGGGCATGGTAGTCCTGCCTAGGTTTAAACCATTCTGTGTCTGTCAGCTCCTGATGTAACTCTCCCACACAAAGAAGGCAGGCAGGGAACCTATATCCAATTCAAATTTCAACACCGTATACCCCATTGGTTCTCTGGGTCCCCTGGCCGACACCTTTGCTAGGTACCTGAGTTAACTCCTTAGTCATTGGGTGCTGGTCAGCACTCCTCCTGTTCATGATAGCAATTATTTGAATTGAAGTGTCATTAGAGGAGATTTTGGAACAAATTGATAAACTTAACAGTAACAAGTTACCGGGACTAAATGGCATTCACCCAAGAATTCTGAAATGTGAAATTGCAGAACTATTAACTGTGGTCTGTAATCCATCCTTTAAATCAGCTCTGTACCTAATGACTGGAAGATAGCTAATGTGATGCCAATATTTAAAAAGGGCTTTAGAGGTGATCCTGACATTTACAGACAGGTAAATCTAATGTCAATACTGAGCAAATTAGTTGAAAGAATAAAATTATGAGATACATAGATGAACATAATTAGCTGGGGAAAAGTCAGCGTGGTTTCTGTAAAGGGAAATCATGCCTTCCTAATCTGCTAGAGTTCTCTGAGGTGGTCAACAAACATGTAGACAAAGGGGATCCAGTGAATATAATGTACAGTAGACTTCCGATAATCCGGCACCTTTGGGATCTAGGTGGTGCCGGATTATCGGATATGCCGGAGTATCGGGAGGTACTCCTGCGGGGGGGCTGTGACAAGTCTGCCGGACCCACACTGCGTCTGGGGGCTGGGCGGGGAACAGCGAGGTGAGGGGAGAACCCTCTGCCGTTTTGCAGGAAGGTGGGGGAAGCCCTGCGCCGCCGCCGAGAGTTTCCGGGAGGGGAGGGGAGGGGAGGGGAGCGGGCTCCCAACCCCCCAGACTGCTGTAGTTATCCCCGAGCAGGGGGGTGAGGGGCGGCACTGCGGGACCAACCCGGCAGCACCCCAGCTGCTCTGCTCTGCAGCTTCCCCAAGTCCGCCGCCGCTGTTTCGGCAGCGGCAGACTTGGGGAAGCAGCACGGAGCAGAGCAGCTGGGGTGCTTCTGGGTTGGTCCCGCAGCGCCACACCTCAGCCAGGCTCGGGCAGCAGCTCCTCCGTGCTGCTTCCCCAAGTCTGCCGCTGCCGCTGCTGAAACTGACGAGCGGCGGACTTGGGGAAGCTGCAGAGCAGAGCAGTTGGGGTGCTGCCGGGTTGGTCCCGCAGCGCCGCCCCTTACCCCCCTGCTCGGTGCCTGGCAGCACCCCAGCTGCTCTGCTCCGCAGTGTCCCCAAGTCCGCCGCTTGTCAGTTTTAGCAGCAGCAGGTGCGGACTTGGGGAAGCGGCGCGGAGCAGCTCCAATTGTCCGGCTGGTCGGAGTACTTCCGGGTTCCAGTTGGAGCCAGACTATCAGGAGTGCCGGACCACTGGATGACAGACCATTGGAGTTTTACTGTACTTAGATTTCCAGAAAGCCTTTGACAAAGTCTCTCACCAAAGGCTCTTAAGTAAAGTAAGTTGTTATGGGACAAGGGGGAAGGTCCTCTCATGGAATAATAACTGGTTAAAAGACGAGAAACAAAGGGTAGGAATAAATGCTAAATTTTCAGAATGGAGAGAGGTAACTATTGGTGTCCCCCAAGGGTCCATACTGGGACCAAACCTATTCAGCTTATTTATAAATGATCTAGAGAAAGGGGTAAACAGTGAAGTGGCAAAATTTGCAGATGATACCAAACTGCTCAAGATAGTTAAGGCCGAAGCAGACCGTGAAGATCTTCAAAAAGATCTGACAAAACTAAGTGATTAGGCAATGAAATGGCAAATTCAATTTAATGTTGATAAAATAATCTCAACTATGTGTACAATATGATGGGGACTAAGTTAGCTATAACTACTCAAGAGAGAGAGCTTGAAAAAATTGTGGATAGTTTCCTGAATACATCCACTCAGTGTTCAGTGGCAGTCAAAAAAAGAAATGGAATGTTAGGAATCATTTAAAAAGGGATAGAGAATAAGATAGAGATTATCTTATTGCCACTATATAAAACCATGGTACGCCCACATTTTGAATACTGCGTACAGATGAGGTCGCCTCAACTTAAAAAAAGATTTATTGGCATCGGAAAAGGTTCAGAAAAGGACAACAAAAATGAGTAGGGGTTTGGAACGGGTCCCATTTGAAGAGAGATTAAAAAGACTGGAATTTTTCATTTTAGAAAAGAGGAGTCGAAGTGGGAATATGATAGAGGTCTATTAAATCATGACTGGTGTGGAAAAAGTGAATGAGGAAAAGTTATTTACTTGTTCCCATAATATAAGAACTAGGGGTCACCAAATGAAATTAATAGGTATCAGGTTTAAAACAAACAAAAAGGAAGCTTTTCTTCATGCAGCGCACAGTCAACCTGTGAAACTCCTTGCCAGACGATGTTGTGAAGACCAGGGCTCTATTAGGGTTCAAAAAAGAACTAGATACATTCATGGAGGTTAGGTCCATCAATGGCTATTAGTTAGGATAGGTAGAAATGGTGTCCCTAGCCTCTGTTTGTCAGATGCTGGAAATGGATGACAGGAGAGGGATCACATGACAGTTACTTGTTCTGTTCACTCCCTCTGGAGCATCTGGCATTGACCACTGTTGGAAGACAGGATACTGGGCTAGATGACCTTTGGTCTGACCCCGTATGGCTATTCTTACGTTTTTATTCTTAACAGGTTGCGAATAAATTCATCCAAAAGTGGTTAACACTGTTTCATTTATAAAATCCCAGTTGTAAAAAAATGTTACACAATTCATGAGTTTATGTAGCATCATATTGGTAGATATAATTCATTAAAAGGGTGATTTCATCCTTCAGCCTTACATGCATGCCTTGCTTGTTTGTTTTATACAGTGATGATGTAGCTGTGTTGGTCCTAGGCTATTTGTGAGAGAAGGTGGGTCTTTTATTCACCAACTTCTGTTGGTAAAAGAGACAGGTTTTCAATTTTATGCAGAGTCATTCTTCAGGTCTGAAAAACTTCAGCATGTCATAGCTAAATTTATGGTGGAACGGATTATTTGGTTTAAGTAGCTAATACATGCAAGTATCCTAGATTTTCATATTGGCTATCATCAGACAACTACAGCCAAACAACTTCGATGCCACCCTTAAATCTTTCCTGAACCCCCTTTTCTGGCCTTCAAACAACCCCCTAACCTCTCCAAGTTGATAATCCAAATCAAGCTCCCCACAGACCAGCACACACAAACTCAAAGCAGTACCAGATCCTGCCAGATTAGCAGATGCAAAATCTGCAAGCTATCACAACATGTGGTACACCACACCCAGTGCTTGACATGCCCCGATAGCAACTATGTGAGGGAAACCAGAGGATCACTGTGCTCTTGAATGAATTTGCACAAGAAAATGATAAAAGACAAAGCACCATGTGTGGATAATAAATGTTTTTTCCAAAGTGAAGTCCTTTAGTACCTTAGAGACGAACACAAAATATATATGTAGTATCATGAGTTTTCTTGGACAAAACCACTTCCTCAGATTAATGGACACACCATATCTGATATCCAACTTGTGTTTCTTAATATTAGGAAGTGGGTTTTGCCCGTGTAAGTTCATGATTTTCTCTTTCTCTTTCTTTCTCTCTCTAGTATCTAAGATGACACAGGACTATTTGTTGTTGTTTTTAAAGTTACAGACTAACACAGCTACCCCTCTGAGATTTTTCCAAAGTGATCGCTTTATATTTGACCTCTTAGTCTTCATGCTTAATGGAGACCTGCACACCTTAAAACAGGGCTGGGCAAAATACAGCCCAGGGGCTGGATCCGGACCATCAAGCCACTGGATCCGGCCCGTGGACCACCCTACTGGCACCCTCAGGCACGCAGCTGCGCCGCTTAAAGCACAGCCTGTGCAGCTCTCTGCTCTGCAGGAAAGGGGAAGCTTTGTGCAATCTCCCCATCCCCAATCCAATTCTCGTCTCTTCTTGGCCAGAAACAACTGGCCAGTAGGAACTGACCCCAGCCAATTTCTTAGCTCCTATTGGCTGGAAACAGCCAGCCAATAGGAGCTGAGAGATTGGCCTAGGGGGTTGGGAACAGCACAAATCTCTTTTCCCCTCCCAGAGCTGAGAGCCACGTGGAGGGAGCAGCCTGCAGTTTCAAGTGGGGCTGCAGCAGGCAGGGAGCCCAGCATGTCTTGGGGGTGCTGCAGGCTTAGGTAAGCACCTCCCAGCCAGAGCCTGCCTCTGGCATCCTAGCTCCTCCTGCATCCCAACACCCCCCATCCCCCGGTCACCATTCAAACCCTGTGGCCCCCCGGCCCCAGGTCACAACTCCTTCCCTGACTCTGTACCCTCTCCTAGACCCCTCCCCTAGGCCAGAATCCTCTCCTACACCCAAACACCTTCCCAGACCCTGCAACCTATTCACCTGCCCCAAGTTACCACCCATACCCTCTGCAGTTGGCACCCCCTTTTCCCCTTCTTCCAGGTCACAGCTCCCTCCCAGACTTTGCATCCTCTCCTAGTGCCCCTCCTCCAGGCCAGAAACCTCTCCTGAACCTATTCCCCCTTCCTAACCCTACATCCCAATCTCCTGACCCAGGTCACAACCCCCTCCTTTGCCGAAACTCCCTCTCAGATCTCACACCGTCTCCTGCACCCCAGTCCCTTACCCCATGTGCCCTTCTGTGCCCAACCTCCATCCTAGTCCCCACACCCACTCCACAGAAAAGTGCGGCCCTTGACTACTTTCCAAAATCTTGGAGTAGCACCTCACCAAAAATTACTGCCCACCCCCGCTGTAGAGACTTCTGTGCTCAGGATGGAGCCTGGGCTCTAGGGTCTTCCTGCCTCATGGGGTCCTGGAGCCCGGGGTCCAGCTCAAGCTCAGAAGTTTACACAGAAGGGAAAAAGCCTGAGCCCAAGCTGACTGGCTTGGGCCAGCTTTGTGTTTTTCTCTGCTAAGTAGACATATTTTTTTAATAAGTGTCCCTGAAGAAGAGCTCTTCCTCACTCAAAGGCTTGTGTCTCTCAGGAAATAAGAGATCCTTTCATACACTTTCTCTCTTTTTTTGTCATTTTTATATTAACTCCAGCCTTCCTATCTGAGTGAAAGTTATTACTGAAAGCTGTTACACTTGTCCTGATCAACAGAAATATTTTTATTGTGTACCTTGAGCAAAATGTTACAGGAGCTCATCTTGAACAAAATATACAAAATGTTAGAGGAGCTCTACTCCTCTGAGGAGGCATTTGAATGACTTCTAAATAGGGATGTAAGTGACTAGTTGACTAGTCGACTACCTGATAAAGCATATACTTATCGGGTAGTTGAGTAGTGACTTAACTAGTGGCTCTCCCTCCCCACTTGCTGCCTCTATCAGAGAGAGGCAGCAAGCGGGGGATCAGGAGCCAGTGCTTGGGGGGGAACCGGCTTAAAAGCCGGTTTCCTCCCAGCGCCGTCTCTGGGGGTGTGTGTGTGTGTGTGGGCAGGGGAAGTAGAGGTGCAGCGGGGAAATGGCATGAGCAGGGACTGAAGCAGCCCCAACTTGTGCCAGTCCCACTGCTGTACCTCTCCTTTTGAAATGTAGCAAGAGCCCTGTGGGCTTGAGTCCCCTGCTTGAGTCCCTGCTCGCCCTGGGTTCCCCGCACTGCCTCTCCCTTTGAAATATAGCAAGAGCCCATGGGGGGGGGGGAGGGGCTCTTGCTACGTTTCAAAGGGAGAGGCGGAACCCCAGGTGAGCAGGGATGGTTTGGGTATGTCTAGACTACATGGCTCCGTCGACGGAGCCATGTAGATGAGTTTACTAGACATAGGAACATCAAAATGGCCGCCATGCTGTGCCGATCAGCTGTTTGGCGGCACAGCGGGGCAGTCGATGCACTGCGGTCGACAAGGGAAGCCTTTGTCAACCGCTCTGGTATGCCTCGTGAAATGAGGTTTACCAGAGCGGTCGACAAAGTCTTCCCTTGTCAACTGTGGTGCGTCCAGACTGCCCCGCTGTGCCGCCAAACAGCTGATCGGCACAGCACGGCGGCCATTTTGATGTAAATGAAGCGGCAATTATTTAAATTGCCGCTTCATTTTCCTATGTCTAGTAAACTCATCTACATGGCTCCGTCGATGGAGCCATGTACTCTAGACATACCCTTTGAGTCCCCGCTGCTTTTCTGCCTTTTAAATGTAGTAAGAGCCTTTGGCGGCTCTTACTGCATTTAAAAGGCAGAGGCACAGTGGGGATAGCAAGCGCCTCACCCCTTATCGACTATTTGAGTAGTCGATGGAATGTCTATCCACTGCTCAATTAGTTGATTAATCGAAATTTAACATCCCTACTTCTAAATAGGTATGTAAAATCCAGTCCAGTCAGAGCAGCCTGTGTCCACTGTGGGCCCCCTCCTCATGACAGGCGGGGAGGTGCTTCAGCCCCCACCAGTTAACCTTAAACATTAAGGGTGAGGCTTATCAGTTAACTGGTTAAACATTAACATCCTTACTTGTAAATATTTTGTTTTTATATATTAGGTTATAAATTATTTGTATTGACAGGACGCCAATTTGTCTTCCCTTTGGTTTCAGGTTTTGTTCAGTCTCTTTAAATGGTTGATATGGTGTATTGTAAGTTGTTGGTTGCTTCATTTTTAACAATAAGTACCTTTTATGAGAAGATTGGTGTCAACTTATTGGAATGAGTTACCATCAGTACCATCTTCCTCTCCTTTTATTTTTAAAAGGCTGTAGCTTTTTGTAATTTTTTAGTTTGATGTATTCTCTTCCATTTCTCTGCCTTGAAGTATTCTGTGAATTTTTGTGTATGTTGTAGTTATTAATATTTTAATGGTTTTTACATTGTAGAAACTTTAACTTTTTTAAAACTGAAATGTAAACAAACTTGAACAGAGGAAGTTGCATATTACCATACGTGAATCTGGGTAGCTGTGTTTTTCCCTTCATTAAAAAAAATCTTCGTATGTTTTTACTTTCATTTGATGTGAAGGATGAAAAAAAAATCTCTCCTGTACTCATTATTTTGATAAATGTATAATAAAGTTTGTCATTCTACAACTTCCATTGGTCTGTTTAATTGTAAATATTTTAGTACAGGGGTCTTTGCCTGTCTGCATCCTTTATTATGAAGTGCCTAGTATGCTGCTTCTTGTTCTTCTTTCATATGGCAGTGTGAAAAACCACATTAAAGGTAGACATCCAAGATTGTCACCTACTCGATGGTTTCCATTGACACAGAGTGAATAAAGGCTGTCCCTCTGGAGAAGCTAGGGTTGCGTGGTTTGGATTTCTTTTCCATATTTGCATTTTGAGCTGTCCTTCAAGTTCCATTTGTGTAGAAGATAATGGCAATGACAATGCATGAGAACATCCATCTTCTGTTAGTATAGCAGCTTGGTCAAGTAATTGTATTTTGTAGTGATGAGGCTTTCTTTGTTGAGAGTTTGCATACAGAGAGAGATGGGTCTGTTTCAATGTATGTTTGCCCTGTAAAAGGTGATTTTATTTGTTTGTCACTTAGTTGCTTATAGATCACTAGGCAGTTGATCAGCATTTAGTTGCCATGTTGATGGCATTGGTTGTGATGAAGGCCTTAACAGGGAGGACCATGTGAAAGTTGCCATCTTTTTCTTCCTAGTATATTTAGGATGGTATATGAACAATAAAGGAACACAGCCAACCCTTCCCATACACATTAAAAGTTGAGATATGCAAACCATATTAAAATGACACTAGAGATGATATCTTGGTTTTAAAGACAGTTGTTTCCATATCCCTTTCAGTTTTTTAAATGAATGCAGAGAGGATCTTTCTTTCATGAAAGTGAGTATGGTGTGTCTGCCTATTCTCCCATGGAAAATCTAGTCCTTTGTTAGATGATGATGATGTAGCGAACAATCCAGTCTCATTTAAAGGCAAAAAATAAGATTGCAGTTCAGTTTTTTCAAAGCCTTACTCTCTTTGACTTTTTGTTAAATGAACAAAACAACATAAAGCTTGGTTCATTACACTTTTTGTATGTTCAGTGACTTTATGATCCTATTAAATGGAAAGATATACCAACCTGTACTTGTACCCTGAAAAGTAGATTATGCCAAATACTAACATGTATGCAAAATGAGTTTAAGTAGCTATTGGAACATTAACTGTTGTCCTCCACGATTAGAGTAGGGTATTTTTAAAAACACAGAATTTTGAAAAATAACGTTCACCTGTGTTCATAACTTTGTGATTGGAAGTGTTAGCTTGGTGTTGTATTAAAACTTCTATAAATTTTTCTTGTTATTTATAAAAGGGAAATAAAGTATGAGAAGGATTATTTTTCTCTGTTGCTTTTGAATACAGGAAAAATTTGTAGCAACCTGTTAGCCGGTGGCTGGGGCAGTGAGTGGTCTGTGAGCCCTATCACACACCCGAGTCTTCAACTGCTAGGACAGAGTCCCTTCGCAGTGGGCAGCCAGGAAGGCTGACGGGTGCCCCAAGGTGGTGCAGAGAGAGCTTATTACACCCGAGTCTTTGACTGCTAGGACAAAAGTCCCTTCGCAGCGGGCAGCCAGGAAGGCTGACGGGCGCCCCAAGAGTTTGCCCCGTGGAGGCGGCACAACCCAACGCTAAGCTCTTACTGCGTTTACCCCTGACCGGCTGTGATTCTTTTAATTGTGTCTGGTTCTGTTAAAGCAACAGGAGGAGTCAGGTTAAAAGCTTAAACAGTTATTATTTTATTGTTACAAGGCAAGCTTAGCTGTCAAATGTTACTGCTGTGTTACAGATGACACAGCCACTACAAAAGGACAAGACAGAAATTACAATAAAAAGTCACCTACAGGTACCATGAAACCCTTTTGGTTCTCTGAGCTCTTATTAAATGCGCACAAAACCAGACACCTAGCAGGTATATTCTCACCCCTGCGATCTTTACTCCAGCAAAGCCAGCGTTTCTCTCAATCCCAATGGGAAGCAGTCAGTACAAGGCAGCGTCCCTAAAGTCTCGGGGTTCCAAGACCGCCTGACCAGCAGGTATATGGGTGGATCTCCAATTAGAGTGGGGCACAGGGTCCTACTTTATACCCCTGTGGTCACGTAGACGCTTCTCTTGTCATTAAAATGCCAATTAAGTTGGAACGTCTTTGTGACGCCCATTCCCACAGGGGGTCCAAAGCTTAATTTGCACCTGTGAGGTGTAGGTAACTAAATCATTAGGGTCAGACATCCTTTTTCTGATGGGGCGGCAGATTCCTCTTCTGGGACGGTGTGTGTAGGCGTATCAATACTGGTACCAGCCAAAGGTAGCCCAAGGCCCCTGACCGCCTGCTCGCCCAATTGTTGCTGTTATCTGGTTCCTGTCTAGCATCCAGGGCTATTGTTATTCCAGCATCTCTGGAGGCCCTGGAGCCTTTGAAGACAGAGTTTTGCTCTCTAGGATTCTCTCTCCCAAGGATGTCGGGGCCGGGGGGTTGTTCTGTCTGGCTACACAACCCCAAATTAAGATCCCCTTCTTCTGCACTTTCTGTTTTTTCCTGGTCCTCATGGAAAAGGCAGAGGAGTTATTTGTTTGAGAATTTCATTTTGTGCACATTTTCCACTCAAGCTCCTTTTAAAATGTGTTCTATTATATCTATGCATGTAACTAATTAAGGATATAGATGTGTTTTGCATATGCAGACCAAAGGCTACATTTGTTTCTATATCCAGTAAGATCGGAGCAAAGCTTACTTAATAGAGTTCCATATTACAAAAAATGTGGAAATACTTATCAAGTGTTGTGTATATAAAGGTCTAGGATTTGGTCACCTCCTTCTGAAGTTAATTGATGTTGATTTCAATACAAACAGGATTGTCCTTCGGATTATTGGAAATAAATTCTTAAAGCCAAACTGATAAGATATTTTTTGAAACAATGCAGATCCCAGTGAAAATCAATATATACTATACAGTCTCTCTCTCATTCTGTGTAGACTGTGACAGATGGTCGGTATGATATAAATTAGGAATGTAGAATCCCATTTAATTAACCGGTTAAACATTAAGGCTATGTCTACACTCGCGGATTCTTGCGCAAGTATAGCCGTTCTTGCGCAAGAATCTGCAGAGCGTCCACACTGCCCTCCCGCTCTTGCGCAAGGAAATTTACAGTACGGCGTGGTAAGAAAGGGCTCCTTGCGCAAGAGTTACGCTCTTTTTTTATCAGGTGTAAGCCCTTTTGCGCAGGAGCTCTTGCGCAAGAGGGCAGTGTGGACGCTCGGCAGGGATTTCTTGCGCAAGAAAGCCCTATGGCTAAAATGGCCATAAGAGCTTTCTTGCGCAAGAGAGTGTCCACACTGCCATGGGAGCTCTTGCGCAAAAGCACAGCGCGCACATGGCAGTGTGGATGTTTTCTTAGCAAGACTTCTTGCACAAGAACCCTTGCACAAGATGTTCTTGCGCAAGAAGCAGCCAGTGTAGACATAGTCTAACTGATTAAATGGGGGGTAGGCAGGAGGGCTGTTCCAGCCCACCAGGCTGGAGTGGCCCCCGCTTTAATGAATGAAGTCTAACAGTAAAATATTACCAAGAAGTAAAGATCCAGGTTGCTACAAACAAAAATCTTACACTATATATAGACTCAGAATATTAATTTATCAAAAAAAATCATAGTAACTTTATTCTTAAATCATCATATGATAGAAAAGTTAACCTAAAATCTCTCATACCTAAGTTGGCAATTTTGGTAACCATATGGAACTATGGATTTTCAGTATAGATACTTCAGCTTTGCCAATCCAGTTGTATGTAAATCAGTAAGTTAACAGTTTTGAGAACTTTTCAATTACTGATTGATTGAACATTGTTCTTGAACCTTTGGGTTAAAATGCTTTGTTGGCAGAACACAAATATTTTACTTCTAAATAATTCACAAACATTACTTTAGGTGTATAGTACATGAGTACTTAAATCAGTGAAGCACAACTATCAGTGGTTCAAAATAGAAACATTATGTTAGAAGACTTACCTCTTTAAACTGATGATATAATTTATCATAGCCTCTAAGCAGCAAGGATAGGAAAGAAGACCTGTCAACGACAAAGACTTCAAACGTACTATTTTTAAAAAATTTGCTTCATTATAATCCATTCTTCAAAAGGCTGCCTAAGTGAGTTAAGACTGTTTTACACAGGTGGACTAAAGGAGAATGGACAGAGATAAATCTTTTGCCATCTCTCTCTTCAAAAAAAAAAAAAAAAGTGCATAGTATGGGCCTTCTCTCTATTAGATTAATTACAATGGAGAAATTGTTCAATCTTCAATTTATTTTAAAGATGTTTGCTTGTCCACCTAACTGATTGTTTTAACTTGGAGTCGGGAGACTGAAATTTGCAGCTCACTTTTTTATATCATATATATAGTAGCCCAGTGTCTGTGAGTCTGTAACGCCGAAAAGCTGGCTGTTCCCTCTGGGCGGCGCTGTTGCCTGAAATGCTGGCTGTTCCCTCTGGGCGGCCCATGCTGCATGGAGTCGGAGCCCAAGCGGTCGCTGCCGCTTGCTCCCAGCGGCCCGGCTGAGCGGCGCAGAAGTCAGCCAAGTGCCATGGTGGGAGGCGAAGGGGGCCGGGGCAGTGATGTGCAGCGTGACAGCGGCTCCAGGTCCCGCCCCGTGGCCGTGAACATCACCGCCCGGCCCCCCTTCGCCTCCCGCCATGGCGCTCGGCTGACTTCTGTGCTGCTCAGCCAGGCCGCTGCGTGGGAGCAAGCGGCGCAAGCGACCGTTTGGGCTCCGTGCCCCCCATGCAGCACGGGGAGTGCGGAGCCCAAAAGGCCATTTGGGCTCCGTGTTCCCCCTAGTGAGAGGCAGGAGGGGGAGGAGAAGTGAAAGAGAGAGACAGAGAGAGAGGCAGGAGGCAGAGGAGAGCTGAGAGAGAGAGAGAGAGGGGGAGGAAGTAGTAGGAGGAGAGCGCGAGAGAGAGAGACGGAACGAGAGACCGGAGGCTCAGGAGAGAAGACCGACGTGGAGGAGAGACCTGAAAATCCCGTCTTATGACAGGCTAATTGGCTAGTTTTTTTAAGAGTCAATAGATAAAGGAATTAGGTCCCAGTCTTGCACAGATGTATACACTTAGGCTATGTCTACACTCGCGGCTTCTTGCGCGAGTAATATGCAAATGAGGCTAAGCGTGGAATATCACCGAGCCTCATTTGCATACCTAATGAGCCACCATTTTTTTCAGAAGAGGCTCTTGCGCAAGAAGGAGCGTCTACACTGCCCCTTCTGCGCAAGAAAAACCCTCTTGCGCCATGCCGTTCTTCCTGAAAAGTAATAGGTGTAATGGCATTGCGCAAGAGGGTTTTTCTTGCGCAAGAAGGGGCAGTGTAGACGCTCCTTCTTGCGCAAGAGCCTCTTCTGAAAAAAATGGTGGCTCATTAGGTATGCAAATGAGGCTCGGTGATATTCCACGCTTAGCCTCATTTGCATATTACTCGCGCGCAAGAAGCCGCAAGTGTAGACATTGCCTGAATGTATATTGTTCTATTAAAGTAAGTGAGATGACTTGTACTTAAAGGTAAACAAATGCATAAATTTTGAATGATTGGGGCCTTAATTAGAAGGGTCATTGGATTAGAAATTAATATGAAAATGTGTTTTTATCTTTTCATAATTCAGAAAATGGTTCCACATCTCCCCACTGTTTAAATGAAAGTTTGGGACCTATCATGGTGGAATGGGGACAATTATGGGATTTGGAGTTTATTTTAATTGTGTTTCTTTCATGCGGGCTTTTCTTCAGATCAGTTTGTAGCAGAATGATGATCTAGTACAAACCTAGAACAGATTTTACAAGTGGTTTTGATAGTGCTAATGATTGATAGTGCTTCTAGTATATATTGATTGCTGGCTTTGATGTTCCTTTATGTAGTGCAAGTCAATTTCACAATGCTATTTTCCTGTTCTAAAACTAGAATATTCAGGGGTTTGCAATTCCACAGGCATACTATGGACAAGGATTTATCTTGTGTTTATATTTTTTTAAAATAAATAAAGTTCAATACAAGATTTTTCCACAAGGAAGTAGGTATATTTCAAAGGAGGTTTTCTTGAGATAACTAAATGTTTTGAATGAAGATTTACTTGACTATATTTTGTAGTTGATGTATTGCCATTTGCAGGGGCATTGTATACTTTCAATTTAGAAATAGTATTGAAAGTAGGGTTGGGTTCAGGAGCAAGGGAGTAAGCTTGATAACTATATCATTTAATTCCTGCCTCTCTCTTTCTGTCCCTTCCTGTGTGTGTGTGTCCCTCTGCCCTTTTGATTTGAACATGATTTCCATTCTCAACAAAACAAAATCTTTTCAATAACCAAGCGATTAATATTATAAGAATTATACAATGCTATATGTGAAACTGAGGTATTAGCTAAATTAATAAGCACTGTATTTCATGTCCACCCTTCGTAACAGAAATACTTAATTTTTAAACAAACAAAAAATAGAGTAACATCAGGCTTCCTCCTCTTTACCCTTTGTGAATAGATACCATAAGAGTAAAAATTCAATAGTTTGTGAAATCCTCCCCCAGTTATTAATGGAAATTAGTGATACACTATGTTAGCAAGTATGAATTGTTAAAATATATATTTTTCATTCTTCTGGTAATACATATGCATAGTGTCTGCAACTTTATTTTTAAATACTATTTATGAAAACTATAAGCTGTTTCTCATAGTTCAATTATACATGTTCAGAAAAAGGTGAAACACTTTCCAAATTATTTACGTTATTTGTTTGCCACTGTAGTATTGATGATAAGTGACTATCCAGGAGTAAGTAAGATGACTTAAACAGTATGTCACTGCACTGGGATTCATGAAACCTTTCTTCAGTTCTCAGTTCAGCTGTAAGGTACCTTGCATGTTACTTAGTTTACATGGTGACTCACTTCAAAATCTGTAAAATGAAGACAGCACTTTCAAAAATCACAGAGGTGTTAATGATAAAATCTGTTAATGATTGTGAGAAATCTAGATATTAGTGATAAACACAAATTACAGTAAACTTCCAATAATCCGGCACCTTTAGGACCCAGGGGGTGCCGGATTATCAAATATGCTGGACTATCGGAAGGGGGGGCTCTGAGGGGTCTGGAGTGGGGTGGGAGGGGATGCCACCCCAGACCTCTCATAGCCCCCCCCTTCCGATAGTCCGGCTCTGCCCCAGGCGTCCCTGATTCAGCCGCTGCTGGTCAGTTTCAGCAGCAGCTGAATCGGGGATGCCTGCAATAGAGCAGCTGGGGTGCTGCCGGGTTGGTCCCGCAGCGCCGAGGGGCGCGCTATGGCACCAACCTGGCAGCACCCCAGCTGCTCTTGGGGACGCCTGGGACAGAGCAGCTGGGGTACTGCCCGGTTGGTCCCGTAGCGCTGCCCCTCGGGGCTGCGGGACCAACCCGGCAGCACCCCAGCTGCTCTGCCCCAGGCATCCCCAAGTCAGCCGCTGCTGAAACAGATCAGCGGCTGATTCCAGGAAGCCCGGGGCAGAGCTGCTCTGCCCGAGCTTTCCAAATCAACGCATTGATCTCTGTTTCAGCAGCGGCTGGAATCCGGGAACCTGGGGCAGAGCAGCTGGGCTCCTGCGGGTTGGTCGCAGCACCGTCCTCGGCGGCTGCGGGACCAACCAGCAGCACTCCAGCTGCTCTGCCCAGGAGCATCCCAAGAGCAGCTGGGGTGCTGCAGGGAATTAGTCCCGCAGCCCGAGGGCAGCGCTCTGAGACCAACCCGGCGCACCCCAGCTGCTCTGCTCCTCAGCTTCCCCAATTCAGCTGCTGGTCAGTTTCAGCAGCGGCTGAATGGGGGAAGCCTGTCCGGCTGCCCCAGCACTTCCGGGTTCCTGATGGTGCCGGACCATCAGGAGTCCCGGAACATTGGATGCCGGACTAATGGGAGTTTTACTGTACCTAGATACACAATGAAATAGAAACAAAGCCTTTGTTTTATAAGTGAAAAATGTACCTCTTTTAATCTAATCCTTCTGCACTGTTCTCTAGGAATAATTTTGTAACTGTGATAACAGTGGATATACAGTAGATTTATTTTTTTATTGATACACAAAGTTGTAATTGTTACTTCAGTGCTTTGCTGTGTGTGTGTTTTTTTCCCAAGCATGCTTTTATATTGTGAAGCTTTCATTTTCTTTCATCTAATGAAAACTGCTCAACTTTTTTCTGTTTATTTTTTTAGTTATGCTCATACGTATAGGACACAGCACAGTAGTGTTCACTGTTACTAAGTATTTAGAAGTTTTGTGCTGGATTTAAGACTAGAATTTTCCAAGTATAGGATAAAAAAAATAAATCTTTTTGCAAACATATTATTTCCTTTCAGTTTATTTTGATGCAAAATATGAAAATAAGTAAAAACTTTTGTTTAAACCTCTCTTTTAATGTGTGGCATTTACAGAAAATATTAACATTTTCAAAAAGCTGTTTTATCTTAAATAAGGTAATCAATAACTTAAATTTTCTTGTCAATTTTAAATCTTATTTTTACCAGAAACATTGAACACAGTAATTTTATAACTTCTCTTATGAAAAAAGTATGGGTCACTTTTCCAAAAGTGTGAAAATATGGTGCTGTGGCCATTAGAGTGAATGGTTTTGCTGTGGTAATTAAAATACAGATGGAGCCCATTTCTTTCGCAAGTGTTTGATTGTCAGATACTGTGGTCAGCATTAGTCTGTGTGGAACACATAGGCACCATCTGTCTTCAGTCTGCTTATATCAGGTGGTCTCAGTAGAATTTTTATGATAATCACATGAGCTAATTTTAGCCTTCCCATTTCAGCAAAATATCCATCTCTTTCATGAGCATATCAAAGATGTTGAAAAACTAGAGAGTTCAAGATTGCAATATCGACAAAGATGACAATTAAAGGGGTTCCACCAATAGGAAGATCTCACATCTGAAAATGTCGTGTCCTCTATAATTACAAATGATATCAAGGTTTACTATAATTCAAAAAAATTAGCGACTGTGTGAGTGTATATTCTTCATTTTTCTTTTATTAAAATGGGCTGGTTCATGGAAACCTTAAGAAAGCAATCACAGGAAAAAAATAAGATGGATTGGAAATGGTCTCAAATGGAATTTGATGGGAATGCCAGAGAGTGATTGTAAACAGTACTTTCAATAAGCTTAGGTGGAGGTGCAAGAGAAGTCAGCAGAGAGGCAGTTGGGGTCAAAGGTGGGTGTTTTAAGATGGGCAAAGATTATCATATGTTTATACTGTGGGAGGAAAGAGCCAGAGAAGACAAAGAAGAGTTTGGGAGGAAAGCAAGGGAAGTGAGCTGGATACGAAGGAAATCAGGAGATAGGATGGGATGAGGTGGCTGGCACAAGTGGTGGAGAGATTAGAGAAGCAAAGCCGACCCACTGACAGGGAGGAGGAGGAGAAAATTGTAGGCAGGGAAGGTAAGTCATACTAAAGGGAGGGGAAGGCTACATAATTAGTAACCTTTCTTTGGAAGAAATTGGTGAGATCTTGTGCAGAGAAATGGAGGGAGGAAGAGGGGATATCTGAGGAGTAACTTGGGTGGCAAAATCTATCTGGGATTGTGGCTGTGAGATTCAGTGAAGTTGGAGGAGTAGAGTTGTTTACTTAGGAAGATTGCAAAACTTAAGGAAGAGAGGATGAATTGTAGCAGAGTAAGCTGGGCAAGAGATGGGCTTTTCACCAGAGATAATCTGCAGAGAGAAAGCTGGAGCTGAAAAAGCAGATTTTAGGGGTGAGTGAGGGTTGTGGGTTGGCAGGGCTGATCTTGAGGTGGGAGAAAGGGCAAGAGAGTTAATGGTGGTATAAAGTGAATCATGAAGAGAATTAACAAACCATATCGGTGGGGAATACAACAGTTGGGGGGGGGGAATGAGAAATCATCATCACTGATGATCTAGAAGTCACTGAAAAGCTGAGTGACAGGGCAGGATTGTGGGGCTGTCAAATCAACCTTTTTTTCCCTTGCTTAAAGCATCTTTGGCACAACATAGTATCCTTGGATTTCCTCAAGTCTTCTCAGTCTGTTTTTGGATAAATGTATAGGTCAGAAGTTACATTGATATAATTGGATGATGATTATTTTCTAGCACCTGATGGTAATAATTTGTGTTGGAGTTTTTAGATGTATCAGTTTTGAGCATGAGTTGTATTGGTATGTTCATAGCCTCTAGGAGTAGATGCAATCTCTCTGGAGTTGGTCTGCATTTACTTACATGAGTACCGGGTAGGGATGTTAAATATTGGTTAATTGAATAATCGATTAACTTCATTAATTCTTATCGGTCACTCGACTATTCTGTAGTCCATGGGGGCGGGGCCAACAGCCAGTTCACTCCGGCCCCACTCCCGAGGAGCTCCCTGCCACTCCGCGCTGTTGCCTCTGTATCAGAGGCAGCAGCACAGAGTGGCAGGGGGGTTCCCATCCTGGGTTGACTGACCTCCCGGACGCGGTGTGAGCCGGAACTGAACTCAGCTGCCTGACCGCCTGGCTCCTAATACACTTTAAATGTAAAGCCATAGCAGGGGTATTCCTGGACCCAGTGCAAGCTGGGACTGAGGCAGGCTGCTGGCCAGCCTGCTAAAAAATTTACTGGGGGGTGGGGGGGATGGAATGCATGTAATCTATAGCATTAACCTATAAGCTTTTGCTTATTGATTGATTGACTACACTATTACATCCCTAGTACTGGGAGAATGTTAATGGATGGCTGAAAGGCATATGGATTCGTTCTGTCCATAGTTGGGTATGTGGAGTCTATCAAGCTTACTAAGGCAATGTGGTCAGTGTACAGCAGTTTGTTACTTCTCTAGCTGTATTGAGGCAGTGGGGAATGAGCATTATAGTTTTTTTTTTCTGTTGCATTATTTTTACATCTGAACTTTCTAGCTAAAGACTTGTAACACGTATGTTTAGAATTGGTGCTCTTATGTTAAATCTCTTGTCTTAGAATAGGGAAATTAAATATGTTCCAGGATTAGCAACGTGCTTTATGAATTACAAGTCTGTCTTTATATTGTTGAGAGAACTAATTTAACTCTGTCTTCTACCTTTATTTTCTAAGGTACTGCCCCATTTTGGTTGTTCATTCTTTGACATGATTATTCAGAAGAGCAAGAAAACATATACATCTCCATAATCTGACTTATTTTCCAGAGATAATTAAATACTTCCTTCCTTAGTTTGAGACAGATTATTGTAATTTTTAAATATGGGAAGAGTAGAAAATATATTGACCTTCATTTTGTCTTGCATGGTGACAAGTATCAGAGGGGCAGCCGTGTTAGTCTGAATCTGCAAGAACAACGAGAAGTCCTGTGGCAATTTATAGACTAACAGATTTATTGGAGCATAAACTTTCGTGGGCAAAGACCCACTTCGTCAGATGCATGTAGTGGAAATTCCAGAGGCAGGTATAAATATACAGGCATAAGAAATGAGTTCCAATCAAGAGTAAGGCTAGAGATAACGAAGTCAATTCAGTCAGGGAGGATGAGGCCCACTTTTAGCAGCTGATGTGGAGGTGTGAACACCAAGAGAGGAGAGCAGTCTCCCTGACTGAATTGACCTTGTTATCTCTAGCCTTACTCTTGATTGGAACTCTTTTCTTATGCCTCTGGAATTTCCATTACATGTATCTGACGAAGTGGGTCTTTGCCCACAAAAGTTTATGCTCCAATAAATCTGTTAGTCTATAAATTGCCACAGGACTTCTCGTTGTTCTTTCATTCTGTCTGTTTTGAGAGCTTATTGATAAATTGTAGAATGATAAATTAAGCATATTTTACATCTCACATAGGCATTAAATATAGCTGTAATCTTGTCTGCCTATGTTTCAGATATCACTTTTGCCTGCCTTTCAAATTCTTCCCAAAGCTTCGTTTAACAGGTTTTCTCCTAGTTTCTATCTCCACTGGAATGGTTTTTTATAAAACACTATAATCTCAGTGGTACCACTAGAACATATTCAGCATGATGGCTACCATGCCAGCCCAGTTTATTCTAAGAATGTTGGATTTATTTGTTCAGGCTTATAGGTAGGAATCTGCCAAATTCGTGGCCATCAAGGACTGTGAAATATGATATATCTTTAAATAGAGTACAGAGTTATATCTATCACATGCCTATTGTAAAGTGGGTGGGGGGTGCCACGCTTATTTCTGCACAGCCTTGAGAGCTGGGTGTTAAGCCAGCAGCTGCCACTTCTGGCCACAAAGCTCTGAAGGCAGAATGAAAATCGGTGGCTGCTGGCCAAGTGTCCAGCTCTAAAGGCAGCACAGAAATAAGATAGACATGGAATATAAAATTGTATGAACACATCTCAAAGTTTGCTTTTTATGCCCTGAACCAACTTGTGAAAAACATGTGATTTCCCTATTATTTAAGTAGAGCCCTATTTATAAGTGTAGTTCAGTAATTGAACACAATATACTGCTGTGATTGACTCTCAAGGGGCACTTCTGGCTCCATAGTCAGATATTTTCATTGCCAGCTGTTCCACAGAAATGGAAAGGGCTTGCTTCACTTTCTATATTGAATCAGATGTGCACATGTACCAGGAGGCCATCTAGTTGACCGTCTCAAAATTAGTGGGCAGCTAAGATGTTGCCTCTTTTTTTTAATCATGTGTGTGAAGGTTTTTATTATTTTCCTTCCAAAACTTAAATGAAAGGTATCAGTGTTTAGTTTTCACTGGCATTCAGAAAACTTAATGGCATTATGGAAGAGAAGAGTATTAGAAATAGGGATGTCAACGTGTAGATGACTGCATGATTAACTGATAGGCCTAGGAAGAGGCAGCAGCAAGGGGGCATGTAGGGGGAGCTGCTGCGAAATAGCCTCTGTCTGTGGTGGCCTGGGCCCATTGTGGACAGAGGCTGCTCCACAGCAGCAGCCCCTGTCTGTGAGGGGGTCCGAATTCCCTGTGGATAGGGGCTGCTGCCTTGGATCAGCCTCTGTCCATTGGGAGCTTGGACCCCCCGCAGGTAGGCTCTGCTGCTGGGGAGCAGCCTCTGTATGTGGGGAGCTTGGGCAACAGGGCTACTGCCACTTCACGGTGATGCCTCTGTATGAGAGGCAGCAGTGCTGGGCAGCAGGCGGGAGCTGGTCTGCTTGGGGAGCTGTTTTTTAAACTGGCTCCCCTTATGGACCAGCTGTCTCCTGCCACCCCGTGTTGCTCCACCTGATGGAGAGGCAGCAGCACGCGGTAGCGGGGGGCTCTCCGGGAGTGGGGCTGGGAGTACACTAGCTGCTGTCTCCACCCTCAGGCACTATCAAATAGTCATGTAACCGCTAAATTAGAAAATGGCCCTTTAGTACTTCTAAGAGTTGGCTTTAACCTTAATTTGATTAGATAGAAAGGAGACATTACTTCTAATGCTACTACAGTAAGAAAGTGTGTGTCAGACGTCTCTGTATTAAGAATAATAAAGTTTGGAAGATGGAGACTGGCTCTCCTGGTTACTTTTACAAATTAAAGACGAGGCAAGGTTTTTTTTCTTCCAGATAGCCAAAATCATATAACTTATATTAAAATTTAAGTAATGTTTATACTTTATAAGTTAAGATGTGAAAGACCTACTGGTTAATGGGGCTGGAGAAGTCTAGGTACAACAATTGAAAATATTTATAGAATGTTTTTTAAAATAGCCTGTGTTGGCAATGGGAAAACTCAAATCTATAACAAGAAGCAATATTTGATTTTTATCTTAATCCTGTAAGTGAGATTATCATGTGAACAGTCTGTCCATCTTGCTAATGAATGTTTTTGAGATACATGTAAGATTGCCCATTTTTTTTGTCTGACCTTTTGAAAGGTAACAGTATTAGTAATCCGTATAAAAATATAAATTAATCTCTTGATCTGGATGGTAATCCTGTGCTTCTTGGAAAGTTTTACACAATGATTGACACGTGAAAGAAAGGTTCAGACTGTTTCCTGACTACTAGTTACATATAACATGTACAGAAAAGCACCGTTAGCTAAATAAAATTACTTTTCATTATCTACAGCCGGGGTAGTATATTTGTTTGAATTCATTTATTTTCTGTAAAATTTAATTACACATTTTGAAACAGGTTTGTGGAATAGGACTGTAGAAGAAGCACTGACTTGGTAGAGGAATGAAACTAATGTGATGTGAAAGACATCTGACTGCAGGTGAGAATGATAAAGGTACTATCTGCCAAATCAAGAGAGCCACTTTTCACTTGTCCCAAATAGTTAATTTTACTCCAGCAAGGGTAATCAGATATCAGGAAGCTGGTTTCTGAAAAACAGTGCCATTCATACTTTTGATAGTCCTTCCCCTATGACTCTCAAAGTATATCTGCATTTAGAAATGGGCTTTATATACTTACATGCACACATTTTTATGTAAGGGCTATATCTATTATAATTGAAATCCTCTGCAAATCTCATGCAATTTACACGTAGGTTCCTGGCATTTTGCCAGTGCAAGTTTTGCTGCTTTCTTGTAAATAAATATAATATAATATAATATAATTTAATTATAATAAATAATTAATAATAATGAAAAATAGTTTCCAGTGCTGCTACTTCAGGTATCTTGCCCTGTAAAATCGTTATGGGATGCCTTGGATATGGAGAGCAAGATTTGCAGACAGATCTAAGTTAATAGAGGATATTTTATGTTCAGTGTTCTCTAAGTTTAAATAAAGCTCAATTTAAAAGACAAAACAGACATTCTCTCTCCATTGATCAAAGATGTTTGAGAAGGCAAAGACAAATAATTATTTTCATTACCGAAAGAAAACTGATCAGTTACTATTCCAGTTTGGATTTGGAACCTGTTATGGAGGACTTGGGTGTATTTATCAGTGGCACGTCTAAGTAGAACCTTCACTTCTTCCATCTCGTTGGCAGCTCCTCCAGTATTATAATGGCCTACCATTTGGTGCATGCTGATTTTTATCCCTCGGCTGGGTCACCAATGTGGTTTCCCTCTTCTAAGATAACAGAGTCCAAAGTAGCATGGCTAATTCTCATCCTAGGATTTTCTTGTCCTCTTTATTCTCTCCTCAGTCTTGAATGGAAAAGTGGGAAAAGTTTCTCTCTCTTCAATAATAAGGATGGCTGGTAGGCAAGATTGGGCCTTGACTGTGGCCCCTGGCTCAATGAGAGGCAACAATATGAGGTGTTCAGGAGTGCCCCACGGCTGCCTCCTGTGGCCCCTTCCTACTGTTGTCCTCTTCCCAGTCTCAAACTCTAACATAAGACAGCAACAACAAAAAATACGAAGACAAATTTGAAACTTCAGAGGCTAGCTACCTTCCTTTTAGTAAAGGTTTCTGTGACATGGTTGTTGAGGAGCTCTCAAGGTCTGTCCTCCAGTCCTGTCTGCCCTATTTAGCTTCTCTGTCTCCCTTTTTAAACTCCTCCTCCAGTTGAAGCATGCACTGCAGGTGTGGTGAGAGGAGCCCAGAATTGTTCCTTAATCCATCAGTTCTAGTGTGAGGTTTATATGTGCCAGCATAGATCCATTTAAACTATGGTTAGTCAAATTCTTCTTAAGCACAGCTGGTAAGCCATCTGAATGTTTAGGGCTTAGAGCTGTGGAAAACAGTATAGTAAAGATTTTGATGTTCTTTAATAACTGTGCATATATAATTCCACTTAAAGCATTCCAACTTTTACATACAATAAGAGTAGAAGAAACTGAATGGAAATGTATGAATAGACATTTTCTGTGTGTGGTGTTGTCTTTTTGTTGCTGGATTTATTGGGAAGCGAGTTGGTCAGGAGAGAGAGGTTCTGGAATACCACTTCTCTGCATTACCCACAGAAACAAAAAACTATTAAGAACACAATTGTTGTTTGGTTCAAAATATGAATTAGATTATTTTGGTATCTTTAAAGCAGTGACAAAATTGTGTGTTTGTTTGATGTTTGCTCTTTTCCTTTTTGAAAACATATTCAAATGTATTTAATATTAAAATATCTCAAAGTCAGAAGAATTTATTATAGCTGCAGCTCATGTTTCATGGGTGAGTAATGTATGAGCTCTCTTCTGTATAGAACAGTTTTCTCCCTCAAATACTTTAGTCTTGTTAGACAATACAGGGCAGAAACCCAGCACTAGGTGATCTGTAATATCTGTCACAAAGTAGTGTAGTTTTAAATAATTAAGGCACTCTTTCACTACTAATCCACCATACAAGGAAAACTAGAAAAGTAGGGTTTCAGGAGGGATTTGGAGATTGGAAGTGTGATCTGCGATGGTGAGGCATTGCAGTAATACATACGTGTAATGGGGTAGGTAAATACTGAGGTTTTCAACCTATAATTCTGAGGAACAATGTGTTGTTGGAGCTGTTCCTTTTAATAGGCAGATGGACATGCACCTACCTCTCCCTTATCACCAATAGTCCCTTCCACCCTACTATGACAAAGTACTATGGATCTTCTTTCTCTTTCTCTATTCTTTCTGTCTCCTTTCTCTTTGTTTTCACTTTTTGGGTGCATTTAGGTATCATACTGCTCAGGTTAGAGAACCTGTCGGTGGTGTTGTGGGATCAGTACTTACTTTCTCACAAATTATGAGCCAATGAGCTGCTTCTTAAGCGTATAGACCTTGTGTCCATGAACTGTTATAAGGATCACTGCAGCATCAGGGAAGAAGTTTGATTCAAATATGCTACCTAAGGCTTTGCCCATGAAGCACAAGTGGGGAGTCAGAATGGGCCAGCATTATTCAGCTCTCTGTATTTCTTTTGTGCCTCTCACCTGCACTTTTCCTTCTCTCTCTCCAGGTCTTCTAGTCTGTGTACTTGTGTGGTGCCTTTAAATTTTCCAAATGTTGGTAAATAGTATCTTAATGCTATTGCAATTTGCATTAAAATGAACTGTATGAAATATATATTTTTTTCTTCTAAACAAATTACATCTAATTATACTAGGGAATTAGTTCTATTAACCAATTCTTCAGAAAATAAAGTAATCACATATTTTGGAAAGTGATATTACAAGAATATTTATGCTTCTCAAAAAACTGTGAAATGGAGGAATTTGACCCCGTTTCCTACAGTATGCCCCAAACTGGCTGGCTATTTGTTGTAGGTTGTTCAAGTAATAAACCAAAATAAATAATTTACTGCAGAATCATGATAATTTAGTAATGTTTTTCAAGTGAAACAAATAGGTAAATATAGTTGACATTTTTAAATGTTTAAGCAAGAGAACACAAATACCAGTGTGAAAGTTACATATTCACGTCTTTCGAGGCTGTCCTAAAAACTTTGCTCTTCTAATGTTTTACATTTCCCAATACCTGTTTTTAAATCTGCACACTTTCAACTTCTTGCATAAATATATGTAGACTATTCAGAAGATTATCTTGAATAATTTTTATTTTTGTAGCAACAAACTACGCACAGAGCTTTTAAAGTAAGAGTAATATTTCTATACTAAAAAGTTATAGAACATTTTTTCTTTTGTTTAGAGCTAGAGGTTGGTAAGATTTGTAATAAATGCAAAAATAATCAAGATGTTGTTCACTTATTTACAATGTCAATTTTAGTGAAAATTTTACATTTTGAATTCTTTCTGTAAAAATGACTCTGTATTTGATCCAAAAAGACTTTAGCAGCAGGAAAAAAAAAATCTGTATTTTTATGGGAAATAGCTATTTGTACACATTTGAAATAGTTTAACTTGAAGGGATATGAAGTATAATGGTGAAAACTTGTTTGAAATTCTCAGAAAATATGTGAATTTTGCATAGATTTAACTAGTATTTTCACATCCATACCTAAATTTGTTTCCACATCTAGGTTTGTGTTTTACTAAATCAGTTTTTCATTATAAAGAGATATGTAGGTTGTCTTTAAATAAAGATTAGCCTGCTTTTAATATTTAATTCTATTTAAGAACAAAGTTTTTCATGTGCTGATGTTGGATGGGAAACTTCAATGTTCTATAGGCCAATTACAGGGGGGGGGAAAAACATGCCCCCCCCCAAAAAAAACCCCTTGAAACTCTGCAAACAAAAGCCTTTTGCAAAGTTATTTCAGAAACAGCTGTTTTATTTATATATCTTCTGTACTGGGCATGCATCACTATTTTAAGATACAAATATATTTACAGTAATAAATGAGTAAATTTTATATGAAAGCACTGTATTTTTTCCATTACTAAAAATGTAGATTCCTTGAACTAATATTAGTGACAGAAAATGTTTTCACACTAACTTAACCTTCTTGTTCTTACAATTATAATATGAAATAAACATAATTAGTAATTTGATTATGATATATTATTTCTGGTTTTCAAATAGTCAGATGCACATCTGTGTGCATCTTTTTCTGATCGTTACAGAACTTGGACCATGATTTAGGTTTTCAAGTATTTGAGCACACAAACAATTCTACTAAATTCAAGGGACTATTCATGTGGGGAAAGTCAAGTGTTTGTTGGATTAGGCTCAGTGACTGTATTTTTAAATATTCTGTATCCACTATTCAACTCTTCTGCAAATGTGGCTGCATACTTTTGGTGAGGAAATGGAAGCTGAATTCTTCCAAAAAATCTGGCCACTACTGGGGGTGTTGAGCACTTCTGAAATCTGGTCCTTTGTAATTGGATCAGGTTAATTGAATACCTCAGTTTTGCACTTCCCCATCTCCTTATCCTAACTTGTAAAGGAAGTAACCAAAAAAAGGTATTACTAACTGTTTTATAAGAAGAATTCCAATTTTGAGGTGACGAATCTATGAAAATATTGTATTTTCTGTTTTGCACTTCTGGGTTAGATGAGATGGGGGTCCCTTTGTTTTGAAAAATTTAAATAAGTCACACAGAAAAGTGAAATTTTTTTCCCTCCAGAAAATGCAGATTTAGGACAACCAAAGTATTTTGCAAATTTTGGATCAATTTGTCAAATTTTGGATTAAACGTATTTAGGAGTAAGTTGATATTTAGGAGGGCTATAAATGAGGAGGTTAGCTTAATACAGGGTGGGCAGATACTGACCCACAGGCTGGATCCAGTTCCCCAGGGTTAGCTCTTGGTGGGCCGCCACTTTTGTATTTACCTGCTCCTCAATAGGTACAGTAGATTGTGGCTCCGGTTGGCTGCGGATCATCATTCCTGGCTGATGGGAGCCAAGGGCAGCAGTATCCCAGTCTACACCATGTCCTGCAGCTCCCATTGTCTGGCAATAGTGATCCGCAGCCAACCGCAGCTGTTTTTTAAACTGGCTCCCCTCACAGACCAGCTCCTGCCTGGCACCCTGTGCTCCTGTCTATGATACAACAGCACAGAGAGGCAACAGCACGGAGTGGCAGGGGGCTCATTGGGAGTGAGGCGCACTGGCTGCCCCCAGGGACTATAGAATAGTTGACTAACTGTTAAGAATGCATGAGGTTACTCGACTATTCAATTAACCGATATTTAACATCCCTAATTATTATATCTGAAACAAAGCAGGAATGGATTTAAACAGCAATAGCAACACCATTAGCTCAAGTTATCCAACTAACTTATTCTCTTTTCCACTGAAGGACAGTTACAAACTGTCAAACAAGGGGGTTTTCCTTTCTCTTTCCTAAAATTTTCTCCAGAAAAAGGGAAAGGAAAGTAGGTGTGTTGTTAAAATGAAAGCTTAATTTAACATTTTACATTTCAAATACTTTACCAATTTTTTTCTTCTTTTATAAAAAGATAAACTGACCTTTAATGATATGTTTGCTATGGCATTGAGCAGGCTGACATCTCTGTACACCAACACCCAGATCTTGTTTAACACTGTTTAAAGTTGGACAGATACTTGAGTTGTTAGCATGTTTGGGGTTCTATATTCTATCTAAATCAATACAATAGTGTTAGTGAGACCAGTGAGGAAGAATTAGTTTGCAACTGCAGGTTGTAGCTCCCCAAACCGGGACGCTGTTGTCCGGCAACATCTGTGGTACACTTGGACCACAGAGCCCAGGAATAGGGAGTCTGGCAGCAGGATGGGAGCTTGGTGCGAGGGAGCCTGTGACTTAGCAGGGAGCCCCATGTTAGGCCGGGGGGCACACAGATGGCAATGCAGGGAGTTCTGGTCCCACCGGCTGGGGAGCTCTGGTCCCAGCGAGGGAGCTCCAGCCCAGGCAGCAGTGGGACCGACGGCAGCTGGAGAGCCCCAGGAGGCTGGGGCAGCAGTGAGACCAGGCTGAAGCCCTAGCTCAGGGGCATGGCAGGTCCTGAGGGTGCCGGACCAGGGAGGACCAACCTATACTCAAATTTGTATGATTGTAGAAATGATTCATTATCTAATCTGCAGTCATTTGGTCATACATTGGTCTTATGCATAGTGATCACAGGCAAATGTCTGAAATCTTGGTGGAGAAGATTTCAGAAATGGCTCATTTTAGATAGTTACCAAGGAAGACATTTAAAATCCTCCGCCTCATTTCCTACTTACTACTGACTAAATTTGTAAGTGTTTGTACCATTTCTTGTAGTGTCCAAAAAAGCAAAATGGTAGCAAATCTATTTGGATTATTACTTGGAAAGTAGTTCTCGAACACAAGAAATGAGAAAAAAGGTAGTCTTAGAGAATCTATTGTTGTAAGTCTAGTGAATCTGTGAAGCTTTAGGGCAGGGGGGAATTGGTAATGCAAGACTCTTTGCCTACAATAAAGGGAGGGGAAAAGACAAAAGTCTCTCAGAGGGCTGGAAATTTTTTGTCGCCATAACTGGGTATTTTTCCCAACAAAAGTGGCATTGCAGTGTAAATACTCTCACTGTTTTTTATCACCAAAAGGTAGTTTTTGGTGACAAAATGTGCCAGTGTAGACAAACCCTAAGGAAGGGGTTGTCTTGTGCTTAAAGATGCAGAACTGAGTTCTCATATGGCTGTATGACTTACACATCTCGCTTATTTTGCCTGTACCTCAGTTTTCCTGTATATAAAAGTAGGATACACTTCCTTACCATACAGGAGTGTTTTGGGGATTAGTTATCATGAATTACATCAAGATATTCAGGTGAAACCTATTATACATATGCAAAATAGTCATGTTTTATTCCCATTTATTCTGTGGTGCAGGGTCAAAGTGGCTGTTAGTATCTGCTCTACATTGATTCCATCTGAGCTTGGAAATGGGAGTTAGGAACTCATGCGTTCTAATGTCAGATCCTCTAATGTATTTAATAGCACTGCTTGTTGGAAAAGTAATTTGTTATATAGTAATCTTTCTCTTTGTATACTGAATACAAAGGAATTTTCTGTTTGTATAAACTTCTGCAGAGCGTTTGCCAGTCTGACATGTCTGAGCTTTTTTCAAAGATGTAGTACTGTTCATGAATAGTACATTTATCTATCTGTGGTGGTGTTACAAGCAAGTGTTCAAGGACACTTTGTAATCTCAACACATTTTTTTCATTTCTGTAAGGATTTATATTGTAAAAGTGGAAAATTATAAGCTCTTGAGTATAATAAAATGTTGCATTTAATTTCATCACAGTACTGAAAAGTTGGAGTTCAAGGATTTCATATTTTAAATATTCTAGTAGTGATAGCCCAGCAAAAATATGTACCTTTACTGCAGATTACCTGTAGAACTTCTCCTATGAAAAGGGCATAGTTTACACGAATCATTTTGGAATAATTTATCACAGTACAATAGAATGTTATTGTTAGTAAATATTAGCAAACCGGTTGTGGTGGTAGATAGGACTTACTGGCAGGAAAAAAAATGATGTGCTCATTTTTCCAGTGTTGAACTCGTGCTGTGTCTGTGCTGTTCATGGTTATTGGCAAAATAAAATATAATCAAGACTTAAAAATTGAGAAGAATAGATTATGCAGGCGAAAGATAAAATGGACAAGCTGAGATACATAATAAACTTTTATTGTAGTGCATTAACCACGGTAGTAAAGCTGTTAAGTGCAGAGCATCTTCAACGATGTCATAGGCTACATCTAAATGGATGTGCATACATTTGTACATATTATATACTCATGCATTTACTCCCATATCCATGGTGTATCCACATGTGTTGTGCTAAACATGAGTACAAGCTGTATACCTATGGCCACTCTGCCTCTTTTTTGTATGTGCATTTGGCATTAGCATTTCAGGGACAGTGTGTGGCCCTGTGCATTACAGGACACTCTATCCTTGGAAGACAAACCACAAATAATGGGTGGGCTGCATGACCAGCTCTCCTTCACCTCAGTGGCCTGCAGCAGCCCATGGCACACTGGAGATCCACCTGTGGCCTCTTGCACATTGGGGCACCAGAGCCTCACTTCCTACTCCTTCCCCCTCCCTCCCTAGCACTTTCTCAGGGCACAAATTCCCTGATTCACACTCTGTCCCCACTCCTGCTCCTCTCTCCCAGACCTGGAACAACATGAATCAGCTGTTCGCCATGTTTCTACTCTGGGAGGGAGGGAGAGGAGTAGGGAATGGAGCATGGATCAGCTGATTTGCTTGCTCCAAAAGTGCTGGGAGGGAGAGAAAGGCATAGGAAGTGTGGAACTCCGGTGCACTGATGTGCAAGAGGTGCATGGGGAAGGGAGTCATGCAGATTGCCCACGACTGCTCTACAAACTGCCTTGCAGTGTGGTGTTGGTAAAGTCCACTGCCTTTCACATATTTATTGGTAACAGTTTCTGCTCACTCATCTCTCCTCCCCAGCTTGGTGGAAAACATAGATCAATGACAGAAGGTGTGTTTCTCCTTCTACTCCTTGTGGGATAAATGAGTGCACATTACAGTACGCAACTGGTGAGAATCTTGGTTGAGTGGACTTGGACCTTTCTCACAAGTAGAAGACAGGTGACCAGGACAGTGGCTGATCTACTGTCATTCCATGGCAAAGAAATACAGGAGACTGCCAGAACTGTACGTGTATATCAGTGGTTTACAATAGCGATGTTAAGGACTAGTCGACTATCCGATAAGCAAATGCTTATCAGACAGTCGACAGGATAGTCGACTAGTCGCTTCCCCACCCCCTTGCT
This sequence comes from Rafetus swinhoei, assembly GCA_019425775.1. NCBI lineage: Eukaryota > Metazoa > Chordata > Testudines > Trionychidae > Rafetus > Rafetus swinhoei. Next base: position 64,672,118 of record CM033427.1, read on the forward strand.
GCCTCTCTTAGAGGCAGCAAGGGGGGGAGAAGAGAGGAGTACTTCAAAGCGGCAGGGCTGCATGGAGCCTGGGGTCAGCTGCTCCATGCGGCGCTGCCGCATTGAATGCCATGGGGAGCCCAGCGTCAGGCTCCTTTTGGCATTTCAAAGCAGCAAAGCCCAGGTGACCCCGGACTTCATGTGGTGCTGCTGCTTTGAAATGCCACCGTGGCATTTCAAAGGGGCAGCATCACATGGAGCCTGGGATCAGCTGGGGACTCCCTACCCAACCCCAGACTCTGTGCGACGCTGCCGCTTTGAAATGCTGTGGAGAGCCTGGCATTGGCATTTCAAAGGGGCAGCGCCGCCCTATCGACTAACCAAATAGTTGATGCAAAAACGCATCGGCTATTTGTTTAGTCAGTTACACGGTACTTAACAACCTTAGTTCTCCCAACTTTTTGGCCTGTGGACCACCTAGCTAAATGTAAACCTTTCTATGGACCACCAGTTACTAATAGAAACTCACCGTTAATTACATAATTACGCCCAAGCTATTTTGGTAGTGCTGCAGCTAGGGAGAATGGTTTAATTTAAATTATTAAACAAATTAAGGACTTGAACTTTCTCATGTTAGTTTATTAAACTTCATTTTAAATAAAGTAAAATATTAATTTATGTCCAACACAAGGTTTGAATGTTTTCTTTATGGCAGGGATGGGGAACCTTTTTTGGGTCGTGGGCCACTGACCCACATAAAAATCAGTTGGGGACCACACAAGTGAGAAGCAAAAAAACTCCTCCCCAAACCCCCAACTCAGACACCTTACTCCTGTGGGACTGAGAGAACTGAGGTTCAGGGCTTCCCATAGACCAGGTTTACTTTTCTGGGGTTCCAGAGTTAGTGGATTTTATGGACCCCGTTAGGCTCTGGATGAGGACAAAAACAAGGGGTTCAGTGTGCAGGACAGGGCTGCCAGTGAGGGATGGTACAGGATCTGGAAGGTAAGTGGGGTGCAGAAGGGGGAGAGGTTGTGAGGTTTGGATGGGAGGTAAGGTTCAGAAACAGGCTGGCAGTCGGGTGTCTAGCCAGGAGCTGGAGCAAGGAAGGGTTCAGTGTATGGCTAGGAGGGAGGGGTGCAGGAGAAACAGTGGACGCAGTAGCAGAATGGGGAGAGGGTGCAGGAGCAAGGGAGGGTGCAGGAGCAGGCTGGGGGTAGGATGTCTGGCCGGGGGAAGAGTGCAAGAGCCGGCTGGGGGCAGGGTATTTGGCCAAGAGAGGGTATAGGAGCAAGGGAGAGTGTCAGAGCAAGCTGAGAGTGTGGGGTTTTGGTGGGGGAGGGGAGTGAGTGAGGGGGATTGGGGTGTGAGGGTCTGGGCATGAGGGGGGACGCTTTCCTGGCTTTGTGCCCCCTTGCAATGGGGAAAGCCTCCAGCACGTGACTGCGCTGCCATTCTCCCAGTGGGATGGTGAGGGGAAGAGAGCTCAGCCCCCTCTATACAGTGGGAACCCCATGCTGATGCTCAAGCCTTGTGGTTGCTGCGCAGCCCTAAGGCTTCAGCACCAGCTCTGGTTTCTGGCTCAGAGGGCACATGGAGAGGCGGAGGTGAAGAAAGTCCTGACCTTCCCCGCCAGACCTGGCTCCCAGAATTTCTTAATAAAGAAGCAGATATTCCTGGCGCTCTATAAGGAGCTCAGCCCTGCCATACAGCAGCAGAACACTCCCTTCCATAGGCTATAAAGGTAGGCATTGCCCTCTAGAAACTGACAGTGCCAGACAGTCTGTGATAGATCCTTTTGAGATGGGGAAGTTTACTGTTGGGCTTGTTGTGGTGCAGGCTTGTGAACTGTCAGTGTTCTGATCTGTAGTCTGAAGCGTGTGTAATTCCACATACATGTTAATGACGGAAAGGTAAGGGAGGTATCATTTGATTTGTAAACATCTAAAGAATCATAATTTTAGTGGTGGCACCCTCGACTGCCTGAAAGGGACATTTGTGAGCCTATACTTCCTCCTGGCTCCCAGCTTCGGCTTCTCCAGCTGGAGGAAATGTTGTGAAGGGTTGTTGGAAATGGGTTAAGTTGTGCATCATTCAAAACTGCTTTCTGTACCAATACAGTGCTACCAAACATGACAAATCTAGAACAATTATGTAGGTAGGTATTCAAGAAAATGTTTAAAAATCCATGTTTCACTATAATCCAACTTAGGCGTGTCACTCATGCAGCCCTCACAAAGTTAAATTGTTGCCATTAACTGTCAATGTTCTGGTATCTGTTAATGTGCAAATCACACTTCATTAATTTTTATGATGTTACAGATTACTATAATAGGAGGAGTGCTTCAAGTAGATTTGCCATTATTGGTTAAAAAAGGCAGTTTGATAGCATTGAATATTATCTTTGATTATGATGTCATCGTTTAAGACTTCCATATCCAGCCAGAAATTACTGGAATTTATCTACAAATGGTATGCACAAGGTTACATAGCATACATGGAATTACATACAATCCCATAGTAATGTATTACAGACTCCTTGTTTTTAAATAAACAGAGGCTACCCCTCTGAAGTCCTTGTTTTTAGTTTGGCATTGATCATGATTAGGCATCAGTGGCAAGATGAGTGCTGATTAGTAGCTGATTCTTGAGGATCAGTTGGTGGCATCTTACATGCTATAAGAAGAGCACCAAGGCAGGAGAGGAAGTAAATCAGTCATCAGAAAAAAGTTGAAGATACAGAAGTACTTGTTATAATACAGCCGTTCCCTGACTTACGACCATCCGCACTTACGACCAACCTTGCGGCAGCACGTTGTGTTTGCGTGTCTGCGGTCAGGCAGCGTGTTTACGTTTCATTCCCTCACAGTGTTTTCGGTGTTTGCTTGTGGCCATCATGTCAAGTAACAGAAAAAGGGCTAGTGATAAGGGTGGTGATAAGGGTGGTGAGAAAAGAAAGAGAAAAACTATTGATTTGGAACAGAAAATAGCGATAGTGAGACAATATGAAGGGGGTCAAACAGTGTCCTTCATGTCATGTAAGTTAGTGCGATCAAAATCCACTATCAGCACCATTATAAAGGATAGCGATCGCATTCGTGAAGCAGTGAAAGGGTCTGCTCCTATGAAATCAAAAATTCTAACAAAGCAAAGAGCAGGTCCCATCCTGGAAATGGAAAAACTCTTAGTGCTTTGGATGGAAGACCAAATTGAAAAACGCACGCCATTAAGTCTCATGACGATACAAACTAAGGCTCCTAGTCTTTTTGAAGACTTAAAAAAAAAAAGGAGGGGTATGACTATGACCAAACTTTCACTGCCAGTCACGGTTGGTTCAATCATTTCAAGATGCGTGCAAACCTTCATAATGTGAAATTAAGTGGGGAGGCAGCCAGTGCTGATTCGAAAGCAGCAGAACCTTTTATAGAAGAATTGGATAAGCTGATAAAAGAAGGAAATTATTTTCCAGAACAAATCTTTAATGTTGATGAGACAGGTCTCCTTTGGAAGAAAATGCCCGAACGTACCTATATACATAAAGAAGCAAAAACTATGCCTGGTTATAAGGCTTTCAAAGATCGTCTAACAGTCTTGTTAGGAGGCAATGTTTCTGGGTATAAATTGAAACCCCTCTTGATTTATCGCTCTGAAAACCCTATAGCCTTCAAGAATATCAGCAAGGCTACTTTACCAGTCCATTATCACGCTAATAAGAAAGCCTGGATGACGCTTGCACTTTTTGAAGATTGGTTCATGAACTGCTTCATCCCTGAAGTCAAGTCATATTTTCTGGAGAAAGGAACTCCTTTCCAAATTTTGCTTATTTTGGATAATGCTTCAGGTCACCCTCAATACCTAAATGACTTACATTCCGACGTTAAAGTGGTGTTTCTGCCTCCCAACACCACATCTATTCTCCAACCCATGGACCAGGGGGCCATAGCTGCTTTCAAAGCATATTATCTTTGCAACACATTTGTAAAGGCAGTAGCTGCCACAAAATGTGAAAACGGCAAAACATTACGTGAATTTTGGAAGGACTACAACATTCTGCATTGCATAAGGAACATTGCTGCAGGGTGGGAAGAAGTCACTCCACAATGTATGAATGGCATATGGAAGAAAATCCTAAAAAGATTTGTGAACTGTTTCAAAGGCTTTGAAAAAGAAAAGGCACTGGAAGACATTTCTAATAACATTGTACAGCTGGCAAAAGAAGTGGCTCTGGAAATGGATAATGAAGACATACACCAACTGGTTGAGGATGTTGGGGAGGAGCTGAGCAATGAAGATTTAATGCAGCTCGAGGTGGAGAGGGTAGCAGAGGAAGAGAGACAAACAGCCCAAGAAGAAGAAGCCCCCAAAAACTTTGTGATGAAAGAAATGGCTGCAGCTTTCAGCAAAATAAATGAAGGAATTCAAATGTTTGAAAAAATGGACCCTAATGTTGCAAGATTCTCAAAGGTGGATCGTTTAATTCAGGATGCCCTGGCTTGCTATAAGGAAATTTATAACGAGAAGAAAAAACAAATTGTCCAGTCCAAAATGGATATTTTTTTAAAGAAAGCCCCCAGCAGTGCTGTCACCCATACTGAACCAATGCCTTTTACAAGCAAAGGAACTGCTGAAATAGAATCTGTTGATGATGTTCTTACTGTAGTTTTTTACTCCTCTGATTCCTCATCCAATTAATTCAATTCACATTACTGTATTTAAATTCCTGCATTTTGTTTTGTGTTTCATGTTCATGTTTGTTAAATAAAGTTTGCTGTTGCTGCAGTAGTGTTGTTTTTTTTCGTGTGTTTCTATTTTTTGTTGTTGATTGCTGTGTTGTTGGTGCTTGGTTACGCTTCGAGTGCTTCATATGGGGCATTTCCGACTTATGAACAAATTGAGTTATGACCAGCTATTCGAAACATAACCTGTTCGTAAGTCAGGGAACGGCTGTATAATGATAATGTCCCATGTGTTTGGAGATGAACACCTGCTTCTTATTTTGTAAGCTGGAACTCTGAAAAAAATCCATTTAGCATAGTTTCAGCAGGTGAGAAAAACTGTCTGAAGCAGTCACTCTCTGTGGAAACATATGGAAAGTAAATTTAAGTGTGTGTGTGTGTGTGTGTGTGTGTGTGTACCCAAAAGATGCATACAACATTGCATATTATGGATGTTACACCTAGATTGTGTTATGTGTTCTTCAAAAGATAAAAGCAAGAGGAACAAATACGGATTTTACTTCTGTAGTACGTGTGACTCAGCTGGAATTCATAATTTACTTTGTAGATGCTCTAATGGCTGGAAAAGTTGTGGCAATGGCCCACATGGAGGCTAACTACAGGGAAATGAGTGCTTTGAACAGGAATGAAGAGGAACAAATTCTTAGCAGATAGCTCTTAAAGCACTTACTGAAGACGAACTATGGGATATGAATGTAGTTTTTAATAATCCTAGCTGCAGAAATGAGTCACAGTGTATCTCCTTAAAAGTGCCAAAAAATGTGGAGTTATCAAAATTGGAGTAAAGAGTTGATGTCAACAGTAATATGCAAACACTTTGCAGCTGCTAAATTATTATGGAAATGCAGACATATCACTGTTTGTCTCTTTGGCTGTGTCTAGACGACATCCCTCTTTCGACAGAGGGATGTAAATTAGACACTTTCAAAGTGAAAACGAAGTGGGGATTTGAATTTCCTGTGCTTCATTTGCATAATCGCATCATGGCTCGGGGGTACAGGATCTTTCGAAAAAGCCTTCCGTTTTCGAAAGAACCGCATCTAGACCATAATTTTACTTTCAAAATGGCGCTTTTAAAAAAAATTATGCAAATGAAGCACGGGAAATTCAAATCCCCGCCTCATTTGAACTTTTGAAGTGTCTAATTTACATCCCTATGTCGAAAGATGGATGTAGTCTAAACACAGCCTTTGTCGTTTACAGATCTCAGCATGATGTTGAGCTACGTGAAACTTTGGGAAAATGTGAGTGCTCTGTAGTACCAAAATCGATGTTTGAGTGTGATAGAAAAGTGCATATATGCCAGGTGAAAAGGAAACTAATGCATATTTTACAAGTTTTGCCTAAGCCAGCACCTACTGATAATGTGGCTGGTATCTTATGCTAGCAGGGCCTTTCAGCATAGCTGTCAGAGATGGTATGGCTGAGGTACAAGCTCTTGACAAACTAGAAACTGTTAATATCTACTGATATTTGGCTGGACACCTCATGATGACACTGCAGAGAAAATAGTGAACCTATGACAAAGTCCACCTCATGTGATATGTATGAAGAAGAATTAATTAAAAATATTACCAGAAAGTTGAACTCCATGCTATTGCACTTGCCCAGTACAACCTCATTGACTCCACGAACATCTTTAGCGTCACAGTGAAGAAGCTTGTCTCATATTCACATGAAGGAAGAGTTTGCTGTACATCTTGCAGGAAAAAAGCTGTATCATGATGCAAATTGCTCTAAGAATTCTGTCATCATATGACAAAAGCTTTAGAATATGCTATACAAAATTGCACACGTAGCTCTTCAAGTGAATCTATCCTGATTTGTCTTCTCTACACTTGTGCTAACTGCAGTTCCAGACCAGTCAAAAATAGAGGTTGTTGTCTGTGCTGCCATGGGAGTTATTTATTTGATGTCAACCATATATCCATCAGGGACTGAAATGAACTACGAGTAATTTTCTTTTGATAGAGTGAATGTGCATTAACACTTTGTGCTCATCTAGTCCTCTGAGCAGGTTTTTCTTGTACCTTTTTCCTTTCATAATGTAAAACCATTCCAGGCCAAAGTCACTCATTACATTTTGCTTCCATGGATTTAAGTGTTTTATAGAAGCATGGTGTCCAGCTTGCTAGCCGCTAGCCACATGTGGCTGTTTGGCCGGTTGGGTGTGCCTAGTTGGCTTGAACAATGTGGCTATTTGGACAGTTGAGTGTAGCTAGTTCACTATAGCAGTAGCCCCTATAGTGGCTACTGCTTCAGAACTGGTTGGACACCACAGTTATAGAAGGTAGACTTCCTTTAAAAGACAATGCTAATCTTTAGTTTGGGAATGTTTACTTTTGATCTGAGTTAACTGATTCCTGTCCATTGTAATCCCAACACTATGCATAGGCCTGGCTTTAAAATTTTGGCCCAGTGAATTTTGTGCCTAGGATAAGTAATGAACATTTGGAACTCCTAAATGTAAGGTAATAGTAGGCCACAGATTGCCTGTGATGGAAGTTTTACATGACCTGTGACTGCAGGGAAACATTTCAGCTGTAGCAGTTGGCATGAAAATATATTCATTTTCATAATGGCAGGAACCTTAAAAACTGACTCTTAATACAAGGATTAGCCTTAATTTTTAGAGTTTTCTAAAAATCAAGATGAATTAAATGCATTACATGCTTGAGAGTAGTATTTGAGGATGGTGTGGTTTCTTCCAATAAACTTTCTACTGTGTTGTTGGCCTTGGTATGTGGGGGCTAATATATTAGTATCTGGCTTACTTCCATTGAGCAAGGTAGAAAGTAGAGTGGCCTCTTGTCCTTACTTAAGGTCTTACATCTGAGAAAATACAAGGAATAAGGACAATCAGAAAATAATATTTCTCACCTCAGAAGATTGAACATTACTGTGGAATGTACTTAACTAGAGAATAGTTATAGGAAAGCCTCAGTCTTAAGTCAGAGTTTTTCTGCCTCTTGTGTTTATGCAACAGAAAATTAGATCTCATTTGAGCTGTTATTGAAGTGATTTGTGAAGACTTTTCTATCCTCCATAGAAAAAAGTTTCATTTCTTCAAATTTCGGTCTGATACCAAGCTCTGTTTAAATCCCATTATCCAGATGAAATAAGCTACCTCCCTCATTCCTTGGTAGTTAATGTGATTAATATCCATGTATTTTCCCCCAGCTTCTGTATTTCATGTGCAGCCCAGTGATTCTGTTCATCTAGGGACTTCATTATATGCACACAGAATTCACAGAGGTTTCATATGGAAAAAGAAAACACTCAGCATTTAGTTAATTGAAGTTGAACAGGTGAACTAGTTGTGGTGGGAGAGGTCCAGGTTGGATATTAGGAAAAACTATTTCACTAGGAGGGTCGTGAAGCACTGGAATGGGTTACCTAGGGAAGTAGTGGAGTCTCCATCCCTAGAGGTGTTTAAGTCTTGGCTTGACAAAGCCCTGGCCGGGTTGATTTAGTTGGGATTGGTCCTGCCTAGAGCAGGGGGCTGGACTTGATGACCTTCTGAGGTCTCTTCCAGCTCTATGGTTCTATGATTCTATGGTAAGTTATTTACCAAAGAAACATAGGCACCGACAGCCAAGAAAAATAGAGGTAGCACATTACCCACAGGGCCAGGTTAATCTATTGTGGTCACGCCCCAAGACCTTGCCCCCCAGTCTGCTCTAAGGCCTGTTCCCCCTACTCCCTCCCGCTCCCCCAAGGGCTCACTGCTGCTCGCAAAGGTGGGAGAGGCAAAGAACACCCACCCGCAAAAACAAAAGTCCGCGCCTGTGCATTGAACAGTCTGCATTGGTGGTTAACGGTGAAGAAGAGAAGGATAAAATGTATCCTTTCTGAGAATATGGATGTACAACTGGGTAGTATTATTTTTATCTGATTCACAATTTCAGGGAATGATCTTCAGTGAATTTGAGAACCTCTGTGGATATGTAAGAGCTAATCTTATATCTGTGATACACAAGCCCATTGATTAACTAGGTAATGAAAATGCAGTGACAGCTTGATTCCTTAAATAATTCAGTAGATAACTCTCTTTTGCTTTTATTAAAATAAAAACAGAAGAACTTACCCAACATTAGAAAGTTGGAGATCTAAGTATATTATTTATAACTATAGCAGACCTGGGAAACCAAATAGCATCATATTAGCATTTTAAGACCTATAGTCAACTATTCCATAGTCTGTTATTCTTTAGGAATTCGGTAAATTTAAATCCACTTAGGTTTCTAAAACTAAGATTAGATTTTATCTCAAAGCACTACTATTGTATTTCTTCCTTTCTCAGAAATGTAACTTGCTGTCTCTTGAGCATTGGTATGCAGTTACCTATGTGCCTGATTATAAGTGTTTCTTTGATAAGCCAGTCAGTCATGCTTTGTTATAGGAATTTGTATTAGAACCTCTTAGAATTTTTACCCTTCCAAATTCAGTCTTGACCTATTATTTTAAAATTAGTTACCATCATAAAAAAATAGTGATATCAGTTCCTTCCTGTCTAGTTCATTATTTTTTTTTTGTTTACTAAGATCTTTATGACCCACTTGTAAATTTTTTCCACTTTGTCATTGTGTCACTCATGTTCCAAACAGATAAGACAAAACAAAATGCCCAGAATGCTTTGTGTTCATACCAAAAGGGTGGCAGGGTGAGGATGTAGTAAGGTTTAAATGTAGTAAGGTTTAAATGCAAGAATATGGTAGTAGTTCTATATAAACATACAGCACAAACCTGAAATTAAAAATAAGAATTTAAGTTATATTATGTCTGTTGTGTGTATCCCTATTTTATATATCTTCCCATTTATCTAAGGGAAAATTTCTTGTGGGTTTCTGTTTTTTTTAAAAAAAAAAAAGTCTACTACCTCTATAGACTACTAAATAGAGGGGGAAATCAAAAATCTTGTCTAAATTCCATTGGGATCAACTGCCTTTGTTTGTGCAGAGGATGAAAATATTTGATGTGCTATAACTATTTCTTATTTCATTTAACCTCTGTTTTTACAGACTGCTTTTGGTGTAATGATGATTTTCTAAGGATGCTATGAATTTTATATTCCTTTTATTATTATAAGAACAAATAAGGCCAATCAGTGCCTGATGGCATGCTGAGTAATAGCGTGTGGGTAGGACATGTTTCAGAGCCAATTTGGAATTCTTGTCCTTTATGCTAGCTAGGAACATCCAAAATACATCATGAACCTATTAATTGGCAAAGGGGAAGGGCACAACATAAACTTCACCCTTGCAATCTGTATCCACTGGATATAGAATGGTTAGTGTAACCTCAACAAGAATTGTTGCTTCTTTGTGACCTTATTACTGCATATCTGTGGTGGAGCAGTCTCTTGCCCTGCTTCTCGTGCCTTGCTTTTTTTGCCTTGGAACGCTTGGCAAAGTATTCAGTAGGGGGTAGAGGCACTAACCATGAGGTAAAACATTCTGGGAAGTGAGCATATAAAAGCATCATGCCATCAATATTCCCAATTCCTTTCTTTCTTGTTAGTCCAGTGAGTCTTGCACTGATCCCAAAATCTTTTTGCGCTGAATTACTAGTATAAAAATTATTATTTTTCTAACATCTGGTCTAAACATCACATTTGTAGAACAACTTCCCCTTTATAAGGGCATGCCCTTTGTTCTCCTGAGCACAGAACTATTGTCTCAGAAGGAACTCTTGCCAGTTTAATAGATGTTTATTTGATAGTCCAGTTTCTGAGTTATTTGAGCAAATTTTGCATTTCTTTGAGAAGTCAGATCTTTGTTTTAGGAATATAGATCCCTTCCACTCAGCATTCACATATTTTAAGTAGAAGAGTATTCAACTTTTTAAATTATTTTTTTCCATATCCTTGGTGCACTTGGGATTATCTTTGCTTTTGGCTGAAAAAGCACACTCATCAGCCATCTCTGCCTACTGTATCCATTGACGAGGCTTGGTTCTCCTAGTTCTTTAATATTACTATTTGTATATATTTCCTCAAATTTGTAAACTTAAAATCTGTGGAATTAAATCTATTCCTAACAAGACTCATGATGGCTTTCTCTGAGCTTCGTTCTTGTTCTGTCTTAACAGTCAAGGTTCATTTCTTGGGTTCTGTAACATTAGACATTTTCTGAGCGTTAGGCTTTGTTGAACATTTTTAAAAAACTCTTAAGGATAATACTGTTTTTAGACCCAACTGTGCTGTTAAGTTTAAGAATTAAAAAATCATAAATAAAGAATGAGATTTTACAAATATACCTTGTGTTTTATTTGCTATTTGTTGTTTGAGCCTCTAGGATTTATATTTTCAAGTTTATCCCCACAATCATGAAGGCTAGAAATTTCATGTATTTTAAAAGAAACCTGAGATTGTCATGTAGTGGTATGACTCAGGATCTAAGAAAATATTATGATATTCACTTACAAAAGTTGACCAGCATTGACCTCATCCAGAAATTCTTGACAATTATACTTTCCAAATTGCATATAAATCTGTTAGTTTGTCTGTATTTGTATCTCCCTAAGCCTTTTAGAGGCAATGTGGTTATATCTTGGTTGTTAAATGAGCAAATAGTTGTTAGCTAGATGGAATCAAGTTGTTAGGGAAGTCTTCTATTTATTTGTTACTTTTGATACAAAGATTAAGGGCCAAAGGTATTTCAGATCCAGGACTAGACTACATTTAACTAAATTATGCATTCTTTTGTGTTAGAACATCACAGTCATTCCTTACTGGTAGATTTTTAGAAACTGTTTTACTGTTGTGATGGCATAGTCTTTGCATCTTGTAATTACCAGTTTTGCATAATTGAAATCTGTAAAGCTGATATCTGGAGTTCATTTCAGACTCATGAAGAATTCTCTCAAAGTTGAGCCCAGAGTGGTTGATCCATTTTTTCCCCCTTTTCTATCTTTAATTATAATACACCCAAGCTGTCCACCTGGGGACTGTTACTCTTGGTTTGTCTATAGTGGGGATTTGCAGAATTCTTGTATCATGAAGGAGACCGTTTATTTAATAGTATATGTTTACTTCTCTTAATGTATTGTCTTTGCAGTTCAGTGCTTAATACCCTTCTCCTTTATGAATCTAAGATTTAAGTCTGCATATGGAGTTTGAAAGTAACTGGAAATAATTAGAGGGCACACACCTGTATTCTGGTTTCCAAAGTGCTAGATGTGAGGCACACATGTATGAACTCTTCTTATGGACTAGAATGTCTCTTTGAGTGGAGTTAGTTTCTAGCTATGTAAAAGAGCAATGTTGAAAGGAAAATGCTTTTTGCAAGAATAAATCAAGTGCATATGTGCGGCATATTTTAAATGAAAATTTCTTTACTAATATTGGCCTGAAATATAACTTTTCAGAACAAGAAACAACTGGTTGAATATGACAAGCTAAGAATTTAAATAATGAATGGTGTTGCACAAAATCAAAGAATGTTATTGGCTTTTTAACCAGGGGAAAATTCTTTGATCCAGTATGATACAGAGGAGTGAAGGTATAAATTGATAATTCAAGTACAGCATAGGCTCTTGATGGAAAAAGTAGTATAAAGTATACTGATAGTAGACTACCTAAGGACAATATGACTAGACGTTCCAGTAACTGAATATTTGGAATCCTGCACTCAATTGTGCTGCAAAGCTCTAATTATATAAAGCTAGCAGATGTACCTGGTGTTGCTCAGGTCCTTAACTATCTTAAATTTTTTAAAATTAAAAGGAAAATGTACATGCTTTATTTAAATGACAGGCTCAGGGCAGGGGATGGGAGGCTCAGAATTCAAGGCAGGGGTGTAAGGTGTGTGTGGGGGCTCAGTGCAGGAGTTGGGGGCTGAGGACTGGAAGTGGGTGGAGGAGTCAGGGCAGGGATTGGGGGGGGGTCCAGACATTGAGAAGGGGAGGAGTCAGGGCAGGGGGCTAGAAGGTGCCAGAGTCAGGGCAGAGGATGGGGTGCTCTGGGAAAAGTGGGGAGCTCAGGGCAGGGGGTGCACTGAGTCAGGGCAAGAGGTGGAGGCATTAGGGTAATGGGGATACAGGAGTCAGTCAAGGGGGTGTTGGGTGTTGGATTCAGGGCAGGGAGTTGAGAGTGAGGAGAGTCTCAGGGCCAGGGGTATGAGGGTGGGGTGTAGCAGTGAGGTTTGGGGGTGAGGAAGAGCTCTGGGAAGAAGATGGGGATAAGGAAAGGGGGAGAGAGTTGACAGGGCTCAGGGAAGGCGGAGGAAGTACAGAAATCAGGCAAGGGGTGGGCAGAGGAAGTACAGGAATCAGGCAAGGGGTGGGCAGAGGCTCAGAATTCAGGGCAGGGGATGGAAGGTGTGTGGGGGCTCAGTGCAGGGGTTGGGGGCTGAGAACTGGAAGTGGGGTGGAGGAGTCAGGGCAGGGATTGGGGTGTCCAGACATTGAGAGGGGGAGGAGTCAGGGCAGGGGGCTGGAAGGTGCCAGAGTCAGGGCAGGGGATGGGGTGCTCTGGGAAAAGTGGGGAGCTCAGGGATGGGCTCAAGGCAGGGGGGCTTACTGGGGCTGCCCGTAGCGTCGGGAGTTTGTCACTGCTCAAGTGGTGGCTCCTCCTGGGAGGCCAGGGTTGTACTCCCCACTGGCAGCTTCTCCCGGGGGAGGGCAGGCTGCATGGGCTAGTCTTCTCCTCCAGCTTGTCTGGGGTGGGGGGCTTGGCCCTGGTCTCTTGCTCTCCCCTGCCCTCCAGCGGGTGCAGGGTGGGACACAGCTCCAGGGGCCAGCCCCAGCCTGCAGCTGCCCCCATGTTCTCCAGCTGGTATGGCATCTCCTTTGGGACAGGGTGGGCTGCAATTCCCAGCCTCTCCTGTGGCAGGGGCAATGTGTGGATTTTGGGAGCCACGTATCCAGTTCAGTGGCCAGCAATGTGGAAAGCCCCATCCGCGCAGCTTGCCTCTCTCTTGCTGGTGTGGCTGTCCCATGTGGTCACTCTGCAATATACCTGACCCCCCATGCTTGCTGCTTGCTGCCCCCATGATCTCTCTGCAGTCTAGCTGTTCCCCTGATCAGCCCCCTCCCTTTGCATGTTATGGGAAAACTGTCCCATTCTAGACCCTTCCCATTTTCCTGACACAACCAACTCCTGACATTGCTTTAAGTCAGGATAACAGGAAGCTGCATACCAAATTTCGTGGCTCTAGCTCTTACCATTTAGGTGAAGTTCTTGAATAAGTGGACTTGCAGACAGGTGAACTCACAGACAGACACACAAATTCTCTAAAATATATGTAATATTTATAAATGCTCCCATTATATGATTTTATTTTTATAAATGCATACTTAAGACATTTTAAAAATGCAAATGCTATCTGCCTTTAATGAGTATCAAAGTATTTGACATATTGGGTTTGGCACCGCAATATGCTCTCAGAATGCCTATTCTGGTGGTAATGCCTATTTTAAATTTGCCTAAACTCCTTTTCCTATAAAAACTGTGTCCTTCTTGTAGGAGAGTTCTGTAATCATTCTCATGGCATTCTGGGTTGTGCATCACCTTGTTTTCCCTGGCCTCTAGTGTGAGGGCGTTGTCTGTATTTTAGTTGGATATCCACCCCCTAATACCACCAGCCTTTTAGCCATTTAAGCACTCTCTTCTGGGCTGTGCTTGTCCTGTCTTCAATTTGCACGTGCCAGTCCAGGAATCTCTTTGAAGCATTCCTCTGATGTCTGGTTCCTCCCCCCCCCCCCCCCCACGGTATTTTAGAAGGGCCATTTTCTGAAGGAGGAGGTTATGTTCTGGGTAAGGGGTTTGGGGTGCAGGGTCCAGGAGGGGTTATGGATGTAGGAGAGGATTCTGGCTTTTGGGAGGGTTGTAGAAGGGAGTGCAGGGTCTGGGAGGGAGATGTGACCTGGAGGAGGTAGGGAGAAGGGATACAGTCTTGTTGTAGAATTCCTTCTTCTTCTTCTTTTTTTTTTTTTTTTTTTAAACTTGAAGTGGTTTTGATTGATTGTGGTTGCCTGTGATGGTTTTCCATTGAAAGTTTTAATATTGTACAAGATTGAACAGTGGAGCCATGCATCACATTGTGGACTAAACAACTCCTCTTACCCGTATGGACCATCACTGAGAGATGATATCTCCTGGCAACTAATTTAACATCCAGAAACGGAAACAATTTCATCTTCAGTGTAATTGTCTTCAACTTTCACGTGGTACAGTCATCGTTTTCACAATCTTAGATTACTTGTTGAAACTGAGGACATCAGAGAGCTGTCTGGGAGTTCCATCAAGGTTCATGTAGATCAAAAATAGTGCTCACTAGTAGTTTTCTTGATTTTTTTTTTTTTTCATATATCCAACTACAGCAAGGTTCCTGAAAGGTCTTACGAATCTCTTTCTGCAAATTAGAGATCATAATCTTGTTCTTCATTGTCTTATGAAACAGCTGTTTGAGCCACGAACTGTGTGCTTGCTGTTACATTTATCTATTAAGAGTGTCTATTAAGAGATCCTTTTTGATGGCCATTACTGCTTCTCAAAGGGGTAGTGATCTTGTGGTTTAACGGCAGTACCTCTATTCACTGCATTCTCTGGGGAGAAGGTATTGTTGAGACCATATCCCAATTTTTTATGCAAGGTTTCTTCTGAGTTTCATGTTAATCAGACTATTCTTCTTTCAGTTTTCTTTATAAAGTTGCATCAGACTATACAGGAAGATTTCCATATATTTGACATCAGGAAAGCTCTAGGCTTTTCTTTGGACAAAACCAGACTACAGTAAAACTCCAACAGTCCGGCATCCAATAGTCCGGCACTCCTGATAGTCCGGCATCAAAATGGCAAGAGCCTAGTGAGTGAGCTTCGGCAAAAAATGAGTTACAAGGTAACAGCGGCAGCAGCTGAACTGAACAAAAAGGGTAAAAAGGCTTAAAAACTAAAACATTACAGTATACTGTATACAGTATGTACAATAAAAAGGGTTAAGAACACTTTATATACAGTATATAATGTATACAGTATATATATAACCAGCTTATAGTACCTCCTGATAGTCCGGCATATCTGATAATCCGGCACCACCTAGGTCCCATAGGTTCCGGATTATCGGAAGTCTACTGTATTTAGAAAGTCCCTTGGACTTTGTATGTCTATTGTAGATAGGTCCAAGGGACCCACTCCAAGCAAAGATACACTAAATAGAACTGGGTATATTAGTACCTTTTGGCTCATGCCCAACTTCTTCAACAAGTGACTGCACCTTCTTCTAGATCTCTGTCTACATCAAGGATGTACTCTTTACTCAAGGATGTTATGCTTGCTGAAATCTGCAGATCTGCAACAGAGACCTTGGTTTATACTGTTTCTAACCATTACACTTTGTTTCACGCATCTCAAAGAAATCCAGATACTGCGCGAGGTGAATTGCTTGTTCTAGTAGTTTTTAGACTCCAAATCTATTCAAATCCACATGACTCTCTGAAAGAAGCATTTATTTCAGTCATTGTCTTTGCTCTTGGCTATGCTATATGCTGTATGGGGTAACACATTGTTTTTGTGTATTATATGTTGTTCAATATTTCTATTTACCTGCCTCATT
Organism: Rafetus swinhoei; assembly: GCA_019425775.1. NCBI lineage: Eukaryota > Metazoa > Chordata > Testudines > Trionychidae > Rafetus > Rafetus swinhoei. Next base: position 64,688,388 of record CM033427.1, read on the forward strand.
TAATGGGTAACCATTCCTTTATTACTGCACACCATCGAAATTCAAAACTGAATGTAGAATTGATTTTCTCCTGGGGTTTTCCAAGGCACTCATCATTGTCATATCTAAGTACTTCATAAGTACTAACGATTTTATCTTTATAACTGCTCCAGGACAAAAAGAGAGGCACATTTATCGGATGGGGAAAAATTGCGAAAAAGACCAAGTTATTTGCCTGAGCCTGTACAGTGATTTAGTGGCAAACTCATGATTAGAACTTAGGGCCTGCTGATTTTGCACCTGTTATAGTTTCACCTAGACATGCTTCAGAAATACTGTATATCCATGATTCCTATTAAACTGTGTTTCAGTTGCAAGTGCTCAGCATTAAAAATCTAGCCCAAGGCATCTTAAATTGGGCAGCTAGGAAACAAGGAATCACAGTGAGTAGACACTAGTTACAATTTTGGTTTAAGTTGCTTGCATAATATTGCATAGGAATCTCAGTCAGGAGTAGAGGCCAGTTCTCCTGTAGCATCAAAAATGTAAGGCTGAAAGAGACCTTAAGAAGTTGACTCCAGCTCCTGCACTGAGGCAGACCAAGTAAACATAGAGTGTCATGATATTTATCCAGCCTGTTTTTAGAAATCTCAATTGACGGGGATTCCATAATCTTGGAAGCACATTCCAGGGCTTAATTATTCTTCTAAATAAAGAAGAGTGGTTTTCCCCTCCTAATATCTATCCTCACTCTCCTTTGCTGCATTTGGAGCCAATTACTTTCATGGACATGGCATACAAATGATCATGATCCTCTATACAAAAGCCGGTAAATGTATCTTGAAGATGGTTATCAGGAACTCCCTCAGTCTTCTTTTCTGGAGACTGAACATGCTCAGTTCTTTTGACCTTGCCTCAAGTTTTCTAAATAATTTTTTTTGTTGTTTTCTTCCAATACCTCCAATTTGTCCACATCTTCCTTAAAGTGTGGTTCCTAGAACTGGGCATACAATTCCAGCTGAGGCCTCACCAGTGCCAAGAAGTGCAGAACTGCTACCTCCTGTGCCTTACATGATACTTTTTTAAATATACCCCACAATGATATTTTCTCAGCTGCATTACACTGTTGCCTTGTGTTCGATTTGCGATTAACTATAACTTGCAGTCAGTTATTCCCTGTTTTGTATTTGTGCATTTGATTTTTCCTTTTTGCATTTGGCTTTATTGAATTTCATCTTTTTGATTTCAGAATAATTCTCCAATTTGTCAAGCTTGTTTTGAATTCTTATACAGCCCTTCAAAGTTCTAGCAATCCCTCCCAGCATGGGAGATCTGAAGATTTTATAAGCATACTCTCCACTCCACTATCCAAGTCACTAATGAAAATATTGAATAGTACTGGATGCAGGACTGACCCCTGTGACACCTCACTGGATATGCACTCCTAGTTTGACAATGAAGAATTGATAACTAACTGTTCTTTGAGTACAGTCTTTCAATCAGCTTTGCCCCCTCTAGACCATATTTTCCTCATTTGCTTCTGAGTGTCATGTGGGAATGTGGGGCTGTGTCAAAAGCCTTACTAAAATCAATAGATCACTTCTGTTGTTTCCTCTTCATCCACTAGTCCTGAAAAGAGGTTAGTTTGGCATCATTTAGATCCTTTAGATTCTTACAAATTGAATTTTAATAATTTGTTCCAGTACCTTTCTAGGGATCAATGTTAGGCTGACTTGTCTCTAATTTCTCATGTTGTCTTTGTTCCCCTTTTTAAAGATAGGTACTACGTTTGCCCTTCTCCAAACCTCTTCTACCTCACCTGTCCTCCATGAGTTCTTGAAAGTGATTGCTTCAGCTAGTTCAAGTACCCTAGAATGGATTTGTTAAGGCCATGTCAACTTGAAGACAGCTAATTTATCTATTCTTTAACCTGTTGTTTCCCTGTTTTGGCTTGTGTTTCCTCCTCCTTGTTGTTAATATTAATTATGTTGAGTATCCAGCCACTATTAATATTTTTAGTGATGATTTTAGGTATAAAAGATATAAAACATCTCAGCTTTCTTGTTGTTGTTAGCTATTAGCTCTTCTTCGCTGCCATATAGCAGACCTGTCCCTTGCTATGTGTTACTCATTTTGTGCCTTAGACCTTCTGGTTTTGTCCTTCTGTGCTTGAGCTGTTCTTTTGTGATCCTCTTCAGCAATTTGTTCATGTTTCCACTTTTTATATGATTCCTTTATAATTCTGAGGTCATTAAAGAGCTCTTAGTAGACCCATATTGCCCTCTCACTTTTCTTCATATTTCTCTGTCGCATCAAAATAGTTGGCACTTATGCATAGAAAAGATAGGAAGTATGCAAGATAATACTCTGGGTTAACCAGGATACCTTCAATAATCTAAATATCAAAAAAGAGCCATATTAAAAATAGAAACTTGGTCAGATTACAAAGGACAAAGATAAATGTGTATTACAAGTATGTAGGGGCGAAATTAGAAAGGTCAAGGCACAAAATGAGATGAAACTAGCTGGAGATATAAAGGATAATGAGAAACATTCTACAAATACATTAGAAGCAAGAGGACAACCATGGACAGAATAGGCCTGTTATTCAATGAAGAGGGAAAAACAATAACAATGTCTCTGTGATGCCAGTTAAGTCATAATCTATTTTATGTGCTAATACTTCCTGTTTTTCCTGTTTATTGCCCATAATCCTTGCATTTGTGTATACACACCTAAAATGTTGAGCAGAACTCCCCCCACTGATTTCACTTTTGTTGATTCAGTTACTATATTGTAACTCTCCATGTGTTCCTCTGCCACCTCATCCCCAATGTATAATTCTCAGTTAAGGTTGTTTGTTGTATGCTTACCTACAGGGTTTTGTTACCTTCCCCCTTTGAAATTAATTGGAAGCCATCCTCTCTAGCATGGGGAATTTGTGTGTGAAGCAGTTTTTCCCCTTCTTGGTCAGGTGGATCACATTTCCTCCCAAGAGATCACCTTCCTGGAACAGCATCCTTTAGTTAAGTAAGCTGAAACTTTCACATCAACACCTTCTGGACAGCAGTGCATTCATCTCTAGGATACATTTGTCCTTGCCTGGGCCTTATCTTCAACCAGGAAGATGGACAAAAAACCCAACCTCAGCCCCTGACTCATTCATCCTCACTCCCAGTACCCTGAAGTCACTGCTGTTCACCTCTGGATCATACCTGACAGTATCACTAGTGTATACATGGATAAACAGCATGGGGTAGCGGTCAGAAGGATGGATGAGCATTGGCAACCATTATTTAACATCTTGGGTACAGGCTCCAGGCAGGCAGCATGCTTCCCAGGACATCATGCCAGGTTGGGATGTGCGTATACCCATCCCACTCAGAAAAGAGTGCTTGACCACCAGCACTCTCTGTTGCCTCCTGTAGGGCACAGGGACTGAGAACCTCCCAGCCTTTGGATCAGGTATCTCCTCCTCTGCCAATGGGACCTGCTCATCACCTGTTGCTATCACAGTCTTGCCAGTTCTTGAAAGCAGTGAACTGGGTACCTGGGTAGAGGTTAGAGCGCTATCTTCTGCCTGAAGTGGTCAGCTGGTACTCCTTCCTCTTCTGGTGCAGATGTAGTTATCTGTAGTTGGTTAACAGGCTCTATTCCAGCTAATTCCATGTGTGTCTTGCTGATGAAGTTCTCATGCTCCTGGATGCTACACAGATTAGCTATCTCCTCCTGCAGCTCTCTTTTTCTGCCTATTCAAGTAACAGGCACTTCTCGCACTGGGAGGTTTCTTCTGCTTAGCTTTCATTGGTGAGGGACATCCAGCCAGCATTCACAGCAAGTTAAGGCCAGGGACTGAGTAGAAGCCTGTATGGTCAGAATGCCAGTCTGGCAGGGACCTTATAGGGTGCAGGCAATATAAAAGATAGGAGTAGTGTGGGCTATACAACCTTTCTCTCCCATTGTGGGTTCTTCCTTATGGAATGCCTACATGTTAGGGACTATAAATACCCCTCGTGGATGGTATTAAGTTGCCTTAACTACAGGTTGAACCTCTCTAGTCTGGCACCCTTGGGATATGACCAGTTCCAAACCAGAGAATTTTCCAGTCCACAGGAAGTCAATATCGTCTGGCAGCATTACCAACACTTTCACTGCTTACTGGGCTCTTAGAAGACATGAGGTAAATTAAAGCTAAGTAGCAGCACAGAACACTAAGAACTAGGACTGGTGGCTGTAAAACTTTATGAGATTGGCCACATGCATGAAAAGTGGACATCCAGCTAACTAAAATCATTCCAGACGACATATGTTTCCGAACCAAAGAGTTCTGGACTACAGAGGTTCAACCTGTACATGACAGTTGTTCTCTTCTTGGATTCCCCAACATCATTCTCTACTCACCTTCCAGCTTTTAGAGTGTAAGAGGTTCAGGGATCCTACAGACCACACCCTTATATTCGCTACATTACCTGTCTCATTCCCTGAGCATCATCTATCCTGTGAATTGAATGCTCATGATCATACAATTAGAGACTATCAGAATGAGTACAAAGTGATAGAATTAAGGTTGCATCTTATTTCTGACATTCCTTGTGTGCTTGTTTTTGCTACCTGAATAACCTTTGAAATGTATATGATAGTGGTATATCTTAACAAAAGGTAGTACTGTGGTAAATAGACACTGTTGTCATAAAAATCTTACTTGTGTTGCCACTTGATAGCCTCCCAGCCGAACCATTTAAGATCACCTGTCAGAGGCTCCAAGATCTACCAGTAGATCATGATCTACTGGTTAGTGATCACTGATATAAATGAATAAGTTCACAGAATTTTCTTCAATGTTTACTTAGTATATTTAGGCATGTGACAAAGTGACTCACCATGCAGTGCACTACCTTATGATTAAGTGTAGCGTTGCTGGGTTTTTTCTGCTTTAGGTCCTGCAGAAGAGGTCCACTGGTCATCTCCATTTTTCTTGTGACCTGGCTGCAGGGCCAAACAACTTTTTTTTCCCTCCCAGTAGTCCTAGGACCTGACACCAGGTCAGCAAGTCTTGACCAGACCCATTAGTTTCTGGCCCTTTGTGTATGGGGTCCTCACAGTAAGGTTGTAGACAAATCCCAGTTCTTTCCTCCACCCTGTGTTCCATCCCAGAGATGAGGTGGTTAAGTTCTGTCTCATCATACTTTTGGCTTCTTCGTTAGTCTATTTCCTAAGTTCCTACCTCCTTCCTTCTCATGGGCTCACATTCTTATTGGGGGGTCTACCCTAGAGTCAGACCCTTAGCCCCAGTTCTCAAGGTAATAAAGCAGAGGAAACCAAATTAACAGAAAGAAAGAGTAGCACTAGCTCCTCTGCCCTACCTCTCTGTGCTTCCCAGAAACCAAATGAAGTTTGGATCTCTGCTGGTGCCTTTCTGTGAGCTGAGGATGAAAGAGGTCTGTCTACCTCCCCAGGCTAGACCCTTCTTAACTGGATTTTTGTCTTTCTAAGGGTCTTCCTCCAAGACTGGCATTTTACAGAAGTGAGATGGGGCAGGCTGCCTAAGCCCCAGCTGCTCTTTAATCCCGTTTTTGCCTGGTGCAGGGTTTGTACCCTCTGGTGGTTTTCCCTGTGGTCATTTTTTTTATTATTTTTTTTCTCCTAACATTCAGAAATAGAAGAGAGAAATAGTGTTGTTTTTTTTAAACTGATTGTAAGCCCTTAAGATTAGAAGAGGACAGCATGTTTTCCACAGTACTAGAAACTGTTCCTAGGTGTTTTTTTTTATGACAGTGCTTTGTAATGGTAGTCTACAAAGCATAAGCATTATCTGTCTTTGAAATAAAAGTCTGATGCTGTGGGAAAAACTGCTACACATTTGGTTAGAGGTAGTACAACAGTATGTACAACTCACTCTAAAGCATGTAAGAATTCTAATTTTATAAGATATTTCATTTTATTTTCATCTTTTCTGCACATATATTAAAGCAAATCCCCATCTGGGGACTGCATTTCTAAATGTGCAGATTTTTTACACATCATTTCAAAATGTATGAGCTGCATAATACATATACTTTTTAGAACCCATTTGCCAGTTGGGCTGGAATGATCAAGTGAAAGAAAATTCATGGTGAGCTGTGCTCTTTGCACGTAATTTGCTTGTGATTTTCTTCCTCTTAAATGTGGACATCTGGAATTATAGATTCTCTTTCGGGATGTTGCTTCACTTGTTAATCATTTTTGTACTATTTGTTAAATGGAGCATTTGTTGCATGTTTCCTGGTGGGAAAATTAGGGTTGCCAGATGATTTAACCAAAAATACCAACCCCCCCCCCCCCCAAAAAACCTCAACAACAACAACAAAAACCACTGGGGAAAAAATTCTGTTGAGGAAATAAAAGTGGAGACCAAAGTTGTTGGGAGAAGGACCCCGAGAGTTGTTGAGCAAAAACATTAAAAAAAAAAAAAAAAAAAGTGTCGCCCCTTAAAAAATGCTTTTGAGGTTTTTTTGCCCTAACAGGCTGCTGGAGGCCGTCCGCCATCTTGTCTCCCTGCTCCAGGCTGGACAGCTCCCCTTCGGAACCCGGTAAGCACCCAGGATTTTTGCCTCCTGGCCAGGAAAAAATCAGAAAATACAGGACATTTTAGGTGTCCGGTATCTTCTGAATTTTTTTTACCGGACAGGAGGCGAAAATACTGGACTGTCTGGGTCAATACTGGACTGTCCGGGTCAATACCAGACACCTGGCAACCCTAGGGAAAATGGAGTAGCTTTAGAACAGGACATAACTGAATAGTGTACCTGAGAAGTCTGTTGCACTACCATCAACCAGTAAATGCTTTCCAGTGCAGTATGAAATTCTCTTGAGGATTGTAGAATGCAAACTCACGATTTAAAGGTAAGATATGATGCATGCTGCTAAAAAGATTGTGTCTTCTTGGGTATAACCCACAAATATTGAACTTTTTACATATAGTGTGAAGTAGAAGAACATCTGATAATGTTGGTCAAGCATTAAAGTTTTCAGGAAAAAATGTGTTTTGATAACACACAATTCAAAAAACAGAGAGCTTTGAACACCAAATTCATTGAAATGTATCACTGGTAAAATAGACTTTATATAGATATAGAAAGATATAGATGTGTTATGAGGGAGTACCAGGGATTTATATAGATAGTCTGTATCCTTATTCTCTGTCCCCTTGAAAGTGATTCCTAACATTGTTTGCTTTTTCTACTGCTGCTGTGCACTGAGTGGATGTTTTCAGAGAACTATCCACAATGACTTCAGATCTCTCTCTTGAGTGGTAACAGCTAATCCCAATCATTCTATACATTATTGAGTTTTTATTTTTATAGCCTCTCTAATCTCCCTTAGCATATCACAGTCACTATCACCATCCTGGTCAGGTGGTTGGTAATATATCCCTACTACTGTGTTTATATTCAAGCAGGGAATTATTGTCCACAGAGTTTCTATGGAACAGTTTGGTTCATGTAAGATTTTTAATTCATTTGATTCTACACTTTCATATACAGTGCCACTCCCCCACCAGCATGATCTGCTCTGATATATTTTGTACTCTTGTATTACTGTGTCCTATTGATTATCCTCATTCCACCAAGTTTCTGTGATGCCTATTATATCAATGTCCTCATTTTTAATACAGTAAAACTCCAATAGTCCGGCATCCAATAGTCCGGCACTCCTGATAGTCTGAAATCAAAATTGCAAGAGCCTAGTGAGTGAGCTTGGGCAAAAAATGAGTCACAAGGTAACAGCGGCAGCAGCTGAACTGAGCAAAAAGGGTAAAAAAGGCTTAAAAAAACTAAAACATTACAGTATACTGTATACAGTATGTACAATAAAAAGGGTTAAGAACACTTTATATACAGTATATAATGTATACAGTATATATATAACCAGTTTATAGTACCTCCTGATAGTCCGGCATATTTGATAATCTGGCACCACCTAGGTCCCATAGGTTCCGGATTATCGGAAGTCTACTGTATAAGGCACTCTAGCTCATCCATTTCAGTAGTTAGACTTCTACTGTTTGTATATAAGCACTTGAAAAACTTGTCATTATTTAGCTATCTGCCATTACATGATGTGATTGAATGGGATGCTTTTTTATTTGACTGTTTCTTATCAGATCTTACCCAAATCTTATCTTATCCTCTTCTCCTTATTAGGACATAGAGAATCTCTATTAATTGACCTTCCCCTAAGGGATATCTCTGTCTGATCCATGTACTTCTCTGCACCTGTCAGCTTCCCCCCAGCCCTTAGTTTAAAAATGCCTCTATGACCTTTTTAATTTTAAGTGCCAGCAATCTGGTTCCATTTTGGTTTAGTTGGAGCCCATCTTTCCTGTATAGGTTCTCCCTTTCCCAAAAGTTTCCCCACTTCTTAATCAATCTGAATCCCTCCTCTTTACACCATTGTCCCTTGCACACATTGAGACCCTGCAGTTCTGCTTGTTTACCTGGCCCTGTATATAGGACTGGAAGCACTTCAGATAACGCTACCATTGAGGTCCTGGGTTTCAGTTTCTTTCCTAGCAACCTAAATTTGGCTTCCAGGATCTCTCTCCTATCCTTTCCTATGTCATTAGTATCTACATGTACTACGACCACCAGATCCTCCCAGGACTACATATAAGTCTATCTAGATGTCTCGAGAGTTGCACAACGTTTGCAAAAGGCAGGCAGGTCACCGTATAGTTCTCCTAGGCATCGGAAACCCAACTGCCTATGTTTCTAATGATCAAATCCCCCATTACTAACACCTGCCTTTTCCTAATGACTGGAGTTCTCTCCCCGAGAGAGGTATCCTCAGTATGAGAAGATACCACTATCATTTGACAGGAGGGTCCCAACTACAGGATCATTTCCCTCTGCTTCAGTTGGATATTTTCCTTCCCTGAGCCTTTTGCCCTTCTCAACAGCACAGATACTGTCTGACTCGGGGGGGGAGAGACCGTTCTACTTTGTCCTGAAAAGTCTTATCTATGTAACGTGATCTTTAAGCGCCAGAAGCTCCTTGTACCAAAGGCACACGTACGCCATCTGTCCATAGGGTAGGTAATCATATATGGTACATTGGATAGCCCCCTCTCTGCTGCTGGGCTTCTCCCTGCATTCTCTTTTTACTCATAGAGCTAATTCCCTTCTTGATTTTATTTATTTTTTTATTATAAAGATCAGGTTTAGTTTACATAAGTTTAAAGAATGTTAAGTGTACCTACCCCCCTTCAAACTCCTCTAAACTTCGTGAACAAATTCCCCTGTTAGCTGCTCCTGTTTGTCAGTGCCTCTGGTCACATAGAAGAGGGCTTTTTAAAGCCTTGGCATTCCTGAGTAACTCTGTCTCCTAGTTAAGGCTTGATGGGTGTGAAAGGGATTAGGTTTCAAAGCCTTGTTAAGAAGCTCACAGCCTTGCCTAGCATGCTGCTAGCCTCAGCACACAGGTCTCCAAACAAACAAGCTCAGGCAAGCTGTAAGCACACCACAAACACACACAGACTAGTAGGGATGTTAAATTGCGGTTATCTGACTAATCGTATAGTTGATAGAGTTTGTATCAACTACACAATTGGTTGATAAGGGCTGCTCTACAGAGCCGTAGTAGTAGTTGCTACAGGAGCTGACTCAAGCCGGGATTGAGCAGTCCCGGTCCGTGTTGGCCCCAGAAGCCACCCACACTGCTGCTCTGCATTTTAAATTTAGTAAGAGCCCAGCGTGAGCCGGACCTTCTGCGCTTAGTCCAACAGCCTTTGTTGGTGGAGGCCAGTCCCATTTGCCAGGAACAGAGGCTGCTCCAGTTGGGGACCCCCCTGCAGGCAGGGGCTGCTGCCGGAGCAGCCTCCCTCATTCAGCCTCCCTCCTCCCCCATTACTAATAGAGGCAGCGGGGGAAGAGGTGGCACCACAGAGCCGGTGCTGGGGGGGACCAGCTTTGAAACCGGCTACCCCCCAGCACTGGCTCCTGTCCTCCCCTCCCTGCCTTCCCCCCCGCTACTTCTCATAGAGGCAGCAAGGGGGGGGGGGGGGGGGAAGCAAATAGTTGTCAATTCTCCAATCGACTGCTCGCTAACATCCCTACATGCTACAGACAGCCATTTACCCCAAGAGCCACATAATCACTTCTCCTTCACCTGAAGAATACCCTTGCCAAACTCCGGTTAGCTGCTCCTGTTGGCTAAAATTCAAAGAGAGATTTGAGAAATGGAAAATGCTGTGCTTTGCAAAAGATCATCCAATTTTGACAGATGAAAAAGCTCTGAAAGAGCAGAAAGAATGCCTTTGCTTCCCCACCCCCAAATAGAAAAAATTGTATGTGATGGCCTGAGATACAGATGCAGATGAATACTTTGCAACTAGCCATTCTGCTATCTATCATATTATGTTTTATAAAGTTCCTTACTTTCATTTGCTCCCCGTGTAGTAGGCAAGTGTCATTCAATTTTACTGATGCAGCAGTGTGAGTTGCACAGGTTAAATACTTTGTCGAAGATCATACATCCAGTTTGTGGTGGAGCAGCAAAAACAATCCAAGTGCTATTACTCAGTTGTGTGCATTTAATATTTATGAAACAAGAAGACCAATAGTATTTGTTAAAGAAAAATTAAAAAGGGGAAACGGCGCTATGTAAACTACTCATATAAAGATTTATCAGTTTACTGAAAAGCATTGACTGTGATAATCTGCTTTTCTTTGTATCCTTGTCAAAGGAGAGCTTAGTAATTGCACTGAATTGTTTGGTGGTTTTGTGCTGTGGACGAATGGTTTTATGGTCTAAATTGAGACCACCAGACACTTACAATTTTTTTCAGATGTGTTCTTGATGTTGAGACTGAACTACTGGGGTGAGAGAGTTCCCATCTGCTCTTCTATTTTTCAGCATTGATCATTTATTCCTTACTTGTTGCTCCTTTGAACTGCTTGTTTTGGATCCTTATAAACTTGCAATCTGATAAAACAGTTAATCTGCTTTGTATTTTATCATTATGGAATTCTAGCTTCTTGGACACTTTTTCAACTTAATCTGTCAGGATTTTCTTCCTTCTCTAGGGTTGCCAAATTTCGGGTTGCAGAAAACTGAACATACTAGACCCACCCCTGACCCATCCATTCTTCAAGGTCCTGCCCCCACTCACTCCATCCCTCCTCCTTCCATCACTCACTCACCCCCCATCGTCATGCGTTCATTTTCAACAGGGTGGGGCAGGGTGTTGGGGTGGGGTGGGTGGGCTCTGGTGTAGGGTTAGGGATGAGGAGTATAGGGTGCAGGAGGGGCCTCAGGGGGTGGGCTCTTAGTAGTGCTTACCTCAGGTGGCTCCTAGAAGTGGCCAGGAGCAGCCAGAGGGCTCTGTGTGCTGCCCTCACCCATAAGCGCTGTCCCCTCAGCTTCTATTGTCCATGGTTCCTAGCCAATGGGAGCTGCAGAACCAGCACCTCATGGTCATGCTGGCTACCTCTGGGAGCCACGCAGAGCTAGGGTAGTTAGGGAGCCTGCTTTAATCTCACTGTGTTGCCAACTGGACTTTTAAAAGTTTGGTCAGCGGTGCTGACCGGGGCTGCCAGGGTCCCTTTTGGAGCATGTGACTGGTAACCCTATTCTCATGACTGTTCTTCCATTCTCTCACATTTCCCCTCCTGCCCTAAATAAATTATTTTTCCTTTCTATCCCTGGATTCTAGTTTCACTAATATTATTTCCATCCTTTTATTTCTTTTCCCTTGTGCCCTCTGGAGCACCCACTGCAACTTGAAAGCAAAACCGCAGTTATCAAGATGTGCATATAATGAACCTAACTTACAGTATAATCTTACCTTCGTGTCACTTGTTCTCACTTTTCTCTCCCTTACTGTCTTGTATTCACTCATTGAATCATCTCTGAAATTAAACTGAAATCTTCTCAGGATTGAGCATATCCTATTTGCTCTTTAAAGTATATAATATGCTTTGGCACTGTATATATTTTTTAAAACCTAGTAATTTATTGGTGTAATTCAGCCAAGGCCTGACATTAAATATAAAATACATGAAGTTTGCTTGTGCAGTTATGACATTTGTGTGTACAGTTACTGCAAGGGTTACAGTTTTTGCAAGTTCTTCACGTTTCTTTAAGTAGAAATACATAATAGTTGGCTGCAGATGTAATTGTCTCAGGTCATCTTTCATTTAATTTGTTAGTTTGTCAGAGAGCAGTAGATTATCTTTCTAGATCTTGTGGGTGCTCTTCTACCGGAAGTGAATCATCAGACTTTTAATGAATGTTTTCTTGAAAAGTAAAGTTATTCTGATTTGCACAGCCTATAACTATGCATAATTGTGCAGTGAACACTGAAAGCTACAGAATGTAGCAGAATTGAACATTTCAGTGTGCTGAGTGTCTCAGTAGTAGGAGACACAATTAACTGTTAAGTTTCAGAAGCCTGTTGTATTGTGGCTATATCTTTATAGGGTGTTCAGCCAACAAGGAAACATTCATTCTTTCCCCAATATGATATTACCCAGTCTCTGTTAAGTAACTTGGGGTTTTTTTGTTCTGTAAATTGTATGGTCTCATAAGAACATAAGAATGGCCATACTGCGGCAGACCAATGATCTGTCTAGCCCAATATCATAGAATACTAGGACTGGAAGGGACCTCGAGAGGTCATCGAGTCCAGTCCCCTGCCCTCATGGCAGGACCAGATACTGTCTAGACCATCCCTGATAGACATTTATCTAACCTACTCTTAAATATCTCCAGAGATTGAGATTCCACAACCTCCTGGGCAATTTATTCCAGTGTCTGACTACCCTGACAGTTAGGAACTTTTCCTAATGTCCAACCTAAACCTCCCTTGCTGCAGTTTAAGCCCATTGCTTCTTGTTCTATCCTCAGAGGCCAAGATGAACAAGTTTTCTCCTCCTCCTTATGACACCCTTTTAGATATCTAAAACTGCTATCATGTCCCCTCAATCTTCTCTTTCTAAACTAAACAAACCCAATTCCTTCAGCCTTCCCTCATAGGTCATGTTCTCTAGACCTTTAATCATTCTCGTTGCTCTTCTCTGACCCTCTCCAATTTCTCCACATCTTTCTTGAAATGCGTGCCCAGAACTGGACACAATACTCCAACTGAGGCCTAACCAGCGCAGAGTAGAGCGGAAGAAAGACTTCTCGTGTCTTGCACAACACACCTGTTAATGCATCCCAGAATCATGTTTGCTTTTTTTGCAACAGCATCACACTGCTGACTCATATTCAGCTTGTGGTCCACTATAACCCCTAGATCCCTTTCTGCCGTACTCCTTCCTAGACAGTCGCTTCCCATTCTGTATGTATGAAACTGATTGTTCCTTCCTAAGTGGAGCACTTTGCATTTGTCTTTATTAAACTTCATCCTATTTACCTCAGACCATTTCTCCAATTTGTCCAGGTCATTTTGAATTATTACCCTATCCTCCAGATTAGTCGCAACCCTCCCAGCTTGGTATCATCTGCAAACTTAATAAGCGTACTTTCTACACCAATATCTAAATCGTTGATGAAGATATTGAAGAGAGCCGTCCCAAAACAGACCCTGCGGAACCCCACTTGTTATGCCTTTCCAGCAGGATTGTGAACCATTAATAACTACTCTCTGAGTACGGTTATCCAGCCAGTTATGCACCCACCTTATAGTAGCCCCATCTAAGTTGTATTTACCTAGTTTATTGATAAGAATATCATGAGACTGTATCAAACGCCTTACTAAAGTCTAGGTATACCACATCCACCGCTTCTCCTTATCCACAAGACTCAAGTATCCTATTAAAGAAAGCTATCAGATTGGTTTGACACGATTTGTTCTTTACAAATCCATGCTGGCTGTTCCTATCACCTTGCCACCTTTCCAAGTGTTTACAGATGATTTCCTTAATTACTTGCTCCATTATCTTCCCTGGCACAGAAGTTAAACTAACTGGTCTGTAGTTTCCTGGGTTGTTCTTCTTTCCCTTTTTATAGTGCCTTTAATGGGCACTATATTTGCCCTTTTCCAGTCTTCTGGAATCTCTCCTGTCTCCCACGATTTTCCAAAGATGATAGCTAGAGGCTCAGATACCTCCTCTATCAGCTCCTTGAGTATTCTAGGATGCATTTCATCAGGCCCTGGTGACTTGCAGGCATCTAACTTTTCTAGGTGATTTTTGACTTGTTCTTTTTTATTTTACCTTCTAAAACTACCCTTCCCACTAGCATTCACTATGTTAGGCATTCCTACAGACTTCTCGGTGAAGACAAACAAAGAAGTCATTGAGCATCTCTGCCATTTCCAAGTTTCCTGTTACTGTTTCTCCCTCCTCACTAACCAGTGGGCCTACCCTGTCCTTGGTCTTCCTCTTGCTTCTAATGTATTTATAAAAAGTCTTCTTGTTTCCCTTTATTCCCATAGCTAGTTTGAGCTCATTCTGTGCCTTTGCCTTTCTAATCTTGCCTGCATTCCTGTGCTGTTTGCCTATATTCATCCTTTGTAATTTGTCCTACTTTCCATTTTTATATGACTCCTTTTTATTTTTAGATCACAAGATCTCATGGGTAAGCCAAGGCGGTCTTTTGCCGTATTTTCTATCTTTCCGACACATCGGAATAGCTTGCTTTTGGGCCCTTTACAATGTCCCTTTGAAAAACTGCCAACTCTCCTTGGTTGTTTTTCCCCTCAGTCTCGATTCCCATGGGGACCTTACCTATCAGCTCTCTGAGCTTACCAAAATCCGCCTTCCTGAAATCCATTGTCTCTATTTTGCTGTTCTCCTTCTACCCTTCCTTAGAATTGTGAACTCTATGATTTCATGATCACTTTCACCCAAGCTGCCTTCCACTTTCAAATTCTCAACCAGTTCCTCCCTATTTGTTAGGATCAAATGTAGAACAGCTTCCCCCCGGTAGCTTTCAACCCTCTGAAATAAAAAGTTGTCTCCAATGCAGTCCAAGAACTTATTGGATAGTCTGTGCCTCGCAGTGTTATTTTCCCAACATATATCTGGATAGTTGAAGTCCCCATCACCACCAAATCTTGGGCTTTGGATGATTTTGTTAGTTGTTTGAAAAAGCCTCATCCACTTCTTCCACCTGGGTAGGTGGCCTGTAATAGACTCCTAGCATGACATCACCTTTGTTTTTAATCCCTTTTAGCCTAACCCAGAGACTCTTAACACTTCCGTCTCCTATGTCCATCTCCACCTCACTCCAAGTGTGTTCATTTTTAATGTATAAGGCAACACCTCCTCCCTTTTTTCCGTCTATCTTTCCTGAGTAAGCTGTACCCTTCCATACAAACATTCCAATCATGTGTATTATCCCACCAAGTTTCTGTGATGCCAACAATGTCATAGTTGTACTTATTTATTAGCACTTCCAGTTCTTCCTGCTTATTTCCCATACTTCGTGATTTGTATATAGGCATCTAAGATCCTGATTTGACCTTGCCTCCCAGTTTTGCCCTGACCCTCCTTTCTCTCTGCCATTGTAGCCCACGCTCCTCCCATTTCCGACCCATCTCCCAGGTCTCCATGTTCTCCACTTACCTGTGGGCTTTGCTCACCTGTCCCCGTCGAACCTAGTTTAAAGCCCTCCTCACTAGGTTAGCCATTCTGTATGCAAACAGGGTCTTCTCCCTCCTCGTAAGGTGGACACCATCCCTGCTTAGCAGTCCTTTCTGGAATAGCATCCCATGGTCGAGGAAGCCAAAGCCCTCCTGGTGACACCATCCTTGCAGCCAGGCATTCACCTCCAGGATGCACCTGTCTCTCCCCGGGCCCCTACCTTCGACAGGAAGGATTGAAGAGAATACCACCTGCGCTCCAAACTCCTTCACCCGTACCCCCAGAGCCCTGTAGTCACTCTTGATCTGCTCAGTGTCACACCTCACAGTATCATTAGTGCCCACATGGATGAGATATCCTGTCTTTCTAAAGCAGCTGGTGTCAGGTGCTTCAAAGGGAATGTACAGAACAGGGCAGTCATCAAGTGATCGATCCCATCATGCAGTCCCAGCATCTGGCAGTCAGTCAGAAGCTTAGGGATACCCTGAGCATGGTTGCATCCATGACCATCCTAGGTAATAGCCATTTCTGGATCTGTCCTCCATAAACTCCCCTGATACTTTTTAAAATCTATTTACTTTGGGTCTTCCAATAGTTTGAGCAGTGAAAGGTAATAATAGCTTAAGTTTCTCTAATTTACAAAAGGCTGAAATACCTATTTAGTATAGGTTGAACCTCGCTGGTCCAGCATCCTCGGGACCAGAACGGTCCCAAACGAGAGAATTTGCTAGCTGGAGTGATGTAGACTCTGGCTTCAGCCCCACACTGTTGGAGGTTGTCATGGGCCTCCAGCCCCATTTTGCCATGAGCTGCTATGGGGCTCAAACCCGGGCCCTGCACTGCCTCCAGCCAGTCTGCCAGCCAGCCCCTGCTTCCCCCAGACTCTGCTGGCCTTCCTGCAATTATGCTTCTGGGCTCTCTGGTCCAGGAGCATTTATGGTCCAGAGATGAAAGACCAGAGAATGCCAGTTTTCAGAGGTGCAAACTGTAGTTGAAATATCATGTTCTGCTATCACATGCTTGTTAAATTATTTCCTTTAAATGATTTTCAATTAAAATCCTGTGTCTATTCATAGGTAATTGATAATTACAGTACCTGAAGTATAAACACTTAAGTAATGTGTACTTCTGTATGGATATTATTTCAATGATATATTGAATAAACAATATGCCATTTTGCTATAATTGTGTAAAAAGATTTTATTGAAGTTTGAACCATTTTATTATTTGAATTTTAAAATAGATGCACATTTTTTCATTATAATAAATAATTTCTTCTTCATTTACAGTATTACTTGCAAGCCTTGATGCAAGTCATTTAGATTTCCCCCCAGTATATTGAATGTATTTGTGTGTGTAAACATGCTTTGTCCTTTAAAGATATCTTCCTTATCTCATATACTGTTGGGTCCTAAGCACTATTTATTTCTCTTCTCATGTGCTACTTAGCCATCTTACATTTGAATAACTTTCCCAATATATCATGTAGGAATTGTAAGAGGTTTTGTGCATTTATGATGATTGAAGGGCAGTAAGAGACTTGGTGCATTCTTCACTGGGTTGGGCTAAAGCTTATGAAAGTACTAATGTATTAAAAAGCTTCAACAGGGATTTGCTGAGGACTAATGCTGTAATGTGTTAGTCATCCTTTATCTGCTTCTATTTTTACAGGTTCTGAAGGATGACTGACGTTGGTTTGTGTGATGCCTCTCAGAGCCTCTGTCACTGTGGACTGATAAGTAACCTGCAGGTTTAACAATACATCGGGAGAAAAGCATCAGAAATACCACTTGCTTCACCTCCTAACTGGACAAAAGTACAATTTAGCCTCTATGCTAAGGGAGAGTCTTCGACTGATTTATTTTTTGCAACTAATAATAAAGACAGCCTAACATCATCCACCTTCCTGGTTTACCTTCCAAGACAGATGATGTGTCAAAAGCTGTAAGATGCCTGCAGAACACAAAATAACGAAGTGAGCTGCTGCTGCCTGACTGTCAAGAACACAGCCGACAGAGCTGCGCTACCCTTTTTCTGCTCCCTTAATCAGTCCAGGAACAGCAGGGTGGACATGGCTGGCCTCATTAATAACCTGCTAATACTGTTCCTTGTTTTTCAAAATAGCTGTTTGGGTTTTAGAAACCCACTTTCTGTCTTTAAAAGGTGGGTTAAGCAGAAAACATTGTTTGGTATTTTCAATGCAATGTCGCTTAGTGATGCTTTCACTTTGATGCAAGTGCTATAAAGATTAAAAAGTATGTATTAGCTAAAATTATTTACAGAGAAGACACATTTTTATGTAGCTAGCTTCCTTTTAAATGAGATCCTCTGCCTAGTTTGGAAAGACATTCTTTTGTTGTATTTTGGAGTATTGAAAAAGAACCTGTGGGTGAACCATTATATTGCTCTTTGAAATATGACACTATTTCAAAGAGCAATTTAGTATTTCCTTAGCAATATGATGTGATTAAATAATAATAAAATAATAACTTAGATTTGTGTATAGTTCCGCTAGTGCACTTAATGCTATATATTTTGTACATGACTCCATGAGCTTACTAGCTAATCGGCTACTACTTCATAAATAGTTTCAACTAATTTGTAACTAGGGATCTTGTATGTATGGGGAAAATCCACAGTATTAGCACATAAGAAAACATAGAGAGAGAGAGTGTGTGTGTGTATGTGTAGGGGGAGCGAGGGGGGAGCGAGAGAGTACACAGCTTACCAGATCTCATTTATGAATTGATGTATTTAGAATTTACTTTACATTTTATGTTTTGACATGCAATCCTGTTAATAACAAGCTGAATATTTACTTTATTTCTTTGGTTATGTGTAACACTCACTGTAGACCCCCTAACCCCTATATACTAAGTTACTTTGCTGGTATGTAGTTGGAAGATACCTAGGGGAGATATGAGACATATTTAATTATAATAAAATAATATCTCTGGAATCTAAAATCAGAAAGTTTTTAATATCTTGTATAAATTGAATTCTATATCAAATATGAACTTAAAAAAAGTTACCATTTTCCCTCAGCTGAGAATATATATTTTGGCCTATTAAGGAAAAATAACCATGTATGTCTGTACCTTAAACTGTACTTAATATAAAACGCTTATTTTAGCAGTAAACTTTTTTTTTGCTAGTACTTCATAGTTCAGTTTATTTTAAGTCCCATGAACACCTTCAAAATATTCACTAACATTTTTCAAACGATCATAAGGGAATTAGACTCCCAAATTACATGCAAAGAAACGGGTGTCTAATTCCCTTACTAACTACTGACAATTCTCGTTTATACAAACAACTTTTTATGGTAATATAAAAATACAAATTCTTGATCAGTAAATTTGGAACTTTTTTTTGTGTGTGTGTGTTAAGGTATAAAGATACTACTAGATCTTTATCCAGTGAATGCCTTGGAAACAACAGGCCAGTGATCTCTCTTGGTCTAACAGATGTTGCACTGGATATTCGCATGCCTGGGGTGACTCCTAAGCAGGTGAGAATAATGTATTGTCCCTCTCCATTTACACATTACACACAGAGAAAATTAATTTTGATTATAACATTACTAATTTTATAAAAAAAACAGGTACAATTTTCTCCTCCCCTGAATACAGACAGAGCCATAGACTCCTACAGGAAGAGTCTAAAATATTGAGTAAAATAAGTGATTATAACTTTAAAATTACATTAAATTGTGTTATCTGATTAATGTTATTTAGATTATATTTGTTTTATATACTGAATTCCTGAAGCCTAATTGTTTTCTGTTTTCAATAGTAAAATATTCACAGTGGTGCATTTGTGCATTAACATAAGGAAAATGACTCTCTTAAAATGAAAACTTCACCTGTGCCTTAACACATTAGTTTATATAGGTTACAATTGGATACACCAAGATATACCCATTGGCTCCAGTGAGGGAGGAAACGTTGTTCAGGAGGCTCACATTACAAGATCTAGCCCTTGAATTGCTATTTCAAGCAATTGTGCCAATGCCAAACAGAAAGGAAGTAGAATGCATGCAGTGCACAAACCCCTATTTACGTTGCAATATTTATAACACTAAAAACAATGAAAAGTCCTGTGGCACCTCAGACTAACAGGTCATACATTTTCATGAGTAAAATCCTCTTCATCAGATGACCTGAAGTGGAAATTACAGAATCTGGGGTATATATATAACAGCAAAAGAAGTTTCCTGTCAATTATAGGACCTGTGTTAATGAAGCTAATTAAATCAGGGTTGGATGTGTCTCATTTACAGCATTTGATCTTGAGATGTGACTATCAAAGGCAGAGAAATTACCTTTGTAGTGTGTTGACCAGTTAAGATCTTTATTCAAGCCTAAATTGATAATGTTGAACTTGTAAATGAACTCCAGTTCAGCTGTCTCCTTCTGTAATCTGGTGATAAAATTCTTTTGTAGAAGGATGGCTACTTTTAAATCCATTATTGAGTGTTCAGGGAGGTTAAAATGTTCCCCTACAGATTTGTGTGTTTGACCATTCCTAATGTCTGATTCGTGTCCATTTATCCTTTGAAAGGAGACTGTCTGCTTTGGCCAATATACAGTAGACTTCCAATAATCCGGCACCTTTGGGATGTAGGTGGTGCCAGATTATTGGATATGCCAGATTATCAGGAGGTACTATAAAGGGGCATACTCCCAACCCAATCCACCTCCCCCTGCTCTAACCTAATTCTCGGGTCCTGGAGCTGCCGCTACAGCCGTGCGTCTCCCTCCAGGCGCTGGGGCACATGCGCTGAGCGCCAGGCCAGCTTTGAGCATGAGCTGGCTGGGACACCATGTGCAACCCAATCCCCCTCCCCTCCCCTCCCCTCCCTTTCCCTTCCCCAGAGCCAAACACCTCCCCTCCCTGCTGTAACCAAATCCCCCTCCCAACCTTATGCTCGGGTCCCGGAGCCAGAGCTTCTGCGCCGCATCCGGGAAGCCATGCACACCGCTCCTCCCTCTTTCCCCCAACCCGGTGCCCCTCTCCTTCTCCAGAGCCAGGCATCTCTCCCCCCCCAACCTTATGTTCAGGTCCCGAAGCAGCTGCCTGCTCTCAGCAGCCGGCTGCTACCACGTGCAGGCTGGGACGCTGTGTGCAACCCGGCATGCACGTGCAGGGTACGACGCAGTGCGCTGGGGGCCGTGAGTGGAAAGGCGCGGGCTGTGAGCGCGCATGAGGCTCACAGCGGCCTGGCCATGAGAGTGGCTGACCTGAGCGATTCTGGGTTCCGTCCCGTTTCTGTCAGGAACCACAGTTTTTTTTCCATCAGGAGCCTCGGGTTGGCCACCCCTACACTAGGCTCTTGCCATTTTGATGCCGGACTATCGGGAGTGCTGGACAATTGGATGCCGGACTATTGGAGTTTTACTGTATATAGTAGAGGGGCATTGATGGCACTTGATGGCAAATATCGAATTAGTGGATGTGCAGGTATATGAGCCCCTGATATTGTAGCTTATATAACTTCAACACTATCAATTTAGGCTTGAATAAATATCCTAACTGGTTAACACATTACAAAAGCAATTTCCCCACCTTTGATATTCACATCTCCACATCAAATTATGTGAATGAGACACATCCACCCTGACTTAATTAGCTTCATTAACACTGGTCCTACTATTGACTGGGAAGTTTTTGCTGTTGCATATACCTCAGACTCTGTAATTTCCACTCCAGCTCATCTGATGAAGTGGATTTTACCCAAGAAAGCTCATGACCTAATAAATTTGTTAGTCTCAAAGGTGCCAACTCGTTGCTTTTACAGTTACAGACTAACACGGCTACCCCTCTGAGACTGACAACACTAAAGTTAGTTCAGGAAAACTATCCTAGTGTAGTTCATTGTATAGTTTTCTCAGCATGGTTTTCTTTCCATTTCCTGGGCAAAGATAGTATGATAGATTGTTGACACGGAATGCTAAGCAAGTTAATGTATACATCTTCAGAAAGTGCTTTATTTTTAAGATGAATATAAAATAGCCAAACTTTCTACTGTCTCATATACATTTAGTTAAGCACGATAAACTGTGATTAGTTATTGTTTGAAGCCATCCAATGCCTGGGATTACGTCTTTTATTAAAAAATAGTACTTTTCCTTTTAAAGGGCTGCACAGGCATGAAAAGAATAGGATGTTGTGCTGCAGTAGATGACTCATTGTTGCAGATAGCACTTCTAGAAAAACTATTGAGGAAATATAAGAATTTAAATTATCAGGGAGCACCCCTTTGGGCATATAATTTTGAGCCAGCTGTAGAATTTTAATGATTGCAAAACAGAAATAAAATTGTTGCTGTTTTGGAGTCTGTGACTGCATCAAAATATTTTAAAAACTTCTTTTGGAATTCTGAGCTGCATGTATGGAATTTTGCAGGTATTTGCTATTGAAACACAAGACCCATTAGTTGAAGATGTGACTAACTCTGATGAGCTGTTTCTACTTTACTCATGTAAAATCCATTAGTGTTAATGGAGAAAGAATGATGATAATTAAGGTTAAGATTGTGTCACGGGTATTTTTAGTAGAAGTCAGGGATAGATTGTGAGCAATAAAAACAAATTCACAGAAGCCCACAACCTACACCTGATTTTTACTTAAAATAATCTGGGAGGGGTAGGTGGTGGGAGAGGAGACTAACCCAACCCTGGCTGCTGGTTGAGACTACGGCCATTGCTCCAGCTGTCCCAAGGACTGAGAGCTGCTCCTTCTCTGCCCTGTAAGAAGTCCTGGAAGTCCCAGAAAGTCATGGAATCTGTGACAATGTTGTACCCTTAATGATCATCATTAAACCTCCCTGGTCCAGGACTCTCTGGTCTGGCAATAGTCATGATCCAGCTGGATCAGAGAGCCCTGATATCTGGGAGTGGAGAATGGCTGGGAGTCAGAGGAATCAAGATCTGGGAATGGAGTTGTCAGTGGCCAGCGGGCCAGCAGCTGGGAGGCTGGCCAGGTTTGGGGGTGTAGCTGGCCTGGCAGCAGGAGGGCCAATAGTTGGGAGCCCAGTTAGGGCTGGGAGCAGAGCCTGGCTAGGGTCAACAGCGGGGTTGGTAGTCAGGAGGGAAAAGTAGGAGCTGTGGCTGGTGGCGGAAGGAGAGCCTGACTGGCAGGCTGGTGGCTGCAGTTGGGCCAGCATTCACTTCCTCATGTAATGCAAATTCCTTTGTCTAGGATCAGTCAGGTCTCGACAGTGCTGAGACAGGGCAGTCCAACTATATTATTTCATGCCCGTCTCCAAGAGCCTTTAGGCATCTATCAAAAATATAATTTCAATGTAGAATTTAAGCCAAAAAAAAAAAGAGAGAGAGAGAACTTGCCCAATTCCCATACATGAAAGAAGCAACGATGCTTACCATAACTAAATCTAAAAGAAACAAATCCTTTACAGTTTGGAAAGGAAACTTGGCCTTTGTCTTTGATCAGAATGTCATAGATAAACTTCGGTATAGTCTCTAAGAGATAATGTAGGAGCCATCTTCCCCAGACTGAGATGGTAGTTCCCATCTTCTCATGGTAACTATGTGGGATGGTGAGCTGCATCTTTAACTCCAGAATGCTTAGCTGTCATAACACGGCAGAACACTGGTGGAGGGTAGAAGTCTATTCATTGCTTATGTGTGGGAAAGGGAGTCTCTTTGCTGCCTTATGATCTCTGTCCTCCAAGTGCCAGGAGACTCTTGCTCCTGGTATTAACTGATGTATGCTTCTTAAACGTGGCTGTACTGGAGACCTCTCTATTAAAGTAATTAATCTTGCTGGATAATTTAATCTGCAACGTTAAAAGCATCATTATTTCCCATCCTTTGGGTCAAAGTAGGAAGAGAAAAAGTGGTGCTTTTTCTAAGCTCTGCCCATATGAGTTGCCAAAGTGAGATGCTATTCTTAGTACAGTAGACTTCCGATAATCCGGAACCTATGGGACCTAGGTGGTGCCGGATTATCAGATATGCCGGACTATCAGGAGGTACTATAAGCTGGTTATATATATACTGTATACATTATATACTGTATATAAAGTGTTCTTAACCTTTTTTATTGTACATACTGTATACAGTATACTGTAATGTTTTAGTTTTTTTAAGCCTTTTTTACCCTTTTTGCTCAGTTCAGCTGCTGCCTCTGTTACCTTGTGACTCATTTTTTGCTGAAGCTCAGTCACTAGGCTCTTGCCATTTTGATGCCGGACTATCAGGAGTGCCGGACTATTGGATGCCGGACTATTGGAGTTTTACTGTAGATTGTGCAGATAGTCCTTGATCAAGAGGAAAAAATAAGTAGTGATACCTCTCAAACCCCTCTAGTATGCCAAAATGGGGCTTAACTTGCAGTAAACTCTATGGCATTATGATTCACCATCTTTCTTCTTACACGAGGAATTAAAATGTCAGCATGGTTAATTATTTAAGTTATTATAGGCATTATAGGTACTGTTCACATTTCTTAAGAGCCATTGTTATGAGCTCTTTGTCTTGTCTCTGATTTGGTTACGTAGAGTTCACATTCTTGAGGGCTTTTTTTTCCCAACCATAACTGTTGGACTTAAAAAAGTGCTGAGATTCAGGAGAGCAAGTTAGTTACTTTAGAGAAGTGTCAGCATGTGGTAGAGTGCATGCCTTCTGTTTCCGAGTCTTGCTTTTCTCTTAAAAGAAAAATGTGTTGTTACATTATGTTGTTGTAAAACTGATGCAAAGAAACATAAAAGTTCATAGTTCTAACCAGTAAGTGCAGTATAATTTGAGAACGTAGTTCTGGGTAATAGATGAGCAGCTATATACAGCTAGTGTCAATGACAAAGAAATAAGACAATGGCATTTTGATTATTGGAAATTAAACTGGTTTTAAAAGCTAAAGAAATCTGATCTGCAAAAGTAGAAAAAAAACCCTTCCTCTTGATTAAAAATCGACCTGATAATTTCTCCTCTACATCCTAAAGAGTTTTCATTTATATGTTTTTAGAAGAATTTATAAATACAAAGTTATTGCATCTTCTTGTAGTAGAATATTTTGCTATAACTACAGGTGTGGAATTAAAAAACAATACATGTTAATTAAGCACAAGACATTGTGGTGTTTAAATCAAATATGCATGGATTATAATGCCAGAAGGGACTGTTATGATGATCTAATCTGACCTCCTGCATGACACATGATATTGAATTTCACCCACCAATTCCTGTTTTCAACTTGATAATTTGTGTTTGAACTAAAACAGATCTCAGGAAGGCATCCTTTTTCATCTGAATACATCAAGTAACGGAGAATCTACTATACCATTCAAAGCTGTTAAAATGATCATTTACCTTCACTGTCTTTATTTTATTTTTTAAGTTTTTCTCTTTATTTCATGTTAGGGTTTTTTGTGTGTTTCTTTTTAGTTTCAGCACCCAGCATTTGTTACGATTCTGTGATCTCGCTGCGAAATCTAGAAATCTTTTCACTGCTTGTAGTTACTTATATATATGTTCAAGTTGCCTCATGCCCTTCCATAAGCTAAATGAATGAGTGACTTAAGTTTCTCACTATCAGGCATTTTCTCTAGGCCTTGAGTCATTCTTGTGGTGCTGCTTTGAATGCTTTCCAATGTTAGCCTCCTTTTTGACACCAGAACAGGGCATTGTATTCTAGTAGTAAATTCATCAATGCTATATAAATAGGTTCATGTTCCTGTTTGATATTCATCTATTTGTACATCCAAAGATGGCGTTAGCCCTTTTTGCCATAATGGGAAGTCATATTCAGTTGGTTATGTATTGTGATCCCTGGTGCTTTTTTGAAGTCACTGCTTTGTAGGATCCTATACCTCACATTTTCAATTTGACCTACTTGTTTTTCTTCCTACAAATAGGACCTTGGATTTAGACAATAGCCTCTGTATTTTGAGCTACTGAAATTCTACCAAAGCCAGGAGATCTCTTGAATTCGTTTGACAGCATCTCATGATCAACAAACATTTTGTCAGACCACTGACAGAATTTTAAACTCTGCTAGCCAGTGATGAAATGTGCTCAGGTTCCAGCCCATAGGGTAGATAAGGTTGAAAGGAAGTTCAAAATCCCAGTTTCTCTTAAAATTTCCATATGGACACAAATATTGAAATCCAATGAATAAAACTAATTACAGCTTATAGGTCAAATGACATTCTAAAAAACCACAACTGTTTTCATAGAGAAAAAGCACTTCAAAAAATTCTGAGCTTTGAAATGCCTTGTTAGAGTAACTTGGACACATGTTTCTCCCCTTTCATCACTTTCCCAGTCTAATATTTCCCCCCTGTAAAAGAGTATATATGGGAAATGTAATCTTAAATTTTCTGAGGAATTTAAGGGGGATGATGAGGATTATCAGAATCAGGTTTATATCAATGAGAACCTTTTGGAAAAGAGCTTTCGTTTCTGCGGGAATTTTGTGTATTGGGAGTAAAGTATGGTCGAAGCAGATCCCAGATATGCACATTCAAAGAGTGGTGTTCGGAGTCATACGCAAATCTGATTTAGCAGTTTTGGAAAGCAGGAGCAGATGAGTTGCAAAGATTTTTGCACATGTCCCATCTTTGTGAGAATACTTCAGGGTTCACTTGCCCTCAGACATTCACTTACTGTGTCATTTGTTTTAGGTGTGCGTGGGGGGGGCACTTTGAGGGGAAACAGAATGTCTGATAATAGCAGAAATTCTGTCATGTTTTACATACTTTTATGGCATTTTGGTTAGGTTTCACTAGCGTTTCATTCAATAAGAGTTCAGTAAATTTCTGTGACAGTCTTCTTGGAGACCAGCAACGAACTACCATTTCTGGAAAAAGAGTGTCTTTAATTAAGACCTTTACTTTCAAGTTTGTGTTGAGTTATGTTGTCTCTTTTGGTGGGCTAATTTTACAGAGTCCTGCTAATCAGATTCTTTCCCCTCAATTGGCTTTGCCTGTGGCAGTGTGTTATGAGGCTTTTTCTTGAGCTCCTGGAAAAGACGCTGCTTCTTTTCAGTTTTCACCACTTGCCTTCTGGAGTGCATTTACTGTGTTAGATGTATAGGTGAGTTCCACATGTTTAACTTACCTCAACTACATATGTTGTGAACTGACTTGAGTTTTTTATGTCTAGCTTTCACACACTATTTTACAGACTTTCAGTTTACTCTTACGTGTAGGAACTGTCTAGTCTAGATGTTAGTTTATTGTGGACCCACTTGGCTCAGCTGGGCTACCGGGCTACGGGGTATGGCACCAGTAAGCCCAGTGTGTGTGTGAGGGGGGGGAATCAGGGGGCCTGAAATTATCTCCCCTGATCTCCCCTCATCCATGACTGGTCAGGTTCTGAGGGTGATGGACCAGGGAAGTCCAACCCCTACTGCCAGTCTGCTCCTGCACCCTTCCTCCTGGCAAGACTCTGAACCCTCCCTCCTGGCCAAACACCCTACCTCCACCCTGTTCCTGCATCCCTGCACCCTCCCTCCTGACCACACACTGCACCCTCCCATGCTCCTGCTCCCTCCCCCTGGCCAGACACCTACTCCCAGCCTGCTTCTGCACCCTACCTCCTACCCAGACCTTGCAACCTCTCCCGCTTCTACCCCCACCTCCCTCCTAGATCCTGCACCCCATCCCTATCCCACTCACTGGCATCACTGTCCCACACACTGAACCCCTCATTTTTGTCCTCACTGCAGAATGTAAGGGGTGATCCATAAAATCCACCAGAAAAGTAAATCTGACCTATGCAAAGACCTGAACCTCAGTCATCCATGTCACTTCCCCTCACCCCTTGGGGCTGGAGCGCCAGAGGAGTGAAGTGTCTCAGTTGGGGGCCACCTCAGTGAGATTTGAGGGTTTGGGGAGGAGTTTTTTTGCTTTCACTTGTGTGGTTCCCCACTGATTTTTTTGTGGGTCAGTGGCCCCCAACCCCAAAAAAGTTCCCCACACCTGCCATAAATAAAGAAAACATTGAAACCTTTTGTGTTGGACATAAATTAAGATTTTACTTTATTTAAAACGAAGTTTGATAA
The DNA here is from genome assembly GCA_019425775.1 of Rafetus swinhoei. NCBI lineage: Eukaryota > Metazoa > Chordata > Testudines > Trionychidae > Rafetus > Rafetus swinhoei. The sequence continues at coordinate 64,715,963 of CM033427.1, forward strand.
ACTAACATTTGAGTTAAAATGCTTAATCTGTTTAATCATTTAAATTAAACCATTCTCCCCAGCTGCAGCACTAGCAAAATGGCTCAGGTGTAATTATGTAATTAACGGTGAGTTTCCATTAGCAACTGGTGGTCTGTGGAAAGGTTTACATTTCGCCAGGTGGTCCACAGGTCAGAAAGGTTGAGAATCACTGAAATAGCGGCACCCTTGGCCTCTCCCCTCCAGAGAGACCTCCGAGGCTCCCTGCTGCTGCACAAGAGCCCACAATTGGGGGCAGGTGGGGGAAAAAGGGGAAGACTTCTTGTCCTACTCCAGGCCAATCAGGGTGGGGGGGGGAGCACAAGAAGTCTCCTGGCCCTGCTCCTTTTGCCCAAGGCTGTGCCCCTTTTGGGGTGGCCCAGGACCACTTCAGAAATTTCTGAAGTGACTCCCTTTTTAAAATTATTGGCCACCCCTGATCTAGTGGCACTTGGACCACGTACAGAGAGAGAGAGAGAATTAGTTTGCTTTACAGCGTTTGCTGAGAGTCAGCTGGCTTTTAGCTCATGAGGTAGTGGCTCATATACTATGTTCCAGAGGTCCCAGGTTCAGTTCTCCCTGTTGGTGCTACACTAGCATGTTGCAATATAGTAGAAGCCAGGGGGTGTTACTTCTAGAGACCCAGTCTTAAAAGTATAGCTAAAGTTAGATCTCAATATCTGCTTCTTGCAGCTGTCCACTGGATGCATACAACTATAATTTTTCTGATTGTTTTTAAAGTAAATTTTGTGGGTCACCTTTTCAAAACATAAATTAATGTTATGTACTAGAATTTGGTGTGATTGATCATTTAAGAAAAAAGTTATTTTGTATTTTAAAAGTCCTGTGTAGGCTATGTAAAGCAAAGGTTACCATGGTTAACCTACATTTGTTTTAACTGAATACCAAGAATAAGAACAAGAACATTTATGTAACATATTGGCACTTGAGATAGTGCAGCCCTGCAGTATCTGAAGTGCCATCTTTTAAATAATGTTTTCAATTTTTTTCTGGATTATTGAATATGGTGACCTTTTTTACATACTAGAACTACAAATGTTCCTTATTGAATCACTCAGAACTGTCCATTTATGTGTGATTTAAGGAGAGTATATTAACTGTGAAAAGCAGTCTTTGAGTTGGGAGAGCATCATCTGCACTTTTGCGTAAAGAATGCAATATTCAAGTGGAATAGTTCCAAGCAGTTCTTATGAACAGGGTCATTGAAATACAAAGTCAAGCAATATAAATGTGGAAGAAAATGAAATAGAATAATTTGTTTGTTAAATAAATGTGAAGTGGTATATTTTCTATATCATTTTAACAAGGGTTTTAATAGGAGACATTGAGTAGTACATTAACTGAAATATGTACAGAAAATAAACCCCATAGTATATAAATCTCTGCTGGTATTTATTACTCACTATATCAAAACTCTCAGATGGCATTAGTCCCAGTAGTTCTGTATAGCAGAGTTGTTACGTGAGGAGAAGTGCAAGTGAAATATGTAACATAAAGAATGCCTTCAGTATATCTTACTGCTGGAGGTTCAATACCTAATGGCTGTGTCTAGACTGGCATGATTTTGCGGAAATGCTTTTAAAGGAAAAGTTTTTCCGTTAAAAGCATTTCCGCAAAAGAGCGTCTAGATTGGCATGGGTGCCTTTGCGCAAAAAGTGCTTTTGCGCAAATGCATCCGTGGCCAGTCTAGACGCGATTTTAGCAAGAAAGCCCGATCGCCATTTTCGCCATCGGGCTTTTGCATAAAAACAGTTCTTCCTGTCTACACTGGCCCTCTTGTGCAAGTATTCTTGCGCAAGAGGGCGTATCCCTGAGCGGGAGCATCATAGTATTTGCGCAAGAACACTGACAATCTTACATTAGATTGTCAGTGTTCTTGCGCAAATTCAAGCGGCCAGTGTAGACAGCTGGCAAGTTTTTGCACAAAAGTGGCCGCTTTTGCACAAAATCTTGCCAGTCTAGACGCACCCAATGGGTTTTATCTGGGAGGAGTACTGAGCATTTTATTTAATTTTTAGGAGGATGTTCTTTAATCTTTTTGTCTTCAGTAAATTGTTACAGAAGTGGTAGCAATACAAGAAAATGATATATTAAGAGCTATGTGGAGCTTTTAGATATAGAATGAAAATAGATGTGTAAGTATGAGGGTGAATATGGATAGGGAAAATGAATTTAAAACATTTGGTCAAGATGAAAGATGAAAACAATGATAGAATCATAAAATACTAGAAATAGAAGGGACCTCGAGAGATCATTAAATTCAGTCCCCTGCTCTCATGGCAAGACCATCTATATCAGCGGTTCCCAACCTTTTCCAGATGGGGACCTATTTTGACAATTCAGGAAGACTTGGTGACGCAGGGCAATTCAAAAAATGTTTGAATGGCTCCTTAAGAGCCACCTGGGGAGACACCTGGCGACCCTTTTGAAATGTAATGGCAACCCATATTTGGGTCCCGACCCATAGATTGGGAAACCCTGATCTAGATCATCCCTGATAGATGTCTGTCCAACCTGCTCTTAAATATCTCCAGTGATGGAGATTCTACAACCTCCCTAGGCAATTTATTCTAGTGTTTAACCACCCTGACAGTTAGGAAGTTTTTCCTAATGTCCAACCTAAACCTCCCTTGCTGCAATTTAAGCCCATTGCTTCTTATCCTATCCTCAGAGGCCAAGGAGAACAATTTTTCTCCCTCCTTGTAACACCCTTTCAGAAGCTTGAAAACCACTATCATGTCCCCTCTCAGTCTTCTCTTTTCTAAACTAAACAAGCCAATTCTTTCAGTCTTCCCCTCATAGGTTATGATTTCTAAACCTTTAATCATTTTTGTTGCTGTTTTCTGGACCTTCCCCAATTTCTCCACATCTTTCTTGAAATGTGGTGCCCAGAACTGGACACAATACTCCAGTTGAGGCCTAATCAGCACAGAGTAGAGCAGAAGAATCACTTCTCATGTCTTGCTCACAACACTCCTGTACAGTTAATGCATCCCAGAATCATGTTTGCTTTTTTTGCAACAGTGTCACACTGTTGACTCATATTTAACTTGTGGTCCACGAGGACCCCTAAAGCCCTTTCAGCAATACTCCTTCCTAGACAATCACTTGCCATTCTGTATGTATGAAACTGATTGTTCCTTCCTAAGTGGGATACTTTGAGTTTGTCCTTTATTAAACTTCATCCTATTTACCTAAGACCATTTCTCCAGTTTATCCTGAATTTTGACCCTATCCTCCAAAGCATTTTCAACCCCTCCCAGCTTGGTCTCACCTGCAAACTTAATAAATAATCGTACTCTCTGTGCTATCATCTAAATAATTGATGAGGATATTGAACTGAACCGGTCCCAAAACAGACCCTTGCGGAACCCCACTTGTTATGCAGTTCTAGCATGACTGTGAACTGTTAATAACTACTCTTTAAGAATGGTTATGCAGCCAGTTATGCACCCATCTAGATTGTATTTCCCTAGTTTATTGATAAGAAGGTCATGTGAGACCATGTAAAATGCCTTACTAAAGTCTAGGTATACCACGTCCACTGCCTCCCCTTATCCACAAGATTTGTTATCTTATCAAAGAAAGCTTATCAGATTGGTTTGACATGATTTGTTCTTTACAAATTAATCCTGGCTATTACCTATCACCTTATCTTCCAGATGTTTGCAGATGAATTCCTTAATTACTTGCTCCATTATCTTCCCTGGCACAGAAGTTAAACTGACTTGTTTGCAGTTTCCTGGGTTTTTCTTACTTCCCTTTTTTATAGATGGACATTATTATTTGCCCTTTTCCAGTCTTCTGGAATCTCTCCTGACTTCCATGATTTTTCAAAGATGTTAACTAAAGGCTCAGATACCTTCTCTATCAGCTCCTTGAGTATTCTAGGATGCATTTCATCAGGCCCTGGTGACTTGAATGCTGTCTGTCAAGTTGAAGGCTGTTTATGAAAGTGTTTTTCAGTATGCAGAGAATACTGAAATAAATATGTTCAGTTTGTACACTAACAGCAAGCCTTAGCAAACCAGTGATGCTATTGCTCTTGTGAACATACATATAATGCTTGTTTTTTATCTAATATGAAATAATGACACAAGACTGCAGGGCAATTGACATTTGCCTTCTGAAGCTGTATTGTTCATTAATAGCTGAGCCTCCATTAACTGAGAGATCAGTATCAACCACTGACAATTTGGAAGATGGATAAAGAGAAATAGTGTAAGTCATCTATTTCTCTGAATTATTCACTATGAACTGATGAAGTGGGCAAAAATACAGTAGCATTAATTTGAATTTGTGGTTATACTGTTCAAGGGCTTAAAGAACAGATCACTGCCCTAGAGCTAGTAATAATTGATACTTTCTTCAAAGTACATCACAAACTTAGAACTAAATGAATCCTTACAACATCCTTGGGTAGCAGGGAAGTAAACATATTATTCCAGTATTACATGTGAGAAAACTGACATAAATAGATGGCTTACAAAAATACACAGGCATTCATACATATTGTGTGATTATAGGGTGAGGCCCACAGTACGGGAGGCTGCATTTCAGAGGGAGGAGCAGCAGCACCACCCAGACACCACTTAGACAAGGTGGCTCCCTTCTATTGGTCTGTCAAAATAATTGTAACAAACACCGGTATTGGCTGGTTTTACTGACAGGAAGTGGGCTTCCTGCTTCACCTACAAAAAATGCTCTTATTGGTAATATGGATCAACTTCATTAATAGAAGCTCATTTTTTTTGGTGCTCAGTCCTAAAATGGTGTAAATAAAAGTAGTTTCATTAGTTTAAAGGAAGCTATGTCAGCTTACACCAGCAGAGAACCCAACCCATTACTTTTATTTTAAGTCTGAACCAAGTTTTGGAGTAACTTCTTAAATAAAATAGTTTAGTTCCTTTTTGGAGGACACCATTGTTTCCATATTGTGGTACAGCCATAAAGGAAATCATCTTTCTGTTCATTTAACCAGTGAATTCTAAAATTCCTCATTTAGGCCGATAATATATCGTTCTCAGAAGCAGTCATGTCCACAAATTCTTAAAATGGAATCTTTCTCCCCACACAGGATGTCAGAAGTAAGTGCTGTATTGATGGAGGACGAATGCTGTACATTCAGCAGTGATGTAGTATTAAAAACAGACCAAGTCTATATTCCAAAATCTGACTCTTGCCAGTTTGAAGCAGTAATAATATCATCTTATCCAAATCCTAAACCAAAAAGAAATTCTGGTTGTAGTTGGATGTAAGAAAAATCATCAAAATGTTTTTAAAACGCACCCAGGGTTTTACTAAGACTGTATCATACTGTTACTGTTTGTTATCAATTAGTAAAAGGGAAATAATGTATTTAAAGCCTCAGTGGGTAGATATCAACTTAGTTATTGGAGATCTCTAAAGTAGTTGAGCCATTTTTAACATAGTGCACTTCAATAGATAAATAACAACTTCCTAGGCAGCATGAGTAGAATTCATGAGTAGAAGAAAAATGAGTCTTGCTCATGGGTTTAGGAGAAACTGAAAACTTGACCAGTTGCTGCTGGTTAATACAGCTTCTGACAGTAGTGACCTGAATTTAGTAATATCTTTCTAAATAAATCTGTAAGGAAATATTCCTTAAGTTTTTCCTTCCCTGACTATTTTTACTCACTTATTGCAAAATGTGCATAACATGAACTAAGTAACAAAATAAGAAATTTTCATATAAGACAAGAACATATTTTCCATTTTGTATCCACACTTGGATATGCCAGTCATAAATGATAGTAATATGCAAAAATAGTTCATTTAAAAAAACATTATTTACACAGACAAAACTGCATATTATCTGATGCATCATAAACTTGGCAAACTTATTCTGGACCCTTACTATTAAAAATAGTGTTATTGCAGGGAATGTGGGAGCAATGACAGATTTTTTTCTTCCAAATAGAAGTTAATTTTCAGTTTCTGGAGCATATCTAATTTATCTCTGGAATGTCATTCTCTCTGCTTTGAGTGTCCTGTTACTCACCCACTTCTACAATCTTGATGAGCATTCATACTTTTAGTTTCTTGGACTAACAGGGAATGAAGCATGTGTGTGTACTTGTTAATATAGACACTTGTCAGCTATAGTGTAGTAACTAGAAACACTTTCCCATTGGCCCACCTAATATCCATTTTAAAATATTTTACTTTTTAATTTATTTCCTTTTAGTCTAACATGTCTTTATAAACCATTGTTATACTAATTTTAATTAAATGGACCCATTGAGTCAAAGGTGTTAACATGATCTGGAAATTTCCAAACATTCTCGGGGGTTTGGTTTATGGAGATCTCAGTCTGCTTAGTATCATAACAAACACCCCATTAAACATCTTTTTGCCTTTATATGAAAGATTTAGAAAAGAAAGGGAGAAAGTTAACACATTTATAAGTCTATTTTAACAACATTCTTTGTCCCCTTTGCCTTTTGTTGTAGAAAACATTTAGAAGAGGGAAGGGAACTCTTATTTGATGGTGGCTCAGATGTTAGTAAATGTCCTTTTGGGTGGTGGAGAGGTAGTTTTATATAGGCTGGAGCTGTTGTTTGACCCCAGTCCCATTTTCTAGAAGACAAAATAGGACAAAAGCAAGAGAGCTGGCAAACAGAGCAGCAAAGATACAAAATGCAACTTCCGTCTCTGCTGTTAACTTTGATTCACAGTTTCATTGTTGAAAAACAGGCACAGCAAAAGGTCTTATTAGCCACTCAAGACGGATCAGATTTTTACAAACATTGGGCTAGTTAGGGCATTGCTTTTTGGCTGCCTTTCTTTTGCGGAATATGCAGTCTTCCCCGGGTAAGCTAGATTCTTACTGTACAGAAGTGGAAAAGAGAAGAAATAAGGCACCAGGAAAGGAAAAAGACTCAGTGGAGGGGAAATGACAAAATTTCGTGTCCCAGGTTGTGGATGGAATTTAGCTGAAGTTGACAGAGATGGTGATATCATCTAGATCCCTCTCACTGGCTTGACTGGTCAGAATATCTCTCAGGGTCAAAACACTGAAGATGCAATGGTGTAGCCAGTGGACTAGTTTGCCTTGGTTATATTTACTGTGACTGTATTCTTGCTTCATTTTATCCTGTTTTGCATTAGATGCAACAGAATTGCAAGTAGCTGACAGACTTGTATCCTATAAGACATTAGCTTTGGCAAGTTAGTATAAGTTTTGAGGCCTATAATATCTAATCAGATAAGCTTTTTATAAACTAATAGCCCAATGGAAAACTCCAAAGTTGTGGGGGAGCAGAAAATAGAGGTTACATCTGTAGATGTAATGTGTTTGATACAGAAACTGTTCTGTGAATACCAGGAAGAGGAGTTATGGAATAAGTAATCATCATCATGCCTAGTGAGGTTGACTGAGTGGAAGACTCTGGTTACTTATGGCCAATTTTGCTTGGTAACCAATCAAAATCAATCAATGTAGGTACCAATATGGTCCCTTGGAGTGTCCTGTCACAAATCCAAATTTACTTTAATGGGGAATCAATACATTTCCCTTATATTTCAGTTAAAGTCATTGTTAGCTCATAGAAATTACTAATGATATGGATAAAACAAAATAAGCTATTCCCCAATTAACAAAGGCAGATAATAAATCTTTAACAATGCCTGGAGTGGATGATGGATTATAAGAAGGGATATAGATCAGGGATTATTGAGATTATTTTAATAATTCTAAAATACAAATCTAACAAGTATAAAAGAAAGCCTAGACAAATACCGAACATTGGTGTGTGTGTGTGTGTGTGTGTGTGTGTGTGTGTGTGTGTGTGTGTGTGTGTGTGTGTGTGTGTGTGTGTGTGTAAATAATGGTGCACATCCCAGAAATGTATCAAGAGTATCATCTGTATGATACTACTCAATGGGGGGAAATAGCGCTAAAACCATCCCTATGAACATCTGACCATTTACATCCACACCAGCGTGAGCAGGTTCATTTTACATTACACCCCATCAGGGAGGGGCATGTAGCCTATAGGGCTAACCAGCTCACTTGCCTATCTATCTATCTATCTATCTATCTATCTATCTATCTATCTATCTATCTATCTATCTATCTATCTATCTATATAAAATTTACACTTTCTTTATGGTTTTGATTATATGTTTATTACAATAAATTGTGCTAGGTTTATATTGGCAGCTTGGCTGTAACAGAATAGACTTAGAGACCACATCCTGTATGTTGAACTAAGGCAAAGTTAGTATTTTTGTCTGAGACCTTTCACCAGCTAGCACAGTTAGCTCTTATATGTTTAGGACCTTTCGTCTAGATAGATGGTGGTAAGATAGAGTGACTTTCCATGGTATAAGCACTTCCAAGAATACCCTCAAACTTAGCAGGTACATCATTACTTAGAAAACCCCGAAACAACTGGTTGAGACCAGACCGAATAACTGGGTAAGACAGAAATAATAAAAGTGATAGACAATCACAAAAGGCCCATGGTAATGAATTGACGCATATGATAATATGTTGAGGTCAATGATAAACTGACCTATTGGAAAAAGACACTTCACCATTAATAAGGTGAGGAAATACAAATAAAGAGAAAAGGAAACATCCCCTATTAAATATGCATCAAACATAACAACATCAACATAACATGATAAAAGTGGCATCCCAGCCTATGGATGGTAGGAGAAGGCGATGTAGTTCTTGGCGGGTGCCAGAATGATGGCCACCGGTGCTGATGGGGAAAGTGCAGGTGATGAGGAAGATTATGGCTAACCCCTTGGGTTGTTGTAGAAGAAATGGTGTGAATATATGGTATGGAAATATAGATTTACATTCCCTGTTTATCTTATGAAATTGGGGTGTTTGTGACTGGTAAATTAATTAATTAAAAACTATATTTGCAAATATGCAGGAGTTCTTATAGTGTGAGTGCTGCATCTGTGCACAGCAGGTTTCCCAACCACAGAATAATTGAATACTGGGCTTGATCCTGGGACAAAGAACCTGTCAGTCCTAAAGGTGATAACTGGCAATGTATAAGCAATCTTAGATCAGGGAGCAGTGGTGCTACTGTAGATGTGGGGATCCCAGAGACAGTAGAAGTAGCAGACATGATGTTGAAGCGTGTGCCTTCTCCTTCTTTCAGTCAACAGTTGTTGCACTTGCAATTCATTGATTTTTCTCCTTAAAATCTTTTCTTTTAAGGACTTTAAATTTTGGTTCATTGATTTCCAATTCCACACTTCTTTTGTTTGAGACATGATCTTAAGAGTCGTTGAGTTGTATCAGTAGGCCTTTTACTATGGACTAATTCAGTTTTTATCTTCCTTTTGCATTTTTATCATCAGCATTTATTGTAACAGATTACTTAACCATTTTGTAAACTTACATCCATTTTCCCAGTGTTGAGCTCACAATTAGGATAAATTTGTAGGCCCAATTATAATAGTATAATGCTAGCTACATACAAAATACATAAAGGTCAACCACTTCTGAGACAGGTGGTGGCAGCCAGGCAGCCAGATGATGCACAGTTAACCCAAATAACATGAAACAAGTCTGAATGTTAATTTTCTGAATTAATTACTTTGAGATTAGACAAAGTATTCTCATCAGAATTCAGCAGTGCTGCCCACCAACTCCATTGGCATGGAGACGCTGCCTGAGTCTCTTCAACACTCATAACCTACTCCATAAATTTTACTGAACAGTTACGGTGGAACATAAGACATTGAATTACGGTGATGTGGTGTGGGTTTTTTTTTTTTTCCAGTGGATTTCCCAATGACTGTCTGTAAAGTATCTGGCATGTGAAACTGCAAGTAGGTTACCAGTGGCTCTAATAGCTGTGTGTTAGTTTGCTCAACTTTAGCTTCGCATGCTAGTAGTGTATTAATCTTTTGAGATTATTGTACATAGTTGTGCTCCATCATCCCTGTGTCCTTCCTTTGCAATGTGTACTCTGGGTTAGAAGTCAAATGTGTACGGTTTCTGACAGAATAAGAATTGTTAAGATCCTTGAAAAATGACCATCTTAAAAACAAATATAGAGGTATATCAAACCATATTAGTTTGATATTCCGTATTTCCCATTAATAGCAAAATACACAGTTGTGAACACTTTCAATACATGGTATCCCAGGGTTCACATCAGCATTGGGGGGGGAATAGTGAAGAGAACATAGTGATGGAGCATCACAAATAATATAATGACCTTTAATATTCACAGATTTACATCTGCTATCTTAATAGTAAATTGAAGTGGCTGTAAAAGTTGAAGTTTCTTTTCTAAAGAGATAACAAGCAAAGTAAAATATATTTTATATGTCTGATTTATTTTAAAATGAATGAGAAAAAAAATGGTGTGTTTTCCTAAATTGTTTATGTAAGATGGACTTTTGCACTTTCTTCTATTGGCCTTTGCCTTCCTGAATTTGTGGGGGTTTTTGTTTGTTTGTTTTTGGTAACATTCTGGCTATACCTTGGATACTGGGAGAAGCTACTCTTTCTTTTTATTTATGTAAACCATCTTGCATAATTTTGGTGATACATAAATAATGAAAGTAATAGTTTACTTCTGCATCCTTCACGGATCTTGTTAGAAGAGAGGCACATGCATGCACACACACACCCTACCTTCAGTAGAGAGAGATGAGACAAACAGAAAGGACAGAATTATTGGTGTTCATCCTAAAATTAATATCCCATGCACCTTTGTTTGTGGAGAAGTATATGGGATATCAACATCTGGAGCTTTGTTAGGACATATGTGGAGCAAAGAAATAGAAAGCTGGAAGGAGAAAGCAGGAGGATCATCCAGAGGGCACACTGATGGAGAACTTAGAGAGGAAGGAGGAAAACTGAGAAAGTACGGAGTAACAGAAGGCAAGGTAGGACAAAATTTCAAGACGAGTGTAGTGGTAGACTGTGTTGAAGACAGCTGACATGTCTAGGAGGATGAGGATGGAGTACTGGTTGTGAAACATGACTAAGGAGCCACTAGAGATTTTGAGTAGAGCAGTTCTAGTTGAGTGTAAGGAGCGGAACCTGAACTGTAGCGTGTCTAGTATGCAATTGCAGAAGAGGTCTACAAATGCAAACAGTGCTTTCAGTGAGCTTAGAGATAAAAAGGAAGAAGAGAAGAGAAGTAGGATGGCAGATAGAGAGGCAAGTGCGGTCAAGGATTTTTAACATGACAGAGACACTAAAGTAAGTTTGTATTGTTGGGAAAAGAGCTAGAGGAGAGTGAGAGGTTAAGGAGAAGAGTAAGGGAAGGGATGAAGGAGCCTGGGGTAGATAAGGGGATAGAATGGTACCACTGATTCTATCTCCCTAGAACATGTTAGGTTGTGCTCCTAACAGCACATTATCTTCAGCAAACATTCTTTATCTGAACAGTTCCCAGTGATGCTTTATCTTGCAAAAAGAGAGAAGTTGTGCAATATTCTGGCAAAACACAAAATATTCCACAACTTGTTGCAACTTATCAGTGACGACATTTTTGTCTCCGAACAAGTACAAATTAACCAGGGGACAGCCATTTTAGACTTGATTCTGACTAACAAAGAGGAATTGGTTGCAAATATAAATGCTGGAGGTAATTTGGGTATGATGATAAAATGGAAGATATCTTGATTCTAAGGAAAGGAAAAAGTGAGTGCAGCAGAATGAAGACAATGGACTCCAAAAAAACAGACTTGAATAAATTTAGAGATTTGGTAGGTAAGGTTTTGGGAAGTATCCCCAAGACAAAAAGAAGTTCAGGAGAGCTGGCAGTTTTTCAAGGAGAAAATATGAAATGCAAAACTGCTAGCTATTATGATGTGAAAAATAGCGAGAGGACAATATGGCTGCTTTAGAAACTCTTTAATGACTTGAAAATTATAGAAGAATCCCACAAAGAGCAGGAACATGGACAGATTGCAGGGAGGAGCACAAATGACTAGCACAAACATTTAGAGAAAAAATCAGAAGGGCTAAGGTACAAAATAAGTTACTCCTCTGTGAGGGGGTCATAAAAAAGCAATATGAAGTGAGTCTTGACATAAATTGGAAGAAAGAGGCAAAGAAAAGCTAAGGTCTTCTACGCAGCATGAAAGGAGAGCTACTCACAGAAGACATCAGAAAGGCTGTGTGACTTTTTTGCTTCAGTCATTTGCTTCAGTAAACCAGATAATGAACACAATCAATGTTAACAAAAAGAGCAGTATAGAAATGTAGACTTGCGCTGGTGCCTGAGTTCTCAGACACTCCTCTGTTGTTGGATGTCAGAACCTGGGCTCTAGCCCCAAAGTAAACATCTACACTGATATTTTTAGCTTTGTAGCCCTAACTCCACAAGCCCAAGTCAATTGTTCCAATCTCTGAGAGTCCACGCCAAATGTTTTTCTTTGCAATGTAGACTTACTATGTGGTAAGAAATTGCCAAGAAAAGTAGTATCATTCTGAAATGTATTAACAGGAGTGTCTCATGTGAGACACAGGAAGTAATTGTCCTGCTCTGTTTGGCACTGGTGAGGTTTCAGATGCAATATTGTATGCAGTTTTTCACATACATTAAGAAAGATGTGGACAAATAGAAGAGTCCAGATCAGAGAAATAAAAACATTAAAAGGTTTAGAAATCCTGATTTAGGACAGAAGGTTAAAAAAACTGGGCGTTCCTGTTATAAAGAGAACAATTATGAATTGTTCTCCATGTTCACTGAAGGTAAAATAAAAAGTAATGCACATAATCTGCAGCAGGAGTGATTTAGGTTAAATATTGGGCGGGGGGGGGGGAGGGGATTCTAACTGTAAGGGGAATTAAGCACTGGAATATGCTTCCAAAGGAGGTTTTGGAAACCCCATCAGTAGACGGATTTTAAGAACAAGTTGGACAAGCACCTGTCAGGAATGATCTAGGTTTACTTGGTCCGACTCATCACTGGGGGGGTCTGATGAGATGATCTCTTGAGGTTCCCTCCAGCCCTCATTTCTATGGTTTTAGGATTCTAAGATCTTCAAATTTGGCAGTTGCTTTAGGACTGGCAGAGTACCAGATTGGGAAACCCTAAAGCAATGGCCGTGATTAATTCCTTCCTTTACTGTGTCATCTTTCATTAGGATAGAGTCTGAGCTTTCTGACAGACTACTTAGGAGCTTGGGGCAATATGCTAAGATATAGAACACTTGTTATGAGAGTAAGTGTACAAAAAGAGTGGGTGTGAATGTGTGTGATGTTAGATTGCATTGTGTATAGAATGACGAAAACCTTTCCCAGGCCATTGCACTGCTTGGTAACATACTGTAATATCAGGACAGAGAATCACCATGGTGATTCAGCAATAGGTAAAACAAATGCACATCAAACCACCTGATTTAATGCCCCTAAATTTCCAATGATGTTCTTATATTTTTCATCAGGAGGGGACCACTAGAACTACCTCCTGTGTAACACAGGCCATAGAATTTCACCTATGTACAGAGCCCAATAACTTGTGTTTGGCTAAAGCACATCTTCTGGAAAGCATCCAGTGTTGATTTGTAGAATCCAGGAGACACGGAATCCACCACTTCCATTGGTACTTTGTTGTACCAGTTAGTCACCCTCATTGTTAAAATGTTGTGCTTTTTTTCAAATTTTAATTTGTGTTACTTTAATTTTCACTGGTTAAAGTCTAGTTGACTTTCAAAACACCGAATAAAGTTTGCTTCTTAACCGACTTGAAGGGTTTTTTTTTAAACCAAGCTGTTAGTGATCCCAAGGATTTAATGAAAAAAAAAGTGCAGTGTTGTTCTTTCAGTTTTTTTAAGTTGTGTTTTCAGTATCGACTCCAGAAAGGCACCTAATTAGAATATATGACTACACACAATATCAGCTATATCATCCACCCTTCTCTCCTTTTTTGTTGCTCCTGGCAAAAAACAAAGCAACTTAGCATATTGCTTTTTCTTATATATAATAGCTGATCTATATAACCACAGTATTACAAGCTGTCCTCCCTCCTCAATTATATCTGATTATTATTTAAGCATTTTCAATGCATCTTGTCTGAAATTATATTGTAAGCTCTTTGGGATAGGCACATTATCTTTCTATATGTATTGTACAGTGCTTATCACCATGGTTCCCTTGTCCTACTGGAGTTTGTGGCCACTCTTCTAATAAAAATATCAATGATCTCTCTTGTTAAGAAATTATGACCTATAAAATATTCATTGTAAGGTGCTGTACTGAATGGTATCCTTTTTTTCCCCCCTTGTGATGCCATAATATAAATATGATATTGCTGGCTTCAGAGACAAACTAATACGTTGCGATATAAAGAAATCATGGTAACAAGCTAATTTACTATAGCAGCAACTCATATATCATACAGTCTCTTTGGCCAAGCTCTTACAGAAAAGCATTGCTATTAATTGTGACTTTTGATGGACAGTTTTTATTTTTATGGCACCTGTCCCATAACCAGCAGGCAAAGACGGGATTGACTATTTAATTCACTTTGGGTCTAGTCCAGTCCATCACATCATTATTCTGTGTTCTAGGATAATTCACATGTGATTGCAAGCATACGCCATGCTCAGAATTAGTAGGCTATTGCCCATTACACTGATGAGGCTCCTGATATTATCGGATTGACAGGAATCTAAAAATTTCCATTTAATTCAGGCCACTTAAAGTCCGATCTCAACCCTCAGGATAAACAGCAGATTTGGCAACCTTCCTTTAATATTTTAGTCCTTTTGAGGTAAAGCTATTTTTTAGTGCTTTTTGGAAGCTAAGTTTTTACAGAAAACCCAACCTTCCTTTAAAGCATTGTTCTTGTTCATTCTTTCCACCCTATCCTTCCCTACCAGTGAATTCATTTGGAGCTGTGGGTACTCAACATCTTTGAAAATATAGCTTAAGGTGCTCATAGCAGCAAAAGCAGTTGCTGATATTTGACCTTGGCCACTATCTTGGCCACTATGACTGCAACTGAAGTTTTAGTAGTTCGTTTAATTTTAAAGTGTCTACTTGAGCACTTACAGTCTTTAAGTGATTGGCATTTAATGCTAAAACAAAGGTTTTAGAGTCCCAAAAGCATCAGTAGAGACTTGAAGATGGTAACCATGAATTACATGTGATGGTTGGACTTACTATAACATCTCATGGGACTAGTCTCATTATGTCTCAAGGGAGCAGTGACGGTACCGTACAATTAACGGAGAGAACTACAAATAATATTTTGTGCTGCTTCTGTTCTTGTCCTGATGCCCTGGCATAATTCCAGTTCATTCTAATTGGACTGAGGTACATGCATTAAAAAGCACATATAGTTTTTAGATTGCTGCTGCACATGTTTTCAATATTAATGTGCTTCATGGCTGAAAGAGACCACTTTTATATAAATCTAGGGACAAGGAAAGAATTACTGATTCAAGTAGATGTGTACTCAGCCATGACTTAGTGGGGGGGGGGGGGTTAAACTGCAGTAAGTTATAGATTACAGAAAATAGAGAAAAATTATTCAAAAGTCCAATAATATTTTATTTGGTATGTTTCTTCAATTTACTTTGGCTGAATAAGAAGGCAACAATTTGAAATTCTTAGGTGCATGGGTTTTTTGGGGGGTGAGGTGGGGGGTGGGGATAGGCTTAGTAAATAATTTCTATGGCCAGGTTTCTGAGGATATAAATTTGGGTAATTGCTTGTTTCCCATGTATCAATAAAGCAGAGTATGAATGTTAGAATTCTTTTTTTCCCCCCGTCTCACAAGATACAATTTTAAGATAATTTTTATTCTTTTGTTTCTTTAATAGTCTGATACCTACCTCTGCATGTCATTACATCTGCCAATGGATGAGGAAGCCTATGTAGGTGAGTATGAGCTATGTGGAAAAACCTGATCAGACCTTTTTTAAATCACTCCACAGCTTTCTTTTGACTTATAAGTGCTTAATCTTTTACTGTCAGAGTTTCTAAAATGCATTCATCATACCTAATGCAGAAACAAACTAGAGAGAGCCACTTAGAGTCAAGATACCAAACTGTATCTGGGGAGATTCATGAGTAATAGTAGTTAAGGAGCTGCATGCAGATGCCTATGGCAGCTAATACCAAGCAGTCCCATTTGTAAAGTATTGGCTTTCTGTCTGTGGCTAGATACTTAATTCCGCTCTGCTGAACAGACTGTTTATTTACCTGCTGGTACAGGCGGTAAATCCTCTGCACTTACCATCAACAATGTGAACAGTAAGATTTTACTTGTCTGCAAAACATTTCTAGTTTTATTTTTTTATATATATTCTGGCATGAATTAGATGACAAGTAAATTGACAGGACCTACTACAGCAGTGCATCAATGTTTAAATCAAATAAGTACGTCAGTGAAGTAAGCACCATCTGTTCAGTATGTCGTCTTGGGTAGCTTTAATTTTATTTCACTCTGCTTCTAAACAATCTAGTTATTCAGGAAAGGGAGGAGATAAGCAAATGGTTCATTTGACTGAAGTTAGTTTCATTTTTATGATGCATTGTAAGCACCAGGAGATTAAAACAATGGTAAAGATAGAGTACCTTTCTTTTTCCACTTCCTTCTGCCCAAAGGTGTCTTAGTGCACTATCTGAGGTGATAGTACATTGGTTGAAAAATATGTATAGTTGCTGGTGTCATATTCTTAGAATTCATTTTCATATGACATTGCCTACAGGAACTGATCCACAAATCTGCAGTAGAGCAGTACACTGATATTTTTCACCTTATAAGCTTCTAACTGCCATAGCAAAAGTAAAAGTAAAATAGGAACTGTAAATAAATGAAGCAGCTCATGACCACAGCATTATTTTTTGGCTGTGAGATCAATGCCTTTAAAGAAAAACCATGAAAGGAGTAGTTCATTCTTTTATAATCTATTACTTGCCATACAGTGCATGTAGTAGATTGTGTTGCTTTAGTTTGATTAGAAAGATGTGTAGTAACTTAGATTATAGGCAAATGTATGTGTAGTACTTCAAAGAATTTCCTTCCTTAGGAAATGTATAGTTAAAATCATTTATATTGTGCAGTACTTTTTTGTAATTTTGTATTTACAAACATTAAATATGCGTGAAATGCTTTATTGTTTGTCCTTTGAGAGTGACTTACCAAAGAGCATGGTTTAAAACCCCCCACAAATATAGGCGAATTCACAGTAATTGTTACTCACGTAAGGCAACAATCGTAATACAGATGAATCCCTTCCCATCTGTGAAAAGGAAGAGGCATAACTTTTTGGGTATCTGTGTTTCCTGAGAAGTTGCTCTTTTAGATGGTTTAAACCCTTTGTTTCACTTGTTCCATAACATACATCTATTACAACTGGATGTGTAATGGCTGAGTGCTTTAGGTGAGTTAGAAATGCCAATTTCCAGCATTTAGAATGATTCACTGTGCTTCAGTCGAAGTATGTATGGGAGATTTTAACAACCTTGCAGTATTCCTATATTTTGCCCTGTATTGATGTTTCAGGCATCTTAGGTCTCTAGTGCTCTTGCCTCCACAGACATTGTCATTCTAATTTTCCTTAAAATGACTTCTTTTTCTTTAAGTTTAGTTCTGTTAGCTACCAGTAGACAGCAAAGTGCAGAGACTCTTTAGTCCCTCTTCCTCACATGTGGTTTCTGTTTAATATCAGAATCTTGGGGATGTTCCTTTGTGCAAAAAAATGGCCAATTTATTCCTATTTCTAGGGGAATATTCCTATTTCTAGGGGAAACAGACAAAAGTATGTTTGCAATCCACCCTTCAATCTAGACACTATTTGAGACTAGGCATAGCATTGAAATTTTAATATCATGGGCTTCAACATTGGCTAGCCATTTGAGTACTTACCCAATGTCTCAGGTATACTTGAACAACCCACACTGTCTGTGGTGCCATATTTTCACTGCCTTGTTTAGGCATATTGGCTAGGTTACAGCTAAAACTGGTATGCCAACCTCTGCTGCCATTACATCTTCAGCTGCAGTATAGGCATTCCCTAAGAGACAGATATTAATCCATGAGTTATTTGGATGAACTATTTCACAGCTCTTTCTGGAGCAGGAACGTTTAATGGCTCTGGATGATTATTAATAATGCAACAGTTAATATTATGTAGACTCAGTGACATAGAGTGTGAGGCAAGGCAAAGCTCATATAGATCCACCAAAAAGAAACTGCTCTAGTTATCAATTGATACCCAGGAGAACAAGAGAGAATGGTTCAACAGAAATAAAATTATCAAACTGCAATTATCGTAATTTAGGTTCCCAAAATAGAATATTATATTTTACCAGCAGAAGAGTTTGTGTTCTAAAAATAAAATGTGATATACTCTATTTGCTATTTACAGTGGTGTTGTAGCCATGTTGGTCCCAGGATATGGAAGACACGAGGATCTGAAGAAGAGCTCTGTGGAGCTCAAAAACATGTCTCTGTCACCAACAGAAGTTGGTCTGATAAGACATTACCTCACACCATGTCTCATTCTAAAAATAAAACATTTGGAAACAATAGAGTCACACTTGCAGCTATATCCAGAGAATGTTGTGCATAGATAAAAGCCATAAGAGTCCTCTATCAAAATTGAACAAGCTGATCCAGAGCCAGTCCACAGAATATATTGAGTAGGAATTATAAGTTAACTCTTCGTCACACTGCTGTTAGAAGAGGAACTTTATAATTAGCTGCTAAAAAGTCTCAGAAGAGTAGCTGTGTTAACTGTAACTTTAAAAACTATGAGCAGTCCTGTGGCACCTTAGAGATTAACAAATTTCATGGGTAAAGCCACAAAGGTTCATGACCTAAAAAATTTCTTAGTCTCTAAGAACTGCTTGTTTGTGTAATTAGCTGGTGTGAGTGTTACTCTAATGGCCTGTTTTAGGGACAGTTATGTATATTCTGGTAGATGCTGCCCATTTACTGTATGATGCTCTTGGAATAGAGTCAAAATGTCAAGTTTGGATTCTTAGTGGTACTTGTCAAGGTTCCACCTTTACCTCTCTTCCAGGCCCATGAATCTTGACAAAATCCCATTTCTCTTTTTGTTGGGTAGATCTCACCATTCATTTTAATGTTGAGCTGAGAAAAATATGTATCATGTAAAATGAAATTAAATGCTTGTCAGGTAAATTACAGGTGAGGAGAATTGTCTTGAAGGTAAAAGTAACATTCACTTTAATGATGTTAAGGACTAGTCAACTGTCGAATAAGCAAATGCTTATCGGATAGTCAATCAACTAGTCGATTTCCCCCCTGCCTTGCTGCCTCTATCAGCTAGAGGCAGCAATGTGGAGGGTGGGGAGGGAAGAAGGGGTACTTCAAAGCGGCAGCACCACATAGCTGAGCCAGGGGATTAGCTGTGCAATGCTGCCGCTTTGAAACCCCAAGGCAGCGTTTCAAATGGGCAGCTACCGCACAGCTGATCCCCAGCTCAGCTGTGCGGCGCTGCCCCTTTGAAACACGGAAGCGGCATGTTTCCCCATTTCTGGAGAAATGCCGTGCGGAACCTGGGATTACCTCGGGAGTCCCCCGCTGACCCCATACTCCATGAGGGCACTGTGGTTTTGAAATGCACAAGAGCCCCCTTTGGGACTTTTGTACATTTCAAAGCAGGCACACCCGCATGCATCCCGGAGTTAACAGGACTTCCTACTGGCCCCCAGCTGCTTGCGGACAGGGCTGGATTACCCAATAGGCAGACTAAGCACGTGCTTAGGGCACCAGGAAAGCAGGGGCACCAAAAAAAAAAAAAAGAGATTTTACGGTATAGTATTGTTTTTATTTTGAATTACATATGGGGGGGCACCATAATCTTTTCAGTGCTTAGGGCCTCTAAAGGTCTTAATCCAGCCCTGCCTGCAGAGTTCCACATTCCTCCTTTGAAATGTACAAGAGCCACAGCAGGGCTCTTGTACATTTCAAAGGAGGAATGCGGAAGTGCCTATCGAGTAGTCGATGGAAATTCCACTTGACTAATCAATTAACCGCAATTTAACATCCTTATCACTAATACACTTAAAAATCATATGTATTTTCTCTAAGTATCTTCATAAATGCTTGATTGTTTTTATCTGAACAAATAGTAAGTGTCTTCACTCCATGACTGGTGCTGGCATTGTTACAATCTGTTTTTGACTACTGAATTATAGTCATAGCTGAAGGGTATTCTACAGACACTGAGAAGAATTGAGTCTGACAGCAAGCCACTCAGCCAAGAAATTTGACTGTCATTTTCATCCCTTTTCTTTTGCTCACATGGCTGGCCAGTAAATAAATGTCTTTTTCTTATTGACTGGTGGTAAGCCTTTATCTCTCAAACTGCACTATACAAAAGTGATGGAGCCTAATTGCAGATGGAAATAATTTGACTGACTGATTTTTGTCCATACTCAGCTCCTGAATATTGCTGATTTGTTACCATATGTGGCTTGGTGTCCCAGGCAGTGGGGTGGCCTAGTGGTTAGGTCCCGGACTTTGCTGGTGGCAAAGGGGTGTAGCCCCTGCCGCTGGGGCCCGGGGCCTGGGAATTCCAGATTCTTATTTGAGTCTAGTTCTTGAGTTTGAGGCCTGGCCCCAAGGGTCCAATTTCCCCCTCCTCAGTGAGGGTTCCTCGTAGGTTCTCCCCCTTAGCACCCGGGAAGGGGTTGGAGGCTTACGTGCTCCTGTGGCTGACCCAGCAGACGACTCTGGCTCAGGTCCTGCAGACAGCAGAACCAGCTCCTGTCTCTTCACTGGTCAGCCCCTAGCTGAGCCAGGTTCCTCTCTTTTATCCTCCCTCCAGGCCTGGCATTGGCTGCAGGTAAAAGAGGGAAGGGCTAGTTGGGCGAAAAGGCTTTGTTTAGCCCTTCACTGCCAGGCCCTCTTCTCACTCCCTCACACCATAGTATTGCATGTTTAAATATGCTTATTGCTCAGGTAACACACCTAGGTTCCTTTTTAATCCATCAGTGAGAGTTCATATATCCAGGCCAGTCTTGTTTACATTCCTGAAAAATATGATCCAAAATTAGTAGTAGGAGGAGATTATGTAAATGTAGGATGAGAGTTATAAATTTAATATTTTTAAAGATTAGGAAAGGATTGGTTATTTAAATTGTTAAACTAGCCACAATTAGGATCAACTCCGCCACGTCTCTCACAGTTCATAATACCATTGATGGGAGCTTTGTTTTGGTAAGGGAGGCACGGTTTCTTTATATAAATACAGATATTCAGTATATGTCCCCATATTAGTCATTTTAGTAATCAAATTAAGAAAAGCACTCTCCGGAGCAAAATGTGCCACTGAATCTAATGCAGATTTGGCAAAACTGTCTCTGAAACACAGGCAAGCTTCTGTTAGAAATCTGATGGTGTTCCAGTGCCCAGGTAGAACCATATCTCTGGAGGCCATTAGACTTCCTGCTGTGTGGCAGGGATCCTGTGCTGGAGTGGCAGTTTCTTGGGGCTGCTAGGCTCCCTATTTGACCCAGGGTTCTAGAGGCTTCAAGGGACACTGTCAAGAGCTGGGAGCCTGGAAGTCCTGGAACCATCTCCCAAGGCCCTCAGCTCTGGGCCTGCCCACCATATAGACTGCCCTAGGTTGGGGACTTTCACACTCCAGAGCCAACTAGCTTCCTGGGTTGCCTGCTTAGAAGTAATGGGGTTGGAGTTGGAAAGAGACCTAACTTTACAGGATGACTTTATGATCATAGCAAGGTAAAGGCATAGGTGTGGTGGTTTTCCTCCTCAATCTTGTGATCATCTGCAAATATCATTGCTCCTATTTCCTTGTGCTATACAAACTATCCAGGAGTTTACAGCTAAACTAATGTTTAACAATTATGCCTACAGTGCAGATCTGTGGTTTACAACTGTGATTGGATGCACAAGAGGTCAGAGAAAGGCGGTAGATGTAGATGTATCTGTGTAGAGGCTGGTGATTTCCTGATGTTTCTCATGCTTCTAGTGCCCAGGATTTAGGCGTGCAGGGTGCAGCTGGAACACTGAACTGCAGGTCAGCAGTTTAGAGAGCTTCCTTTGTGGGCTTATACATTCTCTTTTCACCATAAGGTGGGCTTGCAAAATTTATAAACCCCTTCAGCCGGAAAATCCACTTAACGTCCAGACCAAAGTACACTGAGGTCAATGGGAGCCCTTCAGATAACAGTGTATCAGGTTGTTGCTCTAGATATGCATGTTTACCTAATTATCAATTATTTTCAACTTTAGACATAAATAAACTTTTTACTTAATGTTCTCAGCATGAAGTGTTTTAATAGTTGTTTCTGTGGCTTAAATCAAAATATGCCCAGCAGAGGACTGAGACAAAACATCAAAGAAAAAATAGTTCCAGTCCTATTGATATCAGACCAGTAAGTAGTTAGAACACCTATTGGTATCAGACCAATATCACTACCATTCTCTTCAGTGTATAATGTAACATTCAGTTTCAAACTGTTCATTATTGTGAGAATTTAAAATCAGGTATCAATTATGATGGACTCTAATCAGTTAAAAAAATGTTAAAAGCAATTACAGATATTATACTTGCCCTAAACTCCCTATTAATTTTTATGATTTTGCAGTTACATTTTCCTATTTAAAAAAAATCTCTTAAAATTTTAATTGTAGTTATTTTAGATATTAATTAAAATACCAGGTTAAAAAAAATGTACAGAGAAGTCTGACGCGTGTTTCTTGGTTAGTTTTTATTTTTAACTATGTTGCCTTTAATTTTCATGTTCTTAAACCCAGGCCTTTCTATATATTACTCAGATTATACTTTCTACATATATCAGGGTGTGTCTACGCTGCACCCTTAGCTCGAAATAAAATAGGCTATTTTAAAATTTGGTGCATCTACACAGTGCCAAATTTTGAAATAACACAGTATTTCGAGACATCCCTTATCCTTTGTGGAACGAGGTTTACAGGGATGCTGAAATAGCACGTCCACTATATTTTGCAATAGTGAACGCATTCAAAAGATGCGGGGTAGCTATTTTGGGATACCTCTGGTATCCCGAAATAGCCTTGCAGTGTAGACATACCTTCAGATTCTACAAGAAAGATTATCCTGTTTGTACAATAAAGATAATCCTGTTTCACAGTTATAAACCATTTATGACCACCTTCCTTTAATTGTCAGTAGCACTTTAAAATGCTTATGAACCAAGTTTAGAATGCCAAATAAATGGCACATGGCCTCATTGAAGAGTTAATTATAATTTCACTGTTCAGCCCCATGATAAAAAAGTGGGGAAAAAAGGTCTTTAATACAGAATTGTTCTATGGTTATGGAATGAGTAAAATTTGCTGGCAAAAATATTGTATGTTATTGCTTTGGACATTTGTCATGCTGGCAAATGGTCTATAGATAAAAATAAAACTAACAGCACCGAATACATATTTTTAATGTACCCATTACACTGTGATCTGGATGCTCTCTATACATGGCTTAAACAAGATCGCTAGCATTTCAAATGTGAAGAGCAAACACACAATGCTATTAGACAAAGACTGGAGAAATTTGAGCATTGACCTTTACACTCCTATCAAGGGTTTCAAGGCAGTCAGTTACAGAAAACCTTGGGCAAGGTGGCTATATTCACTTTTAAACATATCAGTAGTTTAGAAAGAGTAAATTCTGTGGATCTAGACCTACTGCTGAGCATGTTCTGTAGGTCTTGAAACCTTCACCCTAGAATACTTACAGCATTCTGGCTAAGTGTAAGCTATATATCTGGTGTTTTGCAAGGAGAGATGGTCTTAGCTAATTTTGGAAAGCTATTTATTTATAGAATCATAGAATACTAGGACTGGAAGGGACCTCGAGAGGTCATCGAGTCTAGTCCCCTGCCCTCATGGCAGGACCAAATACTGTCTAGGCAGATCCACATTTAAAAATATATTTCAGGCTTCTTAATTCTGTCTGGAAAATATTAATTTTGAGCAGTCCCCCAATCACATCACAAAGGAATTTAGACTGGGATTTTGAAAGGATTTAAAGGGCATCAGAGACCCAACTCCCATTGCACTTAATTGGGATTAATTCTTTTTGGTGTCTTAGAAAAATCTCAGTTTTAGACTGTATTCCCATATGCATGTAGTGCCCAATTGACCTTTTTCATAGAGTCAGGTTTCACTTGAATGAGGTTTGGTAAATTGGGAGGAGTGGGACCCAGAGCATGAGAATTTGACCTATGTTTGAGCTGACAAGGGCACTTAGATTTCTGTTTCTCCGTGAACTAAACTCTCTAAAAGCAGCTCCAATGTAAGAAAAGATGTTTTTTTATTTTGTTTTGTTTCATTTTGGTTTCTTTAACTTCTCCCTTCCTCTTCTGTGACTCATAGAAAATACATACTATAGTCTATATCCTATCTTTTCAGAAAATGAAGCAAATAGCTGGTCTCTTTTCTCTGAAGTCCATTAAATGTCTACCAATAATTTATCATTTAATTGAGGTCCTTCTGGCAAAATATGTTTTGATGAAATAAGCTTTGAAGTCAAGGGACTATCTCGAGAGATTTTACCTCACCACTACTGAAAATAAAGATTTGTAGCAATTAATTGTGATTATCAGCAAGTATCTACCATGGAGAGCAAAACCAGTGTTCAGTCATTTTCAAGACAGGTGGCTAATGAGGAAGAAACTATGAAAATGTTTGGATGTTAAAGGCAAATACAGGGAGACACAGCATGGATGAGAAAGACATTGTTAACAGGGCTTCTCAAGAAATTCTAGTGTTCATAAAAGCAAGCTAATTCTTTATTTTTGAGGTATAGCTTGCCTTGATGCATTTTTAGTTTCATAGTTTAAGGCTGAAAGGCATCCATCAGGTTACCTCATTTGACTTCCTGTATATAACAGGCCATTAGATTTTACTGATCTATCCCTAGATATTGCCAAATAATTTAGTTAGACCAAAAGATTCTATATTCAACACTTCCTTTCCCTTTCTACTGTCTTACAAGACTGTAATATTTTCTCTTTGGAAAAAATAAGTATGTAGACATTTCACTTCATGCTTTGGGTTGTTTTGGTGCTACTGTGCTGTCAGATTAAGTATCACAACTCACAAATGATTTTGTAGCATCCTGAGGGAATTGTAAAACTCCAGATGTTATCTTGGAATTGCAGCTTCTGTTATTCCTTTGCTGAATGCTTTATAGCTTTGTTTTCCAATGCAGAAACATAACTAAAATATTTAAATATTATTTTGTAATATTAAACAAAGCTTTACAAGTATAAATTGGCCCCCGGCATTCTTCTCCAGGAGACTACCTGGCTGTAAACTGCTGTTGAACAGTCTTGTGACTCCTCTGGGGCAATGCTTTTAAAATGTCAATTTTCAAAGTTTCAGTATTGCCTGAGATTGGTTTTTCTCTCCCCAGTTATTAAATGGTTAAGTACTTAATATATTACTATAAAACAAGATGGGGCAATCATCTAAAAGGTACTCATTTCTTCAAATCATAACATTAAATTAAGGATAAGATAGTTTACATCTGTTGCCGGCAAGAGTAAGTTTCAGGTCCGACACTGGGTTCTCAAAGTACAAAGACATGCTACACAGGTATCTGTCAAACACAAGCAGTTTATTTTATGACAGCTATGAGCTTGTGCCCCTTAACTAAAAAAACAACATGCTAGGAAAAGCAGAATTCTTACATCCCTTCTGCTAGCGGGGGAAACCCCATTTCGGCTGTGGATGAAGTGGGAGACTGTCTTAGCTTCCAAGGCGCTGGTACCCAAAGCCCATCGGTGAGGTCCAAATTGCTGTGCTCTGGTGCAGCTTTAAATACAATGTCTCTACCTTGTTTGTGACAGTTTGGAAATTTCCGGGGGATTACTCATTGCTTGTTACAGTATGGCTCAGCTGTACTGCTTGTCCTTTGACTTTGTTTACATGATCAGTACATTGAGGTAAACAAGATTGTTGTGTTCCCACCCTTATCTACAATTCGTTCGTGCTACAATGGTGTATGTTCCTAGAGGCTTGCTTCTGGCTCGTTAGTAGTAGGGAAGGGGGAGAATGGGAAAGTGGGGGGGGGGATGCAGTCCTCACCACCCCTATACTTCACACACGTACAGAGTTCTTCCACAGTTGACCCCTACATTCCATCCCTGGGTGGTGGGGCACTGCATTTTACCCCTGTATGCCCCTTAATTAGGGTGTCAGCCGTTCAAGGATGACCTGGTGTTTTTTTTTTTTGTTGCATTTTATTAAGAGGATGGAATCTGATCCCACACTGTTTACCATTTTGGCCCGAGGGAAAGAGTCCAGTTTGGGGAAAAAATTTTAGCTGAAACCTCAGATTGCTAATACATTGGCTTGGCATAAATGTGGCTGCCAGCTTCTTAGGGCAGAGGCATTGCACCTGCATTCATGGATGGGGGGTAAACTGGGTGTCTGGTCACTCCAGGTAACAGGTGTGTAGATACCACACACAAGCACTCCACATGATTAGTGAGCACATAACACACTCTCCCACTGTATCAATTTCTATTCTACAAGGATCCAGAATGTGGTGTTTAAAGGGACACATCCATTCGTTCCAGGGCATTTACACAAGCGTGCCTCTCTTTGGATGTCAGTCTCCAGCTCCCGATTAGCTCACAAGCTTGGATCCTGGGACAAGCCCCCATATTCTGATTGGGATGCATAGGAGTGGTAACGGTGTCTTCCCGATAGGTGATAGGTATGGTCCATAGCTGCTTGTCTAGGGGTATAAAGCAAAAACAAAACAAAGAAAGATACGCAGCAGCAATTGTTTATAATATGTCTTTGGTAAATTAGCAAGTTGGGCTCAAGAAAGGGGGGCGCTATTTCTAGTTCCTTAGCAACAATTCGTGGTTGGCCTTAAGAGGGCAGCTGGGTGTCTCTCTCCCATGCAGACTGTGGGGCACCTCGCAGGGCCATAAACTTGAGTGTATATGTGAAATTCATGATAGTGGTATTCAATTATGGCTTTCCGTTTGGTGTTGTGCTGCCTAGCTTATAAACAGACAAGGTTGCTTTTCTGCGTCCAGCCTGTTTTTTCCAAGTGTCCTGTTACCTGTTTTGACTTCAGCTAGGCCTGCTAGCCTTGTCTCTTTGTTCCAACTGAACAGCAGGTTTCTGGGGGGACAGCTTAGCCACAGATCATAGTGTAAGGTTTTACCTATATATCAAAGGGCTACTGGCTACAGTGGGTTAAAAACCTGTTCCTACATTCCCTTCTCTTAACCTAGGGTTCTTTAACCCACCAGGTTAAATACAGCAATTTAAATGTTTTTAGCTTACTTTGGAATCATTGGTAGAGTACTAGTACCAGTAGGAATGTTATAATCGATACACCCCACATAATTTGGCAAAACAACACCCAAATTCATTCCCAGGGTATTCCATCCCCCGAGATAGCACTGCCCATGATTATAGCTTTAACCTCCACTGCCTGGTTTAGGGCCTTGGAATACTTGGTATAAGCCTGGTCCACCGTTTCCCGTATCTGAGTGTACCTCAGTTGGCCTTCCTGAATGCGTCTCTGGGCCTCGGCCACCAACTCCTTGATCTTTGCCTGCAGGGCCAGTAGGCCCTCCTCTAGGTACTTACTGCCGTAGTGCCATTCCAGATCCCATGTTAGGTTACCCATCATTGGTGGAGTACGGTAGAGCCACGCCCTGTCAACAGTCAGGATTGCCCTGCGAGGGACTGTCATGCACATGGATAGGTGTGTTGAGGGGCAGGGCTTTCCATTTAACTCGATGGAGTGGTTCTGGGCAGTCACATACCAGTAGGTACCGTTTATTTGGACCAACTTTCCATGTGTTAGTTTCTTGGTAACAGCCACTTCGAACCTAGACAGATTCATTAAAGCATTATATGGACATGTACATAGAGTCTCTTTGTTGGAGTGGGCGCAACATTCACTTTCCAGCAACTTCGGAGTATGCCACACCTTCTATTCTGGTAACGTGACCTCACCTTAACACTAGCAGGAAGGTCACCATTCTCACTAGTTGAGTGTGAGGGATGTTCATGGGTGCTCACCCACATTGTGCGCCAGGTGCTAGAAGGGTAAAGATCATGCTATGGCCCATCCATATCGGCCTTTGTATTTTCATGGATTCTCTGTTTCCCCATTCCCACGGAGGGGTATCCCATCTGAAAGGTCTGTTACAATTCCTTGTGTGCTGATAGCTAGATCTTGCCCCATTCTTACCTTGTTCCTGAGAACTCGGTTAATCGTTCTCAGCTGAGGGCACTTCAACATAGGCCATTGCTTCACAAAGATTTGCCATGCTTCCGGGGTGGCCTCTGTCTGTGCTTTAAGTGGGAGGCCCCATCTGGAGTCAGCAGGCCTGACTTTCATGGGCACTATGCTGGTGTAATTAACGCATGACTTGATTTCAGTGTTTAGTTAGTTACCTACGAGATCCCACTCAAGTTTTAATACAGAGGATTGTGTGGTTCTTTCAGTACCAGTGTTGTTACAGTATTGCGAAGTAGTTGTGTTTAAATGAGGGGTAGCCCAGTGCCTTGTATTTTCCTTGGCTGTCAGTACGCAGCTGTCCTCCTTTACAGGTGATTTGGACGCTGGGTGCATTAATTGCAAATACTGTCCCCCTAAGAGGACCTCAGCATGGTTTAAGAATATCTTTCATTATTAATGGGGAACCCATGCAATTCCATGATTCTCTCCAGGTATTTTTGAGGCCTTTTAAGGCATCAGGTACCTGGAACCAGAGTAACTGGGCAATCGGCTGTTATTACAATGGTGAGGTCACTAGTTTCCCTATTGTTGTGAGCATTGTTGCATTATTTTACCCAAAATTTCTAATGTTCCACTTGCAGATTTATTGTTGCCTATGGCTAAGCCCCTTTCACGGTTAGTGTGCAAAAGTTCTGCAAAAGCTTAATTTCATTAGTGTGGCAATTAAAGCAAAGCAAACCCAGTAGAAGGGGGTTGGTACCGCACTCCCAATCCTTCTTTTTAAATGGCACACTCCTTGCTCCCTCAGTCAGGCTCCATAGGGGTAGCAGGAGCTGCAGCAGGAACAGTCTTGTGATTACCTTTTAGTTCCTTTTTTTTGTTCACCTGTGGAGACATTGTTAGCATTCAACTAGCTTAAACGATTACCAAACTATTATCCTTCCACTAAGTTTTTTAGAGTTGCTGTTTGATTGGGCCCAATCCTTTTTCTTTCCTTTTCTCTTGCTGAACAGTTTTTTTTCTAGCTCACGCTTTTGCTTTACTTAGAATGTCCTTTCATTTAAAAAACAATATACAACAACATTTGCAATACATGTGCCACAAGACAAACTTAGACAGAACACAAAACACAACCTGTTATGTCATGACAATAGAACCATGGTTTTTTTTCTTCAGTTGCTTTTCAGCTGGTTCCAGCTCTTTCTGATGTTCTGAAAGACAAAAGAACAATTTTCTTCCCCCATGGGGGTGGCACATCATATTTTAAAATGCTTCTTTCTGTTACAGATATTCTTGCTGATTTTCTTATCAGCCTACTGTTATCCAATAATTATTTATGCTTTTGTAAACCAGCTTTTGAGGGTTTGGGTAAAGTACTTCACTGCTCAATTATTAAGTTAAAGGTGATATGCCTCAGTTTCCCTTATTTACTTTTAGCAAATTTAACAAAAGTGTCCATAGCCAACTATTTAAATTAGATTGTTTCTTTGCCTGGATTATTTACACATTGCTTAGGAAAGAGGCCACAAAGAAACAGGGAGTCTTTTATAGCAGGTTTTCTTCTCACACATTACAACAATTGTTTAATTCCTTCCACACTTCACAAAGTCAACTCCCACCTTCTCATACTCTTAATCACTTGCATTATCCCTCAAATGAAAACTTTCCTCATTTCCAGTAATTTAACTTTCCAATGCCTGCACTGCTGCTTTCCTTATTCTTTCTATTATGCCCACACAGGGCCCCAGACTCCTGACCCCCCTTTCACATGCTTCTCCTCTTCTTATGGTCTGTACCTGATTCTGCTTTTCCTAAATGGCTCCTTTCCATGGACACAGGTTTTGTCGATTACTAATTTAGTAAGAAGGATGGGCTCCTTGATTAGCCATCGTACCTTCTGATTCCTTTATATGGGTAAATCCAAATGTTCATTTTTGCAGTCAGCTAATTTTTTTTAAAATTCCTCAATACAGGGTTTTTCATAACAGCCAGACTGCAGCATCTTTTAAGTGAGTGAGATTAAGGGTTGGTAAACTCAATCTTTTGAGTGAGATTAAGGGTTGGTAAACGTTTGCCAATTTGCTTTCAAGGTCTGCATAATATAAACATAAGCTAAAAACATAGTTTACTGCTTCTCTTCACATACATTGCAGAATGCACTTAGGAATAGCCATTGGGCCTGACGCACCCCCTTATCCTTCTTATGCACTTCCAATGCCTCCAGCACCTTTTGGATACCAGCGGGACTAACCCCATCAGCTAGCTCCCCCTCAAACCGCATGGCAGGTGTTACATCATACCAGATTTGAACAACCGAACCCCAGGCTGATGTGCACGGCCAGTCTGGAATTTGGCGCTCTACCCTACTCCCTCGCCCATCTGCTTCCCCTTCTTCCACATGCTGAGCGATTTGTACCAAGAGAACCCTGCTCGCTCGGCCAAATGTTGCCGGCAAGAGTAAGTCTCAGGTCCGACACTGGGTTCTCAAAGTACAAAGACATGCTACACAGGTATCTGTCAAACACAAGCAGTTTACTTCCTGACAACTAACAGCTGCACCCCCTTAACTAAAAGAACAACATGATAGGAAAGGTGGCATTCTTACATCCCTTCTGCTAGCCGGGGAACCCCGTTTCGGCTGCGGATGAAGTGGGAAACTGTCTCTGATTCCGAGGCACCGGTATCCAAAACCCATCGGTGAGGTCCAAATTGCTGTGCTCTGGTGCAGCTTTAAATACAATGTCTCTACCTTGTTTGTGGCAGTTTGGAAATTTCCGGGGGATTACTCATTGCTTGTTACAGTATGGCTCAGCTGTACTGCTTGTCCTTTGACTTTGTTTAAATAATCAGTACATTTAGGTAAACAAGATTGTTATGTTCCCACCCTTATCTACAATTTGTTCGTGCTACAATGACGTATGTTCCTAGAGGCTTGCTTCTGGCTCGTCAGTAGTAGGGAAGGAGGGGGAGAATAGGAAAGGGGGTGGAATGCAGGCCTCACCACCCCTATACTTCACATGTACAGAGTTCTTCTGCAGTTGACCCCCTACAACATCTTGGGTTTTTAAGTGATTCTATGAAGTTAGAAATCATGTTAAAAATGTTCTGCCTTTTACTCGTCAAACATTGAACTCACAAAATGAACATTTTAAGAAAAAGCTGAAGAAGTATGTGTCTTGAAAGCTGCTCTTCCTAACGAATTTTATTTGTCCTATAGTAAGAAATGGACAAAATCACAATTTGCAGTATATAGATCTTCTCTGTTGCTTAAACACTACTGCAGTTTTGAGCTACCACATTAGCATGAACACAGAAACCAAAAAATTGTCCCTGTTCATGATACCATGAACAGATGATGGCAGAACAATATCTTCACTGTGCACATAATGGACAATCCCAATCTGTTGTAGTGATAAAACTCTCATTTATGCTTGTTGTTTATCTATTTGTCTTTCAGTTGACTTCAGGCCTCAAGCCAGCATGGATACAGTCCATCACATGTTACTCTTTGGATGTAATGTGCCTTCTTCTACTGATAATTACTGGTAAGAGTTACAGACTCATATGGATTGTTTTACTTTAATATGGCACTAATGATGACTTCTCTTCATGCATACATTTTATAAGGCTTTCACACATTTTAACTGAGGAAAAAAGAAGGGAACGGAGAAGAAACACATTCAATTTTATTCTTTCCAGAACTTATTGAATGTGTTTTGTTAAATGTTAGATACAGATATAACCTTACATGTTTGGGCAGTAGCAATACTATGAAAATATCACATTCTGAGTGAATATTTTTGTCATTGTGATGGATAGTGTGAACTTCATAGATTACATCAATGCGCTGCTCTTTTTGTGAAATATAGAAGACACTAAGGATTAGGTAATGTTTATGAAGTGAAACTAGAAATTAAAATTACAGCTCTTGAAAGAAAATATCTGAGAAAATATAAGTGAAGCATAACCTTTAAAAACTATTTTTAAATTTAAATACACATTTTTAGATAAATAATGAATTTTTATGTTTGTGATCTTTTTTGTTAATGTATTGGCACTTGCACCAATTTTTAAAATTCATTCTCTGTAATCACAGTATGTTCGTTTTCTCTCTCTCCCTCCCCTTCCCCCATTCTAGTCCAGGAACATTTACAAGACTTACTGATTCTCAACAGTGGCTCATGAAGAAGAATATGGTTCAAATTTTTGCCAACCCCAGATTTTGAATTTTCCCTTTTTGTAATGTTACGTGTAGTGTTCAAGAAACTGAGAGTGCCTTAATTTGAAGTACTGAAACTCAATAGTGAGGCATGTAGTACCAGATTTTTAAAAATGTGAACCTAAAATTTAGGTTCCTGAGGTCATATTTAGGCAGCTAACTAAGTGGTCTCACTTTAAAAATGCTGATCATCCAGATGCTTTGAATTATAGCAAATAGTTACTTAACTGTGGGAATAAGAAGATCAGGATGTAACCCTTTAATCTGGAAGGTTCCTCATTATGATAGTTTGGAAAATTGGTTGGTTTGTTTCAAAAATTTCAAGTTACCCCTAAAGTTAAATCCAGCTGCTGTTCCTCTAAGCAAAAACTATAAATAGAAATGAGGTGAAGTTGAGTACAGGAAGAAAGAAAAGCAAAGAAACCCCCATGAAAAGGAATTCTGCCATTTAAAATTAATGGATGCAATTTTCTCATATATTATCAAAATTTAGTTCAGATTTTACTTTGTTTTATTTTTTTCAGTTTAAACAAAGTGCCAATTATGGCCGTTCAGTGAACACACTGCAAAATAATTCTAAAGTCATATACATTTAATGGATACATTAATTAAATTTTTATCAACAAACACTAATAAATACCCTCCACCACAAGAAAAAAAATCAGATCCCTTTTCAAGATACAGTTGGAAAAAGCCTAAGTAAACAGAACAGGTTGCAAAAACTATGTGCTCTTAGGCTTAAGGGTTGAGGAGGAAAGCAAATTCCCAAACTGAGAACCCTCCATTGAGAACATTTTCAGCCAATGTTCACATTGATCAATCGACTCTACCAATAACCATGATGAATGCTGCATTCTTGTCTTAAAATATAAAGCTCTGCTGTGCTCGTATGCTTAGGTAAAGCAATTAATTTAAAAGTACAACATTTCCATTGATTCCTCTTCCAAGCCCCAGTAAACACTTTTCTTTGTCCTCAGTAACTGCCCCGTCTGTCATTTTATTAAAATATATTTACAGTTATTAAGTTTACATGAAAAGATATACAAAGCATGAAAGAGTTCCTAAAATGTCACCATTTCCAATTAGTTTGTGCCTTCCCATGCTACAGCCTTTTATGTCTTTTTTAAAACAGGCAGATTGCATTAATAATTTATCTAGTTGTTTGATATACATACATGAAAACCTCATACATTTGTATGAACCTGTTATCAAGATTTTAATATATTGTTGTGTGGTCATTTTTTAGGTTGGCTTGGTGCTCAATTCAAAATAATAGACTGTGAGGAAGTGATTTTCTATTTCGATGTGAACTATGGATATGATTATTGTACAAGAAAATCGCTTGTAGCTCTTGTTCAGTTAATAGTATTTGTATACCTTTTCCTAAACCTTTGTCCACTAGAGAAAAATCTGGCAGTGCTTGAGAACCTACATAAAGTCTTAGGCCCCTCTATCCCATCGCAAGGTATGCCCTGCTAACCAGGACCCGTGGCTCTAGTATTCACTTCCTCTGCTCCTGCTCTTGCATTGTCTCTGGTGAAAATACAATGAGAAGTCCTGTGGCACCTCAGACCCTTAGGGTACATCTACACAGCAGTGTTATTCCAAAATAACAAACGTATCAAGTGTAGGACCAGGCCAATTCAGTCAGGGTAGATGTGGCTCGCTCTGGTGGAAATTCCAAAGACAGGCCAACTTTCTACAGATTTGTTCTTTCAACTTTTCTGCCATCTAGTTCTGCCAGCTTTTTAGCTAAATAATTCTACCTCTCCAGCTTAATTGATTACTGTGTCCTCAGTCCCAATTGCCTTTTTGGTTGCTTTGGCTGAAACTCTCTCCATATTCTCCCCTCCTGCTGCCTCCATTTGTCTCCGAGCACAAGAACTCGCTGATTTTGTTTCCAAGAGAAGATTGACATATGACAAATCTTACTCCACTCATCAGCCTCCCTTCCCACATTTCTGTGCCTGAAATAAGGGAGAAAGAGAGATTTTCATCTGTTCTTCTCCTCCAATGCCTTTGTTTGGCCTCCTAATCCCATCCCCTGATTTATTTTGTGCCAACTCTCACCCCCCATGCTTCTCCTTAACCTTTTCCTCTTCTGTAGTCTTTCTCCTCACAATGTAAATATGTTTTAGTTTCTCCCATCTTAAAAGACAACAAATCACTTGTGACCTTACAAGCTTCTTCAGCTACCACCCTGCCTTTCAACTCTAATCTCATTGAACATACTGTTTTCAGTTGATGTTTGGAGTCCCTGTCCTCCATTTCTATCCTAGACTCCTGTTTGACTTGTCAGCTACCTACCGTCAGCCATGTTCCTCTTCTTGAAATCTTACCCTTCATTGGCTTGCTTGGTTATCCTTTCCTGGTGCTCCTCTTACTTGCTAATCATTCTTTCAGTGTGTCCTTCAAAAGGTCTTCTCCATCTCCCAGTCTCCTGTGGTAAGCATATAGAGATTTTTCCTTAGTCCCTTTCTTCTGCCTCTACATCCTCTCTCTGGGTAATTTCATCTGAAAACAAAAATTCAACTGTTAACTCTGAGGGTGACTCAAAGCTCCATCTCTCTAATTTAGAACCACCTCCTATCCATACTAATATCTCAGCTTGTGTATCTGACATCTCACGGATGTCTAGCCATCCATTCAAGCTCAACATGGTTCAAACAGAGGTATAATCTTTCTTCCTG
The DNA here is from genome assembly GCA_019425775.1 of Rafetus swinhoei. Taxonomy (NCBI): domain Eukaryota; kingdom Metazoa; phylum Chordata; order Testudines; family Trionychidae; genus Rafetus; species Rafetus swinhoei. The sequence goes on from CM033427.1 coordinate 64,751,078, forward strand.
TTACTTCCTTCCTTAGTCACTATGGACAACTTGTGCTGCTTGGTGCTCAGGCCCATAACTTGAGTGTCCTCATCTATTTGGACTTCTGTCAAACTCCTCACATGCAAGCTATGTCTAAGGGTGCATCTACACTAGTGTTATTCCGAAATAACAATGTGAGAGTCTACACAGAAATTCCGTTATTTTGAAATAATATCAAAATAACGGATGGCTTATTCTGACTTCTGTAAACTTCATTCCACAAGGAATAATTCCTCTTCTGAAATAGCTATTTTGAAATAGCTGTCGTATGGACGCTCCACTGCTGCTATTTCAAAATAGCTCCTTATCAGGACCATTCTAAGTAATTTCTTCCCAGTGCTTCCTGGGCTCTAAATCAAGATAGCGCGTCCACAAAGGGGAGTCTGCCTCGGACTAATTTTGAGGCTTCCCTGTAGTGTGGACGCTCTATTTTGAAATAAGTTATTTCAGAATATATCTTCCAGAATAGGTTTTTCCAAAATAAGCGTGCAGTGTAGACGTACCCTAAGTTTTTATTATTCTTTGTGTAACATTGCTAAGAAACAGTCTTTCCTATCCATTCACAGCTGAAATGCTAATTAAGGCACTTCTTATGTCATGCTTTAATTACTGCAACATCCTTCTCTCTGGCATTGACAAATACAGCCTTGTATCGCCCATGTCCACTCAGAATGCTGAGGCAAAGACCACTTTTTTAACCTGCCAGTTTGACCACGTCATCCATCTTTTTGCCTCCCTCAGCTAGCTTTCCCTACTCTATCACATCAAACATAAGCTACTTGACTTTACTTTTAAAGTCTTTTATCTTAACCCTTCCACTTCTCTCTGATTCAGTATGAAGGTGTCAACTCCAATAAGCCTATGATGACAGCCTTCATTACCCTCTTATTAAATTTTGTGGTTTTTTTCCTCAAGCTGTGGAAGAACTTTCTATAAAACCTAAAGTATTAAATCCCTCCTTTAAAGTCTCCTTTTCCATGATACCTACAGAAAACTTGACAACAGCTGGTGTGCTGAGGACCAGTGTTAACCATTTTACCCAGGATAGTCTCCTTTTTTGTTCACTCCACTGTCATTCAGTTTATATTTATCTCTAGTCTCATCTTACATTTAGATTGTAAGCTCATTGGGACAGGGGCCATATTTTAGGTGTGTGTTTGAACAGCTCCTACCTCAACAGGAACCTGGTCCATGCCTGGGGCTCTTAGGTGCTGTGGAAACTGTACCACAAACAACAACACTTTTCTCCCCCTAATGACTAAGGAATGACTAAGGAACATGGGTGGTGATGGGCTCTGGAATAGCGTTGTTTACATTTCTTAGCCAAACAGTTTGGACTGTGAAGAAAGTTTAAGAAGAATCAAATGTCGGGAAAAAGACATAATCTGAGATCATTATTATAAAACGTAACAAGATTATCTTAAAAACAGTCACATTTGTTGACCGTAACAAAAATTAGGAGAAGCTATACCTATGTCTTTTCTCTGCTTCTGAACATCCCAAAAGTACAAATCAAAGTATAGTCTACATTCACAAGGATTCATAGACTTCAGTGTCAGAGAAGGCCATTATGGTCATCTGTCACATCTGACCACTTTCAGAATACAGACCATAGAATTTCACCCAATAATTGATGCATTCCACCTATAACTTCTGTTTAAGCTAAAACGTGTTTTTTTTAGAAAGGTACAGTTACTGTAGATTCAGGTCTTCTAATCTGAGATGAATCTATACTCTGACAGATGCAGATAGGCAAAACAAATGAAGTTTATTCTCTTGATTTATTGGAATATTATTCTAAACCCGTAAACAGTTGAAATCCCAGAAATAATAGCATCAGTAGCCCCAATTACAGCTAGAAGGACAATGATAGTTACTACTTGACAAAAATAGAATTATTTACCTTTTCAGATGCTATTTCTGGGTGTAATTTGTCTGCAAAGTGGCCATCCTTGAGTGCAACATACTGGAATGAAGCTGGTTAGTTCATGTTATATATAGGATTGTGTGAATTCAGATCAACTTTTCTTTCTGTTATCAGGTCTTTTTGAAAAATGATTTTTGGGGAAGCATACTCACATATAAATAGTCCAAATAGAAATGTGTAACTTCTCTTTATTTTGGTTTGAATAACATTCTGGGTTTCAGATTTGTGCGTTTGAATGTCAGCACCAGTTGAAATTGGATATCATTATAGGACAGTTCATACTTCATGCTTGCAGAGAAAATGAAAGTTTTCCCGTACTGAATTGTTTGAAACACTTGTATCTAATACAGCTGGCGGGGGGAGAAGCCATTGGATAAAATAAAGAGAGAAATCTGAGAGTTCTCCAAAAAAACTGTGCAAATATCCATTGACTTGAACAGAAATTATGGAATTCTTGTTGGAATGTCATATTTGTTTTCTCTGGTTTGCCTAATAGTATATTTATGTTTATATGTTAATAACCAGATACTATTGTAAGTCACAAATAAAGTCATTCAGAAATCTTTAAACAGCAGGAGTATTAAATAAATCATCCTTTTTAGCTGCCTTTCCGACCTTTATCAGCCTGTGCATTCCAGTGATAGTTCCCTATGCAGAGCTCGACGGATTAATCCAGAGTTTAGAATGAGTAGATAAAAGCTTAAGATCTACTTATGAAGTAATTTGTTAAAGATAAAAGATGACTGCCCCACTTTAAAAAAAAAAATTAAGAGTGGGATGTTGAGGATACTTCTAATTTTGTAATCTTGGGAAGATTTGAAAGATAGCCATTTGAACTCTACACTGCTAAAATATGTTCTAAAGATTAGATTTTTGCTCTAGCTCTCTTTGGACATTTCTAGGATAACCTTGGAACTTGAATGTATTTTAATAAAATACATGAAGAGGCTGCTTAACATGCTGTCCCTCAGTGTTAGGATAATTCAAAATGACAGTCTAGCACTATTCAGTCAGTGACTGGCCCAGCTGAAGGCACTTATGCTATAGAATGGTTCCCTTACAAGTAGGAGGTTAAGAGGTTGTCAAAGAGGATATTAAAGGTTCAGGAACTCAATACAGTTAAAGTTGCAGACATTCATTTTCATCAATATGGTATGAATATTAATAAGTCAAAAGGGGGCATTGAAACACATTTTAAATTTTGATTGGGACATTAATATTTAAAAAGGGCAATCTAAATGAGAATTCCATGAGGACTAACCTGAAATAGTAACCTAGCTTCTATGAATGAACTGCTAGGAACTCCCATTTTTCTGATCTTCTAAAGCCCACGTGTAATGAGTACCAAAATTTTAAAATATATGCACAAATCTGCACACTTCAGAAAATTCAGAAAACTGAGAACTCTTTGAGTACAGCTCTTGGATTTTTTTGTCATTGTTTTGAAAACTTTGTTTTTTGTTTTGTTTTTGTTTTTTTGTTTTTTGCAGGTACTGTAATATTAATTTTTCTTCTTTTTTTAAAGAAAACAGTCTCTTGTTATTTTCTAGTTTCTCAAACAAGAAGTTTCTTCCCAAATTTGTGCTCTCCATATTTTATTTTATTTCATTATTAGGAAGGTAACTAATGTGTGGTTGCACATGCATACCAAAGTAAATTCAGTGGCAAAAAATATATAGAGAAATGCATTGGTAAGGTTGTTTGGTGAAATGTCATCCCCTGGCAGCATGTTCAGTTGACCAAAACACATAACTTTGAAAGCCAGGAAATGCAAAGATAAGGCTGCCCATGTTTGAAACCTCAAATTTGGATCACAGATGTGCCCCAGAAGTCCTACCAGATTTCATAGAAATCTGAGTTATCATTTGGATTTTATAACCTTACAAGAGTTGAGTTTAAAGCATGTAAAATGGCAGAAATGGAAAATTCCTAGACATCTTTTTCTGTATTGGTACATGTGCAATATAAAATAGGATGTTTATTAAAAATACCATTCTCAGGTTGGGGTCCTCAAAGATTTAATTGGTGCCATACCTACCTTGGGTAAAACTCAAGAGATTGAGGCCATTTTGACCCACATCACATCAATAGTTTGATATCAGAGCTCTAGGAAGAAAAAAAACCCATCTAGACATTTCTTTAAATGGCTGTCTCAATAGTAGGGACTTCTATCCCCATCCCTTCTGGTTTAACTGACTCCAAATCTGGGTCACTAACCTTGCCCTGCACACTATCAAGGCACAACAAATTTTAAAGAAATCTAAGAATGTTGATTTTAGGGAATTTTACACATATAATAATGCAACTTTACCTATAGAGATGCTGTCATGCAACTATAATTATAGAATCTTATCTATATACTTATTTGTAGAACAAAACACAGGGTACAAAGAACTGGAAGAATTTATTTATATCAGCAAGATATACGTAATCAATAATTTTATTGTGTTACGTATTTTGAAATAATAGTTCCATGTAACCCTTTAGAATTTCGCCAATTGGAATAAGGAAGTGATCAATTTCAGCACCAGATTTCAAGTTATTTAGGGCTTATCTGCATGGCATTGGCAAAGCACATTAGAGAGGTGAGACTCATAAAGAGTTCTAGCAACCCTGTGAAGACTTGTAGGACTATGTTAATGTGATGTAGTCACCTTTTAGAACAAGCCAGCAGGATATACACATAGCGGCTAGAAAACTGTGCCAATCACATCTGTCTGATGCATATTGCTGAACTGTGTAGACAAGCATTTATTTTAATGATGTGTTCAAGTATTTTCTTGGGGGAAAAAATACTGTTTAATCAACTCCTCAGTTGTCCTAACACCTACACAAAAATTTCCACTGACATTAAGGTTTTGGGCTACAAAACCATAGCTGCATGAAAGGTTTGGGTATTTTTTAAATCAACTTTTGTGGCAACCCACATATAATGAAAAAAGCATACTATTTACTGATATTTCTTCTTCCAGCCCCCACCTCCATCACAAAACACAGATTTCTGAATGCCTGAAAACAGAAAAGACATATGGATGGATTGTCCATGCAATTAATAATTTTCCTGGGCATAAATGCCTGATCCCACTTAAAGAAGAATTTGCTAATCAGGTTACTTGAATTTTCCCCGAAATGGGTACAATATGCTGCTAACAAGATGTATCGGATTGCAAGGTAGTTGCAAAATGTTTTTCAACTGTTAGAAAAAAAATTTCTATAATTATTAGGACTGACATTGAGACATATTTTTTTATTGTTGCACTTGAAAAAATAAATTACGTGCTCACTCTTAGGCACTACTTCTACAAACTGTCTATTTTTGAAGAAGTGATAATGGATTACAAAAATATTTTGTGATGGTTTTGATGCAATTCAGATAATTTTTTCCAGCAAGAATCTAATTCTAGAGGGATTACAGAACAAGTTCTTTCTAGGACTTTTAGCCCAAGAAGAAAATTAAAAGCTATTCTCGTGAAAGGAAGCAGTGTTCAATCCTGTTAACTCCATGGCACTGAAGATGATTTCTTCAGGTGTCAAGAAAAGATCTCCAACCAGGAATATGTAAGAGAGTGTAAGAGAGAAAGAGAGATAACAAAATTGTTTTGCTGGACAAAAATATATGCGATTTATGTCTGTCATACAAAAAGCTAAGGATTATATCCAACTCTAGAAGAGATTGCAGACTACCTGTTGTCTAAATGTCAAAAATGCATTGTAATCTTAGCTTTGTAGGGCCTACAGATTTCTGATAGGATCTGAAGTAACTTCTTATACAGAAAATTCATAAGAAGGACCAAAAAAGTAGAAAATAGAACACTATTTGGAGAGGAACAGACATTTTTAAGATAAATTAAAAATTTTAACTAAGGGATATTGTTAAGATTGTAGAGAGTTTGAACATTTTACATACTATTTTAACAATGATTTTCACAGTGTTGACACCTCATTATCATCCTGACTGGATTATGATTGTAAAACTTCAATTAAGTTGCTTTTCTGGGCAGGTGCTGTCTGATCAGATGCAAATACAAAATTATATTTATTCTTTTAGATCTATTAGCTGTATTTGATTTATGCCGACCAAAGTGGGTGTGTAGGGTATAAATGTAGCAGGGGTCAATGTGGGTGTCCTAATGATTCTGCTCCTTGCATAGTGAGGAATTCCAGGAGATACAGATACTTGTTTTTCTCCTTGACAGTTCTGTCTATTTTGTTCTTTCTTGTTAGCTCTCTTATTTCATGTATAAGAACCCTCTATATAAGGCTTATTCTGGCTGTATAGATAATGCTCTCTTTAGTATGTGGATTGCGGCCAACTATTTATTTCATAGAATAATAGAACTGGAAGGAGCCTCAGGAGGTCATCAAGTCCAGTCCCTTGCACTCATGGTAGGATCAAGCACCATTAAAACCAGGGGTCTCAAACTCCTGGCCCGCGGGCCAGTCTGGGCCAGAGCAATTGCTCAGTTCAGCCTGGGACTCCTTGCAGGCAAGGGGGGGGCCTATCCATTACCAAACCCCACTTCTTCCCACCATCACCCTGCCCTCTCCCTGTCATGGTACCCCCATCCTCTGAGCATGTATTTCTGGGGATTGCCAGAGGTACGGGGGTCTGGTACCGCATGGCCTCACAGTTGCCTCCCACCCCCACATTTCTTGTTGTGACAGGAGCCACGGGAAGTGGAGCATATTAGGCGGGCACACTTGCTGTGCAACTCTCCATTTTTCCCATGGCTCCTGCTACTATAAGGAGTGCGGGGAGGCATGACCTCTGCCGCTGCATGGCACTCAGCCCCCCAAAGCTGCATGCCATGATGAGAAGACAGGATGATGGTGAAAACGGGCATGGCTTGGGAGCCAGAATGTACAGTCCCAGCCCACACAATTACTTCAAGCCTGACTGGAGTTTTATGCCCTTGATCTATTCTAGACCATCCCTGACAGGTGTTTGACAAAGCAGCTCTTGAAATTTCCAATGATGGAGATTCCACAACTTTTCAAGACATTTTAATTCCAGTGTTTAGCCACACTGATAGGATGTTTTCCTTAATGTCCAGCCTAAACCTCCTTTGCTGCACTTGAAGCCCATTGCTTCTTGTCCTATTATCAGAGGTTAAGGAGAACCATTTTTGTCCCTCCTCCTTGTACCATCTTTAGGTACTTATAAGCTGTTGTTATATCCCCTCTCAGTCTTGTTTTCCAGACTAAAGAATCCATTTTTTTTCAATCTTCTCTCATAATTCATGTTTTCTAAACCTTTAAGCATTTTGTTGCTCTTCTCTGGACTTTATCCAATTTGTCCATACCATTCCTGAAATGTGGCACCCAGAACTGGACACAATACTCCAGTTGAGGCCTAATCTGTGCAGAGTAGAGTGGAAGAATTACTTCTCGTGTCTTGCTTACAATACTCTTGTTAATATATCCTAGAATGATGTTTGCTTTTTCTGCATCAGTATCACACCTATTGACTCATATTTAGCTTGTGGTCCACTATAACCCCTCAGTCCCTTTCCACAGTACTCTTACCTAATCATTAATTTCCTAACTTATATTTGTGCAACTAATTCTTCCTTCCTAATAGGAATGCTTTGCACTTGTTCTTACTGAATTTCATTCTATTTACCTCAAACCATTTCTCCACTTTATTCAGATCAGTTTGAATTATAATCATACCCTCCAAAGTATTTGCAACCCCTCCAAGCTTGGTATCATCTGCAAACTTTATAAGTGTACTCTCCATGCCATTATTTAAATTGTTGCTGAAGATATTGAACAGTCAATCACACAACTGATCCCTGTGGAGCCCCACCTAATAAGCCTTCCCACCAATACTATTGACCCATTGATACCTACTCTTTGGGAATGATTATCCAACTCAGGAAATGTGCTAGAAATCTCCCACAAATGAATAAAATACAGCCACTGTCCTGGAAAGCATGTAGTCATCTAAAATAAACCTGACATGTAAAAATGATATAGGTAGATTGAGGGAAAAGGCAGTAAGTTCATGTTATTCTTTGAGTGTTATTCTTTGAGTGCATTGCTATTTTTCTTATCAGTTGCTTTCTACTCCCTACCCTATGTTGTAGGGAAACTTCTGTCTGCAACCTGCACTTGTTGATAGTGCATTTCTGGGGTAAATTTAAGGTTTTAATCTGAAACTCTGATTTGTCGTCTTTCTATGTGGAACTTCATGGCTTCTTACCCCACATGTTACTTTGTTAGCTGCCACTTGAGCTAACAGCCTCTTGGTGTAATCACATAGGAGTGCTTTCGTTTTAAGGATTCATGGGCCATGGAACTCACTTCTCACCTTGATTTTTCGGATGGACAGTTTGGTGACCATCAAAACATGTTGCAATACACTCCTGTTCCCCCAGTCTTTTTACTGAAGGAGAGCAAAAGAGGTTGTGATGTATGCTGTGAAGGTGGCCAGGAAAGTTTTCTTTGTTCGAGCACTGTATTTAAGATTCATTAGACATAGTTTGGTAAAATTAGCATTTCAATATACATAGACCACCTGGCGCTTGAGAGATGCAGATGGCAAAATCAAAATGTAATAAATCATATTTTCATTTCTCTATGGTTTTAGGGACTGTGATGAAGGAACGTGCACAGACAAGTCCAACATTTTATATGCTTGGGCAAGAAATGCTCCACCCACCAGACTACCCAAAGGTATGGTGCTCTTTATGGAGTTCCCTTTGTGGGAAGAGCAGGTAGGAAAGGAGGAGTAGCTCCCTGCTTCCTCTCGCAATCTCTTTTTCTCTCTTTCATTAGTGATTTCAGTGGGGTGTAAGTGTACATGCTTCAGTCTCCTTAATTGTGGTAATTAATATTACTTACTTTTTTGGAGCTGATGAACATATTTGGTTGTCTTATTCCATGAAACATTATGGATTATAAATCAGGACTAAAGGAGAATAATATAATAATTAGCTCTTACACAACACTTTTCATACATAGGTCTCTAAATGGATCTACAGTACTTTTCAATGATGTGAAAGCATCATTATACCCATTTCACAGAAGGGAAACTGGGGCAAAGTGAGAGGAAGTAACTTCCAGTGTTCCACAGCAGATCAGTGATGGATCTTGGAAGAGAATACAGGTTTTTTTACTTGTACTTCAGTGCCTTCTCCACTAGAATGCAATGCACTCCATTACAACATGGAGGGAGGGTGAGGGACTGCTTGTTTGTTAGTTTTGTTTTTAAGAAAAAAACAGAGTATAAATACAGTTAGAAACCCTTCACCTCTTAAGTGAGAGTTACGAGATTTTTGTATAGACACATATAGTAGTAGGATCGGTCCATGAGAAATAGTCTGGTCTCTACTTTCACCTTTTGCATTCCTCTGGAAGCAATGCTTGTATAAGGTGGAAATTGTGAACTTGTTTTTTTCATGTCCCCAGCTGGTTTTATTTGTTGTCTGTCCCCTTTGCCTTACTAGATTCTTCTGTAGTGTTCTATATATGCTCGTTTGGGTGGGTGGTAGGAGGAGGGCTGTTAGGAATGTATACATGGAGCCACTGAGGTCAGTGGTCTGAACCAGGCACCTTTGAGGCATCTTGTAATTGCAACATTTTAAATTGTTATTGTTTAAATAAGCTGTGGGCTGGGGACTTACTGGAGAATTTGATGTACATCTCACAAATTTACTTTTTAATATCATGATTGAAACATTTAAAGTTTTAGGATTCATATAAGCATGCTAGCTAAATCTGTTCTGTTGCATTGCTCACAAAATCCTGTGATTTTCTAGCCCTAACCCCATTTCCCATAGTGGGTGATCTGGACCTTAAGTTCTGGGACTTGATTTTGTAGAAATCAACTAGTAGCCTAGAACTGGGAACTTAAGACTGGGAACTTTCCAGGACAGGCATCAGAAAACTGGAGACAGTCACAGCCATAAAGAGATGATTGACAGCCATGTCTTTGTGACAAATACATGGTGTCATTCTTTTCTTTTTTATTCTTCTTTCCCGTGTTTTAGGTGCACTACACATACTTAAAATCACAGATTAAAAAAATTATGAAATGAAAAGAAAAGAGAACACCATCACAGCAACAATAGCTTCTGCTGTAATCTCTCTTACAGATTCAGTTCTATCTTCCTCCAGTTGTGCCATCCTTTCTCATCTGTGCCCCTGACCTCTGAGGAAAAGCTTGGGAGAATAGGTTCATTTTGTAGTGTTGCCTAAGGACCATCAAAATTCCCTCTGGATTAAGTGGAGAAGGTTGAGGAAGATTTTGGTAAACTTCCACAACTTAAAAAGAATTTAACTTGGAAAAGAAAAAATTGGAAACAGTTTTACAGGGAGTTGACAGTCATTAAAATTCCAGTTCTGATTCTTTACAAGATACACCAGAGCTAATGTAGGTAATGGATCCTATTTATAAACCATTCAGTAGCATGAGGGCATGTCAGACAAGCCCCCAAAAGAGAGACCTACTATCTGGTTAGAGGTTATAGTGGGGGTTCCAGCTAAATGTATTTTGGGTTTGGAAATTTACAGATCTGTAAGGGCTTTCTGTACCCAGTCTCTTTCACAGCTTGATGTTCTCAAACAATCAGAGAGCAAATATATGCCTGTATTTTTATATGGCATTTTCCTTTGGATAAATCCCATCAGATTTTCAGTGGAACATTTTCAGTATACTATGTGACATTATTCCAGGACAATCTTTGGAAAATAAACGTATGGAAGGTGCAACTTTAAGGATATTTTTATTTTATTGCAGTCCCTTTAAAATTAATCACCTTTCTTCTTAATCCTCTAGCTTCATTTCCCATAGCTAAGAACAGTATGTAATATCAGAGACTAGTTTTTCTAGAAATCTTGTTATATTAAGCAGCAGGGACATTAATTGAGAATACTCACTTGGATGAAAAAAAGTTAATTGTAGCTACAGTTCAATCCATATATTACAATCCAGGGAGCCAAGTGCTACTAAGTACATGCCAAACTCCGGCTAGCAATTTGTTGCTGTCTCTTAACCACTCAAAACTGCAGATGCTTAAATGAGCCTTGTTTTCCTTATTTTTTTTCTTATTGATATTATGATTGTGCACAGAGATTCTGCAACCCTCCTCACAGAAAAGCTTTGACACTGGCAGTTACTAATCTAGTGAGATTCACAGGATGAATAGGCAGAGATTGCTTTTTCTGCTTCTCTCTATTTTCATTGTTGGGCAAGGTGTGGAAAGATCCTTATCCGTGAGGCTGATGCTCTGTAATTTGTGTTCATTCTTGTTCCTCTGTAATATCTATTACTAATTTGTCACCCCATTGTTGTTTTACTTTGAAACTGGCACATTTTGACAAGTTTCAGGAAAATAATGGTTTTTGCTTTGTTGAATGTTTTGGGGTGGAAAATTAAGTTTATGTTGTTCAAATTTAAGTGTTTCATGCATACCGCTAATTCATTGCCATTTATATCTTGAACTATTAAAATGGGAAATAAAAATAAGCATTATATCAGAATGCTCTGTGGATAATAAAGAACATGTGCATCTTTGTATTTTATAATCCTACCTAATATGCATTCAGCTCCTTGGAATGAAAGAATTATTTGCCTACATCAGTCATCTCTCTTCATTGATGATTGTGATTCAAACTGATGGGTATCAAAACTTTAATGTTCAGTGACACTTGAAGGGCTGTATTTTATTTTTGGATTTATTTTATAACTAGTAGCTTTTTCACTGAAATCTTACAATGAAATTTTCCTCTTCCTCTATTTCCAGTCTTAAACATTCAGTCTTGGACTTTGATGTGGTGTTACCAGTGACTGTTTATAACATATTTATTGTTTCCATAATCCTAATTCATCCTCTTTATTTTAAGGTGTTGGATTCAAAGTTGGAGGAGAAACAGGTAGCAAATATTTTGTACTCCAAGTACATTATGGGGATATCAGTGCATTCAAAGGTATGTGTTTTGGAAATTGTAGTCTATAAATATGATTTCAAATATTCCTTTTTTTAAAAATATTTGATTGTTCCAAAAAAGAGCATTTGTTAACTATTTAGATTATTTCCATTCAAACATCCACTAGTGTGGATAGAAGAAGACGACATGGTAAACACCTAAAAACGTTAACTTTAAAATATAAGCTTGACTTAAAGTTTTCAAAAGAGGTTTGGAAAGGAGATAGACAAGGTTATTTTTTAGTAAAATTTCAAAGAAAGCAACAACAGGCAACCATATTCATCTTCATGTTGGATTTGTAAACAAAGATAGACTCAGAACAACTTAACACTGTCTTTTTTATTTTGTGTCACTTTCAAGTTTATATTTTAGTGTAAAATACTTAAATAATATATCATATTAGAATTCATTTTGTATTAATAAATCTTGATTCTTCTTCCGAGTGATGTCCCCGTGGGTGCTCCACATTAGGTGCTGGGCTTGCCCCGGCGCCGCAAGACGGAGATCTTTAAAGCCGTAGTCAGCTGGAACGCGCATGCGTGGGGAGGGGCGTCTCGCGGTGTTCACGCTCTGCGATCCAGACTCAGCCAGTTCCTCTTCAACCGCCTCAGGCAGCAGACGGAAGAATCATCTCTCCTTCTTGTCCAACCTTTGTGAGGAAAAAAAATTTTCAGCTTTATTTTAGTTTTTAGTATTATACTAAGTTCCTTATTAAGTTCTTTGTTACTACTCGTTGAAAAAAAAAAAAAAAACCCTGTTCGTTGTTAGCTCCAAGTTCTCCCATCCCGTTACCGAGTACTTAGTTTAAAAAAAAAAAAAAAAAAAAAAAAAAAAGAGAAGACAGAGAAAAAGAAATATCAACAGAGAATAACGGAAAAGAGAAATAAAAGAATAGCCGTAAAACCCTCAAGATGCCGGGCTCTCCCGGATTAAAAAAATGTTCCTCTTGCAAAGACCCCATGCCCGTCTCTGACGGCTATGCGGCATGTATACGATGTCTAGGCGAGAGCCATGTTCCACAAAAATGTGCACATTGCTCTAAGCTCACAGCACGTGCCCGCCGAGACCGCGAAATGAGGCTCCGTATGATTTTATTTGATAAGGCCCTCCAACCGCCTGCGCCAGCCTCCCCAACTCGGGACGCGCACCAGCCTCAAAAACAGAGCGCCTCCTCTCCATCAAGGGCTCCCCCTAAGAGACCCAGACCGTCGCCGAGTAGATCTCTCCCTATAACATCTCAGGGCAGAGCTACTCAGAGATCTAAGTCTGATATGGCAGTTTCAAGCGCTCGTCCTGCTTCGAAACCGCCTAAAACGGTGTCCTCAGCACCCCGTCATGCAACCGACACTTCTCCGGCGCGAAAAGTTCTCCTGGCACCTATTTCACCAGCACCGAGGTTGCCCTCGGTACCGTCACATGCCGCATCTACTTCATCGTCCTCTTCAGGGGACTTGATAACTCCGGCACAGGAGCAACCGGAACCGAGATCGGTATGGGACCGTTCTCTACCTTCACGAGCTCGAGATGACACTCCGGCACTGGTCCCACACGCTCAGGACTGACAACCTACGGCACCGCCTCGGGATGCACCGGCTCAAATTCAATCGGCGCCACCTTCCACGCACCCAGTACGTGTTTCCCGTACCGAGAAATATCGCTCGGCACCAGCCTCGACACCGGTGCATATGGCACTGGCCTCGGCACCGGAACGCACAACTACCAAAGCACGTACTAAGACGCATCACGTCCGTAGCCCCTCGCCAGTGCCTGTATTCTCGCCTGCTCCATCTCCATCTCCTCCTTCTCCATCGAGCAGGAGATCACCATGGCGATCTATGAGGTACTCCTCACCAGACAGACTGCCGTCTCCCTTTTTGACGCCTCCTAGACATCATCGAGGTTCCTCCCGCAATTTTTCAGCCTCGCCTTCGCCATTACAGCGCAGATCATACTCCCCTTCTCCATCTATTCAATCGAAAAGGTCGTCTTCGCATTACGATTACACTGCTCATCGTCGTTATACCCGATCCCCGTCCCGCTTCTCCCATTACTACTGGGACCGTTACCACCATTCCCGTTATCACAGAGATCCATCGCCTCTCTACCGCACGAGCCATTACTCCCCTGGATCGCCTCCACGTTCGATAACGGTTTGCTCTTCTTCCAGACATTCTCCTTCTATTCCACCTGCCGGCCAAGCCTTGCCCTCCATTCGTCCGTCTCCTCTTCTCCAGGAACAGCCTTCCACTCAGTCGCAACCTCCTGAAGTTTCTCCCACGGACCAATCCTCTTCTCCCGACGATTCTGTTATCCCTGGAGACACCTCACCACCAGATGACTTGAGGCAGTTCCAGGACCTTTTCAAGAGAGTAGCAGTCTCTCAGGAGATCCAACTAACAGAAGTTAAGGACAAGCAACATCATCTCTTAAAGAATTTACAGTCTGCTCACTCTACCAAATTAGCCATACCCTTGGACGAGGCTATCTTGGAGGTGACTAATGAACTCTGGCAGACTCCTGCCTCTGTTCCCCCCCACTAACAAGCGGGCTGATAAGAAATACTTTGTGCCCCCAAAAGGTTCTGAATTCTTGTTTTCTCATCCACACTCGAATTCTCTGGTGCTCGATGCAGCCCAGCAGCGTGCGAAGACGCCTCAATATAAGTCTGCCACCGCTGACAAGGATTCAAAGAGGCTCGATTTATTTGGGAGGAAAGTATACACCTCCTCAACTTTACTCCTCCGGATCTCAAATTATCTGGCGCACTTGTCAAACCATAATTTTGACAATTATTTGAAACTCACAGATCTTATGGAGGCACTCCCAGAGGCTAAAAGACCCCTTCTTAAGTCGATAGTCCAGGAAGGTTATGCTGCCACTCGTACCAGCCTCCAGATCGCTATGGACGTGGCAGACACTGCAGCGTGTACCACAGCCACCGCAGTTGTCATGCGCAGGGCCTCGCTCCTCCAGTCTGCAGGAGTACCTAAAGAGCTTCAGTCCAAAGTAGAGGACTTACCGTTTGAGAAAGATTCTCTCTTTGGGGATAAAGCGGACTCGGTCTTACATTCCAACAAGGACACGAGAACAACCCTGAGATCACAGGGAATGTACGTCCCTCCCTATAGGAGGAACGTTACTCCCCCTTTCAGAGGCGTTACAACTACTACCATCCCAGACAACACTGGCAACCACAACACCATCAGTTTGACCAACCATGCCAATTTCAGCGACAGAGACCCATACGGCGCCGAAACCAAAGTAATAGGGCGCAACTGCAATCCATCAATAAGCAGCATGTTTGAAACATTGGTCGAGAGTCAGCAACCCCCTCCTCGAAGCGTCGGTCACATCTTTCACCATCGTCTGAGACCCTTTTACGACCAATGGGCAAAGATCACCACAGACGTGTGGGTCTTGGAAATTATCCGCTCTGGTTATGTCATCCCGTTCCAGACCCTCCCCCCCATCCCCATCCCTTTTCAGGGACCCTTCTCACGAGGATCTGCTTCGGGTCGAAATCTCTCATCTCCTCCACATAGGAGCAATAGAGGAAGTGCCACCTCAGTTTCAAGGGAGAGGATTTTATTCCCGTTATTTCCTTGTCGAGAAAAAGAACGGTGGATGTCGGCCCATATTGGATCTTCATCTGTTAAACAAACACATTCAGAAACAACGCTTCAAGATGGTGACTTTAACCGCGATTCTGCCTCCGCTAGAGCACGGAGATTGGTTTGCTGCTCTCGACCTCAAGGACGCCTATTTCCACGTGACTATCCATCCCGCGCTCACAGGAAATTTCTTCTCTTCACAGTAGGGGAGGACCACTACCAATATCGAGTACTCCCATTCGGTCTCGCAACCGCACCACGAGTTTTTACGAAAACGTTCATAGTCGTGGCCTCTTACCTGACGCATGTCGGTCATCATCTATCCTTACCTCGACGATTGCCTGATAAAAGGACGCTCCTCTTCGGAGGCCTCGCACATGGTACGGATCACGATCGACACTTTCCTCTCATTGGGTCTTCTTCTCAACGAGGACAAGTCCACCCTAGTACCTACTCAGAGACTCGAGTTCATAGGTACCCTCCTCGATTCAGTCACAGCAAGGGCATACTTACCTCTACCCAGATTTCAAACACTACAGAGCTTACTGGATCAGCTTCTCTACAGTCGCTCAGTGCAGGTAGCAACAGTTCTCAAGTTAATGGGTCACATGGCCTCCACTACTTATGTCGTTCCTCACACCAGGCTCCACTTTCATGCTCTACAGCATTGGCTAACAACAATATACGATCCCGTGAAACACAATGTGGGCAAATGGGTATCCGTTCCTACCACCGTCAAGTCTTCCCTCCAGTGGTGGACAGTAGGCAACGATCTACTATCCAGAACGCCTTTCCGATACCCGTCACCGAGCGTCCATATCACCACCGATGCCTCTCTCATCGGCTGGGGTGCTCACATGGGCAACCTAACCGTGCAAGGTTGTTGGTCTCCTCAGGAATCAATTTTACACATAAACCTTCTCGAACTAAGGGCCGTTGCCAACGCTTGCACACACTTTTGTACACGCCTCCGCAATTCCACCGTGGCCATTTTCACGGACAACGTAGCCACCATGTTCTATATCAACCGCCAAGGGGCTGCACGATCCCGCTCTCTTTGTGCGGAAGCAACCCGACTGTGGAATTGGTGCATTGCCAACGGCATCACACTCGTGGCCTTCTACTTACCTGGCGTCAACAATGCTATGGCCGATTCCCTCAGCAGGAATTTTGCGACACAACACGAGTGGGAGATCGATCGCCATGTGCTTCACTCTGTATTTCGCTGCTGGGGATTTCCTCAAATAGACCTTTTCGCCACGGCCGCCAACAGGAAGTGTCACCGCTTCTGTTCCAGGGCAGGCCTAGGGCACCACTCGCTAGGGGACACCTTTCTCCTGGACTGGAACGCTCCCCTCATGTACGCTTTTCCCCCTATCCCACTTATCTTCAGAGTCCTCCAGAAGATCAAGTCCGACAAATCCTCGGTCATCCTCATAGCACCCGAATGGCCTCGCCAGCATTGGTACCCAATTCTGTTGCTCCTGGCACAACATCCACCATATCGGCTACCACTAATGGACAACCTCCTAACACAGAGGCGAGGTTCCCTCCTTCATCCCCAACCGCACACACTGCATCTGTCCGCCTGGTACCTAGTTGGCTGAATGCTTCGGAAGCTCTCTGCTCCGATAGTGTTCAGAATGTTCTTATACATAGCAGGAAACAAAACACACGAGTCACTTACCTGTCAAAATGGCGTCGCTTCACTTCCTGGTGTTCCGACCGCGACCTTGATCCCCAAATTGTCCCAATTCCTCTCATCTTGGACTATATGATGCATCTACAAGAAAACGGACTGGCTTTAGCGTCTTTAAGGGTCCATCTCGCGGCACTAACTGCATTTAGACAGCCAATAGGGGGAATCTCGCTCTTCGCTCACCCTGTGACGAAGCGGTTTCTTAAAGGTTTAATGAATCTAAACCCTCCTGTACATTCCCCCACGCCTTTGTGGAATTTGGACTTGGTACTCTCCACTTTGACGACACGACCATTCGAACCTCTGGCTACCATATCTCTCCAGACCCTCACCCAGAAACTGGTTTTCCTGATCGCCATCACGTCGGTGCGTCGAGCGAGTGAAATCTCTGCACTGATGGCGTCGCCTCCGTACACTGTCTTCAGTAAGGACAGTGTTATTCTGAGACACCACCCGACCTTCATCCCTAAGGTCTGCTCGCAATTCCATCTTAATGAACCCATAGTTCTACCGGCCTTTTACCCAAAACCTCATACATCTCCTCTCGAGGCCACCCTTCACACCTTAGACGTACGCAGGGCCTTAGCGTTTTACTTGCAGCGCACTAAACCCTTTCGTAAGACCGATAGATTATTACTCTCCCTGGCAGAACGATCCAAAGGACATTCTCTCTCGTCCCAGAGAAATTCTAAGCTAATTGTCTCCTGTATATCACAATGCTATGCTCTACGTAATGTTCCCTTGCCTCAATCCCTTAGAGCCCATTCTACTAGGGCAATAGCCACCTCTACTGCATTCCTTAAAGGTGTCCCCCTTGCCGACATTTGTAGGGCGGCCACCTGGTCGTCTTTCGACACATTTGCTAAGCACCATGCCATTCACTCCAGATGGTCCTCAGATACTTCTGTGGCTACCGCAGTGCTTTCCTCCTTACATACACAGTGACTTCCGAATCCCACCTCCGAGGGCTGCAACTTAAGTGTGGTTGTATATGTATGCAAATATTTATGCAAATATATGCAAATAGTTCCATTCACACTGACGGGCATGAATACAAAGATAAAGGCAAGACTATACAACGCATAGGCCCCATTTAAGTCCGTTCTGCTGATATTAATAAAATGCAATATTTACCCGATTTCCACCCATATGACAGCACTTTTAATGAGCAGTGACAGTTCAGCAATTTAACTACTAAAACACATACCAACAGAAGATCATTATATTGATTACTTTTTTGTTTTGGCTTCACAATTTTAACAAATCAAACAAAAACTGCCAATACAGTATTTACTGAAATATAAGTACAATCAGTGTGAAGTTAAAGGCACCAAGGGGAGAAGTGGCATGGCTAGAAAAGGAACTCAGGAATCCTGCTTCCCAGAATCCCTTCCTTTCCCCTGCCTGCCCCACCAAGCACCAGCTCCCACAGAGCAGAGACTGGAACCCCCAAATCTAACCAACAGGCCCACTGCCCACCTACAGGAAAGGAAAGAAGTCAGAAGTTTTAACGCCCAGTTCTTTGCTCTAAACCAGTGCCCCTGCCCTCCCTCAGAACCAGGCACCTTCCAGCCCTCCCGCTCCAACCCAATGCCCTTCCCCTCCACTAGAACCAAGTACCTCCAACTCCAACCCAATGCCCCTGCCCTCCCCCAGAGCCAGGCACCCCCAGCCTCCCTGCTCTAACTCCATGCCCTTTCCCTCCCACAGAGCCAGGGACATACATCTCGCAGGGTGGAGGATAACGCCCTGGGTCTCACTGGAGCCACACGCTTTTCCCTCCAGGCTCTGGGACCCGTGCGCAGAGTGGCCATGAATGGTCCAGGCATGTGGCTCCCAACATTCTATTGAAGGCACGTGCTGCTGCCCCCACCCTGATCCCCTTTGCAGGGCAAAAAAATCCCAGACATTTTTTGCCTTTTAAAAAGCCTAACGGTGATTTAACATGTGAAAACAAGGACATGTCCAGGAAAAACCAGACGTACGGTAACCCTACCCAAGCCCCAGTGCAGACCTTTCTCACTCCGGCCTTGCTGCCTGGCTCCGCCGCCGCCTCGCTCTCTCACTGCCGCTGCCTTGCTACATGCCTCTCTGCCCAGCTCCCTCGCAGCCTCTTGCCACCGCTGGCAGCTCCTGAGCATGCACTGGCAAGGCCTGGCTCGGGGAGGCGCTGCCACTGTGGCAGATGCGGCGAGCGTGCTCTCCTGTCACCTCTTGCCGCTGCCACCTCTTGCCACCCCCTCTGCTGGCTGGCAGCTCATGCAAAGGTGGCTTGATTCAAAGCTGCATGGCTTGGCTTGCGGCTTGATGCTGCCGCTGGAGCCCCAGCAATGAGGCATGCAGGCGGCCAAGGAAGCAGCTCAAGGCACCGCAGGCCACATGCAAAGGGGCCACGGACCACATGCAGCCCGTGGGCCACATGTTGAGTAGCCCTGATCTAAAATACACACTAATCCTGTAAGCATCTATGAGACTTGGAGGACCATACATTAATATTTGTTATACTTTTTGTGAATTTATGTAATATGAGAGACAGATACCCACCTTGCAAGCCTCCTGTTTTTCTGAATTAGGAGTTTTGTTCTCTAGTCACTAATCAAAATACCAGATAGTGACTTACCTGTTTACCATTACCTAAATGGGTAAACTGTTTTTGATACACTTATCTAAACAGCACAAAAACCCAGTTCATGTGAGGCATTAGTACAAATAGCTATTCAAATATTAATCTTTGTCAAAACAGAGCTATGATTGGTCTTGATTAGGTAGTACAGCTACGATCAAATTCAATAATAAGTTTGGATCCTAAAAGTAAGTTATTTGTAAAATCTTTGAGGAAGGATCATGACTTCGTTGTTTTGGTTTGTCAAGTGCTATTTATGTTTACTTTAGAAATCCTTAAAACATTCATCTTTGCTAAATTGGATCAACATGTATTTAAAACTGTCAATTTTGTATGTTAACTACATGCTTTAGGTCGAATGATTTCCCTTTTTAAATGGTAAATCAAAGTTATTTTTCCTTTTGGTGCAGCATTACGAAATAACTTAAAATATATTTCTTGCTAATATTTTGTCAGCTTAGTTTTATTCCCTGTTCTTAAATTAACTAGCCAATTAGCCCGTCATAAAACGGGATTTTCAGGTCTCTCCTCCATGTCGGTCTTCTCTCCTGAGCCTCCAGTCTCTCGCTCCGTCTCTCTCTCTCTGTGTCCCCCTCCTACTGCCTCCCCCCCCTCAGCTCTCCTCCGCCTTCTGCCTCTCTCTCTTTCTCTTCTCCTCCTCCTGCCTCTCACTCTCCCTTTCTCTTCTCCTCCTCCTCCTGCCTCTCACTCTCTCTCTGCTCCAAATCTCTTTCTCTTCTCCCCCTTGTGCCTCTCACTCTTTCTCCACTCTCCTCTGTCTCCTCGCTCTCCTCTGTCTCAGCTGGGCCGCCGCATGGGAGCAAGCGGCGCAAATGGTCTCTCTCGCTCTTCTCCTCCTACTGCCTCGCCCCCTCTCTCTCTCTCTCTCTCTCTCAGCTCTCATCCGCCTCCTGCCTCTCTCTCCGTCTCTCTCTTTCTCTTCTCCCCCTCCTGCCTCTCACTCTGTGTTTCTCTTCTCCTCTTCCTGCTGTGTCTCTCTCACTCCCTCTCTCTCTCTCTCTCTCTCTCGCTGTCCTCTGCCTCCTCCATTCTCCTCTGTCTCTTCCATGTCCTCTTTGTCTGCTCCGCTTTCCTCCTTTTGTATCTGGCGCCCCTTTCCTGACGTCAGAGACGCACGCTCGTCCAGGCCCTGCCCTCTGGCTGTTCCCTCTGGACAATGCTGTTGCCTCCCGCCGTGGTGCTCGGCTGACTTCTGCGCCGCTCAGCCGGGCCGCTCCATGGGAGCCAGCGGCCGTTTGGGCCCCGTGCTGCATGGGGAGCGCGGACCCCAAACAGCCGCATGCGCCGCTTTCTGCGGAGCAGCGCAGAAGTTAGCCGAACGCCACGGCGGGAGGCAACAGTGCCGCCCCAGAGTGAACAGCCAGCATTTCAGCGTTACAGGGTCACAGACATTGGGCTACTATATATATGACATTAACAAGGACTTTAGAATCTTCAGTACTGGATCATGAGATCAAAAGCAAACTAACTTGAACCTGCCAAGATGAATACCAATTTCAGAAACAGTTTGAAATGTTACCCTCTTGCTTTACAGTAGAATACTTAGCAACCTTCCTCCACCCCATTCATTATATTTCTGGTGACAATGATATGGTTTTTAATAGAAAATCCGTGACTATAGTTGTAAAAAAGATTTTGATTATTTCTTTTTTGTAATCTCAAGCATAGTTAATGTATTGTTAACTGGTATCAGTGAGCATTTGGATTTCATTTTTATAAATCACCGATTAATCTGTTTTCTGGATAAGATGAAATATATATAGTAGCAGAGTAACTAAGGCAAAACTTCAAAAAGAACCTCCCATAAAGTATCTTCTTCTGATATTTTCCAGATATGCATTTATTTTTCCACACTTGAGTACTGCTTGCAATATAGGATGGCTTCATTAGCCATATGGACTTCTGTTATCCTTGCACAAACCAAACTGTACATCATTATACTGCCGGGTTTTAGCTATGATGTATTATCATGTAGATTCTGAACATGGATATGAATGGGAAGATGGGAAATACAAATATTTGTAGGTTCTAAAGCAGAAAACTTGAATTAGGTGAATTGCATAAATGTATACAGTGGCATAAAAGAGTAAAACTAGTTGCTTAGGAACAAAAAAAAGAAGTTTATGCAACAGGAATGGGGGAAAATTCTAATA
Source organism: Rafetus swinhoei (assembly GCA_019425775.1). NCBI lineage: Eukaryota > Metazoa > Chordata > Testudines > Trionychidae > Rafetus > Rafetus swinhoei. The sequence continues at coordinate 64,773,066 of CM033427.1, forward strand.
GCAAGATATAGTAACTTATAAAATCAAATAGTCTCCCAATAGTGAAAACTCTGTCACTTCTAGTACTTAAGAATGGATTTCAGTATACAAAGCTTTTGGAAACTGTACTATAGAAAACCATTGTGCATATGCAGGGAGATGTACTCAGTGATTTAGTAAGTTCCTAGTATTTGTGTGTGTGTGTGTGTGAGTGAATAGTTGTGATATGAGGGGATATAAGGATTTAAAGCCTCATAATTAATTGGCAAAAAAAAAAAAGTCTGCACAAATGGAGAGTGCAGTAACTGTTTTAATGTTATGTGGACAATGGGAGGGTATATTACACAACTGTGTCTTCTCTTTCCTATCTGTGCCCAGAAGGAATCTGTTTCTACCTCCAACAGTATAGGTGAGCTAGTGCAAACCTTTGGGAATCATCACTTGCCAAAAAGAACTTATTATTAAAATCACAGCCCTCTGAAGAAAGTCTGCCCTTTGTTATTGCTTAGGGAAGCTGAGAGTTCTATTTCAGCATTAGGTACAAGTCACATGTGGGATTTTTTTTCTAAAACTTCTAATAATAAAGCATGTGTGGGGGGTTTTTTTTAATGGAAAACAATGAACACCTGAAGTTACTTGTCTGTTACATGCTAATTTAACTTTCTTCAATCAGGGAATGAATATGCTAGTTTAATATCACATTTAATAAGATTTTTGTTCCTCTTCTTTTCCTGTACATGGATGACACAGCTGCTGGTGCCCCTTGACAATTCTGACATGGTGCAAGGGACAATGGGTTCTTTTGGGAGAATGGGGCTTTACTTGTTGAGGCTATTCTACAAGAAGCCATTGGGAGATGTCTGGGAACCCAGCTGGGTTGGTGAGGAAGGTGGCAGCCAAGCAAATTACAGATGCCTCCTTGTGGCAGATACTCCATAGGGAAATCATCCAGGGAGCAGATAAATGAACTAAAAAGGACTTAAAAGGTAGAACTGATGAAGGAACAGCACAGAGAGTGGGCTTGGGGACTTCTATGATTGTTACACAGGAAGCCAACACTCCTGCATTCTTACAGCCCTACTTAACCCTCCTTCAAGGGGGGTGGATATTAAGGTACAAGCCATGAATTGTCTGGAGGGTGGGACCTGGATGGAAAATGTAGGGGGCTTGGTGGAAGTCTCAAGTAATGTTTTGCATGAAAATGGATTTTCCTGCACAATACATTTTATCTGTTGGATAGTTCCAGTCATCTATATAGTAAAGTTGCAGTCTGGTTAAAATCCATATCAGGTGTTTCCTGTCCTCCTTTTGGCATACCCAGACAATAAGATTTTTGTTCTTCTTCTGTCCTTTGTCGCATAAATCATCACCACAATGAATTTAACATGTACAACCCATTTTTTCAAATTTCCAGTGTAAGGTAGCTGAACAGGTTTGGGGGGAAGATTATCCGTATTTCTATTAACCTCAGTAGCTCTACTTTTTATCAATTGCTGATGGGATTGCTGGGTGCTACTGAAGTTTTTAGAAGAGAGAGATTAAAATAAGAATGACGAAGTACCATCTGTTCTGTCTTCAGTACTTGTACTGTGTGCTCCAACCTTTTATTTTTGACATGCAAAATATTTAATTTTTCCTCTGTGAGCAAAAAAGACTTCTAATTTAGCTTGCTTGTGATAACCCCATTTTGAGTAGGGAAAAATGTAATCTGATATAATTCCTTCTAAACCTTGATTGCTCTTTTCAAGCAGATTTAATGTTGAGCTTCATGAAAAGCTTTAGAAATATTTTTAGCACTTCAGAAATGACCCAAAAGAAACTTGTCTTATATATGCCAAGACTTTAACTGGTAAGAGAGAGATTTCCAATTTTAAGACTATAATAGTTGCACTTTTTTACAAAGTAGTGCGCATATAATGTGTCATAATTCAGCATGAAGGATTAAGTGTATTCATTTAATTCATGTCATCTGGCGCTTTCTCAGTAATGAGAATAATAGGAACAGACCACGGATTCAGTAGCAGTATTCAGAGTTGAGTGTACTGTGATATAAGACATTACAAATATACTTTTTTACTGGCTATATAAACATTAAATATTTGGTTCTAAATGTAGTAATGAATGACACATATTGTAATTATTAAACTGGGCACCCGTTTATACTTTCACTCTTTTCTTTCAAAATACATGTATGTACCTGTACTGTAATTTTCAACCGATTTTCAACTATAAAAGTGTTTCTGATTTCATGTTACTAATTAATAAAAAATTATGATGCTTTTCTCAGAAAAACCCAAATGATAAGGTTGCCATATTTAGTTTTTTCTTCAAGTGCTTGCTCATATCTGTTCTAATTAGGTGTGGATGTCTGCTGGAAAATTTTACCCTAGCTGCTACCCATCGAGTTGGCTGTAAAGCAGCTTGAATGGTGCTGATGTGACACCCTATGTATGACTCTTCCAGCCTGACCACCCCTCAGTTCCTTCTTACCGCTATTGACGGCTGTTGGAACTGTGTCATTCTTGCATTTCAAGTGTCATTTATACCTAGCATTAATAGTTTAACAACAGTTAATAATTAGTTTCTGTGTAACAGCAGGAGCGAAAGGATTTCCCCTTTTCACCTGTGTCCCTTCAGGGGCATGCCAAAGTCCCAGGGCTTCAAGCCACACAGTTCTTGCCTTAAATCTATGTCAACAAGTGACCTCCAAACCCACTACTCATGTCATTGGTGCCTGGGGAAAGCTCATCAAGCAGACGAGTGCAAGATCTGCAAGGCCTTTAAAACTCAAACCAGAAAGGAGTGGGAATTTCAACTAAAGCAGCTCCTGATGGAATCTGCTTTGAGACTGCAGAGGCAGGACCTGTCACTGAGTGCCTCGGTCTGTAGTGCACTGCTGTCGGTCCTGGGACTGGCACCAATGAAGGACTCTCAGCACACATGGTCCCCAGAGACCTCTACCTGATGCCGATTGCACTCCCTGGTGCAGTCATCCAGCATGGCCAAGGCCTCCTCATTAGAGCCTCTCTGTCATCTGCATCTGCGGGTCCTGATGGTCTTCAACCCCAAGGCACAGGGGTGCCAGGCTCCTCTTGTGCCACAAGCACAATCATCTTAAACTCCCCAAGGTCAAAGGCAGGCCTGTCAACCACACTGGATACGTTCAAGACTGCTTGGGGCCTCATTTTGATGACCCAGTCTCCTCCTTGGAACAGGCCTTCTATACCCTTCTGACCATGCTGGGGCCCCATGCTCCAGCACATCTCAGTTTGGAGACCCAGCAGTGCACGGTCATATTTGCAGATGGTCCTCCCAGAGCCGCTCCCACTCAAGAGTTTCTGTGGTAAGCCAATCCTGGTCTGGTTCGGTGTTGTTGTGTCACTGTGACCATTCCTGCAGTGACCGGTGCTGAAGGAGCTCATGACACCAGAGATGCTAGTGCCACTGAAGCTGTAGTTCGTTTGAGCACCAACAGTACAGCCAGAGCCCTTCTCTGCACCATCCTGCAACCCAGCACTGCTCTGTGGAGCATTGTTCTTTCGAGTGTGTGGCATCGCCACAGCACCATCCTTTGCCTCAGTGCTTTTGGCAACGGTCCCACTCATGATCTCACTGGTTCTGCTCTTCTCACCGGTCTCACTCCCAACACTGGTACCGCTCCCAGCACCGGTCCAGGTCTCTCTCTGTATTGTTCCAGGTCTTGATGCCGGCGCTTGTCCACGTCCAGGCATCTTTCGCCTTCCGAGCAACTGATGTGGTCTCCATACTAGTTTTACGGTCCCTTTAGTGATCTAGATCCCTATGAACAACGCTGCATGAACGTTGAAATCTGGCATCGAGCACTTCTTTCATGATTTCTAGCTCAGACCCACCCTGACCTTCCTGCTCAGGTTCTCAGCCATCTTTCTAGAGGGAAGCCTCCATGGTCTCAGATTGGACCATTCTAGCAAACCCTCATCTCCCCAGTGATTTGAGGGGCATCCCAGTGGTCTTCCCAGTGGCAATTCTGGACTCAATGGGTGTTTCACCAGGCCCAGGGCACATTGCCTGCTGGCCCTCCTTCATCTCCTTTCAAATCTAGGGACCCAGAGGCAACTATTAGCTACCCTCCACAGCCAGATCCTGAATCTCCAGTTACACCTCCTGCAGCGAACCATAGCCCCTCGGCCCAAACTCAGGATCAGTTGGGGATAGGCATGATGCAGGCCCACTGGTGGCCTCTTCGTCATCTTTACCAGATGAGGCAGTGGCAGGCACCTCCAATACAGGCCCTCCCTCCATAGACTACAGGGCTTTACAGGACCTGCTCCAGAATGTTGCCCTTAGTCTAAACCTTCAGGTGCAGGAAGTAATAGAGCAGGATGACCACATGGCAGATATACTGGCTCTTGAAGGCCTTTCCCAGGTGTCCTTTCCAATTAAGTCCATCCTGACCTCAGCTAAGACCGTCTGGCAGACCCCTGCCTCTATTCCCCCAATGGCCAAGAGGGTTTGAAAAAAGTACTTTGTCCCTATTAAGTGCTTTGAATACCTGTTTATCCACCCTCCACTGTTCTCCCTGGTGGTGGAGGTGATGAAAAGGAACGAGTGTCAGGGCCACCAGGCTCTGGTACCAAAGTCTAAGAACACAAAGCACCTCAACATATTTGGCTGGAAGGTCTACTCTATGGGGGGACTGCTACTCTGGGTAGTGAATCAGCAAGCTATCCTGATCCACTATAATTACAACTCCTGGTCCTCTCTACTCAAGTTTAAAGACCTCCTGCCTCAGGAGTCTTGGGAGGAGTTTGTAGCCTTTGTCCAGGATAGCAAGGCAGTCTCCTGCACTTGCCTCCAAGCTTGGTTGGACGCTGGAGATTCGACAGCACACATCCTGTCCTCCAGCATTGCAATGCAGTGGGTTGCCTGGCTACAGCCTTCGGGCCTTCCCCTGAGGGCTAGCAAACTATTCAGGGCCTTCCCTTTGATGGAGTGGGTCTCTTCATGGACCTAATAAACTGCATAGCCTCAAGGACTCTTGTAATATGATGAAGTCCTTTGGAATGCACATAGCCACTACTCACATTTATTCCATACCAACTCTCCGTCTCCCACTGTCAGAGTAGCTAGCAAGAAGGAACTGAGGGGCGGTCAGGTTGGCAGGGTCATATATAGGGTGTCGCTTTGGCGCCTCTCCTGGGACTCCACAGCCACCCCACAGGTAGCAGTGAGGGTAAAACTTTCCGGCAGCCATGCACACAGCATGCATATGCATAATTGGAATACATATAAGCAACACTTCTCAAACAACAACCGTTACAAAGGCGAGTAACTGTTTTTTAAACATTATTGTTTTGTGGCGAGAGGCCAAAACTAGAGACTACCACATGTGGTCCAAAACACGTGTGGGTTAAAAAATAAAGTTTATCTGTGAAAAGCACAAACTTAACTATACAGAGTAAGTTATGTAAAAACAGTCATGTTTAGTAAAAGGTTATCAAATTAAATCTGAGGAGGGGAGTGGTTTTTTGTTTGAATGCTATTTATGCTCCTAAGCAAAAAAATACATTAAGGTGGCGTTACGGTTGTGAAAGTACATATGATTAAATTAAGGGTGAAAAAAAATTACAGGAATGTCAATTATTCCAAATACAAGCATTATGAAACCAGGACATCTGTTTATCCACTATGACCTCATGTCTCTTTTATAGTTATACCTTCTCAGGATAGAACTGTTCATTCTGTATTTATGGCTTACATTTGTTGTTCCTAGATTGATGACCTTACGTTTAGCCATATTGAAATGCACATTGTGTGCCTGTGCACAGCTTACCAAACACTCCAGATCTCTCTGTATAAATGGCTTGCTCTCTTCCTTATTTACCACTCTCCCAATTTTTTTGTCATCTGCAATGCATCACCAGTGATAACTTTACAGTCATTAATAAAGATGTGAAACTGCACTAGAAACAGTCACTTGACCATGATTTCTCATTTATAAATACATTTTGACACATATTGTTTAACCACTTCTAATCATGTAATGTTTGCCATCTTGATTTTCTGTTGTTCTTGATTATTAATCATGATATCCTAACCACTGGTCTGTTGGCTGTTATGGGGTAGTAGGTTTTTCCTCTCCCCAATAAAAAAAACCCATCAAGAGATCTCAGTTTTATCCTGATGTGAAACAGGAAAAACGTTTGAACTCTTACAATACTCACACAATGGGAAAATAGTTTCCCACCTGGCTCTACTGTGAAGCTGAGATTACTGTTGGATTCTCTGGCTTTATTGACTAGACACCCACACACGCTCCTTTTTGCATCGGCCATCCCACACATCCAGCATGTTTTATGTTGTTCACGTTTCTTCTTGAGTGTAACACTATTCTGTAGATTTTTTTCCATGAGAAGAGTTTGATGGTGTACTACAGTGCTATCACCCTTAGAAGTACAGCAGATAGATGTAGTCCTTGGTTGATGGCATGTGGTTTGTGAAATGTCATTTGGGCACTGAAGACCTACCATAATTTTCCACTAAAACATAAGTAACTATAGAATTTACAGTAGATTATCTGTTGATTTTGTTGATAAGGCTAAAATGAGAGACATTCTCAGCTTCTTGCGAAAATCTTCATGATGATTGACTAGCTGTTGAAAAAATTATATACTTGTGCAGTCTATTCAGATTTAGTAGTGTTTTGACTATTAAGGTTTTATGTTATTCAAAAGAGTGACTGTAAAATTGCGTCATGGAATTTCATGTTTGCATGTCATTATTTTCCATATCTAATGTTCTCTGCTCACAAGATGAAAAGACTGACAGTCTTGCAAGCTTAACTTAGTAATTAAGATCAAGCTAGGTTTCTTCTTTTCATACATCTTCATGACTTAAAAAAAATCTGCAGGCTAAATTATGACCTCACAGATACCTGTGCAACTTTCATTGCCTTAATTCAGTTTTGCATAGGTGAAAATGGGAAAGTAAAGTAAATAATTTTATTGATTGATAAGAAGGAATCGGATCTAGCTGACATTTTCTTAGCTGTGTTAAATCTGCAGAGTTGACAGAAACAAAGAAAAAGGGAAAAAAGCAATATGGTCACATTTTTATCACCGAAGTGACCATATGTGGCTCTGAGTACACATAGGAATGAGATCTGTTGAACATTTTTACAACATTACTTTATCAAAGTATGACTACATTTTAAGTGCCGAAAATGACTATGATGTGATGCAGAGAAAATGAATATGAAGCGCATTTATCAAAAATATAAACTCTACAGGATTTGTGCTTACTATGATCCAAATATAAGGCAACTATTTTCATTACTAAGCTAGAGTCTCTCTTGACTAATAATATAAAAGGAAATTCATAGCTGTTAAATTATTGAATGGAAAAAACACAAATTGTACTATGAATAAAGTAGGAACACATTGGAAATTACAAAGAAAAAATAAACATTTTATCCAAAGGAAGCTGAGTTCAAAGTGAATTCCATAGAGAATTTCATAAACCTCTTTTTAGAAAAATGTAATGCAAAAAAATTTATATTGAATTTTATTTTTAAATGAATTTTAAGTATTTTCATTAGATGCTGAGTGTTTTGGATGAAGAGCATGATTCTCTTGAAAATGTACTGGTCTGTCTGATTATGAAAGCAGAAAAATAAGAATTTTTAATAAAAATAGTCCTGACAGGGTAGAAGTCTTAAGAAGGCAATTTACCAAAGACAGTGTATCAAAAAGGATGTGTATGTAAATGTATAGGTATTAAATTGCCTCTTACAACTTCCCGTACTGGTCTCTGAATCCTATGTGAATATTAGAAATACATAGAATAAAATAATGAAAATGGTGAAGATAGATTTTGGGCCAGGTTTCATAGTTCATACCAATACCTGTGTAGGCGAAATGCACTAAAAAATAGACATTTTTTGTTTCCAACAATAGAAAAGAGCTAGAGGAAGAATTTCCTTGAGTATTCAGTAGATTTGGCTGAGAAACTGAATTTCTTGTCAAATTTTTAATAACATTTTGGAAAACTTTTCAGCCTCATTCAGGATGACATTCCAAAAACTTTAACTTTTTTATGAAAGTGAAATTCTTCAATATTTTGTTTTGAAAACACTAAAACAATCCCGGAAGTTCTGGGAGCTTTGGCTCTGTGTCAACCCTTCTGGTTGTATACAGCCAGGGAAGAGGTCAGGAAAGTGACTTGTCAGGAAACTATCAGAAATTTTGCCTACATTGACATATCCTTTCAGAATATTTTAAATTTTGACAAATCAGTATTTTCTGAAGCAATATCTTTCTATCAGAACATTTCCATCCAGCTCTTATTTAGTAACACATTTCTCTATAAAACCTGGTGAATAGTGACATGAGTCATGCACAATATATTTTCTTTGCTGAATTAAGCACACATTGGCTATTGGACTTAGTTTTAACAATAATTTTTTAGAAAATTAATTGTGATGTGATGATAAAGCAAATGGTCTCCATTTATATTTCAAACCATACTGTTGCATTTTCAACCTGCACCATTGATAAAAGAAGTAAACAGAGGCAGAATTCTTCTTGTTTTGATCTCTGCGGGAAATCCAGGATAGAGAATCATCTTGAAAGAAACCTGCTTCTGAAGTGGATGAATGTATTTTCTTGTATTTGCTATAGGGCAAATGGAAGCTAATAATTTATTTATCCTAGAGCAATGTGTACTTGCTCTGTAGCTGAAAAGCAAAATCAAAGGAGTTAGACTAGCCAGAGTGACAGGTTGGAAAGATGATTTTAAGATTTTGTTAGATTTGTGCAATATTTCACCACAGTTTCTTAGCTATAACAGCATTTATTAGAAAAGCTCTTTTGGAGATTGTGACATGCACTGTCATTTGCTTCATTCTTTTCAACTGTGCTGAACTGAGTGCTCAGCAGCTTTGATAGTTTCAGGGATGTGCATTGTGGGGAGGGAAAGCAGTTGTTAACATTTATCTGTGCAGATATTTTGAGGCTATTTAGCACAAGTGGTTGTATTGACATACAAAAATTAAAAACCTCTCCAGGTGATCACTTGTGCAAGTCTGGAATCTACCCTATCTTTATATTAATTTGCTCTTGCTGTAGTGCACTGTAAGTCAACTTGCTATTATCTACAACAGTGTTTCTTAAACTTTTTAAGACTGAGGAACACCAAACAATATTTTTTTTTATGAGGAAAACCAAGGATTTTTTTGTTGAGGGGAAAAAAAAAGGGCTGAGGAGGAAGCTATTGAACAAAAAAAAAGGGGGGGGTCGGGGGAAAGTTATTGAGCAAAAAAAAAAAAGTCACCAGCCCCTTTAAGGGCGGCGGCCATTTTGAACTCTGTTGTTCTCCACAGCACACCTCTGACTGCCTTGTGTCACACCAGTGTACCACGGAACACAGTTTAAGAAACACTGATCTACAATGTGGTGTTGGGAGTTGAGTAACATGAGCACTTTATCTTGTGGCAGTATGAAGGTTAATTTGTTTGTTGATAGTTGTGAATTTACTTAGGTATTGCTAAATTGAGATTAAAGGGAAACTTCACCTGTTGGCTCAACACGCTGAAAGTTGCGAAGGTAGAAGGCATTTGAGCATGAATAGACTGAAATATGTTTGACAGGTTTACATAGGAAAATTGCTGTGCGTTAAAGGTGAAGGCCAAAATTTTCAAAAGTGACTAGTAATTTGTGTCACCTCTGTTTTGGGGGTCAACTACAAATAGCGCTTTTCCAAGATTTTTGGTGCTTCCTGAAAATCAACCCCCTAAAAGTGTCTCTGAGGTTGGAGCCCCAATCTGAAGTATAAAAATTACTAAACATAGTTGAATATTTGGCCCTATGTAACAAAGGGTGTATCCAAAACATTCTCTGTGGAAACAAATATTTTCAAACCTTTATTATATCTGATGCATAATAATCTATTATACAGTTTCAGCCTTGTACAAGCCGAGAATTATAGCAGTTCAGCCATTTCCTTAATGTACAAAATAGCTAGATTTTTAACACAAATTGTTGAAGTTGGGAAGGTGAACTAGACTACTTCAAGAAAGAATTGAATCATAAAAATTGAGATTGTGGGACAAATGAAGTTGCTGTTAATTAAGGAGATGAGGCCAGGCAAGGTAGGTACTTGTTCTTGAGGATTGTCAGAAAAAATAGAACAGTTTTAATGCCCTAGACATGAAGTGACCTTTCTGTCTGTCTGTCTCTCTTTCTCCCCTTTATTTTATTTATTTTTTCTTCAGTTCTCCTAAACATGATCAAGTAACATTCCTTCCCTAGTGTTTTTGTGATCTCTGACTTTGGTTCTTTTGAAAGAAGCATTTATTTTCTGGTGATTGACAAGTATTGCTTCTTTCTGACATGAAGTATCTTCACCATTTTTCTTTTCCTTTTTTTCTCTCTTTTTTTCCTGAACTTCTACTCCGTAGCTGCTTACTGCATTTTCCCCTCATCTCTAGCTTTCAGTCTCGCCTTTCTCTTTTCTCCCCTTTATATCTAAATTGTGTGTTCAGATTTACCTAACAATATGGAAAATAAATTCTCACTTTCAGTGGAGGCTCCCCTTCAATGTTTATATCAAAATCTTGAGGGGGAGGAGGATATATATATATATATATATATATATATATATATATATATATATTTTTTTTTTAAAGAAAAGATCAGTAGATCGGGGGAAAGACTTCCATGTGTCATCACTCAGTTTAATAGGACAAGTTAATTTTTAAGAGAGTATTTCATCATTTGTGAATGTATTTATGTATTGCTTCCTTATTTGAATGCACTTCCTACACAAAGTAGTTCAGTACTCATCCTGTTCTAAGTGTATTGATGAATATGCTTGTTGCAATAAAATATGAAACATCTGGAGTAAAGCAGTTTTACCCAGGTTTAAAATTCACATGTAATCCAATAATGTAATAGTTCGAAATATGTTTGGAAGGCTATTCCTTTCAACGCATACATGCTAGTGATTTGTATTTTTCCTGGGTTTTATAATTCCCAGCAAATAAGATGTGGTTACAATCAGTATTATATAGCACATCTTTCATTATAACAAGTAGGGCTATCAAGTGATTAAAGAAATTAATCGTGATTAATTGCATGATTAAAAAAATTAATCGTGATTAATCACACGATTAATTGCATGCCCTGCCCCTTTGAAACACTGCGGCAGCGTTTCAAAGAGGTAGCACTGCGGAAGCCCGGGATCAGCTGGAGTCCTCAGCTGACCCCAGGCTCAGTGCAGCTACCCCTTGGAAAGGCCGCCCCGGCATTTCCAAGTGGCAGCCCCGCCGGAGCCCGGGATCAGCTGCAGTCCCCAGCTGACCCCAGTTCCGTGCCTCGCTGCTCCTTTTAGGCGCCACCCCAGTGCCTCAAAGGGGCAGTGCATTAGGAGCCAGGGATCAGCTGGACTGCCCAGCAGATCCCCAGCTCCACATTGCACTGCCCCTTCGAAACGCCGGACCGGACTGGACTGGGGACCACCGGACCAGACTGGGGACTCCAGCTGATCCCAGGCTCCTAATGCACTGCGCCTTTGAAGTGCTGGAGCAGCACTTCAAAGGGGTAATGCAGCATTAATGCCTGCGATTAAGGCGTTAATCCTTCCCTAGGTTAATGGCAGGCATTAACACACATCAGTTGACGGCCCTAATAACAAAACCTTTGTTTTATAAGTCTCTCAGTGGTAAAGTACTTTTTTCCCTCCCTGGGCATTATGATTATCTTACCTGAAGCTTTGTTTAAAAGATTAGTACTAAACCAGTCATGATACAAAAATGTGTATGCTATTTTAAAAAGAATAACCTCCCATCAAAAGTCTTCATTTCTCATTGTTCAAACTGAACCATTCATATTTGGCAAGTTGTTTTCCTGCTTTGTAAAATGGAGAAAGATGGGCCAACAATAATGGCTGATTTTCAGAACGTTGTGGTGGTTTGCAGGATTGTTACTTTGAATGAAATTGTACATGTGGTGTCTGCTAAAACCATATTTCACCCACTCTAAACGAGCATTAAGAGTTACAGAATTCTTTCTATTTCAGGTCTTTCTCCACATTGGTTATGAGATGCAGTCTGAGGTTCCATTTGTAGTGAAAGGATCTGCTTTTCTTATCTGTGTTGCCACTTGAGTTTTCAGATGTCTCTGTTTCCGCTTCAATACACGTTTTTTCCAAGAAGCCTCATTAGACATGGCTTCCTGAACATTTGATGTGACTACAGCAAAAGGGTCTTATCTGGTTGAGAAGCGTGATCAAGATAAGAAAGCTGCATTCAGTTTTGTTTCCTTTACACATATCCAGAAGAGGTTTTTTTGCTTTGTTGCTGTGTGTTAAAGATTCAGCACCAATGACTTGCAGCTTCAGTTTGCGATAGAAATGCCTGTTCGAAAAATGTAACTACAGAAACATACATGCTCAAATACCATGGTGATAGGAATAACTGCGAACCTAGAGAGATTGTTTTGGCAACTTTCTTTACTGATGTAGCATTTTTAATAATTCTTGAGTACACATTACTACAAAAAGAGTTAGTTACTTTTCACCACTGTCCATTTTATACTTTCTCTTACTTTGTATTTTATTTAAGGCAAACTCAAATGTTAGTGAAATAAACCTGAAGTAAAGCTCATCAGTTAATAGCGAGATGTTGTCTGCAATGCAAAATCTAGTTATAAAAAAGGCTATAGACACTTTCATTATCTCACTGTAGCCAGTTTCTATCTAAAGCATTTTCTGTGATAAGAATATATGACTGTAAAAACAAAAGTTAAGTTGGCTAAATACCTCAAACCACTAGATATCAAATTAGTGGGGGGGGGGGGTTAAGATGAAATGTTATGCTTATTAAGCAATGATTATATAAGTTAACGATGTTGGACTTTTTATAGGATGGTGAATTATTCAGTAGTTCTATGAAAATAGACTTATTTTTCTTCAAGTACAGTATGCAACTGCAAATTGTGACTTTATAATGAGGCACCATGGCCATTTCTGTCAATGAATTCTCTTTTAATGGATAAAAAGTTGAGATTCTATTCTACAAAATTATTCATTTTCAGTCATCTTTGCCAAATGTAAATTAGTTGGTTGGGTAGCAAAACTGCTGCTTTTGGGCTTTATAAAATGCCTTCCCCCCCCAATACACATATATATTTCAAGGCAACAAAGTTCTGCATTTTTAAATCCCTGCTAAAAAAAACTGTTACTGATTCAGGCTTGAGATCACTTCTGCTTTTGCTTTAAAATCTAAGCATAGCACTCTGACTTTCAGGCTCCTGTAGTTCTGAACAATAAATAAAATTATTCTAATATTTGCATAGTTCCGAGAATTATGATGAAAATACAGTTTCATCAGGAAGACTGCATGGAGAATAAGTATAACATGTATAGCAAAGAAGTCTCTTATCTTTGACTTTTTTAATCCACTAAGTAAAAATCACTTAACACTTACACTTTCAGTTAAAAGCACTAAAAATAAACTGCTAAACTCCTGTTTCATATTTTGTGCAGATAAACACAAGGATTGCTCTGGTGTAACTTTACATCTGACACGTCAAAGGTAAGTACTTTTAATAAGTTTCATGCAGTTTATCCAAATTTAATCTAGGGATTCCCTATTGCCATGAAAGCAGATATGAATTTTTCACTTAATTCAGTGTCACCAGGTTCAAAATTCTTTTTCACAGCCTGAAATGAACACACTTGAACACAAGTTTGAATGAAATTTTAGTTTTACAATAAAATGAATAATTTGTCTAACAGTCAAATCCTTTTACATTATATAATTTTCTTATTATGCTACACCTAAAGCTAAAAGTTAAATAAACAAGTTGAGTGTCTTTAGGTTGCCATGACCTGAGAAAATACATCATAGAATGCTAAAGGAGTGGACTAAAGAGGTATCTGAGCCATTAGCAATTATCTTCGGAAAGTCAGGGAAGATGGAAGACATTCCAGAGGATTGCAAAAGGGCAAATATTGTGCTCATCTATAAAAAGGAAAATAAGGACAACCAGGGGAATTACAAATTAATCTGCTTAACTTCAGTACCTCGAAAGATAAGGGAGCAAATAATTAAGCAACCAATTTGCAAACACCTGGAAGATAATAGGGTGATAAGTAACAGTCAGCATGGATTTGTCAAGAACAAATCATGTCACGTCAACCTGATAGCTTTCTTTGAAATGGTAACAAGGCTCCCACCCCAGCCTTATGGATAGGGGAGAAGAGATAGATGTTGTATGTCTATACTTCAGTAAAGCTTTTGATGCTGTCTTACATATCCTTCTCATAAACAAACAAGGGAAATACAACTTAGATGGAGCCACTATAAAGTGAGTACAAAACTGGTTGGATAACCATTTTCAGAGAGTAGTCATCAGTGTTTCAGAGTCTTGCTGGAAGGGCATATCTAGCTGGGTTCTTCAGGGATCAATTCTGGGACCAATTCTGTTCAATATCTTCATCAATTTAGCTTATAAACTTTGCTGATGATACCAAGCTGTTAGGGGTTGCCAGTGCTTTGAAGGATAGGATTAGAATTCAAAATGATCTGGATAAAGTGGAGAAATGGTTTGAGGGAAATAGGATGAAATTCGATAAGGACAAATGCAAAGTACTCCACGTAGGAAGGAATCAGTTGCACACATACAAAATGGTAAATGACTGCATAGGAAAGAGTTCTGCAGAAAACATCTAGGGGTCATAGATTCATAGAACACTAAAAACTGGAAGGGACCACAAGAGGTCATCAAGTCCAGTCCCCTGCCCTCATGGCACGATCAAGCACCGTCTAGACTATCCCTGATAGATGTCTGTTTAACCTGCTGTTAAATATCTCCAGTGATGAAGATTCCACAACCTTCCTAGGCAATTTATTCCAGTGTTTAACCATCCTGACAGTTAAGAAGTTTTTCCTAATGTCCAACCTAAACCTCCCTTGCTGCAGTTTAAATCTATTGCTTCTTGTCGTATCCTCATAGGCCAAGGAGAACAATTTTTCTCTCTTTTCTTTGGAACACTCTTTTAGGTACTTGAAAAGTGCTATCATGTCCCCTCTCAATTTTCTCTTTTCTAAACTAAACAAGCCCAGTTCTTCCAGTCTTCCCTCATAGCTCATGTTCTCTAGACCTTTAATCATTCTCGTTGCTCTTCTCTTGACCTTCTCCAATTTCTCCACATCTTTCTTGAAATGTGGTGCCCAGAACTGGACACAATACTGCAACTGAGGCCTAATCAGCACAGAATAGAGCCGAAGAATGACTTCTCATGTCTTGCTCAAAACACTCCTGTTAATGCATCCCAGAATCATGTTTGCTTTTTTGCAGCACCATCACACTGTTGACTTATATGTAGCTTGTGGTCCACTATGACCCCTAGATCTTTCTGCAATACTCCTTCCTAGACAATTGCTTCCCATTCTGTATGTGTGAAACTGATTGTTCCTTCCTCAGTGGAGTACATTGCATTTGTCCTTATTAAACTTCATCCTATTTACCTCAGACCATTTCTCCAGTTTGTCCAGATCGTTTTGAATTATGACCTGTTTTGAATAGTGAACCACAAGCTAAATACGAAAAAGTGTGACACTGTTTCAAAAAATGCAAACACCATTCTGGGATGTATTAAAAGGAGTGTTGTAAGTAATACATGAGAAGTAATTCTTTTGTTCTACTATGTGATAATTACGCCTCAGCTGGAGTATTTTGTGTCCAGTTTTGGGCAACATCGTTCAAGACAAATTGGAAAAAGTCCAAAGAAGAGCAGCAAAGATAATGAAAGGTCTAGAAAATCTAAACAATGAGGCAATATTTTTTTAAAAAATAGGTTTGTTTAGTCTGGAGAAAAGAAGACTATGGAGGTAGACATAACAGTTTTCAAGTACATAAATGTACTTGACAAGGACAATGTACTTACAAGGACAAGTGGGAAAAATTGTCCTCTATAACCACAGAGCATAGAAAGAAGCAATTGATGGTTTAGATTGAACTTTAGGAAAAAAATCATAAATGGATCATTAAGCCCTGAAATAAATTGGTTAGGGAGGTTATGGAATCTCTGTATTCGTTTTTAAGAGCACATTAAGCAAACACCTGTTGAGGTGGTCTAGATCAGTGGTTCCAGCCAAAGACCCACCACATGGGTCGGAAGCCCTGCGTCCTAAGCCCCACCATCCTGAGTTGAAGCCAGAACAACTGGCTTTTTCAAGAAAGCATTTGCAAGTATTTTCTCATGTTGATTCCATTCTAGATGTGTGTTTGCCCATGTGAATGGTTGTCAGAAACTTTTGTCTTAGCGGTATCCATAAGGCCAGCTGTGGTGCCCCCCTGTAGTGCCATATACATGCCATGGTGTATTCAATTCTGCCAGCCCCTCACCCTCTCAGTTCCTCTTTATTGTACCAGCCATCTGCCCAGATTCTTCCCGCCCTTTCCTTGATTCCTTTTCCCTTACCACTTGGCCTGTTCCTGGATTATGTCGGACAGTTCTCACAAGCAGCTCCTCGTTCTGGAGATTGAAAAGCTTCTGGGCTTGGGGTCTGTGGAGAAGGTTTCTTGGTACATGGTAGGGAAAGGATTCTGTTCCCACTACTTCCTAACCCAAAGGGCAAAAGGGGCCTCAGACCCTTTCTGGAACTGTCTAGATTCAACAAGTCTCTTAAGAAATTTAAATTCTGCATGGTCTCCCTGGACTTCATCATCCCACCCCTGGATCCAGGGGATTGGTACACTGCTCTTGATTTAAAGGATGCTTACTTCCATGTCTCCATATTCCCAGGATGCAGATGGTTCCGGCACTTCACAGTGGCCAAACACCACTTCCAGTTCATGGCATTACCCTTTGGCCTATCCTCATCCCCCAGGGTGTTCATAAAGTGCATAGCATCAGTGGTAGCTGGTCTCAAACATCAG
This sequence comes from Rafetus swinhoei, assembly GCA_019425775.1. NCBI lineage: Eukaryota > Metazoa > Chordata > Testudines > Trionychidae > Rafetus > Rafetus swinhoei. The sequence goes on from CM033427.1 coordinate 64,789,967, forward strand.
TGGGTCCTGATCATTTTGTATCTTGACTATTGGTTTATCAAGGAAGATCTCTGGAGCTGGGCAAAGGAATCTTGATTGGTTGTATTCCTCCTACAGCGATCTTGGCCTGTTAAGAAACACAGAAGAGTCTAAGTTAAAGTTAGGCCAGCATGTTGTTTACTGGAGCAGTTCTCTGTGCCACTTTGTCCAGGGCCTTACTTCCTAAAGCGCATTTTCAGGCCATGGCAGACTTAATCTCCCAGATAAAAGCGCACCTGCTCACCATGGCCCACAGGAGTCTGGGACTGTTAAGCCGCATGGCTGTATTCACGTATGTTGACAGCCATGCCTGACTTCATCTGAGGCCTCTGCAACTATGCTTGGCCTCAATTTACATTCCCAGCAGGCACCCCCTAGACCGATCAGTCACAGTACAGAGCCATATCCTACTATTGCTGCTACAAGGAGTTCCTTTCATGCCCCATTCCCATGTCTCACCTTGGTCTCGTATGCTTCAGATCTAGACTGGGGAGCCCTCCTGGGCAAACTCAACACCAAAGGTGGTTGGTTGCAACTCAACCTGGCCCTTCACATCTATGTCAGGGAGCTCAAAATGTTTAATCTGGCCTTCCAGGCTTTCTTTCCCCACCTGAAGGACAAGGTGTTGCAGGTCCTGATGGACAATATGGCCATGATAGATTACATCAGCAGGCAGGGGAACAGCAGGTCCTTGGCCCTTTGTCAGGAAGTGCTCAGCCTCTGGGACATTTATATGTGGCACAACATTCACTTGATGGCCACCCAACAGCCAGTAACCAAAAATGTCCTAGTGGATCACATCAGCAGGACCTCATTTCACCATGAATAGTCACCCCATCCAGAGGTGTTAGGCTTAATCTTCTTCAGGTGCGAGATCTCCCCAGGTAGACCTTTTTGCATCCCAGGAAGTGCCATGTGTTCTGCTTTCTGCTGAGACAACGGATCCCTCTCATATACCTTCCTGATACCATGGTCAGGAGTACTGATGTACTTCTTCCCATCAGTGCCCTGGATTCAGAGGGTCCTGCTAAAAGAGAAGCAAGACAAAGGCATGGTCATCCTTGTGGCCTCAATGTTGCCTTGTCAATGCTGGTTTGGGGCATGCTGTTGAGTCTGTTCTCTGCTCTCTTGCTGCTACCTCTTTGGCTGGATCTGATACAGAACCTTGACAATCTGCTGTCGAACCTGGCAGCACTGCACGTGACAACCTGCCTGCTGTGTGGCTAAGTGGTGGTAAACAAGTGTTCTGCTGGCATCCAGCAAGTCCTGCTAGACAGCAGAAAGCCCTTCATTGGAGTTATCTATGTCGGTAAATGGAAGCAATTTACATGTTGGGTCATGAATCTTCATGTCCATGCAGAAGAAGCCCTACTGTAAAATGTCCTAGACTATTTGCTGCACCTTAAGCTCCAGGGTCTATTGCTGTCTTTGGTCAAGGTGCACCCCACAGCCATTTTGGCATTCCATCTTCAGTTCCCTCCTGCTTTGCTCCTAGGTCTCCTTCCAAGTCACTACAGCTTCAACTTGTTGGCTATCCAAAATCAAAGCATGAACATCTGACCTGCTTTACATAGTCTTCTATAAGGACAAGATCCAGCAGTGTTCACACCTAGCTCTTCTGCCAAAAGTCATCTCCCAGTTCCATACTGGTCAAGACATATACTTGCTGGTCCTTTGTCCAAAGCCTCACACAAAGGGTGGAGAACTCAGGCTGCATACCCTGGATGTCAGGCAGGCATTGGCCTTCTACGTAGATAGAACAAAGCAATTCCATGGTTGCAGACGGGATAAAAGTTATTTGTGATGGTTACGAACAGGATGAAAGGTTGCCCAGTGTTTGCCCAAAGAATATCATTGTGGATCATGGCCTGCATCTGCTACTGTTACGAGCTAGCGAAGCTGCCTCTCCCACTGTGGATAGAGATGGCTTGCTCAATCAGGGTGCAGGCAGCCTTCCTCGCTCAGGTGCCGATCCAAGAAATCTGTTGGGCCATATTCTGATCACCCATTCACACTTTTGCTTCACACTGTGCGCTGACCAGCAAGCTCAAGATGATGCTGGCTTTGGCAGAGCAGTGGTCCTATCTCCAATCTTTGAACTCCGAGCCCACCTCCAAGGATTCTGCTTGTGAGTCACCTAGTATGGAGTTGACATGAACACGCACTTAAAGAAGAAAAAGTGGTTACCTACCTTTTGTATCTGGCGTTCTTCAAGATATGTTGCTCATGTCCATTTCATTACTCACTCTCCTACCCCTCTGTTGGTGTTGTCGGCAAGAAAAACCAGAGGGGCCCTGTGGCCAGCGGCGCCTGATATACTGCAGTATGAGTGCAGCATTCTGGGGGCACTAAAGCAAGCCCTACAGAGACCACCAAGGCAAACATTTCTGACGGCCCTGCACATGAGTGCCATGCACCTAGAATAGAATGGAAATTATCAATACATCTTGAAGAACAATAGTTATGAAAGGTAGGTAACCATTTTCCCCCTTGTGGAATGGAGCCCTGGGCAATTGATGTGCTTGCTAAATGCTGGCTCTGTCTTTTACATGCAGAAAAACAGTTGTGGCACAGCTGGGCCATAGAGATTTTTTAGCATGTTGTGCAGGCCTCAGAAAGAAAAAAGGTTGAGAAACCCCTGGTCTAGATAATATTTAATCCTGTCTTGAGAATATGGGACTGAAACAGAACATCTCTTGAGGTCCCTTCCAGTCCTATGATTTTTCCACCTTGGAAACTGATTTTTTAATAGTAATACAACATTTTACATTTGATATCTAGGGGCCTTTTTTAATTGTTATAGATGTTATAGCCTGCAGAGGACCATTTTAACAATTAATTGGCTTATGGAGCTGTGAGGTAAATGTGATTATTTTTCTGCAGGCAACCTTTGATTGCTGGCATGTATCTTATGATGTCTGTGAATACTGTTATACCACCAGGGGAGAAAGGTAAGAGAGAAACCTATAAAGTAATCTGTGTAATTTTCATCTTCTGACGTTCAACTGTCAAACATGGAAAATAATTTCACAGAGACTCTGAACTGTAAAATCGTAGGTGAGTTTATTCCTAAAATAAATAAACAATTACCTATACTCTTCAATTTATATTGATGTTCCATCAGATTAGGTTCAGAGAGTCTAATAATATGGCGGGGAAGAATAATCATCACTGTAATATAATCTGAAAGTTGTTTTTTATTTTATTTTTACATAACCAGTGGGCAACTATTACAGATATTTTTATCAGCTTAATTCTTACCCTTAACAAAACAAACATGTAACTTACCAATAAAAAGTCTACTTCTTTGGGATAAACAATAGGTGACTATTTATTTCTTTAAAAATGTGATAGAGGTTGGACTTCCCTTGTCCAGCGCCTCAGGACCTGACTGGTCCCGATTAAGGGAGTTTCCGGACTAAGGGAGGTCAGTTCCACCCCTCTGCTGATGGACTCTAGGCTCTCTTGGGATCAGTCAGCAAGCCCAGCAGAGCTCCCCTCCCAGCCGCAGGGCTCCATTGCACTCCAACCCCTGGGCTCCCGGCAATGTGACCAACCCTGGGGCCAACAGGGCTCCCGCTGTCAGAGCCCAAGTCCCAGGAACTCCCACAGGGCTGAAGCCAGGAGCCATGGAATTGAAGCCCTGATTTTTTGCATCCCCAGTGGATCTGAAGCCTGAAGCAGCAGAGGTGAATTCTGGAGCCTCAAACCTTGAATCTTGTCACAGAGCAGAAGCACTGAGCACATGGCAGAGTTGAGAGAATACACAGTGTTACCCCCAAAATACTATGATGAAAGAGCAGGGCAGTCCTGGGAAGATCCCTCCTCCGATTTCCTTTGCTCCCTGTTCTCAGCCAGATAGGAGTCAGGAAGCCAGAACTAGGTTATGCCGAACAGCTGCTGTTCTCTGGCTGGTACCATGGAGCAGGCATCCCTGGCTCATCTCCTGCAGGTGCCCTAGATTGAAGCTACTCATCAGCTCCTTTGATCATACAGTCAGTAAGAGCCACTTGGGTGGGGAGACCTGGTTCTGTGGCTGGCAGAGCCCTTGGGGAACAGGAACCAGGAGCCCTCCCAGTATACTGCTACCTCTCTCCCTGCACCCTGACCTACCCCTGTGCCTGCAGGCCACTCGCTACCCTTCTCCCTGCATCATGAGCTACCCCTGTGCCAGCACACGACCCCTACTTACTCTTCTCCCTGCACCTTGAACTGCACCCCTTAGTGCACACAGCCCTTAGCTACTCTGTACTCTGAGCTGTTGTCAGACTTTTTTTGAGCTGGGAGTTGTAACCTTTGTGTTATAATTTTTGGTTGCAGTGCCCTCCTCTTGCTCAGTTAGGCGGGTGACCTTGTGAAGCGAGTCGGGGGTGGAGATGGCATTTCCTTCCGGGACTGTGCCAGGCAAAACTGGCTCAAGCCCCACTGGCTCCTGCCCACCCAAAATAGAAGTCAAACTATACCTATGCCTACCCTTCCCCCCGTCAACCCAGATCTCTAATTTTCCCCCTCCCTCAGTGTGCCCTTGGAGTTTTTATAACATGTTGTGACAGGCCTCAGAAGGAAAAAGTTTGAGAACCCCTGGTTTACAGAAGGACCCTGTAGAAGAGCTGTCTGCTAGGCAGATCATGTATGCTATTTCCAAACTTGTATGTTTCAGTGAAGTACAGTAAAAATCACTTTCCTTAGTTGCATAAGGAGCATTTTCAGATGTTTTATTACTATTTGTTTTAACAGTGGTTGATGCAGATATCGCCTGCCGTTATCAACAGTATCCAATGCACCTCTTTGCCTACAGAGTTCATACACACAGATTAGGTAAGAGTTTGTCACTGCTGTTATATCAAGTATTTGCCTCTGTTTTATAACTAATATAGCTAAAATGGCTTAAAAATTCGAGTTAAATATAATCTAAAAATCTTATTACCACATTATTTACACTTGAGTAGAAAATTTACATAATTGTTTAAAATATTTCTTCCTTTAATAAATCATTATGTTAATTTAAGTAATACATGTTTAATAAAAATAACAAATACAAAATGTTGATTTTTCCTAAACTGTTTATAGCTGACATTCATGCACTCATACATGTTTATTGTAGGTCAGGTGGTAAGTGGATACAGAGTGAGGAATGGTCAGTGGACTTTGATTGGTAGACAAAGTCCGCAGCTACCACAGGTTTGTTTATTTTTTTTCTTGTTTTGCTGCAATATTATGATGCTGACATCACAACATAATACATCTGAACCACTGTACTCTGGGTTACCCTAATGCAGAAACCCCCATGATACAGAGGAGGAAGTGTTTCTACGTGCTGCTGGTCCCCCTCTCCCTAGCTGGGAGAACAGCAGCACAGTGATGCACTTCCCCTGTGGCTTTTCCCCTGCCGCTCCTATAGCATCAAAGGGTGCAGTGGAGGGTGCAGAGCCACGTATGCCCCCAGAAGTGGGGTGCCAGGTGAGCACTTCCCTCAAATCCAGACCCTTCAGTGTCCTTCCTGGCCTGGCAAAACCTGTAATCCAGCATACTCTGTCTCCCAGGGTTACCAAATTAAAGAGGTTCAAGTGGTTTTTTTTTTATTACACACATTGATTGCTTTTGGCTATTATGACACTTGTGCCGCTGTTCTTTCCTCATCCCGTGCTACTGGCAGGAAAGGAAATAAAAATGATAGAAAAAAGTTTCCCTTTTATCTCTTTACTTCTCCACTCAGTCACTTCTTCACAAAGGAGAAGAGCTCTGGCACTGACAGGCTGCTTTCTCAGCACTGCCTTGCACGTATCTAGTAATGCAGGGAGCAATCTTTTGAGCAAGATTCATAATTCATTGTTTTATACCTTTGGCACATTTTTACCTTTTAAAACATTGTGAAGTTGTCTCAGAGAGTAGAACAAACAAAACTACCAATTGTTTATTCACCAGTAAGCTAATACATTGTGTTCAAGTTTTTTGCTAATGAATGTCACTAGCATGATTTTTGCTGAGACCCCCATAGTGAGAATCACTGAGAGAGAGGTGCAGCACTTAAAGTCGTTTTAGTGTTTTGGGAAGTTTAATGTTCCGTTTGTTACTTTCACTAACACTGGTTTGTCATGATAGAATTATGTTAATTGTTTTGTAGATCACTTTTGAAGCATTTTAATTTGAAGCATTTAGTTAGGCTTGGTCCTGCTTTGGGCTAGGGGGCTGGACTCAGTAACCTCCTGGGGTCTCTTCCAGCCCTGGGATTCTAGGATTCTATGAATTTCTGACTCTTAACATTCTTTTGTGTGCATGCATTTTAATATAGAAAATGAAATTATATATATTAAAAATGTTTAGCAGATAAAATAAAAAAAGAGAGGACATCACTATTGAGAATGTTCACTAATTGTAATTGTACCATTTTCCTTGGATTCCCTTTCAGGCCTTCTACCCTGTGGAACACCCTGTAGACATTAGCTTTGGTGATACCTTAGCAGCTCGGTGTGTTTTCACTGGTGAAGGTAGAACTACAGAGACACACATAGGGTATGTTTTTATACCTGCTTTATTCAAAAAATACCTCTTTTGCCATTGTACTGCTTGTGTAGAACATGCATTCGTGTTTTCAGTACCCTCAAAGGTATCCTAACAAGCAGCTTCATTCTGTTGGATTTGTTTGGCTTGCTCCCAAGACTGTTAGGAATTTAAACATAGTCAGGAAAAGGCCATTCTGGCTTACAAAATTGCCTCTACTTTGGCTAATAATTCTCCTTCAAACCACATTGCTCAATTAACCCATGATGCTAAATACCTGATTTAGTAGTATGTCTAGAAGGACTATTTCACAGGAGTACTTTTTCAAAAAATGCAAGTTAAAAATATTTTCTGTTATTTCACCTTCAAGATGATTTAAGGATAACATAGCACATGTTTAACTACACCTTATAAATGTTCTTCTCCCAGGAGTAATTATTACCTAAATTTATTATTTCAGTGTACAATTGAAATTGTAAGTACCAAAAAGGAAAAATAGTGTTGCTGGATTAAAAAAACCCTGAGTATTTCTTTCATATGTAAGCTGGCAGACAACAATACTCAATTTTTTTTCTGAACACATTTATAATTTACAGCTTTTCAGTCTTGAGGGACCTTCCCCACGACCTTGCCCAAATCTCTGGCTCCCTTCCCTGTCCTGATCCTCCCTTCCCCCCATTCACACCCTTGGTCCCGATCCCACCCTTTATGAACCCATTTCCAGCCCTGAGTCCTCCCCCGTTCCCAATCCCCCTCCTGCCATTACCTTTACCCTCCCCTCCGCTCCCGATCCACCATCCAGCCCTGAGCCCACCCCTCCTCCCGCCCTTACCACGATACCTGCTCCCCCACCGCCCCATCCTATCCCCTTCTGCCCCTACTGCGATGCCTGCCCCCCCACAACTGCCCTCGCATCCCACTGTTGTTGCCACCCCCGTGAGGGCTGCCTCGTTCCCACTATCTGCAGGCGGCCCTCTGGGGGTGGTATTAAAAAAAAAAAAAAAAAAAAAAAACCCTTTTCAGTTGTGCTATTCAGCAGGAGGTAATGCCAGGGCTCTAAACTGTTCATTTTACTATGTATATATTTTGTTATTAAAATAAACACAGTAGCCTTTCATGTGAGGAATCCATTTTTTAAGATTATTTCTTGCTTCATCCTGTGAGATACAGTAGGATAAGGGATATGTAGAGGTTGAGTCTTCCACTTCTAGAGTTAGATATTGCAGCTGTCTAAGGGACTAATCCTGCAATGTGCTGGGCACCACTCAGCACCCGTGACTTTAGCATAGATTTTGATGTTCAGCACTTGATATTCATATTTCTTTCAGTAAGTAGATAAAATACTTGTATGAGTAATGGAAACTGAAGGAAAAATGAGAGGGAATATGTTTTAAAAGTGGTTTTACAAATACATTCAAATGTAAGATACAAACTGAAATGTTGTTTAAAAAGGAAATGTAAAAATTTCACGATGGATAAAATGTTCCCCATGATAGAATAATCTGTAAGACTATTATTGAACATTAATATAGTTTTTAATGGTAGAGGATATCTTTTTGGGGGAAGATTTTTTGTGTGTGTTAATGTCCTTTCAGCGAGTAAGAGTAATATGTATCTCATGCTAAATTCTGCTAATTCCTTTATTTTAGGAATTGAAATTATTTCTCACTGTGTACATCTGTCCAAGCAGATATTGTAGCCATTCTATATAATTTCTTTGATATCGCATATGAAAATTTGTAATTCAGAACGTTATTCAGTTTAAGAAAACGTTGGAATATTTCTTGTATGTGAAAGCTAGAAATAAATATTGGGACACTAATGCTAAATATTTAATACACATAAACTTAAAAATTCATTATGTGGTTTGTACTTGGCATCCATTAAACTGGAGCAAAAACATATGCACATTAAGTAATTACACACACAGAAGGCAAAAACAGGAAGTAGTACAACTATAGTAAAAAGTATTAAAAAATCCTAGATGAAAATCATATAATTAGATTCATAATTAACATTGCTGAATATTACATTGGTTATCTGGGAAGTTACTACTAATACAATTAAACAACTGTAAAGAATGTACATCTTCAAAATAAATGAAAATGTTGTGAAACTGAAAATAGTCCACCTATTATAATAAATTAGTCTTTGGGGGTATGTCTACACTACAAAGTTAATTCAAAATAACAGCCGTTATTTCGAATTAACTTTAATAGCGTCTACACATACAAACCACTATTTCGAAATAAATTCGAAATAGTGGAGCCCTTATTTCAATTTGGTAAACCTCATTCTACGAGGAATAACACCAAATTCGAAATAGCTAATTCGAAATAAGTGCTGTGTAGACACTTATTTCAAATGAGGGGGCCTCCAGCCCTTCCCAGTTCCCCCTGGTGGCCACTCTGGGCACAACCAGGAAAACTCGTCTGCTTCCCCCCTCCCCCCCAACCCCGGAGCCCTTAAAGGGGCAGACTCTGGTCACTGGGCACGTGCAAGAGCCAGGCCTGCCAGCAGCCGCAGACCCTCAGCCAGTGGCCACACGACGACAGCCAGTGGCAGCCAGCTGTCCCGCGCCCAGTCCCCCAGCACCCAGGGGCCATCCAGGGGCCGTAGACGGCGCACGCCCTCATGGACTAGTGCGGAGATCATGAACCTCATTGAGGTTTGGGGGGAGGCCCCCAACATCCATGATCTCCGCACTAGGCGGAAGAACGCGACCATCTACAGCCGCATAGTGGCCACCATGGCCAGGAAAGGCCACAGGCACACCCAAGAGCAGGTGCGCCTGAAGGTGAAGGAGCTGCAGCAGGCGTACGCCAGGGCCACCAGGGGCGGCGCCGCAGCAGGGGCTGACACCTGCCCCTACTTCCCCGCCCTCAACTGACTCCTGGGGGGTGGGGCGGTCCGCGCCAGCCCGGAAGGCAGAGAGCCAGGACCGGAGGGCCCTGACCCAGGTGCACCAGAGGGGCCACCACCAGCTGTCCCGGCACCGGAGTCGGCAGGGTCGTCCAGGGAGGCCATACCAGGTAAGTGCCAGCACTGTCCCCTACCCGGGGGGGGAGGCGAAGAGGGAGACCAGGGACCGTGTGCGCGGGCCATGCCTCCCATGGATCACGCAGCCACCTGTGCATGTGCGAGCGCGGGCCATGCCACCCTTGGGCAGGTGGCTCCAGCTGCATGACACCCAGGGGCCGTGGCCCAATAGGCACATGCATGTGTGAAGAGACCTGACACATTCCTGACCCCAGGGCAGGACCCAGCAGGACGCTCTCCCTTCACACGCCCCCTCTACACAGAGGCAGGGGACATCTCCCCCCTGCCCCGGCCGCACTATACACGGCACAGGGGCATGGGTGCGGTCTTGGGGCAGCTCCCAGTCCCGGGGAGAGCCAGACATCCTGAGCATGGCCTCTGTGCAAGCACATCGGCTCTGACGGTGCAGGGCACGGTCGCCCTCACGTTGCGGGGGGGGAGGTGGGCTGGGCATCACCCCCTGCGTCCCCAGGGAGAACTGACCACTTCTCTTCTTTCTCTACAGCTGCACCAGCTGCTCATGCAGGGCACACCACCCCGCCCGGGACATGCTCCCGCACCCGCGGCCTCAGTAGGACCACCACCACGCGGCAGGGGTACCGGGACCAGCACCTGGGGGCTCTGCGAGCCCTGCACCACACCATCCAGGCCTGGATGCAGGAGGACCTGCAGCTCCGCCGGGAGCAGCTTGCTCAGGACCGAGCCATGAACTCAAACCTGCAGGCCGTGCTGCAGAGCATGCTGCCCCATGCCGGTCCTGCGCCTGCTGCCCCCCCGCAACTACTGTTCCTCCTCCCACTCCTGCCCCCCCTCCCACCTCTTCCTCCTCAACCTCACACCCTCCTCCTCAATCTCCACCCCCACCTCAACCTCCACCCTCCTCCCCATCCCCAGGGATGCCAAGGCCCCCTCCCCGCCGTGCTGGGAGGCGGTTGGGAGACCCCAGCCCTGAGTGCTGAGCTTCCCCTCCCCCTTCTTCCCCGTGCTTCCCCCTTCCAGCTCCCTCCTCCCAGTTTTCCCCCTCCCCTCTCCCACCCTCTCTCCTGCCCTCTCCTACCTCCTTTCCCCCGTCTCCCCAGAGTTTCATTCTCCCTCCCCAGTTGTGTTAAATAAAGACAGTTTATATTTTTGAAAATACATGTCTTTTATTTGACATCAGGAAGGGGGGGCAAGGGAAGGGTAAGCATGAGAGAGAGGAATGGGGCACAAGCCCCCAGTGGGGCAGACCGGGGAGACTGTTAGCGCTCCTCAGGGTGGAAGCTCTCCCGCAGGGCCCCCTGGATCCTGACAGCCCCTCGATGGTGCTCCCGGATGGCAGCTGCAGACAGTGCAGCCAGGCTGCTGGCAACGTGTCCACGAGACGCAGCAGAGTCCCTGGGGGCAGGTCTGATTCCATGTTGCAGAGTGCCGTGGTGCCCCAAGTGAGGGCAAGCAGAGCACTCCGAGACACAAATGCTTTGCTGTCCCTCAGCAAGATGGACCAGCAAGCAGAGAAACCTGAGAACTGTCTGTCCGGCATAGGGGGTCGGGTCCCTTTAAGCACAGACCTCAGCTAGCCTGAGGCAGCAGCCTCACACACTAAGTCCGACCCTGATGCCCTTTTGGCACTGGTTCCGGCCAACCTTACCTTCGATTCAGGGTCCACTCAATGTGGACGCGCTATTTCGAATTAGAAAAACGCTATTTCGAATTAGTTTTTGTGTCTAGATGCGTTATTTCGATTTAGCTTATTTCGAATTAACTAATTCGAAATAAGTTAATTCGAAATAGCACTGTAGTGTAGATATACCCTGAGATACATATATTATTTCCTGGAAAATGGATAAGGAGCAAGCATTATTTCTATTGCTCCTCTACTGAGCTTTAGAAATCATTTAACATGAAAATATATATCAAAAATATTTTGAGTTCATATTTGTCAGTAAGGTTGATTTTACTATTAATGTTTATAGATTCCTTTAAGGCCAAAATAAATCATTATGATTCTTCTTCGAGGAGTGCTCCTGTGGTTGCTCCACCTTAGGTGCTTGAGAGCCGCTGTGCCTCTAAACGGAGATTTTAGGTATCAGTGCCCACAGTTGGCTATGTATGCGGGACCACCAACGTGCGATGTTTGAAACGGGTATTCCATATGTACAGTCAACCATCCCTTCAGTTCCTTCTTTACCACAGTCAGCTTTGATTGAAGCTTAGCAGTCGCCCTTATCTCTTAGTTAGAAACAGATAGTTGTTAATAGCATTTGTTTCTTAATAATTAAGTGGTGGTGTTCTTTCTTCTTTTTACTTGTAGTTTAAAAAAAATTCTCTGTTGTTAATATAGTTAGCTTAAATAGTGTACTTCAATTGGCTCCGGTGTCGATTTCCAGCAGCCAATTGAAGTATTTTTTTTTCTTACTGGGACATGCCTGGCTTGCCTGGGTTTAAGAGGTGTGTAACCTGCAGGCTGTCCATTCCTGTATCAGATGGGCACTCACATTGTGTCCGCTGCTTAGGTGAGGAGCACTCCACTGCTTAGTGCCCCCACTATAAAAAATTAACATCCAGGACAAGAAATGTCAGGGAACTCCAGTTAAAAATGATGCACCTGGAGAAAACTGCTCATCCAGCTTCCGACCCGAAGCACACCAAACCGCTTAGGCAACCGTCCTCCGGTGCAGCATCGGAGAGAGGGGCTCCCACCAGGTCGAGCCCAAAGGACCATGACAGGGCTCAGATGCCCAAAAAGAGGTCCCACTCTTCCTCAGGGCCTGATTCCCCTTCCAGGAAATACTCTCTCCAGAAAAAGGCTGCCCCTGCACCGGCAGCATCAAAGGCGCAGGAAAAACATGCAGCTAGTGGGTCCAGCACTGAGAAGAGTTGAGACCCTAAGGAGAAAGCTCCTCCTCCAAGGCATCGACAGAGGCCAAACAGAAAACCCTCCTCATCAGTGCCAACCAAGGCACCATCACCACCAGCCACGGCACTGACCAGGTCATGCTCAGCCTCAGCACCAAGTGCCGCCATTCCGCCACCAATCAAAGACTGGTAACATTGGCACCGACCAAAGAGTCTGCACTGGCAGTGCACACCAAATGGTACCATCCCAAGCCAGGCAGCCAGCACCGATACCGCAAGTCCTGACAGTGCCCATACCACTCCCTCCTCCACTGGTACCACAGGCATTTACTACTGCCACAGAGCTCATGGTCTACTCTGAGCTGGAAATACCCATATTCAGCACCGATGGCACCCTGAATACACCAAGATTTAGTCTCTCATCCACTACAGCTACCTCAGCGCCACCATTATAGAGGCCCAACTTAAATGTATACCCCAAATTAAAAAACATAGTAAAAGAGCCACCGTGGCTTACCAACCATGTAAAAGAAGCAGAGAGAGATAAAAAGACATCTTTTAAAAAGTGGAAGTCAAATCCTAGTGAGGTAAATAGAAAGGAGTATAAACACTGCCAAATTAAGTGTAAAAATGTAATAAGAAAAGCCAAAAAGGAGTTTGAAGAACAGCGAGGCAAAAACTCAAAAGGTAATAACAAAATGTTTTTGAAGTACATCAGAACCAGGAAGCCTGCTAAGCAACCAGTGGGGCCCCCCTGGACAATCGAGATACAAAAGTAGCACTTAAAGACGATAAAGTCATTGTGGAGAAACTAAATGAATTCTTTGCTTCAGTCTTCATGGCTGAGGATGTTAGGGAGATTCCCAAACCTGATCCGTCCTTTGTAGGTGACAGATCTGAGGACTTGTCACAGATTGAAGTGTCGTTAGAGGAGGTTTTGGAATTAATTGATAAACTTAACAGTAACAAGTCACGGGGACCAGATGGCATTCACCCAAGAGTTCTGAAATAACTAAAATGTGAAATTGCGGAACTATTAACTATGGTTTGTAACCTAGCCTTTAAATCAGCTTCTGTACCCAATGACTGGAAGATAGCTAATGTAATGCCAATATTTATAAAGGGCTCTAGAGGCGATCCCGGCAATTACAGACCGGTAAGTCTAACATCAGTACTGGGCAAATTAGTTGAAACAATAGTAAAGAATAAAATTGTCAGATACATAGAAGAACATAATTTGTTGGGCAAAAGTCAACATGGTTTCTGTAAAGGGAAATCATGTCTTACTAATCTATTAGAGTTCTTTGAAGGGGTCAACAAACATGTGGACAAGGAGGATCCAGTAGATATAGTATACTTAGATTTCCAGAAAGCCTTTGAAAAGGTCCCTCACCAAAGGCTCTTACATAAATTAAGTTGTCATGGGATAAGAGGGAAGATCCTTTTGTAGACTGAGAACTGGTTAAAAGACAGGAAACAAAGGGTAGGAATAAATGGTAAATTTTCAAAATGGAGAGGGGTAACTAGTGGTGTCCCCCAAGGGCCAGTCCTGGGACCAATCCTGTTCAACTTATTCATAAATGATCTGGAGAAAGGGGTAAGCAGTGAGGTGGTAAAGTTTGTGGATGATACTAAACTGTTTAAGATAGTCAAGATAGAAGCAGACTGTGAAGAACTTCAAAAAGATCTCACCAAACTAAGTGACTGGGCAACAAAATGGCAAATGAAATATCATGTGGATAAATGTAAAGTAATGCACATTGGAAAAAATAACCCCAACTATACATATAATATGATGGGTGCTAATTTAGCTACAACTAATCAGGAAAGAGATCTTGGAGTCATCGTGGATAGTTGTCTGAAGACGTCCACGCAGTGTGCAGTGGCAGTCAAAAAAGCAAACAGGATGTTAGGAATCATTATAAAAGGAATAGAGAATAAGATGGAGAATATCTTAATGCCCTTATATAAATCCATGGTACGCCCACATCTTGAATACTGCGTACAGATGTGGTCTCCTCATCTCAAAAAAGATATACTGGCATTAGAAAAGGTTCAGAGAAGGGCAACTAAAATGATTAGGGGTTTGGAACGGGTCCCATATGAGGAGAGATTGAAGAGACTGGGACTTTTCAGCTTGGAAAAGAGGAGACTAAGGGGGGATATGATAGAGGTCTATAAAATCATGAACGGTGTGCAGAAAGTGAATAAGGAAAAGTTATTTATTTGTTCCCATAATATAAGAACTAGGGGCCACCAAATGAAACTAATGGGCAGCAGGTTTAAAACAAATAAAAGGAAGTTCTTCTTCGCACAGCACATAGTCAATCTGTGGAACTCCTTGCCTGAGGAGGTTGTGAAGGCTAGGACTGTAACGGGGTTTAAAAGAGAACTAGATAAATTCATGTAGGTTAAGTCCATTAATGGCTATTAGCCACAATCGAAGACTTGCATTTCCAGGGTATCAAACTCTTTGCCAAATCAACTAATGCCTGCTTCTGAAATTAGAAGATTCATGAGCCAGGCTAAAGATCCTTGGCATCTACGTACCTGTCACAAAAAGAAAGCAAGGACGGTTGTTTGCAGAAAGATACAGACTGACACCTTTCAATCAGCAACGCAGACAATAGAACAATAGGCGCCAACCATGCCAAAGTAGGCGCAGACAAGCCCCTGATCAGACAACAGCTCAGCAGCCATCCATTTCATGACAAGCATTTTGAAGTGCTGGTCAAGGGTCTGACAGCCCAGTTTTTCCTCAACAGCAATTCAAATCCTCCACAACTTTTGGCAGCACACTGGCTGCATTCTATCCACTGTGGCATACCATCACCACCGACTGGTTACTACATCCCATTTTTAGTTATCTCTTTGTCCCTCCCCCCCTTGCCTGTACCTCTTCAGGGACCCCTCTCACAAACATGTGCTTGTGCAAGAAGCAGAACATCTCCTGCAACTGGGAGCCATACAAAGAGTACCTTCAGAGCACAAGGGCATGGGGTTTTACTCCCACTACTTTCTCACTACCAAGAAGACAGGAGGGCAGAGGCCTATTTTAGACCTTCGCAAACTCAACTGTTTTGTTTGAACCCAACAATTCAAAATGGTAACCCTTGCCACTATTACTCCTGCCTTGGAAAAGGAAGATTGGCTGTCTACCCTCATCCTCAAGGATGCCTATTTTCATATAGCAATACATACAGCACACAGATGCTTCCTGCAATTCACCGTAGGGGACCTGTATTTCCAATACAGAGTGCTGCCCTTCAGACTTTCAGCAGCCCCATGGGTTTTCTCAAAGGTCCTTGCTGTGGTGGCAGCTCACCTACACAGAATGGGGATCACCGTATTCCCATACTTGGATGACTGTCTACTAAAGGGTCTCACAGCACGTGACACAGAACAGACAGTCAAAACCACCAGAGCCCTATTCGACAACTCAGGCCTCCAGAGAAAGCTATCAAAGTGCATACTCACTCCTGCTCAGACTCTAGAATTTATAGGAGTGCATCTAGATGGAAAGACAGTGATAGCCTCCCTTCCAGAACGGAGGTTCTCAGCAATTGTAGACCTTATATCTCTAGCACACACCAGCCTATGCATAATAGCTCAGCACTGTCTCCAACTGCTGAGACACATGGCCGCAGCCATGCTTGTGGTACTACAGTAGACTTCCAATAATCCGGCACTTTTGGGACCGAGGTAGTGCCAGATTATCGGATATGCCAGAGTATCAGGAGGTACTCCAGCGGGGGGCTGTGACGGGTCTGCTGGGACCCGCACTGTGTCCGGGGGTGAGCCAGGAACGGCATGGCGAGGGGTGAACCCTCCACCGTTTTGCAGGAAGGCGGGGGAAGCCCCGCGCCGCTGCCGAGAGTTTCCGGGAGGGGAGTGGGCTCCCAACCCCCCAGACTGCAGTACTGTAGTTATCACTGAGCAGGGGGGTGAGGGGCGGCATTGCAGAACCAACCTGGCAGCACCCCTGCTGCTCTGCTCTGCAGCTTCCCCAAGTCCGCCGCTCGTCACTTTCGGCAGCGGCAGACTTGGGGAAGTGGCACAGAGGGTTCGCCCCTGCGCGTCGTTCCGCCC
Organism: Rafetus swinhoei; assembly: GCA_019425775.1. Classification (NCBI taxonomy): domain Eukaryota; kingdom Metazoa; phylum Chordata; order Testudines; family Trionychidae; genus Rafetus; species Rafetus swinhoei. Next base: position 64,806,449 of record CM033427.1, read on the forward strand.
ACCCCACCCCCACCCCGGCGGTCGCAGTGCGGGTCCGGCAGACCTGTCACAGGGTATAATCCCCTTCCCTCTTCTCCCCCCTTTCCCAGCCGTGGCGCCCATGGGGCTCACAGCAGCTCCAATTGTCCGGCTGGCCGGAGCACTTCCGGGTTCTAGTTGGTGCCGGACTATCGGGAGTGCCAGACCACTGGATGCCGGACAATTGGAGTTTTACTGTATATGCCTGCCTCCATATGAGATCAGTCCAGGCCTGGTTACAAGGGGTATACAGACCATACGTCCATCATATAAACAAACAGCTCACCGTGCCCTCCAACATAATGGCTCACTCACTTGGTGGGCTGTTCACAACAATGTGTGCAGGGGCATCCCCTACCAGTGTCTGCAAGCATCATTATCAGTCACCACGGATGCTTCGTGAGTAGGATGGGGAGCCCAACTAAACCACTGAGTTATCCAAGCACAACAGGCTCTGGAGGAAGCCAAACAACATATCAATCTGTTCGAGCTCAGGGCAGTCCGCAATGTTTGCTTACACTTCCTTCCTCTGATCCAAAACAAAACAGTACAAATACTCACGGACAGTGTCACAACAATGTACTATATAAACCGACAGGGAGGAGCCCAGTCATACAGTGTGCCAGGAAGCAGTTCGCCTGTGGGGATGGTGCATTCCACAAAATATATGGTTGGTGGTGACCTACCTCCTGGGCAAAGACAGCGTCCTGGCAGAAAATTTCAGCAGACATTTTCTGCAGTATCACCAGTGGGAAATCAATCCATCACTGCTAATTCCTCTATTCAAAAAGTGGGAATTCCTGGTGGTGGACTTGTTCGCAAACCAAGCAAACACCCAATACCCACAGTACTGCTTCAGAGCGGGAATAGGCCACCACTCCCTATGGGACAAATTCAACATAAAGTGGAAATCACCCCACTTCTCCAACGAGTGGTCATGAAAATCAAACAAGACAGAGCCAGGGTCATCCTCATAACGCCAAACTGGCCCAGACAAACATGGTACCCGTACCTCCTACAGATGAGCGTAGCTCCTCCACTTCGCTTTCCACCAGTCGCATTCCTATTCACAGAACAGAACAGTAATATACACCATCCCAGTGTCCAAATGCTTCATCTTCACTCATGGATGCTAACTGGTTAACCCCTCCTTGAAATGGCATTTCCAAGAAGCCATACAGGAGGTCACCATGAACTGTCGCAGACCTCCAACGAGAAAGACATGTAAGCACAAGTGGCACCATTTTACAGTATGGTGCTCGGAGCATAACTACACTCCAGGAGCTACAGGTGTATCACATATTCTCAACTACTTACTAAGCCTACCCCGAGTGGTTTATCCCTTAGCTCTAAGGTACACCTTGCCACCATCGCAGCTCTACATCCCCCATTACAGGTTTACTCTGCCTTTTCTCACCATTCTATCAAACAATTTTTCAGGGGCCTACACAATATGTTTCTACCATTAAGGGATCCAACACCTGCATGGGACTTAAACCTGGTGCTCAGGGCAATAATAGGCAAGCCCTTCGAGCCCCTTGCTACCTGCTTCCTACTGCATCTCTTGATGAAGGTTACTTTCCTTGTTGCAATTACCTCAGCAGGAAGAGTGGGCAAGCTAGGAGCCTTGATGTCATTCCCCCCATACACAAGTTTTCATAAGGACAGAGTGGTCCTACGTACACAACCCAAGTTTCTCCCAAAAGCACTTACCTCATTCCATTGCATCGAACTCATATACTTACCTGTCTTCTCCCCAAAAGCCTACAAGGATAGCAGGGAGGTAACATTGCATACCTTAGACATCCGCAGGGCAATTGTATTCTTCTTACAACACATGAAATCCTTTCACAGAGCTCCAAGACTCTTTGTCTCAACTGCAGAGAGAGCTCAAGGATTTCCCATTTCAAAACAGAGATTATCCAAATGGATCTCGGGCTGCATACACCTGGCCTATACTATATTTCAGAAAGAGCCCCCAACAACCATACGGGCTCACTCCACAAGAGCGATGGCAACATCGACTGCATTTCTCCAGGGTGTATGTATCAATGGAGGAAATCTGCAGAGTCGCCACATGGGCTTTGGCACACACATTCACGCAGCATTATGCCATTCAGACTTTTGCAGCCTCTGATATCCGCTTTGGCCGAACAATACTCTTGATCACCAATTCATATCTCCCGAAGCTCCTACCGCTGAGCATGACTACTACTTTGTAATCACCTATGGTGGAGCACCCACAGGGACACTCCACAAAGAAGAAGGGATGGTTACTCACCTGGTGCAGTAACTGGAGTTTTTTGAGATGGTTGTCCCTGTGGATGCTTCACCACCCACCCTTCCTCCCCTCTGCTTCTGATGCATCTATGTCTGGGTCAGAGAAGGAACTGAGGGGATAGTTGGCTATGCATGTAGAATAGCTGTTTCAAATGTCGTGCGCTGGCAGTTCTGTGTGCGCAGCCAACCGTGGGCACTGCTACCTAAAATCTCCGAATAGAGGCTCAGCGGCACTCAGGCACCTAAGGTGGAGCATCCACAGGGACAGCCATCTTGAAGAACTCCAGTTACTTCCCCAGGTGAGCAACATTCCTCTATCTAATCTGACCTACCACATTACATGTGCCACAGAACCTCACGAGCAATTTCTTCAAGTCTACAACGTATGTTTGAAGTGCAATTTAGCAATCCTTGTTTATATCCTGGGGGGGGGAGGCAGCCCTGATTCTGCAATTGCCCTGTCTCTGTGCACAATGAATTGCCTAATCAAGGTCTAAAAGGTTCATCTTGTTTTGTTTAATTGTGTTTCTTTGCACAAAGGATAATAATTCTCAATTTTGCATTGATTCCTAAAAGAAACAATTTCATCCCAGTTTAATAAAATTTTGTCCAACCCTCACAGATAACTCAAATGCCTCTTACCCTGTTCATTTATTGTTTCTTCTTTGGCTTTAGTTGCTTTTACTATTAACTTATTCTTCTTTTGGCACACAGAAACCTACATTAAAATGTTAGCTGCACAGTCCAATACTCAAATGTTATGAAGTGCAAATAATATGTGATCAAATAATTAAAAACTGTCATAATTATGTACCAGGGTGCCAAAGTAAAGTCGCATCCCCAGTTTCCTGACTTTTGAAGCTTCAATTGGTGATCTTAACATTCTTATTGTATGTGCTTCACTAAGTTTTTTAAAAAGCTGTCTGAAAAAAACAGAAATTCCATAACCTGGTACCACATTGGCTCATCAGCAGAGTTAGAAACTTTTTAAAGACACACAGATTGTAAGGCCAGAAAGGACCACTGTGATCATCTAGTCTAACCTCCTGTATCAGTGGTTCCCAACCGCCGGGCAGCAGTCCGCAGTCAGGCCCCAGACCTCTAGCTGCTGGCCACGGCGACTCTGGGGGCCAGGACTGGGATACATCGCCCAACACCTCCCCATCCCGCTGCGGCTGTTGGAAGAGGCGTGTCCTGCCCTGCCTCTCAGCCAACCAGTGCCAGGCAGTGATGGGGTCTCTTCCTGGACATGTAAGAGTGCTTTGCTGCACTGCGGGAGGTCCGCATAGAGCCGGCATGGCAGCTTTAGAGCAGTCATAACCCATGCAGCAGTTCTCAGCTCGTGGTTGGGAAGCAGCACAGGACTAGGTGATGGGGGCAGGGCAGGCACTGGGATCTCCAGGGGTGGGGCTAGTGCTGGGGGGTTCTGGAGTGGGAGTCTCTAAGAGGTGGAGAGCTGGCACTGGGGTGTCTGAGGTGGGGAGCTGTCACTGGGGGGCTTTGGGGATGGGGCTAATATTGGGGACTGAGGGTTGGCATGGGGATCTCTGGGGGGTTGGGTGCAGTGGGGCTGTGGAAACAGGAGTCTGGCCCTGGTGGTGGGGGGCTTTAAGGGATGGGGGCTGGCACTGAGGCATTTGGGATGCAGAACTGGCATTGGGGGGCTATGAGGGTAGGAAGCTGGCACTGGAGGGTTTGGGTGCAGGGGACTCTGGGGTCAGTGGTTGGCGCTGAAAGGGGTCAGTGGGGGGCGGCGTAACATTTTGTTGGACTGGTAACATTTTATATGCATATTTGTATATTAATTATTTGCATAATTAATATGCAAATATGTAAGTAAAAATGTTACCAGACCACCAAAAGTTGGTGAATGGGTTTGCAAGTCCCCAGTATAAAAAAAAAAAGGTTGGGAATCACTGTCCTGTATAATACAGGCCATAATAAGACTTTCCCAAAATAATTTCTTCAGCATATTTATTATAAAACCAACCAATTTTTATTTAAAAACTTTCAGTCATGGAGAATCCAATGGCTAAATTACTCTCAGAAAAATGTATGCCTTAGTTCAGTCTAAGTTTTCTAGCTTCAAACTTCCACTCAATGGATCCATGTTATTCCTTGCTTTGTTAGAAGAAGAACCCATTATTAAATATTTGTTCCCCAGGAAGAGGCACCAAGGGAGGCAGTTGAGTTTCAGAGCCTGAGCTCCACCCCAAGTTTGAACACACTTACTTCTAGTGTGGAATCATGAGCCCAAGTCTGTGGACCCAGGCTCTGAGGCTCACAGCTGCGGGCTTTGCCATATAGATGTACTTCTAGAATCTGTTACTTTAAGGCACATTTTCCAGTTCTTTAATAATTCTCATGTCTCTTCTTTGAACATCTGCATTTTATCAACATCCTTCTTTAACTGTGGGCACTAGAACTTGACACAGTTATTCCATCAGTGCTAGCACTAGTGCCAGATGTACAGGTAAAGTAACCTCTCTGTTCCTACTCAAGATTCCTTGTTTATGCATCCCAGGATTGCCTTAGCTCTTTCAGCTACAGTTTCACACTGGGAGGTCATGTTCAGGTTATTATCCACCAATCCTCCAAATGCTTTCTCAGGGCTATGTTGGTTTGTTTGGGGGGTTTTTTTGGCCGGGGGGGGGAGGTTGTTTCTGTATGTATACATTTACAGTTAGCTATATTAAAATGTATATTATTTGCTTGTGCCCAATTTACCAAGCAATCAAGATCATTCTGAATCAGTGCCCTGTCCTCTTCATTATTTACCATTGCCCCAGTGTTTGTGTCATCTGCAAACTTTCAGTAATAATTTTATATTTTCTTTCAGGACATTAATAAAAGTATTAAATAGCATAGGGCCAGAGCTTTTACTAAAAACACAACTGTTTGATGATTTCCCGTTTATGATTACATTTTGAGATCTATTTGTTATCCAGCTTTTAACCCAAAGATGTTTGCCATGTTAATTTTACATCTTTCTAGTTTTTTTAATCAAAAAGTCACATGGTACCAAGTCAAATACTTTACAGAATTCTAAGAATATTATGTTAACACTATTATCTTTATCAACTGAACTTGTAATCTAATTTTAAAAGTTATTGAGTTAGTTTGCTACTGTTCATTTTCCATAAACCCAGGTTGGTTTGCATTAATTCCTTTAATTCTTTATTCAGCTGCTCTGTGATCTTGTCCCGAGATTGATATCACTTGAACAGGTCTATAGTTAGGAATGTAACATAGACCTCTCCCACTTAACAGAGTAATCAATGGCAGTAGTAGACTGTCATCCTCTATTGGGCTAGCTACTAGCGTGAGATGTGATAGACATTTGAAATACAGTGGGTTTCAAAGCTATTTGCCGAGGGCAGTGCAATATTGACTCATAAATCCTGGGTTCTAAGGGCTGTGTACTTCACTGGTTAGACCCTGGTTTCCTCCAATCTGTCCTTGTCTCAGTCTCATCATCTCATCCCAGACCCCTCCTCCTCCCTAAGCATTCTAGTCAGGCTACAGCCTTCTTTTCCTTGAAGCATGAGAACCAACAGGGAGAAAATTTGTTGGCCTATTTTAGCTGAAATATTCCAAAATACTTCAGCCTGAGGCACGCTATAATTGAAGTTTGGAAAAAATATAAACAAATGAAAGCTTAAAATGGATTGTGTCAGACAGCTTTAACTTGTAATCCTCACTTCCCATGCCTCCCGTGCAAGCCCTTTGTAACAATTTAGGAAATATTAAGTTATAATAATGATATAAATACCATTTTGCATCAGTATTGTGTTCTCCCAACACCCACATAATATGAACCCCAGCTCAAAATCTCAATGACAAACTGAACTGTCTTCCCGCTAATCTTCATGCACATGTCGATCAAGTAAGTAAAGATGTTAGAACCCTGTGTTACCCTGCAAGAAAACATTCTTGGGCTGTACTCATATGTGCCCATAGCAAAACTACCCTGCATGCTATTGGAGATCGCTTTACTAAATCATGAATACATGAATTCATTACATCTGTACCTGTCCACTTGACAAAATTATATCTGGAAATCCCTCTGATAACTATTGGCTATGCAAACAAAGAGTGTGAATCAAAGCCCTTGAATCTCTGTATCAGTTTTTCTATTCATTAAAAGCTCTTTCATTCATAAAACTGAATATTTCTCAGAAGTCTGAATATTTGAATGTAAGATTTCAGTATATTAACTAAAACTTACTATTAGCAAATTATTTCCTTAATTTCCTAAATAGTATCCAGTATATTACATTTTATTTCTTAGAAATATTGTTTTGACACTGTCAAGATATGTCAAGTGAACCAGAGTTCAGTTGAGTTGCACATCACCATTTTACTTACGTTTTAAAAAGGAGGCAATTATACTTGCAGTTATCAGAGTTACACTGAGAAAGTGAATGATTTTTAAAAGCTTAAACGGAGCTTGCCAAGGCAGATGCTGGTATCTGTGGTCCCCAAAGGACGCTAAATTTCCAAAGCATGGAGAAACCAATTCCCCTTTTGGAATATTTTTTTCTTGTCTCTTCCTCTCTGACTGGTGTCGTTATTGTTGCTATGGTGAATAAATGAATGCTTCATGATGCCACTGGAAAAGTTAGCATTGACGTCTTTTGCAAACGGTAATAGTCCACCCCCATTCCTTTTTTATGAGCGTACTCTGTCTGGCTAATTGTGCAAGCTAATTAAAAATGTTTCTCAATGTAAACTACCTTTTGTGAACCTCCCATTAAAAAAGCCTGCCTATTCAATTGTCAGGAATACTGAAGAATGTATCTACAAACATGCAGCTATAAATAAAGTGTATAGCAGCCTGTCTGGCTTGAAGCAAAAATCAGGCTTATGTAACAATAGGCCATTTATTTAAATCATAATGTATTTTTTTCTGAAAAGCTTGCTCTTCATAATGAGTGGATTTCTGTTGAAGTAATGTAGTAATACTGAATAGCCCACATCTTCCTGAAGCCCATGAGTAGTAGTTATTGTTGAATTGTATTTCGCATCATTCATGTGATACAGGCTGCTTCCTCTCAGACACTTGTGATTAAGTTTTCTGAGGGAGCACATAGTGGCCCTGTAGGACCTCAACAGGACCCTCCAGCAGAGGACGGAGGCAGAGGCCGAGCGGCGCACCAGGCTGCTGGATGAGCTGGTCCAGCAGCGCACTTCCATCTGTGCCACAATGTGGGAGGTCCTCAGCTTGCTTGCCCCCTGTCACGGGCACTGCTCCTCCAGCCTCCACTTCTCCCCCAGCCCCTCCAGCCTCCCCTTCCCCTCCTGTTCCTGAGCCCTCACAGGCCCAACAGCTGCCTCCCCTCCCCCCCGCCCATGCCAGGACTGGCTCTCGCTCCACCCAATCCCAAGGCCGTGGCGGTGCCAGGACGCAGGAAGGTGGCAGGACCCTGTGATCAGGGAAGCAGCAGCCTACTTGAGCCCCCTCCCCCCTCCAGGTTTCCAGTCCCCTATCACCCCAGTTAAAGGACATTTCAGTTATGTTACAAAATCTTTATTTTTGACTGACAGATTTACTTTGTTTATAAACAGTTCAACAGTTAAAAAAAAAAAAAAAGAAAGTTTTGTTACACAGTTCACACATTTTCTTTACTGCTAGTGTGTCTAATAAAACAAATTTCTGTTTACAAAGAAAACCAGGTCTTGTATGTCTTCTTAATGGGAAGAGTGTGAGGGTTGTGGAGGGAAAGGTAGGGGTGGGCCAGGCCAAACCCCCCAAGGGGGAGGCCCTGGGGAGAGTCAGTGGGCTCCTTCTGAGAATCTCTCCCTCAGGGCCTCTCGGATTTGGACACCAGCCTGGTGAGCCTGGAGGATGGCAGCCATCCAGGGCTGCTGAAATTGCCTCTCCTCACCATCAGGACGTGTCCCCAACCCCGGCAGGAAGGCCTCCCCTTTCCTCTCCACCAGGTTATGGAGGGCGCAACATGCGGCCACCACCTCTGGGATGTTGCATTCGCTCATCTCCAGGTGTGTGAGGAGGCAACAGAACCTCCCTTTCAGCTGGCCGAAGGCGCATTCCACCTGGATGCAAGCCTGGCTAAGATGCATGTTGAAAAGCTCCTCGGTCGCATCTAGGTGGCCGGTGTAGGGCTTCATGAGCCACGGCATCAGGGGGTATGCCACGTCGGCCACTATGCACACCAGCATCTGCACATCCCTGAGCGCAAGGTGCCGCTGGGGGAAAAATGTTCCTGCCTGCAACCTGCGGTACAGGTAGGAGTTGCAGAATATGCGGGCATCATGTGCCCGCCCCGACCACCCGACATAAATGTCCATAAAGTGTCCCCAGTGGTCAACCACGGCCTGCAGCACCACGGAATAGTAGCCCTTCCTGTTTATAAACTGGGCTGCTCGATGGGCGGTGCGCGGATTGCGATGTGTGTCCCATTGAGGGCTCCTCTGCAGTTCAGGAAGCCAAGGGCAGCAAACTCAGCAATGATGTTGTCCAGGTCCCCGAGACAGACGAGCCTCTTCAGCAGCTCTGCATTGATGGTTTCATCACCTGCAGCATGAGAGAAATAGACAGACAGAAACCAGGGAGTTAGACAGGTTACCTAAGCGCTTGCGGGGGGACCCTCCCAACCCACCTCTCCCCTTGTCAGGAAGCCCCCTTCCCCCGCATCAGTGCAGGGGTGGCCGAGGAGCATCCTCCAAGTGCCACTCCATCCCCTACTCCTGCTTGCCCTTGCCTGGCAGTCCTCCAGTTTGGGGACAAGGACAAGCTCCTGCATCCCAGAGGAGGGTCTCCTCGGTGTGGTCTGGGTCCATATGGGGCAAGAGATTCATGACAGAGTCATGCAGATGCAGCAGAAGCTGCAGCATGGCAGCGTGGGGCCATCGCCTGCCCAGGGGCAGCTCAGGCTCCATTGCCAAAAACAGTGAAAAGCAGCAAAAAAACCTGCAAATAAACTGCTTTGGTGTCTGAGGAAGCAGGGTAAGCAGAGCAAGCACTGCAGCAGCTTTGCTTTCCCTCAAGGAGGTAGGCAAGCCAGAAGCAGGAGCAGAGCAATGGCTGTCCTGGGAGATCCCTTTAAGCACGCGTCTCTGCAAAGGGCATGCAGCAGCACCTGGAAATAAAGGCTGCCCCCCATGCCCTGCCAAAAGCACTTCCGGGTGCCTTCTTTTTTCGACAGAGCGTCCGGCAGTCTGGACGCTCTTTTTCGAAAAAGCGGATCGATTTTTCAGTCTGCATAATGTAATCTAGACGCTCTTTTTCGACAGAGGCTTTGTCAACAGTATCTGTCGACAAAGCCTCTGTCGAAAAAGGCGTGCAGTCTAGACGTAGCCATTGAGACTGCAGTACCACCTTATCTGTCTATAAAGTGTCTTATTATGTAGTGAAACTGACTCTGGTGCTGCATTACACCCCTCATGTTTGGCAATAAATGGAAAAATTAGATTCTGAAAAAGCTAGGTACTGAAATTAAACATAAATTATTTGTGATGGTTTGTAAATAAGACTTAGAATCTAGGTTGAAAGAGACTGCAGCAAAGAATCTTTAAAGTGTGGAATAAGTGGTTGATAATTGGTTAACTCCTTTCAACAAAACAAACTCACTGTGCTAAGAGAGACAAGGAGGGCAGGGAGAAGAGGAGCAGTCTAAACACCTTGCTAACTTAATGCCATTTTGTTTATATTCAAAACACAAACCAAACTATTTTCAAATGTTTTCTTGGATGATTAAGGAATTTCTGCATTCTGGTATTCCACAGTGTAAACAGAAAGAGGCTTCATATATTAAAAAAAGCTGTGGTGTATATTGTAATGGGAACTTCATAAAAAAAAAAAAAGCCTCAGTGCAACTTTTTTATCGGTTGCTGGAAGACTAAAAGAAGTTTTTTCTTGCATTTGGTAGGATCTATATGCACAGCTCACATTTTATTCTCTCTTAAAATACATTCTATATTGTTTTGCTTTAGGGGCACAGCCAGCGATGAAATGTGCAATTTCTACATTATGTATTATATGGAGGCCAAACATGCTGTATCATACATGACTTGTACGCAGAATATAAACCCAGATATGTTCAGAAACATTCCACAGGCGGCAAATATTCCTATTCCAGTCAAATCTGATATGATCATGATGACACATGGACATCATGAAGGTAAAAATAATAATGTCTGAGATCAGTTTTACTCTTAGCTTGCTATATGAGAGACATGCTTAACTATACAATTTGTTTACAAGGATTTTTTTTAAAGAATCTAGATTGTTTGTTTGTTTGTTTTGAAATACGTGAAATGCATAAGTCTTAGATGCATTGTTAGTAAATGCTGACTTGTTGGAAGAAGTGACTTGTGGAAGTTTGCTTTATTATTCTTTTATTTACTTCTTCATTCAGGATTGCAATGTTTCCTTCCTCCCATAGTGCAGCCTTAGTTTTATCATTACATTGAGTGGCCTGTACAACTACGATGTCCCTTAGTCTTCCCAAAATATCATATCCTATACTGCCGATAAAAGAAGTGTTTCGTACTGTAATTTGCCTGTCCCATTTGCTGTGGGTTACAATACATCATGTCCATGATATTTTTAGCTACTGCTGGCTTGACATAAAAGAAGATTGTGCCACACAGTTGAGCTCCCTCATACATTACTCCCACCCTAAACTGTCTGTCAGGTGTTCATAAATGAGGATGTGTTGTCTGCTGAGTTAGAACATTGACTAGGAGCTGGATATCCTAAATTCTGTTTCAAGCTACCAGTTCATTGTAGTCTGAAATCCATTGAACTCAGTAAGAGTCTTAACTGGAAAGCAACTTTAACGTCTCTCTGACTTACACATTTTTAAAATTGAGGTAATGAAAATCTTCCTCTGAAGGTTTTTGTGAAACTTAATTTTTGTAAAACACATCTGTCTTATGATCTCAAAGTAATATATTGTAATGTCACTGGTTCTTCCTGCTTTAATTTTAGAATAATTATAGTGGTCTGTTGTATGAAACTTAATATATTATATATTTTAATAATCTCATGCATATGTTTCATTTACTGTACTGTGCTTTATCTATTTTCCTTGAGCAATAGAAACATATAGAAAGCAAATCTAGAGTTCATTAAAAAATTATAGGAAAATATTAAATTCAGTCCACATACAAAGAAGTTATTGGTATATTCTTTACCTTCTTCAGAAACAAAGAAAACAGATGATAGTTCTTCACTGAAGCAGCCAAAAAGAGAAGAGGAAGAGGTTTTAGATCAGGGTATGTATAATGAACTCTAGCGATATCCAAAAAAGGATTTATTAACTTAAATCAGCAGTAAAGTATATCCTGATTATGGCATGAATTAATGTTCGTATTGTATATTTCCTTTTATCATCTAAATTGTATTGCATTCTTTACAACTATGTTGCTGTGCTTTATATAATGAATAATTCAAGAGGAATTGGTCAATTACCGGTCTCCAGCCTTGCAGGTAAAATTCATTAGTGCAATTTAATCTCATTAGATTTCCCTGTTCTTGGTTTAATTTGCTAACGCCATTCTAATTTATCTGTCTATTCAGGGTGCCATAGCATGGGTTCAAAAGAGGGGTGATTGTCCTACAGAATGATAATTCAATAATTGTTCTGTTATATTTTTATATCTTTAATATGAACATATATATTAAATTAACACAATCTGTATTTGATATACTTTTAGAAAACCATTTTAATATAATCAGGAAAATTAAAACTTAAAATTGAATTAAAAATGGCATAGCAATCTGACACTGTAGAATAATATGGAAAGAAGACCTTTGTATTGATGCAATATGTAATGAGATAAGCATAGTGTATAAGGCTTAATACTGATATACTTCGTACAGCTGCTATCAATATTTCCCTTTTGTAATACTTCTCAGTAAATATTGCATCACATTAGATACTACGTCACATCAGACATTGAGAGAAATATTACAATTTGCCAGTATTTTTGGTTCATTTGGACCAGATATAATACCAGGGCACCTGTTAAGAATATTGATTTGATATTGCATTTTTCCCAAGGAAACACTATGATGTCAGTGAAGTTTGATGTATTTTTTCTTGAACTTAGCTGGTCTTTACATTTTGGAAGTGCACATTAAAGATGTAAGTGGAACTGCTAGATTCCTGAAATGAGTTAATTGTGTCAGTTACAGCAAATTGTAACCTCATATTAGAGGATGAGATTTTTCAAAACTGCTCTCAGAATTAGCCTTTCTGGTGTCATTGCAGACAATGGTGAAAATTCCCTTTGACTTCATTGGCCACAGAGTTAGGAAATTGCTGACGACTTTTGAGTATCTTATCCAAAATGATGAATGTACCACATGCACGAAAAACACTTTTTGTAAAATTAAATACTTCAGATCACTAAAAGTAACAATTAAATAAAAAATTGGAATTAATAAAATCACAAATTTTAGAGCAACTTGACTAAAAGTACTTTAAATTACTAAATCCTGTTTTTACAAGTGCATATTTAAAACACATCTTAAAGTATGTATACAGTGGAGCTGGCCTCGTAATTTCCACTTCAAGGAAAAATCCCCACAGTAAGTCTGATGAAGCTTGTGTGCTAAATATCAGAACAGCCAGAGTGGCATGAGACACAAGATGGATTGACCACCCAAGTGTGTACATATATAGGGCTTCCGATGAGATCATACTCTGGGCAGCTTAATCATCCTCCCACTTGCACTGCTGCAGGTTCACTTGTATTTTTAAAACACAAGTTCTGTTAGCCAGCATGGATATTTCTATCCAAACTGAAAATTACATTTCTAGCTCCAGAGCAGATGCATCATTAGTCTACTCCAGATGTATATTTCTATAAAGTAGTAAATTCAGACTGATCGTGCTTATTTGATGTTCCAGTGCAATGCTAAATAAACAAGTCATATTATAAACACCTACCAAGATTTACTTTGAGAAGTGACTTATATTTTGATCATGGCTATGTTAGCAATGAATACTATAATATTTGGGAAGGTGGTTTTGTTTTCTGTTTGTTTGATAGCATTCATTAATGTTAAGAAAAATAAATGTGTTCTGAAAGAGGGGGTTTGAAATACTTCCAGTTGTTTTCAAAGGACAATCTCTGCAATGCAGTCTTGTTTGCTATGAGACTACTATTTGGTGTGCACATCTTCATCTAATGTGTTTCTATGGAAACCAGATCTCGGTTGTCTTGTCCATTTGAAGTTAGTTGTGTTTTAAGACATCAAACCCGTTGAAAAGTCTAGAAAAAGGAATGTTGTATTCTTAAATGTTGATTGGGCCCCAGTTTTCCACCATCATAGATTCATTGACTTCAGCAGAGTTATTCCATTTTACACGGGTGCCTAGATGGTGCCAGATTATCGGATATGACGGACTATCAGGAGGTACTATAAACTGGTTATATACTGTATATAAAGTGTTTTTAACCCTTTTTATTGTAGCACAAGCACTGTCCAGCATCACACAATGCCAGTGACAGACTGACTCGGTCCTGTCCGGTTTCGCTCGGTTCAGCTGCTGCTGCTGCCGCTGCTGCCTTGTGACTCGTTTTTTGCCGAAGCTCACTCGCTAGGCTCTTGCCATTTTGATGCCAGACTATCGGGAGTGCCGTACAATTGGATACCGGACTATTGGAGTTTTACTGTATATAGATAATGTGTATATAAAACTGTACTGAATATTCTGATTTAGACATGCTCAGAGACTTGAGTGCTTTCTGCCGTTACTAAACCAAAGATAGTACTATATCCTTTGCCAGTCATAGGAGAAAGTCAAAGCAAATAATTATTACTCAGATTTTTTTGTCTACAGTAACTTAGACAAATTAGTACATGTATAGCACTGAGAACACTATTATCTGTTCATACCATTCACCATACTGTCTATTAAGCATCTTTTCTCCCCTTGTGGGAAAAGGCCTTAATGTGTTTCATTCTGTTTGTTCAAAATCGTCCCTGTTGTAGTCTTTGTGGCACAGTATAATCAATCTTTCAGCTCAAAGGTTAACACAAACTGCTGTATTCCCAGGACAGCAAGGATATGACAAAAATACAATTTGTAGAGGGAAAACACTGTATGACCTCTGGTAGTGAAAGGTCTTCCAATACCTTCTGTGAAACAGAATAATTTAACAAGTGTTTTATGCTAACTAAAATGAATTACTATTGATGTCTTTAATCATACAAAAAGGGGGAACTGAAGTGCGGAATAGTTGTAATCATTTTTACTAAAAGAATAGGAGGAATATAGGTATGAAATTTATGTTCTCTTACAAGTTTCTTTAATATATTAGCTGTCATATTATGGATACTCCAATGACTACACAATTGACCAAAGTCATTTTAATAGCACTAGTTTTCTTCATAAGTTTATTTAATTAGCATTTTATTAGGTGTTTATGTATTTCACATAATAAAAACATAAGAATGACCCTACCATGTCAGACTAATGGTCCAACTAGCCAAATATCCTGTCTTCTGACAGTGGTGAGAGCCAGATACTTCGAAGGAATGAACAGAACATTTTATCCATCCCCTGTTGTCCAGTTTCATCTTTTCGCAACCAGATGCTTAAGGACACCCAAGTATGTGGGTTCATCCCTGATGTTCTTTGCTAACAGTTACATAGTTATATTTTTTGTCTTTGCAACTTCCCATGGCAATGAGTTCTACAGATTGTCTGTACTGTGTGTGAAGAAATTTCCTTAGTTTGATTTTAAACTTGCCGTCTATTTAATTTCATTGGGTTACTTCTGGTTCTTGTGTTCTGTGAAGGGATAAATAATATTTCCATATTCACTTTCTAGACATCCACCATTTATGATTTTATAGACCTCTTTCATATCCCCTTTTAATCCTTTCTTTTCAAAGCAGAACAGTACCAGTCTTTTTAATCTCTCACCAGATGGAAGTTGTCCCACACCCTTATCATTTTTGTTGCTCCCCAGTATAGTTTTTTCAGTTCTAATATATCTTTTTTGAGAAGGGGCAACCAGAACTGAATGCAGTATTCAAAGTGTGAGGCCACTATGCATTTTATAGTGGCATGATAAACCTACTTATCATTTCTTTCTTTCCTAATGGTTCTTAACTTTTGGCGAGCTCTTCTGATTGCCACTGTACATTGAGCAGATGTTTTCAAAGAAATAGCCACAGTGACTCAAAGATCTCTTGCTTAAATGGTAAAGGCTAATTTAGACCCCACTATTTTACATGTATGTTTGGTATTTTATTTTCCAATGTGCATTACTTTGCGCTTATCAATATTGACTTTCATCTGCCATCTTGTTGCAGTCACCCAGTTTTGTGACATCCCTTTGTAACTCTTCACAGTAAGTTTTGGGCTTAATTTTTCTGAGTAATCTGCAAACTTTGCCACCTCACTGTTTACCCCATTTTTCAGATAATTTCCGACTATGTTGATCAGCATTGATCTCAGTACAGATCTTTGGGGGACCCTGCTATTTACCTGTCTCCAGTGTGAAAACTGACCATCTTCCTATTCTTTGTTTCCTATCTTTTAATCAGTAACTCAGGGGTTCTCAAACTTTGTAATACCGTGACCCCCTAAAATTCTAAATGAATTTGTGTGACCCCCCACCCTCACTGCTCCACGAGTAAAGGAGGAGTTGGGGGCAGCGGGGCTGGCTGGGGGAGATCGGGCGGGGGAACCAGCCGGCGGAAAGCAGGACTGGTGGGGGAGGGAGGAGTTGGGGGCAGCAGGGTTGGCTGGGAAAACCGGCCAGCGGGAAGCAGGGCTGGGGGGGGCATGCAGCAGGGCTGGCCGAGGGACATCAGGAGGAGGAGGAGGGGAGAACTGGCCGCCGGAAGCAGGGCTGGCGGGGCAGCGGGGCTGGCCGGGGAAGATCGGGAGGAGAAGTGGGGGAGAACTGGCTGGCCGGGAGCGGGGTGGGGGGCGAGCGCAAATCGGCCGGCGGGGAGCGGGACTGACCCGGGCACGTGCAGATCCCAGGGCTCTGCCCGTCCCACGCACAGTCCCGATGAAGCGCGAGTGAGTTTGGCTGCGGCTCCACCACATGCTGGAACAGGGAGGAGCACGTACAGGGATGGCTTCCCGTCCTCCCCAAGGCGTCACACACAATTAGAGTCTCTCAGCGCTGATCGCGCCCCGCCTCCCAGCCACTACCCCGGCCCCTGCCAGGCTTCCATCGGGCGCCGAGCTGGAAAACTAGAAAATATATTACACATTATACATTAGAAATAAGCATTGCACATGTCCGGTATTTTCTCAATTTTTTTACCGGACTGTCCCAAAACCCCAAAAAAACGGACTGTCCTGCGACCCACCCTTTAAGTTGCTCATGACCCCCTTGGGGGTCGCGACCCACAGTTTGAGAAACGCTGTAGTAACTGATACTTAGAGAACCTTTCTTTTTATCCCATGACTGCCTGCTTTGCTTAAGACCTTTTGGTGAGGGACCTTACCAAAGCTTTATGAAACTCAAGTTAACTATATCCACTTAATCAACCTTGTCCATGTTTTATGACCTCTCTATGAATTGTAATAGATTAGTGAGGTATGAGTTCCCTTTACAAAAGGCATGTTTATTTTTCCTCAACATATTGTGTTCATCTATGTGTCTGCTAATTCTATTCTTTATTATGGTATCAGTTAGTTTGCGTGGTAAAGAAGTTAGGCTTACTGGCCTGTAATTGCCAGGATTGCCTAAGGAGTCTTTTTTAAAGATCAGTATTACATTACCTATCCTCCAGTCATCTAGTACTGAGACTGATTTAAGCAATAGCTTACATACCGCAGTTAATAGTTCTGAAATTTCAGATTGCTTTGGTGAATACCATCCGGTCCTGGTTACTTACTACTGTTTATAATTTATCATTTTTTCCAAAACCACCTCTCCTGATGCCTCAGTCTAAGACAGTTCCTCAGATTTGTCACCTAAAAAGAATGGCTAAGGTATGGGAAGCTCCATTCTTCTTCATTGAAGACTAATGCAGAGAATTCATTTAGTGTCTTCACAATGGCCTTGTCTTCCTTGCATGCTTGTTAGGACCTTGAGTGTCCAATGGCCCAATTGATTGTCAGATTTCCTGCCTCTGCTATACTTTAAAAAATGGTTTCTTACCTAATTGGTCTTCAAATGCATTGTTTTTGGCCTGACTAATTATACATTTACACTTTATTTGCCAGTGTTTATATTCCTTTCTATTTCAATTAGTAGGATTTGACTTTCAATTGTTAAGATACCAGTTTGTGTCTAACTGCCTCTTACTCTGTTGCCACGATGGTTTTTTTTTTTTTTTTTTGGACCTCTTACTGCTCTTTTTTTAGGGGTAGGGGAAGATGGGGTACATATAGTTTGAGCCACTATTATGGTACAGTATGGTTTCCATGCAGCTTGCAGGCATTTCAGTCTTGTGACTGTTCCTTTTAATTTCCATTTAACTCAGCTCCTCATCTTTGTGTTCTTCTTTTTCAAGTTAAATGTTGCTGTGGGGAATTTAATTACATTATGGTTGTTATTACTGATTGGTTCAGTTAAATTCACCTCTTGGATCTGACCCTGTGTGCCACATAGGACTAAATCAAGAATTGTCTCTTTCCTTATGGATTCCAGGATCCCAAGAAGCAATCATTAATGGTGTCTGGAAATTTTATCTCTGTATCCCATCCTGAGGTGACATGTTCAGAGTTAATATGAGGATAGTTGAAATCCCCAATTATTATTGGGGTTTCTGTTTTTGTAACTTACCTAATCTTCCTGAGTATTTCACAGTCACCAGCCCTATTCTGATCAGGTGATTAGTAGTCTATACCTACCAATTCTGTTGTTATTCAAGTATGGAATTTCTGACCATAGAGATTCCATGGCACTGTTTGACTCATTTAAAATATATTCAACTTTATGCTTTCTTACCCATATAGTGGCTTCTCTGCCACCGGCATAAGCTACTTTGTCATTCCTATATATTTTGTATCCTGGTGGACCCGTTGATTATCATCAGTCCACCAAGTTTCTGTGTTGCCTATTATATCGATATCCTTATTTAATACCAGGCGCTCATGTTCACCCATCTTAGTATTTGGACTTCTAGGATTTATATATAAGCATTTTTTGATGTAACTGAATGGATCTCTTTTTCATTTGACTGTTTTCCTTCAGTTCCTACCAGTACTTTATCAACTTCTAGTCTCTTCTTTTTGCTAGGTCATACATTATCCTCTTTAATAAATCCTTCCCTAATGGATGACTGTGTCCAGATCTTGTATTCCTCTGTACCCTGTCGGCTTCCCCAGCCCTTAGCTTAAAAAAACAAGGTATCGCTTATTTATTGAACTTGTCTATCAACTCCAATCCTGAGTAATCTTGAAAGCTGCTGAATGACAGTTACAGAATGTGTTTCCTAACAATGGAATAGGCAGATAGAGGTGAAAGTTTATCAAACTGACACAGCTTGAATTATACATTCAAAGCTCATGATTTGAGGCAGTCTCTGTGGTAATGGGAAGTGCTCTCATTTTGTGTCCATCAGATTTAATCACAAAGGGGAAAAGTTTATTTTGAAACAGTGGGTAGTGAAGGAAGAAAAATAAAAAATGAGGAAATATTTAACCCAGAAGTCCAGTATGGATGTCAAAATAATGTTGTTAAAAATATGTCACTGGAAAAAGATATTATGAATTGTTAATTGATTCACAATAAATAAACCAGAGACATTGAGGGAAACCATGCATCCACGAAGTGATCCAACTAGCCCAAACTTCTCCTCTTTGTTGTGTTAGCCTGACAATAATATGTCAATCACAAAACTAATTAAGTAAGCAATTTCAAACGTTAAGTAAGCAAGAGATGTCCTCATATTGCTAAATAGCCAATCTTTTTTGTGAAGTCCTCATGCTTGAGGGTCTTCATAAACACATTCAAGAGAACAAATATAGATAAGTTTCCTATGTTCAAAAAGAACATTCTTCAACTGTTTCAACAGAGATCTTTTCAGGAAGAATGCAGGGAAAGGCTCCCTACATATGGTCATTCAAACCCTCATCCATCCTGGCTTAGTTATGCTATGACTGCTCCACAGGCCCACTAAAGGCCTATTGAACTGGCTGTTTTTGGTGACAAGCATGATAATTGAAATGCTAGCAACCTGTGGTTGGCATTTCAATTTACTGATCCACGAAGATCTCCCCATATAATATCACTCCTGCCTTTCTCTTTCCTCCAAAAAACCTGCAACCTCTCTGACACAGATTCTTGTACTCAACCCTTTTTTCTTTCTCAAACAGATGCTTTTTCCCCTTGGACTCTTTGACCAACCTTTTCCCAGCCCTCTTAAATGATTTTTGCTTACTTGACTGGCTTTTTTGCAGCATCTCCTAAGACCACTTGGCCATGCCTCGAGGATTCTATCCCAGTCACTACTAGATGTTTGCTCTGATGTTAAGTCTTTCTCTTTCATACTTAGATCCACAGAACCTCATATTGATTCCACGCAACAGGCCTTCATGCTGTTAGTACCTTTGGAGGTATAAGTAGTACTGTTAGTCACTGACAAGAAGGGGATGTGTCACCATCTCTGAAGACGGAGACAGTTTCTGTTCTGTGTCCATTGCACGTGCCCATTCCCCTGGAGCCTCAATAGGTGTAAGTGTAAGGGGACTGTTAGCCCCTTACTAAAACTCAGTGGGAGTTTTTGGTTGGACAGCTCCCAGTACCAAAAGGGGAAGGGTCCATGAGGCCAACGCTCCATGTCAGCCTGATTGACAGGTTGGACAGATCAATGAGGGAATTAGGATGTCAGGTCCCATCCTCCGTGTGAGCTGGGATTTTCTGGGTCTCTAAGTAAAAGGGGGAGAGAGCTAAGAAGAACAGCAAGGAGAGCAAGCTGTGCTGAGGAGCAGACCTTCAGTGACAGAGCCAGAGGCCCACACAGTGCAGACCCTGTGCTAAAAAGCAGACCTACAGTGACCAGAGTCAAAGGGGTCAGAGAAGCAACACAAGGAGCTGGAGGCTGGCAAAGCAGCATAGTCTGGAACTGGGTGTGATGAGCAGCTGGGACCACAAAAGGGGGGAAAAAGAGGCTCTGGGCAGGGAGACGCCACCAGCCAAGAGGCCATGCAGGCCAGACTTGGAGAGGGATTGTAACTTCAACTGGGAGAGGGGTCCTGCCACCTAGAGCCTGAAGTCATGTGGTCACTGCCAGAGCAAGTGTGTCCAACCTACAGCCCTCCCTGCAGTACAGCCAGGGCCTGAGAAAGAGCCCTGGGACCTATAAGGAACAGACTGTGGACTATCCTTACACTCTGCAAACTGCTGTTTGTGATGTCCCCGTGCTACAGAGCGGGGCTATGTGTTCTCATTTAACCTTTCTCATTTTTTCCTTATGCTTTTCTTTTTAATCAGTTGCTGTTTAATAAATTGTATTCGCTTTGAACTCTATGTAATGATCACTGGGTCAAGAAAGAATCCAGTGTGAAGAGAGCACCCCAGAGTGGGGATACCTTAGCCCCTGCCCTAAGTGACTACAAGGTCAGGGATTAAGCCCCAGAAAACCTGGGCCCAGCCTTGTTGGGATTTCGAGGACCCTGCTACTCAGGAGAGTGGAAGGGGAGCCCTCAGGGTCAGGGACCACTTTGGGTAAAAGAAGTGGGAGCGGGGACTCAGATCCTTTCGCTGGTCCATTTTGTTACCCCAAAAATATTCTCACTGGAGACCACCCAGGGTTACACTAGTATAGGTTTATTTCCACTAGGTAATACTAAAGAGGAGAAAGCAGCCACCGAAGGTTTAAACTAAAGAAGATAGAACTCTCTCACACACACACACACACACACACACACACACACACACACACACGCAAGCAAGCACATACCCCTCCATTCATTCACTCACTCATTCACACCCATACACACGCACGCATGCACGCACGCATGCAAGCAAGCACATACCCCTCCATTCATTCACTCACTCATTCACACCCATTCATTCCTGTCCTCAGGCACTCACACACTCACACAGACATATGGGTTGCAGAAGGAGCCAAGGCATGTGGATCCTGGAGGGTCTGTCTGCTCATCATGGCTGGGGAAGCTGGTCAGGAGAGAGAGACACTGGAGAGGAGCTTCTCAGGAGCAGGGGAAGGAAAAAGAGAGAGTCTCACATGTGCTCCTTCTCTTTATATAGTGTCTGAATGGCTCCTGTGACTCATTCACCTTGTCATCAGGGAGCATGCCCAGACTTCCCTTTATTCAGCAGGGAGCATGCCCATACTGTGATGACTCATTGCCATGTGGTCCATTGTTCCAAGCCTCCTTCAAACACACTCACACTCACACTCTCCATTCACTCAGGGGAGAATGCAGTTTAGGGAAAGTTACAAGCAAGGTGGCTGCATGTTACAAAGATTACAAAATTGCAGTTTACAGTAAGTTTGAGAGTTACACAGATTACAAAGATTGACAAGGATCACAATAAGTTGTAGTTTAAAACCTTAGACCTTACAGTTTGGTGTAGCTTTAGAAAATCCATGTATATAAATCTAGTGAGCTCAGGCGGAGGCTTTTTTATGCAACACATTTCACCAGGATAGTATAGAAGCCAGGAAAGTTCCCCACAATAGCTGGACCATTCGCCCGCTTACATAAGTAGACTTGCTCCAGGTTTCTCAACCTTTTTCTTTCTGAGGCCATAACATGCTATAAAAACTCCACAGCCCACCTGTTCCACAACTGTTTTTCTGCATATAAAAGCCAGAGCTGGCATTAGGGAATAGCAAACAGGGCAGTTGTCCAGGACTCTGCACCACTGGGGGCTCTATGAAGCTAAGCTACTCAGGCTTCAGCTTGAAGCCTGGGTGGTAGGACTTGGGGCAGAGGGACTTTGGAATTCTGCCCTTACCCTCAGTGAGTTTATTGCCAGCTCTTCTTGGTGGACCCCCTGAAATCTGCTCCTGGGCACCCAGGAGGCCTCTAACTCCTGACTTAGAACTGCTGCCTCAGACAATCCCTACTGCAGAGCAGAAACCAAAAGAAAACTGCTCAAATCTGACTCAGAATTATTAGGAGTGACGGGGTTTTCTTTTAGTCAGAAATAAAGCCCTTCTTTCTGTTTGCCTGAGATTCTAGCAACTTGAGCCCTTTTCACCTTCACAGAGTACAATATGATGGACACAAATGTCTGGGGTAGTGGGTTTATGAATCTGTGTTTGGACAAGTTTGTTGAATTTTGCAGTAGGCTGCTATTTAGAATGGGTTTTTCTGCGGCATTCTAGCATAGATAGCATAACAAATTTTGTTCAGGTCTAATTTGCTTTGTTCATTTTGCTGAAATTGGCCCTCTTACTTCAGCTATCATTATCTGACAGAAGTTTTCACCTGGGATATTCTTTTTCAAAGGCCAGGGATTAGAAGCCTAGTTGAAATCATTGAACCAGGACTGTTTATAAACATGACAGAATCTCTTTGGGTTTTTTTTAAAGACTTAATTTTCCCCATGCCAGGTTAATGATGATGAATTATCCATGAACAAGTGAAGCTTAGTTATCTTTCTGACTTCTTACTACTTAATATAAAACTTTTTAAATATGTATATGGTACTATAAAGGTAATTTAAAATTAAATAATTAATTTCTTAATCATAATTCATCTCTTCATTAGGTGTATATAAAGGGCTCCTCACTATGTATTTACCACAAATTACAAGTGGCCCTGATCCAAAAAAGGTTCCCCACTCCTGGTTTACAGGATTAAACATGAATCAGGCTGGTTAAAACCACTTCAGACTGGTCTAATTTTGGCAGGAAAATCTACATTTTACACTTAGAATAATTTTTCGTTTTCTGTGTTCTTGATCCAACATTATAGAGCTTGCTGGAGGCATGATAAGTTATGAGACAGCATGCTGACTTGTTACAATACTGTAGGTACAATTGCTTCCTGTTTGCTTGGGAAGTGATTTTTAGGAAAGAGTCTTCTGAAATAATGGATTGAAGAATGCTACTATGTCTAGTTAAAAATTGTCTGTAAATATATCTTGTAGCTAGGGAGTCTGCTTTCTGCAGCACATTATGTTGAAATTATATTGCAGATTAGGTTTTCTTTCTTGTAGCTTGGGGCAACAATACTTTTCAAAAAAGATGTTTTGAAATGTATGCCTATTATCATTGACTTCAGAAATGATGAAATTGACGAGGCTACAAAATTCTCATCTTTCTTTTATAAGTCTGCAGATCTTTTGCTTTTAAATCCAGCAGAGTGCTCTGTAAATATTTTTATTGAAATTCTTGTTGAAATATGGATGCATTCTTTTATTCCCAAGAAACTCTTTAGAGAGGTGATGTACTCTTTTTTGGTTCTGAAATGTCAGGAAAAAATTGGCATTATTATGTAAATTAAAGATTATGAAGGGTTGATATCTCTTCATTGCCACAGGCTCTTCATTCAGATTGATGAAAGAGAGAAAACAATTCACTTGCACTAGCCATACCAATGACTGTATGAATACTTTCTTTGGTTAACTGTATAAGACTTTATAATCTTTTATAATCTCCTTCCTCCCCCCCACCCCATCTTTTCTCTTTTTTGTACAGGTGATTTCTATTCTCTCATTTCCAAGCTGCTAGGAGAAAGGGAAGATGTTGTTCATGTGCATAAGTATAACCCTACCGAAAAGGCAGAATCAGATCTTGTAGCTGAGATTGCTAATGTAGTGCAAAAGAAGGATCTTGGCTGGTTTGATGGCAGAGAGGTTACAAATCACGATGAAAGGGCCAATACTAGTCTCGCCAGAGACAGGATTCACAAATTTCACAGACTAGAATCCACCCTGAGGCCACCAGAAAACAGGCATTTCTCTTTACAGCGTGGTGAGGGAAGTTGGGAAAAAGAACATACAGAAGGTGGGTTAGGGGTTCATTTTAAGTAATGTACTACAATGTAAGAGCTGTGATCCACATTAGCAAAATCTGAAGGGAATATAAATTGATGCTTGAAATAATTTCACAAAAATATCAAATTATTAAAATTTTGACATATCTTGGTGATTACATAAATCATAAACTATTCCCTCCCATTATAAAAAGAGTCTATAATCTGCTGAAAATTTGAGTTAAAATAATCAGATACAAATAGTTCATTTTGGGGGCTGTTAAACTGAAACACTGAGAGTTGAACAAACTGGTTAATTTGGCATTCTGCTAAATTGAAGTAAACGCACATTGGATATAATAGTGAATTCAGGTGTTTATTTTCCCGTTTATGCAACTAGCTTCATTTGAAATGACTAATAATGAGGGTGATCTTTACACCCTTGTTGACTCTTTCAACTGACTTGACTGGTCACACATCAAGATTTTACAAGCTTTATTGCTTGTCGTTCCCTTCCCCTAAATGAGGAAGTAGTTATTATTGAGGAGTATTCCAGAAAGTCAATATTTATTTCTGTATTTCAAACCAGGATTAGCTACTCTAACTAACGGATTAAAACACGTTCCCTTCAGGTTTCTATGACAGCAAAAGCCATAAAAGCATATTTGTTTTACTTGTGTTGTGGTCTCTGTGATATTGATTGTGTTTAGTCTTGCTAATGTGGAAAGGCAAATATAACAGCTTGTGAAGAGTATCTCTTAAAAGTATCTGCTATGTATGTGTGGCAGCCATTTGTATGTGTCAGAGCTGTAGCAGCACTGGCTGCCTTTATGTTGCAAACAGCCAGCTTGCTGTTTCAAAATACATTTTCCTTACCAACATAAATTATTCATTATCCATTTGTTTTTTATTTGCAGTTTAAAATATTAGCATGTAATGACTTCTGCTCACATGCACTTCAAATGCAATATAATAATCACTAACTATAAGATTTAGAATTTAATAGAAAACCCAAGAAGTGGACTTCTAACATTGGGTGTTGCTATTTGCTTTAAATAAAATACAGCCACAGTTATTGGCCAGAAAGGCAGGGAGGAAAGGATGAGGAATATTCATTACTATGGGCCTGATTTTCTTTTCCCGTATACAAGTCTAATAAATCAGGAATATTACTATTAAAGACAGTGAAGTTCAACTGCTAGCACACAGAAAATCAAGCCCTATGACCAAGAAGTACATATTTTCCTGCAAAATTAATTCTCTAAGTCCAGAAGGTTAAGAAATATGATTTTGAAAAGAAAAATATTTGGGTAAGTTCCTTTCTATTTTAACTGATTGAGTGGGTGAATGTCAGTTAACTGAATAAAATCCTGACTTGCTGCACCATTTTCTGCAGACTATTCATTGTTTTTTTAAGTATTTTCAGTTCCAGACTAACATGGCTACCCCTCTGAAACTTTTGTACCATTTGGTGTGAATCCTGATTACAGAAAGAAGCAGCAGCTTGTTTTCATTAGTGGTGTGGTGTCAGTATTTTTGTTTGCAAAGGAGTTGGTTGCAAATTTTTGAAACAAGAAAGGCAAAATTGAAAATTTTTCTTTAAATATTTTAAAATCGAAGTTTATTTTCCCTTTTTAATCTGTACAGCACTGCTTATTCACAGAAATTCTGGACAACAAGGAAGTTATCAGCGCCACCTTTTGGCAAAAAAATGATTATAATAAAGTGGAAAATCTTCAGTCACACATTACTCTCTAGAAGGGAAAATATGCACACTAACATATGTGTGGGTTCTTCTGTTTGGAAAAAACAACTAGATATGTTGAATGCAAAATTAATTTAATTGTTTTACTTATGTAGATTTTATTAAATAATAATGGTACCATCCTGTTCTATGGCTGCAGATGAAGATAGGAAAAATAAAACAATCTCAAATTTCACATTCTTAGTTGCCAGTTCCTGTTGTCAAGTATGTGATTCTTAAAGTTGAAACTCCTAAGGTTTCCTAGCACTAGATTCACTTTCTATTTAAGTTTCTAATTTCAGTTATATTTTACTTTTGCTTTTTTTCAATATCTACATCTCAACATTTTTCTTACCTAAATTGCCTGTATTGGTAAATAACTTCCATGTGTGTATTTGTATACGTATGTATGTGTATACACACACATACCATTACATTCATCTTCAACTAGCATACCTATGAGTGCTGCACATCAGGATGCCCAGGCAACCCTGCACTCTTTCTGAGGGCATGTTTACACTAGGGAATTATTTTAAATTAACTCCCCTTATTTTGAAAGAACAACGTGAGCGCCCACCATACCAAGCCTGTTGTTTCAAAATAATTGGCTTGTTATTTCAAAATAACTCCTGCTTGTGAAGAGGAATTATTTCAAAATAGTTATTTCAGGAGTTATTATTCTGAAATAAATAACTTGCTAGTGTAGACATAGCCTCAGAGATTTAAGTCTGCAGGTCTGCGCCTGTGCTCTGGACATCCTTGTGTGCTGCTACAAGGGAATGAAGGGAGGGGGTAAACCCACTGCCATTCCAGCCTTCTTGTCCCAATATGGGCTCCCCTCACCATTAGTACCAAGACCATGGCACCAGTTAAGATGACCATACCAAAAATCCATTAGGAAAACAACCTAGAATGGCCTTTGAAACTAAGACTCCAAATCCAGCTGAAGTAGTCACCGGGTACAGTTTTTTGTATCCAGGCCTGAAGGGTACCCCCATTGCACTTTGGTAGCCATGTTATAGGAACTCCTGGGGTCCCTATGCAGAGTAACTAGAACCAGCCAAGCTCTTATTCTATGAGAACCACTGAATTTCAGAAGAGCATGAATTACCATTATGGAGTGATAACAAGAGACTCTCCACAAGTATTAACTAACCTCCCAGAGCTGCTTACCCTCTTACCATGCCACCTTCAATGATACTTGTCCTCTGGTACAGACATGGTCACCAGTCCCTGTAGAGTCATTACCCAACCCACCATTGACCTTCATTACCAGTACAATGACAGGACATTCTTTGGGCCTCAGTACTGACTCTAGTACTGGTACCAACACCATGTGTCCATTTGATAGGTATGATGATGGCCTCTCCAATTCTGACGTGTCTAATCAAGATTCATCCACATTATAGTCTCCTGGAGGTGGAAACTCCTAGCAGAAGATTAACCCATCAACCCTGGCAAGGACGGCCTTGGGTCCTACCCTCTTCTTTTATGCCCCGGCACCGAGAGCTTATTGCAGCACCTTATGACAACCACCTTTACAAGGTCCCATCTCATAAGACATGTCTAGAGCAACATCAGCCACACGTGGTTTCTCTTTCTGCTAGGTGAAAGAGAAGAAACACTGCCTTCCCACAAATTGTCCACCTTACCACATGAGGCTGTCATGCTTCCCGCATCATGTTACGTTGAGAATTTCATGGTCTTTCAAAACATTATGAAATGTACACTGGTGATCCTATGTATTCCATTGGAGAGTATACAGAAACTCCAGCATTCCCTATCAGACATCCTGCATACATCTCCCCAAGGTTACCATCACCTTTCTCGTGCATGATGCCCTCCTGGCCCTAGCACATATGATGTGGCAAACTTCTGCTGCTATACTTCAGGCTGACAAAACAATACTACATGCTTCCCAAGGGCATGGAGCATTGTTTTCTTTTACCCCTACATCCAACTTCCTGGCTAT
Organism: Rafetus swinhoei; assembly: GCA_019425775.1. Lineage (NCBI taxonomy): Eukaryota > Metazoa > Chordata > Testudines > Trionychidae > Rafetus > Rafetus swinhoei. Next base: position 64,834,314 of record CM033427.1, read on the forward strand.
GGAGGCCATTAACAAAATGAACAGGCAGCACCATCTGGCAGTGAACTAAAACATCTGGACCTTCTGGGCCACAAACTATTCCTTAGTCTTTTTGCAATTTAAAGTAGCCACTTAACAAGCCCTGGTGGCAAAACACAATTTTACAAACTATTCAAAGTCTTTCATTTTTATTGACCACCTGCTTCAGTATTAGAGGGAACAGTTTCAAGCCTTCTGAACACAAAGTGTCTCCCCAGGCCTGACTCAATGCTCTTTGAGAAGCCAAGCAGTAGATACTGTTTCATAGACCTGATTGTCTTGTTTTACAAGTGACTTTCAATTTTTATATGATGGAAAATGAGACTTGGATTTTAAAAACACTTATCTAAACAAGCAGTAGTTATACAGAAATATCCTTACTGCGTTTATGTCGACAAATAAACAAGATGGCCACAGGACCAGCCAGTATTGTTCATTCCATTGCTTCACAGCTAAAAGGTATAACTCAGATTTCTTCATGGATTATGATCAGGAATTCAGGCCTGGGACACACAACAGAAATATTTCGAGCTTATTGCAAGTAGTGTGATGGTTCATACGGAAAACTCCTCAATCTCTATGGTATTTACATTATAAAATGAAAATGTTACATCATTTTTTTTTTAAATAAGTATAGTATGTATGAAGCCATTGGAAGATTGTAAATCAGAATGATTAACTGAGATTATAGCTGCCGCTACTAATGGCTTTGGTAATCTATTACACTGTAAATCCATCCTGGATTGGGATGGACAAAAGATGGTTGAATTTTAGGTCTTGGGACACAAAGCTTATTAGATACATTTCTAAAGTATTTTATTTTGGCCAAGCAGTCCCTGAATTCACTTAATTTCATTGCTAGATGAACAAGGTGGAACAGCCCCCTCAAAAAAATTCTTCAGTACTGAAATAATTTTGTTACTGTGGTGCAGCGGGCTCAGCTCAGCCCAGACAGGCTGGAGCAGACCATGACTTGACAGGCTAGAGCAGCCCCCTGCCATGAGTAACCAGTTGAACACTTTGTTTAACCAGTTAACCACCTACCTGAGATTTTACATGTCTACTTCCTAGCTTTGTTTTTTCTTTTTGGTTGGGATATGATGATAAATGGTTTCACGGATAAGGAGATGGACTCATATTAGTAGAATGGCTCTCTTATTATATTACTATGCTTTTGACATACATTATGAAAATCATATCTGGGTTATGTAAAAGTTAACTGATATATATGTCCTCAGAAATAAAATGGGCCATGAGATAAATGAGGACAGATCTTCCCTACCCCACCCCACTTTTTAGATCTTTTCAGATACTACTTAATAATAATGTGTAGCTTTTTTTGTTAATAAATTACTTGGGACTATGTAATTTGTGATCTCAGGATATACAGGCTCTGCATAAGAAAGGAGGTGGTTGACTCCTGAAAGTGAACGAATAAATCCAGCAAGCTATTTAAAGTTTGTTTGGACCACATCATTGTTTATTCTTTTGTGTTGCTTCCTTCCTCCCTGTGTTTTTATAGAACATTCTTGTTTTGAAAAACATGATAGGCTCGCCCTGTTTCTTTTCAGTCACCTACTTTTGATACCATTCTAAATTGGAAATGATTAAAATAATTTTATATGTTGGACCTCTCTGGTCCGGCACCCTTGGGACCTGACTGGTCCTGAACTAGAGAATTTGCCAGACCAGGGAAGGTCTGCCAACAGCCTTCAAGTCCACGCTGCTTGCAGGCTGCCCCAGCAGGCACCCTGCCTCGCTCTCCCAAACTGGCTGGATTGCTTGCCCAGCTGCTGGTAGTTCCCTGAGCAGCACAGGCTCTGGCTCCTGCTGTGGTGCTCTGGCCCCGCTTGCCATGGGCTGCCGCTGGGCTCCAGCCCCAGTTCCCCCACTCCAGGGGGCTGCTGCAGGGCTCTGGCCCTGTACTCCTGGGGGCTGCCAAGAAACTTCAGCCCCATGCTGCCACGGGACTCTGGTCCCAGCCCCACACTCCAGGGGGCTCTGGACCCATGCTCCTGGGGATTGTCAGAAGACTCCAGCCCCACACTGCCATAAGACTATCGGGGGCTCTGGCCCCAGCCCTGCGCTGCTGTGGGGGCTCCGGCCCCAGTCCTGCGCTGCCTCCAGCTGAGTACCAATGCTGTTTTCCCCAGTCCCAGCTGTCCCTCCTGCTCTTAGGCTCCTGGGCTCTCTGGTCCAGGAGCATCCGTGGTCCTGCTGGACCACGGATGTTGCTGGACCAGAGAAGGCTGGTTTCCAGAGGTACAACCTATAATAAAATGTAACTAGTTTATGAATAATACAATTGTGTGTAAATTAAACATGCTGATTATTTGAGATAGGTTCATATACAATTGATGATAAAACAATATGCTATTATTAGCAGTATGCTAAGATGGAGAAGAGAAAATCAAAGACAGGGTCTCAATTTTTCTGCCATTTTTCATAGCTCAGATGCCACTGCTTGTGCATGATATACATTTATCATAAGAAAATTACTGCTTGGAATCAAATGGCACACATTTAATAGAAATAATGCATGCAAGGAAATTTGCATGTCCTATCATAAAGCAGTTAATTTTCTACCAATTTCATATTGTTATATAAATACACTGTATATAATTTCTTTTTAGATTTCCACATAGAAGAGGCTGTGGACTGGCCTGGAGTAAACCTCAAACTAGGCCAGGTCTCTGGATTGGCTCTGGACACCAAAAATAACCTGGTTATCTTTCACAGGGGTGATCACGTGTGGGATGAAAAGTAAGTGGATGTTCTGTCGAGTACAGGTTGAACCTCTCTAGTTCAGCACTCTCTGGTCTGGCAACATCCATGGTCCAGCATCATTTTAGTTAGCTTGATGTCCAATTATCATGGGTGTGGACAAGTTTCCCACAATCCCATAAAGTTTGTTTACAGCCACCAGCCCTGGCTCTCAGTGTTCTGTACTGTTATTTAGCTTTAATTTACCCCTAAATGTCTTCTAAGATCCCCAAAAGCAGTGAAAGTGTTGATAATGCTGCTAGACAATATTGAGTTCCCGTGGTTTGGTTCCGCACCAGTCAGGTCTCGAGGGTGCTGAACTAGAGGGATTTTAGTCTGTGGTATATTTAAATAATTGACTCTGCTATTTATTGAACATATTTTCTTTGGGCAGAGAATGGACATAGAATGTTCCTACAAATTATAGTTAGATATGTGGAGGGTGAATGGTTACATGTAATAAAAGAGTACCCCCAAAACTGCTAGATTTTTAGAACAGTAATAAGTTAGTGTGTCATGTGCTTCCACAAAACAAATTTTGATCCAGTAATTCGATAAAAACTTCACTGTGTTTTTGTGTCCCATAAAACGTATGGTCTAAAAATTGTGATTTCTTCACTGTTTGGGGTTTAAGGGAGAAATAAAATGTGATCCCAAAAGTAATAGCAACTTATTTGTAACAAAATATCTGAGAAATTTAAAAAATTAGATGTGAGCTACTATTTTGGTGTTACAGACCATAAATTTAGTTCCTCCTGCTACACTGCAAGATGTAGTCAGTATACTGGATAGACTTTTTCCAAGTGCCTGAATGACTGACTTTCAGTAGGACTGGTGCGCATGAGTTACTTAAGTAGTTTTGAAAATGCCACCCACTATCTTTCAAGTCAAATTCTACTGCTGAATGAATATTTTTGATATGGAACTGATGTTGAAATCAGTATATATGTGCAGCTGAGAATAGAATGTAGTCTGTAGAAATATGCATTTTATTGTTGATGGCATTGATAGTGTGCATAAAACAATGTAAACAAAATGATTACATTCTAAAACATTCAGTAAAAGGAAAAAAATGCAGCATCTCTACTAGGGAGGTTGTGGAATCTCCATCTCTGTAGATATTTAAGCACAGGTTAAATAGACATTTATCAGGGATGGTCTAGATGGTACTTGGTCCTGCCATGAGGGCAGGGGACTGGACTTGATGACCTCTTGAGGTCCCTTCCAGTTCTAGTGTTCTATGATTCTAAACATGGCATACCGTATCTTACGAGTAACCTGTTCTACATATAGGTATACATAAACATGACACTAAACAGGATATTTGTTTCAACTTTTTGATGAATTTTACTTTTTTCATAATTAATAGTCTCTCTAAAAGATTGTACTATTTTGATAGATTATTTTACAGCCTTCTTTGCTTGAGAGAGCTGTCTCCTGTCCCTGTAATGAAAACAGTACATTTGATTACAGCTTTTAGCCAATAGACTACTATGATGGATAAGAAATACATCTTTTAAGTCTCTTGTGTAGTATATCAAAGTGATCTTTCTATCTGAAGTTTATATAGACTGTGATTTGAAAGGGCAACACATACGTAGGTTGTGTTATTCAGGCTTCAACTGAGAGCTTATATTGAATTGATTTTTTTTATCTCCCTTCCCACACATGCACATAAATGCTTGTTTTTGTGTGATTGAAGAAAGAGTTGAATCAAAAACATTTCAAAATAATTGGCAGTTATTGTTACTGTGTGACTCCTATCATCATTTGTCTTTTCTGAAATTTGTGTTTTGAGAGTTTGGCAATTATGATACATAGACCCCAAGTCCAAAATCCACAACTGGAAAATGAGCCTAGCAGTGGTGTCTTGTATATGTACAGAACAGCTTTAAAATTCCTTTCCAGCTTCTGAAAGCATGTTTCTCTTGGAAAATAATTTCTGCCACAGGTAGCATATTTTTAAATATTATATTGGATGCTGCTCATTCTAAGTGGGGTCAGCCTTAACCCTGAAGATAGCTGAGGGAACTGGTTAGGAAATAATGCAGTGTTAGATGTGCCTGGAAGGGGAATCATGGAGAAGCAAAGCAGGAAAACACACACAATTCAATATTAATCTTAACCAAGTTAATGTTTATGATTGGCTGCTAATATGCAAAGCCATTAGTTGAATATAATATCCTTCATCAAATCATAAATTTGATGAATTCTGGGCCTTGAGGTTCAATTCATTTTTACTGAGGGAGTATTTCACCAGCATACTACATGAAAGAAGCAAACAAAAATGTGCAGTGCTTTAGGCATTGCACAAATGGTTCCAATGTATTATTAATATGTGCTTTAAAACATAGTCTCCTCAGACAGCTAAATGCATCTGAGAGAGGTCTGTATGGTTTATAAGGCAAGCTCTGTATGCTTTAGAACACTAAACTAGGCAGTTTAATATTGTTGAACAATGGTAACCCCTATAATCCAGGGTGAGTTTATAAATTGTTCTGTTCCTTCTGTGAATCTGAGGTGATTTTACACTTTTTTCTTAAATGAATCAAACATCCTGTCACACAATCACTACAGATCAGCTTTTCCTGTTTTATAAAGTATGTGCTATTCAAAGTGAAAAGATTAGAGCTGTTCAGTCAATTTTATTGAGTGATTTTACAGTTTTATAATAAAAATTCAGTCTGGTTATATGATTTCTAAAATATGTAATACGGGATTTAAATCTGATTTTTTGAACTGTAAGTCTCTTGTGATCTGAAAGCCTCTCAAAGCGGCATTCCTAATTAGCAAAGGCTAGAAATATTAATTTAGAATGCTGAGCCCAGTGTTACAACTATGAAGGATTCTAATCCGAAAGTGACTTCTGGAGCTATGTGTTCTAGGATAGTAGAAATCAGGTTCTCTGCAAAAATGGCTTGTCTGCTTTCTGATGGAGTAGATACCAGATTCGTCATAATATTAGGGCTTGTCTGTACAATCGTAGCAAATTAGCACCCCTTCAATTGTATCCTACACTAGCTACGGTTTGTGGACCCTGTTACTGCGATTAAAAGTTCCCTACTGCACTTTAATCTGTTCCTGTTTTAAAGGGGTAGATCAAAATACACGAGAGAACTTGTGAAGCATGGCAGCAGGGTCTAATTCAGGTATTCAGTGCAAAAAAAGACTATTGTCCAACCATACCAAAAGAAAAACAGAAAATAGAGTATTTGGATTTAATTAGGCCTCAACTTTATTAGTAGATGTCTGGGACTACGCAGCAGATAACAGTGTATAGCGCAGGTAACCTCCTGTTTATTCTGTAATTAACAGAACCTTACCTTGCCAGGACTTTACCATCCACCCTCCCACCTTGTAGGAGGAGTAAGGTGGGCTTGGCTCCCTACCATTGCAACCAGAGGAGCCCCAAACCTCACAGCATTCTGTCCCTTTAACCAGCACCTCCTTTTTAAGTCCTTTGCAGACCATTTGTTGGTCAGCAGAAGCCTTCTCTATGGAGTACCTGCCCTGAACATCCTCCTCACACTTACCAAATAAGTTGCAACATATAGCCTAGCCATACCTTTTGCACTCACCATAATAAGTCTTCCCTGACCCCCACGGTGGAGTGTGTATAAAAAAAAAAAAAAACACACACACCACCACCTCACTGCACTGAAACCAGTATGCTGGTGAGGGGAAAAAATCATTTCCAGACCCCCTAAAAAAAAGGGGGGGGTAACTGGCACAATGCTGACAGCAGGCTCAAACTCTATCTGATCATCACAACTCGGGGGGAGGGAGAGTGGGTGCTGCCCGGCTTTTTGTGGAGAGAAAGGGATTTCCAGCACTAGCGCTTGCATTTTTAAAGTCTTCCACCCTTATATTCCCGGGGGTAAGTCAACACTGAAAAGCTGACCACTATCCACATTTTGCAGCAGTTTCTGACCCTGCTTCTCTCCACCACCACCACCACCCCTGTCACAAAGCACCACTGCCTTCCTCTGGCAATCCTGGACATTGCCCCTGTTTCTCCCCCCTCCCCCAACCAATTTCATTACAGGGTGGTCAGTGTGGGAAGAGCTGTACATTCCAGTTTGCCACCAACTAAGTTTTCATATAGACAAGTCTTTAGCACTGCCCAGTCGTAGATTTTTTCATTAGCACCATTGCTAGCAAGGAGGTTGGATTGTAATTATGGAAATACATGAAGGATGGACTTAGAGCTAACAGCATAACATGGAGGACTACAGATATACTCTGATCTTAGGTCAGAATGCTTACTGGAAAAATCATTCTATTGAGGGTAAGCAAAGCATTTACTAGTGTGATATTAAAGTGTTATGCCTCGTGGGTTAGATTTTAGACCTAATTTAGTCTGCATGGTCAGTATTTCTGTTCCCCCTCAATAATTTAAACAAAAGAAAGTCAAACCTGTGTGGTTCCATGATCACACACAAGGAGGTATAATATATTAGGCCTGAGCTTTTTTTTAAGGAACACAAAGTTCGTTTGTCAGATGCGGAGGCTAATAACTGGCTGAATGGCTTTAACAAATGGATTAGGCAGGAAACAGCCACCAGGCAGCGTGAATGGGGATGCAGCCATGGCAAGTGCTGAAGCCAGCTGTGTCTAATGCTGATAAGGATAAAAAGGAACAGTTCCCAGAGGCAAAGGAGAGCCAGGATTGCACTGCTCATCATTTAGAGCCGGGGTGGGGAACCTCAGGCCTGGAGGCCAGATGCAGCCCCCAAGCTAGCCTGAATCCGGCCCCTGACACTCAGGACTCCAGCCCCCCTACCATCCCACCACAGGGCAGGAGCACATAAAATCTACTAACCTGTGCCCTCCTAGGCTCTGGTGTGCGAGGGGAATGTGGGGAGTGTCTTTCTCCTTCTCAGTCAGGGCCCACATGAATGAGGGTTTGGGGGGAGGGGGGTTTCTTTGTTTATTTGTTTTGCTGTTTGTTTTTTGCTTCTCACTTGTGTGTGGCCTGTGACTGATTTTTCTGAGCGTCAGCAGTCCCCAACCCAAAAAGATTCCCCACCCCTGCTTTAGAGTATGGCATAAAAGGGGAGTTGATGTCTTTGTGTACTGAGATCCTTTCTTAGGAACCTCTACCCCACTGATGCAGGAGAGATAGGGAGAATTCATATGTCAGCAGAGTCCTAGATTGTATGGTGGGCGTTCGGAGCATCGCATTGGACTTGGTTAAATTCCTGACAAGAGAGAATAGAGGACAGTACTAATAATGCCCCTCCCAGTGTTTTCCTGCATCTTGATCAATGTCTTACTAGTAAGTGCCCTGCATCCATATGCAGGATTCTAGCACCTAAGTTTAGGATGAAAGAAAAGAGTCTTCTAGAAACTGCCTTCCTTTTCATCATGATTGATAAGAAAAAGAAGGGATTTACTGGTGTTTAAAAAAAAAAGACCTAGATGATGATTATGGTATAACAAGTAGTGTCAGGTCATAGCATGATATACATTTTAATGATATGGGAATATAACCCTAAAGATTTTCTATTTGTGGTTTGTGCATAAACTAAATAAACAAATCAACCAACTAATCAATAGATGTGAGACACATCTGAGTAGTCTATCACCTTCCCAAATAGAAAACTGCACTGATAACTTCCCCATAACATTAAATATTTATACTGTAATGTATATAGTATTAATAGTTTTATTCACAGCCATGACTGAAGCTTTGTAAAGTACCTTCCTGTTTACCAAAATGTATTGATCTAAATTGGATTGAACTTGATAGGTACTAAGAAACAGCTTTTAAAAAAAAGTAGTAGTAATTCAAGTATGTTATATGTTTAAAGATTTTAGTCAGAAATTAAATTACATTTTCTACACCTAAATAGATTAAAATTTTGATGTGAAGAATTTCACTTTTATACACATAAGTGCTTAGCTTCCATGAATTCAGAGCACTTATTGAAATCAATTTATTAACAGAAGTGCATATGCTAATACTTTATTCTTTGTTAAGCACATGGAATTTGATATCATAAAGTGACTCATACTATGTCTCCTGTGGATTTAAGAATTTTAATCTCCCTAAATTTTGAGTTAAAGTTAAAATGTTCTTGAATTTACTTTCTGTACACTTAAAATTGTTTTGGGGATGCAGTTGTAGAAAAGGGGATATGTACATAGTATGTCATGCTTTACAACCAAACATTTTCTGAAAACTAGAAAAAGAAAGTAAAATGTAGGTGTTACTGTAATAAGCACCAGCAAGAGTGTTAAAGTGCACAGGAAATTTATATAAATGAACATAGTTGAACAATTCAGTTTTAAGTCTTTCTTGGCAACTATCTACATGATTAATCTGAGAGGCATAAAACAACAAAACTACTCTTTGTCATTGCAAAGAAAATAAATTAGGTTGAAATTTGCTTTTTTTAACACTGATTGAAAATACAGGATTGTCTTGGGTGTGTCTGTTCATTTTGATTACACACATTCACTGTCAATGGGTGCAACATCTGGGAGAAGTGCTGTCACCCAAAAAAGACTTCAGTGATAATTCAGGAGTGTAAAAAGATAAACAAAACCCTACAGAATTTAAGTGGTTTTTCCTACTAGTCTATGAATTCTGCTGTAAATTATGTATCTTTGTTATGAATGGAAACTTCTAACATACTCACTTTGTATTTCAATATATCTGAATAGCTCATTTGACAGTAGCTTTGTTTATCAACAAAGAGGACTTGGACCAATTGAACAGAACACAGTTCTTGTAATAGACCCAAGTAATGCAGAAGTACTTGATTCCACAGGCAAAAATCTGTAAGTCGTATTTTCTTTTATTAATAATACTTTTATATTTTGCGTATTATATTTCATCCTGAGGAGTTTAATCAGTATATTTGTTTATTCAGAAACTTTTGTCATGTTTTATCTCTTTCACTTTTGGGTTCATTTGTAAAAAAATTTTAAAAATCAGTCAGCATTGCCAACAACTGACAGCACATGAAAACCAAATTTGCTATTGCTACCCTCAGCTCACTAACAATGAATACCCTTTATCTACTGACCCAAATTAATAAAAACTCATATGGAACAGACATATTTGGCATAGAATTGTAAGGCTGCCCTTCTTGGCAAGAGGGATTGAATGTGAGGACCAGGGCTGAGGACCCTTAACCAAGAAAGTCCAGCTGCCCATGACTTTAACCCAGTGTGCTGACAACAAGAGCATTCCAGCTGACTGCAGCAGTGGGATATAGTGGTATCTCAGTATCTTAGATAGCAGTAGGAGCATGGGTCATGGTAGATGAACATAATCTTGAATTGCTCTTGGAAGAAAATTAGACATTAAGGCTATGTCTACACTGCAGCGCTATTTTGGGATACTAGAGGTATCCTGAAATAGCTATTCCGTATCTTTTGACTGCGGGCTTGCTATTCCGACATCCCTGTAAACCTCATTCCACGAGGAGTAGGAGATTTTTCAAAATACCAATTTATTTCAAAATAAATGCTATGTAGACAGCACCAAATTTCAAAATAAGCAATTTCGAAATTGACTCGAAATAAGCTACACAATTTGCATAGCTCAAATTGTGTAGCTTATTCTGAGCTAAGGGTCTAGTATAGATGCACGCAAATGTAGATAATAGACCAGTCATGGATCATAAGTATCTGCCATATCACTTTCTTTTTTTAAACACAGTTCTTTTAAATTTATGTTTGTAGATTTTATTTACCGCATGGCTTGAGTATAGATAAAGATGGTAACTACTGGGTCACTGATGTAGCTCTCCATCAGGTATGTGTAATGCTTTTCTAGATGGACTGTATGTGATTTCATTACTTTTAATTGAATTAGTTTGTATATTTTGCTAAAAGTTTGGTAAAATTATTAAGATGTGACTGTTCAGATACATATTAAAGCAGGGGTGGGTAATAATTTTTGAAGGGGAGGCCACTTCACAAATTTCGGAAGTGGCTGCGGGGTCTTGGGCAGAAGTGGTAGAGTTGAGAACTACCCTGCCGTGAGCTTTGCTTAGTCTGAGGTCCCTGCCCCCTGACTTCTGGCCCATGGAAGGGACCTGGAGCAGATGGGAGGGTGCTGGGGGCTAGCCTCCTCCCAGAGTTGTCTGGGGTGGAGGCTTAGAAGTCTCATAACATGACTGGCAGCTTCTGGCCCCACTGCTAACCTGTTGTCTGGCAGCTGCCTGGCAGGCACAAGCCCTTTAAATAGAAGCAATTGAAAGGGCTCGAGCCTACCGGGCAGCCCCCTGACAATGGGCCAGTGGGACTGAGAACTGCGAGCCCTTTCAAATGCTTCTGTTTAAAGGGTTTGTACCTGCCAGGTGGCTGCCAGGCAATGCAGCTGCCCCAGTAAGTGCGAGCTCTTTCAATAGAAGCAGTTGAAAGAGCTCGCTCATCTCTGACTCTCAGGCAGTACGCTCGGGCAGGGGTAAGCAACCTTTCAGAGATGGAGTGCGGAGATTTGACTTACTCGCCTCTATGTACCAGTGATACTTTTTAAAGTCAATAATAGTCCTACTTACAGTAGCTTCATTAATAAATAAATTAAGATGCTGATCTTACCTTTTAGTCCAGGGGTCGGCAACCTTTCAGAAGTGGCGTACCGAGATTTAACTTATTCTCAGATCTGTGTGCCGGGAGAAGGAAGGGAGAGGGGAGGCAAGGGCAGGCTGGGTACAGTGACCTTATTTTCTGAGCCAGCTGCAGCTAGTGAAAATGGTTTAATTTAAATTATGAAACAGATTAAGCATTTTAACTTTCTCATGTTAGTTTATCAAACTTCATTTTAAATAAAGTAAAATATTATGTATAACACAAAAGGTTTCATTGTTTTCTTTATTTATGGCAGGGGTGGGAAACCTTTTTTGGGTCGGGGGTCACTGACCCACAGAAAAATCAGTTGGGTACCACACCAGTGAGAAGCAAAAAAACTCCTCCAGAAACCCCAACGCTCATTGAGGTGGCCCTCAATTGAGACACCTCACTCCTCTGGTGCCCCGGCTTCACAGGGTGAAGGGAAGGGGAGGACTGAGGTTCAGGGCTTCCCATAGACCAGACTTACTTTTCTGGGGTTCCAGAGTTAGTGGATTTTATGGACCTTCCTAGGCTCTGGGGTAGGGACAAAAATGAGGGGTATAGTGCATGAGACAGGGCCTGCTGGCAAGTAGGATAAGGATGGGGTGCAGGATCTGGGATGGAGATGGGGTGCAGAAGCAGTATGGGAGTAGGGTGTCTGGCCAGGGGAGAGGGAGCAGGAGCAAGAGAGGATGCAGCGTGTGGCCAGGAGAGAGGGTGTAGGAGCAACATGGATGAAGGAGCAGGGTGGGGTGTCTGGCCAGGAGAGAGGATGCAGGAACAAGGGAGGGTGTTGAAGCAAGCTGGGGGTGCCGGATCTTGGTGGGGGGAGGGAAGTGAGGGGATTGGGATGGTGCGGGTCTGGGCATTATGGGGGACCTAACCTGGTTTTGTGCCCTCTTGCAGCAGCGGCCACAGCCATGCTGTCCTGGCTGCCCCCGGAGGGAGGCCTCACTACCGGGGACCTTGCTGCTGCGATTGACACAGTCTGGGGCCACCCCAGAGACCCGGCTGCCGCACTGGTCTGGGGCCAGTCCTGGAGGCCCCACTGCTGCAGCCACGAGGTCCAGGGCCAACCCCGCAGGCCAGAGGTGTGCTGCTGCCATGGCCACACGGCCCCAGACTGTGTGGCCACAGCAGCAGCATCTTCAGTCTCCGGGGTTGGCCCCGAACCTTGTGGGCAGTGGCGCCCCAGGACTGGCCCCAGATCGCGTGGCCATGGCAGCAGTACCTCCAGTCCTGCCTGAGGCACCACTGAGGAACCTCAGTGCCAGCACTGCCTCCTCCCACCACAGCCTAACTTGCTGCAGGGAGGAGGAAGCACTCTCCAGCAGCTGCGCTGGGGAGATGGGGCAGGGCCGAGCTCCCTCCTGCATGCTGCTGAAAATCGGCTTGTGTGCCATAGGTTGCCAGCCCCTGCACTAGAGGGTGGGGCCTGGAACTTTCTCACAAGCCGGATCCAGCCCACTGAAAGGCTTTTGCCCACCCCTGCACTAAAGCCTTGTGTATATGGTGAAATTCACGGGAGAAGCTTTAGCAGATTAAGCTATTCTGGAATAACTTCTGTCATGGACACACTATCATGGAATAAAAGTGACTTAATTCTAAGATAATTATTTTGCTATTGCACTGGTCAGTTTCCCCATATAGACAAGCATTAAATGTTCAGCTAACTCATTGGCTGAAATAGCTGATGTCTATATTTTATGTTGGTTTTTTTTTCCAGAATCAACACTATTTCATTCTTAATTATGGATTTCTTCATTGGACAATATGTATATAATAATCCTAATAAAATAAATGTGCATGTAAAATGTCCTTTATAGAGAGTAAATGTACATACGTTCCCTAAATAATCACAGTGACATTGGGCTAGCTATCATGTGACACTCTCTGTAACTTGAAATCTCTTATGTTTTCCATTGACTACAAAAGGTATTCAAATTGAGAGTACATGACAAAGAACCTTTATTGATTCTGGGAAGGTCTTTGCAACCAGGCAGTGACAAAAATCACTTCTGTCAACCAACCGATGTGGCCGTGGATCCAGTCACAGGCAACATTTATGTGTCTGATGGCTACTGTAACAGCCGAATTGTTGTGTTCTCTCCAAACGGAATGTTCATCATGCAGTGGGGAGAAGGTACTGATTAAAGTTCTTGATGTTTAACTAGCTACTGAGACCGCTGTGATCGTGAACTATTAAATGTAGCATATGTGAGATTCTTTACTATCATTATTTACTACTTCTTCATGTTAGAGTAATGCTCTCGGACCCTGATTGAATATCAGGGCATTGTTATCTCTTGAATGCCATCATACATAATTCTACACACTGACATGTTGATTTTTTTAATGTGCTTTCTTTTAAAAAGCAGAAAGAAAATATGTTTGTACACTTCCAGCACAATTATGCACGTGAATTTACTATGTTATCAATAAAATACCTCTATTTGCATAAACATAATTTTTAAAAATGCCTGAATAAGAATGTAAGATTTTGAGGTGGAAATAGATAAATTCAGTATAAACATATATGCTTGATATTTATAGCAGGGGTGGGGAACCTAAGATCCGGGGGCTGGATGCACCCCCCTCTCCCCCCATCTTGCCTGGATCTGGCTCCTGGGGCTCTGGACTCCTCCCCAACTTTGGGGAGCCCACAAAATCTACTAGTCTGGCCCCCCTAGGCTTTGATGTGTGAAGAGAATGTGGGGAGTGTCTTTATCCTTCCTGGTCAGGGACCACATAAGTGAGGGTTAGGGAGGGTTTTTCTGTGGGTCAGCAGCCCCCCGACCCCAAAAAAGTTCCCCACCCCGATTTATAGTGATATAAATTGATAACTCCATTTATTTTATCAGTATTAAAATTCTGGTGAATATGAGAATCATGTATATTCTTTCCCCCACAGTTATATTGCACAATTTAGAATAACGCTGTTTCTATCCAAAGGTGATTATTTCAGATTGTGAATTTGTGGGATATTTTCTTTTACAGAGACTTCAGTAGGCAAAGCCAAACCTGGTCAGTTCCAAATCCCTCACAGCTTAACACTGATACCCGAGTTTGGTCAGCTGTGTGTAGCTGACAGAGAAAATGGACGAATTCAGTGTTTTAGGTCAGAAACTGGAGAATTCACAAGAGAAATCAAACACAAATTGTTTGGAAGAGAATTATTTGCAGTTTCATATACTCGAGGTAATAGCTTTTTCACATTTTTTGCATTTTAAAATATATACTTAATCTCTTCTATATCACAACACACAATATGATTTCATTAAGAGATACTATCAAATATTTTAGGTTAAAATTTAGTTCAGTTTCAAAATTATCATAGTTTTGAGGAGGCATTATTTTGCAACTGTTTAATTTTGGACAAAAGCTTCTATTCCATTTCTGAGAAACTATGATGAAATTAGCCTCCTTAAATGTAATACCAAGAAATAGACAGTGTTGTTTGCACTTTTTTACCTTAGGGATTGCACAGTCCATTACAGAAACAGCAGAAAAGATTTTCAAAACAGCAGGAAGAGAAATTGCTAGATTTCTTAGAGAAAAATAATAAAAATCGGAAAATAAACAATTGCATGATGATGTTCCTGTTCTTAAATATCAAAGCTTAAAAAGAATCATCCACTTCGATGTCTTGTGCACCTATATTCTGGGGCCTGGAAACTCAAAAGTAAAAAGTAGGCATTAATACTTTATAAGGCTTTTAAACAGCTTCACATTCTAAATCAGGTTTGAAATCTGTATTAGTCGCTCCTATTTGTGCACATGTTGCTTGTTTTGTATGAGGAAAGAGAGATGTATCTGGGAATGAAAGGAGAAAAATGTGCAGTAAAAGAAGATGACAGTGATTAGAGCAAAATAACTGGAGAAGGAAGTAGAAAACAGGAGGAAAAATAAAAGGGTGCAGGGAATAGGAAGATAATAAACCAAAAGGAGAAGAGAGTCCCCCATACTTAAAACAACACTTCTTGTCAGTCACTAGCGGGAAATACTGCTTCCTGAAGAGCCAGTTCAGAGATTTGGAAGTGCCAAAGTTCTAGAAAAGTGCTGCAGAAACCAAACTGATCATAAATGTGTTTCTGTTCATGTTGGACACAACTGGAAGCAAGAACACTAAATGGCATGGTGATTTGAGAGGATCTTCTATGCTCTCAAGTGAGCATATAGTAACCAACCTGCCATCACAGCACCTTTTGAAGTAACCAATTAGCCATTTTGCTAGACTAGCACCCCATCTCTCATCATTAGGAGTGGGGTGAGGGGTCCATTCAATGCAAAAGGTGCCCGCTGGTGAAATCTCTAGGTTAGGTCTTTACTAGGGGGGCAAAGTTAAGCTAAGATAAGCAATTCCAGCTATGTGAATAGTATAGCTCAATGTTTCTCAACCAGTGGTACGCGTACCCTTAGGGGTACTTAAGAGAAGTCTGGGGGGGGTACGTCAACACAAATGAAATTTGGAGAAAACTGAATTTTTGTGCTAAGTTTTAAAGTGCTTTATTATTTTTGTACTTTTTACACTCAAAAATTTAATTGCCCGCCCAGCCCAGCTATGATTAAGTTGTTTAAACAAATGTGTTGCAATGGTAGAAACAAAATTTGTGTGTCTGAAAACTGTAGGTACTGGAGGTACTTATCATTTTTTTTAAAGGGGTACTTCATTAAAAAAAGGTTGAGAAACAGTGGTGTAGCTAGAATCGTTACGCTTTAGTTTAAATTTCCACAGCGTCCTCACTGCAGGGGGTCAACGGGAGCACCCATTGGCTGCAGATCACCATTCCCTCCAATGAGAGCTGCAAGAAGCAGTGTGGCCTGGGACACTGCTTTTTTTTTGAGGCTCCCATTGGCTGGCAGTGGCATTCCTTGTCCAATGGGAACTACAAGCAGCTGTACCTGTGGTTGCACAAGTAAATAAAACTCCAGTGGCCTGCCGGGTCCTAACCCTAGCAAACAGTGTCCAGCCCACAGGTCATTTATTGCACACCCATGGCATAGAGGGTACTCTTATAAATGTTGTGGTTGATATCAAAATGTCGGGTTGGAACTGTTTTGGAGGATAGGATTGGAATTCAAAATGATCTGGACAAACTGGAAAAATGGTAAATAGGATGAAATTCTTTAAGGACAAATACTAAGTACTCCACCTAGGAAAAAATAATCCATTACACAGATATAAAATGGGAAATCACTTGCTCGGAAGTAATATTGTGAAAAGGGATCTGAAGGTTATAGAGAATCACAGCTAAATATGAGTCAACCGTGTGACAGTGTCGGGGGGAAAAAAGCAAACATTATTCTATGATGCATTAGCAAGAGTGTTGTAAACAAGACACAAGAAGTAGTGCTTCCACTCTACTCTTTGCTGATTAGGCCTTAGCTGGAGTATTGTATCTAGTTCTAGGCACTATATTTGAGGAAAGATATGAACAAATCGGAGAAGGTCCAGAGAAGAGCAACAAAAATGATTAAAAGTTTAGAAAATAAGACTAGTGAGGAAAGATTGAAATAAATTGTTTGCTTAGTATGGAAAAGATAAGACAGAGAGGGGGGCGTAACAATTTTCAAGTATCTAAAAGACTGTTACGAGGAGGCAGGTGAAAAATTAGTCTCCTTAACATCTAAGGATCGGACAAAAAGCAGTGGGTTTAAACTTCAGGGAGGGAGGTTTACATTGGATATTAGGACAATCATCCGAATTGTGAGGGTGGATTACCACTGGAATAAATTGCCTAAGGATGTTGTGGAATCTCCATCATTGGAGATTTTTAAGAGAAGGTTAGACAAACAGGTGTCAGGGATGGTCTTTGTGGTGCTTGGTCCTGAACTAGAAAGGATGGGACTCAATAACCTGTAGAAATCCCTTCCAATTCTGTGCTCACACACAGATGCCCTAACTCTGAATAGGGTGCCAGTTGGTGTATTTTATTGTGAGGGTCTAGACCAGTGTTTCCCAAATGGGAAACTAAGGGTTCCGCAAAAAAATTTTACTCCCCGGCCCCCTGCAAAGCCTGTAGGCAGCTCCCATTGGAACTTTGCCAGCGGGGGCAGGCTTCTGGGGGCATGCGGCTCTAGTTACTCCACCACCCACTGCAGCTGCCCCACCACCGTGCACCGCGTAGCCCCCTCCTCACACCGCAGGACTGCCCCTGTCCCACGGGGCCTCTGGTGCCATGCAGCTTCCTTCTCCTCCTCGTGTGCAGGCGGCGGCTTGTTACAGCAGCCGCTGCTGTTGGGAGGGGAGGGGTGGCTGGGTCCGAGGTGCCGAGTAGCCACTCCCGGACCTCAGCGTTTTAAAACTGCTGCTTGCACCCCGACAGGAGCCGCACGGAACTTGGCTGGGGCTCTACCGCCCTCCAGGGCACGCTCGGGCCTACTGCCCCCTGTGCGCTGCCGCTCTCTCTCCCCCGTACCCCATCCCACCCTGCTGGGGAAGTGGCAGAGTCTGGTCTGGTAGGGAAGGTCAGGCTACACCCTTCCCCCCCACCGCCAGCGGGAAGCCTGACCTGGTGCTGCAGCTGCGCTGAGATCCCCGCTGCATGGGGGGGAGGAGGCGGAACTGAGCTCCATCTCCTGCCCCCCTGCTGGGGGAACAAGAGCATGTTGCTTGGAGGCTTTCCCTGCTGCAGCAGGGTGCCAAGCCAGGTAAGCGTCCCCTCTCGTGCCCAGACCCTACACCCAAATCCCCCTCACTCACTCCCCTCTCCCCACCAAGACCCCACATTCCCAGCTTACTCTGACACCCTGCTCCATATATAAGACTGTTATTAGGAGTTCCATGAAATTCTTTCGAGTTTAAAAGGGTTCTGTGGCCAAATAAAATTGGGAAACACTGGTCTAGACCAAACCAGCCTTTTTACTGAGATGAGAGGTTGGTTTTGTTTAGTTAAATAAGCTTTTAAAAGGAAAAGAAACAGGACTTCTTTACTTTGACCCCTTAATGATTATAGATGGCATTTTTTCCAGGGAAGAGCTCCAGTTCATTTCTGTTCGATTTCAAATTTCTAGGGAATTAATATGCTTTTTTTATGTCTTTTTCCCTTACTCTGTTCATTTTGAATCTGTGTGTGTCCAAATAAACCCTCTAAAAGGGTTTTCCTGTTTCATCCCATTGGGTTGCACAGCCTCCAACTCTCCTCAATTTAATTTAAATAAACATTTTGGTGTGTCTGGAGCACTTGTTCTTCCATGGTTGGTTCTGATCAGGCTGTCACTAGGGGAGCACAGAGCCAGGGGCAACCCCCCCTTCCAGTGCCTCAGGTGCAGAACCAAGAGCAACGTGCCCACTTCAGTGCTCACTGGGGAGGCTTCTTTGAGCCATCCTATGGAGGGGATGACACAGCTTCTGAATCTGTCTCTTTGAGGCAACTTTTTCATTTATGCTATTTTGTACATAGAAGAAAATAATCTGTACTAAAGAATGCATGTTTGTTGTTATAGGTGGTCTGCTCTTTGCAGTTAATGGAATGCCGCATCCGGGAGACGTAGAACCATTGCAAGGGTTTGTGATGAACTTTTCCACTGGAGAAATAATTGACACTTTCATTCCTGTTAGAAAGGTACAGTATTGCACAATGTTTGGTGCATTTAGCACATGGGTACACTGATGTCTATCTAGCATATACTTCATACAAACTTTAACATTTAGCAGGATGATTCATGGGTTTGAGGCTACTGAATTATACTGTACTTACTATAATTTTTCTTCATATACCCTAAAATGCCATTTGTACACTGTAGATCAGGTGAAACCCCAGAACACATGAAGTTTCAATACAACAACTGCACCTGACATAAATTGCTATGTGAATATTGCCATTCAGAGAAGAAAATAAGTGATTTTTATCCGTATTGAGCCATGCCTTTTAAGTTACTGGTATTTTAAAGGAAGTAGAGGTTCAGAATTGTTCTTATTTGTATACAGTAATAATATCCTAATATTAAAAGGAATAGTGCTCCTGTCTGCGGTTATACATTTATATAATGTGACTACATGTCGTCTTTGCAAAAGAATAGAACTGTGGGATTACAGATTTTCACTGTAGCAATGTTGTCATTTAAAATTATTTTTAAATATGCTGAAACTTCACATGGTCTGTCGTAAATCAAAGAAGGTGTGTCAGAAGTTGCCAGTATTGTGTGTCTCATATCCTGTTTAAATGTGTAAGAGTTGTAAATGTGTAACTGCTGAAACTTTAACATGGGGGGAGTCAGCTCCCCGCATGTACCACCTCCCCCCCCTCTGCATTGCTGCCTCTGTACCTGCGGGGGCAGGCGGGAGCCGGGGCTCACGGGAAGACTGCTTTTAAACTCAGGCTCATCAGTTAACCATTTAATCGTGTATACTAACACAATCCTAGTTCTCAGTGTTCTTAAATTGCCATGTGTGCATGTACAATTCTATAAATGAAACAAACATTCATATTTTTGCATAAACTTGTTTAGGAAGATTCCACACTGTAATTTATACTGTTTAGTTTTTGTGTCACTTGTGTTTCCAGGCAGAGAAAGGCCTTATAAGATTGTGTAGATGTGCTTGTGTTTTGAGAGGGAGCATATCTTGATAATCAGGACAAAGTTCTGAGCTGACTTCCTTAATTATATCTGCAAACTTTTCATGCACACTTAATGAGGATTGCTGAAAGTGTGATTCTTCTTCCCAGGAGGTAGATGAATGGAAGCCATTTAATCTCCGAGTCAATATTTCTTCTTAAAACACTTTTCAGGTTCTTAAAATAAAAACAAGTAAAGCATTCATCTGCAGCCTTTCTCCTAGGAAGTGACAAATAATCTAAAACCATTTGCCATGGGGGAGGGAGATCTTATATTTATTAGTAATTTGACAGCATAACTCAAATGCTTATAGTTAATATGTATATTGTTCCTTCTGCATCATTCTCCACTCTGTTCTGGAGATTGAGGATAATTGTCCCATATCAGTTGATGGTCACATATATTTAATGTGACTTTTTTTCCCTCTGTGTATAACAGGTCATTATTGGGATTCTCAGGTTAAAGACATATTGATCAGTTCTAAAGAAATAGGTCACTTTTCAGAACTAAATGGGACCAGTTCACCCTTTCATTCAGGCTTTCTTGCTGGAAATTAAAAGTCTTGATGTGACTGTTGGTTCCTTGTTGCTGAACAGGAAGCTGATTGTAACTAGGAAGTATAAAAATCCCCACATTAGTCTGAAAGAGAATGATTTACAGCTGAAAACTGAGAGAGAGGATGTACTTACACTCATGTGAACACTTATCTAATAAGAGATCAGTTGACTTCTGTGCCTTGAACAATGTGAAAAATATCTGGAAAAGGCAGGAACATTTGCTTCTCTAAAGATATTTCTAAAGGATTCTTGCTTCTGCATCAATAGCTCCTCAGTGCAAGACTCATGAAACTGTCTTTGGCTAGACCCACACTATCGGGGAAAGTCAACTTAAGGTATGAAATTCCAGCTATGTAAAACTAAACTCACTAAATCAAACACTGGAAGTTTGACTGCCGCAACGTCAGTCTTCAGAGAAGTAAAGACATGATCATAGCTCTGAGTGGGATTAACACTTGAGGGGTGGCAGAAGAGCACATAGCAGCCTCCCTGCTGAATATTCTGCAATAGTAGTATCAACTGAAAAAATATTTAATTTTCCATTTTCCCCTAAAGTAAATCAGTTTTAAATTACACAAGAAATAAATACTGCCTTAGAATTTACTCAGCACACAGCAGTTTATTGCTTCTCATGGAAATCCTTTATTTAACTAGGTTACAGACACTAAGGATAGCATTCTGGGCAAGAAACTAGTTTGATGTTTAAAGCCAAATGGAAGAAGAAATTGATCTCTGCAGATTACAGGGCAAATGTCCACTTTTATTATTATTTTTCCTTCCCTCTGTTTCATCTTCTTCCCTCTCATCTCCCATCCCCCATGATTTTTTTAATTTGGAAGAGATTACCACTTTCAGCAGACACTACCACAGTGGGTTTTATGAGAACCAGTTATAATTGAAGCTACAAGGTGGACTTGAATTAACACTTTTATGTACCTTGATATTGCCCCTGCTTTGTCTTCTAGACTGTGTTATCTGGCACATGAAACAATATACAGTAAAACCTGTGTTATCAGGCACGCCTGGGGATTAGGGCATGCCGGTAACCTAAAAATTCTGGTTATCTGGGGGTGGGGAGAGGCGTGCAGGGCCTACGGAGAGGGGGCATGGGAGTTGTGCGGGGACCAGGATGTGGCCTACTAGGGAGGGCCACAAGCCGCAGACGGGATGCGGCCTGGTGAGGTGGGGTGGGAGGCGGGGGCAGCCTGCCGGGCGGGGGAGGATGCGCGGGAGCCTCAGGGGGGCCGGCCTGCTGGGGGTGCCAGGAGCCGCAGGGAAGCTGGCCTGCTGGGGTGCCAGGAGCTGCGGGGGGAGCCGAAATGCACTTGTCTGAGGAGCACTTAAAGGGCCAGTTTCCTTTTTTTGTTTTGTTTTGTTTTGTTTTGCTTTTCCCTGCATCAAAAATTTGCCAGTTTCTACAGATTGCCGGATGCTTACGTTCCAGATAGCGCAGGTTTTACTGTATTAATAATTTGTTCTAGTAAATTATGCAGCGTCATGAAGCTAAGAGTGAAAATGTTTGCTAGTATGCTAACATAGGACCACTTCATCCACCTATTCCAAGGGTTATATATGCAGTTTTTTGTACCAGTTGATAATATATTAGTATGTAAAATATTCAGCAATAATTATTTAAAATAGTAAGACATAATTAGCTAGGCCTGATGACATGGTGGATGGATATCACTATGCATCATGTAGGAAACAAGATCAGCCTTGTGATTCTTATTTCCACACACATAGGAAATACTCTCACTATTTTTCACTCCCACATCTCAATCCTTGAAAAACTGCAAGAGGGAGGAAAAGAGGTATGGAATTTTCCATGATGCTGAGTGTGTGCAGTAATTGGTATCATTATTGACTTGAAATATATAGAGACCTTATGAGAGGCAAACTGATTCTGTTGGCACACAACTCTTGGGCCCAGTTCTTAATGTCCTAATTTTATTCTGCTTTAAATTGGTGGTAGGTACATGATTCTGTATCAATACTTGCAGTTGCTGTAGTGATGAAGTACACATGCATTATGTTCCAAAACACCTACATTAAAATATCGTCAAGCACTCAAAAGTTAGGAAATGCCAGTTGCTCATACAAACATGTAGAGTTGTATACATGAAAAAACGTTAGTGCTTATTGGATATCTATAAAATATACATACTTATGTGATGGCAATACCTATTTGCCACTTTCCTTCACCTTTGTCTATCTACTTCATTTATAAACAAGTTAACTTTTAATTTAATTGTGTAGTACTTAATTTCCACACACAGTTCTTTAAATATTTAATCAAAATATTGACAAAAAATGGACTGTGCAAAAAAGTGTCAATCATAATGTACAGAATGTCTGGTGTCTAATCTGTATAAATCTGTATAAATCATGACAATAACGATTGTCCCTGGAGGAAGTGAATACTTGATGGAGATGTAATTCCTGTCTCTTCTCTCCTTTTTAAGATCTGACATCAATATCAGCTACAGCTCCCCTTATATGAGAGCTAAATTAGGCTCAGTATCTCAAATTTTTTAATACATTTTTGTGATCTAATTCTAATTCAGTGTGTAGTCATTCAGAAATGATTTATGGCTGTTTATCTTTACAGACCTTTGAGATGCCACATGACATTGTTGCTTCAGAAGACAAAACAGTGTATGTTGGAGATGCTCATGCCAAAACAGTATGGAAATTCACTGCCACAGAAAGTATGTTTTGACTTGTACTTTAAAAGACACTTACCTGAACCCATGTTCTTAGGGACTGACATCCCTTATCCATTGTCTATCCCCTGATTAATTAAAGATTAGATTCCTTGCTTTAGCTAAACATCTGCATTTTCTTTTTCCATGTTCACCTTCACATCTCTATGCTTAAAATAAGCATATTTAGCAAAAAAAAAAAAAAAAAAAACCCCTGTCTGCTCTTTTTACCAGGCTCAAACACTGTGATTTGTCATGTTAACTGTCTTGGCTAGAGGTGTCGTTCTCTGAGATCACAGTTTCTTTTTAAACAGAAGAATCGTATTTAATTCTTACCATTTGTTTGTAACATTAATTCCTGGTCTATATCAAATATGAATCCTGGACAAATTAACTAATTTGTCACAGAGCTTCATAAGAAATTGAGTATACTAGAGAGTATTTTGTCACATCATTTGAATGTATTTTACCAAATGCTTAAGATTATTCTTCCACTACTTAAATCTATCATTTGTTGACAATGCCCACTGTTTACTTAAAGGTTCTTATACAGGTAGCTCTCAGTGGCTGAAATAAGACAGAAGCCCAAACTGAATCCATTTTAATTGCACTGGGAGTAGTTTGCTTTGGCAAATCAGTCCAGTTTAATCTAAAATAATATTTCCAGTAATTCCAAATTTACTATACTCAATGTGGAGTGAATATGATTTGAGTCAGACATTGAATTTAGAAGAATTTGAAAATAAATTAGGCATTTTCTAGGAATAACAATATAAGTCACCATGTGAATCACTAAATGTCATTAAAATATACTTTCCATATCTGAGCTGGTTATTTCATGGTTATCTGTTACATTTCATGCACTTCCTCTGAAACACGTGTAACTAACTACTATTAGTAACAATATACTAGACTAGATGGACCACAGATCTGATTGGATATGTCTCTTCTATGAGAGTAACTCCAAACAGGAAGCATCTACCAACTTTCATTCATATGCAGACAGGAATAGCTAAGGTGTAAAAAACACAAAACTAACGAGTTCAGTCAACACAGCTAAGAGATTTTGTGAGGGGGACTTTGTTTATATTTTAAAGTATAAAATTATAGTAACTATCCTAATCCAGATCAAGTGATATCATTCTAGTAGATGGGATTTACAGCTAATTTATATAACATAGTTAAACTGGTCCTCACCCACCTGTACAAGATCACATTAGCATACTATCTAAGCTCTTGATTCCCATCTTTCTCTTTCCCCTTGTGGTGTTAAAAAATTGGAACTAATGAAATGTTTCAGAATGTGTCTTTTCAGATATGTAAAACCTTTTAATCCACAAAGGTCTCAAAATGCTTTATAACCATATTGCAAACTACAGCCGCTGATGATATACAGCCACTTCTGAGGTAGAATGTGGTGGCTTGTTTCATATTATATAGCAGCTGCAACACAGTTTTGGGAATGAAGTGAAGAATAATGTCCTTTGGAATTGTAGAATTAACTTTGGGTGGGTAAAATAGAATTGCTAAACTGGAATTTGGCCAAGGCACTAGATTTAATACCCCAACTCTTATGCAAAGTGCTTTAGGGTTTTTAAATAACAAGTGAACCTTAGATTATTTATTTCATCTGAAAGACTCCACCTCCAGTAGCACGATGCCCCAAATGCCATACTGTGTTATTGAGTCAATGAAGCCCCTAATGGCAAAATACTTCCTACTATATTCCCAGCACTACTTCTTCCATATTTTCCCCCTAGTAAGAATATAAGAACATAAGAATTTCTAATTAAATCCAACCATGTTAATCATATGAGATGTGATGAGCTCTTGTGTGCTCACAAAACCACTTTTGGGACAGGAATTGGGCATTATTGAAAACTGCCTTTGTCAGTCGCACTCATAATTTCATAGGGTTCTGATGGTGCTGATAGTTATTTGCCACACGTCAGCGAAGTTCAGAAACAATGTGATATTACGTTTGTATGTTTAGTAAAGATTGCAATAATATCCAGAATCTTTCTAAAATGTCAGTTGACCTGAAGAACAATTTTGTGTTACAGAAATGGAGCATCGATCAGTTAAAAAGGCTGGTATCGAGGTACAGGAAATAAAAGGTTAGTCAGATTTCTTATTGGAATGGGCATGCTAAAGCTTTACTGTAAGGTGTTTTTGTGATTTGTAAATATTCTTGCCAGAAAGTATCAGGGGGACAATGCTAACTAACCCAATATTTTTGCTGTCATTTTTTATAGTTCAGAGTTACAAATAGCTGGAATGGGGAGGGGACATAGGGTAGAATGTTGCATTGCTGATAGACCTAATATTATGGCAGATTCAAACACTTGACCATCACTAGTGAAAACTGTCATATAGGTTTACCCGGTGGACTGTTATTTATGACCCTCCATTATCCATCAATTCTAGATTCAGAAGTAGTTATGGTATGCAGTTGTCTAAAATAGCCAGAAAAAAAGCAGCATATTTTAAATAGCTGTTGCTTCCATTTTACTTTTTGTTTAGATGCTGTACAGCAAATTGACAGTGCTGGTTACATTATTAATGATAGTATAAAAGCATTTTCTTTTGCTTACATTAGTTCCTCCAGATTTACTTTTTATTTTCCTTTTTTCAGAATTTCTAGCAGGGTGAAAATGAATTCAAAGAGATAAAAGTATCAAGAGAATGTAGGGACTTAAAGTAGGCAGGTAAAGAAATGTTTACAGCACAAGGTTGAAAGGGAGTAAGATAATGATTTAAGGTAGATGAAGAGGAATTATTTTAAAATAATAACAGCCTGTCACACAAGTCTCTTATACGGAAGAGGTAATTTCCCCTGAAGAAGAATTGTCTGTGGTGATTGAGGGATCTTAATGGACTGTAGTAATTCTGGTTTTACTTATTTTTCTTAGAATTCAGAGTGCCAGACTATAGACATGAATGGAAATATGCAAAAAAGCATCAAAATCACCAAATGTAAACGTATTAGTAAAAGTGGACTGCCTATACCACAGGATAATACTAGCATCCTTCTCTCTCATCGGTCTCACCCAAAACACTCAGGAGAAAAATCTAGGGTTTATAGTACATCTGGAAGTCCAACAAATCCAGGCTCTGGCAGATGAGGGTGAAAAGCTCATAAGAGCGCTGAGGCTCTTTTGGGAAATGTACCCTGCTAGCTGCCACCTCTCATTTAATATCTAGATTAGAATACTTCAGCAGTATCACATAGACTCAGAGGTAGCCTTTCAAGTAACTGCCTGCTATACAACCTAGAGGTTGTAGGTTAAAACCAATAGTTTCCAGGGAGAAAAAAAATTAATAGGCAGAAAATGTTACACCTGGGGGAATTCTCTGCCAAAAATTCCATTCTGTGCACAATATTTTAAAATTCTGCATATTCTATTTTTCAAAACACAACACAATATAATCATGCCAATTTCAATTACTTTGGTATTTCAAAATAGCTGTCAGCAAGTATGTCTGTAATATTACAGACCAAAAAAAGATTTGGGATTTGAAAAGATTTGACAAATAGATTTCTTTCTAGCCATAATACAGAACTTTGAGTAAATTATTTAAACTACAATACATAATTTCACACACACTTCGGAAGCAGTGCAAATGGGGGAGAAGGAGAAAAGAAGTCTGAGTGTGAACCCAAAGTGGAGATGTGTGGGAGAAGTATGGAACAGATTTGACAATGAGGAGAAGGGATTATAGAAAATTGGGGAGCCTCCACCAGGCATGCCCTGGCTGACCTCTCCCATTTCAGGCACATCTGCCTTCCATCTCCATGTGTCCCTGCACCCTTCTATCCCCATCCCAATGTGTCTCTTCGGCCCTCCTCTCCATAATACCTGGGGGTTTCCTGAACCCAAAGTTGCTTTCACTCACAACTTCTACTTTATTTAGTCTCCAATACTTACACATGTCTGCAGCAGGTTAGTAGAGAACACCAAGTTAACTCAAGTTTAATGTTTACCCAAGGTCTCAAGTGGGTATCTGTAGACTTCCAGGGTGTGTCTAGACTACAGGGTTTTGTCGACAAAAGTGGATTTTTGTCGACAAAGTTATACCTGCGTCTACACTACTGCCTAGTTCTGTTGACATAACGTCAACAGAACTCGGCAGTTTTGTCAACGGTGGTAAACCTCATTCTACGAGGAATAACGCCTTTTGTTGACAGAGTTCTGTCGACAGAAGGTGTTATTGCATCTACACCGTCCTTTGCATCTACACTGTAATGTCGACAAAGAGGCTTGCTTTGTTGACAGAACTGGATGTAGTCTAGACGCTCTTTGTTGACAGAAGCTTTGTCGACAGTATCTGTCGACAAAAGCCTGTAGTCTAGACCTACCCCCAGTGTCCAGTTTTCCATCTGCAAGGGAATTTAAGAGGAGTCCCAAAATGTCCAAAGTATCCCAAGTATTCCAGTGTCCACTGAGTTCAGACCTCTTCCCCTTTTTTACCCAATTTGTTAGTATTACATAACTTATTCATTAAAATAATTGCTGAGCACAAGTTGTGTGGAGGAAATTTGCTATCAGTGAACCAGCTGTATTTCACATAGCAATAGTTAACTAACTTAGTTAACTGAATGCTTCAGCAAAAATTCAAGTCAGGAGGGCACAGGGTCATATTTACTTCTCATTGTCACTCACTCCTCCTCCTGGTCTGTTAGTTGTGCTAAGGCAGTGGTCACCAACCAGTAAATCGGGATCTACTGGTAGATCTTGGAGCCTCTGACAGGTGATCCTCACTAGTTTGGCCAAGAGGCTATCAAGTGCTGGCATTTCAGCTGCCCCTTCCCCTCACTGCTGCTCATCTCCTGCCCTTTGCCTTGGAGCTGCCTCCCCCCTGGGAGTCTCCTGCTTTCTGGGTAGGGAAGGGGGAAGAGGGTGCTGATGTCAGAATGCTGCCTCTCCTACTCAGTATCCTTTCTCCACAGAGCAGAGAGGGGACACAACAGGACTTGGGATGGAGTTTGCTGGCTACTTTAGAGAGTGGGCCAGGGCCAGGGCAGGGGTGAGCCTCCCTTAGCCCCATTGCACCACCAACAGTGCACAGCTGCAGCCCATATCTCAAACTCCTCCCCAGTCGTGAACCCCCTCCTACACTCCCAGCCTTGTCCTAGCCCCGAGCATCTCTGCATCCAGACGCCATCCCAGAGCCTGCACCTAGAACCCTCCTCCTACATCCCAACTGCCTGTTCCAAGAGCAGCACAGAGCCCCTCTCACGCTCCAGATCCCTTAATCCAAGACCAGAGCCTGCACCCCAACCTTCTTCCCCAGCCTGATAAAAGTGAGTGAGGATGGGCAAGAGAGGGAGAATGGAGCAGGGCGGAGCCTTGGTGAAGGGGTGGGAAGGAGGCGGGGCAAGGGTATTTATATTTGAGGTAGATCTTGGATTGCACTTAAATTCAGAAAGTGATCTCGTGCTTAAAAAGGGTGGAGACCACTGTGCTAAGGATTCAGCAGCTGCCTTTCCAGTTGCTTTCAGCAATGAGCATAACAATTGGTATGCCAACTGTGAGAAGTGGTCTAGGCATATTACTGGACTGTAAGCTGCCAAAAAACTCCCCCTAAAAATGGTGTGTGTCTTGCTGTTTGGGGTGGCAGGAAGCACTACATGTGGAAATGAGGCCATACAGGGAAAACATTGGGAACTGCTGCTTTAAACTCAAGCCAGCTGGCCTGTCAGAGGCTATGGGTTGAAGTTTAAGTGCTGCTGATTCTCCAGCTAGTAAAGCAGCAAGCATTGGTTGCTCAGTGCTGTTAATACAATCACTCTGTGTAACTCACCATTCTACTGTTCTCACCTGACTAAGGCTAATTCAAGTGTAGATAACTCATGCAAATGCCCCAGTGAAGACAAGCCCTAACAAGTTTCAGTAGCTCATTTTAGATTGGAGAGTTTCATACTGGCACCTGGTAATCATTGACTGTCACATCTCCATATAAAAGATGAAGGAGACTCTCTTCTGCATTAAAGAACTCTCTGGACTTTCCTGGACTCCTCAGCCAATACTTTGGCTACCACTGGTAGAAAATACTGAACTGTACATAGTGTTATTGGAGTTCATCCAAAACATGACCAGCAATACAAATTTACTAGCAATACACACACATAAGATTTCACAGCTGAAATTGTACATTTTGGGGATCATATTATCAAGCTCCTGTCTGGGTATGGCACATGTTCCTCCTTGATAACTATAGCCTACTAGTAGCATCAACTTCCTGCCATTCATCCTCTACTAAATTGTTCTCCTTGATTTCTGATGATAGGACAAGAAGTGGGCTTAAATTGCAGCAAGTGAGGTTTAGTAAAGAAAAACTTCCTGTCAGGGTGGCTAAACACTGGAATAAGTTGCCTAGGGAGGTTGTGGAATTTTCATCACTGGAGATATTTAAGAGCAGATTGGACTGACATCTATCAGGGATGATCCAGATCAGGGCTACTCGACTTTGGAAGCCCCGGGGGCCACAATGGTACTCACAGCACATACCAAGGGCTGCAACTTAAGTGTGGTTGCATATACATACAAATATATGTACAAATATATGCAAATAGTTTATTTCACACTGACGGCCATGAATACAAAGATTAAGGCAAGACTACACAACACACAGGCCCCATTTAAGTCAGTTCTGCTGATATTAATAAAATGCAATATTTACCCAATTTAACAGCACTTTTAATATGAGCAATGGCAGCCCAGGAATTTAACTACTAAAATGCGTATCAACAGAAGACCATTATATTGACTACTTTTTGGTTTTGGTTCCCACAACGTAAACCCAAATTGCGCCACGGGCCACAAACAAGCAGGCTGCGGGCTGCATGTGGTCCGTGGGCTGCATGTTGAGTAGTCCTGATCTAGATGGTGCTTGGCCCTACTGTGAGGGCAGGGGAATGAACTTGAATATCTTTCGAGGTCCCTTCTAGTTCTAGTGTTCTATGATTCAGGATTTTCTCATCATTCAAGTATTAGAATTCTTTAGGAGCAACTCTCCCTGACATTTCTCCCATCTCCATCCTCAGACCTCCAAATATTAAAGAACTACAGTGCACACTGTAATATTATCAGACTTTTAGATACTGGTATCTCCAACACCACCTCCTGCATGGTTCTTGAGATGACACGAGCAGTTGTTAAGAAATCATGTGAGAATGTTATTTTATAGCTTTAATGGTGGTATTCATTACTGAAAATTACAGCTGTATTTTTATGTTCTTTTCAAATATGTTGCTTGAAATGTTAAAACTACCAATGTGAATTCTCTTCTTTCTTTAAAGAAGCAGAGACAGTTTTAGAAGCCAGACTGAAAAACAAACCTGTTTCAACAGAGTCTCAAAAGAAGTGGGAAAAACATCACATGGTCGAGCAAGCCAGCCCTGGAATTTCCGTTGTTCTTATTACAACGCTTCTAATTATTCCTGTTGTTGTCCTGTTGGCAATTGCTGTACTTATTCGGTGGCGTAAGACAAGGGTCTATGGAGGTAACTATGAATAACTCTTGAATTAAAGAACAACAGACTTCATCCACAAATGACTGCATCTGCAAATACAGGTTGGACATCTCTGGTCCAGCACCCTCAAGCCCTGACCGGTTCTGAATGAGGGAATTTTCCAAACCACAGGAGGTCCCCTGCTACCATTTCCCCAGACCACCATCCCTCCCCGCTGCTAGCCTCCTCCGCCTCCCTGCCAAGCTGCTGGGCTGCTGCAGTCCTGGCAGCCTGGACTATCTCACCCCCATTATCGGAGCTGCCATGTCCCTGACCCCGCTACTGGGGCTGCCGCATCTCCAGCCCCGGCCCTGCTATTGGGGTTGCCACATCTCTGGCCCCAGCCTTCCTACCACTGCTGCCACGTCCCTGGCCCTGCTGTTGTGGCTGCCATCGCCTCTGCTGTGTTACTGGGGCTCCAGCACTGGTCTCAGCCCCAGCACCTCGGGGCTTCAAGCTGCCAGCCCTCTTGCTCCTGGGGCTCCCAGACAGGATTCCCTGGTTCAGGAACACCTACATTATTGTATCTCAATATACCACTTTTTCAGTATTTCCTTCTAAATTTTCCTTTTAGTTGCTATCAGAGTAAAGCTGGTTCTGAATACTCAGAGCCTTCTGATTTTAATTATTTTGATATATATAAAAGTCAATGTATAACTTAATTACAAATTCTTTTCACATTGGGAGCTCTTGAAATAATTCTTTCTTCAGAATAAGTGCAGCTTCTTAAAAAATGTGACAGATAAATATATAAACAATATTACAGGATTTCCCTGTAATAAACAAATTGCAGACATTTACAAAAAATTGTGAGGAGTACATAAATGGAAGGTTACTTATTATCCTGTTCATTTTCTGAGTCAAACATATGTTTCCATTATGTATATGCCTTCATCCCTTTGAAATTCAGCTGTGACCTCCCTAATGTGTAGTCATAGTGCTTATAATAAGAAGTTGTTCCTAGTTCATACTGTAGTAACCTATCATAACACATTTTACTTTCTTCGAAACTGTCACACAAAGTAACAATTAAATGTTCATTTTTCGGGTTGTCTGTATGGAGAAAAAAAAAGATAAAACAAGTAAAAAATACCTGAATTGTGCAAATAACATAGTTCCACCACTGTTAGAGACCAAATGAAGAAATATTAAACACATAATGTGATGACCATCATTCAGCAATCTAATACCATTAACTAATTAAAATCCTCCTACAAAATTCATAAAGTTTCAAATGCAGTGATAATGGGGTAGAAAGTCTTGTTTGCAAATCTTTAGCCTTGAAAAGTAATACTGCATGAGTGGTATATTTTGGGGGGTTAATATTGAATATGCTATGAGATCATAGAAATCACATAGGGATAAGACCTCTTCAGTCTACTTGTCCCTCTCCCAGCATGGAGATTTGTTCCTTACAGTGCATTTTTACTGTATTTTTACAATGGTTAAAAAAAATTTCTTTTGCAAATTCATAAATGCTCATTTATGAATTATACAAAGTAGTGTATAGAAAAAAACTACTTGCTTGAGGTTTTTTGTTTTCCTTTGGATTTGCAATGGGGGAATCACTATCATTTCCAATAGCTCGACATGGCGAAGTCAATGGATGTGATATACCTTGACTTTAGCAAAGCTTTTGATACGGTCTCCCACAATATTCTTGCCAGCAAGTTAAGGAAGTATGGATTGGATAAACAGACTGTAAGGTGGATAGAAAGCTGGCTAGATTGTTGGGCCCAATGGGTAGTGATCAACGGCTCGATGTCAGGTTGACAATCGGTTTCAAGTGGGGTGCCCCAAGGATCAGTTCTAAGGCTGGTTTTGTTCAACATCTTTATTAATGACCTGGATAAGGGGATGGATTGCACCCTCAGCAAGTTTGTGGATTACACTAAAATAAGGGGAGAGTTAGATACATTGGAGGACAGGGATAGGGTCCAGAGTAACCTAGACAGATGAGAGAATTGGGCCAAAAGAAATCTGATGAGGTTCAGCAAGGACAAGTGCAGAGTCCAGCTCTTGGGACAGAACAATCCCAAGCATTGTTACAGGCTGGGGACCGACTGGCTAAATAGCAGTTCGACAGAAAAGGACCTGGGGCTTACAGTGGATGAGAAGCTGGATATGAGTCAACAGTGTGCCCTTGTAGCCAAGAAGGCGAATGGAATATGAGGTTGCATTAGTAGGAGCATTGCCAGCAGATCTAGAGAAGTGATTATTCCCCTTTATTCGGCACTGGTGAGGCCACATCTGGAGTATTGTGTCCAGTTCTGGGCCTCCCACTACAGAAAGGATGTGGACGCATTGGAGAGGGTCCAGCGAAGGGCAACCAAAATGATTAGGGGGCTGGAGCACATAACCTATGAGGAGAGGTTGAGAGATTTGGACTTATTTAGTCTGCAGAAGAGAAGTGAGGAGGGAAGTTCCAAAGAGGATGGAGAGAAGCTGTTCTCAGGAGTGACGGATGGCAGAACAAGGAGCAATGGTCTCAAGTTACAGTGGGAGAGGTCCAGGTTGGATGTTAGGAAAAACTATTTCACTAGGAGGGTGGTGAAGCACTGGAATGGGTTACCTAGGGAGGTGGTGAAATCTCTATCCCTAGAGATTTTTAAGTCTCGGCTTGACAAAGCCCTGACTGGGATGATTTAGTCGGGGTTGGTTCTGCTTTGGGCAGGGGGCTGGACTCAATGACCTCCTGAGGTCTCATCCAGCCCTATGATTCTGTTATTCTAAGAAATGTGTAGAAGTATGTGCCATGGGTCTAGAGTGTTTCAAGAGCAGATTGAACCACTTGCATGTCCAAATGAGAACAGAAGTATAGTACTGCTTGGCGTGTCTTGCTACAACTTACAGTATGCTAGAATATAATTGTCCAGACAGTAAAATAGAAGAAACTCTTCTTCTACAGCGATAGTCTTCACATCTCAATAGCCTGCAGCAGAGAAAGTAGTTCTCAGATCTTTGAGACTTTAATAATTTTTAATGGCTGGAATGACATATAGAAAGAATGGCATAAATTGAAAATAACAGTATAACATTTTTTCCCATTCAACCATAGACATGAAACCGGACAATATTATTTTTTCTCTCAACTGTTGATCAGCCTAGTTCAGCATCTGAAAATGCATCCGTTTCAGAATAGGGTCATTGCTGCATATTTTGAAATACGCTTTATCTTTCCAGCTGATGCTGAACACAAACTTGAATCAAGTTCAGGAAGAATATTGGGCAGACTTCAAGGTAAGTAAAATACAAGATATCTTTGACTTTTAAGAGTCCAATAACATAGATTGTATTCAGATAAGTCAACACAGAAACGGCTGTGTCTGCACTGGCATGATTTTCTGGAAATGCTTTTAACGGAAACGTTTTCCGTTAAAAGCATTTTCGGAAAAGAGCGTCTAGATTGGCACGGACGCTTTTCCGCACAAGCACTTTTTGCAGAAAAGCGTCTGTGCCAATCTAGACGCGCTTTTCCGCAAAAAAGCCCCGATCGCCATTTTCGCAGTCGGGCTTTTTGGAAAAACAAATCTCAGCTGTCTACACTGGCCCTTTTGCGCAAAGTTTTGCGCAAAAGGGACTTTTTACCTGAAGCAGGAGCAGCACAGTATTTCCGCAAAAAGCACTGATTTCTTACAGTAGGAAGTCAGTGCTTTTGCGGAAATTCAAGCGGCCAGTGTAGACAGCTGGCAAGTTTTTCCGCGAAAGCTAGACACAGCCAAACATGTCTGAGAGCAAGTGCTTAATATTTAATACACTATTATTGGGAGTGGGATTTTTCAAGAGGTGAAGTGGGGAAGGCTCTGCTTTTCAGCTTTGCTTTTACTATAAATGTATACAATGCCTTTCTCCTATCACCATTTATCTGTCCACTTAAGATATCTGCCATTCCTGCTGAGAAGTGGTAGCTGTCATAGTAAGTTATACCAGTTTCTGTTAGAGAATGAAATGACAGGCTGCCTCTGGAACTACTATGTTCAAACTGGTAGGGACACAAAAAATGCTGTTCAGACAGTTGTTATAGCTGAATCCTAATGGACACTCTAAAAAACTTTGGTTTTGTGTGCCTACTTTCCCAAAACTGTTCATGTGCTGAACTTCTTTGAGGGCTTGGTGGAAGATGCTTTTCATAGAATCATAGAATACTTAGAAATGGAGGGAACCTTGAGAAGTCATCAAGTTCTGTCCCTTGCACTCCTGGCAAGGACCAGGACCAAGCACCATCTGGATCTTTGTTAACAGATGTCTGTCTAACCTGTTCTGTAAAATCTCCAATGATGGAGATTCCACAATCTCCCTAGGCAATTTATTCCAGTGCTTAACCATCCTGACAGGAAGTTTTTCCTCATGTCCAGCCTAAACCTCCCATTCTGTAATTTAAGCCCTTTGCGTCTTGTCTTATCAGAAGACGTAAAGGAGAATAATTTTTCTCCCTCTTTGTATCACGTTTTTAGGTACTTGAAAGCTGTTATCCTGTCCTCTCTGTCTTCTCTTTTCCAGATTAAACAAACCCAGTTCTTTTAGGCTATGTCTGGACTATGCTGAAGTTTTGAAAGAGAATATGCTAATTCTGTGGGAATGTGCATATCTTCTTCTGCTTTCAAAAGTGAGATCGGGAGCTTTCAAAAGTGAAAGTAGTTGGGGCACGTTTTTTTCGGCAACCTCCCTCCCCTTTTTCAAAAAGCCACTCTTCCTTAAAAAATGAGGTTTACACGGCTTTTCAAAAAAGGGGGGGTTGCCGAAAAAAGCGTGTCCTGATTACTTTCACTTTCGAAAGCTCTGCTTTCAAAAGTGAGATCGGAAGAAGATAAGCAAATTCCCGCGGAATTTGCATATCCTCTTTAGAAACTTCAGCGTAGTCTAGACGAGCCCTCAATCTTCCTTCACAGATCATGTTTTCTATACCTTGAATCATTTTTGTTTCTCTTCTCTGGACCTTCTCCACGTCTTTCCTATAATGTGGTGCCCAGAACTGGACGCAATAGTCCAGTTGAAACCTAATCAGCACAGAGTGGAATAGAAGATTTGCTTCTCGTGTCTTGCTTACAACATTCCTGTTAATACATCCCAGAATGATGTTTACTTTTTTGCAACAGTGTCACACTGTTAACTCATGTTTAGTTTGTGGACCAGTATGACTCCTTTCTGCAGTACTACTTCTAGACAGTCATTTCCTATTTTGTCTGTGTGTAAAGGGATGTAAAAGCCTGTTGAATCAGTTAACCGATTAAACATTAGAATAATCGATTAAGTGTGGTACCGGGCAGGGGACCGTTCCAGCCTGGCTGGAGCAGCCCACAGGGCTGCCGACTGTCAGCACACGCAGGGGTCCCAGATCCACTAGCTCCACAGGGCTGCCAGCCTGTGTGGGACTGCCACCTCCCAGCCCACAGCACAGTGGGCCCAGTGGGGCTGGAGTAGCCCTCTACCCTTAGAGGGCCACAGGTGGGAGGCTGCTCCTGGGTGCCTGTTAACTGTTACCCAGTAAGTATCACCCGGTAAGAGTGATGCTTACTGGGTAACCAGTTCACCAGTTACCTGTTCACATCCCTGGTGTGCTCCTTCTTAAGTGGAGTACTTAGCATTTGTCCTTTATTGAATTACATTGTATTTACTGCAAGCCATTTCTCCTGTTTCCCAGAACATTTTGAATTATAATTCTGTCCTCCAAAGCATTTGCCACCCCTCCCAGATTGGTATCATCCACAAACTTTATAAGCATACTCTCTATGCCATTATCTAAATCAGTGTTTCCCAATTAGTGCTCTGCGGAACCCTGGGAACCCGATCACTCCTTCTCCCCTCCCTCCCCACCCCCCCAAGCCGGTCTTAAGGGCAGGAGGTCCGGGCAGTTGCCTGGGGCCGCCATTTTCAAGGGGCCATTGGCTGCCACGGTCTTAGGAGTGGGCCGGCTTTTTTTTTTTCTTGACAGTTTTTTCACCTTTGGGGGGAAGGGGCTTGACCAGTTCCCCCCAGTGCGGTTTTTTTTAAGGGTTCGTGGCCAAATAAAATTGGGAAACACTAATCTAAATCATTGATGAAGATATTGCATGGAACCATAAAGTGGTTCTCTGCAGAACCCCACTTGTTGCGCCTTTCCAGCATGACTGTGAACCATTGATAATTACTCTCTGAGAATGGTTATTCAACCAGTTATGCACCCACCTTATAATAGTCCCATCTAGGTTGTATTTCTGTAGTTTATTTATACGTCTAGTGTCAGATGTTTTATTAAAATCTAGATATACCACATCTACGTCTTCCCCCTTATCCACAAGGCTTGTTATCCTATCAAAGAAAGCAATCAGGTTGGTTTGACATTATTTGTTCTTGATAACTCCATGCTAACTGTTATTTATCATTGTATTATCTTCCAGATGTTTGAAAATGGATTCCGTAATTATTTGCTCCATTATGTTTCTTGATCTGTGGTTTCCTGAGTTGTCCTTATTTCCCTTTTTATACATGGGCACTACATTTGCCCTTTCGTAGTCATCTGAATTCTCTCCCATCTTGCATGACTTTTCAAAGATGATAGATAATCTCTCAGATACCTCCTCTGTTAACTTCATATATATTCTATGATGCATTTCACCAGGTCCTGGTGACTTGCAGACATCTAACTTTTTAAAGTAATTTTTAACTTATTTTCCAATTTTAATTTCTGAACCTACCTCCTTTTCTCCAGCATTCACTGTGTTAGGCATCTGATCACCACCATCCTTCATGAAAACCGAAACAAGTCATTAAGCGTCTCTGCTATTTTAATATCTTCTGTTACTGTTTTTTCCTCTTCATTGAGCAATGGACCTACCCTGTCATTGGTCTTCCTCTTGCTTCTAATATATTTGTAGAATGTTTTTTTGTTACCCTTTATGTCTCTCGCTAGATTGAGCTCGCTTTGTGCCTTCTCTTTTCTAATTTTGCTCCTACATATTATATCATTCAAGATCTCCTGGATAAACCAGTGTAGTCTCTTGCCATACTTCCTGTCTTTTTTTATGCAGTGGAATAGTGTGCTCTTGTGCCCTTAATAAAGTCCCTTTGCAAAACAGCCAGCTGTCTTCAGTTGTTTTTCCTCTTAGTCTTGCTTCCCATGGCACCTTATGTACCAGTTCCCTGAGTTTGTTAGTGTCCCTTCTTGAAATCCACTATCTTTATTTTGCTGTACTTCTTCCTACTAGGGATGTCCCTGGTTAGCTGTTAAGATCACCCTTGCCAGTTGATGCTTACTGGTTAGCTGTTGGCCTGATATGGGCGGGAGCTGTTGCAGCCTGGCTATGCCCACTGTGCCATGGGCAGGGAGCCATTCCAGCCCAGCCAAGCCCACCATGCAGTGGGCGTGGAGCAACTCCCGGCACAATGCATTGGGCCCAGCTGGAACAGCTCTCCGCCCTTCCGCAGCACAGCATGATGGCCCTGGCCTGGCCCAAACAGCCACACCTACGGTGGACCCAGCCTGGGTGGAGCAGCCCGCAGTGTGCCCAGCCAGGCTGGAGCAGCTCCCCATCCTCCCACAGCACAGCGTGGTTGTCCCAGCGTGCCACAGGATTCCACTTAAGCAGTTAACCAACTAAATGTTACATTTAATCAGTTAATTGATTAAATGGGATTTTATATCCCTCCTTAGAATCATGAACTCTATTATTTCATGATAACATTTACCCAACCTGCCACTTTCAGATTCTCAGCCAATCCCTTCCTATTTGTTAGAATCAAATCACGAACAGTCTCCCCATAGAAGCTTTATTCACCTTCTGAAATAAAAAAGATTGTCTTCAGTACATTTCAAGAACCTGTTGGATTATCTGTGCCTTGCTTTGTGTTACTTTCCCAATACATTTTCTTGATAGTTGCAGTCTCCCATAACCATCGAGTCCTGTACTTTGTTAGTTGTTTAAAAAAAGCCTCCTCCACCTTTTCTTCCTTGTTAGGTGATCTGCAATAAATCCCCCTACCATGCCATCACTCTTGTTTTTTACCCCTTTTAACCTTACCCAGAGACTCTCAACAAGTCTGTCTCCTATGTCCATCTCAGTCCAGATGTGTATATTTTTAATATATAAGGCAAAGCCTCCCCTTTTTTCCCTGCCTGTCCTTCCCGAGCAAGCTGTACCCTTATATACCAATATTCCAGTCATGTATATTATCCCACCAAGTCTGTGTGGTACCAACTATGTTGTGTTTGTTTACTAGCACTTCAAGTTCTTCCTGCTTATTCCCCATACTTCTTCAATTAGAACACAGACAACTAAGATACAGATTTGATTTTGCCCCTCTTTTGGAAAAAACGTTATTGAAGTCGATAATGATTCAGTAATGGAAAGTTTACCTCTGGTATTTCCTTTCCACAGGAAAAGGTAGTGGAGGCCTTAACCTTGGGAATTTCTTTGCAAGCCTCAAAGGCTACAGTCGGAAAGGGTTTGACCGACTTAGTACTGAAGGGAGTGATCAAGAAAAAGATGAAGATGATGGTACAGACTCAGAAGAAGAGTATTCAGCTCCTCCACCTCCAGCAGTGTCGTCTTCATCCTGAAACCAGCCTTTGATTTCTACATTGAACGATTCTACCAAGAACACCAGATTCCTTTTCCCTTTCGCACGTTTAAGATTTTGTGTATTTAATTGTAAACTGTACTAGTCTGTGTGGGGCTGTACACTGGGATTTTTGGTTTTAGTTTGGTTTTAGTTTGGTTTGTTTGCTTTTTTTTAAGTGGAGGAGTGTGTGGAAGTTTCATATCGGTGCCGTTGTCTTTATGTGAACATCTTAATAAAGAAAACAATCCTCTTTTAATGGCAGTACTGATTTAAAATAGTAGTATTTTCTCATTTTAGTTTTGGGACCTTTTCTGTATTTGTAAATAAGTCCCATGATCTGCTTTAGCACAATATTTTCCTCATAACATTTTAGTTGTCAATTTCTTTCTTTCGTGCCTTTCCTGTTCAATATCCTTAAACTATTGCAGTACAGAGAAAATACAGTGCCACAAGAAAACAAAGCTGCTAAATCTTCTTCTATTTTTTTAAATCACTAACATAATATTGCATTGAGAGAGAGAGAAAAAAAAAAGTCTATTTAATTCTTTTTTTCTTCCTCCTTAGTTGGTGTGTTTCTGAAATGTCTTATTTTTAGATAGTATTACTGTTAGAATACTATTTTCAGAGGCTGAATGTAATTTGTGTAATAAAGTGTTTGCAGAGCATTAGCTGTCAGAGTGTACTTTGGAATTTTTGCATATTTGAAGGTTTTTTTGTATACGACTTTTGTAACAACTACACAGACCACTTCATACAGAGAAAAAAGTGCTATTTTGTATGAGTTGGAAGATATTTTGTTATGTAGCAGGTTTAAAGGGAAAAAATCAAGCCTAATAACTTACATACATGTGTAAAATCAAACAAACATTTAAAGAAGAATCTTGCCTGTATATAAAAAATGTAGGGTATTTATTTTAATAAAACATGATCAGAGCTAAGAAGAAACCTGTGTCTCAGATTGCATATGCAAAATAATTAGTTTAGGCAACTAATTAGTTTACTTATATAACTGATGCTCTAATTTCTCTAAATTTCCTCTCCCATTCATACAATATAGTGTTCATTTCTGCAATATGACTCACTCTTTTATGCATGCTAAAGACCTGCTAGATAATTATGCTGAATGCATGCGTCATCTAAAGTGACTCATGTGTGTGACGTTGTCATGATTAGTCAGTCTCCTTTGAGGATCAGAGGCATAGATTAATCATTTTATTTAAAATATGCACATGCAGGCTAAGAGTACAGAGCAAAAAATCACTACATGGGCCTATGAAATAACTGTCATCACAGGCAGTAACTAGTGCTTAAGGAGGTTTCTTGGGGACAAATATACCATATTGCTGGAACACAGACTGATTCCTCCCTAACCAGATAAGGCCTTTTACCTCTTTTCTGAGACGAAGGACAAAAAACTTAGATTACCTTTGTTTTTTCTAAGACGAGTAATGATAACTCTTCAGGTATAAACTCCCAAAATGCAACAGGTATTCAAGCCATTATAGTGCTGATGCCATAGCTTTGTGTAAGTAGTGGGGGGTTTTCCCCTAACAATGTGACTCTGTCTCATACTTGGGGCTCTGAAGAGTATTTGTATTCTTTTGGGTGAAACATTATTATAGCTGTGCCATTTGCTCCCTCCTTAAATCTGAATATAAGCAAAAACAATGAGAATTCAAGTAGGAAGAAATCTTAAAAAAAAGTACCACATAACCACTGAGGGTACTAATTAGATGCATGAATGTTACCTGGCTTGTGATGTAAGAGTTGAACCTCTCTAGTCCGGCACACTCTGGTCTGGCAACATCTGTGGTCCAGCGTAATTTTAGATAGCTGGATGTGCACTTATCATGCTTGTTGCAAAGTTTCTTGCAGTCCCATAAACTTTGTTTACAGTTGCCAGTGTTTGTTCTGCTGTTAGCTCTAAATTACCCCTAAATATCTTCTAAGAGCCCAGTAATCAGTAGAAGTGTTGGTAATGCCGCTAAGCGTAAGCATGGTTTTTATGCTCTACCTACTTACTTCCTTTGCCAATACAATAAAAATGTGTAACAACACTAACACTTTGTTTTGAAGAAAGCTTATAAGCCTTGTCTAGGCATAGGCTTGTTTAAGGTGTATCAGAACAGTCATACATGATTAAGCAGCATTGCAAGTATTGTTCCATTTATTCACCTCAGTGAAATAGAAATAGAGACCCAGAAATAGGGAGCCTGCTATTTGTCCCTTGCTACAGTACTGACTTCCCATAGTTCAGCAAATTATCTGGTTAAGCACCAGTCATGTCCTGGGGGTGCCAGACTAGATAGGTTCAACCTGTAATAACATTAGTGGACAAGACATGGTGTGTTCTATTTAATAATGATTGCACCTGAGCACATGCACTTTTACATTGATGCTGGTCTAAGCTTGCCTATTTTTCTGATGTTTAGATTTAGCAATTGTGAGCTCACAGTGGTGCAAGCCACCCCCAAAATGATTGAGATCAGGCACACTATGGCTCCACCAGCCAGTCTTGCATTGCTAGCTCTCAATGAGGACACACACACAAAGAGGTGGGTTGCGACAACAGCTGTGCTGCCTAGAGGAGACACTGCTGTTCCACAGTTTTTCCTATTCAAGACTGTACTTTAATAACATGGTCTAGCCTTAAATGAGTAGAGATTCAATAAAAGGAACTCCTTTTTCTTTAAGTCATGGTAAAATGAAATGGAAAAGTCATGCAGGAAAACAGAGTGAAGTATTTTTTGCACAATTCTGTTTAATAAACCAGCAGACCCTGAATAACCATCTGTTATCTACTGGAAGAAGAATATTAGTTATTTGATGTGAAAGTAAAATTGGCTTATATAGGATGTGCCCTTTTATCTCAATGATAACAGATGTCCACCAGTTAACAGATACTGCTTTTTTTTAGTAATAAGCACTAGAGGAAATGCCAATTTCAAGCCTTCAAAAATCATGAGACTGACCATATGGTGTAATTAAAAAATGGTCTTGTGGATTCACTTTTTCTGAGCTTTTATCAGCCACTGTAAGGGTGACACTTATAATTAAAAAGCTCAAAAATCTCATATAATCAAATGGTTCTCTGAGATGGGGCTTTATGAAAAATACCAAATATTTTGAGAGTTGGGAACACTAAATAGGGAAAGGTGTTGTCTAAAGAACTGCAATGATCCTTTCCCATTAGGGAATGGTGCCATAAACTTCACATAAGGCAGGGTAGGAGCCTGCTATTTGTCCCTTACTTGTGTTGGGAAGCTCAGAGAAATGGACCCTCTGAAGATAGGTGGTGCACAATGAGCAAACCAGGAGGCACTTGTAGGTTGCTGGTAGAAGAGCAGACAGACCGACCAGCATGAGTCTGAAATGTGCACCCTGACCTAACCATCACTAAGTCACCTGAAGGTTTCGCAAACAAAATTACCATCCCAGTTAAGCAGCTGTCTTTTCTATCAAGTACCATTAGGTGTAAATTGGTTCCCTAGGAGGCATCTTGATTAAGAAGAGTTTTCCAATTAAGCAGTGCAGTGTAGTAGTTAATGAGGATTTATAGATCAATGCAGCAAATTGCAACAGTTTCTTGCTCTCCACTAAGCCAGATTTATTTGCATCCTTTTAGAGAACTTTGTTTAGTTCCCTAGTATGGTTCCTGGCACTTTTGCGCAGGGACATAAACTCATGAGGGATGGGTAGAGTTGTTAGGTACATGACATGAGGAGCCTGCAAATTTCTGTTGCCTTAACCCTGAAATTCAAGTGTATAAGAAGTGTTGTATTAATAACAGTTTATTTACCCTAATGTGCTAGCAACATATCAACATAAAATGCCTTAGGTAAAAAAAACTAGGTAAGGTTAGTGCTGGATTAAATCAAACATTCAGAGACACAGTGACATTGTTCTTTTAAATGTGCTTTTCTTATTGAAAGAATGTCCTATGACGTACTGCACAATTGTTCTGGTCTCCTGCTGTGTGTGTAATGGATGACTCATATCACAGGAAAAAGGAGAGAGGCTGCTTTTTCTGAATCTAGACATGGGATGCCTAAATCATCTTTGCCCCACTAGTCAAATTCTGGCTGTGCACTTCAGGGTGGTTGCACTCCTGTGACACATGCTACAAATAAAAGCGTGTCACATAGGGATGTAATAGTGTAGTCGATTAACTGATAAGCAAAAGCTTATAGTTAATGCTATAGACTACATGCATTCCCTGTCTCCCACCAGTAAATATTTTAGCAGGCTGGCAGGCAGCCTGGCTCAGTCCTGGCTTGTGACGGGTCCAGGAGCTCAGACCTCTCTTCCCCCCCTCCCTCCCCCAGGGAGGGGCTGCTGCCACCCCTATCAGAGGCAGCAGCACAGAACAACAGGCAGCCAGTCTGCAAGGGAGCTGGTTTTTAAACTGGCTCCCCTTGCAAATCATCTGCCTGGCACCCCACGCTGCTGCCTCTGATTTTGAGGCAGCAGCGTGGAGTGACAGGGGGTTCCTCGGGAGTGAGGCCGGAGCACACTGGATGATGGCCCCACCCCCAGGGACTATAGAATAGTTGAGTAACCAATAAGAATTCATGAGATTACTCAACTATTCAATTTAACATCCCTAGTGTGAAATGCCTGTGTTGTTTAGAACATATTTGCTGTTTAAAATAGCAACATATAGCTAGCACAGCACAGTTTTAACATGCCATCATTTTATTTTTATATTGAACACTCTTATTCTATAATGAATACAGATAACTTCTCAATTCATTGTGAATTATCATAAAGCACTCTCTAAAATATTCAACAGCTGCATGCATGGGCTGCTCAAGACTGTTCTGTAATACAGTCCCACTATCATTCCTGGGTAACACTGAGATTCATCTGTCAATTGAACATCATGGGGTGCCCGAGAGGAATTCACTATCATAGAGGTAGGGTTTGCATTCTGCAGAGATCTCTGCTATTTGGCCCTGCAAAACCTGCAACTCAACT
The DNA here is from genome assembly GCA_019425775.1 of Rafetus swinhoei. NCBI lineage: Eukaryota > Metazoa > Chordata > Testudines > Trionychidae > Rafetus > Rafetus swinhoei. Next base: position 64,878,512 of record CM033427.1, read on the forward strand.
CCTTTCTGCTTTTGAAGTTTGCTGTCAGAGAACCTAACCAACCTAGATGACTTATTTGAAGAGTTGTACAATGAAGAAAACAATAGGTGAGAACAAGGTGAAATTATTGGTACGTAGATTTTAAGGAATGCACATACCTCTTAAATGTCCCTCACTTCAATTACATTCCACAGAGCTTTGGTATTCACTCACCTTATTCTTAATACCAGAAACAAAACAGCATGAAACTGAGGTTCTAGAAAGAGCCATCTAATTAAAATAATCCCATGACATTTTAAGTTTGCTGCTTGAATAGGTTATGCTCCTCACTTGGGTCCTACATGTAAAATGGAGAAAGTTCAGAGGGCTTCATAACACATCTTTTATTTATACCACCATTGTAACCAAGACACATGTGGATAGCAATGTGGTTTCAAGTGTGCATTTTAAAAGTACATGTGCACTGTGCTGATGAAATGGCCAAACATACATAGTGTTTGTTTCAATGTTAAGTAATGGTGGGTATTACATAAACCAATTGCTACATAATTTTCAGATTGCTTTATATTGTATCTTCCACGTATGGTGGAATGGGTTCCTCAAAACTAAGCTTTATGGGTACTGTCAAAACCAAACAATACTAATATTAATAATGTCCCGTTTCAGTTTCCACCCTAGTGTTTTTCAAAACCTGTCTTGTACAGTGTTCATAAACCCTTTCAACTGCCCATTTAAAGGAGCCATCTTCTAGACGAGCGAATGAAAATCAGCAATCTGCATCCTTGTGCACCAGCAACACACTATCTTTTCCCCACATGAGGACTCCCACTGAATCTACCTGGGCTCTCTGAGTCCTTGACTTAGCCCTCTCCAGCATCAAATCAATTGGAGCTATGGATTTGGGAAGGAGAGGGAGATGAGGGGCACCCTTTTTTCTTTCTCATTTCTGCATGCTCATCTCTTCAGATACCCATCAGAACCATTCCCTACATGTTCTCACCCCACCTCTCCTGTAATGTGTACCTTGGTTTTTCATTTTGGAAAGCTGCATTGGTGTAGCACTCTACAGAGCACACAGTTTCAGCTATCAGAGAAATTTGGTGATGTGTCTGAATGCTCAAACTGGTTTTCATTGACTGGAAGATTTGTTTTATGTTCTGAGATTAAGTTGCCAGATACTGAACTGGCTTTTTTTTTTTTTTTTGGTGGTGATTGACTTGTAGATTATGGCATAAAACCAGACAAAGAAAAATTAAACTCCCTCCATTTCTTGTCAAAAATATGGTTTAGATGGGAATTGTGCAAATGGTTTCTTTCTTTGTTTACCCACTTGTTTCTAATGGTTACTATTCTTTTCATCCAGATCTATTGACTTAAGGAGTTCCTTGCTTTTCAATGGAGTTCTTATTTAAAGTATTGCAGGGAGTGACTGCCACCTGGTGGCAAAGTCTGTAAGGAAGCAGTGCAACCACATTTTTCATAAACACACAATTTCCAAAATTACAACAAAAGTGTGTTAGGGTTGCAAAGTCAAACACTCGGAGTTAGGCAATGCCAGAATGATGGTTGACTTTAAATTCAGCACCGTGGTGTCTGTATTATGATACAATCAATCCTGACTTGATCAAGTACTATTCTTTCTCACAGGGCTTCTCATTCATGTTTTATACGAGAGGAACTGAAGACTCGAGAGATTATGGCAAAATTGTCAAAAGTGTCTATTAATTTTGGACACTTGAAAAGCTGAGGCCTCTAGCATTGTGTGGTACTTTTTATGTTCAAAGCACAGTTCCTACTGAGTTGCAGTGGTTTTGTGAGAGCCAAGCATTGCTGCAAATCAGATCCTCAGGCCATCAAGTCAGGTATCCAGAAAAGAAGATACACCCACTTCATGACCACCTGAGGAGAGCTTTGTGTAAATGGTTTGTCCAGTATCACATAAGCCCTTTGTAGCAGAGACAGAGGTAGAATCCTGTTCCCCAGGGCAGCATTCAACTAAATTAACCATGAGACCCTTCTTAGTCTTCCTGCAATCCCCTCCCTCATTCCCTGCACATCTGGAGGTGCAGCTTGCCATTGGTTTTGACAGAAGTCGCTGCTGCTGCTGCTGCTGCTGCTGCTGCTGCCGCTGCCACCCATGCCTGCTCTGCCTCTGGAAGACCATCTGCCTGCTGGACTGCTGACCTGCCTGTCTCCACTTACCCTCGCTGAGACTGTTGCAGCAGAGAATCTTTCACCTGCTTGTGGATGCACATATGACTTGCTCGCTCCCCCACCTCAATTTGTACTGAACCAGTGGGCTACCTTCTCCTACTTGCCCACTAACCCTGCTTAGAATCGCCAACACCTGGACTGGCCATGAGGCTCCTGGAATCAGGCTCAATCTCCCGGTAACCACTGAAGTAAAATTGGGAGATTTTAGGCCTCTAAAAGTCCAGTGGCACAATAGAGCTCAACAGGCTCCTACTGCCATGGTTCCTAGAACTGACTGGCATGTGTGGCCAGTGGGGGTGGGACCTGTGGGCACAATCAGCATGCAGATTTTCCTGGCTGTGCCTTAATCTAGGGACTACAGGAACTACTAGCTGCTTCTGAGAGCCACCAAAGGTAAGTGCTCACCCCGAGTCTGCACTCCTCACCCCCTCCTGGTCCCCAGCCCTGAGACTCTTTCCACACCTCAATTCCCTCCCAGAACCCACACCCCAAACTCCTGCCCCCAAACCTCCTCGCACACCCAGACTCCCACCTCCAGCCCTGAGCTCTCTCCAGCATGCTAACTCCCTCCCAGAGACTGCCTCCTACCATCTTCCCCAGCCCTGATGCCCTCCTGCACCCAAACTCCCTCTGAGCACCTGTGCTCCTCACCCTCCCAACTCCTGACCCAAGGCTCAGCCTGGAAACCCCTCCCACATTCCAAACCTCTCTACTTCACCCCCCATCCTGCACCTCCTCCTGCACACCATCCCCCTTTCCCAGCCTGGTGAAAGTGAGTAAGGGTGGGAGAGAGCAAGTGAGGAGGGAGAGGGGATGGAATGAGCTGGAGGCAGAGCTTTCGGGGAGGGTGTTTGGTTTGTGTGATTAGAGGTTCCCTTGTGGTTTGTAACCCTTCATGCTTTGAATGGCCCCCTTCTTGCAGTTTGCTGCTTCCCCTCTCCCCCACATAGTTTGCTAACTGCCTCACCACGTGGCTGCTTCTTACTTGCTTTCTCCTGTTTATTACCTGTCTCTCCTGTCCTGACTACCACCACTCCCTTTACTATCTGCTACCTGCCCCACTGAGTGAGCCCCTCTCATGGTTGGTACTCCCCTTCACAGCCCAGTTCCACCTTTTTGTTGTTTGTTCCCTGTTTCCTCTGCCTCACCCAGCCCCACTTGCCCCATGCATCTGGGCTTTCCCTGCACAATTTTGGTTCAGCTCCTTTTCACTGGACCCGCTCATCCTTACAGCTGCTACTAACCCAGTGCCCCACCTTGCTTTATTTCATTAACCCCTTCCACGGCACTGGCTGCTACTGCAGTGGCCCACCATTGTCTGTGGTCTCCCATATTCTCCCCAACCCTCCCAGCAGCCCTGGGGGAGCTCACTCCTCACGCCCCAGAGTGTGCACCCAAGTGACCATGGCCCTGCCTATCACCCCATCACAATATGCCACAGCCCCTCTTCCTGCTTCTGCCTTCACCTCCTCAACCACCAGCAGCAGCCAGGTCTCTTTCCCCATCCTGAGGGGAGGAACATCATCTATTGCGTCCTGATGGCCACCTTGTTCCACATCAAAACTTGTGTGTGGACGTTGGCATGGGTGGTGAGTCCCTTAGCCATTGTAGTAGCCTCCAAGACATATGGGGCTGCTGTGCACCTGGAGCCACTGCTTTACAGCGTGGTGCAGGGCCAGGGCATGAGTAAGCCTGCCATGGCTCTGCTGCTCCATCCCTGGTTGCTTGCATCTGTGCAGGAGATGGTGGAAAAAGGCATCTTGGTGGGAGGCTTTGTGATGCCATGCACAAAGCCCCATGGGAGCCGACAGCATCCCTGGGGCTCTGGGCAAGGTGGGGGGAGGCGGCGCCGCATTCCTGGAAGGGGCAGGACCTTGGATGGAAGGGGCAGAGCTGGGTAGCAAGCTCTCTACGCTGCCTGGAGCATGGCATTTCCCTTCCCCTCCCCCCCAGCCCTCAGAGTGGCAGCAGTGGCCAGGAGCCCTGGGCTGCTCTCCATGGCCAAGCCCCAGAGTAACTGTTCAGCCAGCTGGGCCAGGGCTACTCTCTGCCCCTTAGTGTGGGGTAGATACGCCCCCGTCACAGTGTGTAATAAAATATAAAAAAGTCACATAGGAAAAAGCGAGAACAGAAGGGTGACTATTTCCACCAAGAATAATAGACAAAGCTAATTGTTCATACCTCCAGATGGAGGTATTTGTATATTAGGTTCCCTCCTGAATCACTCTTTCCCCTTGATGGAAATTTCCTTCTGACATTGTTTATTGGTCTGTTTAGAAATGTCTAAAAGATAATGTCTTTTAAAAAAATTCTACCTTGGCTCAGAAGTTCTTTTAATATGCTATATAGCAACAGTATCTCTATTTCTCTGGAGACATGGTTAAATTCTACCCCATCATTTTTGGCCTTATAATTTAAAACCATTCCTGCTATCAGAGTCCTATACTATAATAGCATTTCCTTAGACTGGATTTTGAGCAAAATATAGAAGTGCACTCAACTTGAGCCAGTAGATTGTGATGGTTGCTAATGTGCTGCCTTCCTCTGTTACCAGGGCCTGCTGAGCTTCTAGAGTTATCATCTTATTTTTAGCTAGCCCAATAATTGCCTGCACCAGCTCCCAAAAGAGAAAAATGCCATATGCCATTACCTATTTTTGAAATACCAGGAGAAGCTACTATGATAAGTTTATTATGCTAGATCATTAAAATAAGTGCATGTGTCGCAAAAGGTCATGGATCTTGGCTATAAGTAAAAAATAAGGAATTAATCAGTCCTGAAGGATGACATTTCCAAAAGCTGCCTATTATGAAGAGCTCACCATGATGCATCACAACCTCCTCCACTGTGGAGTATTAAGTCTATTGCAATAAGCTAACTATCCATATATTATCTGTACTTAGTAAACAGTTTAGCATGGTATATTTATAACCACCCTGTAGCAGGAGATATGAAAAAAGTCAAGAAGTCATTATTCTATAACTGGGTCCCTTTTTTAAACACACACCTAGGCTATGTCTACACTGCTGGCTTTTGCCTGCAAAGAGTATGCTAATGAAACGCTCATTAGCAACTTCTCATGCTTCATTTGCATAATCTCTGCCTGAGGCGAGGCTTTTTGTGCAAGAGGTTTTTGCACAAAAACTAGCAGTGTAGATGGGTCCGTTTTGCACAAAAAAACCCTTTTGTGCAAGATCTGTATACCTCCTTTTTTGAGGCATAAGGATCTTGTGCAAAAGGGGGTTTCAGTGCAAAACAGATCCATCTACACTGCTTGTTTTTGCGCAAAAACCTCTTGCGCAAAAAGGCTTGGGCAGAGATTATGCAAAGGAACCACGAGAAGTTGCTAATGAGTGCTTCATTAGCATAGTCTCTGCTGGCAAAAGCCGTCGTCAGTGTAGACATAGCCCTACTGTTGAACAAAACACTCTTGCTATGGCATAGTCAATTTTCATAATTGATTGCAACTAAGAATGCATATGTAAATAGGGACCTCACCAACCCCTATCTCTCTCTCTGGATTCCCTGAACATATTTGCTCCATCTTTCCCCTCTAGTTATAAAAACCACAATGTGTCACAAAATGTCCTTGAAAAAATTGAATTGGGAAGGTGAGTTTCCAATTGTCCCCTTGTAAATTAAATGCATGTGAAGATGACTGAGTGGGCAATCAGTCTTTGTGAAACAGCGTGTCTAAGTTTTCTCCTGGAAGACAGAATGCAATGAGTGTCAGGGACTGTAGAATAGGTTTCTATAATAAGTGTATGAAGTATATGACACTTCTTTGAGTATGGCCAGTTGCTAACCCTACCTGTAGACTTTCTTCCAATTTTGCTCCTGGTTGTTTTACCACATAGTAAATTTGAACAAGAAATTTCCAATTCCTTTTGCCAATTTGCTTAAAACGACTAAACCTCTTCCTAACTATATATATCTAGAGAGGGGCCTAGTTAGCTGAGCTGAAGAGCTAATGTGTAGCTGCCAATCTGCACTTATCAGGAAATACAAAGTGTTAGCATCATATTCTATTCATACCTTTTAGTGCACTCACCCCTTTACTTTCCTGTCCAATGCATAATCAGTTTGGTGCTCTCTACTTTGGGCACTGTAACTATAAAAGCACTCATTAATAATTTGTATTCTATCAGAGGCATCAGCATGGGGTGGCAGGTGGAACTGGTCTGCTGGGGAGCCACTTTCCCCATGCAGACCGACTCACACCCTGCTGCCTCCCATACAGAGGCATCAGCCCCTGTCTGCAGGGGGCCGAGGTTCCACAGAGCAAGCCCACGCCCGTCACAGACTGAGGTTGCTCCGCAGCAGCTTTCCCTGCCTCCCCGTTCCACACTACTGCCTCTCTCAGCATGGGGGGGAGGAGGCAGGTGGAGCCATGCATGTGTGGAGCCAGCTTAAAAGCTCCTGAGTGCCCACACACGCCTCTGTTGGAGGAAGTAGCGCAGGGGGGCAGGTAGGTCTATAGGCTGTGATACGTGCAGGCAGACAGCTTGAACACTGGCTTCCTGCGTGTACTGGCTCCCTGCCTCCATCCTGCCCCTGCGCTGCTGCCGCCTCTCTATCAGAGGTAGCATAGAAGGGGTGGGGGAAGCAGAGTTTCATGGGATCCGATGTTCATGCGGAGCACCTCATGGGCACCGGCTCCCGCCACCTGTTGCCTCTGATACAAAGTCAGCAAGGGGGCCGGGACTGTGTGTAGTCAACAGATTAACTGAGAAGCCCAGGGTTCTTGGTTAATCATGTAGTCGTCTACACGTTGACATTCCTAGTGTAGACCAGGCCTTAGTATCTGGTGAAAAACATCCAGGCCAGATGGGGAATAAAGGAGACATCTTCCTAGTTCTCTGTCTGATCTTATTGCTAAAGCCAGAATGCACTTTATGCTATGGACACGAGGTTAGAGGAGCTGACTCTGCTAGGCTGACCACAGATGGGTGAAACTCCACCTGGGGAAATAATACAGGCAGCTGACAATGGTGGCAGCTGGCCCTCTACTTCAAAAGAGGAGTCCTGTAAAAAGTAGTATCATAACTCCAGATTATATGAAAATCCACAAAAGGACAGAATGAAGGTTATAATTTCCTGTGGGTATGTCTACACTAGCCCCCTAGTTCGAACTAGGGAGGCTAATGTAGGCATTCGAAGTTGCAAATGAAGCCTGGGATTTAAATATCCCGGGCTTCATTTGCATCTTCCCTGGCGCCGCCATTTTTAAATCCCCCTTAGTCCGAACTCCGTGCCCGCAGCTACACGCGGCACGGAGTAGGTAGTTCAAATTAGGATCTCTAATTCGAGCTACCATTACTCCTCTTTTTTTTTTTAAAGCAGATTTAAGACAAAGCCAAAGAAATTGCATCATACGCCACTGTTTTCTACACAGTAGTAGGATGTTGGCAGTCAGGATTACTGGACTCTATTCTTGGTTCTGGGAGGGGAGTGTAAACCAGTGGTTAAAGAGGAGGCCTGAGATATAGATTTCTTTCTATGTATTTGTCCATGAGTGATATAGCCCTCGGTCTCAAAAGTGCTGGGTAAAGTGGGTATGTAGGAGCAACCTTATTTTACAGACAGCATAGCCAATGACCTAGGTTTGACACATTCTTTCAAGTCGACAGCAAAACTGAATTCTTCCAAGTGCAGGGCCACATTTTCAGGAGGATACTTAAAGCAGTTTCTGAGAGCTAAGCCTCTTTACAGGCATCTTAAGTTGGCCACCCAGATTCACTATCAACATTTGAAAATCTTGGTCCTTTCCTAGCTGTGCCATCAGGAAGTGGGAGGGCCGATGGAAAATTTTCAATCAAAATTGTTTATCAGTGGCAAATTAGATTTGATAGAAATAAATGTCACAAGTGTTGTCTGCTTGCTGCAGATGTTTCTACTTTTTGTTCAAAAACTGATCACCTAAAAAGGCTTGGACCAGAACCCCAAAATTCTGATCCCGACTCATGCCCCCATTTACATCTGTGGACCAGGCTAACCAAGTTTCTAGTGATATACCACAGTAGCTAGACAACTGGGGAGATATAGGGTGGCCAGGGAGCCCACCCCAAAAGAGAAGAATGGGGACATACATACTTGACATAACATGCCCTATGGGAATATTTCCAAAATGAAGATTTGGGTATTCAGCTGAAATTCTGTGGTTTAAAATTTTTACCAAAAAAAATAAATAAATAAATAAATAAATAAAAAATTTCTCTATGGAAAAAAATTTGAAGCTAACTTTTAATCAAAAATTTCCCTCAGAGGGAAGAAAAATTTTCCAACCAGCTCCCTTGCTACATCTTCTAGTACTAATATCACAAGTGCACGTTAAGGGCACATCTACACAGCAGGACTAAAGCCGAAATAAGCTACGCAATTTGAGTTACATCAATTTCGTAACTTAAGTCAAAATAGCTTATTTCAGCTTTTGGTGCTGTCTACACAGCAGGAAGTCTGAGAGAGCACTCTTCCTCAGACTTCCCTTACTCGTCGTACAATGAGGGTCACAGGAATCAGAGTAAGAAATTCTCTAGCTCGACCTTATTTCGACATTATGTTGAAATAACTGCTTGTAGTGTAGATGCGGACTGTGTTATTTAGGAATAATGCCAGTTATTCCAAAATAACGCTGCTATCTAGACATAGCCTAAGAGGAAAACCACTAGAAGCATGAAGTCTTGGTCAACAACATGAGTCATCACGAAGAGCAGAAAAGTGAGTAAACCAGTCAGTGAAAGAGGTAACACTAGAGATCTCAGCACTGGGCTCCTTCTCCTAAGTCAAGGGGTGGTAATTATCCACTTTCATGGTTGCTGGGTCTGGCCCTATAGTGTTGCTTTGTAGTTCTGGGATGCTGCAAAGTGCACTACAGCAAGCACAAAAGCACAACAGCTCCTGTGCATGCACACAGGGTGATTCCCCTCCCTCCCCCCAGCTCACAACTCGTCTTGGCAAATTTTTAGAAAAAGAGACAAAGTAAGATGTGTGGATTTCAGTAATAGCAAGGCCCCTTCCTAGGTTTAGAACAAGTTTTTTTTATGAACAGAAAAATGGTAACGGAGACTCCAGCCAGATTTAGGCTATATGATCAGTGAATCACAAAATACATTTGCCAAGGACTGTCCCTAGATGGTAAATCACATTCGTGCCAAAACCTTTGTGGGTTTTTTTGTTTTTTTTAATTGTACCACCAATGATGGACACAGACTAAGCATTCAATCACGCAGTCCTAAGCACTGAGGCAGACCAGTGGGTGTGGTGCTCATGCTACAAGCAGGATGCTTCACGTAGAGATTTGCTGCTTTAAAGATGATATGGAGATGAGCAGAGGTACATACTTTGGGGTTTTCTGTAGCAATGCAGCCTCAATATCTCTGACATTATTCCAAAATAAAGTCTGCAAGCAGTTATTTCGGCATAATGTTGAAATATTGTTGAGCTAGAGGACTTCTTACTCAGATTCCTGTAACCCTCGTTGTATGAGGAGTAAGGGAAGTCGGAAGAAGAGTGCTCTCTGACTTCCTGCTGTGAAGACAATGCCAAAAGCTGAAATAAGCTACGCAATTGACATAAATTGTGTAGCTTATTTTGGCTTTAGCCCTGCTGTGTAGACATTCCCTTGCAGAGTCTGCAAGGGAAAGAAAGCTTTTAGAGTGTTTTGATAGGCTTGGATTAAACTGGTGAAATTCTACCCATGACAATGTAGAGCTGTCTCTCATGCAGAACAATTCTTGCACCATGCTTTGGCAGCTGTGCTGCTTCACGGAGTAACATAGTCTTGTGCCAGCAATGAAAAACAGAAGCTATGAAAGGCAGAACTCACAATTTCCCCCAAAGAGCTGGTGTGAACTACTTCGCCTTCCTGGAGCTCGAGGCAGACTTTGGTCATTCAGCTTACAGTCCTGGAATTTTCAGAGCTCTTGAACCACCCACAAGACTAGTGAAGTGGCCATAAAATGGAATTTTGTGCCATACTTTTGTGGTTAAGGACTAATGCACGGCGGGTAAAACCACAGTGTAAACATATAAACATATTACAGATTACAGTCCCATTGTATAGTGGTGAAATGTGCTTTTACTCAACTATTCCCATATTTCTTGTAAAACAAACATGTTAGTGCATATATACAAACTAATTACCAGACACATACTATTATTCGCAAACATATACAGTTGTAAATACAAGTATCTTAACTTTTCAATATTTAAAATTTGGCTAAGGAATTTAAAGCTACTGAAGCCCTTTCGATTCCACCAGAGAAGTTTAGGACCATTTCTTCTAATGAAACATTGTAGGGTTTTATTTACTTTAAGTATCCTCTAGTTTGGTTTGAAGAGTCCAACAGGTTGAAGACCATTGTTCTTGATTTGAGTTAGCTGACAGAATGCTATGATCATCAGTAAACTCTGAATGACTTTTACTGTCTGAGGGTTCACTGTCTTTGCCAGGTGGAGGCAGCAGATTGTTTGCTGCAAGGGTATTTACTTCCCCTTCAGCAGTGCTGTCTTGTGGGCACGGCCCATATGAACTTTCCGATAAGCCAACGTAGTCATGGTCAACCACTATTGCACCTTGTAAGAGATAATGGTTGTCTGCAACAGCAAAGAATATTTTGGTTAGAGCAGCCCCTTCTACTTCATTCAAAATCATCCTATCAAATAGAAATAGTCTTTCTTTATACAGAAAGACTAAAAAGGATGATGCTGGGTGCCAACCCAATTTCAAGCAGTTCCAATAGTATGGCTAGAACATTTTTGTATAATCAGTCTTACAATTTGGACAGAACTTCAGTCCCTAAATTTCTCGGTGCACAAAATTTTCACTGATGCCTTTCCTCTAAGGTAAGGCTTGTAAATGCCTTTGTAGTAGTGCACATTCTGTTATTTTTAATGCTTCATTTTGCTATATGTCTGTGGACCAAACTGAGCTCTAGCATAGCTCCCCAATTAAATCAGTGTTTTATAGAAATGGATCTTAGATTCTTCTTTCTTTATACACTTGTGATATAGAGTGGCCATTCCAAATGCATGTTAGAAAACATTAAACCCTTTACACTATATCACATTGTTTTCTGATGTATAGAACACACATACTGTATATACATATATTGCAGATTGAAATACTCAGATAACTGCTAATTTGAATTAGTTTTTGCATATGCTGAATTAAATCATTCAGCAACTTTTCATTTAAAAAAAAACCACATTTCAGAAATGTCTGTGTGGATCCCCTAAAAGCCCAACCAAGAAAAGGCATCAAAATATGGCCTAAACTATTTCATCGTTAAAGTCTGGCAATTACTTGGAAAAGCCTGGTTAATTTCCCACCCCATTTTAATCCCTGTAAATATTTAGTCTAGGATTTTATTAGCTGTATTTCTAATTCTTTTTCCTCCTTTATCTTGTGATTGTAGTCCATCTCTGAAGCACTAATTGGGAACAGAGGAAATCTAAATTTATATGCGGTCTAGGCAGAACATAGTAAATATATTAGGCCCTGATCCTATCAAGACTTATGTCCTGAACATTTCACACTATGGCTCAACTGAAATCAATCAGTGGGGCTACTCATATGAATAAAGTCAAGCACATAAGTGCATCTTCACAGAACTGAGGAGCCTTAAACAGAACTCAGAGTTAACTCTTAACTCTGCAACTAGTAGACAAGAAAATGTGTTATTTTTATTAAACTTCTGGGAAGAAAAATAATTAGGAAGCCAATTGTTCTTGTTGCTATGTATAGTGGAGGCAGCCATTTGGCATAATGACCAATTTCTCCTAAGAAATAAAAAGTTCCAAGTTACTTTCAGGTATCTTTGCGGTGTTAATTACAACACTTAGTGAGTTTAGTGTGTTTTTAACAGTGAAAACTATCACATGTATGCCAGTAGTATGGTAGACCCACCTGGAAAAAAACCAAATTAGTTATGTTTTGTGACAAAGGTCTTTGAACCTTGAGTTATTCGTTAGTGATTCAGCACTAGCATTAGTGGAAACCAAATGGCCACTATTATCTGATTATAAGTAGTGCTACTATAAGGACAACAAAGATAATTTCTATTCTGCAGCTGAAAGTGTCACAGAAGAAGTAGAAATAGACTGGAGATGTATAGGGACACTTACAATAACTCTTCCCCTGAAGTATAAAATTTTAGGCCCAGATCCATGAAGGGATGCCAGGGTTTCAATGCTGAGACATATGATACCTAACTTTTGGGTGCCTAGAAAAGTCACAGGAACACTATAATCTGCAAAGCCTGAGTTGAGGTGTCTCATCTCCCCATACATTAACTGGGGAGAAATAGGTACCTAAGAATGGGATCCACAAAAACCAGCACACTTAGGGCTTGTCTACACTACAGAGAAGATCCAGGTTGCCACAGCTGGTCTTCCGGGGTTCGAATTAGCGGGTCTAGTGAAGACATGCTAATTCGAATGGAGAGGGCGCTCCCCGTCAGAGCTGGTAGTCTGCTCCTGCAAGGAGCAAGGGAAGTTGAAGGAGGAGTGTGCTCCCATCGACCCCTGCAGTGTGGATAGCATCGAAGTTTGAATCAAGGTATGCTGACTCCAGTTACACAATTAACGTAGCTGGAGTTGTGTATCTTAATTTGAATTTATCCCCTAGTGTAGACCTAGCCTTAGTGAGCAGCCACCTTAACTACCAATAGGAGTTTTCCCCCAGAGGGGTATGTGCTGGGCCCTGTGCTTATTTTAGAAATAGGCACCTAACTCTGGACTGCACGATCCAGGAACCAGGCATGCCAATCGTCTCTTAATTTGCACACGCCGGCAGGGGAGAAGGAACTCCCTTATAACTCTAATGGATAGGGCAGACAAGGAGTGCTCTTGTGGATGTGACAGACTTCTGCTTCAATTCCCCCTTCCTCCTGAGGGGCAGAAGCATCAGCATACCCTCACTGGTAGGCTTTAGAGCCTGTCAGTCATTTTCACTTTCCTGGCCCAATTAATATTTTAATTCCTCAATTATTTAACTAAAGGTGGAACAGTCTCAATAGGGGAGATGAGGGAGATCCATACTGGAATATTCCATAGCTAGTGGGGAGGCAGGACTTCAGCTGGAGGGAGGTCTCCCATATCCTGTGTGAACACTCTGATCACTAGCTAGGCTAAGGGCATAAGGGAGGTTTATAAAAGTGGTTTTGTTTGAATTCAACAGAGGATTGCTATCCAGTAGGTTTGCTCAGAGGCTACCTACCAGATCAGGCCTGCATACAACTTAGCTGGGCCAGATGCCTATTTCCTGCTTTGTCACTCACTCGGAGGCTTAGATGGGAGATAGGCATCTCAAATCCTACAGTGAGGCAATAGTGCATATGTTCAGATAGGAGAAACCTAGGTAATTAGTGACTTTCGACACCTTCAGGGTTTTGTGGATTGCAATGGTACCTAAAACCAGAATTTGGCATCTAGGTACCTTATGAATTGCAGCCTTAATATATATCAATATAACTAAAAGCACTCTAACCTGCGTACTACCGGTGAAAGACACCACTTCACTGGATTTTTTCTGGGAAGGTATAAAGAAGTGTACTAATCTTTAAGGACAGACTAAGTTGCAGTCAAGGCGTCCCCCTACTTTGTGGTTGGGCTATTTATAAACAAAAAGGGAAGAGGAAGCCCAGTCCTTCCTTTATTGAAAATGCACTAACTGCATGGACTACTTTACAAGGTCTTTGTTATTAACACTGAGAAATCTGCTAAGATTCTCTCTTGCTCAATAGTATACCCTTGTCTGACAAATGGGATTAGAGAAGGAACAGATTTACCTTGTCCATTAGATCTTCTTATGTATGGCTTAAGGTGAGACATTTTGATGGGTCTTTTTAGTCTGGATCCTGTGTTATCTCTTAGTATTGCACATCCATTATCTGTGATGTAGTCTATAATACAGGGACCAATCCACTCTGACTGGAAACGGCCATCTTTCCACCAGTTTTTTCTTTGTCTTAGTACTTCATGTCCAACTTTAAGATGAAATGGATTTACTTGCTTTGACTTCCTTTTAACATTGACCTTGTTTCCAGTTTGCTGTTCATCAAGCCTATTTTTCACAATCTACATAGAAAAATAACATGAATTATAGCTGAGAGGAGCTGTGTGCTTTTGTAACGTTGATTAAATAAATACAATGAAGCATACAGAAGTGTTATACAAAGGCCTTTGGTCATGATGATCCATGGATTTTTTTTTTTTTAAATATTTGTTTCAAACCTGTTTACCTTAACTCTTTTCCATTTTCTCATGGATAACACTTAAGTATGAGGTATTTACCTGGCATTTTGTAGCTTTCCTTTCCTCTAAAACTCGATCAGCCTGTTTAATTGCTTCAAGAATTTTGGCAAACATACATGTATTATCCTCATGTGCTTCCTGCAGTACATTTGAAGTCTCAGACACATAAGGGTTACGATTAAACATTTGGAAATATGGTGTGTTTTGTACTGGCTCCTATTTACAGGGCAAGAACAAAGGCAAAGGCAAACTTAGTACTTGTCTTAGTAGGTACTTGCATAACAACTTCAGTCAACTCTCAACAAGAGAGATACTACGTACACATACCAAACAAGTCAAGTTAAAAGCATATGCAATAGCAGATAAATTATTATCCCAGTCGTTGGGGTGGTCTGAGCAGTATTTGTTCAGGAATGTTTTGATTGTCTTGCATGTTCTTTCATTTCTGTCATCTTTCTGAGGATAGGACAATACCATTTGTTTCATTCCAAAGAGCTCAAATAGTTCTCTGTTGATCTTTAAAGACAAAAACAAACAAACAAAACCACACAAAGCACAGGAACAATCAGTGTTTTTATGACACTGCAGTAAATATTATGCATTAATGCAGTTTCTACCCTTTCCTACCAGCATATGACTGCCAAAATTAATTGCCTTGTATATACCTGCCTAAATCCAAGTTCCCATCTAAGCAGTACAATGTGATCTGGAGGAATGGGCATGGGAGTAGGAGCAATGAATTGCTGAGTTCTAAATTTGTTTTGTTACTATATGGCCTCAAGTCTATGACAGTTTCCCATGGAGAATAGTGAATCTAACTCTCAGAGGTGTTAATTAGTGTTTGTGGAGTGCTTTGAAAATGTAAAGTTCTTCAGCAACTCTATTACAGTATTTTCCACCTGGGGCAAATCTATTCTGCCAAAAAACAAGGCAAAACAACATACAGTAAAGGACAAGAGGGCAACAAAAGGTTCTAATTCAGGCTGAGTCACTGACTGTGACCTTAGGAAAGTTACTTGATGTCTATATGCTAGATAAGTGGAGAACAGGAGCAAATACATTACTATGAAAAATAGTTTTTTTTAATATATGAAATTCAGTATAGCTATGCTGGCAAAGCCTTGTAGTGTAGGCAAGACATTACTCTTCTACAGCCCAGCCAAAAACTAGATCATAGAGGGGCTCCTCTATGTTCTCCCATCACAGTGCAGCAGGCAGCCAGTGCTCCCAGCTCACACTAGAAGTACTCCTGGGACTGCAAGGGAAGTGGTGAGATGAAGCTGAAGAGGCGGTACTGAGGAGATCCATTAAAAAACCCTTCATTTTAAAAGTAGAGGCTGTTGGCTTCTGAAATACAGGTTGAAACTCTCTAATCCAACACTCTCTGGTCCAGCAACATCCATGGTCCAGCATGATTTTAGTTAGCTGGATGTCCACTTATCATGGGTGTGGCAAAGTTTCCTACAGTCCCATAAAGTTTGTTTATAGCCAACAGTTCTAGCTCTCAATGTTCTGTGTTATTATCCAGCTCTAATCTACTCCTAATTTTCTTCTAAGAGCCTAGTAAGCAGTGGAAGTTTTGGTAATGCTGGTAGATAATATTGACCTCCTGTGGTCCGGGACATTTTCTGGTTTGGCACCAGTCAGGTCCCGAGGTGCCAGACTAGAAAGGTTCAACTTATAAAGGTTCTATTTATAAGCAAGTACAAGTTTAGCAGAGTGGCCATTGATAGTCACAGGTTATCTTCAGGCCACAGATTGGACTCCCACTGTAATATACACTTAAGGTATAAGCAAACTGTAGTATAGGCAACAGGCAGAAAATACCTATTAATACCAAGGAGACTACCTAGAGCATAATCTCCATGGGCAAGACCTGTCTGTGTTTGTACACAAGCATCCTGGTCAATGACTGGGGTACTTAGGGGCTACAACACTACAAATAATGACAGAAAGAACAGAAGCTTCTCTCATGAGGTAAAGAGAAGTTATGATTGAAGGATGACTCTCTTCTATATGTCAGTGCCATCACCCCTTCACAGAACTTTTACTTAATAGAAATACATTTTTATAACCTTATTCAACAAGATCTGTTTTATTTTTTAACATTCAATGATCAAAGAGGAGAGCTCTGGAAAAATATCTAAGGCATCATAATTAGTGCCCACCCTCAGGTAGCTTGAACCAAGCCCCAAATCACGAGAGGAAAGTTAGTGGTCAAAACTTAGCAAAACGTAACTGCCAACATACCCGTTTTTAGTTAGTTACATAATTAGTTTTTATGAACAAGTCCTTGTAAATTTGATACCTGAGCCTCTCAGCTTGTCTAGAATACAAGGGTATTTTAAAAAACCGCAAAAAAACAACAACAAAAACCCCATCTTCCCTAAAATAAAGTCTTTTAGCACAGATTTCTCTTACCTGATGAACAAACTCTTCTGCTTGGTCAATAATCATTTTTTGAGGTGGTCCATACAAGAAAAACACACTGACAATTGCCTTAGCAATTTCTACAGCTGAAGTGTCTTGTAATGGCAGAACCACCACCCATTTTGTGAACAAGTCTGTCATCATTATGACATGCATATGATTTCTGCTGGTGGCATTAAAAGGTCCTATTAGGTCTATAGCAACTGCAGTCCATGGATCCTCTGCTTTGATAGGGTGTAATTTTGGTACTATGATGGCTGTATTCTTTGCCACCTGGCAATGCTGGCAAGCATATACCTGAGTTAGAAACAAGAAAAGAGGGACTTACAATAAATGCTGTCACTAGAATAAAAATTTAAATATCTATTATCATTCCAACAAGAGCTGGAAATAATAGCATCTTGAACCATTCTAGGCCAAACGCATTCATTTTACATTTCTTTGTTCTACTGAACATTTTAGCCAGATCTTCAGCTATAGCGAAAACAAATACAACTACACAACACAGCACAGGTTGGGAGATGGTTGTATAAAGGTAATTTACAGCTTAACTTTGAACACCACGGATCCTGGGACTCTGTGTGCAGTTCGAGACCCATTGTATAAATTAAAGCAGCCTTCTCTATCTTCCAACAACCCCAAAGGGATTAATACAGCAATTGGGCAGCAGCAGCAGCAGGTAGTGAAGCCCTGGTCATGTCCCCTTTGCTCCAGTCAAGCTTCTTCCTTAGGTGGAAGGGAGATGACGTGCACAGGACCAGTTATGATGGTTTTATGCCACCAGAAGATCCCCTGCACAAAGGTGATTTTCCTTTGGCTAGTTGCATGGATTACATAGGCAGAATCTGACATGGCATTCCAGAGACCAGTTTTATCTGCTTAGTAGGATCTAGTCTTATGTCTGTCTAAATTACATGTAAAGAACTGTTTATTTAACATGGAAGTTATACTTATGACCAGGGTTCGACAAATAATGTAATCTACTCGCCTGTGGCGAGTAAATTATGACCCGGAAGAGCTGGCGCAGAACGATCTATGCATGTGCAGAACGGCGTGAAACCGCGTGGCTGGTGAGCGGGGTTTGCCGGCGCTTGGCGAGCCCTGCTTATGACCATCTATCTAAGGAAATGTAGCTGACTGCAAGAGCAACAATAATTTGGCAACTGTGAACAGTATGTGTGTGTGTGTGTGTGTGTGTGGATAGTGTCTCAGGACCAATTCTGAGAGTGCACAATTTATGTGATAAGTATCATTTTTGCAGATGCAGATACAAATTTTGTATCTGGAACCCTGCAAATTTGCAGAGATCTGCCACCTATTTTTGCAGATCCAGGTGAGGATACACAATTTTGTATCCATGCAGGGCTCTACTGATAAGAAGTGTGAAATGATTTCCATTTGGGTGTCCCATATAAGAAATTCCCCTAGATACACCTAATGCCCAAAACGACATAAGGATTGGCAAAGCACAACTTCTGTCCTTGCTGTGCCCAGGCCAGGCATTCTGAAGAAGTGTGTGTGGTCCAGGATAGTAAGCTGTATTCCACAAAAAGGTTTAACAGTGGTCTTGCAGCCTCTATTTACTTACGAGCACCCTCTTCTGACTCCCTGAATCTGAATACTTCCTGATACTTTCACTTACAGCAACCCCTTACCATCACTCAGTACAGGCTGTGCCCACAATACATAATTGTGCTATACATTAAAAGGTACACTGTTAAGAAGAAACAAAAATACTATGTGGCCACCTTGTACCTATGTAACCATTGTATTCAGACATTTTATTGTCTAACACTAACCTTAAAATCATTGAAAAATCTAAATACATGCATGAGGTTTGTTGAATTAAGAGTCTTAGAGTGGAGGCCTCAAGATAAACAGAGCACTGGAAGTTTAATCCCAACAATCTAGCCCTCAAATTTAGTTTTTCTAGCATCACATTTTTACTCCATTATAACACTGAAAACAGTCTCTACTTCTGAACTGAGTCTAGTATCAGCCTGAGGAGGAATTTTCAAAAGCCCCCCAGTGACTTAAGAACACAAATCTCATACAACTCAATGGGACTTAGTTGGATTTTTCAAAAGTGTCTCCAGATAAATCCCATTGACTTTTAATGACAAGGGTGTTCTTAAGCAACTTAGGGTTTATTTTTAGCATACATTTGCACACTCATTCCCCTCCCTTTTTATTTTTAAGTTTCAGCAAAATATTGTTCAGCTATTTCATTAAAAGGGAGGCTAAAGATAGGAGTCTTGTAAAAGCATTGTACAAAGCAATCAGCACTATCTCAATTAAGCTTATTTCAGAGACTAGATACAAATATTCTGTAGTTATGACTCATACCCACTGTTTGACGTCATTTGTTACGGAAGTCCAGTAGTAATTAGACTCCACCAGAGTCAGAGTCCTTGATATGCCATGATGTGCACCTGCAGGGCTTTCATGGCATTTGTGTAGAACTCTCTTCTTCTCCTCATCTGAAACAATTACCAAACGCATCTGTTTCCTGTCTTTCCCCACATAGAATAATTTATTTTCTGGGAAGAAAAATAATATTACAAATTATATGGCATCATATTTAAGACAGAACAACCACATAAGTCCGTTCAACTATTGGATATACTTAGTTATGGATTTTATTAAACTCATTCACCATTTTCAGCTGTGTACAATTACATACCAAATCTCTCTTTAGCAGGGAGTATTTGTTTATTGCTGTACTCCATCAACTTCAAGTACAGGGCAATGCACCCTTACCTATTCCCACAGGAGCACAAGAGAAATTGCGTTCCTCCATGAAATCTCTGAAGCATAATCTAGTAAAACTAAGAGGTCACATGCCTCACAGTTTCTGCTGGCAGAACTTGTTGCACATACCAGGGCTTGTTTTGCATCTCTTACTCCACATACAAACACTTTGAGTCAACTTCCCATCCACTCTCTGCCTTTTCTGCCAATCCTACTATTGTGGAAAACAAAATACTCTCTTTGCCATGAGTTAAAGATCAGGGTTTATATTCTGACCTTCCTTGAGTCATGATCAGCAGTTAGAGATTTCACTAGTAGCTAAAATGGGCTTTAATTATTAGATGGCTCTCCAGACCATTTAAATACAATTAAACATGCTAATGAAGAGGCTAATGGGGACAGATTGTTTTTAAGAATGTTCATATGTATGCTAACCTATGACACACAGATGAGTTTATTTTATAAAGCAAATACAAAAATCAGACACTGGTCTCAATGTGCTATAAGCAAGTCTTCACCTTGAAAAGGAAATCAGGAAGTAATGTATTTCCCAAAAGAGAGAGAGAATATTCTAACCTTTGAAAACAAATTTTTTGGCTGCTCTTCTTATTCCGCTTCTTTCACTTGGTAATGTAGTTGGATGATATTCTCCTGTTCGTTTGTAATAAGAGATCTGTTTCAGATGGAGTCCACCATTCTTTCCACTGCGAACCATTGTTTGCCTAAAATGAAAATATTGTACAATATATTGCTGTGACAGTTGCTCCAACTATTGCTGGATCTCTTGCAGCCCCTTCATTCCCTTACGCTTCGATATCAGTTCTACATACAGTGTCTGACTGTCACAGCACTACTCAAACTTACCTTCCTTACCATGTTGTTGTATTTGGGTTCCACACACTGGACCATGTGCTTTTATGCTTTTCTGAATCTGTCAGGTATAGCCTACAGCTGAGTTTGTAGGGCAACTCTGAGAGCAGATTCTCTTTGTAGCAACCTCCTCTCTCCTCCCCCTCCTCCCTCCTGAGAGCCAAAACACTGTAGTCCATCTGTATAGACCTGGAGACTAAGGCTAGCTCCCACAGACTCTCAAGGGGTATGTCTACACTACAAAGTTAATTCGAACTAACAACCGTTAGTTCGAATTAACTTTCATAGCGTCTATACATACAAACCGCTAGTTTGAACTTAATTCGAACTAGCGGAACGCTTAATTCGAACTAGGTAAACCTCATTCTACGAGGACTAACGCCTAGTTCGAATTAAGTAGTTCGAATTAAGGACTGTGTAGCCACTTAATTCGAACTAGTTGGAGGCTAGCCCTTCCCAGCTTGCCCTGGTGGCCACTCTGGGCCAAACCAGGAAAACTCTTCTGCCCTCTTCCAGGCCCCGGAACCCTTAAAGGGCCACGGTCTGGCTACACTGCTTGCGCCAGTTGCAAGCCTGCCAGCACCCAGCCAGCAGACCCTGCACCTGGCACGGGATGAGCCAGCCACCCGCTGCCACCCAGCCCTCCCCCCTCTTCCCAGGACCAGGCTGGCGGCTCACAGGAGCCTGCCCGGGGCCGCAAGAGGCGGGCGCCCGCCTGGTCTAGTGTGGAGATCGTGGACCTCATCGAGGTTTGGGGGGGAGGCCTCCAACATCCACGATCTCCACACTAGCCACAGGAACGCAGCCATCTACAGCCGCATGGCTGCCAGCCTGGCCACCAGAGGCCACATGCGGACCTGGGAGCAGGTCCGCTGCAAGGTCAAGGACCTGCGGCAGTCCTACTCCATGGCCTCCCAGCCAGGGGCCGACCCGGAGGCCTGCCCCCACTTTGAGGCCCTGGACCGCATCCTGGGGGCTCACGCCATCCATGCCCCCCGGGTGGTGATCAGCCCCGGGGCAGAGGGACCCGTCCCTGACACTGAGGAGGAGGACGCCGAGAGCCTGCAGGGAGCCTGCCCAGGACACAGGACCCCCGAGGCATCCCACAGAGCACATCGGCTGTATCGTCCGAGGCCGAGGCGGGCTCCACATGTGAGTGCCATCATGCTCTCCTTATGTGTACAGGGGGGTGGGGGGAGAGGGAGCCCAGGGACCGTGCGCCTGGGCCTTGCCCACCATGGAGCAGCAGCTGGGTGTCATGCAGGGGCCCTGGCCCGTTCCCCACACGCCGACCGCCTTGCAGAGGGGGCTGGGTTTCACCCACTGTGTCCCCAGGGAGAACTGACCACTGCTCTTGTTTCACCACAGCCACAGCACCTGGGACTGCAGGGCGCACCACCCCGCCTGCAACAGCCACCCGCACCCGGGCCAGCAGGCGCACCAGGAACCTGGAGGACTACCACCTGCGGCTACTGGAACACCAGCTCCGCACCCAGGACCACTGGGTCCGGGAGGACCTGCGATTGCGGCAGCGGAGCTTGGAGGCGCTGGAGAAGCAGGACCGTGCCCTCAGAGGCCACCTCCAGACTCTGGTGGACAGGTTCCTGACTCCTCCTGCTCCGGCCCCTGTGGCTGCCCCAGCTCTCGCTCCTCCTCCCACCCCTATTCCCCCTCCCACTTCCTCCACACCCACTCCCCCCGATGCCCCCGCACCCGCAGTGCTGCGAGACGGAAGAGCCAGCAGGACCCCCAACCCTGAACTTTCCCTTCCCTTCCTCCCCCTTCTAGCTCCCTCCTCCCAGGTTTCCCCCTGCCCTCTCCCACCCTCATTCCTCCCTCCCCCCACCCCAGTTATGTAAAATAAAAAGAGATTGTTGTTTTCAAAACAGGTGTCTTTATTTAACATTAGGAAGGGGGGTTAGGGAGGGGAAAGTGGAAGAAGGCCCCCATGGGGCATGCAGGGAGAATTCAGTCCTCCTCCTTCACCTGGAAGCTCTCCCGCAGGGCTTCCCGGATCCGGACGGCCCCCCGCTGGGCCTCCCGGACGGCGGCGGTGCGGGGCTGAGCGTAGTGGCCAGCCACGCGCTCAGCCTCAGCCATTCAGGCTGGCAGGAAAGCCTCCCCCTTCCGCTCGCACAAATTGTGCAGCACGCAACATGCTGCCACCACGAGAGGGATATTGTGCTCGGCGAGGTCGAGGCGGGTGAGGAGCGTGCTTTCAATCGTCCGAAGGCCCCCTCCACCACAATGCGGGCCCTGGTGAGCCTGGCATTGAAGGCCTGGCGGGAGGGGTTGAGGTGCCCCGTGTACGGCTTCATCAGCCAGGGCTGTAGGAGGTAGGCCGCATCCCCCACCAGGCAGACAGGCATGTCCACGTCCCCGACCCTAATGTGGCGGTCGGGGAAGAAGGTCCCGGCGTGCAGCCTCTGGCACACGGAGGAGTTGCGGAACACCCTGGCGTCGTGTGCTTTGCCGGACCAGCCCACATTGATGTCCGTGAACTGGCCCCGGTGGTCAGACACGGCCTGCAGGAGCATGGAGAAGTACCCCCCCTTGCGGTTAATGTGCTGGGAGGCCTGGTGTTCTGGGGCACGGACGGGGGATGTGTGTCCCATTGATGGCCCCCCCGCAGTTGGGGAAGCCGAGGGCGCCGAACCCCAGGATGATGGCGTCCAGGTCAGCGAGGCAGACCACCCTGCAGAGCAGCACCCGGTTGATGGCCTTGACCACCTGCAGAGAGAGACAGCAAACCGTGAATCACTGGGGCGCCTGGGTGGCTGGGAGTGTTCATTCCCTGGCACTGCCCCGCGCCCCACTCCCAGAAGCAACCCCTGCTGTGATCCTGGCTGCCGCGGGCGGCGTGTAGTACGGCCGGGACAGACCGAACCCTCCTGTGCGGGGCACTGTCGCCTCCTCCCCCGCCCCCGTTTTTCCTGGGGTGGCCCATTCCCTCCTTGCAGCCCCCCTCCCCCCTGGCCCAGTGGCCGGTGAGTGCCGTACCTGCATGAGCTCTGCTCCGACGGTGGATCTCCCCACGCTGAACTGGTTCCCGACGGATCGGTAGCTGTCTGGCGTGGAAAGCTTCCAGAGGGCGATGGCCACATGCTTCTGGAGGGGGGATGGCGGGCCTCATGCGAGTGTCCCGTCGCTGCAGAGCAGGGGCGAGCCACTCGCAGAGCTCCAGGAAGGTGTCCTTCTTCATCCTGAAGTTCTGGGTCCACTGTCTGTCTCCCCCAGCTCTCCAGGACGATGCGGTCCCACCAGTCGCTGCTGGTGTCCAGACACCAGATGCGGCGGGGCACGCTGGCATCCAGGCGGTGCTGCGGCTCCTCCACAGCCCCCAGGGAGGCCAGGTGGAGAGGCAGGGGGCTGACGTGCACCAGGTGGTGCCAGGCAGCCTCCAGCCATTGCTGGCAGGCTTGCAGCAGCAAGAACTGCACCAGAATGGCCAGGGCGAGCTCTGGCTCCATGCTGCCAACTGCGGTGGCTTCCCCAATGGGAACCACCACCGACACAGGCAGGCACAGAGGAAAACGCTTTGCCTACAGGCAGGCGAGGTAGGCAAGCAAGCGGAAAAGCTGAGAACCGGCTGTCCAGGGGTGTCCCTTTAAGCACAAGCCTCAGATAGCCTCAGACAGCAGCCACACAAAGCAACTACTGACCTGATGCCCTGCCGGAACCGGTTTCAGCTGCCCTTAAATGCGACCCAGCGTCCAATCAGTGTGGACACGCTAGTTCGAATTAGCAAAACGCTAATTCGAATTAGTTTTTAAGTCTAGATGTGCTAATTCGAATTAGCTTAGTTCGAATTAACTAATTCGAACTAAGTTAGTTCGAATTAAAGTTGTAGTGTAGACATACCCAAGTTGATTAAGCACACCTTCTCCCAGACCTCCAGCTTTGTGAGCCCTCTGATTTACAGTTTCTCTCTTATAGTTTATCTCTTCATAGACAGGTGATAGTTGAAGCAACCACACACAGGCTTTGCAAAAGGGATTTCTAAAAACCGTTAGGGCGCATCTACACAGCAGTGTTATTTCAGAATAACGGCCGTTATTCCAAAATAACTTTGCAAGTGTCTACACAGCAATTCCATTATTTCAAAATAATATCGAAATAATGGGTGGCTTATTCCAGAATCTGTAAACCTCATTCCATGAGGAATAACACCTCTTCCGAAATAGCTATTTCAGAATAGCAGTAGTGTGGAGGCTCCACTACTGCTATTTCAAAAAAGCTCCTCCCCCAGGGCCATTCAAAGTAATTATTCCCCAATGCCTCCTGGGGCTCTAAATTGAGGTAGCACGTCCACATTAGGGACTAATTTTGAGGCTTCCCTGTAGTGTAGGTGCACTATTTCAAAATAAGCTATTTTGGAATATTTCTTCCAGAGTAGCTTATTCAGAAATAAGTGTGCAGTGTAGATGCAGCCCTACTGTCTGCTTTGGGCAGTAGAATAGCTATGTAGATAAAAACAATAAAACACCTATATGCCCTTCCCTGCTTCAGTTTCTTCACCACTCAAACATTGGGGCTTGGTCAGAGTCTAGACTCCCCCAGCTCATGGCTTCTCCTCTGAATTATAGGCTCTCCTCTCTCTCCTGCAACCAATTTATTTCAGCCTTGGCTAGTTCTGCAGTTTCCTCTCCTTCCAAACGATCATCCCTTTGTTCCGCTCTCTGTCCTGCCACTTCCGTTGTGTCTCTAACCCATCCAGTTATGTTTTTAAAGGGCTATACCAATGCATCATCTCTTTGCTCTCTTCTGAAAAAAGCCAATTCCTTCAACTCCTAGCAGTGTGCACAGAAGTTGGAGACAACTGGTTTTATCTAGGATGAAACTATTTTCTTGTTCCGCCCAGGCAAGTTCTATGCCGAGGCTGCTGATCTTTCATAATTGATCTATTCATAGACAGACCCATGTGCCATTCTCCTGACTCTTAGTCTGAGGTAAACACTTAAAACACACTTCCAACATTCCGGTCATCTGAAGTGGGTTGTGCCCACGAAAGCTCATACCACCATCTACATGTTTTGTTAGTCTTTAAAGTGCTACTAGACTATTTGTTGTTTGTTAAATTTTTCCTGTTACAGACTAACTCGGCTACCCCTCTGAAAATTTTTGTTTTAGTGATTTTCCCATGGGTAAGTATCTGGCCATATTAACTTTTGTACTAAAAACTCTGTTCCCATACTCCATTTTTATCGCCATCATGCTACATAATTTATCTCGTCCTTTACTCAGGTCCTGTGTATATTTTTTATATCTATCATATAATGTAGTCCGTCCCTCTACCTATACACGATGTTGTTTAGTCAATTATATTTTAAAAGAGCTAAGTGATGGGGCTTCCACCACATCCCTTAGAAAGGCAATGAAACCACAGAGGGAGATTGCTATTTCTATTTTTAAATACATATAAGGCTCTCAAACCAGAAGTACCCACACCAACAGACAGCTGGATGAACCCCCCTCCAAAAATAACCCCAAAATAACCCTCCAAATAGATATTACCACAAAACCTTGTCTTGCTCATTAATGTCTGGCAAATTAAATTTTGAAATCAGACTTTGCACCATAGGTAAGTGTGATAAGGTGTGGTCACACAAGATCCCTTTGGGACTGTTCCCCAGTGTGCTGATTATGCCACTGACACTCGCCTTCTTACTCTCTTGGGATTCCTACCCCCTGTCCTATTGGACCAGAATCTCTAGTCTCCCCCAGAAAAGACATAGCACTGTGATAACCACCCCCCCTAGAGATTCCCTTTCTGCAAGAGCAAATGAATACTTCTGCTTTCTCGTGTTACAAAAGGGAGACAATGCAAATGGCCCTTTTCTCATCTCAGCACATTGGCACAAACACGCAATGGAACCTTTGCAGCAGGTTGCTTCTAAACAATTCAAGTCTCCCTTTGCGCAAGAGGGATAACTAAGAAACCACTGGCTCTGCCAGCTTTGTTTATGGTCACAACATCTTGACTACTCATTGCAGAAGACCTCAACAACTACAACTTTCCAGAAGGCCATTTCAGCTGGTGCTCATCAGAAAACCAGAAAGGTCCTTCCTTCCAAACAAATGGACAATGAACCATTTCAGCTCTGGAAGAGTTCTAGTTCTAGTGCAGTGTTTCTCAACCTTTTTTTATAAAGTACCCCTTTAAAAAAAAAAGTTATACGTACCCCCAGTATCTACACTTTTCAGACACACCATTTTTTTTTTCTACCATTGCAACACATTTGTTTAAACAACTTAATGGTAGCCGGGCAGGCAATGAATGTTTTGGGTATAAAAAGTACAAAAATAATAAAGCGCTGTAAAACTTAAAACAAAAATTCAGTTTTCTCCAAATTTCAGTTGTGTTGATGTACCCCCCCCCCCCCAAGACTTCTCTCAAGAACCCCTAATGGTACTCGTACCACTGATTGAGAAACACTGTTCTAGTGCACAGCATCCAAGAAACCAATCCCTCCCCAAAGGGATCAAAACCCCAAATAAACCCATCTTTCCCTGTGTAAAAGTTTTACACAATTAAGGCAAGCCCCCTTTATCAATGAAAGAAGGATATACATGCTGGCTGTCCCCCCCCCCCAAAGTAACAATTATTTACACTGGGCTTGACAGGAAACAAAAGTGTTTTTATTAAGTATAAACAGTAGGATTTAAATGGTTGCAAGTGAAAACAGAAAGATCAAAGTAAATTAAGAAAGAAAAATGCATGGCTTGTTCTAATACACTAAAACTTACTGCAAATAGTTTTCTACTTAAAGAATTGAACTTCTCCTAGCCATAATCTTCAGGTGCAAGGCCCTTTTTCCCTGACCCAGGTCCGCAGCCCATTTTTTTGGTGTGCCATACCAGCCAAAGACCAAGGAGCTAGATAAATTCATGGAGGTTATGTCTATAAAAGGCTATTAGCCAGGGGATAAGGAATGGTGTCCCTGGCCTCTGTTTGTCAAAGGCTGGAGAAGGATGGCAGGAGACAAATTGCTTGATCATTGTCTTCGGTCCACCCCCTCTGGGGCACCTGGCACTTGAACACTCTCGGCAGACAGGACACTGAACTAGATGGACCTTTGGTTTGACCCAGTATGGACAGACTTTCCCCCGGGGTGGAAATCCTTTATTCTCCATTCCTCCTTCCATGGAAAATTACTTGGTCAAAATGGAATCCCAGTACATGTCTTCCTAGAACTAACAACTGCTTAGACTTAAGAGACAAACAAGGCTGTTCATAAGTCATTAAGTTGATCATTTCGTTGTTAAAGCTTTAGGAGCACCATTGATGGCTCTCATTAGCACATTTAAAGCCATGAACAATTTCTAACTTTACATACAAGAATGATACATGCACCAAAATAAGAGACAGATGCAACAGATTGTAACAAAATTGATAATTATATGTATAACGTATTTATAAGCCATTTTCACAAAGCATATGGGGGAACTATCACAGTAACAATGATTTCCCTATCCATATACTGACTTTCCTCTGTTCATGGCGATATACTAAAATGCCACTAATAGAATATGTCATTAGTACAGGAAAAGTTTAGGTCTAACATTAGTAGCTTTTGAATACTTCCCAAATAATGACACATGAAAGACAGGGAAATGCATACAAGTTTCTAGTGTCCATTTAAAAAAAAAAAAAAAAAAAAAAAAAAAAAATCAGATCCCGCATTTATAAGCCAGTTTAAATTTTTAAAGTTTGATTCTGTTCCAGTTGACTTCAATGATAGCAAAAGCAGGCCATAACAGACTGACATACTCTGTATATCATTCCTTAATGTAATTACGACATTATTTTTGGTGTGTAAGCAATTTCCCCACTTATCCTTGCACTGCATCACAAGATGGATAGTGTGACAGAGCACATAATCAGAATTTTAGTTTCCATACCATGTCTGACAGGAGACAAATGATTAAGAGGAACTGACACTATCTAGTAATTCTGGAAGTGATCTACTGTGTTTTTTATTGTCTCACTAATGTTTCTATTTGAACAATAAGTATGTAAGTCAGTGAGCGGGGTTTTGGTTTTCAGTTTACTGATTATACCTTCCTTGTTAAACTCTTAGGAGAGAGTAAGTACAACAACTGTTGTGTATACATGAATATACAGTATATTCTTGCTCGAAAACAATTAAATGTCACGTGTTTGCCATTAATGAGATTTCATAAATGTCAACAACTCATAGAATCATAGAACCATAGAGCTGGAAGAGACCTCAGAAGGTCATGAAGTCCAGCCCCCTGCTCTAGGCAGGGCCAATCCCAACTAAATCAACCCAGCCAGGGCTTGGTCAAGCCGAGACAAACACCTCTAGGGATGGAGACTCCACTACTTCCCTAGGTAACCCATTCCAGTGCTTCATTACCCTCCTAGTGAAATAGTTTTTCCTAATATCCAACCTGGATCTCTCCCACCACAACTTGAGACCATTGCTCCTTGTTCTGCCATCTGTCACTACTGAGAACAGCCTCTCTCCATCCTCTTTGAAACCTCCTTCAGGAAGTTGAAGGCTGCTATCAAATCCCCCCTCACTCTTTGCTTCTGCAGACTAAACAGACCCAACTCCCTCAGCCTCTCCTCATAAGTCATATGCTCCAGGCCCCTAATCGTTTTGGTTGCCCTCCGCTGGACCCTCTCCAATGCCTCCACATCCTTTTAGTAGTGGGGGCCCCAGAACTGGACACAATACTCCAGATGTGGCCTCACCAGAGCCGAATAAAGGGGAATAATCACATCTCTGGATCTGCTGGCAATGCTCCTCTTAATGCAACCTAATATACCATTAGCCTTCTTGGCTACAAGGGCACACTGTTGACTCATATCCAGCTTCTCATCCACTGTAACCCCAGGTCCTTTTCTGCAGAACTACTACTTAGCTGGTTGGTCCCAGCTTGTAACAATGCTTGGGATTCTTCCGTCCCAAGTGCAGGACTCTGCACTTGTCCTTGTTGAACCTCATCAGATTTCTTGTGGCCCAATCCTCCAATTTGTCTAAGTCACTCTGGACCCTATCTCTGCCCTCAAGCGTATCTACCTCTCCCCCTAGCTTAGTATCATCCGCAAACTTGCTGAGGGTGCAATCCATCCCCTCATCCAGGTCATTAATAAAGATATTGAACAAAACCGGTCCTAGAACCGAACCTTAGGGCACTCCGCTAGAAACCGACCGCCATCCTGACATCGAGCCGTTGATCACTACCCACTGGGCCCGGCCTTCTAGCCATCTTTCTAGCCATCTTACTGTCCATTTATCCAATCCACATTCCCTTAACTTGCTGGCAAGAATATTGTGGGAGACCGTATCAAAAGCCTTGCTAAAGTCAAGGTATATCACATCCACTGACTTTCCCACAACCACAGAGCCAGTTACCTCATCATAGAAGCTAATCAGATTGGTCAGGCACAACTTGCCCTTTGTGAATCCATGCTGACTATTCCTAATCACTTTCCTCTCTTCCAAGTGCCTCAAAATGGATTCCTTAAGGATCCCTTCCATGATTTTTCCAGGAACCGAGGTAAGACTGACAGGCCTATAGTTCTCTGAATCGTCCTTCTTCCCTTTTTTGAAGATGGGCACTACATTTACCTTTTTCCAATCATCCGGGATTTCTCCCGATCTCCACGACTTTTCAAAGATAACGGCCAAAGGCTCCTGGAGATCTAAGTGTTGCTTTGTGGTTTTTAAGGAACCTAATAATTGTCC
Organism: Rafetus swinhoei; assembly: GCA_019425775.1. Classification (NCBI taxonomy): domain Eukaryota; kingdom Metazoa; phylum Chordata; order Testudines; family Trionychidae; genus Rafetus; species Rafetus swinhoei. The sequence goes on from CM033427.1 coordinate 64,908,730, forward strand.
TTCACAGGTTAACAGAAAGACAAGGTTTTTCCTTCACAAAAGGTCTAATTTTGGATATCATGAGCCAGACTTCCATGTATATGTAAGTTCCATTTGTAATACTTCAGAAATACAAAGGGGGAAGGCTACAGCTGTAAGGCAGGAGGGGACTCGTCAAGAGCTAAAGGTATGGGGTAGCCAAGCTCATACCAGCTGATCCTGGTCCTCCAGCATAGAGGACATTTGTGGACGGGAAAGGGCTGCATCAGGAGTGGAGCCTGAACACAATATGCTCTGATGAGCCTGGCTGGCAGAGTGGCTCTTTGGGAGATTTAGTCTGCCAGCATAAGTTGAAGCAACACAGAGGCTGTTCTGACGCAACTGGTGGAATTGGTGCATATAGGATAACAAGCAGCAGGAAGTGGATGGGGAGAAGAGAAACAGGCTACACAGCAAATGAGATTATTGTTTTAATTGCTGTAAAATAACAATCAGTGATTACTCAACAGTGGAAATATTAATGGTGATACTACTGCTATCAGATCAGACATGCTGGCACACCAGCTTTAAAAAGCTAAGCTGCATTAAATGGAATACATTTTTAAGGACTCCGTACACCAACACACTGGAAATAGTGAATGTTGTTCACATAACATGCAGTATTTGTTAGACCAGCATGAAATCACACAACACTATTTAGAATAGCTGCTATGTGTTTCTGTGCAGGAAAAGTGCTTTTTGTTTGGTTAAGTGAAAAATCTGTACTCATCTCTTGCAATGATAGCAACTATGTTAGTTTGGAAAACAGTATATTATACTGTAGACTACAAATATGATGGCTTACTCAACAAACGCTGCATCAAATGCTTATTAAATATGTGCTTCGATGCTTTGCTGGGAAAAAAGGAAATAAGTTTCCTTCCTGGACACTAAGAATATCCTGTGTCCCTACTGATAGTTTCGGTATTAATATTTCCTTTCCCAATGTGTTCTTTCACACCAAATTAAATTATTTACTATTTTTATTGTAGATTTTTCATATATTGATTTTACATGCCAGTCACAACACTTAATATTTACACAACACTTTATACATATTAAATAATCTTCAGTACCTCTGAAGGAGATAATATATTGTTTTACAGATAGGAAAAGAATTAAGGCAATGAGACTGAAAGTTCCAGGTAGCTAAACCTTTTCTTGCTTTAGTTTCAAGGCTAATGCAACAGAACCTACTGACTTTTATATTATTCTTTTCTTTTTGATGCCCATTATTCCTATGCTTTCCCACAGTCACATTCTCAACTGCAAGTCTAATTTGCCAGGCTTTGCATCCTTACTCAGCTTACTCTGCAATTTCCTGTCTGTGGCAGTAACTCCCTACATGACCCTGGATAAGTCATTTAACGGTCTCGGCAGCTCTTTGCAAAATTGGTATAACAGCTTACCTTCCTCAAAAGATTTTCATGAGGTTTATTTGTTTGTGAAATAATCTGAAATACTTGGATTTTATTATTTGACTTCTAAAAATGCTCACATCTGTGAAACTGATGAGTAGAGTTTACATAAAGCTATTTTGGTTTTCTTACTATTTGTATTGATAGCACTTGAAGACCCCAGAAAAGATATGCAAGATGCTGTAGTCTTGGAGAGGCTGTCTTCACTACTGGGGGAATTCTGAGCCACAGAATGCATGCAGAATTCATGTCCCATGCATTTCCTTACTTCCCCACAGAAAACTTGATTTTCTAACAGGGAAGCCACAAGAACAATCACATGTCCCTCTCCCAGCAGCATGGGCACATTGTTTTGGGCACCTGGAGCAGGTGACAGAGAGAGATAGTTGGAGCCACCCTGGCCAAGTGCCAAATCACACCTATACCCCTGTCCACCCAACCCCCATGCATCTAAACCTCTGCCATACTTCAAACCCACTGAGCCTCACTTCCCCACAACCAGAACCCTTCCCCCGACCTGACCAAGCCACCCCAAACTTGTAGCCTACTAAGCCTCACCACCTATGCCCAGCCCTTCCCAGCCAGTGGCTACTACCCTGCACAAGGGGAAGGAACGCAATTCCCCTGCATGGAATGGTTGGGTCTGAGCCACCCCCGGCTCTGCTCCTCCCCTCATCACTGATCAGCCATAGAGGAAGGGATCACTGTACAGGGAGCTGCTCCTCTATCTGCCCAAACCCCATGCATTTGAATCTCCCCATATCCAGACTCCCCTGCCAACCCCTCTTGCATCCAGACCCTACACCCAGATCACACTCCACTGAGTCCCCCACACTCAAACCCCCATCCTAATAAGCCCCACCCTTATGTGTGCGCATGCCCACCCACAAACTCCCTACATTCAGACCCCCATCCCACCACGCACCATTTCCCCAGCACCTGGACCTGTTGAGCCCCAATCACCTTCACCGTCCCATTGTTCCCACACCTGTAGCCCCCCACTGAGTCATCACACCCAAACTACCTCATACAGAACTCTGTCCCCCAACACCAAGCCCCTCTACAGTTAGAGCCCACCAAGCTGACCCTCACTGCCCACACCCTTGCACATGGCATGGAGCTGTTCACTCTAGTTAGTTGAGTCATCTTCTACTCCTGTGGGAATTCTGCATCAAAAATAAAAGTTCTGAGCACAATATTTTAAAATTGCAAATTATGTCTAATTAAATGCAGAGGCTACAGCACTACAGCAGGGGGCACAGGCCCCCATCGCTACCTGGAGGTTGGAGATCACCCTGCAGCCCTGCTCTCTTCCCCACCCCACATATCCCTGCGATACACGCTTCTGAGATAGGCCTGGCCCTTGCGCTGCGTCAGATTTGGGTGCAGCCTCACCCTGAAGCCTGAGTCCAGGGAGAGCTGCAGGGTGATGTCCTGTCTCAGATGTCATCACCTGTGCTCCTGGCTGCCATGCTGGGGCCTCTGCATTTATTTGTTGCAATACAATTTTGCAAATGTTTAAAATAGTGTGCAGAATGTTTTTGGGAGGGGGACAAGGAAGTTTCAATTTTTTGGCACAGAATTCCCTATGGAGTAAAGAGGTGGGCTTTTTTAAAACTACTTGTTAGCTAATACATGTCAAAATCATAGTGTGGATGATGCAATTATACTCCTAACCCGAATGAGCAGGAAGCACTTGCCACCATCATTACAGCTTTTCCCAATCTAGATGCACCCACATTGTTTACAATCTTGATAACATCTCATCAAGTGAACATGACAAAAAACAGAAGGAAACAGAATAAGTATCTTGAAACTCATCTGATATTACTGCTTATATGAGGCCAGATTTTTTAGCCTATTGCAGCAGTGCAAAGAAGCCCTAAATCAGGCTTAGTCAGATATCTAAGGAGTCCCTTTACTTAGGAGAATTGACAAATGGCATGGTTCATAGCATCTACTCTCCCCTCTCTCTCACAGCACTATGCCATGCCAGGCTGATCACCAGCTGCTAGAAAAGAACTTAGCCACAGGCAGCTGGTACAATGCAACACAGCCAAGAACAAGTAGGCTAAGATCTGCCTCAATGCATGAAGTGAAATTGAGGATGAATATGGTTCTCCATGATGGAATTACTATTTGTTCAGGGATTTTTAAACAATTAAGAATTTACAACCCCAAATACTACATTAAAACAACATTGAAGAGACAAACACTAAAAAGTTTAGGAAGTTACTGGGGATGTGAGGATTACCATTCAAGGTTAAGTGGTGGGAGATGGGAAGCCATCGCACACAGGCGCTGCTCCTGCGGGGACACTGGAGCAGCCCCTGCCTGGCCCACCGCAGACAGGGGCTGCCGTGGCATCCCAAATGGTGCAGGCTCTGTCCATGGCAGGCGCAGGCATGGGCTGCTTTTATGCAGCCCTGTAGCAGGGAGGCCACAGGCAGGGGCTGCTCTGGCTGGACTGGAGCAAGGGCGCTCCAGCTCAGTGGTAGGAAGTGTCCCATTGGCCCCCATTTAATTGGTTAACCAGTTAAAGAATACATTTAACCTGTTAGCCCAGGGGTAGGCAAGATACCTCTCACAGGCCAGATCCAGCCCGCGGACACCCTACAGGAATCCTCAGGCACACAGCAGCCACTGTTTTAAGCACAGGGCTGCTCCATGTGATCGCCCAGCCCAATCCTCACTCCTATTGGCCGGAAACAACCAACCAATAGAAGCTGAGAGATTGGCCTGGGGTACAGGGACAGCACAAGTCTCTTCCCTCTCCCAGAGTGGAAAGCCACATGGAGGGAGCAGTCTACAGTTTTAAGCATACGGGGCTGCAGCAGGCAGGGAGCCCAGCCCGCCTTACGGGTGCTGCAGAGCTGCTGGCCAGGAGACACTTAGATAAGTACATCCCAGCCAGAGTGTGCCTCTAGCACCCCTGCCCCTCTCACACCCCAACTCCCTCCCCAAGTCACCATCCAAACCCTCTGCACCTCCCTGCCCCAGGTCACAACTCCCACCCAGATCCTGTACCCTTCCCTCAGGCCAGAATCCTCTCCTGCACCCACACTCCCTCCCTGACACTACATCCCAATCCCCTGTCCCAGGTCACAACCCCTTCCTTCACCCAAAGTCCATCTCAGACCTCACACCCTCTCCTGCACCTGTCACTTACCCTCTCTGCCTTTCTGCACCCAACCTCTACCCTAGACCCCACACCTCCTCCACAGAAAAGTGTGGCTCTTGACCACTTTCCAAAAAAAATTTTGGAGTTCCCCCACCAAAAATTATTGTCCACTTCTGAGTGAGCCAATGAAACAGGATTTTACATCCCTATAAATTACTGGGAAATATCAAATTACAGTTGTCTGTACAATCTTAATTTATCCCTTCTTGTGCATATGCATTCCAATAGTCTTTACATGACCACCCACTAGGACTTTTCTTTTTTCTGTAATCTCTTGTTTCTTTCCTAGTACACCTTTCAACTTCTAAAACAAATGAAGCAGGATATCCTATAGACAATAAGTTCACTATATACCTCTGATTTAGTTCCCTCGAGCACAGTATGTCCTATATATTAAATGAGGCAGGAGTCCCATGGGAAAAATAGTTATTTTACTGTGTAATTAAATATAATCTTAATGGGACATACAAGGAAGAGAACGAAGGCTGAATGGGCAACAGTCATTCTGATATATTTTAACTTCTGAATGCTTGATTTTGCAACATTAATGTTCTTTTAACATTTTTTGTGAGAAGAGTAGGGATGCAAACCAGATGTAGCATAACTGCTGCCCACAGAATGTTGCATAGCTACATGAAACTGAACAAAGTCTTGTTAATGTTACCTGGCTAGTGGGCAGAACTATCCAGGAGTCATGTATACTGGTTTGGGCAGACAGCACTGCTGCAGGAACCAACGGTTTTCAACTGGTGGTCTGTAGATCCCTGAGAGGTCCACAGACTATGTCTAAGATTTCCAAAGGAGTCTAGAGACAAGGAAAGCTTGATGCCCACTGGTGTAGACTGTTTCACATTTAGAATATTATCTTTGCAACTGCAAGTGTTAGGGTTGGTTTTCTGCATAGAGCAGTGATGGGAGAGCCTGAGTGGAGAGCAGGGATTTCCCGAGCTTCCCCTCACTGAATTTCCCCAACAACCACAAAATTGTCAACTAGTTACATTACTGTCTTGTCCAAATTATCAATTTTGGTAGCAGTTGGGTTACAAAGCACTTGAATGCCAGGGTAATGAAATGTTGTTATCCTTATTGCATGAGTAAGGACAGCAGAACTGTTTTTGGCCTGTCCTGACTGTGGATGTCTCCCTTACTTGAATGTCAATGGAGAGCAGGGATGTTACATTTAGATTAACTAATGGAATAGTTAATGGAATTTCCTTCAATTATTCGATTAGTCTATAAGGGCACCTCCACCTTTAAACTGTAGCAAGAGCTCTATTTTTCAAAAGCAGAAGCCTCACAGGGAGGGACTGTGAGGGACTGGCTCCATGCTCCCTGCTGTGCCTGAGTCTTTGAAATGTACAAGAGCCCCAGTTGGGTTCTTGTACATTTCAAAAGCAGAATCGCAGCAGAAGCAGCGTGAGCAGAGATTGCTTCAGTCCCCGCTTGTGCCTCTACCTCCCGTGCCCACTGCGGAGACGGTGCTGTGGGGGACCAGCTTTTAAGGAGGCTCCCCCCAGCAATGGCTTCCCCCCCCTCCCCATGGCTGCCTCTCTGACAGAGGCAACAAGGGGGAAGGGAAGCGACTAGTCACATCACTAGTTGACTATCCGATAAGCTTATGCTTTTCGGATAGTTGACTCGTCACTTACATCCTTAATGGGGAGTGGTGACAGATGTTTTGCTTGATGGTCTGTCCCATATTTTTATTATAATTATTTTTTACTTAAGAATGGCCATACTGAGTCAGATCAATGGTCCATCTAGCCCAATATCCTATCTTCCAACAGTGGCCAACACCAGGTACTTCAGAGGGAATGAACAGACTAGGTAATCATCTGAGACATCTCATCATCCAGTCTCAGCTTTTGACAAACAGAGGGTAGGGACAAATTGCAGCATGGAGTTGCCTCCCTCACTATCCTGGTTAAGAGCCACTGATGGAGCTGTCCTCCAGGAACTGAGCTAGTTTTTTAATTCTCTTGTAGTTTTGGCTTTTACAGCAACCCTAGCAAAGAATTCCACAAGTCAGCTGTATGTTGTGTGCAGAAATATTTCCTTTTTTTAAACTTGCTACTTAATTTCACTAGGCGATCCCTAGTTCTTGTTTATGTGAAGAATTAAATAACATTTCCTTTTTTCACTTTCTTCACACCAGTCAAGATTTTATAGACCTTGCTCATACCTCCATTTGTTTCTTTTTCCAAGCTGAAGAGTCCCACATATTTTAAGCTGTCCTCCAGACCCAGTTTCATATCCTAATTATTTAGCAGCTCTTCTGTGTACATTTCCTTTCTCTCTCTATTGGGGATGGGATGATCACACTGCACACAATATTCAAGATCAGAGCATACCATGGATTTATATAGTGGCTTTATGATAGATGAGATTGTGCCTATCACTTTTCTAATGGGTCTTACAATCCCATTAGCTTTTTTGACAGTTGATGTACATTGAGTGGTTTTTTCAAAGAAGTAGCCACAACGACGCCAACATATCTTTCTTGAGTGCTAAAAGCTAATTTAGACCCCCTTGCGTATGTACAGTTGCGATTGGTAGTGCTCCCTGGAAAACATACAGCACACCTTCCCCCTCCCAGTCTCACCCATTAGCCCTTTGACACCTCTCTTTAAATTTCAACCCCGCCCCCCCAATTGCTGTTCATGGGGAAAACACGGGTGGGCAGAGAAGTTTTCCACCCCCATCATCCCAAATCCCAGCTGGGAGCCCTGAGCGGAGTTAGCGGAGCTGGAGGAGCCCGGCGGTCACACCGCAGGGCAGGTGCAGGGCTGCGAAGAAGGGCCCAGCCCAGCCCCACCCACCTCTTGCAGGGACTCACTCCGGCAGCCGGGCGGGCGCCTCGGAGCAGGAGATGCCGGGCTGCAGACTGAGCGTGGCTGCGTCCCTCCCTCAGCCCTGGGGAAGCCGGAGCCCCGCCGCGCCCCGCTCCCCGCCGCAGCAGCAGCGGCAGCAGCAGCAGCAGCAACGCGCCCCTGCCCAGCCAGCGGGAGCCGAACTCCGAGTCGCAGGGACTATGATTCCCAGCGTGCACCGCTCCGATTGTTCCCCGGCCTGCCGGCGCAGCACGTTGGAACAAGTGTCTCCACGGAGATGAAAGAGGAGCGCTGCACGCTGGGAACTGTAGTCCTCGCGGGAGTAGAAGACAAGCTGGGGTCTTTGGTCTTAGACTTGCCGCGACTAAGCGCCGCTTGCGAGAATTTGCACATGCGCAAAGCAAACCCTGCGGCTTTGGGCGATATTGCCCCCCTGCAACCCTTTGCCAGGAAACAACGAGTCGGATACGCGCAGCGGCAACCAATCCCTCGCTGAATTCCTAAGCACGAACCTGACTATCGCGATATCCAGCCCCGCAGTGCGACGTACGTGTTTCTCTGGCCGGTGGCGAGACAAAGGTAACAGCTCAGCGCGAGAGACTTATGTGGCGCCCCCGGAAGTGACGACGCCGAGGGGGTTGTTCCGCGGGAGAGGCGCGGCGCGGCGCGGGGCCAGCCCGAGGGAGGGGCGTAGCGCGGGGGGAGGGACGGTTCCTGTTTCTCAATGGGCTCGGGCGGCGCGTCGCCGCTGGCAGCGAGGCCGGCATGGGTAGGTGAGGAGACCCCGTCCCGCGCGGCGCCCCGCTTTCCCCAGCCCAGTGAGGCGGCGGCAGCCGCTCCTAGGCCCGCGGGGCGCTGGAGGCTGCCGAGGAAGGGGCTGCCCCTCGCTGCGCGCCCGCGGGCCAGGCCGGTCTCCGCTCGGCACCTGGCGGGTGGAGCCGGGGCGCTCCCCGTCTCCGCGCTCATTTCTGCGGCGTCCGGGCGCCCGCCCTCGGGCTGCGGGGGTCGGAGAGTCCCGGGACAGCCCGGGCAGGGGGCCGCTTTGTGTCCGCGTGTGGCTGCCGCTGCCCGCGTGCTCGCGCTGCAGCGGCCCCCGCAGGACCGGGGCAGGGATTTGGGTCCCGCTGGGCTCCCCGCAGCCCTAGTTGCTGCTCTAGCCGGCCGCGTCCCCGGCGCTTTGCTCTCCAGGGCCGTGCGGGCACAGGGAGCCCGGTGTCCCTGGGCTGCTCTTCCTCCTTCCCCACGTGCGGCCACCCTCCGATTGTGCGGCGTCCGCAGACACCCCGGTGGAAGGCGCGGTAGGGCTGCTCGCTGCGGACCAAACGCTGATCTTGACCACGGGGCTAGAGGTTACTTCTGGAGGACAAAACTCACGTTTATGTGCCACCAAACTCCCCTGAGGCCGCAACGGCGTGTTTGCGGTGGGTCACCCAGGGCTTTATTCCGTAAACACCAGCAGACACAACATGTCACACTCCTTATTCCCTAATAGTCATCCTGAGGGCAGTGGAATGATGATACACGTGGGAGGTGCACAGATTTATAGACTGAGACACTTTTTTCTCCATAAGAAAAAACAGGTTTTTAAAGACTTTTGCATGGATGTGCTTGAAAATATTTGAACTTATAGGCAATAAAATTAGACTAATAATAGATCACCAGATGACTTTTCTCAAAGTGTGTAATCAGATAACTTGGATGCATTCCTAATATGCATTTCCCAAACACATGCTGTCCATCATCTAGCAAATTACATTATTTTCAAACATGGTAGGTATACTATTAAGTGTGATTTGCAGCTCACATGTTTTGTGGTTAGCTAGCTTCAGGTATGTCTCTGCTACTAGGGTTAGGCATCTCTGATCACTGCCAGTGAAAGGGGTTGGGGGTCAGGCAGAGGTTTCTCATGCTGTTCTCCCCCAGCACAGTCTCGCAGCTCCCATTGGCCAGAAACTAGCCAATAGAAGCTACTTGTTTGCAAGGCAGAGGCAGTTCTCTTCTCCCCTCCCATTCACTTCCTCCGTCCCCCTCCTTCTTCTCTCCCCTCCCCCCAGTGCTCACAGCTGCACATGGCCCTTGCAGCAGGCTGCTTTGAGCGTCTGGTGGGGCAGGCAGGGAGTCTGCCTAAGGGACCTACCTGCTGGTTGCCTAGCAGGTGTCTCTCAACCAAAGCCTGCTTCTGGCACTCCTACCCCATGTCACAACCCAAACCCTCGGCACCACCACCCGCCCCACGCCACATAACTCAGACCCTCTGTACTCCTGCTCTCATATCTCCTCCCAGACCGTGGACCCCAATCCCATGCCCCAAGTCACAACCCATACTCTTGCACCTTCTCCTGCACCCCTGTCCCAGCTCTCAAGCCCTTCCCTTCCCTGCACACCTTCCTATCTACACCCTTCCTCCACATCACAATCCTCTCCTTGCATCCATACTCTTTCATACCCTGTACCCACTGCCGCAGATCACAAGCCCTTTCTTCACCCAAAGTCCCTCCTAGACCCCACAATCCTTCCTGCACCCCAATCCCTACCCCAAGTCCCCTTCTGCACCCATCCTCCAACATAGACCCTAAACCTCCTACATTAATATCATAGAAGAGCATGGCCCTTGACCACTTACCAAATTCTTGTAGTGGCCCCAGCCCTGGTCTATATTACAGACTCTCAGCCATGGTACTGCAGTTGTGCTACTGTAGTGCAGACATTCGTGTGTTGCCAAAAGGGATTTTTCAATTGATGTAGATAAGTGTTCACCAACCAGTCAATCGTGATTGACTAGTCAGTCGTGGGGAATCTCCCAGTTGATCACAATCACCATTTGGCATGCTCCCTGCTTGCCTCATCCCCGCACCACTGGCCCAATCCTGGGAGTTTCGGTGGGATTCTGTGCCCCTGCCCTGACCCCTTCCCCTCGCTAGCACCCTAAATTCCCTCCTACATCTTCCCCCCAAACCCCTGAACCAGCTGGTAAAAGTGAGTGATGTTGGGAGAGAGTGAGCTATGGAGGGAGATGGGGAGAAGAATGAAAGGAGCAAGGCTTCAGGTAAGCAGCAGGGTAGATCTTGGGTTGCCTTTAAATTCAAAAAGTGATCTTGAGCATAAAAAAGTTGGAGTAATTGATGTAGACAACTTACCTACTGCCTGTTGGAGAGGTGGATTTTATCAGAAGAAATCTTCTGTCAAGATGGTTGCATCTAATCTGGGGTTAAGTTGTTCTAAATTTTTAACTCGTTTTCACAGCCCTGAGTGATGTAACTTGGTAAACTCATTTTAGGTATACAGTAGTCTCAGCCTCATAGAGAAATATCCATTAAATTTTCATCTGTGCTGCATTTGGAAAGGTGCCCATAGATAACTGTCTGGATTTTGCAGCATCCAGCTGGAACCCTGTTTCAGAACAACATTGTATAAATGAATTTATATGGAGCTGTACTGGCAAATGTACAATGTGATATAGCATCAAATAGGCCAATGCCCCTTTTAGATGTGTACAGAGAAACATAGAGCAAGGAGGCAATAAATGTCCTGGGTGTAATCATACCAGGGATGTAATAGTGTAGTCGATAGACTACATGCATCACCCCTTCCCCGACAGTAAATTTTTTAGCAGGCTGGCCAGTAGCCTGGCTCAGTCCTGCCTTGCGCCGGGTCTGGGACCTTGCAGCTATGCATTTAAAGTGTATTAGGAGACAGGCAGGCCAGCTCAATTCCGGCTCGCACTCAGTCTGGGAGCCTAGTCCTCCCTCTCCCCCCGGACAGGCCTGCTGCCATCCCGCACTGTTGTCTCTGTATTGGAGGCAGCAGTACTGGGTGACAGGCAGTTGGGCTGCAAGGGGAGCTGGTTTTTAAACGCTTCCCTCACAGACTAGCTCTTGCCTAGCACCCCACTCTGCTTCCGCTGATATAGAGGCAGCAGCACAGAGTGGCAGGGGGCTCCTTGGGAGTGGGACCCTGGCTGCTGGTCCCACCCACAGGCACTATAGAATAGTCAAGTAACCGATAAGTATTCATGAGGTTAATCGACTATTCAGTTAACTGATATTTAACATCTCTAAATCATACCTCATAGTACTTTGGGTTTTGGTGCCATATTACTAAAGATGCTCACAAAGAAGAATAGATGTAGAGAAAATAAATGAGCTAAGCATGTCTTGGATCATGGTTAAGGAGTCATTGAGTCTGGGGGTTTTGAAGGATGGAAAAACAAAAGATGGAGAATTATTTATAGTAATACAAGATGGAGTATATTTCTGTGAGGGGACAAAATTAAGGGGGAATCTATGATAAATTTTAGGAAAAACTTTGACCTTTTTAAAATTATGAAATAGTTCACTAAGGGAAGTAATGAAAGCTCTCAAATTAAGCTGGATAAAACAATAGAAAACATATTGACAGGAAGGTGGGACTAGATGATACTTTTTTTTCCATATTGAACATCGCAATCTGACGTGAAATATTTATGTTATACTCTGTGTCTTAACTTTTTCAAGAAGGACTTTCTCAGATTAACAAAAACATATTAATGGGTCAGGGCTCCTTAATGCCTTTTACATGCCTTTTTTAACTTTGACACTTTTCAACTTTTGTCTCATTCCAGTGTGAACTTTTGAAATTTGAAAATAACTAATTAAGCTGTCTGTGTGCGGTATTGTGAAAATTTTCTGCTTTTTTTCTTTTTTTGAAACGAGGCTTTTAATTTAAATGCTTTTAATTTAAATACTTTTAATTTAAAAGCAGTGCTTTGTTTTTGGAAGTCCAAACTTGTTATGGGCATAACCTTCCGTGATGGTTGGTGAGTGTGATGTGTTGGAGAGATTGAGCTTAGAAATCTGTTTAGAGGTTAATGAATGTGAAGGTTATCTCCATTATGAATATGGTGCAGGCATCTGCATTGTGTGCCAGACATCAGCTCATTGTAGTGTTTGGCAGCATAGCTACTAATATCTTGACTGCAATTCTTTTTAACCCTATAAGGCTCCATGAAAATATTTTTTTCATCACATAGCAGTTTAGCTGTTTTGCCAAGCATTAAATAAAATGGTTTGTGGTAGGATTATTTTAGAGCTAGTTAATACATAGTGTTCACTCCTTTCAGTCATAATGTACTAGCACAGAAAACCCTATATCTTATTTTTTCTTTAGAAACATGTCTGCATGAAGAATAAAGTTAATAAGTTGCCCTTTTTTTTGCATAATATCAAACTGCCTCATTGATGGGTGGGGGAGGTGGGACAAATGAAAGTGGATAGATTGTAGCAGTCAAGTCTAAATAGAGGCATGCACTATCATTAGAGCCCTTCATGGATACAAATTTTGTATCAGCATTGAGCCACAAAAATGATCTGTAAATATTCACAGCTATGGATATAAAGCGGGTTTCCATGGATTTGCAGGGCTCTAAGCATAGTGTACACAATGGTCAAACAGTGCAGATAGGTAATCTCTTGTTTAAATTTGAATGATGTTCACCATCATATGGCTTTTTTGTGGAATACAAAAATTTATGTACAGTAGACTCTCAGAGTTACAAATACCTCAGGAATGGAGGTGATTTGTAACTCTGAAATGTTCATAACTCTGAACAAAATTTTATGGTTATTCTTTCAAAAATTAAAGGGAACGTTTAAAAAAATTGATAAAGTAAGGAAACTGTTTCTGTGCTTGTTTGATTTAAATGAATGCAGCTTTGAAACTTTACTATCCAGAAGAAAAATACTGCTTGTTACATTTAAATTGAGATGTTTAAAAACACAGTTTCCTTATCTTGTCAAGTTTTTTTTTAACTTTCCTTTTAATTGTTAGTAGTTTACATTTAACATTTAGCACTATGTTTTTCTGTTTGGTTTTGGTCTCTGCTGCTGAGTAATTCTGGTTTTAGATGAGTAGGGCCCTACCAAATTCATGGTCCGTTTTGATCAACTTCACGGCTACAGATGTTACATGTAAATTGCATTGGTTATTCAGTTAGTCAATAAGGGCTCCTCTGCCTTTGAAATGTAGCAAGAGCCCTGCTGGCTCATGCTAGATTTCAAAGGCGAAAGCGCTGTGGGGAACCCAGCCAGCAGGTGGCTCCATCAGTTCTCCGCTGGCGCTATGCTCCCTCCTTTTGAAATGTACAAAGCCCCGGGAAGGCTCTTGTACATGTCAAAAGCAAAGCACTGCTGGGAGCGTGGGGGACTCAAACAGTCCCCCGCTGGCCCTGTGTTCCCAGCAGCACTTTGCTTTTGACATGTACAAGAGCTCTCTCAGGGCACTTGTACATTTCAAAAGCAGGGAGCGTGGGGCCAGTAGGCTGTTTGAGGTGCCGGCAGTGCTTCTGCTTTTGAAATGTAACAAAAGCCCTGCTCTTGCTACATTTCGAAGGCGGAAGTGCTGCCAGTTCCCCACTGTACCCATGCCCCTTCTCCCTACAGAGACGGTGCTGGAGTGAACCGGCTTCTAAGTTGGTTCCCCTCAGCACCGGATCCTGCTCCCCACCTTGCTGCCTCTGTGATAGAGGCAGCAACGAGGAGAGGTGGGGGAGCAACTAACTGAGTCCCTATTCATGATCATAGAATTTTAAAATACAGGTTGAACCTCTCTAGTCCAGCACCCTTGGGATCTGACCAGTTCCGAACCAGAGAATATTCCGGACCATGGGAGGTTAGTATTGTCTAGCAGCTTTACCAACACTTTCACTGCTTACTGGGCTGTTAGAGGACATTTAGGGGTAAATTCGAGCTAATTAACAGCACAGAATATGGAGAGCCAGGACTATTGGCTGTAAACAGACTTTATGGGACCACAGGAAACTAGGTCACACCCATGAAAAATAGACATCTATCTAACTAAAATTGTTCTGGACAACGGATGTTTCCAGACAATGTTTCTGGACAATTGGAGCTGTGAGGATGGTGCTGGGGACGGAGACAGGACATATTGATCTGCTGTCCCTCTTCCCTCAAAGGGTGTGCAGATACACGCTTGCCAGTGGCTTCTGGCCATGGTGCTTTCGGAAATAGCATGGGTGGGGTTGCGGCAGGCAGATAGCCTGCTGTGTCGCAAGACATTTTTTTCTGGCACTAGCCTAGAGGGTCATGGCAGGCTGGAGGAAAATCTTGGAATGCTTTCCTTGAGCTAACTTATACGATTACTTTGCATTTCTCCTCAACATCCACTTTTGCTATGGCACCTATAATTAATCAGCTAAATATTGATGTCTAGTTTGAGCCACAGATGGGGATAACTGATGTTCATTTATAAAAGCTTACAGAGGCATTTAAGAATTTTTGAACTATCAGGTTGTGTAACAGTGTAATCTTCTTTCTATTATTCTTGTCTTCCCCTTCCTTCATTTTACACATTTTTAAGCAAGACAAAATCTAATTTGAAAGTCTGTCTCCAAAATTGTCTTCCTGTGTTTGTGCAGCACTTAATATGGTAGAACCCTTAGTAGTAGAAACGTAGTTTCTAATAGAACTTTAACTTCTGCATTTCTCAAGTTAGCTATTTCTTTTCAGCGTGCAATCATAACATTGACCAAATATTTATCCAATTTCTTTTACAAACACAGAATAAACTATTTGTATTTCATATTTATTTACTCAGATTCTTCCTAAATCACTGAAAGGATTTTGCTTAAAGCTTCCAAAATGCTACCACAGGGAAGAAATCAACCATGGAAAACTTCAGTTCAAAAATTAATATTTTAAGAAAAAAATTAACTGTAGTGGGAGCCACCAGTTGCCTTTTTAATAGTAATAGTTGCAATACTCCTGTAAACAAAATAGTTTGGAGAAATCAAAGTATTCACAATCTGTGTCCAGTGTAGACCCTTGTTTCCAAAAGACTGGAAATAATGGCTTTAAAGAATGAAAGGGGTGAATTCTACATAGCCGTCTCCTAATATATCATTTTCCTCTGTTATGGTGTGTTTCTCAATGTTGAGAAATAATCAACAGCTCAGTGTGGATTGTTACATAATTTAATGCAGCAACAGTTTTCTTATAAGCCTGATGTCAAAGAAACTGCACAGGCTTTACTAGATGTTTGGCAATTTGATTATGACCCACGGGCTTTTGGAAACAAGCTCTACTATCTATGGAAGATGGGAATGCATTTTGAAATCTGCTTCTGATTTCTTGGCTGTTGTTCTTATTTTTCTTTTATGAAATTTCTGTCACTTTTTAATAGTTATTGGACCTCATCTACTGGATTAATCTCATTTTATTCATTTTTCTATGTTGTAGTAAATTTTACTAAGTTAACTAATTCTATATTGAAAGCTCCTTTTTGTATGAAAACTGCATGTCTGAAATGCCTAAAATCAGAAGTTTGCTTGTTGCGGGTGGGGGCAGGACTTGATAGTAGGATAGGCATATTTTAATTATTTTAAAATATACATCCCATGTCATTAATGTGTGGCAGATATTGGTCACATCTCAAACTTTTTTAGTGTGTTAAACATGTTTTGTAATGTTTTTATAGGAAGTTTAATATTGAAGTGGCACAGTCAGTATTTAATTACTGTAAATGAATCAGTGATATTAACCTCAGGTCTGTTCTTAAAATTGGGGTAAGCTAGAGGATAATAAACACCATCTTCCTCATAGGTGACTCTTGAGAGCACTCAAGACATGCACGGTCCTGTAGTGTCCCTGCCAAAATTTGGTGTCTCTACATTCCCCCTCCCCTGTCCTTCTTGATGGCCCTCCCTGCATCCCTTCCCCCCGAGGCACCAGTTGCCCTGATCTTTCTTGTTTCTAATGTATCTTATTGCCATGTAAGAGAGATGACACTGTACAATAAGTGAAGAACTGAATGTACCCTAGATGGCAATATTTTCATAACCATTTTTGTTCCCTCTGTTTTGTCCTTCTTT
Organism: Rafetus swinhoei; assembly: GCA_019425775.1. NCBI lineage: Eukaryota > Metazoa > Chordata > Testudines > Trionychidae > Rafetus > Rafetus swinhoei. The sequence goes on from CM033427.1 coordinate 64,925,041, forward strand.
CCATCTTGCCTTCCTCTCTCCCCTTGCAATTTTTTTCTGATTGTGTTGGGCTTCAGAAGATGCTTTATTAACGGTTATTAAATAGGCCTCGTTGAAGATGTAATTTGTGCTTTTCAATCTGAACATATAGTCTGACTTGGGTTTTATCCCTTGTAGTAAGAAGTTCTACATCTGCAATTCTGGCACTTAAAATACTCTTGGTATTTTAAACTTGGGAGCCTTATCCTGGGCTGTTCTAGTTGAAGCTTTTCTGTGGAGTCTATTCTTCCTGAGGACAAAGTTATGACTTGTCCAATCTCTACATATTGTGCTGCTCTGCTCCATTCTTTGACGCCACATCAGCAGTAACCTCACAGACCTTATCTGTATTCTTTTGTTACATCATCAGCTATGTTGCAAAATCAGAATTTTTAGTCAAATAAAACTCCATTCATAGCAGTGGGGAATAAGTCCTTGTCAGCCACATGTAAGGAGAGGGAGGTGGTAAGGAAAAATATTTGTTTTTTATATTCAGGGTTTTAAGAATCTCTTGGAAACAAATGATTTAAGCAAACAATTCTTGTCATTATTTTTCTGAATAGAGAAGTACAGAAAGTTCCAAAGGCAAACTACTAGTTTATTGCTGAATGCCTTTAAATACTGACAAATGGCTCTAGAGCAATTAATAGCTGGGTTTTGTCAGTTTGTGTGCCCTTGTTTTATTTGTGCTATCAGTAAGCTACTGTACTATGAACCTGATATGCGCTGTGTACATTCTTCATTACTCTATGAAGCAGGCTTTCTTCACAGAACATATTTGATAGGAAGTGTCAAATATTTCAAACACTTAGTTCTTGATAACAGTGTATTTGTTCCAGTGAATAGTGTGCATCCTGGGTGTAGCTTTTGACAACTTATTGAGGATATTCATATAATATACTAGCCATTGATGCTGTTCTATTCTTCTCTCCTGCTTGGAATTTTGAAGCTGAAATGAGCTGAAAATAACAAACAAAAAATTTTTTTTACAGTCTTCAGAAGTTGGATAGGTCTGTTAGTTGCTACATACAGTTGCACGCTCTGCTTTGGTTCCTGATCACTGGAGACATACTTTTTTTTTCTACTGAATTTGACTGAGGAAGAACTGAAGGAAAACTCTGTAGCAGAGGTCTCAAACTCAATTTATCTTGGGGCCAGCGCTAGTTCTAGCCGGCCCCCCTCTCTAGCAAGGCTCTGGGGGAATGGGTGTAGAGGGTTTGCAAGCCAAATATGGCTCACTAGGGGTCCAAATAGGGCCCTTCTGGAGCCCCAACTCAGCACCCCCAGCTCTTCCCGCAGCAGGGAGCCAGCACTGGTGCTACAGCCTTATGGTCTCCTGCAAAATTGGAATGCCAGCGCTGGCTTCCTGCAGAGGGAGAAAATCCCAAGCCTCCCCGCCCTGCTGGATCCAGCGTGCAGGGGACAAGCAAAGCCAAAAATGGCTTTGTGTGTGCCGCCGTTTTCTTTCCCCCTAGGCACGATTCCAGGAGAGTTCCCCTGCAAATCCTTCCTGGAGCCTTCCTTCCAGCGAATAGGAGCAGCAGGAGGCCATGTTACACAGTGCCTGCGATGTGGCATGACAAGTGTGTCCCCTCAAACCCAGACTCAGCCACCCCCCCAGCCAGACACCCTACTCCCAGCCTGCTCCTGTACCCTACCTCCCACCCTTACATCCCACCTTCTGCCCAGATCCTGCACTCCCATCCCTTTCCCATTCACTGGCAGCCCTGTCCTGGCACACTTAACCCCTCATTTTTGGCCCCACCCCAGAGTCTAGGGAGCCCACAAAATCCACTAACCCTGGAACCCCAGAAGAGTAAATCTGGCCTGAGGCCTTGAACCTCAGTCCTCCCTGCCCCTCCCCCCACCATGGGGCCAGAGCACAGGAGAGTGAGGCGTTTCAGTTAGGAGCCACATCAGTGAGGGTTGAGGGGGTTTGGAGGGTGTGTGTTTGTTTGTTTTTGGTTTTTTGCTTCTCGTGTGGTCCCGAGCTGATTTTTCTATGGTTCAGTGGCCCCTGACCCAAAAAAGGTTCCCCACTCCTGCCATAAATAAAGACAAGGTTGAAACTTTGTGTTGGACATATTTTACTTTATTTAAAAATGAAGCCTGGCGAACAAGCCCCCAGTTGGGGCCCAGCCCCCATCTAGCTGCAGCATCATAGCACTCCTGCGCCCCCACACACATCAACCCTGAGCTCATCATACACCTGAACCCCCTGCCCTGAGCCCCTCATAATCCCACATCCCCGATCCCTTGCCATAATGCTCTTGCACCCCCACACACTCCACTCCTTTCTTGAGCCCATCATACACCTGAACCCCCTACCCTGAGCCCGTCATACCCCCACATCCCCAGACTCCTGCATCCCACACACCCTAACCTTGTGCCCTGAGTCCATCATACACTCAAATCCCCTGTCCTGAGCCTCTCATACATCCCAACCCAGACTCCTGCACTCCCACGTTCCCAGCCCATGCCATAAGATTGACAGAAGACAGCTTGAATGCATGCATGAAGCTGGATTTGACCAGTTATGATGTAAACTTCAAATGTGCAAAAAGATGCAGCAGCAGAAGTCCCATTAAATAAAGTCTGTGAGTACAATGTTTCATTTATGCTATTATTAATTAGGGATGTGAATGACTAGTTGATTAGTTGCTTCTCCCTCCCCCTTTGCTGCCTCTATCAGAAAGAAGCAGGAAGGAGGAGGCGCTTCAAAGCGGCAGGGGTCTGCCACTTGGAAACGCCATGTGTAGTCCCCAACTGCCCTCAGGCTCCTCCACTGAACCCAGCCTCCATGCGGCGCTGCCGCTTTGAAACGTGGCATGGATCCTGATGCTGGGCTCCCCCGCGATGTTTCAAAGCGGCAGCACCACATGAAGCCCGGGGTCAGCAGAGGACTCGGAGTCCCCCGCTGGCCCCGTGCCCCCCACAGCACTTTCGCCTTTGAAGTGTAGCAACAGCCCTGAGGCTGTTGCTACATTTCAAAGGCGGAGGTGCCCCTATCGACTAATCGATAGCCCGATTGCATTGACTATTTGATAAGCCAATTAATCTAAATTTAACATCCCTATTATTAATCATGTCAACTATCAATAATATTAAGTTGTATATTTTCAGTCATACAAATGGGCATTCTTGTGCCACTCTTTGTTGACCACTTGTTTTGAATTTTGATGCAGTTTGGTCTTTGGTTTGAAAAGGTTGCTGACCCTGGTCTAGATATACAACATCTATCACTTCCCCCTCATCCATAAATCTTGTTATCCTATTAAGGAAAGCTATCAGGTTGGTTTTTTTTATTATTTGTTCTTTACAAATCCATTCTGATTGTTACTTATCACCTCATTATCTTCTAGATGTTTGCAAATGGATTCCTTAATAGATTCCTTAATCACCTTGTTTATGGCATTGGGGAAGAGTGTGCAGGGTCAAACCATTTTATCCCAGAGATTATTGTTCAGCTCAGTGCATTAGAATCTATTACCAATTGGCAGATATAACCATTCCATCAAGAACTATCATCCATTAAACTACAGCCAAGACTACCTCTTACACAAATATTGTAGGCATGTTGATCTGAGATATGCAGAGCAGCCATTTGGCTCTCAGCCCACATCTTTATCAAATATTATACCCTGGATCTGGTGATGCAAGCAGTTCTTAGTTAGCTGTAGTTAAGACTCTGAGGACCTTCTTCCTAGTAATGTAAAACTGCTAGATAGCCTCCATAAATGGAATCCATGTAAAGGCTTGGAAAAAGAACAGTTGCTTACTTTACAGTAGTTGTGATTCTGTGTGTTGTCTGTGTGGATCCCAAAAGCTGCAGATTAAAGCAGGGGATTGATCATAAGGGCTCTTTGCAATCTTTTTTTCTTAAATAGCCTGGAAAAAATTACGCTGTTGGTTAGTAATGTCGCTATTTGTTTCTCTATTACTGTTGAATTTTATTTGAAGATATGTTCTGTAAGAGACCTAGCTGGCTTTAAAATATCTAATAATCATGGTGGTTCCTTTAATTAATTTTTGGCTGACATTATTGTCAAATATCTTTCTTTTTGTCTTTTTCTGAACACATTATATAACTAATGATGTAGTGGAAGTCAAAAATGGGAGTTAAATTTCTGAATTTTTAAAGAGGATTTTACTAACAAAGGTGGAGTAAAATCTTGGCACCCCTGCCAATCTTCTTTTGACTATTGTTTTTCTTTCTTTCATGATTGATGTTATATAGAGATAAAGGTTATTTCTGAGACTAAGTCACACTTACTTGTCCTTCAAAGAGAGACATTTCTTTAAGGCTGCTTTTTTAGTCTGTCTTGGGATTTTAAATTATTTTGGCACTTTTCCTTGACTGTTTGTATATTTTTGTGCCAGGTAATAAATTTGAAAATTGTGATCTAAAAAATGGTTCCATGCAAATTTTTTTCCATCTATTGTTCTTTCTTTTCTTTAGGATAAAAGATTGCCACATCTCAGGGAAACCATAGGCTGTGGTGTTTGGTTTCTTTTGGAGCAACAACTCAATGAACTGATAAGTTAAAGCGTGTTTGGCAGCTGACTTTGTCACAGTAACATGTGACTGCAAGAAGTGACAAACTGCAATGGATTTGTATGTTTCCTAGCTACTGAGAATATGCACTGGATATCAGTTACTGGAGTGGCTACTGTTTCAGCATAGATCCATTTAGTGCTTGTAATGATGTCAGTTAGTGCAACAGAGAGTGACCCTCCTAGATTCTTTGTGGGTGGTGAAGATGGAGATGAATTATTGGATTCGTCCAGATCTGCTGACTTCGATCATTTCTATGATCATGCAGAAGAGGAGGATGAAGAGTATGATTCTGTAAGTACTGTAGGAAAGTATCTTTTTTTTAAGGTATAGTTAATGGCATAACTTACTTGAAATATTAAAGGCTGAGAAATATTCTCAAAAGGTACCGATACTGTGATTATATTATGGATTTGGAGCTTGAATCTATTAGTTGCTGAATGCATTAGACTCAGTCCAGCAAAATATTTGAGCACAACCTTAAGTAAAACTATGAGTGGTTTACTAAATTCAAAAGCATGTGCTTAAGTACTGTGGTCAGTTGGAGCCAGGCAGCTCAGCATCTTGCAGAATTGAGTCCTTTGTGCAGCATGTAGACATATTCGTCAATAAAAATGAACATGACTTTATGGTCTTGGAATAAGTATATCAACTAGCATAGTTGTAGGTATTTTCTGTTGCTGCTTCAGGACTCTTATTAACTCTTCATCTGTGAAGTATATGTGTACCTATTCAGATTACTTAAAAATATGGGGTCATAACTGTATTTGTTAGAGGTATTACCCATAGAAAAAATATATTTATAGAAAATATTTTAATTTAGAACATCACTGATTATGGTCCTTGATTCAGCTTCAATATGATGTCATATTATCTGAAGACAGTCACGTCAATAACTGTTTTAAAATACTCTGAATATATTTTTTCCTTGTGTGTTGCTTCTGAGTTCACATGGGTGCAGTTTTCTATACTATACTTCATTCTAAAACAGCGATCTAAAATTAATATTTGGGTGATTCTTGGTCACTCATGGTTATCATAGTAGGGTAGTAAGATTGGTTTCATTCTCTCAGCTATGTCTCATTTTCCAGTAATTGACTGCTACCTTTCCACTCTCCTGTTTCTTACCTGGTCTCTAGAAACACACAAGGAAGTAGGTTTTTTAAAAAAGGATGGATTATTTAAAGTACACAATAGATGGTTTTCCAGAAGGTTCTGCGCTTGGAGTTTTATAGTTGATACATTTGCTAACATCTTAGCTTGACTGATACAGCAGCTCTTACTTTGCAGTCCATCTAAATCACTTTGCTGTAACTCTTTAAAACTACAGTTCATAGATCAGCCTTTGCCTCAGAACAATACTAGCAGATGCACAGCTTCTGACTTCTCCAGGAAGTGGTCACTAGTTTGTTTCCATTGATTGTAAGCATGTTTGCTTATAAGCTAAGTGCAAGAAACTATTAGTGCATCATAAGGCTGCAGAGTTAAAATCCATTAGAAAATGCAAACTAAGCATCCAATAGTATTGATAAGTTGGACTGAATTGGCTTTAAATATATTTTATGGTGTTCATTGAGGAAAAAGTTGTATGCTATACATTTTCAATAACAAATTGTTTTCTTCTTTTGCTGTTTGAAAGACCCACTCAAAGGAGAAATCAGTATAAAGCTAGAGAGTGTAATTGGCTATATAGAAAGTGTTTTGAAATTAAAAAAGTAAATAGGAAAAACTAGAGATTTTTCTCTAATTTGTTAAAATAATCCTCATTTACTTGTAGTAATACTGTGTAATAAAAGGATGTTTCATGCTTCTAGGTATGTCTAAATTGTTTACTTCAATTTTCAAGGAATTCTTCTGCATAATCTCATTCAATTTTGACATTCACAACTCAGTTTTTGACTTCTGAGGCACAAATTTGAGAGAAAGCATACATAAGTATATGCAACTCTGGGATTGCTGACAAATTGTCAGGTTATTCTGCTTGTGGAAATAGTAAGGCAGATTGTCAGACTTTTTTGTGAATATCTAATATTGCAATTGCTAGATAATAAATTTAAAAGTATTATCTACAAATGTTGGATTGGAATATAATGTCCCTGTTCATCGGCTAGGGAAGCACTTATTATATGCTGGGAATACTTAACCACTCTCCTTACCTCCACAAACAAACAAACCCAATACTCCTATCCCTTAATAACTTTATTTTTTTGTGTTAGCCACCAGAAAGGCAGATTGTGGTTGGAATATGTTCAATGGCAAAGAAGTCCAAGTCCAAACCAATGAATGAAATTCTGGAACGCCTCTCTATGTTTAAGTACATCACTGTGGTAATATTTGAAGAGGATGTCATTTTGAATGAATCTGTAGAAAACTGGCCTTTATGTGACTGTCTCATTTCTTTTCATTCTAAAGGTAAAGTTTTCGAGTGGTACAATGAACCTCTCACTTCATTTTAGACTCTTTTTTTAATTCTTTTAATTGAATATTTAGCAGAATTACGAAATAGTTTCTAGGAGCTTTTTGGTTTGGGCCTTTGGGGAAAAAAAATCACAATTGTAATATTTTAAATCCAGCTTCTAATATTTCATATATTACAAGTTTTAAATATTTGGAATCATCTAGTCTGGATGTGACACTTGAAATCTAATTGCTGACTGATAAATAGCATTTACTTATGAAGCTATCAAATGTATGTGTTTACCTCAGCCTAGTAAGCACAGGCCCATTCTAACTTAAAGAAATATTTAATCTCTTGAGGAATCTTGCTCTATAAACAACTTTAATTCTAGATAGCAACATTTCTCTACCTCACTTGTCTGTATACTGGCAAAATATTAAACTATGCAATGCCTGAAGATGTAGAACATAGTTTTCTAATGGTTGGAACTAAAGGGCAGTGTGCCAGAGGAAAAGAGTTTTACTTGTTTTACCTGGCTAGTGGGCTATTCTGGCTTTTGTGTTTTCGGTCAATTCAGCTATAGATCACACTGAATAAAACAAAAATTAAAAATCCTCTATTCAGGTTGTCATGTGTCTAATACTGAAATTAAAGGGTTTTATTAACCAAATACTTACACAGAACACTAGAAAGTTAATATATATTCCTTAATAAACCTTGTTTAGGGTTTCCTCTGGACAAAGCAGTTGCCTATGCAAAACTCAGGAATCCATTTGTAATCAATGACTTGAATATGCAGTATCACATACAAGACAGGTAAGTAATAAAATCACAAGTCACTTCAGCTCTATTTTACTGAAAATCAACAAATAAAATAAATATTTAAGACTGAAATACTGGTAGTATGTTATATCTTGGGGTTGTCATCACAATAACATCAATGTATACATCATTCTACAATAGTCTAGTAAATAAAAATGGCTGATAGTATCTCAAAAACAGTGTGTGGTAGGGGGTGTGGGTATATATACTAATAAACTTTCCCCACCTTGCCTGGGTACTTCAAGACAGGGCATTGGAGATGGGAGGTGGCACAAGAAAATGTATAGCGTCCCTCGGAACAGCAGCCCCCTTCCTTCCTTTACAAGTTATGGAAAACTGTTTTTTTTCCTGGGGCTTCCAGTTGTCTTGCACAATCAAACTGTTACCTTAATTTGGGAAAAGGGGATGCTGTATACCAAATTTGGTGGCCCTAGCTCTTACCATTTTGGAGGAGTTCTTGAATAAATGGTCTCAGACAGGCGCACTCTAAAATATATAGGTATAGATATGCACAGACGTGTAGAAGACAGTAAATTACAAAACAAATGACTAGTAAATAATAAATAGGTCTAACTTGTCTATCTTATTCTAGTATTGGACTCCACTGTTTTGATCAATACTTGAAAATTATTTATAGCTTTCTGTTTAGTATCTCTCAAACGCCTGGTGTAGGTCAGGGACCCTTAATGCCAGGTACTGTACAAACACATAATAAACTAAAATTCCTGCCGCAAATTGTTTACAGTCTGAAAGTAAATCTAGAATCATAAGAACTGTGCCTTCCTCTGTTTGGAAATTTAGCATATAGTGGGTATACTTAAGTTGAAATTGATAATTTAGGATTACTTGTTTATATATGTCTTTAATGTCCTTCTGTTAAGTAGTGAGATTCTGATAAGTTTTTAAATTAAATTGAGTGATTTTTTTTTTTAACTCAAATTTGTTCTGTGGAGACATTTGTAGTTGCATTCAATCTCAAAGTACTATTTCATGAGCATTTCACTTTGTGGTTGCACAAGATGTTTAATGACAGACATTGAAAAATATTGGTAATGGTAGAGGCCAAAGATAGTCATTGTACGACATGACAATGGTTGCGAAGCAAAGATAGGCTTAGTTGGATTTCTGCTAAATAGATGAATCTCCCTGAGATACCCAGAGGAATTAGTTATGTCCCAAAAAATCAGATTTGTTACAGTTCATGTTCTATTTGTTACATATGCATACAGTATTATTTGATTGTAGAATTCGTGTGGCTTATTTGACAAGTTTTTAGATACAAAATGTATGTAAAGCAGAAGCCTGTTCAGATGTCGGTGTTCTCAGTACACATCATCATCCAGAGTAAACTTTCTTCCCTCTGCATCATGAGCTAAAGAGGAGCTCTGTGTAGATCTAAAGCCTGTCTTCCACCAACAGAAATTGATCCAATTAAAGATATTATCTAACCCCCATCCCCATTTTTCCCCTGCATCATGAAAAGCAAAGATTAACAAGTGAATAGTTAATAAAGTATAGAAATACTGGAGCCTTCTGTAAATTAAAAATATTTACAATTTCAGACATGCACCAGTTGATGAGAGCCCAAGCATTTCAGCATCTTTGGAATTGTTTCATGGAGCAAGTCTATCCATACTCTGCTGTCCAGTCTTGTGACAAGCAATTTGCACTGGTTCAGTGATGTTTGTGTGAAGTGCCACTGTCTGAATAGACATCCCTTCAAGCACTGCGTTGTTGAACAGAATAACATAATAGTTATGATTATATAAAATAAACACTGGGTTTCACAAACTGTAAAATATAAATGTTGGCTGGATAAATCCAAACAAGTGACTAAACTTTTGTGCTCTTCCTTTAGGAGAGAAGTGTATAGCATCCTCAAAGCTGAAGGCATTTTACTTCCTCGTTATGCAATTCTCAACCGTGATCCAAACAATCCCAAAGGTAATAGATTTTCCTAACCTGGAGTATTTTATTAAAGACTTTGAATGGTAACTTTTAACTTGCTGAACCCTTTGCTTGCCTGCACCCACTTCTGTGTCCCTTTTCTTTGATTCAGTCTGTGACTTCCTGCTCATTGCAAGGGGGAAGTAGATCGGGAGAAGCAGATGCTTACAGCATAAGTTCCCTACAAAATGTAGTTTGTTGCTCTGTTAGGGAGGCGCTTCTGACAGTTTTTGGAATTTCCATGGTACTCTAAAAGCAGCCCTCTCTTGAATCACTTTACTAAGTCCGGATGGTTGGTCTCCCTTTGCCCAACATAATGAGACCACAGAAGGCACAGGATACTGGGAGACCATAAGAGGAGCTAGCATTTTGAGCTGGCTGAGGCTATTATTATGGAGAGAGCTAGAGATGAATTGGTACCAAGGAGCTTACACAGATAGTGTGTTAAAAGTTCAACAGACTTACAATAAAGAAGTTGCTTTTGAGCTAATGAGACAAAAGTTAAGTATGCAAATAACTTCATAGTGATATTAGGCTATCCAAACTTCTGTTCTGTGACAGATTGATGCATACTAATGGAAAATTTCTAATGTGAAAATGAAGTACAAAGGCAAAATGTGATTAAATTTATGGAGAGAAGTTATGGAGAGAAGGGTGATGGGCAGGCACCAGTGCCTTGAAGTTCATTAGTTGAGTGTTTTAGGGCTGAGCCCAGCACTGATGGAGTATATTGGAGTAGAAGTGCATCCCCAGTTTGTAGCATGGAGGTGCTCTGGTGCCAAATCTGGGTCCGTTCTTAGTGCTTCCTTCCTTAAATAACTGCTCTAAACATCAGTAATAAAAACGTAAATGGGTGATTAAATTAAATGCGTGATTTGCCCATATTTTTCTTGTCTTAAACTGAAGAGTAGAGATGTTAATAAAGAGTCCATTTTTGGAAATTGAGCAGTTGTTAACATACAAGTTTACTTTTGCCGCCTATTATTATTTTTAATTTTTGCTCATTTCTTCAGAATGCAGTTTGATTGAAGGAGAAGACCAAGTGGAAGTGAATGGGGAAGTTTTCCAAAAACCATTTGTAGAGAAGCCAGTGAGTGCCGAGGACCACAATGTTTACATTTATTATCCAACATCTGCTGGTGGTGGAAGCCAAAGGCTTTTTCGAAAGGTGAGGAAACTGTCACACTTGAATTATTTAATAAATTGTGTATTGAATAACTCTAATCTTAGTTCTGTTATAGTGACTTTTTTTAAAAGTCAAACCCTGAAGTATCTTTGTAGATGCAAATTTACACAAGCCAGAATCAAAAGTCCAAATTCTCTAACAGAGTTATGGCCTCTGTACCACAGAAATGGTGAAAAAGGGTCTGTAATCTACCTGCAGATGCTCAACAGAGTTTTTGTAGATAGAGGAGGTCTGCTGGGATATTTACTAGACTGTTTCTCTGCCACCATCCTATTGTGCATAAGAATGGACTCATTTTCAAGAAAACAAGTGACATTATATAGTGGTGATTTAAAGTAAAACTGATGATAGGACATACACAAACTCCTCTGGAGGTGGTTGAATTTTCACCTCAAATACTCTAAAAGTTTGGGTCTGAAGCTATATTATAGGGATCTGTTCACCAGGATCTCTTAACTAAAACCAAAACAAGGTTCTTTCTAGTGACTACAGGTTGGACCTCTCTAGTCCAGCGTCCTCAGAACCTGACTGGTCCCGAACCTGGATCGGGGGAGGTCTCCCTAGCCTGCTGCCCCTCAGTGCTGGTGGCTCTGTTGCCCTAGGTGGCTACTCTGCCTGTAGCCCCCCACTACCACAGGCCTGGGCCGGGCTGCCAGCCCTGTTACTGCCAGTACCGGACCCTGGCTGGACTGCCTGATTGGGCTGCCGATGGCGGGCTTCAGCCATTTGGGGTGGGGGGTGGGGATGAAGGGCAGTGAAGCGAGTGCAGGGGAGTAGATGTTGGTAGCGGTTCTGGCCACAGTCCCACTTCTGGATGCTGGCGCTCCTGCCACTCGGCTCCTGGGACTTCAGGAACATCCGTTGTCCTGCTGGACCACCAATGTTGCCAGACCAGAGAGTGCTGGTTTTGGGAGGTGCTGCCTGTATTAACTTCTGACTTATTAAAAACACATTAGTTAACAGTGAGCATGTAAACTGGGATTGAATGTAATGGAACTTTTTGTATAGCCTAAATATGAATATGAGTCAGCAGTGTGATGCTGTTGCAAAAAAAGCAAACATGATTCTGGGATGCATTAACAGGTATGTTGTAAGCAAGACATGAGAAGTCATTCTTCTGCTCTACTCTGCGCTGGTTAGGCCTCAGTTGGAGTATTGTGTCCAGTTCTGGGCAGCGCATTTCAAGAAAGATGTGGAGAAATTGGAGAGGGTCCAGAGAAGAGCAACAAGAATGATTAAAGGTCTAGAGAACATGACCTATGAAGGAAGGCTGAAAGAATTGGGTTTGTTTAGTTTAGAAAAGAGAAGATTGAGGGGGGACATGATAGCCGTTTTCAGGTATCTAAAAGGGTGTCCAGCCCACCTGGAGCCCGGTGCATCCTCGGCAGGCTGAATGCTGCAGTCCGCGAGACTGCGCCATGCTCCAGCTGGGCTGGATCAAAGAGTGGCAGCCGCCCAGCCATCTAACCACGTGGCTGCTGGATGGGCGGCTGCCCCTCTTTGTTATCTTGCCAGCTGGGCAGGAGGAAGAGGTGTGTGGTGCATCCCCGCTCTTGCCTCCTGCTCCAGGAGGGGGCTGGGCAGCTGGCACATGTGGTGTGGTGGGGACAGGGCTATCCTGCGCTGTTCCCTGTGGGCTGTGTGTGGGGTCGGAGAGCCACCTTTCCTAGCGCCCCGCTGCGCCTGGCCCAGTTGAAGCCAGCACTGGGAAGCCCAGGCTCTGTCTGCCCCAACCCCAGAGCCGCTGCCTGCGGGCAAAGGGCTGGGCTGCACACGGAAGAGACTCTGCCCCCTCCCCCTAGCACTGCTCCCGGGAGGCTGAGAGTCCAGGGCTGCTGTCCTGCTGGTGAGTGCGCTGGGGGCACAGGGATGTGGGGGCAACAGGGGGGGTAAAGGAGGATGCAGGGGGCAGGATGGAAGGGGGCACGAGTTGCACTGAGGGGCATAGGGTGATGCAGGGGATCAGGCTGGGGGGAATCATGGGGCTGAAGGGAGCAAGGCTGGTGCAGAGAGAAGATATGTGGGGGGTACAGTTTTACTTTGCAGAAGCTGCACTTTCCTTTCCTCTCTACTTCTTTGCCTCCTTCCCCAACTAGCTATTTGGCTGCATTCTCACCCTTTCACCTTTTTCTACGTTACTGCCCCAACCCCCTCCCGCCCCCAAACTCCCTCTCGTACCCCTACCCCACACCCTCTCTTGCTGCCAAACTCCCTTCCAGACCCTGCACCCCACCTCCCACCCAGATCCAGAATCCCTATCCCACTTGCTGGCAGCCCTGTCCCACACATTGAGCCCCTCATCTTTGTTCCCACTCCAGAGCCTAAGGGGGTCCACAAAATGCGCTAACTCTGGAATCCCAGAAAAGTAAATCTGACCTATGGGAAGCCCTGAACCTCAGTCCTCCCTGGCCCTTTCCCTCACCCTGTGGGGGCTGGAGTGCCAGAAGAGTGAGGTGTCTCAGTTGGAGGCCTCATCAGTGAGGGTTGAGTGTTTTGGGAGTAGTTTTTTTGCTTCTCACTTGTGTGTGGTCCCCTACTGATTTTTCTTTGGGTCAGTGGCCCCCAATCCAAAAAAGGTTCTCCACCCCTGCCATTAATAAAGAAAACATTGAAACCTTTTGTGTTGGACATGTTTTACTTTATTTAAAATGAAGTTTGATCAACTAACATGAGTTAAAATGCTTAATCTGTTTAATAATTTAAATTAAGCCATTCTCCCCAGCTGCAGCACTAGCAAAATGGCTCGGGTGTAATTAATGGTTAGTTTCCATTAGCAACTAGTAGTTCATGGAAAAGTTTGAGAGGGCGGGGCCTCAAGAAAGGGGTGGGGTCTCGGGGAAGGGATGGGGTAGATCCTGGCACGCCCTGACATTTAAAAAGTGATCTTGGGTGTAAAAAGGTTGGAGACCACTGGTATAGACGTACCGAGTCATTTGGGAAACTTTTGATATTTTCAACGTGTTAAATTAGATATGAATTCATAATCAAGTCTCTAAATAATTTAATGTATTTGTATCCAGACAACCAAGAGGAAGGGGGAAATTGTGGAAGAAAAGACAGAAATGAGCTCTGATTGTGCATACTTAAGAAGTTGAAAAGATCTGTCTTAAAGAGATGGTTTGTGGTTTCAATCGAAAAGTATTTCTGTTTCAGATTGGCAGCAGGAGCAGTGTATATTCCCCAGAAAGCAATGTGAGAAAAACAGGTTCCTACATTTATGAGGAGTTCATGCCTACAGATGGCACTGATGTAAAGGTATGACAGCTACCTATTCTGATTTATATTTAGAACAGTCAAATACTGCAAGAGCTTTGGCAGTTTTTGAGATGAAAATGTGTCTTGTGAGAGTGATAAATACTGATGAAACTTTAAAATAGTTGAGAAATAATGATTGTTTTTCTTGCTCTGTGGAAGAGCAATGCCATAATGTAAAGACACTCTTATCGTTGCTGTAGTACTGCCTCCTTACCAATCACTGAGTCATTGTGTTTTGCACTGTGGTAGTGCCCAAGATGCACGAAGTACTTTACTTACACACACACATACACACACACACACACACACACCCCCCCCAGCTCTACCTCAAAGAGTTCAGTTTGAAAGATAAAAATTGAAGTGAAGGGCAAAACGTACAAGCTGTCATCTGGATGGTGGCTGGTACATACATTGGTACTAGGCTGTTTCGTGACTACAGACTCTGGATATATTATAATGTGATGTTTAGCAAGTTTCTGTCTTGAGGTTTTTAAAAATAGGTGTGTTTAAAAAAGCCACAAAATAGTGCCTTACTGAAGGTCATACCATATAATCAATGTAAAAATTGGACTTGCCCTTTTTCTCAGTGTTTAATAATAGATCATATAGGACATCTTCTGTTAAGATACTCGAGTTGTAATCTGACCAGACATCTTCTGTTAAGATATAGCTATTTCTATCAGATATGCTATAGTATATTTACTAATAAACCATGCTTGATTATGAATGTACACTGTTTTGGAGCAAATATACTAAAAGTACATTATAGGGTTTTTTTTTGTTAATCTGTTTTATATATTTAGTTTTTATTAATTTAGATTTAAAATAAGACACAACATCTTCATATTATTTTTAATAAAATAAAATCCCAGGTAATTATTTCATCAGGAACTTAGCTAGTTACTTACAGAAATTCCTTTTCTTCCTTTAACTTCCTTTTGGGAATAGATCCCAAAAAGTCACTAAATTCAAGTTATTTGGAGTATGAGCGGGAGCAAGTTCCCGAGTGTCTGAATCCTTGCTGTGAATGTTTAATCAGTGACATTCTCTTATAATGAGGGAGATCCTGCTTAAACTTTTCAGCTGACCACAACTATGGCAGTATGTCATGTGGAGAGGCAAACTTTTGAGTAGGCCTGATCCCAGGCTGGGTAGAATTTTATAGGTCATAACTACCAACATCTTAAACTCTGCTTGGGACCAATAGACGATGGTGCAATTCAAATCCGAGATCACTGATATTGTATACTCACAGTGAGATGACTTGCTCGGTAAGCAAACTGCTGCCTAGTTGACCACAATCACTCACTCTTCAAATGGTTTTAAGGTGTAGCCCCGTGTAGAATACACTGTAGTAGCTAATCTTGAGGAGATTAATGCCTGGATAATGGGGCAAGATCCACTTCCAAAAGAGGAAAAAATTGCAGCCTCCTAGTCAAATACAGATGGTAAAAGGAGGCATGGGTTGTAATTTGACTACACTGTAAATTGGAGATCTAAAATTACTCTTAAGCTGCAAACTCTCATAATGAATGGATGTATTCCAAAAATCAGAGGGACTGATTTTTATCTCCACTATCTCATGCCGTTGCTTATTCCAACTCTCCTACGTGGAGCCATAGCCAGCAAACCAAATCCATTTCCTAATCTCAGTCAGACGCTGGCTGAGCTACTAAATCATGTTAGATGTGACGGAGACAAACAGTTGGGTGCCATCAGCAAGTTGAAAACACCACACCTCATGCTTTCTAGCAACCTCTGTGAACATGGTAGGTAAGATGCATACATGAGAAATTTGTAGAATGAAGGTCAGTTGCCCACAACTACCTTTTAACATCTTAGAGAGGAAAAAAACCAAAACCAATCTAAGAGACTAGTTCTGACAAATAACACCATCCTATGACCAATAGTATCAAAGGCAACTGTTGGAAATAGTAGTATCTGTATAGATTCACAATCTCCATCCAGGAGAAGATTATACAAATGTAAAGAGTATGGGAAATAAGCAGGAAGAACTTGAAGTGCTAATAAATAAACACAACTGTGACATAGTTGATATCACAGAAACTTGTGGGACAATACACACGATTGGAATATTGGTATAGAAGGGTACAGCTTGCTTAAGTAGGATAGGCAGGGGAAAAATTAAAAATGTATACACTTGGACTGAGGTTGAGATGCACATAGGAGACAGACTTATTGAGTGTGTCTGGGTTAGGTTAAAAGGGGTAAAAAACAAGGGTGGTGTCATGCTAGGGGTCTACGCCAGACCACCTACCAAGGCAGAAGAGATGGATGAGGCTTTTTTTAAACAACTAACAAAATTATCCGAAGTGCAGGATTTGATGGTGATGGGAGACTTGAACTATCCAGTCATATGTTGGGAAACTAACACAGCACGGCACTGATTATCCAATAAGTTCTTGGACTGCAATGGAGACAATTTTTTTTATTTCAGAAGGTTGAGAGCACTACTGGGGGGAAGCTGTTCTAGATTTGATGTTAACAAATAAGGAGGAATTGGTTGAAAATATGAAACTGGAAGGCAGCTTGGGTGAAAGTGATCGTGAAATCATAGCATTCATGAGTCTAAGGAATGGTGGAATGGTAGAAGGGTGAACATCAAAATGGAGAGTGGATTTCAGGAAGGCAGATTTTAGTAAACTCAAGAGAGCTAGTAGAAAAAGGTCCCATGGTAAGCAAGACTTCGTGGAAAAACAACTGAAGACAGTTGGCAGTTTTTCAGAGGGACGTTATTAAGGGCCCAAAAGCAAACTATTCCACAGAGTAGAAAAGTATGGCAAGACAGGACCTAGGCTTAACCAGGAGATCTTATATGATCTAAAAATCAAAAAGGAATCGTACTTAAAAAGTGGAAACTAGGTCAAATTACAAAGGATGAATATAAGCAAATAACACAAGTATAAAGGGACAAGATTAGGAAAGCAAAGACAAAAAGAGCTCTATCTAGCTAGAGACATAAAGGGTAACAAGAAGACATTCTACAAATATATTTAGAAGCAAGAGGAAGATCAAGGACAGGGTAGGCCCATTACTCAGTGAAGAGGGAAAAACAAAACCAGGAAACTTGGAAATGGAAGAGGCACTTAATGACTTCTTTGTTTTGGTTTTCACCAAGATGATAGATGGTGATGGGATGCCTAACATAGTGAATGCTAGTGTAAATAGGGTAGGTTTAGAAGTTAAAATAATAAAAAAAATTACTTAGAAAAGTTAGATGTCTTCAAGCCACCAGTGCCTGATGAAATGGATCCTAGAATACTCAAGGAGATGATAGAAGAATCTGAGCCTTTAGCTGTCATCTTTGAAAAGTATGGAAGTCAGGAGAGATGCCAGAAAACTGGAAAAGAGCCAATATAGTGCCCATCTATAAAAAGGGAAATAAGAACAACCAGGAAACTACAGACCAGTCAGTTTAACTTCTGTGCAAGGAAAGATAATGGAGCAAGTAATTAAGGAATCCATTTGCAAACATCTGGAAGATAATGAAGATAAGGTGACAGTTAACATCCAGCATGGATTTGTAAAGAACAAATCATGTGAAACCAATCTGATAGCTTTCTTTAATAGGATAACAAGTCTTGTGGATAAGGGAGAAGTGGTGGACATGATATACCTAGACTTGAGTAAAGCATTTGACATGGTCTGTCATGACCTTCTTATCAATAAAGTAGGGAAATCCAACCTAGATGGCTCTATAAGGTGGGTGCATAACTGACTGGAAAACTGTTCTCACAGAGAAGTTATTAATGGATCAGAGTCATGCTGGAATGGTATAACAGGTAGGGTTCCACAGGGATCTGTTTTGGAACCGATTCTGTTTAATATCTTCATCAGTAATTTAGACGGTGGCATAGAGAGTATGCTTTTTAAGTTAGCAGATGATACCAAGCTGGGAGGGGTTGCAAGTGCTTGGAGGATAGGGTCGTAATTTAAAATTATCTGGACTAGGAATGTTAAATTTAGTTTAATCAACTACTTGACTAGTCGATGGAATTTCCATTGACTAGTCAATAAGCAGGGGAACTGCAGCGGGGGTTAGTTCCTAGCCCCGGGAGCTAACCCTGCTGCGGCTCTGCCTTTTAATTGTTTTAAGAGCCCATCAGCTCTTAATACATTTAAAAGGCTGAAGTGCAGCAGGGGGACCCAGCGCAAGCTGGGACAGCTGATTCCCAGTTTGTGCCAGGTCCCATAGCACCAGCTCCTGCTTCCCCTTCTTGCTGCTTGTCTCTGATACAGGCAGCAAGGGTGAGGCGGGAAGCAACCTGTCAAGGGACTAGTCAACTCCGATAAGCATAGCTTATCGGATAGTCGACTAGTCGCTTACATCCGTAATCTGAACAAACTGGAGAAATGGTCTGAGGTAAATAGGATGAAGTTTAATAAGGGCAAATGCAAAGTATTCCACTTAGGAAGGAACTATCAGTTTCACACATACAGAATGGGAAGAGACTGTCTAGGAAGGAGTATTGCTGAAAGAGGTTTAGGGATCATAGTGGACCACAAGCTAACCATGAGTCAACAGTGTGACACTTGCAAAAAAAAGAAACCTGTACCTCAGCAAGTATTAGTGACTGAAGTTATAGTGATTAGGAGGCCCTTGTTCTCTCAATACCAAACTCTGCCACCATGGATGCATGTCTAATGTGATCAGTTTTGTCTACAAAATATCCAGCAATTTTCTCACAGCAGGAGGTACTAGGACTAGCTCCCAAACTGTGAGAGATCCATACAACTAAATCATCTACCGCTCAAAAAAAGGTTTATTTCCTGTCTGAGAGTTTGCAAATCCTATGATGGGGGAAGAGAGCTTATTCTTTGCTTCACAGCATACGGGTTTAATCAATGTTAGCATAAATATATATTTTTAGTAGGGCTATCAAGCAATTAAAAAACTTAATTGCGATCACATGTACTGCCCCTTTGAAACACTGCGGTGGCGCTTCAAAGGGGCAGCGCTGCACCGAGCCAGGATCAGCTGAAGACTCCAGCTGATCCCGGGCTTCCACGGTGCTGCCTCTTTGAAATGCCGCCGCAGTGTTTCAAAGGGGCAGTGCACGTGATTAATCGCGATAAAATTTTTAATTGCTTGACAGCCCTGGAGCCTCAAAGGGGCAGCACGTTAGGAGCCGGGGATCAGCTGGAGTGCGCAACGGATTCTAGGCTCCTAATGCGCTGCCCCTATGAAGTTCTGGACCGGCACTTCAAAGGGGCATCGTAATGTGGAGCTGGGGATCAGCTGGGGACTCCAGTAGATCCCAGGCTTCTAACGCTCTGCCCCTTTGAAGCGCTGGAGCGGCTCCTCAAAGGGGCAGCACAGCATTAACGCCTGCGATTAACACATTAAAAAAATTAACGTGTTAATCCTTTCCTGTGTTAATCGCAGGCGTTAACGCACATAAGTTGACAGCCATAATTTTTAGCTTTGGCACAAGACCACCACTACTGCTCTTGCTTAGTTTGATACTGATAATCCATTAGTCCGGATGATTTGTGAGAACAAAGTGAAAATGGAGCCCAGAAGCCACTTCATCATTGGTTAAGGGCATTAACATCTTATTTGCAGTGAGTTTCTATGACAGAGTGCTGTTAACAGCTTCAAACAGAGCTCTTTGGAAACTAGCACCCTGATTACTTAGGATACAGAGGGAACTGTAGTTAGGGTGTGATTAAGGTGTAAGGGAACACTTAGATCTGCAGGTATATGCTGTAGATTGAGACCTTTATTCGCCACACAGTAATTTGCTGTGTAGACAAGCCCTACTAAAGTTTTGAACTTGTGTGTGCAGCTACATGATCTGAACATAAGAGAATCTCAGTGTAACTAAGTTAATTTTTAAATCGAGGTGTACACGGTAGGTCCAGACTATGCACATGCTGAAGCGAGGAAGTCCCCAGCTTTGGATGGCAAGGTAGAACGAGACAGTGAAGGAAAAGAAGTGCGATATCCAGTAATCCTGAATGCAAGAGAGAAGTTGATTGCTTGGAAAGTATGCCTTGCATTTAAGGTAAGCAGACCACAGCTAATCACATGTATAGTAGTAATTTTTAAGGGTTAAGATTTAATCATGGGTAATTTTAGTAAAAGTCATGAACAGGTTATGGGCAATAAGCAAAAATTCTTGGCCCCTTGACCATGATTTGTACTAGATGCTCCTGACTAAATCTTAACTATTCTGAAGTCTCCGTGGTGAAGGGCACTTACTGCTGGGTGACTTTGAGGGTTGGGAGGGGGACAGGATCACTGTTGCTGGCCCCGGACCACCCAAGCTACTCTGGTGGCCATAAGGTTCAGTTGCATCTGTCGACTGCAGAAGTCAGAGGTTCCGGAAAGTTATGGACTTTGTGACCTCCATGATAGACTCACACCCTTACTAATTGTGTAGTATGTGAAAATTCTCTTTAATCAGTGCTTATATATCTATAGCTATGTATTTGGAGGACTTCTGTTTTTAAACAGATCAGTTTTTTACAGTTTCCAAAGTTTTTTCTTGTTGCATACCATTAGAGGTCATAAGATAAAGAAAACCTCTTCTGCAACATCTTCATGGGTTGCCCTGCCTGTACTGGAAAGAAGGTGAAATACCAGAAGAAATAAAAGATGCTAATATTATCCCTCTCTATAAATAGGACCCTGCAAATTCACAGATATCCATTTTATTTTTGAAGGTATCAGCGGATGTGGATGCAGATATCCACAGCTCATTTTTGCAGCTGTGAATGTCCATACAAAATTTGTATCTGCACAGGGCTCTATCTATTTTTAAAAAAGTGAGAACAACAACTGTAACAATTATTGTGACATTTCCCTTACTATGCTAGGAAAAGCCTTTGCCAGACCCCTGCAGACAAAATCTGTCTTGAATCACAGTGCAGCTTCAGAGCTGAAAGGTCTGTTGTTGACACAATCTTCTTGCTGAGACAGCTATGAACAAAAAAAGGCCACTATGTATTAGGGATGTAAAATCCCATTTAATTAACCAGCTAAATGTTAAACTGATAAAACGGGGCCAAGCAAGGAGGCCACTCCAGTCTGCTGGGCTAGATTGGCCCCTTGGCTGTGGACAGGGGTTGCTCTGGCTGGCTGGTTAGAGCAGCCCCTGCCTGTGGTGGGCCCCAAAGGGCTGGAGCAGCTACTTGCCCGTAGCAGGGAGTTAACCAGAACTGGTAAGCCTCACCTGTTAAAGCTCCAATGTGCTACAGTAATACAAATAATTTTCTAAAATGTGACTGTTAAAAATAGACTTAGTGCATCAAGCTTATAAATAGCTTAGTTTTGGTTAATTCTGAGGGATGAGAAGAGTGTGTGATGTGGGTGTTTCTCTCCCCTTATCGCTTACCACTAACAGAAAAAGAGTATTCTGCAGTCCAGATTCTATGGACAATGGGAGCTCTAAAGATCATCTGGATGCTCAAGTGAAACTGAAAGCAGAATTTGGCCTGCAAAATTCAGGCTGCTAGTGATGTGTGAGAAGCTAAGAACTCAAGTTGGGATGTAAGGCTAGTAATTAGGGAACGGGTGTAAAATGAGCAGATTTAATATGGAGTCACTGAAGAACAACAAATATAGAACCCATAATACCATTTTTGTGTTGCCTTTTCAGATCAGAACCATACTTAACATGCAGGTCTCGAAACACAAGACCCTTGACTGAAATAGAAACTGTATTTCTCAATGTTTATTCTTAACAGCAAACGGTTTGTGGCTTTGACTTGTTGCGTGCTAATGGACAATCTTATGTCTGTGACGTCAATGGCTTCAGTTTTGTGAAGAATTCCATGAAATATTATGATGATTGTGCGAAGATACTTGGGTAAGTGTTCATTAATTAATGTTATAGGATTGGCATATATGATCATGCAGTCATTTGTCTGCTATGGAAGTTTTCATCCAGTTTCCAAAGTATTGCTATCTTGCACATTTTTGACGACTCCTTTTATTTGAGGGTTGAAACAAGTTCAAGGAATTTTCTAGATGGTGTGTGTTCTTTTTTTTTAACAGGAAAAGCCTTTGCTTTTAAAGTGAGTATTATCAAGAATAAATAGAAATAAAAAAAATGTATCCAGGTATAAGTTTATAAAAGTCTTTAGATTTTATTTCCATGTGCATTCCCTTATGCTGTTAGAGCGACAGTTGCAGAATTCAAAAGCCAGTGGAGAACATATTTGCTATAGAGAAAAATAAAGAAATATGCTAACTTGTTAAATTTGCTTAACAGATTTACTAGGGTTATATCCCAAATAAGAAGTGCAAGTTGAGGTGTACTGTACGAAGGTTGGTTGAAAGCACACCTTTTCACTGCCTTCATCCTGATGCTAATTTAATCATGTCTTTTGCTGCTACATTGTATTAGGCAGACATCAGACTACTGTAATTCACATTGGCTACAACCCAAAGGGCTGAAAATTAATGATTTGTCTACACTACCAAGTTTTATTGCCTCCAAACTGCCTTTTGGTGACAAGTGAATGCATACACATCACAACTTTTTTTGCCAGTCTCTGCAACAAAATACTTCCACCACTATGAGAAACTTTTTTTTCTTTTCCCTCCCCTTTATTATCCACAAAGTATCAGTAGACACTGCTGTTTGTTTTGTCAACAGCAGGGGTCATAAACTAGTTGATTGTGGGCCATCTATAGCCAGAACAGTTTCATAATCCAGCCCAGGAATCCTGGGTGACCCAAGTGGTATGAGTCCATATCTGTCCTCCAAGCCCTGCCCCTTCCTGCTACCACCTCGCCCTCTGCCTCCCATTGCATTCATTTCCTCATTTTCCTCCTGGCTCCTGTTGCCACGGTAAGTGCAGGGATGCTCAACCCTTGCTGCCACCCTGTGCCAAGCCCCCCCAGGTCAGGTCCCTCAGGGAAATGCGGGGGAGAGAAAACTGGGGAAGGGGGCAAAGGCCCAGGGCTTGTGAAAGGGTATGGACAGATACCCTTGCTGGAACTCCCAGGCAAGATTGCAAAAATGCTTTCTGGCCAGGCCAATGGGTCAAGAGTTTGAAACCCCTGGTCAACAGAACTAGCTTCTGCCATTATCCCACAATGCCTGTCCTGATGTCTCTGTTCAGTGTTTTGATCTATTCTGCCCTGCATCCATGTGCCCCTCCCCTTTCAAATCTTCTGGAAGTATCTGGCAACTAAGTCTGCCACTCCCTTTGGAACAAATGATTGGAATGCTCTTGTTCTGCCCTGCACTAGGAACATAGTGACCCAGCCTGAAGTAGGGGATGAGGGGAAAAAGACTGCTGTGCTGCTTTTGACATTTTTCATCAAGGAGAGATCACAGGGTTACTCATGATGCTGCTCCTGCAGCTGAAGAGGCTGTGGGAGAACGTAGAAGGAATCGCAGAACTGTAGGCAGGCAGACAGAATGGGCTTCTTCTGGAGAGACTACTATGCTGAGCAATGCAGGGGGCTGACATTGAGAGGGAGGTCCCCTTCCCCCTGCCTCAGTATAGGTCAATCAGCCTGTTATCTGCCTGTTCCAGGCACGATACTCTCCTCTTCCCCCTCGCCCCCCAGCTTCAGTGGAAATAAGCAGTTGACAATCTACTAGGATGCCCCTGTAATGATGGAATTGAGAACTTGCATTATATGACACTGTACCAAACCCATGAGGCATTACAAATTCTTCCCAAAGCATCCTGCAGCCAGTTGCAGTGGGATAACTACCACAGTTCATTGCCTCTTGTGTCGATGTAAGAGCTGCTGATGTGAATGCATTTCACTTGCTCAGGGAGCCAGTGACCACATGCCACAGCAGTTTTAGTTAGATGCATAACTTCTGCCAACAATTCTTGGTAGTGTAGACAAAGCCTTCGACCAGAATTGGTGTGTTATGGAAGGATCCTAACTGCCCTCCCTTCCTTCAACCATGCCCTTTTATCTCTGCTACCATACCACTGAATTGTTTTCCATAAACTGGGGTGATTCTGTGTTAGCCAGTTAAACTGTCCTTAAAACAAGAGTATAATAGTGGTGTAGGGCGCAAAGGCTGAATCTCACAAGGTGAAAGGAGGGAAATAATTCCTGTTAAATTGAATCTTAGATAATAACATCAATTACAGTCTTGCTGGTTAGATTTAGTGGCAGGAATTCTGAAGATCCTAGAGCACTTTTTCAATTTTACAAAGTCAACTGAGGCTAGATTCCTACCATTCTATAAACAGCTTACATCTGTATTTCTTCCTTATGTTAAAAATAAGCTATGTTATAGCAGAGCTAAATCAATAGTAGGCTTGCACTAAGTTTGAGAAATGCAGAAATCATTCTTCATAGAGTGAGGCAAGCATCTAAGATACATTATGGGCCATCCTGTAAAGTCCTCCAGAATCAATCCTGTACAAACAGTGATAAACTTTAAATTGGTGTATTTTAACATACAGGTTGCACCTCTAAAATCCAGGATTCTCAGGTCCGGCAACATCCGTAGTTTGGCATGACCACAGATGTTCCAGGATCAGAGAGTCATGGTGTGCTGCAGGAGGATTGGGACCTGGGAGCTGGTGTGTGGTTCAGCTGAGCTGCTGTGGGGGGAGAGAGCCAGGAAGCCCGGTGGGAGAAGGTAGCGCAGGGGGCCAGTTAGGTCACAAGGGTGCCGGACCAGGGAGGTCCAATCTGTACTTTCTAGAATAGACCAAAGGAATCTCTTATAAGAGCTTACTCTGCTAACATTATGCACATAATGTTAGGTTGTCGTCTTTGTAGCTATTGTGACCAGACTTTTCAAATATTTAAATACTATTAAAATAAAAATACACCTGTAAGTACCCATCCAGCGCTCAGTTGGTCTAATAAACAGTTATTGATAAAAACGGACTACATTCAGTATTTCAGCATTTTAATTTAGTGATAAATTTTTGGTTTTTGCTGTTTAGAAATATCATAATGCGAGAACTTGCTCCTCAGTTTCAAATACCTTGGTCAATACCTTTGGAAGCTGAAGATATCCCTATTGTGCCAACAACATCTGGAACAATGTAAGAAAAAAAAAAAAAGTAGCAGTAGCTGAATTGTGCAAAGTTCTTATATCACCTCTGTGAATTTTCTCTTCTCTCAAGGTGTTTGAGCTTTCGGCTATGAACACTTGTTTTGTGCAATGAAAACAAGAAGTCAGTTGCAATTGCTGTTCCAGTAATCGAAGTTTGTTATCCTTAGTAAAGCTGAGTATAGAACAGCTGATTTTCAAGTGTAGTCTGTTCTAAAAATAGCTTGCTTCATTGCTAATAAATATTTTAGTGTCAGCTTAACACACATTTTTAATAAACATGCTCTTTTTACTAAAGAAACCTTAAAATGGATTTGTTTAAAAAACTACTTAAAATAGATATTCTGTAGTTAACTAAGTCTTAAAAACAATATTTATAGTAAATTACATTGCCTGACATAATTTTCAGATAACCTTAAGTTCTTTCAGTCATTTCAATATTTTGTCAAGCATTTTTTGTAGACTAAGTAACTGTCTGTCAGACTCATGCATTTAATATAAAAACCATAAGCGGTGTATAAAACTGGGAAATGTAACATGTCCTTTTTTAAATGTTCAGGATGGAGCTGAGATGTGTTATAGCTGTAATACGTCATGGGGACCGTACTCCAAAGCAAAAAATGAAAATGGAAGTTAAACATCAGAGGTAAGCCAAAATTGGCTTGAGAGACCTTATTTACATTTGAAGTACCATGTAAAGTACATGCGCTACATGCTGCAATAAGAGGTAGGCTGTATCAACACTGTCTGCAATCTGTAGCTACATCTAGCAGTGAAAGGCTTCATTGGGGAAAGGCTCATTAATGGAACCTTTCTTCCTCTGCCTCCACCCTGCCTGAACCTTTTTCTGTTGCTGGAGTTCTTCATTGTTGTGGTGAAAAGCTCCAGCCTGGGCCACCACCCTGCTAGAAATAATATTGTAGTATGGCATGGGCAAGTAGTGAGCCAGGTATGGTATATACCCTAAGATTCAGCTATGTCAGGCATTCTTCCAGTTTAAACAGTGCCTCACCATCTGCACTGCTATTTATCCCTATGCTAGCTGTTCATTCAGTGTTTGTTTAGTTGACTACACTATTACATACCTAGTGCATATCAGAACAAACTCTTCATAATTGTGTGGTATTCAGATTGGATATTGGTGGATGTTAGTTCCAGCTTTTCATTTTGTTTTTATTGCAAATCTTCTGGTTGCCTTAAAGTGCATTAATATTTATGTCAACATTCTTATTAGATGCTCCTTTAATCTATATGTTTTCTCTTAAAGATTTTTTGATCTCTTTGAAAAATGTGATGGATATAAGTCTGGAAAGCTAAAACTGAAGAAACCAAAACAGTTACAGGCAAGTCTATCTTAATGTTCTTTTTCTGAGTTCTGTAACTGATTAATAATAGAATTCCTTATTTATGTATAGTGGTGATTGGTTTTTGTTTGTTTGTTTTTGGTTTTTTTAGGAAGTGCTTGATATAGCAAGACAGCTCCTACTAGAGCTTGGACAAAATAATGACTCTGAAATTGAAGAAAGCAAAGCAAAACTTGAGCAGTTGAAGACTGTTTTGGAGATGTAAGGATCTACTATATAATCCTCATCATGTCAGAACTGGAATGACTTTGTTTTGATCTCATTAGCTTTCAAAACTAATTATCTTATCAGTTGATAAATTAATGTATGACAATATTAATCTGAATTTTTGAATCTATTGAGAGAAGGGATAGTTTTGTCATTTTAAAATATTGTACTGGAATTGAGGAGGTCTGGTTTACTTACTGTGACACCTTGGACAAATGACTTAATGTAACCTGTTTCCTCAATTCCTTGTCTGTATGGTGGGGAAAATACTTCCTTTTCCTTATCCTGTCATATATGTAGATTATAAGCTTTTGGGGAAAGTGTCTGCCTCTTGCTATGTGTTCATATAGCGTCTAACAACTGTGGCAACATGGGGCTAGAGCCTGGAGAACTGGTGGCACAGGGCAGACAGCCTGGCTCGGAGGGGACAGGAAATAGAGAGGGCCAGAGGCAGAGAGCCGGCTGGCTTGGGGCTCGTGGCAGAGGACACCTCCCATGGTCCAGAAGAGTCTCTGATTTATCCCAGTATTGCAGGACCATGGAGGTCCAACCTGTAGTGGCTATCAGTATATGTCAGATCGGGTCAGATCTGGACACTCATAGCCATAAGGGTGCATGCTACCAAACTGGAATAAATTAATCATGCAGCTGGAAAGTGTGGATGGATGGGAGTGTTTATTTCTGGTGGGAGAGAGATGAAGTTTCTTGGGCAGCATGATTGGAAAAAAAAATATTAGATAGTATTTAATATGGCAAATATGACCATTTATGTAGTCAATATTTTATTTCATATTACAAATCAGCAAAATGAGCAAGTTAGTATGAAAATCAATTAAGATTCAAGAATTTGTTATATCCTTAATTGATAGAGCAGTATGATCGTATTGAATATATATATATTGGAAAATCTGTCAGTTTATGGTAGAGGGTGTTTTTCTCCTCGCTTTAGGTATGGACATTTCTCAGGCATAAATCGCAAAGTCCAGTTAACCTATCTCCCTCATGGCTGTCAGAAAACTTCTAGTGAAGAAGAAGGTATAGTATAACCAATACATACTCACTTGTATGAGTATGTAGAACTTAAACTATTAACTTCCTAATTGTTAATATAGTATTAAATAAAACAAGGACTTGAACTATGGCTAAATATTCAGCAACATCTTCTTGTGATGAGCTACTGTGATTAGCAATTGCTAAGTGTCTAAGTTTGTTTTCCATATATCTCCTAGTACTCTTAATTCCTTTCATACAGAAAAACCCCTAAAACATACAATAATGCCTAGGTATTTAAAATCCAGTACTTGTGAATTTCCTGACTGCTGATTACTTTTAGTGCTTACTTTCACTTCCTTTGTTTTCACTGTAATATAAGTCTCATTTGTTTTTAAAGTATCTAAACTATAGATGTCTTCAGAATTAAGTATTAGCTTTAACTGACCTAGTGGGGTATTTTGCTATTAGAATGGCAAAGAGACTCAAATGTTGAAGTCCCTTTCTTGAAGCACACAAACCTCAATGTGTCAGTTCTAATATTTCTTTAAGATTAATTTAATAATTATCTAATATTCTTTAAATAAACATTTTCATTTGTTGATAATTATTTTAACTGATTTGTCTGCATATAATTAGATAACAGAAGAAATGAACCATCCCTGCTTCTGGTTCTGAAATGGGGAGGTGAACTGACCCCTGCAGGCAGGGTCCAGGCAGAGGAGCTAGGTAGAGCTTTTAGATGCATGTACCCAGGTGGACAAGGTAATCTTCTTGTGCTATATGATTTAAATTAGCCTTTTAAACATACGTAATATCAATACATTTACAAGAGTCTCTGAAAAAAAATATTTGTTTGGTAGGAGATTATGCTGGATTTCCTGGATGTGGTTTACTTAGATTACATAGTACTTATCGACATGATCTGAAAATATATGCATCTGATGAAGGACGAGTTCAGATGACTGCAGCAGCTTTTGCAAAGGTACTATGTGAAGTTGTATTTTCAACAAGGAAATCTGAAAATCTTAATAACTTGCTAGAGAACACACATAAGATTAAGAGAAATGCAGGGTTTTATTGCAACCTATGGAACAAAAAGAAGTTTAATTTAAAAATAAATTATTTAGTGCTCATGAAAAGAGATTCAAATTCACTTCTCTTGCATTTGAAGTCTTCCAAGCATCAGAAGGCATTTAGCCTGTTAAGCTGCAGTACAAGCTTTTATTTATGTAGTCCCAGCAGTGTGCCTTAGTCCTTTCCAGTAGACCACTTTTGAGGATGAAAAGGTATCTTAGACTCCATGCCTTTTAAATATTTGTTAATCTCAAAGTTCCAACAAACTGTGACAAATTATAGGCATGATTTTAGGAACTGAACTGAGATAGTAAGTGCTCTTTACATAGGTCCCATGCAACTAGAAGACAAATTACACACCGAATACTGGGTTGCTTTTATGCTTTGATACAACCAGAGATGTAAAATTAATATAACCTGATTTAGTTTTCTTTTTAATATAGGCTATTACAAGATTGTACAATATAAACTTATTTACTACCGGAATATCCTTTAGTAAGATTGTTAGAGCAGAAATGTCTTAAAATAATTAGTAAGTGGTGAGATGTGGTTATCTGACAAAAGAAATGCTCTTAATCATTATGCTGTTCAGTTGTGCATATAGTAATTTTGTTGTGCTTTAAAAGTTGTAGGGTAATTTTGTAAAATTAAAAAGTCCTGTTCCATATCCTTGAGCCCTGTGAACTTTTAGATATTTCTTTTTAACAGATCATATCTTAACAACCTCCATGCAGAATTAGAAACTTTTTTTAACCAAACTTTCACAGTTCTTTACCTATCTTCATACCAGACAGACTTCCCAGCCCTCTGATACCAGCCCAGAAGCTCAGTACCTGCTTACGTTTTCCACTCATTCTCTTTATAGCAGAAGTTTTAGTGCTTATTCCTATCGCAAATAACAGGAATATATCAGGTATCCTAAATATAGGGAGGAGAAAGAGAGAGAGCACATGCAGTAAGCTATAACAAAGATTTCATTGAGTGAGTGAATTTTTGTAATCTCAACACTTAAGATAATGGCAAGTTACTTGAATAATATACTGTGGCATCTACATTAACATCTTAGCTTAAAATAGCTGCATTACTCCTTTATGTTTGTTCATTTCTGAATAGTTGTATTCTTTTTCTCAGGGGTTACTGGCTTTAGAGGGAGAGCTGACTCCTATTCTTGTTCAAATGGTGAAAAGTGCTAATATGAATGGCTTATTGGACAGCGACAGTGATTCGTTAAGCAGCTGCCAGCATCGTGTTAAAGCAAGGCTCCATGAAATACTCCAGAGGGACAGAGAATTTACACCTGAAGACTATGAAAAGGTCAGTAGATATTAGAGAAATTATTTCCAACAGAAATGTATTAGTTTACTACCATCCAGTTTTCACACAATTAGTCCAAAGGCCACTGAGGATTGGTAATGTCCAAAATACCAATACAAGCATATCACATTTATTATCCTAGCAACTTTTCAGTTACACATATTGTCCAAAATATTCACAATAGGATCTTACTTGGGAGACACGATACGACACCAGAATAGTAAGGAAAAGCTCTGACAAAGAAATCCCTAAAATCTTTGTCATTGCTTGTTGTAAGACCTTAGCTAAAGCCAGAAAAGGCCATTTTAAGTCTGTGCCCTACCCTTTTGTATGGTCTTAAAAAACTTAATGGTTGAGCCCCCTTTTCAAAGTTGTCATTTTCTTTCCTTTTGCCATATTTCTTCTCAACTTCAAGACTAAGCATTTTTCTCTACACAGACCACATATCTAGTTATTTGTTGCATCCGGTGCCTAGTTAACCATGTTTTCTTTATTTTGATTACCTTAACCCAAACCTGAAATAAAATAACACTGGGATTTCTAGGGTCATTACACATTTAATACAATCAATTCTCCTTTTTCATAATTTTAATTCTGTTTTGTTCTATTTCATCCTATTGCTCATGATAATATCTAAATTTCATTTTAATGCCTGAATTCACTCAAACTCATTGTAGGCCTATCTTTCTACAAGATAGTTGGCAGGATTAGTTTTCTGTGAAGCAAAAGATACACAATTTTGTCTGGGTTGTATTTGTCTAGGTTTTATTTAGGGCTGTCAATCTCAGTGAACTCCAGTAATTAATGCAAAAGTAGGTTTAAAAATATAGTCATGATTAATCCGAGTTTTAATTGCACTGTTAAACAATAATTCAATAGCAATTTAAATTCATTTTAAACATTTTTAGGATATTTTTCTACACTTTCAAAAATACGTCTCCCCTACCTTCATTGCACTTAGATAACTGCTGTAGTAAGTAGGCAATTGCAAGGCAGTATGTGCTTGCTTCAGATGTTATTGCTACTTCTGGACCTGATCTCCATGTATATGGGGTAAAGAACTGAACAGAGTGCTAGATTTCTTTCTGGGAAAAAAAAGGGAAAAGGTCCTGCAGGTGCTCCTAAAATATGAAAATATTCTGATTGGACTGCTTTCTTATCCTGAACTTCTTTTTAAAAAAGTGAAGGTTAATCAACAGGTGTTCAGTCACTTTCCAATGTCTTATACAGCATTACTGGCTTTCTTAATGGTGATCATGCTTGACTCCTAAAGTTAAATGATTGGTTCAGGTCTGAATGATTGATTTGGTTCCTGCTAAGTTTTGTTCTATCTTGAAAGAAATAAAAACATGACAGGAGCAGCTATATTGGCTTTTTTAGAAAATCAGTTACTGTCAGAATCCTGGTTACCTTCTCTGTCCAATCAAATTTTGTTCTATAAAATTCCTTTTATGATGGATTAGGAGCCATTTAGCTTAGTCTATCTACCTTTCTGATTTCTCTTGAGAAATTGTTTTTTTTTTTTAATATTAAAGAAGTTGTTAAAAACAAAATACAATAACTCTTTTTAAATCTTTTCACAAAGTTTCAAACTTCCTCAGAATTCTTACTTTTGAGAATAAATAATTAACATAAGGGGAAAGCGTAATTCCATTCCTGACAATGCTGTGATATTCAATACAGAATTGTTTGTCATCTAAGCCTTAGCTTTTGACACTTGGATTAAGCTTGCTGCTTTTGATTTATATTACAGTGTAGGGATGTAAAATTTCGATTATTTGGATAATCAAATAGTTGATGCAATTTGCTGACCACCAACCCCCTCTCCCCGGCTCCATTCAGCACTGCCGCTTTGAAATGCCACAGGAGCCTGGCATCAGGCTCCACTCGGCGTTTCAAGCAGCAGCACCGCATGGAACCCGAGGTCAGCAGGGGAGTCCCCAGCTGACCCCAGGCTCTACGCGGCCCTGCTGCTTTGAAACACCGAGTGGTGCCTGATGCCAGGCTCCCTGTGGCATTTCAAAGAGGCAGCACTGCGTGGAGCCTGGGGTCTGGCCCCAAGCTCCATGCGGCGCTGCTGCTTTGAAGCGCCCCCTCCCGCCCCTCTTGCTGCCTCTTTCTGATAGAGGCAGCTGGGGGTGGGGAGAAGAGGCTAGTGGTTCACATCCCTGCTACAGTGTGTTAATTCTGACTTTAAGGCAGGAGTCTCAACATAGAGCATTTTCACAATCTGGCCCAGAAGTCCCAGGGGTGAAGGGAGATGTGTTGA
This sequence comes from Rafetus swinhoei, assembly GCA_019425775.1. Taxonomy (NCBI): domain Eukaryota; kingdom Metazoa; phylum Chordata; order Testudines; family Trionychidae; genus Rafetus; species Rafetus swinhoei. Next base: position 64,957,458 of record CM033427.1, read on the forward strand.
TAGTCATCCCCAAGTCCTGCTCCTTCCTGCCATCCCTCTGACCTCTTGCCCCCCATTACTCCACTTGCCCCTGAGGGGCACGGCCTTGTGGATTACTGCGGGCAGCCCCCGCATACATTGCAGTATGGGGAAGTACAGCAAAATGGAGAGTGTGTGCTTGCTGAGTGCACTGTGCTTTCCCCTGGCCCCTGTTGCCATGTTTAGTGTAAGGGGGCTTGACCTCTGCCGCTGCCCCATGCCACTGCCCCAGGAACCACTGAGGTCCCGTCCCTTGGGAGAAGGGGTGCAATAAGAGGAGAGGGTGGGGCAGAGACAGGAAGTGGCAGGGCTTGGGGGCTGGGTATGGAACCCCACTCCTCCACGGGACTCCCAGGCCAGATTGTAAAAATGTTCCAGCTATAGATGGCTCGTGTGCTGTGAGTTTGAGACTCCTGCTTTAAGGGAGTCTAGAAAGCTGAGAATCGAAAGATGTGGGGAGAGGTTGTTTTGTTAGGAGTTCCTAGATCTTTAGATACAGCTAGTTTGGTAAGGAATGTTTCTGTTTTATCTCATACTGCAGCTTACTCCATCTGGAAGCATCTCTCTGATAAAATCAATGAAGCTCATCAGAAATCCTGTGAGAACATGTGACAAGGTTTATTCCTTGATCCAGAGTTTGACTTCTCAAATCAGGCAGCGAATGGAAGATCCGAAGTCTGCAGGTAACTGAAATATTTTTAAATGTTTAATTTGATTTCTGTTTGAGACCCCTAATTAAATACACGAGTGGGGAACCTAATCTGCTGCCTGCAGACTGTATCCAGCCTGCTGCTTCATTTCATCTGGCTGCCCACAGCAAGTTTCCGCACCGTAGGCCAGAAGCCCTGAGCCTGTCCTGCTACCACTTTGTGAAGCAGCAATCAGAGAAGCTCTATACATTGCCTCCGCTTCCAGTGCCAGCTTTGTGGCTCCCACTGGCTGGGGGAGACAGCCAGTGGGACCTTAAGGAGCAGTGCATGCAGGCCTGGGCAATGCACAATACACAGAGTTGCTTTGGCACTCTGCTTGGGGCCAGACATGCTGGCCTCATCTGGGAGCAGTGCAGAGCCAGGACAAGCAGGGGGCCTGCCTTAGCTCCACTGTACCACCAGTCAGGTGCCTCCTGAGGTAAATGCCATCTGGCTAGGGCCTGCATGCTGGACCTCTTCCTGCAACCCAACCCCCCACTTCTACACTCCAAACCCCTGGGCCTTAGCCTTGATCCCCTCCTAAACCCCTAACCTGCAACCCACCTTTCTGCCCCAGTCCGAAGCCTCTTCCTGCATCCTGAACCCCTTTGATTCTGGCCCCACCCTGGAGCCTAATGGAAGCCCCAACACTCCATATCCCTTCTTGAGGTGTATTGCCTACAACTGATTTTTTTTCTCTCCTCCCACCTTCCTCCCCGTGGGCCACTGACCCCCTGATAGAAAAAGGGTTTCCTACCCCCTGAAAGGATATGCAGAAGGGAGGTACCCATTCCTCATTAGTTTAATTGTTTCACAGATTTTTGCTAATGCTACTTTAGGAACTCCTGCATGTTATAGCTTTAGATAGTATTGAAATTACAGATGAATTCCAGTTCAGCTGTCTCCCTTTGTAATTGGTTTTTGAAATTCTTTTGTAGAAGGATTGCTACTTTTAAATCCATTACTGAATGTCCAGAGAGGTTGAAGTGTTCCCCTACAGGTTTATGTGTTACCATTCCTGATGTCTGATTTGTGTCCATTCTGCCATGTATATTGGCCAAACCAAACTGCCAAAGGATAAATGGATGTTCTACCATTTACTGCTCCTTTTCCCCATCCAAGTCTCTTGTTGGTAATTTGAGGCAGCATCTGTGGTGCTCTTGCCAGTCTCCTGGCTCCCAATGTTACTGGCTTCAGCACTTGGGATGTGTGCAGGAGTAGCTGGGAAACCAGTCACATATCCCCAGAAAAATATATTTTAATCTAATTTTTTTAAGAAGACCCCAAATAGTTCATAAAACTACACCATATATAAGTAATATGGTTTGAATACCTATGATTTAGTTCTATTTGAAGACCTAGTAATGCAATTAGAAGAAGGATTTGGGGCTACAGCAGACATGATAGTAGCAGTTCCATGTTAGTAGCAGTGAAAACTGAGAGTTCAAAAGGTACCCAAACATGTCATTGTTATCTCTTTGAGCCCTTCAGATAATGATTTTAAGTATCTTTGTAGTAGTATTCACAGTTCTGGCAACTTTGCCTTAATGCATTTGTTCTGTGGAGTGAACTAATGTTGTTTTATCTGTAAAATACATTTTAAGACTATAACTTAAACTAATTGTCTGATTAATATTAAATAAGAATAAAATCTTTTATCTGTTTAGATATTCAACTCTACCATAGTGAAACACTGGAGTTAATGCTGCGCAGGTGGGCCAAGCTGGAAAAGGACTTTAAAACAAAGAATGGAAGATATGACATCAGCAAAATTCCTGATATTTATGACTGTATAAAATATGATGTCCAACATAATGGCTCCTTAAAATTAGAAAACACAATGGAATTATACAGACTATCGAAGGCTTTAGCTGACATTGTAATCCCTCAGGTAAGCACTTCATGTTAATATGGCATAGAATAAAAATCTGGGGAAGATGTTTGCTGTCTCCTGTTTCTGGAAAGTTCTGTATTTTGCAGTCACTAGAGGTTCCAAGATGACCGCCTGTTTACTGAAGAGATTGAATGTCAATGGTAGAGTACACCATGACTGGCTACAAAATAAAATTAGTTCATAGATCATCAAATCTATTAATGTTTAGAGTGAGTTTGTAGTAGCTTACATTCATGTGACTGGATCTTAGTTTCCATTAGCCCAATGTGCTGAAACTAAGACCTCCATAGTGACTATTCTTCATAAATTAAGGAGGGCAGTATAACTGAAGTAATCAAAGATGTTCATATCTGAAGCTGGGTATTTTTTGCCAGCCCTTTTGCTTACAAGACTCCTCCTCAGGCTGTTTGTAAGGGGCACAGTTAGATTCAGTTAAGTGAAATTAGGCAAACTGGTAAAGAATTTAGATCAAAATGAAGCTTTTTATTGCTAAAATGCATTTTAGTTTTGTTTTAAATATTATGCTATCCATTAAATACAGATACCAACTTCATTCTGTTATTTCTGACATGAGAGAGATTAATCAGACGACAAAATAAAATTTTGTTAGTCATTCACATTGCTGAACAAAATAGTACAGGTTGGACGTCCCTCGTCTGGCACCCTTGCTTGCAACTGTTGGTGGTCAAATGAAAAAGTAAAATGCCTCCTCATTTCAGTTAGGACACACAAGAACAGTGTTTCAAAAATCTGATTCATCCTAGTATGATAGAGCTTGGTACTTTGCTGTTGCTGCCCAAGGAAACATGTTTTCCATTCATACTTCATACATTTCCAGTGGACTCTCTTTGTCCACATTCAGAAACTTAAAATCCATTGGTTTTCAGCCACAAGGATGGCAGATAGCTAGCTACTTTTTCGTTTGAGAATTGAAATCAAAATTCACTTCAGTGTTCTGTATAGCTTGGTTTCAAAAAGTTAATTTTTTTCTGTCCAGGAATATGGTATTTCCAAGGCTGAGAAACTAGAGATTGCCAAAGGTTATTGTACTCCTCTAGTTAGAAAAATTCGTTCTGATCTTCAGAGGACTCAGGATGTCGACACTGTAAACAAGCTTCACCCTCTGTAAGTTCTGAATATAATACATGTTCTGCAAATTCTCATCAGTACTTAAATGTTCCTACAACTGAGATAGGTAATCCCTCAAACTATCAGTAAAGCTTTGCTTACTTAAAATTATTTATAGTAACATTTTTCTAATATGGGTGTGCTTTAATGTCTTAAAGATTGTCTTAGGGCTTTGCTTGTACTTACCTGGAGATTGATAAATCGAACCCCAGAAAAAAATCAGTCTTGTAAAGACTTGCTAAATTGACTGCTGATGGCACCCTCATTGACCCCAGTACTCCACAGGATTGCAGTGTAGACTTGACCTTAGTTTTGTTTTCTCCTATATTTTTGTTTTTAGCTACTCCAGAGGTGTTATGTCTCCTGAACGTCATGTTCGTACTCGGTTATATTTCACAAGTGAGAGTCATGTCCACTCCTTATTATCTACTCTTCGTTATGGTGCCTTATGTGATGTAAGTTGAGCATTTTCATGTTAAAGCTAACACTGTGGCTACTATTTTCTGAAGAACCTTTGGACCAAATCCCACTAACGTGACATGGGAATTAAGTGTCTCGCTCTCTTAGGTTGTGATTTTCCAGGTAGCCTATTTTATTAAATATATTGATTTCTAATATGGTTAATGTTAGGCACCCAAGACACATTGCCAGTCATTGCCATAAAGATTGTTTTTTGTTAGCAGAAAACAAGATGGAAAATAATTACTTTGTTTTTGATGGAAGTTAGTAAACATTAGTATATTTGCTAACATTTGAGCTCTAAATTCCTTGTGCTCAGAAAAGACCAAACATTGTCCATATACATATATTCAGATCAGGCTGTAATGCAAAATACTTTTTAAGAATTTTGTGCTTTCTTGTAAGTAGATTGAAACTAGAGATGTTAAAATGCATTTACTCTGATAAACATGTAAAACTTTCAGCAGTTATGTGTTGGGGTGAGGCAGCTCCCCAGGAGCTGGTGCACGTGAGGAGCTGACTTTTAAGCTAAGTGAGCTGGTGAATCTGTGGGTATATGAATGCAACACCAACAGTAGGAACCAAATGTGGGACCTCTGGAGGTTAGTGCATGAACTTCTACAGCTTAAGCTATAAAGCCAGCCAGCTCTCAGCTAAGCCTGTAGAGCAAACTCATTCTTTCTCTGTAAGTGGTCTCAGTTCCACTACATGGGACAGTGAACCACGCCTATTGTACCAAAGACTGGCAAACCTCATGGGTACTAGGGAACTGAGACCATCACAGTCCCAGGCCAGCCTCTCACTGCCAATTATATTGGTACAGAAGCTATACTCCACAGGCTCTCTCTCAGGCCAGTCTTTGCTATCAGTAACACAGAAGGTCAAATACCCTATGGACTTTATAGTCTCATCAGAGACAGTCTTCCCTATAAATGGGTGATAGGCATTTGTCAGCGTCAAGACCCATTTGGTCACCGCTCCTGGTATCGTATGGGGAACCATGCTCCACCTCATCTTTGCAGAAGATAGACCTCAAATGTCACCTTCCTGGAAGAAATACAGATGGCCTTCCTGGGATCTGTGAATATTCTATCACCAGAAGTTCATGATGAGGGCTTCGTGCCACTGGAAGGAACAGCGAAGGACCCATTCTCTTCAACCTCATGTGACAGGGTCAGGCCAGATAGCTATAGAAGAGTGGTAAAAGGCAAGTATATTAGCTCCAGATTAAATAGGTCTCTCTTTCCAAAATAAGCTAAAAGGGCTAATTCAGAACAGTCAGAAACTTGCCAGAATCAATTAGAGTAGACAGGCCAATTAAGACACCTGAATTCAATCAGGAACTTTCCAGAACCAATTAAGACAGGCTAACTGGGACACTTTGACCCAACTAAGAAACAGCTGATATTGGTTAAAAAGACACCCCTTCCACTAGCTCCTTGCGTGCAAGGAGCTAGGGTAAGAAGATGCTGTGGAAGGTCTTTAAAGTACAAATATCATCAAGTACCAGCAAGAAGAGCCTATGGTGGGGAAGTGGCCCAGGGAATCATATTAGCCATGCAGCTGATACTGGGGACATAATAGATGGCTGCTATCACAAGGTCCCTGGGCTGGAAGCTGGAATTAGAGGATGAGCCTGGCTCCCTCCTTCCCTCTCCCCCCACCATTTCCTAACTCCCTATTTGCCACAAGAGAGTTGAACTGGACAATGGGACACACCATAGGGGAAGGACTAATTAGGAAAATGTTCGGTCCCATCCCTGAACCACTTGGAGGGGCAACGCAGAGTATGGGATTTGGTCTCCTCTCTTTTCCCCATGCTGGCCAAATATGAGGGTGGCTCAATAAATGGCAAGACCCTTTCAAGACCTGATGACGCTAGTTGCTAATGTGCTTCAGATTCCCTTAGAGCAGTGGTTCTTCGTGCAAGCAAGTTTCAGGGGTCTGCTGAACAGGATCAGCACTAGACTTGCTGGGGTCCAGGCCATAAAGGCAAAGCCAGAGCCTTGCTACGGTGGGGCTGAAGCCCAAGCAGCTTAGCTTCGTGAGACCCTTTTGGCATGGGGCCATGGGCAGTTACCCTGGTTGCTACTCCCATTCTGGCTTTAATATTTAGAAATACCTTTTCACATGTCTAAACAATGGGTTGATAAGGCAGATCCTATTGGGATGTGCTGGAAATTAGTAAAGATCACATGTTCTCTGTTTTTTATCATAGAATACTAAGACTGGAAGGGACCTTGAGAGGTCATAGAGTCCAGTCCCCTGCCCTAATGGCAAGGCCCAGCACTGTCTAGACCAGTGGTCTCCAACCTTTTTACACTCAAGATCACTTTTTAAATCTCAGAACAGTCGAAGATCTACTGCCCCGCCCCTTCCTTGAAGCCCCGCCCTCTCTATTCTCCTCCTGTCTATCATTTGCTATCCCCAGCCCTTACTTACACACTCTGATAAACAGTTTATTTTTAAATTATGCGATATATAAAATTAAAATCACGTGTTTATAGTTATGAAATAAATGGTCTGTTTTTATTCATGCTATTTAAATCTAAAATGAAGCATTTATAATTATACATTTTGTGGGGACAGAGTTCTGCGGCTGGGGGCAGGGAGAGGGAACAGGGTGCTGGGAGGGCAGAGGACAGGGTTCTGCAGCAGGGGACAGAGTGCCAGTGGGGACAGAGTTCTGTAGCTGGGGGCAGGGGAATGGGGACAGAGTTCTGTGGCTGGGGACAGGGGAGTGGGGACAGGAATGGGGACAGAGTTTTGTAGCTGGGGACAGGGAGTGGGGACAGGAATGGGGACAGAGTTTTGTAGCTGGGGACAGGAGTGGGGTCTGGGGTCTGGGAGTGGGGACAGGGGCGGGTGCCAGTGGCAGCAGAGTCCCCTGCATCTGCCTCCTCCCAGGATTCTCCCCCGAGGGAAGCCAGCACGTGCCTCCTCCGGGCCCGACTCCCCGTGGCGCAGGGAAACCGCGCGTGCCTGCCCCGGGCCAAACCCCTCCCACGGCCCGGCCCGGCCAACCCCTTCCCCTCCTCCTGCAGCGCGCCAACCCCGCGGGCACCTGCCCTGGGGCCAAACCCCTCCTGCGGCCCGGCCCGGCCAACCCCCTCCCCTCACCTCTCCTCCCGCAGCGCGGCCAACCCCCGCGGGCGCCTGCCCTAGGGCCAAATCCCCCTCCCACGGCCTGGCCTGGCCAACCCCCCTCTCCCCTCTCCTCCTGCAGCGCGGCCAACCCCCGCGGGCGCCTGCCCTGGGGCCAAACCCCCCTGCTGCGGCCCGGCCTGGCGCAGCCCAGCCCGGCCAACCCCTTCCCCTCCCGCAGCACGGCCAAACCCCGGGGCCAACCCCCGCTCCCACGGCGCAGGGAAACCCCTGCGCTCGACTCGCCCCTCCGGCGCAGGGAAGCCGCCGTACTCCTCCTCCAGGGCCGACGCCCCCTCCCCCAGCATGCAACAGAGCTGTGGGAGGGGAGCAGCCCGCGCACTTCTGGAACCCCCGGAAGTGACGCGGGCTTCAGACAGGACTTCTGTCCACCCCGCGGGAAGCCGGCACTACACTAGAGGTAGGTAGTGGGGCTTCTCGGGGGTGGGGGGAGAATTGGGGTTGGGAGTGCCCAAACGCCTCGCAGTCGACTGGTCGAGGCCTTGCGATTGACCAGTCGATCGCGATCGACGGGTTGGTGACGATGGGTCTAGACCATCTCTGATAGACATTTATCTAACTTACTCTTAAATATCTCCAGAGATGGAGATTCCACAACTTCCCTAGGCAATTTATTCCAGTGTTTAACCACCCTGACAGTTAGGAACTTTTTCCTAATGTCCAGCCTAAACCTCCCTTGCTGCAGTTTAAGCCCATTGCTTCTTGTTCTATCCTCAGAGGCCAGGAAGAACAAGTTTTCTCCCCCCTCCTTGTGACACCCTTTTAGATACCTGAAAACCGTTATCATGTCCCCTCTCAATCTTCTCTTTTCCAAGCTAAACAAGCGCAATTCTTTCAGTCTTTTATTCATAGGTCATGTTCACTAGACCTTTAATCATTCTTGTTGCTCTTCTCTGGACCTTCTCCAATTTCTCCACATCTTTCTTGAAATGCGGTGCCCAGAACTGGACAAAATACTCCAACTGAGGCCTAACCAGCGCAGAGTAGAGCGGAAGAATGACTTCTCGTGTCTTGCTCACAACACACCTGTTAATGCATCCTAGAATCATGTTTGCTTTTTTTGCAATTGTTGACTCATATTCAGCTTGTGGTCCACTATAACCCCTAGATCCCTTTCTGCCGTACTCCTTCCTAGACAGTCGGTTCCCATTCTGTATGTGTGAAACTGATTGTTCCTTCCTAAGTGGAAAACTTTGCATTTGTCCTTATTAAACTTCATCCTATTTACCTCAGACCATTTCTCCAATTTGTCCAGATCATTTTGAATGATGACCCTATCCTCCAAAGCAGTTGCAACCCCTCCCAGCTTGGTATCATCTGCAAACCTAATAAGCGTACTCTCTATGCCACTATCTAAATCGTTGATGAAGATATTGAACAGAACCGGTCCCAAAACAGACCCCTGCGGAACCCCACTTGTTATACCTTTCCAGCAGGATTGTGAACTGTTAATAATTACTCATTGAGAACGGTTATCCAGCCACTTATGCACCCACCTTATAGTAGCCCCATCTAAGTTGTATTTGCCTAGTTTATTGATAAGAATATCATGCGAGACCATATCCAATGCCTTACTAAAGTCTAGGTATCCACTGCTTCTCCCTTATCCACCGCTTCTCCTTTATCCACAAGACTCGTTTTCCTATCAAAGAAAACTATCAGATTGGTTTGACATGATTTGTTCTTTACAAATCCATACTGGCTGTTCTCTATCACCTTATTATCTTCCAGGTGTTTGCAGATTATTTCCTTAATTACTTGCTCCATTATCTTTCCTGGCACAGAAGTTAAACTGACTGGTCTGTAGTTTCCTGGGTTGTTGTTCTTTCCCTTTTTATAGATGGGCACTATATTTGCTCCTTTCCAGTCTTCTGGAATTTCTCCTGTCTTCCATGATTTTCCAAAGATGATAGCTAAAGACTCAGATACCTCCGCTCTCAGCTCCTTGAGTATTCTAGGATGCATTTCATCAGGCCCTGGTGACTTGCAGATATCTAACTTTTCTAAGTGATTTTTAACTTGTTTTTTTTTAATTTTATCTTTTAAACCTACCCCCTTTCTACTAGCATTCACTATGTTAGGCATTCCTTCATCAGTCTTCTCGGTGAAGACCAAAACAAAGAAGTCATTAAGCATCTCTGCCATTTCCAAGTTTAAAACCTAGACCTTCAAATCAATCTGAGAGTCTATTTAGACCTCCTACCCCTACATTCTAGGTTTTCCAGGGGCTTCCCTGGATTCATTGACAGCAGAGCACATCTAGCAACCAGCAAATTTCTCGCACTAGCAAACATTGTCTCCAGATTCAAGGCAGCCCTCAGTAAGAGTTTGCCTTCAACTGCTGGGATGCATATCCACATATTTCTGTGTATTGCAGCATTCCTAAGTCTCCACGGTCTACATGGATGAGCTGGAAGGACCTGAACAAGACCTGCATAGGTGTTCCATTAATTCAGATTCCTGCTGCCATGATGATAACGTCAGACACTTTGCTTTTGGGTTGGGGAGTACATATGCGTTCTCATAAGGTAGAGGGCAAATAATTGCCGCAAGAGCAACTTTTCCACCTAAACCTTTTGGAATTGAGAGCAGTCCAAAATGCTTGTCTATGCTTTCTACCTCTGATCTTAAGTCAATAAAGATAATGACAGACAACATGACATGAGTGTATTATATTAGCTGTAGGAGAGGAGAACATTCACCATCACTCTGTGCCACAGCAATAAAACTCTAGAATTGGTGCATAACCAGCCACATAATACCTCAGCTTCTTACTACCTAAGTATTCAAAACACCATGATAGACTATCTCAGCAGGCCTTTTTCTAAATTATGAATGGGAACTGAACTGGGGAGTCCTTCACGTGATACTCCCAGTTTGCCGGTTCTTATAGGTGGTTCTGTTTGCTGCAGCTGCCAACAAAATACATCACTCATTGCTCAGGGGGCGGGTGGGGCGGAATGTTTCAATCCTCTATCCCTAACAGACCCATTTCTCAATTCATGGATGAAAGGACTTTTTTTTTTCAGTACATATCACCTGTTACTGAAGCTTCTCAACAATATCAAACAAAACTGGGCCAGTGTCATACTAGTTACACCAATGTGGCCAAGAAAAGTTTGGTATCCTTATTGCATCAGACTTGCCTTTCACTGTTCAGGGAAGCTTTCAATCAGTCTTTTACTTCTTGATTCAAGATACAGATCAAACTTCACTGCAGTTTGGCTCCAAGTGTGGTTCCTCAATGGTTCTTGGGAATAAAGAGAGAGTGTTTCTCACAGAATTTTTTTTAATAGTAGAAAATATCTCAAGAAATACTTGCCTCCAGAAATGGAAACAATATCGTCTTTGGTGTAACAGTCAAGATTTTGCCAACTTGCTCTCCTCTTCCTAGAATACTGAGTTACCTGTAGGTGCTGAAGACAGTGTGTCTTTCTATACATTCTCTTAAGATTCATTTAACAGCATAAAAGTCTTTCACATGCTGCTGTGGCTTGGGGGTTGAGGGATTCTCTCTTTATTCACCCAACTGTAGCAAGATTCCTTTAAGGTTTGTCAAATATCTCCCTGCAAATTTGAGATCCTATTTCTAGCTGGGACAGGACCTGTCCTCAATGGCTTTATGAAGCATCTGTTTGAACCACTAGCTAGATTTTCATTTATCTTTGAAGCCTTTTCGTGATCATTTTTGTCTGAAGGGTAGGAGAAAATTGTTTTATAATATTTTCCAAAGGGAATTCCTGTTATGGTCATATCTAAGATTTTTACCTTAACTGTCCTTGGAACTCCCCAGTCACCACAGCTTTAATCTTCTGGTTTTCTTCCCAAAACCTAATTGGACTAGTAAAGAAGCCATATTCCATACTCTAAATGTTAGAAAAGATTAGACTTCGACCTAAACAGGACCAAACCATTTAGAAAATCTTCTAGACTACTTGTATCCATTGTAGACAGAAATGAAGGATTGGTAATTTTGAAACCGGTTGTCTGTGAATCTCCAATTGTATTAAGATTTGATACAACAGGTAGCGATAACACGTTCTACAAGAGCATTATTTACCTCCTTACTTAAGGATGTATCTCTGTAGAGCAAAAACTTGGTCTTCTGTTCATACCTTTTCTAATCATTATGCCCTGGTACCTGCAGGAAGATCCAGTGCAGTTCTCTTCTGTATTGGACTCTGCTTCGAACCTTCTCCCTCTTTAAGGGGTTACTGCTTAGGAGTCACTTGAAGTGGAGCACCCAAAAAGGCACTACTTGAAAAAAGAAAGGGTGCCTTCCTTCCCCTTTGTTCCAGAGTTAGTTACTCTTAGGGAATTTTCAGGTGAACAAGGACTGAGTATGGTTTGCCTGCACAACCTCACATAGCCTCAGTGTGGGTCATGAGGATGTGTGGGATACATGCTTGGGCCAAATGGGTACTGTTGTAAGAAATCTTTGGTCAAAGGTGCAGGCACACCTGAAATGGAGCATTCACAGAAATGCATCTCAAATTACTGTGCCAGGTAAGTAACCCCTCCTTCTGTTGGCTGTGCTTGAGCCTTTGCACAATAAGGATACACAAATCAGCATGATTCTTCTGCTTTGCCCAGTGGTGCAGAGCAGAAGGGATCTTAGTTTCTAGTGGCGTTTGTACTACTTATTAGGCGTTTATCATGAGCACAGTGAGGTTACGTCTACACTGCAACGTTATTTCAGGATACCGGAGTATCCCGAAATAGCTATCCCATGTCTTCACAGCAAGCCCATTATTTAGGGTTTGCTATTTCTATGTCCCTGTAAACCTCATTCTGTGAGGAGTAAGGGACGTTTTGGAATAGCGCTTTATTTAAAAATTTGGCGCTGTGTAGACACCGCCAAATGATGAAATAAGCTATTTCAAAATAGCATCAAAATAAGATCTGCTATTTACAAATCTTATTTCGAGTTACAGTGCTGTATAGACACACCCTAAATGAGTTTAATTGACTATTTTTATAGTGAATGGCATTCTTGTGGAAGGGTACATTTCTGTGGCTCATGGGAAATTCTCTAGTCATTTCCACAGCCATAAAATAGCAATTGCAAGATTCTAAATGTGGCCTGAACTTGAAGGACTAGACTTTGGATTATTGCTCTAGAAAATTTAATTTTCATTAATTTAGAGGTGCTACATGAATGTAAAATTTTATTTTTTTTAAAGTGACTTAAATATTCATAAGTTAAGATCTCCTTTTCTCTTTAATCACTTCAATTTTATTTTCAAAAGTTCTTTTTATTTAAAATATATTTCAAAATGTTTCCATTTCTTTAAGGAATCAAAAGATGAACAGTGGAAACGAGCTATGGATTATCTCAATATTGTCAGTGAACTCAATTACATGACCCAGATTGTTATCATGCTCTATGAGGATCCAAACAAGGTAAGCAAGCAAAATTGTAAAAATATGCACAAATATGATTTGTTCAAACCTTGTTTTAAAGAGTAGATATTTACTGTCTTTAGGAACTTTCTTCGGAGGAACGTTTTCACGTGGAGCTCCACTTCAGTCCAGGAGCTAAAGGCTGTGAAGAGGATAAAAACTTACCAGCTGGTTTTGGATATAGGCCTGCATCCCGGGAGGTAATACTTCTGATATACTTTAGAACAAAAGTTTGAGGATTCTCTTTTCATAAATATGTTTCAATAACTTTTGTGTTAATCATTGGAGAACTGGAAAGAATCAGTCTCTGTTTTGAAATAACTGTGTACTGTATGCGTATAAAATAAACTAGTGTATTACAGATAATAATTATACATCACAGTTCTCACAGTTCTGGCCGTCTGATTTCAAAGAGATATGTTACTTGAAAAAAAAAAAAGGTATACTCCCCTCATTTGTTCTTTTACTTCCTTCATAATTACAACCTTTTATGACTACCTAATTTGTTGGAATCACCTTGTGTAATATTCATATGGAAAAGAAGAGGCTTAATCAGATAGTCCTGTTTCTCTAGTGTTGTGAAAAATACACAAGATTAATTGGAATTTTGGGGAATATTGGCTAGAGAGATGACTGATATTTTTTTATTTTGTATTTGTGTACAGCTATATAATTAAATCATTTGGTGTTACAAATTTGTAAGATTCTGGACACAATTTTGCCATTGACTTAAATAGGGCCAGTGGGAATTCTGTCACTAACTTAAATGACTCTATGATTTTACCCTTTACATATTCAGTGAAAAGTGTAAAAAGACATGGTGTGAGCCATGTTAATTATGGCAATATTAATTATGGCAACATTGGCACGTGTGGTAGAAAATAGTTAAAGTAGCAAATTCTTTTTCTGGGTGTATAAAAACAGTATTTTTATGGTTTAAGAACCTTTATATGTCACTAAACTTCATGGATATAATTAACACTATTATACATAGAATAATTTAAGCATTTTGCGTTATTCATTTACTTAATGGATGTCTATGTCCAAATATTACAGAGTGGGTAGCTAACTTAAACAGAGCTAACTTAACTTTACTTGTAGAATGAAGGCTCAAAGAAAACTTCGCATAAAAATGATAGTGATGAGGAGTCACATGCTTCTAAAAGGGATGAAACAGATCGATCAGTAGTGATGGTCAAGCCAGTAGTGTCAGACCCAATTCACATACACAGAAAGTCGCCCCTTCCGAGATCCAGGAAGATTGGTTCTGTTGAAGTAAGTGTCTTGGTGCATGTCTACTGAAATGTATTTTTTATTTACTTCTAACAAAAAAGCAAAGACTATTCTGTTTTTGATTACACAAAAATAGAATGGTGTCATTTCTCTCAAAGTGATGCTTTTATTCCATGTGAAATTCTCCATGACAATGGTTGTCTGAAAGGAGACAGCAGATGATTATTTGACCATATAAATTCTTCTTTTCCTTAATATTTCAAATCTTATTATATAACTCTTATGCTATGAAAATGAATACACACTTTTTTTTATTCTCAACTCCTTTTCCAAGCTGACTAACATACATTGCTTGCATATGCATTCTCACAAGACTGCGCTAATGGAAACAAAACAAACATTGAGCTTTTTCATTTGTGGGGATTGAGAGGAGTGGGGAGGAGGGAGAAGAGAGGTGACTGTAAGAAAATGTCGCCATCTACAATTAACTTTCAAAGGGAGTAACTGATTCCACTGGCACAGTGATTGAAGGGAAGGGAGCAAATTGGTAGCATGCTTTGAGGCAGGGGTCAGCAGCCTTTCTGAAGCGGCGTGCCAAGATTTAACCCTCCTACCTGGGCCGTGCCGCTCTCTCCAGCATGCGCCCCACTTAGGCTCCGCTCCAGCATTTCCTGTGGGAAAGGGAGGAGCAGTACGTGCGCTTCCCTGGAAGTTGGATGCGGCGTGGCGTCTCAGGGCTTCCTCTCTGCTCCCCACACCCCCCCAGGAAGCTGGCGCTGGCTCCAATCTTATGAGGGCACAATGCTGGATAGCCCTCCACCATGTGCCCTGCTTTGGCTCCACTCCGGCTTTTCATATGGGGAGGGGAGGAGCAGTTGGATGCGGTGTGGCACCTCGGGGCTTCCCCACCCTGCAGGAAGCCGGCGCTGACTCCAATCTTATGGATAACCAGCACAGGCTGGGGTCAGGGTGGCTCAGGCGGAGGTCAGGGAAATGGGCAAGGCAGGGGTGGGCAGGTGGGTGACCCCAAGAGTGGACAGCTCTGCTCGGGGCAGGGTACCGTGGGGGTCCGGTTCATGGTGCCCTCACCTTCCTGTCAAGGACCCAGGCGCCCAGGAGCCACCGTGGCTTTGGGGTAGGGGACCCATCCCACACATTTTCCTCTCCCCGTAGCCGCCACTGCCCGGTTCTGGAGCTGCAGCCTGGGCAGCACTCGCCCTCTAGTGGGGGCCCAGCAGTGGTTGGCAGTGCGGGTGTCTGGGCATGAGTTCAGCCCCGTCTTTCGCCCGCTTGCCTGGGGTACTGCAAAGCAGAAAGGAAGGCAAACGGAGTGGGGAGCACCAAGGTTGCAGGGCTGGGGCTGCGCAACAGGGCAGACAGCAGCATACTGAAGGAGTAGGGGGGCAGGATTCCCAGGCAAAGGTGGCGGAGGGGCTGGAATGCAGCTCTGCACCTTCCTCCAAAGCAGGAAAACAGCACCCCAGAGCGAGTTCCCTCCTTCCTGTGGCCATCACACCTCAACCCAGCTCCAGCCTGCCCCAGGCAGCCAGCACGGGGGTGTCCCACTCCCTCAGGCAGCCTAGCCACCCCTGGAGCAGCCCCAGCTTCCAGAGCAGCCCCGCTCCTCCATGTGGGCTGGCCGCCCATGGAGCAGCCTTAGCCCCGGAAGCATGCCGGTTGGACCGCATGGCTGCTACAAAGCAGGAACCAGGTCCATGGTGAGGCTGCCCCAGCAGAGACAGCTTCACTCTGACTTGGCTCCAGCTGTGGCACATGGGGAAGCCACCCATCACGCACCAGTCACTCAGGCTGGGCTGCGTGCCACTCAGAATTGGCTCGCGTACCACTTTTGGCATGCGTGCCTTATGTTGCGACCCTGCTTTGAGGGGTAGGGAACTTTTTTTCCAGAGTCATCAGATAAGTGATCTAAGATTCCTTGGCCTCCCTGAGTAGAGCCATGACACCAAGGTTTTGAGCATCAATTATAAAAGACGCTGCGCTAACATTACAATAGTGGGCCAAGTCAGTGTGTCACTGAATGCCATTAATTTGGTTAAACAGTAAAGACTCTGTTGGTGCACACAAGTATCTCTGACACAGAGGGTAGATTTCTTCTAAAAATACCACAGTGGCATAGCTGCACCAGCATAGTTGCACCATTGTACTAGTGAAGATGTTATGATCCTGAGAGATGAGCTACTCCTGACAGTGTGGTTAATTCACCACTGCAAAAGGGAATAGCAGTGTTACTGAGGCAAGCCCTCTAGTCGACATAGTGCTGTTGTATAAATGCATTGCTCAGAGGTGAAGATTTTTCACACACTTGAGTGATGTGGTTGTACCAATGTAAATTTATACTGTAGACCTGACCTGAAACTAAAACATAAGATATATAATTTACTATCTTATTCTCAGTTGCTTAAAACCTCAAAGAAATGTTTGCTCCTTCCCTGAATATTTGACTCAGGAATAGGTTTCTTATTTAAACAGAGTACCACAGTAGTAAGAATTCCAAGTAACTTGATTACATCAATGTGCATAGAATAATATGGATGATTTTGTTTTGTTATGTTCTCTATATAATATGAACGAAAAGAGAAGTGATATTTGTGACTGTGTTGCATTTCCTTTTTTACCACAAGCAATGTTCAAGCCCAGAGTAATCTCAGTGTTTTTGAAAGTGGCTTTCACTCTGATCATGCAAGTTCCCTCCCTAGAAAGGAGTTCACATGCACAGTTTTTTATAGTATTTCAAAACTTTAACCATTTTCATTTTTTTGTAAATTTTCAGAAGCTGCTTTCAAGAGGTATTATTGATATACATTGCTAAACTTTGACTTTCAGCAGGTAAAACATTCTAGTAGAATCTGTTCCAGCATCCAGCTTTTATGGACATTCTAAATTTTTACTTCCTATTGAGTAATAGACTTTCCTTTTACTCAGATAGCTGTGAAACTTTGTGTGAAAAAGGTAAATGGGAAGAGCTAATATATTTGTCTGCCACACTCAAATCTGCAAAAAAGTCTTTGAAGAATTTTGACCAATTGGTATCTAAAAGTGTAGTTAGACTTGATCTTAAAAGAAATAATTCTAAGACAATTTTAAAATACCTCTTTCCACTCCAGTCCATTCATTTAAAGGGGCATTGTCAGGTAATTTAGGCTCAAACTAACTCTTTTTAAAAAATTTATCATCTCTAATAAAATGAAATTCAGATTTTAAATTTGTCTTGATTATAGTCTTCAGCAGTGTCTAATATATATATGACAGTAATGTACTAGTGCATGGAGACCAGAGATGAAGTTAACTTGTCTAATTTCCTTGAGTTTACAATTAAATAGAAAAGCTAAAGAATATAAATTGTGAGGAAAAAAATTACATTTCTGAACAGTTCAGTGCTGTTTAATCTAGATGGTATTATCACAAGTAGAATAATAGGGCTTTTTTAAGCCTGACATTGTCCCTTGAAATCTTTCTACTCTTCGGCACCAGAAGTTCCTTCATGCTTTAAGATTAAGAAATCTTTCTTGCCACCACTAGAGGGCCAGGAAAGTAATCTCCATTCCATTCCAAAATCTTCTGGCTCTTTGCAGTAAGTGGTAGTACTTTTAAATGAAAAATATATATATATTAAATAACTGATAGAAAAAACTTACTGTACATTGAAGGGGGGAAAAACTATTAAACAGTATGTTCAGAGTAACAAAAGTGTTTTGTTACCATTGTTTTTTTAAAGCTGTGGACCAGTTACTGACTACCATTGTTCTTCTATCTTGCCAGTGGTAAAATTTTTGTCCACGGGAAACTTGGTGAAAATAGCGTAATAAAAGATGTAGTTGAAATGTTACTCACTGCAAATTACTGTTTAACAGTTTTAAAGCTATATATAAAAGAGTGCAAACAAACTGTATTTTTTTCTGATCACTGGCTCTATGGAATCTAACTTTGCATGCTTTGCTGTTTTTTTGCCCCCTTTCTCACTTCCAGGAAGAGAGCCCCCTGAGTGTGTCTAGCCCAGAGTGTATTGGTACTTGGCTGCATTACACCAGTGGTGTGGGTACTGGGCGTCGAAGACGCAGATCAGGGGAACAAATCACTTCTTCCCCTGTCTCCCCTAAATCATTGGCTTTCACATCCAGTATTTTTGGCTCATGGCAACAGGTTTTTAAACTTTACTTCATTAAACATTATTATGCATTCCAAGCAACAACCAACTGTCTTTAAGGACATCTAATCCCTTGTTATGGATTACATTCCAAGTAAATTCTTACACTTGTCATTAAAATGTACTTTTGAAATACTAGTAACTTCTAAGAATGGGGGAGGAAGGGGGAGAAAAGCAAATGCATGGTTTTTTTGGTTTTTGTTTTTTTCCAGAATGTTCACTGAATGCATTAGATATTTCCACAATGAATTGGATTTTTTACAGGAATTGTAAACATTAACATGCTAGAAAAGGCATAGTCTACTGTCTAAAGAAAATTACTTCAGCTTTGGCTTAGTTGTCCTTTAAGACTTTAAAAACAGCATTGCTTAATTTGGTGGTAGGTAAATTGAAACTTTTTAAAGTAAATGACAGATTATGCCACTTAAAATAATTGATGTGGGGATCAGATATTTAACTATTTACAACTTGTTTTGTATAGATCATATTTTCAGTGGCCTGGTATTAACTGAGCAGGAAACAAACTCTAGCACTAACCATTCTTGCCTTCACTCCTGTGTCTGGAGGTATCTAATTAAAAAACCAAACACAGTACTTCATCCATTGGATTGTACAATATTTTGAAGTTTTTTAATCTAAATATTGGGAAAAGAGCAGGACAAATGACACAAAATATCAAGAAAGGTCTAAAGATTGCCCAATTCAAAATATTGTCTCTACATAAGACACAATGGATGGTGTTCTGTTAACCATGCCCCTTTCTTTTCAAAGAGTTTCAATAATTTCCATTATCTTTTTGGAAATTTAAGGAACTTGCACATAGTAAAAGAGTGTATTTATTTAAAAGCTGTGAGCGTCTGAAGGCTACGCTGATAGAGCCTGTGCATGGTTCAGTGATTGTATGGTGACTTCAACAGCTTGTCTGTCTTTCCTTCTCCTTCCTCCGCCCCCTCCCCCCCTCCCCCCCCCTTCAATACAGGAGAAGTTTAGGAGTGTGTATTTGGTAAAATAAAGTAAAATCTGTGTTTTCATCTCTGTCTTGATCTGTGTTCTTTTTAATTCTGAATGCCCGCTTTGCACCACCTCATTGCAAGGACTTCATATGTGAAATGGACTCCCTTCAGAGGGGGGATATTGCATGATCTTTCATATTTCTTTTTTTGTATTTCTACTAACATTTATCATACAGCTTATTAACACTTGTCGGTCTGGAGCAGGCCAGTATATCAAGTTAATGGACACTCCATGCTGCTGTTCTGTTTTTTCTTATTTTTCTGTTTTCCATGTGCAGGTCCTTTCAGACAACAATAGCAATCTACGAACACCAAGAACTATTTTGGAACAAAAGCAGAGTGCTTTAGGTATGTACATGCAATTGAAGTTTTGGTTTTAAGTATGATTTTGGAGATTTTAAAATCTTGTATGAACAGGACCAAGTAGTATTTTGACTATAATAGTATCTGCTAATTCATTGGGACAGTATAACCCACTGAATTGAGCAATATTTCAGCAGCAAAAGTTCTTTTAACGGAAACTGGATCTTAAGGAACAGAAACAGTTCAGGCTGTTCACCTATTCTTTACTATAAGCCAAATAAAGTATTCAGGGTTATTTTTAATGTAACTATATAGATGACTGATGTTAATATTTTTGCAGAATTCTTTTCAAACATAAGGTCCAATATGGAAACTGTTAAAAACACTTCTCAAGTGATAATACATATCTTCTGGTGTGGGCAGTTGAGACAAACTGAAGAGAGATTATTGGGTGCAACTTCCTCTCCCTTTAAAAAAAGGGGGAAAAAACTTCCAACCTCTTGTCCTTCACTAAGAAATTTTAGTTTCTAATGAGCGACTGAGGTTTTTGTACCTCCCTCTCTCTCTCCCACACTCAAATATCTCTACCAATAATTCATTTTAACTGTGCATTATAAATTCTCTGTTTTAATTCAGGAAATGTTCTTCTGTTACCATAGAACAGGCATTATTTTTTTTATAGTTAATATGCATTACATAGCAAATCTTGTGCTGCAAGTTAATTGTATCTTTTTCTGTATTTGAAAAAAACACACCTTGTTTTCAGAAATAACTCTGAACTCATTAAACAAAACACAAATACTTTGCATTATGAGTTAGATTTAGAAGTTCCTCTATCTTTCCAGTTAAGGCTTTGCACTTCTTTGTATGTTTGATAATTATGATAGTCTTAAGCTTGTTAATTTTCCTAATAAAATGTATACACGTGGTTGTCTTGACTACTGAAATCAAAATTTCTAACATGTTTGCTAAAATTATACTAACGTTCTTTGATGTGACATAATATAGTTTATAGAAGCTGTTAACTTCAATTATGCACACAAATGTATTACTTTGGTAAAAAGGCTTTTGCCACAGAGCAGGCACCAGTTTATATTTGCCGTGATTTATCACATGTGCTAGTAATGTTTCCCACTGATGGAAGGATATAGATCACTGGTAGGGTGGCTGTTTTAAAATATATTTCCATATATATGAAATCTGAACATAGAAATCTGAACCAGGCCTCCATCAAGTAATAACATTGGCTTTGAAGAATAATAATGAAGATGAAAGGAAAATACAAATTCTAGACAGTAATTTCTTAATTTGGATGTAATTTTCAGAGTTTGATGGACTGTGTAAACAGAAAATGTCTTTAGACTTAAGTATGTGAAAGGTATTTCGTCAGTTACTTGTTAAACCACTTCTAATGGTAAGATTGTTTATGATTGGATAATAAAAGTATACAGGTTTTTAGATGGTAATATAAAGGTCTTCTCTAGGAAAGAAGTGAAGCTAAACCTCATGAAACTTCTGCTTTAAATTGCTATGGTCGTCTGTAACAGTAGCTGAAATGCTGATACAAGAATGGATAATTTGGTTAACTTGTTTAATTATTAAATCGTGAGTGATGGATAGTGAACTTTTTCTATGGAAAATCTGGGGAAAATGTGTGAGTGCTTAGAGTTACAGACTGCCATTTCAAGGGGGGAAATTTCCAAGAAAGCAATTAGCAAGATTTGCCAGGTAAAATTTGTTTTGGAACTGCAGAGTTGAAAACACATAACTTTCATATGTTTTTTAAATTTACGTTGATGCTAACTGGTAACTTTTCTTTACCAAACCTGACAACAGGAAATGAGGTCCTTTTGTTTAAGTCCAGTCCCCTTTAGTCCCATGTAGCAGAGGGTGGTCTGATATGTGTAGAAGCACAATAAACTATAATAGTTACAATAAACTATAATAGTTACAACCTACAAGTACCACTGTGACATTACAAGCATATTGTGAACCTGTCCAAGGCACTGCCAAAGGCTGCCTTTTGTGTGGTAAGAGCCGTGTGCTTGCATGCTGCATGCATCCCCAATATGAATGGAAGAGCACCTGGTTGTTGTATGTATTTTCTCTAACTTCCATTAGGGTCTCACTGTGCTGGCCTGTTTAGCACCTCAGTACTCGGGGGTTCTTCAAGCGCACCTAACCTACAGGATTATGCTCGTACTCAACGTAAAAAGCTGACTTCTTCTGGCTGCATAGATGGTATGTGCACACCCTTTCAGATGCACACACAAACCCATGTGCACATATAGAAGTTGTAAAGATGAACCCTAGGCTGCTAATTCAGTGGAATCATAGGCTCCTTTGCCATAGCATTAATTGTATGACTTTCTACTGCGTCTTTTGCCTTGGTTATATTGTTTAATGACAGTTAACCCTTGTTCCTGGTTTCTCTGTTTAATATACTGTGTATACACAAGCTCAGATACATAATATTCATTGAAAAATTTTCAGCATTACAGTGTAAGAACAGCGAAGAGCGGAAAATATAGTTGGAAGTGCTCGTCGCTTAAACCTGTGATTTTGATAATTATGTCTTGACATTGAATTAAAGTGTGCTGTATTGCATGCAGTATTTACAAGGCGCCAAAAGGAAAAGACCAGATTAATATTAGTTAGTAAAATTTTAGGATTCTTTTTGTTTGGTGGGGAGGCTGGATGGGTTTGAATAGAGCAGTGGTTGGTTTTAGACTTCACATACCGCTTGGGTGGAACAGCTTTCACAGCAGGTTTCAGCATTTATAGAAAATGTGCTAATGTACTTTTTTAACACAGCGGTCAAGCAGTATTAATGCAGTTTTTCCCAAAAATCACTCTTCTTGATGTTCACCTTTAACCAAATATAACTTTGTATGTCAAAATCACCAACTCATCCTGCTTTACTTTCGTACACTTCATTAAACACCTTACAGATTTCAACAAGCCACATTTTTTACTTTTAATCTCTATTTGGCTTCTGGCCCTTTCCTCTGGTCCTTTCTGCATGTCACTTAATTCTAACCTGTTGAACTTTATTTCTTCTTTCCTTTTTTGAAATGTGTCCCTCTTTTGGTAGTAGTTACAAATTTCAGGTACCTGTTTTTCTCTTTCTCAGACACCACACGTGGTTCTGCTGTTAAAAGATTTTCTATCTCATTTGCTCGACACCCAACCAATGGTATGTTTTGCTTTTATTTAAAAAAAAAAATACTTCCTTGCTTCATCCCTTAATTTCATTTTATTTCAAACATGGGGTGTACGGTTTCATCCAATCATCTGTCCTTCCTAACTTCAGCACAGTTCCAAACATACTCATAATCACTAAATACATTGATATAGTCTTAAATACTTCCTTTATTATTCATTTATATAAATATGATTTCAAAATTCTCTCAGAAAATCTTGTGAAAATGGAAATATTGCTTATAATCTTGAATTCCATAACAAATTGCATTCTTTTCAATGTCTCAGTTTATCAGATTGTGTATAGTATATGATAAAAACAGAAACTTTTCTGATCTCAAATGGCATATGCTTCTCAATAGCTTAACATTCCACTTCTTCCTCTTCCTGCTTCTGAGCCCACGGTTCCCCTGAGCCTTCTGAATCTAGATAAAAATCACTGTAATTGACCACTACTGTTTGCTTTCCATCCTCTTGAAGTGTCATTAGATGTAAAGTGAATCTTCGACTCCATTTCAGCTATCTGCCAATTTTGATGATTGAACAGAAAAATTGCTACTTAACCTTGCCATACTTAATGATCAATACGTTCATCACTTATGCCAGTTACTTAAATACTTCACTAATTAAGAGTTGCCTTTGTCTTCCATTGACCTCTTGAACTCTGTGGTCTACCATATTTTAATGAAGTCTCGCTTAATTCGTGCAAGTTGAAAGTATGAAATGTTACTCGTGACTTTCTAGCTCACTACATATGCCTTATAGTATGCCCTTTTCATAGAAGCTGATTTCAATCTTCAGCATTTATCACATCTTAGTATAGATATTTTTTTTCCAGATTTCTTAATTGCCATTCAAAAAACTGTGCACTTCTACTCACTGACACAATACAGTGGCAGGGTAATACGGTCTTGCCATTGAAACTGAAGTGGAAATAGCCATAAAGATCTATGGTATTGCCCTCTAACAAATGTTTCATTTGCACAATAGTCCAAGTTAAAAAAAATAGCTCTCACTTTGTTTTACTTCTGAATAATTAAGTCATGAGGCATATTTTAAATATTAAATCCATTTGGATTTTGACAATTTTTGTACGGCTGTGGCTTCCTGAAAAACTGTTTAGTATAAAACTGTTATAATCACCACCAAACCTGCATTACCTACATTTATTAAAAATTTTTAAAAGGGCTGTCTTCAGTATCCTCCTTGGAAATGAGAAAAGTGTGCCTTACGCTATATAAAATCAACTCAGATAATCTAAACAAAAGAACAGATGCTGTATTTAAAAACTCAGTGTTGGCAAAACATTTGGAAGTTGGAAAATGAGAATTAAATTCACAGTGTAGAATCTGTGTAAGAATTTCAACAAAATGGTTAGTGCTAAAGGAGACAGCCACATTTATTGTAATTGGATACTTTTTTAATAAAAATCTGACTATTTAAACATTACTTCTCACATTGTGTGTTCTGATTCATTTAATATGCATATTTTTCCACATACCTTTTATAAGTTAATGCATGCCATATTTGCTCCTGTGAAGCCTAAATGCATTCCCTGAAGTGTTCCAGGTTTCCAAGTGTTCTCTACCAACTTTTTAAGCATATGATGTTGTCTGTTTTCTGGATTTGATTCTCCCTTTTATTCTTATTTTTATAACTTTTGTGTTGTCGTTACAACCTCTAACCCATTTCACAGACACTCTCCACCTCTCTAACCCCCTTCATCTTTAGTTCAAGGAACACACTGAATCAAGTAATCTTCTGACAGTGCTTTACCTTATTTTCTGGGCCTCTGTGCAGAACATCCACACCTCTTTAGGTGCTGGTCCATTTCCTCTGTGGAATTTCTAGGCTCCAGTGGTATGTTTCTCTAAATGTAAGACAGAAGGATGGCTTTTTAAATTGCTGCGTTAACCCTTTCATTGTCTTGCATTTTAAAGGGATCAAGAGTGAATACAATGAAAACCAAAGGGTAGTTGGTTTGCAGGCATATATATATTATTTAAACGGATATATACCATCAGGCATTTTTGGCTAAAAATTGTTATATAAAGATAACCTATTGAAAGGACATAGGTAGGCAGGCTTCTATGGTGTTTGTTTAAAAAGTATTTATGGGTAGGGGCAATTTCAAAAAGGAAACATAAATAGTTAGAAGAATTTAAAAGTCTTGAAATTCCCTTGGATTTTGTATAACGGCTGTTACTGTAGTAATTATAATCATTAATAGACATTGAAACCTAGGCTTGTTTTATTGTATATAAAGCATGCATCCTCACCTAACCTGTCCCAGTAAGTTGGTTCTTAGAATAAAATGTAAATATTTTGGAAACCTCTTGTGATGGTAACACTTCCATTTGGTTAAAATGAAGTATTGGGGAACATTGTAATGCAAAGAAAGGGTTTGCGCTTTGCATGCATGCATAGTGTTTTTAGTTTCTTAACACTTATGCCGAACACTTTTATTTTAGTGCTTATACTGCAGCTTAACTACTGTCATATTAAAGAAAGTGTACATGAAGTGTTGTGGTGGTTTGTTTTGCATATGTCAACTGAGTTTCTAAAAACATACAACATCATAGCTGTTATAGTGTAAGTGAAGCTGATTTAAGTACTTTTGAGCAGCTTGCATAGCAGAATTGGCACTCACCTGACTCCAAGGTTGGGTCCAAATACGAATGCAAAAGCTTTTGAGTTGAAATTTTGTAGAATTATTTTCTATGTAAATGCTTAGTAGTATTTTTTAGGAAGGGAGTTCACATATTGGTAACTTTACAAAAAATTTACCTTGAACTGAAATTTTAAACATTATTGGTATTTTCATTGAAATAAACATCTTAAGAAATATACTAATTTATAATTTCTCAGTTCAATACTGTAAATTGAATGTTGCAGCTGTATATGGAATGCTAATGTGGACTAGTGTCTCCTCTTTTGAAATGCTGTAGGATGCAGGTTTCATTGAACCCTGTCAAGCTTACATCAGTTTACAGAACTGCACTATTAAGCATAGAGATATATTTTAATGCTTTTATTTACTATCTATAATAATAGAAATGTGCATGGTTGGTTTATGAAATGTCAATATATCTTAATATTGAAAAACAAAGTTAAGATCATTTCTTCAATTTTGAATTGGTATAGTTTACAGTTCTAAATAGTAAAGTTTCAAGTGATAGAAATCATTGTTTAGTAAAGGTAGGTGTAAATCTGAGTTATAAAATTAAAATATAGTCTCCAGGTACAAAAGTGCTTTTGTGGACTTCGTGGACAGTAAGGAGGAAACATAAAGCAAAGTCTTGTTCCTGGAATACTTGAGGCTAGAGAGTATATGCTACAAAAGTGGTTCCCAACCTTTTTGATACCAGGGACCGGAAAACCCATTCACAAACTTTTGGCAGATTGGTAAAAGTTTATTTGCACATTGGCACATTCATTATGCAAATGAATGAATACATACATACATACATATATATGCAAATAAAACATTACTGGTGCACCAAAAGCCCAGCCCCCAGAGCCCTCAGTGCCAGCTCTAACCCCTAGAGCCCCCCATCCCTGCATTACCCCGCGCCAGCCACTGACCTGAGTCCCCTGCATCCAACCCCCATCCCAAAAACGTAAGTACTAGCCCTGTGCCCCTCAGAGCTCCCCATCACCAGACCCACCCATCCCAGTACCAGCCTCCTGTTTCCAGAGCCCCACTGCACCTGACCTCCCCAGAGCCTCCCCCAGGCCAGTCCCCAATATTAGCCCTGTCCCCAGAGCCCCCCAGTGCCAGCCCTGCCCCCATAGTGCCTCTCTCCCCCCCACACACACACACTAGCTCATCCTCCCAGAGCCCCCTATCACTAGCCCTCCCCTTGGAGCCCCACCAACCTCATCTAGCACTGTGCTGCTGCCTGCATCACTGCAGCTCTGGGGGGTCAAGACTGGGATACACACCACCCAGTGCCTCCCTTCTCACCATGGCTGTTGGCAGAGGCGTGTCCTGCCCCGCTTTCTCAGCCAACCAGCGCCAGGCAGAGGCGGGGTCTCCGCCGGCCGCAGAAGAGCACTTCCCTGTGAGGTGGGAGGGCCACGGCACATGGCGCAGTGTCTCCTCCCATTTGCAGAAGAGCGCTTTCCTGCATTTTGAGAGGGTCACATGGAGCAGCTCCAAAGGGCCTTCCTGCCACACAGGGAAGCGCTCTTCCACAGCCAGGGAAAGACCCTGTCCCTACCTGGAGCTGGTTGGCTAACAGGCGGAGCAGGACACGCCTCTCCCAACAGCTACAGGAAGAGCAGAATACCCCAGCCCTGGCCCCAAGAGCCACCGAGGTCCGGCAGTCAGAGGTTTGCGCCCCGGTGTTTGGGAACCGCTGTACTACAAGATGTTGCCTGGCAGGAATGCCATTGTTTTCTTGTTCTCTGTTAGATCAACTCATTAAAAATGTTCACAGCATGAATATGCTTCTACTCCATTTTTAATGAATTAGTTACCAATATACGATTATGAATGGAACAAGAACAAGTAGGAGAAGTACTGACATTTCCTGCCCTTTTTAATGATGTTATGTTTGTCCCGTATGCTAGTTACACTTCATGTACCAAGCAAAGATTTGAGCAGAGATGTATTTTGTACATGGATTTATGTGTACATGGATTTTGTAGTATGTAGTACTCTGTCTTAAGCTTAGTGTACAAGATCTGACGTACCTTGTTCTAACTCCATATTGCATAGAATTGTACATTATGACTTCAGAGGTATTGTATGTTTGCATGTGTTGATATTAGACATCTACTTTATATTAATTTTATGCTGTTTTCTCTGTCTATACAACAATTCCATTCTGATTTTATTTCTAATCCCTGGAAATCCTCTCTTTATTTTTGTAGGTTTTGAACTATACTCTATGGTGCCTTCAATCTGTCCTCTAGAAACCCTGCACAACTCCCTGTCTTTAAAGCAGGTGGATGAATTTCTTGCCTCCATTGCTGCTTCTTCAAGTGACAACCTACTGGAGATGTCTGCTGCTTTTTGTTGTAATTATTTTTTTTTTACTGTAAGCCATAAACATTGATGGTGATACTTGATCCATAGACCATTTGTCAAAATGAACGGACCATAAAGATTATCAGTTTTTGGACAGCTAACATAGTGAACATCAGTGTAAAAGGGGTTATGAGGCTAAAATAGGGAAAGAATAAATTAAGGAAGACATTTGACTTGGCTAAGTAATTAAGTCAACAGGTCCTGATGAAATATATCCTAGACTACTTGAGGAAATGGTTTAAGAGATCTCTGAGGCATAAGCGATTCTCTTTCAGAACTCATGGAGGACAGAAGAAATCCCAGAGGTCCAGAAAAGGGCAAACATAGTGATGGTCTATAAAAAGGGGAATAAAGAAAACCCAGGGAGTTATAAACCTGTCACCTTAACTTTGGTGCCCAGAAAGGTAATGGAGCAAATAATCTAACAATTACTTTCTGGGCATCTGCAAGAAAATAAACTGATAAGTAACATTCCAAATGGATTTGTCAAGAACAACAGGGTAACAAAGCTTGTGAATACGGGGACGCAGTAGATGTTGAGAATGTGCACGATTAAGTTACTTGGGAGGAGTGAAAGTGGCAGCAGAAAGGAGAGGGCCATGTGGGCTTGCGGGCATGGAGTCGGCAGCCTCGCGCAGGGCAGAGCAGGGGAAGTGGCAGCAGGGGACTGTTGGCTCCTAGAGCATACAGGCTCGTGGGCTGGGAGTAGGCAGTCTCGTGTGGCTGCTGACACTCAGTCTGCAAGGGGGCTGCTGCCAACTCCTGGCCCTGTGCAGGCTAGGAGCCGGAAGCCCAGCATGGGTTAGAAGCAGCCAGTCTGGCCCAGAAGGGGGCCACTCCAATCCAGCTGGCTGGAACAACCCTTCCCTGCTTGCCCCTGTTTAATTAGTTAACCAGTTAGTTTAACCAATTAACTAATTAAATGGGATTTTACATCCCTAGTAGATGTGCTATATCTTGACTTTAAGGCTTTTGTTACTGTCTCACGTGATCTTCTTTTAAACAAACTAGTAAAATATAGCCTAGACCAGTGTGGTCAATTATTATTTTTAGTCAAAGCCCACATTTCTTATTCAGGGTATAGTCAAAGTCCAGACTCCAGAGAAAATAATAATAATAATAATAATAATAATAAATTGTAATGAGTAAATAGTAAGATATGGAGCCATTTAAAAGCATCTGGTAGTCTGGATTTGGCCGGTGGTCCAACTCTTGACCACTAGAGAAACCTATTCTTTGATATGGTAAGGGAGGTAAACAACTGATTGGAAACTCTTACTCAGAAGTAGTTGTGGTTCACAGTCAAGCTGGAAAGGTATACTTAGTGGGTCCCAAAGAGATCTGTCCTGTTATGGTTCTTGTCAGTATCTTCATAAATGGCTTTGGATAATGGCATAGAGAGTATACTTTTAAGTTTGTGGACAATTCCAAGCTGTGAGGTATTGCAAGCAGTGTGGATGACAGGATTAGAATTAAAAATGATCTTGACAAACTAGAGAAATGCCCTGATACACATAAGCAGCTGCGCGGTTCTGCGCTCTGCGCATGCGCAGCTCGTTCTGCACATGCGCAGATCGCTCTGCGCCGGCTCTTCCGGGGTGTAATCTACTCACCACAGGTGAGTAGATTACATTGTTTGTCAAGCCCTGTACATAAGATGAAATTCTGTAAGGACAAATGTAAAGTACAGGTTGAACCTCTCTAGTCCGGCACCTTGGAATCTGACAGGTTTTGAACCACAGAATTTTCCAGGCCAAAGGAGTTCAATATTGTCTAGCAACATTACCAATACTTCTATGGCTCACAGGGCTGTTAGAGGACATTTAGGGGTAAATTAGAGCTAAATAACAGCACAGAACACTGACAGGTAGGACTCGTGGCTATAAACAAACTTTATGGGACCGTGGAAAACTTGGCCACACCCATGAAAATTGGACATCTGGCTAACTAAAATCATTCTGGACGATGGCTATTTCTGGACTAGAGAGATTAAACCAGTACAAATTGAACCTCTCTCAAGTAGGACTCTCTGGTCTGGCAACATTCCTGGTTCAGAAGGACCATGGATGTTCCAGGACCAGATAGTCTCATGAAGGGTTGGTAGCCCTGCAGTGAAACCAGGAGCCCAGCAGCAGGGCTGCTGCCCAATGGCATCACTGAAGGGGGCACTCGGTGGGGTTGCCCAGCGGTGGGGCTGGAATCCTGGCAGAAGGGCCTCCTGGCAGCACAACCAGGAGCCTGGCAGCCTGCTGCCACCCAGCAGTGCAGCTGCCAGGCAGAACTCGGAAGCAGTGGGGCTGCCCCATGGGGCTGGCAGCCTGACCATCAGGCTGCCTGGCAGCAGGGCCATGAACCCAGGAGTGGGGCTGCCTGGTGGTGCATCCAAGAGCCCGACAGCCCCACTGCCACCTGGCAGAGCTGCCCAGTGGGGCTGCCCAGCAAGGCTGCGCCGCAGGGCTAGGAGCCCAGCAGCAGGACTGTGCATGCAGCAGCAGAGCTGCCATGGTTAGGGCAAGGAGCCCTGTGCGCGGTGGGTTTGGTGGCAGGGGGAAGCTGTCTGGGAGGCTGGCAGCGAGGCCATGACTGGGGGAGCCGGTGGCAGGGGGCCGCAGAAATGACTTTCCTTGGTCTGGCGAAATCCCTCATCCAGGACTGGTCAGGTCCTGAGAGTACTGGACCAGGGAGGTCCAACTTGTACTACATTTAGGAAGGAATACTCAAACACACATTAAATGAGAAGTGACTAACTAGAAAGGAATTCAGCAGAAAGGATCTGGGGGTTATAGCATATCACAAATTAAATGAGAGTCAATAATGTAATATTGCTGTTAAAAAAAGTGAACATAATTCTGGGATGTATTAGCAGGAGTGTTGTAAGCAGGATATGAGAAGTAAATCTTCCACTCATCCTTAACTAGAGTAGTGTGCCCAGTTCTGGGCACTATACTCATGGAAAGATGTGGTCAAATTGGAGAAAATCCAGAGAAGAGCAACAAAAATTATTAAAGGTCTAGAAACCATGACCTAAGAGGAAATACTGAGGGGAAAATGTATGTTTAGTTGGGAAAAAAGGAAATTGATGGAGAATAAGTATTCAGATACGTAAAAGATTGTTATAAAGAGGAGGGTGATAAATTGCTCTCCTTATTCACTGAGGACAAGAAATTTAGCGGGAAAATTAGATTAGATGTTAGGATAATCTTAATTGGAAGGGTAGTTAAACACTGGAACAAACTACCTGGGAGGGAGTGGGTGTAGAATCTCTGTCATTTTTGAGGAGATAGGGATTGAAGAACAGGTTAGACAAAGATCTGTCAGAGAGGCTAGATAATACTTAATCCTTCCTTAGCGCAGAGGACTGGACTGGATGACCTACTGAGGTCCCTTCCAGTCCTACATTTCTATAAATCTATAATAACCAAAAATGTTAATCAACTTTACGGTCTATAAAATCATGACTGGTGTGGAAAAAGTAAATAAGGAAAACTTATTTACTTGTTCCCATAAGATAAGAACTTGGGTCACCAAGTGAAATTAATAAGTAGCAGGTTTAAAACAAACAAAAGGAAGCTTTTCTTCACTCAGCACACAATCAACATGTGGAACTCCTTGCCAGAAGATGTTGTGAAGACTAGGACTTAACAGGGTTCAAAAAAGAGCTAGATGGATTCATGGAGGTTAGGTCCATCAATGGCTATTAGCCAGAATGGGTAGGAATGGTGTCTCTAACATCTGTCTGGAAATGGATGACAGGAGAGGGATCATGTGATGATGACCTGCTGTGGGCACTCCCTCAAGGGCATCTGGCATTGGCCACTGTCAGCAGACTGGATACTGGGCTAGATGGACCTTTGATCTGACCCAGTATGTCCGTTCTTATGTTCTAACTCTTAATGTGATTTGAAATATCTTTTCCCTTGGTTTCTTTGGAATATAGCAAACTTGGGAACATTATCATATTTGAACCAATTTAACTATTCTCTCATTTTAGTGAGAGCCTCTTCTCGACCCATATTTTGTAACTTGAATACAGGGGAAAAATCAATTTTTCTAGTATCCAATATGTAGTACTTTATGTAGCTTACACTAAATTTCCCTTTTAATTATAATTTGTTACAGGATATCTGTTAATTGTCATGTTAACTAAACCAAACTCAAATGTGTGGCACATTTTTGTGGTGTGTGTATCATAGGAAACAGATGTTAAACACCACAACTAACCAAAAATACAGGAATAGAAAATGTGACATGTTCAACCTGGCTGAGCTAATGTTACTTCTGGAACCATGATATCTGCATTTTCTGTATCTTTTAAATTATTGAATATGAATGTTTCACATGCACAATATCATTTCATTTAATGCTTTCTCTATGAAAGATTCTCTGTGCTACAAGTTAAATGTTTAAATGGTCCTGAATGGAACTCAAATTTGCATCTCCTTGATGTGCATGTGCTGGGGATGATTGTTTCCACTAAAAACAACAAGGAGTCCAGTGGCACTTTAAAGACTAATAGATATATTAGGGTACTAGAACATAAGCTTTTGTGAGCTGATACCCTAATAAATCTGTTAGTCTTTAAAGTGCCACTGGCCTCCTCGTTGTTTTTGCTGAAACAGACTAATATAGCTATCTCTCCAAACCATGCCTTCTACTGTGTCTCTGTTGCTACTTCTTTTAAAACAGTTTTCTGCAATGCCGGACTTGCAGGTGTGTGTGGTTTTTCACTGTGATTTTTGTACTTTTTACATGAGGTTAAAGGGGAAATGCAAACTCTTGAGGGGGCATATAAAGAAATTATATGTCATGTGGGGAAAATTATACTTGTTATACCATATTGAAGAATAGCAAGATTATAGATGCTTTCCTCTTTCTAATATTCTTACTTTTTTCATTTTTTTACCCAGTGTAGTCAATTGCCCATCTTGTTTCATGGATCTTTTGTACATGAACATCTAGAGAAGCATTTTTTGAAATAGAAAAATGATAGTAAAATAAAAATCTGCAGAGAAGATCACCAACAGGCGAGCTTGGAGGGTGCGGGTGGAGGTAGATTTTATGTTGTTGGTGTCTCTTTAAAATGGTATCTTAATTTTCAGGTTTCAATAGAAAAATAAGAAATGCAGACAGCCTAAAAGGTTAAGGTTAAGAGGTTGCTCTGTTTTTGTAGGGAGTGTTTGGCAGTTGAAAGGAAGAGGAATCTTTGTTAACTGCTATGGGGAAGAGCTCCCCTGTTGGTGTGGAGTTGGTTTTTATTGGTAACAAGTTTTGGTACTTTGAAGAAGGGTCAGTGCTCTTGTTACTGACAGGATGGAACATGAAGGCTCTCACCAGTGAAAAGAAGCATTTTGCCCCATCCTATCCCCCTCTGGGGGAGAATTTATTTGTGTGCGCACTTTATTTGTCCTTATCGTACGAGTTCTTCAAGCTGTTAGAGCAGTGGTCACCAACCAGTAGATCAGGATCTACTGGTAGATCTTGGAGCCTCTGACAGGTGATCCTGACAGGTTTGGCCAACGGGCTACCAAGCACAGCATTTCAGCTGCCTTTCCACTCACTGCGGCACACCTCCTACCCTTTGCCTTAGAGCTGCCTTCTCCTCCCACCCCCAGCCTCCTGCTTGCTGTGCAGAGCAGGGGAGGAAGGCGTTGTACAGGGCGCTTATGTCAGGGTACTCCCCTCCCACCCTATATTCTGTCGCCATAGAATGGAGATGGGGCACAACAGGGCTTGGGATGGAAGAAGTTCTTTGGCTGCTTTTGGGCATGGTGCAAGGCCAGGGCAGGGGTGAGCCTGTCTTAGCCCCACTGCACCACCACCCAGGAGCCACTGCGGTAAGCAGTGCCCACCTGGAGCCAGTTCCGAACCCCTGCCCCAGTCATGAACTCACTCTGGCGCTCCAAGCCACTGCCCCAGCCCTGAGCCCTGTGTACCCAAAGTCTCTTACAGAGCCTGTACCCTGAGCCCCCTCCTGCACTTCAACTCTTTGCCCCAGGCTCAGCTCAGAGCCCCTCTCACACTCCAGATCACTTAGCCGAAGACCAGATCCTGTGCCCCAAACCTCTGCTCCTGCCTGGTGTAAGGGAGGGAGAATGGCAAAGGGAGAGAGGACAGAGTGAACAGAGGCAGGGCCTTGAAGAGGCACGAAGGAGGCGGGCAGGTTATTTGGGCTTGAGCTAGATCACGGATTGCACTTAAATTAAAAAAGCTGATCTGGGAGTGTTTAAAAAGGTTGGAGACCACTGTGTTAGAGGCTCATTAATTAGATGTCTCAGACTAGGTACAGCAAACAAAATGCCAGTCCTCGCAGCATTCCATGCCCTATTAAAAGTCCGGCGCACTTCTGGGAAAGCAACAATCGTTATTCACGAACCTTATTATTCCTGGCAATGTGAAGCTCTTGTGCTGGTTTTTGAAGATGGATCAGGCAGATTTTCCTCTCTTTCTGCACACCAAGAAGCCATG
Organism: Rafetus swinhoei; assembly: GCA_019425775.1. NCBI lineage: Eukaryota > Metazoa > Chordata > Testudines > Trionychidae > Rafetus > Rafetus swinhoei. The sequence goes on from CM033427.1 coordinate 64,991,629, forward strand.
ATAAAGACCAAAGACCCAAAATCCAGGCTGGATTCCAGATTCCATAAGTTTGGAATTTGACTTTTTTTTTGTCATTTTGGTGATATGCAAATGTTTTGTTAATTATAGTAAAAAAAAAAAATACCTTTTTTCCTTTTCAGCTTCTTCAGCGTATATGAGTTCATCATCTGGAAGAAAAAACTCTTTAAACACATACACCCCTGCAAAAATCCAACCAACACCACTTGCATCCTTGCCTGAGAGGCTAGCAATAGAGAAACCAGACTTCTGTAAGTAACATCTGTCACAGAGGCAGAAACGCTAATTATTTTTGCTTAAATATATCCAATAGGTATTCAAGATGCAAAGATGTATTACACATTGGGATAGTGTGTTATCTATCAGTGGAATCATTTCTTCAAGAATGTTATGAAATAGCTCCCCTATCCTTGTACTTGGAATCACTCAGTCATAAAATAGATTCATTATAGCACTGCACAGAGACTTTAAAAATAACACTACAATAGTGATGGCTGAAGTCTCCATAGACTGTAGATGTAGTGTGTTCTAGTGCACTGGTTTTCAAACTTTTTTTTCTCATGACCCAGTTGAAGAAAATTATTGATGCCCATGACCCAATATAAGTTGTCTAAAGTGTAGGCTCTAGGGTAGGGCTGAGGATGATAGCTTCAGCTTTGGGGCTGGGTCAGGGCTGCAGAACGGAGGGGCTAACCTTGAGCAGATCCCAGTAAGTGGTGCAGCAGGGATGCTAAGGCAGACTTCCTGCCTGTCCTGGTATTGCAGGCCATGCTGTGTCCCAGAAGAAGCCATCAGCAGGTCCTAGCCAGTGGGACTGCAGAGTTAGTGTTCAGGGCACGAGCAGTGCACGGAGCCCTTTGCACTCTTATGCCCAATGCCCTCACTTAGGAGGCGGGCCTACTGTTGGCAGCTTCAGGGGTGCAGGTCAGTCTACAGTGCCAGGACAGGCAGGAAGCTGAGCACCCCGAAGCGATGAGACCCAGTGCTTGACATTCCATGTCCCAGTACAGGGTCACAACCCATAGTTTGAAAACCACTGCTCTAGTGGTTAAACACAGACTTTCAGATTGACTGCCACCAGGTTAATGGAGTACAATCCGCAGTTAGGACTGCACTTCCAGATTCCTTAGGCTCATGGCAGTTGAACAGTTTGGGGGTTTTTGTTTGTTTTGGGATTTCTGTTTGTTTTGGGATTATTTTTTTTTTTGTTAATACAGGCAGCACACACGTTTTGATGATGAAGGCAGTGCAAATGTTCTATGTGTCTGTAGAAATCTAGCGTGTCTTCATGATGGTCCTAATACAAAAGTATAATCAAGCTTGCAAAGGGAATTAAAACCAATAGTAAAAGGTTTTACAGCCATATAAATAGGAAGAAAACAAAAAAAAGAAGTGGGACCGCTAATCACTGAGGCTGGAGTGGAGGTTAAGGATAATCTAGGCATGGCCCAATATTTAAACAAATACTTTGCTTCAGTCTTTAATGAGAACTTAGGGATAATGGCAACATAACAAATGGGAATAAGGATATGGAGGTAGATATTACCAAATCCAAGGTAGAAGCTAAACTCGAACAGCTTAATGGGAGTAAATTGGCAGGCCCAGATAATCTTCATCCAAGAATATTAAGGAACTGGCACATGAAATTGCAAGTCCATTAGCAAAAATCTCTAAACTCAGGGGTTGTACCATTTGACTGAAGAATTGCTAATATAGTTCCTATTTTTAAGAAAGGGAAAAAAAGTGACCTGGGTAACTATAGGCCTCTTAGTTTGACATCTGTAGTATGCAAGGTCTTGGAAAAATTTTTGAAGGAGAAAGTAGTTAGGGACACTGAGGTTAATGGCAATTGGGACAGATTACAACATGGTAGATCGTTTACAAAAGGTAGATCATTTCAAACCAACCTGATCTCCTTCTTTGAGAAAGTAACAGATTTTTTAGATAAAGGTAATGCAGTCGATCTATTCTACCTCGATTTCAGTAAGGCATTTGATACAGTACCACATGGGGAATTATTGGTTAAATTGGAAAAGATGGGGATAAGGAACTGGTTAAAGGGGAGACTATAGCGGATCATACTGAAAGGTCAACTGTCAGGCTGGAGGGAGGTTACTAGCGGAGTTCCTCAGGGATCCGTTTTGGGACCAATTTTATTTAATCTTTTTATTACTGACCTCGGCACCAAAAGTGGGAGTGTGCTAATAAAGTTTGTGGATGACACAAAGTTGGGAGGTATTGCCAATTCAGAAAAGGATTGGGATATCATACAGGAAGATCTGGATGGTCTTGTAAATTGGAGTGATAGTAATAGGATGAAATTTAATAGTGAGAAGTGTAAGGTTTAGGGATTAATAACAAGAATTTTAGTTATAAGCTGGGGACACATCAGTTGGAAATAACAGAAGAGGAGAAGGACCTCGGAGTCCTGGTTGATCACAGGATGACTATGAGCCGCCAATGTGACATGGCCGTGAAAAAGGCTAAAAAGGTTTTGGGATGCATTAGGCGAGGAATTTCCAGTAGAGATATGGAGGTGTTAGTGCCGTTATACAAGGCATTGGTGAGACCTCATTTGGAATACTGTGTGCAGTTCTGGTCTCCCATATTTAAGAAGGATGAATTCAAACTGGAACAGGTACAAAGAAGGGCCACTAGGATGATCCGAGGAATGGAAAACCTGTCTTATGAAAGGAGACTCAAGGAGCTTGGCTCGTTTACCTTAATCAAAAGAAGGCTGAGGGGAAATATGATTGCTCTCTTTAAATATATTAGAGGGATAAATACCAGGAAGGGAGAGGAATTATTTAAGCTCAATACCAATGTGGACACAAGAACAAATGGATATAAACTGGCTATCAGGAAGTTTAGACTCAAAATTAGACGAAGGTTTCTAACCATTAGAGGAGTGAAGTTCTGGAACAGCCTTCCAAGGGAAGCAGTGGGGGCAAAAGACCTGTCTGGCTTCAAGATTAAGCTAGATGGGTTTATGAAGGGAATGGTTTGATGGGATAACACAATCTTGGTAATTAATTGACCTTTCACTATCAGTGGTAAATAGACCAATGGTGGGATGATAGGAGTTACTATAGAGAACTTTTTTTGGGGTGTCTGGTTGGTGAGTCTTGCCCACATGCTCGGGGTTCAGCTGATCGCCATATTTGGGGTCGGGAAGGAATTTTCCTCCAGGGTAGATTGGCAGAGGCCCTGGAGGTTTTTCGCCTTCCTCTGTAGCATGGGGTACAGGTCACTTGCTGGAGGATTCTCTGCATCTTGGGGTCTTTAAACCATCGTTTGAGGACTTCAATATCTGAGATATAGGTGAGAGGATTATTCCAGGAGTGGGTGGGTGAGATTCTGTGGCCTGCATTGTGCAGGGGGTCAGACTAGATGATCATAATGGTCCCTTCTGACCTTAAAGTCTATGAGTCACCATGTATTAAATAAATCAGGAGAGAGAAAAGGATCATTCCACCCATACAGGTGAAGGATTGAGTAGTGTTCCACTATTCCTAATAGTTCCATAAGTTTAGATTTTATTTGTGATGGGTTAGACTTGGGAAGGCTTTACCATTTGATATTGATCGAATTCATTGTTTCCCTCTACATTCTTAAAGAGCTAAAATGTAGATGCATTAATAGCCTTAGAGCTGTGGTGGGCAACCTGCAGTCCAGTGAGGCTCCATCTGTGGCCCACCCTCTGACTGTCCTCCTCCCCCGGCCCTGCTGTGCCTCTCGTGCACCAGAGCCCTGATCTTCCTGCTTCTCCCCTCTCTCTCTCCCATCATTTTGGGAGGATCCACCAATCACCTGATTTGTGCTCTGTCCCAGCTAAAAATACCAAACTGAAACTGCCTGATCTCTTCAGTTTATACTAGAAATTTACTACAACACGTTTTTTTAATTGTTTGGCTTAAGTGTATACGTAAATCTGTTTAAAAACACTGTCAAGAACAATTTGTAAAAACTTTCCTTTATTTGTACTATAGCTCTGAGAAGTTTGAAAATACTTTTTCCTACCAACTTCCTACCTCTTAATTAGACAGATAAAAATTGTTTTCTGTGTCTGTCAAGCCAGTTCAGATCACTGTATTTTTTAAAATGTGTTCCCTCTTCTGTCTGTCTGACTTCTATATGAGCAGATATTGGAGGGTTCTGCCAACAGTTGCTGTTGGTAGGTTTATTTTTGCCATCTGTGGCAGACTATTGAATTTCAAGAGTGAATTGCTCAGCACATTGTAACAATATCAAAGTAGGTCTAATTTTAAACATCTCAGTAACATAGTATTTTGCATAGTGATTATGATGGGTAATTTCATTTCAGTTTACAGGAAGATTGATATAAATTTTAATATTGACCTTTCTTATCAGTGTGTCTTGTTTGCTTATCTGCAGCTACCAGTGAGCTGTCCTGTGACATGCCTGATGTTACACCATCTCCTAAAGATTTTAGCTTGATGTAAAATTTGGTGATGAAACCCTTACTGAGAAGAAATGAAGAACCTTCAGACAAAATTTGAAGCATCTTTGTTAAAAACAATCTTCAGTATGCATTTATAATCGTAGAAAAGCAAACTAAGTGTTGATTCAACTCTCCACAGCCATTCATGTCTGTCTCTATCTTGGTGCACTTACCTGTATATAAATTTCAGTTCTCTTAACTAGTGCACACTTTGTATATATTCTGCAGAAAGGTTTCTTCTCCTTTTCTAAAATATTTAAGACAAAGAGGCTTACTCAGCAGTTTAAGGAATTGCACAACTTTAGTGAAAAAGCTGCATACCAGGATTTTCAATGTCTGTTTACTATATATGTATACTACGCAAAAAAAAAAAAAAAAAAAAAACCCACCACCCCAATCCCATGGTATGTATTATAGTGGCACTCATAGCAACATTGTAGTTGTCATTATAAACTTCTATTTTAGGGAGTTTATAATGTGACTGTGGTTTTTTCCCCTGGGCTAAAATTTGCCGCACCTCATCTTAGCTAGGAGCATTTTTAATTGAATACATTTCCAAAGAAATCACTTGGCTCTTTGAGTTAAAAAGTGCTGTTTGCATTTGAATTTTTAATACCATACATGCTGCAGTAACTAAGCACAATGGAGTGAATTAAGGATGGTGCATTTTCACTTTGAATCTCCTTGTTTTTTTTGTGTTTTACATCAGACCCCTAATGTTTTAATATACATTTTATTTTGTTTAATAGCCATAGTTATATATGGTATGTCTGGATATCCTCCTACAGAAAAGATCTGTTTATATATTTTCGTATTCTGTGAAATTCTTTTGTTTACTGAAAAGATGCCTTTATTTGCTACATAGGTTTGTTTTTAAAAAAAAAAAAGTTGTTTACAAAAAGACCACAATAAAAAACAGGGTTTTATGAATTAATTACAGTTGGTCTGGTAATAAATTACCCTAGAAACTAATTATCCCATCTGTAGGTGGTGCGTCCTACCACCCTTTCATATTAAAGAGAAATTGTAATGTTACCAGAATGGTTTCAAAGTTTATCTGAATACTTGGGCTTCAGCATTTTCTGCAGTGTTCACACCATTGTCATTCTAATTGCAGCTGTGATCAACAGCTCTCATTAAAACGAAGACTTTATTACAGTTATGAGAAGCTTTAGCAACTCAGATTATGCTTTTAAGTGGTTAGATTTTGTAGAATAATCATCCAGGTTCAGCAGTTTTGTGCTTGCATCTGTGGCATTTAGAATTATAGTATGTTCAAAATATAATTGCCCACTTAAATTCAAGTGGCTGGTTATTAATAATTACTTTATAAACTGCGGGTTAGACATATTTCCAGTTTAAATTACAAGAGATTTAGCATCAAAAATATTTTAAGCATAAGAGTTTTCCTTTCCTTATTAAGCAATTCTTAGTGTAACTACAATTACACTATGATCTTGCCACAGAGTCTGTACACATTTTTAAATAGGTCACATGTGAAATGGCTTTCTAGAAAATAGCCTAAGTGCTGACTAAATAAATGATACCAAAAACATAAAGGGTTCATAGCTGTAGATTTCAAACATTTCCTTTTCTATAATGTTACCATGTAGTATGGACAATGTTTGTCTTGCACACATTTGAATGTACACATCATGTTTACTTTTTTTTAAAAAAACCCATATCATTCCAGTCAACCAAAGCTCTGATATAACAATTTTGATTAGCTCCTAAATAAAAACAAAGTCAATGGCTAATTTAATGTCTATTCTGCTTTTTCATGAATAGATAGTATCTGACTTTCAGTATATTTACCTGCTTTTCTGCTTTTATCCCAGTGCAAAAAGCTGAAATATAACATGTTTAGAAATAGGAATTTGAGGAAGATTTGGAGGCAGTCAGGTATATCATCATTAAAAGCAGTCCTCTGAAACAGGCACAGGGAAAACACTTATCTCCCCCCCGTCTGCAATTCATTGCATTTGAGTGCACTGCTGCACCTATGCAGAGATCCTTTGAGATACATATGGGCACAGCTGACCCATCTTTATGTAGCAGACTAAAGGATCACAGACTACAGTTGCTCAGACATGGAAAGGAAAAGCAATTAAGACAAGATATAGTCAAATCAAAAGTAAGAAAACAACTTCCAGAGAAACAAATGTGTACAATTTCCTTTAGTCCAAAAGAAGAAAAGGAGAGTTGAAATAAACAAAACTTATCCAAACACTCTACTTGTGAAATTTTAAAATACTTAGATAGCTTTTGCCTGGTGTAGGTGACACACATATGTTTTTAAATAAATTGTAGGGTCGGTTACAGTACATTTGATGGCTACATTTACCAAAATGTACATATATATACTCCAGACTCATGGTATCCTGTCATGAGATGTTGCATGTGAAACTTAGAGGTGGACTGCTTTGTTGTTTGATAGAGATAAACTGAAAATCCAGATTTATAACATAGTACATTCAGTCTTCAACTGTACGGCAGCTCTGGTCCTTCCACAAGTAAAGAATGTTTCAAAATCAGTTTTAGAAACCCCAGTCACGCACTTACTATCTTTAATCAGTGACTGGGGGTTTTCATCTCTTCCATAAAACTAGAAGCACGGTTTGATGTGGAGTATGACCAAAAGAATCAAAGAAAATTACTATTCCTTGTGTCTGTTTCTTGCTCCATTTTGATGGAATACAATAGTTAGAGGAAGCCAAAAGCACAAAGATGTGCTTCAGCTGTAATAAAATCTCTCAGGAGCCACAGATGGGGAGCTCCAATGTGTCTGCTCCCAGACCAGTGGGATGATGATTACTGGACTGCTTTTTTGGGGCCTTCATATCCCTTCCATAGCATACCATAACAACTCCAAGACACACATGCAACAGTAGATCAGTCCTTTCAGCTCCTGGGACTCAGCAAAATGGACCATCCTCACCAAGCAACAACTCTTAAGAGGTAAATCCAATATTCCCTCTGAATTTATCAATGTGATCCATCTTTAAAAAAGGGAACAGAGAGAGGCCACCTATGCTAGAGCTCATTGGGACTTCATGAGAAATGAGAAAGGGGTGGATGGTAGGGACCCCCTGAAGACACACAACTGCCAGAGGGCAGGAAGACAAGTGGGGAGTGATTAATCAAAAGCAGCAGAGGTATAGGATGATAAGAGAGGGCTGACGTTTGGCTAAGAGGAGGATGCTGGACACATCCATAAGAGCAATTTCAGCGCAGGGAAGGTGGTGAAAGCCTGGATGGAAGGGATTAAGTTCTGGGTTCTCTCATTCACTAGGGTTCCAATCTTGAGATTATATTCCATTTTAACCCCTAGAAAATGCCTCCTGGATAGTCCTTGGGTCATGCTCCCATATCAAGAGCTGGTAATTGGAGAGAATTTAAACTGACCTGTGAGTAACTCCTTTTTAAGAAGAAATATATTAATGACTGGTACTTGAAGAACTGACTTTTGAGGGAGGTTGTGGCCAGGGATTTGTTTTGTTCTGTTTCCTGGAAGACCCGCTTTTGGATGACTGGTTTAGTTGGTAAATTCAAAAAGAGGAAGAGGAGAAGGTTTTGTTTCTTCTCTAGCTGTTTCCATTTATCCTGGAGTTTGTTTTGTTTAAATATGTACAGCTTCATAAGATGTACCCATATCTAAGCTCCTTTTAAGGACAAAGCGTAACTTCAGTAGATGTTCCTGAATACAAGTTGTACCTCCCTTAACTGGAACTCCCTGGTTCGGCAACATCTGTGGTCCGGCATGGACCATGGATGTTCATGGACCACAGAGCCCAGGAAGAGGGAGGTCTGGTGGTGGGGCAGGAGCGCCATGAGGGGCACAGGCAACTCAGCCAGAAGGCCCAGTGAGGGGGGCAGGAGGAAGGATGGGTGGCATGGCAGGGAGTTCTAGTCCCAGCAGAGCTCCCTGGCCCCAATGGCTGGGAAGCTCTAGCCTATTTGCAGCCTTTGGCCCCAGTCAGGGAGCTCCGGCCCCAGCGGCAGCCAGGGAGCTCTGGCACCTTCCCCAGCCATGGAGCTCTGGCTTGAGTGGCTGGGGATTTCCAGCAGCAGCCACGGAGCTCTGACCTGGGCCACAGAGCTCTGGCCCTAGCCGCAGAGTCAGGTGGCAGTGGAGCTGTGCCCCATCTGCACAGCTCTGGCCGTGGCGCTCCGGCCCGCTACTGCTGGGGCCAGAGCACCTGGGGGACTGAGGCAGCAGCTGGGGCAGGCTGGAGCCCTAGCCTGGTGGCAGCACAGCCACAAAGGGAAGAACTTTCCCTGGTTCGGCAAATGCCCTCATTCAAGTCCAGTTAGGTCCTGAGGGTGCCTGACCAGCGAGGTCCAACCTGTAGTAGTTCCTTGACTAACTTTTCTGCCTTTCCAAAAAAGAGTCCTCTGCTGTTCTGAAATATTGCAAATAATAGAATGAAAGGGTGATGTCCTGGATACATCTTTTTGGATAGTTGAAGTCTAAAAAGAGGTTCAATTTAATGATTTATTAAATTTATTAAAATAAAAAAGTGAATGATTTAAAAAAAGCATATTCTAGTACACCACACTGAGTTGGTGTTGAACATGGATACTATCTTATTCTGAAACATAATGGTCCTGCAGCCAAGTGGAGTGCAATGCATTTATAGTCCATCCCCTTATGAGTCTAGCAAGATGCCAGCCAAAAATCTCAGCTATAGCTTCTAATTACATGTTACCTTAACTGCATGTGTCCCTGCCTCATTCTGTGAAAGAACATAGGGTCTTATAAAAAAAAAGTAGCATGTGTTCACACTGATTGCACTGTACGAGGGTGAAGTGTGTAGACCACCTCACACCTTTCTTTTAGGTTCTGCACTTTACAATCTCTAATCTTTTAAGCTTTTTGTAATGTAGTGTTCTCAGTTTGTCAGATCATTGTAAAACTGTCAAATGTCTAATCATTAAACCTTCACCACTGCTAAGCACCTGTGTTGACGGTCATGGTAACTAGCTATCATCCATATGTTTTTTGAGTCATAGTATTTGTAGGCACATGGACTAGTGAAATATTTTAAACAATACATAAGCCTGAACCAAAATCTAAACAATTTAAACTTTGAGAGTTCAAGTACAGCTCAGAAATTAATTTTTAAACAGGAGTCATGTTTAAATAGAAGAGGTTTAGACTGAAAGCAATGGAAGAGCTATTCTATAAGGCAGGCATTTCTGTTGCATTTGAAATAAAATGGAACAGGTGAAAAGTAGAAGCCTGGAGATCTTTACCTCATCTAGGTTGAATGATATATAGTGAATCCATGGCGGGGGGGGGGCATGATACAGCCCCCAGGCCAGATCCGACCCACCAAGCCATTTGATCCAGCTTGCCCTGCTGAGGTGCTGAGGCTGTTCAAAACAGCTGGCGGCTCCCCTCTGCCAGGGTTGTGCAGCACCTAGAATGATCCAATTGTTTTAAACAGCGAGGCGCAGCCCTGGCAGGAGGGTGGGGTGAGAGACTTTGCGCACTCCCTCACCCCTAGGCCATGATTGGCCTTGGGGCAGGAGAGTGCACGAAGTCTCCTCTATCCCTTTCCCCCTCTCCCTGCTAGGGGTGTGTGGAATGTAGAGGGAGTCACCAGCTGTTCTTCGTCGAGTAGTGTCCCCGAAGGTGCTCCACTCGAGGTGCTGGGCTCGTCCTGGTGCTGCAAACCGGAGGATTTTTGCTAGCAGTAGCCCTACCGGACCGTGCATGCGTCACTGCTGCCTTGCGCCGCTCAGCTGAGCGCGGTCCGGTCTTGTCAGTTTCCTTTCGACCGGCCACAGACGGAGTTTGGACACGCTCCCCCTCCTGTCTGAGGAGAAAGGGAGATTAGTTCTAGAAAGTTACCCTGTTTCTTCATAGTTTATTAGTGTTAGAGTAGTTGTTCTTAGTAGTTATAGTTTCGTTCAATTTAAAAAAAAATCTTTTTTCTTTGTACTAAGTTAAGTTGTTCAGAAGCCTTAACAAGGAACTATGCTAAGATCTCCTGGTTTTAAGAAGTGCACCCAGTGTCAGGATGCCATGCCAGCATCGGATGGGCACTGTTGAAGCAAAAATGCTCCTCTCTGTTTAGGCAGCTAACAAACAGCTTTATTAATTAATAAAGCACAGCATGAGCCAAACGTGGTCCCAGCAAAGCCAGGCCCAGTAAGGCTGGCTAATACAATCAATCCTAGTATTTTATACCCTTAACCAAACAAGTCTGATGCCAGGGCATTCCATCAAAACAAACTTCAAAGAGAAATTGTTATCAGCACAGAAAGAAACAGGTTTTTAGGGAGTTTGAGCTTCAGCTCAAAATAGTTCATTAACACATTCCAACAGCCCATCCTCCTGGCCTTTCTCACATTGGTGAAGGTCAGTTAACTTTCTAGTGTACGTGCAGAAGCGAGAAACTTAAATGGCTTCTGTTATATGAAGTGGCTTCTAGCTAAATATGAAATGGTTTCTACAGCACTCACGGTGCATTAAATGTCTCGGGGACGGACATGTCCTGCTAAAGTGCATTCACTGCACAAAATTGACTGCGCGTGCCAGGTGCAACTGGGAGCTGAGGCTGAGGTAAAGCCCTCCAGCCCGCCAAGATGTCTCAATCCCCCTCCGCTGCCTCAGGGATGCATGAGGCTCGCCCACCCACTGAAGAGACTTCCCACAGGACTCCTAAGTCCTCTGCGAGGGTAAGCGCGGGTGACAGACCAGAAACCTCTGGCGTGCTGCCGAGGCATCCCGTGGAGAAAACGGGCAAGGGCCGTAGCTCTTCTGCCCCAACCTAGCCCGCATCAAGGACCTGATACCGACACCTACAAAAGGGTCGTGGGCTGAGTTGGCGCTGGCAACGGCTCCAACGGCCGTTTTGAAGCTGGCAATGGCCGCCCCGGCACCAGCTTTCTTGGCGCATGTGCGGACAAGCGCAGCTGTGCCGGCACCCACAGCAGCGGTGCCAGTGGCTTCATCCCCGCTCTCCTCAATACCGGAGGCTCCGGCACCGGCATCATGCAGCCCTCGGCACTGGCATTGCCTCCCCCAGTTCCACAGTCTGCTACTCCAGCGGCACCAATCCTTCAGCCAAACAGCACTCAGGCTATGGAGACTACTTCACTGCCCGCCAGCCCATTGCAGACAGCACTGTCCTCGCCTCTTAACTCCTCAGTGCCAACCAAGGCACAACGCAAGTCAGGACGGGTCCGAACACCATCGCTCACCCCAGACTGGGCTGTTTTCTCCTGGACCCTTGTCACTCACCTCGTCCTACTCTGGCAGTCATCACCGTGCTCATTGTTATGCCCCAACCAGAGACCCTTACTACAGGTCACATCGTCACTCACCACCACGAAGATATCGAGCGCATTACTCTCGATCTCCCTCCCGCTACTCCATGAGATCTATTTCACCAAGGTCTTCAAGACCCTCAGGATATTCACGTCGGTACGGAACACTTAGAGGGTATTATCCAAGATGCTCACCGGGTTCATACCATCACAGACGGTCTTACGACTGTTACTATGATGACCGTCATTCCTCACTTGGCAGGAGGTACCCGCGTTCACTATCCCTGCGTTCCAGTAGACCGGTGTCTCCACACCGTGCACCATTAGAATCCCACCCTTCGGCAGCTCCACCAACTCCTGCGGAGGACACTGCCTCGATCCATACCCATGAGGGACAGCAAGACAACCACACTCCAAGCCGAGAACCTCTGAGCCCTGATTCCCCTGCCGACCACTCCTCTTCGTAGCCAGACGATGCAGTCTTCCCCGGGGAATTATCTCCAACAGAAGACCACAAGCAATTTCAGGAGCTCTTTAAGAGTGTTGCTCAATCTCAGAACATTCAAACTACGGACGTTCAACAAAAAACAGCATCCTTTACTAAAGAGCTTGCAACCTTCCCAGAAATCAAAGTTGGCGCTTCCCTTTGATGACGCCATTTTGGAAATTGCCAACAACATCTGGCAGACTCCAGCTACTTCCTTACCAACCAATAAACAGTCAGACAAGAAATATTTTATAAACCAGAAGGGCATGGAGTTCTTGTTTACTCACCCCCAGCCCAATTCGCTCGTCATGGATGCCGCACAACAAAGGTCCAAGACAGCACAGACTAAAAATACCGCAAATGACAAGGAGGCCAAACGCCTAGACATTTTAGGCAGAAAAGTGTACTCTTCCGCCAGTTCAGCTCTAAGAATGTGTAATTACGCAGGTTCCCCTCGCTAATCAAGATTTTGACAATTCAAAATTAGTTCCTCTTTCAGAACATTTACCGGACTCGAAGCATCGAATTCTAAAGGTGGTAATACAGGAGGGCTACACAACAGCCCGAACAGCGTCGCAGATCGCACTTGACACTGCCAACGCAGCGGCTCATGCCACAGCTACTGCTGTAGTCATGCGTCGTGTGTCCTGGTTACATCAAGCTGCTGCCCCGAAAGATCATCTAAACAAGGTAGAAGACTTACCCTTTGATCGCCAGTCACTCTTTGCTCAATCCACCGATCAGGCATTTCACTCGGGCAAAGACTCACGCACGACATTGCGAACGCTGGGGATGTACATGCTTCCCTATAGATGCAAGAGATACATGCCCTATAACAAACAGAGGCCCTTCTCTTATGCAACACCTCGGGCTAGACCATACGAACAGCAGAGGCCAAGACAACGTCCGCAAAAGCGACGGCAACAACCTAACAAAGCACCCGTTCACCAGCAGGGTCGGCAGCAGGTTTGACAGGTTGGTTGAAGCTACAACAAGAGGTCTCTCGTCTGCTTACCATAGGAGCAGTGGAGAGGGTGCCAACTCAATTTCGCGGGAAAGGTTTTACTGTCGTCTCGTTACTTCCTCACCCGGAAGAAATCGGGAGGTTGGAGGCCTATCCTGGACCTACGTCGGCTCAACCGTCACCTGCGGAAACAAAAATTCAAGATGGTCACGTTAGCCTCTATCATCCCAGCTCTAGACAAAGGGGATTGGTTCGCGTCCCTCGAACTACAGGACGCCTATTTTCATATAACAATACATCCGGCCCACAGGAGGTTCCTTCGGTTTATAGTGGGAGCCGACCATTACCAGTACCGAGTGTTACCTTTCGGACATTCAGCAGTGCCATGAGTTTTTTCCAAGACCCTGGTGGTGGTGGCGGCTTACCTTTGTCGCCTCGACATCATGATCTTTCCGTATTTGGACGATTGCCTATTAAAGGCCCCCATGCTCAATGAAGCTACATGGGCAGTTACCACTACCGTGACGGTGTTTGAGACTCTTGGGCTCATAATCAACTTTGAGAAGTCCTCCCTGACACCGAGTCATGAACTAGAGTTCATCGGTTCAAGACTCGATTCCCTGACCGCAAGGGCGTACTTATCCATGAAGAGGTTCCAACTAATCTGGGTTTTGGTACAGACTGTATCAATTTCTCCCAAATCCCTCATACTTACCTGTCTACAGCTGCTCAGCCATATGGCGGCCACCACATATGTGGTACCACATATGTGGTACCACACACGAGACTCCATCTGTGCAGCCTTCAACATTGGCTGTTCACTGTTTATACACCCAGTGCACACAACACAAACAGGACAGTTTCTATTCCCAAACACGTCAGGACCTCGCTGGTATGGTGGGACAACCCCAAGAATATGTTAACGGGGTCCCCTTTCACAGCCAGAAGCCTTCACTGCAGATCACAACGGATGCTTCCCTGCTCGGCTGCGGTGCCCATTTGCAGGAACATCAAGCTTAGGGTCTCTGGATGCCCCAAGAATCCCTGCAACACATAAACTTCCTCGAGTTACGAGCAGTGTTCAACGCTTGCAAGCATTTTCTCCATATCATTCAAGGCCTTACGATCCAGATTCTCACTGACAACATATGCACAGTGTATTATATCAACCATCAAGGAGGCGCACGTTCACGCCCTCTCTGTGCAGAAGCCGTACGTTTTTGGAACTGGGTGAATCAGCAGGGTATTACCTTGACCACATCATACCTTCCCGGCAAGGACAATGTTATCGCCAACACCCTCAGCAGGCACTTCCTTCCCCAACACGAATGGGAGTGACACAACGAAGTCGTTCGCAGCCTTTTCCAACTCTGGGGGTTCCCCGATATAGACCTCTTCGCCACCCGTCACAACAGGAAGTGCCATCAGTATTGCTCACGGGCGGGCGTCGGCACAGATTCCTTGGGGGATGCCTTCCTGCTCGATTGGAGTCACCACCAACTGCTATACGACTTTCCCGCTCATCCCAAGGGTGCTGGAGAAAATAGCATTGGAAGGTTCAACAGTAATTTTGATTGCGCCTTTCTGGCCCCGACAAACGTGGCTTACACAACTATCAAGAATGTCGGTGGCCCAGCCACAATGACTACCGAGGCGGTTCAACTTACTATCTCAGGAACGTGGTACAATGATCCACCCGCACATCGAGCGCATGCACCTGAAAGCGTGGTTCCTAGCTGGCTCCAAGGGCATGAGTTGATCTGTTCTCAGGAGGTGAAGCACATGCTGATTAACAGCAGGTGACACACTACTCGCAAGACTTACCTTCAGAAATGGTACCGGGTCCAGTCTTGGTGTTCAGCAAGAGATCTCGACCCTCTCTCCTTACGTATTCAACAGGTGCTAGATTATATTCTGCACCTAAAGGCGGCAGGGTTGGCAATTCCTTCCCTCAGAGTGCATTTGGCGGCAATTTCGGCCTTCCGTCTTCCTGTCAACAGTTATTCGGTGTTTGCACATCCTCTCACCAAAAGGTTTTTAAAGGGGCTCGACAACCTATATCCGGCTCACAGGATCCCACCGGAACTGTGGGACTTGCCTTTAGTCTTGGACACTCTGACTTGCCCCCCCCCCCTTTGAACCACTTGTGAAGTGCAACTTGCGAATGCTCACAATGAAGGTGGCGTTCCTACTTGCCATGACATCGGCCCGCCGAGTCAGCGAATTAGCGGCTCTCTCTGCTGATCCGCCATAAACACTATTCTCTGACCATGGTGTGGTTCTTCGCGTACACCCCACCTTTCTACCGAAGGTGAATTCTGTCTTCCATATAAACTAACCCATTAGCCTACCGACTTTCTACCCCAAACCTCACTCCTTGCAGGAAGAGTCACGACTTCACACGCTAGATGTCAGACGAGCGCTGGCCTTTTACCTCGACAGGACACGTGCCTTTAGGAAGTCTCAGTGCCTGTTCCTGTCTACAGCCGAGCGTTCCAAAGGCAAACAGCTCTCCGCGCATGCATCTCCAGCTTGATTGTTGCATGCATCACACAATGTTACGCTCTACGTAACAAATCGCTTCCAAGGTGACCTCATGCCCACTTTACCAGAGGCATGGCTGCATCCACTGCCTACGTTAGGGGTGTGCCATTGCAGGATATATGCCGTGCAGCAACCTGGTCGTCTGCTCTTACCTTCGCTAGACACTATGCCCTGGCGAGCATACTGAAGACCGATTCAGCGGTGGCCCAAGCTGTCTTGTCCACAGCGCAGAGGCAATAAGTCCGAAGCACACATGTAGCATTGGACCACTGCTGCGTACTCACCTCGAGTGGAGCACCCTTAGGGACACTACTCGATGAAGGAGAGAGAGTAACTCACTTTGTGCAGTAACGTCTGTTCTTCGAGATGTGTTTCCCCGTGGGTGCTCCACATCCCGCCCTCCTCCCTGCTTCAGAGCTTCTGTTTTCTCTTTTTCAGACACTTCCGGCTGGGAAGAAACTGACAAGACTGGACTGCGCTCAGCTGAGTGGCGCGAGGCAGCAGTCGCGCATGCACGGTCCGGTAGGGCTACTGCTAGCAAAAATCCTCTGGTTTGCGGCACTGGGACGAGCCCAGCACCTTGAGTGGAGCACCCACGGGGGGACACATCTTGAAGAACAGACGTTACTGCACAAGGTAAGTAACTCTCTCTTCACAACAGCTAGCAGTTCCCTCAAGGTTCCACACAACCCTGGTGGGGAGTGAGAGAGTTTGTGTGCTCCCTTGCCCCCAAGTCGTGCTCCCAGCTGCAATGATTGGCCTGGGGGCAGGGGAGCGCACAAATTCTCACCTCCCAGGGATGCGCAGCTGTGAGCGGCACATGGAGGGAACCTCCTTGAGCAGCCTGAGGGATCCTGTTGGGCTGCTGGCCCTTAAGGTAAGTGGCTCCCAGCTAGTGACTGTCTCCGGCACCTCTGCCCCTGCCTCTTACACCCAAGCCTATCCTATTTCCCAACTCCCTGCCCCAGGTCACCACCCAAATCCTCTGGACACACATCCCACTCCAGGTCACAATTCCTTCCCAGACTACATCCTGCTACACTCCTCCCCCAGATCAAAAGTCACTCCTGCACTCCTACTCCCTCTTGGACCCTGCACCCCAATCTCCTGCCCCAGATCACAGCCCTCTCCTTCACCCAAACTCCCTCTTTGACTCTCACCCTCTGCTGCACCCCAGTTCCCTACCCTGAGCTCCCTTCTGCACTCAACCTCTGTCCCGAACACCGTGCTCCCTCCCTAGAGAAGTGCAGCCCTAGACCACTTTCCAAAATCTTGGCATGCCCCCCCATCAAAAAGTATTGCCTACCCCTGATCCATGATGATCCAAGCCTGTCTCATTCATTGCATGCTCCTAATGTCACTATGCACCATGTATCCTCTAGGACTCTAATAGTCTATTAAACAAAGGTAAATTTAGATTTACTCCCAATTCATACAATAATGATTGCAAACAGGAACATTGATAGTATGTCTCACAACACTGTAAACTGCAAGTCCATAAAAATATGGGTATGTGCTCTATATATAGGCATTGTAGGCTGGCAAGGTTTTAGGAATACCTGCAGTAATTTGGCTAGATGCAATCCAAATCTGTTTGTCCTTCCATCCTGAAAACTGTTATAGTTGTGTGGATGATTTGTGTGACTCCCCCACTCTGTATTGGATGGACCTGGTACCACCTAGCAGGCCCAAGAAGGGCAAGAATACACACTCCTCCAGACAGAACCATCAGCCATAGCTCTGTCACCAGTACCTCCCCAAGTGGGATAATTGATTCTCTGCAAACCAAAGAATCAGACATCATCAGTACCTACTTAAGTACATTTAAATCTTGTACCATCTGATTTGATTGTACTGAAACAAGAAATAGGCTCTCTTTGATAGGAGTGACAGAGTGAGTCCCAGCCACTCACATGGGAAAAGGTTTCTAATCATAGTTCCTTATGCCATAGCAGAACAGAGTGTGGAGACCAATTTTGAATCTGAGACTATTGCACATATTCATTAAGTCTTAAAGTTTCAGGATGGTGACCTTGGTAGCTATAATCCTATAAATAGAGGCAGATTAATTTTTGGCCCTCAATCTACAAGACACCTATTTCCATACAACAATATACCCATCTTACAAAAAATATGTACTCTTTACTATATGCCTGGAATATTCCCAATCCAAGTATCTCCCTTTTGGCCTCTCCTCAACAGCAAAGGTGTCCTCAAAGGTCCTAGCAGTAGTGTCCACTTACCTTCATCAGGAGGTAATTTTAATGTCCCCATACTTCAGTGAGTGGCTGCTCTGGGTTGAGTTTATAAAGCAGTATTGCCATCCACTCAGATGGCTGTTTTTCTTTTCTAGGAAATGGGTCTTCATCTCAATGCAAGAAAAACCATGTTAATGCTTGTACAACGAATACAGTTCATAGGGCATCCTTGGATTCATTGGCAGCCATGGCCTA
The DNA here is from genome assembly GCA_019425775.1 of Rafetus swinhoei. Classification (NCBI taxonomy): domain Eukaryota; kingdom Metazoa; phylum Chordata; order Testudines; family Trionychidae; genus Rafetus; species Rafetus swinhoei. Next base: position 65,009,835 of record CM033427.1, read on the forward strand.
CTTTCCCATAACCAGACTCATAAGCAAATCTAGTCGCAATCATTTAAAGGAATCCTCAGACCTCAGAAAGGAACTGTCTACAGGTCATGAGTCACATGGCAGCTTGCACTTTTATAACCAGTCATGCAAAACTATGTCTCTGTTGCTTCCAGGGGCTGGCTCAACAGATTGGCCAGCCAAATTTCAATTCGCTTTCATATAAAAAACTTCCCAAACTAGTGAAAAAATCAACTTATCATTCCAGGAATACCTTTTGTTGACCCTACTCCAATAACAAGCATGAGAACACATCCATCCATGTTGGAATGGTGAGCTTACTTTAGTACCTTGCCTCATGGCTCAGGTCAGATGGTCAAACCAAGAAACCTGTCTCCATGTCAACCTGTTGGAACTCAGGATTGCTTACCTTCATTTCCTTCCCCTCATTGGGGGCAAAAAAATTCAGGATCATGACAATGTGGCCCGCGCGTTCTATTTCAACAAACAAGGAAGAGCAGGTTCCTCCTCTCTATGCACTGAAGCATTCAAATTGTGGAACTGGTGTGTAGCCCATCAGATCCAAATTTCAGCTGTCTATCTCTGTGGCGTTCGGGATACCACTGCCACTACTTTCAGGAGGGCGCTCCTCCCATGACTATGAATGCAAACTGGGCTCTCAAATTCTCCATTATATTCTCCAGAATTGGGGATATCCTTCAATATTCCAGGAACAAGAAGTATCAGCTGTTTTCCTCAGTGGTTTTCAGGCTTAGAATTTACCTGCTCTGCAGAAGTACAAGTGTTGTAGAAAGAAGTTAACTTCAATTACTTACCTGCAAAAGTGGAAGAGATTCAGCCACTGGTGCTAATGCCACCAATTTGTGTCTACATTTTTGTTGCTCTCAGCTATCCTGAGTTACCCTTTGGACGTGAAAAAATCAGGGTTGTCAGCTGATTTAAAAATTCACTTTGTCGTAATATCATCCTCCAGCAGAAATATTTTCTCTATTTGCTCATGCTATATTTACTGAGATTGAAGGACAACAACTAGGATACTTCTGCAGTCAGCTAGAAGTTTTGTCTCAAGACAGAGTGAAGTGGAGGAGACTTGTAAATGATCTATGCTCCACTCAGAGTACAAGGGTTTAAGAAGATATCTTCAAGGTTTATTAAAGGTTTGGAGAATCACAGTTATTAAGTTGGGGGCCCCACTCCAATGAAGAAGCTAGTACTTCTTCATAAGTACTATTCATATTCATTAATATTCTTCATAATATTTCATAAGACTTCCATTCAAAACAATGGCAACCTGTTATTTGCTTCACTTATTCAGAAGATGGCCTTTTTAGTAGCTATCAAATTTGCCCATAGTCAGAGAAACCAGTGCCTTGATGGCAGACCCTCATCCCTGTTTAGGGCATTCTTCAAGGACAAGGTCTCTTTCCACTCAGACTCTAAATTCTTATCTAAGGTACTACTGGATTTTCATCTTAACCAGTCCATCTATACCAAAGACTTTTTCCAGAACCATGTAAGTTGCAACAAAGGACCTTTTCATAATGTATATGTTGTAGTAAGATGAAGGCCTAAAACAAAAGCCCAGGTAGCACAGACTTGGTTTGAGGCCTAGCTAACAATGGACAAAACGTGGCTAACATAAAGCAAAGCTAAGCTGTGAGCAAGAGGCAGGCCCCTGCTCACAGAACTTGGCACAAACAGGGCAGAGAGAGCAAAACACTAATTGGCCCAGGTATAGAACAGTAATTGGTGCTGGTCATAAGTGGAAAGCATACTATAACACCAACTCATTAAAAAAGACTTTGGTACACACTCCCCACACATAGGCTATGTCTAGACTGGCATGATTTTCCTCAAATGCTTTTAACGGAAAAGTTTTTTCGTTAAAAGTATTTGCAGAAAAGAGTGTCTAGATTGGCACGGACGCTTTTGCGCAAAGCACTTTTTGCGGAAAAGCATCCGCTAACCTAGACGCGTTTTCTTGCAAGAAAGCCCCGATCGCCATTTTCGCCATAGGGGCGCTTTAGCGCAAAACAGTCCTCCTCTGTCTACACTGGCCCTCTTGCGCAAATACATTTGCGCAAGAGGGCTTTTTCCCGAACAGGAGCATCATAGTATTTGCGCAAGAACACTGACAATCTTACATTAGATCGTCAGTGTTCTTGCGCAAAATCAAGCGGCCAGTGTAGACAGCTGGCAAGTTTTTCCGCAAAAGCAGCCGCTTTTGCAGAAAAACTTGCCAGTCTAGACGCAGCCATACAGACACAGGTTCAGGAAAAGGTCTGAAATGATGGATAGAGATGATCTAATCAAACCACGAGGTACAGGGTGATGGGTGGTATCCAAGTAGCATCAGAGGGTGGTAACCTGACAACATCAGAGGGTAACCTGACACGTCAGCAATGATGTGTAAGTTGTTAGTACCTGTATATAAAGTGGTATTTTGGGGGAACTGTCTCTGGATAACCTGGGGACAATGGAAATTTCCCATTGATTGAGTCATACCATTGTTACAAATTGCATATGCGTAGTGGTCCAGTAGAGTCTACTGACAATTATTACTGTACTTGGCTTAACAGTAAACCTGACCGGACACCTTCAATCCTTATCTGATTTATGGTCTTTGGGGGCTCTCTTGGGGTCGACATGGCACACATCGTTGAGCACACACACAAGCAGCCTTCTGGTTATCATCATCGACGGAGCCAGAGATCTGTGAGCACACCTTGGCAGTAAATCCTGACCCTACCTGACTAACTACACATGTTAGGTGGTCATTAGCTTTTTATCTAGATAGGACCAAGCAATTTCAGAAGCAGCCTAGGCTGTTAATTTTCATCACATACATATCCAAGGGGTCCACAATCTCTTCCCAAAGACTGTTCAAGTAGATCTGTAGGTGTAGTGTCACATGGTACAAAGCCGCTGTTGCTCAGTTCATAAAGGTCAATAATATATTCTACCAGATCTCATGCAATGTCCATACGATTACCCAAAAACCTTCCAGTAGCTGAGTTATGTAAGGCTGCTACACGGGCTTCAGTACATACATTTTCTGAGCACTCTGACTTGAACCAGGCCTCCAGTTCAGATACAACACTTGTTAATGCAGTACTCTCTTTAGTTCTGAAGCTTCCTCCTCCCTATGGGGATAATAGTTAGGAGTCCCCAGAAGTGTAGCACCTGTAGGGACACTCTTCAATGAAGAAGAGGTTATTGCCTTGTTGCAGAATTGGTTGTTCAGATGTGTGTCCTGATGGGTGTACCACTATTCCTCCCTTTGCTTCAAACTTTTCTCTGTGGGATGTTTAGATGGAAAAGGAACTGAAGGTGGCACCCACACAGTCCTGAATAGCATCTAAGTATAGCATGAAATTATATAGGATGCATGCATGGGCTGAACATACATTGCTAATGGAAAATCTGGGATTGAGGGCTGAAGAGTTGCATGTGCACCTGAAGTGGAGCACCTATCAGGACACACATCTCGAAGAACCACAGTTACTGTACCAGGGGAGGGAGGCGTGACCTCTTTTTTTATTCTTGTATTCTAAGTGGAGAGGAAGGACCAAATTCAGTCCCTGTTTTAGCAGCCATATTCCTCATTGTAGTCAGCTCAATTATGCTAAGTTGAATTTTGGACCAAAGAGTTTAATAAGAAGCACTTTTAATAGCTCCTTAAAAGTCATCATCTCTAATCCATACAAAAATGGAGTTACTCTAGATCACATGCTTGGTGCAATTATAAACAAACAATCACCATGATTTTATCAGACCTTTTTTAAAGGCCTGTTGGAAAATAACGGGTGACCTTTTAATTGTTTAGCATAATTGATCTCATTTCTCCAAATTTCACTAGATAGCACTGACCCTAATTTTGATTTTTTTTAACCAATATAAACAGTGTTCAGTGGTTCCACCAATTTTGTTTTCAGTTTTAAAATTGCTTTGTTTCTTCAGCCACCTGCTGCATTCCCATCTCAGTGCTGCTACCATGCTGTCATGTCTATGTCCATGTTTCATCTGAAGAAGTGGGTTGTGCCCATGAAAGCTCATGATACCATACATGTTTTGTTAGTCTCTAAGGGTACATCTACACTGCAGCGTTTTTCTGGAATAAAGGCCGTTATTTCAGAAAAACAATACTAGCATCCACACTGCAATAGTGTTATTTAGACAAAAAGTAGAAATAATGGAGGGCTTTTTCTGACTGGTAAACCTTCTACGAGGAATAAGGGTTTTTCCAATAAAGCTTTTTCGGAAAAAGGCATGTGTGGACATGGAAGAGGGAGTTCTGTCAAAAAAAGAGGCCTCCCAGAAATAACACAGGTGCCCTGCTGGCCACTCCATCCACACTCATCACAACTCTATAGTTCCTGTCTCCCGGCAGCTCTTAAAGCTGCAGACACTGGGAACAGGGCTTGTGGCAGGAAGCCAGCCCTGGGAGCTGCAACACACTGTATGGCTGTCAGTGCCTGATGTACAGGCACCAATGTCCCAGCCACAAGCCCCCCAAGAGTCCATTGGTCCTCCCAGGGAGCATGCACGGGGCTCCCAGGAGCCTGCCTGGGGCCAGTAAAGGTGTGCGCCGTCCTGGTCTGGGGCAGAGATCCTGGCCTTCCTGGAGATATGGGGCAAAGAGGAGACCCCCCAGGGTCTGGCGTGGTGAGCTTCCAGATGGCAATGGTGACCCGCTTCTCCAGGGGGATGGCAGGTCGCATCTGGGTGTCTCGTTGATGGAGGGCAGGGGTGAGCCAGGCTCACAGATCCAAGAATGTCTCCTTCCTCATTCTGAAGTTGTGGAGCCACTGCTGGTCGTCCCACCACTCCATCACCAGCCGGCTCCACCAGTCAGAACTGGTGTCCAGCCTTCAGAACCGTCACTCCACCATGGGGTGTGGTTGCAAGGGCATTGCTCCCACACACAGGCAGAGGTTCTCAAGGATGAGCTCAGAGTTGAGCTCATGCAGGACCATGAAGGCAGCCTGCAGAAACTGCTGCAGAAACTGCAGCATGGCAGTGTGAGGCCATCGCATGCCCAGAGGCAACTCCGGCACCATGGGAAGGTGTGCTGTGGTGTCCAAACACAGGGCAACCAAAGCAAACAGTGCAAATGCTTTGCTGTCCCTCAGAGAGGTAGGACAGATAGCCTCAGGCAGCAGCACCCAGAAGCAACTGCTGACCTAATGCCCTGCTTGAACTGGTTCCGGGTGGCCTTAAATGTGAGATAGAGTCCACACTTATTGGACACTATCTTTCAAAATAGCAAATCACTATTTCATTGTGCTTTTTTTATGTGTGGATGCTCTCTTTCAAAATAAGCTTTTCCGGAAGATTTCTTCCGGAAAAGCTTATTCTGAAAGAAGCTTGCTGTGTAGACATAGCCTAAGGTGCTACAAGACTATTTGTTATTTTTTAAGTTCTTCTATGTCTATGTACTGTCAGCTGTACTGTAGTATATCTGCAATTCAGCTTTAATTGCTGCATGCCTGTCCTCATATCACCCATATTGTTTGCTTAATTTGCTTTAGAATTAAAAGGAAATAAAAATAAATTGTGTCAAGATACATTTTGATAGTTGATCTGCAAATAACTTTTTTGTTAGTTGAGAGAGGTGCGTGTTTATTTTCTCAGAATGTATTAAGTGGTAAAATGTTATTTTAAAAAGTTTGTGTTTAGCCTTTAGAAATATCATGAATGACCATTTTGATACCCAGAAAAATCAGGGGTTTCAGATGTTAATTGTGAACTCTGTTGAAGAGACTGGAGTATTGTATCTATAACAAACATGTTGTTTGTCAAAAGTACTCCTTAAGTATGGAAATTAACTAGGTGCTAATAATAATAATAAAAAAGGACCTTAATAGTCATTTGTTCAGCTTTCAATTTTTCTGTTTTGGGGATGTAATTATGTTAAAGTCACCATAATAGTTTTTAGGGAAGACATCACTGCAAAGTATAATGTATATAAAAAATTCAAGTGGAAAAAAACCCCTTTGACAAAAGCTTTTCAGGCGTTCTTTATGGATAAAGAAAAAAAGATCCCTTTTTACTTTTGTAGCTCACCATTAATGTATATAAAATTATTTTAATTCTGCAGTAGGAATGAATTCAGCTTCTACAGATTTCTACCAGTGTGTGCTCCAGCAGTTCTCTGCTTTGGTCTATTGTCAGATTATTTTTAACTACAGCACAGTGACAAAAAGAAAAGTCCTACAGTAGCTGCTGATCCGTATTGGTTTGATTCTTCTAGTAACTGTAACAGAACCTCTTCAATACATGCCAAGAGACCAAGCTATGCTTATAAAAAACTAAAGTAAAAGTACGGAGGGAGAAAAATGGTCAGCAGAGCCAAGAGTTTTAACAAAAACTTGGTAGCTGTGACCCCTGCTTGCTATGCTTCTCAACCCCCACCCCACCCCCCGCGGGGTAGGTGTTTGGCCAGGGGGAAGGGTCTCAATGGAAGGGAGTGAGTGAGAGGACTGGGGGTGCAGGGTCTTGGTGGAGGGTGTGTGTGAGGGCACAGGGTCTCAGTGGAGGGTGTGTGTAAGGGGGCTGGACGATGCAAGGTCTTGGCAGGGTGGTGAGTGAGGGAGATGGGGGTGCGTACTCTTGGCAGGGCAGGCCAAGGCCACAGCAGCCCCGGCTCTCTCTCCCAGTTGCAGGGGAGGGCTGGGCCGAGGCCACAGCAGCCCCATCTCTCCCCCTGGCTGCCGGGAAGACTGAGGTTGCGGCGTAGCATCCCTGGCTCTCCTTCTACCACTGCCAGCCTGAGGCCGTGACAGCCCTGACTCTCCCCACCACTCCAGCCACTGGGCCAAGGCCACGGCAGCCCTGGCTCTCCCCATCCCCACCCTGGCTGTCAGGCTGAGGCTGTGGCAGCCCCATCTCTCCTTCGTCTTAGCCGCTGAGGAAGGTCGACGCTGCAGTATGGCAGCCCTAGCTCTCCTTCCCCCTGACTGCCAGAGAGGGCAGAGTTGAGGCCAAGGCCACAGCAGCCCAGGCTCTCTCCCCCCACCCTGGCTGCCAGGGAGGGCTGGGCCAAGGCCACAGCACAGCAGAACCAGCTCTGCCCTCGGCCGCCGGGGAGGGCCACGGCCACAACACAGCAGCCCTGGCTTTCTCCCCAGCCGCTGGGGAGGGGAGAGGAGGGCCAGGCCGGGCCGCAGTGCGGCAGCCCCAGCTCTCCACATGGCTGCTGGAGAGGTCCAGGCTGGGAATGGGTGAGACTTGGCTCCAGGGGCAGGGCTGGGGCTTGCTTTCCCCAGCTGGACTTTCACCGCCCATGCTTATCCCCCCATCCTGTGGATGCAGATGATGTGATGACATCATTCTGTTGTCCTGCAGGAATATTTTTTTGTATATATAGAGAGATGATATATTTCATTATCAATCATTGGAATTTGGAGGGATAAATGGGGCAGCTAACGTGCTACACAAACTTTCAAAGTGAACAAAAACACTATACTTCTTCGGCTTGAGTTCATGGCTTAGTGTAAATGTTGGATGATTTTGGAAACACTGGAGAATATTGTGAAGTTCTGTACATTGGTATAGGTGTTAGTGAAATGTCCTCAGCTGTTGCAAGAAGTCAAACACCAAATTCTGAGGCACAAAAGGAGGTGATTTTCAAAAATTTGATTTCAAATATAATTAGAATTTAAAAGAACAGGTTTTTGGCAGCTGGCATCCTCTATTGTATTGACAAATTACAGGTGCAGTTTTATACCACAAGTCCTTGAGTTTTGGGGGCAAATCTGAAAAGGAAAATGTGTGTGTCCTTCTAACAGCTGAATATTTAAAATAATTACTTAGATAAAAATGCATTACAATTTTCCACAAAAGTGCCTATCCAAAACTGAGTTCACTTGCCATTGTTGTTTTCTCACTTTCAACCTTCACCAGTATCTGGGAATCCATTTCAAAGCCTGAGAGTTCAACCATCAGCAGTGAGTGCCACCTCACCCCCATTAGTAAAGTTGCAAAAAATCAAACCACATAACCACAGAAAGTGTTACTGCTAGACTGTACATATGTGTGCTTTTACAAGTTTTATACACTTTATTAAATTTAGTTAAACTAAAAAAAAAACCTTTTAAGAAATCTACATTAATAGTATGTGATAACAGTAGTTCCTAGGAAAAGTAATTTTCCCCATTATTTTGATTTCACGGTAATTTATAAAATGACAGAAATTGGAGGTCAAAAGCTGATATGCAGTATTTCTCTAGATATTTCTCTGTGCTTTATTTTTTTTCCAGTTAAGCAATACTAGCAGCAGCAGAAGAAAAAACAAAAAACTCAAGCATCCCAGGAATTATTCATGGGGTAAATATAAGGAATTTCAATTATTTGGTTCCAAAGAAGGTAATTTGCTAGTCTCTTGGGAGGGGAGTAAAGAGTTTCCATTGTCATTTAGCCCCACTCTGTGCTCACTTCACTGCCTCAGTCCCCATCACTTGATATTTGTACTCTCTGCCATTTCATGAATTTTCCCATGAGCATTGCTATAGTTACCAGAGCTGTGACACCAACTCTCACTGAATTTACTACCACCGATAACTTGGCCTGCTCCTTTCAATTAGTTACCCTATGAGTTTTCAAATGACTGTTCCTGCTTGTAATCTGTTATGCCATTTTGCTTGACTGCTGATGATCTAAATTTAGCCTGATAATTCCCCCCCTATTTGATTGGTCTTGCATATAGCTGATTTGCTAAATCCAGACATTGTCACTGATTACTTACTTTCCCTTTGCTATACTCTGCCCCATCTCTGGCTTTTCTTGTGTCATTGGCTCTTTTGTTCCTGGGAAGTTGCACAAGGCTATGTTCTTGATCCCTTCTCATTGTTACCCTTTCTTTAGTAATAAAGCTTCAGCTACTACCTTTATGGTAATGACTCTCAAATCTTTTCCCACTTCTGATTTCTCTCTCCAAATTTGCATCTCAGTCCATTTCTCTGATTACTCCTCCTGGTTGTTTTGCAGTCTGCTTAACTCTTTTCTTTCCACCTGAACACTCTGATTTGCTCCCATTTCCTGTTTATAATACTACCATCCTCTCCATCATTCAATATGTAAACTGGGATATTTTTTACCCTATCTCTGTAGCTTCACATAGCCAGGCAGTTGCCATCTTTTCCGCTGTAATTTTCCCAACATCTGGTCTTTCCTGTCTGCCTACAGAGCCTATGTGATTTCTGTCCTGACGACTGCCTCCTCCTCCACCTCTCCTATCTCCCTCACATACATTGCTTCCTTCCAGTCCATTAAAAACTGGAATGCTAGGAACACCTGTCTTGCCCTGTCTTCTGGCTGTATCACTCTCTTCTCTGTGAATCCCTCCACTAGTTCCCCTTGAGATAGCACATTAAAAATAGCAGTATAGCTGTTACAGCTGGGCTCTCCATTGAAGTGTTCCCTCTAAGTTTTGTATGTACATGTGTGGAATGAATTTAGTTATGTACACCAATGTGGGAGATGTGAAACACATCACCTCCATATTGGTGCATGTAACAATTCTGCACATGGACCATTTATTTGTGGTGGGATTTGGGCTGAAGGGTTCAGAGTGTGGGAGGGGGCTCAGGGTTGCGGGGTTGAGAGCTCTGGCTGGGGTGGGGGTAAGGATGAGGCATTTGGGGTGCATGAGGGACCTCCAGGCTGGGGTCAGGGCATTTAGAGTGCAGGAGGGGGCCCAGGGCAGGAGGTTGGATTAGAGGTGTAGGGTATGGGCAGGAGGGGATTCAAGTTGGGGTTTGGGGTCTAGAAGGGAGCTAGGGTTGTGGAGAAGGCTCAGGGCTTGGGCTCTGGGTTGGGGTGCACGGTCTGGAGGGAGTTAGGGACTTAGGATGCTGGCGGGGGCTCACGGCTGGGGATTGAGGTGCAAGGTCAGGTGCTTGTGATGACATGGTTCAAGGCAGGATGGGGGGGCAAGGAACAGCAGCATGCAGAGCCATCCCTACACACATCAGGGAGGGCTGGCCCAGAATACAGGGGCTTTAGTGGCTGCAGCCCAGGGCCCCTGAAGTTGGAGGAGTGTGCCTCTCCATGGGTCACAGTAACTCTGAGCCCCTGCACAGGGCTTATTAGGCAGCTGCACAGCCACACGAACTCATAGCTTAGAGGGAACTCTAGACCACCTGATTTCTTGGGTAGCTATCCTTACTCTCTGCAGGTCCAGACCCACAATATCCACACTGCTATTTTTAATGCACTAACTTGAGCCCCACTAGCATGAGTCTGTCTATCTGGCCTGCAAAGCCTGCTTTGAGAGGCAGTGTAGACATACCCTGAGAAAGACAGACCTAGGAAAAATGACCTGGTTCTATGCTGACCCAGAGGGCTTAGAAGCACATAGGATGAGCAATTGGGTCTACTCAAAGCAATCTGATGCCCAGCTAGAGAGGGTGACCGACTTAGGTTGTGACCTTTCCTTTCCTCCCTCCTTTCTCTTATTCTCCACAAAAAGAATGTTAACTTTTGGGTGTATTTACTAAAGTCAGTTGTAACAAGTATTGGGATTTCAAATAATTGAGTTTTTGTAGAGGATGGTAGATTCCCATTTCAAATTAGATACTAACAGGCTGTTAAGGAATTTCAGTTGCTTTTGGCTTTTTTCACCAGCTAAAGAAGGTTTCTGAGTGGTGGCACAGCATGACTTGATTTCATATTTTCAGATCTTCCTACTTGAGTGAATTTTCACTTGTGTCCTTAACATACACATAATAAAGAGGAGTTCTCCTGAAAAGTTTAGTCATGGGCCTAAATGTGATTTGAAGATTGTCATGTGATTAGTACCCAGTTCAGTTTGTCCTTTATGGTGGCCAAATAAGCCATTCCCCAGCTGCAGAAGATAGACTGATTGTTGAGGTATTTTGGGAAAGTGATAAGAGACTGGAGAGGTTCAGTGGGATTTGTGTGCTTTAGCACAATGTTTCTCAACCTTTTTTTTTATAAAGTACCCCTTTAAAAAAAATTATAAGTACCCCCAGAGCTAGGCACCCCAGCCCTCCTGCTCTAACCCAATGCACCCACCCTTCCCCCAGAGCCAGGCACCTCCAGCCCCCTGCTCTAACCCAATGCCTTCCCCCTCCTCCAGAGCCAGGCACTGGACATATGGTAACCCTACCTTTGAAGGGCTCGCTCCCACCACCTGGCCCTGCCTTGGCAGCTTGTGTGCAGGGGAGCAAGTGGCCCGCCAGCACTGGGCTTGCCACTTGGGGTTGTGCAATCTCACCCCAGCCCGTCACCCCGCTAGCGAGGTGTCCGGGGGCAACTGCCCCCCTGCCCTCCTTGCTACGCCACTGATAGGGGAGGGTCATTTGGAGCAAAGCTTATTGTGTCACTTCACCCCCTTTTAGCACCTCTCTACAGCACCACAGGGAAGGGGCGATAGGGATAAGTTGTACTGAGCTGCTGGCGGGGGTGGGCGTAATGCACGTCTCCAGCTTCAGCCGACCTCCCCACTGGAGCACCCTGGGGAGGCTGCCAGAGAGGAAACGAACTAGGAGAGGCGGCCGTGGAAGTGATTTTTTTTTTCTCTCTGTCCAAACTGGAGCCACAGCAGCCACACGCTTTTCCCGCCAGGCGCTTGAGCGCGTGTATAGAGTGGCTGTTAATGTCCAGGCACGTGGCTCCGAACGTTCAATTTGACAGGCACATGCTATCGCCTCCTCCCTGATCCCTTTGCAGGGCGAAATCCCAACATTTTTTGCCAAATTTCACTTGTGTTCACGTACCCCCCCAGACTTCTCTCGCGTATCCCAAAGGGTACGCGTACCACTGGTTGAGAAACACTGCTTTAGCTAGTATAAGTGTGTTTGCCTCTTCTGCCACCACAAGGTAAGTCTGTCAAAGCCCAGCACATCCAGCATGATCCTGAGCCCATAAAAACTGGAGAGCTGGCAGTGTATACATGGTACTTTCACAACGTTCTCAGGACAGCTGTATTCACGGAGGTGAAAGTAAGCTGGTACGGCCCAGTATGCCATGCCAGCAAAAAAGTGGCCATCCAGGTCGTGTGCCATACCAGCTATTTATAGCCTATATGGTATATTGAAAAGATACTGTCCTGCCCCCAGACCCTCTATGGAATGGCCTCTCCTCTGGCTTCCTCTGTATAGCAACAGCCTTGTAGGAGAATGGGGATGGGGATAGTACAGCCATAGGTGGTGGAACAGCCATAGGTTGTATGGGCTTGTGGTATACCAGCATCAGGAATATTCCTGGCCTGGGGCCAGTTTCCACCAAAGTTTGGGGCCAGATCTCTCCCGTTTGCCCCTACCATTCTCCCCTGCCCCACTGCCAGCCCTGCCTGCTGCCCCTGGTCGATTTAAATCACCCCCACAGGATCCCACTGCCACCACTGACAGTGCAGCAGGGCTAGAGAGGCTTCTTGCCACTCCCTCCTTACGGCTGCTGGCAATTCCTTGTGGCCCCTGGGCAGGAGGGAATGTGTGTCCATGCACTATTCCCAGCAGCTGGAGCAGTGTGTGGAAACACATACCCCACTGAGCGTCAGGGACTCACCTGCCAACAACTGAACTGCTGCTGATGGCAGCGGGGGTCCCCTGGGCACTGTGGGGGCAAGTCATGACCCTGTTACAACATCCAAGTGACATAAATTATGCCAGCATAGGTTGTAGTGTAATCATAGCTTCAAAAAAAGATGATCGTGGGAAAACTTGGTCAGGTGACAACCCCCATAAAACCATCTCTATGAATGGCAGTAGCTATGGGCAAGCTATGCTACCTTGCTGCATCAATGTTTGTTGTAGCCCATCTGGTGAAGACATACTATGCTGATGGAAAAGTGCTCTGTCATTGGTATAAATACTCCATCACTACCACCGACAGAAGTTATCTCTTCAGGTGAATGACTCCTTCTGACCCAGTACAGTGTGAACACTACTTTAAGTTGGTGTTACTGACATTGGTCAGGAGAGTGTTATTTTCATACCCCAGAGTCAGGTATATTACATCAATTTAACCAGTAGTGTAGACCACCCATCCTATGTGTTATCAGGATGAACAGCTCTCCTGCTGATATAGTGCTGCCAACACAAGCATTTAGGTTGGTGTCATTTGGGGGTGGCTAATTCTCACACCCCTGAGCAACACAAATTACATGGACATAAATGATAGTAGTGTGTACAAGGGAGAACATAAGAGCAGCCATACTGGCTCTATCTAGCCCAGTATCCTGTCTTCTGACAGTGGCCAATGCCAGGTGCCCTAGAAGGAATGAACCATCAGCAAGTGATCCACCCCATTGCCCATTCCCAGCTTCTGACAGACGCTAGATAATGCCATATCTGCCCATCCTGACTATTAGCCATTGATGATGAATCTATCCTGCATGAACTTAGGGTACGGCTAGACTGTGAGGATCTACAGCCGCTCCCTGAGTTACGATCACCTCCACTTACGACCATCTGCACTTACGACCAAAGTGGTCGTAAATGCAGATCCGCGTTACGAACAGTGATCCGTGCTTACGAACAGCGTGGTCGCCATGTAACTCTATGGGATCCGAGTTACGAACATTTGTTCGTAACTCGGGGAGCGGCTATATTGGAAATTTTACATATCTTTTTCCGATACTTTTGTCAGAAGAGGCTTTTCCAAAGCCTTTTTGTCTAGACTGGGCCAAATTTTGGAGGAAAACCCCTCTTTTGGAAGCCCCCTTCTTCCACGTGGAATGAGGAATACAGCCGGTCCCCGAGTTACGAACACGTTATGGACCAAATGCTTAGCCGTAACTTGGAATGGTCGTAACTTGGAACCCATTGAAGTTACATTGTGACCACGCTGTTTGTAAGCGTGGGTCGCGTTCATAACTTGGAGCCCGTTATTTACGACTACTTTGGTCGTAAGTGCAGATGGTCATAAGTCGAGGTGGCCGTAAGTTGGGGACCGGCTGTACAGGGGCTTCCAAAAGAGTGTGTTTGCTCTACCACAAAAAAAGCACAGGAGTTTTTTCGGGATACCTGAAACCGCCCTCCCTCCCCCCCAGTCTAGCTGTACTGTCAGATAGCTCTCTTTTTGAACCCTGTCACAGTTTTGGACTGCACAGCATTCTCTGGCAAGGAGTTCCGTAGGTTGACTGTGTTGTGTTAATACTTTGTTCTAAACCTGCTACTTATTAATTTTATTTAGTGACCCCTAGCTCTTGTGTTATGGGAAGGAGTGAATAATTCTTATTATTTTTTCCACACCAGTCTCAATTTGTTAGACCTCTATAATATCCTCCCCTCAATTGTCTCTTTTCCAAACCAGAAAGTCTGTCGTCTTCTTTCCTCAGAAGGCAGCTCTTCCATACCCCTAATCATTTTCATTGCCTCTTTTCTGAACTTTTTCCAATGCCAAGATGGCTTTGTGTGTGTGTGGGGGGGATAATGGTTGGAGCTACCACATCTGCCGGCAATATTCACAGATGTGGGCATACCATGGATTTATACACAGGCAAGAAGATACTCTCTATCCTTCAATGATTCCCACCAAGCTGTTTGCTTCTTTGACCGCTGCTGTGCATTGAGTGGCTGTTTTCAGAGAACTACCCACAATGACGCCAAGATCTCTCCAGTGGTCACAGCTAATTTAGTCCCCATCGGGGATCTCTGGCGAGGGCACAGGGAAGCAGTGAAAGCGGGCAGGGCCGAGAAGGAGACGCACAGCTTAATTCCACTTCCCCGGGGTTAATCGGAAGGCGGTTGCGTCCAGCCCTTCACGCCGCCATTCGTGGGTGGAAGTGGGGCTGGGTGAGGCGTCAGGAGCAGCCCCGCACGCAGCGCAGCGGGCGCCCAGCCCGCCCCAAGCCCCGCCCCGGGCCCGTGTGATCTGGGGGCGGAGCGGGGCGGGACTCCGCAGCGTCTCTGTGTCTCTTGCCCGCGATCGCTGCCTCCATCCCGAGCGCCGCTGGCAGCCGGGCCCGGCGCCCTGGACCTCAGGTAGGGCGGGAAGGGGCCGATCCCGTTCGCTGAGCAGCCGGGGCAAGGCGGGCCCGGCCCAGTTCGTCCCGCTGCAGCCGGGCCGGCTCCTTTCTCCCCGCGGGCCCTGCCGGTGCAGCGCGCTCGCCCCCTGCCAGGGCCGGGGGGAAGCGGCTGCACCGGCGACATCGCCCTGGCTGGCGGGTGCGGCCTCAGGGGACGGGGGCGCCCCGAGCGCGTGCCGCGCCGCAGCGGGTGCGGTCAGGGCTGTCTGCGCGCGAGCTGCGCGGCGCGAGAGGAGGCGGGATTGTGACGCCGCTGCCCAGGGTGTGCGGAGCGTGCGCGCGGGGCACTGGGCTGCCCGTTGCTTGGGGCCTGGAAGCGCGCGGGGCCCGCCGCAAGGCTGTCGCTTCTGCCTGTGTTGGCACAAGCTTAGCCTTGCGTCAGGGGGCACGTGTTCCGGCTGGTGTAAATTGCGTGTGCGGGGGGGGGGGGGGCAGAGCCGACTCGGCGGAGCGCCTCACCTGCAGGGTGTGGGGGCTCCCTGAAGGGCGTTGGTAGGGAGGGTCTGTTGTGTAGTGTGAGTCAGTGTGGGATACAAAGGCAGTGAGGGAATGTGCAGCGTTGTATTGCATAGGGATGTGTACGCAGAGCTGTGTTGTGCAGCACTTTTTCCATGTGTGTCCATTGTAGAACGTCTGAGATGTGTAATGGTTGTGCTGTCAAGGTGTACAGCGTTTGCCATGTATGTACAAGTGCAGTGATAGGGCACAGATTATAGACAATGTGACATGCTGGCAGGGTATCTTACCCCTATAATTAAATACCCACATTACAGCAAACTCTAAACTTTTTGTGTGTATAACACACTCTCTTTCTCTTTCACAAGACCTCAGGGATAAGAAGACAGCTTAACGCTTAACATTGAGTGGACAGCCCTAATACCTTTATTCTGCTTAATCTAATTTTAGTTGTAGTTAATTTCTTTCTAGTAAGAAAAGCCAAGGGGGACTATTACATCCTGCCAGTTTTCTGAAGATATACTTCCATCACCCTTGAGCCATGGAATTACTCTGTGCAGCAGAGTGTAGTGTTTGCAGTAGGATTGTATAGGGGTAGGGTTGGAGAAGGGAGCAGAGACCACATGTGCAGTGCATGACTAGTTGGTGCTAACCTTGCCTCATGGGCAACAGTGCTTTGGGAGGGGTGGGAGCCCTTGGTGCTTCTGCAGCTAAAGGCCTGACTCCACTTTCTACTCAGAGCCCTGTATATAGGGCATGTATGCATGCAGATCTTCTTTCATACAGACCTACTTCTTTCCCCATCCCCACCACTTGGCTTATGGGTTGCATAAGGGGCAAAGTGGAGTTGAAGACAAGCCTCTATATGACATGGTATGGAATTTCTCAGCAGGCCTACTCTGCTGCCTCTTCTTTCCCCCAAATTACACCCGTTTTCCTCATGTAGGGATCAGTTCCCCTGTTAATATATAAAAACTGAAAAAATGCATTGGGAGAGGTGCTGGGCAGTGGGAGGGGCAGCCTTTTAAGGTTAGAGACAGTTTAGGAGGGAAATAGTCTATTTAACATAGATATTAATGCTCATACATCTTCAGAAGCCTGGAAGTAATTAGGTTTGCTGAAGTACATTTCTTATCCATGCAATCATTAAACTCAAGAAATCATTCAAAATCTCGGCAACAACCTTTGCTTGGTCATCTCACCTCCCATGCCTTTTAATGTCCAGATTAAAACACATACACTGCAGCTCCACAACAAATTCCTTTTCAACATGTAACCAAGCACAGTGCTCATCATCTAGTTCTTAAGGTTCTGCATCTGAGTGCAACTTTAGAACAGTGGTGGGCAACCACACACACAACCCATCAGGTTCTATGCATGCCCCATGAGACGGTTCTCTGTGTTCCACTGGATAAATGACACTGGATAAAGCCAAGGCATGGGAGGTGAGGTATGTGCTGATTATACACAACATTAACGTTAACTTTGAGAGTCAGACACTCACTCTGCATCCAGTCAAAATACTGCTGTGATTCAGTCCGCACATCACACAATTCTAGGTATACAAGTGGCGTTAGCAAAACTATTTATCCTGGGGAACTGTCTTGGTTATAACCATCTTGTACTAAGTGCCCGGGAGCTCTTCCACATTTCAAAAGCAGGGAGCTTGGGGCCAGCCTGGAACTCAAGCAGTCCCCTGTTGGCCCCGTGCTCCCCATGGAGCTTCTGCCTTTGAAATGTAGCAAGAGCTAGCAGAAGGCTACATTTCAAAGGCAAAGGTGCCCTTATCAATTAACCGAATAGTCGACGCAAATTGCATCTACTATTTGATTAGTTGATTAACTGAAATTTAACATCCTTACTAGGAGGTTAATAAGCATGGAGGGTGGTGCTTTTCAGTCATTTTAAGATGGAGGGAGGGATATGAGTCAACAGTATTTACATTGGTTAGTGGATAACTGAAATTATTTTATTTGCATAGCACTGTTGGCATTGTAACATGGCTCTTCTTATCTTTTCTCTTTTGAGCAGCCATATGCTGCTTACTTGGCCACCAGGCTTAAACAATCAGACACAGACACATGCTTTTACAATAAAGATGGATGGACTGACTGACTGGTAATACTCAGTTTTGTCTGGTGACATTAGCAGGAAATTTGAGGCAAGTCTGGTGTATGAAGCAGAATAGTTTGGCTTTTAATAGCCATTTATCTTGAATTCACATTACACTTGTATATAATGAGTTAAGAGCATTTATAGCTTTCAGCATTTGTTAGCATGTGGGAATGAGTTTGAAAAGAAGTAAAAGGGTGATGTACCCAGAGAGGTCATCTATTAGAAATTGGAATACGGTTACTGAACTGGACAACAAAGCATTGGAACCTTTGTGCTTTCCCCTTATGTTCCCACCATTAAGTTTTGAGAAATTATTTCAGTGTCTAAATATTACCTTTTTATCTGGAATGTTTCATGTTACAAGGTAATCTAGTATTAATTTAACCCTTGCAAAAAGTTTGACTATGACATGGGTTTAGTTATAAATTTTCATTTTGAAATGCAATAAATAGGTGGTGGGGGTTTTTTTTCTGTTGTCTTTGGTTTTTTCCCCCTAAATTTTGCATTGTGTTCTGACATAGTGGTTGAGCTTAGGATAATATAGTTTCAGAAATGGCACATTCAAAAACCTAAAGATTTGTATTTTCATGTACTTTAGCATACATCATAACAACAAACATGCTTCTGTTTTGCTATAAACGTAAAACTGTGTAGGTGAAACTAACATAATAGCAGAGAACGCTTTGTCTAAGGAAAGTGGTGTATTATCTTAAGATCTCATTAAAATATTTGTAGAATATAATGAACTTTGTGATATGTAAAATAACTCAGACACAGAAAACTAATGAAAAAATATTTTAATAGGGTATTTGAAGTTTTTATTGCATGCAGTTCGGGAAATCAGGTGTTCCAAAATTAAAAATGTCATCTTAAAGTGAAACTGATCATTATTAAAATGAAACTTACTTTATCATTTGTATTGACACTTGCATGCAAAAAGTAAGATTGCATAAATAATTGCACGAAAAGTAAATATTCTAAAATATTCATTTTTAAGAAATCTGAGTTATTAGCAATGTAGGGAAATATATTTATAAAGTATGGTTTCCTTTTTCATTTGTCACAATCTGGGATCCCAATCATTTAATTGAACTGCTTATAACTGTAGCAAACATGAATGCCTGAGATGGTTAGAAACAACATTTTATTAGTAAATGCAAGGAGATGTTTTTGAACTGTTAATAGATGGTTAAATGCAGGAAAAGGGATACAATACCATTTAAGGCAATTTATAAATCTTCAGGAAAAATTAAATCTGTCAAACACATTATTTGTGAATATTGTGTAGTAATACATGAAAGTATTTCAAGGAGAATATTGAATTTTCTTAAATTGTTTCCTAATGAGTTATTAAAAATTAAATAGCCTTATATCCAGCTTGTTTCTTTCAACTGTTTTCACTGTCTGTTCATGCAAGTTAACTTTTAAAAAATGTATTTGTCCAAAACTATATTAAGGTTAACTGATTAAGAGTGTGTGGAGCCGGAGAGCTGGAGCACAGGCAAGGGCTGCTCCAGCTGGATTGCTTCCAGCTCCACATGGGGCCAGGAGAGCCGCTGCCGCTTCCAGGGCCACTTCTGCATGGAACTGCTGGCAGCCCTGCACAGGAGCCTGGTGGGCTGGAGCAACCCTCCACCCATGGTGGACTGCTCCCCTGGGTACCGTTTAACTATTACCTGGTAATCATCAGCCAGTAAGAGTGATGCTTACCAGATAACAAGCTACCCATTAATATCCCTATTTTGAAGTCTCCGAATAAATTATATACTCAATCATGCCAGTCTAGTCCACTCACTGTGACATCTACAGGATGAGCTGGTGGCATGTGCTAATTCTTTGGGCCATCTTGGTCTGTTACTTAGCCTGAACATCTTGTTACATTTTGTCCTTGAAGAATGGGCAGGCTATGTTTTGTTTTGTTTTGTTTTTGTTTTGTAGGAACCGGTTGTTTTGAATGTCTTTGGTGTCCTCTCTGCCAACTATTCCGTCTTTACTAGTGTTTGTCTGGATCATGTTGTAACTCATACTTCATGGTCCTTTATTATGATTAAGTTATTCCGGGCAACTTTTCCCCTCATTGCCTGAAAGCAATGGTTTCCAACCTTTTAGAGCATACAGACCCCTTTTCAATCTATTACAATTTCATGGACCCTCCTCCTTGGGGGAGGAAAAAAAGGAACAGAAAAGTAAGCAAAGAAAAATCAAGGTAAGGATTGGACCCACCACTTATTTTTAAACTTTCCATGGACCCCCTGCAGTACAGTCGCAGACTACAGGTTGGGAACCACTGCCTTAAAGGGTTTTGCTACTTCACCTGTAACTGCAACTTGTCTTGCCTTTTGAGAGTTGCCATTCCTTGTCAGGTTGATACTGGTACTTAATACAGTAGTTGATAAAATTCTTGCACTTACTATTTAAGTTCAGTTTGACTTCAGTTCCATCTTTTGATTTTCAAGCAGCCATACTCTCAGGAGGTTTCTCTTCAGATTTTTTCCATCTTTGGTAACCCCCAGGCTCATGTCATACTGCCTTATGTTTACTTCTGCCCTCTTATGCCTCTTCTTACAGAGCTTTCTATGTTGTTTTCTTTCCAATCTGAATATATTTTTCTTAAGGTAACATTTCAACTTTTCTTCTAAGCTTGTTGCTTTGTATATTTATGTATGTGTGGAATGATTGTCAGTTGATCATGAATGTGTGCAACTCATAGGTATTATTACCCCTGAAGTTTTCCTTCCCTTTATACCCCCCACTACCACCACCCGCAGAACGCAGGGTCTGCCTGTTTAGGAAACAGATGTCTGGCAATTGTGGATCTCATCTGCGGTTGGATACTTCATTTCGATTCCAATGAATCTATTTACTCGCAAATGAGACTATTATAGCAGTAACCTCTCTGATTCTGAAAGAGCTTGTGAGCATGTTTCTCTTTTGATAAGATAATAAACGTAGAATATTCCATCCCACCTTTACCACCTGCAACATTTGATTTTTCTTGCTAAGGATTTTGGAATGTTGAGCCTACTGTGAACTGCAGCACAAAATGTTTTTCCAGAACCTGTGTACTGAAAGGAGAATTCCTAATGGCAGTATTGATTTCAAATAAGATTATGGATAATTTTATAGAATGAATGAAGTACCAATATCTTAATGTCCACTTAAGTCATCCTGTCCCATTTTTAATTTTGACTCAGTACTTCTGAATACTGTTTTCAGCTTCTCAGTCAAAAGTACAGTTTATTAGAGCTTAGATGCATATTATGAAATGTTTTACTCTGCAATTTACCACCATTTGTTACAATTTTATTCTTGACTTTTAAATAAGACCCTAAAACAAAATATAATTTGAAAGTGAGTTATATTGCCTCTTACTCTGAAGTGAAGAAATATTTTAAGATTCATTTGGCAGGGCACTCTATCCAAGCTGATTACAGATTTGCATGAATAGAGTATTCAGAACTATAATTTGTTGCATTAAGTTGATAATTATAAGTCTTCATAATTTCAGTTGTATTCAGACATACAGTTCCTCAGTTAGTTGTATTTGCATGGTTTCAGTTGTCTTTTGAGAAATACTCATTTGGTTTGTTGGATGTGGAACCAAGCAGGAAAATTAATAGGACTGCTTTTTCCCTAAGGTCTTCTGAACGGTGTGAAGTCACATATCTTGCGGGTTTATTTTGGGTGAATTTTATTTCTTTCAGCTATGTGGTTCAGCTATCCTGATGTATATTTCTGTGTACTTACTGAGCTCTAGAATGGATATAATCTTTTCAGACAAAAATAAACAGTTCTTATGCAAGTATATAATTCCATCAGGAGATTTAGAGACATCAAAACATACCAGAAATTTCCACATCATACATATTTTGTGAGTGTGTATGTGTAAAACATACATATTCAAAACATTTTAATGATTATAAAGTAAACAATCTGCATTTTGTTTTTCTCATTTAATAAATATGTGAAAACTGTTTCTTTTACAAGATTACAGTATTTTACAGCTAACGGCCAACATACAGAATCTGTTTGGGCTGCTTTGGCTTTCCTTTGCCAAAGCCATGTGTATTAAACACACCAAAGTAACTTTGCTACATTCTTTTGCAAATTGCAATAGAAATAAAATTCATGTGGTTTGTGTTTATATATTTTATGCACTTAAAGTATTAAAATGAGTAAAGAATAAAATCATCCCTTCTATGACCATACTTCTACAGTATGTTGCATGTATAAATTCCTTTTTTTTTTTTTTCTTTTTTTTTTTCAAGATGTTCTTAAATACAAGCATACCAAAGTGAATTAGTAGATTCAAGGACTGTAACATTGTGACCAATGTGGTTTTTTTCCTCTCTATTTGGTGCAGTTGACACCTTGGCCCGGATCTTTTTATGAACAAATTATCTGTGGGGGTTTAAGCCAAATTGAAGAGATTGCTGAGCAATCTGGCTTAGCTCTTTATACTGATGGTGTATAATGATTGCATTACCTTCTGAGCATCACTCTACTTCATCTGTGTCTTTTGGTTACAATTAAAGAATGGCATGAGTCAGATGTCTTAATGATCAATCCACAGCTTGGACTGGGAGCGCATAAGCGAGTGGAGGAATACTGAAGAAGATGCATGTAGAATGTAAGGGAAGGAGAGCATGCAGGGAATGGAAAGTGATGCACCAAGAGAAAATGGTGTTCATAGTGGATGTGATGGACCGCGTGGTAGTTTTACATAACTCCTACATGCACCTGCACCCCCTCCAGCCTTTGCAGATCAACACTGCCTCCTCAGAGTTCCATAGCCACCTCTTCCAGGGGTGCTAGAACACGGGGGTAGGAGGAAATCACAGGTAGGCTCACACTCAACCCCAGGGATGCATCATGAAGAAAAGGCTGTCCTTTTCACAATTGTGATCACTTCTCTCCTCACTCCCACCTCCAAGCTTCTGCCCTGGACTTCTTTTTTTTCTTTTGTCCCTGCTGTTCCCTAAATAATGATGCATGATTTCTGAACAGTAGTCTCTTCAGTGCTTGGGTTGGGGAGGGCAGGGCTACAGGCAAGCCCACTGAATGCAGGGGCACCTCAGTGAGAGCAATGTGCATGACTCTCAGAACTGGTCAGAGCGCTGATACAGAGGCATCGGAGGGGAGAGGGGGAGTGGGAAATGAGTGTAGTTGACAGGATTAACCGATAAAGTTGAAGCTTATGGGTTAATTGTGTAGTAAACTGCAGGCTGCCGGGCTGCGGTGGCTGTCAGAGCTCAAGCTGGCTGTTCCCCGTGGCTCATCTCCAGCAGCCATAGTGGCTCAGGTGGCAGCAGCAGGTGGCAGCAGCAGGAGGCTCCTTCCTCCCACCTCTCCCCCCAATAATAACGGCTGGCTGGGGTTCCACGCTCTCCCCTCTCCCCCACCCATGGGGGCGCAAGATGTGCTAGGGGAGGGAGTGCAAAGAAGGAGGGCTGATTTCCCCACCCACGCAGCAGTAACTCCCATGCTCCCTTGAGGGGGCAACCTCGCTGTGGTGAGTGCAGGGGTGGGGTGAGGGCAAAGGGGTGATGGGTGAGGGCAGGGTGGGGTCACGGGGCAAAAGGGTGTTGGCATGGGCTGTAGGATTCAGAGTTTAAGGGTCAAAGGGAATGGGGTGTAGGAGTGGGGGGGTGTCAAAGGGTGTTAGGCACTGGGGAGCAAGGAGCTGGTTTGGGGGTAGGCGGACCAATAACATTTTATTTGCATATTAATTATTTGTGTAATGAATATGCAAATAAAATGTTGCCAGTCCACCAAATGTTTACGAATGGGTTTTCCGGTCCGTGGCATAAAAAAGGTGGGGAACCACTGGTCTACACGTTGCCATCCTTATTACATCCTTAAATAAGCTTTATACTGCAGAGCCCACAGTAAAGCCTCCTCGCCGGGAGCAGAGCTGGCAAGGGAAGCTGGCAGCAGCCTCTTGGACTCTGAGTAGACAGAGGGAGGCACTGTGAGGAATAACTGATGTTGAGGAGGTAAAACCGAAGAGCAGGGAGGGAAACTGGGGGAGGGAGTTTGTGTCCAGAGGAGTGTGGAGGGTTGCAGAATGTGTTTAGGAGAGTCTGAGACACAAGAGACAGATGGGGGGACATGAGGGAAAAATATGAGGGGGAAGAGAGGACAAATATGGGAGAAGGGCACGTGAAATAAAAGACAGAGGCTACGTCTAGACTGCAAGCTTCTTTCAAAAGAAGCTTTTCCAGAAGAGTGTTCACACAGCAAAAGCGCACCAAAAAAAGTGATCTGCTGTTTCGAAAGATAGTGTCTGCATTGATTAGATGCTGTCTCACATTTAAGTTGTAATTACTATGGACGGAGTGGTTACCAAGGCACCTGTGCTTTTTCCTGGAGGCCTCTTTTGGGAAAAAAACCCTCTTCCCCGTCTACACACACCTTTCCAAAAGAGCTCTTTTGGAAAAAGGCTTCTTCCTCATAGAAAGAGGTTTGCCACTGTCAGAAACTCTCCTGCATTCTTTTGACTTTCTGTTGAAAGGACACAATTGCAGTGTGGATATAAGTGTAGTTTTTCCAGAAAAATGGCTGTTTTTCTGAAAAACTCTGCTGTGTAGTCATACCCTGAGATGGGGGGGGCGAAGCCACTGTAGCAATAGGGAAAGGGAATGTGGAAGAGTAACTTGGCAACTCCACCACCTAGTAGAGGGTAAGTAGTGACTTTCTCCTTCCAAGCGAACATGAGGAAATCATATATTTTTTTCATTAAGGTTGAATTTTGAATCTGAGATCTTGTGCACAAATTGTGAATCAGGAAGCTCCCCGTTGTTTTCCTCTGCCTTTTGATGTTTGAATAACATGATTTCCTCCTGATTGTGTGAATATTTTTTTTTTTTTTTTTTGTCAAGTCAGTCTCATGATGTAGGAGCCCAATTCCAGATGTATGCATGGCGGTTTGTCAGTTCTGCATCTGTTGCCCTCCTTCATTCCTCCCAATGCAATTTTCGATTTGTTCTTCAGGTCCACCCTCCTCAGTCTCAGAATGGAGGCCAGTAGCATACCCTTAGAGTATGATAAAATAGTTCCCCTGGTGGCAGATAATAGGAAACTTGTCAGATACAGACGCTGTTCAGTAATGGAATTCAGAACTGTGCTTCTCGGAAGAACTTGCCTGGCTATTTCCCTTTCTCTTTCATGTCCTAGGATCTGGGAAGCCATAGAGGGATGCTCCTTTTTGATGAACCACTGAAAATGTATTGGCCTGAGAGAGCCACTTGTTATCATTCCATGTCTGGAAAAGAAGAAAGATGTGTGGGTTTACATGTTGATGTGACAGTCAATGAGTAATCATTTTAAAATAAATTAAATAAAACACTTTTTGAAATAGCTAAAATTGCTAACAGTCACAAAAGGAAGTGAAAATTTAGTTGCCCACGAGGGTTAGATGGAGTGTGTGCCATCTAACCCTCTGCCCACAGGCATGTACATTTCTACTACTGATACTGTACACCACAACAGTAATTCTTTGCTCCAAGGATTCCAGCTTTCCAGCACCTAATTTACTGTGCTGTTGCCTCCATTTACACCATACTTCTATGCCAGATACCCACAAGTAATACCGTTGAGAGTGGATTAAGTGGAGAAGAGGCTGTGAAATGACAATTGAAGGGCAGTCTGGTGTGTGTGTGTTGGTTTTTTTTAATGTACCAAGAGTGAACAAAAGCTAGTGTCAGTACCTATCCTTGTCTTACTGTAAGGTGTTTCTTGTAAGTGTATGTTTCCTGTGGTCATACTGGAGTGTGAATTTTTAGGTTTGTGATATTCTGGGAAGTGTAATTCAGTAGCATTTTATTGCTCTTGCATATGTTTGTGATGTGGTAAATGAAAATATGCTGGTGGTTTACATGGATAATTGCATTACATGTGAATGATTTAGGATGTTGTTCTTTTGTATAGAAAAAGTTGTTTAAATTTTTGAGGGGAGGGGCGTGGCTTATGAAAAGGGTTCATCAAACAGTCCAGAGGACTCTCTCATCATGATACATAAGTGTTTCATTTCTGAAAATATACAAAGGTATATTCAGATGTGGCTTTTTGCTCTAGTCTTTGGTCAAGTAGCTTATTGGTTGAATTTTTCAAGCATTTACTGGGCATTTAAATTTTTCAAGCATTTACTCCAGATTTTTCCTGTTCGTGGTTGAATATATCTAGAAATTACCTTAACTACATTAATGGGTTGTTGTGAAGATGGCTTTACAGCAAATGAGTGTAACACTTTTAGAACAAACAGATTAAAAGATTTCAGCTTTAGGGAGTGGAAAGAGTACTTGTATTTTGCTTTGTCCAGTTAAAATAGCACCATACAAAATGAACTCTATACTTGAATTCATTGAATGCATTGTTTGCAGAAAAGCAACATAAAAATATTCCATCTTAATACTTAATGTCATTTTTAGTTAAAACAGGCCAAGTAATTCTGAGAGAGAGAAATGAACTGCATTTGATACACTTACTGTAAGACACTGTGTAGAATGAGAGATGAGGCAGAATAAAGAGGTGCTGCCTACATTCTCCTACCCTAGTAAATTAGGAGTGTTAAGCCTTCTGAGATAATCCTGCTTATCTGAAGGCTTTATACATATTTTTGTTTGTATTTCTAATTCAGCTCTGTTTTATTTTTAGGAGAGTAGAGTTGTATTTAAAATGGAAGTTGACATAAATGGAGAGACCAGAACAACCATAGCTACGCTTCCCTTACCTATTGCAGAGGTGAGTTCCACAGGCAAAGTGGAAGCAGAGAAACCTCGATGCTCCAGCACCCCATGCTCACCAATGCGACGGACTGTTTCAGGTTATCAGATCCTTCACATGGATTCTAACTACCTGGTTGGCTTCACAACTGGTGAGGAGCTCTTGAAATTAGCCCAGAAGTGTACAGGAAGTGAGGAAAACAAAGTGGAAGCTATGCCCACCGTGCGCTCCAAACAACTTGATTCAGGACTGACACGTTCCTCACGGTTGTACAAAGCTAGAAGTAGATACTATCAGCCATATGAGATTCCAGCTGTAAATGGAAGAAGGAGAAGACGGATGCCGAGCTCAGGGGATAAATGCACTAAGGCTTTACCATATGAACCCTACAAGGCACTTCATGGTCCTCTGCCTCTTTGTCTCCTCAAAGGTAAGAGGGCTCATTCTAAATCCCTGGACTACCTCAATTTAGATAAAATGAACATCAAGGAACCTGCTGATACAGAAGTGCTACAATACCAGCTCCAGCACCTTACACTAAGAGGGGACCGTATGTTTGCTAGAAATAACACATGAACTACCATATGGAAGTTAAAGCCAACTCCTGGTAATTTCTTCATTGCTGCAAAAATCCACTATTGTACTGTGTACATGACTGTCCACATTGTAGGTGGTTGTGTCAGCTAAGTATTATCAGAACGTTATTTATTGAATTAAATTTTGAACACCCAAAATGTCTCAGATATTTGGAGGGGAAACATCTTTTCTGATCGATTAACTTCTGAAGAAGATCTGACTACAATTGGTGGACATTTCTTTGGGACACTTTTTAACAAAGAAAAGGCTTTTGTACAGGTATTTACAGTGATTTGACACTCAGAAATTGGTGATGGTGTCTGCTTGGTTGTTGCTAACTTGGCTTGCTATTGGAAGTTGCTGTCGAAGAAGCATCAAGTTCTCCTTTTGTCATTTTCTGTACTTTACACTAAAATGTATGTATGGTAATTTGTTGCATTACCGAAAAGAATGTGAAAGTGGCTGAATTGGACCACTTGTTATTTAAACTGGATTGTTTTAAACATTTTGAAAGTGGGTCTGTGCTAGAAAAAGATTTCACTGATGCAAATGAACAAAGATTGAAAATTATCAAAGTTATTTTTAGTTTCTTTTCTTCTTCCTCTATTTTAAAAACTTAGGTTAAATAAGTATTTGGAATATTTTTTCCAAAAAAGAATCAGTCTGGAAATGAAGATTTTCATCAAATTTACTTACAAGGATTATTTATTTGTAATAAACTTTGGTTTTTAAAATTTGTTTTGACATATAAACAAGGACCCAATTTAGATTTCAACATTATAGATTAAAATGTCTACATTAGAAAGTAGCATTGAATGAAATTTGATTTTTTTAAAAATATTTATTTGTATTACATGTATAAGTAATGGAAGGTGTTAAAAACACAACTTTAGCATTGGACTGGAAATTCCAGTTATTTGCAGCACTGAACACTTTTTAAAATTAAAAATCCAGATGCCTGAATTAGTTTGAAGGAGTACAGTGCTTCTATAGCAACCTTGAAGAACTGAGTCTGGATTTAACAATGTATATCAAATGCACTGATTTAATTTGTTGCTTCATGACAGCAAATGGAATTTTAACTACTGCAACCTTAAATATGTTTGGAAAATAAATGTAGCTTGCGTCTGTAAAAGTACCATTTTTCATTCTTTGTCTTTTAAAGGTGCAAGTTATTACTGAGAGTGTGAAACCATGCTTGGTTCTGCTCAGTGAGTTATTTAGAAGTTAAAGATTTAAATAAGCACCGTGTCTATGAAATAGAAATAATTTATAATTGAACAGTCATACCTAGCACAATTTTGATTTTTTTTTTTTTCCAGAATGAATGGAAAGCACTAGTGCAGAATGTGTGTTGTGGAAAAACAAGAATTCTTTTCATCCTTTCACTTACTCCACAGTTGTAGTTGGCTACAGTAAAGAGCCCGTGGATAGTTTTGCATTCTACTGGTTTGATTAGTCTTTTAGGTATGTTAGAAATATTTATAGCTGATGTATATTTTAACGTAAACTGCACCTCTGTAAACTTATTGTATTTAAGAATGATCTCTAAAGTAAACTATTCCTATATAGTCTCTAGTTTCACAAACAGAATACTGTCAGATGCCAAAGAGAGATGGGTTTTATGTTTAATGATTAAACACCACTATTTATTGATTTTGACCCTATGAACTGTATTTCTGGCTATGAAATAAAAGGGTGGTGTAAAAATATGTTTTGTTGTGTAGTCCTTTTGTGCAGAAAGTGGGAGGATACTACAAGTAACAGTCCTGTATTAGCTTGGGACTGTATGAAGCACTAGACTCTAAAGATCTGATTTTCAGAAAGTCAGATACAGGTAACCCTTGACTTGCGATGCGATTGGTTCCTGGGGAAGCATTGCAAGTTGGGGGTATTGTAACTCGAACCCTCATTGACGATTGGCACCATGCACCGTCGTAAATGCGGGCCGAGGACATATGTCGGGGTTTTTTAACCCCTTACAACTATTTTTTAAAAGTGCGGAAGTGAGGGGGGTCACAACTTGGGCAGTTGCAACTCAGGAGTTTCCTGTATCCAATTGTAAATACGCTTTTGTGCATGCTGCTGTTGCAGTAGTGTGCTACACATAGACTGGCAGGCTTGTGAGTGGCCAAATGCCAATGTGAAATACTACATCATCACATGCATCTAACTGTCCTTGGCTCATGAAAACAGATGCCTGTGTTCATCTATGGTAGTGATGTACACCAATTAGGCATGAAATTGCACATGTCTTTGTACACACACAAGTGAATGTCTGATGCTTTGAGGATGCTCTCAGTCAAGGTTTCAGAGCACATAAAGTATCTCTTGTATTTTATTTACAAAAAATCAAAATTACAATCCAGTGAAATCCATTGCAGTCTTCTTGCTTTCCTGGTGCAGTGTCTGCCATTTAACATAATCTTGTCAAATCAAGGAAGATGAGTTAGTTCTTACGCTCCAAAAATGGGTTAAAATGTAATCTGAATAATACTGAACTGAGGAAGTGAGAACCTCATAGGTCAGTGTTTCTGAAAGCGTTCTGCGGAATCACACTCAGAAACAAATTAACCGGCTGCCCCGGTTTGTTTATTTATCGGTGCCGCGGCCACAGAGCCTCGCTGCTCTCATTGGCTCAGTTTCATCCTTTGCAGCCAAGGGCAGCTGCGGGAAGTGGCGTGGGCCAGGCCACTGCTTCCTGCAGTTCCCCTTGGCTACAAAGGACGAAATGGAGCCAATGGGAGCCACGAAGCTCTGTGACCGTGGCGCCGATAAATAAACGGGGGCGGCCAGTTAATGTGTTTCTGAGAGTGATTCCGTGGAACACTTTCAGAAACACTGTCATAGGTTATCTTGAATACAGAGTCTTGGTCTATAATAATCTACCAGTAGAAAAAGAATCTTTGAGTAGGCAAAGTCTTTTACAAATGTGACTTCATAATAAACTAGAAATGTGTAGTTAACTGGTGTACTGAGAGCAGCTTTAAATTCTTGGGAGCATTATAGGGCTTTCTGAAGCCTAGAGAAACAGTGGTTTCACTTAAAGCAGAGTGAAACCATTAGCTTTACCCATTCACTTAGCATATTCAGGGAAGTAAATGTTGTTTAAGAGCATACATACAAATTCTTACACATAGTGCAGAGACTAATATTTGTAATAAAAATAATTAAAACCAGCTCAGAATTCAGCTTTGCCCTTTATATATTCCAATTAGGTTCAAGATATCAATCAACCAGACAAAAGAGATACATACATAATAGTTTACTCAAAAGTCTAATCAAACCAAAACACTTGTAACAGGATGTGAGTTTTGACAAACTCTGGCTGTTGTAACAGGTTGAGGTGCTAGCCTGTAATCAGTGTAAGTTTTGTCAGTGACCTCGATAGAGTCAGGAGTTCACCATAAATTCTGAGGCTCAGCTCAGACTCTCCTGCTACTGATCTCAGAAATCAGATTTCAAAAGCAGATAATGGGAAGAACTCCATCTAAGCAGACATCAACTGCAGAAGCAGTGCATAAGGAAGGAGGCAGCCTTTTAAATAACTATTGAAGGCCATTCAGAGCTTTAAAGACTGTGTTAAGCATCTTGAATTTCACTCGGAAGTGACTGGTTAGTGAGTAGGATATACAAAACACACTTGCAGGGGCACTTTGAAAGCACCAACTGAAGCTTTCACAGGCTCTTCAAGAACTCCTCCCTTGACACCTCTTCACATCATTTCACTGACTTTCCCTTTTCTCCCACATGAAGGATAAATGATTTGCCATTTTTAGGCCTTTTGTGGCCTATTTTGATCTTTTCTGTTATGTCTTTAATCCATTCCTGCCCCACTGCTGC
Organism: Rafetus swinhoei; assembly: GCA_019425775.1. NCBI lineage: Eukaryota > Metazoa > Chordata > Testudines > Trionychidae > Rafetus > Rafetus swinhoei. Next base: position 65,040,541 of record CM033427.1, read on the forward strand.
ACCAGCAATACTAGACCATGTTAATTTACCATATTTTCCAACAAGAACCTTTACGCCTTCTCCCATGCTGCCCTTTATCCATGGAAGGACGCATGCAGTATATAGAGCCACTACATTATCCTCCTTCAAATATCTCCTTAAAACCCATCTCTGATCTGATACCTATAAAGTAACTTGACAATGTTAACTGTTGTGCTAGAACTTCTGTTAACAACATTAGTAACTGACCATTAACTTTTGGTCCTTTGTACCCTATTCTACCTTGTATCTATTTGTTGTATTTGTCTGTTATGTCTCATCTTATATTTTAAATTGTATGTTTCCATCTTTTCATTGTGTATGCCTTGCACAATAGGGTCCCTATTATTATTTGTGCTGTGGTTATGCCTAAACTATTAAGAACTACTAAGTTTAAAACAGATTGTTTAAGAAGGAGAATGAAATAGGTAGCAGAGGCGGATTATGTGAATTGTTGTGGGCACTAACATCAGTGTATGTTGATTGACATACTGTACTAATATTATGTCCTAAATCCTGAATATATCATTTTGATAACTCCTTGGAGAGGTGGGGTGAAGAAAAGCAAGTGCAGTTTTTAAAGATGACTAGAAAAGATCAGAAAGACCTAGACCTGGAAGAAGTGGTAGAGAAAATCCTTGTGATAATGGAGAGGAAGTCATAATAGCTAGAAAAATGAGCTGATAAAAACAGACCGGTCTCACAAAACCTAAGTCATGTCAAAAATTGGGTCATCTGCTTTTGAAAAGATGCCAAAGATAATGCTGAGAGCATAGTGGGGCAATGCTATAAACTGGAAAAATCTAACTGTGTTTCAGAATGTGTTTTTTGATGCAGTGAAAAATAGCAGAACTTAAAGTTTGGATTCATAACAAAAGTGCTAAAGTAAAAAGTATCCAGCAAGAAAGAGGTGAGATAAGTGAGTCCTGGAATATTATGAGGGTCAGTGTGACACCCAATATTTTCTAAACACACGACTGAAAGTTTCACTAATATGTTTTTTGCCAGTGACACCAGAAGGAACAAACCAGAAAATGTAGAGGTACGAAATCAAATCCAAGATACCTATCTCTGTAGAAAGTTGGCCTGGGTTAATTATAATTTCAGTTAAATTAAGTATAAATTCTGGGCACATGCAAAGCATACCCCAAATAGAAACAATAACAGTTGAAAGGGAGGATTGTGAAAGAGAACATAAGCAGAAAAGGGAAAAAATTCTTGGAAAGATGAAAGGATGGTGTTAAGGGAAATTGAATGGTCACTTTAAAAGTATTGGATATTATTGAAAAAAGTAGTCTGAGAAGAAAGTGCAGCCATTAAAAAAGGAAAGTGAAAAAGAGGCCACTATCGAACTTGAAAAAGCTAAGGCTGAAACAACCAAAGCTATATGAAGTAATAGTAACTTTCAGAAAGTTACTATTGATGTATAACCAAAATGTTATAAAAGAGAGAGTGTGTGTGTGCAGGTAAGGGATTAAATTGGTGAGACATTTGATAATGTCTTTCACTCATCTTTGATTGTATCCTGTCTCCTGGGATTTATTCCAAATCCCTAAAAAGCTTCAAACAAAATCTATTTCCCCCCCCATTCATCCTGAGAACAGTTACACCATTCTCTTCTACTCTAAGCACAGAATGCGTACTCTCCCCACAATTACCCAGTCCCAAATGATAATTCTTTGTGTGTGGGTGTGTGTGTCATGTGGTCCACCAGGGTTGGAACCTTTTCTCCTGTAAGATCTAGATAACATTGTAAAGATATAACATTTTTATGCACAGAAATTCTACTTTAGTCTATTTTGCAATTGCATTACGTTGGCTTTAATTTTTTCCCTTCTGAATCCTATGCAGGTTGTACCCATAATAATCCATAATACCTGGATTTTGTGGGGTGGGATGCAAGGAACAGAGCCATTAGAACATCATAGATTCATAGAAAACAATTCAAAGAGCTCCCTTATGTCATCTTAGAAACTCTTATACTTGGAAGTATAGTTTTTTTTAAAACCTAACTAGGCATAGCAATGTTGCTTAAAGTGAAATTCAATAAAATTCAATTTCTCATCAAGCAATTCCTTAGAATCCTCCTGAGACATCATGCACTAATACCTTCAGCTAAGTTGTATGAGGATAGTGAATGATTATATTAATTCCTTGCCTGTAATTTTGTCTTTCAGTGCGAACACGCCCTGCTTCATCACAATTTGTTCTGATTTATTATATTAGACAACTTTTGAACATCTGGTTGTATGACATGGTAATTGATTTTCAGTGTTTCTGGACAGAGGAAAAATGACACTTTTTGATTTATTTATTTTTGGTAGGGGGTAAGTTAAGCCTTATGTTTCAATATCTGATCTGTTGTAGATTTCACTCATGTTCCTCTTAGCTTTCGCAGTATGGCTTAGGAAATAATGTCCTTGAGACACACTTGTTGAAGGAGCTGATAGAAATTGCACTGGAGAGAAGAGGACTCTCTAGTTTACCTCCAAGACTCGGAAAAGACCATCAGCAATGGTCTCCCATTCTGTAGAAAATAATTTACAGGTAAGGGAATGAATATTACCATGTTTGAGTCATCTGTGTAAAGATGAATGGATGAGCTCACCCAAGGAAACTGTGGAGTAAAAGGAGGAAGGTGCCACAAGGGAAGCACTGTGGGGCACCCCTCTGAATTTCTTAGAAGAATGGGGGGATTCAGTAAGAGAAGTGCCAAGTGAATAGCTAGAGAGGCAGGAATATAAACTGGAGGTGAGGTGCAGGATCGTGAACACGACTGGAGGTGAGGTGCAGGATCAAGGCTGTGTCTACACTGGCGCGATCTTGCGCAAAAGTGGCCGCTCTTGCGCAAAAACTTGCTGCCTGTCTACACTGGCCGCAAGTTCTTGCGCAAGTAAACTGACATTCTAATGTATGAATTCAGGGCTTCTTGCGCCAGAACTCTGACGCTCTTGCTCAGGAATAAGCCCTTTTGCGCAACTGTTCTTGCGCAAGAGGCCAGTGTAGACAGGCAGCATGAATTTCTTGCGCAAGCAAGAAAACCCTATGGTTAAAATGGCCATCAGAGCTTTCTTGCGCAAGAGAGCGTCTACACTGGCATGGATGCTCTTGCGCAAAAGCACATCTTTTGCAGAAAAGCACATGCCAGTGTAGACGCTCTCTTCTGGAAGAGTTTTTTGTAGAAGATCTCTTCCGCAAAAGAGTTTTGCGTGAGAACGCGCCAGTGTAGACATAGCCCAAGAGTTTAAGCAGGATGGTAAGGTTACACTGTCAAAAGCATCAGAGAGATGTGAAGGAAGAAGAGGATTAAATAGAGGCTTAAGGTTTGGCCAGGAAGTGGTTGCACTTCCTTTGTGGAAGCAGTTTCAGATGAGTGGAGAGGGCAGAAGCCTAATTGGATGGCTCTGAGAGGTTGATGAGAGGAGCTTGGAAGGAACTTGAGGAGATGGCTGTATTGTATACTCAAAACCTGGAAGAGAGGGTGAGAAAAATCTGAAATCACATGAAAAACTAACACAAAAGTCAGCTGAATATTTTTGCATACACCATTTGAAAAAAGAAGTAATGTATACCAATCCCTCAATGCTATAAGGGTGCCTTGAAGCTCAGGTCAGCTGGCGTGGGAAACTGGCACAATTGTTATGGCCTTGTTAATTGATAATGCCAAAAATAAAAGAAGCAATCAGAATAATGAAGAGAGAAACTGCCTACAAAGTTTATAGATATAAAGTATTTTGATTAGATAGCTTTGGTTTAAAAATTATTCCCAAATGTGTTTGTATATTCCAGCATAAATATGAAAGATAGCGTGTGTTCAGATTACAGACCCTTTATACTAGCTTTGTAAGCCAGTCTCTTTTTAGCAAGATTTTTGCCTACTCTGGATCAATGTGATCAGTTATTTCTCTGAAGGGCACGGAAACCTGAGTGTTGAAATGTGCCAGAATTCTGAAACTGGTATTAGAAGCTTGAGAACCTTATGAAAACCTGAGAAGGATCTAATTTTTCTGAAGTACTGCACAGAAATCTTTTATTCTCACATGTACAAAAAGACTCTACTGAAAGCGTTAGGAATTGAGATGCTTTTAGCATTCTATTTCAGCATGCAATACTGCAGTGGTCAAAAAGCTGCCCTGTGTGAACTGCAGTCTGCAAATGGATGAAAGTACAAATAGAGGGAAGCATCCCATAGTGCTGGATGTGGCAGAGACCAGCAGAAATAGGACTAAATAAAAGATATGAGGTTGGGGAGAAAAGTGCAGTAAAGTGTATGCAGTGTAAGATAATTCAATGATTTCATATTTCTGCTTGAGAGCAAGTTGATTAGCATTTGATGAAGGAAGGGACAATTATGAAAGGTATCCAGAACAACGATAGTGTTATAAGTAATTAAATGCACTGGAGATTTCAAACTGCCCATCTATATTAGTGGTTTTACTATAGCATTTATCATGATAATATTTAAGATCCTCCTTTTAACTTTTACCAAAATCTTTCACAGACTTCAATTTGTTGTTCAGCAGTTTTCTTATTTAGAACCAGAAAAAATAGGCTAATATTAGAGGTGGGGGGAAGGGGGATGCTAACAGTGAAATCTGTTAAACATGGGTTGGGATCATCTTTCACAGCAAATGATGGTAGCCCCATTGCTTGAGTCATTTTAAAAGCAGGACTGGACCAAAACCCTCTCACTGCTTACTGTAGGAAACTGAAGTAGGACAAGAGGCTCTGAAAAGACGGTTCCCATCTCGTAATTTCTAAGAGAGTCACTTTTAGAGGTGATCAAGTAGCTCATAAAATCTAATCTGAGATTGAACATTTCAAAAGGGTCTTTTGAAGGCTAGATTATTTAGAAGTGCTCCTCAATTAGATCAGTTATTGCATGCTAGATTCTCATATTGGTCTGATAATACCTAGAGCATCTGAGCAACAATAAGCCTGAGCTAAAAATAGCCCTCTTTAAAATTTCTTCAAAAAACCTAAATGGCTGCATGTGTAAGGAAGGGGGCTTAGAGAGTTAGGTGTCTTAATGGTAAAATTACAGGTTTAGAACAAGTGTCTAAAGATACTATTTTACGATGCTTTCCTTTAAAAGGTAATAACTTTGGAATTTGACTATTCAAAACTACCAATGCAGGATAAGAAAAACATTCCTAAATGTGCACCTTCTCAGATTATCTGGCAAGATCAGCTGAATCCAGCCTAGTCAGCACTTGTTGGAGAGATTCCCAAGGAAGTTCCAACAGTTGCAGGTTGTGGGAATGAAGATGATTCAGTCAATAGGTCCGTCTCTCTCTAAATCAGCAGTGAAGCAATATCTGAGAATGTAGGCATGGGACATAAAGGAGATACTGCTATTAGCTGATCCAAAGTAAAACTTTGCAAGATTAAAGGGGTTCTCCTCAGTTATCTAGCAAAGTTCCAGTGTGGGTAGGGAAATTGAAGTATTGACAAATCTATGCATTCAAAATCATAAGGCAGACCCTCCAGGACAATAAAATTGGCTTAAAATCATGTTGTTTAAAAATATTAAATGGGATGGGAGGGATATTTTCACCTCATAATCTTGGCGCCATTAGGATGCTCTGGCTTCATGGTATCAAGTTTTTCTCTGCTGTCAGGAAGGCTAAAACTTCCTTTTTAAAATGAAAGCTGACATTCTGATGTAATCTCTTGATTCCAGCCATTGGGGCTTTACCAACTATTGCAGAGACCTGCAATGAATGTTCTTAACTACTGTGTGGCTGTGAAACAGCTACTGGTTTCCCTTGAAAGGTGATGGGTGGATTTCAGTGAAGGATGAAGTGCTAATCTACATATGTCTCTAAAACATATCTGTATCCTTTGGTTTGAAGATGCTATGTAACCAGGTGGTTGTAGTGCTATTACTATTATCAGTACTGTAATTTGTTCAGTTCTGCCCTAAAGTAAAAGGTTGGGTTTTTTAAGTGAATACGTAAGTAGGAAATTAGGGTTCTATTCTGCTCCCATTCAAGTCAATGGAAAAATGCCCATTAACTTTAGTAGTGCAGGATAGACCTCATAAAGCATAGCTGTAATCCTCCATTTTGATAACGGTCCTTCCAACAGCTGCAGGTTTCTACTGACACTTTTTTTACTGATTATATACGAAGAGCTTGAGCCCCAAGGCCATTCTGGAACAAATGGAATTCTCTCTAGTCAGCAATTTTCAGAAGAAAAAATTTACTTCTGCTTTATACACTTTGAAAATGTGTTTCATCTGTGATTTAGACAAGGTGGTCTATGTCATATCTTTTATTGGGACCAACTTCTGTTGGGGAGAGAGTCAAGATGCACTAACCGAAGTTGGTCCAATAAAAGATCTTACCTTGCCTCTCTAATACCCTGGGACCAACATGACTGCAACTACGTGGCTTTTAGATATGACTTTTCTTTTCACAGGCAGTCTTTTTGCAGGCTGTTTTCTCTCCCTCTCGCCCTCGGACAGTATGCTGTGTGTAAAGAGAGAAAACCTTTGACAGCTATTAACGCTTAATACAGTACTGATTTGTAAAAATACTGCCTGTGAAGTATACAACACGTGTATATCTGGTTAACAAGTTTATAGAGCTTAGAATCAGCTTTAAGGAATGAAGGGAGAGGTGGCATGCATTGCAGATAGGCATTAAACATGAGAGAAACCTCTTTCAGAGCTCTGAAGGAGGGTATGTATGAGTGCACAAACGTTCAAGAGTGACTTTGTATGGCGGATCTTTCAAATTCACATTTAATCCTAATCCAGGGGGAAATAATTCTGACTAGTCAACTGATACCAGTTTAGATTTCCTGTGGAGGAATGGTCAGTAATGCATTATTCACTGGGAAAGATTGATGGATTTCCACTCCATACGGCTAAATGCAGTGCATTGCATGTTCAAAAGCTTCATCTGAAGAAGTGGGCTGTGCCCACGAAAGCTCATGATACCATCTACATATTTTGTTAGTCTTTAAAGTGCTACTAGACTATTTGTTGTTTAAGTTTTTCCTGTTACAGACTAACTAACTAACTAGGCTACCCTTCTGAAGTGTGAAAACAGTGAGTAATCATTTTTGATTAAATCTCTATTGAGATTGAGTGGTTTGATTGGAAGACTAAATCTGTCCTTAAGCATCCTGATAAGTATTCTTCTGACATCACCCAGACACTATAAATTGTCAAAAGATTAAAGCCCTTTTTTCTGAAATGCAAACTGAAACTTGGAAAAATGTAACCAGACTATGTTTGATGCATTCATTGCCTTTTCATAGTTCTATGAATTTCATTTACAAACACTGCTATTAGTCTCTGAAGACAAGTGTGGGTGAAAAAATCCCTTTTGGAGTATAATCTTCTATTATGGCATTATTGTTCAGTTCTAGGATATTGACATCAGCACTTTGATTATAGTCCTCTACTTTCAGAGGATTTTGATTATGTATCTAAATGTGAATGTACATGTTTACACTGTTGGGTAAAGAATGTACATTTTAAAATAATGTATTATGTATTTAAATGTTTTAGCAATGCCTTTGGTGTTTGAGTACATTATACATTTTAGTGATATTATATTAACATATATTAGGTAGGAAAATGGTATATTTATTTTGGTAGATCTGTGGACTATATTTTCTTGTTGAATGTTTGTTTTTCTTGCTCAGGGAGGAGAAAAGTTTGAGAGTTTCAGCTGGTGGAGTTTCATGCTGATTGTTTTGCTAGAATAGAGCAGATTTGACCCTGTCTGTGGAACACAGAGGACACTCCCTTAGCCAACTGCCATTGGTTAATGTCAGTGTGTCCACACAATAGAAACTGTGGAGGTAGTCCTCTGGTATTCATGTTGCTTCAAGAATTAAAGCTACAGAATTAAAGGTGGCAGCAGAAATTCCCTTTTGTCTTTGTATGGACAATGGCTTAGAAAATGGAATCACTGGCTAGAAACTTTAGGCCAACAACTTAGATAACTGTATAGTATTCTCTTATGACAAAGGATTAAAGTGTAGTAGGCACCCCAAATAAATTTCAAAAGCCTGACACTATACTGCTTTTGCAGGTGAGGTGGTACCTTCACCTACATTCTTCTAGCTTCCACCCCCCAAATGCAATTGGATTGGAAGGATCTCTCTGATTAGAATAATCGTCACCTTCTGGTTAAGGTTTATTTTGGAGTTATTTTAAGAGGTCTCCAAGCTATCTTGGTCCATTTTTAAGAATTTTTCGTGACTCATGGGTTGTTTAGTCAGCTATGAAATACACAGCTCCTCACCACAGTGTCAGAAGCTATGAGGTGTGTGCTTTGCATGTCATGTCATGACCCATGGCTCCATTGCTATATAGCATAGCACAGTAAAATAGATTATGGGACCCTTACTCTTGGAAGGGAGTAGGCTTGTGAAACTTCATACAAGTGAATTTGGTTTTAAGTGGCTACCTTTTGAGGGGGAAATGAAAAGCAGAGAGTAATTCCATGAGCTCAGGAGAACTCATTAATATGTCATGGGTTTTGTAGTCTTGGAGGAAAAATTAGGCTTAAAATAGCTCTGAGTTAATAGGCGCTCATGGGAGCTATTCTCTGGCAAATCCTTTATACAACAGGAATCCAATACCAGCTCATGCAAATACTGTCTCTATACAACAAAAGGTTAAAAGAAAGAAAATATTTTTTCTACTGAAAACAACAAAACCATACAAAAACTACAATAAAACTGCAACAACTGGTTGCTCTGTATCATTTGTGCAATCCAGACTTAGCATCTGAATTGTTATGTGTTACCTCACATTTTGTTTAGCACTTGGAGCATTGATTTAGGGGGCAAGTAACATGAAACACAAGATGAAGCTGTTTTCAGTGACCTGTTAATTCTTCCTACTCACATGGACCATGGTCTGAACATGTTAAGCAATGTAAGGAACCCTGTTGAGCATCTAGGCATGATTTAACTTGTAATAATCTTGGATGTTTTACAAGATTTGTTCTGGAAGGAAATATGCATGTTACGGGTGCATTTCTTTCTACATGGCTAATACTATATCATGAGGTTCAGTTCTTCCTCCCCCGCTTAGATTGCTCATCCTTTCATGCTGAAATTATATTTGCTTTATCTCAGCCCAGAAACAAATAATATTAGAAACATTGCCCAAAATATGTTTGGGCATTTCTGAGGAGTTCATGTATGTTCCAAATAAATTTCCCTGTATATTCCAAATACATTTTTTTCACTTGAATACCTTGGTGGCTGAAGATGAACATTGCCTTGTTGATATCAGATGAGTTAAAAGCTTGATCTATCATTTTTAAAGCTGAGTTTAAATTTAGAAATTCCCCTCATGAACTGGAATTGCTGTCCGTGCTGATCTGGTAGCTAAATTAGAATGAGCTGTTGAACTGCTTTAGCTATGAGGGCAAAATTTCAGTTTAGAATAGTTATTTAAAACCTTAGATTTTTTGAGTTTTGTTCTATGCTCATATCAAATATCTTTCATATACATGATTTGGAAATGGCTGATAAAAAATTTCAAAATGGCATTTTTAGTAGACCTCTTTGTGTAAACAAAATTTGTATTAAAATATTTTTATAGCTCTAAGGATATGAGCATTTTAAGCTGAGAAATTTCTCACATGTACAGTAGAATATTGATCTCTGGTGTTCTTAGTTTCTAAACTATCCAAATGTTGAGTTAGAACAGAATTTGAGATGATTCAGGGTATAACTACAATATTCTTAAGAGCAGACCTGAGTGTTGAGGAATATTGGTGAAACATATATTTTTAGGATTTTAGGATTTTACTCGTAAGTACAATAGAGTTGTACTTGTTTAGGATTTTACTCGTAAGTACAATAGAGTTCTGGAAGCCTCAAATGTAGCTCCAGATCTAAGATTTTAAAATCTCCCTTGGCAATCTTTCATAAGTCATGGATTAAAAAACCATGAAATTTTTGAAGGAGTCATTTATGGTGATTTTAATCTGGCTTCTTGCATTCTTGCATCAAGCCCATGATTTCTGGTTAAACTGGATCATATCTTTTAGAAAGACAGAAGATCTTGATTTGAAGACTGCAAGTGATAGAAAATCTAGGTAAGTTGTTCCACTGTTAAAAATGTGCACAGTGTTTTAATCTAAATTTGTTTAGCTTCAGTTTCCAGCTGTTGGATTTTGCAGTGCCTTTATTTGTAGATCAGTGGCTCTCAACCTTTCCAGTCTACTGTACTCCTTTCAGGAATCTGATTTGTCTTGTATACCCCTTGTTATAACTCACTTTAAAACTACTTGCTTACAAAATCAGACATAAGCATACAGAGTGTGTCAGCCACACTGTGACTGAAAAATTGCTTATTGTCTCCTTTTTACCATACAATTATAAAATCAAGTATAAAGCAGTATAAACAAGTCAGGATATGAAATTTTAGTTTGTACTGTCTTTGCTAATGCTTTTTTGTAGCCTATTGTAAAGTATCTAGATAGGCAAGTATCTAGATGAGTTGATGTACCCTTTGGAAGAACTCTGCATATCTCTTAGGGATGTATCTGGTTAACCAGTTATCAGTAAGCATTACCTTTACTGGTCAACTGGTGGCCTGGCTGGCCTGGAGCAGTTCTCTGCTCAGCATGAGAAGGGAAGCTGCTCCAGCCCTGCTGTGCCCACCACATGCCATGGCTGGGTTGCTGGAGCAGCTCACGGCAAGGTGCAGCCTCCTGCCCAAGCAGCCCTGCTTTCTGCAGGTGTGGGGAGGGCCCAGCTGGGTCTGGGCACGTGATTCTAGTTAACTGGTTAACCATAATGTTTGACTGGTAAACTGATTAAATGGGATTTTACATCTGTAATACCTCTAGGGACACATATCTCTGATTGAGAACCACCATGTTAGATTAATATGAGCTTCAGAGGCCAATTAACCCACCTACTTGCACCTGGACTATGGGCCAGGCCTAATTAATGATGAAATCTATCTGGGAAGGGGCTGGGTGGAGCAGAAAAGAAATTGCAAGCAGTGAGGAAGAAATTCTTTTGTTGTTCTCCTACTAATAGAGAGTGAAGAGACCTGTAAGGGACAGGAAGTCTCTGGCAGGGTTAGGACAAAATCTGAGGTAAGGTTTGATTAGTTTTAGTCTAGGGAGATGGCAGCAGGAAGTCTGACAGAATGAACCTTGACTGCTTGTCATAGCCCAGTGTAGAGAGGAAGCCTGGATTCACATACCTGCCACTGGTAAGGCGACATGAAGCCTTGAGAAGAGGGTTTGCAGACCCTGAAGCCCAGAATGGAGAGTGGTACACCAGATGGAGGGATCAGGCATTTGTTTTTGTTGGACTTTTCATTACCCCAAATGGGGAGAGACTACGGTCTGAGGGGTGAGTCGTGCAAAGTGAGACTGCTGCAGGATCAGGTGTCTGTCAGCATCAGCCTGGGGTGCTAGACAATGAAACTGGCCATGCCTAGCCATGAGGGGTGCCTTTATGGTGAGTCCATTTTTCCACATTGCTATTTTCTGAAACCTTTATAGTTGTTACTGTAATGTTTAAAATGTAGAGACCAGAAAAAGGACACAGTATTCAAGTAATGTTCTCACTAATGCCATACAGTGCGGTAATAGCACCTCCTTGCTTCTACTCAGTATTTCCCTGCATATACATACAAAGATCTTGTTAGTTTTCTTAGCCATTGCATTGCATCAGGAGCTTGTGCCCAGCTATCTGTTCATGCACCATGATTCCATGGTCGCAATCAGAGTCATTACTTACCAGACACCCTGCAAGTGTGACATATGTTCTTTATTCCCAGATGTATGGCCTTATATTTGGCTATGGTGTTACCAAATGTTTTACACATGTTGTTCAGTTGAGCTAAGTTTATCAAAACAATGCAGTTTAAGCATTTGTTAAAGTACTTGCCTGGATAGTTATGTAGTTAAGTACATACTTTCCTGAATCTGGGCCTCACTGACTTCCTGAGTTGGGATGTTTTTGTGCTTACTTTGACTAAAAAAGAAACCACATTATTAAATTAGAAGGCTTGAAGAACATTTGGATAGTTGGAAGGAATACAAAGACAGCATTGCATTTACTGTTAGTTTTTTAGCATGAACAAGAGGCAGAGGAGAGTAGGAATGATATAGTGTGGCAATTCTCAACTAGGGATACATTTACTCCTTGGGGGTACACAGAGGTCTTCCAGAGGTACATCACCTTACTTAGATACTTGCCTAGTTTTACAATAGGCTACATAAAAAGCATTAGTGATGTCAATACAAACAAACATTTCATACATACAGAATGAGAAAGTAAGCAGTTTTTCAGTAGTGATGCAGGTATGACACATTTGTATTTTTATGTCTGATTATGTAAGTGAGTATTGAGGTGAAACTTGGGGGCACACAAGACAAACCTGACTCCTGAAAGGGGCACAGGAAAGCTTGAGCAGCACTGTTCAGAAAGTGATATTGAGCACTACTGCTCAAGAAGTGATATTGTATTTCTCATCTTCTAAATAGAATGCAGTGCCAAAGACTACTTGTTTTGCTTTTGTTAAGTAGCTGCATTGAAGTCTCTACATATGTGGGTAAATTGGGTCGGATGTGGCTACAGTGTCTGTTACACTGTTGTGCAGTATGCATGCTACGTGTAAGGCTATCCTTAAAAAAAATCCGAGTGTCTGTCATATTATTTCTGCCATGTGAATGAGGGCATAGAGTTCAAGGAAAAATTTCAACTTTAATGCTAATTTTCCTGACTTTTTAAAATAACATTGTATGAATGCCAAAGGGGTTTATTTTAAGATTGCTGATTTTGTTCATATGCAATACTATTTAATGCAGTTTATGCTGGGCCAAATTCCTCATTCACCTATACTTGTCTTAACCACAGTGAAAGCACTTGCGCAAGATCATGCCAATGTAGACGTAGCCTAAGAACTCTGTTGCGGAAGAGTTCTTGTGCAAAAACTCTTCCAGAAGAGAGTGTCTACACTGGCATGTGCGTTTGCACGAGAGATCTGCTTTTGCACAAGAGCATCCATGCCAGTGTAGACGCTCTTGCGCAAGAAAGCTCTGATGGCCTTTTTAACCATAGGGCTTTCTTGCACAAGAAATTCATGTTGCCTGTCTATACTGGCCTCTTGCGCAAGAACAGTTGCGCAAGAGGGCTTATTCCTGAGGTGCGCAAGAAGCCCTGATTTCATACATTAGAACGTCAGTGTACTTGCGCAAGAACTCGCGGCCAGTGTAGACAGGCAGCAAGTTTTTGCGCAAAAGCGACTGCTTTTGCGCAAGATCATGCCAATGTAGAAACAACCCTAGATTGCACAAATGTAATTGAAAGGCAGAATCTAGCTCTGTTTTAATGATCACATTAAATATAAATACTACTTCTAAAAGTATGACAACTGTTTTTTAAATCCTGTAAATAACGTTAAAGTTTTAATCTCAGCTACCAAAACCTAGACAATGCAAATTCAAGATTAAAACTTAATCCATGTTATAAGAAATAACAAACAAAATCCCCAAACTTTGAAAAGTGTGAACTGTGCATCTTTTCATGAATGTGTGTAGTTCAACTTCAACTTTGTAGCCCCCTTTTGTGTCTCTGATGCTCAGTCTTAATGTTATTTCTGTGTAATACATATGGGGGAGAGGGATTCATTAGTGAATGGTGGCTGTAAGGAGAGAGTAATAAAAACCAGTTCACCTGCCAGATGTCAGTACCAATTATTTCTGGTTTTTTTCACTGTGGTGTTACATTGTTGGCTGTGTGTGTCTGACTGCATCATCTAAAATCTGCTTGGAGTGTTATCTGTTGTGGGTGAGTCACAAAAGGACAATAGCAGTATGCAGACTTGGGTTCTCCAGCCCTCCAAGAACTGTCCATATGTAACATTATTTATGAGATGTATATATTTTCTGATGAATGTATATTAAAATGTATTGCTTAGGTTTTGAAATCTCTGGCTTTTTATGATTAGGCATTAAAAACAAATGATTGTGCAACAATTTATGGAGCTCTGTATTGTTTATATTAGCAATTTGCGTGGGGGGATATAGTATGTGTGTGTATATACATGTGTGCACACAGTGTATGCATATTAATATAACAGTAATATATTTCACTAAGGGATGGCTTTTAGGTGTTTCTATAGTTTTAATGCTATTCTGGGTATGAAGTAAAAATAGAAAAACCTCTAACTAGAGTTCAGCATAAATTTCCTTTTTGTGTGTCAATGCTCAAAATAGCACATTACTAGATTTTTATTAATATCCCACCAAAATGTACCGTCATTATTCTTGATTATTTTAAAATATATTCTATAACCAATAAAGCAACTACTAAGACATTATTTTCATAATATCCACAAAAGAACAACACTATTAAAATGTAGGATGCAGCTGGGTCGAATAGCACAAAGTTGCAAATAAGGTTATATTTTGTTCTCGTGAAAATCTATAGTTAGCTCATAGTTAATATTTCATGTCATGTACTGATGTACATTTTGAGTATAATATGGGTTTTAACTGGGAGCATAATATATTTATATAAAATAAAATGTATGTTACTGAAGAATATAGACTCTCTTGAGTGTTACCGGGCACTCCTTGTCCATGATATTAGCTATTACAGATTTTATAGAAGTCTTAGGTTTGGCTCCCAATATAAATTACTTTTGTATTTAAATGCTTTGCTTCTTATTGGTTTCATTAGCTTTTGAAATTTAAGTCATACCTATTTGAAAATGGACACTGCAATTACACTCTCTTTTATGCTATATATAATGCAGGGAAAAGGCAACTGGTTCTGTGCATAGAAGAGTAAATGGTACAAGATCTACAGTATTTTTCAGGAGATCTGCAGCAAATGGTAAGTTTACAGGGATGTAAAGAAATGGATCAACGCAGGGAAAATGAAGGGTACCTTTCACCTCCCCCACCCCAGGGTTATTCTCTCTTCCTTTAGTGAAATTCTCATTTTATTCACTGTTTATTTTTTTGACTGAGGAGGAAGAAATAGTATAGCCATAAAACTGTATCCAGCTACTTTTATCCATTACTGTATAGGTGAGCCATGGATTATATACAGTATGCTTACTAAAGGGGAAATAATAGGTACATGGGCATGGATTTTTAAATGTCAGAGGGAAACCCTTTATTCTTGCTGCCCTCAAATCTTTATTGCTCAGAGTAGTCCTAAGGAGGTCAAGGAAGGACAAACATTTTGAATAAAGCCCCATGCCTGCAACACTTTGCAGGTCATTCATCCATTCAAATAGGAAGGGAACTGTCCCTGAGATCTTCAATGTGTAAGTGATTCATGCTTATTAAAAATGTATGCTCTTCTAATACTTAGAAAACTCTGTGTATCATGCTTAGTTTATTCAAAGCTCCTGCTCTTCTAATATCCAAAACATCTCCTCTTTCTGTATATTTATATAGTATTAATGTTCACCCTTATTAGATGAAACTGTGTACAAGGTGACTATAATTCAGAAACATGCAACAATACCAAAGCCATTACTCATTAATATAAATATGCTCCTTAACATTTGTCTGTCTCTGTATGTGTCTAAGTTCGTTTAAAACTGTTGCTTAAGATCAAAAGCCAATAAGTTTCTATAATGTGCTCTGCAGCCTAGAAACAAAGTCTCATGTGATGTGGCAGTTGCTAGGAGAGCTAGCCTTATTTGTGAATAGCAAATATAAGGGATTCGGTTTTCCAAAGCAGATATAGTTCTTTTCCCTTGAACAAAGGGAGCATGAATGGCATTTCCATTCTGTATTTTGCAGCAACTTCTGAGAGAGCTTACTATCTGGGAGGTGAGGCCGTTTGTAGGTGTGATTGTATTTATGTGCAACTTATGCTTTGAAAAGCACATTTGACTTTACACCCTTTCCCATGGCGATAAATTTTACACATGGTGACAGCAAAAGTAATTGCTTTAAGCAGAATAAAATTAACTATGAAATGTTGAGCTCTGTCGTCTTGCATCATTTTACAATTCAGAGTGCGTTTTTCATACAAGTCTAAGGATAAAAGGACAGGAACATTCCTGATGTTTCATTTGCCAATGATAACAAAAAAACCTATTTTATAGATTGTGTTAATAAAGACTGAAAACTTACAATAGTTTGCTGTTCTGGATAGGTGAAGGAACTAGGACAACAATTCAAACAACATGAGTTTTTTGCTTTTATTTCCTTTCTTTTTTTAAAACTGAATAACAATGAAACTTTAAAATTATCAGCAATAAAAAATTAATTTGTGACATTTTTCTGATCCTGTTTATTACCTAAATCTATCTAGGTTTTAAAAAAATGATTACCCCAGGATACTGTAAAATATTTACAATGAAATTTTCAGTGTTCCAAATTTCAGTCTTCATTGCATTACATTCAGATTAAAAATCAGCACCACTTTAACCAAAAGAAGTGTTGTAATGCAGAACTATTTTCAAGTGAAATCATTTTTTTGCTCTGAAATTATGGACATTTCAGTTTTGTGTGATTTTTTTTTTTTTTTTTTTCCAGCCAAATTGCCATTTTCAGGTAATTTTATAAAAACAGACAAAATTATATGAGGAAAAACTGGTATAAGGAGCATTGCCAGCAGATCCAGAGATGTCATTATTCCCCTTTATTCGGCTCTGGTGAGGCCACACCTGGAGTATTGTGTCCAGTTCTGGGCCCCCCACTACAAAAAGGATGTGGACGCGTTGGAGAGGGTCCAGCGGAGGGCAACCAAAATGATTAGGGGGCTGGAGCATATGACTTATGAGGAGAGGCTGAGGAGTTGGGTCTGTTTAGTCTGCAGAAGCGAAGAGTGAGGGGGGATTTGATAGCAGCCTTCAACTTCCTGAAGGGAGGTTCCAAAGAGGATGGAGAGAGGCTGTTCTCAGTAGTGACAGATGGCAGAACAAGGAGCAATGGTCTCAAGTTGTGGTGGGAGAGGTCCAGGTTGGATATTAGGAAAAACTATTTCACTAGGAGGGTCGTGAAGCACTGGAATGGGTTACCTAGGGAAGTAGTGGAGTCTCCATCCCTAGAGGTGTTTAAGTCTCGGCTTGACAAAGCCCTGGCTGGGTTGATTTAGTTGGGATTGGTTCTGCCTATAGCAGGGGGCTGGACTTGATGACCTTCTGAGGTCTCTTCCAGCTCTATGATTCTATGGTGAGGGAAAAATTTAGTCTTGTGTGTGCAGCCATTGTAATCAGCCTCTGCTTTCAGAGAACAGTGCAGTTTGATTTGGGCTTTCTTAGTCTGTGGAAGAGAAGAGTGGGTGGAGGTTTGATCTCATCCTTCAACCCTGAAGTGGGATTCCATAGTGGATGGAGAGAGGCTGTTCTCAGTGTGGTGGATGACAAGGAACAGTGGTATCAAGTTGCAGTGTGTGTGGGTGATCTAGGTTAGATATTAGAAAAAACTATTTCACTAGGAGGGTGGTGAAGCCCTGGAATCAGTTGCCTAGGGAGATGATAGAAACCCTCAAAAGATGGAGATTCCAAGGTTTGACTTCATAAAGCCCTGGCTGGGATGATTTAGGTGAGGTTAGTCCTGCTTTGAGCTTGGGGTGGGCTGGATGACTTTCTGAGGTCTCTTCCTACCCTAATCTATGATCCATGTGTAACCCCTCCTGTTCACTAGCCCAGTGCAAGGTTATTCGCTATAGGGGAAACCTTGGGACTTCTTACACAACTGTGGGAGACTAGGCTGAGGGTCCTTGGTGTGCTCTGCATTGTGTATTATGTTTGCACCTCAGACCAGACCCGCTCAGACAAACCACCAGGAACAGGCTTTATTCTTTTAAAAAAAATCATAGAACAGGATCACAGTTCAGCAGCCCCTCCTTTCTGCATGTAGCCTGCATGCTGCTTCCAGCTCAGTCTTTTCTGAGACCCTGCTGGGGGCAGAGCGCACATCCTGGCAAGAACCAGGAAGTTCTCCCAACATGCCGCAGTTTGTACTCCTCAACTTGTAGTTCCCAGGGCTGCTGCTGAAGCACACTGGACCTTGGGCTATATATGCATGTGCAAATAAAAGGCCACAACAATTTATTTAATTAAATGGTGAAGTTAGTACTTTGTCTTCAGTTAGCTTTCAAAATAGTGGTATTTTTTTTTCAAAAGCTAGAAAACATAAGTGCCGGAAGTTAGGCACTGAAACCTGTATTTTGGCTCGTAAATAAAAATGGCTTGATTTTTAAGGATGAATCCATTGAATCCAACAAGAGTTATGTCTGTGACCAAGCAGTCTCCCTTCCTAATATGTCCAGTCTTTAGAGCCTCATATGCAGGAACTTTGTTTCTGAAGTAGGTAATATGACCATAAATTGCCAACTGGCAGTGGCCGATGATATCTATAGTTCTCTTGAATCCAGTTCAGTCTCTTAAAGCCTGTCGTTACTGGCAATGCATATGAAATACCTCCAGCCTCCGAATGGCTTGTTTAAACAGAGTCCATGTTTCACATTCATAGAAGAGAATTGGAAGTACACAGATTTGGTAAATCCATACTTTTATATCCAGTTTGGCTTTTTTTTTTTTTTTTTGCTCTATACCTATTACCTATGCAGGTCCTTCATGACCAAGGATACTAAACCATTTGTCTTTAGGATGGCTGTCTGTCTGCTCATTTGATGACCATTTGCTGCCTGTATAGAAAAGTCATCCACTATTTATAGTTTGTTCAGAAAAACACCGTTGTCTTGTATCATTTTGTACTGACACTCTGGATTTTGTTTTTGCCCAAGAAACCTTTGCCCAAGAGCAGCTAACTTGTGCTGGAAGCTCTCTAATACATTATTGAGATAATTGTGCCTGGAACCAGGAGGACATCATCATCCACGGAATCCAGGTTGGTGTAAGAGTTTGAGCCAACAATTATTCTGATATTTGTGGAGATGTGTTCAAGGAACCAATTCATGTGTACCAGAATGGGGCTAGGGCCAAGTCACATCCCTGTTTTAACCTGGGTCTAGTATGAAACTTGTTACACCTATGGATTCTCCCAATGCACCTATGCTCCTGAGTTATGTAGATTTTGAATTACCCTCAGGAGAATGTTGGGAACACTACCTTATAAAGCCTTCTACAAGAAAGCTCTGCTTACAGAACTGAAGGCTGCCTTTAGGTCTATATATGCTGCTGCCAAAGGCCAGTTAAATTCATGATGGATCTCACATAAAAGAAGGAGACCAAGTATAGCATTATTTATCATCATTTCGTATTTCAGATGAAGTGCATTCAGTATTTCTGCAAATTCTGAAAAATAATTTGGTTTTCCAAGCAAGTCATACCTGATAAAATAGGCCAAGATGAGAACTAAAATCATGCCTTGCTTCAGTTTATCATAATTTCCTTGGATGCTTTCTCTGCCTTCATATAAAACACAGTTCCTTGTGTAAGCAGGGTCAGGATAAACTACCCTGACATCTGGTGGTGAGTTGTGGCGAGTGGTGCAAAAAGACTTCAGGGGCTGATCTTGTTTGCATAGGCACACCCACCCCACCTAGTATGAGCTCACAGCAGCC
Source organism: Rafetus swinhoei (assembly GCA_019425775.1). NCBI lineage: Eukaryota > Metazoa > Chordata > Testudines > Trionychidae > Rafetus > Rafetus swinhoei. The sequence continues at coordinate 65,060,065 of CM033427.1, forward strand.
CAAATGGTCACTTTGGCCGCTGTGGGATCCCCAGTCTCTCTGTTATTGAGACAGGGGGGATAAAGTGTTGTTACCCTGATTATGTGAATCAAGGACAGTAGAACTGTTTTATGACAGAGGGATTCGCCATCAGCTAAGTAGCACTCGCTAGACAAGGGGCATGGGTTCCAAACCCAGTGAAGTGAGAGAGGCTGGGGACAGGTATTTGTACCTGGTGGTGGGGCCCCTGTCTGAGGGCCTGAAACACCAGCTGCACCCCCTCCTCTCTCCACTGTAGAATATCAGAGCTAATTTGGATTCCATTAGGAGTCTAGTTATAGGCTGCTGAGCTGACATCACTATGGGCCAATGGTGCACTAGCACTGAGGCTCCTCTACTACGAGCTGAAATGGCAAAATAGCTGATGTCTACTATGAGCTGAAATCACCGAGTGCTGTGGGGAGCCTGAAGCTCAATTGCTGAGCTGCTAGCAGAGCAGCGTGTAGGACGGCTGGCAGAGCAGTTTGCGGGAATGACCCAGAGGAGCAGCTGGCGGGAACAACTGGCGGGCGGCTGGTAGGAGCAGCGGCAGGCGGACTGCAGAGTGGCTGGTGGGAACGACTGGCTGGTGGGAACGACCGGCAGGCGGCCGGTAGGAGCAGCGGCAGGCAGCCAGCGGAGCAGCTGTGGCAACGACCGGCAGGCTGCCGGTGGAGTAGAACGAGACGGAGAGGTGGATCAGGGCAGTTCGCAGGATGGCTGGAGCAGCTTGCAGGACAGCAGGTGGAGTGTGGCGGAGTGACTCGCGTTAAAGGTGGCAGCAGAACCCTACGGAGAGGCGGGGCCATTGGCAGACCACGTAAGGTGTATCAACCCCCCGCCCTCTCCGTTTCACCCAGGTTGGAAGGTAAAAACCCTGCAGGTAAACTTTTGAACCCTAGGGCAGCACTGACCCGGGACAGAGACTTTTGGGGTGTCGGACTTTGGGACTTTGGGTGATTTTTGGGCTGCTGGACTCAAGAGACTCTTGGGTGTTGGACTCTTGGGGACTTTGGGTGATTCTTGGCTGGGGGTGGGTCTTTGCTCATGGTTTGGTCTATGAATCCTAGTTGTGATGTTTTCCCAATTTAATGCTGATGTCAGTTACCTCATGTTGTTAAAGATTTGCTGCTATGCCGAGGCTCTGTGCTTGCGAGAAGGGAAGAATTGCCTCTTTGAGGCACCCGGGGGTGTGTGTAAGATTTCCCAGGTCACTGCGTGGGGGCTCGAGCTGGTGTTGCACTACGTTGTTGGGAGGGGACCCCTAGGTACTGAACCCGGCCCTTGCTGCTATTAACTTGGCCTAGCAGAAGGGTTACAGTTGTGAGAATCAAGCACCTATTTCTGTTGTCTGGAATAATAGAGGCCAAAAAAATGTTATGAAAGCTATTCTTGCTGTGTCAAAATTCTTAGGGGCTTGTTAAGCTCATTAAGCTGGAAGAAAATCTATCACTCTTGTTAAGTACTTTTCTTTGTGTCCACAAGGCAGTAAAAAGCAAATGAGATTCTGCTTTAGAAGTGATCTGGAATGGAAATTGTGTTGCAGAAAAAAGACACTAACAATGAAGAAATATAATCATGGATTCTTATTTTTGCTTTGCCTAAAACAGTTTTAGCATAAAAGTGGCTATGTGAATTTTCTATGACAGCCAGAAATTACTACTTTTCAGGACTATTTCTAGCTCATCTACTGACTGCTTGTGTGACTTTGGGAAGTCACTTCACCTCTCTGTGGCTCTGTTTCTATTCCATAGCTGAAGATATGCATGTGTTTATGGCTCAGGCTATTCAGTCTCTTGGTCCTTGTCATAAGGAATATAGCCCTATCTTTTGTCTACCAAAGAAACAATTAACATTCTTTCTAGTGGGAGAACCACAGCTTTCTGCCTTTATTGCTGGAATAGTCATAGGATGGAGAGAGGGAGTGAAGAGGAAAAAAGTGTCTATTCCATGCTGTGGATGAATGGGGAAGATGCTTTGATGGTGGTTGGAAGGATCTGAACAGGCTGATAGAAACCACCCATTCCTTGGAACTCTTGAATTCAAGAGACAGTCTGGAAGGAACGAGTAGGAAACAGCAAGGGAAATCTTTGGCTTTTAAAGGGGTAGGATTCTGTTACTTCATACCTTGTGGATTTTATCACAGGTATGAAACAATTTCCCTTAATTTCTTAAATGAATAATCCATGTATGCAAGGGCCTGGCATGTTTCTAGATGTGACTTTCTTGGTAAGGAGAAGCAGGATAAATAACATAAATACTCTCTCTAGCATGCCTAATCTGCACTTGGATTCACCTGCACTTTGGTCCAAACACTTCAATAGAAGGTTTAAACACTAAAAAACCCCTTCAAAACCAGCCTACAAAGAGAAACAGCAGAGCTGCAATTCATTTACAAATTTAACACAATCAAATTAGGACGGAAAAGGACTTAGAATGGTTATCTCACTACAAAGGTAATTTTCCTTCCCTTCGTATTCACACCTCCTCATCCATCCTGATGGAATTGGCCTGGTTAACACTGATCCTACACTTGATAATTAATTCCCTTCTTTTGATAAGTGTGTGTGTGTGTGTGTGTATATATCTATATCTATATGATTTCCACTACATGCCTCCGACAAAGTGGCTTTTACTCATGAAAGCTCGTGCCCAAATCTGTATACTTTAAGGTACTGCAGGACTCCTCGCTATTTTTGCTTTTAATAAAAGACATTTAAACCAATTGTACTTTAAAAGCATATTGAGTAGGGCTTTTGTGAAAGCTTGTCATATAGTGAATTTGATGATCATTGAAGTATGCATACAGAAAGTGTCTATGAATTTGTGTATAAAGAAAACTGTGCTCAGAATCTGGGTTGCAATTTAAACTCTGCTTCACAGCAGAGAAATGAGCAGTCTGATATGAAAGTGTAAAGCCTGAAATAGCGCCTTTGTTTGTATTCAGTGTAACTTGCGTAAGGGGACTGTTAGCTCCTTACTAAAACTCAGTGGGGGTTTTTGATTGGGTAGCTCCCAGTACCAAAAGGGGAAGGGTCCATGAGAAATCAGGGCCCTGAGACTGGCAGTTCCCAGGGACAATGGGAAGAGGTCAACACTCCAGGTCAGCCTGATTGACAGGCCGGACAGGCCAATGAGAGTATTAGGAGGCTAGGTCCCATCCTCCATGTGAGCTGGGATTTTCTGGGTCTCTGAGACAGGAGGGGAGAGCTAAGAAGAACAGCAAGGGGTCCAAGCTGTGCTGAGAAGCAGATCTGCAGTGACAGAGACAGAGACCCACACAGCCCAAAGAGAGCAGATCCTGTGCTGAGAAGCAGACCTGCAGTGACCAGAGCCAAAGGAGTCAGAGAAGCAATGAAAGGAGCTGGAGGCTGGCAAAGCAGGATAGTCTGAGCTGGGTGTGGTGGGCAGCTGGGACCAGCAAAGCGGGGGGAGGGGAAGAGGCTCTGGCAACAGAGATGCCACCAGCCAAGAGGCCTTGCAGGCCAGACTTGGAGAGGGATTGTAATCCCAACTGGGAGAAGGGTCCTGCCACTTAGAACCTGGAGTCGTGTGGTCGCTGCCAGAGTACGTCCAACCTACAGCCCCCCTGCAGCGCAGCCAGGGCCTGAGAGAGCGAGCCCTGGCACCTATGAGGAACAGACTGTGGACTGTCCTTACACTCTGCAAACTGCTGTTTGTGATGTCCCTGTGCCACAGAGCGGAGCTATGTGTTCTCTTTTAACCTTTCTCATTTTTTCCTTATGCTTTTCTTTTTAATCAGTTGCTGTTGAATAAATTGTATTCGCTTTGAACTGTATGTAATGATCAGTGGGTCAGGAAAGTATCCAGTGTGAAGAGAGCACCCTGGAGTGGGGACACCTTAGCCCCTGCCCTAAGTGACTACAGGGTCGGGGATTAAGGCCCAGAAAACCTGGGCCCAGCCTTGTTGGAATTTCGAAGACTCTGCTGCGCAGGAGACTGGAAGGGGAGCCCTTAGGGTCAGGGAGGCCTTTGGGTAAAGGAAGTGGGAGTGGGTACTCAGATCCTCTCACTGGCCCATTTCACCGGGGTAGTATAGAAGCCAGGAAAGTTCCCCCACAATAGTGGGACCATTCCCCCGCTTACACCTGTATATGTTTGCTTTTCCTTACTGTTTCATCTTTGAATCTGTAGTTTTTCTATTTAATAAATTTGTTGTTTGTTTTAATCCCTCTGGTGCATAAAACTGTGTGCCAGCCAGAGAAAGCTGACGAACCAGAGGGGAACGGTCTGAGGGTCTGGTAACCAAGGGAGGATGTATTTGGAGAGAATCAGGACAAGAAGGGCTGTTGATGTCAATCTGCAAAGGATAATTGGGTTAATGAGAAACAAGGAGAGACCTTATGCTGTGAGCTGGCTGCTGGGTATCAGGGATTTGAAGCGAAGTTGCACATCACAAAGGCCCCAAAGTTACAGGGCAGGCAGTGACAGAACCCCTCACTGGCATGGATGGTCTCCAAAATATCACACTGCCCTTTTAAAATTCTTTAGTAATCTTTTTCTAAAGATAAATCCTTCTAATGATTACAACTGAGATGAGGAGAGGCATGTTTTGGAGTGCAGTTCAGATGGGTGAGGGGATATGACTGCTGCCATTTTTTCCCCGCAGAGGCAAGGTGGGAGAGGAATACCTTTTATTGGACCAATCTTTATTGGTCAAAGGGACATGTTTTGAGCTACACAGAGATCCCAAGCATTCTATGCAGCTTCCAATTCATTGGGCAAACGTTAACACCTTCCAGATAGGACTTGTACCTGTCAAAAATAATGAGGTTTGTTAAAATAGGCAAGATGCAGCTTTCCAAGTCTATAGTCATTAAATATAAGTAGCGGTGGTTTATGCATTTAGGCTCTGTAAAGACGACCTTATCTAAATGTGACAGCAAATGCCAGAATTAAGATTAACTGTGGGAGTCTATTTTTAAAGCTTACTCAGCCAGAAGTTTCTATTTTAGTGATGTTTGGCTTTAATAGCAATAATTGATTAGCAGCCTTTGGGGAATGAACTGCACAGGATTCATGAGCCAAGTAGAGAAGAAATATTATGTGGTAATCCTGCATTAAAGTAAAATTCCATTTCAAGTAGGGTGTTAAGAGAACATGAGTGATTCTGTCTCTAGCAGACTGTCGCTTAGTGACTGTGGTCTGGTTTCATTTGTGAAGCCAAAGCAAAGTTTTCCAGTTATTGGATGGAAGTCTCTGATACAAGAATTGGATTCTGCAGTGTACAGTGTGAGACCAGAATCAAGCTCTTTTTGCTAACGTTGTGAATGGATAATACTAATGAAAACATGGTAATATTCCATGCCGGGTTTATAAATATTTTATTCTGGAACTCTCAAATTTAACATCAATTATTTTCCTAACTATAAGAGCACCCGTGTCAAACACTACACTTTTGGGGTGGATATTGTTGTTGTTTTTACCTAAAAGAGAGGTGCACTAGCAGAACTAAATTTTTGAACTTAGTAGAAATAGGTTAAAATAAAAATAGCAGATTTGAAGTGCCCTGTGTTGTAACCAATGGCATCAGTAGTATTCAACAGCACAGTTTAAGTTTTAGATGATTAGACTTTTAGATGATTAGACCGATCATAGCTCAAAACTGCTGTAGAGGTGGGACCTCCCTGGTCTGGCACTCTTGGGACCTGAGTGGTCCTGAGCCACAGAGTTCGCTAGACCGGGGGAGGTGAAGACTCCCCTCCCATTCCTGCTTCTGCCTCCACTCCTGCTGGGGTTGCACTCCTCACCTTTGGGGGCACCAGTCTGTCTGCTCTCCCTGCCTCTGGCTGGGCTGGGGCTTCGCTTTCCATTGTGCTGGTCCAGGTGGGGCTGCGCTCCCTGCCCCTGTTGGCTGGGGCTGTGCTCCTGTGCACTGGCCCCATTGCTTTCAGCCTAGGTGAGGCCACACTTTCTGCTATGCCCACCTGGCTGCTCCTCTCCTGGATGCTGGCCCTACTGCCTTTGTCCCAAGCGGGGTTGTGCTCCCCACCACATCAGCCTTGCTGCCACTGTGGCAGCGCTTCCCACCACTAGTTCAGCCCCTGAACCTGGCCAGCCAGGGTGCTCTGATCCAGCAATATCCGTGGTCCCACAGATTTGACAGACCAGAGAGTCCCAGATTTTAGAGGTTTAACCTGTAAAGTTATTAACCGTGAGCTCTACAGTACAGTTTAAGAAATGTATATTCTATAAAATGCAGCACTATCACCCTCAGAAGTAATCATCTGCATTGTCCACAATTTGGCCGCCTCACTTTCTTTTCCCCAATCATTATTTTTAACCCAGTTATGTCTCAAAATATTTAATTTTGAATTCTCAGTATCATAATTCGAGGGATCTTACTGTTAAACTTGTTAATAATTGCATTCTCCTTGCCTCAGATTAGGGCCTCAGAAATGATTTTGCCCAGCATGCAGTTATTCCCTGGTAAACACGAAATAGTTTACTTTAGTTTTGCATTCATGTAATCCAGGATATAGTAATTCCCTCATGATAATAAAACTTAGTGTTGATAAAATTTGTTCAACTAAATTAGCTCAGCTTCCTTACCATTTTCTGTTTTATTTGGTGAGCAAAAAGAGTCCTTTCTTACACTCAGTTTCATGGCATTCTTTTTGTAGGTCACACTATCTGCAAATCAAAGAGCCAAGGAACCAGTTGATGGCAGCGTTAATACCTTCTAGTATAACAGCACCACCACCTCAGCTCTGCCCATTATCCCACTATAGTTTACAATGGTGACATCCTGAGTGCAGGGGGGGTGTTGTAATGTGGATTCCAGGATATTAGAGTCACAAGATGGGTGAGGTAATATCTTTTATTGGACCAACTTCAGGCTTGCCTCACTCACCAACAGAAGTTGTCCAATAAAAAGATATTACTTCATCCCCCTTGTCATTCTAGATATCACAGAGACTTTTCTGCCAGACAGAAAGAAAGGAAATAAGGACAGGAGGGAAGGGGAGGAAGAAGAGGCGACTGGGGACACTATGCTCAGCTTACAGAAGCACTGAAGTGTGCAAACCTCTATTTTGGTATATATTTCTGCTGAAGTAATAGGAGTTGCTAATGTATATCTGAAGATAGAATCTGCCCCCAGTAGCTAAGTAGTATTGAAATGAAGCAGAAGAGAGTAGTGGTTTTCATTTTGAAATTTCTGCACATCTTGATATCCATGTCCCATCCTTTTTTCCCAGATGATTAAAAAAAATTAAACTGAATGATTCACAACCTCTCTGTGTGTATGTATAACTCTCTTTGGAAGACTTCCTGTCAGACAGGAAAAACTGTGCCAAGTCTTTAGCTTCCTGCATAAATGCTGTGGTTTTCACTTAATGCTTAGCCCGTCTGGTATAAGATGGTAGATTAAAAGCCTGTTCTCGATATTTTATGAGCAGGGGCAGTAAGTTATATGGGCACCAAGAATATTCCCCCCCCAAAGATCAGGGCTGGGTCTCTACTCCTAGCCCTGTGCACTTCACCCAGTGCATCCCCTAGTCCTGCCTGCTGCCCCTAGGGGATTTAAAAGGGTCCAGGTGTCCCTGCCACCATCGGCAGCACAGCAGGGCTAAAGTGGCTTCTTGTCCAACCGCACTCTGTGTGCCGCTGTCGGCACATCCCTGCGGCCCCTGGGCGCTCTGTGTGTGTGTGTCCGTCTGTCTGTCTGTGTGCGTTGTCCCCACCCCGAGTGTTCCTGTAACCAATGAGGACTGTGGGGGCAGAGCCTGTGGGTGGCAGCACTATGTAGAGAACCCTCAACCCCCACGCCTAGGAGCTACTGCCAGAGGGGAGTGCATTCCACTTACAGGAGTTGCCCCAGATAAGCACCGCAACCCCTTCGTCTCGTATCCCCTCCTATCTGCAAACTGGCTCCCAGGGCCTGCACCTCAATTTCCGGTCCCGTTGCACAGCCTGAACCCAGAACCCAAACTCCCACCCAGAGCTTTAGGGCAGGCAGTTGTGAGAGGCATTTGGGCACCACCAAAAATTCTCCAAATGTGCAGCCCCTGTTTGAGCTATCTTACCTCAATATAATAAGCAGCTATTCTTGGCCTAAAAGTGTTGCTGTGGTTATATGCAATGAGACGTTTTTGCCATTTAAACCCTTTTTAGCACTCTATCTCTGCTTAAAATCATACCTTCTGAAAGGTTACATTTCCAACCCCCTCTACCCCTACCCCAAAAGACAGTTTTCTGTCTTTTGGACAGGTGCATTGAAATAAAATGAAGTTCTTTACTTGAATTGTAGGTTACAGGAGGGGGAGTATTTACTTGGGGATTATCTGTTCTCCATTGGTAACAAAATTAAATGGGTCATTTTTACTGGGAGATGCTTCATCCTTGTACTCACAAAGGTATGTTTTCTGATTTTGATAAGCAGAGATCTAAGGGAATTCCGAGTGTTTCATATATAAATGGCCAACCTTCATACTGAAATATACCAGAAATTGTATGGCACAAAATGCCTGATCTAGCAAATTCTTGTTCATATAATCCCTGCTTGTAAAAGAGTTACCGGGGATTTGACCCAAAATGTGTTCCTTATGTATGAAGGTCAATTGAAGAATTTATATTTAATTGTTGTAAACAAGCATCTAACCAAATACATTTTATTTATATTTAAATTTTTGCGCTGATACGGCAACACATCAGGTCAGAGTACTTGTAGCCAGTGTGAAATGAGTTAAATTACTTCAATCCAGTTCTAAGTAATAAGATGATCTTCTCAGAAGTAATCCCAACAATTAGTATGAAATGTTTTGCTGACAGACTGAGAGAAGAAAAATATTGAAAGGGTCCTAGAGGAAGAAGTCCTTTCAAAAGATGAGTTATTGAAGATAGTTGTTGAAATAGAGTGAAAGACTTGCACTGCCAGTATTGCAAGTATTGTATACAGTATTGTATCCATTGTGAAGAGAAAGGAGTAATTCAGTCTCCAAGACTGTGAAGATGGCATCTTTAGTGAACACTAACATTATCTAAAAATATATAAATATAATTTTGAGGAATGTCAAAATAAAAATTGAATGTGAAGCTCAGTAGTTAATTTAAAAATAAAAATGATACTAATGCTGAAGAGAATTCTTGGGAAAAGATAATATAGTGACACACATTGTGTATTCTGTAAGTAAAATAAGGCAAATGAGGACATCTGTAATATATTTTAAGTACTGAGGATTTTTCATTAGTGTAACAGGAAAAATGACTTGCAAAACTTGCCAGAAAATTACTGATTACAGAACCTTGTGAAAATATATATATCTCTTTCATGATGATGAAATAGTGTCTTACATTCTTGATATTAAATCAGGTCACTTCAGTCTGGCTTTTCAATGACATTTTTAATTCTCTCAGAGAAGACACACAGTGTACATTAAAAAGTAGGTCATGCTGTACATAGATTTCACTACCATACTTATAAAATATGCTTGCATATTGAATCTCCTTGGTGTGAAAAATGGATAGTTCTGACATTGGGATGTGACATTAGAAATATAGCGCATATACAAATTTGATAGTGATATAATAGCTTTTAACCCAATTTTCACATGAATGGTTGACTAATTTTTAAAATTGTTTGGCTAATTCAGTGGATATTGCTAGGTAGGTTAGACCCAACATTTTTTGTGTAAATGTATGTGGAAAATACAGACTAGCATAATATTTAAATCTTTTATCAACAATTTTTGGTTGGCTGTTTCATGACTGACTATGCAACACACCATACCATATATTTTGTAGATGGCATCTCTGGTCTAAAAAAAACTACTTTAAGGAGGGTTTTTTTTTTTAAGGGATCCAAAATTAGTCCCAACACTTAATTACCAGCCCTAAGAGTCCTAGTTATAGAGGGCTCAGAGGAAATGATAAAAACTTGTGAGAATGGCTCAAAATAACTTTTCTGTGCCTACAAAAAACATACTATCTCGGATTTTCTGGGGGTAGAGAGGAAGGTTGAGTCCCATTCGGTCGATGTAACTTTACCATTCTGCCCTTCCCATGGTATTGTATAAAGCTCATATTTCTTCAATCGATTGCATGTGTGGCTTCCACTTTTGCTGCCTATGTGCCCAGTGGAAGGCTGTTGAGAACTTTTTCCCTTAGTAATGCCCGTTGAGGGCTCAAGCACCCTCTGCTGCTAGTCAGGCAGGCTTCTGTGACAAATGCATTTTTACTGCTAGCATCAGGCAGGCTTCTCTACATTTTACTATAAATCCCCTTCATTTAGGATCTTATTAAAGATAAGTCAGGACCAGGCCAGAGTTATACTCATAGCCATACCATGAACCTACCACCACAGGCTCTCCAATCTACTAGAGTTACCAGTAAAATCTCCAATCTCACTTCCACTAAACTTGGACGTAATCTTCTAAGATCATAGTCACTTACCTGCATAAGTGGAAATGTTTTCCATCTGGTATCATCACTATGGAGCATTGACATCCTGCTGAACATATTCTGGACTGCTTATTGCAACTCAAACACGAAAGTTTAATGGTTAGTTCAATCAAAGCACATCTGACAGCTATTTCAGTGTTCCACTCTACAATGGATAATTGATCTGTCTTATCCTATGTCATGTCCATACTGTTTTTGAAAGGCCTAGTCAAATTGTATGCACAGGTGCAAGACCTTGTTCTCCCATGGGATCTAAACTTACTGTTGTCAAGATTTATGGATCCCCTGTTTGGTCTCTGCTGGATCGGTTAATAAAAGTGGCATATTTGTTGGTAATCATCTTGGCCAGCAAGGTAGAAGAGCTGTGTACTTTAAAGATTATCTAGGGAAGCACAAACTTTAAGGACAAGCATTGTTTCCAGATTAGAGTCCTCTTTTTCATATCAATCAGCCAATGCATGTGTTGGCATATACTCTGGCCACCAAAAGATCTCTGTCATTCTACTTGGTCTGAATCAGCTGCTTCTGTAAGGCTTCCCAACTGTTCATAGCAGTGGTGGACAGAACAAAAGAACACGCAGTCTCCAGCCAAATAATCTCTTCTTGGATAACTTCCAGTGTATGCATGTGCTGTGACGTGGCTTATGTCTCCTACCTAACAGAGTCACAGCTCATTGAATGAGATGTTAATTGACCTGAATTGCTTTTCTTGCACATGTTTCAACTGTGGGCATTTGTAGAGTGGCAACCTGGTCCCAGTCCACATGCTAGACTCCTGTTATGCTGTTGGTCAAGGTGCGTGAGATGATGCTGAATTGGTTGAGTTTTTCTCCAATCTTTATTTAAATAGACTCTAATCCCACTTCCTGTTTTCAAGACTTGTGAGTCACCAAGACCTGACATCTTATATCCTGCACCCTGGATTCCCTGCTAGAGCCTGCTCCCCTCTGTACCCCAATACCCCTACTCCATCCCAGAGCTTCCACCCCAGACTTCCACCTGCACCCAACACCCCCAGAGCTTCATCCCTCACCCCTCCTGCACCCAAACTCCCTCCTAGGGCCTGCTCCTTTCACTTCATCAATCCCTTGCTCCAGGCCAGAGCCTGCACCCAGCACCTAAACTTCCTCTCCTCCTTCCCACCCAAATTCCCTCTCAAAGCCCTGGGAGGGGGAAGAGGGGGAGAGGTGAGTAGAGAGTTGGGTAGGGGAGGGATGTGGACTCTGGGCATTCTGGCAATCACCACAATTTCTGCAAACCTGCTGTCCCTGAATACATGCATTAGGAGTAAGAAGAAGGAAAGGTATAGATACTCTAATTAGCGAAGAAGAGCTAATAATAGGATGACTCAGTAAGACTGAAGTATTTTAATGCCTCCTTTGCTTCAGTCTTCACTAAAAAGGTTAATAGTGACCAGATACCAGGGTTGGCAACAGACTTCGCTGAGCCCTGGGCAATATGGGAAAGGCTCAGCTCTGGGCCCGCTGGAAGGGGCGACGCTGGTGGCAGCCAGCTCTCGGTGTTGCCTGGCCTGCGCTGTGTCTCCACAGTGAGCCCACAGCGCCACCCAGGACTCCAGCGGTGATTTAAAGAGTATGGGGCTTGTGCTGCTGCTGCTGCTGTGGTAATGGCAGCCCAGTGCCCTGAACTCTTTTAAAAAAAACAGGCCCTGGAGCAACTGCCCCCTTTGAACCTCTCACCCCCTGTCAGTGACCAGAGAGAATTAATATTAACAAGGGGCAAGGAACATAAGCAAAACAGGGAAAGAACAGATTAACAAATATATAGATAAGTTAGATGTATTCCAATTGGCAGAACCTGAAGAATTTCATCTAGGATATTTAAGAGGCTGCATTCCTTGTTTCTAGACACGTTTTCAATTAGCAGTGCTAAAGCACATTTTGTTTGAATGGCCAAGTTTATTAAACAATCCAGATTGCTCTGTATGACAGTCCTGTCCTCCTCATTGTATTCCATGCCACCAATCTCTGTGCTGTATTTTGTCAGCAGTGATTTTATATTCCCAATCATTGGATGATGAAAATGTTGACTAACATCAGGACTTTAACCCTTGTGGACCACAGTAGAAGCAGTCCCATTAAATTATTTATACCCTAATGACAACTACTTTTTGCAATCTGCCAGGATTTCTTAATCTGTTTAACTTGTGCCAGGGGCTGCTGACAAAATTGGTGGCAAGGTGTGTGTGAGGGAGGTTCTGGGCCCCCAAAAAGGGCACTGCCTTGGGTGGAAGAGACAGGGTTGGGGGTTAACTTCCCCCAGGCAGCCCTACAACACTGCCTGGACTGGGGCTCCGGTGGCAGTGGCCAAAGACCTGGGCCCTTTTAAATTGTGGAGCTCTGGGGCAGCTGTATCTTTTTGGCCCGTCTCCTCCTCAGCAGCCCTGCTTGTACCTTTATTAACATTATCACTATACAATATTTTAAGAAGAATGGCATGCGGTACTAAGTCAAATGCTTTATGCAGATAAATTGTTTTCTTTCCTCCTGACAGTCCTGGAGTGTGGCAGGATTTTCAGTGTTTTCTATCACTGTCCACACAAAACATTACTGTGCGGCAAGCTGGTGCACTGTGAATTCACACTTTGGCTTACTGTTCTGTAACTCACTATGTAAACAAGCCCTCAGAGCCTCTTTGAATTATTCATTTAGGGAAACAGAGATCCTGGGGGGGAAAACTCATATAAAATATATTAACATGATCAAAATCTATATGACATCTATAACAGAACTAACCTTTAAACAAGGGATTCTAAAGAAAACTGGTGTTTCTCTTGGAAGTGTATTTTCCTCTGTTTCATAACTGAGTCCAAGAGCGTGTGTGTGAAAGAAATATGTATAATCTTCAATAAGGAGTTTTATATGGAGAGTTGTCCTTATTGGGATTTGCCTGATATACTGAGATGAGACGATATTCAAGTGTCCTAAGCCAAGCTTTTTACTTTTGAAGTCTTGGAAATTTTGTTTCATCCAGATTGTTTTTAGTTTTACTCCCTCATAAGAAGTTATAGCTTTTCTGAGGTACAGGAATCAATATAGATGCAGTGCTCCCTACATTTGACAGATTATATATTCAGCAGTATTGCCTCTTCAACTTTTATATATGCTGCATTTCTGTAATGTTTGGTATTTTCATTGGAATTATAGTCTGGGATTTATCTCAGTACATTAATTTTCAAATACTGTTACTGATCAATAGCCATTGTATCATACATCATTTTAAAACATATTTCCTTGGGATTTATTTTGCTCAAAAACCTGTTATCACTGCATTTATGTGCACTTCAAGGAACTTCATTTGATAAATAGTAATTGCCATTCATTTAACCCAGGTATTTGGGTGACCTAATTGTCTCCTATGATATTTGACAGCAATGTTCAACTCATCTTTGATTGAATAAACATAAATTACCAAATCACCAACTAAATTAGTTATGTTTAATATATAATTTTATATTACAATTAGAGATAGATGAGGCATTTTCCATGAACAGTTTAGTTGCCAAAAAATGCAGTTTCGGTTCGACTGAAACAATTTGAAATTTTTTGTTGAATTTGTTAAATAGTTTCAGCCAAAACAAAAAATAGAAATATTTTGGTAATACTGAAACATATTTTTCATCCTAAAATATATTTCAATTTCAGTTATTTTGACATAAGTGGGGAGGGGTGTTTTCCTTTATAAGCTATAGCCCAGTGGTCAGCTGGGATGTGGGAGACTCAGGTTCAATTTCCCTCCCTGGCTGTTGTGGAAAAACATATTTGAACTTGGTTCTCACTTATTGCAAATCAGTCCCCTAACCACTGGGCTACAAGATATTCTGCTGTGAAACTTTCATGAGTCTCTCGTGCTGTGCCACTTCTTATATATAAATAATCATTGGAGTAGGGCAGGGGTTCTCAAACTTTGTGATACTGTGCCCCCCCTCTGAGTTGTGCATGGCCCCCCTCTAAGTTGCGTGCACCCTCCCCCCCCAACTTGCTCGCGTTCTCCCTCTAACTTGCTCGGGGCCCCCGGGGGGTCGAGACCCACAGTTTGAGAAACGCGGGAGTAGGGATTTGAACTTGCTTCTCCCTCAAATAGATCCCCTAATATCTCTGCATGGGCCACTCACACCCTTTATATTCATGTGCTGTGACTTTACTCCTCCCACGGATGGGGAATGTGTGGCTCTGTCCTTGACTTTCTGAGCACGGCAGGTCTGTTGCCAACTATGAATTACTATTCTTCCTTATTCCATTCTGCCTTCCCTCCCCAAAAGGGTGAGGAAGGCAGGAGAGAAATTGTGATCTGAAGTGTGTTTTGAATTAATAATGCCTTACAGCAGAGTTTTTCAGAGAGTTCTGCAGACCTTCTTTGGGAAAGATGCTAGCAGGCCTGTGCTGCTTCGTTTACCTAAAGGTTTCGTAGCCACGGAGCCTTGTGGCTCCCATTGGCTCTGGTTCACCGTTTCCAGCCCGGGGAACCTTGGGAAATGGTGTGGCCTGAGCCACCATGTATAGGGATGAGGGGATTGTTCAATCTCTATGAACTGTTAATTCATATATTCACACTCTAAGGTACTAAAAAAGAGCTATTTGCAAAATAGAAACTTGATGGCTAGCAGTTGGATTGATAAATGCAGCTCATTTCCACTTGCAAAACATGTGATGATGATGATGATGACTTTCAGTCACTGTTAACTTGGGCCAACTTCATAGCAGTGGCCTATAGATGAAAGAAATTGCATCCTCTTCTGAATGCTCCAAACAATCTAGTCTCTGAGTATGGAATTTTTAAAAGAAGATTTTGAAAAATAAAGATAATCATAGTCTGAATTGTTTACTTTAAATAAGGAAAGCAGTTTGCAGCAAATATTATGAGACTGAAAAAATAACTGTAAAAATCCTTGATTTCCATAGCACACAATCCCTTCATGCCAGGATTTAATTCCTATCAAGTCTGCTGGTACTCACTGACTTTGCCTTGGGAAATTCAAGGAATTAATTAAATGCATTTCACACACAAATATGCATCAAAGGAAACATATACCCGGGATTTTTCATGTGTAAATAGTTAATAAATAGAAAAAGAAAAAAATGTGCATATACTATGGAATGGATTATCTAACATGCACTAGTGCAATTTAATTACAAATTATTTGATAATTCTTTTCCTGCAAAATGAATTGATACAAATTAGGTAATGCTAGATGATAAAGAGGATTCATAACCTCTGAGATGCTTTTTCTTTGAGGTGAAATGTGGAAGGAGGACAGAGCAACAAAATTAAACATTTTATTTCACCTTGAGAATCTTGGCTGAGAATTCCCCTATTGCTTTCTGCATAACCACTTGATATCCATCATACACGCTTGAAGCTGGCAATATTTATGAGTACCTTGTGTGGCATTTGAATATCCATGATCTGTCATTCATCACTGTGCCAGCATTTGATTGAATTCGTTCATGCCATTTTTACTGATATCTCTCAATACAGAACAGCAATTCACAGATGCAAGTGCTCTGACAACTAGGCTATACAGACTTATAGTAGCATATTTCAGTCACTGCTCAGAAATCATGCCTATAAGGGACAGCTGGTGCATACTCCATTTTAAAAACTGTCAGATTAGCTTTGAATAGGATCTACTTTTAGTCCATTATCAGTTTCCTAAACACCCCGAGACCAGCTAAAGCTTTGAGTATGTGACAGTTAAATTTTCTGGAAGGCATAGTACTATTCCAGGAAGGAAGCTAACCTCAGTTATCTCTGTTTCTATCTGTATATCCTAATATTAAATGGTGTTGGTGCAAACTGTGACCTAGTTTATTATTTTAGGGTGAGAGAGACTCATAAAAGTTGTGATGGACTTTCAGAGAGGCTGAGTGCTTGCAGCTCCAAGGGATTCTGTTGGAAATGTGCATGTTTAGCAATCCTGAAAATCAGGGGGAAGGTTTAGGTCTGAAATTAATCCATTGTAGGGCTATGTCTATACTGTGACCCATACAATTGTACAGTTGTGCCAATAAAGTGCACCATTGTAAGATGTGCTGTGGGGCTGCTCTTTATTGCCAGGAGTGATCTCTCCCAGGGACAAAATAAAATCACCCACAATGAGGGGTGACTCATTGACTGGAGTGGGGGTCCCACTGACAAAGCTCTCCACAATGGAGATGTATTGCTAAAACTTTTGTTGTTTGGGGAGTGTTTTTTCATACCCCTGAGTCACAAAAGTTAGAGCAGTCATAGCCTAAGTTTCTTTAAAATAGCTGTCACTCATTGAGAAATGTTAAACAAAGCAAAAGCTAGCATTAGCCATTAGCTTTATAGACTCAACAACAACAATAATTCGTAGTCATAACCTTCCCTGATTTTCCACAGAAACTGTTAATGAACAAAAGCCATTCTTTCTTTGCTAATATCATTGATACTGGTGCACACACAGATGTGTTTTGGTGTGATAAGGTGCTATACATAAAAGACAGCTCTTAATTTTGCCCAGTCTTAGTTTTGTACTTCCTATTCATTGCCCTCTAAGAACAGAAGTCCCTGGAATGTGAATAATTAAGATAAACTGGTTTAAATAATATATGTACTTTGAAGGGAGATATGAACTGCAGCCTCCAGTGCAGGAAACATTAAACATGTTGAAATAGCTGTACTTTACACTAATCCTGATCCAAAGCCCACTGAATTTAATGGAGTGTTTTGGGAACAGGTATATAATATACACACCCCACACCATTTTTATGTTGCCTCAGATACACAACAGCTATGAATTTATTCTCTCCTGAGGTTTAAGAAGATTGTAATTTGACCTTGGCTTAGTCAACTTTCTAACTGGTCAGTATTTAAAAGGAACTACAATATTGATTGGTTATTCAGGATAAAATTGCAAAATTCATTTTAGACCACATGACTTTATTTCATCCATCTAGAGTGTATTTAGCAATCCGTTGCTTCACTGCTAAGAACATTTACATTTTACGATTTCTGTTCTGTCATTTTACAACTTTGTTTCTAATGATGGCTATAAATCAAATTTAAACGAGGCATAGCACCTTCAACTAGGCTGTGCTCCAGTTCATTCAGAATCAAGTCTTTCAGATCTAATCCTCTTGCAGTGTTCGGTAGAAACTGAGAGAGCTCAGCACTTGCTAGAAGAGACCCAATGCCTTGTAGTATTGGGCCCTAATTAAGGCCCTCCACTGAAGATGTCCCTCAGTTTTGTGCTGTGGCTGCTAGCTTGATCAGTGCAATCTTGCATGTGGCTTTAGAGCTGTCTGCTGGAATGTGTTTTTACAATGAACTGTTGTGATATGAAGAATGATGCCTAGAGTTTGGATGGTGATAAATGCTTTTCAGTCATACTTTATTTTCTCTCTTTTTTTTTTCCTCTGGACATTGGTCCAGCAGCAGAATCACTGCTGGGTGTTTCTGAGCTTTGATGGTGATTGGGCTTTTTATTTTGGATTTCCTTTGACAAGCTGGACTATGGGGATGTTCCCTCACTGTACTAATATTAATAGTTACCAGATAGCAAACCAAATAGTCTCATGTGATTATCGTACATAGTACAGGATTCTTACTGAGTTTCTACTGGTTTGTTTTTGTCATAGCCTTAGAGGCTACAGTCTATGATAAAACTATATTTTATATAGCAAATAAGTTGATTTATATTTTAAAAACATATTTGGTATAGAACTATGTCAGGGTATCCTGCTATCATCCCCAATGGAGAAATTATATATTATGTCCCTCTTCATGCTGTTCACTAACATATTAATCTTGCAGTTCACCTTGGTGAAGGGACTGCAACACTACAAAGTCTAAACTCTGTGTTTGAGTGAGATGTCAAGGGAATGATGTAACTCAAAAGATAATCTGTGGTGCTCAGGGATTTCACAGTTAAGCACGTCTGATGAATCACTTCTGGCAATGAAGGCAAATGAAGAGTGTACACAGACGTGATTTAATGATGTGAATGACTGGGAGTATTTCTGTTCTGTAGAACAGGTCCTCTGCTTTTACCAGACTCTTTTATAAATGGTTCATTGCAGCAAATGCTTCATTCTGCAGTGTCTAGTCTGTTGTCATCTTGATGTGTTCACATTACATAGTACTGACACTCCAAGGGCATCTGGGAGCTGGAACGAGAACACAAGCATTTTATCTGTGAGGCAATATTTAAGTAAATTTCAGTTTTAATAGGTTACATTTGTAAAAGCTTATAGAAGTTGTTATATAGAAGGAGACATAAGAAGATTGTCCAAGTTAGTAATTTCTACAGATGTCATTGATATTCGCCATTTTTTTTAAAGGAGTGAATCTCTCTATTTTAAACCAGAATGTCAACATGGAGGAAATAAGTTAAGGTTGCTGGTTGTATGCAAATAATAATAATGTTTTAGCTTGCTGACTGTTCTCCTTGTTGTTGGATCCTCTTCTCCTTTCTGGCCTCCTTCCAGCTCTCTCTCCCTGTTGGCACAAAACACTTCTGCTGCTCTGATTACATCACCCTCTCCTACAATCTCTTCACTAGCTTCTTGTCTCCTGCTGCACCATACAGCCTTTGCATCTCTTTGTCTTGCCATAATTTGTCTTGTTCTCCTGCCCCATTTCATTCGTGTTGCACCTCCCAAACCTCACTTCTTGGGTGAGCCCTACATCCATATCCGTATCCATAAAAATGAGCTGTGGATATCTGCGTCCACAGATTTACAGGGCTTTACCTCTTGATGCTTCCTTTTTTCTCCTCCTATTCTCAGGTTTGTGACTTTTGTTATGCCACACTCTGTGTGGCACAGCCTCCTACTTCTTATTTGCTAAGTGTCCTCATCTCTTGCAAATCCTTTCTTAAAATCATCTTCTAGGAATGTTGACCACCTTGTCCTTTTCATCAATAATCTCTTCCCTTCCTTCATTTACCTGAATGGTTGTCCTCTGTTTTCTCTCTGTTTATTCTGGTTTTTGTAGATAGTAGGCACTTTGTAGCAGAAAATATGTTTTAACCTGGATTTGTATATAATATGTATATATAACCTGTTGGTGAGTGTATGTTTCAGGTCCCTTTCTATGTCTCATCCACAAGGAATACTGGTTTGTTACAGTCCCAGTGAAAGAGTTTCAGTTCAAACAGTAGTGTCTCCTGCTTTTAGCTCTAGAGGTCCCTGGTTCATTTCACTGTATTGATCAAGATGGCAATTGCCATGCATGCATTTATAGTATTCCGTACATGATTAGTATCCATGATCATTTGATTTGCACAGTGTGAAGGGAGGGAAGGGGGATTCGCTCATCTTGGGTAGATCTCTATGCAAGTGTTACAAAAAGTAAACTCTATTTTTGATTATTTTTTTTGTCTTTGCTCTCTCTCTGTTAGGTAGAGTATCCCGCAAGGTCTAACTCTGGTGAAGGTTAGGGATGAGTTTTACCATTTGACAACATCCTCTCTATCAATAACTCTGCTAATAGTCCCCCACAATGCTCCTCCTGTAGGCCTCAGAGAGGCCTTCTCATGGCACTGTCAAGGGCTCCTTTTCTGAGCAGCAGGGACTCCATCTGCTCAGTTCCTCCCCTTCCAGCATGTGGGGCTGGGCAGTCTGCTGTGCAGAAAAACTGGGGAGCCAGCCTCAGATCTGGGGCTAGAAATCTGAAGATCTGATAACTTATCTGAGTCTGTAAGAAGCTGCTTCTTTGAATAGTCTCTAGAAAATCGTTTGTATTCTTAGAATCCTAGACATATATTACTTGCTTTTATTAGGAGAAGGCCTAGAGATTAGCCAAAGTCTCCTGTCAGAGGTTCATGCGGGCTTTCATTTGTGCCCGTTGTGTTTTAATTTTGCAAATAGGTAATAGCTTTTAAAATTGGCATATTCACCTTAGAATTATTCAGCTTGCTGAAACATTCACACTTTTTTTGACATGTACCTGAGTTTACCTACTTTGTGATGTATCAGGTAGTTTGTTCTTGTTCTACAGTTTCAGTGCATTTACATTAGTAGCATCATAAGCATTTTCATGAACTACTTGTTCTCTGAGACTCACTGTATTTGCCCCAGATTCCATTTCAAAGCTTTTCCCCTGCAAGGTAAAGATTTTATTATTCATATCAAGGAAACCCCTTTTCTGCCTGCTAAAATGAAAAATGCTAACTTGCTTTATTCAAGTTCCTCCAGTAGCTAGTACCTGCAAAAACCAAAAACAAAACAAAAAACAAAAACAAACAAACAAAAAAACCCCAACCTTGGATGGGTGATAAATGTTTTATTTGTGTAATAATAGACCATTTTAAGGCATGATGAAGTGCTTTATGCTTTTGAATTTTCCATAAGAGTTGTGTGAATGATTTTTTTGAGCTCAGTTCCATGTTAAGAAAGAAAAGAAAGCAATAGAAGTAAAAGACTAAAGTTATCTCTAAAAGGTAAAGAGCTGGCAAGAACAGCTGTGTGCACTCTGTTATAACAAAAGACTATTCCAGGTGTTACCAAAAGCCAAAGGAGGGTGTCTTCCTACAGAATGTATGGTATCTGCCTTAGGTACAATTTTTTTACTACTTATGTCTTTAGTATGATTGACGAAAGCATCTCTGCAAACCAAGATTATGTATGTTGGATTTATCAGATGCAAAACAATATTATTAACAAAGTCACATAATCGGTACACTCCTCTTAGTAAGAAATGGCTTTCCCTGTCCACCTCTAAATGCTGTTGTAGAATCACAGTAGTGTTTTTGTACATCTTTGCTGGACTACATGGGTAGAAGAATGCCCTGCTAGATATATAAAGGTGTAGTGTCCCAATCGTACTCTTCCTAATGTTACATGTTCCTAAATATTGCTTCCCTCTGATCTTTATTAATTATACTGTATTGATTTCCTGATGGAATATTCATTTAGTGGCCAAACCTAAATACCCTCCTCATTTTACCCTTCACTCCTTGCACTGAATATCACAGCTTTCTTTCTTGTTGAAGTGCTGTTTACAAGAGGTCAAGGCCAAGCAGCTGCATGCTGTGGATATGTGCAGATAATTTCTGCTCAGCCTTTGTTCTTTGACCCACATTGCAATGAGACTGATGCTGCAGAGGGACAGAAAAGAAGCTCTCCCTATGCATTTCTTCTACCATGCTACATATTTCTGAACCAATTGCATTTCTGGGTTCACTACTTTTGCAAGGATACCAGCTTGATACGTTAAGCAAACAAGCAAGGAAATAAATGGATACCAAACAAACCTATGCTATGTTTCAATTAGGCAAGACTTTGTATTACATTATACATTTTTTGTATCCTCTCAACAACCTCTACAGAGATCTGCAATTGATCCCTTGAGGGCTCCTGGGTAAAAACTTTTCCATTCTGTAGAAAGATTGTTTCTGAGCAGCATCTCCAGAGCAAATCATGTCTGAGCTACTAGACTGTAAACAACAGCTGAGTCCCATAGGGTCTAGAATGACCTGAATAAGGTTCACATTAAAGATAGTGACAACAGTACAATCATTTCAGAGTGTGTGCACAGGTGTATAATATCACCTGTGAATATTTTAAATTTAATATTGGTTCAGGTGAAAGTGCAACAATTAATTCTTAAGATCCTGGCAGTAGTCTAGGATCTACATGATGAAATTTTGTTTGTCATTCATAGTAGTCTGTAAATGAACTTAGCTACCACTGTGTCATGCTGTGTTCATATCAGTCATTAGAAGGCCCTTCTTCATACGCTTTGCTTTAGTGTAAAAAAAGAAGTAATCTTTATTTGTAGCTGGGTGACACCACATTTTCACAAGTGCCCTCTGCTTGTGTGTGTGCCTGCACTTTTAGTCTTCAGTAAACTCTGAAGGTGTCTCAAGCAGGTTTACTATGACTCAGCCCTCCAGCTAAGTCTTTCACAGACAGTATGTGAAAGAAAACCGATCCCTTCTGGATTATACCATCCACCAGGGCCTATCCAAGTATCTGGCTATCTCTCCGCCTTTAAACAGTCCTGGCCCTGATATGGGGTTGTACCCCCAAGGCTTCCTCCCTGGTGCCATGGCTCTAGGCTTTTCTGGTCCCAGCTGTCCAGCTAAGCCACTAAAATATCCGATCCCTTTTGGAGGAAGAGGGCAGTCTCAGAGTCCTGAAGGCTGACCCTTCACCAGGTCTTTAGCCTCTTTCCTGGTCTTCTGTGTATTTCCAGTCCTTGGCACTAATGGCACTTCTCTAGTGGCTAATGGGGTGGACCCTGGCCTGCCCACGATTAGGGGGTCCCAGTCCAGGAACCCTATGCCTAGCAGCTGCCTGCTGCATCCCTTTAACTAAGCTGTGCTTCTGTTCCCTAGGTCACTTCCCCAC
This sequence comes from Rafetus swinhoei, assembly GCA_019425775.1. NCBI lineage: Eukaryota > Metazoa > Chordata > Testudines > Trionychidae > Rafetus > Rafetus swinhoei. The sequence goes on from CM033427.1 coordinate 65,082,843, forward strand.
AGCCTCAGCACCTTCTTGATCACTTCACCCCTCACCCTTACTATAGAGCTGAAGTCTTTAACTCACAGTGAAAGGAACTCTCTTGCTCCCCATGTCCTACCTGCAACTGAGCTCTCCGTGGTCCTGTCGCTCCTTCAGCCAGCCTGGAATGCAGTCTTCACTCTTTCAGCTCCAGACAGCAATCTCTGTAACAGACATACTTAGTGGTCTGCTTTTGCCCTTTCTACAGGGTAAGAGGACAAAAGGCCATTGTCATCAGTTTAAAAATACAACATTTTAAGAATTGTTTTTAAGAAAGCCAACTTTCCCTCTGAATTTCCCAGGTAAACCTGTCTCTTCATTTGATAATCTGCTATCACCCAATGAGCTCTGAAATACATTTTGGATGTTTTCATTTTCATTTTAGAATATATTGGCCCAAATCCTATAGTCTCCTATGCAAATCTTCGAGACGAGTCAACATCTTTCCCCTACCCCCTGAATAACTTAGACCAAAGACTGTAGATTTCAAACTTCAGCGGTGGCAAAAACTGACACTGTTCTGTTTGCCTTTAGTGAGAGTTACCCACATAAGCCAGGGATGAATTTGGTCTACTTAGGTGTATATCACAATTAAAGGGCCATTCCCTGAGAGGTATTGGGTATGTGAATTCCTGGCTGTTATAGGTGCTCATAATCTCTAAGGCTATGTCTACACTGCAGAGTTTTTGTGCAAAAACTCGCAGAGCATCCACACTACAAGCGCATTTTTGCGCAAGAAAAATTACAGTAGATCGTCAGAAGACAGGGCTTTTTTGCACAAGAGTTATTCCTCTTTCTGCAAGAAATACACCTTTTTTCGCAAGAGCTCTTGTCCATCCACACATGCCTTTTTGTACAACAGGGGTTTCTTGCTCAAGAAACCCCTATTGAGCAAGAAACCCCTATCAAAAAAAGCACAGGTGCTCTGATGGACATTCTGCAAAAAGTTCTTATGGAAGAAGCCTGCAATGTAGACGTAGTTTCTGACTTGAGTCAGTAAATTCAAAATTTTCCAAAGTACCTAAATGAGTTAAGAACCTAAGCCCCACTTCTAAAAATGCAACTTATTTTTTTTCTTATAACAGGGTTAATTGATACCAATAAGAAATTAGCCAACTAAAAATGGTATGGTAAAGGGTTTATTAAGGATCACTTATTTTTTTAAGTACACAATATATAAATCTCATAACTGAATGTATTTTACACCTCGTCCCTAGTCGTCATACACTGCTCTTTTTATTGGAGTGTAAGTTCTCTGGGAAGAAACAGTGCAAAGTGGTTGCTACCAGGATATAAATATCATGCAGTTCCCCCCCTTTTAGTCATAGCCCAGACCTTTAACAAATAAAAATGAAAAAGAAATGAAATTTTTGTCATTCCTTTGTGACAAATGAAAATGGTATAATTATGAATTAATAATCTTATCAAATTAGATCCACTTTGGTCCATCTGCAACACAGATGTGAAAGACACAGAAAAGTAAAAATAATATGGCTTTTCACGTAGGTTTTTAGTTTTGTTTTACTATTGATCTCTGACCTTGAACCATAGAACCTCAAGCTGTGTTCCTGTCACATGTCAGTAGCTGATAACTAATGCTGAAATGTAATGTCTAAATTGTGGGGTCAAAGCAAATTGAGAAATAAAACTGCATCATTCAACAAAGGGATACTGCTGTACTCCAGGGTGCAATGCTTTTGTCTGAAGCCAATAATTTGAAAGAATAAATAGTTAACTCCTTAATTATGTTTTTGAATGACTGTTGAGAAAATAACTTTTGCCTGATGCCTTGAACAACCAAACATCCCCTCAACAAACCCTAAGACCTGTAGGCACATTTCTCTTCACTTCTTCCTGAAGTGAAAAGCAGTAGAATAATCTCTGGCTTGTCATGCTCCTTTTGGGAAGATTGCCCTCATAGGCAATTACCATTCACTACATGGACAGTTTCTGGAAAGTGACACCTCAACATATTTTCTCAGAGAAAGACCTTTAAAACCTTTTGTGTTCTTTCAATTTCCAGGCTTCTACCTTCAGCAAAACAAGGTTTGCAACTTATTAGAAACTAGAGACAGGATTCTGTCATGGATTGCATGCTGGGTAATAACATGAGGACTCCATGTTTCTCAAACTAAACACTCTTTACTGAGAAAACTATTTAAAGAGAAGCTGCAACTGCAGCTAACATTCCAGCCATGTGCAAATAGACTAACTTCTTGGTGCTTCCTTGAAACTTTGCCCTCTGCAGGATCCTTACAGGATGCTACATCTTTCCTTTTTAACAACTGTTCTCTTTGCTGACTCACTTTGGCCAGAGGTTAGTAGTACATTGTCATAGGGATCCTCGATGCCAAATTCCTCACTTCCTGGGGAGTTCTTGACCTCTGCTTCAGTCTGCCCTAAGCCCTGTTCCCATCCCACCTCTTCCCACTGCTGCTCCACTCCTTTCAAGTCCCCAACCCTGCCCTGCCCCCTTCCCTGGCCTCCTCCTGCCTCAACTCTTTTCTCTCACCAATCGGTGTCTCCTGCATGCTGCTGAACAACTGATCACAGTGGGCAGGAAGTGCTGGGAGGGAGAGGAAAAAGCTGATTGCAGGGAGGCACTGGGGGGAGTGGGAGGCACTGATCATGAGGCCACCGGAGGGTGCTGAGAGCCCACTATTTTTCCCTGGATGCTCCAGCCCTAGAGCACCCATGGAGTCAATGCCTGTGATAGGGATATGACCTTTTCCAGCAATCCGTTGTAGCCTGTTGGACCTGATAGTCTATTAGGTTTGCGAACAAGTTTTCCATTTCTTGACTCTGCTGTCACTGTTGGTGGGGGGCTTGTTTGTATCCTGTTGGTCCTATGTGTTGCTCATATATTGTATTTCTTCAAACTCTCCTCCATCAAGCCAGCTGATGGACATGGTCTAACCCTTGGCCCCATTTTTTTTGGGTGCCTGTTGCCTGCCATTGCTCTGCAGCTGCCTCCAATTTGGTCCCCACACCTGTCCTGTGTCTGTACCTTATTTTGAGCCTCGTATAACTCATGTTCCACTGTTGCTTGGACTTTTCCCATTGCTTTTTGTGGGTATTTGATGGTTGGACCCAGGCTTGCTCACCAATGTGTATTGGCTTTAGGCCTTTGGCTTTCTTGTGGTAGTGGGGTGCCTGACAAGCTTGGCAGTCTCATAACGAGTTCTGTGTCCTGTCCATTATTTTTCCTCTGGGCTGCAGCAGACTACGCTTTGTGGATAGCAGAATCTTGGTGTTCTCTGCCCATTAGGCCCTGTCCTGGCCTAGTAAAATAGTCCCTGAGGGGTTTATTGGAATGATACAATGAAGACTCCATGTTTCTCAAACTAAACACTCTTTATTGAGAAAACTATTTGAAGAGAGACGCTGCAACTACAGTTAATAACCCAGCCATGTGCATATAGACTATTGTCTAACTATTCCTTCTTGTCTATTTTGCCTTTGGCAGTAAGGTTGTCTTGGTTGTCTTCACTACTAACTCTGCCTTCCCATTGTTTTCTGGTTCGTCAGCAGCAGATGTCTTGTGCTTAAATTCTCATTTTTGGCACTGGAACATTTACATTCTGATGCAGTGTCTGTTGTCTGAGTGTAGTGTGTCAAGTATGCCATAACTTGCAAAATGTGCTTATGGTTTCTTGATTGCAATTCTTGCCTGAGTGCACTCCAGATGGTCTATATCCCAGAAAGTGGAGGGGTAATCTACTGTGACCATGTAGTTTCTGACATCAAAATTAAGAAGTCTGTTCTGACCTTTTCCCAGGGTTGGGTTGGGATTTCATCAGGCTGTAGAGTCTCCTTCTGTTATTCATGACTACAACCTGCACACCTTGCAGTTTTCAGTGTAACATCTCATAACTATGCATTTGTGTCTGGCCAATAGATACATTCACTTGCTCAGTTCAAACTTGCCTCTGTCCCTACATGTGAAGTGTATATCCCTCTCATAATGTCAAAATTTAAATCTGCTGGGATTACTTCTCTATCCTTTTTAAACAAAATCTGCTCTTGCATACATATGTTTGAGGGGTAGCCATGTTAGTCTGTAACTGAAAAAAACTTAAAATATAACAAATAGTCTTGCAAAACCTTAGAGACTAACAAAACATGGAGATGGTATCATGAGCTTTCATGGGCACAACCCACTTCTTCAGATGAATGGAGTTAAGGGGTACAGTTTCCAAATAAGTAGCAGGGAGTGAGAGGAGATGGGGGGGAAGGTGTGAAGAGAAGAAAAAAGAAGGTGGGGAAAAAAAAGTAAAATATTGTCAAATAGAGTGTCCATGCTCAATGAAGCTGATGGAGTGGGTACTAAGTGCTCTTAAGTGCCCGGTATTTTGTTTTTTATGTAATTAGGATGTGGAATGTAGCGGATTACCTTTATTTTAATTTTATCATCTTTATTCCCCATAATCAGCCCTGTATTGACTCTGTTCTTGCTTCCACACTTGTCCCTCTTTTTTTGTCTTAAAATCCAGCATTCCTGGTAGTCTGAGTCCCTCCATCCTACCTGTTTCATCTGTTTTAGGAAGTTTCTTTTGTTTTCCTGTTAGTCATAATCTTCCTTGCTATGTTTCTCATTCGATTGACTACTGCCACCATGTTCCATGTACCGCGTGCTGGCTAATAATATGACCGAATACCCCCTCTCTAAAATTGTTTACAGAGATGAGCTACAGCTATCATTCAAGCTGTGTGTGCAAACTACTCCTAACTCTTCCCTTCTGCAACTTGTGCTGCTTTTTTCATGTTCAAAGCATGTTGCTTTTAAGGTAACAAAGCTTTCTACATTGTCTTTCAACTACATGCTTGTTGTTTTTATTTGGGAAGCTATTTTGCCACCTTATACATGGATCCCATTGCTTTTTTGAGATTGCAGGTATCTAATAACAATTCCACTATGCCTAGTATATAATTAAGTACCTCAAATATACAGTAGCTCACTAATCAGGTCACATACGGTATTCATAAAATTGCATAGCAGAATATTTGTAATATTATTCCATATCCGCTCTATGTCTATCAGTTTCCCTTTCAGGGGGAAGAGTGCTGTGCTGTCCTTTAGATGACATGTAGAATTGAGGCCTTTGTCACTAATAGTCATGAAACAGTCTGCTGTGTAGGTCTTAGTCTGACCAATACTAAGTTGAGTGAGTACTTTTGGTCACATAAAATTCCTCCTGTAGCTTTCATTGGGGACATATTCTCCTCTTTCCTTCTTAAAAACTATGTTGGAATGAAGCTGATATAATGACTGCAGCATTCTAATTGAGCCTGACTGCTTTTCAGTAGTGGATAAATGACCTTGACTGTCTCTGTACATGGTTTGTGACACTCATGGCAACTGACAGGATTGTTGAGCCCCTGGGCAATGTGTGTGTGGGAGAAGGAGGGAGTGGTGCCTCCGGCAGAAGGGGCCAGCCCTGAACACTGCTTGAACCAGGTGGTGCCCCATTTCCCCACTGGCCCCCTGTGTGGGGCTCTGGAGTGTACTGCCTGGCACTCCAGCAGCGATTCTAAAGTGCCTGGGGTTCTGGCCACTGGTGTTACTGTAGCGGCAGTCAGAGCTCTGGGCCCTTTCAAATTGCCAGGCCCCAGGACTGCCCTCTTTACTGTCCTCTGTGGGTGGGCCTGGGGAGTCTTCTATAAAGAATGTATTTCTTCATGATCTAATTATAATTTTGGACTTATTCATAGTGGGCCACATTCATGGGTAAATTTACTGCACTGTGAACGTCCTGTAGAGCAGGGGTGGCCAACCAGTTAGAGACTAAGAGCCAAAATAGCTGTGGTTAGAGGTCAAAGAGCCATCTATCGATCGATCGATCGATCGATAGGTATAGTACACAAAATGTAGTGATAAAAATAACATTACAGGACATTTTGAACAAAAAACAATAACAAAGTCTTTAGTCACTTAAAAAATGTACAGCTAGTCCAAAGATCTTCAGAGAACTTGCCAAGGAAGAAACATCAAATTAAAAAAAAAACCCTTTGAAAATACAGTAATATTCTCACACTAAAAATAAGCATCCCTGCCATGTATTTTAAATTTAATACTACTGCCCTATTAGGTCCTGTGAGTTTTTTTTAAATTAAACTGATCTGAGAAGTAAGTTAGCACAATCTGAAGTGCCTGTTTCATTCCAGCTTGTTGATCTCTGGTATGTTTTCCTTATTTCTTTTATGTATGAAGATTATGGCTTTTTATAGTTCTAAAAAGTCAGGTCTGTCCCAGACCGCAAATATGACAGGTTCAAAAACAATAAGAGAGAGACTCATATCTCAGAATAATTGCTTCAGCCTAGCAAACAATAGCCTTTGAATTTTCTTTAAAGAAACACAGTGTAAACCAGGTACATGCTGATTCTTTTTTTTTGCCCAGGAATTTAAATATGACATCTGTGTTGGCTGCCTTGTTCTGCATCCATGAAGACTTTAAGGTGCTTCAGCCCTCCCCCCACACTCTCTAACCGAATGCCCTCCTCCTCCCCCAGAGACAGGCACTCCCAGCCCCCCACTCTAACACAACCCTCCTTCTCTCCCCCAGAGCCAGGCACCCCCAGTCTCCCTGCTCTAATCCAATGCACCACCCCTCCTCCAGAGCCAGGCACTCCCAGCCCCTTGCTCTAACCCAATCCCCTTCTCCTCCCCCAGAGCCAGGCCCCCCCCCAGTTCACCCAATCCAATGCCTGGGTCTCACTGAAGCCACCGCTACAGCCATGTACTTCTTCCTCCAGGCACTGGGGCACTTGTGCAGAGCAGCCGTGAGCAGTCTGGGTGCATGGCTCTGAACTAGCAAGAGCTGCATTTCTTTGAGCAAAGAGCTGCATGCGGCTCAAGAGCCGCAGGTTGGCCACACTGCTGTAGAATATAGGCTACGGGAGTTTCAATTTCTTCTTACTGGATCACAACTTAGTAAGTTGTAGATCACAACTTAATAGAGAGTTTTTCTCTTTGGCACCTCCCAGTCCCTTCTCATCCCTTCATGACGATGTTGTCCACATATCAATGCTCACACAGCATCCTTGTAGTAACCACAATTAGGGATGTCACCAGTGAACTGGCAGCCTGTCCAGGCTAGAGCAGCCCGCTATCCACTGGATCCTGTTTAAGCAATTAACTGGGTAAACATAATGTTTAACCTGTGAACTGATTAAATGTGATTTTTTTTACATCCCTAACTACAATTGATGGTATAGAGAAGTAATATTTTTGACATATATTTAACTTTGACATATGTTTATCTTTTTATGATGAAGCAATCTAAACCACTAGCAACTTCTCTACAGCTTTGGAACTACTAACGAAAGCTTTTTGACTACCACTTGTGTGATGATGGACTCTTTGCAATGTTGATTTATGTTCCTTGTTCATTTAAAATCCCAAGATATCTTATACTCCCAATGAGTCATGAGCATAAGAGTAGCTCTGTCTGAATCCTAGGGAAGACAGAAGTGCCAAGGACCTGTTTTGGTCTCTGTCATCTCTGACTTAATTTTGAATAATTGAATGGACACAATGGTACAGATCCTCAGGGGCAGTAGTTTAATGTAGCTCTGGCTAAAGTATATAGGATCTGGACCAGTGTAATTGGCAAAATTTGTATCCTAAACTGAGCCAATTGATTTGTGTGTGTGTTGCATATTACGTCTTCTGCACTTGTTTTCTTTAACAAGGAATTTGAAGGTAAAAAAAGGCCAGAATGCAGCATTCACCTTTCTTTCTATTACCAGCTGAGACCTCAAGAGATCAGAGTTCTTGAATGGGGTGACTTGGGTTCACTAATATTGGAGAAGGCATTCTTACTTGTGCAATTTTGAATGATTATTCTGGGAAATAATCACTGCTCTCCTCTGATGGCTTATTTCCATATCTTTCCAGAAATGGAAACGTGTGTGAGACCTGTTAAAATTAAAGAATTGTTTGAGATGTGACCAGCAATAAAATAAACTAGGCAGTATTATGTCTCACTAAAATTATCTGTCATCTTATTGCTTATTTTAAAATGCCTTGTGATTGTGACAGCTAGATGTTTCTTTGCTCATTTAAAAGGCTTTCTAATAATAATATATACTTGTAGGGTGACAAGTTTCATCATATTGCATCAACCTAATGAACCTCTAAGTGTTTTATTAATTATGAGGGAGACCTTAATGGAAATGATAATTAACTAAAGTCCTTAGAATGTCACTGTTTAACACTCTGCACATGACATGCCTTTCTCTTTTCATGTGTAAAATTCTGAGCAACAAAGCTCCCTTGAAAACAGAAGGTAAAGATCCTTCTTGATACTGTAACACCTAAGTATCATCAGTGAGTCCTTATTCTGAGATGTCTAGCTAGCAGATTTTAGCATTACTTGTCACTGAAAGGATCTTCCTCTGTACGAGATGTTAATTCCTGCATACTGCAGACAACTCACAACAAACCTTTGGTTGCTTCCAGTTTGTGAAAATTAGCATGCCATTTTGCCAGTGTAACAGATGTGTACAAATCTTAGTATATAACAAGCTGGAGTATTTGGCAACCTGGCATCCATCCAAGAATGCTTCAGTGTTATACGTTTGGCTAAGGCATATTCCATCATTTCTGTAGTTTAGCACTTGATTAACTCCAGTAAATGAGACTGTGGAAGAGGGAAGAGGGGGGGAGGGAAACTAAACACTGTCCTTGACCAGCCCTCTACTGCCAGCAATTATGTACTCGGCAAAAATGTTTTTGTGGCACAACTATGTTTCCTGCTAAATTGCTCAGCCCAGTGTGGGAAACACAGAGGTGACCTTCTGTGGCTTCCCCTTGTGTACATTTCTGCTGAATAGGGCAGAAAAAGAGTTCCAGTTGGAGTGTAGCAAACCTGCTGAATAAATCATGCTTCAAGAACATGACCTGATTTCTTCTCAGTGCAATATCATACTCTGCTAATGGAAGCATTCTCATTTCAATATAGCTATCTTTTTCCTGGCAGAGGTAAAAGAACCTTGAATATGGATGGTTCTTAGCAATAACTATAAATTCTTGAAGGCAAACAAATGAGACAATGCGTGTAACTGACAATGTAGTAATTATAGCAATGCCTGTACATGCTGTCTGAAAACACCACCAAAGTTTCATCTTTGAAAGAACTGCAACAAAAAATATTCTATTTTGTTTCTTTTTTTGCTTTCATTAAAAATTAAAATCTAAAGTGAAGCTGAACCAAAACTTGGAATCTAAGCACCTCCCCCATTGGTAAAACCTGGACTGGGAATAGATATTCCTGGCTGCCTGCCATTTCTACCAACCTCTGGTTCCACATATCATCAACCACCATCCAGTTTGGAGCTGGATATTCATTTTTGATCAGATGCTGATCTCAGTGTGGTGGTGTAAGTATAGTGTAACTTCAATGAATGTTTTGCTCTGGATTTACACCACTGTGACTGATCTGAAAATCTGTTTTTTGGGGGGCTTCATTCTCTAATAAAATATTCACTTTACTCTATCAACAGACATAATTTAACAGAGAATAAGCATTTATTGATAATTAAAATAAGTCTACTACATTCTGTCGGGTGGCTTATAAAGGTTGTAATTCCTTAGGAATTTTTGCATAAGGATTTTCCCTTGTATTTTTATTTTCCCTGCTTCTGTGTTCTATTGATATGCTCTTCTAATGCCTCTTCCTATGACTGCAAGAACAGTCAGACAAATACCTTTGTAATGCACCTGTAATCTTCTAATAAAAAATGGAGTGTTATGGTTATGGTTGTTTTCAAACTTAGACCCACATTATGCTGTCTTGGTACTCTGATTATTAGATATTTTTGTAATCTTTCTGCCAGGTGAAGCTGGCCTCAACCAGAGCCGGATTCAATATTTAGAGGTTCCTTTTCAACAATACAACACAGAACTGGCTTGAGTCCCTAACCATGTGAAAATTACATATCACCCCTAGGTGCTTCTGTTGGGCAATACTTCTTCAGTTGCAATCATAGAGTCTGACTGTAGAAAATAAACTTTTAATGAAAGGAGGGAAGTCACATGACCTTAACTATGGAAGATTCTACAAGCAGGATTCATGATCATAGATGTGTAAGCAGAACACCCACCCCTGAGTACATGGGTCAGTGTCTTTTGCCTCATGTTCTTGAGTGCTATAATCAAAAGTTCCTGGACTGTCCCCCCCTCTGCTCCCTCCCCATACCCAACTGACAGTGGTTGTTGTTGGTCAGTGAGGAACCAGGGTTGAGAGGTCCATCCCTGTGAGTTTATCTCCCACCTGGGGAAGAAGGCATCTTGCTTGCTCTGCCATCTGAGCACTTCCTCTGGCTGGCTGCCCTGTTAGTCACTGTTCCTTTCTGCTAGCTGCACCCTCACCAACTGGCTCTCCTGCCAGTCACTTTTCCTCAGGCAACTGCTTGTTGGTGGCTGACTGCTCACTACTTTTGCTGGCCGCTCCCATCAGCCACTGATCAGTTACCTTGTGCTGTCACCTGCTTCTCTGCTGCGACTGATGAAGGTTATTCTGATAATGATTTTTAGCTCTCAGCAGGCCGGACAGCCACATTGCCCCACCACAAATTAGTTCAGTTCTTATTGAATATGTAAGATAACAAATGGCTTAATGAAGCCTATTTAGCTCTGTCTTTGAACACTGGGGTGGAACAAGCTTACCCAGACCAGGGGCCCTTAGGGAGAGTCCCTGCCTCCTGGCTGGGACACCCGTCCCTACCCTTATTACTTTCACAGAAGTCTGGCATACAAGCCCCTGGCTAAATGAAGTCTTTTCAGCTGAGTGACCCCCCTCATTTGGGACAGGTTAAGCACTATTCTGTTCTCTTTAAATCATACAATTAAAAACAACATTTCACTACTCTTCATTCAGTATTAAGGGTTTGTAGCCCAACACCAGCCAAAGCTGCTGATGTTGAGCAAAACCTCTCTATCTGCTATACTGGATATCCTTGCAGAGTAGTTGCCCTCAAGTCTCTCTCCTGTCCCACTATCTGTCAGGGGCCAACTTCTTCAGACCCTGATTACATATTAAGACTGCCTTGCTTGAAGCTGTTACTGTTGTTGACTCGGACCGATATCTTTACAAAGCTTTTCTTTCCAAATATATGGTTGATGTTCTCACAAACTTATTAATGGCTAAGTTTTATTTATTTGTCACTAAATTAGAGAATTGGTTAATGAGTAGCAGAACTTGAAACAGAGAATCAGGATGGGGGAGGAGGTCAGAGCAGTCTGAACTCATCTGTGTAACAAGCTTTTCTGAGTGCTGCTGCTTTTATTCAGACATGAACTCTGGTGCTTTCATGGTACCAATAATGTAATTTAATTAATTTTATATTTAAACAAGAAACTTAAAAAATAGCTGCTGCAATTTCATTTTTTACTTCCTCTGCTTTCATTCATAAGCCACGTTATGGATAAAGCATACCCCTTAAGTAGGTGTGGATGAAATAAAGATAGTAAGGCAACTGCTATGGTCTTTTAGGAGCCTGTGCTCAGACAGCAGTTGGTTTAATTGGCAGAAATACGCTTTAAAGCTGGGTCTGTGGTCATATTTTTAGTTCTTCAATCCTAAATGAATATAGGCATGCCTAAGTAAAGGATTATAATTATCCGGGGCTGAGCAGTGCTTAACTTGCATGACAGGAATAGTACTACTGAAAGGGGCAGCTTGTGTGTTTAAAATTAGGCACAGACTTGAGTGCTTTGTAGGAGTGGGTCTGAGCACCTTGTTGCTTTAAGCCTTTATACCACATGTATATAATACAAGAGGGCAGGAGGAAGGATGCATGCAATGTGGGCCTCTCTACCTCCTGTGGGCTCTGTGTATCACAGTGCATTGTGGCATCAAGCAGGCAGCGACGGAAGAGGCTAGCTACTTTTAGTTATGGTCTGTTATCTGGAGGAGTATCTAATCTATTCATTTCGACTTCTACTCGTGCCAATCCAAAGCTTCAGGCACTTTACACCCTGTAAACCACACAGTACTAAAATAGTACAGATTAAGAGGCTATTTAATGTAATCTAATGCCTAACTGCTAAATTAATGAAATAATAATGCATCCCACAGCTAGTCAAGTCTTCCGGCCTCCTACCCACAATGGCTTCAGTGCAAGTTGCAAGTGCTGCTGAAGAGCAGGGATGAGCATAATCTACTATATATTTTAGAGAGTTTGTCTGTTTGGTGGTCCTAGCTCTTACTGTTTAGGAGGTGTTCTTGATCAAATTTGGTACACAACTTCCTCTTATCATAACATAAAGCAACATAAGAGTTTGGCTGTGCCAGGAAAATGAATTGTGCGTGGAATAGGATTGTTTCTCATAAAACCATACAGAAAAGAGAATTACCAAATCAAGTACAGTCTTCAAAACTGACACAGCTGAGTGAATGTTGAAAGAAACAGAATCAAGACAGGATGAACCTGGAATAGGATTGCTGTTCAATAAACTGTACAGAAAAGAGATAAAAAGAGAAATTTGGAGTAGTGCTCTATTTTGGCACAGCTACATCAGTACATAAGGTTTGAAAACAAGAAGAAAGTATTATTGAAAACCAAATTGACTATAGACCTTTTTGTTAAAACATAGCAAAAGATAAAAGTTTATAGAGATAAAGAAAAAATACACATGATGGAATTCCCATTTTAAAAATGTACTAAAAATTAAATGGAAAAATTTTAACAATCCCTTTTTCTAAGAAATCCAAAAGAAAAAATAACTTCATAAAAATAACAATGTATGTTTGAAAAATACAATCATTTAAATAAAGCATGTACATCTTCCTTTTATTTAAACAAAAACCTTAATTGAGTTAAGGACCCGAGCAATGCTGAGTAAATCTACTAATTTTTCCTATATTGATAAGCGTTTGCCCTCATTTGGATCACTATGTGTAGTGATGGAACCCACCTGTGCTTTAGGACAGCTGTAGTGGATGCTGAAAAGGTCCAGAGTAAGGCAATGATGATGGATTACATATATAGGAAAGTTAATGTGGTGTTATGAACTGGCTTAAGTTTTACGGACTTAGGGATGTCTGGTGTGAATGCACACTTCACATAATTGTAATGATGAGTTAACTGCAAGCCCCTACCTTGGACAAAAGCATTATGTGAACCTACCCAGATGTTTTGGTCTCTGTGTATAGAGGGTGCTTGTTTTTCTGTTTGTTTGGTGGGGGGTTTTTTTTGGCTGAGTATTGTTTTAGAAAAGAGTGTGGAGTTGAGAGAAGGCAAACAAATGCAAAATGTGACACAGGCAGCCTGCAGAAAGTCACACAGATGTCTATAAAGCACATGGCAGGGTGGGTGAAGCCACAAGGGAGCATTTGAGTGAGATGCTAGGCAAAGAAACAATCTCTTGTTCTTGCTTCCTCCTGTGTTCAGAGAAGCAGGACTTTGATGCACTCCTGTTAATTTACAAATAAAGTACAAAGAAAATACCAGGCTCCATCAATTTTTCCTCCCTGGCAGAACATTCCCAAGGCCCTTAACTCTGAATAGCCACTTGGGTCAAAAAGGGGTAACAATCTGATGAGAAATAACAATTAAACTAGGAAGGACTATTTTGCAGGGAAAGGAGAATAATAAGAAATTCTATATATGCTAAACTAAGAGAATCGTATTTCATGATTCAAAGTGTAGGATGATTTCTACAAGGGTCAAAGAGATTTGTTTTTTATTTTTGTTTTTTCCTGGGTGAAGTGGTGAACAATTGACAGAATACAATTCCCCTTCCCCCACTTCTTCTGCAGCAGCACAAGCAGGATTCTGGACTTGATGAATGAACGGTCTGATAAACTATGTTTCTAACTATGTGTTAATTTGTTTTAGTGAGAGAGTTGCAGTAATGTCAACGAGTGCATAACAAACACAATAATATAAATGGATTTTTCAAACTACTCTCACTTTTCAAATATAATTAAATGGTATATTGAAAAATACCAAACCAAATCAAAATCAACTTCTGCAGCCAGAGAGAAACACTAGAAAAATCCTTGACCTCCCCTTCAGGTATCTAGGAAAAAACCTCAAGAGAAAAATGTAATAAACACACCACTATGAGAAACACCATCAATATATTTTAGTGACAAAAGGAACTATAAATTAGGCTGACTCAGATATATGGACACTGAATTATGTACTGCTATTTATAATAACAGTTGTCCAATTAGTATTAGATTACACATGTAATTACCGTTCCAGAGGAAGGTGATAGTCAGAGTGAGAATCTTATGTAAGTTGAGAGAACATTATTCAGAAAAATTCCTTTTGGATATCTGCAAGGGGACTGAGAGAAACTCCTAGGAGAAACCGCTCAGTTAAAATATTGTATATCCAGTAAGAGTGCTGTGAATACTTTAAAATCAACCTCATTGATGACAGCTAAGTATGACGCTGAAAAGCAGAACATGACCTCTGCTGGCATGGGGTAACTATAGGTTGTACTTCCATGGTCTGCACCCTCGACCAAGGAATTTGGCAGACCAGGGGAGATCAATGCTGGCCCTCTGGGAGGGCGGAGGAGGAAATGCTGAGAATAGGGACTGTTTTTTCCCTGTGAATGCCCCAGTCCAGGAACACTCACTGGAATGCCATACCGCAAATATTACTGGACGATGAAAGTCTGGATTATAGAAGCCCAACCTTTAGTAAACAGAGAACTCCCTCTTTACCCAAAACCATTGTCCCCAGCAGTGTTGGGAAAGGGAAGGCATGTGCATTGCACGATGGCAATTCTTGGCTGCCAAATTGCCACTCAGACAATGCTTCTGTTAGCCACTTGACATAAATTAGAACAACTCCCAGGCTGCTGGGATCTATGCAGGCATTAGTGCTGGGTTAGAACTGGCTCTGGCTCAGAGAAACATGACAAGCCATATTTTCAATCCCCTTCCTCAGTGTCCTGTAGAATGTGGCTGCAGTTGAGAGCTGCCCTGATACTTTTAAAGCAGATATATTTTTCATAGGCCATCTGTATTTACAATCATTTGGGGAAAAATGAAATGGCGATATGTTTTCCTTTATTTTTTGTGATTCTTATGCTTCCCAATGGAAGCAAAATCGATAACAAATTAAAGAGCCAGATCTTGAAGCTATACTTATTTACACCACCTAAGAATCTAGACTTGATTTACAGTATGGAAGTGAAAATGTCAACCATAAAAAACAGTGTGCCAGACTTTTCTTTCATTTATACCAGTGTAACTCTATTGACTTAACTGAGTGAGACTATATTTTGAGTTCTGATATAGTTGCAGTAGAATGTATGTCAAAATAAATCACACAGTATTGTACCACTAGTAAGCTTCAGAGATGATGTGAAGTGTAAAGGAAAAGCGGGGAGATGGGTATATATAATTTATAAGGCACCTATTAGGGATCAAAGTCTTGTAAAGTTGTAAGAGAAAAGGCTGAATTCTATGACCCTTATCACACGTAGAGCACATACGCATGGAAGTATTCTTATTGAAGCTTTGTCTTGTGACCTTTATATCAATTCTCCTAGAATTATTAACTTTCATACATGACTTAATAAATGGTTTATACAAGCACAACATCTGATTCTGACATCACTTGCACCACTGGGCCCTGGTCTACACTAGGACTTTATTTTGAAATAACCCCCCCTAAGGTCAAATTTATAAGTGGAGTGTCCATACTACCAAGCTCTTTATTTCAAAGTAACGGGCTTCAGAAATTGAAATATGTACTTCTGCTTTTCACCAGCAGTAACGCTAATTCTGAAATAGTTATTTCAAAATAATGGTAGTGTGGATACTCCGGTGCCATTATTTTGAAATAATTGGCCTCCGGAGGCCTCTTGCAGCTGCAGCTCTGAATACTCTTGCCACACCAAGCATTTCCACTGCTCTCCTCCTACTGCAGAGCTGTACGAGTCACTGGACGGGAAGAGAAGGACTTGTCACACATGACTAGCTTTGCAAGGCCTGTGCAAGGAAGCACCACAGTGAGATATGAGTGACCCCAACATCCCCTCAGACATCCTGCCAGCTGCCAGCACTTCTGCTGCTCCTACGGCCAACACTGCCCAGGGATGCGGAAGAGCTCCAGCCTGGATTGGTGTGGAGATCCTGGACCTCATCAAGGTGTGTGGGGAGGAGTCTGACCTCCAGGATCTCTACATTAAGAAAAGGAATGCTGGCATATATGGCAGGATCACCACCAGCCTAGCCAATCACACCAGGATTGTTGATCAGTGCCGGATGAAAAAAAAAAAAAAGCTGTGGCAGGCCAACCACAAAGCCAGGAAGCAGAGCAGACACTCTGGGGTGGCATAGCACACCTGCCACTACTATGAGCAGCTTAATGCCATCCTGGGAGGGGGGGCTGGTCTCCTCCCCCACTGTCATCATTGAGTCCGGCCAGGACACACCTGGCATCAGCCTTCAGGAGGGTGGGATGGAGGAGGCGGCAGTGGCAGCGGCCAAGCCAGGTGACCATGCCCACCAGCCAGGAGCTGCTCCTGACTTTGGAGCTAGTCCTCCCCCCTCCCAGGACATCTCCCAGGCTTCTGAGGAACCCGCGGAGGGCACTTCAGTTGAGTTCTCTACCTTTCCCTATCTACAAGCAGGGTCAGGCAATGGGGCTGCAAGGGGTTGCATGCTCCTTTCTTAGCCTAGTTGGCCTGGAGGTTACACAACAGCCTATGCACATGGTGTGCCAATCTGGAGCACTCAGCTCCACGATGCTCTCACACAGGAACCCTGTGTACCTGGGGAGGCCCTAGGCCAGAAGGCAAGGATACTGTGTCAAGGGATCTCCCCGCTGGTCCTCCTTTGAGGCTTAAAATTAGCTAAGAAGTAGAAGGTCACGGGCGCCGATCTCCTGAGATTTTGTAACGTATGACCTTTTTGTATTGGGATCTTTTCTATCTTCTTTATATCTAGGGATAGGAAGGGTTGTGTACATTGCTCCTGTTTTTGCTGTTAATATTCTAAAATACATGGTTTGGCCCTAAACCTCGTGTGCCTGATTATTGGATCAGTAGTCCGCCGGTGATAGTGATATGGATTACCAGGCGAACCTCGCTTTTGATTCAGGGATCATTAACAGCTAGTCAGAGCGAGTCTAATTCTATTCTAAATTAACGTTATCTCATTCCCTGGGTAACAGGAACCCATTAGCACTTCCTCTGGTAAGCAGTGTCTGCTGCTCACACACACCTCCCCTCAAGTCACCCCTCCTCCAGCAGGCAGGGATAGAAGTTCTCTGTGGGATGCCACCACTGCCGGATACAGAAGAAAGCTGAGCTGCCCCATCCTCCCTCTCCACCCGCAGGTTCCTGGCCTGGCCAGCACCTTCCCAAGCTTGCTTGTCTGTGGCCCATGGGCATTGCAATACTCCCCAGGGACTTCAGTGCACCTGCTAGAAAGTGCCTGCTGTCTAGGCAACATATGGCCTTGCTCAAAGCATATGACCATTGTTTGAAATGAAACCTTTGGTGTCAGTTCAGAGATTAGGGCTAGGCATCATACACAGTGTCTCCTGTGATGACTGCCCTTGTAACTTTTCTTCACAGCTGGGACAGCTGTGAGCTTGGCATGTCCCCCTACATCCCATGCCATCTACTTGACTCAGCAGGATCCACAGGTGGAAATGCACCTGGGAGTAGCTGATAAGGTAGCAGATGGCCTACCTGCAGTCCCTCATCTTGGGGCTCAAGGAAGAGTGCCAGGAGCAGGCCACCAACTGGGAGGAGTGCCAGGTTGACTGGGAGCAGAGAAAAGCCATCTGGGACAAGCTGGTGTGCTACTATGATGCCATGTTCTCCATCCTTGCCTCAGTGATGGAGCGTATGGCGTCGTGCATGGAGTGGGCCACCAGCCACCTCCACACCCATCCCATGGCTTCTCTTCCAAGGCTCCCCAGAGGCTGCTGGGGCCCAGCACATGAAGCAGTAGGACTTCTAGAGCAGCCGAAACCTCCAGACCACCTGGATGTAGGCACCACTCCCAGCCCCATCCCTAAGCCCCCCTTTCCCATGCCAGGTTCTTTTCTGATTTCCTCCCCTTTTCTATATCCCCCAAATAAAGAACCCTCTTTTTTCAAAAAAGTTGTCTCTTTTGTTTGCTCTGCGGGAGGTGGGGGGAAGGAGGAGAGAGGGCAGGGAAAGGGACGGGTGGGAGATGAAAGACACACACAGGGAATGCAGGAGACCCCTGTGGAGAGCCATGGGGAGAGTCTCAGAACTGGCTTTGCATGAAACTGTCCTTCAAGGCCTCTCTGATGAGCACAGCCCCTTGCTTTGCTCTCCTGATGGTACTGGTGTCTGGCTGCTCGAACTCCCTGGCCAGATTTTCAGTCTCAGTCCCCCACCTTGGCAGAAAAGTCCCCCCTTGCTTTTGCACAGGTTGTGGAGCACATAACAGGCCACCACTATGAAGGGATGTTGTGCTTGCTGAGGTCCAGACGGGTGAGGGATCTTCTGAACCTCCCCCTTTCCAAGATCCTTTGGCACTTGCCCAGCCTGGTGTTGAACTCCTCTTTGCTGGAGTCCAGGCTGCTCGTGTAGGGCTTCATGAGCCAGGAGAGCAAGTGGTAAGCTGCATTGTCTAGGATCACTATGAAAATGTCTGCCTCTATGACTCTGATGGTGCGGTTGGGGGAAAAAGTGCTGGCATACATCTTTCAGACGAGGCAGGAATTCTGGAAGATGCAGGAGTCATGCACCTTTCCCAGCCATCTGATGTTGATGTTGGTGAAGTGTCCCTTGTGACCCACGAGGACCGGCAGCACCATAGAGTACCCCTTTCGGTTGATAAATTATGAGGCACGGTGGTTGGGGGCCAGGATGGCAGTGTGTGTGCCATCTGACTCCACCTCACCCTGCAACTGGGGACGTCCATGGTGGCAAAGCTATTGACGATGGTATCCTGTCACCTGAGGGCAGGAGCGAGCCACTTGCAGAGTTCCAGGAAGGTGGCCTTCTGCATACAGAAGTTGTCTGGATGGCTTCAGTGGTGGTACTTAACGTAAGAAAGGAGGGTTCAACCTGAGTAAGGGCTGAAGGAAGAACTGGGACCGAACTAGGTACAAGTGCATTGCTGGATCAGGATTGTGAAGGATCCCTCACCATCACATTTACCCTCCTATATCAATTGTTTTGCAGTTGTTTTTTAATTTTAGTGCTTTTGCTTATTAATACGGTGCAATTTTATCTTTTGTGTTTTTTTTCATTGCAGCTTCTCTACTTGCTAGATCTCAACATCTGTTATTTGGATCTTAAAGTTAATTCTCAGGAAATATTTACTGTTGTTAGTCTCAAGCCAGCTGCACTGACCCAAATAAGGAAGTGCCTAGAAGTGCTATTTTGATTTCCATGTAGAAAACAGTAACAAAAAAGGCATAATTTATGATCACTTCATTACCTCCTCTAAGAGCTGTAACAGAAATACAAATTTCATGGCTGAGCTTCAAAAGAGTATATCTTCAGACGTGAGCCATGACCATTACCCCAGAGTTCATCTGTTTTTAAAAATATTTGGATTGTTTACTTTTATACTAAGTATGCTCTGTGAAAGAATTTGTTAGCATGAGCTGTGGATGGTACAAGAAAATGGATCATACAGAGGATTGCCTGAAATATTTCATTAAACATTGTGATTTCTATATCAAACCATTCAAGCCAATATGGCAATCCCATTTGGAATGCTGAACATCTTTTCCTCATGGGTGAACTGCACTATCGCATTCATATGTCAGGAGTCCAACCCACTCAGAATTCATGATTTTAAAACTAAACATTTGGAGCTCTTGTCACTTGCCTTCTGGCTTTGCCACATTGAGTGTTTATATTTCCAAACTTATCCACAATCATTAGGGCTAGAAATGTACTTTTCCTGTAAAATTAAAGCTGAGCTGCTCATGTATTCAAATGACCCCATAAACTTTGAGAAAAAGACCAAATATCACAAGACTTGCAATAAAATCTCAAGAGTTAGTAACTTTGAAACTGTTCTTTCAGTTGACTGTAACTGTAATATGTGTGTAGCAATTCACACTTCTACTTCTGTTTTTATAACTGCTGCAAATTGCAAGGGTCCTATCTAAAATAAGACGTGAAGCCACCACTAGAACTGAGTGAATAATTATTAAAAAAGCCTTATTTGTGAAAATTTATAAATTAAGTGGCTCGCTCTATACACTGGGAAAGTGATTGACTCAGACTTCCCTATAGGACCTTACATCTGAATAATGCTTTTTTGGTAATAATAATAATAAAAAAAAGTGCCAGTACTAGGGTTGCCAGATGGCAAAATTGTCGAACAAAAAAAACCCCAAAAAACCTCCAGGAAAAATTATTGAGAAGAAAAAGCACCGGGGCTGAAATGAGGTTGCGGTCCCTTTAATTGCCATGTGTCCCAAGTGGGCTTCCATCTGGCGTGAGTGCTTCCAGAGCTGCCTGCGGGCTGTGCCGGAGGAAAGCGGCGAGGGCTCCCAAAAAAGGTGATGGTACGCTGTACCAGTGTGTAGCGTCACAAAAAAAGCACTGCATCTGAACTGTGATAAAATCTAGCAGATTCTTTCTGCATAACATCTCTGTAATATGACCTTTCCTGTCTCTCTACACAGCTGAAACTCCCATCTAGGCTTTCATCATCTTGTATCTTGGTAACTGCAACATCCTTTATATGGGCCACTCATATCTATCAGAATATGGTTGCAGTGATCACTTTCCTAATCCTTCACTATGACTACCAGGACTCCTTCTTCTATACTGCACCAAACAGAAGCCATTTGTCTTCATTTTAAAGGTCTTTCACAGCCTATACTCACCCTATCTTTCATCTCTCATTCAGTATTGAGAGGTTGAATTTTGCTTCTAATCAGGCCATGACCCCAGCCACCATCAACTTTTTAAATTTGCTTTCTCTCATACTGCCACTCACACTTAGGAGAAATTCCCCACAAACATCTGCTAAGTTTCCTCATTATCCTTCAGAACCTTCTTAAAGTTCTTTATTTCAATTATGCCTACCAACAACTTTACAGTGGTCAGACTACTGGTGTGTTGAGACCACTGCCTATCATGCTGACCAGTACCGGTTCATCTTGTAAAAATAAATCCTTACAGGGATTACATTTGAATGATAAAAACAACATGAATAAAAAAACCAGCATAAAATGTAACCTGAATAGCTCATTTAGAATCAGAAACATGCGATTTACCAAAAAAGAAAAGCAAATACTGTACAGTTCTGTTTTACATGTTAACTATTAAAAAAAAAAAAGTAAAGTTTAAAAAAATATTTGATAAGATAAAGAAATATTCTGTGGCTGTTTCATTTAAATTAAGATGGTTAAAAGCAGCATTTTTCTTCTACATACTAAAATTTCAAAGCTGTATTAAGTCAATGTTCAGTTGTAAATTTTCAAAAAAACAACCATAATATTTTGTTGAGAGTTACAAACACCTTGGAAATTTTTGTAACTGGGTTATATGATGCAGCAAGAAGTGTAGTTTATCAATTAAAGCAAAACCCTGTTCACTGGTATAAATCCAGAGTGACTCTGATTAAGTTAGGGGATCATGGGCCACAAACAGAAACATGAAATGACTACCCACAATGTAGATAACATAAATTAGCTTTTAATTACTAATGTTTACAAAAGATGTGTGGTACATGCCATTGCTAAAGTATCTTGTCCGTGTGGGAGATACTGTCTTGAAATGTCTTATTAAGAAAAGTATGAAGAAAAATTAGAATATTTTTCACATCTTTGTCTCTTCTGGTGGTCGGTTCATGAAGTCTTGTATGGCCTGGTGTAGGGTTATCCATTTATTAATTGAGATTTTCAAAGCTGTAATCCATCTGAAAGAAAGGCAAGAACAATAACTGCCAATGAACGGGTGCCATATGTGCCCTTGGTTGAAAGAGACACTTCTCCTGAAATTGGCTTTTATAAATCTGTTGTAGCGTCATGTCACTAAAAATGCTAATTATAAGTAGACTGGAGAGGGGTAGGAAGGGAAGAATTGGCTGTAAGAGCAACATGTCTGGGCACAACTTCCAAATTATTTAATAGATTGCTTGTTATAAGTCAAATCCTACAATTTTTAATCTTGGGGACATCCGTGGCAGTTTTTTCTCTACTAAGACTATAGAATGTAGGCATAGAAAATGTCTTCATAGGCTATTTTTTAAAAATTATGATGATCAATGTTGGGTGTAATTAATCTGTGAGAACTAGGAGTACCTACTATTCACTTAATCTAACTGATCACGAAAGGCACTTAGGTGCTTCCATTCAGTGTAACTACCTACACATGTTCATGAGAGAAACCATAACAAGTTCCTTCTTGAATTGCCACAATTTAGCCTTGTTACTCCAGTGATGACAGTAACAGAACTCATGACTCATATATGCCAGCTAATTTTGCTGCAGTGTGACTACAACTAGCATTAGAGAGAAATAAAAACAAACCAGTGAAAACGAAATGGAAGGATGTTAGCAAACATTCTTGAACCACTCTGTTCTGACTTGTTCCGAGAGTCTGGCAAAGAGAAGTGAAACAAAGATCTCAATTTACCGTTTATTTTCATTTACATTCTCGGCACATAGGTAGAAAGTCTGAAATTCTTCAGATGGAGGTTTCATTTCAATTACAGATCTTCTGGAGCCAAGTGACTGTTCACTTACAGTGTAACCTTGCAGGTAAATCCCACCTAGAGAAAGGGAAACAGCAAACAGAGTAGCACGAATCACTTGCTATTCTACTGTAAACTGTAAATGTGCTAAGTCCTTTCCTTCTGCTTAACAATGGAAAGGTTTATACATTCTCTTTTCAGAGACCTAGCCAATGATGCTTCCAAAAATCATGCATCAGAGATTTAAAATATAAAACCATTCATGTCAATTTTTACTCTGAAAAGTGATTAGAGAAATGTTAGGTCCTCAATTGCTCCTCTGTGATTTCCAGATCAAATGTATTCGGTTTACAATAAAACGAATGTTTTCTCATCTGACAACCCTACAATACAGCCTGAGATATGGGGGTCAAACTGAATTTTTAAGTTTGCACATCATCACCATCAATGAAGGTTCTACAAATCTTTGGATGAAAAACACTATACAATTGCTAAATGTTTTTATTATTACAGTCCAAATGTTGCCCTCAGTTACACCTCTGCTCTCCTTGGAGTTGCACAGATATAACTAACTGATCTGTTACTTATTGGAACTTAGTAAAAACATGGGTTGCTACATGAAAAGTATTGAAAAGTAGTGAAAAAGTATCAGAAGGGAACTTACGTCACTGAGGTCAGCAGATATGAATATGAATATATAGATAGCAGTTTCTTTGAGTAAGAAAATGCCATTTGTACAGAGCTGCTTTTTAAAGTAAAACTGGACACTAGGGTTCTGACTTGAAGTAAAGATATAAAGTTAAGACTTAAAATGAGTATGTGTCCAAACAGAAGAGCCTCAACCCATGTTCTACATTCATACACAAAAATCATGCAGCCAGCTTTTTGAACTAATTGTTTTGGTGCAAACCTCAAAATGTGGGTGTTTTATTTTAGTTGTGGGAATTTAGAAGTCACTTTTACAAAAGTGACTCATTTTGTAAAGCACTTTGGGGCCATCATCTGCTTTCAGATAATTATTTGGTGAGCTGTAAGATGAGCTGTAAGTAAGGAGTGAACTCCATATAGTTTATTTCTGTCTGTTTACTACTGAGCTGTTAATGAGTGTAATTCCAACACAGTGCCAGTAATTTAATTGCTTTTTATTTGCAGTTGTTCATGCTGGCTGGCCCAGATGAAGTATTTCTTAGAAAGACTTTAGCTTGTCATTAAATATGAAAGTGACAAAATATATATTTGGTAGCTTTTGATTTTTGTTGTTCCCTTAAATTAAGAAGAAATTTGGAATTTTGAAATTTGCATTTCTTACTGGTACTAGTTGTTCCTTTTCTTTGAAGTGTTACCATTAGACATGGCAGGATCATTAAAAGCAGCCAAGTCAGTGACTCTGAATAGCAGATATCTGTTTCATGACCTATTAATCTATGTTTCAGTGTCAGACTATACTTCCCAAAGAAATAATAACTGTTCAGTTTACATTTACATGTAAATTGAACATTTACATTTACAAATACAGACTTTTTAAAATGAAAAATTCAGACTTGAGTTGGCTGAAACTTTTTGCAGATTATGCTGAATTCATTAAAATTGTTTTTGTAACTGAAATACCAAACCCAAAAATTCCTCAGCAAAAGGGAAAAATTTGACATTTTTTAAACTAATAATTTCAATTTGACTCCAAAGGACTTTTAATTTGAAATTTTCCTTTATCTTTGTAAAATAAAAATAAAATTCTCAAAATTGAAATGGTTTGTTCAACCCAAAAGGAATTATATGAGATTTTCAATTTGCTGAAAAATTTGAAACGTTCGTTTCAGGTCAACCTGAACTGTTCAGTGACTGTACTGAACCATACATTATTTACATAACTCTACTTAAGAGGAAGTTCATTCAAAGTTTTATCTTCCAAATTACTAGTCCTATTGACATCATATTAGGTAACAAAGAGCCACCATTGTCAGTGGAAACTATTGATAAGGTACTGTCTGCAATAAGATTGGAACAGTCCAGAAAAGAAGTTACGGTAGCAAGAGAAGATCCATTACAACATCAAAGAGAGCTGGTTCAGTTTATTTTAAAAATTGTGTATTTAAGAACCAGAAGGGCATGCAGCTGAGCAGTCAGAGCACAGAATTAGCCTCCCCAATTACCTGTTAACTAATTCTACCTCTATGGCTTTGGACAAGTTTCTGTCTCAATTTTCAACCTCAGAGGGATGTTGTAAGCACTACTTATTTCATTATCATACAGCCCTTTGAAGCTGAAGAGAGCTATATACATACTAAAGATTTGTATTAAATTATAATATAAAACTCTTAATTGATCATGTAACGAACAGTAAAATAGTGTCCTGTACAACAGCTAAATGGACCTGTAAGTGGTTTCAGTTTATTTTTGCATATTAGGGTAAAACTCTGCCCTCCGTCATAGAAACCCCTTTCCTCTACCTTGTACAGCAGCAAGGAAAGATTCTAAACTCAGTCCAAAAACCATGTGGGAGCACAGAGCAGCTAACACACCAGCTGATGCATTGCCGCCTTAAGGGAAGCTTGCTAGAGGATGAGGCCATGTCCCCAACATGCTGGTATATATACTGTCATTAGCTGCATGCGTTAGCAAACCTGTTCACTCTGTGGGATTTTCCTGTACACTTTAGATTTTTCCTCCCTTGTACATTCCTGCCTGACTGATTACTTTTGTCTCCTTCCCCTTCCTACTGGTGAAAGAAATCCAATTAGAGCCACTACATATGTTGGAGGACAGCCCGGTCTTCTGCAGTGTACCTGAAGCCCTATTGAAGTTGTCCATCCTTTGATCTGAGAGCAAGCCTCTTTAGTGTCTCCTAACCCCAAATCCCCAGAACGGGAGGGGTGAATTTGCTGGCCCTGAGTCTCATCCCTCTCTCTAGGTGACTGTTACCTCCCTTCCTGCTTGCTCCTCCATCTTCTTGAAACACCCTTTCTCCCCAGTACTGAGCTGGTCCCAAGATTCAATGCTAGTTCTTGAGACCTGGCTTCCCCTTGTACCTTGGGATTTTTCTGTGGGGTACCCCTGATGACCTCTCTCTTGGGGCATGTCTAGACTGTTTTTTTTTTTCAAAAGGAGATATGGCAATTTGGTGCTAATTTGCATATCTTCTTCCAATTGCATTTTCAAAAGCGGGTCTTTTGAAAGTGAAAGTAGTCTGGATACGTTTTTTTTCCAAAAAAACCCCTTTTTCGAAAAAACCCGCTTTTCCTAAAAAAGAAGGTTTACGCGGTTTTTAGAAAAAGGTGTTTTTTTTGTTTTGGTTTGTTTTTTTTTCAGAAAAAAGGCATCCAGACTACTTTTCACTTTCAAAAGACCCGCTTTCAAAAATGCGATTGGAAGAAGATATGCAAATTAGCACCGAACTTGCATATCTCCTTTGGAAAAAAAAACGTAGTCTAGACGTGCCCTTGCAATCTTCAAAGAAGATGCCAAGGGGAGTCACTGTCTTCCCAATGTACAGAGAGTATACCATGAGTTGGGGCTGGCCCTGCCAGCACTCTAAGCTTAGCTGGCTCTAGCTTTGTTGGCTCAGTGGAAGTTTCTCCAGTGGTTAGAGGAGTTTCCCTGACTCTATAATGAGGAAATACCATAATCACAGGGAAATCTGCTCCAAGCAATAACTTATGCATATTTATTCAATATTAATATATTTGCACAGTTATTGGGAATATTTATCTGACAGTATCAGGGCAGCTTGCAGCACAGTGTGCCACCAGTGGGATGAAACTAAGGAACTTCAGTGGGTTTTTTTACCTGCTTTTGAAGATTGGTTCTAGTCACTCTCTTTATCTGCCAGCCCCAATATGCTTTCTGCCAGTAAGGGCACTATTTCACTCTTAGACTATTAAAATACTTTCCTTAAAACAGTTGACATGTTACATGAAAACACAGAAACATCCACATGTAATCACTTTAAAAGAGTATCACCTACCTACAGCATGCGTGGAGCGAATGCCAGCATAAAAATATAAACAGCCATCCTTTAGAATGCAATAGTGCTGAATCCACACGTCCCTGGATTTATCCAATTGATGAAGGAGACCCAGACACTCTGGGTTTTTGATAGCAAGGGGTGGAAGGCTGGTGTTGTGCAGGGTGACATCTACCCAGACATGATTCTGTAGTGTTGAAACACAATATTTCATGAGGAGCGTACTTTTATTGTGCAAAGACATTAGCCCCAAATCTCTTTACTGTTACAGTGATTTGGAATGTCAAGGGTCCTGGAAAAACAGTTTATAAGCATATATTTTATAGCAACTACTCTTTGTCTTTTTATTCCTAAAGGAACTCTCTGTATTTTCTGTGCATATTACACTTCACATTTTGCTGGAATTAACAAGAATGGACCAAAACTGTACTAAGAGGACTATCATGTTAGCTATTTTAGGAGTCGCCTGACTTCATTTCTCTTTATTTATGACTCTATTTCTTACTGTTGCCAAATAGAATTAAAGATCACCCTTTGAAACATCAACCAGAGTTGCACAGACTAAGGATGTTAAATATCGGTTAATTTACTGGTCAAGTAGTCGATGGACTTTCCATCAACTACTCAAATAGTTGATAGGCACTTCCACATTCCTCCTTTGAAATATACAAGAGCTCTTGTACATTTCAAAGGAGGAATGCGGAACTCCGCGTGCAGCCCGGGGCCAGCGAGAAGTCCCACTGACTCCGGGCTGCACCCGGGCATGCCATCTTTGAAATCTACAAGAGTCCCCAGTGGGAGCTCTGGTGCATTTCAAAGCAGAAGCACCCTCATGGAGCCCAGGGTCAGCTGGAGACTCAGGGTCCTCCACTGACCCCAGGCGCCATGTTGCACTGCCGATTTGAAATGCCACACGGAGCCCAGAAATTTCCCCAGAACCTGGGGTCAGCTGGGGAGTCCCCAGCTGACCCCAGGCTCCACGTGGCACTGCCACTTTGAAACACCATCTCAGTGTTTCAAAGGGGGCAGTGCCACACAGCTGAGTCTGGGGCGCTCAAGGGGATCAGCTGTGCAGTGCTGCTGCTTTGAAGTACCTCTTCTCTCCCCCTTGCTGCCTCTATCTGATAGAGGCAGCAAGGGGGATCAATTAGTTGACTGACTGTCCGATAAACATTTGCTTATCGGATAGTCGACTAGTCCTTAACATCCTTAGCACAGACAAACCCCTGAACAAACATGGCAATGAAACTTGGATAATGTGTGATTACGTGGTAGATGTCTGTGATCAGCCTTTCAATTCTATTCTAGAAGGTGGAATCTTTTTTGGCTAGTCAGAAATTTCTTTAGTGCCATTTCTAGAAGATTTAAATGCGCAGGTGCTAATATTATAGAAAAGGCCAAAGAAAGATACCAGAGCTAGTAAAAATCAGGAGGAAATATGCAAAAGGACATAATATAAGGTTGAACTTCACAGAATGCCTCAGAGCTGTAGCCATGTCAGTCTGAAACTTTAGAAATGAGTAGTCCTGTGACACCTTAGAGACCAACAAATATATAGGATCATAAGCTTTAATGGGTAAGACCAACTTCATCAGATGAGTTGGAGTGGAAATAACAGAATCCAAGGGGGGTGGGGTGTGTGTGTGTGTGTGTGTGTGTGTGTAAAAAACAGCAAAAGAAGTACCTGTCAATTGTAGGACCCGTGTTAATGAATCTAATTTAGAAAACTGGACATGTCCTAGAGATGTTAAATATCGGTTAATTGAATAGTCGATTAACTTCATGAATTCTTATCAGGTAGTCGACTATTCTGTAGTCCCCAGGGGTGGAGCCAGAAGCCAGTGTGCTCCAGTCCCACTCCCGAGGAGCCCCCTGCCACTCCACACTGCTGCCTCTGTACCAGGTGGGAGCTGGTCTAAAAGGGGAGCCAGTTTAAAAACCAGCTCCCCTCATGGACCGTCTGCCTGTCGTCCTGTGCTGCTGCCGCTGATACAGAGGTAGCAGCATAGGGTGGCAGTAGCCCCTGTTCAGGAGAAGGGCTGAGCTCCTGGACCCAGAACCAGCTGGAACTGAACTGGGCTGCCTGGTTCCTAATACACTTTAAATGCAGAGTCACAATGGGGGTAGGTACCTGGTGGCTAGCCTGCTAAAAAATTTATTGGCAGGTGTGATAACACACAAACCTGTAGGGGAACATTTTAACCTACCTGGTCACTCAATCATGAATTTAAAAGTAACCATTCTTCTACAAAGGAATTTCACCAACCAATTAGAGAGAGAGACTACAGAACTGGAATTCATCTACAAATTTGACACAGTTACCCTGGGCTTGAATAAAGACATTAACTAGCCAATTTCCACTGCCATTTCCATCCACATTTTCACATCAAAAGGAATGAATGGGTCACATCCAGCCCACTTAATTAGCTTCAGTAACACAGGTCCTACAATAGACAGGTACTACTTTAGCTATTATATTTATCTTGGATTCAGTTATTTCCACTCCAATTCATCTGATGAAGTGAGTTTTACCCATGAAAGCTCATGATCCTATATATTTTTGTTAGTCTATAAGGTGCCACAGGACTACTCGTTTTTCCTGGAATAAGGTTAAAGAAGAACCATGTAATTTGCCTCCCTCCTTTTTATAATTCAAAAGGACATCTGGATCCAAACTTCTACATCTAAGCCTAACACGCTTTGTTTAGCTGCAATTTTTAATGTTGCATCAACCTATGTCATTGTCATCTGATGTCCTTGGGGAGAGTGTCTGCAATATCAGTAGCATCGTGCTCTATTCCTGGAGGGGTTTTCTTTTTCACTCAATTGTTATTTCTTCCTCATCCCTTGACAACCCAGAGAGAGAGAAAAGAGTTGAAGCTATATAGCTAATCACATTCTTTATTGTGAAGTAGAAACCTGTTGGGACTTACTGCAGCAGAGTGCAATAGATAAATGTCGTAATACATTGTGCATTAGTGGAAACAGATATCTCTATCTAGGTTCATTAGGAGGACATAGTGTTGGTGTATTAGTGTGTTGAGCTGCTGCATTTGAGATGAAGTATTGCAACCCTGTAATATGATGTTTCTGCTGGTGGTTCTAAAATTTCAGTTACAGCACCTTAGGTAGTATTTCAGAAAATGCAAAGGAAAAACAAACAAACCCTTTTCTGCTAAACTAAAAATGAATGCAAAGCCCATTTAAAAAATGGGAGAATGCAATTAACTGAAAACAATACTAATGAAACACACTGTGTGATGAAATCAATATAAAATCTCCTTAAAAAGTGAAATCAGTAAAATAAGCACCTAGTAACTTGGCAAACAAGTCCAATAAATGGCTAATTATGGTGTTAGTAGCTGAATCAAAGTAAGATCTTTCTGTTGTAAAAGGCAAGGTGGACATTGATAGCTCAAGTATGCTTTTTATTACTATGATTCTTTCCTATCAAACTAAAGAATTTTTTTTTGCTTTAAAGTACTTTTTGGCTTTTTTCATCCATGTTTATTTTTTATTTCTTTAGCTTTGGGTGCTAAAGTTACTTAGACTGTTTTCAGGCCATGTGGATTAATTTGCATTCATACTCTCAGCTCAAATTTATTTGTCCCTAAATATAGGTTTTGTAATAAACACCTAAGAAACCTGAAACCAATAGAAATGTTTTTATTACTGATTTTATTCTAATGGAAATAATTTTAAAAGAAAGAACTAGACATTTCCCTTGACTGTTTGCAAAGCCATCCATGCAGCACACTAAAGAAATCACTCTTATGGAGAAATGGACTATAATTTAAAGCCTAACTAATCTAAACTGAGAAAAATAAACAGCATGAATAGTGAAAAGAAAATTAGATTTTTATTTTTTTCCTTATTTTGTTAATCTAGGATGTAATTTTTAACAAATAAGAACATTGTTTTACAATTTTTATTTATTTTCTTGACAGTGTCCCTTTAATGGTATTTAAATATTTTCCCTGACCCTCAGTTAGAATGGTCTGTGCTAAGGCTCAAGCCCAGAGAACAAACAAGCTCAAAAACTACCCTAATTTAAAGGGATACTATGAAGAAAACAATTTTTTTTTACAAGCTTAAGTCTCTGTAGTGGAGGGTAGGAGTTGGCAAAGGTGGATTCACGATGTCTTTGCAGCTCCTAGATCTTGGTCCTTATCATGTGTCTGGTGCTGTATATTTTAAATGTTTTGTGTAAATGGCATATGATTGTATACAACAACTCTGTGAGTTAGAGATGTGAAACTGACACCATTTCACAGATGGGGAAACCAAGTGAGAGAGAGTTGCCTGCGGCTCCCACTGCGTCAGAGACAGGAGTAGCACTCTGGAGTTCCTGTCCCCTAATCTTGTGCTCAGTTCATTAGATCAGCTTGCCTCCTGAATAATAAAGCATTACCTGATGGACAGGATGCACAGCTTTATCCATAGCCTCCAGCCACCTACAAAATGCCAAAAAAAGAGAAGAGCTTGGTTTGATAAAATGGATAGATATCCTTCACAGAGTCTTAGTTTTCTGATATGGAAGTCTTTCAAAGATATCCTAAGGCTTGAAAAGCTATCTATCTATTGACACACACACACACAAATCAATTAGAACATTATTTACAAGATGGACTAGTTACTTCTCAACAGCAGCAGACATAATTTGCCAGAAACAGACTAGGCTGCTTATAAGTACAGCAATATTACAGTCAATGGATTCTTTTTAATACAAGCTATATGTAGGCAAATTAACAGTACTTTGTTTCTTTGTTACTAGGCTTGTTAGGAATTGGAGGAAAACTTAAAAGACTACAACAAACTTTGTATTTTAAAACAAAGGAAATTGATTTCCTGACCAGATTGTGCAAATGTTTTGTATAACCACACCACCACAACTATTCTATACACATCACATATTATTGTTATTTCTAGTTTTAACTACTTGGGAGATGCTCTGATATTACGATAACAGCTGTGTAAGTACAAATAACATATGGATGGATGGATTGATGAGATAGGGTGTATCAAATAATTTTAGATTTAAAATCATCTCTGATAATGACAGCTCTGATAATGAATGCTAGATTGGCCTAATGCGAGTCAGGTTGTTTGAAAGTATTGCTTAAAAGATACATTACATACATCCTGTTTTTTTTTTCAAAACAGCTTAAAACCTTGGCTGGCCGCAGAAGGAAAATAATAGATTTTAAAAGCTCTTTAAGGTTATGTCCACACTGCAGCTGGAAGTGTGCTTCAAAGTTCAGGTAAACAGGTACATGTTAGCTCTGTTTGAGCTAGTGCACTCAAACCAGCAATGGGGCTGAGGGGGGAAGCATGGGCAGCCATCCAAGTACATACTTGGGGGGACTGAGTGGGTTTATATTCAGGTAGGCTAGCCTGAGCTGCTGCCTTTGCTACCCATGACCACACTGTTATGTTTAGCACATGAGCTCAAGCAGAGCTAGCACATATCTGTCTACCCAGGCTCAGAAGCACACTCCCAGCTGTCATGTAGGTGACATTCACTAAATGAGAGACAAAACCAATGCTATGGACAGTGAGACTCAACAAACTCTTGTGGAGAGTTTCATGTGACAGGGTGAGCTCTGGAGAGGGTAAGGAAGGGACTGTGCTCTTTTTCAGTACTCTGCTGACCAAACATTGAGTGATATTATAGTTGGGTGTGAAATGAGGTATATACAAGTAAAAATCCATTAGAGGATTTACAGTTCCATTTATGAACTGGAATGAGGCTATGGGAATAAAGCAAACTGCAATTTGTGTATCTTTTTCTGCTTTTCTTACAAAAGAGGCTTTTCTGACATTTGGCCCGTCTACACGGGGCCAAATGTCAGAAAAAACCCATCTTTTGGAGCATCCCGTCTTTCTCATAGAATGATGTTTACAGGGATGCTGAAAAAATGTCTGTTTATCCGAATTTTTTTTCAGAAAAGCAGACACATTCCTTGGATGCGGCAGAGCCTAAGAGTGTGTGTGTTTTTTGTGTGTATATGTGTGTGGGGGGAGGTGATTTTCTCTTAAGGTCACAAAAATCAGGCACATTTTGACTCTGGGAAATCCTGAGTGTCATGAGAACATGATTTGTTCTGAAAACCTTTAAAAAGTGAGAAAGTTGAAAAATAATTTTTGAGGGCTTACAAAATCAAACCCTCACTCCTATAAGTGAATGACAGGAATCTCTGAGAGAGATATTTTTCACAAAACATTCCTACAAGCTCTAGAGAAACCAGTTCTATAAATAGATTGTTTACCTCTTCATCTCTTGGTTGGAAGTTGCACAAAAGTAGAAAATCTTGTTTCCGGTTTGAGGCATGCACTTGAACACAAATGGTTTACCCAGGCTGCTGTCAACACCAATTACTGCACCTTCTAACTTTGTTACATCTAGAGGTTTGCACTTTCCTTCATCCTGCAATTGATGAGATAAAGGTGAAGGAAACTTGACCATGTCTTCAGAGCCCACTCTTGGGGAATGTAACTGTTTCCTGAAATATGCAAACTGTCACTTTCCCAGAAAACCTTCCCAGTAGGTTGATTCAAGACAAAAATTTCAAACATGGCCTCTACATTTGCTCCTGCAGTTTTGCTCTGGAAACCATTTTTACTTCAGCAAAATGTGTTTGCACAGCTTCTGAATTTGGGGACACAGCATATGATTTAGGAACACAAGGTCATTTGAAAGCCAATGTGTCTTATCTCCTTACCTAATTCCTGCATCTTTGAAACTCTAAGGGTATGTCTACACAGCAGGGCTAAAGCTGAATTAAGCCATGCAACTTCAGCTACGTCAATTGCGTAACTTAAATTGAAATAGGTTAATTTGGCTTTTGGTGCTGTCTACTTTTCCTTTGACTTCTTACTCCTCATATAATGAGGGTTACCATGAGTCGGAGTAAGAAGTCATCCAGCTCAACATTATTTCGAAATAAAGGCTTGTTGTGTAGATGCACACTATGTTATTTCAGAATAATGTCAGTTATTCCTAAATAACGCTGTTGTGTAGACGTACCCTGACTGGACAGATCTAAAGTAGGAGATGATTGCACTCTCAAAATTGTGGGCATACATTAAAAGGCTGGATTACAGCATATTTGAAAATTTGGCACTTAATTTAAAACTCTTAAGTCATTAGTTTTCCTCATTAATTTCAGACAACTTTCTAAAGAGCTAATTGCAAAGTCTTTTTGGAGAGTGGTTTAAACCTCTTTGCTTTTTAGCTGTTCCTACTGGAGCACTGGCAATTGCATCACACTTACCAGTGGCAAAATAGAAGCTGAGAGTTACTTTTGGGAAACAGGGGCAGCATTAGTGCTATTTTCATAATACTCAAGTAATAGGATTTTGTAAACTAAAAATGCATGATTATGAAATTGCATGGCCTTTATCAATAAGGGACAGCTTTTCAAACACCATGGAAAATGCTTATGTTTCATCTTAAAAATATACACACAAACAAATCCTGGCTTGCAGAATATCCAGCTATGTGTATAAAATGAGTATTTGTGCATATTATAACCCTTACAATTACTCATTTGCTTCTTTGTGTGTTTTTTTTCTGTAGAAGTAAAATGGCCACCTAATTTTGAAAAGCAGAATCTAAAAGCACACTCATAAGCACATTTCCCAAATCCTTGTGCTTTTTTCCCTCTTTCATAGCATCCAAAGTCAAAACCAATACAATATCTGAAAGGCATACCCAACAGTCAGTACTGTGTGACCTACTTTATAAACAGTACTTTCAATCACAAAACACCCACACTGAAATATCAGGCATAACTGAATGATATGTTCAGGCTCAAAATCTTCCCCATGAATAAGCAGTCTTTGCACAAGGAGTTCCACGGGGAGTCAGAGTGACAGAATTCTAATTTCAGCTCATGTTTTGTGTTCCCTGTTCCAGCCCATAGGCAAGTGGCTTGTCAATTGCTGTGCAAGTTGGGGATAGGCCCCAGTGACAGGACCCTTACTGTGTCAGCTCCACACCATTCCTCCTCCAACTCCTTTTGTATGCTGTCATAGGGAGCCTGTGCAGAATTCTCTTTGGCTCTCAGGAAAGTATGTCCCCCCTTTAATGGACCCTGTATGGCTGGTTCCTAAAACAATGTTCACATTCTTTTTCAGACTTATGTGCCCATAAAAGTGGGTGGGTTAGATATGGAGTTTACATTTTAAAGTAAGATCAAATGTCCTTCGTTTGTTATTGCCTAGTTCTGTTTTTGGTTAGTGTAGTCCTCCCGTACAATGAGGTTCACTGTGATGGTTTACTTCAATAGTAACTGTAACATGATAATGCCTCTTTTGTGGCAAATGTTTTTTTTTGCCACTAAAGGCACCAATGGCTTACAGTTAGAAAAAAAACAGGAAACAAAATCTTGGTGTTAGACACAGACCATGCCTGGGCCTGGAATTGACCCCACTGATTCATAATGCCACTGTAACACATAAATGTAACTGCTGGTGGTGGGTGGAGGTGAAAGTTAGAGGTTATACTGTTTGTGTTTCATTGTTAATGGCACAGATTTTATTGATGTAAGGGCCCCAATTGTTCTTATTGCATAACAGCCACAAAGATCTTCCCAGAGTTTGGGCAGGAGAAAACGTGCATGTGTCTGAGATTTCTGTTCATTCCATTAAAGAAACAGTTTTCTGCAGGCCAATAGTAATTGTTTCATGGACCACTAATCCTGCAGGGTATATCTACACTAGGGAGAAGATCGACCCTCCAGAGGTTAATCTTCTAGCATTTGATTTAGTGGATCTAATGTAGACTCATAAATTGAATGTTGAGGGCAGCCCCCACTGGCGTCCAGTACTCCTTGCTCTGCAAGGAGTAAGGGAAGCTAATGGAAGCGTGTGCTCCCGTTGGCCTCCTGCTGTGTGGATGCTACCATGGCTTGGTTTAAGGTAAGCCGACTCCAGCTATGCAGCCACAGAACATTGTCTGAGGGTCCTCTGGGTACAGGACAGAATGTATATTTTGTGATGCAGCTGAAATAACCCCTCTTCTGGTTAGTTTTTCTTAGTTGGCGTGAGTTTTAGGGGAATTGTTTCTCTAAAAAAATGAAAACATTTAGCAAAGTGTGTCAGTAAAAGTGAAGTCTTATTTGAGTATTAGAAAGAAACCAATTAAAAAGATGAGCTTATGTATCTAATACTTCACTGAATTAACTGGTCGGTAATATAGACTGCATAGCTATATGTTCATGAATCAGCCCTATTTTATTTAGTGTAAACACATCCAGAGATTAAATGACATGGTGAGCATTTTCCAAATGATTTGCTCTGATCAAAGAATTTTGTCTGAATAGAGTCAAATTTACTATTCTAGTTAAGCTGCTTTGTCTAAGAAAAGGAGAGGACTGGAGAGCTATATGAGCACATTTCATTCTATCTGCAGCACGCGAACTCAAAATCCACAAAAAAATAAAAGATTAAAAATAAGCTAGGAAAGAGAAGGCAAATCCTGAGGACATGGTGCAAAAATAACTTTGCAGAGGAAGAAATCAAATCCTAGAAAATAAAATATGAAAGGGAATCTGAAATGCATTCAAAAATATTAAACAGCATTAGAAGAAAGGAAAAAGAGAGATTGGATGGCTCAGAAGACTGGCAATGGGAAATGTCATCAATGGGAAATCTTGAGGTCACTGGATCAGATGTGGCCTAGTGGCAATTGGAAACTATATTTGCCTGTCATCCCTTCAATGTACTCCCAAAAACTGAACTCTTATTTCCCTCATAAACATTCACCCTTCCCCTCTTTCCCATTATAGCTGACATGTCTACGATCCTCACTGTCACTCAAGTTCTCAACCTTAGAGTCAGCTTTGACTTCTATTTTTCTCCAACTTCCAGTGTCACTGACTCCTGTTGCTGCTCCCTGTGTAACAACTCTAAAATCAGCCCCTTCTTCTTTGCCTTTGCTGCCTAAAATTCAGTTTTGCATCTCAATGATTTCTTGGCTGTAGCCTCTTCTCTTTTAATCTCTCATCTAAGGGGCAGGGAGAGGAAACACATGGTGGGAGAGCATGGGAACTATTTTTTTTTCTCAGTAAATAGAGGATTTTGGTCTCCAAAGCTGTACATATGGCACATTACATTATTTGTGAAATGTAAAAATACTTAGTTTTAAAAAAAATGGACATCTAAAAAGAGGAATACATCTGACTGAGAGGGGAAAATGCCTGAGACAGGCCAGAAAAAAATGAAAGAAGTGAAAAAGTGATTCCAGTTTTCAATCTCCCTTGTAAACGACCTATGAACCACAGGTGCTCTCATCCATAGGCACAGAAAAGCAGTGTCAGTTGCTGTCATATGAACACAAATACAATTAATCTTCAAGCCCAGTTTAGGTGCTGTTGCTGCTATTTTTCATCAGATCTCTGTGTAGCATCAGCAAAAGTTACTTAATGAAAAACACCTTTGATTATTTAGGTTTCCTGCGAGGGTTCACTGAAGGATGCCTTATCTCATAAGAAGTAATCAGCATCTTACAGGATCAAGCCACATAGGGGAAACAATCAATGGACAGAGTTTGAGAGAACCTGAATCAGGGCAAGTTATGTTATCTCAGTGTGACACTAGATCTCTGGGTAAGAGCATGCAACCTGCTGGTCTGCCAAATGCAACTTATGCATCACATCAGTGAACAGTATTTTTTGTTTTATTTATCAATAAGAGGAATTCAGAGGAAATGGCTGAGACCCAGGAGCCAGTGGCTTTTTAAACATAAATTGATAAACATGTCCTGTAGCAGTGGGAGGCATGAAAGGTACACAGAAGAAATCAGATTGTATGCTGTCTGCAAATAATGTGGTAGCTCGCTGTCTGTGATAATAAAGCTTTGAGCAAGAATGAAGAACAAATATAAGTGGTATCTCTACAAGCAATGGCTCAGACCTAAATCTATTTATAGCTAAGCCTTTTATATAAAGAGCTTAGGCTTAGCAATGAATACCCAGGCCTGAATAAGAGAACAAAGGACTGTATGTTTGTCAGACTGAAATGCTGTGAAAGGTCCACACACTGTAGGCAGAAGATTTCTTTCTTGTTAAAATAATTGGACTCTGAATATACCAAAAGAAATTAGGATAATTTAAAGGAATCTCTCATTCTAAAGCTGTATTAGGAACAGCTTTGAGAGTGTTTGCAATCAACCAAGAGCATGTACTATATTGTCTGATTTTCATATTTCTACAAATGCATAAAACTGTCATCTCTGTAGTGCACAGTTCCAAAATATGAGGTGGAGGCTGAATTGGCACTTTGGAACGCAGAGAGCTACCTACATTAAGGCTACCTGAAAATTGCTATGCACATTTAGGAAGTGTTTTCACTTTGGCTTTATTATTCCTGACTCTTATTTTCCCTGTTCTGTACACCTAGGGAGTGAAGTGATATGTCAAATTCGGATATGAACAAAGCAGAAGAAGGGAGACCTGCATCTGCTTGGTCAGAGGCATGTGTCTGCCTATGTGTAAATGCTGCTGATGTTGAGCATTGTGTGGACCAAAAAGAAAAAAAATTGGATGCTTTCAAGGTACTCTGAACTAGAAAAATGTTGGAAGAGCAAATCTACTAACATAGGCATTCTCTGTGTTAGACAGCTGCAAAATGGCTTGCAGCAACCATCCAAGAAACAAAGCAAAACTGAGGGAAAGACCTAATTAGGATCCCCTCATTTGGAACTGGTGCTTTATAACTATATGGTATCTAGATACCACAGAGTTGAATGCATTAAATATACCTTATGTAGGGAAGAGAGGATAAAGATTGTTATTGAGATGGATTAACATAGGCTTTGTAATAGAGACAGACATGACACAACATCGATCATTCAGGAGAGGGGATGCAATATATGTATATTAGACTGGGCTCTAATAATCTTTATTGGCTGGAAGGCCATTCTGTTGTGAATTCCTCCTCTTTCCCCAATACTCAAGTTGTCACTCAGTTACTCTATGCCTTAGGCTTTCCTAGAAGCACTAAACCTGGGAGACTAAAAATGCAATTTTTAAAAACTGTACTATATATAGCAATGGTGACTGATACAAAGTGTACTGTCTTCCCCTTCACTGAAATATTGGGAATTCATAGAGACTCTCAGTGAAGGCAGCAGTGTTCTTATGGCAGGTTTCTCTGTAGAATGTTTCAGAATATTACAACTTTGATGGAACTATATGACAAGCCAGAATTATGAGGTGTGGACTTCATGTGCAGGAGGATTTAAATGGAAGAGTGGCATCCATTTTTATTCCTGTTTCCATCTTTGCTCATGTCCAGATTCTCCATAGATCATAGAATTATAGAAATGTAAATCTCAAGAATTCATCTAATCCAACCCTCCACACAGAGCTGGATTAAATATACTGAGACTATTCCTAACAGCATAGCTGCCACACCCTGGCTTGAAGTGGTTTCCATTATATGCAGTGTTTGCAATTTGGTTCGCACTGGTTCTCAGCACCCCCACGATAAAACTGTTCCAGCACTCCTGCCTAACAGGTGTTTGACTCACCTGTTCTTAAAAATCTCCAACAACAGAGATTCTACAACCTCCTTAGATAACCTGTTACACAGGAAACTATCCTTATAATTATTTTTTCCTATTATCAAATCTAAATCTTCTTGGCTGCAAACTAAGCCAGTTACCTCTTGCCTATCCATGCCTTTACAAAATCTGTCCCTCTTTTCCATTCTCAACTGAGACATTTATCGATGTTTATTTGGCAATTTCCTAGCCTAACTACAGTGTTATCGATTCTGTCCGTTTTCTCACCCCCAATCCATCCAAAATGTTGCCTTATTTTTAAAAGTCTGATTATGAAGTTCTATGCCATTCTGAATTGGTGGAATCAAGAAAGTAGATGGAATAAATGAAAAGGTAATACAGTATGAGGAACTGAAGGACACAAACTTACACTGGGCTATAATTCAAGTGGTCTGTAATCTTTTGAAATGCAAATTAGTTTCTTCTGGAGATGCACATAACCGCCACATTTTCACATTTGAGAATAGTCGTCTCTGGAGCTCTCCCTATACTATAGTTTGATTTACTTTTAGTTCAGTCTCCATTTTAATTACCCACCTCTCTCTCCCTCCCTCTTTCCCTGTATGTGCTAATGGTAAAACTCTAGGCAGTAGATATGGGCATATCAATACACTATAGATTAGTTTTTAAGTTGTCCTTTATTTAAATACATGTTTTATTGTTGGTTTCTTGAAATCCTTGTAAGTCCACTCTGTTTCTTTCTAGAATCATGGTGCCTTAAATCTTTTTTACTCTGTGACAAATTGATTATAAACCAAAATTATCAAAGTCTTGAATGCAGATGTTATAGTTATAGATGTTGTAGATGTAGTATTCTTATATGGTTCTTCATCAGAATTTTGTGTGCATTCAACTTGTGCATTGAGATATTTGTATACTAAACAATTGGAATGACTTCTTCAAACCTGTGAGATCTGTACTTAATTGCTGGTAGAAACCAAACCCATTTCCATGATGGGGAAGAAGAATTCCATCCCATCACTTACCCAGCAAATCAAATATATGTGGTTCATTTACAAAAACATACCAGCTGTACTTAGAAGAATACATATTCCATAGAACCATAGCCATGGGAAATAATGGATGAGGGCACCGAGATGGCCCCAGGTTTTGCACCCAGCTTCCCCAAGGGCCAGCCCCATTGCTGACCTGCTGCTGGCTTCCCACACAGTCCCGCCAGGCCTCTGAAGTCCCTGCAATTCCATTGGCTTTGCCACCATCCACTGGCCTCACAGGCTCTGTCAGTTCTCAGGGTCCCATTGACTGCAGGCCTCACCTCTGCAGGCACTGCAGCCTGCCAGCACTACTGGCCTTGATGTCCAGGAGGCTCAGCTGTCACCCAGAGTCCCACCATCGGCCTGGAGCTCAGCAGTTGCCCCCAGCTCTGACTCCAGCTTGGGTGGCAGCAAAGGGCTAGGGCTGCCAATTCTCCCAGGCTGTATGAGCGGGGCACCGTTGCTGTGAATGGCATCTGGTTGGTCTGGTCTGGGATAATTGTCAACTGTCAAAGGGGCACAAAACAGGTATAAAGGAGAGGGCATAATTCAGCACTCCCACGCTAAAAATTGTTCCAGCTCCACTGCACAGAACTTGACATCCATTGGAATATCTGGGTTAATTTGTGCCTACTACTGTTGGGGATTCAAAGGTGGAGGGAGAGAGAGTTCAGGGGCCAGATTTGTAAAGATATTTAGTGCCTAAAAATGGAGAGCAATGGATCAGATTCTCAGCCTGAATATTGTAGCTTCCATGAAGCCAATAGAACTGCAGCGATTTATACTGAGGACCTGGCCGAATGTTCCTATTCTAACTCAGATACTGCAAACATGTTAGTAGTCCTTACTGAATCTAATGAGACTATCACTTGTGTAAAACTACTCATATACATAATTGCTTGCAGAATCTAGGCCAGTGACATCATCTGAAAAAAGCCAAAACGGCTTTGCAGGCAATGTGACTGAAATCTGTTGCAATAGATATCACTTCATGAATGTGTTGATAGAACAGAATAAGACTGCAACAACAACATGGGTAAATTATTATATAAACAACCGCAGGAACATCGGGGCAATTTGTTTAACAGTTTTTTTATTTTTATTTTTCTGTGGGATGGAAAAGGAAATTTTGGGTTGGGTAACGCCAGATTTGACCCACATGCCTATAAAACAGAGCTGAAAGAAGATCCCTCCACCTCTCAGGGTTTTTTTTTTTGGTGATATGAACTAAAACAAGAGCTGAGCTCAAAAATGCAATCTGTATCCCATCTGCTGTAAACAGAGGATCTGATTCTCTTCTCACGTGGCCTGCTGTAAATCAGGAGTAACTAGTTGAAGTCAGAGTAATTACACCAAAGTAAAACATATTTTTGTGATCAGAATCTGGTCCTGGCTATACTTAGAAACTGGTAAATACAAATTAATTGTTGGAAGGAGATATGCAAATAAGCCCCCAGAAAGTACTTTACCCTCTGTGTTTTGTTTTAAAGAATGTCTTATATTCACTAAGAATCTGTCTTCATCAGTGAGATGAGCTGGGGACATAATGTTTTGTGCTTTATCTTATAGCTGACATGGACATATAAATCTTGAGTGAAAATCAGAGCATAATTTGTAATAGAAAAGAGAGAGGGACGAGCCAAATCTATATGAATTATTCTTTCCTTCTGGCAGAAATAAATATCCAGAAGAAATGACCTTGCCAAAAGGCCTCATTCAGATCTCTGTGACTTCATTTTGAGACTGGAGCTATCAAAAAAGTGAATATGTGCATTAGGAGGAAGACCAGATTGAACAGGTACCTCTGTAAAGAGCTCTTCAAAGGACCCTCAGACCACAAAATGCAGTTGAGAGGGCTTCATGTTTCTAGGTGTTTAAAAATAGTTTAAATGACGTATTGCAACATTGTACTTTAAGGTGATTTTGGAATAAAGAAAAAGAGAGAGAGCTGATGGTTGACAAGAAGTAAATTAACTGATGCAGCATGTGTCCCTATGATATGAAGACTGCTAAGGCAAGATGAATAATAATTATTAATACAAAACATTTATGCAGTGCTCTAAATTTACATATCCTTTAATAACACAGATTAAAGCATGTTTCCTGTCCTAAAGAGTCTATAATCTAAACATAAGGTTTGGATTATTCAGATAAGCATTTCTTTGAGGCAATGAACAAGGCAGGGAGGCTTTTTTATTGTGAAAAAAGCAATATTCATTAAAGTAAATCAGGTGGTTGGAGGAAAAATACAGAGACTTTATGTGGTCAAATACAAATGATGGTAACAATGAGGAACACTTTCTTGTCCCTTGCTCATGTTAGTTAGAACTCTACCTGATAGAGTTCCCAAAGTGTGTTGAGTAGATAAGTGAGAAAAGAAGGCATGGCTGTGGTTTCTTTAGTTCCAAAGGGTAGATATGAGAGAACTGGTTTGGAAGAAACTCTCTCCATAAAAAACCTGTAACACAATTATAGGACCTAGCTCAGATCAACCCTGTTGAGGGTTTTGATATGGTTGAATACTTTCTTTGAGGCCAGAAGAAAGGACTGCAGGAAGGCTGAAATATTTCTGGATTCCTCTCAACTGGAATAAAGCGGTCTACAAGCCCACCCCTGAAGACGCAAAAGGAGCGTACTAGATGCACATGAAAAGATGGGGGTGGGGACTGTATACTGGGAAGCAGTGACTCTGAAAAAGATTTGGCAGTTGTGGAGGATAATCAGCAGAACATGAGCTCCCAATGTGAGTCTGTGGCCAAAGGAACTCATGTGATCACTGGATGCATAAACAAAGGAATCTCAAGTAGGAGTAGAGAGAGGTTATTTTACTGCTATATTTGGCACTAATTTGAGCACTGCTGGAATACTGTGTCCAGTTCTGGTGGACACAGTTCAAGAAAGATGTTGCTAAATTGGAGGGAATTCAGAGAAGAGCCTCTAGAATGATGGAAGATTTAAAAAACATGCCTTATACTGCTAGGAGCTCAAACTATTTATCTTAATTACCATATTGTCACTGCAGTCTCTAAGTATCAACACAAAGAACAAAGATTAAATTGTGGGCTCTTCAATCTAGCAGAGTATAATATGAGTCAATGCCTGTAAATTGAAGCTGGTGATTATTTTGAGGAGGTTCTATGGCTTATTTTACAGAGGGGGTCTTGTCTCTTCTT
Organism: Rafetus swinhoei; assembly: GCA_019425775.1. NCBI lineage: Eukaryota > Metazoa > Chordata > Testudines > Trionychidae > Rafetus > Rafetus swinhoei. The sequence goes on from CM033427.1 coordinate 65,126,185, forward strand.
GTCTTGGAATCTATGAAAAAGACAGAAGACAAAGAGCCTACAGGTCACTGACTGAAGAGGCAATGGGGAGGGAAGATGTCCTTCCTCCTATAAGAGAGAGAGGGCCTGCCATGCTGCTGCTGTCCCCTGCTAGATTATTAATTATTATTTATATAGTGGTGGTTTCTAGAGATCCCAGTCAGGAGAGAGGCCCCATTTTGTTAGTTGCTGTATGAACACATTGCTTGATATGGCTAGAACCTGTGCGGATACAAAATGTGTATCTGTATCCACACTGATAGCCACAAAAATAAACTGTGGCTATCTGCCCAGATGCAGATACCTGCAGATATATAGTGGATATCCGCTAATTTGAAGGATTCCAGATACAAAGTCTGTATCTGCATCCGCATCCATATCCACAAAAATGAGCCACGGGTATCCACATCTACACCCATGGATTTGTGGGGCTCTAAATATGGTCCCTTCCACCCAGAGATAAGAATCTATTATGCAACAAGTGAGGATAACAAAAGAACAGGTGCTCACGAGAGAGTTCACAGTAATAAGATCACATAGTTACACAGGTGAGCTACATGCACAGTTTGATGGGTCTGAATCATTTAAAAGTTTTTTGTTTAATTCATAATTAAATAAAGTTTGCTAGCTCCAATTGCCCTCTAGTGTAACCATTACTAGTTGGTTAGTGTTTGACAGGAATTTCAGTGGCGGTAGAGAAAAAGGCCTCTCAGGTTGCCTACTGACAATGTCAGCTGGAGAAAGAAGATCCAGCAGGCTGTCCCTGAAATTGTCAGAGGGAGAAGCATGCTGCTATAGCTCACCACCAAAAAGGCAGAATCACCGAGGAGTAGCCATTGCCTCTTGGGAAAAGGAATTTAGAGCAGGAAGGCTGCAGGGTCGTCCAAGGCTGGGATTGTTCAAATGATTATCTGAACTACACAAATTAAACCTGGACTCAGATCTCTTTAGAAGTTTTCCCCCTCAGTCTCTGTGAGGCTTGTTCAATTTTCTGTTCCAAAAATCCTACTTTATATGGAAACTCTGTAAGGATGGTAATAGAGATGTAGCCGTGTTAGTCTAGTTTAGCTGAAACAAAAAACAGGACTATGTAGCACTTTAAAGACTAACAAGATGGTTTATTAGGTGATGAGCTTTCGTGGGCCAGACCCACTTCCTCAGATCAAATTGTGGAAGAAAATAGGCATGACCATATATACCAAAGGGATACAATCAAAAAAAAAAAAAGTGAACACATATAGAAAGGACAAATCAAATTTCAGAACAGAGGGGATAAGGGGAGGTAAATGTCTGTGAGCTAATGATATTAGAGGTGATAATTGGGGAAGCTATCTTTGTAATGGGTAAGGTAATTAGGGTCTTTGTTAAGACCCCGGCGTAAAGTGTCAAATTTAAGCATGAATGACAGTTCAGGATGTGAACTGAAGGATGGTGATTGAAGGTTGTTGCTTCTTTAATGTAAATACGGGAAGTTAATCTGGCCTACTGATATGGGGTAGGAGGAAAAGGGAGGCAAAGGGGGCAGTTGCCCCAGGGCCTGGTGATTCTTTATGTAAATGCATAATAAATACCTGGTGCCAGATTCAAGCCTGTCACCACATGAAGGTGGAAACTGTAGGGACCAGTGTCCACCAGGAGGATTCTATGTAGGTGGCATTTCTTCCACTGGAGGCTCAATAGGAGGTCTGTTAGTGCAGGCAGATAGGAGATATGCTGTTTCATGGTATCCTGCCATCCCCAATAGGTATGGCAATATGCCTTCCCTGGCCCACAATATATATATATATATATATATATATATATATATATGCATCCATACTCCTATGGATTGATTTTCCACTGCAGGGGCTTATGCCAGGACTATGCTGGTGGAAGCTGTCCAAGGCCTTAGAATAAGTTCCCAGAGAAGGCTGTTGAGGCCCAAAGCATAAATTAGTACAAAATAGAGTTAGGTTTGTTTCTGGAGAAAAGGGGGCTTAAGAGTTGCAATTATACAATAGGAAAAAAACCCACCTACACAAGAAGATATAATTACAATAAACCAATTAAAACCATATCTGTTTTTGGGCCAGTAGGCTTTTCCTGTTCCTAAAAGATCTATGTTGCAGGCACAAGTTAGAATGTTGCAAAAAGGGCCACAATTTCTGAGTGCTTGCTTTTCTGCCTGAAGTAAATGACATTTTATAAATTATTTGAAAACACTGGGAACCAAAAACATGAAAAGTCAAATTCATTCCTGTCTCATTCCAGTTTTATGTTAGTTATTCTTCAGTGATTTATCATTTAGGAGGTGTGCAATATGAGTGTTACATACATCTGAGGGAGGGTGCACTGGCTGGGGAGGGAAGGGAGAGAAATAGTAGTAACAGCAAAAGCTACTGAAGAGGATGTATGTTAAAGAGAGAGGCTTGCTGCATAATACATCTTCCTATTATTTTCTATCTGCTATGCCTTTCATTGCCCCCCTTACTGCATGCATTGCACTTACATTGCACATCCATTGACTGACAAATCATTGCAAGGCTCTAATTTACCCCTTGCAGCCATTGACAAATGTTTTCTGGCCAGCTGACACCACCAATTATGCTATTTGGCCTACAGACTTCCCTGGAAGTTGGGCCTGCTCCCGAGTGAAGGATAGCTAGATCCTCAGCTGGTGTAACACAGAATAGCTCCACAGAATTGGGACTCCAGCCCTGAATTTGACCTTCAGATCTTCCTCCATTAATTTTGCTTTAAAAAGGGAAGAACTAATGCTTGAACTGGTTAATCATGTCTTTTTTTTTATAAGCTATAAAGTGTTTTACTACAAAAGACCAAAAATAGACACACTTAGAAATCAGTATATTTAATTTTGGAAGCACAGCTTTCTGCTTGAGTAATTTTATTGCAAAGCTACATAAGGGATGGGATTGGCAACTTGTCATTATATGCAACACCTACTAAAATGCTTTGCAAATTGTCCTATAATAGGATTGTGTAACAGATGAATTCAGCTATTGTAGGCATAGCAGCTTGGAAAAATATCCGTTATCAAAGCACTCCACCTACTGGATGCACGTTGAAATGCAACCACTAGAACCCTTAGGAGCTGTCCAGCAGTATTTAAAATATGAACTCCTGTTACAATGGTGCTCAAGGTAAGCAGATGTAAAGGGAAACTGTAATTTAGATTTTTTAATCTCTTACTATAATTACGAAGAAGAAGTCACTTTGAAGCACTCATACATTTATATTTGACACAAACTGTAAGCTGCCATCTTTGCCCAGTCTGCTGATTTTAGCCTAGAATGTTTCATTAAGATAAAGCATAGGTTAGGGTGCCTACAGAAGTCCATACTGTAGTGGAAATCCTGGGAGAAATTATGTCCATCTCAGACATTATTTGTCATGTAGCATCAACTTGCTGTTTTTAGGGCGAGCCTAGTACCAGCTGTGGCATAAGTCTTGTGCAGTACCTTACTTCCCACCCTTGCTATGGCCTGCCCCTCCACAATTTTCAAAATGGGTGCAGGATTACCATGCTCATGGCTAATATTAAAAATATTTATCTCAGTATGTGGGTACAGAACTCCTGCACTTCCAAAATTACCATCTCATTTAACGTCTCTCTGAGCTGTTTTCTTTGTTCATAACACAAGCCAGACATGTCAATATATCTGAGCACACTTCCAGTGCATGTCACAGCACAACACTGATGCACCTCTCCATTGTAAATTATGGCATTGTTTGCTTTCTCATCATATCCTCTTTTCCTTACCTTCTTGTGTTTGTAGTAGTGAAGACAGCCATCATGTTTCAGCACAAACCATCTTTTCCTCCAGCCCTTCAATATCCCCCGAGTGAGTTCGCTTATGCAAATATCCTCGACATGTTGGCCTGGGGGGTGTTGGGACAGCGGCTGATGTCTGATCCAACCAAGAGAGTCAAGATATCAGGGCCTGAAATGTTTCATTAGAGATATTTGAGAGTGGACCAGACCTGGAAATAACAAGTAAGCTAAACTAAAATTGCATTCTTCTTCCTTGTACAAATATTAACCAAGGAATGAACAGAAAAAAAATCTGAACTTATTTTATACTGAAGACAGCACTGTATTTTCAGGACCCATTTTCCAAAAAGCCTCTTAAGCTAGGCCTGCACAATTTTCCTTGAGCCTCTATCAAAATCATATGTGGGAGAATTAAAAGGACTACAGCAAATTGACTCTCAACATGCAAACATGGATGTATTTTGGTTTTACTCACTACAGCTACAGGAAAATATGCAATTTGTTTCTGCAAAATGCTGTGCCCTGAAGTAAACTTTCTGCTATCCATACTAGACCCTGGTCCTCAGTAACAAACATACTGCTAATGGCTGCAAAGAGCCAAACTGTGAATTTTCCCCATGAGGAAATATCAGATATAAATAACATATTAGTGTCTTGGAGGTCCCTTTCAGTAGACAGCTCTCTTTGAGGCATGAGCCCCAAAATCAATATGAAGAATGTGCTCTTTGTCACATGACATTTTTGTCTCGGTTTCAATGATAGCAGAAGCACATAATATTAGAAATGACAGCAAGGAGAATGTTGGGGTCTTTTATCTAACCCACACTTATATCTTGTCATCTCAGTGTGCCACCAGTTTCCATTTAAACTCATATCACATCCCTGATATCAAATTCAGACACCCATCAACAGTAAAAAGATAGAATATAAAGTCCATCTTGTTTTCTAAATATTAGGAGAATCAAGCCTATAGTGTTTCCAAAACCACAGAAGTAGAAATTTTAATACTTGTCTGTGCTCTTTTCTGTAATTTACACACTCATTTTAATTACAGAAATAACTTCACTTACCATGAGGCATTTGCAAAACATCCTTCTGAAGAACATAAATAAGACAGACATAAGAATGACCATACTGGATCAGACCAATGGTCCATCTATCCCAGTATCCTGTCTTATGACCGTGGCAGGTTCCAGAAATGTCCAGATAAAACAATCAGAACTAGAGCATTTATTGAGTCATCTAGTCTCAGCTTCTGGAAATCAGAGATTTACGAAGACCTAGGGCATAAGGTTGTGTCCCAACCCTAATAGCTATTGATGGACCTATCCTTCATGAATTTATCTAATTCTTTTCTGAACACAGTTATACTTTTGGCCTTCACAATATCCCTTGGCAACAAGTTCCACAGAAGTACTTCCTTGTGTTTATTTTAAACCTGCTGCCTATTAATTTCATTGGATGACATTTGGTTTTTGTATTATGTGAAAGGGTAAATATCACTTCCTTATTCACTTTCTCAACACCATTCATGATTTTATAGATCTCTCTCATAATTCCCCTCACTAGTCTCTTTTCCAAGCTGAACAGCCCCCAGTTTTTTAAATCTTACCATGTATGAAAGCTGTTCTGTGCCCCCTACCAATTTTGATGCCTTTCTCTGTAGTTTCATCTAATACTAATACATCTTTTTTAGATGAGGTGATTAGAACTTCACATATTATTCAATGTGTGGGCAGACCATGGATTTATATAGTGATATGATATTTACTGTTTTATTCGCTATCCCTTTCCTAATGGTTCCTAACATTCTGTTAGTTTTTTTGACTGCTGTTGCACACCAAGCAGATGTTTTCAGAGCTATCCACAATGGCTCCAAATTCTCTTTCTTCAGTGGTAATAACTAATATAAACCCCATGATTTTTTATATATAATAGGGATTATGGTTTTCCAATGTGCATTACTTTGCAATTATTAACATTGAATTTCATTTGCCCTTTTGTTGCTCAGTCACCAGGTTTTGTGACATCCCTTTGACAGCATCGTGCCTCCAGAAAAGTGCAAAATATGTCACAGCAACAATTTTCTGAAACAAATTTTTAAAATATTTTTAAAATCAGCTTCCCTTTCCTCTCATTCTTTAACTGTGAAGAATTTATTTGGTAAACTGAATAAATGAAAATCATTTTGCCTGCTTGTCCATTTCCCAATATGATTTGGCAAGGACTAGATAAACAAGTGACTCTACATTCAGTTTAGTGTGTTGACATCTTAAACTGTGAATTAAATTTTCACCATCAATTGCTCTCATCACTTTCATTAATCCCTGTCTCATGGAATTAATGATCAGGTCAAGCTTACCCTTTCTTGCCAGATTTGCAGCTTGTGAATGTGGCATGCTAGTGACGTCATTTCCATTGACAGCCAACAGAATGTCCCCCACCTGAAGCCCTGCTTCCTCAGCCGCACTGTCTAGAACCAAATAGAAAAAAAGGATTTTATTTCAGGAAGGTACTACAATGTATATAATACTGTTCACATTAGAAATATTGTTTGTATTTAGAATTTTCTAATATTTGACAGAAATCTTGTTTCCTTTTAAATATGTAGGGACTTGACTCCTCTGCATCTCCAGAAATGTACTGCAGTGAGTTCAGCTGCTTTTCAAAACACTTCTTTAGTCATGTGTTCCCAGAATTCATGAAAATAGAGTCAGATTTTTTAAATGAACTGTAACTGGTCTCCTAGGTTTTTATTATGAAAAGAACTCAAGTTCCTTGGAGAACCTGACTTTGTACACCTAAAGTTCAAATCCTTTTGAAAATATGTTCCTTAATGTTTATACACAAACCCCCCACTATTTAGAAGGCCTCCTATGCATATTGATAGTCAGATTGCTCTCTCTCTCTCAAAACCCCCACTATTTAGAAGGCCTCCTATGCATATTGATAGGATTTCTCTCTCTCTCTCTCTCTCTCACTCACACTCACACACACACACACACACACACACACACACACACACACACACACACTATATTTTACAGCATCTCCCTTTACAAGACAGTTCACAAGTGCATGGTTAGCCTAAAAGTCAATGCAGTCTGACATGATGCATCTACACTGCACCTTTATTTCAAGATAACTAGCATTATTTCAAAATAACAATGCAAGCATCTACACATCCATTCTGTTATTTCAAAATAATTTTGAAATAACTGATGGCTTATTCTGAAATCTGTAAACCTCATTCTACCAGGAATAACGCCTATTCCAAAATAGCTATTTCGAAATAAGGCATGCGTAGACTCTCCACTGCTGGTATTTTGAAACAGCCCCTCACCAGGACCATTCTAAGTAATTCCTCCCCAGTGCCTCCTAGGGCTCTAAATTGAGATAGCACGTCTACATTAGGGAAGACTGCCTCAGTCTAATTTTGAGGCTTCCCTGCAGTGTAGACGTGCTATTTCGAAATAAGCTATTTTGGAATAACTATTCTGGAATAGCTTATTTCAAAATAGCTCTGCAGTATAGACGTACCCGCAGACTTTTCATGTACCTTGTCTTGTGGGCATGAAACTATATGAAACCGTTTGAAATGCACAACTGAAAGGGAGAATTTTTAACTCACTTTCAGATCATGCTGCACAAACACTTCTACTTGAGCAAGCCAAAAATGGTTTTGAAAATATTATCATTTTTAATACAGTAGAGCTTCTTTTAGATAAAATCTTCATTGTCCAAACAGAGTTATATCCCTTGCCAAGAAATATTTACATAAAAATTCACACACTCAGTTGGAATCCCAATCTTCAGAATAAAGTCCATCTTCCCTATTAGATTGGGATAAATAAGATTCTGTGATACTACACATTGAACAAAAGACTGAGACTAAGGTACTGGAACAAGTTTTATAATGGGGATATTGAGAGCCACTGAACCAAACTGTAAGTCCTGTATATGATAGAATCCACTTCAATCCAGATGTGGGGAGTGTGACACGGTAGCTCCCCAGCATTGCTAGTTCCAGCACCTGTGGGCTGAGTATAGTAAATAGGAAAAGTTCTCATTAACTGCAATGTGCACTGCACCAGGCCTCAAAATTGTACTTTTTAGGCCAATGGCTAAATTCTACTTTGCCTTATTTCTGTTATCCCCATTGTTTGGGGTCTAGTTGAGCGAAGAAGGCTAACAGGAGTCAGCCCTAAATATTTTTTAATCTTTCTCCTTTAAAAGAAAAAGCAACTGACATACGGACAGTAAAATTGTTCCTGCTTCAGTACTGCTGTTGGATCACTTTTGTGTTGATACATTCGTTCTTGAAAATGACACATACAAAAGACTAATGCAAATGCCAGCTAGGAATACAGGATAAGTTATATATGTAGAAAATATGCTCACTTTAGAAACACTAATGCACAATCACTTAAATTCTACCTATGTGTGTCTCAGACTCACATTTTTCTTTTCATTGTGTAATTAAGCATTTCTAAATGTACCACACAAAAAGGTTCTTTAGAAAACTCACTCAGTGTCCTTAATGTTTCAAATATGTATAATTTTAAATTACCCAAACACTATCATTTAGTAAATGTGTGTCTACAATATATTTCCAGAGGCTGTTTATAAGCAGTGGGGAGCAAATTAGAAGGTTAACGGTAAGTAGCAGACACAGCAGTAGTATGAGTCTCTACCAATTTCAGAAAAAATAAATTCAGATGATAGATCAGCTGTGCATAAAATGGTAACTCAACCATTTAGAGTTATATCAGGCTTCAAGAAGTCATACAAGATTTTGCCAGTTGATTTTACCAGTCTTCTATTTCAAAATATTTAAAAAATTCATAAGGATCTCACAGCAATTTTTATGTTGTTCCTTAATACAATTAGCCACACTTTAAAGACACAGATTTATAAAGCAATCTGGCTTTAAAGACTAATGCTTTTTTTGCAAACAACAAAAGTGTTTACAAATAATAACAGAGATAGATAATTTACAGTAGCTACTGATTTTTTCAATCTATTTTCCTAGCCATGGTGTTAATGTTACTTCTGTATTATATGTATGCTTCAAGCCAAAATTGTCCCTTCATCCTACTCCCAGTTACCGTACATAAACTCTTATTATGGGTTACATTTGCTGATGGAAGAGGCCAGGTGGAATTTTTCTGCAGTGCAGAAGCAGACTAAGCTGTTTAGTACCAGGAAGAACAAGAATTTCTTCTTTTTTCCCTCTTAAGAGCAAAAGTAGAGGTGACTAACTTTGCATGGGTGGCAATGTGAATTTTTTTTTCTCGGCCTAGTGTCAAAAATGGGTTGTGGCTGGCCAGACCTAGCAGTTAGACCCAGAGTCTGCAGTCACAAAACAGGAGGCAGGAGTCAGCTGGGTCAGGATGCCAGGGGAACAGGAGCTTAAAGCATGGGGTACACAGCCGAGAACTGAGTGGAACACAGAAGTTTGAACAGCTTCCTTTTCCTGCTCCTGTCCTAAGTAGAGCCAGCAGACAAACCACCCAATAGGTCTGGAAGTTGTGGAATCTCATTTTGGGGCTCAGCTTTATGGGGCTCCGGTAAGTAAGTACCTGCAGGTGTGTGGGACTTTGGCTACTCTTTTAAACCCTGCAGATCTAGGTTTGAGATCCATGGAGCAACTAGCTATTTCTGGATGTCACCACATTTTCACTACTTTTAGCAATGGTAGGTGCACCTGGTAATTTGATATATCTGCTAACATTATTAGTAGTAAAATTATTAGCACTGTTGATATTTAGTTTTGTCATCATTCTGTTCAGAGTCAACACCCCATTGATAGAAGTGTAAGCAGCTCACAGTTCTCTCAAAATGACATCAGTGTCATTTTACACCGGATTCATTCTGTAAAGGTAATCTTAACAACAGATCTAGAGATTTCAATTTCAAAAAAGGAATGGAAGCTTACACTCAAGTAAAATTACATGGGAATTTTTGGAAATAGGGCAATTATGAGGCTATTTGAACCACCACATAATCATACTATAGATCGGGTCTTGCGTGTATGTGATTCAAAAGTCACATTCCTCTGACAGGAAAAATTAATGGTACACATAACATATAGATAAACAAAATTATGATTTTCTTGAAAGTGTACCAAAAATGCCATGTTTATTTACTTTCATAATACATGCCAAGAGATCATGGGATAAATCCTAGACAATATTGCAAAGGAAATGTAATATAAATTATCCACTTCTAACATATTATTTTTTACACTGAATAAACCTGTACTTTGCATGGGAAGCTCTTCTAATCTGAAGATTTTATTTTTATCATTTAATAAGCAGAATATTTGCTCTGAGGCAACGGGTTAGATTGACTTTTAGAGCCGAGTAGATGCTTCACATACAAAGCATGACTGCAATATAAATCTAACAATGTTCAGACCTTAAGGCTTTGTCTGGGTTTCTGATTTAAGTCATAAAGCTGGTAAGATTTTTGACCTTTTCTGCTATGCCCATGGTTCTGTGTGTTGGTTTCTCTATGCTCCATTTCTTTCTAGTAATCTTGATTTTTTTATACAATAAGTATGATACTGTTTGGTAGTGCAACATAGATTGATCTGAAATATATTTTTCATGGTTCTATACAGTAGACAGATTTGCAGCCCTCTGAGGTGCAAACTCTAAAGCCCATATAAACTGGCTGAACACTGGGCCATCATTCGGGAGACAAGACAGTTTGGCACATAAGGCCAGCAAAAAGTCCCAGCTGCTCAGCTTTGAATAGCACAGTTATTCTTAGTTAGTCTCCCTCCATGCTACTGGAGTGACATAAACAGGGGATGTTGATATACCCACGGCCAGAATAACATTCATCAAACGGTTCTACCTGCATGTGGGAGGAGCATGAACAGACTCTGGATAGACTTTCTTTTTTCCTCTGAGTTTCTGCTGTTTCATGTGTAAATAAGGAGCCTTTTTTCTACCCCATTAACTGGTGGCTGGAGGAACTGCTACCTTCTTTTGGAGCAAGAAGCTACCCACTGTCAGATTGCTCTTTGTACTAAGAGCACAGTGAGCAGAACTTGCACAGTTAAAGGCATTTTTTCTCCTGTCCCCGCTTAGGTCTTTTGAGGTTAGCCATGACCATTCCTTGACTCATTTTCTTGAGATCTCCTCTTCGGGATTCTTACTGGAATGGAAGGCAATTGGAGGGGGGGGGGAATGTTCTTATTATGATCAGTGCATCTTCTATATCATCCCCAAGGATTTAGCTGCCAATTATGGCAGGCAGGCAAGCAGAGTTTCAAACTCCTTCTTTGGGAAGAGGATTGAGTCATGCAGCTATATACAGCCGAAACTGGCTTTATGTGGCCACTTCAGAAGGGAAAGAATCCCTTCCACATAAGGAGTATGCAGGGGCGGTCTGTAAGTAATAGGCAGACTCGGCGGTCCCCTAGGGCGCCTACTTCCACGGGTCGCTCGGGGTGCCCAATGATTACGTTATGGCCATTGACGGCCGTGCAGGCGGGGGCGCCAGCTGCTACAGCCGGCCTCAGGCTGCTCCTGAGAGTATGATAGCATCTGTGGTGTGAGACTTGTTGAGCTCCCAGCTGACTAGATCCTTTAGATAGGACCAGGTAAAACAAATCCAAGCTATGTAAGCCACTTTAGTATAGTTTCATAATAAAAATTAATCATAACAGACTCCACTTACTAGTATCCACTTCTGTCACAAGGATGGGCTTTGAGAACTGGATTCGGAATCCCCAAGGGTAATCACCAGTTCCTTTTGTGATTCTCACTGTTCGTTCACGAACTGTAAAGGAAGGAAAAGGGTTGACCTCAAAGTCTCCCTTTATCTCTGCAAATCAAACTCAATTGAACCAATAGACAGACATCTTTAAAATCTTGCCATCTAAGTTGTATCTGCAAAACATGGGCTGAATTGTTGAACAAGTATAACTCCATCTCTTCCCAAGGCTATCATTCTTTTTTTCGTGCTAAAAACTTATTTATCTTCCAGAGCTCTGTCCCTTCCTCCTGTTCATGGCCATTTAAGCATCTATTCAAATCCAAGCCTGAGCCTCACAGGTAGGGTTGCCAGGTGTCCGGTATTGACCTGGACAGTCTGGTATTTTCGCCTCCTGTCCGATTAAAAAATTCAGAAAATACTGGACACCTAAAATGTCCGGTATTTTCTGATTTTTTCCCAGCAGGAGGTGAAAATACTGGACTGTCCTGGTCAATACCGGATACCTGGCAACCCAACACACACTCAGCAACTGGGCCCAGCCTGCCCTCTCCCCGCTTACCTGGTTCTGCAGGGGAGCTATCTGGTCTGGAGCAGTGAGAGAAGATGGCCGCTGGCTGCCGGTAGCCTGTTAGGAGAGGCAGCGCCCAGCCCCTGTTCTTAAAGGGGCCATGCTGTTTTTTTTTCTCATCAACTTTGGTCTCCCCCCCCCCTTTTTTTTCCAACAGAAATTTTTCCCGGTGGGGTTTTTTTTTGGGGGGGGGGGGGGTGTTCGGTATTTTTGGTTAAACCATCTGGCAACCCTACTCGTGGGCCAGATCAAGGCAAGCCAGGAGCTGGATCCATCTATGGGCCATAGGTTCCCCATCTGTGCTCTACTTCCTGCCCTTCATATCTGGAGTTCTCTGTGCATGACCATACATCCACAGAACACCTAGACACATTGTGAGGACACTTTGTATTTGTAAGTTTATAATGCTTACCTGTTATTGGCCTAGGCCTTCTACTGAGACATCTGGGGCTATCATCTGGGCTGCTGTCATCCCCTCTGAAAACCCACGAAGCTGAATGAAAGTTCTCTGTGTAGAAACCGCTCTCCTCATTTTCACTACGGAGACTCAGATCCACTGAACGGGATTCCTCTGAGTTTACTGGGAAGATACAAATGAGAATAATTTAGTTTCACTGCCAAATAAAAAACATGCCATATGTGTAAAAGAGTGACAGCAAAGGATGGAGACTAGTTGACACATTTTATTACATAAGAATAAGGATGGAATAGGAAAAAAGGATTTAAAAAATAAAGTTGTGCACTTTTTGACTTTGTTGTTTAAAGACAGCCTGAAAGGTTTTTAATTTTCCTTGCATCAGGCAGGATGGGATTAGTTCACAGAAAAGACAAAGGAAGAGATGGGACACTGAAGTTGGGGGAGGGTGGATATCTGAAAAAGAGAGTGAAGCTGACCTAGTGGATGGGTGGAACTAGAAGGAACTAGAGAAAACAGCCAGTCAACAAAGGAGAAAGAATATCCAAACGTACTATAATTCCATATAGTTCCTAATATAATGGTCATAATCTTTTTATATAGTTCTGTAACTTTGGTGCTACTCAAAGTGCATGTTCTAAAAGCCAAAGGATATAAGATAAGACTACCTGAATCCAAAGGAGTAACACAGTCTAATTGTTCTTCCAAAAGTGGAAATATTTCTTAACCATGAACATGTCTTTCCTACCCATTCTTGTCAAGTTCAGTCTGCTGTAAATGGGCCCAACACTATTGGGTTCATGGTAACTGTGCTGGCTTACAGGACAGGTCTGAACTTGGCCTACGTCTACACCCTTCTCTGCAGTCTTATTGGTTAGCAAACGTTGAGTACAGTTTCTGAAAATTCAGTGTCATGATTCAGTATTAGAAGTTCTTGGAAATTGCCATACTGTAGAAACTGAAAAACAGCAGGAGTGTGTGGGAAGGAAAAATCAGGAGCTAAAATAAGTGAAATCACTCAAACAGTAATCGAGATGTTTGCCTGTTATATTTTTAGTGTTGTTGAAGCTGTGCTGATCCCAAGCTATTAGAGAAATGAGGTGGGTGGTGAAATATATTTTATTGAACTGACTTCTGTTGGTGGGAAAAACAAGTTTTGAACTGACACAGACTTCTTTTCAGTTCAGGGAAATGTACTTAGGATGTACACATTTCTCATACCTGAAGAAGAGATCTGTTTAAGGGCAAAAGCTTTTCTCCCTTACTAATAAAAGTTGGCCCTGTTAAAATATTTAAAAGGTATCACCATCTCATTATTATAATTTTGGTTCTTCTACACATGGGCGGTGGGCTTAAGAAGTAAAGGGAAGCAATGCTTTCCCCGGGGGGTCTTAGTGCTCAACCTGTCCCCTCTTCCTATAGCTATTGTGACCATTCCTGAGGGTTCCTCAGCAATCTACTGCTGCTTCTAGACTGGTGACTTTTCTCCCTACAGGGGAACCCAACTTACATGAGGGGGAAGAAGGAAACATAGCTCAGTCGAATCAGATATAATCGCAATGAGTCTGGGAAGGCATATTTCTATTTTCTCCAAGATTGTGACTGAGGTTACAAACCTATATCATATTCATAGATACAAGAACTAGAGAAAAGCCACAGGATCGGGAAGTAATTTCCAGTTTACACTGTGTACCCAATTAAGGACTAGACAGGCATCCAAAATGAATGAAAAATTCCGTTTAGAGGACAGCATCAGAACACTCAGCAGTATATTCTTCAGACAAGAACAATATAACCTCCCATTGGTTACTTAGGTTGTGCCATCTGAAGATGAAATCTCCTTGGTTGATAGTTCTGATGGCAGTGTTGGTCATATAAGGAAAGAGGTACTTTTGTAAGCCCATTATGTACTCACTTGATATCTCAGTAATCGTGCTGTTTATGGAGCTCCCTCCAGTTGAACTGCACTTTTTACTATCTTTGAATTGCTTCCGTTGCCTGGCCCATCTGTCTATTGCTTCTTCCTGGGAGCTATCACTGGCTCTTGTATCTTTTAACAGTGGATCACCAGGTAGCTTTATGGTCTTATTCACATCTGACTTCAAATCTAAATTAAGATCAGATGTTATCTGAGAGTTAGATATGTGAGATATAACAGTTCTTTTACAAAATGTTCTGTCAATTATATTTTTTTAAAATTGATTTTTCCTTCATAAATTATGATATAATGCACACAACAAAACATTAATCTGTTTGCAAACATATGAGACACAGAAAATCAAACTAGCAAATAGCATTTTAAATAGTCATGGGCCACATTTCAAAGAGCTATCTAAAGCCTATATTCAAAGGGTGCTAGTTGCATCCCTTCATGCTTGGGAGGACAAAGATGTCTGAGCAGAGAGGGCAGGCAGGTTTATCAGGAGAGGGCAGTACCAGAAAATTGAACCTAGCTGGAACTTCATTGGAGATGACTGAATGAGAACGTACCTCTTCTAGGTAGCAGTGACCCAACAATCTCTTTACACAGTTCTCAAAACCTGGATGATCAAGATTTATGCCACTGAGCCCCTATTCCAAGCAGACATTCTTCTGCTGAGCGGTAAGAAACTAAATTCTACTAGGGTTGATTGTTCAGTAGCAAATGACGGGAATATTTTTTATATAATTTAATGTTTGAAAAAAATCTTTTCTCCCCATATAATTTATATACTTAAATTATTATTTACTTTCAATAACATTCTGAAAACTATTCAAATTAAGGATGCTTTGTGTAGCATATTTTAAAGATAACATGTGATTTGGAATGCTGATACTCAATGTATTTTGTTAGAGCTATCATTTCATGTCAAAATTTTACACTGAAAGGGGCTGATTTGACATTCCTGAACTGATCAGGTTTTGCTTGGTTTGTTGAACCAAATCAAAATGCATAGTATATCTATTTCTGTCTGAACCACTGTGGTATGTCACGTCAGCTGTACTTCATGTGCTTCATGCCGCCATCCTCTTCTATGGAGGGTCTCCCTGGCCCAACTACATATTTTATGATTAATTGAAATCACCAGTATCCCATGATGCATCCTCCTCAGTCAGAGAGTAGACTACACTGCATGATATGTAATGTAGTCCAACCAGAGATCCCACCACAGAGGGAGAATAGGGGCATGACGTACCATGATATTGAGGCAGATGGACACAGATTAATATTCAATTGACCCAAAATGTAATGTTTTGATTTGGTTTACAAAACAAAATGTTTCTATTTGACTCAACCTGATCTGAAACAAAATATTTTCTTTTGATTTTTCAACAGAATTTCTGGGGGGGGAGGGAAGGAGACAAAGTATTTTCCTACAGAAAATTTTGATTTTGCACAAACCACAATTTTAATTGAAAAAAATTTGATGGAAAATTCACAAGCAGCTTTAATATTTATCCTATAAAAAAAGATACATCTTGGTTTTCACGTACAGTGTGTGCTGAATGACTAAATATTAATATTGAACTGAAACATAAACAAGGATATTTCCTCATAATCTGACTTTATTATAGACAGCCACTGTTGCACATGCTACTCTTAGTGCTTATTATAACACTGGGCAGTGGTATCTTTTCCATGTTGAGGTGATACAAAACTAGATAGTGGTGGTTTTTTTTTTTTTTTTTTTTTTTTAACACCTTTGAAGGCCACTGTGGGTTTAAGAACAAATACGGTAGTACACTTATTCAAAGATTTGCCACGAAACATGGGAACAGCTAGTTCCCATGTTTCAATGGTGAACTATAAATAAAATCCTGTTGCTACTAGGAAAAGTAAGGGATACTATTCCTCAAATGGAAAGGAATGGCTATGCATTTTAGGCAATTTGAAAGGACTTTCAGGGTATGTCTATATAGCGGTGCTCTTTCAGGATATATCTGGTATCCCAAAATAACGTTTTCTGCATCTTCACAGCATGCTCGTTATTTCGAAATGCAATCAAAATAATGGACTTGTTATTACAACATCCCAGTAAACCTTGCTCCATGAGGATTAAGGGACTTGTCGGAGTAGTGGTCTATTTAGAAATTTGGTGCTGTGTAGACTGCGCCAAATTTCAAAATAAACTGTCTTGAAATAAGCCAAAAGAAGCTACACAATTTGTGTAGCTCAAATTGTGCAGCTTATTACAAGCTAGCACTGCTGTATAGATGCACCCTTAAAAACTGAATGTGTGGTCCTGAGGTGATCTGGTCCTATATGTTTCTGAGGCACTATTTCAAACAAATTTGGGAGAGGGCAAAATTGTGTCAGCATATAGAACATTACATTGTATTCTGCAAAGTTGGGAAAGTGGATAGGAGGGTAGTGGAAGACATACTGGAACATATAAGACCATGAAAAGTTAAGGAAGGGGCAACTGCTCTTTTCCCCTTAGTAAATGATGCTTCTGATATGTTTATACCATACAAATGTATGGTAAGTCACTATCAAATATTTTTGTTAAAAAGAACTATGGTTCCACTTAAGTCCCCCCCTACAAATTGTTACACTTTCTTGACAAAATTTTACACCTTTAGAATACCTCCTGAAATGTTAATGATGTCTGGAAATGAACGATTAAGGGATCTAATCAATTGCCTCATCTCATGTAACACATCACTACTATCACCTCACTGATTTACCCAGCTCTGGGTAAATCACTTTTGGTCCCCTTCCTTGTTTTGATCTGTGATGGAATGGTAATTTTATATAGGGCTCTACTTTCAATTGTGCACTGCACTGGCCAAATTTTGCTCCCATTTAAGTGAATGGTAAAACTCTCATTGGCTTATATCTGTCCTTAAGTTAACCATTATTTCAATGGGTGCAGAGTTAGGCCAATGCTGAGCATTTTGAAAATTTCATTTTAAGTGTGTAAAGTAATATATCTAGAAAATGTTAAGCTAGAATTAAGGAGGGATCATGATAACCATGTTGGAAATTAGAAAATTAAACAAAAAAAATTCCGTTGAATTTCCTAAGGATGATCTATATATAGAAGATAACTCAAACTGTTAAGAAAGGGACTAGATGACTGAGTCTTTTTACACTGCTTATTATATTTTACAATTTACCCAGATATTCTTATGGGATATATAGATGGGAGAAAGGAAGACAAATAGGAAATTTCAGAACAGCTTACAGCATATTGTTAGAATATATGTCTCTGTAAGGGCCAGTTTTCTCAGATAAGTAGAAAGAGACAAAATGGAAGTAAAATAATTTGATTAAGGTCATCTAACATGCTGAAGACTCAGCCAGGATTAGAACCGGGATGTACCTGGCTTTCGGTCTTTTGCTGAGGTCACTAGACCACATGTACTATTAAATATGCTTATGTGGTTTCTAAATACAGTGCAGAGCTCTGAACACATGTCTCATGACACCTATATTAATCCTGCTCAGGCATCTACGTTACTCACTGGGGGATCACATCGGTGTGTTGTTAGGATATGTCAAACTCTATGTAGCAAAGCTGTTTTAAAGTGTTCTTTTGCTAAAAATGAACTGGCTTGTCTGTTTCTTCAGAGAAGGGAGTGATGAACAGAGTATAAATAGCTAAACATACTACCAGGAAGATGACACAATGGGGATAAGAAGCAGGATGATCCTTGGGTATTCCACTTCTGTTTTTTCCAATCTATAAGTCGTCAAAGCACGAAGGGCCAAGGGCCAAGCCATTCCCCAAATATGCAGCTTATGCAAAACTATTAACAAATACAGACAGTTCTGGAATGCCTACCTTTTTGACTAATCTGCTTTCTGGGTGACATTGGTGTGACTGTATTCTGGCAACAATTCTTTGTCTCGCATTTTTTTCTCAGTTTCTTCAGAGCTGGATTTAACTAACTGCTCTATTGGACATGCTACAGGCTCTGTTCTTGCATGATCAGATAATTGGCTTATTATCTCTTGTTCACTGCAAAGGTTCTCGTTTGTTCCTTTGGTAAATGTGCCCTCAGTGAAAACCTTCTTATCTTTGGGATGCATTAAGGAGCTGGACATTGAGGTAATCTGTGTGGAATCATCATGGAAATTGGCTTCATCAGGAATATTGCTGGATATGTCCCGGATCTCAGAAAAGTTCTGTAATTCATTATCTATATCTGACTCTTCAGTATCCAACAAAGGGGACATAAATGATTTTTCTCGTATGCTGTAGGGTAGCTTAGGCTCATTTTTTATCTCAGAGCCAAAGGAATCAGCCATCCCCTTACTGTCACTTTGAATGATGAGCCTTCGTTCTCGCTCTCCAGTTATTACAGTCATCACTGATCCTTTCCGTTTCTTTATTGTTACCTCAGGCTCTGGAGTACCTGGATGAGCATACTGACTTGACTGTAGTGCTGAATATTGGCTTTGGACATAGTCTATGCCTACTGTATTAGCTATGCTTTTGTCACTAGCATGGTCTTTTGAAGGGCTTCTTGAAGGAGAAGGGACTGGAATTATCAGGGCTTTATGCTGTAATTCACTATGGTCTTGTCCATCAAAATGATGGTCACTCTCTAATGTCTCCTCATCAAAACCACTTTCTGTAAACTCAGTGTGTTCATCATATACAGAAAAGTTCTGCAGAGGCTCTGAGTATCTATGCTCCAGTTTCTGTTCTACATTAGAATTAATGCTGGAATGGAAAGTTTCCACTAATGTGTCTTCCATTTCTTTAGGGTCCCCCATATAGTCTGCATAGTGAGTCAGGAAGAAAGCATCATCTATACTTCCTTCAGGCTCTGAATGGTAAATGGTCATGTCATGATTGAAGGAGGTGAAGGCATACTGATAAGATTTGAGAGCTCGCAGACTGCTGAATGATGTGAAGCTGGAACATTTATAAAGTTCTGTACAGCTAGTATGAGTCTGAGTATTCTTGCTGTAAACATCTACTGCTTTGGCCTGCTTGGGCAGTACTTTTAAGGATAAAGATGGCAACGAATAAAAGCCAGAGTCCCTTCTGAGGTGAACTGGTGACAATACATCAATGGTGGTATCTGGAAAAGACTTTCTTCTAACTGCTTTTGGCTCCGGGTGTGAAGCTAACATAGTATTCTTTATGTCAACAAGACTGTGGTTTCTTATTTGCCCTGCTTCATTGGTCTCATCTATAGGTTTCTGACCAAAGCTTTTTTCACTTGATCCATTAGTATCTAGAGGGCAATCAGCATTATAACTAAATTCTGAGAAGATTATCTTGTCTTTACAGCTGTCTTCTTTTTCACTGGCAAAATCAAGAGTCCCAGGTTCCTCCTGTTTACAGATATGAGTTCCTTCCTCCCAAACTGGTAAGGCTGTAGGAAAGGTGTCAGGTTCCTTTCTGTCACTGATTGGGAGCAAGGATGCAACCTCTGCAGTGGTATCTAAAAATATTTCTTTGCTGTCAGCAAACTCTTCAGGTGGAGGAAGAAGTAGATACCAGTCTGTATATGTATCGTTTGTAAAAGACTCTTCCTTTTCATGAAGGCTAAAATCTGACTCATAATCCGTGCTGCAAGATACCTCTGTTACAGAATAGTCTGTATCACTGGAATAAATGTTTAAATATTTCTTGCTGCAAGTTCTGTCATGGGTCTGTGTGTGCTTACCTGGTTCTATATGAATTATTGGATTTTGCTTTCTATTGTTGTATTTCACTTTAATTTCCGTTCCTACAATGTTTACTTTCAGTATGGTGTTCTTGTTGCTGGCAATTTTTATTTTGTGCTTAGAGGATGCCTTGTAATTCTCATTGTCATCTATAGAATGATCATTTGATAGACCTTGGTGCTTATGACATTTAGAAGAGTGGCTTTTCTGATATTGCTTGTTGCGATAGCACTTTCTGTTCTTTTGACTTTTCTCAATTACAAAGCTTGTTCCAGAATCAAATAATGAGCCCTTCTTCATTTCTACTTTCATATTAAAACCACCACATTGTAATTCTGCAGTAATTACTTCACTAGCTGAATCACAAGACTCTGGAGAACTTGGGTTGTGCTTCAATGTAATTTTTCCTGTTGGTAAGGCTTCTGATTCATCAAAAGTGAATGCAGCTAGGACTTCTTCCTGCTGATGAGAGAATGTCGGTGGAGAGCAATCTTTTTCCTTCCCTCCTTCTTTTTCACTGTCATCTGTATATTCTTGTTCTTTATCTTCACATGCACCTGAGTTATTCTGTTGCTCATTCTTTGGTGCACAAGAATCATCTCTCCTATTTCTTTCAGACTGCTCCGTATCTACTGGCTCAGAGAAGTTAGCTTCTACTGGGTCCTCATCTGCTTTATTTGTAAGGCCTTTTACATTTTGCTGGCATTTACAAATGGCTGGCAAATGTTCATCTAAATGGAAAAAAGGAAGAAAGACTTTTGCAAAGATCTATGTAAGCAGCATCTTTAAATTGTCTTACAGTGTTTTTCATACTCAGTGCCTATGTCACCGATGGGTAATACTTTAGAAATCCATACATATCATGAGAATTGACCTATTTTTCTTCTTTTTAGTATCAATCTACTACACGTTTCATGTAAATGCAAATTATTTGTTTTGTAATGTAAAGCCAAGTAAGCAGTCTCTCTCACACC
This sequence comes from Rafetus swinhoei, assembly GCA_019425775.1. Taxonomy (NCBI): domain Eukaryota; kingdom Metazoa; phylum Chordata; order Testudines; family Trionychidae; genus Rafetus; species Rafetus swinhoei. Next base: position 65,147,272 of record CM033427.1, read on the forward strand.
AAGAATCAGCCTACCCATCTGGAATTAGTAACAACCACTCATTTTTGTCTTTAAAATGCTCACACATGAGATTTTACACAGTACAAATGTACTATGGCATAATGTGTTCATTTAGAAAGATCTATTTTTCTTTCTCTTGTCCCCTAGGGTATTTGTTCCTCTCCTGAGCACACAATGGAACAATCAATAGCTTATTGAATGTGCAATTTTGGATACATTATATGAGAGCTGTACTTATTATAATCCTTTTACAGATGAGCAAACAAGGAGATTAATTAATTTAACCAAGGTCACACAGAAAGCCAGTGCCCAGGCATCATAATATGCTATCAGACAACACTGTTTCCCAATGGGAGTTGTACTGTGCAAGATTTCATTTGTAAATTATATGAAAATACATCTGGTTTGAGCCCTTTTTGAATAGTCTTTAAATAACAGAGAACAATAGATTATAGTAACATCTATTACATTAGGATTAGTTCAGATGTTAGGCTTTATATACTTTCAGAAATATTATTTTCATTTGTGTCCATATTATAGTTTCTCCACATAATAAATCTGAAGTAAATTTGGGACATTTAAACAGCACCACCTTTGACTGCACATTTGCAGAAAGAGATAAGATACAGTCCAACATCAAGTATCAGGAAGCTATCACCTCTGTTTATAATTATTTAATAATGATGATTTGGCATGAGCATAAAACAAATAGCCCTAGCAGGAAATAGCTTTAGGGATCTTAGATGCATTGATCTCGGTCTTTAATCTTGTTTTAATTATGCTACTATAAATCAAGTATTTCTAGAAAATCTCTGGAAAATGATCAGCTGGGATGCTTGTGCTATACATTCAAACTAACTATTTCAGTGAACTTACATTCTCTGGCATCTGAGCTTTTTCTGCCCTTGCAGCTTTTTCTTCTCTTTCTGCTCATTTCTGAGACCTGAGGACATCCAGATTTTACTCTCCTGGGTGGGGAAGAAAAAACATTGAATCATAAAAATTATTCCCTCTGTAACTGCAAGGTTGCTTTCTTCTCTATTATGGCTTCTCTTCCTGAGTCCAGTAGGACTACAGATTGGAATTCTGAATTGGAAATTGGAGCTTTAGCTTCTAGTTGTTTTGCTTCATGATTCAGGGACAGATTTTCTAATCTGTTTAGATGCCAAGATTGCAGATAGGGTCTAGTGGGATTTTCAGAGGCACGGTCCCAATCTGGTAGCTGGTTCTTCCCATGCTTTAGGATTTGGGGTGGTCACTCAGCATTGCGGGGGTGCAATGGAGGTGGGAGGCTTGTGCCAAAGCTCCATTCACTCTTTGCTCTTTTGTATTGGAGTGGGCTGCTCTCCCACCAGGGCTGTTACCTACAGTGTGGGTAATCCATGCAAGGGACTAAGAGAAGAATTTACGTCACCTTTGTGCATATGCAATGTAGTTGTTAGTCCTTTTGGACGCACACAGGAAAATGATAAAAGGACAAAATCACTCTATCATCTGAACACTTTTCACAGCGCAGTAATTCCATATCTGACCCCATCCTCAAAGGAAACCTGCACAGCCCTTTCAAAAAAACAGCTTATTAACTCTGTTAGGCACTAAAAATCATGAACTGAACAGAGAAACAGGATTTAATAGCTTACTACGGGGCTGTGCCCTCTGCTCACTATGCTTGCCTACCCTCTCCTCCCTCCCCCCAGCTGCTCTCACTTTGCTGAGAGAGGCTGTTGATGCTGATGATGTGATGACATCATTCTCTCACGCAGCAGGAACACTGTGTTATCCAGAAGGAAAAACATTTTTATATATATAGAAAGATTACAAGAGTATAACACACCCCACCCATCCCTTCTTTGTGTCATATGACTGCACAGGTGTTAATGGGCCACTCTACCTTTAGAATATGTTCTAACTACACTTTTCATTGTGTTGTGATGATGGGAGTACCTTTCCCAGACCTGAAAAAGAGCTCTATGTGGCTCCAAAGCTTGTCTCCCTCTCTCTCTCTTACCAACAGACGTTGGTCTAATTAGAAGAGATGGTATCTTGCCCACCATGTCTCTCTGACCACCTTGTATAGTCACATAAGACACATTAAAAATCCAACAAATTAAAAACCCCTGTGAGAAGCAGTGCCTATCTTCCCATAGATACTTCTCCTGAAGCCCTCCAAGATATGTTGGCTATGTCGATACTGGCAATTGTACGAGGTGTTAAAGTGACTCCCCCCAAAAGCAGCGGTGACTGCTGGGAAAGGACACAAGGGGGGGGGCACTGGCCATGTAACTTCCCCCCAGGTGACTCCTCCTTGTGACACCCCTAGCCTGGGGGAGGGTCCGCCTCTTCCTTCCCTTGCCAGGCCCTCACTCCACCCTTTTCCCCAAATGCTTTCTCTGCCCCCTCCCCACCTCTGCTTCATGCCCACTCCACCTCTTCTTCCCAATGTGATGTGGCCTGGGAGATTAGCAGGGGCCTGGCACTGGCCGCAGGGGTCAGACTCCTTCTGCACTCACCAGCAGCAGTGGGAAGCAGACTCAGACAGCACCTCTCCCTTCCGTGCCACCAGTGTGTGTGGGGTTCCTTCCCCCAAATGACATGGCTGAGAGCTGGGTAAGCAGGGAGGTCTAGAGCCTGATCACTCTGCTTCCTGCTGCTGCTGGTGAGCACAGGGAAAGGCTGACACATGCTGCCGGTGTCAGGCCCTCCAAAGCACAGGACCTAGGGTAGTTGCCCCCATTTGGGATGGCTCTGCCGGATGCTGGCCCCTTGTCCCCCCACCCGGCATTGGGGGGCACATGACCCTTCGTATCCCCACCCCCTGAATTACCCTTCCCAAAAGGCAAAGATTTGCCAACAATAAGCACCTTAGTGAACAGTACTTTGTTGGCAGGAGAGCACTCGTCGGAGGTGGAACTTTTTTGTGGTCAAAAGAGCCGACAAGCAGCAGCTACTCTACGCAACTTTTAGTGACATGGCTGTTGAGACACAGTTGTGTTGCTAAAAACTGCATAGTGTACACAATACCTTTGTCTGCATGTTATAAACTGTTGTGTACATCAACAGTACCCAATAAATACAGTTATCAACAATTAAAAGTCTATACTATTTAAGTATGGCCTTGTAAATTGCCAATATTGCTGTTGGTGCTTCCGCTACCTGGGAACCATTGTTTAGAGGGTTTAGGTTTATACAATGGATTAGAAAACATATTGGTTAAAAACATGAGATTGTCAGGTCAAGTACTGATGTTAGCACTGGAATGCAATATTTGATGATGCGAGCTGAGTTTGAGAAAGTAGCTGTGTAGTGAATATATTGCTCTCTGATAGGGCATGTCAGCCAGGTCACTTGTTTGATATGCTAAAGTAAATATTGCTCTTTTTTTAAAAAGAACATTTTACCAGGCAAGGAGAACATGTTCTGTAGTTTTTAAAAAAAGGCAGAATAAGAGCGGTGTGCACAAATATAGAAACAACTCTTCTGATGTACAAACTGCTAAATGTAAGCCCAGATTTGAAGCTAAGGCTAGTTTGGCAAGTCAAACAAAGGAGAGGGCTGCTCCGAGATCATCGGTGGTGCAGCTCCATTACAAAGTAGAGCAGCTCCATTAGAAGTTTCATTTGTGAGGTCCTTACAGTTTTTTTTTTATTGTCGATGAATTTTCTAAATCTTTCTCTACAGGAAGTGTCACCATCTGGGTGTAAGAAGCAGGAGCATAATTCAACAAATCTCACTACAGGCTGAAACTCCATAATCCAGACTTCCTTAGCTCAGCAACACCCCAGGTCCAGCATCGTTGGGGTGACCTCACGGGAGCACTCACAGGGTAAGCTGGCAGGCTGGGGTCAGGACTGTTGCCAGACTAGGGGAGGCCGAGAGAGCAGAGCTCTGTGTGGCAGCAAAGCTGCTGGGCAGAGTGAGGAGTTTGCAGTCACCGGGAGTAGGGCAACAGCCAGCAGAGCACCTGGGGGGAGTGTGGAGCCCTGGGCAGCAGTGGGGCCGCCGGGCAGCAGTGGAGCTATCAGGCAGAGCACGGAGTCCTGGGTGGCAACAGGACCCCCTGGGCAGTAATGGAGACTCAGATGACAGCCAGGCTCCTGGGGAGAGCCGCGGGCAGCAGCGGAGCAGTTGGGAGCACAGAGCCCTGGGCAGCAGTGGAGCCGCAGGGGGAAAAGCAGAGCTCCTTGCCACTGAGGGGAGAGCAGGAGGCTGAGAAGAAAAGTGGAGTCCCCAGAGCATTGACCTCCCCTGATCTGGCAAATTCTCTGGTTTGGGACTAGTCAAGTGCCAAGGGTGCCAGACCAGGGAGGTTCAACCTGAATTAGGGAGGCAGTGTGGCCAAGTCTGTAGTGCGCTCTGGTGACCTGGATTCTGTTCTGAGCTATTTTTTAAGCTTCATAATACAAAAGTGGTATCAGACAGCAGAGATTGCCATGGTTTGGCTTAAAGGCAATTCTAATATGAAGCTAGAGATTTTGACTTGTGCTCTAAGGGTATGGTCTGGGTCTGGGTGGTCTGGATGGTTAAAACTGGCTTGGTGGATTCTTTCTTTAACAAGGAAAGCTGGATCGTGTGATTTACTCAGGGTGATTGGCTACAGCTACTCATGTGTGGTAAAGACTATCCTTGTTTATTAATTTACATTTGTGCATTGTTATTTATTAATGTTGCAGACTCTGTGCAATTAGTCACTCTGTTTGATTGCCTAGGTCAGAAAACAATTGGCAAATAAATCCTAACAGACACACACATGATCCAAAAATGTTGATGTTTTTACTACTTCCCCGATACTATTTATCCACTCAGGTTCACTGCTTCACATAAGAGAATAGACACAAATCTTTAGCTGCAGTGATGTTAGTATCTTTACCTTCACAGCTTTTTCCACTGTGTTTCTTCTGAAATGTTGTTTTCCTCTTACAGTACCGGTCTACCTACTTGGTTTTTTTAGTTCCACGTCGTAGATTTGTAGTGAGAATTAGGAATCTTACCACCTATAATCCTTAGTCACATGAGCAGTCCCATTGATTGCAGTAAAGATTACTTGAATGAATAAGGATTGCAAGGTAAGACTCTTAACCAGGACTCAATTCTGTACACTGCTGTGACCTTCCTGTGAGAAGCTGAGCACTGACAACTCTCATCAGCTTAAATGGGTGGTAAGGGTGCACAGGAGTTTGCAGGATTGAGCCCAAGCTCTATGTGCTAAGGTTATTCCTGATATAAGCTGCCGCACTCTGGCTGGCTCAGAATAAGTGACCAGTATTTATATCTCCTTAACTAACAGACGTGAGTGGCAGATTATCCCCATCCATAAAGCTAATTAAAGCTTCTGTCCATAGCTTTGTTGTGAGAGCACTATTTATAATAATGGACAATATATTTCAGTGCTTCTTACAAGCCTTGATATTAACTCTCTGAGACCAAAAAGCTGCCTTAACAACATACCTTATTTTAGATCCCACTGTTCTCTGTTAGGTGTGAATGGCTGTAAGGAAAAAAAATTGTTTAACTGGTAGTAGGGATTCAAATGTCGGGCTGTGGAACAGAGTTAAATATATTTTATTATTTTTCTAAAAAACTTGATTGTTTTCAAGAAAGCAATAAATATTAAAAACATGCAGTGAAGTAACATTACAATAATGGACATTGGCCAGAAAGGGCAAATAGAGCAAGAACATTAAAGACAAATATGGAGAAACAAAGTATGTAACTAAAGAAGAAACAATGAATCTGAATTAATTTATTTTCTTTTTATATCAGACACACTTTGTAAATGTTTGGCATTCTTTCAGCATAAAAATGATCTGCAAAGTAGTGTCCATTCTTTTTAGTAATTAATTATTGTAGGTTTAAATGGCATAACTCTAGCTATAATACACACAATGTTACATTGAGCAGTCCTATTCAATCCTGCAGCTAAACATTTTCACACTCCAGAAACATATAATGCTTTACACAATAGTCAGCTCTCCTAGCTACCCAAAATGTCATTGCTAAAATAATTGGCCTCTTGTCCTTCCTTCCTCCCCCATATGACTCTCTTACCAGGCTTTAAATCATTTCCTGTCTTCAAATTCAATATCTTTTTCTTCACACTCAAGGCCCTACATAAACATATCCCTACCTACTGCTCTGTTCTTATTGCCTTGCATTACCTCTCTCACTCCCTAAGCTCTTCAATATCCTCTCTCTGCTGCTGTGTTCATCTCCTTCAACATGTTTTTGCTCCTTGTATCATGTTGCTACTTGCCAGCTATGTTTAGAACAGTCTGTCACTGCTTATTTTCCAAATATTCTCTCTCCTGCCTTCTTTGAAGTCATTCTTAAAACCCATTTGTTTCTGAATACTTCCTATTTTGCTCTCCCCACCTGAAATCTGTTGATCTCTACACCCATTTTTGTTTTGTTGCATCTTATCTATGTTCTAATTTAAACTCTTTGTGGTACAGAACGGATCTTGTGTCCTTCACATTGACAAATTGAAGGACAATGTGAAGCTTACAGATAACTCTAATTAAGGTCCAATCTTTTCATCAAATTGTGTAGGCAGAGAGACTCCTACTCTTGCTACCTTTCATATTTTTATATGCCTCATTCCACACTGCCTCTTACTCTAGGAATGCCCTTCCACCAAACCATTCCACTGTTGACTGTCAGCTCAGTTTGATTACTCCTTAATATGCATTTCTGTAGTATAGCCTGTAAAAATAATTTTTTATGTTAAACACACAACCTCACAAACATAAGAAAAAACACATGAACTTCCATGACATGTGTGCCTCAGTTAAGTATTTTTTTTTCTCCTGCCTCTACTGATCTACATTTTATTCTCACTTTATTCTCGGGAAGAGACAAGACTTGTCTTTCTTTAAAATATCTTCAGTAGAGTGCCTAGAACATTCACTGGTACTATAAAATCAACACAAAGGAAATGAGAGGAAAGGCAAATGAGCAATAGTAAGTCCTTTGTTCATCAAGATCCTAAAACATTTCACAAAACACAGGAATAATTTGCCCACAGAAATACAACCTCCACTTAGAACTCTTCAACAATTGGTAGCATTAAACAACACTATGTGGTGATTCAGAACTATCTATAAGCACAAACAACATATCCAAATGAAAACATAGGTACAGTACAGGAATTATTCTCAAACTGAGGTTGTGCCAAAACACCATGATTAACAATTCTACCCTTATTAAATATGCCATGGGATTTATAACCACCACAAATATTTGGGTCTTGGTTTTCCATCTCATCCAAAACAAGGTGCCTCCTACTGCAAAGTGTCTCCCATGCTGAATTGCAGGAAAGAGCATTATCTATAGAATTAATAACAGTACTTGTACAGCACACAAGGTTTGTCAAGAGCTCCCCCCCAAACAAATTACTCAAATTGAGCATGGTTAATACCATAGCAAAATGAAAATGGAACAATCTAACATCAGACCGATGGTGTGAAACAGCTTCAGATTGGCACCTTTGGTAGATGAAGCTGATCATGCTGAATTGACTAGCTTTAATGAGTCCTTCACACAGAGCCAAAACCCCTTCATTTTATTAAGATGTAAAAGTAGGACTTGCAAGTATTTAAATATTACCAACTGGGCTTTATTTTAACTGAGAATTAGAAGTAATTTAAATACAGGCAAAATTTAAAACTGTACCTGGGCTATCAGCGGGGGCTGTTGAAAGAAAATGGAATTTTCCCCCCCTTTTCTTTTAAGGAAGGAAAGAGAAATCCTAGGACTCTGAAGGTACATCTACACAGCAGCATTATTTCAGAATAATTGATGTTATTCTGAAATAATTTGGTGTTTGTCTTCACTACAAGCTTTATTTTGAAATAATGTCGAGCTGGAGTACTTCTTACTCCAACTCATGGTAACCTTCATTTCACAAGGAGTAAGGGAAGTCGAAGGAAGAGTATTCTTCCTTCGATTTCCTGCTGTGTAGACAGCACCAAAAGCCAAATTAAGCTATTTCGATTTAAGCTACGCAAATGACATAGCTGAAGTTGCATAGCTTAATTCAACTTTAGCTCTGCTGTATAGACATACCCATACTGTCAGCCAGACCTGACTTTGCACATCCCAAGTGCTTTAATGACAATGAGGCTGTTCTGTAAAATGGACCACAGACCCAAAACACATTGTGACCTCCTGAGTGTAGTTACTAATATTATAGGTAAAGGATTGTTTGACTTGTTTTATATCTGGTTGGTTTGGTTCAGTTGGTTACTCACTAAAAGCTGCTTTCTATTTGACCTCCAAACTCTCCGTGCCTATTGTAACCTGGCACTTAGTAAGTGTTCATTTTATTTTTCCTCCAATCATAACATACATACTGTTAATCTTAAATCTTTTCTTGATTACACTTACAATTCACAAGTCCCACAGAAAAAAATCTTTGCCATGTTTGCAATACTGTCAGTGACAATATTTCTTTGGATGAGAATCAGACTGACATTTAGCAAAGATTATTGTGACTATGGAATACACAAAAATAACACTGATTCTAAGGGGAAAAGAAGACCAAACAATTTTACATAAAATGAAAGTTAAAACTCCATCCAGCTCGCAGCACTACAGTGCCCTGTCCTCAAGGCTCTCATTCCCTAAAACAGAGGGGCTGTTACCTTGTGCAGCATCGTCTGCCCATGCAGCAGCACGGATATGAATTGGGGTCACTCTCTGGAGTGTATCTGTATGGGATAGGATTCATGAGTGATGATTATGATAGACTGGAGAGGTGTTTAATATTTAAGAGACCTGCCTGAATTGACTTAGTTCAGGATAGATATGTTAGAAAACACCTGTTTCTTGGTGAAATTGTTTTTATTAGGATTGTTGATAGAGTACCTATCTTCTTGTACAGGAGTAGGGAAACACTCTCTAAAGAGGTAAAATACGCAGAGGGAAGAGTTGACGTAACCAGTTTTAGTTAACTATCATATAGTGCACAGTAGGTAAATTAGCAGTTACCAACTTTGCAGTGCAACAGGCACTTCTGCTTAAGACATCATAATTCTCCGTTCTACCTGTATCATTCCTTATAGCCACCACTACAGTTGCTCCTTGAATTCTATCCTATGCAGATATATATCCTTCAGAAGAGTGCTCAAGTACTATTTCAGATGAGTGTAATATAAATAACTGGGCAGATAAAATATTTGTACATAGAATTTAAGTACTAAATAAAAAATCAGATTTAACACCAGGAACCAAAATCTATACTTTAAATATCAAATGTTATTTAGAAAACCTTCATTCACATTTAATTCACAGAATTAAATGACAAACTTCAATGTAACTCATGAAGTTACTAAAATTCCTTAAACTGAACTTTTTTTCTTGTTGTTTTGAATTTCTATAGTATTTCTATATTTTATTAAAAAAACAGATGATGTGAATGAGTTACAACAATTATGTAGCTACAAAATCCACTTCTGACATTAAGGCCAGTTATTTTGAAACAAAAAAGATGTTTATAGAAGCATCTGTCATATGAGCGAAGATTAATTTTTCTTAGCTGTTCACATTCCCCATGTGTTAACACAGAAGCCTCATGAGTAGTTTTGTTTTCTAAGACAATGGACGTGCTGGGTATCGTGTTGGAGTGCAATGTTTCCCTTTGCACTTTTCCCTTCCTGTACTCTCAGTCCAGCTTAGCAATAATAGTATAACTATAGACATGCATCATTCCAATTACCAAAGGAAAAAGACACCATAGCTTATGTAGCCCTTCTTCGCTAAAATAAAATAGGAAGAACAATAAACAACTCACCTGGGTAAAAGCTTTATCAACTCTCCATCTTTTCTGGAATGTCTGGGTCAATGCAGTTAGTTACATTAAAAATAAAGAGAAGAGACAGAATTCTTCAGCGTGTTGGCCTGCTCTACTTCTTTTGATTTCTATTTCTGTCCCTTAAGCACAGAATCTGATTAGTATATTTAATTCCATGTAGCATCAGGAATGGTCCACCTTTAATCAGCCTCATTGGCCTCCACCTTCTTTTTCCTTCATATATTTTACAGATTGAAATACAATAATTAGAGATGTTCTTGTTACTAATCAAACTGTTAAGATACTTACGTAGCAAATTCTCATACAAAATTCAATTTTGATATTTGCCAGGTTAAAACGTGCCGCTCAACAAAATTTGTAAACTGAAATTATGAACATTTTTCCCACAGGTTAACATCTGTACAATAATATATTTTAGTTACAAGACATATGCTTAAGGGAAGAGTCCTAGTACGCATCAAATATTTATTTGTATATACAAAAGCCACTTCTGAAGTCTCAGATAATATATGCTGTATTTTTAATGTGAGCTTATTGCTTAGTGTTTCTTCATATATATGTACTATTGCTTTGTTTTTTATTTTTGCACATCTCTAGCATATATGTAGTAATGCATTATATGTTTTTAATGGAAAAATGTATTTTATACAGGATAAAAATGAAAAGTAATCAATGTAAAAGTGAATAGGAATGTATGTCCGCAAACAGCCTTCCTACTCTCACATTTCCATATAATCACAAATGCTTTTCAGTTGCTTTAGTATGAAAGAGGGGGAGGAGGGACTGTGTTTTAAACAAGTGCCAAGGAGGTTTCTTTCATGTGTTGAGCCACAGAAATACATCCTTAATTGGATTAAAGCAAAAACAATAAAATAGCATTAGTAGTTCAATAGACAGTATTTCTCTCTCTCCATCAGTACTGGTCCAATGCACTGGCATGCTTCTCAGGAATACTCTGCTGTGGTAAGTGTATTCTACTGAGTGAGACATAACATTAAAATCGATCTAATCTTGGTCAAATTCCAATCTGAGTAATTATATTCTGTCTACTTTAATTCCCCATGCTACATTTCAGTTGCGTACATTCCCAATGTGCTGCAAAGCAGCCTTTCATACAAGAGGTGGCAGCATTTCTGCTAGCTGATCCAAGTATATATTTGCCAATAACTATCTTTAAGAATTAAATTAATGTATGTGTGGATCAGATTTTTTTCAAACTAAAATTCAGTTTTACCACCTTCAGATAATCAAATGATACCAACAACAATAACAAGAGATTTCATTTAAACTAAGTGGCAGCACAATATAAATGAAGTCATGGCAAACAACTAGCTAAAATATTATTTGTTTTCCAAAATAACATCAGTATTATTGTTGCATTACAGGCATATCTGATATATTAAAGAGAGGGGATATAGTGTTTTTGACCTTCCTGAAATGTACACCTTTGGGAAGAAAAAAAGGGATGTTCATTTACAAGTAGCAGGGAAGAGGGTCAGTTTAACATTTATATAATGTAACTGTTTAAAAAAATAAATGTCCTTACAGGCTACAAATAAACCAGAGAGTAAATGATTATGAAAACATTATTTTATTTTTCACAATTTACCTTTCATTTTCTTTGGGGAAAGAAATACAAAAACAGTAAGTGACTAGGAAATAAGGGATCTTTCAGGCTCTTTTACAGTAGCACGTGGAGATTCAAATTTTTCATAGTGTGGTCTGTGTCATAAGAAAGAGAATGTATTGGGGATGTCTGCCTATGAACTTCACTATTCATTCTATCTCTATGACAACTAACATGAAAAATTATTAGCAGCAAAGGGGTATAAATCCATATTTTTAGCTGCTTAATGTGATAAGTGATTTGTCTTTAAAATGTCTATATTTTCTCCTCACTTTACCTCCCCCTCCCATATGTTCAAGTCTCTCCCCTTGTATATCTTTCCCCACTTTTAGTTATCATCCTCCCTCCTGCCCACGCTTACATACATCACTTAGTCCTCCTCTCTACTTCACATGCGGCCCACTATTCCTCTGCTTCCCTCAACGTGATGCTACCTGATCATTTCTCTCCACTTTCCTCCATCAATAGGAGCAACAGTTCCAATACTTGGTTCCAGTCTTGCTGGTGATTCTAGCCCCCGAAAGAGGTGCCTATTTCCTCTCCTCCTGTGTAGCAGACACTTCTACAGGTTGAACCTCTTTCAACTGGGACTCTGGTCTGGCAACATCCAAGATCTGGCAGGACCACGGATGTTCCTGGACCAGAGAGTCCTGGTAGAGGGGTGGCAACAGCAGCTATGAGCCCTACCACAGGAATCTGGCTGGGCTGGCAACAGGGTGGCCAGAGCACCAGCGGGCTCTAGTAGGGTAGCAAGTTGCCAGAGGGTTTGGGAGACCCGGGGAGGGAGGGCAGTGGGCAGCTGGCAGGGTGGGAAGCCCAGCCTATTGGGCTGGGAGCCTGGCCCGATAGTTGGGTTGCGAGCCCGGCAGGGCTGGCAAGGCAGCAGGGAGGTTGATATAATAGACATTCAACAGTAGAAGCAAAGGGCCAGCAACATGATTTCCCAGCTCTCCTTGGGACACCACAAGTGCGGCCTAGACTCTAGTTTAAAAATCATTCTGTTAATAGTAAAATATTACTATGTTTGCATTACAAACAATGCACAGGAAAGTTTATTTCTACTGGGATTTGAAAAAGGCTATACAAATATTCCTGCTGGACTTAAGACTTTGTAATCAATGAGTCACTTAGGTCAAGTTTGGTTCTACTTTTTTCTACAAAGACATCTAATTTACTCTGAATAAGTGATCACCATAAAGCAATACATTATTTCTGTTTGAGTCTTAATTACAATTTTTCAGGTCATTTGTATTTTTCTTCAAGCCACTACAGTCTCTGAGTAATTGCAGTTTATTAAATATAAATTTTCCAGTATATTATAGTACTGTAGATGCTCGTTAGTAGCAACGCAATGATGCTCATTTGCTATGTTGCTCTTAACAGCAACAGCCACTTATGGACAGTGGCTTCTGAACAAAAGTGTATGAAGAGTTAATGGTGTTTTGGAAGGGGTGGGGCAACCACATTGTGTGTAGAACAACTCTGGGAGGGTGGGGAACCCCACGGTGGAGGGAATGAAGTAGCAGAAGAATTACTCACCCTGTGCAATAACTGAGGTTCTTGGAGCTGTGTATCCCTAGTGGTGCTCTACTGTAGGTACAACAGTGCCTGAGAATGGGACATTTTTGGTAGCAGTGCCCATTGTACCACACATGCACTCCTCCGTTTCACACTGTGAGGGGCATGCTTCTATAGTGCTGTGAGGTCCAACTGCCTTCCCAGGTCCTTTTCTACTGCAGAGCTTAATCTTTCAGCAATGAAGCAGAGGGAAGGAGGGTGGTGGAATACAATTGGGACATACACCTTGAAGAACCTCAGTTATAGCATAGGGTAAATACAGTAATCCTCTTTTTTGAGTGAAGTCCCTATGGGTACTCCACTGTAGGTTGACTATAAAGCGGTGCTTCTAGTTTGAAAGATGAGGCTTCAGAGCAGCATTTAATGAAGATAGGACAGTGCATCTTAGACGGGCATCTGACATTATGCCTGTCGCATTGTGCGTAGTGTTGGTTAAAAGCGACTGTGGGAGCCCAAGAGGTTGTTCTGCAAATGTCAGTAACTGGGACATTGTTGAGAAAGCCAATTGAGGTGGACAGTGTGTGTGTTGAATGTGCTCAAGTTCCAGCAGGAGATTGTTAATTATGTAATTGGTAGGAAAACTGTACACCATGTGCGATGCACTTGGAAAGGTGGAAATGATTGTGCCCCTTGATCTCTTGGTCACTGAGAGGAATAAAAGTGGCAAATTTAGAACGTCTGTTCAGGTAAAAGGCTAATATTTGCCTGACGCCCAAGGTGTTTAACGCTGCCTCCTGCAGGGAAGGGAGATAGGTTGATTTAAATGAAAGGAAGACAGTTCCCTGTAAGTTGTGTAGCTGAGCAGCAGCCTATTTAGTGCCATGCAGATGTTCACAGAACCTTCCCGGGGATGTGCCTCAGCTGGGAGAAGGGTGTTCCTTCCCCAGACCTCAACATAGTCCAGCTCCCCACCTACCAGGGGACGGGAGGTCGTATCCCAGCTGTGGCTGGAATGACCTGGCCCTGCCATGATCAAGGTGTTCCTACCCCTGCTTGAACCCAGCTGCAGTGAGGCAGCCCTCCTGGCCCGAACAGGATGCCTATCCTACAGCCTCAGCCCCAGAGTTGCTGTGGCAGGGAAGGGTGCTTCTCTTCCCCACTCAGGTGCTGCTGTAAGAAGAGGGAGTCCTCTCTCCCCTCACTCCATAGCCCTGGAGCACCTCCTGCATCCCAAACCCCTTATCTTCAGCCCCATCCCAGATCTCACCCCCTAGCCAGAGCCATCACACCCATTCACCCCAACCCTTTGCTCCAGCGCTGAGCCCCCTCCCACATGCCAAACCCATTGGCTCCTCCCCTCATGAATTTTATGATGTGCACCAATATGAAGAAGACATGTCAATGTATAGACAACGACATGATTAACCAATAAACCTAGGCTTATTGCTTAATACTGTCGACTACAGAGGCAGCATGGGGAGGTGAGGAGCCAGCTTACCATGAGCACCAGATCTGCCTACCCTCCCCCCCCTGCACTGCTGCCTCTGATAGAGAAGCAGCAGCACAGAGGGTGAAAGTGACAGTATGCCGGTTCCACCTGCCCCCACTTGCTGCCTCCTAGAGAGGTGGTGGTGGTGGTGGTGGGTGGCCTAAAAGGTAGCAGTGCGGTGGAGGGGACAGGGAAGGCTGCCGCAAAGCAATTTCTGTCTGCAGGGAGCTTGAACCCCCCCACAGAGAGGGGCTGCTGCCACCCGGCACAGCTGCCTCTGTATGAGAGGCAGCAGGAGGGAGCTGGTCTGCTGCCCCGCTCCCAGGGGCTAACAAATAGTCGTATAACCACTAAAATATGATGCGGTTACATGACTGTTCAATTACAAGCTATCTAACATCCCTAATATGAAGGTGGTGTGTCACACATCACTTCCATATTGGTGCCCTTATCAGAATTCATTCTGCAGATGGGAAAGATTAGAGGGAACATTGACCTTGGGTAAGAGTTTTGCATGTTGATGTAGTGTAATCTTGTCTTTATGCAAAACGGTTTAGAATGGCTATGCCACAAGCACCAATTTCTCCTACCCATCAGGCAGAGGTAATGGTGAAAATAAATGCTGTTTTCATGGACAGATCAATATAAAAGCATGTTGCCATGGGCTCCAAAAGTGGTCTGGTCAGGGTGCCAAGCTAGGGTGAGATTTTGTAATGTGAGGGTAAAGGTTCTGGAGACCTTTCAGGAATCTTTTCATGAATAGATGAGTGAAAACAGAGTTGACAGCTATATTGGATTGTAATGTGATGGCAATCAAGTGTACATGAATGGGATTAATAGATAACCCCAATCTTTCAAGGTGTAAAGTATAGTCCAAGATGAGTGGTAAAGAAATGTTCATTGCTGTGATAAGATCAGAACCTTGTCCATTTTTGATGTTAGTGCAGCAAGTTGTGACATGTCTGTCATTCAAGAGGACATTTTTTATTGCCTCTGAACAGGTCACCTCTGAATCATGAAACCATGGAGAATTCATGCCTTCAGATGGAGTAGCTGTGGATTGGGATGGAGGATTTGACCCATATTCTGTGAGAAGCAGTGTGGACATAGTTACAGAGAGATCAGAGTACATAAATATATCAAAACTGTTGTGGCCATGCTGGAGCTATAAGGATGACCCAGTCTCAATCCCCCTGAATTTTATGAAGCACTTGAAACAAGAGGGAAAAGGGGGCAAAGCAAAGAGTAGCAGAGCATCCCATGTGAAGAGGAACTCATCTCCCAGAGATATGAGGCTCTGACCTGCTCTTGGGCAGAACTGAGAACATTTGGTATTTTCTGGTGTGGCAAAAAGATTTGTGACTGGCAATCACCAGCAGTTGAATAGGTGGTGTAGGGTTTGTGTATCTAGCCATGACTTCTGGTCTTGGGAGTATCTCCTGCTCAGTGGGTGTGCTTGGGTGTTCTGGTGTCCAGGTAGGTATGTAAGCTATAGGGCTGGAGCACCAGGGAAGTGAAGTGTCTCAATTGGTGGCCACATTAGTGAAGGTTGGAGGTTTTTGGAGGGTGGTTTTTTTTTTTTTTGCTTCTCACTTGTGTAGTCTCCAACAGATTTTTCTGTGGGTCAGTGGCCCCTGACCCAAAAAAGTTTCCCCACTCCTGCCATAAATAAGACAATGTTGAAACCCTTTGTATTAGACATAAATTAATATTTTACTTTATTTAAAATGAAGTTTAGTAAACTAAGAATGAGAAAGTTAAAATGCTTAATCTGTCCAATTATTTAAATTAATATTTCCTTTCTTACTGTTTAAATTAAATCATTCTCCCTAGCTGCAGCACTAGCAAAATGACTCGGGAGTAATTATATAATTAACTTCAAGTTTCCATTAGTAGCTGGTGGTCTGCAGAAAGGTTTGCATCGAGCCAGGTGGGCCACGGGCCAAAAAAGTTTGAGAACCTCTGCTTTATAGCCTTCCATTTTGAAAGAAATTTTAATTGTCATTAATTTACAATGACGGCACAACATCTGAAACAGTACTATAAATTACTAACATTAAACGAACATCAATAAATTAACATTTTATTTTTCCAAAAGACTGTCATCTCTTCATTACTTTTACAATTGGTATATTTAAGTTAACTAATATTTTTGGTTATATATTACTTGCATAAGCAGGATTCCTTAATCCCTGAAATTTTAAAAAATGCTATTTTGTATTTAGATTAAATGTTTTAATTACTGTCTTGTCTAATTTAATCTACTTGATTTCTGAGGTCTGTACACTAATTTGCGCTGACTAAAGAAGCTAATCTGCGATGTCATTTGCTATCTACCAGTCAACAAGTCAGTGACTGCTTATAACAGTATTTCATTTTAAGACTAATATTAGATATAAAACACATTACACGTATTGCTAACATGTGATACCCGTTGCTAATAGATGTTCTAGCATTAAATGGTGACATAGCAATACATTTTAGTAGCAAAGTGTCTTTTGGGATCTGGGAAAGTGATGAATGGCCAAAAGTGAGAGAAGTGTGGAAAAAAGGGAAAAACAGACAATAAAATTGCAGGCAAACACAGGGGGAAGGAATCAGACACCACAAGCATAATCAGCAGAGTTATCACAACTTACACCATGGCTGATTTTAACCTAATGTCTCAAACAAAAACAAAAAAGCAGATCCAGACGAGGTCAGACAAGTGCTGGGAAATAAAAGGAGGTACAGTGAAGTGCAAAATCACCTATTACAAAAATTCCTGCAAAATAACACTTGAATGTTGACTTTTTTTGCTTTGGGGTAATCAGTGGGTCACTGGCCCACTCCAACACATTTCTGAAAGGAATCACTAAGTGCAGGTATGTATCAGGAGCCAAATGACAAACTCAAGAACAACTGTGCTCACACATCTTAGTAAATGACCAGTTATTTCTAATGTATTTACATTAGCAGTCACCGAAAACAGTAATTTAACGCAAAGAAATCAGTTCCTTGAATTTAAAGGTTAGCATTCATTCCAATCCAGTGTTTTATCAACTGGTGTGCAATAGCTTGACTCGGTGGCACAAAGAAAGAATGTTGGTTTCCTTTAATGAGAATGTCCACAACCTGCAATACATACAGATTTTGTGTTGGTAAATGTATCTTATAAACACATGGAATGCAAATTTTATGAATATAGGAATTTCCAAACTGGAGTGATCTTGTGGTCCTCTCCATCTACATTATCATTTCTCTGATGGCCATTACCAGATGCTTCAGAGGTGCAAGAGATCAGTGGGAAGGTTTTTTAACCTGTCAAGTAGTAAGTGAATTATGCACTAAAGCCTGCAAACTCACTCTTGTAATACCTTATAATGTAATTGTATACACTTTCATTAACCATATACATGTCTAATCTTTTTGTGAAGCTGATTGCTAAGGCAGGAATCACCAGATGGCACTGTTACACTAACCTAAAAGTCCTTTTACTTTGTGTGTGAACAAGCTTTTAGTTTGAGAAGAAAATCTTGTTTATTTTTCTGATGCAGATTTTTGGGGAGCTGTGACAGACACCATTGGAATTTAATAGCTAATTAAATCCTAGAGGCAGAGTTGCTCCCTGAAAAGCAAGCATTAGTGTTTATACTAGGGATCATCGTCATGATATTTGTGATCATCTCTGTTCAAAACATGTATATACTGTTTAAAATAAACAAGTTGCTCTAAGAATATTCCTAGACTCCATGCTACTGATGTCTCCTTTAATGGGAAACTGACTTGCAAAGCTCCAACATTTGAAATTTCTCTGCCGATAGGTGACACAGTTAAGATATTGGACTAATGGTCTCACAGGGCAATGAAGTGCAGAAATTACATGGTGTATTTATTAAAAATATTTCCTTTCATAAATTGTAAATATGCTTTCTATTTTTATGAATATTACCCCTGGTTTTGTATTATGAGAAATAGTAAAGAGGAGCTCCTGATTTAACTTCTCTACATCATTCATTATTTTATACTTCTACATGCCCTCTCTATTAGTGATATTAAGAAGCGGTTAATTGACTAATTGAGTAGTTGATAGAATTTTTATCGACTACTCGGTTAGTT
The DNA here is from genome assembly GCA_019425775.1 of Rafetus swinhoei. Classification (NCBI taxonomy): domain Eukaryota; kingdom Metazoa; phylum Chordata; order Testudines; family Trionychidae; genus Rafetus; species Rafetus swinhoei. Next base: position 65,165,812 of record CM033427.1, read on the forward strand.
AATAAGAGAAGGCAGCCCAGCTCGCACCGGGACCCACCCCCACTGCGACTCTGCAGTTTAAATGTAGTAAGAGCCTGGCTGCCTGCCCGCCTGATCCTTGTACATTTAAATTGCAGAGCTGCAATGAGGGTAGATCCCAGATGCAGTGCAAACCAGGCTTCCTGTCTGACTGGAGCAGCCCCTGTCCCTGGCCAGCTTGGGCCACCGCAGACAGGGCCTGCTGCTGGAACAGACTCCCCTGCCATCCCCTCCGCACTGCTACCTCTGATAGAGGGAGGGGAGGAAGCGAAGGGACGGGGAAGGAAGCGGCACTACGGCGATGGTGCTGGGGTGCAGCAAGGAGGGGGGGAAATGTGAGTAGTTGACTAACCAATAAGCCTACTTGCTTAAATACCTACTCTCTACCATGTTCTCTTTTATTCCAACTTCTCCTCACAGCAAAGTCTTTTTATGCTTCTAATCATTTTCTCTGCTTCTCTTAGTACCACTTTTTTTTTTTCAATTCCAGTTGAAGATATATCTCTGATACATAGAAAATTAATTAAAAAAATTATAATGCCACTCTATCAATGGGTGTGGGGTTGATCATCAATGAAGACTGAGAAGATGTTTCCATTGAATTCTCTGCAACGATTCCTGGGTCTTTTACGGGGTGGTCAAATTTAATTTAAAACCCAGAAATGTGTACATCTAGTTAAAATTGCGCCTTCCAATGTGCATTACCTTCTCATTACAGTAAGATGCACAAAAGAGGGATGTTAAAAGTTGGCTAAATAGATAACTGTGTAACTACTGAAAATTTAAGTAGCTATATTGTTACACACTGTGGGTTCTTAACTATAAAGCTTAAATAAGTAGCAAAACCTCCGCCTCAGGAGCCAGGGCAGCAGTGGGCAGCCCTGCCTGCCTAGCTCCTGGGAAGGAGGCTTTGCTGCTCTGCTCCACCAAAGCTGCCTCCCTGGGAGCTGGCTGAGTTTAACTGACACCATTAACCAATAAGCATCAGCTTATCAGTTAAACAGTTAGTCGGTTACTCTAACATCCCTAGCACGAAGTACCCTCACTTCATGCTATGAACATATTTGCAGTATTTTAAAATTAGTTTTTGATAGATTCTTTCAAATTAAGGACAAAATATTGTCACAGAAGTGATGGATTCTGTGACTTTCAGAGAGTTTCACTTCAGTCCTGTGCCCTGAGGTGGCCCTGGACTGTCAGCCCCTTCCAGGTAGTTAGATGCCCCTATTATTTTTAATACAAGTCAAAGGCTTCTGTGAATTTTTGCTTATTGCCCAAGACTTGTATCTAAGGCAGCAGCAAGGGAAGGGGTACACACGGGAAGCTGGCTTAAAAGCTGCTCCCCTCCTCTCCCAAACCCTAACCCTTCCCCCCGCCCTCCCCCCCCCGTGGAGATGGTGCTGGGAAAACCGGCTCCTGCTTTCCCTGCACTTGCTGTCTCTCTCTAATAGCGGCAGCGGAGGGAAGCGACTAGTTGAGCCACTACTCGACTACGTGATAAGCATATGCTTGAGTAGTTGACTAGTCGCTTACATCCTTACTTCAGACAGTGAAGAATTACATAATAAAAACAGATCAGAGATATGAGGAAGATGGAATTGAAAGCAATATGAAAGTAGAAAACAATGCACACATCTTTCCCTTTAACTTCTATTTTTAAGGTTTTACGTGGAGTAATATGGCCTGGTGCCACCTTCACTCTCAGTGAATGCAGTTTTTGTTATTTATAGAACACCACAGACACACATTTGCTTTACATATAGAAGACAAGGACCCCACCCCAAAGAACTTGCAGTTTAAAGTATATATAATTATGTAATGCAAACCGACAGAAAAGGTAGGAGAAGGAATTCAGCAACAACAAAATCCTCATGTAATTTGTTTTATATTTATGTTTAAAATTCCTTCAACAGAGTTTTTCATTAGTTTTTTAGTTTTACCCATTTAGACTCTGATACTGAAGTGTGCTGCACAGTAAACTGTAGATCCAGGGTTTACAACTGTATACAAAAATATGCCAAAAAATAACAAATCCTTTTCTGTCTCTCAAAAATACAAAATATTTCTAATTTTTTTTAAAAGAAAAAGCCTAAAAATGAATACTGGTTAACATTTTGTATCTAGATGTAAGAAAAATTTGAAGAAATAAATGGAAAGGAATTAGAATAACTAACAGATTCTTCCCCAAGAGAAGCACTGAATAATTAACCATGGCAAGAATGTCTTGTAATAGGCTTGCAGTTTGCACAGAATTATCATGCAGTCTTTTATGAGCCAACCTTTCACTGGCTGTGTGTAATTTACAATTACAAAAGTAATCACTGTATGATGTAAGGCATATAAGCACTTATTCAACTTGCTGAAAAAGAGTGCATCCCTATTGTACACTAGAACGGATACAGTCACAGAACAATCAATAAGAAAGAAATTAAATTGAACTTTACCTGTTCTCTAGTGAACCAACGGGCATCCTCTATTTCATTCTTGTCAACTCTAATTTCTGTAGATACTGCAACAGCTAAGCAACCAATCATTAAGGAGGAGGGCATTGGCCATGGTTGACAAGAGACATACTGAACATGACCAATTTTGACTCCACTCTCCTCCTCTACTTCTCTTCGAACAGCATCTTCTATTGTTTCCCCTAATCAAACAGGGCAAAGAACAAGCATCCAATGAAAATTCTCCCAGCAAGGATTATATTTTGTGCTTTGAAGTGACTCAAAAGATTTAAAACTGCCTTGAACATTTATCTACAGGGGTGCAGCTCCCAGATTAAGACACAGATCTGAAGTGTGAGAAGCAGAAGCACAATAAAAGAAAGGCGAGCACCAAAGCAACATTTTCAAAATGAATAAAAATAACGTAAATTATAAAAATATCAGAATACCAATCATAATGCATATTTTCTACGTATAGGTACCATTACTCCTTGAAATTGCTATGAGACATGTATAGAAAATAACATACTTTACCTCAAATTAACTTTGAAACAAATAATAATTTGCTAAAAAAAAAATTTTGTTAACTTTAACTTAAGATTTGCACTATGACTATAACAGTGTGAAACGTTACAGTTTAAAAATTAACTAAGTCTTTCAAAATATGTCATTCAACAGTAAAAAGATGGTGGATATTCAACTACAGTCACACCATGCCTACATTACCCATTCATACACATTCTTCATCTCTTCAAGGAGTCCCCTTTGCACCTCATAACATATAAAGAAACAAAATACACACACTAAATTTCTCTCTCTCAAATTGTAACGGAGAACTTAACTCCACCCGCATGAACATTAATATTTATTCACTGTGGACTTATGTACAGCAGATGAGTTTATAATACATTATTTGTATAGTGAAATCTTTGTTATCCAACACTCTCTTAACCGGAAAACTTTGTAAACCAGCACTGCCCCCACCACAATCCTGTTGCATCTTCAGGCGTGTGTGCCTGACTCTTGCCTGTCCAGCCAGCTATTACGAGGCTTCTGACAGATAGCAGCACTGTCAGCCAGTATCAGCAGCAGCTGCCTTCTTCCCCTTCAGCCTGCCTCAAGCTGCTGGAAGTCGGATCTGCCAGTAGAGGGTAGGGACAGAGCAATAAGCATTGTTATCTGGCACATTCAATTAACCAGTAACACCCATTCTCCATGAGTGTCAGACAACAAAGCTTTCGGTGTACATGGGTAATGTCTGAGGCCAGTTAATTTTCCTACCTTCTGGCTCATATTTTTGAAAATCTTGGTCTACAAACTTCAGAAGTCTAGTATCCTATATATTTCCCATATAAGAAGGAGTTTTGTTCATCAAAAGGATGAGCTGCCAGGTATGACTAAAACATGAATAAATGTCACCTTTATTCTGTAAAAGCTCAAGTGCAAAGAAATACACCACCCTTCTGCCAAACGGGATGGTGATGAGTACCACTTGGTACAGTAATATAAAACTCAGGATTCTATCTTTTATGTCTTGACAGTGCCTCTTGCTCCTTTTCTTCTGTGAATAAAAACCAATTATTTTCTTCCAGCTTTGCTTTAGATATGCAAGTGCCATCTCCCCTGCCTGAATTAACAAATTGTAACACAGACATTATGGTTACGTAACTGCTAATCTTTTTCTTAAATTCTATCGTCAAAGGCTCCTCAAAGTAGATTACCCTAGGAGTCAACACAGTGGCTTATCTGCAGCTATTTCCAAAATTCCCTTCTCTGAAGTTTAAATTGGATCTGCAGTTACTGGAATTTCTCTCATACAGATCTCAATATACTCTGCATCATCCGGGTTTTTTGTTCTGACTAGAAAGAGACTAGCCCATTAATGCAGAAGGTTGTGTTTAACCAACTGGGCATTTCACTGCCAGGTAAGAGATAGTCATTTCATAATTAATAAAATGTTGGATAACATATATAGATAAAAGGGGAAGACAGGACAAGTGAGGAAAAAAATCTAAACTTTTTCAATGTCTAAAATAATATTTGACTCAATTCTTATTTTATATAAGAATTGTTCATTCAATCATACAACAGAAATCAGTCACACAGAGAATTTTTGGATCTAGCTATGCATTATGGTTCCTTTAGTGAATAAAACAAATTAGTGTGTTTCATGAAATAATTTTTGCCCCTTTTCCACACAAAGGAATGTCACTACAACAAACTACATTTAAATTACACTTAAGGATAGTGACAAAAACAAGTAATTCAATATTAAGCCATAATCTCTGCCCTTAACATGTGCAGTCAAGCACCCTTCTTCTCCCCTGCTGTTCATTTATACTAAAAACTTCACAGTAATGAATGAGTGGTTTATTTCTACTGAATTCTCTAGACAATAAAGGAGAAGTTTTCAGCTGAAAAGGATACCAACAAGCTGAAACTCTCATGTGTGTAAAAATGTTGCACTCATTATAATTATGTTATTACCTCAAACTATTATTGCTGAAAACAATCATTTTTTAGGCCTTGATTCTGCAAACACTTAAGCACATGCTAAATTGTAAGCATGAGAAGTCCTGCTGACTTGAATTTTAGTTTCTTCCTGGCCAAATATATTCTCATTAATACCATCAGGGGAAAGGAAACAAATCCATAATAAGTAAGGTGGGTGGAATATTTATTATAAAACATATATAATAAATACTATACACATTTAGTTGACCTAATGTGGATCAAATGCCTGACATGCTTTTCGAAGTATAGTACTGTTTAAAATCAGGAAAATCCTTTTGATAAACTCCAGGCAATTTCAAGGGTAAGTTGGGACAGAAATACAAAATGAATTGACACTAAAGCCATGAAGAAAATCTCACCAGGCTCTACAAATCCAGCAAGGCAGGTAAACAAGCCAGGAGGAAACCTCTTCTGCCTGCCTAAAAGGCACTGGTTCCCATCTGGATGAAGGACTTGCATTATCACTACAGGATCTGGAATGTATGTAAAATAAATATATTCATATTTAACTTTTTGCAGGCTCAAAATAAAGTAATAAATTGCAGACATATATAATCTTTTTTTAATATTCAGGGTATAAATACAGATATAGCACATTTAAGAGCTTAAAATTCCAATTCTGTAGATGCCCTCAATAGGATCACCATATTTCCCTATGCTGAAAACATATTGAAATGAGTTCAATTAGGGATGTTAAATTTAGATTAACTGACTAATTGAATAGTCGATACAATTTGCATCGACTATTCGATTAGACTATAAGGGTGCCTCTCCCGGGGCTGTTGCTATGTTTCAAAGATGAAAGCGCTGCGGGAAGCATGGCCAGCGGGGGACTCAAGCAGTCCCCCACTGGCCCCGTGATCCACGCAGCATTTCAAAGCGGCAGCGCCACGTGGAGCCCGGGGTCAACTGCGGACTCCCCTGCTGATCCTCGGCTCCACACGACGCTGCCACTTTGAAGCACCCTCTTTTCTTCCCCCCACTTTGCTGCCTCTTTCTGATAGAGGCAGCTAGGGGGTGGGGAAGTGACTAGTGTGTCAACTATTTCAGTTCATCTCATGCAAGTACTATAGTGCAATCGCTTTATTGTGAAATGTAAATGTATATTTTTTTACATAACTGCACTGAAAAACAAAACAATGTAAAACTTTAGAGCTTATAAGTCCACTCAGTCCTACTTCTTGTTCAGCCAACTGCTGAGATAATGCTCCCCACTTCTTATTTACAGTTGTCATCAGAAAGTGAGAACAGACATTTGCATGGGACTTTTGTAGCCAGCATTGCTTATTTATGTGCCAGATATGCTAAATATTCCTATATCCCTTCTTGATTCAGCCACTGTTCCAGAGGACATGCTTCCATGCTGATGACTCTCGTTAAATGACTAAACTACTTGGGGGCGAATTGTATGTCTATTGGCTCAGTTTCACCCACATTCTGCCATATATTTCATGTTATCGTAGTCTCTAATGATTATTCAGCACATATTGTTTGTTTTACAAAGACTTTTGCTGCAGTTTCACAAAATGCAAAGAAGGTACTAAGGTGAGATTTCTAAAGATAGCTACCGCATGGTTTTGTTTTCTGCTTAACCTTCTTAGGGGAGGGTATATTAATAGAGATGCCCTAGAGCTGTTGCTACACTTCAAAAGCGGAGGCGCCCTATTGACTAAAATAGAACAGTCGATGCAAAATGCATCAACTATTTGATTAGTCAATTACCTAATACTTAACATCCTTAATGGAGGATAAGTCCATCAATAGCTATTAGCCAGGATGGGTAGGAATGGTGTCCCTAGCTTCTGTTTGTCTGGAAATGGGTGACAGAGGAGGGATCATTTGATGATTACCTGTAATGTTCCCTCCCTCTGGGGCATCTGGTATTGGCCACTGTCGGCAGACAGGATACTGGGCTAGATGGACCATTGGTCTGACCCAGTATGGTCGTTCTTATGTTCTTAAGAATCTCAAGTGCCTTCCAAAATCTGGGAGGGATGAGGTGTGGAGCAGGCTTTCAGATGTTTTAAAAGAACAACACTCTTGATGTGGAAACTACAGAACCCAAACCACCAAAAAAGAAAATCAACTTTATTTTGGTGTCATCTGACTCAGATGATGAAAATGAACATGCTCTGCTATGGATTGTTATTGAGCAGAAACTGTCATCAGCATGGATTCTTGACTCTGCAATGATGCTTGAAGCATGAAGGAACATATGAATCTTTTGCTCATTAAAATATCTTGTGATGTTGGCTACAACAGTCCATGGACATGCCTAGTTTTACTTTCACTGACATTGTGAACAGGAGGCAAGAGCCATTATCTCCTGCAAATGTAAACGTGAAATATTACAAAAACAGGAGTTGTTTAATCTGGAGAAAAAAAGATTGAGGGGGGCACATAAGTCTCAAGTAGGTAAAATAATGTTATAAAGAGGGAGGTGATAAGTTGTTCCTCAAGTCCACTAAAGCCAGGACAAGAAGTATGGATTTAAATTGTAACAAGGAGGATTTAAGTTAGACATTAGGAAAATTTTCCTAATTGTAAGGGCAGTTAAGCACTGGAACAAATTACCTGAGGAGCTTGTGGAATCTCTGTCATTGGATGTTTTAAAGAACAAGTTAGACAAACAGCTATAGAGGATGAATGGCTTACATTAGAGGTGGGGAATATTTTCTGGTTGGGTGCTACCCACCAACAGAATTAGTTGGCGGCCACACACAAGTGAGAAGCAAAAAAACAAAAACAAAGAAAGCCCTAAACCCTCATTAACCTAGCCCCCCAGTCAGAAGAAAACAAAACAAAACTCTTACAACAGACCTGGTTACCAAATGAGAAGAAACCCCCCCCCCCCCAAAACAAAACAAAAACCACGCACAAACAAACAAACCCAGAACAAAACAAGCCTAAATAAATACTTATCACTCACACTCGACTCAGGACACTGGAGTGCCTCTCGCATGCTGGCTTGGACCTTTCCCCAGCAGCGGGAAGAGCCAGTATTTGTGTTCCAGATCCATGGGCAGACTTGCTACAGGACTGGATCACAAGTGCTGGCTCACCCAGCTGCAGGGGGAAGCCCCATGGAGCGAATCAAAGAAAGCAGGGGGCCGGATCCAACCCATGGGCCCTGGGTTCCTCACCTCTGATCTAGATAATACTTAAGCCTGCCTCAGTGCAGGGTACTGGCCTAAATGGCCTATCAAGGTCCTTTCCAATCCTACATTTCTGATTCTATGATACAAGGAGTTTTCTTCAGACAATTGTTTATTTTTATGATATTCTTACCAATTCTTGGGTATGATGTATTGTGAACACCTTGGAGGCTAGGACAATCTTCTTTTAAACAAGTCTTCTTGTAGCCTCCTTCTTCAATCTTGGTTGAGCTGCCACATGTTGGGCAGAATTGGTATCGGTTATGCCATGCTAGCACAGATCTGGCCTGGGCTACTATGCCTTTAAAATAATGTATCAAAATGATAGAGTCATATAAAATCAAATTACAAATCTTTTAAACTATATAGCATAAGAATATTCTTGTAATTCAACAGGAAAATCAAACTAATAGCACAGCTCAAAATGTTCTCTTGATAATCTCATATTGTTCCAATTCCCCTATGTTTTTCCTTTGTAATTATGTTAACTTGAGGCCTGCATTGTCCTGAATCCTGTGCAGTTAATTACACTAGTGCAGGATATAACAGCTTAACAATAATTTTAACTGTGTTCCGCCTTCTGTGGTCCCTAGATGGCACCAACATTAGGTTTCCAGCCACCATCTGGGGGAAGATCCACATCTCTCTCCCTCCAGATGGAGGATTAAGGCTGCACAGCTCCCTGATTTACACTGCAATATCCTAAGCAAGCTGGTTTGACTAAAGGCCAACACTTGTGCTTTGCTTTCTCTTCAAGTGGCTATGAACAATGTTATTACTAACAGCTATAAGAGATTTTTCTAGGCAAGTGCATTTATTCTTAAGATAAAAGTATTAGAGAAAGAACATAAAGAAAACATTATACAACAGTCTTATGGGGCCCTACTAGTCCAGACATTCCAATCCTTGGTTGGGGCCCAACATGCATAGATGGTCCTGTTTGTTTGCTGGTTCAGAAAGACGGTCCTGAATCAATTTAAACTCAGTCTATTTATATTAAAAGCTCTTTGTCCGCTGGTTTCTGGAAAATCCAGTCTGACCTACTATATGAAAAATCTTCCCAGGGATAGTACTTCTCTGGGGATATTTATAATTAAGTAATTTACCTTAATCATCCCCTACTGTTTTTAGTTCCTGATGAAGCTGTAGTAACCCTCCCTACATAGAGGTAAATAAACTCCTGGGGCCACAGTGTTATATAAACCATTCATAAACTTAACACAATATATTCCCCACAGATATTGCATACACTTGGAATATTATTGCCTGGTTTTGCACACATTATTATCTTTCACCTGTGTAGGCAAATTTTTGCACAAGCAGTGGTAGCTAGTGAAAAAGTTTGGTCATGGATCTATATACCCCTGGAAAAAACACAATTTGCCTATATTACAGCAGCTCCCCGAGTTGTGAACGGTCGAGTTACGACCGTTCGCACTTACGACCAACGCTCCCATGGAGCGGTCGTAAAGATGGTCCCCGAGTTACAAACGCGACTCGCGCTTACGAACAGCGCGGCCGCGTGTAACTCAATGGGGTCCGAGTTACGAACGGATCGAGTTACGGCCAAGTGTTTGGTCCGTAACTCGTTCGTAACTCAGGGAGAGGCTGTAGTTGGCCATCTTTCTTTTCTTTTTAAAACTGAAATTTCTATAAAAAACTTTGCACCTTTTATGTGAGGATCTCAACACGTACTACAAACAATTAAACAAAAAAACTCTCTTGTGTTAAAGACATATATTATTACAGATTATTATGGGCACACAAACTGGGCAAGGATTTGCTAAAGATCAAGCAACTAAACAGTAGGATAGGAGCAAAAATAGGCACCAACAGCGAAGTCCTTCCATGGACTTGATCCCACACTTTCCTGTCACTCTTTTCAGACTGGATAGTTGCTAAAAGTTATATTTTGGACACCTTACCAGCTTCTCTTTCAGGCAACTGCAGCAATGCAGGCATCGGAGGATGAAGAAAATAACAGTCTTCATGTTTCTGTTTAAACTGTTCAACAAAGGTGGCATCTATGCTAAAGGCAAACCAAGCAACCAGTCCATCATCTTCATCTTCCTTCAGAACTCTTCCATTCAGAGAAGCCAACTGAAGTTCTACTCCAAGAAATATCAAGGTGACTTCTTCAGTCTGACTCATGTATTCCTTTACATCCTTGTGGCACAGTCTGCAAAGCCTGACTTCAGGCTGCTGAGAACTATCTTCACCACCACCCAAAGTGACCAAAGGGCTTAAATTTGAGAAAAGGATGTATATTGTAGCTGGATGATTTTGTTTTCTGTTTAACCATTTAGAATCTGTTCTTTTATCACTTCTTCTATCCAGAAGTGTCCTGCTAAAATAATTTTCATATTCTCTTACATAATTTGGCAGAAAAAAAGGCTTCTGCCCACCTTTAACATTTGCTAGTAAATTGGCTATATGCTTATACCCCCAAAATTTAGCAATATCCAGTGCAGTCTGGCTTGATTTATTGACAATTGACCTGTCACACCTATAAATAGAAAAGAAAAGTGATGGTTACCATAGTGACTGTGATTCTGTAAAAGTCTTGCTGGACGACATTTTCATTGTAAGTCACATCCATATCACCACTGAGCTTTGGGGACCTTTAGGAAAGCAGTCCCAACTGAGGCCATGCATGTATTCTTTCACAGCACTGAACATTTAGAAATGTGATGATAAAATGACCATATGGTCCCAACACTTTCACTTCCTCTTGCTAAATACAAGTGCCGGTGTCTCAGATTCCAAGGCAAGAGGGGACTACTGTGATCATCTAGTTTGACTGTCTGTATAACAGACACAGAACTTCTTCAATAATAATTCCTATAGCATATCTTTAAGAAAAACATCCAAATATGATTTAAAATTTGTCAGGATGAAGAATCCACCATGGCCCACGGTAAATTGTTTTAATGATTTATTACCCTCATTGTTAAAAATGTATATCTTATTTCCAGTTTGAATTTGTCTAGCTCCTGAATCGTGTTACCCCTTTTTCTACTAGATTAAAGAGCCCTTATGAAATATTTATTCACCATGTAGATACTGGCAGACGGTAATCAAGTCACCCTGTAACATTCTTTGTTAAGCTAAACTGACTGAGCTCCCTGAGTCTGTGAAGGCAGGTTTTTCTAATCCTTTACTTACACTTCTCTGAAGCCTCTCTAATTTATCAACTACCTTCTTGAATTGGGCAGAGATTTCTAGCAATGGTTGCATCAATGCCATGTACAGAGGTAAAACAGTGTCTCTGTTCCTACTGGTGTCACATGACAGTAAGATTTGGAGATAATTCTCTCATATTTTATAACTACCTAATTAACTTTAATGCAATACAATATTAGAAATTAAAGAAGTTTTGGATCAAAACCCTAGAAATTGTTCCAGACCTGGAAAGAACAGGTTTCCCTGCAGATGGGGAAGAAGTAAGGCACATGGACCACATGACCCTTTCATACCTTTGGCTCTGAATGTTCAGTTCTGCAAGAGGGAGCTCATGAAGCTGTACTGGGTGATGCTTTCTAGAAGGATCTCAAAGGTACCAAAAGACACTCCAGAAGTGAGAATATGTGGAGGCAACACTATCAAAGAATAATCAGGAAAATACACTGGTAGCAAAACATTTCTACTTTTAAGAAAATATTTTTGTTTTTAAACACTCTCCATTTCTTGTCTAATTCATTCAATGGAACTAGATTTCAGCCTTATGGACATCACAATTCACTAACTTGGAAACAAGCGTGACACTCAAAAGAGGCAAAGGCTCTGGATGCTCGGTCTTCAAGCCGTTTTGGGAGATCTGCCGAATGAGCATTTTAAAATCATGCTTTGGGAGATGAACTGATCCACATAAACATCTTTCTTTTTCATAGCTGTCCACAAAATGAAAGAGCTGGAGAAAAAACTGCTATAAGGCATATATTTAACTATTCATAGAAAAAATCAGAATACCTAATAGTACTTGCTATCATGGGATTTCAGCACATATAATCTGTTTCAGACTAGGGGAAAAAAGATCACAAACATAAATAATTATGTCAACCATACAATTTGACAGTGAATTTTCCTTTTCCAATTAGGATTACTTGATCATTTAGGGACAAATTCTGTATCACTGACACGGCCTCCGAATGAGAAGTAGAAAGGCACTCCCCACATTCCCTTCGCACACCAGAACTTAGGGGAGCCCAACCTAGTAGAAATGAGGGGTTCAGTGGGAGAGGGCTGCCCAGAAGTGGACTTGGGGTGTGTCATGGCTCAATTCCCCAATGTGACACTCTGAGTGCAGAGATGGGGGGCCAGCTAGTAGAATAAACTCTGCAAAACCCGTCTCTGTGACTCCCAGAGACAAACTTGTTTGATCTCAGGCCCCCTGAGATCCAAAAAGACACTGATTTCTTGCTGCCACCACCCAAGTGACTAAAAGAAAATATTAAATGCTTTTCCAATATACATGATTTTCCAGGGAAGAGATTATTTGGGAATCCCCTCGCCAAGGCAAAGCTCTCCCCTCTCCCTTCAACTTCCATTTTGCTTGGAGTTGGAAAAACAAACAGGGAATCCGCAGTGAACAATAGACTGTGTACAGTAACTAGGCACGTAACCTTAAGGACACAACAATCAACCAATATCGGTTAATCAAAACAAAACTACTGTTGCAAGCATAGTAGAAGACTAGGTGTTAGCTAGCTATGAAGTGACATAGACTCAGGGAAAATCACTGGGCTATAATCCTTATTTACAAAGAGAAAAAATAATTAGCCAGCTCAGTCATGATTTCCAAACCCCCAAACAAAGAAAACAATAAACCCTGATGGACTAACTAAACTTTTCCCTACTTACACATTTCAAGAAGTCCGTTCTTGGAGAGAGAACCCATCTCCCTCAATACCTGGGAGAAACTGCTCTGATCCCAAACAAAGGAGAAAGGAAGAAAAACCCCTTTCTCCTGGTTTGAAATTCCTATCTGCATTTTTATTGGTTGACTGCCCAACCCCCCTCCCTAGGTGCATCTCCAGTTGCTTAACCCTTTCCTCACTCTTCAGGTAAGTCAGACTCTCCTTAGCAGATCCTATTTACGACAGGAGGGTGCAGGAATGGATTGAGAGTTTGTGGGTCTGGAAAGGTGTAGGGTGCAGGACAGACTGGGAGTAGGAGCAGAAGTGGAGTGTGGGTGCAGGGTCTGGGTGGGGGGAAGGGGTTGCAGACGCATGCTGGAGATTGGAGATGGAGGGTCTGGGTGGGATGGGGTGCAGGAGTGGGATGGGGGTCTGGGCAGAAGGGAATGCAGGAGTGGCTGGGGGTGGGAACGTTGGGTGGGAGGTAGGTGCAGGAGCAGGCTGGGGGTGGGGATTCTGGAAGAAAGGATGCAGGAGTGTGGAGGGGGTGCTGGTTTGGGCGATGGAGGGGTGCTTACATGGCACAGCTCCCCAAAGACACACATGGCTCCATGTAACCCACTGTTTCCAGGCACCACCCCTGCTGCTCTTATTGGCTGCAATTATGGCCAGAGTAGTGGTGGAAAAGCCTCCAGGTAGCACTTTGATGCACTGCCATTTCCCCCATCTGTGAGTGAGGGGGTGGAGGAACAGCAGAACATGGAGCCACTTCCTCCCCTGCCAGGCAGAGCTCAAGGGTCAGATCTGGCCCAGCTTACCTGACACCAGCCTGCAAGGTTCATGCCTTCCCCCTGCAGTGGGGATCTGGAGCTAGTGGTTAGTGCCAGCATCAGCTCCCTGAAGCAGGGAGTAAAGGGAAGCCACAAGCCTCGGGGCCGGATCCAGGCAAGCCAGGGGCCAGATCTGGCCCCTAGGCTATAGGTTCCTCACCCTCAGAATATTAGCTGACATATCTAGCTCTACCGTGTTTGACTTCAAGGCAGACAACACAATATACAATCTAGTCAGTCTTTGACATTGATTTGTTGGGCTGATATGCTAGGAAGATACTAAGTGGTCTTCCTGTCTCCCGAAAAGCTACACTTGTAAAAGAAGTAAGGCAATGGTACACTGAGGGAAGAGTTGAACCAACTGAAAAGTAAGTGCCAAATGATAAAGCAAAGAAATGTATCACTAAGTAGCATTAAGATCCTCTAATAAAAGGTCTGGCACAGTACTGTCCTAACTCAGTTGCCAGTGAGAACAGTACTAGCAATATAGCATTGAGAAATATAAGTGAAAGAAAATACCACAGAAATACTGAGATACTAGTAAACAACTGTGCCAAGAAAGCCACTGAAACAAAACTATTTGCACTATAATGCAAAAGCAGGCTTTGTACTAACGTTAAGGCTCTGAGGAAAAAAAGTAACTGGAATATTTAGATTTATTCAATTTAAAATATTGAACTTATACATGCAAGGGGAGGTGAACAATGACCAGTTTAGGGCATGGTTCATGCTCTACCCTGTTACCGCTATTCTCAAGAATGAAAATAACCTTAAGAGACAGGAGAATTCCACCAATCTGAGTGAGACCCCATCAAAAAAGGTAATTTCAGAAAAGAAAAATGTTCATATGGATCTGTGTACAGTGATAGGAAAGACAGGAAGGGCCTAAGTAGATCCTATGTAAAGAATCCTCTATCTTCCTTACCCTTTTTCAAGAAGAATCTGCACAATCTCGAAGCGGCCATTTCTGGCAGCATACATCAAGGCTGTCCAACCATTCTCAGCAGCTTCATTGATAAGGGCTGGAGACTGACTACACAGTGCTGTCAACCTGACCTTGTCTCCAGTAGCAGCAAAACTGTGCAGCTGAGAAATCATTTGCTGCTTGGGGCTCCTTTCAGTGTTTGTCATTGTTTTAGCTGTGTTAAAAAAAGAAGAAACAGGTCTGAAAACATTTCTGAACAAAATTTGGATTTTGTATTATTTTTTAAAAAGAACACTGTTATATAACAATGGAACTCTGCCAGAATTATCACCACGAAAAATGATACAACCATAAAAATGTTATTTTAAGAAACATTATGAAAGTGATAGATAATAAATATCTTAACACTGCTACTTTAATCCAGGGCGCGCACACATCTTGAATACTCCATGCAGTTCTGGTGGCCCTATTTAAAAAAAGATATATTGGTATTGGAAAAAATTCACAGAAGAGCAACAAAAATGGTCGGACGCATGCAACAGCTTCCATCTGAGGCAAATTTATCAAGTGTGGGGCTGTTTGTTTTAGAAGACATAACCAAGTGAGGCTATGGTAGGTCTATAAAATTCTGAATGGTGTGGAGAAAGTGAACATGGAAGTGTTATTTACCCCTTCACATAACACGAGAACTAAGGGTCACCGGAAATCAATAGGTATCAGGTTTAAAACAAATGTAATAAAGTTAGGGATGTTAGATCTAATTTAACTGAACAATCATGTAACCACACCAAATCCTATCAGGTACACAATTATTCTATAGTCCTGGGGGCGGGGCAGGGCCGGCAACCAGTGTGCTCCCAGCCCCACTCTCCCCGAGAGTGGAGGAACCCTAACCAAGCAGGGACTGCTTGACTCCCTGCTGCTCTTCTGCCTTTTCAATGTAGTAAGAGCCACAGGTGGCTCTTACTACATTGTAAAGACAGAGGGGCAGCGGGGATAGCAAGTGCCCCATCCCACCCTTTATTGACTACTTGATTAATTGAAATTTAACATCCCTAGACTAGAGGCGCCTCTACCTGCAGGGCATGTGAGGGTGGAGGGTATATCCCAGAAGCCATGAGGTGGGTGGGGGAAACAGGGCAGGAGGCTAAGGACCCACATGCTTAGGTTAGTCACAGAGATGGAACCATTTCACTCAGAGGTTGTCCCCTTTATTTAGGTCATCAGGTCATTTTGGAAGCTTGCATGATCACTGCCTCATTTTGAACATGTAGGACTTACGTATTATACGTTTATTTGTCTGTCAGTTCGTTCAAGAATTCCTAAATGGTAAGAGCTAGAACCACTAAATTCAGTATTCAGCTTCCTCTTATCATAACTTAAACCAATGTAAGGCTACGTCTACATTGGCATGATTTTCTTGTGCAAAAACTCTTCCAGAAGAGAGCGTCTACCCTGGCATATGCCTTTGCGCAAGAGATGTGCTTTTGCGCAAGAGCATCCGTGCCAGTGTAGACGCTCTCTTGCGCAAGAAAGCTCTAATGGCTATTTTAACCATAGGGCTTTCTTGTGCAAGAAATTCATGTTGCCTGTCTACACTGGCCTCTTGCGCAAGAACAGTTGTGCAAGAGAGCTTATTCCTGAGCGGGAGCATCATAGTTCTTGCGCAAGAAGCACTGATTTCATACATTAGAACGTCAGTGTTCTTGCGCAAGAACTCGCGGCCAGTGTAGACAGGCAGCAAGTTTTTGCGCAAAAGCAGGTGCTTTTGCGCAAGATTGCGCCAATGTAGACACAGCCTAAGGGTTTGGTTGTGCCATAAAAATGGGATGTTCATGGAACAGGATTGCGTCTCATAAAACCATACAGAAAAGAGACAACCAGACAGGTGAAAGGGCTGGCTGGGGTGCAACTATCTCCTCTGGGACTGCCCCAGCCTCCCACCCCCCATGGCTGAAAGTCTCCGCCTCGCCTCGATTCATATAGGGACATTGCTGGCTGTTCCCCTTCATCAGGGAATGACGAGAAAGTGCATACTTTGCTGCACTCTTCATCTGGCTGGGGAGCACAGGGAGCAGATGAATCTGGACCTGCCCCAGCCAGGGGACCTGCACCCCTTCCCAGCTATGGCCTGCTAGAGTTGCCCTGCTTCTTGCCTGGCACCAAGCTGCTACAGGGAGAGAGAGCTGAAGTAGTCCTCTCTTCCCAGATCAGCCTGCATACTGAACCCCTCATCCCCAGGCCCATTCTAGAGCAATGATTTAAATGAAGAAAAACAAACTTTTTTTGAATTATGGACCTGAGCAACACTGAGGGGAGGGAGGGAGGGAGGGAGAGATTGTGTTTGTCTGCGTGAGTGTAATAAAGTTTCTGCCTCAGATTTACCAATAAGGTAAATCGGTTACATATTAAATGAAAATAATAAAGATAAGAATTATTTGTAGTCTCTACTATTTTTTCTTTTTTTAAATAAGTCCTCTCATTGACACATTAAAAGTACTTTCTATGACAGATCACAGATGCTACATTCTCCTGGATACCTACTGTGAACTATAATGGAATAAAACAGGGGTTTTCAAACTCTGGGTCTCAGCTGTGGGACACTTTGTTTACCTACACTTTGGGAGATACAGGCGATAGCAGCTCCCCTTGACTGCGGATTGCGGTTCCCAGTCAATGGGAGATACAGGAAGTAGTGTGCAAGTAAACAAAGCATCCCACAGCCAGCTAGCGGCATGCCCTTACAAGCTGCGACCCAGTGTTTCAAAAGCCCTGGAATAAAACAGCCCACGGACCAAGGCTTCACTAAGTGGGATTCTTATTAATTTAACTTTGCTAGCGTGCCACAAAATATGAAAAGGAAAACTCACGGAAAAAAACGTATTTCAAAAACATTAAATATGGACACACTGGTGCTTGTTTCTTTTCAAGAAATTGCACACTATAAAACGTGTGTGTCAAGAGCAACCTCTGCGGCCCAGTAAAGTATTTCTGGGCACGTGCCTGCAGCAGCCAGGCCGCTGTGCGCGGTTATCAGACCAGAAGCCACCTAAGGGAACCGGCAGGCTCCGAGCTCACAGGAGCCGGGGACGGAGCGCTGCCCGCGCTTGCAGAGGCCCGGGACTGCACGGCTCAGCGGCGGGCGGCAGAGCTGGGCGCACGAGCAGGGCAGGAGAAGGGGCCCTGAGGCAGGAGGCGCAGCGCGGGCCCAGCAGCCGGGGGAGGCGGGGAAACGCGCTGGGCGCGCGGCGATGACTCTGGGACCTGCCCGAGCTGGACAAACCCCGGCCCCGTTACCGTTGTGGAGCCGGGCGCAGCGGCACGCGGACAACCCCAGCCGCAGCCTAGCGAGAAACAAACGTTACCGCCCGCTTCCGGTCGGTCGGCGCGGAAGCACCATGTACTTCCGGCGGATGTGCGCGCTGCATCCCGGGAGCAGTAGTTGGCGCTGCGTTGCGCGCGTGTCGCGGATTCGCTTCAGGCGCCCGCGCGGGAGTGGTGCGTGCTGCGGCGCGGCGTTTCAGCGCGCTTCCCGCTGGCAAGCCCTGTCACGTGCATAGAACCAGGCACCTAAGCTGGGGCTGGCAGAAGGCGCCTGTCTCGCTGCAGCGCCGCCTTTGTCGTCAAGTCACGTGACTCAGGCGTCGCAGTCATGTCTTGTGTGACTACGTAATGGCTACGGCTACACTGGCGTGATCTGGCGCAAAAACTCTTTAGCACAAGAGTTCTTGCGTTAAAGTAGTTGCACAAGAGAGCGTCTACACTGGCATGTGCTTTTGCGCGAGAGCATCCATGCCAGTGTAGATGCTCTCTTGTGCAAGGAAGCTCTGATGGCCATTTTAACCCTAGGGCTTTCTTGCGCAAGAAATTCATGTTGCTTATCTACACTGGCCTCTTCTGGCGGAGCTCTTGCGCAAGAGGGCTTATTCCTGAGCGGGAGCATCATAGTTCTTGCGCAAGAAGCCCTGATTTTATACAGTAGAACGTCAGTTTACTTGCGCAAGAACATGCGGCCAGTGGAGACAGGCAGCAAGTTTTTGGGCAAGAGTGGCTGCTGTGGCGCAAGATCGCGCCAGTGTAGACACAGCCTAGATGCCCACCTCGCACAGGCCAAATGGCCAGAGGAGAAGCCCGCCCACCTTATGACCAAGGACCAAGGGCTCCTGACAGAGTTGCTGGCCCCCTGGACAAGATGGGGCTGTGGGGGAGGGGGAAACAGCTGGCTCCAGGCCCCTGGAAGGGGTGGGGCTTTGGGCAGAAGAGGCAGGGCTGGGGCAGAGGGTTGGGGTGCAAGCTGTGGCGGGGTGTGTGCAATCTGGGATGGGGCTGGAGATGAGGGGATTTGAGTACAGGCTTCCCCAGTCCTCTCTTGCTGCAACAGCTCTGGGCTAGATGAGAGGTGAGCTCCAGTGAGGCTGGGTTGGGCTGGAGTAAGGATGTCTGTCTCCCAGATATGGCGGATCCGTGTTGCTAGGGACAGTTTGGTGGGGGCAGACTTTGAGAAGCACCTCTTCCTCAGTCACAGCAGCTGCCTGCTGGCGCCGGAGCAGACCCAACAGGGAGCTGCCATGTTTGGGGGAGAGTTGCCAATTTAGCCTCCCCCCAGTCAGCAGCCCCTGCACAGCCCTGAAACACCACATGGGTATGCAATCTGGCCTTTTGTGTTTTTTCTCCTTATACTATGCAGTAGGGGTTCTCAAACTGCATTGCACCACAATTCCCTTCTGACAGTAACAATTATTACATGATCTAGGAGTGGGGACTGAAGCCGGAGCTTGTCTGAGCCCACTTCCATGGGTGAAAGGGGATCTGTGATGAACTAGAGGGGTATTAGCTAGGGATGTGAGGGACTAGTCGCTTCTCCCCCGCTTGCTGCCTCTATCATAGCGAGACAGCAAAGGGAGGGAGCAGGAGCTGGTGCTGGGGGGAGCCAGCTTAAAAGCCAGTTCCCCAAGCACCATCCGGGAGGGCAGGGGCTCAGTGGGGAACTGATGGCGCTTCCTCCTTTGAAATGTTGCAAGAGCGGGGCTCTTGCTACATTTTGAAAGCAGAAGTGCCACAGGGAGCATGGGGTGAGCAGGGTACTCAAGCAGTCCCCCATTGGCCCTGTGCTCCCTGTGCTCTTTGCTTTTGAAATGTACAAGAGCCCTTAGGCTCTTGTACATTTCAAAAGCAGAGAGCAGGGGGCCAGCGGGGGACTGCTTGAGTCCTCTTCTGGTTCTATGCTCTCCATGCGCTTCCTCCTTTGAAATGTAGCAAGAGCCAGCAGTGCTTTTGCTACATTTCAAAGGTGGAGGTGCCCTTATTGGCTAATTGAATAGTTGATCCAAATTCTATCGACTATTTGATTAGTTCATTAATCTAAATTTAACATCCTTAGTACTACCCTTTTCTAGTCATCCTAGCCATTCAGTTAACTAAATTGCCTGTAAAGGGTGTTAAACCCAGAAACAGTGGGTGCCTGAGAATCTCCAGAAAGTGTCGGCATGGAGCCAGGACATCCAATGGGAAGAGAATGTGAAATTTGAGTTGAAACAAGTTCTGCGTGCTTCAGTCTTTTGTGAAAGCAGAGCAAGAGGTGGGAGAGATGAGTTAATCAGGAACAAGGCATGAATTTCCCAGCAATATCCATGCCTAAGAAAAGGACTGATCCTTGGAACAACAGATAAGAAAGTAAATAAGGAATGTTTAGTTAGGCGTGATCAAGTTATTTGCTTTAATTTTGGGTTTGGTTGAACACCTCTGTGCTGATTTATGTACACTGCCCCCCCCCCATTAACTTTTAAAATGAATTGCAGGGAAGCAGTTCTCTGTGCTTTTAATCTTCCTTTTTTAGGTTGCTCTGTAACACCTAGCACCAAGTGTGCTTTACCAAATATATCTTCTTTGTTTTGATAATAAAATGACCATTTTAAAACTATAATCTGATTCCTATGCCCTAGAAGGCAGGAGATTCTGTGTTTATGTAAAACCTCATTTTTTTGGGCATTACAGTTCTTTCGAAAAGGTTTTTTTTTTTTTTTTTAAAGAACCCCGTCTAGATAGCAGTTTCACTTTTGAAATACCTGTTTTCGAAAGAACGCACGGCCACCATTCTGCAAATGAAGTGCGGGAAATTCAAATCCCGGCTTCATTTGCAATTTCGATCTGTCTAATTTACATCCCTCTTTCGAAAGAGGGATGTAGTTTAGACATGCCCTGACACTGGGGAGTTTTAAGAAGAAGCCTTTAGAGGCAAAGTATTTTTGAAGTCTCCTGTGGGCCCTCACCTTCTGCACTCCAAGTGCCAGAGTGGGGAACAGCCTTGACAGGGCCTGAACCAAAGCCTGAACCTCACTGCTTTCGGTGAGGGAGCAATTCTGAAGCTCAAGAACTTGAGCCCTGACTGGTGGGGAATTGGCCCCAAACCTCAGAAAGTGTGAGCCAGGCCTGGCAACCCGATTAAAATGGGTTTGTGACCTAATTTGGGGTCCTGTTTGACAACCCCTGCTATACTGTGCAGGAGACCAGCATTTCTCAAATTGGGGGTCCTGACCCAAAAAGGAGTTGCAAGGGGCTTCAAGGTTATTTGGGGAAAGTCATGATATTGCCACCTTAATTTCTGTGTTTCCTTCAGAGCTGGGAAGCTGGAGATTGGCAGCTGTTAGCCAGGCATCCAGCTCTGAAAGCAACAGCAGTGCAAAAGTAAGGGTAGCATCCATGAAAGGGTTTTTGTAAAGTCTCCTGTGGGCCCCCACCTTCTGCACTCCAAGTGACGGAGTGGGAACAGCCTTGACAGGGCCTGAACCAAAGCCTGAACCTCACTGCTTCGGATGGGGGAACCCTTGCTTCTGTGCTGCTGCCTGTAGAACTGGAAGGTGGCCAGAGAGTGCTGGCTGCTGACTGAGGGGCCAGCTCTGCAGACAGCAGTGTAGAAGTAAGGGTGTCAGTGTCATACCATACCATGCCAGAGTTCTGTGCTGCTGCTGGTAATGGTTCTGCTTCAAAGCAGATGCTGCTCTACAGGTGATCAATTATGAAGGCAATGCTACCACCAGCAGCAGTGCAGAATAAGGGTAGTAATAACACTCCTGACTACAATAACTTTGCAAATCACTATAAGTCAGGGATGGGCAAGATAGGGTCCGTGGGCTAGATCCAGCCCACCAAGCCATTTGATTCAGCCCACAGCTGCCCTGGTGCTCCCCCGCCTCCAGGCCAATCACGACCTGGGAATGGGGGAGTGCATGAGGGCTCCTCCCCCTGCCAGGGGTGCACAGTGCCTAGAGGGAATCACCAACTGTTCAAAATGGCTGGCGGTTCCTTCTAGACACTGTGCGCCCCTGGCAGGGTAGGGGCAGAGGCAGGGGACAAGAGATTCTGTGCGCTCTCTGGTCCCCAGGCCCTGATTGGCCTGGGGACAGTGGGAGAGTGCTAGATCTCCTACCCCCGCCAGGAGCCAGCTGTGCCTAGAGGGAACAGCCTTTTTTCTGTCCGAAGCTCCTCCCATTGGGGGGAGGGTGGCTCACGACCACTGCCAGAATTAATGAAGTGGCCCCCCCGCAAAAATTATTGCCCATCCCTGCTATAAGTCCTTTTATGGGGGATCAGGACCCCTAGAATTGCAATACTATGACATTTCAGATTTAAATAGCTGAAATCATGAAATTTGCACTTTTAAAAATTCTATGACTATGATATTGCTCAAAATGGGCCGTGAATTTTGTAGTGCCCTACTTATAACTTTTATGGTAGAGGTTAGAGCACTCATCTGGGACCTGGGAGACATCAGGTCAATTCCCCCTTGTGTCTTATGGGAAGAAAAGAGGTTTGAATCTCCTGTTCCAATCCTAAAAGAGTGCTGTCACCAATGAGCTAAGGATTATTCTGTTGAAGCTATTCCACTATGTAGAAATTATGAAAGAACCACTGGTGTAGGAGGACTGGACCCTATATTTCATACCTTGTAAGTGGTCATGCTAACCACAAGTGTACAGATTCATATTCCCTCTTTGTTTGGCCTAACAACTTAAGTATTTATCCCAGGAGCAACACCTGAACAGGAGAAATTAACAGTACCCAAATTAGAATAACCATAGCTCCATATTAGAGTATTCATCTGAGAAGTGGGGAGACAGCTCTAGTTCAAATCATTCCTCTCATCGGTCAGAGAAGGAAATGGAACCCAGGTTTCCTACACCCCGAATGAATACTTTAAGCACTGGGCTGAATGTTGCAAGACTGATACTATCTTCTCCTCTGGTTAGATTTTGAATGGGACTTGATCTGGCTTCTGAACATGCCTGCAGGATTGGGCCCCTTAGATGAGATAAACACTCCTCTGACTATTTTTCCCCTGTTTGTGGATTGCACTGATACTTAGTGAGGAGACAGATATCCAGACACCTACGTTTTGCACAAAAAAATATGCAAATGAAGCAAAGCATGGAATATTACCATGCCTCATTTGCATAATTAATTAGGCTCCATTTTTGCACAAGATGCTTTTGCGCAAAAAGGAGCCGTCTACACAGATCCTTTCTGTGTAAAACCCCCCTCTTGCGCAAGAGCTGTTCTTCCTGAAAAAAATGTGGAACAACGGCTCTTGCAAAAGAGGGTTTTTTTTGTGCAAAAATGGAGCTTAATTAATTATGCAAATGAGGCTCTTTGCCTCATTTGCATTTTTTTTGCGCAAAATGGGGGCAGTGTAGACATAACTCTAGAGCGAGACAGCAGTACACATGGCCAAGGCTAGATATGTAAGCACCTAGGACATTTTTACAATGGAAATTTAGGTGCCAAGTGAATTTAAGCCAGTGGTGGGCAATCTGTGGTCCAAGGGGCACATGTAGCCCATCAGGATTCTATATGTGGCCTGTAAGACATTTTGTTTACTGTTGACCACACACAGGGTTGCCAGATTCTTCTGGCTTCATCGGCATAGTTTTTTTCCTACTGGTATTATTTGAGTGACATGTACATAAAGCAAGGGCACATGATTTGAGGTGTGTGCTGGCTGCTCACAACATTGAATGTAAGAGTCGTGCATTCCTGCATCCAATTGAAGGGCTGCTACGGTTCAATTGACACACTCCGCAAATTCTCGGTACGGAAGCTACCCTATCTTGGGAGATTGTCTTGGTTACGACAATCTTGTGCCCAACTGAGATGAAGGACCTAGTCACTAGAGTAGGTTGTGCTGGTTTAGGCACTTACAGGATTAGGTGGCAGCTGAGCAGGAATTTTGTCAAGTGCAATGGTATCTAAAACTGTGATTAAAGCATCTTGCCACATGTTACAAAGGACTAGTTGTAATAGCAAAATTTATTCTTAAATAATTATTGAGTTAATTACAGAGCAGTATGACCAGTTCCATGTGAATTATTTAAATTGTCACTATAATGGCTAGATGTTATATGCTTCGTTATAAATGATTCAATGAACATATTAAGTAGTTTAAAATGTATGCGTTTATTGTGTATTCTTTACGTTTTGAGGCTGGGCGTTGTCCTGAATTGTCCATTAGAGGTCATTTACATGTAAGCACACTCAGGATGAAACTCCCACAGAAAGAGCTGGAATGCTGTGCAATAAGTGCAATCAGTCAGTAAAGGAGTTGTGTGGGTTAAAGCACTCTCCTTTGTCAGGCAGCAGAAACTCTCAGGTTTCTTTGTGTTGCAAAGCAGCTGTGCAAAAGGAGGGTAAGCACTAGATGGGGCCATGTGGTCTTGATAAGCAGTCTTGCAACAGGGCCTTTTACCTGATATCTCTTCAAGATGGAGTTGCTGTGTGCTGTCTGTTACTTCCTCTGTTCAAGAGACCAGGACTTGTACTTTTTATAAATAAAATTATTGAAGAAAATATCTGACTCTGAACCACTGATTTATGGGCCAAACCAGAAATTGATTTGCAAGGCACTGAATTCTGCTACTAGTCAGTAAAGGGGCAGCAATATCAAACAAATACTGTAGCTTGGAATACTAGGCACAAGTTTAATAAGTGTTGGGTTGGTAATGTCCATTTTGGCTATACCTTTATTATGCCTTGCACATGGCAATTTGAAATCGCATTTGTGATGGGGGCATAGCTAAATGAACTCATACTTCAACACTCATTACTATATATGAGTCTCTACATATTGTTGCTCTTAAAATAGCTAATTGGTGTTCTTTTAGGGTACAAACAAACACTTAAAATCACTCAATCATGTCAATGGTAATTTTATCTGAGACTTGAATTTATTTTACTATATGTTTTAGGATTTTTGGTTTTGCATGTGCATGCTAATATTCTTATGTATATTAAACTACTTCATTATCTGCTTATTTCTAAATACTTATAAATTGTTAGTGTCGTATTCTGGACCCCCATGGCAAAACCTGAATAAAATAGGTCATGGGCTATAAATCTATGTGGGAGCTGCCTCTGTGAAAACATGCTCCCGAAGAATTACTTATCAGAATTTGCTAGGCCCTATGAATCTCCTCCCTGATTCATAATTGCAGACCCACAGCTTTATATCTCCTGTGGTCTACCTGAGCTCCCCTATTCTGTCTTGCTAAAGAGAACTGCCATGGAACAGTCTCTGAGTGATCTTTCCATGAACAAATCTCTTCCCCCGGTAGAAAGGATCTGTGTCAATTGTAAGGTCATTAAGAACCTTCCTTACTCATGTAGGGGTAGGTAGCAGGATTTGAGTCTTAAATGATAAGCTTTTTGGCTTTTGCTCTCAGTTATGACCAGTATCCTAGCTGTTGTAAGAGTCCATGCAGAACAATAATGCTATTTAGATAATTAATAATAATACTTCATTTTGTTGTGTATTTAATAAATTAGCCACCATGATACATTAATGTACCTGAAATGGAGCAAAATTAACATCGCCGGAAATATTTATTTTTGGTGTGTTTAGGTTAATTGATACAATAAATTCATCATTGAGCTGTTGTACACATTTTGTGTCAAAGTGACTTTGATTGATTTCTTCTTCTTCTGAATATTTATACTAAATAGCATGTCAGTGAGTTTATTGTATTTCAGTCCCTTTAGTGTAAAGTCTTAGAAAACTTACTGTAGCACTTCAGTTACCATGTTCAAATTAAGGGTGCATCTACACAGCAGAGCTTAATTTGAAATAAGCTAAGCAAATTGAGCTACGTCAATTGTGTAGCTAATTTCGAAATAGCTTATTTCGAAATTGAGAGTGTCTACACAGCACTTATTTTGAAACAGAGCACTCTTCCTTTGACTTCCCTTACTCCTTATACAATGAGGGTTACAGGAGTCAGAGTAAGAAGTCCTCCAGCTTCACAGTATTTTGACATTATTTCAACATAACTACCGGCTGTGTAGATGCGGACTAAGTTATTTCAAAATATTGCTAGTTATTTTGAAAAAATGTTTCTGTGTAGACATACCGAGTCACTATAGTTCGTCCAAATACTATACCCACACTAAGCTCAGATTTTCCACTTTTTGCATTAGATACCTTTAATTGTTTATATTTGTATGAGTTTTAATGAGGGTTGAAAATATTTAATTATGTGTGTATGCTCCAAACTCCAATTTTTTAAAATATATATGCGTACACATACACACTATTATTCAAGACATGGAAAATCAAAATTATCCACTAACCCTAATTAATTTGTAGGAGATATCAGATTCTGTTCTCTGGCTATGTAACCATCTCTGCATTTTTGGTTGTGTGTTGCATCCAAACCAGAAGGATCCTTTTTCCTGGGTCTAACTGGACATGTTCTATGATGATAGAAATATTGCAAAAATGGCTAGTTTGATTTCCTACACTACAAATCCTAGACTCTATACTTAATCCAGATGCAAACTGCACCCTCCTTTTCTCTCTAGTTGTTAATATTTCCAGACAGTTTTAATTATTATATAGTATATCTTTGGCTGCACATGCAAGCAGAGTACCTTTTCTTTCTTATTTTTCTTAATATGTATCTTTTGATCTCCTATGCTTTTGCCTTTAAATTTGACTTGGTTGTGATTGCAACATCTAATCTTTCACCTAGAGACACACAAAGCCATTCCTTTTGAGAGCAGTGAGTGCTAAGTGTATTCTCTAAATTGGCTGGCAGGGAACGTTGCCCAGGCAATGCATTCAGTGACCCGCTGCTGAGTGAGTATCTGCAATGCACATTAATTCCTCCAACCTGCAAGTTGAGAGCTCTGAGTCTTCTATATTCTGCAATGCATGGAATCCATGCCTGTTGCACTGTAGGGACAGATGATTTAATATTTAAAACCACAGGGATTTTACTTTGCTTTTCTATTTTTATGTATTGGTTAATTTATTATTAGAGAATAGAAATGAGTTTCTGAATCACAGGGAACATTACAGAAGCAAATGTGGGAATGTATGACTGGAAATTACTTTTTAAAAAGGGATTTCTTCATGCTGATCATACTGTATCTGGTAGCCTGAGAGCTTTGCTATATTATCTTCTAGTACCCCAGAGTCAGAGAAATTATGGAGAGAAAGGTTATGTCCACTATTAGTGCAGTGAGGAAAAAATACACACAAGTGGGTAGAACATATTTGTTTTATAAATAAAGAGTTTTTTTCAACAAATTATGTGATGTTTCTGATTATGTAGATTCAAGGTTGGTATTGGAAGCATCCAAAATGTGATATTTGTCTAACAAATAAAAATAAAACCAAGAGAAAAAGAAAAGAAATGGATAACTCACATTCTAGCCAGAATAGAGTCTCAGAGTTAGAGTCAGATTACAGACAAAAATAATTTATTTTGAAGATATTCAGTCTCATTCTGAAACAGCAGCAAAGTCATTCAAGACTTGCCAGTTCATCATTTGGGCCTGTATTGCATTCTTATTACCTCATTTTAACATGTTTTACAGCGACTCTGTTTTTCCCAAG
Source organism: Rafetus swinhoei (assembly GCA_019425775.1). NCBI lineage: Eukaryota > Metazoa > Chordata > Testudines > Trionychidae > Rafetus > Rafetus swinhoei. The sequence goes on from CM033427.1 coordinate 65,193,437, forward strand.
GGTTACCACACTAGGTGAAGGCTAAAAGGCAGCTTTCATTATAAAATGTTCATTGAAAGTGAACAAAAATAATAACGATGGATCTGGGAAAGGAATATGTTGCCAAACATTTTGGTTTTGTTCAGTGCATTACAATGGATTCATCTTTTAACACTTTGGCTTCAGCTCAGAACTGAAAGGCGTACTTAGGGATTTAAGGCTGTATGAGGCAGGTAGAAATCAGAATGATCTGACTGGGATTCTAGAATAGCGATTGTAATGCCTCAGAATAATCCTCTCTGTGTTTCTAACCACAACTTTGCTACAATCAAACTAGGCTCAGTCCCAAAAGACTCTACTCTAAGAACTGATGCTTGCTGACATAGGACATGTAGGGCTTAATCCAAAGCCCACTAAAGATAACAAGAGTCTTTTTACTGAGTTCAGATCCGTTCCTTAGAGATTTGCAGTTATTTCATTGGAAGACCTTTAGCAAAGCTGGATAAATAAAGCTTCTTATTCTCTAAGTCAACTAAGTGGTATTAATGGAAGACTTTTTGTTAGTTTTGACACAACCATGACATATTCTTCTTTTGACAAGATACAAGGAATCAAATACCATTTGTGTTGGTTATTTCTTTGTTTCTATATATGAAAGTCATTGCTATGTGTAAACCTTGGCCTTTTGTCTGTTTTATCTATTTAATGATGATAGATATATTTGTCTTCTATAGGCAGTACATTATAGGCAGAGCTGGTAGCTTTGAATCTTGTTAAAAAGATTGTGATTAATAAATAGTGTGAATAGAACATAAAACAAAATATTAACTCAAAAACTTGCATATATTTGATTAAATTGTTATTTTAAAGAAAGGAGGTAAAAGTACTGAAGTTTAAATAAAATTAGAGGATCAGCATCTGGCATGAAAGTTGGTAAAAGGCAAACCCATTTGTGAACTATGAGCCATTAGTCATGAAGTTTGAGAAAAAACAAAATAAAAATGCTGAGTTTATCTACTTCTGAAATATTCAAATTTAGAAAAAATTGCAACACCAACAAAATATCTAATTTCTGCATGACTACTGGCTACAAAGTTACAGTACCGGATTCCCACATATGATTGGATCATCAGCCAAAAATTAGAGAGATGATAGTCACTAACAATTCCTTGACCTTCCTTAATACTTGAACAGCTCCCTTCGTAATACCCCACCTCCCAATGCCATCTCTTTTTTCTCTCCCTGAAGTGGAACCTCTGTCATTACAGTATTTATCATATCAGTAACCCTCATAAATTAATAGAATGCTCTATATTTGCAATATCACAAACATAAAAAGTACATTAAAAGATTAAGGTTGTAAAGTCAAGCACTCAACAATTAGGACAGATGCCAGTATTAAGACTGCATGTATAAGCTTAACTTGGCTTTTTTGTTTTGTGTTCACATTACGATACAATCTGGGTTGTGGGGGTGAGCTGAGGGGAGCACTGGGATTAGCTGTGCAAAGAATCTAGGATAAAAAACCAGGGAGGGATGAGCCTTGGAAAATGAGCTAGAGAGGGGATGATTGAATGAGGAGCCTGTGGAGAATTTAAGTGATTTGCCTAGCATCACAAAGGAAATCTCTGTTGGAGAGGGACAGAATCCATTTCTCTGAAACAGCATTAGACTGCCATAACCATGAGACCTTTCTCCCTCTCTTTGCTGTTCCCTGCCCATCATCCTATGCACTCTACAACTTCTGCAATAAATGAGGCAAGAGTTTTTCAAACCACAGCTTTTCTCACATCTATCTCTCCTTCTCACTCCTGGCAGTGCTCTCCCCCTATAGGTTTCCAGTCCCCTTGCTCAGCCTCCCATCCCTGGCTCCCAGTCCAAGTATCCTTCAGAAAGTCCCTGTCTCCCTTCATCCCTCCTAGCTCCCAGTCTCCCCTGCAAACTCCCAGTAAGAGTCTCTGTCCCTAGCCCAGCTTTTCCAGGCTCTGTGTTCCAAACGTCTCCATTTCTCCCCCCTTCAGGTCTTGTCTCCTTTGCATTCGAATCAGTTAGGTTCCTCCACACATCAGCAGGGGTACTGATAGCACAGGAGAGACATTTCTACTCTTAATTTCAGTGCCTGGCCTCATCCTGATCTGAAGCAACAGAGAGCATCAATTATAGGGAAAGTCCAGCTTTGCCCCTGTAGAACTGGAGTAGAGCATTCTCAGGGCATGTCTACAAAGCAGGCAAAGTTGAATTAAGATACACAACTTCAGCTACGTCAATTGCGTAGCTGAAGTCTAAATAGCTTAATGTGGCTTTTGGCATCTACACAGCAGGAAGTCAAAGGAAGAACACTCTCCCTTCAAGTATCAGAGGGGTAGCCGTGTTAGTCTGGATCTGCAAAAGCGACAAGGAGTCCTGTGGCGCCTTATAGACTAACCGATGTTTTGGAGCATAAGCTTTCGTGGGCAAAGACCCACTTGGTCAGATGCACGTAGTGGAAATTTCCAGATGCAGGTATAAATATGCAGGCCAGAATAAGGCTAGAGATAACGAGGTTAATTCAGTCAGGGAGGGTGAGGCCCACTTCTAGCAGCTGATCTGAAGGTGTGAACACCGAGAGAGGAGAAACTGCTTTTGTAGTTGGCTAGCCATTCACAGTCTTTGTTTAATCCTCAGATGATGGTGTCAGAAACTTCTGAGCTACAGTTCATCTGCAAATTTGACACCATCAGTTTAGGACCAAATTTGACCAAATTTGGGCAGATTTTCACAGAAACAGCAAGAGGCACATTCCTGAAAGAAGGTCCACCTTCTTCCATCCTTGTTCCAAAACATGGGGGCATTAAATTGTAGTTTGTAATTGTACGATCTATAGATGTGTAATGCTATACATTGAAATGGGAGAAAATAACTATTAGCAGCTCTCAGAAAAATAGAGTTACAGTGGACATTAAAAATAAGCTGTCAAAAGAAATGTAACTAAAAAGCAACAGATTTCAAAGCTAACCATGTAAACTGTAAAGGCTCACTTGTGAATGTTACGCTATTTAATAATTTATAATCACGTACTATTATTGCTCATTTAATATAGACTTTATTTACCTATGTCTATGCACTTGTGTTGCATTTGTCATCAGATTTCTATTGCAAATTTGATTTTACTGGTTGGCTGAATTAATTTGTTACTTGTACATCATTTTTTAATGCTGCCAGCAGTTTACATGTTATCTTTATTTGAGTATTGAATGCCAGCAGGCGGTCATCATTATGTTATCCTACATTTAAATAATTGTTAGTACCTAGAGCATTTCTTACAGGAAACTTTAAAAAAAAATCTAAATAAATAAATAATTTATCAAATTCAGAGGATTGTCATACATTCCGGTGATCTTTCACAATGTATGCACATTTACTTCATGTAACCTCAACTGTCAGGTGTTTTATGATGGAAATTAGCTGTCTTTTTATAGTGTTTTAAAGTGATGTTCATTATCTGAATGTTGCCTATTATATTACTATTGCCACAGGACTCATGAAATACTCTGAAGCATATTCAGTACTAAGATTTAACTCCTAGTCCCTGTCATTTTCTAGACCACCATTCAAGGCTTCGCCATGAGCTGCCATATGTGCTTGTGCAGGGTAGTATGGTTACTTAATCCCCTGTATGGGCTGTGTGCATCTGTCCCCAGCCTGGGATGCTGGATTAATTTTGATAGTGAAGGTGCTGACAGCCATTTAACCACACTGTAAACCTTGCATATGATGGAAATCACTTCTAGCCAAAGAGTGCCATAGCATCCCCAACACCTTTATTTCTAGCAATTGTGTTCGGTAGCAGGGCCAGCTACCTTCTAAGTGCACACTCATGACAGCGGGTAACATCCCTTTTCATGTTAGCTCCCCTCTTGCAGGCCTTTTACAAGCTCCACATGGTTTAATTTGTGGCTTACAGTGTCCCCAGTTGGGACTAATTTAATAATGGAAATGGTTCAAACAATCATTGGAGTCCCAACACAAACATCCACAGCCATCAGGGCTGTCCTTATCGGCAGAATATGCAGCTACGTAGGGCACCCAAAAATTTAATGTCCACTCACTTGCTTCTTCCTATCTCTGTTCTGTGTATTTTCTTCCTCTGGAGAGGATCTAGTTAACTTAAAACTGAAAAAGCCTATCAGACCTATTAGCAGAACACTGAAGCTGTGAAAAAGCCATTCAAGTGGTAATGAAGCCATTTAACAGGCATTTGCCAACTGCAGGTTGATATACACTATATTTACTTGCCTGGCAATAGGTACTGGCGATTGCAGTTCCCGTTGGCCGCAGATCACTGTTCCCAGCCAATGGGAGCAGCAGGAAGTGGTACAGACTGAGACATAACTTCCTTCAGCTCCCTTTGGCTGGGAACAATGATCCATGGCCAACGGGAGCTGTAATTGCTGGTACCTGCAGCCATGCAGGTAACTATAGCAGCTGGGGCCCACCAGGAGCTAACACTGGCAGACTGGATCTTGCACACGGGCCAGTATTTGATCACCCTGGTATATACTGTCAGTTTCTGAATTAACTGTGTTAGTCTACAGACCTTAGTTTAAAAATTGCATTAAAGTATTTCGTTAATGTGTTGAAGATTATAAAATCACATCTCTAAAAAATTGTCATCTCCCCCAGGCTGTTGTCAGGTATAGGGGCCTAGGGGCCACCTGTTTAATAGTACTTCATCGAGCCCCATAAGTCCTAAAAATGTCCTTGATGGCCATAACTCAAAAGTTCACACTCAGTTTTTCTATCCCACTCAAAGTTCTTCTTCTGTCCCAGTCTGCTTCACCCAAAATTGCCACTCAGCTTTTTAATGGCTGGAGTTCAGCCCTCTGGCCCTACCCCTGTTAGTCACACCCTGTTTCCTTCCCCTGTTAGTCATACCCTGCAGCTTTCAAACCCTCTGACACAAGCTCTTCTCTACCAGATCTTTCCTGCAGTTTCTTGGGCTTCAGCCTTCACTGCAGCCACCTGCTATCTTTTATAAGGAGTCACCTGATTCAAACCACGTGCTCCTATTTAGTAATCAGAATTGGCTGGCCTCAGGCCCTGAAGTCCTTATGGGACATGTCACCCTGTTACACTCCCTTCTCAGGGAGCATTGGCTCCATTCCACCCAATGTGCTAAGCTGGTATAGAGTGGGATGGACTAACAGGTAATGTCTGGAGCAACTTGTTTTTCTAAATGTAGCAAAGACAGAGGAAATTATGGCTCCCAAGGGCCTGTTGCCCCTTATTTATTAGCAGCTGCCTGAACTAATTCACTGGAAATTTGGTAGGAATCTTGTCTTTTATATTGGCTGGACATGCTGTTCCAACTCACCATTTTGTTGACAGACACCGGTAGTTTTGCTTGAAAGACCTACCACTCACCTTTCTGAAAATTACACAGGGCTGTTTATTGATATACACATTCCCATGCAGCTCAAAGATGGCCAATGATGAGACTTCAGGAAAGCTTCAAGCATCTTCCATTCTGTGACCACTTGCAATATTATATTTGCATGGAGAATAAAAAGGCAGTGTCAGGAGATGAGTCTGGTGCCCATCTGCTACTGTGAAAGCTTAGCATTTACTCTGAACCATAGATGAGTTTGTTGGTCAGGTCTGATGCCCACTGCATTAGATTCTCTGCATCTGCATTGTCGTCAGGATATTCTCAATGTGAAATGAAGTGGCCACAGTAGATGGAGGGACATGGAAAAGGGAGCAGAGTGGTGACTGGTGAGTTCATTGAGGGATGCCTATAGACATTAATCAGTGTAAGCACATTCACCTTTATTGCTTGCCATTTTATGATATTATTGGGCCCAGATGTTGATATAGTGACAGTGGATAGATTTTATGTAAAGAAGATGATGTCCCATATTGCTAGTGAATGTGATAAGCATCCAGAGCATAGCCTGGAACCGAAAGTTTCATGCTGGTGATGATTATCTTCTGAAGTAAGATTACATATGCGTCAAGGTTTGTAACGAGTTGGAGGAAGACATCTTGCTTTGCTGCCAATAACCCCTTGATATTGAAATGCAGCATCTTGAGAATTGTCTCCAGCACTAGGGTTTTTGGCACTGACCCTAAAAGGGGCCCCACTGGAGATTGTTCTTTTGAGTTGATTGTTCCTTAGACTGTGAGCCCTGGTCTACACTAGGGAGTTATTTTGAAATAACTCCCCTTATTTTGAAATAACAAGCAGCGTCCACACTACCAAGCCCGTTATTTCAATATAAGGAGCTGGTTATTTCAAAATAATAATGCCTGCTTTCCACGAGAATAGTGCTTATTTTGAAATAGTTATTTCATGAGTTATTATTTTGAAATAAGTTATTTTGAAATAATTTCCTAGTGTAGACATGCCCTGAGCCTGATTTTGCATTTGTCTACTTTTATTTTGCTTTGCACTACTTACAGGGGACACCATGAGAAGGTAATATATCCATGAGTAGTTCTCAGAGGTAATTAAGTTCTCTCAAGTTTTAAAATTTGCTGGTAATGAACAGAAGGCCTATAAGATAAGGAACCTGGATAAAGCTGGAGAGAGAAAGTTACAAAGATGGAATTTACTCATTCTAGCTGAAAAGACTAACAGACCATCAAAAAAGTTTATGGAGATTCCAGCATTGGCAAAAAGGTGTTTCCAGTCACTATAAATGGTACTGCATCCCTGCTAGTGGCTAATGACCATACACAGAACTTTAGTAAATCTTTTAGCGGTACAGTCAAAACTGAGGTTGCAGAGAAGTGGCAAGCTCCTAGTACAGATTTATGTTGATGGCTCCTTTTTCAGACAAAGAGGTTGACGAGGTCTTAAAGCTTAAGAGACTGGAAAAGGCTCTAGGTCTTGATTATATTCATATGGAGATATTTCATTTAGTCCCCAAAGCTGGCTGCTTCCTCAACTATTTCTAGGACAATTACTTTCCAAAATCTTATGCAGGGTAAAGGCTGTAGTCATTCTGAAACTAGGAGAACTGCTAGAAGATCTCAGGAGTTGATGACCCATCTTTCCTTTGTGTCATATATACGCTTATGGAGAGATTGATTCTGAGATGCATCAAAGAAGTTATTGAACAACAACTGCTTTTTGTTGGGCTGGCTTCAGATGAGTTTGATATACCCAAGATCACGTAATTTGCCTAACACATTATATCAAAGATGCCTTCAAGAACAGTAAGAAAGTTGGTGCTATTTTGATGCATCTGTCAGCTGCATATTGATACTGTTTGGAATGTGAATCTGACTGCCAACTTATTGCTGGATTAGGCAGGATCTGTTTTAGTTCCTCTCTTTTTTTCAGCATATTGTCTTACAACCTAACAGCTAAGGTCAATAAGTATGTATATGCAGATCCACATCTGCAAGATGGGTGGTGGTGCTTTACATGATATTGAAGGATCACTCATGCAGCATCTGAATACTCTGGCCACTTACCTCAGCCAAGACCTACACTGAGTCTACAACCATGACCACAACCTACCATCTGAATAATGGCTTGGTCAATCAGCCCCTTACAGTTTGTGTTCAGGATTATCCACTCTCTTTCCAGCTAGCTATCACATATTGAAGAGTCAAATGGCAGTCTAACATGCCAGTCTACCCAGAACACTTGAAGAACAGATTACATCCCACACTGTCTTGATCCAGGGGCTACTAGGATCCTCCTAGGGAACAGAGGCAAATGTTTACAAACCTCAGACATGGCTCTGGTATTTACTCAAGTTTCCACTGTGCAGTAGGTTGGACGAGTCACCATATGCATCTTGTTGATTTGGAGTTGATCACAGCCATCCACTTTATTAGTGGTTGCCTTAGCTACATATTAAAACTAATTTGGCTCTCCCAAAAACGTTAACCTTAAAACTACATCGAGGGCTATGAGAGAAGAAAATGAACTGCTGAACACAAGGTTGACAATAGTTCTAAGAAGTGCAAATAAGCAATGTACATTTCCTACAAGAAGAACTGCCCACCTGCAGAAGAAAATATCTAGACTTAGAGATGCTGCTTACTTGCCCATGCCTGAGTTTGTGATATCCTTTTGTGGCAGCTGTTCATGCACTCCTATCACATGCTGGTGGCTCAGTCTTGGATAAACAAGGACATATCAGGGTTGACAGCTACTGCCTTGCAGAGTGGCATCAACTCTGGGACAGAAGCAGGCAGTCTGATGAATTTTAGAAGCCCTAACTTCCATTCACCCAGTTTGCCACCCAGGATGTAGGCCCTGGACTAGGCTGCTGATTGGAACAGCCAGAAATTTGCACGGAAATTTCGCTTAGCTGAGATTTTGCAGCATGACTGCAGGGCAGAAATATGTATGGTCATTGGTCAAGCATGTAGTGGAGGAAGGCATAGTTAGAAAATAGGAGGGTAGACTACAACATCTTGCTGTTCTTGATGATGCAGCAGTTAAATTACTGAACAATCTGTATATCATCTTGTGATCCATACAAAAGAAAAGAACTCTTATTCTGGGTTTGTACTGACTCGAGGAAGGAAGATCTACTTTTGGGGTTTGTATGTATGTAAACAAAGTATATTTTCCTTAGTTATGACAAAGAATATGCAGAATTTAAAATTTTATAACAAAACTAAGCCTTGATTTTAATGGGCTATTGCCTTTATAAGAATTCAGGATAGGTGAGTTTAGGTGAGCAAGAGGCATTTTAGTTTACTTATAAATACAGTGCACTTCTTGCATGAATTGTTCCATATTACATTAGCATTAAAAAGTAGAACAATCCAAGATATGGTGTGAGAAATTATTTAAAAAATCCCAATATATCCCCCTAATACTTTTGTTTCCCCTATCAGGGCTGGCTTTAGTCATGTCTTAGTTTTATAATTTAAGGGTTATTAATGGTCTTACTTTACTCTTCAAAACTTTTAATTTATTTTAGTTTTTACAAACACACAGAAATCACATATAAAATTACAAATAAGCACTAGAAGACAAGGGCTTTTCTAATGTTTATTCTGTGTAATCATCTGCAAAAATAACAGGAGAGACAAAGATTGTCACATAACTGCTTCCAACTGGAATCTGGAACAATGAGTGTTTTAAAAATCAATGTTGATGATGCTTGCTTCTTATAGATTAGGCCAGTTTAACTAAGCAATATTGGTGTTCAAAACCTAGTCAGCTGGAAACCAAATTAATATCAACAGCAGGTGGCAGTGCTAGCAAAGCTTGTTTGTCTATGTGTAATCAGCCAGGTCTGGGAATATGACAGCTCTCAAGTCAGAAGCGAGTTAATTTATTTTGCACAGAGCCAAAGTCATATGACATCTTAGTAAATGCTTAACTAGACTCTAGTTAAGTTGTTTCAGAAGTTATTCGAGCTGAAAATTTCGACTGATAAGGTTAGGTGCATATATTTTCAAGACTTTTTATCCCAAGTCTTTCTAACAGGTTTCTGTTGATCAACTGTATCTATAAAATGCTAGGTTTGGTTTGTTGCTTGTTTTTAAAGTATGATTGTTTTTTTAACTCTGGAAGGAAGTGAAAATTCAAAAATAATCAGAGCTTGGGTGAGGGGTTTGGTCCACAGAGCCATGGGTCCAACCTGAGCATGCGCGTTTCTGTTTTTAACCTGTAATAGAGCTCTGGGAGCCTAAGTCAGTTGACCTGAACTCTGAGACATGCTGCCTTGGGCCTCTTACTTTTTTTTCCTCAATGTGCCTGTACCCTCTGTGTCTACAGGCAGGGTTCATTACATGCATGTGCATTACTAGTATCATATATATATAGTAACCCAATGTCTGTGACTCTGTAACAGTGTAATGCTTGGGGTTGCCTCTGGGCGGCACTGTTGCCTCTGTAACGTCCTTCGCCTCCAGCCGTGGTGCTCGGCTGACTTCTGCGCCGCTCAGCAGGGGTTGCCACGCGGGAGCAAGCGGCACAAGCGGCCGTTTGGGCTCCGCAGTTCCCATGCAGCATGAGGATGTTGCATGGGGACCGCGGAGCCCAAACAACCACTTGTGCTGCTTGCTCCCACGCGGCGGCCCGGCTGAGCGGCGCAGAAGTCAGCCGAGCACCACGGCAGGAGGCGAAGGGGGGTGGGGCGGTGACATACATGGCCAGGGGGCGGGGCCTGGACGAGCATGCATCCCCAACGGAGACAGAGAGGAGGTGGAGGAGAGTGGAGGAGACGAGAACGGAGGAGGCAGGAGGCGGAGGAGAGCTGGGGGGGGGCGGGGAGGCATTAGGAGGAGGAGAGAGAAAAGAGAGATGGAGCGAGAGACCAGAGGCTCAGGAGAGAAGAGCAAGATAGAAAGGGAATAGGACGTGGAGGAGAGACCTGAAAATCCCGTCTTATGACGGGCTATTGGCTAGTATTTCTATATTAATTAAAACATGTATTTTTCCTTGTGTGTGCGTAGAGAAGCAAGAGTATCATGGGCATCTCATTGGTGAGAACTAGGAATAATGTGATGGAGTTAACACCCCTCTGGCATTCGCCAGGCAGTTCATTCCTCTCAGACCTGTTGACGTATGCTCTCTGCTAAAACAGGTAGCCATCCCTTTTATAAATCACAGCCAAGAGGACTAACAAATTCCTTTTTAAAAACTGAAAGCTGATTTTCTAATGTGATCAATTAACTCGACAAACAAGAGGCCTTGAAATGGGCTAATAGTTTTATGCCTTGATTTAGCCCTGTTTTAGTAACTGACAATAGGTTGTGGCAAGAAAAGTGTAACAAATGCATACTTTATAAGAAGAATTGTTTCTAAATTGAAAATCTTTCAAGGTTTTCTCCATAAGGTGTCAGCACTGGTCTTTAAAGTTAATTAATTTTCATATTGAATTCAGTTTTTCAAATAAGTTTGATAACAAAACTTATTATGAATGGTAATAAACACAGTGTAATTGGCCCCTGATAGTTCATATGTAATGGTGATTTACAGAAGTAAAATGAAAAGACAGGCAAATCACCATGTCACTGAAGAGGCTTAGGGCATCTTCAAAACTAAGCTATCATGCCTCAAAAAGTCAGACTTTATCAAGTTTGGCCTGTGGTAATCTATGTTTTAAATTAAAGCACAGCTCACGTCAGATCAATATAATGAATTGATTTGTACACATTTCAAGTAGGACTGCTTTCTTTGGATTTTGAGTATTGAATGTGCACTGCAGTTAAAGCATCTTTTCTGCATAATTAGATCTATATTTGTTGGCTTTTTCATTGAGTTGAAACTGAGTTTAAAAGGCAGAAATGTAAGTTAAAGCAAAAATTATGCATTCCCATTATTTAGCCTTTCTTTAAGGCATTGAGATTTTTTTCTGTGAAAAATAAAAGATGGAAAATTGAATATCCGGTGCTTTGATTTAATTTGCTAGACCTCTTTTTAACTGTTTCAAGTTTGGATGCAGGTGAGCAGAGAGCCTCTTTCAATGCAACTGCCAATGTGCCCAAAGGAACATTTTGCTGCTTTGGTGGTCAGCATCTCTCAGGCTCTTTTGGAGCAGTGATGCCTTTGTTTAGAGATAGAGCTCTGTATAGTAACATGATACAATTTTTACACACAGTACTATGAGATAAACAATGGCTAGTAAAGGGATGACTTCTCTTTTAGGGATTATGGAAAGATTTAGGTGTGGGTCTCCTGTAGGGGTAAAGGGATTGTAGGATTAGATGATATGGATGACAGTATTAATTGGTATAAAAAGACAACAGACAGAGGAAAGTGGAGGAAGATACCACATGCGAACAAAGGGACGACTGACACATATGTAGTACCTTACTTTTCTAAAATTTGTTTTCCCTGTCACCCAGAAAACAAGAAAAAAAATAAGGTTGGGATATATATACACATATATAGTGAACACCTCTTCTCACACATGGTCTGATGTCTATACTGTCTGAGCCTTTGTACTAGAATTTATTTCACAGGAACACTTATCAGCTCATCGGTTAACTGTGTACATGGTTACACTTTCACATCCCTATCACTGACTGTGTACAAAGATTTTTAAAATTCTCCCCCACCAGCTAAGGGAGAATTTCTCTGGCTCAGGCCAGCATAAGACAGCTTTAAGCTGTTTTACAAGTCCTCCTTGTTTAGGAGAGTTGCTAGTGTGAGACCATACATGGTTTGGTCATCATTCTGGGATGCATTAACAGGAGTATTGTGAGCAAGACATGAAAAGTCATTCTTCCTCTCTACTCTGCGCTGATTAAGCATCAACTGGAGTATTGTGTCCAGTTCTGGGCACCACATTTCAGGAAAGATGTGGAGAAATTGGAGAAGGTCCAGAGAACAGCAACAAGAATGATTCAAGGTTTAGAAAACATGATGTATGAGGGAAGTCTGAAAGAATTGGGCTTGTTTAGTTTAGAAAAGAGAAGACTGAGAGGGGACATAATAGCAGTTTCCAAGTATCTAAACAGATGTTACAAGGAGGAGGGAGAAAAATTATTCTCCTTATCCTCTGATGATAGCACAATAAGCAAAGGGCTTAAATTGCTGCAAGGGAGGTTTAGATTGAATATTAGGAAAAACTTCTTAACTGTCAGTGTGGTTAAGTACTAGAATAAATTGCCTCATGAGGTTGTGGAATCTCCATCACTAGAGATATTTAAGAGCAGGTTACACAGACACCTGTCAGGGATGATCTAGAATAGTGCTTGGTCCTACCATGAGGGCAAGGGGCTGGACTTGATAACCTCTTTGAGGTTCCTTACAGTTCTAGTTTTCTATGATTCTGTTCTAGGATGCTTTGGGTTGCAGCAGGCTTGGCCAAAGAGTTTGTGGGGCCCAAGGCAACATGCTGACAGTGGCTGCACCGCACAGCTGGGCAGCTCCCAGCCAGGGCAGCCAGCAAGTGGCCAGGCAGGCGAGTGCTGGACAGTGTGGGGCCCGGAAGGCATGGGGCCCAAGGCAGCCACCTTGCTTACCTTGCCCTAAGGCTGAGGCTGGGGTGCAGGATTGCTGTAGTGTACAGCAGCGGCTACACTAATGATCCTGACCAGCTTGATGGTATAAGGGTGGCTTGAAGCCACCTTTACTTCACCTCCACCTTAGCTGTGTTTGTTTGGGCTGCCCCTCTGGTGTACCACACATAGTCTCACTAATAAATGAGTATTTTTAGAATTACAGTAGTATTGTTTGTTTAGTAAGTATAGTTTCTCTTTTGCTCCTTATTTTCTTTCTCTGAGATGGATTTATATACTCCTGTGATTAACTAACTTTGTATTCCAGATGTATATCAGAAAATCCAAGATACTTGAATACCTATTTCACCTGTTAGGAGAATCACAGTTCGCAATTCTATGGTGCAATCTACAAAAAAAATTGGTCTTAAGCATATTATAGCATGACCTCACTGAATGTTCTGGGCTTTTAGGTGAAAAATAACTAAGAAAGCCCTTCTTTGATTATAGATGAACAAATATTGTGTTAATCTGGAAATGGAGTCTGTGACCTCCATTAAAAATAGCATTCTTACCAATGCACACACAACCTGCACATTAATACCATTGCTTCCAGCTACTTATATTAAGGTGTTGCTGACATAATTAAAAATCATCTTCTAAATGTGCTCAGCGGTTGTATTGCACACACTACAGTAGAGCTAGAACACATAACAAAACAGACACAGATATGTTAACAAAAGCTGAATGCTGATGTGGGTGCTGAAATCTTGACAACAGAATCCTCTTGAATACCTAGGAATATAAATTTGCCACTAGAGGGTGCACTATGGCCAGGTATTGCAAAAAAGAACTAACAATGCTCCTTGGATGTTTTGTGAGGATCTGAGAAAGACATGTCTGAGGAACCCTAAATGTTTAACATTTCATGGGGCAGTCAAAGGTTTCCAGAGAATTTCTCTGAGCATCTGTCTGAGCATACAGCAGACTATATTTGGAGCAACTTTAATGTTAGCTTTCTTTCACAGTTTCTTCTGAAAAACAAGTTGTCATTGTGTTCATTCTTGCAGATCTAAAATATGTTTGAAACTCTTTAAGATTGTAGCATCAATGAAGAGCTGAATTTACACTTTGATAGTTTTAGGTATTGCTTGTTTTTACAATCTGAACCTTGTAGGATTATTGGCTGAACTACAAGTAATCCCAGCAAATTCACTTACATTTTACATTTTACCATTGACTGAAGAAAGCTTTAAGAAGAACGTCACTTCCCTGGGGAGTAGAGATTAGGTGCACTATCGAAGCAGGGAGCATTTGGTAGCATTGGGAATCAAAGGATAAAATAAGTGAGGCAGAAGATTATGTATCATAAACAATTCTGATTTGAAATTTTCAAGTACTGAAAGATTGTACAGTCTAGTTCTTTTAATCTGTTGGGTGAAATCCTTATGCTTGCTCCAGACTCTGCGTGCTGCTCAAAAAAGTCCAGAGACCTATAAAGAGGCCCTAAAAGTCCCCAGCTGAAGAGTTGGGATTCCCCCAGTGTAGAAATTGTAGAGACCAGCCATTAAGCTGCATTCTGAGAATCTTTTTGCAAGCCCTAGCAATGGGAGGAGCCTGGCAGGGTGGGGCTGGATGCAGAAGTGATGCATTGGGGGTGCAGCATACAGAACAGCTGTGATTCCAAGTATAGTGCTGTGGCCCATAGGGCAGTTAGAGGAGGCTTTTGTAACTTAAACTGGCCCTAGAGGCTGTCTCAATTAAGCTGGCGGCCTTTTCACCCCCAGAGCATCCCAGTATATCTTAAATTTACCTTTGTCCTGTCTTCCCTGGGGCTGTGGGTTCTATTTTGCACCTCTTAAGGTGTGTCTAATTGCAGCTGGGAGCATGGTTATACTCAAGTGGCTAGTGCAAGCTACTCCCAGCTATGCTGCTATTTTTCATGCACTAAATTAACCAAAGATAGCATGTGCCTAGCATGCTCTGTGAAGCATAACAGCAATGTGGATACTCTTTTAGGGTGTGTCTACACTGCGCCGTCATTTTTAGATAACTAGCATTATTTCGAAATAACAATGTGAGCGTCTACACAGCCATTTCATTATTTCAAAATAATTTCAAAATAATGGACGGCTTGTTCCAAAATCTGTAAACCTCATTCTATGAGGAATAAGCTCGTAGAATAGTTATTTTGAAATAAGGCATGTGTAGATGCTCCACTTCTGCTATTTTGAAATAACTCCTCGCCAGGGCCATTCTAAATTATTCCTCCCCAGTGCCTCCTGGTGCTCTAAATCGAAATAGCACATCTACATTAGGGAAGCCTGCCTCAGACTAATTTTGAGGCTTCTCTGCACTGTAGATGTACTGTTTTGAAATAAGCTATTTTGGAATAACTATTCCGGAATAGCTTATTTTGAAATAAGCGTGCAGTGTAGACGTATCCTATGAAGGTCCCATGAAGATCATCATAGAATCCCATCATTAGCTCTAGATTTTAAAATAATTCACTTTTAATTCTTCTGACATATTGGTCTGGATTCAGAGGAGCAGGTAACAAATATATGTTAATTTTACCAACGATTCCAGTTTAACAAGTATACTACTTACTACCATGACTATCCAAGTGATTTCAATAAGACGTCATTTGATAATAAGCGTTCACAGGATTGTGCCCTTCATGATGAAGAACCAGATTTTCAAATGAGCTCCGACCCCAAAAACTCTCACTGAGGATACTTTTGGCCAATCTTTAAGGGTATAAGGTTGTCTCGGCAAGGAAGTCTATTGTATAGATTTAATTGAATAGCAGTACACAGGCGTAGGTGCTTTGATCCTTTTTAACATTTATCTGAACTTAAATTTGTGTTCCAAAAATATCTCTCTGCCTCTTTTTTATTAAAAAAACACAATAAAAATGTAATCCCCCAATTACCTGCATTCAGCCTTTAATGAAAAATAATGTTGCTAATTCATTAAAATATAAAGAAAAGAAAAATCTTTTTTTAATCCTTGGATAAAGCTGGTCCTAAATGTCATGTTGAATCATGGGGGTTTTGATCATGTTGGGTTTATTGAAGGCATTTTCCTACTTAATTTTTTGGATTTCTTTATAGGTCACTGCAGGTGTCAAAGTTTCGTATTTTCTTCATTTTTTGACAACTAAAATTCTCTCTGGAAGAAATTAGGTAGGTACTGAGCCAGCCCTAGGATATGTGAATTCTGTGGTTTCCTGTTGTGGGGCAAGTACACACTGTCATCTTTTGGGCCATGGGGAAGGACGTTATAGCCCCAACGCTGAGTCCCATTGGCCACTCTTAGCCTCTGGCGTTATTGCCTAATGGTCAGATTCAATAGGCCTGCCCTCTCAGTCAGGCTGTGTGGCCAAACAACCAGTGGGGAACTGGGCTGCTACTCAGGATGAGTGGCAGCTACGGTAAAGAGGCCCAGACCCTCCCTTCTCCACCAGGCCCCATCCCAGAGTCCTGCCAGCAGCAAACAGATTCACTACTAGGACAGCAGTGAAACACACTGATTTTGTCTCAGTTCCACAACTGGACCAATGTCTAGTTCTCCTGAGTTACTTCCTACCCTATTTTTCAGCGCAGGTGTTCAGAAGCCTCCTAGGCCTCTGGGATCAAAATCTTCTGATGACTCCGTCCCCTCTTGGGCTTCCACAGGCAGCTGGGTATCCACCTGGGTCTCGGCACATTTAGCTTCTGCGATCTAGGGCTCTAGCATCTCCCAGGAGGGAGCCTACAATGTGCATCCTCTTTCCTCAGCAGTCCACCCAACTGAGCTGAGCTGTTCCCCCTCCTCCCCTGTTTGCCAGGGATCTTTTGTCTCCCCCCAGCTCCCCCAGACACCAGAGTCCTTTTCTGTCTTCTCAATCCCTCTGTCCCTCCAGGCTGTCAGGGGCCTTTCCCCACCTCCAGCACTGTGGCCAAGGGCTGGGGGGTGGGGTTTGGGGCAGTGGTGCTACTTATCCAGTCTGGTGGCATGAAAGATGGCAGAGCCCCAGCCTTGCTGGCCACTCTCTTGGGGCATGTCTACACTACAGAGTTTTTCCTTTTTTCAAAAAAAACCCCCTCCAGTTACATCCACTCTGCAATCATGTTCTTTTGAAAACATGATTGAAAGAACAGAGGGGTTTTTTGACATTGGTAAACCTCTTTCTACGAGGAAGAAGCCTTTTTCCGAAAGAGCTCTTTAGGAAAAAGGCGTGTGTGGATGGGTAAGAGAGAGTTCTTTCGAAAGAAGAGGAAAGAGGAAAAAGCACAGGTGCCCTGGTGGCCACTCCATCCATAGTAATCACAGCTGAAATGCGAGATAGCGTCGATTCATTGTGGACGCTATCTTTCGAAAAAGCAGATCGCTTTTTTGATGCGCTTTTGCTGTGTAGACGCTCTCTTTCAGAAGAAGTTTTTTTTGGAAGATCTCTTCCGGAAAAGCTTCTTCTGAAAGAAGCCTATAGTCTAGAGGTAGCCTTGGTGGCGTAGCTTCCCCCAGTGCTCAACCTGCAGTATAGCTCTTCCCTGTGGGCTCACTATCCCCGGTGCATACCTCCTCTCTGTGTCCCTCCCATTCCATGTTATGGAAAACAGTCCCATTCCTGGCACTTTCCGTTTTCTTGGATAAGTTAGGATAAGAGGAAGCTGCATACCAAATCTGGTCATCCTCGCTCTCCCACAAGGGTGCTATTTATGGGGGGCTAGAGGGGCAGTAGCCTCTCCCCCAAGTTTGAACCCCTGGATTTCATATTTGAGGTCTGCTTACAGCTGCATGCCCTGACTCTAGAGTCAGTTCTTAAATGCAACAGAGTTTGAGCTGCTTGCAACTTTGCCTTTTGGGCAGGAAGTTTGTTATAAAAAGAGAGAGGCAGGTGATTAAGAATAACAAAAGACTGGCCATTCAAGTAACTGAAGGATCATTAGATCATCATGATAACATTGCCAGGTATTTAAAAGATAGGAGAAAAAAGAGTAGCAATGGTTGGTGTGCTGATGGGATTTGAATTTAGACTAGCTCTGTTAAACTTATATGTTCTTGAAGAAGGGGTAAATAGGAAGGTGGCAACATTTGCAGATCCTACAAAATTACTCAAAATTATTAAGTCCAAAGCAAAGAGTTACAAAGGGATCTCACAAAACTGGGTGACTGGGCGACACAAGGGCAGATGGAATTCAGTGTTGATAAATGCAAAGTAATGCACATAGAAAAATATAATCCCAACTAACATATAAAAATTATGGGGTCTAAATTAGCTGTTACTGCTCAAGAAAGAGATCTTGGAATCTTTGTGGATAGTTCCCTGAAAACATCTGCTCAATGTTTAGTGGCAGTCTAAAAACTAACAAAATATTTGGAGTCATTAGGAAATGAATATATAATAAGACAGAAAATATCATATTGCCTCTTTATAATGTCATGATATAGCCACACCTCGGATACTGTGTGTAGATTTGGTCACCTCATCTAAAAAAAGCTATATTGGATTGGAAAGAAGTACAGAAAGGGCAACAGAAATGATTAGGGGTAAGAAACAGCTTCCATATGAGGAGAGTTTCAACTTGGAAAAGAAAACTAAAGGATGGGGGATATGTTAGATGTCTAGAAAATCAAGAATGGTGTGGGAAAATAGAATAAGGAAATCTTATTTACTCTTTCACTAATATAACACAAAAAGCTCATCCAACTAAATTTATAGGCATCAGATTTAAAACAAATTATT
Source organism: Rafetus swinhoei (assembly GCA_019425775.1). Lineage (NCBI taxonomy): Eukaryota > Metazoa > Chordata > Testudines > Trionychidae > Rafetus > Rafetus swinhoei. Next base: position 65,212,053 of record CM033427.1, read on the forward strand.
TCTTCCAAGTCAACATGTGGAACTCTTTGCCAGGAGATGGTGGAAAAACCCAAACTATAACAGGGTTCCAATAACAGCAAAAGAAGATGGGAATGGATGATGGGGGATGGATACTTTGATGATTGTCTGTTCTGTTCATATCTTCTGAAGCCCCTAGGATTGGCCACTGTTGGAAGACAGGATACTGGGCTAGATGGACCATTGGTATGACCCAGTAAGGCCATTCTGATCTTATATAGAGCCCAAATGCCCCCTACTGTCAGCCACTAGACCCTCTCCCTTTCTAGAGCTAAGATAGAGCCCAGGAGTCCTGGTATTCTCTCTCTCTCTCTCTCTCTCTCTCTCACTCTCTCTCTCCCTCCCCTCTCTCTCTGCAGTTAGTAAGAAAATAAGAACATATATATATATATATATATATATATATTACATTTTTAAGCCTAACCAGTGTCCCTTGAGTGACTTGCCATAGGATGTCAGAATGTTAATATTAGAACTGAGTGGATCTAATATGTATTTACATTTCCTTTTTTTATATAGGAATTAGATATAGTGCTTCTGTCAGCTAATTGCTAAGTTAGCCCAGCCAAAAAAAGCCCTAGGGTTTTCCAGTGCCTTGGTAGCCCTAGAAAGAGGTGATATGTGTGTAGGGGGAGGGTGTATGGAATTGGTTCCCCCCCGCCATTTGCTGCTTGGCTTGTACTAAGCATGCTCAAGGTGTGTCTAGACTACAGGGTTTTGTCGACAAAAGTGGACTTTTGTTGACAAAACTATACCTGCATCTACACTACTGCCGAGTTCTGTCGACATAACGTCGACAGAACTCGGCAGTTTTGTCGATGGCAGTAAACCTCATTCTATGAGGAATAACGCCTTTTGTCGACAGAGTTCTGTCGACAGAAGGTGTTATTGCATCTACACTGTCCTTTGTGTCTACGCTCTCATGTCAACAAAGTGGCTTGCTTTGTCAACAGAACTGGATGTAGTCTAGACGCTCTTTGTCGACAGAAGCTTTGACAGATACTGTCGACAAAGCCTCTGTCGACAAAAGCCTGTAGTCTAGACGTACCCTCTGTAAGACTGCTGAAGCTGCTGTCTTCAGTCTGCCCTCCTCATGCTTTCACTCTCTTCCTCCTCCATCAGGGCATGCACAGATCACCACCCCCACCAAAATCTGAAATGGTGCTCCTCTCTCCCCATTTAGGAGGACTTCATGAACAAATGGACTCATTGACAGACCCAGAGACAGACGGACTCACAGACAGACACACAAATCTAATATATACATAGCTAGATAAAAACCCAACCATGTAGTAGATGGTAATGACATTTAGTCATTGTCACCCTCAAGTGGGTTTGAACTTGTCACTTAGAGAAAATGGTGGTAGATGCTATTACACACCTTCCTGAGCCATTCAGTTTCCCCTGCTTTGCAGCCTGCTCTAGTTACAAAGTAGTTTTTAAAAAAACAGATGGTTAAGGACTATTAATAGTATGCACCATTTTATCAAGAGTATAGAGCAAACGGTTTTGGGGAGGGACAGAGGAAAGATCAAAGTAGGACACATACTTTCAACATTAAAAAAAAGATTGAAGTAGAATCAAGAAAATTCCTTTCCACTGTGACATTGTTTATTTCTTGCTCATTGATTTGAGAGGTCAGAGAGAGAAAGCATTTCTTGTTCTATTCTGAAAAGAATCAGTGCCTGTCCTCTTACAGTCTTTCTTTATTTTTTAAAGTTATGATTTGTGTTGAAGTGCTTTAGAGGGTGCAGAATAACAGAGAATGGAGAAAATCTGTCAGGCAAGTTATGTGGGGGAAAATAAGAGGTGGGAGGAACACCTGAATTCTCTTCTGCTGCCCACCTTTTATTCATAAACCACTTTCTGCCTTTCATCTGGTCACATCTGTTTCGTATCATTGGTATTTCTCTCACTCTTGCCATGATGAGTATCTTGTATGTTGTGCAGAGTTTTCAGTGGCAGGCATAAGATGATTCTTCCGTTAATGATGATTGACAGTGGGGAAAGACTGGCATTGCAGCTAAAAAAGGCCTGGAACCCTGAAAGACCCCCTGCAGAGGCCTCTATATGCTGCATTGATGTGTAGGGACTGTCTGATAACAGTTAGTGGTATGGGGAGAATTTCATTGGTGTGAGAGCAATGTAGAGATTGCTGCTTCTCCTCACAATGCTTGCTGTAGAAGATGTGGAGGACAAATTGAGGTCAGGACTAGTGGAAGGAGGATGAAAGTCTGAGCACTCTGGGGATTTGGACTGCTGCATAGGCAGACCTAGGGAGGTGGCTGTAAGTTAGAGTAACTTAGAATGCAGACTGAGCTGAGGTGTTCTATCTAAACCATCCTTTCCCACATATCCTTGGGCTGCCTCTCTTAAGAGGCTAGTCCAGAGTCTAGACCAAAGGGTGTCAGCCCACATGGGGAATTTTTCTCTTTGTACAGGTTGCACCTCTGAAAACTGGCACTCTCTGGTCATCGACAGAGGCTCCTGGACCAGAGAGCCCAGAAGCCTAATGACAGGATAGCCAGCCTGGGCTCCTGGCAGCAGGGTTGGCAGCCTGACTGGGCAGTGTGGGTCCAGGGCCGGAGCCCCGTGGTGGCGTACGATAAGTGAGGTTGGGGCCTGAGCCCCATGGCAGTCCCTGGAAATCCCCAGCAGTACAGGACTGGGGTCGGAGCCCTATGGCAGGAGCTGGAGTCTGCAGCAGCCCAGCAGCAACTGGGTAAGCAGCCCAGCCAGGCTAGTGGTGATGGTGGGGAGTGGAGGCATGGTACCTGCTGGGGCGATAGCCTGCCAGCAGCACACGGAGAGTTTGGGGGCTGGTGGCAGGGGATCTCCCCTGGCCCCGCAAATTCTCTCATTTGGGACTGGTCAGGTCCGAAGGTGCTGGACCAGCAAAATATGAGAAGGGTGAGAAGTTTGCACAAAATCTTGGCTCCATCTTCAAACAAATACTTTCAGACCAGCACCTGGCAGGAAAGTATGTCACTCATCAGGGTGCGTGGTTGCTTTGCAAAATGTCTGAGCAACCTGAGACTGGATCTCCCCATGCCCCACAAATTCTCTCATTTGGGACTGGTCAGGTCCGAAGGTGCTGGACCAGCAAAATATGAGGAGGGTGAGAAGTTTGCACAAAATCTTGGCTCCATCTTCAAACAAATACTTTCAGACCTGCACCTGGCAGGAACGTATGTCACTCATCAGGGTGCGTGGTTGCTTTGCAAAATGTCTGAGCAACCTGAGACTGGACTCTGTGGGTTTGTCTAGACTACATGCCTCTGTCGCCAGAGGCATGTAAATTAGACTACCTGACATAGTCAATGAAGCCAGGATTTAAATATCCCCAGCTTCATTAAAATAAAAATGGCCACCGCGCTGTGCCGGCTCAGCTGATCGTTGGCACAGTGCACGAGTCAAGACGCGGATCGGTTGACAAGGGAAGCCTTTGTCTACCGCTCCCTTATGCCTCGTGAAACGGGGTTTACAGGAGCGATCAACAAAGGCTTCCCTTGTCGACCGATCCGCATCTTGACTCGCGCGCTGTGCCGACGATCAGCTGAGCCGGCACAGCGCGGCGGCCATTTTTATTTTAATGAAGCTGGGGATATTTGAATCCCGGCTTCATTGACTATGTCAGGTAGTCTAATTTACATGCCTCTGGCGACAGAGGCATGTAGTCTAGACATACCCTGTGTGCCTGGGTTAGAAGAAACTCCAAGCCAGAAACCTCTTTTTTGTAACATTTCTGGCGTGTAGTTATGAGTTGTTCTTTTCCTGATACTTCAAAGGTCTTCCTGAGAATGGGGCATGACTTCTTTGGCCTTGTTGTTGTGCCAATATGAAGCAGGATGGTTTGAGAACACTGTTGCATTACCGCCCTTCATGCAGAAAATGCCAGTTACAATAGGTGTGCTGAATGTATATATAATGACAGCACATTTTATTATTAGCGCACTTGCTAGAAACGTGACTCATTATACCACACCCCTTGGAAACCAATGGATATCACTATGTACTAACAAGTCAAGTTAGCATTCGCAAGATGATGGTGTAACAGATAAATTACTGGTGTGAAAATTGCATTGGAATGAAATGGAATATAGCAGTGACAAAAACTATAGCAAAAGTCATTTCAGTAACAAGAAAAGGCCAGCTGGCCTAACACACCTGCCCTTCTGTAGCCTATTTTAATTCCACCTTTGTACTTTTTCAATCTCTGCCGTCTACAGAAATCCATACATGTCTCTTGACCTCATTTACACTAATTTATTTACTCTCCAAAAGCACTAACAGCCTTACTCTGCAAGATACTGAACAACCAGTACGTTGAGGGAGCTCAGCATCTGGCAACATCAGACCTCCACATTACACCACTGCAAAGGAAGATGGATTTCACAGATGGGTGAAATGATCTCTCTTCAGCCTCACAGGAGTGTTGTCAGGATGAATTAGCAAACTATTCTGAAATGTTTTGAGATCTTTGGGTGTAATGTGTTATGTAAGTGCAATGGTTATGATTGCTATTATTAAGAATTATTAAGGCTAATAAGTAGGCAAAGGATCTTGGTGAATGAGTTTGATATAATTTCATCATGTTAAAAGCTATTAAAATATATTGCCATAGCTTCTTGAAAGAGTAACACAATTTACAAGGATATATAGGTAGTAACATCTTTACTGAATACATTTGGTATCCATTTTTTTTTAAATGTGCATATTTCACATGATTTGCCTAAAACTACAGGGTCATTCATTGATTGCTCATAATTTTTATGAAACATGCATGTGGTCAAACTATCTAAAGTGCATTTTGATTAATGAGGAGAAGCAGGTGAATAATTTTTGACCTTCATCCCCATTCACTAACCTGCTAATACCAACAGCTTTAACATTTTTGCATTAAACTACCCATTGCAAACTTGTTACAGTACAGTTAAATGTAATGGTATTATAAATGAACTCTGCATTAAGAGTAGGAACTGGAATGGAGCCAATCTTTCCTCAGAATTCCTGAGTGTCAAGGTTTCAGATGGAACCTGCATTCTCCAGTCCGAGGCTGCCAGTTGCCTCACTTAAAGCAATTGTTACGCTTTCTTCGGTGGGAATGAGATCTTGACTTTCTGTGTAGGCTTGCCTGCTGAAACCATGGGTGTCATTTGCAGTTGGTTCTGTTCATTGTGTCTCTTCTCTGTAAGTATAAAATAAAGCATAGTAGAACATAAACAAAGAGGGAACAGAAAGGAGCTTTAAAGTGGTTTTTATTTTACAGAAGCATAAGTGCACCAAAGACAAAATTGGCTGCTGGCACAGGTTGCTGCAATCACACTGAGTGCAGCAGAGTTAGACCAGCAACACATTTTACCCGAAGTGTTAGTATGAATAATAGATATAGCAAGTTTTTTTTGATAATTAAAACCTTAGCAAACCTAGGGAAATGAGGGAGTATTATGGTTATCATTGCCGTTATATTTCATTAAACACACTGATGTAGATGGGAGTTCTGCATGTGCAGGAAAAACTGGCTTGGGCCTATATTGTAAATTAACAAATACCTAATAGCACAAGAGAGCATTACCAAACTGGATTGCACAGAATCACAGAATACTAGAACTGGAAGGAACCTCGAGAAGTAATCAAGTCCAATCCTCTGTCTGCATGGCTGGGCCAAGTACCACGTAGACCATCCCTGACAGATGGCTCTCTAACCTATTCTTAAAAATCTCCAAATGATAGAGATTCCACAGTCACTCTAGGACTAGGTAATTTATTCCAGTTTTTAACCACTCTGACAGGAAGTTTTTCCTAATGTCCTAATCTGTGCTGTTGTTGTTGAAGGGATGGGAAGGAATTGTATAGGATTTTGGTACCTAATTCCTTTAGACTCTTTTGAAAATCTTAGCCTAAGTCTTTTAAGTCAACTAATCAAACACTTGGGCACTATACAGAGGTACTGGTGATGTTTCATTGGCTAGTAATCATGCTGGTTTGGGGACAAGTGAGCAGAATGATTGTTCTGGGTGCCACCTTCCATTAAGTTTCAGATTGCTGTGCTGCTCACCTTTATTTTATGTTTTTTGTGTGTTTTCTGCTCTGGACTGGCTGTTTTCTGTTTCTGTTGGTGATTGGTTGGCTATTTTTTTGTTTGCCCCAATGGCACTGGCCATCAAAAATGTTTTCCACTTTGGTCAGCAAAATGGATAGGATAATTCTTGCCTGTGATACATACAGACAGACTGGGTGAGCCAATGGTCTCTGATCTTAAACTCTAGGCTCATCCTTTCAGGCTCCAAGGTCCCAGATGGGCTTGTTTACACTTTGAACCAGTGTTACTATGTAGTAGAGGAGAGAAGAAACAGATATTGCTAGAACACTTTGGGTCATTAAAGGAGATCTTGCTTCTTCTAATTCTTGAAAAATTTACTGTGGCTTGTTCTTTGTTATGTCAACAGTTTAATTTCTTTTGTGTTCCCACTGTACCTCTCCTTTGTCCCAGTTTTCCAGCCCATACGTGTTTGAACTGCACTTTATGAGTAGCCCTTTGATGTTGCTTGCATAGGTAAATGTTGCTCAGTGTGAGTAGTGGTTGGAGAATCTGTCCCTTTAGGTACAATATAACACAAAACTATGACTGCTTCTGAAGCAACTTTGAAAAAAATAACTGTTTCCATTAGGGTTGCCAGGTTTCCGATATTCTACCGGACAGTCCAGTTTTTGCACCCTCTGTCCCGTAAAAAAATTCAGAAAATTCCAGACATGTGCAATGTCCGGTATTTTCTGTTTTTCCAGCTGGGCGCCAGACGGAAGCCTGGCAGGGGCGGGGGGAGTGGCTGGGAGGCGGGGCCGCGATCGGCATTGGGAGCCTGTGGTAGCATGCAAAAGCCTGGCAGGGGCAGGGGGAGTGGCTGGGACTCCCAGCCACTCCCCCCGCCCGGCTTCTGCATGCAACCAAAGGCTTCCAGTGCTGATTGCAGCCCCGCCTCCCAGGCGGGGGGAGTGGCTGGGAGTCCCACTCCCCCGGCCCCTGCCAGGCTTCTGCACGCAACCAGAGGAAGTCCCAGACTGGGAGGCGGGGCTGCGATCAGCGCTGGGAGCCTCTGGTTGCATGCAGAAGCCGGGCGGGGGCAGGGAGAGTGGCTGGGAGGCGGGGCGCAATCGGCACTGGGAGCCCTCAGCTGATTGCATCTGAGGAGGAGTGACGCCTTGGGGAGGAGGAGAAACCCTGTCCCTGCTCCTGAGCACTTTTCAAGTGCATTGTGGTGCCGCAGTCCAGGAGAGAAGCCCGCAGGTGCTTTGTAGTTGCGTTTAGGCGCCTTCCATGGGCTCTCAGCCAAAACTGACTGGGGTGGAATTTCTGCTTCTTCCCACTGGGACACCCAAAGACCTGGCTATGGGGGAGTCACCTTCCTACCCATGGTCACCCCCCCCCTCGCCCTGCCATTGTGTTGCCCTGGGGTCTGCCTCTCTCTGCTTTGGGTAGCAGGCAGCTGCTTTGCAGAGCAGGCTCTGCTGCCTCCCCCTTTGTTCCCAGCTTGGTGGCTCTTGTTAGTAGCCACACAGGATGTGTGTTTGGTGTGGGTGGTTCTGAATATCTTCAGAAAATGCAGTAGTTTACTGAACCTTCAAATTTGCCATCACATCCTCACTCTTATCTAACATAGAGCTAACAGTGGCTTTTTTGTGTGTGTGCACGCGCTGACCTCTAATTCACTGATACACCTTCCTTTCATAGCAATTTAAGGCACTGCCAACAAAAGATGCTTTGCCATGTGTTGAATCTGTCAAGCCTTTAACTAGTTTCTCCTCAGGTGTCCATTGAAGATGAAGCAGATTTTGAACAAATGTGTCTCGGGGACTATTTGTTAGCTAATTTTTCATCTGAGTTTCCAGCTGTACCAGCAAACTGAGTAAGGAAAAAAGAAGGTGATTTTCAAGACAAATCCTTGCTCAAATGGAATCAGCAATATAGTGCTTGCTATAGATGGTTAGTGATACGTTATTTTCACGAGTTATTTTATTTTGCTTTCTTACCTATTAATTTATTTAAGATAGTCAGCAACAAAATATAGCTGAAGGTTCAGGAACAGCTCTTTAAAAGCAGATTTTTCTGTCATCTCTTGGAGACATATTTCTGAGACTACTACTGTTTCTGCTGTTGGAAGACTCAGTGATTTTGAAACACTGTCTGGTAGCAAAGGATTTCTATTGAGAATTGGGAGTATCTATCTCTAATGAGGTTGGAGAATGTAGAATCACCAAAAACTCTGTTTTAGATGATCATGTGAATTGCTATAAAATTCACAACATCTTTGCTAATGCTTCCAAAAATGGTCAGAATAATTTAACTAGCATAATTTTTTACTCTCCTGTTTGGATTTGTTCAAGAGCACCTGCCCATCTGCCACACAGGAATACAGATAACTCCAGGGGGAAGGTACAACCCAGGGATTCAAAGAGTTATGTGCTAAAATGTAAATAGCATGCTGCTTGGCTCCCGGACCCTGTCTATGGTGGCCTAGCTGTGCTTTTGCTACAAAGGTCCTGAAGAGTGTAAGTTCCACAGGTTTCTTTGAAGGACTGCGTGTGAGGCGTGACTGCTGCAAGCTGTGATTCTCTGCTTGGACATATATTTTTAGAGCAGGGGCATCCAATAATTTTTGATGGGGGGGGGGGTCACTCCAAGAATTTGGTAAGTGGTTAAGGGTTGCACTTTCTTATGCTATTAATGGAGGGGGTGCAGAATCTGGGATGGAAGTTGGGTATAGGAGGGGAATCTGGGTAGAGGATAGGGCTGCTGTAGAGGATGAGGGGGCTAGGAGGGGAGTTTGGTTGACAGAGGAGGTTGTGACTTGGAGCAGAGAATTGGGGTGCAGCAGAGGATGCAGGGTTTGGGTACAGGAAAGGATTCTGATCTCAGGAAAACTTGTAGGATGGAGTGGGGAGGGGCAGTGCAGAGGATTCTGTTTGTGACCTGGTGCAGAGGATTTGGGTTGTGACCTGGGGCAGGGAGTTTGGGTGTGACAGGGGGTGCAAGGTCTTGGTACCGGGGGGAGGTGGGGTGGAGAGAGAGGGTTCTGACCTAGGGCAGGGAGTTGGGATGCAGGATTGGGCTGCAATAGTGTAGTTGATTAACCAATAAGCAAAAGCTTATCAGTTAATGCTATAGACTACATGCATCCCCTGCCCCGCCAGCAAATTTGTTAACAGGCTGGCCAGCAGCCCCGCTCAGTCCCAGTTTGCGCCGGGTCCGGGACCTACCCCTGCTGTGGCTCTGCATTTAAAGTGTATTAGGAGCTGGGTAGGCAGGCAGCCTGACTGAGTTCTGGTTCACGCCAGGTCCGGGAGCTCAGATCCTCCCCTGGACATGGGCTGCTGCCACCTCGCGCTGCTGCCTTTGAATCAGAGGTAGCAGCACGGGATGACAGACAGCTGGTCCATGAGGGGAGCTGGTTTGTAAACTGGCTGTCTTCGCAGACCCGCTCCCGCCTGTCACCCCATGCTGCCTCCTCTATTACAGAGGCAGCAGCGTGGAGTGGCAGGGGGCTACTCGGGAGTGGGGCTGGAGCACACGGGTTGCTGGCCCCACTCCCGGGGACTATAAAATAGTTGAGTAACCAATAAGAATTCATGAGGTTAATCAACTATTCAATTAACTAATATTTAACATCCCTAGTGCAGGAGGGGCTGGGGTACCAGATACAGGCTCTGGCTGGGACATGCTTACCATAGGTGGCTCCTGGTCAGCAGCCCGTCGGGACCCTTAAGAAGTCTCCCTACCTGCTGCACCCCAACACACTGCTCAAAGTGGATGGATGCTGGGGCCCAGTGTGTGTGTTTTGGCATGGTATGCCCCTTGAGGGGAAGGAGAGAGCAGGTCTCCATGAGCTGCGAATGTGCTACAGATAAGATTGAAGCAACCACAATCAATCTTCCAGGATTTGAATTAGTGTATCTGGTGAAGACATGCTAATTCTAACTGAGAGGGCGCTCCTGTCGATGCCAGTAGTCCTGCTTCTGCAAGGAGTAAGGGAAGTTGAAGGAAGAATGTTCTCCCTTTCACTTCCTGCAGTGTGAACAGCACCAAAATTTGAGTTAACATACTTTGACTTAAGCTACACAATTAACGTAGCTCAAGTTGTGTATCTTAATTCAAACTTATTCCCTAGTGTAGACCAGGTCTTTAAGCCTAAATTATTATTTCTCATATGAAATCAGGCTCTCCATGAATGAGTTCCCAGTGTTTCTTTACTCTCCTATCTACCTTAGGCCAGATCCAAGGTTTTTGGCATGTCATTTCTGGTTTTTGAATCATGCTCTACATCCAGCATAAGAAAGGAGAATTTAAGATTGCATGAAGTTTATAAAACCAACTCAGACAGGTTTATTATGGTGTACTGTCATATCTTCTTATTTTTTTACCAGTAAATCCAGCAATGTGCACTAAAACATCAAGACCCATCATTTCTAGAGAGGGCTCCTGAAAAACAAAGGTGGGATGTATGTGGAAATTTGCAGTCCTGCTGCTTCTGTTGTACCTCTTCTGTGGATGACTCATCTCCAGGGCTGTCAACCCAGTACCTTTCACAGACTCCAAAATAAACTTATTTCTTTAGCTATATTTCAGAAGCATTAAGTACTGACTTCATTCCGTATTTTGAGTTTAATAAACTGATTGCCCCTTTTCCACTTGGATTTTCTCATCTCCCTCAGTAAAGATACAAGTGATATTTAAGCTTTCTATGTCTCATCCCCCCGTTGCACATTGTTTTCCCCTCAGTAACTTAGTTTCAATCATATTTCAGGGAAGCAGTCTCACAGTGCTATTACGAAATCTTTTTCTCATTTTAGACCTTTGCCTGTGAACCAACAGTCTTGCTCCTTGTAATCAGGCCATTTTAGGGCAGAGTTTTATAGACACCTAGCTCTTTATTGAAGTGGGAAGCAACTCCAGATTGTTGCAGCTTCAAATCAGTCACTGAATTACAAGGTGCAGCCTTGAAGCCACACTGAATTTTAAACAAATAATAAAAATTAATGAAAATAAATGCAAATTTGGGCCCTGTTTGAGGAAAGTGCTTAAGCACATGTTTAAAGCTAAATAGGTATTTAAGGGGCTTTCCCGAAGTGGTGTCAAAGTTGGGAAAACTACAGCCTGTTGCCAAATAAAACCTTTTCATAGTCTTCTAACTGACTTCATATACTGTTCTGAACACTGAGTTAATAAAAAAAGTTGTCTTATGAGAACACCTCCCTATAGTAATATCTATGATGTACTATTGCCAACTTTAAATTATTTAGAATAGAAATCCTGTACAGAGGTAATAAAGCTACCTGTAATAAATTCAGGGACAATATAAAACATTTTATGGTGAGTTCAGGAAGATAGTATTTCTGATAATTTTTCTGAGAAAATGAGAAAATAAGATGAATTGCAGGATGTGGAGGGCTTGTACTTTTGGACATACAGCATTTCCTTTGGACTGGCTGGAGTCTGATTCAAAGTTTCTTCAAATGTACTATTTTTTAAATAGTGTACATTATTATACTTCCTTATGAATTTATAATGAGCTTTATAGTTTGTTCTTCTTATTTTGCTAGCATGTAGTTATTAATGTCTATCACTATGGGTGTGTCTACACAGCACCCTAAACTCAAAATAAGATACGCAATTTGCATATCTTATTTCGACTGAATTTTGAAATAGGCTATTTTGAGATTTGTCGAATCTACACAGCACCAAATTTTGAAATAACATGCTATTTCGAGACATCCCTTAACCCTTATGGAATGAGGGCTATTTAAAAAATATTTTGAAATAACGGGCGGCTTGTGTAGACATGGGACAGCTATTTCGAGATACCTCCAGTATCCCGAAATAGCCATGCAGTGTAAACTTACCCTATAATAAATATTTAGGAAAGGCTGATCTATACAGTTGTTTTTACTATTTCTGACATATCTTTGGATATGTATTGCGTGGTAGACCTTTTATAGAAATCTACGGTGTTGGAATTCTAATCCACATTACCATTTTGTAAAGAACTCAGGTTGCAATGAATACACATCTTGAGACAAAAACCTGTCATCTTGAGGCTGCTGAAACTGATTTAAGTGTTGTGTATCCTATGTGAAGTAGCTTCTTAATATGCAACAAGTATTTATTGAACAATGGGAGTTTTATTTTTTCAATCTAATGGATCAAATGCTTATTATTATAGCTTTTTGCCAACTTTTTCAATCTAAATATATCTACCTTCATAAACAGGAGGGTTTGAAAGGAGAAGGTGCAGAGCCCAATTGTTGTTCATGCTTTATAGATTGTAAAACTGAAGCAGGAGATATAAAAAGATTGAAGTTAAAATGGCGGTAAGTCCTGAAAGCAAATAAAGGCAGGAAAAAATGCAAGAAGCTTTCAAGGTTAAACTGACTGGTAATTTCTAAAGCTAAATGGGCTTTGTTTTGAATCACCACCACCTGTTATGAGTGTCATACAGACAGACTTTAGTTAATTGTGAATGTTGATGCAGGCATTCTTATATGGAAAAATTGATTAAAAAGCCAACAGAGTATTAACAGTTTAGGTTTTGTTTAGTGTTAGATCAATATTTTTTCCTTGAATTTGTGTAGTGTTCAGTAATAACCCAGGCTTAAAAAAAATTGAGGGTTTGAGTAACTGGCTTTAATTTACTGTCTTCCCAGATGTGTACAGATATCATAAAGATTTATAAAGGACTATAATGCTAGATTTCAGAGATTGTATTTGGTATTAAAAATTTTGATACCTTTAAGATAAGAATTGCAATCGGAATTGAATAAGAACTCCATACAATTTAGTGCAGCATTAGACAGGCTCAGACTTAGGGGAGCAAGGAGAAAAAGGTTAGAACTAAGGTTGCCAAGCTGAAGTGTGTGCACTGCAGAAACAGTCACTGCACTTATTCACTGGATTTGAGTTCCAGTATCATTAGCGCTCCTCTTTTCTGAATATCCATAATTCAAAAAATTAAACGATTTATTGAATTATATGCAATACTTCACAAAGAGCTGAAAAATATCCAGTTATAAATATGTCAGCATAAAAATCAGCATAAGTATTAGCATGCATAGCACATTACTGAAAAAACACAAATAGCTTTGGAACCGTTGTGAAAAATTCTCAGTTTGTAGTTGGCATTCATAGCAGTGAATTGTTACACAAAGGAATAGATTTCAGTTATGAATTCCGTGCACTCCCCAATAGGAGTTTTGGGTATGCAAAGAATACAAGATCAGGGTGACATTTTTATCAATGTATAATCAACATATTTCCTATTCTGCTCTATTAACAATCATAACATGTATTATTTGCTGTAGAAATGGACAGAGGGTATAAACATTTATTTAGGCAGTTATCACATAATGTTTGTTCTGTTTGTACTGATTAATCAGATACAATAATTGCTGGATTAGCGTTCTTCAATTTGGTACTTGTAGTAATTGACAGTGAATTCAAATTAAGCAGCTTGTCTGTTGGCTACTGTTGTACCTATTATTCTATGTATATATGTATTAATTATAAGTGTCTGTTTAATCCCCTTTCTAACTTTTCCTGTATCTAGTATATTAATAATAATAACTTGTATTGCAGTGGCACTATTCACACAACTATAAATTAAAGTCTGTGGATATTTCATTGGTAAATGTTTATTTTCATAGATGTATAATTTAGCTGTAAAAATGTCCCAGGAAAGAAATTTGGCATTGAAGATGTAGGCTTGGGAAACAGTGTTTTTTTCAGAAATGAGTCAGCTCATTCATTAGAGATTTTGAAGTCCTTTTTTTATGTTAGTATCTGAAGCCATTACATTTCAATCTGCCATTTTACAACAATAAAACAGCAGGAAAAGGTATGTTTTCATGTTAAGATGTGTATTTAGTTTGTATTTCTAAAAGTAAAATACATACATGCACATAGACGGAAGAAGAAAAGTTCTTCCCTCTAACGTTCGTTGTAGTTCCCTTACCTATAAGTAACATGGGGCAGATCCCTAGATGGAATAAATTGTCATCACCCCATTGAAGTCAATAGAACTATGATAATTTATACTAGCTGAAGATTTGTCTGTTATTGTTCATTTCCCACAGAGTTTGCAGAGGTTCCCTGATGTTAATCACAAGACCAGGGTAATCGGAGGAGCCGAGGACCTTTCAAGGTATCCACTCCACATCCACATGAATGGACCATTACTTCCTATGAGATACCTTTTTAGTGGTCTATCTAGCTTTAAGTGTCTTACATCATGTAGTTTCCTCAATGGCCTATGAGCCAGCAGCAGAACAAGGCAGGCTGGGAACTGACAAGGAGGCCAAGTGTGAGGTAATTAGGAACTGGGGGAACCAGCAGGATTTTGATCTGAACTGACCTATAGGAAAGCAGCAGAGACAGAGTGCAGGAAGCCTGAGAGGACACAGAATCCTGAGAAAGCAGCTCTCCATGGAGTAATCTGAAATAAACTGTTGCAGTTAAGGTACCTCAGACACAGGAAAATTAGGGTGGGGGCCAATGTCATCTAATGGTACATTAGGCCCGAAGAAGAGAGGCATAAGGGTTCTTACAGGAGTAACTAAAAAACCCACAGGGACGGTAAGGGGGTATTGTAGCCCAATTGTCACCCACAAGGGATGCAGCTTTAAAGCAGGAGATGTTAGGCAACTGCTTCAGCTAAATAACAATATCAGGACACCCTGTAACGACAAAACAGACAATAGGATTGAAACCAGGCAGGGGACATACAGACCAAGAAGTAATTGCCTCTTAATACAGGTGCATGGCCTGAGGAGCCCCAGGATGTGAGATTACCTGTATTTTCATCTATTTAACTGCCCCCTGAAGCCTAAATTAGGAGCTATCATGTTCATCTAGTGTAATTTGCTAAGCCATTGTAGTCAGGGTACTTGCACCCATTTCTTTCTATTATCCCTAATAAATAGTCTTTTAATTGGAACTGAGCTTATGATATATCTTACATGCAACCAAGTATCTAAAGATTGATATACCATAGCACTCCAGTGACCCCTGAAGAAAAAATGGCTCCATGAGAATTCTGTGTTCCAAATGTGCATTAAAGAGCCACCTAGTGGAAGAATAGGAACATTTTACCACTTGTTGTTAGGATAATGTTATGGTCCACGCTAATCATTTGAGTACCCCGTGGCATCAGGGCAGGATGCTAGAGAAAATTCATCTTTCACATCTCCTGTTCATCATCTGCCTTAGTGTATGCCGTGTTTCAGACATGTGGCTCTGCAGGATATTACAGTGGAAATGACACAAGAAGAAGAGCTCTGCATGAGCTCCAAAGCTTGTTTTTCTCTCACCAGCAGAAGCTGGTCCAGTAAAAGGTATTACTTCACCCTTCTTGTCTCTCTGATTTGCCTTTATAACTAGTTCTTTTCTCTGGATGAGAAGCATCTAATTCTAGGCAACAAAAACCTCAGATAAGTGTCCAGTAACTGCCTTTTTTGGGCTCTGTCTTCAATTGACTCTGTACCTATTCCAGATTCTTCCCCCCTGCTCTTGAATAATGGTTCCTCAGACTTCATCTGAGGCATCAGTTCTTCTGCAGGCCTCTTCACAGGAATCCTTCCAATCCCTGAAATTCCACCTTACTGACACAACTCATTCCCTTTTATGGGGCCCAAATGTCCATCGAATTATCACCTGTTGCTTCTTAATCCTGCCTCTATGGCTGAGAAACAACTAATTAATTACAGCAGAGGTGAAGAAGGTGTAACTAAATGGCTCTTACCCCCTCTTCAGCCCATGATAGATTTCACCATGTTGGAGATGGATTTTGCATTTTTAATTAAAAAAACCTTTATTCATGTGAAAAAAATCATTATTAAAATATTCTCAAATGTAGATCAGCTTTGCCGTAAGTGGCTAGGTAATGTAGAATGTTAATGCAATAACCTTTAAACAATACAGATCTGGGCATAAATCTGGCTTCTCTCACAAGTGAAAATGAATTTTGTGATATCTATTTAGTCCTTAGTGAATATCTGTCCAAATCACAGAACCACAATACCTGATAACTTGTGTCAGTCTCTACACAGGAGAGGTCCAGATCTGGAATAGCAGGGGTGTTATAGGTCAGGAATGAGATACATTGGCAGAGCTCTGTGGGGAAGCTTGTGTAGCATCTGCTAGCACTATGGCATTTGTAACCATTGCTATCAATTCCTTACTTCAACAAATACACAAAATTCACCCTGAACTTAAAAACAAACAAAACAAAAAGCCCTCCCTACTTATCCATCGAAAAGAAATTCAAAATACAGTAATCAAGCTTAACTTCTGATTTTCAGTTACAGAATCAAAGATGTTTAGAAAAAAAGGCAAAAAATATGGTGTGACATACTGTTCATCGCTCATTATTGTTTTCCTTTGTATGGAGACATTTGTAAAGGATGGTTTTAAATTAAAAAGTGCGACATGAAATCTGTATGTGCAAAAATGTGCATCTTTATTTGTGATTGCAGAAAGCAGAATTGTACTTGTAAAGCAGGTAATTCCATTGGCATATGAATATTGAGGTAGTTAGCAGATGATTGTATTTGCCCATTCAATCACCTAATTGGTGTATGCAATCATGGGGCTTCCCTGCATTAAAATCTGGTCCTTATTTTAATATTCTTACTTTGGAAGGCTAACTATTTATGAGAAGGCAGTTTAGAAACTCCACTTTTTATTAAAAAAAAAAGGGAACGAAAGACTCAACAATTGATTATATTCATAGGTGAAGAAAGCACCAATACTTCTACAGTGCAGTATATATCTTTGTGGCAAAGGCTATTTTGAAAGAGAACAAAGAGTTTGAAGATAAAAATGCATACTCAGTTGTGCCTAGAAGATAAACTCCATTGAGTGCATTGATATGGACACAATGGTAAAATAAGGACAGATAGGGTATGTCTACACTTGCTCCCTATCTCAAGATAGGGATGCAAATGTAGTGTACCGAAATTGCTAATGAAGCGCGGGATTTAAATATCCCGCACTTAATTAGCATAATCGCGTCCAACCACCGTTTTGAAATCGCATTATTGCGAAATAAAACACCCCGTGTGGCAGCATTATTTCTAGAGAAAACCCTTCTCTCAAAATAACTGTTACTCCTCATACAATGAGGTTTAACAGTTATTTTGAGAGAAGGGTTTCTCTCAAAATAACGCTGCTACATGGGGCGTTTTATTTAGCAATAATGCAATGTCAAAATGGCAGCCGGATGCAATTATGCTAATTAAGCATGGGATATTTAAATCCGGTCCTTCATTAGCAATTTCGGTACACTACATTTGCATCCCTATCTCGAGATAGGGAGCAAGTGTAGACATACCCATACATACCTGAAATTAGCAGCAGACTGCAACTTTTATTCAACTTTAACAGAGGGAAGGGAATGCAACATGCCCATCACAACTGGCACAAGGATTATAAGCCCATAATGTGGGATAGGGCCTCCTCAGTCTACCCCACAGGACTCAGCTCTCTCTGAATACTAGTACCCTCCCTCCTTTATGGAGGACAGATAGGACAGCAGGTTGGGGACCTCAGCTCAACAAGGCCTGACCTCAGCCTGCGAAGGCCAAATGATTTTATCTATCACATGAACTCAGGGCTATGAACAAAAATCTCAGGTCTTTTACCTCTGGAAATCATTGATTTTATTTTCTTCACTAGAAACTGACCATAAGTTAATTGAGATAAATAAACAACAGTATCTCAGTTAGATATTCAGCATTGTCCTACTTAACCCACTATGGCTTGAAGGTGCTGCAAAGAAGACAATACACCATTAATAAATGGCCCATGAGGGAAAAAAAACTCTTTCCTGCCCCCCTAAACAAGCAATTGGCTAGACCTACAGCATCTGTTGGGCTAAGTTTCCACACCAAGGTCAGGTGGGTAGTGTGTGCTGCTTGAATGGAGATGAATGCTCCACATGGCCCCTGTGTTGGGCTAAACCCTGGGAGCTGGGAAATGCTGGCCAATCAGCACCTCTTTCCCCCCGCTGGCCAATGAGTGCCAGAGACTCTTGAGGGAGGAGCTACCTTTTGTTCCTTGGCAAGTATCTCCCTCCCTTGCTACTGGGTCTGTCCCTCTTTCCTCACCAGTCCCCATCATGTTTCCTCACCCACTGAGGTAACAGGGTGCCATTTATCAGTTCTTTCTCTTCTCTTAACTTTGGTCAATACCCCAAATAAGAAAAGTGCATTTAGGATTGCAGTAGTCTAATAAAACAATTAATTTATATGATTTTATAGAGTGTGTTGTCACATATCTTCATGTCCATTTTTTTCACTGAAATCTAAGGTTCACTTAAGCTGTCTATTTTGCGGAGAATTTTGAGTTCTACCATTCACATGAATGTGGATCTACCTTTATCCTAGTTAAAGAATACAATTAGGCTGTGTCTAGACTGGCAAGTTTTTGCGCAAAAGTGGCCGCTTGTGCGCAAAAACTTGCCAGCTGTCTACACTGGCTGCTTGAATTTGCGCAAAAGCACCGACGTTCTAATGTAAGAAATCAGTGCTTCTTGCGCAAATACTTTGACGCTCCCGTTCGGGCAAAAGTCCTTTTGCGCAAATGTATTCGCAAGAGGCCCAGTGTAGACAGCTGTGGTGTTTTATGCAAAAAGCCCTGATGGCTAAAACAGCAATCGGGGCTTTCTTGAAAACTGCGTCTAGATAGCACGGACGCTTCCGCAAAAGTGCTTTTGCACAAAAGCGTCCGTGCCCATCTAGACGCTCTTTTCCGCAAATGCTTTTAACGGAAAAACTTTTCCGTTGAAAGCATTTGCGGAAAATCATGCCAGTCTAGACACAGCCTTACATTTTTGAGTATTAATATTTTGAATCAAGTAAAAGTAAGACAAAGAGTGACAGACATTTGTATATATGTGTGCAGGCCCACTGATGAGGCAAGGTGGACAGTTGCCCTGGGGCCCAGAGGCTCGAGCCACTGCTGCAGTTGCAGCAGCAATGGCAAGAGCTCCGGGCCCTTTAAATCACTGCCAGAGCAAGGGCCCCTGTGCTCTAAGTGGTGCAATGGACTGGGAGGCAGGGTGCACTATGCTCCAGGAAGCGTTGAGCGCCACCTACCCTTGGTCCTGACCCTTCAGCCCTCAGCTCTGCCCTTTTTGGGGGCGCAGAGGCCTTTTCCCATTGCCAAAGGGCCTGTGGAGGCTGTCAGTTCTGCCATGTATATGCTAAAATTAGAGTCAAAATTAAAATTTCTCTAGGCAAGAATTGGAGAATATTAATGACAAAATATCTAGGCCTCTGCTATATTCATATATGTAGCTCAAGGAATCACTATAATGAATATAAAAATTGATATATATTGGCAAGAAAGTATAACTAACACAGTTCTTGTTAAGCAGCTTAGTGGCACTTGTTACTAGTGAGAAAATGAATGAATAAAAACAACAGAACACCATTCTTCCTAATTTACATATGGAGTGGAAATCCATCAACTTCACAAAGAAACTCACACAGATCCAAATTGACATCATCTTCCTTTCCAAATGCAAAGAGATGGACATCATACCTAATGGCCTAAGGGTAGAAAAACCCACTACAATCTACATACCCCACTGATTACAGCCAGAGATTATGCCACACCCTCGCAAAAAAACTAAGGGACCACTTTATCAGCATTCTCTACAACAAACAGAAAAAAATCAAGGAGGAGCTCTCTACATTAAAAAAGCAAACCTCCACACACATTTCACCTCTTCAAGACTTTACTACTATTCAACAAACTACCTACAAGGACCACTTCATCTCCCTTCAGAGGAAAAAGGACAATAAACTGTCCAAACTGCTATATTCCTCAGGATCTCTCATTATGGATACTTTCAACTCACCCGACAACATCATCAACCTATCTAATCACTTTCTCAGCCCAGCAGAAGAATCTGTCCTATCCCGTGGACTCTCCTTCTGCCCTACCACCCCCACAAATATGATTCAGTTCTGTGGGGATCTGGAATCCTATTTTCGCCGCCTCCGCCTGAAGGAATATTTCCAACACACTGATATACAACATACTGACCTCACTGCTCCCCACCACCAGTCCCACAAGAGGAAGGCTTCTATGTGGACCCCCACCAACGGACGTAACAAAAGTCTTGATTTCTACATCAACTGCTTCTGCAAACGCGCTCGAGCTGACATTATCAGCAAACAACAACATATACCATACAACTTCAGTCATGCAGAACGCAATGTTATTCACAGCCTCAAAACCAATCCTAACATCATAATCAAAGAGGCCAACAAAGGAGGCGCTGTAGTCATCATGAACAGGATGGATTATGAACAAGAGGCGAACAGACAACTCACCAATACCAGATTCTACAGGCCTCTCTCCTGTGGCCCCACTAAGGAATACCAAAAAAAAACATGAAAAAACTGCTCATGAAACTCATGAAACTCCCTGATGCTACTAAGGAACAAATTTACGCTAACGCCCCCCCCCCCATCGGAAACACATCGACCGCTACACTTACCTTCATACTTCCAGCTTCCATCCCAGACACATATCTCAGTTGATTGTATACAGCCAAGCCCTATGATACAACTGAATTTGCCCCGACCCCACAGACAGAGACATTCATCTACAGGATCTTTACAGAGCATTCCTAAAACTGAAATACCCACCTGGAGAAGTGAAAAAACAAATTGACAGAGCCAAAAAAAGTACCCAGACATGAACTACTTCAAGACATATCCAAAAGAGAAAATAACAGAACTCCTCTTGTTGTTACCTACAGTCCACAACTCAGACCCCTCCAACGCATTATACACAACCTACAATCCATCTTGGAAAATGATCCCTCACTCTCAGAGGCCTTGGGAGAAAAACCTATTCTTGCTTACAGACCACCCCCTAACCTGAAACATATTCTTTCTGGTAGCACTTTATAGACTAATAAAAAATGTAGATGGTATAAGCCTCCAGGAACACAGCCATGCAACCAAAAGAAATGCCAACTTTGCCCATGTATCTATACTGGCGAATTCATCACTGGAGCAAACAACATAAGCCAAAAAATCAAAAGGTCATTTGACTACACATCCAGTAATTTGATCTATGCCATCAAATGCCAGCAGTGCCCCACTGCTATATATATTGGACAAACTGAACAGTCTCTGCAGAAAAGAATCAATGGACACAAATCAGATATACGTAAAGGAAATGTACAGAAACCTATTGGGGAACATTTTAACCTTCCAAATCATACTATGACAGATCTCCAAGTAGCTGTCTTGTCTCCAACCAGCTCTATAAGCCAGATCCACAGGGAAGCCTTGAAATTACAGTTCATCCGCAAATTCAGTTCATATGCTAATGGACTCAGTGATGAAGGTTGGTTGGGACACTATCAATTTAACAACCATTGAAGGTGCTAATAGGTCTCTGAGTAGTATCCTTCCTGACATGGGAATCTATCTATTGACTCTGATTTTTATCTGCTTAGGTTTAAGTACCCATTCTCCAGATACTTACTGATGCTCTGTCTGCCCCCCTCCTCCCTTCCTCCCCTCCCCTTTCCTATTTATTTCGAGTGTTCACAGCCCAAACTCATAACTCCAGTCATCTGAAGAAGTGGGCTGTGCTCATGAAAGCTTATGATACCATCTACATTTTTTATTAGTCTATAAAGTGCTACCAGACCATTTATTATTCTATTGTGGGTGTTTATTATTTCAACATATGTGGCTCATAATTTAAACAGTATTTTTTTTATTTCAACAAACATAAAACAATCACTCCAAACTTAATTTCTGCTTCTCACATTTTATACTTCTTTCTGGGATAAGATAACTTTAATATTAATCATCATACCACTGAGGTATAGTCATACTCTCTGAAAGTAACAGTTATACTGTTAGGCCCATATAGAATACATAGCTATCCTGAAGCTCTGCACATGTTTGTTTATTTTAGTACCTATGTACAACCCCTACAAAACAGTGTTTAAGATTAAGCGGAGTAGTATTATACAAGATTTAACTATCGTGTAACTAAGTATGAAGAATAATTTCACTACGTGGAGGAGGAAAGAGTCTGGATATCAAATCTGTTGCTGGAAGTATTTTAGAATGGAAGAAGAATATTTTTCAAAGCATAATATGTATTATGTAAATTTTATTAATTTTGTATAATCTATAAATCAGTGACCTGGAAGAATGATAATTGGAGGGACTCAGTTCAATGGAAGAGGGTAACATAGTTCAGCACATCTTAGATAAACTGAGAACATAGGCAAATGGGAAGAATATGCTGTTCAAGGGAAAGAAATGCTAGGAACAATAATGTGGGTTAGAACTAATAAAAGGAGGGAGTATGACCACTGCAATCTCAAAACTGTAGAAGGATCTGAGGGTAGTGACTGATAAAACCCTAGGGCTGCGTCTAGACTGGCAAGGTTTTCCGCAAAAGCGGCCGCTTTTGCGGAAAAACTTGCCAGCTGTCTACACTGGCCGCTTGAATTTGCGCAAGAACACTGACGATCTAATGTAAGATTGTCAGTGTTCTTGCTCAAATACTATGATGCTCCCGCTCAGGGATAAGCCCTCTTGCGCAAATGTATTTGCCCAAGAGGGCCAGTGTAGATAGGGGAGGACTGGGGAGGACAGTTTTGCGCAAAAAAGCCCCAATGGCGAAAATGGCGATCGGGGCTTTCTTGCGCAAAGCCGCGTCTAGATTGGCACGGATGCTTTTCCGCAAAAAGTGCTTTTGCGCAAAAGCATCCGTGCCAATCTAGATGCTCTTTTCCGCAAATGCTTTTAACGGAAAAACTTTTCCGTTAAAAGCGTTTGTGGAAAATCATGCCAGTCTAGACGTAGCCTAGCAGTCATAAAAAGTAAACAGAAGTCTAGGATGCATAAATAGAGGTATCAAACATAATATAGGAAAGGTATTCTAGCCATTGAGGCCACATTTGGAGCATTGTGTATGGTTCTGTGTGTACTTTAATATAACAAATCATAAAATCATAAAAATGAAAAAATACAAAAATATAGCAGATGGCAACAGCAAATATATTGGCAAATTAAAGCAAGGACTCCATGAACTTGATTATTCTAAAAAAATGAGTCTATATTCTTTGAAAAGAGACAATTACAAGGAGACCCTCAAGGAGATACAGGATACAATTTCTGAAAATGCAATAGGTTATCTGTAAGGGCTCAGAACAAGGACACATGAGTTTAAATTAAGGAAGTCGGGCAACTAAAAGCTTTTAGATTGAATTCTTTTGTACAGTCTTTGTATTACACAGCATAAACTACCAAAAGCAGCAGTACAAACAACTAGTACCAAGAAGTTACACATATCACACATAGTAGATCCACTGAGAAAAAGAGAGAATTAATTGTATTCTATGTTTCCTAACTTTGACAGCAATTTGCAACCCAACTTAATACATTTTGAGAATTAACGCAAAGCAACTTTTTCTGTAGCTACAGCTAATTTCTGAACCCCTCCGCCCCTGGATTTGGATTTGGAATATGTGTTCATATGTGACATTTATGCAGGTTATATGATTAAACATAAATTACATTAACTTCACATAAGTTTGGGGTTTTATATGTGACTGCAAAAGAATCAGAGAAGTAAATGTCTCTCTTGTGATTAACCAAAAGGAACTAAAGTAAATGTCAATTTCTTTTAATGAGTTCAAGCTTGTAGGTTTGGGCCTTATTCTTTAATATATGTTCTATTTAAATGTAGCATACATATAAACATGCTCAACAT
Source organism: Rafetus swinhoei (assembly GCA_019425775.1). Taxonomy (NCBI): domain Eukaryota; kingdom Metazoa; phylum Chordata; order Testudines; family Trionychidae; genus Rafetus; species Rafetus swinhoei. The sequence goes on from CM033427.1 coordinate 65,235,877, forward strand.
GATTTTGACATGTAATTCAGAGTACATAGTGGCATCAAGTTGCATTGTTTGACATTTAAAAGGGGATTCACCTGTAACAAATCTATGTACTGAAGAAAATGGACACAAATGCAAGGTAATCTCTTTCCATTCGCCTATGCACACAGAGCCCACTTGAATGGCCAGGATTAGAATCTTGATTCTTCAATTCCAGAAAACACAGACTTCTACCAGTTCAAATCTGTCATCACTGAGGCAGTCCGCTGCAAAGAGCATTTATGGTCCCCTCTGCTGAAAAATGGTGGAACCCACAAAACAGGAGAGAAAAAGTCTCAAAAAGAATGTGTGAGGAGGTGGGATCACAGGAAGCCAGTTACTGAACACAGACCTGCAGAGATACTGCTAGTAGCTGTCAATCAGGTAGCAGCAGGTGGAAGTAGGGATCTATCTTGTCAACTTTTTAACTTGCCACTGGATGAGATGGGCATGGATGCCAGGTTTGTATGACCACTACACTGAGATCTGCCAGAGCCTAGAAAGACACTCTGAGTATGTGGGAGGGGGGACTCAAACCCTGCCTTCCAACTAAATGAGCTTCTCTCTAGTTCAGGGGCAGGGAATCTTTTTTTGGTTCAGGGGCTGCTGACCCACAGAACCCCTCCCCCCCCGAACAAACACCCAGGTCCAGACTAGTAGATTTTGTGTGCTCCAGCCCCACGAGGGGACTGTGTGTGTGGGGGGGGGGGGGAGAGGGAGAAGAATGCCAGCATGGGCTCCCCAGTGCTGGGGGGGACCCCCGAGCCTCAGGGGCTGGATCTAGACAAGTTGGGGGCCACTCCTGCTCCAGTGGATTATCTCCAGGTCAGTGCTGAGGCACATTATTGGTGCCACTGCTGTCCATGTAATACCTCTTCCATGAAATAAAAGAGGCCTCTAAAAGTCTCAGGTTAGCACCTTAACACGCTTTACATTCCCCATAAAATACAGTAGTTAAAATTACAAAAACATGCAAATAAGTACTCATCAGCAATCAACATGGATACATTTTCTTAATACTAGAAGTTGAAGATTCCATAAGACATGGGATATCTTATATCTTTAATGCTAGCACCTATGTGTAGAATTATGGGAGATGGTCTAGTGCAGGGCTGGGCAAAAGTCAGCTAGTGGCCCAGATGCGGCCTGACAAGCTGTCAGATCTGCCCTGCAGCCAACTTACTGGCATCCTTACTACTGAGCAGGGGCAGCCACTTTAAAGAACAGGCTGCTAATTGGTCTGCAAGCTCGGCAGGGAGGAGAAAGCTTTGCATGCTGTCCTGCCCCCTAGCAAAATCCCTAAGTTTCCAGCCAATAGGAGCTGAGAAATTTTGCTTAAGGCAGGGGCAACAAATGAAGCCACCCATCTCCTTTCCTCCCTATGCCGGAGCAGATCCATGTGGAGCAGCCCACAGGCAGGGAATCTGCAGAGCCAAAGCCTGCCTCTGGCACCTCACCTCCTCTCTCCCCCTAGCTACCTGCCCTAAGCCACCACCCAAGCCCTCTGTATCCCCTCTCCCCACCCCCTCCAGGTTACTACTCCCTCCCAGGCCCTGCACCCACTTCTGTATGCCCTCCCCCAGGCCAGAATCTTTTCCTGCATACATACCTCTGCGTGACCTAACACCCTGTTCCCCTGCCCCACATCACCACCCAAACCCTCTGCACCCCCTTTCCCCCATCTCTCAGATCACAACTCCCTCCTAGACCCTGCACCTCCTTCTATACCCCACCCCAAAGCTAGAATCCTCTCCTGCACCCATACCCTATCCTGAACCCTGCACCCCAAGCCCCTGCCCCAGATTATAACCCTCTCCTTCACCCAAACTCCTTCTCAGACCCCACACTCCCTCCTGTACCCCAATCCTCTATTCCAAGCTCCCTTCTACACCCCACCCTCTGTCACAGACCCTGAACCCCTCCCATAAAAGTGTGGCCCTTGACCACTTATCAAAAATTTGGAGTGCCCCCCCCATTAAAAATTATTGCCCTCCCCTGGTCTAGTGCATATGTTACCCACTGGGCAAAGTATGTTATTTGTTTCTCTCTGTGCTAGATCCACATGGGGCATGTTACAGCCCCAGCTCCAGAGCCTGGTTCTGAGTGCAGGCTGTAAAGACTCATGTTTTCATCTTCGGGTATGTCTATACTGCTGTGTGAGCCCAGGGTTAGTGGAACTCAAATTAGCAGCCACTGCTTTGTTAACCTAGGTAGGACTTGAGCATCTACACTCATGTGTAACCCTAGATTAGGAATTGTAGAATATCACACACTTCCTAGCACCCTCCCAAAACATGGCTGCTCTAGCCCTTTGTTCGTGGTGTGGGAAAACTTGACTTGTCCACCAAACGTGACTGTCTAGAAGATGCACAAATCCAGTGGGGCTGCATCTACACTGCAAAGTAATAAGTCTTAAATCCTGAGTTCCAACTTGACTCAGAGTTGGACTCTCCACACCCATAAAGTACTGGGACCTTGGGTCCAAGGCTTGGGCCAGTATGATTCATGTGTAGAGGGATTAGACTTGAGCCTGATTTTGAATCTTGGTCTTACGTTGTAGTGTAGACATACCCTTTAAGGTCTCTAGCTTCAGATTCTCTAAAAGTGGAGAACTGATGAAAATGAATTCTGTCAATACTAAGCTTTGGTAATCTCTATTATTCAAATCCACAAACCTTACTTTCAAATTCATTGCTGGGCATCCAGAAAAGTTAATTCATTTTTAAAGTCAAGTATCTCTTCTCTATGACCATCAGTGGTAAAGGTAGGGGAGAAATAGAGGTGTTCGAGGTACAGTAGTGGTCTATATTTTGAAATAGAGAAAAAGGTATGTGAGGATACTTCCTAAATACCAAATAGCTTCTACTTTTACCGAGGTCAGGAGATCTATAGAACTGCTTACTGCTGTGAATTATTGAGAGGGAAGGTAAATTTCTGCTGGGTCTCATTGCAAGAAAGTTTTCATGCAAAGTAATTGCTATACAGTCAGAATTTGCAAGCATGAGAAAGAGGTGACTCATTGACATTTAAGTTAAATATGACAAATTAATAAAATCCCAGGATACTAGACATATATCTGAGCCATGCAATTCTTACTATAGTCAGTTATCAGAGATGTGACTGAAGATTCAAACAATATTTTGCACATGTAGGAGTTAAAAATATCTAAGGGGGAAGGATCATTCTTAAGCCATCCCATTTGTGGCTTGATATCTAAGAGATTCCAAATTGTGTTTTTTTCTTTTTACATTGCATTCTGTAGGCACAATTTGTACCTGATTTGTTCATTTCTTTTCATTTGGTTGCAAGCCCCCCATAGTTTTTAATGGTTAGCTTAGAAAAACAAAGAACAAACATTTCAGGTAAGTATAGAGCTGACATGATAGCTCCTTTATGGAATTCATGGTCTGACTGAATAAATACAGATTTTGGCACTTTTTGAAAATGCATATCATTTACTCAGTAGACTGTAATGGCTTCAAAAGAGTCATTATGGTCTGTCTGTTAAATATGTATTTTTTGAAATGACTGAAATGGTTCTTTTAGAGTAATAAAATAATCCAAAATGTAATGACAATATATGAAAAAGGGAAAGATTCACAACACTGTTAGGGCTAGTAAAATATCATTTTTTACTCATTGAAAGTCAGAATAGGACCTCCAGAATTTTACACTAACACTGGTCTTACTCAGTCACTTATCTCAGAAGTCAAATTGCTATTTATAATCTTAGACAATATCATTGATCACTGTGAATTCTTATATAACCTGTATACTGCCATTTGAATGTCTGACACATGCTTCTTTCAACAGAGTGGCAGTAGGACTTCCAGGATATGATATTCAAATGATTATCACAGTTCTCATGTTTTATTCAAATGAATAACACAGTCTGAACAGAACCAGCCTACCTCTTGATTGCACATAATGGGGCAAATTCTACCTTGAATTACTTTGTCTTTGTTTTCGTTGCGTTTTGCGAGATATAAATCAGAATGTGAATTGGCCATATGGATGGCAATAAATTCAATAAACCCTTTTAAAAACATATATTATAATCTACACAGGCGAAGGATCAGTCCAGCTTCTTCTCAGCTTTTCAGGTAAATAACAAGTTTTAAGAAGATCTGAACTTAATATGCATAACAAAACTTGCAAAATTATAATGAAAATTTTCCAGCTTAGGTACAACATCTATTGGTCTGCCATTTTATCATGATGACTGATGATAACTAAAAAGCTAATGATATTTTACTTTTCTGTCAAATAAAAAAGTACTTAGTCTGAATGAATGGGCAAGTAGAATTTTGAAAGACTGATTTGTAATATAATAGCTTGTGTTTGGAGGTGTCATTCTGATCTATTGAGTGCATTCTAATTTAGGACATGAGGTCTAATTCTTCAGGAGGGAGGAAAAGAACATCAAACTAAGACTCCTGTTACAGTTGGTTGTTAGCAAAGGCACATTAACAGAAATAGCATTTTGGAGGGCCTGATCTAAAATTATGATAAATGCCTTTCTCCCAGAAGAGGGTCCACCCTGGAACCTGCCGTATCTAAGCTCTGGCAGATTTTGGAACCAAATAACCACAGACTTGATGTCAAGTTTAACAGTATATTGTGAACACCACAGATAAAATGCAATAGCAATAAAGCAACACTGAATAAATCCACCCCTCTTCCCACTGATATAGTAGATGACAGTACAGATAAGAACATAAACTAACTGTGGAATACTGTACTCTGTCAGAAGCTTAGGGTCTTACAGATGCTCAGGACCTTCTAACCTTTGGCTGTGGGTAGCCTTAGGGAAGGAACTCTGAGGAGTCCTTAGTGGTGAAGGCCCTTTGCAGCAGAGCCTCGTGAGACTTTACATCAAACATCTAAGTGTGAGCTTTGCCTCGTGGAGGTGCTGTAGTCTGATGGTATGAGACACAGGTAGCTAGGACTTACTACACTGGGCTATTGCCACAGCAGTGGGTCCAAGCACCATGAGGATGGTGGTGGGATGAGGTCTGTCCGAACTGGAGGTAGACCCGGCCTTCACCACAGCTTCCAAGTACGACACACGACTCTCCTCCACAGTGATGACAAGCCGGCCGAACCCGATTCTCTCAGGAACGGATGAATCCTGAGACTTGAAGGACTTGAAGGCGGGAAAAACAACTGAAGTCCTGTGTGCAGATGAATGGTAATAAGTGCACAGTCTTCGTGCTGAGTGCAAAGTTCTGTGCTGAATGCAAAGTTCTGTGTTGAGTGCACATAATCAGTGCAATGTGCACAGCCTCAGGGCAGTGTGCAAAGGTGTTTTGATGCTCATGGCAGGTTCCATTTTGATTTCCTCGACTCCATTTTGAATTGCAGTCCTGACAGTATTCGAGCATTCTTTACATTTAATATTTCTTGAATTACATATAACATGGTCTTCCAGAAAAAAATATGGTGGCAAAATACAGCCTACACAAATCATGGAAAGCAAAGATATTCTGAACAAGTGGAGTTATAAACGCATAATAACATCTCTAAAATAGTTGTTTGTGGGGTGTAAACTCAGGACGTCTGGATCTCAAAGCAAAAGCATGTACACCATGAGATAAAAGAACAGGTCCATTATCTTGGGGGTAGTAGTAGGTTCTTGAGGGCTAGACAGTAGAGGAGACAAAGAGCTACTCTGTAGTTTTATGGGATGCACTTCAGCTGGTGCACATATATATAACCTTCTAATTTAGGCTATACCATGGAGGAACAAAATTGCCCTCAAAATTTACTATTACATAGTTATTGTGGTACCTATAGAATGTCCTTTTCTAAATATTGGAAGACACAACAATGGCCATAGCTACCTGGAGAGAGAAAAATTCTGGGTATGCAGAGCTACGTCCACACTGAATGATTATTTTGGAATAAACTATTCCAGAAGAAATACTCTGAAATAGCTTATTTCAAAATAGCATGTCTACACTACAGGGAAGCCTGGAAATTAGTCTGAGGCAGGATCCCCTAATGTGGATGTGCTACCTTGATTTAGAGCCCCAGGAAGCACTGGGAGTAATTACTTTGAATGGCCTGGGGGAGGAGCTATTTTGAAATAGCAGCAGTGGCATGTGGTGTTATTCCTCGTGGAATGAGGTTTACAAATTCTGAAATAAGCTGCCCGTTATTTTGAAATTATTTCAAAATAATGGGCTAGCTGTGTAAATGCTCGCATAGTTATTCTGGAATAATGGATGTGTAGACATGCCCTAAAGGAACACAATATATCTTATTTCTTTTATGCAAATGAATGACTAAGAAAGGCTATTATGGATTATTGTCAATGACATTGCAAGCTTTCTTGATTTTTTCCCACTGTAATGATAACTTCATGTAAAGAATTTACCAATCTAAGTAATCATGGATTTTGAACACCAGTATTTTACAAGGATGGCAGTGAAGGCCATAGATAAACCTTCTATGGCAGTGAAATGATAAAACTAGTGATATGAAACCTAAAGTGTTGTAAGGAAATGCTTAATGATAAAAGGTTAAGATAAATTTGTCACTTTCTCATATGCTGAATATTCATCACAAACTATATACATCTGTATTTCAGAATGCTGAGGACTGTTGTTTGTATATAAAGTAGATTATGTGTGTAACTTATACACTGAACTAAGTCTTGCAAGTCAGCAAAATATATCTTACTTTGCTTTTTCAAACAGATATTTTCCTTTGACCTTGTACTCAAATGCCAAATAGCAAATGTCAGATAATTCATATTTAGATTACCATTTAAAAAACCAAGAAGCAACAACCACAGAAGAAGATTGGTTTCATGTTTAAAATCATGACACTGCAAGTTAAGTGATTTGGGCTCTAGTTCTGCCACAGACTTCTTGTGTGACCTACATTGAGACTGTCCCACAAACTTGCTGTGTGGCCTTTTGCAAGTAATTTAATCTCACTGTTCCTCTGTTTCCTCATCTGTGAAAGAGGGGCTATTCTTATGACATAGGTCCCAATTCAGGAAAAACATTTAGGGTCAGATTTTTCAAGCTATATAGGCACCTAAAGATATAGCTTAGTGGGATTTTCAAATGCAACTAACTCCCCTTGAATAATTGATCTGCTTAGGGTCTTCTGAAAATCAACGAGACAATACCTTGGAAAAATAAGGATCTTAACAATTGTTTAAGTCCCATTAACCCTAATTTTTCGGGTGTTTGTAACTCTTAATTCCCCCAGGTGTGTAAAGGTCTGTTGTATTCTTACATGCAGAGCAATAAATATGCTCCATGCAGAGCAATAAATAAGCAATCCATAAGAATGGATTGTCTTATTGTGTATACTTAGCAGTGACTAAAAACCTGACTCTGAATGGGCAAGATATTTAAGCATGCTAATGGCAATAAATTCACATTCTTAAAGTTACACATGTATCTAAGTACCTTGCTGAATTGGGGTCCTAAGTAATAACATGATGATCTACTAAAGTCCTGTAAAACACCCAAAGTTTACAAATCTGTAACCTTGAAAGTTATACTTGCAGTGTTTTTTTTAGTTTTGAAGCTTAAGTGACAAGTTAATTAAAATACGTTATTTAATAAGTCAGTGCTTGATTAGTGTACAATAATCATATTTAAGTTCTTTGTTAAATGACCTAGTTTAGACAAAGAAATGAATAAACTAAGAAGAGCATGTGCCTAAGCGTCCTTAATGATAAAATGTCTCAGCTCTATGAGTAACACAACTGTTTACAACTGATAATGAAATTTAGAATGTAAATAATTTCAAACAACTAAGTGGATATGTTTACCTCATTAAAGCAGCACAATGATGTATAATATGGAATACAAGAAAAGAGATTAAGGTGATGGAATATATTTGCTAACAATTTTAATATGGGTCAGTCAAGGAAGAGGCATTAATCTCCTAGGCAGAAATTCTAAATATTGCCTACACTGTATTATTAATCTCCATTTTTCCTAAGAGAATAATGCAACCAGTTAGTTTTAAATTTGAGTACACATTTATAAATCTCACTGATAAGGTGCTGTGATATTTATTTATTGCTTTGCTAAGATTTACTTATGTTCTCTTTAAATCTAGAAATTCTGAAGTGCCATTCATTGGAACTATGCTGTTGTATACCAGCTGAACATGTTCCCTAATTTTCTTATGACTATATGCCAAATTCTGTTCTCAGGTAAACAGCAAAAACAGATAAATACCAAGAAGCCCCATTTAAGTCTTTGGATTTGCCTGAGTGTAAGGGTGCATCTACACTGCACTGTTATTCCAGAAAAACAATAGTAGCATCCCCACAGCAATTGCGTTATTTCGAAAGAAAATCAAAATAACGGAGGGCTTTTTTCTGACGTTGGTAAACCTCATTCCATAAGGAATAACGCCTCTTCTGAAAAAGCTCTTTTGGAAAAGGGTGTGTGTGGATGCTCCACTGCTGCTATGTCAAAATAGCTCCTCACCAGGGCCATGCTAAGTTATTCCTCCCCAGTACCTCCTGGGGCTCTAAATTGAGATAGCACATTTACATTAGGGAAGTCTGTCTCGGACTAATTTTGAGGCTTCCTTGTAGTGTTGATGCTTTATTTCGAAATAAGCTATTCCAGAAAATATCTTCTGGAATAGCTTTTTCCAAAATAAGCTTGCAGTGTAGACATACCCTGAGTGCAAAATTTGACCTTGTTTTTAAATGTAGAGTTATGCCAGTGCTGAGTCCTGGCAATTTAGTTTGTTTGTTTTTTCACAGTGGGAAATTATCTTAAATGAAAGTAACCTTGTCTAAGTTCACCATGGTGAATTCCAACATAGAGATTATGGTGCTGAACTTTGAATTGTTCTAAATGTAGAACTTTATAGTGAACTTCTATGCATGAAAAAGCTCTATGATAACCATATATGTAGTATGAACCAGATTTTTCAAAAGATGCTCAGTTCCCATAGGGGCATATGAAAAAGATGACACCAATTTTCTTTAGTGTTCAGCTCCTATAGTTTTCAGCTGTTGGCATCTGAGTCTTTTGAACATATGACCCCATTTATGGGTACCAAGCACTTTAGAAAATGTCTTATTATGTGTATAACCATAGATACCTGGTATTCACATCCTAAACACTACTGCAATATTAGCACAAAATATGCCTTGTGGGTATCATATGAAATCTAATAACCTGCTGGTTATGAATATCATTGTAAAATGCATGTGTTAATGCCATATGTGAACTTATGAATTCTGTGACGGGATCAGAACAGAAGGTTATAAAAAAGTGGTGGAAGGGAGCTATATAAGCCTCAGACTGAGGAGATCTCTATTCCCAGAGTAACAGGGAGGGGCTGGTTTAGAACCAGCAGAGGCAATCAGGGGCAGTGGAACACCTGGGGCCGAGTGACCAGGCCTGCAGAGTCAGGCCAGCCTAGGCTAATTAGGACACCTAGGGGTAATTAAGAGAGGATGGAGGAGGGAGCCATAGGGAGTAGAAGAAAAGGAGACAACAACTAAACGCTAGGGGTGCATCTATACAGCAACAATATTTTGGAATAACGGCCATTATTTCGAAATAAGAATGAGAGAATCTACACAGCAATTCCATTGTTTTGAAATAATTTCAAAATAACGGACGGCTTATTTCGAAATCTGTGAACCTCATTCCACAAGGAATAATGCTTATTCCAAAATAGCTACTTTGGAATAGTAGTAGTGTGGACACTCCACTGCTGCTATTTCTAAATAGCTCCTCCCCAGGGCCATTCAAAGTAATTACTCCTCAGTGCCTCCTGGGGCTCTAAATCGAGGTAACACATCCACGTTAAGGAAGCCTGCCTTGGACTAATTTTAGGGCTTCCCTGTAGTGTAGATGTGCTATTTTGAAATAAGCTATTTTGGAAAAAAAATTCTGCAATAGCTTATTTCAAAATAAGTGTGCTGTGTAGACATATCCTAGGAGGATGAACCAGAGAGAAGGAAGGGGCTGGGGAAGGTGGGGGGAAGTAACCCAGAGGTCTTGCAGCTGTCTTATAGCAGGTGTCAAGGATTTACACAGGCAGCTATTACAGGCCCTGGCTGGATCCTGGAGTAGAGAGTGGGCCTGGGTTCCCCCCCAACACCCACCACTCCATGTCCTGTCAGGGAAGAGGACTTTGGAGTTTATTCTCCGTTAAACTATACACTGGCCCATGATGAAAAGAGCTCAACAGACTGCAAACTAAAGCCCTAGGTGTGGTGCCTAAAACTGAGGGCTGCTGTGAGCCTCTAAGGAAAGCAAAAATCCGCCAGGAAGTGCAGGACCCACTGAGTTTTCATAGGAGCTTTGTCACAACTCCCTCTGAGGCTACGTCTAGACTACAGGGTTTTTCCCGGATACTGGAGATATCCCAAAAAACTCCGCTGCGTCCATGGAACACATCTGCTCTTCCGTTTTTTTTTGCGGAAGAGCAAATGTGCTCTTTCGGAAGCCCTGTCTTCCTCATCCCCCCATGTAGATGGGCCAAATTTTGGAAAAGCCTCTTCCGAAAAAACTATCAGAAAAAGGTATGCAAATTGCGGAGCGCAATTTGCATACCTTTTTCCAATAAAGCCCTGTAGTGTAGACATAGCCTAAATAATGTTACTAGACCTTGATTAGGAGTAGACAGTCTAGCCTAGGTAAAGGGGATAAACATTTCTGTCCTAGGGTACGTCTACATTGCAACACTATTTTGAAATAACTAGTGCTAATCTGAAATAACTTAGTCTACATTGCATGAAGTTATTTCAAAATAGCGTCAAAATACTGTCAAGCTGGAGATCTTACTCTGACTCCTGTAACCCTCATTGTACGAGGAATAAGGGCGTCGGAGGAAGAGTGCTCTATTTCGAATTAAGTGCTGTGTGGACTCTCCCTATTTCTAAATAAGCTATTTCAAAATAAGATACGCAATTGACGTAACTCAATTTTCATAGCTTATTTCAAGTTAAGCCCTGTAGTATAGATGCACCCCTAGCCAAAGGAATGTGGGGTTATGTCAATTTGTGTATTATCAGTAAATAAAGCCATTGAGCTAAGCTGTCTCTCTGTGTGTGTATTATTTATATGTTCCTGAACTCAAGAGGCGGAGAATTTGCATGGCTTCTGCACTAGAGTGATCAAAGAGCAAGTGTGAAAAATCAGGGCAGTGTCTGGAAGGTAATAGGCACCTATATAAGAAAAAGCCCCCTATATCAGGACAGTATCTATAAAATTGGGACATTTGATCACCCTATTATGCCCCCCCAAGAGATAGAGGAGACAGAATTCCCAGGAGGCTTTCCTAAATTTTAATTGTACATCTTTGTGGATATAAGGAACAGAGAGAGACTCCATTTTTATCCTTCACTGTAGAAGACAAAGAAATTAGCTGATTTGATCTCTGTGAAGGGTCCTGGTGAGTCCAGAAAGAGACTGAAAGTGAGAGAAATCATATTGAAAAAAGACTGTATCTTGCTATGTTAAAAACTGTAGACTTTTTAGATGCACTTTTTTTTTGCTTGTAACCATCACTACCTTTGTCTTTTTTATTGGTATCACTTAATCCATGCTATTTTGTTCATAAACTTGTTTTGCTTTCATTGTAAATCATCAGTGCTGTGTAAGTTTAGTAAGATGTGTATTTCTAGAGAGTAAACAGGTCGGGGTGTTTTACTGTCTCTGCAAAGGAAGAGAACCTAACACTTTCTCCATGAGGTGGACCGATCTCTGCAGTAGGATGATTTTGGGGTGAATTCGGGACTGGAAGTGTTTTAAGGCCAGCCCACAGGGAGTAACCAGGGTGAGGCTTTCTGAGATGCTGTGCAGCTGTGGGGGTCAGAGCTCTGAACCAAAGCTGCATAGCCACAAGACATCCAGGGTTACAAGGTAGATGGTCACCCAATTTTTTATTGCCCTGGGTGAAACCCAAAACATCACAGCATGTCTGTACAAATAACAAAAAACTACCTGGAGGGAGCACATTAGGAAGTCAGGAAATGCAAAAATGTGCTGCAGGAATACTAATTCCAACATGTTTCACTATGAAATATTTTCTATTCCTATTTCCCACGAGAAATGTATACCTTCATAAAGTACTTTATATATTGTTCAATAAAACTATCACTGAAATTCATTCAGAAGCTTTAACCAGTAAAGTATGTGACTTCCCAATTAGTGGAAATCAAGATGTTCATTTTCAGCTATGGAAACGTAACTGGCTCATAGTCCAGTACTTTAATCATGGAACTCAACCATGGATGTGGACCTCAGTGGGACTTGGCATCAGCAAATGGTTTGGCGCATGCAGTTCTGATTGTATGACTGGGGTATTAAGAATTCTAAGTACTGTAGTGGCAGATAAGAATAAGTTGAGGAGCTTACCCTCACAGTTCTCACGTTTTAACTTTGGGAATCCAGAGGCAGGACATTCTCAAGGAACACCCTTTTGTTTTGGAACTCGTTTTTCCTATTGGCCTAGCTAAGCTCAAATTTGTTAATCTCCAGGACACAGAGTATGGTACATTAGTTTACTCTGGCTTTTGCCCAAGTATAGTGATGATACATTAAGACAATGTTTGGAAGAGTTCATTTCAGCTGGTATCAGTAGTTTCTTCTGAGAATATAAGTATACATGCTTATAGACAGAGTGAATGTTACATTGTAAAATAAAATAAATTCCCATACCAAGTTTAAAATAACTGTACTACGATTGACAGATCCTTCCTTTCTTCCCTGGCAGCATTCTCAACTCAGAAACATTGAGCCTATGCAATTATACAGTGCATACAAACCTGTTAAAAGCATGTGCTGTGTGATTTTCTTTTTTACATGTTGAAAATTAATTGCATTTCAATGGATATATTGCTGTAAATTCTCATATTGGACCAAATTCACCCTGGTGAAACTCCACTGACATCAGTGAGCTTGGGGATGAATTTGGCCCAGGAAAACCTATCAAATTGTTAAAGTGGTGCCAAAATAGAGTTAAGCTAATGCAAGATCCCCAACTGCTTCTCTAGTGTGACTGTTTTTGAGGCATTTGGTGTGGCTGCACCTAAAGTACTTAATGCTTCTGTGTGTTCTTGTGGTTGTTGATAGTGGAGGGGGAGGGTTGCTAGAGGGCAAGGCACCAGATGTGCTGAGTTGCTAGTACTTACAGCTTGCCATAATGAAAATTGATATATTCTGTTCAATGTGTGAAGATTGTCACCCCAACGTGACATGTCAGCATTATCATAGCAAGCATTATGTTACCTGTCACAAGTGATTCTGTTCCCACCTTGAGGCACTTCGAAACTTGGCATCCTCCATATTTACATGAGTTTGTTCCTTTTACATGCACAAAACGTCCATTTAAACATCTAGAATTATACAAGGGCATTACACCCAGAGAGATTATCCACTGGAATTACAGAAAAGAAAAAAAATAAACCACTGGAATCACAATAAGCCATTAACAACCATTCTTAATTTATTTGCAATGACAAATTGTTGTATCTTATTGAATCTTCCTCAGACTGATTTCTCTCTCCCTCTTTCTCTCTCTTCCCTTTGTGTAAGGTCAAATTTTGGAGTATTATTACATTTGGAATCAAAGTGATGTAAATGATTTCTAATAAAGGAAGATACTTTTACAAATACGATGGTACTTGAAAAAGCATGTAAAAATTGCCAGCTAGTGTTAGCACACGAAAGCCATTACAGCATGAAATTAATTCAAAGAGCGCTTCTCCAGGGCATGTCAGAAGAATCTTTTTTCTGGTATCTTCACATTGCTTATTAGAATAAGGATGGCTCCCAATGCGTCTGCACTGGTGCTGGTTTGGCTCATTCACCTCTTAACAATGTTTAACTACGTCAATATGTTCTCATTTTATCATAACCCTGCATTTTGTTATAGCGTGCGTAAGCCAAAGTGTAAGAATTCACTTTGCAGGAAGTCTAAACATGGTTTGTTTCTAGTAAGTAGAACCTCTGCCGTGCAAAAAGATTTAGAAAAACAAGATATAGAGGGAGTGAGGGAAAGAAAATATATATTACATCCAATGACTAATAGAAGGTAGCTCCAGACATTAGCAGTGTTATAAAGTTTAATCTTAACAAGAGATACATTGCCCAATAAAGCAGCATTATTGACAGTAGAGAAAGAATTGATTTTTTTGGTACAGTTGATATTTGCTGACATGTAAAATACAGATCAGAACAAGTTTAATCATGTATAAATAGAGTATCACACCTTCTTTAAAATTGCTTGTCATCTACCCTCTCCGTGTCATATTACATGCAAGATTCTGCTCTCGTATTCTCTGGCGTAAATCTGTAGCAGCTGTATTGATATGCCAGTATAAATCCACTGCACTCAATGGATTTATCCCAGATTTGCAGCAGTGTAGCTGAGCTCAGACTTTTGGCAAATTTGAAACGAACAGTTCATCTTATTTACACAGGACCTGTTTCTTTTAGAAATGCTGATTTTGCAGAGGGGGAGCAGGTGGACCAACAACTCAGGCAGACATGAAACACAAGTGTAATCACATCAATCAGCGCTAGTAGTAGATTTCAGTCACGCAGCTGGGTAAGTGGCCAGAGGGAAAAATCATATTCATTTTCTGACTAACTCCTTCAGTGTGGTGTTAATGGAAACTAAACTTTCCCTTAAAATGTGAAGACTTGCTTGCAAGCATCTAGCATTGGCCCACTGTTGGAAAACAGGATACCTGGGCTAAATCGGCCAGTGGTCTGACCCAGTATAGCTGTTCTTTATTTTATGTTCATTAAAATTTGAGCATCCAGCATGGCACCATTACATGAATGGGAAGAAACAAGAGAATATATCTACTATTAACATTTGAGGGTACCCAATGCTTTGGGCCCAAATGGGTTTTAAGCCTGTTAGTTGTGCTTACACAGCTGGTAAAGTACAATTTTTTCCCTTCCAAAGCAGCTTTCCTAGGGAGATTCTTATGATGGGGCCAACATTCTGCCTATGTGTTCCTAACTGGAATCCAACTCACAGGAAACCGTGCACCTACATTGTATTGATGAAGGAATCAAAGACATTAGGGCTATAAAGAACCTGGTAGGTCACACTCCATTCCCCTTTTAATGCAGGGTTGTTCCTTGCACTGCCTCTTACTAATGCTTTATTTAAATATCCTAAGTAAAAAGGCTCCCACAACTGGATCCCAAACTTACTTAATAGTTTGGGATCTACAGTGATGTGCCCAGCTAAGCCAACTGATTTCTGAGAGATAAACAGTCTCTAGTCTGTGTTAATAGCTAATGTAAACAGGTGCACAGTGGACTTATTTTAGTGCACAAGAAGAAATAGTTTTCATGGGTAGGACACAATCCAGGATTCTCTGGTCCAGCAACATCAGTGGTATGACAGGACCACAGATTTCACTGGACCACAGAGCCCCAGCCACAGATCTTGCCAGCGGCTGGGAGCTCAGCCAGACAGGCAGCCCAGAGGGCCCATGTCCTGGTGTCAAGCCACCCAGCCAGCAGCCAGCCGCTGGAGTAGGGTTGGGCAGGGAGTCCTGCCAGCCAAGAGCATAGCTTCGTTGGCTGGGGACAGGGAGCCCCGGCCAGCTGGGCTGTGCGGAGCTGCTGCTGGTTGGGGACACAGAGCCCCTGCCTGTCGGGTGCACAGATCCACTGCTGTCCAGGGACATGGAGCCTTGCCAGCTGGTGGTGTGGATCCACGGGCCAGGATCAGGGAAATCCCTGCAGTTAGGGGTGTGGAAGTGCTGCTGGCCAGGAACAGGGAAACCCCTGTTGCCAGAGACGTGGCGCCCCGGAGCACAGAGCTGGGGAAGGGAGTTCCCCAGTTGGGGAAGGGAGCTCCATGGACCAGAGTGGGGTTGCAGCAGGGAGTGGAGTTCTACCAATGGCTGGGGATAGTGCACTGGCTGGGCTGGTTGCCAGGAGGGGAGCCCCAGAAGAGCTGGAGGCTTGACTGTCTCTGGTCTGGTAAACTCCCTCCTTTGGGGCCACTCAGGAGGGAAGATGATGCCAAACCAGGGAAGTCCAACCTGTAGCATCTGATGGACTATTAACTATGTACATGTTCAATGGCAAAAACTACATTAACTTAGAGATAAGGTTGCTTGGTGGTATGCCATCCCATTGCAAACCCAAACTTCGGAGAACTATGAAATGCACAATTAAGATTGCCCAGGCAACCCTCTCTCTGTTTCCCCCCCCCCCCAGAAATGTCCAATATCCCCAGTTGTTGAAATGTACAAGCTCTTCTTATTTTAGAAGCCATTTACTGACCCATAAGGTTTCATCTAACACTATTAAAGGACAAAAAGGGGGAAAACAGGTTGCTTGTGCCACTTTTCCTCTGTTCCCCTGGATCTGACAGAAGGAGAGGTAACATATACAAATAGAGCTCTTTCATATCAGTCTGGACAAAGAGAGGTATTCTGAGTCCCACCTGCATACTCCAGCCTTCTCGGACTACTCATTATCTGGGAGTCAGCTGGGGTGCTGTGTGGATTGATACCTGTTCCTCTTCTCTAATGGAGAATACTCAGGGAGAGAAAGTTAACGAGGGAACTTTCCCCTTTGACTTCTATACTAATCTGCCTTCAGCGTGCTAATACCAGTTTGCTGAAAGAAATCTTTCTCCTTCCAATGAAAGTGCTAAGGGATCCCTTTTCTCTGGATTCTGAACTGCCCTTGGACGGTGTAGTATAGCACAGCACATGGCATCACTGTATATCAATTTGTTTTCTGGTCAGTTATAAGGAACATTTTCCAAGACCCAAACATGCAATCTCCTTTGATGAGCTATTCCACCCAATCCTGAAGAATGCTGTAGTACAGCACACAGAAACTATGCACATCACTATGCCTGATGCCATTTGGTTTTTTACCTTAAGGGAGAAGAAAATGAGTTAAGTTACTGTAAATTTGTGTATAGAGTGTGCATTTGAAAAGGGGAATCTAGCTACAGTATTTTCATTAGCCTTAAATGAAATAAATTCATTGATCTTTAATGCCTTGCATACCTTTTCAAGGTTCACTTCTTATAAAGGCATACCAATATAGCATGTGAATATGGGAAAAGTATATTCTTAGTCTCAGATCTTGAGATAAATTGGTATCACTCCACTGACTTCAAATCAATGAGGAAGATCTGACCCTGTGAGTTTTGCTACCTTCATGTAAACACAATGTAGAGATATAGGGATTAAAAAGACCTTCAAATTAATTTCTAAATGTATGCATCTCACTAATAGATCCATTACCTTTCCTTTGAAAGGAGCAAAAAATTGGTGGTGAAAGGTCAGATTGTGAAACCTGAATGCAGCCCCTGTGTGCCATGTAGATGGTGTAAACGGGGAGCATAATGTCCAACAGTTTCTATGCATGCATAGTAGAGCTACCGGCCAGTGCAACTGTGCTGCTCCTGAGCCCTCTGCCTATGCCTGCCTCTGCTTCCAGGATGGGTGTGTCAGAAGTGGAGAGGAGATCTAGTGGAACTCTGCTCTGTTGCAGAAATTCTCCTCTGGGGAAGAGACTGGCAGCAGCTCTTGGTGGTGTCTGAACTGAGACTGGCTTCCTTAGAATCCAGGAGACAGGAATGACTCAGTCTCTGATATGTCTTCTCCTTTGGCCATTATCTTTGAAAACTTGTGGAGATTGGGAGAGGTCCCAAATGATTGGAAAAAGGCAAATGTAGTGCCCATCTTTAAAAAAAGGGAAGAAGGACAATCTAGGGAACTATAGACCAGTCAGCCTTACCTGAGTCCCTGGAAAAATCATGGAAGGGATCCTTAAGGAATCCATTATGAAGCGCTTAGAAGAGGGGAAAGTGATCAGGAATAGTCAACATAGATTCACCAAGGGCAAGTCATGCCTGACCAAACTGATTAGCTTCTATGATGAGGTAATTGGCTCTGTGGACATGGGGAAGGCAGTGGATGTGATATACCTAGACTTTAGCAAAGCTTTTGATACAGTCTACCACAATATTTTTGCCAGCAAGTTAAGGAAGTATGGATTGGATAAATGGACTGTAAAGTGGATAGAAAGCTGGCTAGATTGTTGGGCCCAACGGGTAGTGATCAATGGCTTGATGTCTGGTTGGTAGTCAGTGTCCTGTGGAGTACCCCAAAGTTTGGTTCTAGGGCTGGTTTTGTTCAACATCTTTATTAATGACCTAGATGAGGGGATGGATTGGACCCTCAGCAAGTTTGCAGATGACACTAAGTTAGGGGAAGAGATAGATATGTTGGAGGGCAGGGACGGGGTCCAGAGTTACCTAGACAAATTAGAGGATTGAGCCAAAAGAAATCTGATGAGATTCAACAAGTGCAGAGTCCTGCACTTGGGACAGAAGAATGGCAAGCATTGTTACAGGCTGGGGACCCACTGGCTAGGTAGCAGTTCAGCAGAAAAGGACCTGGGGATTACTGTGTTTGAGAAGCTGGATATGAGTCAATAGTGTGCCCTGGTAGCCAAGAAGGCTAATGGCATATTACGGTGCATTAGGAGGAGCATTTCCAGCAGATCTAGAGAAATGATTATTCCCCTTTATTCGCCACTGGTGAGGCCACATTTGGAGTATTGTGTCCAGTTCTGGGGCCCACACTACAGAAAGGATGTGGGTGCATTGGAGAGGGTCCAGCGGAGGGCAGCCAAAATGATTAGGGGGGCTGGAGCACATGACCTACAAGGAGAGGCTGAGGGATTTGGGCTTATTTAGTCTACAGAAGAGAAGAGTGAGGGGGGATTTGATAGCAGCCTTCAACTTCCTGAAGGAACGTTCCAAAGAGGATGGAGAGAGGCTGTTCTCAGTAGTGACGGATGGCAGAATAAGGAGAAATGGTCTCAAGTTACAGTGGGGGAGTTCTAGGTTGGATATTAGGAAAAACTATTTCACTAGGAGAGTGGTGAAGCACTGGAATGGGGTTACCTAAGGAGGTGGTGGAATCTCCATCCCCAGAGATTTTTCAGTCCCAGCGTGACAAAGCCCTGGCTGGGATGATTTAGTTGGGATTGGTCCTGCTTTATGCAGGGGGTTGAACTCGAGGACCTCCTGAGGTCTCTTCCAGCCCTAGGATTCTATGATTCTATGCTTCTATGATTCTCCTGTGCTGAGTGGAGTTCTGACACAGAAGAGAACCTGCCTGATGATTCACTACCTCACTATCGTCTACACAGAAACACATTATTTCTGCAAACTGTACTCATGTCATGCTGCATAACCCTTCCCCCATATTGTACCAGTTATATTTAGCCACCTTTTGCTTGGCTGGTGGTAATTTAAAAATATATTAACACTTATTGCCATGTTAATTAGATGACACTGGCAAGGCCGAGAAGCTATCAATAGTTATTAAATAGTGACTATAAATAAACTAATCAGGGTAATTGAATTTGTCAGCTGACATGGAAAACAAATAACTTTTTATAGATGCTTTAAAGGTAAGATCAACCTATTGTAAAACGTTTTTCTAATCAACCTAATGGATGCAAACTCAGCTGGCAGTAACAATTATAAAGGGGGAAAATTGTCTGGATAGTAACATTGGCTGTTTAGCTATTTCTTTCAAGAATAAGGTGAGATCCTTGAACCACTAGAGTTTTTTTGAGAACATGAGGTAGACTAAAACACTAATTAGACATAGCAATGTAAAAACAAGAGGAAGAGACACAAATCATCACTTCTCCAGACAAGGAAATTAAGAATGAAGAATTGGAAATGTTTTCTGGACCTCTTCAAGGTAGATTGTTTTATCCTTGGAGATTTATAAGAACATAAGAACATAAGAACGGCCATCCTGGGTCAGACCAAAGGTCCACCTAGCCCAGTATCCTGTCTGCCGACAGTGGCCAGCACCAGGTGCCCCAGAGAGGGTGGACCGAAGACAATGATCAAGCGATTTGTCTCCTGTCATCCCTCTCCAGCCTCTGACAAACAGAGGCCAAGGACACCATTTTATCCCCTGGCTAATAGTCTTTTATGGACCTAACCTCCATGAAATTATCTAGCTTCTCTTTAAACTCTATTATAGTCCTAGCCTTCACAGACTCCTCTGGCAAGGAGTTCTACAGGCTGACTACACGCTGTGTGAAGAAGAACTTTCTTTTATTAGTTTTAAACCTGCTACCCATTAATTTCATTTGGTGTCCTCTAGTTCTTCTATTTAGGAACTAATAAATAACTTTTCTTTATCGGCCCTCTCCACACCACTCATGATTTTATATACCTCAGCATATCCCCTCAGTCTCCTCTTTTTCTAAACTGAAAAGTCTCAGTTGCTTTAACCTCTCCTCGTATGGGACCCGTTCCAAACCCCTAATCATTTTAGTTGCCCTTTCTGAACCCTTTCCAAGGCCAAAATATCTTTTTTGAGGTGAGGAGACCACATCTGTACACAGCATTCAAGATGTGGGCGTACCATAGTTTTATACAGGGGCAGTAAGATATTCTGGGTCTTATTTTCTATCCCTTTCTTAATAATTCCTAGCATCCTATTTGCTTTTTGACCGCCGCTGCACACTGTGTGGAAGTTTTCAGAGAACTGTCCACGATAACTCCAAGAGCTCTTTCCTGATTTGTCATAGCTAAATTAGCCCCCATCATACTGTACGTATAGTTGGGGTTATTTTTCCCGATGTGCATTACTTTACACTTATCCACATTAAATTTCATTTGCCATTTTGTTGCCCAATCACTCAGTTTGGTGAGATCTTCTTGGAGTCCCTCACAGTCTGCTTCTGTCTTGACTATCCTAAACAGTTTGGTATCATCTGCAAACTTTACCACCTCACTGCTTACCCCTTTCTCCAGATCATTTATGAATAAGTTGAACAGGATTGGTCCTAGGACTGACCCTTGGGGACACCACTAGTTACCCCTCTCCATTCTGAAAATTTACCATTTATTCCTACCCTTTGTTTCCTGTCTTTTAACCAGTTCTCAATCCAAGAAAGGACCTTCCTCTTATCCCATGGCCATGTAATTTACACAAGAGCCTTTGGTGAGGGACCTTGTCAAAGGCTTTCTGAAAATCTAAGTGTACTATATCTACTGGATCCCCCTTGTCCGCATGTTTGTTAACCCCTTCAAAGAACTCTAATAGATTAGTAAGACATGATTTCCCTTTACAGAAACCATGTTGACTTTTGTCCAACAAATTATGTTCTTCTACATGCTTCACAATTTTATTCTTTACTATTGTTTCGACTAATTTGCCCGGTACTGAAGTTAGACTTACCGGTCTGTAATTGCCCGGATCGCCTCTAGAGCCCTTTTAAAATATTTAAATATCTAGAGCCCTTATTAAATAATCCTCCTTCTGTGGAGAAAGATAATATATACAGTGTTCATTAAAGCACTTAATTTATTTAACAATTCAGCCCCAAAGCAGTGGGCTACCATGCCCTATAGGTGAACGAGATTAGGGCCATTACACTATACTTTCCCAAAGAATGTTATATTCCATGACAGCTTAGAAGAATAGCCAGAACATGAAGAGGTGAACAAAGTAAAGAGAAGGCAAAGGCACAAAGAGGCTTATCCTATAAGTTCTCAGTGTCATCACCCTTTGAGTCCTTATCATTTTTCACCTTATCTTAGCTGTTTAGCTTTACAGCAGAGAGCTGATCACCAAAATACACTACATGCTTATTATTGTGAAATACAATGTGAGGGTTAGCATAGCTCATCCTCTGTCAGAAAAGGCTGCGTAAAGGACCACTGCTACATGGACAAACATTAAACAAAGTGGCAGTCTACCAAAGCTTTATCAAGCCCTTGAATCGAATAGAATAACATGATTTGAATCAAAGGAAGGCAGAGACATATGGCCCCACCTGGAGGAAGTCATCATTTTATGGTTATCTTTATGGATACACAGCACATTTTTATAGGGCATCAAAGCAGCTAAGCTGCATGTTATATTCTCTGTGTTTACAGACTTTCATTTTTAATTAATTACAAAGACATTTGAGCTCAAGACGGCTTCCATGAAAGTCAGTGAGAGTTCTGTTATTCATGTTAATGAAAGCAGGATTAGGCCTTATATATCTATTTCTCATCTAAGCACGTGAAATGAAATCCATTATCATAGTGCAATGCACCCTCTTGTAGTATAACATTAACAGAGTTTGCATTCAGAAGCACAGGATACAAACTATTATTTAAGGAGCAAATCAAAGCAGATTGATAAGGGCCAGATGTCTTGTCCTAACTGTTTTTGCCCTCTATTGTCAGATTGAAACTTTGGAAGAAAAATCAGACTATAAGAAGTGGAGAACCACCTGAAGTACAAGGGTATGTGTACACAGCAAGTGGTAGCGAGTCTCAGAGTCTAGATCAAAGGACTCAGGTTTGCAGGGCTCGGGCTACTATTGTACTAACAATAGCTGTGTAGACATTGTGGCACAAGTTGGAGCTCAGGTTTTGAGGCAGGGGACTGTGCTTCAAAGCCTGAGCTCCAGGCCTAGTCCCAACATGTACATGGCTGTTTTTAGTGTGAGAACTTGAGACTGTTGACCCAGGCTCTAAGATTCTGTGGTTGGTTCGGGGGCCAGTTTTGTTCAACATCTTTATTAATGACCTTCATGAGGGGATAGATTGCACCCTCAGCAAGTTTGCAGATGACACTAAGCTAGGGGGCACAAGTAGATACACTGGAGGGTAGGGATAGGGTCCAGAGTGACCTACACAAATGGAAGAATTAGACCAAAAGAAATCTGATGAGGTTCAACAAGTACTCTGCACTTGGGATGAAAGAATCTCAAGCACTGTTACAGGCTGGGCACCAACTGGCTAAGCAGCAGTTCAGCAGAAAAGGACCTTGGGATTACAGTGGATGAGAAACTGAATATGAGTAAACAGTGTGTCCTTGTAGCCAAGAAGGCTAACGACATGTTGGGGTGCATTAGTAGGAGCATTGCTGGCAGATCTATGGAAGTGATTGTTCCACTTTATCCGGCACTGGTGAGGCCACATCTGGATTATTATGTCTAATTCTGCCCCCTCCCCCACATTACAGAAAGTATGTGGACTCATTGGATACAGTTCAGCAGAGGACAACAAAAATGATTAGGGGGCTGGAGCACATAACTTATGCGTAGAGGCTGAGGGATTTGTGCTTATTTAGTCTACAGAAGAGAAGAGCGAGGGGGGATTTGATAGAAGCGTTCAACTCCCTGAAAGGAGAGGGTTCCAAAGAGGGTGGAGAGAGACTGTTGTCAGTGGTGACAGATGACAGAATGAGGAGCAATGGTCTCAAGTTGCATTGGGAAGGTCTCCGTTGGGTATTAGGAAAGCTATTCCACTAGAAGGGTGGTAAAGCATTGGAATGAGTTGGTTACCTAGAGAGGTGGTGGAGTCTCAATCCCTAGAGGTCTTTAAGTCCCAGTTTGACAAGGCCTGGCTGGGATTATGTAGGGATTTGTCCTGCTTTTAGCAGGGGGTTGGACTCCATGACCTCCTGAGGTCTCTTCCAACCCTATGATTCACTGTCACTTGCTGCGCAAACATACCCTAAGTGGTAAAAACCTGTGTTTATTGGAGCTTTAGGTCAAGATTTTCAAATGTGGTTAGTGATTTTGGGAGCCTTAATTTTTAAGGGTCAAATTTAAGGAACATTAAAAGGGCCATGTGTTCAGAAAGGGCTGAGCATCTACCCTTTCAAAATCATCTCAAGCAGAGCACACAACATTATTAAGCACATTTGAAAATCTTGGCATAAGATCTTTGCAACACCTTGCAGGTGTATATAATTTACTATGAAGTGGTAGTAGCTTCTTTATAGATTAAGTTACAATTATTGATCCACTGTAAGATAGAATTTGATCCCCCCTGTAATGCCAAAGAAAAAGAAAAATCCTCTGGCTTTCAAAAGCTTTGGTTTGAGTTTTCACTGACTAGTAAACATTATAAAATTCCTGATTTAACTCAGTATTTTTTAAATGTCTTTCTATGAGAAGCATATTATATAGCAAAACCTTAATTCTCATTTTATTACTATGATGAATTATGCATTTATTTTTACTTAATGAAATGTATGTGCTTGTGTTTTACATGAGTGATGTAAAATTCTTAACTATGCACACCCTTGCTTTTTCAAATGCTTGGTTTTGGAAATGAAATGATAGGTGAATATACAGCTGTCATTTGAAACTGAGTTTTGGTCCAATGTTTGGTTTTTTTTCCATTATAGAATTGCAGTGGTGTTTTGGTAACATGCTGCACTATGTATTGTGTCAGTGGGCAGTGATTGTTTAACTGGGAATCTGGGCAGGAAAGAAGCCAAGATTCCTGAAGCAGAAGTTCCTTACTTTTCATGAACTGCCGTAAAAATGTTGACCCATCTAAAGAAAGAAAGAAATTCACAATGTTCTGCTATTGCCAATTCTGTGTCATATGGTGGAGTTTCACACAGGAATACGGTAGCAATGTTCAATAGATCAAAATTCATATGAAAATAAATTAATTTCTTCATATACACATGAAAATATTGGATCTGATTTACTGACCTACAGAAAACATTGTTCACTGGAATATAGCTCTGTAGTAGTTTGCGAGTTGTCTGCCACAGGGTAAATCTCTCAGGTTTATTCATAGCCCTGCCCTTAAAACAACAAAGGCGTCCCTGCTGTGGATGATGGAAAAGGATTCATCCTCACTGGTGAGTGATGGCTCAAGTATCAAAGGAACTTTCACTGGTGTCCAAGTTGGGGGCACCTGGTGATCTGGAGAATTCATTTCCTTACAGAAGTAGCTATGTCATCTGCCACAGAAACATTTATAAAAACATAAGAACATAAGAATAGCCATACTGGGTCAGACCAAAGGTCCATCCAGCCCAGTATCCTGTCTGCCAACAGTGGCCAATGTCAAGTGTCCCAGAGGGAGTGAGCCAAACAGGTAATGATCAAATGATCTCTCTCCTGCCATCCATCCATCGATGCAACTATAGTGGCAGGACAGCGCATTGACTAGCTATAATTTATTTCAAATTGAACTTGGTGATAGGCAGCACATTCTTGCATCCATGGTTACCCTGAATCAAATAATAAGTACAACTCTTCTTTTATTCCTTGGCACCTTCACAATTGCAAGCAAATCCATATATGGATATTACTGAGGGTAGTGTTAGAAAGGTGTCACCAGGATAATTAAGTTAATTGAACCTGGTTTGCCACAGAAAACACAGCTAAATAATGCCTGTTGTGAGGTGTGAAATGGGCTTGTTATCTTAAAACTTCATATAAAGCATGATTTTCATATAAAGCTTCTGCATCTCTCACTGACTTCAGCTGGAGTCGTGGGTGTTCAACACTTCTACAAATCAGGTGCATTCTCTCTCATCATCACAAATATGTTGGCAATTAGGAGGCGTTCTCATTTTATATACCAAAGGCACATAATCTTCATATCGGTAACAGGTACCTATCTAGCTAAGCAGCAGCCTATTCAACTGTCTAGGCTTTTATTCTGTGCTCACCAAATAGTGTATGAAAGTCTCAGATAAAGGGTTTGATTAGAACTCAGATTCTCCTGCTAAAGCACAGGCCCCCTAGAACTAATGAGATTTCCTTTAACAATATGTAGGCTTTGGAGGAACTAGATTTGTTATTGATAAATGTAGATTTCACCATATTCTCATAACTTGATAAAAATATTTCAATCAATAATAATAAAATAATTGCAGATAGGCAAAGTAAGAAAAATGCCACTTATTATAGCTTGATTTAAGGATATTTATTTTGTATATTTGTGATATATGATAGCAGTTATGGGGCATTAGCTGTTTAAATCTCATTGGCTACTGTCATTAAATAATGAGGGCCTGTACTGGTGTAATTTATTGCAACTAAATATTTAAATGTATAAACATTGGAAAAAATGCTTAGAAATAAACAGCAATATTATCCTCTGAAATGATTAAAAATTGCATTCTACCAAGCTTAAGACATAACACATTGTAAAGTGGTTCTAATTCCATCAAATAGGTGTCAGTAGATAATTTATTGTTATATAGTATATTCATCTATTTGCACAAGATATACAAATTTTCACATTTCTCTCATTCTCTTCCCAGAATGATCAATGCATTTATTCTCTGCTCCATATCCTTTGGAAATTCCAGCATATTTTATACAATGTAAACACACAATAGCTTTACATCCTTCTCCTGTCTAAACTGACATTTCAATTTTGTACATTTCATGTGCCAGAAACTGTCCAATACGTATAAAGTAACATTCCATACCTCTTCCTTTAGTGGGTTTCAAACATAGAAATAGTAATTTGAATCAATTCTTGCTGTGACTTCCCTTTGTCCTTTCTCTGGATCTTACAGTTCATAACTAAATTAGCTTTTCCTGATACCACTTTCAAATTCATGGAATGACAAACTTTGGATAAAAAAATTATAGAGTTTATTACATCTTTAGTCTTGTTCCATTAGTAAATACTTTATAGTACTCTAATGTTGACATCTGACATTCTAGTACCAGCAGGTATAATTTTAAGAGTTTTCCATACATGGAAGTTGAGATTCAGTGCAAACCTCTATTATCCCAGATCATTTAATTTTTTGGGCTATGCAGTTCTTTTATGTACCAGGTTACACTCACAATCTGATTTTGCAGAAATATTGGCAATGACTTCAGGTCACTTACTATGTATTACAGACTCTCCATGTGAAGAAAAAGATAAGTTAAGTAAAAATAATTGTAACCCTCCCCCCACCCCCACCCCCCCCAAAAAAAAATCCAAAATAGAAACAACACATACAAACCCTTACAGCACTGTTAGGAAAACAAATGGTTTTAAATGCACCGAGGGGCTTGATCTAACATCCACTGAAGTCAATGAAAGACTGCCATTGTCTTTAGAAGCATAGACCATAGCAAAGCAATGAAGCCAATTATTATACATTAGTGTTTTTATCTGAAGGGTCTTTCAAAATGAAACTCTTTAACAAGATAATTGTAGACAGCTGGTCCATGTGCTGTAGTGATGACACAGCCAACATTTCCTAAACTCTTCTATGTGTTTACAGCTTTAAGCAAAAGGACATATTGGCAATTCAGTTTGTATATAATAGACAGACTATGCAAAAATACAAAGCTGGAATTCTGCTTTGTTAAAGAAATGCTCAATGTCACTAGAGCTATTGACTTCTCCCACCTGGCTTGCAGACATTAGGAGAGGAATAGCATATGTACCTTAATTGTAAAATGTGGGCTTAATGAACACACAGGCATTATGTTACACCAAATGTAACAATATACATGATGACAAGCTACTTAAGAACACGTCACAATGTTTCGTTTGTAACAGATTTGCCTTTGGCAGTGTTAAGAGGAAGAATATAGACAGTAAGCTTCCAGTCCAAGTATAAATATAAAATATTGGGCATATATACTTGTGTACAAAAATATTTTCCATTGTTGTGTCAATATTTTTGTTCAAAGTAGGTGGAGTTTAGTGACTCAGAGAATTCACTGACCCATTCTGTGATTGTTATTTATTTGACTTTGATTTAACTTTTTTGTATTTTTCAGATTTCCACTGAAGCATCCTTGTGGATCAGGAAATTACAGTAGCATCATGAGCTGTTGTGCTAAAAAATAACTGAAAAATGAAGTAAGTCACTAAATAAATGTACAAGTGGAACAAGCTTGTGGTTAGATGTCCTCATTCAGTAACCTTAGGGGTTTGCAGAATTAAGTCTAATCTTGCACACACTAATGCATGTGAGTAAAATTACAAATGGATGTAAGAACTGAAGGTTACTTACTGTTCACCATAGATTCTGGAAATTTCTGTGGAACTAAAATACAGAGGACCTACTCCTGCTCTTATTGGTAAAACTTCTATGATGTTCTAAGGGAGCCATATGGTCCAAAGGGCAGGCCCCTGGACTAGTAGATGAAAGAGCTGTGTCCTTTTTTCTGCCATGAGTCTCACTCATTTCAGGGGCTGGACAAATAATTTTGGCTAAAAATTATAAATGGCCACTGATTTTGGGTGCCTTAGTTTTTGTGTGCCCGACTTGAAACACTTTAAACACTTTAGAGGCATCCTTGTCAGCAGACACCTTTGAAAATGTTAACCGAAACTGTTCTCTCATTCTGTTTCTCCATCTATGATATGAGAATACTAGTGTTATCTGCCTTGGTAAAGTGATTGGGATCTTGGAAATAAGAGCAGACCCCAGATCACATTTTGTCAAATAAATAGTCCCTTGGAGCTTCTTCCTGGTGGTTAGTCCTCTCATGTGTGTCCAGAAAGTAGGTCAGTCCTTAAAATAAATTGAAAATCCTAAACCACTGCTTCCATTAAGGCATGTTATAGAAATTTCTTATATCGTAATAGACTATTTCCTGCTTTTTAGCCTATGTGTGTGAAGTTTCCCTGCCCATAAGACAAAAAAAAATCATATTGTATGTATATAAATCCATGGTACACCCACATTTGAATATTGTGTGCAAATGTGGTTGCCCCATCGCAAAAAAGAGATATTGGAATCAGAAAAGGTTCAGAAAAAGGCAATAAAATGATTAGGGTGGGCAGGGACGGGACCCAGGGTGCGGGGCCTATTGAAGCACGGGGTTTGGGGCAGCACAATTTCACGCATGCACCATGGCCACAGCCAACAGGTAGGCTGCGCGTGCGCAGGGCCTATTGAAGCGTGGGGCCCAGGGCAGCCGCCCCACTCGCCCTGCCCTATATCCGCAGCTGGGGGTGGGTAACAGCTTCCATATGAAGAAAGATTAATAAGATCGAGACTTTTCAGCTTAGAAAAGAGATGACTGGGGGGTGGGGCGGAGGAAGGGGAAATTATAGTGGTCCATACAATTATGAGGGGTGTGGAGAAAGTAAATAAGGAAGTGTTATTTACTTCTTCTCATAACAGAATAATTAAGGGTCACCAAATGAAATTAATAGGCAGCAGTTTAAAACAAACAAAAGGAAGTATTTCTTCACACAATGCACAGTCAATCTGTGGAACTCTTTGCCAGAGGATGTTGTAAAGGCCAAAATCTGTAACAAGGTTAAAAAAAGAACTAGATACTTTCATGGAGGGTAGGCCCATTTATGGCTATTAGCCAACATGGGCAGGAATGAAGTCTCTAGCCTCTGTTTGCCAGAATTTGGGAGTGAGCAACAGGGAATGGATCAACTGACACCAACCTGTTCTCCTCATTCCTGTTGGGGCACCTGGCATTGGCCATTATCTGTAGACAGAATATTGGGCTAGAATGACCTTTGCTCTGACCCAGTATAGACGTTCTTATGTTAATGCTGTGAGCTCTTTCCCTTAGAGGGGTAGAATAGGTAGGTAAGCTCTCTGGTAGGAATGAGGAAAGCTTATGCTACCATAGCCCTTTATGAAATG
Organism: Rafetus swinhoei; assembly: GCA_019425775.1. Lineage (NCBI taxonomy): Eukaryota > Metazoa > Chordata > Testudines > Trionychidae > Rafetus > Rafetus swinhoei. The sequence goes on from CM033427.1 coordinate 65,265,263, forward strand.
CAGCTCCTGGTCCTATGCTGCACATTGGTTTTGGCTGGGCCAAGAAACCTCCCCGCTTCATCCCTTTTGGGGTGCTGTATATTCATCTGGGGGGAAGGAATTTACTACTCTGCAATTTTCCCTACTTCTGATATGGGCTGTGCAAAACTCAAGGCATCAAGAGCCTTTTAATTGGTTTCAGTGCTCTTTGGGTTAGGCCCCTACCCTGCAAACTTGTAAGGCCCCAAAAGAATCTGATATAATGCGATGGCAATAAAAACTGTCCAGTTAAGAGTGCCCTCTCCCCACAAAAGCCTGTTCCACCTGTACTAGCTACATGCTGTCAGGCAATTTTTAATCCCAAGAACATTTCTGACATATAAATTAAAGCATCCTTTTTATAACAATAACATAACGGCACATGTGTAATCTGTAGGGTTAGACTTAAATAATTATTGCATTTATAAATTAAACTGACATTTTTAAAGGTTAACAAAAAGCTGTTTTGCTGTCTGTAATAGACAGAAAGAGGATTTCAAGTAATTAAAAAGTCTTTTGTGAGTATTTCTTCTTTGGTGCCTATTAGAAGGACTGTGAGTAAATAGTCATAAGCATGAGATATAGATGAAACAGGTCTGGCTCCTAAGAGGTCTTCTTATCTAAAACATGAGTTGTGGGAATTTGTGGAAGGCTTCTCAGTATAAGTTTTCAAATAGATTGAAAAAAATATGTTAAATATTTAAATGATTTTGCACTTATTGGTGCACATGGACAATCTGTGGTGGGGTATAGGGGTTCGAAATGTGGGAAGGAGCTCAGGATTGGGGTGATGAGGGCTCTGGTAGGGGATGCAAGCTCTGGGGTAGGACTGGAGATGAGGTGTTTGGGGTGTAGGAGTGAGCTCCGGGCTGGGGCCAAGAGGTTTGTGGGAGCAGGCTCAGGGCAGGAAGTTGGAGTGGGGTGGGGAATCTGGGCAGGTGATAGGGTGCAGCAGGGGGGTCAGGGTTGAGGTGTGGAGTCAAGGAATGATCTACTGTGGTGGAGCAGGCTCAGAGCTGAGGCAGGGGATTGGGGTGGGGTGGGGCATTTGCCGAGGGCAGCTCCTGTTTGGTGGTGGTAGGGAACAGGTGGCTCCATGCTGTCCTGTGCCCATCAGATCCCCTCTCCCCATAGCTCCCTGGGCTGCAGCCCCTAAAGCCCATTTTTTAATCTGGGCCTGCTATTGGGGCCAGAGGAGTGCACCTTTTTTATGGCTATGGCAGCTCCTGGTTGGGGTGGGAGGAAGGTACCACTCCTCCAGCCCCAGTGGAGCCAGCAGGGAACTGCCAGGGCTGGAGGAAAGGTAAAATCCACCAGGGACTTTGACATTGCAATTGATTTTACATGGAAGGTTCTCAGATACTAAGGCAATGGGCACCATTATATATAATTGTAGAACAGACTGGCAGACTGAGAAATGGCTAATGGTCTGCAGCACACAGAGGGTACATCTACACTACAGAGAAGATTGAAGCTGCTGCTGTCGATCTTTCAGGGTTTGAATTAGTGGGTCTAGTTAAGACAGTTAATTCGAAGTGAGAGGGACACTCCGGTCGATGTTGGTAGTCCTGCTTTCAGGAGGAATAAGGGCAGTCCAAGGGAGAGTGTCTCCTTTTGATTTCCTGTTGTGTGGCGAGCGTCAAAAGTCGAGTTAAGGAGTTAAGGTACTTTGACTTCAGCGACGTAATTAACGTCGCTGAAATTGTGTGTCTTAATTCAACCTTATCCCATAGTGCAGACATAGCCATAATGAAAAAGAGGTAGCTGTGGAGGGGAAAAGGAGGATTGCCAAAATGACACATGGCATACTAATTCTAGACAGTGCTAACATGGATACCAGTGGCATAACTTTTTTCTCACCATGGCACAAAAAAAATCAGACTATGCACTTTGGGAAAAAGCAGATAGTCGCCATTTGGGGACATGGCACAAGCCGTTAGCAAATCACAGGATGATATCAGTTAGGTCAGTATTCTAGAGAGGAACATTAATCTGTGGCTGGCAGTGACACATGCCTTAGCTTTTCTTCTTTTGAGAGAGATGATGGTGATCATGCCAGTTGCTCTGGAGGATGGAACAGGAGGAGCATGGACATGAAGCAAAGACATGAAGATATCATTAGTGATCAGAGCTGTGTGGAGAAGATCTGCCAGTAATTAATTTATACAGAAAGCACAGGATGCCTTTTTGTGGAGACTTACTTAGGCTAATAGAGAAAGTGTGAATGAGACCACAAATACCAAATGCAGCAACTGGCAGGCAGTCACAGCAGACACTAGTTCTAGTCGGCATATCAGAATGATGTCTCAGATGTCTGGCTGGTTTATGTTCAAACTGATTGCATCCAAGCAGTCCATATCTGTGTATACTCTGCTACAGTTTGAGAAGTGGAGGTTTTATTTTGTATGTATGTCCCATCCTTAGCTTGTGTTCTCTATATCTTGCAGCACACATGACTTGCAGTGCATTTTCCTGAGCATCTACACTCTGCTATGGAACAGGGCTACCCTATTGCACAGATGAACAAGCCAGGTCTCAGTGGGTTGATTTTAAGGGGAAATAGGGAAAGGCCAGTTCTTCCAGGAGCATGATTTCATGTTGCCTATTTGCAGTGTTTGGGAAGCCAGATCTTCTCCTCTATGCGTGAGTGTGTGTGGGGTTGGGGGAAGGAAGGGCAGGATCCCTCCCTGGCTGCTGGGGGAAGCTAGCTCAGCTGCTGCTTAATGCCTGGAACAGTCCTTGTGCTCAGGAAAATGCAAGGACAGCCGTTGTACTCAATCCGTCTGCCAGGGCTCAAAGGGAAAGCTTCCTGCATGTCTGAAGCAGACCTTTACTGTGCTGGGCAAAGTTAAGACCTTAATTTCTCTATTCTTCCGCATTCCAACACTCTCTTACTCTTCCAAAAAACATTTTCCTTAATCTCTCCTGCCTCTTGCCCCCCTTATTCTCTCCAGTACAGGCTAGCTGCACATTTTTCTCCTGTCTCTTCCAAACAATATAACATATTTGCATTTTTTGCGCAAGTCAGGGTACACACACAGTCCCTATAGATCAGGACTTTAAAATGTGGGATTTATTTTATTGAGGTACTGCCCCCTCCCCTACCCCTTCTATTCAACACAACCACCACCAGTGTAGTAGCAGAGGTGGCATTGTTTTTACTTTATGTTATCCATAAAGCTTCTTGCCCAGAAGGGACTAAAATGATAACACATACCCTTTCAGCTATGGTTTCTGCACTAGTGCCATAGGTGCTCTAAGGAGATGAGAAAAGAAGGGAGAGGAACAAAGACATAAAGCAGGTAATATGTTCTTGAACTCTGACTTCTAGCAGCTGCATTTTAAAAACCTCCATTCCATTTTGCTGGTATATCTGGGAGGCCTATCCATTATGCGTACAAACACAATCTGATTAGTATTTTTTATAAGCTAGTCTTGTCTGCTTTTATTACAGACATCACCTTCAGACGTGGGGCCACCGCAGCCATTAAATCAAGAATATTTAGCTATTATTTGTAATAAATGTCAGCAGAGCTGAACTGAAGCCAGCAGGAAATGTTCAGGGCAGAAAACACACTGACATTCATTCATGCAAATTTGTACCAGTAGTTGAATTAATCATAAAGAGGGAGGGTACAACATATAATGCATTTGTATTAGTGGTGACCAGTTCTGATTCATCATGAAAATGAGAGTTAAAGTGGACAAATAGCAGTCTACTGACAACCAGCCATGTGTAAAGTACAGTAAGGCTAGGATATCTTTCAAGACAGGACGTTTAGGGGATAATTTTAAATTGTGATGGGCAAACATACAGCATGCAATGGAAGTTACAGCTATTCGGGCATATCTGCAGAATGAACAGTGAGAGAAAAGTTAAGACCCCGGTATTCGGCATAATGGATGGTCCGAAGAGGAGAGGCAGACCCCACAGAGAATGGGTAGATGATATAGTAGATTGATGCGGAGCTAGTTTATAGAAACTAAGCCACTCTGCACTGGACAGAGAAAGATGGAAGGAAATAGTGAGGGAGGCATCGGACACCAATGGGCGTGGAGCCCATGGTTGTTGTTGATGATGAAACATATAGCCAAAATGAGAAGGCCTATTTTTTTTTAAACCAAACAAGACACCAGTCCTGAACTATAAAAAGTCAGACAACCACTGTAACCTTTATATATTTTGCACTTCCAGGTTCCATCATTAGAACTGTAAACCCAAAACCACTGAGAACGTCTGGTCTCATGGTATTTCTGGCCAGGGCTGGAAACAAAAGTGCCATACATTTCTCAAAGTCTTTTCTCATCAGGTTTTCAGGGCCTTCAAAGGACCCAGTTCTGATCATATATTCAGACCTGTGGACTGGTGGGGGGCGGGGAGCAAAGGAGGCAGTTGCTCTGAGGCCTGGTGATTCAAAGGGGCCTGTGGCTCTGAGCCCTTTAAATTGCTGTCAGAACATCATGTGTTGCTCTTAGGATGGCCTGGGGAAGCAGGGGCACCATGCAGCATGCTCCAGGCAGCTCTGGGGGTGGGGGGGGGAGGGGAAGGAAGGGGTGTGCCACAGTCTGGACAGTGCTTGGCCCTGTCATTTCTGCCCTTGGCCCCACTCCTTCTGCCCTTGGCCCTGCCCCTTCCAGGAACATGGAATTGGACCCTCCCCCCCCACATTGTCCAGGGGCCCTGGGATGGCTGTTGGCTTCTCTAGTCTATACTAGTTGTAGTGAAGCATAGCAACGTCAAGCCAGATTCTGGCAAAAGATTGCTAATAGAGGGTGTAAAACCAGGTTGGGAGCTTGGTTGGGTTCCACTTAGGACCTTTATGTCAATGAGGAAATCAAAGCACCACTAGGTTGTTCTAACTGATTCTGGGGCAGGCCAGTACAAGATCAGGGATCTCCCATTCTGTGTGCCGAGCAGAGCTCAAACACAGGGGACAGTTCAGCATAATTACTTCAGGTGTGAGACCAGAATCAGTCCAAGAGATCTGGAAATACTACATTAGATTCTCTGGTGTAACTGCATTGTGCTCTGAGGAATGTAGTGGGAGGCAGTGCAGGGGAAGGAGGAGGTGGCATCTTTACACTCTATCTTTAAACTACTTTTATCTCAACTGATTTAGAAACTAGCTGGTGGCCAGTCTAATCCCAAGTACTGAATTTTCTATGTTATGGCTGGCTATATATAGCCAAATGCATCTGTTTCAGAAGCTAAAGATCAGCTGGATGTATGGCCACCTCAGCCAGACTCTTTTTTATCTACCAAAATCTACTCTGCCATAGGGAATGGGAAAGACTAGGAGCTGATGTTAGCGTCTCACTCCCAAAGGATTTCTCCTCTTGGAAAGGGGCAAAGCAACATGTAATTCTGGTGAGTTTACTCCTGAACTGTTGGGCTGTGTCTATACTGCACCCCTTTTCCGGAAAAGGGATGCAGATGAGACAAGTTGGAATTGCAAATGAAGCGGGGATTTAAATTTTCCCCGCTTCATTTGTATAAATATAACTGCGCTTTTCGGCTCGGAGCTTTGTGGAAAAAGCGCCAGTCTAGGCAGCGGCTCTTGCAGAAAATAAAGCCTTTCCCAAAAGATCCCTTATTCCTGATTTTAAGAGGAATAAGGGATCTTTTGAAAAACTTTATTTTCCGCAAGAGCCAGCGTCTAAACTGGCGCTTTCGTCAAAGCTCGAGCGAAAAGCGGCAGCCATGTTTATACAAATGAAGCGGGGAAAATTTAAATCGCTTCATTTGCAATTCGATTTGTCTCATCTGCATCCCTTTTCCGGAAAAGTGCAGTGTAGACACAGCCTTGATGTTTATCTATTGATCATTTAAACAAAGCCTTCCCTCCCACAGGAGATCCTCTGCAGACTCCAACCCAAAGGAAATAGACTTTAATACAATTGCATCAAACACTTCACAGTCAGAAGAAGAACCAGAGGAGGTATTTTTTCATACAGACAGGCCTTTGCTGGATTTAGCTTATCCTATTTATAAAACAAGGAACTAGTATTCCATTTTGACATCACTTTGTTAGAACTAAACTTGCCAACCATCTGGTTTTCAACCAGAACACTCAGTCAAAAATGGACCCTAGTGGTTCCGGTCAGCAGTGCTGACTGGGCCACTAAAAGTCTGATTGGCCTCAGTGACCAGCTCTGCCTGGCTCCCAGTATCAGCATCACATCCCTCTGGCTGCTAGGTGCAGAGGCAGCCAGGTGGGTTCCATGCTCTGTCTCTGACTCAAGTGCTGGTTCTGCAGCTCCTATTGGCCAATGGGAGCTGCAGAGGTGGTGCCTCAGGTAGGGACAGCACGTAGAGCTCCCTGGGTGCCCTTGAGCTGGACATGCCAGCTGCTTCCTGGGAGCTGCCTCAGATAAGCGCCTGATGAAAATGACTGAGGGTGAGAAAAACTGAGTGACAGAGAAAGGGAGATTGGTTTGAGTAGGGGGCAGGAGTGAGAAGGGGCAAGAGGCCTGGGAAAGGGCAGAACAGGGTAAGGGTGTTTAGTATTCTACAGTCAGAAAATTGGCAACTCTATTTAGAATTGGTGGACTGCCGATTAGGAAATTATTGCCTGACAAAAAGAGGATATTTTTAAACTCATTTGAATTTATCTCAGTTCAATATCTCATGAAGCCCACACAGCACATTAATTTAGCCCATCTGAATGAAAACCATAATCACCGTTTTCATACAGAAAGAGTAATCCTTTGCACTAAACACAAAGGAGTATCGTTTAAATTTGAGAGTGGTTAAAGTAACACCAGAAAAGAATTAGAATAGCATTTTTTAAAGAAATAAGCATAATGTAGGATGAATGCATATATTTTAATCTTTTCCCTTATCTTGGTTCATAAAAAGGCTTCACACCTGTACCTGAAAAATTAAAAAAGCCCTGAAGAAAGGGGTTGATATAACAATTATAGGTGAATTTAAAGACAGTAATTATCCTCATGGTACTTCAGTTGTATAATTTAAATACAAAAACAGAGAAACAATGAGATCAAGATATGATTCATGCAGATAAAAATAAAAAACTTTTCATATCAGAGGCTAAAGAATTCTGAGCCAAATATAAATTCAGAGTATTTCTGAATTTCTCTGAGGATTGAGGAACTAAATGCAAAATAAATATTCTGTTACTATTACATTGTTTCAGTGTACTATTCTCACTGTTTATAATCAGTGTGTTAAGTGTTATCGTGTGGAGACTTGGAGGAGATGTAAACAAAAAACACTCTATGTGCCAGTAGCTTTCAAAGTAAATTATGTTTCTTTAGTGCTTTTATTTTTAATTGCTTAAGTCAAGGGAAAGAACGTAATTTGGTCAAGGGGAAACAAGTGCTTCCTGTTTAGCAAAAGCTAGATTAATAATGTATGATTTGGATGTTCCACACTACTACTTAACCCATAGAACAAGATCATAATTACTGTATCACATTCTGTGATGGAAATCATGGTTAGTAGCCTTTATTCATTTTGGGCAAAATCCTGTGTCTGTCTTATACTGCACTGAGATGTGGGTTAGCTCTCCCCATTGTATAAAGAGGCTTCACACGCCAGTCCAGTCCTGAGGGCAGCTGGGCTTGGGGAGATAAAAGTTTCTTGCTAGGAGCCTCAGGAACTCAAGGACAGATCCTGATGGACAGGCCTCCACAGATTGAGCCTTCCCCATCTTCTGCTGGATTTACAGTAAACAGAAGGCTACCAAACTCCTGTATCAAGATATAATAATCAATTATTGTGGGATTTCTACAGGATTAAATAAAAAAGCAATCTGTTTCAGGATAACTTTTTGGTCCCCTTTGGGCTCCCAATAGTGTCTATTGTGAGTGTTCTTTCATACCACTAAGTTGCTGGTCGCACTTTTGGGATGATAGTTCCTTTTCAGGCAGGACAGACAGACCTCTTCAGACACAGACTCTGTGATCTTCCTTCTAGACTGACAGTTGGAGAGAACCCTTTTTCTACCTCTTCCCCTCAATAGTTGGTGTATTCTTCATAGTATGGCATGGAAAGCTTGTATTTATAACACCATTTTAAACAAACAAATATAACTAAATTGTTGGCAGTTTCAGCATCTTCTGCTATTGCTTTCCAAAATGGGGCACCCTCCCTTATACAAAAATAACAACTACTTCACATATTCACAGATGCATAGCACATTTACTTATCTCCAATACTACCAACACCAAGAGTTAAAAACTCATGAATCAGCTCCCACTCCTGATATCATGAGGTTGGTTTTAAAATTAGAAGATTTATAAAAAATAATCTTTTTAAGGGTTTGTTTGTTTTTTTAATTCTCCTTTTGGTGTCACAGGGTGTGTCCAGACTACAGGGTTTTTTTGAAAAAAGTTGCCTTTTTTTGAAAAAACTTCCCCTGCGTCTAGACTGCTGCCGCATTCTTTCGAAAGTAAATTGAAAGAACGCGGCAGTTTTTTCGACTCTGGAAAACCTCGTTTTACGAGGAAGAACGCCTTTTTTCAAAAGTGCTCTTTCAAAAAGAGGTGCTATGTAATGCAAACTGAGCTTTTTCAAAAGAGAGCATCCAGACTGCCTGGGTGCTCTCTTTCGAAAAAGTGGCTTGCTTTTTCAAAATTACTGGTTGTAGTCTAGACGCTCTTTTTCGAAAGAGGCTTTTTCAAAAGTATGTTTAGAAAAAGGCTCTTTCAAAAGAGGCTTGCAGTCTAGATGTAGCCACAGTGTGTAATCCTCACCTTTTCTCTGCATCCATGAGGGCTAGAAACTTACTTGTTTTTAAAAATGTAAGCTGAGATTCTCATGTAATAACTGGATTTCAGCATCTGGACCTTTAAGAAACACACCAAATATCACAAACCACATTTTGCCATCATAGGATGGCATAGAGGTAGTATTCCAGAATATTCCAGAATACTCCCATCATAGGGTGGCATAGAGGTAGTATAATGATTCTCTGTCAGCTTTTCACCTGGCCTTTCAGGTAGGAGTGTGTGCCAGGGTGGGACACTGTCTTTAGTGGACTATACACCAGTGACAAGATTGATGCCGCAGTTTTAAGAGGGGTCAGAATTTGCCCCTGAATGAATTGTCATTATTTTTTTGGGACCCCTTGGTCCAAGAGGATATGAAATAAAAGCTTCCATCCCTTTCTGGTTGCAAATTCTCTAATTGTTGTTTCATCAATACATTTTTAATTCTAGGTGATTATTATTACAGATTGTACCTCCCTTAACCGAGATTCTCTGGTCCAGTAACATCCATTATCTGGCAGGACCAGGGATGTTCCTGGACCACAGAGCCCAGGTATAGGGAGGTCGGGCCATGAGGCAGGAGTGTGGCAGGGAAACCAGCAACTCACTTTGGAGCCCCATGTGGCAGGGAGGGACACAGAGGAGTGGGTGGTGCAGTGGAGAGTTCTGCTCCCTGTGGTTGGGAGGTGGCAGGTGTTGGTAGTGGTCGGTAGTGGCTGCAGATCTCTGGCCCTTGTTGCAGAGCTTGGGGTCCGGCTGCAGCTGTAGAGTTCCAGCTGTGGAGCTTGAGGGCTGGTAGCGGCAGCAAGGGAGCTCCAGCCTGGGGAGCCATGGCCGGGCAGGCACCAGTGGTCCCAGGCTGGAGGCCTGGAGGCAGGGCAGCAGGATAGCATGGCCCATGTTGGGAGGGACATCCCCTGGTCTGGCAAATCCCCTTGTTCTAACCAGTCAGGTCCCGAGAGTGCCGGACGAGGGAAGTCCAACCTGTAGTCTTATAAAAATTTGGTAATCATCTTGAGAATGAAAATGAACATTGTGCCTTTGTAAATTTCTCTCAAAGGGGAGACTTTCATTAGAAGCGGGGTACCAAATCTCCCATAGAGGGAATATTTCACAGGGTTAGTGTCACACGGAAGTTTGCTTGTGCCAGGAGTATTTAATTAGGTGCCTAGGAGTTCATACATAGGATCCTGAGAATAGAGCTGGGAGTGGAAAGGATTATGAGAAAAAAGCGTATTTTGATAGAATAGCAAAAATAAAATTAGTATAAATTGTGAAAATATTTACTGGGCTGCAATGCAAGTTTAAGCAAACGGGGTTGGGGGAATCAACTTACTACACAAAACATTAGCCTTAAGATTCCCCTCTTTGCTATAACTACTCTAAAGTTTTAACAGACGTCATCTGACTTTTTGAAAATCCTTGGTTAATTCAGCTTAATTGTACACAGAAGAAATATATTTTAAATGGCAGATGAATTTCTTATTGCAAGTACACAGCAACTCAATGACAAACAGATGGTAATTTCATTCATTTTTGGAAATAAAACACAAAATAGTTTCTACAACACACCTTAAAGACTTACAGTTTTATTTAAAATAATATGGACAGTAGTGAATTTGAGGTTTTTGCCCATTTAGGGAGACTTTCATTATTCTCAGAGTTGAATATATCTGAATTTAATGCCTCTAAACATTTAAAGGTAATTCATGCATTCATGCAATTGCTACCAAAACCAGCCTTGCTTATAGGTTGGTGTTCTTTTTTTCTATACCAGATGTCTTACTCCATACGGAGACATAATCTGCGAGTAAAACTTCTTTTTAAAGTATCAACAAGAGTAGTATGTTTTTAGAAGAGATAGAAACAGTGGAGGAAGAGCTTTAATGTTTATTACATCTAAGCTTAAGGTTCCAACATTCCAATTCCTCAGTTGAAGAATAAAGAGAAAAAGGGTTCGGCTTTTAAAACTGATTTTACAATTGGTAAAAGTTATTTTTTCCTTTCTGTTCTTTTCCACTTCCCGGGTGAGAATGTGAAGTTTGTCATGTATAGCTAGGGTTTGTCTGGCTGTGATTTTACTCAGCGTGAAATTCACTCCTCCACATTGGACCTTATCCAAAGCTCATGTCAGTCAATGGAAGCCTCTTTAAATGACTACAGTGGACTTTGGATCAGGACCATAAAGTCCTAGTATTTGGGGTTTATGTAGGTACTATATGAAGTGAATGAAGTAGCCGAAGGCCATGCTTGCAAGCTAGGGTGAGGGTGCAGAGCCGCTGTCCACCTCTTTGTGGCTACGATTTCAGTGCTAGTTACCCAGGATTAGATTCCAATTTAGTAAAACGTGAGCACTTTGTGATAGACAGGGCAATTTCCTGCAATACTGTTGGGAGTCCACATAGTACGGAGTGTATGAATGGTTTTGGTATCATTATGGGATACCATTATGGGATTGTATGCATGGGGGGCAGGAGGAGATTATCACATTCTTGCAGGAAATTAAATTGATAGGGGATGATTTAGGCAAATCATTCATCTTATAACACCTTACAAAAACCACCCCTTTTTTGCATATTCTAGTTCAGACTGGATTCTCCAGTGACCAACAAACAAATAAAAGACTTTTGGAGAACTAGCCCAAGCATAACTGAATTGGGGCTCTTCATTTTGGTTCCTGATCTAAAGAGTGATATTAACTTTGGGTATGTCTATGCTTGCCCCCTAGTTCGGACTAGGGAGGCAAATGAAGCATACCAAAGTTGCTAATGAAGCGCGGGATTTAAATATTGCACGAGGAGTAACAGTTAATTCGAGGGAAGGGTTTTGGATCGGACTACTGCGTCTACACGCGGCAAGTTAAATCGGGCGACCGGCATTTTAAAATGGCGACCGGCCGCGAATATGCTAATCAAGCGCAGGATATTTAAATCCCACTCTTCATTAGCAACTTCGGTATGCTTCATTTGCCTCCCTAGTCCAAACTAGGGGGCAAGTGTAGACATACCCTTTTATTCACAGGGAAAACTCAGTGGCATGGTTTGAAGGACTAACACCTGCCCCAGTGGCCTCTGCTAAACACATTTGCATGTGTATAGATTCTTTTGGTTTTGTGTGCTATCTCTGTAATAAATGTCTTAATTATAGATATGTTTGATTATTTGCTGTGCAGTAACTTTGTATATACAAAATGAGTGGCTCTAAATGATCTGTTATCACTCAAGAAAGAGATTTTGGTGTCATCATGGTTAGTTCTCTAAAAATATTTGCTCAGTATGCAGCAGCAGTCAAACAAGCTAATGGATTATTAGGAACCATTAGGAAAGGGATAGATAATAAAACACAAAATAGGTGCAGATATCAAAGGGAGGAGAATGGTAAGCCTGCCCAAACTGGGTACATGGCCCTTCTAACAGTCCACCTCCAGTTGGGAATAGACTGTTCCCTTCCTGCTTCATGCCATGCTCTTCTGCTGGGGACCTTGGCCAGTGGCATTGGAACAAGAGGAGAGAGCACCAGAGGGCCATAGCCCTCCTACATTTTGAAAGTGGATGGGTCTTGCCCATGCATTTTTGCTAGGTCAGACCCCGCTGCTTCCCCCTAGTCTATTACCCTATCACATAATACAAGAACCACATCACCCAATGAAATTAAAAGGTTTAAGAAACATAAGGAAGTACTTCTTCACACAACACACAGCCAACCTATCAAACATTGCTGGGGGATGTCGTGAAGGCCAAAAGTATTACATGGTTAAAAGATTATTTCAATAAGTATATGTAAGTATATTTTCTCTGAAACATTTGGCACAAGCCCCTGTCAGACGACAGGATCCTTGGTGAGACTGATCATTGGTCTGACCCAGTATAGCCATTATGTTCTTACATACCTAACTTAATAGACATGCTTAAATTCTATTGACCTGCATGGGATTTAAAGAGCTACTGTGAGTCTTTCCTGAATTAGAGACTTAATGCAGATCTGTTCCACCTCTCCTGGTTTGCCACTGGACCACTGCAGTTGCATACCCTTGAAATATCCCATGCAAGACTGACAAAAAGAACTTTTGCGGCTAGAAAACTATGCATGGAGGGCATAATATCAGATCACAACACCTGGGTGAATTTCATCCTAGGTGATGAGAATTTTGAATAAGGACTCTTTTGTGATTGCTACTATAAATTCATTTTTTTCCATGTGATCTTTAAATAATTGCAACTGGTTGATATTGGGAATGATTCATGGTGGCAGAGAGTCCAGGACTGTATTGATTATATTTGCTCTATGGAGTATGTTACACAGCTATGACTCACATAAACCTGTCATTTGATAATAAGACACAAATAATACATTTTGCCATAGGTTAATATCATTGCTGCACTTATTTTTAATGGTCATAGTACTCTGAATTTTTACAAAATGTAAAAGCAGGTAGTGATAATTCTGTCCCTCATGGTAACAAGGGTTGGCTCAAGCTCTTTTAAATATCTTTGTTTTATTCTGTGCATCTGTAAAGGATGTATAGCTGTTAGTATCAAGGAGTGCAAAAATTTAAAAGGTTATGATTCTTGTGCCTCTGTATAATTTTTCTTTGATTCCCTGATCAAAGATAGAACTTATTCTTTCTACTAAGGCTAGCAGCAATTTATAAACCTTTAAAAATGTTTGTTAAAATAGTGCTCTTTCTAGAAGCAGAAAATGAAAAAAAATCATTTCCTTAAATGAAGAGATTTGATCTTTATTTGCCCCCAAGGCGTTAAGCTAAATCTACAAATCTTAAAGCAGATTGGGGCATTTAAAGGAAGCTTAGGAATCAATTTAACTTAGATGCCATCTATGCAAATATTAAGCCTGATAGTTACAAGGTACTTCTTCCTGCTTTTAAAAGTATTTTTACATGAGACCTGTAATCCTAAAAATGTCTGGGATACATTGTAAATGGTTTGACTAATCCTTCACAGTCTAGATTTCCAAGTAAATTGCTGGATGGGAAAGCTCCAAGAAAACCCCAAGGTGCTGCAGGAAGGTGATGCAGTGAAGGGCACTCTTCTCCTAGGTTACCTCAGAACCAAATGCTTCAGGTTTGTGTCAGGGATCCTGTGCTTCCTTTTATATGAGGTATAAAACCATGCCCATGACATCATGCAACCCTCAAATATTCCATGGTGCAGTTGGCAAAAATAGGGATATTAACCTACTGGCCTGGTCCAGAATCTAATTGGGGGGTAATTACTTCCCTCCTTTCTGAACTTCCCTAGAAATTCTGTTGGGATGGTCTATTCTAGGGATGAGCAATAATTTTCACAGGGGGCCATTCCAAGAATTTGGTAAGTGGTCATGGGCTGCACTTTTCTACTAGATTAATGGACGGAGTGCAGGGTCTGGATGGAGTTTAGGTGGAGAAGGGAACTCCAGGCAGGGGATTAGGGTGCAAGAGGGGGTTGGAGTGTGGGAGGGGATGCCAGGCGTAGGCTCTATTCCGGGGACACTTACCATAAGCAGCTCCCATCCAGGGAGCTCTGGCAGGCTGTCTGCCTGCCACAGTCCCCCACACAGCTCAAAGCTGCCGACTGCTGGGGCAACATGTCTCTGCATGCCACTTGTGGTAGAAGGGCAGCAGATCTCCACACACTGCCCATACCCACAAGCACTGCCCACGCAGCTCCTATTGACCAGCTTCCAGCCAATGAGAACTGTGAGGATGGTACTGGAGGTGGGGCTTGCAAAGACATGTTTGCCCCAGCAGTTGGCAGCTTTGTGTGGTGTGTGGGGCCATGGCAGACAGGCAGCCTCTCCAGAAAAGGAATAGCAATGAGAATTGGGGAGGGATTCCTTTGCAGCTTGGGTTTGGCTACAAAGAGCAGCAATGTGCACTACAGGGGTATGCTTTGTGAAGTATATGTTAAAGTGTTAGGGAACTTTAGGTGTGCACCAATATGTTCTTCACAGAACAATTAATGCACAGCACATTCGTGAACTTTAAAAATCCCCACACAGCACATCTTCCTGCCATGTAAACTAGGCCATAAGAATTATTCATGGCACTAGTTGCTGGGGCAGCATGACCCTGCTAGGATGCTTAAAGTTTTATATGGTATTCATAGAGTTAAATAGGCTTACTCTTCTGTCATTTTAATGCTTCAGCAAATTTCATGCACATAAAACCTTAAGTGCTGAGCTCTTAACTATCTGAGGACTAAAATGGCTTGCATCTACAAGCATAAAAATGTAAGTAGCTCAATAGGTTCAAGGACTACCGCTAACTCCCAGTTCCCTAGAGAGCTGCTAAATTCCAGAGGTCCTCAGGATCCCCAGAGCTCTCACTAATTTGTGGAGTTTCTAAATTCTGCAGTGGCCCTAGCCAGCACTTAGCAATCTGTGCGTTGTTTCACAGTGAATACTTTAACCATCAGCTTGGTTCACATTGGAAGATTTATACATGAGTTCAAATTTTCAATGGCAGCATGATATAATTAGGGGGAGGAGATCCAGTCCCTAATGACAAAGGCTGCTAAAAATATTTTGATGCACAACATATTTCCTTTAAACCTAACCCATGCCCATGCCCTTAGAGACATCTAATTATGGAATAATTCAGAAATGTAAAATATTTCCATTTCTGCGTGAGAGACAACTAAAATATGAGATATTTTCAAAATTTTCATTTGAAGTATATTTCCCATATTAATAGAAGTATGGATGAGGAAAAATAAACATTACTCTCATACACGAATGGCAAATAAGTTCAAATGAAAATTTCATTTCCACAAACACTTATAGAAGTCCATGCATAGGTTAGAATAAGGTGTGAAATGGAGTTCTGATCACACCTTTACCCATGCACTTCATAATTTACATCCTTTAAATGTAGCAACAAGCACTTTAGAATCCTTGAGGCTGAATGTCTTTATAAAAATATAAGAAAATTAATAATGATATTTTAGCCAATGGGATTGGTTCTAAGAATAATTCACATTTGTGCTTTATATGGTTTTTCCTTATTTTGACTGAAGATTTCTTTATTTTGACTGTACTACATTTAATCTATTTGGATATGATTATTAACTGTAATATGTAGAGGCTAAAGGACCAATCAGTAAAAAAAACATTTTGTGCTGTGCACAGCATGAACACATTGTAAGGGATGGACTCTGCCTCGAACAGCTTACAATTTAAGGACCTTATTTTGCCAACACTTATACACATGACTAAGTTTATTCTCTTTGGTAGTCCCAGTGAATACTTTGCCTTCTCATTCTCTTTTTAATAGACACATTCCCATTAGCTTCTTGATTTAAATCATGCCTGAATTCTGTAAACATTCATGTGACTAACTATACTAGACCTGAGAGGTTGGCTTAAGGTATGCAACTCCAGCTACATAAATATCGTAGCTGGAGTTGAAATATCTTAAGCCAGTCTTGGCGCCATTTCCACAGTAGGAGGATGATGGGAGCAAATGCTTGAGAGGAGTGCTGGTGCAAACCGGGGGTGGCCTGAGTGTTCGATTTAGAGGATATTTACTAGATCTGCTAAATTGAGCTCCAGAAGATCAATCTCCAGTGTGGCAAGTGGAGATGTGGCTTTAGATAGAGCTGTGCTGAGGTCATCATTTAGAGTCTCGAGAATTCTCTGCCTCTAGCAACATAAAATGTCAGCCCTGGATATCATTGACTTCAAGGTTCATGGAAGGAGAAACAGTCTCTGACATACACTAGCATTGTTCCTTGTATAGAATTAAAGATTCTGATGAGAACCTTGAATATGACCTGGAATTGAATGAGGAGCCAAGAGAGCACACAAGGATATTGATGTACTACTTTTTCTCAGCTCTGACTTGTTCAGAGGGCAATGTAGTTGAGGTGTCTGTTTGTCCTTCACTTTTGACCTCAGCCAGAGAGAGATGTAGACATTCAGTCTGCAGGTGACAAATCACTTTTGTGAAAAAGAATTAGGAGTCTTAAGAGTATCATGGTTTGGTCTTATCCTGTCTAATAGTTGTGTTTAAAGAACTGTGCTCAGATAATGCTTTTAGCTCTATCAGAGTCCTTTAAGGTTCAGTTCTTGGCTTGTTACAGTTATCATTATATATTAATGATATTGATCCAGGCTTTTGAAGCTCAAAGTTTCATCTCTGTGGGGATGACACTATTATTTATAGGGCAGATAAATATTTACATGGTATTTCATTTAGACTCTCATGTGAGTTTGATAAATTACAAGATTAGATAAACTGGATAATGTTGTTTTAAACTGAAAAATGCAAAGCTTGGGTAGATGGTTCATTTCTCAGTCTGAACTCTCTGATTCTACACAATGTAGTCCCAATTCTGCTGACTCCCATTCCGTAGGCCATACATTGTGAAATATCTTGGAATGTAGTTAGATTAGACCTTGAAACGCAATCATCACGTTGAATAAGAAGATACTAAATGGTACTTGTGGATGGGATTATTTCATGCAAATAGTCATTGTTTTAATTTTGCAGTCAAAGCAAAACCTATACTATATATCCAGTCTTGGAAGAACTGAAATTGATATTAAAAAAAATAATTAATGGGTAATACCATTTTTACAGTTGTACAAAATTATGGATTTTAAATATCTTTTTCAATTTTTATTTAAATTTTCCCAGTTGCAGGAAACCGTGGGGGTGCCAAACAATTGGAGGTGGAGCCATACAATAATTGTTTATGTCCATAGACATTGAGGTTCAAAAAGCTAATGCCTAAGGGTATGTCTACACTATAGTGTTATTTCAAAATAGCTTATTTAAAAATAACGCATCTACACACAAAATGCATTTTGAAATAGCATTTTGCTATTTCGAAATAGCACGTCCACACTGAGTGGACTCTGAATCGCATTTAAGGCTGTCCGGAACCAATTCCAGCAGGGTACCAGGTCAGGACTTACTGTGCGGGGCTGCTGCCTGAGGCTATCTGAGGTCTGTGCTTAAAGGGACCCCCCTGGACAGCCAGTTCTCAGGTTTCCCTGCTTGCTTGTCTACCTCAATGAGGGACAGCAAAGCATTTTGTCTCTGTGTCCCTCTGGTTGCCCTCACTCGGGACACCACAGCACTCGGCAACATGGAGCCAGAGCTGTCCCTGGGCACTCTGGTGCTTCTCTTGGACACGATACTGTGATCCTGGCTGCACTTTCTGCAGGCTGCCATCCGGTAGGTCCATCGGGGGGCTGTCAGTATCCAGGAGGCCCTGTGGGAGAGCTTCCACCCTGAGGAGCACTAAGAGCCTCCCTGGTCTGCCCTATTGGGGGCTTGTGCCTCATTCCTCCCTCATGTCCTTCTACTTACCCCTCCCTGACCCCCTTCCTGATGTCAAATAAAATACACGTATTTTCATGAACACAAACTCTCTTTATTTAACAAAACCGGGGGGAGGGAATGAAACTCTGGTGAGACTGGGGAAAGGAGGCGGGAGAGGGGAGACGAGAGGGTGGGAGAGGGGAGGGGGAAACCTGGGAGGAGGGAGCTGGAAGGGGGAAGCAAGGGGAAGAAGGGGGAGGGGAAGCTCAGGGCTCAGGATTGGGGGTCTCGCTGGACCAACTTGATTTTCATGCAGACTTGCTCCTGGGTTCGCATGTGGCCTTTGGTGGCCAGGCTGGCAGCTATCCTGCCATAGACGGCCGTGTTCCTCCATCTAATGCGGAGATCATGGACGTTGGGAGTATCCCCCCCAAACCTGAATAAGGTCCGTGATCTCCACCCTGGACCAGGAAGGTGCCTGCCTTCTCCGGGCCCTGGCAGGCTCCTGGGAGCTGGCAGACTGGTCCTGGGGAGCAGTGGAGGGCTGGCTGCCAGTGGCTTTCTGGCTCATGTTTTGGGGCCACTGGGTCAGGAGCAGTGACTGCTGTTATTTCAAAATAACTTTGCTGTGTAGACATACCTTAAGGGATCACAGTCATGGATCAGAGTCCCATGCTACGAGGTACTGACTAGCCAGGTAAGGCTAAATTATGAGTGTCTGTGTTTGCACTGTTGTTATTTAAAATGATTAAGTAAAAGTTAAAAAACATGTAGCAGATGCACAAAAAACATGATGAAAACAGTTTCAGTAAGTAGAAATATATAGTGCAATCCTGGCTTTATTGAAGTAAATGGCAAAATAGCCGTTGACTTTAACCAAGCCATTATTTCACCCAAGGAGTAAATAGCTACTTTTGTGGAGAGAGGGCAAGTATTATTTTTGAGTACACAGATAACTGCTAGGCACTCACACCAAGTATAAATGAAGTTATGGTGTCAAATAGCTTACCATCTAAATCTGAAAACAAGTGAGGTTCAGAGGTATAGAAAGGGAAATGGGAGGTTAAAATGACTTAGTTTTCTGTTGTCATTGACTCAGTTTACCCACTTCTCTTGCTAAATCACCCTCTCATTCCATGATTGGATGATACTGGGGTTTTAAATGACTCCCTGGGCTGTCCGTACTCATACACAGAATACATAGCTGAATAGGGCATCTGAAAATATGGGGCACCACTGGGTCGTATTGTCCCCCCACCTTTTCCTATCCCCATTCTGTGGCTCTGCTTCCTCTGGAAAGGATGTAGTTAACTTAAAACTGGAAAAGCCTGCCAGACCTATTATTAGCAAAACATTGAACCTGTAAAAGAGCCATTCAAGAGGCAATGAAGCCATTTAACAGGCATTTGCCAACCCCAGGTATATACTGTCCGTTTTTGAATTTACTGTGTTAGTGTAAAGGACCTTAGTGTAAAATTTGCTTTAAAAATATTTCATTGGTGTGTTGCTGAAGATTATACAATCACATATCTAAAAATCATCATCTCCCAGAGGTGCCATTGGGCATAGGAGCACCAGTTTAATAATACTGTGTAGGGCCCCATCAATCCTAAGAACAGCCCTGATGACTCTCCACCTTTCAGGGATCAAAACAAAACTAAGTCTCTCACTCTGCCTGTCCTCTTTTGGCTCTGTAATAATTTAGCAATGCCTGTGCTTTATCAGCACTGGCAGGCCTCTTGCTGGACTCTCTAGCACAGTATTCTCTTCTAGTTTGCCTCTCTTAATGGCACTACTGTACTCTTCCTAAACTGAGGGTTCCTGCCTGGACATCCTAAACTATGGAGTGTTTTGTCCCCTTTGTTGACTAGAAGGCCAAACTTATGTTAGGCTGAAGGCATGCTGGAGAACCAAACTCGCAAGATTAGTTGAGAATGCTGTTAAGTGACTGTAGGATGTGAAAATGCTAGTTTGCAAAATATGTTATTTTATATTGTGCTCTGTTATTTAGCTTAGTAAGTGATTGTATAAGGAATGTACTATCCAGAAGACTAAGCTGACACATTTAATGTATTCATTGGAAATGTATACTCTGTATAAATGTACAAACAATGACTTGACTATACAGCAGATGCTGATCTAGCAGCTGGACATTTATGAAATGGGATAGGAAGTACATAGACAATCCAGGAAGTTTTTGGAGAATGTTGGAGGTAACTTCTTGGTACAAGTGCTGAAGGAACCGACCAGGGGCCATGCGCAGCTTGACCTGCTGCTCACAAACAGAGAGGAACTAGTAGGGGAAGTAGAGGTGGGTGACAACTTGGGAAGCAGTGATCATGAGATGGCTAGAAGGTCGGACCTAGCAGGTAGTGATCAACGGCTTGATGTCAGGATGGCGGTCGGTTTCTAGTGGAGTGCCCCAAGGTTCCGTTCTAGGACCGGTTTTGTTCAATATCTTTATTAATGACCTGGATGAGGGAATGGATTGCACCCTCAGCAAGTCTGCAGATGACACTAAGCTAGGGGGAGAGGTAGATATGCTCAAGGGCAGAGATAGGGTCCAGAGTGACTTAGACAAATTGGAGGATTGGGCCACAAGAAATATGATGAGGTTCAACAAGGACATGTGCAGAGTCCTGCACTTGGGACGGAAGAATCCCAAACTTTGTTACAGGCTGGGGACCGACTAGCTAAGTAGTAGTTCTGCAGAAAAGGACCTGGGGATTACAGTGGATGAGAAGCTGGATATGAGCCAACAGTGTGTCCTTGTAGCCAAGAAGACTAATGGCATATTAGGTTGCATTAAGAGGAGCATTGCCAGAAAATCCAGAGATGTGATTATTCCCCTTTATTTGGCTCTGGTGAGGCCACATCTGAAATATTGTGTCCAGTTCTGGGGCCCCCACTACAAAAAGGATATGGATGCATTGGAGAGGGTCCAGTGGAGGGCAACCAAAATGATTAGGGGGCTGGAGCATATGACCTACAAGGAGAGACTGAGGGAGTTGAGTCTGTTTAGTCTGCAGAAGAGAAGAGTGAGGGGGGATTTGATAGCAGCCTTTAACTTCCTGAAGGGAGGTCCAAAGAGGCTGGAGAAAGACTGTTCTCAGTAGTGACAAATGGCAGAACAAGGAACAATGGTCTCAAGTTGTGGCGGGAGAGGTCCAGATTGGACATTGGGAAAAACTATTTCACTAGGAGGGTGGTGAAGCACTGGAATGGGTTACGTAGGGAAGTAGTGGAGTCTCCATCCCTAGAGATTTTTAAGTCTAGGCCTGACAAAGCCCTGGCTGGGTTGATTTAGTTGGGATTGGTCCTGCCTAGGGCAGGGGGCTGGACTTGATGACCTTCTAAGGTCTCTTCCAGCTCTATGGTTCTATGATTCTATGATTTCAGGATCCTGACCAAAAGAAGATAGGAGAGTAGCAAACTACACACCCTGGACTTCAGAAAAGCAGACTTTGACTCCCTCAGATCCTGTAAGCAGAATTCCCTGGGATGCTTACATGAAGGGGAAAGGAGTCTAGGAGAGCTGGCAGTATTTTAAAGAAGCCTTATTAAAGGCACAGGAAGAAACCATCCCAATGCTCAGCAAGAAAAGCAAATATGGTAGACGACCAGATTGGCTTACCAGGGACATCCTCGGTGAGCTTAAACACAAAAAGGAAGCTTACGAGAAGTGGAACATTGGACAGATGACTAGGGAGGAGTATAAATATATTGCTCGAGAATGCAGGGGAGTTATCAGGAAGGCGAAAGCGCAATTGGAATTGCAGCGAACAAGAGATGTGAAGGATAACAAGAAAGGTTTCTACAGGCAAGTTAGCAATAAGAGGGTGATCAGAGAGGGTGTGGGGCCCTTATTGGATGAGGGAGGTAACCTAGTGACAGATGATGTGGGAAAAGCTGAAGTACTCAATGCTTTCTTTGCCTCTGTGTTCACGGACAAGGTCAGCTCCCAGACAAATGCACTAGGCAACGCAGTATGAGAAGGTATACTCCCAAGGGTGGACAGCCCTTGGTGGGGAAAGAACAAGTTAGGAACTATTTAGAAAAGCTAAACATACACAAATCCATGGGCCCAGATTTAATGCATCTGAGGGTATTGAGGGAGTTGGCAAAAGTCATTGCGGAGCCTTTGGCCATTATCTTTGAAAACTCATGGAGATCAGGAGAGATCCCGGATGACTGGAAAAAGTCAATGTAGTGCCCATCTTTAAAAAAAGGGAAAAAGGACAATCCAAGGAACTACAGACCAGTCAGCCTTACCTCAGTCCCCAGAAAAATCATGGTGGAGATCCTCAAGGAATCCATTTTGAAGCACTTGGAAGAGGGGAAAGTGATCAGGAATGGTCAACATGGATTCACGAAGGGCAAGTCATTCCTGACCAATCTGATTAGCTTCTATGATGAGGTAACTGGCTCTGTGGACATGGGAAAGTCAGTGGATGTGATATACCTTGACTTTAGCAAAGCTTTTGATACGGTCTCCCACAATATTCTTGCCAGCAAGTTAAGGGAATGTGGATTGGATAAATAGACGGTAAGATGGATAGAAAGCTGGCTGGAAGGTCGGGCCCAGCAGGTAGTGATCAACAGCTCGATGTCTGGATGGCAGTCGGTTTCTAGCGGCGTGCCCCAAGGTTCAGTTCTGGGACTGGTTTTATTCAACATCTTTATTAATGACCTGGATGAGGGAATAGATTGCACCCTCAGCAAGTTTGCAGATGACATTAAGCTAGGGTGAGAGGTAGATACGCTGGAGGGCAGGGTTAGAGTCCAGAGTGACTTAGACAAATTGGAGGAGTGGGCCACAAGAAATCCGATGATGTTCAACAAGGACAAGTGTAGAGTCTTGCACTTGGGACAGAAGATTGGCAAGCATTGTTACAGACTGGGGACCGACTGGCTAAGTAGTAGTTCTGCAGAAAAGGACCTGGGGATTACAGTGGATGAGAAGCTGGATATGAGTCAACAGTGTCTCCTTGTAACCAAGAAGACTAATGGCATATTAGGGTGCATTAGGAGGAACATTGCCAGCAGATCCAGAAAAGTGATTTTTCCCCTTTATTCAGCTCTGGTGAGACCACATCTGAAATATTGTGTCCAGTTCTGGGCCCCCCACTATAAAAAGGATATGGACGCATTGGAGATGGTCTGGAGTGCATGACCTATGAGGAGAGACTGAGGGATTTGGGTTTGTTTAGTCTGCAGAAGAGAAGAGTGAGGGGGGATTTGATAGCAGCATTCAACTTCATGAAGGGAGGTTCCAAAGAGGATGGAGAAAGGCTGTTCACAGTAGTGACAGATGGCAGAACAAGGAGCAATGGTCTCAAGTTACAGTGGGAGAAGTCTAGGTTGGATATTAGGAAAAACTATTTCACTAGGAGGGTGGTGAAGCACTGGAATAGGTTCCTAGGGAGGTGGTGGAATCTCCATCCCTAGAGGTTTTTAAGTCTCGGCTTGACAAAGCCCTGGCTGGGTTGATTTAGTTGGGATTGGTCCTGCCTTGGGCAGGGGGCTGGACTTGTTCTCTTCCAGCTCTATGATTCTATTATTCTAAGTTTGGAAATATGCTAAAAATAAGGATAAGAGGAAAAGTGAAACTGTAAATGGAGTGCCTATAATTATAAACAATTATTGGAAACTCTGGTTTTCAATTTCATACCAACTTCCTCCTGCTCCAGTAGTCCTTCCTAGCTGTTCTTCAGGGATCCTATCTGGCTTATGTCAGCTGACTTTCATATCAGCTTCATGCTGTTACTAACCTGAAGTAACTGTCATATGACTCACAGACAAATCTCCTATAATTCCTTTTCTTAGAGGGGTGAGCCTTAGTGATGCTATTTCCAGCAGCTCCTCTTACAATTAGATATAGACAGCAGTGTATGAATATTCACAATTTCAAATAAAAGGGGCTAATGGTTATAATATATTTGCCATGTTCTTTTAGATTTGTTCTCCCTGATACTGTTGTAAATTAGAAATGACAGCGATTGAAATCTGTTTGAAAGGAGAGGACAATCAGGTTTATCGTGTGAATGATATTAATTCAAAACAAAACAAAACAAAACAAAAAAACAAAACAAAACAAAACAAAACAAAAGAATAAAGTGGATATGAAAATAACTGGTTTCTTAGGTGATGGGTCAATAAAAATCCATGGTATAGGACTATTTTTGACATATTACATAGGTAGGGTAAGCAAAGTAAGAGAAAGGGGGGAAGGGTTATGTCATACATGATTTTATTCTAGATAGGGATTATCATGGGGTAGAATCTGGTCCATGCCTAATGTTTGTAAAAGTCCTGGTCCTAAAGACATTTTATATTGGCAGGACATCAGATGTAGACCTCCAAGCATATGTGTCAGTTTATTAAATTATGTTCACTATTCTTTAGTGTCACTGTAAAACCTTTCAGTAATTTTAAATGAGCGTTGATATTTGTGCCTACACTCTTGTTTCTGCCAATAACAGGCTATTTGAAGGCCATGCTGTAACTGATGACACAAGCAGATCCTCTTTCCGTATTCAAGAGAACATACAATTATTCAGTTAGGAGAAAAGAGAACCTAAGGTTCTGTTTGACAAAGAATCTTTTAAAAATACCATATTAAAGATGCACACATTTTATGCTTTTCTAAGCAAACTAAAACAAAATGGTGTGAAAGCAGCAGGATGGAAATGAATTGGGCCTTATAGTAGGGCAAGCACTACAAATATTTTCTGCAGATGTTCACTCAGATTTTAAAATAGCTTATTTTGGGTGGGTGTGCATGCTTGGGAGAAAGAACAAGTGCTAATGATAGCATCATCCTGGCATTTAGAAAAATGTTTCATCTTATTCATGCATAGAGAGATACTGTACTGCTATCAACCGAGACAACGAATGGGTACTATAATTCTAAATAGAACAAAGAAGTCTGTGGATGAAATATGAAAAGAACAGGCTGGGTTTCATTCTTGTAGGTGTTGTTGTGAACACATATTCACTTTTCAACAGATCAAAAAAGCTACTGCTAGGCAAATCCTCACCTTTAACAACTAGAAGAAAGTGTTTGATAGCAACCACAGAGATCCTGTGGCATATTGCTAGGAGGTATGGGATAATAGACAAACTGATCAACATGAGTTTATTAGACAGAAGTAAATTGATCAGTATTCATGTCATGCTCCTCACCAGTACCTGATCTGGGCTGAGGAAGCTAATGATCCAACCAACTGACCAAATCTGGTGATGAATCCTGGTTATATGCTACCTAAAACATGTTGCACATAAACTAAGAAGGAGTAGAAGTACAATAAGATCAGATATAGGGCTAGGTGAGTGGCTAACTATCATGACTGTGTTACACATAAGTGTGTGTTACCATCAATCTTCTATGCATTATCATCAGGCTGGGTGACAAAGCAGATAACAAAAAAGCATCATAGCCAGTGTAACACAGGTTAGTGGAGATGAGTTACATGACCACAATTTTGCCAATTACATTTCTTTATTAAACATAATGTCGAAAGGAAAGACTGCCCTGTAACAAACCTACAACAGGACACTTCAAAAATTGGATTGAAAATAAATTCAGAGAAAACCAAGATTTTGAAGATGGGAAACTGGACACAGATGCAAAAGTGACATGGATGGGAGAGACATTGAATAGGTGGAAGAGCTTTATCTGGGGAGTGATGCCACTTGTAGGTGGCTGCAATAAAGATATTTTCATACATTAGGAAAAGAAAACTTCACTTTTGGAAGCACTAATGTTGGTTCAAATAGATGTCTTAAGCAAACTATAGCTCAGATTACGCCATGTGATTGTACTGACAACACTACTTGGCCAATGACATAGGATAATAGAAGGACTGGTAGTTACCCATCACAGACAATGGGGAAGATACTGAACATTTCATGGAAAGACAGAGCAACAAAGGCAAGAATAAAGGAGCTGGCAAAACAGGACATTTTAAGACTTCAGTGGTTGGGATGTGTATCCTGTATGGAAGATGGGAGACATCCCTTGTGAATGGCTGTAATCCGTCAAGAAACTAGATTGCCTGATGTGTCAGTGACATAGGAAGAATTAATATCTAAAGCAAAGTGTTCACACTCCCTTTGCATTCACCTTCAGTAAAAAAACAAAATAAAAATTGAACTTTACTTGCATGA
Organism: Rafetus swinhoei; assembly: GCA_019425775.1. Classification (NCBI taxonomy): domain Eukaryota; kingdom Metazoa; phylum Chordata; order Testudines; family Trionychidae; genus Rafetus; species Rafetus swinhoei. The sequence continues at coordinate 65,291,448 of CM033427.1, forward strand.
ATGCTCCCAGAAAGCAGATTTTAAGCTTGCATACAAATGTCTTCATTCTCTACTGCTATGACTACTTCTCTACACTGTGTGTGGATGAGCACTAGGAGTGGTTAGTGTATTTTATGTGGGAAACAGCTGTTGAGGAATGAAACCTCAGTGATGACTTTATGATCTAAAAATGAAAAATGTAGGGCTATCGTCTTTCTTGAGCCAGAACTCTGCTCAATTGAGGAGAAAGTGGAGTGTACCAGGTAATCAGTTAAGCCTCTCTAGTTCTCAGGACCAGCCTTAGTCCTGATGATACTTAAAGCAGCAGACTGTTCAAAGCTGTTCCAGTGGAGGATCCTTCATAGGCTACAACACCAGTGTTAGACATAACTCTGTTTTGCCATGGACTCTCTCTCTGCTTTCCCCTTACATAAGTTGGTCCGTGTGCTATCTGAGAAGGATTCTAGCACAGGATTCTGCTGCAGTATGCTTGTTCCAATAGGATGTTCCCCTTTGACGAGAGAATTCTCTGCAGAGCAACTTTCTCCAGCTTATGGTTCCTTTGCACCACCTAAGTTATATAAAAGGGATGGAAGCGTAGAGACAATTTGTCCCATAATAATTTCTAAAATATCCTAATGCCACTTAATAGTTGCATCTTCCTTACCTGTTACTCCTTCCTGACACGAATATACAAAAGCAACTGGTTTACAACTGGCAAATGATTACATATTATCTGTCAGTCCAATCAGGGAACAGAAGCAATATCACGTGATTTATGTGTACAATCACGATGGACTAGCAATGCCCATATTTTGAATATTGAGGATTGAACACTTCAGCAAACTGTTTGCAACAAATCCATAAAGTTGTGGACATAAAAGGAGCATTTGTCAATGAGATAGGTTGAAATAACTTGTCACTCAACATCCTTTCACTTTTATAACGTAAAAACTTACATGAACACATGATGGGTAAGTTAAAATCAATACTTTGAAAGAAATTGAAAGTTGTTCATGTATATTTTGTGAGAAGAAAGAGGGGCTAAGAATACTGAGAAAACTATTTTTTGCAAATTCTTCTCTCAGGTCTATTAGGATTAACAAGGAAAATCATTTATAAGTGAAAACAGCGGAAAGTGGAACAACATGAATAAAGCATATCAAACCAACAGCAGGGAAAAGTGCCTCTCTACTTTGTTAGAGTTCTTTGAAAAAGTTAACAAAAATAGTAGATAAAGGTGACCCAATGGATATAATTTACTTGGATTTTCAAAAAAGCTTTTGATATAATCTCTCAAAAGAGACTATAAAAGAAAATAAATAACCATGTGCTAAAGATCAAAGCTTAGCTAAGTGGATCAATAGCTGAGTAAGTAACAGGAAAGAAGGAGTCCTTGATTGGCTACTCCACTTATGGCAATGATGTGGATGGCAGAGTGCTACACCATTAGTTATTTGGACCAGTATTCCTTATGCATAGTTTGAAAGAGGATTTGGGCAATGAGTTAGTACAGGTTCCTTATGACATTCAGCTGTTACCACCAGTGAAAACTATGGCAGATTCTAAAATATAACTGATTTCACTTGAATAAAGATTAAATAACACATCTGCTAAAATCCAGACTTCTCTTATGTGTTGAGGGGCTTTGAACTTGCAGAGAACTTTGAAGAAGACATAGGAGTCATGGTGGATAGGTTAATGAAAATGTATTCCAACTGTGCAGTGAGAGTATTCAATAAGAAATAGGTTACATGGAGACATTATCCACTCTCTCCTGAGAACAGTGCAGAAAGTAATTGCTTAATGCACAATGATAATCTCTTCTTTATCTAAATTTTGGTCACATCACCTTAAAAGATACTGTGGAAATGGAAATATTCCATAAAAAAAGCACCAAAGAAATGGTTAGAGGTACAACAGGCCAAACATATAGCGAGAAATGGGAGCACTGGGATTAGTATTTCCTTCCAAGCTAAATAGAGCAGACAAGATTGATGCATTCAGAATTATGAGAGCACAATGAAAATCGATAAGTTTCTCTTTTTTAATTAGTCACATAATAGAAGACCCTTGGGAAACTTAGTGAAATTAAAGGGCAGCACATTTAAATCAAATACAAGAAAAAAAGCTTCACTTGATCTTAGATTGTGCTACACTTACTCATGTTGGACAGTATCTACTTACATGCACAGTATCATTGACATGAGAGAAGGCACTTTCTAATGTGAATACAACTGACTCAAATTAGCCCAGAATGTACAATCCACCGATAGATGCATTTCTGAAGAACTGTAGAGATGGCATGATTATTAACAGACAGTCAGTCAAGCTGAGGTATTAAGCACTATCGATTGATTCTCATACTTCAGGATATGTCAATGTGCCCCCTTTACTCTCTATGGGTAGGGCTACACTGTGGGGTTTTTTTTGGAAGAAGATATGCAAATTATGCTCATATTTGCATATCTTCTTTCAATTCTTTTTCTGGAAGAGGCTTTTCCAATATTTGTCCCATCTACATGGGGCCAAATGTCAGAAAAAAACCCTCTTTAGGAAGCCTCCTTATTCCTTGTAAAACGAGGTTTACAGGGGCTTCCAAAAGACGGTTTTTTCCCAACATTTGGAAATATCAGAAAAGACTTTTCTGGAAAAAGAATCAGAAGAAGATATGCAAATGCAAGCGCAATTTGCATATTTTCATCCAACTCCCCCCCCCCCAGTCATAATCCTAGATTGAGAACTCTCAGGGGGTACGTCTATGCTGCATGCTTATATCAAAATAAGATATTCTGGAATAGTTATTTCAAAATAGCTTATTTTGAAATAGCATATTTACACTGCAGGGAAGCCTCAAAATTAGTTTGAGGCAGGCTTCCCTAATGTGGACACGCTATCTCGATTTAAAGCCCCAGGAGGCACTGTGGAGAAATAACTTAGAATGGCCTTAATGAGGGGTTATTTCAAAATAGCAGCAGTGGAGCCTCTACACACACCTTATTTTGAAATAGATATTTTGGAATAGGCACTATTCCTCATAGAATGAGGTTTAGAGATTTCAGAATAAGCCGTCTGTTATTTTGAAATTATTTCAAAATAACGGAATAGCTGTGTAGATGCTCGCGTTGTTATTTTGAAATAACGCTAGTTTAATACTATACAGCATTTAATACAATGGAGCCTTCATCCTTGACTGAGTCTTTAAATGTTACTGCAATACAAGAATATTAACAGTTAACAATAATGACTCTAATAAATACAGCAGTCAGGAAAGATTTCCACCCTATGTACAACGCTGCATAATTGTCCTTGTGTGTTATGGGCTTTTTCACAGCCTCTAAAAAAACATAAGTTATGGACTGATGTGGCAAATCCTATATGTTGCAAAATCACAAATGTTAAAGATAGATAACTATTAAGTCATCTAGTCTATCACTCTGCCAGTGTAGATTGTTTCCCACAACACATTTTTCTAGTGTTTTGTTCAGTCTAGTTTCAAGTGTCCCTAGCAATGAAGGTTCTACCACTTTTCTTTGAGATTATTCCACAGTTTAATAGATTTCACTGTCAGGAAGAGTGAGATCTGTCCACAAGAGATTAGAATGTCGTCAAATCTTACAGACTTTCAGATGAAATGTCAGATCCATCTGTCTACTACACTTGCCTAAAAATAACTACCACCTCTGACAAACTTTAACTAAATCATCATATGACAGTAGGAGAAAGAAATATCTACATACAAAGGAAAAGGGGTACAGAGAAACAAAACTTCATCTATATTCAGACTTTTGTGACTTGACCTTTTTTTTGTCAAGCCTTCAATTATTGTAGCTAAAATATCTAGATGGATTTGATGTACAGACAGATAATGACACTGGTTTCTATAACAACAGATAGAGCACCAGTTATGAAAGGATCCAAGACATGTTGTGTAGAAAGAACCCTGATTTTCTGCTTTTTTAAAGCTATCATTACATTATACATCAGCAAGCACTAAGTATAAAAACGAACTCACTTTTAACCAGAAATTGTTGACATTCTGTGTTTCAAAGTTTGCTTGATTATTACCTTTTATTAATTTTACTGTGCTAGTATACAGAGGTAAGTTGTGGTAAGTACTGTACAAACCTATAGTAAAGGGGCTCAGAACCTAAAGAGAAAAGGAACAAAGAGATATGGAATGAATGTAAAGGGGTGGAGCTATCCATAAATTACATAACATCTTAGGGCAGTGGTCTCCAACCTTTTTAAGCATGAGATCACTTTTTGAATTTAAGTGTAATCCAAGATCTACCTCAAACCCAAATACCCTTGCCTTGTCTCCTTCCCGCCCCTTCTCTGAGGCCCCACCCCTGCTCATTCCATCCTCCCTCTCCAGGCTTTCACCAAGCTGGTGCAGAGGGTTGGGTGCAGGCTCTGGTCTTGGATTAAGGGATTTGAAGTGTGAGAGGGGCTCTGAGCTGAGCTTGGGGGAGGCAGTTGAGGTGCTGGAGGAGGTTCTAGGTGCAGGGGCTCTGGGAGGGTGTTTGGATGCAGGGATGCTCGGGGCTAAGCGCAGGGGCATGAGGTGCAGGAGGGGGGTTCATGACTGGGGTAAGGTTTCAGGATGTGGGCTCTGACTGGGCACTGCTTACCTTAGGCTGCTCCTGGTTGGTGGTGCAGTGGGGCTAAGGCAGGCTTACCCCTGCCCTGGCCCTGGCCCACTCCCCAAAGCAGCCAGCAAACTCCATCCCAAGTCCTGTTGTGCCCCCCACTCTGCTCTGTGGAGAGAGGATACAGGGTGGGAGAAGGGGGCACCTTTACATCTCTGCCCCTGTTCTCCCTCCCTTGCCCTGCACAGCAAGCAGGAGGCTCCTGGGGGAGGCAGCTCCAAGCAAAGGGCAGGAGGTGCACTGCAGTAGGGGGAGGGGCAGCTAAAGTTCAGGCACTTGATAGCTTCTTGGCCAAACCAGTCAGGATCACCTGTCAGAGGCTCCAAGATCTACCAATAGATCCCAATCTACTGGTTGGTGACCACTGTCTTAGGGTATGTCTAGACTGCCCCCTCTTGTGCAAAAAAATATGCAAATGAGGCAAAGCGTGGAATATCGCCATGCCTCATTTGCCTAATTAGTGAGGCTCAGTTTTTGTGCAAGAGGCACCCTTAGGGACTGGTGAGTGTGCTGCATCCTTAATTTTGTTTGTTTGTTTCAGCAATATTAAGTGTTATGAGGATGGGTGTATCCTGGAAAAAAATCACCACAGTGATTCAGGTGATAATGAACATACATATTCTTGGTTCCATTTTTTCCCTTTCTTAATCCCCAAACAAGAAATATATGTAGGTGAGGAAGAGGGGAATTATCAAAATATGTACACTTTTATGTATAATATGTGTATGTAACACATTTTATTACTCTTGCTAATGATTATTTCTATTGAGTACACATCAAGTTCACATGAGAGATCTTCACATTAATTACCATTAATTGGTTTCTTATAGGTAACCCAGAAGAAACGGGTCTTGAGGAAGAAGAAGAAAGGCAAAATTAAACTTCATGTAGTCTATGGAAATCTGATTTTGCCTGTCAACATGAGCTTTGTAAACCTTTTCCTGGACATGAGAATATGCTTGGAATCAAGAAATGAGGAAGCTAATGAGGTGACAAGGTGAAGTTCAGGAGTTTGGAAGCTAACTATACATCCCTCTTCCTGTCACCCCTGAAATATGTAATATGTAGTGGCCCAAATTTTTATAATTGTATATGTTAAAATGCACCTGCAAAATGTGTATCTACAGTTAACTAAGACAGAAAGCTTAGCACCTCTCACTGTTGCTAAAATCGCTATAGAATCATTAATGACACATATTCAGGGTTTTAGTCCCGTGACATCCTGTAGGGATATTAGTTCAATAGTGACTCTGAAAAAGGGTGCAATCCATTCAGTCACCAAGAGTTTTCTTTGGAGACCTATCATTCAGGTACTGAACAGGCTTGACACTGCTTAGGGGTTGGGTTCCTATGACATCACAACCTGATCAGGCCTGGTTAACATTTCTGAATTTAATCATGCTATGAATAATGTAAAGACATTTACAGGATCTACTTGTGTATGTCAAGTAACTAAACTTATTGCTGTGATCCTTGACCTTCCTCCCCCAACACTTCCATGCTGTTTTATCACTTATGTTGCCATCTATTATTAAATTAGATTGCTAAGCAATTCAGAGACCATGTCTTCTCACTTATACTGTGAGTCAATTACAACATATTTGGCGGCCTGTAAAATAAATAATAATAATAATAAACTCTTATAATCATTTGAAACTTGGTAAAAGGATTAAGGAGGATGCAAATGAAGCTATTCTGTTAGATATCATATAGACAAAGGACAATGTAAAAAACAATTTACATTATCAAAATGGCTGATTCCTTTGGAATCTATATCTTAGGTGCAATGAAAATCCATCAATAATGCAGAAAGGAAATTGGGAGATAAAATAGTAAATTTGCTTACTAGGTTAAACATAGTAAATGTTGTCTATAATTAACAGAAATGTGTAAAATAATTGATCTGGGCTCAGTGGTTATTCTACCCAGCCACCATCCAGCTGCAGATGATTTTATGCCCAGAAGTATAAGAACCATCTCTGGAATGACATTATAGTGACAGCAAATCAGTTTTTTTGGGTTCTCTAATCATGACATTCTGTTTTCTGAAGGTCATTACACTTAGAAATTATATAAGAAATGCCAGTATGAGTATTTTTCATGAAATATAATATTGGGACATCTCAGTATCTGCCCCACTTGAAGACTGGCTGTGCACTTCCCTTAAGGTCATTTTCAATAGCTGTTGAAATATAATAACTTTAAAAGAGGCTTGAGGACTGGCAAGTAAACTGGTGTGCAGGCACATTCTACACAATCATTTGTAAAGTTTTGCATCTGTCAGCATAAAGAACAACTTTTCATTTCCAAGATTTCTCTCTCACTGTATTACTGTTTCTCTCTGTTACATTGATATTGAACAAGTTGTAAATGGAATAGTGTGAAACAAGTGGGGGAAAAGCTCCTAATAACCTAGTGAGTCTTCACTTCTGCCAAGCTATCATTGGCACTGCTATAGGTAGTCAAGGGTGCACTCTTGCTAGTACTTTTGTCACAGCTATTGGTGCAATTAGTGCCATTCTAAAAAATGCATGCTGTTAGCATCGTCACAACAATTTCCCAGCTTTAGGTAAACAAAGTACTTTCAACAGCTGTACAAGCCCATTTCTTTCTTCCCCTTGGAAGCAAATACTTTCCCTGACAAATAAAAATGAAACAATCCAGGCATGCTATACAAGTAACAGATGAATCAAATAATTTGCTCATGTTGTGCACATCAATATCAGATTTTTTTGACACCTGTCCTCCATTGGGAAGGGGAACTGAAGTTAAAGTACAATAAAATGTGTACTAGAATGAGAAATAGGATCAAATCTATTGAAAAGGAAAATAATCAGTGATGGAATGTAATGCAACTCAGAGTCCGATTTAGGGAAAACACGGAGAAACAAAAATACAAGGGCCAAAGGTGTATGCAACAAAACAAACAGAACTGCAAAATGATCTTTCTGGCATATACTTAAGCATAGTGACTCATGACACTCAAAATGCATCACACTGGTACAGTAATTGAAATGAGAATGTGAAGTGTCATTTTACATGCACAATTACTCATTTTGGTTTAACAGTTTGCACCTGGAAGAGGATGCTCATATACATTAAGAACAAAATTGTCCCTCTGGGTTTTGAAATTTTGGCCTGAAATGTCAACTTTCAATCTAAAATGTTAATTCATAATTGAGTATTGCATTTTTTAGTTTTGGTAATTCATGAAGCTACTGTGAATATTAATTTTGATGAGTAGCTCTGATATATGCACATGAAGCTCAGTATGCAGTAAATGAAAGTCTTTTAAAAGCAGAACTAATAATAATTATCCACTAATAAAAATTCATAGTGATGACCTATAAGATTTTGTATAAGAAGTTTTTTGGTAGAGAGCTTAAAAAAAAGGCAAATTGAAGATTTCTGTGTAAAGTAAAGCAATGGTTAAAGAAATCTACTCATAATGTTGCCTGGACAGGCTGTCTGTAGAGCATGAAGCTGGGGTCTCTGGTTCTAAAAGCAGGCACCTTCACCAGTTGACATAAAGGATCAAATTCTTTAACTTGGCAGCAGTAGGAAACTCTAACCTCTCTAAGGGCATGTCTACACTAGCTCATTAATTCGAACTAGGTAGGCAAATGAGGCGACCGGAGTTGCAAATGAAGCCCGGGATTTAAATATCCCGGGCTTTATTTAGCATGTTCGTCGATCGCCATTTTGAAATTTCACTAGCCCGAACTCACTGCCGCAAGGCTACGCATCCTTACTTCGAATTAACTGTTACTCCTCATTCCACGGGGAGTAACAGTTAATTTGAACTAAGGACTTAGTTCGAATTAACGTTTCACTGCCGTGTGTAGCCGCGCGGCAGTGAGTTCGGGCTAGTGAAATTTCAAAATGGCGACTGGACGGGATATTTAAATCCTGGGCTTCATTTGCAACTCTGGTCGCCTCATTTGCCTACCTAGCTCGAATTAACGAGCTAGTGTAGGCATACTCTAAATGATCAAGTGATTAGATGGGCAGAAAACCACATGCTTTGTTAGCATGGGTTAAGTAATATTTTCAAAATGTGTTATTTGATAGTATGGAAGACAGAATTTGAACTTTCCAAGTTTAAAATTATTTAATTTTGAGGGAATTTCCCCTAGATTTCATGAGATTCAATTGCAGTTTACACTTGACATCTTCTCTCATCTGTTACATTCCCATTGTGACCGCGTGCTGGGTATGGATGGTATGGGGAATCCAACATAAGAACATAAAACCTTAAGAACAGCCATACTGGGTCAGATCAAAGGTCCATCTAGCCCAGTATCCTGTATTCTTTATACTGTACCCAGTATCCTGTCTGCTGACAGGGGTACCAGATGCTTTAGAGGGAGGGAACACAATAGGTAATCATCACACTATCCCTCTCCTGTCATCCATTTCCAGACAGAGGCTAGGGACACCATTCCTACCCATCCTGGCTAATAGCCATTGATGGACCCAACCTCCATGAATCTATCTAGCTCTTTTTTAAACCCTGTTAAAAGTCCTAGTCTTCACAACATCCTCTGGCAAGGAGTTCCACAGGTTGACTGTGAGCTGAGTGAAGAAAAACTGCCTTTAAAAAAAATCTACCTCATGGCAGACTGCAAGAAAAAGGGCACACAATCCCCCCAAACTGGAGGTTTATTTTATAATTAGATTCACCAAACCAGCATCAAAAGAGCTTCTCTAGCACCACGCTGGTTAACAAGTAACCTAACACAATCCCCTTTAGGCACTCCAGCCCTTGATTCCAATGTAGGCAAACATATCTAATATAGTGAGAGCTCTGTGTGTATACACATTTTTCCCAAGGATGCGGATATCCACAGAGAGAAATCGGTATCCACTGATCTGCAGGGTTCTACTTTCAGGAGACATTGTGGGTAAAAGGAGAGAAACGTGCCTCTTCTCCTAGGAGCCTGCGTCCTGTGCCAGCTGTGCCTCCCGGCCATGCAGCTATACCATCTCCAGACCCCAGCCATCTTGAGCTGAACAACTCCAGACTAGAGACATGGCTGGGAGCAGGTTGGAGGTGGTACAGGATGTAAAGGTGGACTGGATGTCATTACCTTAATTACCATAAATTACCTTATGGATGTCACCCCAAGGACAAATTTGATAAGCAAATACATAGACAATATTCATAACTTTATAGACAAAATTGATATAGGATTTAATCAGGACATTCATAGAGTGTAACTTTTCCATTGACACATTATATAATACACATTGTAAAAGATTTGTTGTAATTGTTTAACGAGTGGTAGCAACAGTGCTATAAATGGTCATTTTCAGTCATACAGCATCACACCCATACCCACTTCTCTGTTCTCTCCCATTCCTTACAACCTCCGGCTCCTGTAAAACTCCATCACCCTGAAAACTTGGAATCATAAAGTTGCAGATGTAATGTCTCAGTCATCCTTCAGTTAGTGTTGTCAATCAACATGCTGTCAGTTATGTTTAAACTTGTATCATAAGTTCTGCAGTGCAGATCCCACATCTTTTATTTGTCTTCAAAATACCCGTCATGCTTTGGGTGTTCTATAAACAATAACAATATAACTAATTGATTTTTCTTTAAGGACTGCACATTTTGGAGCCTAAACAGGTTTACATTATCTCTTTAATTCCCAGTTTATCAGTTCTATTATCTATAAATAAATGCTGTAAGAGCTGCTGCACAACAATTCAAGAGACAAGTTTTCTCTCTTCCTAGACCATGGAGTGATTGCTGAAAAGGTTACACTTCCATACACTCTCCTGTGATTTTTAATTAAAGTATTTAATTGTTGGCAGGTGTGTAAGAGTATTGTTAAATGTGTTGCCTAATTGTTTATTCTTACCTCTTTGTTATAAATGAATGGATTTGAGAATGCATTAGTCTGAAAATGAGACTCAAGAGGTCTGTTCAGTAAATGTGCTCATAGGCAATACTATTTCCCTTCTAGAGGACAAAGCAAAGAGCTATTTTATAGGCTTATTTTGTCTAGTATGGCATGCTGTCTTTGCTAGAATGTGATAAAACCAAATACTGTCCTGGAACTTTACAATCTCATTTGTCCTGGAGTGGATTTCCTGCTCTGTGGGGTGAAATCCTTGCAGTTCCCTTAAAAAAAGGCAGATGGAAATTTAACACTTTACCAACCAAATAACTCCAACTAATATGATAGTCTCATAAAATAACAATGCTAAGTAATAAAATAGCTGGATGACAGCAAATACAGCAAGGTATTAGTAAAGGATTAGCCAGGTAAACAGCCAAGTTATACATGATCTAGCAAGTTATACAAATAACTTGCAAATACCTCCTATTTGTGTGTTTAAAACCTTAGGATGAAGGCCAATTTTAGCTTAAAGTGAGTCTTATTTAACTTGGCTATTCACTTGGCTAATCTGTTCTATTTTGGCTGTTTTCCACAGATTAATAGAAATTATAGATGGAAAAATCTATTAGATCATTGGTCCTGTCTCCTGCCAGTGCGGGATTAGGCACCTCAGAATACTCTCAGCTGCCTCAACCTGTTCAGCTTTGTATGGTTCAAGGGCTGGTGCTGGTGCCTTGGAAAACTACATAATGATTTAACAAAACTCAGCGTTAGGGGTTTTTAATAATTTTCAGCATAATTTTTTCTTAGCTGAATTTTGTTCCCTTATTCCCAGTTATGCTCCCTAAGACCATTATTTTTCTGATAGTGATACCCCCACAATACCTGTACACCCTACTTTATATATATATATTGCACTTTCTATTGTAATGTGGTCTTATTTGTATACACCAATGTTGTCCTTTCCACACACAGTGCCTTTTATGGTTGCCCAAAGAGGTATGACCTGGGGGTATGTCTACACTACAAAGTTAATTCGAAATAACAGCAGTTATTTCGAATGAACTTCAATAGCGTCTACACAGCCAAACCACTATTTTGAAATAAATTCGAAATAGTGGAGCACTTATTTCGAATTTGGTAAACCTCATTCTACGAGGAATAACACCAAATTCGAAATAGCTAATTTGAAATAAGTGCTGTGTAGACACTTATTTCGAATTAGGGGGCCTCCAGCCCTTCCCAGTTTCCCCTGGTGGCCACTCTGGGCACAACCAGGAAAACTCTTCTCCTCTCCTCCAGCCCCGGGGCCCTTAAAGGGGTAGAGTCTGGCCACTGGGCACGTGTGAGAGCCAGCCCTGCCAGCAGCCGCAGCCTATCACCCAGTGGCTGCACAATGCCATCCAGTGGCAGCCAGCCATCCCACGCCCAGTCCCCCAGAACCCAGGGGCAGCCAGGGGCCATAGATGGCACACACCCTCATGGACTAGTGCAGAGATCATGGACCATGAGGTTTGCGGGGAGGCCCCCAACGTCCATGATCTCCGCTCTAGGTGGAGGAACGCGGCCGTCTACGGCCGCATAGCGGCCACCATGGCCAGGAAAGGCCACAGGCGCACCCAGGAGCAGGTGGGCCTCAAAATTAAAGACTTGCGGCAGGCGTACGCCAGGGCCACCAGGGGTGGCGCCGCAGCAGGGGCTGACACCTGCCCTACTTCCCCGCCCTTGACCGAATCCTGGGGGGTGGGGCGGTTCACGCCAGCCCTGTAGGCAGCGAGCTGGGAGCTGAGGACCCTGACCCAAGCGCAGCAGAGGGGCCACCACCAGCTGTCCCAGCACCGGAGTCGGCAGGGTCGTCCAGGGAGGCCATACCAGGTAAGTGCCAGCACTGTCCCCTACCTGGGGGGGAGGCGGGGAGGGAGACCAGGGACCGCACGCGGGGACCATGCCTCCCACGGATCACGCAGCCACCTGTGCACGTGCGAGGACGTGCCATACCACCCTTGAGCAGGTGGCTCCAGCTGCGTGACACCCAGGGGCTGTGGCCCAATAGGTACACGCATGTGTGAAGAGACCTGACATGCTCCCGACCCTGGGGCAGGACCGAGCAGGACGCCCTCCCTTCACACCCCCCCTCTACACAGAGGCAGGGAACATCTCCCCCCGCCTTGGCTGCACTATACACTGCACAGGGGCATGGGTGCAGTCTTGGGGCAGCTCCCACTCCCGGGGAGAGCCAGACATCCCGACCATGGCCTCTGTGCAAGCACGTTGGCTCTGACAGTGCAGGGCACGGTCATCCACACCTCGCAGGGGGCGCTGGGCATCATCCACTGCATCCCCAGGGAGAAATGACCACTCCTCTTCTTTCTCCACAGCTGCACCAGTTGCACGTGCAGGGCACACCACCCCACCTGGGACATGCTCCCGCACCCGAGGGCTCCTCCGGACCACCAGAATGCGTCAGGGGTACCGGGACCAGCACCTGGGGGCCCTGCAAGCCCTGAACAGCACCATCCAGGCCTGAGTGCAGGAGGACCTGCAGCTCCGCTAGGAGCAGCTTGCCCAGGACCATGCCATGTGCTCACACCTGTAGGCCCTGCTGCAGAGCGTGCTGCTCCATGCCGCCCCAGCGCCTGCTGCCCCCCCAGCTACTGTTCCTCTTTCCACTCCTGCCCCCCTCCCATCTCTCCCTCCTCAACCTCCTCACCCTCCTCCTCAATCTCCACACCCCCCACCTCAACCTCCACACCCTCCTCCCCATCCCCCCGGGGACGCCGAGGCCCCTGCACCCGCTGTGCTGGGAGACATGTGGCCCGATGAGACCCCCACCCCTGAGCGCTGAGCTTCCCGTCCCCCTTCTTCCCCTTGCTTCCCCCTTCCAGCTCCCTCCTCCTAGTTTTCTGCCTCCCCTCTCCCACCTCCTTTCCCCAGTCTCCCCAGAGTTTCATTCCCCCTCCCCAGTTTTGTTAAATAAAGACGTGTTTATGAAAAAACGTGTATTTTATTTGACATCAGGAAGGGGGTCTAAGGAGGGGTAAGTGGAAGGATGCAAAGAAGGAATGGGGCATGAGCCCCCGGTGGGGAGGACCGGGGTGGCTCTGAGGGCTCCTTGGGATGGACGCTCTCCCGCAGGGCCTCCTGGATCCTGACGCTCTCCCAATGGACCTCCCGGATGGCAGCCTGCAGCAAGTGCAGCCGGGCTGATGGCAACGACCCCACCGACGTGCCCAGGGACAGGTCTGGTTCCATGTTGCAGAGTGCCGTGGTGTACCAAGTGAGGGCAAGCAGAGCACTCCGAGACACAAATGCTTTGCTGTCTCTCAGTGAGGTAGACCAGCAAGCAGAGAAACCTGAGAACTGTCTATCCGGGATGGGGGGTAGGGTCCCTTTAAGCACAGACCTCGGATAGCCTGAGGCAGCAGCCCCATGCACTAAGTCCGACCCTGATGCCCTGCTGGCACTGGTTCCGGCCAGCCTTACCTTCGATTCAGGGTCCACTCAATGTGGACGTGCTATTTTGAATGAGAAAAATGCTATTTTGAATTAGTTTTTGTGTCTAGATGCGTTATTTCGAATTAGCTTAATTTGAATTAACTATTTCAAATTAAGTTAATTCGAAATAGCGCTGTAGTGTAGACATACCCTGGGATACATTAACTCTTGCATTCAATTCTTGCTCTGATACAAATTCCTTTTTAGCTTTGGCTAACATGGGGTATGTCTCCATTAGCTCGTTAGTTCAAGCTAGGTAGGCAAATGAGGTCAACCGGAGTTGCAAATGAAGCCCGGGATTTAAATATCCCGGGCTTCATTTACATGTTCAGCGCCGCCATTTTAAATCCCCCTTAGTCTGAACTCCGTGCCCGCGGCTACACGAGGAGTAACGGTAGTTAGAATTAGGATCTCTAATTCGAACTACCTACTCCGTGCAGCGTGTGTAACGTAGTGCGGAGTTCGGACTAAGGGAGATTTAAAATGGCGGCGCCTGAGCTATGCAAATGAAGCCTGGGATATTTAAATCCCGGGCTTCATTTGCAACTCTGGTTGCCCTCATTTGCCTACCTAGCTCGAACTAACGAGCTAGTGTAGACATACCCTTATTTAGAGGTCCAGGCTTTCCTTCCCTTTATAGCAAGGAAACGAGCCCTGGTCTACACTTGGACCTTATTCCAAACTAATCCCCACAAGTTTGAATTTATAAGTAGTGCATCCACACTACCAAGCCCATTATTTTGAAATAACAGGCAGCAGAATGTGAACACTGTACTTCTGATTTTCACAAGGAGTAATGCTAATTATGAAATAGTAATTTCAAAATAATCTTAGTGTGGATGCTCTGGTGCTGGTAATTCGAACTGATTGTCTCCTTTAGGAGCTTTTCAGGGTACATCTACACTATAGGAAAAAGTCAAATTAAAATACACAATTTCAGCTATGATAATTGCATAGCTGAAGTTGAAGTAGCTTAACTTGGCTTTTGGCACTGTCTATGCTGAAGGAAGTCAAAGGAAGAACACTGTTCCTTCGACTTCCCTTACTCCTTGTGAAATGAGGGTTACCATTGACAGGTATGCTCCTCTCAGTTCAAATTAGCTGTCTTAACTCGACCTCTAATTCGAACCCTGGAAGACAGTGGCAGCTTCGATCTTCCTCTGCAGTGTAAATGTACCCCCAGAGTGCTTCTTGGGGCTCTAAGTTTGAGGTAGCATGACCATATTAATGGAGACTGCCTCGGACTAATTTTGGTGCTTCCCCTTAGTGAGTACACGCTAGTTCAAATTTCTTAAATTGGGAGTTCTTATGTCAAATTTAGTAATTTCGAAATAGTTTCCAAGGGTAGACATGGCCTGAGTGATTAAAAGAGGGGCATAATAAACCCCCTAAAGCAATATGGAAGGGGGCAAAGAGGGCTATAGCAACTTCTTTGGAACTTGTGGAAACCCCTGTGTCTAAATTCCAGCCTGACAGGACTTCGTAGTTTAGAGTGGGGAGCAGCTAAAAAGCAGCTGCTCTGTGTACCACTTTTCCCCCTGAACCTGCAGTAATTCTCTTAGGGTATGTCTACACTAGCCCCCTGGTTCGAACTAGGGAGGCTAATGTAGGCATTCAAAGTTGCAAATCAAGCCCGGGATTTAAATATCCTGTGCTAACAGATATGGTAGATATCAAATACTGTGGTGCTGGCTCCTCTTTATGTACCATGGTGAACTGGTAATTAGTATTTTGTGCTTATGCCCTTGTAAATCAAGATGACTATTTTATTGCTCACATTTGTCACTTTAAAATCAATCATTGAAAAAGCCCTTTATGATCCTCCTTTGCTATTCAGACTGTTTTGTAATGTATCAGTTGGTAAACTTAATCAATTTTCAGTCTGAAATACTTCTTGTACATGAGCGCCTATCAGCTAAATGCAGGTTTTTGTTTTGGATATATTGCACTGTGTACGGCATTGCATGGCATCATCAATATAAATATGCCAATTTGTTCTGGCATATGTTTGGAAATTTTCACACATGAGAGTAGGTGGGGAAATTTTCATGTCATCACAGCCTATTATCTGCAAAATAATGGCTGTAGCACTGCCATTAGTAAACACTTTTAAAGGCATTTTTAACATGAGCATGAGACATGGGTGTTTTAAATAAAAATTTTTGTAGTGGATAATTAATACACTAGGGTACCAGGTGTTGTTTTTTTTAAACGCTGGTGATGGTACTTTATCAGACTTCCAATATCCTTCAGTACCCTTAATATTTTTTGTTACTTGTTATACAGGATAACATTAATTGATCATGTAATGTGCTCTAAGAAAGATCACTGCTTTTCAGAGTGGAAATGGGTTATCAGCTTCACAAGCAATGATTATATTCCTGTTAAAATATAAGGACACGAGAAGAGCTGATGTCCCAATATCCTCTGTATCCATGAAGTAGCACACACCACATAACACAGCATTCACATAGGCACAGCTTTATGCTTGAATAATACAATGAACAGTAAACGGAATCTTTTAAGATGCTTGTCGCTCGTCCCCAGATAAATCGATTGCAAACAGGACTTTCAAAGTTTGGTCTTTTGAGGAATCTTTGATGACTATATATAAATCCATTTTTGCCCTTTTTGTATGGAATAGTCTTCTACGTCTATCTTTCAGTGAACTTTTCTTTCTTCAAACCACTCCCGGGGGACACATTGCTTCTGAAGTTCACCAATAATAATCCATGAAAGAAGTAGAAATTATTTATTAAAAGAACAGAGGAGGGTAACAGCTTAGATATTTGTGAACCCAGGCAATTTATGTGATCTATGCTCTGCAGGAAACATACTTTCACTCTCCCAAGAGCAGCATTCCTGTCTCATTTTCACTGTTTTTTCTTTCCTCCCACACTCAAGTAACCTTCTATCCATGGTGATCTTTTGCCGTTGTATTACTGGTCTAATTTAGATAGCTCCTTGAGGCCATGGCTTTGTAGGACCAATTCCTAGGTGCTTTCTGCCACCTTTCAGTCTGCCAATTCTGGAGACTGCCGGAGGCTAACCCACTCCCCAGAGCAACATAGAGAAGCCTGGGGCTACTTTAATTTGCTTTAGTAGATAATCACTCCCAAAGCAGTTACTCTGCTTGCCAGGATCACTGGAAAACATCCCTCCTCCCCTTTGTGTTCCAGTCATACTCACTTCCTATTCTTTTACCTCTTCTCCACTGCTGGCCTATTGAAGCATGCCCACTAATCTGTCATCTAATCCCCAGGTGCCTTTATGTGCCAGGGATACTTAAAACGGGTGCAGATTTCACCCTTCTAATTTCTGGAATTTATCTGTGTCAATTTTATGAATTTTGCCTGATTGTGTGAGCTCTCTATGTAACTCTAAACCTCAATGTGCTATCTGCTAGCAAAGACTGCTCATGTATCTCACAAACACTGTCTGGACACTGCTATAGGACTGTCAAAAAGGCACTCACATTGAATGAGTCTACCATGGTAGAGCAATGGGAATGTTAAAGACAGTGGCCAAGCTAAAGCATGCTGATTCTCCCAGATAGTCTGGAGACTGGGAGGAAGGAACAAAGAAAAGGGACGTTAGAACATGCTCTCTGCATTTTGGGAATGTTTTGACTGGAAGATCTAAATAAACTAAGGGGAGCCCATTTCAGGGGAGATTTAGGCCAAAACCTGAAGGCTGAGCACGTGGAGAGGGTTACAGGAAGGACCTGAGATCCCTGAAAGGAATGATGAAACTGCAAAGGACTCTCAAAAGAGGTAAGTATTTTGAGGCAAAGTCATGTGTGCACATGTTTATTTTTCTAAAGAGTAGTATAGTGCTTGTGCTGTTTCGATAATACATTTGTGTGTGCAAAATTCCTCCACAGAGGCTTTGTGTTATCTGCTTAGTCTGTCACATAGTCCCCCAAGAGAGAAAAAGTAAACCAGAGGGCTCACAGCTTCGGTAGATTCCTGGGATCATGTAACAGCTGTTGGGGAAGCTTGGATGAGCCAGGATTAGTTTCAGGATGTAGGCATTAGTATTGCAGATTCACCCACTGCCAAAAAGATGTATCTGAACATTGCCCAGGCACATCAAGGTAAGAGCATAAGGGACCCATGGTTTGGTTCACTTTGGTTTGGTTCCAATACAGCAGCCTGGTGAATTTCCCCACAAAGGAGTTCATCAGAGTTGTAACCCTTTGTATTTGTATTTGCCTATAAAGTGCCATATACCATAAATAAGTAATAAAATAAATAAGTAATATTTCAGTTTTTACATCTGGTTCATAAGTGCAAAGCAACACTGCATAATAGCATACCGGATAGGAAGTGAAGAAAAATACCACGTCCAAGTGAAGCTGCAGTAATATGATCACTTCAAGAAGGCAGGATGTAGTTACCTGAATTGGAATTTGGCAGAGATATCAGGATTACACTTCTAAAAACTGTCATATGAATTTTTATAACCACAGATAGCCAGGAATTAATTTTTACATCCCATTCCAAGATTGCACCCTCTGCATACTAGTATTTGATCTAAGAAACTATGCTGGAGCATTTATTTAGCAAGGAATCAGAGGGATGACTGAGTAGATCTCAGTCACCCTCTTGCAGCTGCCTTGTCTTGGAGGTCTATATTCAAATGCAGTTGGAATTAGGCAGCAGACCAGAAGAAGAAATAACAGAACCTGATCTAGTAAGTTGCAATACAAGAGATTATTATTAAAAAACCCTCAACCCTTCTGTAGGAGATACAGCTTGAAGTCTCTCCTCCTTCTTCCCGCACACTAAGGCTGCGTCTAGACTGGCATGATTTTGCACAAATACTTTTAATGGAAAAGTTTTTTCCGTTAAAAGTATTTCCGCAAAAGAGCGTCTAGATTGGCACGGCTGCTTTTGCACAAAAAGTGCTTTTGCGCAAAAGCATCTGTGCCCAGTATAGAAGTGCTTTTGCGCAAGAAAGCTCCGATGGCCATTTTAGCCATCGGGCTTTCTTGTGCAAAAAATTAAGGTGCCTGTCTACACTGGCCCTCTTGCGCAAGTATTCTACACTGGCCCTCTTGCGCAAGGAAAAAGTATTCTTGCGCAAGAGGGCTTATCCCTGAGTGGGAGCGTCAAAGTATTTGCACAAGAAGCACTGAATTCTTACATTAGAACGTCAGTGCTCTTGCAAATTCAAGTGGCCAGTGTAGACAGCTGGCAAGTTTTTGCAAAGCGGCCGCTTTTGCGCAAAATCTTGCCAGTCTAGACACACCCTAAGAGTGGCCTTTCAAGTAAATGTGTACATCTTGGAAAGGTTAAAAATATTAGAAATATTGAAGTATTAAAAGACTGAAATGTCATTTTCAGAAGTGATGTATAAGATGTAACTTAGACACCCAGACACTTACCTAGATTCACTTTGCTGGAGTCCATGTTGGGGAAATGTATACCCTGAGATGGTGGGTAAGGTACAAGTTAAGACAGTGTGAGGACTTCTATAACCTACATCTTCTTTTGGCTACTTGGGGTGGTGGCTATATTGTTTTACACTCCTACATATCTGGGAAAATGGCTGAAATATGTCTCTGTATATGTAAGGCTGATTCTGGGTCTGTGTGCATAGATCCTTATGCCCATTCTGAGTTCCACTGAAGTCAATGGGTTCAAGAAGACAGGGGGTCATTGCACAGGGCGAGAGCCTAAATTAGTAAAAGAGGACTTATATTATATCACGCTATGCATTCCTTTGGAAGGCGACTTCCTGTATTTTCTCTTGGTATCATGACAAATAGGGCATGTACTACTTTGACACCTTTTAATAAACAATCATTCTATATTTTCTAAGTGCTGATTGTTGACCTGGTAGACCATAACATTTAGAGAATCATGAACTTATTTATGTTCTGTAGTAAGCAGTGAGGGACTTTAACCACTATTTTTTTTTAGTAATTATGTGTGGGAGCTCAGTTCATGTGCTAAACATCTTTATGAAATTTTCATTGAAAGAAAAGTTAGGGTTATCTTTTCAGCATAGTATGGGGGAATTTAGCCACACGACTCTCATTAATGCTAATAGGACTAGCACATCTAAATCTCTGTGAACTGCACTGAAAATGTACCCCTTAGTATGCTTAGGATGGAACAGTATACATTTAAAATCATCCATCCCTGAAATACCCTGAAAATCTAATAGCTATGTAAGAAAAGGAAAAACAGAGGAATCGAGAGTGACCAAAACAAAAAAAGGACTAGAAAGTACCACAGGGAAAACAAAAAGAGAGACAAAATAGATCAAACAACTATAAAATCAAACAGGACACATACTGGAAACAAATGATGGTGTTCAAAGCTTAACAAGTCACACTACAGAGGGTATGTGGGTGGAAGCACAGTTGTACCCCCTAGCCACAAAACTGCATTTCATTCAGGTCATTGTCAAACAAAAGCAATATATATCAAAGCAACTAATCAGCTCCTGCTGGTGCACGCTAGGATAAAACAGCCTTCCTATAGGTATTGATAGCCATGAATTATAACATTCAAAGAGATGCATAAAAAGTCCCATATCCTCTGCTAAAATGGCAAGAATGAAGACAGTGGGCTTGTTCTCTAACCTTTCACTTACTGGAGATTTCAGTTCAAATTTTGTAAGATCACAAAAGAAAATTAGTTTGGCTATGCGAGGACTTGTCTACACAGGGACACTCAAGAAAATTAATCCAAATTAAGTAAACTTGTGAATTTAAAGAGGATTAAATGACATTAAACCCCTGTGTGGATGCTCTTTTTCAGAGTGGCCTGAATTTGGTTTAGTTCAATTTGCTTTGAAAGAGACTAGAGATTAGTGATTTTTTTCATCATGTCATAAAACCATCTCATTTGATGCAATCACAGCTCAAAAGACATTCAAGACCCCAGCATTTATATCTGGTTGAGCTCTACTCAGCCTCGGCCCTGAAGAGAAAATGGGGGAGAGGGAAAAGTGAATATATATCACCTTTACATTTCATAGATTTTCAGAACAGCAAGGATCTTCTGGTTTAGCTACTAAAGCAGATAAGAGCAGATTCCTAGTTGTTCTAATTTACATCAGCCTAAGGAACCATTGTGCCAGTGAGGGATCACTGGAGAGCAGTGCACTTTAGCTACATCCTTCCTTACTCAAGGGCATGTCTAAACTAGCGAGAAGATCAACCCTCCAGAAGTCGATTTTCTAGCCTTTGATTTAGCGGGCCTAGTATAGACTCATAAATCGAACGCTGAGGGGCAGCCCCCGCTGGGCGTCTTGTGCTCCTTATTCTGCGAGGAGTAAGGGAAGCCAATGGGAGCATGTGCTCCTGTCTGTCTCCTGCTGTGCTTACGCACCACAGCTTGGCTCAAGGTAAGCCGACTCTAGCTACGCATTTTGTGTAGCTGGAGTTGTGTACCTTAAAGCAACCTTCCTGGTCTAGTGTAGACCAAGCCATACGGTATTGCCTCCACAGAAAGTGTAGAGACTAAAAAAAAAGAGGATGGTGTGAAACCAGCTGGGATTACACCATCTCAGGGAAATCCTTAACTGCTTGTTTATTGGTCCGTTGTGAAAAAGGACTGTAGGATAGGGCAGAATTGTAAGAGTGGAATACTGTAAATCAGATTTTAAAAGTGAGCATTTCTACAAGATTTTAATGGAAAATCTAGTTCAGTTTCTGCCAATACAGTTTCTCAGTTCTAGTCAGTTTTGCACTTTTATGAGTACCAAACATTTCACACTTCCACTGAAAAAAGTCTGCATAGATTATAGTCAAGGGGAGTTTGGGAGAGCAAGACCTTCTGTTATTAATATCTGGTATGCAATATTTCATTCAGAAAATAATTACTTTAGTTCCCTGGATCCTCCACAAGTATCTAAAACAAATGTAGCTGCATTTTATAATAAGTGACAAATCACTCTTTGCTCCTTTAGCGCTATCACAATGAATATCAATCAATGCTGAACTCCTGATAATAAATCTTGATGTTCCTACATGTGCACAAAATGCATTATTCCACTGCTATTCAGAATTCCGTGTATGGCTTTCTTTATAGAAATCAGCCATAAGGTTCCTAGGAAGCAGCTTGACTTTAAATTCATCTATTCAACTGTTTTAGTTTTGAGCTCAAAAAAACTACCTTGGGATCTCATTAAGAAGTGAGAAAATTGCATTGTCATTTGTCTATTGTTCCTGGCAGCAAACAGTACTTCATTATGATATTGAATCTCTACTCTAGGTATATTCTTTCCCTTTTTCCTCCCTTGTGTGTTTGTATACCTGTATCTATATCTATCTATAGATAGACAAGCTCTCTCTCTCTCTAGTGGCACCTCCTAACTGCAAAATAACTAAGCAGCACTGCAATCTGCTTTAGAGAGTTAATACTTCAATGTGGAGTATCTAAGAGATACATATGCCTTCTGCAGCATTACCATCTCTGGGTGGACTAAACTGTGTCTAGCTAGAAACGGAAAGTTGGATTTCAGATTTTCTTGATCTACTTTGTGATGTGGAGTATTTTCCATTAAGGGTTTAACTAACAGACACAGACTTCATTAGTTTGGAATGAAATTTAAATAAAAAAGGGTAAATAAGAAAAAAGAGACAACAAATATAGGATTCCACAGAAATTATTCCAATTTTTTGTTGCCCTGGAAAGTCAAAGTCAGCTGATCATGCATTCCTTTAAAATGTACATAATCAGTTCTTAATTTGTAGTGAAAGAAGTGCTGGGATCAAGCAGGTAGGGTATACCTACACTACGGGACAAATTTGAATTAAGAGATGCAACTTCAGCTATGTTCATTGTGTAGCTGAAGTCAAAGTACCTTAATTTGGCTTTTCGTGCTGTCTACGCTGCAGGAAGTCAAAGTAAGAACACTCTTCCTTCGAATTCCTTTACTCCTCATGAAAGCAGGGTTACCGGCCTCGACTAAAGTGCCTCTCTCACTTTGAATTAGCTGTCTTAACTAGACCGCAGATTTGAACCCTGGAAGATCGACAGTGGCAGCTTCGATCTTCCTCTGTAGTGTAGATGTACCCCTAGGTGCCAGGCTGCAGACAGGGTAACATTTCCATAGTACAGTACCTTCTGTTGTTTGATACTTCTGCCAGATGGGGGGCTCCTGACACCAGCTGGTGATTATCTTATCCCCGGAAACAAGGGGATGGATGGCCTTTGTCATTTTATTCTTGCTAGCCTAATATAGGGGCAGATATACAAAAATATCATTTTTGTCTCTATCTTATTAACCTCACTAATATCTTGTGGCAGTGAACTCCACAGATTAATTATATGTCTCCTTTTGATCAGAGTTGGTCAAATGATTAAAAAAATCAGGAATACTTTTGTGAATTAAAGTGATGAGTTTGGTTTACTGTGGTTCTTGAAACCATGTTGCTCCTGGCCATTTGTCTAAAAATGAATACACCTAAAAATATTTGTTGAGACCATCAGCATCAGGAGTGTTACCAGGATATCAGAAAATATGTTTTTAATACCTATTAACTGTTAAATATTCTGCTGTTGTAAAAGTTCTAGTCATCCAATCAGGGAACAAAAACATGACCACATAACTAATAATTCAATGTAAACAGTAAATAATCACAATGAGCAGCTCACAGCTAACCTACTGGCAAAATTGTTCATCCAAACTATTCAGCCAAAAGTTATGAATATTTGAAGAAAATCAGGATGAATTAATGAAAGATGTCAATTCAAGCAAATTCAAGTTGTGACTCGGCTAGGATGGCAACACACAGACATAAGCAGGGGTAAGGCAAAGGAACTATGTTGATTTATACCAGCAGAGAGTCTGGTCCATTAGCTGAGATGAACAGTTTGACCAGATCTTCTTTCTGTTCTTCTGTTTTTGTATTACACCAGAGAATAAATATACCTTCATTTGTCCCTTTATGCCACAGAGCTAGAATCTTATTTCCAGGCGTTCCACTTATTCTTCCACATCTTTTAGTATAGCAGGAGTATTCATGAAAAATGGATTTTAAACTCTTCAATATGAATGTGCACTCCAGAAGCACAGTTTTCAGAGTTACATTAGTCCATTAAAGGAGCAAAAACAAGCCATCTGTCCAATCAAAAGAGCAAAAGTTTAGAAAATCAAATTCTTTGGAGTGAACATTTGGCAAAAGAGTTACAGACTTTCAAGTTGCTAGCAGAAATTCTTGTACTAATAACAATTCAAATAACTCATTCATTTTGTCAGTCCAAGAAAATTCTGGTTTGCTTTCAGGAAATTCAAGAACAAAAAAGAGATGAAATTTTTCAAATGAATTATTTCTAGCTCTCATTTTGAGCCTGAACTGGGATCTGGGGTACAGGTCATATAAGATAAAACACATAATGGAAGATAGGGTAGTTCTGGTTGGTCTTTTAGGGTACGTCTACTCAGTAGGGCTAACGTTGAATTAAGCTACACAACCTCAGCTACATCAGTTGCGTAGCTGAAACCAAAATAGCTTAATTCAGCTTTTGGGGCTGTTTACACAACAGGAAGTTGAAGGAAGAACACTCTTCCTTCGACTTTCCTTACTCCTCGTGAAATGAGGGTTACAGGAGTCTGAGTAAGAAGTCCTCCATTTTGACATTATTTAAGAATAAAGGCTTGTAGTGTAGATGTGCACTATGTTATTTCGGAATAATGTCAGTTCTGAAATAACACTGCTGTGTAGATGTACCCTTATTTACTAACTCTGTCACTAGATCAGGTAGGTCTATTCATCTTAGCCAAAGCCATTTCCACTTGGTTTGTCAGAGAAAGGTTTAATTGAACTTTCTGAGCTAGATGGAAAAATAAGAACAAACAATTTCTTCTTTGCACAGTGCCTGACTTTGATGCAATTATTAATTCCAATAACTCCCCATGTTATTGAGAACTCTCATTATTAACTGAAATTTTATAATTATATTTCAATTTTAGAAAAGAAAATTCCCTGAGATCAGAGATCTCTTCTTACTCCTGGTGATTTATTGCCACTTAATTTCTTGAGTTGTTTTCAGATTTCTGTAGAAACTAATGAAAGCTTGCTGTGCTGATATATGTAAATTATTATGAATTAAATCCGTGACTTTACTGGAGCTCTGGAAGGTGACCATTGCTGTCTTACCCATGTTAGAAAGATTTTAGGTGAAGCTCAGTCTGTGTTTATTCATGTCATAGACCTGTAGAATTCTGGAATTCTTCCATTTGTGGGACCGGTCACAGTATTAATTAATATTCGGAATGATCCTTATAAAAAGTATAGCAAGTTGTTCAACTAATCTTGTGGTTTGATATTTAAAATATTTAAGAAACCAAATAGCCAACTTTAAGCAACTTTATATAATTAAAGACAAAATAGTGCAGTGCAGAAAGAAAAAAAGTTAATACTTGACCAATCCTTCTGGGAAGAATGTTCCTCACAGCATTTAGTTCACCTTGCACAGAAGGTGTACATCAAAATATGACCCCAAAACTATATATATTTATATCATAGCTTTACAGACACTTCAGTACATTTTAGTCTCGGGTGATGTACAATCAGCTTTTTACCTTTTTTTTTTTTTTTTTTTTTTGGTATCATGATGTTTTTTTCCTTGTTTCTGTTTTAACCACCACATTCCATACCAGTTGCCTATGAAAATACCACCCAACTGGTATCAAAACTTACAATTCTTGTATCACGTCTTTGACTGCTTTTGTATTTCCCAGGGTCAAGGCTGATTTCAGCTTTGAAGGGTATTGTGGGATATATATCTTGACATGAGTGAACAGCACTGTGGGATAGATATAATATAATTCAGTTAACATAACTGCCTACATGGAAGGTATAATACAATATTAATGAGATGTGAACTATGCCTAATATATATGTATTGGCTTACACTGATGTTATAATATGCATGGGAAGTTTGTTATCTATCACATCTGACTTCTATTATTATATCAGAACTTGGTCTTACTGTGCAGCTCTGATTCCCTCACTGGAGAAGACCAGTAATTCTTGTTTCGTGGCCTGTACCAGATGCTTCAGAGAACAGCATCCAAGAACAGGCAGGTTGCATTCACTAACATTTAATTCTCTGGGGAATAACTACCTTGATTGTTAATTAGTTATATAGTACACAAAGCAGTCAGGCTGCTGCTGAGATTGATTCAGTGCTGAAAGGAAGCTGGAACCTTTCTAGTGATATTTTGCACCTCTCGTGCAAGGCAAAACGAGGCAATACAAGGGCAAACAAAAGTAGATCAATCACTCCTTCCAGCATACATGCAGGCTCCCTTTCTCCCAGCACACACAGAGAGTTTACTGAAACTTTTCCACACATCAGAAAAGATTCCCTTGGTGGGAAAATAATTTTGGGGCAGTTTTTGTTGTCTCTGATTCAGTTCACATATTTCTAGTGTAAATAGCTAGCTTGTCATTCAAAACTGGAGTCAGTGAGGAACGTATTTGGAGGGAAACAATTGCTCACAAATACTAATAATTAAATGTTTTAGGCTACATTTACACTGCAGTGCTATTTTGCAATCCCAGAGGAATCCCGAAATACCTATTCCGCATCTTTTGAGTGCACCTGTTATTTTGAAATATAACGAGCTTGCTATTCTGACATCCCTGTAAACCTCATTCCACGAGGAGTAAGGGATGTTTCAGAATAGCAATTTATTTCAAAATAAGTGCTGTGTAGACAGCGCCAAATTTTGAAATAAGCTATTTCAAAATAACATTTAAGTAAGATACGCAATTTGCATAGCTCAAATTGCGTATCTTACTTCTACCTACAGTGCAGTGTAGAACAACGAGAAGTGTAGATGCACCCTCAGTGTCACTTCCTGAGTTTCCATCACTTTTGAAGTATTTTATCCTCCCCAATTTTATTTAAAATACCTATAGGCTGGAAAGTGGGGCAACCTTTCAGAATTTTTCCACTGTAGGAGCTAGCCCCTTTCATAGACAGGCTTTCCCTATTCAACAATACTTGTCTTTCTCTGTGGAAGTCAGATCATGTACAGGGGCAGAATTCTACTACTCATCATCATCAAGAGCTGCTGTCATCACCTAGCAGGAGAAGCTGCAGCAGCGTTCAGCTCAACAGTCCCACCACCACACTGATGTTTTAGATGGGACTCTTCTGAGTTGTAGATTTAAGTTCTTCCACCTAACAAAGGAAAGGTGGAGATAGCTGAGGCAATGTCTACACTACGGGAGTTTTCCAGGATACCTCTGGTATCCTGGAAAAACTCCGCCCATCCAGGGAACGCGTCTGCTCTTCTGCTTTTTTTTGCAGAAGAGCAGACGTGCTCTTTCAGAGGCCCTGTCTTCCTCCTCCCACGAGAAAGAAGGGCTCTTCCAAAAGAGGAGGCTTTTCTGAAATTTGTCCCAGTGTAGACAGGCCAAATTTCGGAAAAGCCTCTTCCGAAAAAACTACAATGCAGATCACGATTTGCGTACCTTTTTCCAATAGATCATTGTAGTAGACATAGCCTAAGATCCGTGTCTTTAGGGAAGGAACATTTCTGCTACTCGGGTTCTCTCTTCTCCTTATGTTGCACATGCAATGTGATCACTCTGGTGTTTGTTTAAAAGTCACATGTCTTCTTGCTCTCCTATTCTTTTTCCTGTCTTCAAAATAAAAAAGCTAGTACGCACAGGTGTGGATGGGTAAGTACTTCTGTTGTGGATACTATCCTTGAATACTCATGTCTGGGTGAATAAAAGTTCCTTCCCAAATGTGCATGTGAACAAAAACTGCTTGCACATGTGTTAACTGAAAAGCAAACAAGACTATGAATATTAGTTGGTGTTTCTCGTTTGCTACTGGAGAAACTCCAGTGGCTTTCAATGGAGTTACAGTCCTGGAGCCATCCATTTCAGCTGTTCTGCAAGGTGAATTTTACTGAATAACAAAATTCACCACTTTCTGCTAAGATTCTATAACTGGCAGGAGATCAAAATCAGCCTCATTGTCTGGTTGAATCTAGTTAGATTTAGCAAATATTTTGTGAAATTCACCTCCAAACATAGGGCCAGCAGAAAGTCTGCACATAATTAAAATCTCACTTCCACCTGCAAAACTGGCCTCAAAGGTGCATATGTTTTGTGCAGAAGGGTGAACTGCATCCATTGTAAATACATTTTCCCACTAGTCACCCAGGACTCTCCCAACACATTATAGGAATGTGAGGATCCAATTCTTAACTATTAAACAGGTCTTTAAGGCTCATTGTTTTCCAAATTTTCCAAAATTTGTAGAGCTCAGCTAAGGGTTAAGGACCAAAAATGTGTAATCCTTGATCATTTTGATGAATGGATTTGGACTCTCTGCCCAGTTAGCGTGAATTGAGTGTCTCTCTCGGGTATTACAGAAGGGACTTGACCTTTGCAAGCAGAGAAGTAACACTGACATCAGCTCAAAAAAGGAGACAGTCTTCTGGACTGGAGTGAAGTCACCAACTAGCGTCTGTCCGGAAGGCTAATTACAATGAAAGATGGTACACAGAAGAATTAAAGTAGCTGTTAATTTTAGATGTCTACAGGTTTTAGTTATGAGAAAGAACTTAATTAACGTCAATAAGGTTACAAAGTAGAAAAAGAACAGCTGTTATTCTGGTCTGAAGGGATTCAAAACTTTAGACAGGAGAGACTATAATGACTATTACTTTGCAAGGTATACAGTACTCTGTTGATTATTATTAATGTTCTGTGACAGGGAGATAGGAATCACAAAAGGGGTGCACTTTTAAACATAAAGGCCCAAATCCTTGATAGTGGCTGATATGCACCATACTCCATTTTTGCATTCCCCCATTCCTGAGGGCTGTCAAGGCTGGTTGAACTTCTGGCATAAACTAGGGCAGCTTCGGAGCTGTTCTAGCTTACACTGAGTGGTAACAGCTTGCTAAGATTGATCTCTACTGTAACAGGGGAAGGGCATATTGATGTCATGAAGATGACACAGATTCTACATGAGAAAAGGAATAACAGCATTTGGGAGCTTTCCTGTACATGCAGTTCTAGGCACCAGCATTCATCCACATTGGCCACTCTGTTACTTGCAGTACTGTGGTTCAGTTTCCATTTTCCAAACTGACTGCAGTAACAACAGGGGTGAAAGTAATTTAAAAATCTTCCCAGTATAGTGCCTGGCTCCAGCCCCAGAAAGGAGTGGAACGGGGGGTAGAAAGGGCAGGATTGGGGGCCAGCTGGAACACAAGGCCTTTTAAATCACCACCAAAGCCCTGGGTAGCGCACACCATGCAGTGCCAAAGGGCTGGCCAGGGAAGACTGAACCCTTTTAAACCACTGGGCCCTAGCACAGCTGCCTTTTTCCCTTCCTCTCCCCTCTTTCCCCATTAACAGCCCTGCCAGTAGGGTACAGCAGCACTGCCACAGCAGTTCTTTAATGTTGGCTGTGTACATGTCAGTACCAGTGGCTACTTCTTACTGGTACACCGTACTGGCACACTTTTACCTGTGAGTAACAATCATCTGAGAGAGAAAATGGTCAGAACAAAATTGAAAACAGAAACGTATTCATCTCCAGACTAAATATAGTACATATAAGATACCGTTGTGAAAGCCCAGGTCAGGGGGAAAAAAGTGTTTCTGGCTCACTGATTGTTTTATGGTTTTGTAGTACAGCAATAAAAACACCATTGGTACCTGGTAGTGGAATTGCTAAGATGGAGTGCATTGAGATGGCAGCTTAATATTTGTGATTTTGATACACAAGATTTAATCCTTCAGAAACCCTTTCATGTTTCACTAATGAACATGAGAAACTCAGTGCATATAACCAGGGCCGGATTAAGACCTTTAGGGTATGTCGACACTAGCCCCCTAGTTCAAACTAGGGAGGCTAATGTAGGCATTCGAAATTGCAAATCAAGCCCGGGGTTTAAATATCCCACGCTTGATTTGCATCTTCCCGGCCGGTCACCATTTTTTAAATTTACAAGTCCAGACTAACTGCCCGCGTCTACACGACAGGGACCCGGTAGTTCGAAATAAAGCCCTAGTTTGAACTACCTGTTATTCCTCCCTAGTCCAGTGAAAGATATTCACCCAATCACCTAGTCTCTGCCATAAAATATGTAAACTAGAAACATGGATATAAGGGAGAGAACCAGGCATCTTAAAAAGAAAGGGTCAGATTCTATGGTCTAGATCAGCTGTGCTTGTGGCAGGTGGGAGTACCATTGGATTTGCAGTCCTGATAGCCTGTTGTAAAGTAGCCCAGTCCCTACCCAATCCCTGCTTGTGGGGGGATTACAAGAGTTAGTCTGGACTACAGCATGCATGAAAATCCTCCACCGACTAGTTTTCAGGCTGCTCTGCACACCTGGGAGGGGTACGTGTGTGCAAAGTAGCTTGATCAGATGAGGAAATCAGGTTCAAGGATTCTCAATATATTGGGCCAGAGCCTCATCTAATCTTTCATTTGCTTCAGTGGTACAATGTCACTTTACAGCAGCTGAGGCCCTCTCTCCTGTGATTTTTAAAATAACTTGTTATGGAGCTTTGGGTATGTTGATTGGTAGCTAGTCATTTAATGTTGCCTCCCTTATTTGAACTTACTCATGGAGCAAGATGCACAACATAAAACAAAGGCAGAATTGGGCCCTCAGACATGAAAGATGCAACTGGAACTTTGTAACAATTTAAAAGGTGCTAATCCTATTTAACAAAGTAATACAAAAGTCAAATACATTAAATAAAGGAAGAGAGACTACAGAGTCAAATTCTGTTCTCTGCTCAACTTTGGAATACATTTGGAATAACACAGTTTTCTTCAGTGGATTCACTCCATATTTGCGTCACTAGGAATGAGAGCAGACTTTGACCCACAATCTCCATGTTCCTGCCTAGGATCTAATTCAGGATTCAGCTTCTAGTACTGAACAGGATGTTGTTGTGAGATGCTGCTGATACTGCCCAAAGATTGTGTTTAAAAGAGAGAACCCACAAAAACTTTTAATAATTTGATAGCCTTGTAAAAGCTTTCTATAGAAATTAACTTTTAGGACTTTAGCATTTATTTTCTCATAACAAGGGTGAATCGATTATTGAATGGTCGAATGCACACAATGCATATTGATCTGTTCATGCGTAGCAGCATTCTCCCAGCAGGCATCATGCTGCCGGTAACATATTTTAAATAGGATTACTACTCATTAAATTACAATGACCTGGAGCAATGGTCAACAAAAACGAAATTGCCTCAGTTCATCATGGTTTGGATCACTGCCATTGAATTTCAGTGGCTCTGTTTCCCTAGAGTAAATAGTCTTGAAGAACATATATGGTTGAATGCTTCAACTTCTTGGATTTAATCAAGTAAAACTAAAAATTTCATACCTATATTTGAAAGTGAAAGAAGTGTAAAGTTTTTTACTGTAGTTCTATGGCATTTGAAAAATTGGATGAAATTAAAAAATAATAGACTTTAGTTGGCGCAATGTGTCAAGACAGTACAGCGCACTAGTGTGTTGGCTCCTGCACTCAAGGGACCACAGTTTGATTTCAGGCACTGCTGAGTTGATAGCTAGGGCAGGTCAGTAAGTGTCAACTGTGACATGAAACTGTATTTGCGTATCTTAAATACAGAGACAGGCACAGGGAGAGGATGTGGGAACCTAATCGCTTATAGTAGTATATGTGCTATCAGATCAAAAATTGGAAATGACATTGCTACTTGGGTATCAGAGATGGAAAGACCAAGGGTAAGCAAGATTGTTAGCAAAAAACCAAGAGCATTTCTAAACGCAAAAATAAA
The DNA here is from genome assembly GCA_019425775.1 of Rafetus swinhoei. Classification (NCBI taxonomy): domain Eukaryota; kingdom Metazoa; phylum Chordata; order Testudines; family Trionychidae; genus Rafetus; species Rafetus swinhoei. The sequence continues at coordinate 65,323,197 of CM033427.1, forward strand.
CTTCAGCAAAATTGCTGTGATTTTGAAGGTGTTAATTGATGGAATATTAGTGCCAAGTTCTACTCTCAGTTATACTGATACTGATATAAATCTGACATCAATGGGTTAACATGGGTTTATAGTGGAATAACAATGAAAAGAACATGTCGCCTCCCCACCCCCCCCAAAAAAACGCCACCACCAGAGCATTGACAGTATGGCTTTGGTTTGGTGCAGTACTCTAGTTTTTGACATTCTATTACCAACACATGTGACTATTGATTGGCTGGATGGAATTCATGAATAACTTTCAACTGTATGTAGCTTTCAGTAATGCAGTGTTGAGAGGACTTAGTTTTTCATTTACCATAGATTATAATGTTTTGTAGAAAGCCAGTGCAGGGGGTATTGCCCCAAGGAGTCTACCTTTTGTTGAGAAAATAAATAACACGGTCTTTTAAGAGCAAGGGTAACATTGCATAGAGTAGAACACTCTGATTTGGATGGATTGAAGAATGTAAATCTGACATACAATAGATAGTGTCTGTGTTTGGAAATGGCTGGCAACGTTTAATCTTCACTGAACAATATTAGATTGTAAGTCATAATTTAATCTCAACAGAAGTCAGCATTTATTATCAGCCTCTGCAATTTGAAATGCCTGACATATTGCATATTTTAGAAGGAACACGTAGAGGAGAACCAAAGCTAAGCATGAAACAAGAATTGTATTTTAGTAATAAAAAAACCCCACTCACCAATGTCTGAACATGTTGATTTATTTATCTCTATATATCTATATGTAAATGTCTCACATATATAGTATTTGCAATTAATTTTGTCAATTTTTTCAGTAACTTAGATCAGTTCTACTTCAAACTTGAACCCGATCCATTGAATTAAAGTTAGTGTAAAGACGCCTTTTGATTTCAGTGTCAGTGGGTTAAGCTTAGTCTGTCCTCTGACTTTATTTCACTTCTTGTAGCTTTCATTAAATTTTTCCCTCTTAAAACTAATATTCATTTCTCTAGGCTTTGCTGCAGATATCTTGGATCAGTCTACCAGAAGGGGGTGATCTTAGGGTTTTTTTAAAATTATTATGCTCTCCTCTTTATTTTGTTTATTACTTTTCAGGGTAGAGTGAGCTCCTCAATATCTTTATTGCGACTCTGTATTAACTGAGTGTGTCTAAAGATCAGACCAACAAAGACCTTTTTCATACTTTTTAGGTATATCTGTACTCCAAAGAGATTCCTGTGGGTGGCTTGTGCAAACTGATGCAGGCTTGTGGAGTTTGGGCTAAGTGGCTATTTAATTGCAGCCCAAGGTCTGGGACCCTCCCATCCCACAGTGTCCTCAAGCCCAGGTTCTGGCCCAAGTGCCAATGTTTACATTGCACTTAAGTGGCGTCTTAGCCTGAGCCCAAGTCAGCTGTCACTGACTAGCTACGGGTTTTAATCACAGTGCAGAGATAGCCTTTTTCTACAAACTACAAACACTCCAATTGTGTGATAGTAAACAAAAGATGGATCTTTATACACACAGTATCCAAGCAACATGAATAATAGAGATTGAAAAAAAAAATACAGTATCAGATAAATCAACTATGCATACTTTATTCAATACCAACTAAGGGACTCTTATGAACAATAACTAAAGTTCTGGATGATCAACATGTCTAAAAAATTAAAAGTAGTTGTCCCAAATTGTTCATCCCAAAATGAAGTCCCCTCATTTAGAAAGCACTTCTGAAAAGTTTGGCTTAAATCTCTCTTTACCTGGTATTGAGTGTAATTACAGTTGTGGTGCATGTTGCTATCGAACTAGTATGATTTTCTTTTATTTGTAGTGCATTACATTTCTAGGACTCTGCTGTTTGCAGCTGCTCTTTTTTTGAAGCAGAAGTACTGCCTTGCATTACAGAGGAAACACTCATTTTGGTCTCCGGAGATGTTAAGTTTTGTTACTTGAAGGATTTGTTGTTCCCCTACAATAAACAGAGAGTCATCGAGACAAAGTAAGGCTACGTCTAGACTACAAAGAAAAGTCGGAAAAAGATATGCACATTGTGAACCTCAATTTGCATACCTTTTGCCACTTTTCTTTTGAAAGAGGCTCTTCCAATATTTGGCACGTCTACACAGTGCCAAATTTCAGAAAAACTTGCTCTTTCGAGCCATCCCTTCTTCTTCATAGAATGAGGTTTAAAGGGATCATGAAAGAATACATCCACTTTTTCTGAAATTTTTCTGAAAAAGCGGAGGCATTCTTTGGTTGTGGCATTGCTTTTCCAGGACACCTCCAGTATCCCAGAAAAGCGCTGCAGTCTAGATGTAGCCTAAATGACTACATTTTATGCTTTATCTGAAATAAACTTCCTTGCTCATTATAAATGATCTCCCATCCTTATTTTAATCCATCCAATCTAACTTATTTTTACCCTGTCTTCAGATTCCTTCTCCTTATTTCCAAGTCTTCCCATCCCTGACACATACTTGCATCTGGACATTTATACTCTAGTGTGTCTCTTTTCATGCACTAAGCTCTCACAATTCCCACTCACATCTCTGGGCACTTTAACATGATGACCCCTCATGTCTGGAGCAGCCTCCATGAATTAGTGCAGGCTCCTTCAACTTCTCCTTCAACTTCTGCTTGCAACTAAATTCACTTGGCTAATATCAGGGTATATCTACACTACCAACAGCATAGCTGCAGCTATACTGCTGGACTATGTCTACACTGCAGGCTTCTTGCATAAGAATGGCCATTCTTGCACAAAAACTTGCAGAGCGTCTACACTGCACATGCATTCTTGTGCAAGTAAATTTACAGTAAGGGGTCGGAACAGAGGGCTTCTTGCGCAAGAGTTATTCCTCTTCCCACGAGGGATAAGCCCTCTTGCGCAAGAGCTCACACAAGAGTGTGGATGCGCTCTTGCACAAGACCTTCTTGCGCAAAACAGTTCTTGTGGAAGAAGCCTGCAGTGTAGACGTAGCCCTGTGGTATAGTTAAAATAGCAAGAGAAAGGGGTTTTTCATCCCTGAGTTAAATGTACTCCACTAAGGCTACGTCTAGACTGCATCCCTCTGTCGACAGAGGGATGAAAATCAAGCATGTCAAAATTGCTAATGAAGCAGGGATTTAAATATCCCATGCTTCATGAGCATAAACATGGCCACTGCTTTTTTTCGAAACGGAGCTTTTTCGGAAAAAAAAAAAGTCAGTCTTGATGCGGATCTGTCGAAAATAAACCCTTTTTCGACAGAGCCTGTATTCCTCAAAAAATGAGGCTTACAGGATCTGTTGAAAAAGGGTTTATTTTCAACAGATCCATGTCTAGACTGCCTTTTTTTAAAAAAATCTCCATTTCGAAAAAAAGCGGTGGCCATGTTTATGCTAATGAAGCACGGGATATTTAAATCCCCGCTTCATTAGCAATTTTGATGTGCCTAATCTACATCTCTCTGTCGACAAAGAGGTGTAGTCTAGACACAGCCTAAGATGTAGAAGCTAGGTTCATGAAATAATTCTTCTATCATCCTAGCTGTGTCTGCAGCCGGAGGTTAGGTTAGGTTGACCTAAGTATGTCACCCAGGGCATGAAATTTTTCACAAACCTGACCAACATAGCTAGAATGGGGTCAAGTGTTAGGTGTAGACTAGGCCTAATGAACTAGCCAACGCTGAAACTATAAACCTCAACAAGCCAAGCTCCAATCTCCATCTCCTTTGACTTTACATTTTCTAATTCAGGGCTTAATTTCTCAAACTTTTATTCATGCCAAGTTGAAATGCTTCACTCATTGAAGGCAAATAAAACTATTTGCAGAAATGCGTGAAGCCTTAGTCTGAAAGGTGTTTGGGACAATGACTTTGTTCTCCTGTATTTGCCTGTAAAATATCATGCAGAGCTGTGGCACTACATAGCTATGATAACCATACTCTATCAGGTATGCTTTTTCTTGTATCTATTCTTAATACTGTATATATTTTCATATGGGTATCAAACCTACAACAGTTCTTAAGTGGAAGAGAGGAAGAAATAGGCCTCATGGCCATTATAGCTGATAAATGAGATACCTCTTAAAATTATTTTGATTCCATATAAATATCATGCTTTTTATCATGAATTACCACCCAAGTGGATGGCATTAACACATTGAATATGTTCATTTTGAATGTGTTTTCTACAACAGGTTTGAAACCTCAAACTCTCACCAGAAAAACTCCTGTTTCCTGCTCCAGCTGAAATAATTTTGAATCTGGACCAATGGATATTTCAAGCTGTTTTTTTTTCTGTGTGAGAGAGATACAATGACTTGCTTTGAATGGTTGCATTATGAATTCAGAACTAGCATTACTCTCCTGCTTACAATCACATTTTCACTGCTCATATGGCATACACCTGTGCCTTGTTGGCAATACAATTGGTCGTTTGCCACACATGCAGTTACCCCTGCACCTGATGAAGTATATTTATTTTAATTTTGCCTTTTCAGACTATGCTGGGTATTTCCTAAGGGATTCGTTTAAAATTGGCACTTAAAAATTGCCCCTGCTTCCACTGTCATAATATTTTGGCTTGACTGGTCTACAGCCACATGACATGGGTGATTCTGACATAAATCATTAGTTGAATTTTACAAAACTGTTTATGGAAATTGGAGTAATTTTACCAGGGAGAATGAATTCAAACTAAATAGAGAGGGTATGTCTACACAGCAAAGTTATTTTGAAATAACTTTACCAGCATCTACACAAGCCAACCACTATTTCGAAATTAAATCGAAATAGTGGAGGGCTTATTTCAAACTTGGTAAACCTCATTCCACGAGGAATAGCTCCTATTTTGAAATTGCTATTTCAAAATAAGCTATGTGTAGACATGGAATAGGAGCTATTTCGAAATAGGGGGGCCTCCAGCCCTTCCCAGGATGCCCTGTTGGCCACTCTGGCTCCAACCAGGAAAACTCCTCTCCTCCCCCTTCCCCAGAGCCCTTAAAGGGGTAGAGTATGGCCACAGTGCCTGTGCCAGCTCCAGGCCTGCCAGCCCAGAGCCAGTACTCGCTGCTCCTGACCCAGTGGCCCCAACATGAGCCAGCAAGTCACTGCCAGCCAGCCCTCCACCACTCTCCAGGACCAGTCTGCCAGCTCCCAGGAGCCTGCCAGGGGCCGGAAAAGGCGGGTGCCTTCCTGGTCCAGTGCAGAGATCAGCGACCTCATTGAGATTTGGGGGGATGACTCCAATGTCCATGATCTCCGCACTAGATGGAGGAACACGGCCGTCTACAGCCAGATGGCTGCCAGCCTGGCCACCAAAGGCCACATCTGAACCCAGGAGCAGGTTAGGATGAAAATTAAGTAGCTGCAGCAGGTGTATGCCAGGGCCACAGAGGGCAGCTCCCAAACAGGGGCAGACCCAGACCCCTGCCCCTATTTTGATGCCCTGGATGCATCCTGGGGGGCGGGATGGTCCGTGCCCCCCAGGTGGTCATTGACCCTGGGGCAGAGGGCCCTGATCAGGGTACGGAGGAGGAGGAGGAGTGTCAGGAGCTGCAGGAGCCCGGAGGGCACATACTGGGCAGCCAGGACCACTGAGCCGTCCCAGCGAGCCTGTCGCTGGTGTTGTCTGAGGCTGGGGAGGCAACAACATGTGAGTGCCATCACTGTCCCTTTATGTGGGGGCAGGAGGGAAGGGAGACCAGAGACTGCACGCGTGGGCCTTGCTGACCATGGATCATGCAGCAACCTGTGCATGTGCCCTGCCACCCCCAGGGCACGTGGCCCCAGCTGGCTGCCACACAGGGGCCTTGGCCTGTTATCCACATGCGTGTATGTATAAAGTCACATGACATGCTCCTGACCCCGGGGTGGGACACAGCAGAACACCCTCCCTCCACAAGCCCCCTCTACACAGAGGCAGGGGACATCTTCCCCCCCCCCCCACAGACCCACACCACATACAGCACAGGGGCATAAGTGCACTCCCGGTCCAGCTCCCACTCCCAGGGATAGCAGGACATCCTGAACATGGCCTCTGTGCTAGCACATTGGCTCTGATGGTGCGGACACCTGTCGTCCTCGCCTTACAGAGTGGGGCTGGGCTTCACCCACTGTGTCCCCAGGGATAACTGACCACTTCTCTTGTTTGCAGCTGCACCAGCTGCGAGTGCAGGGCATACCACCCTGCCCGGGACATCCTCCCGCACCTGGGCACTCTGTAGACTGACCAATGGCCAAGAGGACTACCAGCAGCAGTATCTGGGGATACTGCGAGGCCTGCACCGCACCCTCGACAACTGGGTGCACGAAGACCTACAGCTCCAGCGGGAGAGCTGGTGGGAGCTGCTTGCCCAGGGCCGTGCCATCTGCAACAACCTGCAGACCCTGGTGCAGAGATTGTTGCGTCCTACCGCTCCAGCCCCTGCTGCCTCCCCAGCTACTGCTCCTCCTTCCACTCCTGCTCCCCCTCCTGCTTTTTCCTCTCCACCCTCCACACTCTTCCCATCCTCCATACAGTCCCCCCCGGGGACGCCGAGGCCCCCACACCCGCAGTGAGACAGGTGGGCCGGCAAGACCCTGAGCCCTGAGCTTCTCCTCCCCCTTCCTCCCCTTGCCTCCCCCTTCCAGCTCTCTCCTCCCAGGTTTACCCCTTCCCTCTCCCACCCTCTCGCCTCCCATCTCCCACCGCCTTTCCCCAGTCTCTCCAGAGTTTCATCATTCCCCACCCCAGTTTTGTTCAATAAAGAGAGTTTGTTTTCTTGAACACGTGTCTTTATTGTACATCAGGAAGGGGGATTAGGAAGGGGTAAGTGGAAGGACATGAGGGTGGAATGAGGCACAAGCCCCCAGTGGGGCACACCAGACAGACTGTTAGTCCTCCTCTGGGTAGAAGCTCTTCCTCAGGGCCTCCCGGATACGGACAGCCCCCCGATAGTCCTCCTGACTGGCAGCCTCCCCCTTCCGCTCACACAAATTGTACAGCACACAGCACGCTGCCACCATGTGCAGAACATTCCACTCAGAGAGGTCCAGCAGGGTGAGGAGGCATCTAAAACAAGCCTTCAGCCGGCCGAAGGCACCCTCCACCACAGTGTGGGCCCTGCTGAGCCTGGCATTAAATGCCTGTTGGGAGGGGTTGAGGTGTCCCGTGTATGGCTTCATGAGCCAGGGTTGTAGGGGATAGGCTGCATCTCCCACTGGGCACAAAGGCATGTCCACGTCCCCGACCCTGATGTGGTAGTCGGGGAAGAAAGTCCCGGCGTGCAGCCTCTGGCACACAGAGGAGTTGTGGTAGACCCACGCATCGTGTGCTCTGCCTGACCAGCCCACATTGATGTCCACAAAGTGGCCCCGGTGGTCAGACACAACCTGCAGGATGACCGAGAAGTATCCCTTCCAGTTGATATAGAGGGAGGCTTGGTGTTCCGGGGCACGGATCAGGATGTGTGTCCCGTCAATTGCCCCTCTGCAGTTGGGGAAGCCCAGGGCGCCAAACCCCTTGATGACCACGTCCAAATCCGTGAGGCGGACAACTCTGCGGAGCAGCACTCTGTTGATGGCCTTGACCACCTGCACAGGGACACACAAAAGTGAGAGTCACTGGGGTGCCAGGGTGGCTGAGAGTGCTCCCTCCCTGCCAATGCCCCACGCCCCCAGTCCCCAGGAGCAACCCCCCCTGCAATCCTGGCCACTGTGGGCAGTCCTTAGTGTTGGTGGGACAGAACAAACCGACTTTCACCCCCTCCTCCCCTTTTCCCTAGGGCAACCCATTCCCTTCTTGCACCCCCCATCCTGCAAGAGCACCTCTCCGATGGTGGATCTCCCGATGCCGAACTGGTTTGCCACGGATCGGTAGCTATCTGGCATAGGGAGCTTCCATAGGGCAATGGCCACGTGTTTCTGGATGGGAATGGCGAGCCTCATGCGCATGTCCCATCGCTGCAGAGCAGGGGCAAGTCACTTGCAGAGCTCCAGGAAGGTGTCCTTCTTCATCCTGAAGTTCTGGGTCCACTGTTGGTCTCCCCAGAGCTCCAGGATGATGTGGTCCCACCAGTCGGTGCTGGTGTCCAGACGCTAGATGCAGCAGGGCACACTGGCGTCCAGGAGCTGCAGCTGCTCCTCCACATACCCCAGGAGGGTCCAGATGACAGCCCGGGGGTTGGCTGCAGCAGATGCTGTGAGGCAGGCTGCAGAAAGTGTAGCCAGGCTTGCAGCAACACATCCACGAGAATCACGAGAGTGCCCAGAGGCAGCTCCAGCTCCATGCTGCAGTGTGCTTTGCTGTCCCGAGTGAGGGCAATCAGAGCACGCAGAGAAAAAAATGCTTTGTTGTCCCTCAGCAAGGTAGGCAAGCAAGCAGGGAAAGCTGAGAACCGGCTGTCCAGGGGGGTTCCTTTAAGCACAAGCCTGAGATAGCCTCAGGCAGCAGCCACACAAGGTAACTCCTGACCTGATCCCTGCTGGAACCAGTTCTGGCTGGCCTTAAATGCGATTCAGCATCCACTCAGTATGGACGTGCTATTTTGAAATAGCAAAACGCTATTTTGAAATGCATTTTGTGTGTAGACGCGTTATTTCGAAATAAGATATTTCGAAATAATGCTGTAGTGTAGATATACCCAGAGTTACTCCACTCTAAACATGCAATCAGTAGAACATTTTGGAGAAACAAAAGGCTGAAGAAGTACCACCCCTTCCAATATGCAGTCTGCATTGCTCTTATGCCATGAGGGGAATACTTGGGTCTTTGTTAGCGCCTAGGGAATTGCAGTGATACTGCAATTTTCTGATGTAAGTGTGGCACTGTACCTCAAAGCAGCACGCTGGAATGCCCGTATTCACTACTGTCATGTAATTATGACATGTTTTGTACAAAGTATGCTTTATCATTTTTAAAATCTTGATCTGTTGAACAATAATATCCTGCTGGATATTATTGCTCCTGAGTGTTAATGCATAGATAGCCTTTCAGATGCAATAGCAGAGTAGCCAGTCAGCATTCATGGCTCATCAACAGTCATTAAGAAAAGAATCCACTACCCTAGAGAGTTCTAGGAGGAGGACTGCATGCCATGGGTGGACCAGGCTCCGTGACAGGAGGGGTAAAGGAGACAGTTGCCCCCAGGCCCAGCAGTTCAAAAGAGGCTCAGGGCTCCCAGCTGACACAGCTTCTATTGTAGCAGTGACCGTGTCCAGAGCCCCGGGCCCTTTGAATCACTGCTAGAATACTGTGCTGTATGCTCTGTGTGGCTTTGAGAGCTGGGAAGGGGCATGCCACACTATGTGTGGTGCAGAGGGCTAGCTGCCCTGGCCCTGCCCCTTCTGCCCAAGGCCCCACCCGTTCCAGGAGTACATAGCCAGCCCCTCCCCACCTTACCTAGGGGTCTGCACATGCCATTGGCACCTATGGGGGTGGACTAACCCTCTCACAGCAAAGATTTTTCCAGCAAAGAAGGAATGTGACATCATCACTTGGCCTTTCATTCCTCCCCAGTTCAACACCTGGAGGACAAAGACATTGAACTGGGGTCAGTGATCCCAAGCTGAAAAAGAGTCCCGGCCTATATATTAAGGATTTTAATTCAAATCCTGTTTAGTTTGTAGAACTCAAGACTGTGAATTTATTTTTAATTTTTTAGGTAACCAACTGGGATCTCTGTGCCTGCTACTTATGATCACTTACAATCTATATTTCTATAATTAATAAATCTGTTTTATACCTAAAACAGTATGTTTTGGTTGAAACGCCTGGGACATCTCAGCTCAGTTTACAAATGCTAGTGTGTGTCCTCTCCACAATAAGAGAGGGGCAAACTTAATGAACTTAATGAACCAGTGTAAACTGGTCAGGCTTCTGACCAGTGCAAGACAATACAGTTCTGGGGTGCAAGGCAGGGAAACTGGGTATTAACTGGATGGGAGCCTCTCTATTGTTGGTTCATGAGTGGCTAGGAGAGCTCATGATACTATCTACATGTTTTGTTAGTTTATAAAGTGCTACCAGACCATTTGTTGTTTTTTAAGTTTATTCATGTAGCAGTTCAATGTGTCCCTGCCTGTGGATGACTATGTAAGTGCAGTGCCTGCCAGAGGTTTGTAGTTTATAGCATCAATATGAGAAGCAACTCAGGTAGGTGGGAAAGAGGGCTCAGAAGTTCTACAGTCCAGGTTGCACCCATGTCACAGTAAGTTATTGTCTTAAGAAGGTAAGAAAGGCCATACTGGATAGTCAATTTAGCCCAGTATCCTGTCTTCCGAGAGTGGCTAGTGCAAGAAGCCTCAGAGGGAATGAAGAGAATGGTATACTATTGAGTGATCTACCCCTATTGTCCAGTCCCAGCTTCTGGCAATGAGAGATTTAGGGATACCCCGAGCATGGGATTGTATCTCTCAAGGAGGATCTGGGAAACAAAGGCTGGTCAGCCTCACCTTACCTGGAAAAATCATGGAGAAGATCCTGAAGGAATCAATTTTGAAACATGTGGAGGAGAGAAAGGTGATCAGGAACAGCAAACATGGATTCACCAAGGGAAAGTCATGCCTGACCAATCTAATTGCCTTCTTTGAGGAGATAACTGGCTTTGTGGATATGGGGAAAGCAGTGGATGTGATATACCTTGACATTAGCAAAGCTTTTCATACAGTCTCCCATACAATTCTTGCCAACAAGTTAAAGAAATATAGCTTGGATGAATGGATCATAAGGTGGACAGAAAGCTGGCTAGATTGTTGAGCTCACTGGGTAGTGCTTGATGTCTGGTTGGCAGCCAGTATCAAGTGGAGTAACCCAGGGGTCGGTTCTACAGGCACTTTATTCAACATCTTCATTAATTATCTGGATGATGGGATTGATTGCACTCTCAGCAAATTTGTGGATGACACTAAGCTGGGGGAAAGGTAGATACCCTGGATGGTAGGGATAGGGTCTAGAGTGATCTAAACAAATTGGAGGATTGTGCCAAAGGAAATCTGATGAGATTAAACAAGGATATGGAAGAATCCCATGCACTGCTACAGGCTGGGACCAACTGGTTAGGCAGCAGTTCTTCAGAAAAGGAAGCTGTTTCATACTCCTAAAAGTGTTGGTTGCCCTTCTCCATACATTTTCCAAATGTAATATGTGCTTTTTTTTGAGGTGGGGTAACGAGCACCACCTACAGTATTCATGCTAGGGGCCTATAATGGATTTATACAATGAGATAACAATATATTCTGTATTACTATCTATGTGTTTCCTAATGGTGCCTAATATTCTGGTAGCTCCATGCTCTCTTGTTTTAATGGAAACAGCTGACTTGGACCTCACTCACTATTTTATGTGTGTAGCTGGGACTATATTTTCCAATATGCATTACTTTGCCTATATCAACGCTGAATTTCATCTGCCATTTTGTTGTCCAGTCACCTGGTTTGTGAGATCCCTTTGTAACATCTCATGGGCTATGTCTACACTGCAGTTATTTTTTGGAAAAAGGTACACCAATTGCAAACCGCAATTTGTGTACCTTTTTTCCGATTCTTTTTTCAGAAGAGGCTTTTCTGACATTTGGCTCGTCTACAAGGGGCCAAATGTTGGAAAAACCTCCTCTTTCGGAAGAGCCCTTATTCCTCATAAAATGAGAAATGCAAGGCTTCTGAAAGAGTGCGCCTGTTTTTTCGGAAACTGATCCGAAAAAGTGGATGCGTTCCCTGTAGTGTAGACATAACCATAGTCTGTTTTGCAGATGCTATATTGAGTAATTTAGTAACATTTACAAACTTTGCCACAACACTGCATGGCTTTTTCTCAGATCATTTATGAATATGTTGAATAGCACTGTCCTCAGTACAGATCCTTGGGGTTTATTTATCTATTTATTTTTCTCCACTGTCAAAATTGGCCATTCATTCCTATCCTTTGTTTCCTATCTTTTAACCAGTTAATGATCCACGAGAAGACCTACCCTCTTATCCCATGATTGCTTGCTTTGGTGATGGACCTTGTCAGAGGCTTTCTGAAATTTCAGTTACACTATATCTACTGGATTACCCTTGTCCACATGTTGACCATGTTTTTGTTGACCACCTAAAAGAATTCTAATGGATCAGAGAGGCATGATTTCCCTTTACAAAAACTGTGCTGAGTTTTCCTCGGTGAATTGTGTTCATTTTTGCATCAGATAATTCAGTTCTTCACTGTAGTTTCAACCAGTTTACCTGTTACTGAAGTTAGTCTTACTGGTCTATAATTTCCGGAATCCTCTCTGGAGCATTTCTTAAAAGTAAGTGTCACATTAGATATCCACCAATTATCTGGTCCAAGGGCAGATTTAAGTGATAGGTTACATACCACAGCGAGTAGTTCTGCAATTTCATATTTCAGTTCCTTCAGAGTTCTTGGGGGGAAATTCATTTTATTCTGGTGACTTATTATACTTTAATCTATCATTTTGTTCCAAAAACTCCTCTATTGACACTTCAGTCTGAGAACAGTTCATCAGATTTGTCACGTAAGAAGAATAGCTCAGGAGTGGAAATGGTCCTCGCATTGTCTGCAGTGAAGACCAATGTAAAGAATTAATTTAGCTTGTCTATAATGGCCTCGTGTTCTGTGAATTCTTGTTTAACACCTTGCTTGTCCTGTGGTTCACTGACTGTTTGACAGGCTTCGTGTTTCTGATGTCCTTAAAAATGTTGCTGTTAGTTATTGTGTCTTTTGTTTTTTCATCAACCTAGTTACATTTTTACACTTGACTTGCTAGAATTTATGTTCCTTTATATTTTTCTTAGTTGGATTTGACTTCCAATTTTGAAAAGCTATCTTTTTTTGTCTCTAACCACTTCTTTTATTCTGTCTCGATTTGTTTTTAAAATTCAGTTCTATTGCAATTGCTAGAAGACTTTGTTTTACATGGACATTCTTTAATACTGCAATTGTTTAATGTTTTGATTTTAACAACTGCAACCAGTTAATCTAATTTCACTGTCTTTGCTCAGTGGCTGTTTTCTGCTTTTGGAGTGCTTTTTCTTTGGATTACAGTGAAGCCTGAGGTTTGTTCTGAAAGCAAGCTTTGAATATGTTGCTCCCTGTGTCCTGCTATCTCCTAATTGTTCAACAACATTGCCTCAAGTACAAATGAGTAATTGGACCTTTGTAAAGAGCTTGGAGATCAGCAGATGAAAAGTTCCAAGTACAAAGTAAAGTATTATTCCAAACTTTTACATGTAAATTAATATAAAAAGGTAAAACAAAAGGTGACTGCTTTAATAGATAAAATGAATTAGTCTTTTCAAAATATCATTTTTATGCCCTGTGAGTCTAATCATTTTCAGTTCCTTCCTGTTACTTATTTACATATTCTTATGTTTTCCAGATAACAGGTAGCTAATTTTTCATAGTACTGAAGAGAACATGGAAGAAAATGATTAAGAATCTAAGTTACTTGTGTTCCTTAAATTAAAAAATGAAAATCCTAGCTGATAATCTGGTTATGCGTGGACTGTGAGTGCCATTAGGAAAAACTATGGAACTCAGGAAATTCTAAATAGCTCAACTGAGCTGAATACATTCTTCTTCTTCTTCTTCTTCTTCTTCTTCTTCTTCTTTCTCTCTCACTCTCACTCTCTCACCACTCCAATCTGCCTTTAAAAATAGTAAACAAATGAAAAAGGCAGCAGCACCTTACATTTAGGTGCTCAGCCACTCAGTGGAATTCACAAACTCTGGGTCAGGAGCCTAGGCTCCCTATACAATGCATGGGGAGACAGAGGTTCCTAAGAATGAGATCCATAAAAATCAACCAGTTTTTAGCCTCACTCCTCTCTGGGATCTGGAGTGAAGAGTCATAGCTGAGAAACCTCTCCTAGACTCAGTTAGATAAGCATTTTTTGTAAAAACTGTGGCAACACGCATTTAAGCTGAGGAAAGAGGGCCAGTGGGTGTGGAGGTATCCTCCAAGACTATACAGTAATTTTCTTTCTTTCTCTGACCCAATGTATATTTAATGATTTCCCTTCTTTCCATCTGGTGGAGGAGGGATTTAAAACAGCGACTCCCTCATCCTGGGAGAGTGCCCTAACCACTGTGCTAAAATAGGGCCAGTTCTCCTTCTCTGGGCCATTTTGTGTGGAGCTAGGCATGCTCTGAGAATGCCTTCTGGATTGGGCCCTGCAGCTGAGATATGTGGGACAACACCTATCTCTATTTTTTACCTAGGTTGATGATTGTGCTGGGACTTGGGCACCTGGGAATCCTCCTCGGAAAGCACATGAGAGCAGAGGCAGAAATTTAGACTCTTAAGGGACTTTTATAGAAAAATGTATGTACTGACAGATTTTATGTGCCTCCAGAGTTAGATGTCAACTAATCAGGATTATGAAGATTTCAGAGGTGTCTACATTTTGGACATAGGCACCTAAAGCAGGAGTTAGGTACCCCTAAATCCAATCTGTGGATCTAGGTCTTAGGAGTTTTTGAAAATCACACTTGTGCCTAAATATTGGCTTAGGCGTTTAACTTCAGGCTATTATTATTGAAAACTTTTCCTGTACCTATGTAACTATGATATTATTGTTTGCAAACACACATGTGCACACATGCACACACACATAAAGAACTAAAAATAATTCACTTGATTGTCGATGATGACTGCTCCAAACTATGTAACCTTTCAGGCCTTGTGTCCAGACTCCAGCATAAGAATTCTGATAGGAACTTTGAAAAACAACAATAATAAAGAAACTAAGAACATAAGAACAGCCATACTGGGTCAGACCAAAGGTCCATCTAGCCCAGTATCTTGTCTGCCGACAGTGGCCAATACCAGATGCCCCAGAGGGAGGGATCACAACAGGTAATCCTCACGTGATCCCTCCCCTGTCACCTACCTCCAGAGAAACAGAGTCTAGGACACCATTCCTACCCATCCTGGCTAATAGCCATTGATGGACCTAACCTCCATGAATCTATCTAGCTCTTTTTTGAATCCTGTTATAGTTCTAGCCTTCACTGCATCCCCTGGCAAGGAATTCCACGGGGTTGACTGTGTGCTGAATGAAGAAAAACTTCCTTTTGTTTGTTTTAAAGCTTCTGCCTATTAATTTCATTTAGTGATCCCTAGTTCTTATATTGTGGAAATAAGCAAATAACTTTTCCTGATTCACTTTTTCCATACCAGTCATGATTTTATAGACCTCTATCATATCCCCCGCATAGTCTCCTCTTTTCTAAGCTGAAAAGTCCAAGTCTTTTTAATCTCTCTTCATATGGGATCCGTTCAAAACCCCTAATCATTTTTGTTGCTCTTTTCTGAACCTTTTCCAATGCCAATATATCTTTTTTGAGATGAGGTGACCACATCTGCACACAGTATTCAAGATGTGGGCGTGCCATGGTTTTATATAGAGGAATTAAGGTATTTTCTGTCTTATTCTCTATCCCTTTTTTAATGACTCCTAACATTCTATTTGCTTTTTTGACTGCCGCTGCTCACTGAGTGGATGTTTCCAGAGAAATATCACAATGACTCCAAGATTTTTCTCTTGAGTAGTTGTAGCTAAATTAGTCCCCATCATATTGTATATATAGTTGGGATTATTTTTTCCAATGTGCATTACTTTACATTTATCATCATTAAATTTCATTTGCCATTTTGCTGCCCAATCGCTTAGTTTGGTGAGATCTTTTTGAAGCTCTTCGCAGTCTGCTTTGGCCTTAACTATCTTGAGCAGTTTGGTATCATCAGCAAATTTTGCCACCTCACTGTTTACCCCTTTCTCTAGATCATTTATAAATAAGTTAAATAGGATGGGTCCCAGGACAGACCCTTGGGGACCCCTCTAGTTACCTCTTTCTACTCAGAAAATTTACCATTTATTCCTACCCTTTGTTTCCTGTCTTTAAATGAGTTATCAGTCCACGAAAGGACCTTCCCTCTTATCCCATGACGACTTACTTTATTTAAGAGCCTTTGGTGAAGGACCTTGCCAAAGGTTTTCTGGAAATCTAAGTATACTATATCCGCTGGATCCCCCTTGTTCACATGTTTGTTGACCCCCTCAAATAACTCTAGCAATTAGTAAGACATGATTTCCCTTTACAGAAACCATGTTGACTTTCCCCCAACAAATTATATTCATGCATGTGTCTGACAATTTTATTCTTTACTATAGTTTCAACAAATTGCCCGGTACTGATGTTAGATTTACCGGTCTGTAATCGCCAGGATCACCTCTAGAGTGCTTTTTAAATATTGGCGTCACGTTAGCTATCTTCCAATCATTAGGTACAGAAGCCTATTTAAAGGATAGGTTACAAAACCCACTTCATCAAATGATTCTATATGTTTTGGTTAGTCTCTAAGGTGCCACAGGACTACTCATTGTTTTTAAAGTTACAAACTAACATGGCTACCCCACTGAGATTTACTAATAATAAGGTTAGGCCAAGAGCACGTGCTATCAGTTATCTCTGGAATGCCATTTATGCCTTATCACCAGTGGGTTTTTTTTCCTGTTTGCTAAATATTGCTAAATGAAGAGGCTTTTGTCACTTCCAATACTGATTATTTAGATTCTTTTTCATTACTAGGCCAACATCCTGTTTCATGGGCACTAGTTAGTGTGGAACACTGCAATAAGGACACAAAATCAAATCTACACTTCACCCCTCCCTTCTGTGTAGTGGCTGACAGTTCAGCAACTCTTTGATTTCGAGGTTCTGTGCTTTATGTAAACTCCACCCCCTGCTGTACATTGGTGCTTTTCTTCTGCCTGCGGATCAGCAGATACTGCACAGCTTGTTGTTTTATCTAAACAGAATTCCTGGAGCACAGTGTGTCCTCTCTCATACTGGAAAGACTCTTTTTGTTCAAGTTTTAAATCTAGAGTGCCTGTTTTCTTATTTAAAGGGTTTTTGTAGTATTCAGATTGAATATTAACTTGTTACTGGGAAAAGCTTTCATGTTTCTCATTGTTGGAACACCATATAATATGACCTGGATTGTGTCTTACTACTGTAGCAATTACCAATTGTTATGCTTTCTTGCATACAGCTGATATTTTTAGTGGATGAGGGTGGTAAGGTAGATGCTATGTTCTTTCTTCCTTTCAGTTGTTAAGTTATAGTTAAAAATGGTAAAATAATCACAATTGAAATGAAATGTTTTAAAATCATCAAAGCAATATTTCATTTGGACTGATCAGATTTGTTTTTTATTTTCAGTTTGTGAACATTTTTGATATTTTGACTTTTCATCCTGATTTGGGATGGGAAAATCTTTTAAATCTTGAAAAATCTCATGGGATGGGAAAGCCATTTCCTTCCCAGTGCTATTAACCTCCAACTAAAAACTTATTTCCACTCCTCCTGTAGTAGGGGGCATGAATGCTCCTTAAGCAGCAGAACTGGTATGTTTCTGCTACACATGGAGATAGTGAGGATGGACAGAAGGGGACTGCATTTTGGTTGTGAATTAACCTAAGATGAATTAAGGCCATTTTAAAATTCTGAATAACATCCATACAGGGCCTTAATGTGGCTTAACCAATTCACTTTTTATTCACATGTAGTGTGTCCCCACGTAGGCAAGCCTGAAGTACGTATGAGCCAGAGGGTGTGTTTTTCCTATCTAGCCCATATCACGTATGTGACTAAAACTGTGCAAGTTATACCAAGTTCTTCCAAAGACAACTTAAGTTATATTCCCAAAAATGCAACCATATGCTCTGTCAAGAACTCGGTGCACAAATGAGTTGAAGGCCTTGAGAAGGGAAGTTGAGCACAATATGGCACATCTGATTTGCCCACTTCTTTGGGACAAATTAAAAATGGGTATAACCAGAGATAAATTTCCTGCAAGGCACTCTATAAAGAAGGATTAGGTTAAGGATGTCCAATGCAGACACTAATGCTCTATATGTAGAAGATAGACTGATTTCCAAGTGGTTGGCTCAGTGATTTTGTGATCTGTGTTCCAAGTGTTTTTAAAAGTCAGCCAATCTTTCTATATTTATTTGAAGGATAATATAGGAATGCAGGATCTGAAGGAATCCTTACCTTACAGCTAGCTGGTAGAGAGGAGAGACCTTGGATGTGTCTATGCAAATACAGTTTGCACCTGCTTTGCTTAGATTTGTTAGTTATTCAGCAGATGGTGTGGTATTTGCTCATTCTAATCAACTGAACATGTGACCGAACACTGGCTATATTTGCATTATATGTAGGGACAGCTGAAATATGGTTACCAATATTTGTAAATTTTGTGGGAATACCAGAAAGCAGGACTGAGCTAAATCTGTTCCAAAGGAAAGTGCCCACTGTGAGCAGAAGGAACCTGCAGTTGAGCTGGGGCTCAACTTTCAGACCTCTATGAGAGTAAGAGGAGTAAGAGAAGGTTATTCTCATCAGGAGGTTGTATACCCTCCCCTGCCTGGACTGGTTTGATCTGTTCCCCCCACTGTTCAGAGAACAGAGCTAAATAGGCATCATCAGGAGCCTCTTTCTTATGTTAGTTGAGCTGGAGTTGTTTTTCTTCTACCATGCTTGCTAAGAGTTGAAATCACCGGGGACTGAAATCGTTTGAGATTGATGGGCAGAAGTCATAGCCAAGAAGTGGATGGTAACTGACAGCTGGCAGAGAGGTCGTGGAGAGATGTGATAAGCAGCCAGCAGGGTGGCAGTGGCAGGACAAGTGACAAGCAGGTGGAGAGGTGTGATAGGCACTCACCAGGCTGATGTCGGAGAGCTGTTAGCAGGCAGATGGCAAGTGGACAGCAGAGTCAGTAAGATTCTTTACCTTTCCTGACCTGGGATGGGAGGTGGACGCTGCAGATGCACTTCTCAACTCTGGGGCTGGTCTGATCAAGGGCAGCAACTGAAGTGGGGTGCAGAGAAAAGGTTGTTAAGTGGACATTTAAATTGCTTGACATAAGAACCTGCAAGGAAAAGGACACTGTCGAACTTGTCCTGCCACTGCCACCCTGCTGGCTGCTCATCACAGCTCTCTACCACCACTCTGCTGTTTTATTTATGTTTATGAACACGTTTTATTCCCAAATTAAGCCCAAGTTACTTCCCTTCCTTTTATTAAAAGTTTATTTTCTACACTCAGACTCTGTACTTGCAGTGGGGAAGCATTGCGTCTCAGAGGCACCCAGGGCTGGTGTGTGAATTTCCCAGGTTACTGGATGGGGGCTCCAGACGATTCCGTGTTGGACGAATGGAAAAGAACCCCTAGATATTGAACCCGGCCGTGGCTGCTGCTGGCTCCTCCTGGGAGAAGGGTTACATTTGTAGAGACAAACATAGGAGTAGAGACACGAGGAGGGCTGTCTATAAATTGTTTCTGGGTTGACTAGCTGTACAATAATAAATTTCTTAAAAATAGGTGCTTTGTTAAAGTAATGTGAGGTGACAATCTGCATTATTTAATCCCGCATATGTTATTCGTATCTTTGTCCAACATCTTTAGGAAACTCAGTCACTGTTCTAATACTGCTTCCACAGCGTAATACTGTGGCCATTCCAAGTGATTTATATCTCAGGGAAAAACATTCCAAATAATTTATTTTAGAATAGGTCAGAAATTATATAAACAGAGCTTGACAGGAAATAGTGAGGATTTTGGCTGCCACTTTGTTAATAGCAGACAGGGTGTGTGCATTGATGTGGGAGTTTGTGCATGTGAGAGAGGATATAGCGATTTCCTGTCTTTCAGTAAAGACATTTAAAATAAAAACTATTGGGTTTTGTAAACTAGCTTACCAAACACTGACATCTATAGTGCACACTAGTTTGCCCTGTGTTTTGAGGAGCTACAGAAGTGGGAACCAAGAGATTTGACTGTATACCAGGCAGGGGTGGTGGGTGAATGACCCGCTGGAGAAGGCAAACCCCAGACTTCCCCTTTTGCCCGAGGCCCCACCCCTTCTGCAAGCTCCCCCCGGTGAAGCCAAGCCTGGTCTAAACTCTAGGTTACTGCCTCCAGCCCACTGAACATCCTGATAATTATTTCGGGTCCATCAATTAATATAATTCACAAATCAGTTTTTCAAAATGCTAAAAAACCACAAGGGCTTGTGACTGAGGGACTCTTAGTGCCAACTAGGGCTAAAGGGTTCCCATGGGTCTGGGATCTACATACTAATTCACCAAAGCACATAATGTAAGGTCTCTAATGAAAACCTGTGTTAAATAGTCATCATAATCATGCAAGATGAATGGAGAGAAAATTGCAAGTTCTCTACACATACTGAAAATTATATCCCTTAGGTCTGTGAGTTAAGGCACATCACCAAAAGGTGATCCGCATCCTCCTGTCAGACAGGGGAGAATCGATGCTTTTCTTTCTCTTATGTGCAAATGTGCTTATATGCAAATTTAGTTGTATATGTGTTCACAATGGACTCGTACTTACATTCTGAGCAGAATGCTAATCAATAGCAGGCGCTGCGAGAAAAGCACACAGCAGGCATCTCCTGGTTGGAAGCAAAGACAATGAACTTATGAAACTTTTTGGGGTGCAGATGAGCCCTTAGTTATGCATCATTGGGATAGCAGGCTGCCAGCCAGAGCAGCCTTTTGAAAGAAGCCTCTCAGCCTTCCTGATTGGGAAAATGCTGTGAGAAGACTTTGGAGTAAGCAGGATCTTATTAGACAAGAGGGCGTCGTGTTAGCTAAGGGTAGACTCTCTGGATATGTCTACACTGCAAAGTTAATTCAAAATAACAGCCGTTATTTCGAATTAACTTTAATAGTGTCTATACAGGCAAACCACTATTTCGAATTTAATTCGAAATAGCGGAGCCCTTAATTTGAATTTGATAAACCTCATTCTACGAGGAGTAACACCGAATTCGAAATAGCTATTTCTAAGTAAGTGCTGTGTAGACACTTAATTCGAAATAGGGGGCCTCCAGCCCTTCCCAGGGAGCCCTGGTGGCCACTCTGGGCACAACCAGGAAAACTTACTCTCCTCTCCCCCAGCCCGGAGCCATTAAAGGGTAGACCCTGGCCACAGTGCCTGTGCCAGCTCCAAGTCTGCCAGCCCAGAGCCAGCAGTGGCCACCGGGGCCCCTGACCCAGTGGCCCCAAAACATGAGCCAGAAAGCCACTGGCAGCCAGCCCTCCACTGCTCCCCAGGACCAGTCTGCCAGCTCCCAGGAGCCTGACGGGGATGGAGAAGGGGGGCATCTTCCTGGTCCAGGATGGAGATCATAGACCTTATTCAGGTTTGGGGGGGATGCTCCCAACGTCCATGATCTCTGCACTAGATGGAGGAACACGGCCGTCTATGGCAGGATAGCTGCCAGCCTTGCCACCAAAGGCCACATGTGAACTCAGGAGCAGGTTTGCATGACAATCAAGTTGGTCTGGCGAGACCCCCAACCCTGAGCCCTGAGCTTCCCCTCCTCCTTCTTCCCCTTGTTTCCCCCTTCCACCTCCCTCCTCCCAGGTTTCCCCCTCCCCTCACCCACCCTCTCTCTTCCCCTCTCCCACCTCCTTTTCCCAGTCTCCCCAGAGGTTCATCCCACCCTCCCCAGTTTTGTTCAATAAACCCAGTTTCTATTTTTGGACATACATGTCTTTTATTTGACATCAGGAAGTGGGGCTAGGGAGGGGTAAGTGGAAGGACATGAGGGAGGAATGAGGCACGAGCCCCTGGTGAGGAGGACCAGGGAGGCTCTGAGGGCTCCTTGGGGTGGACGCTCTCCCGCAGGGCCTCCTGGATCCTGACAGCCCCCCAATGGACCCCCCGGATGGCAGCCTGCAGCAAGTGCAGCTGGGCTGATGGCAACGACCCCACGAGATGCACCAGCGTGCCCAGGGGCAGCTCTGGCTCCATGTGGCTGAGTGCTGTGGTGTCCCGAGTTCAGGCACTCAGGGAACTCCAAGACAGGACTGCTTTGCTGTCCCTCATCGAGGTAGACAAGCAAGCGGGGAACCCGGAGAACTGTCTGTCCGGGGTGGAAGTAGGGTCCCTTTAAGCACGGAGCTCAGTTAGCCTCAGGCAGCAGCCCCACACACTAAGTCCTAACCTGATGCCCTGCCGGCACTGGTTCCGGCCAGCCTTAACTTCGGTTCAGGGTCCACTCAGTGTGGATGTGCTATTTCGAAATAGCAAAACACTATTTTGAAATAGGTTTTGTATATAGATGCGTTATTTCGAATTAGGTTAGTTCAAATTAACTATTTCGAATTAAGTTAATTCGAAATAGCGCTATAGTGTAGACATACCCTCTGTGTTATGACTCTTTTTTATATGTCACTTTGTTTCCAATATTTCTGTTTGCTGTCATATGAGTCTCCAGTCTTTGTAAAATAAACTTCTTGGTTTACCTGCAAACAATTGTAAGTGCTTGTGTGATAAGTGGAAGCTGGGCTCCAAGGGGTCACTAATTAGCTGTGGTGCACTATTCCCTGGAGAACAGCATGTCTGGTGATTCTGTGAGAATCCAACAGAGCAGGCTCTGGGCTTGAGGACTCAGAGCTTGGAACATGTCTGTTGCTAGCCTGCATGAGGGAGAGCAGAGCCTGCATGGACTGAAAGGGGTTGTGTTGCTATGTGCTCCTATGGCCAGTGGGGTCACCACTGGCAGACACAGACAAGGCTCCCTCATGCTAAGGGGAGACTGTAGAATGGAACAACAACCTGGGGAGCGTCACATGTTTTTTAACAAAATGTACTCCCCAGGCCTGAGCTTTCTACATGATCAGATCTCAGCCAAACTTGTCTGAAAATGACCTATAGCAAAGGACAAGAAGGCTTTTGAATAGCCCCTGTTGTTAGGCACAGTGTAAACGGCTTCTGGTCTAATGGAGCAGGGAGGCTATTGCTACCATGGTGTAAACAACGTATTTTCAGGGGACTGAATAGCTCATCTCTGTATCATTATTCAAATCCAGTCCATGTTAGCTGAGCCTGAAGATTTTTACCACTGGATGGCTGTTCAGTGACCTAAGTGACATGAGATCCCTGTGGACAGGTGACTCCATCACCTGTACCATTGACACTAATAGGTCTCTTTGCTGGTAGACTTAGCAGAGAATGGGCAACAGATAGTGATTTACCCACTCACCTCTGAGTAGATCCCTCGGGTCATTTCTGTTCCATATAGAGAAATGATGGGGCAGTGAGGGGCAGTGGCAGGGCAAGTTTCTCATGCTGCTCCTTTTCAGAAGGGACTTCAATCATCTGGGCTTTCAACATAGCAACTTTCACGACTGCCAAAATCACAAGTATAAAAAAGAAAATCCTCCTGCTTTGTGTTCTCAGATTACTTCCCATGCATCCCAGATGAAGTGCTGATATATTAATAATATTAACTAGCTGCCCCATTGGTTGTGATTAACTTTGTGTAAAGAATAGAATTCTACCATTAGATTAGATATCCAAGGCTGTCATAACATCACCAATAACCGTTAGCTATGCTGCTGTGATAAAGCAGGAAATGTAAATAAAACAATTTAACAATTAGTTACTCTATTGGAGATATTTACAGAGTAACTCTGGGCAATGGTTTTGAGCAATTTTGATGCTGTGGACAGGAAAGGTATTGGCATTTATTTAATGGATTGAAGTTGTTTATAGAATAACTCTCCAATGCTTTCAAGCTATTTTGGTGCGGTGGTCAGTAAAGGTATCAACATTTATGTAATGTATTAGAGATGTTTACTGAGTATCTCTTGTGCAATGCTTTCAAGCAATTTTGATGCTATGGATAGTAAAAGTATCAACATTTATTTAAGGTATTGGAAAAGTTTGCAGAGTAACTGTGCAAGCCTTTCAAGCAATTTTGATGCTATAGACAGTAAAGATATTGGAAAGTAATTTGTAAGTGATGATTTGTCATCACTTTTGTGGAGAAGAATAATATTAGCTGGTTCCCAGAACACAAGGTGCCATAGCAGAGGTGAATAATAAATCAAATTTGTATTTGTGTCTCTAGACTTCGGAGGATATTATAACTTACAAGCTAACATTTGCTCCTTCATTTTGCACTCTAGGGAGTTGAATTCCAATTGTAGGACTTTGCAAATTTTTCCAATCACTTTCTTTAGCACAACAGTTACAAGGCATTTATAATAAAACTGTCAAATACAGTTCAATTCAAAGCATATCCAGGGCAAGGAAAACATTTTCTGAAGTGGGAAAAGTATCGTACTTCATGATAAAAAACTGGAAATAGGTTCCCAGATTATTTCAAAGGAAAGCCTTAATTTACTAACAAATTACACATTTTGCACTTGACTTCACAAAATTGAAGAGTAAGACAGATGTCATTTGTAACTTAACACCCCTTCCCTGCTGTCATGGCTTATGATACATGACAAAATGTCACTGGTATGATTTAGATACTTATTTCTCACAGGGCTACCTGAAAAAAATATGGAAACATTTCTAATATAGGAGCAATCTTTATCCAAATGAATAAATATGGGAAAAGTTAATTAATTTATAAATTTGAATGAATATTCACAGAAATTTTTTTGTAATAGTCCTCAGTTCTACTATTAAAACTATTAGGGTATGTCTACACAGCAAAGTTATTTTGAAATAACAACCATTATTTCGAAATAACTATCCTAGCGTCTACACAGCCATTCCGTTATTTCAAAATTAATTCAAAATAGCAGAGGGCTTATTTTGAAATTGGTAAACCTCAATCCACAAGGAATAGTGCCAATTTCGAAATTGCTATTTTGAAATAAGTGCTGTGTAGATGCTTATTTCGAAATAGGGGGCCTCCATCCCTTCCCAGGGTGCCCTGCTGGCCGCCCTGGCCACAAGGCAACTTCTGGCCTGATGCCCTGCCAGAACTAGTTCCAACCAGCCTTAAATGCAATTCAACGTCCACTCAGTGTGGACACACTATTTTGAAATAGAAAAACGCTATTTCGAAATGCATTTTGTGTGTAGATGCGTTATTTCGAAATAAGCTATTTCAAATTAACTATTTCGAAATTAGATATTTTGAAATAACACTGTAGTGTAGACACACCCTTAGATCCTCTGCAAAATATTCAGATATTCAAAATATTAAGCAAATGACACTATGTTTGTTGTGCAAAAACTCTAATTGCTCACTACCTGTCATCTTATATTTGCTAGCCTTATTGGAAATCCCACAGTCATAGTATAGCTGTGGAGCAGGAAAAGGTGTCAGAACTGGGGAAAGAGGATAAAAGAAGAAGAAACCCAATATGAATGTCATTACAGTATTGTCAATGCCTCCCCCTTAGGCCAACAATGTTTCTAAGTTATAAATTAGAAGGAGAGAGTAATATCTGGAAAGTTTTCTTAGTGAGGTATTTGATATTGGACACATTAAACAGATTTTTTATCTGAAATAATGTCACTGTGAGGCTGTGTCTAGACTATATAGAAAAGTTGGAAAAAGATACGCAAAGTGCGAACTGCAATTTGTGTATCTTTTTCTGCTTTTCTAACGAAAGAGGCTTTTCTGACATTTACAAATGTTGGAAAAAAGTCTCTTTCAGAACATCCCTTCTTCCTTGTAGAACGAGGTTTACAGGGATACTGAAAAATGCATCTACTTTTCCAAAAAAATTTCAGAAAAGCAGGCGCGCTCCTTAGACACGGCAGAGCTTTTCCGGGATACCTTCAGTATCCCGGAAAAACTCTGCAGTCTAGACGAATCCTGAGTGCTGAGAAAATAGCATTTTTTGCTAGTTCTGGGCACAGTTGAATTCTCAATTTCTAGTGCAGTAAGAGTATCTGATACTTGTACACCTTTCATTAAAGAAAAAGTTTGGAATGATCTGGAGGAAAATTCAGATGTGATGTGTCAAGTGCTATAAATTAATCTCTCTTATACTCAATGAGACACCCTCAGTTCAGAGGTGAAGTGTAAGAGGAACAAGGAATAAATTACACATTGGTTAATTGGTGTGACAGGTCTAATGGCCAAATAGGGGTTACATCTGTAAAACCAAGAGGAAAATATGAACCTAATTACATAAGTCCATAGGTCTTAGAAGGAGTCTATATGGGTATGTCTACACTAGCCCCCCTAGTTCGAACTAGGGTGGCTAATGTAGGCATTTGAACTTGCAAATGAAGCCTGGGATTTAAATATCCCGGGCTTCATTTGCATGTTCCCAGGCGGGCGCCATTTTTAAATCCCCTTAGTTCGAACTGACTGCCCGCGGCTACACGCAGCAGTTTAAAGTTAATCCGAACTAAGTCCTTAGTTCGGATTAACTGTTACTCCTCGCGGAATGAAAAAGCAGAAAAAGTCAGGGCAGAAAAAGCTAATAGACTGAGAGATTGCCCACTGTGGTAGGAATGACAGAAACCCACCATCTGACTGGTGCAAACATTTTTAGTGACGTATCGATGACCCACTTCAGCTTGCTTTAGATCAGGCATTGTTCATCAATGCAAGGCTTTGTAAACGTGTGGAAAGGGCTTTATTGACAAGGATGTAGAAAGCAGCAATGAAGGTCAATATGAGTCGTTGACTTTCTTTACTTAAGGATCGATTCTGGCCTAAGATGTGCATGACTGAAATCTCTGACATTTGCAATACTGCATACAGTATATGTCTCTATGCTAAGCTTTTGGTGCACCTATAGACAAACAAGCTCCACAAAGGTCACATAAAAAAGTAGAGATACCTGGTCACTTACTGATGGAAGAGTTCCTAAAAGGAATCTGGAAAGTGGATTTACCAAATTGTTAGACTATTCATATGCTACCAGAGATGGATTGGGACAAATATAGTTAAGTATAAGATATTATATGAATGTATAGCACAATTCATCTTTTCACTTTCATTGTAGCTAGCCCCAAGCATTAACAATATTTTCTTCTGCTCAGTGCAGAAACAGAGTATATAGACACTCTGACATGATCATCAGTAACAATGTGCGGAGAGTAGCCATGGATCAGGCCCTCCTCCAACCATGTACCTCATTCTCATGTGGCTACCCTCACAGCTCTGTGCTTCTCTGTCTTGGATACCTGAAGAGCTTCTGAGGGTGAGGTCTTCATATGTTGGAAGAAGAAGAGGAATAAGTGAGCTGGGGACAGGCTAGGGAATGCACATCTCTCCCTGCATACCAAACTCATGGAAAAAGCCCAGGAAAACATGAAGAGTTCACACCTCTAATGAGGGGGCATAATAAGCAGCTATTGGCTGGAGAAACACTAACAGATACAGGAGCTATTGAGAGTAAAGTGCCAAGTTCAGAGTCTGGAAGGAAGACCCCTGGTGCCGGAACCCCAGGTTTTCAAGGCAGATACTTTGCTGTTTATCTCCAGTCTAGGGTCTCCCTGCAGGACTTCTTCAGCATTTTAGCAGTGTGGACCATGTCTGAATAGTAAACTGGCTCACGCGCACCTCCCCTCTCAATTCAATTTGTGTAACATCCTTGTGGAAGCTATAAATAGGAATGGCATGGAATATTAATCTTAAGAAAGGGCTTTACTTGACATGTATTTTAGCTGTCTTGAGTAGGGTGTTTCAGCCTGTTTGAAAAAGATAATCGTACTGCCTAACTTTGCTCTTTATTTCATCTGACCCTCCCATTTGTATGCTGTTATTCAGTTGGAACTGAGGGGAGCCTGCTGCATGTGAGCTGTCAGGCTTCCATATATTGTGTGAGCTATCTGTACAGTCTGAAAATCTTGGTACTAGAAACACCCTCCCTCCCCCTGGAGTAAGCAATTGCAACTCCCATTGATCACAATATGAGTTAATTAATTTGTCCTCAGAGTTTTTATTCAGGAAGACCCTGGACAATTAAGAGATATTTCTAAATGTTCAGATAATTAATCTGCTGCTTCTGCATATTTAGAAGATGGTAGCTCCCCCTGCCTGTGTGGGTCTCTTTCTTCTAGGAACATCCAAGACACTACTTCTTTAGGTTTATATGACTAATAGTTATCCCTTCCTACTCAAAGGGCAAGGGAAGTCATATTTCAGATGCTAATCCAATAGCAAAGACATTACTTCATATCCTTGTATATGAGCATGTTTCCCCATAGAGTCATCTTCTCTGAGGTGTGACAGAGAATGATTAGAAAATCTGGGATTTAGAATCAGTCATGGTGAGTTGATTCATGGGCTGTTCAAGCTATTTTTTAGAACTGCTTCCTCTTCCAAAATAGTCAGGGGTTGCAGTAGATAACTTCCATGGGTCATTTCCAGCTCTTAATATTCAGTAAGCCTAATAATAAAAACATGACATTTAGGAAAATACAGATGGTAGGAAAATAGAGATGGGGATAGAACTGAGCCACAGCTAGTGTGTTGCAAAAATATATTTTATTAAAATGAAAAGTCAACTTGCACTAATATCACAAAGTCAAAAAAATTTCTATGATATCTATTTAGTTGGTATTCTTTTTACTTTAGAAAGAATGTGACTCCTTGTCAGAGGATGCCAGGTAGATCGCCTATAAAGTAATTTGTGCAACAGTTCCATTTATTATATTGTCAACTAATTCTGCAAGCACACATCAAAATTCACAGGTAGTGTGTATAGCAATTTAAATATATTTCTTGTTGGAAATAATATCTGTTTAATCATTTGATGTTTTAGGAAGCCCAGCCAAAGTATTAAAATTGTAGCTTCTTTGTTAAAAAGGAAAAAAAATGTGGAAAAGACAATAATTATGACAGGATCTGTCATACTGCAATTTGTCCCACTGAATTACAGCTATCACCTAGACTTAAGGCATTCATTTCTGTATCATATGATGCCTCTAAGATACAATGCAGGTCACCAAAATTCTGTTGCTTTTTTTAAATAGCTACTGCTCCTCAAAGGACTTGGCTAGTTCTAGAACCCTGTGCTACCACTACCTTTTGAATTTCATACTATTGCTAATTGGGTCCCAAGACTGCATCAACCACTGAAAGTAACAGCATGCCTGGGAATCAGATTGCAGAAGTAGCTTGACCTTCACAAAGTAATATTGGCAGTGGAGTTTTTCTGGAGAGGAAAGGAGGATACCAGGAGACGGATGAAAAATAGCCCTTAAGATGCTACATGAATATCATTGCCTCATGCTACATAAAGAGTGAATTTGTTTTTTGGCTTTTTTGTAAGTCACGTTAAATGAAGATGAATTTAAATAAAATTGGATGTTGACATTTTCCTGTGAATCAGTGAGAACATATTTCATTTAACATTTTTGTAGTAAAGCAGGTAGGGCCAGATTTGTAAAGGTATTGGCATGCCCAAAGATGCAGAAAAGCGCAGTATGATTTTCAAAAGTACATAGGCACCTAACTCCCATTGATTTCAACAGCAGTTAGGTAACTTAGTGCTTCTGAATAACCTAGTCACCTCTCTGCAACTTTAGGAACAAAAGTACCTTTACAAATCTGGCCCCTAATCCATAGGATTGATACTTTTATAAACAAATAAATAAATAAGCTGGGGGAACAAATAGTGATGGCTTTATTATTTACATAGACCCACAATTAAGCTTTTGTTCTGAAGAGCCTATATTATAAAGAAATCAGCAATCACAATATAAGACAGGAAAAATGCTTTATGGATAGAAAGCTTCATTGACTAGATGCACCTTCACAGCTTTTTGAAGGAATAACAGTGTAGCACTAGGTGAATGGTACTTGGGTGCCACTCCAGTAGCAGGCCAACTGCATTCTCATGCTGTTACACAACACCACGGGAGACCACAGCCTCGATGAGTATAGACAGATGGTATTTAGAAACCTGTCTGCAGCTATTGCAAAACTAATGGAAATGGAAAAAGAATCATCACAGGATGATGATTTGGTAAATGAGCAAGACATTCAAGCAAGGATGACCTAAACAGCAATAAGAAATCCCAGCAGAAATCCAAGCATTCTAGAACCAGAAAAAATGAGCTCAGTGTAGACAGAGGAATTGTTCTCAAGGGATAGAAAGTAATAATCCGCAAAATCCAAAGATTGAATTTTGTACGGAAGATATATTAGGGCCATTTGTGTATGGTGTTGTATAAATGTCAAACTAGAGATACTATGCAGCCTATCAGGAGCTGACATATTTATGAAATGATCCAGAAACTGTATCATCAGTGACAAAATTAAAAAAATCATAGAGGAAAAAGCATGGCATAAAAATAGCAATCAGAGATGACTTGGATTTTTTTTATTCACAATGTATAGAAATATGGAATATTTTACCCTTTCAAGTTTCCCCTTTTCATTTATGACTAATCCTAAACACATAGGCTGTGTCTACACTGGCATGATTTTCCGGAAATGCTTAAAACGGAACAGTTTTCCGTTTTAAGTATTTCCGGAAAAGGAGCGTCTACATTGGCCCGGAGTTACCGTTATAACGATGCGCTTTTCTGGAAAAGCGCGTACATTGGCGCGCTTTTCCGGAAAAGCAGAAGCCGGAGCCATTTTGAAGAGGGCAAAGGCCACCAGACCTTTCCGGGGGCGGGGCCAGAGCGCCATTCAGACACGTGCTTAAAGGGGTCTCTCCAGACAGCCGTTGGTCTCCTGCTCCCGTGCCTTGGGACCACTGCCAGGGACTGGCACCCTTAGCAGGTTCGCTGGTTGCCCTCTGAGTTTTGAGGACACCACCCTTTGGCCCCCAACTGCTTTTCCCTGAGTTTTGTTTTTTCTGCCCTGCTCTGTCTGCCATGGAGCCGTGGGTGGCTGTGTGCCTGCTCGGGCCCCTGTTGGAGCTGTACAAGTGCCTGCAGCTCGTGCTGCAGGCCGGTGCCCTGCTGTTCATGGACCAGGAGGCAGAGATCGCATTGGACTCCTCACCAGGAGGCCCTGGCAACCCTGTGGCATCAGCACCCCACCGTGGTGAGGCCCGTCTGGAGTTTCGAGAGCAGCACCGACTGGTGGGAGCGGCTGGTCCTCGGACTATGGGGCGACCAGC
Organism: Rafetus swinhoei; assembly: GCA_019425775.1. NCBI lineage: Eukaryota > Metazoa > Chordata > Testudines > Trionychidae > Rafetus > Rafetus swinhoei. The sequence continues at coordinate 65,354,040 of CM033427.1, forward strand.
AATGGATCAGGAATTTCCGGATGAGAAAGCGGATCTTCCTGCAGCTGTGCACCTGGCTCACCCCGCTGCAGAGAGCCACCACCCGGCTGCGGGCACCCATCCCCATCAAGAAGAGGGTCGCCATCGTGCTGTGGAAGCTGGCCACACCGGACAGCTACCGCTCGATGGCACAGCAGTTCGGTGGGAAGATCAACCGTCGGAGTGATCGTCGTGGAGGTAAGTCCCAGGGGAGTGGGATGGGGAGGGTGCTGCACTCCAGGCCCAGGGACAGCCAAGACTCAGGCTGGGTCGCCCAGGGGTTTGAGCCGTCCCTCCCTTGCACAGGCCCGGTGGTGGTGGTGGTGGGGGCCGTGGGGCCCTGGTGTGTGTGTGTGTGTGTGTGTGTGTGTGTGTGTGTGTGTGTGTGCGCGTGTGTGAGGACAGAGGGAATCAAGGGGGCCCAAGGAGCGCACACTCACCCCTGCCGTATGTGATGTGTTCCCTTGTGTTTCTCTGCACCCTTCTGCAGGTCGTCCACGCCATCAACGACATCCTGCTCCCGAGAGTCATCCGCCTGCACGACGTGGATGATACCATGGCGGCCGCTGCCCTCGGGTTCCCCAACTGCGGGGAGCCCTGGGCGCCACCCACATCCCCATCCGGGCCCCGGAGCATCGAGCGGCCCATTTCATGAACCGCAAGTACTGCTCCATTGTTCTGCAGGCCCTCGTGGACCACCAGGGCCGCTTCCTGGACATTTACGGGGCTGGTCGGCCGGGCACCTGCGGCGCCCGCATCCTCCGCAACTCTGGACTGTTTTGCAGGTTGGAGGCGGGCACCTACTTCCCCCGGCGGGACTTGACTGTCGGGGATGTGCCTGTGCCCATCTGCGTGGTCGGGGACACGGCCTACCCCCTGATGCCCTGGCTAATGCGGCCTTACACGGGGCAGCCGGACCAGAACCGGGCCCGGTTCAATGACCGCCTCAACCGGGCCCGAAACCCAGTGGAGCTCGCCTTTGGACATTTAAAAGCCCGCTTCCGTTGTTTGCTCACCCGTCTCGAGATGGGTGAGCAGAATGCAGTGGAGGTACTGGCCGCGTGCCGCGTGCTCCACAACATTGTGGATGGCAGCCGAGGCACAGACGTGGGAACAGCCCGACACAGCTGCCGTCCGCCAGGCGCGCCAGGATGCGGTGCGCATCAGAGAGGCCCTGGTGGACATGTTTGCCCAAGCCCGTAGTAGGGTCGCCTGGGTCTCCCCAGACTACTCCTCCCATCCCTTACCCTTCCCCACCCCCTCCCTTGCCTCCCCCAATTGTAAAGTGTCGGGTCAAAGCACATCGGCCGTCATCGTGACTGTTAAATCGGGCGCGTCGGGCGTAGTTAGGGTTTTTCTTTTTAGTTTAGGCTAGGTTTAGGCCACCATCGCCTGTCGAAGAACAGCGAAGAGGATTCGGGGTCGTGCGGAAGGCTCAAGTCAGCGTACCTGATTCCAGTCGTCTTCGAGGATCTCCTGGCTGTTCCTCTCCGAGGCCCGGAAGGACCAAAGGATTGAGGTGGCCAGCTTGCCCCGTCATCTTCCGTCGAGGATCTCTGGCTGTTCCTCTAAGGACCAAGTTGAGGATCTCCTGGCTGTTCCTCTCCCGAGGCCCGGAAGGACCAAAGGATTGAGGTGGCCAGCAACACTACCCAATTGTCCTCCTGAGCCTAGACTATGTTTAATAATTTGTAGTGTGCATCTTCTAACCGTTCTTGCTTGTTTGTTAGCTATGTAAATATAGTTTGTGGTTTACATTTTACTGAAAAGTCTCAGTATTTCTTTATGTGCCACAAACCAATGACCACTTACAAAAGGCCCCCCCGGTGATAGAGTAAAGAATTTGTTGTCCACAGTTTGTAACCCTGTTAAATTTAAGTGGCTAATTGGCATCTCAAATCATTTCTTACAGTTACTACAGTAACACAATAACCAACACAAGAATGAACAGAAAAATAGAAAACTTTTTATTTACAAGGGGGAGACCTTCAACTGGGACGGGGAGACCTTCAACTGGGACAGGGAGGGGGCAGTTACTGCAGGCGGCCCCTGCAAGTGCTTCTCCGGCGCTGGACCTGCACACGCTGGGCAGACCGCGTCCGGGCAGGCTGCACGGGGAGGTGGGCAGGAGCAGGAGCAGGAGCTGGGGCAGGGGCAGGGGCAGGAGCAGGAGCAGGAGCTGGGATAGGAGCAAGGGCAGGAACAGGGGCAGGAGCTGGGATAGGAGCAGGGGCAGGAACAGGGGCAGGAGCTGGGATAGGAGCAGGGATAGGAGGGGCATGGGCTGTGCTCCGGGAGGGATGGCGGGGCATGTGGTCCGGCCATGCCATAATGGATGGCGTGCACTACATGTGCCGTGAGCATGTCCATAGAGGTGCGCATCCTCTGCACTCTCTTAGGAAGGCAGCCCAGCCCTCCTGCCGCCACTGCAGGTCCCCTGCACCCGCTCAGTGGAGGCCTGGATGGCCTCCACGGCATTCACGTGGCGGCGCAGAAGCTGGTCCCTCTGCCGCAGCCTGCGCCTCCGGGGTTGGCCAGCTGGGGTGCCGCTGCTGCCGCAGTGGAGGTCTGGTGCTGGGTCCCGCTGCAGGGAAGAGAAGAAAGGATGGGTCAGTCAGGCAGGCCGTCCACTGTCCCCACACCTCATGCCCTCCACCCCTGAGCCCAGGTGACCCCACAGTTGTGTGGCTTGGGCCCACTCGGTTCCCCCTCCTGCCCCGTGTTGTATGTTGGCAAGGAGGACCGCCCCTGGAGTAGGGTCCTCCCTCCAGTATTGTAAGCACCGGTCTGTATCCTGGCCCCGTGGAGGCGGGAGGGTGCTTGCTGCGTTCACCTGTGGAACTCCCTGCCGGTGGAGACTGTGAAAAGCTTTGGGCTAATCACTGGTGTTTGACAGGGAGCGAGATGCATCCCCACACAGTGCCTGGGAGCACATCTGGCAGAGGCAGTCTGGGCTCTCAGATCCCCTCGCATGGGATATCTCTTGGACGGAACCAGAAGAGTGACTGGGTGGGGGGGTGTCCCATCCTTGCAGCAAAACTCAGGGGCCCTTGTCCCTCCCACTATCCCTCCCGCAAGGCCGGTAGCCCAGGGACATGTGTAGCCACAGTGGGGACTTCCCTCGGGGAACCAGCCAAGGCACCGGGAGCAGGCGAGGGGCTCGGTAGGGGGCCACGGTCACAGGACTATGACGCTGTGGTTTTCCCAGGAGCATCTGGCTGTGCCTCACAGCCAGGCATGGGACAGTGTGCCGTTCTCCGTGCTGCACCCTTGGCGGAGGTGCGGGGCTCTGGGCTGAGTCCCTGGGGCCCTGGCCGGTTCCAGCCGGCATCCACCCTTCCCCTGGTCCCGCCGAATGTGTGAGCAGCACGGTCCCAGGCGTGCCCTGCAGCTGCCTGCCCGCGCCACGTGCGCTCGGTCACCAGGCTGCACGAGGTTGCACGTGCTGCTTGCTGCCTCATGCAACGCAGCGTGCAGCTCACGTGGCCCAAGTGACATGCTCTCCCCCTCCTCCCTCCGGGCACCTGGCTCCCCCCGCCCTCCGCCCCCGCCCTTTGGGAGTGCAAACTGCAAAGACTCACCAGTGGGTTCCTCCCGGCCTCGGCCTCGGAGGAGCTGCTGGAGGGGGTCTGCTGGGTGGTGGCAACGCTGGCCTCCTCTCCACCGGACGCGCTGCCGCTGTCCTCTCCCTCCCCTGGCTCGGTGGGTCGGACGATGGGGGGGGCGCTGGCACGTGTCCACAGGGACACCCGGGGCTTGCGGGGCTGGCTGGCCCATATGGCGTGCAGCCGGTCGTAGTGGGGGCAGGTGTCTGGTCCTGCCCCCCTGCCCTCGCTGGCACGCATGTACCCCAGCCGCAGCTCCTTCACCTTTGCCCGGACTTGGTCGGTGTTCCGGGCAGGGTGTCCCTGGTGGGCCAGAGCCTCGGCCATGTGGCCGAAAATGTCCACATTGCGGCGCCGGGACCTGGTATCGTGGAGACCCTCCTCCTCCTGCCATAGGTCCAGGAGGGTCTCCAGCTCCTTGGGGGTCCAGGAGGGAGCCCGCCTTTTGCGGCCCCTGGGGGCCTCCTCCGCTGGAGCTGCCATGATGCGGTGAGATGGGTGGCTGGGCAGCACAGGGGCACGTGGCAGAGCTCAGGCAGCAGGGTCTGTGGCACGGTCCTGCCATGTGTGCCCAGCAGCCTCCCTACCAGGAAGTCCAGGGCTCCTACGGGGTCTCGCGCCGTCCAAAGCGCTTTTTCCTGTTTCTTCTGCTTTTCCGGAAAAGCTGTCTACACTGGCCCTTTTCTGGAAAAGCTTTTCCGGAAAAAGGACTTTTGCCCGAGCGGGAGCAGAATAGTTTTTCCGGAAAAGTGGCTGATTTCTTACTGTAGATCATCAGTGCTTTTCCGGAAATTCAAGGGGCCAGTGTAGACAGCTCACAGCTTATTCCGGAAAAGCGGCTGCTTTTCTGGAATAAGTGGCCCAGTGTAGACACAGCCATAATGTATTCTCTCTCTTTACTTGCTTCTTGCCAGTTTCCACAAGTATCAGAAGAATGATTCCCAAATTAGCACTGCTAAAACATATACATGAGCACACAAAAGCCTATGGCCAACATTTTAAAAATACATAAATATAAATTTGCATAAAAAGCAAATGATCACTGTGAAGAGACAACTTAAAATCAGTGATGTGGCTCCATGGTTTCAGAGATGGAGTCAGATAAGCACTGAAGAGTTTTGCTCAGTTGCCCCAGTGGTTTCAGTTCACTTCCATTTTATATTAGGATCCCACTTCTATAACCAGTAATTTTTGGGCTGTTTATGATGTTTATGATGAATAGTTCTGGTTCTGATCTACATTAATAAGAGGCCATCCTCTGTCATATCCATGACTCTTTCTCCTGGTTGCTTATCAAGTAGATGAGAAGCACTCAGATATGATGCAGACAATCAGATACTACAATGGTCTTATAAAATAGAGTGAGAAGTCACTCTATCTAGTCACCAGAAGATAGCTCCCCTTTCCAGGATTGTGTATCTTCTGTTGTCATCCCAAGAGCAGCACATGGTCTCTTGTGGGACCCTGGAGACATCAGTCCTTAATAGCTGTGTTGCTTTTGCTTCAGAATGGAGATATGTGCTTAAAACAATTAATGAATGAATTCTCAACATCAAGGATAAATGAAAGACTCATTAAGAGAGAAACAGGAAGTTGTAGCCTGAATCCTGTAGTGAGGCAGCAAATAAAAATGTGTTGTCATAAATTACATGCCCAGACTTTCTTTTATTCCAAGCTGTTGAATTACTAGTGCTGTCAATAATAAAGCAATCCTAAAATTTTTCTTTACTGTTGAGCTTGCAAAGACTTGCAAAGTCTCTATATAAACACCTTTCAAATTCAGCTCCCTTTTTCCCCCTCACCAGAGGTAACAAATCATCCTTGTGGCAAAGGAGACTTGAACTATTTGTTTTTGATGTTTAACGTCTTACAATGTACTTTATCATTTTTAGTATTTAACATAATGAGAAATGGTATAAGATTCTCTCCACCATTAATGACTTATATTTCTATTTCCTATAAAGAGAACATTACCATTTTCTGTAAAGGTTTTACAGTCAGTGTTTTAGAAGTGTCAGTTTCTCACGTGGGTTCTCTCCGCTCTTAATATTTTTTAGCACTAAAGTGATAAAACAGATGCTACATTGTCACTTTCTGAGCCTGGGGGGATCCAAATATACTTTATTCATTGTTTCTGAGACTGATAGAAAGAATCAGTTTCTTCGTTGTTTGGAAATATCTGTCATAAAATATGAGGCTACTTTTTGAAGAAACCAAGTTAATGCATTCAGTTCTCCAGTCAGATCAGATCTTATTACTTCATTGTGGCCACCCATGATGTTTAGGTATATGCTATAAAATGAATCTCTCAAAATGATCAACAACTAACATGAAACACAACAAATGAAAAAGCAAAATTGAAGAGACTTGGACACAAATTGTAATATTCTTCTTGGCATTATTTTCAAGGCATCTGGAAAAGGAAAATAAATACAAAGGTACTTAGTTTCATACCAGACACTGAATAGTTCAGCAGTGTGAATGTAAAGAAATACATGTCCAATGGACCTATGGCCAAAAAGAACACAGAGGATGGTGTGTCTCACACATATAGTGCTTTTGGGGGGAAGGGAAGGAGATATATGTCAATAGATAAGGTTCAAGTAGATGGCATTGAAGTCTATATAGCATAGTTCTTGGTTTTTGGAGGACCAGTAAAATTGTTACTGTGCACCAAAAGTGGCTTCCTCTGGCTACTCTTTACATCAGCTCTGAACCAAAAGAAGGGTACAGATGGTGGAAGACAGGAGGAAGGAATACATAGAATTTGGTGATATTTTACCTTGGATGAGAATGGGGCTTGTGGTGTTATAGTAAATGTGCGAGGTTAGCTATGCTCCTGTGACACACACAGGGAACATGCTGATGAGGATGTGCTCAATGACCATTCGTAAGGAGATGTATTCAGATCTCCTGGGAATCCAACTCTATGTTACACAAAAAGGAGAGGGGAGCACCAATCCATGTGATAGACAACTGCTGAGACACAGGCAGCAGCAGCAGCATGGATAAAGTTTAAAATCCTTCTAATGTGGTGTCCCATCAGGATCATTTCCCATTATTCTCACTGTGTAACCAAAGCATTATGCGTGTGACCTGTTGCAATTGGGACTTGAACCAAAGACCACTGAAGTCAATGGAAAACCTCCAGATGAAAGTGTTAGGTTTGCAGCTTAATTACACGATATTAAAGTGATGATACATAAACAGCCCAGCTTGTGTCTTGAAAAGTTGCGTCTAGACTGCCGCACTGTGCCGGATCAGCTGATCGTCGGCACAGCGCGGCGGCTATGTTTATTTTAATGAAGCGGGGATTATTTAAATCCCCGCTTCTTTGTCTATGCCAGGTAAACTAGTTTACATGGCTCCGTTGATGGAGCCATGTAGTCTAGACATACCCCTATTGAGAGAGGTGGGTGACATTTTCATAGAAGTGGACTGTACCGCATTGTGGCTTACAAAGTTACTTCTGTTCTGTTGTTAAGAGTTGCACCTTTGCTGGGCTGTTCCAAGAAATATTATTTTCCAGAGTTCTCTTTGCACAGTTAAATTAGCACATTTTCTTACTGTCAGGCAGTACACAGAATAAAATAGATAATTCTATTTTACACAGAATAAAATAGATCATTCTATATATATACAGGTTGGACCTCTCTGGTCCAGCATGCTCGGACATGACTGGTCTTGAACAAGGGAAGGTCCCCTGCTACTGGCTCCCTAGATCACTTTTCTTCCCCATTGCCAGCCCCAGCCGCCTCCCTGCTGGGCTGCTGTGCTGCTGCAGCCCTGGCAGCCTCGACTGCTCCAGCCCCACTATCGGGGCTGCTGCGTCCCTAGCCCTGACCCCATTACTGGAGCTGCTGCATCTGCTATGTCTCCAGCCCCAGCCCCAACCCCAGCTGCCACAACTGCCACATCCCCAGCCCTGCTACTGGGGCTGCCATGACCCCTGCTACATTACCAGTCTCCAGCGCTAGTCCCAATCCCAGCCTTGGCTCCGAGCTGCCAGCTTTCTTGTCATTGGGGTTTCCAGCCAGGACTCCCTGGTCCAGGAACACCCGTGGACCATGGATGTTGCTGGATGAGGGAGTCCTGGTTTTGGGAGGTCCAATCTGTACTTAATGTCATACCTTTTCATGATTTTTTTTTCAAATACAGAAAACAACATAATTGAGACAAAATCCCAGTAATTAATATTTTCATCGTTTTCTCCTGTTTTATTACATACAGTATGTTATGAGTCATTCTCTATTCTCTATTTTCTTTTGCCTTAGTTTTGAGCCTTTGTCACCAACCTTTGCATGAATGTCAAAGCTACCTTGCTTTGCTACACAGCTTGTTCAATAAAAACCCCCTCCAAACTACTAATTAAAAACAGAAGATAAAATAGCTGGCCAGATAAATAAATGCTTTTTAAAAGAAATTAAAGAGGAGCCAGAAAAAAAAAAGCTTTATAGTGCAAAAACAAAACCTTCCAACAAAGCTGTAATATTTAAGAAGTAAAAAAGCAAAATTACCTCAAGATATTGGCCACTGTCCCAAATTATGATTCAATCACTGAAAAATAAAAAGGAACGCTGTGAATACCATCTTTATATGAGGTTGTTTTAAGTAGAACAGTATGAGCTTGAAAAAATACCTGGGTCAATCTTGATGTCTGCATTTCAAATGGAAAGCCTCATCTATTATTATCTAAGCCAATACCTGCATTTGAAACCATTTTCTTCAAATTACATATTAAGGTCCCTGCTACCTCAGAAACAATGGCATGTAGAGCATGCCGTGAAAATATATATTTTGTATACTTTCTTATAGTCTATTTTCATATGTCATTACCTTTCCAAGGCTATGTCTCAACAGCAGCATTATTTTGGAATAACTGATGTTATTCCAATATAGCATAGTCTGCGTCTAAACAGGAAGTTGTTATTTCGACATAATATTGAAATAATGGCAAGATGGAGGACTTTTTACTCCAACTCCTGTAACCCTCATTTTGCGAGGAGTAAGGAAATTTGGAGGAGGAATGATCTACCTCAGGCTTCCTGCTGTAGTCTTATTTAGTCTTAAGCTATGCAAATTGACGTAGCTTAAGTTGCATAGCTTGTTTCGTCTTTAGCCCTTCTGTGTAGACATGGCCCAAGGTAGCATGCAGTTCTCAGGACAACAATATTCAGCGATATTGTCAGTAATAGAATAAAAGGTGATATAGTTAATTCAAATGTTACTTATTAGAGACACAAAAAAAGATAGCTAATTGAGTCTACTGTAATCTTTCTTGTAATTATTTTTATAAAAAGGAACATGAATTAGTTATTTAGCTGGGGCTGTATTAAAAAGGCTTTAGTAGGGGATTCTCCACAGTAGACCATATTTTTGTGGTCACACAGATGACTGAAAGGTGTAGAGAGTATAAGATCCCACTATGCTTGTTATTCATTAACTTAAAACTGCATTTTGTTCCACAGAGTCAAAAGCTTTTTTAAAGTGCTCTCTTTTCACAGGGTGTTTTCCCTGTGTATGTTAGAATCATACAAGATTCCATGATTGATGTAACTACAGAAATCAGGCTTTTTGATGATCCCTTGATCATCGAAGTTAAGCGAGGCGTAAAGCAGGGGGACGTTTATTCACCGAAGTTGTTTGCCAGCATCCTGGAAGACGTCCTGCGGAAGATTAAAGTGAAAGATGGTTCTTCAGATGCTCCTTTTTGCAGTTGACATTGTCCTAATTGCTTTTAAACCTGCAACATTGCAAACCCTCCTCAATGACATTGGTAAGAGTGCGAAGGAGATTGGCCTGACCATTTATACTGGAAAAACAAAGTGGATGAAAATGCATATTGTTCAGAGTACATCATGCAGTTGGATGGACAGACTATCAAGTGGGTAGTTCAATATGTATATCTTGGACAAGTGTTGCAGATGGACAATGAGTTGGGTCCAGAGTTGAGCAGGAGGAGGAGGTTGGGCTGAATTGCCTTTGGGAGTTTGTGTAATGTTTTTGTCGATCCTAGCTTTCCACCACCGCGAAAGCCCATCTCTTTAACACCAGTATCTTTCTGGTAATGCTGTATGGCTGCAAAACCTGGAACATGATGCTTACAGAAGAATTTAAGCTGCAAATCACCCAAAGAGCAATGGAACGATTCATGGTGGGTGTAAGTAGGCAACAGCATGTTACTATCGATGATCTGCACGCAAGAAGAAACGTCAATGATATCAACCAAGTTATGTATGATCAGAAAAGGAGATGGGCTGGCTGTAGCAAGACTGAGAGACAACAGATGGACAGCACTTATGCTTCATTAGTATTCACGAGATGTAAAAAGAACAAGAGGAAAGCCTTCAGCATGTTGGGTGGATCCTTCATGGAAGATTTATGGAAGGACATGGACAATAACTGCTCAAAACAGGATGGGCATGGAAAAGTTGTTATCTGCATTGGTGGCAAGACTGTTTACATTGATGAAATCACAGATCTTCCAAGTGTTCCAAGTAAGTATTAAAAAGGAAGTTTGAAATTAGCTATGTAATGCTTGGCAATCAAGGACCCCTTTGCGGCAAGCCTTGTGAGGTTTTCTGGAACATACTGAACCTATTTCAATCCTAGATACCCTGTAGTTGAAAGACCATTCTCTGATGATTTCTTCTTTTCACATTAAGTGGATACTATACCATTCCACTGTGCGTTGAGGCTGTGAAATGTAATACTTTTAAGAAGATTTCATTTAGCTTTTCAGAAAAAAAGTTTGATTGAGCTGATAATTTAATAAAAAAACAAGTTTGATTTTATAACGCATACCTAAGGATGCTTTATGGTGTTGAACTTGCCTTATTAAAAATAAAAAATAAGCAAGCATTCTGATGGAGTGTTGATCAAATATGATATAAAAATATTCAGGATGGCAGGAGACAATAGTGGAGCTTCCCTTACTAGCAGTAGTGAGGCTGTGTAAAAGGAAGTGGAATGGAATTAGACAGAAGTAGAGAGGAAAATGGTGATTCAGGTTCTCAGAGGATTTGGAGATTTTGTTTCATTCTGATTAGAAACAAGAATGAACAAAACAAAATGAAAATCTCTGCACAAGAAAAAGCCAGCAGGCCCAGAGCCTGGAGTCACCAGCTCTTAGGTGTCTCATTTCCCCTGAATAGGAGTTCCTGATAGCCTGGGAAACTTGGGTTGCAAGGAGAAATGCAAATGATCAATCAGCAAATGAGACAGAGGTTCCATCAGAACTTTGTCAACACCAAACTGTCCCTGCAAACTGTTTTGGATTTTGATGAATCAGCAAATTCTGATAAAACATGTTTCAGTGGAATTTTGCTTTTCTCTAGCATTGGGATCTTCATTTTTTTAATCTGAATTTTCTGATTCTTAGTGCAAAAGAGGACAGGAAAGGATGCTAAACACTCTGAAATTTCACAGAGCAGCTCAGATCTCGCTCTCCCCTAAAGGGCTCTTCGGTATCTTTCACAGAGGTTCAATGCTTTAGTGATTTCTTCAAGCACTGTTCTTGTTCATAAATGTTAGTGTTATCCTGTCCTGGAATAGAAACCATGCCATCCTGGCAGGTGCCAATACATGTATTAAAATATGTGGAGAACATGAACAAAGAACAAATTAACAGAAAGCCATAAATGACTGATGGACAATTTGTAAAGAGAAAAAATTTCTAAATCTGATTTCCCACAAGGTCCTAGAGCCTAATCTCCCACCTGAGCCCGGAAGTCTCCACAGCAATGAAATAGCCCTATAGCTTGAGCCTCACAAGGATGAGCTGGGTGGCACGGGCCAGCCACATATTTTTCTTTGCTGTGTAGACACACCCAAGGAGACTAAGGAGGGTATTGAGTACAGAATATATTCTACAGACAGCCTATGGAATTTCTTTTAATAAAACCACTAAAGACTTAATGCTGATCTTGGTATTGCACCACAGTTTGCCTAATCCGCTTCCACTGCACTTGTGCATTCAGCACATCAGATGATATTAGAGGGTTTATACTGAGGCAAGCTTGCTGATTAGAGACAGGCTCACTCCCTAATTACAGAAAGTCTCATAAAGCAGACAGAACCTTTTCTAAGTGAGTCCTATCTAGCCTCACTCCCCCATTTCTCTTACCAGTAACCTTTAAGCTTGACTGCTTACAAGAGAAATAATCAGAAAAAAGAATGATTCCAGAGAGAAATGTGATGTCATTTCACATACATGCAGAATAGTGGTATAAAATATAAGGTCATATTCTGAAAAAGGGAAAAATGAGAAAATAATAACTTCAAACTAATTTGCCAAAATCACAGTAATCCTTGAGCATCCCATCCTTAAATACATACAACTACATCAACCTTAAAAAAAACATTTTTTTTACCACTTTAGTGCTTTGCTCTAGGAGTTTGACATGTCTTATATTAAAAGATCATCTTTTCCCATATGAATTTCATTTGCAACAGATACACTGTAGAGAGTATATTGTTCACCCAGAGTTGGTTAATGAAGCCTTATTATAGACATTGTTTTGATACTCGTTTTTCATGACTTGAAATTCAAATTCTATTATCATGTACCCGTTGACAGAATTTAGTGCCTGCAGCAATGACAAAAGAAGAGCATGTCAAACGGCAATATTACATGGTATGCTGCTGTGTTTGTCTGTCTGATCACTGTGGTAATAGAGAACTCCTTCACATAATCAACAGACTCATAACAATAAGGTTCTGTCCTTTACATAAATACAACAGCTTAAAAATGGAGAGTGTAAAAATATGATTAAAATAATACCTGTTCCAGGCTTTGGGGTATTGTAACAGTCAATGGAAGGTGATTTTCTGATGCAAAAGGACCAAATGACAATGTGATAGTCCAGTGGATACTCATTGTATGTTTCTGTAAAATAATTTTTAAAAATAATCATGAAGAAATTTTTACCAAGACTTACAGAACCACTTAAAAACCCACCAATAAAGCAAGTGAATTAACTTATTCTGTGTAATCAAAGATATTGTTACTAAGTTAGTAAGCCTCTTTAATAGACACAGGCTTATTGTCAAGGTGATCTATGTCAGCATCATTGGATTTGTCATACCTGCTCTCTAGCTTATTAAATCTGGTATCCTGCTTCCCTCACTGGCCTTCACCTCATATATTAGAGAATGCCAAAACCTCACAAACAAATTAGTCAGTTGAGCACTAGAGTGTATGTGAGGGAAAAATACTTTCTGGTTCTGTGATGGGGCAAACGGGCCCCGCACTGAAGGGCTGGGAGTAGCCCAGGCCCAGCTGGCTGAAAGAGCCCCGCCCCTCCAGCCCTGCTGAGAATGCTCCCAGCAGAGCCAGCATATAAAGGCAGAGGGAGCCCGGCAGGAGAGGAGGCAGCTGGAGGGTAGAAGGGCCCAGGCCGCAACCCCGGTGTTCCTGCAGCAGCTGAGGCCAGAGCGGGGGCCCGCATCAGCCTCCGGGAGTGCAGCCAGCAGCCAACCCCGCCTGAGGGACCAGACCACCTATGCCGCCAGCTCCGGCCCCGGTAAGCAAGTCCCGGTAAGCGAGCCTGGGAGCAAGTCCAAGAGGCAGAGGATGAGGAGCCAGGAGGCTCAAGGGGGTGGCAAGGACTGAGGTTTGAGGTCCGAAATGACAGGCTCTACCAGGTGGTCCGAGACCCACAGACAGATGAGGAATTCGAGCAGCTCCTAGTTCCCTCCAGGTATCGAAAGGGGGTGCTGCGGTTGGGCCATGCCAGCTCCTGGGCCGGACACTTGGGTCGCGAGAAAACCCTACAGCGGGTGGCCCAGAGATTTTTTTGGCCAGGGATCCACCGGGAGATACTAAATTCTGCTAAACCTGCCCCGAGTGTCAGCGCACCAACCCAAAGGGAGTGCCCAAGGCCCCACTGGTGTACCTGCCAGTGGTAGGAGTCCCTTTTGAGCGGATCGGGTTGGACTTGGTGAGGCCCCTCGAGAAGGCTAGCTCGGGGTACCAATATATATAGTGGATTATGCCACTAGGTACCCCGAGGCCATGCCGTTGTGGAACACAACAGCTGCTACCATCGCCGCGGAACTCCTTGAGGTATTCTCCAGAGTGGGGATACCGAGGGAGATACTGACCGATCAGGGCACCAATGTCTCATCCAAATTAATGGCAGAACTATGCCGGCTGTTAGACATCTGAGCCCTGCGAACTGCCGTATACCATCCCCAAACAGATGGATTGGTAGAGCGTTTTAATTGGACATTGAAATCAATGCTCCGCAAATTCGTAGAAGAGGACCCCCGAGGGTGTGACAAAATGCTGCCGGCCTTGCTTTTCGCTGTGCGTGAAGTACCACAAGCCTCGACGGGCTTCTCTCCTTTTGAACTCCTTTACGGGCGGCAACCCCGGGGGATCCTTGATCTCCTGAGAGACAACAGGGAGGGGCAGGAGTCCTGGGTGATGGGGACGGTCCCCTACGTGTTGCAATTGCGGGAGCGCTTGCAGAAGTTAGGAGAGTTTGCACGAACCAACCTCTTACAGGCTCAGGAGACCCAAGCCTGGTACTACAACCGAGGGACAAAACTACGAACGTTCGAGCCTGGCGATCGGGCCCCACTCAAGGCCCATTCGAGGTGGTGCACAGAGTGGGGCCTGTAGATTATGAGGTGAGATTGACGGGGAGGAAGAAAGGAGTGCAGGTATATCACGTGAACCTGCTGAAAAAGTGGAAATTTCAGGAAGGACTCTTGATTGCTCCCTGTCCACCCAATGACGACCTGGGACCTTTGGCCAACGACCCTGCCACAGACCGACCGGTCAGCCTAGGAGAGGAACTGAACCCGGCCCAGAAAGAAGAGCTACTCCGCTTAGTCCGGAAGTACACCCACGTCTTGTCCACCCAGCCTGGCTGGACTAACGTGATGAGTCATCATATAAGTACCCTCCCTGGCCATAGAGTTCAGAACCAGCACCGACCACTGCCCAGGAGAATGTGGGAGCCCGTGCAGAAAGAACTCCAGGCGATGCTGGAGATGGGGGTAATCGAAGAATCACGCAGCGAGTGGCGCAGCCTTATAGTGCTCATCCTGAAACCAGATGGATCGCTGCGATTTTGTGTTGACTTTCGAAAGGTCAATGCTGTGTCACGATTTGACGCCTACCCCATGCCACGCGTGGATGAGTTATTAGAGAGGCTAGGGAAAGCATGGTACCTCTCCTAGACTTAACCAAGGGGTACTGGCAGATCCCGCTGACCCTGGCCTCCAAGGAGAAGACTGCCTTTCCCACGCCCTTTGGGCTATATCAGTTTGTCACTATGCCCTTCGGCCTGCACGGGGCAGCCGCCACCTTCCAGCACCTAGTAGACCACCTGTTGCGCCCCCACCAGTTATATGCCACAGCATACATAGACGATATAGTGGTCTACAGCCCTACGTGGCCGGAGCACCTACAACATCTGGAAGCAGTGCTAAAGGCCCTAGGGGAGGCGAACCTCACGGCAAACCCAGGAAAGTGCCACTTGGGACGGAGAGAGGTGACCTACCTGGGATACACAGTGGGAAGAGGGACCTTGAAGCCCGTAATTGACAAGGTCCAAGCCCTCCAGGAGCGGAAAAGGCCAACAACAAAGAGACAGGTCTGTCAATTCCTGGGACTAGCGGGCTATTATCGCCAATTCGTGCCTGACTTTTCAGCTCTAGTGGCGCCACTATCAGATCTAACTAAGAATTCCATGCCGACAAAGGTACAGTGGTTGCCGGAGTGTGAGGGGGCTTTCCGAATGCTGAAAAGACGGTTGACAGAGGCGCCAGTGTTGTTTCCTCCAGACTTTTCTAAGAACTTTATTCTCCAAACAGACGCCTCCGAGAGGGGATTAGGAGCCGTACTAGCCCAAGAAATAGAGGGGGAAGAACACCTGGTGCTCTATATGAGCCGAAAACTTTTCCCAAGGGAGAAGAAGTACTCCACAATCGAAAAGGAGGCACTGGCCGTGAAATGGGCCATAGATGCCCTCCGGTACTACCTCTTGGGTAGCCACTTCCAACTGGTAACAGACCATGCCCCTTTGAGATGGCTGCACAGCATGAAAGACGCCAACGCCCGGATAATGCGTTGGTACTTATCGCTGCAGCCATACGATTTTGAAGTGGCTCACCGTGAGGGTAAGACTCACCTAAATGCAGATTTCTTTTCCTGGGTAGGGGAGTTGGAAACCAGGTCAAAGCAGACGGTAACCACCCACTTAAGGGGGAAGGTGTGTGACGGGGCGAATGGCCCCACACTGAAGGGCTGGGAGTAGCCCAGGCCCAGCTGGCTGAAAGAGCCCCACCCTTCCAGCCCTGCTGGGCATGCTCCCAGCAGAGCCAGCGTATAAAGGCAGAGGGAGCCCGGCAGGAGAGGAGGGAGCTGGAGGGTAGAAGGGCCCAGGCCGCAACCCCGGTGTTCCTGCAGCAGCTGAGGCCAGAGCGAGGGCCCGCATCAGCCTCCAGGAGCGCAGCCAGCAGTCAACCCTGCCTGGGGGACCAGACCACCTACGTCGCCAGCCCCGGCCCCGGTAAGGACCACCACAGAGGCAGACAGACTATAGGGATGCCAGGGTGGTAGGAAGCAGCCCCGGGCAAGGGATTGTAATCGCAGCTCGGTGTGTATCGGCTGGATTCCCCACCGAGCAGGCAGGAGCAAGGGTCCCTGCCTACAGGGCCCTGGGCTGAGATCCGGTGGAGAGGGAGGGCCCGGGTCCCCCTACCACCCCTTTCCGCACCCTGGGCAAGCACCCTGGCTGGGAGAGGCCTTTCCCGGAGGTAGGCCTCAAATACCATATATGCCCTGATAGAGTGGCCTGGACTTTGTACTGGGACTGCTGGTACCATATATGCCCTGATGGAGGGGGCTGGACTTTAGGTTGAGAATGGTAACGCCGTATTTCCCCAGATAGAGGGGTATGGACATTTATGTTAGGACTGCTGGGGTTGTATTCACCCTGATAGAGTGGGCAATGGGACCATATGGGGGCACACCCCACGCCAGGGGGGTACCCCGTGACAGGTTCCTAGGATTATTTCCAGTTTAAACCCTAGAACATGAGATTTCAGTTTTCTTTTCTTGGCGTTTATATGTACATGTGGTGATCATAAACTTACTTATGTCTTTTAAAACTCAGACACAGTACTTGACTCTGTGACATTTAAACTGTAGGCTAAACAGCGTTAAAGGGACATAAGAACTCAAAAAGTTATTTTCAATTCTTGCTAACCTCTTGCAGGCATAAACGGATACATAAATTGGCAATTCTTACAGCTGTCAACTAGAATCCAGAATGTTACTGGTCAGCTAGCTTTAGAGGAAAAGAAGGCTCAGGGCTATTTAATGACAATTATATGGAACATGACTGACAATCTGTATTTCCATGAATGAAAAATATAAAACAAAAAAGGGGACTAGACCCTTTCCCACTGTATTGCAATAAAACGAAGTGGGAATATACCCAACTCTTTCTCCCTGACCCATTCTTCGATGCCACAATTTAGTTTGCAGCCAGGACAGGATAACCCTAACATTTATGAACAAGAACAGTGCTTGAAGAAATCACTAAAGCATTGAACCTCTGTGAAAGATACCGAAGAGCCCTTTAGGGAAAATTTCAGCTCAGAAATTAAAAGTACCCAAAGCAAGCCTTTAAAAAAAATGGGCTGATTCTGCAAACCTATGTGATAGAAGTTTCCCTCTATGATAGGTTGTCTGAATGCCTAAAATCTTTAGAGACTTAGGAATACATGCAGGTACCACCTTAATGCATAGATCTATCCCAGTGCCTTTATTTGTCAGGACAGAACCCGAGTGTCAATGATGAAAACAATGTAAAGACAAGATGCATATAGTAATTCTAACTCCACTAATAACAATTAGAATTCTAACAATTAGAAGCCTCCCAGATGGCAAAACCTTCTTCTTTTTGGGCCACGGCCAATTTTTACATGCAGTGTTGATTTATTTGGACCCCAGACTTGGGCCTCCCTGAGCCAAACCATAGATTGCTGCATCACCTGAAACCACATGGTCACTCTCTCTCTAGCATTTCTATTCTTCATTGGGAAGAAAAAAGGTAACAGGAAGTTAGGGGTTGCACCTCCTGCCTCATTTCTCATCAAATAAGGCCCAGGAAGAGCCTGGGCAGGGCAGCTCCTTCTCTCCCGCTCACCCCTTATCTATTCAAGGTGCTCAAGGAAGGGCTGGAACTGATATGTCTGCTTCATATTACTGGAATGTTGGAGCTTCATCCATGCAGTGTAATGTTAGAAATGCTTTCATACCAGGAACAATTTAAACAACTGTAGACATAATGCTTGCATTATTTAGGGGTCCCAGAAATCATGGGAAAGATTCCTATTGATTTCTATAGGCTTTGGATCAACTCCTTTTGCCTCTTTTTCCTCATATGTAAAATGGGGCAAATACTTTCCTATCTTACAGAGATGTCCTGGATTTTAGATGTTTGGGAAGCAAAATGCTAGAGTGATGAAGAACACTGATAAAAAATAAGATAAATCTAAGGATAGTTCCTGAAATATTTTTCCCACAGGTTTGCATTTGTCACAAAAGTAAAGATATCTTCACCAGTCAATCAAAGCTTCCATATTTTAATTAGAATTTGTGACATTTTTAATTATAAACAGAGTATGGGTACTGTACAAAGTCATGTGGCTGATTGTTTTTAGCAGGATGGAGAATGTGGGTCATACACAATTGTAGTGTGATTAGCTAAACTGTTCCTGATTTTACGTACAATTCAAGTGTTAATCTAATGAATCCTGGGCCTGCCAATCTAGCTAAGCAAAATGGAAATAGATGAAAAGATGTACACAGAGAAGGTGCCACTATTACAATAAATTTGTAATCACTATTACAATAAATTTGATTCAGAACATTTGAATTGGAACTTTGGGACTTCATTAATAACGTCTGTCCTAAAGAAATCGACATGTAGTTTCCCTTGGAGACAAAAAAGTACTGTTCTGGTAATAGACTTACAAAAGGTTTTTTCTGCTTATGCCCAAATTCTGCTGCCTTTTAAAAAGATGTAACTTCCACTGACCTCAACAGCAAGCATATTTGTATTGAAACTTAGACACTTTCACAGAAAACTGCCTTCCAATAACTTCATTTATTCTGAGTAATTAAGGGTACAATGCTACTGCATACCACTGTAGAAACTTCCCATTGGCATCAATGAGAGATTTCCCTGAGTAATACCTTCTGACTTTGGCACACAGTTATTAAGAGAGCTGGGTAATGATAGTTTCCTCTGCATCTGAAAATAATATATTTGCTCATTACAGAGTGTGGCAGGGGGTCTAGCCCCACACAGCTCAGACCTGGGGTCGAGTCCTTTACAAACAGGCCCTACGGCCTAGTCCTTTAAACACAGGCCCTGCAGCCTAGTCCTTTGTAGTATCCGTGCTTAATCTGGGGTCTGGGAAGAAGGGGTAGGGGGGCCCGGGCCTGCCCTCTCCATCAGGCCCCAACCCAGGGCCCTAATAGTGGAGGGTGGTTCCCACCACTGGCTCGGCGGGGAGTTTTCCCGGAAACGCTCTGAGCCCGCTGGGGCTTTTCCTGCTCCCCGCCCTGGGTTGCCTCCTACCTCCTCCCCCTGACCGGCAGAGGTCCCACCTGTAGATGAGGGTCTGACTGCAACAGTGGCGTTGGCAGGCACGGCGTCTGGCGCATCCACGGCTGGTGCGGCGACAGCGGATAGGTGGGCTGTATGGCATGGCCGGCGTTGTGGATGTGCTTAGCCCGGGGATGGTACTGGTGGGGGCAGCTGGCCTGGTGGCTCTTGCTCCGGCTGCAGCAGCTGTGGCTCCAGTGCTTGTGCAGCAGCTCCTTCCGCTCCGGAGGTCTGTCCACACTGAGCTGCTTTGCGGGCTTTTATACCTAGGCTTCCCTGGGAGCATGCCCAGCAGGGCCGCGGGGGAGGGGTGTACTCCACCCAATAGGCGTGCTTGCCCCCCCCCGCCCCATTCAGTGTGGGGTGGGAAGACCCCGTCACACAAAGCAATGGTGAATTTGTGTTTTATACTGCTATTATTTGTTTATTTCTGGTAGTATCCACAGCATGGTAAGTGCTGTACAAGTACAAACACAAAAGAAGACCTGTCCTGAGGAACTGCCCCAACAAATTCCAAAGGAAAGACCAATAGAAAGAAGTGTGGATTAAAGAGGCCAAATAGTGCTTGGCCATGTCTTTATAATTTAGATAGAATTATCTATAAACCATTCCTAAGAACCACAGCATTTGTGGTTGCAGATTTGTTTTTGTTTTTTCAGCACCAATGCAGAAAAGGGTCTTTGAAATACAGAGAAGATAGTGATCCTTCACATCAGCACAAGAGAGATGCTCCATTTGTAGGTGGCACCATAAGAGGAAGCATGGAAATGCTAGTTGAAGAAGCAGAGGCAAGTGAAATAGAGGAGAATGGGGACAAAGCAGAAAGTGGCAAGGAGGTAGCAATGTAAGCATAAAAGCATGGACAAGAAGCCAGAACCCGATGCAGTGGAAAGCGGGGGGGAGTGCCCGTGCCTCAAAGAGGAGGTAATATTCGTGTGCAAGAAAGATTATCTTAGCCTGGGATACACTGTCTAGCTAACTATTAGCACGGGATTGATTTCGCAAACAGTGGCCCCAGAACTGGGAGGAGTGAAAAAGTCAGATTTATGCCATCTTTATGCCCCTTCAACTTTATTTATAAAATTCATACCCTTAGGAATCATTAAGCGTACTTCCATTACCTCCTGCTCACCTTCATGAAAGAAGCCTTACAATTATTATATCTTGGAAAAGCAAATAAAAGCAACTGTGCCTCTCTGGATAGCTAATAATCTTGAGACTTCTGAAGGAAGGAAGGAACAGAACACACCAACAGACAAGCACAAAAGAAGGTGTTTTTTCCCATTTAGCCAGAAAACGACATGATATTCCAAAAAGAAGATGTTTATCCTATTTGAAGCAGCAAAGCAATAAAAACCAAAGAGACAACTATAAGTGTCACGAGATAAATGAAAGCTCTCTCAGCTTGTATGCTGGCATACAAGATTATATATCCCAAAATTGCAGTAAATTGGCACTAATTTGGCAATCTAAGCTTTGATATGCTCCTAGTCTAAGGGTCTGAAGAATAGAAACATAAAGGGGGATATTCACACCAGGTTTGAATGAAATGTATTTACAGCACAGTGGGAGAAATGTTTTATACTATTTTTGATGTCTTTTGGTTTCTTATAAGGTGCCTGGTGCAGAATGGAAAAAGTAAAATAAATTTTATTAATCTTTAGCAGCTTTCTTTAACGTGATAAGCTTAAAAATGGCAATTCTACGTTAATGAAAAATAACAATAGCCAGATTTTCCAGGTCAGTTTTATAGTGGTATTGGGGGAATAAAAGATAATATTCCTAAAATAATTATGTGAATGTCAGGCAACTGTTTTTCTTATAAGGCTTAGACTTCATAAATAATAACTAATACTGTGTTAGGGTAACAGAGGATTTGCTCTAACTCCTCTGGGTGCCAGACAGAATGCTAGCTGTTATGTTGCATTTATGAAAAAGTATTACTTTCCTGCTAAAACAGATGGATTTTAAATTGACATTTTGGCATCACAGAAAATATATACTGTCCTTTCAAAAACTCTTCTGGAGTACATAGGGAAATTACAATTAAGAGAAATGCAAGACAGCAGGACTTCATTCTGCTTTTCTTATTTGGTTGTTTGTTTGTTTGAATTGGCCAGAAATAGATTTCCAAGAACTTGAACTGTGACAAACATGATTTGATACAAGTTGAACAACCCTGACAATCATAGCTTGTCATGCTGAAAGGCCTCTTTTGACTATGGATGAAATAGGAACGAAGCTGAACTCCTATGCCATACTCACACCAAAGGTTTCAAAGCTGGGAAAAGGTCTCTTCTTTTTTTTATAGAACTCTGATCTTTAAAAATCTACTTTTCCTAGTTTACACTGTAATAACAAGAAAAATGCTGCATTCATAGCAATTCTTATGACTGCAGTCAGGAATTCAGAAAAAATTCTACTTTCAAGAGATCTCAGATGGTTAGCCATGTTAGTCTGTAACTTTAAAAACAATGAGTGGTCCTGTGGCACCTTACCCCTGCTCTACACAAGGGAGTTAATTTCAAAACAACTCTCCTTATTTTGAAATAACAAGTGGAATGTCCACACCACGAAGCCTGTTATTTTTTAAAAAAAGGGGCTGGTTATTTCAAAATAATAACTTCTACTTTCCATGAGGAAAAACACTTATTTTAAAATATTTATTTTGAAATAGCAGCAGTGTGGATGCTCCATTTCTGCTATTTTGAAATAACTACTCCACAGAGTCATTCAAAGTAATTACTCCCCAGTGCTTCCGGAGGCTCTAAATTGAGGTAGCATGTCCACATTAAGTGAGCCTACCTTGGACTAATTTCAAGGCTTTCTGTAGTGTGGACATGCTATTTTGAAACAGTTATTTTGGGAGTTATTTTTTCAAAATAAGTTATTTTGAAATAATTTCCTAGTGTCCATATGCCCTGAGGGTACGTCTACACTTGCTCTCTAGTTTGAGCTAGGGATGCAAATGTAGATGACCGAAATTGCTAATGAAGCGGGGATTTAAATATCCCGAGTTTCATTAGCATGATCTCGCCAGCGCATTAGTCCGCTCAACAGCTGATTCTAACCAGGAAGTGTGCGCCGGGACGCGTTAGTTCGAACCAAACCCTTTGGTTCGAACTAACTACTCCTCATTTTTTGAGGAGTAACATTAGTTTGAACCAAGGGGTTTGGTTCGAACTAACGCCTCCCGGTGTGCACTTCCTGGTTCGAATCAGCTGTTGAGCGGAGTAACTCGCCGGCGAGATCATGCTAATGAAGCGCGGGATATTTAAATTCCCACTTCATTAGCAATTTCGGTCGCCTACATTTGCATCCCTAGCTCGAACTAGGGAGCAAGTGTAGACGTACCCTTAGAGACTAACCAACATATATGGAATCATGAGCATTCATGGGCAAACCCACTTCATCAGGTAAATTAGAGACATATGATGAAATTAGTTTTGCCAACAAATGTTCATGATTCTACATATTTTGGTTAGTCTCTAAAGTGGTGCCCTCATTATTTTTATGAGAGGTTTGGACAAGTTTTCTTGACTATTGTGGTCATCTGTACATAATACTCAGCTTCCAAACATTAATGAAAATACAAAAATATCATTATATTTTTATTATTTTAATAATCCTACAAAATAGTACTTGCTATACAAATACAACTGAAAATTTGGCCCTCACACTCCAAAAATATAAGACAAGCTGACAAAGGGAAGATGGGGAGGAAGAAGTGTACCATAGAAGTTGAGTGAGTGGGAGGGGGAGGACACATCCTGATAATAATTATAATAGTGAGGACATAATACTATAGGACCAGATGTTCAAAAGATCTCAGGGAAAGATTTTATTATATATTGCTCTATTGTAACACTTACGGAAAGATTTGCAAAAGAAATCAGTACCCATGGTCTCTTTTTCAAACTCAGGCACTTGTTTGGGTGTCTGAATTGGAACTGATTCTGAAAATATGGGCTGAATTATGTGTACCACAGTTTCTGAAAATTTTGGTCACATAGACAACTTTACATAACAACCTGGACACAATTGTCCGGGTAGTTTTGAGTCAGTATGGAAAAACTGGGTTTTTTTGTTTCCTCCCAGAGCACCCCTGTCAAGTGGAGGAAAGTAAGTTACAGTAAACAATTCCATAAACGAGCCGTGCACTTGCGGAGAAAACTCATTTGAGGTTGCTGTGAGAATAAATTAGATTATGTATTTTTTTTCCTAGCTGGAAAGTAATAGGCAGTTAATAGTGATTAGTCTTTAAACAATTTTTTCCAAAATCAATTTCCAGATTTGCTCTTATAGAAGCTCTTTTAATAATATATTTCAGAATGACGTAAGTTAGTTAAAATATTTGCATTCTGAAGTGTTTCTTTCTGCCTTTTCTGTATTTATTTACTTCTAGGACATCAAGTATGCTTCAAAGATGCTTTGGTGAATGACGCTTTATTTAACTACAGTCAATGATACTGAAGACAAAATTTGATTCACCTTTTGCTTGAACTTTGCAAAAAAGTAAATTAGAAAGCTACAGGGAAGCTTTTCAAAGGATTTTTATAATCAATTAAAAAACCTTGTTTTGAAAGAAAATCTCATTTAGCTACCATATGAATGGCATTTATTCCCCCCCTTCTCCCACCCAATATTTTCCATAGCTTGCTCTTAATGGTCTTCCATTTTCCTCCCCTGCAGCTTCAATAACCATGTTGGTTCAATGGTCCTCAATTCTGCGTAAAGGTCTTTAATCAGCAGGACAAAAAATAGCTGCCCTTGATTTTTCCTTGATCTTTGTTCCATTTGTTGAACCCAGTTTTGACCCTTCTTTTCCTACAAACACTGCAAATGATTCAGAAAGTAACTAGCACTGGCAGGGTAGCCATCCCCACATTTACAGGGCAAATCTGAAAAGTTTGGTTTCAGGGGCTTAGTTATCATCCAAATTGTGCAAATTTCTTAGGCCTAAAGGCATAAATGGCTATGTCCTCTATCCTTCAAGGGAAACAATTAAATCTCAGTTATCTGACTCCCAGTAAAGTCAAACTATCAGCTAAACTTGTCCAGGGGAGAAGTAAGCCTTATGAAGTTGAACTCTAGGCCCAGCCCTGTGGAGGACAAGAGTTTAGGAACATGACTGGAGCTTATGGACAACTTCTTGTAGCATTTAAAATTTGAAATCTTGATTAGCAAAGGTTTTTGAGTGTCGCCTCAAAACTTAACTTTTTAACTTCTTGTCTTAGTTGAGTTTCTGTTCCACTTCTGTATTAAAAAGGAAATAGCCTGGTACTGGACAGTAGAAAGGGAAATGGGAAATTAATTTTCAGCTTGGCATTTAATTAGAATAAATGAAAATGCCTCAGCACCTAGCAATTTCTATTGTATATCAGTTTTTATTCTATCTGTATTGCTCTATTGTAACAGTTATGGCAAGATTTTTCAATGATGTAGCTGGTTTGATGGCTAACTCCAGTAACTCCCTCAGAAGCAGCCAAATCAGGCTTTAGTTAGCAAATAAAGTGATTGAAGTATTTAAATGTAAAAATCAATGTTCAAGATTGATACAGAGTTTTTGCAACTAGGAAACCTTTTGTAGTATTTTAAAAGCAAATAAGCAAATAAGCATGTTTTTAAAAAGAATATATCCTTAGCCTTCAAATATTGCCTAAGAAATATCCACAAAATGGCACCCTTTTCTATGGCTGTGGATAGCTCTGGTCCTGGCAGGTTCCATTCTGCAGGATAGTGTGTGTGTGTGTGTTTCGTTCCTGTATGGTGTCAGCTTCAACCTGCTAGGGCTCCTCAGCTCCAGTAAGCATTAGACATTTCTGGATGGCATAACAGGGTACTGCTGAGACAGAGAATCTCTTGTAGTGATCTCCCAGGCAATAAAAGGACTGATTTGATAGCTAATTCCAGTGACTCTCTTAGAAGTGGCCAAATGCAACCTTTAGGTAGCTAAACACAGTTCTTATAAGCTTCTCCTGCTCCTTCCACCAAAAGGCAGTTATTTTTTTCCTTCTGAAAGTGTCACTACCGGTAACTTGTTTTCAGTTTGGGTGCTGATATTTTGTTGTTAAATGTTGTTGTTTATTGTGATGAAAGAGGATCTGCAACAAACAAACACACAAGCACACATACTAACAAACAAACTAACCCTGTGGAGTTATGTTGTGTGTGTATTTCCTTTTTGGCTCCACTGTTGGCCAGTTGACATTTTACTGACACGCCACCCACAGAGGGATATTTCTAGCCAGAAAGGAAAGAAACAATCCAAACTCTGATAAGTCAGACTGTTTTTGGATATTTTCAGTCCAAGCTAGTTCAGATAGCTTAGCTAAAGTCTAAAAAAAAACCCCAAAAACAAAACAAAACAAAAAACCAACATCTGGATAGGCACACTCTCATTGATCTCAGAAATCCAAACACATAACTGAATTCTATGTGTTTTTCCCAGTTGAACCCCTATATGTTTTGAGTTTCTTCCATTACTAATTACGGTAGCCGTGAGACCAGCCAATTCCAACCAACTGAGCGTATTGCAGAAAATGATAGAAAACCCAGTGAATGAATTACATGCCTTTAAATATATGACCTTTCTTTCCCCCTTTTTTTGGTTTATAATTTAAGAAGGAAAATAAGTTCACAAAGAAATCTACTGATGGTTCAGATATGGGTGGCAAGAATAGCTCAAAACCCAGAGTATTCAGTAGACCACTCTTACTATGAAAAATAAAATAAATGCAGGGATATCTTTTTCCTACTCCAAGGAAAACTTTAGCAGCTGCCTGGTTGTTTGTATCTAAAAAAATTAAATATATGAAAGCTAAGGGTAACAATCTGTACATTGGCTATACTCCTTCAGGACTGTACATACCACATTTGTCTGAGAGCAAAAGGGTATGATAAAAAAATAAATAAGACACTCATTTTCACTTTCCCCTGTTTTTGTTGTTCTCATCAATGCTTTGCTAATTGAGACCATATTTAGGCAAGCATGTAGTCATTTTAAAGTACTTACTATGTGTTCCAAACATCCACAGCCTTCCTTCCTGCTAACAAAGATTATGATACCCTCTATATAGATACCCATGGCTATTGAATATTGAGATTCCATACCATTCCTTACTTAAATTTCTAACACTGAAACTCACCATTTCACTGGAATAATTCATTTCAGAAATGTTGCTGATCAAGTGGTTTTTTTAGTTTGTTATTTATTAAGATTGTTTTTAAAAGGAAACTATATTTCTAAATGCTTCCAAAGATGTGCCTGTAGAAATTACAGGTCTAAGTTTCTCTATTGTTCCTTGAAAACATTAGTGCATCTACTTCAATACTGATTGAAAATATATGCGTGAAGCACTGCAAGAGAATACTTAATAGTTCTCTTGGGAGACTGTACTCAGTGAAACATGGTGGGGCTTGCATTTTTGCATTGATTTTAATACACATATATAGCCCAGAGATATCAGCTTTGCTACTTTAACATGTAAAGAATAAGAATATAGAAAAGTGCAACTCATTGTTAAGTACTTGTTAAAGTGGGCTAAATTACCTTCAAGTAACTAGCTGTCAGGAATGTAGTATGATTTAATATTCTTCCTCCAGAACCATTCTTTTCTATGTGACAGAAATTTCCAAGGAAGGTCAATGATATCTCTGAGAGATTATGACAGTTGAATTATGGATTCAAACAGCTCTGGCTTTTACAGTACCACAGAAAATGAAATAGCTTTTGATTTATAACCATTTTATTCTAATACACATTTCTCCATTATAGTTCAACTTAAATTAGGCAAGCCAGGTGTATACACTCCATATTACTTCTTGATTCATCCACTGAATTACACATTTTAAATGAAATGGAGCCAGAACACAGAAAATAACAGATGCATGGAAGAAGTAGGAGAACATGGAATAGTAATTGCTAATACAATAAAGTGGTGTCCACAAAATGAGGGATATGATTTAGGGAAGTGGCTTTCTGCTTACACTGGAAGCTTGGATCTGCTTCATTTTGACATCTGCTTCATTTAGAGTTTAAGTCTTGCTTACACTGGAATTTTTGGACCTGTAATTCACAAGATATGTAGCTGGATTCCGTAGTGTACACAGGGCCTGATGCTTAGATGATTGCATAGTAAAAATGCTTGAGACTTGTCCACAATACAGCTTCCACTGATGCTAACAGCAGCATGGGCAAATCCTGTGCTTGTTTTCAATAACTGGCCTCTGGTATTGAGAAGATATTGTTTGTTATTTCACTTTCTTAGGTGGGGGCCACAAAGACGTCTCAGGTACATATGCATAGGTTTTTCCTTCCCATTCCTTGCTACAATCCAAAGGTTCTTTTAGATGCAACCCTTTTGCATTTATTCTGTTTGTAATTTTAGGACCATCATTCCTCTGTTTTTCATTCTCTTGTCTATATGTCTCATACTATTTTTATTTTCTTACCTCTGGCAAATATTGTGGATCGTGCTTGATAACTCCCTTTTGGTTCACTGTTCTTCCAGTGCACTATATATCAGCTGATTGGTCTCACTGGCATTCTCAGCCTGGTACATTCTACTCTATGACAAGAATTTGCTGTAGCCATATTTGTATTTATATAACAAAATATTTTATTCTGTTTCAGAGATAGTCCAGTAGGGCTAAAATTTAGGCTGGGATTTTCAAGTGGCTAAGGATTTCAGGGGCCCCATTCTTCATCCTGCTGCAATGAAGTCAGTGGGAGCTCTTCCTCTGACTTCAGTTCAACGATGCCAGGTTCAAATTCCACTGCAATTAGGAGCAGAGTGCTTAACTCTCTTAGGTGCATTAGAAAATCCCCATCTTAAAAAGAATAGTCTGGCTATAGGTTATACCAGAAAAGATATGTTCATACAAAATGTCTCCATGATCGTACCTGGAACTGCTGCAGGTGGCCTCACGGAACTTAAAAAGAAAGGTTGCCTACAGACCCATACAAATATTTTTGTGCCTGAAAGGAAACTATTACTTGAGGCTTTGGGGATTTTTTGGAGGAAAGGAGGGCGTATCTATAGCTGGCATGAATGGATGTGCTGTATCAACCTCCAGGGAGGTGCAGCAATTTGTATTAGCTGAGAAGCTGATGCTTGTTGTTCTTGGTGACCTGTCAAAACCTAATGGCGGTGTTTGAGATGGGAAATTGCTCTTTAACTTTGGAGAAAATGGAATACTTTATATTTAGAAAATGGCCTTAGAGAAAAATGATTATAAATTTGTGAAATGAAGACAAATTCCTGATGTTTGACAATACATATGAAATCATCAGCAGTAAGAGTGTTCCCAAAAATAGTCCAGTGGTCCAGACACAAAATCAGTAAGCACAAGTCACTTATTTCCAAGTTTACAGCATTCAGACATATGTTAGTACTGAAACTCTGATCTCAGATGAGCCTTGCCCTGGTGTCCAATATTACAGATCCAATTAACTGCACCTGAAATTATTCATTTTAACATCAGTTTAACTTCTGGATTTGTGCATGTAGCTTTGGTGCAGGGGGTAGGGAGGCACAAATGAGTTAGGTTGTGGGCACAAGTAACTACATTTCCATTTTTTTCAATTGCATTTCAATGTTCCTGCAATGTGGGAGGCTTTTCTGATGTTATGGCATTAAGATTTAATTTTACAAATTCCCCAGATATGACAAAAGATTTGTTAGTAGTCAGTGTGGAGAGGCGCCACTAATGTACTGGCAAAGAAGCCAGTCAGAGCCATTCATTTGGTAGGGTTATTTGGAGCACCCACAGGAAAAACATGGTGAGTGCGGAGCACCCACAGGCAGCCCTCTGTCAGAACCTCCCCTATTCCCCCAGCATCTCCTGCCTACCAATCAGTGCCTTCTCCTTCCTCTCAGTGCCTATTGCCTGTCATGGATCAGATGTTCTGAGCCATCAGGAGGTGCTGGGGGAAAGGGGAGAGGAGTCAGGGTGCAGCATGCTTGGAAGGAGGCAGAATTGAGTGGGGAAGTGGAGAAGTGGGGCAAAAAGAGTCAGGGGAGAGATGGAGCAGGGTCAGGGTAGAGGCAGGAAGAGACAGAGCAGAGCAGAGGTGGGAAGAGATGGGCCAGGGTGGGGCGTTGGGGGAATGCGTGGAGTGGGGGCAGGGACTGGGTGGAGCCAGTGGGGAGAACACCTCTGACAGCAGATTAGAAACTTGGTGCCTATATCCAAGCCCTGCACCCTCCTAGGGATGGCCCTGAAGCTAGTAAGCAGTTTATTTATGCCAGATGGGGTAGCCTATGTGACCCTATGTACTGCACAGGGCTAAGAACAGCTATGAGCAATATTTTCTGCCTGAACTGTAGCAATTAGCTCATTCTATAACTGGGCTGGCTCACAAACTCCTATCAATTAACTGACACATTTCTTGTATCTTTGTAATCTTTAGAAAACCCCTTCTTTTAGTACATTGACCTTCACAAGTGAGCAATTTAGAGCAAACACCAAAAGACACTGAACATGAAACTATCTCTTCTCATTTATTTTAACTACATCCAAAGATTTTAAAATGTTTGTTATTGTTATTTGCAACCTGATACATTGATCTTTCCCTGTGTAGGATTTTTATGCAGGGGCTGTCAGTGTGCATTAGAGATTACGCATTAAATCTTTACAGAGAATAGACATTTAAGAGAACCTTCTGATTATCCCTTTCCCTCTGGAGCCCAAACGTGCAATACACCTGATATACAATGTCTTAACTGAACCAGCGGAGGTTAGTTCTATTTGCTGGATTTCAGTCCTTTCTTTAATAGTGTCTTCTCATCAGTGTTAAAAAGAGAGGTTAAGAGTTAGAGCCTAAAATGGCCAGTGGTAATAGAGGGCAGAATGGTGTCCTGTTCACTGGAGGGGTGAGGAAGGTCTGTGTTGTAGTGGCACCCTCCAAGAGTGCACACATCAGACCTGTCATTCTGCCATTCTTGGAGAGGAGTGTGCAAGCTTCCTTGTTCTGTATTCCATCAGCTCTACTAAGGGCAATGTCACCTTCCCTGGTATTTGGCATATGATTCCCTTTCAGAACCCGCTCTAACTTGGTTCTCACATTACTCTGTCCCTACTTCCCAGACGTCCTCTTTCTGCTGGC
Source organism: Rafetus swinhoei (assembly GCA_019425775.1). Taxonomy (NCBI): domain Eukaryota; kingdom Metazoa; phylum Chordata; order Testudines; family Trionychidae; genus Rafetus; species Rafetus swinhoei. The sequence goes on from CM033427.1 coordinate 65,384,408, forward strand.
TAGAGCAGCTTCCAGGCCTATGCTCCAGGGTGAGCTAACACAGCAGGCAGTTCAGGGTCTTTGCATGCTAACTGTCCATATCTGCTCTTGAGCAGGGGAGGAGCTAGCCTTTTCTCCTCTACCTGCCCGTGTCCGTGTCTGAGGCTATGTCTACACTACTGCATCCAGGGAATGCATCCACTTTCTTGGATCAGTTTAAAAAAAAACGGGCACTCTCTTTTGGAAGCCCTGTAGTCCTCATTTTATGAGGAATAAGGGCTCCTCTGAAAGAGGAGGTTTTTCCCACTTTTGGCCCCATGTAGACGGGCCAAATGTCAGAAAAGCCTCTTCCAAAAAAAGAATCGGAAAAAGTACTGCAATTTGTGTACTTTTTTCCAAAAATAACCTGCAGTGTAGACTAAGGTATCCTTGAGCAAAGGGTATGCTTGGTCCCCCAAGTCCCCTATTGTCACTCCTACATACCACTATGATCGAGTCCAGGATACTGAATATTTCTGGACCAACCTTGGTTCCATCATTCCTCTTCTGTCTGTAGACAAGGAGGGGGTTCTGGAACTGGGAATGCTCATGCCCTCCACTGCCCTTACATGTACACAAGAAAGGGTCTTGAGCATAATTTGTGTTTATTGTCTACTACCTCCTTCTCCTCCCTTCTGTCGATGTGCCAAGATTCGATCTGAGATCTTTTCAGTTGTCTGTGAGGTTCCCTCTCCAGCTTTTTAGAGGTTGCTTATCTCTACTCTGTCACTTTCTGGAGCCTTCTAGGACAGTATTTCACAAGCTTTTGAAAGTTGAGCTCTCTTTCACAAAAAGTTAACCAATCATGTTTCCCTACAGTATCGGGTGCTGTTAATGGCCTATCCATCTTAATGTATTCTGTGTATTTCCAGTTAATCCTTCATATCTCCCCCCATTTTGGGAAACACTGACATAACTCTTCGGCTACGTCTAGACTGGCATGATTTTCTGCAAATGTTTTTAATGGAAAAGTTTTTCCGTTAAAAGCATTTTCGGAAAAGAGCATCTAGATTGGCACGGATGCTTTTGCGCAAAAGAGCTTTTGCGCAAAAGCATCCGTGGCCAATCTAGATGCGGTTTTGCACAAAAAAGCCTCGATCGCCATTTTCGCCATCGGGGCTTTTTTGCGCAAAACGGTTCTCAGTTGTCTACACTGGCCCTCTTGCGCAAAAGCAGTTGCGCAAGAGGGCTTTTTCCCGAGCGGGAGAGTCATTGTATTTGCGCAAGAGCACTGACGATCATACAGTAGATCATCAGTGTTCTTGCGCAAATTCAAGCGGCCAGTGTAGTCAGCTGGCAAGTTTTTGTGCAAAAGCGGTCGCTTTTGCGCAAAATCTTGCCAGTCTAGATGCAGCCTTCATGTTTATATTTACCTCTTTTAAGGAGTAGTTAATAGTAATAGTTGTTTTTAAAGTTACAGACTGAAGAAGTGGGTTGTGCCCATGAAAGCTCATGATATCATCTATAATTTATGTTAGTCTCTAAAGAACTGCAGGACTATTCATTGTTTTTTAAGTTTTTTCAGTTGCAGACTAACACGGCTACCCCTCTGAGACTAGTGACATCTGAAGTATCACATTTGATATCTGAGAAATGAATGAGGCAATTAATGTTTCAGAGTTATTGTTTCAGGTTCTCTTCAAATTCAAGCAGATGTCTGTGCATTGTTACCCTCACTTCACAACCTTAGCATCTATATTTTGTTTTAAATAAATGAAATCTGAGACTCTGGAGAGTAATGGACAGCTTATCCAAGACTCCCACATGTAGTTCCTAATGTTTCTTTCCTCCAGGGATAATGCACCCCAGACTTTAGGAAATGGTGCCCTAGGAAATCTGAGATAGAGAAGCCATTATTACCAGTATTGACAAAAGCACGGGTAGGTTATAACAGCTCTACCAAATCAATTCATCCTCTGCCTGGCTGTATACTTCCTGATTTAAACTGTTGAAACCTCTTCCAGCATTTTCAGCTCTGGGAAGTAATAAAAATCTGATACATATATTCTTAATCCTTCTCTTTGCTGGACAAAATGAAATGGGTTTACTCTGAAATCATGAATTGTTAATCCTGTTTCCTGTAGTTGTTAACAGTGAGTCATTGTTTGCAATTGGATTATTCCCGAGTGCAAGCACCACATGTCAGGTGTTATGAAAATCTGTGTTCTTGTGATCAGCTGCCACTGATTTTATAGTGCTGCACAATGTCATACCTAACACATGGATACGTCACGATACATGGCAGTAAAACTAGCATCGTCTTATGAAATTACGTATGCCACAAAGTAAATTAAAAGGAAAACATTTGACTGGTAAATAGATGACATAGCTGCCAGTAAGAGTGCATCATTGCTTTTACTTTAGAATATGTGTTATTTTTAACTGAGATAAAATACAGGCAAGCAGTCTGGCTCTCTGTTAGTGAATTGCTAAGTGAGTGAAGAGTGAGTCAGATCCATTACAGAAAGAATAGTTCAGAACCTTTGCCCAAATAAAGAAACCCCAAACCTTTTTTAGATGTTTGAGAAAATTTCCTTAATGGTTTTATCTTAAAAAAAAAATCCCCAGCTCTGTGCTGTGTTGAAATCATTAGGGCTATGCAAGTATTACTGAAAGCAGAAAGAGAAGGCACTGGGTTCAAAAGAACGTAACTGAGGGCACAGTAATGATGTTTAAAATAATAGTAGTTAAAAGACAATGGAGCTGCACAGGTGTAACTGAGGATAGAATGCAGAATTCTTGTTCCTGGTGATGATGCATGGGTCAGAAAAATTTGACTTTCAGGTCTCAGATTAAATATGGAGGTTTGGAGTTAGAAAAACCATATTTTTTTTTACTTCAAAAGTGAACAAGTGTGATAGATACTAAATCTGGAGGCTCATAGGGAGCTCAGGAAAGAGGCAGACCATTACCAGTAGCAGACTATTGCCCTCCTGCCATGCTAGATCAGCTTGATCACTCCTAACCTACGGGCATGAGAGAAAGCAGCAGCTCCACAGTTCTTATCTAAGGAGGCCAGGATGAGGACAAGAGTGGGGTTAGAATAGGCTCATAGGGTATGTCTACACTAGCTCGTTAGTTGGAGCTAGTTAGGGTAATTAGGGCAAGCAGAGTTGCAAATGAAGCCCGGGATTTAAATATCCCAGGCTTCATTTGCATGTTCCTGGGTGCCGCCATTTTTAAATCCCCCTTAGTCTGAACTCCGTGCCCGTGGCTACACACAGCACGGAGTAGGTAGTTCGAATTAAAGATCCTCATTCGAACTACCGTTACTGCTCATTCCACAAGCACTGTTTCCATGTTCCTGTTTTCTAGAACATGGAAAGGGAGGGCCAGAGAGAGGAGGGACATGATTCTGAGGCTAAGTCTAGACTGCAAGCTTCTTTTGGAAGAAGCTTTTCCAGAAGAGATCTTCTGGAAAAACTTTTTGTGAAAGAGAGAATCTACACAGCAAAAGCGCAACGAAAAAGCAATCTGCTTTTTCAAAAGATAGCGTCCGCACTTATTGAAGGCTCTCTCGCATTTAAATTGTGATTACTGATGATGGAGTGGCACCTGTGCTTTTTCCTGGAGGCCTCTTCTTTTGAAAAATCACTCTCTTTCGCGTCCACACATGCCTTTTTCCAAAAAAGCTTTTTTGGAAAAAGGCTTCTTTCTTGTAGAAAGAGGTTTACCACTGTCAGAAAAACCCCTCCATTCTTTCAACTTTCAGTCGAAAGAACGCAATAGCAGTGTGGATGTAAGTGTAGTTTTTCCGAAAATACAGTTGTTTTTCCGGAAAAACTCTGCAGTGTAGACATATCCAGAGAGTGGCCACTGGGGACAGCGACTGCAGGGGAAAACTATAATGCAGAGGGACCACTAGGGGCCACACACCAGTAAGAAAAAGAGCTCTGCAATGAGCCGGTAAATGGTCCTTCTATCCCAAAACAGTGCAGTGGGAAGCCCCCCTGACCCTTGGCCCCTCAGCCCTCGACCTGAGTGCTGAGGGGCAAGCAGAGGGCTATCAAGATATTACAATTGAAATAAAGGGATAAAAATGTATCTTAAAATATTTCACAGCAAACCATGAACATTTTGGAAGGGATATTAAACCTTATACTAAAGCCAATTTCTAATTGTCAGAGACCAGAACGAGTCCTACGTGTATGTGTATGTGGGGAGAATGAACCACATCTACCTATTGAAGGATTTTTGCTCCATTCTCCAAGATATCTGCTAGTGATCACTGTTGGACACAGGATACTGGACCTGATGGGTCCCTGGTTAGATTTAATAACAATACCTATGTTCCTTTAACATTCTGTTCACACAGAGATTTTACTTTTGTTCTTTCTTGTTGCTGTTTTTCTTAATTTTAAAATGTCATTTTAGTCTGAAAGTACATGTTTTGCTCTGTGTATTCAAAGAGAATTCACTTTCATTTAGCATAGATAATAACCATGCTAATTTATGTACTGATCTGGTTTTCCTCTTCTAGATAACCTGCAGATCTGATAGTTGTCTCAAATGCCCTGTAAAGTACATTAGTGTAAGTAAGGGCAGAGATGAAAAGTTACCATGAAACATGAAATTATTTATGTGTTTTCAATTAAGAAAGTGAGTGAACACCTCACAAATTATAAGATGATTGAAAACATGGGAGGGAGACAGAAAATGTGTGACCTGTGGTCTTTGAGATTTGAGAAGACCTACCACATCTGAATGAATGTCTCTAAGCTGGGATGTTTGTAATGAGAAGTGCTGGTGTCAAAAGGACAAAAACACTTTGAGGTTGGCTTTGTGTCTTTCAGACCTTCAGAAGAAATCCAGAAATGACAGAAAACATATTCTCTTAGAAACCCATGTTAATTAGCAAAAGAAAAAAAAAACACAGGCCAATTTCATGGCTTGGTCATGGTCAAAGTGGCAGATTTTATGGGTTAGCACACATTAAAAGAAAAACCATATTAAAATTGCAATTGTTTGGGTTGCTTAAACAAATGAGTGTCAGAGATTATATATGTCTTCTGAAGAATACAAATGAATACACATTAAACAATTCATCAGCTCCATATTATTAATTCTTTTACACCATCACAACTGAAAGAAGCTTGAAATTTCTCCTTGCCCAGTTGCAGTGAACCTTACCCTGCATGGATATAGAAATGGGACCAGATTCTCAGCTGGTATAAACTGATGTAGGTCCAGTTACTTCAATGAAGCTGTGCGGATTTAAATCATCTGAAGATATTTCTGGAATGCTTACATTATGGATTAAAATTTTCTTAAATTTCACACATTTGGTACAGACAAAATGAAAAATAAATGCTAACATGAGTACTTAACTATTCCTTTGTACTTAACTATTCAGCTGTTTGTGTCTGGGATGAAAGCACTTGATCACATGAAGAGACATACCTCTTAGCATCATTTGAATTGGAGAATAATTGTGCTTACTTTGAAATAGAAGAAAGGTCATTGTTAAGGTAGTTTGCTTCATCAACATAATTTTACATATATTCAAAAGGAATTTTGCATAATTCCGATTTTCATGCTTGTCAAATCTTTGAATGATTTCATAGTAAGTGAAATGGTATCAGGTAAAAAAAACCCCGTGACCTAGTAACAATTTATAAAATAACAAAGTAATTTTTTCCATTTGTAGAGGAGCTTTCATCCTGGAGGATCTCAAAATGCTTTACTTTCTTGGTAATGGCCCATATGGCACAATGAAGAGAAAAGAAAATAGATGTGTGTATGTGTGTTTGTAAAGACAGCAGTGGGGCTGTAGAAGAGAAAATTTTGTTATATGGTAATGTCGCTCCCCACCGGATAGCTTCTTGTATATTGTCCAAAAAGATCTGTGTATCTAAGAAAATGGGAATGGTGGACAACAGGTAAGAGTAGCCTTAATAAAATTTATGGAAAATTAATGCTGCTTAAAGCAACTCTGATTCCAGTGTGTGCCCTCAGCCCCTTCTTGAGGCAAAGAACATAGCCATTAGTTAGCCAATAACTAGAGCCCTATGCAAATACAAAATTATATCCAGATATCTGTGGATATAAAGTGGATATCTGCAGGTTCTACCAAAAACTGCTTCCATGCTGCTGGAGGAGAGCACCGAGGGAGAGTCCTTTTTGTAGTTAGTCAAAAACTATGAGGCTAGACTCTTGTTATCCCTGAATCCTTATTCCTACACTTTTTTTCTAGCCCCAACCCTGGCTGTGCCACTAGCTTTCCCAGTCCTGCAGGCAAAGTTAGGGAGAGAGAATATCACTAAACAGAACTAATAGGGTACATCTACACGGCACTGCACACTACACTACACTGCACTGTGCCTCTTGCTCCATATTTGTCATCTGAAGAAGTGGGTTGTGCCCACGAAAGCTCATGATACTATCTATATTTTTTGTTAGTTGCTAAGAGGTTACAGGAACACTTGTTTTTTAAACTTCACCTTAATCTTTCTCTTACTTATAGAAGTTTTATACTAGCACAATATCAATGGATTCTTCTGATTTATGCTGATCATACTCAAGCCCACAGAGTGGGAAAATAGCCCGGAAATCTTGCAAGAACAGTTGTTCTCTGTAATTTATATCCCATTTCTGCTCAGGGCAGAAAGGCTACAAGAAGCAGGTGATTTTAGCACTTCCATGTCTGATCCTGCATGGAGTCCAGAAGCTGAGACCTATGTGAAAGTGGAAAACAATTCTTAAAAAGCAAAGTGAAAAAAATAAATTGGTGGGTGAATTTTTTTAATCTCAACCAAATTTGCCCATCTCAGTCCTTTGCACCTTCCTGCTCTGAAATTCAGATTTCTCACACTGTATTTTGTTACCTCATACTCAAGCCCAGTAGGATGCTCCAATTTCAGTTTATTTTTCCCTTTTAGATAGACAGCAAGCAACCTACATATGTGTGTTTGCGAAATGAAAATAGCTTGGTTGTGTGTGCAAACGGTGCAGTATTTTATTTCACAGCGCTTAAAACACTGCTGTTCTATTGGTTTTCCTCCTCTTTTGGCTCTGCTTGAGAACTCCCAATTTGATTCACTTTCTCTTGATCAGATCAAGAATTGCCAGAGCAATTATCAGTCAGTCTCTGAATCATTTTATTACTCCTTCTGGCTGTGAAAAAAGAAAAGCATGAAGAGAAAGCTAAACATCCTGCACTCTTGCAGAGATGAACAACATTGATATGGTCCCAGTGTGGCAGTTCTGGCACCTGTCAACAACACAGAGAAACCAAACAAAGAGCAATGTGGGACAAACAAGAAAAAAAAGGGGCAGAAAGTTCCCATAAATTCAAAATTAAGTTCCTTCTTCAATTTCCGTGAAACAAACTCCCTGTGGTGAACACCTGGCAGACCATTAACTTTTGTTACTTTCTTTCATTAAAAATCCTCAATAGAGAGAACTTTACACATATAGTGGATTGACTTAAAGCCTTTCTTTCTTTCTATCTATCTATCTATCTATCTATCTATCTATCTATCTAAAAATAAGATTTGGAATGAGTGTTTTCAGCACACTGAGAAAGCTTCAGCAGGGTAACTTGATGGTTCAATGTACTTTTTTTTCATCATTGCTAGGCGGTGCAATCAAATACAGGAAAAGCAGCTTGTCATTTCTAAAGTCCTCAGTACTCTTGTTTCTGTTTGATGTAAATCAGCTGAAAGACTGTCTTATATCTGCTAGCAGAAAAGTATCTGAGAGCTTCTTTCTACTCTTATGTGAATGTATTTTGCTTGACTGTGTTATCTTCAACAGCAACTCAAACATCTTTACATGGAGTTATTTCAGTGATGTGTTGAAAGCATATGTACTCTTGAATTCACCATTTGCTTTATTTCCAGAGCTGCTGTAAGCTTCTGTCTAAATCATTTCAGTGTAATATCATTTCTCCTCCCCCGACTATTTGTGTGATATAATGTACATTTTCTGAAGTAAACATTTCAAATTCTATCATCAATGCTCTATTCTCCCATATTAGTCCAGGAGACATATGGTAGTTCATTGTTAAGATGATTATCTGGGAAATATAGAATTTGCTTCTGGGTGAAACCAATGGAAGGGGAATTTTACAGAATGTAGTTGCTCAAGTCTTGGTAACTCATCCTCAATTCTGTGTGAAGAGTTTCCTGGCAGCAGAAGAAATGGAGTTCAGCTGCCTAAGGGGCTTTATGTAGGAGATGATGGATATATAGGGTATATGCCCCCACTCAACATGAGGTCCCTCTCTGTGCTAGCAACCTCTATGGCAAATGGGACAGATCAAGTCTGAAAGAGCCACTGTTATGTGGATTTTCCCTTCCTTTCCCCAAAGAGGTCTGGGTCCCATAATGACCAGTGGACGTTACTGCCACTATACACTGCAATCATCTTCTCCAAGGAGTGGCTCCAGTGCTGCTCTGTGACCTACGGGGTGGGGGGATGATTTCTTCCTCTCCCTTGTTACTCAGCCTGTTGCCTAGCTCAGCTACTCAAGCTAAGTTCTACACTCTGGATTTGACCTTTTTACCTTCTTCTCCTCCTGCATGTATTAAACAAATCACTGTCTCCTGATTCCCTCAGTATGACCTTTGCATGGCCTGTAGGACTCCCAAAAGTATACTAGCATACTCTCACTTGACTATAATAATTGGAGAAACTCTAAACCTGCCAAATTACTTTGCTGATATTCACAACCCCTTTTGATTGCTTATTGATGAACATTAACTGGGGGACTATTAATCAGCAGGACATCATTGGATCCTGTGGTTAGGACATGATCTGGGACACAGGACATCTGAGCCCCATGACATCTGTTTTGCCACAGAAGCCATGAGCTACTTTGGGCAAGTTACTAAGGGTACGTCTACACTGTACAGTTATTTCGGGATAGCAGAGGTACCCTGAAATAGCTATCCTGCGTCTACATAAGCTGCCCATTATTTTGATTTTTTTTTTAAAATAACGGGCACGCTATTTCGCCATCCCGGTAAACCTTGTTGCATGAGGGATAAGAAATGGCTCAAAATAGTGCATTATTTCCAAATTTGGCGCTGTGTAGATATGCCATATTTCAAAATAGCCTATTTTGAAATAGATTCAAAGTAAGATACACAATTTGTGTAGTGCAAATTGCGTATCTTATTTTTAGTTTAGAGGGCTGTCTAGATGAACCCTTAGTCTCTCTGTGCCTCAGTTCCCTATCTATAAAATGAACGTTGGTCCCATTTTTAAAGCATTTGTCTTCAAATATAGTTAAAAAGCTGAGATTCTGATGTAATTTTGACTCCAGGAGCCGAGCCTTTAAGAAAACACAAAATATCAATAGAATTGAAATAGAATTGAGAGAGTTTAGGCTTGCCATTAGATTAAGGTTTCTAACCATTAGAGGAGTGAAGTTCTGGAATGGCATTCCAAAGGGAGCAAGGGCGGGTGGGGAACTTAACTGGTCTCAAGAATGAGCTAGTTAAGTTTATGAAGGGCACGGTACGATAAGATTTCCTACAATGGCATGTAGCAAGATTGTAAGTGAAGGGAACAAATATCCCCAATGGCTGGTGATGGAATACTAGAGAGGGAGGGCTTTGAGTTACTAAAGATAATTCTTTCTCGGGGTCTGGGAACAAAGCTATAGAAAAGGGGAAAAACCCAACACTACATGACTACCAGTTTTGTACTTTAACCACAAATTCATCCTTTATCAATTCACACAGTGAAAGACTAAAGGGGAATGGGAGGAAAAGAAATGTGTGAACTAAAACCAGTAAGCTCTGAGTATAAGAATAAAAGTCAAAATAGGTTCAGAAGTTACAAATAATTTCTATCCAAAACCATGCAAACAGATTTCTGATAAAATCATTTTTCTTTCATTCCCTGCCACTGATGCTTTTTACTCCATAAGATTCTTGACAGTCTCTATTCTCTACTGCACACTTTTATCACCTCTCTATTTTAATCTCCTTTCAAGCTGCTTATATTATCACCCTTTTATTTTAAAACATGCTTCTTAACCTTTTGATCTACTAATTGGTGTTTTACCTTCTGATCCCTTGTGTGCTTCCTTTTCTGTGCCACCTGACTCTATTTTCTCCAAACACACATCTTTTTACACTCTCGTTCTCACCCCTCCTTTCATCTTTCAATTTATATTGTCTCCCTGGTTCTTCTTTTCTTAGGCTGACCTTGTTATTTTTTTTGGCACAGCCTGAAAATGCCCTCATGACCAGAAATGTCTCCTCTAATCTTATTTGCCATTTCTAGTGTGTATTTTATTAACCTCTTTTTTCTTTTTTCTTTTGTAGCTGATGCACTTACACAGTGCCAGCTTTATTTCAGGATTTTAACTCAGTCAACTCCAAATGGCATGTGTTACCCAGGAAAAAAAAAAATCAAACAGAATTAGAATTATGGGAAATCAAGTGCACTTTCTGGATGAGGAACTTCAGTAATTGAATTGTTATGTGGCCACTAGGTGAAGGGAAAGGAATACAAAATGGCTAAAATAAAACTAAGTGGAGTTACAGAGTTTGTTAAATTGGATTTAAATACTTAGCTAGTGACTGAAATCTGGAGCCTGTGGGAAGGTGTCCTATGTCAGTATGTGAGAAAATTAATGCCGTGTTCTAATGCTAACTCTTACCACATGAGAATTGTGAGCTGAGATAATACATTAAGTAGCATCCCTGTGAGCACTGTTCTGGACGACCATCTGCAGCAGAAGATAAATACATTGCACATGTGTTGCTTTTTAAGTGCAAATTCTCTTTCAGTGCTACTTTAAAAATGAAGAAAAGAGAACATGGAAAACTGTTGTCCTACAGGGCCATATGCTCCCCCACTACAGAAAACTTCAGGAGGGAGCAGAGATGCTCCAAAGACACACAAGAAAGGGTTAGATGTGCAATATGATAGCCACAAAGATGTTCAATGGGGAATATGGTGATATACAGTAGAGACCACAGCTATATATTTTTTTGTTTTTAAGAGAAAGGTATCCGGGGACCTTCACTGAACTCTGTTGCTCATGCCTACATGTAACTGCCACATGACCTCTGGAGCTTAGCATAGGTGCCTTTACAGCTTGAGCTATAAAGCCAGCTGGCTCTCAGCTTAGGCTGTAGAGCTCCCTTGTTCTTGTCGCTCACTGTAAGTGGTCTAAGTGCCACTGCATGGGACAGTGAACCACACTAGGAATGCATCTACACTGCATCATTATTTCAAGATAACTAGCGTTATTTTGAAATAACATTGTGAGCGTCCACACAGCCATTCCATTATTTTGAAATAATTTCAAAATAACAGACGGCTTATTCCGAAATCTGTAAACCTCATTCTACGAGGAATAATGCCTATTCCTAAATAGCTGTTTTGAAATAAGGGTGTGTAGACACTCCTCTGCTGCTATTTTGAAATAGCTCCTCACCAGAGCCATTCTAAGTTATTCCTCCCCAGTGCCTCCTAAATGGGGATAGCACGTCTACATTAGGGAAGCCTGCCTCGGACTAATTTTGAGGCTTCCCTGCAGTGTAGATGTGCTATTTCAAAATAAGGTATTTCAGAATAAATATTCCAGAATAGGTTATTTCAAAGTAAGCATGCAATGTAGATGTACCCGAGGTATGTGGGTTACATGCACACATGGATGTCCGCCGTATGACTCTAGAAATTGCGAAAAGTTGAAAGAGACCATGATGTGGACATGTTATTACTGTTCATGACAGCAATAACTTGCAATCACTTTGTGCACAGCTATAGGTTTTCTAAATAACTAGAGCTGGCTGACAGATGGGAGAAAAACTATTTTTTTAATTAATTGCCCCTTTTTAATTATTTTTTCAATTTAATTTGAAATAATGGCATTTGTTGCTGAAAAATCATAATTTGGGAAACTTAAACCAGTTTTATAAATGACACTAATATCAGGTCTGAGAATATAATCTGCATTTATCATAATTTCCATAATTCTTATCACATGCTTTCCGCCCTCATTCAAATTCATCTCTGTGAATCATGTGGCTGTTTTGGTCTTTTATGTTACTTTACTTTTGTATAAATACAGAGAAGAGCATATCTCTCAGGCGGTTTTCAACTGAACTGTAAATCTGCAGCCTTTGTGCAGCATGGCCCCTGTTCTGCGACCTTCTTCACCAGGATGGACTCTTTCATCCACATAATGGGGATTCATACAGACACAAAGGTCATTTTGCATGGCACCATTTGTGAGATTTGTCTCCAACCACAGAGGGGAACATATGGCGTATAACCTTTTTTCTGGACTGCAAGAGCTCTGTTAGTCACAGGTGACAATATTTATTTATTTACATCAATCTTTTTTTTTTTTATTTGCCCCATCAGTAGTTGTATTTTATAAAGACAACTATTGAAGAGAACTTGTTCCCCATCCCCCATCCTGACCAAATGAAAATGTTAGTGGAAACTCATCTCTAGTGATGTCATTGAATCAAATAACAATGCGGGGGAAAAAAAGAAAGCTCCAAGGAATTATGTCCTTAAAAGACACAGAGATATTCAGAATGTTAGAACAACAGTGCGCTCCACACTTCATATCAATTCCAGCTACAGAGGTAATCTTTGTAGAATCCCAATGGGACCAACAAATAATTTATAAAATACAAGCTTTCAAGATGAAAGATCCTTTCTTTCTTTTTTTAAAATCATTAAACACTTCACAGAACTTGGAGAACATTCACTCCCCATCATAGCTATGAATTTGTACCCTTAAAGTCTCCAAAAGGGTAAAGACACTCGCACACAGTCCTATTTAAAAGCCTGCATTTTGTTAGTTGCCCCAGGTACTTTAAACATCACATGGGGGTACGGACTACACACATAACTCAACAAAGGTGCCTCTGGTCTTCTGATTTTTCAGAGTAAGGGCCACATTTTCAAAACAGGTATTTACATGTTGTTTTCAATGTACAGCTGCAGGGAGGAAGAACAGCAGAGAGACATAATGGTGGACTGATACAGAGTAGATCTGGATTCAGTTCCTGGCTTGGGCAGACATTTTCTATGTGCCTTGGGGCAACTCACATAATCTATATATATATGTCAGTTAGCAGCCTGTAAAGTGAGGATGGTACTATTGTGGGTATGTCTACACTTGCACCCTAGTTCAAACTAAGGATGCAAATGTAGGCATTCAAAATAGTCAATGAAGCAGGGATTTAAATATCCTGAGCTTCATTAGCACGATCTCGCCGGCGCGTTACTCTGATCAACAGCTGTTTCGAAAGAGAAAGTGCGTGCCCATGACACGTTAGTTCGAACCAAACCCCTTGGTTCGAACTAATGTTACTCCTCAAAAAATGAGGAGTAACGTTAGTTCGAACCACAGAGTTCGAACTAGGGTGCAAGTGTAGCCATACCCTGTGAGATGAGTTAAAATCCATTAATGGTTGTGAGGCACTCAAGAACTAGAATTAGCATTATTAGGGCCTTATAAATACCTAGATAGGTAGATTCTTCTGAGGTTTTAGGTATTTTTGTGTTCAAAATATGGTTGCCTAAACAAAATGAGTAATTTTTATAGTGAGGGTATTGTTTGCATGCACAACTATTTGCTCTCTTATGCTCTTTTTTGTGTGTATAAAACAGGTGCCTGTTTTTCAAAATGTGTGTCCTAAATGTGCAAAGTTAAAATAGGAGAGAGGTTGGCTTTTTCATTTTTTTTTTTGTCTTACGCAGTAAATGTGACTTTTCTCAGTCCCTCATTTCCATATTAATAGCAGAATAAAGGTGTTTCTGATATTCCTTGAATGGCACAGCAGGTTGCTGAGCCTGGCAGGCTAGGATGGTTCAGTTTGTTCAGTGTAATGAACACAATTAAATGAAGAAAAATGTGTGTGTGTGTGTGTGGGGGGGGGGGTATTATTCACTAGGAAATGCAACAGGGGGGAACCAGAAATCTCAGTGCTAGTTTTCCACTTCCAGAGATGATTTGTAATCCCATATGTGCAAAGTGAAAATGAATTTGAGGGTCTGAATTCTGTTATTAATGTATTCATATTAATTTGCCATGCACTCAAGAGAACCTTAGATGTGAAAAAGCACTGGGTGTGGCAAGTCTGGACTCAGATGCATTAGCAAGGCCATAAAGGGGTTGTTTGCAAAATATGTGCCAATTTAGGCACTAGCTACTGGCATTAGCCACCGTTTCTTACATCATTAACTATACGGAGATATGAATCTAGCTCTCAACCAGAATTTTGAGGTATCATTCACATAAGAAAATGATAACACAAAAAATATCATATTGTCCCCGTATAAATCCATAGTACACCAACATATTGAATACTAGATGCAAATCTGATCACCCCATCTCAAAAAAGATATATTGGAATTGGAAAAGGAATTACCGGTATGGAACAGCTTCCATGCCAGGAGAGATTAATAAAACTGTGACTTTTTAGCCTGAAAAAGAAATGACTAATGATAGAGATTTATAAAATCATGACTGGCGTAGCAAAAGTAAATAAAAAAGTGTTATTTACTCCTTCATATATCATAAGAACTAGGAATCATCATATGCCATTACTAGGTGGCAGGTTTAAAATAAACACAAGGAAGTATCTTAGTGAACCTGTGGATACTGTGAAAACCAAGACTATAACAGGTAGAAAAAAGATAAATTCATGGAGGGTAGGTCCATCAATGATTATTAACCCAGATGGATAGGGATGCAATCCCATGTTCTGAAATGTCCATAGCATCTGTTTGCCAGAAGCTGGGAAGCAATGACACGGGTTGGGTCATTAGATTGCTCTGTTCTTTTCTTTCCCTCTGTAGCACCTGACATTGGCCACTGTCAGAAGACAGGATATTGGGCTAGATTTGAAATGCTGAGGGATATTAGAGAGGCTACCAAAATAAAGAACTCTATAATAATAGATTAATAATAATAATAATGGGGCATTTTAATTATCCCCATATTGACTGGATACATGTCACCTCAGGAAGAGAAGCAGAGATAAAATTTCTCAATGGCTTAAATGACTGCTTCTTGGAGCAGCTGCTACAGGAACCCACAAGGGGAGAGGCAATTCTCGATTTAGTCCTGAGTGGAGCGCAGGATCAGGTCCAGGAGATAACCGTTACAGGACCGCTTGGGAATAGTGACCATAATATAATAACATTTAACATTCCTGAGTTGGGAAGAACACCTCAACAGTCCAGCACTTTGGCATTTAATTTCAAAAAGGGGAATTACACAAAAATGAGGAGGTTAGTTAAACAGAAATTAAAAGGCACAGTGACTAGAGCCAAATCCCTGCAAGCTGCATGGAAACTTTTTAAAGACACCGTAATAGAGGCCCAACTTAAATGTATACCCCAAATTAAAAAACATAGCAAGAGACCTAAAAAAGCATCACCGTGGCTTAACCACCATGTAAAAGAAGCAGTGAGGGACAAAAAGGCATCTTTTAAGAAGTGGAAGTCCAATCCTAGTGAGATAAATAGAAAGGAACATAAACACTGTCAAATCAAGTGTAAAAATGTAATAAGAAAAGCAAAAAAAGATTTTGAGGAACAGCTAGCCAAAAACTCTCAGAGAAATAACAAAATGTTTTTTAAGTACATTAGAAGCAGGAAGCCTGCTAAAAAACCTGTGGGTCCCCTAGACTATCGAGATATAAAAGGAGCAATCAAGGACGATAAAGCCATTGCGGATAAACTAAATGATTTCTGTGCTTCAGTCTTCATGGCTGAGGACGTTAGGGAGATTCCCAAATCTGCACTGTCCTTTGTGGGTGATGAATCTGAGGAACTGTCCTGGACTGAAGTGTCATTAGAGGAGGTTTTGGAACAAATAGAAAAACTTAATGTTAACAAATCTCCGGGACCGGATGGCATTCATCCAAGGGTTCTAAAAGAACTCAAATGGGAAATTGCTGAACTATTATCTGTGGTTTGTAACCTATCCTTTAAATTGGCTTCCGTACCTAATGACTGGAAGGTAGCTAACGTGACAGCAATATTTAAAAAGGGCTCTAGAGGCGATCCTGGCAATTACAGACCGGTAAGTCTAACTTCAGTACCGGGCAAATTAGTCGAAACAATAGTAAAGAATAAAATTGTGAAGCATGTAGAAGAACATAATTTGTTGGACAAAAGTCAACATGGTTTCTGTAAAGGGAAATCATGTCTTACTAATCTATTAGAGTTCTTTGAAGGGGTTAACAAACATGCGGACAAGGGGGATCCAGTAGATATAGTATACTTAGATTTTCAGAAAGCCTTTGACAAGGTCCTTCACCAAAGGCTCTTGTGTAAATTACATTGCCATGGAATAAGAGGGAAGGTCCTTTCATGGATTGAGAACTGGTTAAAAGACAGGAAACAAAGGGTAGGAATAAATGGTAAATTTTCAGAATGGAGAGGGTAACTAGTGGTGTCCCCAAGGGTCAGTCCTGGGACCAACTTTTCAACTTATTCATAAATGATCTGGAGAAAGGGGTAAGCAGTGAGGTGGTAAAGTTTATGGATGATACCAAACTGTTTAGGATAGTCAAGACAAAAGCAGACTGTGAGGGACTCCAAAAAGATCTCATCAAACTGAGTGATTGGGCAACAAAATGGCAAATGAAATTTAATGTGGATAAGTGTAAAGTAATGCACATCGGGAAAAATAACCCAAACTATACATACAGTATGATGGGGGCTAATTTGGCTACGACAAATCAGGAAAGAGATCTTGGAGTTATCGTGGATAGTTCTCTGAAAACTTCCACACAGTGTGCAGCGGCGGTCAAAAAGGCAAATAGGATGCTAGGAATTATTAAGAAAGGGATAGAAAATAAGACCCAGAATATCTTACTGCCCCTGTATAAAACTATGGTACGCCCACATCTTGAATACTGCGTACAGATGTGGTCTCCTCACCTCAAAAAAGATATTTTGGCCTTGGAAAGGGTTCAGAAAAGGGCAACTAAAATGATTAGGGGTTTGGAATGGGTCCCATATGAAGAGAGGTTAAAACAACTGGGACTTTTCAGTTTAGAAAAGAGAGACTGAGGGGATATGCTAGAGGTATATAAAATCATGAGTGGTGTGGAGGCGAATAAAGAAAAGTTATTTATTAGTTCCCATAATAGAAGAACTAGAGGACACCAAATGAAGTTAATGGGTAGCAGGTTTAAAACTAATAAAAGAAAGTTCTTCTTCTCACAGCGTGTAGTCAACCTGTAGAACTCCTTGCCAGAGGAGGCTGTGAAGGCTAGGACTATAACAGAGTTTAAAGAGAAGCTAGATAATTTCATGGAGGTTAGGTCCATAAAAGGCTACTAGCCAGGGGATAGAAATGGTGTCCCTGGCCTCTGTTTGTCAGAGGCTGGAGAAGGATGGCAGGAGACAAATTGCTTGATCATTGTCTTTGGTCCACCCCCTCTGGGGCACCTGGTGCTGGCCACTGTCGGTGGACAGGCTACTGGGCTAGATGGACCTTTGGTCTGACCCAGTACGGCCGTTCTTATGTAGATGGAGCTTTGGTCTGTCCCAGTAGGGCCATGCTTATGATATGCTTGAAGTCCTTTGCAGATATTGTGAACATGAAATTTTGGAATGTTGAAAAGAGCAGTAGTTCTCTCAGTTTGAGCCATGAAATGGGGGGTACATGATCTAACAAGAAATCTGCTTTACATCACACTTTGTTATATTCGTGTACTGCCTCATGACTTAAATTTCTTGGTATTTTGTACTTGGTCTGAGCAAATGATGGTGATGCCACAAGTGTAGAAAGTGATTGTGATCATGACTGATTGGCATAGTGAAAACAGAATCCCAAATCATTCTGAACTGATTTAGGATAAATGCTTCACAGCATATTGTGACAACTGAAAGGAGGAAAATTCGATGAGAAAGTACAAAACAACTCCTTTTCCCCCAATTCCTTCTCTCCAAAATAAACTGGAAAACAAATCAAAAAAGTATAGACAAGACAAAAAGTATAGCATATTGAAAATCTTTTCAAGCAGAGTGAGATTTTTGGTCCAGGCTCAGAGGCTTTGTCTACACTACAGGGTTTTTGCACAAGAAGCTTTTTTGCAGAAGAGATCTTCCTCAAAAACTTCTTGCGCAAAAGCACGTCCACACCTCAAAAGTACATCTCAAAAGTGATGAGCTTTTGCGCAAGAGAGCATTCATACTGCATAGTCACTCTTTCGCAAGAAAGTTCTGATTGCCATTCATAGAATGGCCATCAGAGTACCTGTGCTTTTTGTGATAGGCTCTTTTTGCGCAAGAAACCCCTGTTGAGTGTCCACACACACCTTTTTGTGCAAGAACTCTTATGCAAAAAGGAGTTATTCCTCGTAGAAAGAGGTATACCTACGCTGCAAAAAGCCCTCTGTTCTGCCGTTTTACTGTACAATTTCTTGTGCAAAAACGCGCTTTAGGTGTGGATGCGCCGCGGGTTTTTGTGCAAAAATGCCTGTTTTTGCGCAAAAACCCTGTAGTGTAGACATAGCCAGAGTGACTGAGATATAAATTAATGCTTCATAGGGCCCAGCCAACAGAGATATGGAGAATTACTATGAGACAACACAATGAAAGAGTTAGTCAGAACTGGGCTATTTTGCAAAGATTAATGCATGTTTTATGTCATCCTGGGGAAAAAAGAGCTGGCATTTCATAGGCATATCAAATCAGATGACACTCTGAATTGGCCAATTAGGCAGAAACCTTAGAATTAGTGAGTTCAGTCCTTCACTCAAATAGCATTTGGAAAACTCTACTGTTTTTTTCCCCTGGAATATCAAACCTCATTAAACAGTAAGTAATGTCCAACTTAATGCTACTGCCAATGAAATTGAGGAAGCACTCAATATTGATATTGAGTAGATAGTTTTCTACTGTAATGCGTTACATGACCAAGAAAGGCAATGTTGCAGAATGCTTGTTGGTTTTTACCGATGTTAGTAACAACTGAATTGCAATTGACCTTTACCAGCATGTTGAAATGGTGTCAACATTGCATGCAACTGAATAATCTATATTTTTGTGGGACTTCTGTTCTTTGTTTAGCATGGTTAGGAAATTACATTTGACAATTTGACATGCTCATGAAGGATAAACTGATAATTTTAACTTAAGCCTTAGGCAGACAGACATGATGTAAGTAAGCATCAAATACAGATCTACAAAGGTGAAAAGCTAATGAATTAAGAATGACTGCAGTGTCTCTCCTCCTGTTATGACTTTCTTTTACTGCAGAGAGTTATGTTGATCCCTGCTTTAAGTCAAGTGGAGCATAAAGAAAATGACTTGGTAAAGTAGGAGATTGTTAAAATGATTTTCTATATAAAAAAGTCCTCTACTATATATTATTGTACAATGCCTGGGGACACTGTATTACATGAAAAGTGCATTGCTAATTGAAATTGCTATCTTTTTTCTTAATAATGGTTTTTAAGAGTCTTTTCCCCCACAAGTGATATAAAAGGAGAAGGGAAAGGAGGACGAGAAGGCGTAGCCTCCCACCTACTGCAGTTAAAAAATAGCTAGATCGCAGCATCTAGGATGAGAAGACACTAAACTCTAAAGAAATCAAAGCCCCCAAAACATCCACATGACCTAAATTGCTTAGGTATTTTTGATTGCTGAGTATTGGTTAAGTGGCATTATAGACTATAGAGTAGATGGCAATGAAAGCCTGAACAAGACAGTACAGCATGCTAAGCACTAGAGAGGAAATGTAAGTAATTAAAATGGCATCCATGAGTATCATAAACCAATGAGCTGCTATCAAAAAACAATCAAAATGGAAACTACTTGCCCTATTTATCTTTCCCAAGAAGTCCGGTGACCCAATACAGAATTGATAAAAAGTCTCAAAGGGGTAGCCGTGTTAGTTTGTAACTTTAAAAAGAATGAGTGGTCCTGTGTCATGTTAGAGACTAAAAAAGGTAAAACCTACTCCAACTCATCTGATGAAGTAGGCTTTACCCACAAAAGCTCATGATTCCCATACCTTGTTAGTCTCTAAGGTGCCACAGGTTTATTTGTTAGAAATGATAAAGTACATCTTAACACTGTAAACATGTTCAAATCTAGAAAATGGTAGAGACGAGGAAGTCATAGTATGCCCAAGGAGGCCAGATATTTTATTTTTTTAAAATCTCATATATTATGAAACATGGAAGGCAAGGATGATAATATTGAGACTATTTAAAGTACATCAGCAGCTAGTTTATCTCTTTTCTCTCAGGCTATTTTCTTCCTCTTTTACCTCTACTTACGTTGCATTTTTGGTTGAGCTGAGCAAATATTAACAGCAAATAATAATAGCAAATAATAACATTTTCTTAAAATCACGTACTTCAAATATTATCATGGTCAGAGCTCAATGCACAATAACAGTTGACATGGAGGCATTCCTAGGATGATGAAGCTGAAGAAGCAGCATTTGTCTCTAAGACAATGACAAACACCTAGAATGAGGAGAGAGCAGAGGATTTTGCTTGTCAGTGTGATTTTTAATTAGGCAGCAGTGTTTATAAGCTAACGTGATGGATATCTCTCATGGGGCACATAAATCCTAGGAGAATCTAGAATTCAAGGAGTTAATGTAGGAAGTAACAGCCAACACTGGTTGGCAGCCTCACAGCAAATGGCAAAATAGAAGAGCCGAGAAGCAGAAGAGCAAGGCAGCTGACAGACAAGAAGCAGGCCAGAGAAAGAAGGTCCTGCCAGCAACTTGGCAATAAGCTGCTTCAAGAAGGGATGACCAGGGCTACAGCCTGCAGGTGCCTACACAACTAAGGTAAATAGGAAGTAGTACAGGGTACAGCAGGGAAATTGTTGAGAACTGATTCTGCCTGCCTGGGTTAAATTCCTTGAGCTGGAACCAGTGGAGTGGGTGGGCCTGGGTTCCTTTGCCTACACCTTAACACAGGCTTAAAAACCAAAAGGGGTTCCAGACACTTCAAGGACAAGGACCACACAAATTCTGTCAGACATATGGGGGACTCTGTACACCCCAAGGGGAGTGAAATCAAAATCATTGCCTCCAGAATAGGACTACAGAGATACAGACATGAAGGGCAGACAGTCTAGCCTGCTGGTCTGAGCAGACTCTGTGCAATGCCTTGCCTGTCATAAGCAGAGGTACTGGTGCACTGGGGCACCAACGCCCAGTACCTTAGCACTGCAGAGAGGCAGAAATATTGGAGGGGAGATGAAGTGCTCATTTAATGGATAGTGGTAATGTGTATTGACTTCTCTTGTGGTTATCACATATCTGTCTGAATGAAGGCATCAAGTCTCACCAAGGTTAGTAGCATGGCCACTGCATTCTGTTCTGATTAAATTTTCTTGATTAAGGTCCAGTCTAGACGGGGGCCAAATGGCAGAAAAGCCTCCTCTTTTGGTAGAGCCCTTATGCCTCGTGAAACAAGGTAGACAGGGCTCCCCGAAAGAGCACGTTTGCTCTTTCACGAAAAAAAGCGGAAGAGCAAACACGTTCCTTGGACCTCTGGTATCCCGCAAAAACCCCGGATTCTAGACATAGCCTAAGAGAATGCTATGTATAGGGACGTGAGTTGTCCTGCCTTGTAATCAGAGAAGGAGCACACTCTAGTGGGCAGAGCAGACATCCAGGTAGGGTAACAAAACTAAACAGTCAGCAGAGCCAGGGCTCAAGGCAGAGTAAGAGCCAGAAACTGAAGGTAAGGGTCAGAGCTGAGGTCATTTCCATTGGTTAGGATTAGATAGATGCTATGGTCTTGGAAAGGAAGTATCTTTTGCTCTTCTTCAGGGCCATGACAAGATTGTTTGAGTTCCTTCTGCTGCAGATGGTTATATTCTGTGTGGTCTTGCACTACTGGAATTCTTAATTTCTCCTCTTGTGTTTCAGTTGTTTTTTGTTCATCAGAGAACCACGTCCCATTTAGGAAAATATATCTGTAGTTGTGTAGAATGTTTTTAATAATAATAAAAAATAAAATAATAACAGATGGTCTTGAGGAGAAGAATTCTCTTCACTGTGGAGTTTTCCAAAGGGACAGATTCATGCTGGTATTTCATGTCTCCAGTTGAAAAGGGAGGGAAAAATACAGTCATCAGCTCAGGATAAAAACAGAGTTAATACATTTCTGATGTCTGCCTCGGAGCTAAGGATCAGGCCCTTTCTGTGACTGGCTGTTTGGATGTATTTAGAAACCACCAACATGAATTCAGTGGTTCCCATCATGCATATGGCATCCAAGGCAATTACATCAGAGGAGTCAACAAGGAAGATACTGAAGTAATTAATCACAATGAGGCTGTCAGAGGTCCGGATGAGTTTCAATAGTGGCACAATCTGCTCAGATAGGAAGCCATAGGAATTATTTAGTGGTATTCAGACACCCAGGATTCATGCTTTAGATTTGCTGTGGGATAGGCACCAGAATTTGCTTTTTAAGGAGCGGGTTTTTACCTTACACAAGATATAATTAGTACACTCCCTGGATTGCCTTGTCTATGGGTATGGTAATTCTAGTAGTTCATTCCTTTGTGATACATAAGAGAACAAGTACCTTGTCTGAGATCAGGTGCTGATTTTATGTACCACTGACCTGTTAATTTGAATGAACTCAGCTTTTGTGTTGCCACCTTTGTTTGCAGTTCTTAACATCTGTCTGTTCCAGGGATATGGATTAGCTGCCTGGTTCTAGTTTCTTGCTCATGCCTGGTGTTTACTTCCTGTGTATTCCTACAGTTGGAAATACTGGTACTGGGAAGCCTGAGGAGTCCTCCAGTCCCAGTCTTTCTGTGAACTGTTATCTTGCAAAAGTTATATTAAACTTTTTGGATATTCTGCTGGCATGATGGTTGGTGAAAAGGCACATATAATACTATGTTGAATCCCTGAAGAGTTTATAAACGTGGTGATGTTGTGGGGAAGAAGGGTGTAAAGCAACATTTTTTAAATGTCTGAGCATGAGGGGAAAGAAGATTGGCATCCAAGGCTACTCTTTAGGGGTAGGATCTGAGGGGAACGGGATTTACTGGCAATGAATGAAGAATGAAGTTTAGAATCATTTGAGGAGGAAGCCTGGTAGCACACAGGATTTCTGAGCCAAAGTCACAAGCTAAATGGCTGTGTAAATTATATGTTGGATATACATGTAGCCAGTGTCTGAGCTGGGATGAGAACTCAGAAGATTTTGGCTGACAATATTGTGCCTTGATCATCTATGCTTTTCTTTCTCTTTAGCTTACTCTAATGATAACTTCCTCTGTTTGTTTAAACACTATCATGATGGCATCTGTACACACAGCACATTAATCTTAGCTCATGTGTGCACATGTAGTATTGAACATATAAAACTAACACAACACTTTGAAATGTAAAATATTAAATGACCTAATCGCTAATAATAGATTTTCACGTCATCTATAAAATCTAACTTATAATACTGCATTATCATTAAACAGAGTTTACTATTATATTTCAGTGTATTATATTGTTAAAAGATTGAATAAATAGTAATGGTTGTACATAATATTTGCTATTGGAATGACAGAGTTGAAGCGTCAGATGATATGGTTCAGGAAACGAAGCCAGCAGCTTTTAACAGTTGTTGTGGTATCAAAATGGGGCATTCACATTGATTATGTTTTGAACTCATTCTGGTTTATTCATTTTTCTATAAAAAAAAAAGCAGTAGTTTTGTCTCAAGTTTAAACCTTCCAAGTGATACGCCACACAGTGAAGATCACCCAAAAAGAATTTAGAACAAACTTTGAAAAACAATTCTCGGGTTAAATCAATGTGGAGTGCATCATCTGATGAACTCAGAAAGTTATATTTACATCTTTTTTCCCTCATGACCCTGAAGAAGTGTTATATCTTATTTGAAAAAATCTAAATCAGGATTGGGCCAGTTTTTCTATTTTTTTATTTTAAAGCAGGAATGATAAAGTTACTTTGAGGAACTTTAAGTATAAATATCTTTAAGCTCTCTGAGCTACTGACATTAAACCCAAATGTATGCTGAATGAAAATCTTAAGAGAGGGGTCCTGAATGCAAGGCAGATATATTTTTACTCTATCTTGACCTTTTCCAACTAATGAAAACATATAACTATTGATTCAAATGTCTCCTTTTTTGGTCATGGTAATAGTAATGGTGGGGTTGTCAATTTTCAGACAGTATGCAACTAAGTTCCTTTATGTAAGCTGAGCCAATGATGGGGGAACTTTTAGGAGAGAAGGCAAGACCTGAGCAAATCTCAAAGCCATTTTTTACTTAGAAAACCAGGAACTGCTTCAGAGAAGCACTAATTTATAGAGTACTTTTAAATAATATAGTGGACTAGTTTCCTGCAGTGTTACATATTTCTCGTATGTTTAATGTGGACTTGGGGACTCATTTATGTTTTGGGACAAGTTAGTCATACTTACATCTATACCAAGTGAAATTTGTTGCTACTTACAGGCAAATGAAAAAAACAGTGCCTTATATCCAATGTCAGCCCTTTGAGTCCATTGAAAGCTTGTAGACTATACCATAGAACATGTCCTTTGTTCTGTGTTCACTGCTGTATTTAATATGCCAGGACTTTTGCACAATGTGTATATGCTATCAGTCATTAATAATCTTGCTAACATTTTTTTTAAATCAGGGAAATGAGAAGTCAGGAGTGTTGTTACTATTGACCCACTCATGAGGAACCTGAACTTGCTTCTCAGAATTTACTACTCTGTCTCGCACAGTATATAAAGAAAACCATAATGGCTAGTTTCTCCCATACTGGATACCCTATAGGACTCCCTCATGGTGATGAGTGATGTGCACCTCTGTAAAATACATCCTTAACTTGTCATATTTGCATGTCATGAATGATCATAACCAAGACTTTTAAACCCAACTCTATCTGCAATTCAAAAATCAGGACAACTAAGGATAGTCTTGCAGTTAAGGCCTGGACTAGATCTGAAGGCTTGCTGGGCACAGTGTTTGTCCAGTATTTTGCACAATTAAGTCCTAATCTAGGATGGGATATCCACAAATTACCATAATAAAAATAATTAAGACCAGTTAATAAAGAGAAATTGGACTGTATATCAAACAAAGTGTTTTGTTTCAGATTATTGTAGCCCACAAGAAAGATCTGGCTTAGCAGGTTTATTAAAGAATATAAGATGATAGTTTTATTTGGCCCTTATTTTTATAGATGATTAAAAAAGTCTTATTGTGAGTGAAAGAAATAGTAATTTGGGTTTGCAGTCTCTTTCCTTTTGAGATTAATGGTATTAGGCCATAGAAGAAATAGGAAGAAACAACCTCCAAGGGAGAGGGTGGAAACTTCAGCAGCTGGATATTTTAAAATTTGGTCTGCATGACACTATGTTATTTTCCATGCTAGCCATGGATTCCAATGCTAAGGGAGATGCCTACAAAATATTTGACTGTGGCAAGGTTGTTGGTGTTCTAAGATCACTTGATCATCATGCTGACCAACACTATCTCAGTGTTTTCTTGTACTCTCTCACCTCTCTTTATCTATCTGTTGTCTCTTGTCTTGTGTTCAGATTGTTTGCACATTGGGGTCAGGGATCATCTTTCTGTTCTGTGTCTGTACAGCACCTACCATAATCCTGACTTGGGCTCAAAGGGCCTATAGCAATATTAAGGATAAATCATCATCATCATCGTCATCTTTCCTTTTTCCTGTGCCTAAAAGTTTACATAGCAGGAGAAGGTAAGCACCCAAGAACAAGTCTCGACCGTGATTAGAATTCAGGAGAAAACCCCTCATTCCCTTACACTGCGAATATCACCACACTTTTAAATAACTAAAACATCTAAAAATATAATATAAAATGTTTTATGTTCAACTGTAGACTCGTCAAATCATAAATACAGTGAAAGCTCTGTTATCTGGAACTCTCTTAACTGGAAAACTTTGTTAACCAGCATTGCCCCCAGTCACAATACCACTGCATCTACAGGTGCATGTGCCTGACTCCTACTTGTCCAGACAGCTGTTGCAGGCCTTCTGACAGCCAGCACCACTGGCTGACATTATCAGCAGGTATCTTCTTCCCCCTCAGCCTGCCTCAAGCTGCCAGGAGCCCTATCTGTGAGTAGTGGGGTGGGGCCAGAGCAATAAGCTTTGTTATCTGGCACATTCAATTAACCAGTAACTGTCATTTCCCATGAGTGCCAGATAACAAAGCTTTCACTGTATTAGAGATGAAAATGACCTATTGGATTATGAGCTCTCTTCTCTTACAATCTTATAGGAGGCTTTGGTCCTTTTGATTTTATGTCCATATATATAGAAAGCAGCCATATCTATAGGGAGCAACACACCGATTTCCTAGTGTGGCCGTTCTCACCTGGACATTATGCAAAGGAGTGAAATTCCTCTTTTGAGGCCTGAGGCACACCCTGTAAACTAATGTCAACTAAAATATTTTACAGTTTTTGCAAAAAAGATATAACCTAACTTTATGGACTTCGGAAAATTTGAGAGACTACTGTTGTTAAGTAGTTTAGTATTTTAACAAATTGAAATGCCTTGAACACCTGGGGAGAAATTGCTGATCTTTTTATAAACTGTTTAGAACTATTAAATAACAGGAATAGTTTCAAAAGTCTTTTACAGTCAATAATTCTCAAATGTGATAGGATGAACAAACAGCTATCAGAAATGTACTATTCATATGTGCAGTAGAGTAAAAAATGGTGCTAATTCTACCTTTCTGAACATAATTGCAATCCTCCTTACAAATAAAATTTGAAAACACATATGGGTTTAAACCTTTCACTTTCTTAAGGCAAATTGGAAGCTAAGATCTATACAAAATGTTTCTAGAACACATTCTTACAAAGATTCATTCTTTCATCTTTTTAAACTGAAGCAACATTTTCTATAAGACTTTTGTGCAAATGCATTCTGTCTCTCTCTCGCTCTTTCTCTCTCTGGTATACACACACATTCCAGTGCTGTAGTGGCCTGTGCTCCAACCTCCTGCGTAACCTTTACAGTTGTGACAGCAATTAAAGTTTACCAAATGCCTTTGGTGACTTGACCTGTCAGAAAATGACATGAATGACTGATGTGTTTCTAGGTCTCACCTACTGGGGGAAAAAAAGCTGCCCCAAATCCCTTTCCAAACATAAGGCTTTCTAAGTTGTTGAAGGTTTGTTTGGGAAACAAATCAAAGAGAGGAAGTAGAAAGTACAAAAACATATACTGGCAACTTCTTTCAGAGGAAAAGCTTTGTATGAGTTTATATGCAGACTGTTATGTGAGAAATCCCCAAGCCATGTGTCAATATGGCTGCATTTAGGCAATTAAACACAATTATTTCATTATGCAGTTTGACAAACAGTATTTGTGGTTTTAACAATAATTATACTAATATTATAAAATTATAATAATACACTACACAGTATTTAAAATTCCAACTGTGACAGGCTGTTCTTCAAAGCTGTGAACTGTATGGAAACATATATATCCCTAAAGCTCTTTGGATTTAGGTTTGAATTGGAGATGGTCCCGATCCCTACTCCTGTATTCAAGCACTCCTGAAGTTGAGTAAAGCACAAATTTGAATTCAGAAAATGAAGAAAGCCCAGTTGCAATCTGACTGCTCAGTGGGCTCGAATTTCACTGCTACAATTAAGCAGTTGAAACTTGTGTGCTAAAGCATCATTTTCTGCACAGCATTTAAAAGCATGCCTGTGTGTTACTTCTCTGGGTGCCCATTATGTGGTATCCACATATAATTTTAGCTCATATTTGTTCTCCATTCTGTGCTCCACACCTCCAGAAATATTTCTTCCTGTAAGATAACTGTAGCTGTATCGAGCACAGCCTGAATCCTGCATAAAAGCTCCACAGGGAAATCAGGAAAATCTTTTAAACTAAATTTTAAAAGCACTATGACTTTTTTAAGAACACTTTTAGTAGAAGCATGTAAATCATGAGTCTGTTCATGCTGTGTTTAAAATAGTAATTCATTGTTTAGAGGAAGATTGTGGACACTTTTCTCTGATGCTGAAAGAAACATCTGTGTGTGTCTGTGAATGAAAAATCTAGAAAACACAGTGCTTCCCCACTCTGTCAGATTAATTGTTCTTTCATATCACGTGTTAAAAATAATAGGCATTCATTCATATGTACACATAAACTTACAGTGTGGCAGCAGGCAATAACTACCAACAGACATCACTGCATTGTAGCCGACATGCTGAAGTGCTAAATATAGATACATACTGAAATACTGTAGTAATTTAAATATCACAATATTGTAATTCATGGTAAAAGTTGATTTTTGCAACCACTCTGTGGTGTGTTTGCATGCAGGGGCCAAGAGGAGAGAGACATTTGATAAAAGGCAGACTCTTGTAATAAATTGCTTTGCTCAGGCACATTTGACTAGCTCATCTACATTGTCCCCACTAGGCCATCTCCTGAAAAACTACTTAAAAATTTCAAAGTTGCTGAGCAGCTCAAGCAGCTGCCATTTGAGTATGGACAGAAAGTCTCTCCGAAAAATGTTTTTCTTCCTTTCTCCCACATATAGAATTCTGTCTCCTCTTCCAAAAGAAATTACCCTTTTCTGAAGAGTAAGATGGGCAGTGTTCAGTGACAGATTTAAGACTGAATATTTTGTGAGTCATCAGAAACAGAAACTTTATAACATCTGACAGGGGAAGTTTCCAGCTTTCTGAAATGATATTGGACTCTAGAACATTGACGGGGGGGGAGGGGGGGAGGGGGGGGGAAGCACTATGGCTATGGAGAGTTCTAGAATGTTTTAGTTTATATTTTTCTCTCTGTTTCTGAGATCTGTACAACTAGACCCATAGAAGCAGTCTGATTTCAATAGTATTACTTCAGTCAGTGAATGCTTTCCAGCATGAGCAATAGCCCATGGTAACCAAGGCAGCCTACCTTTCTAGGTCTGGAAAGATATGGAAGACAGTACCATTACAATTCTCTGAAACATGTCTCAAACCATTTTTCTTCAGCTGATTTGGCATGTATAAAATGCATGATGATGCAATGAGGCATCAGAGTTTATTGGCAGTCATTTAGGATGACCTGCCTGGCTCACTTGTGAGTAATGCACCCAAACCAAACTCATTTTGATAAAACCTTCATGCACACACCATAATTTATTTTCTCTGTCCATAGTTATCTAAATATATGCAGAGAGACTGTTTTATTTACTGACATAGGCATGTACTTTCCTCTCACTGGCTCATGTGGTAGGAGGGATACATGGAGTGAGTGAAGTATAGCTGTACATAGAATATGGCAGTTGCACTTGCAGTCATTGAGCCAGGTTCCCTGGTGTAGAGAAAATTGCACACAAATTCAGAGTTAGGTGTGAGGGGAGTAAAGACAGCCTTAAAGCCCCTTATTCTTGAGCATAGCTGATGAATGAGTCAACCCCGGCATAATTATAGCTTCTCAGTTGCCTCTGACTCCAAGAAGCCATTTCAGTAGTCAGAGGTCACAACTACATTCAGGCAGGTCTCCAGTCATCCCCCCTTTCCACAATCTCATTCTCTACACCAGGGGCCAGGACAAGAGCAGTGTGGGAGGTTTTCACCAGCTGATCATTCTGTATAGGAGAAACCTCCAGTATCCTTTTGTCTGGTTGCTTTGTATTGTCACAATACAAAGCCAGAACACCACAAAGCAGCTGGGCCAAAGACTAGAACCTGCAGTATATATTACATGTTTTATACAGATTTCTTAAACTCTAATTCCAATCTCACTTACCCTGATGTAAATTTGAATAATGCCATTTTAGTCAATGGATTTGCACAGTAGGTAATCCGGAGAAAGTGAAAGCAAGGCTAGATCATTACATAATAAACAGCAGCTATACTCCTTAAAATTAGCATTCCTTACAAAGAGAGTATCCAAAACTGTAAATTTCACCTTAATACTAGGTGTCCTCTCACATCAGCGCATTAGTACATATTGTTGAGGTTATCTTAAATTGGCATTTCAAATCTTCCATTAATATCAGCAGGATTAAAATACATGAGGCTCTTTTTCTAACATGGAACTATAATCTACCTTAGACAATGGAAATTACATTTAAAAAAAAATATTATGTAAAACAGACTAGGTTCTCATGTCAACGCAAGGAACTGATTGTCAGGAGACCTGTGTTCATTGTATAACCCAGAACAAGCTGGTAAGGCCAAAATGTTCAAACTTAAATCAGTGGAAGCTGTGTGTTCAACATCTCTGAAATCAACTGCTAAATCACTAGGGACATAAGCATATAGAAGAGATAGGAATTGCCATTATAGACCAGATGAGTGATTCAGTTAGTCTAGTTTCCTGTCTCCAAAAGTGGCCAATACCAGAAGTTTCAGAGGAAGATGTAAATCTTCCATAATTGACAATTATATAATAACATGCCCATGTAAGAATTTTTTTTCTTTAACTTGGGGCAGTATATAGTTGGCTTATGCCTGACACAAGAAAGCTGATACCTCCTGCACATTTTTATCCTTACTAGTAGAACTGAGGATGACACTCTTTCTTATCATTATTTCAATGTCCAAATCTCTCTGTGAATTGGCTGATTTCTTGTGGATGGTGCAGTTTTAAATAGAGTTCTCTACAGATGGAATCCCTGATTATTGCAGGCTGTCTTTGGCACCTGCCCATGCCACAGTGAATAACTTTTATCTTGTCCTTGTTTCCTCGCCCTCATATACATCAGAGCCTTCCATAAAGAGGGCAGTAATGTTCCCTAATCCAGAGAGGGGAAGGATGACCAGTGGTTAGGATATAAGAAAAACAGGTTAAATTTTCGGCCTCACCGTAGACTGTCTGTGTGATGCTTGGAAAATCACTTAGGGTCAGATTCCTAATGGTGTTAAGTCACTGAACTCCCATCTATAATCTCCCATCTAGGGAGACTAGTACTTCCTTTCCTCACAGGAGTGTTGTGAGGATAAATACAATACAACTTTCGAAGTGCTCAGATACATGGTAATGGTAGCTATATAAACACTGTAGAGACAGAGAGAGAGAGAGAGATGAGATTCAGCAGTCTGAGATGCTGCTGGGTGTTTCCTGTTGTGATCTCATATTTTCAATTTTTCAGTATCCTTTCTTAGAATGTGGACAGCAGAGCTGAATGCAATATTCCAGTACCTATCTCACAATGCCAAATGTAGCAGTGAAATCACCTCCCTCCTTCTACTCATTACTCCCTTGTTTATATATCTAAAGATTGCATTAGCACTTGCATTAGCATTGGGGTATGAGAGGAGGGGGACAGCAGATATACACTGAAGCTGCACCTCCTGTATACTTCTGAATACAAGGACTTCAGGTATGACAGACCCTTATATGGGCCACACAAGGTTACTTAGAGAGGTTCCTTCCATGTTTCCCTCCTGCTCCCACATTATGTGTTCACCCAACCAAAATCTCTCTCGCTATGTGGTCCTTTAATTATTTATTACTAAAATGTCTCTCTCTTGCTCCTCTCCTAAAATGTCTGAACTTCTCTTCTACCCCAAACTCACAGCAATCTTTCAGAAGGGCTGCATAAGTGGGTCTAAGTGAATAAAGCATAAATAAGTATTTACACGTGTCTGTGAGACTTCGACCTTCCAAGAACTTTTATGCAAACAAAAATATGCTCATACAAATAGTCACACATCGAAAAGGTCATAGCTTCAGAGAATTTATTTGGAATTTGAAGAAAAAAAAGGCAGTAAATTATTTTCCAGCATTCACTCAGCTCCAGTGTTTTCTGATATTTCAGATGAGTCACTCATACACTGAAAACCATTGATGAAGAAGAGGAATAGCATGCACAGAAGAAAGTGAAGCCAAAATTAATTTGGTCAGAAATAGTAAGATGCCAGAAAAGTACTTTAAAATCAATAAAGTTGGTTACTATATGGAGATATACCTATCTCATAGAGCCAGACAGGACCTTGAGAGATCATTGAGTCCAGTCCCCTGCCCTCACAGCAGGACCAAGTACCTTTCCTGACAGATTTGCCCCACCCACCCACCCACCCTCAAGGATTGAGCTCATAACCTTAGGTTAAGCAGCCTAATGCTCAAACCACTGAGCTATCCTCATAATTATCCATTCTTGCTTTAAAAATCTATGGTTGCATGAAATCTATGACGCCCATGAGACTTTTCTTAGTCTTTGTAGCTTTGCCCTTGATAACCAGGGAGAGCAGAACCAGAGTGGGGTAGGGTGGGAGGTGCTAGTGACCTTGCCATAAATATATAGGGAGGGGAGAAGCAGAATTACATTTTTTCTCCACAAAATTTCATGGAGGTGAGAGACGAACCTGGCTATGGTAGGTACTCAGAATCCTTGCATGTAGAATTCTTTGGTCCAGCTTAGTCTTGCCTTCCAGTTACTGAAAGTCCCTGAGGAAACAGTTGGCTCTGAGGAGGGGCATAAACATGAGTACCAGTTGCAGAATAGGATGGGTTTGGGGATGGGGCAGGGCACGCAGGTTGCTGTGCACTGAGGAACTGAAGTAGGAACAGCACTAGGAACTACCAGGATATCCTTTCCCACCCTGGAACTGGCTGACCCCCAAAAGTCTTGGTAGCTCTTGTCTTTCTCCTTACTATTCCTCTGTTCTCCACTCCTTGAATTCATAGGGAGCATCTGCCCATCTGGTGGGTAGAAGCAATGAGAGTGCTAGTGTAGGCAAAGTTCTTTTAACCACCAGGGATGAAATCTGGGCTCTACCTACTTCTCTGGGGCCAAAATTTCACCCCATATGTGTATTCCTCCCCAGAACAAGTTAGGATGGCAAAGTGGTAAAATGCTGGATGGCACCTTGTTTATACCAGTGTTCTCCATGTTGCTACCATCTGTGAAGCTGCACCAATTATAGCAATGGTGGAAGGTCTTAGATCAAAATACTTATTGTACACAAGGCTATGAAGGCAACATGGCTACTGTCCTATAAGCTCCGTTTTTGCACGTGGAGAGGCAAGTCAGCAACAGCACTTTTTTCTCCATTTCAAACTTTCCTTTCCGGTCCCAACTGAGCAGCTTCCTGCAATATTCAGAGTCATTCAGCTAGCAACTCTCCGATGGCCCCTTAGATCTTAACCAAAGGAAAGGCTATAAAGTCTCTTCTGTGTGGGGAATTAGGTTGAGCTGTTAACCTTCCACATGAAAAGAAAAACAAAGAAAAGTTAGTAAGCAGTAAAAGAAGGGATACTCAATTTACTCTTTCACTGTTAAGTTTACACCTTTTGTGCATGGAAAATGTATTTCTTTTCCTCAGTTATTTTCCTTTGGCAGTTAAAATTGTGTGCTGCCAGCCCATAACTCCAAACAGTGCTTTTCACATTCCTGTTAGCTGTATAGGTTATTCATGCATTTTAAAAAGCAATATGGCTCATGCTGAAGTGCTGTACTCTGCCTGGTCTAAACCGAACGTGAAAATTTACGGTTATTAGTACTTAAACAGAAGGCTGATACGTCTTTCAAAAATCTATCCCAAGTGCAAACTGTCTCTTAAAAAAATCACAGGTTGCTTTTGCTTTGCCAATCTACAGTAGAGTATGTAACTGGGAATTGAAAAAAATGCCAGAATGACTCTGGGGTGTTGATCTGGCAGTGGAAATAAAATACAAGGGCTGCATTACTACCTCTAAAGTTAAAAGATTATAATCCAACTTTAACTACTGACTTCAGTCCAATTTTCCATATTGATATTATTCTTCTCTTGTATGGGTCTGAAAATGGAGCATTGCCCACTGAGAATTGGGTAAATGTACAGTAATATGGATATTTCTGCAGAAAAATTTTTCCAGACCATATCTGGTATGTGTGGTTTATATGCAACTAATTTATGATCTGACTCAAAACATTTCATTGAAGCCCCACTAGCTGAAAGAAAGCAGTTACTGAAACTAAATTCAGACTTTGGTGAATGGGTCCCACCTGGTACTCTTTAAAAAATGCCAGGCCACGTCTTGCTTCACCTGTTAATCTCATGTGGAGGCCTCTTCGAGTGAGAGGGAATTCTAAAATTGTTGCCTTTTGTGGCTGAAATGCTTTACTCACGTAGGGAAAGTGTTTGGCTGAATGTACAATTCAGAGAAACAAGCATGAGGGTGTTAGAGAATGAGAGAGAAAATGGATTCAGTATGGAAATAAGATATTAAAATCGATGCATAAGCAGGACAAAATAAATAAAATCTATCAGATGACAGTGATAGGGAGAAATAAGAAGAAAGAGTGAAAATAAAATATTCCTCAAAATCCTGTCACTGTTGCTGGTGAGCAGGGAAAGGAGATCTAGGACGTGGAACTATAAATCCATACAGGTATCTCCTGGCCACATCCGGCTTTGCAATTTGTGGCGCCTCAGAGAGCAACTCAGGTTATGGATGCAGTTCTGCCCCCAGAAGGGGATTCGGAACCTGCCTGACATTTGATTTCCACTGCCAGAGGCAAAGTTTGGAACAATCAGACATACCCCTTCTCCTCTTTTCCTTGTGCAAACACAACGTAGAGTCTTGCTCCAGGGGTGGGGTGGGATTGGTGATAATCAAAGTATCTGAGGATCTGTGTAATACTTATGAATCACTGTTCTTCTAATAATCCAGCTGATAACAGTTATAGAAGTGTAAGTCATTTCTGCCCTGAGTGATGCATGATCAGCCAGTAGAGGATTATGCATTAAGAAAGATAAGTCTCAGGTTTGATCCCTACTACTGACATTCCAGTTAGGGCCATTGATGTTACAGACATAATCACTGATGCTGTTGCAAAGAAAGCAAACATGATTCTGGGATGTATTAACAGGTGTGTTGTGAGCAAGACACGAGAGGTCATTCTTCCGCTCTACTCTGCGCTGGTTAGGCCTCAGTTGGAGTATTGTGTCCAGTTCTGGGCACCGCATTTCAAGAAAGATGTGGAGAAATTGGAGAGGGTCCAGAGAAGAGCAACGAGAATGATTAAAGGTCTAGAGAACATGACCTATGAGGGAAGGCTGAAGGAATTGGGTTTGTTTAGTTTAGAAAAGAGGAGACTGAGGGGGGGACATGATAGCAGTTTTTAGATATCTAAAAGGGTGTCATAAGGAGGAGGGAGAAAACTTGTTCATCTTGGCCTCTGAGGATAGAACAAGAAGCAATGGGCTTAAACTGCAGGAAGGGGAGGTTTAGGTTGGACATTAGGAAAAAGTTCCTAACTGTCAGGGTAGTCAAACACTGGAATAAATTGCCCAGAGAGGTTGTAGAATCTCCATCTCTGGAGATATTTAAGAGTAGGTTAGATAAATGTCTATCAGGGATGGTCTAGACAGTATTTGATCCTGCCATGAGGGCAGGGGACTGGACTCGATGACCTCTCAAGGTCCCTTCCAGTCCTAGTATTCTATGATTCTATGACAGGACTTTAGTCAAGCTGCTTGTGTCAGAGATTCTGAGTCTCTGTCCCTAATTCATAGTTCATAATAGAAAATGCTCATGGGCCAAGGAAAACTGAGTATTGACCCGAAGAAAATGACTATCTGCCTATTTGAAAGAAAAACCCAGAAATTGGCTGGTGTGGAGACATGCAGACTGACTGGTGAGCTATGGTACCTAAAATAGGTCATTACGGCTTTGAAAGGTAGCTATTAATCATTGTAATGCTCATCCCTTAGTGAATAGAGCTTGATCCCTAAACCCATTTTTTGTGCAGGTTACAGGAGAAAAGTGGTTTGCAAAGCAGTGGATAACTGCCCTGGATCACTAAGAGGACTGTTTTGACATACAAACTGACCAAGATGCACAGTTTAATTGGTTAGTTGGGTGTCAGACAGCATATGTCATTAGAGCAGGGACATACTTTTTAGAGATTAAAGATATTTATTTTTCCCCTATATAACTTGAAGTGCTTTATCTTGATTAGCTTAGCAAACTCTTATTTTCACATCCAGTTCTTCTTTTTTAAATATTTTTTTGTTATGATTACTGTTCTATGGATGATTTCATGTAGTCCTCCCTCAAAGAAAAGAAAATCCTATAACTGCTCAGGAGAGGAGCAGAAGCAAGTTTCTGGAACCACCACTCAGTTGTGGTTATGAAGTATGAGCAAAAATGATCTGGCCCAGTGTGTTGTGTTGCCATTTGACTGTGGCAGGCAAACACAAAGGCTATGTCTAGACTGCAGGCTTCTTTCAGAAGAAGCTTTTCTGGAAGAAGCTTTTCCGGAAGAGATCTTCTGGAAAAACTTCTTCCAAAAGAAAGCATCCAACTGCAAAAGCGCATCAAAAAAGTAATCTGCTTTTTCGAAAGATAGCATCCATTCTGTGTGGACACTATCTCACATTTCAGCTGTGATTACTATGGATGGGGTGGCCACCGGGGCACTTGTGCTTTTACCTCTTTACTCTTCTTTCGAACTCCCTCTTTCCCGTCCACATACGCCTTTTTCCGAAAGAGCTCTTTTGGAAAAAGGCTTCTTCCTCGTAGAATGAAGATTACCAATGTCAGAAAAACTCCTCTATTCTTTCGATTTTCTTTTGGAAGAATGCGATTTCACTGTGGACATAATTCAAGTTTTTTCGGAAAAACTATCGTTTTTCTGAAAAAACTCTATAGTGTAGACATACCCATCAGGAGAAGCTGAAAGAGAAAGAAGGACAAGAGCTGGTGGTGGGACTGGTCATACATCTTACTGATTTCTGGATTTGGGTAGGGTGCAATACTCTACCCACATAACATGGGCATAAAAGGTACAATATTCCTTCAAAACCCTGCCTAAGTGCCTTAACTATGACCTAAGGAGAACAGCATCAAGAGGCTTGAGACAGATTAATATTCATTCCATGTACAGTAATCCTAGAGCATAATGCAAATTCCAGTAAGACTGCTGATTGGTTCCAAATGTCCTTTTTTGTTGGTGATTTGGAACCTAAGTTGTTCCAGGCATTTGAACACAAATGAGTAAATGTTAAATAGAAGAAAATGAAAGGCTAAGTGGACAGACTGTAAAACATCAAAAACATTTTTTGAGCAGTGCAAGGGAACAGCAAGCATATCATCAAGTCCGACTCATCAACTTGACAGACACATTTTGTGCTGGCTAATATCCTACTGAAGGTGTTATATTTCTGGAGCCAGCAGAGACAGACACAGAGGGAGCTGAGGGAAATACAGGTGTGGATTGTGGCGGCTTTATTTTTCTTTTGGCTGCAAAACTGAAACTTACACAAAAGTAAGACTTTGCACTTCTGTAGAGCAGAGCAAGTGCAAACAGCTCCCCTCCCCCCATACACTTAAAGGGACTGGACACTGCAGAAGAGAGAGCATTTGAAGCAATTATTTGAAAACAGTTTTTAGGACAGTGGTGTAATTTCAAGTGAGTTGTTTCAATGCAAAACTGTCTCCTGAAGGAGTGAAAATGCACATTTGATGCAAACCAAAAATATGTTTTAAACATACAGTAGATTTATTTTACTATAAATTTGTGAGTCACCAATGTATTTGGAAG
This sequence comes from Rafetus swinhoei, assembly GCA_019425775.1. Classification (NCBI taxonomy): domain Eukaryota; kingdom Metazoa; phylum Chordata; order Testudines; family Trionychidae; genus Rafetus; species Rafetus swinhoei. The sequence continues at coordinate 65,421,882 of CM033427.1, forward strand.
AGTGGTGCAATTTATTCTTGTAATTGTTTCAATATTAAGAGCAGAAAACACAAAAGGCTAGAAGAATGTTTGGAGACTAGTTTATTGGATTGCAATGTAACTGAATTAATGAATTTTGAAACTGTAAGTAATGTTGTTATTGAAGTGTTACAAAATATGAACTACATTTTGATTTCATAATAGCAGATATATGATGTATATGATAGAGGCAAGAGAATGCAGTACTATTTCCTAAATGCCGTTTGTGTTACAGATACCACGCTATAATCTGGTTGGTAATATTTGCAGGAAATATTTCAGAATCATAATTTATCCTGTTATTGGTATGAAGTAGAATATGAAGATGTGCTCTATGCACAAATTAAGATTTTATTGCTACCTTGAAGAAAAACAAAAGAAACCAGGCCATATCCTCAGTTGGTGTAAATTAAATATGCCAATTTAAGCCTGTTTTGGATATGTCCCTCCCTCCCATGTGTCTTTCTCCACTGCCTGTGATTACTTTAAAAACTAAGCCACCACACTCCCATGATTTTCATTAACATTTTTCATGTCAAACTTTTTATCTGGGGTTAGTATGTTGCTATCATGAAAGTATTATGCAACCAGAATCACTGTGGGATAGATTCTAAGAGCCCCCTCATGTGAGTGCACAGGAAGACTTGACATGAAGTGCACAGGAGGGTTTGCTTCTACTATAAAAATCATATTTCTGCTATTATGACATTGAAATGTGGTTAATATTTAGTTAATAATAACACCTCAATAACAACTTTGCTTACTGTTTTAAAATGTATTAATTTAATACATTGCAATCCAATAAACTAGTCTCCAAACATTCTTCTAACCCTTCATGGTTTCCACTCTGAATACTAAAACAATTTCAAAATTAAATTGCATCAATCATCCAAATAGATTAGATAATTACAAATGTATAGTAATATATAGGTCACCCCCCTGCCCATATTCTAGCAACCCCTCATCAAACTCAGAGGGAGAAACACAAGTTGCAAGCGGGAAGAGTTTGGAGATGGCAAAAGAAATCAGTCTGTGTGAACATGGCTGGAATACTAGCTGCTCTCTCTAAATAGTTTTCTTAATAAGAGCCTGTTTAGCTTTAGAAACCTGGAGTCCTCTTGTGTAGCACACATTATATGAATCACATATATGCTCTGCAAAAGGGTCTGTAAAAATTCCTGACTGCCAGAGTCTGCTCATTCTGGGTACTACCTGCGCATACATTGCCATAAAGTGCACTGCAAGTTGTGAGTATGGCTCCAACACTCCCTCTGCACACATGGAACTAACATGGAGGTGGGAGAATATATTTATCACATTGCTCCTGCATCCTGGGGCATACCCAGCATAAACCAAGGTTTCATACTTATGACAGAACTCTGTGTAATGAGCATAAATACCACTCTGAATCCATAAGAATTTCAGCCAACAAATAATTTAGAGACTTTTGTAATGATATAACTAGGTAATTAGTGAATACTGAGCTGGAGCATATTCAGAAAGTTTAGGCAGCCCATGTCTTCATGTTTAGCATGGTGATGCCTGTCCCTGGAGTTTACATTCCTCAAAGAGGAAACCTGTTCAATATCAAGGTACCTTTAAAAATTAGCTGACAGAGTATAATTTATTTTTAAAAGGGGGCCTAGCAGCAAATCTAAACAGAACAGTAATCATGCCGAGCACGGTAGGATTGTATTTACTGTAAGTAAGTACATACTTATTAAAAACAGTTAAATTATAGCATGGATATAGCATGAAGTGCCCACTTAAACAGTTAGAATAGCAAATGTTTGGGTAATATAGAAGCATTGCCTAACTCAGGCCTTGTCCTTCTTAAGTTTTTCTTGCATACATACTATTTATATCACCTTGCATTTTTATATCTCCTTGCATTTTTATATCTCCATGAAGTAAATGGTAATAAGTTGCAATTCATAGCCTTTCATAGTTTAGTTAACTAAACATTATTAAGAAGTGGAGTATTTAGAGCTAGAATGCCTCTCAATACCTACATATATTAAGACACTGTGTTCATTTAGAGATTGTTTAATAATTTAAAAAAATTAGGAAGAAAAATACAGTTTTTGTGAGATCATATTATTTGCTGTTCCTCAGCATTCAGACAGCTACTAAATATTTGTGAAAATGACTGCGTCCCAAAAGCTTCATGAGTGTTAGTAGAAATGATTATTCGCTTGACAATCCGCATCTGATGTGTGTTATTCATTTTGTTATTTTCCTTGAAAAGTTGCAGCCATCCAATCAGGGAGCAGAAATTATACCAAGTGATTTAGTCACAAGTCACATACCTCTAATAACTATTAGCAGATATAAAATAGCTGAAGTCAAAATTTTGTGGACGATCTCTAGACTTAAAATTTAGGCACAAAGAACTATTCAGTGACTTCTTACTAATAATGAAATATGTGAAGAAATCAGAATTAGTTTGTGAAGAGAAAAAGGATTAAGTATGAATCAAATATTATTCATGGTTACTTCCTAGCTCAGCATTACTCATATGTTTTCAGCAAAAATATTTCAAGTTTGAATTTAAATGCCCCAAAGAACAAGTTAAACCACCATGTAAAGAGCTGCTGATGAGACAAAAGAATAAAGACTCATTGATCTTAAGTATTCTATTACTGCTGTAACCAAGGAAACCATACAATACAAAGGAAAGAAGACTCACTTTACATTGGTCATGCATCAATGACTTCTGACAAGAGAATAAAATACATTTTTTTGAACTATGCTGTATTGATTAAGAAATATTTTCTCACAGAAATGATAATTCCGCTCTCCAAATTAGTTATTCAAAGCTAAGAGTTCCTAAATATATAATCTACCTGAAATTTATATGATGCCTTTGGACATCCAGAAAGAGATATATACTATATATGTGAGAATCACATCATCTGCTAGATTAAGGTTATATTTAATTCATCTGAATATAATTAAGCAGAGTACTTCAAAACCTCCATTTTAGATTGGGTGTTACTTTTCCTCTAGAAATCATTATCACAAATTATCTCAACTGGTAATGAAGTGGAGAAACTGAGAGATGTGTGAATACTGAGCCACCTGTTGATTCAGAGTATATATGAAAAAATAATATTACTCACTTTCACAGAATTTTCAGGGGGAAAATGGATATCAGATATGGATAATTTAATGAAAAATACATTTTCTAAAAATGTGTTGTGCAGTATTTTATCAGACTGTCCAATAATGATGTGAAATGATGCTATCACTGGCTGATATTCACTTCAGACAAGGGTGGGAGTTTTCCCAACTAAATAGCTTGACTTAAGGTTGCAAACATTTTTGCAAAAGAGAAGAAATTTTGAAGTACTTAGATTTCTAGAAAGCCTTTGACAAGGTCCCTTACCAAAAGCTCTTAAGTAAAGATAAGGGATGGAATAAGAGGGAAGGTTCTCTCATGGACTGCCTACCGGTTAAAAGATAGAAAACAAAGGGTAGGAATAAATGGTCTGTTTTCAGAATGGAAAGAGGTACCTAGTGGTGTCTCTCAAGGTTTTTTCCTTGGACCAATTCTATTCAATATATTCAGAAATGGTCTGGAGAAAGGGGTAATCACTGAGGTGGCAAATTTTGCCGATGATGCACAATTGCTCAAGATAGTAAAGTCTACAACAGACTGCAAAGAGCTTCAAAAGGATCTCACAAAACTTGGTGAGTGAGCAATGATATGGCAGATGAAATTCAATGTTGATAAATGCAAAATAATGCATATTGGAAAACAGAGTCCCAACTGTGCAAATAAAATGATGGGATCTAAATTAGAGAGAAACCTTTCATAGTGGATAGTACTATGAAAACATCCATTCAATGGGCAGTGTCAGTCAAAAAAGTAAACAGTATGTTAGGAATCATTAAAAAAGTGATGCATAAGAAGACAGAAAATATATTTCCTCTATATAAATCCATGGTATGCCAGCATCTTGAAACTGTGTGCAGATGTGATCATCTCGTCTGAAAAAAGATACTTTGGATATGGAAAAGATTTGGAAAAGGGCAACAAAATTATGAGGGGTATAGAACGGCTTCAATATGAAATGAAATTAATAAAATAGATTTGTCATCTTGGAGAAGAGATGACTAAGGGGGGATATGATAGGGATCTATAAAATCATGACTGGTGAGGAGAAAGTAAATAAGGAGACGTTGTTTATTCTTTCCCCTAACACAAGAACTAGGAGTCACCAAATGAAATTAATAGGCAACAGGCTTAAAGCAAAGAAAATGAAGTTTTTCTTCACAGAATGCACAGTCAGCCTGTGGAACTCCCTGCAAGATGATGTTGTGAAGGCCAGAACTTTAACAGGGCTGAGAAAAGAACTAGATAAATTCAGGAGGATAAGTTTATCAATGGCTATTAGCCAGAATGGGGAGACCAGAATGGGGTCTCTAGCCTCTGTTTGTCAGGGCTGGGAATGGGTGACAGGGGATGTATCACTTGATGATTTACCTAGTTCTGTTCATTCCCTCTGAAGCACCTGGTATTGGCCAGTATCTGAAGACAAGATACTGGGCTTGATGGACCATTGGTCTGCCTAGTATGGCCAGAGTTGGTTTTGGTATTCAATTAACTGAGCTGACTCCATATGGACATATTGACTCACTTGCTCACAAAGGGTGGCAGTTCTCTAAGGGCTGCTCTCTGTTGTAGCTATGTGTAGGAGGGCCCCCAAATACCTTATTGAATTTTAGAGGGATAGTGGGCTTACTGGGAAGCCCCAAAATCACAGGAGAGCAATCTATTCATCAAAGATGCTAAAGGGGGCATAGTAGGCCACTGGCCCTTCCCTACAAGAAGAGAACATCAAGTAAGATTGGCCAGGCAATTACCATACATTAAGATTAAGATTGGTAGATAAATTGGTAGCTGAGTGGCTCCCCTGGGACCCCAGTCACATCATGACACCTGCCTTTCACATACTACTTAGGGTCAGCTGTGCATGTTTGAGTCAGAGATGGTCTTGATCTCGTTCTCTCCCTATTCACTTTGGGGTGTTTACTACCTCTGAGGATACTGGACTCATGGAGTCCTTGTGCACTGGTATCTCAAAGCCATGGATGTGTTCCCAAGCAGTATCTCTCCCACTTATGCTGGGCAGAACACAGCCCATAGTGTGAATACACTGGTGAGATCCTGATGGGAAACCTGATGACTTATCTGCTGATACACCCTAAAAAAGTTGCTGTGCTGCCAGTCACTAGATTAATTATTTTTAAAAAATCTGTTCAAAATTGAAGTTTGAGGTAACATGTCACTTCTGCTGGTGAATGCAGGATCCAGTACAAGTTCCCTTTTTATTTCTGATGAAAGGACCAGAGTGCATACATCCCAGACCTCTTCATTCCCCATCTGATTTGATGTACACTTAGGTGGGCAAAGCATATGTGTTTGTACCTGATAAATTATAAAGGTATATGTGACTTTGTATGTTCCTCTAGCTATTCCTTTATTCGTGCCACAAACCAAAATTACTGATGACTGCTAAGGTACTACTGTTGTTTAATATTTCAAATATGTAAAATTTCAAAATAATGAAATTTGACATTAGAATGGAATTTCCAAACTCATCTCTATCTCTATTTCTATCTATTTGAATACTGAGGGTCCAGGAGCACTTCATATAGTAGTTTAATAACCGAATGCTATCCATATCCTAAGTATAAATCATTCTGTTAGATCAGGTATCAAATAGCATATATGATAGTGGTCATCTAGAAGTGTTATTGTTCCACAGTGGAGCTAAATAGCCCATGGGGAATGGAATTGGAGTGAATTTCATGGAGAACTATAAAGAAATCCCACATCTCTATGAAGCATAACATTTTTGATGACCATTACTGGCCTTAAGTTGACAATATTGTCTATGTTTACTTTTGCAAAGACATATAATGGGTGGAATGCAGAGGTGAATTCCAAAGAAATATCTAAGCAGAAAAAAATGCTTTTTTTTGCTTGTATAATCAATTATTTGTGGACCAGCAAATGGTAATGAGTGAGAGGGAATGGATCACTTGATGATTAGCTGTTCTGTTATTTCCCTTTGGGGCACCTGGCACTGGCCACTGTCAGAAGACAGGATTCTGGGCTTGATGGACCCTGGTCTGAGCCATAATAGCCATTTTTATGTTAATTTGGGTCATTTTTATTATTCAATACTTAAGCTAGCAGAGCAGGCTATACTTGACAAGCTATGACTTCTATGTACCTTATATTTGCATGCATATATATTTTACATTATAAGCAGACTATTGACATTATTTAAGGTGTCAAAGAATAACATTGCATTACTAGGGACTTTTATCATTTAACTTGGATGAGAAGACAAATATATAATTTAGTACAGAAATGGCAAACTTGAATGCTTTAAAAATATTTACTACTCAGTACAAAAAGCTACATTAACACATCGGACTGTTTGAGAACTTGAATGCACGTCAGTCAGAAGATCCAATGTAACAGTTCTATAATAACCACAGCTACCACTCATGTAGAATTTAAATCCATGCCTAAAACATAGAGTGTCCACAACTGTATTCTCATTGGTAGACTGGGCCTGTTTAATGGTAGAGACATGCATCAATTCCCAATAATACATACCTGGGAACTCCATTAAACACTCACAAAAATATCTCTATGGTTATTATGACTAAGGAGCAACATTACCAGAGAGTTACAAAGTTACCACATGGGATAAGAAGTGAACAGGAAGATAAGAGAGGAAGGAGCAAGAGGCTGAAGGTAAAACTGACAGTTTAATCTGCTTTCTCTCCCAAAGTGCAACCCGACCTTTTAGCAGTGTTTTGTAGCCCTTTCAGCCACTTTCAGCTGGCTTCCTAATGTGAAAACCATGCTGTGAGCTTGTTTGATATTCCAAATTATATTTAATAAAAGAAAGTGAATTGAAAGCAGCTCTTATGCCATAAACCTCTACCGAAAGGGCAGCTAAGTTTCTCAGAGTTATGAAGGGCAATCAAGGTTATAAATATTTTCTAAAAAGGTGAGAAAGCTTTAGGGAAAACAAAAACATAACCATAAATATAATAAAAGTAGTAGAGAAAATGTGTATAAAACTTTGAACTTTCTCTAAGTCTCTTAGTAAGAGCTACTTTTCACTGTAGAGGAATAGTTTGCACAACCTTTCCTAAACTAACCTTTTAAAAGTTGTTTTAAAATATAAATTAATAAGTCATGCTCTAATAGACATCACAGGCTATACTTTAGTAAGCTATTGGTATATACTGGGAGTTCATTGTTATTGAAACCTGAGTGCCTTCAAATTCCCAAGAATTGCACCAATAGTTAAACAATGCACATGCTGGAGTGCTCTATTATATGCATGTTGTATATTTTGTTTTGTGGCATACCCCCTCACCCATGAAGCCATTTCATAGTTGCTGAACTGTGGCCCAAGTTTCTGAAATATGACCAAATTCTCTGTCCTTTGCTAACTAAAGAAGCCTTCATCCCATATTTGTCTGTTGCCAATTAATGGAGGCTTCTTCAGATCATTGACTCCGCCACAAACTAAGGAATTAATGGCTCCTCTCATTTCTCCATGGTCCGTCCATTCTCTATTCCTGTCTGCCCAGTGCCACCCATCAAGATCTGAAGTCACCCCTAAGGTGATGGCTATGCTGCTGAAATGACCAGTTGCTGTAGTTAGTGACACATTCCCATCCCCAGACTGCCTCAACTGCTGCTGCTATCAGCTTAGTTAGTAAAGGAGCTAGGATAAGGTTATTTTCAACACCAATATAGAAAGTGTAACAGATCTAGTAGGTCTTGGTATCTATGTGGAAAATAGTTTTGTTCCATTTACACTAGCAGTTAAATAATTTAAAACCACAGTTTATAGAAAGCCAGTAAGGACTGGCTGCTGATATGAACCAAGTCATTTTCATAATGTAGACAGGCCAAAAGATACTTAACTTTCTTTCTCTGTGTATGTGTGTGCATGAGAGAAAGCGAGTGAATGCTAGTGTTTGAAAATGGACTAGCTGTTACTGCTGACAAGGTAAAACAGTTTCTTTCAGAGGGGACACAATTAGCAATGAGTTGTTTTTCTTGCAAATATTAGTGGTTTAGGAGTCTCTGTTCTGATAATGTTCTTTAATGGCTATAAGGTAAAACAACAGTGAACTGAGGATTTAAAGGATTAAAAGTCTTTCACTTCTTGCACCAAGGCAGAGTGGCCTCCATCCAGACTGGAGAATGAGGGAGCACTACGTCCCTCCTGAGTGAATAGAGCTGAATCCACCCTGCCCTGCTTGCTGGAAGTACAGGGGTGGTATGGGGCAGGAAGCATAAAGAGATGGTCATGCAGCTCAGTTTGGGTGGGGGTGGAGCCAGCAGAGGCGACAGACACCTCTGCTCTGCTGCAGTGCCCAGGAGCTGAATCTATGCTTTGCCACACCCTGCTCCTGGAGTAGACAGACACAGACAGGGGAGTTGCCAAGATTATCATCAGCCTCTAAGCAGAGGAGCCCAAGGTACCAAACCCCAGGGGAGATAGGAAGTAGTCAAGGGGCAGCTGACATCTGGGCAGCTACAGGGCCAATCACTTCTAGAGTGTAGTTGGATCCATGCTGACCCACTGACAGGGTTCTGAGCTGCGCCGTGGTGGATTTTGCGATGGGAAAGGCTGCATCTCCCCACCTTAGGCCAGGAGACCTGTGACACTTGAATAGCCCTGCTAGCACCCTAGACTACCTGCTGGGTGCTCAAACTCTCTGGAGCCCTATAGAGAGTGTGAGTCTGAAACTTGAGAGGGTGTATATTTGCTGGCCTCCTGAGCCCATAAACCCAGGCATGTTCTTTCCTCTGCTGGGACACTTAGGCTGCTGCCTGCTACTAGCTCAGCCCTGCCCAGAGGGTAGGGCTCTAAACTGTTCATAGCTGTCAGCCCTATTGTAGGGCCACGAGCTGGAGACTCCACAGGGTGCTGCCCTTCCCAGGGGCAGGGACAAGGGCCCCAGACTGTTCTTGTGTGTTTGCATCTGTCAGAGGGGCCCAGAGCTCTAGACTGCTTATGGCTCAGACCTAGGGGTGCGACCCAAGGCCGAAGACTAAACCCCAAAGCAAGGAGGCAAAGCAGCCTCCCCTCCCCACCTTGGAGAGCGAGGGAGCACTACAGTTCACCTTCTGCTTAGATTGTTAAAGTCCACAGAAAGGTGTAATAAATAATGTTCTGAATGTGACTTTCAGATTGTAAGATTGATAATAAAGTAGGATGTGAGCCTGAGATTTTATTTCCAAGAGGCCTATTGCTTTCATATTTCACAGTGCCAATGTCCTTATGTGTCTGATTAGGATGGCCATTTCTGCTGATCAGAGGTAAGCGAGGTATATAACGTGATCCCCTCAGGGAATATATGACAAGTACACAGAAGTGACAGCCACAAATGAGATGATTGAGTTCAAATATTAAAACAGAAGAAGCTATTTTATAGTTCTGGTTCCATCTACATGCATGGGCAAAGTTGAGTGTGGGGCTTTGGGAGGATGATGGATGTTATAAGATTGCACCACAGCATCTTCTCTTAGGATCAGAAAGAAGAGATCACAAACTGGATCATGTCCTTGAAATGAAAGCCAATGGAATTTTTAATCTCTCAGATTGAATTTTAACATCATAGATTTTATTTTTTATTTTAGAATGATATCTGATCTTTTAGCTCCTTTTTATAAGCAGTCCTATCTTCTGAGTCTGAGGCACAGGATGGAAATTAATGCTATTGTGGTAGGAACACTCTCAAGATGAATTGCACAATAATAATCCTGCTCACTGTCATTAACATTTGTACATAGCCTTTATGGCATATATTAATTTTATGTGTTACAAAATATATTAACACCTTGTTTATGGACGACTTCATAAATAGGAAAAAGGCTAATCTCTAATATTGCACCATCAGTCTTTACCAAAACCTGAGACCTACATAGACATGTAATCACAAGAATAACAATAAAACTTAAACCCTCTCTTTCCATTAAACATTTCATTATTTTATCATTTGACACTTGTAACACTCTAACAAATCTCTTAGATATAGTTTATTATGGAGCTCACTGAAATATATGAGTAAAAGTGTTATATTTGTAACAAAACAAAAGTTTTCTTCCACATCCTAAGACATGAACAATTCTACTGTAAACTGTTGGTGTTTTTCATGTGAAATGTTTGAATTAAACAACATTGCTATTTTAGATATAAGATGGCATACAGAATTACTGTTACATCTCTCATTATCCTCACTGCATTTTCCATGGGAGGATTCTGATATCCTTCCTGATCCTACTCCTAGACTCAATCATTTCAATGGGACTGCTCCGATAGTACTGTATTATCTATAAAACTATTATGTCAGAACTGTACTCAGTCTCACCTGCTTCTCACTTTAATTGAGGGGTTCCAAATGACCTCTGGAATTGGTCTCACTGCCACTGCAAAAGAATGAGGGTCTTTCTTAAACGCAAATAATGAGTGACAACAACTTAATAAACTCTTGATCTTAGAAATCTATCACATATATGACATATAATCACTTACATGGTTATCATGGGCTGATTATTTCTCCTACTTTTCTTTAAGAGCTTTCTGCATCTCCTACACCTGCATAAAAGCAATTCAAGCTGTTGGTCAATTCAAATCCTTCAAATTCCAGTATTCAATCATATCAAATTCTATAAAAGCTATTAAATAAGAAATAGAGATTTGGGAAAGGAATTATGAAGTGACCCAACACTCAACACAAACTCATATGAAATCCAAACATTCACAATAATCCAAATTCATTAACAGCACCAACCTCATTCATATCATATGTCTTTATATGGGGCTAAGAGGGTATCAGAGAAACTATTTTTATATTTTCCTTCCCTTTTAAAATTGTCATTTCATCTGCTGTAATTCAAAACAGACATCAAAGAATGGGAGTCCTTAGGGTGATATGCAGCGTTAAATCTTGCCATAATAAACTGAGTAATAGTAATTTAAGAGGAGATGAAGCTGGTCTTTAAAGAAAAATCAGAATGTAAAGAAAACATTGTTTTAGGAGTGAGAGGTTTGCTCTCTGGAGAAACATGTTCTTTTTTTCTCTTTTCCGTCAGCAGTTGTTTTTTTCTTCTGTATAATAAATAATAAAGAGAGCACAGTAGACATTAGTTTGCCAGCCTTCAACAGGTGTTATGGCACAAACGCCTAACAGTTGTTCTTTTTTTGGTGTGGGACACAGCTGCTAATATTTGCTTCCTTTTTCCCACCATCCTCCACTATTTGAACCCCCCAAGAATAAGTCCCTTAGTCCCAACCACCTGCTCTTTGAGTTTCAGGGTTAGCATCTTACAGCTGTCTCTTTCTACCAGTCTCTAGCCAGACAAACTCATGGGAACCAATATGGGAAAGGAAGTGAAGAAAGTACCAATTAAATGAAAACAACAACAAAAATTATGAAAAGTAAGTTTTATATTAAGAGAATTTGGAGAATAAAAAACCATTGTGTCTTCACAATATGCACACATGTAGCATCCTGGAACTCTTTGCGGAGTGAGTCATTGGGGTGCTGAACATACTTATTTTGTACAGTGAGGCACTGTAATCAGCTCAGACCAACTGTATGAATAGAAAATAATTACTAGAGATGGGATTGATTCTTTTTTTAGCTGCCCCAAAGTGCAACCTGTTTCAGGGGTAGAGCAAAGTGCTGTGGCGTGTGAATCTTGATAGTTTTTCCATCACAAAGTTATTCATAGAAATCAGATGTCTTGGCTCTTGTCAATTTCAGCAAAGGCAAAAGTAATAAAATGTGAGTATTGTGATCAATGCATACGGCTCTAAGGAGGAGAAACTGTCAAAGAGTATATGGAGCACTAATTATTAAAAAGTATCAGAAAAGATAAACTCTGAGTTGTACTGTTCTTCTCAAGATGGAAGGAATATCAGGTTTTCTAGATCATTGCTCTAGCAAGTTGAATAACAATTGTGGCAGCCTCTAACTTTAACAGTAGACTTAATTAGTTATATAGCAATGTAATGTAACCATACTCTGTAGTAATAATGTATTTTCTTATACTGCATATAATAGTCCTCCACTTGAGAATTAAACAATTAAAAACTGCTATTTGGTATCCCATACTAATTGTAGTTTTTCCTGAATATGCAAGAATGCAGGAGAAAATGTGGATAAACATATTTATTATATTTTTATTACTTCATAAATATAAAGCTAATGGAAAATAAATTGTAGCTATGTACAGAATTTGTATGAAAAATGTAAAACTATTTTTCACTTACAGCTCCCTGCAGAAATGCTGTTTTCTGTTTTTTAAATTTTGTTGGGTTTTTTTTTTCTGCTATTCTACTTTTAACCTGTCTGATTAGAAAGAGAAAGAGAGTGTAGTTTAAGCTGCCTGGAAAATTTCCTACAATGCACACTTGAGTTCAAACAAGATCATTTAGATCCCAGTCTTTATCCCCTTGAAATCAATGCCTGACCTCCCATTGTCTGTAATGGGAGAAGGATATATATATTCCAAACTTATTCCAAATGACTGTGTTAGATAAACAGATTAGATTACTTTTTGTTTACATTTTTACATCAAGAAAATCTCCATCCCCGAATGCCTCTCATGTGAAAGAATATACATGACCATTTTTATTCAAATGCCTGTGAATAAAATAAACACCAACTTGACTAACTCCCATAATTACAAGAGCAACAGGTGAATATGCATCCAGGCTGCCAAAACCAAAGAAAAACCTCTCTCTCGCTCTTATTTACTTTTCCTTTTTGTTCTATAGTTTTCATCCAAATATTGGATACTGTACTTTCTTCCTCTTGTTCATTTTATGAATACTTAACCATGTGAAATATTTGTTCATTTCAAGAGGAATTCCCTTTGGTTTCAAAAAGAATAAAAAAAAAACAATTTCAGAGCTTAACAGGGGAGAGTTGGAACCTCTGTACTTGCTCAATCAATTTTATCACGGCAAAAAGCATTTTAACGATTCCTTTGTCTACATAATCACTTGCAACACAGCAGAAAAATTCCATTCCTACTAAAGTAAACTTAGAAGAGCTGGACAATCAGCTTGAAGTCACACTTAAAAATGTTTTAAATGCTTTTAAAAATGTAAATTAAGCTTTAATCACCATAGCAATGAAGTTCAATATTCCCAATGGGTAAATCAGTTTCAAGTGTTATACTGACTGTTGGTCTGAACTTTTAAAGCACTACTCTGTAGGTTTCCCCAGAGTTGTAGTGCCTGGTGTGGAGCCCATTAGATTCAGTGAAATGGTCATACCAGCTGAAAATATAGCTGTTAGCCTGAAGGGTGTATTGACATACAAGGCACATCAAATGTTATACACACCTACATTATTAATTGTTAAGTGCCATGGGAGTGCACAATGCCACTGAGAATGTACCAAGTACTTTCCCTACTCAAAGGAAATTACAGGAAGAAATAGAGTTAAAGAGTGCAGCATTTCTGAATGAAGAAGGAGATGAAGGGAGTTTCACCTTCCAAACATAGGGGCTGCATGTAAAAAAGTTTGGAGAACAGGATGAGAGAAGAAAACAAAAGAGACATTAAGCCAGGTAGCTTGGAAAAGGAGCTGTCATCTTAAAGAATTATAGGAGGAGATGAGAACTGAAATGGGAAGAAGCAGAATTGTTATGGGCCTTGAAAGTGAGAACAAGGACCTAAAATTGTAATGCAAACAGGCTAATGGAAACCAGAGAATGGCTTTAAAAGAGGGATTAATTCAGTCAGTGGCAGAAGAAGAATAAAACTTTGACAGCAGCATTTTTGGATGAGTTGAAAAAGAGCAAGCTGGGAAGCAGAGTATTAAAACAAGCATAGTATATGACATACATGTGGGAATAATTTTGGTAAGAGAAGACAGAGACCTTGAGTTATGCTGCAACTAATCATCGATCTTAGATTCTGACTAGTGTAATCCAACAGGCATTTCCTATATTACAATTAGAACTACTATTGTCAGGGAGCATTCATTACATGAAGTGCTTGATTCTGGTCTCACAACAGAATCAGGTCCTACAGTATGTACACATACTACCACAGTACAAATTATTAAGATGAAATCATACTTCTGGGATTTCCACTGCTGAAAGAAACATGCATATATGGATACTCACTGATATTGAAGAAATCCATAATACCAGTAATGTCCTTTCTCAAGAAGTTCCCAAGCTGTCTGTATCAGAAATGTGTTTACCTGAATATTCCAATAGCCAGCTCAGAAGTGAAATTAGAAATGTACGAGGGTGCATGGCAGAAACAGATGAAGAAAAGAAGTTCTAAAATGGCTTCAGATGCCCTATATATGGTGCCATGATAGTGTAGTGTTGAACTATGTGTCAAATGGGTTTTGGGTCAGCAATATAAATCTACCCACCAACATGAAAATCAGGTAGCCTCAGATAATTGGGCTTTTTTTGCTAGATAAATAGATATAGATATAGATAACAGTTGTAAGGTTGATTTGAATACATTTTCAACTTCTGGAAATGAATAGAGTGATCTTTTATGCTTTAAAATGAATAGTAATTAATAACTTTAGAACCAAAACTGAATGTAAAACTTCTATGGCTTTCAAATGATGTGCCAAAATTGACCTTTACTTTTGTTCTGGGGCTCCTAAAACTAAATAACATTCAGAATGATTGGCATCCTATCATTATTTTGTAAATACTTGTATAAATGGTTCTTTTAAAAGTGCTAGTATCTACAAGAAGCATACACAATAATACTGTAGTCTAGAGTATATAGTTTTGTCTAGGTCAATTGTTTTAAACCTACTTTAAAAATCACTCTTTTTTCTTTCGTGCCTTTGATTGACTGCCTGGCTCTCTTTAGAACTCCAGATGAATACAGAAGTCACTAAGGGCTTTACTGGGAAAATAGCTTCAAGTGGGATTTGATTTTTCAAATATACAAAGAAAACAAAATATTCTTGACTACTTCAAAAATATTGTTTTCAAGCTGATGTTGCAAAGCTAGTCCTCTTGCTAGTTTACAGCTCACTGACTCCTAATTAACTGCTTATAAATGGAATTTCCTTATGTAAATCTGTATGTACACATCTGTAGATTCCAATGCATGATGTAGATTCCAATGTAGATTCTGTTGTGATGTCTGTATATTCTTTACAAAAAGATAATTTAAACAAACTGCAAAATATGAATGGTTCTTGTAATGAAAAAGCTTTCACACCAGATATTTACACAAGAGAAACACTAGAAAGATGGCTGGTATTTGGTGCTTTTAAGAAGAGAAGGGCTCCCCAGAAATAAGCAAGAATCTTTAGTCAGGTTTTCTGAATATTAGCTAGACTCTAGGGGTATGTCTACTCTGCATCTGGTATTCCAAAATAGCTACCCCACGTCTACACAAGTCACCCGTTATTTTGAAATACTTTTTGAAATAACGGGCTCGCTATTTTGTCATCCTGGTAAGCCTTTTTGCACAAGGGATAAGGAATAGCTCGAAATAGCGTGTTATTTCAAAATGTGGTGCTGTGTAGACGCGCCAAATTTCAAAATAAGCTATATCAAAATAGATTTGAGATAAGATACGCAAAGTCAGGGGTGGGAAACCGTTTTTGGATCGGGGGTCACTTACCCACAAAAAGTCAGTCATAGGCCTCACATAAGCGAGAAGAAAAAAAGATACAAAACAAAAACAAACACACAAACCAACCAGAAAACCCCTCCCTGATGTGGCCCCTTACTGAGAAGGAGAAAAACACTCCCCACATTTCCCTTGCACACCAGAGCCTGGGGGACTCAAGCTGGTAGATTTTGTGTGCTCCAGTCTAGGCTCCCCAATGCTGAGGGGGAGCCCTGAGCCTCAGGGGTCAGAGCCAGGCAAGCCAGGGGATGGATTCAACCCCAAAGTCCAAGGTTTCCCACCTCTGCTCTAAGTAATGTATCATGTTAATATTTCATTTTAACTTTGCTTTAATCAAGAGGGTTTTTTTAAACAAATCATATATTATAACAGATCACATAAGGCTGATATTACCTCAGCTGGTATTAATTGTCATAGCTCTATGGATTTCAACGCCATACACCATAAGATTGCTTGCCTAAGAATAGTGGGGAACATATATTCCAAAAATAAAAAATGAATATAGTTTGTACTATGGTTGCCCTTAAAAATATCTCATTCACCTTTTAACTAGACATCATCATCTAGTATTTGCAGTATTCCTATGTCAGGATTTTTCAAATGTAAGTTATAGGCATATTTTAATAGAGAGATAGTATCATTGACCTCTCTCTCCTTCTATTCACAATTGTGCAGATCACCTCCTATCCCATTAGTGACCATCTCTGTGGGAATCACAACACTTGCTTATATGGAAAGCAATACTGTATTAGGAATTAATTTTTAACTCCTTTAATGTGATTGGGCTGCTGATAGTAAAGCGAAGAACCAGCAACATGTAACCAGCCAGTTTTCTGGGCCTCCAGTGATTGCTAGATCACAGATTGACAACTGCTACCTCAGGTATTCCCTAAACTCAGTGTATAAAAGCAAAGGGAACACTGAATACAGTACAGTAATGGCCACTGGCCATAAGAAAAAATTCTGTACAATTTAATGGTGACCTTTGCCTTCATGGACAGATATTTGTACTGTACTTCTTATAGCTGCCCAAATTATCAAATCTGCCACAATTTTTTTTTAGAAAGGATCTCTTTAAAAGGTATTTCTATTAGTCAGACTTCTTGTCTGTTGTTGTCAGAATATAAATGGATAAATAATGTTACAAGATGGGTGATCTTTCTTTAGCCAAAACAATAAACAATAAACAAAACAGTGTGACACAGAGAGTCACTAATGCCAATGGGCAAAGGGTTTGCTGGACCAAATAAACTCATTACACCTAATGATATTTGTCCATGAAGGGTAGTGTGTGGGGCTCTACTGAAAGCTTGTAACTGATCGGTACTCATCGTCATTGTGAGATGTCTGTATGGGTAATATCTGAGGAATAATGTAACTATATTGAAAACTATGCCTTATGGTCTTGAAGTGAAAGTGAGTCACCAGGGAATCATATGTCTTGGTGATGACCCATTCAAATGGGAGGGAGCTGTCACCCTTCCCTGGCTAGCTAATTATGTAATGTATTGCTCAATTGTCTATCTTTGTAACAATCTAGAAAAGTCAATGGAAAAACATCAAGGATAAACTTGAAACATTGGAAGCACTTGGATGTAAGAAGGAATAATATGGCAGTGAAGGGATTGTGAATAAAGACAAAGAGTGACTCAGTGTATCACAGGGTGAAGACACTCTGAATCCATTCACCAAGGAGACACCTTGCTGTCAGGGGGTGTTTCATAAAGGTTCGGTCCTAGTTCCTCGGAATCCAGTCTGCAACAGACTGAATCAAGGCTGGGAGATCAGGTAGAGAATCTAATAAATTAGGGTACGTCTACACTTGCTCCCTAGTTTGAGCTAGGGATGCAAATGTAGTCGACTGAAATTGCTAATGAAACGGGGATTTAAATATCCTGCGCTTCATTAGCATAATCTCGCCCGCACGTTATTCCGCTCAACAGCTGATTTGAACCAGAAAGTGTGCTCTGGGACGCATTAGTTCAAATCAAACCTCTTGGTTCGAACTAATGTTACTCCTCAAAAAATCCCCGCTTCATTAGCAATTTTGGTCGGCTACATTTGCATCCCTAGCTTGAACTAGAGAGCAAGTGTAGACGTACCCTTAGATTGGAAAGTAAAAGTGTAGGGTCTAGTTTATTTTAGGATTTTGTTTTGTATTAAAAAAAATCTGTTTCCATCACTCTCTGTTGTTTCTAGTGGAAACTCTTATCTTTCTTGAATGAACTTTCTTCTGTTTCAATGTAAGTGCCATGTGTTACATAGGAGCAGTGAATTAAGGTAAAACTGGTAAACTCATGTGCACTACATCTATGCAGGCAGAAGATCTTGGATTTCAGTATGTAGCCTGGGGCTGAATATCACAGAAGAACACTTCAAAGGGACCTGTGGAGTGGGGCTCACCTTTTGTTAACCTGCAAGGTATGCAAAGGTCTGGCATAGCCCTGAGGAGAGTGTGTGGCTGGCTAGCAGGATGGTGATGTAAGGGAACCCAACTACCACAGACCAAATTTCCTCTATCTAAAAGCAGGAAGTAACAAAGTGATTCACAGTCTTTGGTACCCCGAGAACTATAACAAACAGCAAGTGAGTTATTATCACTGTCCTTTGGAATAAGATACCTCTTGTTTTATAGGCCTAGAGAGCAGCAAATGACTCCCAGGATTGCAGGACCCACAAGTCCCTGTCAGCATATACCTGAGGCCAGATGATGTATTGCCCCCATGTCAAAGTATCTGAGAATTTATCGAATGCCTTCTTTATTATTTATTTAGTGCCTTGATAGCTGCTAAATGAATTTAAAATACTGTGTGGTGTTGCACTGCATTTTCTCTAGCTTCAATAGAGAGAGGGGTTTTTTTCAACCATTTGGAAAATTTTGCCAAATGTTATTTGGATTTTTTTATTACTAGCAATAATTATGCAAACATTTATCTGAGGAGAGGATGAGCTAATGGGGCTGACTGAGATGGAGGATACACTGAAGGCTGAACTGACGATGGAGTAGAGAATTGATTAGGGGGTCTGTGAAGAGAATTTATTTAGGGTAGTGGGATACAGGAGATTGACTGAGGCAGAGAAATGTTCAGGGACCAGAAAACTGATTGGGAAACCAGGGAGAAAGCACAGGATGGCTTGCTAGCAGAGATTTGATTGAAGTGTGCTTGTGTTGAACTGGGGGAAGAAGAGAATGGATCAAGGGAGAGTATGGATAGATTGTTGGATCCATGAGTTGCTGAGAACAGACGGAACTAGAGGTTGAATTGATGGCACTAGGAGAGAAAGGGAAAAAATGAGGGGGGAAAAGGTAAGGGAGATACTTGAGCACCAAGGTCAGAGGTCATAAGAAAAAATACTAAACACATTTTGGAGAAAGAATAGAATGTTGGGAAAGAGTGAGAAGCCAATACTGCACTGAACTAGAGCAGAAATTGTCTTACCTTTTAGGCATATTAACAATATTTGAAAATGTTCACATTTCTTTTGACCTCTGTGTAAACACAGGGAACAGTCTGACCAGCTGTTCTACTTCACATTTTAGAGTGTTAAAACAAAGGAATTAAGGTTCACTCGAACTGTGAAAATGATGAATAGCTGTAGAATGCAGCTGGCAAACAAGACACAAAGGTTAGATTCAAGTTCACTTCAGAAGTTGTTGCATTTCAATGGTGCATCAAGTAATTCAATCTCTCTCTCTTTCTCTCAACACATCCCAAAAGATGAAGGTTGCAAAATCAACCTTTATGGAGTTAGGTAATACCTGGAGTAAGGTAGCCTGTGTCAAACCCATGAAGTCTCCAGTTTTTCAGAGGCTTGTAACTGGATCAAATGTGTGTGTTCACGGGAACAGCAAAAGGAACATTCCTGACAACGGGGTGACCACTCCTGTGCCTAATTTCAGGTTCTTACTTCAAAACTTTTGGGTGGTAGAGCTATTCAATGAAACAATTATAATTATTTTTTTCACATGGCCAAAACAATGTATTTGGGTTCTTGGAAACAGCTGAACCACTTTATCTCTCTTTAAAAGTCTGCCAGATACAAACAACCACTATGAAAATTTTCAGCTCAAATAGTTTACTTTTGGAAAAGTTATAAGGAACTGAAAACAGGATCTTATAAAGAACAATGTCAGGCAGCTTTAACTATAGGTTTGCTATCTGTACAGCCTGTAATTTATATCAAATAATTCCTTATCAGTTGAGTTACTCTTTAAATACATCTATCCAGATCTATCTGTATCTGTCACATTCATGATGTTGCTGCTGTGATATAAAGTTTATGTATCATGAGTATGGAATGACTGTATTTCTCATTAGTGGTAAAGCACATCAAATAAAATATCTCTACCATACTAACATGACCATGCATTCTGTAGATGTAGATGCAAACATCAAATGAAAGTGATTCTATGAAGGTTTAAAGGAGTTTTAAAAACACTATATATTTTTAAATGATGATCATGTGATGTTATAATGATGTTATGACCTTTGGCTAAACAGAAGAATTTTTCATTCCTCTACCTAGTCAAAGGTCATAACATCATTGAAATTTCTGCTTCTTTAGCTATGGGACTATTCCAAAAAGGTTACAGTATTTTTTTCTTAACAAATGGAAAAATGAATTTTTCACCATTGTCCTCATACTCAAAATGACTGAGCAGCTTTTGTTCAGACCCACAAAGATATCACCAGCAGGCAAAGACAAATCATGGAAAATTTCAGTCCAAAATTTGAAATTTTTAGAGATTTTTTAGAGGCCAAGAACATAGTAAGAGCCAAAGAGAGATTGAAAGTTTATGTGGAATAAAAGACTATCCAGACTTATAGTCTTATATTATAAGTTAGGAAAATGGATTGTTTTTTGTGACTGCCTTCAGTGCATTGGTGTAAACACACTGCCACAGCCTTTGCACTTAAACAGGTGACCAGTTCATCAACCCCAGCCTGAATGAGTTCTGCTAGTCTAGTACTGAAATAAGGAATGACTGGATAGCAGTAGCAAAGTCCTTATCCTAAAGTAAGCATCCCAGTTTACTGGCCAGTTAACTGAATTGAATTGGCTGGCAAAGCATGTTGGATTTTTTTCTAGGTAAAAGGCCTCTGTTTTGATACAAGTGTAAGCAGGGTCTGAATCAATGCTTCCATTCCAGCCAGCTGGAATGGAAGAGAAACCCTGGGTGTGTCTATGTAAATACAGTTTGCCCCTGGCTTGCTTAGATGTGTTAGATATTCAGTTGATGGGACAGTGTTTTGCTCACTGAAATTGAATAGTGTTTTGCTCATTGTAATCAACGTGGATGGTGTTGGGTCATAAATTGGGTTAACACTAATTGCAATGTGTGTAATTATTTGGGGAATACAAAAGAAGAAAGTTTGTGCTTAACCTGGAACAAAGGAGAGAGACACTCTCAGTGTAAATAAACTTGGATGGACAGAGGCTCCACTTCAAATCTGTGTGAGCTTAAGAAGGAGGTGGGCAGGATTCTCAGTCAGCAGGCTGCATGCCCTCTAGGTGTGAACTGTAAGACTATTTCAGCCTGTTTCTCCCCACTATTTCAATGATAGAACTAAAGCTAGGCCCCATAAGGAGTGTCTTTTATTATTTAAATTTATTCCAGTGGATGCTGGAATTTCTTGTGGCTGGACTGTGCTTTGGGCTAAGAGCTAAAATCACTAGGTTTGGCCCAGAGCCAAATCCACTGCAAACCAGAAGAAGCAGAGAGCAGAAGATGACTGAGAACTTGGTGGTAGACAAATGCAGCAAGCGGCCAGCAGAGCAGTGGCAGCAGGATAAGCAGCCAGCAGAGTGGTGATGGAGAGGCATAATGAGCGGCCAGCAAGGCAGTGGTGGAGAGATAAGACAAATGGCCAGAAAGGTAGCATCAGAGAGAAGTGAGCAGGTGGACAGCGAGTGACCAGCAAAGTGAGTAAGATACCTCTACTTTCCCCACAGTCAGAATGTGAGGTGAACTCCGAAGATGTACCTCTGAACTCTGGGTCTGCCCTGACCAAGGGCAGTACCTGTAAATGGGGTGAAGGCAAGTGTTGGGCATGTAGAAAGGTACATTTACATTGCTGGACTTAAGAACCTGAGATGAAAAGGACATTGCCCAGCCTACTTGGTGTGGGACTGTTACTCATGGTTTTGGTTATGAACTCTGTTTGTGGTGCTTCCCCAAATTTATGCCTCTTTACTTCACTTCCCTTTTATTAAAAAGTTTATTTTCCTACACTCAAAGGGTATGTCTAGACTACATGGCTCCGTCGACGGAGCCATGTAGATGAGTTTACTAGATATAGGAAAATGAAGTGGCGATTTAAATAATCGCCACTTCATTTACATCAAAATGGTCACCACGCTGTGCCGATCAGCTGTTTGGCGGCACAGCCGGGCAGTCTGAACGCACCGCGGTCGACAAGGGAAGCCTTTGTCGACCGCTCTGGTAAACCTCATTTCACAACAATTATTTAAATCGCCGCTTCATTTTCCTATGTCTAGAAAACTCATCTACTTGGCTCCGTCGATGGAGCCATGTAGTCTAGACATACCCAAACTGTGCTTCTGAGTAGGGAAGCATTGCTTTCCAGGGGTGTTCTGTGAATTTTCCAGCTTACTGGGTGGGGGCTCAAGCCTATTCTGTGTTGGATGGATGCAGAGGAACCCCTAGATATTGAACACTTCACTGGCTGTTGTTGGTGTTACCTGGCAAAAGGGCTACATAAGCAGTGAAGAAGACCTCTTGTTATATCTGCAACGGTCCTCTCCATAAGTTATGAAATTTGGCATATATGTTATATATATAAATATGCATAACTCGAAAGTGATTTGGACAAAACACCTCATGTAACCTATCAATGTTTATGTTACATTCTGCTGGATCTGTACATTCTATTTTGTTGCATGTATAATTTTTGTGTGTAAAGTGAAAAATATGAATTATGACACTGTTTATAGTTTTAAATATGCTAATGAGAGCCATTATTAGTGTATGCCTCCTCTCCGCCCAGCCTTAACGTCTGGGTGATCAACTTAATGACTTGTAAAGAGCCTGCTTTGTCCTGTATGTCCAAAAGTGATTTGACTAGTAAAACATGTGGCCATATCACTTGGTACTGGAATTCCATTTTGACCAGGTAGTTGTCTATGAAAGGGGAATGGAGAACAGAGGATTGCTGCCCCAGGGGAAAGACTATTTAAGCAAGGAGAAGTCATCAGGTTTTTGTCTTTGGCTGATGTGGCACATCCAAAAAAAGAACAGAGGACCCATGTCAGGATAAAAGAGTCTCTGACCTGAAGATTATGGCTAAGACAAGAACAGCTTGTCTGTTTGCAATAAGTTTTAGTGAATTAGAACTCGCCATTCATTTTCTTTTCATTTTAAATTTGAAACTTACTTTGATCTTTCTATTTTCACTTGCAACCACTTACATCCTACTGTTTGTACTTAATAAAACCAATTTTGTTTACTCTCAGTCCCAGTAAATCACTCTTACCTGGGGGGGGGGGGGAAGGTGAGCAACCATTGTGAATTTTTTTCTTTTGTTGTTAAAGGGAGCTTACCTAAATGAACTTTTACTGCATAAAACTTTTACACAAAGACAGATTTAATTGGGGGGTTTGATCCCTTTTGGGGTAGGTTTCCTGGGTGCAGAGCCCTGGAAGTGAATTCTCCTAGAGCTGAAGCGGTTCAGTGACTGCATTGCTTTTCAGGGGGATGGTAACTCCAACTCTGTGCCTTGTCTGGGGAGAGACCAGAAGTTCTGGCTCAGCAGCACAAGCTGGTGGGGGAGCCCCAGAGAGCAAGAAGGCAGGTGTCAGTGGCATAATCAGCACACCAGGTTTTCAATAACCACACCCTGTCACAACATCAGCATGAAAAATCAAGCTTAGGTGTTAGATTTATTCGGAAATATGAATACTTCAGGCAGGTAATGATGAAATTGGCACGTACTTTTAAAAATACCATTTTTAACACTATGGCATAAGTTACATTGTGTGGACCTTAGATCCTGCATTTTGGTGCTTCTTTAACAGAGAATGTATTAACAAATGAAATCCAGATTTTTAACAAGATTTAATTTCTACACGTCACAAGCCAATTAGTATGAATTTTGAAAAGCAGCAATTTAAAAACAGATATTTATTTTCAGTATTAGTTTTCTAAAAAGGAATTCAGTCCAAAAGCAAGAAATAGCTGAGACTTGCTGTTCAAATAACAATTAGCTCAGTTGGGTTAGTCTGTAATTTTGTTTTTATAATCATTATGGTGTTTTAATATAATTCACAGCTGTATAAATAATACTGTTCATAAATAGAACTCATAGGTAAATTAAATTCTAGTTCTATTAACAGACTGTGCTAAATTTTCCACTTCTGTTTGTATGAGGAACATGTATGTCTTGGAATATAAAGGCATCTTTTGTGTTCATGTGATTGTTAAAAGAAAAAAAGGAAACCCATGGGAACCAGGTAATCATTTTACCCCAAATGGTGTATATTTTCAAGCATGACACATGTTACCAAGTATGGAACAAAATCTGCCAGATAATTTCTCCAGTTGTCTAAAACTGACAAAGCAGCTGTGGGAGGAAAAATGTAATAGCAGCCTTGTTTTTATTTCTTTCCTTTTTCTTTCATCACCCTCAGAGGAATTCTTTTTAACTGCATCCACAACGCAATTAAAAGTGGCACTTTTTAAAAAAATGAAAAATGTTCAGTGCAGGAGAATTGAAGAGGCCTAAAACCCAAGCTTTAGAATATGAAGATTCTTATTCTGCAAAGACCTGACAGTAAGACATTGATAATTTTATGGGTTTCATGGTTAGTAATTCCAGATGGTGTGTTTATGCTCAGAATGTGCTCTATGTTTAAATCATTTCAATAAGGACCAGCTTACATCCAAGTACATTCTAATTGATTTGTTTGCAGTAATTTATAACAGTTTAATAGACCCTCATTCACAGAAATAGACTTCCTTAAATGGAATCAAATGAATTTTTTTTAAGGACAATTATATGAGTCTGGTATAATATGCTTCATGGAGCAGAGTTCTGGTTGTAAGCTTGATAACTGTAAATGTACAATCCATGGTTTACAGCATCCTTGCACACACACACACACACACACACACACACACACACACCCTTCCCTCCCTAAAAATAGCATTTGGAATTGCATGGAGAAATTTGCACCGAAATATGATCTGCATTAATGCCATTGTCTTGGTTTCAACTCTGTGAGCCACCATCATTAATCTTAATTAGGGAATCACAATTAAAACACCCACTTTTACTATTTGCAATTAATGCAGGTCCTAATTTGGATTAAAAATTCAAACTGAACCCACAGCCTGCCTATGTGAAAGTGTGTTTGCATAGCTGCCAATACCAATATTGTTTCTTTTACATGGGGAAAGAGCGAGTCCATGACTGAGACAGGACTAATTTGGGTAGACCATGTACATTAATCTTATTCTGGAAGTCAAATTTAACTTTTCAAAACAAGGAGGTCTTTTTGTGGCTTTTCTTGAAACTATGTTCATGTACAAATATCACTGTAATTCACTGATTACACAGTTCAGCGCAGTAGAATAATTTTTTTTTCATTGTGGGGCTTATCTTTTAGTAGTAGCATACTGTGGAATTTAGTTTGAATTTGGCGTGCTTTGGGGCTTCACTGACTATGATGCCCTTGCTTGGATAGAGTGTCATGTATACGTTGAAACATCTCTTCATTAGAGGAAGAGCTTCTGAAAACAGCCAGTGTCAGCTGCAGGCTAAAATGAGCCAATAAAAGATGAAGAGAGAGATTATCCAACCAAGCCTCAAAAACAATGGGCATGTCTATCCTGCATGGTTGTGGTGTGTGGCTCACAGGCCATCCTTACCCATATGCAGAATATGCAACAACATAGGACACCGGAAAATTTGGAGCACCACACACCTGTCTCTTCCTATCCCATTTCTATGGCTCTGCTTCCTCTGGAGAGGATCTAGTTAACTTAAAAGAGCCTGCCAGGCCTATTAGCAGAACACTGAACCTATGAAAGAGCCATTCAAGAGGTAATGAAGACATTTAACAGGCATTTGTTAACCCCAGGTATAGTCTTTGTGACTTTCTGAATTTACTGCAGTGGTCTCCAACCTTTTTAAGCATGAGATCACTTTTTGAATTTAAGTGCAATCCAGGATCTACTTCAAACTCAAACAACCTTGCCCTGTCTCCTTCCCGCCCCTTCTCTGAGCCCCGGCCCCTGTTCATTCCATCCACCCTCCCTTCCCCATCCTCAGGGCCGGCTCTAGACACCAGCAAATCAAGCACGTGCTTGGGGTGGCACATTTCCAGGGGCGGCATTTCCAGGTAAGCAGCCGCCCCCATCAATGCCTGGCCCCACTCCTCCCCACTGATTTTAAAGGGCCGCGGGGAGCTCGGCTCTGGCTGCATGTCCGCGGGAGCTGGCTGAGGAGTGCGGCATGGCCAGGCTCCGCCCCGCCACACCGGCTCCAGTCCTGCTGTGGCCCCAGCTCCCTTTGCAAGAGACTGCTCCCTGCCGGCTGCCTGGCTCGCTGCGCCCGCCCCGCCCCGTGCCCCTCTGGCTCCATGCCGCCCATTCCCTGCACTGCCCCTTTGCCCCACACCCTGCTCCCTAGTCCCCCTGCTCTCCCTGTTCCCTGCGACTCTCTGACTCTGTGCTGCCCTCGTACCCTGCACCCTGCTCCCCCCAATCCCTATGCCCCTCTGGCTCTGTGCCACCCCTGCACCCCGGTTCCTATGCCCCTCTGGCTCTGCACCCTCTCTGCACCCCGCAGCCCCTTTTCCCTGTGCCCCTCTGGGTCTGTGCCCCCCATTCCCTGCACTGCCCCTGGACCCTGATCCCTCTACCCCTCCCGTTCCCCGTGTCCCATTCCCCATTCCTCCCCTGCACCCTGCTCCCCCCAATCCCTGCATCCCTCTGGCTCTGTGCCTCCCATTCCCTGTGCCACCTCTGTACTCCCCACACTGTTCCCCACACCCCTCTGGCTCTGCGCACCCCAGCACCCCAGTCCCCCTGCTTCCCCCGGTCCCCATGCCCCTCTGGCTCTGCGCTGTTCCTGCACCCTGCTCCCCCTGTGGGTCGGGAGTGAGGGGTGCTTGTCCATAGGGAGGGGCTGGACAGGGCAGGGAAAAGGCTGTTGTGACCCAGCAGCGAGTGAAAGGGGAGGAGGAGTTTACTTGAAGCGCCTTTGCCTTAATGGAAATAAATAATTAAAATTATATTAGCTATTTATAGGGCTAAAATGCCGGGACAAAAACGAAAACAAAACCAAAAAACATTGCAAAGTGCAAACATGTGTAAAAGCCAACAAAAAAAGGGGGGAGTGGCCAAAAATTTTTTTGCTTGGGGCGGCAAAAAACCTAGAGACGGCCCTGCCCAGCCTCACTCACTTTTATCACACTGGGGGCAGAGGGTTGGAGTGCGGGGGAAAGGGATGCATATTCATTAAATGTAAGGTTCTGAACTGAACCTCGGCAGG
This sequence comes from Rafetus swinhoei, assembly GCA_019425775.1. NCBI lineage: Eukaryota > Metazoa > Chordata > Testudines > Trionychidae > Rafetus > Rafetus swinhoei. The sequence continues at coordinate 65,449,111 of CM033427.1, forward strand.
GAGTTGAGGTGCAGGAGGTGGTTCAGGGGTGCAGGCTCTGGGTGGGAGTTTGGGTGCAGGGGAATTCAGGGCTAGGGCAGAGGCTTGGGGTGCAAGAGGAGTTCAGGACTGGGGCCAAGGTTCAGAATGGGAGTTTCAGCTGGGCACTGCTTACCACAGGTGGCTTCTCGGTGGTAGTGCAGGGGGGCTAAGGCAGGCTCACCCCTACCCTGGCCCTGTATCACTCACAAAAGCAGCCAGCAAACTCTCTCCATCCCTGCCCCCATCTGCTCTGTGGAGATGGGGTACAGGATGGGGGAGGGGCACCCTGACATTAGCACCTCTCCTCCTCTTCTTCCCATGCCTGCACAGCAAGCAGGAGGCTTCCAGGGATGGGGGGGGCACCTCCAACGTAGAGGGCAGGAGCAGCACAACAGTGCTAAGAGGGGCAGATGAAGTGCTGGCACAGGATAGCCTCCCGGACAAACCTGTCAGGATCACCTGTCAAAGGTTCCAAGATCTTCCAGTAGATTCCGATCTGTAGGTGATCACTGATTTACTGTGTTAGTCTATAGGACCTTAGTTTAAAATTTGCTTTAAAACTATTGCATTAGTTTGTAGCTGAAGATTATAAAATAACATCTCTAAAAAACTGTAACCCTTTTCCCTCCAGTTTGTCATTGGGGATAAGGACATTAGTTTAATAGTACTTCATAGGGCCCCAAAAATTCTAAGGACGTCCCTGGTAGCTTATGTACTCTTGTAGCTCCACTTGCATGGGTCTTAGTAGCAGGGTAGACAATGAGGCATGGCTTAAGCTAGCAAGAGTACACACATCTGAAGGGTATGTGTATGTACCCCAGTACATATCCTACACACTCTCTATTCACCAAAGACACACTCTGCCTTCCTGTCAACACTGATATTTTTAGCCTTGTAGTGTCCTCTGCCTTCCAGCTACTGGAGCCTTACTCCCCTGCAGGAAAGAACTCCAGCAGCAGAGGGAGTCTCTGTCAGCTCCCTATTGCTGGAGTCCCCTACTCAGGGAAAGAATCCACCAGCTCCCTGCAGTTGGAGCCCTTCCCTGCTGCAGATAAAGACTCTGGCAGCAGGCCCTTCCTCCATTGGGAGGAAAATCTTAGACAGCTTCCTGCTGCTTGGAGCCCTTCCTTCCCACTAGGGAAAGACTCCAGCACCAGAAAGTGGGAAAGGGCAATGGGAAAAATCTTTCTTTTTTTTTATGGAAAAAGTTGAATATAAGAGAATTGAAGTGGCCTAAACACAAAACTCCAGAGTACCCATTTCGCAAAGTCTGACAGTAAGGCATGTAATACATCGATGATTTTATGGCTTTCATGGTTATAATTCCAGATGGTGTGTTTGTACTGAATGCACGCTATGGGTAAATCATCACAGTGAGGATCAGCATACATCCAAGGGCATGCTAACTGGTTTTGTTTTGCAGTTATTTATGACAGTTTAATAGCCCCTTCTTCACAGAAATAGACATCCTTAAATTGAACCATGTGAACTGGTTGGGGGTTTCTCCTTTGTTTTTCCTGGATAGCTTCAGACCTCTGATATACATATGGAACAATGTCCTCATTAATAGCCTTATCCAGAAGGTTGATATTATCAGCCCCTACTCTGGTCTTTCCCTGATGCCTTTCTCTGCCAGAGCCTTTCACTAGCATGTGTAGCTGCATACCACACTGTGGCTGCAGCCTGCTTTTCACTGCAGCGTGAAAGGACAATACGCAACATGCTGCCGGGAGTGGCGTTTAGTGTCGATGTAGGCAATGAGTGTTTACTCTTGTTTGAAAATAGAAAAAGGTTCCACTTGGTTAATTATGACTGATTTGCTTCTTTGAGCTCTGATTTTAAATCTTAACTTTAGGTTGGGATTACAAACTTAAGGATGGGCAGATTGCTACATTAACATTGTGGCGATAATTTGACACCATTTCATTTTTCAGACCCTCATGTGCATTCTTATTGAAGAAAACCATCAGCAAACAAACAGAACAGCCTGTGGAGATTCAGAGGAAGGAAATATGTGGCATTATCACTCATGGAAATTCCTCGTGTTGTCTTGGTTTTGCTCCACCTGTTCACATGGTTCAATTTAAGGATGTCTATTTCTGTGAAGAAGGGGCTATTAAACTGTCATAAATAACTGCAAAACAAAACCAGTTAGCATGCCCTTGGATGTATGCTGATCCTCACTGCAATGATTTACCCATAGTGTGCATTCAGCACAAACACACCCTCTGGAATTATAACAAACCATCTGTGGGTTTTGCTCCACTGTGGAAAAGACCATGTGACCCACTCTCAAACCCACTGGCTAAACAAGGTTCCACATGGATCATTCATTAGATGCCCTGTGTCTTCATACCAGTTTTGGGCTATAACAACCTCTCAGCTTCCTCAGAGCTAAGGATCCCCTCGAGAGAGTTTATAGAAAAATAAAATGGAATCTCCACCTGTTTGATCTTCTCTGAGGAATCTCTATGAGGCAGTAGGAAGAACAATGTGTGTTCCTGCCAGATCCCATCCTGGACTATCTGCTACTCATCCTTCACCCAGCTTCCATCATGTCTATCTCCAGACATTTCAGACTCTTTAGAAAAGAGTGAGGCTATTGGTTTGATCCATTACAGGAATTCCTGTCTCCAGAGTGGTGGTACAGAAGTAGCTGCTGCAGTCTCAGCACTGCAGGAGCCAGAGAATACCAGAGTTTGGTAAGAAGACTGCTTTAGCCTGCATCCCATCTGAATCCCCTGTATCAGGCCCTGCCATGATGGTACACAGAGTGTTTTAGCTTTAAACAGGAAAGTAACTCAGAAACTCTATTTCTAGTATTAGAAAAACACTTTATGTTTTTATATATTCTGTTTTTCTCTCTGATATCAAGTGGTAATGGGAGATGTAGCAGGAGGCCTCTTAGTTACATTTCCTTTTTCCCTTATCTGTACATGAATCCAGTGTTCTCTTTTGGTCTGGAAATTCATTATTACCTCTGAACAGTACTCTGAACAGTGTGATGCTCTGAATTTTCAGTTAATTCAGAGCTAGTCCCTCTGCTTCAAATGTAGACAGATACTAATGCTTAATTCAGCGTATGGAGGTTGACCTATCTTTTTCTATTTTGTGTAATGATCTATGCCTAACCACGTTTAAAATCAGCAAGACAAAAATTCCAGCCATGAGAACCCAGTACTCCATACCCCCCAAAACCCACATAGATCACCTCTATCTGGTTAAAGAAGCACCTGTGAAGAGGCTATAATAACTGTTTACATGCTCTGATCCAATAAAGGAAAAAAGAAGTGAGTAATACAAATATTAATTCATAGATTTGTAGATTGTAAGGCCAGAAAACATTATTCTGATCATCTAGTCTGACTTTCAGCCATAGAACCTCATCCAGTAATTGTTGTATAAAATAGTTTCTGGATGAACTAGAGCATATCTTTTACAAAGACAGCCAGTCTTGATTTAAAGATTTCAAATTTTATGTTCTTCTGTTCTTACTTCTCTAGGTACATTTTTCTAATAAATTACCTTCAATTAAAAATGTGGATGTTATTTTCAGATTGAAATTATCTAATGTCAATATCCAGTAATTGGATCTCTTTTGTATGCATTTGTCTGCTAGATTAAAGAGCTGTCCATTAGCAGAAATCTGCCTTTCTAGGTACTTCTAGACCAGAGGTTCTCAATCTGTGGTTGGGACCCTAAAGCAATTGTGACTTCATTTTAGTGGGGTCGCAGGGCTGGCATTAGACTTGCTGGGGACTGGAGGTGAAAACAAAGCCCAATCCTTAGGACTTTATTTTGGGTATCAGGGCTCAGAATACAGGCCTCCCTCCTGGGGCTGAAGTCCTGTTACTTTGGCTTTAGCTCCCTAGCTCTCACCCCAGGCATGGAACTTTGTCCTTCCTCCCCTGGGGCAGCGGCTCAAGCAGGCTGAGGCTTGGTTCCCCTGCTAGGGTCATGTGGTAATTTTTGTTGTCAGAAAGGGGTTGTGGTGTAATGAAGTTTGAGAACCCCCGTTCTAGATTGTGATCAGGTCATCTCTTACCCTTCTGTTTTGATCACACTGTATCCTTTACCCTTTTTTTTAATCACATTGTATTCTAAAATTTCAGCTAGCATACACAGTGAGGCAGTAGTGAGCCAAAAATGTCAACTTTTCATATACTGCAATGGCAAATAGCTTCCTAGACATTAGTGATTGCTTTGCCCTGCCATTTCAGTATGATTTTGTTATGAGCTGAATAGCTTTTTGAGTAAAAGGTGGATGGCAGGCTCACCTATGAGAAATAAATCTGTACATGCACTAATTTAATCTCTAAAACCACTTTTGTAAGCATTTCTTAAGTTTTTGAAATAAAAAATATATCCATAAATGGAAATATTTCCTGTACCGTTTACAAAGGGAACATGTAATGCGCGTATGTTCAAAGTTCAAATAGGACAAATACCACAGAAAAGAAAAACATTCATTCAGTTAAAACATCGATTATGAGGATGATTATGAATAGCAGTTAGTGGGGAAAGTTCACATTTTGTTTTCAGAAAAACCTCCTATATTCATCTAAATACTATTTCACATACATATGCATTGTTTTGCGTTCTATACATATACAGTAAAACCTGTGTTATCCTGCATGCTCGGGGATTAGGGTGTTCTGGTTATCTAAAAATTCTGGTTATCTGAGGGTCCCATCAACCTAGGAAAAATCAATGGACAATAATAGCAAAAACTCAAGTTTTTAATATTGGTAGTTTTGTAGTGTGAGGCAGCTGGTCTCACATTTCTATTTTGAGTTAAAGATGATTAGTACTTCTTAAATAAAAAATTGTTAAGCCAATCATGGTAAATCAAGCCAGGCCTGTGTGCCTGAAGATGTGACAGTACTGTGGCTGGGAGCAATGCCGGTTAAAGTTTTCTGGTTAACAGAGTGCCGGATAACAAAGGTTTCACTGTAATATATTCTTGTGAGACTTTGCAATTTTTCTAGGAAAAATTCCATTTGCTTATAGCACACCTTACAAAACTGACACAATAAAAGTGATTAGATTGTTTGGCTTTGTGGGGATTTACATATATGTACACACATGGCATTTCATATGCAGATTTCCAAGTGCTTTGCTTTTATCATTACAGTAGATTCTACTCAAGTGTCTGAGGAATGTGTAGTGGCATTGGTGGGACTTCTAAGTCTCCAGAGTTAATATAAATCCTCACAATTCAGAATAGCCTTATTTTTAAGGGGAAAAAATTACTTTTTGTGCATGTCTGTTTAGTCTCAGAGGATACTGTCATGTTGTCATGTGAAGTTACTGCTGTATGAATACAAATGGGTCCATCTTGAGTCTCCAATTAATAGACTAAATTACACAGGAAGGGTAAGTAGTAGGACTAATATTTTCATCACCAGGTTTCTCATCAGAAGTATCCCAGTTTAGCTTAAAGAATAGTTTTATTATAACATTTAATACAAAGGGTCAACGCCTATTTCCCGATTTGAGACAGAGGTAGCCTAAGGAGTAGAAACTACCTTAAGAAAGACTTTTACAATATGTTCACCTCCCATTATTGGCTATATTAGACTTAGGAACAATAACTTTGAGAATAAAGGCATTATATTCATTGATCTCTGAGGTGGCCAAACAGATTACCTTGTCAGTTATACATAGATTCCAAACAGCTGTGTATGATCAGTGTAATGATCAGAAACTCACAAAGCCAGGGTATATTCTTTTCTCCCAGCAACAGCCAAAGAGAGTTAGAAATGTTACTATAAAACAACAATGCATTTTCTCCCCTCCCCCAATCATCCTTCATTTTATAAGACAGGAAATTGTGGTCTCAGTTTATTTTGTGTCTTGAGTCTCTTAAGTAGTATTCTAACATTCAGCCCAGATTTAACCAGATAGATCAGCTTTCTGCCTCCTGGCTCAACTTGCTGCATATGAGATCTGTATTATATGTCATCTGAGGTTGACTCATGACCTTTGTGGTCCTCAGGAGGTTCTCCACCACAGGAGCTACATGGAAATCTCTTTCTGACCAAGCCTGTAGATGCTATACTGTTTTGTTTCAGCTGGAACAAGTTCTTAGAGGTATCAAAGAAACCTCAATAGTTAATATCAGTATAATTCCACAGATGATAGTCAGAATGAATACTGCTTTCTTAAATATACAGTGCACTAATATGGCAGCAAACAAACACCTCTACTGATCAGTCACTTGATTAACATGATTTTTTATTTGCATAGGGGTTCATGATCTTTTTAATACCATGGATTTAATTCTGGCTGGCTCCCCAGTAAAGCAGGAGCTGCTGCACCTGTCTAGGAGTTCTCATTTTCATCAAAGGCATTCTTTTTGTCATTACCAAACTCCACATTTGTTTTGAGGTTGTGCACAAAATGGCCCTGATCCAGGAAACTGTCACTCTCAGGGATATGCTGATATACTATTTGACTTCAGTGAAACTCAAGCAAATGCAGAAAAGCTGCTCTGAAAAGGAATGGACTTCAGCATATGATTAAGTGCTGTCTGAATCAGGATCTGGCAGTGGTGAGACATGAGCACACATGCTGAAAGACAAAAGAAAGAAGCAGGAGTAATTGTTGTCCGGGGCCTTTCTCAGAAGCTTGCCCTTTTCATCTGGGAAATAATTGCATATGGGTTGCAGCCCTTCAAACACAAATTCACGTGAGTCACTTTAAGCTTGTGTGGAGTCCATTGAGCTGAAGGGTGGGAAAGGAGAGGCCTTCAGGGCATGGAACTCTGGGATTCTAGCTTCACTGAAGCCCATAGGCAGCTTGAGATGGGTTGTTGTAAATTAGAGAGCAATTGGGGCCATTTTGAACCCTGGAGCAGTCTCAAATGTAGAATGTGACACAAAATCACCATTGTTCATCCCTTCCCCATCCAGAGTGCTTTTTCAGGGTTGCACTGAACTTTTGGGAAGCACAACAGAGAAGCGGACCTCTTACCTGGATGCTTCTTAAATAATAGCTATAATTCAAGGAACTGGGAGAGAAAAAATGCCTTTCCAGCAGGTAAAAGCAGAGCAAATTTAATGTCTAATTTCCTCTAAACCAAGTAGGTAAAATAGTGATTTTTACTCTCTTTTAATTTAATATTTGAAGGTTAGTTGCACAAGGTTCCACTTTCTTTACTGGATTTACATTAGCATAAAACTGGTAGGGAAATCAGACTAGATAATCCCACTAAAATGAATGACAGCTCCAAGAGTCCCTTTAACATGTAGGAAAATAAGGAGTTACTCCTGTTTTGATATATATATAATCTAATGGGTTATCTCACCTAAAAACATCACATCTTTTCATGATTCACATGCAATACTAGATACCAGTATACAATGTATTCTATATCGCATAGATTTAGGGACTGAGGTATTGAATATATGTTAAAGGGGTACATAATTCAGCTAGATTCTTCAAACACTGTATGAAAAGGCATCCTATTGGTCCTCTCTTTCCTTTGCCCTTCCTGTTTCCCTCTCTTCCCTCAAAAGGACACACTGAATCACACCCACAAAGACAGATTGCACAATACACTATAAGAACTGGAATGAACTAGAAAACTAGTACCGGCAGAAAACTATAAGCATGTCAGAGAGAAAGAGAATTTACAAGATTTGAGTCTACTGCAGACAAATAATTCATATACAGTACACTACACAGACGAATTTAGGTGCAGAATGCTGCAGAGCATCTGCTAGTTTCATCCTAGTTCACCGCGCTATGCTGTATCACTTTAATTAACGTATTAATAACACAGTGCTATTGAAACTGGATCATATGTGAATGGGGCTCCCTTGTCATCTCTCTGCCCTTGTCAATCTTGTAACCACTGTTGTGATATATGAACCAAGGCACCAAATGTCGCATTGTTATAATGTAGTAAAAAGCACTTACAAGCAAGTGGAAAAAGCCTCCAAAAGGGGAATATACAGCCTGAACCCACAATCTTTATTGTTCACTGAAATTCACTTTTTTTAACCCTAATGACAATATTTTCACTATATTCTCTGAATGGCACTGTATATAGGATTCATTATGACCTTTAAATGTCTTTTTGACCTTAATATTATTTAGCTTCAGTCATTCTCCTGTAAAGTGCCTATATTAGCAACCACTTTGAATACAGTGAAAATTTTGTTTCATTTGTAAACTTTTTGAACCTGACAGCCACGGGGAAGGCACAAGCCCTTTAAATAGAAGCTGTTAAAAGGGTCTGCAGCTCCCAGCGCTTCTAGTGTGTTGCCAGGGAGCCAGGATGTGCGAGCCGTTTCAATGCGTTGCCTGACAGGAAGGCGTAAACCCTTTAAATAGAAGCAATTAAAAGGGCTTGTGCATCTCTGGCCCCCAGGCAACGTGCTAGGGGGCTGGGCCAGGAACTGCCACGTGGGCCAGATCAAAGGCCTAGGTGGGCCGGATCCGGATCGCCAGGAGGCTTTGGCCCACCACTGCCTTAATGTTATAAGGGATTATCCCCGATTTATACCCTGTGCAATCCAGAAGAATTTAATAGGAATGCATATAGTATTCTTCAACATCAGAAATCAGCTGTGACTATTGCCTAATTTGAAAGTTTAAAATATAGGTTCTTCAGATCTAACATCGAGTCTTAAAATATTATTAGACTTTACTGTTAGTCATGTACTGAAATGATGGGGGACCCAACCTGCAATCTTAAAATCAAACTTACTACAGGATGAACTTCCCTTGTCCAGCATGCTCAGGACCTGAGTGATCCCAAACCACAGAATTTGCTGGACAAGGGGAGATTAAGGCTCCCTACCCAGGTGTAGGGTTCTGCTCCTGGCTGAGGCTGCGCTCTGTACTGCCTGCCTTTCTGCTTCCAGCCCCCCCGCTCTCCACACTGCACCAGTTCCTGGCTGCTGGCCCTGCTGCCTCCAGCCCCGGCTGGGGCTGCACTCCTGGCTGTCAGCCCTGATCAGGGCTGTGTTCCCCACTGTGCCACCTTGCTGGGGCTGTGCTCCCCACTGCTAACCCAGCCTGGGCTGCGCATTTAAACCTGGCCAGCCGGGGCTCTCTGGTCCAGCAATATCCATAGTTCTACCGGACCACGGATGTTGCCAGACTAGAGTGTCCCGGATTTTAGAGGTTCAACCTGTAGTATAAACAATCTTTTCAGACCGTCCCCAAAACAACCAGACTGGCTTTCCACAGCTTAAGTTTTAAACCAAGGTAGAAGGCTTCATTTTCTCTAATTTCTAAATTACATTAACCAAAATAATTGCTTAGTGCAACTACATTCTGATAGTTGAAAGAGAGTTCTCTCTACAAGGGAGGAACTGACTTTTAACTAATACAATCTACCCACATCATTATCTTTCTTGGAAGATGCAGGAGAAAATACCTGATTCACCACATCTGGGATCAGCAGAGTTCCCTCTCCAACTGGTTCCTTTGCAAGTGAGGGCATGCACCTCTGGCCTTTCTTTTTCTCACAGACTAACCTTTTTCCTGACAAACCTCTGGAAGGTGTCTATCCATTCCATCAAAAGAAGGTTTCTTAGAGAAATTGTCTCAGTCTGTGTGCAGCTTCCAAAAGCCAATATTGCAATAGCTCACGTTCAGAAAATTATCTTCACAGCCAGAAGGACTAGAACCATAAGACTAAATCCTGTTCCCATAAATGAAAACAAAGCTAATTGGTCATTAACATTATATCCAGATAAATCAAATCTGGAAATACAAGTGATATTATGCACTAATCAGAATTGTTTGATAACTGCATGACAGTGCTAGAAGACAGAATGAAGGTGGTTTCTTAACTTTGTAAGTGTATACTTTAATGTGTTTGAATTTTTTTATGTTCAGCTTTATCTATGCATTTCTAGGTTTATTATGCTTGTTCTGGGGATAATTACAACATCCTTTTAATGTTTTTATCCTTAAGTTACTGCTATGCACTCTCAATCTTAATAATTTCAGTTCAACATTGTTTTTATTAGGCATTAAATGTGAGTTTTTAAAATCAACTGAACAAAGAACTCCGATAGGCATAAAACGTGTATTAATGCTTATAACTTATCTCCAAGCACCACAGCTATCTGGCACCCTAAGTGGGAGCTAATGTATTACTCTAATTCCGGTAGGCTATTATTCTCCCAGCTGTTAATGTTGTGCAACAGCCATTGCCTAAAGATGGGCAGCAGAGAGTTCACCCAAGTTAGTGAAAAATTATTGAAAATGGAGTGCTCTCTTTCCCTTACGTGTATGTATAGAGAAATGGATGGCTATGTAGATTGATTTAAATCCCAGAAGAGTGTCTGAAGCAAAGATACTCAGCTGAACTGCTTGTGTGACTGAGAGGAAGAGGTGATTTCTGAGTGGTACTTGAAGCCCTTTCTCTCTGTCTTATTGTTACAGAGAATATTTATTAACTGGATCTGCTTCATTTCTGTCAAAATTAGCATGGTTGCTCATGCTTCTGAAATTCTCCATGCTGTCCCTCAGGGTAAAGGAGATAGAATTACGTGATATGTGTAAACAGGGATTAATTTAATCTTAGCCAAATCCACATATTGCAGTGCAAGTGAAGTTTGCATAGGATTATGTATGCAATGTAATTAGATACAGTTTGACATCTTGTTTTTGAAAACTCATTCTCATTTTTTTTAAGATTCTCACTTTTTAAGATTAATTGTGTCTACAGCTTCAAAATTATAAAAGGAAAAAAGGGTGAGCGCGTGCTAAAATAAAAATTGACATGGTTCATATAACAAGCCGAAAAGGGGCTTGGTTTGATGTGATTCTAAAAGGCACCTAAAGCCTCTTTGCAAGATGGCAATTGTCTTGCCTAGAGCCATATGATGAAACAACGTTCATAACTTGAGACATCTTGCTCATTTTGATTCCCAGTGCTGTTCATCACTTGATTGAGTGGCATTTATTCTGTGGCAGTACATGAACTCCAGAAGGGATCAAAATGGGGTAGAGGTGGAGTCGGGGGAAATAGCATGCATCCTGAGATGAGAAACGATATATTAGGAAATCACAGGCCATCGTTCTCATCTTAGGGTTAATCTTTTGCTAATTTTCTTGTAAAGAAAAATAGTTTGCGCGGAAATTAGAGTTTATCCAAAATCAATTCACAACTCAATTAAAAAAAAATCCCTTCAGGTGTAGATTTGGATTTGACACCACTATTAGAGCCAAGCTTCTGAAAATTTCAGAGACTGAACAATTAGTGAAGTAAAAGGTAAAGTACACCTACCCTCCCCCCGCCCCCCGAAATCATAGCCACCCCAAGAACAAAAATCAAAACCTCAACCTACTCTAATCAATACCTCATCCAGGCTTGGAATGGGAGAATAAGAATTGCTTGGGGGATTTTCTGACAGAAATGTTATATGGAGAATAATTTTAACCCTTAGAATATTGGTAGTATTTGGACTACCGGTGAGATCTATGATTAGGAGATGTCTATATAATGACAGTAACCCATAGTACTGTAGCATTATTCAGCTGGAAAGATCTATAGAAATACCAGATTGTTATTTCTTACAACACTTCTTACCGCAAGGTTTTCTTATACAGTGGTTTTCCCAGGTCCCAGGAAGCATCATTGTGCAAGGCAGGATTAGAACTCAGGAGTCTTAAGGACTATTTACTAATATAGCCCTTAGCCTGGTATCAAGACTCCTTATACAATGCATGTGCAGCATTAGCTACCTAAGAAAGGGATTCATGACAACCAGCAAGCTGAGCTGAGCTGCCTAAGTTAGCCAGTAAGAAATGGTAAGGTAGCTTGAAGATGCCTCAGGAGCAGAGGGGATAGCAATCTTTGTGAGGGATTTTTCAGCTAAGTCAGGGCATTTCTTGTGAAAAAAATACCCTCTCAGAGAGACATTCACTCCCTTCTAGCCAATCACCCAGTGGCTAGGACACCCTACTAGAATGTGGCAAAGCTCATTTAAAATTCCTGCTTTGCTTGAATTGCAGCAGGGACTTGAATGCAGGTGTCCCTAATGCCCATTGAATGTCCTTGTTCCCAGACTATAGAGTACCCTCAGTCTTGCTTGTTGAAGTTGTTCTACTTTGTATATGTGATTAAGTCTTTATTAGAGCAGGGACTTGAACCTAATTACTCTGCTTACAAAGGCAGCGTCCTTATCCCTGGGGTAGAGGGTCAGCCCAGTGAAGATTTGATCCAATGAACTTTTAATTCAAACTTGGATCCAAGTTAAATTCTCTAACCATGGGCAATTCCACAGACATACAAAGTCCATCCAGTCCCAATCACTATGGGTATGTCTACACAGCAAAGTTATTTCGAAATATAGCCGTTATTTCGAAATAACTTTCCTAGCATCTACACAAGCCAACCACAATTTTGAAATTATTTCAAAATAGCGGAGAGCTTATTTCGAAATCGGTAAACCTCATTCTACGAGGAATAACACCTATTTCAAAATAGGCCATGTGTAGACAGGGAATAGGGACTATTTCGAAATAGGGGGCCTCCAGCCCTTCCCAGGGTGCCCTGCTGGCCACTCTGGGCACAAACAGGAAAACTCATCTCCTCCCTTCCCCTCCCAGAGCCCTTAAAGGGGTAGAGTCTGGCCACTGTCTTTTGTAGCTAGCACCAGGCCTGCTAGCCCAGAGCCACTCTGCTGCTGTCCCTGACCCAGGGCGCAGCATGAGCCAGCAAGCCACTGGCAGCCAGCCCTCCACCACTCCCCAGGACCAGTCTGCCAGCTCCCAGGAGCCTGCCAGGGGCTGGAGAAGGTGGGCACCTTCCTGGTCCAGTGCAGAGATCATGGACCTGATTGAGGTTTGGGGGGATGCTGCCAACGTCCATGATCTCTGCACTAGATGGAGGAATGCGGCTGTCTACAGCCGGATGCCAGCCTGGCCACCAAAGGCCACCTCCAAACCCAGGAGCAGGTTCAGATGAAAATTAAGGAGCTGCGGCAGGTGTATGCCAGGGCCACAGGGGCAGCTCCCAACCAGGGGCAGACCCAGACACCTGCCCCTATTTGGATGCCCTGGACCGCATCCTGGGGTGCGGGACAGTCCGTGCCCCCCAGGTAGTCATCGACCCTGGGGCAGAGGGCCCTGACCAGGGCACAGAGGAGAAGGAGGAGGAGGGCCAGGAGCCGCAGGAGCCTGGAGGGAGTGTGCCACACAGCCAGGACCCCCAAGCCATCCCAGAGGACCTGTTGCCGGTGTCGTCCGAGGCCGGTGAGGCAACAACATGTGAGTGCCATTACTGTCCCCTTATGCGGGGGCGGGAGGGGAGGGCGACCAGGGACTGCGCGCGTGGGCCTTGCTGATCACGGATCATGCAGCAACCTGTGCACGTGTGAGCATGTGCTGTGCCACCCCTGGGCATGTGGCCCCAGCTGGCTGCCACATAGGGGCCTTGGCCTGTTAGCCACACGCGTGTGTGAAGAGACATGACATGCTCCTGAACCCGGGGTGGGACATAGCAGGACACCCTCCCCTCCACAAGCCCCCTCTACACAGAGGCAGGGAACATCTCCCCCCCCCCCACACACACCCACACTGATACAGCACAGGGGCATGAGTGCAGTCTCGTGGCAGCTCCCACTCCTGGGGATCAGGACGTCCTGAACATGTCCTGTGTGCAATCACATCGGCTCTGATGGTGCGGACAACTGTCGTCCTAGCTTGCAGAGGGGGGGCTGGGCTTCACCCACTGTGTCCCCAGGGATAACTGACCACTTCTCTTGTTTTTCCACAGCCGCACCAGCTGCAAGTGCAGGGCGCACCACCCCACCCAGGATATCCTCCCACACCTGAGCACTCTGCAGGCTGATCCATGCACAAGAGGACTACCAGCGGCAGCACCTGGGGGCACTGCAAGCCCTGCACCGCACCCTGGATCACTGGGTGCAAGAAGACCTGCAGCTCCGATGGGAGAGCTGGTGGGAGCAGCTTGCCCAGGGCCGTGCCATCTGCGAGCACCTGCAGACCCTGGTGCAGAGATTGCTGCCTCCTGCCGCTCCAGCCCCTGATGTCTCCCCAGCTACTGCTCCTCCTCCCACTCTTTCTCCCCCCACCACTTCTCCCTCCACACCCTCCACCCCACCCGGGGACGCTGAGGCACATGCACCCGTGGTGCTGGGAGACAGTTGGGCTGGCGAGACCCCCAACCCTGAGCCCTGAGCGTCTCCTCCCCCTTCCTCCCCTTGCCTCCTCCTTCCAGCTCCCTCCTCCCAGGTTTACCCCTCCCCTCTCTCATCCCCCTCCCTTCTTCTTTGTCCAGTCTCACCTGAGTTTCATTCCTCCCACCCCAGTTTTGTTCAGTAAAAAGACTTTGTTTTCATGAACACACGTGTCTTTTATTTTACATCAGGAAGGGGGGTTAGGGAGGGGTAAGTGGAAGGACGTGAGGGAGGAGTGAGGCACAAGCCTCCAGTGGGGCACACCAGGGAGACTGTTACTGCTTCTCTGGGTAGAAGCTCTCCCGCAGGGTCTCCCGGATACGGACAGCCCCCCGATGGACCTCCCGGATGGCAGCCGTGCGGGGCTGCATGTACAGGCTGGCCAAGTGGTCGGCCTCTGCCATCCAGCCTGGCAGGAAAGCCTCCCCCTTCTGCTCACACAAATTGTGCAGCACACAACATGCTGCCACCATGTGTGGAATATTCCGCTCTGAGAGGTCCAGGTGGGTGAGGAAGCATCTAAAATGGGCCTTCAGCCGGCCGAAGGCACCCTCCACTACGATGCGGGCCCTGCTTAGCCTGGCATTAAATGGCTGTCGGGAAAGGTTGAGGTGTCCCGTGTATGGCTTCATGAGCCAGGGTTGTAGGGGATAGGCCGCATCCCCCACCAGGCACAAAGGCATGTCCACATCTCTGACCCTGATGTGGCGGTAGGGGAAGAAATCCCGGAGTGCAGCCTCTGGCACATGGAGGAGTTGCAGTAGACCTGCATGTCGTGTACTCTGCTGGACCAGCCCACACTGATGTCCACAAAGTGGTCAGACACAGCCTGCAGGATGATGGAGAAGTATCCCTTCCGGATGATGTACCGGGAGGTGTGGTGGTCCGGGGCACGGATGGGGATGTATGTCCTGTCGATTGCCCCGCCCCCCCACAGTTGGGAAAGCCCAGGGCACCAAACCCCTCAATGACCACGTCAGCATTAGCGAGGCGGATGACTCTGTGGAGCAGCACTCTGTTGATGGCCTTGACCACCTGAACAGGGACACACAAAACCGAGAGTCACTGGGGTGCCAGGGTGGCTGAGAGTGCTCCCTCCCCACCACTGCCCTTCACCCCCGAACTCCAGGAGCAACCCCCCCTGCAATCCTGGCCACCGTGGGAAGTCCTTAGTGTTGCTGGGACAGAACAACACCCCCCCGCACCCGGGGAGGGGACTTTCAGCCCCTCCCCCGCTTTTCCCTAGGGCAGCACATTCCCTCCTTGCACTCCCAGCACAGTGGCTGGAGATTGTGATACCTGCATGAGCACTGCTCTGATGGTGGATCTCCCCACGCCAAACTGGTTTGCCACAGATCGGTAGCTATACGGCGTGGAGAGCTTCCATAGGGCGATGGCCACACGCTTTTAGAGGGGAATGGCGGGCCCCATGTGCGTGTCCCGTCGCCGCAGAGCAGGGGCGAGCCGCTCACAGAGCTCCAGGAAGGTGTCCTTCTTCATCCTGAAGTTCTGGGTCCATTGTTGGTCTCCTCAGTGCTCCAGGATGATGTGGTCCCACCAGTCGGTGCTGGTGTCCAGACGCCAGATGCGGCAGGGCACACTGGCGTCCAGGAGCTGCAGCTGCTCCTCCATATACCCCAGGAGGGTCTGCAAGAAGGCCTGGGGGTTGGGTTGCTGTAGATCCTGTGAGGCAGCCAGCAGAAAGTGCTGTCAGGCTTGCAGCAACACATCCATGAGAAGCACCAGAGTGCACAGGGCCGGCTACGGCTCCATGCTGCAGAGTGCTGTGGTGTCCTGAGTGAGGGTAACCAGAGCACACAGAGAAAAAAATGCTTTGCTGTCCCTCAGCGAGGTAGGCAAGCAAGCAGGGAAACCTGAGAACTGGCTGTCCTGGGGGGTCCCTTTAAGCACAAGCCTCAGATAGCTTCAGGCAGCAGCCACACAAAGTAACTCCTGACCTGATGCCCTGCTAGAACTGGTTCCGGCTGGCCTTAAATGCTGGCCTTAAATGCAATCAGTGTGGACGCGCTATTCTGAAATAGCAAAACGCTATTTCAAAATGCATTTTGTGTCTAGACGCATTATTTCGAAATAAGATATTTCAAAATAACTATTTCAAAATAAGATATTTTGAAATAATGTTGTAGTGTAGACATACCCTATGCTATTTGATATACTGGGATGCCCACACGAATGAGTCAGCCCCCGAGATTCTTGATCCCAGCTATCTTTTGTGCACAGCCGATCTGGGTATATTTTGAGCATGCCTACCAGATTGGGCCCTGCTGTTGAGATAGATGGGGAAACAATTCATTTGAGAATCACATTAAGGCTAAGTCACAAATTAGGCCACCAAGCTGCTTAGTGGCACCAGGAATTAGACAGTTTGGTACATGCCTAACTGCAGCAGAAATTTAGACTTCAAGGGGATGTTATCAGCAGAAACGTAGGTACCTACACAATGTATGTACCTTCCAGGTTGGTGGCCAGCTAAGGAAATATGGATTTAGTAGCTGAAAGTGGCAATTAGACACCTCAGGCCCTTTGTGGAGCTAGCCCATATGGAGCCAGATCAAACTACTAGATTATGTGTAAAGAACTAATTAAACAAAAGAAATAAACGATAAAAAAATCAATCAATGTGATTCTGCATCAGGATCAACTAGCATAGTGTTGTGATATTTGAAGGACTGGATCCTGGGAAAGAGCGCAGTATTTTCCATACCAATTGCTTGATGGTAGGTTATATAAGAGAAAGGCAAACAATTTAACCATGTCATATAATCTCTATATTTCTACAGCTAGGCAAAATTTCAAATACAAAATATCAATGACATTTTTTGCTCCCACTTTGCGTTTTGATTAAGAAAAGGGAGAGCATTTAAAAAAAGTTTGTGAATATTTCATCCAATGTTTTCACCAACTCTGTATAGCCCGATTGTATCTAAAGAGCATGTGGTAGTTCAGTGTAACCGGGAGCTAAGTTCCAGTATTTTTATTACAAACAGAATGTTACATCAGAAAGTCAGTTGAAGAAGATTCAGCTGTCTAAGGTGCTGGTCACAAAAGGATCATACCATAATATGAAGAAACAGCTTAAATTGGAATTCAGAATAAGGAAAATAAAATCTAAATATAACACCTCCATTCAAGAGACCAAGAGAGAATTTAGGACCCAGTTCAGACCCAATTGAAGTCTATGAAAAAAATCTCTCACTGACTTCAGTGAAAGCAGGATAAAGTGCTTATTCTATCATTGGTTTGGTCCCAAAGGGAACTGATACAAAACAGAAAACAATTTTTCCACAAGTGTGCTGAGGGAGTTAATGCTCTCTCAGACAGGTTTCAACCTGGATTGTCAAGGAATATATAGTAATATATAGTAACTTCCCACTAATAATTTGAAAACATTTTCAATCTCTTATCCCTCAGAGTACATACAATGTTATCAATGGCAATGTTGCTTTGAGGAGTGGAGTATTTTTAAAAGAAAATAAAACCAATATTTGCAAAAGAAAAGAAAAATAGGGAGAACCTATTTTAGGAGCAGAATGTTCTTCAGTAAATAAAATATAAGAATGAAAATTGGAACTCTATCTTCTCCAAGTCTAATACCCAGCTCACCTGTACCAAAGCTTGCTGAGGCAAATAAGCCTTTGAAGATAATGAAATGGGGGGTGCTCTCTTGTCTGACATGTTCAGGGGTAATGTTGGGCCATACTTCCCACTATCGGAGTAATCCTGTCTTATGTCTCAGCTGTGGCCATGCAAGACACGTAGGGCACATCTACACTACAGTGTTACAGTAAACTTCTGATAATCCGGCACCTTTAGGACCCAGGGGGTGCCGGATTATCAGATATGCCGGACTATCGGAAGGGGGGGCTATGAGGGGTCTGGAGTGGGGTGGGAGAGGATGCCACTCCAGACCCTCATAGCCCCCCCTTCCGATAGTCCGGCTCTGCCCCAGGCGTCCCTGATTCAGCTGCTGCTGGTCAGTTTCAGCAGCAGCTGAATCGGGATGCCTGCAGCAGAGCAGCTGGGGTGCTGCCAGGTTGGTCCCGCAGCGCCAAGGGGCGGCGCTATGGGACCAACCCGGCAGCACCCCAGCTGCTCTTGGGGATGCCTGGGACAGAGAAGCTGGGGTACTGCCCGGTTGGTTCCACAGCGCCGAGGGACGGCGCTATGGGACCAACCCGGCAGGACCCCAGCTGCTCTGCCCCAGGTGTCCCTGATTCAGCCGCTAGTGAAACTGACGCCGCTGGTCAGTTTCAGCAGTGGCTGAATCAGGACACCTGGGGCAGAGCAGCTGGGGTGCTGCCATGTTGGTCCCCTAGCGCTGCTCCTTGGCGCTGCGGGACCAACCCAGCAGCACCCCAGCTGCTCTTCCCCAGGCGTCCCCAAGTCAGCCGCTGCTGAAACTGATCAGTGGCTGACTCCAGGAAGCCCGGGGCAGAGCTGCTCTGCCCCGGGCTTCCTGGAATCAGCCGCTGATCTGTTTCAGCAGCGGCTGAATCGGGGACGCCTGGGGCAGAGCAGCTGGGGTCCTGCCGGGTTGGTCCCATAGCCGTCCCTTGGCGCTGCGGGACCAACCCGGCAGCACTCCAGCTGCTCTGCCCCAGGCATCCCCAAGAGCAGCTGGGGTGCTGCCGGGTTGGTCCCGCAGCCTGGAGGGGCAGGGCTACGGGACCAACCCGGCAGCACCTCAGCTGCTCTGCTCCCGGCTTCCCCGATTCAGCTGCTGGTCAGTTTCAGCAGCGGCTGAATGGGGGAACCCAGTCCGGCTGCCCCAGCACTTCCGGGTTCCTGATGGTGCCGGACCATCAGGAGTGCCGGAGCATTGGATGCCGGACTAATGGAGTTTTACTGTATTAGGAAATAACTCACGTTATTTTGAAATAACAAGGTGAGCATTCTTTTTTTTGAAATTATTTTGAAATAACAGGCTTCTTATTCCAGAATAATAAACCGTCATTTCACGAGGAATATGCCTATTTTGAAATTGCTAATTCGAAATAGTGGTAGTGTGGACGCTCCACTGCTGTTATTTCAAAATAGCTCCTCACCAGGGCCATTCAGAGTTATTACTCCCCAGTGCTTCCTGGGGCTCTAAATCAAGATAGCGCATCCACATTAACAGAGCCCGCCTCAGACTAATTTTGAGGCTTCCCTGTAGTGTGGACATGCTATTTACTAGCCAATCTTTAGGTGCTTATAGGTTACCAGTTCTGCCTACTTGTTTTTCCCTTTGATATTTTCATACCCTCTGCTTCTTGTTTCCTGTCCCCTTCTTTTTTTTTCTTCCCCCCTCTCCCTTCTCCTCTATTCATTTTGGGTCTGCACATCCTGAACTCAAAACTCCGGTCATCTGAAGAAGTGGGCTGTGCCCACGAAAGTTCATGATACCATATACATGTTTTGTTAGTCTATAAAGTGCTAGCAGACCATTCATTGTTTTTTAAGTTTATTTCAAAATAGTTATTTCAGGAGTTATTATTCCAAAATAACTTAGTTCAAAATACCTTTGTAGTGTAGACATACCCATACAGTCCTAGAGCTGTAGTGACTTCATCAGGGAACTCCAGGGACTGAAAGAGACAAATACAAATGATTCTTTTGGAAGTGGAGGCTACTGTCTATGTTTAGAATATGGGACAGCAGCAGTACAGCTGTTAGAAGAAAATTCTTTTTCCACCAGAATTAATTTTTGCAGGGCATGGAAAGGAATCTCAATTCTACTCTTCCCAACTGACAGCTATACTACTGAAGGGGCCAGATTTGAGCATTCACCTCCTATAATCAGCCAAGAAAAAACCAATCCAAGACCCAGTGAAATCAATGGGAGTTTTGCTATTGACAATTGGACTTAGCTCAGGCCCTGAAGTGCTGACACTGCCTCTCCCAACAGTTTTACCATGGAGATTATTGCCATATATGGCTCTAGGAGGTAATGTCTGTGTGAGGAAAGGGCTTGCATGATTGATCAAAGCTGCAATGCATCTCTTGAATGAAGGTGCAGCCTCCATATCTATGAATCTTACATTTGCACAGAGTTGCATAGGAAATTTTGGAAAGGATAAAGCTCTGACATAACCAGATTCCTTACCTTGGCCTTATCTCAATAGTGTTTTTTTTTTCTAAACATAAAATTTCTTCACCAAGCTCATCTTTAAGTGTATACATTCTCTTCCCTGCCCCATTGCATGCTATCTTGAGTTTCTTTATTACTGTTCTCATGTTGCTGCCCCAGGTCATAGCATATCTTAGCCCCTGCACCAGTGAGAACTGACATTATGCCCCTCTGGATTGCTTTGTTATTTTATTTGATCATTATGCCCTGTTTTGATTCACAGATCTGGGTTTCATTTGTTTGTTTCATTTGTTTAGCAGGTGCCATGCCTGTTTTTTGGCCATCCACCTTCCTGACAGCAGGATTTCATGCTGTCTGGTGAAAGTAAAGAGCTGAAATGTAGTCAGAGCATCTGTTAATGAAAACAAATAAATTGGTAATAAATTTTCCAGCTATTTTTAACTCTCTTTTGACTGCTTACTGTGTGCTGTGCAAGAGTGCAAACAGAACTATACAATTGCTTAAAGGTCCATCAGACCTTCATAATAATGCATTAAAGACTTATATCAAATATTTATGGGAGACTTTGGTTTAAAAATATGAATATTTCACCATTTGTTTTGAAAGTGGTCATATCCTCCCCCACCGATAATTTCCCAATACATTTAATTATATAAGCTTATGCTTGTAAACCTGACCAATTTGCTTCCCCCATCAACATTTCCTTTACATGTGAATGCTGCCAATTTGGTTTTCCCATCTGGACTTGGGAAGAGCAGTAATTTAGGAAAAAGTTTGGCAAAGAATCAGAATGAAACTAATTTACATAAGAATCTGACACCTACAAGCCACCGCTATTTCAACCTTGTATCTGATCTGAACAACATACCTTGGAAAAGAAAAACGATTTGCTGGTAGTTCAACAAAGACCCAAATGGATATCAAAGTAAATTCTATCTGGAATAAGAAATATGTTTCACTCCAGTGCAAAAGGCTTCAAGCAAGCACCTTGGTAAAAGTTACGCAGGTGATTTTTGAAGGAGTTATAGATGGTCTCACTAACAATGAAAGCAAATTCATTGCTTCCTTGTCTTAAAAAGATACATTAATGCAAAGCATGACATTGTGTATTGAACTTGCAGTGTTATTTTTTTCACCCTGTTCTATATCCCAAAAAACAAGTAAGGCTAGAAATTGGTCTGTGTAATCTACATAATATTGTTGACTCCTGAACTTGGTGATTGGGCAGTATCACATGGATAGCAAAATTTTCTGAGGTGGAAGTAAAAGTATTTCACTATAATAATCTTGTTTAATGTGTGGATTTTATTCCAATACCATTGTGCCATGTAAATATAGCCAGAACCTTTTTCTTTCCAATCTTGATGAGGGTTAGTTACGGATGGGGATAACGGCAGCCCCACAACATGAATATATATTTCTAAAAATTCTGCTTTTAAGACAATGGGATATTCAGATATTTACTCTTTATGGATTTCTTCAGTTATAATGAAGGTAACTATTTATATGGTAAAATAAATAACTCAGTCCCTATACCAAACTGACATTTTTAAAATTTAATTGATTTTGCCCTCATAAAATGTGTTCTTTGTGCAAATTATGGAGAATTTATCTTATTTTCCATTTTCAGCTTTGTTTTTTCTCCTAGGCTCAGACGTAACACTAGAAATGTCAGCAGACCTCCTGGAGGCAGGAAGTGAGACTCATTTCAATTTCAAACTACATTAATTCTGAATGAAATCAAACCTATTCTCACATTTATTAAGGCAAAGCAAGTCTTTGTGAAAAATTGCACATTTTTAATAAGGGCATTTTCAGTGGTTCCATTCCATTCCCACAAACTCATAAATCAATTTCTGTCTGTCAGCCATTACAAATTTATCAGTTCATGTGAGTAAATGTGACAGCTGAATAACGTTCAGATCCAAAGAGCTATATCTCTGTTAGTGTGATAAACACAACTTTGGCCTCAGAGATGAGCTATTTGTTTTGGGGAGTAGAGGAGGGTGTTAAATCTGGTTTAGACTATATGAAACAGCAAAAATAACTTTAACTGGAAAGAAAAATATCTAGCCCCCAGCAACATAGACATTAAAAAAATGCATTTTCTCAGGATAAACTCCTGGAAAAAGAGAAAATAGGTTAAAAAAAATCTATAATTTTATCGTTTACAGAAAAAAGGGTAGAAATGTAAAGTGTTTTAGATAAAAACAAAATTTGCGAGCATCCGTGAATCTCACAGTCTTCACATCTCATAGACCTTACTGTCCTTGTACAGGCAACCACATGGTAATCATTATTTTCTGTACACTCTAAACCATGTGATTTACTACTATGTAGACAGCATTATGTATGCTGAGATATGGTAACAACAGTCTCTGTAGGCTAATTAAAAGTATCAAATTTTATGGAAGGAGCATTCCTGTTTATTTGGTTGGATTGTAACTTGTGAGTAAATTTTAAATAAATTATGTGCTGACAGCAGAGGGAAAGGTGGAGAAAATGCTAATGGGGCTGCAATCAGACTACAAAGGTAGATGTTGCAGGTCCATAATTTTGCATCGACAAAGCTCTTTGGAAGCTTAGCTTTGAGAAAGCAGTGACAGTCAGTGAAGGGAGTTTATTTGAACACTTCCAAATTTATGACAGTATCCAAGTCCAAATCACATTTCAAGGCTGCTGAATAGATATTAAGGAACATTCAATAGCACTAATTTGTGTCTATTATTTCTTACTGCCACTCATGTAGCTCAATAATTGAAAGGCTGAATAACAGTTTCCCCCTAAATTCTAATGATGCCCTTTATAATCCTCTTTTTAATGCAGTGCCTGAACTTTACAAAGGTTGTTCACTGCCAAATGCCAGTTCATTGCAAACTGCAGCAATGGAATACCCCCTGTTTTATTATCCATTATTGGAGATAACATTGGCATAGGTCAATAAGGTTGCTAGATGACTGTTGTTTATTAAGGAAAAAGGTAAAAGAAATGAATCAAATGAAACAACAGTTTGGGTTTGATTCTCCCGTTGACTTAAGAGAGGACAAGATCTTGCTATTATCGTCAATGAAGGCAGAATCAAACTCTCCATTTAAATAAGATATACTTTTATAAAAATATAATTTTTCAAAGTGGCTTTCAATTAATTAATGAACAGTACCAGACAGAATTCAGCAAGGGTAAAATGAATAGTTTTCATTTGATTGCAGCAAAGCCTATTGGACAAAACAGGATTTAGCTTATCTATATTAAAAAAATTAACCTTCAGTGCTAGAAACTAACCCGCTGCATTGGTGTAAAGCAGGACTTGGTATTATTTCCCCAGTTTGAAACCAATATACATCACATTGGTGGGTGGTCCATTCTACACTAGTGTAATGAACTTGCAATGGGAGATTTATTGATGTCGCTAGATTGATGCAATGATACCTAAAAGAGACAGAAACTCAGGTACCCAAAAGCATTTAGGTACTTTTCCTGAGAGAGGTGGGACTTGGGACACACCCTTCTCCTTCTCATCAGATATTGGCTATTTTGGGGAGCTGCCCACTCCAATGTGCAGGCTTTTGCAATCCCATTCTTCGGTACCTATCGGTTCTTATTCAATGTATAGGAAGTCTAGGAGCCTTAAAAAAGTCATTCAGTACTATCAACATGCTTCAGCATGGTACCAGAGTAGCTTCAGTTATGTCTATAATGCCCCTAACACACAACTAAACCAGAAGAACATGCTTGTTGGTGGGGAAAACTTTTGCAAATCTTGACTAGCAGCGAGATCTTGAATCATGTCCTAGATCTGGGCTTCTTAGAGTACTGAGCCTGGAAAGCACTTGCAAGCAGAGCATTAAGGGATCTTGGATGTGTTTAACAAACACTTCTGATAATCCCTTTAATGACAAAATATGAATTGAGCCCCACTTGGAGGATGCAACAACTTGTGCCCTTGCAAGCTTTTGAAAATTCCATTATGAATGTTTGAACAGTGTACTCAAAGCATCTTTCCCCCTACTTTTCAGGCCAATCTGATGGATGGTGCATGTTGAGGTGGTATCTCTTCCACCTGTACTTGCAGCGTCCAGAACATCATGTGTTGTTGATGGTCCAAATGATTGCTGTGATGCATGGTGCCCAACATTATTTAGGCAGAAACTTTTGACTAACAGCACAAAGGCAAACACTAAAAATTGGAAAAAAATTATGATGTAAGGGTCTTTAATGACCATGAAGAGGGGACAAAATCTTGGTGGAATATTGAATGTTCTGGGTCTGAATCTTCTCTGCCTTGCACCTTGTGTAGGCATTTTCACCTGTGCAGAGCAATTGCATAATGGGTGAAAAACATTGCCATTGGAATGAATAAATAAATAAATGATAGATAATTTGGGTAGCATTTTTCACACACTTTGTTCTGGTGTAAATGACTCCTGCATGCAAGGCTGTGGAGAATCAGGCCTCCTCTATTTCAAATATATCCACATGTTATAAATGTTGGGAGATTACAGATAAATATTTGTTACTTTGTTAAAAAATAATGCAATACTCTAAAAGCAAACAAATAACTGGTACTATCCATCCAAATTATTAACAATTATGTGTAATAAAATTAAGTCCATATCAAATAATATTGTTACAGGAAAGGTCTCCTATGAAAACAAATACCTTGAGTTCATCTAGTCTTTATATAGCATCTGGAGACCATTATCCTCTGACAAAATTCACAGTATTCTATTCTGTGGACATTCTTATTTAGATGGAAACTGGGAAACCTAGAGATGGTTTTTTTTTTTTCCTAATCCTAATGCTGCAGTTAGTGCTGTTGTTAATGATTAACTGGGTTCCATTTCTTAAATTTGAAGCCCCCAGGTTTTAGGGTTTTATTATTTTCCATAAGCCATATGACTTGAATTTGTGCTTCAATACCTGGCACAACATTTTATGACAAGATTTAATACATTTGTCTAGTTTTAGGAAATTAAATAAATAAATGCCTGTTGCAATTACAGTTAGCTCCATTTTAAAAAAAATCTATATATGTTAAACTAGATTTTCATCTAAAATGTCAAAAGCATTAGAATTGAATATTGTTACCCACATTATCATAGAATCAAAGCACCTCTCTCTTGTTAACATATTAGAAGCAAGAGGATTAACTCTCTTTTACAGGATAACAAGCTTTGTGGATAAGAGGGAAGCTGTAGATGTTGTATACCAAGACTTTAGTAAGCATTTGGTATAGTCTTGCATAACGTTCTTATCAACAAACTAGGAAATACAATATAGATGGGGCTACTGTAAATTGGGTGCATAAACGGTTGGATAGCCCTTCTCAGAGGGTAGTTATCAATAGTTCACAATCGTGCTGGAAGGGCATAACAAATGGGTTCCACAGGGGTCAATTTTGGGACTGATTCTGTTCAATATCTCCATCAACAGTTTAGATAATGGCATAGAAAGCATGCTTACAAAATCTGCAGATGATATCAAACTGGGAGGGATTGCAAGTGCTTTGGAGGATAAGGTCATAATTCAAAAAAACTGAACAATCTAGAGAAATGGTCTGAGGTAAATAGGATGAAATTCAATTAGGAAAAAAGAAAAGTACTCCACTCACACATACAAAATGGGAAGTGACTGCCTAGGGATGAGTACTGCAGAAAGGGATACAGAGGTTACAGAACTACATATGACTCAACAGTAGGCACTGTTAAAAAAAAGCAAATATCATTCTGGGAAGTATTAACAGGATTGTTGTAAGCAAGGCATGAAAAGTAATTCTTCTGCTCTACTCTGCATATATTAAGCCTAAACTGGAATATTGTGTCCAGTACTGTGCACCACATTTCAGGAAAGATGTGGAGAAACTGGAAACGGTCCAGAGAAGATCAACACAAATATATAGTTGTTCAATGCAAGAGGACACCTGTGCAGTGCTAGCCCTTTATAAATACAGTGGCCCAGCTGAATTAACATGACCTGACATCAAAGTTCATGACATTTCTCAGTAAAATGTTCATAGCTGTTCTGATTGTCAACTTCAATGGTTATCTGCAAGGGGGAAAATGGGTTTGTTTCAATTTTGGCTTCTTCATAATGTATTAAGAAGTCATTAAAGGATATTTTTAAAATAGTTATATTTTTAAATATGATATCTCACTTGTTTTGTATTATAGATATTTAGGTAATGTATACTTTGGAAGACTCTATAGGTGAGCAGGGATGTAGCAGGTTTGTGACAGAAGTGAAACTTGTATAAATGAAAGGAAAAGTGATCTATAGTCAGACTGCTCAACATTCTTGATTTTTTTTATTTGCTTCTGCTACAGTGTCTTCATTCAGGTTCATGGAAGAATTTTTTTTTTTTATGAATTGTATGTTACACCTTTCAGTTAAAGACTGACAAAACTCCATATTCACATATGTGAGTTATCCAAGGAATCCTCCAAAATATCCAGGGTAAAACATAAACAAACAAACCAACCCTTCTTTCTATATCAGAAGAAAGACAGAAAAAAACCATAAAGTGATTGGCTAATTTGTTTGAAGATCAGCTTTAAAGTGAATATTTATTTTAAAATTATTTTAATGTCACAACTGTCGTCATTGTGAATGAACAATTAACTTAGTATCTCATTTGTTGGGTCCTTCCTGGATAAATTGCTTTAAAGGGTGCAACCACAAGCTTCCAACTCATGCCCATTTACACTAGCTGAACATCTGGTCCATAGTTTTCAACACACTTTTACATAGTGAATTATAGGTAGACATTAAAACTGGCAAAATAAGCTTAAATTATCATACCCAAGAGCAATATTTTAGTAGAATTTATAATCTTATCCCTTTTCTAACAGATTAGTTAGTCGTGCATACCATATAGTTAAATGCAAAAATTACATTTACTCTAGAAGGGGGTTTCCTTGTTTTGGATAATCTTAAACTCTCACAAATCATTAACAGTTGAAATTTATTCTGATTAGATTCAGCTGTCTGGAAGTGGCTGCAAGTGAAATAAATCTAGATGTCTCTGCTGTGTTCTTAGTCCAGCATTGCCCTCATTACAGAAACACCATGCATTTGCCGTGTTGGCAGCTTTTGCTTTAAAATACAAGTGTAGGCTGCATGTAAAGGAGAATAAATTGCCTTCTCATTCCACTAAAGTTCCACAGTGCTTGTAATTCAGGATTGAGAGGCACTCTGAGAACAATGTCCAGAGGCATAAACAGCATCCATGGCACATGCATAGTACCTGAATAGGAGATGTCATTACCCATAATTCTCAAGTCTTCATATTTGAGAAGCAAATTAACTATGTCAGGGCTGGTATAACAACTCTTAATAGATTATAACTAAAAGTAGTTTGCTGTTAATCTTCATGCTTTGGTTTTATATTATTATAAATGAAGTTGATGATTGTAAATGGGAAAGAAAATAACAGACTGAGATTTTAAATTGTAAATCAAAACCACTATAAACTTTAAAAATTAATAACTGACAACATTTGACAATTTTCATCACAGGAGGAGTTGTAAAACCAGAGATATGGAGACAGAGACAGTTTCAGCACTTATTCCATGCTTATCATTATTGCTAGTTGAGAAACAGATAGACAAGTTTGCAATTGTTCAATCTAGGGAGGTAATGAATAAGTGGAGACATCATAAAGTTACAAAGAACAATATGTGGTATATAGAGAGTAAACTGATGGTTCTTATTAACTCACAATATGATATGAATGAACTTCAAAAGCAACAACTTTAAAACTGATCAAATTAAATACCACATTTAATAATTATCCTAATTTCAGCAAGACAAGAGTTTTGGATTGGACATTTACATAGGTATTTAGAATATCCACATTTATATTAGATGTGATTTTTCTTGTTTTGTTTTAAGAAAGGGCATGCATTCTTAGGTATCAGCGCACATGCCAATCACCAATTAGTTTGGGTGACAAAGATTGTTCTTCAGTTGTCCACTGCTAGGTTTCTTGTACTTTCTTCTGAAGCATCCAATAGTGACCACTGTCAGAGATAGGAAATTGGGCTGAATGGACCGCGGAGCTGCTTTGGGATGAGTCAATGTTCATGTTCTTGTGTTAAATCCTTTTCACACAATTGTGCAAAGGGAAAAATAGGGTAAAAAGAAATAATATACATTAAAGAAAAATCACCTAATAGAAATAGTGTAGTACATGCTATGGGAAGTTATTTATTTTGTGCTAATATTCTTTGCAGTGAATTTGTTCTTGCTCGTCACAAAGATTAATGATGTAAACTCTGCCACTTTGCTTGATGGATATCAATGTAGTAGTACCCACTTTCCTGTTTTTTTGTAAAGCTGCATTGGGTTTGGGAAAAAGGCTTATTGCATGCTTCATCCAGTCTGCAAACACCAAATTTACTTCTGTACATCTGCTGATTAATTGATTTTTTCTAAGAACAATATATCAGCAGCAAATAAAATAATTCAGCATCCAGCCATCTGATTGGCTGATGCCAATTTTATCTGGCATAACTGAGCACTGAGGTAAATGGAATTGAACACTGTGACTGGATAATGGTATTCCATAGCAAGTTAAATGTCGGGGCACTGTCACTGAAGTTATTGAAAATAAATGCCGTGGTGAGGCCACTACATTTATTTTCAAAGCGGGAGAGTATTTTCCAAACACAAAGTTTAATTTTACTATCATTGATACTGTTATACAAAAGATGTATATTATAAAGCCAATAAATAAAGGAGAATGGCTGGACTGATAAATGGAAAAACTACCTGCATCAAAGCCCTGTATGCTGACTGTTTCAGGCAGTGGGAATTTTCTATGTTTCATGCACTCTGAAGCTAATTTATTCATAAGTAAAAGTTACTATTGGCAGAATTCAGATGTGATGTGTCAAGTGCTGTAAATTAATCTCTCTTATACTCAATGAGACACCCTCAGTTCAGAGGTGAGATGTAAGAGGAACAAGGAATAAATTACACATTGGTTAATTGGTGTGACAAGTCTAACGGCCAAATAAGGGTTACATCTGTAAAACCAAGAGGAAAATATGAACCTAATTACGTAAGTCCATAGGTCTTAGAAGGAGTCTATATGGGCATGTCTACACTAGCCCCCCTAGTTCGAACTAGGGTGGCTAATGTAGGCATTTGAACTTACAAATGAAGCCTGGGATTTAAATATCCCGGGCTTCATTTGCACGTTCCCGGGCGGGTGCCATTTTTAAATCCCCTTAGTTCGAACTGACTGCCCGCAGCTACACGCGGCAGTTTAAAGTTAATCCGAACCAAGTCCTTAGTTCGGATTAACTGTTACTCCTCGTGGAATGAGGTGTAACAGTTAATCTGAACTAAGGACTTAGTTCGGGATTAACTTTAAACTGCCGCGTGCAGCCGCGGGCAGTTCGTTTGCAACTCCGGTTGCCTGATTTGCCTACCTAGCTCGAATTAACAAGCTAGTGTAGACATATCCTAAGGGTGTTACATATATACTGAGAAAGTGAGATAAGTGTGTGGATTGACCTAATTTAGACTCAATTCTGAATTTAGTAAAATTACAAGTCAGTAAGGGGATGAAAATCTAAGAGAATGCAAGGGCTAGATTTTTGCCAATTATAGTCTCCCAGTGTAAGAAAAGGGTTTATTCTGGTGTGTCTACATAGGGAGCTATTGTAGAAGAGTAGCCGCACCAACTTAGTGGTCCTAGTGGAAACTTCTACACCAGCGGTTCTCAAACTTTTTGGGCTCCAGAGCCCTTTACATGTGTAAAAATTTATGCGGAGCCACAGCGGTCCACTGATTGTATGTGTTGTACTTATGCGGAGCCCCAGTGGTCCACTGATTGTATGTGTTGTACCTTTCAATGTTTCCAGTTTGTCGACCTCGCGGAGCCCCTGGAGATGTCTCACAGAGCCCTGGGGCTCCACGGAGCACAGTTTGAGAAACACTGTTCTACACTAAAGTCTCAGCTATTACTACTAGCTAACTGAGACCTCCAGCATATTCTCCCAAATTAAAGTTCCTCATAGCAAACACATGCTAGTTAACAAAACTTAAAGACAAATGTCTCTGTTCAGGCTCCCCAGTTTGATGTTTTTCAGAAAATTTCCTTTATCAAATCATCATCAAAGGTATGAATTTTTAGTGGGGTACTGCAGGGACTAATACTAGGCTTGATGCTATTCACCATTTTTATGAATTAAATAATTATAAAATCTCATTATTCCAATTGGAGGATCACACAGTAAATAATGTACAGAGCAATATGGTCCATTTAGCAAGCTGGACCCATGCAAACAAAATGCAAAGTTATGCAGTTAAGAATAAGGAAGGAAGGGCAACCCTTCACAGTGAGAGACTGTATCTTTGGGAAGCAATGCCTCTGAAAAGGTTCTAGGGATCATAGTGAAGAAACAAGTGCTCCCAGTCTGATCCTATGGCAGAAAGTGTTAATGAGATCCTTGGATTTATAAATAGGAGGTTGTGAGTAGAAGGATAGATGGAGAAGATTTTAACTTTGTGTAAGGTATTGGTGAAACCATTACTGGGACACAATGTATAGTTTGGGTGCCCACATTTTTAAAAGGCCATTGAAAACATTAGAGATGGTGCAGATAAGAGTGATTCTTTTATCCACATACTGTTAAATCTTCACCAGTACCTCCCACTGAGCTGATGCAGGTTCAATTATGCACCTCTGTAGGATAGGACTGATAATGCCAACACCAACTTTGCTTCTGTTGAGAGGTCAGGACACTCCATTTCAGCCTGTCCCATATGAACTCCAAGGAATCAAGGAAAGGAATTCCCCCACATTTTGATCCTGACTGAAACACACTCTAAGTTCCACCTTGGTGCCCCATCCCCATTTCCAGAAACTCACCCAGTAGCACTTACTTAGGACACCCACTAAATTGTTGTCCAATGAGTCCTTATTGACTTGGGTGCAACCAACTGCTTTATAGATGCAGTGGCATTCCAGCTCCTGCAGATTCTCATGCAAAACCAGGCCACTTCCAACCTTATAAAGACTCGTAAGGATTCCCCTTTGTCTTCTGGTCCAGAAACAGAGGAAAGAAATCCCCTGGAGACCATGATTCAGAGGCTCTGAGAAAAATTCCAATTCAGTATGTTATATTCTTCATATTTTCCACTGATCCTCATTATCTCCTGGCTAGCCCTCCACAATCTGCTCATTTGGTGGCAAGCACCGAAGTATGTTTTCTATTAGAGTTTTGTTGGCAGCACTATTGGGGACTGGTAGATCCTGTCCTACAATACAAACCCTGAGAGGTTTACATGGGGGCAGCTATCCAGGCAATGCTTTTCATTGAAACTTCCCTCAAAATACCAAAAGTATGCCAATGCTTTTGAAAAATAGGAATGCAGAAACCCTGCCTAATAGAGAAACAGCCAGGAGCAAAAGTACCATCTGGATGAATTTATGCTATATTAGAATTTCTCTGAATACCACAAAAAGAACCTGGCCTGGGGGTTTATCTGCAAGTTGACCTCACTGGCCTCATCATCCTTTTCATCAGGAAGAAAGATGGCAGTCATTAGCTATGCATCAACTACTCTGCATTGAATCAGATAACTATCAGAACAACGAGAAGTCCTGTGGCACCTTATAGACTAACAGATTTATTGGAGCATAAGCTTTCGTGGGCAAAGACCCACTTTGTCAGAAGCATGTAGTGGAAATTCCAGAGGCAGGTCCACTACATGCATCTGATGAAGTGGGTCTTTGCCCTCAAAAGCCTATGCTCCAATAAATCTGTTAGTCTATAAGGTGCCACAGGACTTCTCGTTGTTCTTGCAGATTCAGACTAACATGGCTACTCCTCTGATATTTATAACTATCAAGAATCATTACTTGCTATCCCTGATTACTGTGTTGCTGGATCATGTGAGGCTGTTTAATATATTCAATAAGTTAGACCCCTGGGGAGGGGCGCAGAACTTCATGCAATCTGGGCCAGCAGATAAGTGGAAGAGTCCAAACCCAGTGTGACCGCTGAATATCTGGTAGTGTTTGGACCAACCAAAACCCCATCCACCTTCCAGCATTTTAAAAATGATGTGCTCCAAGACATATTAGACCACTATGTAGTAGTATATTCCTTATAGGTCTTCTCCAGCTACCTTAAATGGCATACTACTCACGCCAGGACTAGGAGGGTAAGGGAATGCTTATGACCTTTATTCCAAGCTTGAGAAGTGTGTCCCCAATCAGGCTTTCACAGAGTTCTTAGGTTTCATCTTATTTCCAACAAGGGTCCAAATGGACCCACTCAAATATCAAATGTGCAACCAGCAATGCTTCCTGCTGTTCCTGAATTTAAAAAAAACAAAAACAAATCAAGCCCCTCATCACTCTTTTTCAGAAGATGTTCAGTTCTGTTAGTCCCTGAGGTCCACCACATTTTCCTTCTGTTGAAAATTGCTTTGATACCAAAGCTGGGCAAGGTAAACAGAAACTGGTCTTGCTTTAGGTAGAATTGGTGTTCCATGGTGGCTAATTTTGGGGCTTGTTAGGGCTTTTAAAGTAACTTTTTTAAATCGGCTTCTGGCCCCAGCTCATCCCCTGGCCCAACCAGCCAGAAAGCTTGACTAGTGATTGGCATTTGACTCCAGCTGCTGAGTCACCAGCATGCCTCTGTGTGGTGACATGCTGGTGGGATGGTGTGATGTGCACCTGGACTGTGATAAAAACTTTAAAGACAGTGCCTGGCTCCAGTGCCACCACCATGGGTGGCAAAGTGGCTCAGTGTAGACCACCAGACAATGCTGGGGCAGGTAGAAGGTGAGTTGGGGCAACTGCACTGGTGGTGGGGGGAAGGGGACGGAGGCATAGCTAGGGGGAGAAGCTGGGCAATTCCTGCCTCACTACAATCTTTCCAGTCCAGGAGCAAAACATTCTGCATCATCCATGCATGGTCCCATGGGTAATGGGGGCAGAGGCGAAAGCTGGGCCAGGGAGAAAGCAGCAGGTCAAGTGTGGTCTGGGGTGGGCATAAAGCAGAGCCAGGGATACCCTGGATAGCCAGACTGAAAGAGGGAGGGAGCTGATTCAGGGGGGTAGAGCAGGCATGGGACTTCAGGGAGTGAGGAGGTGGAGAAACTGGGCTAGGGGGAGGTTGGCCGAGAAGGACTGAAGGGAGCCGTGCTGGGAAGGGAAAAGAACAGTGGGGGCAGAGGTAGGTAGGGTTGCAGGGACAGCTAGGGGGAGGAGTTGAGCAAGGCAGGGTGCAGAGCCAGGCATATGACTGCTGGGATCCGAGCTGGGCTGCAGCGCGCGTGGAGGACTGGAGTCTATGGGGGGAGGGGGAAAAGGAGGTGGGTGAGAACAGAGGGGAATTGGGAAATTGGGAGAGGGATGGGGATTAGCTGAAACACAATATCTCAATGAATTTGGCCCAGGGAGATTCAAAGGAAACCCAATGAATCAGTGGCGCAGACAGAGCTAGAACCCAGTTTGCTGTTCTAACCTTTAGGAAACATTATATTAAGTGTTTCTTGAATTTAGGCAGAAAGGGCCATATTTTAAAGGAACTTCTGTTTGGCCTCCTTTTTGTATTGTTGCATTTACATGACTATGTGTGCAGAATTGTGCGCTAAAAATGTAGTGTTGGGATTCTAAAAGCTGTAGGTTTAAGGAATGGGTCAAACAGCTTGACTGCCTTTTAGTGTATTTATTCTCCTGTCTTGTAAGTTCATACTTACTTCTGGGAAGAGTTTTTACACAGCGATGAAGGATGGTCCTGAGGGTACATAGTAGGAGCTCTGTGACTAATTTTCTGCCCCAAGACTTTCTGCCTTTCTGATGTGTGCACTTTAATGCTAAAAATAAATTATTATAATTATTATAAAATCATCCCTTTTTAAAAGTGTGGCTTGTTTTGGACTCATTTGTTGTCAGTGAACTTTATTGTAGGATTGCAGGAATCCAACAAATTTGCAGTCCTATCACAGGTCACTTTTCCACTGAAGAGATGGATTAGCTGTGTAGTCTGTTTTATAGCTTTTCAGAGCACATCAACTTCATTTGGGCATCTCAAACTTCATGGCATGGTTCTGGCATGAGGCTCTGCACCTGCTGGGGGTCCACATGTCTTTCTTCTTCTTAGCATCCCTTGTCCACCGCGCAGACAGAGGCTATGTCTACACTATGGATTTCTTCTGGGATACCACCGTGTCCAGGGAACACATCTGCTCTTCCTCTTTTTTTCGTATGTGGAAGAGCAGATGCGCTCTTTTGGAAGCCCTGTCTTTCTCCTCCCACGAGGAAGAAGGGCTCTTCTGAAAGAGGAGGCTTTTCAAAATTTGGCCCAGTGTAGATGGGCCAAATTTTGGAAAAGCCTCTTCCAAAAAAACTATCGGAAAAAGGTATGCAAATTGCAGAGCGCAATTTGCATACCTCTTTCCGACAGTTCATTGTAGTGTAGACCTAGCCAGAAAGGGTCAACCAAAATCTCAAACTGTATGTGTGGTGTCACATCAGTAATCACTAGGATGATTGGCCCTCACTTCACCCTTAAACAGAGTTTGCATTCATGCACCCACAGATCAAAGTCATTTTTTTATCTACAATGGGTAACACCCCTGATTTCACCCACAATTACCCACATAGCCTTTCCCAACACAGCTGCCTTGGACCTAATGCTATGGATTCACTGGGCCCAGAAGAAATGAGGGAACACCTTGAAAAGGCACGAATGAATTATAAACGACAAGGCTCCACTTAGTGAGATAAAAGGTCTGGCTCGCCCGTTAAGAGTGTCTATACTGACAGACAGTCTCACTCACAAACTGAACTTTTGATTGCTTGGCCCTTTTAGGACCTTGGATAGATTAAACCAGATGCTTATGAACTTCAACTACCTCACTCTGAATATTACAGGGTCAACACTGATGGAAGACTTCAGTCCTGAGATCTGATTAGAGGAGCTTCTGGGGTTCCATCTTCTTTCCTGCTTCTATTTAAATCAAGCAAAGAAATAGGAGATTGTCTGTGTAGTTGAGTTCCCCCCATTTAGGACTGCATCCCCCATGCTACCAGTTCCTACTGCCTGACTCTGATCTCCTGGTAACCCGACACCTGACTCTGAATTTTCTTTCTGGCCTATTTCAAACTATGATCTCCTCTTATCCGACCTGGCCTACCTCCCAGCTTTGACCGCAATAGGTCAGACTGCCCACATTCTTTTCATGAATATGGGTGAAATAGGGAGATTCAAGAGACCTAGGTTCCATTCTTGACTCTGCTGGTGACATCACTTGTCACATAACCTTTCTATGGTTTAATTTCCTCATCTTTAAAACATGGTTAATAATACCTACATTGAGCTCTTTAGATGAAAGGGTCTCCACATGTCAGAAGTGCCATTATTATACCATTCATAAAGAATAATGCAAAATATAGTTATTAGGCTGTCAGTACATTTTTGAACATTTATTCATTCACTTGTTCTGGTGCTAACAGTAACATACCAACACTTATTTATCTAAATTAATCCATTTGTAGTAATAACCATTTTATTCTTTTATTTAACTATTTTGACACAGAAGCCTGTTTACAGACATTGCTCTTTTATTTTGAAAAAATAAACAAGGACTCTTAGAAGTATAAAGGGAAAAAGTATCTTCCAACTTAAAGAAAAAACACATTTTACTGACTTTCTTGACATTTTTGAGCTCTGCAAGGGGAATTGTTAAGCAGCAGTTAGGCAAAAGAATTAAAGACAAACTGCCATATGTGAGTGAAAGGAAACAGAGAATACAAAAAACACATAGGGAAATAGGGAAAAGGTGAAAGTGATATTTTGACTGGTCAATCTTGCTTAGAAAATACCTTAAGGAATGAGTTAGTTAAAATGTCACCAACCTGATTTTTTTTCTATAAAGACACAAATCAATGATCATTTTTTTTAGGCAGGAAGGAGAGGGAGGGTTGGTTCTACCAAAAGAAAAATGATACAGCATTATTTAGGATGATTTTGTTTTTGTGTGATTAAAGCAAAGACCTAGAACCACATTCTGGAATTTTTACACTTTCTTTGTGTTTATTGGAAGTTTTTACACACACTATTCTTTTTGGACTTGAAACTGTTCCATCTCAAACAGCCTCCTGGATTGCCTTCCTAACTCTAACTGTGTATTACTTGGATACAGTTATTCTTAAGAATGTATCCTTTGTGGTCTGCAAATGGGTTTGGCATTCCTTTCATTTGTAAATGTAAGCTAGGAATAGTCTTCCTCATATGAAAAGGATTTGGGTAATGTCCTGGCCAAAAAACCTCAGTCATTTTCCTGCCGTCAGAATCATTGTTGCTTTTATACTAAGGGAGCATGAAAACCAAAAAAGAACAAAAATAAAGTCTAGTTGTGAGAGCCTATACTGTATCTCTCTGCACTGAAGTGAAAAGATAATTATAGCCTCTTTCTGGAAACAATAAACTACCAAAAATGTAAAGGTGCAGCAAGAAGACAAGAAAGAAGTGGGCTGTGCCCACAAAAGCTCATGATACCATCTACATGATTTGTTAGTCTATAAAGTGCTACCAGACCATTTGTTGGTTTTTTTTAATAAGATACACAGTTAGCCTATAAGATAAGCATTTATGAATCATGTATAATATTACATTTGTAAGGGATTGTCTGAGTTCAGCTCATTTCCTGGGTAATCTATTTTTTTTTTTTAAATAGACTTGCTATAGAACTTTATCCTCAACTACAACCATGCAACTCCAATGGCTTTGACTCTTCTATTTGTGATGCTCGCATATCAAGTGCCAGCCTATGCCAAAACCCTCAGCCAATTCACATATGTACTAATACAGATCAAAGTAATTGTTAAATGTAAAAAATATATATTTGGTGTTTAAACTTTATGTAAACTAATGTGATATTACATGCATTGTTTTCACTTATTTCCATCCTGTCATAATGTAATTGCAAATATTTACATTGTGTATGCCTCTGTAATTAAATAACCCATAAAATAAGCCATCAAGTGAGAAAGAAGCCTTGTGAAATACAAATGAATCACTTTAACAGATTAATGCTAATTTCAAAGCAAGTGGTTACTGTGTGTGTGTGATGATTGGAGGTCAAAGACTCAAAATGCATTCCTTACTCTCTGACATCAAAGAAATTCTCATGTGGGTAGTGACCCTGTCAGTATGCTTTTTATGAGAAGAAGCAGAAAATAGGGATTCAGGGGAAGAGCCTTCATTTCCATACTGTTTGGATTCTAACTGGGCAGAATAATTGAATGAGAAGAGCAAGATCCCAAGTTATTTTGGCAGCTCTGAGAGACTTTTGGCAAACTAGGAGATTACTACATCTCTGCTACAATTTGGAAGTTTACACTGTGACTCATCAGTACATATATGCATTGTCTTAAGTTTAAGATCTAGAGTATCAACAGACCTGGGGTATGTGATTTGTTCTCTTGGGACTGAAAGCAACCTAATGGCTACGTCTAGACTGGCATGATTTTCCGCAAATGCTTTTAACGGAAAAGTTTTCCGTTAAAAGCATTTGCGGAAAAGAGCATCTAGATTGGCACTTTTTGCGGAAAAGCATCCGTGCCAATCTAGGCGGCAGCAAAGGATCGCCATTTTCTTGATCGGGCTTTTTGCGCATAAAACAAATCTGAGCTGTCTACACTGGCCCTTTTGCAAAAGCTTTGCGCAAAGGACTTTTTGCCCGAACGGGAGCAGCATAGTATTTCCGCAAGAACACTGACAATCTTACATGAGATCGTCAGTGTTCTTGCGGAAATCCAAGCGGCCAGTGTAGACAGCTGGCAAGTTTTTCCAGAAAAGCGGAAAAACTTTTCTAGACACAGCCAATGTGATTTTATCTTTGGAGTAAAGTGGAAATTTATCACTAAATCCAGTTTGTCTGGGTGGCAAGAACTAGAGGGTCTCTAAAGGGACTGTCTCTGACTCCATGGTAACACTGGTATAGTGATCTAGGAATTCAGACTTGTTACTGGCAGACTTGTTACATGGTGAAATTTAACTCTAGAACCCACCACAGTGGGAGCTGTCTGCCATTTTCTGACAGTCTGCCCTCAGGTAGGCACTCATAGCTGTGAACCACTCCTGGCAGCATGACAATATTCAAATATGATTTAAAAATGTATTGAGGAAAAGCTACACTAAAATATCTACAATGTTATACATTACTTATTCAGGATCTGGTCAGTATGCAAAGAACCTGGCTAAAGATTCTGGTTTGCTCTCTGGGAAGCCTTCCTCCTCTTAGTATGCTCGAAAGGATGACAAATTTCTAAATATCTATCTTCTTTTGGTGCTTGTCTTGTATATGTACTTGGTGTGAAAGCTTTTCCTTCACAAGGATAGTATAGTATACGATCCCATAATTTGATCTCTCTGTGGTAGGAGTGGACAAGAGAACAGTTACTGCAATAAAGAGCTGGAAACTGATGTCTACATTGATTGCCATAGCAAGATTTACTTTTTCCTACAATAAATTATGCTTAATTGTCATCTGCAGCAACAGACACAGCAAAAGGGAAGAGGAAGAGATGGATAGATTTTATCAACAACTGTGTAGCACTGTAGATGAGATTTCTGATCATGATATGCTCCTGATAATGGGAGATCTGATTGTAAGGGACTGGTAGATGATGTGGAAAGCAAATAGTTTTAGACCACATGTCACTGAATTTGCAAACAGTAATGGAGAAAGGTTAAGAAGTTGCTGTAAGATGCACAATCTCTTTGATTTCTTCACAAAAACATGCACAAGGTTACATGGAATTTACCAGATGGTAAAACTAAAACCAGGCTAACCACATCATTCTCAGTAAAAGCACAGGCTATTACTGTTGGATGCTAGAGTCTGTAGAAGTACTGAGTGTGGCAATGATTATGATCTACAAATGAGCAAGATTGAGATTATTTTAACGTCCAAGAAATAGATGGGTGCAGTTGGTGTCAAATTTGATCTTGATAAGTTAAAGTACAACTTTGTGATGGAGGTGTACAAAATTATGCTTTGAGAGCGTTTCAGGCCACTAGTTTGTCATGATGAAGAAATCTCATAACAGACTGGATTGGAAATATTCAAAGAAGTGGTACAGAACATAATAGATAAAATTTTTGGAAGACATAAGCAAACAAAGAAAAGCTGGAAAAACTTAAAAAAAAACCAACAAATATCTAGCAGCACCTTAAAGACAAACAAAACATGTACATGGTATCATGAGCTTTTGTGGGCACAACCCACTTCTTCTGATGAATGCAGTATTAAAAGTCCAGTTCAAAAAAAAAAAAAGGGGGGGGGGGGGAGAGGAGAAGGAAAGGAAAAAGAGTGAATTAGAGTTATAAGAAGCTGATAGAAAAGGTGCAAATTGTTCTTATGTACCCATTGTTTAGTTGGTTAAGTCATTAGGATGTGGAAGGTAGTGTGCTAGCCAGGTAATGCCTTTATTCATACCTTTTTGATGGCTGCCAAACTTGTAAATGAAGCTGGGCAAATAATGAAAGAAGATTATTACAGGAAAAGTGTAAGTAAGCTAAGCCTGCTAGGAAAATGAAAAGTAAAAGCATTGTATAAAACGGTGAAGAAATCACTGAGGTAATGAACAAAATTTTGGAAAGACAATGCTCAACAGCCAGAATAGTCTGTTGAGCATCCAGAAAACAAGATACAGAAAGTTTTGATTGTATGGAATTAATCAAGTCAGTGAAGTAAGCAGTAAGAAAGGCTCCTGGTGAATTGACAACAAATACCAATTTGGTGCATTAAGTATAGAAGGAGAATTTTGGCAAAGCGCTGAACACTGTAGTTCATCCAGATAAAAGCATTCTAAACATTCTCTTTGAACTGGGCAGATTGCAAGGCAGGATGGATATCAGCACTGAACCACCATCAGAAGAAGAAACAGAAAGAAAAGTTAAGCATTTAATAATGGGAAAGCTACAGGAATAGATAATATAACAGATGGTGTAACAAGTGCTATCAAAGCATTATAAACATGCAAGAAAGTAGGGAAGCAATGGAGATACCAGATGACTGGCCTAAGGCAATTGTACCAATCTTGAAGAAAGAAGATCCTGCTGATCCAAATAATTACAGAGATAAAAGCTTACTGCTGGTACCAGGAAAAATCAGGATGAAAATAACTGTCAACAGATTAAAGGCCAATTTTAGAAGAAGTAGTAAGCAAGTAACAGTGCAACTTTAGAGCAGGCCGAAGTAGCATTGATCAGATATTCATGCTCCAACAACTGATGAAAAAACAGTGAGAATGAGGATTAAAGGTGCTTTGCTGTTTTCAACAACTCCATGAAGGCATTTGGGAAAAAACCATTATATAAAGCAGCAAAATCATGCAAGACAATTTCAATTATAAAAGCTGTGTATGAAGACTTCGGCAGTGCCATAAGAACTGGTGGAAAATTAAGCACCTGTTTAGAGTAAGTTTGATATGAGGAAAGGGGGCATGGAATCAACATTAGTTTTCATCATGTTCTTGAACTGGATATTAAGAAAGTTAGACAAGCTGGAGGATGTGTCATTGGTGATTTAGAAACACCTTAGCTTCTGCAAATGGCATTGTTCAACTGGCTGATATGTTTGAATTAATGCTGGTAATCTTTGTACTTTAGAAAATTGATGTAGTTGACTTTGGCTTACAATAACTACCCAAAAGTGGTTGCATCTGGGGAAAGGGACAGTAGATAAAATATTGAAATGCTGCAGTGGTAAAGTCATGGAAGACGTGAAATGTTATGTGTATGTTGGAGGTTTTCTCAGTGCTGATAGTCTTATCAGGGATAAAATTAAAAGGAGACTTGCTTTAGATGCAAGTGCTGTTGCAAAATTTACAAAATTATGGACTGATCAAATCATTGTATTTGACACCAAAGAACATATTCATCACACCTATGTACAGACACTATTACTATATGATCTGAAAGCAGCTGCAATTAATGAAACAGACATCAGAAGACTGGAGGTAGTAGAGATGAGAGTTCTTTGAAAGCTGGCAGATATAAATTGGAAAGATTTTAAGACAAAGATGTTAGAAGGAGAGTAGATGTGAAATCAGGATATCGTATTCACGAGGATCAAAATTATTATGATGGTGGGGACAATGGAAAACCAACGAATGATATGCTGCCAAATAAAATAATGTAAACACAGCCAAGAGCTGTTCTACCTGGAGGTGAACCACTGACTATGTGGTGGTGGGACATCATACACAGGGACATGAAGAGCCTGGGCTTAATGGAGAAACAGAACTGAGTGGACAGAAATGTGTGGCGATGCTGTACTGCTCCCTGTATCCCGAAAGATACTTTGTGATGAAAAGGAAGAGAAGGAAGGGGACCAGATTTTTCCAGTAATGTGCAATATACAGTCTAGCTGTTAACAAGCAAAAATGCATTAATTTGTCATACCGTTTAAAATATAAATATTTTATTGGAACATTAACTAAGCATATCAGGAGATCTCTAGGAACTCAGCATTTGTCATAAGAAGAATGTCTTTAATAATTCCCACCCCAAACCATTTAATTGTCCCTCATCACAACCACTACATGTGCAAGTATGTTCTCCTTTCCATGTAACCCCTCCCCTCCAACGAAGAACCTCCCTAGAAGCACAAATAAAATGGATCTCGATTGTATTCAAATGTTAGCTATACCAGATCAATGTCTCAGTACAAAGCCCTCTCCCATCTTTTCATCTGGACTGTTTTTATCACTTTTAAAAATCTTTTTTAACAAAATTATATATAAATCTTTTGCTCTAGCTTGCTCCTGGGTCAACTCCTCAAATGTTGTTAAAGGTCTAAACAGAGCCATCTTGTATCTAAAATTCACAATACAAAGTTTGACTTGCAAATAAGATATCTTTATATAATTACATATCTCTAGGTATGTTTTCACATCAGGACCCAGGAACAGCTGTCTGAATTGAGTAATCTTAGCTCTTACCAGAACAAAATAGTCAGGCTGATATTTCCTAAGGATAAATTCCAGATTATTCAAATAGAATTCTTTTGTGGAAATTTGCAGTGAACAATCAGTTTAGTGGCTGTTCCATGTGATCTGTGATATGAGCTTTGCAGGCTTAAATGTTTTTTTGGCTAAACGCTACCTCTGAAATGAAATTTCTGCTTCTGGTAACTCCCGCGCAAGATGTTATTCTTCTATTGTTGTGTTTTAACTTTTCATGGGGTTTCAGTAATGTTATTGCTAAGTGACATAAACAGTCTGCTTAGTTTAAACTTAGCACCAAACTTTCAGAATCCAATTTACCATCTGCTGAAGCCTGAAGGTAAACATACGTGCCAGGCAATAAGTCACTCAGGAATATTCCCTATCAGCCTGTGTTATGAAGAGCAATCTTCATAGATGTAGTTGCATTCCATTCTCCATACTTCCTTTTAATTTCCTTTTGACTGGCTTTAGTCAATAGAGCAGAGTGGAGAACACATTTTGAAAAATCTCCTGTCTTACCTCTCAGCACTCTCCATTTTTTTTTTCATTTTAAACACGAAAACTCATGGCTGTACACTGCAGTTATCTGTGATCTATTGGTGAAAAGCAGCTTGATTAATGTATGATTGCAACACTTTTCTTCCCACTGGCAAACTACTTTCCCACCTGTGGTTAAAAAATGATCACTTTGTACTCTTAAGCACATACTTTGACATCTCCATTCTTAAATTCATCAGAAATGTAAGAAAAAGAGTGTAAGAATTCTACCACAGCAGAAAACTCTGGGGTGGATTCTGAACTGAGGGTGTCTAGACTACAGGGATTTTTAAAAAACAGGGGCCTCTTTTCAAAAAATCTTTACCTGCATCTAGACTGCTGCCACGTTTTTCGAAAGTAAATCGAAAGAATGCGGCAGTTTTTTCAACCATGGAAAACTTCGTTTTACGAGGAATAATGCCTTTTTTTGAAAGTGCTCTTTCAAAAAAAAGGTGCTCTGTAATGCAAACTGTGCTTTTCGAAAGAGAGCATCCAGACTGCCTGAGTGCTCTCTTTCAAAAAAGCGGCTTCCTTTTTTGAAAGTACTGGTTGTAGTCTAGACGCTCTTTTTTGAAAGAGGCTTTTTCGAAAGATACTTTCGAAAAAGCCTCTTTCGAAAGAGGCTTGCAGTCTAGATGTAGCCTGAAAGAGCACATACAATTGGACCTGTGATTAACTTTGGGCTACTCATGCGGAGGTATCACAATAGTTCATTGCACAGAAAAGCTATGTCTACACAGCGGCGTTATTTTGGAATAACTGACATTATTTCGAAATAACAAAGTCTTCATTTACAAAGCAAGCCATATTTTGAAATAATGTCAAGATGGAGGACTTCTTACTCTAACTCCTGTAACCTCATTTCATGAGGAATAAGGGAAGTCGAAGGAAAAGTGTTCTTCCTTTGACTTCCTGCTGTGTAGGCGCATCCAAAGCTGAATTTAGCTATTTTGACTTCAGCTACTCAACTGACATAGCTGAAGTTGCTTGTCTTAATTTGAATGTTGCCCTACTGTGTAGATGTACCCAAATATAGTGATTAGAGTGTGGATTATGGACCAATTTGTAAGGCAATATTAAAAGAGCTAAGATAGTTATGCAAACAGGTCTCTTGAGATATACA
Organism: Rafetus swinhoei; assembly: GCA_019425775.1. Lineage (NCBI taxonomy): Eukaryota > Metazoa > Chordata > Testudines > Trionychidae > Rafetus > Rafetus swinhoei. Next base: position 65,493,039 of record CM033427.1, read on the forward strand.
TATAGTATTCAACACACTGGCTGTGCCATGAGCACCATCTGAATGGAAACATGACAACAGTCTACACATACTAGAAAGGTAGAAATACAATGGAGAAAGAGGTATTATATTGTGTAATGCAATGAGGTACAGCTAAAAAATTAAGAAAGCAAAAATGTAGGCAGTACAATTTATGAGGATTGATGATGGAATTTATTAGCCAGAGGAATCATCTCCAAAGGGAAAGGTAGATTGGACAAAACACTAGGCATATATAACAGGGACCAAGCCTGCATAGGCAGGAAGGTGGTAATAACTCACCTTGTCTATGTCTAGATATTATGGTTCATGAACTGATCTGTTGGAAGGCAATATGGGGTGACAGTATATTTGTAGGACTGGTTGCCACCTGGCTAGAATGGCTTTGATTTGTTTTTAGGTCAGCTGTTTGTTCTTCTGATTTTGGAGCAAGATAAAAGCTGGTTTAAATAGTTTATTACTATTGTTTAATAATAACAAGAAAGAGAATAAAAATGAAAGGCATCCCTAAATATTTAAAAACCTTAAAAGGCAATTGCAAGTCCCAGTGAAACCAGCATTTTGACAGAAAAAATCAAATAGTTTATAGTTAGCATTCACATATTGACTGTGCTGCTTCTTCACAACAGTGAGTTAGTTAATGAAAAGATATCAGCCTTACCTGGGATATTTAAATCCCCATGCATGACATCCACCTCTTGCCTATTATGGAGATAGGCTGTATAACCTATTTTTATCATGGTAAAAGAAAGGATTACATAGGCACTTTTTAAATACTATTCAAGCCTGGTTTGAAAATAAAATGTGAATTATCTGAATGGACCAAAACTGGCTATAAGTGAGCCTCCTAGGTACCCCCTTGTGGCCTAAGATCATGCTATAGGCAGTCTGCCTCGGGTTCCACTTTTAGGGTATGTCTATACTAGCTCATTAATTCGAGCTAGGTAGGCAAATGAGGTGACTGGAGTTGCAATTGAAGCCTGGGATTTAAATATCCCGGGCTTTATTTGCATGTTCCCGTCCGGTGCCATTTTGAAATTTCACTAGCCCGAACTCATTGCCGCACGGCTACTCGCGGCAGTGAAACATTAATTCGAACTAAGTCCTTAGTTACTCCATGAAGAGTAACAGTTAATTCGAACTAAGGACTTAGTTTGAATTAACGTTTCACTGCCGCTTGTAGCTGCGTGGCAGTGAGTTCGGGCTAGTGAAATTTCAAAATGGCGACCAGACGGGAACATGCAAATAAAGCCCAGGATATTTAAATCCTGGGCTTCAATTGCAACTCCGGTCGCCTTATTTGCCTACCTAGCTCGAATTAATGAGCTAGTGTAGACATACCCTCAGACTGTTCAATAAACTCAAAAATTGTATCTGAAACCCAACCCTTTTTAGGTTCTACTTTATTAAATTAACTAACATTCAAAATGCAAATTTCAAGTCCGTCCAAAAACCCCACAAACAAAGATTTTGCTTCTTTTTCCCAGCCCTTCCTGCCTGTGGCTTTTCATCCTTTAGTAGGCCCCTCCCAAGTTCTATCTGGCTGGAATTTCTCTCTGACACTCACAACTCTCTGCGATGGAATATTCAATCCTAACCATCCTAAAGCCCTGAGCATTGTTGTCTCCAGTGGCTGATTTTTGGGTAGCAACCTGGAAGATGATACTTTTTATACCTGACATAAAGAAGATATTGAGCTTGGGGTTATCTTTTTTATTGAGGGCACTTCAGCCAACATCATCTCACCAATTCTACCAGATGTTGAATAGTGTGAGAGAAAGGAAGAAGCCTCCTAGTAATGATTGCTCAAAGAGTTCATCTACACTGCACTGTAGGTCAGAATAAGATATGCAATTTGAGCTACACAAATTGCGTATCTTTTTTTGATGTTATTTGGAAAGAGCTGATTTCAAATATTTCGAAATAAATCGCTATTCCAAAATGTCTCTTACTCCTCATGGAATGAGGTTTACAGGGATGTCGGAATAGCTAGCCCGTTATATTTTGAAATAATGGGTGCACTCAAAAGATGTGGAATAGCTATTTCGGGATACTTCTAGTATCCCCAAATAGTGCTGCAGTATAGACGTAGCCATAGTGATATTCTGGACCAGAAAGGGAAGACCTGATCCTTAGTCAAAGTGTTTCTATTTGCTCCATCACTTTTTTGGAAGCAAAGTAATCAAGGTTGAAGTTCTAGCCCCAAGTGTAGAAGTCCTATTGACTTTACTAGGGTCAATGTTTGACCTTAAATATCATACATGGATTTGTGGAAGAAAGATTTTATTTAAATGTTAAGTATACATTCTTCTTACTGAATCCTTTTATAAGAAAGGAACATGTTACAGAATACTAAAAAAATTGTTTACTGCTCCACTTGTAGAGATCATGAAGCCTTTTGATATGATTTGAATTTACTGGATATATCCAACTTGAATATTAAAGCAAAACCACTATACAAGAGTGGCCTTAAAACACTGTCTGTATTATTCTGACAGTTCCTGAGTACTGCATAGCCCATTTCAAGCATTAATTTAAATGGGCTTTGGTGAAACTACATAAGTTAAGGGAAGTATCTCTAAAGCAAAGAAACAACAAACTATTATACATGTATAATGGAGGACTTACTGCAGTCCTTTAGAGATTCTAGAAAAAAATCAACTAAAAATAGTTGTGATATTTTATATTAGACATTCTAAAAATATATTTTATTTATACATTACTCACTCCAAAAAGAACATTTCAGAATTTTTAGAAAATTCTGGAAAAAAAGAAAATTTTCAGCAATTATATCACAGTAACTGTGATGAACAGTAAAGTGGTGAGAGCAAAATAAAATCCCATAGAAAGAGAGAGCTGTTGGGCAATACTCTCTCTACTTATATTTCTGGAGGTTTTAGTCCTTAGTGAGATAGCAAAGTTTTGTGAATTTCTATCCCATAGGCAACAATTATCCAGGAAAATCCATAGGTGACTGATTTATAGAGCTGATTGGAACTGATCTGCTTTTCCTTTCTTCTTCATTTTTTTAAATGAGAAGATATTTTTTCAATCAGAATTTGTTGGGAATATTTTAAGTTTTCAAGTAAAATATTCAAAATTAATTTTTAATTCAATATTTTTGGTTTTGCTTTGGTTGAAAAAATCCTACTTTGTTTTTTAAAATACATAATCTCTGATTGATCCACTATGTGCTTTTCCCTCCATACTTACCATTATTTAAATACTAAAATGTTTTAAAATCAATTTTTAATAAAAATTTCATCATAATGAAATTTTTTCAAAAGATTTTTTAACTAAGTTTTTCTTTTCAACATCAACAATAAAAATCATTGAAAAACTAACGAGCCACTTTACTACTGATTAACCACCAGTGGGTTTTTCTCTTGGGTTGGATCATTTAATACTCATAGCTCTTCAGACATACCATTTATGGTCATACAGGCTATGGCTATACTACAGGCTTCTTTCGGAAGAAGCTTTTTTCAAAAGATCTCTTCCGAAAAAAGCTTCTTCTGAAAGAGAGTGTCCACACTGCAAAAGTGCATTGAAAAAGTGATCTGCTGTTTCGAAAGAGAGCGTCCAGCCTGAATGAACATGCTCTCACATGTAAGCTGTGATTGCTATGGACAGAATGGCTACCAGGGCACCTGTGCTTTTTCCTCTTTCCTCTTCTTCCAAAAGAACTTCCTCTTCCCCGTCCACACATGCCTTTTTGTGAAAGAGCTCTTTTGCAAAAGGGCTTGTTCCTCGTAGAATGAGGATTACCAATACAGGAAAAACCCTTCTGTTCTTTTGATTTTCTTGCGTAAGAACACAATTGCAGTGTGGACGTTCCTCAAGTTTTGACAGAAAAACGGCTGTTTTTCCAACAAAACTCTATAGTGTAGACAACCTATTGGCTGTGTCTACACTGGGCCACTTATTCCGGAAAATCAGCCGCTTTTCCGGAATAAGGTGCGAGCTGTCTACACTGGCCCCTTGAATTTCCGGAAAAGCACTGACGATCTACTGTAAGAAATCAGCTGCTTTTCCGGAAAAACTATGCTGCTCCCATTCGGGCAAAAGTCCTTTTTCCGGAAAACTGTTCCGGAAAAGGGCCAGTGTAGACAGCACAGTAGTCTTTTCCGAAAAAAAGCCCCGATTGCGAAAATGGCGATCGGGCTTTTTCGAGCAGCGTCTACATTGGCCACGGATGCTTTTTCGGAAAAAGGGCTTTTCGGAAAAGCATCCTGCCAATGTAGACGCTCTTTTTCCAGAAATACTTATAACGGAAAACTGTTCCGTTTTAAGCATTTCCGGAAATTCATGCCAGTGTAGACGTAGCCATTGTGTTTGAAAACAATAAGATGTGTCATCTGAAACAATAGTTCCCAGTATCATCAAGATTTTATGCCTCGTGTTACTAGGATCCTGCTTTAACACACTATAAGAGACATCAAATTCCCTTTTGGATGTACATGCTACAAATAACAGGACTTGAAATGGTTCTAACCCTAGTCTTGCAATCAAGAGATTTGAGTCAACAAAACCCTTCTAAAATATAGGACAGTAGTGTGAAAAGTGGCAGGTACTGGCTTATATAACTGATGTCATAGACTCCATACTACCCTCATTCACACCTCAAATTTCATCTGAGTTCAGTGTGTTTGCCCCCAAAAACTGAAATACAGATTAAATAACTTTTGGATGTTTTGTGCTTCCCCCTGGCTCTGCACTTCTGCAAGAACACACACCAGGTAACAAATTAATGTGGATGGGAAAGGAATGAAAGATTGTATGTCAGCTATGATTTCCCACAGCTTCTTGATAAAAGGAGACTTTTAAATAACATTAAGGCACAACTATTAATATCCCTTGCTAGGTGTTAGCTATAAAACACGTTGTTGAAAACTCACTTCCCAGTAAAAGTTTGGGCATCTAACAAGATTATTTTTGAGTGTGTAATTAGTTACAGTTTTCTTGACATAACTGAGTTTGCTCTCAAAATCAAACTGTCAGAATTATTTTTTACCAGTCCCTGCAATTATACCATTTCCTAATAAATAATGTTTGTACTAACATGTTCCCATTCTTAAATGAATGTCTTTAAAACAGATCTGCATTTAATCTGCTTTTCTGAAAAATAACACACAAATTACCTTGAAACATTAGATAAGTCTCAAACAGCAGAAGATATTTGAATATCCCCAAACCATTTTCTGATGGTAAGTGGGAGGAAAAAAGTGAGAAATTAAAATTGAAAGTTGATAGTTGTTACACAAAATGAGAGACAGATTTCCAATTATTTCCTTTTCCATCAGTTTTTATGTCCAAATTTAGGCTCACATATTTTGTATTTAGGCTCAAAAAGAGGAAGGCTGACCCAGCAGTTAGAATGTGAGATTGAAGTTGGGACACCTTCTTTCAGTTTCTTGCTCCATCACAGACTTCTTGAATGACCATGGGCAAGAAACTTAGGGTACGTCAAGACTACAGGCTTTTGTTGACAGAAGTTTTGTCGACAGATACTGTCGACAAAGCTTCTGTCGACAAAGAGCGTCTAGATTACATCCAGTTCTGTCGACAAAGTAAGCCGCTTTGTCAAAATGACAGTGTAGACGCAAAGGACAGTGTAGATGCAATAACGCCTTCTGTTGACAGAACTCTGCTGACAAAAGGCGTTATTCCTCATAGAATGAGGTTTACAGCCGTCGACAAAAACCGCTGAGTTCTGTCGACATTATGTCGACAGAACTCAGCAGCAGTGTAGACGCAGGTATAGTTTTGTCGACAAAACCCTGTAGTCTAGACATACCCTTAGCCTCTGTGTGCCTTAGTTCGCCACTTGTAAAATGGAGGATAATAGCACCTCTTTGCCTCATAGGGAGTAGTGAGGATACATTAAAAGACTGTGAAGTGCTCAGATACTATGGTAAGGGAATCCACACAAGTAGCAAAGATCAAGAAACATTCCAGCCCATGTTATGTTTGTTTGCTTTGAGGGAAAGAAGCATATAGACCCTTTTCTACAATTAACACACTATGGGTATGTCTACACTAGCCCCCTAGTTCGAACTAGGGAGGCTAATGTAGGCATTCGAAGTTGCAAATGAAGCCGGGATTTAAATATCCCGGGCTTCATTTATCTTCAGCGCGCCATTTTTAAATCCCCTTAGTCGAACTCCGTGCCGCGGCTGCATGCGGCACGGGTAGGTGTTTAATTAGGATCTCTAATTCAAACTACTGGTACACCTAGTAACGGTAGTTCGAATTAGAGATTCTAATTCGAACTACCTACTCCGTGCCGCGTGTAGCTGTGGGCACGGAGTTCGGACTAAGGGGGATTTAAAAATGGCGGCGCCCGGGAAGATGCAAATGAAGCCCGGGATATTTAAATCCCGGGCTTCATTTGCAACTTTGAATGCCTACATTAGCCTCCCTAGTTCGAACTAGGGGGCTAGTGTAGACATACCCTATGTGGCAGGCAGACAAGGGCCCTTGTACACATTTCACAACTGGGAAAATGCTAATTTGATTGCCAATGATAAGCAAGGGGTAAAGAAAATGGGAGGCTAAAGTTAGGCTCTAAATGCATATTTCTGGTTCTCAATAAATTGTTTGATTTTCAAGTGTCAAACACAGAGTAACTTTCAGTGACATCACTTGTGGTTGCTGGTGCTTAATGTTTTTGAAAATGACATCATTTTATTTTGAGGCCTTACTTTGAGATTGGAAGCTGAATGATTTGACTCTTGCATTAGAAAAGGTTCAGAAAAGGGCAACAAAAATGATTAGGGTTTGAAACGGGTGCCATATGAAGAGAGATTAAAAAGACTTGTACTTTTCATCTTAAAAAAAAAGGAGACTAAGGGGGGATATTATCGAAGTCTATAAAATCATGACTGGTATGGAATAAGTGAATAAGGAAAAGTTATTTACTTATTTCCACAATAAAAGAACTAGGGGTCACCAAATGAAATTCATAGGCAGCAGGTTTAAAACAAATAAAAGGAAGTTTTTCTTTACTCAGCTCTCAGTCAACCTGTGGAACTCCTTGCCAGAGGATGCGGTGAAGACTAGAACTTTAACAGGGTTCAAAAAAGAGCTAGCTAGATTCATGGAGATTAGGTCCATCAATGGCTATTAGCCAGGATGGGTAGGAATGGTGTCCCTAGCCTCTCTTTCTCTGGAGGTGGATGACAGGGGAGGGATCACGTGAGGATTACCTATTGTGATCCCTTCCTCTGGGGCATCTGGTATTGGTCACTGTCATCAGACAGGATACTGGGCTAGATGGACCTTTGGTCTGACCCAGTATGGTCATTCTTATGTTCTTATGTCTACATTGCAGCTGCGACTGAGCCTCCCTACCAAGGTACACAGACTCATGATAGTTGGGTGTGAGCTAGCACATTAAAAATAGAAATGTAGGCTGTTCCGGCATGGGCAGAAGCACAGGTTCTCAAGCCTATCCTTCTTCCTGGGCTTCAGAATCCATTCACACTACTACAGTAAAACTCCAATTGTCCGGCATCCAGTGGTCCGGCATTCCCAATAGTCCGGCACCAACTGGAACCCGGAAGTGCTCCGGCCAGCCGGACAATTGGAGCTGCTCCCCGCCACTTCCTCAAGTCTGCTGCTGCAGCTGCTGAAACTGACCAGCTGCGGACTTGGGGAAGTGGTGCGGAGCAGAGCAGCTGGGGTGCTGCCGGGTTGGTCCCGCAGCACTGCCCCTCACCCCCCTGCTTGGCGCCTGGCAGCACCCAAGCTGCTCTGCCCCACGGCTTCCCCAAGTCCGCCGCTGCTGAAACTGACCAGTGGCAGACTTGGGGAAGCTGTGGGGCAGAGCAGCTGGGGTGCTGCCGGGTTGGTCCCACCACACTGCCCCTCACCTGAGCGGCGCTGCGGGACCAACCCGGCAGCACCCCAGCTGTTCTGCCCCATGGCCTCCCCAAGTCCGTCACTGCTGAAACTGACCAGAGGTGGACCAGATGAGTAGATTTTTTTAATTGGATATATTTCCTGTTGTTTTAGAACAAAACTCAAAATGAAATCAATGGAAGATGTGCACTCAAAGCCATGGTTGAATAAATAGTCACAGCTCCACACAACAAGGCTACCTCCTGACTGCATCCCTCTGCCGACAGAGGAATGCAAATCAAGCACTTTGAAAGTGTAAATGAGCCCAGGATTTAAACATCCCGGGCTTCATTTGCATACTCACGTTCGGGCGCTGTGCAGATCATGCGCCCTTTCGAAAATGAAAGTAAAGTCTAGTCGCGGCCCTGCTGACAGCGGGCAGCTTTTACGGCAGATCCTGTACTCCTCGTTATGGCTACGTCTAGACTGCAAGCCTCTTTCAAAAAAGGCTTTTCCAAAAGATACTTTCGAAAAAGCCTCTTTCAAAAAAGAGCATCTAGACTACAACCGGTACTTTCGAAAAAGCAAGTCGCTTTTGAAAGAAACCTGAGCAGTCTGGATGCTCTCTTTCAAAAAGCACAGTTTGCATTACAGAGCGCCTTTTTGAAAGAGCACTTTGGAAAAAAGGTGTTATTCCTCGTAAAACGAGGTTTTCCACGGTTGAAAAAACTGCCGTGTTCTTTTGATTTACTTTCGAAAGAACGCAGCAGCAGTCTAGACGCAGGGGAAGTTTTTTCGGAAAAAGGCCACTTTTTTCGAAAAAGCCCTGTAGTCTAGACACACCCTTTTTGAGGAGTACAGGTTCATTTGCACTTTCAAAGTGCTTGATTTGCATCCCTCTGTCGGCAGAGGGATGCAGTCTGGAGGTAGCCCAAGAGAGCTTCTATGGCTAGGTCACATTGTATCTACATAGTTCAATCATACAGACCTATCCCTGCTTCAACCTGTCTTCCTGATGTTCCATATTTGTGAATTTGGGCTAGATATTATGGGAATATAATATCTCTTCTGATCTGTTATAGGAATCTGGAAAAGGAAAAGAGAAAACAATCAACTTGAAGACTGAATTGTTTTTCCAACAAAGACAAATGTTAAGGTTAGTCCTGATGTAATTCATAAAATTGATACAAAATCCATTTTTATTCCATTTTTCCTGCTAAAATGATATTGCCTTTATAAAATTAAAAACTCAACACTGCTTGCTATCAATCTACTTATAATTTACAAGAAACTTAAAAGCTGGAAAGTTTCATTCCCAACTGAAAACTCATATCCTTTTCATTGAAAGATTTTATAATGTTCACTGAACTAATTGAATGATAGCTATCTCCATCTGCATGCTACTATGTTCAAATATCTGGTTTTGTGTCAAAATAATATGAAAATTGCGGTTTTGCATGGCTTGACACAAATACACATGAAGTTCAGTGGTTTCAACTTCATTTGGTTTTGTGATTTTTTTATTTTTTTGGGGGGTTTGGAGATTGTTTAAAACTGATTCTCAAAGCAAAAACGTGAGGTATCTGAATAGCTATTGGTATATATCAAAGAAAATATACAGTGAAAGCACCAACTTCTCTTTAGGTCTAGTAGGAAAATTCATATCCACACAGTCACAAACCCCACTCGAAGGCTTCTGTATACTCATCTATTTTCTTTGACACTTCTTCCTTTCTACTTTTCACCAGTGTCATTCTATTTCAGCTGCCACACAGCTAAATCCATTCCTTGACTTTCTGTGCCTAGAACTGGACATTCTGATTTTCTCCAATTACTACATGTCTCCTGTTTAAAAATAAATACAAACACACTTTGTCACTATCTGCTCTATGGGTTAATTTTTTCATGTCTCAGCTTGCTTGGAGCTTGAAATTTGTTTCAGGCTCATATAGCATACATTCTTTCCGTCAATGGCCTAGAATTCTGCCCTTCCAAATATCACTGTTATGGATGCTTTCTGAAGATTAATTTTAATGTTTTAAATGTAAAGACATAATGGCCCACATTACAAAGGAAGGTGCTTTGCAGAGGCAGGAGTTTCACAGTCACTATTTGCCATCTATTTTAAAAAATCCCAAAGTCTAAAATGTCAGATTTACAACATTCAGCACTAGATGACAACAGCACGTTACACAGAAGAATAAATTTTTTGTTAGTCTCTAAGGTCACGTCTACATAGCAGGGCTAAAGCAGCAATAAGCAACGCAACCTGAGCTACATCAATTGCGTAGCTTCAGTCGAAACAGCTTATTTTGGCTTTTGGTGTTGTCTACACAGTAGGAAATCTGAGTTAGAGCACTCTTCCTCTGACTTCCCTTACTCCTCGTAAAATGAGGGTTACAGGAGTCGGAGTAAGAAGTCCTCCAGCTTGACATCATTTCAACATTATGTCAAAATAACTGCTTGCTATGTAAACGTGGAGTATGTTATTTCAGAATAACATAGTTATTCTGAAATAACGCTGCTGTGTAGACATAGCCTAAGGTGCTATAGAACCACTCGTTTTTAATTGTTTTTTTTTAAGTTACATACTAACATGGCTACCCATCTGACACAGAGCAATAGCATATTTTAATTATTGTGTATAAACCCACCACTGCTAGGTGCCAGGTACATGGGGTTTATAAGAAAAGCTGTAGCAGCTTACCAGACATGTTTTGGTTTGAAACATTCAATGTAGCATACTATATTCCTCGCTTAGACAAATCATTACCATAAAGTATATTTGTTTTATTGGTTATTCCAAATTTCATAAAGGGCTGAGTTTATCCCACTGTGAGACTGCAGGGGTTCAGCAATATGGAGCACAGAGGAATGAATCTTCCTATCATTGCTAGTGCAGTTAGGTTGTTATTCTTGGAGTGGGGCACAGTGTGGGGCAGAGCACTCGAGCTCATTCACAATCACTATGTAATTCAAAGTGTCAAAACACCTCTACTCTTTTAACAACCACTGGCATGGGCAAATGGGGTTTCATTTTTAAATGTCTTATCTGGAGAATGACACTTCTCGGAGGTGAAGCTAAACAAATATCTGGAAGAGATAAGAATGTTACACAATGAACTAGACTGGCAGAAGGAAAGTATGATCTCAAACTTTTAATCCAACTTGCTCAGCAATGGCATATGATAGTGTTTTTGCATGTTACCTTTTTGGATATCTGATTTGTGTCCATTAATTCTTTCCTGTAGAGACTGTCTAGTTTGGCCAATATATATTGCAGTGGGGCATTACTGGCATTTGATGGCATAGATCACATTACTGGATGTGCAGTTAAATGAGCCTCTGATTTGGTGGCCGATGTGGTTGGGTCCAGTGATAAAATCACTTGTGTAGATGTGTGGGCAGAGTTGTCACCAGGGCTGATTGCAGGGGTAGGTTCCTGGATGCTTATGATGGAGGTGTGTTGCGTGGTTACTGGAAAAAAATTGTTTCAGGTTAGGGGGCTGTCTGTAAGCGAGAATAGGCCTTTCCCCCAAGGCTGCTGAGAGTGAGGGGTCATTTTCCAATATAGGTTGTAGGTTGTTGATAATGTGTTGGAGGGGTTTAAGTTATGGGCAGTAGGTGATGACAAGTGGAAATCTGTTGTTTTCTCTTTAAAGCCTGTCTTGAAGTAGTTCATATCTAGGTACTTTTTTGGCTCTGTCAATCTGTTTTTCCACTTCTCCAGGTGGATCATTCAGTTTTAAGAATGCTCTATATAGAGACTGTAGGTGTTTATCTCTGTCTGTGGGATTGGATCAAATCCAGTTGTATTTTAGGGCTTGGCTGTATACAGTAGATTGAGAAATGTGTCTGGGATGGAAGCTAGAGGCATGAAGGTAAGTGTAGCAGTCGGTAGGTTTCCAGTATAGGGTGGTGGAAATTTGTCCATCGTTTAATTGTACTGTAATGTCAAGGAAGTGGATTTCTCGTGTGGACTGATCCAGGCTGACGTTGATGGTGGGGTGGAAGTTGTTGAAATGCTTGTGAAATTCTTCAAGGGTCTTTTTCCTGTGGGTCCATATTATGAAGATGTCATTGATGTAGCATAAGTAGAGTAAGGGTGCTACAGAGCAAGAGCTGAGGAAACATTGTTCAAAGTCAGCCATAAAGATGTTGGCATATTGTGGTGGCATGTGGCTGCTCATGGCTGTGCCGCTGATTTGAAGATACAAATTGTCTCAAAATCTGAAGTAGTTGTGGGTGAGGACAAAGTCGCAGAGTTCTGTAATCAGGTGTGCAGTGGTGTCATCGGGGATGGAGTTCCTGATAGCCTGTAATCCATCTTCATGTGGAATGTTGGTATAAAGGGCTTCTACATCCATGATGGCCGGGATGGTATTTTCAGGTAGATTACTGATGTTTTGTAGTTTCCTCAGGAAGTCGGTGGTGTCACGAAGGTAGCTAGGAGTGCTTGTAGCATAGGGTCTGAGGAGAGAGTCAATATAGCCAGATAATCCTGTTGTAAATGCACCAAAGCTTGAGATGATGGGTCATCCAGGATTTCTAGGTTTATGTATCTTGGGTAGCAGATGAAAAACTCCTGGTCGAGGATTACGGGGGTGGGGGGAGTGTTGGTGTGAATTTGGTCCTGAGCAGCATCAGGGAACTTCATGAGCAGTTGTTTTAGGCTTTTTTGGTATTCTTTAGTGGGATCACAGGAGAGAGAGGCTTGTAGAATCCAGTATTGGTGAGTTGTCTGGTTGACTCCTGTTCATAATCTGTTCTGATGACTACAGTGCCTCCTTTGTCAGTCTCTTTGATTATGACGTTAGAATTGTTTTTGTGGCTGTGTATAGCATTGTGTTATGCATGGCTGAGGTTATATGTTATATGTTGTTATTTGTTGACAATGTCAGCTCTAGCACGTTTGCGGAAGCAGTTGATGTAGAAATCAAGACTCTTGTTACAACCATTAGTAGGGGTCCACATAGAAGTCTTCCTCCTGTGGGATTGGCAGGGGGGAGCAGCAAGGTCACTGTGTTGTACATCAATGTGTTGGAAATATTCCTTTAGGAGGAGGTGGCAAAAATAGGCTCAATGTCCTCCCACCCAGCATTGGGGAGCCCTCTTCCCTCTTCAGGGCTGGAGCACACAAAAACTTCTAGCCTGGGCCCCTCTGGGCACCAGATAAGGCGTGGGTGTGTGAGGGGAATGTGGGAAGTATCTTTTTCCATCTCAGTTGGGGCTACATCAGAGAGGGCTTTTTTTTTTTTTGCTTTGTTTCGATTTTTTTGCTTCTCACTTGTGTGCAGCCCCTGACTGATTCTTCTGTGGGTCAGCGGCCTCTGACCCAAAAAAAGTTCCCCACCCCTGCTTTATGTATCATTTTATGTACATTTCTCTTCATAGATATATAACCAGATACAGTAACACAATTTGTTTTGGCTGTGCCTTGGTTTTTCTTTCATATTCTTTGGCATATATGGTTCTGCTGGGATGAGAGCCTCAACATACTCAGTGACCTGAGCATATTTCAGAATTCCCCGATGCAACTGATTACAAGCTCTGTGATGCAACAGGATAACAGGGATTATATGTTGTATCATCCCAGGAAAACATTAAGATTTAGTCTGCCAGATATTATCTAATGAACTCTGTATAAGAAGTAACATCAATTCCTTGTTTAACATAATACTTTGATACAGGATATTATTATGAGACCCTAAAATTGGGGGTACAGCCAGAATTTTCCTAAGGAGGGGATATGATCTCTCCTTTTGCTGCTCTGCGTCTAACCCTACATACTCCTTTCCCTTGCCCATGCTCCCAGAACTAAGTGTCCCTCTGTTCCTCCCCCATACCTAGTCCTGAGCACTCTTATGCTGCCTCTGCATCAAGAACCACTCACCCTCCCCACATTTAACTCCACACACACTCCCCTTCTGTGCCCATGCTCATACCCAGACCCTGTGTTCTTCCTCTCCATTATCTCCACTCCCCCTCCCAGCTCTTAGCTCTCCCCATGGTCTCCCCAGACTTGTGGACTCCCCACCCCACACCCCAGCCAAAGTTCTTATCCAAAGATACAGTAGGCTGAACAGTACCATCTCTACCAGGGGCCAGGGAGTTTTGGGAGCCTCAAACTCTATTATCTTTCTGCACTTCCTTTTCCCCCAGAAGCACAGAAAACCTGTATACAATCCTCACACCCTCTTGGGAGCTGGAGTTCCTTGGTGCATAGGAAACCTCACCCAGTCAGTTTACAGGATGATTACACCACACTCCCTATCACAGGCAGAGGTTGGGGAAATAAATACACAGAATGGTGGCCAGCAATATACCAAGTCCCCTGTAGAGCAGTACTCAATCCTTGTGCTTAGTGCATTCACATTAACCTCATGTCCCTGCTTCTTTAACTGGCATCCCTTTTTTGTTCCCAGAGCAATATGAGAGAACCCCTATGCACAGAGGTGGTAAATAATCATCTTCAGGATTTACTAACAACCCTCATGTTTTCAGATGCCCTCCATTACTAATGCTTTTTGGCTGCCAGTGTAATTTACTTTATTCCACTCAATTCTGCTGTGCACTTGACTACAGGATTTCTTGACTCTCTCTGCACTGTATATAGTTGAGTTAGATTGGTTACTTTCATCAGCAGAGGATTTCTTCCTCAGAGAGTCCATGTACTATGCACCACTGGGGCTGCTAGTTGAGTTAGGGTAGCTTCTAAAATGGCTCTTACATTTTAGAGAAAATATCTGGATAATTGTAATTAGCACATGTGCCTTAAAGTGTATTTTTAATCTATTCTTGAAATAATATATTATAATATCGAATAATACTGGTTTTAACATGCTTTGAAAAACACTTTTAGCTCTATTGATGAAAGCGCTATATAGCAGCTTATTATTAATGATTAAGTATTACTATTATTTTATTATTTACACAGATTTGCAGAAAAATGCGTACCATAGGCCAAATATTGTACACAAGGTACCAATAGCTAACATAGAAGTTTCTGTTTAAAAATCAACATACTTGTCAAGGAAATGACCAAAGGTCCAATCTGACCTGATTTAAAAGCACCAGGTGCTTGAGAAATAGCTATAACAGCAGGCACTAGGGGAAGAATTTATTATGCAGCATATTTGTACATTTACATTGTAGTTCAAAAGGCAACATTTGTTGTTATCAGCCCTTTGACTGGAAGTTTAGATGCATGAAGGAATGAGAGCAATTGCATATTGTGGGTATGATTGACAGCTTGAGATTTCAAGGTACATGCCTGCTCACAATGTTGAGAGAATTTTCAATTGTCATTTGGCATGTGCCACATGAAGGGGCTTAGTGAGGAAGCCAGCTATACTGTAGACACACTTGCTATGAAATAAACAATTAATACAAAAGCAAAGTGCAGGAATATGCAGTCAAGAACTTTAATCCAGCAAAATCCCATATTGTGCTGCTGAATGGCATATCATTCAGGTGACAGGTGCCATAAGTCAGTTTATTGATTAATAGCAAAATAGTGTAGAAACAGAATAGGAAGACTTGATAAGTAAAGGAAAGAGAAGGGAGATAGCACAGAAGATGAGGGGAAATCCATAAAGAATAAGAAGTCTTTGCGATATTCTTCTTATCATCTTGGAGAAATGGGTTAGGCTCAGATATAATAATTTTGTTTTGGAGAAAAATCTATTTCCAGAGAATTAAGAGAGAAACATTTAGGTCACCACTGACAAAGTTATTGGTTATTAAAGTATGATACATGGCCTGTATCGAGCAATGCAATATCATGCTGTATAAAGAAACTTAAGAAACACAAACATGAATGCAACAGAAGGAAGTTTGCAGGAAATTGATTGAATTCTAATGGCCTTCCACTATTGGTAGCAGCACTCTCTACTCATGAACAGTGACAAAGTCTGACCAGTGAATAATGTGGATGCAAGCTAGACAGCCCTTAATGTAATGATCTTCTATAGACTTGAAACAGGGTTGTCCCACTTGAATTTTTTAAAACACAAATTAGTTGATTCACTGAATCCTGTTGCTAAAGCAGATAGTATATTGATCCCATCTGGGCAATGGTAGTGGAAGGATGACAATTTCATTCCATAGCAGCAGTATAGTCCTTTGAAGACTGATGAAATGGCCTACCAGGCCTTGTCATTATAAATCTACCCATATACAGGATGGGGAAGATGTAGTTGTCATTAGAACATAATGCAGATATTAGAAATATCATCATCATCATCAACAACAACAATCATGGGCTCAATGCCCGTTGGAGTCCGATGCCTCCCTCACTATTTCCATCCATCTTTCCCTGTCCAGTGTGGAGTGGCTTAGTTTCTATAAACTAGCTCCGCACCACTCTACTATATCATCTACCCATTCTCTGTGGGGTCTGCCTCTGCTATTCAGACCGTCCATTATGCCGAATACCAGGGTCTTAACTTTTAGCTCATCATTCATTCTGCAGATATGCCTGAATAGCTGTAACTTCCATTGTATAACCTTCTGCAGTAGGTTCTCCTTCGGCTGTATCTTGCTATATAATTCCTCATTGGTGACCTGCATCCATCCTATTCTGAGGATCTTTCTATAACAACTCCTCTTGAACACCAATATCCTTCTCTTTGAATCTTTCATTATCACCCATGTCTCACATCCATACAACATGCTGCTAAATACACACGTTTTCAAGACGCTCAGCTTCGTTCTTAAGCTAATTGCTTTATTTTTCCAGATCTTATCCATCTCCTTCAAACTCACTCTTGCTTTCACTATTCTAGTCTTTATTTCCTTCTTACAGTCTAGATCATATGTCATGTTTCTCCCCAAATACGTGAAATTCTCTACTGCTAGGAGTTAAGTCAGTTGAAAGGAGAGCTGCAAACTGTGCTTTGTGTTTATATATGAAAGGGAGCTTCACTGTATTGTCTTGACATGTATTATTTCTTAGAGTATTCTGGGAGAAAATCTCTTTCCTCTTTTTATTCTCAAAAAGTGAAATTGTTTGACTGGGCAGACCTCTAAACAGTTTACCTTACACATATTACTGCTCCTATGCAGGCTTGTGTGTAATGATTTCCCTTTTGTAGGCAGAGGTGAAAGTAACTTAAAATGTTTACAGGTACCTGTACTGTCTTATTGCAACCCTGGTCCTTGCCAGCTCTTTAAATAGTTCCCTGATGGCTTTTACTGAAGCTCAGAAGCTCTTGCTGCAGCTGTGTACCAGGGTGCACCCACTTACTTTCACCTCTGTTTGTAGGTCATGAAGAATCTGCCTGGAAGTAATAAGAAATACCACTGCTCAAATTCTTGCTGATTCTAAATTTTCTCAGCAACTCAGACGCTCTCTACCTTTCTGCTGCCTTATGTTCCCGGATGCCCACTTACACTAAATCTGTATCTGCTGACTACCTGACTTTCCTTAAATATCAATTTGGGACAAACAGATCCAGAGCCTCTAACAGCTGTTTGATGTGACTTTAAGAAAACTTTTTTTTCTCAATAGAATATAAAAGAGAAAACAGACAAGTAGGGAAAGAAAAGAGGAAAAGAAAAGAAAACCGAAGAAGAAAATAATCATAGAATACCAAAACTGGAAGGGACCTCAAGAGGTCATCAAATCCAGTCACCTGCACTCACAGTAGAACAAAGCACCTTCTAGGCCTTCCCTGACAGATGTTTGTCTAACCTGCTCTTGAACATCTGCAGTGACGGAGATTCTACAACCTCCTCCTTATGTAATTTATTCCAGTGCCTAACCACTTTGACAGTTAGGAAATTTTCCCTAATGTCCAGTCTAAACCACCTTCGCTGTTATTTAAGCCCATTGCTTCTTCTCCTATCATCAATGGTTAAGGAGAATAATTTTTTCCCATCTTCCTGTAAAACTTTTTTAGGTACTTGAAAGCTGTTATCATGTCTCCTCTAGGTCTCCTCTTTCCCAATCTAAACAAACTCAATTCTTTCAATCTTCCCTCATAGGTCATGTATTTTAGATCTTTAATCATTTTTGTTGCTGTTTTCTGGACCTTCTCCAATTTTTCCACATCTTTCCTGAAATGTGCCCAGAACTGGACACAATACTCCAGTAGAGGCCTAATCAGCACAGTGTAGGGTGGAAGAATTACTTCTCGTGTCTTGCTCACAACACTCCTGTTGATGCAGCTCAGAATCATGTTTGGTTTTTTTGCAACAGTGTCACATTGCTGACTCATATTTAGTTTGTGGTCCTCTATCACCCTTAGATCCTTTCTGTAGTACTCCTTCCTAGACAGTCGCTTCCTATTCTGTATGTGTGAAACTGATTATTCCTCCCTAAGAGGAGTGCTTTGCATTTGTCCTTATTAAGCATCCTATTTACCTCAGACCATTTATCCAGTTTGCCCAGTTCATTTTGAATTATAATCCTATACTCCAAAGCACTTGTAACCCCTTTCAGCTTTTATTTCTCTAGTTTATTTGTAAGAAGGTCATACAAGACTGTGTCAAATGCTTTACTAATGTCTAGGTATAGAACATCAACCACTTCTCCCTTATTCACAAGACTTGTTATCCTATCAAAGAAAGCAATCAGGTTGGTTTGACATGATTTTTTCTTTACAAATCCATTCTGACTGTTACTTACCACCCTGTTATCTTCTAGATATTTGCAGATGGATTCCTTAATTATTTGCTGCATTATCCTTCCTGGCACAGAAGTTAAGTTGCCTGGTCTGTGGTTTCCTGGGTTGTCCTTATTTCCCTTTTTATAGATGGGCATTATCTTTGCCCAATTATATAATTTTATATTGTGGGATATTTTCTGAGCACAATATACATCTAGAGAAATTACACTGAATTCAGTTCACTTCAGGCTGACATATGTAAATGAGATCAGCCTCTAACCATTTTATAATCTGTGTGATTGTGAAGGGGCTTACCCTCTTGTGAGTACCCCTTTGTGGCCAAGGGTGTGTCTGCAACTTCCCTGCCTGGCTGTTCTCCAGGAGTGGAGGTGTCCCAGAAGGCTTTCTGCTCAGTTGTCTAGGACCAGGCTTCTTCTTACCCCCTTGTTGTGGCTCCTCTGGGCCCTGGTCTAAGGACCCTGAAAGCAGCAGTTGCCTGCTGAGTATCTCTGCGGTCTATTGCAGTCTCATTCCCTGGGCCACTTCCCCAAGGAGCTGTTCTGTCCAGCCCTTTTGTCTTAGGGCTGCATCCTGTCCAGAGTTTTGCAAGGTGCCGTAGTCTGTTAACGGCTATTCTTAAGCCTCTGGACCTGGGTTCTGACCAGGTCTGAAGTCTAGCTCCCACTCAGAGCTGTCCAAAGTGCTGCTGTCCTCCCGGTCAGCCCTTAGGTCTGCCTGGGTCAAGCTCCAGTGAGGAGCTGCCAGATCCTGACCTAGCAGCTTCTTTTTATATCAGCTTGCTGGGATCTGATTGTCTGTAGCAGAAGCATCCACTCTATTCTGTTTTGAGGACTTATTTTTGGCTCCTCTTCTTGGGGTAGGGTGTGACAAGGTCTTCAGCCTCCAGCAGGGGTGTCAGGCCTAGTCCATCCTGTCACAGTGGTTATGCATATATTCATTACAATAATATATGCTGTTTTTAATTAGATTTTAAAACATGAAAGCATCTGAAGTTATACCAATAGAAGTGATAAACGCCACATTGTAATGTACAGTAACTTCTTTTTATGGTTCACAAGTTTTTAACCTTCCTTAGTTTCCTCCATATTATAAAATGTGTTGCCATTTTAGAAATGACTAAACACAAATACATGTGGTACTTCAACACACAATGATTACATGGGACACAAGGTAATCATTGTATTGGGGAGTATTTTCATGTTTGGGGGATAGGGTTTGCAAGATAATAAAATATTAATAGTATTATTCATACTTCAAGTTGCAGTATTAGCTAAATGGATCAGGGCTGCATTGTGATAACAATAACTATATTATTAATAATTAACTTATTCATCAAATTTAATATACATTTATATAACTAAAATGCAGTAACATTATTGCACTGCTTATTATTATTATCACTACTATATATAATAGTGACATAATTATGCATGTATAGGAAAACAAAAGATATTCTTGGCCCCTTAGTAACAGAATTGGTACCACCTTAATGCATAGTAACTGTTTCATTGTACATGTAACCTAGGGATGAGATCAAGCCAGAAGCTTAGATCTAAATACCCCCAAACTTAATGAAGAGGCAGGTGATAAGGGAATCAAATTGTATCTAAATATTACATACAGGTCAAACAAAATGCCTTTTGCTTGTTGGAAAAGTGTTCAGATCCAGATCCAGAAACACTGGTGGATCTGAACTTTGTAAATTGGGCCCCTTCCTGATCAAAACCAATCAAACATTTAAAACCAGTGTGAACAATGTTAGCAATGCAATTCTCATTGATTTTAATGGGATTAATTTGACTAATTAGTGCTCTGTTTCTTTCTGATGCACAGCCACATTTAAAATATATTTAACACAGCAGTTGTCCAGAGATGACAATTCTGTTTCATGACAACTTTTGACATTTTGAAATTTGTTTCTGATCTGCACTGGAATGAAAAGAAAACTTTTTGAACATTTTTGTGAAAACAGAACTATGTTCATGTCACTCTATATCTGTTTGTCTCTTTTTAATCAAGTGGCTCTGGAATTCAGAAACCATCTTGATGACCCCCCTGAATCCCTCCTTAACTGATATGTGTCTGCAAACAATGTTGTTGTAGTCATGTTTGTCCCTGGATATTAGAGAGGCAAGGTGAGTAGAGTAATATCTTTTATTGGACCAACGTCAGTTGGTGAGAGAGCCAACACTTTAAGCTTTAGCTGTCCTGAAGAAGAAGAGCCCTTTATAAGGTCAAAAGCTTGTCCATCTCACCAACTGAAGTTGGTCCAATAAAAGATATTATCATTATAATAGGTCTGCAAAACATTTGGCTTTGGTGAAATATTCTGATGAAAATGCATCTCCCAACTAGTTCTATTATACATTTTATGCTTTATGAAAAGTTAATAAATATTTAGAACAGAATACAAGTAGGATGTAATATGATTAAGTTGCAGCAGAAATTGTAATACCTACTTAGATTGTGGCTTACTCATATGTTTCTAAATACATCGCTAATCATATTAAACTATGTTGTGGATCTTGTCTTCTTTTTCAATTCCTTAAGATGTGCCAAGTATCTACACCTCAGCACTTTTCAGGATTTGGCCCAGTACCTAGCCTGGCAGATGGCAATGCAATGGAAGTCACAATGTTTGATTCCATAACAAACATTGAGGTCAAAGTACATTCTCTCTAAACTGTTTGCAAATATATCCACACGTTCCAAATGATATATACAGAATTCCTTCTAGAAAAATTCTACTTCTCACACATTTCATTCTTTCACTGATGGATTTTAGTAAGTTATATTCAAGTAACAACAGTCAATCTCTTTGAGTTCAAGGTCCATTCACAAGGCTCCATACATCACATTAGGTATGGATGAATTGGTTAAGGTAAAATTTGAATCACTCATTCTCCAATCCTAGCCAGTCCCTAACCTGAAGAAATGTTCCCTAGCATTCAATATTGCTCGTTGGCTTCTTTTGTTCCCCATTACTTTTAAGGGCTACATTGGACTTCAATACACATTTTGCATAGGTTGGAGAGAGAAAGAATACACTACAATAGGGGACTTCTTGCTGACTAAGATCAAAGGAGAAAGGATGCAGGGCTCCTTGTCCAGCCAGCTACATGGGGACACAGAACTATCCTCACTCCATCTCTTCCAGACCTTTTCAGGATGGTTTACCATGACTCCTGGAAGGATTTGTTCAAGAAGAAAAATATCTTTATCATCACTTGATTTCACACACACACCATTTTTATACCAGTGCAATTCAATTGACTTCAGTGGAATTATTCCTGTATTCCACTGGAATAAAATGAGATCAGAATCAGATCTATTGTCTCATGTCACAGTCCTCGGGAGGAGAGAAGACCTTATGCTCTCGTACACCCCTTTGTGCAGCACAAGGATGACATTTCAGTGTGCCATTGACTTCAGTGGCACTTTTCTGGAATTATACCAGAATAACAGAGATCAGAATGTAACTCAGCATGGATATCACTGTGGAATTCATGATTAACCAGACTGCAGGCCTATCTCTATTTCTTCAGTGATATTAGAAGCATAACATGTTTTAAAGCTCCACAGCAGGTTAGAAAGAATCAAACCTCAGATTATTAGATAAAAAATACAATAACTTCAAAATTAAATAAAATCAAATCTACTTCCCTCTTCTCTGCAGCTTGGACAGTGAAACCAACTTTCAGTTTTCATGTACTAACATAATGCATGGATGTCTGGGTTCTTAAATCTTACAATCTCTTTAAACCATTTGTATTAACATTGAAAATTATGAAAGTGTTTCTGTGATTATACATTCTGTAATACTTTATTTGTAAATCAAAAGCTAATTTCTGAGGCTAATCTATCCGTCGCTGTATCTTCAGTAGTATGGCCCACAATAAATGCTTTCACAATAGTAACACACACTACTCTCTGTGCAAGGGTTCTGACATCCTTTCCAAACTCCTTTGTGAAGTAAACTAGTATTATCAGCCCAATTTTATAGAAACAACCAAAGGAACTCAGGTCTAGGCTCTATCTGCCCTTTTATGGATGTGTGTTAGGATCAGAGGTAGTATCGCTAATGCATGATATTTTTCCACTTGTGATATCTGGTGCACTTCTTAAAGCCCTAGCCTTGGCTCTGCCCCTAAAATACTGTCCAGCAGAGCTGCACTGGCATACATTTCTTTGATTCATGCTGCACTAGGCATAGGCTCAGTGAAGCTTTCTTTCTCCCTGGTAAGAGGCAGGAGACCAGAAAGCTGATTGTTACACTTTAGATCACAATGTGCTTACTGGGCTGCTCCTAGGGCAGCAGGAATATTATATGCCTTGCTCAGGGCTGATCATAAAATGACAATCTAGTACACAGAAAATCTGTATCAAAGCTGGGAATAGACCCCAGAAATTCCATCTCTTATTCATGTGATTTAACCATCATGACACCTTTTCCCCTTAGCAACTGATTTGCATGTAAATGGCTTCTATTTTCATGCACTGTTATGCTTCCTACATACTTTATTGGATTGGGACCCTTCAAATGCCAACTACTGTTCCACAGTGTGTTTAGAAGTAAAGATTCTGGTACATGGCCCTTCCCTTGGACTTTGAATATTTTTATAGGAGGTGACAGTTTGCAGTCTTAGTTCCACAGACTCAGGATTACATCCAGCTCTGGCTCATTATAACAGCAGCTGCTAATCCAACTAAAATAATATTGCCTGGAATCAAACCATATCCAGTGAGTGCATTCTGCTCTATACACTACATTCTAAAATAATGAATCACTGAAATAACATATTGCTGGAGAACTGTGTGAAAAACAATTATTTTGAGTTAATGAAATCATTTGGAAATCCTCTTATTTTATACTTTAGGTGGTTTTTTTTTTTTCAAATTTGAAAACAGCTCCTTTCAGTCTTCTGTGAAGAAATCTCTAGGAAAGAATTATTAGATGTCTTGTATCAAAATGGGTTGTATCCTTTGGGCCAGATTCTACCACACTTACTCGCACTGAGAAGTACCTTTGCTTCAGTGAGAAACAGAGACAATGAAACAACAGAGTTGGTAGTTTCTATGCACAGGCAAAGGATGGAGTAAGTGTGGAAACTGAACAAGTCTCCATATGTCTTAAAGGTTCAATAGTACATGGTGGGACAAGCACGGGAAAACTCACAATGCTACTGTGTGTGCAGTACCTGATCTGTCGATGAATGTAGAACTTTAATTTGCTGTGCTGTCAGTCTTGCCCTTTTGAAGCTCTAAATACCATGGAAGATAATCAAATTCACAGATAACAATATAGTTGAAAATCCAGATCTAGAAATGTCTTTTAGAACAGCTTTCACAGGCTGCGATGACAGGTCAAGTAATGCGTGCATTTCTTAAAGTTAAAAGAAAAAGTTGCAATTGAATTGCTAATAGTACTCACAATAATTCATTAATTCACTATGGCTTTACAGTATGTAGGGTCCATATATGGTTATTTTGTTCTTTAATTTAGGGGACAAATTCAAAGTCAGCACTTAACTCTGTGGATTAGATGTAAGCATAAATCCAGTTCCTTTACTGAATTTAGGCTTTGCAGGCACAGCACAGGTGTGGACTGTTGCAAGTAAGTACGTGGTAAAAAATGAGGAGCAAAACAAAAGGCAGAGAAGAACTTCATTCTGCTTTAAGGAGCACTACTAAGAGGTCTTCAAATTACCATAAATTAGCATATATAACCCGCACTCGTGTATAACTCGCACCTGTGCATAACCCACAGTTTTTCCTGAATGTGTAAAAAAAGTTTTAGATAACTCGCGGACGTGTATAACACGCGGGTTGAATACGCTACTTTAAGGTAATTGCACATACCAGGATAAACTGCAGGAGGGGAGCCGCACTTGCGCCCAGACTCCACGCAGCCACAGCCAGGCACAACCCACCCTCCTCTGGGCGGGGGGAACAGAGAGCGCAGCGCAGGCGAGTAAAAATAAACTTGTATACCTAGTGGACATGTATACCCCGCGGGGGGGAGGGGGGCTGGGGTTTGCAAAAATGTGTATAACCCGCGGGTTATATATGCTAAAACACGGTACTCCTACCTACCAGGAGGAGATAATTACAAGAAGAGAAAGTTTAACTGAGACTAATCTCACCCGTTACTTAATCTGCATTCTTAAGAATAAGGAAGAAATCATGAAAGTGGTTTGATATAGCTACTCATGAAGAAGTACATACTTTCTTTTGTACCAACTTGAAGCTTTATTCACAGTCTTAGACACTCCTCAAGGACTTGTGTAATCAAAGCTTTTGGTTACATTTTTTGTCATAGCAGCAAGGGAGATCTGAAAAAAAGTGGTAACAAAAGGGTTATTTATAATGTACTTCTTTTTTCCCCCACCAGATATGCTGCCTTCTGGTGTCAAATATAGATTTTGCTGCTACTCACTAAAACTATATTAGTTTGGACAAGAGAAGATTGAGAGGGGACATGATAGTGTCTTTCAGGTGTCACAAGGAGGAGGGAGAAAAATTGTTCTTCCTGGCCTCTGAGGATAGAACAAGAAGCAATGGGCTTAAACTGCAGCAAGGGAGGTTTAGGTTGGACATTAGGAAAAAGTTCCTAACTGTCAGAGTGGTTAAATACTGGAATAAATTGCCTAGGGAGGATGTGGAATCTCCATCGCTGGAAATATTTAAGAGTAGGTTAGATAGATGTCTATCAGGGATGGTCTAGACAGTGCTGGGTCCTGCCGTGATGGCAGGGGACTGGACTCGATGATCAGTCAAGGTCCCTTCCAGTCCTAATATTCTATGATTCTATGATTAGTTCAAATAGCTATCCAAAATAGCTTTTGGATAGATCATAGTTTAACTGACCTTCAATCATGTCAACCTTGGAATCTCATCAGATTGATTTTAGACATTACAAAATTCCATTGCAAGGTGGATACACTGATATTTAGAAAGATAAGTGTCAGATGGGAAGCCACCAGAAAGATGGAGAGATGTGGCATCTATACCTATATCAACATGTATACATGCCATAATTATATAAAGTTTTCAAGGTATGGCTAACTATGATCAGATTAAATTCCCTCTTTGATGCATATCAACCCTTAAAAAAAATACTAGAAGTTGAACCTCTCCATCTGGCACTCTCTGGTCCAGTAACATCTGTGGTCTGGCATGAATTTAGTTAATCAGATGTCCACTTATCATGGGTGTGGCCAAGTTTCTGCTGCCCCACAAAGTTTGTTTATAGCAACCATTCTTAGTGCTCAGCATTTTGTGCTGTTATATAGCTCTAATTTACCCTTAAATGTCTTCTAAGAGCCCAGTAAACAGTTGAAATGTTGGTAATACTGCTAGACAATATTCAGGAAATTCTCTGGTTTGGCACCAGTCAGGTCCTGAAGGTGCTGACTAAAGAGGTTTAACCTGTAGTAATAATAATAATGACCTCAAGTACTATAAAGCACTCTGTAAAGCTGGAATATCAAAGTTGTTCAAAAGGGGGTTCAAAAATAACCTTCAGTTTTTGTTTTGTTTTATTTCTTGCTCTTTTCTTCTATCATGGGGCCATAGCCTTCTCACTAACTGCTCCTTTCACTTGAAGTTAGTTGCCCTTATCTATACTCATTCATGAGTTCTGACTACATGGCCACAAATGACAAATTATGTTTGCTGGGTTTCTGGTAGAAAATGATCCTCTCTTCATCTCCTATTTTCAGGGTACAGAGACATCCGCCCCCAATTTTACTGGTTCTGCATGAAAAACCAAAAGGTGTTATATGCAATTGATTGTAACCTTGTAAGAGTGTAAAGCATGCTGGTGGTTTGGTTAATAGTCAGTACAAGTGCTGAGAATATATAGTATTGGCTCACAGTATGTTCAGGACCATGTCTAGTTAAAAGGATTCAAGGGTATGGGTCCTCAGTTTCAGCAGGTCTAGAAGCCAGCAGGTCTAGAAGCTAGGGTCCTGAGTCTCTGTCATTCTATGGCTACCAAGGGAGACAGATATAACAGCTCCTCACTAATTCTGGGCAGTCCAAGCCCCATAGAGAGTTCTAACTAGACACACAAAACTTAGTCTCACCTGACTGACTTGCACCTCCTACTTAAGCCAGGAAAGCTGTTGAAGCAATTGTGCAGATTCCTTGGCATTGTTGAAGCAATTGTGTCAGATCCTGCTGTTTCCTGTGACCTGCATTCAGTCATACTCCTGCCCTGTGCCTGATCCTTGTCCTGTCTGTAGTTCCTGCTTCTAACCCACTGGTTAGCTGTTCTGGCTCTGGCTTGACTCCAATCCTGACCCATGGTTTGAACTTCTGGTTCCTGAGTCTGTCTCTGGCCTTTGCTGCTGTTCGTGGATTCTGATTGCCTGTACTCTTTCCACTAGACCTAATTGCTACTGCTCTGACTATTAAGCTATACCATCAGTTCCTAATACTTGTGCTTGTGGCCCTGTATAATAACACACATAGAGCACTCAAACCCAGGCATCTGAGTGGGCTCAGACTAGGTGATTAGCCTAGGCTCCTGATGCAACAAATGGTGAAAGATAGGTGCCTTAGTCTGCAAGTCCTGAGCACCACCAATGCTGCGACAGCCATATTGCTATTTCTAGAATACTAACTTGAGCTGAGCAAGCCTGAGTCTGGCTACCCACTCTGGGATTCACAGTTTGATTCTTGTCTGCTTGTTCTGTTTTACTTATTAGCTTTTTCCAGTCAAATTCCTCATTTCCTTTGCTACCCATAAAACCAGCTTTGCAAACATTTTCCAGTTTAGTGAGCAAGTGTGCCAACATGAATGTTCACAGGAACAGTAACTGAAGCAGTCACTTCCATAACTGTTGGGAAAAGGTTGTATAATCGACAAAGGTACAAAAAGACAAGGGGGTTACAGTATTTCATGTTGTCTCGAGTATTTTTTTCTACTTTGGTGAGAGGTATCTAGCATTCAGAGTTTCAGATACAAATTAATTGTTGTAATGGAAATTCTTGGTGTTTACTTCAATTGCTTGCAAGTTATGATAATGTGTTGCCAGGTCATGTGGAAGCTATTAAGGTTTCTACTGCAAAAGTGATATACTTAATAAACCAAATTCATCAGTAGGATCTCAAGAAAAATATGGCAGACTATTTTCAACATGGGTAGCTAAATATTTCTTTATTATGTTTGATTGCACTCCTAGCTTCTCCCACATGGAACAAATGTCTCAGGTGTGAAGGCTGAGGTTCCAAATGACAAGTAGTTCTGTGGCACCTTAAAGACTAACAAATATATATATATCATGAGCTTTCGTGGGCAAAATCCACTTCCTCAAGAAAGAAGAGGAAAGAAAAAATGTACCTGTCAATTGTGGTGCATGTGCTAATGAGGCTAAATGAGTGGGCTGGATGTGTACATTACTTAGCTTTTGATGTCAATGATGTGTTAAATGTAAGAAAGATTGGTTTTATAATGGGTCATACAGTTAGTGCGGGGTGAATGGGGTTGCATGGTAGTACCTCTGATGGGGTAGTACCTCTAAAGGAGGGCTTGTCACATTTTTTCGGGAGTGGCCCATCCTTTATTGATTTTTACTGGCACCCAGCTCTCACCTGTGGCTCCAGGTAGTTGCTTTGCATGCAGCAGAGGCCACACCCCGGGCAATGGCTTTGACAGGCCGGCTAAACCAGGTGAGGGTGGCCGATGGGATTGAAACCCTCGGTGAGTTAGGGACTTGCTCATCCCAGCATGCGAAGACTGCTTCGATGGATCAGGTGGAGGAAATCTTTATGATTCAATGGCTGAGAAGGCATTGCAGCAGTGCACTATGGAGTGTGTGGGGCATGTCAGAGCATTTAAGGTGACATGGCCATGCAGTGCAGCTGAGGTAGTCTTCAGAAGTAACGATTTTTTTCATGCCCCTGGATTCCAACTTCTGAGGCTGAGAGAGCAGGATCGTCTCTGTGCAAAGGTTTTCCCACTATAATAATATTTTTCACGCACAGGTTATGTTGTACAAAAAAAGGAAGTTGGTAATGGGAGCATGGAACGTCCGTACGCTCATGGACAGTGAGGACACAATAAGACCTCATCAGAGAACAGCCCTAGTTGCTAAAGAGCTTTCACACTATGGTATTGATATCGCTGCCTTGAGTGAAACCAGGCTTGCTGAAGAAGGATTTCTCACTGAACTAGCTAGTGGTTATACCTTCTTCTGGAAAGGGAAAGCGCAGAATGAGGATAGGATTCATGGAGTCGGCCTGGCCATCAAGACTAGTCTGATGAAACAACTTTCGGACCTGCCTGTCGGTATTAACGAGAGGCTCATGAAGCTATGCCTACCCCTTAGTCATAAGCGGTATGCAATAATCATCAGTGCATATGCTCCCACTATGAACAGCACAGAGGAGACAATTGAACAGTTCTACACTGATCTCAGTTCCGTTCTGTGCTCAGTACCGGCCAACAACAAGTTGATCTTGTTGGGAGACTTCTACGCCAGAGTTGGCTGTGACCACAGTCAATGGGAGGAAGTGTTAGGCAAACATGGCATTGACAAGATGAACAGCAACGGCTTATTGCTGTTGAGCAAATGTGCAGAATATGACCTCATCACGAACAGTGTTCAGGATGGCAAACAAATACAAGACCACCTGGATGCACCCTAGATCGAAACAATGGCACATGATAGATTATGTCATTGTTCGTCAGCGTGATATTCAGGATGTCCTTATCACCAGAGCCATGCGAGGAGCAGAGTGCTGGACTGACCATAGGCTTGTCCACACTATTTTCAAAATACACATTGCTCAGCATCACCCAAAACACCCAAAGCTTATCTGAACAGCCTTTAACATTGCCAGACTTCAGCAGCCTTCTCACCTGTGCAAGTTCCAGTCAAGCCTGAATGAAAAGTTGACTGCCAATGGACCATTGATTGGAAGTCCAATTCAGAAGTGAAGTCAGTTTAGAGAAATGGTGATGGAGACAGCGAAGTCAGTGCTTGGTCCCAAGAAACGCAATCATCAAGACTGGTTTGGTGAGAACAACAGTGCTATTGAGGACCTGCTTGCCAAGAAGAACAAGGCATTTATGGAGTGGCAGAATGACCCAGGTTCCATCTCTAAGAAAGACAGGTTTAAGTCCCTCCAGGCCCAGGCTCAGCAAGAAATCCGCAAAATGCACGATCAGTGGTGGGAAAAGAAAGCTGAAGAGGTGCAACACTATGGTGACTCAAATAACCCAAGGGAGTTCTTCAGTTCCATCAAGTCAGTCTTTGGTCCTTCCAAGTCTGGCTTTGCCCCCTTGTTGTCTGCAGATGGAGCCACATTGATTAGGGATAAGGCTGGCATTAATAACTGATGGAAAGAGTATTTCAGTGAGCTCCTGAATCGTCCATCATCAGTCGATCAGTCAGCACTGGAACAGATTCCTCAGAAGCCAACCCTTGAAGACCTGGGAGATCCTCCATTTATTGATGAAGTTAGAAAGGCCATCAGGCAGATGAATTGCAGCAAGGATGGAATTCCCGCAGAACTGTACAAGGCATTTAATGAGGAGTCACTTAAGGTTTTTCATAATGTCTTGACCAGTATTTGGGAAGAGGAAGAAATACCATTTGACCTCCGTGATGCCGTGATAGTTGCTCTGTACAAGAATAAGTGTGCAAGAGCCAACTGCGGGAACTATAGAGGTATCTCACTGCTTTCCGTTGCCAGGAAAATCCTCGCCCGCATCATCCTGAACAGGCTGATTTCAACAGTTTCAGAAGTGAGTCTCCCTGAGTCACAATGTGGCTTCCGCCCTAATCGCAGTACTGTCGATATGATCTTCATAATGAGACAGGTGAAAGAGAAGTGCCTTGAGTAGAATATGAACCTCTACTCTGTCTTCATTGATCTGACAAAGGCATTCGACATGGTTAATAGAGATGCATTGTGGATCATCCTCAGGAAGATGGGTGGCCCACCGAAGTTCATCTCGCTCATCAAGCTGTTTCACGACGACATGACAGGAGCGGTACTCTCGGATGGTGTACCATCTGAGAAATTTAACATCTCCAATGGCGTGAAGCAGGGCTAAGTACTCGCCACAGTGCTTTTTAACCTGTTCCTCACTCACGTCCTCATGCATGCTGTCAGAGACTTAGATCTTGATATTTACATCAGATACCGTTTGGATGGTTCAGTTTGATTTGAGATTCCTTACTGCAAAAACCAAGACACTGGAGAGGCTTATCACTGAAGCGCTGTTTGCTGATGACTGAGCCCTTATGGCACACCAAGAGAACCACCTGCAGACCATCACTGACAGATTCTCTGAAGCATTCAAACTGTTCAGTCTCACAATTAGTCTCGGAAAGACAGAAGTCCTCTTCCAGCCTGCACCAAACAATGCTCCTCCACAGCCATGTATCACTATCGATGGTACACAACTGAAGTTAGTGGACAGCTTTAAGTACTCGGGCAGCACAATATCAAGTGATGGATCCCTTGACAAAGAGATTACAGCGAGGATCCAGAAAGCCAGTCAGGCACTTGGGAGATTGCATATTAAAGTTCTCCGGCACGAAGATATTCGCATTTCAACTAAACTCAAGGTATATAATGCTGTGGTCCTCGCCTCTCTCTTGTACGGCTGTGAAACCTGGACCCTGTACCGTAGGCACATCAAGTGGATGGAATAGTTTCATATGCGCTCCCTACGATCAATCATGTGAGTACGCTGGCAGGACTGAATTACTAACCAAGAAGTGCTTGATAGAGCTGGTTCAACAAGCATCAAAGCTAAGATCCTCCAGATGCAGCTTCGATGGTCTGGCCATGTTCTTCGCATGGATGAAAGCAGGATCCCGAGGCAGCTGTTTTATGGGGAGCTGGTACGTGGTAGTCGCAAACAGGGACGCCCGAGAAAGAGGCATAAGGATAACCTGAAGACCAACTTGCAGTGGACAGGCCTTCAACCTCGACAATTTGAACTAGCTGCTGCAGACAGGACTAATTGGCGTTCCCTTATGAGGAAAGCAGTGACAAAGTTTGAGGACGACCGCTGCCAACGCCTCGCAGCTGCATGGGAAAGACGACATAGAGCTGTGTTCTCTCCTGTCCTGACAGCCGGCGTCCCATGCCCTATTTGTACCCGCACGTGTGCTTCGACCTTTGGGCTCCGGAACCACATGTGTTTCCATAAATAAAATGGACAACATGTCTTCCTCGGCTCCCAAGAGACAACCAACAACAGTTAGTGTCTTTGTTAAGCCTGAGGGAAAGTGTCAAAGGGATTGTGAAACACTTTAGTAGTCTTCTATTAAAGATTATAGAATTCCTATCTTTGAAAGATTTTAAGAACAGGTGGCACAAACACCTGTCAAGGATGGTCTAGATTTACTTGGGCCTGTCTTTGCCCAGGTGGTTAGACTTAATGACTTCTTCCAGCACCTGCCAGTTCTATATTTCTGGCTACGTCTACACTAGCCCCCTAGTTCAAACTAAGGAGGCTAATGAGGGCGACCGAAATTGCTAAAGAAGTGCGGGATTTAAATATCCCAGGCTTGATTAGCATATTCCCAGCCGGTCGCCATTGTGGAAACTGACTAGCCCCTGCACTACTCATGTTTACACGCAGCAGAGAAGTGGGAATCCGAGATAAACCCCTTAGTTCGAATTAACTGTTACTCCTTGTGGAATGAGGTTTAACAGTTAATTCGAACTAAGGGGTTTATCTCGGAATCCCGCTTCTCTGCTGCATGTAGACACGGGCAGTTACTTCGGGCTAGTCAGTTTCCAAAATGGTGAATGGCCGGGATTATACTAACTGCCGGGATATTTAAATCCCGCGCTTCATTAGCAATTTCGGTCACCCTCATTAGCCTCCCTAGTTCGAACTAGGGGGCTAGTCTAGACGTACCCTCTATTATCCAAAGGCATTCAAAATTGAATTTAGTAGATAATTTAGTGCATGTCTTTCATAACATGCATGGCTCACAAAATAGAGAATCTACTGAAATGGTTGTTGCCAAATTTTGAGTTATTTTGGAGAAATTGTTCAAAGATTGAGTATCACACTTTTTACTTCTAGTAGTCATTGGGATGTCTGAAAAAAAACATTAAAATTATATTAAAATGCCAGAGCACAATGAGATGATCAGCAAGGGTTGATGCAGTCAATCTGCTACATAGGTTGAGGGTATTCTTGAAATTTTAGATGAGATTAAAGCCTCATATAATCTTACACTAGAACTAAAATCAGAAGAAGATTGCTTGCAAATGAACATTTCAGAGTTTTTATTTCTGGTTTAGAATGAGATGTGTCACACTATCTTATAAAAAAATTAACATTGTGTTTAAAAAATTGCAGAGCTTGATGTTCACATGGCTTGTGGTTTCCTGGGTAGCCTTTGAGAGGCTTTTGCAAAAATATAGCCTTGTTGGGTTCATTGCATGTAGGGAAGCTCGTAAAATAGTTATGCAACAGAGAAATTATATCTAAGGAGGAAAGTCATGCCAGGCTAATTTGCAAAGGATGAAAAATAAATAAATCCTCCAAAAGTTCTTGAAAGTGAAGATTTCAGCCCCCTCTTAGAAATATGATTATTATGGTTGGATGAGGGGATGCGAAAGCCAGTGGAATCAGAGAAAGGTTTGCTTTTGTCCACTGTTGAGAACCTGAAAAGTATCACCAATGAAGACCTAAAGAGACATGCTCAAAATTTAGCAAATGTCTCCCCTGGGGATTTAAATGCTGAGAGTTCTGAGAATGAGATTGAGACCAGGTGCCAACAAGTCTGTATGGATGACTTGGAAGCAAAGGCAACCATTGATCTCCTTAGCTACGTTCACAAAAGATGTTTAATATGAGTTTCTCTAATACAGAAATGACACTTTATATTTTTGGCTGTCTTCCTGTACTTGTGTCTGCTAATGAAAGACATTTGAGCAAGCTAAAATTAATCAAGAACTAGCTAAGAATGTCCATGGGGTAGAAAAGGTGAAGCAATCTGGCATTTAATTCTATTGAAAACTCAGAAGCAAGGTGGATAAACTGGGATGAGCTATTTAATGAGACTGATTCAGGGCAGTCTGGGAAGGTACATTTCTATTTAGTGGGCTTTGCATTTTTAGGGATGCTTTTTGCATTAGGAGTAAAAAGGGGGGCTTGTATTTCAGTCTTTGAACTGGGCCCAGAATACCCTGGGTACCACACTGAAATAGGTTTAGATGGTTATGTGGTATTAATTAACCATACAGAGTTGAAGCCATTAAAAAGGAAGTATATGTTGAGAATTTATGTGCTTCAGTGGTGACATCCTGGTGCCATTGAAGTCATTGGCTATGGCTACACTTCAAGATTTTTGCGCAAAAACCGGTGGAGTATCCACACCTCAAGTGCGTTTTTGCACAAGAAAATTGACAGAACAGAGGGCTTTTGACAGTAGAGTTATTCCTCTCCCCACGAGAAATAACTCCTTTTTGCGCTATAGCTCTTGCGCGAAAAGGCAGGTGCGGCTGCTCCGGAGGGGTTTTTGCACAAAAACCCCTTATCGGAAAAAGCACAGGTGCTCTGATGGCCATTCTGTGAATGGCCATCAGAGCTTTCTTGCGCAAGAGTATCCATGCAGTGTGAACACTCTCTTGTGCAAAAACACATCACTTTTGTAATGCGCTTTGAGGTCCGGACATGTTTTTGTGCACGAAGTTTTTGTGCAAGAACTCTTCTGCAAAGGGCTTCTTGCACAAAAACCCTGCAGTGTAGACAAAGCCAGAGGCAAAATTCTCATGGATTTCTGTAATGATGATTTCACCCCAGGATGAAGTCCTACTAAGGGTGATATTCAGTGCTGATTCAACAGGGAGATCAACTAAAAAGCCCATTCTCTGTTCAATTAAAATAGTCATCTTAATTCTATAACACATTTATATGAAGCCTAGATGTTAGGCTATTTATTGGCTTTAAACTAACCTTGTATTGGAGATATCCAGATCTGGAAAATCGCAAAATACCTGGGTTGGCAACACATATGCCTGCCAACTGGAAACAGATTACATATGATACATTTTAATCAAACCATTTCATTGCAATCACAGATTTATTTTCTTTTTTTTTCTGTGTAATACAGACAATACTAAAAAAAGTGAGTCATGACAGAGATACATGAGATATAAAGAAAAGAAAATCATTAGTTGTTTTGTGGGTTTTTAGAGATTTCTTAAATCTCTGGAAGGTTTTGTGCTCATTTTATACAGTGACTAAACAGTAATCTAAATGGCTTTTCTACTCCCCTCTTTTATTTTATTCTTTGAATTTATGAGCAGTGGATAAGGTAAACTGCTTTACCTAAATCATGACATGAACAATTCTGTCTTAGCTAAGCTAATTCAACATGAGAACTTCATTTATATCAGCAAATACAAAGACAGAGTTGTGCTGGGAATCTAATGGTATTGATCAATATGAAAGTTATATTGCTGAGCTCGGTATAATAGTGTCACAATCTGGTTTGCAATTGAGGAAATTCATTTTCAACCAGCTTCCATTTAAATATGTTTTTATTGAAAAGTTATTAAATTCTTGTAACTTGCACATGTTCACACAGAACCAAGAGTCCATTACTTCTGCAGTGAGCTTCAGTCAAACTGGCAATGAACATGCCACCAGCCCATATATTAAATGAGTTTAGAAGTTAATGCAAGTTCATTTTATGCATTATTACTTGTTATTGCTTCTGCAATCAACATGTTTATATTTACTGCAGGTGTTATGCTTATAAGAAGCACACAGGATCTTTATAGGGGAAAAGGCAATACATCGCATTTATTAAGAATACAATAGAAAAGCAGCTAACGTATGCTTACAAAGAAAGACACACACACACACACACACACACACACGTTCTGCCAGTCAATGTGTATAGTTACCAGTCTGTTGCTTGAATTAGCCTGGTGACCAAGCAGGCTAAGTATGAGGGGAGGAACCAGGCTCTTTCAGTTTCAACCTGTGGAACTCCTTGCCAGAGGAGGCTGTGAAGGCTAGGACTATAACAGAGTTTAAAGAGAAGCTAGATAATTTCATGGAGGTTAGGTCCATAAAAGGCTATTAGCCAGTGGATAGAAATGGTGTCCCTGGCCTCTGTTTGTCAGAGGCTGGAGAAGGATGGCAGGAGACTTGATCGCTTGATCATTGTCTTTGGTCCACCCTCTCTGGGGCACCTGGTGCTGGCCACTGTCGGCAGACAGGCTACTGGGCTAGATGGACCTTTGGTCTGACCCAGTACGGTCGTTCTTATGTTCTTATGTTCTTATGGATCATGGCTCTAGTGGTAGAATGAACCCAAAATTCATTGCAAAGCAATATCTTTTCATAGTAGTTTTCCTTCATTGGGATCTGTGAATTTCGCACCACCATGCTGTAATCAATTGCTGTTTGATGAGAGCTTGTTTTCTTAAGTTTTAGTCTCATCACTTACTTATTGTTTCATCATGTTGGTTTCAATCACAGCTATCTTGTCCCAATTGATAGGTGCTTGTCTCTTCTTTTAGAGTCATCAATCTGCCCTCTTCTCAAATGTCTGTGGGGATATATAGTAATCTCCAGCACCTTACATCTGTCCCCCATTCTTCCCGGAACATCTTTGTCCGGTGATGATCTTCACACTTCTCTCTTAACACACACATTCCTCATTCACACAATTCAGGATTGATTTCTTTGTTACACAGAAGCAATATGTACATTTGAACAGGAACATCAAGTTATAATGTTCAGAAAAACAATCATCATATTCTTTTACTTATTTCACAATATTTGTTGTAAATCTAAAACAGAATGGTGACCATAAGGGCATGTCTGCCCAGCAGCGCAAAAGTCAAATTAAGATATGCAAATTCAGCTACAGTAATTGTGTGGC
The DNA here is from genome assembly GCA_019425775.1 of Rafetus swinhoei. Classification (NCBI taxonomy): domain Eukaryota; kingdom Metazoa; phylum Chordata; order Testudines; family Trionychidae; genus Rafetus; species Rafetus swinhoei. Next base: position 65,529,415 of record CM033427.1, read on the forward strand.
TGAAGTCAAAATAGCTTAATTTATCTTTTGGCGCTGTCTACATAGGAGGAAGTCAAAGGAAGAACACTTTTCCTTTAACTTCCTTTACTCCATGTGAAATGAGGGTTACAGGAGTCAGAATAAGAAGTCTTCCATCTCAAGTTATTCTGAAATAACGTTGCTGTGTAGACATAGCCTGAGAGTTTATTTCTGCCTTGCCATCAGATACAGATAAAAACAATCTGCCTGATGCACTCCTACCAAACAATCTCCTGTTCCTTTCTGCTAATAGGAAAGGGTGGCCATCAGGGTATGAATCATAATCATAACCAAAAGCAAATAATACTTTTAACACTTAAACTATTGTAGTCCCCTTACTAAAGGGGCCTCTGTTTTTTTCCTGGAAAGACCCTGTGCTGCAATCCAGACTACAATTCCCATGAGCCCTTGGGAAAAACAGGAAGGAAGGACTCTGGTGTGAGAGAGACGGCTCTCTCTCCATGTGCCTGAAGAAAGAGGCCTAGCAGTCTGGGACTCTGCCTTGGAGTTTGGAACCAGAGGGGGAGCCAGGCTGCTGCCAAGGACATTGACCCAGTGGAGGGGCTGTTGGAGTGCAGCTACTGGATGCCTGTTGGAACTGGGAGTTAGCAGGCGGCCTCCTGTAGGCACAGCATAAGGCAGTAAGTTTGGGCCTTGTTGGAAAAGTGCTGCCTGGGACAGAGCTGCTGTTTAGCCTGGACCAAATCCTCACTACAGCTGCAACATCAGCGTGCCAACGCAAGCAAGTGCCTCAGACTGAGTCTAAGGGTGTGCACACTCTGGGGTGGGGTCACTGTTGTCTAGCTATATAAGCTTCAATTATTGATATGTGTTTGTTAATGCTATTCATTGCTAATCTGTTAATCCCTGTTTATTCAAATTAAGTAAAGATTGTTTATTTTAAAGTGTTCTATTAGATATAAATGATTTGTAGTTGTTCTGGAATTAGATCCAGATTTATAGTGGAATGAGTATACTCCTGGAGGCTCTCAAGGCACACCAGTGTGTGTTCAAGGCCAGCCAGGTGGAGGCACTGCCATTTTACATTCATTGCCAGCAAGGGACTGCAGTAAGGGGTGGATAGGGTTTTCCCCAACTAGACACCATCACCACTGGGGGGCTCAGAATCTCTTATGGGTTAAAACACCAGGCGCCCAGGCACACCTGTGAGTGTGACCTGCTCCCCAGTAACCCGGGGAGGAAAAAGGGGGTTACACTATTATAACATTACCCTTTATCATAACTCATACATGACCTACAATAGGATTTTTCTACTACACAAGTGGTCACAATCTGATATCCAAAACCATCCTTGTATTTAACACAAAAATGATGTATTCACCTCATGACTGGCACAACACCACTGTGTTTAGGCCAAAAAGTCTCTTGTGAGGCAGCAAATATTCTCTGTTGATGAATACAGATAATATCTGCGTATGTTACCTGGGAGAATCACATAAATAATGCATGCAGTAATGGAAGTTGTTTAAGAATAGGACCTCAAATTCATTTTTTCAGTCTGTTAAGCAGAAAATAATGCGGGTGTAACCTTGTTTCTTTCCTCCTTAATAGTCTCGCTGCCACTCAGTTTTTGTCTTTCATTAAGACTCCTGCTGGTGGTGCTTTAGTTGAGATATAACATAATGACATTGAAAACAATAGGCGGACTTAACCTCCCTGCTCTTCTCCTCCATCATCAAAACTGGTTTGTTTGAGTTAAAACTTTACACAGTGGAGTGTAGATTCTTTTGGTCTCGATTATATTCAGACATGTTGTATAGCAGTAAGATGAGGATGATTTAGGATCACTTAAAACCAAAATTCCCTGTATGACTCAACTTGTTCTTCTCTTCTAACTTTTCTTCTTTGCCTCTGAAGTCAGAAAATGGAGTATGTTAGGCTTTCTTTAGTGATATATATTAGATTGGTACACTATGATCAAAACATTTTTGCCAGGATTTTTAAGGGAGCTAGGTTCCCAACTCCCCTTAGCTTTCAAGGGAAAGTGTATAATGCCTTAAATGCCTCAAAATCCCATCCCTAGAAACCAAGACTTCACCTCCCCATTAAGGAGAGACAAGGATGAGTCCTGGATTTCCTAACACAAAAAATGTTCCATTTCAGACATTGGTTGAAGCCATAGCTTTCTGCCTATCAACTGTTCTTAGATTAAAGCACGTTCGCTTGTAACCTTTTCATACCTTTAATCTCCCATATCACTCTGTCAAACAGGGAGCGTGTTCTGTGCAATTTCTTTTTCTTACATTAGATAGATTATGCATTATAATAGTTAATGGTAGTTGTGCCTCTTCTGTATGACACCTAGATGCACAAGAAACATGCAGTTGTTCATTTTTTTTTCAAGTGCACATAATAAGTCATTCACTATAGTGATTTGGGGTGAGTTTTTTTAACAGTTATTGCAATCCATAAGGAATTGAACTTGATGGGGAATCCGGACTAGAACTTTCAATATTCAATGGGAAATTTGTGTCTAACTCATTTAGGCTCCTTAGAAAAGTCCAGCATCTGGGGATAACCTTTACCAAACATTAATTTTTTTTTGTCATAGTTTGTATTTTATACCAGCCTCTTCATTCTAATGTTTTCATGCAAAACATTTAAGGATAATAAACAAAGGCGTGTATAACTAAATTGGAGGGAAAATTTCCATTTTTTTACCAACAAAGCAAATCACACAGTAGATTGGTCTTTTCCTCTGTTCATTCATCTTATACTGATGTTTTAAAAGCAATATTTAGTTTTACTTAATATTTTTCTAATGGTTTCAGAGAACAGGTAACTGAACACTTGGACTATATCCTTGCATGGACAAAGAGACAGCCATTCATATTTTGTTGCTATCCCTATTTAGGAATGTGGCGAACAAACCTCATGAATCTCGTGTTCAAATCCAATTATCAGACTCTCTTTTCTAAAGGAATTCCTAACCCATATCCCTCAAGTGCTTCTTGAAGTCACGGACTGGGGCCTGATGATACCTGAGAAAAGGAAAATGTTGATTACACATAGTATGTAGGAAATTATGTACTGATATTCAGCATACCGAAATATTTGCCCTTTAACTCTTCATCAAAATAAATGCACAAGATACTCTATTGCTGTAATCCGAACATGTATGGGAAGGTCTGAGGTATAAAGTTTAGTAGGCAAAGAGTAACACTGGTCTGATCACAAGTGATACAGGCATTTCATATGTTGACTTCAAAAACATAATAGTAAAATCACAATTACTATACATAATAGCTGTATATTAAAATCAGCATAATAGTAATAATAACACACCATGATCCCTAAGGAAAAGTCTACACAGTAGCATTATTTTGGATAACTGACATTATTCCTAAATAACATAGTCCGTGTCCACACTACAAGCAGTTATTTTGACATAATATCAAAATAATCTCAAGCTGGAGGAGTTCTTACACCAACTCTTGTAGCCCACATGTTACAAGGAGTAAGGGAAATCAGAGGAAGAGTTCTCTTTCTCCAACTCCCTACTGCGTAGACAGTGCCAAAAGCTGAAATAAGTTATTTCGACTTCAGCTACACAATTGAAGTACCTCAACTTGCATAGCTTATTTTGGCTTTAGCCCTGCTGTGTAGATGTGACCTAAGAGACCTGATAAATATTTAGGAAGCTTTATTATTTTAATTTAGAGAAATTCTGCCTGTCTTCCATTTATTCTGTGAAATCTCTCTTCTTTATTCCCCAGTCATTGGCAGCCCTACTGGCAAAAGAATGGTGCTCCTAAGGTAGGTTACCTGTGACTATTTCAAAGCATATGGAATATATGGCCAACTAAAATGGTCAAAAGATAAAGAAAATATACTGACTCTCTAAACTTACTGTTCAAAGGGCCATTTATGAATAAATTATCCCTAACAAGGTTTGTCTGCATTCTCATGTCTGCTCACAATACTTCTCCTTTTGAGCACTAAAATAAATATTATTTTATTTCTGATGCTCTTTTATTAGTTGAATCTTGTTTTGTTTCCCCCAATTTCATATTATTATTTTACTCCCAAAGTCATCTGCCAACATGAAACATTGTAAGATGTTCACACGGTTAAAGATAAAGCCAAGGAGGCTGTTTCAAATGCCAAAGTATGTTTCTAAAATAAATACATACATTAACTTTGGGAACATGGATATGTGTGTATCTATAAATACTTTACCTGCTAGGATAGTTTTACTTCTGGCTAGCAGCAACCTATCTGATGTTTAAAAAGGATTTGAGAAACTAAGCAAAAATGTTGTCACTTTGTACTATTATTCTGAAACACCATTTTTAGTGAGTCATGCAAAAAATACAATGTTGAATCCATATAGCCTAAGAAGCTTTAAAAAGCTGCAGTTTAAAATCCCACTGATGCCACCTAGAAAGCTTTGATATGTGGAATATTATTCCATAACACTTCTATCCATTTGTCATGTGTTTTCTTGGTTTTCTTTTCCCTTGCTTTAGTTATAGCAAGAGATAATTTCAAGAAAACTGGATTGCTTTTGTTTAGAACTTCATCTGTTCTTTGTGCTTAGTCAATTTCTTAGTAATTATTGTCATAGTAGCTAACGATGACATCATAATAAAGGATTATAACTAGGGTGACCAGATATCAAATGTGAAAAATTGGGACAGGGGATGGGGAGTAATAGGTGCCTACATAAGACAAAGCGTGAATATCAGGACTGTCCCTATAAAATTGGGACCTCTGATCACCCGAATCATAGCTTCAGATGAAGAACTCAAGGCAGAATCAGATGATGTAGCTCGCAAAAATTAGACCTGGAAAAGACACTAGAACATCTAATCTATACCCCTGCAAGGAACAGAGTAATTTCTTATCATTTTAATTGTTTTGTCCAATATAATTTTGATCATCTAAAACAATGGGGCTTCTACAGCTGTTTATTAGCACATTTGATGTGACTGCCTCTGAGGGGAGCAGAATAATTTGAAATGCTGCAGGGTTGCTGAAAGGCAGCTATTGTTTGGGTATAATTTCAGATACCAAATGTTTCAAGTTGAGTTATCCCCTCCAAGATTTTCAAAAACAAATTTTTTTTGTGTGCCTGGATTTTTGGATGCCCAAATTGAGATACTTTAAAGGGGTCTATGTTTCAGAAAGGGACCTGTTTTGCTTACTGTGCTGTGAATATTAGGTTGTAAAAGGTCACTGAAAACATAAGGAACCCAAACCGCCAGTTTAGATTTTTAAAAATCTTAAAAATATTTAAAAACTAGCAGAAATACCCAGCGTCGCCCGGGGAAAATATAGTAAAAGGTGTGGTGAATGAACTACGTCAATGACATTAACATTTTATTGGAAATTCTTTTCTCTTATCTATTACTTTAAGAAATTAACATAGCTAGTGATGTGCTTACAAAATGACAAATCCCATAGGGCAGTGTTTCTTAAATTTTTTGAGACCACGGAACACCAAACAATAATATTTTTTTATACAGAACACCTATGAAAATTTTCTTTAAAAAAATTGCTGTCAGACAAAAACATAGTTTAAAAACACTGCCATAGGGTCTCTTTTCTCAATCCCCACAAATCAGGAAGGCCCATCTTCCCTTAAAGACTCTATGCAAACCAATGACTGTAGCCTCCTTGCCAGAAGCCCTGAGAAATAGAGGGGATTTCTCCTGGACTCTGCAGCAGCAGCAAATCACTGCTCCCCCAAGTAGCCACTCCCCGAGTGCCTTCAGTACACGCTCCATGGGGCAACCTGAATGGACTTCCTAGTGGCAGCTGGACCAGTTGCATTGATCAGACAAAGCGAATCACCTTCAGACCAGGTGCAATGAGTGATATCTAGATGATCAGAACATACAGCACCTGAGTGTACCTGTTCTAATGAGAATAGGCTGTTCTGAGTGTACCGTGTCCTCCTCAGATTCCACGGTGCTCAAAACCTTGTCCTCCTACCCACCTCCTCTTTGTACCATGATCTGAATCTAGCAAAGTGTATAATGCCCATGGCACTTGTTGATAATGCACACAGCCCTGCCAGGAGGACGCACACAGCCCAAAGGAGGGCGAGTGGTGGGATGGCTCATTTGGGTGTGGGGGAAGGGAAGCAACTTTAATTTCCAGAAGGGGTTCAGTCAGAGCCCAGCTGCGTGAAGATGTTGAGAGGCTGTGATAGTTGGAGGCTTCTCCCAGTCACAATTAGCAAGGCTAGACCCCAGCCGGCATCAGCCACATTTGAGTCTCTCCTGTAGACCTGTTGGTGTCCTAGTATAGGGGAGGTTGCTGATTCTCTGCCCCACTTCAGCCTCTCCCCAATGGGCTTTCCTTTGATGGTGCTGCAGGTGCCCACATGCTTTATCCTCTAGGATCTCGTAGTTGCAGTTTATGTGACACACTTAACAGAAGAGTCCAGCAAATGATCAGGCACTACTAAAAGCTAATTATCAGTGGGCCCAGTTGGGGCTCTGGGGGAACCGATTTCGAGATATAACCAATCCAGTTATTTAAGTCAGGAAATCAGTAGGATCCGTGCAAAATTTGATGTTTTAGCTTTTACCGTTTCGGAGATCTTTTGGAATTATCAGTGGGCCCAATTGGGGCTCTGGGGGAACCAGGGGGACTGATTTTGAGAGATAACCAATCTAGATATTTTAGTTAGGAAATCAGTAGTATCTGTGCAAAATTTGGTGTTTCTAGCTCTAACCGTTTCTGAGATCTTTCGGGAGGGACAAACAAACAAACAAACTTTCAGAAATATTTATAAAATCTTGATCTGGTCAATTTTTTTGTGGGACATGTAATGTTATAATAAGGAATAAGCAAACTGAAGTTCCTGAAATATTTCAGTAGGAATACCTGCATATATGGGGCATGATTCACTCCTGTGTTACTGCAGCTTTATGCGTAAGTAACTCTATTGGTCAAGCATATGATGAGAAGTCAGGACAGCACTAGTTATATGAAACAAAACAAAACGAAGTAAATCTTATTTAGAACAGGACCTCAGATACAACCGTGCTACTATACGAGAGCTATCTATGGTGGAAGTTTCAAAATTCATCTCTACTTTCTTGATCTGTTTTGTGTTTTTATCCATTTGATGAACAATTTCCCCCATTCATTTTAATGCAGTAAGATGCAACAGATATCAACTCGGTTTTATGGTAGGTGTTTGCTTACTGGCTGTGCAATGAAATAAAGATGAGGCATGTTTCTCAGTATTGTAGAGACTGACATTGGTATGCTGATTTTCTTCCACATACCTCATTTGTTTGCTGAGATATGCTGTATACGCATCTTCTAAAAATCAGCAATTTGCTCCATTGCTTAAACCATCACAGTAAATACAGGTTGGACCTCCCTGGTTTGGAACCCTCGGGACCTGACCTGTCCCAGACGAGGGATTTTGTCGGACCAAGGAAGGTCTTTTCTTGACCTATGCCATCAGCCTCTCTGGCCCGGCCTGCTGGTCTCCCAGCCAGCTCCCCACCTCCTGCTGGCACCTCTGCCCTGCCAATTCTGCTGGGAAGCCATCGATGCTGTGACTTTGGGACCTGCTTTTCAGCTGTGTGTGGCACACCAAAGCGCTGGGACATGCAGGGAAGCTCCACGTGCCATGGTGTGGCTCCGGGACCCGCAGGGCAGCCACATACTCTGTGCTGGAGCTCTGGGATCCACTGGGTAGCTGTGGCTCCCAGGCCCACTGGGCAGCCATGTTCTGGGTCTCCCAATCCCCCCTGGACAGCCCCGCCACCACACACAGAGTGGCCCCGTCATCAGCTCACTGCACGCAGCCCACTGCCCTGCAAACCCCATAGGGATCCGTGCCACAGGCCCTCCACCAGGACTCTGGTTCTGCAACATCTGTGCTAAACCATGGATGTAGTCAGACCAGAGAATCCCAGTTAAGAGAGTTTCAACCTGTACTGTTGCTAAGTAATTCACTGTAATCAACTTTCCAAACATCTGGAATCTGTCTGGTAAATGTATGAAAGAACAAATAAGGCTATATACTTTAAGTAACAGAGTAACAAACATTGTTAAATATATTCCATTTTTTCTATTTATTCTATAAAATAATCCCCCAAAAGAGAGATTTCTGTTTTCTTCTTTTTAAATTATCTCAGCTAAAATGACAAAGTTACAATATATCCAGTGTAAATGCTCTTCAAATATTTATTTTATGTACACACACAGATATATATACAGAGAGAGAGAGAGAGAGAGAGAGAAAGAGAGAGACATGCTGTCAATAAATAGCAGAAGTAGGGTAAAATCTTGGCCCTATTGAAGTAAATGGAAAAACTGACTTCAATAAGACCAGGATTTATCCCTCCATTTCTAATTGTGGAATAATGTAAGGAAGAAATAATGTATTATGACTTATAGTGAATCATAGTTTCCCACTGAATTAATTAAGCTCAATGGGGCTAATTATGAAGTACGATGCTACTCAACGCAAGCAAGGGTATTAGAATCTGGATCAACATGATTAAAGAATGACAAATGCATAGGCATGCATTGCAAAACTAAATGTCAGACTATGAACCGTGAAATAAGTAATTTTAAGAACACGTTTGTCAATCTTTATAAAATTATTTTAATAACAGATATTGATTTGATAATAGCAGTTGCATACACCTGTGTGTGATCATTGTCATGCCATCATGTCTCTTGAAGTACTTGGCCTTTAGCATCATGACTCACAACAAACACAAAAGATTGTAATTATAAGGCAACAAAGTACACTTGAGATTACTGTATTATTTTCTTTTCATATACCTTTAGAACAGTCAAAAATAAATGCAAACTGATGTTGTTTAAAGGGTTGTGGGTATTCCTACAAGTATCATTGAGAAGTCATGGGAGCACAGTCGTGAACAAAAGGTGTGGAGTATAAACAACAAAAGAGGTTTATGGATAAAGACCCCCAAAAGTTGTGATGCAAGTTTCCAGATACTTTTATTCCATTTCTATGGCCTGTGATCATAATGGTCCTATCTGACCTTAAAAACGTACAAATATTCCATGCATTTCTGGACACCTAATCTCCAAAGAAAACTAGCAGAAACAGAAAAGGCAGTATTGGAGGACAAAAATATTAGGGTCTCCCTAACACACTGGATGTCTTGACGTATGTAACAGTACTTATTAATCCTTTCCCCTGCCCAGGAATGGCAACTCCCCTTTTGGGATTTGAGCAGAACAAGATCTGTGTGCTTGCTCTGAGACTCACACTAATCACCTCCTTGGGGTAGGGAAGGGATTTTCCTGCATTGCCAGATAGGGCTGGGCAGTATAGGTGTGTTTATTTATTTTTCCACCTTCATTTCATCAACTCAGAGACTCAGTGTCTAGGTGTGATGAAATGCATTCCTGTGTTCACATCCTACACAATATTGCAATATTCTTTATGTAAGATGCCTTGTGAGGTATCATTTGAAAACTCATAACTTGCTGATCAGTAATATTGTGGTAAAATGTACACAGAAACATCATGTGTAAAGTTATATATATATAAGCTGAAATCATGACTAAAGCATGTTTCACGGAGAAGTCTGGGGTGTAGCTATATAGCAAGCTGGCACTTCAGCCAGGTGTCAACATAGCTGATGGTACATTGTCTATCAACTGGCCATTCTTTGGCAATAAAGGAGGACAGGGACAAAGAGATCGCATCTTAGTAAAGAAAAAACATGACGTCTCCTTCCTCCACCAGACTTCCTGTCTCTTGGTTCACAGCTGGATTTGTTTTTCAAAAGGGATCAAAACTATTAACAGGAAGGGCAAACACACCAAGACATCCCTTTCTCTCTCCCTGACCATCTCATTCTTTGCATCTGAGAAGACAAAGCAAATAGCAATTGGATTCTGGGAGAGAGGTCCTGACCTGAAAGTTTTGTTGTAATGCTGTTGGCAGCATGTGGTGAAAAACTTTGCTTTAAATCTAATATAGTTTGTGAAACTAGTCGCTAGAAGGCATTTTCATCCTCATTCTCTTATAATCATTTTTATTTTTATGCCTCATCAATTGCATTCACTTAAAATCTGTCTCTTTATAGTTATTAAACTTAAACAAGTTATTAAACTTGTTTTACTGTTTTATCTAATCCAGTGTGTTCACATTGGAATGTCTGTGTAACTCTATTTAAGTGGTAAACTGATACATGTTGTTCCCATAAAGAAATAACAGAGGATACGTCTACACTAGTCCCCTAGATAGATCTAGGGAGGCTAATGAGGGCGACCGAAATTGCAAATCAAGCCCGGGATTTAAATATCCCACGCTTGATTTGCATGTTCCAGGCCAGTCGTCATTTTAGAAATTGACTAGCCCGAAGTAACTGCCCGCGTCTATACTCGGCAGTGAAACGGGATTCCGAAATAAAGCCCTAACTCAAATTAGGTGGTATTCCTCCTGCAATGAGGTTTACCAGCTAATTCGAGTTAGGCTTTATTCCGGAATTCTGTTTCACTGCCGCGTAGATGCGGCAGTTACTCGAGCTAAGTCAATTCTAAAATGGTGACGGTTGGAACATGCAAATCAAGTGCGGGATATTTAAATCCCGGGCTTGATTTGCAATCTCGGTCGCCTCATTAGCCTCCCTAGATCGATCTAGGGGGCTAGTGTAGACGTACCCAGACTTAATACATTAGGAGTGTCCAAAAGCAGTCAAAGACAAACATTTCTGGGGAGAAATCCAGGAGCAGGGGTGCATTGGAGTCATTGTGCTGCATAATTAAGGCTGGTGAGAGCCAGATTTGCATGCTGGAAGGCTGTGTGTGGGCAGCCCAGATGGGAGCTACTACTAACAAGGTGTTGTGAGGCACCGAAGGTTGCAAGACAGGGGTAACACAGTCCCTCTCTGTATGGATTTCACCCCTGAAAATGACAGTATGTTAAGCTTCTAATGTATTCATGTTGTCACAGCTTGGTTGGTGTCCAATGCAAGTATTCATTTCATAGAGCCTTCATTCCCGATAAACCATAACTGAAACTGGGATTAGTTGAGGGCATCCCCTCAGGAATATGAGGAAGGGGGCTGGGGCTCATACTAACTGGGACAGAAAAGGACACCGCTTTTCTAACACAGTTAACAAAGGAGAGGGAGGTGTGGTCCCAGCAATGGTGAGGGAACCAAGTGAAAGATTTGGGTGAAGCATTGAGGACTGGAGGTATTTCTCTCCCATGTAGTATGGGTTTCAGAAGGAAAGGTAAACTGCACTGGAAGGGTTAATGCTAGATAGTTTCCCAGATGTGTTAATAAAGTTGTGGCCTAGTGAAAGCACATTCCTGGTGGTCTTGTCTGTCATCCTGTGGTGTCCAAGATGAATATATATTGCTTCTCTAGAGAACTAATCTTCTCTTACAGTGATAATGTGTGTACATGTTCATGCTTTACTGGCCCACAAATGGACCAGTTGGTCCAGTAATGCAGTAAGTTGTAAAAGGAGGTTTAGCTTGAGTATATGAAGGCAAGATTTATAAACAGATTCCTTAGGCAAGTCATGTACAATACGTTTTTCATTTTCATCATTTTAGTGCACATGCATAAAAAACTGTCACTGTCACTGAAAGATGTTGTTCCTCTGGCAGAGACAATGAGAGAAAACAAATGCAATAGGACATTTTGGAAAAGTCATTTCACTATTCAGCATTTTTTGCTGCCATACAACATTTCACATACTTTCTTCCACATAGTGAGTCCATTATATAAAAAAATGACTAGTCCCAGATATATATACACACAGCAGCCTTAAACTCTGTCAGTTCACACATATCATACTTTTCAAGCTAAAAGCAAAAGGTTCTCTCTCAATTAGGTAAGGTTACAAAGGGTTTGTGAAGTAGAGATGAACTACGGTATCTGAACAAGATAAAGAGTTACTATTTTTTTCACTTTTAGTTGTGTTCCTCCCACTGTCTTTTGCCATTGTGTATCTTTTGATATGAGAAAACCAAAATATAAGTTAATCATTATTCCTTTTTGGAAGGGCACATCATCAGTGTTTGGATACCTTTCTACTAAAAACAGATTTGGGCCACTAATTAATTTAACACTTTTTTGTAGGTTTGTGAAAACATGTCATATGGTAAAACTTTCAATCAGCCTTGTGAAAAAGACACAACACTAAAAGGTTCTGCAATCTGTTACCAGTCTTCTGAAACAGCTTTTATTGTCTTGTCAAAAGATACCTCCTTTGCTCCACAGACTCTAAAATGGGCATATATATTTTATCCTTACAGTGAGGCAGAAGAATATTCTATGTATATATAATTATTGTTTCAGAGGTGTAGTGGCAGTTTTAGTCTGTTTTAGCTAAAACTGTTTATTTAAAAAGCAAAACCAACAACTTCTGTGGCACCTTAAAGACTAACACATTTATTTGTGCTGAAGCCCTCTTCATCAGATTAATGAATTGGAATTTTCAGTTTAGCCTGTACATATACACATGCAAAGCTGGGAGTGTTACATTATTGTGTGAAGGACCAGTGCTAAGGAGGCCAATTCAATCAGGGTGGATGTGGCCCACTCCTGACAGCAGATAAGAAGGTGAAAATACCAGAAGGGAAGAAATTACTCTTTGTAGAGAGCTAGCCCGTCCCAGTCTCTTTTCAGACACAATCACATAGTCTCAAGTTTGCGTCTGAATTCCAGCTCTGCAGTTTCATGCTGCAGTCTGTTTTTGAAGATTTTTAGCTCAAGTGTAGAAACCTTCAAGTCTGCTAGGGTGTGTCTACACAGTAGGGCTTAACCTGAAATGAGCCACATAAATTGAGCTACATCAATTTCATAGCTTATTTCGAAATAGCTTATTTCAAAAGTGGGAGCATCTACACAGCACTTATTTCAAAATAGAGCACTCTTCCTCTGACTTCCCTTACTCCTCGTACAATGAGGGTTACAGGAGTTGGAGTAAGAAGTCCTCTAGCTTGAAAGTATTTTGACATTATTTTGAAATAACTGCCTGCTGTGTAGACATGGACTAAGTTATTTTGAAATAAGGCTAGTTATTTTGAAATAATGTTGATGTATAGACGTACTCTTACTGAGTGTCCAGGGAGGTTGAAGTGCTCTTCTACTGGTTTTTGAAAGTTACCATTCTTGATATCTGATTTATTATATTTTCCCTGACACAACAAGCAAACAAATACTTGCCATTACAATTAGCTTTATTTCAAATTAAGAGAACAGTAAAGCAAGGAAGACAAAATAAAATTTCTGTGAGAGTGCATGAAATATATTTCATATGTGAAAGTCAGAACAGAAATGAGACCTCCCCCCCCAAAAAAGGCTTCTTTCTCTGAAGACAATATTCAGTAGATACATAACGCAGCAGAAAACAAAGGTATAACAATTTCATACTTATTTCACACTGATACTTTTAAGTACTGTTTAAGACATATATTACTCTTTCTATTTAAGACTCCAGTATGCAATTATTTAATACAGTACATATAAGGAATAGGGAAATACTTTGTATACTTGCACATAGTTTGCCAGGTAGTAGGATTTCCTCATTATAGTAGGCTGTGGTTTTAAAAGTAGCAATAGTGTGTAGTTATACTGGTGCCAACAAAGCTGTTGTAGAGTTTTATAAGGCAGGAGCTAAAAGTTGTCAGCATTTTTTGAGAGTGAACTTTTAGCAGAGCATGTCTACAGTATGAGGATGTTCAGATCTTTATTCAGATCTCACTCTCTTTCTGGACAGGTATAGCTGAAACTTGAGAAAGAAAACTTATTCCTGTGTATAGGTTCTGCAGATGAATGAAGACTGACATCCATGGCAAATAATTTCCGGTTTAAAGATGAAGAAAGAGAGAGATGGCTTCAAGGAAAAATTTCAACAACTGACAGTGACAAGTTGGTTGGAAGATTTGAAAGAGTAAGCATGACTTCCTCTGATGGTACATTGAAAAATCACCTGGTACATCACAGCTGAAGAGAAGACTACAACATGCAGTTTCTAAACTTCTTCCAGTATTTTTATCACTACTGTTGCTGGACTAAGACATCACTTCACAATTTTGTAGTATGCCTAGGGCTACTTTTAGGCTAATTATCTGAAAAAAAACAAACAAACCCATTCCCCAGTTCAGTTATTTCATTTTACCTTTATTTCAATTATTTATTCTAGTTGGCTATTTTTGTAGCTGAGGGGGTGGGGGGAAAGAGAGAGAGAGAGAGAGAAATTCTACCAACATTTATTCCAAATCAAAAGCAAGTATTGATTTGAACTTGCACACAATGCTTTATTTCCCCTGTTCATTTAAATCCAACAAGCTTCATTAGTGCTTGCAAGTGTACTTGTTGAGCCTGATATTTGAATCATCACTGAAAATGAATTTTGAATTACACTGACTTTTTAATTGTAAATCTGAAATTTGTGCTGTGTTGATTAGCTACATAAACAGAGATTAAAGGTAGAGTAAAAAGTAACTAAAGATGTCATGGTTTCATCTGTATTAGAGAAAAGCATTAAAATAGAGTACTGTATTCATGTACTTTGCTGGTGTTTCTAATAGAAATTCAGAAATATTGGCGATTCCATTTTTTAGGCTTTCTTTGACAGCTTACCATATGTCAATAATGTAATGAGGTGTTTTTTATAAAATGTTATGAATAAAACCTACTAGCAGAGACATAAAACTAGAAGTGGGTGGATTAGATTAAGAGGGATTGAAGATCAGAGCTGGTGATCTTGTCATGATATTTGTCTTCTATATAATTATAGATTCGCTGTGTGCATTGTCATAGAAAAAGTTTGAAGAAGACATCTCTACTATGATTGTCTGTTTTCAAGAGTGAATAACTAGGTGTGACATATTGGCGCACAATCCAGATTAGTGGGGGCTAAATCATTTCTGTCATGCAACCTTGGGTGCCTTGCTGAAGTAGCTCTTACCTGGGCTACTCACAAACAAATTTCCAGCATGCAAGCCACACTCTGAGGGTATTCTACACGGCAACACTATTTTGAAATAACTAGCACTATTCTGAAATTACTTTATCCATGTCTACATAGCAGGCAGTTATTTTGAAATAGTGTCAAAATACTGTCAAGCTGGAGAACTTCTTACTCTGACTTCTGTAACCCTCATTGTATGAGCAGTAAGGGAAGTCAGAGGAAGAGTGCTCTATTTTGAAATAAGCTATTTTGAAATAAGCTACGCAATTGACGTAGCTCAATTTGCGTATCTTATTTCAAGATAAGCCCTGCAGCGTAGACATACCCTGAGTGTCTGTGTGTAACTGCAGCCTGCCAGTTACACCTTGGATTGGTTAGACGACAGCGAGACCTCAACAAACCTCCAGTCCTGGATCTTCCCCCAGAAATATATGTCCTGTACTGCCTGGACCTTTGCTGTAAATTACAACTATATTAAAACTGCTAATCCTTTGAGGAAATAATATGCATCTAGAGCTAGATTTTTAGTGAGTGTAAGTAATGAGGTATAAAAGTCAGAACTGTTTTGAAAATAAGAGATAAAATAAATAAATTAAAAATAAAGAGATAAAATACTTATTATTTACTTAAAACACTATTTTAGTTGAAAAGCAAACATGTTTCAGCAGATCACTGACCAAACCTTCAGGTCAGGACTTCCCTGGATCCAACAGCTGTTTCCTTCTGTCTTCTCTAGTGCAGCGAATGTGGTGGACAGGGAAAGAATCAGGGTTACAGGTTGAACCTCACTAGTCTGGTGCTCTCTGGTCCAGCAACATCCATGGTCTGGCATGATTTTAGTTAGCCAGATGTCCACTTATCATGGGTGTGGCCAACTTCCCTCTAGTCCCATGAAGTTTGTTTGTAGCCACCAGTTCTGGCTTTCAGTGTTCTGTGCTGTTATTTAGGTCTAATTTACCCCTAAATGTCTTCTAAAGCCCCGTAAGCAATGGAGGTCTTGGTAATGCTGCTAGGCAGTATTGACCTCCAGTAATTTGGCAAGTTCTTTGGTTCAGCATCAGTCAGGTACCAGGGGTGCTGGATTAGAGAGTTCTACCTGTATTAACATATTTGCCCCTTACTTTAAAAAAAGTTTCAGTTCTCTACTTGAAAAATATTTCTAGCTGGGAACTAGGAGATGAAGTGTCTATGTGGAAGGATGTACACAACTTCTTCACCATCTCCCCCGTTTGAGCTTCCTTTGTTTCCCTAAGGCAAGCAAACATTCCTTTGTTTGGGCCAGACCTATCTGCTGACTTCTGCTTGGGAAGGTGCATGGGGTTTGGAAAATGGATTAATATCACTTCACAGGGAAATCTTATAATTTCACATATAATGTTGCCATACACATATTATCAGGACAATACTGACCAGCAAATTATGTGTTTTCAAATGATACCTCTACTTAGCATACCTTATACAAAGACTATCACAATAGTGCATAGGGTTTGAATACAGGGGTATATTCTGCCATACTAGGCCATCAATTTGCTTCAGACTGAAATGTTACATAACAGAGTCTTGTCTCAAGATTTATTCTGAAAGTCTTGCAAGTTCATTGGATCTCACTTCTGAGTGCTATCATTATGTATAAGCATCTGGTCCAAGGAGACTCGATTCATCACTGTTGCTAATGGGAGAGGTATAGTTCCTTCTGGCGTTTCACAGAATCTGTGGGTTGTGCCGCAGGTCAAGTTGGGAGCACCATGTGTGGCAGAGGTTCCCATACCTTCCTGGGAAGGCTGTGTTTACATTTCTTTTCATTCCATTTTTATAGAAAACAACAAATGTCAGGTGTAGGTGGAGGTGAAGATGCTAAAGATGCTGTGCACAGGGGTGCATAAGGAATAAATCTGGGTCTGGGTTCTGCAGTCATTTAAATCAGAACCATAACCTCTAGCATGATGAGAATCCAGAATATCTTCATAATCAGAAAGAGGATGATATGATGCCTAAGGATATAAGAGCTGATGTTGACCCATTTGAAAGATAAACATAAATTACTTTCCATGGAACCTAAAATCTCCAAGGATAATTAAAATTTAAAATGTCCATGAATTCATATTAATAGTGTTCTCCATATAAAACAAGACCTTATGAGGCCTTCTAAAGTCTTTTGAATGTGCATAACTTTGCAGTGCTAGCTACTATGTGAAGGACTTTCTGAGTTTCTTTCCATTGTTTTCATCTTGTGGAGTCATTTATGCCTGAGCACAGTTATATAAAATATTACCAAACCCAAATAGCAGTGTTTCCTATGCATAGGAGCAAGTGATCACAAATGGTGTAAGGCATTGGAGAATCAGGCCCCTGATTTTTTTATTAGTTATGAATGATATGGGTTTTACCATTGACTCCAGTGAATCCAGGATTGCACCCTGTGTCTTCATCAATTATGTAACATAATAATAAAAATTACTCTTAATGGTGCATAATTTAAATAGAAACACTGTGAAGGGCCACGTTTTGTTATGGCAGTGGGGCTCAGCAAAGATACTAGATTATCCATGATCTGTTCCCAGACTCATGCCAGTCAAAGCAGCATTCCATCAGATAGCAAGGCCATGAAAATATAGTACTGATAAGACTCTTTGGAAGTTCTTAAGAATGTGCTTTGCAATACTCCCACACGCTGGCTATACCTAGAGGCTAGGAAATGAAGAATGAACATTCTGGCCCTTTCCACCCATCCCCTGGCTATGTCCAATCACAGTCAATAAATTAGTCCCTGAAATGGTGGAAGTAAATGTAAGAGATGATATTCAGATTTGATGGCTGTTGATATCCAGGGTGCAAATGTCACCTGTATATTGGAACCTGAGAACAAATGTCATCCAAATTGAAATAGCTGGCTCTCTTCACTATTGCCTTTTTTTCTATTCATTTTCCTTATAAAATATGTATGTTCTTCCATCATAGATTATAAAATATCTGAATAAAGAAAATGATTTCTTTGAATTCCACTCAGGTTTCCCATCAGAAAATCATTATCTTAGGATGGCTGTTGGAAGATATCACAGAATTAGAAGGCGTTCAGACATGGGCTATAACAGTAGTCGGAGGCATGGAAGTCCCATCTGATACAAGTATATAAAATAAGGAATAATTTAGAGAAGGTGTCATGGGTCCACAGGCTCGGAGCTGTTGTATAGCTCTGAATCCATGCCTGGCAGGTCCCTCTTCAGTGTGACCACCCATCCATGACACACTCTCAGTAGGGTAGGCCTCCTTGGCCTCTGTGCCTCCTGGGATTAGCCACAGAGCCTTCATCACCCTTGCTTACGATGTGAGCTCCTCCACTCTGTGTCCACCTGAATAGGACCCAAGGGGAAGCTCTGCACACAGCCTAAAGGGAGACAATGAATCTGTGGCTCCTTAGTCCTCAGTCAGCAGTAATTCTCAGCCAGAATTGTAAAAACACGAGACGGATTATTAGTTGTATAAAACTGAGCACAGAAAATTCTTTGTTAGCACATAAAGCAGGGCAATACAGACCATCTGGGTGAGTCTTTAGCATAGATATCCTTTCCTTGGACTGATTCTTCTTTCACTGACATCAGTGTAAACCAGGACAAACTCCATTGAGAGGAGAATTAGGCCACAGATCCTCAAATGAAAAACATCAACTTTACAACTAATAGCATTATTTGAGAACTTAATGGGCAGTCCTGGGATTGAGTGACTCTGGAGACTGAAGTGGTTCCTCTGTATTAGATTGGTGGGGCTGTCAGGGGAAGCCTGAACTCCCAAAAACTCATGCTGTATATATTCTGTGAACAGAGGACTTCAGTTTCCAGGCTTGTTACTCTGATGCCTTTCACCTGCAGTAAATTCACTTTATAATAAAAACCAAATAAGAACATGTAATTACCCTTTGCTAGATGTTGTCAAGAGCAGCAAAGGACAGGTACAACTGGTTAGGAGTCTCCTTCAAAACAACAAGCACTGCTCATAACACTAGGGATTACTAAATACATTTTCTGGGTACCTTTAATTGGCAGATTTGTTTAGTACCAGACAAAGAGACAAAGCATCAGCTGGGAAAAACAGCAATATACATAAATAAATAATACAAAATATAGCCATTCCCA
Organism: Rafetus swinhoei; assembly: GCA_019425775.1. NCBI lineage: Eukaryota > Metazoa > Chordata > Testudines > Trionychidae > Rafetus > Rafetus swinhoei. The sequence goes on from CM033427.1 coordinate 65,548,476, forward strand.
CAGTATCTTTGGAATTGGTCCTTTAATTCTGTTCCCCACCCAATGCTGTGAATGTCCAATACACAAATGTCCCTTTAACATTTCACTTCACCCATGTTCCCATCCACTACAACCCACTTATCATTTGGTGTCAGTGGACAGAATAAGTGGAAAGTCCAGGAGTGTATTCAGACTCACACACCTCACTGGAGGCGACTCAGCTCTGTCCCTTCTCTCTGTAGCTTCACCACCATGCCCACAGTAGCCAGTGTAGAAGAATCAATTGCATACAGGACACTTTGAACAGTCCTGGTAACTCCTCTAAGTGTTACTTCAAGGATATCTGGGTGGAAACTTGGGCAAATGAATGTTCCATAGCTGTACATTCTCCTGTTCCCTGATAGATATATCAGAGTTCTACTCTCTGGAGCATGGTCATGCCAATTTTCTTTCACAATTTGATCTGAGGAAGTGGGTCTGGCCCACGAAAGCTCATCACCTAATAAACCATCTTGTTAGTCTTTAAAGTGCTGCATAGTCCTGTCTTTTGTTTCTCTGGAGCATATCATTTTCTCTTGTTCACTAGCACATGTTAACAGCAAACTCACTGCCCTCTCTTGCTTGTAGCTCAGAGCTTACAAATTGTGTAGAATGTCTTGCAAAACAGAAGGGAATGAAAACCTGAAGCCAACATGATGGAAACACAATATTTCAGCAATGCTGAGTAATATACACTGCTGGATTTCCTTTATGATATTTTAGAAAGAAGCCCTTCTTTAGCTGTTTTATGGTTTTAGTTGATATTGTCACAATAAGCCTCTTGTAATATGCCCTACAATTCATATGGCACTGTCTGATCAGAGTGATCTTAGGCTTACAGAAGAAAATAGTTTTTGGTCTGTCTTTTTCGATTTAAAACATCATTGTTATTCCAGTCATTTTAGTCCAATGTAAAATACACTGGTTAGAGGGTATTGTGGACAGGACTATGTTACCTTTGTTTTCATAGCAAATGTAAATAAATAGAGTTAATAGTTTAAAATTGATAGTAGCTCAGAAAAAAGAGCAAATTATTTATGTGAATAAAGCCAGTTGTAATCTGTTTTTATTTATTTATTCATGGTATTCAGGTGACTTTGTTTTTGTTCACAAGTGTGTTTGTGAATGAAAAATTATTTTGGACAATAATGCATGTAAATATTTACAAGTGTATTTGCACCAGAAACAGTCTTGGAAGCATCATTGAAAAGCTCTTTTTTAAAGACAATAGATTTGTCCAAAAATTACAAATGTTCACAGATAAATAGCAAACAGGAAAAAAAGTACTTCTATTGCTATGCCTTAGGTCATTCAATCAGAGGTCAGACAAAATAGCATTGATTAGACCTTGGTCTCTGTACCATGATCAGTGGGACTAACAGGGAATAAGAGTTGAGCTGAAAGCAATGCAACCAGGGCAGAGCGATACACAGATTTTATTAAAGCTCCATTTGTTCAACTTAAACTGCATTCAGCTTCATTCTTTCCTAATGAAACAGTCCCCAGTCCACTGCTGTTGTGTCATGCTATTGAGGCAAATGAGGCAGAAAGTGGCTGCATTTCCCAGACCTGGGATTCCCTAGTGTGGAAGAAATTCTAGAAAGCATAGAGCTGATGTAGCCAACTCCTGTGCTACCTTCATCCCCAACTCCTGATATAGTTGGCTAGAGCCTGTCGCACTGTGACTGTTGCCAATTGAAGGACTATTCTTAGGGAGCTGTTGCCAGGCAGCAGGCTGTAGAGCAATACCTACGTAATTCTCAACTGTGCTGGAACAAGTGTAAAATTGGCCCCAGGATCAGGGAGTTAAAAGTGCCTTCCTTATCATCTCTCCCTTGCTGTGCTCAGCAGAGGATTCAGGACTCTGTGATTTAGGTAGATAAGAAATAGTGAATACAGATGGCAACAACTTCATGAGCATGACAGAAACTAAAATTTGTTCATGCAAACTATTAATTGAACTATTGCAAATAGTGAACAAATCCATAAATAATCATGACCTCTTCACATATAATTTACTAACAGAAAAACAAAACAAAACAACCCCCCAAGCACCCGAATTCACTGGAGGAATCATTAACAATGAATAATTTGGTCTGTTCTGACATTAATTAGCATTCCCTGGTGTTTTGTTCTGTTTTCCTGCACCAGCCATGAATCTCCCTTTATTTTCTCATACCCCTTTCACCCTTGATATGACTTGGCAACCGCTAACAGACAATCATTTATGTAGGATCAATGTTGGAACCCATCAATGTTGCTTAATTTGTTGCAGGTGGGTTTCTACACTCGAGAAGCCATAAGGCTTGATTCAATGTACCCAACCACTGAACTGCTTCTGCAGGCCTGAATGAAAAACTGGAAATGGATATCAGACATAAGTGTCCTGCAGGGATGTGCAGAGTAATCTCAAGAGGACATTTAGTTATTTCATTTATACACAGTAAAGCAGAATAAGATTTGGGCCAGACCACAACTATAGATCAGGATACCTCCAGATTCATAGGTGTTCAATATCTCTGTACAGACTTTATAGCTCAGGCTTGTTTGTAATTCAGACTTAATTCTATAAGAGAAATGAACAATAACCCCAAACTGGAACACCCCTACCCTTTTGGGAAAAAATGGATTTGGAACCAAATGTGCACATGATATTTTCAGCTCAGGCTATCTTGAATTGTAACTAAAGTAACACAATGGGGTGTATAATGCACCCACTGTCTCTCTGATGCGACTCCTGATTCAAAATTAAAAAATATTTTCAAAGACTTGTGAGTATACTCCAGAGGTAGATTCCAAACATGTTAATGGCATTTAAGAAGAGGCAAATCAGTGAGAACTGGTTGCTAATCTTTAAATGAACCACAAATTAAATTATAACTAACAAATAATGTTTCAGGTAAAGATAAAGATGGACATGGAAAACATGGTGTAGTATCTACAGTTTCCACAGATGCAGTATGCTATGGATCCAATGTAAATTTAAGCTGATTAAACAAGTAATCTCATAGGCAGCACTTTGAATTTTCTCTATATACCTTTGTGATTTCTTTTGCAGTTCTTTAAATATAAAGGTTGAACAGGACACAATTATTTTGCCTTCATCTTACTCATTTAATGCAAGTGACAAGTTCCAACAGCTAGAGGTGTCATTCGCCTTGTTTAAAACAGTGGAGAATGTTGACCTACATCTCCTTGAAAATTGTTTCATCCATTCATTTTGATATGAACTGGACAATTTCTGCCCTTACATTTTCTAACAGGAAAGCAGAGTTGTGTCACTGCAACATGATATTCATTCTTCAGCTCAAATACAAGTTGGATACTCTTCTAGGAGGGGTAGAGATGGGCTTTTGAGAAGTTTTTCCTAATTAATTGTGTAATAAAGATCATTAGCACAATTCCAGTTGGGATTGTGGTTGTGCTATCTTGTTTAACAGCTGCCCCAAAGTATGCTAGATGCTTTACGGAAACATAAAATGGCAAAGTCTCTTTCCTGAAGAGTTTCTAATCTAACTTTAGATTAAATGCATCATGATGGAGACAAACAATTGTGGGAGAATGAGGGAGGAAAGATAAAGGTTAGATGCAGAAGACCACACAAAGCTTATGTTACATCCCAGACCTTACTCGTCTGTGTCTAGACTACATCCCTCTTTCGACAGAGGGATGTAAATTAGACACTTCAACATTGTTTTACTTTTGAAAGTAAAGTTTACAGGATCTTTCGAAAAAGCCTGTTTTCAAAAGAATCATGTCTAGACTGCGGTTTTACTTTCGAAATGGCGCTTTTTCAAAAAAGCGCCATGATGCGATTATGCAAATGAAGCATGAGATATTTAAATCCCTGCTTCATCTGCAATTTCGAAGTGTCTAATTTACATCCCTCTGTCAAAAGGGATGTAGTTTAGACACAGCCTAAGTCACAAAATCTCCCGCCGTACTCTGCTCAGCCAAGTAAGGACTGAGAAAATTGTGGCACTGTGAGAGGGACAGCAGAGTCTGCTCACTAGCTACCCTTTACTACAAGTAAGTGGTTTAGGTTTCTACTTGCCCACCAGAATAATTGGTTTTAATGCATAGGAACAAGCCAGTTGCACTCCTCAAAAGGGTTGGATACCTTACTTCTCTTTGCTTCTGCCCATGAGCAATGAGGAACATGGAGGTGGGGAAATTGTGCCTTCACTTCTTCTACAGAGCCCTACCTAGGTGACAAAGCTACACCCTGCCACTTGTTCACAGCTAAGCTTAGTGGTTCAGTCCAGCCCAGAGTGACAAGTTTTAGCCTGTGAAATTTTAAGGGCCTATTACATGTAATAGGTCCAGGGGAAAGGCAGGAGGGATCTTGAAGACCTCATATTTTGCTACTGCTGCTCCTCTCTGAATTTCTGTCCCTTTTGCCATCCCTGGGAGATGCTGCTGCTCCCATAGCCTTTGGGGCTGGATTGGAGGCCTTTTGTGACCTTCTGCTACAAGTGAGGTCCCTGCTCTTGTTTATCTCAATGGAAAAGTGGCTGAGGGGGCTCTGGTTAGACCACTATACTTTTGACTCACTACTCAAATCCTTAAGTTTCTTGGGGCTCTAAGTGAACTATTTAATATTTGTTGTAAGTAATTATCATGTGAAAGTTTTTAAAAACATCAGTTCAGATTGCAATTTGGTTTTTGATTTTACAATGTCATTTAGAGTATGGTTCCTTTACATCACCCTGGAAGTGCAAATGGGCCATAAAAGGGGCTGTGTAAATGGGAATAGTGTAAATAAAAATCAGGCTCTTTGAATCTAATCCAGAAATACAATCACAAAACACAGGAAATATGACTTGAAAGGTACATGCTCAGGAGGAAATGCCATTAAATAAATGAATAATAATACCTATCGCCTACATACCATTTTCCATCTGCACATAGCGAAGCGCTTCACAGGGAAGTTCTTATCATAAATCATATTTTGTAATTGGTGATACTGTAAGGGAAATAGACTTGCCCACCTAGGCAATGGCAGATCTGCTGATGCCTAGTCCCGTGCATTATTCTCATTTTATCTTGCATAAAATAGACTTTTGTCTTTGGTAGTAATTTTTACATTATTAAAGAATATTCACCTCCAGTTATTGTAGTAATTTTATTTTGCACTCCTCAGTTTGAGTATGGAATTTCTTTAAGTACCTAGTAATAAACAGATAAAATTTGTTATAATAATGCAATTATATAACACTGGCAAATAAAAGATAAGCACCAGATGGCAGGTTTTATGTTAAGATAAAATGCACATATATTATGTCATTCTTTCCTTGGATAGTAAGATGTTATGAAACAACGGTAGAGTTCTTTTGCTCTCATTACCACAAATAACAGGAAAATTGAGGATATATCTTTATAAGCATAACAAAGAGCTAGTCAGTTCAGCTGGCATTAAGTAATATGGAGGAACAATAATTATTCTATTTTAACTTCTCTTGTGTTGTTATTCATGTCCCTTTGTGAAATCCTTCCCCTTTGAAGTCAATGGGGGTCTTGCCATTGACTTCAATGGGTCAGGATTTCACCCCTAATGTTAATGGTCTTATCATTTTAAGAACATTTTGTTCATATTTTTTAATAATTTGGATTCCAAATTTTGATAACAGAAAATAATAGAGTGTAGAAGGGCTTTGAAATTTTTGTGTTATTCAAAAGGATAGGGGAGTAATATATTTTACAATATTTTTGAAACAAAATAGATGTTTTTTGAATTTGGGTCCCTTGTATCTTCCTTCTTTTCTGAACTTTTTTTCAAAGACTACAAGTGTTGTACAGTAAACTGTCCAGGTAGATTGCTGTGTCTCTATAGTTTACATAAATGCCTCTATGATATTTTTTCCATTTTGGAATTTTTGAGAAAAATATTTTTGTTTCCTATGAGATTTGAGGTGCCCAACATGAAAATGCAGCATTAGTGACAGGATTATATTGTTTTCTAGACAGCAGCAATGCATAGGCAATGCAGAATACAAATAAAATTCTAATAACCCCTTTTACTCTAATATTGACAGTGACATTGGCATTGCCAGTTTGAAAGGACATAGAAAACTGTTCGGTACTTAAGCTTGGTCTGCTCTACTTTATCAACTTTTCTCTGAAAAAGCTAAGAAATGAAGAGTTAAGGTCACCAATCACACCCGTGTGTGTTTCTTAACATCAGTATAAAGCGTAACAACAATTATATATTAGTGCTGTCCTTCCTCAAACATTGTTGCCACACAAGGCTTTATAAATTACCATGTAGAAGGAACAAAAAGGACACATTAAAGTGAATATCTTGCTTTTTAAGATATGTTTTTAAGGGGGTGTGACGGGGCGTCTAAACCCCGCACTTCCGTGGCCCCGACCCCGGCTCTGTACGGGGGGTGGGGTACACGGCAGGCAATTTGCGCCACCTACTCCAAGGTCGCGGAGAAGCTGAGCGGCGGTGTGTCAGAGCCCTCAGCTGGAGGCGGGGCTGGAAGCGTCATCTGCATGGCACCTGGTGCTGGGGGCAGAGCTTGGGGGTTAGGCCTGTGCAGCGTCCAGCATCAGGGTTGGGGCTCGGAGTCAGGCCCACCTGGCGGGGAGGTTTAAAAGCCGCTGAGCAGAGAGGGGAGTTGGGAGGAAGGTTACACCCCCAGTGGTGGGCGAAAAAGGCTCCCAATGCCCCAGGGGAAGGGAAGCTGTTCCCTGGTCCATTAGGAGGAAGAGCATGGGTTGGAGGGACCCGCGGTGGTCGTGGGAACACTGTGGCATCAGTGGCCTGCGTGTAGGAACAAGCAGAAGCTCCCTTGGCTGGACATTGTTGGAAACGAGGGGGTAGGAAGGGGCGCAGGGCGGGGCTTCTGAGTTAGCCTGCGGGCTGGCGAGTTTCGGGAGGAGTCCCCATCAGCCAGACAGGAGTATAATTGAGCCTGTCCTTAGGGCCCTGGGCCAGGACCCATGAGAGAGGGTGGGTCTGGGGCCCCCTACCCTGTCCATGACAGGCACTTACCCTCTGTAGTCTGGAAGTGGCCAGACGTACTGTGAGACTGTTGACTAGACACACTGAGAACTGAGAAACTCCGGGGATTTTGGGACGTCCACGGGGTATGAAGGGAGAAGAACTACCTCTTTGTTTTGGGATAAGGAGATAAAAGCCATGGGCAGGCAGGGGAAGGGGACATGCTTGAGGGGTGACACTTGGTGGAGAATGTGGGCAAACTGAGGCCCAGAATCCCTGAAGTGAGGGATTGGGAGGATTTAGAGACTCAACCCAGAGACAATTAGTGGTTCATTTTTTTTTTAGTACTAGATATGGAGCCAGCCAAGTTGCTGGAGTGTCTTGTGGAAAATCAAAGACAACAACAACAGCAGCAGACCCACTTGATACAGCAATTGACATCACAACATCAAGAGCAACAGTGGCATATGTTGCGGGAGCTGGCTGAGCAGCAACAGGCCCAGCAAGAATAATGGATACAGCAGTACACGACGGCGGGGTGAGTGGGCCAGGGGACGATCCTGACAAGTGAACTGGACCTAGGAACGGTGCAGCAGCTACCAATCCACCTGGCAAAAATGGGCCCGGCAGACGATCCCGAGGCCTTTTTGGTCACGTTTGAGAGAGTGGCCACAGCTCCCCATTGGCCGGAGGATCACTGGGCCACTCTTCTCACCCCCTACCTGACAGGGCCAGCCCAAATGGCGTACCGCAGCCTGACCCCCCTGCAACGCACTGCACTATTACAAAGTCAAGGAACAATCCAGGACCAGATGGGGATAACCCCGGAGACTTACTGCCAGCGGTTCAGGCAGGAATGCTATCTGCCTGGGGCAAGACCAAGGGCGGTGGCGCAGAAACTCCGGGAAACAGGCTGGTGGTGGCTGGAACCGGACCAATGGACCGGGGCTCAGGTTGCTGAACTCATGGTGTTGGAGCAGTTCCTCCAGATCTTACCCAGTGGGGGTCAAAGGTGGGTCCATCGGCATCACCTGTCCGTACTCAATGAAGCAGTTATCCTCATGGAGGATTACTTGATGGCAGAATTAGCGGAAGGAATAGGAAGGGAGGCCCGGGAAAACCCGCCACCGAAAATCGGCCCCGAAGGGGTAGGCCGCCCAAAAGACAGCAATGATAGCAGCCAGGCATGGCCCCAAGGAAGAGGGGAAGGACAGAGATTGGCCCCAGTACGGTCGGGACCCGCTTGGGAAGCAAGGTCCCCACAGACCGAGGAGAAGGACCAGATCCCAGGAAGGGGCGGTTCTGCCAAGACTGCATGTTTCAGGTGTGGCCAGGAGGGTCATTTTCAGAAGGAATGCCCCTGCATGGACTGTACATATGGGCAAGTATTGTCGGTAGATGCAGACCAGAAGCCACAGGAGGGGTGTAGAATTGTAAAGGCAATCTAGGTAGAGGGGGTGCCAGTGACCGCACTGGTTGACTCTTGGTGTGGCCAGACTATTATTAGGGCTGACCTAGTGAAGGAGGGTGGGCCCACCGGGCCACCCATATTTATGCAATGCGTTCACGGAGATGTGCGACCCTACCCCACAAGGTGGGTGAGGATCGCTGATGTGCATGATGAGGGCCATAGCCCCTAATTTAGCCTACCCCATCCTTTTGGGGAGAGACTGGCAAGGCTTTTCTCGTATTTTGAAAGAATGGGGCCAACAGCATAGATCCCAGCATCTTGAATGGGGAGACGGTGAATTTCAGTGAGGAGGTAGCCCCAACCCTGGACCCTAGTACACCACATCTGGCCCCTGCAGAAAACCCAGATGCGGGAGGCACCAAGGCTTTGGCGCCTTATCTGGATGTATGGGACGGTGATTTCGTACGGGAACAAAGGGAGGACCTGTCACTAAGAAGGGCCTGGGAGGATGCCATGGACCCTGAGGAGTAGGAGAGCATGGAAGGATGACGTCTGACAGGGCCCCGGTTCAAGGTATGTCGAGACCACCTATATAGGGTCACAGAGGATTCCAAGGGCGAGGGGAGATACGACAATTGTTGGTCCCTGCCCGGTATCGGAGACGGGTCTTAGAACTGGCACATGCCAACCCGTGGGCAGGCCATTTAGGACATGAGAAAATGCTCCAGAAGGTGACGCAGAGGTTCTATTGGCCAGGGATATGCAGGAAGGTGAAGGATTTCTGCGACTCCTGCCCAGAGTGCCAAAGGACTGGCCCCAAAGGAGTACCAAAGGCACCACTGGCCCCTTTACCAATAGTAGAGGTCCCCTTTGAGAGGGTTACACTAGACCTGGTCGGGCCGCTCAAACAAACATGGATAGGGTATCAGTACATCCTAGTCCTGATAGACTATGTGACCAGGTATCTGGAGGCCATACTTCTGAGGAATACCACCACCCCCACTCTGGCCACGGAACTAGTGAAGGTTTTCTCACGAGTAGGGATCCCACATGAGATTTTAACTGACCAGGGGACTAACGTCACCTCCTGATTGATGGCAGAACTCTGTTGGTTGAAGATTAAGACACTGAAGACCTCAGTTTACCACCCTCAGACAGACAGCTTAGTGGAAAGATTCAACAAGATGCTTAAAAGCATGCTGTGTAGGTTTGTAGAGGAAGACCCCCAGGACTGGGACAGGCTTTTACCTGCCCTATTATTTGTGGTCCGGGAAGTGCCCCAGTCATCTACCAGGTTCTCGCCTTTTGAGCTATTTTATGGGCATCAACCCAGGGGCATACTGGATATAATTAAGGAAGCTTGAGAGAAGCAAGAGTCACGGGTGCAGAGGTCAGTGCAGTACATACTCAAGCTACGAGAAAAGTTGCAGACCCTGGGGGAGTTCGCCAGGTTGAATCTTCTAAAAGCCTAAGAGAAGCAAACGCGGTATTATGATAGAGGGACTAAGCTGAGGACATTTGAGCCGGGAGACAGGGTGTAACTTCTGTTACCCTCTCAGGACTCCAAGTTGCTAGCTAAATGGCAGGGGCCTTTTGAGGTATTACATCGTGTGGGAGAGGTCGATTATGAGATACGAGTCCCCGGGAGGCGATGGGACACCCAGATTTACCATATCAACCTCCTGAAGAAGTGGAATACCCTCGAGGGGCTGATGATTAATCCTTACCCACCCGAACCTGAATTAGGGCCCTGGGCAGGGGGTTGTGCTAACCCGTTGACCCTACAGGTGGAGGAGGAACTGATCCCTGGTCAACAGACTGAGCTACGGCAGCTGTTACAGAGCTTTTCACAAGTCTTATCAGAGCACCCGGGACAAACAACCCTGGCGTACCACCACACGGCTACAACCCCCAGTAAAAAGGTACGAGACCCCGTACGACCCCTCCCCAGGAAAATGTGAGACACTGTCTGGGATGAACTACAGAGCATATTGTGGTGGGCCGTTATGGAGGAGTCACTCAGCGAGTGGCGGAGCCCCATAGTCCTAGTGCCAAAGTTAGAGGGGTCAACCCGCTTTCTGCATAGACTTTTGTAAGGTAAATTCCATATCCCGTTTCGATGCTTACCCTACGCCTTGCATGGATGAACTCTTGGAGTGGTTAGGAGGTGCACAATATATATCCACCCTTGATTTAACTAAAGGCTATTGGCAAATTCCATTAACACCAGACTCTAAAGTAAAGACGGCCTTTTCCACTCCGTTCGGGCTGTACCAATTTGTGAGGATGCCCTTCGGCCTACACAGGGTGGCTGTAACCTTTCAGGGTTGTTGTAACCTTTCTGGATAAGGTACTACAAAAACATAAACAGTATGCCGCCGCTTACATCAACGACATAGTGATATACAGCTTGTCGTGGCCCGCACACCTGCAACGGTTGGCGGCTGTGTTAACAACACTGAGAGATGCTGGCCTCACAGCGAATCCCAACAAGTGCCACTTTGGGGAGCGAGAAGTATCTTATCTGGAGTACACGGTGCGGCGGGGTAAATTGAAACCCCTGGTGAACAAGATGAGTGCCCTTAGAGACTATCTGACCCCCTCAACCAAAAGGCAAGTGCACCAGTTTTTAGGCCTACTGGGGTATTACTGCCGGTTTGTCCCAACTTTGTGACCCTCACTGCACCCTTAACAGACCTGACAAAGAGCACTGTACCCAAGAAGATAAGATGGACCGAAGAAAGCGAGCAGGCGTTTCAGGCTTTGAAAGATCTGCTGACCCATGCCCCAGTGCTGGCACAACCCAACTTCACAAAGCCATTCATTTTACAAACCAATGTTTCTGAAGTTGGGGTAGGGGCTGTGTTGTCCCAGGAGAAGGGTGGGGAGGAACACCTCATCCTTTATATAAGCCGGAAACTGTTCCTGCGAGAACTGAAGTAGTCAACAATTGAAAAAGAGGCTCTAGCCATGAAATGGGCTAATGACATGTTACGTTACTATCTTTTAGGAAACTGGTTCCAATTGATCATCGACCATGACCCTCTTAGATGGCTCCACTCCATGAAGGACATGAATGCCCGGATCATGAGATGGTACCTGTCATTGCAGCCGTACTGTTTTGAAGTGGCACATCGGCCCGGCAACACCCATAGCAATGCAGACTTTTTTTCAAGACTGCCCCTGGATGAGGGAGACAGGGAGCCGAGGGTGAGATTGAACTTGAAGGGTGGGGGTGTGTGATGGGGCGTCTAAGCCCTGCACTCCCGTGGCCCCGACTCTGGCTCTATATGGGAGGCAGGGTTCATGGCAGATAATTTGCACCACCTACTCCAAGGCCGCGGAGCAGCCGAGTGGCTGTGTGTCGCTGGCTGGGGCCGGGGCCCGGAGTCACACCCACCTGGTATCAGGCGGTGGGTGCAGCCGAGCGTGGGGAAGTTTAAAAGCTGCCAAGCAGAGAGAGGAGGGAGGAATCGGGAGGAAGGGAACGTCACCAGTGGTGGGCGAAGAAGGCTCCCAAAGCCCTTGGGGGAAGGAAGCTGTTCCCCCGTCCATTAGGAGGAAGAGCACAGGTTGGAGGGACCCACAGTGGTCGTGGGGACACTGTGGCATCAGTGGTCTGCGTGTAGGAACAAGCGGATGCTCCCATAGCTGGACAGTGTTGGAAATGAAGGGGTAGGAAGTGGCCCAGGGTGGGGCTTCTGAGTTAGCCCATAGGCTGGCGATTTTCGGGAGGAGTCCCTGTCAGCCGGACAGGAGCATAATTGAGACTGTCCTTAGAGCCCTGGGCCGGGACCTGTGAGAGAGAGCGGGTCCGGGTCCCCCTATCCCATCCGTGATGGGCACTTACCCACTGTAATCTGGAAGTGGCCAGACGTAATGTGAAACTGCCGACTAGACACGCTGAGAACTGAAAAACTCCGGGGGTTAAGGGACGTCCACAGGGTGTAAAGGAGGGAGCACTTCCCCTTTGTTTTGGGACAAGGAGATGAAAGCCACGGGCGGGCGGGGGAAGGGGACATCATTGAGGGGTGACCCCCCCCAACATGACAGGGTTTTTTTCAGTTTCTTTGAAGAAAAGAGAACAAACACTTAACATCTGTCTCTTCTATAAATATAATACAGATATGTCTACTAGTCTAGTTCGAACTAGGTGGCTAATGTAGGCATTTGAACTCTGTAATGAAGCCCGGGATTTAAATATCCCAGGCTTCATTTGCATGTTCAGGCGGCACCATTTTTAAATCCTTAGTTCGAACTGATTGCTCAGCACACGCTGCAGTCAGAGTTAATCGAACTAAGTCCTTAGTTCATATTAACTGTTACACCTCATTGCAGGAGGAGTAACACCAATCTGAACCAAGGACTTAGTTCGATTAACTTCTGACTGCCGCGCAGCCGCAGTCAGTTTGAATTAAGGGATTTAAAAATGGCGCCGCCTGAACATGTAAATGAAGCCCGGGATATTTAAATCCCGGGCTTCATTTGCAAGTTCGAATGCCTACATTAGCCACCCTAGTTCGAACTAGGGGGCTAGTGTAGACATACCCATACAGCCTTAACTCTGACATACTTACAAAAAGGAGACATGTTAGAAGTCATTCTTTTTTTTCTGACGAAATGCCAATGAGATTTATATCTTGAAAGATGTGTCCTCCTTCTATGTATGCCAGAGTTCAAGCTACAGTGTAGCTTCTGAAATTTGACCAATATGTTGTAGAAGTAGGTTGCTATCTACGTAAGGCATGTATATGTCCCCCGATTAATAGGGTATCTGAACATCACAATGTTTAATTTATAACCCTTCCCCCGCCCCCTCCCGTGAGGTAGGGAATGCTATAATTTCCATTTTATAGCTTAGGAACACAGAGGGTACCTCTACAGAGCAGCGTTATTTTGGAATAATTGACATTCTGAAATAACATAGTGCGTGTCTTACGCTACAAGCTTTTATTTCGAAATAATGTTGAGCTGGAGGATTTCTTACTCCAACTCATGGTAACCCTCATTTCACAAGGGGTAAGGGAAGTTGGAAGAAGAGTGTTTTTCCTTCAACTTCCTGATGTTTGGACCGCGCCAAAAACCGAATTAAAGTAATTCGACTTCAGCTATGTAATTGACATAGCTGAAGTTGCGTAGCTTAATTCACTTTAGCCCTGCTCTGTAGATGTACCCAGGGGAGATGATATGACTTGCCCAATGTCTGAAAAAGAGCATTTAAATTCAAAATTCTGTATAGCTCAACAGTGGCTTGTATCTCTTACATTTCATATTATTTTACTCCGTCTCCAGTAGCTGAATCTGGAATGTGTTAGATAGGGTTCTTAGGTCTTTGAGGTGCCAGACGTTAATACATTTATCTCACCAAGATTTTGTCAATTTTTTAAAAGGTAAATTTTCCATTTCTGTCAGCAGATACATTTTGATCTATAATTTAACTCCTGTTTCTTCCTTTCTGACTCATACTGTCATTCTGAAAGGAAAAGTATATTTTTTCTAAAATTATTTTATGTTAAACATACTTTGTATCTAGGTATTACTGACACCTAGTAGTGTATCTAGAAATTGTATCTAGTAATTTATTGTTTTGGGAAGGGCAATTTGGTAGTCATTATTTGCATGTCTAAACTTAATCAGTTTGATTGATGGGTGCTGAGCACTTCTGATAATCTGGCCATATGTATTTAGGTGCCAAAGTATGGATTTGGGTGCCCACCTTTAAGCTTCCACATTTAAAAATGTTTCTTTGTTCTTCTTTGAGGCCACTTCAAGTCATTTCACTATGAGTTAACATGACTTGACTTATCTTCATCTTCAAAAAAAAAATCTGGCTTTATTAATCAACACAGGAAACTTTTGAAGGAACTTTTTTCAATTCTGAATTATTAGTGCTAATTAACAAATGTAATTCAAGTTTGGGATATTTTCAGGAAGAATAGATTGCTGATATCTGACAATAGTAGTGTTTAAAAATTTAAATTATGCCTCACCTTATTTGTATTTTTGGAGGTGGGGTGGGGGGGTCAACAAACATGAGAACAAGGGTGATCTAGTGGATATAGCTTGAACTGTCATAAAGTCTTTGACAAGTTCTCTCACCACTGGCTCTTAAGCTCTGTAGATGTACCCAGGGAGATGATATGACTTGCCCAATGTCTGAAAAAGAGCACTTTAATTCAAAATTCTGTATAGCTCAACAGTGGCTTGTATCTCTTTCATTTCATATTATTTTACTCCCTCTCCAGTAGCTGAATCATAGGATAAGAGAGAAAGTCCTCTCATGTCTCAGTAAGTGGCTAAAAAGATAAGAAACAAATGGCCGGAATAAACGTTTAGTTTCAACAGTGGAGAGAGGTAAATAGTGAGCTTCCCTAAGAACTGTTATGGGAGCAGTACTTGTTCAATATATTCATAAGGGACTGGAAAAAAAAAGAGTAAACAGTGTGGTGGCAAAGTTTCCAGATGATACTAAATTACATAAGATAGTTAAGTTCAAGCTGACTGAGAAAAGTTATAAAAAGGATCTCACAAACCTGGGTAACCGGGTAACAAAATGGCAGATGAAATTTAATCTTGACAATACAAAGAAATGTACTCTGATAAAATATTAATTCTAACTATGCAAACAAAATTATGGGGTCTAAATTAATTGCTACTAATCAAGACAGAGATTGTTGTGTCATTGTGGATAGATTTCTGAAAACATCTGCTCAATGTGCAGTGATAAGCAACAAAAACACTAGGAGAGGAATACTACAACCAAAAACATCATAATGCTATTGCATACATCCATTGTATCCCCACAGCTTGAATGTTGTGTGAAGTTCTGGTTGCTTCACCAAATATATATAGTCATTTATGGATATATATCTTAGAATTGGAAAAAGTACAAAGAAGATCAACAAGACTGACTAGGGATGTAGAACAGTTTCCATGTCTGGTAAGCTTAGAAAAGAGACAACTAAGGGGGAAGATGAAAGAGGCCTATAAATCATGACAGGTGTGGAGAAAGTGAATAAATAGGTGTTATTTATCCCTTCACATAACAAGACTAGACATAGGGGTCACCCAATGAAATTAATAGGCAGCATGTTTAAAACCAAACATAAGAAAGTACTTCACATCAAAATATAAGTGGATTAAAAAGAATTAGATAAGTTCATGAAGGTTAGATCAATAAATGACTATTAGCCAATTGATCTGGGACACAACCTTATGTTCTGGGTGTCCCTAAACTTCTGACTGCCAGAAACTGGCCCTGGATGACATGGGTTGGATAACTTGATAAATTGTCCTATATTATTCATTTTCTCTGAAGCATCCACCATCAGTGACTCTTGGGAGACAGGATACTGAGCTAGAGGGAACATAAGAATGGCCATACTGGATCAGACCTATGTCTTATTGCATTTATAGCATCCCTAGATTAGAAGCAAAAGTAGAGGATGGACTACAGTTCCCATAACAGCCAATGTGGCATAAACTCCAAAAAAGGCTGGGCTTATTTGAAAGCTTGAACAAAGGTCTGAATTTAAAGGGCCCAGATCTGGGACTTGAAGACATTACCAAGGGCAATGGGAAAGTTCATTTATTAGATAAATCCATAGAGGTTAGATCCATCAACGACTATTAGCCAAGATGGTCAGGGATACAACCCTCATGTACATTGTTGAAGAATGCCTGATAACTAGGTTCAGCAGTGCGCTAGAAGAACTGCACCATTGAAGATGTCATCACTTGACTAGACAACTATACAAAATAAAATGTATTATAGTCTCTTTGCTTCCTGGGAAGCTTCATTTGCTTCATTTAGACTTTAAGACTTAGCTGGAGGACCAAACCATGGAGGATCTCCTAAGGCCTTCAGACAATCTGCAGGAGGCACCAGGGTTGAGATAAGGACTACAGTACCCCAGTCACTAGAAGATACTTAAAAAGTGAGACCCCCACCATTATATAGTACAGCACATTCTAGAATCTTACTCTATTTGCCAACGGATATGCACAGGTAGTACTGGTTCACAAACAGTGGAACCTTGGCCACGGTTGGACTGAGGACTAGCTGTAAACGCTATCTTTTAATACACATTTTTTTCAGGATTAGAACAGCAGAATCAACAACACTTGAAGGTTGGGGCACCCAGAGGGTCGAGTCAACAGGATTTATGTACACCCAGAATACAGGTTACTGGAGTTGGTGACAGGTATAAGTAATCCGTTAACTGACTGGGCTTTTCAGGGATGAGGGAGTTCATTTGTTGGGGTTGACATATGGCTTTTGAATGTGAGGAAATAATCAGGAGTTCTGATACTAGGCAGGGTGGGTGGGATGTGTGTGTTTCTAAGCTAGTTGATGGTACGTCCAGTGGCTGGTTTCCAGTGTGATTAAAAGGAATAGTTTCCAGAAGACCTGGGATTTTGCTGATGGGCCTTGTTCTTATAGGATAGGAGAAGACCTTGTGGCCTTTATAGTCTGAGATCTTTCTCTTTAGTAACTTCTGTCCCCGGCCCTCAAAAAGAGGTGGGGTAATTGAATGAGCTGAGTCCTATGAGTAGGTTGAGGATAGTTTACCCTGAATTATGGTTATATAACCATATAGCCCTGTCTCCTCCATACTGGAACTACTTAAAATGACTAGTATGTGAGAGTCTGGGAGAGAGGATAGGCAGTGCCCCCCATGTTAAGTTTAATAAAGTTGTGTGCTGTTTTTTAATATCTATCTATGTGTTTGTGCTTGTTCACTGCCATGTTAAGATAAATTCAGTACAAACTATGTCTACTTTCTCGACAGTACGGGTCCCTTTAATATTCTTCTTTCCAATATTCTCCCTCCCAGAAAATAGTTAGATATTAACTCATATTTTTTCCAAGTTACATCTTTTTGATTTACTATTATATACACATTTCATTCATGTCAACCCTCTCTCTGAGATCATTAATGGAGACCTAGTCACACACTTAATGTTACATAAACATAAATTATTGAGTAGTTGTAAACAACTGAGGGTGAAATTCATTTCACAAGTGTAAAACTAAGCAATTAGCCCTATGAAGTTGAAATGCCTCTTACCACATGTAGAAAATGTTGGTTTTGCAAAACCAACTGTCGTGAGGTTTCTGCCCTGATCTATTGCCATCCCTACTCTCTGTACCAGCCTATGCAAACACTCCTGGAGTATGGGATCCAGTTGCTCTATTGGCTGTTTGTATATAGCCACAAGGTAAGCATAAATGTATAGACAGTAGGCATGGTTGGAAAATATTGTGTGTGTTTTTCAGGGAAAATGTGGAGTTTTCAGTGAAAAATGTAACCTAAGGTAGGTGTATCACTGGTTGGAAAACCATTCCCATAGAGTAGTTATCAGTGGTTCACAGTCAAGCTAGAAGGGCATATCAAGTAGGGTTCCACAGGGATCAGTTTTGGATCCAGTTCATGACACAGAGAGTACACTTACAAAGTTTGCAGACTATACCAAACTTGATGGAGTGGTGCATATTTTGGAGGGTTGCATTAAAAATCAGAATGATTGGGATAAATTGGAGAAATGGTCCAAAGGAAATAGGATGAATTTCAATAAGAACAAATCCAAAGTACTTCTCTTAGGATGGAATAATTTGAATGATCAGTTGTTCACATACAAAATGCAAAATGGCTGTTCTAGGAAGTAGTGATGCCTAAAGGGACCTTGGAATCTTAGTAGATCACAAGCTAAATATGAGTGAACAGTGTAACATTATTGCAAAAAAAGCAAACATCATTCTTGGATATATGGGCAGGAGTATCGTAACCAAGATATGAGAAGTAATTTGTCTATTCTACTCTGCACTCATCAGGCCTCAACTGGGGTATTGGGCACCACATTTCAGGAATTGGGTGTCACATTTCAGGAAAGATGTGGTCAAATTAGAGAAGTCCAGAGAAGAGCAACAAAAATGATTGAAGGTATAGAAAATATGACTTATGAGGAGGGGAAAAAACCTAGATTTGCTAAGTCTGGAGACAAGAAGACTGAAAAGTACATAAAAGGTTGTTATAAGAAAGCGGTAGAAAAATTCTTTTCCTTAATCTCTGAGTATAGGACAAAGAACAATGGGTTTAAATTACAGCAAGCATGGGTCAGTTGGATATTAGGAAAAAATTCAGAACTGGCACGGTGGTTAAGGACTTGCCAAGAAGGTTGTAGAATCTCTAACATTGGAGATTTTAAAGCACAAGTTAGACAATATCTTGTAAGGGTGGTCCAGATAATAATTAGTCCTGCCACTTGTGCAAGGGATTGAACTAGGTGACCTTCCAGTCCTAAGATTCAATGGGAGTCGTAGTGAACGTGACTCACATTCCCTATACTTTGGTGTGGGTTGCAGTCTCTGAGCTCTGGTCTACACTATGACTTTATTTTGAAATAACTCCCCAAGGTTGAAATTATAAGTGGTGTGTCCACACTACCAAGCCCGTTATTTTGAAATAATGTGCCACAGAATTTGAAATCTGTACTCCTGCTTTTCATCAGGTGTAACGCTAATTCTGAAATAGTTACTTTGAAGTAACAGTAGTGTGGATGCTCCAGTGCCTCTATTTCAAAATAATTACTCCCCAGAGTGATTTGAACTAATTACTCCCCAGTGCTTCCTGGGGCTCTGAGTCTGAGGTAGCGCATCCACATTAACAGAGCCTTCATTGGACTAATTTCGAGGATACCCCTAGTGTGGACATGCTAGTTCGGATTTGTTAAATCAGGAGTTAAGTCAAATTTAGTAATTTTGAAATAATTTCCTAGTGTAGACATGGCCTGAGTGGATTACTACTGCTATGATACACCATGGTCTCCCTGCTTGGTGAGGGCTAGTGATGCCTCAGAGGAGTCCGATGCCCACCGTACATCACGTGAAATTTTGTCCAGCTGCAGAGCACAGCCCATACAGAAAAATAGGAACAAGAGGCACCCAAACTACAATTCCCATGTTGCATTGTTTCAGCATTTCAGAAACGAAATATTTCAACTCTTGTGAGTCTGGTATTTTTATACAAAATATAATTTTTCCTCAGAAAACAGACACTTTTCATATTATTTCAGAGGGGGTAGCCAAGTTAGTCTGTAACAGGAAAAACTTAAAAAACAACAAATAGTCTGGTAGCACTTTAAAGACTAACAAAACATGTAGATGGTATCATGAGCTTCTGTGGGCACAGCCCACTTCTTTAGATGACCGGAGTGTTGGAAGTCCAGAACCAAGAATAAATAAGGGAAGGAGGGAGGAAAAAAAATTGGAGGGGTGGAGGGTGGAAGAGGACATTGGGTAGAGGTTTCAAAGGGTTAGCCGAGACAGAAGAATTCTTTCTTTTGTCCGTAGTCTAATTTTTTGTTGAAAAACAGTTTCAATGGAAAATTCTCAACCTCTCCTAGAAGAACATCTTAACTGAGTCTTATCCCTTAGGGTAAATTTCAACTATATATACCATGCAGAAACATTGTAGTTCTTAGCTGTTTTCAATGACAGACACTCTGAAAAAATGCGCACTCGTATGTTTAGACATTGTTTACACTCCTTCTGTCATGTATTTCAATTACTATAAATCTATGCATTTGAAGTTGCTTCACTCAGGAACTCTATCCATATATTTTTTACTTCTTCTAGCTATATTGCTCGGCAAGAAAAAAAAAAAAGAATGTCTGACACACTCAAAACTAAACAAAAGTTCATATGGTTGAGTGAATTCACTGTTATTCAAAAAGTAGATTAGAGAAAAAAGCCCACAAGTAGGCTTTGATACATACTTTTTATTAACATGATATGTCAAATAAGTAACATAGCTAACTCTGCTTCTGGCTTTCTACATATTTTTTCATCCTCTTAGGTCAGAGGGTATGGGATTTTTGCAGCCTAGGGCTTGCAGAGAGCCAGAAGGAACACTGTTAATATTTTAATCTTTTGGCTTTGAGTTTGTGGTGTGTCGTTCTTCTGGCCTTAGAAGAACCTTAAAGTTAACCCCCATTAGTTAAACCCTTCTCTATCACCAAAAAGCGTTTCATAGCATGTATTGATTTAATATTATGATTTTATATTTGGGTTTTTTTCAGCATTTGTCTCACTACATTCTGTGTATAGTATCTTGAAACTCTTGTATAGACAAAAAGACACAATTATTATTATAATCTCCCTCCCTCCCACTCTCCCACTCTCCCTCTCTCTCTCTCACTCTTTTAATCTTACTGGGGTAATCAGACTTGTTTTATCTCATCTCATCTTAAATCTAATTTAATCTTGCTCTCTTTTGTTCCTGGTTGTTTACTCCTTTGCTTCTTCAGGTACTTGTATATGGCTCCTATTCATTAAAGTTGGAGTCAAGAAACCATATCCAAATCCTGAACACAGCTCTTTGATTCTAACTTTTCATTATCTATTTGTCAGGCCAGCTTTGTATTTTCTCTCCTCTTTCCACTCTCTGCCAGTCCACCTCCCACAGCAGCCAGCCTTCTAAACACATAATCTCTCAGTGGGTGTTACTTGATAAATAAATACATTTGTAATGTATCATTTCTATTTCATTACCAACAAAAAGTGAGTAGGGATGGCATTTTCCAAAGCACTTAAGAGAGTTAAGTGCCCAACCCCTAGAGAATACCAATGCCATTTCACGTGCTTTTGAAAATGCCAGCCTGTGAAGAAAAGATATACCCAGTCATTTTCTGGCATATAAAAACTTTCTTATATTGTTGATGTCTTTTCCTTCAGATGTTCTATTGAGTTCTGAGGTGGGTACGTCAGTACATACAAGGTTTTAAGGGGCAAATTCTCCCCTTCTCCTTACTCTGTGGGGATGAAGACGACCCTGGAGGCAGTAGAACCAATTATGTGTTCATGCAACAAGTTGTTAACTCTGATGTCCTGTGAAGCTCTGACCTGTTGGATCCCACTGTCCATGGAGTTGTTTTGGACATGCTCCAATAAACTGTACTAGCAAATGCACAGCAATTTCACTACAACTCCCCAGTTTGGGAATTCCTCCCATTCTTCCACATCCCCGCCATCTTTTCAGCACACTGCCTGGTTACTCAGCCTGAGCACTGAAAATGTTATTTCACCCACATTTCTTTTCTGACTGGAGTATACAGATTATACATAATTTTTTGGAGGAAAACTTCAGCTTGATATAAAAAAGTTTTCAGTTTTTGTCTAAAAAGAGTTTGGTTTTCAACTAAAAACTTTTCATGTTTCAGGTTTTCAGTAAAAATGTGATTTTTTTTTTTTGGTAATAGAAAACAGATATTTTCATTTGGGTAAAATCCCAATTTTTTATTAAAAAACAGTTTCCGTAAAAATTTTCAAACAGCTCCATACATGATATTAAAGCAATAAAAAAATACAGTAAAATGAAACCCAACTGCAGGTTATATTTTCCTTCCAGAAGTGGCACCCCTTAAAACTTGCAAATTGACACAAAAAGTTCAGCCACGGCATTCTTAAATTTTTTCATGTTCCTTGTCTTTTTTCAGTTAACACGTTACAATGTGTAGAGCAACTTCTATTTTACCAGAATAAAATCCTTCCTTATCTCTCTACAGTTAATGCATGACTGATATGTATAAGAGCTCCTGCTGTCCACTTATGTTCTGGAAAAACATTGCTCACATCTTGTTTTGCGCATAGCTGGTATTTTACTTTTCTAAACAGATAAACAGTTTAACAGTGATTTGTTTGTCTGAAACAGTTAACTGTAGTGCTCAGTAATCCATTTGTTTTACACTTTCATTGGGCTGATGCGTTATCACCAGCCGTGTCACATAATAGTATTGGACAGCGGTAACTAGGCATGACGTCTCATAGTGATGACCCATCAGCCTGGGAAATTCTAAATGACATGCATTGCTGAAAACAGCCCTTACAATTAATGTGTTTTCCAAACTAACCACAGTGAAACTCTGCAGATGATTAGGAAAGAAAGGGACAAATTAACTCCTATCCATCTAAAGGGTAAATATTGGGGTCTAGATTGTGTATAGCTGTATGTAAAAGGGAGGGAACAGGACAAAAGGTGCCTTTCCCACCACTACCATCCCATACCATAGCCTTGTGAAGGAGTCGCCGGGGTATACAGACACTACTCTCAGCTAGTATTGCCACTTGTTATATGAAAAGGAGCTAAGGAGGCAAAGTACAAACCACCTTACTTCCCCTTTGCACTAGTCAGTTCTGTGGGCTAGTCGCAGGGGGGAGTGTATGCTGCATCTTTGAGAAAGCAGCAGCAGAGCTGCCAGTTCAGAATATCCTCTGTAGGATTTCATGAGAAATCTGGATTGTGTCTGTCAGAATTTCCCCTGGGCTCCTTCTAGACTCACCTCATTAACTTGGCTAGAAACCAATTGCATTACTAGTTGGCTATAAATTATTTTTCCCTTTTTGCTCCAATATACACTTTGAAAAGCCTATGGCCAGATCCTTTTCATTTTATTTATTAAAAGGTATTTTTTAGCATCCATCACTGTAGTATCTGAGCAACTCACCAGGCATTTAGAGATGTATCCTCCCAGCAAAAAGAGAGGGAAGTATATTATCATTTCCTTTTCACAGATGAGAAACTGAGGCACAAAGAAATTAAAGATCAGATTCTTCACCACTGAAATCACTGGGAGTTTTGGCATTGCAGCAGCAAGACTGAACCAGAAGATATTGTTCATGATCACACAGGAAGGAACACTGATCTCCTAGGTCGAATGTTAAATCAATATTTCACACGAGTCCATCTTACCTCCCATTCTCAAGGTGAGTGCCTGTCTCCACTAAAGTCAATGGGAGTTTTGCCTTTTCAATGGAGCTAGGATTTCACCCTCTCAATGCTTGCAATGCACTTTAATGTTAGTGAGAATTGTGCACCCATGGGGAGTAAGTATAGACATAAGGGTGTGTCTAGACTACAGGGTTTTTCCAAAAAAAGTGGCCTTTTTTGAAAAAACTTCCCCTGCATCTAGACTGCTGCCACGTTCTTTCGAAAGTAAATCAAAAGAATGTGGCAGTTTTTTCAACCGCAGAAAACCTCGTTTTACGAGGAATAATGCCTTTTTTTGGAAGTGCTCATTTGAAAAAGGGCACTATATAATGCAAACTGTGCTTTTTCAAGAGAGAGCATCCAGACTGCCTGAGTGCTCTCTTTCAAAACAGTGGCTTCCTTTTTTGAAAGTACTGATTGTAGTCTAGACACTCTTTTTCGAAAGAGGCTTTTTCAAAAGTATCTTTCGAAAGAGGCTTTTTCAAAGTATCTTTCAAAAAGCCTCTTCCGAAAGAGGCTTGCAGTCTAGACGTAGCCTTAGATTCCTAGTTTTCCCCTTTTTATTAACAGTAAAACAAAATCAGTCACTATAATGATCTGGAAATGTAAGTACTGATGTAGAATGTAGAATGATGCCAACTTTAATAGGACCTAGTATATTGCCAAAGTAGTATGTTGTCTTCAAGACTGTTACATTTCCCCCTTACTATATTTTACAGCAAATATGTGTGGACATCTGGATTTTATGGAAACTCTTTTCTGTCTCTTCTATTTTGTCTTTCTCTTTTAGCAATTTATTCTTTTCTTGAAACACCGATGTAACTTCAATTAACATCAAGGCCCGTGGTGATTTCATGTCATCCCTCTGAACAACATTTTTTAAAAGTATATCCTTTTATTGTGCTGTAACCCCTCTGTCTTCTGCCACTTCTGCACCCACAAACCCAGCCAAAGATCTCTGTTTTTGTGCAATCACCTGTGTTCTTTATTTGCTTATCTAGTTTCCAGCACCTTGTAGATACAGATCACACCAGGTTTGCAGCAAGCAGGGGACTATGGCCTAACTCCCATGCTCATTCCTTTCCTCTCCTCTGGCTTATTTCCTGTCAGCTTTTATACAGTCTTTGACTAGCAAGGCCAGTGTACACATGGAAATAGGGAAATAGTTGTTCCCTATTTGCTACTTAAGCCTGGGTTTACTCAACTACCTACAATTCCCTTTTTCCTGATTTGAGCTGGCATGACAGAAGACTGGCCAAGGATTTTCTAGCCTGCACTCTGTTTTACATGAGCCTTATGGTTGAATGACTAGTGGATGCTGTGTTGCTCGAAAGCAGATCTGCTAAAAAAGGTGCTACAGCCAATGCTGTGATTCTTAAAATTCAAAATAGGGCAAAATGATTAAAGGCAAAATTTAAAAACAAAACAAAACAAAATTCTGCTGGAGTGTTCAGAACCAGTGACAACCTTATAACTGGAAAGATCTCCTCTACCTATTATACTGTAAACTTCAGTGATAGTCACTGAAAATGCGAGATGGGGCAATGAAAATATACTGGCAATAGTTAAATCTGTGCATTTTAAATTCAGCAGTGCTTAAATAGATTGTAATGTAAACTGAAGAACAAGTCACTGGAAAGAAATAAGGAATATTCAACAGTTTTCTGTAAATTGAGGTTATTCTGTTTTTGCTTGCCCTTTAGTTGAAGTCTGACACTGTGCAGAGGGATAATAAATATAATGGGCATAGCCTGTTAATTGGTACAAGAGGCAGCTGATATACATTGCTTCTTTTTGGTATAAAATTTCCAGGAGGAAAGAAGGAGACTATGTTAAACCAACCCTTTTCCATATTACGTCACTGAAAAAGAAAAGGGGACACTTCATTACCCACATTTTATGAGTCTGCTTTGATTTGTACTGTCTGACTAGCTTTCTGAAAAGGCAACTTGGGGGACATAAACATATATATTGTCAAACTCAGTGAATTTTAGTTCTCAAAAATGATTTTCCACAAAAGATTGCCAATTCAATACCAGCTGTTATTAACACCTCCCATGCATCTACAGAGACAATTGTGCTAATATAAGCATTGTTTGGTGCCTTGACATGGAGACAAATATCAAGTAAGGATGAGATAACTACTAAGCAATATGTATTATTATGAAAAAATGGTGATGTTGTGTAGCTCTCAAGATAGGCATAAGCAATTTTATGAATCTTCTTCAACTTCTTTAAAAGGTGTTGTATGAGTTCCATGGATCATGGGTCTGATCTTGTAAGCCTAGATAATTCTTACTCATGTGAATAGTCATATTGAAACTATGACCAAGAGTAAAGTCTACTTGTGTGAGCAAAAGCTGTTACAAATTGTACATATAGCAAGTCAATATGAAAACACCCCATTATTGTTACACTGCCCTCCATTTCCCCTCAGTCTAGTTGACGGTATAACTAGAACATAAAATAATAACAATGCACAAGATAACTGTGTAAGATAACACTCTTATGTTATTCAAAATATGAATATATCTTTTAAACCAACGCTTTCTAGAGGCCTGGAGTGGCAACAGTTCCAAGGTGTAATGCATGCTATAGCATTACATTTATCAAAAATAATTATATTACAATTTTTTTAAAACCCTTTTAAAACCCTTTCATTGAAACTACATGCCAATATGTGATGCAATTGTGCAACATGTTTTGGCCTCTGTGTCATAATGATCACTCTATCTAACATGGTATCTGATTACCTTACATGTCTACATGAAGAAATAATGCCCTTATATCCAGGCACCATTGCCTTATACCCAGCTTTTGCGTGTGATACTTAGTTAAGCTGTTTCTTTTTTTAATAGTCTGAAAAGTTGTAATATGAAAATCAACCAGGGAACTGCCAATAGTCATTAACAAAGAACACAGAGGAATCATGATTATCATGTAATACCTTTTATTTTGCACTTCAAATACAGTGAAATCATAATTTTCATCATTTCCCCATAAAAACGGAATCTGCTTCACTCGTAAGCGCATCCTCCTTAACGTAATCTGAAACATCATAGATTTTATTCACAGCTCATTGAGAACCAAAAAGGCCAATTATAAGTAAGAATCAAGCTAAGCAATAAAATCCCAACTTATACTGAGTGAAAAGAGCTGTATACTCTGTCTTTATTACAAAGGCATAAAAACAATTTAATTTAATCACTTTGAATTACTAAGTACTGCCACAGAAATAGCTAGAAGAATATAGATTAACTATGGCAATGCATATATTGTAGTTTATTCCCTCAACTGCACCATCACTGCACAGTTATTATATTTTTATTAACTACTTTATTTACTATTATGGAAATAGCACTTAAAAAAGTTTCACAAAAGATCTCCATTGAATTTACAATGGCGTGGCACTCAGTAAATTGTTGGTTCTGGTTTAGCTATTCTCATATGTAAGCTAAATAAGATAAACGAACCAATACATTTCCATGACCTTCTACCTCAAAATATATCTGAATTTTTTTTTTGGAAAATACACTGTGAAACTTTTACTTGAGTGATCTAATAACTGGTTCATAAGCTCCACACGATGGGTATGTCTAGACTACATGGCTCCGTCGACAGAGCCATGTAGATTAGGTTTCTAGACATAGGGAAATGAAGCGGCGATTTAAATAATCGCAGCTTCATTTAAATAGAAATGGCTGCCACGCTGTGCTGATCAGCTGTTTGGCGGTACAGCGCGGTAGTCTGGACGCTCCGCAGTCGACAAGGGCTTCCCTTGTCGACCGCGGAGCGTCCAGACTCCATGCTGTGCCGCCAAACAGCTGATTGGCACAGCGCGGCAGCCATTTTGATGTAAATGAAGCGGCAATTATTTAAATCACCAATTCCTTTCCCTATGTCTAGAAACCTAATCTACATGGCTCCGTCGAAGGAGCCATGTAGTCTAGACATACCCATAGATACTCACTCACAAGCTAAATCACACAAGTGACAATGAGAACAGAACCCAGTGTCCCACCATTTAAAAATTTTCCTATTTGGTTCTGGGAGAATTCTGTATTGTTGCATTTGGAGACAATAATAATATTTTAGAATTCCCCCAGAGCTGCCTATTTGACAACAGTAGTAAGACTTATAATGGACCTGTGGATGAGCCATTAGAGGTTGACATACTCATATGCACCGAGACAATATATTACTTTAGCAGTTCCCAAATTGTGGGCTGTGATGCCAAACATTACATCATCAGAAGTGGTGATCCCTGTTATGTGGAGGACACCATTTTGCTCTGCTCTCAGGACTTCACGGCTGCGTCTAGACTGGCATGATTGTCTGCAAATGCTTTTAATGGAAAAGTTTTTCCATTAAAAGCATTTGTGGAAAAAAGCATCTAGATTGTCACGGATGCTTTTGCGCAAAAGCACTTTTTGCGGAAAAGCATCCGTGCCAATCTAGAAGTGGTTTTGCACAAGAAAGCTCCAGTGGCCATTTTTGCCATCAGGGCTTTTTTGCGCAAAACAGTTTTTACCTGTCTACACTGGCCCTCTTGCGCAAATACATTTATTTGCGGGAGCATCATAGTATTTGCGCAAGAACACTGACAATCTTACATTAGATCGTCAGTGTTCTTGCGCAAATTCAAGCGGCCAGTGTAGACAGCTGGCAAGCTTTTACGCAAAAGCGTCCGCTTTTGCACAAAAACTTGCCAGTCTAGACGCACCCCACATGTACGGTGCATGCAAGGTCAGAATGCTTGGAGGAAACCATTTTATTCTATGGAATGGCATCCTCTGTACATTTTGATCTTTTATGACCATACATACAAAGTCATACTGTGTGGAGGATGCCATTTGATAAAGCAAAATGGCCCAATCATGTTGTGTGCCTCCCACATGTGCAGTGTGTACAAGGTCAGACTATATAAAAATGATGTATTGCTCTTCAAAATGGTGTTATCTGTGCTACGTGGGGTGCCAGCAGGAAATACTTTATTAAAATGGGGCTTTGACAGTAAAAAGTTTGGAATCTCCTGTATTACATTTTTTCTCATCCCCAAATGTTACAAAACTCGTGTATCAGAGATTCACTGGAATTCATGTTCAGCTCCTGGGAACTATTTTGAATCCATGCAGTGCATATATAGGGACACAATGGGTAGTAGTTGACCAGTGCACAGGTAGCATCAGTGTCATAATGAAAGACCTTTGGCTCCAAATCTACCTGACATTATAGTAGTTATGTTTGAGAGTCTGAGGTTTGAGGTCTGTGTACTTGGCTTGTGGAATTGGTCTGAAACAAAACAGCAACTTGTAGATCCCTTAATGAGTGTCCAAGGAGGTTAAAGTGCTCCCTAACAGGTTTTTGTGAGTTGCCTTTTTGGATATCTGATTTGTGTCCATTAATTCTTTCCCATAGGGAAATGCACAGAGAAGAATTGGAACTCCACTTCATTCTCAAGTTTAACTCTCATGCAAATGGTCTAAATCGCAATATCAGATGGCTTGCACATTATCAACCAACCAACCAATGAAGGTGTTAATAGTTCTTGATGTCTGTATAGAATCTGGTGTTAGTACTCTTCCTTTCTTACTGCAAACTAATGGTTCTCATCAGCCTCTTTTAACTATGTAATCTTTAAGGTGTTAGACTATTTGTTGATTTTTAAGTTTTTCCTGTTACAGACTGGCTTGGTTATCCCTTCAAAACTTATCTACCCAATGTCTTCTTCCTCCCCCCTATATTTTTCCTCCCCTCTCTCCTTCCCTTATTTATTCTTGGTTCTGGACTTCCAACACTCTGGTCATCTGAAGAAGTGGGCAGTGCCCACAAAAGCTCATGATACCATCTACATGTTTTGTTAGTCTTTAAAGTGCTACCAGACTATTTGTTGCTTTTTAAAAGTACAAGTTAGTTCTTGTACTTAAAAGTTTGAGAGTTAGTTCTTATACTTAAAAGGAGAATTTCCTGGAATCAAGAATATATATGTAAATAGAGGAAACTTTTTAAGTGTGTTCGTTGCAGCTGGAGATGATCTTCCCATTGGATCAGTAACCAAAGTGCAATATCAACATGCACATTGATTTATTGCATTGCATCTTATAAACTACATGTCCAAAAACAACCACTTTGGATGCTGAAAAGATTTCTAGAATTATGTCACATCAAGCAGTCCCATTCTGTAATGTATTATTTCTGTACTTGGTCTTTACTTGCTGAAACAATTCATATACAGTTAAGTGGAGGACCTTTGATAGCTTTCACTCCAGTGGAGTAAAATGTTCCTAAAGAAATTAAAGGCTTTTCAAAATGAAGATGGACCATCAATTTGAAAGAAATTTTCCTTTTTTCCTGTCATCATTTTAATATGCTTTAGAGGGATCATTACCTTAGTTCAGCCCATCTTTCAAAACTATATTTTTCTTACATTTAGAATCATCCACATAGTGATCCTTTGTAGTTCCTGTAGCTCTCCAACCAGTTTATTTATACTGAAATAAGAGCATTGGACAAAGCTAGTAATATTGTGCCCTTTGTTTGATACCCTTATTTAAAGCATTAGAGGAAAAATTCTTCTCAGAGAGTTTGCCTCACAGTGGGAGAGGTAGACATAACAATCCCATGATGCCCCTTTCAACCCTAAACTTCTAACATTCTATCATTATATGGCAAATCTCAACAGATACGAACATAAGAGCTGCCATGTAGGATCAGACCTAGTATTTTGTCTCCAAAGTGGCCTGTACCAGAACTTCAGGTGGAGTGTACAAAGTAGGGTAATTATTGAGTGATTCCTCCCTGCATTCCACTCCCTGGTTTGGGTAGTCAGAGATCTAGGGTCACCCTCGACATGGGGAACAGCAGTATAACTGGCATGCTGATATACCCTAATACGCACTGAACTCCAGTCATGTACATGTAGAGAAAGTAAAATAAGAGTGGACATCTGCCTTTTGACCTGAGAGCAAAATTTGCCCTTACTGGGAGACAAATAGTAGACGAGACTCTTTGCCATGCTAGACACGAAGGGGATGGATTTTTGTGAGAAACCCACAGCAGAGAATCGCTTTTATGGTGGGGCACTTCCTAATGGCATACAATGCAATCAAATTTTGTGATAGCTGCAAACCCCAGCATAGAAGCTAGATGGGCAATGGCAGGGAAGAATGGAGCTCTGTTCAGCCATAGCCACATTCCACGAGTGTTATAGGTCCCTTTGGACTCAAAAGGCAAAATTTGGGGGAAGGGTGATACATGAGGACTTTTAAATCCCCTTTCATTTGCCTTTCCTGTTGTCCTCAAATCTACATGCACACACATCTGATGCATGTGTGCATCTTCATATGTGTATATACTGGCCATTGTGCACTGGAAAAAAGATTTACTTACCCAAAGGTGATAACAATGGCTGAAGACTCAATAAGTTAAGCTTTGTACTTCAAGCAATTGTATGTGTCAGTTACACTCCTGACGGCAGTGTGACAGACTGACCTTAAAAAAATTAATTGGAAGTTACACCACATTAAGGATTTGTCGACTGCTTTAATAGGTATTGTGAGACAGAGAGAAGCCTTCATTAGCCCTCTAGCCCTAATGATTCTGAATGGCTTGGTTAATGAGATATAAAGCCAGCAGTCATTCCAGGGAAACAATGATGACAGAGTATATGGCAAGAGAATCTTTTTTCTTTCTTTCTCACTGTATTTTATTTTAAAAACAACTGTCTTCTCATAACTTAGCAACTGAGCTGTAAATGCAGACTGAGTTGAGCTTTTGTTTGTGTATAAGTAGAAGTTGGTATTCTTTGCTGACAATTAAGGAAGTTATATTCATTTATTTTTAAATCAAGTTCATGGTATGAATCCTTTTCTCTTTGCAAGACCATTCTGACAATTTCTATTCCAAACCTTGCACAACTATGCCAGCTATTAACTGCCTCCTATGATGGTATAAGGTACTGAGGGCATTATTACACTTACATTTTCTGCAGAGCGCCATGTGAAATTCAACATTCAAAATATACCCCAAATCAAATGCTTCCTACTTGCACTCAGAAACAGCAAAACATAAATGTAGCAACAAGTCATACCAGCTCCAGAACTTCTGAACATTTTTTGGGGGGGAGGGCACGCAGAAAGAGCTTTCGTTTTCACCATGAAAGTTTCTGATCTTGCCAGTCCATTACACTTTAACAAGGACCTCTGCAGGTTCAGAGTTCCAGTTATGACTCAGTTTATAGGGCCACAACAATAAGTACAGTTTGACTTGCTCCTTAGTGGGTTGAACTTTTCTCCTGTAGTTGACAAATAAACTGTAGGCTTCAGGCAGAAATGTGAATGCAATTTTTAAAAAAAAAGAAGACTGGAAATGTATCAGTTAAAATGTGGATTCAATTCATGAGGAGCATGATAGGTAACTCTTATTGTTATGGATGTGCTGCCTCCCTATTTGGCAGATATGAAATCTTTCCACTAATTTTAATAATAATAATAATAATAATAATAATAATAATATAAATAAAGAGGATGGAGAGAGAAAGAGAGAGAGAGAGAGAGTTGATAATATATCATTACTAATTGATAGACAAATAGACAGGAAGATAGATAAGCAGAGATGTCAGTATCTTTCTTTGTTTGATCCTATAATTTAGAATAAGTGTTCTGTGGATGTGTTTTCAGAAGGACTGAGATCAAGACCTTGTTCTGTAGGTGCAAAGTTGGCCTGCAAAATTATACTAATTTTTTGTATCTGTAAAATGAATTGTGAGCACAACTAAGTATCATATTTGTATGTCTGACTATCTGATTAGCACTTATGAGATAAGAGGTGCATGTAATTTAAATGTGGGTTTAAAAATATAGGCACAATTTTTGTGTGCACCAACAGTCCACCGAAGGGAGGTTAGCCTGCTGAAAAAGTATGCCTTAGGGGATAATTTTCATTCTGTATAGTATATTTGATATTACAAACAGATATTTGACATAATACTCTCATAAGATGGAATACGTAATCTCTCTATATTTGAGGCTATGTCTAGACTACGTGGAAGATTCGAAAGAGGATATGCAGATTCTGTGGGAATTTGCATATCTTCTTCCTATCTCACTTTCGAAAGCGGAGCTCTCTAAAGTGAATGTAGTCAGGACGTGGCTTTTTTGGCAACCCCACCCTTTTCAAAAAGTCACTTCTCCTCAAAAAATTAGGTTTACGCGGCTTTTTGAAAAAGGGGGGGTTGCCGAAAAAGCTGTGTCCCAACTACTTTTACTTTCGAAAGCTCTGCTTTCGAAAGCAAGATTGGAAGAAGATATGCAAATTCCCTCAGAATTTGCATATCCTCTTTCGAATCTTTTGCGTCATCTAAACGAGCCCTTAG
The DNA here is from genome assembly GCA_019425775.1 of Rafetus swinhoei. NCBI lineage: Eukaryota > Metazoa > Chordata > Testudines > Trionychidae > Rafetus > Rafetus swinhoei. Next base: position 65,580,995 of record CM033427.1, read on the forward strand.
AGATTTGTGTGTCTGTCTGTGTGACTATGAGACTGTTCAAGAAATCCTCTGAAATGGTAAGAGCTAGGACTACCAAATTTGGTATGCAACTTCCTCTTATCCTCACTTAAAGCAAGGTCAGAGTTTGTTTATGCCAAGAAATCAGGATGTGCATGTGCCTGGAATTTGATTGTTTTCCATAAAATGGAAAGGAAGGAGGCAGAGAGAGGAGGGATGTGATCCTCACAGTCACCAGTGGGGGGCAGTGAGTGCAGGGAAGAGCTATTTGCAGCTGCACCACCAACTGAGTGGCCATCTGTGGATGGGGCTCACCACCTTCCCTGCCACTGGCTCAGGTAAGTGGCCTCCTTCCCTGAAACCCCTCCCCTCCTGGCCCTCAGCCCCAGCACTGGACTCCGCGGGGTTGGGGGGGGGAACGGTCCCCACCGGTTCCACCACCATGCCACACTCCCCCAGGAGCACAACAAGGTCTGGGCAGCGCAGCCCCAGCTGTCCCTCACTGGCAGCCCTCTCACCATCTGTACCCCCTTCTCCCCCACCCCTGGGCTGGCCCGGGGAATGCCAGAAAGGGACAGCTGCGTAGATCCTTCCTTCCCCCTCGATCCCCCAGGCTGGGCCCAGGAAGCACTGGTGGAGGAGGCCTGCATTCCCCCCTTTCCCTCCTGGCCCTCAGGCTGGAATTGGGGAATGCAGGCTCTGGAGGTCTCCTAGTTTGCATTTTACACACCTTAACCAGTACCTAGCTTTCACCAGGAGAGATATGTGAAATAGGTGATAAACCTGGTGTCCCAAGTTGGCCATTTCTGATGTGAAGATGTTTTGTGCATGGTCTAAGGGTTAGGCAGTCATTTGGAACTGGTAGGGATTTTCAAAGTTAAGTAATTTGCCCAACTAAACAGTTAAGTACTGAAGATGGTGCTAGATAACCATGGGTATGTCTACACTAGCCCCTTAGTTCGAACTAGGGAGGCTAATGTAGGCATTCGAAGTTGCAAATGAATGAGGTGTAACAGGTAATTTGAACTAAGGATTTAGTTCGAATTACTTTTTAACTGCCGCGTGTAGCCGCGGGCAGTTAGTCCGGACTAAGGGGATTTAAAAATGGTGCCCGGATGGGAAGATGCAAATAAAGCCTGGGATATTTAAATCCCGGGCTTCATTTGCAACTTCGAATGCCTACATTAGCCTCCCTAGTTCGAACTAGGGGGCTAGTGTAGACATACCCTATGTGCTTTCAGTTGGGCCTGTAAAAGAGTTTGCAGGCAATGTCCTGTGGATAATTTCAATTAATATTTGTTTTCTTCTTTCTAGTGCATCAGTTGAGAATTTTTTTTAAAATGATTCTTTCAGCTCCAGGCAGCAGTGTTCAGACTTACAGCAGAGAAACTTAGGACACTGGGGCAGGAATCTTGAAGTGAGAAAAAAATAGAAAACACTAGGAAAATTCATGAAGTTATCAATATTATTGATATTCATTTCACAATGTTCCCTTTTTCAGTGCTGTGTTGTTTTGAACAGAAGGCATTAAACCCGGATATTTATTTATTTATTTATTGCTTTATAGTGCTGGAGAAGAAGGGCAAGTTTGTCTTACGCTTTTAGCTTTCAGAATAGAAAAGTACATTCTCCACAACATAAAAATATTGACAGACAGAAAGGTAAAGGTAGGGTGTTTGGGAAGATCAATAAGTCAGTATGTCTCAGAAAACACAAATGAGGCATTCTGAACCCTCCCACCCAGGGATATGGGAAGAATATGTCATGTACATTTACACAATTTTCCACATCCTAGAGATGACATTCCCTGTGGGACACTTGCAGATGTTTTCCTCCTCATCAGGTCTTTTATTAATATATTGCTACATAGCCATATCCAACTGCATGTGCTGCGTAAGAGGTTTGAATTGTGCACATATTTATTTGGGGTGATTAGAACATACTGTGAGGGGGAGTGGATCATCTAGGGTGAGTACAATTTTTGAACTAGTAGCAGAACTTCTTCTCTATTTTTTGCCTTCAGTACACATTCAGAGAAACAATAACAGCATTGTAATGAGCTGATTATGTGAAGCCTCAACCTTGTCTGAAGCTTTGGTCCCAGAACAAAACCAGTGTGGTTCCAAAGCAGTAGAAAAGAAGGCAGGTAGATAGGTTTAAATCTAAAGTCAATGACATTGCTACATCAACTAAAACAATAATCAACAGTCACATTAAAAGCATAACCTACAAGAGTGCAAACAGAAAAACAAGAGCCCCAGGGACACTCATCAAGCTGAAGCAGATATACCCCCAAAGATGGAATTGTGAAAGAGGATCTTCAAGAAATAGATATTACCTTACCCACGTCATTTATTGAACCAGTCTTGAGGAGATTATTTTTGTGAGATCTAAGTGTTGGAGAACAAACTCCATCAGTAGGTATTACCCAGGGCTGTTTTGAAAGATGGGCAATTTAAAAGGATCCAGGACCTCCTGAGGTCTCTTCCAGCCCTATGATTCTATGACTCTGGGCCACCATTGTTATTACTGTGGGTGTGTCTAAACTACACCCCTCTGCTGACAGAGGGATGTAGATTAGGCACATCACTATTGCAAATGAAGCGGGGATTTAAATAGCCCGCGCTTCATTTGAATAAAAATGGCCGCCGCTTTTTGCTGACGCGCACTTTGCGGCAAAAAGCGCCAGTCTAGACGGGGATCGGTCGACAGTGAAAGCCTTTTCCGACCGATCCCTTATGCCTTGTGCAACAAGGTTTACAGGATTGGTCGGAAAAGGCTTTCCTTGTCAACTGATCCCCATCTAGACTGCTGCTTTTTGCCGGCAAAGGGCCACATTGGCAAAAAGTGGTGGCCATTTTTATTCAAATGAAACGCAGGATATTTAAATCCCCGCTTCATTTGCAATAGTGATGTGCCTAACCTACATCCCTCTGTCGGCAGAGGGGTGTAGTTTAGACACACCCAGTGGCACCAGCAGCAGTTGGAGTCCTGGCTGAAGCTTTTCTGGTATGGTCGGGCAGCTCTGGGGGTTAGCTGGGGGAGGCTAGCTCCTAACTCCACCCCTTCCTCCTGGGTGGGGACCCTTATGGGGGCCCCACAGCCAAGCTCCCCCCATCCCAATTGTCCAGGGCCTGGTGAAGTCTGTCAACACTTTCCAGCCCTGGAATTAGCAGCAGGTCAAACAATAGGCCAATGCTTAGCTCAAGGCACTATGTAACAATGTCTTACTCTCAGTTAATACTAAACAGGAAACTCAACGTGAAAATGACAAACCAGGCATAAGTATTTTTATCTGTTGTTACTGGGTTGTATTAGGCCCAATGGCATCTTCACTCAGGTTTGTTTTATCACCAGATTACTTTGGTTTTTTTTAAAGAAATATAACAATATGTAAAATATGATAGAGATACTATAGTTTCAAATAATGCATCTTGGAAGCACGTGCTTTTCATATTTTCACTGCCTCAGGATGCGGTGCACTATTGGTCTTTGAAAGGTGCTGTGAAATGAAAGGTTGGTGTCAGAGCTCTTGCTTTATAAGAGAGTGGAGTACTACTATTACTCATTATTCATAGAATCATAGAACACTAGAACTGGAAGGGACCTCGAGAGGTCATCGAGTCCAGTCCCTGCCCTCACGGCAGGGCCAAACACTGTCTAGATCAGTGGTCTCCAACCTTTTTAACCATAAGATCACTTTTTAAATTTAAGTGCAATGTAAGATCTGCCTCAAACCCAAATACCCTTGCCCACTTCCTGAGGCTCCACCTCTTCTCCAAGTCCTCACCCTGATCACTCCATTCCTCTTTCTTCCCCATCCTCACTCGCTTTCACCAGCTTAAGGTAGTGGGTTGGGGTGCAGGCTCTGGTCTTGGGCCAAGGAGACTGGAGTGTGGGAAGGGCTCCAGGTTTAGCCAAGGGTGGAGGATTAGGGTCCAGGAGGGGTTTCAGGGTGCAAGCTCTGGGAAGGAGTTTGGGTGCAGGGGGACTCATGTCTGGGGCAGGAGGCTGGGTGTAGGAGGAGGTTCAGGGTTGGGACAGGGGTTCAAGAAACAAGCTCTGGATGGGCACCATTTATCTGAGATGGCTTCCAGGTGGTGGAGCAGTGGGGCTAAGGCAGGCTTACTCCTGCCCTGGTCCTGCACCACTCCTGAAAGCAGCTGTAATGTACAGCCATGGCTCCATGTGCTGCTCCTCATCTAAAGGCACTGAGACCATAGTTTCTACTGGCTATGGTTCCCCGTTATTGATCAATGGGAGCTGCAGGATTGGTATCTGCAGGCAAGAATAGTATGTGGAGACCTCCTGCTCTACCTTTTCCGGGGGGCTGCAGGGACATGCCAGCCACTTCCAGGAGCAGCAATTACCAGAGAGATAATTACTCCAGCCACAACAGGTTAGGCATTTTAGAACTCACTACTCAAATAATTAAATTTAAGCATAAAAGAGAAATGAAAATTATGAAATGCACAGACCAGTCCAAAGTCAAAACTAACACAATTTGCAAGCAGTAAAAGGAGTAACAACAACCCCCCCCCCCATATGTGTTGGGTCAGGAGATGAGAGTGAAGGACAGTTTGTGTTTGTGAGAATGACAGAGACACACACACTGTATGAAAGTGACAGAGATTTGCATTGCCAAGCTCCCTCCATCCTCTTTTCTCTGTGTGTAGACAGGGTACAGAAGTGGGGAGAGGAGGGATACCCTGATGTCAGACCCCCCCCACCCCTTCTCCCTCCCGCACCCTGCACAGCAAGCAGGAGGCTCTCAAGGAGGCAGCTCTAAGGCAGAGGGCAGGAGCAGCATGACAGTGGGGTGGGGGGGAGGGGCAAATGAAGTGCCAGCACTTGATAGCTTCCTGGCCAAACCAGTCAAGATCACCTGTCAGAGGCTCCAAGATCTACCGGTAGATCCTGATCTACTGGTTGGTGACCACTGGTCTAGATCATGCCTGACAGCTGTCTATCTAACCTGCTCCAGTGATTGAGATTCCACAACCCCCCTAGACAATTTATTTCAGTGTTTAACCACCCTGACAGGCAGGAAGTTTTTCCTGATGTCCAACCTAAACCTCCCTTGCTGCAGTTTAAGCCCATTGCTTCTTGTCCTATCCTCAGAGGCTAAAGAGAAATTTTTTTCTCCCTCCTCCTTGTAACACCCTTTTAGATACTTGAAAACCTCTATAATGTTCCCTCTCAGTCTTCTCTTTTCTAAACTAAAGAAGCCCAGTTTTTTCAGTCTTCCCAATTTTTCCATATCTTTCTTGAAATGTGGTGCCCAGAACTGGACCCAATACTCCAATTGAGGCCTAATCCGCACAGAGTAGAGTGGAAGAATGACTTCTTGTGTCTTGCTCACAACACTCCTGTTAAATGCATCCCAGAATCATGTTTGCTTTTTATGCACCAGTGTCACACTGTTGACTCATGTTTAACTTGTCTTCCACTATGACCCCTAGATTTGTTTTTAAGCAGTGCTCCTTCCTAGACAATCACTTCCCATTCTGTATGTGTGAAACTGATTGTTCCTTCCTAAAAGGAGTACTTTGCATTTGTCCTAATTAAACCTCATCCTGTTTACCTGAGACGATTTCTCTAGTTTGTCCAGATCATTTTGATTTTGACCATATCCTCCAAAGCACTTGCAACCCCTCCCAGCTTAGTATCATCTGCAAACTTAATTGTACTCTCTATGCCACCATCTAAATCATTGATGAAGATATTGAACAGAACCACCCTGTAAGAGTTCTCACTCAGTCCTGAGCCCCTGCCCAGTGCTCAGGCCTGTACTTCCTAGACCAACGGCCCCTTTAAGACCAGGGGCCTGAAGTCAGGAAGGCAAATAAACAGCTCTTGAAGTCAAAATGGTGGCCCAGGACCTGGTTCAGGGTGGGGCAGGCAAAAAAACGGTTCCCAAAGTCAAAATGGTGGCCCTGACCCAGGTTCAGGGCGGGACAGGCAAACAAAAAGCTTTCAAAGTAAAAATGGTGGCCCTGGCTCTGGTTCAGGATGGGGCAGGCAAACAAACAGTTCCCAAAGTCCGATGGCAGCCCGGGCCCTGGTTCAGGGTGGGGCAGGCCAACAAACAGCTTTCACAGCACAAGTGGGAGGGGGGAGACTGCCACCCAATATGGGGGTAGCAGGGGGGATGCAGGCCCTCCCTACTCCACCGCGTCCTGGCCCAGGGCCCTAGTAGTGGCTGCCTTGGCGTCCACTGGAGTCAGCAGGGAATCCTTTCCAAAGCATGCTGACACGCTTTAAAGGGTGATCAGGTCCATCCGACCATCATCTGCTTCCCCTGGACCACTTTCAGACTCCCCCTCAGTTTGTACTTGGCTCCCAGGCAGTGGCGAGTTCACAGGGTCTATATAGTCCAAGTTTAGGCATAGGGAGAAAAGGGCCTCCTCCTCAAGGCCTGGGCCAGTTGTCTGCCTCGGCCAGCTCCTCAGCATCTTCAGGGTAGGCCTCTGCTCCCTCTGACAGCTTGCCCCATACTGAGCTTCTGGGCTCAGTTTTATACTTCCTGCCCCTCCCCATGGCCTCTGTGGGGTTAAAGGGACAGGCTCCATTTCAGGCCACCCAGGCTCAGAGAGAGGTTCTTCCTCCTCAGGGTCAGTGAGCGGCCAGCCCTGCTCACTACACAGCCCTAAAACAGACCCCTGAGGAACCTCACTTGTTATGCCCTTCCAGCATGACTGTGAACCGTTAATAACTACTCTTTGAGAATGGTTATCCAGCTAATTATGCACCCACCTTATAGTAACCCCATCTAGATTGTATTTCCCTAGTTTATTGATAAAAAGGTCATGTGAGACCATGTCAAAATGCTTTATAAAAGTCTAGGTATACCACATCCACTGCTTCTTCCTTATCCACAACACTTGTTATCCTATCAAAGAAAGCAATCAGATAGGTAACAGCCAGCATGGATTTGTAAAGAACAAATCATGTGAAACCAATCACCTTATTTTTCTTCTAGATGTTTGCAAATGAATTCCTTAATTACTTCCTCCATTATCTTCCCTGGCACAGAAGTTAAACTGACTGGTATGTAGTTTCCTGGGTTGTTCTTATTTCCCTTTTTATAGATGGGCACTATATTTGCCCTTTTCCAGTCTTCTGGAATCTCTCCCGACTTCCATGATTTTTCAAAGATGACAGCTAAAGGCTGAGATACCTCCTCTATCAGCTCCTTGAGTATTCTAGGATGCATTTCAACAGGCCTTGGTGGATAGCAGACACCTAACTTTTCTAAGTAATTTTTAACTTGTTCTTTTATTTTAACTTCTAAACCTACCCCATTTCCACTAGCATTCACTATGTTAGGCATCCCATCACCATCCATCTTCTTGACAAAAAACCAAAACAAAGTCATTAAGCACCTCTGCCATTTCCAAGTTTCCTGTTATTGTTTCTCCCTCCTCACTGAGCAATGGGCCTGCTCCAAATATACTTGCAGAACATCTTCTACACAATTACTACTACTATTACTCATTATTCATTTTGAGGACAGGTTGAGGGTTATTTAGAAGAGACAGACATGCAGAAGTCCATGGGGACAGATCTAATGAATCCAAGGGTGATTAGAAAATTTGCAGATGTGACTGCTGAGCCATTGGTCATTATCTTTGACAACTCATGGCAACTGGGGAGGTCCCGGGCTGCTGGAAAAGGGCAAATGTAGTGCTCAACTTTTAAAAAAGGGAGACAAATCCAGGGAACTGCAGACCAGCAAGCCCCACTTCAGTCCCCAGGAAAACCATGAAACAGGTCCTCAAGGAATTCATTTTGAAACTCTTGGAAAAGCGGAAGGTGATCAAGAACAGTAACTACGGATTCATCAAGGGCAAGTCATGCCTGACCCAACATAATTGCCTTCTATGCATATGGGGAAAGTGATGGACGTGATGTAACTTGACTTTAACAGACCTTTTGATACAGTCTCCATCTGTGTCCTTACAAGCAAGTTAAAGACCTATGGCTTGGTTGAATGGGTTATAAGGTGCATGGAAGTTGGCTAGTTTGTCAGTTTCAATGGGTACCAATCACTGGCTTAATGTCTAGTTGGCAGCTGGTATCAAGGAGGTCCCAGAGGTTGGTCCTTGGTCTGGTTCTGTTCAACATCTTCTTTAAAGATTTAGATGATGGGGTGGATTATATCATCAGCCAGTTCATGGATGACCTTAAGATGGGAAAAGAAGTAGATAAGTTGAAGGGCAAGGATAAGTACAGAGTGATCTTGACAAATTGGACGATTAGGACAAAAGAAAGCTGATGAGGTTCAATAAGGACAAGTGAAGAATTTTGCACTTAGGACAGAAGAATTTGGGCTTTATTTAGTCTGCAGAGGAAAAGAGTGGCAAGGGGATTTGATAGCAGTGAAGGGGAAGCTCCAAAGAGGATGGAGAGAGGCTGTTCTCAGTGGTGACAGATGACAGAACAAGGAGCAATGGTCTCAAGTTGCAGTGGGGGAGGTCTAGGTAGGATATTTTAAAAACTATTTAACTAGGGAAGGAGGGGGTGGAATCTCCAACCTTAAAGGTTTTTAAGGCCATGCTTGGAAAAACCCTGAATGGGATGATTTAGTTGGGGGTTGGTCCCATTTGAACAGAAGGTGGGACTAGATGGCCTCCTGAGGTCTCTTCCAACCCTGATGTTCTATGAGTCTAAGTGCATGGGTTGAAAGTCTATTCAGTCAGCTAGTCACTGCTTTCACTCAGTCCATTTTATTTTCATTCATTTTTCATTCATGTGTTTCTGGTACACCAGTATCTATCACAGTACAAACCATAAGAAGCTACTTCTCCTATCCTGCAGACTTTAGGGGAGTGGAAAGGGTTTCTCTTCAGTGGCTTCATTCTTTTCTTTCTGAGAGATCTCTGAGTATTTAATGGGTAGTTATGAGCAATTGCTTCACTTTCTAAAGTGTTCTCAGTTGTAGAGTCCTATTGGCTGTCAGTTTGTTACCTATTCTGTTCAAATATATTTATGGAGTCACGAGGAAGGTTATAAAAGAGGCATGGTGCATGGTGTTTTCAGTATGCTGATGACACCTAACTATATTTCTCCATCTCATCTCATTTGGATGACACAGCTGAGCACCTCCAATGATGTCTAGCTGAGATTTGGGAATTGATAAGGGCAATTATGGTGATTCGGGGGATGTTGCTAGATGAGAGGGTGGAGGGAATAGAGTCCTCTTGATAGAGGGAATAGATTCATTAGTTATAAAGATTTATGATTCACCGGTGATTTTACACCCTGAGCAGCTGTTTGGTGATCATCTCATACAAGTAACCCAGGCAGCCTTATGCCATCTGTGTCTTGTTAGGGGACTACGACCAATTCTATAGAAGTGGATATTGCTTTCTTATCCAGGCTTTCATCACCTCAAGATTTAGACTATTGCAATATGCTGTACAGGGGGCTATACCCTAAAATCACTTGGAAACTAATACTGGTTCATAATGAAGGAGCTTGTTACTGAGTAGGGCTTCTCAGCGGGAGTACTACACCAGGGCTCAGGGATCTGAATTGGCTGCCCAATAATCTCCAGGTGTAGTTTAAGGAGTTGGTAATGAACCATAAAGTCTTACCTGGCCTATCTGAGAGATTACCTCTTTGCCCTTGCCATATTGCCATAGCTGTGATCAGCTGAGATGCCTGAGCTGGATGCCCACATTATAGAAAAGATGCCATGGCAGACAGGGCATTCTCTATGGGGTACGTCTAGACTACATGGCTCCGTCAACGGAGCCATGTAAAGTAGTTTACTCGGCATAGTCAATGAAGTGGGGATTTAAATAATCCCCACTTCATTAAAATAAAAATGGCTGCCGCACTGTGCCGACAATCAGCTGATCCGGCACAGCGCGGCAGTCTAGACGCGGCGCGGTCGACAAGGGGAAGTCTTTGTCGACCACTCCGGTAAACCTCGTTTCACAAGGGGTTGGGTAGATGTGCTAAAATTGATTTGGGAGCATTTTTTTAATTCTGAGAAATGTAGAAAAGAAATGTCAGAAATGTGAAATATGATGGTCAGGTTTGTATTGGCAGCAGCAGATCAAAAGCACTGGCTAAAGGAAGATGAGTCTTGAGTTTTCTTACACTTTTTTGGAGTGTCATACAAGACGATTCATGCATTACATCCTCTGAACACCGACTCAGACAAAACGTAATATCCAGCAGAAAGAGACATAAAATAGATAAGAGAATCACAAAAATTAGAGATAGAAAATATCTCTAGATCATCTAATCCATTCTCTTCTTCTTTAATCTATGTTGAAACATCTGAAGTGGTGCAGTTTACATCTTTTTTTCTTGGGAGACCATTTCACAGCCTAATAATTAAGATATTTAGCTGATATTTAGCCTAATTCTCTTCTAACTACTAATTCTAATTATATTCCCTTGCATCACCCCAAGTAATTCTTTCTCTTAGAAGTTTACACTCTTTAAATATGTGTAGATTGCTGTGATATCGCCCCTCCCCCGATTCCTTAGATATCATTTAGCCATATCTTGTACATTTATCTGTTTTACTATTGTCTGATGAATCAACCCTTAAGCCCTTCACTGAACTCCTACCAATTTGTCAATATCTTTCTGGTACTTAGTTTCTCAGAAGTGAATGCAATATTCCAAGTGCAGACACACCTGAAAAATACAGACAGGACCTGTTTTCTCACTGCCTTGGCAAAACATCCCAGAATTCCAAGATAAGCACAGGAACTAGCTGTACTGGGTGCTGCAGCCACTAGTTTTTTTGGGGGGTCCTGGCCACCAAAACGCATGCCCAGGGGCCAAGCACAGCCAGTCTTGCATGTAGGACCATATCTGAAAGACCCAAACTCACAGCTCTGATCCCTGCCCTGCATGTGGGGCTCTGCACACAGGATCCCAGTTCCCAGTGGCCCAATGCCCCAGGACTCAGTTCCTGGTTGCTACCAGCCGTGCACCCGGGGGTCTGTTAACAACAGCCTCATACATGGAGTCAGTAGGTGGGGTCCTGGCTGACACCAGCCCTGCACCATACACAGGTCCCAGCCTTGGCCCCCAAATCTCTGTTCACATTTTCTCTTTCAACCCCTTCCCTCCCCAGCCATGGCCCTAATCCTGGCCCAAGCTCTAGGGGAGAGGGGGCACACACAGGAGTATGGGGGGTTGAAGTTAACTGTTTGGGGTATGGACTCAGCTCAGTACTCCCAATGTAAAATATGTTCTAGCACCACTGAATTCCAGTGGTCTTCTTGCTGCTATATTATATTAGACAATGATATCTAAGTTGCTGCCCCTTAGATCTGTTTCTCTTGGTTTCTCTGTACCTCTGCTCTCTTGGTTTCTCTGTACCTTTGTATGTCTGCTTATTTTTATCACTATTTTTTCTAGACTAGTTTCCTCTAGACATATTATCTTGCATTTTTCTATGTTGAATATCATTTTCTGCCCCATGATTCTAATGACTCTTGATCCCCATATATTATTCCTTTCCCCAGAAGCATTTCCAACACCTGCCAGTTAGGCTCATCAGATTTTTATAATATGCTTTTTACTTCCTCTTCCTAATCATTAAAGACGATGTTCTAAAAATGAGATATAACACCTGTGGTGATCAGTGATCACTGAGTGTTTAAGGAGCTTGGAAGAGCTCTGCTTTATTCAGTCTCTGGTTCCAACTGGCTTTGCATAACAACAAGTGCTTCAAAAAGCCTTCCCCTAGGAAACTCAGCCCTGAAAGCAAAGCTCCTACTATCATAACACCAAGTCATTTTTCTGCTCTACTCTGTGTTGGAATGTTGTGTCCAGTTACGGGCACCATATTTCAGGAAAGATGTGGAAAAATTGATGAAAGTCCAGAGAAGAGCCATAAAAATGACTAAGGTCTAGAAAAACATGACCTTTTTGAGGAAAAAAACCTGGGTTTGTTTAGTCTGGAGAAGAGAAGACTTAGAGGGGACAGAATTACAGTTTTTAAATACATAAAATGTCATTACAAGAAGAAAGGAGACAATTTCTTCTGTTTAATTTCTGAGAATAGGACAAGAAGCAATGGGCTTAAATTGCAGCAAGGGAGTTTAGGATGGACAATAGGAAAAACTTCCTGTCAGGGTATTTAAGCACTGGAATGAATTGCTTAGAGAGATAGTAGAATTTTCATCATTGGAGATTTTTAAGAGCAGGTTAGACAAACACCTGTCAGGGACACACCAGTCCCCCAGGCATGGTGCGTAGGCCTGTCTCCATACTCTCGGAATGGGTGGGGACGCAGGCAGAAGGGGCATGGCCAAGAACAGCCTTCCTCAGTGCTGCCCAGACTGTGGTTCCCCTCCCTCCAGCCAAGGGCGGAGTTTCGGGAAGGTGGGGTGCAGCAGCTGTGCACAACAGGACACAGCTTACTTTTCATCCCATTCCCCAACTATCAGGGAGTGAGGGGAAAGTACTTGCATTCCATCGATGCCTCTCACTTCTGGCTGGTGAAGGGAAAGGGCAGAGGAGTAAATCATGGAATGCAAGTACTTTCCTCTCACTCCCTGATAGTCTGGGGAATAAGATAAAAATCAAGCTGTGTCCCGGTGTGCACAGCTGCTGCATCCCCTGACCTCCCAAGGCTCCGCCCTTGCCCCAGCACTGTCTGGAATGCTCTGCATGGCATCCCCGCCTCCCCACACAGCCCTAAGAGCTTCCCAGAGTATAACACGTGGTTCTCTGGTGGCAATTTGAAGAGTTTGGGGCTCTGGGCACCGCTACTGCCGGAGCCCTGGGCCCTTTTGAATCACTGGGCCCTGAAGCAATTGCTCCTTTTACCTCCCCCTGTTCATGGGCCTGGTCAGGGACATTTGAGATCAGCAATGCTCAAACTGTGGATCAGGACCCCAAAGTGGGTCACTACCGTGTTTTAATGGTGTCACCAAGGATGGCTTAATTTTTCTGGGGCCTGGGGCTGAAGTCAAAGTGTGAGTCCCGCTCCAGAGGCTGAAGCCCAAGCCCCACCTCCCAAGGCCAAAGTCCAAGGGCTTCAGCTCAGGTTATAGGCCTCCTGACCATGGCTGAAGAATTTGAGTTTCAGCTTTGGTTCCCCTGCCCGGAGCAGTTGGACTTGGGCTTTACTTTTACCTCCCCACCGCCCGAGCAGTGAGGCTTGGGGGGCTCTGGCTTTGGTCCTCCCTCCTGGAGCCATGAAGTAACTTTTATTGTCAGCAGAGCAGTTGCGGTAAAATGAGAACGCCGATCTAGATAATACTGAGTCCTACAATAACTGCAGGGAACTGGACTAGAAGATATCTCAAGGTCCTTTCCAGTCCTATGATTCTATGATCTCCAGTGAAACAGCTTCAACTGAAGAGCCATACTACTTTTTCATCTGCCTCTGAGACCTCTGCCTTACTCAGTGGACAGGATGGATGATGTTTATTCATGAGCAAAATTCATGATTTATACCATCTAAGAATCTGGTCTGATCGGCTTTCATTTTTCTGACCTATCATACTGTCTACCACTGTATTCCTTTCTTATTCCTCATCTGATTTCTGAAATACTTGATTAAGTATGAACTTTGGTATTGAGGTCCTTTCATGCTGGGCATTATGTCAAGTCAGCCCACAAAGTAAACCGCTGCTTAGCTTGTTACTTATGGGCTAACAAATGTCTATGGAAAGTTCCCCTTTCCTTCAGCTTTTAGCTCAGCTGCATTCTGTGTTCCCATTTGTTTCACATTGTGCAGCTAATAGAGCTTCTCCTCTACTGAATGTTTCCATCTTAAATTTAAATGGGATTAATGCTGTGAAAAGTTCTTTTTAAATGATTAGGTTAATAATCTGGAAATTATGGCTCCCCAAATAAAGCAGTGCAGCCAGCACAAATCCGAGTATTTGTCGCACTTCAGTGGAAACACACACACATATGTGTGTGTCTCTGTTTGTGTGTGTAAAAGTACAAGTTTCCCAGGTTTCTGTTTTAAGACATCCAAATCTGCTGCCCTAACTGTGATTTATTTTACCTGTGGAGATGTAGCAAATAGTGAACATGTACTCAATTGCAACAACAGCTGTCGATATTTTCAGGGATCACATCACAAGGTAGGTGCTCATCATAAATCCTGACTTAACTAAGAATTGGGTTATAGCTGAGTGGACATTTCCCATTATTGTTAATTTCTCATACATCTGAGCTTCTGGCTTCTTCAAACTCTATAAAAAACCCAACAGATCATATGTGCTGAAAGGTTCAATCTCTTGTGTTTTATTTTTATATTTAGTTGTGTTGCATTCAGTTTTTCTCCTGAGAAACCTTTCTTTGTTCAGAACACAATCTGTGATCCCTTTCAAGGGACATGATTTTCATACTGCATATATCTAAAATTAGACAGACTCCCACAAGCCAAATTGCTCCATTATCTCACATTTTGAACTCTGCTATTAATTTTTCTTTAGCATTTAATTGCAAATCATGTGAAACATCACAGGTACCTTTTCTAGATTAGTATAAATGGGAAACTATAGATAATGTATGGAGAGATACAGGATTTAAAACCTTCACCTTGCATTTTCCTATCCAGGACTGATAATAGCCAAGGTAATGATACCCTCAGTTTTGGGCTCTGTCTACACTGCAGAGCTTTTCCAGGATCCCGGAAAAGCTCTGCCGCATCCCAGGAATGTGTGTGATTTTCTGAAATTTTTTTTGGAAAAGCAGACATTTTTTCAGCATCCCTGTAAATCTCATTCTACGAGGAAGAAGGGATGTTCCAAAAGAGGGTTTTTTTCCAACATTTGGCCCCCTGTAGATGAGCCAAATGTTGGAAAAGCCTCTTTCAGAAGAAAAGCGGAAAAAGATACGGAAATTGCAGTTCACAATTTGCGTATCTTTTTCCAACTTTTCCTTGCAGTGTAGACATAGCCTTGGAAAGGGCAGGAAGAGACACTAATCTCTGGAGGATCCACCACTTCAGCTCGGACTGCAGAGAAAAGATTTACATTTGATCTTCTATAAAACATGTTGAAAATATAAATCCAGCTACCATCCAGCAATATTTACTATCCCAGCAAGATGGAAGACAGGCCAGAAAAGCTCAGGGAACTGGTAATGTGGTACAGAAACTTTCAACACTAAAGGTAACTATTCAAATCTAGCTCAGGTAAATAGTGACAGTAAGTCATTTTAGTCAGAATAGTTGTTAGGAGGCTTACATGAAATAAGTTGATGATTTCAATATGCTTTTTGGTACTGATGAAATTAAACAGGATATGAGAACCATCGTATAGCATGGCCAAAGCAACATACAAGAAGGATTTAGCATTTAATCCTGCAATGTATTCAGGACTTCCGGCCCCAGTATAGCAAGTAATTAACTGTAAGAACACAAGATTACTCATACATTTTGCAAGAATCATCCAATTCTATAGTATTTAAGAGAACGTCTATAGAAGCCTAGTACATTTCTGTAGCAACTCATTATCATGAGACCCATTAAATTTGATAGAAACAGCTCATGAAAAAGTGTGCAGCTGGAATAATGGAAGATACCTTTCATTTATATTAGTCATTTTAAATAATTGATAATAAATGAATAGCACAAAAACTTATATTATGTTAGTAATATAAGAAATTGAATGAGAAATTCTCTTAATTATTTTTAAAATTATTTTTAAAATATCAAATTGATTGTGTATATATAAGGTATAAAAATACATCTTTGGAATTTCCATTCAGGATCAGCATGTTCTTGAAACACAGACATTTGTATTCATCATGGAAGAGAATCTAAGCAATGCCTCTAACTGTATAGCACCTGCTGTTTAAAGATCTCAGTCTCAGACTTTTAAAGAAGCCTGTTTTCCTTTTAAAAGACAAATAATCATTTGATAAAAATAATCCTTCACTGGTTTAAGACTCATTGCAAAAACAAACAAGTCATATTTTCAATGAACCACTGTCCTTTAGAACCATTCCTAGGAAAGCTAAAACAAATAAGTGTAAAAGTAAACAGCTCAACCATGGTTTGCATTTAAACATTTGGAAATGAACTATAGATCCAGCTGTTATTTTCAGTGCAAGTAAACTTATTCCCATTTAATTATTCTTCTTTATATTCAGCTTCAAATTATTACTATAAATGAATTAACACTGACTAAAGCAACTATTAAAATGATTACTAGTGAAAATAGTAAAATCTGTCACTACCTCTAGTGTCCAGCTTCATCTGTCAAAATCTTGTCAATGCTTAATTATTCTAATTGGAGGTATGACCTCAGTAGATCTTGTTGCCTGATCCACTAATTGTGCATTAATTAAGAATTCTCAGTTAACACTCCGAGCTTTGGTATATTCTCCACCCAAGATAAGGTCAGAATTATTGTTCACTTGGGAACCTAGATGTTAATGTTTGCAAAACTTAGTCTTAGAAAAACCTTTTGAAATGCAATAGTTTTATTAACATAAAGTCACAAACATTATTAACATTAATGAAAAGTCACAAACACTGTAATCCAGCAAGGTAGATAGAGATAATACAGACCCTATCTATATATTCATACTATCCTTTTAAAAAATACCTGAAGTGTGAGTCATCACCCTCACCAACGGTCATAATGCTGACATATCCCAAAAGTTACATCTCCTAAGGCATATAGGCCAGGTTACAACTTTTACAATGTGTTATGTTGACAGTTACTATGCCTGAGGCTTATTCATTAAGGGTATGTCTACACTAGCCCCCTAGATCGATCTAGGGAGGCTAATGAGGGCGACCGAAATTGCAAATGAAGCGCAGGATTTAAATATCCTGCGCTTGATTTGCATGTTCCCGGCCGGTCGCCATTTTAGAAATTGACTAGCCCGAAGTAAGTGCCCGCGTCTACACTCGGCAGTGAATCGGGATTCCGAAATAAAGCCCTAACTCGAATTAGGTGGTACTCCCCTTCCAATGAGGTTTATCAGCTAATTTGAGTTAGGGCTGTGCTGTTATTTAGCTCTAATTTACCCCTAAATGTCTTCTAAGATCCCAGTAAGCAGTGGAAATGTTGGTAATGCTGCTAGACAATGTTGACCTCCTGTGGTTCGGCAAATCCTCTGATTCGGCGCTGGTCAAACCCCAAGGGTTCTGGACTAGAGAGGTTCAACCTGTATCACTCAGGCTATGTCTAGACATCAGGCTTCTTTTGGAAGAAGCTTGTCTGGAAGAGATCTTCTGAAAAAACTTCTTCCAAAAGAGAGTGTCCACACTGCAAAAGAGCATCGAAAAAGCGATCTGGTTTTTCAAAAGATAGCGTCCACACTGAATGGATGCTATCTCACATTTAAGATGTGATTACTATGGACGGAGTGGCCACCAGGGCACCTATGCTTTTTCCTCTTTCCTCTTATTTCGAAAGAACTCCCTCTTCCCCATGCACACATGCCTTTTTTGGAGCATTTTCCGAAAGAGCTCTTTCGGAAAAAGGCTTCTTCCTCATAGAATGAGGATTACCAATGTCAGAAAACCCCTCTGTTTTTTTGATTTTCTTTTGGAAGAATGTGATTGCAGTGTGGATGTAATTGAAGTTTTTTTTGGAAAACCCTCAGTCACCATTACAGCTTTTGGTTAGCACATTGCTGAATCTCTGCCTGCAAAATCCCCTAAATATTGCATCCAGCTTTAACTGGTACATTGCAGTGTATATTTCCTAATTATCACCAGTTTTTTTACAAACTTACTTCATGAAGCATTCTGTCTTTTGATATCTTGTGATTTCAGGTCATGGCTATGTTATGATTAGTTGTGCTCTAGGGTCACTTACTGGATAGGGGGCTGAGGACTTGTTTGGCTGTACTGAATATCTTATAGAACTGAGGCCTCTACGGTTTTGCATTATTTCCTTAATCCATAAAAAAAGGAGGTTGGGGCTGTAAGAAATAACTAAGTGCATACATACATGTACTATTATTACTAATAATATTCTTAGTATGACCGGAAAACGTCAAACTAAGCACACTTATACTGTCCCAGTCTCAAAATGCTATGATATACCATCAGTTCACTAATTGAACCACAAATACAGGCTGAAATTATATAACTCCAGAGGCAGAAACAAAATGAAAAAGAATGAACTGTTAGAGGCACTTTTTTTTGGTCTTGGGAAGTTTTGCTGAATTACTACAGTACCATAGTCTGTTGTTCAAAGCAACAGTGTTAATGGATGCTGTTTCAAAAATCAGATGATTTAATACAACTTTTTGTTTTGGTAGAAAAGGAAAGCAAATGAACCTGGCATATATAATATTAAGCCTAATTTCCTCAAAATATTTCACATGTAGATCTCTTCTTTAACTCTCCTGTGTCATAATAAAAAAGAGACCTCCCCTTTCAAGATTTTTGCTTTTTCATTGACTTCTTTGATAAAGTCAAATGTTTCTCATATTAAATTCTATTGAATGAAGGAAATGCAATATATTTCAATTATAGTTGGGCTAATCTCTCTGCCAAATTTACTGGCCTGTGTAAAAGTCTGATGAGAGCATGGGATGAAATTGATAAAATTAGACATCTTTGGCTGAGTTGTTCACATCAGAATTAGAAGTTCAGATGACAAAACTAATTTAAAGAATGGACCTTGCTGATTCCTACTTTATAGCAATATAAATGCCACCAAGAGTCAGTCCTGATGGATGACAGCATTATGAAAATACAGCAAATGGGAGACCAACAGGGTCCATTTCTAAATTAGATTTATAAATTCAGCCATATGAGAACAAGCTATGTAGCTGGCGCCACATCAGGAAACGGTCCACATTAGAAAAAAAATGTGATCATGACATTTCTCCCCTGTATTAAATTATCACATGAATTTCACTCACCAGCTTTCACCTTTGTTTCCATAGACAAAGCCAGTGGCTGAGGTACTGTGAAAGTCATTCCTTATCCAGAAAGAACCAGTTCTCAGAATAATTATATGAAAGGCCCAAATTAATGCATGAAATGCATTAAAGTGTGGGCAAAGATAGACAGAACTGTTTTTCTGCCCATTCATACTAACAGAACATATTTTATTAATCCATTACTAAAAAATGAAACAAATAGCTTGAACAGAAAACTGACTGAAGTAGTATATGATTATATATATCATGAGTGGTCTCATGATGTGATTCTTTATATAGGCTGGGCATGCAACTGTGGAAGAAGGGGTGGTTCCTCTGCTGTCACTGGTAGCTGAGAGCTCTGAGGTGCCCCCACTGCCTATGTCAGCTGGGAGCTCTGGGGGGACCCTGCTAGCTGCATCCTCTGTAATCTCCCTGAAGAAACTCATAGGGTATGTCTACACTACAGCGTTATTTCAAAATAGTTATTTCGAAATAAGATATTTTGAAATAATGCGTCTACACACAAAATGCATTTCGAAATAGCATTTGGCTATTTTGAAATAGTGCGTCCACACTGAGTGGATGCTGAATCACATTTAAGGCTGGCCGGAACCAGGTCCGGCAGGGCATCAGGTCAGGAGTTACTTTGTGTGGCTGCTGCCTGAGGCTGACGCCTGTGCTTAAAGGGACTCCCCCTTGGACAGCCGGTTCTCAGCTTTCCCTGCTTGCTTGCCTACCTTGCTGAGGGACAGCAAAGCATTTTGTCTCTGCATGCTCTGGTTGCCCTCACTCACAGCACTCTGCAACATGGAGCCAGAGCTGCCCTGGGAACTCTGGTGCTTCTCGTGGATGCATTGCTGAGAGCCTGGCTGCACTTTCTGCAGGCTGCCATCCGGGAGGTCCATCGGGGGGCTGTCAGTATCCAGGAGGCCCTGTGGGAGAGCTTTCATCCTGAGAAGCACTAAGAGCCTCCCTGGTCTGCCCCACTGGGGGCTTGTGCCTCATTCCTCCCTCACGTCCTTCCACTTACCCCTCCCTAACCCCCCTTCCTGATGTCAAATAAAATACATATATTTTCATGAACACAAACTCTCTTTATTTAACAAAAGTAGGGAGGGGGGAATGAAACTTTAGTGAGACTGGGGAAAGGAGGCGGGAGAGGGGAGAAGAGAGGGTGGGAGAGGGGAGGGGGAAACCTGGGAGGAGGGAGCTGGAAGGGGGAAGCAAGGGGAAGAAGGGTGAGGGGAAGTTCAGGCGCAGGGGTCTCTCTGGACCAGCTTGATTGTCATGCAAACCTGCTCCTGGGCTCGCATGTGGCCTTTGGTGGCCAGGCTGGCAGCTATCCTGCAATAGACGGCCACGTTCCCCCGTCTAGTGCGGAGATCATGGATGTTGGGGGCATCCCCCCAAACCATGATCTCCGCCTTGGATCAGAAAGCTGCCCGCCTTCTCCGAGCCCTGGCAGGCTGCTCTTGGGGAGCGGTGGAGGGCTGGCTGCCAGTGGCTTCCTGGCTCATGTTTTGGGGCCACTGGGTCGGGGCAGTGACTGCTGGCTCTGGGCTGGTAGGCTTGGAGCTGGCACAGGCACTGTGGCCCGAGTCCACCCCTTTAAGGGCTCCGGAGAGTGGGGGAGGGAGAGGAGTGTTCTTGGTTGAGGCCAGAGTGGCCATCAGGGTACACTGGGAAGAGCTGGAGGCCCCCTATTTCGAAATAAGTGTCTACACAGCACTTATTTCGAAATAGCTATTTCGAAATTGGCGTTATTCCTCATGGAATGAGGCTTGCCAATTTCAAAATAAGCCTGCTGCTATTTTGATTTAATTTTGAAATAGCAGTTGGCTTGTGTAGATGCTAGGAAAGTTGTTTCAAAATAACAGCTGTTATTTCGAAATAACTTTGATGTGTAGACATACCCGTAGCCTTAATCATAATGTGTATACACAAAGGGGCCACACTAATGTTCTTTAGGGAATCTTAATTCTGGACTCTCTAAACTTTTGAGTGACTTTTCATTCTTAAGGATTTTTTTGGTATAATATTTTGTGTGTGTGTAATTTCCCAATATTATTTTTTAAAAGTGCTCTGCAAAAACAGACTTTCCATCATAGGAATCAAACATATCCCCATACAAGACATCAGTAGCGTCAGCACCATTAGGGTGTGTCTAACACAGCACTGTTATTTCAGAATTATGGCAGTTATTTTGAAATAATGCAAGCATGCACCGAAATAAAGCACCGAAATTCCGGTATTTCAAAATAATTTTGAAATAACACAAGGCTTATTTCGAAATCTGTAAATCTCATTCCACAAGGAATAATGCGTATTCCAAAATAGCTATTTCAGAATAGCACTAGATAGTCCTCTGCTGCTATTTCGAAATAGCCCTTCCCCTGGGCCATTCAAAGTAATTACTCCCCAGTGCCTCTTGGGGCTCTAAATCGAGGTAGCATGTCCACATTAGGGAAGGCTGCCTCAGATTAATTTTGAGGCTTCTCTGTAGTGTAGACGTGCTATTTTTCTAAATAAGCTATTTCAGAAAAAAAAAAATCCGAAATAGCTTATTTCAAAATAAGAGTGCTGTGTAGACGCATCCTTAGAGTCACAGCATAGTTCTCTGCCATTGGAGCTAATGGTAGAAGTGGGAGGTTGTTTTCTTGTATGTGGCCAAAAATTAGATGGGATTAGACACATACTTCTCCATTTGTATTCACAAATATTTGCAGAGACAAGAAGAATTCTGGAATTCAGGACTCTAAGGTACAATTCCAGGTTTTGGAGGAGAATGTGCTCACATACTTATAGATCTCTCTGCCTTCTAGCCTATACCCTTTTCTCCATGCCCTTGCACTTTTTCATCTGAATCAGGAGGGTCTTTGTCCTTCTCATTGCCTGGGTGTCTGTACATAAGCAATGCTCTGAGTTCCAATGTTTGGAACTACAGCAGCCCCTGGTAGCTGGGAAAAGCAACTATAAGGAAAGATTTATTTAGGCCCAGCAACTCTGGGATGAAGCATATGTAGATGAAGATGGATTTTTCAGAGAATTTAGCTGCCAAATTGTAACAGGTCTATACTGAGCGGCTGCGTCTAGACTGGCAAGATTTTGCGCAAAAGCAGCCGCTTTTGCACAAAAACTTGCCAGCTGTCTACACTGGCCGCTTGAATTTGCGCAAGAGCACTGACTTTGTAATGTACAAAATCAGTGCTTCTTGCAAAATACAATGACGCTCCCGTTTGGGCAAAAGCCCTCTTGCGCAAATGTATTTGCGCAAAGGGCCAGTGTAGACAGCTAAAAAGTGTTTTTGCAAAAAAGCCCCGATGGCGGCGGTGATCGGGCTCTCTTATAAAACGCGTCTAGATTAACACGACGCTTTTCCGCATAAAAAGTGCTTTTGCGCAAAAGCATCCGTGCCAATCTAGACACTCTTTTCCGCAAATGCTTTTAACAGAAAAACTTTTCCGTTAAAATCATTTGCGGAAAATCATGCCAGTCTAGACCTAGCCAGCATGTATTCACTGAAATTTTCAAAGTCTTGTAACCTGGTCAAACTTGGGTGTGTTTTGTGACAGCATAAATGCCCCTAGGCTTACCTCTCTGCCAAAGAGCAAGTTTCTGCTCCAAAGTAATTCTAGATGCTGTAGGTTGAGGTTGTTATTAAAGACTAAATACAAACTTGGAAAGCAAGCGTAAGAGCAAATGATTTTCAAACTTTTTTGTTTTAAAATATCAATGCAGGTGCAATTTTAAAATGTTACACATACAGAATCTTAAACACTTTTTTTACAAAAGCTTTGCATTTCACTTAAAAATTTTATATACAGCTTGTCAAGTTCCTGGATCTATATTTTCCACACATATTTTTCAATAAAATTCTGTTATGTGTGGATGTATAAAATGGCTATTACATATATGAAACTCATAGAAAGCAAGAGAAAGAGTGAGAAAAAGACATTCTCTGATTGGAATGTATATTAATATGTATATTAATGCTTTGGCAAAGAATCTGAACCTGATAACTTTTCTGAATTCCAGTAAAACACCCAGCCTAAGAGTGCTTCAGCATTTCATAATTTAAGCAGATTTACAACAACAAACCCAGGCTTTTGAAATTGAAATACATATCTGGTTTTGATTGTCATTCCCTTATAATGAAGAACATATACTACTTCCCACTGGCATGATTTTTAACACAGGCATGAGAAGGAGCATAAAATGTGAAACAGGCTATTTTCATAAAAAGAATTATGGGTTAAAACAGTATATGATGCAGAATGAAATTTTCCTCCCCTCTCAATAATCAAATGCACAACATAATGCATCTTTTTCTCCTTTTTTTCTCTGTACTGTAAAGAGGACGTTATCCAAATTGTTGTTGGTCAGGTTAGCCTTTCATTGTAATGAACGTGCTTAAAAATTCAGCTTGTTGTATTAGCTATGCATTTTTTTAAATCACTTTACATTGTACTGTATAGGTATTTGTTCCACATTAGTCCTACCATAAAACTGTAAAACTTGAGAGGAATCACGAGAAGTGCAAATATCAGTTTTATATTCCCTCATTCCTAAGGTTGGGCAGAGGCTGGTCAGCCTCAGGGTTACTCTAATTTATGTCCTCCTACCAACATCCCCAAGGAACACTAAAAACCTTTCTTAACCTCTTTTAAAGCAGGACAGTACCTATGGGTGAGAATTAGGCAGAGCACAATAATGTCCCCTGTAGTGTGCCATGCCCTAATAAGCCAGAAACTTTAACATATGCTTCAGAGTTTAAGAGGCAAATGAGAAAAACCTGGAATTTTGGTGAATGAGAAACAGAGCTGGAGGAATAAAAAGGGGGCCCTTAAAATATAGGTAGGCCCCTTCAATATATCTTCAGTAATTTGGATTATGATAGGCCCAGAATATCAAAAAAGTGTGCTTCAAGCAATGGGATGAAAACCACTATCAGCAACTCCATTCCTCTCATGCAATGCAAGTCCTTAAAACAAAGGTAAATCTTGTCTTTGTGGGAGATAGAACTGTCTTTGGGGTTGGTCTGAGAGAGTGGAATGAACTCTCCCAGGGACAAGGACCCTCATAAATCTTATTTCCTTCCAATGCAAGTGCAAGGTGCATTTCTCTAACATATATGTGTACTCACATGTGTGTATTAAAGAAAAGGAAAACAAAAACCAAAAACCCACCTGCCAAAAGAAGACACTTCACTGCACAGGAGAAGAACAGGGGAAAACAAATCTGTGGCAGAGGTGTAGTCATATCATTTAATACACTTCTAGAAGGTGCTCAGATACTACAGTGGTGAGTGTGGTTTAAGAAGGTATACAGACTAGAATGGTAATTGGAGATTTTTGGTTTCTGAACAGTTCTTTATCCTTAATTAGTTTATTCTTTTCTTTCTTTCCTCTACTACACACTTAAGTTTTGGGAAATTATCTTATACCATGCAAGTAATGTTTTATTAATTTTAATTTGTTCTGTCAATTGATCAACTTATGATTGAATATGTTATCTACTGTTCTTGCTTTAAATCCTACTGTTGCCAAGGAATAAAAACTATTTTTCAAAGACATACCATATATTTGTGTATGGGCACAAGGAGCAAGATCCTCAAGTACACACTCTTGGCACACTGAGGCTGTGTCTACATTGGCACCCTTTTTGGAAAAAGGGATGCTAATGAGACCAGTCGCAATTGCAAATCAGATTTAAATATCCCAGCGGTATTTATTACATAACTGCCGCTTTTTCCGGCTCGGGCTTTGCGGAAAAAGCGCCAGTCTAAACGAGGACCTTGCGGAAAATAAACCCTTTTCCGCAAGATCCTACTTGCAAGTAGGAATAAGAGATCTTGCGGAAAAGGGTTTATTTTCCGCGGGTCCCGTCTGAGACTGGCGCTTTTTCGGCAAAGCCCGAGCAACGGCAGCATGTAATCAAATACCGGGGATATTTAAATCCCAGCCAATTTGATGCGACTGGTCTCATTAGCATCCCTTTTTCGAAAAAGGGTGCCAATGTAGACACAGCCTGAGGGAAGAGGTGATGTAGGTTACTTGTTACCATTTCCCTCTCCCCTTCATTGAACTTGCTCTGGGGAGCATCTAGGGCCCAGAAAGAATGGCTTGCTGGCTCAGGATCACCAAAGTAAAGCATATTTTTGGCATTTCCCCTCCCATTCCATAATGGTCCCCAATATCCCTTCGCAAGAATGGAGGGCATAGGGCTTTGTGTGCTACTTGTAGATATCTTTTTTTTCCTATACCACCTCTTTCCCCCAAGAGGGTTTAAGTGGGATATGAACAGTGTTCACACCTTATGCTGGCTCTTTGCACAGAGGTGAATTTCAATTGTTATAAATAATTAGATGATAACTGTGTTGTAGGCACATGGGACACTTAAATCTTCAGGGCTGTCAATCCAATACCTTTCATTCCAAATATGTGAGGATGAAGCTGTGTGCAAACCAGATTTGCTTGTGCAGTTGTCACAACTGTACTCATAAATAGGGAAAACATATTTAAAAACAGGGAGGGTTAGATTGTGAATGCACAGCTGTGTCTCTACCTTTTAAACATACAGCTTTTCCTTAGCACTGGATTTTTGTTTGTATTTAGAGTTCAGGAAATACTGATGATGACTTTATTGGAAAGGGAAATAAGTCCTCTGCGTCTATGCAGCACAATAAAAGGGAAACTCAGCTGTAGTGAGACTTTGTCTCCATATCCTGTAAATATGCCTCAGCCACACAGAGGAGGGGCTGCTTGTGTGTTTTAAAGCTTAGTCTCCATGCTCTTGCAATCCATGTCCTTTTTGCTGAGGGTGCCAGCAAGGCTACTTATTAGTCTCAGTTATACTGGTCATAGTTGTCTTCTAGCATCCAAACTAAGCCTCCCCAGACTTTTTCCATAGTCACACTAACTGGGGCTGGTCTCAAAACCATGGCCTAAAGGTAATTATAACTTTATGGTCTCTAGCCATCAAGTCCCCAATTATTTTTTATTGGAAAACAAAGCAATAGTGATATTAATGCCAGTTCTTTTCAAACCATGGAGGAAACAAACCTTAAGCAACAGAGAGATTTAAATACTAAAGCATTCCTTGACCATGTCCTTTTAATCTTTTACCTTCAAGAACCCTTTCTGATACTATCACACTCAGTCTTCCAGTGACTGCTTATAGCATTCTTCAAAACCTGTCTTACAAATCATAAAATGCCAGCAAATCTTGCAACCTTGACATAAAAATTCAACCAATAAGAGAAATGAGGAAAGATACATTTTAACTCTCTCATAATCACACTTGATTAAAAAATGGAAGGCCAGATTCATCACTGGCTGAGCACAGAGAAAGCAACCAGCTTTGAGAGATTTTGGTAGGTTCAGCTTGCTCCTATGATACTTTCCTTATAAACCCAGGGTGGGGGTTATAACAGAGGTGTGTCATAATGTGGCCAGAGTGCACAGTGCTTTCTCTATCTCCAGCTGGTGTACAGTTTCTTTGGGGCTACTGCCAGTTGGCCTAGGTGAGAGTCTAACTTACACTGAGCCTGGGGCTATGAGAGGAGTGGAACTAAGCAGAGAACTGGGGTAGTTGCCATAGGTTCCCTTATGGCACTCCTGCTCCCCGCTGCACTGAATGGAATATAGTCACAGCAGACAATCTGACCCGAGCATAATATCTGAAAATCTTCTGTACTGGGGTTTGATTAATCATTTTCCATCAGATTGCTACATGTTGAGATGACACAAAATGTTGTAGCCTACCTACCTATGTGAAACGTTTTATGTTCATCCTCATTTGTTGGGCGTGAAGGAGTAGAAAGTGTAGGAAACAATGAAGTGGACAATGACTCTCCTTTTATACATAGCACACAGGGAGAGAGACAAGCAGAGGACGTGCCTGTATCCCCACCATCATGACTGTATCTCCACATGATGCATCCCCATTTGCATCAGCTCAAGGAGAAGAATCAACACACACAGAGATCAGCCTGCATTGGGAATGCTTTCCCTGTGGACAAAAAGTGCAGGTTGCAACCTAAATGACATGGTCTAGTCCTATATTTGTACAGCAACTGAGATTCTTTCCTTTTTGTGTATAATATTGGGATCATGATGACAACCTGGGATTTTCTTTTCTTAAGACCCTAGCATGTTCACTACCTTTTCAAGACAACTTCATTGTAATGTGGGTGGCAGGACCTATGAGGTACTCTTTAGCGCAGTATTGTGTCCATACGTGCTTTTAATGTCTGCAAGCTCCTTTCATGAGCATTGTGACAAAGTTTGGAATATCCAGGAGGTTTGCCTCAATGCGAAACAAGTTTTACCACCACCAAAAAAACAAAAACAACAAAAAAAAAACCAACCAGCAAAAAATAAAGAATCTGAACTAAATTCAATGATGTACTGGGTGAGGGAGCAAGAGCTGAGAAACAAGGGCTTTCTTGCAATTTTAAAATCAATGAGTTGTTTGATTGGCAGCCAATTTAGCTCTTTTAAATTGGCGAAATGTATTTTCTCTAATAACTCTGACTCATTTGAAATTTAATAGTTTCTTCTTTACAATTTTTTAAGTGCCAGAATCGGATTTTAACAAAAGCTTTTGTTTGAAACTCACAGGAGCAGGTGCCTGACTCATTCTTTCCAGTTCTGCATCAAGGTTCAGCTAAATCCCACATTTTTTATTGAAGCAGAATTCCCATTGATCACATAATTTTGTCTGGGAAAGGATGCTGGGATGCAGCATGAGATAACTAGAACTTTCCAGGGTAAGTGATAAGGAAACCCCAGTTTGTGGGACAAAAAGTGAGACACAGGAGCTCAGTAACCTGCCCAGCAGTCTTTCCTCTAAGCACAGTAGAATACACTGTGAGCACGACTGACAAGTGTTTTCATTTCACCACTTGCTATTATTTTGTCTGTCTGTCATTAAACCCAATTACAAGGATTATTGGGTCATCTACTGTTAAATGTTACTTCAACTGTTAAATCCTTTGAATTGACTCCCAACATTTTGTGTGTGTGTAAATTACATATTCCATCTCAGGAGATTTTCTCAGTAAAACGACATTTAATTAAACAAACCAATTTTTAAAAAGGAGCCAGAAAAACCCAATTAATTTATTGAGAGGCAAGATTCCATGCTCCCACCTGTCCACCATTTCCCACAAGAGAGTCCAATTGCAATGTTGGACTGGATTTTTAAAAGAAGCTATAATTCAGAACATAATAATGCATCTTCGTTGCCCCAAATCAATGTCATACATTTGCTATATTTGTAGAAGATTGAACAGATTAAATCACTAATAAATATGCTTCTAATTACAGCTATTGGCTTGCTAGCGTAATCCACATACCTTCTGGGTGTGATTCACTGTCCCATGTAGTAGCACTTAGCCCACTTAGCCCTGGTCTACACTAGGGAGTTATTTTGAAATAGCCCCCAATTTTTTGAAATAATAAGCAGAGCATCCACACTACCAAGCCTGTTATTTCATAATAATGGGCTGGTTATTTCGAAATCTGTACTCCTGCTTTCCTCGGGGAATAACACTTATTTCAAAATCATTATTTCGAAATAGCGTTAGGATGGTAGTTCCAGTGCTGCTTATTCAAAATAATTGGCCTCTAGAGGCCTCTCACAGGTGCACTTCTGAGCACTCTGGCCACACCTGTCCTCATCCCCTCCTCATGCAGAGCTGAAAACTCCAGGCAGCAGAAGGACTTGTGCCACGTAGTGAGCTTTGCCAGCCCCGTGCCACACAGCAGCATAACAGGGAGCCATGAGTGACCCCAACACTCCCTCAGAGCCTCCTACAGCTGCCAGCACTGCTGCTGCTCCCTCGGCTGCCACTAGCGAGGGACACAGGAAAGCTCTGGCCTGGGCTGGTGCGGAGATCCTGGACCTTACTGAGGGGTGAGGAGACCAGAAATCTCTGCACCAGAAAGAGGAATGCGGATGTGTATGGCCAGATCATTGCTAGTCTGGCCGACAAAGGCCGCAACCAGACACTCGACCAGAGTTGCCATCCTGGGATGGGGGTTGTTCACCCCCCCATCATCGTGGTGTTTGGCCAGGACATGCCTGGGGTCAGCCTCCAAGAGGGTGGGGTTGTGGACGAGGAGGAGGAGGCCAGCTAGGTGACCATGCCCACCAGCCAGGACCTGCTCCTCACCTCCTCCTGGGATGTCTCCCAGGAGTTGGATGATCCCAGGGAAGGCACTTCAGGTGAGTTCTATAACTTTCCCTATCTACACATGGGGGCAGGCAATGGGTTGCAAGGGGCTGTGTGTGCCTCACTTAGCCTATTTGGCCTTGGGGCTGAACAACAGTCTGTGCACGTGGGTGTACATGGAGCACCAGTCTGAATCTCTCAGCCCCATAATACTCTCACACAGGAACCCATCTTTCCTTCTCATAAGGTTCCTGGAAAGGCCTCTGTGATGGAACACCTTCCCATGAAGGGAACCACTAAGGAGTCTGAGGTCATGGAACCACACAGCAGTGCCACACATAGCTCAGGGGCATGTCTGTACTTGGGCAGCATTCATTTTTGATCAAGCATGGCAATATGGAGAAGACTGATCCCATGCATAGGAACCTGCCAGCGGGAGGAAGAGGAGAACCCAGTAGCAGTCTCTCTGGCAAGTGGCATCTGCTGCTCACACATACCTCCCCCAACATACACTCCTCCTTCAGAAGGCAGAATTGGGAGTTCCCTCTCTGTGGGATGCCCCCAGTGCCAGACCCAGCATGTGCAGGACACAGTAGGAAGCTGAGCCACTCCTGTCCCCCTCCCACCCGCAGGCTCCTGGTCTGTCGGCACCTTCCCATGCCTACTTGTCCCTGAGCCTTGGGTGTACTGATGCTCCCCTGGGATGTCTATGCCCATGCTGGAAAGTGCCCGCTGACTAGGCAACATATGGCCTTGCTTGAAGCACATTGTCATCATCTGAATTGAGACCTTTCGTGTTGGTTCAGAGATTAGGACTAAGCTTCATACACAGTGTCTCCTGGGATGACAGCCCTTGTAACTTTTCTTCACAGCTGGGACAGCTTTGAGCTTGGCACTTCTCCCATCTGCACAACTCTGTGGGATTCACAGGAGGAAGAGAACCTGATGCAGAAGCAGATGGCCTGCCTGCAGTCCCTTGTCTGGGAGCTTGAGGAGCACTAGGTACAGGCTGCTGACCAGGAGCAGAGGAAGACCACCTGGGTCCAGCTAATGTTCCAGCACAAGGACATGTGCTCCTCCCTCACCTTGTTGATGAAGCGCATGGTCTTGTGTATGGAGAGGGCCATCAGTCCAATCCCATGGCTTCCCCTGCTAGCCTCCCCAGAGGCCACGGGAGCCCAAGAACACAAGACAGTGGGACCTCTCAGGCAGCCAAAGCCTCCCAAACAACCAGAGGCAGGCACCAGTCCCAGCCTCATATCTGAGCCCTTCTCCCCCCTCTCCCATTCCAGGTTCTTTCCACAGTCGCTCCCCTGTTGTATATTTCCCCCTTCCCCCCAATAAACAGTCCTGTTTTTTCACAAAAGAAGGCTTTTTTATTTGGTCTGCAGAAGACAGGGGAAGGTGGGAAGAGAGGGTAGAGGTAGGGAGGGGTGGAGGAGGAAAGGCACACAGAGGAAATGCAGGGGCCCCTTGTGGAGAGGCAGGGGGGAAGAGTCTCACAGCTGGCATTGGAAAAAACTCTCCCTCTAGGTCTCTCTGATGACTACAGCCCCTTGATGTGCTCTCCGTATGGTGCTGGTGTCTGACTGCTCATATGCCCTGGCCAGCCATTCAGCCTCTGCTCTGCCCGTCCCCACCAGCAAAAAAGTCCCCCCCTTGCTCTCACCAAGGATTACACAACAGGCTACCACTATGAAGGGGACGTTGCACTTGCTGAGGTCCAGACAGGTGAGGAGACTCTGGAATGTCCCTTTTAAATGGCCAAACACACACTCCACCACCATGCATCACTTGCTCAGCCTGGCATTGAAGTTCTCCTTGGTGGGGGTCCAGGCTGCCCGTGTAGGACTTTATGAGCCAGGGGAGGAAGGAGTAGGCTGCATTGCTCAGGATTCAGATGGGCATGTCCACCTCCCTGACTCTGATGGTGTGGTCAGGGAAAAAAGTGACGGTGTGCATCTTTCAGAATAGACAGGAGTTCCAGAAGATGTAGGCATTGTGCACCTTCCCCAACCAACTGACAGTGAAGTGTCCCTTGTGATCCATAAGGGCTTGCAGCACCATGGAGACGTACCTGTTCCTGTGTGTATAGTCTGAGGCATAGTGGTTAGGGGATGTGCGTGCCATCTATAGCCCCTCTACCCGCACAGTTGGGGAAGCCCATGGTGGCAAAGCCATCCACAATGCTATCCATGTTCCCCAGAGTGACAATCCTCCCTAGCAGCACCTGGTTGATGGCCTTGACTACCTGCAGGAGCATGGCCCT
This sequence comes from Rafetus swinhoei, assembly GCA_019425775.1. Lineage (NCBI taxonomy): Eukaryota > Metazoa > Chordata > Testudines > Trionychidae > Rafetus > Rafetus swinhoei. The sequence continues at coordinate 65,612,275 of CM033427.1, forward strand.
GACCGTGGATTTCCCCACGCTGAACTGGTTGCCAACAGAGCAGTAGCTGTCTAGCGTGGCAAGCTTCCACAGGGCAAAGGCCACATGCTTCTGCAGGAGGATGGCAGGTTGCAGTCGGGTATCCTGACACCTGAGGGAAGGGGTGAGCCACTCACAGATCTCAAAAAAGGTGGCCTTCAGCCCCTGCTGGTAATCCCATAGCTGCAGGATGATGAAGTCACACCAGTCCGAATTGGTCTCCCATGGCTAGAAGCAATGTTCTACGGTGTCCAGGGGACTGAGGCGCATGTGCAGCAGCAGGAGCTCCAGGACCTGGGAGATGAGGGCCTGGTCCACATCTTGCTAGAGCAGCATTTGGGCAGTGTGGAAGTACTTCGCCATGAGGTGCAGCACAAGGGCCTGTGAGCCTGGCATTGCTTTTGCAGCAGCTTCGGCTCCATGTTGTGAGTGCTGTGGCATCTGCAAGAGCAATCAGAGCACATTACATTCATTTTGTATCCTGCAAGGGGGGAGGCAGTGGGGGAGTGGCATGTGAGATGTGGCTGTAGAGAGGAACCCCTGAAAGCATGCGTCACAGCTTGCTTGACCAAGCACACACAGGAAGTCTCCACCCTTCTGGTGCCCTCCCTAGCGTGTTTCCAGGGTCTCTAAGTCTGAGGCAGGCTCCAATCAGTGTGGATGCACTATTTCAAAATAATACTGACTAATTTAGATACTCCCCCATAGTGGAGACTAGCTATTTTATTACTTCAGGAGTCATTTCAATGTTACTTATTTTGAAATAATTTCCTAGTTTAGACATGCCCTTATAGAGAGAGAGAGTGAGTTTGTTCTTACAGCCTTAGCTGAGCAGCAGCTGGCTTTTAGCTCAAGCTGTAGAGGCTCATGCCCTAAGAAGCAAAGGTCCCAGGTTCAGTTCCACATGTTGACATCACACTAGCACCTGTCAGGATGGTCTCAGTACTGTACTTAGGGTATGACTGTTAGGAAAGATTACACTACAGCTAATAAAGTGTAGGTTATAGGCTAGATCCTCAGCCCCTGCTCTATTAATTGTGTTCTACCCTGGCAGTGCAACATAGCCAGGAAGCTCTTTTAGAAGAGTAACTGAGATGTTCCCTTCCATAAGTGAATTTCTTCTAATGTGATAGACACAGTGTGGCCTCAAGGAAAGAATTTGCCAGGAGTGGTGTGTCTAATATATATAACTATTGCAGCTGCTGCCCTGTTGCCCCAGGATCAGCAAAATGGAAAAAATGGTTTAGAGCTGCCTTCCATCATCCCTCTCATCTGCATGTATTATTTTGTATTTTATTTAATTAAATCACTGTTTTCATTTAATAAATCAACAGTTTAATGAGTTAATCTATTGAACTATTGCCTCAGTCATCAACTTAACTACAATAAAAGGTTTATCTGTCAAAAAACTAAGCCTGTTCAAAGAACATCTTTCAATAGAACCCAACTAAATTCTGCTATGCTGAGGAAATAATTCAGTTCACCTTGCTCTTTGATTGTTTACCTTTGCACAGAGATTCCAGCAAGAATTCTAGGCATATATTGTCTCCCCTTAAAGAAAAATATTTCAGCAGTACACAAAAATTTTACCATCTTGCTATTCTTTGAACAGCCCTTCTGGTCACACTTCCTTGCTTTGCACTCTACCCTGCTTAGCTTCCAAAACTGAACCATGCTTAAACATTAAATATTATTTCAACTTACTCCAAAATCCCATGGCACTGACACAGTCCCAATACATTTAGGATTTTTCCCACTTAAAAAAAAAAAGGAACAGCTTATAATGAATTCCACATCTGTGTAGCTGAAAGGCATTTTGTGTATGGGGGGTCTCTGGGGTTTTTAAGGTCTGGATATTATAATGTTGCAATGCAGGCACACATTGTAGTAACATTCTCATCTGGGCAGATTTCTATCAACAGTAATTGACAGAAAATGTTTAATTTGAGACATTTTGTAAAATAATGTCTAGAACAATTATAATAAATAGGGGGAAAGAAACCATATTCTGGGTCACATTACTTTTAAGGAGATTAAATGAGGAATAATTCTACAGAAGCTATGGGGATGCCCTTGTTTCAGGAGAAAAAAAAAAGAGAAAGGTCTCTCTCTCTTTTTCTCTGTATCTCTCTTTCTCTCTCTCAGAGATTTTAAATGATTCTGCACTGTTGAGCTGACACATTAGCAAGGAGAATAATAGCTGGGATCATCAGTATTTGGCTTCCAGAAAATTAATAATGAATTTGTTCCATCCTGGAAACAACAGCCATTCTCACTTCATGTATGACCTAAAAGGGAAAAGATGACTGGAAAACATTAAAGAGAAAAGGTCAGGGAAAAAAATCCCAGAAGCACAATTTTAAAAAAATTGAATATTAGTCATACACAAAGGCTCATCTGCTTTCATGCAAGATTCACACTTGAGGTCGCTCTATTGACTTCAGTGATGTTAACCATGATTTACACCAGTGTGAAGGAGAATGTGAATATCCTCTATGTTAAATTATTTTTTCTATTTTTAGAATATTGCATCAATTTAAAAGAATAAGGCTTTATGTCACTGTGGCTACATTGCTATATCACTACTATCTCCTATTTGCAGGTATTTGTTTATAATCCACAAACAACAATAATATAGCTAAAATACAGTTATTAGAGTAAATAGACCACTGAATTATAATATTAGAAGTTTTAACATAAAATGAATATTTCACATTCAGGAAATTTGGAATTAAGGTTGGAAATCACAAGCTTGAAAGTTAAGAAATTATATTCTTACAATTTACAGATGTATGTGCAAGAAAATGTGGAAATATTAAGTTTCTAAACACCTTAACTCTACCCTATTACCTTTATCTCTTTTGCTTTGCAATATTTATTGGTATGAACTCCAATCAATGACCCATTAAAAATTAAGAGAGATAAGTTGGGTGTATCTTTTATTGGCTCAACAACTCTTGGTGAAAGATATTAGGTTTTGAGCTACACAGAGCTCTTCTAAAACTACAAATAAATATAAGATAGACCAGGTAGTTAACATATATTCTAACTATGAGGATGGAGCAGGTTTGTGCAGTGCTGCCAGGGTTGGAAGCTATCCTGGGCCACAGATCTGCACATTCTTTAGCCACTAATCCTGTTATTGCTGAGCCTTTCACTTCCCCTTTGTTATTTACTATCAGACCATCCAAGGAGAAGTGGCCTATTAACATCTCTCCAGTCATAGGATAGGTTGTTCTAATAAGCCATAAATCCAGGGTGTTTGTTACTACCATGATTTTTAGAGTATAAGCGAAGTTATGACTCTAAGCTCTCAGGCTGATCTTTTGAAGTTGCTGTGCAAGTTTTCTTTGAGGATGACGACTGAGAGGTCTGATATGGAGTGATCATTTTGTGGAAAGTGTTCACCTCAGCTGACAGGTGTTTTTGTCTTTTATCGTTTTTCTGTGTGAGTTCATTTGAGAGCATGGTGATGTCTGATGTTCTTCATATAGTGCACTAAATGCCACAACAACAACTATGTGGGTAAAATCTGAAAATCACTAGATTCTCAAATGACCTCACAAAGGAAAATGATAAGCCAAAAACACCTTATCAGCCAAGGGCAAGCACTTTCATTAAACAATCACTCCATGTCTGACCTCTCAGGCCTTGTCCTCAAAGGAAACTCACATAATACCTTCAAAAGACACACCTGGGAGCTTAGATTCATAACATTGCTAGACACTAAAAGTCATGGTTTTAATAAAGATACTGGACTGTCTGGTATCCTGGAGTAATTTTGCAAGTTCCAGGTGGGAAGAAGCAGTGAGACTGGAATTCATGTAGAGCTCAGGGACAGGGAAACTCATTTATGTGAGTTCCCTAAACTCCCCAGAAACAATTCCACAGCTCTGTGATGTGGAATGTGCAGGTCCCATTTAAGCACCAGTTCCCGGGATTGGTTAGTCCAGTCCAGCTTGATTCATCAGCTGTCTAGGGCTAAGAGGACCTCCATTGTCATGTAAACTGTGTCCTGGACTGGCCTCATTTACTAGATGATAATTAGATATGAGACTTTGTCTGATATTTCCTGTGGAACGGGAGTGAGAATTCAGACAAGATCTGGTAGCGGTGCAGATTCTGCAATTTTCAGCATGCTTTGTGACATCCTCCTTCCTTCTAACCACTTTTCAGAATCACTGCTGCTGGCCTGCCTGTTGCACTGCATTGACCTTTTCAAGAGGTAAGCACTTGGAGAAATCAACAAACACAACAGTCAGAAGCAAAAGGCTATAAAAATTGAACAAGCCACTTTTGCTTGAGATATGAGAAAAAAGATTGAATTTAGACAAAGATAAAGAAACATGTCTCAAAAAATGCATTAGAGACAGCTTGTGAGGAATGCATTTGAAACTTTAAAATTTCTGGGTCAAAAGTATCTAAATCCATATCTATTCTTCCTAGTTTGAACTATGTTTATCATGACTAATGTAGCTTCAGTATATTTTGTATTGCAACATTACTTAGGGTAATCTGAACCCACAGAAAAAATAGGAAAATGACTAATGTAGGTGAATCCAAGCTTATAGCCTGAATCCTGAAGTACAAATAATTTTTGTCTGCAGTATTTCATTTACATGAATCAGATTTGGACAACTGATTGTACCTGTGTAAATAACAGTATTAAAACCCGTAAATTTCTGAACACTTAGCTTATTTAGGAGCATTAACAGTTTGTGACTCTGCTTTAGGTTGTTAACTTTGAAAATGATGCTTCAAGCTAGATATGATTGATGTGGATGGCATTAATGTATTACTATTGTCAAACTCACATTCTGCAAGTTGCTTTGCTATCAACTACTATAAATGTTTCAATGGAAGCTCATGAAATGCCTTAGAAGGCTTATAAGTATAAAGTAACTCATCCTAGCCACATATTAGTAATAGCCTAATTATAGAAGACATATGGCTGGAAATAGGCAAGGATCACAGCCTTTTCCATAGCACTGGGGCTGAGTGGAACAATATACAGTGGAACCTCAGAGTTATGAATACCTTGGGAATGGAGTCTGTTTGGAACTCTGAAATGTTCAGTATGCTGGAAAAATATCATGATTTGTTCTTTCAAAACTTTACAACTGAAACTGACCTAATACAACTTTGAAATTTTATTATGCAGAAGAAAATGCTGCTTTTAACCATCTTATTTTAAATGAAACAAATACAGAAACAGTTTTCCTACCATGTCTAATTCCTTTGTAAAAAAAATCCCTTTTTTTGTAGTTTACATTTTACATACTATTGTACAGTTTATGTTTAACAGAAAGTACTGTACATAAAGTATTTTCTTTTATTTATTTATTTTGTCTCTGCTTCCTAGGTACCTCAGGTTCCAAATGAAGCATATTGTTGGCTGGCAGTTTGTAAATCTGGTGTTTGTAACTGACCTACTACTGTAGGTGCAGGAACACCTCTTTCAAGAAATGTCAAGGCTTTCAAATTCCTATTTCTCCTTCATATAGTTTTTCTAACTGAAGAGCATTTATTCATGGTGCTGATAAGTAAGAATTAAAATTTATAGCTTTGAATATACTCTATTATGTCTCCGGAATATTATGTCTACCAAAATAATGTATCCAAAACCAAAATATCCTTTCTCAGAATTGTTTCCCAACCATTTTTTCTTCTTCAGTTGTCTAAGAGTTACTAACATTTCACTTTTAGGAAACATATTTCTTGGTGCCTTCCCCCTCCTCCTAGATTTGAGACATAGTAAGAGGAGTGACCACATAGCAATAAAGCCATTACTGGTAAACTAAATAGATCGTGGGAATATAAGACTGTACTGATGTCCTTCCTACCAACTTCACATCATGTTTTTCTTAAAAAAATACATCGATAAAAAGAAAATATTCCCACAATGTTTGTGCCAAACCATTTATAATCTGAAAATAAAGTATTTCGCCACATAATAAATCCTGCAATGTTATGGCTGTATCACATTAACACATAGTTTAATTAGGCTTTATACCAAGTTCCTATTATTTCCCTAGTGTAAAATTGGCAGTGGGTATCAATGGCTGAGCTGCTGTTAGACATGATTGTTCTTAGGAATGACCTAATACAAAGTAAAACAAAAGCACTGGAGTACTTGAAACCTTCTCATAATGTCCCCTTCTGCAAACGGAGGGAGAAAGGGTGACGCCATATACACACAAACAATCAGGGAAAGTTTGAGAGGAAATTAGTAAGACAAAAGCTGCCAGCCTCTTTCACTGTATCAGAGATTTCACACTTTTTATTTTCTGAAAATCTAAGAGGCTTGTTTACTGAAGATCACAATTCAATGGAAATTTCCACATAAGTGCAGCTATTTCAAAGCTCTTCATGTATTTCTAAATTTCTACTTCTAAATTTACAGGAAGCAGGGAGACATTGCTGTCTGATTTGTGTGGAATCGAGGGGAGTCTCTGTGGGTGTAAGGGCCTGCTCACATGGAACTGTTTGCATGATCCTGGGAACTTAGACTCTAAACATTTCAGGGCAGAGATCTACCTCTATTTATGTCTGTACTGAAATTAGATACCCACATCTGGCCTATTCTGTTGACTCAGTCTCAGAAGGCTCCAGCTACCGAGCATAGTAACTGTGTTCTAGTTGTTCTGGCTCAGGGCTGTAGCTGTAGCTGTAGATCTGGGATACTCCCATCTCACAAGATCCTAGACACCAGTCTCCAGCTAAAGTCTGGATGAATACATTGCAATTAAACTACTCCTGAGCGCAAGCCACACAGGCCTCAATCAGCTGGCATGAGCCAATCACAGGTTTTTAATTGCAGTGGAGACAGATAGCAATTCAGACTGCCTAGCACATCTGGGCCTTGATCTGAGCATGGACTAATACATAATAATAATAATAATAATAAATAGATCTGCAGTGTTGTTATAGCGATAAGATGGATATTAGTTAGACAAATGTCCAAGCTGCACAGAGGTCTTTTTCCAGCTTCAAAGCTTGTCTCTTTCACCAGAAGTTGGCCCCGTAATAGATTTGGTAACTGGACTCAGAATTACCTAATAATCTGGTACGTGACTGCACGTGAATGTTTTTAAATTACTTAAACGGTTGTTTTATTGGCCTATTTATATTGTGTTAATGTTTTGTTTTGTTTTTTGGTGTTTTTTACCTACTTTGTAATTTGTTGATTTTTTTATATATACAGAGAGAGAGAGAGAGAGAGAGAGAGACTGTCTCTGTCTGTCTGGGTATGTCTACACTGCACAGCTATTTGAGGATACTGGAGGTGTCCCGAAATAGCTACCCCGTGTCTAGATAAGCCACCAGTTATTTTGAAATATTTTTCAAAATAACAGGCATGCTATTTCGCCATCCCAGCAAACCTCATTGCACAAGGGTTAAAGAATGGCTCGAAATAGCAGGTTATTTTGAAAGTTGGCACTGTGTAGATGCACCAAATTTCAAAATAAGCTATTTTGAAATAGATTTGAGATAAGATACGCTATTTACATAGTGAGTCTGTATGTTCAAGGACTCCTAAATGGTAAGGGTATGTCTACACTGCCACCCTAGTTCAAACTAGGGTGGCTAAATCTAGTCATTCAAACTTGCAAATGAAACCCGGGATTTAAATATCCCAGGCATTATTTGCATGTTCCCAGGTGCCGCCATTTTTAAATGCCCCGTAGTTCGAACTACCTGCCCGCGGCTACACGCCGCAGGCTAGGTAGTTGTCAAACTCTAATTTGAACTACCGTTACTCCTCATTTCCAGGAGGAGTAGCGGTGGTCAATTAGAGCTTTAATCGAACTACCTAACCCGTGCAGCGTGTAACAGGTAGTTCAACTGAACATTAAAAATGGTGGCGCCAGGCATGCAAATAAAGCCCGGATATTTAAATCCCGGGCTTCATTTGCAAGTTCGAATGCCTACATTAGCCACCCTAGTTCGAACTAGGGTGGCAGTGTAGACATACCCTAAGAGATTGGGCCACCAAATTTGGTATGCAGCTTCCTCTTCTCCTATCTTAAAGCAAGGTCAGGGTTTGGCCAAGACAACTTGGAAGCCTTGAAAAAAGGACAATTTTCCATAACACGAAAAGGGATGGGCTGCTGTTCTGAGGGATGTGATATAATAGTGCCCATGGGGGCAGAAAGCCTGCAGGAGAGAGCTACCCTGCAGAGTGTCCAAGCTCCAGGAGGGCTGGGGAGGTGGCTAGGGGGAAGAGGGAGGGGAAAGAACAGGTTCTGGGCAGGCTTGGGGAGAGGAACAGGCCTCCGGAGGGCTAGAGGGTGGCCTGGGGGGAAGAGAACAGGCCCCAGGCAGGCTCAGAGGGGTGTGGCCTAGAAAGGGAGGAGTACACCCCGACCCTCAGCCTCCTGCACCTACACACACACACACACACACACACACACACACACGGCCCTGTCCTGAAGAATACGGGCAATGCCGGGTAAATCTGCTAGTTAGTTAATAAGGAATTGTTTTTATGAGTGTTGTTCAGTACCATAAGCATATCAGTAGGGTAATTACAAATATGTTTATTATTATGATGATGATTTATTAATATAGAGGGAAAAAAATAAGCAAGGACTATTTGAAAAGCCTGTTTGAAAATTTGGTGTGATTTTTGTACTTTATTTTATTTTATTTCATTAGTAACATATTTGTTCAGAAATCTCTTTTTCCCAGTCAGTTTATTTCCTCTCATATGTGTGTGTTTACTATAGTAGTGCTGTAGAAAGAGCCTCTTTACTTCCACTTTCTCCTCTCCCTAGTTCTTCAATGAGGGCACTGTTATGCTACAGGGTCACATTTCCTTATGGTCGACTGCCTTCTGCTAAAAAATTAGCTGGCAGGTAAAAGACTGCCCATAGAGAAAGCACCTGCTAAAAATTTATCCTTCAATTTGCCTCTTAAGACCTGGAGTTTTCTGAAAATAAAGTTAATATTTCTGAGGGAAACAGAGTGGAAATGAATCCTGGGATTTCAACCCAATCCTATAGTTTTAATTCCAGCGCAGACACAACACCAGAAGAGATGTATTTTACAAATGTTCTCCAGATGTAGATAAAGATGTAAGAAATCTTACTATAACTCCTGATCATACACGTTTTCTACTTTTATGAGTCACAGTGTAATGAAAAACAGCTCATGAGACTTTTTCACCTTTGAATAAAAAACTGATCCCAAACCTTAGTTTGGTTCAGATTTAAGCACACAATATCAATCCCACTCTAAATCTTATCTGGATACTGATCCATCAGTCCTTTGTTAAAGAAAATAGCTTTGTGGGGCAAGAGAAAAAAATGTGAGAATAAATTAAATTCTTGTAAATCTGATCCTTCCTGTAAGTCACACTAAACTGTAGTATCATCAGACATTCTATCAACACCATTGCATATATTTAGCTAAAACAAAGACTTGAATAAGTAAGAGCCTAAGACAATATGATTTTCTGAGTTTCTTTGCAATCTGATGGTTTCTGAAATACATTAGAAAATGTTCCTTCTCAGAGCATTCAGATTAACAACAAAGAAGGTGAAATATGTTGTGATAGTATAAACGCTAGAACACCTGTTACTGATTCATAGAACCAATTTTAATAAATATGAAAAAAAAAAAACCCTCCTGCCAGGAACATGGGAGAGGGTTTTAAAATACACAATGTGCATCATCAAAGCTTTTTAAATCTAGGGGTGATATTTAAATAACATTAAAAATTCTGTAAAACGCATGAGAAGCCAAGTTCTCAAAGTTCACTGGCGTAATCCCATTGATTTAAACCCCATTTAGAATTTGGTGTGAGGTCTCTGTAATCGTTAAAGGGACAGATTGTTTTTAGAGAAAGCACAGTACTTTTATTAACTGCATACTTTTGGCTGATCTTCATAGAAATAGAAGGCATTTCTTTCTCCTTATTTCCCCTCTAGGTCTGCTACATTGCACTGGTGGTTAGTTGCAGTATGGGGAGATTCCACCCTCCTTTGGAGCATGAGACACTGACTACTGCGCCAGGTAGGAGACCTGAAGGGTCCATAGTCTGAACCATTACGTGTTTCTACGTTGGTACCAAAATGTCTAAAGTGAGTATCTTGTATTTGCATAAGGAAAAAAATAATTCATTAAATCAAAGTCTACCATGAATTACACTGTGATACTCTACTGTTTTCATTGTGTTGTGCAAGTGCTACTGGAGGCTACATTTGGACCACTTTGAGTTAATAAGGAAGGAAGGCAATTCTCATTATTTCTGTTAAATGTTAATCAGTGTTAATGTTAATTAGTTAATTAAATATGAATGTTAATTAAATGTTAATTTCGGATAAATTTTAATTGGTGTTAAGTCCGGACTCCTTAGTTAAAAATATTTCAACAATTTAGCATCCTCTTAGCAAAGTTTTCAAAGTATTTCCTCCTGTGACAAATGATGCAGCAAGGCCTGGTCCTCAGAGCTTTTGAATGCCAGCTACATTCATGCTAGAGGGGATGGGTAACTCTCAGGATTACAGAATAATATGTTCTGATACTGGTCTACAGAGTAACATTTTCCCAGTCCCTTGGTGCAGCTTTTAGCACAGAAAATTGCCTATGAGAGCAAATGTTGTCATATACTCACTGTACTTCTGGCTATTGGAAGAAATAACGGTGATTGAATAGCCATTAGGCAACAACAAGTTCAGAAAGAATGATGTGGCCTGGGAAGGACTGAAGTCAGCATGGGCTATCTTCAGAGTAAGACCTGGACCAGCAGTATGAATACAAATTGGAGCTGGATGGCTAACAACTTGGCAATCTTAACTTGGGATCACTTAGGCTGCTGTTAATCCAGCACTCCAGAAGGATCATAATTGGATTATAGCTGATCTGCCTGTCCTTAACAAATAACTTAATACCTTTTAATGGATTAGTACTAATGGGTTTAGGGCATATTTTACAAAATAAATCTGTCATTTTCTCAATCACATTCACAGTTTAGTCACCAGAACCACTCAGCTTCCTTTTGTAGTTCAAGTATCTCTAAAAAAAACCCCTCATTTCATAAGATATGACATCAACTATACACAGAAATGTATGTCTTGATTTATGCTAGGATCTCTCTGCTTCAAGATTAAAAGATGCATCCATTTAAGTTTTAAGAGTAGCTACTAGTCAATATGTTGGTGCTCTTATCTTTGATAAAATTCCAGGAGGAAGAGGTTTAAACAAATTTTCATGATAGGTATACTGAATTCAAACATGTACTACATACCCTCTATAAGAAAGGTTATTTTGATGTTTTGATACCACTGAATGTTTTTGTTATTTGCAGAGGTAGATCAGCTACATCTAATCATTTATATACTAGATGACAGGAGGATAGCTAATGTGACACCAATTTTTAAATGGTTTCAGAGGTAATCCTAGCAATTACAGGCTGGTAAGCCTAACTTCAGTACCAGACAAACAGTTGAAACTATGTTAAATAACTGAATTATCAGACACATAGATATAGATGATTTATAGGGGAAGAGTCAAAATGGTTTGCGTGAAGGGAAATCATACCTCACCAATCTCCTAGAAGTCTTTGAGAGAGTCATCAAGCATGTGGACAAGGGGGTCCAGTGAGTATAGGTTTTCCAAAAGTCTTTGACATGGTCCCCCATCAAAGACTCTTCAGCAAATTAAGCTGTTTTGGGATACAAAGAGAAGGTTCTTTCAGGGATCAGTAACTGATTAAAAGAAAGGAAAGAAAGGGTAGATATAAATGTCAGTTTTCAGATTATAGAGAGGTAAATAGTGGTATTCCCCAGGGATCTGTATAGGAATCAGTATTGTTTATCATATTCTTAAATGGCCTGGATAAAAGGGGTAAAAGGTGATGTGGTAAAAAATACAAATCTATTCAGGATAGTTAAGTCCAAAGCAGACTGAAGAATTAGAAAGGAATCTCACACAACTGAGTGACTAGGCAAATTAAATTCAAGTAATGCCTATTGGTAAACATAATCTCATCTATCTCTATATATAATGATGGGGTCTAAATTACCTGCTACCACTCAAGAAAGCTATTAGACTCATTGTGGATATTTCTCTGAAAACATCCACTCAATATACAGTGGCAGTCAAAAAAGTGAACAGAATGTTGGGAACTGCGAAGAAAGGGATAGATAATGAAACAGAAAATATTACGTTGCTTCTATGCCCTCTTCTTGAATACTATGTGCAGATGTGGTTACCCTATCCTAAAAAGATATATTGAAATTGTAAAAGGTTTAGAAAAAGACAACAAAGATTATTAGCGATATAGAACAACTGCCATATGAAAAGAGATTAGTAAAATTGGGACGTTTCAGTTTATAAAAAAGATGATGGGGGAATGGTAAATGTCTATAGCATCTTTACTGGTTGGAGAACATAAATAAGGAAGAGTTATCTACTCCTTCTCATAACACAAAAAATAAGGGGCACCAGATGAAATTAATAGGCAGTAAATTTAAGACAAATAAAAGGAAGTATTTCTTCACACAATGCACAGTGAACTTGTGGAATTCCTTGCCAGACGATGTCTCAAAAAGAACTAGGTACATTCACAGAAGATAGGTGTATCCATGGTTATTAGCCAGGATGGGCAGTGGTGGGGTCGGTAATCTGATTACCAGAATCTGGGAATGGATGACAAGGGATAGATCAATTGATGATCACCTATTCTTTCATTCCCTCTGAATTAACTGGCATTGGCCACTGTTGGAAGACGAGATACTGGGCCACATGGACCTTTGGTCTGATCTAGTATGACCATTCTTATTTTCTGAAATAATTTAACCTCTGAGCAACACAGTTAAACCAACCTAACCCCTAGTATAGAGAGTGCTATGTCAACAGGAAGATTCTCCCATTAGCCTAGTCACTGTCTATCCCAGTGGCATAGATAACATCTTCACTAAAGCATTGCAGTGCAGCTGCAGTATTTTAAGTGCAGACAAGTCTTAAGGAAGTAAACAAACTCTACTGGTAATATGAGCACAGCTTCTAAAACAATTGCACCACAACTAATAATTGGCATTTATTTAAGATCTAACCACTCTACATTTAGTTGGTAAGAACATCTGGAATAGCAACATCTTGTCACTCCTAATAACGATGTATCCTGTAAATTTCTCAGGCTAGATTCGATGAGGATCTCACCCAATTATTAAACTTACCTTAAGCAAATATTTTACATTTGCTCTAACAAATATTTCAGAATGTTAAAATCTCAATTCAGACAACATCATTCAAATATTAATTGCATAAAAATATTTATACAGTGATTTTCTCAGGCTGTATTACAACCCAGCAAACATAACAACGATTGTCCAACTTTTGGTTTTCTGTGGATCTTTTAAAAAATGTTTTTAAATTCTCCTGATAAATCTAGCCCAGCCAGATTAAAGTTAACTTCCTTTTTGTTGAAGATACTGCATGTGAACTCTCTTCTTCCTGAAGAAGAAGTATGGCTTTCATGTTCCTGTTATGAAAATTCTGACTGGAGAACTTTAATTTTAACCTTTTCCTGAGCTGTCCCTGGACTAATTAATTTTGATTTTTACTGCTGAGTTGTGGAAGACAAGACTAATGCAAACTATAGTTCAATTAGCAGGTGATCCAGTACCATCAATGAATGCATTCTTATACCCCATCATAGCATGATATGGGTCTTTTTTATTAGCCATTTCACTACTTGTAATGAGTTACAGGTTTAACCTCTCTAGTTCTGTACTCTCTGGTTCAGAAACATCTGTGTCCTGGCATGATTTTAGTTAGGCGGATGTTTACTAATAATAGGTGTGGCCAAGTTTTCCATGGTCCCATAAAGTTTGATTACAGCCACCAGCCCTGGCTTACAGGCTATGTCTACATGGGGAAGGTTTGGCAATGGAAATACTGTTGATATGCAAAAATCACCAAAAGTGAAAACTGGTCAGATAAGTTCTTTTGCCTCCCATGTCAACAATTCATGGCCACATTGCTAGCACCCTGATGACAAATAGAGCAAAGCAATGTGGGTAAGCATCCCACAGTTCAGAATTGTGGGATGGCAGAGCTGATCCCTGCACTTCTCGGGATTCCCTCATAGCTCTGTTAGCTCTCCGTGCGAAGGAATGTCAAAGCAGCACAGTAGTCTCTCCAACTCTCTCCCTACAACAGCAGCAGTCTGCCTGCGCTGTGTTCCTAGCAGGGCAGAAAAGGAGCATCATTTGGTCTTTGTTTGTTCCCCAAATGAAGCAGCTCACTCAGATATCAGATATTTCCTGGAGCTTTGAAAGAGAAGGGGCACATGCCTTCAAGGCAACAGAAATCACAAAACACAGAGCACAGCCATCAGCGCAGGCATTGTGGGATACTGGTGGAAACCAGTTCTCTTAACAAAACAAACAGCAGTGTTTACACTGGCTCTTTGTCAACAGTAAAGGGAGGGGAAAAGAAAAAAAAGTCTCAGGGCTAGAAGTTATTTGCAGATTCTTGGAATTTTTAAGAAGTATAACCAGCAAAGTTATCATTTACCAAGTCTCATTTATTCTGCCAGAAAGCGGCATTTATAGATATTGGTCACCAAGAAAGCTTGTATTTTCCAGTAACTGCAGCAAAAATAATTATTGTAATTATTTTTATCCTTTACAAGAATAGTATTTATAGTGAAAACATCTGATGTCACGTTTGCCATGGATGAAATTATATTTCATGGTAGTTCTTGAGTTTTGTAGAGGTTGGCATCGATGGTGTAAGCAAAATGGATATTTTAGCATGTTTTGTTCAATATGTGAGTTTATACCTGGCCCTGAACATACACTTCCATATTTCCATGTATCCTGAATGAATAAACTGTATTTTCTGAACTTGCTGAGTGCTATACATCAAGTCTTTCACCTTCAGAGATCAGATCATCCAGAAAGGTTAGTTCTTCATGGAATGACTAGAACTGTCACTTTTGACAGACACCATCATTTTTCTTTTGGCCAACCAGCAAGGAAAATTTCCAGCAATGAGTAGTTGGATGCAGCACATAGGTACTGAAGAATATTGCATTGGTTGATTGAGTAGGTGTCATTCTTCCATTTGAGCCAGTACCCAACATGTTAAGAAACTTTATTATGCTTAAGGTGCTGTATTCCTGATGAGAAATGAAACAGAGGTTCTGACCATTTGAACTAGTTAAAAAGATAATGGCACATTTCATAGGACCAGATGATGAGATTAATCCTTGTGTCATGGCCACATTTCAAGTTTGGTAATATATTTTTCCTACATTCTTCTTGTAATTTCAGTTACTAATACAATTTAAATTTCTGATATAATATAATTCTTCACTTTCTATAATTCATTGTTGGATAGTATAGCTGTTAAAATCTATAACCTAACACTTCAGAATAAAAATATCCTTATGTATTCTTTATTTACCACACAAGAGTACGGTGAACATTAAATAGTGAATGTTAGACAAATGCTTCGATATTTGTCAGATGAAAGCAGTTCTGTAAGGACAAAGTATTTTTATAGTTTTAAATAACTCATCTTACATGCCAAATCTTTAATTCCTAACTATCAACATCACTAGGGATAAATTTTATTTTTAATGATTTTTTTTATCCCAATAAACTCTTGTACTTGGCTGTTATATGTTCTTTCAGAGTTTATTCCCATATCTCTGATGCCAAAATGATTAGAATAAGTGCTCATTAGATTTAAATACTCTGTAAGAAAAATAACTCAAATATTGATCAAAATTTACCCATATATATTAATCAAACATTTTGATGTTGCAAATGCATTGCAAAGCTTTTAAATATGGAGGGGCTAAATCCATCAATTTACGTCAGTAAATCATACCACGGTTTCTTCTGTTTGCAGATAGCAATCAAAATAGAAGTGATGTTTTCTGGTTCTGGTTTAGATGAAGCCAAAAATCTTACATGGATTTTTCACAAGATTTTGATGTCATCATATATAAGTTCAGATTCTAGTTTTGATTTGGCCTTTCACATGAACTTAAACCCTAACCAATATTTAAGTATCAAATGTGCTTCCTCAGAGCACAATTACTCTTCAAGCATTTGTTGCCAGTTGCCATGCTTTAATAAAATTTTAAAATAATGGAATTTCTTTGGCAGATGATTTCTAGGAAGCAATATATCCATATCATGACATTTTAGGTCACATATTATTTATATTTTTGTCTAAATTGTACAGTAGTTGTCAATAGAAAATTACCAGGACTTAATAACCTACATGCACAGTTTGTTACATAAGATCAAAAGGAAAATGATTATAGGAACTAATTTTGTTGATAAGAGTCCTATAGCATCCGTTTGTTAATGTCATTTGTTATAAAGGTTATAGATATGCGAACAGGAGCAGATAACAGGGAGTTTGGAGAGGGAGTTCTCCAGGTAAAAAAGGAGTAAATATGGGACCCTTGTGGTAAGTGGCTGTCTGTAGTGTGTGTTAGTGTGGGAGGGGGGGTTATTTGCTGTGTGCTGAGCTTGTGTTTGTCTGTTTGGCTTGTTTGTTTGTTTGAAGGAGCTTCTAAAAAGTTTGAAATCTAGAAGCCTCTGTTAATTGGCTGAGCCTCAGTCAGGGGAAGGGGCTACTGAGGCTTGATAAGCTGGTGAGTCAGCGACCAGGGAGCTCGCGAACAGGAACAGCTAACAGGGAGTTTGGAGAGGGAGTTTAGAGGGTGCTAGTGACTCCTGACCTTCTTTAAACCTAACTTTTATAATAATCTATATTCTAGACATTTAAAAAGCCCAGTTTATACTTAAACTTATTCATTAAAAAAATGGAGACAGAAGCTCAGCAGCAGAGTGGAAGCTATCCTGTTTATTGCGTCAAGTGTAACATGTATGATTACCTGCCCTGTGGGCAGGTGGCGTATGTGTGCACCCGTTGCAAGGAGCTCCTGGCCCTCAGAGACCGAGTTCGGGCTTTGGAGGCCAGGGTGGCTGAACTGGAGGAGCTAAGGGAGATAGACAGATATGTTGATGAGACTTTCCGTGACACTGTAATACTGTCCCACCTCCAGTCTGAGAGCCCCAGTGCTCTTAAAGAGGATGAAAGTCTCAAGGGAACAGAGCATTCAATGGGAACAGAGGGAAACTATCCCGTAGTTAGGACCCTCCTTCCCGAGGATGTTGCGGTATCCTCTCACACTGAGGATACCTCTGAGGGGGAGGGAATGCCAGTTGTTAGGAAGAGGCAGGTGTTAGTAGTGGGTGATTCGATCGTTAGAAACATAGATAGTTGGGTTTGTGATGACCGGGAGAACCGTATGGTCACTTGCCTGCCTGGTGCGAAGGTTGCGGATCTCTCGAGGCATCTAGATAGACTTATGTGTAGTGCTGGGGAGGAGCCGGTGGTGGTCGTGGTACATGTAGGTACCAATGACGTAGGGAAGGGTAGGAGAGATGTCCTGGAGGTCAAATTTAGGTTACAAGGAAAGAGACTGAAATCCAGGACCTCTATGGTGGCATTCTCGGAAATGCTTCCAGTTCCACGCACAGGGCCAGGTAGGCAGGCAGAGCTTCAGAGTCTCAATGCGTGGATGAGACGATGGTGTAGGGAAGAGGGGTTTGAATTTATTAGGAACTGGGGACACTTTTGGGAGAGGAGGAGCCTATACAGGAAAGATGGGCTCCACCTAAACCAGGGTGGAACCAGACTGCTGGCACTAAACATTAAAAAGGCAGTAGAGCAGTTTTTAAACTAAGAGATGGGGGAAAGCCGATTGGTGCGGAGATGCACGTAAATCGGATGGAGACTTCTCTTAGAGGAGAATCCATTGATAGAGATTCTCTAAGCTGTAGTCAGAAAGAGAGGAGGGGAGAGGACAAACCATGGGCCAGAGCAGACAAACAACCACATATAAAGGAATCCAATGCATCAGGGAAGGGCAGACAAATAAGCAGTGGCAAATTTTTAAAGTGCTTCTACACAAATGCTAGGAGTCTGACTAATAAGATGGGTGAACTAGAGTACCTCGTATTAAAGGAGGAGATTGACATAATAGGCATCACTGAAACCTGGTGGAATGAGGAAAATCTGTGGGACACAAACATACCGGGATATAAAATATATCGAAAGGATAGAGCAGGCCGGCTGGGTGGCGGAGTGGCACTGC
Organism: Rafetus swinhoei; assembly: GCA_019425775.1. Lineage (NCBI taxonomy): Eukaryota > Metazoa > Chordata > Testudines > Trionychidae > Rafetus > Rafetus swinhoei. The sequence goes on from CM033427.1 coordinate 65,630,429, forward strand.
ATGTGAAAGATAATGTAGAATCAAATGAAATAAAAATATTAAATGAATCAACATGTTCATTAGAATCGCTATGGATAGTAGTTCCATGCTCCAATAATAAGAAATTAGCAGTAGGGATATATTACCGACCACCTGACCAGGACAGCGATACGGACATTGAAATGCTGAGGGAGATTAGAGAGGCTACCAAAATAAAGAACTCTATAATAATGGGGGATTTTAATTATCCCCATATTGACTGGATACATGTCACCTCAGGAAGAGAAGCCGAGATAAAATTTCTCAATGGCTTAAATGACTGCTTCGTGGAGCAGCTGGTACAGGAACCCACAAGGGGAGAGGCAATTCTCGATTTAGTCCTGAGTGGAGCGCAGGATCAGGTCCAGGAGATAACGGTTGCAGGACCGCTTGGGAATAGTGACCATAATATAATAACATTTAACATTCCTGTGGTGGGAAGAACACCTCAGCAGTCCAGCACTCTGGCATTTAATTTCAAAAAGGGAAATTACGCAAAAATGAGGAGGTTAGTTAAACAGAAATTAAAAGGCACAATGACTAGAGCCAAATCCCTGCAAGCTGCATGGAAACTTTTTAAAGACACCATAATAGAGGCCCAACTTAAATGTATACCCCAAATTAAAAACATAGCAAGAGACCTAAAAGAGTCACTGTGGCTTAACCACCATGTAAAAGAAGCAGTGAGAGACAAAAAGGCATCTTTTAAGAAGTGGAAGTCCAATCCTAGTGAGATAAATAGAAAGGAACATAAACACTGTCAAATCAAGTGTAAAAATGTAATAAGAAAAGCAAAAAAATATTTTGAGGAACAGCTAGCCAAAAACTCAAAAAGAAATAACAATTTTTTTTTAAAGTATATTAGAAGCAGGAAGCCTTCTAAAAAACCTGTGGGTCCCCTAGACGATCGAGATATAAAAGGAGCAATCAAGGACGATAAAGCCATTGCGGAGAAACTAAATGATTTCTTTGCTTCAGTCTTCACGGCTGAGGACGTTAGGAGATTCCCAAATCTGCACCATCCTTTGTGGGTGATGAATCTGAGGAACTGTCCCGGATTGAAGTGTCATTAGAGGAGGTTTTGGAACAAATAGAAAAACTTAATGTTAACAAATCTCCGGGACCGGATGGCATTCATCCGAGGGGTCTAAAAACTCAAATGGGAAATTGCTGAACTATTATCTGTGGTTTGTAACCTATCCTTTAAATCGGCTTCCGTACCTAATGACCGGAAGGTAGCCAACGTGACAGCAATATTTAAAAAGGGCTCTAGAGGCGATCCTGGCAATTACAGACCGGTAAGTCTAACTTCAGTACCGGGCAAATTAGTCGAAACAATAGTAAAGAATAAAATCGTGAGGCATGTAGAAGAACATAATTGTTGGACAAAAGTCAACATGGTTTCTGTAAAGGGAAATCATGTCTTACTAACCTATTAGAGTTCTTTGAAGGGGTTAACAAACATGCGGACAAGGGGGATCCAGTAGTTATAATATACTTAGATTTTCAGAAAGCCTTTGACAAGGTCCCTCACCAAAGGCTCTTGTGTAAATTACATGGCCATGGGATAAGAGAGAAGGTCCTTTCTTGGATTGAGAATTGGTTAAAAGACAGGAAACAAAGGGTAGGAATAAATGGTAAATTTTCAGAATGGAGAGGGTAACTAGTGGTGTCCCCCAAGGGTCAGTCCTAGGACCAATCCTTTTCAACTTATTCATAAATGATCTGGAGAAAGGGGTAAGCAGTGAGGTGGTAAAGTTTATGGATGATACCAAACTGTTTAGGACAGTCAAGACAGAAGCAGACTGTGAGGGACTCCAAAAAGTTCTCACCAAACTGAGTGATTGGGCAACAAAATGGCAAATGAAATTTAATGTGGATAAATGTAAAGTAATGCACATCGGGAAAAATAACCCCAACTATACGTACAGTATGATGGGGGCTAATTTGGCTACGACAAATCAGGAAAGAGATCTTGGAGTTATCGTGGATAGTTCTCTGAAACTTCCACACAGTGTGCAGCGGCGGTCAAAAAGGCAAATAGGATGCTAGGAATTATTAAGAAAGGGATAGAAAATAAGACACAGAATATTTTACTGCCCCTGTATAAAACTATGGTACGCCCACATCTTGAATACTGTGTACAGATGTGGTCTCCTCACCACAAAAAAGATATTTTGGACTTAGAAAGGGTTCAGAAAAGGGCAACTAAAATGATTACAGGTTTGGAATGGGTCCCATATGAAGAGAGGTTAAAGCAACTGGGACTTTTCAGTTTAGAAAAGAGGAGACTGAGGGGGGATATGATAGAGCTTTATAAAATCATGAGTGGTGTGGAGAGGGCCGATAAAGAAAAGTTATTTATTAGTTCCTAAATAGAAGAACTAGAGGACACCAAATGAAATTAATGGGTAGCAGGTTTAAAACTAATAAAAGAAAGTTCTTCTTCACACAGCGTATAGTCAACCTGTGGAACTCCTTGCCAGAGGAGGCTGTGAAGACTATAACAGAGTTTAAAGAGAAGCTAGATAATTTCATGGAGGTTAGGTCCATAAAGGCTATTAGCCAGCGGATAGAAATGGTGTCCCTGGCCTCTGTTTGGCAGAGGCTGGAGAAGGATGGCAGGAGACAAATCGCTTGATCATTGTCTTCGGTCCACCCTTTCTGGGGCACCTGGTGCTGGCCACTGTCAGCAGACAGCCTACTGGTCTAGATGGACCTTTGGTCTGACCCCGTACGGCCGTTCTTATGTTCTTATGTTATGTAGATATAAACGGCATCATTATCAGTACTGAAGAGTTCTTGTGTGTCTGACTTTTCATATAAGAATACATTGGTTCAAGTGACCTGTTGGTCACAATTTTATAGAAATTCTTGATTTTCTTTTACATTTTCAAAGGGAGCTGCAGCTAAATTCATCACATGTGTCACATTCTACCTTATAGCATATTGTCTCCTAATCTTTCCTAGGTCTGGTCTATACTACAGTAGAAGGTCTAAATATGTAAACTGTGCAGCTGGAGTTGATGTGTCTAACATCACATTTCCATGCTGACCACACAGTGGCAGGCCAACGGGGCCAAACACTCCGAAGCAATCTCTCTCTCAAGTGTTTGGGCAGGTTTGTTCTTGCTCACAAGCTCAGGTCTAATGGCATACATGAGGTCAGAAAGAAATTTCACCTTTGGCAATAACTTTAGGGAGTGGGGGTGTTTTGCTTTCCTTTGCAACACATCTCAGGTAATCATTGCCTTGCCTTTGAGCAGGCCTTATTCACTGATGTACCTAACTCCCTCCTATTTTTGCCTGTGGTATAAAATAGTCTAGTTTCCTGTGGGTTGTAATACTTAGGTTTAATTTCAGTTGTTGGGTTTCATGTGGGTGCTGAGGGGCATTGGTGGCCTGTGATATAGAGGAGGTCAGACTGTATGATCTGGTGGTCCCATCTGACATTTTACTCTATGACAGTACCCATAGCATGGATGGAAAGAAAACAAATGTGCCCTTTAAACTGTGCACAAAAAACAGATGGCCCACCATCCCCCACATACTGAGTAAAGTTCTGAGACATTTGCTCCTGCAGCTCAAGTTCAAATATAAGTCCAAAAGTCAGTCACTTGCATTATTTTTTAAATACTGAAAAGACTTTTTTTCCTCTATCTGGTATATAATACACAAAACTAGGGGCTTGAACGCTTGTCTGGCTTAGAGTAAAATCTAAATCTTTTAAAATTATGTTTTTAAGACTAGCTAGACAACAGATTATCTCTCTTGCCAATCGCCCTTCTCCCCCCAAAAAGCTAACATCCACTCTTTCAAATTAGTATCATACAGAAGTGGAGAAGAAATTGCTGCTTGAGGCTGAAATTAACTGATTTTTTTCTATTCAGCACATTAGGCACTTGCCAGTTTTTTTATTCTTTATGTTTTTTAAACATGGGACCCAATTTAAGGAAAAAGAACTACATAAAGGTTTGCCATGGGAAAGAATCAGGATATTGTGGAGTCCAACAGCAGCCTAGTGCTTATCTTGTGCTCGTTTACTGCTTTCTCGTTTGTTGTTGAGGATTTGAACTAAAGACTTTTCACCATGATTTTTCACTATTTACATATGTTAAACATTTGTACTGAGGGCATTTTACTCCTCACTTGTTCTCCAAAATTTTCACTATTTTTGTCTGTGTGTTTAAGTATGCATGTCTTTGTCCTCCCATAACTGTTTAAATTACTTTTAAATTGGCACTCACCTTTCTAAGGATAATAGTAAAATGATTTAAAAATGAGTAGTCCTTTAGCACCTGAGGGTATGTCTACATTACAGATAACATTGATTCCAGGGTTCGAATTAGTGGGTCTAGTGACGACATGCTAATTTGAACTGAGAGGGGCACTCTGGTTGATGCCAATAGCCCTGCTTCCAGGAGGAATAAGGGAAGTCGAAGTGAGAGTGTTCCCCCTTCAACTTCCTGCAGTGTGGACAGTGCCAAAAGTCAAGTTAAAGTACTTCGACTTCAGCTACACAATTAACGTAGATGAAGTTGCGTGTCTTAATTTGACCTTATCCCTTATGGTATGTCTGCACTACAGTGTTATTTCAAAATAGCTTATTTTGAAATAGTTATTTCTAAATAGCTTATTTCGAAATAAAGTGTCTACACACAAAATACATTTCGAAATAGCATTTGGTTATTTCAAAATAGTGCGTCCACACTGAGTGGACGCTGAATCGCATTTAGGGCTGGCCGGAACCAGTTCCAGCAGGGCACCAGGTCAGGATTTACTTTGTGTGGCTGCTGCCTGATGCTATCTGAGGTCTGTGCTTAAAGGAACCCCCCGGACAGCCAGTTCTCAGGTTTCCCTGCTTGCTTGTCTACCTCAATGAGGGACAGCAAAGCATTTTGTCTCTGCGTGCTCTGGTTGCCCTCATTCGGGACACCACAGCATTCTGCAACATGGAGCCAGAGCTACCCCTGGGCATTCTGGTGCTGCTCTTGGATGCGTTGCTGCGAGCCTGGCTGCACTTTCTGCAGGCTGCCATCCGGGAGGTCCATCGGGGGGCTGTCGGTATCCAGGAGGCCCTGTGGGAGAGCTTCCACCCGAGGAGCACTAAGAGCCTCCCTGGTCTGTCCCACTGGGGGCTTGTGCCTCATTCCTCCCTCATGTCCTTCCGCTTACCCCTCCCTAACCCCCCTTCCTGATGTCAAATAAAATACATATATTTTCATGAACACAAACTCTCTTTATTTATCAAAACTGGGGGAGAATTAATGAAACTCTGGTGAGACTGGGGAAAGGAGGCGGGAGAGGGGAGAAAAGAGGCTGGGAGAGGGGAGGGGGAAACCTGGGAGGAGGGAGCTGGAAGGGGGAAGCAAGGGGAAGAAGGGGAACGGGAAGCTCAGGGCTCAGGGTTGGGGGTCTCGCCGGATCAATTTGATTGCCATGCAAACCTGCTCCTAGGTTTGCATGTGGCCTTTGGTGTCCAGGCTGGCAGCTATCCTGCCATAGAAGGCTGCGTTCCTCCGTCTAGTGTGGAGATCATGGACGTTGGGGGTATTCCCCCCAAACCTGAATAAGGTCCATGATCTTCAACCTGGGCCAGGAAGGCGCCCGCCTTCTCCGGGCTCTGGCAGGCTCCTGGGAGCTGGCAGACTGATCCTAGGGAGTGGTGGAGGGCTGGCTGCCAGTGGCTTGCTGGCTCGTGTTTTGGGGCCACTGGGTCTGGGGCAGTGACTGCTGGCTCTGGGCTGGCAGGCTTGGAGCTGGTACAGGCACTGTCGCCAGAGTCTACCCCCTTTAAGGGCTCCGGGGAGCGGGGGAGGGAGAGAAGTGTTCTTGGTTGAGGCTGGAGTAGCCACCAGGGCACCCTGGGAAGGCTGGAGGCCCCCTATTTTGAAATAAGTGTCTACACAGCACTTATTTCAAAATAGCAATTTCGAATTTGGCGTTATTCCTCGTAGAATGAGGTTTACCAAATTTGAAATAAGTTTGGCTGTGTAGATGCTAGGAAAGTTATTTTGAAATAAGGGCTGTTATTTCGAAAAAACTTTGCTGTGTAGACATACCCACAGGGTATGTCTACACTAGCCCCCTAGTTCGAACTAGGGAGGCTAATGTAGGCATTCGAAGTTGCAAATGAAGCCCGGGATTTAAATATCTTGGGCTTTATTTACATGTTCCCGTTCGGTCACCATTTTGAAATTCCAGTAGCCCGAAGTAACTGCTCGCGGCTACACGCGGCAGTGAAACGGCAATTCGAACTAAGTCCTTAGTTCGAATTAACTGTTACTCCTCCTGGACTAAGGACTTAGTTCAAATTGCCATTTCACTGCTGTGTGTAGCTGCGAGCAGTTACTTTGGGCTAGTGGAATTTCAAAATGGCGACCGGACGGGAACATGCAAATAAAGCCGGGGATATTTAAATCCCAGGCTTCATTTGGAACTTCGAATGCCTACATTAGCCTCCCTAGTTCAAACTAGGGGGCTAGTGTAGACATACCCTTAGAGACTAACAAATATATATATATAGTATCATGAGCTTTTGAACATGGTAGTAGTACTCAGTCCTTCAGACGGTTCTCGAAAAAGCACAGCTTAGAGATTCTTCATATATATTTTTAAATGTTCCATTTGCTATGCAGTTATGTCCTCCACTGAAACATCTTTTATTTCTCAACAAACTGAGTCTGCGCTGTATTTCCTATTCTGTAGTTTGAATATTTTCGCTTCCACTTCTACATTTTCATTCTGTGCTAATTGAAATGTTTATAAAATGCTGATACTGAAATATTGCATCTTAACAGTTCAATAGCTCTTTAATGGGCCCTCTGTTTTATTAATAAAATGATTTATAGAAATATTTAATCTCACTGATTTACCATTAGCATTAATGAGCTTAGTTATTAAGCACTTTACTTCAGAATGCCACAAGAACAGGCCCTGTAACACATGCAATATTTTGTACTTGGTTATTTGTAGAGAGAATAAGTGCTGTTAGAAACTTGTTGTTTTCTTCTAGCAAAACAGAATTATTCATTAGCAAGTAACTTGATGACTCTTTTTATATTTTTTTCTATCATTTTTATCTGATTCCATCAAAAGTAATTTAGTAAAGGACCAATTAAAAAATCCCAAAGACTCAAGAGAAATATCCATATCTATCAGATATAATTAAAGGTAATGAGATTACTTATCATTTATAAAACTTACATCTTTTAGAAGTATCATTTCCTACCATATCTAGGACCATAGCTATTAAACTAACCTGTTACACAGAAAATAACACTCTCTCGTATGGTACAGCATACATCTGTAGTGGTATACAAACCCCCTATTTGTTAAAAATCTGTCATTTTTCCTAGTGAGCTAGGACTCTCCTCTGCAAACCTTTAGTTATATGAGAAACTGTTACCTGTTTGAGTAGTAGACTGAAGTCAATTATTTGTAAGGATTTACAGAACTAGATCCTTAATCATGTGAGTAATCATGTCAGTAACTGTAACACAGATCTTGATTTGAATATATAATACATGGAGTACAAATATTTTCAAGAATAGTAACCTAAAGGTAGGTTTGTAAATCTATAGCAACACACCCAAAGAAGTTTAAGCTTGCCGTTGAAGATAGGTTGCTGTTTTTGTTGTAGCTTGCCATTACTTAAGAAACCGTCACTTGACATTCTGACCAATTATTGCTCAATATCTAATCTTCCATTGCTGGGTAAGTTTGTTATGAAAATTGTGGAGAGCCATTCTACTTTAGTTGCGTCAGACCTTTCTGACATTTATCAAGCAATCTGAGCACAGGATCTCCTCCTGGTGACAGATGGAGATCAAGTGATGATATTGATAGATCTGTTAGCTGGTGATGCTGGTTGCTGATGAAAGCAATCAGGAAATACTCTGGATTTTATCCTTCCATCTCAGTGTGGGTCTGTGCTTCCTCTTTGTTGCAGTCTGAAGGCACTGTTGCTGCTGCAAATAATTAGTTGCACTGACTAGGAATTTTTAAATATTTATTTTTATGCCTAGTAACAAGACTGTAGACAATTTCTGTCAAATGTGAACATTGCTACCATAGTACATGTCCGTGTCACCTCAAAATCACATTACATCATTGTATTATGTTACATAGGACTATTATTTGAAGGTAGTCACCAGTACTCTGGGATCTGCTCTGCATCTTGCTTTCAGCTGAACTTAAGTTGTGGTTTTGCCCTGCAAAGGCTTAGATGGCTTGGAAGTTAGCTGCCTTTGAGTTTTTCACTATCGTGTATCACAGTGCCAGACATTAAAGGCTCTCATACTGGATCCTAGGGTAGGTCACTCTATTACAAGCCCCACTTTACACTGGTGCATGGGAGATTTACAGTGATGCCAATGCAGAAAAACTCCTAATCAATCAAAAACAGACTAGCAGAACGGTGTTCCCTGTAAGCAGGGCTGGCAACAGATGTTGCCGGACCCTGAGCAATGAGGGGAAGGAGGGAGAAGAGACAGTGCCTCAGGCAGCAGGAGCAGGGCAAGGGGCAGACATTATTAGTTTTCCACCTCATACCTCCCTTACCCCACACCTAGGGTATGTCTAGATTACATCCCTCTGTCGCCAGAGGGATGTGAATTAGACATACCGGCATTGCAAATGAAGAGGGGATTTAAATCTCCCGTGCTTCATTTGAATAAAAATGGCCACCACGTTTTGCCGAGTCAGTGGTTTGTTGGCAAAAAGTGGCTGTCAAGACAGGGATTGGGCGACAAAGAAAGCCTTTGTCAGCTGATCCTGTAAACCTCGTTTTACAAGGCATAAGGGATCTGCCGTTAAAGACTTTCTTTGTCACCCGATCCCCATCTTGACAGCCGCTTTTTTCCGACAAACTGCTGACTCGGCAAAACACAGCGGCCATTTTTATTCAAATGTCGCACAGGAGATTTAAATCCCCGCTTCATTTGCAATGTCGGTATGTCTAATTTACATTCCTCTGGCAACAGAGGGATGTAGTCTAGACATACCCTCAGTGGCCCTGTCTGTAAGGGCTTTGCAATTCACTCTTCATACTGATCTGAAACAGCTGAGATATGTTGATTTTCAGGGCATGCAGCAATATTCACCCATTTTTCTCAGTTTTTGTAAAGGGAGGGAGGCATTCCCGGTCAATACATGTAGGCCAGATCAAAAATTGTTATTTCTATTGGAAGTGAAGAGAACCTGCTAGCTTTTGTACTTATTTGTATGTCAGTAAATCTACTATATATTTGAATGAGTTTGTCTGATTCATACAGGAACATTGCTGGTTTATCCCCTTCATCAGGAAGTAAGGGGGGACAATGCACCATTTGCTGCATTCCTTACTCTGGCTGGGGAATGCAGGTGTCAGAGTAAGCACCTCTGGCTGTGCCTGCTGGAGCTGCAGGGTCCATGGAGAGATGCTTCTCACTTGGCCTCAAGCTGCTGCAGTGAGAGAGGTCTGGGGCAGTGGGCATAATGTGTGTGTGATCTCCAGTACTACCTCAGAGCAATGATTTAAATGAAGCATGTGAACTTTAATTTTTGATTTTTTGGAAAATAAAATGAATCGAGTTAAGGACTCAAGCAACACTGGGTAAATCTTCTAGTTTAAAATATGTAAATAGTGCATTGATGCTTGGCTAAGGATATTGTTTGTGGTGGGGGAGGGTAGGAGGGGGAGGCCAGACATAAGGAGTTTGGATGCAGGAGGGGATTATGGACTGGGGCAGAGGTTTGGAATGCAGAAGACGGTGAGGGTCTCTGCTGGAGTTGTGGGCTCTGGGGTGGGACCTGGGATGAGGGGTTTGAGGTACAGGAAGGGGCTCCATGCTGGGAGCAAGGCATTTGGAGGGCAGGGGGGTGATCCAAGCTGGTGCAGAGGGTTGAGGTGCAGGGAATAAGGTGAGGGTACCGGCTTGGAATGCAGGCTTTGGGTGAGAGATTTGGGGTGAAGGAAGATGCTCTGGGCTGGTATTGAAAGGTTTGGAGGGCAAGAGGGGGACCAGGCTGGGGCAAGGGTTTGAAGTGCAGGAGCAGGTCAAAGTGCAGGCTCTGGTTGGTGCAGCTCTAGCAGCTCCCAGAAGCAGCAGCGTATCCCTCCTCTGGCTCCTACAAGGAAGCTTGAGCAAACAGCTTTCCACACTGCCCCATCCTCAGGTGCCACCTCTGCAGCTCCCATTGCCTGTGATTCCCAGTCAATGGGATCTGCAAAATAGTACTTGGGGTGGGGGCAGTATGAGGAGCCCCAAACTGCCCCTAACATGTAGGAGTGGGGGCAGGAACATGCTGTTGCTTCTGGAAGCTACATGGAGCAGGGCACACCCCTAAGTTCTTTCCCTGGCTAGAGCTCAGGAGTCTGATTAAAACATTTGACTGTCTGGACGCGGCCTGTGGGCTGGAGTTTGACTACAGAATTTAACTACCATTGGTAAACTCTGCTGTGTGCTTGTGCACACGAGATGCTGCCCTATGGTTTTTAAAAATATGCTTTGTCCCATTCATCTGATTTTGAATAACATTGCTGGGAAAATATGACACGTCAGCCTGAAACCGTCAAAAATGAGATTGCAAAGTATTCAGCTGCACAAAATAGCATAAAAAAGCTTTGCCACTATTTATCTCTGCTTGCCAGCTTGTAATGTTGATGCATGTTATGTCATAATAAAGCACTGGAATGAATATAGCTACATGAAATAGTGAAATTACATGGATACAGACACACTGCAGTAGCTTAAGATCCCATGCACATACTACATACACTCATACCCATGCAGAGAGATCCGGTTATAACCAGACCTTATATTTAGTTAATTTGGCAACTGTGACAAAATGCTTTCCTGTTTCCCACACCCCACACACTACTGTAATAATCTTTTTTTTAAATATGCCCCGTGAGGCATCATTCGAAAACTAAGAAGATATTGCTCAGTAAAATCCTGTGAAAAGTCTATAGTGACATTATTTAGAAATAACTCCCCTTATTTCGAAATAAGAAGGTGAGTGTCCACACAGCAAGCCTGTTTTTTGAAATTATTTTGAAATAACAAGCTTGTTATTTCAAAATAATAACCCCCTGAATTAATGAGGAATAACACCTATTTCAAAATTGGTATTTTGAAATAGGGTTAGTGTGGATGCTCAGCTGCTATTTAATAATTTAAATTAAACCATTCTCTCTAGCTGCAGCACTAGCAAAATGGCTCAGGCATAATTATGTAATTAATGGCGAGATTCCATTTCCAACTGTTGGTCCGTGGAAAGTTTGCATTGAGCCAGGTGGGCCATGGGCCAAAAAGTTTGAGAACCACTGGTCTAGGCCAAAGTTATTAAACTGGGATGTCTACTGATAGCTACCTAAATCAACCTAATATGGTCATCCATAGTTCCAGACTTTGAGAAATAAACAGGGCTCAGAATGAAGGCCATTTGGTGGTTTGATTACCACATTTTAATATACAGTAAAACTCCAATAGTCCGGCATCCAATAGTCCGGCACTCCTGATAGTCCGGCATCAAAATGGCAAGAGCCTAGTGAGTGAGCTTCGCCAAAAAATGAGTCACAAGGTAACAGCGGCAGCAGCTGAACTGAGCAAAAGGGTAAAAAGGCTTAAAAACTAAAACATTACAGTATACTGTATACAGTATGTACAATAAAAGGGTTAAGAACACTTTATATACAGTATATAATGTATACAGTATATATATAACCTGCTTATAGTACCTCCTGATAGTCCGGCATATCTGATAATCCGGCACCACCTAAGTCCCATAGGTTCCGGATTATTGGAAGTCTACTGTACTGAAATATTTTCATTTTACTTTTAATTCTCATTTATTTTTATTTGCAAAACTTTTTTCAAGGACTTTAATTTTCTTTCTCCAAATCTGCTGCTTTGAAACTTTTGCAGAATACATAAATAAAATAAACAGAGCATAAGAATGCATCCAATGCACTAAGTGCTTTTTTAAAATGAAGTCAGTTCTTATGTTTATTTAGGGAAACCCATACATAAAGGTACGTCTACACTGCATTGCTCTTTCAGGATACCGGAAGTATCCCAAAATAGCAACACTGCATCTTTAAAAGCTGCCACTATTTCCCGAAATAAATCCTGGTGCTATCCTGGTGCACTATCCTGTAATTTAAGATGAGACTGTGTTTTGCCTTAGTTGGTTTATCTTATCTAAAGTATTACGCTAGGTATATTGTGCAAACCATTTTTGATGGTTTTTTATTACTCTCTGTTCTCTGTTTTGAATAAATCATATTTGTTAATACATTTTTCACTAGGAAATTTGCTCTGTGTGTGTGGAAGTTTTATCCAGTCCATGCTTGAAGAGACAAAACACCCTGCAACCTTGAAAAGAGAAATACATGAAACAAAAGAGGTTTTTGAACCAAACCCTTTCCCAATTTTGGGCAAGGCTTGGCAAGGGTATCTGCTCTCAGTGATGGGTACCACCATCAGGAGGTAGGTGGCAAACAACTAGGGAACTAGTAACTTTGCTAAATTAGAGATAAGAGTGAGATGCAAGGTCAAGTTGCATCTAACAAATGTAATTTTTTTATGTTTTTCTTTTCTTCTTTTTTGCCCATTTCTGTGGCTTGCTAGTGTATTTTCCTCTCTGCGTTATTAGTTTTCAGGAACAGGGGAGATACAATCACTCTAAGAAAATCCACAAGAAAAAAAAGAGTGGAAAATGGAACTCTATAGGTTGCTTTTAATCACTGTGAATGGCCATACATCTGTGTTTTATCTTGTAGAACTGGAGTGTCTGCTGAACAGACATTCACAGTTGTTTAAGGGTACGTCTACGCTGCAACACTATTTTGAAATAAGTAGCACTATTCCGAAATAACTTAGTCCGCATCTACACAGCAGGCTGTTATTTCAAAATAGTATCAAAATACTGTGAAGCTGGAGGATTTCTTACTCTGAGTCTCATGACCCTCATTGTATGAGGAATAAGGGAATTTGGAGGAAATAAGTGCCGTGTAGATGCTCCCTATTTCAAAATAAGATATGCAATTGACGTAGCTCAATTTGCGTAGCTTATTTCAAGTTAAGCCCTGCAATGTAGATGCACCCTTAGCAGTGAGATAATTATTCTCAAATCCCAATCTCCACTCTTTCCTTATTACACTGATTAAAAGGTCTGGAGTGGCATAAAGGAGGTCTAAAAAGCCCCACCCCAGCTAGGAACGATTTTTTCCAGCTCTGGAATTATGAAAGACAGCCATAAAGCTGCCTTGTGGTGACCCATTTACAAACTATTGTACAGGTGAGATGTGTCAGGGTTGGGCTGGAAATGGAATGGGAGGAAAATAGATACTTGCTCCTAATTTCTGATTTTTCAATTCCAATCCACTGTTTTTTGTCTTCTTTGTAGGTCTAAAAGTTTATCTGGATTAATCGTGCTCTTTGTAATTTAAAATATTGAATTAGGTTATGACAAAAATCTTCTCTCTGGAGAGAATAAGACCAACTTACTTTTCATCATAATATAAGTCTTTGAATCATGGTTTGTTTTGTTTGCTCTGTACTGCTTTCCTTTGAGAGCAATTATAGCTTTTCTAAGGCATGGCCACCAATATTGGATAAAATAGCTTGGGTACAGTCTGTTCAGTGCTTAATATATAGATAATCCTACTTCTTTTGATTTATACTGCACTCTCTTAGCAATGTATCCTATAAACCTGTTTTCTTTCCTTAGTGCAACTTCAGGGAGCTGAGGACTGTACAGTTTTTCTCTACATTAATTTTTATTGTTATTTCTTCTAACCACTGTTGTGGGCCTCTGTTCTTTTTTATTATTTGCTCCTTGGTTAATTACTCCATACATATCTATACTCATTTGCATTTATCATTAGTAATCCAAGTACCTAAATTAACTAAGACACAAGTTAGTTGATAATATTGGTCTCTAATTTGTATAGGAGATTTCTGTCTTAATTCAAATATTGAAATAGTGTTACTTCAGATACAGGGCCAATTATTACTTACTGGGTTCTCTGTCCATTGTTTTCTGTTTATTTTTTAGGTTATAAAGGATATTGATTTTATAGAACTGATTTTCTCTTTAGATGGAAAGAATAGTGAATGGTCACGTAATAAAGACTGTATTATAATGAATGCACAGAAGAGTCCAAATAAAGGTTGCAGGGAATCCTAATTCTTGCACTTCCTAATTTGTGTGTGGGTGTATGTGTGTATTTGACTTTGCAACTGGAATGTTGTTATAAAAAAGCACTCTATCTATCTATCTATCTATCTATCTATCTATCTATCTATCTATCTATCACTCCCATTTTGAGGTACAAATACCAAGAGTGAATGTAGTATTCAACATGAGAGCATAAGATATTATTCAATAACAATATGCTATTCCCATATTCTCCTGGTACCTCAGGACCCCAGACTCCCCCACGCAGGTTTAACCTTTGTGAATTGCAACATGAAGAATTGCTGAAGAACTTTTCAATGTATATACCTTTCTCTTATTATTCTTCATTCTATCTACCTCATGGAAGAAGGCTGGGAATCAGCATCCAGAACTACAGATTTCTGAGGCAGCAATGATCGGGTGTGCTCTTTTTTTTTTTATCGGTTGTGCTTAATCAGAAGGTTGCAACATTACTTTTGAATACACACTTGGCCACAGAGATCCATGCCCATTAACAACTTGAGCCAGGCTAATAGCAGTGAATGTATTATTACATGGATTTACATTAAAACCAGCCAGATATGTAATCTGGTATGAAATATAGCAGACATTTTGTATAGAAGTGTTTCTTTGAAGGAATTCTATGTTCTTTGTGGCTACTTGCTGTTCTTCAGGTTCAGTTTAAAGTATTTGTTTTAACATTTAGAGCCACATATTGATTTGATCCTGGTTATCTTAAAGCAGAGGTGGGGAACATTTTTTGGGTCGGGGGCTGCTGATCCACAGAAAAATCAGTTGGGAGCCTCACACTCTGTTGTCGGCAAGAGTAAGTCTCAGGTCCGACACTAGGTTCTCAAAGTACAAAGGATGCTACACAAGTATCTGTCAAACACAAGTAGTTTATTTCCTGACAGCTAACAGCTGCACCCCTTAACTAGAAGGGCAACAGAACAAAGAAGCAGCATATCTTACGTCCCTTCCTGCTAGCCAGGGATCCCGAGTCAGCTGCGGACGAAGTGGGAGGCTGTCTCAGCTTCCGAGGCACCGGTACCCAAAGCCCATCAGTGAGGTCCAAATTGCTGTGCTTTGGTGCAGCCTTAAATACAGTTCTCTTACCTTGTTTTGCAGTTTGGAAATTTCCAGGGGTTACTCATTACGTGCTGATGTAGGGCTTAGCTGTTAGTTATCGATCTGGTTCTGATCTGGTTCTACTTATTCTTTGGCCTTGTTTATGTGATCAGCACGTTAGGGTAAACAGAATTGTTTATACATTCTTGCCCTTTACCCTTATCTTATACTTGTTCTTGCTATACTGGCAACAATGCGTATCTTAAATGGCGTATGTTCCCAAAGACTTGCTTCTGGCTCATCAGATATAAGGAAAAGGGAAAGGGGAGAAAGAATGCAGGCCTTACCACTCCTAAACTTGCACGTACAAAGTTCTTCCGCAATTGACTCCTACACAACCTCACTGAGAAGGAGAGAAACACTTCCCACATTCCCCTTGCACACTAGAGCCTTAGGGGACCCCAAGCTAGTAGATTTTGTGCGCTCCAGTCCTGAAGGGGGATAGTGAGGGGGCTGGAGTACCAGTGTGGGCTCCCCAATGCTGAGGGGGAGCCCTGAGCCTTGGGAGCTGGATCCAGGCAAGGTGGGAGCCGCATCCAGCCCCCGGACCTTAGGTTCCCTACCCTGAAGCCTTAGAAATTGCCTCTTTCCTCAAACACTAGATTATCAAATTGATTGTCAGGAGCTGGAAACAGTATATTGTGAAGGGAAGCATCTTCAAATATGGAAAGTGTTAGCTGCTTTGATTTCTCAAAGCCAGATCTTTTTGGCATCACACGCCCTATTTGTTCTACTAAGTTTTCCTTTGGAGTGGTAGAGTAGGAATAAGCAGATGTCTGGGGATGTAGATAGATTGTGTGCTCTGGAGGGAACTACAGAGATTGGCTGGATATTGTTCTTCAGTTAGGGTGCATCTACACTGCACCTGTAGGTCAAAATAAGATATGCAATTTGAGTTATGCAAATTGTGTATCTTATTTCAGTCTAATTTCAAAATAGCTTATTTCTAAATTTTGCACTGTCTACACAGAGCCAAATTTTGAAATAAAGTGCTATTCTGAAACATCCCTTAACCCTCGTGGAATGAGGGTTACAGGGACACTAGAATAGCACACCCGTTATTTTGAAATCTATTTCAAAATAATGGGCAAGTTTAAAGATGTGGAATAGTTATTTCAGGATACTTCCAGTAGCCCGAAATAGCACTGCTGTCTAGACGTATCCTTATTGTTTTCATCTGTGGCTATACCCAATACACGGGATGTTCATATTTAAAAAAAAATAAATAAATGCCATAGAGGTGGAGCTTTCCTTCCCCTGACACCTTATTCCATTCTAGCTCCTCTCTGTGTGTGAATGCAATGGGGGGAAGAGAAACGGGGACCTAATTGTTGTTTGCCTTTTGGCCTGCTCCATTATGCCGTAAGCAGACATCTCCATTTCTATTAGATCTTCTGACAAATAAAAACTCATGTGATTCCCATGTTCCTACTGGTTACATCTGAGTTCCAAGGCAAGTTCCATCACTTGGGAATGACATGAAAGGAGAGCAGTTGGAAGAAAGGAGCTGATAATCTTGGCATTCTGCTCAGTTTTAATAGGGGTATTTGAGTGAACAGGAGCAAAAATGAAAACCAGGGGAAGATTGTGCTGATGAAAGTGAGTCAAAGTCACAATAGTTTTTACTTGACAGTATCTACCATGTATTAAGCTATTTTGTGGTTATCTGCAGCTTAGAGGACCATTTTAATTTTCTAACATGTGCTGGTTCCCATTTTAATCATATTTGAATGTATCAATATATTTCCCTCTCTTAGGGTATGTCTACACAGCAAAGTTATTTCGAAATAACAGCCGTTATTTCGGAAATAACTATCCTAGCATCTACACAGCCATTCCATTATTTCGAAATGAAATCGAAATAGCGGAGGGCTTATTTCGAAATTGGTAAATCTCATTCCACGAGGAATAATGCCAATTTCAAAATTGCTATTTTGAAATAAGTGCTGTGTAGACACTTATTTCGAAATAGGGGGCCTCCAGCCTTCCCAGGGTGCCCCGGTGGCCACTCTGGCCTCAACCAAGAACACTCCTCTCCCTCTCTTCTCCCCTGGCGCCCTTAAAGGGGTGGACACTGGCCACAGTTCCTGTGCCAGCTCCAAGCCTGCCAGCTCAGAGCCAGCAGTCACTTCCCCTAACCCAGTGGCCCCAAAACACGAGCCAGCAAGCCACTGGCAGCCAGCCCTCCACCACTCCCCAAGAGCAGTCTGCCAGCTCCCAGGTGCCTGCCAGGGCCTGGAGAAGGCAGGCTCCTTCCTGGTCCAGGGTGGAGATCATGGACCTTATTCAGGATTGGGGGAGATGCCCCCAATGTCCATGATCTCCGCACTAGATGAAGGAAAACATGTGAACCACATGCAGGTTTGCATGAAAATCAAGTTGGTCTGGCGAGACCCCCAACCCTGAGCCCTGAGCTTCCCCTCCCTCTTCTTCCCCTTGCTTCCCCCTTCCAGCTCCCTCCTCTCAGGTTTCCCCTTCCCCTCTCTCACCCTCTCTCTTCCCCTCTCCCGCCTCCTTTCCCCAGTCTCACCAGAGTTTCATTAGCTCCCCCCCAGTTTAGTTAAATAAAGAGAGATTGTGTTAATGAAAATACATGTATTTTATTTGACATCAGGAAGGGGGGTTAGGGAGGGGTAAGTGGAAGGATGTGAGGGAGGAATGAGGCACAAGCCCCTAGTGGGGCAGATCAAGGAGGCTCTTAGTGCTCCTCTCCCGCAGCCCCCCGATGGACCTCCCAGATGGCAGCCTGTAGAAAGTGCCTGTAGAAAGTGCAGCCAGGCTCGCAGCAATGCGTCCAGCGGCAGCTCCAGCTCCATGGTGCAGAGTGCTGTGGTGTCCTGAATGAGGGCAACCAGATCATGCAAAGACAAAATGCTTTGCTGTTCCTCATTGAGGTAGGCAAGCAAGCAGGGAAAGCTGAGAACCAGCTGTCCAAGGGGGTGTCCCTTTAAGCACAGGCCTCAGATAACCTCAGGCAGCAGC
Source organism: Rafetus swinhoei (assembly GCA_019425775.1). Classification (NCBI taxonomy): domain Eukaryota; kingdom Metazoa; phylum Chordata; order Testudines; family Trionychidae; genus Rafetus; species Rafetus swinhoei. Next base: position 65,648,723 of record CM033427.1, read on the forward strand.
CACACAAAGTAACTCCTGACCTTATGCCCTGCTGGACCTGGTTCTGGCCGGCCTTAAATGCAATTCAGCGTCCACTTAGTGTGGACACGCTATTTCGAAATAGCAAAAAGCTATTTTGAAATGCATTTTGTGTGTAGACGCATTATTTCGAAATAAGGTATTTCAAAATAACTATTTACAAATTAGATATTTTGAAATAACGCTGTAGTGTAGACATACCCTTAGACTCATGAGTGTGGAATGATGGAGAATTATCAGAGCAAAGTGGAAAGTTTGCTTCATTGAAATTCTTGTTACTGTATCAGTTTTTATTTTCCTTAGAGAAATGTTCAGAAACTTACATTGCTGTGTGTGACTGCAAAACTGCTCATAGTTTATTATTTTCCCACTTGAGTGGGATCTGCAAATTTGGGAATCTTATTTTAATGCCACCATCTAAGTCTTTTCAGTGAGTGATTTAAAAACAAAATAAATGAAAAACAGAGCAAACCTTTATTTTCCCCTTCATTTCCAGTTAACAAGTCACATTTTTCTCCTGTTTTAAAGTGCCACTTTAGACCTGAATGATCTATAGTTAGGTTCAGTACTCTGAAGGATATTAGGACAAAATCCCATTTTTGCTAATGGAACTTTTTCAGATATTTCCTTACATTCCTGGAAGCTAACCTGCAATCTTCTTTGCCAGTTTGTATCTTACTTTCAAAATCTAAGGTGACAAGTGTTCAAGAAATAAAAGGCTCAGGTCTGCATGCAGTTGTAGGTATCTGTGCTAGGGATGTAAGAGAATTGTTGATCAGTTGACTGTCTGATAAGTTTAAGCTTATTGGGTAGTTGAGTCGACTACTCGCATTCTCTCCCATCCTCCTCTATATCAGAGGCAGCAAAGGGGGGAAGAGGGAAAGCAGGAGTCACTGCTGAGGGGCAGCTATCTTAAAAGTTTGTTCCCCCCAGCACTGTCTCTGCTCCCAACCCCTGCTGCCTCTATCAGAGGCAGTTGTGGGGGGAGGCAGGGGAGGCTGCTGCTGGCAGCAGTCTCTGGCTGTGGCCAGGCACCATGGACAGTGGCTACTTTGTGGGCAGCAGTCCCCGTCTGCAGGGTTCCCAGCAGGGAGCTGGGACCCTCAGTGGACAGGGACTACTACCAGCTGGGCAGGCAGCCCGTGCTCGCAGCAGGTCGGGAACCAAACATCGCTGTGGCTCTGCAATTTAAAATGCAGTAGGAGCCAGGGGGCAGGCTGCTGGGACTGAGCGGGATTGCCTCCCCCTATTGAGTAATCAAGTAGTCAATAAAAATTCTAACGACTTCAATTTAGCACCCCTAATCTGTTTACATTTGCACACCCAGTCACTACAAACTGCCATTTAGATGGCCAATTAGCATTTCTGTGGCAAATACTAAAGATGTGCATACAAATCAGTTACTTGCCTTGCTACACAATACACTGTGTAGGACAACCATACCATAATTTTTATTTTTAGAAGAGTTTTCTATTTTGAGCTCCATTTTGCAGATGGGCATGTGGGACCCAGCAGAATGAAATGACTTTCCCAAAGTCAGAAAGGAAATCCTTTGGCAGAGCTAAAAACTGAACTGTGATTCTCTCAGGGCAGGTCTACAGGAGAAGCACTACATTGGAGCAGCTGCACTTTCCTGTCCACATAATTAGTGCACTTCTGTGAGAGGCAGAAGCTATGTCAGCAAGAGAGCATCTTCCATTGACATAGCATCAGTGTGCTCATTGCTTAGGTCACTCTAATTTGTGTTGCTTGCGGGGCGTGGGAGGGAGGGATAAGAGGAATTTTTTTTCACACCCCAGAGCAACATTAAGTTATATTGACTTAAACAGTAGTGTAGACCTACTGAGTTCCTGTCTGTTGAGTTCCTGTCTCCTGCCATGAGTTCCTGTCTGTTGCCTTTACCAAAAAAAATCACCCTCTCTTCTTCCCCTGCCATTCTTCTATATGAACATTGCAATTTGAAAATCCGAACCTTAATTCTTAGCACTATTATGTAAGGAATCATATTTTAGCAATAATATTAAAATTAATTGCATTATAGCTGGCGGGCTAGCCACAGATTAGGTGTTTCCTGAATCATTTTGAGGATATGGATACATTTTAAAATCAAATGTAGGGACTGACTGTGAGGTCTGTATTTTTCTCCAGGAATACCCAGGGTTATGAGGCCCCTCACCAATAATTGTCCTTAGTGTGAAGCCGTCTTGTCTGTGCCTACTGTGGATCAGCTCTGGCCGCATAAGCACTACCTTTCAGCCCTCCACAGGTCTCTCTCTTTCTGTACAGGCTATTACAGGCTCAGACCAACCCTCAAAAGCTTGGAGCATTTCAACTCATCCACTAAACACTCAGCTGTGTCTAGACTGGCCAGTTTTTCCAGAAAATCAGCAGCTTTTCCGGAAAAACTGGCCAGCTGTCTACACTGGCCGCTTGAATTTCCGCAAAAGCACTGACTTCCTGCTGTAAGAAATCAGTGCTTTTTGCGGAAATACTATGTTGCTCCTGTTCGGGCAAAAGTCCCTTTTGCGCAAAACTTTTGCGCAAAAGGGCCAGTGTAGACAGCTGAGATTTGTTTTCCGCAAAAAAGCCCTGATCGCGAAAATGGCGATCGGGGCTTTTTTGCGCAAAAGCTCGTCTCGATTGGCCACGGATGCTTTTCCGCAAAAAGTGCTTTTGTGGAAAAGCGTCCGTGCCAATCTAGATGCTCTTTTCCGAAAATGCTTTTAACGGAAAACTTTTCCGTTAAAAGCATTTCCGGAAAATCATGCCAGTCTAGACGTAGCCTCACAGAATTACCAGCTTGTAAGTTTCAATTTTGCTTAATACCAGATATATTTACAGTGAAAACAAGAATAAATGTATTATTAGGGCCCTACCAAATTCACAGCTAGGCAATTTGGTAATGAACTGTGAAATCTGGCCTTTTGTGTGCTTTTATCCTATGCTATACAGATTTCACAGGGGAGACCAATGTTTCTCAGATGGGAGGTTCTGACCGGAAAGGAAGTGTAGGGAGAACAAATAAAGTTATTTTAGGAAGGTCACAGTAGTGCCACCCTTACTTCTATAGTGCTGCCTTCAGGTTTGGGCAACTGTAGAGCAGTGGTAGTAATATTGGCTGGGTTTCCAGCTCTGAAGGCAGCTCCCCACCAGTAGCAGCACAGATGTACGGGTGGTAATTCCATACCTATGTCACCCTTACTTCTATACTGCTGCTATATTGCTGCTTTCAGAGCTGAGTGGCCAGAGAGTGGCAGCTGCTGACTAAGGGCCCAGCTCTGCTTGCAGCAGCATATAAATAAGAGTGGTAATACCATACCCTGCCATCCTTCCTTCTACGCAGCTGCTGCTGATGCTCTGCATTTAGAGCTGGGGTCCTAGTCAATAGCCTCTGCTCTCCAGCTGTCTAGCTATGAAGGCAATGCTGCTGCCAGCAGCTGCATAGAAGTAAGTGTAAGCAGTACTGCAACCCCCATACAATAATCATGCAACCCCCACACAACTTCTTTTTGGATGAGGACTCCGACAGTTGCAACACCTTGAAATTTTAGATTTCAATATCTGAAATCCTGAAATTTACCTTTTAAAAAATCATATGATTTGAAATTGACCAAAATGTACCATCAATTTGGCAAGGCCTTATTTATTATCAAAGAACAGAGATTCAAGTAATAGTGAGTAAGAACAAAGCAAAATCATAATGTGCTCTCTAGAGACTCATTAACTATTCTCTTGTCTAAAGAAAAAACTTAAAAAATAACAAATGGTCCTGCAGCTCCTTAGAGACTATCCAAAATGTAGATGGTATCATGAGCTTTCATGAACACAACCCGCTTTTTTCATCTGAAGAAGTGGGTTGTGCCCTCGAAAGCTCATGATACCATCTACATTTTTGATAGTCTCTAAGGGTATGTCTACACTTGTTCCCTAGTTCGAACTAGGGATGCAAATGTAGCATACCGGAGTTGCTAATGAAGAGCGGGATTTAAATATCTTGAGCTTGATTAGCATATTCACGTCTGGTCGCCATTTTAAAAATCCACTAGTCCAAATTAACTCGCTGCGTGTAGATGTGGTATTCTGAAAGAAACCTCATGCAATGAGTTCGGACTAGGGAGCAAGTATAGACATACCCTAAGGTGCTGCAGGACCATTTGTTGTTTTTTCAGTTATGGACTAACATGGCTACCCCTCTGAGACTTGTCTAAAAAAGCTTATCTCACTTGTTTTCAGCCAAGCCTTGTTGACACCTCTTTTTTATTTAACAAAATTCACTGTCCTTTTATTTCTTCAGTGATGTCTCACTGTCAGCAGAAAGTATGCTAATGAAGCACTTGTTAGCATTTGTTGTGCTGCCATTTGCATATCTTTGCCGATGCTTTTTGCACAAGAGGTTTTTGTGCATAAACAAGCAGTGTAGATGGCTCCATTTTGTGCAAAAAAACCCCTTTTGTGCAAGATCCTGTATACCTCCTTTTTTGAGGCCTAAGGGATCTTGCACAAAAGAGGGTTTTTGTGCAAAACAGATCTGTCTACACTGCTTGTTTTTGCACAAAAACCTCTTGGGCAAAAAGCATCGGCAGAGATATGCAAATGACAGCATGACAAATGCTAATGAGCGCTTCATTAGCATACTTTCTGCCGACAAGTACCTGCAGTGTAGATGTAGCCTTAGAGTTCTTCTGAAGGCTATACAATTATTCATTTGCATTCAGTTCTTACACACAATATCCATACATAAGTTTCACAGTGATATTGATGACTATTGTGATAGCACTTTTAATTTGACTTTACATGACATTTTTGTTTAACTAGAATATACATATCAAACTCAGGAGATTCCTGTAATTCCTCAGCACCTCTTTCCAGATGCTTTAAAAGTTTTTTGGTCACAAGTTCCACATGCAGTATATATACACTAAACCTATTAATTGTTTAGTACTGATTAGAAAAGTTATCAAACTGAAGATCAATTGCCAAAATATTCCAGCTTAACATGGAATACAAAACTAATTTTTCCCTTGTTATTTAACACAGTCACATAAAACTCATGTGCATAACCTACCTTTCGATAAATCACCTTTAAAATTAAGATAACTGTATCAGTAGAGCTAAATACTGCCCTTGGTCATAGATATGTGGGTCCCTGATGGAGGTGGAATATTTGAGGTCAAGTTCTATTTATGTACATTTCTACAGCTTTTATTTCTCAGGATTGTCAATATATCAGAAAGTGGGCAAAGTTCATGTTCACACTGGCTATTAAACTTACCTTTCATATGTGTAAATAGCAACTTTATAATTTTAGAACTTAATTCTGGGGCCACTAAGTCAAAAATGCCTGGATGGATAAAGGCTCTTGGTTTAACTAAAATGTGCAAATCACACTTATTAAAATAAAAAGGATAGATTTTTCAAAAAGGAAAAACACTGATATTTGGGTTAAACCTTCTGTGAGAAGGTCTAACTTCCACTATTTATTGGGATTTTCAAGCTTGATTTACTTACCTATTCAGTGAGGGAAAGTAATTGTCATCACATTCCTTTCATTACATGTTGCAAATGCTATCTCTGAAGTACAGAAATGCTTCTTGAAATTGGATGTCAGAGTATAGGGTTTATTCCAGTAGTTTGAGCACGCATTTAAGGGCCCATTAATTTATTTTCAATGGACATACATTTTTCTGTGTTTATTTTTTTGTTCAGTTTTTAATTAAATAATTAGGTGGAAAGTGAGGAAATATAGATGGATGAGAACTGAATACTGGGCACAGCTGGAGTGTCTGTGATATGCCAGGGTTTTTATTTGGGCTTTTACTGTAATTTGGGTTTAAGAATGAAACAAGAGTCAAGCTTCTCATACCTTTTATGCATTATTCACTTGTTCTCCATGTCATATCTAAGGTGAGGTGTTTGTACAGTGGGACTTTGTGTACACGAGGTTGGGAAGCACAGGAATCCTCTTCTTCAGGATAGGGAGCTTTCCTGTAGCAACTATTGCACAGCTAACCAGTAGCAGAAAGGAATATGAGCTACACCTTCTGAGGGGATTTCACAGAGGTTAAACTCCCTTGAGACTGGAAAGACATTCTGCCTGATTCACCTGCTGTACTCTGTTCCAGTGATGTAAATCAGCTGAAAAACTGACTTTTCTGCCATTCTGATGATTCCAGTAAGGTTGGTGCTTGTAGGAGAAAGATGTTGCAGTGAGCCTGGCTATACCTTTGTTCTCACTTGTTGTAGGAATGGCCTCTTCAAGCTTTGGGCAGTCAGGTCTTACTGAAGCTAGTCACAGAATCAGAGGAATACAAATATGCCTTGGAGCTACTGCAGCTTACACTGAGGCTATGTCTAGACTACAGGCTTCTTGCGCAAGAAGCTTTTTGTGGAAGAGATCTTCCACAAAAACATCTTGCGCAAGAGAGTGATGCAATACACTTTTGCACAAGAGAGCATCCAGACTGCCTGGATGCTCTCTTGCAAGTAAGCAGTGATTGCTATGGACAAAATGGCCACCAGGGCACCTATGTTTTTTCCTCTTCCCTCTTCTTGCGCAAAAAAACCCTCTTGCCTGTCCACACACACCTCTTTGTGAAAGAACTCTTTCGCAAAAAGGAGTTATTCCTCGTAGAATGAGGAATACCTACACTGGAAAAACCCCTCTGTTCTTTTGTTTTAGTTGCGCAAAAATGCACTTGAGGTGTGAACGCTCCGCAAGCTTTTGTGCAAAAATGGCCATTTTTTCACAAAAACTCTGTAGTGTAGACCTAGCATGAGTGTATATGGGCTGCACTTGAGTACCTTGTCCATTGTGTCTCTCTGGAAGCAGTGTCTCAGAAGAGCTCCCACTGACTCTCTGTACTTAATGGGTACAATCTGATCCAGAATACACTTTACCAAAGATATCTACACATTCAGGTTAGCACAGTGTGTTAGTTCACCCTTGATTCATTGTGGTCCTTGCATGTGGTGAATCATCAAATTCACAATGGTTCACATCAACTGACTCCTCTGGGCTCCAGTAATAAATTTAAACCAATGCATGTGCTCTGCCTTTCTGAGTTAGATTATTTGCCATATATATACAATTAACATTTCTTTGGCATTTTCCCTTCCTGGGAATTGCCAACACTTCTCTATTTGCTCTTTTCTCCTATTGACAGTCTTGTAATAGTCAGAAATCACCAGCAGTTTCATACCATAGCCTATAGCTCACTGTTTTCAATAACTACAAGTCTTTATCTTCAGCAAGTGCTGCAGTTACTTTTATGAAGCAGATATGGAGAACAAGTACAAAGAGACTTTATTTCAACACCAACACTGTGACTGCTAACATTTTGAACTCCCAAACTTCCTTTGAATCTTAATGGAACAGTACCTTTGTTAAAAGCCCATTTAAATTGCTGCTGATACACAAATTCTCACAATGATATAAAAGGATTATTTATTCCCCATCTAGCCTGGTATTAGGGAAGTTAACACAGTGTGTAGAAGGAGTAAACACTGTGCCCACAAACTGAGACAGGTGGTCTGAAACAGATGCCTTTTCTATACCTTTTCACAGTACCCAAGGAACTGAACCAAATGGGTTCTGAAACCTAAAGATTTTTTGTAAATAGCTCTGCTCTGTGTGGTTGTCAGATCCATTACCTTCAATGATTAAAAATGTTAAATTATGCTTCTGTTTTGGTTTTTGTCAAGTGATGAGTAAATAATAGCTCTAGCTTTCCACCTACACTCCCACATGTAGATTTATCTCTTCCTATAGATAGTTGAAAGAGAGAGACACAGTTTCTTATCTGCCCCTAAGAAAGTCAATTGACCAGGGATTTTTATGGTACAAATGTGAAAAAATACCATCAATATATTAGGAGAGTAAAAAACTCCTGTGCTGCAATAAAATTAAATGGAGTCTATATCACCTTCTGCCCTGTCTCACTATTGACAAATAGGTTGGATCAGCTTAAATGGCCACTGGTGTCATCTCTATCTGCTTACTGTTCTTCAAGAGAAATGCCTTGCTGAGATAAATGATTGCTATCTCCTTCAGAAAAGCAGGGAAAGAAAAAAACCAACATGCTAACGCATTTTAAAGTGCCATAGGGAGTTGAACATCATATGGAAATTTTCTCAACCTTCTTTCAAAGTAGTGAAAAATGTAAGGATTTGAATGCCTATTGTATAAGCAGGATAATTGACTATTTAGATTTAAGAACCTCTGCCAATGAATCTGTAACTATGGGAATGCTGATTCTGAAACAAAGAAGGTAGAATGCAAAACTCCTCAGCATTGTCAAAATAGCCCTCTGTGTATTAATGAGAAAGTCTGGTGGGTAAATGTTAATGTGTATTTGTGTGTGAATGTGGGGAATGCAGCTAAGTGTGATATTTTCCTCATTATCACTTTCAGGATCCCTCCACCATGTGGATTTCTAAACTCAACAAATGAAGTGAAGAAAAGAAAAAAAAATCTAACATGCCCCAAGGGGCTTCTATATTAAAGGTTGTTTTAGGAATTCTCTTTTGTAAAAGATGTGCTGTAATCTCTGTCTGTTTACACTAGCCCACCCAATGTCACATTTTATAAAGGGTAGGATGAGTTAGTGGATCTAGGACTTGGCTTTTCACCTCTGTTAAACCTTCCCACAAATGAGTTTTGTAGTCTCAGCTCATTCCCTCCTGAAAGATGATAGTCTTCATCTTTTAAACTGCCATACATAATTTAACACTCTCACCTCACCTCTTTTGTTGCGGGTTTTTTTGGGGGGCTGAGGAAAAAGCTGAAATTTAACTTTGTTAAGGATTATGGTCTCTAAACTCAGAATAAATCCAAATGTTTTTCTCTTTGTCATTTTAAAATAACACTTTCTATTGCCTAGATAAAACTGCCAGTCCATTTTTAGAAAATCTGCACTAACTCCTTTGAAATTGCTATAGCATCTTGAATAAAGGGATCACAAAACAGCACATAAACAAGTGGATTTTTATAACTGTTTTCTTCTTATTACAAATGAAGAACATACTTCAGAATGCAGAGCATAAGAGTAAGTCCAAATGGACACACATATGAGAAAAGCAAAGATGTAATTTACAAGTGTTTTTCTCCTCTGTACAATATAAGTTTTGGGATTGTACTGGGAAGCAAAATAAAGTAAGTATAAAGTTCAATGATATAATGGTTGTGACAGAGTGGCACATCTCTGGGTCAAATTGTGAACTCCACTTTGTGTTATCATCTTCATTTTGTATTGTTTCAGAGGGGGTAGCCATGTTTGTCTGTAACTGAATAAATTTAAAAAAGAACAACAAATAGCCTTGCAGCACCTTAGAGACTAACAAAAAATGTAGATGGTATCATGATGTTTTGTGGGCACAATCCAGCTCATGATGCCATCTACATTTTTTTTGTTAGTCTCTAAGGTGCTGCAAGACTATTTGTTGTTGTTTATTAAGTTTATTTATTTTGTATTGTAACATCCATTTTGGTTTAGGGCATCCATTTTGTATTATGTGCTGAACTCATGTCTAATCCTGTCTAAAGAAAGGTTATAATAATATATTTCAATCAGCAACCTTTCCCAGGGAAAGGGCATTTGATACCTCATTACAAGACAATCTTTGTGAACCAATAAAGAGAACAATCTAGATTTACTGAGTTTGTCTCTCAACTACTAGCCCAACAGTGGACTCTACACAGGAGAGCAGCCCAGAGGGGTGAAGGGACATACACACCAATGGAGCACCTGACACAAAGAGATAGAGACTTTATTTAGGAAGGGGTTATTTTCCATGGAAGGCATCTGTCACCACATTAAAGAAGGCTGGGTTGGAAAGTCAGGAAGCAGGAGGAATTCTGCTTAGCCTGAAAAGCCTTGAACTCAGGGAATGGGTTAGATCAAACTGAAGGGTGGTGACGGGATTCCCATTAGAACATCTATTATTTTCAGAGATCTGGAACTCACTAATATTTTTGAGAGTAAAGGGACTGGTTAAGAAAGCCCTTTGCTAAGCCTATGTTCTTTTCTTTCCTCCAATGTGGACTCAAAGCAGTTAAACCAGAAGCCAGAACATCCACAGCTAGCTGGAGCTCATGGGAAGTATGTGTAAGCAACAAGGGAGCTCAGGAGATCTGAGGCAGCTGGACTGTAGTATCCCCCCTCTCCTCTGGCCCGCTCTTGCATGAAGGGAAAGTTGCATTCTTCCAGCAAACAGGAGGTGCCAAACACACAGGCATTGTGTGAGCCCCTGCCCTGCTGCCATGCCAAGACCCCCTTCCCTTGCCTTCCTGCTCCTGCAGGAAGCAAAAGTTGCACTTTCCTGGAAAACAGGGAGTACTGAACACATGGGTTCAGCATGAGCCCCTGTTCTGCCACCATGGCTGGAAAACCCTGCCACCTCCTGCCTACTCCTCCAGGAAGGGAAAGTTGCATTCTTCTCGCATTCTTCTGGTAAATGGGGTGGGGAAGGGGGGAGGATAGCTGAAATCATGGACACAGTATGAGCTCCTGTCCTGTTTCCATGCCCAGACACCCTACCTCCTCATGCCCGCTCCTGTGGGAAGGGAAAGTTGCACACTTCCAGCAAATGGGGAGTGCTGAATACCTGGGCTCCATGTGAGCCCCTGCTCTGCCACCTTGCCTGGATCCCCTCCCTCCTGTAGGCCTATGCCCCGACCTGTCTTTTACCATGCCTGCCTCCCACCAAACCAAGTCCAGCTGCTCCCCGAAGTGTACCTACTGCATAGAGTCTGCTTAAATGCATAACTATGGCCTTGTACAAGCACTTCACTGTTGTCTTTAGACAGACCTTCTTTTTTATTCTTACAGATTACAGGAAATACATTATAGAGCGTAAAACCTATGGTCTGCTTTTTTCTTTTTGTTACAGTGGAAACAACAGTGCGACTGCTGTGTACTCTCCTGGATGCCTCCTTTTCCCTCCTGCACACACACCCCTCGCCACCAGCTGGGTGGCTGGCACAAATCCGCAGAAAAACGGACTAGAGAACCAATGTTCAAGAAGCAAATGCAGTCTGCCCACTTGGACAGGGAGTGCTAAAGCACAGCTGTAGGAGATGCCTGTGGAGCGTGCAGATAAGAGAGCATTCAGTGAACTGGAAGTGAGGAACCAGGAAAGAGTCTTGTTATCCATGGCAGATGGACCACATGGCAACTTTTTAGGATGCCTACATGCACAAGAGTAGATTTTGGCTATATTTTTGTGAAGTAAACAAAGCCCTTGCGGACCAACAGTCTCTCCTCTCCCATGAGCCCTGGCACTGTCCCTCACTGTGCTCTGCTTATTGTCCTAGTGTCTGGCTGCTCAAAAACCCTGGCCTTGCACCCCTCCCCCCATCCTGATAGTGGAGACATGCACCTTCAACTTTACAAAATACGGGTGCTAACAGTCGACTTTAATAAATTGGACCTTATCTTACAGTGTAGACATGGCTTCAGAAACTTCTTGTACTGAAATTATGTCTCTGTGTAGGATATGGGACAGCAGGGGAAGTAGATTTTTGCTGTATTTTTGTGGAGTAAACTTTTTTTTCACTAAAAATCTATGTTTGGGCCAACCAAAACATTTTGCAAATTCTTATCAAGTTTACCAAATCTTTTTGACTGGAGAAAGCAAAAAAAGTTCTTCAAAAAGTTGAGAAGTTCTTGAAAAAGTTGTCTCTACGCATCTGATGAAGTGGCTTTTACCCACAAAAGTGTATGCCCAAATAAATCTGTTAATCTTTAAGGTGCCTCAGGAATCCCCATTGTTTTTGCAAATACAGACTAACACGGCTACCCTTCTGAGACTTGAAAATTTTTGACATATCTAATTGAAATGTCAATTCAAAGTGACTTTTTTTTGTTTAAAATGTTTTTTATGCTGCATCTTATTTTTAAAAGTTAAAAAGCTCAAAAACAAACTGAAGCATTTTATCTCCAAACAATTTTTTCCTACATTTTTGCCCCACGAAAATTTTGTATTTATGTTTTGTTTTCAGTTTTTCTGAAATGAGCATTTAGTTTTATTTCTTAGTTCAGTCTCTGAACCAAAAAAAATTGTTATTCACAAAACTTTAGTATGGAATGGCTGAGAAAAGAGAGGGAACAGGAATTCAATTTGTTGAGCTAGATCATCTTGGGAAAACCAGGTGGATGTCAGTAACAGGGCTGCAGGCCCTGCAATTTGTGACTCTATAGTACCTTTGGAAGTTCTCTCCCATGTATTACGAGGCCCAGAATTAGACAAAATTACATGAGCACACAGTGTCAAATCACAAAACTAATTCCTACCTATGTATGGTCTTATCTAATTCTGGGGCTATTCGGCCATCACCAAGAATCAATTCCTCAGCCACCTTGGAATATCTAGCAGGCAAAGTATGTGCATGTGGCAGGCAACCTCTGAAAGGGCTGGACACTCTGGGCACGTCTACAAAGCAGGGCTAAAGCCAAAATAACTTGATCTACATCGATTGCGTAGCTTGTCAAAATAGCTTATTTTGGCCTTTGGAACTGTCTACACAGCAGGAAGTCTGAGAAAGAGCACTCTTCCTCCTATTTCCCTTATTCCTTGTAAAATGAGGGTTTCAGGAGTCAGAGTAAGAAGTCCTCCAGCTCAACATTATTTTGACATTATGTTGAAAGGACTGCTTGTAGTATAGACACGGACTATGTTATTTCAGAATAACTTCACGGACTATGTTATTCCGAGACAACACTGCTGTGTAGATGTACCCTCTGCCACACACTTCAAAGCCTACTGATCTGCTCCCCAATCATCTGAAACCCCAATTATCTAAAAGATTCAAGTGTGACAAATATTTGGATAACTGCGCTGTGTGCATTGATTTAAAGGTGCATTCTAGACAAGGCTTGCATAAATCAAAGAAGCATTAATGGAAATTATGGCTGAAATTTCCAAACTTGAGTACCTGAAGTTAGGAAGCTTATTTTGGATTTTTATGCATAAATATAAGTGGTCTATTTTCAAACATGCTAAGCAATTAAACTTGCAAGTGGGAAAATCAGGCCCCTTTTATATGAATGCCTACAGAGAGATTTTGGAGCCTGAATTGTTTACTTACATCCTCTTCATCAAGATGACATGACTCTAATATCTCCATCACTATTCAAACTAGTTTAAATTGTTATTAATACCATCCATATTTTTCTTAATAATTTAGTTTATGTGTTGGATTTCCTCTTTCAGACTAAAAAGAAATTAAATTAGATAGTTATGTAATTATTGTGGTAAAAGTACCAGGATGATCACAAAGAAAAAAATTCACAAAAAATAGAAATAGGGGAAAGAGGCCAAATATTCTGAGCAGATTTTATATGGAACCAGAGATCAGTTGCATGTCAAGGAAATGTATTCTTTCCTTTATAATTGTGTGAAAAACAGGTATATTCATTTAGAGGTGTGAGTCCAAGTTAAATATATATTTTTAGACAATTAACCTTCTTATTCTGAGGTGACAGTACAGGAAAAAAACTATAAAAATGGGGGAAAGTGAGAAAGTTATAAAATCTGGAAGTGTTAGAGTACAATTCCATTCACAGCAGGAGGCAGATAGTATTAGGAGACTCTGGAATGCACTAATATGGACTACATTTTTTAACCCAAAGTGCATTTATTACACATGCTGATACTGAGAGTCTCACAAAATAATGCAAAATTACAAAAGTGAACTAACAGAAGCAAGACCAATTGTTTAATTATTTGATTGGCTTGAAATTCTAAAGGATGTTCACTTTACCTACATAGGCAATGTGATAAAAAATGTTGACATGGAATATATAATTTTGGAAGAGTTCTGACACACTTACATTTCTTTCATTAAAGCACTAAGGGCAACATTCTGACTCCTTTCCTCCTCTTAAGTAGCATCTTACTTCATAAGTAAGTCCACTGACTTCATTGTAGGTACATCTCACCATGAGTAAGGTTATCACAATCTGGCTTTAAAAAATATTGTCCAAACAATGCATCTCTATACTTTCTGATTCTGATTCTGTACTTATATACTTAGACGTCACACTAAAGGATATCATTAATGAAATAACTGTCACAGGTTAATTGGTCTTTGACAATACCTATTGGAAATGCATTAATTTGGAAGGGCAAATAATAGAATATCCAACATAAGGACTAGCATAAGTTCTGGGTTTTTTTCCCTTCGATTCATACATTCCTTTAACAGGGTCTCTCCTGGTGTAAAAGTGTGTAATCTTATGAAGTCAGCCTCCCACATGTACACTCAATGTGCATCCTGAGATCAGTCTTACCTGCTGTTCTCCTGGGGTCTGAGCCAAATCCTACAAAACTTAATAAAAGTCTTTCCTCTGTCTTCAGTGGGCTTTTAATCAGGCTCGGGTGGAGCTATGCAAGACTGAAAATTGCACTATCAGGACTAAAGTGAACAGAACCAAAATTTTATTTCCCAACAAGCTTTATTTTTGGGGAAGCATGGATCTAGACTTGGATGCATCTCTAAACTTATTTATGAGTATGAGTATGATTACTATTTATTGTCTTACTGTAGTGTTAGTCCTGGCCCAGTATGCTGTTATGCTAGGTGATGTGGAAGCACTCAATAAAAAGATGGTTCTTTTCCAGTTTACAATCTAAATAGGATTTGAAAGACAATAATGATATAGATTTTTAGATGTTTACGGGGAGCTTCAACTGTGAGGGGCAACATTTGAAGGTGCTTTTTTTTGAAAATTTAACAAATGTGCATTTGAAAGTAGCATTACTGACAGATCTGAGGTGGCAGTCATCATCTTGATATCAAAGATGAGGTGATTGGTAGGATAGGGACTAAATAAACATTAGCTAAATTAGAAAGCTTAGAAAATATTCAGATTTAATTGGCTTCAAATTTTGGATTTAATTCTGTTCTCATTTTAAATGAACCAGTTTTCCCGTTTCCAACAAAAAAAAACAAAAAAAAACTTGAACAGGAGTTTAACATTTTGAAACATAATGAGGAAATTACATGCAGTAGGTTAATTAAGCTTTGGTTACTACTACATGGAACTTGTTATTTAGCTAGCACAGAAAAATTAATAAAATTTCCCCAGTTCATAACGTGGTCCCTAGCTCATAATATCATCTCCAAGCATAAAAATATTATGAAACTCAGAACTAATTTACCATAATTTTCTTTTACTATAAAAAGTCATATGGAAATAATGAGAACTTCGTTATATTACCAGTATTTTTATGTACTGTTAGAAGAAGCTTTTGGTTCAGCAAATCACTTATGTATGTGTTTCTATTCAATGGGACTTAAAATCCTTTTGCACAGACCAAAGCCCCGATTCAGCAAGGAACTTAAGCATATGATTAATATTGTCAGGACAATCCTCAAAATTTCTAATAAAATTATATGCATTATAGGTAGTTATATCTAGTGACCTTTTCCCAAAGTAGCATCAAGAATTCCATAATTGTGAGTATTTAAATAGCTGGTATAAACTCTCTCATGCTATCAGTACTCAAGAGTGTGCATTGCTGTGTCTCTTGTGAAAATAGATCCTGCCTATGTGTACACAATAGAGATTGATGAAGACTAAAAGAAAAAAAATATTAATTGAAAACTTAATGAAAAAGTATCATGAAGTGTGCTGAATACAAGTCTATTAAAGCAGCATTATCTAACAAGGACTAGACCATATACAGTAAGTAGTACAATCCGTCATACAGCCATTTTACAAAATATGCTGTGAATATTCTTCCTCTGAAGTAAGTCCATAGTTTTCCACACATCTGTCTGTAGCTGAGATAACAATCCTCAGGTTTGTGATAAAAATGTATAGCCTTCTTAAACAGTGTGTCCAAGTCTCTATCCAGCTAAGTGGAGATATGCTCAAACAAGATTAAGAAGATTAATTATGTAGTTACTAAATGCTTTCTTATAGAATAAACAATTGAACAGCCACAAGCATTACCTGTAGTTACTTCTTAAAACAACACTAATGGAATTATTGATTTGAGTAGATTAAATTACTGGTTTCCATCAGTGAGGAGGACACAATCAAGGCTGTTGGGACATACAATTACTGATCTCAGTGACAAATCCATACTGTTGGTCTTATCATGGATTTTACCCTCCAATTCTTGCTGTAGGGCGAATAATATCTAGAGGAGGAAAAAACTGAGAATTTCTATTTTGCAGGAAATTTTGACATTTTAAAATTTGTTTCATACTGATTTGGAACAGTAAAAAATATTTTCAATTTTTCTTGCAAAATAGAAATACTGAAAAATAAAAATATATCATTTTCAAAATTGTTTCAATCATTTTGAAATATTTATTTTGAAATTTATTTTTATATTATTATTTTTATGATTTTTCTTAGTTTCATGTTACAGGGAGTACTGCATAATATGCCATCATATTGTGACATACAATCATCTATTTTATTAAAAAAATAATATTAAACACAGCTGATTCTTAATTCTTAGCTCAAATGTCTCCTGTTTGTTTTGTAATGAAATATACTGACACTTTAAAACATAAGCTAAGAAGGAAAATTGTCCCGAGAAAAAAATTTGGACTACTCAAATAGTAATAACCAGTATTTCCACCATTTCCATTCTACAACAACATCCATTCATTTTATGTCTGCTACTGTAAACAACTGGTTTATGTTACACATGCTCAAGTTCCTCATGCTGTCATGACTATGGTACAAAGATGAATTCTTCCTGTCTTTTTTATAATGGACCATTGATTCCTATGGGAGACTGTGAACTGTCTGGTTTGTTCACTGATAAGCAGAAGTTTGCTTAAACCACTCCAGGTGATGGGGCAAATAAGTGCAGCCAGAATCATTGCTGCTCAGTTTAGGATACTCACTTCAGTTAATGAATATTTGTACAGGTACCTAAAAAAACCAGCCACATAAAATTGTTTCCTCTATATTTATAGAATATTGCTGCTACCTTTGTTGCTGTAGTTCACCATATGTCTACTGCTTTGTTTACAACTGATAGTGTAGTTTGTCATAATTTTTATTTTTAGTTTTACCTTGCATCTAGAAGTGGTTGATTCACAATCCTAGAATTCTTGTAATATCGGATGACTGTAAAGGTACATCAGTCTTTTACCTAAAAGCATTGTCATTGTCTCTTTTATTATGCTGCTGCCCTGATCAACTGCCATGCTACTGACCTCTAACAATAGGTGTAGGTCAGTGTGGAGCAGGAATGATATTCCCACAAGAACTGACTGGTACAAGATGTGATTAGATCCGAGGCTCTGATATCCATTTTGAATTTGAGGTTGTATCATCAATCATTCTTAGTGATTTCAGATGAGTTTCCAGGTGAAAGAAGCCTTGAAGTACTGTTACTGGCATCATATTTAACTTATGGTTAAAATTAAGTCTTCCTTTGTCAGACACTTCTCCGTTTTGATGAAGGACCAAACATTTTAGAAGATAATTCTCAGGCATAAGGAATAACTTTTATTTCCCTTGGTTCATATTGCTCTTTCTCCTCTCACTACCTTCAAAGCACCCTGTCTATTTTGCATCTGACATCAAACACCTTGGAAAAGAAGAATAGGCTTTTAGCGATCTTCAAAAGCCTGCCAAGTTTCACATTCATTACTTAGTTTCCATTTGGTATAGGCAATTTAGGTTGTAGCAGCAGTAAAACTTAATTTTTCCCTTTACAGCAGTAAGAGCAAGTCCTAAACTACTCTTAAGAGTCTGTGGCTAAGTTACACTAGCTCATTTCTTAAGGGACTATTCTTAGTTCAGACTGCAAATCCTGAAGGGGCTGGAAACAGAGACATTGCCCAGGGGCAGTAGTACATGATTTTAAAAGGTCAGGGAGAAGCACTCTAAAGAGTGTTAAAAGCCCACCAGTTTTCTTTTTGGGCCAAATTTGGCTCTGGTGAAAATGGACATTACAGCTATTGAATTAAATGGGAATTGCACTCACTTAGAATCCTGATGAATTTGGTCCTTTGATACTTGGTAATAGTTTATTGCTTTGTGAACCCTGATTATTCCTTGTATATAATGTGTTAAATGTATTTTAATATTTTAAATTAGAGAGGTGGAGTAAAAATATTTTAAATAAATAAATGTAGGGAGAATTGCTGCAGTCTTCATGCAGAGGAGACTCTCGTTTGCTGACTAACTAGGGAAATCCTGAGGTAAAAGGGGAGGTTGCTGTTAACTTTAGTGGAGCCGCCTGTGAACTCTAGTTTTCCACTGTTGACGCTTTAGACGATACAGTGATCCATTATCTTTTTAAGTCACAGGGGACTTTGGTTATATCCAAAAAAGAAACCTGAAAGAAATTTGATTCTTGATCATGGCTATTGCATATTTATGCCATGCATATTGTCATGTAAATACTCTACTGTACAAAAATATGCCATATGGTTACATATATTGTCAAAGTTGTCATAAGAATTGATTAATTTTGTCCCAGTTTTCATTTTCTCCACAGTCTTTGTCTCATGAAGGGATAAATACAGTGTCATTCTGGGTTCTCTTTGCAATCTTAAGATTGTCACAAGAATGGATTGGGTACCATTTTCTCTTCTTGTTACAATCTTTGTCATGAGTTCTCCCAGACCTTTAATGCCTGATATGTTCTCATTCTCATTACATATTCTCATTCCCATAACAAAGATTATAATGAGAGAAGAAAATGTCATAAAATTAATCCATTCTCATAACAGAAGGTAATGAGGACAGAAAATGGAACAAAATTAATCCATTCTCATAACAATGTGAAGATTGTAATGAGAACAGAAAATGGTATGAAATTTATCCTTCTTGTGACAATCTTAAAATTGTAATAGTGCAAGAAAGGATACAAGATTAACTAGCCCTTAGGACAAAGGCTCTATCTAGAACTAAAAATCATACCAAAGTAATCCATTTTTGTGACAAAGATTAAAATTGTAATTCTGTGGTTGCACAGAGATACACTATGTAAATCAGTAACAATTGTAAATTGCCTTTAAACATCTAGAGCTTTCCACATTTACAAGCTCTGGGGACTTAAAAATATCAGATTTTTACCACTCAGACCCTGAAGTCAAAATGCCTGGATTTAGGGTGAAAAGTGTGTTAAATCTGGAAAAAAAAACACATTATATTTGAACAAACTGGATTAAAGACTATGTAAAAGGTACAAGATACATACAGATATATCTATATACCAATATCTATATACCATTCAGAAAATGGTCACCATTGAAAACAGGTGCCACTTAACAGTGTCAGAGACACTACTAAATCACCTTTTTTTCGAAATTGGAAATAATGTGGTCTTGGAAATAATGTGGTCAAATGGTGGTAATTGTTGAATTTTCACTGGTGACCTGCATATACACACATGGATGTATATGTGATACTTTGCAACCACATTAGAACAAACAGTTGCTTCAGTGGAGTTCTCAGGAAGGTAACCATTAATTTCTCCCACAAAGGTATTTCATAAGCAAATAGGGTGAAAAAGTAAGACTCTCAAAACTATTTTATGCACTTTATAAAATCAGATCTGACTGAATTTCTGCTATTTGTGAATGTTAATTTTTATGTGCATATTCTTTTGTAATATAGGAAGATTCTAGATGGTTAATACACTGAGTCAATACATTATAATCCTCTATGGTTTTCTTAAAAACAAGCTTCTTTGTATAGAGGTATGTTACACAAAACTTGTTTTTCCTTTTGGGAATGGTATGAATTCCCCAATGAGTTATCAGGGTATACCAGGGCTTTTCAGGCAGTCTTTCCAAAATGGAGTTGTAGTGCAGAATTCCCAGCAGCCTTTGCTGTCACTTTGAAAAATGTGCATAATTACAATTGGGATTTTCTACTCATATATGCTCATATTCTGCAGTATGAAAAAGGTAATTGGCAGATATTTTCCATTCATTTAATTCCTTGTATTTTCACCTCTGGTAATGTATAGTTAAACTGAAGGCAAACCTATATATATACTAAAAGAGGACAGGTACTTTTTTCATTAAATTACGTAAGTGAGAGGGGTAGCAAAGCAGAGAATTGTAGGCATGCCAGTGACTCATTTATCCTGTCATAAATCCCATTGGTCTGAGTAGCTTGCATTTTCAAAAGTATTAGTTTTGAATGGCTCAGTCTGTCTGCTAAAATGTAGCTATTTAGGCCAAGATCCTCAAAGGTATTTTGGTACCTCACTCTCATCAGTTTCATTAATTTCCCATTGAGTTTGTTAGGCACATAAATATCTTTGAGGATCTGGATTCTAAAGGTTGATTTTCTGAAAGGCTAAGTACCCACAACTTCCCCTGAAGTCTGAAAAACTGGCCTGATGTCTTAAGATGAGGACTTTTTTGAAAATGTTAGCCTTAATTTTTACTTCTTTCATCTTTCCTTGTTCTTTCCTTTATCACTTAGGACCCAATATCTATTTGAGTAAATGGGAATCCTTCTATATATCTTAGTTTGTTTGTAAACTTATTGAAACACTTAACTGCTTGCCTAATCTATGTTTTTAAAGTACCTTGTACATTTTTGTATGTAATTATTATGTAGATACCTGTGTTTATGTGTAAGTGAATATATATCACATGCACAATATATCAAATTTTGGTAAAGAAACATATCCCATGCACTGGATGAAACAAACAAACAAATAAACAATTTTGTTAAAGCTTCAATAAAACAAAGTGCAGTGCTAATTATATTTTTAATAATACTAAAGCAGTGTCAGTTTGTTAAATATAAATCTCTCATTGTTTTAAAATAGCTTCTAACAGGGACAGTAGTCACACTGGGTATGTCTACACTAAGGGCTAAAGTCGAGTTAAGATACGTTAATTGAGTAGCTGAAGTCAAAGTACCTTAACTCGGCTTTTGGCACTGTCTACACAGCAGGAAGTCGAAGGAAGAACACTCTTCCTTTCACTTCCCACATTCCTCATGAAATGAGGGTTACAGAAGTCGGAGTAAGAAGCCCATTATTTTGAAATTATTTCGAAATAACAGATTTGCTGTGTAGATGTGCACTCGGTTATTTTGAAGTAACATGAGTTATTTCAAAATAAGTGTGCAGTGTAGACATAGCCACTTATTTCACAGGTGCTATTTGGTAATTCAGTGCATGAAGTTCTGATAATTTGATTGTTGTTTAGCTAGCTGGGCTGGACCCTACATTGTTCATTACCCAAAGATCTTGGAAAAGATCTAGAGCTACTTTTTCACCTCAGAAGTACCATAGGTGTGGGTCCCAAAAGCTTCCCTTTGCCATCTCGCCATCATATTTTTATAAGCATTTTGGCTACAGTGATAAAAGTAAGCTGTGAATATTGCACTCTAGAGTCCCAGATTCCTCAGATTCAGCAGAATGATTCCCTGGTTTTGCCAGTGCTAGTTGAGAAAGGGATCTGTATAAGTGTGAAATTGCAAAAGTGCAAACTAGAAAACTAGGTGGTGACGCTGGCTGGCAGGGGCAAGTAACACAGGGAAAGACCTAGGAATTGTGTTTCATTTGCTTCTGGATAACGTGCCACCACTGCCAAAGAGATTTACAGTTTTGGGTTATTTTTAACTTTCTGTTGCTCTTGGATTCCCATTGGCTGGTGGTGGCTCATATAACTTATTTTACATGCATTTAACTAACAGGTTGCATTCTTTATTTAGTGATGTGGACCTTGCTGATATTATCAATTCTCTTGACACTTTTTGCTTGTGCTACTGCAATGCACTGTAGAAATGAAGGCCAATTAGTAGCTACACCTAGTGCACAATTCAGCGGTCCATCTGCTTAGTGAAGTGAGTTTTAATGAACACATTGAATGTGATCTGCACAAAATTGCACTGACTTTCCACCTGCTTTCAGGTATAATTTAGGATGCTTATTTTAATCTAGAAGCTTTTACAAAACTTGTCATCCTCCCAACACTTGATTTTACAGACTTTCAATGTATCATGCAAACTTGCTTATTTGATGAAGCTTTTGATTGACAATGTACTTATTTATGAATCTTGGTGTTATAGAAGATGGAAGGTTAGTTACACTCTCTTCTGGACAGTTTGATTTAGAGACTGATATAAGGCAAGCGGTTCCTGTCACCAGCCACAAAACTGTCCATATAGTGCATACAAATACCTAATATTTACAGACTTCGCATATGCAGGTGTTTAATGTCCGGTTGCCTTTTAGTCCATAACCATAACAGTATGACTAGGTGTCTAAGAAATAATTATAACAAATGTTTTCAGTACTACTGTGTATATATTTAAAGTATTTGTCTTGGCATCTTTCCCCAATATTTCTTTTTTATATCAGCATGGTTATAACACAGCAAGAATGTTGAGGCCCATATTACACAGACAAAGCTTTTAAGTTTTGGGCATATGAATCATGATTAACAATGTATGAGCACAAATAATTAAATTAAATTTTCAGGATGTTTTATACTTAAAGAGACCTTCCTTGGCCAGGTCAGTGGCTGAAGTAATCAAAGGCTTATATTTAAAGTTCATAGGCAAGTTGTGGAAAGTTCAATTCTTTAATAAAGAACATTAATTCAGCACAATTGTAAGTGATTATATTAAGGCATCAGGCTTTATTTGAGAGCTAGTGCATTGCGATCCTGAAAAGATTGGAGGGTTATTTCAATTTGGGTACTTTTATCCAAATATTTCCTGGATATTTGTGCTCTGGAAATTGGACTGAAAAAAGAAGTTTGGCTTTGAAAATTAATGACTAGCTTGTTTGCATGTTTTTACCTTTGCCAGTACATGCAGGGTCAGATTATGTCTGGAAGGAACTTGCTCACTTTGGAGACAGTACACGTCTATCTCAGCCCTGAGGAGAGATTGCCCTTCAAGAGGCATAGACTATCTTGTAGTTTTAAGGCACACAGGAAGAATGTGCATCCTGAACCCTTTCTTAAGACAACCTATTCTTTGGGCAGTGGGATATATCAGTCCTGCCCCTTTAGCAATCATATATCAATGTCAAGGGTAGATTTATCTATGCCTTGCCCTTTCAAGAATTAGAGGTCTACTGTGGAAGGTGGTTGAGAAGATTGCTCTAATAATTGCTGCAGCTTCAGTATAGTTGTCAGTGCTTTGAGAGGCAATGGGCCTTGCACAAGCTGGATGATTCTTTCTCCTTCTCCTTTTACCACGCTGAATGAAACTCCAGTTTTAAAACTGCCCTGGTTTGGAAGCGTAATACTTGCACCCTGAGGCTACATCTAGACTGCAGGCTTCTTTCAGAAGAAGCTTTTCCGGAAGAGATCTTCTGGAAAAACTTCTTCCGAAAGAGAGCATCCACACTGCCAAAGTACATAAAAAAAGTGATCTGCTTTTTTGAAAGATAGAGTCCACACTGAATGGACACTATCTCGCATTTAAGCTGTCATTACTATAGACGGAGTAGCCACCAGAGCACCTGTGCTTTCTCCTCTTTCCTCTTCTTTCAAAAGAACTCCCTCTTCCCCATCCACAAACACCTTTTTGCAAAAGAGCTCTTCTTCCTCGTAGAAAGAGGTTTACCAATGTTGGAAAAACCCCTCTGTTCTTTCGATTTTTTTCGAAAGAATGTGGTTGCAGTGTGGACATAAGTGAAGTTTTTTCAGAAAAATGGCTGTAGTGTAGACATAGCCTAAATCTCCTTTCTTTTTTGAGTGACTTGCAACCTGAAGGACAGCATCAAAAGAACAATCTCAACCCTTCCCAGAGTCCAGGATCAGCAAACAGCATCTGGGCCTAGCACAAGGCAACAGTGAGGAAGGGCAGAGAAATTATGGAGTTAAAAAAAGCATTTTCAAATCTGCATAATACAGTCCTGCTCCATTCCATGCTGGTGGGAGAGTGGTACTATATGTGAAAGAAAGCAGAATCAAATAAAGTAAAAATCATAAGTGACCCAAACTGTACTATAAAAATCTCAATGGATAGTAATTCTATGCTCTAGTAATAAGAATAGAGCAGTAGCAGTATATTGCCAACCACCTGACCAGAATAGTGATAGTGACTGTGAATTGTTCAGGGAAATTAGAGATGTTATTAAAATAATAAAAAAAAACCCTCAATAATAATGGAGGATTTCAACTATCCCCATATTGACTGGGTATATGAACCCTTGAATGAAATGCATAGATAAAGTTTATTGACACCTGAAATGACTGAACCCACAAGAGAGACAGACATTCATGATTTAGTCCTAGTGGAGTACAGGTTCTGGTCAAAGAGGTGAATATAAGTGAATTGCTTGGTAATAGTGACCATAATATAATTAGGTTTAACATCCCTGTGGTGGGGAAAAACATTATATCAACCTAACACTGTAGCATTTAATTTCAGAAAGGGGGACTACAGAAAAATGAGGTTAGTTAAACAAAAATGAATAGACTCAGTGCCAAAAGTGAAATCCCTGCAAGCTGCATTTCAAACACACCATAATAGAGGTTCAACTTAAATGTATACCCCACATTAAAACAAAACAAAACGTAAAACCAAAAAAGTGACACCATGAACAAACAATAAAGTAAAAGAATCAGTGAGACAAAAAGGCATAATTTATAAAGTGCAAATTAAATCATAGCGAGGAAAAGAGGAAAAGAGCATAAACGCTGGCAAGTGAAGTGTAAAAATGTAATTAGGAAGGCCAAAAAGGAATTTGAAGAATAGCTAGCCAAAAACTCAAAAGTAATACCTTTTTTAAAAGTACATCAGAAGCAGGAAGCCTGATAAACAACTAGTGGGACCACTGAAGGATTCAGATGTTAAAGGAGCACTCAGGGACAGTAAGGCCATTGCAGAGAAATTAAATGAATTCTTTGCATTGGATTTCACGGCTGAGGACATGAGGGACTCCTAAACCTGAGCCATTCTTTTTAGGTGACAAAATCTGAGGAACTGTCCCAGATTCAGGTATCATTAGACGAGGTTTTGGAACAAATTGATAAACTAAACAGTAATAAGTCACCAGGACCAGATGACATTCACTGAAGAGTTCTGAAGAAACTCAGATGTGAAATTGCAGAACTACTAAATGTGGTTTGTAACATATCCCTTAAATCATCCTCTTTACCAAAAGACTAGAGCAGGGTTGGACAAACTCAGGCCCGGGAGCCAGATCCAGACAGCCAAGCATATCCCTCTGTTGGCAGAGGCATGTAAAATAGGCTACCCAACATAGTCAATGAAGCGGGGATTTAAATATCCCAGGCTTCATTAAAACAAAAATGGCGGCCGAGCTGTGCCGGATCAGCTGATTGTCGGCACAGCGTGGTAGTCAAGACGCGGATCGGTTGACAGGGGAAGCCTTTGTCGACCGTTCCCTCATGCCTCGTGAAACGAGGTTTACAGGAGCGGTCATTTTTATTTTAATGAGGCCAGGGATATTTAAATCCCCGCTTCATTGACTATGTCGGTGTAGGGAATAATTTCTTGGACACACTGGGTGCAGGTGAAAACAAGCAGAGGATTTATTGGTTCACACAGCTGGTGGAGTACTCATCAGGGGTTAACCCGGTGAGCACTAACTTAACCAAAACATACATTAGATTATATAGGTAGCAGATGGGCGGGGGAGAAGTGATTTGATAGGTCTAGCAGCGGAAGTGAGATATGCACATAAGCCAATGGTCTAAGACAGTTACACAGCATCTCCGCCCCTTGCCAATTAAACATGTTATCACTAATACAGGTAATTATTCCTAACAAGCTAAATAAGCCAACATAAACAAAGACATGTTGATGGTCATTTTGTCGGCCGGAAATATAATGCGTCTTCTGCAGGGGTGGTATTGCCTTGGTGCGATCTTTGGGATCCAAGCTTATTTTCTAGGAACAAAGCAGACAATGAAAAACAATCCCGCAGCGGTTGTT
Organism: Rafetus swinhoei; assembly: GCA_019425775.1. Taxonomy (NCBI): domain Eukaryota; kingdom Metazoa; phylum Chordata; order Testudines; family Trionychidae; genus Rafetus; species Rafetus swinhoei. The sequence goes on from CM033427.1 coordinate 65,674,609, forward strand.
TGGTTGTTTGGTACCGGCCTTATCAAAGTGAGGCCCTTTTGGAATGTGGTTGCCAGGGGAACCAGGGTCACAGTAACTGTTGGACTGTTTTACTTCCCAAGCTGGCCTAATGATTTGAGATTTGAGTTTGTCAGTTCTCAGCAAGATACCATGGACTGCCTCAATTTACCCTACAGTCGGGTACCTATTTTACATGCCTCTGCCGACAGAGGCATGTAGTCTAGACATACCCTAGAGGTGCACACTTATAGAGGCAGCCTGTGTTCAGCTGCTTCTCCCCTCACCTTGCTCCTCCTGCTAGCTGTGCAGGAGGGTGGGAGTGAAGAGGAGAAGGGAGTGCTAAAGTCATGGTGTTCCCCTGCCCCTGTACCCCATCTCTGCAGAGCAGGGGTCTAGACAGAGGCACAGTCAGCAGAGCTGTTCCAGTATGAAGCATGTGACTCAGAGGAGTGCAGAATGAAGGGGGGGACAATCAAGCAGGACAGATTTCCCTTAAAGAGACATAGTGTGGCTTCTGTCAGAAACTTAGCCAGCACACACTCATTCTGTGTCACACATACAGTCACTGTCACACACACTGCCGCACACACTCTCCCATCTCTGTGCCACATACACTCAATCTGTGTCAGAAAGTCTGTCTCTCACACTCAAAGGGTATGTCTACACTATAGCGTTATTTCAAACTAGCTTAATTCGAAATAGTTATTTCAAAATAGCTTATTTCGAAATAATGCATCTACACACAAAATGCATTTCAAAATAGCAAAATGCTATTTCGAAATACCGCGTCCACACTGAGTGGACACTGATTCGGATTTAAGGCTGGCCGGAACCAAGTCAGGGGTAGGGCATCAGGTAAGGATTGTCTTCGTGTGGCTGTTGCCTGAGGCTATCTGAGGCCTGTGCTTAAAGGGACACCCCCCCACACCGGACATCCAGTTCTCAGGTGTCCCTGCTTGCTTGCCTGCCTCACTGCAGGACAGCAAACCATTTGTGTCTCGGAGAGCTCTGGTTGCCCTCACTCGGGACACCATAGCACTCTGCAACATGGAGCCAGAGCTGCCCTTGGACACTTTGGTGCTTCTTGTGGACACGTTGCTATCAGCCTTGCTGAACTTGGGCCAGGCTGCCATCTGGGAGGTCCATCGGGGGGCTGTCAGTATCCAGGAGGCCCTGTGGGACAGTGTCCACCCTGAGGAGCACTCAGAGCCTCCCTGGTCTACCCACCAGGGGCTTGTGCCTCATTCCTCCCTCACGTCCTTCCACTTACCCCTCCCTAACCCCCCTTCCTGATGTCAAATAAAATACATGTATTTTCAAAAATATAAACTCTCTTTATTTAACAAAACTGGGGGGGGATGAAACTCTAGTGAGACTGGGGAAAGGAGGTGGGAGAGGGGAGGAGAGAGGATGGGGAAAGGGAGGGGGAAACCTGGGAGGAGGGAGCTGGAAGGGAAGCAAGGGGAAGAAGGGGAGGAAGCTCAGGGCTCGGGGTGGGGTCTCGCCGTGCCAACTGTCTCCCATCACGGCGGGTGTGGGGGCCTCGGAATCCCCAGGGGAATGGGGAGAAGGGTGTGGAGGTTGAGGTGGGGGGTGTGGAGTTTGAGGAGGGGTGTGGAGGTTGAGGAGGGAGAGGTGGAAGGGGCAGAAGGAGTGGGAGGAGGAGCGGGAGCTGGGGAGGCAGCAGGCGCTGGAGCGGCACGAGGCAGCACACTCTGCACCAGGGTCTGCAGATGGGCACAGATGGCATGACCCTAGGCAAGCAGCTCCCACCGGAACTCCCGGTTGTCCTGCACCCACTGCTCCATGGTGTGGTGCAGGGCTCGCAGGGCCCCCAGGTTCTGGTCTCGGTACCCCTGCAGTGTTGCGGTGGACCTGCTGAGCCCTCAGGTGCGGAAGGATGTCCCAGGCGGTGTGGTGTGCCCTGCAGGCACAGCTGGTGTGGCTGTGGAGAAAGAAGAGTAGTGGTCAGTTCTCCCTGGGGACACAGTGGGTGAAGCCCAGCCCCCCTCTGCCAGGTGAGGATGACCGTGCCCTGCACTGTCAGAGCCACTGTGCTTGCACAGAGGCCATGGTCGGAATGTCCGGCTCTCCCCGGGAGTGGGAGCTGCCCCAAGACTGCACCCATTCCCCTGTACTGTGTATAGTACAGCCAAGGTGGGGGGGAGATGTCCCCTGCCTCTGAGTAGAGGGGGCTTGTGAAGGGAGGGTGTCCTGCTGTGTCCCACCCCGGGGTCAGGAGCAGGTATCTTCACACACATGTGTGGCTATCAGGCCACGGCCCCTGTGTGGCAGGCAGCTGGAGCCACCTGCCTGGGGTAGCACGGCACGTGCTTGCACATGCACAGGTTGCTGCATGATCCGTGGTAAGCAAGGCCCACGTGCGCGGTCCCTGGTCTCAGGAAGGGGACAGTGATGGCACTCACATGTTGTGGCCTCCCCGGACAACCCTGGTGACTCAGCTGCTGGGACAGCTCGGGAGTCCTGGCAGCATGGAACCCTCCATGGTGGCTCCTCCTCTGCGCCCTGGTCAGGGCCCTCTTCTCCCAGATCGGTGCCCCCAAGGGAGGCACGGACCATCCCGCCCCCCATTATGGGGTCCAGGGCATCAAAATAGGGACAGGTGTCTGCCCCTATTGGGGAGCTGCCCTGTGTGGCCCTGGCATACGCCTCCCGCAGCTCTTTAGTTTTCATGCGCACCTGCTCCTGGGTGCGCATGTGGCCTTTGGTGGCGATGGTGGCAGCTATGTGGCTGTGCACGGCGGTGTTCCTCCATCTAGTGCAGAGATCATGGACATTGGAGGCCTCCCCCCAAACCTCAATGAGGTCCATGATCTTCGCACTAGTCCAGGAGGGCGCCCGCCATCTCTGGCCCCTGGCTGGCTCCTGGGAGCTGGAGGACTGGGTGGTGGACAGCTGGCTGGCACTGGCTTCCCAGCTCATTCTGCGGGCACTGGGTCAGGGGCAGTGTCTGCTGGCAGGCCTGGCACGTGCACGGTGGCCAGAGTCTACCCCTTTAAGTGCTCCGGGGCTGGGGGAGAGCAGAGGAGTTTTCCTGGTTTGGCCCAGAGTGGCCACCAGGGGAAACTGGGAAGGGCTGGAGGCCCCCTATTTCGAAATAAGGGTCTACACAGCGCTTATTTTGAATTAGCTATTTTGAATTTGGCGTTATTCCTTGTAGAATGAAGTTTACCAAATTCGAAATAAGCACTCCGCTTATTTCGAAATAGTGGTTTGCCTGTGTAGATACTGTTAAAGTTAATTCAAAATAACGGTTGTTATTTCGAATTAACTTTGATGTGTAGACATACCCAAAGTCTCTCTCTCTTACGCGCACACCTACACACACACACACACACACACACACACACAATCTCTCTCTCTCTCTCTTTCTCTCGGTAGCGCCAACTCCACCCCTTTTGCCCAAGGCCCTGCCCCTTCTGGGAGCCCAGAGCTATCTCATGACCATGTACCAGAATGTGTGAAGTGGCCCCCTGAAAAAATTATTGCCCACCCTTGGACTAAAAGATCATTAATATAATACTAATTTTTATAAAGGCCTGCAGAGGTTATTCTGGCAATTACAGGCTGCTAAATGTAATTTCAGTACTGGGAAAATTGCTTGAAATTATAGTTAAAAACATAATCGCTACACACATAGATGAACATAAATTGTTTGTGATACGTCAACATGACTTTTCTAAAGGAAAATCATGTCTCTCCAATCTACAAGAGTTCTTGGGGGAGGGTTAACAAGCATATGGACAAGGGGGATCCAGTGGATATAGTGTACTTAGATTTCCAAAAACGTTTTAAAAAGGTACCTCACCAAAGGCTCTTGAGTAAATTAATCTGTCATAAGATAAGACATACGTTCTCTCATGCATTGGTGGTAACTGTTTAAAAGATAGGAAACAATGGGTCAGAATTCAGAATGGAGAGAAGTAATAGAATGGAGAGAAATAATCCCAGGGGACCTATCTATTCAATATATTCAGAAATGACCTGGAAAAAGCAGTATACAGTAAGGTGGCAAAATTTGCAGATGATACAAAATTGCTCAAGAAAGCTAAGTCCACAGCAGACTGTGAAGCTTTTCAAAAGGATCTCAAATATGGGTATCTGGGCAACAAAATGGCAGAAATTCAGTGCTGACAAATAAAGAGTAGTGCATATTGGAAAACTGAATCCCAAATGTACATATACAATGATGGGGGCTATATTAGCTGTTACCACTCAAGAGGAAGAGTTTAAAGTCATTGTGGATAGTTCTCTAAAAACATCTGCTTGATATGCAACAATAGCCAAAAAAGCATACATAATATTGGGAATCATTAGGAAAGGAATACATCAAACGAAAGAAAATATCTTATTGCCTCTATATAAATCCATGGTATGCCCACATTTTGAACACTGTGTTGAGATGTGGCCGCCTCATCTTAAAAAAAGATGCATTGGACATTGAAAAGGTTCAGGAAAGGGCAACAAAAACAATTAGGTGGATGGAACAGCTCCCATATGAGGAGAGATTAAAGTCTGGAACTTTTCAGCTTTGAAAAAGACAATACAAAGGAGGAGATATGATAAATGTCTATTAAATCCTGACTGGCATGGAGAAAATGAATAAGGAAAAATTATTTACTCCTTACCATAACTAGGGGTCACCAGAAGAAATTAGACAGCTGGTTTAAAGCAAACAAAAGGAACTATTTCTTCACAAACGGTCAACCAGTGGAACTCCCTGCTAGTGGATGTTGTGAAGTCCAGGACTTTACAGGGTTCAAAAAAGAACTAGATAAATTCATGGAGGAAAGCTCTATCAATGGCTTTTAGCCAGGATGGGTAGGCTCTGTTTGTCAGGGCTGGGAATGGGTGACAGAAGATGGAACACTTTGAGCACGTTTAGACTCGCTTTCACTTTCAAAAAGAAGATATACAAATTCGGTGCGAATTTGCATATCTTCTACTGATCACATTTTCGAAAGAGGGTCTTTTGAAAATGAAAGTAGTCTGGACACGGTTTTTTCGAACCTCCCCCCCTTTTTTGAAAAAAAAACCGCTCTCCCTAAAAAAAAGGAGGTTTATGTGTTTTTTCCAAATTTGCATATCCTCTTTCAAAAATGAAAGCAAGTCTAGACGTGCCTATTATGATTACCCATTTTGTTCATCTGGCTAGGGCATCTGTTATTGGCTACTGTCAGAAAACAGGATACTGTGCTAGATGGACTTTTGGTCTGACTCATTATGGCCATGCTTATGGTCTTATGTAGATTATCTTTTGTTTCCCCTCACCTGAAATGTGAAACAAACACTGATCACCAGGATCTTAATAAATGTAGCAACTAAGTTGTATTTGTTGCTATGCAAAATCAAGCGTAAAACATCTCAGGTTGGACATACAAAAAACAAGGCACACAAAATTAGTGAATACTTCTCTCAGTCTTTTCAAGCCTTATGAAGAAGAGAAGAACTGTGTATGAAATGAAAAGCATTTTTATGGTAATTTCCTCTGCATACAGCTACTGAAGCTGTCAGGATTAGTACCATTGTGCCCTCATACACTCCATCACTAGGAACAAACCCCACTTTATTTGTGTCAAATTTATTATGAAATTCAGAAATAATTGTTGCCAATCAGAACAGCATCTTTACATTAATTTTCAAATTAACACTGTCAATAGAATTGATGTGATGTGGAATGAAAGAAATATTGTGTAAAGCAAATGATTAAGCTTTAGAGCCATCTTATATTACTGTGTATCTGTTGTGGCATAAAAGACCTGGTATTATGGTATTATGTAATTTAATGTGTTCAAAAAAGAGCAACAAATTATTACAAAAATGCTGCATTGGGAATAAAGAATGAATGTAAAAAGTTTGTGTAAAATTGAATTGTACCAAAGCACTATAACTTAAAGAAAAAATGGGAAAATTAAATATAAAATAGAGTCATATATTAAAAATTAAACTAAAGTGCACACAGTATTGAGAAATAAATGCCAGTCTCCATGGACTTCAGTTTGCATTCTGTCAAATTTGGGGGAGTTCCAGTTATTGTACATTTTCATAAAAAGGGGGTTAAAAATATATTTTCATCATTATTTTTACAAAAGAGTTTCCATATAATTCCACTGGGGAAGATTTAATAAATACTTTCTGCATGGATATTAATACTGTATATAGGTTGCTAAGCAACTGCAAAACATCTTTTTGGGGCAAGCATTTGCCTGACTATAGTGCATTGGTAGATTATATTTGGATAGGGAACCAGAGGAGGTGTATGCTGTTTATTCTCAACATTCTCTCTGTGGCCCAGAAGCTATGGTAATGGGCAGGCCTATTGACAGGGAAGCGCAAAGAGGACAATAGCTCCAGGTGCTGGTAATTTTAAAGAGTCCTGAGCTGTGGCTGTTATGGAGCTTGGAGCCCCGGGCCCTTTAAATCACCACTGGAGTGCCACACAGATGCTCTGGGTGGCTCTCAGAGCTGGGTGAGGGGTGTGCCCTGCATGGGGTGGCACTGAGGACTGGGTGGGTGGTGTGGTGTGGCAAGCTTCCTGCCCAAGCCCTGCACCTTCTACCTTAAGCTGCACCCTTTCTGGGAGCATGGAGCTGCCCCCCTCATTGCCCAGGGGCCCAGTATGACTGTCAGCTCCCTCGGCAATGGGTTTGTACAATGGCTTTAAAGCAGTGACTGTAGAAGGTGTGGTGTACAGACTCATTATCCTTCAGAGATTGCATATCATGCTGCTGTACTCCTTAATGGGGTGTAACCCTATTTTCTGTCAGGTAGCCTGTTGGGAGGGGGGACATGTCTACCTTCTCCCTACCCTTTTTGGAGAACTTCAGATTCTATGGTTCTTTCAATTTCATGAGAACAAGGACTACAGTGTTGCCAGGCCATTACATGGGCCACACAAAGGAGAAGCTTGAAAAACAATGAATAGTCTAGTAGCACCTTAAAGATTAACAAAACATGTAGATCGTATCATGAGCTTTTGTGGGCAAAACCCACTTCTCCAGTCATCTGAAGAAGTGGGTTTTGCCCACGAAAGCTCATGATACCATCTACATGTTTTGTTAATCTTTAAGGTGCTACCAGACTATTTGTTGTTTTTAAAGTTTTTCCAGGTGCAGAGTAACTCAACTATTCCTCTGAAACAAAGGAGAAGGTTCTTTGTTCCGTTCCCGACCACTGTGCAAATGCAGAAGAGTCACGCACGCAGAAACTAACTTTAAACAAATTAGTATTAGAGCTTATATGTTCAAAAATGTTTTTGATTGTTTTCACTATTTACCAACCTGTTCTAATAAGTATGGGTATGTCTACACTACAAAGTTAATTCGAACTAACAGCTGTTAGTTCGAATTAACTTTCATAGGCACTACACATGCAAACCGCTAGTTCGAACTTAATTCGAACTAGCGGAGCGCTTAATTCGAACTAGGTAAACCTCATTCTATGAGGATTAACGCCTAGTTCGAATTAAGTAGTTCGAATTAAGGGCTGTGTAGCCACTTAATTCGAACTAGTTGGAGGCTAGCCCTTCCCAGCTTGCCCTGGTGGCCACTCTGGGCCAAGCCAGGGAAACTCTTCTGCCGCCCTCCAGGCCCCGGAGCCCTTAAAGGGCCACGGTCTGGCTACGGTGCCCGTGCCAGGTGCAAGCCTGCCAGCGCCCAGCCAGCAGACCCTGCACCTGGCACAGCATGAGCCAGCCACCCACTGCCACCCAGCCCTCCGCCTCTTCCCAGGACCAGGCTGGCGGCTCCCAGGAGCCTGCCGGGGCCGCAAGAGGCGGCGCCCGCCTGGTCTAGTGCGGAGATCGTGGACCTCATCCAGGTTTGGGGAGGCCTCCAACATCCACGACCTCCTCACTAGGCACAGGAAAGCGGCCATCTAGGGCAGGATAGCTGCCAGCCTGGCCACCAAAGGTCACATGCAAACCCAGGAGCAGGTTTGCATGAAAATCAAGGTGGTCCAGTGAGACCCCCGACCCTGAGCCCTGAACTTAGAACATAAGAACATAAGAACGGCCGCACTGGGTCAGACCAAAGGTCCATCTAGCCCAGTAGCCTGTCTGCCGACAGCGGCCAACACCAGCTATCCTGGAGGGGATGGACTGAAGACAATGACCAAGCCATTTGTCTCATGCCGTCCATCTCCAGCCTTCCACAAACAGAGGCAAGGGACACCGTTCCTACACCCTGGCTAATAGCACTCCATGGACCCAACCTCCATGAGTTTATCTAACTTCTCTTTAAACTCTGTTATAGTTCTAGCCTTCACAGCCTCCTGTGGCAAGGAGTTCCACAGGTTGACTATTTGCTTTGTGAAGAAGAATTTTCTTTTATTAGTTTGAAGCCTGCTACCCATTCATTTCACTTGGTGTCCTCTAGTCCTTCTATTATGGGAACTAATGAAGAACTTTTCTTTATGCACCCTCTCCACACCCCTCATGATTTTATATACCTCTATCATATCCCCCCTCAGTCTCCTCTTTTCTAAGCTGAAAAGTCCCAGTCTCTTTAGCCTCTCTTCATATGGGACCTGTTCCAAACCCCTAATCATTGTAGTTGCCCTTTTCTGAACCCTTTCCAAGGCCAAAACATCTCTTTTGAGGTGAGGAGACCACATCTGTACACAGTACTGAAGATATGGAGTACCATAGTTTTATACTTCCCCTCCTCCTTCTTCCCTGGCTTCCCCTTCCAGCTCCCTCCTCCCAGGTTTCCCCTCCCCTCTCCCACCCTCTCTCTTCCCCTCTCCCACCTCCTTTTCCCAGTCTCCCCAGAGGTTAATCCCCAGTTTTGTTAAATAAATAGAGTTTCTATTTTTGAACACACGTGTCCTTTATTTTTTACATCAGGAAGGGGGGCTAGGGAGGGGTAAGTGGAAGGAGGTGAGGGAGGAATGGGGCACGAGACCCCGATGGGGAGGACTGGGTTGGCTTTGCAGGCTCCTCGGGGTGGAAGCTCTCCTGGTATCCTGACAGCCCCCCATTGACCCCCCGGATGGCAGCCTGCGGCAAGTGCAGCTGGGCTGATGGCCGAGTGCTGTGATGTGCCGAGTGAGGGCACTCAGGGCACTCTAAGACAGGACTGCTTTGCTGTCCCTCAGGGAGGTAGACCAGCAAGCGGGGAACCCTGAGAACTGTCTGTCCAGGGTGGGGGTCGGGTCCCTTTAAGAACAGCCCTCGGCTAGCCTGAGGCAGCAGCTGCACACTAAGTCCTGGTTCCGGCCAGCCTTAACTTCGGTTCAGGGTCCACTCAATGTGGACATGCTAGTTCGATTTAGCAAAACGCTAATTCGAATTAGTTTTTAAGTCTAGATGCACTAATTCGAATTAGCTTAGTTCGAATTAACTAATTTGAACTAAGTTAGTTCGAATTAGTGCTGTAGTGTAGACATACCCTATGTTCTTGACGTCCCTCTTCAGTTTCTGGAGCAAGTTAGAACAAGCTGAGAGAGGAAGTGGCCATTCTAGCACTTAGCATCACCACAACACAGCATCACTCCAGATGTTCCAACTTGTCTCTTGCCACATCCCTTTGATTGTTCTTCTGGCCCTGGTGGTGGTGATGGGGGAAGCGGGAGGGAGTGAGGGTGAAAGGGGAAGTCTACTGCTTGTCTATTCTTTGTGTATTAATTTCTGCATATACAAAGTAAATTCAAATGGCATGTAAAATGTTATCACAGCTGAATGATAATATGTTACTCCTAATCTACATAGAGCTGTGAAATCTGGCCTGAAGTTTATACAATTTCACATCAGGGATTGTGCTTTGTATCTGAAAAGTGCCCTGTACAGTAAACTCCCACCATTGGTGGCTACATTGCCATCACCACTGCAAATAGCAAAATCTGAAAATACTGGAGGTGGGGGAAGCAGTGTGAGTACTCTATTTCCCAGCAGCTCTCAGCTGCCATGTTGAGTGTGGCGTGGGAGGGGGGCATTGCTGCTGACACCTTGAAACAGGATTATCTAATGCCATGTTCTACCACCCCAGACGTGGGGATGTGGTACAATGGGGAGGGCAGGGCAGTGGCAGGAAGGGGCAGGGCTTGGTGATAGGAGAGAACTGCAAATACACAAAATCTTGAGTAGCAATTCCACAAATTGCAAAGGTCTCCTGTGCACTTATGGGGCAATCATAGTAAAAATGACAACAGTGATTTCCGTTCTGACAGTTTTCAGCTCAAATGACAACATTCACATCAAAACCATTTGAATTAATTTTGAGAGGAAGCATATCAGATGCATTATTGAAATCCAAACATTTACTGGTACTTTCATAGATTAATTTAGTCTCTGTAAAAAAAGAACACATGTATCACTCGAGATCTATTCTTTGTAAACCAATTTGATTATTTCTTATAATTCCATTATACTTTAGAAGGTTAGTGATTTTTCATAGGCCTGCTCTGATTGCCATTGAAGCAATCAATGTTATTGGGTTTTTTCTGTTTCATTGTAGTATCAGAAGTGTCTCATTCTCTTTAATGTGTTGATCTCCACAACAATCCTGTGAGGCACAGAAGTGCAATTGCCCCATTTACAGATGGGGAACACAGACCGAGAGAAATTGACCTATCTAATATTACACTGAAAGTAAGGAGTAGAGCAGAAAACAGTATCCACGGCTGCCCACTCCTAAATTCATGCACAAACTACTGGATCAGCTTTCCTGTAAGGGAGAAGAGGTCTTACCAAGAGTTTCACTGGGGATAGGAGTACAATATTTGCACCATTATTTTGGTAATGCTAGAAATAAGACTCACAGGAAATTGATTGCCAGCATCATCCTTGTTTCCTTTTATGTAGAGCAATATGATGTTTACTTTATTCCATTCTTCTTGTACTGCCTCTGTTTTAATTAATTTTCAAACAGACAGCTCAGGCCTTCCCACAATGAGTGGGCATAATTTAAAGGGAAGAACATGTGACTGCCCCACATGCATCCTCTTTCCAGTGACTCCCTCACTCTGTGCCCAGCCCAGGGCTGCCACACTCTGCCCCCCACATTGCCAGTGCGGGGAAGATGAAGATCTGGCCTCTCTCTGCACCTGCCCACCCCGACATTCAGCCCTTCTCATTGGTAGCCAGGCGGGGAGTGGGATAGAGCTGTTTCTGCCTAAGAGAGCAGTCTGGGAGAAGCAGCTGTTTGCTCACTCCCTAAGTTCAGCCGCTGGGAACAGGGGCCAAACATGCCATGGAAGAAGGCAGGTCTAGCTCACTCAGTCCCTGCCTCCAGCAGCAGGGTATGGGTAGGGGGTAGCCCCCTCTTGCCCTCCTCTCCTTCCCAGCACATTTCCAATTCACTCAGTGCCTGTCCTCATCAGCCAGACACTCACAGAGAGCAGGCCAACATTGCCTTCCAGCCAGGCTCTCTCAGGAAGACGTGGCTCCATCTCACTCCCTGCCCGGATGCCAAGAAGAGAGGTGAACATGCCATGAGACGTGCAGGAAGGGAGGGGAAAGGGAGGAGGCAGCAAAGGGAGAGAAGGACAGAGCCTTTCCTTTCTCTGGCTAGTCTCGGGGTACTTGACTCCCTGAGGTACCTCCTGAGTCCCCTCTGCTTACGGAAATAATTGCTTAGATACACACACACATGTAGACAGTTAGGGTACGTCTACTCTACAGTGTTATTTCGAAATATCTTATTTCGAAATAGTTAATTCGAAATAAGATATTTCGAAATAACGCGTCTACACACAAAATGCATTTTGAAATAGTGCATCCACACTGATTGGACGCTGAATCACATTTAAGGCCAGCTGAAACCAATTCCAGCAGGGCATCACATCAGTAGTTACCTTGTGTGGCTGCTGCCTGAGGCCATCTGAGGTTTGTGCTTAAAGGAACCCCCCGGGACAGCGGGTTCTCAGGCTTCCCTGCTTGCTTGTCTACCTTGCTGAGGGACAGCAAAGCATTTTTTTCTCTGCCTGCTTTGGTTGCCCTGACCTGGGACACCACAGCACTCGGCACCATGGAGCCAGAGCTGCCCTGGACTCTCTGGTGCTCATTTTGGATGTCTTGCTGCAAGCCTGGCAGCAATTGCTGGAGGCTGCCTCGCAGCATGTGCTGCAGCCCAACCCCCAGGCCCTCTTCTGGACCCTCCTGGTGGACGAGGAGGAGCAGCAGCAGCAGCAGCAACAGCAGCAGCGCCTGGACGCCAGCGTGCCCCACTGCATCTGGCATCTGGACACCAGCAGCGACTGGTGGGACCACATCATCCTGGAGATCTGGGGAGACCAACAGTGGACCCAGAACTTCAGAATGAAGAAGGACACCTTCCTTGAGCTCTGTGAGTGGCTTGCCCCTGCTCTGCGGCGACGGGATACGCACATGAGGCCCACCATTCCCCTCCAGAAGCGTGTGGCCATCGCCCTCTGGAAGCTCTTCACGCCGGATAGCTACCGATCCATGGGGAACCAGTTCAATGTGGGGAGATCCACCGTTGGAGCAGTGCTCATGCAGGAATGGCAGTCTCCAGCCACTGTGCCTAGGGGGAAGGGCAAGGAGGGGGATGGCCTACCCCAGAGAAAAGGGGGGAGATGGTGCAAGTCTCCTCCCCGGGAGGGTTTGTTCTCTCCCAGCCACACTACGGACTGCCCGCAGTGGTCAGGATTGCGGGGGGGTGGGGTAGAGGTTGTTCCTGGAGAGGGGGTGCGGGGCAGTGGTGGGGAAGGAGCATTGTCAGCCACCCTGGCACCCCAGTGACTCTTGGTTTTTTATGTCCCTCTGCAGGTGGTCAAGGCCATCCATCAATAGAGTGCTGCTCCACAGAATCATCTGCCTCACTGATGTGGATGCGGTCATTGAGGGCTTTGGCACCCTGGTCTTCCCCAACTGCAGGGGGGCAATCTATGGGACGCACATCCACATCCGTGACCCAGAACACCAAGCCTCCCTGTACATAAACGAGAAGGGATACTTCTCGGTCATCCTGCAGGCTGTGTCTGACCACCAGCGCTGCTTCCTGGACATTAACGTGGGCTGGTCTGGCAAAGCACACGACGTGCAGGTGTACCGCAACTCGTCCGTGTGCCAGAGGCTGCACGCCAGGATTTTCTTCCCCGACCGCTGCATCAGGGCTGGGGACGTGGACATGCCTGTGTGCCTGGTAGGGGATGCGGCCTACCCACTACAACCCTGGCTCATGAAGCCCTACACGGGACACCTCAACCCCTCCTGGCAGGCCTTAATGCCAGACTCAGCAGGGCCTGCATCATGGTGGAGGGTGCCTTTGGCCGGCTGAAGGCCCAATTTAGATACCTCCTCACCCGCCTGGACCTCTCTGAGAGGAATATTCCGCATGTGGTGGCAGCATGCTGTGTGCTGCACAATTTGTGCGAAAGGAAGGGGGAGGCTTTCCTGCCAGGCTGGATGGCAGAGGCTGACCACTTGGCTGGCCTGTACATGCAGCCCACACGGCTGCCAGCTGGGAGGCCCAGGGGGGGCTGTTGGTATCTGGGAGGCCCTTTGGGAGAACTTCCAGACAGAGGAGGAGTGAAGTCTCCCTGGTGTGCCCCACTGGGGCCTTTGCCTTATTCCACCCTCACGTCCTTCCACTTTCCCCTCCCCAACCCCCCTTCCTGATGTAAAATAAAAGCACATGTGTTGCCAAAAACAAACTCTCTTTATTGAACATAACTGGGAAATGAGGGTGAGAGAGGGGAGGTGAGAGGGTGGAAGAGGGGAGGGGTAAACTTGGGAGGAGGGAGCTGGAAGGGGAGGCAAGGGAGGAAGGGGAGGAGAAGCTTAGGGTTGGGGGTTTTGCTGGTCCACCTGTCTCCCAGCACTGTGGGTGCGGGGCCTCGGCATCCCGGGGAGCGGGTATGGAGGGTGGGGCGGGTGGGGAGGAGGGGTCGGAAGAGGTGGGAGGGGGAGCAGGAGTGGGAGGAGGAGCGATAGCTGGGGCGTCAGCAGGGGCTGGAGCGGCAGGAGGCACCAATCTCTGCACCGGAGTCTGCAGGTGGTCGCAGATGGCACGGCCCTGGGCAAGGAGCTCTCGCCAGCTCTCCTGCTGCATCTTCAGGTCTTCATGCACCCAGTGCTCCAGGAGGATGACCTGCCTTTGCAAGATCCCCAGGTGCTGCTGCTGGTACTCCTCCTGGTTCCAGGTCACCCTGCTGGCCCGGGTGCGGGAGGATGTCTTGGGCGGGATGGTGCACCCTGCACTCACATCTGCTGCGGCTGTGGAGAAACAAGAGAAGTGGTCAGTTATTCCTGGGGACAAAGTGGGTGAAGCCCAGCCCCCCTCTGCAAGGTGAGAACGGCAGGTCTCTGAATCATCAGAGCCGATGTGCTTGCACACAGGCTATGTTTGGCATATCCTGCTATCCCTGGGAGTGTGAGCTGGCCCAGGACTGCACCCATGCCCCTGGGAAGGGCTGGAGGCCCCCTATTTTGAAATAAGCATCTACACAGTGCTTATTTTGAATTAGCTATTTTGAATTTGGCGTTATTCCTCGTGGAATGAGGTTTACCAAATTCAAAATAAGCGCTCCACTATTTCGAATTAATTTCAAAATAGCAGTTTGGTTGCATAGACACTAGTAAAGTTATTTTGAAATAATGGCTGTTATTTCGAAAAAACTTTGCTGTGTAGACATACCCTTACACAGAAAGGAATCACTTCTCATGAATGTGCTACTGAACTGTAGCTATAGAAACAGATTCTCAGTTTGCAGCATGACCATTTTGAGCTAACGAAAAGAGAAGATACATTTTTTAATTCTGTGGATAAAGTTCTAGTACTGTACACATGTGACCCCATTTCCCATGCCTAGAAAACTTCTGAAAACATTTCTCTTAGGAAACATCTCTTTTATTGTTCTACTGAGTTCTTAGCTCTTAAGGGCAGTGTTTTCACAAAAACTGAAAATATCTAAGGCCCCCGCCCCCCCCCCCCCAAAAAATTGTGGAATTGTTTAGGGGCAAAGGGAGGGGCAGAGGAATTACATCCTTGACTCTCTGGCTTTGGGACCAAATGATTGTCTTACTAAAGGTTCATTTAATCATACAGATTATTTGCTGTGCTTATTCTGGAATCTCTCTTTTCTGTCTGGGTATGTCTACACTACAGAGTTTTGTTGGGAAAATGGCCTTGTGGACAGGGAAGAGGGAGTTCTTTTGGAAGAAGAGGAAAGAGGAAAAAGCACAGGTGCCCTGGTGGCCATTTCATTCCTAGCAATCACAGCTTACATGTGAGAGAGCGTTCATGCAGTCTGGATGCTCTTTCGAAAAAGCAGATCGCTTTTTCAATGCACTTTTGCAGTGTGTATGCTCTCTTTTGGAAGAAGATTTTTCCGGAAGATCTCTTCCGAAAAAAAGCTTCTTCCAAAAGAAGCCTGTAGTCTAGACGTAGCCTCTGTTTGGAAAGAGCTGAAACATCCGTTTTGCATGTTAAGTGAACTATATATGCTATAGCTGATTCTTTCAAAACAAAATTCCACAAATGTTTTACTTCAAAGCATTTTAATAGAACACTATTCAGTCTAGGAGATAAATATGAATCCTTAAACCTGCACTTGCCCTAAACCTGCTTGCTATTGCATGATTACATACAGTTCAGTGTGGGCTACTGTGTATATGTATGGCCTACTCCTTGGCAAATTTACACACAACAAGAATAAAGGCAACCTCTTCTGTCATCCAAGGTACAGAGAGATACATTAAAACTAACAAAGCAGAAAGGGGTCTGAAATTGAGGCAGTTTTTAAAATGACAGTTTAATGAAAGCTGCGTGAACACACTATCATTCTGATGGAAAACTCTTCTTGAATGATGGAAGGTTGTGAAGCGCTTGCAGAATTTGTTACCCACCTATGGTTATGGCAACAGTAGGTCAGGCATGACCTGTCTCCTTTAATAACATAGCTGTGACACTCCAAAACATAAACCTTTCAGGCGATCAGATAGAACAGGATTTCTGATTGGGTCTGGTATGCTTTGGAGCTCATTCTTAGGAAGTGTATATAGTAATTCATTGATTTATAATTAAATGGAAAAATGTTATTTTAAATAAAAAATGTCAGTGTAAAAGAAACAACTCTCTTGAAAGATGACATATTATAGCAGTGTTGTGGTAGAAGTAGGAAAATTAGATAGTCAATAAAAGATAAATTTACTCTAATTGAATCGGTTATTGTATCTACCTGGATGTAGGCTAACTACTAACTATGATGAAAATAGTATGTCATTTTCTCATTGCAGATATTCTGTTTGCTGATGTTTAATGTTACAGACCATATCTCCCATTAATCACTTACTTTTTCCTCCCAACATTTTACATTCCAAAACTTTGTCATCTTAGTGCAGTCTCACATATGTCTTACAAATTCGTCCTGATGGTGACCCACAAATAACCCTGACTGGGAGTAGCAACAACTTATTAGCTACTTTATATTCACTTTTTATACTATGATATCAATAGGGCCTTAACTACCAACTTGTACATAAGATCATTTGCAAGTCTAGCAGGACCATTCATGCTGTTATGGTCAAGGGTATGACATTATTTCAATTTAAAAACCCCTGTTATAACTCAACTGTGCAAATTTTCTTCAGGAAGATAATACAAAGGGTTTCAGAGTGAAAACATTTCCCCCCACTCTCATGAATTTGAAGATAATTGGACATTTTTTTGTTCTAAGAGAGGGGAGCAAATTCAAGAGAGTAGTAGTTTACAATTTTTTTTTAAACTGAATAAATAACTACTTCTAGAAAATAAATCTGTGCAGGTAACAGTGCTATCACTTATACTAAAAACATGTGGGGAACCAATCAAGCAATAATAGACCTGGACTTTCTCCTCAATTATCTAGAAAATAATTTTAAAAAGTGTTTTTCAAGTTCAGTCAATAGGCCATATCCTCCCCCCTTTCTTTGTTATTTAAATTTTACACAACTCTGCACTGGTTTCACTGGGATCTATGGTAACCCACACACTCTCTTTATGTAGATGCGAAAAGCAATGGTCATATTTTTAGGCTTCCCACTGTCTAGGTTCTCAAAACTTATCCCTGTCTCTATACAACAATATTGGCAGTTTTGCTCTGTCTCTCATTTATAATATGTATAGTCCAATAATGAGCAGATTTCAGCAGAGGGGAGCCAGAAAGGGGGATGATGACTTAAATACCCTATGGGACTACATTTAAAAATCTGAATGGCAGCTTTTACTCCTTTGAGAAATGTTGGCAATGATTGCATAGTTAAGGCTGTAAGACAGTTTCCATTCTAAGCCACTGTTTGATTCTCCCATTCCTAACTTCTTTGGAGGGAAAGGAGGGCAGGGGAGAGGAATGAAATGAAATACAAAAGCTCCTTTTCAGTTGAAATGTTTCATGCTTTGTATGTAGCCAAAGGGAGTCTGATGAAGCTGAGGCGTGTCTGATGTTAATATCATGATTATTGTATTGTGGTAGTGCCAAGCAGCCCCACTCATGTATAAGAACCCTATTATGTTACATGATGCAGCAATAAGAATAAAAAAATAACAATCCCTGCCCCATACATCTTACAATTTAAATATAAAGCAGTTTCAATAAGCTATTTTGGAATAACTGAATCACAATATGTTGGTATTTTTGGTTTCTTTTAAAAAAGTGTTTTTGTAGGATCATAACTCAAAAACAGATTGATCCCTAAACTCCTTGTCTTGCATTAAGAAGTCCTCAATCTCAAGTGAGAACTAGTGCCTAATTATTAATAAGATTAGGTGGGAAAATGGTTTATTTACTACAAAAATGAGAACATGAAAGCTTTGCCAAGTCCTCTCTGACAGTACAAACTCCTCCAAGTGGCTTGCAGAATTTATGTTTCAAGCAAATAGTCATTTCTACCAACCCAGTAGCTCTGTTTCAAATAAATTTTATATTCTACCGATGAAGGTGGCATCACTTACCAGTTCCACTAGCCTAATGGAAAGTTATATGATATGGGACTACTTATAGTTTCCACTGTGTGATGTTTAATTAGATGGAGCAGTTAAGACACTATGGGTGCGTCTAGACTGGCAAGATTTTGTGCAAAAGCAGCAGCTTTTGCGCAAAAACTTGCCGCCTGTCTACACTGGCTGCTTGAATTTGCGCAAGAGCACTGGCGTTCTAATGTAAGAATTCAGTGCTTTTTGCGCAAATACTTTGACACTCCCGCTCAGGGATAAGCCCTCTTGCGCAAGAATATTTGCGCAAGAGGGCCAGTGTAGACAGGCACCTTAATTTCTTGCGCAAGAAAGCCCGATGGCTAAAATGGCCATCGGAGCTTTCTTGCGCAAAAGCGCGTTTGTACTGGCACGGATGCTTTTGCACAAAAGCACTTTTTTGCGCAAAAGCATCCGTGCCAATCTAGATGCTCTTTTGCGGAAATACTTTTAACGGAAAAACTTTTCTGTTAAAAGTATTTCCGCAAAATCATGCCAGTCTAGACACAGCCTATGTGATGTGTCATTATAATGCCCCGGTGAGGTAGGGAAACAGTTGCACTGTGAACACTGTCTCCTCACTGTTGGGAATTTTGTCTGAGTATTACAAACATGCAGTATATTACTAGAATAGCATGGCTCCTAAAGCAGTCAATGATTTAATGAATAAATAGAAGGACCAGCATGAGCCTTTCATTAAGAAGCTGTCTGAGATGTTTGTTACTTCCCTAGCTACCTGGCAATGTGCTGACAACTATAGCAATTGCCTAGGAACAGAAGGTAAAAGTTGGCTTATGTAAAGTCCCTTAGCTACAAGCAGACATCAGAATTTAAGGTTCCTAAAATACAGCAATAAAGTTTGCAAGCAAAGCTCTTAGTCCAAAAATAGAGAAAGCTGAATAACTAGAAGCAGGTGCTTCAGTCTTTTAAATCACCATTGAATCAGGACCCTTAGCTATTGATAACATTTCCACAAGTGCCTAGCACATGCAAAGGAAATTATGAATAAATGCAAAAACAGAGGGAAACGGTTTATGTTATAGCTGGTCACAAAGAAAATCAAAAGCTGCCCTTGAAAGAGAGTTTGAAGAACAACCTGATACATGCAAAGTGTGAGAAAAAGCAAACTGGAGCATCATTTCAAAAGCTGGAGGCACTTTTGAGTGGACTGCATGAAATACACTATGACTTTTCACAGTACTGTGTATAAGGCTGTGCCATTCCTAATCTTACCTTAGGTTGTTTTAAATTTTCTAGCCTCCAGGCAGAGGCAAATCATTCTGAAACAACTTATGTGGGATGAAAATGATGCAACACATATGAGTTGGAGGCTTACACAAGGGAATGCTTTATTATCCATCATTTCAGTGATAGCTCCTGTCTATATAATCACACCTGAAGTACCTAGTTGGGATGGAAAGTGGAGGTAGTGGCTTAAAGTCCTAGCTGAATCATATTTACGCCCCCCTTGTCTTCTTAATTTTCTTAGGCAAACTGAGCAGCTCTTCAGCAGAGTTTGGCCTCAAGGCATTTCATGCTAGGTTGACCTCTTGACATTTAAATAAGTTAATTTTTAAAAAAGTAAGCTATAAGCTTCAGAATTCAACACATTGTCCCATTCATGGCAAATGCCATAAAGACTCACAGCAAATGAAAATACTGTACAAGCATGAACCCTGCTCTGACTCTGAATCTTCTCACAATCTAGCATATCTGAGAACTAAATGATCAAAAAGAAACTTAATGATGAAGCTGACTGAACCCATTCACATTTTTTCAAAACTGAATCCATTCACTTTTTTTCAAAATTGCACCTAGATAGTTAAGACTTCATTCAATACTCAGCTGTGTCAGAGAAGAACTCTGTGCCTGTTGAAAAATGTGGAAAATGGAGAAGCATAAAGGTAGCTTTATGCTAGATTTGTAATCTCCTGATTCTGAGGCCTGCTCTAATTTGTGGCTGCAGACAGTTTTTCTTACTTCTGTGGACAGCTGGTATCCAGAGATGTCCTGAATGCATACTTTCTCTAGCCCCAAGAGGGAGTGACACCAGACTTGGGAGAGACAGCAAAACACCATGGGCTCAGCTGCCGAAAATATGCTGATGACATTCAAATATATAAATCATTTTCAACTGATGCTACTGATAAAACATTATAATGCCTTCGGGAAATCAATTTGTGGATGGAGACCAGATGGCTCATGCTGAACCCAGTGTCACGGGAATAAGTAATTAAGCCCCAATTCTGCTTCCATCAAAGTCAATGGAAAACTTCTGTTGACTTTGACAGAAATAGGATTAGTTCATGAATCAGGACTTTCAAGATGGAAGATGACATATTAGCTCAACAGGTCCAGGCACCACTGGTGCAGGATTCTTCCTGACAGTAAAAAGCATTTATGGCTACATATTTAAAAAGTTGGGACCTAGTTCTGCATGTGCACCTGCATTTTCAAAAAGACATTTGGGTGTGTGAATGCAGCTGCATAGAGACCTTGGCATCTAAATTTTACAAACATTGCTGTATAAGTACTGCAAACTTAATGAACACATCATATCAACATTCATCATTATACTGAACATCTTTACCATTGTTGATATGTTTTACTCGTGTTGATTTGCATAGGGGGTTTTACTGTATATGTGATAACTTCACACAATCCCCTAACATGTTTGTGAATGAATATTTGAGAAATCCAGAGTGTTTACTGAAAGAACAGAGGTAATTGTGGAATCAATAGCTCCTTTAAACTTAAAAGTTGTGCTGATTAATATTTCATACAGAGAAATAGTTCCACTGCATGGAGAAATTGATGAGACTCATATGCGTCTTGTAAATTTTATGAACCAAAACAAACTCCTTTTACTATCTGAAAATATCTGGGGAGACTTAAAGCAATTACTGAGAGTATAAACATAGAGTTGAGTGTTTTCAACTAACTTCCCCCCTCTTTCAAATCTTGACATTACTACTATAAGTCTAAAAAATAAAATAAAAGGGTGAAATTAAGATTTAAAATATAGGTTAGCAATGGACTTGCTCCTTTGTAATTTAGCTACGATGTCTGGTTGTAGAAGGACTCTGAGGTTTTCCTGATATATATCTTGTATGTGAAAATACACAGGCACAAACATGCTAACTTCTGAATGTGCAGGTGATTCAGAGGTACTTCCTACCCCTAAAAATAGAAGATCCTTCAAGATTAAGATATTAATATGTGGATTTATAATATTTAGATATTTTGGAACAGTTTGGAATAAATCCACAGGGCAACGTTTAGCACTTCTTGTCCAGATCCATTTTGACATCATGGTATAGCGTGTAAATCAATGCTTAATTTGACTCTCTGATTTTTATATCTACTCTGAAGGGTTGTGAGTCTTTTACTACCCGAACTTTTCTCCCACACTTTTATTGTTTACAAATGTAATGAATGTAATGCGACCAAACAGAGAAACATCACAATATTCAAGAGCCTTGCCCTCAGGAAAAAGAATCATTTTGGTAACAGTTATATAGTCTGCACTGGAGAAGTGAAATTTCCATGCAATATATGATGCCATTGAGAAACTGGATAACTGCTATACCATAAAATACAACTAAATAGTATAGCATCCCAGAGAAAACATCTTTAAATACATAAGTGCACCCTAACTCTTTAGTTCCCTTTTGAGACAGTGTAAATTTAGGATAGGTTTTGGTTTCATAGCAATCTGTAAAGATTAGGCCAAGTGACAAACTTTCCCCAGATCTCAGTTGACATTTTTTACATGTAGGCTGTATCTAGACTGGCAAGTTTTTCCGCAAAATCAGCCGCTTTTGCGGAAAAGCTTGCCAGCTGTCTACACTGGCCGCTTGAATTTCCGCAAAAGCACTGACTTCCTACTGTAAGAAATCAGTGCTTTTTGCAGAAATACTATGCTGCTCCCGTTCGGGCAAAAGTCCCTTTTGCACAAAACTTTTGCACAAAAGGGCCAGTGTAGACAGCTGAGATTTGTTTTCCGCAAAAAAGCCCCGATCGCGAAAATGGCGATCGGGGCTTTGAGCAGCGTCTAGATTAGCACGGGCGGCTTTTCCGCAAAATGTGCTTTTGCGGAAAAGCGTCGTGCCAATCTAAACGCTCTTTCGAAAATGCTTTTAACGGAAAACTTTTCCGTTAAAAGCATTTCTGGAAAATCATGCCAGTGTAGACACAGCCATATTGTTGCCTTTCCCCTGTAACTCAAGTCTCCTTATTTCCCCTGCAGCCCAAGTCTCCATCCCTATAGTTTCCATGATCTGCCAACCAAACCCTTTACCTTTGTTTCTATATGCCTCTACATCCTGGGGCCCAGGATAGCTGTTTTCCGCTACCTCCAAATGCATAAGGGTTTTTTTGGGGTAGCTTCTGAAACAGGAATGCCTTGAGCAGAAGTGGTGATTGTTGGCCTGGGAGGCTCCTTCTGAGCAAACTGAGCTATTTGACACATTGCTAAACCATTGCAAAAGGGCCCTGAAGGGTTCTCTTTATGTATCTCATACAACCAAACCTTGCACATTTCACACATCCATACTCCCTGTCCTTTTTCTTGCTTTGGTTTCTTCGCACTGATGTTCACGGTACAAATCACTGACATTAATACAGGTGCTCCACTGCCAACATTTGACAGTAGTCTTGTAAGGCTAGTCACAGCAGAATAGACATTTTCTTTCTTGTTTGTTTATGTCCTGTTTTCTCTTTCTTTTCCCGACAGCATACATTGTTCACTCTTGAGCTTATGACATTTCCAAGTTCTTGGCTGAGAGATGTGCAAAAGTGATAGCAGACTTTCTGTGCCACTACCACTTGCTCTAAGATTGTAGTTCTACCTGTGGAATTGCACTTACAGAAGTCCTCGCCCATTCCACAATAATTCTATTTTGGCTTTTGGCCACATGAAAGGAGACAGCCAAGGAAAACTGGTAAAGATACAACAGTATCAATGGTTAAATACATGTTAACTACCACTGAGGCGGCAACATTTACTAAAAAGCTGGTCCAGAAACTTTTAGACAAAATATTTTTCTCACTTGGCATGCCCTAATCATCAGGCTGTAAAGTCTCTTTTCCTGACAGAGAATTTATTTATAAAAAGCACAGAAGCTCCAAGAGGGGATCTAAAGTCTGCAGCTTAGGGCCAGCATATGTTTTTTAAGTACATCACAAGCAGGAAGCCTGCTAAACAGCCAATGGGGCTGTTTGATGATTGAGATGCTAAAGGCGCACTCAAAGATGATACAGTCATTGCAGAGAAGCTAAATGAATTCTTTGCTTCAGTCTTCACAGCTGAGGATATTGGGGAGATTCCCAAATCTGAGCCATTCTTTTTAGGTGACAAATCTGAGGAATTGTCCCAGATTGAGGTGTCAGACGATGTTTTGGAACAAATTGATAAATTTAACAGTAACAAGTCAAGATGACATTCGCCCAAGAGTTCTGAAAGAACTCAAACATGAAATTGCGGAACTATTAATGGTGGTTTGTAAACTAGCCTTTAAATCAGCTTCTGTACCTAATGACTGGAAGATAGCTAATGTGACACCAATATTTAAATAGGGCTCTAGAGGTGATCCTGGCAATTACAGACCAGCAAGTCTAACATCAGTACCAGGCAACTTAGTTTAAACTATAGTAAAGAATACAATTGTCAGAGGGTGTGTCTAGACTAAGGAGTTTTTTTCAAAAAAAGTGGCCTTTTTTCGAAAAAACTTCACCTGCATCTAGACTGCCGTTGCGTTCTTTTGAAATTAAATCGAAAGAATGCAGCAGTTTTTTCAATATTGGTAAACCTACTTTTACGAGGAAGAATGCCTTTTTCCAAAAGAGATCTTTTGAAAAAAGGTGTTCTTGAACTCAAACAGGGCTTTTTCAAAAGAGAGCATCCAGGTTGCTTGGGTGCTCTCTTTTAAAAAAGTGGATTGCTTTTTTGAAAGTCTTGTGACTGTCTACATGATCTCTTTTGAAAGAGGCTTGTAGTCTAGATGTACCCAGACATATAGGTGGACATAATTTGTTGGGGGAAAAGTCAACATGGTTTCTGTAAAGAGAAATCATGCCTTACTAATCTAGTAAAGTTCTTTGAGGAGGTCAACAAACATGTGGACAAGGGGGATCCAGTAGATATAGTATACTTAGATTTCCAGAAAGCCTCTGACAAGGTCCCTCACTAAAGGCTCTTAAGTAAAGTAAGTTGTCATGAGATCAGAGGGAAGGTCCTTTTCTTGGATTGGTAACTGGTTTAAAGACAGGAAACAAAGAGTAGGAATAAATGGTAAATTTTCAGAGAGAAGAGAGGTAACTAGTGGAGTCCCCCAAGGGTCTGTCCTGGGACCAATCCTATTCAACATATTTATAAATGATCTAGAGAAAGGGGTTAACAGTGAGGTGGCAAAATTTGCAGATGATACCAAACTGCTCAAGATAGTTAAGGCCAAAGCAAACAGTTTGGTGAGATCTTTTTGAAACTCTTCACAAAGTGATTGGGCAACAAAAAAGGAAATAGAATGTTAGGAATCGTTAAAAAATGATAGAGCATGAGGCAGAGAATATCTTATTGCCTCTATATAAAACCATGGTACGTGCACATCATGAATACTGTGTAAAAATGTGGTTGCCTCATCTCAAAAAAGGTATATTGGCATTGAAAAAGGTTTAGAAAAAGGCAACAAAAATGATTATTGGTTTGAAATATGAAGAGATATTAAAAGACTTGGACTTTTCAGCTTAAAAAAAAGAGGAGACTAAGGGGAGATATGATAGAGGTCCATAAAATCATGACTGGTGTGGAAAAAGTGAATATGAGAATTAGGGGTCACCAAATTAAATTAATAGGCAGCAGGTTTAAAACAAACAAAAGGAAGTTTCTCTTCACTCAGCACATAGTCAACCTGTGGAACTCCTTGCCAGAAGATGTGGTGAAGCTTAGGACGTTAACAGGGTTAAAAAAAAGAGCTAGATTCATGGAGGTCAGGTCTATCAATGGCTATTAGCCAGGATGGGTAGGAATGATGTTCCTAGCTTCTGTTTGTCTGGAAATGGGTGATAGGACAGGGTTCACATGAAAATTACCTGTTGTGTTCCCTTCCTCTGGGTCATCTGGTATTGTCCACTGTTGGCAGACAGGAGACTGGGCTGGGTGGACCTTTGTTCTGACCCAATATGGCCATTCTTATATGGAAGATTAGAAAACCAGGTTTCAGTCCCTGGTCTGAATCTGAAAAGCAGGGAAAAAATGGTTTTCCCACAGCTGATGCGAGTACCATAATCCTCAGACTACTGGCAATTTGGGTTTGGGTGTGATTATGTGTGTCTCCTTTTAAAAAAATCAAAGTTCTGTTTTTTACAGCACTGGAATGGGGGCAAATATTGAAAGCTCAGTTATTTTTGTGGAATGGAAATCTTATTTTCTGGCCAGCCCTAATAAAAAGGAAAAACCCCATGCTAAAATGCCACTCCCTGCGATATACTATTTTTATTGGTCTCTTGAAAATTATGAAACTCCAGGATCAGCCTTTGCAGTAACTCTTCATATTGCAAAATGTGTTGTGAGATCAGACATTAATAGTGACCTAAAAATGCCACTACACTTGGTGGATTGTGGAAGGATGAAAAGAGCTTAGTTATATCAACTCTTCACCTGCCCGTCTGTTCCACAGGTTTATGTATCATAATCAAGGGTTCATTCTGGTACCAAACACCAGCTCAAGCTCATTATGGGAATTAGGGAACTAGATTAGTCATGATAAACAGACAGATTGTCTTTCATTAAAAGCAGTTCTCAAGTTTATAATGGGGGTGCTAACAACAAACAATTATTTCTTATATTTTTATAAATGAAGAGATTATCAATTTGAATAAAAACTCCCAACATACATAAATATTTAAGAGACAACAAAAATAATTGCAAAAAATGAATCCCTTTATTTAATATCTTCAGTGAGCTCGCATTAATTTAATAATTGGTATGTCCTATTTGTTAACTGTAACAGAATAACTGCCTATTTTCACTTTGTTTTATGTCTTTTCTCATTATCATAATGGATACCATTAAATATCTAATCCTATTTTAAGCTAATTTGCATCAGTCTTAATGTGATTTGGAACCTTTAAGGATTATGGATATCTTTTGTTTCTCATTAAGTTCTGACAATCAAATATGGATAGAAAAAATTGCTTTTACCATATCAGCATTTTCAGTTGTATTCATACCTCCATCTCCCCTCTCTGCCCCCATGAAGCTTTATAAAATAAGTTGAAACCCATTCCATGCTTGTATTTTCGAAGCAAGAATCATTAAGCTAAAGAGACAAATATGTTTGCTGAACTTTTCCACATTGTACAGTCTATTAAGTTAGCTAAAACTAGTCTCCCCTTAATTTTTCATTAGTCAAAAGTCCCCTTAAGAAGTGATAATTTTGCCTTAATCCACTGTTTGCTTGTTTTTTTGACCTGTCACTCCTCTCTAGACAGATAGTGGTATCTCAAACAAGGTTTATGCTATATAGGCCAGATTTTCATCTCAGTTATGCCAAAGGTATCCCCAAATTAGATATTGCATCTGAGTAACTAAGGACAGAAATGGTCTCAAGTGACAAAATGAGCAATTTCTAAGATACTGCTCATCTTCCATGAAAACTATGTCAGATCATGCTTTTTTTGTGGGTGAGAGATATGAAAATAGTTCCATTTCTCTATATTATACTAATGTGTACTGCACTGACTTACCCCTACTGAAGTCAATGGAGCGAGACTGTTCAAGGAGTTATTTCTATTAATAACAAGCTTTACATGATTCAAGTAAAGGAAGTGATTAAAACATCTCCATGAAGGCCATAATTTTTTTGAACAATTCTTGCAGAGCTGAGCATGACAGAATTATTTCCCCCTCTTGTATGTGAAGCAACTTGAATTCCTTGAAGTATGCTGAAATTTTAAAAATGGATATTACTGCAGATTATTTCACTTTTTTTAAAAAAGGATCAACTCTTGCAGATATTTACCCTCAAAATGCTAAATCCCTTAGCCAATTACTAAGTTATTCTAATCACACTATTGTAAAAGACATGTCTTAGCTATTTTCTTTAAATTAGTTTAATTACTGAGATCTGTGGTCTATGAAGATTGCACCAGCTAGAAAAATACAATTCATCTTAAATTAAAACCTTTTTTTCCTAAGACAACACAATGTTCTATGTCATGCAGTGAATTATGTGGGTATACTTGTCAGTATAAATTTTGTGGCAACAGCAATAAAGCATTCTATCATTCATTTTATTGCTGCAGAAAATAATCTTTTCTTATTCATACTGATGTAGCATTTCCATTACTCCAGAAGAAAGACTTGGCAATACTTCAAATTGATTGTTATTAGAAAATATTCTATTACTTCTCAGTAAATATATTACTCCCCCTCTCCATTATATTCTCTGGTCTCCAAAGAAGACTTTGCTTTGATTACACTTGTCTACCCTGGAATGAGACCAATCTACTTTCAAAATTTGCTCATCCACAAAAATTAGTGATTTTCCCTGGGAAAACCTCTTACATACATGATCACATTACCAACTTTAATTCTGCCCTTACCTTCTAATCTTAGGACTTGTAAACTCACTCAACACAGCCCAGACACACACACACACACATATATATATATAAACTGGAATTATCAAACTCTTCTAGTTTAAATTTATAAAAATGAAAATTAATGTAGCATGTATGCTTGATACTGTTTCTTAGTCATGATTAGAGAAGAATATTCTAGAGGTATTTATTCAAAGTTTTGGTTCTTAAAGGTTTTGATTATAATTAGAAACACATTTAATATTTCTCATTGGGTTTATGCATGTTCGTTTTAGCACATACACACATTCATGGGTAACATAACACTGTCAGCACATTGGACTAAGCTAAGATGAGTTTCTTCTAAAATAATTGATTTGAATTTTTGTTAAAAATAGAACGTGCAAGTCTTCAGAAGTAAAAAACATAACCCTCAAGTTTAGTACTTCTGTTTTAAGCAAATATAATGCTAGTTTATAGGCTGAAGGGTTGAGGCCAGGATGGGCTCTGTCTGACAAGAAGGCCAGTACTCCTGGAGTGCAGAATTCTGCTCACCTTGGGCCTGTTATTCCAGTGGTCAGGCAGTCTCAACTTCAGGGACTCACTTTCCCACTGCTCAGAGGAAGTGAATGGGGGAGCACTGAAGGGCTAGGATCAAGAAGGGAGTAGAAAACTACAAATTGTAAGAACAAGTTCTTCCTGACAAAATGTTTGTTTGATATGAAACAAAAAAAATATTTTGCTTTTCTGGTTCACCAACAAATTTTCATTTCAAATTGACCTAGAAACATTTTTTTCCCTTTTTTACATTTTCTGGTTTGACCAAAACATTGCTGATTTGATACAACTCTGCTCAGGAACCCTCACTTTGTTCTCCCCTGTCACACTGTCTCAAATGTTGAATGAGAGGAGTTGGCACTCAGAATGGAAAGATCTTTAATCAATCAAAATTCATCAGCGTGGGGGTACGGCTACACTGCGAGGATCTATCGGGAAAAAAATATGCAAAATACGCTCCACATTTTACGTATCTTTTTCCGATACTTTTATTGGAAGAGGCTTTTCTGAAATTTGGCCTGTCTAGACTGGGCCAAATTTTGGAAAAAAACCCTCTTTTGAAAGTTCCCTTTGTTACCCTGACCTAAGATATAAAATGGAGGTTATGTTGGGTTCCATTTTGTTTTCCTTGACAGTTAAGTTTTCCCGCCAAAACAGCCTGAGGAGAACCTTTGCACTCCTCTCTACCACTTTTGCACTCCTTCCTAAACTTGTGCACTCCACCCTTTTCAGATGCGCACGCAGTCAGCAGGTGTACTCAGCCCACTGAATTTTGCACATGTCTCCTATATTTGCACTCGGCATGCTAGCCAAGTTTTCCCGCCTTAAACGCTTTATAACCCTATCTTGAGGAGAACTCGGGTTCTTCTCACTTCCTTTGTTCATCTGTCAAGTTCTGTTCCTCGTCCCTGAGAAGATCCACCAT
Organism: Rafetus swinhoei; assembly: GCA_019425775.1. NCBI lineage: Eukaryota > Metazoa > Chordata > Testudines > Trionychidae > Rafetus > Rafetus swinhoei. Next base: position 65,703,601 of record CM033427.1, read on the forward strand.
TTTGTTTGTGGTACTATGGCTTGGAGATACCAAGGCCTTGTTTAGATATTATCTCCACTGCTGAGTATATGAGAGAAGTCTCTACGCTAAGGCTGGTGTAGCGTATCATTGGAACTGGACTTTGGACTTTGTGATTTAGTTCATCTCCACTCTACTTCGGATTACCCACGGAGTCGACAGACCGGTGTAGTTTCATTCAAGAGTGCCATCCAAGACAGAGGCGAGGATCCCTTCCTTTCTCAGCTTCCTTTCCGGATGGAAGGATTTTGCTCCAAGGGATCTCCCTGTTAGTCCTCCCTCGAGGCTTTCAAATAGCTAAGAGGTTGTGGGTCACAGGCCTCAATCGCCGCCTCATTTGTAAAGGTCTATTCTCCTATTGTATTGGGATCTGTCTGTCATTCTTCTCTTCAGGGATAGGGTGGGATTTGTTAATTGATGTTATTGTTGTGCTCAACTGATTCTAAAATACATGGTTTGGCCCTAAACACCTGTCTCTGTTTCATTCTGGGACTAGTTAAACCAAAGGTGATAGATACGTTATACCAGGCCGAATCTGGCTTCTGGTGGAGACATTCCCTTTACATATTAATCCACCAATTGGCCACAATAATTAGTTTACCTGAAGTCTCTGAGGTAACACCTTCTTCCTCATAGAACGAGGAATACAGGGGCTTCGGAAAGAGCGCATTTGCTCTACCGCAAAAAATGTGGAAGAGCAAATGCATTCCCTGGATGTGGCAAAGTTTTTTTGGGATACCTCCGGTATCTTGAGAAAACCCATGCAGTCTAACTGTACCCTAAGTCAGGTGAAGTTTAGTCCAGGGCTACACTTAAAATTTAGGGCAACATATATATGTTGGCTCAGGGTTATGGAACATCCACATCCTTGAGTGCTGCAGTTGTGCCTGTCTAGCCTTTAGAGTAGACTAGGGATCTAAAACCACACTGCAATAGCTAACCAGTTAAAACTTTTGTTTAACCAGTTAATCTCCATTGGTAGGGGCTGCTCTAGCCCACTGCAGCTATGGGCAGGGTCTAGCCAGCTAGGTTTGCCATGGCCATAGGTCGTGGCCATGGGCGAGGGGCTGCTCTGTAGGCATCATGACCACAGATAGGATCCAGCCGTCCAGACCAGTTAACCAGTTATCTTGTAAGCAGGTTATCTTGTAAGTTAACCAGTTATCTTGTAAGCAGTTATCTTGTAAGCCTAATGCTTACTGGATAATCAGTTAACAATTAACCTCTTACATCCCTATTGCAGGCACATCTAGGTTGATAGAAAAATCCTTGGGTCGACCGAGCTACCGTTGCTCAGGCAAGTGGAATTCCTACAAGTGACAGAAAAGCCTCTATTGGTGTAGGCCGGTGTGGGGTAAGATATGGCCCATGGGCTGGATCCGACTTCCCAAGACTCCAGGTCTGGCCTGCAGGCTGCCTTGCCAGAACCTTCAGGCACAGAGCAACTCTTGATGCTTTAAGCGGTTGGCTGCTCCCTGTGGCTCTCTGCTTCAGGCACTGGGGAGAGAAGACAGGGGGAGGCGGGTGGAGAAAGGTTTGTACGCTATCCTTGGTCTGCAGCACACATTGGCCTGTTTCTGACCAAAATGAACTGAGTATTTGCTGTGGGGTGGGAGCTGTGCATAAAGCCTCTCCACACCCAGCAGAAAGCCACATGGAACAGCCAGCCATTTTGAGCAGCCTAGGACTGTGGCAGGCAGAGAGTCTGCTCCAGGATCCTGCAGGGCTGCTGGCTGGGAGTCTCCCAAATAAACACCTCCCAGCCAAAGTCTGCCTCAGGCTCTTCCCACCACCCTTTTCCACCCTATGTCCTGCCCCAGGCCACCACCCAAACTCTTTGCACCCCCTCTCTGCCCTCCTCCAGGTCACAACTCCCTCTCACACCCCACATCCTCTTTCCCCAGACCAGAATCCTCTCCTGTACCCATACCCTCTCCTAGACCCTGCACCACTAGCCCCTGCCCCAGATCACAACCCCCTCCTGCACCCAAACTCCCTTCTCCTGCATCTCAGTTGACTACCCCAAGCTCTCTTCTGCTTCCAACCTCTGTCCCAGACTCTCCACCCCCTCCATAGAAAACTGCGGCCCTTGACCACTTACCAAAATCTTAGAGTGCTCCCCCACATCAAAAATTATTGCCCACCCTTGCTGTAGGCTGAGCTTACCTATGACTCTATAATCCATATAGTTTAAATAGGATCTTAGAATAGAAATCTGACTCTGGTTCTTTTCTGAAGCTCTTCAGTCGTACTCTTCTTCTGTTATGCACTTGGAGAAGGGAGTAAAATGCACAGAACAACCCCCAAACAATGAAACTGTCTGCTCTTTCTTATGTGCAGAGAACATGGAGCCTACAGGACTCCAGATCCGTAAGCATGGAGTTCCATGGAGTAGGTCCCCCTCTCTAAACAACTTCCAACTGCCCCCCTTTCCAGTTTCCTCAATCTATTTCTTCACTCGTCCCAAAATATCCATCCCAATCCATGCCACTCTCACTCCCAGGCATTTCTGTCTCATGCTGTTTGCACCTATGCATACCTGAGCCTCTTCCTCTTGTGTCTGACAGGCTGCTTATCACTGATGACTTGGTAAATCTTCCTCCACCTCCTCACACTCTTCACTGTTATCCAACCCCCCACATTTCATACACTTGTTTATGGCCAGGTAGGTTTTAGATTCCCCCCACATATTCAATACATTGGATAATATATACATTATCTATTAAAAAAACCTGGAAAGACAAGATAGGTAAGGTAATATCTTTTATTGAAGACACTTATACTGGTGAGAGAGAAAAATTATTGGGCTTACCCAGAGCTCTTCTTATCTCTATAACCAACAGACGTTGGTCCAAAAAACATATACTACCTCATCCACCTTGTCTCTCTAATATATAGTGATGAACACGACTACAGCAACTGTCACTTTATATTTTAATAACCATGGAAGTGAATAGAACTCTTCAGAAAATTTCACATTTTAAGTATCTAGCATATGCTCCCGAACTAGAGCTGTATGAATACTATTTTCATTTTCTGGCTATTCCAAACATTTGGGAAAACAGTGTTTGGTGTCCACCTGAAATGAATGATTTTCAGATTTTTTTTGGTTTTATTCCAACCAAATGTAAATGTTTTGTTTTATTTTCAAAGTTTTAATACCTTTAATGTAAAAATAATAAAAAATGAAGGAAATTTTGAAATAAAAGGTTGTTTTGAATAAAAAATTAAAACATTTTTCTTTAAAAATATTTAAACAGTTCTTTTTTAAAAACCAAAACAATTTGGCAAATTTACAAAATATTTTCCCCCAGATCTGCATTTTTCATCTAAAAATTATGGATGAAAATGTTCACCCAGATCTATTCCCAAGTATATCTCCCTTAAGAACAACAAGCTACAAGGCATAGCCACTTCTTCAACCTTTCCTGAGTGTATTGATTTTGTTTCCAGGACCGCAATTCACTCCTGATATCCTATCCTTAAACTTATTTTCTCTCTACACAATGATAATAAACAAGGCATGAAGATCAATATCAATTAGCCTCCATTTGAAAATGAATAACAAATCAGTAAGCCTTATCTCATAAACAAAATGGAGAATCCATCCAGGCCTTTAAAAGGGAGTAAAAAGGTTGAAGCAACTGTGGTGGAGAAATGAATGCTAATTGATTAATTTTCTCTCTCTTTCTCTTCTTCATTATTGCTCCTGTTATGTGATCAAGACTGGTAAGCTTTTTTTTTTAATTTCACTTTTTATTTTCTTTCACTTTTTATCCATAATTCACCATGTGGCTTGCCACAAAGAATTGTTTTTTAGGAGAAATGACACAATCCTATAAATTCTTACTATTGAGGCCCAGAGGGCATATCATCTTCAGTAAACTTTTTTTTTTTAATATAGAACTTGCATTTTTCAGGGCTGGAGTTCATGTCTTTGTGTTTAAAAAGTGTCTAGTAACTTGTGCCTTCCTCTTTATTTGAAAAGTGCCTATATTTGGACTCAATCACATTAAATGATACTAATACTAATACTAATACTAAAGTACTATACGCAATAGAAAGTGGTTATAGGTTTATACTATCAAAATAATCCCAAACAAAACAGAATAGTACTGTTACATAATATAGATGGAGAAATTGATACATAAAAAATCTGGTTGACTATGAGTTTGCTTTGCAAGAATTCAACGGAGCAACAAACAACTTTCTTTAAAAAAAAACCCTTTCTAAAACATATTATTTTATTCAAATCCCAAAATATCTGTTTGCTCCTTAGAAAGAAAATATTCAAAGTGGTAGCATTATTTGGGAACACTAGCCTAATTTAATGAACCTTTAGTGCACCTCTTTACAGAATGGATTAATTATAGAAGACAAGAGGCAACATTTTCAAGATGTGAAGCTATAGGTATTCTTACAGTGTCACAGCAGTAAATTAGCACCATCAAGAACTCACACTGATATAATCACATCTAGCTTGCTACTTCAAGTACTGTGCAAATTACTTGTATGGTTTATGATTAAGTGTTAAAGGAGAAGATACTTCTTATTAAAGTTATGAGTTAAAATTTGAAGAATTTATGAAAATAGGAATCAAGAAGGTGCTAAAAAGAGTCATGTTTCACTATGTTTATGTTTTCCAATTTGTTGTCAGAGAAAGTGTTAGCTTGCATGCCTCTAGCTTAAGAAATGAAATGGAACAGAGGAGTGGGGAAGACAGAGATTTGAAGAAGATAATATACAATTACAGAGTCTTCATGAATTTCTCATCCATGGCATGTATATCTGAATAAATCTAAAAACATGGAACAGAGTTGAACAAATCCAGCAATGTCAACATTTGCATCAGAAGAAATACACAAACTGAATACAGTCAAAAAGCAAATAGTTACTTCACAGAACAAATAAAAATTGTGTCATACATCTCGGCTGAAAACATGTTCTTTCTGCAGATCTTTGATTGCTACTTTATTCCAAGTGTAAAGTTAGTTTTGAAAATGCTTCAGTTCGCATCTCCATGGTTCAAAAAAACCCAGATATTAAAGTGAAAACAAACTTTTAGGGGCAATTTTCCTTTCTTAGTTTTGTATAATTTTGGAAAAGCAGATGAAAGTGTATATATAATTATCATGGAATCAAAAAGACCAAGCAATTTTATATCTGCTATGTGAGTAGAAATGCAGTAGTATGGTGAAATTTACTCTCCATTTCTTATATAACATTGTTTCTAACTCATTTTCAATTCATTCTACAAAACTGAACAATTTTCATTTTTTGACAAATTGTTGATATTTGCTAATTATTGAAGCTGGTAATTTTCACATTTGTACTGAAAAAGTTTAAACTATTTTCAAGATTTGTAAGTTGCTGCAGAGATGGTTAGAATGTTAGAATGTTATTTTGACAAAAAATGGTTTAATATATAGTTTTGTAAATTGAGTCACATTAAAAAAAAGAAAAGAAAAGAAACAAGAAGTGGTTTACTATGGATATCATAGAATTATAGAACCATAGAGCTGGAAGAGACCTCAGAAGGTCATCAAGTCCAGCCCCCTGCTCTAGGCAGGACCAATCCCAACTAAATCAACACAGCCAGGGCTTTGTCAAGCCGAGACTTAAACACCTCTAGGGATGGAGACTCCACTACTTCCCTAGGTAACCAATTCCAATGCTTCACCATTCTCCTAGTGAAATAGTTTTTCCTAATATCCAACCTGGACCTCTCCCACCACAACTTGAGACCATTGTTCCTTCTTCTGCCATCTGTCACTACTGAGAACAACCTTTCTCCAGCCTCTTTGGAACCTCCCTTCAGTAAATTGAAGGCTACTATCAAATCCCCCTCACTCTTCGCTTCTGCAGACTAAACAGACCCAACTCCCTCAGCCTCTCCTTGTAGGTCATATGCTCCAGCCCCCTAATCATTTTGGTTGCCCTCCACTGGACCCTCTCCAATGCGTCCACATCCTTTTTGTAGTGGGGGGCCCAGAACTGGACACAATACTCCAGATGTGGCCTCACAAGAGCCGAATAAAGGGGAATAATCACATCTCTGGATCTGCTGGCAATGCTCCTCCTAATACAACCTAATATGCCATTAGCCTTCTTGGCTACAAGGGCACACTGTTGACTCACATCCAGCTTCTCATCCACTGTAATCCCCAGGTCCTTTTCTGCAGAACTACTACTTAGCCAGTTGGTCCCCAGCCTGTAACAATGCTTGGGATTCTTCCGTCCCAAGTGCAGGACTCTGCACTTGTCCTTGTTGAACCTCATCAGATTTCTTGTGGCCCAATCCTCCAATTTGTCTAAGTCACTCTGGACCCTATCTAAGCCCTAGAGTGTATCTACCTCTTCCCCAGCTTAGTGTCATCCGCAAACTTGCTGAGGATGCAATCCATCCCCTCATCCTGGTCATTAATAAACATATTGAACAAAACCGGTCCTAGAACCGAACCTTGGGGCACTCCGCTAGAAACCGACCGCCATCCTGACATCGAGCTGTTGATCACTACCCGCTGGGCCCGGCCTTCTAGCCATCTTTCTATCCAGGAGCCCAACTTGTCCGTGAATACAGAGGCAAAGAAAGCATTGAGTACTTCAGCTTTCCCTACATCATCTGTCATTAGGTTACTTCCTTCATCCAGTAGGGGCCCCACACTGTCTCTGATCACCTTCTTTTTGCTAACATGCCTGTAGAAACCTTTCTTGTTATCCTTCACATCTTTTGCCAGTCATAATTCCAATTGTGCTTTCGCCTTCCTGATAACCCCCCGGCATTCTCAAGCTATACATGTATACCCCTCCCTGGTCATTTGTCCAAGTTTCCACTTTTTGTAAGCTTCCTTTTTGTGCTTAAGTTCACCAAGGATTTCCCCTGTAAGCCAATCCGGTCTCCTACCATGTTTGCTTCTCTTGCTACACATTAGGATGGTTTCTTTCTGTGCCTTCAATAAGGCTTCTTTAAAATACTGCCAGCTCTCCTGGACTCCTTTCCCCTTCATGTTAGCATCCCAGGGGATTCTGCCCATCAGGTCTGTGAGGGAGTCAAAGTCTGCTTTTCTGAAGTCCAAGGTGTGTATTTTACTACTCTCTTTTCTTCCTTTGGTCAGGATCCTGAAATCTACCATCTCATGTTCACTGCTTCCGAGGCTGTCACCCACTTCTACTTCCCCTATTAGTTCCTCCCTGTTTGTGAGCAGAAGGTCAAGCTGCGCACGGCCCCTGGTTGGATCCTTCAGCATTTATACCAAGAAGTTATCCCCAACATTCTCCAAAAACTTCCTGGATTGCCTGTGTACTCCCGTATTTGTCTCCCAACAGATGTCAGGGTGATTCAAGTCCCCGACGTGAACCAGGGCCTGCGATCTGGAAGCTTCTCTCAGTTGTCCGAAGAAAGCCTCATCTACCTCATCCACCTGATTCGGTGGCCTGTAGTAGACACCAACCACAACATCACTGCTGTTGTTTGCACCTCTAAACTTAACCCATAGACTCTCAACAGGCTTTTCTCCCTCTATATACTGGAGTTCTGAGCAATCATAGTGCTCTCTTACATATAGTGCAACTCCTCCTCCTTTTCTCCCCTGCCTGTTCTTCCTGAACAGTCTATACCCTTCCATGACAGCGCTCCAGTCATGCGAGTCATCCCACCAAGTCTCTGTTATCCCAATTAAATCATATTTCTTGGACTGGGCCAGGGCCTCCAATTCTTCCTGTTTGTTGCCCAGGCTTCTTGCATTGGTGTACAAATACCTCAGAGAACCAGTTGATCACCCTACCTTCTCTATTCGAATCAGGGGTCCTCCTTTGTTGCTCGTTTTTCTTTGCATTTCTTCCCAGCATCTGACTTTCCCACTCCTCTCAGGGTTTTGGTCACCATCCCCCAATGAACCTAGTTTAAAGCCCGCCTCACTAGGTTTGCAAGCCTGCCTGTGAAGATGCTCCTTCCTCTCTTTGTTAGGTGGATCCTATCTCTTCCTAACAATCCTTGTGCCCGGAACAGAGTCCCATGGTCAAAGAAACGAAAGCCTTCTCTCTGAGACCACCTGCGCAACCATGCATTTACTTCCTCAATTCAACGATCCCTGCTCAGTCCTTTCCCTTCAACAGGGAGGATGGACAAGAACACCACTTGTGCTCCGAATTCTTTGATCCTTCTTCCCAGTGCTACATAATCTGCAGTAACCAGCTCAAGGTCATTCTGGCCGTATCGTTAGTTCCCACATGGAGAAGCAGGAAGGGGTAGCGATCCGAAGGTTTGATCAGTTTTGTAAGACTCTCAGTCAAATTCTGAATTCGAGCTCCCGGTAAGGAGCACACCTCTTGAGATTCCAGGTCCAGACGGCAGATGGATGGCTCAGTCCCTCTTAGGAGGGAGTCCCCAACCACCACCACCTGTCATCCTTTTTGGGGGGTGGTGGTTGTGGAACCCCCATCCCTAGGACTATGCATCCCATGCCTTCCAGTAGATGGTGTTCCCTTCTGGTTTCTTCCTTGTGAGGTCCCTTCCAAAGCATTCACCACTGCAGAGCCTGTGGAGAGAGCCTGAAAGCGATTACTTACCTCTATAGCATTGGGGGATTCCTGTGCTGGTCTTTTTCCCCTTCTAGAAGTTATATGCTGCCAGTTCTCTTCCTGGTCCTGTACTGCCCTCTCTAGCTCTTCTGTCTGCCATGCTTGCAGGATTAAACGCTGCCTTCTATCAAAATATCTTATTTCAAAATAACGCATCTACACACAAAATGCATTTCGAAATAGCGTTTTGCTATTTCAAAATAGTGCGTCCACACTGATTGGACACTGAATTGCATTTAAGGCCAGCCAGAACGGGTTCTGGTAGGGCATCAGGTCAGGAGTTACCTTGTGTGGCCGAGGCTTGTGCTTAACGGGACCCCCCTGGACAGCCGGTTCTCAGGTTTCCCTGCTTGCTTGCCTACCTCGCTGAGGGACAGCAAAATATTTTTTCTCTGCATGCTCTGATTGCCCTCACTCGGGACACCACAGCACTCTGCAGCATGGAGCTGGAGCTGCCCCTGGGCACTCTGGTGATTCTCGTGGAGGTGTTGCTGCAAGCCTGGCTGCACGTTCTGCAGGCTGCCAACCCCCAGGGCATCATTCAGACCCTCCTGGAATATGTGGAGGAGCAGCTGCAGCTCCTGGATGCCAGCGTGCCCTGCAGCATCTGTTGTCTGGTCGCACCGACTGGTGGGACCACATCATCTTGGAGTGCTGGGAAGACCAACAGGGAACCCAGAACTTCAGGATGATGAAGGACACCTTCCTGGAGCTCTGCGAGTGGCTCTCCCCTGCTCTGCAGTGACAGGACATGCACATGAGGCCTGCCATTCCCCTCCAGAAGTATGTGGCCATCGCCCTATGGATGCTCCCCACGCCGGATAGCTACCTATCCATGGCAAACCAGTTCAGCATGAGGAGATCCACTGTCAGAATGGTGATCATGATGCAAGGAGGGAATGGACTGCCCTAGGGAAAAGTGGGGAAGAGGGTGAAAGTTCCCTCCTGGGGAAGGGGGTTGTTCTTTCCTGCTCACACTAAAGACTGCCCGAGGTGGCCAGGATTGCAGGGGGGTTGCTCCTGGGGAGTGGGGGCGCAGGTCAGTGGTGGGGAGGGAGCACTGTCAGCCACCCTGGCACCCCAGTGACTCTCACTTTTGTGTGTCTCTGGGCAGGTGGTCAAGGCCATCAACAGAGTGCTGCTCTGCAGAGTCATCTGCCTTGCTGATGTGGACTCGGTCATCGAGGGGTTTGGCACCTGGGCTTCCCCAACTGCGGGGGGGAATCGACGGGACACACATCCCCATCCGTGCCCCAGAACACCAGGCCTCCCTCGACATCAACCAGAAGGGATACTTCTCGGTCATCCTGCAGGTTGTGTCTGACCACCGAGGCCACTTTGTGGACATCAATGTGGGCTGGTCCGGCAGAGCACACGATGCGTGGGTCTACCGCGATTCCTCCGTGTGCCAGAGGCTGTACTCCGGGACTTTCTTTCCCAACTGCCACATCAGGGTTGGGGACGTGGACATGCCTTTGTGCCTGGTGGGAGATGCGGCCTATCCCCTACGATCCTGGCTCATGAAGCCATACACGGGACACATTAACCCCTCCCGACAGGCATTTAATGCCAGGCTCAGCAGGGCCCGCATTGTGGTCGAGGGTGCCTTCAGTCGGCTGAAGGCCCGTTTTAGATGCCTCCTCACCCGCCTGGCTCTCTCAGAGCAGAATATTCCGAACATGGTGGCAGCATGCTGTGTGCTGCACAATTTGTGTGAGTGGAAGGGGGAGGCTTTCCTGCCAGGCTGGATGGCAGAGGCTGACCACTTGACCTGCCTGTACACACAGCCCCGCATGGCTGCCAGCCAGGAGGCCTATTGGGGGGCTGTCCGTATCTGAGAGGCCCTGTGGGACAGCTTCCACCCAGAGGAGGACCAACAGTCTGCCTGGTGTGCCCCACTGGGGGCTTGTGCCTCATTCCACCCTCATGTCCTTCCACTTACCCCTCCCTAACCCCCCTTCCTGATGTACAATAAAGACACATGTGTTCAAGAAAACAAACTCCCTTTATTGAACAAAACTGGAGTGGGGGGGGGGTGGGGATGAAACTAAGGTGAGACTGGGGAAAGACGGCGGGAGAGGGGAGGCGAGAGGGTGGAAGAGGGAAGGGGTAAACTTGGGAGGAGGGAGCTGGAAGGGGAGGCAAGGAGGAAGGAAGAAGCTCAGGGCTCAGGGTCTTGCCGGCCCACCTGTCTCCCAGCACTGTGGGTGCGGGGGCCTCGGCATCCCCGGGGGGGGGGAGGGTACAGAGGGTGGAGAGAGTGTGGAGGGAGGAGAGGAAGAAGCGGGAGGGGGAGCAGGAGTGGAAGGAGGAGCAGTAGCTGGGGAGACAGCAGGGGCTGGAGCAGCAGGAGGCAGCAATCTCTGCACCAGGGTCTGCAGGTGGTCGCAGATGGCATGGCTCTGGGCAAGCAGCTCCCACCAGCTCTACTGCTGGAGCTGCAGGTCTTCATGCACCCAGTGGTCGAGGGTGTGGTGCAGGCCTCGCAGTATCCCCAGGTGCTGCCACTGGTAGTCGTCTTGGGCACGGGTCAGTCTGCAGAGTCCCCAGGTACAGGAGGATGTCCCAGGTGGGGTGGTGCGCCCTGCACTTGCAGCTGGTGCGGCTGTGGACAAACAAGAGAAGTGGTCAGTTATCCCTGGGGACACAGTGGGTGAAGCTCAGCCCCCCTCTGCAAGGCAAGGATGACAGGTCTCTGCACCATCAGAGCCGATGTGCTAGCACAGAGGCCATGTTCTGGATGTCCTGCTATCCCCGGGAGTGGGAGCTGGCCTGGGAGTGCACCCATGCCTCTGTGCTGTATGTGGTGTGGGGAGGGGTGGGGGGAGATGTCCCCTGCCTCTGTGTAGAGGGGGCTTGTAGAGGGAGGGCGTCCTGCTGTGTCCCACCCCGGGGTCAGGAGCACATCATGTGCCTTCATACATACATGCTTGTGGGTAACAGGCCAAGGCCCCTGTGTGGCAGCCAGCTGGGGCCACATGCCCTGGGGTGGCACGGCACAAGCACAGGTTGCTGCGTGAGCTATGGTCAGCAAGGCCCACATGCGCAGTCCCTAGTCTTCCTCCCCTCTCACTCCCATATAAGGGGACAGTGATGGCACTCACATGTTGTTGCCTCCCTGGCCTCGGATGACACTGGCGACAGGCTCGCTGGGACAGCTTGGGGGTCCTGGCTGCGCAGCACGCTCCCTCTGGGCTCCTGCGGCTCCTGGCCCTCCTCCTCCTCCTCCTACTCATCTTCCTTTTCCTCCCTCTGCCCCAGGGTCGATTACCATCTGGGGGGCACGGACCATCCTGCCCCCCAGGATGTGGTCCAGGGCATCAAAATAGGGGTAGGTGTCTGGGTCTGCCCCGTTTGGGAGCCGCCCCTTGTGTCCCTGGCATAACCCTGCCACAGCTCCTTAATTTTCATCCGAACCTGCTCCTGGGTTCGGATGTGGCCTTTGGTGGCCAGGCTGGCAGCCTTCCGGCTGTAGACAGCCACGTTCCTCCGTCTAGTGCGGAGATCATGGACATTGGAGGCATCAGGTCCCTGATCTCCGCACTGGACCAGGAAGGCGCCTGCCTTTTCCAGCCCCTGGCTGGCTCCTGGGAGCTGGCAGACTGGTCCTGGGGAGTGGTAGAGTGCTGGCTGGCAGTGGCTTGTTGCCTCATGTTGGGGCCACTGGGTCAGGGGCAGCGAGTACTGTCTCTGGGCTGGCAGGCCTGGAACTGTCACAGTCACTGTAGCCAGACTCTACCCCTTTAAGGGCTCTGGGGAGAGGGAGAGGAGAGGAGTTTTCCTGCTTGGGGCCAGAGTGGTCAGCAGGGCTCCCTGGGAAGGGCTGGAGCCCCCCCTATTTCGAAATAGCCCCTATTCCACATCTACACAGCGCTTATTTCGAAATAGCAATTTCAAAATAGGCACTATTCCTTGTGGAATGAGGTTTACCACGTTCAAAATAAGCCCTCTGCTATTTCGATTTAATTTCGAAATAGCGGTTGGCTTGTGTAGATGCTAGTAAAGTTATTTTGAAATAACGAGTGTTATTTCGAAATAACTTTGCTGTGTAGACATACCCTATGTTTGACTAGCTCAAGATTCTCACTTGTGTCAATTAAGAAACTGCATGTATCTCAGGAAAGAGAGCACAAAAGAACTATTTACTGGCCCTAGTCTTGAGCCTTTTTCTATGCTAGTTTATTTTCTGAAGCAGTTCAGAATGGCTGTACTAAACTACACTAATGCCAACAAAGCACATACGCCACTATGGTATTGCCAAACCTAAGCAAAAATCATGAGATTAGTCATGGAATCATAGAAGATTATGGTTGGACAAGACCTCAGGAGATCATCTAGGTCAACCCCCTGCTCAAATCAGGACCAACCCCAACTAAGTCATCCCAGCCAGGGCTTTGTCAAACCTTATCTTAAAAACCACTAAAGATGGAATTTCTACCACCTCTATAGGCAACCCATTCAAGTGTTTCACTACCCTCTAATACAGCGGTGGGCAATAATTTTGGAAGGGGAGCCATGTCATGAATTTCAGAAGTGGTCGTGGGCCACCACAGAAGGGGCGGGGTGTTGGGTGGAAGGGGTGGGGCCAGAAGACTTCATGTGCTCCCCCTGCCCACAGGCCCTGATTGGCCTGAGGGCAGGAGAATGCACAAAGTCTTTGCCTCCCATTCCCATCCTGCCAGGGGCATGTGGCACCTAGAAAGAACCTCCACTCTTTTGAACAGCTGGTCGTTCCCTCTCAGCGCCATGTGCCACTGGTGGTGGGAGAAGACTTTGCACACACCTCCTGCCCCCAAGCCTATTAGGGCCTGGAGGCAGGGAAGTGGCAGAGTGGCCATGGGCCAGATCAAAGGGCTTGCTGGGCCAGATCCAGCCTGCGAAGGCTCTCTTGCTCACCCCTGCTCTAATAGCCAACCTAAAACGCCACCACTGCAACTTGAGACAATTGCTTCTTGGTCTGTCATCTGCCATCACTGACAATAGCCTGGCTCCACTCTCCTTGGAACCCCCCATCAGATGGTTGAAGGCTGCTATCAAATCCCCCCTCATTCTATTCTTCTGAAGACTAATTAAGCCCAGTTCCCTCAGCCTCTTAGAATTTTTTTTTAAAGACATAATACATTTGGGGCTCATTTTTCTTTTTTTTTTCTGAGCTTTGAGAGTGCACTTAAATCACATTCTCAAACTTTTTACCCACAACATGATGGATAGAATGATACTTTTTATCATGAAAGCTGAGCTTCACATCTAATAATATGATTCCAGGATCTGAGGCTTTGAGAAAAACAGAGAGTGTCTTGAGACTTGCAATAAATTTGACAGAGTTGGCAGTACTGCCATTTTGACTGCCGGAGATCTCTCAAGCACAAGCATGGGGCATGTGATAGATCTGGCCACTCCCCCTCTACCACAGAAATCCTAAACTGGCTGAATAAGTGGTTTCTGTATTACCTTTATCCGGCATAAATGGAACAGAGGGCCTTTGCAGGAGCTGAGAATATGACGCTTTATACATATAACCTATAAATCTTTCCAAATAGTACCTCCTGATGATGTCTTTGTCCTTTTATACCATTAACCTTAATTTAAATGAGCGAAGTAAGTGTGAAGATTTTTCTACTTTACACTGAAGTTGCCTTGATTATTTGACTCTAAGCTTGCAACAAACATTTTATTATAACTAACAAGTTGAGAAAAGCTGATCAATCAAACTCAAATATTTAATACAAAGTAAAATAAAAGGGGTTACAGTCAGACACTTGACTAATTTGCTGTTTATGGGGATTCTACATTTTATAATCAAGCCACCTGCTTGGAACTGTCAGAGAAGTGACTGAAAACATCCTGTGAAAAAAAATTAGCTAATGCAAACTAAGGGCCAAATTCTAGGCAGTTTGTGTATCTGCATAAGGGCCTAATGAAGTTTATGCTTAGATGACCACACAGGTGGGTGGAAAAAAGAGGCACAACACATAAGGGACTCCATTCCTGTTGTGTACCACAGAGAATATACTCATTAGATCTCTACAGTACTTGTTTGGATTAAAAGAAACCCTTATATCTGAAAAACCTCCACAAAGACTTTTTTTTCTAGTGGAAAAAGAGTTTTTTCCCCCAAGCAAACAACAATATTTCACCAATGTTTGCCACTCAGACATTGCATTATTGTTTAATGCATGTGTGGTAGCTATGCTCTTGGCTGACATCAGAGATTGAACCAGCAATCTTTTGTGCTACAGCCTTAAGTCTATATTGTGATCAAATGAATCATAGCTGGAGCTCACTTCCTCAGGATAACTAGCACAATTTGCATACGCAAACCAGAACATGCAATTGACAAGCATCAAATACAAAACTGACATGTTAACAGTGGAAATAATAGATTTTTCAGTTTGCTGATAATTCTGAAAAATTAACCAAATAATCATTTAGGCTACGTCTAAACTACATCCCTCTGTCGGCAGAGGGATATAAATGAAGCACTTCGAAAGTGCAAATGAAGCAGGGATTTAAATATCCCGTGCTTCATTTGCATAATCACTTAATGGAGCTCTTTGGAAAAAGCGCTATTTTGAAATTGAAACCGCAGTCTAGACGCAGTTCTTTCAAAAATGGGGTGCTTTTTTGAAAGATCCTGTAAACTTCAATGAGGTTTCAATTTCAAAAGAGCACTTTTTCAAAAGAGCGCCATTACGTGATTATGCAAATGAAGCACGGGATATTTAAATCCCCGCTTCATTTGCACTTTCAAAGTGCTTCATTTACATCCCTTTGCCGACAGAGGCATGTAGTCTAGACGTAGCCTTTGAGTCAAATCAAGATAAATTTTTAAAGAATCTGTGGACTGAAAAGTTAAAAAACAATTGTTTCAGGTTGAATGAAACATTTTATTTAGACAAAAGCAGCATTTTTTTATTCAATTTTGACCATTTTGCAATATTTTTTATGTTTAAAATTGTTTTTAAAAATTGAAACAAAAGCCATCTTTAATTGAAAAGTCAGTGTTCCATTTTGAAAATTTTGAAATTAATTTATTTTTCCCCAGAATTTTAAATTTTTTATATATAAAAACAATTTGGTGAAATGGACAAAATTCATGAAACTTCTTGGTTGCAATGAATCTTCATTTTTTGGCCACAACAAAGTTTAGGTAAAATTTTTTTGTCCCTTTCTGATTAGAATCCCCAATATTCTAGTGTCAAAATATTATGAAGAAACTCATGCTTTTGTTAAAGAGCATTAAAATCTAAGGATGCTTATAATAAGTTGAAAGGTAAACATTTAATTAAAGGACCACAAATATTAATAAAAAATTTTCAACAGAATTAAAATGGCAACTTATGAAAGGTTTGGACAGCTTTTATAAGCGATTTCACAGGGCTGATTTGTCTGTCAGTTAATATCAGGAATACAAAGGAAATTACTAGCACAGCAGACCTTACATTAAAAAGGACTATGGACAAAGCTGTCAATTATGAGACAGGAGAACACCAACCAAAAGAGTTAAAATGTTCCCAGTCAAACCGACTGGAATTTTTTACTGTGACAAACAAAACCACTCAGATTGTGCATGCTATAATAAATATGTAGAAAGTCACAAATGCTAGATTGCACTCATTAAATGGGCATGCAGAAAGAATAATTACATGGGAAGAAATGAACACTCTCCAGGAAATAGACAAAAATACTAAATGGCTGAGTCTAGACTGGCAAGTTTTTGCGCAAAAGCGGCTGCTTTTACGCAAAAACTTGCCAGCTGTCTACACTGGCTGCTTGAATTTAGGTAAGAGCACTGACTTTGTAATGTACAAAATCAGTGCTTCTGCAAGAATACTTTCACGCCCCGCTGGAAAGGCCTCTTGCGCAAGAATACTTGTGCAAGAGGGCCAGTGTAGACAGAACTGTTTTATGCAAAAAAGCCCCGATGGCTAAAATGGCGATCGGGCTTTCTTATAAATCGCTCTAGATTGGCCATGGATGCTTTTGCGCAAAGCACTTTTTGCGCAAAAAGCATCCGTGTAATCTATACGCTCTTTTCCTCAAATACTTTTAACGGAAAAACTTTTCCATTAAAAGCATTTGCGGAAAATCATGCCAGTCTAGACGCAGCCAATGAGTAAAACAAAAGTAAAAAAAATTGGGTTTAGCCACAAGAAATATTGCTAATTCTTTTTAGGGGCAGAAAATAGGTTAGAAATTATAGTACACTATTGTTAGAACCACTCTTACACAAATGCAGTGTCCAGAGTGAATTGCTAAGTTACAACCATTCAACAAATCCCCCTCTGAAATTCGTAGGTGCTATTGGTGTGGGGAGTGCTGCAGCACCCCTTCACTTAAAGTAGTTTCCATTATATATGATCTTTTATAGCATGGTTTAATGACTCTCAGCACCCCGTCTCTAATCCTTTGTCCATGAACTTAAGACAATTTGGCTATGTCTAGACTGCAGGTTTGTTTTGGAAGAAGCTTTTCCAGAAGAGATCTTTCAGAAAAACTTCTTTAGAAAGAGTGTCCACACAGCAGAAGCGCATTGAAAAAGCGATCTGCTTTTTCGAAAGATAGCATCCACATTGATTGGCTACTATCTCACATTTAAGTTGTGATTACTATGGACAGAGTAACCACCAGGGCACCTGTGCTTTTTTCCTGGAGGCCTCTTCTTTAAAAAAAAAACCCTCTTCCCTGTCCACACACGCCTTTTTCTGAAGAGTTCTTTCGGAAAAAGTCTTCTTCCTTGTAGAAAGAGGGTTACCACTGTCTGAAAAACCCTTGCGTTCTTTCGACTTTCTGTCGAAAGAATTCAATTGCAGTGTGGACATAAGTGTAATTTTTATGGAAAAATGACCATTTTCCCAGAAAACTTCTATAGTGTAGATTACCTTTTGTAGAGTTTGAATGAATAATTTTCAAGAAATAATTTATACAAAAATTGTTCTTATCTTTTTTCCTATTTTGAAGGGTCCATGACCATCTTGAGAATGTCTAGAATTTATCTATTTTAAATTATTTGCATATTTCTTAAGGAATTTGCATATTTCTTAAGGAATAGTTCATGCTCTGATGATCTTACACAAATAGTATACATATTTACAGTCTGATCTGTGTTGTTATATGTTTCACACACTTTTGTATATTGAGTGATAGACATACAACATAAATCCTGCTCTAACAAAGCAATTAAGCACACATTTAACTTTAAGCATGTGAGGTGTGCCATTGAAGGCACAAGTTTAAATGGTAGATATAGGGCAAGCCCTGAAAAACAAATTGAAAATTAAGGCTTTTGCAATTGAATATGTAAGACAAAGTTCACTATCCATTCAATACTTAGGGAAATCATATGGCATTGTATGTTCCCTGAATGGAGGTTTTGAGTGACTTTGCTGGTAAAATTGGAAAGCTATTATTACTTTTTTTGTTAAAAGGAAATAGTATGGCAGCAAAATTCATTTTTGATCTTGGACAACTATTCTCAGAAATACTTTTGTTTTGTTTGTTCAGCTATACTAAATGCACAATAGTCTGGAGTATTCTTGTTGTCTGTCATGATCATGAGGGATGGCCAGCAGCCTGGGGATTAAAAGGTTAACTGTACCTAGCCAGGTAGCAGTCAGCCAGTAGAAATCCAGATAGGGATTTCAAACAGAGACAAAGGAATTTTGGGGTTTCCCCTCCTTTGTCTCTGGGCCAGTTTGCTCTAGATACTGAGGGTACGTCTCAACTACAGGCTTTTGTCAACAGAGACTTTGTCGACAGATACTGTCGACAAAGCCTCTGTCGAAAAAGAGCATCTAGACTGCATTACGTGGATCGAAAAAGCAATCCACTTTGTCAACAAAGAGCGTCCAGACTGCCGGATGCTCTGTTGACAAAAGAAGGCACCCGGAAGTGCTTCTGGCAGGTCACAGGGGCAGCCTTAAAGTCCAGGTGCTACTGAATGCTCTTTGCAGAGACGCGTGCTTAAAGGGATCCTCCTGGACAGCCGTTGCTCTGCTCCTGCTTCTGGCTTGCCTACCTCCTAGAGGGAAAGCAAAGCTGCTGCAGTTTTTGCTCTGGTTGCCCTGCTTTCTCGGACACCACAGCAGTTTATTTTCAGGGGTTTTTTTCTGCTTTTCACTGTGTTTTTGGCCATGGAGCCTGAGCTGCGACCTGGGCAGGCAATGGCCCCACACTGTGATGATGGAAGTTCTGCTGCATCTGCATGAGAGCATCATGATGTTTGCAGCAGAGCTGGATTCAGAGCCCAGCTTTGAGCCCCTCACTCAGGCTGCAGCCCTACTGCCCTTGCCCCCGAACTTATTCCTGGAGAGGCGAGCTTGGAGGCTGGACACCAGTTCTGACTGGTGGGACCGGCTTGTTATGCAGCAGTGGGAAGATGACCAGTGGCTCTGAAACTTCCGGATGCAGAAGTCCACCTTCCAGGAGCTCTGTGCCTGGCTTGCCCCTGCTCTGCAATGCCAGGACACGCGCTTTGAGGGCCACCATCCTCCTGGAGAAGTGCGTCGCTATTGCTCTGTGGAAGCTGGCCACCCCCGACAGCTACTGCTCTGTGGGACATCAGTTCGGCATGGGGAGGTTTACTGTCGGGGCTGTCTTGATGGAGGTAAGTCACTCTCAGGGGACAGTCCATGGGGGCGGGGGCAGGGGCGGGGGCAGGTGGATAAGGGGGATGGTCAGGACCGGGCACAGGGAATGGGGGATGGGGTGGGAGTGGTAGAAGCCTGCCTGGCCTCACCCTGTGGTGGTGTGGGGAGCACGGGTCCGGGGGAGATTAGCTGAGGGGGGGCTCTTAGGGTCTGGGAGGGGAGTGGTAGGGGAGCACCTCTCATCAGCTCACACAACTCCTCTAATGTCCTGTTATGTGTGTTTGTATTTGTCCCTTTCTGAAGGTGGTGATGGCCATCACTTTGGAGCTGCTTCACAGGACTGTCTACCTCAGAGACCTGCATGCCATCTTGGCCGGATTTGCGGGGCTGGGTTTTCTGAACTGCAGTGGAGCACTCGACGGGACACATATCCCGATCCGTGCACCACCCCATCGAGCAGCACAGTATATTAATAGAAAGGGCTACTTTTCCATGGTGCTGCAGGCCCTGGTCGACCACCAGGGAGAATTCACAGACATTTGTGTCGGGTGGTCAGGCCGAGCACACGATGCCTGCATGTTCTGGAACTCCTACCTGTACCACAGGCTGCACGCTGGGGCATTCTTTCAGGAGAGGAACTATGCGGTCGGGGATGTGCAGATGCCTACGTGCATCGTGGGCGACGCGGGCATACCCCCTTATGCCCTGGCTCATGAAGCCCTACACAGGCCACCTGGATGCGAGCAGGGAACTGTTTAACTCCTGCCTGAATCGGGCTTGCTTCCAGGTGGAGTGCGCCTTTGGCCATCTGAAGGGCAGATTTAGATACCTGCTTACTCGGCTGGACATGGGGGAACACAACATCCCCAATGTAGCTGCTGCATGCTGTGTGCTTCACAACCTAGTGGAGAGGAAAGGGGAGGCCTTTCTCCCTGCGTGGGGGACACGGGCTGATGTGGAGGGGAGGCACTTTGAGCAGCTCTGGACAGCTGCCATCTGGCAAGCCCACCAGCTGGGCTTGCGCATTTGAGAAGCCCTGAGGGAGCAATTCTCCCAAGGAGGCCGATGATTTTCCCCAGGGTCTTCCAAATGTGGGATTGCCCCATGCTCCCGGTGCCTTCTTTCCCAAAACCCCTCCCGGCCCCACAGTCACACATTGTATTCATTGATCACACACTGAGAACAGAGACAGGTGTTGGTGAAAAAATGTTTACAGTTTATTTCACTGTTGGTTTTTTGAAAAACTAAAATACTCTTTTGTTCAGAAAAACTAAAATACTCTTTTGATCAGAAAAATAAAGTGTTTGTAAACAAAATAAAGTGCTTCTCTCAGTGACTCTCACAGGTGGGAAGGGGGAATGTCAACCTGGAAGGCGGGAGGCAGGCTCAGGGCTGAGGATGCTGCCTTGATGAAGATCCCATGGCACTTTGGCTGCAGAGGCCTTCTCGCACACGGTGCACATGCAGGCTGGGACAGTAGGGGCCTGGGCAGGAGGTGGGGCTGTACCTGGGGCTGGGATGGCAGGGGCTGGGGGGAGGAGGGAAAGGCTGAGGGTGGGGCAGGCTGAGCAAGAGGAGCAGGACCAAGCACAGGACTGGGGAAGACCATGGCCTCCCAGATAGCAGTGCAAATCTCAGTGTGCTGCTGGACAAATTCATCCAGCAAGTGCCTGCGCCACTCTGCCTCTGACTCCATCCTCCGGTTCATTGCGTCCTGCATCCCTTGCAGGACTGAGATATACTGGCGCACCAGGTCCAAATACTTGCACCAGCGCCGATGGGTTCCCTGCAGCCGTCTGGGTGGTGGGGCAGGTGTGGGACAGTCTCCTGATCAGCTGGTCCAGCTGTGGAGGACAAGAGGGAAAAGTCATCAGTCATGCATGCCCACACTTCCCCTGAGAGGGCATGCCCTCCTTCTTCTCAGCAGGCAGTGCCTGTCCTAGGGTCAGAGGATGCTTATGTACATCTCAGGAAGGCATGGTGTGGCCTGGCCAGCAGCCACGGCCTCCCTGGAGCCCAGAAGGTTTGCAGGCCACCATCCTGCTCCCCTTCCCCTCCCCCAACACATACCCCATGGCCAAGCAGCACAGACAAGTGTCAGCCACAGTGGGGTTCCCTCAGGTTGCTGAGAGGCCTGAAGCTGTGTGGCAATCCCAGTGTCCCCAACCAATGCCTGCACCTGGCATCACTGCCTGCAGGAGCAGGCAGTGCCTCGCAGCCATGCGAGTGCAGGGGTAGGACAGCCCTCCCTGAGGTGGGCCATGTGTGTGACCCCCCCCCAGGCTGTGATCAGCATGACATGTCACAGCACTGCACCATCCACTTTGCTCCCACCTGCCCTGCCCTGTGTGTGTTAGACCCTCACAGCACTCACCTGATGTTCCCTCCCCGGTGTCCGAAGTTGTCTGGGAGGCCTCCTGAGTGTGGGCGTCTGGCTCCTGGGTGCTCCTGGTTCTGTTTTCCTCCTCCTCCTCCTCCTCTTGGAGCTCCTGGTCATCTGCTGGGTTCTCACCCTGGAGTTGCGGCCACTGCTGCACAGGGGGTCTCCAGGCCAGAATCCACAACCCTCTCGGGAGGCAGGGGTTCCCCTGCCCCCAGGATCCGGTCCAGATCCTCGTAGTAGGCACAATAGTGTGCCATTTCCCTGGAGCAGGAGCTGCGCTCACTGGCCCTGCCGCAGCTTCTTGACCTTGGCTCTGACCTGGGCCAAGGTGCGGGGAGGTGGCCTTTCCTTGCCAGCCCATCAGCCAGTCTGGCGTAGATGTCCGCGTTCCTCCACCTGGACTGTGGGGCCTGAAAAGCCTCCTCCTCAGACCAGAGCTCCTCATACCTGGGCTTTTATCTCGGGCCCAGACCAGGAAGGTGTCTGGCATTTGGTGCCCCTGGCTTTCTGCGGGGATGTGTCCCTGGAAGGGCCAGGGGGGGTCTTTGGGGGCTTGTCCCTGGGACATGGCTCCGAGTTGCCTGACCGGAAAGAGCAGCACAGTCTCAGGGTCCTGGCTGGAGCTGGCTTTCTGCCAGAATGCTAATCCTGAGTGCTTGTGCCTTTTAAAGATGGCTACAGGCAGGAACAATAGAGTTGAAAGCTGTGGCAGGAGTGTCTACCAGAGCTTCTTCGTGGAGGCCTTTATTGTCGACATAAATTCTTCCCCATGTCCACACTTACCTTTTGTTGACAGAACTCTCTCAACGAAGGCGTTATTCCTCATAGAATGAGGTTTACTGCCGTCGACAAAACTGCCGTGTTCTGTTGACTTACTGTCGACAGAACTCGGCGGTAGTGTAGACGCAGGTATAGTTTTGTCAACAAAAGCCCACTTTTGTCGACAAAACCCTGTAGTCTAGACACACCCCAAGAAAAAGACTCTTCATAATGTGTAAGTAGGGTAATGTTTAGATAAATCTGTTAGGTTTTATTGTTTTCTGTGTGGGACTTTGGATCTGATGTCTGTGCTGTTAAAAATGGGGTTTCCTCTCTGTTGTAACTAAGTTTTGGCCTATGGGATTCCCTATGAATTTATTAATTGATGGCTCCTACCATCTAGCCAATCCAATTATGCTCGTAACAGGAGTATTGTTTTGATAATAAAAGTTCCTTATTTTTTATTAACCTGGCATTGGATCAGTTCTGTGTCCTAGAAAATCTGTCTGTGGATATCTGCATGCCTCTGACTAGAGGGCAGCAACCACAGACTGCAGTTTATATTTTCTCTTTCTTTTTCAAGCTCTTTGAAGAAAAGAGCTTGGGGGTGCACTGGGGTTAGTTTCAAATGTCCACTCTTGATTCTCGGTTCAAAAGCACTTGATGGTGGCAGCAGACTTTTATCCCCAAAATCTAGGTTTTTAAGATTTTGGGGGGAAGTTTTTTACCAAAGCCTGGAGAGATAAGGTTTTGGGGTACTTTTCCAGGCCCCCGCTTCTGCATTCATCGTGCCAGAGTGGGGAATCAGCCATGACATTGTCCAAAAAGGAAAAGCAAACTAGTAAGAAAAAATTAATTTGTTCACCTTTAATATCTAAGATATATTTAGTAATACACAGTAAGGAAAGGAACTAATATATATTATTTTTAACATGAAAAAAAGAAAATAATCAGAAGCAGCATGTCACTTTTTTCCTGGTCCCTATGTTGGAACTGAAAGCATTATTCTTTTTATATATGTATTTTAGGTTTAGTAATGTAGTAATGTAAGGTAATATATAATCATATTTAAGATTGTAGTAAGTCAAATCCTTTAGTTAAGTATATAGCTCCTATATTTCCTTGTTCTAAAGTTTTAGTAAGTAAAGAAACAGGATCTCATATTGTATCTGTGTTAATGAAGACTATAAGAATGTTAAAGGCTGAGGCCTTAATTGTTTGATTTACAACGCCTCTTTGTCTTACCAATACAGATGCTGATGTGCCACATAGCCTTGAAAGTCCTTGTAACATTGCTTATGTGTGTGTGAAAGGGAATGAATGTGTCAAGATAAGGTGCAAAGTTATTGCTCAGAACCAGATGGCCAGAGAAGGAGGGTGAGCAAGCGTGGGTGACGACTAGACAACATGACAGCAGAGAAGCCATCTATAATCACCAGTGCATACCCATAATAAGGAGGGATTGGGGTATTGGCAGATTGATGAGCCTTGAAGCAAGCAGGCACCCCCCAAAAGATGATTGATTACAGGATGAGTCTTCAAGAGATGTTTGGGAACGATTGACATCAACAAGATAACATTCTGGTCACAGAATGACACAGCGGAATACTTTGATTTCAACAGAGAAAAGGATTATAAAAGCAGGGTGCTTTGCTATGGAACTTTGGGTTTGTCTTGCCACCAACTCCAGAAGAGCATCAGATCGGTCAACCGACAAAGGCCCTGCTCTCACTCTGTGTTCAATCTAGCTGGCTACTAGACTGATACAGGATCTAGACTGGTAACTATAACATCGTCTGGCAAGACTGTGTGTGTGTGTGTGTGTGTGTGTGAGTGATTGAAAAGCATATGCAACTGTTGTATTCTCAATAAATGTGGCGTACTGCCTTTTCCCCTATAAAAAATCTCATGTGCTTCGTTCAAGCATAACACCTATGTTGCTTTTCTCCTGTACCCTGTACTAATAGGCTGTGTCTACACTGGCACCCTTTTTCGGAAAAGGGATGCTAATGAGACACAGCGCAATTCTACTTTCTACTTGAAAGTAGAAATAAGAGATCTTGCGGAAAAGGGTTTATTTTCCGCAAGATCCCCGTCTAGACTGGCGCTTTTTTCCGGCAAAGCCCTGAGCCAGAAAAAAGCGGCAGCCATGTAAATGCAAATACCGTGGGGGATATTTAAATCCCCCGCGGATTTGCAATTGCGCTGTGTCTCATTAGCATCCCTTTTCCGAAAAAGGGTGCCAGTGTAGACACAGCCATAGTGTAATTTGAGTATAAACTCCAGTAAAAATAACGTTTAACAAAAGGAACTGTTTGTTCCCTTTCCCACTTTACTGAATCTTTGTTAGAGGAATAGGTTTATATATTATTTTAAATAATTGCTTTGGAAATGAAAATTGTAGGGTTTTGTATATTCTGCATAGCCCCATTGTAACATAAGTTTGTATTTAGACATATTCAATATTCAGAGACAGAGTCTTCCCCACCACGCCATGCTCTGCTCTCATTGCAGTATTCAAGATGGTGGTAAGGTAGCAAAGACTAGCTTCAGCCCACAGTTGGGCATTTTGTTGGCATGGAGGAGTCGTTATGTTGGTTCAGAGCTGTCATTGCTTACAGAATCCCATCCCTGGTTTACACAGCATAAAGAAGGCAAAGCAGAGAATTTGACCATAATGTATAGGGATAAGGTAGTGTTCTTTTAAATAGTTTCTGAGACCACTAATGCTTCACCTACACTGCAGAGCTATTTCAGGATGCCGGAGGTATCCCAAAATAGCTATTCCATGTCTTTTGAAAGCGCCTGTTGTTTTGAAATATAATGGACTCGCTATTCCAATGTCCCTATAAACCTCATTCCAAGAGGAGTGAGGAACATTTTGGAATGGAAATTTTTTTTTAAATAAGTGCTGTGTAGACAGTGCTAAATTTCAAAATTGACTTGAAATAAGCTACGCAATTTGCGTAGCTCAAATTGCATAGCTTATTTCAAGCTATGGGTGCAGTGTAGACACACCCTAATGGTGTTTATAGAAGTCACCAGAATTCAAGCTGAGCAGCAATGTGTGCATGTTCCAATTTGGTATATTCAGTCAATATGGTTCTTTGGAATCTATTGTGCCCAGGTGGTTTCTTCATATTTTGTTGGCTGTACAAAACCAGCAAAAGACACAATACTGGTCCTCTGGATGCTCAGTGTGTCCATTCTTCTCCTCTCACACATCAGAGGGATGAACATTCAGATGAATGAACATTCAGATGAAAATAAAGAATATCAGTCTAGGTCAAAACATTACACACATTCTATTTCAAAGCACATCAACAGCAGCCATTAATGTTCTAATATCAGAGCTTTAGACAAAATTTAAAGATAGGAGGAAATGACCAAGCATTAATTAGCCCTCTTGACAAAGGTTAAAGGAATGGAAAGTGCTAATAACTCATCCTTATTATCGTTTTCAGATTATCATCTCATGGCCTACCTGGGTTGCTGTGCAGTATGTCATTCTAAAGTGAATCGAGAAAAAGTGGGCCTCTTTCTCCCACGGCTAGTAACTTTCATTCAAAGATTGAATAATGTTCACTGTACCCTTGTTTTCACAGTTTGAGCTTTGTTATCTTAATGCTGCTAGCATGAATTCACTGAAGGACTCTGGTTCTCCTATTCTCTAAGGTCCTTAAACTAAACCTTAGTTTTTCATTGCAGTTGTAATAGAGTCCATTAAAATTCCTGGATTTATTGTTGCACCAGCTTCCACTAAGTAAGCCCCTTATTATGATTATCCTGTAATAGTTCATTGAGAAAGACCTTTGAGAAAATGTAGTCAGGGAGCTGCAGCATACTTAACATTATTTATGTTTACTTGTCTTAAGGGGGCAGCAACGGCTCACAGTGCACCTCCAGAGCTGCTCTGTCTTCGCTGTCTGTGGATAAGATGATTAAGTACGACTCTGTATGATAGTAGAGCTTAATGGGAGCACAGTGATATTTTTCATAACAGGTCTTTATAAAAACAAAGTCCGGTGTTTCAGCTTGGTAAGTGTTCATTTTTTGACATTTGTTAAAGACATGTATAATTTAGTAGCATGTTGAAGCACTTGGTATGTGTCACAGTAGTTTAGTTGGACAAGTATAAGGCTGCTGCTGCTGTGAGCTGCAGCAGCGTATGCATGTTTTCACAAGCATAACTCATCTGGAATTGCTTTCTGTAGTCATTACTGAGGCCTAGGGGACATAATATGGAAATAATAGAATGCAAATTTACTCCAGCATCACTCTTTAAAAAAAAGCCACAAGGTTTCTGTACTTTGACATATTGAGGTCTAAACTACTTACATACATGACTTAGTTGATCTAATGCATTCTGAATCACTTTCACATTCTAGTTGAATATGATATTTAGTAGTTATTTTCATGAGTACACAGAAATAAATTCTGAAGTAAGCCAGTAACTTTCTTAGGACAAGTTAATAGTCGACCATTTGCTCTGTTTTATTATTGAATCTTCTTGACGTCATACTGCAGCTATTGCATTAATATTCAGATTTGTACTCCCACCTGTTTAAGAGGCAGTGAGTCACTAGAATTCAGATAAGATGCAAATCCATATTAAATGAGTTGAATCAGTCTATTCAGGCAGAGTCCTTGCCTTTAAAAGGCAAAGCAATATCTTAACAAAAGTAGATACTTTTTTTCTATGGGGTGCTTTGTCTGCAAAATCTTCAGATAAATTCAGAAAAACCTAACACTCTTCAATAACTTTTGGAAAGCTACATGGGCTTAGGAATATGGAACCTATAGCTAAATATCTCCATGTACGAGTCTTGGAAGAATGGTATTAAATTGTTAAGATTCATGAACCATATCAATGGGACTATTAGGTAAATACATACTTATTAGGACACTGACCATATAAGAAGTAATTTTGTTAACTTTAAAGTTGGTTTGTTCTTGTTATTTATATTTGTTATGCAATTGCACTGTGTGATAGATTTTCTTTCATACACAAAAAACTATACTTTCAGTCTGAACTATTTTGTTTTTAACATATTTTTAATATTTTTTGTCTGGGAATATCATGTATGTAACAGAGAGACTGATGCACTGGCAAGTCAAATTATATTTTTACTTTTAATGCCTTCCCCCAATATGAACAACCAGTGAGTGATAATATAATAGACTCTCAAATCCACTTCTGTGAACATGCATAATATTTGTTATTCAGTTTTAAGTTCCTTACATCCAGCATCTATCCAACTCTCTGAGGGTATGTCTACACTAGTGTTATTTTGAAATTGCTTATTTCGAAATAGTTATTTCAAAATAGCTTATTTTGAAATAATGCGTCTAGACACAAAATGCATTTTGAAATAGCATTTTGCTATTTCAAAATAGCGTGTCCACACTGAGTGGACTCTGAATCGCATTTGAGGCTGGCCGGAACCAGTTCTGGCAGGGCACCAGGTCAGGACTTACTGTGTGGTGCTGCTGCCTAAGGCTATCTGAGGTCTGTGCTTAAAGGAACCCCCCTCCCGGACAGCCAGTTCTCAGGTTTCCCTGCTTGCTTGTCTACCTTGATGAGGGACAGCAAAGTATTTTGTCTCTGCATGCTCTGATGGCCCTCACTCGGGACACCACAGCACTCTGCAACATGGAGCCAGAGCTGCCCCAGGGCACTCTGGTGCTTCTCTTGGACACGTTGCTGCGAGCCTGGCTGCACTTTCTGCAGGCTGCCACCTGGGAGGTCCATCGGGGGGCTGTCAGTATCCAGGAGGCCCTGCGGGAGAGCTTCCACCCTGAGGAGCACTAAGAGCCTCCCTGGTCTGCCCCACTGGGGGCTTGTGCCTCATTCCTCCCTCATGTCCCTCCCTAACCCTCCTTCCTGATGTCAAATAAAATACACGTATTTTCATGAACACAAACTCTCTTTATTTAACAAAACTGGGGGAGAGGGAATGAAACTATGGTGAGACTGGGGAAAGGAGGCGGGAGAAGGGAAAAGAGAGGGTGGGAGAGGGAAGGGGGAAATGTGGGAGGAGGGAGCTGGAAGGGGGAAGCAAGGGGAAGAATGGGGAGGGGTAGCTCAGGGCTCAGGTTTGGGGGTCTCGCCGAACCAACTTGATTTTCATGCAAACCTGCTCCTGGGTTTGCATGCGGCCTTTGGTGGCCAGGCTGGCAGCTATCCTGCCATTGATGGCCATGTTCCTCCATCTAGTGCAGAGATCATGGATGTTGGGGGCATCCCCCCCAAACCTGAATAAGGTCCATGATCTCCACCCTGGACCAGGAAGGCGCCCACCTTCTCCAGGCCCTGGCAGGCTCCTGGGGGCTGGCAGACTGCACCTGGGGAGCAGAGGAGGGCTGGCTGCCAATGGCTTGCTGGCTCATGTTTTGGGGCCACTGCGTCAGGGGCAGTGACTGCTGGCTCTGGGCTGGCAGGCTTGGAGCTGGCACAGGCACTGTGGCCAGAATCTACCCCTTTAAGGGCTCCAGGGAGGGGAGGAGAGAGTGGAGTGTTCTTGGTTGAGGCTGGAGTGGCCACCAAGGCTCCCTGGGAGGGCTGGAGGCCCCCTATTTTGAAATAAGTGTCTACACATCACTTATTTCGAAATAGCTATTTCAAATTTGGCATTATTCCTCATAGAATGAGGTTTACCAAATTCGAAATAAGCGCTCCACTATTTCGAATTTATTTCAAAATAGTGGTTTGGCTATGTAGATGATAGGAAAGTTATTTCTAAATAAGGGCTGTTATTTCAAAATAACTTAGCTGTGTAGACATACCCTAACTTCTCACTCTCCAACCACCTTTTTCCTTCACTCTCAGTTTCCTCAGTCCTGCTGTCCCTTCTTCTGATCCTATGATTTCATACCCTCTTCTCTACTAACCCTGTGATCTTCCCTCACCATACTTCCTCACATCATACAAACAAAAACAAACACCCTGAAACTATAAACATTCCAACCCTCTTTCCCAAACACTGTGAATCCAATGTAATCACACAATAGTTTAATTGCAACTTCAGTTCCTAGAAAACAAAACTGCCTACCATAAAGTGCACACATTTTGCCAAAGGAGCAAATACATAACCTCATATACATAAACTTTTCCTCTAGCCACTAGATTTTCTTTCCTTTCCCCATCACAAACTGTCTCATTTCTTAGAAGATGAACTCTTTCAGACAGGGATCATGTCCCAGATCCACAAACATACTTAGGCATGTGAGTCCCAATTTAGGCTCCTTTGAGATCTATGAAACTCACCATTGGTGGCCACCTAACCCTGTAGGTTTCTGAACTCACTTCATACCTAAGTTTCTGCCTCTGCAGGTGCACTGCAGCTTTACTCTAGGCATTGGAATGCCTATTTCTGCCTAAGCCCTGAGTAATCCAAAAGGATCAGGTCCCATTCAAAATCAATCCAGAGGAGGAGGTGAAGAGCCTAGCAAAATATAGGAACTATATATATATATATATATATATATATATATAAATAAAAACATGTATGTTCAAATCATACCATCTTGGTTGACAAGGGGATTAAACAGAGATTTTAAGAATTAAAAGAACATGCTGCTACATTTTGAGCTGAAGAGCCAAGGCTATATGTGAGGGGTGTGTGTACCCCCATATATGTCTGAATGGGTTAATGTGAGCCTAAGAGGTCAGCCAACATACCAGGCTGTATCTTGACAGACAGTCAAGGTTAACAGATCATGAAGTCCAGCTGGGTAGGAATAGGAAAGAGATTTGTAGCAGCAGGCAGTTGAGTTTGTTTTATCATTTAAAATAAAAGGAGAGAAAGTAAAAGGTGGAGGCTAGAGGGATGGAGTCTGTAGTTGCTCCTTGGGAATAGAGACTATCCTGAGGAGCTTGGGGTCAGGGAGAGGAAGTCCTAGAGGAGGTGCAGAGCAGCAACACAATAGGGGGACTAATGTGGGAACTTTAAACCAAAACGCATGGGTTGCTAGACCTTGAGTTAAAGCTCTCTTGGTGGAACTATACCAACACATACCCTCTGCAGAACAGGCACACAGCAGGACACACACTCACCAGTGGGCTACACAGTATGTATACAGTAAATACACAGACACGTGCACACCCAGAATGACATTGGCATTACACACGTAATCATAGCTTTCATCATGCTTACAGACATACATATGGTGTGACATTGCATGATGATCCTGCTTACATGTACTGCACACACACACACACACACACACACACACACACACAAATGTTGGTCACACAAATATAGACATGCATACATGGTGATATTTCAGTTATGCCATCAATCATTGGTTGTGCATAATGCTGTGATATAAAAGGTGTCATTTATCATGCCAAGACATCAATCACCATCTGTTATTTTCTATCAGTAAAGTCAAAATTGATGATTATTGTATGGGACAGTCAAAAGACACCAACTTGTTTACAGATTTTATGGATGCCCTTGATCCTTTCAAATATTGATGTTATTCTTGCTGGATTTCAGAGAATTTTCTATGATCATATTATAGGAAGAGTAGTAAACTGGTAATATGTCAGCTAAAATCTCTCTCTAAACTGCTTTTATATTTTTTCATGCACACAAAAATTTAAAAAAAACAAAGTGATTTTTCAGCAAACAACCTCTCTTTTGACACTTGCAAGAATCATTAATTGTTACATTGTTTCTTTTTAAAGATAATGACAAAGAGATCTGAAGATTTATGTAGTAATTTTTCCTTGTGCTGGAAAAGAGAAATAGTACGGGAATAATCAGCTTGAACCCCCCCCCCCACACACACACTTTGAAGTGATGGTAGATTTAGCTGTACATATTTTAATTATAAATTTGCCCAGAGCAAAATACTTCTATGACATGCCAGAACTGGCTAAGTTAGACAGCATACATGTTGTGCATATTGTGATGGGGGGTACTTAATATGTATGTTAGACAGAATTAGGTATAGAGTCATAGATTTTCAATGAACAGAGCAGTCTGGATTAAATTCATGAACCTATAGTAGTCCTGAAGAAACTGCACTTGGGGCCTTGATTCCTCAAAGCCCTTGGCACTTGCAGGATGAGGAAGGGGATAGATGCATACAGGAATGTAGGCCCCTAACTAGAACACTAGGGACCTAAGTCCAAAATTTAGGTCCTTAGAACTTCCACTCTTAGCTGCAACATAATTCTTCAGATGCCTAATTCCCTAAGCATCACTGTTTCGACTGATAAAGCCCACTAAGTTCCTGAATTTCTGCCAGCGGCCATGTACACAGCTTCCTAAGCCTAGTGTGCTGGCACCTAATTCATGCTCAACCCCCATCAGGATACACAAACTAGGTTTTGTTCAGCCTCTCTGAGCAATAGGGCATGATCAGTCAGACACACTCAGAGGTCACATTAGAACATGTCTTCTAGATTAAGCACCCCACACAAAGCACAACTGCCAGGGAATGTACTCCATATATAATATAAGAACATAAGAACGGCCGTACCGGGACAGATCAAAGGTCCATCTAGCCCAGTATCCTGTCTGCCGACAGTGGCCAGCACCAGGTGCCCCAGAGGGGGTGGACCGAAGACAATGATCAAGCGATTTGTCTCCTGCCATCCCTCTCCAGCCTCTGTCAAACAGAGGCCAAGGACACCATTTTATCCCCTGGCTAATAGCCTTTTATGGACCTAACCACATAATGTACTCTAGTGGTTACAGAAGACTCTCTGAGCAGGGATTGGCTTCTCACAAGTGCATGTCCTAAACCTTGGGCTATGCAGTCACTCTCATCTTCTTTAAGGCCTACTGAATATTCAAACATTTACACAAAGTGGAACAGCTTTAACAGGAACGATTGAGAGAGACCACTCACAGTACAATGTAACCCGGTGGTTAGAGCACTCATCTGGGAGGAGAGAGGGACTAGACTACCTGTCATCTTTTTCTTTAGCAGAAAGGGCTAACTTGTCTTAAGTTCCTAAATCCATGCTCAAGACTATGAATTCCCCCTTTTCCATTAGGCACCTAACTCCATTTGGCAGGGATTAAGCCACTTCCTTGTCCTCAGCATTCCCTCCTGCATATTCTAGGCAGCTCCCCACTCAGTGCACTGTTTGGTTTTTGTGAATTCTATTCTTAGGGCCTAACTCTCCCCCTTGCATTATACAGAGATGCTGGGTACCTAACTTAGGGCTTTGGATACTACTAAGCAAAAGGGCACTGAGCCTAAAATCTTTTTGTGCATCTAGACCTATGACCTTTGTGAGGTTTGGTGAATTGGACTATTTATAGTCCTTCTTTATTTTCACAATTTTAACTCTGTGTACTGAATTAAGAAAAAAGAAGACCTACAATAACTATTTTAGATATGGAATGTTTGGATTTATCTTAAAGAGCATTCAGTAATTGGAAGAAAAGCTCATCAAAGGAAGCTATTTGCTTCTTCTACTCAAGGAATATATGACAGCAGAGCTGGATGAAAAATACTTGTCAGAACAGTTTTTTTCTGACGGGGTGCTCAGAAAGTGTTATACTGATTAAATTGAAATTATTTTTAGAAATCTTATTGATGTGGATGAAGTTTTCTTAAAGAATTGAAAAATTATTTTGAATATTGTGGCAAGGGCCCCTCTTTCTCAGGCCACTACTTAGGCTGGCAGCTTGCCCCATTTCCCAGGGGTTGGGGCTTGTAGCTAGTTTCTGGGGTAGGGAGCCCAGCCACTCCTTCCAGGACTCCCTCCCTTGATGTTCCTGCTCTAAAGTTGTTATGGCTTACTCTTAGTCCCTTGCTCTCTATCTCTCCTCCACAGCACCTCTCATTCTTCTCCCTACCTGCCAACTGGGGAGGCTTTTAAAGGCCTCCAGCAGGCCTAACGTGGTGTCAGCTGGTCCCAATATGCCTGGGCCAGCTCCCTACCAGCTGCTTCTAATTGTCCAGCTTCCCTCCGCTTCTATTTAGCAGGCCTTTTGCCCTTTTTGGTCTGCCTTTCTCCCACTCTGTAGCAGTCCTCTGGCCTGATCCTACAACAATATAGTATTTTGATACTTTTAGAAAAAAAGGGGTTTTGTCTTAAAATTACTTTGTTTCTAAATTTAGATGATTTTAAACAACAAAATCAAGAAGTAAAAATGGGCCAAATGTTGAAATGTATCTTTCTGAATTTATCTAAAGGAAACTTTTTCAGAATTTTAATTTTCAAACAATTTCAAAATTGTCTTCATTTTTTTTTATTTCCTTCTGTGTGTGTGTATGTGGCGAAGGCAGAAGATCCATTTTCCAACCAGCTCAGAATCTAATCTGTTCCTGCTTTTCATATTAATGCTGGTCAGAATTAACTTTCCAATTCATTTTCTGTGTGCACTAATTGAACAGCAACATTATCTCAAAGTGATACTTTGTGTTCACAATCAGCCACAGAGAGAAAGAAGAGAGAGCTTGGTATTCAGTCTCAGAAACCAGGAGCTGATACTTTAAACACATTCAGAAAATTCCTGTGAAGTTTTGCTTGGAAGAATGAGCGAAGTTTTCTTTTCGAATGCGAAGGATGATGATTGATTGATGGATGATGAAAGTATTACTATGTTAACAGGTCCCAAACTGGAAAACAGAAACTCTTTTAGAGACTCTGGCTATGTCTAGACTGCATCTCTCATTTTTTGAGGAGTACAGGATCTGTTGGAAAAGCCCCCGCTGTCGGCAGAAACACGGCAGAACAGCGGCTACACTTTAAGTTTCACTTTCGAGACTGAGCCTGATCAGCACAGCATCAGAACGTGACTATGCAAATGAAGCCTGGGATATTTAAATCCCAGGCTCATTTGCACTTCCAAAGTGCTTGATTTGCATCCCTCTGTCGGCAGAGGGATGCAGTCTAGACACAGCCGCAGAAGGTAGTAAGCATAATGGCAAAAATGCTTGGAACAGTGTTTCTCAATGGCTACATCTACACTACATGCTTCTTGTACAAGAAGCCTTTTGTGCAAGAGTTTTTGCAAAAAAAAACTTCTTGCACAAGAGCACGTCCACACCACACCTCAGTGCATGGACGCTCTTGTGCAGGAAAGCTCTGATGGCCATTCACAGAATGGCCATCAGAACACCTATGCTTTTTCCCTCTGGAGCGTCCACCCTTGTCTTTTTGTGCAAGAGCTCTTGCGCAAAGGGGAGTCATGCCTTGTAAAAGGAGGCTTACCTATGGCGCAAAAAGCCCTCTATTGTGCCATTTTACTCCTGATTTCCTTGCACAAAAGCGCATTTGAGGTGTGGACGCTCCACGGGTTTTTGCACAAAAACCTTGCAGTGTAGACGTAGCCAAAGTGTTCTGTGGGCTTGCTTTGGGACAGCCGCTAGCGGGCCCTTGCTGCTTGGTTTACCTGAAGGGTCTATAGCTACTGATTCTCACAGCTCCCATTGGCTCTGATTCACCATTTTCAGTCAAGGGAAGCCACCAGGCTCCGAGGTTACAGACTCTTTAGGTAAACAAAGTGGCGTGAGCCTGCTAGTGGCTTTCCCAAATCCGGTCCATGTAACACTTTAAGAAACACTGGCTTAGACTATATATATATAAACAATTTTTTTTCTGAACCACTGCTGGAAACTTGGTCCCAGCATTCAAAATATATGATCAATGTCAAGGTGACAGAATAGGGCCATTCAAAGCATGCATTCCCTTAGATAAAACCCTATATAGGGCAAACAAACAAGCACACACAAAAAAAGCATATGAAATTGTCCAGGAGAATGGCAAGACACCTGAGATCTGCACAAGAGGAAGCAGTCTTAAACAGTAAAATAAATACAGATCTCTTTCACTGTAGTAGTTTTGACAGTCTATGTTATAGGTTGTGTCAAAAACAATCTATAGGGGAAACTGTTAACTTCCAGAAGGTCACAAAGTTAAACTGTCCACCATACTGATTCAGCACAGCAGCATTTATCATAGCACAGAGGGTTCTCCTACAACAAACACTGCTTTCTCAGACATAAGAAGAAACCTGGCATTTTCTGCTTCCTGTGGACTCTTGGTATTTGATGCCAAGAATGGCATCTGCAGAAGCTGGCTAACTGCATTGGCAGACCATGAAGAAAGCCAAGGAGAGTGATTTACTTTTTTTTACCAGTTTATAAGAGATCTGTACCCAAGTGTTTATCACAGAAAGGTTTAAGAGAGTAAATTGAAGCTTTCCTAAATTAGGAAAGGTAATGTCCATGGACTGACAAATTCAAGTATCTCAAATTCCTACAGGGAAAGCTGTCTTTCTATATAATTATTTTAAAGTGACTATATTTCAGTTATGTCCTGTCAGGTAACTACAGCAATCATATGAGACGCTCTCCAGATTCTTTCCAGTGTTTTCCTTTTTACTTTAAAAGTCATAGCCTACACAATCACATAATATGAAGTGTGGTTTAATTTGGACTAGTTTGACTTCCTGTTTGTAAGCAGCTTTTCATGAAAGCTTAATTTATGAGCTGTGGTTGTTTCATAATTTATGACCCTAGAAGCTTCAACTTTACCTTTTGGGAATAAATCTATGACTAAAGTGAAGGTAAGAGCTTTTATTAGATTAACGGAATGCAAGTATCAGATACACACTTTCAGGAACTAATTATCCTAGCCTCTTTTCAGGGTTTCACCAGATGTAGGGGTTGAGGTACCAACTGTCAAGTGAAGGGGAGTTAAAACAGAAACCAGAAGCATGTTCTGTAAGATCTCAGGCTCTTGTGCATAGTTCTGTTACGTCATTAAGTGATATGACTTTCTCAGGTCCCTATAAAATCACGATGCATAATGCGATTGGTAAAATGGGCTACCATTTCAAAAGTGCATATTCACTAACGTGTGCAGAGGCTAGAATCTGCTGGTTTAATACAACCTTAATAATAATTTTATAAGCCAGGGGAGAAAGAGTGGGAAATTATCTGGAAACATGGAATTATTCTTACATGATGAAAAATGACCACTAATGTAACAGGCACACTCAAAAACAAATGAGAAGAGGAATATTGCAACTGCCAGCATACTGGATTGAAGCAGGCACATCAAGTACAAATCTATACTTTGTATTGCAACATTGTTGCATATGAAAAAAACAATGCTAATTTTCATGGCACTTTTTTGGGAACATAAAAATTAGGAAAACATACAGTGTCTCAATTAACTATTTTACCACATCTGTTCATGCCAGAAATAGCACTCAGAAGTGGGAAGGGAGGCGACAGAATTGCCAAGCCCTTTTGAATCACTGGGCTTCAGAGCAGCTGCCCCCTTTGACCACCATTCAGCAGGCCTGGCACTCAGTGGCACACTTAAACTCATATGTTCATCAACCTTGTGGTGATACGATACCCTCTAATCAAAGAAAAAACATCTTCCTAGCTAGATGTGCAGGTGCATGAAGCACTTTTGGAACATATGTAGCGAAGTCTGAGGTACACTAAAGCCCTTTGGGCCACAGCATCATGCTGGGAATTCTTGTTCAGACAATTATCCACCATGACCCCCATCTCTTTTTCAGTGTCACTGCCTCCCAGGATAGGGTGTCCTATGCTGTAAATATATGACTTATATTTTTTGTTCCTATACCTTTACCTTTAGCCATATGAAGACATACATTGTTTGCTTGTGCTCAGCTTACCAATTGATACACATTTGTATCAATGTGGGCCATATCGGTGACCAATTTTCTTGATTATTTACAACTTGCCCAATTTTTGTGCCATCTGCAAACTTTCAGTGATGATTTTATGTTTTCTTCTATGTAACATCATCCCCACCAAAAATACACTGTTTGACAATGATTCCATATTTACAATTACTTTTGAGGCCTATCAGTTAGCTATCTTTTACTTTAATTAATTTGTGTGTATATATATATATATATGTTAAATCTTTATTCTTTTGTATACATTACAGATACGTTCAAGTAATAATCACATGTACCTAATTTATCTTTTATTTTTAGTTCTCTGATCAATTCCTGTTTATCTGTGAAGATGAAATTGTATAAAGAATTCAACCATGTTGGATGCAAGACCAATGTCTCTATTCCAAAAGTCTCTACATGGATCGTGGCTACATTAGAGTCTGATGTCAGAAATTGCCTGTGATACTCATTGGGATTATTTTTCATCTCTTTCACTGTAATGCCTGTAAAAATTGGGTCAATTTCATAATACAGATTCTTGCTCAATCTAAATGAATTCTAGTTAAATCCCTGAACCACAGATTCAAGGTCCACTAACCAATTAATAAAAGGCTAGATTGTGAAAGTTTGTTCTCACTGCACTACAAAGACACATAAGAATGGTTTATCCATGAAAACAACAGAGCAGTCAAGAGTACAAAATGTCTCTGACCTCCAGTCTCTGTCAAAATGATTATGCTAATTTTTGGCATTCCCTGTAAAAATCATCTCCTTCTAAAAACAAGTCCTTAGTATACCAGAAACTGATACTTGACGGAATCATAATTTTGTTAAACTAGAAGCCACTTGAGATTATCATGAGGTTAATTAGAGAAGCACATCAAGAAAAGGTTTCTTCTGTCCATGTAAATGAACTTTGCCTGAAGTATTAAGTCCATTAGACCCAAGATCATTTTTTTTCGGTCTGCACTGGAAATGGGTCTCATTTTTACAGTCTGTAGGTTGCTCATTTTATGAAACACTGAAAACAAATATATAAGGTTATATATAATATTTTATGGTCTGACTGACATGGATTTTCATGGTCATGATGATATAATCAATTCTGGAACCATGTGATTTAAATGTTAGCTGCTGATCAGTGCTTCCTGATTCATGGTTTTAGGTGGCTGATAAAGATAGTGAGCAAAAAAGAAAATATAAATCAACAATATTGATAAATCATCATCAATACAATAATATCCAATGTATATTTTGGACTTATTACAACATGTGGTAGTTTGATAGTATGAGTTAGAGAAAATAGGAGAAATTTCTTCCATCATTTATACAAATGTCAGTCATGGGGAGAGGGGGAGGGGGGAGAGGAGGAAGGGGGATTCTGCAATTTTACCAAGGCTCCAAAGGCAACAATTGCAGGATTCCCCCAAAACTAAAATGTAAATCAGTGCTAACTATTAAAGTCAAACAGCCTTTATTAATTAACAGGGGAGTAATTCTGATCTCAATTGCACAGATGCAAATCCAACCTAAAGTTAGTAGAATTACTCCCAATTTATACTGGTGTACCCAAGAACAGAGTTTTGTAAAGTTAAAAAAGATGAAAATCTGGGATAAGTGACATCAGAATCAAGTGTATCATTTCTATAATACTACTGAAAAGTTAAGTGTTTCTAAATATTAAAACATTGCTAAGTTTGAATCCTGATGTGTCTTGCTACTTATTTCACTACTTAACCACAGGCCCAGTTCTCCCTACCATCCTTAATTTCCACATGCAAACATTCTGTTAATAACAGGGGGAGGAGGGCAAGGGGGAGAGGGGAGGGGTGAAAAGGGGGGGAGGAATTTTAATGCACAAGTATATCACCAGACAAATGAAATCTCTTTAATCAGGACAACCTGGTCTTTCATCTCAGTTATGTGGAAATCCCTAATAAAAGATATTGTTCCATACCTGAAATTGTTCTTAGTGGTTCTCAAATTACTTCGATCACATCAAACCTGCTAGCTCATTAAAGAGCTAAAGATGACACAGGTTCTGCCACAGAGAAAAAGTTCAACATGATTTTATTGAGATGAAATGCTGAAGTGAAAGTTTTGGGTTTTTTTGTTTTGTTTTGTTGGACCAACACTGGCACAAGTCTTTTGTGGGAAGACAAAACACCATCCCTTTGCATTAAAATGAACTGAAGTCACATTTTGAACAATATTTAATCACCTGCTTATGTCCCAAATGAGGAACAATTTTTGTCATAAAAAAGATAGGGTCGATATCAAAGTATTTTGTGCGTAGATACTGAGCATTTGCATGGACAAATGGCTAGATAAGTACCCGTGCTCTCCAGGGAACCAGAGAGCCTGTGCTTTTTCATACAAATACCTAAATTGCACTCAGAATTCCACTTGAGGGAAGGAAATGCACATTAAAAATGTGAAACTAATCAGTCCTTTAATTTTTTTTAAAAAATCAGGACTTAAGTAATATTGGGCTTAATTCTGTGTCCTAGAAAATTCCCCAAGAAATTGGATTTTCCAATTTAAATATTACTCATCTATGCGAGTGAAAACTAAAGTCTATGTAAACTAGTTGCTGTTTCTTTGTGGAATCTAAGTAATGGTGTATTTGCCACATATCTAATTAAGGGATTTTAACTCTCTCTCATAAATACAATTACACTGGTTTTGGAATTGATCCCACAAGTGGGAAAAAGACCTCAGCTCCCTATGTTTCCAATAAGAGTTGAGGGCAAGTCAGTATTTCTACAGGAATAGGCCCTTTGTTTTGACATTGAACATAACTGTCCTTTCCTTGCTTCTGCTTAGTATCGCTGGCTAAAATATAGAAGGATAAACTGTTCATAGCAAATATATGCAGCTTATTGCCCTTTTTTCTGTTTGAATGTTATCCATAAACTGACTTTGACTTTTTGAAAATTATTTGCTATTCCAAAAAATTCAGCCTGCTATTTTAGGCAAAATATATTTCATCCTATGATTGGTTCTCAAGCTATTCAGTCCAACAGTGTCTTAAATTATTTGTTTGGTGATAGACCACTAAAGTCACATGAGATTTTGCATAACTATGAAGAAGAAAATGAAAGAGATTGCAAGATAGTTAAGGGAATGTTTCTGTTGTGAACCCTCACATGAACACGTTCGTGTAAACTTTACACAGACTTTCAGTTCCTATGAACTTTCTCAAGAACAAAAATTGCTGTTATAAATATTTGTGAAAAATGGTGTGAAGCTGTCACAGCAATTTCATGGCATTGTGCAAAACAAGTACTTATGTGTGGTGTTTGCCAGCCAACCTCTATTGAACAGCCTCCTTTCTTTTGTCAGGCATTGGTTCCCTAGAGAGCAAAAACATTATTTTTATTTTAAACGAATGAACTATAAAAACAAATGAAAACAAACACACCTCCCTTTTCATTTCCCTCTTTGAGCTTCCCCTGGTCAACTAGACTAAAATCTCACAGACAGAGAACTGCCTGTAAAACTAAGCCATGTATCATGATGTCCTGCTATAGCCAGTCCAGTCACATCTCAGGAGCTAGTGAATGGATTCCCACTGTACCTTTGTACCTCATGACAAGTAAAGAATCACCCTGTCAGGTCCTTCCCTCCCCACACCCAACTTGACAAAAAAATTGCTGAATTACACTGTTCCAAGCTTTCTACACTGACAGAAGGCAGTCAGGCCTGACAATCCTTTCCTTCTTGTCTGTTATCTTGAAATCAATTGCACAGCCTGATGCACAGAGTAAATGGCTATGGAATGTTCTGCAGGAC
Organism: Rafetus swinhoei; assembly: GCA_019425775.1. Taxonomy (NCBI): domain Eukaryota; kingdom Metazoa; phylum Chordata; order Testudines; family Trionychidae; genus Rafetus; species Rafetus swinhoei. The sequence goes on from CM033427.1 coordinate 65,744,364, forward strand.
TTGGCCCATCTGGTCACTGAGGAAGTCAGCAACATGGGCTTCTCATCGATCTGAGAGGCACATGCTGCTGAAAAGAGGTGACCTCCTAGCCTCCACCTGGCCCTGCTATATAGGAAATCACTGTCTGTAGTGCACCCAGACAGAAATGAAAAGAATGTTTACACCAAGGCATATCCATCTTTTTTTTTAATTAAGAGCTTGTGGTTCAGAGGGATTAAATAGTAGTGAGCAAGCAAATAGGAGGTTCAGCTTTCTGTGTGTCCTGGGCAAGATTTTATATAAATGCCTTAGTTACAACACAGCAAGACCATTGCATTTTAACATTTACTATACATAATCAATACTGGGCATTTGAATATATTATTCATACAATGTCTTTTAAAAACTGATAATATCACTGTTCCAAATACATTTTTATTAGCAATGTTGTCTATGGCTAGAGACAAAAAATATTTCCCAAGTGATGTGTACTAAATGGATGATAGACTTACTGTACTTTATTTGAAGTCATTTATACAGGCTGTGTGTATAGCTAGCTAACTATCTAGTTAAATATATACACACTGCTGGGCTTTTTTTTGTTTGTTTTTGATTGACTCTTTGGAACAGTTTGGGACACTTCATTAAATTAAATATTGCAAATTAAGATTTTCTGTAATTGTAATTTAATATAGAGGTGTGTGCATTACAACCCCCCTCCCCCCCTTGTGATATGTACTATAATAAAATAGTCCTAGCTGTTCTGAATAGTCAGTAAAAAAAGCATTTTGAAGAAAAAGTTTTGAGGTCTAGTCAGAATTTTTCTTATGTAAAATATTTAATGAACTCTATGTACAAAAAAATGAAATTCAAAATATTTATCTAAATACAAAATAGTTTGATTTGCAAATGCTGCTGTAGTACTTCTTGGGAGTCTACAGGCTAGGATTCCTGGCTGAAGTACAACTCCCATGATGCTCCATGGTCTGCTGCCTTGATAAAGGGAGGCAGTTCATCATAAAAGTTCCATGGCCATCATGCTTCATAGAATATAAGCTCTCATTAGTCACTGTTGTGGAATGTCTGAATTGAAATATTTTGGTTTTCATGGATTTTTTTTCTATAAAATCATACCATTTTCAAGAAAAAATAATTTAATTGAAAATCCAATTTTCCATCAAAAATCATTTTCTATTAAAGTTATCTGATGGAAAAAATTGATCAGAACTGATATGTACATAAAGTATATGTTGATTTTTGATTATTTACTAGTTGGAAGATAATAGCACTTATTAGGTGCCATACAAATAAGATAAAGTCAGGTGCTTGTGCAACTTTTCTATACCGCTGTGCTACTGACGTACTTCAGTAATGACTCATATGACACAGCTATTCCCATTCTTTGCTAAAGATTGGGATAGACTAATACTATTTGATCATTGATTTTTATTTTATTTTGAATATGGATACATTACCACTAGAGACCATATTAAGATCACTTACCCCATTTCTTTTAAATGTGCCACAAGTTTTTAAACCTTAATTTCCAAAAGAAAAAAGGAGACTGCATTGATTTGTTACACTGTTTAGCACCTAGCAAAATGTACTTTTATGATCAGCTTTTCTGTGACACTCATCACTGTAGTATTTCAGCCTCACACAAATGTTAATGAATGTATTCTCACGTGTCCTGATGATGAAAGCTGAAATATTTCTATGAAATAGGAATTGTCAAATAGATTAAATAATTTGCCCAGAGGAAATGGGTAGCAGGATAAGCTGAACTCATCCTTCTTGATAAAGTATTGGACTGGTTAACTACCTTATTTTAAATCAGATTAACACGTACAACATTTTAAGCCTGTGATTCTTTTCTGAATCAGGGCTCAGTACATTTGAATTCTTACCATACTGCATCTTTCCTGATTCTTTTTTTAAAGTAAAACTGAATCAGCACAAATAAAAAAATTAATATTTTTATTTTCACCAAGGTAGAGCACATATCACTTACAGGTTTTTTTTTCATTGAGTTAAGTGAACTTTGCATTACAACCTCAGACATAATATTACTCTTAAAGTCTGAGGGAACAATTAGATTTTATTAGTATTATAAATTTCTATCTCTTTCAGAGAGTTTGAATTAATTATACATATAGCAAAGAAATACTTCATTTATCTTAATTATTGCAAGTTACAGTTAAAGTTTGTCATGACTAGCATAGCTGCAACTGGAAAACAGTTCTTCAAGTAGCTGCAACAGTCCATTCCAGAGATACCATGCAGAAAAATGTGAAGGGGAAAAAAACCCTTTTAGAAACTGTGCTATGTAGAAAATACCATGTCATATGAACTTTTCAGGGCCTGAAGGTTGAGGAATTATTTCCAGCATCAGAGGAATTCAAGAAGATGGTGTCATAATTCTGTTTAATAAAATTATTTTGATTGAAAATCAAATTAAAACAGAAGAGTGAAGAACCTCCTTTTTCTTGATCCAAGGAAGTCTTGCTTAATCCTCTAGTCCTAATGAGGTAAATGAAAATTTATGAAAGTCCTACACACCTGCAAACAGCTATATATCTCAGGGACATAGAAGTATAGGACTTTTGGGGCTTTGGCTTGGTGCAGCTTTCCTTGAAATGTCATGGGTATAGGAGTTAAACAATACCAAAAATGTAAAACCATTATTGCCTAGAGCTGCTTTTATTATTTTGGCATTTGTTAGAAAAAGTTCCAATCTGATCAGGATGAAGCCATATGTGAAATCAGCTGTTTTGTGTAAACATGCATGATGGTCCTGATCCCAAAGGTGTGCTCAAAAGATGCCTACTAAACTAGGCCCTTAATGGGAATTTCAGACCTATCTTTTCCCAGTTGTGAATCACTCTGAAGTTTACACAGGAGACAGGGATCTAGACAGTTAGCCCTGGTTTACACTAGGGAGTTATTTCCAAATAACCCCCCTTATTTTGAAATAATAAGTGGTGCATCCACACTACTAAGCCCCCTATTTCAAAATAAGGAGCTGGTTATTTCAAAAATTGTACTCCTGCTTTCCTCAGGAAATAAATCTTATTTCAAAATAGCATTAGTATGGACACGCCGCTGCTGCTATTTTGAAATAACTACTCCCCAGAGTAATTCAAAATAATTATTCCCCAGTGCTTCCTGGGGCTCTAAGTTGAATCAGCACATCCACAATTATGGAGCGTGCTGCAGACTTATTTTGGGGCTTCCCCATAGTGGGGACTTACTATTTAGATTTTGTTATTTTGGGAGTTATTATTTCAATTTAGTTATTTCAAAATAATTTCCTAGTGTAGACATGCCCTTAGAGTTTTTTTTCCCTCGGGAGAATTCTTTTGGCCCAGCCATATTTCTCTGTACACTTGCTTCTTGTCTGTTTGTGATAAGGAAAGGACAGGAGATATTTAGAACTTCACTTGCCAAGTTAGTATGTTTGTTAACTGGATACCATCTGAATGCTCCTTGTGTTTCTCTCACACAGGTATCTGGTGAATGAGGACTGTCTAGGTAGTTCATCAAAAAGTGGCATCTCTTTAATATCAAACCCTTCTTCCAGTTTATTTATTTTTTACATGAGAAGAGACTGGTTAGTTTTCTTTCCTAATTCTTTCCTTTTCAGTATTGTTTGTTATTTGTAGGATCAACTTTATTGCCTGCATTCCGTTAGCATGACATCTTCTTGAAAAGAGAGACAGCGAGGCAGAGACAGAGAGAAGAGTTACTGTAGCAAGTCACCAAGACAGACATAACACAGAAAAACACACAGCTCATAAGGAAAGGAGAAGAACCAAGAGATGTCTCTTTGGGTGTGTCTAAACTACAGGGTTTTTCCAAAAAAAGTGGCCTTTTTTCGAAAAAACTTCCCCTGCGTCTATACTGCCACCGCGTTCTTTCGAAATTAAATCGAATGAACGTGGCATTTTTTTCGACCGTGGTAAACCTCATTTTATGAGGAAGAATGCTTTTTTTCGAAAGTGCTCTTTCAAAAAAAGGCGTTCTTGAATGCAAACAGGGATTTTTGGAAAGAGAGCATCCAGACTGCCTGGGTGCTCTCTTTCGAAATAGTGGCTCTCTTTTTTGAAAGAAGTGGTTGCCGTCTAGACTCTGTCTTTTGAGAGAGGCTTTTTCAAAAGATTCTTTCAAGAAAGCCTCTTTCGAAAGAGGCTTGTAGACTAGATGTACCCTTTATGATGAGACACTTCATAAAAATGAGTGTCAGTGTATATGTTATTTGACCTCACTTGAGTTTTTAAATTACGAAAAAATATACTTTGAGCGAATAGAATAGTGAACCAACCACATGAATTTGGTTCTGATGCAGGCAGAGTAAACATCCATAAAGTTATTAGAGTTTGATAACATTGGATTTGAATGATTTAGGGGAAAGTGTTGCTGATTACCTCATTTATTTTCTTGATTACTGCTGAAAAAGAAGAAAACACCATTAAGAGAGTGACTACTGGTCACCAGTATCAAAGCAGTTTGAATGGAAAGAATCTGAGTAATTTGCCTTATTCGTTAAAATTCTGAAAACAGAAGGATTGTATAGTAGGTATTGGAATTTATTTATCTGTAAATATTATTCCTCCAGTGTAGAACCTTTCTATATTTTTCTAAATGTCTTGTCAGATAGATTTTTTGAAACACCAAGGGGAGGATTAGTATCAACATGAGACAAGAATAATAGCTGAGAGATATTTTTCCTTTGCTCTTTTTGGAAGATCTGATTAACATTTTTGAACTTAAAGAGATCAAGATGAGTAGTGTCTGATCACTACTGCTGAGTGAAAGGAGTCAGAATTTCTAAGCAAATCTATTACTCTGCTGACTATGGCCACTGACTTCCTTAAAGGTACTCTATCACATCAGATTTGCCTCTTAATTTGTTTAGTAAAACAAAATTTTCAAAAATGTAATACCTACAGCAGTGTTTTGTTTATTTTAAAAACACTGGAAATTAAATTTTAAAAAAGAAAAAACAACATGAAGGAGGAACAGTCTTTGCAGTGTTTTAACATCATTTCATCATTTTGCTAATATATGAGCAACTAAAAGGGAAATACTATATCAGAGATGAAACTGATCCATCTACATTCATTGCCCAAGTTGAAGGAAAATCAAACAAACAAATAAATAAAATTAACTCACTGTCTAACTATTGTGAACAAAATTGGCTTTTTAAAAATTCTTAGAAGTTGTAATAGTTCAGAGCAATTTTTATTAATAACGTAATGATAGGTTAGACAATATATGCTTTTTAATATACTTTTTAGATTGGTTGTTTTTTCTATGAATTCCAACCTTTGTTTAAGTAAATGTACATGTCCAAAATATCATCGAGCCCTGAGTTGCTCTATTTCTATTTCTTAGTTCATTCTGACTACTGATTTTGACATATTTAAAAATACTGAACTTTTTTTATTAAAGTAGATACAGTATTTATTTTAATGAGGCTCTGAACTGAAGCTCCATATTCTGATATGGGTCACATTAATCTTCTATTAAGAAAGAATGTAACATGAATACACTTGCAGAGATCTGTTCTAGAAGATCCTGATGAAGGATTAGACCCCAAATCTGTACAAATATATATAGAAACAGAGTCATGTAGTTTCTATATCATTTTTACAGTTTTAAGGATTTAACTCAATGTGATACAAAGCTGTTCCACCAATTTGAAACAATTATACTGAGATTTTATAATATTAATAATATTAGCATATATTACTTTACTGGAAAGCATGAAAAGCATTATCCAATTTAATTACAATATATTAAACATGACATGCTTTACTTCCTACTTATACAGAGACATGACAACATACACCCAGTGATGTAGCTGTAAAATTCTTAGACAGGGGAAGCCAAAGTTCTTGAAGCTTTAGACCATAAAAGCCAGTGTGCTGAAAAATATTTATCAAGAGGCCAAAGAGAAAACGAAAAAGCAACTCACTGACAGTGGGAGAAATTAGTCAATGTCTGACTTTTATGAAATTCACTATCCACATATGTTTTTGTGTTTTTCATATATTCAGTGAACAGATGGTTGGGCACTAGCTAGCTATTTGCATGTGCAGATAACCAATTTACCAGTGCAGTCATGATAAACATACATGAAAATCTAGGACACAGAAATATGTAGACAAATGAATCCCTTCTTTAAAAAATTAATAATTTTTCTTGAAATTTTTGCATCTGGGGCACAAATACTCTGATACAAATAAATATTTAAAAACATACTATGCTAGAGGTCCTTTTATAATTGCTTCCTCTTAAAACAAAGACCACCATTGGTTTCAATAGGATCTGTATGGGGAGAAATATCAACTTATGAGAGGGTACGTCTACACTTGCTCCCTATCTTGAGATTGGGATGCAAATGTAGCCGACCAAAATTGCTAATGAAGCGGGGATTTAAATATCCCATGCTTCATTAGCATAATCTTGCCCCCGTGCTATTCCGATCGCCAGCTTATTCGAACCAGGAAGTGCGCTCCGGGCCGCTTTAGTTCGAATCAAACCCCTTGGTTCGAACTAATGTTACTAATATTTAAATCCCCGCTTCATTAGCAATTTCGGTCGGCTATATTTGCATCCCTATCTCAAGACAGGGAGCAAGTGTAGATGTACCCAGATATTTTACTCATAAAGGGCTAGACTGAGAGGTCATTGTCTTGAATCACAGAGACAAAGGGATGTGGCTTTTCCTTCCTTTATGACTGTATAGAGGCCTCCTTCAATATCAGTCCCTCCACTTCTTCTTGCTATCTTTTTCCTTGCTACGTTCTCTGATGCAGGTGAAAAGCAATAACTATGGAACCATTATGGCAACATTGAGCTACTGAGGGATTTTGCTACTTGTGATACAATGGGAATTATTCATAATACTTTGTGTTAATATTGTGCATGCCTCAGTTTGTCTGGTGTGCTGCATAGTTAACTAGATGGGATGAAAAGGTTGATTACTCTTTTCAGAGACACAGAGATCAAGGAGTGACTGTTTCTTAGCTGTCTGGGGTCTGGGCCAGGACATTTGGCATCTAGCAACTAGCATTCAGAGGACCCACCCAATGCAGAAAGCAAGCCAGTGGTAACTAGCTGGAGAACAAAAGGACTAAGGAAGACAGTCCAGTGACTGTGTTTGATTAGGAACAAAGGCTAGTGGTAGGTCCTTTGGTGGTTGTTACGTGTGGTCTGCTGGAAAGAGAACACTCTTCTGAACCGGGATTCTAAAGGTCACCAGAGGAATCTGGGCTCAGGACAGATCCAGGTGGACTGTAACTCTCTGTGCTAATCTAAAGACTTCCTATGTTGGGTTGCAGACATTTAGTAAATCCTTCTGTTTTTTACAGTGCTGGTTGAGAATCACTCCAGAGTGCTGAAGCTGAGGGTGTATTGCTCCCTTTGGGTGTGTAAGTCTTTCCCAGGTCTCCAATTCAATTAGACTCATTGAGGGGAGCTCGTAGATTGAAGCAGTGGTGCTGAAGGCTCCGAGGCTTAGTCCCAAGAGGTGATAAATCATAGAATCATAGGACTGGAAGGGACCTTGAGCAGTTATCAAGTCCAGTCTCCTGTACTCATGGAAGGACCAAGCATCATCTACACCATCCCTGACAGGTGTTTTTTAAACTAGCTCTTAAAAATCTCCAATGATGGAGATTCCACAACCTGCTTAGGCAATTTATTCCGGTTCTTAGGATTTCCTGAGATTTAGGAAGCTTTTCCTAATGTCCAACCCAAATCTCCCTTGCTTCAATTTAAGCACATTGCTTCTTGTCCTATCATCAGAGGTTAAGGTGAATACTTTTTCTCCCTCCTCCTTGTAACACCCTTTTAGATACTTGAAAACTGTTATAATGTCCCCTCTCCATCTTCTCTTTTCCAGACTAAACAAACTCATTTACTTCAATCTTACCTCATAGTTCATGTTTTCTAAATCTTTAATCATTTTTGTTGCTCTTCTCTGTACTTTTTCCAATTTGTCCACATCTTTCCTGAAATGTGGCACACAGAACTAGACACAATACTCCAGTTGAGGCATAATCAGCAGGGAGTAAACTGGAAGAATTACTTCTCATTTCTTACTTATTACACTCCTACTAGTACATCCCAAAATGATGTTTGGGTTTTTTTTTTTAACAACTATGTCATGTTGTTGTCTCATATTTAGTTTGTGGTCCACTATGACCACTAGATCCCTTTGCACAGTACTCCTTCCGAGACTGCCATTTCCCACTTTTTATAGGTGCATCTGATTGTTCCTTCCTATGTAGAGTACTTTGCATTAGTACTTATTACTAAATTAATTTTATTTACTTCAGACCATTTCTCCAGTTTGCCCAGATGATTTTGAATTATAATCCTATACTACAAAGTACTTACAGCCCCTCTCATCTTGGTATCATCCACAGACTTTATTAGGTGTACTTTCTATGCCATTATCCAAACTGTTGATGAAGATATTGAACAGAACCAGGCTCAAAGGTGATCCCTGTGAACCTCACTTGTTATATCCATCCATCATGATTGTGAACCACTGATCATTACTCTTTCGGAATGGTTATCCAACCAGTTATGCAACCACCTTAAAGTAGCTCCATCTGGGTGGTATTTCCCTGTTTTGTTAAGGAGAAAGTAATGTGAGACTTTATCAAAAGCATTATTAAAATCTAGATATACTACATCTCCTGCTTCCCCTCCTTTCCCATTCACAAGTCTTATTATACTATAAAATAAAGCTATCAGGTTGTTTAAACACAATTTCATTCTTGAAAAATGTATCCTATTACTTATCACCTTACTATCATCTAGATTTTTTCAAATTGATTACTTATTTATTTGTTTCATTATCTTTATTGGTATAGAAATTAAGGTGACTGGCCTATAATTCCCTGGATTAGCCTTATTTACTTTTTTATATATGGACACAATATTTGCCCTCTTCCAGTCTTTTGTAATATCTGTCCTCTTCCATGTTTCTTTAAGGATAATAGCTAATGGCTCAGATAACCCCTCAGTAAGCTCCTTGAGTATTTTAGAAAGCATTTCATTAGGCCTGATGACTTGAAGATATCTATCATATCAAAGTTATTTTTAACCTGTTCTTTCCCTATTTTAACTTCTGATCCTACCCCATTTTTTATGGACATTCACTATGTTAGGTATCTAATTGCTACCAACCTTCTTGGTGAAAACCGAAATAAAGAAGTCATTAAGTGCAATTGCCATTTCTACTTTTTCTGTTACTGTTTTTCCATCTTAATTGAGTAATGGGCCTACCCTGTATTTTGTCTTCTTGTTGCATCTAAGGGTATGTCTACACTGCAGTGTTATTTTGAAATATCTTATTTTGAAATAGTTAATTCGAAATAGCTTATTTCAAAATAACGTGTCTACACACAAAATGCATTTTGAAATAGCGTTTTGCTATTTCAAAATAGCGCATCCACACTGAGTGGACACTGAATAGCATTGAAGGCCGGCCGGAACCAGGTCCAGCAGGGCATCAGGTCAGGAGTTTATTTGTGTGGCTGCTGCCTGAGGTTATCTGAGGCTTGTGCTTAAAGGAACCCCCACCCCGGGTAGCCAGTTTTCAGCTTTCCCTGCTTGCTTGCCTACCTTGCTGATGGACAGCAAAGCATTTTGTCTCTGCGTGCTGTGATTGCCCTCACTCAGGGCACCACAGCACTCTCCAACATGGAGCCAGAGCAGCCCCTGGGCACTCTTGTGCTTCTCATGAATGCGTTGCTGCGATCCTGGCTGCACTTTCTGCAGGCTATCATCCAGGAGGTCCATTGGGGGGCTGTCAGTATCCAGGATGCCCTGCGGGAGAGTTTCCACCCTGAGGAGCACTAAGAGCCTCCCTGGTCTACCCCACTGGGGGCTTGTGCCTCATTCCTCCCCCGCATTGTTCCACTTACCCTCCCAGCCCCCCTTCCTGATGTCAAATAAAATACACGTATTTTCATGAGCACAAATTCTCTTTAATTAACAAAACTGGGCAGAGAGGATGAAACTGGTGAGACTGGAGAAAGGAGGTGTGAGAGGAGAGGAAAGAGGGTGGGAGAGGGGAGGGGGAAACCTGGGAGGAGGGAGGTGGAAGGGGGAAGCAAGGGGAAGAAGGGGAAGGGGAAGCTCAGGGCTCAGGTTTGGGGGTCTTGCCGGACCAACTTCATTTTCATGCAGACCTGCTCCTGGGTTTGCATGTGGCCTTCGGTGGCCAGGCTGGCAGCTATCCTGCCATAGATGGCCGCGTTCCTCCATCTAGTACGGAGATCATGGACATTGGGGGCATCCCCCCCAAACCTGAGTAAGGTCCACCCTGATCTCCACCCTGGACCAGGAAGGCGCCCACCTTCTCCAGGCCCTGGCAGGCTCCTGGGAGCTGACCAGCTGCTCCTGGGGAGCGGTGGAGGGCTGGCTGCCAGTGGCTTGCTGGCTCATGTTTTGGGGTCACTGGATAAGGGGCAGTGACTGCTGGCTCTGGGCCGGCAGGCTTGGAGCTGGCACAGGCACTGTGGCCAGAGTCAACCCCTTTAAGGGGTCCAGGGAGGGAGGGGAGGAAGAGGAGTGTTCTTGTTTGAGGCTGGAGGCCCCCTATTTTGAAATAAGTGTCTACACAGCACTTATTTCAAATTAGCTATTTCGAATTTGGCTTTATTTCCTTGTAGAATGAGGTTTACCAAATTCGAAATAAGTGCTCTAATTTATTTCGAAATAGCGGTTTGGCTGTGTAGACGCTAGTACAATTAATTCGATACACATTGAATTAACTTTGACGTGTAGACATACCCTAATATATTTGTAGACTGTTTTCTTGTCACCCATTATGTCTCTAGCTAATTTGAGCTCATTTTATGCCTTGGCCTTTCTAATTTTGCCCCTACATACTTTTGTTATTTGTTTATATTCATCCTGTGTAACTTGGTCTAGTTTCCTTTTTCTTGTAGAATTTCTATTTTTTGATCATTGAAGATCTTCTGGTTAAGCCAGGCTTGTCTTTTGCTGTACTTTCTATCTTTCTTACACAGTGGAATAGTTTGGTCTTGTGCCCTTAATAATGTCTCTTTGAGAAACTACCTGCTATCTTCAATTATTTTTCCTCTTAAACTTGCTTCCCATGGGATCTTACCTACCAAGTCCTTGCGGGCATGTCTACACTAGGAAATTATTAAAAAAAAATATTTTGAAATCGTAACTCCCCAAATAACTATTTCAAAATAGTGTATCCACACTACAGGGAAGCCTAGAAGTTAGTCGGAGGCAGGCTCTCTTAATGTGGACATGCTACCTCAACTTAGAGCCCCGGGAAGCACTGGGGGGGTACTCTGAATGATTCTGGGGAGTAGTTATTTCAAAACAGCAGCAGTGGAGTGTCCACACTAATGCTATTTCAAAATAACTATTTTGAAATGTGTTATTCCTCGTGGAAAGCAGAAGTTATTATTTTGAAATAACTAGCCTCTTATTTTGAAATAATGGGCTTGGTAGTGTGAATGTTCTCCTTGTAATTAAAAAAAAAGGAGTTATTTTGAAATAACTCCTTAGTGTAGACCAGGGTTGAGCTTGCTTAAGTCTGTCTTTTTGAAATCTATTGCCTTTATTTTGCTGTTCTACCTCCTACCATTCTTATCATTTTGTGCTCACTTTCACCCAAGCTGCCTTTCACTTTCAAATTCGCAACCCGTTCCACCCTATTTGTCAAAATCAAATCTAGAACATCCTCTCCCCTAGTTGCTTTCTCCATCTTTTGAAATAAAAAAAATATCTCCAATACATTCTAAGAACTTATTGGATAATCTTCACTCTGCTATGTCATTTTCCCAAAAAATGTTTGGGTAGATAAAATCATCCAAAGCACAGGACTTGATAGATGGGGGACTTTATTAGTTGTATTAAAAAAAGCCTCATCCACTTCTTCTGCCTGATTTGGTGGTCAGTAGTAGGCCTTTACCATTATATCACCCTAGTTTTTAACCCCTTTTATCTTTACCCAGGGACTTTCATCAAATCTGTCTCCTATTTCCATTTCAACCTTACTCCAAGTTTATACATTTTTAATATATAAGGCAACAACTCCTTTTCCCCTCTACCTGTCCTTCCTGAGCAAGCTGAAGTAAAGGGGCTTATCCCATTCAGAGAGTGGTATACTCAGGCTATGTCTACACTACCAGGTTATTTTGAAATAATAACTCCTGAAATAACTATTTTGAAATAAGCTTATTCCTCTTCATAAGCAGGAGTTATTATTTCAAAATAACAAGCCCATTATTTCGAAATAACAGGCTTGGTAGTGTGGATGCTTCATTTGTTATTTCAAAATAAGCAGAGTTATTTCAAAATAACTCCCTAGTGTAGACATGCCCTAAGGGGGTTAGCATCCCGAAGAGATTATTTTTAGGGACTGTTAGGATCCCATCTTTGAAAACTTGAATCTATATTTGTACAAATAAAATTAAATATGTATTTTCCTGTGAATTTGACTCTAGCTTTTTATTGTGTGTGAAACAAATGGTATCTTAAAATTTGAATTTCCTGGCCTTTGTGGAAACTTTTAAGGCTTTTTCCTTCCCCAAAGTAGGCACAGATGTATAATAATCCATACACGAATGTTGTGTTGTGTGCTAATTGAACACATAAATAGCTAGTTAGACTTAACTGGGTATGTGCACAGTCAATGTGGTAGTTGTAAACATAATTGCATCCATCTAATTTTGAAAAATGCTTCTGTCATTCCTATTAATTCAACCACAGTCCTATAATACCTTTCAAAACTGCATAAACAAGAGCCAGAGAATATATATTGGGAAATACTGCAGCCCTGAATACTGATAAACCTTCCTGATTTTTCCCCTCTTTTGGCATATCTTACCAGTTGATAAAGTCCCACTAGGTTGGTGAGTGGCTGTCATTTTTATAAGTGGCACCTTTCATGTGTCAAATTTTTAAGCACCTGATGTTACAGCAGAAACCTCTGTTGAAGTGTTGATGGAGTTAGATTGAAAATGTAGTAATAACCAAGATATGGTTTCAGGCAGAAATAAAAGTTCTGAACAAGACAAAGTATACAGTATACATTTAACCCAGTGGCTTGTCTGATTGCCAATGACTCTGCTGTGGCTTTGCATTCTTTTTCAGGCAGCCACCAACAGCTTCCCCAGGGCTGGAGCTGAATCCAGGGCAGGAGCAGCTGGGCAGCTACCACGCAGCCCACCCTGGCCATGTGCTGGAGCTAGAAATATGCCTTCAGATTAAGATTTGTTCAGAGAGCTTTTGACTGAGGTTTAGATTTAGCTCTCTTTCTATAGTCAGAACATTTCTGAATGCTCCTAAAAGAACTTCAGGCCTGTAGTGCACTGGCTTTTCTTAATAGCAGGTTTAAAGCAAACAAACGAAAGGTTTTTTTCATGCAGTGCACAGTCAGCCTGTGGAACTCATTGCCAGAGGATATGGTGAAGGTTAGGACTTTAACTGGGTTCAAAAAAGAGATAGGTAAATTCATGGAGGTTAGGTCCATCAATGGCTATTAGCTAGGATGGGTAGAAATGGTGTCCTTAGCTTCTTTTTGTCTGGAAATGGATGATAGGTGAGGGTTCATGTGATGATTACCTGTTGTGTTTACCCCCTTTGGGACATTTGGCATTGGCCACTGTCAGCAGACAGGATCCTGGCCTAGATGGACCTTTGGTCTGACCCAGTATGGCTGTTCTTATGTTCTTATGTTATGTTCTTAATATTGTTCATTCTCCAGTTTCATCATAAACCATTTTCCAAGCTCCCTTAAATTCTCCCTAACACCTCTTTTGGGATCTTTCAAGTGTTCCTCCAGACTTTACAGAGTTTCCTTTTCTGTTTCTGCTCTCAAGCCCTTTTCAAGCCTTTGCTTTTGCCTGCCTGACTCTTTATACTCACAGACCAACATCCCCTAAAGACAGCTGATTTGCTTTGAGTGACTATATAATAAGGATATCTCCATTTTTCTTTTCCATGACATGAATGTTTAGAAAAACCTTTGGTCAGCTCTTGATAAGGATTGTTAATGATGGGAAATATGTTACTAATGAAATTCTAACACATCCCAGCAACATTAAAAAAGTCTAGTATTAATTAGACAATAATATTTATATTCATGAACACACCGTCATAGATCTGTAGGGCTTAAATATTCAAGGAATATATGCGGGTTTCAAGAGTGGAAAGAAATGCAAATGAGAAGATGTGCTTATGACACTGCTGTCAACCAATGAACCATATATTTCAGATGCTCCTTTATTACAGTGCAGATGATAAAAGGCTAAAAACAGAGGCTAAAATTAGGTGAAGAAGTTGGAAAAATGTATTTATATTCTTTAGGTCCCAAATCCTGACCATGCTGCTCCTTGTCTGTAATTTGGCCTGGCCACTATTCCATAGTCCAATCAGTCTCCAAACCCATGGAGAAGTAAAGCAAAGCCCACTGTCTGCTGGTCACTTAACAAGTGAGTGTGAATATAATGATGAAAACTAAGGTAATTACAAATTTGGCTAGTGAAGTGATCTGAGGAACAATATTTTTCTCTTATTCATCATTGTTACAACAAAGGGGAAGATTAGGTTCAATCTACAGAGAAATTATTTATAAACTTTTAATGAGGCACAGAGCAGATCTTTGTGTTGGAGCAGATGGCAATAGCTTTTAGCTTAAACTCTTGATTCAGGACTTCTTTCTCTTTCTCTCCCCTATGTCCTTTCATCTGCTCTATCTCCATTGTCTCTCAGGGTATGTCTACACTACAAAGTTAATTCGAACTAACAGCCGTTAGTTCGAATTAACTTTAATAGGGGCTACACATACAAACCGCTAGTTCGAATTTAAATCAAACTAATGGAGTGCTTAATTTGAACTAGGTAAACCTCATTCTATGAGGAGTAACGCCTAGTTCGAATTAAGTAGTTCGAATTAAGGGCTGTGTAGCCACTTAATTCGAACTAGCTGGAGGCTAGCCCTTCCCAGGTTCCCCCTGGTGGCCACTCTGGGCCAAACCAGGAAAACTCCTCTCCTCTCTCCCAGCCCTGGGGCCCTTAAAGGGGTAGACTCTGGCCAGACGGCACTTGCCAGAGCCAGCCCTGCCAGTAGTCTCTGCCCCTGACCCAGTGGCCCCACGATGAACCAGGCAGCCAGTGACAGCCAGCCGTCCCCCGCCCAGTCCCCCAGCACCCAGGGGCCAGCCAGGGGCCGTAGATGGCGTGCGCCCTCCTGGACTAGTGCGGAGGTCATGGACCTCTTTGAGGTTTGGGGGCAGGCCCCCAACCTCCATGATCTCCGCACTAGGAGGAGGAACGCGGCTGTCTACGGCCGCATAGCGGCCACCATGGCCCAAAAGGGACACAGGTGCACCCAGGAGCAGGTGTGACTGAAATTTAAACAGCTGCGGCAGGCGTACGCCAGGGCCACCAGGGGCGGTGCCGCAGCACGGGCTGCCACCTGCCCCTACTTCCCGGCCCTCGACCAACTCCTGGGGGGCGGGGCGGTCTGCGCCAGCCCGGGAGGCAGTGAGCCAGGACCGGAGGGCCCTGACTTGGGCGCACCAGAGGGGCCACCGCCAGCTGTTCGGGCACCGGAGTCGGCAGGGTCGTCCGGGGAGGCCATACCGGGTAAGTGCCAGCACTGTCCCCTGCCCGGGGGGGAGGCGGGGAGGGAGACCAGGGACTGCGCGCATGGGCCATGCCTCCCACGGATCATGCAGCCACCTGTGCACGTGCGAGCACATGCCATGCCACCCTTGTGCAGGTGGCTCCAGCTCCGTGACACCCAGGGGCCATGGGATGGGACCCAGCAGGATGCTCTCCCTTCACACGCCCCCTCTACACACAGGCAGGGGACATTTCCCCCCCGCCCTGGCCTATACACGGCACAGGAACATGGGTGTGGTCTTGGGGCAGCTCCCAGTCCCGGGGAGAGCCAGACATCCTGACCATGGCCTCTGTACAAGCACAACGGTTCTGACGGTGCAGGGCACAGTCACCGTCACGTCACAGGGGGGGCGGGGCTGGGCATCATCCACTGTGTCCCCAGGGAGAACTGACCACGTCTCTTCTTTCTCTACAGCTGCTCATGCAGGGTGCACCACCCTGCCCGGGACATGCTCCCGCACCCGCGGCCTGCTCTGGACCACCACCACAGAGCACGACTACTGGGACCAGCACCTGGGGTCCCTGCGAGCCCTGCACCGCACCATGGAGGCCTGGATGTGGGCAGACCTGCAGCTCCGCCAGGAGCAGCTGGCTGAGGACCGAGCCAGAAACAGAAACCTGCAGGCCCTGCTGCAGAGCATGGTGCCCTGTGCTGGTCCTGCGCCTGCTGCCCCCACAACAACTGTCCCTCTCCCACTCCTGCCCCCCCTCCCACCTCTTCCTCCTCAACCTCCACACCCTCCTTCTCAATGTCAACACCCCCCACCTCAACCTCCACACCCTCCACCCCATCTCCCCGGGGACGCTGAGGTCCCCTCCCTCGCCGTGCTGGGAGGCAGTTGGCCCGGCAAGACCCCACCCCGATCCCTGAGTTTCCCCTCCCTTCTTCCCTTGCTTCCCCTTCCAGCTTCCTCCTCCTCAGGTTTCTCCTTCCCCTCTCTCACCCTCTCTCCTGCCCTCTCCCACCTCCTTTCCCCCGTCTCCCCACAGTTTCATTCCCCCTCCCCAGTTGTGTTGAATAAAGAGAGTTGTTATTTTTGATAATACGTGTCTTTTATTTCACATCAGGAAGGGGGGGCTAGGGAAGTGGAAGGACGAGAGGGAGGAATGGGGCACAAGCCCCCAGTGGGGCAGACTGGGGAGACTGTTAGCGCTCCTCAGGGTAGAAGCTCTCCTGCAGGGCCCCCTGGATCCTGACATCCCCTCGATGGTCCTCCCGGATGGCAGCCTGCAGAGCAACGTGTCCACGAGATGCAGTAGAGTCCCCGGGGGCAGGTCTGGTTCCATGTTGCAGAGTGCCGTGGTGCCCCGAGTGAGGGCAAGCAGAGCACTCCGAGACACAAATGCTTTGCTGTCCCTCAGCGAGGTAGACCAGCAAGCAGAGAAACCTGAGAACTATCTGTCCGAGATGGGGGGTCGGGTCCCTTTAAGCACAGCCCTCGGCTAGCCTGAGGCAGCAGCTCCACACTCTAAGTACTAACCTGATGCCCTGCCGGCACTGGTTCCAGCCAGCCTTACCTTCGGTTCAGGGTCCACTCAGTGTGGGCATGCTATTTCAAATTAGCAAAACGCTAATTCGAATTAGTTTTTAGGTCTAGATGCACTAATTCGAATTAGCTTATTTTGAATTAACTAATTCGAATTAAGTTAGTTCGAATTAGTGCTGTAGTGTAGACATACCCTCAATGTGTTACATGATCACTTTTCTCATACAGCTGATACATGGTTTTATTATCTCTGGGCCTAATACTCGTAATCCCTCTAATTTCTTTTTGTGCTGAGTGGGCTATAAACTCCACTTAGAACTACACTTCTGTCTTTGGGCAAGCTTTACCTCTCTTCTCCCTCCCTCCCCCTTTTTGAAGTCTTCTTACACTGAAGTGGCTTCCCAATTGAGTTGCTACAGCTGTGTACTTGTTCTGAGAAGGGGCAGAGTGTATGCACTAGTGATAGGTAGGAGAAGAGAGATGGGACTGTGGGAACTGTAACTGGGTCTAATGAATGAGCAGATGAAGATGAAGAGTCATATGGGTATGTGGAAATGAGTGAGATGAGCTCTCATGCTAGCTCCCTGTGCTGGGGTATCAGTTAGGGGTCTCTAGGCCAATCTCTCCAATACCCCAAGTGAGAAGGAGGAGCCATTATAAGGCAGGAGGAGGAACAGCTGGCATTCCTCTCTATAGCACACAATGTCAGAGCAGGAGTTCATGGCACTCTCCTAAATGTACACACTGATGCCCATGGATGTGCAGGGCTGCCAGGCACATTCTGCTGATATGAACATGAAGTCAATAGCAAAGGGAGCTGAGGGGCTACATATATACACTGACCAGTAGCCCCCAACTCCAATACCTAGCCAAGATAAATGCTCTGTACTATCTATATTAGGGGAACTCACAAATGCTTCCTTAGCAGTTAAGCAATTGCCCAAGTGGCCTTACAGTATCAAATCAGCACATGTAACCATGGCTAGAGGAAGTTTCAAAGAGAGCACTGTCAATCCTCCTTGGCCAGTAGGTGGAGGTGTGTTGAGGTGGGTGGGGCTTCCCATGCATCACTAAGGATGAGGTCCCCGCATGGAGGGAAATCCAGAACCCAATGAAGGAAGGTAACACAGCCTTTTCTCTCAGGCCTTGTCTACACTACTGTGAGCCATCAACCTAAATTATGCAAATTCAGCTATGTGAATAATTTAGCTGAGGTCAATGTACTTAGGTATTCTTACCACGATTCTTCACCATGGTAAGTTGACAGCTGATGCTCTCCCATCAACTCTGCTTAATCTTCTAATTCTGGTGGTGTGCCAGAGTTGATGGGAGAATGCTCGCCATTGATTTATCACATCTATACTAGACACAGTAAATCAATCCCTGCTGGACTGATCACTGCCTGATGATCCAGCCTGTAGTGAAGACATGCCCTCACTGACCCCAACAAGTGCCTGTGCTGCTGCTGCTGAATCAGCACCAGTATGTCATCTGCAGAAATGGCCAACTCCTCTGCAGCCTGGCACAGCAAGGGAAAAGGGTAGCTGGCAGAGTGAAGGGTGGCAGCAGGGGAGCCTCTGCACAGATTCAGTTCTTCCTGAGCACACTCCATGCTCTCATTGCTCTTGTGTCAGTGCTACATATGCTGCGTTGGCTCTACCTGGATGTCTTGCTTGAACAAGTGTATAGCAGAGTGAAAGCAGTGAATCAGGCAAGCAGGGAGGTTGGACAGAGCCACAGTGTGACCCCCAAGCCCAGCATGCAAGAGCCCTGGACAAAGGGGCTCAAACACTGGCTCCTTATGACAGTGGACAGTGACTCATAGTAATCCTTCCCACTGCCCCGATGTCATGAGCATCCACTTGGAAGGCGAGCTGTGGACCCAGCTGCATCTGCTCCAGGCTCCAATGCTGCTGTTCCCACTTCAAATCTGTGACCTTCTGTATTCAGTGGGGTCCATTCTGAATCTGGTCTCTTAGAATATGTCTACACAGCAACATTATTTCATAATATCTAGAGTTAGTTAGAAATAACTTAGTCCACGTCTACACAGCTGGCAGTTATTTCAAAATAATGTCGAAATACTGTCAAGCTGGAGGACTTCTTACTCTGACTCCTGTAAACTCCATTGTATGAGGAGTAAGGGAAGTTAGAGAAAGAGTGCTCTTTTTGAAATAAGTGCTGTGTAGATATTCCCATTTTCAAAATAAGCTTTGCAATTGCCATAGCTCAATTTACGTAGCTTATTTTGAGTTAAGCCCTGCTGTATGGATACACACCTAGTGCTCCAGAACTCTGCTTGGTTCAGGTCCAAGCAATACACAGGTCCTGCACAGAAGAGTGCTGCTTACTAAGCATGTTCATGGAGCGTACTGCATCCATGGGTGGCAAGAGAAGGCCCAGCTGGGGAAGGCAATCGAAGCCACACCCCTTCCTCCAAGGCCATGCCCCTTCAATAACTTTGTCCCCAAACAAGCTGAGCCCAGCCCTAGCTGAGGGCTGGGGCTGCTAAACAGTGCAGCCCCAGCTTTCCCCGGCTTCTGGTCTATGCACGGCCCCAGCCTCTCCCAGTGGCTGGGCAGCGTAGGCAGCTTTGGGAAGGCAATGCCTTCCCTTGCCTACATTACCAGCTGCTCATGACTGTACCATTCCACCCTTTTGAGTACAGGTTAAACCTCTAAAATCTGGGACTATCAGGTCCGGCAACATCCGTGGTCTGGCAGGACTGAAGAGCCCAGGCAGTCCAGGTGCAGGGGCTGGGCTGGTGGGGGGGGGGGGGAGTGCAGCCTTGGTGGCAGCAGGCTAGTGTGGTGGACTGCAACCCCACCCAGGCAGCAGTCAACAGGGCTGGCCAATGACTGGGAGCGCAGCGCTGCCAGGGCCAGAGGCAGTGGGGTCAGCGGCACGTAGGAGCATAGCCCCAGCTGGGGCCAGCACAGCAGGAAACACAACCTGGTGCCTCCTGTGTGGTGGGGAGCACAACCCTGTCTCCAAGCAGGAGTGCAGCCCTGGCAGGTCTGGGTACAGCAGGGCTGGAGAGGGAGCAAGGCTGATAGCTGGGTTGGGAGCCTTGACTTCCCCTGGTCTAGCAAACTCAGTGGTTTGTGACCACTCATGTCCCAAGGGTGCCAGACCAGGGAGGTCCCACCTGTAGCAGTTTGTGAAGTGTGGTCAGTTTAAGAATGTTGCATGGCCATGTATGCATGTTGGTTAGAGGTAATACTGTTTTTAGGTCTCTATTATTATGAATTATTGGCATCTATCTATCTATCTATCTATCTATCTATCTATCTATCTATCTATCTAGGCAGGGTTTTATACACATATAGGGCTCATCACCATTGTACCTGAAGACTAGAAGTTCTAAATGCATTAGAGCAGCACAGATGCAGCACTGCAGGTGCACAGCTGTTGAGCTGTAGTGCAGAAGTGTCTTAAACTGACAGAAGGTTTATCCATTGATGTAAAGAAATACTCCAACTCTCAAAGAGAAGGCTGTTAGATTTATAAAGTTGAAGCACTGTTAATGGTCTCTAAAAGCCACATATCTGGTTGAAGGAAGATTCCTCCAGAACAAAAATTGTGGAAGACAGCCATAAAGCTGTCTGCTATGCACCCCTCACAAACCTCAGTGTAGAGGGTATAATGACAACACACCACTGTCAGGAGATTCTAGGCATTGTTTTGGCCAAAAGGGCAGCCCACGAAGGGCTGTGTTTACTGTGCAATGGGGAGCTCAGGCATACAAATATGTTCTAGTTAAGCTCTAGTTAGCGTGAAACAAATTGTGATGTGGGCCCAGCTATATTTGCTATGCACTCCACTATAACCTCATCGGACAAGTCTAGTACATACTCAAGTAGGTAGTCAAAACTACCAGCCTGGACACTGTGGGTACATCTACACAGCATTATTTTGGAATAACTGACGTTATTCCAAAATAACGTATTGCACGTCTATATAGCATGCCCATTATTTTGAAATAAATTAAAAATTATGGGCTTCTTACTCCAATTGCTATAAACCTCATTGTACGAGGAGTAAAGGAAGTCAAAGGAAGAATGCTCTACTTCGAAATAAGTGCTGTATAGACATGCCCAATTTCAAAATAAGCTATTTTGACTTATGCTATGCAATTAGCATAGTTCAAGTTGCATAGCTTATTTTGAATTTAGCCCTGCTGTGGAGACATGCCTATTCCAATATTCTAGCATGGGCAATGATAGTAAGTGTTGGTCTGTTCAAGCTGGGAAATACACCTCTCAGCTTCAGTATAGATCCGTGGTAACCAACCTGTTGATCACAATTTAGTGATCAATCACGAGGGCTCGACCTGTCGATCGCGAGGCATTCGCCCGCCCCCATTTCCCCCAACCCCCAAGAAGCCCCACTATCTACCTCCAGCAACAATGGAGGTAGTGCTGGCTTCCTGCAGGGTAAACAGAAGTCCTGCAGCTGCGCGCTGCTTCCGGCGGTTCCGGAAGTGCGCTGGCTGCTCCCTTCCCCCAGGTCTGTGGCGCGCCGGAAACTTGGGGAGGGGAGGAGTCCCCAGAGGAGGCGTGCGCCAGGGCTTCCCTGCTCTGCGGGAGAGGGGAGTCGTTCCCGGAGGAGGTGCGCACCGGGGCTTCCCCGCTCTGCGGGAAGGGGGACTCCCTGACCCCTGACCCCACTGGCACCTTGTCCCCTGCTGCAGAACCATGTCCCCTGCTGCAGAACCATGTCCCCTGCCCCCCTTGGCATCCTGTCCCCTGTTCCCCACTGGCACCCTGCCCCCACTGGCACACTGTCCCCTCCCCAGCACCCTGTTCCCTGCCCCCACTGGCACCCCGTTCCCTGCCCCAGCACCCACTAGCACCCTTCCCCAGTACCATGTCCCCTGCTCCCACCAGAACAATTGGGGCCACATTAGTGAGGTTTGGGGGGGGGGTTTGGAAGAGGTTTTTTTTCATCTCACTTGTGTGGCCCCCAGCTGACTTTTCTGTGGGTCAGTGGCCCCTGACTCAAAACAGGTTCCCTGCCCTTCTCATAAATAAAGACAATTCAGAAACTTTTTGTGTTTGACATAGTATTTTATTTAAAAAATGAAGCCTGGCCAACAAACCCCCAATTGGGACCAAGCCCTCATCTGGCCACAGCATCAGAACACTCCTGCACACACACCCCAGACCCTAGATCTGAGCCTATCATACACTGGACCCCTCTGCCCTGAGCCCCCTCACATACTCTAACCCAAATTCCTGTACCCTCACATCCACAAGCCTGTGGCCTGCTTAGAACCCCAACCCTCCATTTGACCCCCAACACTCCCCAGCCTGGAGCCCCCTCCCTGAGCCAGCGTCCCCTTCTCCACCTCCTCCTGAATCCAAATTTCCACCCAGAGCTTGCACCTCTCACCCCTTCCCACCCCCAAATCCCTCATTCCCACCCCAGAGCCCACACATCCTGTCTCAACCCAGTGGGGGGTTCGGCTAGACTGCAGGAGTTTTTCCAGGATTCCAGAGATATGCTGGAAAAACTCTTCTGCATCCAGGGACGCATTTGTTCTTCCATTTTTTTTAGTGGAAGAGCAAACATGCTCTTTTGGTAACCCCTGTATTCCTCGTTCCATGGGGAATAAGGGGGCTTCCAAAAGAAAGGGTTTTTCTGAGATTTGATCCAGTCTAGACAGTCCAAATGTTGGAAAAACCTCTTCCTACAGAAGAATAGAAAAAAAAGCAGCAGTGTAGAGTGTATAAGGGCTGGTGATAGCAAGTGATGGAGAGGAGGAGAACAGAGAGGATGGGGCTTCAAGGAAGGGTGGGGTCTTGGGGGAAGGATGGGACGGTAGATCTTGGCTTCTTCTGACATTTAAAAAGTGATCTTGGGTGTAAAAAGGTTGTAGACCACTGGTATAGACTTATCTTCAGACAGGACTCTGGGAATGGGTAAGTTATTCCAGGGGCCTTGCAAGCCACAGAAACAGACCCAATCAGGAAGTGCATAGATAGCTAAAAGGTTCCTGGGCTTCAAGGTCTTAAAAGTTCATCACAGAATCTCACTGTGACTGTCACAGAACCGGGAATGAAGTAAGATCTTCTGAGTCTGAGTCAAGTGTCTTAAATACAAACTATTCATCCTTCAAGCTTCTATCCTCCTCAATATTCCAGGCTTCTTCTTCTTCTTTCAGAGTATAACCTTCCTCCCAGTCAGATCTGTTCTTCTTCTACTATATATGTGGATTAATATTAGGTATGTTTTCCATCCTGACAGGAGTTTCACAAAGGCCCTCTACATATAGCCTATATTTTGCTCTCTTTCTCCTGGCACTCTCTATTCTAACTTTGCTTTATATGGACTAGGTGGAAGTTGTGAACCTATCCCTGTGTTAGTGAGTCTTAAAAGCTGAGTGCGATTCCAGATAAAATTATAAATTTGCAACATTGAAAGTGAGTTAAAATATTGCCTCTAAATAGGTTTCTGTCTTCTCTTTTTATGAACTTATCTAATATTATCAATACCAATATTAATATAAGTATAGTTATAATAATGGAAATATGATACAAGGCAAAGTAGACAAAATTGTATTATTTTAGGTTACTTAATATTGACTTTGGCTCTTGTGAAAACCTCATGTAACTTTCAGAAGCAGAATTTATGTAAGTTATCATGAAAATATTTTAAATTTGGTTGAAGTTATACCCCTCTTGCATTAATCTTGGCAGATTTACTTCCTTGAGAATGGCTATAAATCACTGGATTGTATAGTTACTATTCAAGAAAGATGCTTTACTTAAAGGAATCTAATTTATCACAGAGCAGTTGTTCATGCATACCATCTCTTCTAGATCAAAGTAACTCAATCCTGTAAACAAAAAGAGAAAATCAAGTTAAAAGCAATGGTAGATTAATTACAGTGGTTTTAAAGGTACATCATGTACCGCTTTCAATTCATATTAGTGGAGTGTCACTCAAAAATTCTTTATTAAAACAAAAAAGCAGTATCTTCAATCTACTCTTCAGCTTAATGATCTTATCCTCATCTTGTTTCTTCCAGGAGAAAGGAAAAGGAACCAAAACATAGTTGTGAAGTTAGGCCGCACTTTATTATTAAAAATGTTATGGTTTTATTTGGAAACCTTTGTGCTTTTTATGTTTAAATATCTTTTGCCTGTCAAATTAGAGAAAAATACTCCTGACTCACTTTATATTTTCCTATAATCTGAACATTGCTATATGTAAACCAAAATATATGTAATAACTTTAAAAGTACTTTAAGTATTTTGGCTTTCATAACAGTTTCATACAGAATCTGTATGATGCACAGATGCTATGATGAAGTGTGCCCTAAGTCGACTGACAGGTAGACAGACAGAAAGATTATGAAAATGTCCACTTTTGTCTGTGGTTAATGCCACATGGTTCTGTTTCATCAAAGAAGTAAATGCAAATGTCATTACAAATACAAGTTTGTTAACAATATATTTTCTGGGGTATTTTTGCCTAGGTTACTGAATCATAAAATAATGCCAGGACTTCTGATATGATCACATTTTTAGGTGTGGCTCCTACTGTGTCATGAATCACAGATATACATATATTTTAAATGTTGATGGGGATTGTCTGTTTTAATCTTTTCTTTTGCAGACAAACATGCCCTTGGTGTTTCTGTTACAGATTCAATGATATTGTCTAATTGACAGTTAGAGATTTCCACATGCTATGCCTCTGTCCCTAATCCCCAAGCCATATTTATGTCTTCTGTAAGTCGTAAGCAGGTCAAGGACACTGAGGTCTTACAGTTTCAACAGCCCATGGGATTCTTTTGATGAACATTAGTCTTTACACATGCAACCTGCTCAAAAATTTCATTGGTAATCACACTAATAGATGCTCAGTCTGTTGTTGGGGTGAGCAATATGTTTTCATTTTCAAAAGGAAAATGTCAGTGTTCAATTCAGTTAAATGGGCTTTTAGGGGATAGTCAGCATTTCCATTTTCACAGATTTTATTGACACATGCTTGCTGGATCTAAAACCTTAGAATACAAAGAACCGAATTTTGAGACCTGTCTTCCAAAATTTGTTTACAAAAATATGTGTCCAAATAACTGTGGGTAAATTTTATAAGATCACTTTAATGCTTAATTACTGGATTCTGCCTACAACTATCACTGTGCTTTTTCTTAAAATCTCCCATCTATGGTATAACATTGGAACAGCTTCACTGATGCTAGTAACACAGAAAGCTCACATAAACCATCTGATTATTTATCATCATCATAGTAGCTCCATAGTACTGACAAAAGAGGAAAATAACCTATACATTGTTCTGAGGTATGATGTCATAGTTCTATAGAGTGAAACTATCAGCAGGGGCTGTTACAGACTATTGGATCAAAATTATATTTAATGTACTACAGCAAAATGTATTGTACCAATTAAAATTTGAACAGATTGCATGTGTGAAGATGCTAAAATAATAAGCAATTCTAAATGGACTATATAGAAAAAGCCCCTGTCTTTGTAAGGTGGCCTTCACAAATTGGTATGTAAGATTCTTGAGTAGGGAATATAGAAAATCAGCATCATATTGTCTCATATTTCATCTTAAAATGTTCCTTTTAAATGTAAAGGTAAAAATGGCTTCTTTTTCATTAATCAGCGATATCCAGATGGTTTGATATCTGCTGAGGTTGGGTGTAGAGAGATTCCAAGAACGTATGCTTAGGATTTAATGTGCTTGAGGGAGGCTATGTCTAGACTGCAGGCTTCTTTCGCTGATGTGCTGGCACATAAGGTCTTCTTGGACCCTGGTGCACCTTCGAGTCACCTGGGCTCTGGAGGCTGGCTGCGGTGGTGTGTCTCGGCCCTCAGTCCCGGCTGGTCTGGCTGTGGAGAACACAAAGAGGGAGAGGCCGTCAGTCATCCCTGCAGACACTGTCCTTGAGGCTGTGCCCTCCTCTGTGAGGAGGGGGATGTCTGGGGAGAAAGGCCATGTGTAGCCTGCACAGCAGGCCCAGCCTCACAGGGGCCCCGACGTGCCCAGGGGACCTCTTTCCACACACACCCCATCCCATGGACAAGCAGCCAAGGGAAGTGTTCAGCCACAGTGAGATCCCCTCATGGGTGGCAGAGGATCCGGGAACAGCGTGGGCCTTCCTGGGGTCTGCACACACAGGTGCAGCTCACAGAACTGTCCCTGGGAGTGGGTGCTGCCTTGCATGTGGAGGCATGCCCGCGTGCTGTGTGCGGCACTCCTTGGTCTCTGTGGGGTCATGCCTCCCCCCTTGTGGCTAACCTGCTTCCAGCCTTGGTGCCCCCCTCCCCTGTGGCAGGACATGTGTGGCCTCCCCTGAGCCTGGCAGCAGGATCCAAGCTGTGCTCAAGGGCTGCCTGCTGCGTCCGCGTGCCACACACTAACGCTGCATGTGATTGTACATGCACAGACCACAGCACGATGTCCAGTCTGAGCAGTACAAGCAACACTCACCTCACCCCAACCCCCTGTGCACCTGCCTCCCCTGCCCTGTGTGTGTGACTGGCACCGGCTCCAGTGCCAAGGTTACAGTGCCCGGCTCCTCCTCCTCTTTCTCTGCCTCTGGCTGGCCCTGGTCCTTCTGCTTCTTTCTGGCTGGGTGATGTCGGGGGTCTCCAGGCTGGAGTCCACCAGAATGGGTGGGGAAGAAGTTTTCCCAACCCCCAGAATCAGGTTCAGATCCTGGTAATAGGGGCAGGTCCTAAGCGTGAGCTGTGCTCTGTGGCCCAGACATATCCCTGGTGGAGCTCTTTAACTTTACTCCAGACCTGTTCCAAGCATTGTGGCACTTGGAATGGAGATCCTGCAAGGTCTCCTCCTCACCCCACAGTTTGAGGAGTGACAGATTCTCTGTACCAGGAGGGTGCACACCTCTTGGTCCCCCAGGTGGGTCCTGGGACCCTGGGGCTGCTCCCTGTGGGGGGCTTGAAACTCGGCCATGGCTGGCAAGGCCTGTGGTAGGGAGAGCCACACTGTGAGATGCTGCTCTGAATCTGGCTTCCTGCCCCAAGGCTTGTCCAGGGTGCCTGCAGCTTTAAGAGGGGCCAGGAGACAGGAACTATAGAGTCCTGATTATTTTGTATGGAGTGGCCACCAGGGCACCTGTCTATTACCTGGAGGCCTCTTCTTTAAAAAAAAAAAAAAAAACAACCCTCCCCGTCCACACATGCCTTTTTCTGAAAGAACTCTTTCAGAAAAAAGGCTTCTTCCTCATAGAAAGAGGATTACCAATGTTGGAAAAACCCTTCTGTTCTTTTGATTTACTTTAGAAAGAACACAATTGCCGTGTGGACATTCCACAAGTTTTGCCATTTTTCGAACGAAACTCTGTAGTGTAGACATACCTGAAGATTTAGGGTACACAAGTATTGTCCAGCAGTAGACCGATTTGCATGTATTGAGAAGTCTGGCTGGAGCTGTTTTTTTCCTGGAGCTCTGCAAATACTGTTACTCTGTCGCAGTGTAAGCTTTGCTGCTTTGTCTTTCATCATATGATTTCTTGTGGAAAGCATTAATAAGAAAATATGACGATATTTTTCCAATGCATGCCTGAAGCTAGGCACACAGCATCCATATTTAGGTATTCAAACAACCTGGTTCCTAAAGGAGATGAATACCCATGGCAGTTCAGAAAATCAAGTTATTTATTTTTATTTAGATCTTAAACATAAATGGAAGGTGCCTCATATATAAGCTTGGCTTACAAAAGGAGCACTTAAAATATATTTGCTAGTTTGACATATTGTAGTTTCCCACAGCATTCATCCTTTTAACAATACAGAATCTCTCAAACCAATGAAATCTTCCAAAATATAAGGAACTTTCAACAGGATGAGTGTGCATTCATGTAAACAGGGAAACACTAGCCTAAATCTGTGCTCATGGCTATAGGCCAATGTGGGGGAATAAACATCCTGCCTTCCCGCCCCGCCCCGCCCCGCCCCGCATCCTGTCTCAGGGTGTCTGAGTGAGAGCACAGAGATGGTGACTGTTTCCTGTCCTTTCTGAAATCTCTTCCTTCTCCCTGTGCCCTTTCCCAACAAGGAATCAAACCATTCCTGGCCCTGAACAGAAGATTACATGATTAGCACAATTTGTCTGTGGGGTCATCTATATGCCATTTAAAATGTGCCATGGGGTTGTTGTTTTCTGAAACAGTTGCCCTAGCCTGTGATGGTGGACTTAGATGTAGGGCAGTGACTCCAAGACAGAGGAAGCACAAGATGCACTGTTATATCCCTTTTTTTCCTTCAGGTGTACTGAGTGTTCCTCTGCTTCAGCTGACGACCTGGTCCCAGATGACCAAATGCTTCTTGACCACTTTGAAGATTGGATGAGTTTGTGACAGCCCCCAAATCTAAATGATTCCACCAAAAAAGAAAAACAAACAAACAAACAAACAAACAAAACCCCAACAACAACAACAACAAAACCAAATAGTTGCTGTACATTTAATACTGTCTGAATAACATATTGTTATTACTTTAGATAGTGAGATACAGGTATTGAAAGCAACATGTTAAGATTTAGCCTAACAAATCCCATTAACACCAATGGGAGTCATGCTGCTAGGGCCTCACATACTGTCCAGGAAATGTATAACTCATTGTCTGAAGCTATGCTCTGACTTGGAGGTTTCCACTTCTTGGTATTGTCAATGTCATTTAAAAAATGTGAGTACTTCAGTAAATTTCCAGATCATCTTTGTTATATAGTGGGCATGAAAGCTAGCAGGCACCAGTTCTTTTTTTATTATTGTAAAAACAGGAGACATGGACACACTTTTCCTTTAAAATATTGTAAAGAATAAAGTGTATAACACTTTATGTGTTCAAAACACTGGAGAAATATTGCTTGAATATTTCTTAAATATTGTTTAAATAATGTACACAACAGTCATTCCAATTTTACTGATAGGGAAACTAAGGCAGAAAAATTAAATGATTTGTCGAAAGCCACAAAGCAAATCAGAATCTGAGAGAGGATTTGGGTCGATAGTCTTACCTCATGCTTATTTCCCCAGGCGAGGCTGTTTCCCCTTTCTAATGATTTTTGTTCCAAATATTATGGTTAGACATCACCAAAAAACGTAGGGTATGATAATTTTTTTGTTCAGCATCCAGTTTTCCCCTCCTTGAACCACTGTATAGGGTCACTCTGCTAGGGTTACTCATCTGAGAATGAAGCAACAAGCATGAACAGATACTGATTTCTGTTAAGACAATTAGCAAGATCTGTTTACCAACAGATAAATATTGAGGTGAATATGTTGCCTTCATTATATTAATCATTAAAAGAAATTAGCTCTTAATGAGAGCCTTTAGCAAAAAGATTAAAAATCCTGTTCCTTATGAGCAGCACTCATGGAAGCAGTATTTAGCTATAAAATTTTCTGTCACATCTAGTTACCATTTCTTCCTATTTGTCCTTCACTTGACCTCTGAATCCAATTATAAAAAGTAAATGTTCAACAAAATAGTCCTAACACAGTTAAAAGTTTAGCTGATACTTATGCATAAAGACTTCCAATCTTAATTTAAAAGTGCAAATCATAAAAAACACCATATTTAAATTTTTAAAGAATGTAAATCCAAAAAGAAAAAAAGAGCAAGAAGAGAAGACTTGAAAATGAAATTTTATTAAAGTTTATGGTTTTCAAAATAGTGCAACACTGTGGCTATTTTGAAGATTAAAATAGATTTTATCACCTTTCCCTAGTTTTATGATTGGAATAATTCAGAATTAACATCAGAATGCAGAGAACATTTACTCTGTATATATTTCTTTATGTGTAATCATGTGTAAATCATGTGTATGTATCTCTGTAGGTGTTCATAAATGAAGAATCATGAGGCTGAACTCTAAGTACATATGGTTTATGTTAATAAACTTGCTGAATCTCAGTGAATCCGGTATGTTTATTTACTTATCCATGGTGATTTTGAGCTATAGCAGGAGGTTTCATCTTCTAATGATTACTGTCTTTGCAAATAACTAAATAAAGCATGGGAACACATGAGGGACAGAAATATGGTGTGAACCTTATATAGAAAGGCAAAGTAAAATTGAGTAATTTATTCATTTAAGGATAAGACACAAATATTCTCCCCAAATGCGTTGTCTTTGATTAGCTACAAAAAATAAAGAGACAAAATGTATGCTATGATGAAAATTTAAGCTGCTTCATGGACCCAGTATAAAAAATAAGATTAACTATCAGAAAATTTTCATCATTCTTGGCCTCATGTAGGCAGTGGTGAGAAGACATTGTTCCAGGAGGAAATCAGAAAGGAATTGTGCTGCACAAAGAACAGTTCAACTTTAACCCCTGGTCTGTACTAGGAGTTTAGGCTGAATTTACCTGCATAAGGCTGATTTTCTAAGAGATGAGTCCACAGTATCAAGCCTATTCCATAAACTTTAAGGGCTGCTGAAGTTAATTTCAGTACTCTTGCTTTTCACAAAGAGTAATGCAATTTTCGACTTTGCCTGGTCGAATTTATGGTAGTGTAGACCCAGCATTGTAAAAGTTGATATTGTTGGCCTCCAGAGGCATCCCACAGTGCCCCGCTCTGATCATTCTGGCCAGAACCTGTGACTCTACAGTTCTACAGGTGAACAGGAAAAACTCCAGGAAAGTTTGAATTTAATTTCCCATGTGGCCTGTGTTGTGAGTACACCTCAGAGCAGGCAGCCCACCTAAGCAGCACACATGGCCATGACTTCTGTGAGTTCAAGCCCCATGAGCTCCAGTTCCCAGGGGTGCAAAAAAGCACCAACATGGAGTGTGCAGAAGATCTTGGACCTCATTGAGGCATGGGAAGAGTAATCCATTCTCTCAGAGATCTGAAACAGCAAAATAAATACCATTATCTATGGGAAGACAGCACAGTGCCTGGCTGAGAAAGGAAACTCCAGAGATGTCCAGCAGTGCTGAGTTAAAATAAAGGAGCTCAGGCACTCCTATCATAAAACAAAGGAGGCAAATGGATGAGAGCCAATAACTTTTTATAAACTTGGAGACAATCCCCTCCTCCCAGGATGTCTCCCAGTTGAGCACTGACCCTGGGAAGGCACTTTTGGTGAGTTCACAATTTTTTTCTTGCTACAAGTGGGTTAAGGCAATTGGGTGTGATTTGCAGTGTACTCTGTGCCTACACAGTGTCGGGGGGCGGGGTCAGAACAGCTTGTTAATGTGTCTGGAGCAGGAATCCTCCCTGTATATCTCTATGAAGTTCTGAGATAGGAACTCTTTGATCATTCTCACAAGGTTTCTAGGGAGGCCAGACTTATTCTGTCCTCCACAGTAGAACACCTTCCCATGCGAAACTACCAGTAAGTGATCTTGTTTCATTGCAGCAAAAAGCACTGCTTTCTGGGAAGTGGGATGTGGCAGACCCAGAGAAGGGAAGCCACATGAGCTGCCACCCTGCCCTGCCAGCATGAATGGACCCTGCACCCTCTCCGACCCACAGGATCGTGCCCTGGCAGGCCTCATACCATGCTTGCCTCCAAACCATGTGAGTCCAGGTGTTCCCTGAGAACTCACAGGTCCATAAAAGGCTATTAGCCAGGGGATAAAATGGTGTCCTTGGCCTCTGTTTGTCAGAGGCTGGAGAGGGATGGCAGGAGACAAATCGCTTGATCATTGTCTTCGGTCCACCCCCTCTGGGGCACCTGGTGCTGGCCACTGTCGGCAGACAGGATACTGGGCTAGATGGACCTTCGGTCTGACCCGATATGGCCGTTCTTATGTTCTTATGTTATGTTCTTATGTTCTAACTCTGCCATGTACCTGCTGTACAGAGGTCCAACCTAGTCAGTAGGCTCCCAAATCTTCCCTTAAATGCCCCAGAGAACATTCAACCATCATTCTGAACTTGCTCAGCCTGTAGTTGACTGCTCCTTTCTGGGGTCCAGACTGCCCATGCATAGCTTCAGGAGCCACAGGAGCAAAGGATAGGCTGGGTCACCAATGATCACTCCTCTCCAATTTGGATTTTCTAGTCTGGGAAAAAAGTTCTGATGTGCATCTTTCTGAAGAGGCAGGAGTTCCTAAAGCTGTGCATGTCATGCACCTTTCCTATTGACATAGTGATATCAATTAAATAGCCCTTGTGATCCACTAGCACCGGCCACACCATCAAGACAGAACCGTTCTTCTTTAAAAAATGAGGTTTACATGGTTCTTTTGAAAAAGGGTTTTTTTCTCAAAAGAACTGCGTCTAGACTACTTTCTTTTTCGAAAGAACCTCTTTCGAAAAAACGATCAGAAGAAGATATGGAAATTTGTGCTGAATTTGTATGCCTTCTTTCAAAAGTGAAAGCAAGTCTAGATGTGCCCTTTATGATGCTTTGGGACACCCCAGCCTGTTCCCCTAGAGCACACCCAGCTCCACAAGCCAGTGCGAGGGATACTTGCTACATCTTCTCCTTGATTTCTTTGGGTGGTTTTTGTCTGTAAGAGCAGTTCCTTGTGTTTCCCAAAGCAGGAGAAAAAGGCACCAAGTATGAAGTCATCCTTCTAGTTGCTGTTGCTGGATCTCAGCTGTCAGGAAAGGCTTTGACAAAGGAAAAAGGAAACCAGACTGTGGGGAAGTGGAAAGGGAGTGCAAGAGAGATGATCTGGAAATGTAACCAGTCATTAGGAAAATAATAGAAAGGACTTGTCTACATATGGAAGCTGTGCCTTTACTGCTTTAACTGTAACAGTATCATCCAGTATAAAATCCACTATAGAAATATTTAAACTAGGGTTGCCAAGATTATGTCAATTGATGAAACCTCCAGGAATAAGTCCAACCAAAATTGGCAACCCTAACTTATATTGGAATAGCTTATTCTGACAAAAGGCACCTTTATATCAGTATAAATGTGTCCACAGCAGGGGTTGTGCCAAAATAATTATGTGGAGTAAAAGAAAAATCACACCTCTAATTGAAAGAGTTACATTACCACCAAAACAGTGCATAGGCCAGGCCTATGGAATGTTTGCTTACAGGGCTGGGATGTAGGTCCATTTGTTTCACATTAATTAAAAAAAAAGGGAGTAGGGAACTGTTTCAAAGGCAGTAATGCCATTGGCTTGAGTCTGGCATTCTGCCATCTGTTCACTCCATCATCACCAGAGTGTGCCTCCTGAATATGCAGTGATGTACTTCTCATTACCTCCCTTGGTAGGCCATTCTGCTGTCCAATAGCTTTTAGTGTTCCTCATTGCTTCGGCATTAAGCAACATGAGCTTTCGTTTACAGATGGATTTCTTCCGTAGGAAACAACAAGTTTTGGCTACCATGCATAGACACAATGCAGAACCCTCAAGCTTGCCCAAGCTATGAAGGCAGGTGTCTAGTAGGAGAAACATGTTTTTACGACATTGAAAGTAATTTCTTACTAAAATATTTTGTGAAAGTTCCAAATTAAGTCATGAGAAATCTAGAAAGAAAATTTCTATGTCCCAATCTTGTCTTTGGAAAGAACTATCAGCATAACTTTTTATATCTATGTCAAGATA
This sequence comes from Rafetus swinhoei, assembly GCA_019425775.1. Taxonomy (NCBI): domain Eukaryota; kingdom Metazoa; phylum Chordata; order Testudines; family Trionychidae; genus Rafetus; species Rafetus swinhoei. The sequence goes on from CM033427.1 coordinate 65,778,054, forward strand.
ATTGATTTCATTATTTTTATTATTGTAGAGCCTAGAGGCCCAAGTCAGGCTCCATAATGCTAGCTGCTATGTAAATATGAAAGAGGGTCATTGTCCGTTTCACAAAAATATTTTAAAGCTACAAAAATAGCTACAAAAGCTTGCAAAGTGTTCATTTCTGCTGTTTTACAATTATCCACTGACAATGATCTCAGCTATTGTTAACTAGAATGGGTTTAATAATGGGGAAACTTTGTTGTGTTCAAATTTATTTTGCTTGTGACTGTACTGCCTTGTGATTTGCATTAGTGTGAAATTAAGTATGGAAACAGTATATTTTAAGTGAATAATGGAAAATATTCAGACACAATCAATTTCAATCTTGAAAATCAAGGTTTTTCACTGTTTGGTTCTGAGAGTTATAATTAATCCAGCTAAGGAAGAAAACTGAAGAGAACTGAAATGAAACCAATATAGGTGACTTCTGTATCCACTCAGAATGAAGAAACACCTTTAGAATTCTGAATAGTGAATAAGTGAACTGCTTGCTATCAATGTATGGGGCAATAATCACTGAAAGGACACTGAAACTAATTTTTAATGATAAACAAATGAATGACAATTACATGTTCTTTGCAATCAGTTCATGGCCAGATTTTTTATTTTCTGAATAGATATTATTATGAATTAATTATGCAGACCGAGATCTACTTTTGTCCCAAGGGCAAACATAATATTTGTACACAAAAGGCCTGATGCAAAGTCCATTGAAATCAATGGGTCCGTTCCATTGACTTCTAATGGTTTGGATCAAGCTAGAAGTCTCATTCAAGCAGTTAAAATAGTGCTGATATGGGAGTTAACTGATGCAAAACCATTCTGTTGGCTCTATGTACTGAATTTCACTTGTATCATCAGCATGAATGAACAATGTATTTGATTTGTGCTCTGGTGTGCTATGTTGTTTTCACTATCTTGAATTGGCTGCAATTTTTCAGTGAGAGGACTACTCGTTGCTGATGTTTTCAGAGATTATATAAGGTCTAGAAGGGAAAACCTGAATCCAAGCAATAATTAAGAATGATCAAAACTCATCTTATTTTCAGAGATAAAATACTTTGCTCAGATCATCAGATGAGAAGATCCAAAAAGGAACAGTTCCAGGAATCTATTTACCTCAATACACTCACTGTTCAAAAACTTATTGGCATGAAATAAAAGACAAGGGTAAAAAATCTCATCATCTCCAGAATTATTGCTGTACAATATTGAAAGACTTTAATAGGATTAAGACAGAGATGTCATGAAACCCATGATTTAAATGGCTTCTGTACATTTTCTTTTTGGCACAAACCTTTGGAAATATGCTAAATTTCTTGTCTAATGTCATCTCTGTCTATAAATGTGCCACATTGATAGGTAATGCATATCTCACAGATTTCACCTGGATGATATTAAGCTTGTGGTTTTATTTTATAAATAGCTGAGTTGAAAATTCTATGTATACTGGAACTATCTGAGCCCAAACACGGTGTGCCTAGAAAAAGTAGACTCAAAGGAACTATTAAAATATTATATATTGGTCCTTTCTCTTCATGAGCAACTTTGCAAATATCTTGAATGACTCAATAAGCATTTATTTTTATTATTTCACAATTAAAAGTAAAACCCACCAAACTCAGTGGGAAGCACTGTACAAATTAATGGCAAATACAGGCTCTGTATAATCTGAAAAGGCCTGACAAAGAGTGAGGGGAAACAGAATCACTGAGGAATGAAGTGACATGCTCAAGGATACACAACAAGCTAGTGGCAAAGCTAGCATCAGAATGCAGGGCTCCTGAGCCCCAGTTCAGTATCAATCCATCAAGCAATACTGCTTCTAGGAGATTTAAGTAGAGTTGAGGTTTATTGAGATTATTTCACACAACTCCATTATTTTCCTGAAAAATGTTCAATGTACATGTTGGTAAATATTTTAAAATCACATTATGTAAACTATTTAAGTATTCAGGGCATAATCCTTAAAATGCCTCTATTTTTTAAATAAATCTTTCCTGGATTTATTTAAAACTTTATCTTCAAGTGTTCATAATTACTGTCTAGCACACACACAATTTTAAACCACGAGATTAAATGCTTCAGGTTGATATAACCGTAAAGCTCAGCTGTGGGGGAATGCCTGTGTAACTTACACATAGTGGTAAAAGGCCTGATAAATGTCTGCACAAAACTGAGTGTATCTTCAGTGTCATGCTGCAGTGCCTCACTCTCAATAAGTGTATATCTGCATTGCAATTAAACACCAGCAGCTGACCTGTGTCAAAATGGAGGGTTCTAGAGCCCAGGCTTTAGCCTGAGTCTATCCAGCTGCACCACAATTTTACAACTGTTTAGCCTGAACCCCACAAAACCAAATCAGCTCCCATGGATGCATAAGTGCACTGTAGACTTTGCATGTTAGGCGGGCCTTAAAGCATTCAAGGTTGCTATGAATAAGCAGCCAACATTTCAGGTGCTTTTCACAAGCCTATACAAGTCATGTCATTCTGAAAGAAAAAAAGCGCTGTTTGGAGATGTGACTGGAACAGCCTTTCTTGTAAAAATTGTCTGGATGCTGGTGAGATTAGGGCCCCTGAGTGTGACTGGCAAGGTAAACTATGCCCTGCTGGAAGCATTCCACTAATCTTGGAATGGATCTAGGAATTGACATGCCAGAGGTTTAATTTGGGCTCTTTCATGGCCTGTTGTGGATGTCATCAGAAGCACTAAGCACTAATTCTGCAGCTTTACACAACAGCTGATTCTTACTGTTTGCACAAAGCTTTATTGTTTGAAAATGGGAGGGAAACAAGGCATTAAATGATCTTCACCCAAGACCAGGTCTAAATCTGTGTCTCCCTAATGGTAGTGGAAGTATTTGAAACTATCCCATAGAGTAGTAGATCTAAATGATGCTGCTTTGACAGCACTATATTTAGTTTAAAGATGCTACTGTTGTTGAATCTTACTGGTTTTCAGCTGGTTAGATATTTACTCTGAATCGTTCACACTCCACTACCATGTTTTTATGCAGATCCTTTATATCACATTCATTGTTTTATTCTAGATGATAACTTCTCTCTCAAAAAATCAAACAAAGAAGCAAACAAAAGTCAAACAAACATAACTCTGAAAAGCCTGTCTGGAAACTTACAATTCTTCATTCCAAATTTGTTTTTTTCTTTCTCTCAGAAACATATATTATCTGTTCTGAAATCTGAGCAAAGAGGTACACTAACGGAAATGAGTTAGTAGTTAATTTTTGTCTTTCTTTACCAAAATTTTACATTTTCCAAATTTTTCTTTCCTGACCTCCCCTCTTCTGCTACCCTTTGTTCCTGGACTCCAAATGTCTACTCCATTTTGATGCACTAATTTGACATTTGTAAACCGTAAAGCAATTTTGGATGCTAGCAAACTGGTCAAAGATTATGGGAATTTATTAGTTATTTTTCCTTTCTCTTTTTTGCAAAGCTAACAAAAAAGCAGTAGGACTTTACATAAGTGCTGAACACCAAATTCATTTACTTCAACTGGAAATTAGGTATTCAAGATGACTAATGACCAAGCCCAAAAATCTTACTTTCTTCTCCAAATTTTACATTTCTGTTTTAAAGTGGTATTTTGGGACTTAGCACAAAATGTTTCCTCAGCTATTATTTCCCATCAGGTCCACTCAAAATCACTCTAAATGTAATGTGCTCTTTTGGTGCTCAGTTCATGTGTCTCCCAACATCCACCCCTTCATCTGTCCATTGCTCCAGCTGTATGTACGTAAGAAGAAAAATATCACTCTTAGAACCAACTTAGAATCTAAGTGATGTCACTCTGAGTATTACCTTGTGTGTTATGTCTCTGCCAGTGCTGGCATGCATTGCTGTTTGATATCTCCCAGCAGTTTTTTGGCACTGTTTTAAGGCAGGTCACTCATCATTGTGAGCCTAATTGGTGAACAGTAGTAAAATGCATAATTTTCAGCAGATTTTTTAGGCTGGCTCTTTATTGCAAGTCTAATGGGCAAACAGTTCACTGCATCTCTAGCTGCTGGCATATGGCATCCAGGAGGACAAGTCAGCCCATCAGATTAACCATGTAATAGACCCAGAAGCAGATTTAAAGCTGTAAAACAAAATTGCTTATGGAGTCTGCCAAAATGCCAGATGCTACTGCTGGAAGAAATATTTTCCAGTGCTTAGCATCTGGCTTCTGAGACTGCCAGCAAAAGATGAAGAAAAGTGCTAACCCACTATCTACCATGCTGCTTTGAAAGCTGTATTTTTTTAAATGTCAAAATTTTTGAAAGTATTAAGAAAATATTGCTATTCATACATCAGAGACTTGAAATTATGTGAATTCAATGTAATATTTAGATTGACAGTAATTTAGCAAATCTGTAAATGAATGGGTAATTAGATAAGCACACTTGTAACTCACAACTCCACAGTAAAATATATAAATAGATTTTACACAGGAATTGCTATATCAGAGCATACCAGCTGTCCACCCAGTCAAGAATCTTTTCTTTGATATTGACCAGAAACACACACTTTTGGAGAAAGTGCAAGAATCCCCATTATGGTTATTTGAATACATTTATTCTAAATCCCCAGCAATTAGTGGCTGATGTTTGCCTTTAAGCATGAAGAGTTAAGATCCTGTTTGTCCTGTCTAATATAACCAAAGAAGAAGTTTGTCTTACTTCATGTAAATACAAATATCCTTACTATCCATTTAAATGTGTGGTCTTCTTGGGAATTCCCCTCTAAATTCTTGGTTTCACAGTATTTTGTGGCAATTCTTCCATGGGCTTATTATGCCAGGTGCAAAAGATAAAATATTTTTTATTTCTATTGTATAATGAGATGAGCAGGTGTGTTCATATTTTAGTTGTTAGCAAAATCTCAGTTCTTGGGTTTTGCCGTTTTTTTCTTACAAAAAAATCCCTGGGCAAGCATTTACTCAGTCAAATTGTGTCATCAACTACATGACTAGCTCCCTGGAATTGGATGGTGCTATGTTTGCCCTTTCCTTACATGTAAGGGAGCTTGAGAAGGGATTGTGCCTTCCTAGCTACTATCTGGTCACATCAACCTCCATTGAGCACGTGCAAAGCCATGCCAAAAGAGTACATTCTAGTCCAATCATAGCTCCATCTCAGGACCTTTATCTAGAAGAAGGTAAGGAGTACCCTGCAGAAGCATGCTAGTCATCTTGTCAAAGTTTAGGATAATGTAAACAAGAGTATGAATTGGATGTGCATTACACTGCAATACTTACAAACATCTAAGATGAATAAAACGTAAGATAACTGATGACAGAGGACAGACATTATAGCATTTAATACAGAAACATGATCCTTAAACTTCCAGATTTACATACCCCTGAAAAGTGCCAGTATTAACCATTGATTGAATTTGTAATAAAGCTATAATACAGATTAATAACATATCAAAGAAAGAAAGTTATTTACATTGCAAACCTGAAGTAACTTTATTGATTTACATTCTCACACCAGTTAATGAAGTCAGAATATCTTTGTTGACCTCAGCTGACTGGAGAGAAGAATCTAGCTCATTTATTAGCATTCTATTACATCTTCAAAAATATTCTGCTAGAAGAGTTGCCTTGATTGATTGCAAGGAAATAAACCAATATCCTTATGCTTCAAAATTCTGATACATTACAGTAGAATTGTAAAGTGTTATGGCAGATGTCATCCAACTGCTCTGCAACTGCATGATCAATGTTATCATTTTTGATGGATGTCATTGGCATGTTGTGGCATTGCCCATTTAAAGCCAAAAACTTGGACAAGCTTTGAAGAGAAAATTAAAATAAAATTACAACATGTGAAGAATGACTATGCGCAGGTACAGCAATTTTTCCAGTGAATGTTAGACTAGCTGTAGATAGATTGTCCTTATGTAAAGAAAGTATGAATACAGCAATACTGGGAACTGGAGACGTACAGAAAAGTTGGGCTATATATTTTAGGTTGTTTCTATAAAAAGGCAACTCTTTCCCTATTCTTTGTAAATGAAGTTTACTTATTTTCACAGTAAAGAAAAGGCAGCTGTCAATAAAGCTTCTTTTTTGTGAGCTCTATGAAAACCAATCAGTTGGATCTCAGTCCATTCCTAATGGACCGTTGGCCACATCAGATGGATTATTACTACAGTTCTCTTTCTTTGTTAATAGAGAAAGCAAGGACTGAATCATTAGAGTATTGAATTAATTTCTCATACCTAGAAGTGGTCTTCCCAGGTCAGAATGGAAGCACATTGGCAGAACATCATGGGGAAGTGTAAGTTACCAATGTTGAGGATGTATCTCTTCTGTCAGCAGAGGACTTTGGATTCATAGGATCATTATCTAGGATCTTCCACCATCAGTTAACAAATGTATTAATTATTTAAACCGCCAAATTTCTTTTTTTTGGCATGGTTTTATAAATCATTATTTAGAGCTAGCTTGAAGTAGATGAAAGACACTGGAGGGCACAAAGTATGTTTCACCTGTTTTAACATGTCTGTTGACTGACTCTTGCTTAAATCATTAGCATCAGTGTGACATGTAGCTGGAGAGACAAAGAACATCTGAATGGAGTGCCTGGAGAAAAGTTTATTTAGAAAAAAGGCTAAAACAAATCATCAAAAGGCAAAGAAAAATAATATCTGCAGCTGAACTGTTCATTTTCTTTCTTGTTTTTGGTCTCAGAAGGAAAGTACAATTATTTTACAAACACATTCATTTCAGTGGTGTTATTTTTTGAGGCAGAATTAGGAAGAGGGCTGTGAGTGTGACTTCCCTGCTGCAGTACAAACATGGAAGAGAAAGCGATGTAACAAAGAGAGAGAGAGACAGACAGATACACAGACAGTCCATAGCCTTTCAGCTGGTATCAATAAAACCATGCCAAATATTTACTTCAATTAACACTTTTTAAGCCAGTGAAAGGCAGCAGGGAGATGTTTCTGCAGTCATGGTAGCCAGTGGAAAGGGCCTCATTGGTTTTAATGGGCTTTGGCATTAGAAGCAGTGATGTGGTTGGCATTTTATGTACCATCTCCTCCTCTGTAAGACTAGAGTCAATGGGGACAGAAGCTAATTTTTCTGCCTGTTCAGTGAACAAAAGGATTCTTCTCTCACCACTATCAGAATTAGCTTTGATGTGCTGTCTCTTTCTCCGATTAGTCTGGAGAGAATGAAACCCTGTTGTAAGAAAACTACAAATTACCCAATAAAGTCAACATTATTGATATCTATTGTTTACATGTGCCTTTTGTGGGGGTATTATTAGTGAGCAGCTTCAATGATTTCTCCTTCTTCTCCTCACAGAGCTGCTGTTTGCTAAGATAAGTGAAAGTGTAGGTACCATACATACAAACAGGATAAGCCTGACTTTTGAAAGCCAAGTGTCAAGGACAAAATTGTTTCTGCTTCAGAAGAGGAATTTAATCAGAAACTTTTGATTAATTAAGGAAGTTTTGAATAATCATTATTGTTAGTCTGTGAGTTTTGTGCTTGTGAAAGGTGTCATATTGACAATACTGCAAATTGACATCCATCATACAATATACAATTGAGCAGCAGACCTAAAATGAATGTGCGTCAGTTTAATGCCCCATCCAAACACTGGCCTTTCTGTTGAGTTGATCAAAATGATAGGATGGCTGAACTAGTGCCAACATTGTGATTGTAATGGTTTTCTACTATGTGGTCACGTCTTTACCAGGAACTGAATTTTGTCCACTATCTCATTGAATGCTACATTGGTGAAGTACAGAAAAACTTAAATGACAGTGAGTTTGCAATGGTTTGATAACACATCCCAAGTGATTTTTATTAGTAGTAGCAAAGGGTTTAGCTAATGCATGGATTTGGCCATTCTTCCCCATCCTTAAACATTTCCCAGGATCACTCACTGTCAGAACAAAATAAAACAAAACAAAACAAAAAACACGCACACTCTCTCGTGTACAAACAAATTGACATCATACACTTTTTGTTTTGGGCTTATTAGTGAGGAATCCTGTTTTGATTGGATTTCACAACCAGAGAGAAGTTTTTTTTTTTCTAAACAAAGGCCCTTTGGGGTGCAAACTATAGACAGCTTTAATCCAGATGACATTCTAATACCTCAGCTGCCCATCCTAGAAACTATTCAGGAAGCATTCCACTGTTACTAGTAACAGTGTATTTTGCTGAAGATAAGCTCTGAATAAATAACATGCCCAATGCTTCTAATTCCTTAAAATCAACATAAAAACCTTGCAAGCTATTTCATGCCAGCTTTGACAGGTGGTGATAATGTTTAGAAGGCATAGGATATATTGTAGTGATAGTAGTGAATGGTGACAGATTAAGGTGTGCTAGGTAAGGGAGTTGAACATGCTCAGGTAAGTTAAATTGAAATGTTTCATAACACACCATTTTGTCATACTGACTTTGTAACTGTATCTTAAAGTACTTTTCAATTCTTAAAACTTTTTGGGACGAGTAATGAATAAAATGTAATAAAGAAGATGACTTATAAATGTTAAGGGTTACAGGGTTTTGAAGGAATCAGAAAACTGCTTTAGAAAATGAAGATTTTTTGATCCATGACCTTGCTAGTTCTGTCAAAATCTTTTTTACTCTATTGCTTTATAATTCCCACTAATTACAGGTTCCTCTCAATCTACATTATAAACCTTATACTGTCAGCATGTAGAACAAAAGGTCTGTATGTGCTTTGTTCTGTTTAGAACCAGTACTAAAACAAGACTCCCCGGCCCCCTTCCCAGTGTGATGGTAAACTATGTCTGATTGTGTATCAAATTAGAATAAAGACATCTTCTTCTGAAGTAGGATATGTTAATTCAAATAGGAAAAAGTAGTGCATGCATAACTTAGCTTTTCTCTGACAAAAAGAATAATTACTAAGTATCAATATTCATGAGGAAAAAATCAGTAAGAATGACACACTTTCAAATATTTCTAGTGCTGAGGACTGAGCAGCTCTTTTAACAGACTCCTTTATACATGTGCTTCATTGAGTAGTCCTTTTTCAGATCTTTGGCACAACAGGAGAACAACTACACTACAAGGTGCAATGAACATAGGAAATATATAAAATCTAATCATTGGTTTCTGGAAGGGAGTTGGCCAAGTGTGTATTTGAATAAGCTCTGAATCAATAACATGCCCAATGCTTCTAATTCCTGGAAATCAGCATAAAAGCCTTGCATGTTATTTCATGCCAGCTTTAACAGGTGGTGATAATTGTTTAGAAGGCCCAGATAGTAATACTATGTCCTGCAGGAGATGCAAACCCAGCACATCACTCCTGAAGAATACAAAAGGAGGGGAGTTATAGTTTTGTGGCATCATCTCCTTTTCTTCTGATTCCTCCATGGATCCTTCAAGTAGATTGAACTCCACATTCTTTGAAAGATTGAACCATAGCTTGTGGGGCCTATAAACAATGACATTGTTCTCCACCAGCCCTTAGTCAAATGCATTTGGCCCTTAGTCAAATGCATTTGGACCCCCTGCTCATTAGGAGATTCTTTTCTGGCCAAAATTTGTCATGTTGCTAACTATGCAACATACGGTGTGGGAAGAACTAAAGGAAATTGCCATGGGATTGAGCTAGGAGCTAGAAGAAGAGTAAAGACTATAGAGAGAATGGAAGAAAGACTGATAACTGTCAGAAAGAGTCTGAGAACAAGGCGGCTTCACAGAGGAGAGAAAAAACAAACAAACAAAAAAACCCCTGTGAAATACTATAGGGAGAAACAATAAAAATCAAAAATGAAAAAAAGCATGTTCATATAGAGAAAAGGAACAAGAGATTTATGGCCAAAAGGAGAGTGAAAAACAGGACTGATAAAAAAAACCTGATTAGTTGCAACAACAAATATAGTAACAAATAGGGACCCATACACAAATGTAAGAAGAGGGAGCTCTGGCCAATAACAAACAAAATAACAGTTTGGAACAAAAGCCTTAATTTTGAAAAAGATTCATTAATAGAAATGTCTTTACAATACATGCAAATCAAAATTTCCACTCATCATCCCTTTAAGTTCAGCACAGTGAAGGAACACTTAGAAGAGTTTAAATTTCACATTATAATTTTTATTAGAGATGAACGGTGATTCCTTTGTGATCCCAAGTAATGAATTTTCTTCATGTGTTACAAACTCTGGAATAGCTCCTATGGTGGAAGCATGTGTCTAGGCTTAATTCTGCTGTTTTGAAATTACATTCCTTAATATTTTCTAATTAAGAACTGATTTTTTTGTCAGTGCTTCTAAATTAGAAAAAGTGAATTAGTACTTGTGAAAAGTTTGGCAGTGACAGCACTAGAGACTAAAGCCCTATTTATCCACAGAAAATACATAACACAGAGAGGGGGAACTGTAGGTTTGCCTATATTACCTCTAGTAGTATGCTAATGGCCTGTTTTCGCTAAAATGTGGGGCTGCTCTGATCTCACATTGATGATAACCTCTGTAACACTATCGATAGGGTTACTGATGTAACTGAGACAAAATCATGTCATATGTCTAGAGCTGAAAGGTTAGTTCATTCTCCATGGGTTTTTGAAAAGATGGTCAATAGGCTAGTATTAACTATGAGGAATATTTTTGTGACCTATTATATTCTTATATTGATGCTCAGCACCACATTAGCTAAGTATCTGGGGATACATTGTAACTAATATCACTAACTCATTTTACCAGACTATAATTACCAGTCTTTAGAAGATCATGGTCCTAGTTTTCAGGCATAACTTTTGACAATAAGGGAAATTGTTAGAAGTTACCTCTGTGATGGAAAACTAGAATTAAGTCTCAAGGTCTTCAGGAAATCTGACAGTTATGCCACCCAGGGTGCCGCTACACAGCAGGGTTTAATTCAAAATTAGCTATGCAAATTGAGCTATGTCAATTGTGTAGCTTATTTCGAAATAGCTTATTTCGAAATTGGAACCCTCTACACAGCACTTATTTTGAGCACTCTTCCTCTGATTTCACTTACTCCTCATACAGTGAGGATTACAGGAGTCTGAGTAAGAAGTCCTCCAGCTTGACAGCATTTTGACACTATTTTGAAATAAGCACCTGCTGTGTAGACGCGGACTAAGTTATTTCAAAATAATGCTGCTGTGTAGACATACCCCCATTTAAATATGATCATATTTACTATTTTACTGTTCTAGATTTTTGTGTAATAGAATAGAGATTGTCCATAAGAAGACATAATAAAAAGTGAATGAAAAATATATTGATCAAACAAAATATATTGCTGGACTCTGTATATTTTATCCTTCTAACAATAAGGCATATGACATGAAAAGTGAGAAAATGAATCATAAAAATACACATAGAGTGTGTCTAGACTACAGGGTTTTGTCGACAAAAGTGGACTTTTGTCAACAAAACTATACCTGCGTCTACACTGCCGCTGAGCTGCCGTTTACGGCAGCTTTGTCGATGTCTGTAAACCTCATTCTATGAGGAATAACTCCTTTGTCGACAGAGTTCTGTCAACAAAAGGTAACTGTGGACGCAGGGGAGAAGTTATGTCGACAGTAAAGGCCTCCAGGAAGAACCCCCGGTGGACACTCCTGACACTGTTTTCCACTCTATTGTTCCTGCCTGTAGCCATCTTTAAAAGGCACAGGCACCCAGGATCAGCACTCTGGCAACAAGCCAGCTCCAGAGAGGACCCTGACTGCACAGTTCTTCCCGGTAGGGACTCTCGGGAGACATGTCGCAGGGACAAGCCCCCCAAAACCTCCTTGCAGGGGCACCGAGTCCTGGGCACCCTCCTGGTCTGAGCCAGAGATAAAAGCCATCTTGGGGCTCTGGGCTGAGGAGGAATCCCTCCAGGCCATGCAGTCCAGCAGGAGGAGGAATGTGGACATTTATGCCCAAATGGCAGAAGGCCTGGCTACAAAAGGTCACCATTCCCACACACTGGAGCAGGTCAGGGCAAAGGTGAAGGAGCTGCGGCAGGGGTATGTTAGAGCCCGTGAGCGCAGCTCCCACTCTGGGGAAGCACTGCACTACTGTGCGTATTATGAGAAGATTGACCAGATCCTGGGGGCAGGAGAACCCCTGTCTCCTGAGCAGCTAGTGGAGTCTGGGCTGGAGACCCCTGGTCAGCATCAGCCGCAACAACAGCCAGATGACCAGGAGCTCCAAGAGGAGGAAGAGGAACACAGCACCCGGAGCACCTAGGAGCCAGGCGCTGACACTCAGGGGGCCTCGCAGACCACCTCGGACACCGGGGAGGGAACATCAGGTGAGTACTATGAGGGTCTACCACAACACAGGGCAGGGCAGGCGGGAGCAAAGGGGATGGTGCAGTGCTGTGACATGTCATGCTGATCACAGCCGGGGGGGGGAAGGGGAGCACACCCATGGCCACCCTCAGGGAGGGCCATCCTACCCCTGCACCCACACAGCTGCTAGGCACCACATGCTCCTACAGGCAGTGATGCCAGGCGTAGGCATGGGTCGGGGACGCAGTGATTGCCTTACAGCTGCAGGCCTCTCAGCACTCTGTGGGAACCCCAACCGTGGCCTGACACTTGTCTGTGCTGCTCGGCCATGGGGTGTGTGTGGGGGGGGGGGCAGGAAGGTGGCCTGCACACCTTCTGGACTCCAGGGAGGCCGTGGCTGTGGGCCAGGCCACATCATGCCTTACTGAGACACACATAAGCATCCTCTGACCCTAGGACAGGCACTGCCTGATGAGAAGAAGGAGGGCATGCCCTCTCAGGGAAAGTGTGAGCATGCATGACTGATGACTTTTCCCTCTTGTCCTCCACAGCTGACCAGGAGGGGGGGGTGCCAAACCTGCCCAACCACCCAGACGGCTGCAGGGAACCCGTCGGCACTGGCGCACCTATTTAAACCTGGTGCACCGTTACATCACAGTCCTGCAATGGATGCAGGACTCAATGGACAGGAGGCTGGAGGCAGAGGCCGAGTGGCGCCAGCGCTTGCTGGAGGAATTTGCCCAGCAGCACAGACATCTGCGCTGCGATCCAGGAGACCATGGCCTTCCCCCGGTCCTGTGCCTGGTCCTACCCCTCCTCCTCAGCCTGCCCCCCCCCAACCCCTGCCATCCCAGACTCAGGTCCAGCCCCACCTCCTGCCCAGCCCTCTGCTGTCGCAGCCCGCACGCGCAGCCAGGTGTGAGAAGGCCTCCGTAGCCAAACTGCCAGGGGCTCTTTCTCCAGGCAGCCTCCCTCCCCACTTCCTGGTTGACATTCCCCCCTTCCCACCAGTGAGAGTAACTGAGGGAAGCACTTTATTTTGTTAGCAAACAGTTTATTTTCTCTGAAAAAAGAGTTATTTATTTTATTTTGTCCAAAAAGCAACAGTGCAATAAACAGTTCAAATATTTTCACCAACACCTGTTCCTGTTCTCAGTGTGTGAGGAAGGAGTAGAATGTGTGAATCTGGGGCCGGGAGGGGTTTTGGGGAAGAAGGCACCGGGGGCCTGGGGCAATCCCACATTTGGAAGCCCCTGGGGAAACTCATCGGCCTCCATGGGAGAATTGCTCCCTCAGGGCTTCTCGGATTTGCAATCCCAACTGGTGGGCTTGCCAGATGGCAGCTGCCCGGGGCTGCTCAAAGTGCCTCCCCTCCACATCAGCCCGTGTCCCCCACGCAGGGAGAAAGGCCTCCCCTTTCCTCTCCACCAGGTTGTGCAGCACACAGCATGCTGCAACCACATCGGGGTTGTTGTGGTCCCTCATATCCAGCCGAGTGAGCAGGCATCTAAATCTGCCCTTCAGATGGCCAAAGGTGCACTCCACCTGGTAGCAAGCCCGATTCAGGTGGGAGTTAAAGAGTTCCCTGCTCGCATCCAGGTGTCCCGTGAATGGCTTCATGAGCCAGGGCATAAAGGGGGTAGGCCGCGTTGGCCACGTTGCATATTGGCATCTGCACATCCCCCACCGCCAAGTTTCTGTCTGGGAAAAAGGACCCAGCATGCAGCCTGTGGTACAAGTATGAGTTCTGGAATATGCGGGCATCGTCTCTAGACGCTCTTTGTCTAGAAGCTTTGTCGACAAAAGCCTGTAATCTAAACGTATCCATATATACTTATGTATTTGTTACCTGGTCATCTACAGACCATAAAAGAGTTAGGAGAAAATTATATAATGCCTAATGTGTTGTTGTATTTTGTTTTGTAAAGAAACAGTTAGAAACCTGCCTTGTATTTGATTTATAGTTTTTTGGGGAGTGGGTGTTATTTTCAGAAGCAGATTACTTACCGCAATAAAATTTTGGATGGAAGCTCTCAAAATAAGCAGAATGGTTATTTGGAATGGACGGAATAGGAAAACCTCTGAAGGAAAACGGTAAACACTGCGGTCTATTGACTAGATGAATTATACTGGCACAGTTTACTGAGACATGTCAAAGACTCATACAGCCATGGAATTTCATTTTTATGTGTATGTTCAGAGGAGAGATGGTCTGGAATCAAAATACTCACCTGCCGTCCTCTGGTAGCCATGTGCTGCACCAGAATACTTGCAGAGAGCATACACAAAACCAACAGGATCTCATATATAATATTTCTGGTAGACTATGATTTGGGGAATGTTTAACAAATCTAGACAATTAATTTTGTGTGATTCTGCAGACCAAGGTGCTATTCTTCTCCAACTGAAGTTAATGGCAAGTTTCCCAGTTGAATTCAGTGGTACAAGATTAATTACTTCTCTTCTCATCCTTTGTATTTTTATTTCTGGGGTTTGCAGAGTTCTCTGAACTAGTTTGAGCTGGAAAACCATTTTTTTACTCCCTATTTTAAATCAATTTTCTGGTAGTTTTCTCCTAGAAAACATATTTTAAAAATTAGATTTCAGTTAAATGGTGCTGGGAAATCAAAATGTTTGAGTCCAAAAAACAAGCCTTTTGCCAATCAAAAATACACAAAATACTTTGGTGAAATAGATAGAAATGCCCTACTCAGTTAGAATAGCAGGACATTTTGGTTTCAGATTAGGTACAATGCAGCCAGTTCCATCTATTTTCTTCACATGTACAATACTGTATTAAACCCTCTGCTACAGGCTGTGCAGCTCCATTTCAGCAGACAAAGAAAAACAATATGAAAAAATGAGCATTTAGAATCCCCGTGGTCTTTATAATCAAACCAGAAAGGGGATTTGTAAAAGATTTATTTATAAAAGCTACTTTGCTTCTATGTTTGCAAAATAAGCTGCTGCTTACTGACACTTGTCAGGGCTCAGTCCCTATTCATAGAAGTCAAGGAGACGCTATGCTTCTGAAGCCTCTTCCCCCTGATATGCCTCCTTCTTTCCTCAGCATGGTGAGAAAACTAGCTACCACTTTCCTTCACTGTATGGCTGAACCTCCCTGGACTTGGTCTCTAACTGCTACAGACCTAGACACAAATTTTTCATCCTACAGAAAAATCTGAATTTTCATTTCATCCCAAATTGGGAAGAAAAATAAAAATCTTGAAATATTCTGAAATATTTTGGTTTTGATTTATCAAAATATATTGTTCCAATAAGCTTTTTGCATATCAGAATGTATCAAAGAGCACTGTGTCATGCACACTCTAAGTTAGAGGATAGATGAGGAAGAATCCTTAAAAAAAATGAGAGCACATTAACAGAGGCAGAAGAACAGGAGAGGAGAGGACAGAGTCACGACACTGAAGGGAGAACAAGACTTCATGAAGAGATATAGGTTAGACTGTATCAAAGGCAGACAACATATTGATGATCACATGCAGACAACATGGTTGGAGTACCAGTTATGAGCTTTGACTCAGAAGAAGTCATTAGAAATAATTTTCAAAGAAAAGCAGGAATGGATTGGAGAGTGCTAGGATACATCTGGAGAAAAGGAAATGTTTATAAATATTATGTTCTATTCAGATTAGAAGGGGAGCAGGAAGATTGGCTGAGATGAAGAGACAGAAAAATGTTAAGGGTCATTTAAAAAAAAGATATGAGGGTATGTCTACACAGCAGCATTATTTTGAAATAACTGACATTATTCCAAAATAACAAAGAGCGTGTCTACACTGCAAGCCATTAGTTCAAAATAATGTTGAGCTGGAGGACTTCTTCCTCCGACTCCTGTAACTCTCATTTTATTAAGCTACTTCAACTTAAGCTACGCAGTTGATGTAGCTGAAGTTGCATAGCTGAATTCGGCTTTAGCCCTGCTGTGTAGACGTACCCTGAGAGACTAATGTAACAGTGATAGACCTTTTTAATAAATTTCTCAAAACACTTGGTAATACATCCCGTTCACCTTATATAAAAAATTGAAAAACTGGCCATACATTTTCAGAGCGAGAGGGACCTAAACCTATTCATATATCGATCTATAAAATAAGCTTTACATTCTTGAGTATAGCCTTGAGACAGCAGGATCAAGAGTATTTCTTAATTACTCCTTTCAAATATGAAGTATACAGCTATTTTTTACCTAGAGTTCCTAGTCAATATGACAATTTAGTAGGTAGTCAAAGACACGTATGTTTGCCATAGGCTTCAGTTTTTGTAAATAATGGTTTTCAAAATATTGTTTATTGTAACATCATTCTTAACTTCCTGGAGCAGGGATATTTTAAAAGATCAAGTTGTTGCTCTAGTGGTAAAAGCACATTTAGATCCTCTGAGATAAAAGGTTTTAGTATTATTTTTGTTATTATATTATAGCACATGCACACACCTTGTTCCTCAATTAAATGTTTATGTGGACTGTGATCTATTAGCCTGTTTATTAGGTCTCTGGGTATGTCTACACTACAGAGTTTTTTTCGGAAAAAGGGCTGTTTAAAAAAAAAACAAACAGTTACGTCCACACTGCAATCGTGTTCTTTTGAAAGAAAATTGAAAGACCACAGGGGTTTTTCGGGCATTGGTAAACCCCTTTCTATGTTGAAGAGCTCTTTCAGATAAGGCATGTGTGGATAGGAAAGAGGGAGTTCTTTCAGAAGAAAAGGAAAGAGGAAAAAGCACAGGTGCCCTGGTGGCCACTCCGTCCATAGTAATCACAGTTTAAATGTGGAATAGCGTCCATTCAGTGTGGACTCTATCTTTTGAAAAAGCAGATCCCTTTTTCTATGTGCTTTGTCAGTGTGGACGCTCTCTTTCGGAAGAAGGTTTTTTGGAAGATCTCTTCCGGAAAAGCTTCTTCTGAAAGAAGCCTGCAGTCTAGACGTAGTCTCTGAATATCAGATAGACTGACAGACTGTAGAAATCCATTATTTGTCAGAGCAAATAGGTTACACTGGAACAAGTTAGACTGAAAGGTAGGTTAGACTGGAACAGATATGATGTTCTGTCAAGTCAATAATCTCTGAATGAAGAAAAATTTAAAGCCTAGTTCATAAAGACTACTTTTAGGAAAGCACTATTTATGGTATGATGTGATAGATGATTACAAGGGCTCCTTTGAATTCTGCTCCAGAAGAACTATTTTCCAGTTTCTTTGAGAAATCCATAGATGTGGTCCAATATTTTATCTTCATTACAATTGAACAAAAGTATAAATCTCTATAAACATTCATATTGCCTCTGTCACATTTCCATTGCACTATTGTAGGTTGTTGTTTTTCAAGTACTCATTGAAAAAAGGCTGAACTTCCTAATAATTTATTAAAGTACAATCACATTGACTCTTGAAATCCAGAACTAAAAATAAGGCTTCTGCACATCTCAGGGTGTACATGCTTTAAAATATAGCTTGAATTTACTTCACTAATCTAGCAATTAAAATATTAACAGCAAAATTTAAAATTACATTTTAAACATAAATTTAAAATGACATTGTTGGATTTCTGGATAGATTGTAACAAGAGCATACAAATGCTGAAAAGATATTTGGATAAATCTAGGCAGAACAGTAAAGGTGGCCATAGGAATACCTATTATGTATTTGTATTGGTGCATAATTGGTGTCATGCTTAATTCTAGAAGCTATGTCAGTGGTGAGTAGGAAATTGTAGACTTATAGAGAGCTATGAAAGGAAAGGTGCTAGAGTTAGATTTATCTGTATTAAAAGTAAAATGGTGGGTTTTTTCCAGTTAGTTTGTGATTCTCCAGTTTGACTGGTTACAACAAGAACTGTTTGGGTTGTATCCACAGACTAAACTTTTTCACAACAAGGCAGTGTCATAATGCTTGTGTCCACAACTACTGAGCCTAACTGTGTATATGGCAAGGCATTTTGGGAAAATCTAGGCACTTATCTTACTATAGTTTAGGAATGGATAAAGTGATCAGAGGACATAAAAATAGAGTGGCACCAGCCCATGGGAAAATGCAGCATGGATGTTCTGCCATGCAGAGATCAGTGAACTGAAAAAAAAAAAAGGTTTTTCAGGCATGATGAGGGGGTCCTGTCTAGACTAAGAAAAGAGGGAAAAGGTGCAAAATAAATAGGGGGAAGAAGGGAAATGTATATTCCAGCACCTGGCAGAGATTACAGTGAAAAGATAACAAAACCTCATGATAAGTTTTCCATGTGGCATCCTCCATATCAGTTATTTCAACTGAAACCATATTACCAGGGATATAGGGGACTGTGATGGGGTGTGTCAGCCTACATGGGTACAGCAGCAGTTAATCCCCCTGTGAAGGGATGTGCAGGATAACAAAAAGCATTTCTATAGGTATGTAAGCAACAAGAAGAAGGTCAGGGAAAGTGTAGGACCCTAACTGAATGGGGAAGGCAACCTAATGACATGATGTGGAAAAAAAAATTGAAGTATTCAACCTTTTTTTTTTTTTTTTGCCTCACAGACAAAGTCAGTTCCCAGACTACTGCACTGGACAGCTCAGTATGGGGAAGAGATGAGCAGCCCTCAGAGATGAATGAACAAATTAAGGACTATTTAGAAAAGCTGGTCCATGGGGCTGGACCTAATGCATCTGAGGTTGCTACAAGTGTTGGCTTAGTTGATTGCAGAGCCATTGGCCATTAACTGAAATTTTGTGGTGACTAGGGGAGGTTCCAGATGATTGAAAAAAGGTAAATATATTGCTCATCTTTTAAAAAGGGAAGAAGAATCTGGGGAACTACAGATCAGTCAGCCTCATCTTAGTCTCTGGAAAAGTCATGGAGCAGGTTCTGATGAATCCATTTTGAAACACTCTCCAATAGTACTGACTCTGACCATTGGGCCACACTGCCCTGCCAGCTAGGGTTATAGTATTGACTTTGGCAGATAAGCCGTGCTGCTTTGCTATCAGGGGACATATTAAGGACCGAGGCCCCTAAGCTGCACAGCTCCAAGACATGGGACACCCTCCAAATGCTACTGAGGGGCTGTGATGTACCTATTCCCTACCACCAAAGGGTGATTAAGTGTATCAGCCCCGCAACAGGGGCCCAAATAATCTTGAGTGCTAAAGACACATGGTTGCCATTGGGATCACCCTGGTTTCTTGAGATCTTAGAGATCCGACCAGGGGCCGTGCGCAGCTTGACCTTCTGCTCACAAACAGGGAGGAACTAATAGGGGAAGTGGAGGTGGGTGACAACCTGGGAAGCAGTGATCATGAGATGGTAGATTTCAGGATCCTGACCAAAGGAAGAAAAGAGAGTAGTAAAATACACACCTTGGACTTCAAAAAAGCAGATTTTCACTCCCTCAGAGATCTGATGGACAGAATCCCCTGGGATGCTAACATGAAGGGGAAAGGAGTCCAGGAGAGCTGGCAGTATTTTAAAGAAGCCTTATTGAAGGCACAGAAAGAAACCATCCCAACGCGTAGCAAGAGAGGTAAACATGGTAGGAGACCGGATTGGCTTACGGGGGAAATCCTTGGTAAACTTAAGCACAAAAAGCTTACAAAAGTGGAAACTTGGAGAAATGACCAGGAGGGGTTTAAATGTATAGCTCGAGAATGCCGGGGTTATCAGGAAGGCGAAAGCGCAAATGGAATTGCAACTGGCTAAGGATGAAGGATAACAAGAAAGGTTTCTACAGGCATGTTAACAAGAAGAAGGTGGTCAGAGAGGGTGTGCGGCCCTACTGGATGAAGGAGGTAACCTAGTGACAGATGATGTGGGAAAGCTGAAGTACTCAATGCTTTCTTTGCCTCTGTATTCACGGACAAGGTCGGCTCCTAGACTTCTGCGCTAAGTGACGCAAGATGGGATGAAGATGGACAGCCAGTGGTGGGTAAAGAACAGGTTAGGAACTATTTAGAAAAGCTAAACGTCCATGGGTCCGGACTTAATGCATCCGAGGGTACTGAGGAGTTGGCAAATGTCATTGAGGAGCCTTTGGCCATTATCTTTGAAAAGTCGTGGAGATCGGGAGAAATCCTGGATGACTGGAAAAGGTCAAATGTAGTGCCCATCTTCAAAAAAGGGAAGAAGGACGATCCAGGGAACTATAGGCTGGTCAGTCTTACCTCGGTTCCTGGAAAAATCATGGAAGGGATCCTTAAGGAATCCATTTTGAGGCACTTGGAAGAGAGGAAAGTGATTAGGAATAGTCAGCATGGATTCAGAAAGGGCAAGTTGTGCCTGACCAATCTGATTAGCTTCTATGATGAGGTAACTGGCTCTGTGGACGTGGGAAAGTCAGTGGATGTGATATACCTTGATTTTAGCAAGGCTTTTGATACGGTCTCCCACAATATTCTTGCCAGCAAGTTAAGGGAATGTGGATTGGATAAATGGACAGTAAGATGGATAGAAAGATGGCTAGAAGGCCGGGCCCAGCGGGTAGTGATCAACGGCTCGATGTCAGGATGGCGGTCAGTTTCTAGCGGAGTGCCCCAAGGTTCGGTTCTGGGATTGGTTTTGTTCAATATGTTTATTAATGACCAGGATGAGGGGATGGATTGCATCCTCAGCAAGTTTGCGGCTGACACTAAGCTAGGGGGAGAGGTAGATACGCTTGAGGGCAGAGATAGGGTCCAGAGAGACTTAGACAAATTGGGGGATTGGGCCACAAGAAATCTGATGAAGTTCAACAAGGACAAGTGCAGAGTCCTGCACTTGAGACGGAAGAATCCCAAGCATAGTTACAAGCTGGGGACCAACCAGTTAAGTAGTAGTTCTGCAGAAAAGGACCTGGGGGTTACAGTGGATGAGAAGCTGGATATGAGTCAACAGTGTGCCCTTGTAGCCAAGAAGGCTAATTGCATATTAGGTTGCATTAAGAGGAGCATTGCCAGCAGATCCAGAGATGTCATTATTCCCCTTTATTTGGCTTTGGTGAGGCCACATCTGGAGTATTGTGTCCAGTTCTGGGCCCCCCACTACAAAAAGGATGTGGACGCATTGGAGAGGGTCCAGCGGAGGGCAACCAAAATGATTAGGGGGCTGGAGCATATGACTTATGAGGAGAGGCTGAGGGAGTTGGGTCTGTTTAGTCTGCAGAAGCGAAGAGTGAGGGGGGATTTGATAGCAGCCTTCAATTTCCTGCAGGGGAGTTCCAAAGAGGATGGAGAGAGGCTGTTCTCAGTAGTGACAGATGGCAGAACAAGGAGCAATGGTCTCAAGTTGTGGTGGGAGAGGTCCAGGTTGGATATTAGGAAAAACTATTTCACTAGGAGGGTAGTGAAGCACTGGAATGGGTTGCCTAGGGAGGTAGTGGAGTCTCCATCCCTGGAGGTGTTTAAGTCTCGGCTTGACCAAGCCCTGGGTGGGCTGATTTAGTTGGGATTGGTCCTGCCTAGAGCAGGGGGCTGGACTTGATGACCTCCTGAGGTCTCTTCCAGCTCTATGGTTCTATGATTCTATGATCCACTGAGTTTGTATATGGGTCTCATGGCCTCTTTTTGGGGATGTGGTGCTGGCGGTCTGAACCCTTGTACCTTGATGCAATGATAGGGGAGAAACTGCAAGAGGCACCTTCTAGATATGTCTTTCTTCTAAGCTCCTTCACAAGAATTTACCAAAGAAGGGGCATGCAGCCTATTACCACTAACTGGTTATAATAATGAAATATTGTTATTATTAGACCAGGCCTTACTATAACATCTCCTTAGAAATTTTCAGATTAAATATTTTCAATCATAAATGCTTACTATTTACCATCTTAAAATGCCTTATGTTGTTTTAAATATCTCAAACAAATTTTAAAATGTATACTCCTGAGGTGAAAATGAGCCTCAATAAGATTTTTAAAAACCTTTAGGATCATGTCAAATGATGAAAAGAGTTCTTCATGAGTTAATGGTGGCCAATTAGGTCTGCCTGACAAGCTTATCTACTCATTTAGAACTCATAGTCATATAACAACCATATATAGTTATTAGTCTGATTGCCTGCTCATGGCTACATCTAAAGTACCTGTAGTATAAACTGTTTCATTCTCAATAAACCAAATACTTCCTTAGGAAGTCTGAAATGTTTAAAGAAGTTTCCTTTCCCCAGTTTATTCAAGTTTATTCAAGTTGTGATTGCATAGAGAGGCATTTTAGTAATAAATAATTATAAAACTGCAGAATTACAAAGTTAATATAAGGGAACTTAAATGCAGCAATAAATATGGATTAAAGGAAAGAGTTTGGTACCACGTCTCACTAAACCTTACTAAAAAAAAAATCTAATTTAAGTCACCTTGGATAGAATCACAGTCATACGGAGAAATTTTAAACAAAGAGCATGATGAATGGCAGTATTTCCAGGGATAGGTTTCAGAGGTAGCCATATTGCTCTGTTTTACTAAACTTTATGCTTTGGAGGAGGGTTGATGCAGGGATCCACATTAGGTCATTTTCTTAACATAGAATCATGGGCTGTGTCTACACTGCATCGTTTTTCTGGAATAATGGCCATTATTCCAGAAAAACAATACTAGAATCCATGCAGCAATTGCATTATTTTGAAAGAAAATAGAAATAACAGAGGGCTTTTTCTGACATTGGTAAACCTCATTCCATGAGGAATAATGCCTCTTCCGAAAAGGCTCTTTTGGAAGAGGGTGGGTGTGGATGCTCCACTGCTGCTATGTCAAAATATCTCCACACCAGGGCCATTCTAAAGTTATTCCTCCCCAGTGTCTCCTGGAGCTCTAAATCGAGATACTGTGTCCACATTAGGGGAGCCTGCCTTGGACTAATTTTGAGTCTTCCGTGTAGATGCTCTATTTCAAAATGAGCTATCTTATTATAATAAGATATCTTCTGGAATAGCTTTTTCCAAAATAAGCTTGCAGTGTTGATGTACCCATAGAACGATAGGGCTGGAAGAGACCTCAGGAGTCATAGAGTCCAAACCCTGCTAAAAGCAGGACCAATCCCAACTAAATCATTCCAGAGAGGGATTTGTCAAGCCAGGATTTAAAAACCTCTAGGGATGGAGATTCCCGCATCTCCCTAGGTAACCCCTTCTAGTTTTTCACCACCCTCCTAGTGAAATAGGGCTTTTTAATATCAAACCAAGACCTCTCCCATTGCAACTTGAGACCATTGCTCCTCATTCTGTCATCTGTCACCACTGAGAACAGCCTCTTTCCATCCTTTTTGGAACCTCCCCGTCAGGTAGCTGAAGGCTGATGTCAAATCCCCCCTCACTCTTCTCTTCTGTAGATTAAATAAGCCCAAATCTTTCAGTCTCTCCTCATAAGTCATGTGCTCCAGTCCCTTAGTCATTTTTGTTGCACACTGCTGGACTTTCTCGAATGCGTTCACATCCTTTCTGTAATGGAGGGCCCAGTATTGGTTGTAATACTCCAGATGTGGTCTCACTAGTGCTGAATAAAGGGGAATAATCATTTCCCTAGATCAGCTGGCAATGCTCCTACGAATGCGCTCCAACATATCATTAGCTTTCTTTGTTAGAAGGGCACGCTGTTGACGCATATCCAGCTTCTCATCCACTGTAATCCCCAGGTCTTTTTCTGCCCAACTGCTGCTTAGTCAGTCAACCCCTAGCCTGTAATAGTGCTTGGGATTCTTCTGTCCCAAGTGCAGGACACTGCACTTGTCCTTGTTGAACCTCACCAGATTCCTTTTGGCCCAATCTTCCAATTTGTCTAGATCACTCTGGACCCTTTCCCTACCCTCCAATGTATCTACCTCTCCCCCTAGCTTCATGTCATCTGTGAACTTGCTGAGGGTGCAATCCACCCATTCATCCAGGTCATTAATAAATATGTTGAACAAAACCAACTCCAGAATTGACCTTTGGGGCACTCCGCTTGATAGCAACCACCAAGCAGATATCGAGCTGTTGTTCACTACTCATTGAGCCTGACAATCTAGCCAGCTTTCTGTCCAGCTTACAGTCCATTTATCCAATCCATACTTCTTTAACTTGCTGTCAAGAATACTCTGGGAGACTGTACCAAAAGCTTTGCTAAAGTCAAGGTATATCACATCCACTGCCTTCCCCATATTCACAGTACTAGTAACCTTTTCACTGCAGGCAATCAGGTTGGTCAGGCATGATTATCCCTTGGTGAATCCATGTTAACTATTCCTGATCACTTTCCTCTCTTTCTCTCTTTGAAGTGTTTCAAAATGGATTCCTTGAAAGAAAGAGTAAACAGCATCTTAAAGATATTGGCTTGGGAGGAGTTACTAATATCCAGTAGGAATAGAAGGATACAAAACAAAAGCACAGAAAATACCAAAAGGATATTTAGTTTGGACAAAAATGGTAACTAACATATGTGAGGAAAAATAATCCAAAATGAAAGTATTCAGAGAAGGGGAAAATCTGGAAAATAGTAATTCTGAAAGACAGCTAAGAATCATGGTGAAAAATAAAATTATACATGTATGGCAGAAAAAAGGGCCATTGCAGTTTTAGGCTGCTTATGCAGAAACAACACAACACTGAATGGAAAGAAAATAGTTCCTTCCCCATGGTCCTGATACTATGTCCGCTGAACCATTCTACAGCTTTCATTAGGCATTGGATGAATTTCTAATTGACTCCAGTGTGATACCTTATGGTGCCCTTTGGATTTTGACTTATCTGGGACTTAATTATAGACCAGCGTTTCTCAACCTTTTTTTATAAAATACCCATTTAAAAAGTTATAAGTACCCCCAGTACGCACAGTTTTCAGACATACAAAAAACATTTCTACCATTGCAACACATTTGTTTAAACAACTTAATCGTAGCCGGGTGGGTGATGAAATTTTTGGGTGTAAAAAGTACAAAAATAATAAAGTGCTGTAAAACTTAAAACAAAAATTCAGTTTTCTCCAAATTTCAGTTGTGTTGACGTACCCCTCAGACTTCTCTCGAGTACCCTTAAGGGTACTCGTACAACTGGTTGAGAAACACTGTTATAGACTATGAGAGGAGGGCAAATAGAACCCCCCAAATTTGACTTCATTTTTACCCACTCCATTACTGTATCAAATTGAAAGCAAATAAGTAAAAAGAAGAAAAATGACAGAAATATATTTTCCAATACAACTTTCTAATTCTGTCCTTTCCTCTCTGCCTAGATAGCTAAAAAGCTTGTCCATCTCTCACCTGCCTTGATTATTGTAACTACCTGCTTTTTGACATTTTCAGTGTACATATAATCACTTCTGTGCCATACAAAATTGCAGTTCATTTTCCTTGCCCATTCTTCTGACCTTGTCACTCTCCCATGTTAAATCCTCTACCACAATAAGTTCAATTTTCTCACCCTTAGTTCCAGCACATTTCACAAATTTCCCTACTCCCTACTTGGATGTTCTTGTCTCTTATCACTTAGCCCTCTGTCTGCTCAGTTCCAGCCAATAATACAAGCCTCAATCTCCTGTTTATCATCTTCTACAACCAACTCCCTGCTTTTTTACACTATCCTCTATACATGGTATTCCATTCCTGGTCTGAACAGGAAACTATGATCTTCTAAATCACCCTTGCTTCATGACACTTACAAGGGATTATTCCACACATAGAAAAGCTGGGGTTTGTTGGAAATTCTTATTATTTTTCTTACATTTCTATTACTCTCTCTGCTCTCCTTCACATGGCACTTGTCTTTTTAATTTAGAAAATCTTAGGGACAAGAATTGTGTCCAGTGTTCCCTCTAATTTTTTCCATCCATATGTCAAATACATTTTGTTATGTGCACCAAGGCATGTGCAGATGTGCACCACCTTTTGAAACACATGCTACTAGCTGTGCAAGGCTGTGGGCATTCTACTAATCAAGCTGGGTGTCACTACTGGGTCTCTGCCCAAGTGCACAGCTTACAGAGAGCACTGACTGTGTCTTTGAATCTTTTTGGGTTGTGCCTGGGAATAAAAATGCTAAATAATAAAACACAGTAATAATAGTAATGAGAAAGACTGAGGGTATGTTTTATAAAGGGATATTAAATGAGAAGAATGCATACAGTATGGTCAATTAAAATGATTATTGTACTTTTTTTGGCTATTTATTACTATTGATATATGTAGTTATTTCTATTGCTAGTATAAGGAACTTTGATAAAACAGTACTGACACTATCTTCCTGATTAGAAAAATGTTAAAGTTTAAGGAATATCCACTATGGCTTTTGCTAAGTAATAATTAATAGGGAACATGATGGCACACCACAAAAATGGAAGGATTTAAATACTAAGGAAGAAGAGGAATTATATATGTCAGTTCAGGGTGTATAATCTAGGAGTAATGGCATGAAATTATGAAAGGAAATAATAAGGATTAATGTCAGGAAAAGCTTCTTGATAATGAGATCTAATAGACTGGGCAAAGTGCTGGTAAATATACTGTAGGGAATAATTTTACATTGGCACAATGAGGGACTGGTTATTCTAGTACAGGTTGCACCTCCTAAAACCGTGACTCTCTAGTTTGGCAACATCCATGGTCTGGCAGGCTGAGAGCCTTGTCAGACTGGGAGCGTGGTGGCAGGGGGGATGGCAGCCCTAATGCACTGGGAGCCCAGCAGGACCGGCATCCATGGGGCCAGTATCTGGCAGCCTGGCCATGGCCACAGCTGGCATCTGGCAGCCTGTCTGTAGCTGGTGTTTTGGGGCCAGAGCTGGTGTCTGGCAGCCCGGCTGGGGCTGGGGCTGGGACTGGGACTGGGACTGGGGCTAGCATCTGTGGAGCTGGTGTACAGCAGTCTGGCTGGGCCTGGAACTGGCATCTGCGGAGCTGTTGTCTGGCAGCCCAGACAAAGCTGGAGACGGCATCCACAGATCTGGGGCCAGAGCTGGCATCCCTGCATCTAGGATTGGTGTCTGCCGTCCTGGCTGGGGCTGGGACTGGAGGTAGGGGGCTAGCATCCTGCAGCCTGGCCGTGTCAGAAACAGTGGGACCAGCAGGAATGGCAGTGGTTTGAGGGACTGGATGCAGGGGACCTCCCCTGGTCTAGCAAATTTCCTGGTTCGGGATCGGTCAGGTCCTGAGTGTGCTGGATCAGGGATGTCCAACCTTCACGACTTTTCTGTCTCTATCTTCTATGAATCTATAAGGTGTCAGTCTGAAGAAACTGGGAAAGGAAAAGAAACTTACTTTAGTATCAGTAAGTTCAGACTGGGGGAAAACTAATTGTGGTAGCACTTTGGAGTTTTACAGCTTATTGCTCTGCATGGAAGCTGGAAATTTATATTGCTCAGGAAAATAAGTAATTCAACAGTAACCAGTCCCCTCCTTTCCAAATTGGGCTTTCTCTATTACTCTCTTAAGCATAAAATGACTGCCTTCATCCCAAGATTTTCCTTTTTTCCTCTAATAATTTCTATAGTAAATAACCTGGAATTAAATAAGTTAGTAATTCTTTTGGTAATGTGTGAAGAAGTAGAGGAAGCAGGGATAAATGAAACAACACACACAAGGAACAAATATGTGTATTTTAAAGAAAACCCTTCAGAAACATGCAGTGGGATTAACGGCACTGCAAAAAAGTAAACTGTAGTATCATTTTGCTGCTAGCCTATAGTAAGTGGCTTTCCCCTAAGGGGGGTACTTGCTTTCCTCCAAATGTCAATAAGGACCAGATAAGAGACCCCAATCAGAAGAAATATGCGAAGTGAACAGATTCCTGGTGTGAAACATAGAAATATAGCACTAGCATTTGCAGTCTTTAAGAAGGAAAATTCTATCCATGATTACTTGGACAAAATCAGTTTTGCATTGGTGAGATTTATTTACATCAACTAGTCATTACAAAGGATTCCTCCAATCAGAATAACTAAAAAGGAATGTTTTACACATCCATAATATGCCAGAGTATTCATCCATTCTATGTTTTCTGCATCTAATATCCCCTTCCAGAAATGTTGAAAAAGTGTGCAGAAACAACTTATCCTAGCCCTCAGTTGCAATTGCAAATGAAAGTATGTTAAAGTGTCACTCGCTGCATCATATTTTATTGTTTGGCCTGTTACGTTGTAAAATTGTAAGGTGCTGCTTAGGTAATTCAATCAAACAAAGTGAAAGTAATATTGATGAAAACCCCTTTCATTTTTATTAACTCATAAACATTACATTGTAAATGTGTAAACTGCTTCTCACGAAACTATGGAGGCATTGCTGCCATAATTCTAACTATCGAAAAAGGAAATATGAATCATACATTAGCAGATGAGGCTAAAGTTGATTGATCATATTTTTTTGGAATTTAAAACCAGGTTCCCCTAATATTCCCCATAACCTCCTTTTATCATTTCAGTACCTTCTGGACTCCTTTATTGAATTTTAAAACAAATATGTACACAATGCTGCCTCTGGAGCCCTCTCCTTTTTATGCATGAACTGGTTTTTAAATACAAAAAATTAAGCCCCCTCACTTTCATTGTCCCTTTGTGTTTATGCCCCTGATCCAGCAATCCATAATTGCTCATAAAAGCACTTACTTGCATGCTTAAAATAAAATAATTTGATGAATTGGAGCCTAGTTGTCATAGTTGTGATGGGATAAGAGGGATGTCATAGTTGTGATGGGATAAGAGGGAAGATCCTCTCATGGATTGATAACTGGTTATAAGACAGGAAACAAAGGGTAGCAGTAAGTGTTCAGTTTTCAGATCTGGATGCAGAGGGGCTTGTTGGGAGGTTCCAGGTGCAGGGGCATCCTGCTGGAAGTAGCTGGTACTCAGTAGGGTGGGTGGATCTGAGCATAAGGGGATGCAGCTTAGTTGGGGGTCTGGGTGGCGAGACTCAGCATGGAAGGTCTTGGTTCCATGGGACAGTAAGGAATGGGGCTGAGATCCAGGTTCACGGGGCTCACTGGGATAGAGCAGGTGTGGGGCAAGGCTTGTCATGGTGGAAGTTTGAGTGGGAGGGGGCTCAGTTAGGCATGGCCAGGGTTAAGGGATAGGGATTGGATGCAGAGGGTGGGGACATGAGGCTTAGGGAAGTGATCTGGGTTCAGGGGGCTCTGGATACAGGATATGAGTCCCTGGGGTAGGTGAATTCTGGGTGCAGGGAGTGAGTCTCCACATGACTGTCTTGGTACACGTCAGAGGGGTAGCTGAGTTAGTCTGTAACTGGAAAAATTAAAAAAAACACACCATCAAATAGTCTTGCAGCACCTTAAAGACTAATAAAACATGTAGATGGTATCATGAGCTTCCGTGGGCACAACCCACTTCTTCAGATGAATGGAGTTATTAAAGGTCCAGTTTCTAAATAAATAGGGGATGGAGGTGGGGAGAGAGGAAAAAGAAGGGAAAAAAGGGGTGGGGGGAGAAATAGAGTGTCCATGTTACATGAAGCTGATAGAGAAGGTGCAAATTATTCTTAAGTACCCATTGTTTGGGTTTTTTTTTATGTCATTAGGATGTGGAATGTAGTGGGCCATCCAGTCAATATCTTTATTCATACCTTTGTGATAAGAATCAAACCTGCAAATGAAGTTAAGCTCTAAGGCTTCCCTGTGTAGTCGGCTTATGGAATTGGCCTGAAACAACATGGTGACTTTGAGAGCCATTAAAGAGTGCCCGGACAAGTTAAGAAGGCATCTGTGAACCCCTCATGATGTTCCTAACGAGAATCTTGTCTTCGACATCGATTGCTTCCTCAAACTTGTACGGGCTGACATTTAAACAACAACAAATGACATATAACCTCAATGATGCAGAACACAATGCTATACACAGTCTCAAAACCAATTCTAACAT
Organism: Rafetus swinhoei; assembly: GCA_019425775.1. NCBI lineage: Eukaryota > Metazoa > Chordata > Testudines > Trionychidae > Rafetus > Rafetus swinhoei. The sequence continues at coordinate 65,808,139 of CM033427.1, forward strand.
TATAATCAAAGAAGCACACAAAGTGGGCACTGTTGTCATCATGACAGAACAGATTATGAACAGGAGGTGGCCAGACATATCACCAACACCAGATTCTACGGCTTCTCTTCTCAGATCCCACTAAAGAATACCAAAAAACCCCCTAAAACAACTGCTCATGAAGCTCCCTGATACTACTTAGGACCAAATCTACACAAACAACCCCCCCTAAATCCCGATCAGGAGTTTTCTATCTGCTACCCAAGACACACAAACCTGGAAATCCCAGACGACCCATCATCTCAAGCATTGGCGCATTTACAACAGGATTATCTGGATATATTGACTCTCTCCTCAGACCCTATGCTACCAACACTCCGAGCTATCTTCAAGATACCACTGACTTCCTGAGGAAAATACAGAACATCAGAAATCTTGAAAATACCACCCTAGCCACCATGGATATAGAAGCTCTTTACACCAACATTCCACATGATGATGGATTACTGGCTATCAGAAACACCATCCCTGATGACACCACTGCACACCTGGTTATAGAACTCTGTGACTTGTTCTCACCCACAACTATTTCTGATTTGGAGACAATTTATATCTTCAAATCAGCGGTACAGTCATGGGCAACTGCATGGCCCCTCAATATGCAAATATCTTTATGGCTGACCTTGAACAATGTTTCCTCAGCTCTCGCCCCCAGCACCCTTACTCTACTCACGCTACATTCATGACATTTTCATCATATGGACCCATGGGAAAGAGACCCTTGACGAATTTCACAGGGATTTCAACAACTTCCACTCCACCATTAACCTCAGCTTGGACCAATTCACACGAGAAATCCACTTCCTTGATACTACAGAATATTTACATGACGGACACAGTTCTCAATCTATTGCTTACAGCCAATCCTTAAAATACAACTGGATTTGTTCTAATCCCACAGACAGAGACAAACACCTACAAGATTTATATAAAGAGTTCTTAAAACTGAAATATCCACCCGGAGAAGTGAAAAAACAGATCGATAGGGCCAGAAGAATACCCAGACATGAACTACTTCAAGACAGGCCAAGAAGAGAAAACAACAGGACACCAACTGTCATCAACTACAGCCCACAACTTAAATCCCTCCAAGGCATTGTCAACAATCTACATTGTATCCTGAAAAATGACCCCTCACTCTCACAGGCCTTGGGGGACAAGCCAGTTCTCACCTACAGACAACTCCCTAACCTCAAACAAATTCTTTCCAGTAACCACACAGCACACCTCCATCATAATCATCCAGGAACCCACCCTGAAATCAACCACAGTGCAAACTCTGTCCACACACCTATACAAGTGACATCATCACAAAACCTAACTACATAAACCACCACATCAGAGGCTCATTTAACTGCACATTCACTAATGTGATGTATGCCATCAAATGCCAGCAATGTCCCTTTGCCATGTATATTTGACAGACTGGACAGTCTCCATGGGAAAGAATTAATGGACACAAATCATATATTTGAAAAGGCAACACACAGAAACCTGTTGAGGAACATTTTAACTTTCCTGGGTACTCATTAATGTATCTCAAAGTCACTGTGTTGTTTCAGATCAATTCCACAAACCAACTAGACAGGGAAGCCTTAGAACTTAACTTCATTTACAGGTTTGATTCCTACCACAAAGGTATAAATAAAGATATTGGCTGGATGACCCACTATATTCCACATCCTAAAGACATAAAAAACCAAACAATGGGTATTTAAGAACAATTTGCACCTTCTCTATCAGCTTCATGTAGCATGGACACTCTAATTAACTATTTCTTTCCCCTCCTTTTTCCCCTTCTTTTTTCCTTCTCTCTCTCCCCCCCTCCATCTCCTATTAATTTAGAAACTGGACCTTTAATAACTCCATTTGTCTGAAGAAGTGGGTTGTGCCCATGAAAGCTCATGATACCATCTACATGTTTTGTTAGTCTTTAAGGTGTTTTCTTGGTATGGACTGTCTTGATATTGGGCATAGTTATGCTTCACCCCCCTGCTGGCTGAGGAGCAATGGGGTGGGAGGCTGGGGGATGGTGCAGTTCTTTCTGCAGTGGGTCAGGTTTATGGAATGGGTCTGACTGAGGCCCAGTCACGCCTTTCAAAGGATGATGAAGTCTCACCCAGTTGGGACTAACAGCTGAGTCCACAGCTGGGTAAGAGTGTTTCCAGGTATTTCTCTCTCCAGTGGCTGCTCCCGATGTCCACAATGATGCACCTGCACTGGTGGGAAGAGGCGTGTGACTGCTTTTGTGAATTCATTTTGCTTCCCCATCTGAAAACCTTTTTTTTTTTTCTGTGGGGAAGCAAAGAAGTCTTCAGAGGATATGAATTTTATACCTGTGCAGTGACCCAAAATTCCCCCAGGATTAATACATACAGAAACATGTATAAGCAATATCATAACAGATAAGGCATTCAAATAGTATTCTGAAGAGAGCTACAGAACTTGTAAATAAGAAAGGGATTAAGTAAATAGAAATGTTTTTTTTCTTTCACTTTGTTCATTTAATATAATCCACATATTAGCATATTGGCACGCTAATTACAAATAGATGAATTCTTTATTGTGTCAGACTGAGTGCTTGAAAATCATAGAGCTGCTCAGAGATGTCAACGTATTAGAAAACATTTAGCAACAAATGGTTATTAAACTGTCAACATCATAAGAAAAGCTCATAGGTGACTATGTTTCACTTCACTTTCTAATGAGTATCACCATAAGTGTCATTTTAATTAAAAAGCAATCTAACCCAGTGTATGTAACAAAAGATGTTTACGGTGCCAGCTCTTTCTCTGACAAGTTAATAATTTCAAATTAATTTACCTACAAAAAGATGGGAACATTACATTTCAGATAATTAAGAGGTTAAAGATCTTAAGCAGCTTAAACAATGTGATAGCATTTCAAGTTTGGGAGAGAGTATGACCACTTGCAACAAATGCATGCTTTCAGAGGATCTCCTCCTTTGGGATCAAAATGCAGTCACTCATGGGATGCCTCTTTTGGGGATCAGAAGTGAAAACTTGTGGGTCAGGAACATTGCAATGAATGTCATTTGCACTTTTAGAAATGTTGCTTCTTGTTGAAATTGATGTTGCAGAAAAAATGTAAAATTAAACATCATGAGCCTGGTCCTTCCATGTGTTAAGTATCCTTAAATCCAACTGACTTCGGTGAAAATGAGTGTGCATGTGTAAATGACTACCCAGAGAGCTAGGACTTAGAGAATCAGGACCTAAAAGTCCAAAGCACTTTGGAAGTTGTTCATATTAAAAGACTTCTGTAGAGATGGATGAATTTCCAAAGTTCAAGTTATTTGCTTCTTATGCAATAGGTTTATGTGACGCTTCCGCAAAGCTTTTTGGTCTAAATATTGTCCTGGAAATGCTATAAGAGCAATTTTGTCTAAGAGTATTTTGAGGTCCTTTTACTTCAAGTCCCAGCTGAAATCAAGGGGGAAAGAATGAGAAGGGAATTGGAAGACCCTAATGAATGAATGAATGAATGAATGAATGAATGAATGAATGAAAGATTTAGTTCAAGTTTTGGTTAAAAAATTGGTATTGTATTTGCCTCATCCAGACTGGTTTGTCCATCCCTAAAACAGGTTTTCTCTCATTATTACTTTGATTGGTACATTCTTTGTTTCAAGAAAAAAATGGTATCCCCCAAACATTTCAGAATTAAAACTCCAAACCATCTTAGTTAAAATAATAATCAGTTGTTAGGAACAATTGATTTCTAGAAAGACACTGAAGTTTGAACAGGCTTAATTATCTAAGTACTCAACTGATTGCTACATTTGCATTGATGAACCTAGTGGTAAGCTATTAGATACAGATTTAGGAGTAATAATACTTTATTTTACAAAGCTGCGGATTTGTCTCCTTCCCAGTGGTGGCCCGTCAATACAGGCAAACTAAGCGGTTGCCTAGGGCGCCAAGATAAACGGCCGTTGAAGGCTTTGGAGGTGGGGGCACTGATCACGCGTTTCGCCTAGGGCGCCAGTTGCTGGCAGCTCGTCTAGGGCCACTCCTGCTCCTTCCACTTGCTCTACAAGTTAACTTTCCTTTTGCTAATGTAGCTTTTTTTTTTGTTTTAACTGGAATGTGTTACTCTAATGGTTATTTTTTTAGTTTGTTCTGAAAATTTGATTTCTTTCCATAGTCAGAACACTGAAAAAGCAAATTATAATTTTCACAGTGGCATTTTGAGAAATGTAGCTTCAAAAAGTGGGTACTATATTATTATTGAAATAAATGGATTTTGGAGTCTGTTACAAAGACTATCTAAATTTGCTGATTTACTCTGATAAATAAAAATACGAAGGCACCCACTTCTATGGATCATGCCGCATTGCCACACTGCATAGAACAAAAATAGTAACTTACAGTAACACTAATAATAAGGTAATACAAAATTGATGCAATGCAGCATTTTATTAAATGGCTATCTTTTCTGATAACACCTGCTTGTGCCAATGCAAATTGTTATATAGTATTGATAGTATACTGAGCAAGAGTTTTTGAGATTTAATTCTTTCCCTTTCTGATTTACAGCATGGCTTTTACAATTCTGCTTACTTCATGGCACCTCTAAACTACATGATGTAGTCATAATAATTATTATATTTCTTTGCCTTTTATTTGCCTCTTTAAAACATATAGTCCAGGTTCATTGCGTGATCCCAAGAAAGTTAGCATCAAGTTTCCAAGCCAAAGGATCTAACTATTTTATTTTGGTGCTTATCATAAGTAGACTCTGAAACATGGTTTATCCAATGAAATTAGATATTTCTTATGTGTTTATCTGATCTTTATAATGCGTAAGTGAAGAATAATCATTATAAAATGCATTACGTTGACCATAATTGACCTTGCTGTTTTTCTCTCTTAAATCCTAAGTATGGAGGGTTCTTTGTTTCATTCTTGTCATATTTATTGGCTCTCCAGAAAATGCTATTAATATGGTGCCACGGTCAGACTTGGATTCATTTGCATTTTCTCCAATAAACACTTTCCTTGCCAAGAAACTTCCACCTCTTGTAGAATGTCCTATCTATACCCCCATAAAGCTTCACTCTGGAAAGTGATCTTTCCCGGTGAGTACAGCTATCTTGATGGGTCATGAATGGAGGAGTGGAGTCCTAGGCCTCTAAAGGTCCTTAAATATAAATTAGCAACTCTGTTTGTGTTTCCTAAATCAGTTGTAATCAACATTTTCTTTTGATTTCTTCAGGAATATAAACATGTGCCTTAATGAATCAGAGACTAAGACCTTTGGCATAATGCTGGCCCCACTGAAGTTAGTAGGAGTTATGCTATTGAGTTTAATGAAGCCAGAATTTCACCTCTAATGTCCACCTGCTCTCCGTCACAACCTCCCTATTAGCCATCTACCATCCAACCTGCAGCTGCACATGGGCTAACCCAGACTATTGCCAGATTGGGATTTGGAGTAGCTCCAGCACTGCAGAAGATGAAAGCACACCAAAATGAATGAGACAGGCAGTAATGCTGTACTAAGGCCCAGCAAACAGGCTAATCATTAAAGAAGGAAAGGAGAGACTAGAACACCAGTCATGTGAGTTTGAAGGACTTGTGGGTGGGGAACCACTGCCCCATATCATAGGTTTAAGCTTACTAATCATATTGAGGTACAGAAGATTAAGATAAATTAATGAGGGAATGAGTTTTCATTGGTTTTCATAACAGTTTATTAAGTGGCTAAATGATCTCTGGAAATATTTAACTTTAAAATGGTTATTAAATCTCCTATATCTCATCTTTGCAAAAGATTTTTTAAAAATGCACCTATAGGGAGAAATACATTGTTCATGTATAACTTTTTCTATTCTAGTATACATTTTATTTTGGTTTGCAGATTTTCCAAGGACTTAATGATACTGATTTTCTTTGATTCTGGTGAGTTGGCCCTTTGGTAGCGATAAAAGATAATCCTTGACCATTTTTTCTGCTTTATCTATTCCTGTGTTGCTGTCTGATAACTTTCAACATTCCTGTGAGGTATATTAATGGAGTAGCAAATTTAGCAGGCAGTTGAGTCAGTGGTATTACAAACGAAAGCATAATAGCAGAAATCTATATATCAAATGTTTGGGTACAAATGAAACACAATCTTTTCATGTCAAATCTGCCTCTAAGTTACTGTATTTCAGGTGCTTGACTTTGGTGCCTTAATGTCACTGCACTGCTTAGCTGAAGCTCACTCCTCCACAATTCTCTTGAGCCCATGAAGACCAATCCTATGTCTGGAGTGTTTTATGAAAGGGATATTGAGTCCTTGGTTGTAAAGAGGAAAATCTAATTAAACCCTGATAAAGTGCTTGTCACTCTGACTCATTGCAGACAGCCTTAGTGTCTGACTATTTCTGAGCCTGTAAGTTAGAGCTAAGGATTGGTGACTTCAAAGATCAAGAGTAATATAAGGGCATGGAAACCAAAATGCTTTCAGATCTCTGAAGGAGTTATAGAAGTCTTCAAATTCATTATGTATTATTAAACCATACTCAGTGGCTCCAAAATTTGATTGTTTGGAGAATGTCACAGTGTCTGTTGCATGCTAGCTTTCAAGGAACAACCCTGTATTCTAGTTCTTGCAAAAAGTATTTGCTATCTGAGTGCTGTCATATTTCACATATTTGATTTAGGTCAGGAAGGGCAAGCCACTAGCTATTTGCCTGCATCTCCGCAGGTATGGGCAATCACAGCTCACGTTGGCTGTGGTTTTCCGTTCCCCAGTCTGCACTGCTTCCCGCAGCTTCCATTGGCCAAGAACGGCAATCCATGGCCAATTGGAGCTGCAGTCATCCATACCTGTGGAGGTGAGGATAAACAAAGCTTCTCACGACCGCATAGCAACTTGCCCTTACAAGCTGCAACACAGAGTTTTGAAAAACCCTGTTTTAAGTGATAAATAGATTTTTTTCTGCACTCAGTGACTAGGAAAGAAAAATGTTTTTTCTACAAAGTAGCATTGAACACTTTCTTCCAGAAGTGAAAAGCAGCAAATTTTACCCTTTTGGCATTTCAGGATGTTTTTCAGCTAGCAGACAGCTTTCGACTCAAGATGCAGCTTCATTCCTTAACACTTGTCAACCTCAGAAAACAAACACAAAAAGTGAAACCAAACCAAAACCCTGCAGATCAGAGGCACCCCCTCCTCTGAAGAGACATAGAGCAAGAGAAAGAGAGAAGGTCAAGTAGAAGCTATTCTTTTCCATCACATGACCAAGACCTGGGGTGACCATTATTTTACCACTGCCTGCTAAAGCATAGATCTCAGTAAATAAAAGAGACAGTAAGAAAATGAAGTCACTTTTGGAGAACAAAGCTGAAATGAGAGTTTTAGAAACAACTGAAAAGGAAATGTATTTAGAGCAGTGGAGGGGGAAGAGTTAACTGAAGAAGCTCTCTGAGCTCAAAATGCTCTTTTAGGACCTTTGTAAGAGGAAAACACATTCCTGAATGCTATTTTTCTTTTTCTACTGAGGGTAAAGAGGGTGGCAAGTCATATAGGAAATGATCAAGTATACTTCATTTTTAGAGCTTTGCTACAGAGTTGCTGCTACTGTATTTTATAGTTTTTACTTTTTTTCTGGGAAGACTAGACAGTCCAATTTAGATAATAATAATGTTCCTTTTGAAACACTAACGATCATATACCATCTGGCCTGAAGTATAGAGATGTCTAATGATTCCTTTGTCTGTTTTCCCCCTAATTCAAGTTATTTTAAAATGTATTTTTGTATCATTCCAGTGAAAGGAATTGCAATTGTTAATGGTATAGTCTGAGTCATAAATGCGGCATTACACATAATCAAGTCTTAAAATTCTTGATTTACTTGTTTATTTATTTTATGAAGGTCCTTCCCAGAGGACATAATTCCATTAGTCATTCCAGGATAGTTATGGGTAAAAATAGCAGTTAGGACACAGTTTTCTTAATTCTTAAAAATGGTAATCAGCATTTTGTTACTTCCATTTCCAATCCTGTTGCTATAGATTAAAGACTAACATGCACTTATATTTCCGTAATTCATTTAGTTCTCAGCTCTTCAAGGCAAAATTCACATTGCTGTCTCACACTCAGTCATGCTCTCTGTTATTTCCTTCCCTCCTCTATGTTTCTGTTGCATCTTAATCAATGTCCCAAAGCTTTTCTAAACTGACCAAAATGAACTTCAATTTCCCTTTGGTTAAATAATTCATGTTAGAATCAGAGCCAATTCAAAGCTATTTCTTGCAAGGAGCTCGAGGGCTTTACAGAGTCTTAAATAGTTGCCCAAATTATAATTCACAATTTATTGCTGCTCATGTTTCTTTCTAGAAATATAACTTATCCTTATTAATCACTTTAAGAAATGGACCTTGAATATTTGTCAAGTTTTCAATATGTTGTCAAGGTATGTATTTAACTTTTACATTCACCATTTTCTTCTATCACTGCTGTTCATACCAATCATCCCGAAAGCTCTGGATCCAATTCTTTTCCTACTAAAGCCAATTGAGGAACTCCCATTGATTTCAGTGAGAACAGGAGTGGGTTCTGTGCATATGCATATTTGGACGATTTTAACCATGTGAGAGCAGTCCCATTAAAGTGAACAAGACTTCTTACCTGCTCAAAGTTAGTCACGTGTTTAAGTGTTTCACTGGATTGGGTCACTAAAATGGAAATCTTTTTCCTGGGGCCTGACTCTGTAAGGTGCTGACAACCACAGTTGCAGTAGAATTGTAATGTTCACCTTATGTCACTCAGAATCTTACATGGGTTGTCTTTTGATTTTTTTTTTCCCTTTCAAGGCTTGGTTCTAGGCTAATTATTATTGGAGTAGATAATGAGTACTGTCTGGGCTGCTAGTATTTATTTTAAAGGAAAAAAAATAAAGCATTTGTTTGATAAAAATGGTAAATCAATGACGTGTTTTGTGAAGAGAGATACAAAATCGTATTTTTATTTAACAATATTGATTTAATGATTTTAAATAATCCAATGAGAATGATCACAACAATATTTAGACTATATTGATGTTCAGTAGATATAAACATTAGAACATGAGCTGACATTTAACCTTCATTAATTCATCTGTCTATCCATCCCTCCATTCTTCTCTTCATATCATGTTTATCCCCATGGTATTTGAGTACCTATTTAACACAGCAGAAAATAATAACCAGTTTTGTAATGCAATTAATCTACTCTGCTATGATATTAGATATTTGTTATGAATTTTCCCTTAAATTGGGCACAAATGCCTGACATATTTTGAGGTGGGAAAAAGAAAGACAAAAGCCATAGTGTGTATATATATCTATATAGATATATACATAAATAAAAGGAAGGTGCAATGACAGGTAACTCTGTTTACTGGAATTCCTACATGATGTTTGATAGTTTGGCATGCTCCTACTACACATGTGGACAGAGAGTGTTTCAACAGCTGGTGAGAGTTAGTTATAATGACCCCATCAGTTGTTGGCAGTTTTGATACATGCTGCTATTTTCGTTCTCCAAGCATACTGATAAAACTGATATTGTTTTTCCTGGCATCAAATACGTAAAGCAAACGGAACTATGTACCAGCAAAATAACATAGAACAAGTTAGAGTTGATTGCACATGAAAAGAAAACAAATCTAAACACAAAACAGCAAAAGGACCAGAACAGAACCCTTAATAAAGAAAAAAGGGTTCTCCTCCTAAACTCTGTGCTTTTGCATTGCTCCTGTAGGAGAGTTCCACATAGCTCAAGAAGGGGATCATCAGAGATGGTGCCAGCATCAAAATTATAGCTGTTTCTAGTGCACTGATGTTCAGTCATTAATAAACCCTTTGCTAATGAAGGACTAGAGTCATGAAGCTCCGTTTCACTGAACCCTCTTCCTTGAAACATGGTATGTTAAAGAGCCAGAGCTGCCCACAGCACAGTTATACCTAGTAGAAAGTTCCCTGACACCAGAGGAACAGTGTGGCCAAATTACAGTCTGAGAACCATGAAGGGTCTGTAACATCACAGATTCTAGCCTGGTCTGTTTTCTCTTGGTGTGATTTAACCTAATTGCACAGACGCATCTCTCTCCTATTAGCATATTTCACCTGACAGTTTGGAAGATAGAGTACTCAGCATTGAAGTGTAATGACTCCTAAACTAACTCAATTTGAAATTATAATTGCAAAAAATATAATTTGTTTAATTCATAAGGTTTGAAAATATCATTCAACTAATACAGAGAACACTTTTATGACACTATCACAGTCTGAACCTCTAGTCCTCTAGGTGCTCACCAGTCTTTTTCGAGTAAAACCAGCTGCTGGATCCTACATTATTATAAGCAAACTGGCTTTTCCTTGGGACCTGGGAAAACTTTTCCTTGGGACATGGAAACACTGCACATAGCTCATACTCTAGAACCAGTATCCCAGATCTCCAAATCTCTTTCTCACACTATCATTCTGCTTGTTTATATACTTTCCCCCAGAATTCCACATTACTAGAAGGACCTCTAGCTTCGTGTTTAAGCCCTTCAGGAACACTGTGGTCGGGAAACAAGGAACACAGGCTTAGCCAAGGAAGTCCTTATTCACAGTCACTTTATTATTTAGCAATAAGCCCTGGAGAGTTATAGATCTCTGCAAAACAGCAACAGTCCTGGCATGCACCCACCCCATAGCTGATCTCACTCCATATGTGAATTTATGGTCTTGTAAGCATTGTATACCAGGACCAGGCCCTCCTCTACCTTCTCTTTTTTTCAGCCAGTTCTTCTGTCCTTGCGAACAGGAACTGCTAAGCTTGCGAACAGGAACTGCTAACAGGGAGTTTGGAGAGGGAGTTCTCCAGGTAAAAGAGGAGTAAACAGGACCCTTGTGGTAAGTGGCTGTCTGGAGTGTGTGTTTGTTTGTGGGGAGTTATTTGCTGTGTGCTGAGCTTGTGTTTGTCTGTTTGGTTGGTTTGTTTGTTTGCTTGAAGGAGCTTCTAAAGGTTTGAAATCTAGAAGCCTCTGTTAATTGGCTGAGCCTCAGTCAGGGGAGGGCTACCAGAGCTATATAAGCCTGTGACTCAGCGACCAGGGAGCTTGGGAACAGGAACTGCTAACAGGGAGTTTGGAGAGGGAGTTTAGAGGGGGAGGTTAGAGGGCACTAGTGACTTCTGACTTTCTTTAAAACATAACTCTTATAATAATAATCTATATTCCAGAGGTTTAAAAAGAATCCCAGTTTACACTTAAACTTATTCATTAGAAAAATGGAGACAGAAGCCCAGCAGCAGAGTGGGGGCTATCCTGTTTATTGCGTTGGGTGTAACATGTATGATTACCTGCCCTGTGGGCGGGTCGCGTATGTGTGCACCCGTCGCAAGGAGCTCCTGACCCTCAGAGACCGAGTTCGGGCTTTGGAGGCCAGGGTGGCTGAACTGGAGGAGCTAAGGGAGGTAGAGAGATATGTGGATCAGACTTTCTGGGACACTGTAGTACTGTCCACCTCCAGTCTGAGAGCCCCAGTGCTCTTAAGGAGGATGAAAGTCTCAAGGGAACAGAGCATTCAATGGGAGCAGAGGAAACCATCCCATAGTTGGGACCCTCCTCCCAGAGGATGTTGTGGTATCCTCTCGCACTGAGGATACCTCTGAGGGGAGGGAATGCCAGTTCGGAAGACGCAGGTGTTAGTAGTGGGTGATTCGATCGTTAGAAACATAGATAGTTGGGTTTGTGATGACCGGGAGAACCGTATGGTCACTTGCCTGCCTGGTGCGAAGGTTGCGGATCTCTTGAGGCATCTAGATAGACTTATGTGTAGTGCTGGGGAGGAGCTGGTGGTCGTGGTACATGTAGGTACCAATGACGTAGGGAAGGGTAGGAGAGATGTCCTGGAGGCCAAATTTAGGCTGCTAGGAAAGAGACTGAAATCCAGGACCTCTATGGTGGCGTTCTCGGAAATGCTTCCAGTTCCACGCGCGGGGCCAGGTAGGCAGGCAGAGATTCAGAATCTCAATGCGTGGATGAGACGATGGTGTAGGGAAGAGGGGTTTGGATTTATTAGGAACTGGGGACACTTTTGGGAGAGGGGAGCCTATACAGGAAGGATGGGCTCCACCTAAACCAGGGTGGAACCAGACTGCTGGCACTAAACATTAAAAGGCCGTAGAGCAGTTTTTAAACTGAGAGATGGGGAAAGCTGATTGGTGTGGAGATGCACGTAAATCGGAGGGAGACTTCTCTTAGAGGAGAATCCATTGATAGAGATTCTTCTAAGCTGTAGTCAGAAAGAGAGGAGGGAGAGGGCAAACCATGGGCCAGAGCAGACAAACAACCACGTACAAAGGAATCCAATGCATCAGGAAGGGCAGACAACAAGCAGTGGCAAATTTTTAAAGTGCTTCTACACAAATGCTAGGAGTCTGACTAATAAGATGGGTGAACTAGAGTACCTAGTATTAAATGAGGAGATTGACATAATAGGCATCACTGAAACCTGGTGGAATGAGGAAAATCTGTGGGACACAATCATACCGGGATATAAAATATATCGAAAGGATAGAGCAGGCCGGGTGGGTGGCGGAGTGGCACTGTATGTGAAAGATAATGTAGAATCAAATGAAATAAAAATATTAAATGAATCAACATGTTCAATAGAATCGCTATGGATAGTAATTCCATGCTCCAAAAATAAGAAATTAGCAGTAGGGATATATTACCACCACCTGACCAGGACAGGGATACTGACATTGAAATGCTGAGGGAGATTAGAGAGGCTACCAAAACAAAGAACCTATAATAATGGGGATTTTAATTACCCCATATTGACTGGATACATGTCACCTCAGGAAGAGAAGCGAGATAAAATTTCTCAATGGCTTAAATGACTGCTTCTTGGAGCAGCTGGTGCAGGAACCCACAAGGAGAGGCACTCGATTTAGTCCTGAGTGGAGCGCAGGATCAGGTCCAGGAAATAACTGCTACAGGACCGCTTGGGAATAGTGACCATAATATAATAACATTCAACATTCCTGTGGTGGGAAGAACACTCAGCAGACCAGCACCCTGGCATTTAATTTCAAAAAGGGGAATTACAAAAAATGAGGAGGTTAGTTAAACAGAAATTAAAAGGCACAGTGACTAGAGCCAAATCCCTGCAAGCTGCATGGAAACTTTTAAAGACACCATAATAGAGGCCCAACTTAAATGTATACCCCAAATTAAAAACATAGCAAGAGACCTAAAAGAGTCACCGTGGCTTAACCACCATGTAAAAGAAGCAGTGAGGGACAAAAGGTATCTTTAAGAAGTGGAAGTCCGATCCTAGTGAGATAAATAGAAAGGAACATAAACACTGTCAAATCAAGTAAAAATGTAATAAGAAAAGCAAAAAGATTTTGAGGAACAGCTAGCCAAAAACTCAAAAAGAAATAACAAAATGTTTTTAAGTACATTAGAAGCAGGAAGCCTGCTAAAAACCTGTGGGTCCCTAGACGATCGAACTATAAAAGGCGCAATCAAGGACGATAAAGCCATTGCAGAGAAACTAAATGATTTCTTTGCTTCAGTCTTCACGGCTGAGGACGTTGGGGAGATTCCCAAATCTGCACCGTCCTTTGTGGGTAATGAATCTGAGGAACTGTCCCGGATTGAAGTGTCATTAGAGGAGGTTTTGGAACAAATAGAAAACTTAATGTTAACAAATCTCCGGGACCGGATGGCATTCATCCAAGGGTTCTAAAAGAACTCAAATGGGAAATTGCTGAACTATTATCTGTGGTTTGTAACCTATCCCTTAAATCGGCTTCCGTACCTAATGACTGGAAGGTAGCCAACGTGACACCAATATTTAAAAAGGGCTCTAGAGGCGATCCGGCAATTACAGACCGGTAAGTCTAACTTCGGTACCTGGCAAATTAGTCGAAACAATAGTAAAGAATAAAATTGTGAAGCATGTAGAAGAACATAATTTGTTGGACAAAAGTCAACATGGTTTGTAAAGGGAAATCCTGTCTTACTAATCTATTAGAGTTCTTTGAAGGGGTTAACAAACATGGACAAGGGGGATCCAGTAGATATAGTATACTTAGATTTCCAGAAAGCCTTTGACAAGGTCCTCACCAAAGGCTCTTGTGTAAATTACATGGCCATGGGATAAGAGGGAAGGTCCTTTCTTGGATTGAGAACTGGTTAAAAGACAGGAAACAAAGGGTAGGAATAAATGGTAAATTTTCAGAATGGAGAGGGGTAACTAGTGGTGTCCCCAAGGGTCAGTCCTAGGACCAATCCTGTTCAACTTATTCATAAATGATCTGGAGAAAGGGGTAAGCAGTGAGGTGGTAAAGTTTATGGATGATACCAAACTGTTTAGGATAGTCAAGACAGAAGCAGACTGTAAGGGACTCCAAGAAGATCTCACCAAACTGAGTGATTGGGCAACAAAATGGCAAATGAAATTTAATGTGGATAAGTGTAAAGTAATGCACATCGGGAAAAATAACCCCAACTATACGACAGTATGATGGGGGCTAATTTGGCTACGACAAATCAGGAAAGAGATCTTGGAGTTATCGTGGACAGTTCTCTGAAAACTTCCACACAGTGTGCAGCGGCGGTCAAAAAGGCAAATAGGATGCTAGGTATTATTAAGAAAGGGATAGAAAATAAGACCCAGAATATCTTACTGCCCTGTATAAAACTATGGTACGCCCACATCTTGAATACTGTGTACAGATGTGGTCTCCTCACCTCAAAAAGATATTTTGGCCTTGGAAAGGGTTCAGAAAAGGGCAACTAAAATGATTAGGGTTTGGAACGGGTCCCATATGAGGAGAGGTTAAAGCGACTGGGACTTTTCAGTTTAGAAAAGAGGAGACTGAGGGGATATGATAGAGGTGTATAAAATCATGAGTGGTGTGGAGAGGCGGATAAAGAAAAGTTATTTATTAGTTCCTAAATAGAGAACTAGAGGACACCAAATGAAATTAATGGGTAGCAGGTTTAAAACTAATAAAAGAAAGTTCTTCTTCACACAGCGTGTAGTCAGCATGTGGAACTCCTTGCCAGAGGAGGCTGTGAAGGCTAGGAATATAACAGAGTTTAAAGAGAAGCTAGATAATTTCATGGAGGTTAGGTCCATAAAAGGCTATTAGCCAGGGGATAAAATGGTGTCCTTGGCCTCTGTTTGACAGAGGCTGGAGAGGGATGGCAGGAGACAAATCGCTTGATCATTGTCTTCGGTCCACCTCCTCTGGGGCACCTGGTGCTGGCCACTGTCGGCAGACAGGCTACTGGGCTAGATGGACCTTTGGTCTGACCCGGTACGGCCGTTCTTATGTTCATGTGGTAATGGATGGCATTCTTGCTCAAAGAGGCAGTCTCCCTTAAATGCAACCTCTCCCTTTTTGCCATGAGCCCTGGTTGAAAAGCTGTAGATCTACCAACCATGCTGATGCCCTTATGTAGAAAATTCATTATTCCATGGGGCTTGCTGCTGAGTAAGATTCAAAGTTGATGTCCCTAAACTACTTTGTGATGGCTTCTCAGTAACAGTGTTTCAATGAGGTGACAAGGACTTTTTCTGGACAGTGCAGTTAATTGGAATACATCATAGTAGACTTACCTTGGGCAAGGTTATATATGTGTTCAGCACACAGCAGAAAATGGACATTACAATACAAAATGGAGTTCACAGTCTATGCAGACTTAATCCACTTTGTCACAAATATTATTCAAGAAAGTTATCTTCATTCTTGATATGATTAACTTTTTTATATTTTTAAGACATGACTTTTTACAGGAGGCTAAGAGTGGGGGAGAAGGCAGTAAAAAGTCTGCCTTTAAAGGAAAATAACACTTTTAAAGAAAATACCCTATAAACAAAAATGGGTTTGCACTTTTATGAATTTCTATAATACACAAATGAAGCCTGTCTATTTTCTTGACAGAGAATATTTATATCAATATAATGTTAAATTTTGAGGTATTTTTTCTTCCTATAAGAATGAGTGTACTGTTATTGGGAGTCGCCTAATGGCACCAATGCAGGTGGTGTTGCTAACTGTGTTAATCTGAGGGTGTGTCTAGACTACAGGGTTTTGTCGACAAAAGTGGACTTTTGTTGACAAAACTATACCTGCGTCTACACTACCGCCGAGTTCTGTCGACATAACATTGACAGAACTCGGCAGTTTTGTCGACGGTGGTAAACCTCATTCTACGAGGAATAATGCCTTTTGTCGACAGAGTTCTGTCAACAGAAGGTGTTATTGCGTCTACACTGTCCTTTGCGTTTACGCTCTCATGTCGACAAAGCGGCTTGCTTTGTCAACAGAACTGGAAGTAGTCTAGACGCTCTTTGTCGACAGAGGCTTTGTCGACAGTATCTGTCGACAAAGCCTCTGTCGACAAAAGCCTGTAGTCTAGACGTACCCTGAATGTGTATTAATTCGATGTGGAAGAAATGCTTATGGTCACCAGTGAAGTCTGGTTTGCCTTAGTCTTTTGCTGTGATTTATTTACTTCTTTGGTGTAGCTGCTTCCTTACAGATTCTTCAAAAACATTATAGAAACTGAAATTATTATAATCATTTAATACTGGCAAAGTGTGCTTAATGCTTTATAGTTAAATATGAAAATAGGGCCTTGATCCCAAAGAAATTACAAAAGCTAAATAGAAAATGTAAAAATTGATGATGAGGAATGACAATTAAAGAAAAGTCTGCCTAACTAACTTTGTCATTCTTCTTGTTTAAGTATTGCTATGCCTATGGAAAGAAATGCATTCAGGGACTTGAAAAAGAAGATTTAAATTGGTATTTCCAAAAGAGGTGAAGAGAGTTAAGGACAGACAATTTCCACTGACTTTAAACCTAAGGCATTAGAAGACGAGTATATGAAAAATTCCAGGCATAAGAAGCTATTCTGCGTGAAGATTAGTCATGCAGCTTGAATGTAGCAAAACTGATGAAAGAAAAAGAGAACAGAGACAAGGACAGGAAGCAAGGCAGGAGATTAGGTTGAAGACTAGATGGACAAACTAGATTATTCTTACAACAGGAGTTTGGAGAGACTGCTGAGGAGATCTCTGGATGGACTAAGAAGAGGGGGTTGGAATAATCAAGACAAATAGGTACGCTGTCAGTATGTCTAGACTACATGCCTCTGCTGACAGAGGCATGTAAATTAGACTACCCGACATAGTCAATGAAGCGGGGATTTAAATATCCCCCGCTTCATTAAAATAAAAATGGCCACCATGCTGTGCTGGCTCAGCTGATCGTCGGCACAACGCAGCAGTCAAGATGTGGATCGGTCGATGAGGAAAGCCTTTGCTGACTGATCCCTACGCCTTGTGAAACGAGGTTTACAGGATCATGCCTCTGCCGGCAGAGGCATGTAGTCTAGACATACCCAGAATCTTAGATAAAGATTTCTACTGTAGAAATGGAAAGTCACTGGCACATTCTAGATACACTGAATGGAAGACCCAACAAGATTTAGCTGTACTAACTTTCAAGCTGGAGAAATGAGACATGCAGTGGCATTGCCAAAGGCAGGAATTGAAAGAAGAAAAAAGCAGAGTACTATATCACATAGTTTGACACAATTTAACTTAATTCACAAATTCACAAATAAGAGAGAGCTACATGAAGTAGTAAAGGATTTTTCAGCTGGAATGGAGCTTTGAGAAACATTAACAGAAAAGTATGTGGAGAAATGGTCTGAGGTATATATGAAGTTCAGTTAGGACAAATGCAAAGTACTCCACTTAGGGGACGTCTACACTGCAAGGCTATTTTTGGATACCAGAGGTCTTTTGATACCCCGCGTCTTTTGAATGCATCTGCTATTGTGAAATATAGCGGACCCACTATTTTGGCATCCCTGTAAATCTCATTCCACAAGGGATAAGGGATGTCTCGAAATAGTGTGTTATTTCAGAATTTGGCACTGTGTATACACACCAAATTTTGAAATAGCCTATTTTGAAATAGAATCGAAATAAGATACACAATTTGCCAAAAATGTGAAACTGTTGCAAAAAAAGCAAACATTGTTCTGAGATGCATTAATAAGAGTGTTGTAAGAAAGATACATGAAGTATTTTTTCCACTGTACTTTGAGCTGATTAGGCCTTAGCTGGAGTATTGCATCCAGTTCTGGACACTATATTTCAGGAAAGATGTGGACAAATTGGAGAAGGTCCAGAGAAGAGCAACAAGAACGATGGGGGGGGGGGGGGGGAGGAGAGAGGGGATATTCTCCTTAACCTCTGATGATAGGACAAGAAGCAAAGAGCTTAAATTGCAGCATGAGAGGTTTAGGTTGGACATTAGGAAAAAAATTCCTGTCAGAGCAGTTAAGCACTGGAACAAATTGCCTATGGAGGTTGTGGAATCTCCATCATTGGAAATATTTAAGAGCAGATTAGGTAATCATCTGTCAGAGATTGTCTAAATGGTGCTTGGTCCTGCTGTGAGTGCAAGGGACTGGACTTGATGACCTCTCGAAGTCCCTTTCAGTTCTACTATTCTCTGATTCTATTATTTGAATAGCACTTGCCATTTTTATGCCTGGCTTTTGGAAGTATAATTAAACTTTTATGTTTATAAGGATTGACATCGATTTATATTAAATTCAGTGTTCATAATGTTGTTATAATCATGATGGTCCCTGAGTAGAGTATGAGAATCACAAGGTAGGTGAATAATACATTTGATTAGACCAACTTCTGTTTGTGGAAGGGACAAGTGTTTAACCTTTATAGATGAGTAGTCCTGTGACACCTATGCCCTGGACTACAGTAGAGAGTTATTTAGAAATAACTCCCCTGATTTCGAAATGACAAGCAGAGTGTCCACACTACCAAACCCCTTGTTTTGAAATAAGGGGCTGGTTATTTCAAAATAATAACTCCAGCTATTTCAAAATAACTATTTTGAAATAGGCGTTATTCCTCATGGAAAGCAGAAGTGTGGACACACCACTGATGCTATTTTGAAATAACTACTCCCCAGAATCATTCAAAGTAATTACTCCCAGTGCTTCCTGGGGTCCTAATAGAGGTAGTGTATCCCCTGCCTCTGACTAATTTTGAGGCATAGTGTGGATGTGCTATTTTGAAATTATTTTGGGAGTTGTTATTTTGAAATAAGGTTTTTTGAAATAATTTCCTAGTGTAGACATGCCCTTAGAGAGTAACAAAAAAATATATAGTATCATGAGCTTCATCAGATGAGCACCTTCATAACCTTCATAGAGCTCTTCTTCAGGTGTGAAGTATAAAACTGGAGTGTCCAAGCTGAATACAATGTGGAGTAGATTATTAAGCAAAAGTGGTTCATACATGTTGTAAGAGATCACTTAAAAGAAGTGGACAATTAATACTTCTGGTGTTATAGGACAGTGGAGGAAGGTAGTGGGCAACAGGGTGTTTTATGAGTTCTAGAAATGGTCCCTAAATGAAGTCCACAGTTTTTAGTGTCTTATAGTTTTTAATTTAAATAATCAGGCTTTCCCTTTAAAGATGTTTTTAGATTTCTTTGAGGAGGAGGATTGATATGAGTAAAAAGGGGGAAAAAACCCTTAGTTTTGTGAAAAGTGTTCATCCATGAGCAATACAGTGGGGTTTTTTCCCTTTCATCATTTCCCTGTGTGAGTTCATTTGAGAGTTTAGTGATTTTCTGATTTTACCCACATAATTGTTGTTGGGACATTTAGTTCATTAAATGAACTATACCTTATGAATGTTCCATTTATCTGAAGAAGTGGGTTGTGCCTATGAAAGCTCATGATACCATCCACATTTTTTTGTTAATCTTTAAGGTTCTGCCAGACTACTTGTTGTTTTTTAAGTTTTTCCATTTACAGACTAACTCGGCTACCTGTCTGAAACTTATGCTCAACCCCTCCCCCACCCCAACACATTTGCAGATCTGCAGGTCTCATGCATGCCTATCTCAACACGATAGCAGGGGAGATAGTTCTGCATTTTTTTGCATCTGTTGTTCTGATGAACAGAGCTGAAAAAGGATGACCAAAAATAAACCTAACAATCTTCCACAAAATGTATTTAGAAACATATTTGAATTAGATGGTTGCATTTACCACCAAAACAAAAAAGCTACAAGAAGAGGGTTCTCAAGTAATTTAAAGTCAGGCATAAATAGTATCAATTATCAACAAATTCAGATCTGGTGTAACAATTACTCCATTTCTTTAGTGTACACCAGTTTGCCAAATTTGCATTTGGCCAAGAAAATAATGATGTAGGACTGAAGCAGAGGTATCAAAACATATGTTCTAGCTCTTAAAGATAACATAGGAAGGAAAGTGTTTCCAAAAATTCTAGACTGTTTTATATTTTTTCCAGATCTTATGCTGAAAATGTTGACTATGTCATGTAATAAACAGAAAAAAATCTTGAAAAAGAGGTGTTTTGCAATGCAGGAATGGGTGACTGAAAACAGAATCTTAAACTACAAAATCACAAACAAACAGCAATTTCATTCCAAGGCTACTCAGGCTTTAATCAAGCAAGGCTATTCATTTTAACAATCAAGCCACATTCAGTTTTGTATTTTGGAGAAGCAACTACTGCCACTAAATAGCATTCTGACTCAGTCACAGGAAAACAACACCTGTTCAGCCAAGCACAGAAGCTACTTTAAAAATTAAAACTGAAAGCCAACAAGCCAAGACTAGAGCTGCATGAATAACTGATTTCTTAGTTCAATGGAAACTCCAAAACATAAAATATTTCTGATTTTGTTTCATTTTGATTTTGAGTGCTTTTAATCAAAAAATGAAGCAAATTTTGAAATGAAAAATCATTGCTTCTTGAAAAACTGAAAGATTGTTTTGAAATTTGAAAGCATTTTGACTTTTTCAGAATCTTTTTTTCCCCTACACATACAGTTCAGTAATGCTCACACACACACGTTTGCAAAATGTTTTGGTGTCACTGATTCTGCATTTTCCATTGAAAAAAGTCTTAGTTTTGCACAGCTCTAGACATGATATGGACAAGAAGTAGGGGCCATGGAGGAGAAGGTACTTTTTGTAACCTCTTGGTGAGCTGTACTCATTTCTGAAAAGAGCCAGCCACTGGAAATCAATAGAAAATCAGGGGGTTCAATTTAAAGCAGTCAACCCAAGGTGTTTGAATATCAGTGACAGGATATTTCACTGATATTTCCGGGAAAAGAATATCTTGTTAGAGGCCAGTCCAGCATGGTGGTTTTTAAGTTGTGAGACCTCTGTTAGCAATAGTTGAAACTTGGTAGAGGCTATGAACTGCCAAAGAAATTGTGCTGAAGAAGCTCATCTGAAGTCTGCCTGAAAGACTAATAAACCATCTTGTTAGTCTTTAAAGTGCTGCATAGTCCTTTCTTTTGTTTCAGCAAGATCAGACTAACACGGCTACATCTCTATTACTATTCTGAAAGAAACAGGTAATGTGTTTGTTGACACTGGGAAAAGAACCTGACACGGTTTGTCAGTTAGTGGAGTACTGCACTGTACTGGATACTGTTTGTGGAGTTCAGGGAGAAGCTCCACAAGGAGTTCAGTGTCAGTTGACACAGGAGAATGCACTAATTGAGCAACCCAGAAATCAAGAGCATCATTATATCCTCACCATGAAGGCTGAAGTCCCCAATCAGGGGGACTGGTAAGATAGTCTAGAGCAAATATCCTCCCCCAGTGACAGCACCAAGGAATGAAGATGAGCAAGCAATCTATTATGAGAGAGCAGGCATATCACCAAGCTTATGGCATGAACCAAGATCCACTTTGTGAGCAACTGAAATGTACAAGTGGGGTCTGCCCATACCACAGCCTTGACCAGTGGATCCCTCCCAGGTTTTTGCACTTGTTCAAAGTTCCATAGGCTGTGGAGCTTGTGGGGAAGAAGGGGTTGCAAGGCCCGATGCCTTGTAAGCAGTGGTCCCATGCTACATCAGTATAGCTGCTGCCACAGTGGTCCAAAATTTCTCTTCAGCAGTGTGATCACAATACCAGGGAAATTTGACTCGGCTGCCTAACCATTCATAGGGAGAAATGCTTGGATCACAATTTAATGACTGACATTGTGATCTGGTGCATGACTTCAATGCCACTCAAATTGACCTGACCACATTTGAAGTGGATGCAGGGGCAACCAGATCAATGGTGGTGCTACCTAGTATAGAGGGAGTCTGTGAACTTGACTCTGGCAGCACCAGCTCAACCAGTGTGTGTGTAAGAAAGAGAAGAGACTCTGAGTTGGTGTCACTGGCTTAGATTACTATTACTGCCAGGCCTGAATGTTGGGAAGTTCAGAACAAAGGAATGGATGTGCTAAGCTCATTATTCTGGTCCAGATCAATAGGGCTGAGATTCAAGGTCTACTCCATTCTGGCTGTGGTCTAACTTAGCCAAGGAAGAAATGGTCATCCTGGAGGAACATTGATCAGTTAGGACATTGATCATGTCATAGAATCATGGTTCAGTTGAGTCCGTCACCATTCCCATCAGCTAATGTTTTAGCCTATCTGTTATAGTGGGTGAGACTAAGAATATTCTTGAAACTAGAGCCCGAGATACTAACTAGATTTTCCAACTTTAGGCTGGAGAGTGTAAGAATAACATGTTAAGCACCCAGTTCTTATGTAGAATCACAGAGATTGAACCAGCATTTTTGCTATGAGCTGAAAGTTAAACTGTTTTACTGAATGAAATTAATAATCAACAGCTTGCCTCCCACATTTGTTTGTTACTGTTTTCTTTGTAAACCACTTGGTGAAGAAAAAAAGATGATTCAAAGCTATTCATTCATTTCTTCTGTCTGGGAATAGTTGAATTCTATGCTTCTTTCCCTGTGTTACAGTCTGTGAGATTTCAGGGGGCACCCAAAGTCCAGTTATTGCCCTATCTACTAAGAGAAGTTAAATAAAATAAAAAAATAATTTAGATTTACCTATCTCATAGAACTGGAAGGAACCTTGAAAGGTCATCAAGTCCACCCCCCCGCCTTCACAGCAGGACCAAGTACCATCCCTGACAGATTTGCCCCATATCCCCAAATGGCCTACTTGAGGATTGAACTCATAATCCTGGGTTTATCAGGCTAATGCTCAAACCACTGAGCTATCCCTCCTCCTAAGTTGTCTTTGATAGGAGGGGGCTTGGTGCAGCTCTGAAATAAAAGCACAGCCAGATAAAATTTTTAAACTAGACATTATGGATTAAGTCACCTGGAGGAGGTTCACTTTGAAGTATAATGCCAACACACTCCCTTCTGAACTACTGAAGGTATTTGCCAAAGTAGAAATGTTTCAAAATATCCTAAGAAAATCAGAAGTCTCATATCATGTCTAGGCTCATCAAAGAAGTATGTGGGGTTTTAAAAACAAAGGCATCGGGACCTCCATCCACTGTCTTCAAACTGACATCCTGGTAGAATTATTCATTGAGACTTTAGCAAAGCTGCTCAAGAAATGGAGTCCTAGACCTCTCCCCAGCATTTCTCTCTCCTTTTACTATGATTTCTCTTTCCTTGCTAATGTCTAGCTCTACAGGCCCAGACTACCCTTGCACTGAAGAGTTCTGGACCAGTGTAGATGCTTCAAAGTTGACACCAGGTAGATTTTCTATTACTTTGGAATAGACTGAGTATAAAATGAAAAAGTCTTTTGAAGAACTCAGAGTGACTAAAACAATTAGCATTTTATGTGACCTTTAAATTTGTAAGTTTACTGAAGGGACAAATGGAATCTTCAATCATTTTATAGCCATTCTTATTTCTGATTTAGCATCTATTTTAACTTTTGGGGGGGATGTTTTATTGCAATTTAAAAGCTATTGAGAATATTAACAAGAAAAAGAACCAGGAGAACACTGGCCTCATAAATTTAGATGCAATGGTTAAAATAATGATAAATGTTATTGGGAAAGCAGGAAATTAAACCAACTTCATTATAATTGTCTGACAAATTCACTTATTGAACATTAGGCAGGAGGATTAGCAAACAGTACATGATACTGAACAGATTACATAAAGTAAAGAAGCTCAATATTTAATCCAGAAAATGTATTTCATTCAATTTTTTTATCGACTTTATTTTCTTCTCTTTATGCTACTGTTGGCTTCCACCTCTAGTCAGAAGGACAGACAAGTAGTCATGTCTGGATTTGATGCCAGTTCTTCTTTAAGAATTAAGGGTTGCTTTGTAAACTCTTGCCTGCAACCTTTTCCCCTGAAGGTCAGCCACATTACTTTTGAAAATTAGCTTTCTTCTTCTTGGGGCTCAGGATCTTAAATTTATTTTGCAGTATACCTCTGTTATTAATGCCACACCTCACTGTGGCATTTGACCTCCATCATTCACAATTACAAACTAAAAGCAGTATATTTTTGTTCCTCATATTTCCTACTTCCTTTGCAATTGTCACAGGAAGGGATTCAAGCTGTGCTGTATCTAATTTTCATTACAGGTTTTATCATGAGAATATGAGACATTAAAATATCTAGTGCCTTATTTACATCACAACCTAGTTAGACCTTTTGTAAAATAAAATTCCAACTATTTAGAATCTTAATGGTGGAAGGTTAGTGAGTTATATAGCATATACACAACATTAAATCTTAATAAAAAAGGACTGGGATTTTAACATCCAAATTAAGTGACATTTGCAAAATGATGTGGGTTAACTAAGTTTACATGTACATAGAAACAGATAACATCAGACTGTAATATTTCCGCCTTTTCAGTCTTTTGTAGATTGATAACTACATTCCAATTACTCAGTAAACTGTTAGGAAGTAGAGTGATCTACGAGCAAAAACCAGTGACCAGGATGAGTGTAAATTATGGGGCATGACATGTCTCGGTGTTCTAGTAACAGTGTAGCCAACAATCTGCATTTGGCCCAATAGATATATTAGATAAAATGACAAACACTGTAAACTAGAACTGGAAGAAATTTAAAATTTAGATTGGGATGTTAAAAAAATCTTTGCTAAGGAAAACCCACATAAGAGCATGTCATACAGAGAAAATGCAATTTTGGTCCCTCTGCTGTAGTTACAGGGCTTGCAGCCCCTATGATTCAGTTCAGGTTTCTTGGAATGAACCTCCTTGGGTGCCTTTATGTCTTAGGATGGCATCCCGTGATACTCCCAGTTATAGGGTGGGACTTCATAGCACTCTTAGTTTGAGTTATAACTCAAGTGTTACTCCTCACTCAACTTCCCTTCATATACAAAAATCCCTAGTTCATGTTAAGTGGTGCTTTAAACTCAAGCTAGCTAGCCCATTGCAGAGGGAAGGGGAGGAGCAACACACAAGGTACAAGGATTCAACAAAGAATGATGGTGATGCTCCAGCAACTACTTTAGTTATACAGCTCATGAATGACTAATCCAATCACACTGTGTAACTCTAACTCCAACAAGTGCTGTTGTGCATTGTGATCACTTTCGCTCAAGGTATGGTATTTTGAAGGCAGTAACTCCTGTGTACTAACATAAGAGGAAGTGGGTTTTGCCCATGAAAGCTCATGGTACTGTATATATATTTATTAGTCTCTAGCTACAGAACTACTTGTTTTTTTAAAGTTACAGACTAACATGGCTACCCCTCTGAGACAAGATAACCGTGGCCGTGAAAACAAGTCTTTGAACTAGGTTCCCATGCACCAGCTGTGATCAGCAGATCTGAATGGCAGAGGCACCTGATAAACTTCCTTTTGGGAACTGTGACCAGCAGTGAACAGAATCATAGAAATGCAGGGCTGGAAGGCACCTTGTGAGATCATATAGTGAAGCTGCCTGAGTGGATGTAGGACCAAGTAAACTTAGAATCCCTGAAAGGTGTTTGTCTAACCTGTTCTTAAAGAATTCCAAATTATAGGGATTCCAAAATCTCTCTTGGGAGCCTATCCTGCCTTTAGCATACATGAAGAAAAATTGATCATTTTTCTCCTTATAACTAGACCTGAACATATTTGAAGACATTATCAGGTCCTCTCCCAGTTTTCTTCTTTAAAGAATACTGGGACCAGACAGTTTACTTAAAGCAATATAATGTTAAATCTTAACAGTAGAATCAGCAAAGTTTAGAGAAAAAAGGGTTCAAAACCATAAATAGTCCATATATATATCCATAGTACCTCAGGAAGATTAGTGCATTCCTCAAGAACACCCCCTGACATCTGTTCTACTTTTTCTAGAGAGTAACTACATGTTAATGTTCTTTTGATCTTTAGGCTCCCAGACTTGACAAAACAGTTATGTAACTTTGGCTGAAGGTTGGAACTATCATCTTCACAGCTATAAACTCTGGTATTGTTCCTTAGCCTCTTGACCTGTTTTTCAGGATGTGTTATGGTGAATCAATTGTATTGCCCTCCAGATAATTTCTTAACAACTCTGCTATTAAATTTAGCACACATATGCCTATAGTGAACATTTCTATAACCTAATCTAGACATACAAAACTATTCCAATAACACGGTCATATACAATATTAATAAATTATTATGGATTAATACTACAGGCTTTACACCCTTCCTTGCAGATTTTGGGACTGTTAGTGTAAATCTTCAATATTTTTATGAACAAGGCAGAATTCTTATTAGTTGGAGTTTCTGGTATTAAACTTCATGAGATTTCAAGCTAACTGATGGCCTTCTTTCCTGCCTTCTTCTTATAACGTTGGTGGTCTCCCTTTCTACCTTCAGAGGATATAGGTCTCAGTAAATCAACTTCACTTCTTTCCTATGAAAGATAAATAGGGCTCATAGGACATATCCCTTTTCTCTGCAGCTAGGGGGATCCACATCCTCATTGTCTCTCCCAAAAAGTGAAGAAAGTAATGGGAAGTTCTTGAAAGATATGGGGGGATGGAGAAAAATCATGCAGAAATGGGGCAAGATTTAAAGAGACAAGCCTGGCTGGAATAAGGATATTTAATAATCTCAGTTGAGCTATAAATAATGTACATAATATTTTTAGTGTTCCCTCCTGGGAATTAAAAAAACAATGCAATAGAAATTGGAAGTATTTTTGCACATCCCATTGTCCCAGGAACAGTGAAAGATTTGGGTATTTTAATTGTATGTGCAATTGAGTTAACAATAGCTCCTTTATGCTTAAATATTTGCTAAGAAGCCCTTATTAGAACACCTTGAAGAAGAACACCTATTCTGGCAATTTGCTCATTTCAGAACCTATTTAATTCCCTTAATTAACATAATTTATATATATTGAATGTCTTTCACTCTTTACACAGGCTTTCTAGTATCAACAGGCCAGATTTGCCATCTGTATTCAAAGTGACAAGAGACTTCAGACATTACTTCAGAGACTTCTCACAATGTCACTAGGTTATGAAGAGTAGATGATCATAAAGGTCCCCTCCTGGCCTTGACATCTATACAAATGTAAATTTAAAACTAAGTCCTGATTCCCATGCTACTGCGGGATAATGTAATTCAGTCATTAACGTCAGGGGTAATTCATCAGTTTTCTCAGGTGTTTTTGGAGTTCTATCACTGGACTCCAGAAACTATTATATATTAGCTATTTTGGTATTGAATACAAATGTGTTTTGAACAAACCATTTTGGCACTGAATCAGATCCGAACAGTAATGAATCACTCAACTCATCTATAGTTGTTGATTTCACATACAAGACTACGATGATGATGATGTTCGTCCATCGTATTCGAAGAAGACCTTGACATCTAACAAGTTGTGGGCTGTCCACGGTGTGTCCGCAGATGGCTGATAAGGCCAATGCGGGCACGAATGTTCTGCCACATGTCGGGCAGACATGTGTGGCACCACTGTTGCAGCGTTTGCAACTCTGGCTTTCTGAGTGCTCGCTTCTCTTGTGCTATGGTTGTCCTTCTGGCTTCAGATGTTTGACAGCCTTGGTGGATCAGCATGCGCCATGTCGATCGGTCTTGTGCCAGGGTCTCCCAGGAGGTAGTGTCAATATCCAGGGACTTGAGAGAGGCTTTAAGCGTGTCTTTGTAATGCTTCATTTGTCCCCCGTGTGATCGCTTTCCTTGAGACAGCTCACCATAGAAGAGCTGTTTAGGGATGCGATGGTCTGGCATCCTTGCAACATGGCCAGCCCAGCGTGTCTGGGCTTTCATCAGCAGGGTGAACTGACGACGGCAGGCCTGCTCTAAAAAGGACTTCTGTGTCTGGCACCTTGTCCTGCCACCGGATCCTCAGAAGTCTGCGGAGGCAAATCGTGTGGAAGTGGTTCAGTTGCCTAGCGTGCCTCCTGTATACAGTCCAAGTCTCACTGGCATACATCAAGGTAGTTAACACTACTGCTCGATAGACTTTAAGCTTTGTAGCAAGGCTTATTCCACGGCGGTCCCACACTTTGGTCAGCAGTCTGCCAAATGCAGAGCTTGCCTTGGCGATTCTGCAGTTGACCTCGATGTCAATTGTCACTGCGCGGGAGAGGGTGCTGCCAAGGTGTAAATTGGTCCACTGCTTGCAGCTTTTGTCCCTTCACTGTGATGGTGGGCTCTTGATGTTGGGCTTTCGGGCTGGCTGGTGCATCACTTTGGTTTTCTTTATGTTGATGAGAAGGCCGAAGTTGTCGCATGCTGCTGCGAATTTGTCCATGCTGGCTTGCATTTCCTGCTCTGATCCAGCATTCAGGGCGCAGTCGTCAGCAAAAAGGAGGTCTCGTAGCACAGTCTCCTTTATCTTGGTGACAGCCTGGAGTCTTCGCAGGTTGAACAGTTTCCCATCGGTCCTGTATCTCAGGCTAACTCCCAAGGAACTGTTCTGAAAGGCGTCTGACAGCATGGCTGAAAACATTATGCTAAACAGGGTCGGTGCCAGCACGCACCCTTGAGCGCCATTTGTGGAAAGGCCTCTGAAGCTTCTCCGTCGTCCAGAACACGAGCCGTCATGCCGTCGTGGAACTGACGTACCATCAGGATGAATCTGTCAGGGCACCCAAACTTCGACATGATGCGCCACAGACCTTACTGACAGTGTCAAAAGCCTTGGTGAGATCCACAAAGATGGTGTACAGTTCACGATTCTGCTCTTGACACTTCTCTTGGAGCTGTCGGGCTGCGAAGATCATATCCACAGTGCCACGCTCTTTGCGGAAGCCGCACTGTGTCTCGGGTAATAGACCCTATTCCAGGTGGTCAATCAGGCAATTCAACAACACTCGTGCAAGGATCTTGCCTGCGATGGAGAGCAGTGATATTCCTCTATGATTATCGCAGACTTGTCGATTTCCTTTCCTCCTGTAGAGGTGTATGATGGGCCAGCGTCTTTCAGTTCCTGAGGAATAGATCCTTGATTCCAGAAGGACTGGAACAGCTGAGTGAGTTTGTCGACAAGCACTGCACCACCACCCTTATAGACTTCCACTGGGATCGGTCAGATCCTGGGGCCTTACCACTGGACAACTGGCTGATGGCCTGTAAGGTTTCAGTCTCTGATGGTGAGACATCCAGGCTGTGGTTGATATCCGCCTGGGGCATTCTATCAATCGCCTCGTTATTGATGGAGGATGGTCGGTTCAGTACGGATTGGAAGTGCTCAGCCCAACGCTGTAGAATCAGAGTCTTCTCAGTAATGAGAGTTACACCATCTGAGTCCAGTAGAGGGGAGCTCCCTGAGGGCTGAGGTCCGTACAAAGATCTAAGGGCTTCAAGAACCGTTTGGCATCGTTTCTGTCAGCAAACTTCTGGATTTCATCTGCTTTGGCACTCAACCAGGAGTCCTGCATCTTGCAAGCTTGCTCTGTACGGTCCTGCGAATGTTGTTGAAGGCATTTTTCTTAGCTGTTGACAACGGGTCATTCTGATGAGCACGGTGAAGGCGATGCTTTTCAGCAAGTAGGACCTTGATCTCTTCATCGTACTCATCAAACCAGTCCTGCTGTTTCCTGTGTAAGGGTCCAAGAACCTTTAGTGCAGAAGAGTGCACAATGTCCCGGAAGCGTTCCCAGTCCTTCTCAGCATTTTCCTCTAATTACAGCTCTGAAAGTTGGTTGTCAAGATCTTCTGCCAGTGAAGCTGCTGTGTTGGGGTTCTTCAGTTTACTGACGTTCATCTTTTCCATCACAGCTTTGTTTCCCTGCGGACATCTCTTTAGCTTGATGTGAAGGCTTAATTTGGAGATGATAAGACTATACAAGACTATATTATCTGCATCTAGATACAAAAATGGAATATAGATAATTCATTTAAAAAATTACTGGGTCAAAACTAGGCCTTATGAAAGCCCTTATTCTAGCTTCATATAGTGTAAATTATTACTGCTTGGGCGATCCTATTGTACTTCTACAATAGTTTAAATCTTATTGGGAATACTGACAAATATAACTAAGCTCAAACTATAATATACCCACTAAATTTTTATAGTAAATATTCCTCCATACCCACACCAACCAGCTTTCAAAAGGAATGTGACAGAATGCTGAAGGCTAATAAAAGAGCCAGCTCTCTGGTTGGATAGGTGGCAGTTGGTTCAGTCTGGGAGCAGATGAAACAATTATCCATCATCTGAGAGCTCTAAAAGAAGAGACAGGAAGGAGGTGAAGGGGAGAGGACTGGGTTACATTGAGATCTCCCAGGCTCTCTGGCTCAGTAGGAAAAAGACGACATTGTAAATGTTAGGCCGCCCAAGACTGTTTAGGTGTTGATAGTGAAATTATAAATAAATAAAATGAAGGGGTCACTCACTGGAGTATCTGAGAGGTTCTGGGCATAAGAAGGAACTTGGAACATGTTCCATTTCAAGGAAGACTGCAACTGGACTATTAAAACCAGAACAACAACAAGAAGAAGACATCACTTTTGTTGCAATTGTAGATGGAAGCCACATGACAAAAACACGAGCAAGTTCACTGCCTTTGACTGATTATTGTAAAAGTAATGTATTACTTAATAGTTAGGATGTTCTCTAGCTAGTAATGACTGTTGATACATATTGGTATTAGAAGATGACCTTAAAAGCTAATTTAGCAGATAAAATCTTCTGGCCCTCCACCCATGCATAGTAGCGATGATGATTATGACAATGACCCGATGGATACTAAAATCTTCTGTCACACCATTGGCTTTATATCTATCTATCTATCTATCTATATCCTATCACCACCAGATATGATATGTAAGTTTTGAAAATTTGCCTCAGACTCCCACATCTCACTTCACACAGACAAGACACCAAGGAGTAACATACACACATTTACTTTTTTTACAGCAGAGAACAGGAATGACATCCAAACCAAATTATAAAATTTAATAAGTGTGATGCATATCTGGCAGCACAGCAGTGAAACTTCACACTATAATTAGCACTTAGATTCAGAGTGATAGACTAGAGAAAATCCTTATACAGTTTGCAGTGAGATATGTATTTAGAGGAAGTCTTCCGCATTCAAGGGGGATACGTTCCAGAGATAGCTGTGAATGCCAAAATCTGCGAATACAGGGGGAGGGTCACAGGGGTGTTCGCAACACAAAAACAACACAGTGTCCAAAATGGGCATTGTATTACCTGCTTTTTCACAGTCAACAAACAACTTTAACTTCAAAGCAGTAAATTTCCAACCAAACTTGAACAGAAAGATCATACAAATTCATCCAAAACTTATACCCAAAACTGTTTTTAGAACTCACTCCCTGGGAATCTTACTGTTCCTCTGATATGGGAAGGGGGGAGACTAAAAGAGGTGGGTTCGCAAAGAAACTTTGCGATGGGAAGCTGTTTAGTCTTATTCTTTAACTTCTTTAAAATTACCTGTTATGGCATAATTGCAGCTTCAATTTCTCTTTTAACTTTCAAGCTCTGTTACATTGAAGGATCATACTCAAACATTTTGTCAGTGAATTGTTAGCCAATGTTTCTAAATTTAAATGGGGTTTTTCCTCTTGCATCTTCCCTTTCCTCTGCGCTATTTGTCACAAGTTGTGTTAGGTCCTCATCAGTCAACTTCTCTAACTACAATTAAGTTAGTTTTTTAACTTCCAGTTCTTCCATATCCTCAAAACCCTCCCCTGCAACATCATGGGGCTTTCTAACAATCTAAATGCAATTCAGTTGGGCTATGTCTAGACTACAGGCTTCTTGCACAAGAAGCTTTTTTTGGGAGAGATCGTCCGAAAAACTTCTTGTGCACAGAGCATCCACACTGCAAAAGCGCATCGAAAAAGTGATGCACTTTTTCAAAAGATAGCATTCAAGACTGCCTGGTCACCAGGGCACTTGTCCTTTTTCCTCTTCCCTCTTCTTCTGAAAAAACTCCCTCTTCCCCGTCCACACACACCTTTTTGCAAAAGAGCTCTTTCACAAAAAGGCTTCTTCCTTGTAGAATGAGGATTACCAATTGCACAAAAAGCCCTCTGTTCTTTCAATTTACTGTCAAAAGAATGCACTTGTAGTGTGGACATAACTCAAGTTTTGTCAGAAAAACAGCCATTTTTATGACAAAACTCTGTAGTCTAGAAATAGCCTTGGTTTTTCAACCATCATTTCCTCCATATCCTCTGTCTAAACCCTCCCCTCCAACATCATGGGCCATTCTAACAATCCTCTTGATCTCTTCATCGACAGGTGGGTGTTCAGTGACATTATTGACAGCTTCCTTCTGCAACTTCCTCCAATAAGCATTGATGGTTGATAATTTTATTTTATCAGTTGACTCCTTTATGTTATTGATGCAGCTAGCAATGTTGTAGTCCTTCCAGCACTTTCTGAAATCAAGCATTTGATCAACTTCCAGTGCATAATGAATCTGAGTGAACGTGCACTTGGTTTAATGGACTTTAAAAAGTAGCAATCACACCCTGGTTGAGAGACTGGATGAGGGACATGTTAGATGGCAGGAAAACCACTTCCATATAAGAGTGCCTTGTGGGTGACATGGGGCATTGTCCAAGATAAAAAGCACTTTGAAGGGCAGCCCTTTGGTCCATAGGTATTTTTCTACCTCGCAGACAAAACAGTTGTGGAACCAGTCCAAAAATATATCAGCTGCGATCCAAGCTCTTCTGTTTGATCTCCAAAAAACTGGCAAACTGTGCTTATTCTTTCCCTTTTATGCTCTGGGGTTCAATGTGCAGTAGGGCAACATAGGTTTCACCATGAATTCCCCCAAGGCATTAGCACAGAGGAGAAGAGTTAACCTATCTTTTGCTGGCTTGAAGCCCAAAGCTGTCTTTTTCTTCTTAGCAGTTTCATCTGCATTGAAAACTTGTTGGGGCACATGACCCTTTTCCTCAATAATTTCAAGAAGCTGCAAGGGATAATCCTATGCTGCTTTATGGTCTGCTGATGCTGATTCTCCCATTAATCTCACATTATGTAAACTCGTCGAGGAGTCCTGTGGCACCTTATAGACTAACCGAAGTGTTGGAGCATAAGCTTTCGTGGGCAAAGACCCACTTCATCAGATGCATGTAGTGGAAATTTCCAGAGGCAGGTATAAATATGCAGGCCAGAATCAGGCTAGAGAGGACGAGGTGGATCCAATCAGGGAGGATGAGGCCCACTTCTAGTAGCTGATCTGGAGGTGTGAATAGCAAGAGAGGAGAAGCTGCTTTTGTTAGCTAGCCATTCACAGTCTTTGTTTAATCCTGAGTTGATTGTGTCAAACTTGAAGATGAACTGTAGCTCAGCAGTTTCTCTTTGAAGTCTGGTCTTGAAGTTTTTTTGCTGCAGGATGGCTACCTTTAGATCTGCAATTGTGTGTCCAGGAGATTGAAGTGTTCCCCACAGGATTTTGTATATTGCCATTCCTAATATCTGATTTGTGTCCATTGATTCTTTTACGTAGGGACTGTCCAGTTTGGCCGATGTATATAGCAGAGGGGCATTGTTGGCACATGATGGCATATATTACGTTAGTAGATGTGCTGGAAAATGAACCAGTGACGGTATGGCTGATCTGGTTAGATCCTGTGTTGGTGTTGCTGGTGTATATATGTGGGCAGAGTTGGCACCGAGGTTTGTTGCATGGATTGGTTCCTGAGTTAGAGTTATTATGGTGCGGTGTATAGTTGCTGGTGAGAATATGCTTCAGGTTGGCGGGTTGTCTGTGGGCGAGGACTGGCCTGCCTCCCGAGGCCTGTGAAAGTGAGGGGATCATTGTCCAGGATGGGTTGTAGCTCACTAATGATGTGTTGGAGAGGTTTTAGCTGAGGACTGTAGGTGATAGCCAGTGGTGTTCTTTGGTTTCTTTCTTGGGCTTGTCCTGTAGCAGGAGGCTTCTGGGTACACATCTGGCTCTGTTAATCTGTCTCCTCACTTCCTCGTGTGGGTATCATAGTTTACAGAATGCTTGTTGAAGATCTTGTAGGTGTAGGTCTCTGTCCGAGGGGTTGGAGCATATGCGGTTGTACCTCAGTGCTTGGCTGTAAACAATGGATCGTGTGGTGTGTCCGGGATCTTCATCATCTGGACCCATGGGAAGGAGACTCTGGAAGAATTTCACCACAATTTCAACAGCTTCCACCCCACCATCAACCTCAGCATGGACCAGTCTACACGGGAGGTCCATTTCCTGGACACCACAGTGCAAATAAGTGACGATCACATAAACACCACCCTATACCGAAAGCCTACCGACCGCTATGCTTACCTGCATGCCTCCAACTTCCATCCCAGACACACCACACGATCCATTGTTTACAGAAAAGTAAGGATCAGGCCCACCACAGGACTGGGAGGGGGAGAGGGTTGGAGCATAAACGGCAGTGCAGCTGGTGGCAGGAGGATGAATGGTACCTCCTGGGATATCAAGATCCCATCCCAAGGGTGGGAGGCAGCATGCGTGCGGCCGGTCACAAACGGTGAGCCCCGGGCAAGAATCACCAAGTGGAAAGTCCCAGTCTCATGGTGGGCCTGATCCTTATTTTCTTTTCATTTCCCTAAACTTTCTGCGGACCCCGTATAGTACCATCACAGACTCCCTAGGGATCTGTGGACCACAGGTTGGGAGCCACTGTACTAGAGCCATCAAATCAGCTACATATTTTCCAAAATAAACTCATTTGTCATTTTAATAGAATCTATGGCTCAGTTCTATCTAGTTTTGTTGGATTCGTCCATTTAAGTGAATCATGAAAACAACTCAAATGCATTCTCAAAGATCCCATGAGGGCAGTGTATGGACTTTTCCCTCATAACTAAGATTTTGTTTTTTCATTGTTCTTTCACAATGTACTGTTAGTCCCCGTTTCTCTTCAGAGTACTTTTTAATGTAAATGAGGGCAAAAAAATTCCATATGACATCTCTGCTCAGTCACGTGTTACTTGTAATCAGCCCAGACTATAGAACTTGCAAATGCCCATCTCAAATTGTCACATACCCTTTGTGTAAACATTCCTGTGCCCGATCAATATAATTTATTAAAAGTGATTCAAATAATTTCCAATTATATGTCCTAGGAATCTGCCTGAATAGACTATTGGAATTCTTTATTTTCATTTGTTTCTCATTCTCAAGCAATTTTCAATGGCGATTTTCCATTAAAAACAGGGCAGTGACCAGTGAAAACATCTGGGAGTACTCAAACTAATCTAATTTCTCTTAGGTTGTTTTACTAATAGCTAGTCAATTAGGAAGTGGTGGATCTTTTAATAATGAAATTCAACAGGATCATTTACAAGTTGCTATAGTCTCAAATTTCTTATAATTCCTTTCTTAAAGCCAAAGTATAATGAATCCAATTACTATCAACTCCACAACACAATTAACTCAGCCTTAAGAATAAGTGGCTGCAATTGATCACCTAATCTCTTCATCTCTTGGAATTCAATGTTAATCTGATAAAGGACATTTAGCATAAATTTGTGGAGAGGGAGGTCATGTCAGAATTCACCTGCATTTTAAGAGTGATTCACTGAAATGGCAAAGGAGAAATAATAATTGTAAATTGTAAAAAAAAACCCAAAAACCTTTCCTATAAAGTGAAGGGTTTACTCTCCATCAGTGCTTAGAGAATTTATCATATTTCCAATAATAATGGTAATTAATATCTTACATTGATAAAGTACCTGCTTACTTAAGGAGTCCCAAGGAACTTGAAAAACCTTGGGGTTATAATGGCTGACAGCCAAAGCTTTATTGGGGAAAGAAATGTGTTTTGCATCAAGCAATCAATAATAGCAAGAGCCAATATGCTTGTAAAGGCCATGCATTTAGTGCTTCCAGTTACATAGGGAAAGAGGAAATACCGTCATCATCCACCTATACTACTCCTTAGAGAAGAAGAGTAGTTTGTGCTTCTCTCAGTACAGGTGCAGGTCAGTGCACAAAGGAAGAGGTAAAGAATCACACCAACCAATATGCTTTAATGTGTTAAGAACTGCAAACATCATAAGGGGATACCCTACATATATTCAGGAAGTGCAGACAGACATATTATGAGTACTTTTTCAGGCACTACTCTTGGGGGTATGGAAAAGGGGTCCCTGGATTATTCACATGGTACTATCATAATTTTGTCCTGTGTACTTAATACAATTGTCCTTTATCAGCCTCTTCTTACATTAAGGTTTCATTTATAAATAATGTATGTTAATAAAATAATCAAGAGACATTTTAATAAAGGTTAAGCAATAGTTATTGATTGTCAGAGTCTAACAGATTAGTCCTTGCCAATAATAAATAATGTGTGACTATTGAATAGTCACATCTGTGGCAGAATAGTGTTTCCATTTCCTTAGGCTAGGCTGGAATATTGGTAATACAGGAAGGAATTAACTACCCTCAAACTCTCAAAGCTCAAAACTCTCAAAGCTATTCACTAGAATATCTCTCATGGGGCAGGAAATCTTCTACAAGCCCTGCTCTACACTAGGGAGTTACTTTGAAATAACTCTCCTTATTTCAAAATAGCAAGTGGAGCATCCACACTACCAAACCTGTTATTTCAGAATCATGGGCTGGTTATTTTGAGATAATAACTCCTGCTTTTCAGAAGGAATAAAGCTTATTTTGAAATTGTTATTTTAAAATAGCTTTAGTGTGGATGCTCAGTTGCTGCTATTTTGAAATAGTTATTTCAAGAGTTATTATTTCAAAATAATTTCCTACACTGCATAGTTTTTCCGGAATAACGGCCATTATTCCAGGAAAACAATACTAACGTTCACACAGCAATTGCATTATTTCAAAAGAAAATTGAAACAACGGAGGGCTTTTTCTGATGTTGGTAAACCTCATTCAATGAGGAATAGCACCTCTTCCAAAAAAGCTTTCAGAAGAGGGTGTGTGTGGATGCTCCGTGTCGAAATAGCTCCTCACCAGGCACATTCTAAAGTTATTCCTCCCCAGTACCTCCTGGGATTCTAAATTGAGATAGTGTGTCCACATTAGGGGAGCATGCCTCAGACTAATTTTGAGGCTTCCCTATAGTGTGGACGCTGTATTTCAGAATAAGCTATTCCAGAAGATGTCTTCCAGAAAAGCTTATTTCGAAAGAAGCTTGCAGTATAGATGTACCTCTAGGCTTTGTCTACACTGCAGGGTTTTTGCGGAAGAGATCTTCCGCAAAAACTTCTTGTGTAAAAGTACATCCACACCTCAAAAGCGATGTGCTTTGGCACAAGAGGAGGTCCACAGTGGACACTCTTGTGCAAGAAAGTTCTGATGGCCATCAGAGCACCTGTGCTTTTTGTGATAGGCTCTTTTTGCACAAGAAACCCCTGTTGAGCATCCACGCACACCTTTTTGCGCAAGAGCTCTTGCACAAAAAGTAGTTATGCCTTGTAGAAGAGGGTATACCTACACCGCAAAAAGCCCTCTGTTCTGGTGATTGACTGTAGATTTTCTTGCGCAAAAACACGCTTGAGGTGTGGATGCTCCACGTGTAGACATGATCCAAGAGAAAAGGAGTTTAAAAGGTCAGGAATGTTAGTATCCAGGACACCAAAGTAAAAGTGACCTTTTAGAAATAATGGAAAGGGAAATAATGGAAAAATGGTTCTTTGTAATGGTGGATTAATCCCAAAAGGTTTGGTTTATATACAAGCTTTAAATAGAACTCAAATACTTATCTGAATCTTATACAATTCCTTGGGAAGAGAAAAAATCTGAATGTTTCCAAACTATATAAGGACTTAGAAATCAATTCAATTTGACATTTAGACAAATCAAGTGTGTTCTTACATTATCTAAACTAACTTATTTTCTTAGCTTAAGGACAACAAATTGACAAGTTACTATGGAGTTGTTTCAGCAGACAGTGACAACACTCATTATCACTGGTTTACATTCTCCTAGGTATTTAACTTAACAGCTGTGGTGTTGGCGTAGCAAGCCAGATTAAAAAAAGAAAGAAAAATACAAAACAAAACAAACATATGGAGTGCCTTGCATTTTGAAAATAGGATTATTAGGTGAAGAAATTAAAAGAATTCATAGAACAATAACCAGAAAACCTGTGCAAATATTTCACCTATGTTTAACAAATTTTCAAAAAGAACAGCATCCTTGTATTTTTTTTAATACAACAGAAACAACAGAAACCAGAGAGAAGTTAAGGTGCTTATGAATCAAGTATTACTACCATCTGCCTAGTGTTTGGATGTAAAATTTTAAAAATGCCACAGAAGTACCTGTAAGACTCTGAAGTCTATCCTTCTATTTGTCATTTTGTCTTGTCAAGTTGTATGGCAGTAGGCAAGTACTCACTATGGACACACCATCATTCATATGCCTGAATTCCAGAAGGAATGGCCATGACAAGGGAAATGATATCAACAATAACTGGGTTTCTCAGGTTTGTATTATGATGAAAGTTCAGCCAGATGGGTTACATATAATTCAGGTAAAGATCAGCTGTGATTGAGGCATAGAAGATCTGTATAGGGAAGAAATGGATTAATGCCAACAAACTGCTTGAGATAGTAACCAACTGGAACCAAGCAAGCTTGAATTGAAGTGAAAGGGGGAAAAAAGAATAGAATCTGTTATGAGTGATTCAAACAGATTTTCATTACAACAGAAACTTATTGAAATTAGAAACAAATTGCCAATTGGGTAACATTAGAAGCAAGTAGTTTAAATAAGTTTGAGATGGAACTTGACAAGTTTTAGAACAAGGAGACTGTGTAGGCAGTGACTTAATTGTTGTTCATATTGATACATTTCTGAGTGTCTTCAGTTAAATATGTCCCCCCTCTTCCTTCATTCATACCAATGACAACAGTCTTTGTTCCAGATGATGACTGTTTTCATGCTGATAATGGTGCTTCCAGAATCTTATTCTACTAGAATGTATATCTATTTTAATAGATACTTTAGAAGATACTTTCAGAATATTATTAATAAATATGCACAAATAGGGCATGCATGAACTTGATGAATTTTTGTGCTTATGAAAGTGGAAGACTGAAAGCACTAGCTAAATATAATTAGAGTAAGGCATGACTGTATATATATTTATCAATGTATCAGTGACCCTCAATCCTTATCTAAAACAAAACAATTCTGCCATTTTTTCAGGGCTGTTATCACTATCAGAAACATTAAACTTTGTGTTTAAATTTATTCCAAAACCATGCTCTGGCTTTCAACCAAAGACATCTGTAACTTCCATCTTATTCAAAATTGGACATACACTTTAATAAATGTATAGGATGTTGGTTGCCGAAGTGGTAACATATCAAAAGAATCAGCATGATTAGAATGAATTTCAAGCATATGATTATATGGTTTGTTTAGAGAAAACAAAAAAAAATCTCCCCTCTTTAAGGTCAAGCCAGATAAAAAGCCTTTCTCAAGGTAGTTCAAATGTGAAATTAAGGGATTTTTTTCGTCCATAGTACCTAGAGAACAACTGAAACTCCCAGGGTATGTCTACACTTGCCCCCTAGTTCGAACTAGGGAGGCAAATGAAGCATACCAAAGTTGCTAATGAAGTGCGGGATTTAAATATCCCGTGCTTGATTATCATATTTGCGGCCAGTCGCCATTTTAAAGAGCCGGTAGCCCGAATTAACTCGCCGCGTGTAGACACGGTAGTCCGATCCAAAACCCTTCCTCGAATTAACTGTTACTCCTCATTGCACAAGGGTAACGGTTAATTCGTGGAAGGGTTTTTTCATCACAGTGAGTTAATTCGCCACCGGCTTTAAAATGGCGACACGCAAATATGATAATCAACGGATATTTAAATCCCGTGCTTCATTAGCAACTTTGGTATGCTTCATTTGCCTCCCTTGTTCGAACTAGGGGGCAAGTGTAGACATACCCCCTGTTACTCTCTATCTAGCTTTCCTGACTCCTTCTCTCTGGTCTATATAACTTTTTTGAGGAGGTGTGACTTTGCTGGATTTCTCCTTAATGATCCTGATGAGCCATTAACCTTCATTAGTAGATTGCTTGCAGTCAAGTGGACAGGTGTTTCTACTCCACTGAAAACCTGGCAAGCTCTTCCAGGAACATCATGCTGTTTGGACAAGGTTTTAATTCTATTACCACCAATATTTTCTATGGGACTTATCACAAACTCTTCTTTCAGAATGGCCTGGTAGTTCCAGTGAGCAGAATTCACCTCCCAAAAATTGTGATCAGCTTTTCCTTGTAGCTTCTTGGCTTAATGTAAAACCAAAGCAGACATGTGTTGTATCACATTGCGGACATGTTTGCCTGTTTATGGCATGATTATTACTGACCACTGCTGATAGATTCATTTAGTGGATCATACCTCTCCATTACCTAAATACTATACTTTATGCAATGTTGTGCTGCCTATGTACCAGAATGGGGTCCCTGAGAAATGTTTCCTAGGTTTGCTTATGAAACCAAGATATCAAAAGATACAACAAAGACAAACAAAAACCCTTCTCTTCTGAAGTATGTAATAAGTCCTATGGGAGAGTCATCCTTGGCAGTAAAGCATAACTGCAAAAACCTGATGAACTGCAGCTGGTCAATAGAGATTGAGAAATCATTTAAACCTTTACCTTTGAGTTAGTGGCAGAATTTTACAAAATAATTCTTCCTAATACCCTTTAATAGTCATCAATAAATTTGGAGCAGGGAACTTCTTAAATTTTAATTTTCTTTCACAGACAATGGAATCTTCAAAATATAGAAATGACCAAGGGGCAAATGTAGACTTTCCTATTTAAAAAAACTATAGAAGAGAAAGAGGTAAATCAGACAGGATTCTTAAAAGTCAGTGTCATTTGCATCTTAACACTCCACAGATCTATTCTGATACCCTGATTCTGTAACACTTCTCACTTTGAATAGCATGCACTAAAGCCAGTACTCCAATTTGGGGCTTGTACTGAGATCAATGGCAGCCAAACTCAGTCCAAAAACAGTTATAATTATGGGTCCATATTCATACTTAGATTAACATTAATTGTGCATGGAGAAGTGGCATAGAGCTTAACTACATTTCACAAATTGGTCAAAGGAGACTGCTGCCTTTAGCCTGTGGTTAAAGACCTCAGTTGCAAGACCCAATTCTATTCCCCTCTCTGCCTGATACTGGGTGGAGATTTGAATTTCTGTCTCCTGAAAGAGTACACTAGATAGAGCTATAAGGTAGGCTGATTTAGGAAACTCTTCATTTGAAGCTATTCAAATGCTTCATAGAATACTTGAATAGTCACCGATGCAGCAAGCAAATAAGAGCTGGATGCTGCAGATTTATAGTTAGGGCATATTGCTTTAATGTGGGAGATGTATGTACAAATCTATTCCTGGATTCTTAGTTATTTATATATTGAACTTCATTGCTTCATACTTCAAAAGTGTTCAGCAAGCCAGGCCTGTTATACTTAAAATGGGGTTAAAGCACAGCTCGCCCTGTAATTGTGATATAAAGCAATTGGGCGCTACCCAGACTAAGAACTTTTGAAAATTTCACTAGGCTCCTCTTCTCATTTTAGGTACCTAAATACAGTATGTTGAAAATGTGTCTCCACAGCCTCTTGTAAGGAGTTTATAAAATTTGACCCTTTGGGTGTGTCTAGACTACGTCCCTCTTTCAACAGAGGAATGTAAATTAGACAGTTCAAAATTGCAAATGAAGCTGGGATTTGAATTTCCTGAGCTTCACTTGCATAATCGCATTGTTACCCTTGGAACGTGGTAACGATTAATTTAATTATTTCTAATTAGCATACAGGCTGACTTATAAGATGTTAAAGTTCCAAGTCCCAGAAGACGGGATCGCCTGAGGCCTTATCTATTCACCGGCTGGTTTTTTCCCCAATAAAAGACGGAGACAATGTTTAGGGCCAAACCATATATTGTAAGGATTTAAAAATTATTAACAGGTAAATAAACAACTATGTCCACCCTATCCCCGAAGAAAAGATGAAAGAAAGTCCCCGATACAGAATATATACATTACACACATCCACGGGTAGGTAAACCATGAAGGTGCTCACGACCTCAATGGTTTGGCTCGACCAGAGCCGCCCCGAAGGAGCAGTGAGGAGTTCCCTCGCTGTCCCTGGTCTCTCCAATCACTGGTCTGCGATGCTAGGTCAACTGAGGATGAGGCGAAGGCCTTGCGCTCTCCGACCACGGTCCCGGAAGTCTCTGGCAGTGCCCTAGCCACAGCTATACTACACCCGAGAATTCTCCACGAGTGGTAAGCCGCTAGGCCAATGTCAATAACACATACCCTATTCAATCATTTCACTCACTCACACAAACTAACGGGGAAGACAGACAAACATCCACACCTATGGATCTACGAACAAATTCTATGAGGATGGACGAAGAACACGAGTGAAGGGGTGAGGAGGCTTTTATAGGCTCTTAGGCGGGAAAGTTCTACAGAGGGTGGGGTGTACACTTTTTGGTGTTGGGTGCACATATTTCAGTGCCTAGTGCAACATTTTAGGGTTGAGTGCACAGATTTAGGGCCGTGTGCACAGCCAATTAGAACCGTGTGCAAAGGTAAATTCAAAGAGGTGGGAATTCTAAAAGGCAGTTGGTGACTTAGTTCGGACTAATTTCCTTAGTCCGGACCAACCCTGTGGACTAAGTTTCTAGTTCGACATAACCCCTCCTGATTCGAACTATCCCATGGACTTACTTTAGTTCGGCTTCTTAACTCGAACTAACCCTGTTCTCCTTCACCTCCTTTCCTCATAATTCACTCATTAATTAACATTTTCTTAACTAATTTATAATATAATCATAAACACCAAACTGAGGTAACAGCATCATGGCACTCTTTCGAAAAAGCACTATTTCGAAAGTGAAACCTGAGGTTTACAGGATCTTTCGAAAAAGGCTTCTATTTTCAAAAGAACTGCGTCTAGACTGTGGTTTCACTTTCGAAATAGTGCTTATGCAAATGAAGCACGGGAAATTCAAATCCCGGCTTCATTTGCAATTTTGATGTGTCTAATTTACATTCCTCTGTGGACAGAGAGATGTAGTCTAGACATACCTCTAAGGACCAAAGGTCAGATGTTTCACCTGGATTTTGCTTACAGGAAGGAATCATCAGCTGGGATACAGTCAAGGAGGGTCTCCAAGAAACCTCATGCTACTAAGTACTGAAGATTTGAATCTGCAGCGTTTGGAGTCAAGTTCCAGTTCTCAATAGCTGCTAGCAGACCTAGTAATGTTATTTGTGTATGACTCAGTACAGTATGTGTAGACAATAGATTGTTTCCAAGCACCGATTCTAGAAAATATCAAGGAGTAGGGCATATATAGTGAATGACTATGACATTGATTGTTTTCAGTCCTATATCTAGTATTTACTACAGCTTCGCCTATAACAGGGATCATTCTCAAGGAGGTTGCCTATTTGTCTCTCTATCATGATGAATTTGTCTTTCTACCATGAGTCTTTTTGTTTCTCTTAAATATGCAATTATATTACAGCAAAATAAGATTTAAAAAACCAACAAAACCCCCAAAGGTTGCACTTACTTTATTTTTAACAGCTAAGGGTGGTTGAAAAATAGGTGTTTTCCCATGAAAATATTTTAAAAATATTAAACATTTTCATTTTGTACAAAATCCCCCGCCCCCACACACACACATTTACATATAAATT
Source organism: Rafetus swinhoei (assembly GCA_019425775.1). Classification (NCBI taxonomy): domain Eukaryota; kingdom Metazoa; phylum Chordata; order Testudines; family Trionychidae; genus Rafetus; species Rafetus swinhoei. The sequence goes on from CM033427.1 coordinate 65,852,210, forward strand.
GGAAAAAAATTGAAAAAACAATGCTTTTTACCACCTCTAATAATAACTGATTAAAATGACAATGAGTAATTTGGCAAAGTTGTCACCTGAAGAACATTTACAGTACTAACAAATTGTTAGCTACAAGTTCTTAGCTATAACTCCAGTATGTACTTAGGAAATCCATGAGAGTATTAGACATAAAATCAACAATCAACACGGTGTCTGCCGTTGTTAAGAGCCTATCTCAGCAATGGGCTGTTGAGTAATATCCATGAGCTAAATTTTGACTGAATTATAGGTAGGAGATATTCTGATCACATACTCAACTACCACAATATTCATGCTGAGTGGTATTTTATGTTTTGATTCACTTACCCCGGCATGCAAATACTTGAATGTCTCAGGTTTCCTAGGTGAATGAAGCCAACATTAGTAGTTTCATACAGCTCTGTTCATTACAATCCTTGAAACTGTCTGAATCATGCCTGATATTTTCCTGAAACAAAAGACAGAACTATGTAGCACTTTAAAGACTAACAAGATGGTTTATTAGGTGATGAGCTTTCGTGGGCCAGACCCACTTCCTCAGATCAATATGTGGAAGAAAATTGGCACAACCATATATACCAAAGTGATACAATCAAAAAAATGAACAAAATGAAAAAACCAAAAAAATGATACCATCTTGTTAGACTTTAAAGTGCTACATAGTTCTGTCTTTTGTTTCAGCTACACCAGACTAACACGGCTGCATCTCTATCACTATGATATTTTCCTGTGTTTCTTATTCCTTCATTAGAATTTGCCTGCATACTCTCAGAGCTTTATTTTGCTGCTGCTTTTGTGCAATGGAAGGGCAATACACTTCCAGTCCTTTAGATACACTTTCCATAGTATCTTTGTCTTTGTAAAATGATGGAAAATGTCAAAATGCCATTCAGTTAACTAGTAAACCATTGGAACAGTATGTCTAACACCAGGTGCTTTATTGTTCCTCATTTCCAGAGATGCTGTTTCACCTTTTCATTGTTTTGTGGAAAAAATATTCTTGGTTAGAGTCCCTATGTTCCATCTGCTAAATGCTTTTTGGTCATCATTTTGTATTATTTTGCCATTCCAGGATTAATATATTCTCTAAGGATAGTGTGTTTTCCAATTCTCCATGATACCCTCCTTGGATATGATAATGTTTCCATTACAATTTCTTAACAGGTTCAAAACACAGTATCTTATTATTTTTTCATTTATTGCTGCTTTTATTTTCGTTCAAAGCTGACATTCACTTCAATTACCTTCCGAAACATTTGTGATTTTCTCTCATATCACTTAGTCAGATAGTAGACCAATTCCTTCCCTATTATAGCTATAACACTTGTAGATTATTTGGTTTTAACACAACTAGTAGTTCAATGTCTTGTACCACTTCAGCACCCAAGCTCTTACTGTTATCATTATAGGTTCAGATTTTTAGGGGATTCTTTTATGAATCCATTTGGAATTGATTTTTCCCCTCATTCATTATTCCATGAAGTAAATGTGTTTATTTTTCATCAATAAAGATTTAATTTTCCAACCTCTTTTTGAAGTCATTCTCATTATGATTAGGATCATACAATACTAGTATCTAACTTCATATGGATACTCAACTTGCATTGTTTCTGCTTTGGGCTATATGGCTAATTTTTCTGTGTTTCGGAACAATTAATTATGCAATATTATTTCTAGCAGTATTATATTTTCCTACCCTTCTTGACTTGCCTATCACAGCGAGCTGTTAACCTTTCCTTTCTAATGATTGTTGTAACTGTTAGGTTTGTTTGGAGACATCTCAAAGAACTCCATGTCACATTATTTTCCAAACCTGCATTGGTAATTGTCATGTCTTTTCATCAATACTAGGAAAATGGTACATCTCCAGGGGATTGCCTCATAGCTATGTTTTTCTGTAATTAAAAATCATAATTATTACTAGGTCTGGTTGGATATTATTGGAATTCAGTTGAAAAATGGGAGGTGGAGCATACAAAAGAACTATTTGCCCTATTTTTGACCAGCTTTTATTCTGACCTCTGTTATTTAAGATAATCAATTCTTGCATATACTGAAAAAGTGCAAACATTTACTCACATTTGTGCATTTGAATGGTTGTTCAGCCCCCCAGATAGTGACAAATTCGCAAATTGACTGTACTAGTTTCATTCTGTGCGAGCATGTTTTCACACAACTTAAATCCCTGGGCAACATTTCACTTCATAAGTACCCTTTGTTTAAACAAACAAACAAATAAATAAATAAATCTGTTGCTTGAAATCATACAGGCTGATCTTTTCGTCAAGGCCACAACTTCCTGTTTTTGGAATAGTTACTGTCTCAGATAGTTTCTATTTGCATTTCTTCCTGTTCCCAAACAAAAATGAAATTATATACTTGTATGAAATCTGTCTCCTTTTTCTTAAGATATGCCATGTGTGCCAAATGTGGTTAATATCGTATCTTATTTTGGATGTTCTCAATAGTACATTTTCATTCTCTGATAATAATAAGGGTAGAGTAGCGTACAGTATTTCAAATGTTATTTCACTAGTGCTTAAAATTAACTTCAGTTGATTTAAATCCATTCCGAAGCCTCAAGATATTGTTTCTCTTTTTTTCCTGCCTGCTAACATAAATGCGAGCTTTTTTTATCTGTCCTGTGTTCGTCATTCATTTTCTTACATTGCACTTTGTTTGTGGTGTAATTCCTAAAATTACTTGGGGAATCAAATCTCATTACCTTCTTATACTTCTCTAGTTTAACTGCACTATGTTTACCTTGCATGAACTAAAAATGTCTCCCAAAATAAAATTCATTGTTGCAATTGTTTTTAATTCACTTATGATCATCAAAAAAAATCAGTCATCTCTGAAATTACAGAGACAGGAATGGGCATTGCCCGTACCTTATTCCTGTACACTCATCCTCCACCCTGATCTGTTAGCAGTTTAGATTTTTTTCCCTGTGAACTGATTTTAAATTAATCATGCCAGCACTAATTTATGTCAGACTTTATTGTTGCTAGATTATTGTGTGGTATACTAAATACAGTATAGACATTGTTATTAAATTATACATTACAAAATGTTAATTGTCTTTTATTAATATGCTTACTATCATCCACTCAACTAACATCTGACTTACATATGTCTAGTAAACTTTCCCTTGATTCCTTCCTTGAATGTAGGACTACTCATATCCTAGAGAAGCATATGAAGGTAAAGAGATTGGAGCCCCCCCAAAAGTCCTTTGTAAGACATTGAAATTCTTTACCAGACACTGCTTTATTTTCCCTTGCTAGTTCCTTTAGGATCTGGGAATGAAATTTATCTGGACTTGGTATTTTGTCACCTTTTCATAATTCCATTTGCCTGTTTGTTTACTCTGGTGCAATTACAAGACCTTGATACTGTGATGTCAGGACATCTATAACTACCATATTGCTTGGTTCTTATATATGAAGGATGTAGTGTTGTGAATGAAAAAAAATAAACAAAGCAGAAGTCAATAATGGTAAGAACATAAGAACATAAGAATGGCCGTACTGGGTCAGACCAAAGGTCCATCTAGACCAGTAGCCTGTCTGCTGACAGTGGCCAGCACCAGGTGCCCCAGAGGGGGTGGACCGAAGACAATGATCAAGCGATTTGTCTCCTGCCATCCTTCTCCAGCCTCTGACAAACAGAGGCCAGGGACACCATTTCTATCCGCTGGCTAATAGTCTTTTATGGACCTAACCTCCATGAAATTATCTAGCTTCTCTTTAAACTCTGTTATAGTGCTAGCCTTCACAGCCTCCTCTGGCAAGGAGTTCCACAGGTTGACTACGCGCTGTGTGAAGAAGAACTTTCTTTTATTAGTTTTAAACCTGCTACCCATTAATTTCATTTGGTGTCCTTTAGTTCTTCTATTATGGGAACTAATAAATAACTTTTCTTTATCCGCCCTCTCCACACCACTCATGATTTTATACACCTCTATCATATCTCCCCTTAGTCTCCTCTTTTCAAAACTGAAAAGTCCCAGTCGCTTTAACCTTTCTTCATATGGGACCCGTTCCAAACCCCTAATCATTTTAGTTACCCTTTTCTGAACCCTTTCTAAGGCCAAAATATCTTTTTTGAGGTGAGGAGACCACATCTGTACACAGTATTCACAGTATCCATAGTTTTATACAGGGGCAGTAAGATATTCTGTGTCTTATTTTCTATCCCTTTCTTAATAATTCCTAGCATCCTATTTGCCTTTTTGACCGCCGCTGCACACTGTGTGGAAGTTTTCAGAGAACTATCCATGATAACTCCAAGATCTCTTTCCTGATGTGTCATAGCCAAATTAGCCCCCATCATACTGTATGTATAGTTGTGGTTGTTTTTTCCAACGTGCATTACTTTACACTTATCCACATTAAATTTCATTTGCCATTTTGTTGCCCAATCACTCACATTGGTGAGATCTTTTGAAGTTCTTCACAGTCTGCTTCTGTCTTGACTATCTTAAACAGTTTAGTATCATCCGCAAACTTTACCACCTCACTGCTTACCCTTTCTCCAGATCATTTATGAATAAGTTGAACAGGATTGGTCCCAGGACTGACCCTTGGGGACACCACTAGTTACCCCTCTCCATTCTGAAAATTTACCATTTATTCCTACCCTTTGTTTCCTGTCTTTAACCAGTTCTCAATCCATGAAAGGACCTTCCTCTTATCCCATGGCCATGTAATTTACACAAGAGCCTTTGGTGAGGGACCTTGTCAAAGGCTTTCTGAAAATCTAAGTATACTATATCTACTGGATCCCCTTGTCTGCATGTTTGTTAACCCTTCAAAGAACTCTAATAGATTAGTAAGACATGATTTCCTTTACAGAAACCATGTTGACTTTTGTCCAACAAATTATGTTCTTCTACGTGCCTGACAATTTTATTCTTTACTATTGTTTCACTAATTTGCCCGGTACTGAAGTTAGACTTACCGGTCTGTAATTGCCAGGATCGCTCTAGAGCCCTTTTTAAATATTGGTGTCACATTAGCTACCTTCCAGTCATTAGGTACGGAAGCCGATTTAAAGGATAGGTTACAAACCACAGATAATAGTTCAGCAATTTCCCATTTGAGTTCTTTTAGAACCCTTGGATGAATGCCATCCGGTCCCGGTGATTTGTTAACATTAAGTTTTTCTATTTGTTCCAAAACCTCCTCTAATGACACATCAATCCGGGACAGTTCCTCAGATTCATCACTCACAAAGGACGGTGCAGATTTGGGAATCTCCTAACATCCTCAGCCGTGAAGACTGAAGCAAAGAAATCATTTAGTTTCTCTGCAATGGCTTTATCGCCCTTGATTGCTCCTTTTATATCTCGATCGTCTAGGGACCCACAGGTTTTTTAGCAGGCTTCCTGCTTCTAATGTACTTAAAAACATTTTGTTATTTCTTTTGAGTTTTTGGCTAGCTGTTCCTCAAAATCTTTTTGCTTTTCTTATTACATTTTTACACTTGATTTGACAGTGTTTATGTTCCTTTCTATTTATCTCACTAGGATTGACTTCCACTTCTTGAAAAGATGCCTTTTGTCCTCACTGCTTCTTTTACATGGTGGTTAAGCCACGGTGACTCTTTTTTAGGTCTCTTCCTATGTTTTTTAATTTGGGGTATACATTTAAGTTGGACCTCTATTATGGTGTCTTTAAAAAGTTTCCATGCAGCTTGCAAGGCTCTAGTCACTGTGCCTTTTAATTTCTGTTTAACTAACCTCCTCATTTTTGTGTAATTCCCTTTTGAAATTAAATGCCAGGGTGCTGGACTGCTGAGGTGTTCTTCCCACCACAGGAATGTTAAATGTTATTATATTATGGTCACTATTCCCAAGTCCTGTAATGGTTATCTCCTGACCTGATCCTGCACTCCACTCAGGACTAAATCGAGAATTGCCTCTCCCTTGTGGGTTCCTGTACCAGCTGCTCCAAGAAGCAGTCATTTAAGCCATTGAGAAATTTTATCTCTGCTTCTCTTCCTGAGGTGACATGTACCCAATCAATATGGGGATAATTAAAATCCCCCATTATTATAGAGTTCTTTATTTTGGTAGCCTCTCTAATCTCCCTCAGCATTTCAATGTCAGTGTCACTGTCCTGGCCAGGTGGTCAATAATATATCCCTACTGCTAAATTCTTATTATTGGAGCATGGAATTACTATCCATAGTGATTCTGTTGAACATGTTGATTCATTTAATATTTTTATTTCATTTGATTCTACATTATCTTTCACATACAGTACCACTCCGCCACCCACACAGCCTGCTCTATCCTTCCGACATATTTTATATCCCGGTATGATTGTGTCCCACAGATTTTCTTCATTCCACCAGGTTTCAGTAATGCGTATTATGTCAATCTCCTCCTTTAATACGAGGTACTCTAGTTCACCCATCTTATTAGTCAGACTCCTAGCATTTGTGTAGAAGCACTTTAAAAATTTGCCACTGTTTATTTGTCTGCCCTTCCCTGATGCATTGGATTCCTTTATATGCAGTTGTTTGTCTGTTCTGGCCCATGGTTTGTCCTCTCACCTCCTCTCTTTCTGATTACAACTTAGAGAATCTCTATCAATGGATTCTCCTGTAAGAGAAGTCTCCATCCAATTTATGTGCTTCTCCGCACCAATCGGCTTTCCCCCATCTACGGCCTTTTTAATGTTTAGTGCCAGCAGTCTGGTTCCACCCTGGTTTAGGTGGAGCCCATCCTTCCTGTATAGGCTCCCCCTCTCCCAAAAGTGTCCCCAGTTCCTAATAAATCTAAACCCCTCTTCCCTACACCATCGTCTCATCCACACATTGAGACTCTGAAGCTCTGCCTGCCTACCTGGCCCTGCGCGTGGAACTGGAAGCATTTCCAAGAATGCCACCATAGAGGTCCTGAATTTCAGTCTCTTTCCTAGCAACCTAAATTTGGCCTCCAGGACATCTCTCCTACCCTTCCCTATGTCATTGGTACCTACATGTACCACGACCTCTGGCTCCTCCCCAGCACTACACATAAGTCTATCTAGATGCCTCGAGAGATCCGCAACCTTCGCACCAGGCAGGCAAGAAACCATACGGTTCTCCCGGTCATCACAAACCCAACTATCTATGTTTCTAAAGATCGAATCACCCACTACTAACACCTGCCTCTTCCTAACACCTGGCGTTCCCTCCCCCTCAGTGGTATCCTCAGTGCAAGAGGATACCGCAACATTCTTTGGAAGGAGGGTCCCAACTGTGGGATGGTTTCTCTCTGCTCCCATTGAATGCTCTGTTCCCTTGAGACTTTCATCCTCCTTAAGAGCACTGGGGCTCTCAGACTGGAGGTGGGACAGTACTACAGTGTCCCAAAAAGTCTCATCAACATAGTTCTCTGCCTCCTTTAGCTCCTCCAGTTCAGCCACCCTGGCCTCCAAAGCCCGATCTCGGACTCTGAGGGTCAGGAGCTCCTTGCCACGGGTGCACACATACGCCACCCACCCACAGGGCAGGTAATCATACATGTTACACTTGACGCAATAAACAGGATAGCCCCCACTCTGCTGCTGGGCTTCTGTCTCCATTTTTCTTATGAATAAGTTTAATTATAAACTGGGCTTCTTTTTAAATGTATGGAATATAGATTATTATAAAAGTTATGTTTAAAAAAGGTCAGAAGTAACTAGCGCCCTCAAACCTCCCCTTCTAAACTCCCTCCCTCTCAAAACTCACTGTTAGCTGTTCCTGTTCGCAAGATCCCTGGTCGCTGACTCACAGCTTTATAAAGCCTTGGTAGCTCCTCCCCCTGACTAAGGCTCAGCCAATTAACAGAGGCTTCTAGATTTCAAACCTTTAGAAGCTCACAGAACATGCTCCTTCAAACAAACAAACCAACCAAACAGACAAACACAAGCTCAGCACACAGCAAGTAACCCCCGCACACACAAACACACACTACAGACAGCCACTTACCTGGTGTCCACCTCTCATTGCAAGACATAGTTGAGAAGGTGGAAGCTTAGTGTGAAAGGATCGTATTTTAAATTACAAAGTTTTTCTTGAAATCACTATTTGAGAACTTCCATTTCTGTTTTGTTTCTGTGAACTTGTTACCTGACCTGTTACCACAACTATCTTAATGTTATGTGAACAAGCCAGCTTTGTAAAAAATGGTCTGTTTTGCTTTATCCATAAGGCCCTGTTGAAAATACAGCCAAAATGCAAACTTGAAATTCATTGGCTAACAAAGTGACTTTGGCAGCAGGCATTTCTATGGCTTGAACAGGGACTGATTATAACCTTTCTCTTTGTCTCTAACTTTCATGTCAAGCTTTATTTTCTCAAATCTTGCAAAGAATATTGTTACATAAGTTCTGATTTATCAGTATCACTGTAGATAACATGATACTAGAAGGTGACACTGCCACAATCCAGATAAGAAAGAATCTGATGAGCTAGATCTTGTTCCCCTACTAAATTCAGCTCCCATCTGACCTGTACATTTTACAACACATAAAACAGGGAAAATAAGGCTGTACTCTACTATTTTATTTCTCCATAAAATGAAATTTAACTTCTATGAAAAAAGAAGCATGAACATTGCCTATAATGATAAAATACTAAATTTCATTTAGTGTACGTCTTGATCAACATGCACTGTTTCATAAACAATTATGGGAATATGATATTTAACTTTAGCAAAAGGTAAGAAAAATAACTACTTTAGGAGAAAAAATCATAAATGGGAATAGCACCAAAGGTTCAAAATATATAAGAAAGCAATCAGAATAATGAATATAGTAAATAAAGCCATAAGTTCCATACTTGCGATCTTATTAGAAACAGGAGGGTTGCCGAAAACAGAGTTTGACCCTTTATGTCCTGAATTTGTAAAATATAAATTTGATCCTTCAGTCTGAGAGTTACTGTGACTCACCTGATTATTACTGCTTTTTCTGTTAATTGTGCCCAAACAGAAGTGTCCAAGGCAATTCTCATACTTCAGATCAAGATTTAATTGGATGTATAGAATACAGTAAATCTTTGGGACCCTGCAGGTACCCCTCAAGCATTTAAGGGTTAAACTTTTATTAAATTTGAAACAGAACTGTTAGCACTCTTTGCTTTAATTTATTTTTTCAATGTCATGCTGCTTGTAATTTTGAATAACTGCTTTTATCTGCTGTGAGGAACAGTAACCACTGAGCACTGTGTTTTTGCTCAGATTCTATTTGTTGTTATGGAAACAGCATCTTTATTAAGCTTCCTGCTGTAGAACTGCTGTATAAGACATTACTTAAAATGTTCAACAGCAAAAGCAGAAGGATAAAATGAATTCAAACAATACTGGGACTGATTATTACTGGTGAATACCCCTGAAGATGTTTTAAGATGAAAAATGTACATAATGATTACTGGACACCACTTTCAACTTTCTAAATTGATATATTTTGTCACATTATTCCATTACTAGATTTTTTTTTATTGGAGGGAAGCTAAAAAAATGCCTCTCCAATTTTATGGGGTTCAAATTGCTTCAGATTATTTAAGAGCACAGTTTTGGCAGGGTGTAGGACTGTATGCAAGTAAGCAAAGCATGAAACTGATGTGCTCAGGAGAACATGCTGTGATGTGTTAGTAACACCAAAATCTCTTTGACTAGTGGGAGTTCAGAGCACTCAGAACTTTGTAGGAGGTGCCTGGTATCTGTCATGAGCCTGGCATAAAGAGCAGAATGTAATTTCCAGTTGAATTGAATATAATGTAATGGTTTTGTTGGGCAAAAATAACTTTGTATTAATAGGAGGCCAAATCCTCAAGTTCATACCCAATTTTCTACTCAGAATATAAAAATGGATATACTGGGTCACATCAAAGATCCATCTAGCCTAGTATCCAGTCTTTCAACAGTGGCCAATGCCAGGTGCCTGAGAAGGAATGAACAGACAGGTAATCATCAAGCGATCCATTCCCTCTCGCTCATTCCAAGTTCCTGGCAAATGGAGGCTAGGGACACCTTCCATGCCCATCCTGTCTAGCATAATATTCATAATTTTATAGATCTGTCATATTCCCCTTTTGTCATATCTTTTCAAAACTGAAAAGTACTTGTCTTATTAAGGTCTTCTCACACTCAAGCCATTCCATCCCCCTAATCATTTTATTGCCCTTTTCTTAACCTTTTCCAATATACCTTTTCTGAGATGGGATGACCACATCCATGGCATAGCATGGATTTATATAGAGACAATAAGACATTTTCTGTTTTGTTATCTAGCCCTTTCTTAATTATTCTCAGCATTCTGTTTGCTTTTTTTGACTGCTGCTGTACATTGAGGGGATGTTTTTAAAGAACCTTCTCAAAGATCTCTTTCTTGAGTGGTAACAGCAAATTTAAAACCCATTATTATATATATATATTTGGGATTCAGTTTTCCAATATGCATTGTTTTGTATTTATCAACAATGAATTTCATCTGCCAGTTTTATGAGATCCTTTTGAATGTCTTAGCAGTCTGCCTGCAACTTAACTATTTTGACTATTTTTATATTATCTGCAAATTCTGTCACCTCACTGTTTACCTCTTTTTCCAGATCATATAGGCTACATCTACACAGCAGTGCTATTTCAGGATACCAGAGGTATCCCAAAATAGCGATCTCACATCTTAACAGTGCACCCATTATTTTGAAATGTAACATGCTTGCTATTCCGATGTCCCTGTAAAACCAATTCCACGAAGAGTAGGAGACATTTCAGAATATTGGGTTATTTTGAAATGTGAGTAGCTCAAATTATGTAGCGTATTTTGAGCTACAACACATGTTGACTAGTACTGGTCCTGGAACAAATCCCAGGGGGACACCACTAGTTACCTCTATCCATTCTGAAAACTGACCACTTATTCTTACCCTTTGTTTCCTACCTTTTAATCAGTTACTAATCCATATGAGAACCTTCCTTCTCATCCCATGTCAGCTTACGAGCCTTAGGTGAGGAACCTTGTCAAAGGCTTTCTGAAAATCTAAGTATACTATATCTACTGGATCCCCCTTGTCCACGTGCATGTTAACCCCTTCAAAGAATTCAAGTAGGTTTATGAGACATGATTTCCCTTTACAAAAACTATGTTGACTCTTCCCCAATAAATTATGATTATCTATAAGTCTGAATAAATTTAAAAAACAACAAATGGTCTGGTAGCACTTTATAGACTAACAAAACATGTAGATGATATCATGAGCTTTCGAGGGCACAGCCCACTTCTTCAGATGACTGAAGCCTATAAGTCTGAAAGTATTGTTCTTTACTATATTTTCAACCAGTTTGCCCAAAACTAAAGTTAGGCTTACCAGTCTGTAATTGCCATGATCACCTCTGGAGCCCTTTTAAAAAAAATTGGCATCACATTAGCTTTCTTCCAATCATTTGGTACAGAAGCTGATTGAAATGATTGGTCTCAGACTACAGTTAGTAGTTCTGCAATTCCTTATTTGAGTTCCCTCAGAATCTTGGGTGAATAGTATCTAGTCCTGGCGACTTATTACTATTTAATTTACTAATTCATTTCAAACCCTCCTTTAATGACACCTCAATCTGGGACAGTTCCTCAAATTTGTCATCTAGAAAGAATGGCTCAGGTCCCTCATAACTTCAGACATGAAGACCGATGGAAAGAATTCATTTATTTTCTCCACAACATCGTTATCATCCTTGAGTGCCCCTTTAGCATCTCAATTGTCCAGTGGCCCAACTGGTTGTTTCTCAAGCATCCTGCTTCTGATGTTCTTTAAAAAATGCTATTACTTTTTAAATTTTTGGCTAGCTGTTCTTGACATTCATTTTTTGGCAATCCTAATTATATGTTTACACTTCATTTGCCAGAGTTTATTCTCCTTTCTATTTTCCTCACTTGTATATAACTTCCAATTTCTAAACAATGCCTTTTTGCCTCTCATTGCTTCTTTTGCATTGTGGTTTAATCCCTGTGGCACTTTTCTGGTTTTATTTTAATGCTTTTTAAAATTTGGGATATATATTTAAGTTGAGCTTCTATTATGGTATCTTTAAAAAGTTTCCATGCAGCTTGCAGGGATTTCACTTTTGGCACTATATGTACCTTTTAATTTCTGTTTAACTAACCTCCTCATTTTTGTTAAGTTCCCTTTCTGAAATAAAATACTACAGTGTTGGGTTGTTGTGGTGTTTCTTCTGGCCTGGGGATATTAAATTTAATTTATATTATGGTCACTAATAAAATGTTAATACCAAGCAGTCCAGCTATATTCACCTGTTAGACTAGATCCTGTGCTCCACTTAGGACTAAAGTATATCACTTTGTCCATGGTATTCTTGATTAATATGGCCCCAATTCAATGAAACACTTAAGCATGCTCTTACAAAGATAAGCATATGCTTAAGTTTCACTGAAGACATACCTTTGCTTATTTTTCATTTAAGTTACACATCACGATTATGTGCACTGTTAAACTGGGATTTCTAATGGGAGTTATGCCTGAGAAAGAAATGAGAGATTAAAGAATTCAAAATTTTATCTAAGGTTAATTTAGCAATACTTTTTTTTTTTTGATCTGACAATATATAAGGTAAAATCTTCCTGGCTGTATTTTGTCTGCATTCAGGTAAAAGTCACACTGATGTGTATTGCAAAGGTTATTTCTTTTCAGAAAAAGAGAAATTGAATGTGGTCACTGTCATCCTTCATTATTAATACACAAGGCATGACTCAGACCTGGAGAGCAGCAAACAATGGGGAAGTTCAGATGAAGATCAAGATCCTGAAACAATTTTGAAGCACAAACCAATCTCTATAGTGGGTGAACCAGGAACACTTGGAAAAATATACTAGGCTTGATTATGATCAATTTACACTAATGTGCATCATGGCAACTGCACTGAATTCGTTTAATAACACCTGTTTGAAAATATTAAGTTAGATCAGGATAAGGTCCAGTGAATATATTGGCATGTGACATAATCTGATCAATTTTGATGGGGAAAATGATCTTCCAAAGATTTCTTAGGGTATGTCTACACTGCCACCCTAGTTCGAACTAGGGTGGCTAATGTAGTCATTCGAACTTGCAAATGAAGCCCGGGATTAAAATATCCCGGCTTTATTTACATGTTCAGCGCCGCCATTTTTAAATGCCCGGTAGTTCGAACTCCCTGCCCGTGCGGCGTGTGGCGTGGGCAGGAGTTCGAACTACCGGCATTTAAAAATGGCGGCGCTGGGAACATGCAAATAAAGCCCGGGATATTTTAATCCCGGGCTTCATTTGCAAAGTACGAATGACTACATTAGCCACCCTAGTTCGAACTAGGGTGGATAGTGTCGACATACCCTTATAAACTTCTGAAATCAGCAAAATCTGATGACAGTTGAGAGGTAGGGGTGAACTCCACCAGAAACAGGAAAATTATATCCACATTTCCCCAGTTGGGTAACAGGATTTTAGGTAGGGTAGCCAAATATATGTCTACACTACAGTTGAGAGTAGATAGTTTTAAGTTGATGGGCAAAAAACCAGGCATGTGGCTCAGGATGCAGCTGGACCTTCAAGGCTTTCCAGCTTGAGTCACAACCTCCATGCTGCTCTGTTTAGTATGCTGACTAAATCCTATTTACCCATGCTGGAAAGTTCACTCCCAGCTGCACTGTAGCCATACTTTAAAAGCTTCATCATAGAATCATAGAGCACTAGAACTGGAAGGGACCTTGAGAGATCAAGTCCAGTTTCTTGCCTTCACAGCAGGATCAAGCACCATCTAGATCATCCCTGATAGATGTCTATCTAACCTGCTCTTAAATATCTCCAGTGATGGAGATTCCACAACCTCCCTAGGCAATTTATTCCAGTGTTTAACCATCCTGACAGTTAGGAAGGTTTTCCTAATGTCCAATCTAAACCTCTCTTGATGCAGTTTAAACCTATTACTTCTTGTCCTGTCCTCAGAGACCAAGGAGAACAATTTTTCTCCCTCCTCCTTGTAACGGTTTTAGATACTTAAAAACTGCTCTCATGATGCATTTCAATATAGGTTGGACCTTCTTGTTCCAGCACTGTAAAAACCTAACTAGTCCAGAATGAGAGAATTTGCCAGAGGTCTCCTGCCACCGGTGCCCAAGGATGCCCCAGCAGGCACCTGCCTTGCCTCCTCCCCACCCAAACTGGCTCGGCTGCTTTCCCAGCTTCTGTGAGCTTTCTGGGCAGCAGAGTCTCTGACTCCTGCCATGGGGCTCCAGCCCTGTGAATCCAAGGGCAGCCACAGGATTCCGGCCTTGTCCCTGTGCTCCAGGGAGTTTCTGCGGGGCTCTGGTCCCAGCCCTGCACTCCAATGGGCAGCTACAGGGATCCAGACCCATGCTGCCATGGGGCTCGATTTCCACCTCATGCTCCCTGAGGCTGCTACAGTGCCCCAGCCCCATGCTCAGGGAACTGCTGTGAAGCTCCGGCCCCTGCCCCAGCCCCATGCTTCTTTAACTTCAGCCCTGAACTTCTGGGGGCTACCATGGGACTGCAGGGCTGCTGAGGGGCTTCAGCTCAGCACCAATCTATGCTGCCAAGGGACTCCTGAACAGCCCCGCACTGCTGCAGGAGGCTGCCATGGGGCTATGGCCCCGGTCTTGCGCTGCCCCCAGCCAGGCTGCCAACCCTATTGCCCAGCCCTGGCTGACTCTCCTGCTGTAAGGTTCCAGGGCTCTCTGGTCCAGGAACATCCATGGTCCTGCCATATGACAGATGTTACCAGACCAGAGAGTACTAGTTTTTGGAGGTACAACCTGTATTAAAATAAAGGCCCATCTGTCTTAGTAGTTTAAAAAAGATACAGAATGAAATTTACTACTACAACAATACACAAAATATCAAGATACCCACAACAATGTATTACAACACTAAAGAGAGCTGAATTCCACTTTCTGGACCTAAACCAAAGGCCACTGAAGTCAGTGGGAGTCATTTTATTTACTTCAATATGATTTAGATTAAGCCCAAAATAGAGATTATAGGCCAAATTGTGTTCATTGTACTGTAGTTTATTTGAAATAAATGGATTTTCTGGGCAATTTCATAACTTTATCTGGTCTTGATACAGGTAGGCCTGCTCCAATCCAGTGGGACCTGCTGTGGATGGGGTGTGTTCCAGCCCACCCAGAGCAGCCCCCATCCACGGCAGGCCCAGCCCGAGGGAGGGGGGAGCGGGGGAGAGGGGCACTGGAAGCATCCCCCGACCACTGCCATTTACTTAGTTAGCCAGTTAAACATAATGTTTAACCAGTTAACTAATTAAATGGGATTTTACATCCTTAGTGTATATCTCTTCTGTAACACTGCAACAACGCTGCCTCACAAAAATGGCCTAAAGAGAATCAGACTTCTTTAAACTTTCAAGACACAGAATGCTGAAAACAAAAATCGCATTAATTACATATACTTTGTTTTCACAGCAAAAGAGGTATGCTTTTTACATCAAAGTTGTTATTTCAACAGGTAGGTTTTTTTCCCTTCAGCGTAGCAAGTTGAGGTCAACACTGTAACACTCAGCTAGGATTATCCTCAGACGGTGAAACCTAGGGAAAAACTACAGTCACTTGTCTCCACCAGAATATTTCATCAAGATAATCATCAAGTTGTAAAGAAAACATCCTTTTTTTGGCCCCGAAGACACAGTCATAAATATATATTTCCTAATTTAAAACCATGAAAGGTGATCATATCTCCATAATTTCTGATTGACTGCTAATAGTAGAGAATACTCTATTTAATGGGATAAAAAATGTTCTCAGTAAGAATTCTGATACTGTTAGTTGAGTATCTTTCATCCAATGTTTCATAATCCATGGTCTAGACACTGACAATGCTATTCTTGCCAATTTCATTTTATGTTTACTGCCTTTCAAATCCTTCAAAAGGTAAATGTGAACATGGGAAAGAAACCTGTATAATACAATTATAATTTAGTATAAAATTCATATCCTAAATACTTATTACAATACATTTTAACAAAATACAGTGATAGTCTAAAATATTGGTTAATGGAATTATCTGTCTGTTCATGTCTGTATCATGGTGTAATTGGAAATGTCCTTATGACACATGTTCTTTTGGAACTGTCAGAATACTGACTTTATATCAGTTAATGTTGGTCTCCAGTTAAAATCATACCAAAATCTTTAAATGAACAAAAGTGACAGGAGATACGGTTTTAAAATGTGCTTTAAGAGATATGGACTATTTTTTTTCTTTCAGATATAAACACACAACACCTGCTGCCTTCAGTGAAGTTCTCCATGAAGTTCTGAAGGCAGAATTTGGCCTATGGGAATAAAAAGTCTTCCTTTGAAAGTAAAAATAAATGATGATGTTGTAATCACAAGGATAATGAATAAAATGTACATTTTTTCTACTGTTATGTTCTAAGTAAATATATGATAAAGGTTTTTAACAACCCAGATTTTACATTCTTGCATTACGGCCATATTTTATTTTGCTGTTAAACTATGTGACTTTGATATTTATAAAAAAACAGAAGGCATTCTTTTTTCTCTATTCCATTTGAACTAATTGGATTAAATCAAGTTAATGCATTTAATACAGACTAATTACTTCAGACAAAGCACTCAAGAAAGCACAAGTCTTTTTATTTAAATGATCAACAGTGGTCTCAAAACTATCGCTTCACAAAGACCTTTTCCTACTGAAGCTTGGACTTTATCCAGAGATACAATATAAGTTAATACTAAGAGAGATCGTTTAAGTGCTGTTATTAAGGAGACTATGATTGATGGAGTTTGTAGCTGGTAATGTGGTTCCCCTTTGGCTGCTCAGTGAACATCGGCAACAGATCAATATCTCATCTGCATGAGATTACAGCCACTTTTGACAATAGCTATGTGGAAAAAAAGAGATTGACACGTTTGGCTGTAACTTACAATAGATGCCCTTGTTTAAATAAAAACAAAAAGTAAATAAATCTTCCTTGGAAAGGATGATAACACCATTTTTGTTTCATCTTGGCAGCTGCCTTTTGTACTTTTCTGTTTTCCTCGTGTCCTCTGCTATCCAAGTGCTGCTATGTCCGAATGTGAGAACCAATAGTTGGTGAGACCATGACACTGTCTGCAAGTTCTAGAAATCACAACTGGTTTAGATAAACTGGGCAATTTTCACTGGCTTTCAGCATTTTTTTCTGATCCTGTCTTGTGAATCCTTGAAGTTATGCCACACTGTGGAAATCCAGTACAAGCTATTGCTGCCACTGGTCTTAATTTGAGTTATAGGACACTGTGGATACGTCTACACTGCATGCTTATTTTGAAATAAGCTGTTCCAGAAGATATATTCTGGTATAGCTTATTTTGAAATAGCATGTCTACGCACAAAAAGAGCATCAAAATAACGCTTAGCTGTTTCTAAATAGAGTGTCCACACTGATTGGACGACAACTCGCATTAAAGGCCACCCGAATCAATTCAGGCAAGGCATCAGGTCAGTAGTGCCTGCCTACCTCTCTGAGGGAAATCAAAGCATTTCCACTGTGTGCTTTGGTTGCCCTGTCTTTGGACATCACGGCACTCCCAGCTATGGAGCCGGAGCCTCCTCTGGGCATGCGACAACTCCTTTCTGTCATGCTGCAGTTTATGCAGCAGTTTCTGAAGACTGCCCTCCAGGCATGTGTTTGGGAGCGCAGCTCTTTCAGCCGCACCCCACTGTGGAGTGCTGCTTCTGGCGGCTAGACACCAGTTCTGACTGGTGGGACCGGCTCGTCATGGAACTGTGGGACGACCAGCAGTGGGTCCAGAATTTCCACATGAGGAAGGAGACGTTTCTGGAGCTGTGTGTCTGGATCACCCCTGCCCTCACATGACAGGACTCCCAGATGCAACCCACCAGTCTCCTGGAGAGGGGGTAGAAAAGGTGTAGGGGAGGGGGGGAAGCCCCCCATCCCCGGGCTGTTCTCCAGTCCCACTCTTGCACAGCCCTGCCGGGGGCTACATAGGAAGGGTTGCTTTTGGTGTGGTTTGGGGGGAAGGAAGAGAGGGCTCGGGTAACTCCCAAGGGCTCTGGCACCCTTTTGATTCTCTGTTTGGTTTGTTTGTCTCCTTCTGCAAGTGGTGAGGGCTATCAACACCTCCTGATGTGCAGGGTCATCCATCTCAGCAACGTGGACCCCATCCTTGCTGGCTTTGCCACCATGGGCTTCCCCAACTGCAGGGGGAGGGGTTATTGATGGCACCCACATTCCCATCCATGCCCTCGACCACTAGGCATCTGTTTACATTAACCGCAAGGACTATTCTTCCATGGTCCTGCATGCCCTGGTTGACCACCATGGCCAGTTTATGGACATCTTCATCAGCTCATCAGGGAATGCGCACGACGCCCATGTCTTCAGAAGCTTCAGCCTCTGCCAGAAGCTGGAGGCCGGCAATTTCTTCCCCGAGTGCACCATCAGAGTTGGGGATGTGGAAATGCCACTGTGCATCGTGGGGACATGGCCAACCCTCTCATGCCGTGACTAATGAAGCCCTCCACTGAACACCTTGACCCTAGCAAAGACCGCTTTAATGCCCAGCTAGGCAGGGCCCACATGCAGGTGGAGTGAGCCTTCGGGTGTCTCAAGATGAGGTTCAGATGCCTCCTGACCCACCTGGATGTAGGGGAGCAGAACATCCCCCAGGCGGTGTCTGCATGTTGTGTGCTCCACCACATATGTGAGAGGAAAGGAGAGGCCTTCCTTCCAGGGTTGGAGGTATAGTCCGGCTGGGAGGGCATGGCCTTTGAGCAGCTGTGCACAGATGCCATCTGGCAGGCCCATCAGGCAGGGGTACTCATCGGGGAGGCCCTGAAGGAGAGTTTCTCACAAGGACCGCAGTGACACTCTCCCCAGGGCCTCTCCACTAGGGGCCTGTGCCTTGCCCCTCTCTGGCTTTCCTCCAACAACCACTCCCTTCCCCCTTCCACCCCTCTCCTCTGCTGAGACAATAAAACTTTATGTTTTTTGAAAAAAAGAGAACCGTTTGGTGATTTGGGGTAGAAGTCACTGGAGAGGGACCGGGGAAAGAACCTGGAAATGGGGAGTGGGGAGAGGGTGGAGGGGTGATGAGAACCTTGGAGGGGGGAGGCAGGAGGAGGGATCTGAAAGGGGGCAGAGAGGGGAGGAGAGGCTCAGGGCTGGGGAGTGGCATGTGGCTCAGGTTGTTCC
Source organism: Rafetus swinhoei (assembly GCA_019425775.1). Taxonomy (NCBI): domain Eukaryota; kingdom Metazoa; phylum Chordata; order Testudines; family Trionychidae; genus Rafetus; species Rafetus swinhoei. The sequence continues at coordinate 65,871,462 of CM033427.1, forward strand.
TCAGCCTTGTGTGCAGGGACCTCAGAGACCACGGGAGTGGGGCGGGGGATGTCCTGGGAGTCTAGGGAGAGAAGCAAGAGGTGTTGACTGGTATACCTGGCCAAGAAAGGAACTAGCCTAAAGGAATGTGTGCCTACCCACTTCTGTCATTGGGGTTTGTCTCAGCCCCTTGGGAAAAATAAAATTGACTAAAATGTGGGTGCTAACAAACAGGGCATATATTTAACAGTTCAAACAAAGTAAAGAATATAATTATAACCAGGATGCCCACAACTAAAGGTAAGTGATACAAAGTTGATGCACAACTGTGACTAGGGTGAATTCCTTCCCCCAGGATTGAACCCAGGTAAGGAAATGGAGGATTATGAAATCACTACCATCTCCTGCAGCTTGCAGACCCTCATGGTGGCAGGACAGCTCCAGATACCATCTCCAGATGGTATGTCAGGTGAGAGTGATCAGGCTGTGTCAGCTCTACTCCAGTGATGGTCAGCCCACTCCCGTTCCTGCACCATCGTGGGTGTGTGTATGTTCTTGTTGATGAGGGTGGCAGCTGATAGTATAAACCTTGCACACAGGTAAGTTCACCCTCCCACAACCAAAACCTATCTGTATGGTGCTGGCATACCCCTCTATGTAGCTCCAGACTCTGACACTCAGAAGGGCAGCCCCTTGGAACTCAAGAGGCAGCCCTTAAATTAGCTGCTTTTTCTGGGCAGAACTTAGGTCACATGTCTACCTAGTTTTCCCACCAAAATGTCAAAAGCGCGGGAAAATGCCCTCAGGGGAGGAGGGAGAAGGGTCGCCAAAATGGACTCCATGTTGTTGTTTGGACTTTTCCAAAATGGTGTACATGTGTTATTGATTACCAAAACTTTCCCCCTATGGTGGAGGAGGGGGGGCTGGAGCATGGGCTGGCATGGAAAGGGGGGGCAGGACCAGGAACTGGGGCTGGGGCAGGAGCAGCAGCAGGAGCAGGAGCTAGCTCCAGCTGCAGCAACTCCATCCACGTCTCTATCTCCACGTCCCACTGCAGCAACTCCATCCACATCTCCATCCACGTCCCCACTGCATGTCCTCCTGTATCTTCTGGACCAGCATCTCATGCAGGGCCCGGAGTATGGAGATGTGCTCCCACAACAGGTCTTCCTGGATTCTCCAGCACTTGCGTTTCCCCCAGTGTCAGGTGGCTGCCCTCCCCCTCACAGCTGGTTTGGCTGGGGAGAATAAAGAGAGATGGTCAGTCATCCCTGGAGACACTGTCCCCACAGCCTTGCCCTCATCTGTGAGCCAAGACTGACAGTTCCTGGGTCAGATAAAGATGATGTCCTGATAGCAAGGCCATATGTGGCCTGGACAGCAGGCCCTTTCTTACAGGGGCCCAGACATCCCCAGGGGAGCATGCTCCTCCCCCATGTCCTGGGGATGAGCAGGCATGGGAAGTTGCCGGCCCCTCTCGGATCCAGTTGGTGGAACGGGGGCCTTGGTCTGGCTGGGCTTGCCTCAGTGCCATACTGGCTGGACACACAATGGGTCCAGCAGTGGTGGCATCCCAAGGGGAGAGAACTTGTATCCCTGGCTCCTGGGGGAGAGGGATGAGGGTGTGGAGGGGGGAGGAAGTTGTGAGCAGCATACACACCTGCATCTGGCAGCACTGTCCCTGGGAGCGGGTGCTGCCTTGAGCATGCAGGCATGCCTGTGTGTGGCACTTCTGAGTGTTCATTTGTATGTGTTCTTGGCCCAACCTCCTTCTAGCGGTGGGTTGTGGTGGAAGGGTGTCCCACCCCGTCCCCACGTATCTGAAGTGTGTCTGGACTCCCCAGACCCTGTGAGCAGGAGCCCAGGGGTGCTCAGATGAAGCCTCCTGGGTCAGCATGGTGCAGACTGGGGCTGCACGTGTATCCACGTGCATAGACTGCAGCTTGATTCCCCAGGCTGAGAAGACAAAGCAAGGAGTGCACCCCAGCCCCTCACTGCCTGCCACCTCCATACTTTCTGCACAAGAAAAATAAGGCCTCTCACCTAATCATAGAATCATCATAGAATACTAGGACTGGAAGGGACCTCGAGAGGTCATCGAGTGCAGTCTCCTGCCCCCATGGCAGGACCAAATACTGTCTAGACCATCCCTGATAGACATTTGTCTAACTTACTCTTAAATATCTCCAGAGATGGGGATTCCACAACCTCCCTGGGCAATTTATTCCAGTGTTTGACTACTCTGACAATTAGGAACTTTTTCCTAATGTCCAACCTAAACCTCCATTGATGCAGTTTAAGCCCATTGCTTCTTGTTCTCCCCTCAGAGGCCAAGATGAACAAGTTTTCTCCCTCCTCTTTATGACACCCTTTTAGATACGTGAAAACTGCTATCATGTACCCCCTCAATCTTTTCTTTTCCAAACTAAACAAACCCAGTTCTTTCAGCCTTCCCTCATAGGTCACGTTCTCTAGACCTTTAATCATTCTTGTTGCTCTTCTCTGGACCCTCTCCAATTTCTCCATATCTTTCTTGAAATGTGGTGCCCAGAACTGGACACAATACTCCAACTGAGGCCTAACCAGCGCAGAGTAGAGCGGAAGAATGACTTCTTGTGTCTTGCTCACAACACACCTATTAATGCATCCCAGAATCATGTTTGCTTTTTTTGCCACAGCATCACACTGCTGACTCATATTTAGCTTGTGGTCCACTATAACCCCTAGATCCCTTTCTGCCATTCTCCTTCCTAGACAGTCTTCCCATTTTTGAGTGTGGCTGTCACATTGGCACTTTTCGAAAAGGGATGCTAATGAGACCAGTCGCAATTGCAAATCAGGCTGGGATTTAAATATCCCCGCGGTATTTTACCACATGGCTGCCGCTTTTCCGGCTCGGGGCTTTGCCGGCAAAAAGCGCCAGTCTAGACGAGGATCTTGCGGAAAATAAACCCTTTTCCGCAAGATTTCTTATGCCTACTTTCAAGTAGGCATAAGAGATCTTGCGGAAAAGGGTTTATTTTGCCGGCAAAGCCCCGAGCCGGAAAAAAGCGGCAGCCATGTAAATTCAAATACCGTGGGGAATATTTAAATCCCCCGCGGATTTGCAATTGCGACTGGTCTCATTAGCATCCCTTTTCCGAAAAAGGGTGCCAATGTAGACACAGCCTATGTGTGAAACTGATTGTTCCTTCCTAAGTGGAGCACTTTGCATTTGTCTTTATTAAACGTCATCCTGTTTACCTCAGACCATTTCTCCAAATTGTCCAGATCATTTTGAATTATCACCCTATCCTCCAGAGCAGTCGCAACCCCTCCCAGCTTGGTATCATCTGCAAACTTAATAAGTGTACTTTCTATGCCAATATCTAAATCGTTGATGAAGATATTGAAGAGAGCCTGTCCCAAAGCAGACCCCTGCGGAACCCCACTTGTTATACCTTTCCAGCAGGATTGTGAACTATTAATAACTACTCTCTGAGTACGGTTATCCAGCCAGTTATGCACCCACCTTATAGTAGCCCCATCTAAGTTGTATTTGCCTAGTTTATTGCTATGAATATCATGCGAGACCGTATCAAACGCCTTACTAAAGTCTAGGTATACCACATCGACTGCTTCTCCCTTATCCACAAGACTTGTTATCCTATCAAAGAAAGCTATCAGATTGGTTTGACATGAGTTGTTCTTTACAAATCCATGCTGGCTGTTCCCTATCACCTTGCCACCTTCCAACTGTTTACAGATGATTTCCTTAATTGCTTGCTCCATTATCTTCCCTGGCACAGAAGTTAAACTAACTGGTCTGTAGTTTCCTGGGTTGTTCTTATTTCCCTTTTTATAAATGGGCACTATATTTGCCCTTTTCCAGTCTTCTGGAATCTCTCCTGTCTCCCATGATTTTCCAAAGATGATAGCTAGAGGCTCAGATACCTCCTCTATCAGCTCCTTGAGTATTCTAGGATGCATTTCATCAGGCCCTGGTGACTTGCAGGCATCTAACTTTTCTAGGTGATTTTTAACTTGTTCTTTTTATTTTATCTTCTAAACCTACCCTCCCACTAGCATTCACTATGTTAGGCATTCCTTTAGACTTCTCGGTGAAGACCGAAACAAAGAAGTCATTAAGCATCTCTGCCATTTCCAAGTTTCCTGTTACTGTTTCTCCCTCCTCACTGACCAGTGGGCCTACCCTGTCCTTGGTCTTCCTCTTGCTTCTAATATATTTATAAAAAGTCTTCTTGTTTCCCTTTATTCCTGTAGCTAGTTTGAACTCATTTTGTGCCTTTGCCTTTCTAATCTTGCCCCTGCATTCCTGTGTTGTTTGCCTATATTCATCGTTTGTAATTTGTCCTACTTTCCATGTTTTATGACTCCTTTTTTATTTTTAGATCATGCAAGATCTCATGGTTAAGCCAAGGCGGTATTTTGCCATATTTTCTATCTTTCCGGTGCAGCGGAATAGCTTCCTTTTGGGCCCTTAAGAATGTCCCTTTGAAAAAACTGCCAACTCTCCTCAGTTGTTTTTCCCCCTCAGTCTCGATTCCCATGGGACCTTACCTATCAGCTCTCTGAGATTACCAAAATCCGCCTTCCCGAAATCCATTGTCTCTATTTTGCTGTTCTCCCTTCTACCCTTCCTTAGAATTGTGAACTCTATGATTTCATGATCACTTTCACCCAAGCTGCCTTCCACTTTCAAATTCTCAACCAGTTCCTCCCTATTTGTTAAAATCAAATCTAGAACAGCTTCCCCCCTGGTAGTTTTTTCAACCTTCTGAAATAAAAAAAAGTTGTCTCCAATGCAGTCCAAGAACTTATTGGATAGTCTGTGCCCTGCTGTGTTATTTTCCCAACATATATCTGGATAGTTGAAGTCCCCCATCACCACCAAATCTTGGGCTTTGAATGATATTGTTAGTTGTTTAAAAAAAGCCTCATCCACTTCTTCCACCTGGGTAGGTGGCCTGTAGTACACTCCTAGCATGACATCACCCTTGTTTTTAATCCCTTTTAGCCTAACCCAGAGACTCTCAACACTTCCATCTCCTATGTCCATCTCCACCTTACTCCAAGTGTGTTCATTTTTAATATATAAGGCAACACCTCCTCCCTTTTTTCCCTGTCTATCCTTCCTGAGTAAGCTGTACCCTTCCATACAAACATTCCAATCATGTGTATTATCCCACCAAGTTTCTGAGATGCCAACAATGTCATAATTGTACTTATTTATTAGCACTTCCAGTTCTTCCTGCTTATTACCCATACTTCTTGCATTTGTACTTAGGCATCTAAGATACTGATTTGACCTTGCCTCCCAGTTTTGCCCTGACCCTCCTTTCTCTCTGCCATTATAGCCCACGCTCCCTCCCATTTCCGACCCATCTCCCAGGTCTCCATGTTCTCCACTTACCCGTGGGCTTTGCTCACGTGTCCCCGTCGAACCTAGTTTAAAGCCCTCCTCACTAGGTTAGCCAGTCTGTGTCCAAATAGGGTCTTCCCCCTCCTCGAAAGGTGAACGCCATCTCTGCCTAGCAGTCCTTCCTGGAATAGCATCCCGTGGTATAGGAAGCCAAAGCCCTCCTGGCGACACCATCGTTGCAGCCAGGCATTCACCTCCAGGATGCACCTGTCTCTGCCCGGGCCCCTACCTTCGACAGGAAGGATCAAAGAGAATACCACCTGTGCTCCAAACTCCTTCACCCATACTCCCAGAGCTCTGTAGTCACTCTTGATCCGCTCAGTGTCACACCTTGCAGTATCATTTGTGCCCACATGGATGAGTAGCATGGGGTAGTAGTCAGAGGGCCGGATAATCCTTTACAATGCCTCCGTAACATCTCGGGTATGTGCTCCCAGCAGACAGCATACCTCCCGAAATGAAATGTCAGGGTGACAGATGGGTGCCTCCATTCCCCTCAGAAGAGAGTCTCCGACCACCACTACCCTACGTTTCCTATTCGCAGTGGTGGCAGCAGACCTCCCAGCCTTGGGGGTACGAGGCTTCTCTTCCTCTGTTGTAGGGGGTGATTCCTTATCTCCTGTATAAAGAAGAGCATAACGGTTTCCTAGTACCACAGCAGGAGGGTTCGGCGCAGGGGTGGAGCAGTGCCTGCTGCCAGAAGTAACCAGCTGCCAGTGTCCACCCTGAGCCGTCTCCTCCTCCACCAGTGGTGTGTCCACAGTCCTGTGTACTGGGACATCTACCTCAGCTGTCTCCTCATGAACACGGTCCAGGAATTGCTCATGGATACGGGTGCTCCTCAACCTAGCCACCTCCTCCTGTAGCTCTCCCACCTGCTGCCTGAGAGATTCCACCAGCAGGCACCTTTCGCATTGGGTGTTCCCTCCCCAGCCCTGGAGAATGCCTGATACCATCTCAAGAACCAGCAAGATCACGGTGCTGTCCGTGGCTGTGTCTTCCTCCTTCTCCTCACCATCTCTGACCCCTGGGTGGGCAATGACAGGCATCTCCAGCCCCGAGTCAACCACTAAGGTTGGGGAAAGGGTTGTACTGCCCCCCAGGATTTAGTGCAGATCTTTGTAATAGGGACAGGAGAGGGGTTCTGCCCCAGAGCAAGAGCTGCACTCTCTCTCGCCCTGGTGGATACCTGGTGGAGCTCTTAAACATTCATCTGGACCTGCTCCTGCATCCGGATGTGGCCCTTTGTGACCAGGCTATCAGCCATCTGGCCATATTTGTTGGCATTGCACCATCTGGAGCGGAGATCCTGGAGGTTTTCCTCCTCATCCCGCACCTCAGTGAAGGCCAGGAGCTCCGCCTCAGACCAGGATAGTGTTCATCTCTTTCAGTGCCTGGCAGGCTCCTGGGAGCCATCAGAGTGCTCCCTGGGAGCTATAGAGGGCTCTTGTGGGGGCTCAATGGTCAGCCATGCTGGCCAGATTTTGTGCTGTGGCATCAGCAGTGTGGCTGGAGGTTGTCAGGGCCAACTTCCTGCTACAAGCCCTTTCCTTATGGATGCAGCTTTAAGGGCTGCAGGGGAAGAGGAACTATAGAGCCCTGAGGAGTGTGTACGGAATGGCCAACAGGGTACCTGTGGGATTTCCTGTAGGCCCCTTATTTCAAAATAACTACCTGTGCTGCGTCCACATACACCCTCTTCTGAAATAGCTATTTTGGAAGAGGCATTATTCCTTGTGCAATGAGGTTTACAAAAGTCCGACTAAGCCGTCCGTTATTTCCAGTATATTTCAAATCATGGAATTGCTGTGTAGATACTTGCATTGTTATAACGGTGCAGTGCAAACACACCCTGTGAATCCTGTTGCAAACTACATAGGAAAAAGAGCTATGTGCAGCACCTTGGCAGTACAAGCCAATTGAACACCTTTCTTTATATATAAATAATTTTGCAAGATCAGTATGTGAAGACAGTCTAGAATCACTGAACCTTAGTTACTGTAAAGAGATATGAGACTTTCTACCAGCTGAGTAGCCATCCCCGTATTTTTACATCAAGGAAAAGTAGAAGTATTTTGGGAGAAAAGGCCTTCTGATTGTTTATCTAAAAATATTGCATGAAGAGATTAATAACCAACAGCATGTAAAGGGATTTTTTTTCATCTGTGATGACTCAAAACTGCATTGCAATCACCATTTTCTAATACAGAAATTACTCCTCTTCATGTGGGAATTGTACTCACTCTTGCCCCCCCTGTAGCATTGTATGCCCTTAAACTAGCTAAAACTTGTGTGCAAACTTTGGTTTCTATGGACTATTTATTTTGATGTGTTAATCTCCTAAATTCCTAACAAAACAAGTAGAATTTTTAAAAGGAGATTAGGAAAGCACTATGCTTAGTGGGAATAAAGTTCAGAACATGATCAGGAAAGACATTTCTGGAATGAGATTTATGTATTACATTTGAATAATTTAAAAACTGAGCCTCTTAAATAACATAATAAGCTCCTAAGTTAAATTCTGATTTAAATTGAGAGATTTTGTACATTCTTTGAAAGTTTATAAAAATGCATCTGAGTTCATTTATAAAGATTTAGTGACCCAGCACTAAACAGGGTCTCATAAAATGCTCCTTGCCCTCTGGAAATGTTAGCTCTAGACTATGGTTTGCAAATTGTGATTCAGGAGAACTTGCTCAAGTGTCCATCCCTGAATGTTAATAAGCTATGTGTAAAGCTGCCTTTATGAAGACCCATCTGATTATGAAAACTGCTTCCTAAGAATTTGTTAGTTAGGAAACACAAGAAAAACATATTTAAACTATAAAAGGTTTTATAATGAGCTGATATCCAACCACTTCGGTGCCTGAGGAGTTGAGTTTACAGATTACCTTGAGCCTGGAAATGTATTACTTGAAAATGTGATACCCAGTACCATTAGATATAAATGTAGGCAAATTCTGCTGTTCATAATATTTGTAAATCAGTTATTTAAAATTGGAAGATGAGATGAAAGACATATGTATATATTAGATAGACTTCCGAATATTCTCAAACTTTTTGCATTTTTGATAAATATACTTTTAACAATTCACTGGCCATGCATGACGCAATAAAGCAAAATACTGTAGTCAGCTGGAGATGAAATGTGTCTTCTAATCTCTGCTAAATGTTTCATCTTCTTGTGTGCACAGATATCTCAGTTAAAAGATGTTTGTTCACCAAACTTTGTCCAGAAATTTCAGCTTTTATAGCTGTCATTTTAAAAGTCACCTTAGAAATAGGCATTAGTTCCTTTCTGAAAGTCTGTCACATTTCAAAGTGGTTCACACAATGTTATGCATGTGACTACAAGCTCTATTTAAGCAGGAAATATGTATTATACAGATGTTCCATATTTTGTCACAGTGGTAGGTTTTGATATCTTATTGGAGTGAGGCTTTAATAGCTGTGTATCTCTGTAAAATAAAAAGGGCTATGTGACTCTTTTGTATAGAACTATATGAAGACAGTGAGTATACAGATTTGTGTTAATATTTAGCATTTATATAATATGACATTGTCAGATAATTTTGACCAATATTAACTCGTTATCCCAGGGAGGGAGGCAAGCAGATAGTATTATCCCAATTTTTAGATAGACAAGCAAACACAGAGCATTTAAAAGGTTAACTTATAAAGGGGTACATTAGTGATCTAGAGCACTGGAATCTGTTAAAATGGGGACTAATGATCAGTCTGGGGTGGACAGGCCAAATGTTATTAAAAGTTGCCGCTTTTCATCTTGAGAATTTTGAAACTAGCTGTTAGCTTACAGTTAGAGATTTTCAAATGGTAATTATTACATTAGGTTATGGTACTTAAATACTGTTGTGCTGCTCTTGGACCCTGGCATGAAGCAGGAGGTCATTCAGGATTACTGAGTAATGTGAAGAATCAGCACAGAGCCAAGAAATCCACAAGACATCAGCCATGCAGATACTGCTTAGATGAATACAGATAAGCTCTCCCACCAGCCTCATCAATCTGGCTGCTGGAGAAATACTGCACAAAAAGATTATGTAACCAAAATTATAACCAAAACAAAAGATACATATCAAATAAAAATGCAAGGCCACATCAGAAAATGTCAATTTCCAGCATCATATTGGACCACTGAATATCATACTGAACCCAGGGATGTAAATGCCCTTGTTATGGTAAATTCTGCTCTGTGGGCAAAGAAAGGGGTTGCTTTCTGTCACATGGAAAGGTATGGAGAGGAAGTACAGAGACACAGGGATTGCAATTGTCAGGCATGGTACTTGCAGTGCTCTCCTGAACATTATGTGCCCATAAGAAATCAGCTCCACACAAGGAATATATAATGCACCTGCCTTGACAAAGAAAATCCACTGAATTCTTAACGGCTTAGACAGATAGTAAATTAATTCACATTTATCTACTGGTATTTTTTTAAAGATAGCTTAGATGTTGTCTGTATCTTAGGTACGTCATTGCAAGTACTCTCCCACTGCTGTTGAGTCCTGACCAATCAGCAGATGGGAGAGCACTCAAATGGATCTGTAATTTTCAAGAACAGATATGGAAAAGACACTGATGAAGAACCATGGCTGGTCAATTGCCTCTCCCCACTCTCCTCCAGCACTCCCTCCATGTGAACCTCATTTCCTCCAGCACTCCCTCCTCTGGTGCTCCCTCCATGAAAATTTCATTTTCATATATAATATATTATTTATCATGTGATAATGATGATTGGTAGAACTACCTGGAAGTTTTTCAATATAACTTTTTTTCATCAGAAAATACCCATTGAATTTAAAAGTATCCTCAGGACAATTCTGGTTTTGAGAAAAAAAAGTTGAACAAAATTGAAAAGTAACATTTTGAAATTTTCCAAATGAAATATTTCAAATTTTCGGTTTGAAATGGTTTTCTGTTTAAAAATAAATACAGGAAATCCCATTTCCTACAGTTGTTCTTCCCTGCATACATGTTATAAAATAGAGGCATCAGTATACAAACTTGCAAGCTTCAGCACTTACATTACACAAAAGACAGAATTATGCAGCACTTTAAAGACTAACAAGATGGTTTATTAGGTGATGAGCTTTCGTGGGCCAGACCCACTTCCTCAGATCAAATTGTGGAAGAAAATTGGCATGACCATAAATACCAAAGGGATACAATCAAAAAAAGTGAACACATACAAAATTGACAAATCAGATTTTAGAACAGAGGGGGGATGAGGGAAGGAGGTTAGTGTCTATGAGATAATGATATTAGGGTGATAATTGGGGATGCTATCTTTGTAATGGGTAAGATAATTAGCATCTTTGTTGAGGCCCATTTGTAAAGTGTCAAATTTAAGCATGAATGACAGTTCAGAGGCTTCCCTTTGTAGTCTTGTGTTAAAGTCTCTTTGAAGCTGGATGCATGTAGTGAGGTCGTTGAGACAATGCCCAGTCTTGCTGAAATAGCAAGAAACTGTTTTTTCTTTGTGAAACTGTCTGATGTCTGTTTTGTGTGCATTGATTCTTTGGCGCGAAGCGTCTGAGAAGTTTGTCCAATATACATAGCAGACGGACACTGTTGGCACATGATGGCATTAATTATATTTCTGGATGAGCAGGAATATGTGTTCTTGATCTTGTAACTGAAATGGTTAGGTCCAATGATGGTGTCAGCAGAGTAAATATGTGGACAAAGCTGGCAACGGGGTTTGTTGCAAGGGAAAGTTCCAGGGTTGGTATTAGTGTGGTATGTCCTGTGGTTGTTGGTAAGAATCATCCTGAGGTTAGGTGGTTGTCTATAGGAGACTATGGGTCTGTCTCCCAGAGCCTCTTGGAGTGTAGTATCCTGTTCCAGTATAGGTTGTAGTTTATTGATAATGCGTTGAACGGGTTTAAGTTGGGGGCTATAGGTGATGACAAGTGGTGTTCTATGGTTGGTGGTTTTCTTGGGTCTGTCTTGAAGTAGATGGTTTCTGGGTATTCGTCTGACTCTTTCAATTTGTTTTATTATTTCTCCGGGTGGGTAATTGAGGTTTATAAATGCTTGGTAGAGATCCTGAAGTTTCTGGTCTCTGTCAGTGGGATTAGAGCAGATGCAGTTGTATCGAAGGGCTTGGCTATAGACGATAGATCATATGGTGTGTTCTGTAGAGAGTGGTATCTAATTTACCATTGGTGATTTGTACTGTGGTGTCCAGGAAATGGATCTCTCGTGTAGAATGGTCCAGGCTGAGATTGATGGTGGGGTGTCGGTTGTTAAAGTCTCTGTGGGATGCATCCAGTGTTTCTTGGCCATGGGTCCAGATCATAAAGATGTCATCGATGTAGCGTAAGTAGAGAAGGGATAAAAGAGGATGGGATCTGAGGAAATGTTGTTCTAAGTCAACCATGGTAAATTAGATATCACTCTCTACAGAAAACCCACTGACTCATACAGTTACCTACATGCCTCCGGCTCCCATCCAGAACACATTATCAATAAACTACAACTACAAGATCAAGAACACATATTCCTGCTCATCCAGAAATATAATTAATGCCATCATGTGCCAACAGTGTCCGTCTGCTATGTATATTGGACAAACTTCTCAGACGCTTCGCCAAAGAATCAATGCACACAAAACAGACATCAGACAGTTTCACAAAGAAAAAACAGTTTCTTGCTATTTCAGCAAGACTGGGCATTGTCTCAACGACCTCACTACATGCATCCAGCTTCAAAGAGACTTTAACACAAGACTACAAAGGGAAGCCTCTGAACTGTCATTCATGCTTAAATTTGACACTTTACAAATGGGCCTCAACAAAGATGCTAATTATCTTACCCATTACAAAGATAGCTTCCCCAATTATCACCCTAATATCATTATCTCATAGTCACTAACCTCCCTCCCTCATCCCCCCTCTGTTCTAAAATCTGATTTGTCAGTTTTGTATGTGTTCACTTTTTTTGATTGTATCCCTTTGGTATTTATGGTCATGCCAATTTTCTTCCACAATTTGATCTGAGGAAGTGGGTCTGGCCCACGAAAGCTCATCACCTAATAAACCATCTTGTTTAGTCTTTAAAGTGCTGCATAATCCTGTCTTTTGTTTCAGCAAGACCAGACTAACATGGCTACATCTCTATTACTATTTTACATTACACAGGTATGGTTAGACAGTTTTAATAAAAGAATGTGTATCATATTATATAAAGGAGCAATAATATTCTAAAAATTGCAACGTAAATACACACGTACCAAATGGTATATAATTTTGATGAGATTATCATTGTACAGCATCAAGGCGCAAAAAGGAACTTACCTTTGCTAATGATATTAGCCACACTCTTTGGGATACCAGCTCATGATCTGCTATAGTGCAAAGTATTTAGAAACAACTAATCCATTTATTCAAATAATTATTCTCTTTTTCTAAATCAAAATGAATATGGGCTGATTCTGTTTTTCCAGTGTATACCAATGAGTTTCCTAAGTTTGAGATAACCATAAGCAGTGACAACAAATTCCATATAAATCTTCTCCTATGTTTATGCATTCCCTGGATTAAATGAAAAAAAAAGAATCAGTTTAAAACATAAAAGTAATCCATTTCATTTGTCACATTGTTGCAACAGAGCAGTAAGATTTTAATTATTAGATTACCTTCTTGAAACTTCAGTTCATGTACCTTGTGATTCACTGAATGAAATTCATACTTTGTTCCCTTAATTTCGTGAGTATATCATACTGCCAGTTTTCTGGTAAATGAGGATGGGATACAGAATTTGGTTTTCTTATCTTCCAGGTTTTTATGGGGGGCTTCAGGAATTGCAGAGGTTACAGTAACCTTAAACCAGTGCCATGACTTTGAAAGTGGGGACCATACAGTGAACAGATTTAGTAAAGAGTAACTTTCTGGCTGCTGAATTTGGAATTAACTGTGTTTTATGCAAGCAGCCTTCTGTCAGCTCAGGAAACAAGAAGTCTCAGCAAGCAAGAATATGTTGATGCAACCAAAGCTTGAATTAACATTTCAAGGTCTTCCACAGACAGCATTAGCCTCAACAGCACATTCTAGAGATAAAAAATGAAACTTTCAGAATTTTGCACAAGTGGCTCTCAGAGGACAATCTCAAGTCAAATACAAAATGAAGATTCCTAGCAGTCAGGAAAGGGACAAATGGGTTGCCATCAATCAAAATAGATGAAAAAGATACAGCTAGTGGTTTGCTTACTGCAGGAGAAACTCCCCCCTCCTCAGAGCAAAGTTTAGAGATATTTAAAAAACAAAAATGCCACAGTGTATTAAAAATTTCTATGACTTATTACTCAGTATTCATCTCCCTTCTTCAAACATTATGGAAATGTGCTTCAAAAATACCTTTGAGGCATCTACATGTTGTAACGAGGGCAATGACTAGATCACTGGGGCAAGGACAATCCTGAATTTGATGACATCAAAGAAAAAAATGTGTCAAGGAGACCTGTCCCCATCTATTCCTCACAAACCTAGAAGAACCCACATCTGAATATTGCAAACAGATATTCCTGATTTCAAAGGACTTAGCAGGAGAGAAGGACACAAAACACACTAATTGTGTTTCCCAATGTGAATGGGCACAGTATGCGATTACGAGTCTATCAACATCTTTTCCATTTTCCTGTCCAGGATTGCTATATAAGATATTTCAACATTCTGGTCATTCTGATTTTGAAAAGGAAATACAGTTATAAAGACCACCTATAATGCACTATTTGTGATAGCTACAGGGTCTGTGACACACCTATAATATTATTTAAAAAGGCATAACATTGGTTACTACCACCATTATGAGTTACCTAAAATTTAGTTTGTGTGTGTCTATCTATATACAAGATTTAGATTTTCCAAAGTATGATGCAGGTAACTAATGTCTCTCAAGTCACAAATAATACTGCTTTCTGTTATCATATGCATATGATCTGATTATTATTAATAATAGTTATCATCACATAAATCCTGAGGCTACTTCTTTTTCCTGATCAACACTAGAGCAAGGTTACCTACGTACTACAGAAGTGTAGAAAAATCAAATACAAATCTTAGATACATTTTTCTCTCTCAATGATTATTATTTCTTATATCAGTATTGTAGTCCAGTGAGCATTGTGAAAGGATAATTTTAATTCCTGAAATAGTTTTGAATTGAGGTTAGGGTTAGGGACCAAAACGTTTTTTTTTTTTTTTTTTTTTTTTTTTGAGTCTAGGAATTTGTATTGTGAAATGGTGAATTAAGCAGAATTATGTACCAACCTTTCAACAACCCGCTGAATGTATCTTGAATGAAAATCTGGATCATGTCCTTAAGGACAAACGCCATCCCAACAGCATGCAAACTGTGATCCAAAGCTACTGATACAAATAATTATATAGCTATATAAATAGTTGGTTTCCTCAGAGTTAAGCTGAAAAGCTTTTGGTCTGTCTATTTTCTCAAAGTGTTACATTGCCAATAAAGCTCATTTGAATTGCATTGTCCTTAAGCCCTTATGTGGGACTTCAACGCGTGGATTAAAGGGCCATGACACGCCGGTAATTGTTGTCCTAAACTTCTTTTGAATTATGGATGAATGACATTTTGGATTCTGCAGTAAGAAAATTTCAAATATTGGTACATATTGAAGTATTAATTGTGTGTTTGGAGTTCTTTATCAGTCACATAATGACTGGTTAGAAAAGTTAAGGGCCCAAGAAGTATCTTAGAAGGTCAGTTTCTGATAACTAGAAGCTTGTACTAGAAAATGTACTAGATGTACATGATGTACTAGAAGATGTACTAGAGCCCCAAAAAGCTTTTCCTACATCAACTCTCTTTGCAAAGCATCATGAGGATAATAAGATTGGATTCATGGATTTATAGTATCAAAAGAATTTGAGATGGAACAGATTTATCGGGTGATCTGATCAATCTTTATTCTAGCAATGCATTATTTTATATTTACTGGAGCTGTTCTGACTCCAACTAATTTTAATTAGCCAAGCAATAATCTTTCCACCTTTTTTCCTGTTGACACAGTTTCACGGGCTAGTGGTTCTTTTCGTCTGGAAGATTTTTTTGTTATTTAACTTAAATATTTCTTTCCTGATTTCATCTCATTACTCTTGTCCCTACCCTATACACTACACTAATTAACTCCCCTCCCTCCTTAGTATTCGCAGGCTTCAAATGTTTATGAAGGAGATAATTAAGGTTCACAACAAGCTTATGAACAGGCTTTTCTTCTAACTAGTCCATATTCAAAATGGGGAATTTACAATTTACAGGGAAAATAACTAGCAAAAAAAATACAGAATATCATTTCATTCCCCCATAGCATGTTATAAAGAAAGCTTAGCTGTTCCTATTGCAGTGATCATGTAGTTGAATGTGATAGCTTTAGTTATTTAGAATATGTTTTAATAAAAGAGAACATGATGGCCAATACACTGGACTTATTCTGTATGTTTTTTTAGAAAAATACAACACATAGTCTCTGGCTATAAATATGACTCCCACAAGAAATAGAAGGGACCAAACATTAATTGGGGGAAAATGCCCCTAACCCTTTAATCTACCTAGGACTGGATTGTATTGTTGAAAAAAACGTGACTATATTTAAATATTAAGAATGAGAAAACTCAAACAAACAACATAATCTAATAAAATTGAAGGTTAATGCTGGATTTTTTTGCTGTTAAAAGGGATAAAATAAGTATTCCGATATTTAAAATGTGAAAATTCCTGAAAATGAAGGGATTTTTGAAAAAGAATCATGTGGGCCAAGATGGGCAGGGTCTGCAAAACCATACTGTGAAGTACCCCTAGTCTCTGTTCACCAGGAGCTGAGAATGGACAACAGGAGAGGGGTCATTTGGTGATTACCTGTTCTGTGTATTCCCTCTGAAGCACCTGACATTGGCAAATATTGGAAGACAGGATACTGGGCTAGATGGATCTTTGGTTTGACCCAGAAGAACCATTCTTATGTTCTTATGGAATAGTGAAATCAAGGACATAGAAAGAGAAGGGAAATGAAGGGTTATAAAAGAAAATACACACAAAGCTCAGGAAGTGATTGAAGCACTTGGGAATAGTACTTGAAAGAGAATAAGGGAAGTGTAGAACACTAAAGACATCATAAAAGATATCAAGATAAAGCACCATGTGACATGTAGGCTGTGTCTACACTGGCACCCTTTTGCGGAAAAGGGATGCTAATGAGACACAGCGCAATTGCAAATCCGCGGGGGATTTAAATATCCCCCGCGGCATTTGCATGAACATGGCTGCCGCTTTTTTCCGGCTCGGGGTTTTGCCGGAAAACTTTCAAGTAGGAATAAGAGATCTTGCGGAAAAGGGTTTATTTTCCACAAGATCGTCAGACTGGCGCTTTTCTCCAGCAAAACCCCGAGCCGGAAAAAGCGGCAGCCATGTTCATGCAAATGCCGCGGGGGATATTTAAATCCCCCGCGGATTTGCAATTGCGCTGTGTCTCATTAGCATCCCTTTTCCGCAAAAGGGTGCCAGTGTAGACACAGCCGTAGAGTTTAATCCTTCTGCCTGTCAGCATTAACAGCAATAAGGGCTGGGTTCAGCACCTAGGGATGTCTTCTCAAGAATTCAGCACAAAACTGGCTTGATCCCCCACCCAGTGATCTGGGACAATTACACAGCATCCCCCTAGTCATCTATACGATGCAATATTCTCCTCTCACAAGGACAGAGTCTGAGAGTGAAAAAGAAACTTTTAATAAAAAGGAAGGGGAAGTAACTCATCATTAATCTTAGGAAAACACCAAAAACAGCATTCATAACAATAAACTATGAGCTAAAAGGGAAATTGGGCAGTGTCCTTTCCCCTCATATTCTAAAGACCAGCTGCCAAAAGTCCATTTAACATGCCCGTCTCTTTTGTGCATCCCACTTGTGGTTGCTGCCTTTGGTCAGTGCAGACCCAGAGTTCAGAGGAGATTACACAGGATTGACCTCCCACCCTGGGATGAGAGGAGAGTAAGGATGCACCTTACTCACTCTGCTGCCTACACATTCACTTGCTGTTCCTCTTTGCCATCCATCTGTCCTGCTGGCTGATCACCATGCCTCTCCACGAGTCACCCACCTCTTAACACAACTCCCAGTGACTCCAGCTGCCTCATTGGTACACAATGGGCAGACTCCTAAATCAGAAACACTCTCCAAAACAGGTTTAATGCTCAGACCTAGGTATCAGTGATTTCAGCTCTGCAGAGTGTAACCAGACTCTCAACTAATTCTAAATTAAATGTTTTATTACACAGTGCAGAAAGAAAGGATCATCTGGTGTTTGGGGCCCTTAGGCTCACTGGGCTCTGGAATCCATGTGCCTTGCCATGTGAGTCACATTTAGTTAAGTCTCCCAATCAGAGTATGCAAAGCACAGTTCTTCTGTCTTTTATTCACACAACAAGATAACTCTTTATTACTCCTGTCCTAATAACAAGGAGTTAATAGCTAGCAGATTTAAAACACATAAAAAAGTACTTCTTCATGCAATGCACAGTCAACCTGTGGAACTCCTTGCCAGAGGATGTTATGAAAGCCAGAACTTTGACAGGGATCAAAAAAAGAGCTGGATAAATTCATGGAGAATAAGTCCATCAATGGCTATCAGACAGAATGATGTCCCTAGCCTCTCTTTGTAGCTGTAGGGAATAGACGACAGGGGAGGGATCACTTGATGATTACCTGTTTTGTTCATTCCCTCTTGGAGCACCACTGTTAGAAGATAGGATTGACCACTGTTGGAAAGTAGGATAGATGGACCTTTGGTCTGACCCAGTATGGCCGTTCTTATGTTCTTATGAGAATATGGATCCAATACCAGCTAAAAGTGATCATTAGGGCAAGCATTTCCATCCTACTGAGCACCTAGGCAGAGTGGGTGTGCCCATGCAAGTGAGTTCAGCTTCTGAAGTAGAAACAATGAACTCTTATTTAAATACATAAAGGCAATGAAATCATCACCTTTTTTTTAATCAGTAGCAGGACATAACTGAAAAACCGAGCTCCTCTTCTAAGGGTATATCTACACTACAAATTCAGTCATTTGCCTGTCCTGACAGGCTTCTAATCTAGTTTTCTCTTCATTTTATAGCTTCCTAATACATTAGTTATCCACCTGCTTTGGGATTCTCCAGAAGTACGGATACCTATAAGTCCTTTAACTCAGGGATTCCCAAATGTTTGAAAGCTGAGCCCCCATTCAGGAAACTGTACACACAGCAGACTTTGCTACCTTTAATTTAATTTTACCTAAACCTGAAATGCTCATTCAAGCAAAATGTCTTTTATACTCAAAGCACTCTCCCTGAATGGGAGCCTAGCCTCAGTGTGTGAAAGCAGAGCTGTGATTCCTGTTCTTGAATAAGAGTGGAGTGGGTTACAAAAGAAGACTCAATGCTTTTGTTGAATAGATATGTTTGTGTAGCTTCAGTGTGTGAAGGTCAGAATTTGGCCTAACCTTTTCATCTGCAACAGACTTGTGCTGCTCCAGATTATTACTTATTAATACCCTCTGACATTCTATATTTTGGGAGTGCTGTCGAATATGACTAAATTACAGTGGCTTCCGAAAAGTAAGGACCAGTAGAAAAGTTTTAAATTGGCTCTTGCTATCCTACAGAGAACAGACAACTAACTACTGAGAAGCTTCAGCCAAAATGTAAGTCAGGGTATCATCTTTGTGATTTCCTCTGTCCCCGTTGAAGCTAAAAAAGGCTTTTGGAGGGAGGCTTTATTTGTTATTGTTGCCGGTGCCACTGGGCAGAACAACAGTAACAGTGGCAGAAGAAGCAGGCCTGGGTGATGATTTATAAGGCCTTACTAAGAATAAGAGTGTAGGACACATATTGGCACACATGGCCATATTGATGTGATTTTAATATTCAAGACTGAGACTAAGGTCTGTTCCAGACTAGTAGTCTATGGCATTGGGTTTAGGAGATAAAATTATCAGATCCACTGAGATACTTTTTTTTTTTTGGTAACAAATTGAAAAGACAAGGTTTATGTTGGAAGCTTGTGATATAGTGAAATAAAACCCATTCCCAGTTTTGCCTGGACAATGCAGTTCTGGGCTTTAGGATGTTATATTATGAACACATCTTTTTTAGTCCTCAGAAAGAATAGCCTGAAAACACTCAATATATTTTAAATAAGTTTAAACCTCATTTGTTAGAAAATCTTAAGCCTGAAGTTTAAAAAACCCACTTTTTATACCCTTTATAAAATTTAATGTCAAACAACATAGTTCTGAATGGATGTGAATAAGGATGAGAGCAATTGAAAAGACTGTGCTAATAACTTGTGATGTAATAAAATCCATTCCCAATGTGCTTAGACAATCTAAATCTGGGTTTTAGAATAGCTAACTCACTCATGTATGTCCCAAAGTACCTATATTAATACCAAACCAATTGCTGAGTCATTAATATATACACCATACTGTGCTTTTGAGATACAAAGTAATCTGGATAGATAATGTATAAATTCTATGCCAAGAAAATTCAGGAAAACACAATCACACACAAAAAAAAGGGGGAAGAAAGCATAGGAGACCCTTCTTAAATTTCTCATAAAAGCCTGCTGTTTGATAAATTCTGTTTTCTAAATAGCTGGGAAGAAAATCATTCCCTTACTCCCTGTAGTTCTTTCATGAGAAAGAATAATCAAGCTGACAGCTTTAATTCAAATGGTAGTTTACTGCAGAATGCTCTTCCTTTTGAACAAGATGAACTTCACTCACTCTGAGAAGAGAGAAATATTTAACAAAAGCATAATGTAAGTGAAATATTAGAGATATACAGCTCAGTGGGTTTATGGAAGTAATTACAGGCATCTCTCTAATCTGGCTCTCTACCTATGTCTTTCTTGGTTTTGATATAATGGTGTCTGAATGTGCTGTAACTAAACATTCATTGTTGCAAAACAAGGTCCGAATGAACAATTTTTAGTTTGACTTTCACCCGGGTATCAACTTTTTTGACTGTGTGTGAGAAAAGAGAGCAGAATGTATCCGTAGAAAGCAAGTGTGATATACAATATTCTATAAGGAAGCAGTGTGTATGAGCTGCAGGGGATGACCACTGGATGGTGTTACCTAGTCATGTTTTATACTTGTTTCCAGAAGCTCTGTTCTTTCTGTTAAATCATTTAGTTTTCTAAAGAGCATCTTCTCCCTTAATCCCTTCTAGGCTTTATCACTACAATTTGATTAGAAATCATTGCAAATCATACTTTTTCATTAAAATGTTTTGAAATTGCCCAATCTCTACAGAAACAGGCTTTCAAACAGTAAAAGTTACTGTGTAGTCTTCAATAAATAGTAATATTCGGTAACAACTAATTTATTGATAAATGGTACTTCTTTTCTACTATGTTGAAGAGCAAATTCTGTGTTCACATGTTACTCCCATTTGGCCAAATTTTATTGCCATGGTATGAATCTAGTATTTTCCATGAGATTTCACTCAGGCCATTTGTACTGTACCTTCTAAACCTAGGCAAAGGTAGGAACCGTATTATGATTATTAGCTTCAGACTGCATCCTTAAGAATCAAGATGCATTTGGGCAATCCACTTCAACTCTCTTTGCTTCTGTTTCCCCACCAGTAAAATGACAATAATCACACTTACCTCCTTTGTAAAGTCTGTTAATATATCCTGCTGAAAAATATTACATTAGATTAAGGTATTATTGCTGGAATATACTGTACCTATTATCTTGTCTACTATGCAACTGATGTGAACAAATTCAGAATGAGTAACTGTACCTTTCTAATCATGTAAATTTACATTTTTTTTCCTTTTTGGTTTGTTTTCTTTAATCTAAAATAAAATATATGATTTCCACTTAGCATGTGGAAAATGTATCATAACTATAAGCAGAGTTTGAATGGGAGTTATATGCACATATAGAATTTCACTGCCTCTAATTATTAAATAAATCCATCTTGCTATTCACATTCATCCTGGGTAAGGTTTATGTTTACCTTTCTTCAAAAAGGAAAACAACATAATGATTCCCTGTTGTCTGCTCTCTCTTGAATACTTGTCTATATTTTGTTACGAAAGTTACTGTAACCCAGAATAAAACAAAAACTGTTACCCATGGTTGTCTTCCTTTCAGAATTAATCAAATTATATTTTAAGAAATGGTCAGTTCACTTCAAGTTCTCAGTTGAAACTGAACCCTTCCATTAAATTAAATTTGGTGTTCTCATAGGATTATTATTCTAAATATAAATCCTTTAATTCATGGTAGCTTCCCATGATATATAACACTATGCCACTGTCAAAACAAAGCATGGAGAGTTTATTTCCTTCCCTTATTAAATAAAAATTTTAATTTTAGGAGACTGTTTTAAAGAAAGATTGAGGCTCTCTCTGTAATAAAGTTAGCTTGAATCAGAAATGAGACGAGATCCCAACACTAAGTTTTAAATTTTTAATAAAACACGAATGAATCAAATATAAAAGAAGAAAAGCACATTGGTGTCCTGTCACCTAAGGACACTTGAATTCAGGTCTCCTCACTAGATTTTAGAAGCCTGATCCTACTGAAATCAGTGGAAATCTGTCCATTGATTTCAGGGTGCTCTGGCTCAGGTCCAAGGTGCTTTCGGTGGATTTTTAGGATCATACCCTTCAAATGACATACATTTTAGGAGAACACTCCTTCCATGGTCCATGTCTGTTGGACTGAAAATCCTGGGTAGGTTTAGCTCCGGATACTTTTCCTTTATTGCCTCTTCTTAGAGATTCAAGACAGCTTGCATGACATTTACAAAGAAACCTTATTTCTAGTAAAACAAGATGCATGAAGAGCAGAAAGGAAAAAAACCATTTTAGCAAAGACAGGTTAGGGGTTTGTGAGGCTCTTTGCCAGAGCAAGTTGGAGCCCCTCCCCATACCATTTCCTCTGCAATCCCATGTCCCTCCCACTTGAACTCCTGCTAGAGAAATGTTGCTGGGGTGATGGGCCCATCCACCTACTGCTGCTGATACTGAGGAGAGTCAGGTCTTGGGAGCTCCCATTTTTCTAGGGGCCCCTGTTGGCCCTTATTGGCACAGTGGCTAATCCGCTACTGGCTTCAAGACTAGAAAATTGCAGTGTAGATATTTGGGCCCAGGCTGGATTTTGGAATTTGAAATCTTACATGGGTCAGAGCCGCAGCTCCAGCCCAAATCAGAACAGCCACATTGCAATTTTGTAGCCCCACAAACCTCAATCAGCTGACACAAACCAACCCTGGGTGTGTTACTGCAGTGTAGACATATTTTTAGTTACCCATGAGTAAGCAAAGTTTTACATTTCAAGAGAAAGTATCCTTTCTGCTGCAAATGATCTCTTTGCCTACCTTTCATCAGGATAGCATTTCTCAGCATCAGCCATCAAATCACATGTCCCATATCATTTCCCCACTCTTCCCTCTGTCTCCTTTGGGTGGCTCAGTTATAACTTTGTTACTTTGATGAGCTCTCCTTGTTGCTGCCCATTCCTTATAAAGGAAATCTGCAGTGGATATGACCCTCTCTTGTGAAAAGTCCATTGTATGTTTCCCAGGCCCATAGTTACAATGTTGAAAAAATAGTTTTTGTTGCAGTCTAATTTATAACTGTTTTCCTATTTAAAATGTTCTATTAAAGGTGTATACACCCAATAGTTGCCCTCCAGATAACTTTCTCTTCTTATTTCCTGAAGAAGTACCCTGCACTCTAAGGTGCATCCAGATTGACAACCATGCTTTTCCACATTAATTGGCCTGAAGGTGCTAATTTACTGTCCTCAAGCGCTAATCTGAATACTACTCTGTATTTTTTAAGAGACAGAGTTCATATTTTTCTGTAATTGCCTCTTGACCTTATTCTACACATTCAGGACTTGAGGGCAGGAACCATTACTGTACAGCATTCTTTTCCTGAAGTGTTTTGTACATACTTGGAAAATTCAAATACTTTAGTACTGAAAAGGCTAAATCCACATGTTATATACTGGTTGATGAACGATCCAGTACAAATGTTTCTGTTCCTTCAAACATCAAGATCATCAAGACTAACCGAGCCTCATATTGCCCCATGCTTCTGTGCTTATAAACAAGGGTGGAGTTCTGTGAAGACAGGAGGGGCAGCAGCCATGCACACCAAGACACGGCTTGCTTTTCATCCCATTCTCCAGACTATTGGGAGTAAGGGGGAAAGTACTTGCATGCTGTGCGTACCTCTCGCTCCTGGCTGGTGAAGGAGTAACTCACGGCATGCAAGTACTTTCCCCTCACTGCATGAGAGTCCGGGGAGTGGGATGAAAAGCAAGCCACATCCTGGTTCTCATAGCTGCTGCTGCCTTTCCCTATCTTTGCAAAACTCCACCCTTGTTTATAAAATGCAGTTAGTCCTTATAGGCAATAAACATTGAGGCACTGAATATGCAGAAATGCAAATGCTGAAGGAAAGAGTATATATTTCATTAATCTATTGACACATATGTATAGATCCTATGATGAGTCTGGATAGTCATTAAAATCATAGATGCATAGAGTTTGTAATCCCTGTTCTTCTGAGGTCCTACCTTCTGTACAGTGTTGAGTGTTAGGAATTTGGGATAATCAACAATGAATTGAATACATAGTCCCATGGTCTGCAAAATCTTGTTACTTAAGATGTAGAGAAAGCTCAAATAGAAGCACACCATTTCAGGGATTCTCAGGCACTTTTTGAGGCACTGGAAGCACATCTAACAGTCATCCCAGTGCATCAAAACAAAGATGATGTTTGACTTGAAGTGAATGCCTAGCCTCAAAGCAAATGATCTTTGACAGAAACTAGTGTTCCAATAAATTGGTGCACACTATAAGCACTACTAGAAGTCAGATGAACAACTAAAATGGACAGAGTTATATTCTAAATTAAGCTTAAATCCACAATACTGCAGAGACCTAGAGCTAGCTGCAATGCCAATTAAGTCCATCAAGGAAATTTTTTGCTGACCATGGTCAGAAAGGAACAGGAAAAGGCTGTTCTAGAGACCAATGACACACAAACAGTTAATTTATTTAGGAGACATGCTTACTGATGTCAAAAATATTTGAGATCTATGGGGGTTACAAATTGCCTAATGCTGATAGCACAGGAGCTGATAGCGCAGGAGCTGAGACTCATGGTACATATACACAGCAACATTATTTCAAAATAACTAGTGTTATTTTGAAATAACTTAGTCTGCATCTACACAGCAGGCAGTTATTTTGAAATAATGTCAAAATACTGTCAAGATGGAGGACTTCTTACTCTGACTTCTGTAAACCTCATTGTACAAGGAGTAAGGGAAGTTGGAGGAGGAATGCTCTATTTCAAAGAAAGTGCTGTACAGATGCTCCCAATTTTGAAATAAGCTATTTCAAAATAAGCTATACAATTGACTAGCTCAATTTGTGTAGATTATTTTGAGTTAAGCCCTGCTGTGTAGATGCACCCTCAGTGTATAATCAAGAAAGAATCTTTTAAAAAGTTATATAATCTTGGAATCAGCCTTTCCATGGAAAGCCACAGGTCAAACAAAGCACAATTGTAATTTTTATTCATTCACTTTACAGAGACTGTGGTCTGTCTTACCCAAACCTATTTTGCAAGAATACATGTCCTCATTAGAAGAAAGCCTCAACATTACAATTCTTTTCTTATAACCATAGCTAACTTAAGAACACTACCAATGTTTGTGACCTATTGAAAATAAGGCAGTATATAGACTCCTTAATATAAACAGCTATCAAAGTAGCATTACCTTGCTTTTTACATGGCTGTTTTAAACCTATAAGAGCTATTTAAATAGGTAATGTTTTCAAGCCCCAGTTAGTTGAGGTCTTTCTCTTGAGTCTTATTATGGTGAGTATTCATGGTCAGATACCATCCACCTTTTAGGGACTTGAACTTGTTTTAGACGTAGTTATATAAAGTAACTATGTCTTTTGTGTGCACTCTAATATATAGAATGTGCTCCAGTTTAACATCTATCGCAGTTTACCTCTATATACTTTTATAAAATCCTCCTAAAGTCTTCCCAGTTTGAAATATTTAGATTTTCTGTACCTAATGTTGGCCAGAAATATATCACCAATATCCATCCCAACTCTTTTCTTTTACTTTTTATAAAGGATCCTTTCCCCTTAATTGGATTTGTGTGGATTTTCAGAGTGCATATGGTGTATCATGCTTATTAGAACAATTTAATAATTAAGTTCTAATTTTCATATAAACACATTCATGATAAGTGAAATTTCACTATGAAAACTAAGGATTTCCTGTTCTACCATTCAACGTGTAATATGACGAGGATGAATCTGAAAAGACATATCTTCTTGCCCCTTTGCAGCAAGACCAGCCAGATCAAGCAATTGGACATGGAGTCAGGGAAGCCTCTTTACCCCACCACACTCTTTAATTTTAAGAGAATTAGTAAAACTGAGGCTATTTGCATTGAAATTAAGCTTCTCTGTAGTACAAGAAAAATGACACTTCACTGTAAGTGTTGTGATAGCCCACTGAATTAAACTGGGACTTCCAATCCACTTAACTATATAAAGAGTTAATTAAAACTAGGTGACATTGTGACCTACTTTTGTTTTTGTTCTATTGCAGAGTTCCATAGGGGAAGGCATGGGCATAACACTTTAAAAATAGAATTAGGTGCTACTAAGCACATCACTCTAACATAGTATTTTTCATCTGTAGCTTAAAATGTTTCACAGCCTGTAAAGTATTTATCCTCATGACACCCCTGTCAGGTAGGGAAGTAGTTTTATCCTCATTTTACAGGTGGGGAATTGAGGCACATAGAAACTCAGTGACTTGCCTAAAGACACACAGGAAGTCAATGGAAGAGCAAAGATCTGAACCCAGTGCTCCCAAGTCTAGATTGTGGTCCATATTATGTTCCTGCGTAACCTGTAGGTTATACCTGTGATGGGAATACAAAGGCATAAAGCACACTTTTACTCACCCCACTGGCTATGATCTGTTTCCTTTTGTGCTCCCAGGGGAGTGCAACAAACTGCTGCCCTTTTATGTAAGTTTGCTATAAAGCTACAATTGACCCCTATATACTCAATTACTTAAATTAGTTGAAAAGAACAAAAAGGAAAAAAATATATTAAGCATGTATAATCTGACATACATCGAGTAGGGTTACTGTGTTATAATTCAGAATGCACCCTACCTCCAAAACCACTGACCAAGATTTAGTAATGGTTCATCACAGTGGTGATACTACTTATTCAGCAGGTAAAAGTGCGTTAGGGAGCATTGTACCATGATCAAACTTACATAATGGAGAACAAAAAAATACAACTGGCTGTAAGAAAAAAAAAACCCACAACATAACAGAGACTTTATTGAAAATGGAATAAATGAATAAGTGGAACTGACTTCTACCTTCCTACAATTGCATATCTATAGAAGATAGAAGATGTATATAAGATTTATTGCTCAGATTTTTAATTCAATTAATTATGAAGGGTTTTTTTTGTAAAATAAAATGAAAATGTGCATGCTTAATTTAAATTGTTGCTCTGGGTTAGGGTTGAGGATAAGGGGTTCCTTATACAGGCTGTCCCGGAAAGTGAGGATTACCTAGCCCTCTCTCACCACAGCAGCTTGGAGTAGGTGAGAAGCACCTTTCAATGGGCTGGGACAGGTCCAGGTTCATCAGTCCCTGTACTTTCCAACCAGAGTGAGAAATGCACCAAACTGCATACTTTCTGCTTGCTCCCTGAGGAAGGGGAACAGCCAACAATGTTCCTGTATGAATTGGGGAGAGGGAGCTTTGTATCCCCCTCTGTAGTCCCCAAAAGGTGCTTCAGGGGTTGGAGGCTCAGGGCTAGGGCAATCCTGGAGTGGGGGCACCCTCAACAAGCCCCTTTTTCCTGCCTGGTGATACTGTTTCTTCTCTATGGTTTTATGAGAAGCATCCCATTTCCCAGGAGCAACAAAACCCTTACCTTGCTTTAACCTCTGATAAGAGGAAGCTATATATCGAATTTGATTGTCCTAGCTCTTACTGTTTAGGAGGAGTTCTTGAACAGACTGACAGACAGACTCTCTCAGATATACCTATATACAGGAGATTTACCTGGTGTTGCTTGGGTCCTTCAGGACAGGGGGCTGAAGGTGTGGAGATGGCCTGAGCTGCCACCATTGAGTCCATTCTTCATCAACCAGTAATAGAACCTATTTTGTTGACCTCCCCCTCCCCAATGTTTTGAGGGAATTTGGTGAGCCATCAATCAATCTAGAAACAACAAGATGCCAGGGCCAAATGACATCCCCATGGAAGTCTTCAAAGCAGGTGGAATAGAGCTCATGCAAAAATGTAATGAACTTCTTGTTAGAATTTGATCAATGAAGAAATTCCACCCAACATAAAGAATACAAAATTTTTAAGAAAGAGGATAAGTTAATATACAGGAATTGCTGTAACATTACCCTTCCGTCCATTGCCAGGAAGATCCTTACTCACATCCTTTGGAGCTGTCTCTAGCTGACAAATGTCCTTCTGGAATCTCAATATGGTTTCTGATTATAATGGGGCACCAATGACATGATTTTTGTTCCACAACAGATTCTGTTTTGTTCCACAACAGAGGAATGGACAGAGAACCACCAGTTATTGTTTATGGCATTTCTTAACCTAAGGCCTTTGATTCCATCAATTGAGAAACATGATGGAAGGTGTTGTCTAGGTTCAGTCAACCACTGAAGTTCATTTATGTTCTCAGGCTACTTCAAATGGATGATCGCTTTCCTCTGTAATAAACTGGACACAGATTTATTCACCATTTGTCCTGGTGTTAAGCAGGGCTGTGTTATTGCCCCCAACTCTTTTTTTTAATATCTACCATGTAATAATCTTGATTTTTTATTTGTGATTACCTTTCTTTTGGAATGGGATTGAGTATTACATGTATGGCCAGCTCTTGAATCTGCAATGTCTTCATTCTAAAGTTAAAGTAATCAGGAATGTTATTCCTGACCTTTAATATCCTGATGACTGTGCTGTCCTCAGAAACACTGAGACTAACTTGCAATTCACCCTAGATCACTTCTCAGGCATCAATCATGACTTGGGACTTTTCCTCAACATTTGAGAGAGAAAGGTACTCCACCAGGCTGCTGCAGCACATGTTGTCCTTGTTCTCCCACAAACTGTCATCAATGATGAACTCCTAGAAAATGTTGAGCATCTCCCTAACCTTAGTAGCAGCCTCTCTCAGACAGCCAATCTTGATGTGGAGATTGAACATAGGATTCATTGTGCCAGTGTATTTTTCAGGAAGTTGCACTTTACTGACAGAGATCTGCAAATGCTAACTTAAATCCTGCTCTACAATGCAGTAGTTAACCCCACTGGGTGACATACCAACGTCATCTTCAGCTTCTGGAGTGGTATCAACAGCACTGAAAATTGACTGCATCAGATAGGAAGACCGTCACTCATAACATCATTCTCTCTGCAGCTAACATCACTAGCACTGAGGTAAAGATTCTGAAACATCAGTTTAATTGGGCTGGTCATTGTATGCATGTGGCTGGTACACCTCTTCCAAAGAAGCCCTCTTTTCTCAACTTAATCATGGTCAGAAGACCTATGGGGGAGAGAGGAAATGCTACAAGGACACCTTGAAAGTAGGGAGACATTGACCCCACAAATTGAGAAGAACTGGCTAGCAATAGACTGCCATGGCACCACTTTATACATCAAGCCTCAGCCTAGAATATAAGCTTACTAACCTCAAACAGATTCACTTTGCTCGAGAGTCTGAGAAATGGCAGAGGAGGAAGGAAAAGGAACATGCCATCCTGGCCAGTAATTGTGCTCTTTCTAAGCAATCACCTGTCGCATATATGGAAAAACCTGTAAATCATGAATTGGAGTTCTCAGTTATCATAAGTCTCATCACTGACTCCCAACCCTTGAAGAAACCAGCCTTCAGGAATAGCTGACAATGAACCACAGTCAGTAAAAGTAACAAATGATATGTGGAATTTAAATAATTTTAGTTATTTACCTATAATTCCCACAGACACCAGCTAGTTCTATTGGGTTCATCCACTTCACTCCTGGGATTGTTGTTTTTAAAATCCCCTTAATTTTAATAATTTTTTCCCACGGGTTAGGGCTACTGTCCTGGATGGTGCTTGCCCAGAGGCTACATTTGCCAATAGTCCCTACATTTCTGGATTTCAGGAGATGCTGCTTTGAACTACTTTTCATCAGGCTTGTGTCTCAATATTGAGGGAAGTAGAATCATAGAATCCTAGGAAGTAGGGACCACTTCTCCTCATTGACTGTGTTCCTTGTCCCACAGCAATTATTCTTGGAATGAGGTAATACTGGCTGGGAGAAAGGTCTCCTCATGAACTTCAGAGAGCTGGTATACCCCATTACAGAAATTTAGCCTAGCCTACACTTAAAATTTAGATTGAAATCACTATGGTCCACTTAGCTGTGAAAATTCCACACCAGTGAGTACTTTAGCAATGATGACCCTACCCTTGGTGTAGATGCAGCTAGATCAAGAATGCTTCTATAAACCTATCATCGCTTGGAGATGTGGCATCCTTGCAGTGATGGAGCTTCTCCCCTTCTGCACTATCACACTATAGCTGTACCATTATAATCTCTGTACTATACATTCAGACCTTCTTACATGGTGAAGCAGGAAGAAAAGATCAGCTTTTGGAACAACAAGGCATGATATAGTTACTTTCTCTTCAATTTCATCCTTAATGGCTTTATTAGCAGACATTTTCCCTCAAATCATTGAAACTTCCCTCCCTTAGTTGGGTTGATGAACTCCTAGAGACCATTTTATTTATGTCCTAGTGTTTGTGAAATGGAAAGAGCATTTGTCCAATGTAGCATAACTATTTTTGTCTTTGCTATAGGTCAATATTTATTTTACAGTACATTCTTTCACATTTGAGTCATCCATCTTTGAATACAGGGAAATCAGTCAAATAACTGAGAGAAACTAAGTAGCTGTCCTGCAAGTAAAACTCATGTATTTAAGGAAAAAGAATGGCTTTAAAAAGATCTCATTATCAGCATATCAATAAAGCAGGTCCTTGAGAACTTTGAATATAGTATAATTTAATTTATAGTTTTAAATAACAAGTCTGCTATGTTTCTCTACTTTTTTCTACCACATTCTATGTAATGTTAAAATGTTGTAAAGTAAATATGTTCACAGCTACCACAGCACTTGTGTTTTAAAATGCAATTTTCTCTTAATGTTTAAAGATTATGTGGTGGCTGTTTCCTTTAATGGAAACAATACATTTTAATGTTACAGAGCTGCCACTGGTTTATTAAAAAAGGCAATTTCCGCCTGTAACATGTAGCAACTACTGTGTGCACCATGATTCTTCCTGGAATATACAACTAGATTTACCCAATAGCAAGAGAAAGCAGGAACAGTAAGTGATATTATCCAGATTATGTTTACAGAGTGTATGAATCTATTTGGAAGTGTACCACAATAGCTGTTAGGTTTTTACTGTCCCCATTTTCATGATTATTAGATCATTGCATTTAGTGAAAACCAATTTAGGCTTGTATTAGCAAGAATTGGCGATCGTCCCTCACCTCTGACCTCTAGGTTAATGAGAAGTTCCTCTGTATAATTGCCATGTCTTAAGATGGCACTATGCAGTGTAATCTTTATTGCTGTAAAATGACATTTAAAGTTTGTTTTACATGAGCAAGTAGAAGAACATCATTTCCACAGTGAGCAATAATTATCTCCCTCCTAACTGAAAATACATGCTGTGGATAAATTGTGTTCATCTGGTAGCCTGTATTTGTAAGACAAGTTAATTAAAAGAGGAATGTTGAAAAATATGTCGGCCCACTGAGTGCTGATAGAGTAATATTATTACTTTACAAGAAAACATTCTGCACACAGAAAGACCCTTTTGTTTTTTCTCTAAAGATATGGCTAAAAGTGAGGTAAATAGATTGTTCCTGCATTGCAATGTTAATAATAAAAAAAGGGAACAATGATAACATTTCCTATCTATTCCAATCAAATAATAGAAGTCTAAAACTCTGTGTGCTCATTTAGTACTTATGCTGCTTAACACAAGCTTGAAGTACTGCTCCTGATTAATACATTTTTCACATTGCAATCTTCTGTTCATGATAGTGAATTACATATTAGGTAATATATGTATGCTTGCCCTTTCTCTCTTTCCCCATTGCTTTAATTAATTCAGCTATTTTTGTAAAGAAGGAAGATACTGCAGTCACCCATGAGTATTTCACAATTCAGAATGGTTGTTTTTCATTATTTATTTACCTTGCTTATATTCAACATAATAACACATATTTTAAATCCCACAGGTCCACTGAATATATCAAATAGGGCCACCTACTGACCTTGATGTCCTCCTGAATTCAGAATGAGGGAGGCACAGTGCATGCCCTTCAAAAACTTGACAGATCATCAATTGTCTTCTAGATTATTAGAAGTTAGATTAAGAACATTATTTGACTTGATTTCTTTTCTTCTCTCCCCTTGCAGGTACAGTCCATGGTTGTCACCAACTTGTAGCTTTCATTTGATTTTATTTCCTACTTAAAAAAAACATATCCAGTAATTTATTTTTCACCTGACATTACTTTATCAGTCTCAACAGTTGAAAAAATATTTTATAAAAGTGGAGATGATTATGGTTTCTTCTTACATTGATTTAGTGCTGTTTCTAGATTTGTTAACAGACTGACAATTAAAAAATCAAGAAAAGCTACAAGGTTTAACATTTCCAGATATTTATATTTAACCATGTAACTATTTAAAGTTATCACTATTGTATATCTACAGACAATGTGTTGTGTTAGTATTCATTCCTCCAGAAACTAAAATCAGATTATATTCCAATGTTTCTGTTTGTATTATATTTAAAAAATAAGAAAATGCAATACAGAGTCATGCTTTCTATGTATAACTATTACAAAATGCAGTATTTCACAGCCTCTAAAAATTATATTTTATTCCTCTAAATCTGTGCCTTAATTTATTTACTTAAAATATTACAAATCCAGCCCTGTTGTATCTGAGACATGAGTTACTTTTACATATCTTTTAAAATAAATAGCAATAAACATATATTCTAGTGCAAGGTATTTTATAAACTGTTAACAGGATTCATTTACTGTATAGTAAGTTAACCTTTGTATGTATTTCCATTGAGTAGCAAGAAGACAGTTACAAATAAATTCTCATGGTAAAATATCC
Organism: Rafetus swinhoei; assembly: GCA_019425775.1. Classification (NCBI taxonomy): domain Eukaryota; kingdom Metazoa; phylum Chordata; order Testudines; family Trionychidae; genus Rafetus; species Rafetus swinhoei. The sequence goes on from CM033427.1 coordinate 65,904,207, forward strand.
ATAACTGCTTAGAAAATAAATGGCAACACTCATATATGAACATTTTAAGAGGTCAAGTTATTCTGAGTAGTATTCCAGAAAAAAGAGGATGCACATAATAGGATTGAATGTCACGTGGATTGGAATCAAACTACAAATTACAAACAGTTTATGCGTATAGAGAAATAAATCTGGAGAGTTATTATAAATGTAATTTCCAATTTTAGCTTAGCAATCAAATATAATAGTCTTTTAGTTCAGTGAAATGCTTAGTGTTTATTTTTTCTATTATCTTAAAGATTATCAAGATGCATATGTCAGTGGTGGTACAATCCTTTGAAGATATTTTTTACGGTTATTCAGGTTCTTTAACCATAGCCCTACAAATGTGGATTTAATTGAAATAATCACTCTCATCCATCTTTGACTCAAACTTAAAGGCAAAAATGCCTGCCCATTTATTTAACTGGGCAGTTTCTTCCCCTTTTGTCGATTAGCAGATGTGCTGCTTCACCAAATATTATGCAAGTTGGTGAGGCAATGGGGTATGCATTGCCTAAGACATGCTGTAGAATTTGTTTCCCTAAAAAATGTAAATTGTACATCACAACCCTGCAGTGAAAAGCACAGGGAAAAGTTATTATACCATGTGTACATGTAAGATTGGTTTACTATCATGAAGAATAGCTTTGTTATCTTTACAATAATTTGAATGTGTCATATATGCTACATATGGCACAAAGCTATCCCATGGTAATACACGTCAATCTTGCTGGTGAGACCTACATCTGGAAGTATATAGACTAAATGTAAACTATTAAATTAAAAGTTACCAGACAGTGGCATTAGTAGTAGCAGTAGCAATAGCAGTAGAATTATTAGGCAATGTTCAGATCTGGATTGGGATAAAGCTCAGGCAACGACTTGTGTTTCAAAGTTAGACCATGGTTAAGGATGAGATGTGGGTTCCTATTTAATAATGCTATAAGGCAATGATGATCGAAATCTCATCAAATAATCTACCTAGTGGTATTATGGAAAGCACCCAAGATCTGAACTCCAAAGACAGAAGTAAATTCTGGGCATAAGTGCCTTGTCAAAGAATGTTCTACCAGTAATGTCCTTCCACATACTGTGGGAGATCTAGTTTAAGAGCTTTCTCTGGTCTCTACGGTGCCCAGATAACAGTTGCATTCAGATATTTTTAGGTGCCCATCTTTGAACATTTGGCCCATTACAATCTTAGGGCAAATCCTGAGGTCTGTACGTTAAAATACTTCAGAAGGAGTGATTATTATTTCATGATTTTTGCCATTAAAAACTGTCACAAGTTGTGGACACATTTTTCAAGTTTGCAAAGGATTTTGAAACAACTGTGTTATTCACAAAATTTGACTCCCTTTTGAGTGATGTTGAAAAACTTTGCTAACTTACAAATTTTTTACACAAAATACAATGAAAATGTCCTTTTGCACATACCCAGAGTAAAATGAATATCCCAAGTTTTGTACGGTTTTATAAACAATGTACCTAGTTGAATCCTGAGTCCTTTTCCTTTTTTTAAATGTCTGAATCAGTGTGACACATGTAGCGTACATAGAGTAAACACAGGGTTGCATTGCTGTAGGTTCCATCGTGATTCTTTTTAGTTCAGCAAGCCCACTCAATTCAAGTTAGTATTTTATATGAGAAAGGTGAACTCTAGAAATAATTTTATGTACAGTAGCAAGTGATCTGAAAATCAGACAAATCTTGGCCAAACTTTCAAAATCTTATCCATATGACTGGAAAACATTAGCTATGATAAGTTTCAATCATAGTTCAATTACTGTAGATATCAAGAAGGTCCAGGTAGGAGCTTCAAAACAAATATACCAAGTTAAGGCATAGTTTCAAAGAGTCAATTGAGGCTGTGACAAGCAATTACAAGTCCAGATAAAGATCCAAAATCAAATAAAGCATAGTCAGTGACAGATAATAAATAGCTTAGCTATCCATAGAGCAGCTAATTGACCTGATATATTCCAAAATAAGACAATCTTATGCTTACATCAAATAATTAGATGAAACTGGTAAACCAACTGCATCAGAATAAAGCAGCAACAGAAAATGAAATTTGCAAATCTCAAGATGAAATTCTGTGATTGCCAAGAGACACTTAAGAAATACAAAGAACTAATGTAAAAAAAAAGGGGTGTGAGAGAGAGAGAGAGAGAGAGAGAGAGAATAAATCATCTTAGGCTAAACTGAATGCCCTTCAACAGAAGCCTGAAATAGTTAGGAATTTTCACTTGAGAAAAGTGGGAGACAGTTTGCAGCCAATAACAATATACTATTGTCACTGCACTGTAGTACTTAAATAAAAACCATAAACCATACTGGCGAAAAATAGCACTGGATGCTTTTTTTCTCTTGTGCTGCTTTTAGTTGATGTTTTTTTGATGTACAGTACTGATAGCAGAAGGGTAGCAGACTAGTACCATAACTGTAACCGTCAGTCATTTTTAGGGGAGTTGGGTTGTTGTTTTCAAGGACCTAAATTAACAATAATTTCTTGTTACAAAGATCCCTATGTTGAGAAATATTTAATATAAAATTGAAATGGCTGAACTTGTTTAGTGAACTTCTGGTGGACTTCTAGGTGCATTGCAGACAAACAATGACAATAAGCTTTAAGTCAATAATACATTCCTTCAAGGTTCATAGGATTCACAGAATTCTAAATTTCCACCATTAGTTTTTCTTTATACACACACAAGTGGCAAGCAGGGCATGGGGTTATGGGATATTGCAAGCTTAAATCTTGTTCCCCACAATTGAATGAATGGAATAAGAGCCAAAAAGTTTCATACTTCTCCTTTTTTCCCCACCATTAGTCTAATGTTTAATCATGTATGTGCAAATTCATAATGTTTGAAATTGAGATGATTATCCCTAGTTTGATATAAATGTAAACACTTTTAAAAAATCACTTGAGAGTTGAGCCTTTATTCAGGGACATTAGCATAGCTCAATGGTTAACTTTTTTGAAACAGAAGCCTTCCCCTCACTGTACATTATCCATCTTATGACTAAGTTTTTGAATGTAGTTAAACTACAGAAAGTAAGTTTTTCAAAACTGGTTCAATTACTGTCTAATTTTAAGTTATTTATAATGCATATGTCACAGCTTTAGTGCTTATCAGTTATTAAGGACCATCAGGAAGTTTGACCACACACAGCAGAAGGGAAGTCTCAACCCTATGCAACAGAGTATGGAAAGAGATATATACATTACAGATCCAGCCTTTAAAAGAAGAGTATATTTGTTGTTAAATATCTATATGGACAGTAGCTGATGGATTAACACCAACAACCCTTATGGAAATTAGACATGTTTAATGTCCCAATTAACTTTCAATATTGTGGAAATTGTGGATTCCGCGATATTAGACTTTCACTGTAGTTTAGACATCAGGAGTTCCCCAGGTGCACTGCAGGGAGTGGGAGCCCTGCTGCCAGTCCTGGGTGGCTGACAGAAGAAAATCATGGGAAAGTACTTTCCGGCAATTTTACGTGGTTTGTTCAAAACTCCAATGCAATTTTTAACAGTTATCCTAGAATGCAAGTAGGGCCAATAGCATGAGTGCAAATCACAGACTGGTAGAAGTTAGAAATGGACAAAGCCTAAGTTCATCTCACCTATCTTCCTGATAGTTCACCATTTTCCCCTTCTGCATATGATCAAGTGATATTTTTTCAGTTTTCTTTTAAATATTTCCCTTATCAGATGACCACTTAATGTCTTTATGTTGCTCCATTGGTCATGTCTTCTACTCTTTTGGTTGGCCACATTTCCTGTACTCTAGAGAAGAAAACATTATTTCCCTCACTTATAAATAGAAGATAAGAAAGGGTTCAAGATTTCGAAGGGGACTCTGACAATGGTGTCAACTCTAAAAATGCAAAGGAGAATGTCAGGGTCAAGAGATCTAGAAATACATTTTCTTTCTAGAAGAACCATCAAGTTTTCATACAGGTTAGTTCATTTCAGGAAAGAAAAAATAAAAGTCCAGTGAAAATGCTATAAAAATCTGTGCTTGAAGATGGGGGAAGTGATGGCAAGAGCAGTGATCCTTCAGTTTTCTCTGCCACCCCTTTTCAAGTGGAAACAATAAAATAGGAACATGATAATACCAAATATTTACCCAAATTCTCCTGTTAGTTAAATTGGTTCAATTCTCTTGGCTCTACTAGGCCTTGTGAAAGCCAAGTGAAGTCAACAAAGGAGCAACTGTATAAGTAAATGGAGAATTTGGTCAGTGTACTTGATTTGTGCATTGGATTATGGCAGATGCAGTAGAACCAAGGCAAAGTTAAAGGCAGGAAGTAAAGTCAGACCTGGCATTATACCATCTTTTTCTCCAACTTAGCAGTGTTTTGCTTATTCTCTTCTATGGACTGTCTTTCTCCTGTTAGACAAACGGTGATGGTGTTACAGCCACATTGCAAAAATCCTCAAATCAATAAGCAAGTCAGTGTTATTGGTCACTTCTGCTTACTTAAGCCCCTTTGTTGCTGCCAGTGTGTGCTATGAGAAGATGAATTGTTAGTGCCATAGTCAATGACTGGATAAACTTGGATTTTGAAAGTCAAGTAATCAAAGCAAAAATAACAAGGCAGCTGCTCCTGTTGGATCAGAAGAAAGAAGAAAATAAAAATATTAGGGTGTCAAGTTATTACAAAAATAACTACAATGGAATTGTGAGATTAAAAAAATAGTTGTGATTAATCAAAGTTTTAATCATACTGTTAAACAATAATAGGATACCATTTATTAAATCTTTTTAGATCTTTCTTACTTACTTCTGCATAGCTGCATACAACTGAATCCCTTAAGCATAGTGTCATGGGCAGTGGCCCCTCTTGCGCACCCCTAACACCATCTGTGTCTCCCCGCCCCAACTGGCTACCATTAAGTCCCATCACCAAAGGCGTGCAATTACAGCTCATTAAAAATGCTAATTTGTTTTTGGTTAACTGTCTTGACAACCATACAAATAGTTAGAAATTTAGGTAATAACAATTTGAAAATGACTATTATTATCATTCTGGCTCATAAGATACACTTTTATTATTGAAGTCACTGTAGTGTAGACTATATCCAGCAGCATAAAAGGTAAAATTGGCTAATAGGACGAAGGCCAAGATCTTTTATTTTAAGTCTATTTTAAGCCCCTATCACATCATCTATCCTTAAATGTAATGGGTCTAAGTGAAAAAAAGTTCCAGCTTTCCATCTAACAGAAAGGTAGACAAGCCACTCTTTTGGATATTAGTTCAGTTATAGTTGAAGCCAAAGATAGGATATATTTTGATTTCAGTCAGAGTTGGATTAGACCCTTACTATGCAAATTTGTTAGTGCATTTATAGAGTAATATTTTTAATCTGAGCTACAAAGTCTGAGGCATGAAGTGAATCAAATATTCATGGTGATCAGCAAACATCCCACTGTTCATAACCAACACGTCAATGGTAAGAGGTCAGCCTAGTATTATTTGAAATGAAACAGGGATTTGGAATGTAAGTTACTGTTAATGATTATTTGCAGACTATTCTCTGAATATTTGATATAGTCTCAGGGGAATTGGGTTAAATCACCATCCTTTCTTTTTCTTTATGTAAAACACCATCCTTTCTGTTTGAAGACATAATGACATGTAGCATTATCCTGTTACTTTGGAAAATATTATGAAATATTTAGCAAAGCTCTTCATTTTGAGAAAAAATCCTAAGCCTTCTTTCTACATACCTTCATGAGACTCATTTCATTCCACCAGGTTATTTTTTATTCATGGAGCCCACACTGATAAAGCATCACTTTTGGTTCATATATTTTAATCTACATGTATTAATGTATAATTAGTGTGGGATTCAAACTTTAAATTATAACTTGTTGATTCAAGCTTTTACTTACTCCTTATCATTTAGTATTTTAAGTATAAAACTGGCATATGGTTGGATCACATTTCTCTACAGATAAAAGTTAGTGATATAATTAACAAAGAGGGAAAAAGTAGTTTTACAAGAACATGTGGAGTGAAATCTTAGCTTTTGAAATTAGTGGCAAAACTTCCACTGATCTGAACAGGATGAAGATACCATCCGTAGTATAAGAAGCATCAGATCAGGGTTGGCAGGTTGGGAATTTTACAATGAGGTCTAATGGTTAAAGCTCCAACACAGCAAGGTACATAAGCATCTGCCTAATATTAAGTATATGAATAATTCCCTTCACTGTTCGATCTTCCGGAGCTTGATTTAGCGAGTCTAGTAAAGACACACTAAATCGAACTCAAAGAGCACCCCCATCAGTGCCAGAACTCCTGCTCCTTTTGAGGAGTGAGGGACATCAATAGGCGTGTTTGCTCACATCAACCTCCCTCTGTGGACACTGTGCAGAAACTCGAATTAAGGCACATTGACTCCAGCTAAGTAATTAACATAACTGGAGTTGTGTATCTTAATTTGACCTTCCCCTGTAGTATAGGCCTGGCTTGAGGCCAATAATTATTCCTAGTTCTCACTACTTCTGCTTTTCCCTCTGCTTCTCTTACTCTCCGTCCCCCATCTCAAACCCCAGTTTAACTCAATGCTCTCCCAAAATCCCCTGCTCCCTTCTGCCCCTGCAAGCTTAGTTTTCCAAAACCAGAAAATAAAGTAGTCATGAAATAGTCCTGCTGTAAGTGAAAATCTCAACACAAGCTGGGATGGCTTAAAGAAACCTTTATAGTTTTGCTGACATCAAATCTATATTCCCTCACAGTAACTCTCAGTTTATCAGATTTCATGAGGTTCTGACAGTTCTGATTTTTATTGTAACACCGTTTACAGATATTACTAATGCATCTTCCAGAGCTGAATATATAACAAACATAGCAATTTTGCTGCAGAAGGAGTGGAAACTAAATAACTTCACCTACCAGTGCTTTGATCTGCTTTTGCACTGAATTCAGTTCTACCACCCTTAGGTCATGTCTACACTAGCCCCATAGTTCGAACTAGGGTGGCTAATGTAGGCATTCGAACTTGCAAATGAAGCCTGGGATTTAAATATCCCGGGCTTCATTTGCATGTTCACGGGCGGGCGCCATTTTTAAATCCCCTTAGTTCGAACTGAGTGCCTGCGGTGACACGCGGCAGTCAGAAGTTAATCCGAACTAAGTCCTTAGTTCGGATTAACTGTTACTCCTCCTGCAATGAGGTGTAACAGTTAATCTGAACTAAGGATTTAGTTCGGATTAACTTCTGACTGCCGCATGCTGTAGCGGGCAGTCGGTCGAACTAAAGGGATTTAAAAATGGCGCCACTCAACATGTAAATGAAGCCCGGGATATTTAAATCCCGGAACTTCATTTGCAAGTTCGAATCTTCATTAGCCACCTAGTTCGAACTAGAACTAGACATACCCTTACTTACAGTCAGAAGTACTTTATTGGATAGGTAGCTCTAGTAAGTTCCATGATAACATTCATACAGCAAGGTAATATGCAGTATCATTAATGGTTGCAGAACCTGGCCCCAAAATGTTCATCTGAACAATTGCCTACATTTTCTGAACAGAATTTACATCACCAATTTCTTTTGGAACTGCATCAAAACAATTTAATGCCATGGTGAAATATTTCAGTCAAGTTTTTAAACAGAGGGGATGTCCAAAGTCAATATTTCCCCCTCTTACTGTATATTATATCCAAAATTTAAAGCAATAATTAGTTGAGATTCTAATTAATTTACTCTAAGGTGAGGCATATGGTCTATTTGTTGTATGTGAAGCAAATGACCTCCCACTTGCACTCAGGCACTCAGATGTGCAAAAATATTTATTCCCTTGACCGTGCTCAGTATTTTCAAATCTAAAATATGGCCATCAATCAATACATCCATAACTTTCTCAAAACAATACAAAGCCTTAAACATATTAAACAATTCATTCTGTCTTTCCTCTTAATGTATCCTATTCAAAATAAGGAACCAACTTTTTTTAATGTTTGAACAGGGACTGGTTTCATCATGAAGTCTTCATACCTTTTTTCAAATAAATATGGTCTTGAAACTCTCATTTTCCAGAGGGAACCTCCAAAATTCGATGGATGCATCTAATTTGCTGATGCATTAGCCTCCTGGAATCTCAGAAAACAATTCACTTCTTGTAGACAAGTGGAAATGTTATCTTTTTATGTTTTTATTCAACTGTTTAGGGGCCATACATTACCATAAGCCCTCTCCTTTTTTCTCTACAATTACTCAGAAGTGAAACCATTGGTTCTATTCTTCAAATGACACCATTTACTATCATGTTTTGCAGCTCTTCTAGCTTCCTTCCTAAGACTTGTGGAATTTATCATGTAGACATTCATGAACTACAAAGTTCAGCTCTTCTCTTAACTTATCTTGTATGCTACTGGGAGGCCTCCATTTCCTGTGAACTCATATTCATATAAGGCTATTAATAACTTTATATCTGGTTTTAATGTGACCAAGCATCTCACATGCATGTAAACCCAAGATTGATAACTTGCCTCTGTGTCTAGTATAGACCACTAAAGCAAACACTGAGGGCAGCCCCCTGCCAGCAATCCAGCACTCTTCCTTTTGTGAGGAAGTAAGCGAAGCCAACAGGAGCATTTGCTCCCATAGGCCTCCCACTGTGTGGGCACCACCAAGGCTCAGCTTAAGGTAAACCAACTTCAGCTACATATTTTGCATAGGTGGAGTTGCACACCTTAAGTCAACCTTCCCGGTCTAGCGTAGACCAGGCCTTAGTGGTCAGGAAATCAGGAGTAGACATGGATGAATAATGGGCATGGGGATAAAACCACTGTACAGAATTAGTGCCAAGTATCATTCTGGTGCATATTACACCTTTCTTCTTTATTATTATTAGGCAACATTTTGGAGCAGATCCAATCTACTGAAAGTAATGACATTCATTCCAGTGACTTGTGTGGGAGTTTGATCAGGACCCTGTGTAACTTAACATTCCAATAACATATTGTTGTAACAAAGTGAATTAAACTGTGTGTCCTTTTCTGCTTTTTAACTTATAAAGTCTTTGGAGCAGGGAGATGGCCTGTATTTTTTGAATAAGGCCTATCAGAATGTGGTCCTGATCCTGTTTCTGGCCATTGGGCAAATTCCTATATAAATCCTAAATCTGTAATAAAAATTTGGTTTTCCAGTAGAAATGACAATCCCCCTCAAATCATTCTAATTAAACAATCATTTTTAAAAACAAATACTTCTATTTTAAAAAACTGATGGTCTTGTACAACGTTACCATGCAACAATGAATGTATGGCTGGCTATTTGCTTAGGTGTCTAATTTCATACTTGCTTTTAGCATTAATAAGTTATATATGCAGAACACTTAGAACAGAAACATAACTTCATATGAAACTGTTCAACTTCTAATTCTAAAGTACAGATTCTAATTAGAATTTATATTCTGGAGTAGGGAATCTACCCTCAGATGTGCACAGATACAGAAAATTCCATTGATTTCTCTTTGTTTTCAGAATGAATTGCAAAGTAGATAATATTGAAAGAGAGTCTTTAGTGGTTTGAACTGTGAATACTCATTTCATTTTCAGGAGTGTAAAATTGTGCAATGATTACACCAGCTATGAAGATACACAGTGCTTAGCATGTGCGTAAAGCACATCTTATCTTTGACAATGAAAGCTGGGTTTCAAATTGTTGATGTTTTTCATAGTGGTTCAAGGGTCTGTAGAGAATATGTGACCACTTAATTTCAACCCACTTAATTTAACCAAAAAAATGTAATTATTTATTGCTGTGATTAAAAATAAATATTTTTTCTTCTCTCACTAAACTAAACCTTTGCCATTCCTTAAACTGAACCAAATCCAAATAATATTTTTAGATTTATGGTTAACAGAGATATCAGAGATACCTTTGCAGCTGATTTCTGGGCTGCAGCCTCACTTACTGACTCATGTGTCTTCTACTGGCTTTTGACCTTCTATGTCACACAAATTATTTCTGGGAATTCACTTTTCTGGTGGTTTTGGGCTATAACAAATGCAGCCCTGGGCCTAAGTTACACTGCGACATAGGACACCTGTAGCAGGACCTGGTAGTGGCAGGGGTAGTAGCAGTAGCACCCACACTTTCATAAGAGTCAGGAATAGTAGCATGGGACTTCCTTATTCCCCACAGAAGCAGAAGCTTCCCTCCCATTGCAGTCCCCTTTTCCTAATGGAGCCTAAGGTGGCAGCAGACCAGATGTTTGTTTAGGTGAATGAGCAACAGCATTGCACCCATCTCCACTTTGCACACTTAAGTCCTTGGCAATGTTCTGGGGACCATGGAGCACTGATTTTTTGAGTTGATACTGTACTGAAATTCATGCCTCTCAGACCTGTTGTTTGAGGGCATCTCTGGTGTCAGCCAGGTGACTCTGCAGCAGTTAAACTGTGTTTGCATTTTAAAAATCTTTTCTATACAATCATGAAAAGTGAAAGCTTAGATTTTGCTATAATCACATGACTCCAGGAATTAGGGTCCTGGGCATGGACCTCTAATAATATGTGTTCACCTTTCTCTAAGGTAACATTGAAGAAGTGCATATATACACATACAATTTATGATGTATTTCATACAGTGTTGTTAGAAATGTGTGTTTCAGTTTGAGTTTGTGTATTTCTTATACAATTCACAACAATAACCTACTCTCTGGGGGTGAGAAATCTCTATAAGTAAACTCTGCATTGTGTAAATATGTCTGTATCATAGCTGATACTGTCTAAAGAAAAAAAACCCTAATCTTTTTGTTCTTATTGCTTTAATATCATCAGCATGACTCTCATTGTTCTGCAGAATAAAATAATTGCAGCAATTTATTCTCAAGACATGCACTATACAACTCTATTATTGTCGTAGTGAAGTATAGTAAATATCTCTATGTGCTAGTTTGAATGGAGACCAGAACATATGGGATAATAAAAAAAGTAATACTTTTTCTTTTGGGCCACAGATCTCATTCCTGCTAAGTGTCAGTTTTGGCTCATCCACTTGCCCTGTAAGCCCATGTTCAAATGAGATCAGCTTGGCTAGGTCCCATAATACAAAGTGGAAGGGCTCTGTACATCTCCCTTTGATAAAACAGGTAGTTAAGGGGTAATAGAAAGACTGAGGGAAGGGGTCATGTGAAACAGCAATCTTGCATCAGTCACACGTGGAAGCAGTTGGGATGGGTTTTGTGAATATAAATTCTATCACTCATTTCTACATTTCTACAAGTGCTATTGCTTGCAAAATGTGTGCAGGTTGTACAAATGGATTTTGTACATCCCCCAATATACCAGGAAACAGAAGCGGTGAAACACATAGTGTCAGCCTGCAGTAAAGCATAGTAGTTGAAAATACTTCTCTCTGTTGGCATGTAGAAAAATATGAAAGAGGAAGACTTTTAAGGCAAGAGAGTAAATTAAAATGTTTGATTTTTTAAAAAGAATATAAAAGAGAGCTGTAAATGGAGGGTAGTGGAACAGAATCTTAGTGTTATAAGTTATAAGTGACTTGAAAAAAGGAATATCTATATAAATATAAGTGCATGAGGAGCTGGGCACTTATTCAATCCAGCTTTTCTTCTGCTTGAGCCTATAGCAAAGTCATATTCTTGGTTTATGACTGTAGAGTATGTTGCCTTGCCAAGGCAAATATTGTTTTATGATTATATATTTACTAGAAGAACAAATAGCCAGACAAAAATATTTTTGATAAATAAAAAGCAGCATTAATGAGAACCAAGACTGGACATGGGCCCGAAACAAACACAGTTTGAACTTTGCTAAAGTATGCATCACCATTTTATACAACCCTACAAACCCTCTCTTTTTATGCATAAAATTATGTAAATCAATATGTAAGCATTTATATTAGGGTCCAAATTTTGTCTTCTGTGAAAGTCTCTCTTAAAAATGTTTGCAAGTTCTCTTTTTTGGCCTTGGAATTTGTCATTACTTAGTAAAGTGGTTCAAAATGCCCCCATTGAAACTAATAGTCTGACCTACTAGAGATGAAAGCAAACACAGCACAGCGAGCAAAAGAAATAACTGTAACACAGCAGAGACTAAAGATTTGTATTCACCATATCAAACATGCATAGATAAAAAAAAGTAAAAACAGGGATCAAAAGTGCTGCAACCATAGAAGTAAAGAAGAGATGCACAATTACATCAGCTTACTGGTCAGAAGATACAGATTCCTGCTGACAAGATACTAGCTGCTCCGATCTCTATGGTAACAATACCACAGAAAGATGAGTGCTAGAATCAGTGGCTCCCTTACATGTCCAGAAAGGGTTGTCTTAAATATATTAGCCCACATTTTTAAAAGTGACTAGTGATTTTAAGTGTCTCAGTTTTTGAGTGATTGAGACACCTTAAAGTGGTCTGACTTTTTGAAACTCTCTCTGAAAACCAAGTCCCTCTAAGATGTGTCAGGTTGGACATTTAAAAATGGACCCACACCCAAGTCCTTACCCATTGGAAAATATAATCCATGGACAATTGGGATGTTTCTCAACTTTATGGCCCTGTTAGACAGTATGTTTTATAGGCAGGAATGGGATGGGTGGATGGGGCATCATAGGGTACATCTATGCAGCAGTGTTATTTCGGAATAACTGGCATCATTTTGAAATAACAAAATACGTGTCTACATAGCAAGCCATTATTTCAAAATCATGGTGAGCTGGAGGACTTCTAACTCTGACTCCTGTAACCCTCATTTCACAAGGAGTAAGGGAAGTTGAAGGAAGAGTGTTCTTCTTTCGACTCCCTGCTGTGTAGATAGCTTAATTTGGCTTTTGGCACTATTTCAACTTCAGCTGCACAATTGATGTAGCTGAAGTTGCGTATTGTAATTCAACTTTTGTCCCACTGTGTAGGCGTGCCCAGAGAGTGAGTGAGAGTAGAGTATATGGAAGTTAGATTGAGAGTGTATGTTGCTGTTTGTGCAGTGATATGTTGAAGACTAGACTGGGCTGAGTCATTAACCTGTGTCCAGGTGAACCTTAAATTACACCCCTGTTCCATATCTCTGTCTAACATGAGTGTATAAAGTTAAGCATCTAAGTCCATCTATGGATACCTAAATAAATGGCTTTATTTTCAGAATGCAGACCACCAACAAGTGTCACTGTCACCAATAATAATGGCAGGTGCTCAGCACCCCTGCAAATAATTAAATTAGATGCTTAACTTTAAGAGCCAAAGTTTGAAAAATTTGGCCCCTAAGTAAACAGTAAATTAAAAGAAAAATATCTAAGAAAATAAGAATTAAAGTGCTCTCATCTACAAAAAATAGTTTTCAAATACCTTAGAATTTCTGCATGCAATTTTTTTGCATTAGAATTTGCCACATAAAAATCACTTTTGATTCATTTTAATTTATGCATGAAAACAATACCACAATAACTAAAAAAAAAAATTTCAAAGTATATACTGTTTCAAGTTTCCAGCCTCTTTAGGAAAATAACCTTGTAAACAAATTCATTGAGGAAGAAAGTGCAACTGCCGAGAGCAAGTATGAAGAAAAGGAGTTAGACTGTGAATGTACCAGCAATAAAAAGGACAGAGTTATTCACAGAAAACTGTTTAACTTTTTCTCATTGTCATTTGTCATATATACCTACTAAAATAATGATATGAAGGACAAGAATATTCTCAGAAGTCTTCAGAATCATTTTCTACATTTTTTTCAAAGTTCAAATTACTTGACTTGAAGCTACATGAATTGAAAAACACTTGACTGAATGAACAAAGTGAAGGACTATTAATAAAGCACTTCTCTACCAACACACAGGAGCCTGACTGGAAGAAAGCAGCTAGCAAAGTAAAGCACAGCTCTACTTTATATAGAAGATACATGTCTCATGAAGCAAATAAAAAGATTGCTCCAGCCTTCAACTTTAAACAAAAGTGTTTCAATCTGGCTATATTGAACATTTCTTGATTGTATTTTTGTGCTACATGGGAGACTAAGGCTTCTGGGAATGCCTCAATATCATTGTGGTCATGCCTGTTAACATGGTCCCTCAAGTCCTAAACTTCTTGCACTGAAGGACTAAAAGCAATTTCCTGGACCTAACGCTAGATCCTGAAAGGTGCTGAGCACCTACAGCTCACACTGAAGTCAGTGAGAACTCTAGTTTCTTTGTCCCATGTAATGCTAATTCATCTCTGAAATGACAGAGTTGACCTAAAAAGTCTAGGGAGATTTCACACATTAGCATAATAGCAGTGACATAGTGGCAACAAAGTTAATAAAATGTTATTTATTACAGGTAAGATAATTTAAATGCAACCCCATCTCTCTCTCTCTCTCTCTCTCTCCTTTTTGTCTGAATTTTCACTCTACCACAACAGAATGTTCCAGAGGCCAGGAGATCTTGACACAGAATGAAATCAATAGGTCTAAATTGTGGAAGAGTAAATGAAAACAAGTGATACAAACATTTAAGAGATTTCCGAAAGATTACGTTATAGAAATGGAAATACAGTATACACTAAGAAGACAGTTTAGTCTTATCAGTGTGCTTTCTTGGCTGTTACAAATACTGCTAAGTTAACAATATAATTAAGACTGGCCAATGTAAGTATACAACTTTTTCTTAAATATTTAGAATCATAGAATCCTAGGGCTGGAAGAGACCTCAGGAGGTCGAGTCCAGCCCCCTGCCCAAAGCAGGACCAATCCCAGCTGAATCATCCCAGCCAGGGCTTTGTCAAGCCAAGATTTAAAAAACCACAAGGGATGGAGATTCCACCACCTCCCTACGTAACCCATTCCAGTACTTCACCATCCTTCTAGTGAAATAGTTTTTCCTAACATCCAATCTAGACCTCCCTGCACTGTAACTTGAGACCATTGCTCCTTGCTCTGCCATCTGTCACTAATGAGAATAGCTTCTCTCCAACCTCTTTGGAACCTTCCTTCAGAAGTTGAAGGGTGCTATCAAATCCCCCCTCACTCTTCTCTTCTGCAGACTAAATAAGCCCAGATCCCTCAGGGTATGTCTACACTTGCAGCCTAATTCGAAATAGGGCTGCAAATGTAGGCATCCAAAATTGCAAATCAAGCCTGGGATTTAAATATCCCGCACTTGATTTGCATCTTCCCTTCCGGGCGCCATTTTTGAGATTGACAAGACCGGAATAACTGCCTGCGTCTACATTTGGCAGTGAAACGGCCATTCGAAATAAAGCCCTATTTCAAACTACCTGTTATTCCTCCTGCAATGAGGTTTAACAGGTAGTTCGAAATAGGGCTTTATTTCAAATGGCCGTTTCACTGCCACGTGTAGACGCGGGCAGTTATTCTGGTCTTGTCAATCTCAAAAATGGCGCCCGGCCGGGAAGATGCAAATCAAGTGCGGGATAGTTAAATCCCGGATTTGAATTGCAATTTTGGATGCCTACATTTGCAGCCCTATTTCGAATTAGGCTGCAAGTGTAGACATACCCTCAGTCTCTCCTCGTAGGCCATGTGCTCCAGCCCCCTAATCATTTTGGTTGTCCTCCACTGGACCCTTTCCGGTGCATCCAATCCACATCCTTTCTGTAGTGGGGGACCCAAAATTGGATGCAATACTCCAGGGCTACGTCTACACTGGCATAATCTTGCACAAGAACTCTTTTGCGGAAGAGTTCTTGTGCAAAAACTCTTCTAGAAGAGAGCGTCTACACTGGCATGTATCTTTGAGCAAGAGATGTGCTTTTGCGCGAGAGCATCCACGCCAGTGTAGACGCTCTCTTGCGCAAGAAAGCTCTGATGGCCATTTTAACCATAGGGCTTTCTTGCGCAAGAAATTCATGTTGCCTGTCTACACTGGCCTCTTGCGCAAGAACATTTGTGCCAGAGGGCTTATTCCTGAGTGGGAGCATCAGAGTTCTTGCACAAGAAGCACTGATTTCATACATTAGAACGTCAGTGTACTTGCGCAAGAACTCGCGGCCAGCGTAGACAGGCAGCAAGTTTTTGTGCAAAAGCGACTGCTTTTGCGCAAGATCGCACCAATGTAGACACAGCCCAGGTATGCCCTCACCAGTGCCAAATAAAGGGGAATAAACACTTCCCTCGATCTGCTGGCAATGCTCCTCCTAATGCACCCGAATATGCCATTAGCCTTCTTGGATACAAGGACACACTGTTGACTCATATCCAGCTTCTCATCCACTGTAATCCCCAGGTCCTTTTCTGCCAAACTGCTACTTAGCCAGTCAGTCCCCAGCCTGAAACAATGCTTGGGATTCTTCCGTCCCAAGTGCAGGACTCTGCACTTGTCATTGTTGAACCTCATCAAATTTATTTTGGCCCAATCCTCCAATTTGTCTAGGCCATGCTGGCTCCTATCCCTGCCCTCCAACGTATCTACCTCTCCCCCTAGCTTAGTGTCATCCACAAACTTGAATATCTCCATAGATTATTATGCAAAAAACAGGCAATTAGTTGCTCTTTCTAGAATTTTTTATATGCAGTGTGTTTATTGGATTTTTTGCCTTATATTCCAAAATGTTGTATAATACACAGTACAGGTTGAACTTCTGTGGTCCGGGACACTCTGGTCCAGCAACACCCCATGGTCCAGAAGGACCATGGCAGTTGCTGGACCAGAAAGCCCCAGCCACAGAGGTTGCCAGTAGCTGGGAGCTCACATGGTCTGACAGCTGGGAGCCCCGCTGGCCAGGGGGTAGGGAGTCCCCATAGCCAGAGGTGCGGAGCTGCCATCAGCCAGGGAGCAGAGCCTTTGATGGCCAAGGACAGGGAACCACTGTGGCTAGGGGCTGGAGTCCTGCCAGCTGGAGCAGGGTGGTGGCCTGGAGTGGAGCCCCACTAGCAGGCTGGGGGCTAGCTAAACTCTACTCTGTTACTCTAAAGCAATTTCAGATTTACGTTGGTTTTACACAGCTCTGATGTTTTAATCCTGAGCAAATCTTTATACATCATCAGCTATAGAGTCTATGGATAGTACTGCAACACAACACACACAGAGGTTAAATTTGCTGTTGTCCTTTACTAAGATGTATGGAGAGTGAAAAGGGCTGCAATCACACAGAATGCCTTATATCTGAGCAAATTATGCCAGCAGCTAAAAATGAAAATGTGAAAATTAATTATTTTGCTCCTTTATGTTCATTATGATATGCAAGGGATATGTGAGTTACTTACATTATGAATGTATTATCCCTTTCCTTTTATGATACATAGATTCTGTTTACCCAAGGCTTTCCACAGTCTATCAATTTTCTAAATAAAGGGTTAATTATTTTATACTGTATGCACATGGGCTACATCCTAACCCAGGTGATTTTCTGTGTTCCTATTGGTAAGAAATGCTTGAGGTCAAGCAAATTTGGTGTCTGTCTATTTTAGAGTCACACCTTTGGATCAGAAGGTAAGTCTAGACAGCAGTGCTATTTCAGGATACTTCTGGCATCCTGAAATAGCTATTCCGCATCTTTTGAGCAAGCCCGTTATTTTGAAATATCTTTCAAAATATCTTTTGAAATAATGAACACGCTATTCCGATCTCCCTGTAAACCTCATTCCATGAGAATTAAGGGATGTTTCTAAATAGTGGTTTATTTAGAAATTAACTTGAAATAAGCTATGCAATTTATGTAGCTCAAAGTGAGTAGCTTATTTCTCACTTTGTGCAGTGTAGATGCACTCCAAGTGTCTCCCACTTAAAATCAATTGCATCAGCAAAATCCTTAATGGACTTCATGGAGTCCCCTTTATGTGGTCAGAACTCTACAATGGGTAGGGTTGTTTTGAGGAAATGAGGAGGAAAAAGAGGTTGTTGATTTGTGTCACTTATGGTGGCAAGGGTTTTTCAAAGCGGAAAGCTATATGATATTTTCTACAGATGGATAAATTCTGTCTTCACCTGTACTTTTCTGGAACTTATTCCATAACTGGAATGCCTTGCTCCTACCTCTCACAAGCTTCATAATAGGCTTTGTGGTCTGCATTTGTCCACAAGGAACACAGTTGTCATAGTGTTTCATAGACTGAAATTCTTTGGGATGAGGGCCTAAAATTTGAATCAGATTAGAAGTCAGTTAAAGGGATTCAAGCATAGGCCTGATGTGCTCGCTGTGACCCGAGTCACAGAGGAGGCAGGCAGCTGTATTCACTACCAGCTAAAACCAGTGCAACATCTTCAGATCCAGCTTAAGATAACAGAGTTATAGTCAACCAACCTGGAAGTGATAGATGTAAGGTTTGCTATGACTATTGTCTTGCCTGTGAGGAAGGGATAAAATTTCATAGAAAGCCAAAGATGAAAGATATCATTTTTGGAAATTGAACATCCTACTTACTCACCTAAACATACTTATGGTGCACTGTGTCAAAGTATGCAGAAAGATCCAGCAACATGAGCATGGGGATTTTATTTGGTCTGTAGCCATAAGGTTTTTAGTATCACTAAATATCGATTCTGAGGCATCCAGGTACTGTCTGATGTCATGTTTTTGGAGCTTGATAGCTACTATTTTCTCAGTTAGTTTGCCCAGGAACAGGAGGATGGGCATGGAACAGTAGTCAGACAGATCTTCAGGACCAACTATTGACTTTCTGAGGATTGGGCAATGTTGTCTCTTTTTTTGCTTTGTAGATTTTTCAGAGATCTTGTGCATCAAGGAACTCACAGTATTATAGAAAGCCAAAATGGCAAGGGAGTCAATTAGAACATGTATTACATTATCTCACGCATGGGCAATACAATGGCAGTGGTTCACCAGAGTTAGCTCCCAGTGGGCTGCTGCCACTATATTTACCTGCACCTCTGCAGGGATGGGTGATCGCAGCCCTCATTGGCCAGGAACAGCCATCCATGGCCTATAAGAGCTGTGACTTCCACGTACCTGAGGAGGCGTATCTAAATATAGTGGTGTGATGGCCAATCAAGGGCATATTTTTATATTTTTAAAATAATTTAGTGCTGGTGAAAAGTGTCCACCCTGAACAGTGGTTCAGTGTACAAAAAGGACAATACATGCAACACAAGTTTTGTTATCGATATAGAAGAATTGACTCTCTGGATATAGCCTAGATATAGAAGAATTGATTCTCTGGGTAAAAGAGTAGTTCAGCCATCATGTCTATTCAATCCTTTGTCCTTCCTCTGAGACTGTCACCAATTAGTGCCATTTTGATATAGACACTGAGAAATAGAGGGAGACCATCAACACATTTTACATTTCATTTCAGATGGCAATGACTTTCAGTCACTACCAACATGGGCTTGAACCTGAAATACTGACTGAATACTGAAAGGCTCCATATGCCATTACAGATCTCCTGAGTAATCTAATCTACTACATTTGTGTCTCATATACTTTTGGTTCACCAGTTACTCTTAAATGTCAATCACTCAGTCTCTCTAATTTTAGAGACAATATAAATATCGTCACATGCTGCAAACATTTGCAACTTAACATTGTTATTACTTTTCTTGCATGGCTAATGAACAATTCTCTCAGTTTTTCTAGACTAACCGAAAGGTTTTAGTATGCTACTCTGCACAAAACATTTGTCAATATTTTTTTCTTATTCTGTATAGTTAATATGATAAGATTTTTCTTTAGCTGGTAATTTCCATATTTTGACTTCCAAATATAGCTTTATATTTGTGAGGGTGGATACTAAAAAGAATGTGCTCACAATATCTGACTACTATCAGGTTTCTTGCACATTCCCCTAAAGCATCTTGAGTTGACTACTTTCATCTATAGGATACAAAACTAGACAGACCATGGGAGTGATCCAATCTGGCAATCCCTATGCATGCATTTTAAAAAGTATCAGACTTATTGGCTTGGTAATAGGCAAAATGTGTCATCTTGGATCATTTTTCTATTGACCCATTTCCAGAACAAAAGAAAACGGCTTTGGTTTTCTATAGCTTCATTTAGCTGCAACAAGGGCAGCATAATAGATTTTAAGACCATGAATGGCTTCCAATTGGGTAACAGGGCTTCAGTTTCACATTATGTCCTCTCTTCTCACTCTGCTAATGACATCCACCTTGCTCCCTGTTTATGCACCTGCTACCCAATACACCTGCAGCAGCTTTATCTTCAGTCCAACACAGTGCATCAGCTATAGCATTATGGCATAATAAGCCTCCTTCTTCCCTGCATAGAAAAAACAACCAGAGGGCTCTACATTATAGAAATAGATGTGTGTACGTACTTGTCTACAAATACATCTGTTGTATATATTTTAATTCAGATACAGTTCATGTGTCATGGTGATTCATCAGTAAATAACAAAGTCAAAGAACTTTTGCAAACCTACACTGCTTTGTGACTGACTACAGCCCTTCAAATTTAAAAGTTTGTTCATATTAATTAGTTGATTTTAATAGGCAAAGGGGACCATCAATTAAAAATAAAGATTATAAATCTCCTGGAGTTTGATTTTAATTTGATTCATGCACAGCCAGTAGAGAATTTGTGAACCACACACTTTTTCTCAGCATGTATTTAACAGTATTCACAGCTTTACATTATTGGCAGGGAGAAGCTATTTCACATTAGTCACTTTATGTAGTTTACAACCTAATGATTGCAACACAACCTAAAGGACAAAATGCCACTTTGCCAAGAATATAAAGTGGTGCACAGTTATTTCAATCAGGAAAAAATTAATTCAAACAGCAGTCTCTTGGCTGAAAAATGATGTCAATGCAAAGCATGGCAACAGGGTTAAAGTCTGTGTGCGCATTTCAAGAAATGGTACAAGAACCATCATTTTGCTGGCTTTCCAAGTGATGGGTGCGTCATCTATTACACCCAAATTAAAATAATGCAAGGGCTATAACACTGATACTAAGCAGATGGTAAAAATAAAAAATCTGTACTGAACCATCCACAAACAATTTAGATAGGCATGATGGAAAATGAATACAACACAAGAAGCTTTTCATGCAGCACAAGTATTTTGCAAATACTTTGGCTTGTAGTACTAGCCATTCACCTTAAAACATGTAATTCAGTACTTTTAAATAATAGTTTTAGGAACATTCTGATTTGTCATTATCCTTGGGAGCCCAGCACTTTAGAGGTAATGAAGATAATGCATAGCTGGAGCTCAGAACACAGAATTCAAATAGGGAATACTATAAAAGAGAGTTAGAGATGAAAAGGGTTCTAACTAAGGGGGGATATGATAGAGGTATATAAAATCATGAGTGGTGTGGAGAAAGTGAATAAGGAAAAGTTATTTACTTGTTTCCATAATATAAGAACTAGGGGCCACCAAATGAAACTAATGGGCAGCAGGTTTAAAACAAATAAAAGGAAGTTCTTTTTCACACAGCGCATTGTCAGTTTGTGGAACTCCTTGCCTGAGGAGGTTGTGAAGGCTGGGACTGTAACAGGGTTTAAAAGAGAAATAGATAAATTCATGGAGGTTAAGTCCATAAATGGCTATTAGCCAGTGTGGGTAAGGAATGGTGTCCCTAGCCTCTGTTTGTCAGAGGATGGAGATGGATGGCAGGAGAGAGATCGCTTGATCATTACCTGTTCGATTCACTCCCTCTGGAACATCTGGCATTGGCCACTGTCGGCGACAGGGTACTGGGCTGGATGGACCTTTGGTCTGACCCAGTATGGCCATTCTTATGTTCTTATGTTCTTAACTCTTCTTAAATGAACAGGTAGAGGTAAATTAACCATATCATACCTTATCATACAGAAAATACTCTTTGTTACAGTCATTCTCAAAAAAATATATAGTTCATATAAACAGGCAACATATATTTGAAAACTAATAGGGTCACCATATTTGAACTTTCAAAAAATAGGACACCCCTGAGAGGAAGTGTATGTGTATCAGTATCTACCAACTCACGTTATATTAATGTGTTATAGAATAGAATAGAATAGAATAGAATATATAACACATTAATACAATGTGAGTTGGTAGATACGGATACAGATACACACTCCCTCTCAGGGGTATCCTCTTTTTGGAAAGTTCAAATATGGTAACCCTAAAAACTAATGAGCTACCCACTTAATTTAATATTCCATTATTCAAATCTGACACAAATCTGCAATAAGGTTGATTAAATATAGGGAAGAAAAAGAGAAGGGTGGAAAATAAAAATAGGTTCTCAAGATGGCAGGTAAATAATTTTGCCTAGTTAATATGTGTCTTGAACATGCACCTTCACACAATGAAAACATTATTTTTATCTTCAAAGAATTTAAAATCCCTCTATTTTTCTACATGAATTTGTACAGCCACTTCTATTCTCAAGCAAGCATTTCCAGTGTTGCTAATTCAAGGAAACTTTAAAGATTTCTAACAAGCAATGTTCACATCAGACATGCACTTAGCTTTCAGTGAAGTGCTTCTTAGTTAGACGTTATTTGCATATCTAAATACCTCCATTGTGTTTTATAAAATACATTTAGTCTCTTCAGCTACTTTGTAAATTATAACACAACAACAAACGTGTTAAAGGCCTTATGTACACTAAAACATTTTGCTGCCATTTCTATGTTGGCTTGGAGTGGAAAATCATATCTCCTAATCTTCAAACCTGTGCTGAGAGAACCACCACTGTAGATGCAACTTTGCCAATAGCCAAGTGCTAATGTCCGCTGGGGAAGTGACAGAGTTGAGCTGGCAGAAAAACTGCTTCAGTTGGCTTACACTGTATCTATAGTACAGGACTCTGCCAGCCTGGATATTGTGGCAGAGAATCTGTATTGTAGATAATTCCTAAAATATAAGGCATGCTTAAAAGAAACACTAAATATGAACACATATAACAATGACCTCTGGTAAAATTAGCTATGCTGGTTTCTCCTCTATATGTCCTGTAAAGATTCTTTGCAAGTGCAACCCACACACCTAAGCTGTGTCTATACTACAAGCCTCTTGTGGAAGAGCAAATGTAAATGGAGCACTCATTTGCATATTTCACACACTCATTTGCATTTCCTTTTCCTTTCCCTTTTGCTTGCGCAAAAAACCCCTTTTGTACAAGAGCCGTTCTTCCTCATTTTGGGGGGGAAAAATGGCTTTTGCACAAAAGGGTTTTTTTGCGCAAAAAGGAACCGTCTACACAGTGCTTTTTTGCACAAAAATCTCTTGCACAAAAGGGAAAGGAAGAGTAGATGCAAATGAGAGCATCACATATGAAAATGAGTGCTCCATTTGCATTTGCTCTTCCACAAGAAGCTCATAGTGTAGACATAGCCCAAGTTGGTGTGATTCACTGTCCCAAGTAGTGGCTTTTAGACCACGTACAGCAAGAGATAAGAACAAGTGAGCTCTACAGCCTAATCTGAGAGGCAGCTGGCTTTATAGCTCAAGCTGTAGAGGCTCCTACACTAAGCTCCAGATGTCCCAGGTTCAAATTCTGCAGTGGAAGTTACACAAGGAAGAGCCTGCACACTAGCAGGACCAGATGGAAGCAAAGAAGTGTGCCATGTAATTGGTCAGTTATCGGCAATAAATGTTCTGTGGCTCACCAGTGATTCATGGACCACTGTTTTGGAGAGTGCTCCTTAATCAAAGCATGATTTGTTGCTCATCACCATTCACTTTATTACTTTATCCCCCAATAATGAAAATAATGCATAAATGGTGTTACATAGGGTACGTCTACACTACAGCCAGTACTTTCAAAAAAATGAGCCACTTTTTCGAAAGAGAGCACCCAGGCAGTCTGGATGCTCTCTTTTCGAAACAGCACAGTTTGCATTACATAGCACCTTTTTTCGAAAGAGCACTTTTGAAAAAAGGTGTTATTCCTCGTAAAATGAGGTTTTCCACGGTCGAAAAAACTGCCGCGTTCTTTCGATTTACTTTCGAAAGAACACGGCAGCAGTCTAGATGCAGGGAAAGTTTTTTGGAAAAAAGGCCACTTTTTTTAAAAAAACCCTGTAGTCTAGACACACCCTTATTGTACTGTATCTGATATACTTGATTGCTAAGCATGTGTTAATGGAGTCTGTATATCTAATCAGAGTTTCATATTAATTCTTGTCTCAGGAAGCTGATTACAACACTGCTTCCTGTCCTCCTGCCCACAGAAAGAGTCAAGGAACCTGAGTGGAGTCATCAGAATCCAGCCCCATTCCTACAAGCAGGCAGAAATTGGGAAGGAAGGGTAGAGTGACCACACATCTCAGGTAGTTAGAAAGGGTGATGGTGAAGGAGGAATAGAGAATTGTTGTTGTGTCCAGTGGAAGTTTAGATAGTGCTGATTGTGATCATATTTTTCAAAGTTTGTTTTAAATGTACATCAATATATAGAGGACTTTCCATTTCAATGATGCGACAACCGTTGTGCAAGATCTTGACATTTGTTATATGTTTTCACTTTGACTCCATTTGAAAGTTTACTGACTTGTCCTCTCTTCAAGTGCCACTGATTTAGGACAAGAAGCAATGGGCTTAAATTGCAGCAAAGGAAGTTTAGTTTGAATGTTAGAAAAATCTTTCTAACTGTCAAGGTGGTTAAGCAATGGAATACATTTCACAGGGAGGTTGTGGAATCTCCATCACTGGAGATATTTAAGGATAGGTTAGATGGACATCTGTCAGGGATGAGCTAGATGGTGCTTGGTCCTGCCATGTGGGAAGGACTGGACTTGATGACCTCTCAAGATCCCTTCCGGTTGTAGTATTCTATGATTCTAAGATTTAGCAACAAAAAGTCCATATACTTGGCAGAATCAATGAAAAATATCCAAAAGTAATTCAGATTATTTATTCTTTTTGAAAAATAGTACCAAAATTATAAGATACTAAGTGTTACTTGTAGCATAATTTATTTCAGTGTATGATTTGCTATACCAGTTTCATGGAGGGGAAAAAATAAATGTTCAGATCCAGTATCTGTTCTGCTGTATTCCTTCAGGGACTCACTACCATATACAATTGAATTAATCAAGATGGATGAAAGCAGAAACATGGCTGCTCGCATCAGACACATGAAGTTATTATAACTAAGACATACAAAAAATCATAAAGTTGAAGCATTTAGAAAAATGGAAGGCACGCACAGAAGGTGCGGCACTATTTGTACCTATACAAGAGGTTTGGGAATGATCACTGACCTCTAAGTAAGAGAGAGAAGGACTCATCCTTCACTCGTGAATGAGATCCCTGGCATAATTGATGGTACCTTCTGAAATGGCTTCGATCATTAAAGTTCCAGTGACTGAATTAAAATAAAATGAAGGATGCATATCGTGTTACTAAAGCAGTGAAAATGCATTCCTTCATTGTGACAGATAGAACAGATCATTTTACAAGGAAGTCTTTTACTGAAAGTGTTTCGGCTTTGTAGTTCCCAGGGAAAATGAAGAGTAATGTAAAAATTGGACAAGATGAAACTAGCTGTTTCATTCCAGATATTGACTCCACTAGTCACTTTCAATAAATCTGCTGCTTATTGAACCTAAGGCAGCAGTTTGTTAACATTATGAAAGCAGTATAAAATGTTCTGTTTGGTTAGATCACCTTATGGTACCAAAAACTATTTTTTTCAACAGTGCATTTTCATGTATGTTTTACAATATGCAGAAGGAAGAAATATGAATTACTTGAGTATAACGGAACAGGTTCTCTATTGTAGAGTGGCTGCCAATGCAAATCTGGCCATAAAACTGGCTTAACTAGCCCAGTATGAGGCTGATTCTCTGTTGGCATAAATGCAATATAGAGGCTCTTTTGCTACTACTCCACACAGCTGTTAGTGTAGCAGAGAAAAGTGAATATAGCTCAAATTCTCCTGTATTACCCACATTCTTGGCTGTGTTTTCAGCCCTCTGTGGCCATTGCTGTCCAGTATGAGATAAAGCAGGCCACAGACATTCAGAATCAGTGGAAGGATGCTCTGCAAAGAGCAGCAGCTGAATCAGGAGGATGAAAGTGTGTTTTAGCCACTTTTACACACAACTTCCCCCACCTGCACTCTGTACAGATCTACTTCATCTTAGAATTTGGTTCAATATTACTGTAATATGTAGTCTTGACAATCCGTGAAAAAATATTCAAAGTATCCAAGAACGTAACATTTCTCAACTAAAAATTTTAAAGGATTACAGCTATGGATAAATTATTCAGTTAAATTTAAGTGTCTAATTTTTTACAGTGTAATATTTTATATTGTCATTACATGTTCCATTTAAATGAAAATTCCATACCACTAGCTATGAACTGCACACCACAGACAACTTATAATATGAATCACTGTAGGAATAGATCAATCTACATTTTTTATAAGAAAGTATAGGAAAGGACAGCCAAATGGTTATTTTTAGAAGAAGCCCAACCTAGCTACTGGAGTTTGGATTTTAATCTTAACACCTGATTCTGATCTCACTTATACCAGCTTTATACTGCTGGAACTTCACTGAATTTAATGGTTTACTCCTGATATTAAAAAATAACATATTTTGGGCTTTCAAGGGTTCAGCACTACAATACTCAAGGCTCTAATTCAAGAAAGCACTTCAACAAAACATTGAAATTAATGGGATTTAAGCATATGATTATGTTATTTGCCAAATATGGATGAATTTCATCACATGCTTAAAAGTAAGCACATTATTAGTTCCTTTTGTATATAATGAGCCAAGGGCTGTCAACTGAAAGTTGTATCTATTGCTCAAGCATGTGTTTGACCTACTTTTTGTCTAGTTCAAAATGCATGAACATGCAGATTATATTTTAAATATAGTACATTATTAATAAAAAATTGAGAGGAATTAGGCTCACCACTGAAGAGATAATGATGCAATTCTATTGGTTCAGATTCCTGCACAATTCAGACCACAAAATTGGTAGCATAATTAATTGCCAATTATCTTGTTGTTTTCTATGTTATAGACATCTGTCCACTAGGCAAGAACTTGGCTTTGTTTATTGTAACATTTGAATTTTAAATGTTAAATTTTAACATTTTAAATAAAAGGGGAAATACCAAGATCATTTAACTGTCCCTTTCCTTACCAAGGTTTTTCTTGCCCCAAAATGTTTCATTATCCCACTTCTTAGTCATCTTGTCACATCCCAAAAGTCCCAAGGAATGAAGATTGGAACCTTCCCAATGAGGGGAGGACTCAAATATCACGTAAAGGTGATCTCAACTCTCATTGAGAATCTGAATTTGGGTTGTCTATGTGTATACATTAACTTTAATGTTATTGCAGGAGGTCTGAACCAACAGGAAACAATTAAGGACTCTGGATTTCCCCAAGTCTTAGAGACCCATTTTAAAAGGTATTAAGACACCCAAATTCTGATAGGTGCCTCTGGGGACTTTCAAAAGCATTTAAGCACTGATTTCAATGTCAGGTGCTTAAGCTGACTTGTAATTTTTGAGGATACAACTGGACAGCCTGTATTTTTGGGCACCTAAGTTCCTTTGAAATCTGGCTCTAATTCATTCTTGGCAATTGGACTTAGACACTGTAGAAAATACTATCCATAGATTCTTAGCTATCTCCAGAGATGTATGTGTGTTTTGAGATGAGGGCACCCTACTCATAAGAGGTAGCAGAAATGTGAAAGGAAAATGCAGTAAAACCAAGATGACATGCTGTAATTTAATTTGGCAGATGGTGAGGAAAACAATACTTTGCTAAATCTGATTGGCTTGAATATACAACAGCAACCACTGAACTGCTATCTTGGACAGAGGAATTAGAAATTTGAATCCTAGGACAGAGGCCAATGGAGATTGTATTAATAACCATGATGAACAGGCATTAAGATTCTGCCTTTCTAAACATGCCCCCTGCCAGCTAATGGAGACACACTCCTGCATTTCTGATGAGAATCAAGAACAGTGTCCTTATAAAAGACTGATAAAGAAGCAAGAAGTCAAAAATATGAAAAACACCAATTTAATTTAAAAAGCAAGGTATAAATAAAACATGAAACCAGAAGGGATGAACCAGTCAGAACTTCAGATCACTAGTAAGGAACCAAACATAGTTAATAGGAGATAAGTTAGTTAATACCAAACATATCTAACAATCCATCCCATTTATATTGAAAGAAAGAAAGACATCATGAACATTAGTTTCAAAAAGAAAATAAGGACTGAAGAAGTCCTTACTTATCCCGAATCAGTAAGTAGTTGCGCATGCAAGTCATCCAATTGCATTCTAGGTAATCCTGACATGATCAAGAGTTACTTAAGAAGAAGAGATGAAGCTTCTAAGGTCAATATTGCAAAGCTCCCTTATCTCCCATTGAGGCCAAAATTCCTGTCCCATTGACCACAGTGACAGTTGAGGTTGCTCAGAAGCAAGCTCCAAGGCCTAAATTTTTAAAGGTTATTTAGGCATTGGAATGTTGAGTGGTGCTCTCCTGACTTCGAAGCCTAAATATCCTTTCAAAAAATGATCTAAGTGCCATCTAGGTACCTAAGTTCAACATTTAGGTGCCACTACCTTTCTCAAAAATGCTTCTCAGCTGCCACTCAACTCCATAAGTGCCTCATTTTCTACTACTGGGAATATGAAAAGCTACCTAGCAAGCTTCTGGAAGTCTTAATGAAAGCCCAGGCCAACTCAGATGGTATAAGCAAGACCCATAAGGGGAACTCCTATTCTGCCTGATTAGACCTAACTTTCCTACATGCCAGCTGAATGGCCTACTTGCTGGGCTATTAGGTATTCTGGAGTGGGCTACCCTCTCTTGTTGGAGATGTTCCACTTGGTATAAGTAATTAAATATTGATTGGATCACAGGGCAAGGCATTCAGACACAGTGGTTAGGGCACTCACCTGCAGAAAATCACCCCAAAATACCTTCTAGATTACTGGTGCTGGTTCAAGTCTCTAGTCCAAATGCAGCAGCAGGCTTTGAAGCTATGTCTCCCACATCCCAGGTGAGTGCTTTAAACATCCTTGTTTGAATTCCTTAAATGTTTTTGATAAAACAAACAAACAAAAACATGCACAGAAATTATTATTTTTATTAAGTTAGCATGCAAAGGCCCTAGTCAGGATCAGGCCCTCTTACCAGTGTATAAACACTCAGTAGGCTGCTCACTAATAGCTAATCAGAGGTACACACTTAATCAACCCCAGCAGTCATTCCTATGAAATATGTTCTTACAAAATAAGTGGATGCAGACAGGGGATGCAGACAGGGGAGTTTAAGAGGGAGAACAAGATATCCCACTGCTGAACAGGCTACCAGGTGAGAGTGAGAGTACTAGCTGTTGGTGTGAGTGAGTTTGCTCGACTATTTGAATTTTAATTTTGATTCTCATTTCAGGTGACTTCAGTTTCAGTTTCAGCTGCTGTGGCAGTTGGGACTGAGTGCCTGACCTTTGTTCCCTTGATTGCCTCTGGTCAGACTTCCCCTGTGTGACTCAGGAGGGGGCACGCCTGACCTAGGTGAGCAGGCTTTAAAAGCCAGAGGCAAAGCCACCAGGGGGCTGCAGACAGGGGAGTTTAAGAGGGAGTTTGACAGAGGGAGGTCTACGATGGTTAGGAAGACCTGCAACACCTGTGCCAACACCACTTCAGTCACCTCCACATCTGCCTGTAGCCAGACAGAACACCTGAGCATGGATGCCTCTACCCAGATTCTGGTATGGTTTTGCAGGGACTGTGGCTTGCAATTTCCACTTATTGATGTCCAAGCTGGGGGGACCATCCAATGTGAAAGGTGCCTGCTGGTGGAATCTCTCAGGCAGCAGGTGGGAGAGCTACAGGAGGAGGTGGCTAGGTTCAGGAGCATCTGAATCCATGAGCAATTCCTGGACAGTGTTCATGTGGAGGCAGCTGAGGTTGCTGTCCCAGTACAGAAGACTGCTGACACGCCACTGGTGGAGGAGGAGACGGCTCAGGGTGGACACTGGCAGCTGGTTACTTCTGGCAGCAGGCAATGTTCCACCCCTGGTCTGAACCTTCCCGCTGTGGTACTCGGAAACTGTTATGCTCTTCTTGATACAGGAGATAAGGAATCATCCCCTACAACAGAGGAGGAGAAGCCTCGTACCCCCAAGGCTGGGAGGTCTGCTGCCACCACTGAGAATAGGAAATGTAGGGTAATGGTGGTCGGAAACTCTCTTCTGAGGGGGACAGAGGCGCCCATCTGTTGCCCAGACATTTCATCTCAGGAGGTGTGCTGTCTGCCGGGGGCTCATAGCCAAGATGTTACGGAGGTATTGTCGAGGATTATCCGGCCCTCTGACTACTACCCCATGCTACTCATTCATGTGGGCACAAATGATACTGCAAGGTGTGACACTGAGCGGATCAAGAGTGACTACAGGGCTCTGGGAGTATGGGTGAAGGAGTTTGGAGCGCAGGTGGTATTCTCTTAGATTCTTCTTGTCGAAGGTAGGGGCCCAGGCAAAGACAGGTGCATCCTGGAGGTGAATGCCTGGCTGCGAAGATGATGTCGTCAGGAGGGCTTTGGCTTCCTCGACCACGGGATGCTATTCCAGGAAGGACTGCTAGGCAGAGATGGCATTCATCTTTCAAGGAGGGGGAAGACCCAATTTGGACACAGACTCACTAACCTAGTGAGGAGGGCTTTAAACTAGGCTCGACGGGGACAGGTGAACAAAGCCCCCGGGTAAGTGGAGAACATGGAGACCTGGGAGATGGGTCAGAAATGGGAGGGAGCATGGGCTATAATGGCAGAGAGAGAGGAGGGTCAGGGCAAAACTGGAAGGAAAGATCAAATCAGTATCTTAGATGCCTATATACAAATGCAAGAAGTATGGGTAATAAGCAGGAAGAACTGGAAGTGCTAATAAATAAATACAACTATGACTCTGTTGGCATCTCAGAAACTTGGTGGGATAATACACATGATTGGAAAGTTGGTATAGAAGGGTACAGAAAGGTTAGACAGGGAAAAAAGGGAGGAGGTGTTGCCTTATATATTAAAAATGAACACACTTGGACTGAGGTGGAGATGGACATAGGAGACAGAAGTATTGAGAGTCTCTGAGTTAGGCTAAAAGGGTTAAAAAACAAGGCTGATGTCATGCTAGGAGTCTACTACTGGCCACCTACCTAGGTGGAAGAGGTGGATGAGGCTTTTTTAAACAGCTAACAAAATCATCCAAAGCCCAAGATTTAGTGGTGATGGGGGGACTTCAACTATCCAGATATGTTGGGAAAATAACACAGCAGGGCACAGACTATACAATAAGTTATTGGACTGCATTGGTAACAACTTTTTATTTCAGAAGATTGAAAAAGGGGGAAGCTGTTCTATATTTGATTTTAACAAATAGGGAGGAACTGGTTGAGAATTTGAAAGTGGAAGGCAGCTTGGGTGAAAGTGATCATGAAATCATAGAGTTCACAATTCTAAGGAAGGGTAGAAGGGAGAACTGCAAAATAGAGACAATGGATTTCGGGAAGGCAGATTTTGGTAAGCTCAGAGAGCTGATAGGTAAGGTCCCATGGGAATCAAGACTGAGGGGAAAAACAACTGAGGAGAGCAGGAGCGGCCCGAGGCTGGCTGCAGCAGCTGGCGCCCTAGGTGGGGCGGCGCAATCGGCGCCCCTGCCTGCACGGCCGTCAATGGCCGTGACATCATCATCGGGCGCCCAGGCCAGCGGCGCCCTAGGCAGCTGCCTAGCTCGCCTAGGCTCACAGGCTGCCCGTGGAGGAGAGTTGGCAGTTTTTCAAAGGGACATTCTTAAGGGCCCAAAAGCAAGCTATTCTGCTGCGTAGGAAAGATAGAAAATATTGCAAAAGACCGCCTTGGCTTAACCACGAGATCTTGCATGATCTAAAAATAAAAAAGGAGTCATATAAAAAATGGAAAGTAGGACAAATTACAAACGATGAATATAGGCAAACAACACAGGAATGCTGGGGCAAGATTAGAAAGGCAAAGGCACGAAATGAGGTCAAACTAGCTACAGGAATAAAGGGAAACAAGAAGACTTTTTATAAATACATTAGAAGCAAGAGGAAGACCGAGGACTGGGTAGGCCCACTGGTCAGTGAGCAGGGAGAAACAGTAACAGGAAACGTGGAAATGGCAGAGATGCTTAATGACTTCTTTGTTTCAGTCTTCACTGAGAAGTCTGATGAAGGAATGCCTAACATAGTGAATGCTAATGGGAAGGGGGTAGGTTTAGAAGATAAAATAAAAAATAACAAGTTAAAAATCACTTAGAAAGTCACCAGGGCCTGATGAAATGCATCCTAGAATACTCAAGGAGCTGATAGAGAGGTATCTGAGCCTCTAGCTATCCTCTTTGGAAAATCATGGGAGACAGGAGAGATTCCAGAAGACTGGAAAAGGGCAAATATAGTGCCCATCTATAAAAAGGGAAATAAGAAGAACCCAGGAAACTACAGATCAGTTAGTTTAACGTCTGTGCCAGGGAAGATAATGGAGCAAATAATTGAGGAAATCATCTGTAAACACTTGGAACGTGGTAAGGTGATAGGGAACAGCCAGCATGGATTTGTAAAGAACAAATCATGTCAAACCAAACTGATAATTTTCTTTGAATGGATAATGAGTCTTGTGGATAAGGGATAAGTGGTGGACGTGGTATACCTAGACTTTAGTAAAGCATTTGATACAGTCTCGCGTGATATTCTTATCAATAAACTAGGCAAATACAACTTAGATGGGGCTACTATAAGGTACGTGCATAACTGGCTGGATAACCGTACTCAGAGAGTAGTTATTAATGGTTCTCAATCCTGCTCAAAAAGTATAAGAAGTGGAGCTCCGCAGGGGTCTGTTTTGGGACCGGCTCTATTCAATATCTTCATCAATGATTTAGATATTGGCATAGAAAGTACGCTTATTAAGTTTGCAGATGATACCAAGCTGGGAGGGGTTGCGACTGCTCTGGAGGATAGGGTGATAATTCAAAATGATCTGGACAAATTGGAGAAATGGTCTGAGGTAAACAGGATGAAGTTTAATAAAGACAAATGCAAAGTGCTCCACTTAGGAAGGAATAATCAGTTTCACACATAGGCTGTGTCTACATTGGCACCCTTTTCCGTAAAAGGGATGCTAACGAGACACTTCGGAATTGCAAATCCGCGGGGGATTTAAATATCCCCGCGGCATTTCTATGAACATAACTGCCGCTTTTTCCGGCTCGGGGTTTTGCCGGAGAAAAGCGCCAGTCTAGACGCAATCTTGTGGAAAATAAACCCTTTTCCGGAAGATCTCTTATTCCTACTTGAATAAACTCTTGAATAAGATCTCTTATTCCTACTTGAATAAATTCCTTCCTTGAGAGTAGGAATAAGAGATCTTCCGGAAAAGGGTTTATTTTCCACAAAAGATCGCGTCTAGACTGGCGCTTTTCTCCGGCAAAACCCCGAGCCGGAAAAAAGCGGCAGCCATGTTCATGCAAATGCCGCGGGGGATATTTAAATCCCCCGCGGATTTGCAATTCCGAAGTGTCTCGTTAGCATCCCTTTTACGGAAAAGGGTGCCAATGTAGACACAGCCATACAGAATGGGAAGCGACTGTGTCTATCATAGAATTTGTCTAGATAAATGTTACAGCAGTGCAGTTGCAGTGGTGCAGCTATGTCTTATAATACTATAGTTTAGACACTTGCATCAGTGACAGAAGTGTTGCTTTCCATCTCTATGGTAAATTTATGTTCCTGAGGGGCAGTAGGTAGTGTCTATACCAGGTCTTATATTGGCTTAATTATGTCTCTGAGAGGTGTGAAAAATGCCTTGATAGAATGACAGACTATTTATTTTTCACTGATTTTTATGAAAGAATAGATAGTCAGAGGTTCTACTGGTAGAAATAGCAGAAGCAGACTTGGGGTAGTGATACTCTCAGTGTTGTCATATCGAGAACAATACTGAAAGAAATGACTAGTTACTAGCTGATGTTCGGAAGAAATTGTAAGTGCCATGAATAATTTAGTATAGTTTGGGGTCTTTGCTCTTTCCTCTGAAACCTCAGCACTGGCCATATTAGTAGGAAGGATGCAGGTCTAGATGGGACTGTTAATAAAGCTTTGATTGCATTCTTATGAAATATGTTAGACAAATGGCATTTTCTCTTCCTTTTCACTGGGCAGCTCCTTACCGCAATATCAGGAAAACAATGAATGTACTTTAAAATAGCACATTCTTCTTCATTCCTTTTTTGCTCATTATATGATAGTTGCCCAATAGATGGTCTGTAAGATGTTTCCTAGATAGGTCTATAGGGGCATATGTAGGGATCGTTGCTAAGTTGGAGCCTTTCTGACAAAATGCTTATATACAAAAATTTATCTTTTCCCCCACACACAATTAATATACAACTCGTTAAACAGGAATATTCATATTTTATTTGATTATTTTAATACTGTAATACTGGTAAAAGTTTAAGTTAATGTGAAAGTCAATAGTTGATATATTTTTACTACATTACAAAAATTGTCATCAGAATTATTACGATTAGGCAATTTATATTCTGCATATCATGAATAGATGATTGTCGATTAAAACATTCATCCTGTATTTATTACAGTTTCCGCTCTCAAATAAATAAATAAGGTCATAACATTGTAAAGGATTTCTTTTCAAATACAATCTTTTAGGTTGGCAGCCATCTGTACCAAAAGGCAACAATTTTGATCAAATAGTAATATCTTTTCATTAAAGCAAATTTGGTCTTGTATCTTATTCACACAGAAGAAGATTTTGAGAAAAATCTATACTGTCAAAATGTGCCCATTCTCTTTGTCTAGTTGTTTGGTTCCAATATCATTAAAGCCTCAGTGGATTTTGGATCTACTATTATTACACACAAACATGCATATAAAAATTATTTCAAATAGAAAGGAACAGAATAATGAGGTGAACTAATGATGTAATCATCATTGAAGCCATAAAAGTAAAGCAAGGGCAATGATTGGAATGGATGCTACATCTTCCTTTTTTCTCCTATCGCTTACCAGAGATAACTAGCAATTACACACACAGACAAAATGTTTTCATGCTCAAAATCTAACAGGTTTAGAAGATTAGCAGCCTTTTAATATAATTCTGTAATAATTGCATCTAGTATTTCTGTGTAAGTGATTTCACCCTACATAGCTCACAAGAGACATTTTGCATTAAAACAAATGATGGTTGTGTTAAGATGATGATTTTTGGAGGGAGTTCTAGGGAGATAAAATGGCAATGGCTGGGCTAAAGATGGCATAGGTGGGATTAGACATTGTAATGAAAAAGACAAATAAGAAAGAGTAGATAAAAGGGTGCAAGCAGAGCAAGAATGAAAAGCTTTAATCCAGATATGTCCCACACATGGATTATGACTGAATTTTTAATTGGAAGACATTTCTTCAGTTAGCTAAAGAAAATGGAATCACAAACAAAACAAAACAAAAAAAATCAAAATATTTTGAGGCGGATGGAAATATGAACAGCTTACTATCATATTCAGAATCACATTTGTTAATCAAGAGCATTTGGTAAAATTGCTAGTCTTTTTTTAAATTATTGGCAAATCTTAGCAATCTCATACATTATAACAGGTATGGTTGCCTGTAAAGAACTGCCAGAGTGTTGTTTGTGATTTACACAGTTTCTCTTTCAAACACAATCAGAAATAATACTAAGTGTGTTGGGGGATTACCAAACAGTTCAAAATAAATATCTGCAGTAAATGCTTCATAAGTGACCCAAAGGATGAAAATAATTGTGCCACCTATAATTAGTCAATATACTTGAAGAAAATCAGGATTGTAAGCATGTGGCTAAACAAAAGAAGAGCTAATAATTCATATTCATAACTAGAAGATTTCCCTGGTTTTGCTCAGGACCTTAGCTCAATTATTTTTTTAATAAAATTAAAATGTACATGCTTCATTTAAATAGTTGCTCTGAGGTGGGGTTGGGGATGAAGAGTTCAGTATGCAGAATGCCCCAGGTAGAGAGAACTACCCCAGCTCTGTCTCAAAGCAGCATCTTGGGGTAAGACACACCTTTCCATGGCCGCTGCAGCAGGCACCGCCAGGAAAGGGGTGCATGTCCCCTGGCTGGAGCAGTTCCAGGTTTCTCAGCCCCCTGTGCTTCCCACCCAGAGTGAGGAATACAGCAAACTGTTCACTTTCCCCTTGCTCTCCGAAAAGGGGAGAGAGCCAGCAACAGCTTTCTATGAATCGGAGGTGAGGGAGCAGCTTCAGCCCCCTGCCCTTCTGAAAGGGTGCCTAGTGGGTGGGAAGCTCGGAGTTAGGACAGTACTGGATGGGTGGGGGTGGAGGGAGACATACCCTCAGCCAGCTCCTTTCACCTGCCTGGTTATTCTGTCTCCTTTCTGTGTGGTTTTCTGAGAAACAATTCCTTTTCTGAGGTACATACCATTTTCTTGGCACAACCTAACCCTTATTTTACTTTGAGTTACGATAAGAGGAAGCTCTATATTTAATATGGTAATCCTAGTTCTTACCGTTTAGGAGTTCTTGAACAAAGACAAATGCAGACAGAGAGTCAAACTCTCTGGCTACGTCTAGACTGGCATGATTTTCCGCAAATGCTTTTAACGGAAAAATTTTTCTGTTAAAAGCATTTGCGGAAAAGAGCGTCTAGATTGGCACAGATGCTTTTGCAAAAGCACTTTTTGCGGAAAAAGCATCCGTGCCAATCTAGGCGTGATTTCTTGCAAGAAAGCCCCCAATCGCCATTTTCGCCATTGGGGCTTTTTTGCTCAAAACAGCCCTCCCCTGTCTACACTGGCCCTCTTGCGCAAATACATTTGCGCAAGAAGGCTTATCCCTGAGCGGGAGCATCATAGTATTTGCACAAGAACACTAACAATCTTACATTAGATCGTCAGTGTTCTTGCGCAAATTCAAGCGGCCAGTGTAGACAGCTGGCAAGTTTTTCCGCAAAAGCGGTCGCTTTTGCGGAAAAACTTGCCAGTCTAGACGCAGCCTCTCAGATATGTAGTAGATGAATAGCTGGATCAATTCTACCTCTGTTTTCTATAACAATTGTTAGATAAATGAAAACACACTTATATTAAGAGATATTATGAAATATAATTTATACATTTTAAAGCTTCAGAGGGATGGCCAAGTTAGTCTTTAAGGTGCTGCTAGACTATTCATTGTTTTTCAAGTTTACACATTTTAGCTCATTCAAACATGTTATTTTGTATTTATAAGTACCTACAAATTTCAAGGGAAATATTGGCTGTCCTCTGTATCTTCGGGCAGTGTTTCTCAAACTGTGCTCCACGGAGCCCCAGGGCTCCGTGAGACATGTCCAGGGGGATCTGCGAGGTTGACAAACTGAAAACATTGATAGGTACAACACATACAAACAGTGGACCGCTGGGGCGCCGCATAAATTTTTACGCATGTAAAGGGCTCTGGAACCCAAAAAAGTTTGAGAACCGCTGTCTTAGGAAATGAAAGTGCTTGCTGAACTTGTGAAGAACACGTACAAAACTTCAGGAAGAAATTGAACACATTAAGTTTTAGAGACTATATCTGTTCTTGCAAATAAAGAAACAAATGAAGAGCGCCATCTGTTTACACAGGCAAACAACAAGATGATTATTTCTGAACATAACTCTCAAGGGCATAAATTAGATTGAAGGTCTAAAGTAGTTGAGAAAAAGAGTCAAAGAAAATATGTATTTCACTTTAGTTAACATAGGAATTAAAAATTCTATGAAATGTTAACATCATGCCTAATAAATATGTTAAATAAATTGTGAATTTCTTAGGATCACACCCAGCAGTTAAGACCTATTCAGGAGTGCATGATTGTAATGAACATTTACAAATAGCTTATAAAGACAGACAAAGATCTATGTGGCTGTTCTCAGAACCATGGGTACAGTCACAGATTTGCTGTAGTCCCCAAAATATAAACTTTCATTTTTGAGGGGAACCCCCCTCCCAAAGTTTTGATTTCTTTTAGTTGTGTAGACACTGGACCCTGCATAATAGTCTTGATGATTGTTCCAATAAAAAAAGACAGAAATAATAGCATCTGAAGAAGTGTGGCTTTCCCACATTAAGAAATATTAATTGAGGCCTAGTTATCAGGATATTGGCAGCTCATGTTGAAGAAACACAACCAGATTGATCAAGCAAAATGATAATTTTAAGCTGGCATCAACCTCAACACAGAATTCCCATTTGATTTATACCATAATGAAAATGGCTCAGAAAGCTTACTCAGATTCTCTCACTCCCTGCTATTGGCTCTGCAGCTTTCCAGTAGAATCCTGGGCCCTCCTCTCCTTGCTCCTGAAACGCCAATTCCTTAATATAGCTTCCACTGTTACTCCCTGTTCTGTCTGCTAGTAACATTTTTTTAAAATCATGGTTCATTTTTTCCAAGCAACAGTGCAGTGGGCAGTAACAGACACAGAAATGTACAGGTGTGATGGAAGAACTAGTAATGTGTCCAGAATTTCTAAGAAATCAAGTATATTCCTACAGTATTTACTAAGGTGTTTCTATAATAGCTGAATAATATATAATAGCTGGCAGGAACAAGAGCAGCCAAAGCAGGAAATGATGCACTGGATGGAGAAAAGGGTAAAATGGTACCTAGCGAGGACTGTGCCTCCCCTCAGCACCCATTAGACCTAGATCTGTACAAGGAAGATCCCACACTATGGAGGTCAGGGAATTCAGAGTGTGTCTTTCCTCCCTCCCTTCTTCCATGTGTCCTTGAGGGAAAACTGCAGAGAGGAGCCAGCTCGAGACTGCAGACAGGGACAACCCAAGACCCAGTTGTGCCCCAGGCAAGAAGTATCTTCAGGTGCCCTTTCCCTCCATTTGTTGAACTTCTGAATAGCTTATTTTTATTGCATGTATAGCTGAATTCATGACTTTGAGGCATGATTTGAATGCATACATTTTTCCTGTCATATAAGACAATATATTTGCACACTAGGATCTGTAAATCTGTATCTATTCATGCCATATATAACCAACTAAAAATGTGTTTCCTCTAAGCTTATAGAAACTTTTTAAATTTTAAAAATAACTGAAATGTAGCCACATCAAGAAACTGAATTGTGAACCAACGTTGGGTGAACCAGTATCAAATAGTGTTAGAGTAGGTGACAGCCTTAGAATGTTAACCCTTATTCTTTAGGTCAAAAGGTTACTTTTCTTACCTTTGCCCTCACAAACTGAAGCACAGAGTGAGATCCAAAGATGGGCCAATTGCGTTTTCAAGCAATAAAAAAGTGAGTGATATCTGTTTCTCATTGGCCATTGTATGTTGAAGATATGTTTTAATTTGAAGATATGTTTTAATAAGCCTGAGCTTCCAAAAGCTGTGCTCACCCATCTAACTGTGACTGGCAGCATGAATGGAATTCTCAAAGGTATCCACATTAGGAAAATTGTCCTTCAACTCTGCATCATGAAGGCATTGGAGATGTTGGTGTGAAGCATGCTTCCTGTGTTGCAAAATGTGACAGATGTTGTCCAACTTGAGATAGAAGACTTGATCATTGCTGTCGGAGCATTCCCCATATGTCAGCATCCAGTGAAGGTCCATACAATTGCTCAAGAAGGTTTTCCTGTTTGCAAGCAGCTTACTAGGGTCATACAAAACCCTCTAGATTTCTTCTTGTTGCTTTATTTGTCCAAACTGCTCTTCACTGGACATTTGAGCAGTGTCAACTAGCCAGCAAAACAAAACAAAACAAAAAAACACCACACCAAAAAACAACAAAGAAATGTGTCTTGAATTTTCTTTCCCATTACTTTATCTGTGACCTGGTAACAAAACTGTCTCTTTTTCCTCTGAATACAAACTTCCTTGAAGACAGATGTAACACCCAAGTTTTCCACCATTTATTTAGCAGTAGTGATAGCATCTTCAAATCTGTTGTCTCTGTAGGCTAAGGCAGCTTCTCATCAAACCAGTAGTGCTTATATTCATTGACTGAGTTTGTAATGCCTAGCTTATAAGGTTTACTTGGACCTTATGGCTGGTCATGGTAAGAGCTAAGGTGGGCATTTGTGGGGAGCTGTGATGGACCCTCCACATGCCTGGATAAGGAACTTGAGCAGCTCCCAGGAAGCTCCACCCAATATCCCCACTCCTCTCAGCCAGGCCAATGTGGAGCCTAGCCAGCATGCTTTGGGTGTCATGGTGGACTCTGCCCCTGCCTGTAACCAGTTGGACGCGACCCCCCACCCTTCTTTTCACTGACGTTTAGCTGGCTGACCATACCCCTCTGTTTTCCCCTTTTCCTTGATCCTGGTTCTGTTAGCTACAGTTTGTTAGGTGTCAAGCAATATGATTTATGTTAGGCTTTTTACTATGGTTTCTTGTTACTCAAGAACATGAGGTCAAACTTTGCCTAGACACCAACTGCTTAATGTATGCTTATGAATATACATGTAGCCTATGGAATGAGTGTGAATGAGGAATACCCAATTAAAGGCAGTTTAGGATCTGTAACCTTTTAAGGCAAAGACCCTGCAAAGTGTATAAATCAACTGACAAGCAGCCAGGAAAAGCTCTCTCTCTCTCAGACATGATGTAACAACACAGCAGAAACCTGGGCCCGGCCCAGAGAAAGTAAAGCTTCCTGCAGATCTGAAGGGATCTCCCAAGGAACCTCATGGCCAAGTCTCCGGGAAGCTGATGCCTGGCCAGCACTCCAGCCACCAGCGAAATCAGAAGTAATTTACATTGCTGTTGCAGCCTGCCTCCAAACTGCCAGCATGAAGATGATGTCTGTGTGTGAATATCACCTTACTCTTAAGAATCTGTACCAATAAACAACAGCCCACTCTTTGTCCGGGTTTGTTCCTCAGCAGGTCTGAGGAAGTTCAATACTGCCCACAATGCTTGGGGGCTGAGAGCAGTTCCACTGATGTGTTCCCACTCTTCCAGGATCCTCACATAGCTGAGTGCAGGAAGAAGGTCTGCAATTTTAGGCAGGCTTCCCACAGATGATCGCCTGTCTCTCTCCAACTGGGATCCAGTGGGGGAGATGGGTGTAACTCAGAGCCTCAGGCCAGCCCCCAGTGTAGAGCCCTGCAAATCCATGGATATCTGCAGCATATGTGAATAACCATAGATAATTATTGTGGATCACAGATCAGATGTGGATACACATTTTTGTATCTGTGCAGGGGTCTAATTACCATTTCTATGGCTCTGTCCTGAGTAGCTCGAGTGGATAATCATAAAAAAAACCATTTTTTCAGCTTCCACCACAATCTTATCTCTCTTGCATTGAGATATGTCCATTCCTTGAAAATGGTACAGTCAACTCAGCCTATTCTTCACTGTTGACTATCTCAGACCAAATTAAGGGATCAGCTCTTTGCTATTCGAAGAGCACAACAAAGGGTTCAAACAATGAGGATAGCAAGTTTTGAGAGTTACTTCTCTAATATTCATATCTTGTTCCATCTGACAAATGGAAGTTTTTCCACTGACTTCATTCAGGCAATCTCAGGGGCAATAAAATGGAATCTGATGGGAGACAACTAGAGAAAGAAAATAATAAAAACAAGTAACAACCCATAACTGCTATGCTAATTTTGAAACTTAAAAATACATTGTTTATATATAAACAATTGTTGATTAATTATGATTTAATCTTCAGGTTTATTGATTATGAATGCTGAAGAATTTTTAATTGAACTGGTGTAGCAAATTACAAAATAAACACTGGTTGAAACTTGATTGAAAATTCAAGAATGAAGGAGAGCCTAAATGGTGATATAGCAATTTCTTAAGGCTAGGAAATTATCCTTGTGCTGTGTGTGTACATTTACGATAATTGAGGTAAATGAAACACTCTGGTGAAGCATTATTTTATATGATAACTAGCAATGAAGTTTACTTAGTGCATATATTGTATGGAAGAAATAATAGTGTACATTGTACACATGTAAACTAACTTCTTTACACTTCAGTACATATGGTATAGGTCCAGTAATGGAAATTTCTGAATTCTAATCTTAACTCTGACACTAGCTACTTCTACTGTCTTGGCAAAGTCACTTCACTGGTTTTCCTTAGCTTCTCTGTCCATGAAACTGTCTAAGCTTATAGGGC
Organism: Rafetus swinhoei; assembly: GCA_019425775.1. NCBI lineage: Eukaryota > Metazoa > Chordata > Testudines > Trionychidae > Rafetus > Rafetus swinhoei. The sequence goes on from CM033427.1 coordinate 65,946,277, forward strand.
TGTTGTTTAGCTAATGCATGCACTTGGAACTTGAAAATCCATGTATAAGTGCTAAATTTAATAAAATACAATGTTGCATTTCTCTTGCTATTTTTGTCAGGTAATCACTGTTCTCAGATGACACTTTGATGAGCAATTGAATTTGGCAGTTTGACATTCACCTATGATGCTTGGAGACCTGAGTTCAGATCACACCAAAGACTTCATAGATTATGATGTTAATAGTCATAAAAGCCAGTTCATATATTGGGAATCATAGTGTGCAGTCAATGAATATATATACAGTAAATAGAAATTAGATGCAATGTTGATCTTTGGTGTTCTTTAACTTGTTACTTTATAGGAATGACTTACTATGGCTGAGAACGTCTGTACTGAATATGAGTGTTTATTTTACCTTGGTCTCCTTGATGTTATGCAGTATTTAGAAGGCCATGCTACATATGTGTAAATTTGGAATCAGGCCAATGTCATCTGCTAAAATTCTCCTTGAAAACATCTCTTTGATGAACTCTCAAATCAACTGTCTCCCAACAGAGCTCTAATTCTCAAACAGAAGGAACAGTAATTAGCAAGCAGTGAATTTTTGGACATTATTACTAGAAGTCTAGAAAATATAACCCATCCAAGAAGTAAATCAATGTAAATCTTGTCATCTTTTTCTCCTCCTTGAGCAACCCAGCTAGTTCTTTAGGTTTTCCTGAGCAGGAGACTGCATGTTATGCTAAAAGCTGTATGGGTGATACATAAAGAATGAAGCTGCTGAGTTCTGCTCAATCATACAGAGTTGAAGGTAATAGCTGCCATATTTGAATAGTTCTTTGGGGCCTTAGAGCAAAAAATTGTATCACTGACAATATCCCATTATAATATTTCAGGAAAAAAGTAAACTCCCATAATATAGCCAACTGTGAAATATTACAATTTGGGGAAAGGAAAAGAGGGTAAATTTCATGGTATCTGGACCCTAAAGTTTTACTCAAAGGCCCCCCCTTATGATGCATCAGAACTATAGTCTGGGGTTATTTATATTAGTCTAAATATCTGAATCTTGACTTGTAATTTTTTATAATATCTCATAACAATTAGTTTCACAGGGTAGATATATTGCATAAATAGTACTTCCTGTAACCAGTTTTTAAATTTTCCCATTAATTAAATGCCCTCTTGTTATCATATATTTGGAAAATTAAAAAACAGAATCCTGTTTGTCTACCCTATAACTTCTCTATATTCATAATTTTATGCATTGTACTTCCACTGAATCTTCTGTTCACTTTCTCTTTTCTAAATTACATGATCTCAGGATCTTCTCCTCTTATAGAAACTCTCAAAGGTTATCACTGACACTTTTGCATTCTTACTATATCTGGTTTTTTTTAGATGAGGTGATCTCAAGCCTGTATTTTAGAAGGTGTTTTCAAAGTAAAAGTATGAATGCTAAGAGACAGGTAAATCTTCAGAAATATATAATAAATTAATAGGCTCTTCAACACTGTGGTACTGGCACTACAGGTTAAACCTCTCTAGTCCGTCACTCTTTGGTCCGGCAACATCCATGATCCAGCATGATTTCCACTTATCATGGGTGTGCCCAAGTTTCGCATGGTCCCCATAACATTTGTTTACAGTCACCAGTCCTGGCTCTGTGTTCTATACTGTTATTTACACTAATGTATCTCTAAATGTCTTCTAAGAGCCCTGTAAGCAGTGGAAATGTTGGCAATGATGCTAGACAATATTGAACTCCCATGGTTTGGCAAGTTCTCCGGTTTGGCACTAGTCATGTCCCAAGGGTGCCGGACTAGAGAGGGTCAACCTGTAGCAGTATAAATCACATATTAATACCACATGTACTGTGCTGACAACTTCTCTGTATGTATGAAAATATGTTCACCCCATTCTTAGGGAAATTCATGGTATATTTTGACCTTTTAATTAACCTTAGTAAATCATCATCAGATGCTTACCAATACTCATGATAAATTAATGGCATTTTATAACTTGTCCATCATTGCCACATTAAATTCCATGAGATAAATTCATCATTCTTTTTACCCAATGGAAACGTCTAATTCAGAGAAGGGATTTCATGCCATGTGAAGGAAGATGGGTTTATTAGATGGGAATCCCATCTCCTCTCTCTGGGATTTCATGGCAGAGGAAGAGGGAGAGATTTTATTTGATGAAGAAGAAACATTGAAGCAATGCATCCTTTCAAAACAGTTGTCAAATCCTTTCCCTTAACCTTGCATTAGAATCTACCATACTTGGCTCCAAAATACCTTTCTGTATGATTCTGAGCATGGGAGCACAGTATGGTGTTAAATCTAGTTTTATATCTTCCCATCAAATCTCATGCAGTATTTTCATTTATATTGTGGGTTCCAAAAGTGGAATAGGATATTGTCCACATTATTGCTGATTACTGATAGTTTGTGGACTCAGGGCCTACACAGAACTTTACTGAGACTACAACACCTAATCTTCTTCGTTACTTTGGAAAATGGCATTGGGTTCCTATCTGCCTATTTAATTTCTTACATACCTTTGAACATCTGGCCTCTCTGATTGATCATATCAACTTCTATTACATTAAAAAGTAATGGAAGCAAAAGAAGAGTGAGATTGTGTAGAACATCTTTCTCAGTTTAAAAAACCAGTTGTACGAGTCAATTAAATTCAGACTCATTATTATTATTGCTGACTTTAAATAGTGCTGCAACTGTAAACAGTATTGCACAGTAGGATTTTTTTCCATCCAATGTGAAATCTTTATCCAATGAATAAAGTTAGGACCACATCCAATTCTTTCTAAAACAGAACAGATAATGTTATTTGCTGCTGCTGAATGGTTTTTGCTGTTGTTGGGTTGTTGGGGTTTTTTTTTTTTTTTTTGGCATCTAGTTAAAAGCCTGTAGATGGGGCTTTTCAGCTTCATGGATTCTTATATTAAACCAAAGCATTATCTTATATTAGCAATTATATGTCTGGCTTTTTGGAAAAAAAATGCTTGATCTCTTCTAGATATGCTGCATCCATCTAGACAGATTTCTCCACTGTTAGCTATTATATTGCAGTCAACTAGATCAAGAGGATTTCTCTCCAGTTATGGCGTTCTTATTTTACCTTAAACATGGGATGTTATTAGCACTCATTTCAGAAGTCAGCTACCCTAATAAGACAAATCAAATGAAAGGCAATATCTCTCAATACCTGAAATCAGACATTGTTTCACATACTCAGTCTGAGAGAAAGAGAATCTATCTGTATCAGGTTCTTTTTTAAAGCTACAATAACAAAGTAATTATTTTTTCAATTTCTAATGTATGTTCTTTACCCTTGGTAGAAATACCATTTTGGAAGAAGTCTTGCATTAGTCATCTTAATGTGAGTCATCTGACCCCTCCTCCCTTCATCCCCAACTCCATATCCATAGTCAGACTTTACAGCAGAATCTTGTCTTTATAGTGGCTGAACCAAAACTCCAATTTTGGATACCCTCAACACTTTCCCATGTACTGAAATGACTGTGTATGCAACTTTACAGCGAAAATTCAAATTAATTAATACGAGCTTGTATTAATTAGCATAACAAGCCCCAGAAGGCCCTTGTGTAAGAGAAGGTTAGGTCCCATTTTTTTATTCCAAAATCTGTTCTTCTCCAGGACTCCTATACTCCAATCCAACCCAGCAACCACTAGCTCCAGCCTAGCTCCTCCACAGCACTATCCAGGTCTCAGCCTTTCTGTGCCCTAGCTCCTCTCCTGAAATGAATCTGGTCCTACTACCATTCTAGACTCCTACATGTTGTCCAGCTTCCCCACAGCTCTTATCCAGACCTTCTGGCTCCTTGCTCCTGCCTAGTTTCTCTTCAGCCCTCCACTGCTGCCCCACACCCAGCTCTATGTGGCCCCCAAATGGTGTATTCCTCCAACACCTTCTCTGTTCATCCTTGCTGGCTTCTCATACCTGGGTCATCCAGCCTGGAGAAGGGGCCCTATTCCAGTTGTCCTCCTGCCATAAGTGACAAGCAGGCCTTGGTCCTACTCAGCAACCCTTCTTTGCTGTGACATAGCTCAACTTCTGCTGGGCTGCTGGTAACAGGAACTGGGATATGCCTATACAGTTAATCCATGGCTAGCAGCCCTGTAAAGAACCAATATTGACAGCTCCCCCTCACCCAACCATGATCACCTCCTTTATTCCCTGATATCATGGAACGCTAAATTACATTATACCGTTGGCATGGTGACACTCGGTGATACCATGTGTAACATTTAATAAGCTCACAATAGCTATTCTTCGCAGAGTATTAAAGGATCTTATAGTGAAAACATCTATCTCTCTGGGAAGGAACTAAGGAAGCTCTGTAGCCAGTTACTATCAGGAACAAAAGTCATACCAACTAGAAGCAGCCTTGCAACTGACTGTGTATAGGGAGAAAATGTCAAGATGTTTGAAGTAATCAAGGGCCAGAGGAGAACAGGAACAGAAGGAAAACATCAATAAATTGCAAACAGAATGAAAAAAAGCAACAAAGGTTTCAGGACTGATCTCATCAACATACCACTGTTCAGTGCCCTGGAGAACTTCAGTGTTGACACAGCTTCAAAACAGACAGACTGGAAACAATATTTTGCAGTATTGCTACAAAACTCTATGAGGAAACTGCAATATGAAGGTAGAATCTTTAATTTATGCTATGATAAAGCAGACAATTTATCTTTAAATCATTTGATTTTATTGAAGACAGTCACAAAGCTGACAATGAAAGGATTTTTGCTATGTTTGATGCATACTTTATACCTAAAAAATGTGGCTTCTGAAGGAGCAGGTTTTTGCTAGAAAACTCAGAACCAAGAGAAAATGTTGGATTTATTATAAGGGCATGACATGCACTCTCAGAAAAACATGAGATTGGGAATGCAAAACATGATCTAGTCTGAAAGACTATAATTAGCCTTTCAAAACAACAACAGTTGAAGACTAAACGCAATGAACCAAATAGCCAAAAAAAGTCTGAACTTATGAAAGAGCAAACTTAAAAACAAAAAACTTAAATTCTAAACACAGATGCAGCTTCAGTGCTAAAATATGTCATAGAAGTCCTGAAGCTAAGAGGCAAACAAAAAAGCCTTTCAGAATACATGTATAAGATGTGGAAAATATCATAGCTCAAGATGTGTCAGATAAAGTGAAATATATAATAAATGCACAAAATATGGACATTTTACAACTGAGCTAACTGTTTATAGACAACTAAGAGTCATTGCTTCTGGAATGTATCACTTGTGATGACCTGGAGCCTGCCTGGAGTGTGAGACTAAATATTTGTGAAATACCAGGTAGGTGAAGTAATATCCTTTATTAGACCAACTTCTGTTGGTGAAAGACAAACTTTTGGAGCTATCCATGGTCCTTCTTGATGTCTAAGAAAGGTACTCAGAGTGTCACAACTAAATACAAAATGGAACTGATTGTTCAACCTAGGTAGTTAACAGGCATTCTAAAAGACCATTCAAGGTTGTCACCTCCTTATACACCTGGGCTGTGTCTAGACTGGCATGATTTTGCGGAAATACTTTTAACGGAAACGTTTTTCCATTAAAAGTATTTCCGCAAAAGAGCGTCTAGATTGGCACGGATGCTTTTGCGCAAAAAGTGCTTTTGCGCAAAAGCATCCGTGCCAATATAGATGTGCTTTTGCAAGAAGAAAGCTCCGATGGCCATTTTAGCCATCGGGCTTTCTTGCGCAAGAAAGTAAGGTGCCTGTCTACACAAGAATACTTGCGCAAGAGGGCTTATGCCTGAGCAGGAGCGTCAAAGTATTTGCACAAGAAGCACTGATTTTGTACATTACAAAGTCAGTGCTCTTGTGCAAATTCAAGCGGCCAGTGTAGACAGGCGGCAAGTTTTTGCGCAAAATCTTGCCAGTCTAGACGCACCCCAACATCCCTGACAATGATGGCATTGCTATCTGACTCAAATATCTACAATGCAATGGACAATGCATAAATAGACACCTCAAACACATCAGCAAACCCATCCATTTGTTCCTCAACCATACCTATTTTACATTCAACAACAAACACTTTGTCCAAACATTGGGAACAGTCTTGGGTACTATGGAGGCTCCTTGGTATGCAAGTCTTTTCATGGGATACTTTGAAGAAGAATTTCTGGACAAATGTATCACAAAACAGTGACAACTTAAATACACCAATGATATTTTCACCTTCTGAACAATGTCTAAACTCCCTAAGAGATTTCCACCATAACTTCAACTACCACTAGCTACCATAAATCTACCCCCACACCAGCATCAGCTTCCTTGATATCACCATCGCTTCAACACTACTGACAATTATATATAATAAACCCACAGATGTACCTTCCTAGGTCTAGGAATCACCCCAAACACTCTAATAAATCTGTTATCTTCAACTGGGCACTTGGATACCACAGATTATCCTCCCAGAAGAAAATCTAGAATACACAATTTAATGAATATAAAAAAGCCTTAATCAAACAATAACAGTCCACCAGTGCAGTAGATTACATCATAACAGGACTCCCAAATACCCTAATCTGCTTCTTTTCAGAGGAAAAAAAAATCAAACTAGAACCCTCTAACTCAGAGGTGGGCAATAAGCAACTCATGGTCTGGATGTGGTTCATCAGGGTTAACCCCTGGTGGGCCACCAGATGCTATATTTACCTGTGCATCAGCAGGTATGGCTGCTCACAGCTTCCATAGGCTGCGATTCACTGGTCCCAGCCAAAGGGAGCTGTAGGAAGTGGCATTGGTTGGGGTAATAGTACTCCCCCTCCATATGCCAGGATGTCTAGGCTTCTCAGTATGATTCCTTACTTGAGTCTCATAGACTGCTGGTGGTGCTCACCCCTTATGTGAGCCATTAAACTGGACTGGGGCCACAGTTCTGCTGATTTTCCTGCCCCACTTAAAGGCCAAGTAACTAGACTATTTATAGCTCTACATGATTGCAGGCAGGAGCCCTAACCATTGTCTGCCCTGGCCTACGTAAGGGTCGGATGAATAGATGGCTGCCACTCACCCTTGTCAACAGCCAGAGCCCACACTGTGTATAGCCCTCCCTGCTTGTGGGATGAGTCCCCTTGTGAATAGCTAAATCCCTCCTGCTGCTTGTTCAGAAGAAGGCTGTTGCAGACCAGGGGTGAAAGTAATTGCCAGGACATACCAAGATCCATGGCAAGTTGGGGGATGGCTCTGACAGAAGGAACAGGGGTAAATAAAGTGGACCAGACTTACCCAGACAGCTTTTGCCCTTCATGGATGCCACTGTTGCAGCAGCAAGGAGCCCTGAGGCTCCAGCAGTGGTAGCCAGGGTCCCCGGAACTCCAGCAGCACTAATGAAGAACCCAGGGCTCCCAGCCACCACTCCGGAAGTAGCGGAAGCTGGGAGCCCCAGGCCCTTTTAAAATTGACAGGCCCCAGGGCAGCTGACTCTTTTGCTGTTCCTTTCCCCCCTTTGGTGGCCATCTAGTGTGTTAAGGAGCCATGAAAGCACTTTCATATTTGCCATTTATGGGCTGGTACTGGTGGCTGGTTCTTACTGGTGTGTCCTCCTGGCCCACTTTCACCACTGTTGCAGACCCCCAACTCACAAGGAGGTGTGGGCCCTCTCAGACACAGATATGAAGGGATGATCCTTCCCCCCTTGCACTTTGCAATGTAGTGTTTTGAAAGATACTCCTCAAAGAATTTATGCAAGCTGTGAGAAGGTTGACATGGAGTGTGAAGGAAAGTCTATCCTGGTTCTTCACCCAGTCCTTAGTTTAATAGCTTTGTTTACCTAAACACGGACCTTCATTGTTTTCGCCTGAAGATCAGGCAGGTCAGATAAGCAAATACATATGTAAAGACTTTGCTTAAGGCAGACCTTTTTACCAAATTCACTAACATACCTGGTTTACATACAAAGCGTATTTTGTACAAAAATGATTACAGTAGTGGGTAGGGTGTGAGTACCAGAGTTCAAGTTTCCTGAATAACAACTGTGGCTGAAACTAATCACTATGCTTTTCAATAAACTCACACAGGAAAGTAAGACAAAAATACCATACTATTCATGGACGAACACTTTTCACAATTTAATCATTACATATATGACCTCTCAGTCATTTTCCTCAAAGGAAACCTACACAAGACCTTCAAAAGATGTGCCTAGGAGCTTAAATTAATTAGTATTTGCTCAAAACTAAAAACAGTTGTCTTAATAGAGACACTAGATTTATGGTTTATTACAACTATCAGAAACTCATTAATCTGCCTTTTTTTCCCTGCAACTGGAGAAGTGTTAATAGGGCACTTCATTTTGAATGGGCTCTTAGAACAGGGGTTCTCAATCTTTTCTTTGAGGCCCTCCCTAACATATACTTGGCTTCAGCAACCATGCTGTGTATGGGAGGAGGGCCTAGGAAAAAGGAGGGCAATCATTTTTAATGCTGAAAAATATAAAAAAGAAGACCACTACCACATAGAACATGGCAGAAATTAGCTGCTGATTTATGCTAATTCACAAGTCAGAGTCATAGTGTACTATTTTTCCAGGTATATCAAAATTATGTATACATCAGATTTTCAAGAGTTATTAAGAAACTGAACCACACTTTTTCTCATTTTGGTATTCCAGAAGAATTAGTGATGGACAATGGATCAAAATTCACTGCTGCACAACGTAAAGTAATTCAAAACAAAATATGATTTTAATTATATTACTAGCATCCCATCTTATCCACAAGGATATGGAGAGACAGCTGACAGATAGCCAAAAATCTCCTACAGCAGTAAGATCCAGTCCTTACTCTTCTAAATTACAGTCAGCATCAATAGCTTCTACTGGATAGAGAGCAGAACAACTCCTGATGGGAAAATTGCTCCGAACTATTATTCCAACTTTGGAAAAGAATATATCTCCAATGGGGCCCAATTAGATAAAAAGACAAGAAGAATTTATGAACAAACAGCTTATTATGTATCAGACATTGCTCAGAGAACTGCTGGATCTAGAACCTGGTAACTATTCTCACATAAAACTGGATGGAGAAAAAGAATGGACAGCTCCAGTTGTTTAAAAAAAAAATCACACAGATCATCTGTGTTTCAGACTGACAGCAGAGAGAGTTCAATAGAAACTATCAATATCTATCTCACAAAGAACAATCAACACAGTGAACTCCACAGACTGTGTTTGCAGAATAAGAAAACTCAACGATTACAAACCAGCAAGAGCCAGTCATTGCAAATAATGACCAAGATGACCAGATGAGCAAGATGTTACATATTCAGGCTGTGTGATCATAAAAACAGTGTAATTCAGAGGTTCTTAATAGAGACTGGTATGTGCTGAACTTCAAAGTGTGTTAGTGTTAATTTTGTAAGTGCTAGGAACTTATTATATGGTTAACCGAGTGGGTGGCTCCATGTGTAACACATTTAACAGCTTCACAATAGCCGTTCTTGCCAGAGTATTAAAGGCTCTTATGCAAGCTGTGATATATCTGAGGTATCTCTCTAACAAGGAACTAAGGAAGTTCTGTAGTCAGCCTATCTGATACAGAAGCCCGGACTGCTAGAAGCTAACCTGTAATCTCCTGTATCTAAGCTGTATGTGCCACTTGGTTTCTAGCTAGTGGAGGTAATGGATATATATGACCCAGTTACATCCCAGCCAGTGGATACGTAGATTCCTGGATACCTGGATCCTATTGACTGTACCAGGTGGAGTGTGATCCCCTTATATCTCCAGAAAGCAGATGTCATCCCTTGTCTCTCTGGACACTTCAGCGGAAAAACCCTTACAAGACCAGCTACTACTCAGGGCTTGCCAAAGTAAAAAGCTTTCACCACTTCTAGCCTGTGGTGCTGGAACTATTTGCGTAGTGAGGATGCTGAGAACCATTGAACCAAACTGTAACACCTGTATATGATGGAAACCACTTCAAGTCAGGGTATGCAGTGGCACCCCAAGCACCCACTCCTATTTTTGCCACCTACATCCACAGCATGCCCGTTATGCTGCCAGGATCAACTGTGCTAGTTGTACACCACCCCATATGGTTATTAAAGCCAGTTATATGGCTTCTTTGTGCTGTCAGAACAGTGCGAAAAGGCCATGGCAAGTTCAAGATGAAGCCTTTAGTCTCAAGAAAAGAAAAAGGAGGAAAACACAGAAAGAAAGTCAATAGTAACCATCAAGGTTGGAATAAAAATACATGTACCGTCTCTGACAGCTTTGTACAATTAAAAGCAAGTACTGCCATAGGCCATAACTGCTGGTACTGGTCTAAGTCCATTCTCACAGGGGAATTGTTCAGCAAGACATTTGCTGTAGAACAGAGTACTTGGATGGAGTGCTGGTAAATGAACAATAGTAATACCATTAGTAATATAGCACTATTAATAATATCAGCCAAATCATGTTGTCCTGTGCCTAGCCTCATACAACAAGAATTCCACATTTCTGTGGTTCAAGAAACGCAGTGAGCGTAGTGTAGGATTCCATAGAACCATGGATGCCATGGGGCCATGCTCCATGACAGCAGTGCCTTCTGAGGTATGGCGAGCACTTGTGGGGGGATCAATTAGCAGTATGCTCACAGCTTGCCTTTAAGTGAGGGGAAGATTCTGTCCCACCAAGCAGCTACATCATTCCCCTGCCATAAAGTCATTTTTATTGAAGATTTGCATGCAAACATAGTATTAGGTTTATAAAAAGAACAAAATATCCCTCCTTCTTCTGCCTTCATCTTTCATCAGTGTATTTTAAGACCAAGAAGGAAAGAACCGGCAGCAAGTTTTACACATGGCAGCAGCCCAAGTCACAGACTCAGAGGTGCATGGCCATTGCTTATACAAAACACTGAATATAAGCAATGTTAAAAGGGCATTGTCAACTTGATATCTAGTCAATTTCTCAAGTACTATGAGTCAGAAAGTACTACACTCACTACACCTGCATTTCTGTTCCCTTGCCAGGGTTTGTGTTTGTTTTTTTTTGTTTTGTTGTTTGTTTGTTTGTTTGTAATTTTAAAGTAACATTTTCCTGTTTTTATAAACACTTATTCTTACCATGCTGTTGTGTGAAAGATGTACCTAATTAACAGGGGAAATTGATTGACTTTACACTAGAAACAGTACATCTGATTCTATGTTCTGCTATACACCCCATGGACTTCAACAGTGTCTGCACAAGCACAGGAGTCTGATGGTGCATATCTCGCTAAAGGGCTTTCGCCTCTGAGAATTCAGTTAACCAGTTCAAAGTAGCTATAGGGGAGAAGAAGTTAGTTCAAAGACACTATTATTTGGGATTTATTGTCCTTCATTTAGGCTATAGGGAACAGGAACATGAGTGACTTCCCATCACCACAACTAATAAAGAAACTAATAAAGAAAATGATAAAAATGTGTTTAGACGCATGTTCTGCAATCTGAACACATTTTGTGGATAGTTTGCTTTAAAACTCAAATTTCTGGAAACACAAGGAATAGGAGCCAAATGGGCATCCATTCTATTCAAAACGTCCATCTGCTACTGGAAAACCTGCTTGAATCATTGCATTGAATCTATATTTCCTCTTGTAGTTGGAATCCCTAGGTTGATGTTGTTTGCTATATGAGTATGTTGTCCTTGATAGAGACACAGTAAATACTGTAATGGTGCCAAAGCTTTGCCTAGCAAATGCTGTGCTCATTGTGTAATACATTAGATGGATGCTATTTTGAAAATGGTTATGATGTAGAAAATGGGGATATACCTGAATATAGAGTTTCTTTTCTCCTTTTCCATAAACATTTTGCCACAGAAGCTTCATCAGGAAACTGTACAACTCTGCTTAAGATCAGATGGGAAATACTAAAATACATTGTGATAAAGATAAATATTTGAGAATAATATACAGATATTTTAAATAACATATATCTTTCAATAACCATCCTGTTCTGCAAAATAATTGCTGATTTTCAGTCTTTAGACAGGTACTTTTCTAAAACGTTTATTATGACTATGTAAACCATTTATTAATCATATATAATATTTCAACTGAAAAATTGTGGCATTTTACTTATAATAAACATGTTCACTGTAAACTGTTTTCCATCTTAGCAAGACTATTTTCACTATTAGTATTTTCAAAGATTGATTCTCAGTTCTTATCTATATTAATGAAAAATGAGGAGTTAATAAAATCATTCATTAAAACTGTTGTGTATTAGAGCCATCTAGTCCTAAAATTCCACCAATTAAGGTGTTTTCTTATCTTGTAAAAAACAAAATGAAACAAAAATAATGTCATTCCAAGGAAAATCAGGTAAAAAGAGAAAAGAATTTTTAAAGCAAGTGGTTTCTTTGTCAATGTCATCAGTAATTGTTACAATGTGTTCTAACAGGTAAGGTTTATGAATAAAGTTCTGAGTGAAAAGGGCCTCTGTTACGTGTTGCATTTTTTTTCTCCAAATCTGAAATTCTGGTGGCAAATTCTAGGTAGTGTTTGCACCATAAGCAAAGTACAGAAGCTGCAGCCAGTGGCTATAATTTAATTAGCATGAGGAAATACTTCATCCTGTTCTGGTTTCCCACTTTCCTGCCTGGGAGTTGCTATGAATGTGATTATGACTAGTGTCAGAGAGGCGTTTTTCTGAGGCAATGGTTATCAGCTCAGTCCACATTTTTATTTAGTTAAGGCCAGAGGTGAAAGTTAGCAGGTGCACGTAGGTGCGCAGCTCCGGCAAGAGCTGGTTGTGCTGCAGCAAAAGCCAGGAGGGAGCTATTTAAAGAGCTGGCAGAGACCCAGGTTGCAATAGGACAGTATCTGTAATAAATTTTAAATTACTTTCACCTCTAGCTAAAGCTAAAATTGTAAGTATACCTTATCCCAACCAAAGATCACAAAACCTTGCTCCACACACAGTATTCCTGATCTTTGCAAGAATTTGTTCTACTGGTCCCACAAACTGCTAACATTATGGCGCGAGTCAAACATTTTAGCTCATACTTAAAGTTATATATCTAGACAGTCTCATTAACTTTAATGAGATTTCTCACATGCATAATGTTAAGCTTAAGTGTTTCACTAGACTGGAGCCAGAATGTAAAGCACCTTTCAGGCCTACGTGTTTATGTAGAACAACTGAGAGGAATTTTGACAAAATCATGTTCTGCCAGAATCTGAACTTTCGTTAAAAATCAAAATACTTCACTAAATTGGGTTGATTTTTCAGGAATCTCAGTTTGGAAGAAAATTGGGGAAAGAACAGGAAAATGCTGAAACACCTTATTTACACATTCTTGGCATGAAAAATGGTCTATTTTTAATTTTTATTGGAATACAAAATAATTAGAAAAGTCAAAATAAAAATGTTTCAGTTGATTCCGTCCCTCCCCCAGCATTTCTTGAGAATCTTTGGAATTTTTCAGTTTTATTCCAATTTAAAACAAAGCAACATTTTGAAATCTTGAAATCTTTTGCAAAATAGTATTTCTATTCTCTGTACAGTCCTAACAATATGATGACAAAAAGAGAACACAATGATCCTTTCTGAGGGCAATGGAGTTGCACAACTGTACTGTAAGTTGGAATTTGTTTTTATCAGGAGGAACCAAACCATTTGCCTATTACAGCCAAGGATCTGTATCACTAGGCAGCCTTCAAGGCCTAGATCCTGATAAGAATTAAGCATGTGTTTAGTCTTAAGCTTGTGAATAGGGTCATGTAAGGTTTACTACATGTTTAGGATTAAGCGTATGTTTTAGTCCATGCAGCACTGGGGCTCAAATACTATAACGTAAGTGACAAACTTGAATTTAGATATTTTTTTATTCTAAATAGAAAACAAGCCAAAATTTTGAAATTTCCCATGATTTGAAAATATTAAGAAAATTGAGACAGAAAACTTAAGATGTGTTTTATTTTCAGAGTGTGGAAAATTTAGATTTATTGCATAGAAATGATTGCTGAAATTGTCAAGTTCCCCCACAACTTTTCAATATAGATAAAACCGTACTTTTCTGACAAAAAAATGTGCTGTAAAATTTTGCAACCAGCTTTAACTTGAATTAATTGTCTTTAAAATATTTCAAGTTGCTTATTTGCTTCGGTAGGATCTTTGAGGTGTTTCTTTATAAAATGTTTCTCTTAAATTATACTGCCCTTGAGCAGAAGACATTTTTAGACAAATTTGACAACACAGAAAGATCAACAAACTGCAGTCTTGTCTGATGAAACCTCAGCATATTAATATTAATATATCATTAATTTTCATTTGAATGTGATTTGATGTGTTTGCCTTAGACAGTTGAAAACTACATCTAAAATGTTCTTTAACTCTACTTGTTTTTCTGAGGGAATATTTTTTTTGGTTTCATTTCAGTGAATCTATTCCTAAACAATGCTAGCATAAAGAGCTTGTATTTGTATTATAATAAAAGTGTCTTATTATCTGTCCAAAGAGCAATTCAGCTACAGTGAATTGAGAATGAGTTTCAGTTAAAATGAAATAAGCCAGTCTTCAACCAAACACAGGATTGAATCAGTTTAATGATAACAGTTTAAAGGGAATCTAACTAGAGCAACTTCCCAAGGTAGACAATGCCTAAAGCACTTCTTTTGAGTATGAAAGTGCTATTTTGCATCATTTCTTTTCTGACACGTTTACAGAAAACCTGAAAAGGATGGAGGGGGAGAGAAGAGGTAGGAAATAGCTTCCTGTTTTTGAAAGTCTGGAAGATTTTTGGCGATGAAAATAAAACCAACTATAAGCAATTTGCCTCACTACTTCAGCACCTCTAGTGCTCCCTGTTGATCTCTTAAGTTCTGTTGCAGTTAGCATCGTTAATATCCTAACCCAAGCATCTCAAATTCTTGGCCTGGGGGTGTCATCTGTGGCCCTAACACTTCCCCAATTCCACAAACAAAATATTTTGAAAAAGTTATTTAATCAGGCCCACCCAGCTGCCAGCCCATGGGTGGAGGGGGGATGGTGGGTGGCATGCAGGGACTCATCCTCACACGGCTCCCATAGCATCCAGGCTCCCAGTGCCTGCATAGTCCCTGCCTCAGAGGGCACTTCTCAGTCTGGGAAGCCTTGCTAGCTGCCTCCATTGCGGTGTGAACCATGCTGGCAAGGGAGCTGCTTGAGCTGACATGCTTCTGCAGCCAGTGGGTGGGTTTCAATTTCAGTTACCCCAGGCAGGGGTGAGGGATCCTAGTACAAGGACACAGATATTAGTGGGAGGGGCGGGAGGATGACATTGTGAGGGTGCAGATGTTAGTGGGTGGAGGGGCATCCCAGCACAAGGCCATGGGGGTGTCAGAGAGTGAGGACTCAGTTTCATGTCTTTTGTAGGATCCCGGTCTCAGGATGGGCTCCTGGACACAGGGGGAGACACTGTCAACTTACATGTACTGTATTACATTTAAAACTCATGAAGCAGTGCCCCCACCACTCCAAAAAGAGAATGGCTTCTTGAAATCACAGATAAAAATACACTTGAGATCTTTTTTATTTGGCATCTGGTGTTTCAGATTTTTGACTTTTTTCCCCACAAACCATGAGAACTAAAGTCTTTCTTAAAAAAGAAAAGAAAAAAGAAGGCTGGGATACTCTTCTAATGCCACGCACCAACAAACAAGCATAATGTACTAAGTCAGAGTGACCATAGTTGATAGTGGTGTATGAGGCATCAGACAGTGAAATTCCCAGATCTGGCTTAATTCTAATATGGGGGCAGTGGCTTTCCAGAAAAAAAGATCCAATTATCAGGAGGCTTGTGATCAAATCAGGAGAGTGGGCATTATTGATATCTAGTCAGTTTCACAAAATGAGTCTGTAGTTTTATAGTTTACACTATGTACAGAATGGCTCTGCAACACACTGCTCCTGGGCCATGGTAGCCTACTGCATGGCTAGTGGTTGTGGTGGAGGACCCCAGCAGGTTTTAAATCACCCAGGTGTGGCAAGCAGCAGGAGGGGCCAAGAGATGTGCAGAGGGGAATGCACAGACATGCTTGCCCTTCCAGAACCCTGTCAAAGGGGTGTGCCCATAGGCCCAGTAAAAGATTTTGAGGACTAGCACTGACCCTAAAATACAATAAGTTTGAGAACCCTGTAACCTCAGACTCAGCCACATTTCAATGCAGTCCCTTTCTGGAGTAATCAAAAAAGTCCAAACAACCCCGTAAGCTTTAATGGCTATATGATAGCCTCCATTCCATTCTGGAGTCAATATGCTTTCTTGATCTGGCATTATTCTGCTGGGCTATCAACTGGATATTAGGACTTGCCTCTCTATACCTGGAATCAAAGCTGGTCAGGAAATGGTTCACCAACTGTATGCTGACAACTCTGCCTTGCTTGTGGCGAAGTCAGAGAACTTCAGTTGTGCTCTAAGATCTTCAATATGCCACACTATGGGTTTGAAGGTCTCATGGAAGAACACACAGGTTCAGAACCTTGGAGGTGGGTCATTAGAATCCCTTAGTTCAAGTGGGAGTTTGAAATGGACAGAAATACCCCAGCATCCCATACTTTCAAGCTCTCCATGGCTTTCATCCCTTTGCATATCTGGTGTGACCTGCAGAGCCATACCAGAAAATTAAGGAATCACAGGACTAAGTCAGATCTGGGAACATCACTCTCAATGCCTGGTATGATACCATCAGCTCTGGGCACTTTGGCCGGCACAGTAGTCCCTGATAGTTTATGTTCTATAACGTGGTGATAGTAGAAATATGTGTGTGTTATTGTGCACTTTGAAAATAGTTGCCTGAAGCATTTATTATTTGGAGAAGGAAACATTTATTGCAGCTTTGTCTGGTTTTAGACTATCAATGGTATGACAGATGAAAATAGCTAAAGTTCAGTTGAATTTATCAAAGATTATTAGTCAAACATTAATTATTACTATATAGAAAAGGAAAGATTAGTATTTTACCAATCTGGAGAACAATCTTGCAACAGCTACATCTTCTTACTGTTCCAAGACCATTAACTCAATTCTAGCAATATAAATGCTCCTGTTTATTCTGGGGACAGTAAACTCTCAAAATTTGATTGTAATATTTTGTACACTATTTTTATTCCTTACCTAGTTTGCCCCCACTTTCAAGGTTCATGGACAACTATCCCACAGCAGGTTTTTTATTGGTTTGTCTTTCAGTGTGTGTTGGTTAAGTTTCATGCTCCTCAAAGTCATTTGCAGTTGAAGATTATATGAATAATATATTCCTCAGAGAAAAGTATGCAAGACTGCTGATTTAACATTTGATAAATGGATTTTGCAAAGATATCTTCATAATGCCTAATTTATGGTTGTTTCAAAAATATATACAGGCATAATCTGAAAATCAATATTTCATACCTCAGTAGAAATACCTGTTTTTTCTTATCAAAGTTTATCATAAATCTCAGACTTACAATTTTAATTTTTAAAAATGAAAAAAATTAATACTAGTTCCTAATTTCATGTTCTAATTTCCTGTATCAGTCTTTTTTACTTACACGAGTTTGGTAATAAAATGAATAAAACTTGAAGTGCCAGTGATGTGACATGATGTGTTCTGAATATTTTTTCCTTTTTTTTTAACTAAATGACCAGGTAATACAACAAGATTAAAGAAAGAATAGTGAACAGGTTTGAACAAAATAATGTCTTTATTCAAACTTTGAATCAAGTAGGGATCAAACCATATTTTTTAAAATTTTGATAACTCTCCTGCCTTTTCATTTTTTAAAGATGTTCTACTAGGTAGCAGCTAAACTAAATTCAGAAGTGCCAAAACACACACTGTACTACTGTCCATTCTTGAAGAAAGAGGCTGTTAATTCTTTCAATAAAGCATTTTCCTACTCCTTTTCCAAAGTGACTTCACAGAAACAAGAAGTTTGGATACTTCTGGTATGCATTCTTATTTTTGAGTGATTATCTAAGTCAAATCAAATCTAATCTCTGAACTATTATTCATTTGCTTTCAACTTTCATTAATCAATAATCAAACCTCTGCACTAATTATTTCCCCTCATTTGTAATTCTGCAGATGTTGAACTATATGACAGCTACAATACCCAAAAGAGCTAGCTTTTGTCTTGGACCTTTTGGTCAGATATTGCTTCTTTTTTGAAGCAGTGAGTGAATCTCACTGGCTGAAGTTATAGAGTGAACTCAAAAGCAAATACCTTTTGGATAGTGAGCTTACTGCCCTCTAATGCATCTGTATACTTTACATTTATAGAACAGGTTGTCTTACAGAATAGTCAATTGATTTTATTTCAAAATGGACTTTGATGGAGTTTGGGGGAGAATACTCTTCAGACTTCGAGTATAATATAATCTTATGAATCAGATTGGCTTACGTGTTCGAGAATGAAAAGGCAAGAATACAGAAAATCAATGGCTAATTTATATTTTGAGAAAAATGTCAAAAAGTTAATGAAGCTGGCCAGTTCTGCACTTTTCAGTGTTTTCCACAGATTTTCTATTCATTTAGCACAGAAACACTAGAGAAGGGATCTAAGGAGCAGAATTCAGATCTAAATGCAGAATCAAGTATATCCAGTTATGAGATGCCCTCATCAATGGTATTAGTTAAGAGACCCTTATTTAAGTAACTGATGAATTAGTATTGGTACAGTGATCTGACTATGTAAATGGCTATGTCAATTGCAGGCATTAATATAGGCAGGGCCAAATCTCTGGCCTGTGGTAAGGTTCTCCTTTGTGTTGTTACAATAAAGCAAAAGAGACTGAATACTGATTGAAGCAGCAGCTGAGCTGTGTTCCCTCTAAGATTTTCCAACCATGAACAGAGAGAGTTTTGTCTTGTGCACCAATATTGAGGTCATTGGCACACATCCGAACACACCCGAGAGACTCTCCCAGTGCAGAGACCTCAGCCCCACCCTCTTGCTGGGACCCCTGATGTCCAGAAAGGAAGTGTGTTATTAAAGTATGTGTATTTTGTTTTTTAACTTCGATCAGGACTGTCAATCCTGGTCTTCTCTGGTTTGCTGGAAGACTTCTTTGGAGTTGGATTGTGAACTTTATCAACCTTTCTTTGAAGGTTTGAAGGAGTTGTTGAATCTTGAACAAAGGCTAATTTTCTCCTAAGTGTTTCTTTAGTATTTGTAGTAAGTAGATTTTAACAAAAACAAACAAAAGGTAAAAAGTTTTAAATGGTGGATACAAATCTCTCCACATCTTAGTTAATCAAGTTTCATTTTTCTCAGTATCTCATTAGTTAGATGCCAGTTCTTTATTCATCAAAAGAATTTCAGTAAAAACTCTAGATAAAACTTAAATTTTTAATTTTAAAAACAAAGAAAAAACATTGGGTGGGGAAAGGAATATGGAAGAGAAAGACCACCTTTTAGTTGTTTGTTAATTTATCATAATTAGATCTTACCTTTGAGATTAAAATTTGAAAGATCATCCAATAACGAGAGAAGAGTTAAGTGACGTTTAGATAATAAAGTTATAGCTCAAAAATGAGGTCCAGTTTGAAGTAGTTAGTTAATAAACTGTTTTATGACCTTAACACTTTACTGTAATTTTTTCTATTGTATGAGAAGTCTCAAATCTTGTTAAACTATAAGTAGATTTGGAAGGATTAGAGTTTCAGTAAATACTGGTAAGCCCTGACTTCACTGAACACACACAAACAATGAAAAATATTCCATCAGTTGAGTAATAATCAAAATTTACAGATGGGCAAACTAGGAAAACTGTTACTTGAACTTATTAGAGTAAAAATCAAGTAATTTAGACTTCTGAATTCAGCTTCTTGCAAATGGACTAGCAAATGAATAGTCCAAACAAGTATCATTTATTGATTGAGGGGTGTTTGTATATTTTGACATGCTATGCTCACAGTTTGAGCTTTCACAGTTTATATATAAAGCTTTATCTTTCTTAATCTTAACATCAATTCTCATTAAGTATGTGTCTAATGGTTCTCATAGAATCATAGAGCACTAGAACTGGAAGGGACCTCGAGAGATCATCGAGTCTGGTCCCTTGCCCTCATGGCAGGACCCAGTGCTGTCTAGACCATCCCTGATAGATGTCTATCTAACCTGCTCTTAAATGTCTCCAGAGATGGAGATGCCACAACCTCCCTGGGCAGTTTATTCCAGTGTTTAACTACCCTGACAGTTAGGAACTTTTTCCTAATGTCCAACCTAAACATCCCTTGCTGCAGTTTAAGCCCATTGTTTCTTGCCCTATCCTCAGAGGCCAAGGAGAACAATTTTTCTCCCTCCTCCTTGTGACACCCTTTTAGATACCTGAAAACCACTATCATGTCCCCTCTTAGTCGTCTCCTTTCTAAACTAAACACGCCCAATTCTTTCAGTCTTCCTTCATAGGTCATGTTCTCTAGGACTTTAATCATTCTTGTTGCTCTTCTCTGGACCTTCTCCAATTTCTCCACATCTTTCTTGAAATGTGGTGCCCAGAACTGGACACAGTACTCCAATTGAGGCCTAATCAGCGCAGAATAGAGTGGAAGAATGACTTCTCGTGTCTTGCTCACAACACTCCTGTTAATGCATCCCAGAATCATGTTTGCTTTTTTTGCAATAGCATCACACTGTTGACTCATATTTAGCTTGTGGTCCACTATGACCCCTAGATCCCTTTCTGCAATACTCCTTCCTAGACAGTCGCTTCCCATTCTGTATGTGTGAAACTGATTGTTCTTTCCTAAGTGGAGTACTTTGCTTTTGTCCTTATTAAACTTCATCCTATTTACCTCAGACCATTTCCCCAGTTTGTCCAGATCATTTAGAATTCTGACCCTATCCTCCAAAGCAGTTGCAACCTCTACCAGCTTGGTGTCATCTGCAAACTTAATAAGCATACTCTCTAGCCAATATCTAAATCGTTGATGAAGATATTGAACAGAACCGGTCCCAAAACAGACCCCCCCATGGAATCCCAGAAGCATTGTGAACCGTTAATATCTACTCTCTGAGAACAGTTATCCAGCTAATTATGCAGCCACCTTACAGTAGCCCCATCTAAGTTGTGTTTGCCTAGTTTATTGATAAGAAGATCATGTGAAACCGTATCAAATGTCTAGGTATACAATGTCCACCGCTTCTCCCTTATTCACAAGACTCATTATCCTACCAAAGAAAGCTATCAAATTGGTTTGACATGATTTGTTCTTTACAAATCCATGTTGGCTGTTACCTATCACCTTATTATCTTCCAGATGTTTGCAGATGAATTCCTTAATTACTTGCTCCATAATCTTTCCTGGCACAGAAGTTAAACTGACTGGTCTGTAGTTTCCTAGGTTGTCTTATTTCCCTTTTTATAGATGGGCACTCTATTTGCCCCTTTCCAATCTTCTGGAATCTCTACTGTCTTCCATGATTTTTCAAAGATGATAGCTAAAGGCACAGATACCTTCTTGCATATTTTAGGAGGCATTTCATCAGTCCCTGGTGACTTGCAGACATCTAACTTTTCTAAGGGTAAGTCTACACTGCAGCGTTTTTCTAGAAAAACAGCCATTTTTCTGGAAAATCTACACTTAAATCCAAACTGCTATTGCATTCTTTTGACAGAAAGTCGAAAGAATGGAGGGGTTTTGCCAACAGTGGTGAACCTCTTTCTACAAGGAAGAAGCCTTTTTCTGAAAAAACTTTTCCGGAAAAAGGCGTGTGTGGACGCGGAAGAGTGTTTTTTTCAAAATAAGAGGCCTCAAGGAAAAAGCACAGGTGCCTTGGTGGCCACTCTGTCCACAGTATTCACAACTGAAATGCGAGATAGAAACCACATTGCTTGGACACTCTTTCAAAAAAACACATCACTTCTTCGTTGCGCTTTTGCTGTGTAGACGCTCTCTTTCAGAAAAGCTTCTTCTGAAAGAAGCTTGCAGTCTAGACATAGCCTAAGCGATTTTTAATTTGGTCTTTTTGTATCTTCGACACCTACCCCATTTCCACTAGCATTCGCTATGTTAGGCATTCCTTCTTCATCAGATTTCTTGGAGAAGACCGAAACAAATAAGTCATTTATCACCTCTGCCATTTCCAAGTTTCCTGTTACTGTTTCTCCCTCCTCACTGAGCAATGGGCCTACCCTGTCCTTGGTCTTCCTCTTGCTTCTAATATATGTATAGAAAGTCTTTTTGTTTCCCTTTCTGTCTATAGCTAGTTTGAGCTCGTTTTGTACCTTTGCCTTTCTAATCTTGCCCCTGCATACCTGTATTGTTTGCTTATATTCATCCTTTGTCATTTGTCCTAGTTTCCACTTTTTATATGACTCCTTTTTTAATTTTAGATCATGCAAGATCTTCTGGTTAAGCCAAGGCGGTCTTTTGCCATACTTTCTATCTTTCCTATGCAGTGGAATAGTTTGCTTTTGGGCCCTTAATAATGTCCCTTTGAAACACTGCCAACTCTCTTCAGTTATTTTTCCCCTTAATCTTGCTTCCCATGGGACCTTACTTACGAGCTCTAAGCTTACCAAAATCTGCCTTCCTGAAATCCATTGTCTCTATTTTATTGTTCTCCCTTCTACCATTCCTTAGATTCATGAACTCTATAATTTCATGATCACTTTCACCCAAGCTGCCTTCCATTTTCAAATTCTCAACCAGTTCCTCCCTATTTGTTAAAATCAAATCTAGAACAGCTTCCCTCCAGTAGCTTTTTCAACCTTCTGAAATAAAAAGTTGTCCTTCATCACCACCCAATCCTGCACTTTGGATGATTTTGTTAATTGTTTAAAAAAAAATCTCATCCACCTCTTCTACCTGGGTAGGTGGTTTGTAGTAGACCCCTAGTATGACATCACCCTTGTTTTTCACCCCTTTTAATACAACTCTCAACACATCTGTCTCCTACATCCATCTCCATCTCAGTACAAGTGTATACATTTTTAATAATATAAGGCAACACCTCCTCCTTTTTCCTCCCCCCACTTATCCTTCCTGAGTAAGCTGTACCCTTCTATACCAATATTCTAGTTGTGTGTATTATCCCACCAAGTCTCTGTGATACCAACGATGTAATAGTTGTGTTTATTACCCATACTTGTTGCTTTTGTATATAGGCATCTAAGATACTGATTTGAGCTTGCCTCCCAGTTCTGCCTTGTCCCTCCTTTTTTCTCTGATATTATAGCCCATGCTGCCTCCCATTTCCAACCCATCTCCCAGGTCTCCATGTTTTTCACTTACCTGTGGGCTTTGGTCACCTGCCCCCATCAAACCTAGTTTAAAGCCCTCCTCACTAGATTAGCCAGTCTGCATCCAAATATGGTCTTCCCCTTCCTCAAAAGGTGAACCCATCTCTGCTTAGCAGTCCTTCTTGGAATATCATCCTGTGGTCGAGGAAACCAAAGCCCTCCTGGCGACACCATCTTTGCAGCCAGGTATTCACCTCCAGTATGCACCTGTCTCTGCCTGGGCCCCTGCCTTTGACAGGAAGGACTGCAGAGAATACCACCTGAGCTCAAATTTCTTTCACTTGTACTCCCAGGGCCCTATAGTCACTCTTGATTCACTCAGTGTCATACCTTGCAGTATCATTACTGCCCAGGTGGATGAGTAGCATGGGGTAGTAGTCAGAGGGTTGGATAATCCTCAACAACGCCTCTGTAATGTCTCATATATGAGCCCCTGGCAGGCAGCATACTTCCCGAGATGACATGTCAGGGCAATCAATGGGTGCCTCCATCCCCCTTAGAAGAGAGTCTATGACCACCACTACCCCTACATTTCCTCCTTGCAGTGGTGGCAGCAGATCTCCCAGCCTTGAGGATATGAGGCTTCTCCTCCTCAGCTGTAGGGGGCGATTCCTTATCTCCTGTATCAAGAAGAGTGGAACAGTTCTCCAGTACCAAAGTGGGAGGGTTGGGAGCAGGGGGAGAGCACTTCCTGCTGCCAGAAGTGACTAGCTGCCAGTGTCCCCCCTGAGCCATCTCCTCTTCCACCAGTGGTGTGTCAGCAGTCCTGTGTAGTGGGACAGCTACCTTAGCTATCGCCACATGAACACTGTCCAGGAATTGCTCGTGGATTTGGATGCTCCTCAACCTAACCACCTCCTCCAGTAGATCTCCCACCTGCTTCCTGAGAGATTCCACGAGCAGGCACCTTTCATGTTGGATGTTCTCCTCCCTCCCCACCAGCCTGGATTTCAGTAAGTGGGAATTGCAAGCCACAGTCCCTGCAAAACCACACCAGAATCTGGGTAGAGGCATCCATGGTCAGGTGGTCTGTCTGGCTACAGGCACAGGTGGAGGAGACAGAAATAGTGTTGGCACAGGTATATGAGCGGGTCTTCCTGCTTATAGTAGGCCTCCCTATTTCAAACTCCCTCTTAAACTCCCCTGTCTGCAGCCCCCGTCCCCTTCGCTCCCCTGGTCACTCTGCCTCTGGCTTTTAAAGCCTGCTCCCTAGCTCAGGCCTACCCCCCATTAGCCACACGGAGAAGGCTGATCCTGAGGCTGATCAAAGGCAATCAAGGGAACAAAGGATCAAACACTTCCAGACACACAATCCCAACTGCCATAGTAACTGAAAATGAAATCACCTGAAATCAGAATCAAAATTCAAACAAAATTCAAACAGTTGAGCACAGTCACTCACACCAAAAGCTAGTACACTCACCTGGCAGCCAGTTCAATGGCGGAATGTCTTGCTCTCCCTCTTAAACTTCCCTGTGTGTAGCCCCCTGTCCTCTTTGCCCCCATAATTCCTGGAACTTGTAAAATATAAATTTTTAAAAATCTAAAAAAAGTCTTAAAAACAAACATCCTAGTTATATTTTTAAAAAGTAGCATATTACCAAACCTTCCCACAAGCATTCAGCCCAAAGCAGTCATTTTCATGGCTATTACCCAGAAAGCAATCAGTAGCCATTAGCAAAATAATAGATGGTCAGAGCGAGGTGCTGTTACTACTATCTGAGCTTTAGTCTGCTCTTTAAAATCAAGGTTTAGGATGTTCTGCTCAAAGACCTTTCCAGGAGGTGCCATATACTCTCACTTAGCCCAATAAAAGCTGAAAAACAGAGGAGAACTGCTCTGGAAACAAGGGCATATATCAAGGGGATAAGTGGGAGTGGTGGCGTATTGTAACCAGAGGTGTTGACTTTCTAATGTGCTGGAGGAATCTTGACAGTTGCTCTGTCCCAGGCTCAACTCACACTTTATCCCTTCCTCCAAAACCCCACCCACATCCTGCCCCTTCCTGGCCCACCTCTTCCCACTCCACTGTGCCCCCTCTTGTCTCTTCCTGCTCCATTCTGCCCTTTGCCTGATCATACGCAGCCCTCACTCCTGCTCACTGCAGAACAGTTGATTGCGTTGGAAGGGAGCAGCACTCACTGGGGAAGTCACCAGTGGGTTGGGGTCACTGCAGTGCTATGTTTAGTACCTGTAGTGGAAATGCGGAAGATGATTGTGAGGTCGAGGAAATTAGGTGGTGTACCACAATCATTCCTGTTATGCCTGCATCTCCTGTCAGGCCTGGATGCTCTAGGCAGCCATTTGTGCTTTTTGCTTCTTCTTATTCTTTTGTTATTCTCAGACTTAGCTGTTTGCTCAAGATGGTACAGTGTAGGAATGCACTGTTGACTTTCAACAAGTTCTGGAACAGGTCCCAAGGCCAGCCACCTGGCATGGGAGTGCAGGAGTGCTTGGGAAGATCACATAGTTATCTATGCTGAATGTTTCCCACCTGATAATGCTAATTATTTGGCCTGGGAAAATATGCAATGTATCAACGATTTTGTTAGGTTCTCAAAACAACAGGTGTGATTACTGCAGATCCAACAGTATATAAAGGCCGGGAATATTCCTAACATTGGAACATCGGTGTAGACCAAAGCCACGGAAGGTGCTACGCACTGGACACTGGGATCTGTCCGCTGACCTTCTTCAGGGGGTTCCCAGCAGCAGAAGGGATGTAGGCATTGCATTTTATTCTGAGGTTTGCTTAGGTTTAATAAGCATTGTCATTGTATTTTACCCTAATATTTGTTTAGTAAAATCTTTAAGCCTTCACCCAATTTGTGTGCTTATTGCCTCTGAATCCCTTAAGGGAAGAACCATTGCATCTTGGAAATACAGTGCCTCAGCCCCAGGAGTAGCTATACTGTATTTCCAGCTCCCAGCCACCACATGGCCCATGGCCCATCCTGGCCACAGCTCCAGCCCTGGGGAAGGGCTGAAGCTGGGGCCAGGGCCACATGGTGGCTGCCCAGCTGCTCCAGGGTGGGGCACCTGCCCACCACATGGCCCCGCCCTGGAGCAGCTGAGCAGCCACTATGTGGCTCTGCTGAGGAGGTGGGCGGGATTTACATTCTTTGTGTGGGCGCATGCCTTAGAGGGAACCTAGCAGCTGAGTATTCTCTTGTCATAGTATCCTTAATAACACATACTAGGAGTAAATCATAGATCTCTAGAGGCTTGTGAGGCATACATCTTTAACCCTATAAGCAAAGTAGGAGAGTTTTTTGGCTATGTTCACACCCTGAATATTCATCACCCTGAATATTTTGTGTACATTAACAAAGCAAAGGCAACTGGAAGTCTTCCATTTAAAATATTCTTTGTATTTCTGAGCATTTACATACCTGAACTAGACATATGTAGTTCTGCTTCAGAATGAGTGAGCAAGCCATGTTATTTCTCCCAGGCAATGAGCTCACTTAGCGCCAACTGGAGAGGCTCCCTTTCTTTTCTTTAGCCAAGTGTGGCATTATTATCCTAATCAGCTTTAGCAATATGACTTGTTAGCACCCTGGGCAGATTTCTGGGGTTGCAACTTCCCCTCCCATAAGGTTACATGGAAGTCAAATAATAGAGACAGCACAGTATATTTTTGTTTGTCGGATTTCAGTGCTCCAGTCAACCTGGCAATTACTATGCACTGGCACAAAGGACACATATTGGTTTCAAGGCCACTACTGCAAACAGCTGTTGCTTCGAGGGATTGAAGGGGAGATTCTTTTGTTTGTTTTGTTTTTAATAATGTATCTGAAAGTGAAATGTACTGAAAGAGGCTTTCTAGAGAAAACATGCTTAGGATGATTTTAAAAAGATTATTATGTTTATTTCTCTGTTTTCCTTTCCTCTTCTAAACTTAATTTTTGATTGGCACAAAAAATGAACTAAATCTTATACAAGGATATTCACTTTAGATAGTGTATCTCAGCTGCTTTGCACGCCAGGCTGCCTGGCTCCATAACATTAGCTGCCAAATCTGCTAACTGACCTCCAGTACAGATTTATAAGCAGGCAGCAGTACAGCGCCATTTGCTTGCTTTTGGTTCAGCTCTTTGTTCCTGTGGTGATTTCCATATGGCATGTTAGTATGATGGTCAAGTTATTTTTCACCAACTGATATGCAAGCTTAAACATAGGTCAAAAAACCTATTATATTCGATGAAGCCATCCTACATTTTAAAAAAATCCCCTGAAAAATGAGATATATTGAACACTCAACAGCATAAAGAGACATCGACTTGAGACAAAGAGGAAAAGATTTTTTCTTGACTTCATCTACTTTTTGCAACTACTGTCAGCACAATGATGAGTACAGTATAAAGCCCCATTTACACTCAACAGCAATAAAACTGATACAGCTATCTCTAGAGTGCAAAGAAACTGTAATGTCCTTATAAGATACAAATATCTCTTTTCTCATCTTATTGCTAAATCATAGAGTATATATAAACCTTGTTGTGAGCCTAGTCTACCTTATTCATGGTGTTTGAATCAAACTCATTGCCATCATACCCAAACACTTCAGAAAAAAATCATACAGTCAACAAATAAGAATACAGCAAAAGAGAAGTGTTAAATGAGAAAGCAGAGTTCTCTTAGTTTGACTACAAAAATAACACAACGGTGGCTTTACTGATGAGCTTAGCTGCCAAAGTATGAAAAAGTCACATACTGAAAATAATATGCCACAGATGTATGTGAAAATCTGTTTGCAAACAAATATACAGGTTTCATAGAGTTAATGTGATTTTAAAAAAGAAAGGCATCTGGGGAAACTACACAAACACAGCCCATCAACAGCCACCTAACCATCCGACAGACGCGTTACTCCTAGGCTGCCAGTTGTCTATGGAACCTGCCAAGAAGCCAGATGCTTCCATGGTTTAACATAGTCCAGTAATTGCTACCCTATGTAAAAAGGGATTAGAATAATGTTATATTGGTTTAAAATAAAGAACTCTTTTTATAACCCAATCACTTATATAAGGATGTTAATAATAAGACATCTTACAAAAACGTTCATGTTTTTAAACACAGAAGATAAGATTTCCTAATTATGCAGCAAACCAGAAACATACTTAATAGATAATTTGGCTATTCTGAATGTAAGAGTGATTGGATATTAATTTCTCTGAGATTATTAGGAGTTTCAGGTAGTGCCATAGGTCATTGGAAAGGTAATTTTCCATAGATTTGCAAAAAGGTCTCATTTTGATTTATGAACAGAGCTGTGCAAACCTTCTGCATAAGAATTTCATGAGTGTTTTTGACAGCTCTGGGCTAAATGGAACTCTCTACAAACCAAATGACTGCTTTGATTATTTGTGTGATAGGGTTGGTTTTTTTTTTTTTAATGGCAGATATTGAAGAGTCACAAGTTTGGAAACATAGTTTGGAGAAATGATTAAGCAGGCAGAGTACAGGTGAGGCTGTCAATGAGAAATAGGATCTCTCAAACAATTACAAAATTTATCCCATAGTTTTGCAAGTTATCACATGGCCACACACTGGGCTCTCTGTTGGAGTGGTTTTGAAGGGGCCTGCAAAGCAATGGATTTTTGAGTTAACATTCTGCAGAGATAAATGGGGCAGTTCATCCCACTCAGAGCTATTTTTTTTGCTGTAGGCTAAGGCAGACATTGATGCATTGGTTATGCTCCATTTACATTTGCAAGCTTTTCTTTGCAGGCTAGGAGCTTACTTTCCCTCCTGCCTCAGTGCAAGCATAGATTCTGATATGATGACAACTCCAGGAGGTGTGTTCCTAGGCACAGACCAATAGTGCCTATTTTTTATCCTACATATCATTACAGATAAATATTGCATTATTTTTGTTATTCATATTTCAGAGCAGATGTTATGCCATTGTGCTATAAATCACATCAAATTGCAGGAAAATTAGTGGAACCAGTGGCTTTAGATGTATTTGTGGCCCATGGTCATACCAGGAGACAAATTTACTGAAGTAGGAAAGGGAGAACTTGGGTGTACAAAAAAGCAAAGAGCAATCCTTGAATGCTAGAGGTCTTAAATTCCCCTAGGTCTCTGTTGGTGGGAGGGAAGGATACAACTTTTGGGTCAGGCTGCAGTGATGTGGAAGCAACCAGCACTCTTCTTCCTCCTTATTTCTGCCTGGGCATAGACTAGTGTCTGTCAGCCATAGGCTGCAGCAGATCCTGATCTGGAACAAGCCGCTGAATATTCCTTTGCCAAATAGCCCTGATATACACGCTGTTTGGAAAATTTCTTATTCAGTTTGCTGATGTAATATGTGTAATAAAGTGATTTGTTCTTAGAAGCTCAGTCATGATTCTGTGTTCTCAGCTGTGTAATAGAAAAAGAGAAAAATGGATGTCGATTCCAACAATATGCATGTGTTGTACTGTAAATAAACCGGTTATTTTTTCCAATTAAATTCACTGTGGAGTAGCACAGAAGTGAAGTAAGAGACAAAAGAGAATGAGATAGGGAGAGAAGCAAGGATGGCTGGGAACTCCTTGGGAGTGTAGGATCAACTATGGGAAATACAAGTTGTTCTCATAGGATGCATCTACCCAGCATCCTTACCTCAAAATAAGCTATGCAATTTGCGCTACACAAATTACATAGCTTATTTCAAGATTATTTTGAAATAAAGCTCTGTTCTGACAAGTCCCTTAACCCCTGTGGAATGAGAGTTACAGGCATGCCAGAATAGCACACCCATTATTTCAAAATATATTTCAAAATAATGGACACGTTTAAAGACATTGAATTGCTATTTTGGAATATTTCCGGAATCTCTGTCTACACATAGTCCTAGGGACCTTCCTGAATGCATTTGTGAGACAGACAAAATATTATTGCTTTCAATAGCTTTGGGAACAAGTTATTTTCTAAGCCCTGCCTCCAATGTTTTCCACACACTCCCTAAGAATGGCACCAATGGGCCATAATTTATACATAATTAATCTGGACTTTGCCTATAGGTGCCGGAGTTTTTGTAGATATTTTTAACTACATAACACTTGACTCTGGACCAATGGATATCGATACTTTGTTATATAAACTGAACGTATGTCCTACCCCTTCTGAAGTGACGCAAAGACATTTTGCGATTCTGATAACTTTTCCCTTTTCTGTTATATCCTAGGACAGATATAAAAGTATAAAGATAGATAAAATGTTTCAGAGAAAAACCTGAGCTGGTGAAGACTTTAGCTTTCCTTTTTGGCTGTAGCTAACCCTTTCTTCAGGGTCATAGTCATGTTCTTTTACAGGACAAGAAAAACAAATTAATTCACTTGCTGTTCCAGAAATTCTGCTATTACAGAAAACACTCCCTTGCTCTAAACCACTGCCCCAAATCACTTTACTCTCTGCAGCCAGACAGCCCTCTAAAGGACAACAGTGCTCTCTCTGTCTCTCAACCCTGGATGTGAGGAGACATTTTAAAAACTTTTTAAAGAATGCACATTAGCAATGAATCAAATCAGTCTTATTTAACACAGGTGGTTCTATAATTATATTCAGCAGAAAGCTTGGAACCCAGATTGTGAAAGCTGCTCATTGTTGGCAACATACTTTGTGTGTACCAATGTCAGAGCGCCAAATTTTGCAGCATCTAACACAAACATCGGCATTATTGGGTAGCAGCATGCTGAATGTAGCACATTAGAAAGTAAACAGTGGCCCAGATTCTCCTTCTGCACTGATATATGCCTGGTACAAGGCAGAATGGAGAATGAACCAGAGAGAAAGTTAGATGTCCCTGATTTTCATAGAGCATTTGTGCCTCCCTCAGCTCATCAACGAAAGTTAGAGCAATTTAAGGGATCCTGCACCAGCTGGGAATTGGAAATGCTAGAGGCATGTTCTGTCCTGTCCTACTCCATCCCTAGTACATCTATGCCGGTTCCTGAGGAGCAGTTTATGTTAGCTCCTCTACAGTCCACAGGAATAACTGGCTGGCCAGTTAAAGCCAGATTCCAGGACAGAGTGGCTGGAAAAGGAGGAAAGAATCTTTGCCAATGTCTCTATGGTAAGTGTGTGTAAGAAGCACAAGCAAAACAAGGTCGCACACAGATGTAAGGGAGGGGTGAACAGGTTTGGGAAAAACAATCGTCTATCTAAACCTGCATTCAGAACTGAAATTGTACATTGTTGAAGCTGACTTATTTTTAACCAGAAGCCTCACACAAGCTATTATGCCTCTTTTCTTTGCAGAGTTCAGTTTACTTTACTCTGTGCAACCAGCCAGCTCTGCTGACCAGTGCCTACAGGTTTGGAGCCCCACCCCCTTCAAATTCCCAGCTCAGGAGGGAGGGAGCAATCCATTCTCACACTGCCTAGTCCTTACTCAGACCAAGCAGAGGAGTGAAGAGAGCAGAGAAGGCTCCTTACTGTTGCACGATCTATTGTTCATTGATGTAAAGTTTCAGCACCATTTGGATTTAACCCAGAGAGCTTTTGCAGTAAATGTTACAGACTAAATTTTGCACTCAGAGACTTCAGTGGGAATTGAAGACATGTATCTGGGGACAGAACCTGGAGCATAGATTAGCGATTCCATGAATGTACATCACCAGAATACTTTACTCTGAATGTCAAACACGTATTCCTTTTAGCAATCTGAATAAAGCTACATGATTTTCATAGTTAGGCATTCAGTTTGTCCTTTAAATGAAATTGTATGATGCTGAACAGATCCTACCATTTAAAAGTTTGTCATTGGACTCCTCCATGAATAAGAATAGACTGTCCATCACTGCTCATTTTTTCACCTGACATCTGCAATGAATAACCCCATGGAAGATTATCTTAGTACTTCAGAGACAACCTCTATAGTTGTAGCACCAGTCATATCTATCTGTTGGATTCTCTCAAAAACCTGCAGAATAAGTCTACTTTAGAAGACTACTTTGAGTGCATGACTCCTAGTCTTTATCCATCTATAAAAATGTGTAACTGACATCCATGCAATTAATTTAGCCTCAATGCATAGTGCATTCCCAGAGCAGAACACGAGATAGCTGTTGCATCATCCATGGGCAAAGACAGGTGGGAGAAAAACTGTCTCCCCCTCCCTTAAAATGTTTATACAGTTGTGTCACCAGTGAGGTGTGTTCCACAGTTGTATCTGTTACTGCCTTGTTAGGTAGCTGCCATCCCATGGAGGACTGAATTGGAAACCTCCAGAGTTAAAAATCTGCACTATAGAGCTAAGGTTCCCTATCAAGGAATGTAACCAACTTGTATCCTTTGCAGAAGGGGTACAGAGGAAGACCTGTAGGATGCTTATAAATGGCTTACACTTGCACAATCAGAAACCTCTAATTTCTTCTGAAGATATCCATGGCAACATATATTCTCTGTCCTCTGGACAGGAACACAGAGGAACTTAACAGTCAAGAAGGATATTCCTTAAAGGGTGGGAAAGCAGCTGTGCACCCACAGCTCTCCTTTGGATGATGAGGTTTTGTATTACCAGTAATAGTAGCTGACATCTAGACACAATCTAACCCATGTATTTTACTGTATTGGCCAATATCTTGCTCTGGGAAATGGGAGTTCTATTTTAGGTATTTTGTCATGTAATGTGCATCTATGACACTGAAGAAATGTTAGTGGCTTACCTCATGAGTGAGGTAAGCCAGGAGTGGGCAATAATTTTTGGCCGGGGGCCACTACAAAAACTGGGGCCGCTCCTCACAGGGCAGGGGCAGGGCAGAGGAAGCTTCGTGCGCTCCCCTGCCCCCAAGCTCTGATAGGCCTGGGGGCAGGGAAGCGTCGAAGCCTCCTCCCACCCTGCCAGAAGTGTGCGGCACTTCAAAGTGCTACGTGCTTCTGGCAGGGTGGAGGAAACTTAGTGTGCTTCCCCAACCCCCAGGCCCTAATTGTACTTGGGACGGGAAGCGACAGGGCCTCTGCAGGCCAGATGAACCCGCTTGGTGGGCCAGATCAGCCCCCGGAGGCCCTTTTGCCCACCCCTGGGTAAGCTAAAGCAGGAAGACTGTAGTGGTCTCTCCATAACACTTTATTTAAATCCCTTGGCATATATAGATTTCATAATAATTTCATTATTCTATTGCAAACACAGAATTGATCCATTTCTCTTGACAATAGCCATGGAATCATGCCCCCCTTCCTTCATGCATTTCATTTCACTCTACTTACATTCTCACTGCAGAGTAGGTTCTCAGCATTTGAATCAACAGGATTTTACAATATCACCCCTAGGTGCTGGAAATAATGGTGCAGGTTGAAGTAGTTTCCATCATATGCTGGGTTAAAAGTTTGGTTCAATGGCTCTCAGTACCCTCACTAAACACATTGTTTCAGCCTTCCCTGATATCACTGGGCAAGCTTCCATTCTTTCCAAAAGAATCTGTATTTTTTTTTCTTAATGGTCACTTGTGAAGTCTGTGTTACTTGCTAGTTCCATTGGTATGATTTTTTTTACCAGTCTGAGTAGTTTGGGGGCATTTAGACTTAGACCTAGCTTTGCTGAAGTATTATCTAAATAGGTCTATTCAATTCCTTTTGTGCCCACATGCCTCTTTTTTCCTGATACATGAGGTTGTCCACTGTTTTGCTAATATGTTTGTCTCATAAGCTTTAATTATGCTTTTTTGGTCAAGTGTTTTCTCTGTTCTTATCAGAGATGTTCTTCTCTCAATATTGTAACTTAGGGCCATTTGAGCCTCTGTCTGAGTTTCTGAGGTTTGTGCATAAGCCAGAAGCAATTTGGTGTCCTGTTCAGTGGCTTGCTCTGTGCCTGAGTGTGTGTGAACTCCTTAAAGGTTTGCAATTACTCAGCCAGCATATGCAAAATAAATGCTTGGCCTTTCTGACTATAGCATTTCCCTCTGTGCTGGCCCAGTCTTGTTTTGTGGCATTTTCTGTGCTGCTCTCATTTTCCACCTCAGTTTTGTTACTTTGTTTCATTGGCTGCCCCCTTATCTGAGGTCTCATGTCTGCCTGTTGTACAAAATGACCCAGTGTATTGCCAACTGTGTACTGTGCTTTTTCATTAGCTGCCTGGAATGCTGCATTCTCACAGACTTTACTAACATTTGATTGTATCTGGCCAATAGTTCTTTTTTTTTTTTTTTTTAATTCGTCTTAAGAGTTTGTCATATTGATGTTAATTATCTAAACATATCTGTTGCACTTGGTTTGTACCCCATCCTGTTATGTAATGTGTGTATATTGGTTTGTGACTATAAAAATAAAAACAGTCATAATAATAATCTGTCTTTGAACTTGTCAGTTTGGTAATGCAGACTTTCATTATAAGTTGCAGCTGAGTCTATTTTTCATCTCGCGACTCTAATGAGCCCTGATTCTTTTCATAAAAATATTTCTTTGAAATAAAGTGATTTTGCTTTGTTTACAATATGCCTCAAACAATTCAATTTTGTCCAGAGACTTGCAGTCATTTAGCATGTTTGTCCGTTAGCACATGTTAAGGACATGAGAGAGCTTTTCTTCTCTCCAGCACATGTATGAGAGCACCTTTCGAGTTGCTAGTCATCTGTCTGCTTCCAGATGGTTTTATAGAAACATTTCCAAGGTAAAAGTCCATTGGTGGAATATTCTTACACTATAAGTAGTTAGCATTGCAGTTTCCTTCTTACACTCTGCCTCGACTCTAGATAACATGATCAAATAAATCACACTCCAGCAGAGGCTTTTCAGACATAACTGATTTACTTAACTTTATAATACTTAGCTCCCAGCAGGAGTTTACTTCCTGCTATCAGTAGTTTTAGGCTATGTCCACACTACAAATGCTACAGTGCTGCAGCCACACCACTGCAGCATGGAACCAAAGACTTTGTGGGCCCCTGGGTAAGGTGTGAGGGGGTAACGGAGGGCAGCTCTGCACTCCTGGAAGGGGTGGGGCCTCAGGCAAAAGAGGAAGGGCCAAGGCATCCAGCTCCACCGCGAACCTACCTTGCCAGCCCCAGGCAGCCCTCAGTGCTGCCCGGAATATGGCACACTCTCTTCCCCTTCAGTCCTTAGCACTGTCCAGAGAGCACCATGCAGTGCTCCAGAGGTGATTTAGAGGGCCCAGTGCTCTGATAGCTGCTGCTCCTACTACTGTGGCATCAGTAGCCAGGAGCCCCATGCCTCTTAGAATTGCCAGGCCCAGGAGCAACTTTCCTCTTTGTCCCTCACTTGTTGGTAGGCCAGAACCATAATGCAGGCCCTTGCTTCAGTGACAGAAGGAGATTCTTACTCTAAAGTCGCTGTGTAATCTACCCCCTGAATAGGCAATAGCTAGGACAATGTAAGAATGTTTCCATCTACTTAGCAGTTTCTATAATGGGGGTCAGGATTGTGAATTTTAGCAGCCAATAGCAACAGAACTAGGTTGACCTACATTTTACATGTAGACCAAGTCTTAAAGGGTCAAGGTCTTTGAGGCTTCCTCTAGATTACGATTTAAAAGTATGTTGTTAGAACAGGGCTGGGCAAGATGACAACACAGGAACACTAGTTCCTAGTTCTGGTTTCAGGCAGCAAACCAGCCCACAGCAGTTAGAAAGAGCAATTTCAGGATAAATCCTACTTTGCTGGAACATTCCCAGTATAAATGGGATCTTATGAGAATTTAGCACCTGAATGTTAAGTCTCTACTGATTGTGTGTGTTCTGTGAGCATTTGAAAATCTTATAACTAAGCCAAAATTAGGGTGCTTTTCTATAAGAAGAGCAAAAGATACTCCACTGCCAAATTTCAAAGCCTGGAGTTTCTGAATTTTAATTTATGCAGAAGATCACATTTTCTCCAATATTCCTGGAATTGGCTTAATCATTTTTGCTGAAACATTTTTTTAAATCAGCCTTAGGCAGACCCCACCGAGTTGGTTGAAGTTTTGTGAAGTTACCAGCAACTGGAATCAGTCTTATAATGGGAAGTGTTGGATCACCTAGGAGGTGATACTAGTTTCACCTAACAGTTTATAAAAGAAGTCAGTGTGGGTAAAGTGACATTTTATAGTATCCTTTATGGTATTAATTTACTGAGGGCCTTTTGTGTTTGTAAGTCTAAATTGCATCCAAATGATAGCTTTCTCAACTCACACATTAGGTGCACAATTTACCAGTTTTATATTAATCAGGAAATTGATTTACTGTGGTCTGCATTTTAAGAATCCGTGATTTCTCAAAATGTACTGCTCACCCATAAATCATCCTGTTAGAACCACATCATTTAGATCTGATTGAAATAATAATAGATTTTGACAGGCTTTCTGCAAGTACTCTATGACTTCATGGATATTTTAGGCTTGACAATATTGAGGAAAGAATTGGCAGAATCTGCCGTCCAGATGTTAGCGTGCTACATGGCTAGTTATAAAATTTATTGTAGCTTCCCTTTTGGAGAGATTTACCAGAATTCTGCAATGTTTGGCTCTGAAGCCAAACTTTCCCAAAGCTCCAGGGGATTTTTCAATTCAGGGGTCTGGATCCACACATTACTGAAATAATACAAAACCAGAAAGTTTGGCCCTGGATGCAAGCTTCCTGAAGGTTTATGAGGACAGCATCTGGGGTTTTGGTTGACACTGATGGACAGTTTTTTGAGGTGGAGGAAGACTTCCTTTTTAAACACTACAAACGCACGGTCTTATTATCATACACCCTTAAAGGACCAGATTCTTCCTGCAAGATTTTTTTAGTTGCATTAGAATTTTAAAGTAAACATAACCATACTTCCCAACATTTCCGGTGGCTAAAGTAGATTGGGTGCTGACACCCAGAATTGAGATGCTTGAGGAGAGTAGTTGCAGAACCTACACTCACCCCACAGCCACATATAAGAACATAAGAATGGCCGTACTGGGTCAGACCAAAGGTCCATCTAGCCCAGTAGCCTGTCTGCTGACAGTGGCCAGCACCAGGTGCCCCAGAGAGGGTGGACCGAAGACAATGATCAAGCAATTTGTCTCCTGCCATCCCTCTCCAGCCTCTGACAAACAGGACATCATTTCTATCCCCTGGCTAATAGCCTTTTATGGACCTAATCTCCATATCCTGTAGATCCAGTCCTGTGGGGTTGGCTGGGCTCAATTTCCCACTCTAGGAGTTGTAATCCAGCCTCTAGGATCACAGCCCCACTCATAGTTGGGCTGTATTTGAACAGCAATGTGACCCATGCACCAGGACCCCCACTCCCCACCAACTCCATGGATCTTCAAATGAGATAGGGGTCCTGTGGGAGGAAACAGGACAGGCCTGCACTACTATTAAGAGAGCTATGTATCTAACACAGATTGTTATGGAAGGATTTTAGTAGATAGGGCATTGGACTGGGTCTCAGGAGATGAGGGTTCACTTGATGGTTCATCCATATAGTTCTTTTGTGGCTTTAGGCAAGTCATTTAATCTAGCCCTGTGTGGGTGAAGGATATATAATGTTATATCTAAACATTTGGAAGTAGTGCTGCAACAAAATATGTATAGACATCATACTCATTAATAGAATTTTCAGCTTAAACACCATCTATTTTAAGATCTAAGAGTAGATTAGAAAAATGTCTATCAGAGATGGTCTAGACAGTACTGGGTCCTGCCATGAGGGCAGGGGACTGGACTCGATGACCTCTCGAGGTCCCTTCCAGTCCTAGTATTCTATGATTCTATTCCCTAAACCCCTCTGGACAGATCACCGTTTTTTTTCCTTTCAGAGGGTAGCATCCATCAAAGTCTCTCAGATTCACTGTCCCAGACAGTCTTTCCTTTCCTTTCATTGCCCATTAACAGTGCCATTGGCAAGAGGCTGGTAGGGAACCCACCCTGTCTAGTCCAAAGGGACCCTACAATGACCAGTCAAGATCTGCCTTGTATTCTTGTCCTGCTTCCTACATTACCTTCATTCACTCTGAGCAAGACTGAAGCCTCCACCTCTCTTCCCTTCTGTTCTGAGTTACTGGGCTTTATGTAGGTCACTTCTGTTTCTGACCAGCAGTGCTTCATCTTATATTATGTTCCTTGCTCCCTGGTTCCTACTCCAGGTGCACTGTAGGCAGTTAATTAGCCCACCTAGCAACATTAACTCCTTCAGGCCAACAACTTAAAATGATTAAAAAGCATGGGATGAAATCCTGGCCTCATTAAAGTCAATGGGAAAATTCCCAGTAAGTTAAATGGAGCCAGTATTTCATCCAAGGACTGGCCACAAGAAATATGTTTTTCACTTTGAGTTGGTCATTAAAAATGCATCCTCCTATATTATACAGTATCAGAATGCAAAGTAAGAGGAAGAGGCATTTTAATTCAGTTTCCTTTCAGAGATGCAAAAGGGGTATTCAAGAGAGGAGACAAAGCAGCTGTTGTTGAGTTTGGCTTTTGTAAGCTATTGTGCTTTTTTTGGGAGAGTTACATTTAGAGTCCATTTTTTATTTTCAAAAATAGCCATAATGGATTGCTAGGTTTAGGTCAGATACTGTAATTTATAGATCACAGTTATTTATTCCAGTCAAATGCCAATGACAGGAAGGACAACGAATCAAAGTTAATTTGTAATTGAAAACGATTATTACTAAAAGCAATTTAACTTTGAAGTATCTTGACATGTTTGAAGATGAATTACTTTGAGCAGCTTTGTTATCTAAAAATCTTTTTAAAGCATTAAAAAGAAGGGTGAGTTACATTTGAATGCTGATCTTTAACATAAAATCCTCTGCCACCTTTCAACACTAAGGTTATGAGATCATTCTTAAATGTAAATTAAAATATTATTAAAAAGGATTTGATATGTTCACAATAAATGCAGGCATGTCTTTAAAGAAACCCCTACATTTACAGTAAGATAAAAGACCCACAGCACAGCTGTGGCTGGCCTGGATCTAAGGAGTTGGGCTGGTGGGGCTTGGCCCAGACTGTAAAACTACAGTGCAGATATCCAGGTTCAGGATGGACTTGGGGCTCAGACCCTTCTAAGAAGGAAGGTCCCAAAGACTGGGCTTTTGCCCGAGCCTAAATATCTACCCAGAAATGTTTTAGCCCCTTAGCCTGCGCTCTGCAAATCAAAGTGAGCTGACTTTGCCTCTGAGACATAGTGCTGCAAGTTTCTTTATGCAACATAGACAAGTCCT
This sequence comes from Rafetus swinhoei, assembly GCA_019425775.1. Lineage (NCBI taxonomy): Eukaryota > Metazoa > Chordata > Testudines > Trionychidae > Rafetus > Rafetus swinhoei. The sequence continues at coordinate 65,985,652 of CM033427.1, forward strand.
TAATGTTTAGTTCCAGTATGATTTTATAGGTGAAATTCGATACCTCTGTATACTGTATCTATTAACCACCAATGGTAATTAGCCTGTAAAAGATCTAGTTTCACAGGGTGTTTGGTGTTTTGCAATGTAAAAATCCTAGTTGTCACAGTAAAGACACTCTGTCTGATCATTAATGTTCAACAGCTTAAATAGCTTTACAAAATCATCTTTTAAAACATTTTTTTTTTAAACCACAATTTTATAATGCATGTTTTATTATTTAAAAAGCTCTTGTGGTTTTCCCCACTTATTTGTCCATTACTTTTCAAAAAAGAAAGTTTTCATTGGACTACAATAAATTCAAAGTTATGAATGTGACTTTACTCTACTATATGAAAATAGTATTGAATAAAAAATGGAGTATGAAATGACTATTTTTAGAAAGTTTATGTATTAATAAGAAGAATAACTACATGTGCTGTGTTACCACTACATCTTTATTGATAGGATATCTTTTAGAAGAAGATGACCTCCTTTTGACTGCGATTCAATAACAGATGATTTAGCCTCAGTAAACTGTCTACAAAGCTTGAACTGGTGGTATGCAGTGATAACCCATGTCAGTATGTATAACTAGAGAGGCTATCACATTCCTGCCACATGCATTTATCGTACATCTTAAGCCATGCCACCGATTAGCTAAATAGCACAGAAAAAACCACTAGATAAAGCGAAAACCATGTATATTGTGGAAAGGGTATCCTTGTAAGCTCTGGACTGAAGAACCCGAATGTAAGGGTATGCCTACACCTCAGTGTAAACCCATTGTTCAAACTCAGCTCAAGACTAATCTTCTTTGGTCTAAATCACAAATCATGCTAACCCAGATCCCCAAAGCCTCGTAGTGGTGGACGGGCCAAATCATGGTGGTAGCTACGGTCAAGACTGGACCCAGGATTTAAGTCATATTGCTTTGCACTGTTGATGCAGTCCCACTGGACTCATGATGTGGGAGTCTCTCAAAAGTATATCACAAACCCATGGGTCAACCTCCTTTGTCCTCTGGACAGTGACGTTTCTGCACACTGCACCATGAACAAAGGGCTAGGGCTGTCAGAATCCCAACATGGGCAGTCAGGGTCAATGGTCAGAGCAGGGACAAACTGGGAGGCTGGGAATAACAGAGGAGTTCATAGTCAGGCTCTAAGGCAGGTTGATACTGAGAGTCAGAGTCTAAATCAGGTTTCAAGATCTAAGACTTGAAGGTGGTCAAGTCAACATCAAAGCCGGGAATTCAGAAACAAGGTTTAGGACAGCTACAGGAGAACCACACTATTGCCTGAATGCTTCCTGAAATGGCCCTTTGGTTTATATGGGTCAGGGAGCCAATCAGGAGACATGAGGCTGGTATCTACCGCACCCATGAGGCAGCTGTAGATGCCTGAGTTCTAGATTTGTAAGGTCTTACAAAAATGGCCAACTTTGGACAGAGTGCTAGCGAGTCTAGGATATGGTGGATAGAGTCAGGCCTAACTAATGTTATTAGATGGTTGAGTTCTAGGTTGGTATCCAGTGTTCAATAGTTCCTAGCCCAGGGTTACACATCAGTGTAGATGCTTACATCCAAGCCTGAGTTTGAACAATTGGCCTAAGCTGAAGTGTAGACTTGCCTTTATATGCAGGTTCTTCAATCCAGATCCTACAAAGATTCCTTTCCACAGTATACATGGTTTTCTTCTCTATCTGGTGTGGGGTTTGTTGTTGTTGTTGTTGTTGTGTGTGGTTTTTTAGTTTTGGGGTTGGGTTTTTTTTTTTTTTTTTTTTTTTTTTTTTGCTGTTTAGCTAATTGGTGGCATGGCTTAAGATGTAAGATAAAAGCATGTGGCAGGGATGTGCTAGCCTATCTAACTGACATCAGTTATCACTGCAATGTAAATAGAGCCTAAGATACCACTGTGAGAATGAGAAGGAAGCTAGTACTGGTTGAGATGACCTCACTGAAAATGAAATTTCCAAAGTAATTATGTCAATATGATGTAGGGTTGATAGTGGACAATGAATTAAACATGAAATTGCAATTGGATTTGGAACCAAAAAGAGCAAATATAGTTGAGACTGCATATGCAGAGGCAGCATATCACTCAGCTGGGATACATTAGGTTGTCCAGATACAGTTCCAGTGTGACTGCATCTTGAATACTGGTTTTGAGAACCTCACCAGCAGAATCATACCAATAAAATGCAGGGAGTTTCAGAGAACAACTAAAAGTGTATATAGTAGCCTGTAAAACAGATTTATGTTTCAAGATTAAAAAGAGAGCTGGATGCATGAGATTTTAGAAAGTGTCCAGAACTGGCCTAACTCTGCTTCCATTGAATTCAATGGGAGTTTTACCATTCCCATGAACATATGAAGTAGATTGGCTAAGACTTTACTGAAGTGTTTAACAACAGTCAACAAATATTTGAAGAATGAAATCATACTAAAGGGAAAAATAAAAGAGGAGGAATGGGTTGAAATTAGAAAATACAGGCTAAATCTCAGGATACTTTTTATAAGGGAAATAGCAGAAACCAGTTCAAAATTGCCTGGCAATTAAAAAAAATGATCCAACTCTTTATACAGTAATGTATGCATGGTACTAGGAGTGTGCATCCAGTCAGTCACAGTGTTGTCTGATGTAAATACAGACATGGAACAACATGAACAGGTGTTACAGGATTTTTAATTAAAAATTGGACCTTTAAAATTACACAGGATGAAACACTAGTATACCAGGAAAGTGTCCTGCCTTGGCAGAAAGATGAATTAAACAGCCTAATAGGTCTTTTCCTTTTCTACATCTGTTTTTTAATAGAATCTCTATGCCTGTTTTGTCTCCAGATAATGTTATAAAATAAATCACACTCAGACAGAGGCTCCTCAAACATAACTGCTTTATTTGACTACTACAGTAGCAGACAACTACTCCTCCCTCTGAGTTCAGCCCTTGCTGATAGTGCCTGTGTTCCTCTTAAAGTGGTTAGCACTCTGATTGTTGAGCTCGTTATTCTTCTTGTACTGTTTGTTACTGTACTGGAGTTTTCTTATAAACTTTCTCCAATTCCTCACCCATTTTTGTGCATGGACTCTCCTGGTGCTGTAAAGTTAACTTGTAACAAAGTCATGCTATGCTTTCCTTTGTGCTCATACCTAGGGTAAATTGGTTAATCATATTAAATGTTGCTATTGAACATTCCTGGCAATACGGTTGCTGATTATATATTGCAGACTATACCTTTACCATTACTTTTGGAGCTGTGCTGATATTAGCAACAGTAGGAAATTATTCAGCAAAATGGCCTGGTGTAAAATGAAAAGTGCAAATTAAGAGCCTCAATATCAACAATGGGAGTTAATAACTAATCTGTTTACTGATCTGTAATTGCTTATCCCACTCCTTTGCTAGGCTGTAGTGTATTCTTTGTTCAACAAATCACTCCAGATTCCCTGAGGCTGAGACACTGAGAATTCAGGCTGAGGATTCTGTGTTTCACTGAGAGATAGGTCTGCACATAATATCTGAGTGTATGTTCATTTAAATTTAATATATTACAATTGTCTGGGAATGATACAAAACAGGCTAGATTTGCTGGATTGGTCCCCCCCACAATTTGTTCATTTGCTTTTGACACAGAAGGTTCAGTTGCAGATTTGCACCATACAAATGATACATTCTGGGAAAACTGACAAATAGGAGAGTGCATATTCTATTCAATAGAGCATTTGAAATCTTTAAAGTCCCCAACACCTTTCAGCCTACCATCCTGTTTTCTATCTGATAATAACTTGTTCCAAGTCGTATTACCATGGTTGGCTGCACCCTATCACACCTTTGGATTAGGAAAGTGGAGCTTAGAAGTATTTGTGAAGTATTTCTTGATTATTCACAAGTTAGCTCCTGATTGAAGTAGGCTGCAGCAAAACACCAAGTTCACCCCTGCGTGTAGCAAAAGCTCTGAACCATGCTTCAGGAAATTGACCTTCAGAAATTATTTTGACCTTCAAACTGTTGCTACATCACTGAAGTGAGTTTTTTGTGGAATTTGATGATAAGCCTGTGGATTACTGGGTGATACTATGTCAACACCTTTGATAAAAGCTCTTGTGAAAAAGACAGATATCTGAAGAAATGATTTCAAATACTAACACTTCAGAGAGGGGGAGAAACATTTTACAGAACTTCTTCAATATAAGCCAGTTTCTACAACGGCATATATCATCTTATTTATATGAATATTTATAAAGCAATATAATTAGCATTAAATATTATGAACAGTTACATATAAAAACTGTTTAGAAAAATTAACTTTACTATTTTTTTTATTACTTATTTGTATTGCAATTATGCTTTAGGGATTCCAGCCATAGACAAGGACCACATTGTGTTCGTTCTGATGCAGAGGCAGATTCAAAAAAAATAGTCCCTGCCCCCTAATAAAGTACTTCTATCAATAAGGAAATTTTAGTAACTGACCCTTGTCACGGTTTGCCACGAATGTATTTGTCCAAGAATTATATTTCAATATCCATTGCTCAATCGTTTTTCCTAGCAGTACTCACAAAATAAAATATACCATTATTACATAGATTATATTAATTCACTTTCTTTTTTTGTACTATTTGCATAGTATTTCAAATAGAAGTGATGCTCCTTTCTACTACAGTAATTATTGGAGCTATGTTTCTTTAGTCTGGAGGGGGGAAATTGGGGTCAGTGAAGACAGGGTAATAAAACATGGGAGTTTCATATTTCACTACTATCATAAGTAACCTCTAAGAAGATTAATGAAAGTATTATTAAATCTTATAGGTGCTCTCATTTAACAATAGTACTGTACCTTCTAGTGTCTGGTATGTCACTTAGTATCTCATAATTCCAGAAATCCACTCTCTTTTGGACCACTTCTGAACTGAATTTTCTCACAGGCCTTATATACTCTGTAAATTTATAGGCTGTGGTTTCCAAAGGAGTTTGGCTATATCTGCGCTACAGTGTTTGTACTGGCAAGTGACAGAGGTGTAGCTACACTGGCATAACCCCATAGGGTAGACTTTTTTTTTTCTATTTTTTTTCTACTGAAGTAGGAACACCTCCTCCTGGAATAATGGTAGCTTAATTGATGGATTGATGAATTCTTGAGATAATCCACATTCACAGGATTTGGGGATTCATTTCCTTTAAGCTCCTTTGAACGACCAAGCCATGTTCTATAGAAAAGTTAATTTTTATGGTGCTCCGATGCAGCGGGATGAAAATTCTTTGATTGCATCAAGTAAATTGAAAAATTGAAGTTTTCATGTAATTGAACAGGAAAATGAATATTGCCTTCTGTACATTTCTTGCTTTTAAAAATGCAATGCATTTCAAATTACCCACATATACTTAATTTTCAACATGCAGCAGAATTTCTTATTGATAATGCATAAATGTATTATAATAGTTGTTATATGGCAACCTGATGTTGTAGCATGTAGATGTTGGAGCGTTTGATAACTACAAAGGCCTGAGAGAGAGTTTGGGGTTTTAGAATTCAGGGAGTAGCGGAGTCTTTCAGAAAATGGGAGCAAGATGTATTTTATCTTTCCGTCCATCATGTGGACAAGATTTGAGCATGACTTGAAGTTGCAGGCAGAATCTTTACTATTTCTTTCTTGTTCCCAGAAATCCATAATAGAAACCATCTGCACCATTTGATAGCAGCTGCAACCATTAAGAGCTATCAGTTCCCCCCCCCCCCCCGCTGCCCCACTAACTGCCAGTATATAAAACCAACATGATTCCCTTTAATGCTTACCAGTAAAATAGTTAATGATGCTGACCTTTAATTGTCATAATTAGGCTTCAGAGTATTCAGTTAAGATGAATATGGAAAATTCAGGAAAGTGACATATTTTACACAATATAAAATCAGAGTAAGCAAAATAAAAGAAAATGCTCTGTTTCCTTTGTACTCTACAGGTTCTGGAATTAAAAACCAGAACACAATGTTGCCCATTAATTGAGGTAGCAGAATATCTGTTTTGTATATGCTAATATCAAAACCATATGCCATGCAAGAAGTGATAGCCAATGGACAGCTAAGTATACAGTACATTCCTGATCTCAGTGAAGTTAATGGCAAAATGCCCATTAACTTTGACAGAGCCAGGATTTCACCATGCAGTCTTCAGTCACAAAATATCAGGAAAGTGCTAGAAATTGTAATAATATTGATCAACAAAGGCACAACCATGTAATTTACTGATACCTACATGCAAAAATTCCCATGGACTTCAATGGACTTTAAGATTTTAAGAGTCAGAAGTGTAATAAGTTTAAAGAAAATCTTAGAAGGGAAGAACTTAATGTGTTTCCATCTTTACATGGTCAGGAAATGATAGTTTCGTCCCTTTCATAAAACAAAGTAACTGAAAAATATGGTCCAAACCACTTCAATATGTAATTCTAAAATAAAACAACAAGTAGTACATTAAAATATGTTAAGGCCTCACTTTAAATTGAAGCAGCATGATATTTGGCTATGCAATTTACCAGATGAGGTCTGGTCTATACCTACAATTTAAAGGCTGATTTAGCTACATTACTCAGGGCTTTAAAAATTTAATTCCCCATGCAACATAATTTGGATGACCCAAACCCTTCTTTCATAGAAACAGCTAGGTCTATTGAATACTGTCTTTCAGAGAGTTAGAGTACCTACATTCACAGAAAAATCCATTCTGTGAATGTAGGAAGCATTTACATTGTAGTTGCATAGCTGTAGCACAGTAGCCACTGTTGTGTAGACATACCTGAAAGATAATGAACTGCTTTAAGTAATATCCTTTAATCAAACAACCAATTTTCAATTTACACTAAATGAGTCCATCAAATTTCTCATTTGAGCAACTGAAGGAGATCAAAGAAGATTTGAGAGAGAAACTTAAAAAGTATATAGTACTGTAGTTACATGTGATAGCAGGTTAGATTAGATTACAATAGATTAGAAACAAAATTTAAGAGGAGCAAAGACAAAGATTGGAAGTGATAATATGAGATTTTTAATTTTTTTACATTAAAACCACCATAGTTTTATTAAATTGAAGAAGTGTACTGGAATCCAAGAACCAATAATAGTTCCTGATTCATAACCAGGAAGGAGCAGCCCCAGAATAAAACTTGAAAGGATGGGATCAGAAAGCAGTAAATTTTACCGTAGGGATATAAACAGAAAAGGGTTAAGAAATCAGTGAAAAGGAACAAGTGATAGAGACCAAAAAATGTGGAAAGATTCAGTAGAATCTTAAAATGGCCACAAGAGAAATTATCTTAGAACTCATCAATCATACTAGAAAGGAATACAGCAAAGTCATTGAGTGTAAACACTGGCAAATCATTCACAAACAGAGGGAAAGAAATTCCAAAGAAGGAATTAAAAGTGTGAAAAAGTTGTTGAGCATTGTAACTCAAGTTCTCAATCAATCAGATATAAAATTTCTTCTTAGTGGAAGCCAAATACTCCTTACTCAGTAAAAAGTTTTACTAGGCAATGCACAAATTATGAGCAAATTTAGATTAACTCCAACAGCATGCAGAACACTGAACCAGTTTTTGAAGTACGCAATGCTTTGTACAGAGATCTGGAGTTGCAAAGCCCTGAACCTAAAGAATGGTCATTTTTAAGCAAAATTATACAACAAATGTGTCAAACTTTGGGCTGCAGCCATTTTGGATTTGGGATATGAGAGAGATATGAGGTATGGGTAGAGTATGAGTGAGGTAATGTCTTTTATTAGGCCAAATTCTGTTGGTGAGAGAGACAAAAGTTGATCCAGTAAAAGACATTACCGCATACACTTTGTTATACTTTTAAAAAGTCCACTTAAGTTAGCATTTTCTAACTTCTGATTTGTTAACCTTAACAACAACAAAAAAGGTTTTTGTATGTTTATTTGTGTGAATTTTATTAGATTTGTTTGTTAGTTTGAGAAACTGAAGAAAAGGCAATTCTGAAACATTTTGGCTAGACTCCAGCAGAATGATGTGTCATGAACGAGGAATATATAAATAATGAAATATATCCCAGAGTGGAGGGCATGGACGCATATAACTCATATATACAGGTTTCACAGCGTTTGCCTGCTGAGAGGTTGCTGTTGACTATGCACTGTAAATGCCTTTTGAAGGGTTTCTGTGAAGACTCTTAACAGACCATATGATGATCCATGCTGGAAGTGACCTGGGATAAGTCAAGGGAGAGATTACTGCTCTGAGTATATGAAAATACAGTAATGTCATTGAACCAAGCAAATGATGCAGAAGGGCACTAACTTTTGTTCTCACCCACAGGCTGAAATAAAAACCAGTGGGGAGTGAGGGAGCACAGCTGCCTCACATCCTGGGCCAGGATGGGGGATTTGATCCTGAGTGGCACCACCCTACCCCTTTCTTCCATTTCTCACGAAGTTATACATGAGCCACTTTGAGAGCACTCCGGAAAACTTCAACTACAGGCTGAGTAGGTGCAGAATGATAGTTGAATATGCCTTTGATAGTCTGAAGGATCACTAGCATTGTTTACTTTCAAGATTGAGCCCCAGTGATACAAATATTTCAATAGTCATTGCTTTCTGCTGTGTCCTGCATAATATCTGTCAAGCAAAGCAAGAAAAGTTTTTCCCAGGGCAAAGAGCAGTGTGGACTGGTTGTCTGAAGAATGTGGAAGCCAAATACTCCTTACTGAGATGCAAAAGCTATAAAAAGAGTGTAACTCAGAGCCATATGTCTCAGGGAAGCTTTGAAAGATAGTTAGGCAGAGTAGTGTGTGCAGTCACAGTGGTCTTCATTCTGTCCTTGCATTTTTGTGCTCCAGAATGAATCTTGTAGTGATTGTTATAAGTGAAGGAATACAACATTGCCAATTCACCTATTAATATTGTTTGTGAATGATGTTATGAGTTTTGTTAACACAGTGCAGCAGCAGGAAATTGGTAATTGTTAGACCTGTTCATCAACAGCCAAAATATGTTGTGAACTAATGAAGATGAATTATGGTCCTGGTGCCATGTGAGATGTTGAGGGGGCGTATAGTAGGTATTGATATTGAGTACTTAATGTACTGCAAAGGGAATCAAGCCTGGTCTTCTTGAACATGCAGGTCAACCACTGTCTGCAGCATCTGTGACGTCTGAGAAGCATGCCCCTCACCTTTTCCTGCACCCTTTCCCTCTGCTTTCTGTCCTTGCCTATGTTGTCTGCAAGGGTGATTCTTCATGCCTTGTGTTCATTCTCTGATGCAGCACAGTCTTGCAGGATTTCCTGGTATAAGCAATCCTGAGTCCTCTTCTCTCTCTTACCAATCTGGCTCAAGCATTCTGGAGGTGGAGAAGAGGAGACACTGATGGCTGAATGGCAGCATATGCAAATAACACAGAGTATTCACACATTGGTAAAGTATTCTCTCTTCTGCTTGGGACTGATAGAACAAAGCACCAGTCATGGCATCAGCCAGGGCAAATATGGCCCTGGGGGAAGCTGGGTAAATGAGGGGTGTGCCATAGTTCACTGGCATGATATTAGGGCAATGGAACTGAATAGTGGTACCATTTTCCTCAGAGTAACGGGCAAAGAGACCTCAACTGCTGCTGCCCTATGCACTGCAATGATGCCTGTTGACGTAATCACTTAGTGCTGCTGTGGGAAAGTTTACTATCACAGAGGAAGAACTAAGGCAGCCCTTGTCAGAAATTTTTGGCAGAAGATTACAGAGTACCCACATGAAAGTTTAATCAAGATGTCTACAGAGGTTTCATGGGATATGGAAATGCAAATAAACAAATTGTTCCACATAGCTCCCCCCAACTATCTCTAGAGAGGAATGAAAAGCAGATAGTAACTACCTCTCTTGGTTCTTCCAGAACCTCTTCTAGAACAATTAATAATGAGCAAATTGAAAGACATGCCATGCTACTTTGGAGGTGACATTCATTTCAAACTGAACAGCACACATACCAGAGGTTCCTTTCCCTGATTAGGCTTGCCTATGCTTGACGTTTGGGGCAGGCTACACTTGCCATGTAGGAAAACACAGGTCATGGCTTGCTGTGAAGCTGGATCCCCCAGTCACCTGTACCTCCTTTTCTTCCTTATTCACCTCCTCCTCCTTACTGTTCCCAGAAGGGGCAAGGGCCTAGAGCTCCTTGGAAATGGTGCTCTTCTGGGTGGTGATAGGTTATCCACCAAGGATGGCACACAGCTGTTTGTAAAAGTGGCAGGTCTGCAATTTCACACCAGATTCATCATTGACTTCCCTGACCTCCTGGCAGGCCTGTCACCACTCTTTGGCTTTCAGGGGGCATTCGTGCTGGTCCCTGTTGTAGCCTTCCTCCTGAATCCCCTGAGCAATCTGCCCATAAATGTCCACATTTCTATGGCTGGTCAGAGCTATGCCTACACAGCCTCTTCTCTCCTCTTGCCCAGGAGACATAACACCTCCTGTGTAATCGAGTTACGAATGTGGCTAGAGCACAATGGACAGCTGCTAAGTGTGTTCGCTGAGCTAGATAGCTTAGGAAAAGGGATTTCAAAAATGTGCTGAACTTTAAAAGAGAGTGATGCCTTCCTGTCCACATGAGAGGAGTTCCTCCGCTACATAGAGGAGTTCTCAATGGTGAGTGGAATCATCACTATGGGACATTGTGAGACAGCTTCAAAAGGCCAATAACAATCTATGTAAGCAATGCAATATCTGCACTGACTCTGTGTCAACCTAATTACACCTACCCTAATTACACCAACAGCATAGTGAGGCATTTATGTTAGTGGAAGCCAAATTTAGTTGAAGACACATCTACAGCTAAGTCCATGCAGGCTCTCTTGAATTGATTGCACTGTGTAGTATAGACCAGATCCATGCATGGGCTTCATCCTGCACAACCCTGACATAATGCATAATTTAAAAAACCTTAGTCTTCCCATTGATTAAGCTCTCACTTCATTTGGGCTATACAAGTTCTTTAAGATTAGCATTCTATTAGTGGTTTTAGATCCATGTATGTATAAATACAATGGAAAGAGAACACACACATATATATATATTTATGCAAAGTATACATAAACATAATATTAGAGAAATACATTGAGGCTATTTGTAATACATATTGGAGAATATAATATATACAATATACAAATGGGAAAAACAACGTCAGTAATTGAGATTACTTCAGAAATTGGTAATAACTGTTTTAAGTGATGTTTGTAAACCTTATAGATGGATATAAAACAAGGTTGCTTTTTGTTTGTATTTCTTCCTTTTTGTTTATAATTTTTTTGGCTGTGATGAAAGTGCATGATTACTATGTAAAACTCATTTATATTTACTACCTCAGTGTAACCTACACAGATGTTTTGCTCTCCCTACCCATCACAAAGCCTTATTTCTTGTGGTAGTGTTACTTTTTCCTGTTGTCAGGATTTACTGGAAAAAAAAGGAAACAGCAATTTGCTCATTGGCATTGGTGCAAATGCATACTCTCATAATTTACTACCTGAAAGCTAGATTTATCCATAAAGAGTCAAAATTATTGCTTGAGATATACTGTTTCTTGCTGTTTATCCTTACCCTATGAATAAGAAGAAAAGTTATGCTTTTCATACTATTAAAATAAATACATAAAAAGTGAGCCGTACCTTTTTGTTCCTTAAGTTTCAATAGCTTAAAGCACATCAGATTGTGCCCTTATAGGTCAAATATTGAAGAAGTTAAAAATAAATAATTCAGGAAGTGAGAACAACAAAAAAAAGATCAAATTGCTTGTGAATACTGTCCAGTTTACTGGTATCTAACAGGTAATGCTACTCATAGAACAAGTAACCCAATCCATGGATTACCTCTTTCCTGAGGCTTAAAAAAAAAAAAGAAAAGAAAAATGTAGCTTGTGCTTATTGTGATTTGAGTTCCGTTCTGTGTCCCTTACCACGTGAAGGTCAAATGAAATACGTATACCTGATCCTGACCTAAATGAGTTAGTTTTTTTTCTTATTAAATGTAACATTTTGCTGTGGACTTACGAATGATCACCCTGAATTACAGAAATAATCTTAAATTTAATATGCAGAACAAAAACCTTCCGGTTCACATACTTTTCTATTATTTTCAGAACAACCCTTTTCAAATCAGTTGCAATAAAATGTTGCAAATTATTTCTTTGTGTTCATCAACAATTGCATACACATATGACAAAAAAAATTCAAGAGTTATTCCAACATATTTTATCATCACTAGAGGCCAAAGTTCAAGCTCTTGGATTTACAATTTTTTAATATTCCTTCCAGCAAATTGTTAGTGGCCCATCTTGTTGACACATACCCATTTGGTCCTGCGATGTGAAGGTTCTTCACCTTATTAAGTATGCATTGTACTAACAAGCAAGGTTCAATTTATTTTACATCAACCTCAGACTCCAAATATGCTGAATGCAAAACTACTCCCTAGCTCAGAAAACTTTCATCCTTATCCTAAGAATTTCTGCTTAGTCGAACTGTTTTCTGACTTTTCCTAAATCAGTGTGCATAGTATATGAGTGTCAGAATCTTAGCCCACTTATTCATAATGTCTCAAGCTCAGCTGAAGCAAACGAGGCTGTTTACTTCTCAAGAGAATGATACATAATAAAACTCAAGAATATTAAAGTAAATCAATTGAATAATAATACACTTTTCCACATTTACCGCACCACAGGGTTCCTTCGAATGCAACAACAGTGCCAAGATTATAAAGTAACCAGTGTCCCAGATCTTCATTCTTCTGAAACAGAGGTTTTCAAACTGGGGTGTGGGTCCCTGGGTGGAATGGCGAGGAGCATGAGAAGCATTAGAGGAAAAAAATGTACTGCTCACATTTTAATCACAGCAACGAATATTTTACAAAATTGATTCTGATGCTATGTCTACACTACAGAGTTTTTTTCTGAAAAACTGCCATTTTTCAAAAAAAGTCACTTACGTCCTGTGACAGGGTGAGCCAGCCCTGCACTGAACTCACAGGGTTTAGCCAGGTTACCCTGTCTAAAGGAGCCCTGCCCCCACGATCCTGCTGGGCATGTTCAGCTTGTAGCCCAGCTATAAAATCCTGTGGAGAAGCTCAGTCTGGGCTGACTGCTGGAGGAGAAGGACCTCAGAGGGGAGCTCCTGACCAGCACCAGCCAGTTGCCTGGAGGAGAGACAGCAGAGCCACAAGTGCGAGTTGGGACGTCTCCACTGATGCCTATGTGGGAGGAACAGCCACTGGGGAAGTAGAGGACCCTGTGAGAACATGGGAAGATATCCTGTCAGACCAGGTAGGAAGTGGCCCAGGGAGGGTGCAGGAGCAGCCTCTCCCACCCAGGGAACCTCGATGCATTTCGGACGGATTCCCTGCCGAGGGAGTGGTGGCTGTCCTGCCACTCACAGGGCCCTGGGCTGGGACCCGGTGGGGTAGGGTGGGCCTGGATTCCCCTACCAGGGGTGCCACCCCTGCCCCACCCCAGCAACTTGCCATCACAGGCCCTCCAGCCCTGCCTTAAAGGGCCAACCAGCGTCTGGGAATAGAGACTCAGGCTGGTGAGCCCTGCATTAAAGAGACAGTCACCGACCGGGTATAGAGACTCGGGCCAGTGGGCCCTGTGTTAAAGAGACAGTCACCGGCTGTGTATAGAGACTTGGGTCAGTGGGGCCGTGTTTTAAAGGGACAGTCGCCAGCTGTGGATAGCGACTCGGGTCGGTGGACCCTGTGTTAAAGGGACAGTCACCGGCTTTGCCTAGGGACTCCAGCCAGTGGGCCAGCAAGCCCTGCTTTAAAGGGCCGAACTGTGACTGTACATAGAGACACGGGGTCCTATCCCCATCCTCCTGAGGGGGCAGGCAAGGTCGCCCCTGACACGTCCACACTGCAATCGCGTTCTTTCAAAAAATAATTTAAAGAACAGAAGGGTTTTTCTGACACTGGTAAACCTCTTTCTATGAGGAAGAAGCCTTTTTCCGAAAGAGCTCTTTCAAAAAAAGGCATGTGTGGATGGGGAAGAGGGATTTCTTTTGAAAGAAAAGGGAAGAGGAAAAAGCACTGGTGCCCTGGTGGCCACTCCGTCCATAGTAATCACAGCTTATATGCGAGATAGCATCCGTTCAGTGTGGATGCTCACTTTTGAAAAAGCAGATCGCTTTTTTGATGTGCTTTTGCAGTGTGGACGCTTTCTTTCGGAAGATGATTTTTCGGAAGATCTCTTCTGGAAAAGCTTCTTCCGAAAGAAGCCTGCAGGTCTAGATGTAGCCTGAGAGACATATCGGGTCCTCAGATGGTGCTGTGCATTTGATTCTGGATACCTTTTTCCATTATAATGGATTTCTCAGTGTGCACAGTGTTATACAAAGTTATTGTTATGTGTAGGTATGACGGGATATGCAAATTTAATTGTAAGCGTTGACCACAATAACAGTTTTGCTTCTGGTCTGATTACAGTGGATTGTTGGCTCATTCATGAAACAGGAAAAAATAACAGGTGAAAAATAAAGAAGCCAAAAGAGAGACAAGTGAAGAATCACTGCCATGTATATCAGCATATGTACCTATGAGGCAGGAAAGGAGGATGTAAACTAGCACACTCACAAAGAAGGGGGCCGGGGGGGGGGGAATCCAGTAACTTTGAAAACCACTTTCTGGGTCTCTGGGACAGGCTCATGCTGTCTGTCTAACCCTGGGAGTCTGCTGTAATCTCCTCAGGGGCAGGGTGAAGGTTTCCTGCCAAGGAGTTCTGTTCACAATCTGAGGAGTCACTGCTGCATTCTGTTGCTTGGGGCAATCCTGCTCCTTCCTGGCATGATTGACAAGGCCAGAGGGATGCAGTTAGTCTAACTGCCCGGTCCTCTCTGGCCCTTCCCTCAACTTTATAGGGTCACATTTTATCCATATGGAAAACACCCACACTAAACTCTGAAATGACAATTTTAATTCCAAACTAAATTTTAAATACAATTTCCTGAATTTTTGCATGGTTTCCGGTGGTGTTCATTTTGGTCCCTATTCTGCTCTAATTGAAGTCAATGACAAAACTCGTATTGATTTTAGAGGGAGTAGGATTAGGCCCTTTGTAAACTTTCAACATGCTGAGTAGAAAGGGGGTGCAATATTCTTTTAAAGGCAAACAAACACACAATATTTAAATAAACCAATTTTATGTTTCCAATATCCATTTTATTTGTTTAAACTATGGACACAATTTATGTCAAACATCTGGTGACATGGGATTAACATTAGAATGATATATACATTTATAACCTACCTCACAGGATGCTTGCTTTGTGGGAACTTAAATTAGAATCTTCCTGAGATTTAATCTCTTTCAGTTTAAGAAAACTGTTCCCAAAAAACTATAATGTCTAGCATATAAGACAGACAAGGTTCCATTTGTTTTGAGTATCCCCCTATAGAAATAAAATACATTTTAATAAGGAAATTGGGAGCTACATTCTATTGTCCAATATCTGATTAATCTCAATCTGCAATAATTTGTTTATATTACTTATTTTTGCTTCTTAGACTATGAAAGAAAACAGAAGTACAGTATCTTACTTTTTTTGGTATCTGATCTAGGAAAAAAAAGGAACAGATGAAAGTTTCAGGTGTCAGTCAGTGTCAGAGTTTTGAATTCAAAGTGATGTGTGATGGCACGTGCTCCTTTATTTTTACTACATCTTTGTGGTTGCCAAACAAGTTACTGGGTGCACAACACTGTGGATGTGTATAAAACTAGATTATAACATAGACTGTATGCAGCTCATAGATATGAGTGGTGAGGAACAAAATTGGTGCACATGCTCCCTTGCATATGGTGGGGGGATGGTACGGGGAGAGGATCATACTCACTGCTGCACTTTTTCATAAAATTAATCTCCTTCCCTCTCTCCCTCCCATTGTGATAGCTCCACTACCTGACTGGTACAAAGAGGGAAAGGCCAAGCCTCAGGAGTCACTTTTTGGCTACACCACATTACAAACTCATATCTAATTTGTTGTCTCCCATCATCCTTTGGGCCAGTGTAACACACAGAAAGATGAGGGTACTAACAAACATTGTAATGGTGTTGGTTGGTAGTATTAATATATTTTAAGGAATTCATTTTTGTTGTATTTTAAGATAGGGTATGTCTAGACTACATGGCTCCATCGACGGATCTGTGTAAATTAGTTTATTCGGCATAGTCAAAGAAGCGGGGATTTAAATAATCCCTGCTTCATTAAAATAAACATGGCCGCTGCGCTGTGCGATGATCAGCTGATTTCTTCTCACGTGGCTGGCCACATCTCAGTTTTATACAGTAGGATGGGTCAAATTATAGGGTCATATAGTGTATATTTTAACTTTATTGGCATATTTTATCACGGAGAACTGAGGTCAGCTGCCTACACTTGAACCAACCAGATTTGGTACAATGCTAGGCATTGCTGAGGAGGGCATCATTGTCAGAAGCCATCAATCCAAGATACTTAAATTTTCACCTTTCTAAACTCTCTGCCTATGATATCCTTTACAGTGGTCCTTCTCCCTTAATTACCAAAGCTTCAGTCTTACCAACATTCCTCTAACTCCCCCTTGTTCAAAACTGTGTGATACCATCATTCAATTTGTATTACAGGGTCTAAATCTTCCATACATATTCAGGCCCATACCCAGGAATTTTGGGGAGTGTTTTTTGTAAATGTGGACCACAAGGGTGTGAATGCACCCCACATGGTCCCCCAAGTAAGCAGAGATATCAGCCTGAGACTTCCCCCAACCTTTCCCCAGTCAGAGTATGAGGGAGGGAGGCCCCAGCAGCATGCTGCTTCTGCCTTCCCCTGGCTAGCCGAAGCATGCTTACTTGGGAGCCATGGGGAAGTGCTTTTGCACCCTCCACACACATACCCCTGTATATGGGCCTGAGATGACTATGTCATCAGTGACATGCATAATCCAAAGCAATTTTTCACATATTTTTTTACTTATAATAGCAATGCCAATCACAGCCAAAAAAGGGTTCAACAACAATGCTTGGTGCTGGCCAACATTAACTGGAAATTCTCTACTGTGGTCTCATTTGGTTTTGACTATGGTAGTCACTTCATCATTCATATCCTGGATATGTATTCCAGAGAATCAAATAAAGATGTTAAAAAAGGAACTGCAAGACATTTCTGCATTACCTCCCTAGGCACCTCCTTCAACACAATGCCTTACTATTTTTCCTTTGTTTGTTAAATCAGAGCACTTCTCAGTCAATCTCCCACAAGTATTCATATCCAGTTCAATTTGAATTGATTTTGAAAGTTATATTTTGTGAGATAGTATTGAATGATCTATTAAAATCCAAATGTGTAACATCTGCCAATTTCCTACATCCCCCCAATTTTGTTCTTAATAAAAAAAAGCAAACTGGTTTACTTCCTTCTGGGTGCAATGAATACTATCCCCTAATCCTCTTTGACCTCCAAGAGTCTCCTCTTGTATCACTCAGTCCATATAAAATCATCTTCCTCTTGTCAAACAATCCACTGTCTTCCTGTCTTTTCACTTTCATTCTATAGAAAATGCCCAGTTACCAGTTTTCTTGACTCCATTCATTCATGTTGTCCTCCTTAACATCCCTTTTGTGTCCTTCTTCCACTCTTGTCCCTACAACTTCTTCTATGTTGTCCTTTGTGTGACAGGTGACCAACTTCTCTTTCGTTGATCCTCCTTGAAACAAACAAACTCCTCCTTAAAATAAAGTTTTTCCACAAAGCAAATGAATGTTAATCTTCTAAATAAGAAAGTAAGAATATGCGTATGTGTATGTGTGTGCATGCACATGTACCCATAAATAAAATCTCAAGGAAATAAGTATTCCTTTGAGACCAGGGCCTTGTTCACACAGAGACTTAAAGCAAGGCAAACCAGGGCCTGAATCTACAGTGTACTAGATATGGTTCTCTAAGTCATTGAGAAGTTCTCTAAGTCATTCTGTGGACTCTGCTGCCACATAACAAAAGTTCCATACTGTACTTTGATATAACACTGTTTAAAACAGCAGTCTATCAAAACACATAGGAAGGTATATACTCAAGAATGAGCAGGGTGAGGCCACAAGACACACTACTTATTTGTGTGGATCCTCTCTTCCATCCCTATATTTGGGACTAAAAGTGGGCTTACAGAGGCCACTCACAACATGATATTGGAGTAGACTTCACCAACTGGTTTCAAAGGATCTTCAAAACATTGAGGAAAGACCTCTCCCCAACGTGCATATCTCTCACACTCCACCAGGTTGCAAGTCTCAGTGTTGGAGCTGTATTGCTTGTAAGCTCTTGGAAGCAGGAACTGGCCTAATGTATGTTTGGAGCAGTCTAAACACACTGAGAATAATAATTCATTAACATAAGAGAGTATGTTGTGCAGCTGTGTGAGAGAGCAGAAAATAATGCAGAAGGAAACATGAGTATGATAGTACAGAGTGAAAAGGAAAAAAGGAATGAACTATTAATAAAGTTGATAAGAGGGAAGGTAAATGGCATAAAGGAACAGGCAAGAGAAGAGGGGAGAAATGAAGTAATTGTCTGTGAGAAAACAAGAGAAATGGACAAAACAGGAAACAAGTAGGAAAAAGATGGGACAATGGGAAGGGGGAGGAGTTAGGAAACAAGGTAATGTGGAAAAAGAAAGGAATAGGGGATATGAAAATAATGAATTGATATCCTTTTGAAAGGAGGATTTGCTGTTGAACACTCAGTAAAGGATTATTTGTTCCTTCTACAAATCTATCAGGAGGCTTCTATGAGTATCCTTTGGTGTTAAGATTTTCTTCAGGTGTATAAAATAGCACCTGGGCAGAGTAACACAAAGGGAATATTAAGCTGGAACTCTGCTCCAGCCAGAACATCCAAATCACCACATTCAGCTCTCAAGTGCATTGAGTTTTCTTTGCTTCTGAGGAGTAAAATGTTTAGACTTTCATTAAGCATGAAAAGCAAGTACACATTTTTGACATGCATATGTAGAGCTCTTCATTGTGAATCCGTATACAGTGTGTGTGTTGAAAGTTAATAACTGAAATGTCTACATTTGTTATTTCTGCTATGCATAATTCATGCAGAACTTTGAGAAAAGCCTATAGACTTTGACTTACTTAAGTTTTGTTTTGATTTTTTTCTGTCTCTAATGTATTCCTTTAGAAAATTGCTTCTATTGTACTCTATTGATATTGTTATAGCTGTAAGCTTTAAGTGTCATCTAGATTTTCTTGTTCAATCAGAAATTATATTTTATATGTTAATTTTACCCTTCATTGTTTGTTTGTGGTTTGCTTTTAATCAGAGACTTTTACAGAAGCTGCTTGAGGATCCTAGGAACCATTATCCTTCTCTGATTCTACAATGTAATGAACAGCATTTGCAACAAATATTTTCCTTAAATCCAGGGATATTATAATCGTATGTATTTTCAAAGACTGCTAGAGTGCCTTCATGTAACAGAATTAAATATAGTTTAATTAAATTAAAGTAAATTAAATTACTCATTAGCAGTAATAACTTTAAGCTTCAGAATGCATTTGAATTGGGAAAAGGATTTGAATACCTGGCTTAACAGCTCTAGTGTGGTACAAAATTAATTAGCATTATACATATCTTAGCCCTTTTCAAGACATGCACAGATGGGATAACAAAACTAGAAAGATAAGGAGCTCTGAAACCTCTTTTTTTAAAATTTACTAATTAAAGAAGGTATTTGCTACTGTGAGCAACTGAACTAAAACAAGATTAGTTATTCAAGAAAAAAAATGTTCCAATCTTACAAAAATATTAAGAAGTGACTCATAAGTTATCTGACAACATTATTTTACTAGAGGTCAAATAATTTTTATTGTAATGAAAGTAGAAGCAGAAGGGGCATTATTCCAAATCTCCTTGAAAGTCATCTTCTAAATAAATTAATGTATGCACCTGAGAAAGGAAATAAATGTAGAAAATCCTAACTTTTTCCAACTTTACAATTTAACTACATTCGTCTCATGTGCTTTCGCTCTCATTTTATTATAGACATCATCACAACTGTCTTAAAATAAAATAAAATTAATTTTTTTTGGTTTACAAATATAAAATACTATATTTTATTATAACAAAAATAACTTAGTGGGATTATTCAAAACAATGTGGTAATATTACACAAGGAATGTAGAATCCATGAACATATGTACAGTAAAATATGTGGATTAATATGATGTATGATTTCATGAGAAGCAATCCTATTCCAAGTACATCCCATTTTCCTTACTCAACCAAACCATTACCGTGCTTTAAGTTATGATAAGAGGAAGCTGAATTCTGAATTTAGTGGGCTTAGCTCTTACAATTTAGAAGGAGTTCTTGAACAGACAGACATTAACTCTCTTTAATATATAGTAGATTATGTTTAGTAGTATTATTTTTAAAAACCGACAGCCTAATAGTTAGGAATCTATAGACTAGAAAGGCTCATTTTTTCTAAACATTTTTTTTAAAGTGTAAAGACAATTTTGACAGTGACTATAATGCCTGCTTTTATTCACATCTTTGCCCCAAACATTGTTACTATCGAAAGTGATGGGCGAGTAGATGCAACCCCATGCTCTGGGTGTCTTAAGTGTTTGAATGATGGTGGGACTGGACAACAGTGGAAGGATCACTTGATGATTGCCTTGCTTTGTTCATTCCTTCGGAAGGAAATGACATTGGCCACTGTCAGAAGACTGGATATTCAGCTAGATGGACTAGTGGTCTGACCCAATGGAGCTGTTCTTTTATTCTTAGATAGTGTAGTACAGCATTTCTTTCTTATCATGGTGCCTCAAGGCCTTAAACTGAAGTGCTTGAGACTCAGATACTACAGATACTACATTGAAGTGTGCCATGTGATTACCTAGCCAGACAAATAGGCCATTAGTAATGAACAACAGGGGAAGTAGTGGCTGAGCAGAAGTTGAAGGAATCGCAAGAGCCAGGTTCAAGAAGCAAGAGTGGGAGGTAATACCCAACAGGAATCAGGAGGCAGAAATCAATGTCAGAGTCAGACTGAGATTGGATACCTGAGATCAGGAGACAAGGCAAAGACTGAAGTTACAGCCAAAGTTTGTGTAGTTGCCCAGACCACTTCCTAGGGCAACTCCCAGGATTAAATGTGGCACCTGACCAATCAGAGGGGCTCAGGGTACTGTCACTCTGGCTTTGTTCGGTACAGTAGTACTTTTTGCAGCACCTACTCTCCATGTGCTCCTTAGCTATATTTATGCATGGCTTCCTGGTATCAATGTAAGAATGTCAGCTTTCCCAGGCTCAGTAGACCCGTGTCCTACTATGTGGACCTATCCATAAAGAATTTAGGTTCTCTCAGGAATAGGCTGAAAAGAAGACAACTGCCACTGTAATGTTTAAGAGGGAAAAGGTGGGTGTGGTAATATCTTTTATTGGACTAACTTCTGCTGGTGAGAGACAAGCGTTTAAGCTTGTACAGAGCTCTTCTTCAGGTCTGAATACACCTCAAACTGTAAAGTATATCTATACTATACTGATGGGGGGGTCTTTGCTCACCTAAGCAATGCCTCACTATCTACACTGCTATTTATACCCATGCTAGGGGCGTGTGTAGAGTATGTATGCCGTAAGTATTATGCAGTATAACATAACCATAGAAGAAACAGGGAAGGCCAAGGCTAGCAAAATCACTAAGCAGGGACTCCAAAAATGCAGGAAATCTTGAAGTAAGCAGTTTTTTGGACGGTCTGGACAAAATGGTTATGCAAAATTTTAAAAGATACAAATCTTCACCCAAAGCCTGAACTGTGTAATTTTCAGAAAAGTTTTGTAAACTTCCTCTATAAGCACCCTGCCTACACTACTTTATACCTGTTTTCACTTCACGATTTTGGCTTGAACCCAAAATATTCTGAATCATTCTGATAATATTTCTGTTTTGGCAATATCTAAATAACACTGGAAATCCTGTGAAAGAGCTCAAAAGCAATCTAGGCTGACCTCCAAATGAAACAGGTTCCAATCAATTATTTTATCTTAACTTTAAATCCAGCCTCCTGCATTTAGGACGTTCAGCAATTAGCAAAAATAGACACATTGGTTCATACATGGGAAGTATCAAACTCAGCCTTTTCTAAAAATCCAAACACAACTGACAACACTTTTTTTGAGATTTGGATTCCTATGTTTACTCCCAGTTGTCAATATCAATGATAAAATGCTATGAAAAATAGTACTCTGAACGCCATTTCTGATTTGATCAAATCCAGAAAACATTACATGCTAATGAGAGTTTGTTTTCAAGAGATTTGCAAACCAAAGCTGTTCTGTCAAGGTTCAGACCTCCAAAAGTTTACAATTTAGACTAAACAATGACGTGGATTTATTTCGGCATTGAAAGACACTAAGCTTCTATGACATTTAGGCTTCAAATATCAGGCATCTAAACAAATTATATGGCATTGCAATATTTTTATACTTGTTTTTCCTGTTCATTGGTGATATAGATACAGTGCTAATAGTTAAACACTGAAGGCCTATTAAAGCAACTGAAGCTAAGCTTGGAACATTTCCCATTCATTTCTGTGGAAGATCCTTTCATACAATCTACATCAAACTTTGTTGCTTAGAATCATAGAACCATAGAGCTGGAAAAGACCTCAGAAGGTCATCAAGTCCAGCCCGCCGCTCTAGGCAGGACCTATCCCAACTAAATCAACCCAGCCAGAGCTTTGTCAAGCCGAGACTTAAACACCGCTAGGGATGGAGACTCCACTACTTCCCTAGGTAACCCATTCCAGTGCTTCACCACTCTCCTAGGCTGTGTCTAGACTGGTAAGTTTTTGCGCAAAAACTTGCCAGCTGTCTACACTGGCCGCTTGAATTTGCGCAAAAGCACTGACATTCTAATGTAAGAAATCAGTGCTTCTTGCGCAAATACTTTGACGCTCCCGTTTGGGCAAAAGTGCTTTTGCGCAAATGTATTTGCGCAAGGGGGCCAGTGTAGACTAAAACGGCGATCGGGGCTTTCTTGCGCAAAACCGCGTCTAGATTGCGCGGGCGCTTTTCATAAAAAGTGCTTTTGCGCAAGCGTCCATGCCAATCTAGACGCTCTTTTCCGCAAATGCTTTTAACGAAAAAACTTTTCCGTTAAAAGCATTTGCGGAAAATCATGCCAGTCTAGACGTAGCCCTAGTGAAATAGTTTTTCCTAATATCCAACCTGGATCTCTCCCACCACAACTTGAGACCATTGCTCCTTGTTCTGCCATCTATCACTACTGAGAACAGCCTTTCTCCATCCTCTTTGGAACCTCTCTTCAGGAAGTTGAAGGCTTCTATCAAATCCCCCCTCACTCTTCGCTTCTGCAGACTAAACAGACCCAACTCCCTCAGCCTTTCCTTGTAGGTCATATGCTCCATCCCCTTAATCATTTTGGTTGCCCTCCGCTGGACCCTCTCCAATGCGTCCACATCCTTTTTGTAGTGGGGGGCCCAGAACTGGACACAATACTCCAGATGTGGCCTCACCAGAGCCGAATAAAGGGGAATAATGACATCTCTGGATCTGCTGGCAATGCTCCTCTTAATGCAACCTAATATGCAATTAGCCTTCTTGGCTACAAGGGCACACTGTTGACTCATATCCAGCTTCTCATCCACTATAACCCCCAGGTCCTTTTCTGCAGAACTACTACTTAGCCGGTTGGTCCCCAGCCTGTAACAATGCTTGGGATTCTTCCTTCCCAAGTGCAGGACTCTGCACTTGTCCTTGTTGAACCTCATCAGATTTCTTGTGGCCCAATTCTCCAATTTGTCTAAGTCACTCTGGACCCTATCTCTGCCCTTAAGCGTATCTACCTCTCCCCCTAGCTTAGTGTCATCTGCAAACTTGCTGAGGGTGCAATCCATCCCCTCATCCAGGTCATTAATAAAGATATTGAACAAAACCGGTCCTAGAACCGAACCTTGGGGCACTCCGCTAGAAACAGACCACCATCCTGACACCAAGCCGTTGATCACTACCCGGTGGGCCCGGCCTTCTAGCCAGTTTTCTATCCATCTTACTGTCCATTTATCCAATCCACATTCCCTTAACTTGTTGGCAAGAATATTGTGGAAGACCGTATCAAAAGCCTTGCTAAAGTCAAGGTATATCACATCCACTGACTTTCCCATGTCCACAGAGACAGTTACCTCATCATAGAAGCTAATCAGATTGGTCAGGCATGACTTGCCCTTTGTGAATCCATGCTGACTATTCCTAATCACTTTCCTCTCTTCCAAGTGCCTCAAAATTGATTCCTTAAGGATCCCTTCCATGATTTTTCCAGGAACCGAGGTAAGACTGACCGGCCTATAGTTCCCTGGATTGTCCTTCTTCCCTTTTTTGAAGATGGGCACTACATTTGCCTTTTTCCAATCATCCGGGATCTCTCCCGATCTCCACAACTTTTCAAAGATAATGGCCAAAGGCTCCACAATGACATTTGCCAACTCCCTCAGTACCCTTGGATGCATGGAGTCCGGACCCATGGATTTGTGTACGTTTAGCTTTTCTAAATAGTTCCTAACCTGTTCTTTACCCACCAAGGGTTGTCCATCTTCATCCCATCTTGTGTCACTTAGCGCATTAGTCCGGGAGCCGACCTTGTCCGTGAATACAGAGGCAAAGAAAGCATTGAGTACTTCAGCTTTCCCCACATCATCTGTCACTAGGTTACTTCCTTCATCCAGTAGGGGCCCCACACCCTCTCTGATCACCTTCTTCTTGTTAACATGCCTGTAGAAACCTTTCTTGTTATCCTTCACATCCTTTGATAGTCGCAATTCCAATTGCGCTTTCGCCTTCCTGATAACCCCCCCGGCATTCTCGAGCTATACATTTAAACCCCTCCCTGGTCATTTGTCCAAGTTTCCACTTTTTGTAAGCTTCCTTTTTGTGCTTAAGTTCACCAAGGATTTCCCCTGTAAGCCAATCCAGTCTCCTACCACGTTTGCCTCTCTTGCTACGCATCGGGATGGTTTCTTTCTGTGCCTTCAAAAAGGCTTCTTTAAAATACTTCCAGCTCTCCTGGACTCCTTTCCCTTCATGTTGGCATCCCAGGGGATTCTGCCCATCAGGTGTCTGAGGGAGTCAAAATCTGCTTTTCTGAAGTCCAAGGTGTGTATTTTACTACTCTTTTCTTCCTTTGGTCAGGATCCTGACATCTACCATCTCATGATCACTGCTTCCGAGGTTGTCACCCACCTCTACTTCCCCTATTAGTTCCTCCCTGTTTGTGAGCAGAAGGTCAAGCTGTGCACGGCCCCTGGTCGGATCCTTCAGCACTTGTACCAAGAAGTTATCCCCAACATTCTCCAAAAACTTCCTGGATTGCCTGTGTGCTGCTGTATTGGTCTCCCAACAGATGTCAGGGTGATTAAAATCCCCCACGAGAACCAGGGCCTGCAATCTGGAAGTTTATCTCAGTTGTCCAAAGAAAACCTCATCTACCTCATCCACCTGATTCGGTGGCCTGTAGTAGACACCAACCACAACATCACTGCTGTTGTTTGCACCTCTAAACTTAACCCATAGACTCTCAACAGGTTTTTCCGCCCTCTATATACTGGAGCTCAGAGCAATCATAGTGCTCTCTTACGTATAGTGCAACTCCTCCTCCTTTTCTCCCCTGCCTGTTCTTCCTGAACAGTCTATACCCTTCCATGACAGCGCTCCAGTCATGAGAGTCATCCCACCAAGTCTCTGTTATCCCAATTAAATCATATTTCTCGGACTGGGCCAGGGACTCCAGTTCTTCCTGTTTTTTGCCCAGGCTTCTCGCATTAGTGTACAAACACCTCAGATCACCAGTTGATCACCCTATCTTCTCCATTTGAATCAGGGGTCCTCCTTTCTTGCTTGTTCCTCTTTGCATTTCTTCCCGGTATCCAACTTTCCCACTCCCCTCAGGGTTTTGGTCACCATCCCCCAACGAACCTAGTTTAAAGCCCTTCTCACTAGGTTTGCAAGCCTGCCTGCGAAGATGCTCCTTCCTCTCTTGGTTAGGTGGATCCCATCTCTCTTCCTAACAATCCTTGTGCCCGGAACAGAGTCGCATGGTCGAAGAAACCAAAGCCCTCTCTGCAACACCACCTGCGGAACCATGCATTTACGTCCTCAATTCGACGACCCCTGCCCAGTCCTTCTCCTTCAACAGGGAGGATGGACGAGAACACCACTTGCGCTCCGAATTCTTGGATCCTTCTTCCCAGCGCTACATAATCCGCAGTAACCAGCTCAAGGTCATTCTTGGCCGTATCGTTAGTTCCCACGTGGAGAAGCAGGAAGGGGTAGTGATCCGAAGGTTTGATCAGTTTGGTAAGCCTCTCAGTCACATTCTGAATTCGAGCTCCCGGTAAGGAGCACACCTCTCGAGATTCCAGGTCCAGACGGCAGATGGATGGCTCAGTCCCTCTTAGGAGGGAGTCCCTGACCACCACCACCCATCGTCTTCTTTCGGGGATGGTGGTCGTGGAACCCCCATTCCTAGGACTACGCATCCCATGCCTTCCAGTACATGGTGTTCCCTTGCGGTTTCTTCTTTGTGAGGTCCCTTCCAAAGCATTCACCACTGCAGAGCCTGTGGAGAGAGCCTGAAAGTGATTACTTACCTCTATAGCATTGCAGGATTCCTGTGCTGGCCTTTTTCCCCTTCTAGAAGTTACATGCTGCCAGTTCTGTTCCTGGTCCCGTACTGCCCTCTCCAGCTCTTCTGCCTGCTGTGCTTGCAAGATTAAATGCTGCCTTCTATCGAGGAAGTCTTCATCCTCTCTGATTGAGTGTAGGGTCGACACTTGGGCCTCCAGCCCTCTAATTTTTTCTTCCAAAATGGTGAACAGCTTGCACTTAGTGCAGATGAAATCTGTTCTTTCTTCCGGGAGGAAGACAAACATGGCACACGCTGTGCAGGTAACAACAGCAGACCTATTACCATCCATCCCTACTGTCCTGGAGAAAGGATTTAAAAAGAAAGGCAAGAGAACCTCACCCCCTTCCTTCTCCTCTTCCATACTCCCTCTCTAAAATCCCTGTTAGCACTCACATGTTTGCAAGCTCCTTGGTCGCTTGCTCACTGCTTTTTATAAAACCCTGGACTGCCTGAAAGTCCCTCCCCCTACCAAGGCTCAGCCAATCAGCAGAGGCTTCTAGAATTCAAACTTTAATTAGAAGCCAACAGTTTCCACCTGCCAGTCACAGCACACACTCCATGAAGGAGAGGGGGAGGGGAAAGGGGAAGTGAAAAAAAAAGCCTCACTCACAAACACAGGGGGGGAAAAAAGCCTCACTCACAAACACAAGCTCAGCACACAGCCAGGAAGCCCCAAACACAATACACACTTCCCTCAAGAGTCCTGTATCTGCTTCTCCTTTACCTGGAGAACTCCCCTCTCTAAACTCCCTGTTAGCACTCACCTGTTCGCAAGCTCCTTGGTCACTTGCTCACTGCTTTATAAAGCCCTGGACTGCCTGAAAGCAATCAGTTTTGTATAAACATATATTTATAGTATTAAGAATTTTTGAACTACTAAGCAGAGGAAAACAAATAGACTTTAGATGAGATCAAAGGATCCATTGTTTACTGGTTCATTTTCTCTTGGTAGAATAACAATAGTCACACCTAAAATACTGTATCATACCTAGTGCTATCAGAGTAAAAGTCTTGTGAAGTTATGTGTGAGTCAGAACAATGTTTTATTTCATGCAACTATATGGAGACAACAGAAGCAGCAATGCCTTCTGGCCCCTCTCCCCTTTTGTAGACTGTAGACTAAAATTGATAGTCTTTTACAAGATAGGTAGATCTGTATGTTATACATTAGTTTAGATTTTAAATTTTGCCTTTCATGAATCTAGCAAATATAGTTGTTTGGTATTGATAATTACAAACTTTGAACTGCAATAGAGTATCCTGATATTTTTAATTTTAGGTTTTACTACTGGGCTCCCAAAACAGACGAGTGCAGTGGGGTTTTGTATGTTTAATAACATTGCATAAACCCAAAGGATTTGATTGTTTTCATGTATTTAGGAGTTGTAGGATGAAACTTAATAACAAGAGTTTGTTCAAGAACTGAAAGTCTAGTGCAGCTGTCAGATAATCAATCACATTATTCACATACCATAAGTAAATGCTATTTTATATAGTAAAGGGTGCAGAAACAGGAAACTACTGAGGATGCAGGATTTGGCCCTTTACTAATTGACTATCACTATTAAACACTAATACAGTCCTTTGAAATTACTTTACACAGGACACCAGCCTTAGACAGATAAGCGGATCAATTACTCATTGTCTTTGAGAAGAAAACTGGGATTAGACTTCCTCAACTTAGTTGACTGTCATGGTTACTTTGGATGCTTGAAGTGTTGATGCCTATCTCTACTAAACAGAAAACCTCAGGTTTTGAAGTTGCAGGATAAGAAGTGAAAGTATACTCTCATTCCTCCAGCACGTTGTGTCATAGCAAATAAAACAACAAAGCCATACTAAATAGCAGTGATCTTAATTATGTACACAGCAATCCATGTGGAATGCATCTCAGAACTGGGGCACTCAGTTTATATTACCGTAATACAGCACTATAGCGAGCAGTAACTATTATATTTATTCTAACTGAATAAACTAAAACATAGAAGTAAAGGTAAAAAATGTCAATATGATATCAGGGGAACACAAATTTCCTAAAAATGCTATAAAAGCTGTTAAAAAAACCTCTGAAGCATTTATGTAGTAAAAATGATTGTAACTGAATGGTACCAGTTTAGATGCTGATGAAGATATAATTTTACTAATAAGATAAATCAGCTGTGAATTAAATATTTTGTCTATACATCATCTTTATTTATCTTGTTCTTCACAATGACCGGTCTTGATAGCCATAGACACTACAATCCTTTATAGATAATATTTCCTAGAAACATTTTAATAAAAAAGAAAATTTATAAATATAAAAACATGGGGTATAAGTTTCCCAGAAAGCTGGGGAGGAGAGGAATGGAAATGTATTCAACAGCTCAAAATGACCGACTTAAAAATGAGAAGTAACTAAACTATTTATAAACTCTTTAAG
Source organism: Rafetus swinhoei (assembly GCA_019425775.1). Lineage (NCBI taxonomy): Eukaryota > Metazoa > Chordata > Testudines > Trionychidae > Rafetus > Rafetus swinhoei. The sequence continues at coordinate 66,014,826 of CM033427.1, forward strand.
TGGGTTAAAGTGGAGTATCTTTCACATGTGTCGGTTCATGAACAGGGCAAATGTTTTCATGTTTCTGCCTCCTGAATTTTATGTCAACCTGTGTCACAGGGGCAGCCTATCAGACTGGAATTTTAGTTTAACAAAGAACAGTGTGTTGGGGAAGTTCAGGATATAAAAATTTTAGGAGCTCTTAAGGGATTCATGAGTGTTGTAAAATATGATTATCAAATGTGTTACAGTGCCAGAGCACTTATACTACATCCTGATAGAAAAGAGACAGTGTGGAACAGGATACTACTCAAAGTTAAGTCTCAAGGATACTAAACATCATGTAATTAATAGCATATGTGGGAACTCTAATACAAGAAGAGAAAATGTAGAAGACAAAAGAAATAGCATCTGTAAAGATTCCGAAATGCAAAATTTTCTTTGAAGATCAAGTCTCTTGAAGATTCAATTCCATTATCAATGTTGCCCCCAGAAAGACTGCTAAGGACCGTGAAGCGAAGGGAGTTGGAACAACATCCAGTTCACTGCCAGTTAGGCTAATTATAGAATTGTCATGCTGGAAGGGATCTGAAGAGGTCATTTAGTTCAGATTCCTGCACTGAGGCAGGATCTAGGAAACCTAAACTATCCCTGACTAGTGTTTGTCTAACCTGTTCTTAAAAGCCTTCAGTGTTAAAGATTCCATAATCTCTCTTGGAAGCCTATTCCAATTCTTAAATACCCTTATGGTTAAAATATTTTCTTACTGTATATATCATACATCTTTTAGCTTAAGCCCATTACTTCTAGTCTGACCTTCAGGTGACATGGAGAACAATTGATCACCAACTTCTTTATAAGCCCTTAACATATCTGAAGATTGTTACCAAGCCTGCCCACAAGTTTTCTTTTTCTTAAAGCTAAACATATCCAACTAGCTGCTGTTGTCTGCTTTCCTCATAGGTCAGAATGTGCAATTTTTTTATTATGCTTGATGGTTTCCTCTGGACTATCTGTGGTTTGTATACATCTTTCCTAAAATTTGTAGTGCCCAGCACTGGACACAGTACTCCAGCTGAGAAACCAGCAGGACAATTTCTGCTTTCACATAACAATCTTATTAATACACCTCAGAATGATATTAGTCTTTTTCACAATTTCATCACACTGTTAACTTATTGTCAATCTATGACCAACAGTCACACAAATCCTTTCCAGCAGGACCTCCAGGTAGCCACTAGTCCCCATATTGTAGTTGTGTATTTGATTTTTTCCTTCCAGGGTGTAGTACTGTGCACATGTCTTTATTGAATTTCATCTTGTTGATATCAGACAAATTCTCCAATTTATTAAGGTCATTTTGAATTCTAATTCTATCCTTCAAAGGGCTAGCAACTGCTCCCAGTTAGTGTTATCCTCAGTTTTTATTAGCATAGTTCAATTTTAATATCTAAGTCATAAAAGAAAATATTGACTAGTACTGGACTCAGAACAGACCTCTGTGGGACCCCAATAGATACATCGCACCAGTTTGACAGAAAACTATTGGTAACTACGCTGAGTGGGTATTTCAACCAATTGTACACCACTTTAATTTAGATTACATTTCTCTAGTTTGCTCAGGAAAATCTCATGTGGCACTATTTTATGTTCCTATTATCATCTAAATGCTTACAAATTGATTAATAACTTGTCCCAGTATCTTTTTAGATATCAAACCTATAGTCTCTGGGTCCTCTTTTTAAAGATTAGGTAACATGTTAGCTTTTCTTCAGTCCTCTTCAAGGAGGCCAACAGAACTTCTGGACACTTGGGCAAGGTGGGGATCAGTCCTGAGAAGGGGAAGGGCTGGAGCAGCAAGCCCTCAGTGCCACATCACGACCCCCAGTCTGCCCTCAAAGCCGCTGGAACACTCTGTGCAACACTTCAACAGTAATTTAAAGGGCTCAGGGCTCCAGGTGCCACTGCTGCTGCAGTAACAGTGGAAGTGGCTGGGAGCCCCAGGCCCTTTTCATTCACTGGGCCCCAGGGCAGTTGGCCACTGGTCCTCTGGGACCTCACCCATCCTCCATGAGTTCCCAGAGATTAGATACCCATTTATGTTAATAGATTGTACCAAGGGACAAAGTTGAAGGAGGTGTTGCACATAAGTACTAGTGTTATTGGTAGCTACCTGAGTACTGGGGAGGAAACTGAAACAGAAAGAATGAAAATAGATGTAAATCCTAGAGAATGGAAGAGAAACGTGTGTGTGTGGTGGTGGGGGGGGAATGTAGTATGGGGGGTGGAGGAGAAAAGGCAATTATCTTTGTATACAAAATTGCCAGATTCTGCCACTATTATACTCTACCTTTAAGTAGTATCGTACTCTGTGAGCATTATTTTATCTCAGGCAATGCTTCTTTGAGCTCTCGGTCACACAGGGCAACATGCTTGCTACAAGTGGAAATTCCATAATCCATACTTCCATAGTCTGGCAACATCCCTGGTCTGGCATAATCTGGGAACACTCACAGGGATAAGCCAGTGGGGTGAGGGGCGGGGGCAGGCACATTGCAAGACTAGGGGACTGAGAGAGCAGAGTGCCAGGTGGCAGCAGAGCTGCTGAGTAGAGCACAGATCCCACTGGTCATTGGGAGTAGGGCGCGGCAGCCAGCAGAGCAGCTCAGCATGGCACTCCAGGTAACAGTGGAGCTACCATGGAAAATGCAGAGCTCTGGTTGAAGTGGAGCCATTGGGGAAAGCCCCTGGTGGCAGCAGAGCTGTCAGGCTCAGTGCTTAGCCCCAGGTGGCAGCAGAAGCCCCCTGGAGGCAGCAGAGTCACAGAGGAAAAGCAGAGCTGAGGTGACAGCAGAACTGCAAGGGGGGGGCAGTATGTGGGGGAAAAGCAAAGCCCCTGCTGCTGTGGGGAGAACAGAGCCTCAGGCAGTAGCTGGGTGGCCTGGAAGAAAAGCAGAGCCCCCAGCACATTAACCTCCCCCCTGGTTCAGCAAATGCCCTGGTTTGAGATCAGTCAGGTCCTACAGATACCAGAGCAGGGAGGTTCAATGTGCATTATACTCCCTTAATTGCAGTGGTTCTCAAATATATTTGATTACACCCCCCTTCATGTGTCTGTAGTAGCAGATGCCCTTCTCAGGTGTCTGCCAGCATCTGCCACTCTCTGGTTATCCAGCTCTGAAAGCAGAGCAGAGACCCGCAATTGCTGTGGGCATCCAGCTATACAGGCAGTTTCACTGCCAGCAGCAGTGCAGATGTAAGGGTGGCAATAACACAAAATCCTTCTGTGCTACTGTTGGTAGTGGAATTGCTTTTAGAGCTGGGCACCCAGCCAGCAGCTACCAGTGTCCACCCAGCCAGCTCTGGATGTGTGCAGTGAGGGTTTTATTCTAAAGTTTCTCATGCCCCCTCCCCCCACTCCCTACAATACATTCAACCTCCCCTTGGAGGGGGAGACCCTCCCCGTTTGAGAACCTCTGGTTTATGGGATATAGTTTACTTCCTCCATGTACTGATCCAGTTCTGGAGAAGGTGAGCCAAAGACCTTCACTTTCTTCCTGTCCTTTACTGCCCTCCAACCTTCCACGAACATCTCCCTGGAAAAGTAGGGAGGCAAGCAGGCCTTGAGCAGAGCACAGGGATTACAATCTGCCTGGCCCTGATGTTGCATGCACAAAGTGTCTCTCTCTCCTCCCACTCATTTTATGCCTACATAAAAAAAGGCAGAAAGAAATGGACTCTGCAGTAAGAGGGGACAGGTCAATTATACTCTTGCTGCTTGGGGCTCAAAGGCCTTATCTGTGGATCAATTTAGTTATGCTAGTGAAAATTTTCTTAATATAGACAAAGTCTAAGGAGGTAGAAACTGAAGCACCCTGGGATCTGCCTCAGCTCGTCTTTCCTTTTAAAAACACATTTTCAGAGATTTTATTTCAAAGGGTACTATTTATTGCAAGGACCATTGGGACATCACTTACCCCACATCCCTTTTTTTTATTGGACTCATTCATTTGTTTTTGTCTGTTGCAAATTTAAGATGATAGTGTTTTATTCTGCTTTTTTTTATTATGTTGTACAGTGACCCAAGTGCTAATCATCAACACAATCGTCATTCCATAAACCCTGCCGAAGACAAATGAAATAGGCACAAATGTATCATAATGGCAAAAGTGCACTCTCTGAACACATCGTTAAGAAGTCAAAAATGAGCAGTAGTAGCAAGTATCAAGACAAATAGCCAGGAAGGTTAAGGGGAAAAGTAAAACCTCAGCCAAGGGTAAAAAATAAGGTTTCATAGGCTTTAGAATAGTGATTTATTGTTTTAATAATAGTGAAGGAATTATCAAATCTTTTTAAGGGCAAAAGTCTGCATTCAGATCTGTACAGCATATCACAACTGTGGTATTATTCTCTCTCTCTGCATATAAAGATCTGTCACCAATTCTGCACATGTGTGGGGAGTAGGAAATTGGAACTGATATCTGCCTGGTGGATCTACAAGAAGAATTGTGTCCTAATTTTAAGACATTTAAAAGTGCCAAAATTCAAAGCATTCATATCTACTCAGATATTTTCTTGCACTTACAAAAAAGTATTACCACAACTCCCTTATCAAATTCTTCCACTGCTTCCTCACTTGTTTCAGGATCTATTTTACAGCTTCATTCCTTATTTTTGAAACTTTCATATCTGTAACATAGACAGTACTTCACAAAGACTATTTTTTCCTCTATCTTCCTTCCTTTATCCTCTATTCATCCAGCACTTGCCTTGTTCTCAGTCCCACACACAATGTAGTCATTATGGGGTGAAAGCTTTCTGTGTTATAGCGCCTGTGATCTGGAACAGTTATCTTGTGTAACTGACACTTTGATCCTCCAGCTCATTTCAAATCTCAGCTGAAAACATCTCTGTTCTCCTTTGTCTGTTCTTTGTATTGTTTTTCTTCCCTCTGATACTATTTATCTCCAATTCTATTATTAATGTTCTAAAGTGTTGGGGATAAAATTTCTATGAGAAAAAAACTATGGAAGAATGGAAAACAGGTTTATTTCATCTTGACAATATAGTTGCATCATACAGATTCCAGAAATTAGCAGAATTTAAAGTGGCCTGAAAAAGTGTTTGTGTGCAGGCATGCACAATCATAATCTGGGAATTGCAGTTTTGGTAAAAGAGAGTTTGATGTGCACAATTTAGCTATTCAGCTTACAATTCTATTTGCCATGTCTGTTACCTTATTTGGACTCCTCCACTTTAAGTACTGAGTTCAGAGAGAAAACACAGAAAGAACAATGTTACTAGTTGTTAGAAATATTTTCACAAATCAGTTTCAACAGGAACATTCGAAGGATCAGATTAGATTTGATTTCTAATCTGCCCAGCTCCAGACAGTTGCTACTAGTAGATACTTCAGAGAACTGTTCAAGGAACAGTTCAAGAATATTATGAAATAGACATTCCATAAATAAATTTCTTCCTAATCCCTTCTGATTAGATCAACATGAATCTGAGTCTGCCTGAGTCCAATGGTGCCTCATGGGAGCTGAAGTTAATGTACATCATGCCTTCACTTTCTCCTATGTTCTGGACTACCTTCCCCACAATATACGGGGGAACTTCGCATGGTTCATTGTGGGAATCCCATAGTCATGGGAGATGTAGTCATGCTGATACATAGAAAAAAGAACATTTATAAATGATCTAGAGAAAGGGGTAAACAGTGAGGTGGCAAAATTTGCAGATGACACCAAACTGCTCAAGATAGTTAAGACCAAAGCAGACTTCAAAAAGATCTTCAAAAAGATGTCACTAAACTAAGTGATTGGGCAACAAAACGGCAAATAAATTTTAAGGTTGATAAATGTAAAGTAATGCACATTGGAAAAAATAATCCCAACTATATACACACACACACAATATGATGGGGACTAATTTAGCTACAACTACTCAAGAGAGAGATCTTGGAGTCATTGTGGATAGTTCTTTGAAAAAATCCACTCAATGTGCAGCGGCAATCAAAAAAGCAAATAGAATGTTAGAAATAATTTTAAATGGGATAGAGAATAAGACAGAAAATATCTTATTGCCTCTATATAAAACCATGATACGCCCACATCTTGAATACTGCATGCAGATGCGGTCGCCTCATTTCAAAAAAGATATATTGGCATTGGAAAAGGTTCAGAAAAGGGCAACAAAAATGATTAGGGGTTTGGAACGGGTCGCATATGAAGAGAGATTAAAAAGACAGACTTTTCAGCTTAGAAAAAAAGGAGACTAAGGGGGGGATATGATAGAGGTCTATAAAATCATGGCTGGTATGGAAAAATTGAATAAGGAAAAGTTATTTACTTATACCCACAATATAAGAACTAGGGGTCACCAAATGAAATTAATAGGCAGCAGGTTTAAAAACAAACAAAAGGAAGTTTTTCTTCACTCAGTGCACAATCAACCTCTGAAACACCTTGACAGAGGATATTGTGAAGGCTAGGACTTTAACAGGGTTCAAAAACAAGCTAGATAGATTCATGGAGGTTAGGTCCATCAGTGGTTATTAGCCAGGATGGGTAGGAATGGTGTCCCTAACCTCTGCTTCTCTGGAAATGGATGACAGGAGAGAGATCATGTGATGGTTACCTGTTGTGTTCCCTCCCTCTGGGGCATTCAGTATTGGCCATAGTCAGCAGACAGGATACTGGGCTAGATGCACCTTTGGTTTGACCCAGTATGGCCGTTTTTATGTTCTTATAGGTTCTAAAAAAATTGATAGCTCCCAATTTTAGCTCCCATGAGGCACTGTTGTCAATGTAGGCAGATATAGATACTACCTTTGGGTTGATCTGCAATTAAACAATTGCTTTGATTCCATCAGGAAAGTTGAGAAAATTCAGCAAAATTCACAATTCTTCATAGAAAATTTTGATGATGCAGAAATCACATTTTTCAATAGAGAAAGCATTTTGACAAAAAAATTCACAATCAGATCTGTGGAAGAGGCACTGGCATGGGACTTGGGAAACTGGGATCTATTCCAGCATTATCACAAGTGTGTTATGTGATCTTAGACAAGTCACTGCACCTTTCTTTTTCTTCCTGTCTTTTCAATTAAGGTTGGAAGCTTAACAGGGTGAGGACTGTTTCTTATTGTGTATTTGTATAGTTGCTAGAACAATAGGTGCCCCATCTAGTGCTTAGCTCACTAAGCACTCATATAATACAAATGTTACTATACTGTTTACCAGTTTTACTAAGACTTCTACTGCTTACTGGGCTGTTATAGGACATTTAGGGCTAAATAACAACACAGAACACTGAGGCTTTGTCTACACTGGCACGTTCTTGCGTGAAAATGGCCACTCTTGCGCAAAAACATGCCGCCTGTCTACACTGGCTGCGCGTTCTTGCGCAAGTAAACTGACATTGTACTGTAGAAAATCAGGGCTTCTTGCACAAGAACTCTGACGCTCCCTCTCAGGAAGAAGCCCTCTTGCGCTAGAGCTCTTCCAGAAGAGGCCAGTGTAGACAGGCAACATGAATTTCTTGCGCAAGAAGCCCCTACGGTTAAAATGGCCATCAGAGCTTTCTTGCGCAAGAGAGCGTCTACACTGGCATGGATGCTCTTGCGCAAAAGCACATCTCTTGGGCAAAAGCACATGCCAGTGTAGATGCTTTCTTCTGGAAGAGTTTTTGCACAAGAACTCTTCCGCAAAAGAGTTCTTGCGCAAGAAACTGCCAGTGTAGACGTAGCCTGAGAGCTAGGACTGGTAACTGTAATTGACTGGTGACTGTAACTGTAAACAAACTTTATGGGACCATGGGAAACTTGGCCACAGCCATGAAAAGTGGACATCTGACTGACTAAAATCATTTGGATGATGGATATTTCCAGACCAAAGAGTTCTGCACTAGAGAGGTTCAACCTGTAGCAATATTGAGTACCATAGGACAATTGTGTTCTGGGGGAAATAAGAATTTCCTCTCAGCAATTTGAAATTATTTACCTTTCAATTTCATTGAAAGTCCCCTTGCTATGTCTTATGAAAAGAGTAAATGGGAGCACTGAACACTTTTAATTATTGTGTGTACTTCTTTCACATCTCTTCTTATCTGTGTCATCTCTAAATTAAAACAGTCTTTTTCAAACTCTTCTTATACAGAGGTCACTCTATGCTGCAAAGACCTTATTGTCAATGTATGTTTTTTGAGAATGGGTAGCCATTATTTAACACAGTTTTGCAGGTGAGAGCATGAGATTGATTATACATTGGTATTATTTGTCTAGTATTTTTTTACATCCTATTATTCATTCTAGGGTTGTTAACAGCCCTGGAAAAGCAAAGATGAAAGTGAAAGTGGCCTGAGTAGTACTTCAATCTGTCAAACTGCAATACACAGAGTGACAAGAAGTGTTCAACATCCCACCTAGAACTAATTGCAAACTAGGTGGAAGAAGAGAAGCACCAGAATATAGAATATCAAAGAGAGAACAAGCCAACCAAAACTAAACCAACACTAATGTATATTGTTTTTACTCTGTTTAAACTGTAACAATCTTATCTAGCCCTTCAATTCAAAATGTTACCATTTGTCCTGAACTCATGGTAAACTGTAAGCTCTTAAATGCAGATTTCCCCCCCCCCCCCCACCACTAAATTTCTGTATAGAAATAAGCACATTGTGAGCACCACTGTAAATATAATTTGGCACCATGCATACATTTTATACTGATTTATGACAAACAATCACGTCTTTGACTAGTGGCTTGCCCATGTAAAGATAAAAGCCTCCAGCAAATAAAGATATTACAGCTTTTAGATAAAGAGTTGGGAACTTATTCCACAGATCCTTTATTTTTGCTCACAACAATGTCTGTGTGCGTAGAGACCCATGACTCTTAAAGAATGTCATCTCATGTGGCATTTGAATGCCTGTGGACATCAGATGTTTAGGACAAGATTATATATGCCTGTGATTGCTAAAACCAGAAAATAGGAGTCTTCTATATATTCACAGCTGACAGCTGTACACCTTTAGATTCAGCATAAGTCTTGTTTGTTTAGTGCTGATGATCTTAAGTTCAGCTGTTACTGATAACTAAGGCCTCTGTCTGTGACTACAGTTTGTTACACAAATATTTAGTCAATAGGGCAAATGTCAGGACAACCACCAAAAGTTTAGAATTAGAAGATTCCTCTCAATAAAAATGAAAATTAACATTCAGATAGGATCAGAAAAGTCTTCAGGCCACAATGTCTTCTAAAGTTTCTTCTAAAATTGTGGGTTCAGCATTTCTATTAATCCTAGCATTTGTCTGAAAGACTCCCAGGAGTAATGCACATGGGAGGTGCTTCGTACATTGCTTTAATCCTGCAAGTAAGTAACTTGTGGTTTTTTCATGGTCATATTCAAGAGACCAAAAATTCCACTAGGTAAGGTCTTGCTAAATACCACACACAGTTTAAAGTAGTAAAGTAAGTGGTAATAATATCTAAATATCACAGCTACTTAAATGTTGTTAACAAGATGATAGCTCAGTGGTTGGAGCATTGGCCTATTAAACCCAGGGTTGTGAGCTCAATCTTTGAGGGGGCCATTTAGGAATGGGGCAAATCTGTCAGGGATGGTACTTGGTCCTGCTGTGAGGGCAGGGAACCAGACTCAATGACCTCTCAAGGTCCCTTCCAGCTCTACGAGATGGTATGGTAAAGTCTCACAATCCTGGAGCTTCACAAAGAGAATGCAGTAGAATTATAGTAGCCAAACATGACTTTAAGTTTTGATAAATTTATCATGAAATTTCTTAGTAGGAAAATTAAAACAAATTAAAGACTAAATCAGTTCTTTAGAAAACACTGTTTTCCTGTACACTTTAGCAAATGATCTCCATACTAATGAAAAGGGAAGCTCTATCATAAGGACTTTGAGGTATTATTATGATCCCCTAATTGAACTTACCTCCTAATGACTGATTGTGAATACATTGGAGTTTACTTAAAAACAAACAGGTTTATTTATACTATCTACTCCATTCTGGATAAATAGTATCCAGGTAGCCTTAAGGTATTTTCAAGCCTCATTTTGTAAACCTATTATAATGCCAGTGTGTGAAGAAATCTAAATCTGAAGCATCACTGGGCTTGTGATTGAAAAAGTGGTTCACACATTTATCCATACCTTGTTAGGGTGATTAAGTGAATACAACTAGTCATGGGAGGCTTCAGATAGGAACTGATGGGGAAAAAGCTGCATGCTGAGTAGTCTTTTAAAATAGTCATTTTCATTGTGAGAAAGCTCAGTTATACAGGGTACCTGAGTAAGAACACTTGCTATTCCCTACCTACAGCGCACACATTTTGGTTACTGAATCATTTTGTGGCATTTCACATCAAGTGACATGGGCTACATTTTACCAAAAAAGTAGGAAAAGTATGATTTTCCCATACTCTATAAATGTACAGATCTAAAAGTGGTGTTTAATTTTCATCTGAGGAAGAAGTCACACATCTCATGTGAGACTGCCATCAACTTCACCACACAAAGTGTATACCTATATGAAACTTTCTCTTCACTGGCTACCTCAAAAATATGGGTACACTTGACATTTTTATAAGTACAAATGTACAGTAATCACATTTCTCTTAGAAAACCACCTTGTCTAAGTTAGAGGAAAATCTAATTTCAAACAGGAGGAAAATAAATATTTTGATCAGACATTTCATTCAACAAACTTTGGAGGAAAACAGTCTCAGAGGGATAATAGAAATGATTACTGTAGCTGCATCCAATGGGATAGCAAACTAACAGCATGCATTTACATATATACAGTACAGAGTTAGTATAGGGAGACATAAGATGCTGACTAGCACTGCTGACTTCTGAATGTTATGGAGTCACATGAGTGCTTGTGGCTAGTATACCTCTTTCTATTTGCTCTGGAGATCAGCTGATTCAAGGTCTGAAACCTTCTTTTCTCACCTTTTACTTCTCAGCTTTCAAGAAGACAATATAATCTGCCTTCATGACCTACCTCTCTAGACAGTTCACATATCCAACCCTTCCAGGACATCACAGTATCTTCTACAAATGACTCAAAGTCTTATTATTTACTGTACCTCCAGTGCCACTTCTCAAGTGGCTGGTAAGGGATCCCAGGCCCACCCTCTACTCCAGGTTCCAGCACAAAGACCTTCTAATCAACAACCAGCACCCTTTCCATTCAGGACTTTACTTCTTTTTCCCTGAGTCTTGCCTAACCTTCTGGTTTTTCCCATTCTCTGGTTTTTCAACCCCCAAACTCCATTTTCCCAGGTAGTAACAACAGAACATTTTGGCCCTATACTCCTGGGCTGTGTCTAGACTGGCAAGTTTTTCCACAAAATCAGCTGCTTTTGCGGAAAAACTTGCCAGCTGTCTATACTGGCCGCTTGAATTTCCGCAAAAGCACTGACTTCCTGCTGTAAGAAATCAGTGCTTTTTGCGGAAATACTATGCTGCTCCCGTTCGGGCAAAAAGTCCCTTTGCGCAAAACTTTGCGCAAAAGGGCCAGTGTAGACAGCTGAGATTTGTTTTCATAAAAAAGCCCCGATCGCGAAAATGGCAATCGGGGCTTTTTGAAAAGCGTCTAGATTAGCACGGACACTTTTCATAAAAGTGCTTTTTGCGGAAAAGCGTCCGTGCCAATCTAGACGCTCTTTTCCGAAAATGCTTTTAACGGAAAACTTTTCCATTAAAAGCATTTCCGGAAAATCATGCCAGTGTAGACACAGCCCTGGAATATATCTTCCATCTTCTCAGAAAGTGAGGGAATCTAGCAAACTACTTCCCCACAGCCCCAGCTCCATTGCTAACTTCCTCTGTTTGTAAACCCAGCCCAGATTATTCTTCCTCAGCTGAACTCCCTCACTAGTCAGTCAGAGGATTCCTTAAGGATCCTGATTCCTCTCAGCTGTGGCCTATCTGGTTAATTGACTCCTTTTCTTAGCTCACATGTCCCCCTTGGGGGCGGAGGGGCATGAACACCTAATCACAATTGCCTTCAATTGCCTTTGGAAAACAGATTCAAACAGATAAAGACAAACATTTTCAAAATAGTTACTGACTGAGATGCCTTTATTGGTAGGTGCCTAATTAGAGACTTTTTGGGTGTGATTTTTGAAAAGAGTTCAGCAGCCAAAACACCCAATAAAACATTTGGAGCTGTGGGTTTACAGCCCCTCTGAGAATCAGAACTTAAGGTTGAGGAGCCAAAAAACTAGGTACCCAAAATTATTTGTTTATAAATAATTTGTTCAAGGGACACTACTTTTAATAACTTAGTCATGAGACTAAAGATGTAAGATGCAGCTGCACTGACTTCAGTGAAGTTTTGCCTAATTATACCTGAAGAGAATTTGGTGCACAATTAATGCCCCAAATAGTTTCTGGTCTGTAAAACAGACAAAGACCAGAGGAGACTACTTTGGGAGAGTCAAAGAATGGTGATAATATAAAATTTGCTTTGTACAGATTGTACCTCCCTTAATGGGGCTCCCTGATCTGGCAATAACTGTGGTCCGGCATGGACCACAGATGTTACTGGACCACAGAGCCCAGGAACAGGGAGGTCTGGGGGCATGGTAAGGGCACCGGCAACCCAGTGTGTGTGTGGGGGGGAGGGGGCATGAAGGAATGGGTGGCACAGCGGGGAGTTCTGTCCCCAGCTGCAGAGCTCTGGCCCTGGTCCTCTGGCCCAGCCCTCACTGTGCAGCTCCAGCCCCAGCCTCAGAGCCAGGTGGCTGCTGAGCTCTGCCCCAGCTGAGGAGCTCTGGCCATGGCACTCCACCCCAGCAGTAGTGGGGCCAGTGGCATCTAGCAAGCCCTGGGGATCTAGGGCAGCAGCAGAGGCAGTAGCCTTAACCAGGTGGCAGCACAGGCCAGAAGAGGAGAGACCTTCCCTGGTCTGGCAAATCCTCTTGTTCGGTGCCAGTCAGGTCCTGGGGTGCTGGACCAACGAAGTCTAACCTGTACTTAAAAAAACTGCATAGAAGTGGTGATGTACTACACAGGCAAGTTGCAAAGACTAGCTGGACAATATTTTCAAAGGTTTTCATAAGTGCAAATTGTTTCTAAGTAGTATTAATGTCACTAAGAGGGAATGATAGAAAAAGGACTCAGGAGTTAAGGGCTTCTGGCCCTGCGTTGAGTTCTTTGGCTCAATGTTTATTTTCAGAGGTCTAAGCCATCATCAGAGAAAAGAAACAAAACTCCTATTATGCATACATTAAAAAAGTATGTAATGCTCTTAATTTTCAAATTACCAAGCAAATTCCCTTCCAAATTGGCTTGTTCATTAGATCTCAAGGAAGTGCACAATGCCTAGTGTTGAAAAGACTAAATTGGTTGAGTAATGGATGGAAAACCAGCGAAAAAGATTTTCTTGAAACTTTCAAAAAAACATCACCTCTAATGAGAAACAAATAATGGACAATTTCTGCTCAGAAGGAATTTGTCTGAGACTATTACAAGCAACTGACACGAAGCTCCATATTGGAAATTAGAACGCATCTTTCCAGCAATTTGTATTGCTCCCTCTTGAAAGCATTTGATGGAAGGGAGCATGGGTTCAGTCCTCTTTGACCTGCTTTCTCTTAATTCACTGTTTGTGCTTTTCTTCAGGCACACCTTTCCTAAGGGCTGTGCCTCTATTTAAAGGAATGTCTACCATTGCATTCAGTAGGAGAACAGCAACACTTCCTTTTTTTGTGTTCTTTACTTTGTTGTGACCTATGGCAGTCACATATTACATTATTTTCTTTCACTGCAGGTTAAACTTCTAAAATCCAGGACTCTCTGGTTCGGCAATATCCATGGGAGGACTACAGATGTTACTAGAACACAGAGATCCATCTGGACATGTTCAGGGGCTGGGCTATCAGTGGGGAGTGCATCCCCAGCAGCAGAAGGGCTGGTGGTGGAGAGCACAGCCCAGGCCAGGAGTGCAACCCTGGCTGGGATGAAGGTAGCAGGGCCAGGGTCTGGGAGGGCAGCTTTGGCTGGCAGGAGCTGGGAGTACAACCCCAGCCAGGGCACAGCAGGAAGAGCAACCCTGCCCAGGTTGGAGGCAGCAGTGCCACCCAGGCTGGCTCAGGGGGAAGTGGAGCCCTGGCCTGGCCAGAGGCATCAGGGCTGTTGGTCAGGAGAACAGCCTGAACTGGCAACCCCAGTGGTGAGAACACAATCCTGGCCCCTGGCGGTAGCTCAGTCCTGGTAGGGCCTGTGGTGGGGAGCAGAGCCAGGAAGGGAGCCTTGAGCTCTCCTGGTCTGGCAAACTTCATGGTTTGGGACTACTCAGGTCCCAAGTATGTCACACCAGGGAAGTCCTACCTGTATATGTTATGCTGTGGATGAGATGATTAGTGCTGTAGTACTAATTAAGTAGTTAGTGAACAGGAACATGATGGCCACAGATACTCACACTTAAGTAGAGCTATTCAGCTTCTCTACCATCCATTTCTAGTGAAATCCATCAGTCTTACCTTGTGTGGCTTCATTTAAGCAAGTTTCACTGTGCAAAATCAGTTTTAATTTAAACATTTTATGTCTCTAGTTGAATTTTTCAGTTGATTTTTGGGTGAATGCTTTTTTAGAAAGTCACAAATTGTCAGGCAAATTCAACAAGTTTTTTTTTTTCCCACGGACAGTGTGGACCACATTACAGTGTGGTCAGGCCTAATAAAACTTCTGTATGCAATAAAATCACCTTTTCCTAAACTGAATAGTAATTCATTCTGATAGTGTCTCCATTTCTGGAACTCTTGGGCAGAGACTGACAAGTAAAGCTAATTTTGGTCATGGTTTTCTGATTAGTAGCTATTAAACATAAGCTAACTCATACTACCTAAGGCATGAGGGATACCTGTAAATATTTGGCTATCCAGTGCTAGGTATAGTCTTACTTTATTAAAACAGACACACCTAGTAGAGTTTTAACCTCATTAAAACAAGATACGTGCATTAGTTATACTCCTCACTTTACATACCATACCAATTTATACTGTGAGCCTGTATAATCTCATGACTTGAGACCTATATTCCTATTGAAGTCAATAGAACTGTAAAATTAAAGCACATGCCTAAAACTGAGCATGTGTATTAGTAGTTTTGAGAATAGGAATATACTGCTGAATTGAATAACTGGTTGGAAAACCATTCCCAGAGAGTTGTTATCAGTGGTTCACAGACAAGCTGCAAGGGCATATCAACCAGGGTCCTGCTGGGATCAGTTCTTGGTCTAGTTCTGTTTGATAACTTCCTGAATCACATAGAAGACATTTACAAAGTTTGTGAATGATGGAAAGCTGGAAAGTGTTGAAAGTGCTTTGAAGGATAAGATAAAAATTCAAAATCATCTGCACAAACTGGAAAAATGGTCTGAAGGATTTAAGATGAAATTCAATAAGACAAATAAAAAGCACTCCACTTAGGAAGAAACAAGTAGTTGCAAATGTGAACTCATTAATGAGACTTCACTGTTCAAGGAAATCTTGATGGCTGATGAATGGCTAGGAGATCATTCCTGTAACACTGTTGCGTTTGTGGATGTCTGTGTAAATACAAAAAGTTTCAGAGGGGTAGCTGAGTTAGTCTGTAACTGGGAAAACTTTAAAAAAACAACCAATAATCTAGCAGCACCTTAAAGACTAACAAAACATGTAGATGGTATCATGAGCTTTCGTGGGCACAACCCACTTCTTCAGATGATGCAGATGTCATCTGAAGAAGTGGGTTGTGCCCATGAAAGCTCACGATACCATCTGCATGTTTTGTGTGTAAATACAGTACAAAGCCTAACAATCTGACAAAAGCTTGTAGCTTGACATTAGCCTGACAGTATGAAAAGCATCCCAGATTGGTGGGTTTGTAGGGGTCAGTGGTCCTACAGTCCAGGTTGCACTCTGGGGTCTCTATTAGAACACCCCATAGACATAAAAGAAAAAGAGGAGTTAGTGGGTTACAGAGGGCCTGTAGGCAGTGCCATACTGCTGCTGGAATGATGCAGAGGGTGTGTGTTTTTTTAAGATTAGTCAAACTGAGGTCCTGAATATTAATGATGATAAAAGGTCTTAGATACTCTTTAAAAGTTGGATTGTTAACTTTAGTGTCCAGGTCAATTTTCAGTAAAGATTACTTAAATTACCCCTGTAGTTTCAACTGGATACGGTATTGTTCTTTATCTCCTACCCTAACTATTTTTAATATTACTTTTTTGTGTTAAATTGACCCTTGATTGTTAAAAAATAAAATTGGCTGGCAAAAATAATCAGTTTCTGAACATAAAACCTCAGGTAATTTGTTGAATGTGTAAGTGGAGACATTTGACTGAAGGTCACTGAACATTCAGGGCCTGATTTTTCAGACTTGGTGAGCAGTTGGATCCCCCAGTTGGTTTTAAATGGAACTGCAGTTGCTCAACATCTTTGAAAACTAGTTCCTTGCTGTATCTGAGCTAACCTTCTTCATGGTGATGCACTGGGCGATCATTGTGCAATGGCACCAATCATTTCTTCAATAGCTATAGTAATATTTCAGTCTTCTGACAGACTAATTTTTATTCTGTATGCTACACAGTCACGCGATTTGGCAGCTGGCAGTAGACATCAACTTACAAACTTTGGAAAAATATTGTATGCATATAAAGTTAGAGCCAGAATTTCTGTTCCTTTATAGTAGCAGAGGGGAGAACTCAGTCTAGAATCATTCCTTTGCAAGTCTCATCTCTCGTACAGTATATGGCTGTGGCTCTGAAAATGTAGGTATGGAGCTAGGAAACAGCAGCTCTTAACATCCTTGTGCCTGACTTGGAAGATCTTCAATATTCCCAGTCTTCTCTGGGCTCCTGAAGTACATTCCTCCCAGAGAATTAAAGAGGGAGCAGTCTCTGTATTCTTCTGAGCACAGGGGCTGCTTTTGTATCTTGTAGTTATATGGCTATGCAATCAGCAACAAAGAATCCTTTTTTGTCTTCCCTGCTGTGCTTTCACTCCACTTAGATAAAATAAAACAATTTATTTCAATACAATATGTATTTTTAGATAAATTTTACTGTAGAATTGCAGGCAGAAAAAATAATGGCTCATGAGAAAAAAATCCTGCTCCATCAGAGGGACCAAAAATATATAATAAATTACATTTTCAAAATTATAGTTCTCCAGCTAGAAATTGCCTTTAAAATGTATTCATAAAGAGTAATGGGTCAGCAAAGCCTAGTATTGTTATATACATTGTATGGATTATGCTGCCACATTTATTCGCTGTGAGGGATTGATTTCTCATGGCAAGTACTGTATATCTGTCATTTTAAAATTGAGTAACTTGAACAGTTCTGGTGAAAAATACACAGGACGCTTCCATATCTGAGCCGGCACTGTTTAGAAAATGTCATTAAGTCTTTAAGTAAAATCCAGGGAGGCAAAATACTCATTTAGAATTTATTTACTATGAAACATTTATCATTTCTTAGCAATTTTATATTGGGTGCTCTTATTTTATTTAAAAAAAAAAGGAAACTCTCACCTTTAACTCTGTTAGGTAGTTAGTCTAGTGTAGCAATTCAAAAAGATTTAAGTGAAGACATTTTGTACTTTCTTGAAAGCAGAAGTTAGATCAATATTTTTTTATCTCTGCATCAGTTCCATATGCAATCAACTGGCTATGCAAAAATTACAGCAGAAGACTAACCACAGACATTTTAATAGTCTCAGAAGTAGATGTCACCGCAAAAAAAATTATGTCTGTAACATATTTTCCTTTCTGATTAGTGCTAGATAAGACACATTGCAATTTATGTTTACATAGACTTAGCTGGGATTTACAGAATATCAAATTCCTGCATTTCATTCTGCTTTTTTCTAAAGTATTTTCTCCCATCTGTTGTCAAGTTAAATAGGCTGGCCTTTCATCCATGTGAGGGATGGCCTGTCTTTTAATACACTGGCACTTTTCAGGATTTCTTCAGAAATAAAAATATAAATGACAATATATGACTATGACACACACTTCTGATTTATTTGCAATAACAACCCAAATATGTCTATTTCCCCCTTTTCCTTTGACACCAACAGCCATTGACCTTAAAATCATCTCTCTGATGGACAGAGATATTTGATATTGACTTCAGACTTTCCTGGAGAAAAGAATGGATGATGAAAAATAAAGAGAAGCTTATAAGGAATATGATGCTTTGAAATCTTAAACCCCATTTTAAATTATCTTTAACTTAAATCCACTTCTAAGTGATACTTACTAAAAAGTATCACATCTAGTTTTGTGCTTGAAAGATGACTTTGCTCCTTACAAAGTATTTATCAATTATATCTTTCAAATATGTCAGGCAGATGAGAGCTTAGTCTCATAAAACAGTTCTAAGACCTTTCAGGTCTTGGTAGAAATTGATTCTGCACTTTGGAGATATTATATCTTGTGAAACGTTGGGATACTTTCATCTGATAAGCAGTTTTCAGCCAAATCATTTTCGAAACATTGTACTTGATTTGTATAGGCTAAGGAAGAATGCAAGTTTAATCTTTATTTTTTATATATTTGTAGTAACCTAACTTGTTTTAAGTCCTGTCTTCAATTCAATAATTTAAATAAACAATAAATAACAAAATTCTGTCCCTAAAAGCAGGCTTCCTTCTGCAGCTCCTAACCAGCAATTTACAGCATATTTCAATAGTGCATGATTTTTCACAAATTTCATTAGTACACCATTGATTGCTCATTTTTCAGCTCTCAAAACAATTTAACATAGTCTCTTTCATGCAGAGAATAACATATTCATATTATTTGATTTTTGATGAAACCAAATGACCCTTTAAATTTGCAATGGGGTTCTTTAATTTTGCATGAGTTTCTTTACTGCTGTTCATTTAATTTTCTGTTTCCATTAACCATCTGCAAGCATTCGACTCTGTGACAATTATTCAGCTGTTCTACATCATGACTGACATATTTTATAAACGTTTAAAAGAAAAAGAGAGCAAGAAAAGGATAAAAAAAAATCAACCAAACAAAAAAGTCATGGTTCAGAATCATGTATTTTCCATACAGCTGAGACATCTGAATAGTAATTATTGGTCCAATTGTAAATCTACCCTAATTGCATTTTGTCTTCCTTTCTGATAAGCACTTCATGATGATGATGATTACTCCAGCTAAACGATGCTTGCTCTTTGAATGTTTCCCCACACTGATGGCCAGGGGGTTCTGCA
Organism: Rafetus swinhoei; assembly: GCA_019425775.1. Classification (NCBI taxonomy): domain Eukaryota; kingdom Metazoa; phylum Chordata; order Testudines; family Trionychidae; genus Rafetus; species Rafetus swinhoei. Next base: position 66,034,058 of record CM033427.1, read on the forward strand.
GATAAAAGACTATTCAAGCAAGACTCAAAGACAAGGTGGGTAAGATAATATCCTTGATTGTTGTTGGAGGAGACAAGCTTTCAAGCTTCACAGTGGTCTTCTTCACATCTGGAAAAGATAGCCAGAGTGCATAAAAATACAAACAGGCAAAACTGCTCATTTCTGCCTCTGTTAATTCAGCCACAATTTTTCAAGTGAGAAAGAATACCAGTTTATATGCCTTCCGTGTCCACGCCTGGCTTCCGCCTGATGATAGAGGGTGTTCATTAGAAAACACTTTAATTAACCAACATAACTGAAAGGCCATGTGAGGGTAATCAGTGCTGATAAACTAGGTCCCATCTCTGCACAAATTAAGAAAGCTGGGTTTTTTGTCTATTTTTGAAAGCCCTCACTTAAAAAGATTGATTTACTTTTTCTTTGTCCTATGAGTATATTTAACCATGATAATTTATATTTAATTTTTGCCTTTTTGCTGTTGAGTTTGGATGAGGAAAATATTCAGAGTGTAACTTTTAAGTAACAGCATCAGGAAAGAGAGTTAATATGTTGGCATAAATCTCTATATTCTGTGGCATGCCAATTAAACTAGATGTCTGTCATAAACTCAAATCTACACATGGAATCAAAAGACTGTATAATGCAAAGGTTCTTATGCCTATGTCACATCAGTCTCAGTTTTAAAAGCTCAATGAAGGCTTTGACAGAAATACAGAAATAATGCTGTCTTAAATGACATACATTACACTTTCTAAAAAAATGGGCAATTAAGAGAAGGCATTTTTAAAATAAGAGACAAACTTTTAGTCATTTTCCTGCAGATCCTGCAGTTTTTCTTTTGGCAAGGATTGAGTATGGGTAAAGAGTCAATACCTTGAAATAAAATGACTCGTGCCAAAGCTATGACATGAAAATATGGCAAAACTCCCTTGAGGTCAAGAACAAATTTGTGGACTGATTTTTTTTTCAAAGTTCCTGCTTAAAGTTAATGGGAGTTTGGGTGCAGAAGTAATTGAGGCTCAAGCACATTAGCAATAAATCACTGAAATCGGAGTAACTTACAACAATAACAACATGAAAATGATATTGACAGATCAAGCACATGCTTTGTTCTTTCATGATTACTAGTTTTATCATGACAATAGTTGTGGGCAAAATGCACTGGATAAAATAACAATCAGACTGAATCATCACAGAAAATGAACACTTCTGAGGCTCCAGAATGTTCAGCAATACAATTTTTACCTTCCTCTAGACTTTCTAGTCCCAGTTGGAACTTGAAATAGGATTGCTATAACACCAGGAGACAGGAAATATTCCTCCTGCTCAGGGCTAGCCGGAAGATAATGAGGCAGTTACGAGGACAGTAAAGAGGAGTGAGTCACTCAAGTAACGTGTCTGGGACCATTGTGAGGCGCATACTGTTAAAAGTTCTTAGGGAATGCATCTTTGGAATCCATCAGGCATTGGAATCCTCAGAGCCTTAGCACTTGAATTCCCTATGTCAGCATTTCCCAAACTATGGGCCGCGGCCCGGTACCGGGCCATGGGAAAAAAATACCGGGCCTCCGCGTGGCTGCCGGGAGGGGAGCAGAGCGGGCTGGGAGGAGGTGTTTGTGTGGGGGAAACCGGCCGCCGGGAAGCAGGGTTGGGGTCAGCGGGGCTGTCCGGAGGAGATCGGGAGGAGAAACAGGGGAGAGAAGCAGGGCTGGTTGGGAGGAGTGGGGCTGGCTGGGTGAGATCGGTGGGGAGCGGGGGGGAACCAGCCGCTGGAAGCACGGCTAGACAGGGGCAGCAGGGATGGATGGGGAAGTTTGGGAGGAAAAGGGGGGGGGGAGAACGAATCGGACGGCGGGAATCGGGACTGACCCGGGCACATGCAGACCCAGGCACACGAGTGAGTCCGGTCCCGGGGATTCCATTTTGCCCCATACCTTCCCTTGAGTAGTTGCGAACTGCGCAGCTACGGACTGATACACCTAATAATAATAAAACTTAACGAATTAGAAAATACCGGACATTTTATATGTCCGGTATTTTCTCAATTTGTTTCCCGGACAGAACCCTCAAATACCGAACTGTCCGGTACAAAACCGGACACCTGGCAACCCTACCCCTCCTTGCAGGATACCCTACCCCCAATCTGCTCCTGTTCCCGCCTCCTAGAGTGCCCGTGCGGCACCGGGTCCCCCAAGCCCTGGCCCAGGCTGGGCAGAGGATGCAGCCGGGTGAAACACTGAAAATTTATTCATTTTTAATTATTTTTTTATATGCGTTTATATTTTTGGGATGCAAAAAACAGTACTGAAAAAAACCTGGTTCCTGCTAAAGTAAAAAGTTTGGGAAACCCTGGTCTAGCCAGCCTTCTATCCATCTTACAGTCCATTTATCCAATCCATATTCCCTTAACTTGCTGGCAAGAATATTGTGGGTGACCATATCAAAAGCTTTGCTAAAGCTGGCACTGGGGGCTTTGGGAGGACCAGAAACAACTTATTTGAATATTCATCATTTACTTAATGAATATGCAAATGAATGTTACCGGTCCTCCAAAAGCTCATGAATGGATTTACTGGTCCCCGTGTCAAAAAGTTTGGGAACCCCTGCCCTACGTCCCATGTCACAACCATAGTATCTCTAGTGTGAAGTTACTTAACAAGGATTATTTTAAGATAAGGTCTGGTACCACTCCACACAGAAGCTGAGATGAGAGGTAAACATCATGCATATAAAAGTTCGTGTTTTTGACAGTATTGTGCTTTCTTGGGATTTCATTTTGAATCCCCAAATAAAAACTTGTACCATGCATTTAAAAAAGTGCTATAATTCACTTGGGGCCTCATTCTTCTGAAGTCAATGGCAAACTACTCATTAAGCTCAAAAGGAGCAGGAACTGGAAAAAGATAAAAAGAAGCCTGGTGCAAGCATAGGAAGGCAATGGATTTGTGATTTTTTTTACCAAACTAAGCTTCAAGAACTGCAGAAAACCCTTAGCTAAACGTGGGCAAAGTTTCCATTTTGTAGCACCTGCTTGGTGTGGGATTTCTTTTGCAAAACATTCTTTGGGATCCATTCATGACTCATTCTTTAAGTTAATATTATTTGCCTCTCTTAAAATTGTTTCCTTTTTAGAATTGGTATTTTGCTATCTTAAATTTGTTAATTGAAATTGTATTTATTTGATTTGATTTTGGTTATTTAGCTTGCAAATTACAGCGGAAACTCTTCATCCAGTCTGAACAGGAGACAGTGCAATTTCATATCATATTTCCAAATCACTTTAATGTTATTGGTATTATCCTCCCTTGTGAGATAGATATGATAGTTTCACTCCCCTTCAGTGTACATCCTCTGCATATTATGAATTTGGTCTGTACTCTCACAGCTAAGGTTGAAAGTCAGCTAAGCACTATATTCAATGTGCTATGAATTAATAATGCATTCATTGCAGTCAGAAGTTAAAATCTTCATCTGTCTCCTAGGCAGTGTCTCCATTCAGTTGATGTCCATTTACTTATATATAAAGGCTTTTACAAGGATCAATAGGATATCCTGTCAGGATTTTGTGTAAGGGATAGCTCTCAGTTTTCTTAATTACCTGATTATGTCATATTCTTTACTTGAAAGGTTAATCAACATAAAAGATTACACCTTTGATTACCTCAATATGCTCTATGCTATATGCTTTTTTTAAAAAGACATTATTGGATGTAAAAATAGCAGCAAGACTAGCACTTTCCACTTGTAAATTACTTATCTATAATTTTCTCTTCCTTTTTAGTTTCAGTTTTTAAAGGGTCTGGAATTTTGGATACTTTGAAGTGGTTATAATGGCATAGAAAGCAAGTCATTGGTTCAAAGGTTCCAAAGTACTGATAACTGGTCAAACCTTGCCAAAGGGCCCAATCCTGAATCTAATTATTTCCATTGAGTTCCACATGGAATTTTTGCCCAAGGAGTACTGCAGATGGAGCTCTATGCTGGTTTGAATTTTGCAACGTTAAAATTTACACTCCCAACAATCTCCAAGTTGGAGAGTTTATACAATAATAAATAATGCATTACCTATATCAAGTTAGCTTACTATTATTAGTTTTTATTCAGCACCACAGGTGTGCATAGTGCTTTCCAGAAACATAAGAAGGCAAGAACCCTGACCCTCAGGATTTTCCATTCAAGGCATAAGCCTGTGAAGTGCTGAGCATGTTCATCTCCCTGTGACTCCATCACCATAATGGATCAGGTCTTAAATTAGACATAACGTCGGGAGTAATGATGCACAAGACCTAGGCTGGAAAAGGGGAGGGTGAGAACTACAACAAAGATCTATGATTTCTTTTCTTTGTTAGTTCAGATTTTTTTTTTTAAGAAACTCCAGCATAACAGCAGATGTAAATTATAACCTTCCTTAGGGCAGAGACATGAAAAAACCCCTCAAGTTCTCCTCAATCACCTAAAAAACCCAAACCAAACCAAAACAAAAAGTTGCCATCACAACGGTGAGCCGTGAACCAGTGGCTTGATTAGCTACTGTTCAGGTAGATCACTCTCTTCCCTACAGAAGTTAAAACAAAGAAACATATGAATGGCCATACTGGGTCAACCCAAAGGTCCATCTAGCTCAGTATCCTGCCTTCTAACAGTGGACAATGATCAGATGCCCCAGAGGGAATGAACAGAATGGGATAATCATCAAGTGATCCCTCCCCTGTTGCCTATTTCCAGCTTCTGACAAACAGAGACTAGGGACACCATTCCTGTCCCATCCAGGGTAATAGCCATTGATGGATCAATCCCCAATGAATGTATCTAGCTCTTTTTTGAACCCTGTTAAATTCTTGGCCTTCACAACATCCTCTGGCAAGGAGTTCCACAGGTTCACACTACATTGTGTGAATACTTTCTTTTGTTTGTTTTAAACCTGCTACCTCTTAATTTCATTTGGTGGGCCCTTTACTTATTGTGTTATGGAAGCAAGTAAATAATTTTCCTTAATTACTTTCTCCACACCAGTCATGATTTTATAGACTAATATCATACCCTTCTTTAGTCTTCTCTTTTCTGAGTTGAAAAGTTCCAGTCCTATTTAACTCGCCTCATCTGGCAACTCTTCCATACCCTAGTCATTTTTGTTGCCCTTCATTGAACTTTTTCCAATGCCAAGATGTGTTTTTCGAGATGAGGTGACCATACCTCCGTGCACTATTCAAGATGTGGGCATACCATGGATTTATATTGAGGCAATAAGTATCTTTCTTCTTCTCTATCCCTTTTTTAAATAATTCCTAATATTACATTTGCTTTTTGACTGATGCTGCACATTGAGTGGATGTTTTCAGAGAGCTATCCATGATGACAACAAGATCTCTCTCTTTCTTGAGTGGTAACAGCTAATTTATTCCCCAGCATTTTATACTTATAGTTGGGAATATGTTTTCCAAAATGCATTATAGCCGGTCCCTGAGTTGCGAACGGTCAACTTATGACTGTTCACAGTTATAACCAAAGCTGTCGTAAATGGCGGACCCCGAGTTACGAATGCGATCCGTGCTTACAAACAGCATGGTCGCATGTAACTCTATGGGGTCTGACTTATGAACGAACCGAGTTACGACCAATTGCTTGGTCCGTAACAGGTTCGTAAGTCGGGAAGAGGCTGTACTTTGCATTTATCAATATTAAAATTCATTTGCCATTTTGTTGCCCAGTCTCCTAGTTTTTTTAGATCCTTTTGAAGCTCTTCATAGTCTGTTTTGGAATTAACTATCTTGAGCTATTTAACATCATCTGCAAATTTTGCCCCCTCACTGTTTACCCCTTTCTCCAGATCATTTATGAATATGTTGAATAGGTTTGGTCCCAGCTTGGACTTCGATGAAGCCTTCATTTCTCAATCTTGAGACTTGCTGCTGGGACCCAATCTAACAGTCTAGCAATTAGCCCCGGATATGCTTGAACTGCCCACAAAAACTTGCATCATACTGTAGCATTAGTCTCTTTCCTTATGATATTTCATAGATGTGTTCGTGTTTAAAATCAGTCTAATCTTGAAAATGAATAAATATGAATATCAGATCCTTACACTGTGAACGTGCATGACTGCAGGATTCTCCTTTGAAGTCAGACTTAGAGGATGAGGTTCTGAATTCAGCATGGTTCTCTTCTCTCATTCCTCAGAATCACAGCTCCCTTCCTGCCCTCCTGAGCTCAGCAGCCATCCACGACCTTCGGGAATTTTTCATTGCTGGACAAATCTTCCTGCTCAAATGACCTAAGTCTTGAAAGCTTCCCATTTAGATGCAAAATGAAAGCTGTCATGTCACATAAGTTACTTTGTAATAAGTGAAGTACTGGAAAGTATAAGTTTAAAGTAGTATTATTTGGTGTTTTTCTCAGGGCTGTCAAGTGATTAAAAATTTAATCAGGATTAACCACACAATTAAAAAAATTAATTGAGATTAATCACACTATTAATAATAATTTATTTAAATATTTGGATGTTTTCTACATTTTCAAATATATTGATTTCAATTACAACATTGCTTACTTTATATTTATTTTGATTATTAATATACTAGAGAGAAATAATTTTAAATTCACTTAATACCAGTACTGTTTTACAATTCCTTACCATGGAAGTTGAACTGCATACCAAACCCCCTCTGTATTAAAAAACCAAACAATGTAAATCTTTAGAGCCTAAGTCCACTCAGTCCTACTTCTTGTTCAGCTGATCACTCAGATAAACAAATTGTTTGCCAAGAAGACACTGCCCACTTCTTGTTTACAATGTCTCTTAAAAGTGAGAACAGACATTTATTCACATGATGTTGTAGCCATTGTTTCAATATATTTATATTCCAGATGTGTTAAAGATTCATGTGTTTCTTTGTGCTTCAACAATCATTCCAGAGGTTATGCTTGCTTACTGATGGGTTCTGCTTGATAATGCTGTAACATGAAATATATGGCAGAATGTGAGTAAAACAGAACAGGGGAAATACAATTTTCTCCTGACCAGTTCAGTCACAAATATAATTAATGCATTATTTTTGTAATAAGCACTGTCAGCATGGAAAGAAGTCGTCTTGAATGGTGGCTGAAGGAGCATACACATGTTTAGCATATCTGGCATGTAAACACCTTGCAATGCTGGCTTCAAAAATGCCACATGAATGTTTGTTTTCATTTTCTGGTGACATTGTAAACAAGAAGTGGACAGCATTATCTCCTGCAAATTGTTACCAGACTTGTTTGTCTTATTGACTAGCTGAACAAGAGGTAGGACTGAGTGGACTTATAGGCTCTAAAGCAGGGGTTCTCAAACTTTGTGATACCGCAACCCCGCTCTAGGTTGCTCACGACCTCCTGGGGGGTCGGGACCCACAGTTTGAGAAATGCGCCTCTAAAGCTTTACATTGTTTTGGTTTTGAGTGCAGCTATGCGACAAAACAAAATCTACATTTGTAAATTTAATTTTCATGTTAAAGAGATGGCACTACAGTACTTGTAAGAGCTGAACTGAAAAATATTATTTATTAATCATCTTTAGAGTAAAAATATGTGTAATATAATAAATATAAACTGAACACTGTACACTTTGTATTCTTTGTTGTAATAGAAATAAATAATTTGATGATGTAGAATCATATCAAAAAATATTTAATAAATTTCAGTTGGTATTCTGTTGTTTAACAGTGTGATTAACTGTGATTAATTTTTTCAGTTAACTGTGTGATTTAACAGCAATTAATTGATAGTTCCAGTTATTTTCTAAGAGGATTTTATAAATGATTTCCAAGGCAGTAAAAGAGCATGGAAATTACTCAAATGGCATCTCTGCACATCTAAAGGTTTTATAAAACCCTGTAGCAGCTAATTTCTTTGCATTCATATTTTCTAAAAGATGGATGCCCTTCTCCAGGTGTTCTGTATTTGCATCCTACTTATTGGATGTCTCATTGTAATTTATTTGTTTATTGATTAGGACACATTTTATTCCTGGCCATACTGAAGTAGTGTGTAAACAAACCCAATACAAAAATATATGTATGTTGAAGCCATGCATTGATTAGCATTTTTTTCATGCACAATGTTCATTTTTATGATACAAAAATATAGTCCAGCATATTTTTTTTTTCTACAATTTTAATGCAACATACAACAGAGAACACCAGTAATCAGACCTTTGTTTTATTTTACATTTTCAGTTAAGTGAAGAAAAACCCATAAAGGATCTTCTGAAAGTAGGGCTAATGGATTGTAAGCAATTGTACCGGTGATCAACTTAATTGTTTTACTCACATACCAAAAATAGACAGTCAGACAATTCAAGAGCTGTAGGTGCATATAATTTTTTAAAATAAAAATGCCAATGTCTTTTTGTATGTTAAAGAGTTAAAAATAAATATGAAGGCCATGGACACCTCAAATGTGATTCAGAGATCTAGTTGAGATATAAACCCACATTTTTGAATGTTTATGCAGACCTCTTGGCCCTGAGAAATGAAACTGGAAACTTGAGAGAAAAGACTTCCTAATATAATTCTCAGAACTCTATTTCTATTGAAGATGGAAACTCCACTGATATGCCATTTCCCATAAGTATTTTTGTATCTCTCAGTGTTTCCCTGGTAGAATTCTGATCTGCAATAATACATAAAGAAAGTCTGCCAAGTTGTGTGATTAAAGAGAGGAATGGAGGTAGACCCAATAATCGCAGTTCAACTCTCCATTCAGCATCATCCTCCTGGTAGCATAAATGAACACCTTGGCCATCACCAGGAGGAGGATGATAAGGATATCTCGTCACTTGGTGGTACCATGGATAGGTGTGCATAAAGCAGGAGAAATGGGGGAAAGTACAGCCAGAACCTGAGGAGAAGGTTCTAGAGGAGACAGAAAAAGGGCTGCAACCTGGTGCATTTGAGGTACATTTGTGTCAGGGTCTTGATAACACATCACAGAAGAGGCAAATATCAAGGAGAAAAGTGAACTGCACCAAGTACATGCCTATGCTCATGGTCTATGAAGAAGCCACCAACTAATATCTCCTGCAGGCCATGGGATCAGCGCGGAAAGCAGGCTGGCCCACCAGGACTCCTTATCCTGCACAGATGGTTATAGAGGTTATAGAGGACAGCCATTTGGTGACCAGGCAGGACACAAGGATGAGGAAATGGAAGATGTGGAACATGAGCACATACAGTTGATTCTGAGATGCAGTTTAAAAATAAACTCTCTGCAAGATGCACAACTGGCTCAGGTTATGGGGGGACAGAAGGAGGACTTATAGAGCAGAGACCTAATGATGTGATTCAGAAGTCCAGGAATGAAGTGTGGGCACGGAATACCCTCCCAAAGGACTCACTCAGGGAAAACTTGAGAGGCAGGCAGGAGTACATGCCAGGGGGTATAAGGCATACACCAACCAAGTGCCGGGGATCCACTGGTCATAGTACATGAGGTCTCTGATTCTGGTGGTGCCTGCCATAACAAACCACTGGCTCATTGTGGAGGACTCTGCCACATGCACACCATGCTGGGGATTGTGTAGCAGGGTCTCCAAGAGGAGATCTCTCCCCTCAGTGACTGCACCAGCTCTGAGGCTGGGAGGAGTTTCCTCTCAAATGGCAATAAAAGCTGCTGGTCTGTGGAGCCATCACAGGGGGAGGAGAAAGATGTGCACCGTGTTCCACATCAGAGTCTCTGCAGGGCATGGAGACAGAAGACATGGACTCAATGCAGAGGCAATGCATACTCTGTCCTTCTTCCCACAGGGACAGTCAGAAAACTTCACAACTAACATCTAGCGATGAGCAATGATAGCTGGGACTGGGTGTTGAGCTGGCACCAAATCATGGATAGGACCTGCTATCTGAGCACCAGCACAATCCCTTGGAAGTAAAAGCATTGAAGTATTATGTACACCTTTGAAGCTGCCTGGCACTCCAAAACATACCAGTTTTCCATCAGGAAGAGATTGGTGGTGAAGAGATAAATGCCCAGATACAGCAGCAGTCCTATGGGAGAGAGTTAATCTACCACCTGTCTCCCATCATCAAGCCAGCAATCTTGATCCAGCTGATCTGGGTTGAGGAGGCCATTGAGTAGATTGCCTGGCAGGTCTCCACCTGTGTCAGATCACCTTGGTCTTGGACCATGAGGAGCACATTGACAGGACTGCCTGCAACTCTGGCTTGCAGAGGTCTAACTCTGTCAACCTCCTACAGAGAAGATGAAGGAAATGCCAGTGTGCAGCTGGCTAGCCTTGAGGTACCCTTTGCCCAAATCTAACAGGCTTGGTCAGGATCCACTTAATACTTGAGAAATGTAAAGCATGTCCTGTTCTTTCTGGGGGGTGAAAACACAAGAAGAGCCTTCCTTTCAAATATGTCCCTTGTGAGCTAAGAAAACAAGCAGGGGGGCACAAGGAGAAAAACTGATTTTCCAATTTGTTTTCATACCTTGAATAAGTGATTCATATTGAGTTTGGTTGAGTTTTGAATGAGACTTCTTCTACCTGAATTGGATTTGTCCTAATTATATAGTTTGGTCACAGTAGAATGAGGGTGCCATTCTAGAGAATTACTTAAATTGTATCTGTCTCACTAATTTTGTTTTAAAATATCTCATTAAGGGACTAATCCTTCTTCTGTTTCAGTAACAAGAAATCTTTTGTATATGAGAGGTTCTTTTTTTGTCTCTCTGCTCTCTTTTTTTATGTCTGGGTGAAATTCAACTCAACTTCAGACCACAGTGTAAGTGAGGGTAACAGCTCTGAAATGACTGAGGTGTGATCAGTCATTGAAGTTGCATGCCAGACACATTAAGTTGGCCCTGAAAACTTAATATGTTAAATTCTAGTAACTTTCATATAGCAGAAGTTGTTCTGAGTAATAGCTGGATTTCATTTTATCAGAATTATTTTTATTTTGCTCATTAATTTTTGACACTGCTATATAACTTGGCTAACATGAGGAGTTAAATACTCCTAACATTAGGAGTATGTAAGCTGCTATTTTACCTGTGGGTGCCAATGTGCTTTACCAAGTGAGGTTTGCAGTACCATTTAATGACAATAATCTCACATAAACACTCTGGATATAGCTGTTATCAAGAACAGCTTCTCGGTGCCTCTTCTGTTTGTTAGCATAAACATAAGAAAAAGGCTGATCATTTGTAAGTATCAAACTCATTGGCTAGGTCTACACTGGCGGGTTCTTGCGCAAGTACGGCCGTTCTTGCATGAGAACCCGCAGAGCGTCCACACTGCCTGCCCACTCTTACACAAGGAAATTTACAGTATGGCGTGGTAAGAGGGTGTCTTGCACAAGAGCTACACTCTTTCCTAACAGGTATAAGCTCTCTTGCACAAGCGCTCTTGCTCAAGAGGACAGTGTGGACGCGTGGCAAAGACTTCTTGCACAAGAACTGGCCTCCGGGGAAAAAAACACAGGTGGCCTCTCTGACACTCCGTACACGTAATCAACGCTCGCTGGTTCCCCCAGCTGGCCTCCCCTTAAAGGCACAGGCACCCAGTGAAGCCACGTGCCACGTGCATCCTGGGTAGCAGCCAGGGGAAGGGATGGCGGCTGCCCAGCCACCACGTTGTCCCACAGGCCCCACCCAGGAGCCACCCCAGAGCACCCAGCAGGCTCCCAGGGGCACCAAGTGGTGGGCTCCATGCTGGGGCACCGCCGAGGTCAAGGCCCTCCAGAACCCCAAGTCCAGGAGGCGGAATGCGGACATCTTTGCCCGGATGGCCCAGGCGCTGGCCGCAGAGGGACACCCGGCCCGGACCCTGGAACAGGTCCAGGCCAAGGTGAAAGACCTGTGGCTCACCTACGTGTGGGCCAGCGAGCGTGGGGTGGCAGAGCCACTGCTTGCCCCCACTATCATCACCTGCACAGGGTCCTGGGGGACATGGGGGCTGAGGCCCTGCAGTGTTCCAGCCACTGGAACCGGAGGAGGAGGAGGGCAACTGGTCCATTGAGGAGGAGGAGGCAGAGGATGGCAGCCAGAACCCACCAGCCTGGCCCAGCAGCCAGGATGTGTCCCAGGCCTCCTCGGAGGCTGGCGAGGGATCTTCTGGTGAGTGTCGCGGCTGCCACGTGCAAGTGTGCAGGGGGACCACAGGGTGGGGAAGAGGGAGTGGCACATAGCACAGCATGGCCGCATGCTGCGCAGAGGCACGCAGCATGTGCAACCTTCTTCAGCCAGACCGACTGGCACACGGACGCGGCAGCCAGCCCCAGCACATGCTTGGAACCCCAGGGGTCATGCACAAACCGCCTGGGGAGGTGGGGGGAGGTCTGGCCAGGAGCAGCCCAGCCCCAAGGGCACAGGCCTGACCCCACACAGCCCAAAGGGTGCTGCACACAGCACACATCCATGGCCACCTTTGGGACAAAGTAGCTGCCCCAGAGAAAGGCACAACAGGCCCCCCACAGCACATACAACCTCCCAGGGGGCCACGGGCCACCTCAGGCCACCCCGCTGTCCCCAGGGGAATCCCCCCATGCCAGCCACACCTGTCCCCAGGCGTCGTGGCACTTGAGGTGCTGGGAGGAGGGCACGGGGTGCCCAGAACACCATGGGGCTGGCCTCACTGACCATCTTGCTGTCATCTGCTTCCCCTGAAGCGGGACCCCCTGCCAATGAGGGACCTTCCAGCCCCATTCTGCTGGCGCTGAGGAGCCAGGGCCTGTCGCAGTGCTCCTGGGACCGCCACCACCTGCTCCGCCGCCACATCTGCGCGATTGAGTGCATTGAGCGCTTACTCGCTGCAAAGATTCGTGCCGACGAGGAGTGGCAGGAGCAGATGTGTGGCCAGTGTGTATAGCGCTGCGACCGCGTGTATGCCCTCCTGGGCACAATTGCAGAGTGCATGGGCCCTGCGCCACAGTACAGCGCGGCCGGGCCTCCTCCTGTCCCCTGCCCCGCTGTGCCCAGCCCTCCTCCTGCTTCCCCCCTGCCATGGCCATGCCCCAATCCACGGCCCCCCAACCTCGGCACCTCCTGGTGCAGCCTGCCCCGACCCGGCACGAGGGGCACCACCGCCCCCGCATCCATGGGGGTGGGAGAGGCCTCCCCTCCCACCCATGAGGCCCTCCCAGTTAAGAGCCCCATCCTCCCCCCTTCCAGTTAAGAGCCCCCTCCTCTCCCCTCCCCACAGTCCACTCCCTTCCCCTTGTAAATAAAAGTGAATGATATTTATTGGGATATTTATTCCCCTTGTTAACTCAGTGCATGATATTTATTGGGAGGTGAGAGAAGAGTGGCAGGAAGGGGTGGTGATGAGAGTAGGAAATGGGGTCATGAGGGGAGACCGGCGGTCAGAGGTGTAGGCATGGCCTACTGTTGGGCCTGGTCCAGCAGCACCCGGAGGGCTTCCCAGAGCCACATGCCGTCGTGGCTGGCCTTCTGGGTGGCAGCTGTCTGAGGCTGCTGGTAGGCCTGGCCCTCACCTTGGATCCACCCTGGGAGGAAGGCCTCCCCCTTCCACTCAATAATATTATGCAGCATGCAACATGCTGAGATGACCTCCGGGATGTGCTGCACCCCCATGTCCAGGAGGCCCAGAAGGCACCTAAAGTGTGCCTTCAGATGCCCAAAGGCACACTCCACGGGGTTGCTGACCCGGTCCAGGTGGGCATTGAAGGTGGCGTGGCTGCGGTCCAGTTGGCCCGTGTACGGCCGCATGAGCCAGGCCATCGGGGGTAGGCTGCATACCCCATGATGCAGACCGGCGTCCTGACGGCCCTGACGGTGAAGTCCCACTGAGGGAAAAAAGTCCCTGCCTCCAGCCTGTGGCACAGGCCTGACTACCTGAAGATGCGAGTGCTGTGGGCCAGACCACCCCACATAAATGTTCTGGAACCGGCCCTGGTGGTCCATGAGGGCCTGGAGCACCACTGAGCAATAGCCCTTCCGGTTGATGAACCGGGCCGCTCAGTGCTCTGGTGCCCGGATGGGGATGTGGGTCCCATCCACGGCTCCACCACAGCTCGGGAATCCCAGGGTGGCGAAGCCGGCAAGGGTGGCATCCAGGTCACGGGGGCGGATGACCTTCTGGAGCAGCACGTCATTGATGGTGCGAACGACCTGCAGAGGGGCATATGGGAGCACAGGGGACTCATGGAATGAGACATGGTGGGTACATGGGCCCTGGGGGTGTATCCGCTCCCCTTGGATGCTCCCTCCCCACAGGCACGCCAGGGTCCCCTCCCCTACGAGTTTCCCCCCCCCATCGGCAGGGCTATGTGAGGGAGGAATGGCATGACCCCCCACAGGCCCCCCCTGGCCTAGCCCCATGGTCCCCCGAGGGCCTTACCTGCTGGACGACCACACCGACAGTGGACCTGCCCACCCCGAACTGGTTCACCATGGAGCAGTAGCTGTCCGGTGTAGCCAATTTCCAGAGGGCGATCGCGACCCTCTTGTCCACAGGGATGGTGGGGTGCATCTTGTCCTGCCTCCAGAGCGCAGGGGCAAGCCAGCTGCAGAGCTCATGGAATGTCCCCCTGCGCATCCGGAAGTTCTGCACCGAGTGCTGGTCGCCCCATTGTCCCAGCCCCAGGTGCTCCCACCAGTCCCCACTGGTGTTGTGGCTCCACAGGCGCCTGTCGGTGGTGGGGTGGGGGGTGCCCGAGCACAGCTGTGGCATCGATGATGAGAGCCTGCAGGTGCTGCCCCATCTCCAGCTCCCGCTGGAGCAGCGTGGCTCCCTGGTGCAGCTGCTCCACGGCCTCGGTGATGGCTGTGAGGGGACACTGCTGGCCGGGGTCCTCCTCCGGCTCCATGGCTGTAACGGGGGGGAGGGGCGAGGGTGCCCAGGGGCACTTGCCGGGGGCTGAGGTGGCCGGCGCGGGCTGTGGCTCTGAGTCCCTCAAAGACGTGCCTAAGCACACAGCCACAGGGAAACGGCTGTCCAGGGGTCCCTTTAAGCGCGTTTCCCAGTGGGGTCCTGCGCATGCCACAGATGCTGCTGGTGACCTCTTGCCATGGCCCGAAGTGGTTCCAGGGCCAAGTTCTTGCATAAGGGCATCCCGCCAGTGTAGATGCGTTCTTGCGCAAGAACTCTGCGTTCTTGCGCTGCGCTTCTGGCCAGGGTGGACGCTCTCTTTGCACAAGATCCCGCCAGTGTAGACATAGCCATTATGTTCATTCATAAAGGACCTAAACATGAAAAACAACTTAAAACCCCCAAATAAACTGGCATAACAGAACAATCCTACTTCAAAGAGTCTTCAAAACTAATAAAGATTAGAAACCTTTATAACCTAGAGATGCACAGGATAAAATGGCACATGCCATGAAGAATAATGAAAATTCGAGTGTGATTTGAAGAACTAAGAGGACAAAATGTAGAAAAGCCTGTAGCAAATTTTTGAAGACTAATTAAATACATTGTTTATTTCAATGATCCCTTTAATATACAAAGGTGAAACTTATTAGTGAATACAATTAAAACAGTGGTTAATATAAAAGAAGTTTGGTTCAGAGCTTTGCCAAAAAGTAAATGTAGCTTATTGTTGTACATTTTCAGACTACAAATAATTTGGGATAACCTGTGGAACTAAGCCTCACTAATTATGCTCCTGTGAAATTTGTGCATCCAACGAGTACCCAAATTGTCCTCTTCATTCTCCTGAATAATGTGAATCCAACTCATCTGGGATTAAACTAGATATGGGTAGAAGCGAAGGGGGAGGGAGAAATTCTGGCTAACTGCCAGGCCTTCTTTGAGTGTACTATGGAACTGGGATGGTGAAACATTTTCTATCTATGAGTACTATATCCTTCAAACTGCATTTAGAATGTAAAGTAATAGAATGGTGACCCAGGTAACATTATCTTACTCTGAAGCTCTCATGAAGGAGACTAGGAGTAGCAGTCAGTGGGGTTTGACTCTTTAAGGAAGAAGTACCAAAGCTTGCCACAAACCAATGGTGAGATATTTGGGTTCCCAGATTTTTCAGGGGTTCCCCCAAATCTCAAGATATGGAGTCCAATCCATAGTTTCCCTTCTGGTAATGCAAGGGTAAAATTCCATCACCCTACCCCAGTGGTCTCCAACCTTTTTACACCCAAGATCACTTTTTAAATCTCAGAACAGGTGAAGATCTACTGCCCCGCCCCTTCCTTGAAGCCCCACCCCTTCCTTGAGGCCCTGCCCTCTCTATTCTCCTCCTGTCCATCACTTGCTATCCCCAGCCCTTACTTACACACTCTGATAAACAGTTTATTTTTAAATTATGCAATATATAAAATTAAAATCACGTGTTTATAGTTATGAAATAAATGGTCTGTTTTTTATTCATGCTATTTAAATCTAAAATGAAGCATTTATAATTATACATTTTGTGGGGACAGAGTTCTGCAGCTGGGGGCAGGGGAGAGGGAACAGGGTGCTGGGAGGGCAGAGGACAGGTTTCTGCAGCAGGGGACAGGGTGACAGTGGGGACAGAGTTCGAGGAGTGGGGATGGGAATGGGGACAGAGTTCTGTAGCTGGGGACAGGGGAGTGGGGACAGAGTTCGGGGAGTGGGGATGGTAATGGGGAAAGAGTTCTGTAGCTGGGGACAGGAGAGTGGGGACAGAATTTGGGGAGTGGGAACGGGAATGGGGACAGAGTTCTATAGCTGGGGACAGGGGAGTGGGGACAGAGTTCTGTGGCTCGGGACAGGGGAGTGGGGTCTGGGGAGTGGGGAGCGGGAGTGGGACTGGGGGCGGGGTGCCAGTGGCAGCAGAGAGTCCCCTGCATCTGCCTCCTCCCAGGATTCTCCCCGAGGGAAGCCAGCACGTGCCTCCTCCAGGCCCGACTCCCCTCCCCCTACCCCCACGGTACAGGGAAACCTCGCGCATGCCTGCCCCGGGGCCAAACCCCCACGGCGGGGCCAAACCCCCTCTCCCGCGGTGCAGTGCGGCGCGGCCAACCCCCTCCCGCAGCACGGCCAACCCCCGCGGGTGCCTGCACCCGGGGCCAAATCCCCCTCCCGCAGCGCGGCCCGGCCAACCCCTTCCCCTCCCGCAGCGTGGCCAAACCCCCGCGGGTGCCTGCCCCGGGCCAAACCCTGGGGCCAAACTCCGGGGCCGACCCCCGCTCCCGCGGTGCAGGGAAACCCCTGCGCTCGACTCACCCCTCCGGCGCCGGCGGCGCAGGGAAGCCGCCGCACTCCTCCTCCAGGGCTGATGCTCCTTCCCCCAGCACACAACAGAGCTGTGGGAGGGGAGCAGCTCACGCACTTCCGGAACCCCCGGAAGTGACGCGGGCTTCAGACAGGACTTCTGTCCACCCCACGGGAAGCCGGCACTACACTAGAGGTAGGTAGTGGGGCTTCTTGGGGAAATGGGGGATGGGAGGCCCGAACGCCTCGCGATCGACTGGTCGATCGCGATCAACGGGTTGGTGACCATGGCCCTACCCCATGCACAAACACACACACAAAGTGATTAGTATCAAAATGTGTGAGCTCAACTTTGTGAATCCTTATGTCCTCTATCCTCATAAAGGGGACTAATTTTACTATATACTTTAAAAATGTGTGTTTGTCTGTCCAAATGTGAGTCCATTTGTTCAAGAACTCCTCCTAAACAGTAAAAGCTAGGATCACCACATTTGGCAGCTTCCTCTAATTCTAACTTAAAGCAAAGATAGGGTGTGGTTGTGCCAGGACAATTAGATATGCCTGGAATGTGATTGTTTCTCATAAAATGGAAAGAGGGTTTGGTAGACGGGAGTTATTCTCTGGAATGATCACAGGGGGAAGCAAGGAACCAGCACTGGGTACTGGGTCAGCTATAACACCATTGGGCTAGAAGGGAGCAGAGTGGAGAGGGGAAAAGCTAATCTACTATGTATTTCAGAGAGTTTGTCTGCATACTGCGTATCTCATTCCTATCCCCAATTCAGAAAAATGATTTAAATGAAGAAAAACAAAACTTATCTGAGTTAAGGACCTGATAACCTCAGCCACAAACAGGGCACTATAGGCTTCTGACAGGCTAAATTCAGACCATTATTCTGTGAGTGGGGGGTTGTATAGAGCCCTCCTGAGCCTGTCCACTGCCATATGCAGCAATGGGGAGAAGGGATGGACTCTAATGTGCTAAAAAAAGCACCTATGGCTGGCCACTTCAGAAGGAAGGAATGGTATGGGGGAGAGAAAGCAAGCAAGAAAGAATCCTTGTGCTGATTGATTAATTTGTGGTGTGTGGTTTGAATGAAAGTTGGCAGAAATAAGAAAAAAATAGCCTTGTCTATACTAAGCCAACTTTTTCCTTTAGAACATATTACCCATTATGACAGACTGCTGGCCAAGCCAGAGCTGTGCCACTACAGCCTGACTGAGAAGGCCAATTACAGCCAGTTGAGTAAGTCCAGGCCTGAAGGGCTAATGGAAGCAGCTGTGTGCCTCATTAGTCAGAAGGCTATATAAGGCAGCCAGTGGGGAAGTGAAAGGGGAGGGTGAGGAGCCAGGATATGGCTGTGTATGTGGCCAAGCCTGAAGGAGAGGGTGTATGAGTTTGCTGTGAACAAAAGCTCTGTAAATAGAAGGTGGTGGGAAATTGACACTGACAATAAAAGGCATGGGTGACTGCACCACAATGGGTGTCTCATTGATTTGTGACCCAAGAAGGGGTCCCAAGGCAAGGGGCCTGGTCGAGGATCTTGCCATATCATAGATAACAAACACTGCATAGTACTAATGACCTAATAAGACTTCTTTTCATATGTGAAGTTACACTTCATGTCATGTATGTAAAGTTATAAGATGTCCCTGTATGCTGTTCCACACTCCAGAACCCAAACAGCAGTTGGTAAACTGGTCTGCCATAAACAAAGGAATAGATGCTTTGCTTAATTTGCTTTAAGTAGTAAACAGAGTTATCAAGCAGGGAAGGAAACAAAGTTCAAACAGATGGAAAAAAAGGCAGCAGGGAACATCCTACCTCTTTCTTTCCTAGTGCCCAGCTGGAAATGTTTTTCAAGATAGTTGAAAAATGATAAAATGATAAAAAGGAGGGACAAACACCTGGAGGTACTCCCCCCAGACTCTTTCTCTCCCCTTTGTATTCACTGAACCTGAAGGGATAAAGGAAGCAGTTGTTAGACTCTGGGGGAGAAGTCCTTACATGAGTTTTTGGTCAGGAATCTGCTGGAGCATGAAGAGAGAAACTTTGCTTAAATCTAATACAGTTTGTTAAATTAGGCATTAGTAAATGTGTTATCTTTAGTTTTCTTATAACATTTCTAACTTTTATGCCTCATTACTTGTACTCACTGAAACTCACTTAAAATCTATCTCTTTGTAGTTAATAAACTTGTTTTACACTTTTATCTAATCCAGTTTGTTTAAATTAAAGCTTATGATTAACTGTTTGAGATAATAAACTGGCATATTATTCCCTTAAATGAATAATGGACTTAAAATATTTGTACTATCTAGGATAGGTCTGGGCATTGCAGAACATACATTTCTGGGGGAAGTCCAAGACTGGGAGTATGGTGGGGTCATCCTGCAGCATTAGCCATGCCTATGAAAGCTACAATGTAACCCAAGTGTGATTGGCAGGCTGCAGTTACACAAAAACACTCAGGCCTGGTCTACACTACAGTGAGAGGTCAAATTAAGATACACAGCTCTAGCTACATTAATTAATCTCTTTAACTGCGTTTCCTCGCCATCCACACAGCGGAAGAATGACAGGAGGAAATGATCCCATCAGCTTCCCTCACTCCTCATAAGAGGCAGAGTACCATCACTGGTCAGAGCTGCCCTCAGCATTTCTTTTTGTAGGTCAATACTAGACATGCTAAATTGAACACCTGGAGATGGACCTCTGGAGTGTCGATCTGCTGTAAGTATGGATGTGGCCTCAGGGTGTCACATGCATACAGAAAGGCTGTTTGTGTACAGCCCCTAGCAAGGTACTATAAGGCACCCTAAGTTTTAGGGCAGAAGTGACAATATCCTGTTGATCTAGACAGTACCTGAATATGTTACAATAGTGATATACTTTGTACACACAGGAAAGTACAGTATAAGTAGGGTTCAACATAACTCTGAATAGACTTATTGAATTTTGACCACAATATTATTTCAACATATTTTTTTAGAGACTGAACTTAAATCCACAGTTATCTTTTTTTTTTTTTTTTTTGCTGTGATTCAACCTAAACAATTATGCTGATCCAGTTCATTTTATAATACATCTGGATTTCAAGGGAAATACACTTTCTGTCAGAATAACATCATTTCTGCTTCCTTTCTCAGTACAAAAAATGAGTTGAGTCCCAAGGAGGAAATATGCTCTTTCACTTGAATTGGCATGGATATTTCCTCCTGTAAATTGCACTTGTCTACCTCTTTCTTCTGATTACTTTTTAAATTGACTATTGTTTTTCCCCACATAAATGAGATGACAATGGCATTTGAATAGAGGGGAAAAGTAGATGTTAGTGCAATTGATTATTTTTCCTTATTTGAAGACTGAAAGTGTACACAGGTAAGTTGTAAAAAGAGTGTTCTCACACTTTAACACATTCTTAACTGATAATGGTGCATGCTGGGGTGTAGGAGTTTCCCTTTTTCTAATTACTTACGCTATTGGACAAGTCTTGAATTTCTTACTCAGCCAACATTCCCATTGACTGGAAAAGGACACTGATTATAGGAAATATAGAGTCTGATGCAACAAAGCATTTAAGCACATAGTTAATTTCAGGCATGTGAGGAGTCCCATTAGAATCAATGTAGCTACTCCTGGGTTTAAAGTTAAGCATATGAAGTTCTTTGCTGGATTGGGACATAATATGTATGCAGAAGGAAAACATTTCTGCCTGTGTCAGAGAAAAGAACATGATCCTTTTTATTTAAAACCAGGAAAACAAAACAGAAGGAAAATGCATAAATTTTAATGTAAATTGCATTCAGGTTTGGGTTGTGTGTGACAGAAATGTCCCTTTTTCTGAATAGAAGGTTTACAAAAAGCCTCCTTAATCCAGTGTATTCTAGCTAACTCTACCTACCACTAATATTTTATATTTCTGAAAGAAAGTCACTTGAAACTAAAAATTCCACTATGTTTTAGTAATTCCCTTGTCAGAGAGTGGGATGAAATATGTTGGTCCTCAAAATTCTGTTTCGGTCTATAAATTTTGTATATAAAGTGATGGTAGGAAATGGCATAGATTTCAATAACTTTAAAAGCCACTCTTCCATTATCTGAACAAACTGCCAGTCTGATGGGCATTGAATAAGCATGTTTACCTGTGATTTTATGAAAAAAAAAGTATCATTTTAAAGGAAAATGAAGATCCATGAGTCATGAACAGGATTATTACTGTTCAAATAGTGTATCGTAGAAATGGATCATCAAACTAGCAAGTAATTTTTTGCTTTCCAGATTAAGGAAAGAATGTGATTTTTCTTTTATGAACAGCAAAGATACATCATATTTAATCAAGTGTCATGGCAAAGAAATCAATCAAGTCACTAATAGTAATCTGATTATTTTTCAAGTAAGTGTAGACACAAGTTGTTTGCTTGCTGTTGCTACACAATCTACTCTTTTAAGGTAAAATGAACTTTTTTGAAGAGTTCAGGTTTTCAAAATTACCATACTTCACTCTAGCCATTATTTTATAAGTGGCACCTTCTAGCTATTCACACTGTAATATTCAAGAATTGCACCATTATTAGGCACTAATATAATAAAATTAGCACATTGAACTAAGAGTTACCATGGCTATCATCTTTTGTTCCCCCAGTGATGTCTGACTGTGCCCCTTTGCAAGATCTTATAGTGAAAAATTCAAACATTTATAAAAGACAGTTGAACTCTTTAATTACAACTTAGCTGGTGCTACTAAAATAAACTACCTATGTATACCACCTGTGATTTCACTTAAATTTAAAAATAGGTTCAGGCCAAAACTTGACATCGAACATTTCATTTGGAAGACCTAGACATGACGAAACTAATCTCAGTTTTCCCTTTTTCTAAAGTACATATCTAACCTTTATTAATTAGTTTGCTGTAGTACCCAGCACCCCACTGATGTAACGAGACCCCATTGTGAGAGATGCTGAACAAACATTGGCCTTTCTTGCCTTGTTTCTAAAATGAGGTTATTGATTATCTCTTACCCCAGAAAGGGATTGTGATTATTAATTAGTTAATTATGTGGGTAACAGAAGGGCTAAAATTCACTGGAATGCTCCCTTCCCAGAAGCTGGGGTACAAATATTTTGAAATCCTCAGCTTTTTAGGCACCATTTTTCCTAGTCCTCATGTTAGCGCTCAGAGAGAAGGCGGGAGGTATAAACCAGCAAAATTGCACTTCCTACCTTGCTCCATACCCATTATTGCCAGCCCAGATGTTTAAAAATCATGAGATTATGTAAAAATAATAATTTGGTTTTCTTTTTATTTGCCTTCTGCTTTCTTGAGCCTTCAGAATGCACTAGAGTCACATTCTGAAGCTTTCTCCACAGCTGCAGGGGCTAGAAACTTACATTTCCTTTAAATATGAAATTATCCCATACCAATTAATGACAGTAACAGGGACTTTAAGGAACAAAACAATCATGAGGCTGGTGACAAAATCATGAGTGTTGGCAACACTTTTGCATCCCTATTCTCCTGGAAACACATAGGCTGCGTCTAGACTGGCACGATTTCGCGCAAATACTTTTAACTGAAAAGTTTTTCCGTTAAAAGTATTTGCGCAAGAGAGCGTCTAGACTGGCATGTGCCTTTGCGCAAAAGATTTGCTTTTGCGCAAAAGCATCCGTGCCAGTGTAGATGCTCTCTTGCACAAGAAAGCTCCGATGCTCATTTTAGCCATCGGGCTTTCTTGCGCAAGAAATTAACGTTCCTGTCTACACTGGCCCTCTTGCGCAAGCATTCTTGCGCAAGCGGGCTTATGCCTGAGTGGGAGCATCAAAGTATTTGCTCAGGAAGCACTGATTTTGTACATTACAAAGTCAGTGTTCTTGCGCAAATTCTCGCGGCCAGTGTAGACAGGCGGCAAGTTTTTGTGCAAAGCAAAATCTTGCCAGTCTAGATGCACCCATAGTGCCCAAAGGTTGCATGTAGAAAAGGTATAAACATTCCTAACTAGGAAGGAGAGCTGAGCAGCCAGATGCTGGCATCCAAAAAAGGATAACACTCACCAAGAAGTGTGGTGGTAGACTTGCAGCCTCTCTGTACCCAGTAGCTTCAAGAGGAATTCTATCTCCTAGTTACAAAATTCTTGGTGCTCTATCTCATGTGCTGTAGCTTTGTACATATCCTTACTCTGGGTTATGGCTAAAAGACTCCACTGAGCCTTTGGAAAAATGTCTCTTAAAAACCTTCTAAAATACACCTGAATCCATAAAATCATCTGACTGAAGCTTGGTCTATACTATCAATTTATGTTGGTATAAATATATGTCTGACCAGATCCTCAGTGAAACAGCACTTCAATAGGAAGGCAACCTAGTTACTCCCTCTCAAGGAGGTGAAATACATGCACTGAAGAAAGAAGCTCTCCAGTTGGCATAGTTAGTATCTTTGCTAAGTGCTACAGCACTGCTGCAATGCTGTAAGTGTAGACAAGCCCTAACTCTTCTCCTATCATCCTTAGATATTGCTATGCAGTGCCACAAACATAATGAACAGGAGAGTCCATTAAATTTGTGGAAAATGGTGAAAAATGGATTCAGAAGTCCAAATACTAAATTCAGCCTGGCTCAAAAGCATTTTGAAAAATAAACAGTTTACTCTTTAAAAATCTGGTTTGAAGTTATAGGAAGGCAAAGGAAAAAAGGGTAATAGCTTTGGAAGCTTTATTGCAACTTCATAACTAAAATATAGCTACTTTTAAAAAATGAGATATTGTTGGCTCTTCATCTGCACTCTTCTTTATGCCCTATTCTTTCAAAATAAATGGACAATAAACTAGCCAAGTTATTAACACTAATGAAAATTAGCAACTGTGCACAGCTAAATTTGTCTAATCTATTTCCATATACAACCTGCATTAAAACATTTTAATATCTGCATTACATAGCATTATTCTATATGGTATTATGTCAAAAGCCATAAGAAATGTGATAAATTTCTATGCGTTTGGGGTTCTATTTTACCTTCATATGTTTGTTTTATAGTTGTAAAAAGGATGAAGTAACTTACAAAAATGCAAGTACATTGAAAGGACCTAGTTTTAACTCATTTGATTGTACCTGTCCTGCACAAAGTCTATGTGTGACAAATAAATAATGACATACAGATGTATATATCTGTATCAATCTGCAAACCTCATTCTGTTTTGTGAATGCCAAATCGACTATATACTGTGCCTTTCACTTTTGCAATGTAGCCTCTATTTTGAGCTGGGACACCTAGTAGATGTCAGCAGAAATCCTTACATCTAGGAGAGGGGCTAACAGTGGGAAATATACGAGGAGTCTTCCATTCAAATGTGTCCATCCTAAAACAGTAAGCTAAATGAAATCCAAAGGGCTCCCTTTTCAGAGGGTGGTCCTAGGGGGAGGGAGAGAGGAAAGAGAACCTGTTGGACAGCAGTTGATCACCTGATGGGAGGAGTGGAAGCTGTTTGAGGGGCCATCTCACAGAGAAGGACAGAACTTTATTTTAGGATCAGATCTACAGAAGCCAGGGGAGATCTCATTCACTGGTCATCAATTGTCCAGAGCAGGTAGGTTGAGTAGGAGCATAGGATAGGAGTGCAAAAGGGTCTTGAGACCCTGAAAGGACACTAACAAAATTTCCAAAGATCTTGGAGTGGTGAAAACAGTGGAGGGATTATTTTTTCTTGCAGCTATTTGTTCCTTTTTGCCATATTGTCCTCTTGTCCTGTGATACTTCAGGGTTGGGTGAGCCCATGGTATAATTTAGCTAGAACCAGGGGTCTCTCTAAGTTATGGAAGCCTTTCTGGGCTGCCCTATGAGTTGTAGTGCTGCACAAAGTCATCACAGCACTGCATGCCTGGCCAGGCCCCCAGCACTCCCCTACTGGTCACACACTAAAGTCATTTTCCACATTGACTAGACCAGGAGAATCTGCTCCTACAGCCACTTCACAAGACTACTTTACCTGCCCAGATCATGCTGGTGTTACTTCTTTTATCCAGAGTAAACAGAATGTGATGGCTATGTCAGCAGTGGATAGTAGCTCTAAGCAGAAAACATTTTCTTGCCACTCTATATTTCATTTGCAAAGAGTTATTCTGAATGCAGGTTAAATTTAACAATGGAACATAATTAAAATGTGTAGCTGAATTGTTTCCAGCCAAACACCATGCATTTCCTCTTTTCCTAGTGTCCTATCAATAAGAGTCCTTCCTTATGATATGTGACTTGTCTTCAATTCCATTATTAATACTACATCTTTTCTAGTTTATAAACATTTGAATATATACATTAACACAAACATTTTATCCTCAGTTCTTCACTCCATGTCCATTTGGCCAGAGAGTTACTAGCACATAGCCAAGTTGGAGTTTTGTCTTTACTCCAAGCTGCACTAGTTATGCAGTCTTTGAGATGGATTGCTTAACAGGCAACCACCCCAGGAGTGACCTTTTCTTGTCACCTGTTTCCTCTATCTGTAGAGTCTTCTCTCTCCTAGTAAGATTGATCTCTGTATGGTTCTTTATAGGCTCTCCCTGTCTGTCTGTTGTCTCTCTTAAGTGTTTCCTGTTCCTTCAGATTACTTGTCCAGGCAGGGTTTCAAACTCCCAAAAATGAGTAATTGTCTAATATAATCAAAATCACTTTTTCCTTAAAGGTAAATGTCTGCTTCAACCTTTCCCAGTGGTTTGGTGGGCATCTCATATGCTAACAAGCACTTTCTCCTGGTGGCTATCACACAAATTGCAAGTGTTAGAACCTTCTGTCAGAGACTAGAGTTGTGTCCTCATTCCTGATACATCTCAACCCCATCTAAGATGCTGTTAGTGCTCAACTGGGGACATATATTTTTGCATGGTATCCTTGTGTAATGAGACCGAGACAACAACTCTCTGTTCTCAAAATATGTTTATATTCTGAACACTCAACTCATCTCTAATTTGAAAATATGGTTTTGCTTTTACCGATACTTGGCTTTTGTCTTCTGGCCACTTTGACTGTCTGTAGGTGGATGACCCTTCTATATCCTCTTTAATGTCCATCAGCTTCACATTGAAATTGGAAGACTGAATCCATTAACATGTGGCATTATGTCCTACTCCCCTTTCCCAGCTTCCTGATGCTGGGGTTAAACCAATAAGATTGTCTCCAGGACGATTACTGCTTTCTATCTGGTAGCTGAAGTCACTTTCGAGCAGTAACAAGGGGCTATTCCACGCCTGTCTCTATGTGTCTGTGGTTTGATTACACTGTTACTGAGAGGCTATTGGTGTACTGATGGAATCTCTCCATTCCAAATACTGCAGCTACAACTTCTTTTTCTACTTGGACATACCCTGTTCATTCACTGACAGGGCTCTGTTGGCATGAGAAATGGCTGCTTCTGCAAAGTGACACTAACTACTATTGTGCCTATATGCATATATACAGCCACAATGTATTGCTCTTGTTCCAAAGACAGCACATTGAGAGCAGACAATTATATATGTATTTCCCTAAACCATGACTTTAGGTAATAACACCTAGTTTTTTCATCAGTAGATCTCAGAATGCTCTTCCTATTTTACACATGGGGAAATAGAGGCACAGAGAAGTAAAGTGTCTTTGCCCAAGGTCACAGAGCAGGCTAGTAGCATATCTGGGAATAAATCCAGGGCTCATTTGCCCAGGGTCAGGGCTCTATCCACTAAATCACACTGTCTCACTCCATTAGAATACACTGGCTCCCAAATATAAGATATTCTTCCAGATACTGATGTCACTTTCTTTTATCTTCTATAAATTTCTTCATTAAATTCTGTGCTTATAAAAGGCTTGATCCAAGTGGGTTATTGTCCTTATGCATAATTAGTTTTAAGCTAGGATTTAACTAGAAAAATCCTATTGACTCATGGCTCCACTAGGATTACTTTTCTGCAAACAGTCCTTACATTTTTTGTATTAATTGTAAAAACCCCAAAGTTTTAAAAAATGTCACAAATCTGCCTGACAAACTCAGTTCTTCAAAGCACACTTTCAAAAGTATTGGCCAACCTCACAAATCAAGGATGATTTTTAACTGCAATTTTAACTAAAGTCATGGCTCAGGTCAGGTTCTCTTTCTCCTCCTCTGACTTTCTGGTGATTATAATGTTCTTTCAGGACTCAGCCATTTGTGCACGCCCTCACACACCATTGTCCCTTCAGCTTTTTAAGGCTTTTAAACTAATATACCACAGAAGTGCTCTTTTTAGTGATGCAGTTCCTAGCATCTATGTCCCTGCAGTCACCCCTTCTTGATTCTTTACTCGATCTTACTCATACTCAGAGCACATTCAGTCTCTTCCTTTGAAAGGGTACATTCTTCAACACTTTCCTTTTTCTAAATTCACTATCAATGGGGAGCCTAATGAGTACCTTATGGCTCAGAGATGAACAGTGAGTACACTAGCTTTTAGCTGCCTTAATTGTCCACCAGAATTCTTAAACCCTGGCAAAATGTTTGCTGTGGTGCTATAAAATAATTTAGTGTAATGAAAGACAAACCACTAGCCAAAGGGAATCACATTCCCAGCGGCTGTGCAATGCATCATTCTGATTTAGTTTAGCTGCTAATTGTTAACCCCAAAAGAATATTGATTGGAAAAGTTGCTGACACAATGCTTACCTCTGTGATTGTTAGCTTTTAACCCAATTTATGAATGTCTGATCATTGCTTTAAAACTCTAAAGTACCAGCTAAGATAAATCAGAATTTTTGTTAAATAATAATATTGCTAGAGATCAATTGTCAGTTAAGAAATTAGATTTAATTTCCCTTTGCGACTAATTAGAGTTAGAATCTCAGCTCTCCTTATGCATATAATTAATGTTTCTAATCAAATATTTCTTCACTGGATCTGCAGAAGATAATATGAGCTTTGACATCTGCACTGATAATTTGGACTTTGTGATCAAATATTATTTTTTCTCTTTGTGGACTTTGATGCAATAAATTGTTTGCTGCATTACACTGATGGGATTTTTAAATGCAAATGATTCAAAGTCAGAAAAGATTATGGAAGTTTATAATAATATTATGGAGATATACCAATCTCATAGAACAGGAAGGGACCTTGAGAGGTTATCAAGTCTAGTCCCCTGCCCTCAGAGCAGGACCAGCTACCATCCCTGACAGATTTGCCCCAGATCCCTAAATGGCCCCCTCAAGGGCTGAACTCACAACCCTGGATTTAAGCAGGCCCATGCTCAAACCACTGAGCTATCCCATTGTTTGGGTGGGGGGAAGGGTTCTTGTTTTGGAGATAAATAGCCAACTTGATATCAACATTTACAAGAGCTTAGCAAGATTAGGAGGTTATAACCAGGGATAACATCTAAAATGTAACAGTATTTTAGATCTGCCATTTCTTCAGTGCATAGTCAAGTCAAACTTCATATCACTTCAGCATGAAAAGGCTGATATCATGGTGATTAAAGCTTAAAACTTTTAAAATTGCATATAGGTTTTCTTGGGTTAGAAGACATATAAAGATCAATTTGATACTGGCTTACTTCATGATTTGTTTTTGTACTGAAGTTTGGACCTCCCTGATCAGCACCCTCAGGACCTCAGTGGTCCCGAACACAAGGGACTTTGCTGGACCAGGGGAGATCAGGTCTTGGGCTTTCCTGAGGCTCCCCTCTTGGCTACCTGTCTGGCCAGTGCACTGCCCCGACCCTGCTGGCAGAGCTCCAAACCAGGCTGTCAGTGCTGCTCCGGCTGGCAGGGATCCCAGCCCCCACCAGCTGGCTAACTCCAGCCAGCAGAGTCAGCTCCTGGTCCACAGGGCTCCCTGGTCCTAGTTGCTGGCCTCACTCTGGCTGCTGCCAGCTGGCTGGGCTCCCTGCCTACAGGCAACTGGCCCTGCAGGCTGCCTGATGCCAGACTGGCTGAGCTCTCAATTGCTGGTAACCTCTATGGCTGGGGCTCTCTGGTCCAGCAACAGTTGTTATACTGCCAGACTATGGATGTTGCTGGACCAGAGAGTACTGGACCAGAGAGATTTGACCAGTATATATCTTGCACAATTTTTTTAACATTACCTTCTTTGTGATCTACTTAAAATATGTTTCTTGAAAGCTTTGTGTTGTCATAATGTTGGGTCCAGAAACTAATTCCCTAAAGATAGGAAACATTTAAATGCTAGATTTGGAATTATATCTTTTTACATTTATATACTGTTTTTCATGCTCATCTTGGTGCACAGCAAAATACTTTATAAACTTTCTATGGATATCAAACCTCCTAGCCGTGAAGTATTTTCATCCTAAAGCAGAAGTTTAACAATGCACAGCAACACTGTGGTCTAATATCTGATATTTTTATCTCACAAAATATATTCCACTCCCACAAGTAGTCCCACTAAAGACTGTGGATTTAAGTGCAGAGTAAGTTACTTCTCAACATGAATAAGGGTTTCAAAATCTGGTCCTTTCTATCAAAATGCCAAATCCAGTTGAAAATTGTAGGCGAAAGTTAGGCAGATAGGATGCCATTATTCAAATTGGATTGTTGCAAGAATGCTGAAGCAAGTGTCTGTTTTTGCACAAAATTCCATAGCATCTTTATGTTTAAGCACTGTTTAAAAGAGTGTGTAGGCACATTTTGCTTTGGCATCCATTTGCACACAGATACTTTTGTGTGCAAATCAAGTAATTGTCTGAGAAACTACCTGGCCTACCAGAAAAAGTGTTTTCATGTGAATTTGCAGGATAGGCACATCCAAAAGTGTGTGCATGTGAAATACGTTCAGAGGGTTTCACAGGGTCCTTGAAAATTTTGCCTTCATTGCACTCAAGTGGTCAGGATTTTGGCTTCATGATGTTTCTGAAAGACAAAGCCCATTGTATTTTCTGAAGAGCCAATGAAGAAATATTTGATTAGAAATATTAATGATATGCATAAAGAGATCTGAGAAGCATAGTGACAGCTCCTATGGATTAATAAAACATCAGCATAATCAAGTTTCAGAGTAATTCAACTATCCACTGATTATCTGGCACATTTAGAACAAAATATTTGACTCACTTTTAGGCAGAAATAAGCAGGAAAATGCCTGGCCTGTTCCACACATGCACATCAGTGAAAGTTGATCCCACTTTTGATCAGGTATAAGAGATGGGCAAACCAGTTGTGATTAAAAATAACCAAGCCAACTTTTTAAGAAAAGGTTAAATTGAACTTTTGAAAAATCACTTATGGATACAGGAAAAAGTTCAGTGAAATTTCTAATCTAATTTTCTCTTTACATTCTGTTTGCTACTTCCTGGTAAAAGCTAGATGAGCCAAAATAGATTATTTTTTTGTAGCATTTTCAGTTCAGGTCCATAGAGGATGAGGAAACAAAACTTATCTGAACATGCCAGAATGACAAAAAAGGTTCATTTTCAAGGACTCTCCTTGCTTTCCTATCTAGAGCTGCTCCCTAGAATAGTTGATCCTGATGATGCTCTAGCAGATAACTTCTAAGGCCCTGAATAAGCAAAGCATCACAGAAAAAATGAGTAATTCCTTTGAAGAATTGAGTTTCACTGCTTTGATCCATTAGGGTCTAAACCCCAACTTCCCTTCGTCTCAATATAGATCCCGCCTCAATTTTTTTGATGGAGTGAGATTTTTCTACCCTTCTGGATGCTATGAAAATGACCTCCTTTTCCCACCCATGCCTCTTCCTGAGGGCAGAGCAACCATCACTGCCTCAGATTTGGCATGCTGTTCATCTCTTGACCATAAAAATGGCTACATATGAGGTGCAGTTTCTTCATATAAAAGTGTGAGGGGCTTCAGGGCCGCCAAATCAAACTAACCCTCCCCATAACCCTCACTTATCTTAAAAGTGAGGGTCAGCTAAAAAAAAAGATTATAAAACTAATGGCACAATCTAAGGAAAATGAGAACAATATTACCTTGTTACAGTATACTAATAACATGTTAAATTGTAGCTGAATTATCATTAAATGCACAATTCTTATTACTAAATTAATAATTCTTATTGGAGCAGGCACAGATAATCCATTTATTAATCTATAGACATAAGATCTTGTATGGAATGCAACATGATGTCTCAATATGTTTTATTAGATCTCTGATTTAGCAATAAAGAGGTATGAAATGTATGTAGCCAGCCAATTTCTTTTGGCAAGACATCCATAGAGTCCAAAAATCAATATTTGTTCCATAAATTATCTAGAATAAATAACACTAAATAAATTGGGCTAAAAGCCACCTTGTTCAGATGGTAGCAGAGGAAAATTCCACCCACTTTAATCAAGCCATCTTCCTTTGGGAAATATACTGTCATAAACATGGAAGAAATGTAGATCTGGAGACATATTATTTTTGGAGATGGCCAGGCCATCAATCAGTCAACATTTTAGCAGACAGTTTGCTATCATCCTCTCAGAGATAAATTATAAATGTCAGAGATCTTCACTGAAAATCTTATAGGAGACTGAGGTTTCGAGAGGTAGGATGACTCATCTTATATTTTGCCCTTATTTGCTGCGTAATGTCCCGATGGGCCATATATAAAGGTAAGAATTACCTGATAAGTAAAGTATGGTTTTAAGCAAAGGATCAGCCTGAAACCTGAACTTCAACTTCCACGGCCCTACACAGATTCCCTTTTTAAAATTTTCCTATCCCTATTTCAAATAAAGGCTGAGGAAAACACAGGTCAGGTTTCACGCTACTATGATGTCATTATGTCATACCAGTTCCTCAGCCCTTCAGAGACTTCCCTGCCAATACAGAGAAGTCAGCAGTTTATATTTCTAAGGCAAAACAAGAGGAGAAAAAACAAACCCAAAAAACAGCCATCTTCATAAATCATAAAGGAGCAGTAAACGGCGCAAACAAATGTAGTTTTCCTTTGCAGTTAACCTTTAAAGCTGTTTAAAATGGATAGCACTGAATTTCTACTGACTGGTTAACTGCTACACAGAAGACCATTTCTCATAGGAAGAAATGCACTTATTTGCATTTATATTTTCTCCCTAAAAATTTTGCCAGTTTTAAATATAAATAAATAATAACAATAATTAATAATAAAGTGAGAGCTCCAGCTCTTGACATGATATTTTGTAGGATATACTTCAGGCATTAATATTATATAGCTACCTTATTTTAGTTTTCTCAGAGTCATTTCCTGACAAAATTCATATTCTTCTGAATCCAGTTCCAGGAATAAACCATCGCTTGGGGTAAGCTGTGATCTGCTTTATAAATCTTGTCATGATGTATTCCCACATCCCCTGTAAACTGCCTGAAGATTCAGGAAAAAGGATTGGGTCAATATTGCATTGCTTACTCATTTGTTCATCATATGGCCTAATCACATTTGTGCACATTACTTGTCCCCTTATCTAAACTTGACCTTAAATTGACCTTGAGGCTGACAACTAAAGGAAGCTCTTGACTCTATACATATTACTGAGAGCAGTTAAATTTAAAAACAATACTAAGAGATAGGCCACATCACTGCTGTGGCCTATGAAATTATTTGCTCTTATTCTTGCAAAAACAATACAGTGCTTAGAAACCTCAAAGATAGTTTAAAACTTGGTTATATCTTTACTTTAAAAAGTGAGGATAATGTTTACCTCATATTGATAGCAGTTATTCTAATCTATAATCCTCAAATAACTTTAAATTGTAAATGGACTGAAAAAAATGTACATTATTTTAGAAGTCAGATATTTAGCCAAAGAAGAGAGAGAAACTGAACACACACTTATTCGTAGACTACATCAAAATGGTGAATGACTTCTTAGGAGCAGAACATGTTTGGAAGCTGAGCTGTTTGGAAAACAATGCATTCTGAAACTACGAGAGAATGTTTTATAAATCTCAAAACACAAGCCATAATTGGCTCTATATAAAATATTCCTGAGAGACTTAACAAAAAATACATATCATTCTAGACCTAACCAGAGAACAGACTTTTTCCTTCTGCAGAACATAAGAACAAACATACTTAGTCAGACCAAAGTATCCTGAGTTCTGATAGCCCTGGTGATTATCAAGCAATCCATTCCCTTTGCCCATTCCCAGCTTTTGGTAAACAGAGTCTAGGAACACCATCCCTAATAGCCAGGGATGGACCTATCTTCCATCAATTTATATAGTTTGGGGGTTATTTTTTAATACTGTTATAATCTTAGCCTTCACAACATCCTCTGGCAAAGAGTTCCACTTGAGCTGTGTGAAGAAATTTGTCATTTTGTTTGTTTTAAATCTGCTGCCTCTTAATTTCATTTGGTGACCCTTAGTTATAAGAAGGAGTCAATACCATTTTCTTATTTATTTTGTACACTCCAGTCATGACTTTTATCTCATCCTCCCTTAGTCATCTCTCCTCCAAGCTGAAAAGTCCCAGTCTTATGAATTTCTCCTCATATGGAAGCAGTTCCATGGCTGTGATCATCTCTGTTGCCCATTTTTTAACCGTTTCCTATTTCAATATATCTTTGTGGAGATTGTGCAGATGTGGGTGCACACATTATTTAAGATGTGGGGGTAGCATGGATTTATATAAGGACAATACAGTTTTTTCTGTCTTATTATCCCTTTCTTAATGATTCCCAAAATTCTGTTCACTATTTTGACTGCCACTCTACATTAAGTGAATGTTTTCAGAGAACTATCCACAATGACTTCAAGATCTCTCTCTGTTGAGTGGTAACAGTTAATTTAAATCCCCATCATTTTATATGGATAGTTGGGATTATGTTTTCTAATGTACATTAATTTCCATTTATCAACATTACATTTCATCTGCCATTTTGTTGCTTCGTCACCCAGTTTTGAGAAATCCTATTGTAACTCTCCATGGTTTGCCTGGGACTTAACTATTCTGAGTAAATTTCAGTCTTTTTTCAGTCATTTTTCAGTCAATATTTTCTACCTCCCTGTTTGCTCTTTTTTCCAGATAATTTATGAATATATTAAATAGGATTGGTCCCAGAACAATCCCTGGGAGACCCCACTATTTACCTCTATCTATTCAGAAAAATGACTATTTATTCCTACCCTTTGTTTCCTATCTTTTAATTAGTGAGAGTACCTCCCTACAGATTCAGGATTATGTTCTGGATACTTCTCTACAAAGCCACGGATCTAAGATGAGAGATCCCTCCTTCAATAGCCAGAGTATCAAAACCTTTTTTTCCTACCTGTGGCAATAGATTTCCCATTTCCCAGCCCTCATCAATATGGGTATTAAGGCAGGCTTGCAAAGATACAAAGGGCAGTTAAGCATCCAACTCCCAGTGAGCCATCCTTCTGCCATTGGCGTTAATCTAACACAAGATTCACTCCAATGAAAACTGTATTTGGCTCTTTGAGCACAGGCCTAGCTGCAATTTGATTCAAGGAGAAAAGATAGACTTTACTCCGTTTCCTGAATCAACAGAGTTAGCGCCATATTTTTTTAAACAAATACAGTTTTAACTTGTATAAGTGAAAATATATTCTAATACTTCCACAAACTATCTAGAATATTTTGACAGGTTGTAAACTACATTTTAGAGCTGTTGCCAGCTTGATTTGAAATGGAAATCACCTGCAAAGATGTGGTACAAATGTATTGCAAATACAAATATATATTCTTAGTAGCATAAACAATATATTGGAAAAAATTGATATAAAAAGAGCTATGAAAACTATGTCACAACTGAATACTGCATCCTACAAATTGTCACTTTTCCCATTTTACAAGGTGAAAACATATTTTTATGACAGGAATATTTTTTTCAGTTTATGTAAAATGATGGAAATCTACTTTTGGCTTTGCTAGAAAAAGCTGATATTGTAAAAATGTCTGCACAGTGCGGAAAGAGATAGCAAAATGTCAGTGTCTCAAACTAGAATGCACACTAATTCAGGTTAAGCTGAAGGACTGGGATAATATTTTGTAAGATGCGGGGGTGAGAATTCTTGTAAAAATGTTTCTTTCTAGCAAGCATTTTGAATAAATTGTTCTGTCATGGAA
The DNA here is from genome assembly GCA_019425775.1 of Rafetus swinhoei. Classification (NCBI taxonomy): domain Eukaryota; kingdom Metazoa; phylum Chordata; order Testudines; family Trionychidae; genus Rafetus; species Rafetus swinhoei. The sequence continues at coordinate 66,069,218 of CM033427.1, forward strand.
TCCAACATGATGCTTTTTGCTGAGAAACATTTTGTCTTTGGCTCCACATAACATCACACCAACTGAGAGCTATGTGTCTATATTTAAGGGTGAAATGTATTTCTACATTTTGTTTAGGCTGATTAATATCTATTAAATTCTTCTGTCACACAGCTGTGTATTCCCAGTTGTCCAAATTCTGACCTTCTGGAAATCAGTGGCAGTTCTTCCTTTGTTTTCAGTGAGACCAAGTCTTGTTCCAAAGTGCTTAGATGTGTCTTGATAAAGTGTAATGGTGATTTGAACAGTCCAAGAATTCTCTGCACATTTTCAGTATTCCTTATTCCAGATTGTGTGTTTCTTTGTAATACTTATGCATATTTTGGGTTATTGAAAGGACTTCAGTCTTATTCCAAAATCAATGGGAATTTTGACTGAATATATCTGAAAAAAAATTGAAGTGTGGAGCTCTTTTTTGTTCTGCACTAACATAAAATAGTCCTCCACAGCTCCAAATCTATTCATACCACAGAGCTCTGAAAAAGTGTGTGATTTATTCAAAAAATAGTGTTTTTATGGATTCCAGGAAATACTAATTACTTGTTCATGTTCTACAGTTCAAAGATTCTTCTGAGTGAACTCAGGCCTCTAAAGATATTAGTCTTTGCTTGAAGATGTCAAAGTTAAAATTTGTTAATTCTATCAGACGCATGGGAATTGAAATTTTCTGGTGAGATTTCAATGTAGTGTGGCTGACACTTGTGCCAGCCTCCCCACTGTCACTTCAGTGCAGTGAAATATCAAGGAAGGTTTCAGGAAGTGAGGGTGCAGAACACAGTTTGGTTCTGCTTATTCTCCAGTGGCATATGGTCCCTTAGGGTCTATGCATAGCTAGAGAAATTAGAGCAGCCCTCCATGACTCTAATTTATGTTAAGCCCAGTGTAGACCAGATTAGAAAGCTATACGTGACTCCATTATACTCTCCCCTACATCTCCCCTGTACCATTCAGACCTTGGCACACAAAAGATTCTGTGCCAAAAATTTGTTGGTAGCTCTTGGTCAAAATGTTGGATTTGGTACTGTTCCATGTAGTTTACCCTTACCTACAGATGTGCTCAATAATTAACGGCACTTTTGGCAGTGCCCTTCACTGCTCTTCTGAAACTTCCTAGCTATTTAAGTAAGTCTAGCTGCTGCTGCTTTGGAACCCTCTCTTGGAATTTTTGAGTATCTGTGCCCATATGGATCCATCAGCTTGAAAATGGTGCATGTTTGTAAACAGGATGCATAAAATTGATAGAGTGAATTCATTTCATTCTAATTGTATTTTCTGATTTCTTTGAGGGGGGTGGTACACCAACTTCATAAATAGAGACAACCTATCACTCACTGTATTTCCCTTGGAGTTTTTGTTTGTTTGTTTGTTTCAGAAGCATAACATTTTGGTTTCCAAATGTTTTGTAGGACAAAGTAAAATGTGTTTACACTTTTGGTTTCTGGATATGCAGCCAAGAAGTGAAATTTCCACTGCCCAAAAAGAAACTGGAAATTGCTCTTAAAGCTTCTATCATATTCATGTGAAGATGAGAAGAACCACAGATATAGCTTCAGAATCTCTCATGCACACTTTCAACCAAATGAGCAAGAACTTGAAGGCCATCACTAAGTCCCGTCTGTTTCTCGAGTGTGCATTCACAGATTCTCAGGGGGGTTTCATATATTTCCCATGACACGCATTTAGATATATAATAGCTTTTTGCAACCTTGGACTGTTCTCTGGGCCCTGGCCACCTACACTGAGCAATAAGGGACAAAATTGAAGAAGCTTTTTAGCTTTTATAGCTTATTGATTTTTATATTTTCTGATGTATTAGAGCAATTTTTCAAATGTATCCGCCTTACCTTGATATCTTGAGTGTGGAGAGAGGATTTCACATTTATTAGCTTTGCTTTGGTGAAAAAAAAATATAGCAGTAGAAGTACTTTAGTGTTATCTCAGGGATATAAATGGTTTTGGTATAAAAAAATCAATTCACTGAGTAAAATTTAAAGCTTGTGTGCAAGTGTTACATAAAAAGCAGACAACAAGGGATGCACTTTCCCTACTAGGTAACAAAGATGGTTTTAAAAAGTACAGTCCTGAATTGCAGTTGAACTCATTGATGCTCAATACTTTTCAAATAGAAAAGTTCTATCTTAATAGAGAGCATATAATACGGTAAATACTTTTTTATTATCTCTGATCATCCGTGGCAGCATTAAAAAAGAAGTGCTGCAGAAATGTCTTCTCCAATGGGAGCACTATTTTCTCAGAACAGCGGCAATGAGAAAAAGTGTGATGCATTTCATGGTAAGAATATTTTGTCTAGAGTTTTGAATTTTTAAACACTATAAACAAGCAGATGATATATTCTGAAGCTTCAGTTTACTGCATCCAAGCCCAAGAGGTAAAAGGAATTCAGTTTTCTTATCTTTTATCACAATAGCAGTGTGATTTCTGTTTATCAATATCAAATGTGACTCACAATTCACAATGTCTCTGTTTAACCCACATTAACTACTGATATTATTTCAGTTGGGTGTTGTGAATGTCGTATTCTTTCTCTCCACCCCGACACATTGCATGCACCTAAGAAAATCCACATTACAAATACCATAATTTCCTGTGATTATCTCCCCCAACAAGCTTCTAGTTCCCCTTCCAAGTTGTCTTCTTTTTGATAGTGAAGTATTTATTGCAGTTAAAGTACAAAAGTTGTACAAGTTGTGGAAGGGGAAAGGACACACAATATTCTACATGAAAATATTACATTTTGCAATTTACTTCCAAACAGGGACCTATAGTGTGTGATTTAGGTCTGATAAATCATTATTTTCAGGAAACCAAAGAGATACAAGTGATTTGTAAAAAGTATGTAAACTAAAAGTAGTGAAGCCACATATAAACAGAATTAAAGAGGAAAAGGATTTGGTGAATTTTCACAATAGCCACATTGTCAAGTCTTTTCCTAACTCTCTTGCATCCTATCCTGACTAATTTAAAGGGATCATTTACAATTGGTATAATAATAATGCTCATTAAGAATCCTCAAATTGAAAAGTACCTTCATCTCTTCCATATAGTTCTCCAAATCTAATGGTTTATAGATTTTTTGATGGAACTTCTGTCTACCTATTAGCAGAGATTCTGTACAGTTGATAGCTAATTGGCCAAATACTGCTTTGTAACTGCAAGAACATGCACCTCCTATGAATATCAGTGTGACACACAGACCAGAAAAAAAATGGGCATAATTGATGCCAACTATTAGAGATGTTGATCCAACAGAAATATGCTAAAATGTTGCTGATGGGGCCATTATAAAAGTGTGTATTGAATATAATATATTAATCTAGTGTCCGATATCTTTATTATAGTCTTGATTAACATACCTACTTAAAATACAACTATACTAAATCTTTTTATTTAGTTTCAGATGTACCAATAATAATAATTTACATTGTGTAAGATAAAGGTCATCCAGACTAAGGTGCAAAGGGCCTTGTGGGCAGGGAACAATAGCCACATTTAAGATAATATGTACCACATTCCCTCTTGTCCCCCTGCCACCACACACACTCCCAGATTTTGTTCATTTGCTATATAAGAAAATGATTAAAGACATTAACAAACTTTCATGTGTTTTTATTTTCATTGAGCTATTATAACAAAAACAACATCAGCCAAACAGGATTGTGCGCTATCTGAAGACTGACGTGGCAGATGTCTTTTGTTTTTTTGTGGGGCTCTGACTGTTGGTATTGATCAGGAAACAAATAAAGCATTGTTAACATGCCGACAACCAAAGGGTGAGTGATTGACAGAAAAATCAAAAGAACTTTTGCATATGAAACACTTTGGAAACATGATGATGCCTTACAGACTGCATCTTGGACTCAGCATTTGACTTGTGAGGATCTGCATGGCCCAGCTGTGTTTAGAGTCAAGTCACCTGAGTTTTACTATTAACTTTATCTCTGATCTGCTGTATGACCTTGAGCAAATCACTTTACTTTCCGTGTTTCTGCTTCTCCTCTCAGCTTTTGTCTGGTTCATTTACAGATTGTAAACTCCTTGGGACAGAGACCGTTGCTTAACTTTGTCTTTGCATACTGGTCAGCACAACTTGAACTTTATTGGGGCCTCAAAACACTACTGTAATAATAGTAATTAACTTATTACTGTACTGTTTTTTTAAAATAAAAGCCCCTAAACCAAATTGTTGTGGTTTGTAGTTTATTTATAACTTATAACCTCTCACATTGTATGGTGGGGTTTTGGTTGTAGTTTTTAATCAACAATTACCTTTAATCTACCTTTGTCCATGATTGTGTAATCTAAATGTTGTGATTCAACTGCTTATGTACAGCTGGGTTTTGTGAATGAATAAGTCTTTTCCTGTTTTGCCTATCCTCATGTAGGCAATGAAGAAAACACACCTTAAGCACAAGAATGAATCAGCACTTGAATGTGTAGCAGGAACCTCCTGAACCATCAATCATTAAAGCACCGCTAGCACATAGACAAAACAACTGAGTGAATTGATGACCTGACTGGATGGTTCAGCTGGCATCCTTTTATATGCATCACACCAGGAAGTAAGGTGAGATTATCAATTTACATTCAGTCCTTGCTCCTACAGAGGAATGGAGGCTGTCATTCTGAAGAACTGGGAAAGGACTGAAGGTATTCACCTATAATGAAAATAGTTAGATAGGGGTGAACCTCAAAATACTGAAGTGTCATTGCAGAGAAGGACTAAAAAGTCTGAGGGCCAAGACTCAAATCCACTGAAGTTATAGAAAAATCTCCCAATGCCTTCAAAGAACACGGGAGCAAGCCCTGGAGGCTTACTTTAATTTATTCAGACTTCTTCAGGGTGCAAAATTTAACCAGAAATTTCAGGCCCTCTTGCAAGTTTTTGGGTGTATTATCTTGATGTAAGTCTACAAATATGGGAACAGTTTGTGCTGGAATATTTTGACAATTCCATTTTTTGTCCTGATTATAAACAGGAAGAATACAAGAGAACATTAAGTGAAAATAATTGGGGAAAAAATATTAATCTTTACTTCAACAAGTTTCAATTGCAGATCAGTTAGAGTTTTTGCATAACATACTTTCTTATCTGTTTTCATTCTATCTAAACTGTCCTGTCCATTTCTAAAATTCTCTATTATGGAACTCATGAGCTATCAGACAACAAAAATCTTGAAGCTTTTTAAAAGTGCTTTTAATCAGTAGATCTCAAAGGAAACTAGCAGCATTCTCCCCATTTTACAGATGGGAAAACAGAGGCAGAGAAAGGGGAAGTGACTTGTCATAAGTCACCAAACAGGAGAGTCAGACACAGAACATAGTTCTCTATCCATGAGACCACACTGTTACCACTTACGGTAGCAACTGAGAATAGTGGACTTTAGGAATGCTATAGAGAGTCAGAAGCATTACACTGTAACTTGGCTAAACTTTCTAACTATGGGCATGTCTACACTGCAAGGTTATTCCAAAATAACTAATGTTATATCTAAATAAGGAGAGCATCTACACAAATAATAATTTCAAAATAACAGGCTTCTTATTCCAGAGTAATAATGCCTCATTTTACAAGGAATAATGCCTATGAAAAAACAATTATTTCAAAATACAGCCGCTCCCTGAGTTACAACCACCTCCACTCACAACCATCTGCACTTACGACCAAAGCGGTCGTAAATGCGGATCTGAGTTATGAACGGCGATCCGTGCTTACAAACAGCGTGGTCGCCATGTAACTCTATGGGATCCAAGTTACGAACACTTCGAGTTACGGACCAAGTGTTGGTCCATAACTTGTTCGTAACTTGGGGAGCGGCTGTATGGTGTGTGTAGACAGTGCAGCTATGGTTATTTCAAAATAACTGGCCTCCGGGGCTTCTCACAGCGGTCCTGGTGGCCACTCTCTCCACACCCCTAAAACCTCAGTAGTTTCCCTTCCCCTGCAGCCTTTAAAGTTGCAGGCAGAAGTGAAATAGCTATGGCAGAAGGAAGGCTCTGACAGCCCTGTGCCACAGAGCAGCACCCATTACTGCCACCATGAGTGATACCAGGGTTCCCACCAAGCTCTCCATGGCTGCAACTGAGCTGGCTCCCAAGCCCCTGCTCAGGGAGGAATAGGGACCCTTCTGTTGTGTAAATCCTCCACCCCATCCAGTATAATTTGGATGTAAGATATGTACGTTTACATTGTAAGTCTGTAATTTTTAGTTATTATACATCATGTAACTTGATATGTAACTCTCTACTATGTGACTCTCAGTTGTTCTATGTAACTCTCTGCTATTGTAAGCCATGTAACTCTCAGTTGTTCTAAGTCATGTAAGTTTCAGTCATTGTGAGCCCTGTAACTTTCTGTAGCTTTCATGTAATGTTTCAAGTTCTGCAACTTCTTGCAAGTTTTGTAATCTTTAAGCTCTGTAACACTCTATTCTGTGTCAAGGGAGTTGGTGGATGGGTGTATATGGAGAGGGAGTGTGACTAGGTTAATGTCTATGCCTTTATCAAGAGAAGCCATGAGGCTACAAAGCTGCAGCAGGGACTAGGTGGGTTCTGATCTAATCTTCACTGGCACCTGAAAAAGGCAAGAAGATGCAGTGAAGATGAGAAGAAGAAATGAATATGCACGAGGAAAATGAGATCTGTGCAGGCCTCTTGGTGATGGACACAAGAAAGAACTGAGTGTATGTGACAGAGGCTGCCCAGCTCAGTAAAGAGAAGAGAGCATGGGCCGTACAATCAGTACGCTGGCCCAGATTGGTGACTGCAGGCAGACACACCGGACCCACCATGCTTGGCTTCTTCTACCCTCTCTGTGCAACTCGTCATGTGCATAAGTGTCTCAGTGTATGAATGTGTGTGTGTGTGTGTGTGTGTGTGTGTGTGTGTGTGTGTGTGAAGAAGTTCTGTTCCCTTTTCTCTTGATCCAATAGCAGCATTGAATAAATCAGTATAAGTGTAACCCTGAGTTGGTCTCCATTAAAATTAGGTAACACCTTCCTGATCTGGTGCGGAGATCCTGGATTTCATTTAGATCTGGAGAAAGATGGCTAACCTCCAGGATTTCCACACCAGATGCAGAAATGTTGATGTGTATGGCTGAATGGCCACCAGCCTGGGCCAGAAGGGCCACATGTGTACCCTGAGCAGGTTGGCTTGAAAGTTAAAGAATCCAGGCAGGACTACACAAAGGTCAGGGAATGGAGTTCCTACTCCAGATGGCACCCCAGTCATGCTGCTATTATGAGCATCCTGGGAGAGGGTCAGTCCCTTCCTGCCTCTTGTTGTGAACTCTGGCATGGAGATGCCTATCATCAGACTCCCAGAGGGTGGGCCCATGGACAAGGAAGATGAGGAGGAAGAGATGGAGTAGGAGGAAGAGGAAGATGAGGCCAGCATGGATACGGTGCCCACCAGCCAGGAGGTCATCCTGTCCCTGGAGCTGGTACCCCCCCAGGATGACTCCCAGGGTTCAGATGAAGCTGGGGAAGGCCCATCAGGTGAGTTCCATTACATTCCCTAGACATACATGGGGGGAGGTGGTGGGTGGCAAAGGGCTGCATGCTCCTCATTTGGCCTTCTTAGCCTGGGGATTGCACAGAAGCCTGTGCATGTGGGTGCACATGGAGCACCAGTCTAGACCAGACAGCTGCATGAGGCTGTCACACAGGAACCTTGTGCTCCTGCTCAGAGGGTTTCTGAAAAGGCCTGCATTACTCCCGACCCCATGGTGGGACATCTTCCCACCACAAGCCACCACTAAGAAGGATGCAATCATGGACACACACAGCAGTGCTGCACACACCACAGGCTCATGCCCACACTCCTGGGGCAGCATCCACTTCTGAGCAAGTGCAGTGAGGTGGAGGACACTGAGCCCCTGCATGGGAACCTGCCAGGAGACAGGAAGTGGAGGGGACCCCAGCAGCACCCTCCTCAGCAAGTGGTATCTCACACTCACACACACCTCCCCCACTTCCTTCCCCCTCTCCTCCAGCGGGCAGTGATAGAAGTGTGGGATGCCCTCACTGCTGGACCCAGCTTGTGTGTGTGGCCTGTAGGGAAGCCAAGCTATCCTGTGGTCCCCTTCTCATCCACAGGCTCCTGGCCTGGCCAGCACCTTCCCATGTCTGCTTGTCCCTGGAGTGTGGGAGTAGCAAGGTTCCCCTGGGACATCTGCACCCCTGCAAGAAAGTGCATGCTATTCAGGCAGGCCACAGATGGCTTTGCTGGAAGCACCTCACCTATTTCTGAACTGAGACCTTTTGGTGACAGCTTAGAGATGAGGGCTAGGCTTCACTGCCCTTCTCACTGTTCTGCACAGCTGCACCAGACACATATCTGTGCCTGATTCCCGACTCCATGAGACCCGCTGATGCCAGAGACCCCAGGAAGACCTGGAGCAGGAACACATTGCTTGTGTGGGTGCCCTGAAGTGGTCTCTCAAGCGGCAGGAGCAGAGGTTGTACGCTAACCTGGAGCTGTGCTGCACCACGTGGCAGGAGCTATTGCAGCAGGTCCAGAGCATGTGTGTGTGGCATACAGTTCCATCGACCACTTGGTTACTGCCATTGAGTGGTCCAGCAGTGCCCCCCCCACACCCACTCCTTCTCAAGTCCCTCTGCACCAACACCTTCTCCTGCTCCTGCCCCCCTGGATTCTCCTCCTAGCCCCCCCATGGCCACAGAGGTCCCCACACACAAGGTGGTGGGACCACCCAAGGCAGGTGCCAGTTCCAGCCCCATCCCTGAGCTCCACCTCCCACTTTTTCCCTCCTCCCAGGTTCTTTCCCCAGTCCCTCCCCAATTATATTTACCCCATTTTTTTTTAAAGTTTATTCTTTGAAACCAAAAAGTCTGGTTTATTGTATCTGTAGGGGAAGGGAAGGTGGGAAGGAGAGGGTGAGAGAGGAAAGGCACACAGAGGCAATGCAGAGGACCCTTGTGGGGAGTCCCAGGGGAGAGTGTCACAGCTGGCCTGTCTGAAATTCTCCCACAGGGCTTTCTGGATGCGCAAGCACCATGATGGGCCTACCATGCATCATCTGGAACAGGCTGGAGTTCCTGAAGACACGGGCATCATGCGCTTTCTCTGAACACCCGATGTTGTGCTCGGTGAACCGGCTTTGGGGAAGCCCATGGCAGCAAAGCCAGCGATGATGGAGTCCATGTCATCCAGGATGATGACCCTGTGCAGCAGGCCCTCACCACCTATAGAAGGATTCAAAGAATCACAGGGTTGCCAGAGCCTTCAGGAATTCCCCAAGCCCAAACCCCTTCCCACACCAGACCCAACCCCAATTTACCCGATCTCCAGCAGGGCTTTGTAAAGGCAGGACTGAAAAACCTCCAGGGAGGGAGAATCCATCCACTCCTTCCCTAGGGAACCCTATTCCAATAGTTCACCATCCTTCTAGGACAATAGCAAGAGAGTCATGCCTGCATGAGCACAGCCCCAAAGGTCAATCTCCCCATGCTGAACTGGTTCCCAATGGAGGGGTAGCTGTTCAACGTGGCAAGCTTCCAAAGTGTGATGGTGACCTGCTTCTGGAGGGGGAAGGAGGGTCACATGTGGATGTGCCTTTGCTGGAGGGCAGGGGTGAGCCATTCCCACAGATCCAATAAGATGTCCTTCTGCATAGGAAAGTTCTAGAGCCGCTGCTGGTCATCCCACCGCTCCATGATGATCCAGGCCCACCAGTCAGCACTGGTTCCAGAAGTGGTGGTGCACAGTGTGTGGTGGAGGGTGGAAGGGGTTGTGCTGCATGAGCAGCACATGGAGTGAGGTGAGGAAGTGCCCCAGAGTGAGCTTCTGGTCCTGGTTCTGCAGTGACATGTGGGCTGCCAGCAGTAACTGCACCAGCAGGTGTGGCATGAGGTCTAACAGCTAATGAGTTCTTTGCTCCATGGCTGGAGCGCTGTGGTGTCCGCAAGGGCAACCAGAACTTGCAGTGAGATGAGTTTGTAGTCCCTCAAGGAGATAGGCAAAGGTTAACAGCCTGGACATGACTGTAGAGGGGAGTCCCTTTAAGCATGAGCCTCAGAGGCTACAGGAGTCTACAGGAAGTGACTGCTGTCATAATGCCCTGCCCAGAGTGCTTCTGGAAGGCCTTAAATGCGATTCAGGCTCCAATCAGTGTGTACACGCTATTTCAATATAGCTCTGCACTTTTTCAGTGGAGATTTGTAGTGTGGACGTGCTATTTCGAAATAGCTATTTTGGGAGTTATTATTCCCGAAATAGCTTATTTCAAAATAAGTGCATAGTGTAGATGTATCCCATGTGAGGCTATGTCTACACTGCTGCTTTGTATTGGAAAAAAGTACGCAAATTGCACTCTGCAATTTGCGTACCTTTTTCCAATAGTTTTGTCGGAAGAGGCTTTTCCAAAATTTGGCAAGTCTACACAGGACCAAATTTTAGAAAAACCTCCTCTTTAGGAAGAGCCCTTCTTCTTTGTGGCACAAGGAAGATGTGGCTTCCAAAACAGCGTATCTGCTCTTCCGCAAAAAATATCAGAAGTATACCGGAAAAACTCTATAGTCTAGACATAGCCTGAGCTTACTATGGATATCATTGTCCTGCCTATCCACTTCCCTCCCATTTCTTATTATATTCTCTTGTGTTTTGTTTTTAATGTGTGCTTGCTGCAGTCTGAATGATACTTCATATTTAAATAGTCCATTGAGTTATAAATCTCTGAATGTCATCAGACTATTAAATATAATGGCACTATGTGGTGTTAAGGCAATTAGATATTCTGACCGAGGGAGGCATGTTACAGGAGTGGATTAATTGATCTAAACTTATAAAAAAAAGTAAAATAAAATCAATTTTCTGTTTAAACCATGTATTATGTTTCTAAACACTTAATTCATACGTTTCAGGGGGTTAAACTGGAAGTGTTTTCTTCACCACTGCTTGACAAAGTGTTAGTACACAGTAGTTCTTAAATGCTGGGTATAATTATGGTGCAAGATATCATTCTGCCTCACAATCTATAGTTTGTATCTCAGCACATCTACTAATATAACTCATGGGGAGGAAATTACTCTTTTCCAGAACAACATTCTAGTCCTTTTTTGACAATTTGAAAAGGAATTTAATTCTGCATTTCTGCTATATTCTCTTGAAATCCAATTATCGGTTCAAGGGCACAGTGGTGGAATTACATTCCTGCAAAGCGCTTCAGTAGTGGTGCAGTTGGACAGAGTATATTCAGGGGATCATGAAAATAAGGTTATTTATGTCTATTAGTGCTCATTGCTTCCTGTTCCTAACCTCAAGAATAAGTTACTTTGTTACCTTCCAACATGGCTTTGTGGTTTTATAGGCCACTAGTCCACTCTTTTGGGCACTAGCAGTCTTGTCCAACATCCACTAAAGCTACTGGAAAGAATCTCTTTGACTTCAGTGTTCACTGGATCAGGCCCTTCATGCAAATCCATGCCATAATATTCTTAGCTTGGTCAGACACCTTCAGTCCACTTCATTATTATTCCTTTTTTGGATCAGGAAGGAAAAATAGAAACGCTTCTGTATCGGATATAAATATACACAAAATAAGAGATTAATTCTCTCTCTCTCTCTCTCTCTCTCTCTCTCTCTCTCTCCCCCTCTCCCTCCCTCCACACCCCAGCCACTCCATCTCAAGAAGTCTTCTTGAATCTCTCTTTCCAGCTACTTCTTTCCTTTAGTTCAGGGCTAATCCTGACCCTCTAGTTGTTTGCACTAGAAAACTTACTGACTTTACTACTGGCATACACCATCAGTGTCAGCAAGATGGAAGATGTGTGGCAAACAGTGTGCTTCTGTTTTCATTGCTTTATTTAATTCTACTCAGCTGAGAAAAGCTTAATTTATTAAAATAAAAGCTTGGAATTTTCATCATATTTTCACACATTAAAATAGTTGAGTCTGAGCTACTTCTCCCTCTGTCCCGTCTTTACCCTCCCTCCCTAGTATTTCCCCTCCCTCCATATCTAATGCTAAGTGTGACGGGCTGATCCCAGCCTGCACTCGGGGAGCCGTGGCTTCAACCCCCCCGGGAAACTCGGGCGGCGCGGCGGAGCCCCCGCAGGGACGCCGCATTCCCCGCACCCGGCGCGGGGCAGGGGCAGGCGGCATTTCCCGGCCACACCGGTGAGTCCGGGCGTGCCGGGGGCGGGGCCAGCCGACGCGTAGCCCTGCCTCCTACGTTGCCACGTAGGAAGGCTGGCCACGACGAGGGCGGGGCGGACGCCGGAGGCGCCGGCCCCGGCGGGATATTTAAACCCAGGACCGGGGCCAGAGCGCAGGGGCAGACTCCAGGCAGGCAATCCCTCCCACCGCGGCTGAGGAACAAGCCCCGGACGCCGGAGAAGGACGGAGGCAGATGGACGCAGGTCATCTCCGGGGAGGTAAGAGCCCCGAGGTCGCGGCCTTGCCAGACCGGCGGGGGGGGAGGCTAGGAAGCAGCCCGTGGCAGGGCCATTCTGGCGCCCGTGGGCTGACGCGTTACGGGGTGGGACCCCGTCATCCGGGTGAGGGCTAACAGACCCGAACCCTTAGGGCCCCAGGCTGGGACCCGGTGGAGAGGGAGGGCCCGGGTCCCCCTAGCCCACATTCACCTCCCTCACTTCCTGGACTTAACCGAGTGGTACACACCTCGAACTAACCCACAGACGGCAGGCTCGCAGGGCCGTGACCCTGACGTGGGGGGGGGTTACGTGCTCGCGCCCGAACTGGGAGCCATCACACCTCGAACTAACCCACAGACGGCGGGCTCGCAGGACCGTGACCCTGACGTGGGAGGGGGTTACATGCTCGCGCCTGAACTGGGAGCCGTCACACTAAGCTACTGGGAAATGTTTTCAGTGTGTTGTAGTGAAATATTTCCAACCTCCCACATACAAATTGTCATAGCTGCTTTTTAAAAATGAAGTTGCCATCTTTTCTGTTGCAAAGGTGTAGCCATCACAATGTACATTCATTAAAAAGTGTCTCCAATCAGAGAGCAGCAGCAAAGGGGAGGAAACAACTTTCCCAACTCCATTCACTTCAATTAGAGGTGAACTTCAGTTGTAATTGGAACTAGGCAAATGTAACACTATTAATCATGGGCAATTGCTCCAACTTCACTAACTCTCCGTACATGCTTATTGTTTAAAACAAGAATACACAAAAAATAAAATACCAAGTAAATGTAATGTTATTATTGGGCACTTGCAATCATAGAAAACCAAAGTTAATATTCCAAAGACAATGCTCACAACTCCATTGCCTGTCACATAGCTAATTAATCTGTATATCAGTTAAATATATAATTGAATGTTGGTGATGAGACCTCTACTCTGCTCTAATCCATAGTCCTTTGAATTGAAAGCATGAATGGTGATGTTGAAGGGCATTATTTGTTTCAAATTTGGACTTTATGCTAGTAATATGGATGCCCACTAGCCCCTATCTGCTCACAAAGTACCTGTACAATTGCATTTTTAATTGTCTCATAGTTTTTATGAAGAAATAAGATCTACTGAATAACTGAAGATGCTAGGTCCCTTTCCCAAAAGGCCTAGCATGCATAAGTGAGGACATTAAAGGTTTCCAAGGGTTTCTCCTTCACTTTTGGCAGAAGCCAGGACCAGTGATAGTTCCAGTGGGGTTCAGAGGTACATAAGCCCCAAGGGATACCCTTGGTCCTAAAGACCTAGAGAAAACTCCTTCTACAAGGGCAACTGTCATGAAGGATCCCTCCCTCCCCAAGGCATGTGATCTGGTAGAGAAAGAGCAGGGTTCCTGGGGTGCGTCTACACTGCACCATAACTCAAAATAAGATATGCAATTTGAGCTACGTAAATTGCATATCTTATTTAAATGGTATTTCAAAATAGCTTATTTCATCATTTGGCGCTGCCTACGCAGCGCCAAATTTCAAAATAAAGCACTATTTCAAAACGTCCCTTACTCCTCATAGAATGAGGTTTACAGGAACATTGGAATAGCAACCCCGAAACAACAGGCTTTCTGTGAAGACACAGGACAGTTATTTCGGGATACTCCTGTATCCCGAAATAGCATTGCAGTGTAGATGTACCCCTGATGTTGGAGCAAACAGCTTCTCCAACACCAGAATCAGGGGCAACAGTGGCAGCAGAAGCCACCTTCATCACCATATATGTCATCAGATTCTTTTTTTCTTCAGTTTGAGCTGTGGTCTGTCTATCTGTCTTCACTACTGATTAGTTGTTTGCCTACATCTTTCATATCCTCTTAGTCTCATTACTGCATCAGACTCACTCCCACTGTTCCTCTCCTCCTTTCCTTCCTCCCTGCCCTGGCCTCAGTGTACCCTGTTCCTTCATTACTATGATCCACTGAACTGCCTTTCACCATCCCTATTCAATCCCCATAGTGTAAGTATCATATTTTTTTCAACAAATAGTCTAGTAGCACTTTAAATGCTAACAAAACATGCAGATGGTATCATGAGCTTTTGTGGGCACAACCCACTTCTTCAATTATCACACTGATAGTTTTGCTCTTTTGTTGTACTTCTTGCTCTCACCTTTATACTGGGGTGTCTTTTTTAAATTATAAGTTCTGAACCAATGTACATGTGCAGTACTGACTCGTATAGGGCCCCAGACCTGGTTGGGAAACTTTGGATGAAATTGTAATGATAGTATAATAATAATAATTAATTATAAATGTTATTTATCTAGAACAAAGTTTCAGAATTATTTTTAACCAAATAACTGTCAGGTGGTCTTTACTGTCCATTGCATGGTGGCATCAGCAAGATGATATTTCAGGTTAACATTTGTTTAGTAACATCTGCACTCAATATTATTAGCATTAACATTCTTGTTGGGAAACTCTCTGTGGCTAGTTGATGCTGTGGTCTAGTGAATAATGTCTATACGATAACAATGTTGATTACAGACGAACTGTAACAAAATCAGGATTATTTGTAATGCTACAGAAGAAGGACTTGGATAGCATTCTCAAAGCTATTTTGTCAATTCATACAAAAGCTCCATAGTCTTATGAATTTATGAAGTTCTTTGAAGTACTCAAAAGATTAATTATTGACAGTTATGGACAAACTCAAGGAGAAGCTGCTTAAAATATGATTATGGTGATGATGAGGATTATTCTTCCGCTCAGGACATACCATACAAATATATTAATGCCATCTGGTAACCAAAAGTATTATCGATTTTATAATAGAAACCAAGCTAGAAATCATATCTCTCTTCTTACTGAAGCAACACTAAGGCATTATCGCCAAACAAGAACATATGTCTAGTGCTCCAGTTCATGGCTTAACATTTTCTTGGATTTGATAAGGCTGCATATGAAATCTAGTTTATTTATCCAGACCCAATAGAAGAACATAGTAGTTATGCTCAGTGAACCATTCATAGGTCAGTCCTCTTAATCTCTTTAACAAACAAATATCTATGAACAGCTGCAACTAATGGACCACAATGGAAATAGAATAGATAATTTAAGTTTCAAGTATTTTTAGTTTGCAGAAGCTTGGGGAGATTTTCATCAGAAATGTAGACTGTCGCTCTCAGAAACCACGGTATGCATTTACACATCATATGGAAAAACTAAAGGGACAAGGTCACAAATTTTTGCTTTGACTGCTCAATGCCAAAAAATACTGTGAATTTTCTTGAGTAAATAAGCCCCTCTATACCTCATGTCTATTCATGAGATCATATCAGACGTGTGAGTTTTTGCCAAGCTTCAGGCAAGAACTACTATGACTCTGAAGTTTCATGAAGCCTTGCCATTCAAAAATTCAATTTCATTTTTACCTTCACAGCATCTAAACTCAACCCACAGCTAACAATTGCAATCACATGCACATACTGTATGTCAAGGGATAAAATGTGGGAGATGTAAACTGGAGACATTTATTGGCAACTTCCAGCTATAATTTATATTGTAGAAGGTATTTGCAAGAATAGAGAGCAAACGGCAGTGGGGTAAATGTCAACACTTTCTGTGAATAGTGAAAATGATGGTTTTGAAGGCACTAACATTACTTTTTGCAAAGGTATTGTAGCTTATTGTTGGGTCTTGACAGAATACAAATATAAGGTATATGTGAATGAGCAATTATAAATGTTCCTAATGGTTTATATAGAATAGTAATATTATATTATCTGAAGGATTTAAACTCAACAAAATGACCTTAAATTGAAGGGATTGAAGAAAAGTGACACTGTATTGAGTTTTGTATGAAAAGATATTAACATGTAATGTTAATTGTATGCAGTGAAAAGAGAAGATGTCCCTACCACATTAGGAAAAAAAAGCTTTTAAATGTTGGCAGACTCACAAAAAGATAGCCTGGGCTACCTTTTGGTATCCATCAGCAGTTATAAGGCCAAATATATAGACATACGAACCTTTCCTTATAATTCACTCTGTCTGTCTGTCTTCCTTTATGCTGTATATATGGTTCACTCTGCAAAGGAGAAACCGATAGACCAATAAAGTTTGCTAAATTATGTGCTAGTTCCTGTTAAGATTAAATGCCTAAATGACCAAGAGTTTGAATTTATAAACTTTGCTTTATTTAGAATTATCATTCAGCCTAAATCCTGATTACAAGCATAAGAGTTGTATGTGTTATGGAACTATTCTTACTATTCTACTATTAGAGTACATTTAGTACTATATATAGTCACATATGTACAAGAAGGCAGCACTTATTGAGAGACAGTGTAATAAATAGAAATGAATTGGAAATCAGTACAGGCAACAGTGTCCATGCTAGAGATTCTGTCAACACAGATTACCATGACGTTTGGGGTTTATAGGTAACCATCTGCAGCATATCAGGTAGTATCACCCACATAATCTATCAAGCATTTAACATCACAGGCAGCAACAATCCTATTAACAAAGAGGCATACAGAATATTAACTATCATGGTAATATACCAGTAGGAATCTCACTGAAACAATTGATATTCTGTGCAGAAAGGAATAAAAACATTTGATTAATTTCTCTCTAGAAACCTTAGTAGCTTTGAAAGACAATGTTATCTTGATTAATTATAATATGGCCCAGTCTATAAAGTGTTATGTATTAGAAATGTCATGTAAAACAAATACTACTGCCCACGAAATAATCAGTTTAGAATTACTAGTATTTGATTTATTTATTTTAAAGTGAACCTCATACCGTGGTTATTAAAAGAAAAAGTAGAAGCCTACAAAAAGTTTGTACAGATTGAACCACCTAAATCTGGGACTCCCTGGTCTGGCAACATCCGTGGTCCAGCAGGATCACAGCTGTTGCTGGGCCATAGAGCCCCGGTGCCTAGGAGTGCGAGACAGTTGGCTGTCCAGCAGCAGGGAGCCCCACAATCAGGCCTGGGGAGCCGCATCCCAGGGAGCCCCAGTCAGGCATGGCACAGCACAGCAGGGCAGTCATGTAACCGTGACCCGGAGTGGCAGCAGTGGGGCAGCTGAGGATCCCTGACCATGGAAAACTCCAGCAGGGTGTGGCAGCAGTGGAGCAGCTTTGGAGCCCCAACCCAGCACAGCAGCATCGGGGTAACCACGGAGCTCCAAACCTGACAGAATTAGGGCAGCAGTGGCTGGGGAACTCTGTCCCCAGAGAGTCCCAGCCAGCTGGCAGAAGCAGACCGGAGCCAAGCCCAAGCCCAGTAGCAGCAGGGCTGGAGCAGAGCCAGCCAGAGAGAGAGGCAGTGTCCTGGGAGGCTGATGGCAGGGGACCTCCCCTGATCCAGAAAATTCCCTCAGTCGGGTTGGGAATGACCAGGGAAGTCCAACCTGTATCATCAAATGTCCTTAGTATAAAATGAGTGTGAGTGGTGGTCATAGTTTAATCTATTTTCTCCTAAAATATCTAAGCATATAAGATGAATTGAAATGATTTAGAAAGATATGCATCAAATGGACACAACCTATTTGATTGGTAAATATATAGACAAGATAGTCATAAGCCACACAACAAAATAACAATGCAGTCTGACTCTGAAACATATTAAAACATAGAAAAAAACTTTCATGAGTCTATAAAAACAATATGCAGTGGATGCAACTATGAATGTGATATGCAAATTCTGCACTAGAAGTTGAATCTTTCTAAACCAGGACTCTCTGGTTCGGCAACATCTGTGGTCCAGCAGATCCATGGATGTTCCTGGACCAAAGAGCCTCAGCAGCAGAAGGGGCTGGCATCCCAGCCAGGCTGAAGGTAAGGGGCCTGGCAGCCTTCCTGGGGTTGGGAGCCCAGCCGGGTAGACTGCAGTGAGGTCGGCATCTGGGAGCCTTGCCCAGGCCAATGATAGCAGGGCTGATAACCAGGAGGGAAGCTTGGGAGCAGGAGTCAGCAGCCATCAGGGGAGCCTGGTGGTTAGTGTGAGATCACAGTGGCCAGCAGCAGAAGGACCAGTGTTGACCTCCCCTGGTTCTGTAAACTTCTTTTTTGGGACTGGTCTTGTCCCGAGCATGCTGGGCTAGAGAGGACCAATCTATATCAGTTTTAGTTAATTGTATGACCATATTAAGTAAAATCCTTTTTTTTTTAAATACAATTTTAAAAAACTTCTGTAGATGCAAGAAAATATGTTTAAATAATAGACCAAAACAGGCTTACAATATTATTTGAAAAAACATATTCCCACTAGTACTAGTATATCCCCATAAATAAGCATTCTGGGCCAAAGCATAACAGTCATTTAGGTGCCTAACAATGCAGATAGGCACTTTATACAATTCTACTAGGCACTTAGAGATATACTATAAACATATAAGCATTTTGGAAAATCCCACTAGATGCCTTCCTGTATGTTTAAGTACCTAAATACCTTCTAACAATCTCATCCTATCCCTTTAATTAGAATGACCCTATTTCCCCATGTTTAATACAGGACAGCTGGTAAAATTACTGGCATTCGAGTGAGTTCAAAAGCAAGCAGAATTAGGCCATACAAATGTTCAAATTAACATCAAGTTGAGCCCTTATAAAAATAAATACTGCATAGTTGGATTCTTTTAATTTACCTTCTTATCTTTAAGGCTTTAGGGAAGGGTAACAGATAGGGAGAAGTGAGACATACACGTCTCTCACATGGGAGGAAGAGGTGGACAGTGATTGACTGATCCAACCCTCCATTCCTGGTCCTCTCTGCCTTCTGTACCTGGCTCCACATGCATACCTGGAAGGAACAGATTCACTAAGGTTAAGGGAATAAAAGGGTTCATGTATCCCAAGTGCAGTGATTAATCAACTGCAGTAGAGGAATACACCATCTACTTTCTTGGGCTCTGAAGGGGAAGCTCAGTAGAGCACAACAAAAATAACCTTGGCCTGGTGTGCTTCTCAGTCCTATTATGGTGGTTGGGGTACCCTTTGTAGTCCATCTAGATGGTAATTAAAGATCAAAGTATGAGTCCCATCATGCAGAGTTCAGTTCTATCTGTAGCCTCATTGGCATAGTCTGAGGCTATGTCTACACTACAAAGAAAAGTCAGAAAAAGATATGCAAATTGCAAACTGTAATTTGCATATCTTTTCCCACTTTTCTTCCTAAAAAAGCTTTTCCAACATTTGGCCCATCTACGTGGGGCCAAATGTCAGAAAAAACCCTCTTTCAAAATATCCCTTCTTCCTCGTGGAATAAGGTTTACAGGAATGCTGAAAAAAACGCATCTGCTTTCCGAAAAATTTTTTTCGGACAAGCAGAGGTATTCCTTGAACATAGCAGAGCTTTTCTGTGATACCGGAAAAGCTCTGTATTCTAGACATACCCTGAGTGTGCATCTACACAGCACCCTAAACTCAAAATGAGATACATAATTTGCACTATGCAAAATGCATATCTTACTTCAATTCTATTCAAAATAGCTTATTTTGAAATTTGGTGCATCTATACAGTGCCAAATTTTGAAATAACGCACTACTTCGAAACATCCCTTAACCTTCATGGCTCAAGAGTTACAGGGATGCCAAAATAGCATGCCCATTATTTTTGTTAAGATGCGGGGTAGCTATTTTGGGATACCTCCGGTATCCTGAAATAACCACGCTGTGTAGACATACCCTTAGTGTCATTTATTTTAATGTTTGCCTCATGTATTCCTTGTAAATTGTTCCACCTATATGCTGATGCTGGTGAGCACTGAGAATCACCCAACTTCCTTGTGACAGTTCTCAGTCTGCCTGCTGTTGCTGTTGTTTCTGCTGGATCTACCAAACAAGCTCACATCCTCTTGCTCTCTTAGCCTCCATATCCTTCTGTTGATAGACAAGAAGGAACAGAATTCTGCTCACTCTTGCAGTTGTGTTGGCCCTGCTTTGATAGTAGGAGTAAAAAGCTATTTTTTCCTCACTGAAGTGAGAATAAATGGCTCTAAATGTACACAATAAGCAACTCAGGTGAGAGCTCACACTTTTACAAAATTACTTTAAATGTACACACACACTCTGGAATGCAAATGGGGAAGCAGACTGTACCAGTCTTGGATAAGAGAGTGATGTGATGATTTCTCTTATTTCTGTAATATTAGAGGAAAACATCTTGATTGAAGAGCACCCTTGCCTGCTCCTCTCATTAGCTTACTATGCTGACAAATTCAGTTACAAACTGTGCATAAAATAAAAAATGTATGGCTCCATGTTTAAATGTATTGCACCCGTTATTAGAGTGGATTTCATCCTCACAGATATGTTGGGGTGGGGAATGATAGCTGAAGTTGAAATAGCTTAATTCAGCTTTTGGCATTGTCTACACAGCAGGAAGTCGAAGGAAGAACACTCTTCCTTCAACTTCCCTTACTCCTCGTGAAATGAGGGTTACAGGAATCGAAGTAAGAAGTCCTCCATCTCAAAATTATTTCGAAAAACCAGCACGCTGTGTAGACCCAGACTTTGTTATTTCAAAAAACATCAGTTATTCCAAAATAACGCTGCTGTGTAGATGTACCCCTAGAAATGACTATATCATACTCTATTTATCTATTTTAAAAAGTAAGATATCATCCCCCATTCCATAAGAAATTAGCTACTGGAGTTAATAGCTGATTTGAGAGTAGAAAACTTGGATCATTAATTGACAATTAAGTCTCTACTGGCATCGATTGATTTGTTGGTTATTATTGCATTAAAATAGAGAGTCTTTGAATTGTTATTCACTGTGTACCTTGCTGCTGCATCTCAAAGAATAAAATGGTTTATGACCAGTTTGACCTCAATAAAGCCTCATAAAGAGAATCTATTCCAAATCTCTTATATTTTTGAGCTTGAGAAAAAGGTGAGTAGGATCACCTGCTGCCACTCTGAGGATTCTAATGTGACATGATATATAGGCCAATATCTCTTCCCTTATCACTATATTATAATTCCTTCCATTTCACTATCATTCCATGGAGCATGAAACTAGAGCTGTGAGACTATCCAAAGGCATAGTCAGGAATAATCCTTATGGGGTTGAAGAAAATCTGGAGAGGAAAACAGCACCAGCAAACAAGGTTTAGTAAGAAGTTCCCTGGATTATAGACTAATAACCCTTGTCAGTGCCTGAGGTGGTATTAGTAGTCATTAGAATATGTCCTTGTCACTGGTAAGGGCAAGGTGTAGACTAAAAGAAGGGCAAAAAGAAACCTTTCCCAAATCACAAGCCTACTTTCCAGAAAAGCAAGAGAGGTGGCATGAGACTAAAAGACTAAAGTGGGCTGCGTACACCATTGAAGCAGTAGGAGCATGTTTAGAGCTGTGGTCAACAACCTGTCAATCGCAATCAACTAGTCGATCGGGAAGCCCCAACCAGTCAATCGTGAGGCGTTCAGGACCCCCCCCCCCCATTTCTCCCCACCTCAAAGAAACCCCACTACCTACCTTCAGCAATGAGGGAGGTAGTGCTGGCTTCCTGCGGGGTGGACGGAATTCCAGCAACTGCGCGCCACTTCCGGGGTTTGAGGAAGTGCACAGGTTGGTTCCTCTCCCCCAAACAGCCGGCACCGTACTACAAAGCAGGTCTGTGGTATGCTGGGGACTCTCTGCAGGGGGGGGAGGTAGGAGTCCCCAGAGGAGGCGCGTGCCGGGGCTTCCCTTCTCACGGGCCGGGGGGGGGGGCGGAGAGGAATCCCCAGAGGAGGTGCACGCTGGGGCTTCCCTCCTCTGCGTGGGGCGGAGTTAGAAGTCCCGAGAAGAGGTGAATGACCGGACTTCCCTCCTTTGGGGGGGAGGAGTCCCCAGAGGAGGAGAGTGCTGGGGACTCCCTGTCCCCTGCAGCAGAACCCACTGGCACCCTGCCCCATGACCCTTGTCCCCATTGGCACCCTGTCCCCTGCTTCAGAACCCACTGGCACCCTGTCCCCTGACCCTTGTTCCCACTGGCACCCTGTCCCCTGCCCCCCACTGGCACCCTGTCCCCTGCCCCAGCACCCACTAGCACCCTTCCCCAGTACCATGTCCTCTGCTCCCACCACCACAATTGGGGCAACATTAGTGAGGTGAGGGGGAATTGGAGGAGTTATTTTTTTGCATCTCACTTGTGTGGCCCCAACTGACTTTTCTGTGGGTCAGTGACCCTGACTCAAAACAGGTTCCGCACCCTTCTCATAAATAAAGACAATGCTGGAACTTATTTTATTTGACATAAAATTTTATTTAAAAATGAAGCCTAGCCAACAAACCCCCCATCTGGCTGCAGCATTATAACACTCCTCTACTGCCCCCCGGACCGTAGATCTGAGCCTATCATACACTGGAACCCCATGTCCTGAGCCTCTCACGTCCCCAAATTCCTGCAGCCCCACATCCTCCGACTTCTGCCACAACATTCCTGCACCATCCACATACCTGCAAATCTGCACCATTCACACAATGCCCATCTTACTCCCAACCTCCCTGCCCTGAGCCCCTCACATACTCCAACCCAAACTTCTGCACCCCCACATCCACAAGCATGTGGCTTGCTCAACACTCCCCATCCTGGAGCCCTCTCCCCAAGCCAGCATCCCCTTCTCCACCTCCTCCTGCTTCCAAATTCCCTCCCAGACCTTGCACCTCTCACCCCTTCCCACACCCAAATCCCTCATTCCTACCCCAGAGTCCACACATCCTGTCTCAACCCAGTAAGGGTATGGCTAGACTGCAGGAGTTTTTCCGAGATTCCGGAGGTATCCCGGAAAAACTCTTCTGTGTCCAGGGATGCATTTGTTCTTCCGCTTTTTTTAGCGAAACAGCAAACGTGGTCTTTAGGTAACTCCTGTATTCCTTGTTCCATGAGGAATAAGGGGGCTTCCGAAAGAAGGGGTTTTTCTGACATTTGGCCCAGTCTAGACGGAATCAGGAAAAAAAAGTGGCAGTGTAGCCGTACCTCTGAGAGTGTATAAGAGCTGGGAATAGCAAGTGATGGAGAGGAGGAGAACAGAGGGTGGGGCTTCAAGGAGGGGGTGGGGTTTGGGGGGAAGGATGGGGCAGTAGATCTTGGCTTGTTCTGACATTTAAAAAGTGATCTTGGAAGTAAAAAAGTTGGAGACCATTGGTTTAGAGTAAACAAGGCAAATACACTTGAACCTCCATTCTCCAGAAGTCCCTAATCCAGGAACACTCACAATACAGAAGGGGAAAGGGGCTCTACATGCGGCTGCTTCCACTTCCCCTCTAGCTGAGGGAAGGGCAGTGTGCAAAGATGCTTCTCCAAGACTTTTCCCTGCTGCTCTCAAAGCAGTGGGGGGGGGGAGGACAGTGCCTGGGAGCACTGAGAAGCGAAGAGCTACCTGTTCCCCAGTGCAGGATGGCATGTAAGTGCCCCACCACCCCTCCCACCCTTCATGCCCAGACCACCCAGAGCCCTCTCTGGCCTGGCAAAATCTTAAAGCTGTCATCCTTTGTTTCGCAAGGTTGCCAGATTAAAGAAGTTCAAGTGTAAATTGAATTAAGTATAGAGAACAGAAAAATGGATAGATGGATGTTTGTTTTTATTTGCATTTGAGAAGGAAAGCTGTAAAACAGTTTGGGTGTGTCCACAATGCATAGGGGTGTATGATTGTCACACATGTAGACATATTCTTGCTAGCTCTAAAGTAGACTGCTTGCTAAAAATAGCAGTGTAGATATGCCGTAGAGAGCTGGCAAGCAAAGCTTGGAGATGTTTGATCTCAGAAGGGAACAAGCTAAATATTTCAAAACACTGCTTTTCTGAGTATTTTGGTTGCTTTGAAGCCCCAATGCCTACCTATCTGTGTCATCATGAGAGGGGAAAAAAAGGATCACATCTTACTGAATTGCTCAAGTGGTTCAAAATGCTCAGACCCCAACAATCCATTTGCCAGTTTTCCAAGACTCGTTTCCTTAATGCATCCAAGATATGCATCTTTCAAGGTAAAGAGCCTTTTGGAAATAAAGACATTGATGTGTAGACACTCATATACAGCATGTGGTTAATAGCACAAGGAAGAAGACAGGAAAAAGGAGGGTAAATGTAGCTGACAGTTGGTTTCTTCTTTCCAGGTTGGTTTAAAAGCATGTTTGTAAGGTACTTGTAAGGTGACATTGGCAGAAATATCTGAGAGAACATTGTCTGTAGAGTGAGTGAAGAATCTTTGATGCAGACAGCTCTTCCTATCCCAAGCTGACATAGTTTCCTGTGAATTCTTAGTATCTAGAGGAGATCCCAGGGCTGAAGCAATTTCTGGCTTAGTAGAATGTGGTACAACATAACTCACCAGTGTGTTATCACAAAAAACAAGTGTAATCAGCATACCAGAATGCAATATGTAACTTAGCCACCTCCCTCAAACACTAGCATGGCTGGAATCACTTCCACACAAAGCATAGGACGAACGAGAATTTCCTGTCTCACTTCCACACTACATAGTAATGAGTACATTCACATGCAACACAATAGTGACAATATCTTAGAAATATTTTGGGGTCTATTTCATGATGATGAAAATTTGGCTGGTGTTCAGTCAATTCCTAGCCAGTTGCAGTACATGGGATTCTTTGTGCTTTCAAGGAATAGAGGAACTTAATCAGAAATACCAAACTCTGCTTATTAAACAATATAACAAAGAACATGTTAGTAAACTATCCCACCTTGAAAGTGCAGCCAGTTACATCTGCTATCTGTTTTCTTTACTTACACATGTGGTTTGACAAACACCAAAATAGTACCTTGGGATAAGTTTCAGGGTGAATTTCTTTTTTTGGCATTAACCAAAATTCATGGCAAAAATGCTAGAAACTACATATCGGTGTTTGCTTATAGTCAACTCATGCAATTGGTCTTGCACAATTCACAGTCTGTCAACTGAAGGTTGACCTATCTGTTCACTTTTCAATAATGTGGTGCTGTATAACCTCTTAACATTAGTGGATCAGAGGCTCTTCTTTCTGTTGTGGCTCATCTATTATTTTGTATCTTACCAAGTGCACCCATTCATTTCTGGAAATACACCAATAATTCACCATAAATGTGAAGAAAATATTCAAATGAGCTGAAAGGGCAAGTCTAAAATATTTCCATTAGATTATAGTTGCTTTGCAGAAAATTTCTATATTAAATATAGACAAACTGTTCTAAATAATCTTTTAAATAGTGTGGCTTTTATAAAGGTTTTCATCTTTGACTTTCTATAGCACTTATTGTGAGCCTCTTGCATTGGTGGGCAGTTATTCATAGTCCAAGTGATGTCAGTGGAGTTACTCATGTGGCTAAGTGCTTGTTGATATGAGCAAGGAGCTAACAATGTGACATTTAGGGTGTGTCTAGACTACAGGGTTTTGTCCACAAAAGTGGACTTTTGTCGACAAAACTATACCTGCGTCTACACTACCGCCGAATTCTGTCGACATAACGTCGACGGAACTCGGCAGTTTTGTTGACGGCGGGTAAACCTCCTTCTACAAGGAATAACTCCTTTTGTCGACAGAGTTCTGTGACAGAACGCTGCTATTGCATCTACACTGTCCTTCGCCTACACTCATGTCGATAAAGCGCTTGCTTTGTTGACAGAACTGGATGTAGTCTAGATGCTCTTTGTCGACAGAAGCTTTGTTGACAGTATCTGTTGACAAAGCCTCTGTCAACAAAAGCCTGTAGTCTAGACATACCCTCTGATTTATGAGGCACCAAACAGAATTCTAGATGAGTTCCTCAGCTGGTCCTTTGGATCTGGTTAGCCTTCCAACTAATGAAACCCTTTGTGTTTAATCCTTTTTGAAAAGATTATCTGTTGTTAATATAGGAAAAAAATAACAATTTGATAATTTAAATGAGGAAAATGATACATGCCATTTTTTTCATAAAATATGGTCTGACTGGTTACCATTACAAGTAAGTTGATATAGGAGTTCAAAACTTATATTCCAGTAGATGGAATCTAGTACTTAGGTGCTAAGTAGGAGCTGAATATAATAACATCATGCACATCTCTTGCAACAGTCATGTAAAGATCTCAAAACACTTTGTAGATCCATTTAGTATATCATGCTTATTTTCTTGATGGATAAACTAATGCACAGAGAGACTAAATGATTTGTTCCAATCACAGTAATTCATTGACAACTAAAAAATTAGAGTATAGAGCTCATGGTTCCTTGAGCGCTGATTAAGCTGGTACACTGGGGCCCAGGACTGATTGATTTCCTTTTATCTTTACTAATGGCTAATTGTATAATCTAGGATGAGTTACTGAACCTTTTTATGCTTCAGTTTACCAAAGTGTAAAATGAGTATACAATGCATTGACCTTTCTCATCCAGATTTGAAAAGTTTGGCATAAGTTCTTTGCTTGGTCTCCAGGCCTGCAAAGTCTTATGCACTGTGACTAGACCTAGTGATTTCTCCATGCATAAAATCAAACATATGCTTACGTCTGGATCATGTACCTGAAAACTCTGCTGAACAGAACCAAAAAAGTATGAAGTAAAGTTAACTACACAGGTTCAGGGCACAATATCCTATAAAAGTAAGATAGCAGAGTAGTCGGTTCACTTCATAATTATAAGTATATGCTCAATCCCATTGAATTCACATTGATATTCCTTTCATGCTTAAAGTTAATCCATGTGCATAAATCTTTACAGGATATGAGCATTAGATTGCTAGCAATTAAGGTTCACATTTGACTCAAATTATGGTAAAATCAGAGTTTTTGTAAGAAGTGTTTCTAATGTCTCAGAAGACAGGGTCTGGATTTAGTTCCATTATTTTAGATTTAATTCAGAAAAAAATGCAGATTTCGTAAATAAAGACATTATTCCCTATGAAAAGCAGTATACATTGGCAAAGGGATTTTTCTTTTCCTGTCAAGGAAACTTCTTTTACAAAACAGGAACATTTTCCAATATGGGTGCCCATTACTTTTGCATATAACTTTTGCTCAGGAAAATTGTAAACACAATTGACATTTGCAATACCAATATGGTAATTTTACACAAGTATCTGATTAGTGGTCACTGTTGCTGGTTTTTGTTTTTACAGAAGCATCATGTGCATGGTTTTTATGTTTTATTTTTTTTTAGATGCAGTTTAGTTAAATGTGCTTGAATTACCATACTGGATCAGACATGGAGTCCACTGAGTCCAGAATCTTCCTCTAGATACTGTTCAATAATAGATACAACAAAGTATGATACAAAAAGTTTCTGAAGTTACTTGAAAGATGTGTTTGGGGTCATTCTGCTCAGATAATAGATTTTCATACTTATCTTCAGTGATGAACGCCCCCCTTTGGATAACATCCAACACTAAAGCTAATATATTTTGATAGGATTCCTTTAGTAATATTAAAGACTTCATAAAGAAAACCTCTACCCTATAATTTAACCAGCCTAAGGTGTATATCATCTTTCCTTCAGTTCATTATCTTTTAAGGATGTTGATTACAAAACATAATTATTTGATATAGTTATTCTCAGGTCCAGATATTTTCGGGTCATTGGAAATCCAAAATGAGATTTCAACAAGTAATAATCATTATAAGCTTTTTTTTCTCTTCATTATGTTTAATTCTCAATGTTATGTATTTCATTTTCACATTTCTATAGAGGATTGGACAAAGGTACAAAAGAAACGTAACTCCCTCCCCCATTCAGCTAACAATCCCTATACTGCTAATTTATATATTTAAGAAAATTCTAAATCCAGATGAAGTTTCAGAATTTAGAAGTAGTAAGGATTCTTTGCTCAAGCCACTATGGAGCTCACATTCTTGTATTGTAAGTAACAATTAAGGCCATTTTTTAATCAAAGAAAACATTTTTATTTTTCTGTTTTCAGGTTTATAATATAATAAATGTTGTCCAGTAGTAACATTTTTGTTCAGTAGTGAAAAATAAAACATCTGCTGCATATTCAGCAAGATGTCTGAATGTAATGAGTTGCTAAATATTGACTAATCTTAATTTGCAAATAGTAGACCAGGTCAAACAACACAAGTACTTGTTTGTAAAGCTGTCATCAGACTTGTTTTCCTACTTAATGCCAAAAATGTTTTTTTTTAAAGAGTGGTTTTCCTGCTAGCTAGTAGAGGGTTAGTAAATTATGGACAAATTTGACTGTTAGCTACTCCATTATGGAGGGGGTTCACCTAGAGCACTGGGACCCCCTCCTTCACCCAAATTTCCTCCCAGATCCCACACTGCCTCCTGCAACTCCAAGCTCCCTCCTGCACAAAGCCTCCATCCCAGACCCAGCATCTCCTCAATTAATATCATGGAAGAGCGCTGCCCTTGACCATTTACCAAATTCTTAGAGTGGGCCCCTCCTATCAAAAATTATTGCCCAACCCTAGACTAAATTGTTTAGGGAACAGGTTATAGTCAAAGGCAGAACAGAGAGGAAGATATATATTTCAGGATCTTCTTTGTTTCTTGTCAGATACATATTTCAAATAATAACTGTTCTGCTGCTGCTGTACTCCTAATACTATGAATAAATAGCCATTTAATTTTTGGGAAAAGCGATACTGTGGCTTACGGGGACACAATTTTAATACATCACCTGATGTCATGGACTAGTGTTGCTATCCTTAAATTAAACTCCTGGTAACTTATAACCTTCAGAAAAGCCACATGTTGGAAAATTTGACTGTTGTGCCAAATTATATGTTTATAATTATATTTAATATAAATATTTACTAATGAAATGGAGAAAAGAGAGTAGGCTGTTTGAAACTGTCCACCTCCACAACTACACAAACACTATTTAACCTCCAGAAGTTAGGCTATACATTGTATTAGAGATTAAACAACGTTAGCGCCTTTGGATGAGCTGGTCTTGCAAAGTGGTAAAATTATGATACTAGGAATATGAAGTTGAACAAGGATGAGCTCCATCATTTTGCTCTAAGTGAATATTTCAATATTAATCAAATGGCTCCAAGAAAATGTTCCTTTCCTTTAACCATACATCCAGAACTGTACTATACTTGCACTATAACTTACTTTGAATGAGATGAGTCATAGTTTTCTTCAGGAACTGGCTAACTACGACTCTATTCATATCTAATCTGTGGATTTTGACCCAAGGAAGCAGGTGCCTTTTGCTAATTGGCTTCATGCGGACTATGCAATAATACAAGAAAATGTGCATGCTTATCATTAAACAGGTACATTAATTGAAAAATGGTGCACTAGGATTTTGTCAGCTTTTCTGTTGTTATTTGAAATGTGAAACATTTCAAGAAATTCTAATATTAACAATGGTAAAAGTAAATTAAGGGGTTGAGTACTGAATGGGTAGATTTATATAACTTGGACAAAACAGCTACAGGGCACTTTTACCTGACAGATATTTCAACAAATCAATAGTGATTAATTAAATATGGGAAAAGCCACCCAACTTGATTCTCCTCTGTCACCAGTTTTGCAACAGTAAGTCTTTTGACTTCTAGAGGGATAGCCAAGTTAGTCTGTAACTTAAAAAAATTAAAAAACCAAGAGATTCCTTAGCACCTTAGGCTATGTCTACACTGCACGCTTACTTCAAAATAACTCATGTTATTTTGCACATTAGGCTATGTCTACACAGCAAGACCATTATTTCAAAATAATTTCAAAATAACAGGTTTCTCACTACTACTTCTGTAACCCTCTTTCCACAAGGAGCAAGGGAAGTCAAAGGAAAAATGTTCTTCCTTTGACTTTCTGCTATGTAGACAGCACCAAAAGCTGAGTTAAGGTACTTCAACTTCATCTACGCAATTGACGTAGCTGAAGATGCATATCTTAACTCAACTTTAGCCCACAGTGTAGATGTACCTTAGGGTGCATCTACACAGTAGGCCTTAACTTGAAATAAGCTATACAAATTGAAGTACGTCAATTGCGTAGCTTATTTTGAAATAGCTTATTTCAAAATTGGGAGCATCTACACAGCACTTATTTAGAAATACAGCCCTTTTCCTACGACTTCCCTTACTGTTTGTACAATGAGGGTTACAGGAGTCAGAGTAAAATGTTCTCCAGCTTGACAGTACTTGGACATTATTTCGAAATAACTGCCTGCTGTGTGGATGTAGTTATTTCAAAATAATGTTGCTGTATAGATGTATCCTTAGAGACTAACCAAAAAATATAGATAGTATCATGGGCTTTTGTGGGCATAATCAACATCTTCAGATGAATGGAGCAAGAGGCACAGAGGGACAAATATAAAGCAGAAAAAGAACGGAGAGGTACAGAAGGAAAAAAGTCTTGTCAATTGAAGTATCTATGGTAAATGAGGCTAATAGAGTGGGCTGTAAGCGTCAGACACTTAGCTTTTGATATCATTTGGATATTCATTATTTTTTAAGTTCTTTCGACTTCTAAAGAATTACCTCTGATTTACTGTAAAAAACCGGATCAAACTCACAGTTGTTTTGTGCAATTTTAGATGTTGAAACAAATTTTTGAATAGTAACAGGAAGTTACTTCCATGGTCAAAGAGAATAATTCTAAAATACTTTAACTCACAGTTGCTGAGTTTGCAAATAGGTCAGACTAAATGACCAACTCACTCTGGGTCTTGTTAAATGACTCCTGGCACATAGTAAGAAAAGATGAATTAGTTACACTGGTGCACAGCCATTAAGGCGATGATCCAAACCACACTGAAGTCAGTGGGACTCTTTTCATTGACTCCAAAGGCTTTGGATTGGACAAAAAAATCTTTGAAGAAACTTGAATGTGACATTTTGCAGTCTGTTGCAGTGATGTACTGTAAAATGTTTTTTTAATGGGATTAATATGTTGAAGCGACTGAATGCTAGTAAGAATGAGTCTTCCATTTTGTAATGTCTGCAGTCTAGAAAAATGATGGAGAACACCTAGAAACAGGTCCCACTTTTTTTGCTGATGTAAATGCACATAACTCCAGTGAAGTCAATGTTTATCCATTTAAACCAGCAGAAGATTTGACTCCAAATCGTTCCAGTACAATAGTCTTTACAAATTAAAGTCATACACTAACAATTTTGGATCTTTGAAATTAGGTTAGTGTGCCAATAGTTCATAAATATTTAAAAAATGTCCTAAGAACAGACCAGAGAAAGACACACATTTCTTCATAAATGTTTGATGACCATATAAAACCAACACTCTTAATACTCAAAGAGGGCATCTGAGACTACGCTCAGAATTAATAAGGCGAGAGAATCATGCAGCAAATTATAACACAATAAATACTCTCCAAACTTTTTCATTTTCACAAAATACTGAGACATTGGAAGCTCGATATCACAAAACAATAATAGTTAATGTAACAGAGTACTTGGATGGAAGAGCTAAATATATTTGGGTGTCAACCCTGTAACACAGATATCACAGCCTGTTTTAAGTGACAACATCTGGGGTACGTCTAAACTACGTTCTATTCGAAAGAGGATATGCAAATTCTGTAATAATTTGCATATCTTCTTCCGATTTCACTTTTGAAAGTGAAAGTAGTCTGGATGCGTTTTTTGGGGAAACCCCTTTTTTCGAAAAAAACACGTAAACCTCATTTTTTAAGGAAGAGCAGATTTTTTCGAAAAAGGGTTTTTTTTCCAAAAAAACCATGTCCAGACTACTTTCACTTTTGAAAAATCTGCTTTTGAAAGTGAGATTGTAAAAAGATATGCACATTTCCATGGAATTTGCATATCCTCTTTCAAAAATAGAACGTAGGCTAGACATAGCCCTAGAAAACAGAAAGTCCTTAAAATATACTCATGATGATCAGTAAGGCATTGAGAAATTGGATCTTGTCTGAACAGAACTGCTGGAAACTATGAAAAGTTAAAGTGCTAAATATGATTTAAACCAAGGTAGAACAGTGCTTAGGAGCCCAGCGATAGACTACAGCTATATGAAATGCTGCCGAAACTTCCAATAAAACTAAGTGACAGAGATCCTGAATCAGTTGCAATCAATAAATCATTATATACCTTTAACAATGCAGTTTCCATGCTATGGTGCATTCTAAAGCCTGACTGATTTTTTTTTTCAAATAAATCAAATGGAGCAAGATGACTTTGTAATTGAATATAAATAACTTTTTCATGTACCTTTGATAAAAAGCATAAATTGGAAACCGAATGAAAATTAAACATATTGTCAGTTGTGGAGGGAGGTTTCTTCAAAGAATTATTAAGGCTAGTTTAAAATTTGATGGAACAGTTCCAATTTCCAATGATAAATTAACTGTTCCCTGAGTCTCTGTAGCCTTAGCAGGTAAACAATCCTTTAGCAGTCAAGTAGGAGTTGGAACGTCTAAAACTCATGCTGCTGGCCTCAGGCCTTCCATCTCTTCAACAATAGGTGACACAGATGCCTCAGAAAAGGTACTTCATGTCCCCAAAGGACAAATTAAAGAAGTCTTGGAAGGAGAGGAGTATAGTCAGTGGAATGGGTTAATTTGCAAACTGCACTCAAAATTGAAAGCCTGTTCATAAAATAGTTATAGAAGTCATTACAAACATCCATAGAAGGAATTAAGGCTCTAAACCAATCTGGATGCATTTAAAAACCTGTCTATGATGTTAAAAAGGAATGCAAGTTAACTCCTTCCTTTAAGAATGATACCTGAGGATAATTTAACAGAATCTTTGAAATATTCAGACATAGGTAATTTCAAAGCCTCATAAATTATATGTAATCTCATCTAACATCTTCTAGCATGCAAGCCTTGTGGCTTCATTCTTGGTATATTCTGGACAGAAAGAATTGGGCTGAAACACATTTCCATTAAATTGCCATCTTATCTAAAACATCTGGAACAAGTGCAGAGTGAGTTCCAGAAATGATGAAATTTAGATATAATCTTAACATCAGTGTTCCCTGATTTTTTTTCCATCCAGGTGCAGAATACATTTTGTTATGTTCACAGAGGCATGTACGGATGTGCAGCACCAATAGAAACACACACTGACAGCTGTGGGCACTGTTGGTGGTCTGGTAATCAGCTGGGTGGCATTTGAATCTCTCCTGGGTGGCTCTCAGCTTATAGGGAACACTGCTTAGCATGTTTTGGTGCAAAGATACAGTTTTAGGATAAGAGCTAATGTAAGTAATTTGCAGCACCATATATTGCACAATAAAATTTCCCACTGATAGTTTTGAGAACAGTGGTGCTATTTTAGAAGAAGAAATTAAAACACAAGCCTAGAAAGGTGAACTAACGCAAGAGGATTTCCAGAGTGAGCAAACACTAGCACTGACTTTTCTCTAGCATGGGGATTCTCAGTCTTTCCAGACTGCTATACCTCTTTCAGGAGCCTGAAGTCCAAGCCCTGCTGCCCAGGGCTCAAGCCTGAGCCCTGTTATCTGGGCCTGAAGCATGTAGCTTAGCTTTGCAGAGCCTCTTGTGGCATAAGTCTGTCACTTTATTGGATTTTAAAGTGAGTAGACAGATCACTGTTGCACCCACTGGTGGCGTTTGCCCCAAATTCTGTACAGTGGGCCACGTGAAGTGTCAAATGGAATCTTATGCTCTACTGATTCTATGTATGCTACTCATGTACTTGTATGATTTTTGTATGGGAAGTTGTCAAGGCTTCTTCCCCACTCTGGCATGATAAATGCAGCAAAAGTACCCCAAAACCTTATCTTTCCAGGCTTTGGTATAAAGCTTTCGCCCAAAATCTTAAAACCCTAGATTTTGGGGTTAAAAAATCTGCTGCCACCACCCAAGTAATAATAAGAAAACCAGGGAGAGACTACTTGGGAAATCTCAGCTCCAAAAGTAAAACCAGGACACAAAAATTAACCAATACTAGGTTAATAAAAAGAAAAGAGAAAGAACTTTTATAATCACCACAATATTCCTGTTGCAAGCATAATGACTAGATGGAAAAGTCACAAATTAATATACTCAAGGGGGGATTCTACCATGGGCCAAAACTTACTTACAAAGTAGAGGAAAACCCATTTTTAAATGTACAGACATCAGATTCCCATTCCCAAACCATAAAACAATAAAACCTAATGGATTTATCTAAACTTTACCCTACTTACAGATAGTGAAGAGTCTTTTCTTGGAGGGAGACATAGTGTCTGTCCACCTCAGTAGCTGGAGAGAAACTGCCCAGGGACGAAAGAGGGAAAACCCCAAAATTCCTTTGTCCCAATTTGAAATTCCTACCTACATTCCTGTTGGCCGACTCTACCTGGCTTAGGTATAATTAACCCCTTGGTCCCCAGTCTGCTGGCCATCTCTCATGATCATGACAGAAGATATGAATATGGGCTCCGTTCTTGTATTTTAAATGTTCTCTGTCTGGGAGGGAGCAATGGGCCTGCACTGCCTATTGTGAGGAAGGATTGCCCAGTGTATAGCTGTGCTAATTAGCACTACTCCATGGACAATGGCTCTCAGAGTGGCCAATATACACCTGAGGAATGTGTCTGGAAGTGTGCAGACTAGCCAGTGCCTCATGGCTGTTTGCATGTGAAACACAGATAGGTCACTTAATCATGTGACCAGCTCCAATTTGGGAGACTTCAGGAATATAAAAACTGCGTGAGGTCATCTCCATCTTGTCTTCAATCTTGCTACTGATTCCAGATGCATCCTTGCTAGGGACAGAGAGCTGGGAAGGATTGCTGACACATCCTGATAAAGGATGTACACCAGAGACTTCTAAGCTAGCAGTTTGTAACATCTCTGCTAAGTGCCTGCATTAAGAACTTGGTGATTGATGTATGTAATGTATTTCTCCTTAACAATCTTACTCTCAACCTTTTCTTTCTTTTATTAATAAACCTTTAGATTTTAGATTCTAAAGGATTGGCCCAGCATGCTCTTGAGGGTAAGATCTAAAGCATAAATTGACTAGGGACTGTGGCTGCTTCTTTGGAACCGGGAGGATCTGTTCGGAGTTGGTGAGATCGGGTTTTATAACCTTTCACCTGTGTGTAAGGTCTGGGGCTGATTGTGGCACAGGGAAATCTAGGGGCTGCGTCTAGACTGGCATGATTTTGCGCAAAAGCGACCACTTTTGCACAAAATCTTGCCGCCTGTCTTCGCTGGCCGCTAGTATTTTCGCAAGAACATTGACTTTGTAATGTACAAAATCAGTGGTTCTTGCGCAAATACTTTGACGCTCCCGCTCAGGGATAAGCCCTCTTGCGCAAGTATTCTTGCGCAAGAGGGCCAGTGTAGACAGCCACCTTAATTTCTTGCACAAGAAAGCCCGATGGCTAAAATGGCCATCAGAGCTTTCTTGTGCAAGAGAGTGTCTATACTGGGCACGGATGCTTTTGTGCAAAAGCAAATCTTTTGCGCAAAGGCACATGCCAGTATAGACGCTCTCTTGCACAAATACTTTTAATGGAAAAACTTTTCCGTTAAAAGTATTTGTGCAAAATCTTGCCAATCTAGACAAAGCCAGGATGTCTGAGGGGTTTTGCTCGTCAGGCTTCCTGCTGGCTGGATTGGCAGCTGAAGCACGCTGTATGACTGGTTTGTGGCCTATTTGGGAAAGGTCTCCAGTTGAAGGCTATAAGTAGCCCTGGTTTTGAGCAATTCACCTTGAGCTGATGCCCTCAGCGGTGCCCAGACTCGTCCCGGTCCGTCACAGAGCCCTTTTAGGGTATGTCTACACTACAGAGTTTTGTCAGAAAAATACCTGTTTTTTCAACAAAACCTGAGTTACATCCATACTGCAATCACATTCTTTCAAAAGTAAATTGAAAGAACAGAGGGGTTTTTCCAGTGTTGGTAATCCTCTTTCTATGAGGAAGAAGCCTTTTTCCAAAAGTGCTTTTTCAGAAAAAGGCGTTGGTGGATGGAGAAGAGGAAGTACTTTCGAAAGAAGAGGAAAGAGAAAAAAGCTCAGGTGCCCTGGTGGCCACTCCATCCATAGTAATCACAGCTTACATGGGAAATGGCATTCATTCAGTGTGGATGCTATCTTTCGAAAAAGCAGATTGCTTTTTCTATGAGCTTTTGTGTGTGGACGCTCTCTATTGAAAGAAGTTTTTTTGGAAGATCTCTTCCAAAAAAAGGTTCTTCCGAAAGAAGCCTGCAGTCTAGACATAGCCTTAGATATCTTCTAATGCCAGCTCTGTGCTATCATAACCCCTAAACCCATACCACAACTTCTCTGGAGTTTTTGACTTGCAAGTTGTGAAACACTGGTCTAGATGAGTTGAGACAACCATAGAAGACCTCTGATACCCTAGAGGTACATGTACCCCCAGTTTAGAACCACTGCTGTAGCACAAGCTATATGCTGGGCTGTTTGTAGGGGCAGGGAGGGGAAGGAATTTTCTCCCTATGCTGTGGTGCTACATTTTAGGGCTGGAGTACCTTTACAACTAATGAAGGGGAAGAAAGCCCAACAGCATAGAGAAAACCTTTCATCTGGCCCTGTGTAGGTCCCAGCTATTCAAAGAATATTCAAATTTTGCTCCAAAACTAAATAATTAGTAGAAACTTTTGCTTCACTGATTCATGTCCTTAGCATTGAAAACTCTTATTGTAGACCGTTGAGCTAAACAAAAAAAAATCAAATCCAGTTAATATATTATTTAAAAAATATCTCAGATTGTCATTAGACTAGTCCCTCTCCTTTAATTTACTCCTTTTTAATAGCATATAAATTATGTCAACTGAGTTACAATGATTTGACTACAAAATCTAATGCCTAGAATGGAGAGGGAAATTTAGGAAAACTTGTGCCATATTGTATGCTTTAAACATATGAATTTCTAGTGAAGGAAAAAGCTATGAGTGAAAACCTTGTACCACTGAAGTCAAGGAAAATTGCCTTAAACTTTATGGAGCCTGATCTTCACTCCATGACTCTAGGCTCACCAGTTTCTCATGAGACTACATCATATGAACTGAGCAATAAAGCACACATCATCAGCTTAAAACCTGTGATCCACAAATAAAAATAACAATATTCCCTTCATCACCATTATACTTGTTATAACCACTGCAATTGTTCCCACTAAACATTAATAGCCTAGATCTTCCTCTATTGTTTTCACTCAATGAGTCAACATATTTGAAAAAGTAATTCTAACGTGCTATTCTCCTCTTCTTCAGGTAATATTGTTTTTATAAATTATCTTAGAACAGCAGCAAGGGCTGAACATAGCCTTTACAATGGTGGCCATTCTTGGCAGAGGCTCTCAAACCTATATTTTGAATAGATTTTATACTCACTGATCACACTAGGGATTTTAACAAAGAATTTTCCACACCAGTTACTGCTTGTTAATACTATTGTATTCTTCCTCCATTGATGCAGCTTCAACCAGGTATTCCAAATGTGTGATTCCTTCAGCTCCTGTTGGATGATACTCTTATCATGAGCCTAAAGCAGGGGTAGGGAACTGCTGACCCACAGAAAAATCATTTGGGAATGGGGCAGCAGGGGTTGGAGTGCCAGCATGGGCTCCCAGTGCCAGGGGGAGGAGCCCTGAACAGCGGGGGCAGAATCCAGGCTAGTGAAGGACCACATCTGGCTCATGGGCCTTAGATTTCTCACCTCTGGCCTAAAGGAACTGAGCCTATCCATCTTTCACCATGCTAGACATCTACAGAAGCTCCTTTTCCTATTGAATATGAAGCCTATGTTTTTAATATATGTCATCTATGCTGGATGACTGACATTTTCCTTCAGCTATGGATAAAAACCAACATGAAAGAGAATCTTATTTCATCATTATACCCATCAAGAAGCTTTCATTACCAAAACAAGTTGTCCTCCACTGGCGGTTAATGGTCTGGGTCCAAGGCAACAGAAGAGCGGTTTCAAACATAGCTATATGCCACTATCATGTCTGTCCCCATCCAAATTTGGGAGCTAGATGAAGACTGATTTGGCTTGCAGCAGAACTTAGAGCAGTCTCCGTCCTTCTTTAAGTTACTGCTGGCTGTAAAAGCACCAAGTGGCCAGTTCAGGAACAGGCAAAAGCTAGAGTTGAGTAGTGCTCTGCATGTGCCTTCTTCCACACCTCTCATCCTGGAATTGTAAGAGGAGGTTGTGTTTAATCCAATACAGATTTCCCATAAAAAGGAGGAATCCTCATATCAGCTGGCCAAATAAATGAGCTCTTAAGTCTCTACCTCTTCTGATCTCATTTTGTGCCTTGAACTTTCTAATTTTGTCCCTACATACTTCTGTTATTTGTTAATATCCATCCTTTGTAACTTGATCCTATTTCTAATTTTTGTAAGACTCTACTGATTTTTAGATCATTCAAGATCTCCT
This sequence comes from Rafetus swinhoei, assembly GCA_019425775.1. Lineage (NCBI taxonomy): Eukaryota > Metazoa > Chordata > Testudines > Trionychidae > Rafetus > Rafetus swinhoei. Next base: position 66,107,950 of record CM033427.1, read on the forward strand.
GGATGATCTCTTTCCACAGTTTCTATCCTTCCTATACAGAGGAATAGTTTGCTCTTGTGCCCTGAATAATGTCACTTTGGAAAACTTACAGTTCTTTTCTTCTGAGACTTGCTTCCCAAGGGATCTCCCTAAATTTATCTGCCTTCCTGAAATTCATTGTCTTTATTTTATGGTTCTCCTGCCTTTATTTTGCTGTTCTCCTTCCTAACATGCCTTATAATCATGAACTCTGCCATGTTTACTCTATCATATTTACCATGAACTCTATTGTCTTTAAAAGTCTCAGAGGGATAGTCATGTTAGTCTGTAACTTTAAAAACAATGAGTAGTCCTGTGGCACTTTAGAAACTAACAAATATATATATAGTAACATGAGCTTTTGTCAGCAAAACCTAACTTCCTCAGATGAGCTTGAACTTCCTCATCTGAGGAAGTGGGTTTTTCTCATGAAAGCTCATGATTTTATATCTCTGTGTGTGTGTGTGTATAGATAGATAAACACACACACACATATTTGTTAGTGTCTTAGGTGCCATAGGACTACTCATTGTTTTCTATTGTGTTTACTTATATTTAATTTGTTATCACAAAAAAATCAGATCCTTTTCAGCAGTACTACCACCTTTCCAGTTATTCCCAATTTTTAGATTTTATTTTTCCTTACCAAATGAAGTCCTGTGCACTTATATTTAGTGAATTTGATTTAATTGATTTTGATATGTGATAAACAATGAAGCCTGAGTACTCATTAACTGGTGCAAAAAAAATGTATCATGATGCCAAAGTGGTCCTAATAATTAAGAAAAAGGTAAATGATCACCCATCAAATAATCCACTATATATTAGCAACTAACTGAGCTAACTTCTTGGTGGCTTGATCACACACTTCATTGCACACTGTAGTATTTTTTTCCATTATCATGCTGTTGTACACCTTGATGAAAATTTTACCTCTATAAATAGTACTCAGGTGCTGTTGGTTTTCTCTTACACTATCGATTTGAGTATATTTTTGTTCAATTTTTTTTATGATGAACTAAAATTTAAGGACAAAAAGGAAAAAAAGAGGAAAATACACCTGTGATCACTTGACCCAGCTTCTTTGTCAAATGCATTGTGAATATTAACTCACTCTGTTCTTGCGTATTGTCAAGAGGCACCATTTATTTTTTTCCCTTTCCCAAGGTTGACTGATGCACATAGAACACTTGGCAAAAAGCTAATATGTACATTCAAAATTATATTAAAACATTCCCAGCTAAAACACATTAATGATATATAAAATATTAATAATGTGCCTCTGCTTCTCTTCTCTTATCAAGAGCATCACCTTGTATGTCCTCAGGCTGGCAGAACTGCTCAGCTTTGCTTTATGATTCTTATATCCTTAGAGGCCATATACATGATTTGACAAGAAGACAGAAATGTGCCTGTATTGATATATAATAGTTTTCTTTTATGAGAAGTTCTTTGGATGAAGACATCAATGACATTGTATACAGGAGAATCAATATGGGGAAAAAACATTGCTACACACACACACACACACACACACACACACACACACACACACACCACATCAGGGATTGATGACCATTTACAAAAAAAAGATCTCTTAGAAGAGAGAAATCCGGGAATAATAAGACAATGGTTTGGGTGCCTGTGCCAACGCACAACATGTGATGGTTTCACAAGGGGAAAAAAGCAAACAAAAACCTCCTTGTTTAATTAAAAAAAAGGGAGTGTTTTCTTACTAAAGATTGACTATGGACTTTAGGATTGGGCCTAATCCAAAGACTCCTGTGTGGGTTTTCAACAAATGTAAGAAAAACAATAGAAGGAAGGAATGAAGGAAGCTAGCTAGATGATTTTTCTGGTTTTCCCAAAGCTACATTAAAAGGGCATTTGGTTCTGAATGTTTTCTTGAAAATTCTTTTCTATGTAAAAAGGGATGCCTACTAATTCTCTTTTGTGTGTGTATCAGATAAGTTGGTTGTTCAATGTGATGTCATTTATGATGGAAGCCATGGTACCTGAATATGCTACAGCATTTAAAGGCTTTTTTCAAGGACACAAAAAGCTCAGAAGTAGAGGAAACTGAAAATGCTTTTCCATCAGAAAACTCTGAGTCAATGAAATTGGAAAGTTCTATGGGTACTTGCAGATCCTGTTAAAATAGTTTGTGGAAATCAGACAACCCAGACTCTTCTGGATCCCCAGTTCTTCAGGCAGCTGCTTCTTGGGACTTCCAGCCTCTCCAAGTAAATGTCTCTCTGGAAAATGAAGCTGATACTTCTCATGTATTCAAATTTGTTCCAATTGGGGATGATTTTTTTTCTTGCTGAAGTATTTTTGCTGAATATACCTTAGCCTTTCCAATATGTTAAATATTATAACTGTAGTACACCTAGAGATGTTAACAAAACTCAGGCTCCCACTTTGCTAGCCCTGTACAAGACATCATGAAAAAGTGTCTCTACCCTTAACAGCTTATAGAATAAAACAGACAAAGACTGGCAGGAGAAATAGAGGCCCCAAGAAATGAGGTGACTCACTAAAGGTGATGCAGCAGGTTTTTAGCAGATTTCAGCCTGGGTTTCCTGATTCCAAGGCTAGTTTCCTACCTTCTAGACCACACCACCTCCTTAAGACATAATTCATTGTAACAACTATTGATAGTGTGCATGTTTTGTGGCTTTATAGCTCATGGGGATCCCTCAGCTAGTGTCCATCAGTTAGTCCTTTGTGTTTGTTCAGATGCTGAACTTAGAATACACAGAATGACCATAAAAACATCATTTATCCACCTCTTAAATGTATACTAAATTGTACTACACAATTGTGCTCATACAAAATGGTGTGTCCATGTTCATTCATTGCACAACAAATAGCATATCATGTATCTGTAAATGAGTGTTTTCCTGTTTAGCTGTCATGTTTTAGTGTTCCTTGTTTGTATGTTATGTTCTTAATACACAAAACATATAGAATATAGCACACTGTTCCTGTAACAGTTCACAGAATTATGTATTTACTCTATGGTAGATAAATAATTCTTAAATTTGGAACAGAATCTTTATTTCTTTGTGATCATGGTTGACAGATTATCCATTAGAGGCATGTGGTTTAACTAAAGAACAACTTACCCCATTTTATACACTAAAACTGCAATTCTATCATAACTGTTTTTAATCTAATGAAGTAGAAAAAAGTGCACAAATGACTTTTTCAGGTTAGCCAAATCCCAAAATAAAATTGCCCTCTGAAAGATAATAGGCTAAATTCTCAATTGTCATAGCTCTATTGACTTGACAGATGTGGATCCAATTGACCAGATTCACATCTGATGTGATAGTCTTAGTCCCTCGCCAGCCCTTTTAAGATGAGCAAAAGGGCAGGTGCATGGTAAAGTGGTACCCCATTCTGTATGCCCTCTGCTAAACTTTGTGGACGAATAGTGCTTTTGATCCACCCAGGATACACTGTCCATTCAAGACCTTATTTTTATGCCTCATGTTCTTTTGCCATCAACTTTCCTTTTCAGTGCCTGTGGACATTCACTACCCACTGAAACTTTAAAATGTGGCTTTAAAAGTCTCCTATCAATGAGGGGAAGATTCTCCAATACAGGGATTCCCCAGAGTTGTAAGGCTGCCTTCTGAGGACTCTTTCAATTCCTGCCATAGGGAATGAGGTGAGAGGGGTTTTTTGGAGGCAGGTCTGAAACAAGCAGCTATAACAGCTTCTCTGGCCCTCAGAACAGTCAAGGATTAAAGGTAGTGAAAAAATACTATAGCCTTCCCCTACCTTTGCTTCTGTATTGCAAGTACTGTACTTCCCCCTTCAGAGTTCTGGCACAGAATCTCACCCATTATTTCTCAGAATCCAGAGCTGAGCATACACAAAATGTGTTCTCAGCTGTGCCATGTTTACTCAAAGGAATTACCACAATTGTACATGTGCATATCTAATTTGCATGTACAAATGTCTATGTAGATGCGGAACTACCTATTTGCATGTGCAAATACCATCACAGCAATTTTATTAGCAAATATGGATGTATAATTATGCATACACTTGTACATGAGAGGGTCTCATTGATATTTCTGTCTTGGGATACAGGCTACACATCTGTTTAGATTATACAAATATTAGGTCAAATTGTCAAAAGCACCTGAGTAACTATGGAGCTTAAGTCCCATTTTCAAAAGCAACTTAGACACTTGGAAGCCTAAGTGCCATTCACTTTTGATGAGGCTTAGGCACCTGAGCCCCATAGGTGCTTTCAAATTTTTACACCAAATCTTCCTGCTTAATTGTATCTTCAGTCTTCAGAATCCCACATTCCCATTTCTTGTCTTCTCCATCTATGACACAGTTGGGGAAAATTCCACCCAGCCTGGGCGGGGGGGGAGGAGGGGTCCTGTCTCCTGTGGGGAATAGGAGAGTGTCCATGCATCTCACACCTTTGTTCTTCCCAACTCTTGTCTCTATGTACACTTTTAGCCATGAGGCAGTACTTCCTCAGCCCACTATGTAGGATTGCCCTCTCCCATCCAGTGTGGGGTAAGTGCGTCTTGTCACACCAACATATATTGTTTTTGTCTTCCACTCTTCACCTGGCCCTTCTGGTCCGCTTCTCCCAACCCCGAGGCTGCTGGGCATCAGAAATAAGTGCTGTACAACTAGTTACAGCAGTGATGGGCACCCTAGACTAGTGAGTGGGCCTCATGAGTGTCCCTCCTTCAGCTGAGTGGGCCTTAAGATTGTTGTAACCATGGTGGTCTCCTGCAATACGGTAGTTTGCTAATTGCACTTGTGTACCTAGAATTTGCAAGATGTACTGACTGAACTGTAGCAATGCTTTGATCGGATACAGAGAGAGCCTACAGCTCTCATGCTCAATGTTGTGTGCAATTAGCACACACCTCACTTCACGTACCCTTGCTTTATGTGTGTGTCACTTCAGTAATACAAGTAGAAAAAACCAGAAACCAACAGAATCCGGCAACCCTGTATGTGGGAAGCAGTAAACAAAATGTCTCACGGACACACCTAGAACCCCAAAGGGCTGCTTGGAGCCCACGGGCTGCAGGTTGCCTACTACTGAGTTACAACAACAGTTTGTACTTTGAAATGGCTTTTTATTTTGCTGTGTTCAGGTTACTTCAGGATTTCAGTGGCATTTCCCATCTCAAGTTTCTATGATTTAACTGTTTCATTTTTAAAACTTTTTTATTTCCAAAGATTTATTCTTTGCTTTACTGAGATTGCTTTCTCCTTATGACAGCAGTGTGCAACAACAAAATAAATACAAATCCCAGTTTTATAAGCCTATTACAAGTATTCTTGCGCTGTAAATGGATAATTCGTTATCAGAAAGAACTAGACTATATTGGTATAGCAGAAAAAATTAAAGTCAAAATGGCTAGAAGACTTTGTCCTGTCCATTAAAAATGCAGAAGGTAGAAATGCACTGAATGCCAAAGCTGGGTTTTTTTTCAGGCACATAAGGGGGAAAATGCTGAATGTTTTCAAATAAAAGTTGTTTTATGAAAAACTGTTTATTCATTTTCCTATCTTTTCATGTGAGGTCAAACCTCTCTGAATTATCAGTTTAGCAATAGTTATTATTCATTCCATATTTCTAATTCCCTGGTAAGTTACACATAGAGTGTCCTCAGGGTTCAATGACCCATACAGATCTTATGATAAGTTATAGCTCAAGTCTACAAGCTGTGTAGCAAATGATCTAAATTTTCTTTTCTAATGCAGAGTATTAATAAACAGCCCATTTTACGTCCACATGCTATTGGCAAAAGTTGACTAAAATAAGAAATAAACAGTTCTCTAAATAACTGTTAGAGAACTTTGCATTATTCATTTGCTGGGGAGTTCAATATGAAACATCATTATTTAGACCTTACCAAAACTTATATTGTTGTAAACCTTTGCTTTTTAAAATAGAAAGCAGATTAACTTTTCATGCTACTCAACTGCTTTATTTACCAGAAAACAGAACAATTCACTCAAACTAATCTTGGTTTATTGTAAAAACAGATATGTATAGTGCACTGGGCATATCAAAATTATGCAAACAAACAAAGCCCTGAAGAAAAATAGTTACTAGACATGCTTAAAATACAATTCAGTAATTAGTCCTGATCCCACAGTTGGCTTTGTATGCATGGACCACTGTATCTGTTCAGAGTTCATTGTAGGCTCAGGGCCTTATGAGCTGATGCTGATCCTTCAGCACTTGTGCGCAAGAGTATCTTTACTCATATGAGTAGTCCCATTGATTTCAAATTACTCAAATGCATAAAATAAAGTACAATTATTGTTAATGCAAATTATAATTTTCATAAATGTTCAAAACCAAATAACATTAAGGTACTGAATTCTGCAACCATTGCCAGACAAGCTTGATTCATTGTTCCTAAATGAAGTTATTAGCAAGCCCTATGTCTTCCCTTCCTTCTGCACCTTTGAATTACCTCTGACACAGTGGAATGATAGCAATGTTTTCTATGGAGGTGAGACAGGAAGCCAGAAGTCCATGCAAAGACTTTCAATACTGAACCTTTCGGAATTTCACACTGCACAGCAGTTCTTTGAGATGAATACACAGGTACTTTGGTCCTTTTTCCTGCCTTGTAGAAATGGAAGAATGCCCACTTTCTCCTTAAGAGGAGCATTATTTACACTCCTCCCATGGATTCCTTTTGAGGCAATAATTGGTTCATAATGGAGACAGGAAAGCAGGCACAGTACCCTCGCAATATACCCACCAATGTCATACTCCAAAATGATTAACTATTGAAAAAGCAGGTGAGGTGAGCCTGGTTTTAAACCCACTAGACTCGATTGAAGTCTGGGGATGAAATTTACTCTTGGCTTAGAAAATGTACTGTTGAATAGGCCACCTCAGTCTGAAGTGAAGATGTGTACCAAACATAAAGATCCCCAACAGTAAAATTGATAATATTTTTCATGTATGACTATACCACCATAGTTAAACAAATGAAGTATCACATATGTGCTTTAATAAAAAATTAAAAGTAGAAGTGAATGAAGCTCCTGTTTTATTTTTGCAAGTTTTTAATTGTAAAATATATGAAAATGGAACTATACTTAGTACTAGCCACTCTTTCCAAATTTCACCCTATAAGAGGGCAGGGATAACATAGCATATTTCAGGATAATAAAAACTTGAGGGTTGTAAATTCTCTAACTTCATGAACTGAAAGCACATTCAGGTTATAGAAAAGGGAATAAAACATGAAACACTTCCACATATGACCTATACATTACTTAAAGCTGATTTAAGATCTTTTTGGAGTAGCAAAGGCTTCAGTGCATAAACAACCAATAGATATGAGACTGAAATACGACAGAGTGGCAACAATAGCCAATTCTACATGAAGGACACAACCCAGCTCAGCGGCCTCATAATATGAGAATCAACCTTATAATTCTAATCTAGCCATTAACTAACTTTCTATAACTAGATAAATATTAGTTGTGTGGCTGAGATTGCCTTCCTGTAAAGTATTTGGTACTGGTAGTCTCAAAGCTATGATACAGCTTCAATCAATAGCCTGATCTGGTACTTCAAAGCCAGTTTTTGACATTCTCAAATAACAATGTTAACATCTGTCTAAATTTATCTTTTCTGCTCTAATTCTTAATTTTTTATTACAGAGCATATGTGAGACCATGGACACTATTTGTAAAATGTCTACAGCTAGAGGAGGGGAGAGCCAGGACACCAGAACAGTATTATATAAACTGATGGGTATCAGAAAGTGATTTTAATGTGCATTAAGAGTACTAAAAAGGGAGCTAAACAAAATCTTACTTTACTATATAAAACTTTATCATATAAGCCTTGATACCCTTTGAACATAGCACAGTGCAGTTAAATTCCTCATTCCCAGTCCAACTACAGACTCAGCTCCTACATACAGCGCATAGCTATTTCTGAAGCCCTTAATAAGCTCTATCACTCAGAACACTTTGCTCTTTTCTTTCTCTTGGTGGGTCTGGAACAATCTCCTGAAAAGCCATGCTAACCTCCCTAATGCTTAAATACCTCATGTAATAAAATGAACTTTATTTCCAGATTTTTTCTTGTATCTGCCAAGTGTCTTTTTCCTATAACACACTGGAAAATTAAATCCCTTTCTGAAGTTTTGAGTTAGATTTTGTTCTATGGCTTTCACCACCACGTCTGTCAATCAGTCTACTTTCTGTACTTTACAACAAACAGATGCTTTCTATATTTTTGGTCCTGAAGATATACATTTATCAATATTTTCGTATGATTTTCTTTAGTTATGCACATAGTCTATATAATCACATTTTCTCATTGCTGTTATCTTCTTTCTTCCCTGGTTTCCTCTTTAAATTTGAACTAGCTGTGCTTTTTCTTAAATTGGTTTATAAGGTATTCTGGGCAGGAGTCTTCTTGTCCCATGTATGTGGGCATCACCTAGTATGGCACGGCCCTTGATCATGGTGGGGCACTACAGCAATGCAAGTATTAAATAAATAACAATTTCACTTGTTTTGTGCTGTCCTATCTTGTGCTGTTAGTGGTTGATCTCAGTTGTTCAAAAATTCAAACCTTTATACATATCACATACTTCTTGGGAGCAGCCTTGATTTCAACTGGATGCAAAGGGAACTTTTTTATATTACTTAACTGCCTCCCAGAGATGGACAAATAAATGTTTGCATAGAGTTTAAAAACCTTTTGATAAATGATGCTATATTATCACTATGTAGTTAATTATCAGAGTGAGAGCCTTAAATTGCATAAAAGTGCTACAGAGATGGAAATGGTCCTTAAAAGCACCAGTTCTGCCCATGGGAGGTTTCCCTCAATACTGACCCCTTAACAAGTGTGAAATACCGGGACATGCCATGGGTGGAATGGAAGTCAAATTTATGCTGGAGGCTTATGCTCCAGCATAAGCAGCCTAGTACCAAGAGTGTCAAAAGTGGTTCTTGGACATACCTTCTTCCTTTACTAAAAGCTGCCAAAACTGCAGAAGAGCAGAAAGTTTTCCCCTATCCACCCCAGGTTTGTGCCTTAACCACTGTTTTAGAAACTGCCTCTCTGGAACAGTTCCTCTCATTGAATGTTAACAAAAGTTCACTCATCAAATCAGCCTTTTTCTAAAGAGGTAATACATTTTGGGGTATTTGTGGGATGAGCCTCGATCTGGAAGACCAATTTGTGGCTTGAAATACATGCCATTCACATATATGACCTAGAGTGATACTTGAGCCCAGTGCTTGCCCTCTCTCAGGAGTGAATTTCCCCGGCAGTCAATAATTTTATTAATGACTGTATCCTTTTCCCACACCAAAAACTAAGCTTTGATTTGTGGAAATCAGTCATATTTCAGAGAAACAAATTAAAAAGTTACAAATAAGAACATAAGAATGGCCATATTGGGTCAGACCTAATATCCTGCCTTTTGGCTGTTGCCAATGACAAATGTCTCAGAGGGTATGTCTATAGTACAGCATTATTCCGAAATATCTTATTTTGAAATAGTTAATCTGAAATAAGTTATTTCAAAATAACGCGTCTACACACAAAGTGCATTTCGAAATAGCATTTTGCTATTTCAAAATAGCACGTCCATACTGAGAGGACGCTGAATCGCATTTAAGGCCAGCTGGAACCAGGTACGTCAGGTCATCAGGTCAGGAGTTACTTTGTGGGCTGCTGCCTGAGGCTATCTGAGGCCTGTGCTTAAAGGGAACCCTCGGACAGCCGGTTCTCAGGTTGTTATTTCGAAATAACTTTGCTGTATAGACATACCCAGAGAGAATGAGAATGAGACTAGGGACACCATTCCTGTCTATCCTGGATAATAACCATTGATGGACCTATCCAAATAAATTTACTTAATCCTTTTTTGAACCCTGTTATGGTCTTGAACTTCACAACATGCTCTGGCCAGGAGTTCCACAGGTAGACTGGACATTGTGTGGACAAAATACTTCCTTTTGTTTCTTTTAAATCTGCTGCCTTTTAATTTCAATTGGTGACACCTAGTTCTTGTGTTATGAAAAGGAGTAAATAACATTTCCTTATCTACTCTCTCCAAACCAGTCAAGATTTTATAGACCTCTATCATATCCTTAGTTGTCTCTTTTCAAAGCTGAAAAGTCTCAGTCTTATTACTCTCTCTCATTGGACTACTATTGGAGAAAATTAACGTTTTCATTCAAAGAATTATTCAGAAATGCTACTTTTATTTATTTAGACCCAAGAATTACACAATTATACATAGCATGATAAAAATTTTCTGTGTTGGGGTTCTATTGATATAAACACAGCAATTTCCTGAAAAGCACAATGCTATTTTTCATCCATCTTTAGAAACATTTTAGAAGTGTAAACATGCTTACATATAAACATCATTTGTTTTCAAAGGAGCTGAGGTTTTCATTTGTGCTACACTTTTTAAAATAAATTTATGAAAGGTATTCAACTCAAGTATGTGCTGTTCTAAAAAATTTATCTTTTTCTTTAGTATGATGCCATAAAATACCATGACTGTCTGCCCCACCTTCTTGTAGTGTATAAATCTGATTTTTCTGTTTTCTTTATGGATATTATGAAAGAGTGGAATTGACTTTGTATGCTAATTATAATTCTGCATATGGTATTTCTCACACTGAAGACTAGTGCAGTCAACATTACCTAACTTTTTTGTATGTTTAAATTTAAATTATGGTTGCAAAACAACTTGTTTTCAGAGATTACAGTGTTTCAAAATAAATGGAATCACAGCTGGAATTGATGTTAGACTGCTGTGAAGAATCACTTTTCTAAAGGGTGCTCCTATTCCTTGGTCAAGAGCTGTTAAAGAAAAAAGCTAAAAAGTAAAGGACAAACAAATGAAGAAGATGAATAAAACAGATACAAACTGACCATGCAGTAAGGAAAATATATCCATTAAAGCAGTAATAGTTCAATTTAATAAAACTTCACGGGGTGTGAAGCAAATTGTTCTGTATGTCAATTTTTTTCTTGGATTTAGATTCATTCACTAGGTACCAGAGCTTGTGTATGATTTACTTTATGATCCTTTTTAATTTGGTCTTTAGAGTACCTCATGTGAACTAGTCATAGTCTTATTGATTTTATGCTCAACCTTCTGTGTATACAGAGGCCTACAGGACATCTCATGGAAACCGTTCAGGGTCAATACTGAGTTAGAGACAGTGAAATCTATAAAGACAAGGCAAAACACTTTTATTTTTTGTGAACTGACCCTGTGGCTGACTTTGTCTTCAACAATTATAGGCCTGCCTGGACAAATTCCTGTCAGGGAAATGAGACCACCTGAGAAAACTGCCTCTTATTGCCATGGCCTAGGCCCAAAAAAGGGTTCTTATAAGCTTTGCTCTGACTGCTTCCAAAAGAAACCAATCTCCTGATAATAATAATAAAAAAAACATTTATTTTAAAAATATTTTAAATCTGGCTCCTTCCTCTTGCTTTCTGAATAGTTGAGCATGCATGGTAGTTTGCAGGTTGTACTACCATTACTATTGCACCTCTTTATTCTCATTGGGCCCATATTCATGCATAAGCCTTGCAGAAGGAGTTCTCCATAAGCAGAAGGCCTATGTTTGTTCTTCAGTCTTATATTGAAGTTGGGACTGTGGCTACACTTGTGCAATCTCTCCCCTGTGCATCCTCACAAGGATCAATCACAATCAGATCCATTATATTTTGGCCTCATTCATTTCTCTTCCATATCTTACTGCTATTTGTATCTGTCTCCTCAATTTGTACCATTTCTATTTTCTGCTAGACTTTCTATTAAGGAATATATCTGAGAAGATAGGAAAACCTATGTGCTAAATCTGTAAAAGCTGTGTGTGGATGAACTCCAATACTCATGTGAAACCCTGGGAGTTCTGTAGAGCTCTGTGTTCTCCTTTCCCCTGTACCTCATTGCATAATGGTGCTTTATACACACCTGTGCACACATAGCTCAATTTTCATGTATTCACCAGTTAGAAAATATTTGTGTTTTTAAATATAGACATAACAGCAGTGAAACAGACATCTCTATCAAATGAGTTTTTCACTTTCAACACTTTCATATTAATGAAAAGTTTGAGACTATTGTTTCTTCACAAAATTCCCCCCAATTTTTAAAAGTATTATTTATTTGTTTGCTGGTTATGAGAAATATTTTCCCTGCTGCTCTGCCAACTACTACAAAATGTGAAGTAGCTATAATGATATCAATAGACATGACAAAATAAACAAATTAAAATTAGGGTCTGCTTTCATAAATTTTCTGCATTGAGATCTCTCATGAATAAGAAATCAGTAGGAGCCCCACACATAGACAGCTTTCAGAGCAGACCAGATTCAAATACCCTTATTCATTCCATTCTAGGATGTTACAGTCTTCACTCAGCAATGCAGGAAACTAACCAAAAGTAAGGGCACCATTGTTGCATGCACAGATTGGAGCTCTGAATTTGGTAAGAAAAACAGGGGCTATTTACCTGAAACATCTGACCCTCACTAAGTTGCAAAATGAGACCCTTAATTCCATTCTCTCTACTCACCATCCAGAGAAGTTAGTTGGGTATATTGATAATAAGCATCCAGGTCTTTTTCTTTCTGTTCCTGTATAACTATGAGCCACTACATGTTAACAATGGCTGCTTACACAATATAGAAATGAACAATTTGAATAAATATTTTGGAACCTGACCTTTTGAGTATCAGCTGTGGATTGAACAGCTCTGGCAATGAGCAGCATGGTAGGAGGGCAGATGTTCATGATCAAACTAGAATACTCCTGTGGTACATGAGTAACAGGGCTCTAGGGTTAGATGTGGGAAATGGAAGACAGAAGCACATGATGACTGAAGGGGAGCATCAGCCCTAGCGAGCAGAGATGAAGGGAGCAGAAACCATTTGGGATTCTGGGGAGAGCAGCAGCGGCACATGAGGAGTTTTGGTGGGAGCAGTTTCACATGAGGGAAGGGCTGCTGCCTCTTCAGGAAGGTTGGTGTGTTCAGGGAACTTTATCCATTCCAGGAACTGGGTGTAGAAGGAGCTACACATCCATCAGGGAGCAATTAGAACTAAGCCACTTTGAGCTCAAAGGACTGATTGTCTGATCACTTTGCTTTACATAGGACTTGATCAAAGAGGGAAAGAAGCAAGCCTTCTCCTGCTCCACATGTTGAGTGAGCATCCCTGAGCCTGAGGACAAGCTCTGATTGGTTGTCCCCCCCCCCCCACACACACACACACAAAGTAAAGAAATTGTGAAGAACTGCCAAGAAGTTAGAAATTCTTTACGGACTGAGGGTTTTCCACATAGAGCTCAGAAATTTCTGAAAACCCACAATCTACCGTATGGTTGGCAGGTCTGGATAATAAGAAAAATAATAAAGAAAAAATTCTTCTGTTCTGTCCTGTCCACTTATTGAAATACTAGTTACACCCAAGAGCTGTTTGAAAACTAAAAGAAAAATATTAAACACAAACAGATGTGTTAGTGTAAAAAAAAATCAGAAAAGCCATTTTGGGTTGATTCTCTATGTTAGTTGGGTTCCTTTTCCCTCCTCAATGCTGATATGAACTAATTAAAACTTTGAGAATGGCACCAAGATCTCAGCCACAATATTAAAAACATTCATTGCTATATCTATGCTTTTCCATTAGTTATTAAAAATTAACAATGAAATAGTACATTGAACTGAATAGAAAGAAGCAAACTTAAAATCCTGCCTAAGGCAAGAGATCTCAATTTTGTTTAACTTTTATCTCTTCTAATATCTGTGATTAATGACAAAAGAATTATCTGCATTTTCTATATTAAGATCTGCCTTCCCCTGACTTTGGATGACTCATTAACTTCCTCCAGGTAGGTAAGTTATTTAAAGAAACTGAAAGGTATTTCCTTTGATGAAAATTTGATGTTGCAAACTACCATTTCTACAGACAAAGAGGTAAGAATAGGTAAGAGGTACACAGCAGGGTGAAAGTCAAATTAAGCGATACAACTTCAGCTATGTCAATTGTATAGCTGAAATCAAAATAACGTATTTTGGCTTTTGGTGCTGTATACACAGCAGGAAGTCAGAGGAAGAACACTCTTCCTTCAACTTCCCTTACTGCTCGTAAGTGCGTCTACACAGCAGGGCTTAACTCAAAATAAGCTACGCAAATTGAGGCAATGGGGGCAACTGTCCCAGCACCTGGCAATTCTGCACCAGCAGCTGTGCTTTAAATTGCTTCCAGAGCGCCACACAGTGTGCTCCAGGTGGCTCTAAGGGCTAGGGGGCCAGCAGTGTGACATGCTCCAGGTGGTACTGAAAGCAGGCTGCTCTGGGCCCATCTCCTTCCGCCAGAGGCCTCGCATCTTCTGGTAGTGTGGAGCCGCCCCCCACCCTTGCCCAGGGGCCCAGCATGGCTGTGGGCTCCCCTGTACTCATGAATATTTGAGACCACTTTGAGAGACAATGTGTTTTGCTCTGTTTAGTTTACCAACTGAATTGACATACTAGATAATAGTGTGTTCAAAAATTCAGGAGGCATTCATAGTCAGACTCCAGAAAATCCATTCCTGACACGACACAATGAGCATACACAAGTCACACTTCCAATACCTCTTCCTCCCCAACCTAAAGAATTATAAGGCCCAATTATCCCCATGATTAACCAAGTGCTACTCCCATATTTGCACTCTGTAGATCAGGGAAGAATTTTGAATTTTGTAACAAGTCGAGCTGCCCACTAGATTCTCCTTTCCCAATTTCTGCTCCTTAGCTGCCTAATTGTGATTAAGTTGTTTATTCTCAACAGTGACAAACTTTTTTTTCAATTATTAGAAAAGGCTTTAATTTAAATTTAAAATCACCATAAAAGGAGTAAATGTTTAGTGTTTTTTTGTTATATTTAAATTTCCCAGCATCTCTCATTTCACTTAATATCCATTTTTTTCACACAACTCTAAAGAGTACTGATTGGGCCAAACAATTCAAGTTATATCTAATAAGTACTTTAGGCAAATAAATGCATTGCCTTTTCTATCATAATCTACACCAAAATTTCAAATACCTGGAGCATCTGTTTTGATGTTCATTGTTTCTGATGTAGTGCTATTAGCAATGCACAGAATCAGAGTGAGCTTGCCAAATATAATTTCCTAGCTTTTAGCATGCTTTGCTTTGCTAGTCTATTTCTTAATGAAAGCCACAGGGCAAAAAAGATGAGACTGTATCGAATAGGAAAAAAGATAATGTACTGTATTATCCACATTTTATATAGGCACATCTAAAACTTGAAAAAATTACTCATGATGGACATCTCTTTCTATTTAAAATCATTTTGCTTGTAATTATGAAATTATCCCTAGTTTACTTATGATCTTATATATTCAGTGAACATTAGGCGCAATCAAATATGATACAAAGTGCTTAACACAAATAGTATAAAATTATAGATTCACAAAAAGCATAGCAGATACCATTTTATATGCAACATAAATATCTGCTGATACAGTTGAGGTAATGTTTAAAATCCCAAATTATCCCCAATATTCTTCTCTTGGGGTACGTCTACACTTGCTCCCTAGTTCGAATGTAGGCAACTGAAAGTGCTAATGAAGCGGGGATTTAAACATCCTGCGCTTCATTAGCATGATCTCGCTGGAGCGTTACTCCGCTCAAAAAATGAGGAGTAATGTTAGTTCGAATTAGGAGCTTTAATTCGAACTGCCTAGCCCGTGCCGCGTGTAGCCGCAGGCAGGGAGTTCGAACTACCGGGCATTTAAAAATGGCGGCGCCTGGGAACATGCAAATAAAGCCTGGGATATTTTAATCCCGGGCTTCATTTGCAAGTTGGAATGACTACATTAGCCACCCTAGTTCGAACTAAGATGGCAGTGTAGACATACCCTAAGAGATTAACTAAAATGGAAATTTGTAACTGCTAAAAGGACAGCTTTACCAATTCTCGGATGAACACTTAAAAATATAAAATAAACACAATTCATTTTTGTCTAAATTTACCTTTAATTTAATACATATATTAAAAATACTTTGTCATAACTGGATAACTGGCATACTTGCCCCTTTGAAGGACTTCAAATCAATAGTTTGTCTATATGCCATATTTTTGGAAGGTTAAACATTTTTCTTTGTATCACTGTGTATTTGATCTGATATATACTGTTTAACCTTACTTTTCATTTTTAGAACCTATTATAATTTTTGTATTTTATGTTTAAGAGACCTCGCACAGCAGAAAATCAGCTTAATAAACCTTTGCCTCACCTGCCACACTTAGGCTACAACTAGACTGCAGGCTTCTTTGAGAAGAAGCTTTTTTTGGAAGAGATCTTCTTCCGAGAGAGAGCATCCACACACAAAAGCTCATCAAAAAAATAATCTGCTTTTTCGAAATAGAGCATCCAGACTGATTGGACGCTTTCTCACCTGGAACCACTTCAGGAAGGGCTTTAGGTCACCAGGTGCTTCTGAGTGCTGGTGCCGGAGCCTTGCAGGGACACGCGCTTAAAGGGACCTCCGTTTCTCTGCTTCTGCTGCATTCTTGCCCACCTCTTCAAGGGACAGCAAAGTTCTCACAGTGCCTGCTATGGTTGCCCCACCTTTTTGGACGCCACAGCTTTTCCCTTGGTACCATGGAGCTGGAGCTGCCCCTCACATGGCCATGCTGCAGTTTTTGCAGCACTTTGTGCAGGCTGCCTTCCTGGTCCTGCATGAGCTCATCCCCGAACTCATTCTTGGGACCCTCTCCCTGGGAGCAGGAGCTACACTCTGGCAACCACACTCCATGGTGCAGAGGAGTTTCTGGAGGCTCGACACCAGTTCAGACTGGTGGGACCAGTTGGTCATGGAACAGTGGGATGACCAGCAGTGGCTCCAAAACTTCCAGATGCAGAAGGTTACCTTTTTGGAGCTATGTGCCTGGCTTGCCCCCACTCTCTGGAGATGCAACACCCACCTGCGGCCCGCCATCCCCCCTGGAGAAGCGGGTCGCAATAGCCCTCTGGAAGCTCATGACCCCAGACAGCTACTGGTCGGTGGGCAACCAGTTTGGTGTGGGGAAGTCCACCATCGGGGCCCTCCTCATGGAGGTAAGGCACTCTCAGGCTGCAGTCCCTGCAGGGTTGGAGGAGTCCTGGAAAAGGGGGTCCCTTGGGAAAGGGGGATTGGGAGATGTGGGGGTGGAGTGGGGGAGGGGAGAAGCCCCGTCCCTGGGGGTTGTGCTGTCCTGCCTTCACACAGGCCTGTTGCTGGGGGAGTGGCCTCCTAGGGGGTGGCTCCTGGGGTTTTGCGGGGAGGGGAGGGGAGGGGAGAGGATGGGAGGGGAGGGAAAGAGAGGGGGGCTGGAACCTCCCAAGAGCTCAGGCACTCCCTCTCTCATTCTCTGTTTTGTGTGTTTGTTTGTCTCCTTCTGCAGGTTGTGAGGGCCATCAACTCAATCCTGCTGCAGAGAGTCATCTGACTGGGAGACCTGGACCTGATTGTGGTTGGATTTCATAGAATCATACAATCATAGAACCACAGAGCTGGAAGAGACCTCAGAAGGTCATCAAGTCCAGCCCCCTGCTCTAGGCAGGACCAATCCCAACTAAATCAACCCTGCCAGGGCTTTGTCAAGCCGAGACTTAAACACCTCTAGGGATGGAGACTCCACTACTTCCCTAGGTAACCCATTCCAGTGCTTCACTACCCTCCTAGTGAAATAGTTTTTCCTAATATCCAACCTGGACCTCTCCCACCACAACTTGAGACCATTGCTCCTTGCTGCCCTGGGGTTCCCAAACTGCACTGGAGCCATAGATGGGACCCAAATACCGATCCGCAAACTGGAGCATTGAGTGGCCCAGTATATTAGTAGGAAGGGCTACTTCTCGATGGTGCTACAGGCCCTGGTCAACCACCACAGACAGTTCACGGACATTTTTGTTGGGTGGTCGCGCAGGGCACATAATGCCCATGTGTTTCGAAACCTGAGTTACATCCACATTGCAATTCTTTCTAAAGTAAAAATGGGCTTTTTTCTGTCAAAACTCTGTAGTGTAGACATATTATATTTTCTGCTGTCCCTTTCTTGATAAAATTCATTCACTTTTCTCTGCCTGAGTGATACAAAGTAAATGGATTGTTTTGCAAACCTGGGCCAAACCCAAAGCTGAACATAGGAACATGAAAACAACCATACTGAGTCACACCAAAGGTCCATCTAGCCCATTATCCTGTCTTCCAACAGTGGCCAGTGCTGGGGATGAACAAATAAAAGGAAGCACTCTTTTACACAATGCACAATTAACTTGTGGACCTCATTGCCATGGGATGTTGTGATGGGATGTTGTGATAGGTTAAAAAAAATAGGTCCATTAATGGCTCTTAATATAGATGTACATTCCCTATCTATCTTGTTAAGTTGGGGGTGTTTGTGACTCTGCTAAATGTATTAATAAACTATATGTGTAAATATACAAGAATTTCTATAGTGTGAGTGTTGTAATTGGGCACATCAGGGTCACCAACCCTAGAATAATTTAAATACTGGGTTAAAAACATAGGTATGTTCATAGGGGTTTGGTCCATTAATGGCTCTTAGCCAGGATAGTCACGGATGCAACTCCATTCCTGAAATAATGCTAAACTTCTGAGTGCCCAAAGCTGAAAGAGGATGTGGGAATAGACCCCTCTGCAATTGCCCTGCTCTGTGCACTCCTCCAGAAGCTCTAATACTGGCTAATATTGGAAACAGTATATTGGGCTTGTTGCCTGATTTTTAAATTGTGTATAATTATATAGATTACTTACGAATTTCAAGTTACCACTTTGAGTGCTGACAGGCTCTTGTGCCAGGATCAGGCCCAGTATTTAAATTATTCTAGGGTTGGCAACCCTGATGTGCTCAATTACAACACTCACATTATAGAATCTCTTATATATTTACACATATAGTTTATTAATACATTTAGCAGAGTCACAAACATCCCCAACTTAACAAGATAGATAGAGAATGTACAGCTATATTTCTGTATGCTCACACCATTCTTTTTAGAACAAGCTGAAGTATTATTCATTGTCTTCCTCATCACCATCATTTTACTCGTCATCATTCAGTGGCCATCATTCTGGCACTTCCCAAGGATTACATCTTCTTCCCTACTGCCCATAGACTGGGATGCCACTTTTATAGTATTCTACTCTAACATTGTTATGTTTGATATATATTCAGTAGGTGATGTTTCCCTGTCTCCTAATTTATATTTCCTCCCCTTACTAATGGTGAAAGTGTCTTTTTCCTATAGATCAGCATATAATTGATCCCAACTTATTATCATATAAATCAATTTGTTACCATGGTCCCTTTTGTGGTTTTATATCACATTTTTTATTTCTGTCCTACCTGGTTATTCAGTCTAGTCTTAACCAGTTATTTTGGGTTTTTCCAAGTTATGATGCACCTATTCATTTTGAGGATATTCTTGGAAGCTCCCTATGACATTAAAGATTGGTTTATCTTATCACTATCTATCTGAATGAAAAGTCCTGAACATGTGCACATTGACTTTGCTATCTAGGTGAAACGTCAACATATGCATGCTAATTCAGCCTTAGCTCACCATACAGAATGTGGCCTGTTAGTTCCTTGTGTTACAGATAAACTACTTTAATATAAACCTATTTCAGTCTATTACAATAATAATATAATCTAACCATGAGAAAATAAGGATCTATAAGGAAATATATCTACAGGCAGGAAAGCAGGTTAGATATATAGGCTACAGACTAGATGGATCATTGGACTGACCTGATGTTCTTCAGTGTGACCAAGCCAAAGAGCATTGCTGTCTGGCCCTTATTGAACTCTTTACATGGATAAGTATGTATGACAGCAAAGGATCAATGGCTCTTGGATCTTACTCAAGGAATCTAAAAAATGTGACATTTTTTCAATATATAGGGTTACTCTGAGCCAAAAGAATTATCTGCCTCCTAATGAAGTAGGGGTAATGAATGTAAGCATCTGGCTGCAAAGTTTTGAAATTTCTATAATCCACATGGAAATTTTTCATGGAAACCAGAATAACTTTGGTAGCAAATATGAAAACATGCATCAGACTTTATATCATTTACAGTACAGAGGACAATGTGATTTATTTGATTAAAGGAATGTCTTCACTACAGATATCATACGCTGCCTGAAAGGTATTTCCTGAAGACTAACTCAACAAACTGATTATTTGATGAAAAATAGGCATTTCCCACTTCAAAGGAATATTTCTCAGGATTTTTTTAAAATGATTAAAATGGCTTTGTTTTTATCTGGCTTTAATTTGAGAAAAAATTCTGCCATGCAGTTATTCATTTTAGAAAGAAGACCATGTTATAGCATGGTGCATAAATATTACCAGAAACTAGAAAATGGCCAAACTGTGGAAAGTTTTTTTGTTTTGTTTTGTTTTTTTAACAAAATCAAAATTGAATCCAGAATTAGTTTAGATCCAGGCTCTATTTTATCTGAAAATGCACAGGGCAGGGCAGAGAGGTTAGTCAAATAATTAGAGGCTCTTGATCATCTCTTCCAGGAGCTGTAAATGTATACACAAAATAATATGTTCAATTTTATTTAAATTGCCTTATTACATTTAGGGGACATATTTTAATACATCAGAGAAAAAATATGGATATCCACAAATTCTTTGAGTTTTAACTTGTGTCATTTTCCTCCACTCCATGTTTTGACATGGGAATCAGACTCCCTGTATCCCTATAAAGTGGGCAGAATTTTTCACCCCATAAGTCACTGGATAATCACGCAAGATCCATGATGATAGCAAGACACCTGCAAAGGCTCACGTTGCCATTGGTTACCTGCAATGAATTGGGGTAGTATTAATTCTTTCTCTGATAGCCATAGGAATCGAGCTCTGAGAGCATTTTAACCAGATTCAACCACTCCTACATTTGGGTCGCCTCCCTTCACACCAGTACAGGGGAGAATCTGGCCTCTTATATATTTTGTTGCTTTTCATTTAAATGCTGTCATACATATGCTCTTGAAATAGTTTTTCAGCTGTAATAAGTTTAGCTTGAATAAAATCCTAAAACACATCAATCACCTAGTTTGTACTCACTGGCCATGTAATGTAATGTTTCTTTTCTTCCCAAGTGCATGAACAGTTTGAGTTGAGCATCATAATATTATTTTTCCATTATTTTTACAAGCATGTAGATTTTTGTTTCATTAGTATGGAATCCTGACTGCCTTGAGTGACTTTATTTTGGCACCCATTTCCTACGTAAGAGCGGGGTTCACATAATACAATATGCCTAAAAGGCTGGATTTTGTTTCACTGGCATGCAAAGAAAGAAAGAAAGAAAGAAAGAAAGAAAGAAAGAAAGAAAGAAAGAAAGAAAAAGAATTTCAACCCCAAATTTTTGACACATGCTCTATAAGGCGCTACTCTGTGTTGCTGGTGGCTCTGAACGTACAAGAGAAACTCAGAAGTGACCATAAAGTGAGAGCACAGAAGATATTATTTTAGACAAGCAGGGATGTATGCTTAACACAGTTGGGAAATAATGATTCCTTAATGTTTTATGAAGATTATTATCATTCTTTAATATGCAGGGACAAATCCTGAGGCACAGGGCACTTGCAAGTACTATTGACTACAGCTTCAGATGTAGAGCATCTTTTAGAGTTTAGCTTTTTATTATTAGGTTGTTAAAACTTTAGCAGAATCCTATTCTTTAGCTGTCTGAAGCCTGTCTTTTTAAACAACACTGCTAGAGCTGTTTACAAATGAAATTCTTCCATTTTTTAGTAAATTTGGTTTGGTTTGCCTGTTGTACTAAACCTATCAAAATGCTGCTTGCACACTGTTGCACTGATAGATATTGGCTCCTGAAAATATTAATCAAGTCCCTTGGATACATGCACACCAAATAACCTTGTGCTGACAGCATAATAATACCAGAGAAAGCTTTTAAATAATATCAATTTTCCTCAAAATATCATGCAAAGTTCGGAATAATCAGGCACCTGGCAAAACAATTTTGAAATATTGCAGTTTCTTTTTATCGGTACTGTTTTGAAATTGAAGTATCTATAATTCACATCCAAAATATTTTGTCATCCTTTTCTTTTCCTTTAAGAATTAAATAAA
Source organism: Rafetus swinhoei (assembly GCA_019425775.1). NCBI lineage: Eukaryota > Metazoa > Chordata > Testudines > Trionychidae > Rafetus > Rafetus swinhoei. The sequence goes on from CM033427.1 coordinate 66,130,179, forward strand.
TTAATCTGAGACCTTTTTAGCAATTTGCTGAAACTTTTGTTCCTTCTATTCAGGTCTCCATTAGTTGGGAATGGTTTTAGTTAGCTGGGCTGTGCATTTCAGTCAATTATCAGCTTTTGTCTTGCTGTTACCATAAAGGACCATTTCTTTCCTAAAATGGTCAATTAAGTTCATGAAAATAAATAGATTATTAGAGGTTATTATTTGTTAGAGGTGCTGTGAGGAGTACATAGGCATTGAAGAAAAAATATCAGAGCCCTTCTTAATGAATAGAAATAGCTTTCATCAAAATAGATGCTATTTGTTCATATCCTCCGCCCTTCCTTTTAGGCTACAATTCAGAGCTAGCAACACAGCAATTGAGTGTTTGAAAGCTCTTAAAATATCCACAGTGTACTTAAAGTAGAGTTCTATGTTTTTACTTAACTACTCCATTTGTTTCAGTTTGTATGAAGGCCATTATAAAATCAATTGAGGCAGCTGTTTTCAGTTGAAAAGCAGGAGACTAAAGGTTCATTTTTTATTAGTAGATAATGTGATAGAGGGAACAAGCAGATGGAGTAAATGAATCAAATGAATCAAACTGAACTTATTTGAAAGCATGGGGGAAAGTTAGAGCAATAAGGGGGTTAGAGAGTAGTAAAAGTGGCAGAAAGTACTTGTGACAGAGCGTACCAGCCGCACGCAGGGACAGCAAAAGTTAACCCTATTCACTGAGGTGAGGAGTTCCTGCCCCCTCAGCACTGCTGTGCATGCTCCAGTTGGAGACCATGTATAAAGGTGGTAGAGCAGCTCAGTCTGGGCAGACTGATGACAGAGAAGGAAGTGTTGCAGCAGTTGCTGAGGTGGAACTGCCAGTTCATCAGGACACCAACATCAGCCACAGGGAAACTGATACAAACACCCCAGCCTGCGACACTGCCGAGTGTGCCAGAGCTAGAGAGTCAGGTACAAAGTAACGTAGGGTATGTCTACACTGCCACCCTAGTTCGAAGTAGGGTGGCTAACGTAGTCGTTCGAACTTGCAAATGAAGCCCGGGATTTAAATATCCTGGGCTTTATTTGCATGTTCCCGGGCGCTGCCATTTTTAAATGCCTGGTAGTTCGAACTCCCTGCCCGCGGCTACACACGGCACGGGCTAGGTAGTTCGAATTAGAAGCTTTAATATTTAAATCCCGGGCTTCATTTGCAAGTTCGAATGACTACGTTAGCCATCCTAGTTCGAACTAGGGTGGCATTGTAGACATACCCTTAGGGACATTTTGTGGGGATGGTAGCCTTACTGTGTGTTTCAGTGGAATCCCCACCAAGATAGTGGCAGACATATCCTACCACCAACAGGGCCCCAGGTTGGGAACTGGTAGAGAGGACAGGGATATGTCCTCCTACCCCACCACCACTGCCTCCCAAGTTATTGAACCTGGACCCACATTACTGACTCTGACTGCTAAGCCACATCGCCCTGTGAGAAGAGAACATTGTTATGGACTCTGGCCACTAGGCCTCACAGCCCTGGAAGAACAGGGCTTTGCTACTGACTGCAGTTGCCCATGAAAGTTCATCACCTATTAAACCACCTTGTTAGTCTTTAAAGTGCTACATACTTTTTCCTTTTGTTTTAGAGGGGGATAGGCATACCAACTCCATGACACCACAGGTTGGTGCCAAAGCAGAGAATTTGCTGGATCACAGGAGGTTCATTACTAACACCTTCACTTCTTACTAGGCTCTTAGAAGACATTTAGGGGTAAATTAGAGCTAAATGACAGCACAGAACACTGAGAGCCAGAACTGGTGCCTATAAATTACCTTTTTGGGACTGCAAGAAACTTGGCCATACCCATGATAAGTGGACATCTAGCTAACTAAAATCATGCCAAACCACGGTTGTTGCAGGACCAAGGAGAGTTGGACTAGAAAGGTTCAATCTGTAGTCATATAAATGAGGGCAGTTGTCTCAAGGGGGGACCTGGTCCTTGCTAATGCATTGTCTGCTTAAACACAGACGAAGCATAACCGGCTCTGGCTGAGGATTTAAGTCACAAAAAGTAGCAGAATGTTAGGACAGGTTGCTTTGATTATGTCATGGACTTGCCTGCAGAGCCAGCCCAAGATTGAAGAAACACAAAGGAATCTTAAATTTATCTCGGCAGCTCTCTTCTAAGTTGCTATTTGGACTCCTCACAGCCAAGAAACTAAGCCTTAGATTTATTAAATAATATAATACATGGCTGCAAAGTTATAGAAGTTAATAAATATAAAATAAAAATCCCAAGAAGCCATGAACAAAGGTGAGGAGCATGTGATGTACATATCATTAAGAAACTTAGATAACTTAGAGCATTTCATTAGAAATATACCATACCCAGTGAGCAGTAAATGTTCACTATTCAAATGTATTCATCACAATGTCCCAAAGAACTACTACATCAGTAAGTACTGGAAAGATTTGGCAAAATGTGTCTCCTCTTCTTTAACTCTGAAGACTGTGGTTCCTCACTATGGTTTTACCTAGTGGTGGATTAATGTAGGTACTAAACACCAAAGCCATATTTGTATGGACAAATTGTAAACTAGATGATGTGCCAAAAGTGGATCATTTTTGCACTATTCCTGGTAACAGGAAATAATTGGGATTTCAGCATTTTAGCACTAATATGACAGAGAAATTTTCATATTTGAAAATTTTACAAAGTTTAATACTTCAATTTTTAAAACACTGTTTAAATTTACAATAATGGATACTGTTCACACACACACACAAACTTAACTTTGCCACTTAGACTATTCTATAACGAAAATATGTTGTAGTAAATATAATGTTGGTTTTGTATATTTCTGATGCTCCCCAGGGATACATAGGGCTGTGAGGCACCTCATTACCACGTGCACTTAGTGTAAACAATATTGCCTGTGCCTACTGTGGATCAGTTCTCTGAAACCACAGGTACCTGGAAGTACAAAAACTACATTCCAGGCCTTCCCATCTTCCCTTTCTATACAGCTTTCAGTGGCACAATTATATAAAATATCTTATTGAAACTAACCTTACCCATACCTAGCAGGTCATTAAAAGATCTTATGATGAAACCATCTGGTGTTTACCTTGTGCAGAAGTAAGCTCTTTAGTCAGTCTATATCTGAAATAGGATTCTGATCAGCTAGTAGCAGCCCTACAATCTACTGTGTAGGAGTACCTGGCAATGTGTTAGAAGTAAACTAGTTTTAGAGGATAACAGAAACAGAAGGAAAGCAGCAATAAAGGTTGCACATAGAATGAACAAAATAATGAAGGTGGCCGGATCTCAGAGAACTTCAGCTTCATCAAACCTTATGAATGGACAGAGTGGAAACAATATTTGCAAGACATTGCATTGCTGCCAAACTGCATAAGGAAACTGAAGATATACAGGAATCTTCTTTAATTTATGTTATGGGGCAGTAGCCAGAGCCTGTCTTTAAATCGTTTGACTTTACTAAAGACAATCATAAAGGAAAATTTACCTTAGGAGAGAGACTCAAAGAGCATGCCTTGTTAAACCAAACCAAAAGAGGGCAGAGGGGAGGTAGGATTCCTTTCTATAAATAAATCAGAGAGATAAATACCAAAGAGTGGAGGAATTATTTAAGGTAGGTGCCAGTGTCGACACAAAAACAAATAGATATAAGCTGCTCATCAACAAGTCTAGTCTTAAAATTAGATGAAGATTTCTAATCATCAGAGAAGGGAGCATGGGGGGCGGGCTTCAATACTGAGGCTACATCTAGACTACAATGTTTTATAGGAAAAAGGTATGCAAATTGCACTCCGCAATTTGTGTACCTTTTTCCGATAGTTTTGTCAGAAGAGGCTTTTCTGAAATTTGGCCCATCTACACTGGGCCAAATTTCTGAAAAACCTCCTCTTTCGGAAGAGCCCTTCTTCCTCGTGAAGGAGGAAGACAGGGCTTCTGAAAGAGCACGTCTGCTCTTCTGCAAAAAAAAGCAGAAGAGCAGATGCATTCCCTGGACGTGGCAGAGTTTTTCTGGGATACCTTCGATATCCCGGAAAAACCCCGTAGTCTGTATGTCGCCTGAGATTGATAAATTTATGAAGGGGATGGTAAAATGGCATATACCCTGTCTTTAAGTCCAAAGCAGACTATGAAGAGCTTCAGAAGGATCTCACAAAACTAGGTGACTGGGCAACAAAATGGCAGATGAATTTTAATGTTGATAAAAGCAAAGTAATGCCTATTGGAAAACATAATCCCAACTATATGTACGAGACGCTAAGGATAAATTAGCTGTTACCACTCAAGAGAGAGATCTTGGAATCATTGTGAATAGTTCTCTGAAAGTATGCACTCAATGTACAGCAGAAGTCAAAAAAGCAAACAATGCTAGGAATCATTTTTAAAAGGATAGAGAATATGTCAGAGAATATCTTATTGCCTCTATATAAATCCATGCTGCACCCACATCTTGAATACTGCATGCAGATGTGGTTACCTCATCTTGTAAAAGATATCTTAGCATTGGGAAAAAAATCAGAAAAGGCAACAAAAATGATTAGGAGTTTGGAATAGCTGCCATATGTGGAGAGATTAAAAAGACTGGGACTTTTTAGCTTAAAAAAAGAGGAGACTAAGGGAAGAATGTGATAGAGGTTGATAAAATCATGACTGGTGTTGGGAAAGTAAATAAGGAAAAGTTATTTACTTGTTCCCATAACACAAGAGCTAGGGGTCATCATATGAAATTAATAGGTAGCATGTTTAACACAAACAAAAGGAAGTATTTCTTCACACAACACACAATCAACCTATGGAACTCCTTGCCAGAGGATATTGTGAAGACCAGGACTTTAACAGGGTTCAAAAAAGAGCTAGATAAATTAATAGAAGATAGATCCATCAATAGCCATTAGCCAAGGTGGGTGGGAGTAGTGTCCCTATCCTCTGTTTGTCAGAAGCTGGGAATGGGCAACAGGGGATAGATCAATTGATGATTACCTGTTCTGTTCATTCCCTCCGAGGCACCTGTCATTAACCACTGTTGGAAGTCAAGATACTGGGCTAGATGGATCTTTGGTATGACCCTGGTGTGGCCAATTCTTTCTCAGGTGTGTGGCTGGTGAATTCTTTCCTGACCCCAAATATTAGTTATGTGGGAATCCCTAAGCATGTGGGAATTCCTTTCCCCCACCCTCCAAGTCAGACTGGCAGTTTTTTGTCTTTTTTTGCAGCATGGTGCACGGGTTACTTGCTGATTTCGACTAGTGTAAATGGTAGGTTTTCTGTAACTTGATGTCTTTATAACATGATTTGAGGACTCCACTAACTCAGCCAGAGATTACTGAATCTATTACAGGAGTAAGTGGGTTGGTGGGTTCTGTGGCCTGCAATGTGCAGGGAGGCAGACTAGATGATCATGGTGATTCCTTCTGACCTTAAAGACTCTGAGATCTGGCTCTGTTTTGATACATATTATGTATCTCAGAGAAATATGGTTTATGTAAAAGCATGTTTTCTCCAGAGAATACAATAACTAGGGGGAAATGTTGAATGCCTTATAAGAGTTCTGCATACATTGGTTGAAAACTGTGATTTTTGGGAATGCAAAACAGAAGATATCAGAGAAAGGCAGGTTATTGAGTTAACAGATAAAAATCTTTCATAGCAGCTACAATTGAAGACAGACTTAAGCTTAGCCACAGCTATACAGAAAGCAAAGCAGTCTGAACTAGTTTTACAACACAACAAAAGTCAGGAGCAACTTGAAAAAAGAACTGACACTAGCTTAGAAGTTATAAAAAGACATTTGAGCCCTGCAACCTATTATGTACAAGAATTACATGACTATTATGTCAAAGAAATACATGACATAAGTAATGTTAGGCACATTCCAATCCCCAAGTTCTTAGACCATTTCCTGCACGGCCCAGTTCCTATTCAATAAATACTTCCAGAATTACTAGACCTGCTGTTCCCAAAAAACTATACATACCAAGATTCAATTCATAATTGCCACATAGCTTAACATTAGAGCACTTACACAGAATCAAGTAATTTTGAGTAAAAGAATGGAAACAAAAAAAAACATAACATGCTTTCCATACATTAAATTAATTAACCGATTAACCTTCTATCTAAAGAAGTTTATTTTACACAAAATTCTCTCTAGCACTTTCAGTGAAACCTGGCCGAGAACTTTTTTTCACAAAGTAAATTCTCTGCCCACTTTCTTCTTCATTGAAGGTCACCAGAGTGTTTTATTTCCCCACCAAATATAATAGGGCATGAGAGCTTCAGATAGGGAAAAACCCTATCCCCTGTTTTTCTCTTCCTATTAATTTCTTTCTGAAGTCCCTGCCACACTTCATCAGCATTTGACTTAAACTGATGAGTGACAATTTATTGTGTATGAAGTCACACTTAATTTCCCTATAAACAAATTGATGGATAACATCTCTGACAAACAACCATGTTTTTAAACTTCGCTAGTGACCATTCTCCAGACAACAACTTTAAAGACATTATCTTCAATAGATACACATAACTCCTTAAATAGTGTCTATACTAATTATATGGATGACGTGGATGGCACTGGGTTTTATTCAAGAACTCATATGACACTCTTTTGGTGAACTAGAATGTAAAAACATGATTCAGAAGATTCCTGTAATCCCTGTATCCAGTTTGTTGCCCTGCTCAATTGGCACTAAAACATTTCTGGGTCACAATATTATTACGAGTTAGAGTGTGTCCTGCCCTATTGCTACATAGAGGCATAGCAAGAGGGATTCCACTAACTCTCTGTGAGCTTACATACATGAGTCCTTAATTGCAGCCCTCAAACTCATGGGAGTTGCACCTAATTTAATATGCATGCACACTTGTGTTTCCATAGAAACATACGTGTGAATGTGCAAACAGAAAAGCATAGGCCAGAATCAGGCCCACTGTATATATTAATATATAAATAAGGCAATGCAATAATCCAAAAAGAACTATTGTACAGATCAGCATATTTACTATATATTTTGAAGAGTGAGTTTGGTTGTTTGGTTGTTTGTGGATTTGTTTGTCAAAATAAAATTATACTTAGCGATTACTTACAGATACCAAATTTTGCATAAAGAATCCTGCCACTTAAATTAGCTGAATGCACTACATTTTACACCAGAATATGCTGGGTGAAAGAATTAAGTCAGTGTTTCTCAAATGGCGAACCACAGCCAAAGGAAGCCAGAAGGCCCTGTGGCTGCAGAGCTGGTAAGTAAACAAAAGGGAGTGGTACAGTAATGGCTTTCTCAGAGGTGGTCCATGGACCGCTTTGAGAAACACTGGTTTAAATAATTATTTTTGTTTTTCATCCAAAAAAATCATGACTATTATGATTAGAAAATATTCTAATCATAATCATAAAAATATTTGCTAACAAAATTAAAATCAAATTGCCTATTCAACTGTCATTTTAGTGCAAAGAACATTTTTACTGTTACAAATCACGGAATAATTCAAATTAGTTATGGAAAGAATAATGGAAGCTTTATGAGCTTCTGATTTAAATTTACTATGTATGGTAATTATTCAATAAAACGAATCTTTGAAGTTGAAATCCTACAAATTTAAAACTGTTCTTTTACTTCCTTTTTACAAGTACATTAATAAAACATTCTATTACATGTATTTAATTTCTTGAACTTTCCTATAAGTGTAATCTACACAAAATGACTTTGCCCGATCAATGATGGGCCTCACCTGCTAGTATAATCTACTTTGTGAATATTATAAAATGCACAACACTGAGGATCAAATTCTGGCTTCGTTGAAGTCAATGGCAAAAGTCCTATGGACTTCAATGTGACCAAAATGTCACCCTTGGGTTGGCGGGGAAGAGGGGAGCTACATGGATTAGCAGGCAAGTCATTGGACCGGGAATTAGGAAACCGAAGTTCCATTTCCAGCACTGTGTGACCTCTGTGCCTCTGTTTTCCCTCCCATCATTTATTTGCCTTGTCTATCCAAATTACAGAGTCCTCAGTAGAGGGACTGGCTCATATTTTGTGTTTGCACAGTTCCTAACACTGATGCTGGCAGGGTTCCAGCACTTGATCTTATTTGGGGTGTCTATGTGCTACTGTAATATAAATAATAATATCAACATGTAATAGGAAAAAAAATCAAGGGGGTCAACCAATGTATGTATGCAAACATATAAGAACTAAGGTCCATAGAATAGTTCCCAGTAGTACTTTCTATTCTTTTTCATATACATGCCCCTTTCAGAAATGGCTGACTTCCCATAACTTAGAATATGCCCTTCATGAAAATAAAATATACTTTATTCATTTATCCTTCCACAATGCCATGAATGTAGACCACATCTATTAAGGAGATATAATGCAAGAATGTAGGGAAAGCTAGTTTTGATAGTGTGTCAGAAAGCATGAAAAAAGTAATGACACTTCATAAACTTGGCTAGTCATCCAAAACTGAGATGTATCAGACCACTACATTCAGGAAGCTAGTAAAACGACATTTCTCTTTCTCACTGTCTCTCTTTCTCTCTCCCTTTTTTAAAAGCAGTGTTGCTAGCTTAACTTCTGACTTAAATCCTGGGAAAATCTTTGATTCCAGCTTGATAATACAGAAAACTATGTAAGCAAGAAAAAAAAAAGCCAGATGTGGGAATCCAGGTTTAGTCATCTTGCACTAGGATTAAAGTAGAGGTTATTTTCCCACACCACCTTTAAAAACCAATGAGCTATCAAGGTCTCAATCCTGCAAAATACAGTAAAACTCCAATAGTCCAGCATCCAATAGTCCGGCACTCCTGATAGTCCAGCATCAAAATGGCAAGAGCCTAGTGAGTGAGCTTCGCCAAAAAATTAGTCACAAGGTAACAGCAGCAGCTGAACTGAGCAAAAAGGGTAAAAAGGCTTAAAAACTAAAACATTACAGTATACTGTATACAGTATGTACAATAAAAAGGGTTAAGAACACTTTATATACAGTATATAATGTATACAGTATATATATAGCCAGTTTATAGTACCTCCTGATAGTCCGGCATATCTGATAATCCGGCACCACCTAGGTCCCATAGGTTCCGGATTATCGGAAGTCTACTGTATTGAGCATCTCCTGAAGGGTGCTGTGCACTTAGACCTGAACCTATTTACATTGTACTCAATAGGATCGTTGTCATTTGTTTCAACTGAGCAGAGATGGATTTACTCGATGAGAAATAATAGGGTACTCTGAACATCACAGAAATGAGCCATAATCTAGCAATGTCGTTTTTTAAATGGTAAACTAATAATAGATGTATAAGCACTGTGGCCAGAAGCCTGACACAAAAGGGAGCTCAGTGCTTTACCTCTGGCTGAAATGGCGGAAGAGTAGCCCAGAGCTGCTTATGAACTACAAATGGGTATGGGTTTCACTGGCAGGGGGGCTCTCTGCCAGAAAGTGATGCAAAGCAAATGGCGTTGACTGAATGGGCCAGGCCTCATTTACTTCGCTGTTCTGTGGTGGTTTGGGGCACTGTGGTAGAAATTGAGAAAAGTTTTGCGTTTGGAGGCAATGAAATACATTTGACCTTGGGTGTGTGGAGAGAGCAGAGATATGGAGAGGAAAGGAAAAATGTGAGAGATGTTAGGAGTGTTTCTCTTGTGAGGATTCTGTCAAGGGTTCTAGATACTGATGTGTCCCTAAGAGTCATGTTGAGACTTCAGAACAGTGCAGTAGAAGCAGTTTGGGGGGAATGATGGTGAAGTATGACAGCAACAGTAGTTTATCTGATGTGGCCCCTGAGTCAGAGAGGCAACACCACTTTCCAGGAGGCAGTTTGGCTGGAACCACAGACAGTAGCAGTCTCCCTAAGGGACTCTTGTTAGGGTTTCCCTGCCCTGCAACTGAAGTTGAAATTACTCTGAGTTAGGCACTGGAGCTCCAGAGCTGTCCAGGCAGCATAACCTATTAGGATATCAGGAATTCTCCAATCTAAGCTAGCTACCCGTGATTGGGAAGCTGAGGAGGAGAACTGTGGCAAAAACACATCAGACACTCACAATAGCTAAGGGAAGGTTGGGATTAAAATTAATATATCCTGGAGGCTGGAATTGTGCATGACAGCATTTATTAACTGCATTTTTTCAAATTTATTCTCTTTTATTTCTATCCCTCTCTGTGACCCACCCCCAATAAATTTCTGTTTGTTGTAGCCTCTTGATTCATTGCTTCTGAATGGGGAAGAATTGAATATCAGGAATGTCCAGGGTGGTATATAATTTCCTAGGTTCCTGGGTGGAGCTTCAAACTGGTATTAAATTAATCTTTACAGCAAGCCACAGAAAACTGAACCTGTCCCTTTTTGAAGCTGTCAAAATCTGGGAGAAGGGATACATATGGATGCAACATAAACATGTAGATAATTGACTAGTGTATACAAGTCTAGATATCCCAATCTTCGTGTGTCTTTCTCCCTATGTTTTGATCATTTTAGATTCTCCCCATTCTTATTGCTATAGTTGTGAGCCTGAATACCACAATAAAAAAATATATTCCCTGCTTATTCTTCTACTAAGCTCTTCTTGTGTTAAAGGTTTTGTTTTAAAGGTGTGGCACATAATCAAATCTGCTACATAAAAATGTTATACTGCTGTCACATGAATTCATGCTTATCAAATACACTAATATATAAAGATTTATTAGATAATATAAAGTATTATTAAACATTTTAATATTATGCAATTATTTAAAATTGTTATGCTCTAGATGGCTGAAATATTATAGTACTAATTTAATTAATCATTAGCAAACACTTTGTAGAGCTTAAAAATTGATGATTATTTTTTTAACAAAAAGTCTTAGAGTGAGGGAAAAACATCAAGCTGCTTATGAAGTTTGTTCAGTTTATTACCAGAAGTTCAGATAGTTATGGGAAGTTTGTCCCTTACTTAGGCACCCTTCCTCTATCATGAAAACATTCAAACTTATGTAATGCACTGGTCAGTGTGTAGTACAGGTTCAATTCAACTTTGTTGTGCTGCATGTCCCTTGTTTCAACTCCAGATATGTTGTCCAAGTTGTCCACTGTCACACTTGCAAGATATAAGGCTCATTTATTACATTTAGACAAGAGCCCAAGGTATATAGCAGTAACAAATTATACCCAGTCAGAACTCCTGGAGGCACTATGACAGATAGATATTAAGGTAATCTTCAGCAACTCCCAAGGAAAGTAGCAGCTGGACAATCCCTTAAGGGCTTTTTGTCATCATCGTCTCCTGGTTTGCTTCTTTCTTGCAACCTACCAGTTAGGAGTCAGTGACTTTTCTAGGCTTCTTCCAAAATTTGTGATTGTGTAGCAATCTGTCATGCAGATTGATATCTCTAAGGTCCATTTATATCCAGTCCATGTATTGAGTCTTTGTCCTCCCCTCTCCCTTGGTCATGTCCTCTTCACAGTCACTGCAAAAGCCAGCTACAGATATAATTTTCCTGCCTCAGTGGGATATGCTTCTATCAATGTAGCCAAGCCTCCCTCAATTTAACTTCAGTTGCAACAACCAGCATTAGTCCCCTTGCAGCCTCCTTAGCTCCCTTTCCAACTATTTGACCATCTCAACCTCTTTATTTCCTGGGTGGCAAGCATACTGATTTCCTTTCTTGTGGCTGGCCAAGTCTTTGTTCTGTACATTAAGGACTTATCTGTGTTCATACAATTCATTGTGTTAAAAACATATTAACCAACACCACAGTGCCAATGACCAGCTAACGTGTTTTTAGCATGACTATCCTGTCCACGGTAAGGACAAAACACTAATCCACAAAGATACTTGGGTTCCTAAAACCAGACTTTGTGCCCAAATTTGGTATCAGAAGCCTAAATCCCAGTATTGGGCTGCACTGTGATCCACAAAACTCTCACCAAATGCTGAAGGTTCTTAACTGTCTTGGGGCATGTCTACACTGGTGAGTTATTTCAAAATTTTATTTTAGAATAACAGGGTGAGCATCCACCCTACAAAGCTTGTTATTTTGAATAATGGGCTTGTTATTTCAAAATAACTCCTGCTTGTAAAAAGGAATAAGCTTATTTGAAAATAACTTGGTAGTGTAGATATAGCTTGGGTGTCTTAAGTTTTCAAGGGAAACACTTACCCTATGTGCCTATGTTTCTACCTCTAGGCATGTGTACTGCTGCTTCAGTTTGGGAATTCAAACACCTATCTCTTGCCAAACAACCTGTGCAATGATTATTCTATTGGAGATAAATATTTAAATACTTATTGTATTCATATAGAGGGGAGACAATAGTGGGACTCTATAGTGGATAGGGCATCCACAGGAGAGATGGGAGATCCTCTGTTCCAATCATCCTTTGTCCATGGTGAAAAAGCTTGAAGAGGAGAGCATGAAGGAATTCTACATCAGATTATCCCATAGCTCAATGGTTAGTATAGTCTCTTGAGAAGTGGGGTAACCCTGTTCAAATCCATTCTTCTTCCTATGGCAAAGAAACAGGACTTGAACCTAGGTCTCCCATATACCAGGTGAGTTATATGGTTGATACTATCATCTCTTCTGACAGTTGTTTTGGGTGGAGCAACGCAGACACCTAATTCATTTCCTCGAGGAAGTACTTAAACTCTTAAATGGGTCTGCATCTCCTATTGGCTAGTTTAGGTGGTGCCCTGCCTAATGTGCTGGATTTTGTGGATGGCATTCTTAGGCAACAATCTCTGCCTATGCTTTGAGTAGTGAGACTGAGTGTCTAACTCAGGGTTTGTGGATACCATTGTCATTTCTGTGATTGCCTATGTTCTGAAAAATTAGACTTTGTGCTGCTCAGCTCAGCACCATGTCCCTCTGAGGATCTGGACCAAAGTCAGGTTTATTGTTGTGATAGTGAATAAATTTTCTCCTAGTATGGACATTCCCTGTTTGTGCTCCCCACTGTGCGAGATCAGTGTAGCTAACTGGTGCAGTATGGGAAAGGGCATAACCTCTCATTTCCCTGTCTATTTTAAGTATTAACACTGCTTGATTGTGAGCACAAGGACTGTAATGGTGCATTGTGCTTTTTCAGGAACATAAGGTATAAGTAGGCTCTTTTCAACTTTTTAAATCTTTGCATAATCAGTGACTACTTGAGATGACCTGTCAGACATTGCTGCCTTTCTAGTTTGAAACTAAGAAATGCAAACACACGTGATGTTTTTTTAAAATAGCCACTCTAACATTTCAAAAGTGTGTTATTTTTTTTAAACTCAGTTCAAGTAATTTCTTTTTTACTTTAGTTCACCTACTAGAAGTGTTTGTCTGACTTTTGCAGCAATCTCAGTCTTCCTGTGGTGTTTTGGGATTTTCCCCACCTAGGTAACTTTTCTGATATCAATAGTGAGATATCTGCTGTAGATGCTAATTAGAATGATATGTACTTGCCTTGAGTTCCTTCAATTATTTTTCTAATATGCTATATAGGTTGTAATAAAGTATTAACACTAATCTACTATATATTTGAGAAAGTCTGTCTGTGTGTATGTCTGTATGTTTGTTTGTTCAAGAACTCGTTCTAAATGGTAAGAGCTAGGACCACCAAATTCAGTATACAGCTTCCTCTTATCGTAACTTAAAGCAAGGTAAGCATATGTTTGTGCTGGGAAAATGGGATGTGCCTAGAATGGGATTGCTTCTCATAAAACCATGCAGAAAAGAGACAGAATCACCAGGCAAGTGAAAGGGGCTGGCTGGGGACATGGCCTCCTTTGGGGGGGCTGTTGGTCCTCCTCCCATGCCCCCAATTCATATGGGAACATTGCTGGCTGTTCCCATTCTTCATGGAGCGAGGGAGGAGTACGCAGTTTGCTGTATTCCTCCCTCTGGCACAGGAGAGCAGGGGGCAGATGAACCTGGACCTGCCCCAGTTGGGGGACATGCACTGCTTCCCAGCTGTGCCTGCTGGAGCTGCAGTGTCCATGGATAGGCACTTCTTACCTGGCTCCAAGCTGCTGCTGTGAGAGGGGGGCTAGGGTAGTCCTCTCTCCCTGGGCAGCCTATATATTGAACCCCACATCTCCATTTGCACCCCAGAGCAATGATTTAAATGAAACATGTTTCATTTTATTCCCTCCCCCCCCCCCCCCCAAAAAAATTATTGAATTAAGAACCTGAGCAACACCAGGTAAATCTTCTAGTAGTTCTATATTTGTTCTTTGATAAAAATGTGACCTGTTCGGTCCCAATGTGAACTGTCTGTTAGTGGACTGATGATGTAAAATATGGGCTGCTTTTAGTGTGACTGGTTAAATAACATGCCAAACCAAGAAAGTCAAATAGCCTTCACTTACATCTTCCTCAATGGTGGTAATTCTTAAGGAAGTAATGGCCAGGATCTACTCCTGGACTTGCAAGACTTCATGGAAGAAGTCAAATGGAAATTGCCCCCATCAGACTTTACAGATCTACTACTAGTAAGTTGTATCTTGTCAGAGTTTCATTACTGTTCCAGTAAATATCCCCTGACCCTTCACTGAACACCTCCAAAATTAATAAATGTAGACATACTAAAGAACCACCAACTCTTGTGGCTTACAACCATTGTAAAAAATGTAAACCACTTATGAGTATTCTCTATTTTTCCTCTTATATCATTTGCATTGAGGGTTCATCAGCTCCTGCTGCTTATTCTCAATCTGAAGTCATCATAAGCCTCTGTTTGCTGTAACACAGAAATAATTTCAAATAGTAACTAAATGTGATGTCACAAATTAAAGTTTGGTGGGGAATAGGTGGATTAAACTGAAATCTTCTTTTAGGCACCTGTATTTACTTATAAAGATCAAGGAAAGATAAATGCAGAAAGAGAAAAATCTCCAGTGTGTGCCATTACTACATGCTGGTTTAATTATATATTGTTTTTACCTCTTTTCAGTGTATATATCCCATAAATAGTCACCAATTATTTACACACTGTAAGTTTATGTATTGTAACTCCAGAAGTTAAAATAGAGTGGTAACTGGGATGTATGTACATCGATGTTTTGCAAGGGGGAACATAGAGCAATAATTGACAGATAGATAATTCACATCTTTTGCACCCTCCTTTGTGTGCTGTAGTAGCCACTAATAATGTTACCTTAGTGACTTCACTTCAAATGAGAATGATGATTTATCCCTCTAAGAGTGAAACTGCCAACAGGTCACGTAAATTTTTCTATTAGTTTTAGAAAATATGGATTGCAAGCAAAAGAGCAGATACATTTTCCCTCTAAACTGTAAGGGTACATCTTTATTGCACGCTTATTTTGAAATAAGTTATTCTGGAAGAAATACTGGGAAATAGCTTATTTCAAAATAGCATGTCTACACTACAGGGAAGCCTCAAAATTAGTCTGAGGTACGCTTTCCTAATATGGATGAACTACCTCAATTTATAGTCCTAAGAGGCACTGCGGAGTAATTAGTCTGAATGGCCCCAGGGAGTAGCTATTTCAAAATAGCAGCACTGGAGCATCTACATGCCTATTTCGGAATAGGCATTATTCCTCGTGGAATGAGGTTTACAGAAGTTGGAATTATCCATCCATCATTTCAAAATTATTTCAAAATAACAGAATTGCTGTGTAGATGCTCGCATTGTTATCTCAAAATAGTGGCCGTTATTCTGGAATAATGCTGCTATGTAGATGCACAGATGCACTATGTAGATTATTTTGAATTAGCTGATTTGACCTTTATTAACCGTTTTTATTTTAATAATCATTTGGACATTGCAATATTATTGGTGAAAAGGAAATGAAAGATATGAAGGGGTATGTCTACACTAGCCCCCTAGTTCGAACTAGGGAGGCTAATGTAGGCATTCGAAGTTGCAAATGAAGCCCGGGATTTAAATATCCCAGATTTTATTTTGCATCTTCCCGTCCGGGCGCCATTTTTAAATCCCCTTAGTCCGAACTAACTGCTGGCGGCTACACGCGGCACTCAAACGGTAACTCCAACTAAGTCCTTTGAATGCCTACATTAGCCTCCCTAGTTTGAACTAGGGGGCTAGTGTAGACATACCCAAGGATAATATTATATCTGATGTAAGAATAAAAGAGAATACTGAATTCCATAAGCTATGGTCGCTGTCTGCTTTTTTATGGCTACTCTATAGTAAGATCAAAAAGACAATGAAGACTTACGTAAATTGATAAACTTTTAGTTGTGTGGGAGTTAAACTGTTAGGACTTGCTTTCTGATCATTGCCATTAACTCTTCTTCATTTTATGCTTGATTGCTGCATTTGACTTGGGAGGCATACTAGCTACATTAACAACTACAGTAGCATACCAAAAATCTGCATATGACTGCATAAATGAACATAGCCCCAGATGATTTATCTTTCAAAAAAGCAAGCCACAATCTAGAAAATGTCTGATTGTTAGGCATAAATGAGGTCAAAGTGAAAAAAATACCTCGTCTGAGAGCATATATATACAATTACCATAATTTTATTAGCAAATGTCTATCTAATTCTTTCTGGGTACGTCTACAGTTGCTCCCTAGTTTGAACTAGGGATGCAAATGTAGGTGACCCAAAATTGCTAATGAAGCGGGGATTTAAATATCCTGTGCTTCATTAGCATGATCTCGCTGGCACGTTACTCAGCTCAACAGCTGTTTCAAAAGTGAAAGTGCGCACCGGGACGCGTTAGTTCGAACCAAACCCCTTGGTTCAACTAACGTTACTCCTAAAAAAAAAGAGGAAGACCTTATTGAAAGTCAGGATCAAAGATAAAATCTTCATATAGGAAATATGCACTGTTCTCTACTTTATTAATAAACTCGCAGATTTACCTGGCATTGCTTGGGTTCTTAATTCAATCAATGTTTTTAAAAAGAAGGAAGTGTTATTTCTATGTAGTTATTTTAGTATTGTTTGTAATGGGAATTCCATCAAGTATATTTTTTCTTTATCCTTATAAATTCTTATCTTTTGCTATGTTTTAACAAAAAAAAGGGGGGGGGCTATAGTCAATTTGATTTCCAATGACATTATCTTCTAGTTTTCAAACCTTAAGCATTGCTTTAGCTATACCAAAACAGAGCACTACTCAAAATTTCTCTGTTTTATCTGTTGTCTGAGAAGCAATCCTATTCCAGGTTCATCCTATTTTTCCAGCTCATCAGGGTTCAGTCTCTTTCAACATTTGCTCAGTTATGTCAATTTTGAGGACTGTTCTTGTTTTGGTGAAATTGTCTTTTCTATTTGCTTTTATGAAAAACAATTGCATTCTTGGCACATCCTGTTTTCCTGGGACAGTCAAACCTTATGTTGCTTTAAGTCATGGTGAAAGAAAGCTGTATACCAAAATTTGTGGTCCTAGCTCTTACAGTTTAGGAAGATTTCTTGAACAAACAACTCTCTAAAATATATAGTAGAAAATACAGCCTGGGTACCAGAGAGAGTGTCTCAGTTCTGATCTGGAAATACTGCCATCAAGGGTGATAGTCCATTATCTCTCTCTTGCCAATTTATGGTTTTTCTGACAAAAGAATGCAGATTATGGAACTGTGTTATTTATGGTTTTGTGAGGTTGTTTCTGTCCTTTAGAATCCAGACCAAAACTAACTGTTCTCACAAAGGCTAATGAATATCTATAACATATACATTATTATTTAAAAACAACAACAAATGGTCTAGTAGCACTTTATAGACTAACCAAACATGTAGATGATATCATGAGCTTTCGGGGCACAAACCATCTATATGTTTGGTTAGTCTATAAAGTGCTACCAGATCATTTGTTATTTTTTTTCTATAACAGACTAACTTGGCTATCCCCTGAAAATTATTATTTTAGTCATTATTAAAATAGGAAAACTCATTTGTAGTCAGTATCAAGAGGTATGGAATATTGGTGTCTCATAATTTGCTTTCTTGTTCTCCAGAGTCTCTTAAAAACTAAATCCTTTACAATCATGATCATGTTTGTGAGGAAAAACTCAGAAATGTGAATAGAATGTAACAGATGGACAGATGTCTGCAGATGGAGTATGTACGCTGCTAGGAATAGCCTTCCTATTGGTGTAGGCAGTGTCTTCACTGAAGCACTACAGCAATGCAGCTATAGCATTTTAAGTATAGACCTGTCCTAATTGTCCAGACTTAAACAAAACAGCTCTTCAGTTCACCCTGGGTGCAGCTTTCAGGTTCTCACTGCCTCACCTCTCAGAGGGGTCTATGTCAACTGATGCAGCAGAGGTGCCAGCCTCACTGTCACAGAAGTATCCCGTGAGATGCACTGTTACAGTACTTTGAATATCAATATTGTTAACTATTGCGTTCCTTATGTAAGAATGACAAGAGAACATCAGAGACTTAGACAATTCTCTGGAACCACAGTCTCACTTTGCTACCACAAGTGGATGCCATTTGGGAGATATTAAAGAAGGTCTCAAGCCCAAGGACTTGCAAAAGCCATGGGTATATTCAAATGCCAGTGAGAGGTTGCCAAACTCAGTGAACCCAGCAGAGTTCAGAAAGCTGAATGAACATATTTTGAACACCTGCACAAAATTCTGCGAGCACCATCCTAGAGGAATACAACCACCCCTGGTGTAGCTGCAACAGAGTCAATGGAGTTATACTGACTTATGCTGACTGAGCAGGCTTGTCCCTACCAGTGCTGCCACCCTATACAGCCCACCACTGGCACTTCTTCCTACTGCGGGCATGGAAGTTGAGGGGAAATAGATTTCCAAATTTCCCAAAGTGGATGGACCAGACACTATTTACTCCAGTGGTGTCCAATCTGTTCAGTCTGGGAGAGTTGGCAACGCAGAAGGAGAGCTGGGAGGGAAGCGCAGTCTGGAGGAGCAACTGGTGATCACGCAGCAGGCCAGAGTGAAGCAGTGCTTTTAAGAGGAAAGTGCCGCTTCTCTTCATCTATCTATGGTGCAGCTCTAAGTCCTCCTGCGCGAGCTCTGCTCACTGCTACTTGGTGGGTGGGGACTGGGCTCTGAGCTGGGGAGAAGAAGTCAGTGGTTCGAGATGGGGTCCACTGGAACCCCAATAAGGTGGCTGGGGGCTTCCAGAGCCCTGGCACTGAGCCTGTGGGGGGGGGGGGGGCGCAGGAGCTGGGGGCTAACATGCAACTGTTAGCAATTTAAATTTAGGATGAATGAAATTTAGGACAATTTGGTGTTCCAAATTTTGTGGTGCCTTACACAGCTGCGTGTTTTGCATATGGACAGGAGCAATCTTATAACTGAGAATCTGTCCAATCCCTTGAGTCATTCAGCACAGGTCCATAATGAATATTATGTAAATCCAAGCTTCATGATCAGAGCCCATAGTATGGGGCATGATGGGAGAGGTTGTTTGATTCCTGGAAACATGATATATCCTAAATCTTGGGGGGTTTAAAATATTATCTAAACCTATTTTTGGTGCACTCTCAAAGTCTAATGGGGAGTCCTTTAAAAACTGAACAAGTTTATTTATTGGAAGTGGGTGATATACTAGGTACAAATGGCACTATAACTCACAGCTTAAAGCCTTTTTTAGCTCTACAGCTTCCATGCACATTATTTTGTGAAAAATCAGGATAAAAGTCAAGGAACATGTAGACTATACTTATGGATGGAAAGTGATATATTGAAGGAGAGCAGTGGAATACATTTCAAATTTTTTTTAAATGGTAGCATGTGAGAATGTTTATAAAAAGGTATCTAAAATATGTTACCTGTATTAAAAAAGAAAAATGTTTTAATAGCCTAAAATACTTTGTGAATGAGAGAAACAAGAATTCCCTTTTTGGAAAAGGATGCATCTTTAATGGACTTGAAAAAGATTAGGAGAACAGAAGCTCAATATCAGAGGCTGCCTGAGCCATAATAAAATGCATTTGAGTGCCATTTGGAACCTTTTCATGCTTTTAATGAAACAATTCACAAGTACAGATGAGCACAGTCAGAAGAGAAATGCAACAAGGTTAAAAGGTGCACATTCGGTTTTCTGTTTAAACTTGAACCAAGAAAGCTATATGATATGCATGAATATAGGGTGAAACCACAAGATTTTGCAATTTTGTGTCTATTAATTCCATAATATTATGATCCACATTAATACAATTATACTAAACACTTGCTCCCCCAAATAAGCCCGTGGAGCCACTGAGCTTGCCCGCATCCATATGCCTGTGTCAATATTCAGTGTCTGTATAACTCTGCATTTCAAGAGCTTTTATTAATAACAATTGCTAATTGGATTAATGGTTTTGACAGCAGCACTCAATAGTCTGAATACTGAAACACATTGCTTTTCATACGGGTTAGTCTGGAGGGTGTACTCTTAGGCTATGCTTTCTGGCAGCAGTATAACAATGTTAGCCTGGAGAATATAAGCACAGCTACAAAACATAACAAAACTGAACAAAAAGTAAGGATATGATATACATAATACAATCAACCCTCAGAATTTAATATTATAGTTTGCTCTAATTCAGTCTTCCAATGCCAAGAGCACATTTTGAAAGCAAGCAGAACTATACTTTTAAATAATATATTTACAGGATTCTGTACTTGAATAAAATTATTCACAGCTTTACATCCTTTAAGTAGACTAGAAGTAGCTCAAGAATGGAGTTTATAGGCAACCAAGATCACTTTAGATATGAAATTGATACCTCCTGTTGATCGCTTTTGTATTTTATTGAGCCAGAGCTACACCACTCAGGCTCCTTCAAGGTTAAGAGCATGAAGTATTCAAGAAAGTAGCCTACTCCTGATTCATGGCAATAATACAACAAATACTTTTTTGTCAAACGATGTATTGGAAATGTGTGACTATTCTTCTGTTTCTTTTAATTGCAATGTGTGGATGTTAAGGGTTTGAAGATCATGTGGTATCAACTTTGTTAAATACTACTGTGAATGGGCTCCCCTTTCCTCACCAGGAAAAGTTGGTGAGTAAGTCCTGTTGATGAATTAAGCAGAACACAGGTGAACCAAGGTACCTACACCACATGTGTTTATTATTTGTTTCCTTCTTAAACTCTAAGTACAAGACATTTAGCATACAGCAAGAATTACAAGCAATTACCCTTTTATGTTCCCTCAGTTAGCCTTCATGCTTCCTGCTTCTTTTCCTGCATTCTCAGCTACAGAGATAATTTCCTCATTGGCCACCAGCAAGTATAAGTGTTCTCTTCTACCTTACTCACACTCAGGCTATGTCTAAACTGGCGGGTTCTTGCACAAGAACATCTTGTGCAAGGGTTCTTGTGCAAGACCTCTTGCGCAAGAACACGTCCATGCTGCCATGTGCTTTTGTGCAAGAGATGTGCTTTTGCACAAGAGCATCCATGGCAGCGTGGACGCTCTCTTGCGCAAGAAAGCTCTGATGGCCATTTTAGCCATAGGGTTTTCTTGCACAAGAAACCCCTGCCACATATCCACATTGCCTTCTTGCACAAGAGCTCCTGAGCAAGAGGGCTTACACCTGTTAGAAAACAGCATAGCTCTTGCTCAAGAAGCCCTGTCTTCCGATGCTCTACCGTAACTCTCCTTGCGCAAGAGCAGGCGGACAGTGTGGATGCTCCATGGGTTCTTGTGCAAGAACCCACCAGTGTAGACATAGCCTCAGTGTCTTAGGATGTTTTAAGTGATGAGGATGTAGGCTTCCATAGAGCCCAACTTGAAGCTGCTAACATCACTGTGTCACAATCACTAAAATCCAGAAGATTTTGGTTTGTAGTAATTAGTGCTTGTTTAAAATCTCTACCATTAGAAATAGTATCTACTAAAAATCAGCCACTGTTGTATTAGGCAACTGCTGGTTTTTAATTGCTAATTTTCAGCCAAAATTGAGTTCAAGCCAATGATTTTATAACAACATTTTTATGAATTGTCACTTTACAGGTAGAGTATTGAAAGATTAAAAGTGAATAATTGCACAGCCTGCATATAAAACCACCAGCTTGTGCAGCAAATGTTACAGACAATCTGCAACCTGAAATATTAATATCTTAGTGCTTTGGAGATTACATTAATTACAGTCACTAAGAATGCAATGATTAGACTGTTTTACAGTAGCCACTAAGGTCAGTTTATACAAGTGATTATTCACCTACTACAAAACATCATGAATACATTAAATGATCACCAAGCTATATTTTCTGTTCTAAGTTATGTTGTTTTGAAAGAAAAGCAATTGAAGTGGTATTTCTGTGACACAATGATGTTCTGCTGCTGCAAAGTCAGAGATGTTCTTGTGTAGAATTTTATCAGGAGGCAATATACAGACATGAATACTAATGAACCTTCTTCATGGCTATAAAGTCAATCCTGTCTGTTACTACAAAAAAGCTGCTGTGCTAATGCGAACATTACTGGAATGCATCCAGAGTTAGACTAAACACATTTTATAAGTTGAAAGGTACTTACAAATGTGAAATAAAAATTGTGAGGAAAAACTTGGCTGTGCATCCAACCAGCAGAGGGGAGTTAACCAACTAACTGGTTTACAATGGTGAAAGACAGAAAAGGAAGTAAATGAGGCAGAATGGAGTAGGCTTGTGGCTCTTAAAGGTAAAGAGAATGATAAATCATGCTATACAAATGGAAAGGACAATAACAATAAAAAACCCATGATTTTATTTGCAAGCTTCTGAAGCTCATTGCTGCAGCCCTGCTGAATACTACAAAATAATTCCCGAGAATACTCATTCATTCAAAATTATTTAATGAATTTGTTTTGGCTGTGCATGGTCCCCTTTTGTATTCACATAAAGCAAATATCGTAGAAAATGAATTTGCTAGCAGGAATGTGCCCAGAAATGACATTAAGTGACTATTGCAAAAGATTTGAACAAATCATCACTGGAATTTGTATTAATCAGTATGTGCAAGGGAAACCTACATCTAAGAGTTGCATTTACCTACTCAGGGAATAGATACATACTACATTACATATGCATTCATCCAGAACACCACAGATTTCAAATACTGACAGCTGTGACAGCTTGTGTGGGGAGGGAAAAGTGCAAGCAGCTGATGCAATTAACTGATCCTTTCAGAGGTGGCTAGGAGTGGAAGGGTTCTGAGGTCTATATAATCACATTCGAGGGAGTGGAGGAAAGGTTATAGCCAATGGTGTAGTGGTGCTGAAGAGAAAAGCACCCCCTGAAAACAACAGGAGGAGGAGAGGCAATCACCTAGGGAAAAACCACTGAGTTTAGGGACAGGGGGACACAGGCTATAGGTTGCCTTTTTTTAGAAATATTGGATTTGCTTGAGAAAGACTGGTGAGTGAGGGTTGCCTGAGAAGGTTCTTGAAGTGAACTCAGGGTTTGGATCTAGAGTCCAGTATCTCTCTAGGAGGCTTTCTAGATGGCTTTCAGAGTCTTTTGGGAACTCAAATCCTGAATATCAGGAAGAGGAATTGGAGACCCAGGCCCTACTTGTGAGAGTACTGATGGATTCTGAAGCCCACCCTTATCTTGTTTACTATGTCAGAACCCAAGCAAGGCTTTATGTAGAGCCCATGGTTGACAGGGAACATGGAAGGGGCCTGGCACAATAAACAGTCATGAGTATGAACAAGCAAGTCTAAGAGGGGGGAAACAGTAGATTTGGCAGATTTTTAAAAAGACATTATTAAGAGCATGGGAGCAAATGCATCCCAATGCATAGGAAGTATGGTAAGAGTCTTTAATTACCTGAAAATGTAAAAATAATTATGCAAAAAATGGAAACTAAGTCAAACTACAAAGAATGTATAAACCTGTAAACATGTAGGAACAAAATTTAAAAATCCAAGGCAAAATATGAGATTGCAAGGAACATAAAAGATAATAAGAAAGCATTTTATAAATGCATGCAATGCAAGAGAAAGAGCAGGAACAAGGTAGGCCAATTACTCAAAAAAGAGGGAAAGACTATACCTAAAAATAAGCAATATCTGAAACGTTAAATGCCTTTTGTGATTCAATGTTACACCAACAAAGTAATCAGTAACTGGACAACTAGCATAGTCTACATCAATGTACATGGAGATGGATCTGAGGCTAAAATAGGAAAATAACATATTAAGAATTACTTATTCAAATCTGATGTCTTCAAGGGTCTGATGAAATACATGCTAGAATACTTGAGGAGTTAGTTGAAGATAACTCTGAGGCATTAGCAATTATTTGTTGGAGCACATGGATGATAGGATAGATACCTGAGAACTAAAACAGGCCAAATATAGTGCTTATCTATAAAAAAGGATTAATAACAACCTAGGGAATTATAGACCAGTCAGCTTAAATTAATTATCCAGAAAGATAATTGAGCAAATAATCAAACAACCAATTTTTAAACACCTAGGCTGTGTCTACATTGGCACCCTTTTCCGGAAAAGGGATGCTAATGAGACAAGTCGGAATTGCAAATGCCGCGGGGATTTAAATTTTCCCGCGGCATTTGCATGAATGAACACGCCGCCGCTTTTTCCGGCTTGGGGCTTTGACGGAAAAAGCGCCAGTCTAGACGCGGCTCTTGCGGAAAATAAAGTCTTTTCTGGAAGATCCCTTATTCCTGATTTTAAGAGGAATAAGGGATCTTCCGGAAAAGGCTTTATTTTCCGGAAAAGGGTGCCAATGTAGACACAGCCCTAGAGGAAAATAAGGTGAAAAGTAACAGTCTGTGTGTATTTGTCAAGAGCAAATCATGTCTAACCAACCTCAAATCCTTCTTTGACAGGGTTAACAAGCCTTGTGTATAGAGGTAAAGAAGTAGATGAGATATATCCTGATTTTAATAAAGCTTTTGATACTATCTCACCTGACCTCCTAAACAGAGAAATATGGCCTAATTCAGCCTATTATAAAGTGGGTACATAACTAGTTAGAAAACCATACTCAGAGAGTAGTTATCAATGTTTCACAATCAAACAGGAAGGACATATCAAGAGGGGGCCTCACAGGGACATATCTTTGCCTGGTTCTGTTCAATATCTTCATAAATGATTTGGATAATTTCATAAAGAATACATTTATAAAGGTTGCAGATGATGCTAGATTAGGAGAGGTTGCAGGAGCTTTGAAGGACAGGATTAGGATTCCAAAAGATCTTGATAAGAGACTGGATCTTGACTGGAGAAATGGATCAAAAAGATCTTGATTGGAGAAATGGATTTGAAATAAATAGGGTGAAATTCAAAAGGAGAAATACAAAGTACACTTAAGAAAGAATAACCAATTGCATAAATACAACATGGAAAATGCTTGTCTAGGAAGCAGAAAAGGAGATGGTGGTTATAGTGGATCACAAACTAAATGTGAGTGAACAATATATTACTGTGGCATTCTGAATGAATTAGCAGGAGTGTTATAAGTAATAGCAATTTTGGGCATCACATTTCCAGAAAGATGTGAACAAATGGGAAAAAGTCCAGAGAAGAGCAACTAACATAATTTAAGGTCTGAAAAACATCGCCAATGAGGATAGACTGGAAAAAAATGGGGTTGTTTACTCTGGCAATATGCTAATCCGCGCTTCATTTGCATAGGCTTTTGCGCAAGAGAGGTGCAGTATAGACGTAGCCTGAGAGATTTAGGGTGTGTCTAGACTACATGGCTCCATCAACGGAGCCATGTAAAGTAGTTTACTCGACATAGTCAATGAAGTGGGGATTTAAATAATCCCCGCTTCATTAAAATAAAAATGGCTGCCGCGCTGTGCCAACAATCAACTGATCCGGCACAGTGCGGCAGTCTAGACGAGGCGCAGTCAACAAGGGAAGCCTTTGTCGACCTCTCCGGTATGCCTCGTGAAACAAGGTTTACCGGAGCGGTCGACAAAGGCTTCCCTTGTCGACCGCACCATGTCTAGACTGCCGCGCTGTGCCGGATCAGCTGATTGTCGGCACAGCGCGGCAGCCATTTTTATTTTAATGAAGCGGGGATTATTTAAATCCCCGCTTCATTGACTATGTCGAGTAAACTACTTTACATAGCTCTGTCGATGGAGCCATGTAATCTAGACACACCCTTAGGGTAGACATTAGAAAAAATCCTAAATATAAGGAAGGTAAGCACTGGAAAATATCTAAGAAGGCTGTGGAATCTCATTCATTGGAGGTTTTTAAAAATAGTTTAGGGATGGTCTAAATAATACATAATCTTTCCGCAGTGCAGGGGACTGGATGAGGTAACCTACCAAAATCCGTCTGGTTCTACCTTTCTATGGTTCTGTAATGACTATATTGTTTGCAATGTGACCCAACTACTTAAACATGGTAACATGATTACATGATTACAGTATCTGGAATACTGGGGTATATCTAAGCTACATGGCTCCGTCGACGGAGCCATGTAGATGAGTTTACTAGACATAGGAAAATGATGCGGCGATTTAAATAATCGCTGCTTCATTTACATCAAAATGGACACCACGCTGTGCCGATCAGCTGTTTGGCGGCACAGCGGGGCAGTCTGGACGTGCCGCGGTCGACAAGGGAAGCCTTTGTTGACCACTCCGGTAAACCTCATTTCACGAGGCATACCGGAGCGGTCGACAAAGGCTTCCCTTGTCAATCGCGGCGCATCCAGACTGCCCTGCTGTGCCGCCAAACAGCTGATTGGCACAGCGCGGCGGCCATTTTGATGTAAATGAAGCAGCGATTATTTAAATCGCCGCTTCATTTTCCTATGTCTAGTAAACTCATCTACATGGCTCAGTCGACAGAGCCATGTAGTCTAGACATACCCCTGATGTTTTGTTAAGAACTTCCTGCTGAACCACAGCATGGTTTCTGTCACAGTGATGAGACATGGAAACTGGCCATTTAAAAAAAGGTGTTATTTGCCCATATCAGCTGAGCAGAGCTCCCTTGAATGTCTGTAATTTTTTGGTTGATGAATAGGAAATTATGTCTCTCTTTTTGTCACTTTTTTGGGGGGGAGGACTCCGACACTGATAGCTAGGAAGATAATACAAATACAGGAAAGCTAGCAAATATACAGAGGGATCTTGATCTGTATCTAAAGTGTTGTGGGAAAATTAGAGAGTGGTGTCTATGGGAAACAAAAGAAGATTCAGAACTAGTAAATGCACAGTCCTAACCCAGCAACTATGCATAGATCATTAGAACAAGTAAATTTGCATAGTGTCCTTAATAATATCTAAATACCGTTTAAATATGTAATCAAGCAACAACTGATGGTATACAAGCAGATCTTTATCTCTGAAAGAGGTTCATGGTATGAAAAACTTCATAACCACTAAATTTAAGCAGAACAAGTGAGGTATATTCATCATTCATATACACAGTTGGCTAAAAATTATAATATTGTGATTGGATTGAGATCTATTCTTCTGAAATTGATAACAATAGTCAAAGGTAACAGAATTTTGCAGTTTTTGAACTGGTTTTATTCATTACTTATATTTATTATAATTTCATTTCATTCTGGGGCACCCAGGCATGACACCAAACTTGTAAGCCTAGGAGATGGGCAGAAGTCAGCCATGAAAGAAAAGAGGAGGAGAAGATCTTAAAGACGTTAAAAGCAGTGGTATAGCGAGGGAGAGTGTGTGTGTGTGTGGGGGGGCAGTTGCCCACGGGCACCATGTTACGGGGGTACCAATTTAGTCCCCCTCCGCTCCCCCTGTCATCCCTCAGCTCGCCTGCTCCTCCTCCGCCCGCTGCCGCTGGCTGGAGCCTCCTCTCTGCCTCTCCACCCACAGCCCGACCCTCCTCCATCTCTGCCAGGGTGTTGGTGTGTGCGGGGGCCCAGCCCCAAACTGGAGGGGGTGGGGGAAGATGCGGTACAAGCTCCCCCCCCATCCTCCAAGAGTGGGGCTCAGCCATGTGCCAGGTTCAGGGCCCCACTATGCGGGGCCGGGGGCGCAAATTTTGCCTTTGCCCTCAGGTGCATAACATCCTCACTATGCCTCTGGTTAAAAGCACTTCTGTTTCAGATATTTGATCTGTTTTTGCCTGAATTAGGGATTTTTTGAGCCACTTCACTAGAATAAAATAGCTTTAAAGCCATGTACCCACCTGTGGGAGAATCATTCCAGCCCAGGAGGATGCTCTGGAAGTATCAATCCAGAGACTATAAACAGTGCAATTGCCCATAGGCATATTACCACATCACCATTTCTAAGTATGCACATTCATTTCTTAAGGGGAAAACATTACAGAAAAAGCATTAAAACAATAAGAGAACCTGTAAGTATGTTACTAAGCTAACCTGAAATCACTTCCCCTTCCACAACTCCAACAAATGCCGCACTAGTAGTCAGTCCTTCAAACCCTTCACCTGAGTTTTTCTGTGGTTACATGTTCATAATGCCTTGTGCTCAGAACTAGAACTCCCATGTAAAGGGCAAGTCCTTCTAACTCTTCCTAGGAAGGATTGTTGTCTTCCTGTGAGGGAAAGTCCTATCAGTTTGCCACATCAGAAAGAAGGCCCTGAGTCAGTTTAAATTCAGGCTGTTTACCCAAACGTCCTTTAGTGTGTGTTTGTTCTCTAGAAAATGCAGGTTGAACCAATATTTGCAAGCCTCCCCATGTGGGGGTATTTGTCAGGAAGTTGTCATGTTTTGAGGGCAACCCAGACATTGTGTCACTGCTTGTTGTGTAATCCTATATGCTTTAAAGTATTCTGCTGCTGTAGCACCCTGTCTATATGCTTCCAGCCAGCATATAAGCATTTTACTTAGTGAGTTGAAACATTAAACCCTTTTTCCGGAAAGGATGCTAATGGGGACCAATCGCAATTGTCAATTACCTGCGGGGATTTAAATATCCCCAGCGGTATTTACTGTTATAGCGCCGCTGTCTTTTGCCGGCTGCTGCGCCGCAAAAGACGGATCTTGCGAAAAAATAAACCCCTTTCCCCTTTTCCACAAGATCTCTTATGCCTACTTGAAAGAGAACCTTGAAAGTAGGCAGAAGAGATCTTGCGGAAAAGGGTTTATTTTCCGCAAGATCCCCGTCTAGACTGGCGCTTTTGCCGGCAAAGCCCAGCCGAAAAAAGCGGCAGTTATGTAATGAAATACCGCGGGGGATATTTAAATCCCCCGCGGATTTGCAATTGCGACTGGTCTCATTAGCATCCCTTTTTCGAAAAAGGGTGCCAATGTAGACACAGCCAGTGTGTCTGTGTTAAGTAACCCTGTTTCAACAGCCCTGACTCAGGTAACATGCTTGTAATGCCATAGCCACACTCAGGTCTCCAGCTGCTTCTGTTAATAATAGCCAAGTAACTCGAGCCCCTGCCTCCCCGAACTATCTATCTTGAAATGTCCTCTCCTAGAATACTTGGAGAAATAATAAGGTCTGTTGAGCACTTAGACGGTATGCCTACACTACAGGACAAAGTCGAACTAAGATATGCAACTTCCGCTACGTTAATTGTGTAACTGAATTCGAAGTGGCTTAACTCAGCTTTTGGCGCTGTCTACGCTGCAGGAAATCAAACAAAGAACACTCTTCCTTCGACTTCCCTTACTCTTTGTGAAAGCAAGGTTATCAGTATCGACTGGAGTGCTCCTCTCACTTCGAATTAGCTGTCTTAACTAGACTTCTAATTCGAACCCTGGAAGATTGACAGTGGCAGCTTCAATCTTCCTCTGCAGTGTAGACGTATCCAGAATGAAAAAATCTCTCACAGTTTAAGAACATAAGAACATAAGAATGTCCATATTGGGTCAGACTAATGGTCCATCTAGCCCAGTATCCTGTCTGCCGACAGTGGCCAATACCAGATGCCTCAGAGGGAGGGAACACAACAGGTAATCTTCATGTGATCCGTCTCCTGTCACCCATTTCCAGACCAACAGAGGATAGCGACACCATTCTTACCCATCCTGGCTCATAGCCATTAATGGATCTAACCTCAATGAATCTATCTAGCTCTTTTTTTAAACCTGCTAAAGTTCTAGCCTTCACAATATCTTCTGGCAAGGAGCTCCAGAGGTTGATTGTGTGCTGAGTGAAGAAAAACTTCCTTTTGTTTGTTTTAAACCTGCTGCCTATTAATTTCATTTGGTGATTTCTAGTTCTTATATTGTGGGAATAAGTAAATAACTTTTCCTTATTCACTTTTTCCATGCCAGTCATGATTCTATAGAGCTCTATCATATCCCCCCCTTAATCGTCTCTTGTCTAAGCTGAAAAGTCCAAGTCTTTTTAGTCTTTCTTCATATGGGACCCGTACCATGTCCCTAATCATTTTTGTTGCCCTTTTCTGAACCTTTTCCAATACCAATATATCGTTTTTGAGATGAGGCAACCACATCTGTATGCTGTATTCAAGATGTAGGTGTACCACAGTTTTATATAGAGGCAATAAGATATTCTCTATTCCTTTTTTAATGATTCCTAACATTCTGCTTGCTTTTTTTGATTGCTGATGCACACTGAGTGGATATTTTCAGAGAACTATCCACAATGACTCCAAGATCTCCCTCTTGAGTAGTTGTAGCCAAATTAGTTCCCATCACATTGTGGCTATGTCTACATTGCTGCTTATTTTCAGGCAGAACGGCTCTTGTGCAAGACGGGGGTGTTGCGCAAGAAGGAGCAGTCTATACGGCTCCTCCTTGTACAAAAGCCTCTTGTGCAAAAATGGCAGCTCATTAAGTATGCAAATGAGGTGCAAGCGATATTCATCGCCACACCTCATTTGCATATGTTCTTGCACAAGACTGGGCAATGTAGATGAAGCCTGTATGTATAGTTGGCATTATATTTTCCAGTGTGCATTACTTTACATGTATCAACATTAAATTTCATTTGCCATGTTGTTGCTTTAACTAGTGTTAATAATAATTTATATTCAGATACACCATGGGATTAGTTTAGATTAAAAATAAAACAAGTTTACTAACAACATATAGGATTTTAAATGAATTCAAGTGCAAGGATTAAACTCTGATATGGTTACAAGCAAAAAAAGCGGGGAAGAAAACCACACTTTCTAATGACTAAACCTTAACGAAATTACTCTCTTGATTCAAGTTAAGTGAGCACACTTTTATCTAGCAAGAAGTCTGACTACCCTGTTGGTCAGGACCATTGACAAAGTCCAAAGTACTTGGTTATCTTGTCTTCTTAAGATAAAGATAACTTGGAGTTCTTTGTACACTCTTTTATAATCCAATCAAATTTTGAAATGGATCTTTTTCAAAGTACAATGCCTCTCCAATGAGGAAAGGTGCCATGAAATCCTATGGAGGTTCCCCTCTGGTTTCTTCCTTGCTAGCACTTTCTAAAATGCAAATAGAATTGTCCCTGCATCCTGTGATATGACAATGAATCCCTTTACTGTGATTGTCAATTGTCTGTGACTGTACCTAGATTGAGGCATTTATGTTTCCTTTGTCTGGAAAAAAAATCTTTACCACTTCCCTGACTTACCTGGCTCAAACACATTTGAGTCCTATATTTCCTACACATTTGTACAGTCCTATTATACATACATACAGTTTTTATGCATACACCACATAAGAATATTAATGATTAATCTGTTACCTCCAGCCAGGCATTCATATTCCACTTGAAAGTGCAATGGTCTAAATGATAATAGGAATTACACAGTCTTATAATAAGAATGCAGTAAAAGTACATTGCACAGTACAGTGTACAATTTTACTCCATTCATTATTTGTAGTAATGGTGATCTTTACAGCTGTGTAAGCTCCAGGGAAGCTGACAGAATTGCTGGGAAATGTGGGGCCCAGCTCCTGAAAGGGGAAAGGACTCAGGCGTAAAGGACAGGGCTGGGGCAGCCAGCTGTCCGAGTCACCTGAATGGTGTGGCACCCTCCCCCTCCCACTGGTCCTCAGAGCCGGATGGACTGTGCAGTGCAGGGCTCTGCTGCACACAATGCAGCGCTCCTGCTGTGATTCTAAAGGACCCACAGATCCAGCCACCACCACTGGAGGCAGCAAGAGACCTGGCCCTTTAGAAATTTGGGCCTTTTGGCAGGCATTGTAGGCTCTATCCAAAGATATACTTGAAAGTTTGAATGCTCTTGGAAAAGAAATACCACTCCAACAGAATTAGTATGGATACAAAGACCACAGACAATGGGTAAACTGTCTGTATGACCAGTCTCAGTGCTATATTGTTATGTGACTACTGTTCTTCAATTATGCTAATAAAAACATTTTTAATTTAGGTTGTCCTTATGATAATTTATTTGTTCCTGTTGATTGACTTTTTATGTATTAGGGAAAATTACTAGCATGATCTGTAGCTAATTGGTCTATTTATTACAGAAGTATCACAGTGAGCAGATGGGTGCAGGGTTGGGGGATGTGGATTGCCTTGTACATCTCTTATGGAGAATATATGAAACCAATGTGGAGGCCACTTCTACTGCTCCTTATATTGGTGAGCAAGAATTCCTTCCCCCTTTCCGGAACCTGGAGGCCCACTATAATGAAGGAATAGTACATGAACTTGCTCATACAGAGCAAGAATTCTCATAATAGCTTTGTTTATTTTATATTGTGGATCCTATTTGGTTATGCTATTCATCAATTTCAACATGAAAATAAGTGTTTAATTAGGGAACATATGATTGTCATGAATACACAAAATGATTATTAATCTCACTTTAGCCTATAGTTACACAAATAATTGTAGAGTAAGTTTTCTGTTTTTCAAATATGCAATTAAATCTTTACAGATAATTGTATGCACATATCTCTAATATATTCACAACAAATATCAAAACAAAACTACAGCTAATGAATGTTCACACCATAATCATTATATTTGCTTTATTTAATATACATTTAAATGAATGCATTTGCAATTGCATTTTCTGAAGAAAGATTAACTCTTGCTTCTATATTCCTTTTAACAGGCAATCTTCAGAATGAAACCATCCAGACATATACTGCAAGAAATGGAAGTGTTGAGCATCATATACTTCACAGAGGTGAAATGACATGCTAATCACTGTTGTCACTTACTGATGGATAAGCCATATTTGATCTTAATCATTCGGGCCTTATAAAAGCAATGTTATTTTTTAACAATTTTGCCTGATTCATACAGAGATTCTGAGTGACAATAATTCAACAAAATATGTCTCTTATTTGCATTTACTACATCTCTGTTTTCTAGACTTGGAAACATTATTGCAGATAACAATGTGATGCAAATTAGGGAAAATTAAATGGTGTTCATTTAAAGCTGAGACCCTTTTCAGGAATAAAGCAAACTTATTTTCAGGCTGCTTTGGGAGCCAAATAAGGGTTGTATTAAAATAATGATGGTGGTGGTACTCATGTAGTAAACATTACAATATTTTGCTAATACACACAAAACAACAAAATATGTCTGAGCCTTTCTCTCTGACCCAGCTAGTGTTTCTAAGGCAATCTTTTTCAGTCACTTGGTATCTTGCAGAGTGAAATGATTGTGTGAAATGATGAGCAATAAATTATTGCTTCTAGATTCAGCATGCACACAAAATTGGCAACACTTTATTTTAGAAACTTTATTTTAGAAACTTTATGAAAGTCATGTATGCATGTATATTCATGCACTTATTGATCCCTGCATGACACTGGGCTAAATTCCCATCTGGTGCAAATAGAGCATTGACTTCACCACTTGAATAGAGCTGTTATATTACATCATCACAGTATACTGAATATATAAGCAAATGGCATCTGTATAATTCCTTTTCTCAAATGTGCGAGATAGTATAAATACTGCAATTTTCCCCATTTAACAAAGGGGAAATTGAACTTTAAAGTTCTGCATTTGCTTTCCTTTCTCGAAAGAGGAATGCAGTGTAGACATACCCAGAGTTATTATTGACTGCCCAGGAGAAGTCCACAGGAATGGTCTGGCACTTAAGAATTGCCAGATAATCAATGTGTTCCCTTCCCCTTGGGAATGATCCCTGTCAGAAGCCAGGGCATCACAAAGCAAGCAGAATAATTTTGATGATCTGGATCCATGATAATAATTCATTCTTAGTTAAACATTTATTCATCTTTTATGCATTCCTTTAACACAACATTGTAGGCTAATCAAAGGGAAACATAGCTTTGTTTGATTCCTTTGACTTCAATAACATGGTTACACAGGTTGTATATCAGCACAGAATTCAGCCTTTTGTTTTTAATATGTTTTGTCATTTTAAACCAGATTAAAAATACATCCATTGCCATATGTAGAAAAATGCTCAGTCTTGAAGGTTGCACTAAAGGTTGCACTAGATGTCCTAAAGGTTGCACTAGATGTAAGAAAACCATTTTTAAATATTTAAAATTAAAAAATAGATATTCCTCCTGTTTCCCATATCACTCAACACCAGTCCAGCCATGACATAGCTGCCAACATTATCTACCTCATATCAACTGCCATTCAAACCAAGTGATTTTCTTTTTAGAATCCCTCTCTAGTAAAAAAGTGTATCATAAGGTACTGCTCATCTACCTGTGTAACTTCACAGGAATCAGTGGAATCTCTTTAAGTTGCTTCAGATAATTTCTGTTTCAAATAATTTCTTCCAAAGCGATTCCAAAAGGTTGTGATACACAGATAG
Organism: Rafetus swinhoei; assembly: GCA_019425775.1. Lineage (NCBI taxonomy): Eukaryota > Metazoa > Chordata > Testudines > Trionychidae > Rafetus > Rafetus swinhoei. The sequence continues at coordinate 66,164,735 of CM033427.1, forward strand.
TCCTCTACCATGAGAACTGGCATAGAGAAACTTCCTCAAGTCTCAGTCTTATCTCCTCTGGACCATGTTTGTCAGACCACTGGCAGAAACTGCAAGGTGAATTATGGCTAATGGTATACCAATGACATTTAATTACATGTTTTCTTCACATTAGAAGAACGCCACCCAACTGCTCCAACCCACTTTCTGATTTTCTAAATTGACTGGTATTCCATTTAAAATCTTTTTCCCACCTAGTAAAAATAAATTACTCCTAACTGGTTACAAGTAATTTCATACTAAAGTGTCAGTATTGTTTATTATGGTCATTTAAATGATATAAATGTTATTATGTCCACTGTTACTGTGCAGTTACCGCACTTGTAAAATTTCTGATATATAAATTAATTTGGAAGGATTTTATAACTATGCAATTCATTTTTATTCTTTATTTCTTTGTAATTAACATAGGAAAAACTACAGCTGGCACAGTACCACAGTACATGGATATACAATTCTTCTAATCTCAGCAGAACTCCAGTAAAATCTGAGTGATAGAATCCAACAATAAACCTTTCACACTCACCATCTGGTTCTCAACAACCCTCATTGACTTTCCTTCAAGGTGGTTTTGTTGGGATTGTTGTAATTGAATAGACAAGTGCAATCCCAATATATGTCAGACAAAATGCTGATGATTTCCAGTCATTTTTCTGTGCACACAATAGCTTTTAAGAGACAAGGGGCTCGATTCTCATTTATACTGGAGCCTCAAAAGGGCCTTAAATTAGGCTTAAAATTATATTTGAACTCATGTTAAGAGCCCTTTACACCACTAGAGCAATGTAAAGGATTTGTCATGTAGATGAGAATCAAGGCTAATGTGTCTTTCCTGTGTCTAATGTAGATTTTCCAACACCAAATGTGAATGTGGACTTCACAACCTTATTATTACAAAAGAAGGATGAAGTCAAAATATGTTCTATATCATCATCCTGTGTAATTTGGCATGACTCTATTGATTTCTTATCCATTATCTTCCATGTTCTAGTACTTTTTTATATGCAATATGGTTTTAAAGAAATTGTTTCAGTACTGAAATAAACCACCACTGTTAATAAAATCCTGTCATATTGAATCTAGCTTTTGATCTGGAGATAACAGAAAAAAATAACAGCCACTCTTCTTTACCTACCCACCAGCTTTTGTTCCTCGTCTGCTGCTTTCTTCCTTATTATCTTGAACCTCAATACAGTCTTTGATATCGTGGTTCATTTCATTCTGTACAAACAGCTCTGATTTCCTTCTGTCTTGATCTCTACTATGTTTATGAGTGTAACTTTGCTGTGTCTAAACCCATCCTCTATAGAATCCCTGAAAGTTCAAAATGCCCTGTGCTTGCTCTCATATCTACCTTATCCCTCTTAGTACCTATAAACTGAAACATCAATTTTATGTAGATACTGAACTATTCACAGTTTTTGAAATATTTGACTCCTCTTGTCCATCCTCTCTAACTTCCTTAAATATAAATGTACATTTTTCTCTCAGGTTTCTTAAGCTAAATTCTTCAAAAAGCATTCTCAATTACCACTCTATCTTTATACTTCTATACTCCATCTTGACTTAGACCTTACCTCTTTTGGCACCATCTGTCAGGAACTCAGCTGGATCCAGGTGCAGTTCCCTGGCAACCCAGTGAGCTTACTTGGGCCCAATAAGAACTCACTTAAGTAACTGTGCTCCTGAATTGCACAGAAAAGCCAGCAGATAATTATGTAAGCATAATAGAAACAGCAGCAAAATAGCTGTTTATTATATGTTCTATGCCTGCTGATGTGCAAGACATGCTTCCTATGCCACTTCTTGCTCTAACCTGTGCCTAGTCCACTTTGGATCTAGATTCTCCTTCCTCTGAACCTCCTGATTCCTGTCTCTGACCATTGAGTGGTCTCTCCATTATTTCCCCATGCTTATCAATATCTAGTTTAAATTTGCCATCTTAGCTTTCTAAAAACTTTAGTATATATAATTTATTTTTCTACTTGTCTCCCTTCATTCACTTACTCCTGACGTCTTTGCAAATCGTGGCCATTGATGATACAAGAGCTTTCAGTTCCTTAGCTCTTTCCATTTGAGTAAGTCTTCATTATCTGATGTGTTTCAGCACAACAGTCCATAAGGCAAACAGATATGAAATAATTATTATGTCTGTTATCAATTTCAATGAACTTCAAAGTTGAAAAATTATGGAAAGAGTTGACAAAGTCAGATGCTTTTGCATCTCTTATTATACATCTGCCTGTGGGCACATCATTATTTAAGGTCTGTGCCTTTTTGCCTTTTTTGTTGTTTAATCACTGAAATAATAGCTTAATACTCACCCATATTGAATCAGTTAATACAAACACAATAGGGAAGTGCAGTTGGAGAAGAAATAAGAAACTAAACATGTGAGCCGGGGCAGCAGAAAGAGTAAGGGGGGATTTGATAGCAGCCTTCAACTTCCTGAAGGGAGGCTGCAAAGAGGATGAAGTAACAGATGACAGAACAAGGAGCAATGGTCTCAAGGTACACTGGGGGAGGTCTAGGTTGGATATTAGGAAAAATTATTTCACTAGGAGGGTGGTGAAGTACTGGAATGGGTTACGTAGGGAGGTGGTGGAATCTCCAGCCCTAGAGGTTTTTAAGTCTCAGCTTGACAAATCCCTGGCTGGGATGATTTAGTTGGGATTGGTCCTGCTTTGACCAGGGTGCTAGACTCTATGACCTCCTGAGGGCTCTTCCAGCCTTATGATTCTACAATTCTAAAAAAGTGAGAAGGTTGAGTAGAGGAGTAGAGAAGAGCAAACTGAAACTAAAAGAGAAAGATGTGTTTCTCATAGAGTTCTGGTAAAATGCCCAACATTTCAGCTTTAGTGTTATAACCAAAGGAACCATATATAAAATTATGTTTGTATGTTTATGTACTAGATATTACCACACATTCAAACTAAGAATCCTAAGGAACTAAACACAGACCTCCACAATTTCAGCTAAAGGACCATATCTGTTAGTTGGCAGCAGCAATGGGGAGCCATTATCTATGGAGCAGTCACAAGTGTATCACATATAGCCAAAAGTGTATCTGTATATTTTTATTAGCCCTTTGACCTCCCAGACATATTGTGATTCGAAGGGGCTACATTCAAATATTCTTGCCATTAGTACTGAAGTCAATGGGACCTTTGTGGTGGAAAATACTACTGAATTTGATATAGGATGTTAGAAGCAGGACCTAAAAGATGGCTGTGCATTTTTATGATTATTCTACTAGATAGTTAAATAATATTTTTAAGTCTTGGCTAGTGTTTAATGGCTAGACTCGGGGACAGAAATATTACTGTACAAAATTATTTTGAGTTCTTTCACTTACCTGCACTTTTTCAATTTATTTCTTCATGTATTGCTCAATCAATGATTGGAGGAAAGAGTTTTTTAAAATAAAGCTGTAAATACACCTTACAGTGAATTTCCCTTTGATGTGCAGAACTAAGAGCACATATTCAAAATTCGCCTCAGTATAACTATCGCTTCATTTTAAAAAAACAAATCAAAACAGAGAGAGAGACAGAAGAGGTCCTAAGTCTGTGAGAATGTTCCTTTATTATATTAATAATATATTTGGGTTTGATCTTGATGTAAAGTTATTGAAAAATAACTTTTTTGATCAAGAGCAACAAACTACATAGAGGAAATGTTCTTAGTATTTCTGTTATGATATTATGGATACTTGTATAAATGTCTGTCATTAATTTGAGATTGCATTTTGCATCTCTTGAGCACCCAAGATTCCCCTGTATAGTCTGAAATGAAATTCTATGGAGATAGTTCTGGAAAAAATCAATTCTAAATGTTTTAAAGTTGTGTTAGCACACTGTATCTCAAGTTTACAATAAGTTAATGTATAAATGCATACCAACACATTAATATTATAAAATAAATGCATTTCATTCAATACCAGTCCAAACAGTTCAACTAATCACAGTCATCTTTAGCATCAGCTTGCCTTTATTTTTTAAGAAGAAGTTAGACCAAAGGGCTGCACCTGAATTCTAAATGCTACCTATGTATAAAACCAGAAGACACCCTCTAACTCTTTCTTTCTTTGTGCACATAAAAGAACAAATGCCAGCACTTGCTCATCTTTCAAGGACAGAAGGTTGTCTGAGACTCAAATCCTCTGTAATAAATTGTTCTTAGGCATAGGAATCCTAAAATAAATTTAGAAGTCAATTAAGTAGTGACCTTAAGAGGCTGCCCAGGCATAAGGCATCCCAGCAAAAAAATCTGGAAACTTTGTATTTGTCTGCCAAAGTGTGGTTATTTATTTAGTATGTGCACGTGGAGCTCAGAACTAGCCCGATTCTTCCTTCCTTTCCCTTTATTGTTCTTTTATATTTAAAAAATAATTTTATAAGTTTACATATTGGCCTAATTTTCTTTTTGCTTATATAGGTGCAAATCGTAAGCAGTTCCCTTGAAATCAGTGAAATTTCCCCCAAGTGATGAAACAGGCCAAATTGTATGAAGGCAGCTATATAAATCTTGGACAAGAGATTGGATCTATCTGACTAATGATGTAGCCTGCTTGCCCAAGTGTACATGATACATGATAATGATTGTCATCTCATTCTTGAAGTTGGGAATCCATATGATTATTTCCAGGACTGTCAACATAACACTGACTCTTGATTATCCTTATAACTTACATTGTCACATACAGATTGAATTGTGGGCACGTGAAGTTTTGAAAATATGACTTGGGTGCCTAATTTGTGAGTGCAATGTAGTTTTATATATAAAAGGATCATCTACACATACAACTGGGCCATCACATATTCTATTTCCAAATTAAGGAAACAACATAATTTTAATAGAGATGTGTGGAGTTCAGAGGGTTTTCATCATCAGCTTGCAGTATTTGTGCATGTGCCTCTTTAAGTTAACAAGGGTCAAATTCTGCTTAGTTCCAGTAGCGTAAATATAAAGTAGTTATGTTGGGTTTAATAGGATTATTCTGGATTTATACTGCTGTAGTTTAAAAGCAGAATTGGCCAGTGAATTTATTCTGGATTTGCACTGATATAACTGAGAACAGAATTTGGCCATATTGCTATCACTAATAACATGGTTTCACTGGCTCTCATGGATTATCCCTTTAGCAGTTTATCAATCTACTTTATTTTTATGGAGGGAGATGCTTGTGCCAAATGCACAACTGGTAAACCTCTTATTTAAATGTGCATAGATTGTGCAACCGTGTTTATTGGTAAAGAAATAGCGGACTAAAAAAAAGGCCCCTGCAACTGTGCCCCTGAGTAATAAAAATCTTATATAAAGGGGAAAATGGTTTTCAAGTTGAACATGATTTCAAGAAGCCTCCAAAATCCACACTTATCTCCTGAAGGTGAAATCATCTTGTTCTGCTGGGCCTCATTTAAAAACAGAGCCATTTGTTGTTAAATTACAAACAAAAATGAGTTTCTTTTTTTATTTTCACTTTTCTTTTTTCCTATATACATTTCTTGAGCTGTTTCTATCCTCTAGGTTATAAGTTTTATCAGCATTTTGAATGAATTGTGAACTAGAATAATACACTCCAGTGGCATGGAATCATTTTTATTTTCTTGTAAGCTAACATGATTCCCATTCATTTCTGAATGTTAAAATGTTCAGCAAAAAACAATTACAATCTTCAAATATATCCACTGTTCAGATGCATCCTCCATACCCCAGAGACAATTGATTCTCTAAATCACCATCTCCTTTGTCACAAACATTCCCTTCTAGATCAACTTTAAATCTTATTTTGAGCTTATTTTACCATTTTGCTTGTTCTCCTTTGACAAAAAGGTTAAGTTAGCACAATCATGGTTTTAAAACTCTACAAATAATTACTTGTAAATTAAAGCAATGCATATGCAACAGTCAATTATTGTAATCTTTATTTATCCAGGGTCACAAAAAAGGTGTTTTCTGATCAGTGTTCCAGTGAATGACAAGTCAATAAAGAATAAATTTGACATGTTTAGAGTCAGCATTGCATGGCATTTAGAAGCTGTTTTAACATTATGTTTTTAACAGTGAGGGTAGCAGACCCTAGAAGGTAGCAGACCATCATTTTAGCACTTTACATAGCCCTTTGCACAACTTTTATTCTGCTTCCTCTTTACATTTGCTTCAATCCTCATGAAAGTTATGGCATTTGTGTTAGTTATTAAAAGATACACAAAATAATGTTTGTGTTGCCAGCTACTACAAAGACTTGTTACTAATATTCCAGGCTGTATTAGATAATATATAAAAAGGCTAATTGGAAAAAGATAATTGGAATACATTGTCCATTGGACACATTGCTTTTTTCTTTGTATAATTCACATTGCACATAAACATTAGGAAAATGACAAAAGAGTCAAACTTCTGCAATAAATAATAGACTTGGAATTTTAAACCCTAAAGTTAACCAAATATAGAATTGAGTTGAACCAGTTAGATGTATCTCTGGACACAGAGAGGTTTTACATTTTCCCTCTATTATCTTTCTCTTAAGCCAGGGCTTCTACTCTTTTGAATGATGTTTAGTTTACTCAGGAGAATTAAACCAGAATAATTGGGGGCAGAAGAACTATGTCCAGGTCAGACAAAAAAGTATAAATCTGATTCTTTTGTCTCAACATTTTTCAGCCGCATTGTTAAGAAATGTTTAATGATACATAAAAACAGTGCCACAAATCCAGTATAAAAGTTCATGATTTCAGTTCAGGGTGAAATCCTGGCTCTATTGATGACAATGAGAGTTTTTCCATGCCTCTCCTTCGGAAGGGCTCTGAAACATTCCAGAAACGATATGCATACACAATTATTCAAATGCAGCAAACTACTGAACATCACAGCAGAGGAATGTGAAATTTTGTCCAAGGATAAAGGTCATGAGATTATTAATATACAATCAGAGAGGACGTTTTTAAGGTATCATCAGAACAACCTTACATACACAGTTAAAATCAATGGTGTTTAATTTATCCACCTCACTAAGATGGACTACGTTTTCCCTGAAGAAGTTAAAGGTGAGGACACAAAATTTGAACTCAATGTGTAATAAACACAAATACAGGGAACCATTTTGACTCATGGAATCACGTTAGAGCAATTCCAAAAAGATTTGTCTACTTATAGTAGCTTGAATAGGCTGGAGGCAAGGAAGAAGTGAAATTATAAGTCAGGCAAGAGATAACAAGGACATGAAGCAGACTTTTGATAGTGGAGGTGTGGGCAACAAGAGAACAAATGAATTTATAAGAGACTTTTTACATGGAGTGGGAAACAAAAAGTCTTGGACTGAAGACTTTCCTGGAGAAGTTGTCAATCAAAAAGTAGAAAGGCAGATGGTTTAGATGGATATGTGAGCAGTTCTTTTTCTGACATACTTAGTAAGTGATAGATAATTTGGAGGAAATACCAGATAGACTGACAGGGATGTGGGTTGGAAACTATAGCCACAAAAGGGTGACCATTTATTTGAAAATTTTGCTCTAAAATTGTAGAGATTGGTGTGTCTGTGAGTCTATCTGATTGTGAGTCCATTTCTTCAAGAACTCCTCCTAAATGGAAAAACTTAAAACAACAAATAGTCTAGCAGCACCTTAAAGTCTAACAAAATATGTAGATGGTAACATGAGCTTTTGTGTGTGAACCCACTTCTTCAGATGAATGGAGTTATAAAAGTCCAGTTCTAAAAATAAATAGGTGATGGTGGGGCAGGGCCGGAGGAAGGAAGGGAGAAAATAATAGTAAATTAGAGTGTTTACATTACAAGAAGCTGATAGAGAAGGTGCACATTGTTCTTAAGTACCCATTGTTTAGTTGGTTAAGTCATTAGGGTGTGGAAGATAGTGTGCTAGCCTCCTAAATGGTAAGACCTAGGGCCACTAAATTGGGTATGCAGCTTTCTCTTATTTTAACTTAAATGAAGGTCAGGGTTTGGTTGTGCCAGGAAAATGGCATGTGCCTTGAATTTGATTGTTTTCTATAACATGGAAAGGGAAGGGACTGATTAGAGGGATAGTGATACTGCACAGAGATCACTGTGGTCAGTGAGCATGGGGGACAGCTATACTGCAGTGACCAATGAGGGCAGTCACATCAGGAAGAGAGAGGTCAACTGGGGACAGGGTCACCATCTTGCTGGCCACAAACATAGATAAGTGGTACCTCTACTTCAATTATTCCCTCAGGACCCTTGGCTGCAGTGCCAGACTGGGGGGCAAGCCCCACTGGCCCCACCACTGGTCTCCGCCCTCCCCCCAGGAGCACCACCAGGGCTGAGCAGAGCAGCCCCATACCCCCTGCAGGAGGCACAGCCTACCCCTCTAGCACTACCGGGCAACCCAGCAAGGCCACACTTGATCAGCCTGCATGGTCTCCCTTCCCCCAGGCCAGGTCCGGGGAGCACCACCAGGGCCAGCCTGTGTGGCCCCTTCTCTACCCACTGGGTCAGGCCTGGGGAGTGCAGGCACAAGGCCTGTATGGTCCCCCACTCCCAGGTCCTAGAAATGCCAGTGGGAGGCCTGAATACCCATTCCGCCTGGCCCAGGGAGCACTGGGTAAATCTTCTAGTACATTCATATTTCCTGTCTGGTCAAATTATGCTTACTACCACAATGAGAGCAGACAGTACTACCAGCAGTTTGTCAAACTCAGTGGCTTGTTAGGCTAAGGGGACAGCCCATGGCAGAAAAGTTGCACTGCTTTGTGGGTGAAGCCATGAGATTGTCTGACTTGGAGGGTAAACTCAGAAAATCTGGAGTGGAGCCACAAAGCTGGTCAGGTACTAACATTTTAGTATCTTGATTGGAACTCCAGCAACAGATTGAGTACCAGATGCACTGGTCTTCCTCTCCTTTGGATTTTACCAGTGACTCTGAAGGAGAGGGGGTCCTGATGCATGGGCAATTCAGGATCTCCATATCATCTGCCCAGACTTGCATTCCAGAAAGGTACTCCAGCTTTGCCTCGAGCATTGATACAACACAAGAAGCAGCAGTAACCTGTTCTAAGCTCTTACTCAATTGGCATAGGGCTGAGTACCAGGGACTATCTCCGATGCTTGGAGAGATCATCAAATCCTACTGCCATAAAACTGGGCAGGCCTCAGACAATTGAGTGGTCTTTGGGAAGAAGTCTGTCTACTTCAATGGGCGCTTGGACCTTAGAATTTCATACTTTGACAAGCGAACTGCAACTAATCCACCAGGCAAATCAAGTAAAAAAAAGAAACCATTCTTAAAAACAGCATGCTAAAATGTTTGCACCATGACAACTGGATTATCTGAGGACCTTCAACAGATCAAACAATGTACTTAAACTGCTATGATTGATGACACGCTGAAACAACTCAATATGGATATCGCATTCCCCTAAGAAACACAAACAGTGTCAAGGGGATCTTTCAGAGAAAAAGACTATACATTTTTCAGCAGGGAAAAAGTACAGAAAAAAAGTAACAGCATGGAGTGTGATTTGCCATCAAGAATTCACTTCTGTGGATGATTGAGCCACCTTAAATGGATCAGAGAAAATTTTGGCATTACGCTTGTTCGCATCTGTCAACTTTGTGAGTGTGTATTCTCCAACATTCTCCGTGTCTTTTGATGTCCAGGATGAGTTCTACAAACAGTTGGACACTGTCATCAACAAGATTCCTAAACACTAATATATTTTCTTGCTAGGGGCATATCGACCTTAACGTCATCCTTATTACCCATAATTATCAAAGAGCTGATTGCTGAGTATACCAGAGAGTGCTCTGTGTTGCAAGGTCAAACTTAAACCAAAGAAAATACACAGACCTAAAGTAAGAGGATGTCCTTGTATTAACATAGCCATAGTGGACCATTGAGGCCACAGTAGAACAATAAAATACTACTACTGATTGTGCCACAAGTACACAGCTGAAGTGGGAACAACAGAAGAACTCAGTCTAACAATGCAACTCTGTCAATCTTTAGGAAGAAGGTAATTAGATCAATGACTAGTTTGATGCATATTCCAGAGCTCTATTTTAGGTTTGGAGAATTTAAAGTAGGACTGATTCTGTGCCTTCCGATATCTCACTCAACTCCATCCCCTTCATAGTCCATTTTGGGGTGTTTGTTTCTAGGATTTTGGTAATTGAACAGCTCCTATGATTGTATTTATCCTCATAACATCCCTGAGAAGTAGAAAAATATTCTCAATCCCCATTTGTTATTGAGGAAGTGAGACACAGACCAATTAAATGACTTGTGCAAGGTCAATAAAAAAATATGGGCACATCTACACAGCAGGACTACAGTCAAATTAAGCTACACAACTTCAGCTACATCAATTGCGTGGCTGAAGTCAAAATAGCTTAATTCAGCTTTTGGCGCTGTCCACACAGTAGGAAGTCAAAGGAAGAGTATTCTTCCTTTGACTTCCTTTACTCCTTATGAAATGAGGGTTACAAGAGTCAGAATAAGAAGTCCTCCAGCTCAACATTATTTCAAAATAAAGGCTGGTAGTGTAGACGTGTTTTTTGTTATTTCAGAATAACTGACGTTATTCTGAAATAAAGCTGCTTTGTAGACATAGCCTATGCGTTAGAGCCAGAAACAGATACTAGATCTACTGACTTCTAGTCCAGTGTATCTACTAGAAGGCCATCCACATGGCATCATAACTGCGTGGCTCTGTTCATACAGAACTTCCTATATCATAGGCTGTCATTCTCCCATTACCTCTCATATCTGTAATTTTGTTCATGACCCTACAAATACGAGTTGCACACTTCAGCTGAATCTCTACTTTGTACAAGGAGAGATTCCTATCAATCATATTTACTAGTTCATATCCCAAAGGAAATTTAGTCTGATGTGTCTATAGCAAAATCAATTTATGGATGAAGTTTCAGAGATTGTATTTGGCTTCCATCTGAAGGTTATCCAAACCTCTTGAGGTTATAAAATTTTGTTGAAAAATGAGAGCTCCCTTTTGTTACTCTCAATTACATTTTTTTTTCTGTTAGGGTGCATTTACACTGCTGGTCTTAACTCAAAATAAGCTAGCAAGTTGAGCTATATCACTTGCGTATCTTATTTCAAAATAGCTTATTTCAAAATAGGGAGCGTCTGCACAGCACTTATTTTGAAATAGAGCACTTTTCCTCCCACTTCACTTACTCCTTGTACAATGAGGGTTACAGAAGTCAGAATAAGAAGTCCTCCAGCTTCACGGCATTTTGACATTATTTTGAAATAAGTACCTGCTGTGTAGATACAGATTAAGTTATTTCAGAATAGCACTAGTTATTTCGAAATAGTGTTGCAGTATAGACACACCCTTAGGCTAAGTCTAAACTACGATCGTCTTCCAGAAGAGGAAATGCAAATGGAGCGCTCATTTGCATATGTTGCGCTCTCATCTGCATTTCCTCTTCCTTTCCCTTTTGCGCAAGAGGTTTTTGCGTAAATTGAATAATTTATTTCAAGATAATTTTGAAATAAAGCACTATTTTAAAACATCCCTTAACCCTTGTGGAATGACGGTTTATGGGCATTGGAATAGCATGCCCGTAATTTCAAAACCTTGTCCTCCACGTTTAAACCTATAATAAAACTATTTCGAAAGAGCGGGCTGCTTTAAAGACGTGGAATAGCTATTTTGGGATTTTTCTATGCAGTGTAGACGCAACCGTAGCTATGGGTGTTTCAGAAAATGTTTCTCCAGCTTTCCACCATTATTTGGGAAATTATATACCTTCCTCTTCATTAAGGAGACTCAAACCCAGAACAATGAGGTTAGCTTTTAGCTGTTGTATTGTATTTCTTTTTATTTTTCCAACTCCATGGAAAGTCTCTAATACTCTGATATTATTTGTGGCCCATGATGATATTCTTATTCTTATTCTTATTCTTATTCTTATCATTACATTAAGGGTGGTTTATATTGCAGCGGTCCCTATAAATGCTGATATATTTAAGGCTGTCAGAATTTCCATTTTAACTTGCTATTTTCATGGGTTAATGACTTAGCTATGAAGTTTTATTCTAGGTTTAAATGTAGAAGACAAGGTTTCAGCCTTGAAGCATTTCTTTACACATTATTTGTTTAAAAATCCATCCATTTGGTGATGTTAAAATGGAAGAATATGGAAAAAATACAAAAGCATTAGCTGATGTATATCATCGTTTTGTATTTCCATAATTTAAAAAAGATCTATGTGTCTGTCTGTCATGTGTTATGACGTTGCTTTAGATAGATAAATAAAGTGGTGATATACATGAGATAAATTATATTTATAATTCACTTTTCACTACCTTTAGTATGCCTATTATTCTATATCTGCTGGGATCAGTTTAAACCTTCCAAAACTCCTAACATATTCCAATCATCATCATTTAAAATAAGGAAATAAATTGTTCCCTCCTTTTTTCAACATCCCCTCCAAATTTGTGAAATTTTTCATGAAAAGTTTCTCTGTATTGAGATCCAAGATGGGCAATTTTCAATACTAGATGAGATAAATATTTGTAAGGTCTGGTATCTTGTGTTCTATGAAAATGGGAGTTTTATGCCAATGAAAAGGATAGATTTGCAGCCCTAGTCATGGGAAAACATCAGATATAAGATCCCCAAATAATAAAACATTATGTACAGTAGAACTATTTGAGGTCATTTTACAGGCTTCTAATGTATTAAGCATAGTTTTGCTCTCCTTCTTAAGCCTGTAGTTATACTAATAATAATTAAGTTTATTAATAGATGCATTCAAATTGTTTGTGTTAGAACGATGAAGAATGCTTCACACACAAAGTAAAAAATCAGCAATACATTCAACTACCAAAAATATTGCATTGCTTAGCCAAGATAAACCACCTCCACTCAGCAAAAGTATTACATGACCCCATACACCTTACAGATTTTTGGCTTTTGCTCACAGTTCCCTATTAGAACTAAAAATAATAATTCAGATTACTTGGCATGGTACATGAGATGATATCCTAACTAGATTATTGCTGAACTATTTATATCCAAAATAGGCTACTTTCTAGTTCTAAAAGTTTATTTTATCTATGTTAGTGGTTATATTTATGTACAGCAAGTCCCATAATCTCTGGGTCTGTGGATAGCTCTAGTCTAAACAAAGGACCAATCTAGCTTCCACTGAAGTAAATGAAACTCTTTCCATTGATTTGAATGGGATTTGTATCAAACCACAATGCCCAAAAGCCAATGAAACAGAAAACAGGCATTAATACAGAAGGACACACAGGCCAATATAGAAGACAAAAAAAGAAAAAAAAAGAAAAAAAAACAATTTGCCCAGTAAAATGCTAATACTAGAGAGTAAATACTCCTGAAAGATGTTTACTTTTGACACATGTTGGCTCCCAAGGTCCTTTTTCTCAGCATGCACTTGGGAGAAGGAGAAAATACAGCTGGTTCTGCCACTAAGGCCATGTCTAAACTACCATTTATGTCAGCAAGACTTATGTCACCCCAGGCTGTGAAAAAATACCCCCTGAAGGACATATGTTTTGCTGGCATAAGAGGTAGTGTGTATAGTGCTATGTTGGTGGGAGGGCTTCTCCCACTGACATAGCTACTGCCTCTGCTTCTGGGTGGCTTAATTTGACTTGCGAGAGAGCTCATCTGTCAACAAAGGACAGCTATAGGAGAGACTTCGCAGCACAGGTCCATTAGTACAGCTGTGCTGCTGTAAGGTAAATAGTGTAGACATAGTTAAACACTGGCAGTGCGACAAAGATAAACATGAAGAAAACAACAGCAAAAGAGGAGGCTTACAATGATGCAATAATAATTTCTATCTCATGCTTTATGCAGCGTCTCAGAGGGGTAGCTATGTTAGTCTGTAACTTTAAAAACAATGAGTAGTCCTGTGGCACCTTAGGGCATGGCTGCACTGAGGAGTTATTTTGAAATAACTCCCCTTATTTTGAAGTAACAAGGCAAGCATCCACACTACCAGGCCTCTTATTTCAAAATAATAGCTCTTGCTTGTGAAGAGGAATAAGCTTATTTGAAAATAGTTTTTTGAGGAGTAGTGTAGACTTAGCCCAAGAGACTAACAAAAATAGACAGGATCGTGAGCTTTCATGGGTAAGCCTCACTTCATCAGATGAGTTCGAGTGGAAATAATGAAATATAACAATTATAGGTCTTGTGTTAATGAAGCTAATTAAATGAGCTAGATGTGTCCCATTCATAACTTTTGATGTGAAAATGCATGTCAGTGACAGAGGAAATTGGCTTTGTAGTGCATTAACCAATTAATGTTTTTATTCAAGCCCAGGATAAAAGTGTCAGATTCCCATGAGTCCAACTTAAATACCCACCTGGGGAATTGAGGAAACAGTTTGACAAAGCCAGACAAGTACCCTGAAGTCAACTACTTCAGGACAGGCCTAACAAGGAAAATAACAGAACACGCAAGAAGGAAAATAATAGAACATCGCTGGACATCACCTAAAGCCTCCGGCCCCCAGCTTAAACCATATGGAACCATGGGAAGGATGATTTCAGCAATTTCCTTTCCATTACCAACCTCATCCTGGTCCAGTCCATAAAAGAGATCCACTCCCTTGATGCTACAGCACAAATAAAAGATGGTCACATATACACCACCCTATACCAGACACCTACTAACTGCTATTCTTACCTATAGGCCTCTAGCTTCCATCCAGGACACATCACATGATCCATTTTCTTCAGCCAACCCCAAAGATACAACCAGATTTGCTCCAATCCCAAAGAGAAAAATACATAGAAGATCTTTATCAGTCATTCTTAAAACTTAAATAACTACCTGGGGAAGTGAGGAAACACCTTGACAGAAGTACACAGAAGTCAACTACTTCAAGACAGGCCCAACAAGGAAAATAACAGAACACTGCAGATCATCACCTACAGCCCTCAGTTTAAGCCCTTCCAGGGCATCATTGACAATCTACAATGATCCCTCACTCTTATAGGTTTGGGGAGACAGGCCAATCCCTCGCATACAGACAACCCCATAACCTGGAGCAAATACTTTCCAGCAGCCACATACCAGACCTCAGATACACTCAACCAGGAACCTCAACAAACTCCATTACCACCTCAGTCCACATATCTATATAAGCGACACCATCACAGGACCTAACAACATAAGCCACAATATCAAGGTCTCATACAACTGCACACCCTCTAATGTGATATATACCATCAAGTGCCAGTAATGCCCCTCTGCCATGTATATTGGCCACACCAGACAGTCTCTATGACAAAGGATAAATGGACAGAAATCAAACATCAGAAGTGGTAACACACATAAACGTGCAACGGAGTATTTTAACCTGCTTGGTCACTGAATTGTGGATTTAAAAGTATCCATTCTTCTACAAAGGAATTTCACTAACAAATTAGAGAGAGTCTGCAGAACTGGAATTGATCTACAAATTTAACACAGTTATCCTGGCTTGAATAAAGTCGTTAACTGGTTGGCACATTACAAAGCCTGTATCTCTTGCCTTTAACATCCACATTTTTACATCAAAAGTTATGCATGGGACACATTCAGACCACTTAATTAGCTTCATTAAAACAGGACCTACAATTGACAGATACCTCTTTTGGTGCTATAAATATATATAATCTTGGATTCTGTTATTTCCACTCCAACTCATCTGATGAAATGGGTCTTACTCATGAAAGCTTATATATTTTGGTTAGTGTCTAGTGCCACAGGTCTTCTCTTTATACAGTGTTATTTACTATAAACCTTTAATTCAGACATTCAGATTTTCCACTCTGATTTGCAATAATAGTGAAATAATAGCAAGTGTGCATTGGTGAGTAGTATATTCAGGTATTAAATGAGAGGTTGCCATATTATCATGATGTGCTGTAAGGACAGCAGGCGATCCTACTAAATTACCAACAAGAAAAGATGCTTTGACTGAAATAATGGTATTTTGCTAGTTTTGCCTACATTTTTCCAGTGTCTATTTATCATGAACATCACTCAAATAACACAATGCAGCTTTCTTCCTAAACATGAGCATAATTCATTGTGTTGTTACAGCTTGCTGAACACATCCATCCGACAAGCACAATGGTTAGTGTTTTAAATTGCTTTCTACCAGTTGGCTATGAGTTGGCTGTAAAATGCAGCATACTTAGAAATGCCATGCTTCGGGAATTTGTCCTGTTTAATGACAGAATTTGCCATTCTTAATCTTTTTTGAATTGTACCATAATGCATAAGTAGTTTCCAATGAAGTTAAAGCGCTACTTGTAGAGTAAGGCACTAGTCAATATAATTAAGGTGGTAGAAACATGCCCTTAAGGCAAGATTGTGGAGTCCTTATTCTCATTGGTAGGCACTTCTTTATGCAAGTAGTGCAAGGGATTTTCTCTTTTTGAACAGAAGAACATGAAATAACCACATCACCATTCCTACCTGGCCTTCCTGAACCTTTAATGGAGGTTCAGATTAACTCATTTAAGTAAATATCATAGTATCTCTTACTGACTCTTAAAAGAAATTATTCTGGAGTCTTATTGTTCCCTTTTTGACTATTATCCTTCCACTAGATGGCTAGTTTTCTACTGCTTTAGGAAAAAAAACCAAATTGCATAGCTTCTCATCTAAATTTCAACCAAGCAAAGACTGAACAGCCCCTTGATGTTTACAGCTATTTTCTCAGAAGAAGAGAATCAGAGACTGGTTGCTGTAATGCTGCTCTTGCCAGCAGCAACCTCATTAGGATACACAGTATAAACAGCTACGATAACTACTATTTCTCTCACCAGCAGCTATTAAATCTAGCACAATGTTTCTGCCATCTGTGTTTTCAACTCCTGAAGATTGCAGCATCCCCCACAGAGTGATAACCAGCCTCATCTTGAACTTTGGCACTAACTTTGGTGTTGAGCCTCGAGGTCCATTTCATGTGTCTCTGTCCCATTTTTGATGCTTCGGTGCTCCAGGGTCTTCTGTACTGAAGATTCTGAAGCCACGAATGCTGCTCCAATCACTTTTGTCTACAGTTTACATAGAGCTTTCTGTTGTTGTACTTGTTATCCCTTACTGAGCCTTCCCAGTCTGCCCTAATAATTGGAGAGTGAAAACAAATATTTGATGCCCACAGTGTTTGGATGGACTCTGTAAGTCTGGGCTTTAGTTTATCAATCTGTAGTAAAAGCCACATAACAAAGCCTGTGAATTATAAATATTTCATTAGTGCCATTAATATAATATTATAACTTTAAGAATTGTTAAATACAGGTATGAGGTCAATAGTGCCCTATGGTGAACTTGCTTGAGTGAGAAATAAGGGAATTTGCAGGGAACCAGATGGATATACACAGGTTACAAAACCTTTAGGAAACCTGCTGTCATTGGTGCACCTGGCATGCTCTGTGAACTGGTATGTAATAGAAGCAGAGCATGCTTTCAGGGCTTCGTGAGAAAAGTAGTAGTATCTTTTAATTGGCATTTTTGATGTATTCTAGAACATTCTGAAAGGCGTTATATAACTGCTTAGAACCGAAGAAGAAAATAAGAAAAGTTGCCCAGTCTTGGCTTGGAATGGATTAGACATAGTTGGTTATGATATATTATTTTATGTCCATGTTCTGCTGTAGTAATCCAATATATTCTTACCCTGCCAAATTAACATGAAACTAAAATATCACTGCTAAATACCAAACATGTCTCATCAGCTAACCCTTAAAACTGTTGTAGCTGAAAATATTTTTAATTGTGATGAGTTTAGAGGAGGCGTAGAAAGATACAGAAATAAATCTTATGTATGAGTGGCATGTAAGCAACTCAGAAATGAAAAATCATGTCCTCTTACTCCCCTGTAATTGCTCTTCTAGTGTTGCTTTTAAACAGGTTTTTGAGTGAAACAAAAACTGCATTTATGGCATGGACTCCCTCAGAGTTTTATTGATTTCAAAGTGTGTATGCTTTTCTCTTGTTAGTCTGATAAATATTCCTAATGTAGGTTCCAGCAATCAGAACTCTTATTGGCATTCCTTTACCTTAATCAAATGGATGGCTGTCTAGAATATGATTTCAGACATTTTTTATTCTGAAATAATATTTAGAAAATATGCTATGTAGCAAGATACTGTATTTTCTTTTTGAGCAGCAAGCCGGATTCTTTATTGGAAATTTGGAAAGTGTCAGGTACAATATCTCAGGTTTGGTTGTTGAAAATGAGTGCAGCTTACCTATTTCAAAGTTGTAGCTAAGCAAAGTTATTTACAGCACAGTATTGGGCTTAATCATTGGTAATACCTCAGCATATAGAATAGCTGCTATTAGAATGAGTTTTGACAATCCCTATTTCCATTTCAAAAGCCAATGAAGTAGCAGTCTGACACTGATAGAAATCTTGCCCTCCTAATTTTGCTGGCAGTTTCTGTGGTTATATCCTTTCTTTCTCCTTATACTGAGAATGATGAGAGAATAAAATCACTACAACATGTTATGTCCTAACAACTTCTGAGTGATCCTTTGGAGACTGGCGCATTCATTCTAAGGGTACACCATAAGTAAGGGGCATCTTTCAGCAGTCAAATGATAGAAAATGAATACTGTGATGGGACTGGGTACCACTGAGCCTTCTCTCATAGTAATCTGCACTCCTTCTCAAAATGTAAGACTGTGACAAGCTGTGATCCTATCCAGCTCTTGCAGCCATACACAAGCAGGAACATATCCATCAATATCCAACAAAAGCATATTACATGAATGCTTTTGCTAGCCACTCATGAACCAACAATAGAGAGGTTTCAGCCCATTCTCCCAGTTCCCAAGCATAGGACCCCAGAACTGTGCCAATTCCCTGGTCAAAAGCCTGTAGGTATATTACCCAATCCGCCCCGCCCTCAATGTGGAGAGGACAGTGCACCAGCCTGGGTTCCTGAGCAGATTTCCTTTTGCACTTCAATCAACATACTGTTTTAGGTTAAAAAAAAAGATTTATTATCTATAGAAAAATAGGTTTTAAGTGATTGTAGGAAATAACATACAGGTTAAAGTTGGTTATCTAAGAAATAAAACAAAATCACAATATAAATTTTATACAGTGGACAGAATTTGAATCAAGCAGTGTCTCACCGTAATGGCACAAACAGTTCACCAATCTTCCATACACAGGCTAGAAACCCCTTCAGTCTGGCACTACCTCCCTAGTCCAGTCTTTATTCCTGAGCTGTTGCAGTTTTTGAGAGATGGGGAAGCAATGTCCACTGATAATGTTGCGTCCCCCTTATATAGCTTCTCCTAGCTTGCTGGGAAAAAATCTTTTGTTGCAACATGATTCAAAGTTTCTATTGTATGTGTTAT
Source organism: Rafetus swinhoei (assembly GCA_019425775.1). Lineage (NCBI taxonomy): Eukaryota > Metazoa > Chordata > Testudines > Trionychidae > Rafetus > Rafetus swinhoei. The sequence continues at coordinate 66,184,137 of CM033427.1, forward strand.
CTCTGAGGGTACATCTAGACTGCAAGCTTCTTTCAAAAGAAGCTTTTTCAGAAGATCTCTTCCGAAAAATCTTCTTTCGAAAGAGAGAATCCACACTGCACAAGCGCATTGAAAAAGTGATCTGCTTTTTTGAAAGAGAGCATCCACGCTCATTGGATGCTCTCTCGTATAATAGGCCACCCAGAACCACTTCAGACAGGGCATTAGGTCAGCAGTTACTTCTGGGTGATGTTGCCTAAGGCTATCTGAAATGCGTGCTTAAAGGAACCCCCCTAGACAGCTGTTTCTCAGGTTCTGCTGCGGGCTTGCTTGGACAGCAAAGCTTTAGCAGTGTGTGCTCTGGTTACCCAGCTTTGGTGGACGCCACAGCATTTTTTTCTTTTTGCTATGGTGCCGGAGCTGCCCCATGGCATGCGATGGCCCCACACTGTCATGCTGCGGGTTATGCACAAGTTTCAGCAGACCATCTTGATGGTCCTACTCCAGCTCGACTCCCAGCTCATCTGTGAGTCCCTTTGCCTGGATGTGGGAGCAAAGCCCTTGCCCCTGAACCCCACGGTTGAGAGACAATTTTGGAGGCTGGATACCAGTTCCGGGGACTGACTGGTGATGAAGTGGTGGGATGACCAGCAGCGGCTCAGCAACTTCCGCATGCGGAAGTCCACATTCTTGGAGCTGTGTGCCTGGCTTGCCCTTGCCCTCCGGAGATGCAACACCCACCTGCGGACCACTATCCCCCCTAGAGAAGTGGGTCGCAATTGCTGTATGGAAGGTCGCCACTCCTGACAGCTACTGGTTGGTGGGCTACCAGTTCAGTATGGGAAAGTCCACTGTTGGGGTCCTCTTTATGGAGGTAAGGCACTCCCAGGTTGCATTACCTGCAGGGGGGGAGTCCTGGAAGAGGGGGACCCTCGGGAAACAGGGGGGGTGTTGAGGGGGTAGGAAGAAGGCCTATCCCCAGGGGGTTGTGCCATCCTGCCCTCACACAGCCCTGCTGCTGGGGGAGGGGGCGGCCTCATGGGGGTGGCTCCTGGGGTGTTTGGCGGGGAGGGGGGACAGGCACCTCCCAAGGGCTCAGGCACCCCCTCTCATTCTCTGTTTTGTATGTTTCTATATCTCCTTCTGCGGGTGGTGAGGGCCATCAACTCCATCCTTCTTCTGCACAGGGTCATCTGCCTCAGAGACCTGGAACTGATCGTGGCTGGATTCGCTGCCCTTGGCTTCCCAAATGGCGGAAGAGCAATTGATGGGACCCACATCCCGATCCACACACCACAGCATTGAGCCACCCAGTACATAAACAGGAAGGGCTACTTTTCTATGGTTTTGCAGGCCCTGGTCAACCACCAGGGACAGTTTTCAGACATTTCTGTAGAGTGGTCAGGCCAGGCACACAATGCCCGCATATTTAAGAGCTCTAGCCTGTACCACAAGCTGGAAGATGGAACATTCTTCCCCCAGTGGGACTTTTGCATGGGAGATATACAGATGCCACTCTGTATCGTTGGCACTCATGAAGCCCTACACTGGCCACCTGGACCACACCAGGGAACAATTCAACGTGCAGCTAAACCGGGCCCGCATGCAGGTGGAATTCGCCTTTGGGAGCCTCAAGGCCAGGTTCAGGTGCCTTCTGACATATTTCAGCGTGGCGGAGTGCAACATCCCCAAGGTGGTCTCTCCGTGTTGTGTGCTCCACAATCTGGTGGAGAGCAAAAGGGAGGCCTACCTTCTAGGGTGGGGAACAAAGGCTGGTTGCGAGGTGAGGGTCTTTGAACAGCCACGGATAGCTGCCATCCACCAGGCCCATCAGGCCAGGATGCGCATCCAGGAGGCTCTGAGGGGGAGGTTCTCTGAAGGAGCCCAGTAACTCTCCCCAGGGCCTCCCCACTGGGGGCTTGTGCCTTGCCCTCCTTTACCTTTCCCACCATAACCCCTCCTTTCTCCCTTTCACTGTGCAAGTAATAAATACACCAGTTTTGGTTTCAACAAAAACTTTGTATTATGTTTTTCATAAGAAAAGTTACTGGGGCAGAGGGGGGCTGAGAACCTGGATGGGAAAGAGAGAAGGGGGGCTGAGAACGTGGAAAAGGGAGTGAGGAGGGTGGATCAGGGCTGCGAGTGGTGCTTGGAGTGCTTGCAAGTGCTGCCTCAGGTCCGGGGACCTCGATGAACTCGGGGTTGGGTGGGGCCTGGGACAACAGAGGGGCAGGCAGGAAGCCAGGGGCTGCAGCGGGGTCAGGTCTGGCAGGGGGGGCAGGAGGAGCTGGGAGTGCTATCATCTCCTGGATGTTGGCACACAAGTTTTCACCCTCCCACGCGAGCTGGTCCCACGTGCAATTGCACCACTCGGTGTCATCACGGACCTTTTGGACCAGAGTTTGTTGCATGTCACGCAGGACTGCAACGTGATCCCTCATGAGCTCCTGGTGGACCCTCCAGTGCCTGCGGCTCCCCCACCTTTGGGCGGCCACCTGGGATGGTGTGGACCGCCCCTCGGCGATGGCTGGTCCGGCTGTGGAGGACAAGAGGGAGAGGCAATCAGTCGTCCACGCAGACACTGTCCCTGAGGCTGTGTCCTCCTCTGTGAGCTGCGAGCAACAGTCCTTGGGCCTGGTAATGTCCCGGGAGCAAGCCCATGTGTGCCTCATAGTGGCCCGGAGGTGCCCATGGGACTATCCTGCCCACTTATCCTCCTCCCATGGACAAGCAGGCCAGGGAAGTGTCCGGCCACAGTGGGAGCTCATGTGTGGGAGAGGGGCCTGGAGCATCCTGGCCCTCCCTGGGGCACACACACACACACACACACACACACACCTGCACCTGGCAGCGCTGACTGTGGGAATGGGTGGTGCCTCGCACATGCAGGCATGGCCATGTGCTATGTGCCACACTCCTTGGTCTGTGTGGGGCTGTGCATGCGCCCTTGTGCCCAGTCTGCTTCCAGCAGTGGCTGGTGCGGGGGAGGACGTCCCTCCCATGTGTTGGACATATGTGGGGCCTCCCCCTAGCCTGTGAGCAGCAACCTGTGTGTGCTCCAGGGCTGGCTCCTGAGACCACATGGTGCACACTGCCACTGCACATGCTTGCATGTGCACAGACAGCTGCATGCTGTCCAGGCCGAGCGTTCCGAGTGACGACTGCACTCCATACCCTCTGAGTCATCCTCCCCAGCTCCGTGTGTGTGACAACTGAGAGCACTCACCTGATGATCCCTCCCCAGCATCAGATGATGCCTGGGAGATCTCAAGGGCCTGGGGCACCAGCTCCAGGCTGAGGGTGATGATGCTGCCAGTGTTCTCCTCCTGCAGCTGTTGGTCATTGTCCTCCTCCTTGTCCTCCTCCAGGAACTCCGGTTGGGAAAGCACTGGTGTCTCCAGGCCCAAGTCCACCAGTACGGGTGGAGAAAGGACTCCGCCACCCCCAGCAATGCCCCCATAAATGTCCGCATTTCTGTGCTTGAAGCTGAGATCCTTTAAGGCCTCCTCCTCCCCCCACAGCTCCAGGAGGGACAGGATCTCTGGCCCAGTCCAGGAATGTGCCTGGGGTTTGGTGCCTCTAGGGGGGTCCTCTGAGTCCTGGTGCTGCTCCCTGTGTGGGCCAGGTGGATGTCGGAGGGCTTGTGGCTGTGCCATGGGTCAGCAGGCCTTTGGCAGTCAGAGCTGTGCGGTCAAGGTCCTGCTGCAAGGCCTGTTTCCTGACACAAAGCTAGTCCAGGGTACCTGGACCTTTAAGAGTGGCAGGATACAGGAACTATAGAACTGTGATTAGTGTGGATGGAGTGTCTACCAGGGCACCTGTGTTATTTCCTGGAGGCCTCTTCTTTCGAAAAAACTCCCTCTTCCGTGTTCACACATGCCTTTTTCTGAAAGAACTCATTTGGAAAAGGTGTTCTTCCTTGTAGAATGAGGTTTACCAATGTCAGAAAACCCCCTGCGTTCTTTTGATTTTTTTTTGAAAGAATGTGATTGCAGTGTGGACGTAAATGAAATGTGGGTGTGCGTATTCCCGTAAATGAGATATTTTAACTTTAGAACCTATTTCCATAACAAATATGTAGCAAAACTTCATAACTCCAGAAACAATAGCACATATAATCCAACAGGATATTAATAGTCAACACATCAAGACTTTTAAAATAATACTGCACAAGGCGTACTTTGTACAAAACATATTGTACTCATATCACTATGGTTAATAAGTGGTGATAGGATATTACTTTGGGGTACAGGGCCACAAATACACAGTTTAGTTTTTTCCTTGAACTTTTTTTTTTTTTTGGTTTGACTTGGCCCACAGTGAAACATGCAACTAATGGCTTTCTGATCATGTGGATGCTGTAGTTCATTATCTTATATGGTTTATACATTGCGTTTGTTCAGTTCTATGCTAGTCCCCTATGCAGCCACTGCTGATGAGGGGCTAAAATTATCATATCCCCTTCGGTAAAGCAGGCCCAAGGACATAGTTTTTAAACTTGGCTTGAGGCAACTGGAAAAGTTAATTCATTGCTCATTTAGCTATCCAACTTGTACCATTCCAGCTTTTGCTGTGACACTCTTGAATGTGATTCCTTAAACTTGGATGCATATCTCAACATATACACATACAGAACATATGTACATCTTGTCTAGCACTCAAATACACTGGTACTTTAAAATACACAATCACTGCTTTTATATCTCCTTTTACATTTTTTTATTTGAATGTGCTGGTCCTAGATGATAACAGAGACAAAAGATGGTGTCATCTGTGATTAGAGGTAGACTTTTATTTCTGAATTTTGTTTTCTTGTTGCATATTTTGATAGCTTTTTAATTTGTAAAGACAAGGTGGATGAATTAATATCTTTTATTGCTCCAGTAAAATATATTACCTCACTCACCTTGTTGTTCTATTATCCTGGGATCAACATAGCTACAACAGCACTGCAAACAGCAATAGACGATATCTAATTTTAATTTATATGCAGTTTATATGTTTGAGATTTGGACCTGCTTCTTTCTTCCTTTATTAATCTATGTTTTTTCTTTTACATTTTTCTTATCATATCACTGATTTTGGGAAAATGATTTTTGAACATTCATCAGTATCTAAATAACTTATTTATCTCCAATACCAGTGGGGGGAAAAGGAGGATAGAAACTTTCCAAATTAATTTGTCCATGTAGATGCAACTATTTGTTCTTTTATCCCCAAAAGATTAAATTGAGATGTTTTTCATACTATAGTTTAAAAACAAAATTGTAACCAATTGCAGACTTGTATGGAGATTTTCTAGAAAAAAACAGACACAAACAAGTTTTCCTCTCAGGAGTGCAAGTACAGAAATCTGTGAGGAAAAAAAAAGAAAGGTGTTTCTATGTTGTTTCTGATCTGGAAACTGGAGAAACTAGAAATGCCACAAAAACACCTAATGAATTATTTTCCCAACCCTGTTTCTAGGTCAAAGAAGCCTGGGTAATTTTCATAGAAAGGTTTGAAGGGAGAATTGTGGTTCAAACACAAAACCAAAAAACAAAACCTTGAAGGAAAGATGGACATCCAAGAAAATACTCTCCTGGGATGCCTAAAAGGACAGTCAGGGCATGTCTACACAGCAGGACTAAAGCTGAAATAAGCTACGCAACTTCAGCTACCTCAATTGCGTAGCTTAAGTTGAAATAGCTTATTTCGGCTCTTGGCACTGTCTACACAGTAGGACGTCCAAGGAAGAGCACTCTTCCTCCGACTTCACTTACTCCTTGTAAAATGAGGGTTACAGGAGTTGGAGTAAGAACATTATGTCGAAATAACTGCTTGTGATATAGACACAGATTATGTTATTTCAGAATAACATCAGTTATTTCAAAATAACACTGCTGTGTAGACATGCCCTTAGGCATACAAGACAGAGAAACCACTTTTGAATTGATTGTTTGTGTGGGTTGGTGGTGGGAGCAAGGGGGTTCAAGGCAGAACATATACCCCAAAAAAGTCCATTTTCAGTGGCATGATCATAGATAGTTATTTTGTTCTGGGGAACCCATGAGCTCTTGGGCTAACAGGGCATGTTATTTTGTCTGTGCAAGCAGACTGGCATTTATTGTCTATCACCTGAAATCTTGATGTGGAAACTTGACAAAGTTTGGAATGACAAGAATGCTTCAGGCAGCATGATCCACGCTTACTTCCATGGGGAGTCTTTGAGTTCTCCTGTGTTAGTAGTTTCCCTACAGGTAAGGCACTTGTTGGGGCCATTCTAAGTGGGGATGGCCTGAGCTGCTGTTGTGGAGTGGAATTGGGTGCATTTTTTCCACACAAGAACAAAAGGGAAAAGGTCATGTGATGAGCTTCTGACCATGGGAAACACAGAGGTGATGTGCATGAACAGGTCCTTTGGCAGCTAAAGGTGTCTTTCAGATTTGGATATCAAATGGCTTGTGCTGGTAGGGGAGATGCATAACAGGCTACAATCTTTGCCCAAAACTCCCTTGTCTGTTAGCAAGTGTTGTTCCTGTTGTGAAGTATTTAGTGTACTGTGTTGAATCAAAGTGGCAGGTAACTCCCCATTATACTATCTGGATATAAGAAAGATGAGAGAAAACCCAGATGCAGACTGGGCAGTACAGAGGTAGAGACCTAAGAAGAAGACCTGGACTAACTGTGTTAGAGTATTATTATTTTCTTTGTTAATAAAGACAAACCTGAGAGGGTGCTGAGTTGAAACTCTACACAGTGTGTGTGCAGTTGTTTTAGGGTAGACAAGGAAAACCAGTTGCTCAGAGTGCCCTCCCTCCCCCCGCCAGCTTATGAGGATTCAACATCTCTGTGGTAGACTCAGTTTCTCCTCTGCTGCTATCAGTACCTTAGCGCTTCATTTTTAATATTTCCAATAAAAACACTTAGAAACAGGCTATTTCATACTATCAACACAGTATCGAAATGGATTTATTCACAAATGCTTCTGGTACATGAGGTGTAACAGACCACACCCTTGGCAGCCAGGACCAAGCACGTACAAGCTAACAGTGAATGCTATTGCAATCACTTAATAAACAGACTGTATTTTTCTGTGAAACATTGTACATGTGATGGGATATTAACTAGGCCTGTGCAAGTTATTAGCAATGAACAGTTTGGTTACATTATTTAGTCTCTCCTTTTGTTTGTGGATTGTCCATGGACAGAGAATATTTCTAATGAATATGTTCATTATTAAAAATTATTTCACCAACAGTTTGCTTAAGCATATTGAAGATCATCAATTGTTTACCCAACAATTCACCATGACTATTGCTTTCAGCATTCACTAACCATAGTTCTCTAATATTTCTGTGTGATTCATCATCTAATTTACATCATTTTTTCTACCTTCTAATTTTATGAGTCACAAATGCAAAAAGCTTTTAAGATGGCCACAAAAACAATTCTGTTGTGAATATGCTTTTGCATGGGTATTCTGAAGTATCTTGGAATAAGTTCTGAGATTGTCTTATTTTTCTTATTACCATGGTTTTAATTTTTGTACATTGAATTGCAGTACTGCCTTCTCCATCATTTTTTTAACTTCATTTTGCATGTTTGAAGACCTTCAGCATTTTCATGTAAAAAAGCGATGTCATCAGCTAAATCTAAATAGAATAATCTTGAATGATTCCTCCTGAAGCTATATTGATTATTCTTGCATTGCTTGAGGCTATAATCAATTACAATAAAGAACAAGAATGGTGACAGGATGTACCCTTGCCTTACCCCATCTAATTTCAAATGATTTACTTAATCCTCTATCCATTTTAACACATTTGGAGTTAGTGTAAAATGACTTCATTACATTGATCAGTTTCATCAGAATTCCATGCTGCCTAACAATTTTCCACACTGTATACCTATTACACTTTCGAATGCTTTTTGAAATTCTATAAAAATAATACTGAGGTTTCCTTGAAATTTGTTCGCATTTTCAATCATCCTTCTTAAGGTGAAAATCTTGTCTGTGCATGAATCTTGCCTAAAAACAGATTAATCCTCACAAAGAAAGGTATCCACCTTTCCTATCATCCTGTTTAACACAATCATAGCTAATACTTTTTCCTGTGATGGAAAGAAGTGTCACTCCTCTCCAATTTGAGCAATTATTTAACTCTCCCATTTTCAGAAGCTTGGTGATAATACCATGTGTCCCTTCTTATGGATTTTTTTCTCTACATATTTTATTGCATGGTAATTGGACATATAGATTTAAACATCAAAATCAACAATGAAGAGCTAGAATGGTTAGATTGATTCAAATATTTTAGAAGCACAATAAGCCAAGATGGCATGTGCTCTGAGGAAATAAGAATAATGATCGTCAAAGCGAATGCAGCCTTAAGCAAACTTAGGAACATTTGGAAACTTAATTCCATATCCTTACATAAAAAACTAATCATCTACTCAGCCATCGTTGTAGCCATAGCAACCTACGGCAGTGAAACCTGGCAACTTAAGAAAACAGATGCTCCGAAGTTACATGCATTTTATCATAAGTGCTTGCGGAGAATATTAGAAGTAAGCTAAGAGGAAAGAAAAATGAACTATGAGGTGAGAAAAATGGTGAAAGAAAGGTCTCTATTGCAAATAATTTGTAAAAGAAGACATGAAGGGCTAGGGCATGTGTTATGAATGGATCGTAACCAGCCACTGATTATGGTTCTAAGTTGAGAGCCAGAAAATCCAACAAGAAAGAGGGATAGCCCAAGGATGACTCAGAAGCATATGCTTATCAATGACATAGAAAAAAATTAATTTGAAATGGGAGGACTTAGGTCACATGGCTGCTGATAAGTAAGCATGGAGAATATGGGTAGTCCAATGTACTGAAAAGCGCAGGATGGACTAAGGTCTAAGGTCTTGCTTTCTACTGTCATTGTTTGCAAACAGAATTTCTTACATGAATGTTTGTGTAATACAATTATGGTTGTTACATACTGTCAAAGTGAAATCCCCTTTTTTTATCCAAACAAATATTTTTATCCTTTTTTTGAGTATTCTTTCAGCTGTATTATTAAAACTATAATTATACTACGCTCTCAAAACTCCTTGCACAAACCATAGTCTTAATGCAATTAATTAAATGAGAGACAATGTGGTATGACCACAACCTTAACCACTATCACTTCAAATGCACAAGCAATTACTAAATGAATTTTGAGAGTGACTATGTTAAATGTTGATGAATGACTAGGAACTAGAAATTATTACATTTAATAAATGCATTTGTTAATATATGTGTATGTACGGACTGGACCACTCTGCTAATCACCACTCAGCACCTTAAGCTGGCTGGGAGTAGAGTAATTCTTGATGGTTTGAGAAAGGAGGGAAAGCATTTCTTGATGGCTTGTGGTGGGGAGAATTAAAAATGCTGGAAAAGTAGCCAGCATGATTGCTGACTCATCACCACCCAGGAATGAGGGGGATTAAAGATCAGGTTGTGCTGGGACCCTCCCCTCTTACTCACGAGCAGGATTGGCAACACTCCATAAAAGAAGGCATAGTAATGGATAAGTGTCCTTGGGAAAGTACTTAAGAGAGGCACTCCATAATTGAGTGAGCTGGGGTAGTTGGGGATGCCTATGATTGCTATAACTTAGAGCCAACACCCCATCATTATAGTCAACCATACCCCTCCTATGATGGCAGTGGTCAGTAAAGTCCCAGCTTTGCTGGGGGGATTTGGATGGAAAGGGGGGAGTTGGTTGAAGCCTTCTGCCCCCAGGACTGTAAGGTCCCAGCACTCTCTTGGTTAATTATGGGAGAAAACAAGGGTCTGGAACAAGGGTCTGAAAACATGTTATCAGCCAGGTAGTTCCAGACATCTAATAATAAAGTTGTGACCTGATAAAACCCATATCAAATGTCTCCTCTTCATTTGGCATAGCTAGACAATTTAGTATTAACTAGAGATGGCTGGAAAACGGGAAAAAAATGAAAATGAACATTTTAATTTGTCACTGCAATTTCATTTTCATCAACATTTTCTGATCAGGTATAATAAGAAATCAGTGGGTGTGTTCCCTAATACTGGCACAATTATATGCGCTTGACAAAGATTTGGTCACTCCCTTTACATCTACAAATACACATGACCGCATCACAATATTATTTTGTAAGTTTAACAAAAGAAAAGTATACTGAACTCTGATATCAGCCTGTCTGCAGGGTAATTTAACCGGTGCCTAGGAAAATACTTTGTAGCCCAGAAAGAAATTAATTGTTCTTAAAGTCCCTAATCTTGGTTGCTGGTCTCCTGCCAGTTCCTGACAAATTGCACCCATGCTCAGATTCAAGGCCTCACTGGTTTGTTTATGGCCTTCCCTTCTTTATTACTTATGTCCTTCCAGTCAAAGCACAAAAGCAGCACTTGGACTTGCACTTTAGGCCTCTCCCTGCTCCACTGAAGTCAAATGGAGTTTTGCTATTGATTAAACTGGGAGTACATTTAGGTTTGAGTTGGCCCAAATTAAATGTTAGATTTGGAATAATGAACAAAATTGGTGAAAATGGGCATCTGCAGTCAGAAAAGGCAACATTGTTGAAATAAATGACTCCTTAGAAATGGTTTATGTATTACTGGTTTAAAGCGAAAAATGCTTAGAATAATTTTGAACTGAGCTCGGAAAGGATTCAAAAAGCAGATAATAATACAATTTGTTTAGCCAGAAAACAAGTGGTCTATGAAATAAAACACAGATGTTAATAGGACATTTTAATTATGGGTATTAATGGGTGTACTTGTGATAAACAGGGCTTAGAGCACTTGCCTAATTATCTATGTTATGATCCAGGTAGAAAAATGTGCTAGCATTATCTATATATTTCAAATACACCTAAGGCCATACTCTGTAGCCCTCCACTAGCAGTTAGCTACCTATTCTGGGGTCCTTTATGTATTGTACTGAGTTCTGGACCAAAAAGACCATTTAAAAAACAGGTAACATAAAAGAATCTTAGGACAGATGCAGCAGCTTAGGCTAGCCAGTGAAAATCTACAGGAAAATCTATAGATGAGAATTTTAGAAGGTCAGGTTAGGAAGATATAAATGTTATCCAAGTGAAAGGGAATGAAGCCCACAAGCATGGAACAAGAGAGAGAGAGTTGTCGGGAAGACAGTACAGTCCTCAAGTAGAGGCAGTCCTTAAATATTCTGGTGCCCTACGCAGCCCAAGAACCTGCATCTCCCATCCCCCCACCAGGGAGTGGGGCAGCAACTCTGCGGGGGAAGAGGACTGTGCTCATAGCTCTGGGGATAGGAACAGAGCAGGGAAACTGGTAGGGGGAACAGGCAGAAATCAGAGTGGTGCAGCCCACCAGAACATACACAGCATAGAATGCTACTTAATTTGGATCATGCTAGTGCCACAAATTTACTGGGTTCCATATGTAGCTTCATACTCTGCATATGGCTAAGGATGGCCCTGGATAGCAGGCCTTTTTGGTGGAGAGCAGAAAAAAATTGTTCTTAGATCTCATTCAATTTATGAACCTTAAAGGTCATTTGCGGAGCTGTCCTTAAGCATGCACAGTGTACGCAGCAGCATAGGGCAGAACTGCATTTTTGGCACAGTGAAGTAGGGCCTGATGCTGCCTATGTCCAGTGCCAGCCGAGGAGAGTGCCAGCCCAAGCAGCCCCAATCCCTTGCTGTCCAGCGCCTGCTCTGCCTCTTGTCCCTGACAGTCCAATCTCCTGGCCCCAGCTCTACCTCTTGGCCCTGGCAGCCAAATTCTCTCGCCTCCTGCTTCACCGCCTGGCCCCTCAAGTCTCTGGCCCCCCTGCCCCACCTCTCAGCCTTGGAGGCCCAAATCCCAGAGTTTCCTGCCCTGTTACCTGCACAAATTTCTCTATCCCTTCCACACTGTAGGGACACACACCTTTACCCAGTTCCTAGGCTCAAGGTGCAACCCTATTAATTTACACACCTACCCTTACCCAATTCCTAGGGTTCAGGGTGTAACAACCCGTGAGTTGGCAGGATCTTTAGCCACTTGAAAGAGCCTCACACAGTAATGTCCTTATCCTCTATTTATTGACAATTCCCAAACAAGCAGAATACACATGCTAAGCACACAGGGTCATGCTCACCAATCCTGATAAAAGGCAGGCAGACTTCCCCTGTTGGTCAGGCAGTATCAGTCTCTCTGGTCTTAGGCTGTGTCTCAGAGTTGAGTTCTTCTTTTCCAGGTCTTCCCCCGCTCCTCCTGGTCCTCTTCCAGCCTCTTCTTCCTTTAGTACTTCTGATGATCTTCCTCTTCTTCTCTCCTTCTTGAACCCCAGTTTATATAATGAAACCTGAGTCTTGCTTAGCTATACCTTAACCAATTATTTGAGTATAATTTTACTAACCAATCATAACAAAATTACCTAACCAATCAGAACCCACCACCTTAATTGATTTACACCTAGCAAAATTAATTATACAGCAGACAGAAACAGTTACAAACCAGACAGTGATCACACAGTCAAACAATAGGAAAGTGTAGTGACAATGCTCATAGGATGAGGATTCCACAACATCCTCTATTGATAAGCAGTTTCTTGCCAGACAGAATGGTGTTACGCACAAATTTCTTTACCCATCTTGAGATCTGTTTCTTTATCTGGTGACAGTGGGGGAGCTATCAGGGCAAAGTCCCTCCTCAAAGCCTGGTGTGACACTTTGTAATACAATTTAGATGGAACTGTGAGTATGTGACTCCAGGCCTTACAGTAATGGCTGCTACTCTTCAGTGTGGCTGCAGAAGGCGGCTTTGGTTCAGGCCTAGCACAGGCCTTCCAACATGGCTACAGAAAAGCCATATTGTTACAGCCATGCCTCTCAGCCTTGGAAGCCCAAATCCCAGTGTTTCCCACCCCGTCTTCTAGCTGGCTCCTGAATCCCACAGTCCTCCCACCCCTCCTCTCGGCCCCCAGTCCAAATCCTCCACACACACACATACCCGCTCTGCCTCTCAGCCCTGGAGGCCCCAGTCCCCTGGCCCACAGCTCTGGTGGGCTGCTCCACTTCCCCTTCTGCCTGTTTCCACGCCAGCCTCCCTGCCCTGTTCTTGCCTGCACAGATCTGAGCACAGCCCTCCCCCTCCTCCCGCAGAGTTGCTGCCCTGCTCCCTAGCTGCAGATGAAGGGCGCAGTTGCTCATGCTACATAGGGCACTACAATTCATAAGAATGGCCCTGGTAATTTATTTTATATTGAATCAAGCCACTGTCGTGTGGCGTGTTTAATAAGGTTAGTGTCACAAAGGATAAGGATATTTATGGTGGTGTGCTCATGCCTGTGCACAGAAGCTGCTTTTACTTATTTCACTAATGGTTGATGCCTTATATCTATATACTATACACCAAAAATAATGGCTAGATTCTGACCATGCACCAAGAGAAGCCTTCAGGGTATTTTTGTCTGAGTCCATCACAATTTTTCTTGTGACCTGGGGAGTCCATGCCATAGCTGAAGCTCCATTACCCTTTCAAAGGATGTATTGTGCTTCTGTGCTGATCCAACTGTAGTGAAGGAGGATGCTATAATTTTGCCTACTCCTTCAAGTGCTAAAGCCAAAGCAAGCTCTGCACAGTGCCTTTGCTCCTCATGTAGCTCCTATCTGGGGCCTTGCATGGCAGTGGACATGTGAGAGGGCCTCTCCCTTCACAGTTTCTGCATCATGTCAGCCACATTCTGATCTAAAATATGCTCAGCGTCAATCTCATCAATGCCCCCAGTGTCATGGTAGATCTGAAACACCCAAGGGGAAAAAAAACAATATTAAGCTGAGCTTATAAAAATACTCTCCATTTGTGGAAATGACACATGCAGAGAAATGCCTCCCAATACTGCAGAAGGGGACTTTTATGAGAAATCATCTTCCACTTTTCACAGTGAAGTGATAATGGTTACAAATTCAGATAGATTGAAGCTAGATAATCCTGCTATGAGCAACATTCAAAATCAGACTATACTGTGCCTTTACAAAATTGTCATGTATTATTGCAATAAATCTTATATACTTACCGAAGATAACACACGGTAACTTATGAAGATCTCATCTAAAGGCAACTCAGCAACAAATGGTCCCAAAATTCAACTGCTTAAAAATGACTGATTATTTTAGATTTAGGTGCAGTTGTAGGAAAGCAGTGAATCAATATTTCTTAAGAAGAAATAATATTTGCAAATAAATGTAATCTTTCAAAGGAACCAGAATATTATCTATAATCTTTTCCAGCTGGCTGTCACTTTTCTGTCTGTTCATTCTCAAACAACTCTGAATTATAGCAGAAGATTTTCCATACAATGGAAGTTATTTATATAAATACCTGTGAATGGAAGAGAACAGTGGTTGCAAAATCTTACATCAATATATCAATATTTTATGTGTACCATACTGATATAATTTACACAATAAAAACATATCTGCCATGCTTCCAGTTCCCTTTTTGTCAGGAGTTGCCATAAATTGGTAAAACCATTTTCTGTTGGAGTATGAAAATGACAAGAGCCCATTCTCAAAGAAAATAATGTTGGGTTGCTCTTTTCCAAATAAGAATTTGACAAGCTCAGCTGAGCAGGCAATGTTGCATATATTATTTTTCCATCTGCTGGAATAGTTATCGGAGTTGTATGTGTTTGCAGAATAGTGATTTTTACTGCAATCACTGTATTTTGCAACAGCAAAAAATGAACTATATATTTTAACTGAAAGCTAAATAAAAGTTCACAGGTTGGAGAAAAGGACTGAGTTTGGAAAAGGTGAACCACTACAATTCCCAAAAACCCCTCCCAAAAACAGACACTTACATGAGGAGGAAGAAGAAAAGCAAGCAAGAAAACAATTTAAAGCACTATCATTATTTGAACCATAGCCAGATAGAAATAGAATTCCTTTCTGGTAATCATTAGGTTATTCATGTAGTGTGACTTACAGCTCATCTTGTATCCCAGTCCCCTTATAGACATAAGTATGTTAACACTTTAAAAAATATAATGCTATTCAACTTATTAAAATAAAAGTTTTGGGCTCTGTTCTGTGTATATGGTTTCTGGGAGGTATGTGGAATCTGCTGTTTGAACACTGCAGCTTAGGATGGTGACTGGTTAACCTTTCATTCTGGCGTTCCCTAAAAATCATCTGAAGAAACCAGTGTTTTTACTTTGACTCACTGTCAAAGTATGTAGGATCATGCCCTTTTCTTCTTTTTTTTTTTACATACTGATCCTACTTACTTACTGATTCAGTAACATACCTACTCATGTGCCCTATTAAGGACTGGAGTAGTCCCCACTGATGACAAGTACAAGAACATCATGGAATTGAGTTTTTAATGACCCTTCTCAATTTTCATTTGTGTCAATATTTTATTCAGTGTTTAGTGTGCAGTTTTTTATTATGCTTTTAATTGAGCAATGTGTTTGAGAAACCCCGAAATGTCTCCTTCTCTCATATTCAGCTAAGAAGTTCATCTAAGAATTTGTTAGTGAAACAGAAATGCCTTTTATTCTCTTTACATAGTTTAAATTCTAAGGGAGGTGCCTGTGAATCCAACTAGTCAGCTAATTGGTTTTTAAACTTTTATTGTACTGCTCTCTTACTCCTTTTGTCTCGCTGAGGTACTTCTATAGGTCCCCCTCATTGTAGTGTCTGAGCACTTAAAAGTCCTTAATATATTTCTCCTCACAACTCCCTTGTGACGTAAGGAAGTGCTATGATTTAACAGATCCAACCAAGTCATGGGATAGGTGGAGACTAAAATTGGAATGTGTGTCTCCAGTGTATGAGCTCATTTTAATTTTCTTAAGTTGGGTACTGGTAATGAACAGCAGCATCCTGGGCTTCAGTTTAAGCTGTATAAACCTGGGACCGTGAAAAATAACTTTGGAAGTTAGCCCACGGCGAAGCCTAAACAGCTACAATGCTTAAAGCTACAATGCTTAAACTATTTTGGGTATGGCTACATGCGCTGCTGTCACACACACCCAACTATAGTGTAGACATTACTCATAGAGGGTGCATCTAAACAGTGAGTGGCAAACTCAAAGGGGGTTCAGAAGGTTCATGCTTCCTCAATAAAAGTATCTGTACAGATGTCTCTCTAGGCTTCAGAGACCAAGCCCAAAAGCTTAGAGAGTCTGTAGACCCAAGCTCTGAGACTCACTGCTGCAGGTAGAGGTCCCAAAGGAACAGATTTTTAAAGATATTTAGTTGCCTAACAAGATGGATAGACACCTGGAGCTAGGTCCAAAAAGGGAACTGAGAGTTAGTATAGGAATGCCTAATGTTTAGGCATCCTGCAACTTTCTGCAATACAAAGTCCTGAGATAGTTGCACTGTCTCCCTGTGCAATGCATGGGGAGATGTGGATGACTACAAAGGGAATCCACAAAAACCATGAAGCAGTGGGGAGCCTTATCTAGCTTTCAGGAAATACCCAGGAAAGATATTCCTCAAAGGGAATTTGGCACCTAGCTCTAGACCATAAAAAGGTGTCTCCCTCTGCTTGAGATTCACAACTATGAACCATTTCCTGGAGTTAGATACTAAAGCTCTTTTATGCAGAAAAGGCAAGGAAGAGGAGCCGCCCTCCCTGAAAAAATCCATTTTTTATCCAATAGTGCATTGCTTAGAACTCTCACTCAGGCTGTGGAAGCCCTAGATTCAAATGGTCCATCTGCTGGATTTCAAGCAAGGATTGTGAATTTAGGTTTGCCTTTCACCATACATGAAATAGCCTAACCCCCCAGATTGCAGGAAACCTCCTACCCATGTCTTGTGAAACTGTTTCTCTTTATATATTTAAATATGAATTGGGGCACAAAAAGCTTGAGAATGACCCTGGTTAGGGCACTCACCTGGGTGGGGGGGAGACTCAGCTTTATGCCCCTGTCTCGATAATGGTTTAATTAATTATGCAAAGTGGAACAGTTTCAATAGGAGAGATTGAAAACACCCTATCCCCTATCCCTGGCTATCCCAGAGCTCATGCAATGTATATATGAGGCGATTATTTCAAATTTACTAAGTTCAACTTTTGGGCACCCAATTTTGCAAATTCAAACATCCGTGTCCTCATTATGGAGAAGAATCAAATGTAATCTGAAGTAGTGAGTTCACATTAATGGAGCCTTTGTGAAACTCAGAACCCCAGGAAGCACTCTCGGGAGTGTGACAGGATGGCAGATATTTCCAGTGTCTGCTTGGTCTGAAAAACAGTGACGGGTGTTACAGGGTCTCCTCTCCATGCCTGTATTGCAGAAGGCACTCTTCCCTTCCCCCCCATTGCAGGACAGAAAAGGGATGCAGTGTGTGCATGCCTTGTCATGCTCTGGTTGCCCATGCGGAGGCCACAACACTGCGACCATGGAGACAGAGCTTCTACAAAGCAGTGCCATGCTCATGGGTCTCGTTCTGCTCCCCATGGTGCAGTACATTGACAGTGCCCGCATGTTGCTCCACCAGGAACAGGATGAGGACAAGAAGGACAAAAACTTCCCTGATACAGTGCACGCCACTCAATCCCCTGGACACAGTGGAATGTTGCCCTTCCCCCACCCTCCTCTCCCTTGCAGAGCAAACAATAAAGAGATCATTTTATAAACAAACAGAAATCTTTATTTGGGAGATGTACAACAGGGGAGGGAATGGAAAAATAACTTGGAATGGGGGAGAGAGGCTCTGTGCCACGGTGGCTTAACAACCAAGTGCCAACAAAAAAGTGCCACCATGTCTTAACAACCAAGCAAAAGAAGCAGAGAGACATAAAGAGTCATTGTTTAAAAAGTGGAAGTTAAATCCTAGTGAGAAAAATAGGAAGGAGCATAAACCCTGTCAAATTAAGTATAAAAATATAATAAGAAAAGCCAAAAAAGGATTTGAAGAACAGCTACCCAAAAACTCAAAAAGTAATAGCAAAATGTTTTTTAAGTACACCAGAAGCAGTTAGCCTGCTAAACAACCAGTGGGGCCACTGGACAATCAAGATGCTAAAGGAGTACTCAAAGATGATAAGGTCATTGCAGAGAAACTAAATTGCTTAGGTCTTCGTGGCTGAGAATGTTAGGGAGATTCCCAAATTTTAACCATTCGAAGGAATGGTTCAAATCTGAGGAATTGTCCCCAGTTGTGTAATTAGAGCAGATTTTGGAACAAATTTATAAACATAACAGGAACAAGTCACCGGGACCAGATGGCATTCACCCAAGAGTTTTGAAAGAACTCAAATATGAAATTGCAGATATATTAACTGTTTTTTATAACCTATCCTTTAAATCAGCTTCTGTACCTAATGACTGGAAGATAGCTAATGTGACAACAATATTTAAAAAGGGCTCTAGAGGTGATCCTGGCAATTAGAGACAGGTAAGTCCAAATCATTACCGGGCAAATTAGTTGGACCTATAGTAAAGAATAAAATTGTCAGACACATAGCTTAACATAATTGTTCAGGAGAAAGTCAACATGGTTTCTGTAAAGGGAAATAATAGAATCATAGAACACTGTAGCTGAAAGGGACCTTGAGAGGTCATCAAGTCCAGTCCCCTGCCCTCACGGCAGGACCCAGTACTGTCTAGACCATCCCTGATAGATGTCTATCTAACCTGCTCTTAAATATCTCCACAACCTCTCTAGGCAACTTATTCCAATGTTTAACCACCCTGACTGTTAGGAGGTTTTTCCTAATGTTCAACCTAAACCTCCCTTGCTGCAGTTTAATCCCGTTGCTGCTTGTCCTATCTTCAGAGGCCACGGCGAACAATTTTTCTGCCTCCTCCTTGTGACACACTTTTAGATACCTGAAAAACACTATCATGTCCCCTCTCAGTCTTCTCCTTTTCAAACTAAACAAGCCCAATTCTTTCAGTCTTCCTTCATAGGTCATGTTCTCTAGACTTTTAATCATTCTTGTTGCTCTTCTCTGGACCTTCTCTAATTTCTCCATGTCTTTCTTTAAGTGTGGTGCCCAGAACTGGACACAATACTCCAATTGAGGCCTAATCAGCACAGAATAGAGTAGAAGAGTGACTTGGAATGAGGTTTAACTTTTAATTCGAACTAAGGGGTTTATCTCGGAATCGCGCTTCACTGCCGCATGTAGACATCGGCAGTTACTTCGGGCTAGTCAGTTTCCAAAATGGCGACCACCCGGGAACATGCTAATGAATCGCGGGATATTTAAATCCCGCGCTTCATTTGCAATTTCGGTCGCCCTCATTAGCCTCCCTAGTTCGAACTAGGGGGCTAGTGTAGACATACCCTTAGAGTTCTCTGAGGGGGTCAACTAGCATGTGGACAATGGGGGTCCAGTGGACATAGTATACTTAGATTTCCAGAAAGCCTTTGACTAGGTCCCTCACCAAAGGCTCTTAAGTAAAGTAAGTTGTCATGGGACAAGAGGGAAGGTCCTCTCATGGACTGATTAAAAGACAGAAAATAAAGGGTAGAAATAAATGGCAAGTTTTCAGAATGGAGGATGGTAACTAGTGGTGTCCCCCAAAGATCTGTACTGGGACCAATCCTATTCAACTTATTTATAAATGATCTAGAGGAAGGGGTAATCAGTGAGGAGGCAAAATTTGCAGATTATACTAAACTGCTCAAAATAGTTATGACCAAAGCAGACTGTGAAGAGCTTCAAAAAGATCTCACAAAACTAAGTGACTGGGCAACAAAATGGCAAATGAAATTTAATGTTGATAAATGTAAAGTAATGCACATTGGAAAAAATAATCACAACTATAAATACAATATGATGGGGACTAATTTGGCTACAACTACTCAAGAGAGAGATCTTGGAGTCACTGTGGATAATTCTCTGTTCAATGTGCAGCAGCAGTCAAAAAAGCAAACAGAATGATAGGAATCATTTAAAAAAGGGATAGAGAATAAGACAAAGAATATCTTATTGCCTCTATATTGGCACTGGAAAAAGTTCAGAAAAGGGAAACAAAAATTATTAGGGGTTTGGAACGGGTCCCATATAAAGAGAAATTAAAAAGACTGGGATTTTTCATCTTAGAAAAGAGGAGACTAAGGGGGGATTTGTTAGAGTTCTATAAAATCATGACTGGTATCAAAAAAGTAAATAAGAAAAAATTATTTACTTGTTCCCATAACATAAGAACTAGGGATAACAAAATGAACTTAATGGGTAGCTGGTTTAAAACAAAGAAAAGAAAGTTTTTCTTTATACAGTACGTGGTCAGCCTGTGGAACTCCTTGCTAGAGAATGTTATGAAGACTAGGACTTAAAAAGGGTTCAAAAAAGAACTAGATAAATTAATGGAGGTTAGGTCCATGAATGGCTATTCATCAGGATGGATAGGAATGGTGTCCCTAGCCTCTGTTTGTCAGAGGCTGGAAATGGATGACAGGCGAGGGATCACTTGATGATTACCTGTTTCTGTTTACTCTCTCTGTTGCATCTGGCATTGGCCATTGTTGGAAGACAGGATATTGGGCCAGATGGACATTTGATCTGACGCAGCATGGCCGTTCTTATATTCTTATATTCTCAGGGATGGGGCGGAGACAGGTGTCTGCCCATTCCCCCATATTCTGGGCCCCGGCTGCCCCTGGGAACCCTTGCAGGGGAAGCCATTGGACAGGAGGAAGGTGGCCATCATGCACTCCATCACTGAAGTGAGAGTGAAGAACATGTTCTCCTGCTGGTGTGCTAGCTGCTCCTGGACAGCCATTCTTTCCTTCTGATCAGCCTGCCGCTCCTTTCTCTCAGTGGCCTGATCCAGGTGTTCTGCCTCAAGTCCCTGCACGAGGGACTGCAGGCACAACATATGTTCCCTCATGAGCTTGTTCAGGGTTCTTTTTCCCTTGCAGACCTTGCTCTGGCGGGTAGTGCAGTGGGAGGTAGTGGACACATCAAGCTCGCGGCTGTCCCAGCTGTGAAGAGAAGTTATGAGAGCAGTCATCACAGGAGACACTGTATGAAGCCTATCCCTAATCGCTGAGCCAGGACAAAGGTCTCAGTTCAGGCATTGGTGATGTGTTTCGAGCAAAACCATATGTTGCCTATAAAGCAGGCACTTTTTCAGTAGGTTTACAGATGTCCCGAGGAGAATTGCAGCACACACGGCCCAGGCCAGGAGCCTGTGGGTGGGAAGGGGAGACAGGGAAGCTCAGCTTCCTTCTGTGTCCCACACATGCTGTAGCCAACACTTGCTGCAGCCCACAGAGAGAAAACTTCTATGCCTGACCACTAGAGGGTGGATAGAGTCATGTGTGAACAGCAGATGCTGCTTGCTGTAGAGCAGGACTACTCAACACATGGCTCGTGGGTCACCTGCAGTCAACAGTCTATTTGTTTGTGGCCCATGGTACAGTTTGCGTTTACACAGGGCTCAACACACAGCCCACAGGTGGGAGCCAAAACAAAAAAGTACATAAGAACATAAGAACGGCCGTACTGGGTCAGACCAAAGGTCCATCTAGCCCAGTATCCTGTCTGCCGACAGTGGCCAGCACCACGTGCCCCAGAGAGGGTGGACCGAAGACAATGATCAAGCGATTTGTCTCCTGCCATCCCTCTCCAGCCTCTGACAAACAGAGGCCAAGGACACCATTTTATCCCCTGGCTAATAGCCTTTTATGGACCTAACCTCCATGAACTTATCTAGCTTCTCTTTAAACTCTGTTATAGTGCTAGCCTTCACAGCCTCCTCTGGCAAGGAGTTCCACAGGCTGACTACACGCTGTGTGAAGAAGAACTTTCTTTTATTAGTTTTAAACCTGCTACCCATTAATTTCATTTGGTGTCCTCTAGTTCTTCTATTTAGGAACTAATAAATAACTTTTCTTTATCGGCCCTCTCCACACCACTCATGATTTTATACACCTCTATCATATCCCCCCTCAGTCTCCTCTTTTCTAGACTGAAAAGTCCCAGTCGCTTTAACCTCTCCTCATATGGGACCCGTTCCAAACCCCTAATCATTTTAGTTGCCCTTTTCTGAACCCTTTCCAAGGCCAAAATATCTTTTTTGAGGTGAGGAGACCACATCTGTACACAGTATTCCAGATGTGGGCGTACCATAGTTTTATACAGGGGCAGTAAGATATTCTGTGTCTTATTTTCTATCCCTTTCTTAATAATTCCTAGCATCCTATTTCCTTTTTGACCACCGCTGCACACTGTGTGGAAGTTTTCAGAGAACTGTCCACGATAACTCCAAGATCTCTTTCCTGATTTGTCGTAGCCAAATTAGCCCCCATCATACTGTACGTATAGTTGGGGTTATTTTTCCCGATGTGCATTACTTTACGCTTATCCACATTCAATTTCATTTGCCATTTTGTTGCCCAATCACTCAGTTTGGTGAGATCTTCTTGGAGTCCCTTACAGTCTGCTTCTGTCTTGACTATCCTAAACAGTTTGGTATCATCTGCAAACTTTACCACCTCACTGCTTACCCCTTTCTCCAGATCATTTATGAATAAGTTGAACAGGATTGGTCCTAGGACTGACCCTTGGGGGACACCACTAGTTACCCCTCTCCATTCTGAAAATTTACCATTTATTCCTACCCTTTGTTTCCTGTCTTTTAACCAGTTCTCAATCCAAGAAAGGACCTTCCCTCTTATCCCATGGCCATGTAATTTACACAAGAGCCTTTGGTGAGGGACCTTGTCAAAGGCTTTCTGAAAATCTAAGTATACTATATCTACTGGATCCCCCTTGTCCTCATGTTTGTTAACCCCTTCAAAGAACTCTAATAGATTAGTAAGACAGGATTTCCCTTTACAGAAACCATGTTGACTTTTGTCCAACAAATTATGTTCTTCTACATGTTTCACAATTTTATTCTTTACTATTGTTTCGACTAATTTGCCCGGTACTGAAGTTAGACTTACCGGTCTGTAATTGCCTGATCGCCTCTAGAGCCCTTTTTAAATATTGGTGTCACGTTGGCTACCTTCCAGTCATTAGGTACGGAAGCCGATTTAAGGGATAGGTTACAAACCACAGATAATAGTTCAGCAATTTCCCATTTGAGTTCTTTTAGAACCCTTGGATGAATGCCATCCGGTCCCAGAGATTTGTTAACATTAAGTTTTTCTATTTGTTCCAAAACCTCCTCTAATGACACTTCAATCCGGGATAGTTCCTCACATTCATCACCCACAAAGGACGGTGCAGATTTGGGAATCTCCCCAACGTCCTCAGCCGTGAAGACTGAAGCAAAGAAATCATTTAGTTTCTCCGCAATGGCTTTATCGTCCTTGATTGCTCCTTTTATAGTTCGATCGTCTAGGGGACCCACAGGTTTTTTAGCAGGCTTCCTGCTTCTAATGTACTTAAAAAACATTTTGTTATTTCTTTTTGAGTTTTTGGCTAGCTGTTCCTCAAAATCTTTTTTTGCTTTTCTTATTACATTTTTACACTTGATTTGACAGTGTTTATGTTCCTTTCTATTTATCTCACTAGGATTGGACTTCCACTTCTTAAAAGATGCCTTTTTGTCCCTCGCTGAGTCTTTTACATGGTGGTTAAGCCACGGTGATGCTTTTTTAGGTCTCTTGCTATGTTTTTTAATTTGGGGTGTACATTTAAGTTGGGCCTCTATTATGGTGTCTTTAAAAAGTTTCCATGCAGCTTGCAGGGATTTGGCTCTAGTCACTGTGCCTTTTAATTTCTGTTTAACTAACCTCCTTATTTTTGTGTAATTCCCCTTTTTGAAATTAAATGCCAGGGTGCTGGACTGCTGAGGTGTTCTTCCCACCACAGGAATGTTGAATGTTATTATATTATGGTCACTATTCCCAAGCGGTCCTGTAACGGTTATTTCCTGGACCTGATCCTGCGCTCCACTCAGGACTAAATCGAGAATTGCCTCTCCCTTGTGGGTTCCTGCACTAGCTGCTCCAAGAAGCAGTCATTTAAGCCATTGAGAAATTTTATCTCCGCTTCTCTTCCTGAGGTGACATGTATCCAGTCAATATGGGGGTAATTAAAATCCCCATTATTATAGAGTTCTTTATTTTGGTAGCCTCTCTAATCTCCCTCAGCATTTCAATGTCAGTATCGCTGTCCTGGTCAGGTGGTCGGTAATATATCCCTACTGCTAATTTCTTATTATTGGAGCATGGAATTACTATCCATAGCGATTCTATTGAACATGTTGATTCACTTAATATTTTTATTTCATTTGATTCTACATTATCTTTCACATACAGTGCCACTCCACCACCCACCCGGCCTGCTCTATCCTTTCGATATATTTTATATCCCGGTATGATTGTGTCCCACAGATTTTCCTCATTCCACCAGGTTTCAGTGATGCCTATTATGTCAATCTCCTCATTTAAAACTAGGTACTCTAGTTCACCCATCTTATTAGTCAGACTCCCTAGCATTTGAGTAGAAGCACTTTAAAAATTTGCCACTGCTTATTTGTTTGCCCTTCCCTGATGCATTGGATTCCTTTGTATGCGATTGTTTGTCTGCTCTGGCCCATGGTTTGCCCTCTCCCCTCCTCTCTTTCTGACTACAGCTTAGAAAATCTCTATCAATGGATTCTCCTCTAAGAGAAGTCTCCCTCCGATTTATGTGCATCTCCGCACCAATCGGCTTTCCCCCATCTCTTAGTTTAAAAACTGCTCTACGGCCTTTTTAATGTTTAGTACCAGCAGTCTGGTTCCACCCTGGTTTAGGTGGAGCCCATCCTTCCTGTATAGGCTCCCCCTCTCCCAAAAGTGTCCCCAGTTCCTAATAAATCCAAACCCCTCTTCCCTACACCATCGTCTCATCCACGCATTGCGACTCTGAAGCTCTGCCTGCCTACTTGGCCCTGCACGTGGAACTGGAAGCATTTCCGAGAATGCCACCATAGAGGTCCTGGATTTCAGTCTCTTTCCTAGCAGCCTAAATTGGGCCTCCAGGACATCTCTCCTACCCTTCCCTACGTCATTGGTACCTACATGTACCACGACCACTGGCTCCTCCCCAGCACTACACATAAGTCTATCTAGATGCCTCGAGAGATCCGCAACCTTCGCACCAGGCAGGCAAGTGAACATACGGTTCTCCCAGTCATCACAAACCCAACTATCTATGTTTCTAACGATCGAATCACCAACTACTAACACCTGCCTCTTCCTAACTGGCATTCCCTCCTCCTCAGAGGTATCCTCAGTGCGAGAAGATACCGCAATATCCTCTGGGAGGAGGGTCCCAACTATGGGATGGTTTCCCTCTGCTCCCATTGAATGCTCTGTTCCCTTGAGACTTTCATCCTCCATAAGAGCACTGGGGCTCTCAGACTGGAGGTGGGACAGTACTACAGTGTCCTGGAAAGTCTCATCAACATATCTCTCTACCTCCCTTAGCTCCTCCAGTTCAGCCACCCTGGCCTCCAAAGCCCAAACTCGGTCTCTGAGGTCAGGAGCTCCTTGGTGCACACATATGCCACCCACCTACTGGGCAGGTAATCATACATGTTACACTCGCGCAATAAACAGGATAGCCCCACTCTGCTGCTGGGCTTCTGTCTCCATTTTTCTAATGAATAAGTTTAAGTATAAACTGGGATTCTTTTTAAACCTCTGGAATATAGATTATTATAAGAGTTATGTTTTAAGAAGGTCAGAAGTCACTAGTGCCCTCTAACCTCCCCCTCTAAACTCCCTCTCCAAACTCCCTGTTAGCTGTTCCTGTTCGCAAGCAATCTTTAGTTGAGATTCACTCACAGATGGGGCAAAATAATCCCCAGGGTTAGCTGGGAACTTGAGGCGGTCTATTGTCATTTCATAGTTAGTTTTTGTTTTCTTAAAGGGACGTTTTTATTAAGGGGGGGAGGAATATGTTGTGTATTGGGTTGTAAATATAGATCTTGTTGTTATAGTAACTGAGTTAGGTCACTGGGGTCAGCCCAGCTGGTTTGGGCTTGTTCTAGTTAGTTCTGTGCTATGCAATGAAATGGACACTTGCAACTACTCAACCTCTCTGTATTTCCACTGATTTCCTCCTATACTGTGAAACTCCCCACGACATAACAGGCACTCTGTTTGCAGACACGTGAACAATCTGTTCTGCCACTTCCACACTGAGTAGGCCAAGAGAGGAGTGTGCAGCCCCTTGAGCCTGTCGCCTCACCCCACTTTTAGATGGAGGAAGTTAGAGAACTCACCAGAAGTGTCCCCCCACCACCACCAGGTCATCAGAATCATGGGCGATGTCCTGGGAGGAGGGACTGGCTCCAAAGTGAGGAGCAGCTCCTGGCTATTGAGCATTTTCACCTGACTGGCCTCCTTCTCCTCCACATCTTTTCCCTCCTCTTCTGCTACCCTGCCCTCCTGCAGGCTTACGCCAGGCATATTTTGGCTGGACGCGACAACCACGGCAGGGAAGGTGACCAGCCACCTCCCAGAATGGCATCCAGCTGGTTGTAATAATGACAGGTATGTGGTGCCCCCCCCAGAGCATCTCCTCTGCTCCCTGGCCTTCTGTTAGGCATGGCACAGCTCTTTGATTTTGAGACTGCACTGCTCCAGGTTCCTGGTATGACCCTTCTTTGCATGCTGATGGTGATCCTGCCATAGATGTTGGCATTCCTCTTTTTGGTGCAGAGTTCATGGAGGTTGCACTCCTCCCCCCACACCTTGATGAGATCCTAGCACTCCAGGATGGAGATCTTCTGCATCCCCAGACAGTGGAGGCTGTGGGAGCAGAAGTGCTGGCAGCTGGCAGAGTGTCTGAGGCAGGCCTGGGCAAAATACAGCTCGTGGGCTGCATCTGGTCTGCCAAGCCACTGGCTCTGGCCCGCGGAAGCAGTGGGGAGCCCCAGGAAGGCTTCCCTGCTTGCCCCACAGCCCCGCGCACTGTGCAGAAAAGCGGCTGCAAGGCTCCGTTTCTGTTTTGAAACTGGAGGGGAGGGGGGAGGGGGGGAAGTTTTAGGAGCCGCCCTGCCCTGAGCACATTCCCATTGTCCGGTTTCTGGCAGAAACCAGCCAATGCAAGCTGCTTGTTAGAATAACAGGCAGCTAAGAAGAATCACGCACACCCTTGCCTGGGCTCAGTTATTCATGAAGCACATGGCCAGGCAAGCACGCTGGCTGGCTAGAAAACATTTTAAGCTCTGCAGGCAGGGAGGCTAGTTTGGCAGTTGACAAGTAAGTCTCTTGGCCACAGCCTGCTTCTGGCACCACAGCCCTTTCCTGCCCCAACGCTTTGCCCCTCCACTCAACATATCCAAACCCTCTGTCCCCCTCTTACACTCATACCCCTTCCCACAACTGGCACCCCAATCCCCTGCCCCAGATCACAATCCCCTCCTACCCTAGGTCACATCCCAAAACTCTGCACTCCAGTCCCCTGCCCTAGGTCACAACCACCTGCTTCATCCCACCTCCCTCCCAGACTCCAGTCTTCCTCTTGCACCCCAGTCCCTTATCCCAAGCTCCCTTCTGCACCCAACCTCCATTCCGGACCTCGCATCTCCATTAATATCATTGAAGAGTGCAGCCCTCGACCACTTTCCAAAATCTTGGAGTGGCCCCCCGTCAAAAATTATTGCCCACCCCTGGTCTGAGGGAACATTGGGGGAACTCATGTCACGGTCGCTTACACAGGTCTCTCAAAGCTGGCCACGTGGGAAGGCACTTCCCCTGTTCCTGGGCCTTGTAGAGCTCTGTGGGAAGGTGAAGCTATGGAGACACCAGGTATAAATTCTATGATTTTATGATTTGTGGATCCCATTCTTAGGTGCCTAACTCTCCCAATGCATTATGTAGACAGTCTGGGACCCACTTCTAACTCAGGACTGTGTAGTATCAGAGGGGTAGCCGTGTTAGTCTGGATCTGCAAAAGAGACAAGGAGTCTTGTGGCACCTTATAGACTAACAGATGTATTGGAGCATAAGCTTTCATGGTTACATGCATCTGACGAAGTGGGTCTTTGCCCACGAAAGCTTATGCTCCAATACATCTGTTAGTCTATAAGGGTATGTCTACACTAGCTCGTTAATTCGAGCTAGGTAGGCAAATGAGGCAACCGGAGTTGCAAATGAAGCCCATTCCTCGTGGAATGAAGAGTAACAGTTAATTCGAACTAAGGACTTAGTTCGAATTAACATTTCACTGCCGCGTGTAGCCACGCGGCAGTGAGTTCGGGCTAGTGAAATTTCAAAATGGCAACCGGACGGGAACATGCAAATAAAGCCTGGGATATTTGAATCCTGGGCTTCATTTGCAACTCCGGTCGCCTCATTTGCCTACCTAGCTCGAATTAACGAGCTAGTGTAGACATACCCTAAGGTGCCACAAGACTCCTTGTCACTTTTTCAGGACTGTGAGTTTCCTGAGCAGGATACTTATTGTTAAGTGATTCTCTGCTCAAAGTGCCTAAGTGCCTTTGAGGATCTGAGCCTAAGTGACTTGTTAAATGACTTGTGGTCCTCTCCCAAAAGGAGAAGACATTTTTCACTCCGCTTCATCTAAGAGTCAGTAAGTAGCCCAAATACCAGCATGTTTTACTACCAAAGTCTTGCTATATCTAGCAGGTGTTGTGAGGAAGGGCCAGTTTAAATTGTTGTGATCAGGACAAATCATTAACCCTTTATAACAAGGTAGTCAGAAACTAAGGACAATGACGGTTGAAGCCAGACAACACTATTCCAAGATATGGCCCCTTTAAAAAGTCATAGTTATCTGAAGTCTCGGCCAGCAAGCTGAAAATGAGGGCCTGGTACCTGAATCATGTGACCACCTGTTGAGGACTGAAAAGGAATCCTTTTGGTTTAAAGGGGACATAGTTGGAGAAGATCTGTGGGGAGATTCTCTCAGGGATAGAATTAGGATAGTGGGCTGAGTACATCTTGAGGAGAGAGGACTATGGAAATTTTGCACGAAGGGCAGGAGGTGTTTGAGGTCAGTGTCTGGAAAAAAATAGTTATGGGGATCCCCAGTGTGGGGAGCTGAACTAACAGGACACCCTTTAACAGAGCTGAGAGAATCAGGGCCTAAAGCAAGAGTAAAGAGGAAGCACAGAGGAAGAAAAAGTTTGAGCCTAGATGGAAAAGTGGTGACTCTCTGTGGTTATATATGAGTTGATCGAGGAACCGGGTGGGGTAAGAGCAGTGCCACACTATGAAATGATGTGCTATGGGACTGCACACCATTCACATTTCTTGCCCTGGCAATGGTGTGGAGTTTTAGCTATCATGATACCTCACCTCCTTAAGCAGAAGCTATGCGATTCAAACATCTAATTTACAAGAGGGATTTCACTGTTTTATAAATTTTAAAATACTCATCTTTACACTATAGATCGGGGTGGGCAAATAACGGCCCATGGGTGGAAGCCAATCCACCAGGGTTAGTCCTTAGCAGGCCTCCATCTCTGTTTACCTGGACCTCCATAGATATTGGGTGATCACAACTCCCATTGGCTGCAAATCACTATTTTTGGCCAATGGGAGAGGTGGGAAGTGGTGTCCTGCTCTGTGCCAGGTCCTACTGCTCCCATTGCCTGCAAACAGCAATCCATGGCCAATGACAGCTGTGATACCCCCCGATATCTGTAGAGGCGCAGGTAAACATAGCGGTGGCAACCTGGTAGGCCACCACTTTTTTACTGCTCACACCTGCTATAAGTACATCCATCAGTGTGTCCTAGTGACTATCATACTGGAGTGTGACTGCAAACAGCTAGGTTCTACTCCTTGCTCTACCAATAGCCCACTGGGTGACTAAGTTACTTTAAGTTACTTCAACCCCATGTGCTTTAGTTATACCATATGTAAAATGGAAAAAATGATTAAAAGTGTTATATAAAAGCTTGGTATTACCATTAGGGAGCAAATATTAGGCTTTTTTCTCTTTTCACTAGCACCTCTCACAGATCATTTGCAACAAATCCATCTCCATTTCCCTGCCTAGTGCTAAAACTTGAGCCTACTATCCTGTTTCCCTTCATTAATGGCATTGATTCCAAGGTGAACAGCCATTGGAATATCTTCCTCCCTTTAGGATTTCTATTGCCTTCTCGGTTCATCCCTAGTTCTTTGAGCCTAGAGGCAACCTACATCAATTGCCTCAGGAGTCAGAGTATGTCTTACTATTCACATTTAATTATGAGCCTGATCCTCTTCCCACTGAAGTCAATAGCAAAACTGTGTTTTGACCTAAAAGCTGACAACATCTTGTCTTATTATCTGTTGCACATGTGAGCCATCCACTGAGAAGAATTAAGTGTCCTGTAACACAAATATTAGTTTTGTCATTAATCCCACTGAAACATCTGAAATCTTTTTCAGAAGATTTGCCAGACTGTTGAAATGTCATAAAAATTCTTGCCAGATGGCCATATTCTCAGGAGGATTCCCCCAAAAGTGTGCTTACCTCAGTGTGCCAACTAGCCAAAACCCTTCTGCTCTATACTTCACCCTCAGAGAGGATTTGATTAGGGGGTTCCAAGAACCAACATTTACTCTTAAAGTTAGTGTGCTCTTGACTCCCATTTTAAATGGCTTAGCCATATCCTGTTGAGGAAATAATGATAATCACATGTAAATAGCTAAAAGTGAAGCTAACTCATAAAATGAAGATACTGCCTGATAGAAGGGCATGTAAAACTAATCAAAACACAATCAAAATTATACAGTCAAATGTAATTTACTGGTAGGACACAAAATCTAATCTTGTGTTAATTGTCTTTTCTGTGCAGGAAACTGTACAACAGTAGCTATTTTGGAAGATTGATTTCTTGTTCCTAGGGCTGATAAATTGTGTTAAAAGTGTGTTACTTCACCTGTTGAATTTTGTGCAAGGTTGATATGAGACCCTTGGGATGAGTGAAATTGGTTAACAATATGTCTGCTACGCACCTGTACAAATACACATACACATACAAACAGTCTACTGCGGAGATTCTCTCATAGACATTACACAAATTATATATTATGCAAACAGATAATGTAGCACATTTTTTTAAAATGAGCATATTTCACTTTGTCAGCTGCTAACCATGTGAAATCAACATGCCTGCCAACAATTTGTGGTAAAATACAGTAGAATATTTAATTTGCATACATTTTCATAAATTTGCATAATGTGATGGTTGATGGTGCCCAGGCTTCCAGCATGTCTCCCTTGCTGTGGGATAGGGTCTCAAAAACACAAACACCAAATTATAGTACTCCTTTACCCTGCTAGCAAAAAAAATGAATTGAAATGCTACTTCCCAGCACAGCTCTCTTTTAGGTTGCTTCAGGAGCTGTGGCAGCTGTTGGTCCTCTCTCTTCCCTTTTTAGTTGGTCTTTTCTGATGCTGGCTTGGACAGGGGAGTAAGGGGCAGCCTCTGTGGGTCTTCATCCCTCCCCTAGCCTAAATAATAAGCAGGAAGAAGAAAAGTTTCAGAGTTAATAGGGAGCAGCTGCACATCCAGGATGCTGTCAGGTCAAAGGGTTGAGTATTTCAGTAACGTGCCCAGTTCTGCCTTCTCCAGATGATCAGGAAGCTGTCTCTGAATACAGGCTCTGACTGTCTTCCCCTCAGTGGACAGGGGGAAGGGCTGTCAGAAGGGGATTTCCCCATATATTGCTGGGTTTATCCTGCAGATCAAAAGTAGGGTTTGAAGAACTACCATCTGTTGGGGAAACCTATTAAGCTGGTAAATCAGAATGATTGCACTATAGAAAAGATGAGAAATGTCATAGGGATACATTGTTACATAATTAATTCCTCCCAAAATGGATAATCAGTATAAAAGTCTTATGCTATTTTTATTGGCTCAAGAAAATAGCTTCTGAGTTAACTAACGGCTTTGAACAACAACTGACTAAATTATCAGTCTGGATTCCATACTAGGTATAATAAAAGTGTGTGAAAATAAAGAAAGAATCAGTAACGTAAGTATTCAATTATGCTATTCCATTCATTCTTCAGTTTTATTCCATGCAGAGATCATCTACCTCCTCCTTTTCTGATGGTGATGGCAGCCCAGCATGGTAGGAGATTAAAAAAAAAAAAAAAGACAAAAACAATAGTGAAACTGGTGAATCTACTAGCATGAACAGGGCAAACAGTAACACATTACACCAGATTATCATGACTCCTAACTATCTCTAACATAGAAATGGACTGAAATGTTTCAGACAATTCAGCAGCTTGAGGAAAAAGGATTATGGAACTAAGAGCAATAAACATGAACAATTCATACCAGACACTCATGACTTCTTTTTTTATAGAATTAAAAAATTAGAGGATGAAAAGAACACAGAGTATGTGTAATATGGCTGGAATTTAGTAAAGCATTTGTCAGTGTCTCACACAATCTTACTTGGAAAAATAAATTCAAATGAGCTGGGATAGAAGCCTTGCCAAGTGAAAACTGTCTGGAGGAGCATGAATAAAGAGTAATGATAACTAGCAAAGTACTGAGCTGAGTGGAAGTTGTCAGTGTGGTGCCATAGGGATCAGTGTTAGCCAAACATTGGCAATGAGAAAATAGGACCCTTCAGCTTGATCACTTTAAAGCAATTATTTGCAAAGAGTACGTGATGGGGTGGACCAGGCCCTCAGGCTTCCCTGCTGGAGGTTTGTGGTATTATCACACACTGGTACAGAAAAAGGACAACAGAGAAGTCCTCCTAGGAGGATAGACTGGCTGAAGAGAAAGCAGCCAATCAGAGGCTAGGAAGGTCTTATAAAAGGAGCTGAAGAACTGAGTTAGGAACACTATCTATGGAGACTTGAAGGAGTAAAGACCAGGTGGCTGGATGGCTGAAGGAGCAGCAGCACCTTGGCGAGCTACATGTAGGGAGCTAGTGTGGACTGATGTTGAGACTGAGATAAAGTCATAAGACAGGGCTACTCAACTTTGGAATCCCCGGGGGCCACAGTGATACTCACAGCACATGCCAAGGGCCACAACTTAAGTGTGATTGCATATACATGCTAATATATATGCAAATAGCTTTTTTCATACAATGCCCTGGCACTCCCGGCACCTCTTTCCCGGGGGGATAGAAACTTCGATGCCCTGTACCCGTCTGTTCCAGCCACCCCATCCACTTGCGTCTTTCAATGCTCACCCTGCCTGGGAGATGCCTCTCCGTTGTGGAGCGTGTTCTCAGTTGAGGCCATGTTCAAAGGATCCCACCCGCAGGCTGTGTATTGAGACCCACATAAACCCAAACTGCACTGTGGGCCACAAAAAAACGGGCCGCGGGCCGCATGTGGCCCACGGGCTGCATGTTGCATAGCCCTGTTGTAAGATGAAGGTGAGGAAGCTCTCTTCGGGAGGGGAAGGTCTTAAGGTACCACACTCTCTCCAAGTGGGGACCACACTAAAATACGAAATACTGAAATAGTATTTCCTTATAAAAATACTAAAAGGGACTCTGGCAGAGGGCACCAGGATGGGCCCCAGTTAAGTGTATATCCCGGAAGGTGTTGTGATTCACACAGAGTGTGACTTGGCCAGAGGGCTGAGTAGCCTAAGAGGCTGACAACTGACAGTGCTGGCATACAAATTTAGCCAGACAGGAATACTCACAGGAGATGAGTGCCAACCCATTACAGGGTTCTGCTTAAATATTTCTGTTTTGCTGAGAAACTGATTTACGGAAAAGGATTGAGGAGCAAACTATAATCCCATAAATAAGCCTGCAGCAATCTTGTTCCACTTTGCATAAATCAAATTTACCTGATATATGTTAGTGCCATATTAAAGTGCTTTATAAAGTAGAAAAAATTTAGTATTTATTTCAGAGAATAGCCTGTAATGAAGGGCATTATGAACAATGGAACAATTATAATATATTTTAATTAAAAAACAAATAAGCCCAATATAGTTACAGCAGTCTCTGTGGTGTAGTTAGTTATTTAATAGAGAGCTACACTACAGAAGTTCTGATGAAAAAGCTACACTTGGCAGTTAATATTGATTAGCATTAGCATGTAACCTTGATAGTCTAACAATATAACACTGTACACGAAGAGAGTGAACTCATTTGCAATTTAGGTATAAATTAACTGTCCTCTGACTTGGGAGACTATATACACTAAAAATGAGGCTGTTTTTCCTCTAAAACTAATGACACTAAAATTGAGCAATACATGCATTAGTAAATCAACCTTTTTAAAACAATTGTAGACTATGTACCAATTAAATGTAGGGCGCACTAGGTGTCTGCAAATTTGATTAAGGGAATATTATAGAGAACATTAATGTAAAAGGCCACCTCATATTCAGCATGGTGAATAATGTAAAATAAAAGTTCTGTGTTTTCCTGCAGATAGTCCCTTTGAAATCCAATCAATGGATTTTCAAAAAGCACTACTGAATCCAATGAAAGTTAGGCATCCCAACCTGATGAGGTGTTTCTTGAAAATCCCAGTTGGCACCTATCTGTATCTTTAGCTGCTCAAATCTGTCCCCAAATCACCTTTTAGCAAAGCATAAGCTTAAATGATTTGCTGAATTAAAGCTCCAGAGAAGTGGTATTCTTTTAATTTTTTATAATAAAAGTCATCCATAGTAGGATTTTTTTCCTGAATGAAGTTTCATACCTCTTGTTGCTAACTTGGAAGAAGAGGGGATAAAGTTCTGGCATCCTTGGATTCCTTATGTCTGAATAAGTAAGTTTACAAGATTTCTGTCTTTGAAGAAAATTTACACAAAGCAAACAAGACAACAATATAAGAAAAGAGTGGGTGTCTAGACCAATAAAAGAGAGTTACATTTCAACAGACATTGGTTGCCAATGAGTGTTGCTGAAGCATTGTCATTCGCATTGTCTAAATTATTTAAAAAAGCCATCATTCCTTCTTCCTTATAAAAATACTTATACACTAAGGAACAAGTGTCAACTAATCTCTCTCTCTATATAAAAAAAGTTCTTCCTGACAGATGACAGAATAACATCATCATGCTGTTCTCATGCTCTCTGGCCGCAAAAGCCCCACCTCCTATGAAAGGTGTCAGCAACCTATGGCTCCCGAGTCAAATATGGCTCTTTTTCAGCTCCAGCTCAGCCCTCACTGCTTCTCCTGCAGCAGGGTGGCTATGCTAATGCTTCCCCCCCACACACACACACACTGCAAGGTTGAAGCACCAGTGTTGGCTTCCAGGGGCGGGGAGCCCGGAGGCTCCCCACTGGATCCAGCTTATGAGGAAGAAGTGGCTGCACGTGCTGCTACTTTCCTTTCCATGCTTTCTGGAGGTTTTTCCCACTGCTTGGCAGGGTGGTAAGTAAGGGGGCTGGGATTGTGGGGTCTCAGTATGGCGGTGAGTGAGATGGTAGGGATGCAGGGTCTCAGCTTGGGGGGGCAAGGCTGGAGCACCAGCGTGGGCTCCCTGTGTGGCCACAGCCCCCTCACTCACCCCCTCTGCCAAGACCCCACAACCCCAGACCACTCACTCATCCCCTCCACCAAGACTCTGAACCCCTAACCGCCTAACATACACCCTCTGCCAGGACCCTGCACCCCAGTCCCCTCACACATCTCCTCTGCCAAGACCCTGTACCTCCAGCTCCTTCACTCACTACCCTGAGGAGACCTTGCACCCCCAGCCTGCTCCTGTACCCTCTCCTCAACCAGACACCTACCCTGCTCCTCCCCCCTCCCTTGCTCCTGCACTTCCCCCCGAGCAAGATATCCTACTCCCAGTCCACTCCTGCACCCTCCCTCCTGGCCAGACTCTGCACCCTCACGCCTTCCTGCACCCCACCTCCCACTCAGCTCTTGCCTTCCCATCCCTATCTCACTCACTGGCAGCCCTGTGGCTCACCATGGGGCTGGAGACCATGGGGAGTTAGGTGTTTCAGTTGGGGGCCACATCAGTGTGGGTTGGGGTTTTTTGGAGGGTTGGAAGGGGGTTGGTGAGCATATTAGCCAGAGAGTGGGGGGGGGGGGCTGACGAATGTATCGGCCAGATGGAGGGGATTGGCGAGTATAGCGGCCAAACGGGGGGAGGAGGTAGACAAGTATAGTGGCCATGGAGAAGGGTGTTGGTGAGCACAGCAAGCAGGGGGCACAGCCCCCCTAGTAGATTTGTAATCTCCTTTTTCCCCATTTCATTTAAGATGAATTTAATTCACACAAATAATTCAACAGCTCACTGGTAGGGATATTGTGGTGGATTTGTATTACAGAAGATCTGGAAATTTGTTAATGCTGGTGATTTTGTCATTTCAAGAGCAACTAAAAGCAGTAGAAAGGGAAACATGCAAATGATTTATATGAAAATTAGTGTTAATTTTATATTTTTTAGTTCTATATTATAAACAAATCAATTGAAGATATAATGTGCCCTCATAATTATTGTACCAACCAGCAGGATTAATTTAAAAGAGCCATATTGGTTTTTTTTCTCTGTACAAAATATTAAGTCAAGAATATTATGTGGATTACTTCCCTAAAAGGGTTTTGCCTATATTCTTAACCAGCCAATATGGCCTTTTAATTGTTTTAACCACTTCATAAATGTAATTAGACTATGGATTAGCATTTAAAGTTTGTTGATTTTTTTGTGAAGAGAAAAAGTGTTAATTGGATAAATTATTCACTCTGCATTCTTTATTTTAAAAGTCACTCTTCTGGGACCCAGTTATGTGCATGTATGGTGAAGGTGTGGTGCCTGTGAAGAGCCTCCCTTCTACAAGATGGGCAAAAACTTTTGACAGTTGCAGCCCCATGCTCAGAATACCAAATCTGTTCCACAATGTGTCCCAAAGTGGGCAAGGACACACAGAAGTAAAGCTATGGCCTTAATTATGTACCAGACTTCAGAGTGAATCGGCCTCACTAATAATATTCTATTCAGTCCTTCCCGTTGCACATCAAGCCACTTGAGAAGCTTCCCTTCTTCTGCAGTGTCACTGAAAAGGCCAGTGGCTAACTGCCATATTTTAGTTCCTGCTATTTCAGACTCACCAGGAATAGAAGTACCGGGCATTATATTTAACAGCCTAATCACATGAGATTTCCCATTTTACTTCCAAACCAAATAGCTTTTGATATGCTTTGGCTAAAGAGCTGAAACATATGGATGCTTATTTGAAGTAAACAGACCTAATAATTTTCAAATTGCCATTCAGAAATAAATACTGCAACATATCTCTATATGCACAACAGATGTCACTTGTTGACGGGGGTCAGGTTTTGTTTAATTAACAGACAGTCTAATTCATAATAGCATGCAAGTTTGTTTACTGAAAAGGCCACAGAAGAGGTTCAGCTAGCAACATCCAGGGAGTTTGCATGATAAGGGGTGGGCTGTACACTCTTTTTGTCTATCTTCCTTTCTTACTTCATGCATCATTCAATTAAACAGAAACACAAGGATTGATAAAGACTTCAAACTACTTTCTGATGCACAGTATAATACCCACTCCAGCAGCATGAAAGTAATAATAGTATTACCCTATTATTTGTTAATTCATGGTGCTTCTTAAGACACCCTGTGCAGATGAGAATTAACAATTTTAAGGTGAGAAAATATAAGAAAATAAAACAAGGATGGATATGACTCAATGCGCTTAGTTTAGATTTGTAAATCATACAGATTACAAATTCAGTATGATTATATAATAACATTTAATATGTTTTGCCTCTTACATATCTACAGCTTAAGATATTCAATTGTCTCTTTAAAATTAGCATGTCTCACTTTCCCCAGTCAAGAAATAATAAGTCCAATGCTGACTGTAAAGAGTTACAAAGGATTTTGCTGAATTGGTTGGCTAGGCAACAAAATGACAGTTGAAATTCATTGTTGATAAGTGCAAAGCAAGGCACCTAGAAAAAATAATCCCAGCTATACAGTCTACATTGGCTGCCACCACTCAAGAAGGAGACCTTACAATAATTATGGATAGATCTCTGAAAACATCTACTCAATGTGCTGCAATAATCAGAAAAGCTAATGGTTCCATTTTAGGAATCATTAGGAAAAGGATAGATAATAAGATACTAAATAAATCCATGGCATGCCTACACCTTCAGTACTACAGTTAGTTCTGGTCATCAGACCTCAAAAATAAATGTTAACATTAGAAAAGGTACAGAGAATAGCAATGGAAATTATCAGGAGCATGGAATAGCTTCTATACAAGGAGAAATTAAAAGAATGGGATTGTTCATTTTAGAAAAGAGTTGACTAAGGAGGGATTCGACAAAAGTCTATAAAATAATCAATGGTGTGGAAAAGGGAATAGTGAAGTGCTGTTTACCCCATCATATAAATCACGAATCAAAGGTCACCCAATTAAATGTATAGGCAGCAGATTTAGAACAAACATAAGAAAGTACTTCTTTACATAACACACAGTCAGCCCATTAAGCTCATTGCCACAGATGCTGTGAAGGCCAAAAGCATAATGGGATTCAAAAAATGATTAGATAACTTCATGGAAGAAAGGTCCCTCAATGGCTGTTAACCAAGATGGTCAGAAATACAACTCCAGTGCTTTGGGCATTCCTAAACCTCTGTCTGCCAGAAGCTTGTAGCGAAAAACAAAGAATGGCTCACTCTAAATTGCCTTGTTTTGAGTCATTTTTTTTCTGAACTATCTGTCAATGGCCACCATAGAAAGATACTAGGATAGATGGACCATTTGTTTGACCCATTTTTATGCTCTTATTGCATGGCCTCCTTTATACATTTTCTTGCAAAGTATTACTATAGTGTACAGAAAAAGCAAGAGAGACAACTTGGGATATAAATAACTTATTTCTGCTTTGACTTACAGTCTAAGTAGTGTTTCACAGCTTACTGTCTATTTAAATAATATGGATACATGAATTTATATTGTGAGTTGTTGTTGCCATGTAAATTTATGAAGAGTTCATAAATTTAAATATTTTTCAGACACCTGTTTCACTAGGGTGTTCCTTAGGGATAGCACATCCATTTCATATTTGATAGCCTGACACTTTCCCCATCATATTGTCATTTTTTTAGAGAAAAGTAAGAACAGACCATCTTTCTGAGAGCAGAACACAAACTAACTGGTGAAACAAAAATGCTCATTTGAAAAAATGAAACAAAGTAGCTATGTCATTCAAAGTTACATCATGCTGCAGTGCAGTTTCAAACCTGTACAAAAGACAAAGTACTTAACTGACAAGGATATGTTCCAGTTTAACAAACACAATATTTATATAGAAAAGTGCTTGTGATTTGGAATTCAAACTCAGCCCTAACATTTAACATTGCTTTATAAAACATTTTAATTGAATAGTTATTAGAATACATAACCCATTCATTAAATCAATACATTCATTGTGATGCACTTTAGGAATTAATTTAGTTGGCATGGGTGTAGTACTGGAGACTAATACAGCTTTTTTGTGTATATAAGTTTGGGTAGATAGTTCAGCTATGAATCTTATGAACACCTGAAGACTTTGGGCATTCAGAATAAAGAATTACCCAGAGAGCTGGCACTATTACACTAATATCTTCCTTTCTGGACTTTACAATCGTCTCTTTTTATTTAAAATGATGAATTTATTATTTTTTGCTGGCACAAATGCCAGGACAAACATCAGAAAAAATGATGATGGAAATTAGGAAAGACAGAAAAGGCACAAGACAAAAGCCATTTGTTATTAGAGCTGGGTGAATAGTTTGATGATGATGATAATTAAATCCATTTGAACTTTGCATGGAGTTAAACCTGAATAGAACTAAAATTCCAACATTTCTTGTACCTCTCAGAAATGAGAAACATGTGTGCTAGTTTATCTTTCGTTTTCCACATAAAACCAGCTATACAATGTTACA
This sequence comes from Rafetus swinhoei, assembly GCA_019425775.1. Taxonomy (NCBI): domain Eukaryota; kingdom Metazoa; phylum Chordata; order Testudines; family Trionychidae; genus Rafetus; species Rafetus swinhoei. Next base: position 66,223,889 of record CM033427.1, read on the forward strand.
CATTGTTCTAATGTGGAGAAGGGATAAAGGTTTGATTCTGAAGTTTATAATCAATTAAGATAGTAAATCGTTTCCACATTTAATCTGATTTTAACAATTTTTCGAAAGTGCCTAAATTCCAAATGCTAAACTGTGATCTCTTTGGTCATATGAATAGACAGAAAAGGTGACACAAATCTGGGCCCAGGCTTTCTTATTGTTTCAACTAATACTGGGCTTTGAATTGCTTTGTAAGCACAGAAAATTGTAAGTGTAAAATGCAGAAGATAAACTGAAGAGCAGAAAATGGTTCACTTTCAGTGAGTAATCCCTTCTAATTAGTATTTAAATAAATATCAATTATAATTAATGTTCTGCCCATTTAAATTCTTATTCTGTGTAAAAGAATCCTTCAGGAGCAGAACAAAACTCTTGACATTCAGACATGTATTAAAGCCAATTTACTCCTTATCCCTTAAATTAATCTGAACAGAAAAGTGAAAAGGATTTTTAGTAACTGACTTTGAAATGTGATCTGTGATCACATCAAGGTCACTAGATAAATGGACACTGTATCTGTGAAAGGATGGTGATGTAGTTTCAGGCAAATACTAAACTGGAGAAGATATTTTTATAAACATAGACTTCTCTATCTGTGGGTCTGGCTCTTCCAATCCTTTCCTGACAGGAAAACTCCTCACTTACATATGAACTTGCACAAGCAAGGATTGCTTACGTACCTACAGATTTGGAAGATTGAGTCTCATGATTGGTTCCTTGATACATCTGAGTGTTTGAATGACTGAGCAGACGTAAGAGCATCTCTAACTCCTATTCACATTAAAGAGATCTATGTTGTGTATCCAAGAGCCAATAGATCCCCTATGCTTCAGGTATGTCTAGACTGCAAGCTTCTTTCGAAAGAGAGCATCCACACCACAAAACCATATCAAAAAAGTGATCTACTTTTTTGAAAGAGAGTGTCTGGATTGCATGGACATTCTTTTGAAAGAAAGCCCTGATTGCTATTCACGGAATGGCCACTAAGACACCTGTCCTTTTTTGGTTGCCTCTTCTTTCGAAAAATGTCCCTGTTCTGCATCCACGCATGCCTTTTTTTGAAAGAGCTATTTCGAAAAGGCATTCTTCCTTGTAATTTCAGGTTGAAAAAACCCCTGCGTTCTTTCGATTTAATTTCGAAAGAATATGACTGCAGTGTGGATGCAGGTGACGTTTTTTTGAAAAAGGGCCTCTGATTTTATAAGGCAATGATTGTGATGCAAACATATTTTGTATGAAAGGACTCAGCTCTTCAGTGACATTAGTTTTACAGTATTGCAGTGTCACACAGAAAAGAGTCAATTTGCTTTCATATGATCTGTTCCACTGTTCTGCTCTCATGATACAGCCGCTCTCCAAGTTACGAAAAAGTTACGGACCAACACTTGGTCCGTAACTCAAACTGTTCATAACTCGGATCCCATAGAGTTACATGGCGACCGCGCTGTTCATAGGTGCGGATCGCCGTTCGTAACTCGGATCCTCATTTACGACCGCTTTGGTCGTAAGTGCGGATGGTCGTAAGTGGAGGTGGCCATAAGTCGGGGAGTGGCTGTATTTAGCCCTGGACTCAAAGTTATAAGATGGGCACCTCACGTCCTCCTACAGCAGCTTTGTGTGACGTGAGGCAGGTGCCTAACTCATTCCCTCAGGAAATAACTTAGGTGCCTAAGCCACCTGACATCAGATGGTGAATTCCCATTCCTAGTTGGCAAGCACAGTCAGTTGCCTCCATGCAGTCAGGAAATAGGCAACTATCAGTGATACAAGGGCAGGGCTTTGTGTCCACCCTTGTGACTGGAATCTTCCACTGATTCACATTATAAGACACCTATCTTTCTCCATTAACACTATAGGGCTGCGTCTAGATTGGCAAGATTTTGCGCAAATACTTTTAACGGAAAAGTTTTTCCGTTAAAAGTATTTGCGCAAGAGAGGGTCTATACTGGCATGTGCCTTTGTGCAAAAGATTTGCTTTTGTGCAAAAGCATCCGTGCCCAGTGTAGACGCTCTCTTGCACAAGAAAGCTCCGATGGCCATTTTAGCCATCTGGCTTTCTTGCGCAAGAAATAAACGTGGCTGTCTACACTGGCCCTCTTGCGCAAGAATACTTGCGCAAGAGGGCTTATCCCTGAGCGGGAGTGTTGGAGTATTTGCGCAAGAACCACTGATTTTGTACATTACAAAGTCAGTGTTCTTGCGCAAATACAAGTGGCCAGTGTAGACAGGTGGCAAGATTTTGCGCAAAAGCAGCCGCTTTTGCGCAAAATCATGCCAGTCTAGACGCAGCCTAGGAGTTTAGGTGTCTAACTAATGTTGTAGGTTCCTAGCACACTTCCTGTGATTTCTACGTACCTAAAGGTTGCTGTGACTTTCAGTGTTGCAATGCCTAAGTACATTCATGGATCATGCTCCAAGTATATAGTCTACTGGTTTGGATTGTATTCTGTTTGCATTTTAGAAATGTGATCAAGCATAATTACAATAGGGTTCAGTGGAAGAGGAAAATAATAGCAGGAAACTTTTACTTCTGCTAGCCAGTCAGAAATGCAGAGACTTATCAGAACTATATAAACTCTCAACATTTTAAGGGTCAGAATAGTCAGTGCATTCTGGGGTAGAAATTATCTCAGAAAGTCCCAGAAACTGAAAATTCAAAGACAGCGCCAAGCTCAAAATCAGCAGAGATTGTTAGATATTCTGACCTGTCAATGAAGATCACCAAAGGGGGACGGATTATTACATAATATTTGAACTTAGATGCCCTTCTGCCTTTTTCTTTGATGGATTTGTTGGTTTTGAGTTTAAACTCTGTGTCTACTACATAGGAGGTTCACTGAGAACTGAGACAAATTTCAGTAAAGGTGATCAAGCAAATCCAGGAAGAAGCTGGATTTTTTTAAAAAACTTTGCCAAAATTACCTGTCATTTCCTCACCTAATTCTCCCACTTTTGCTGAAACTTAAAAAAATCAGTTAGTGACAGAGACCAAGTATAAACAATTTCAAACCACATGGTTAAAGTTTGCAAAGTTGATAAGAATTTGGAAATGGGGGATTATAATGTACTTTATATAGTGACTTTACTACTGCTTCTGATGACAATTATTAATATATATAACTAATATATTGTTCAGACACTAGCTCAGGAAAACATGAGCATGAAATGGTACAGTCTTCATATAAACTCTAAGGGTGCGTCTACAGTAGCCCCCTAGATCGATCTAGGGAGGCTAATGAGTATGACCGGAATTGCAAATCAAGCCCGGGATTTAAATATCCCACGCTTGATTTGCATGTTCCTGGCCAGTCACCATTTTAGAAATTAACTAGCCCGAAGTAACTGCCCGTATCTACACGTAGCAGTGAAACGGGATTCCAGAATAAAGCCCTAAATCGAATTAGGTGGTATTCCTCATGGAATGAGGTTTACCACCTAATTCAATTTAGGGGTGTTAAATCGGAATCCTGTTTCACTGCCGCGTGTAGACACGGGCAGTTACTTCGGCCTAGTCAATTTCTAAAATGGCAACCGGTCGGAAACATGCAAATCAAGCGTGGGATATTTAAATCCGGGCTTGATTTGCAATTCCAGTTGCCCTCATTAGCCTCCCTAGATCGATCTAGGGGGCTAGTGTAGACGTACCCTAAGACATTTTACTCAAGGACCTAGTCCTAGGAAAGAAGAGCTATAACAACTTTCTGGATTGTGGTGAGTTTGTAACGGGGAGGCCACCCTAGGAAAACATTCTCTTTATGCTTTCATAAACCCTAGGCTGAAGATGATTTTTTTTTTACAGATGAGTTTAAGAGGGGAGAACACCATGCAATTTGGAATTCCATTTTTATTGGTGATTTACTTAGTTAGTAGTTTGACACTATTGCTTTTTTTAACCCCTTATTGGTTCCTTATTGGGTATGCATGAAAATTTGACAAAGCAGAAGCATTCCCCAAATGTGCACTCATCTATGCAATGAACAGGTGGTCCCACACTTCTGGATTACCTGTGCCTCATTGAGATCTAGGAAAGTCTTCCTGGACTCATCCTATGTAGAAGACATTGGTACTTCCTTGGCTTCTGGGCAATCCCTGATTCATTATTGTTTTCTCCCTCCTCTTCTCACTTGCTTGATCATATACCACCCTTGCATGGCTGAATGTGGTGCTGCATACAGTTGCTGTGACTGCCCCTATCCTGAATTGCAAACCCTTAAACATAAGCACCTTGCTGCTCTGAGTGCTTGTGGAATGGTCACTTGAATGCTTAACTCTGGAAGTGACCTTAGGAATGGTCAGTCCCCAGAATGCATGACCATGACTAGAAATTGGTTCTGAAAATCCCCTGGATGCCCAAATACATACAATTGTATTGATGCCTAACTAGAGCATGCAACACTTGGACGCATGGAAATGTTGTTAATTGAGTTTAAAGAAGATGTAAATGAGATAGCCCTATGTTCTCTCTTCCAGTATTGGCACTAAAAAAAGGACAGGATAAATAAATTATATGGAATAACCCTTTGCTGTTTTTTTTCAACTCTAACTCCCATACTTTGCAAAGGTGACCAAACATCTCCATAGCCTATTAACAATTCCTTAGACTAGTCTCTCAAAATTTTTTTATAGCATTAGTGATTCTACACTTGCAAGCTTAAGGTCAATGAAGAGTTTAATGTAGGTCATCTGCTATGATTTTAAATATGACCTCTTACATTTAGATGTTCCTTTTAAACCTTCGAGTTCTAATTTGAAAGGGTAGATTTGGGGATCTGAGACCATTTTGATTTTTTCAAAAATATTGTATTGCAGAGTTCTTCATTTTTGGACAAAGAACAAAAACTACATTAAAGTAAAGGAATTCAGTCATATTGTCAAATGGATAGGTATAGGTGTATCTATAGAAGGGTTGGCAATGAAAACTTGTGTCACTACTTCCTAGTATGGGCTTATTTTTCACAATTTAAATATCTAGCAGTCAGCTACAGTAACTCCTGACTGTTCAACAAAATAACTACCATAACTCACTACTTTTCAACAAAATTAGTTCTCCTTTGCACATATATTACCTAATAAAACATGATATGCATGGGATGCAAAAGCCCATTGGATTTAATCAATTGCTGTAGTTCTTTCAATATTCCTAAACCATATCAAAGTACTTTCACCAATTATAAAGCTTCCTGAATGACCCTTGAATGAAGAGTCATATGTCACCCTGAGACAATATGATTCCTTAACCTCATAAACATGAGAAGAAACTTGCATTTTGAAGAATGTAAAGTTAGCCTCATTAAGCCATTAGGTGGGCAAACTGCTTTTCTGGATAGCTTTGCTTTTAACCTCAGGAATGCTCATTACTGTCAGCATGGCAGAATAGCCTTCTCTTTGAACTGCTTGATCTAGATTTTATAGGAAAGAGCTATTAATATTGCAAGTAGATTCAAATGTATATAAAATGGTAATTTGTTTCTTTAAAAATAACCTCTTAAAGTTTCAGCATGAAAGGCAAATCATGTTTTGCTCATACAATAATATTTACCTGCATTGTTCAACCCATAAAATAGGGATGTAGTGCAGGAAATGTAAATTATACTTACTTTTAACTTTTGAGGGATACTAACCCTACTTTTTTATAGCAGGAAATATCCATAGAAAGGTTTAACAAAGGACATATATTCCTGTCTCTGATTTTTGGATCAATACATATTAAAAGGTTAGTATGACAGGAGTTCTTCAAAATTAATGCCCTAGTAGAATGAAAAAAACCATTATCTATTGCACTGTCCATAATATAGCATTATAACCCTTCTAAAATAGTCACAACAAGTGTACACAACTGAATTTACATTAAAAGCATCCCATTCCAAACAGTTTAAGAATTTGGATTTGACAAGGTCCTGTATTCTACTGTATTTAATTGTGTCCTTTCTCTTCCCCGTAGTTATAACTTCCTTGTTTAGTCTTCTGAGATTAGACAAAGGAAGAACAGAAATTAATCTTTTACCCACAGAATATCATTTACGACTTTTGACACTTCAGTTAGAGTCCCCTTGTACACTGTATCCTTAATAGCATGACTTAATGTTTAGCCCATGAAAGCTCATGATACCATCTACATGTTTTGTTAGTCTTTAAAGTGCTACAAGACTATTTATTGGTTTTTAAGTTTTTCCTGTTACAGACTAACTCGGCTACCCCTCTGAACCTTGTTTACACAATGTTTGTGACTTTTCTGAAAGTTCCATTAGTCTTCTTTCATTCTTCATACTGTTGTCTTTCTGTTATCAAATTTGGTGACCAGAATAAATGTGTCTGATGAAAGGTTAATGGTAAGTCACGGTGTGGTTAACAACATACAACACTCATTGCCTCAAATAGGCACCCATGGTCTTACCCCGCTCTGTGCCATCCTGTAGAATGTAAATAATGGGGCATCATCCATATACTTACTGAGCACTAGGAGGTCATTCTACTCTCTTCCAGTTCTCCATGGGATAAAATAAGGTAAAAAATGAAGAGTAACGTTAGTTCGGTTCAAACTAACGCGTCCCGGCGCGCACTTTCACTTTTGAAACAGCTGTTGAGTGGAGTAATGCGCTGGAGAGATCATGATAATGAAGCGCAGGATATTTAAATCATTACTTCATTAGCAATTTTGGTCACCTACATTTGCATCCCTAGTTTGAACTAGGGAGCAAGTGTAGATGTACCCTTTGGGACACTATTTTAGTACTGTATATCTCAACATTAGAAAATGTTCCTGGTATTTGCATAAAATTTGCTAATTCCTTAATATCTTTCTGTGTGTGTCACAGATCGGGTAGAACTAGATCTCCTCTCAAAGCTGAAAACACAAATTTAAAAGGGGGAAAAAACTGGCAAGAAGAGTGAAACACCTAATTTGTTTGTATTGAAAACGTATAAGTTGCAGACACAACACTTACAAAATGGTACAGAACATATTGACAAATATATAAAATATTTTGTAAATAAACACATAACAGCATTCATCAGAAACAGTAACAGCAATAGTTTAGAACTGGGGAGCTACAGTACTTCTTTACATCATTATAACCTGTCTCAGGTTTAGTGGATAGAGAGGAGGCTGTTCTGTAGAACAAAATCATAACCAAGGATATTTCTCCACTAATTTTATTGAATACTCAGGGTAATATATGGCAAATGTGGGATACTAAAATTTAGAACAGACCTGCAACTTCTCTACTCCCCTTGACTGTTTTTCTCCTGCCCCAAAACATACTGACATAGACATTCAACATGCATTTTAGTAAAGAAGGGGTAAAAAAAGTTTTCAAGAGATATAATTTTGTAGCAAAATTTGGGAAGAAATTAAATCTTTCAAGTCAGGTACCACTTTGCAATATTTATTTTTAATAAGTGCTTTAGGAATTTGTTCTAAAGAATTGCACATCAACAAAAAAGAATACTAGGTAGCCTGCACGTTGGTAGGTGATCAGAAGGGTAACAATGAGCAGCCAGCAAAAATATAGCTGGAAGGGAAGACAAGAGAGCTTATGAGATTCTTGTAGCTGGCTGTTCAATGAAGTCTTATTGTTGGATTGTGAATGCAAATAAAGTCTAGAGCAATGGAGCAGCTGCTTCACATGAATTCTCCATCTGGAAAAGCTTTTAAGTTCCACTAATAGCTGTGAATAATATGTAGAATTTGGATGAAAATACATTAATTCCAATATTAGTTTCTTGTTTTTCTATGTGGTGTGTCAATGATAGAATCACTCTGAGAACATTCAAGCTATAATGGACACATTTTTCCATTTGTTTGGTCTAGTCTTACATTGTCTTCACTATGTATTTTACACTGTATTGGGGGAGGAAGGGGGCAGAGGGAGAAGGCAGAGATTTATTTGTTCTGCGTAGTCCTCTAATTTCTGTACTGTACAGAGAGTACTGTACAAAGAGTACTGTAATCTCATGTGGCATATGCAATGGTTGCCCTTAAAAAGTCAACCCTACACTAGCCCCCACCATTAACTCAGGTACAGTACCATTGTATTTTCTTTTTGATTAACATAAACAGGCAATACTGTGGTATCACAGGCTATATTCCACTGCAATCTAGGGGAGTGATTCTCCTGCTCATGTACACAATATGGGCTCTGACTGAGCTAGTATAAGTAGCAGTTTAGCAACAGTAGCACAGGTAGCAGAAGTAGAGGCACAGCTAAGCCATGCCATGTCCAAACTTGCCTGAAACCAGTGGATATGTTCTTATCCCAGCTCACCCAAGCCTTTTCTACTACCATGTGTGCTACTGTAGCTGCACTGCTATTTATACTCATGCTAGCGCAGAGCTATGTGTACATGAGCAGGGGACTGACACCATTAGCTTGTGGTGTAGAGTAGACATGTTCCTGCAATAACTCTGGATGGCAAGATGTCGAAATGCTGGTTTTAAAATGGGGGGCACTATAAATAATTAATAAATATAAATCAGGAGAAAAGGAAAAATGCCTTATTCCCCTTTTGGGTCACTGGTGTGTGATGTGTAAGTCTTTGAAAATAGATGATCTCACTAACTCTGACTGTTCTGTATGATTTATTGCATTTGTGCCTTCCTCATTCTTTCTGTACCTCTGTTGATATCCAGGTTACACAACGTAATGAGAACCAGAATCAACTGGCAAATAATTGTCTTTTCAGAATATATGAATTATCCAATAAATACCTCAAAAGCTACCCATGCTTTTGATGGAACTCCTAGATATAATCTCTCTGGCTGTGTCTAGACTGGCCAGTTTTTGCGCAAAATCAGCTGCTTTTGCGCAAAAACTTGCCAGCTGTCTACACTGGCCGCTCGATTTTCCGCAAAAGCACTGACGCGTTCTCATGTACGAAATCAGTGCTTTTTTGGAAAAAGCTTTGACGCTCCCGTTCGGGCAAAAGTCCCTTTTGCACAAAACTGTTGCGCAAAAGGGCCAGTGTAGACAGCTAGCTAAGACTTTTGCGCAAAAGCAGGCTATGCGGAAAAAAGAGGTTTGGACGCCGGGAGACCCCGTAGGAGCCCCGGACTTCCTGGTAACCTGAGCTCTTAAAGCACACGCAGGCTGCTGAGCGCACGTGGCAGGAGCGTGCCTCAGACGTCTTGCCTGAGGTCTGCCACGCTGCCCCTGCTGTGCCCAGCAGCCACCTTGCAGCGCAGCATGGCAGCTCCGGCTGAGGAGCCACCCGCACCCCCAGCGCAGAAGGCCCCCAGGGGCCGGAAAAGAAGGGCCCCATCGTGGTCGTTGGGGGAGCTAGAGACCCTCCTGGACTTGTGACAGGAGGAGGAGGCCCTCCACGAGACCCACTCCCAGTGCCGGAACGCCGACATCTTCGGCCGCATGGCCCAGGCGCTCACCCAGCAATGCCATCCCACCCGGACCCTCGAGCAAGTCCTGGCGAAAGTGAAGGAGCTGCGCCTGGGCTACGTGCGGGCCAGCGAGGGCCAGGGGGCAGGACAGACACCTGCCCCCATTATGACCGGCTCCATGCCATCCTTGGCCAGCCAGCCCCGCAAGCTCCAGACGTGGCCGTGGACAGCAGCGAGCGCCCCCCCCCGTCACCAGGACCACCGAGGCGGGGGATGGAGACAGCAGCGCATCCGAGGGTGAGGCCAGCATTGCCACCCAGCAGGCCCCCTCCAGCAGCCCTGATGTCTCCCGCGCACCCTCCGAGGCCAGGGAAGGATCCACCAGTGAGTCTTGCACTTTGCACTCACAAGGGCGGGGGGTGGGGGGGGGAGCCAGGCGCCCGGAGGGGGAAGGGGGAGAGCATGTCACTCAGGCCACGTGTGCTGCACGCTGTGTAGCACTAGGCAGCAAGCAGCCCGTCCAACCACGTGCAGCCTGGTGACCAAGCGGCACGTGGTCGCGGCAGGCAGCTGCAGGGCACGCTTGGGACCGTGCTGCTCACACACATTTGGCGGGACCAGGGGGAAGGGTGGATGCTGGCTGGAACCAGCCAGGGCCACAGGGACTCAGCCCAGAGCCTGCACCACTGCAAGGGTGCAGCACAGAGAACGGCACACTGTCCCATGCCTGGCTGTGAGGCACAGCCAGCTGCTCCTGGGTAAACTGCAGCATCACAGCCCTGTGAGCGTGGCCCCCACTGAGCCCCTCGCCTGCTCCCGGTGCCTTGGCTGGCTCCCCAAGGGAAGTCCCCACTGCGGCCACACACGTCCCTGGGCTACGTGTGTGAGGGATAGTGGGAGGGAGAAGGGGGGGAAGCGCTCGGGCTGCCCCTAGGGCCGCCTGAGTTTTGCTGCAAGGATGGGACACTCCCCAGTCACTCTCCTGGTTCCGTCCAGGAGATATCCCACGTGATGGGGATCTGAGAGCCCAGACCACGTCTGCCAGATGTGCTCCAAGGCACTGTGTGGGGATTCATCTCGCTTTCCCTGTCAAATACCATTGATTAGCCCAAAGCCTCACAGCCTCCACCGGCAGGGAGTTCCACAGGTTAACGCAACACAAGCGCCCTCCCACGGGGCCAGGACACAGACCGGGGGTTCCAATACATGGAGGAGGACCCTACTCCAGGGGTGGTCCTCTATGCAAACATACAACACGGGGGGGGCAGGGAACCGAGGGGGTCCAAGCCACACCACCCCTGTGGTGTCACCTGGGCTCAGGGGTGGGGTGGAAGGCATGAGGTGTGGGGACAGTGGCCGGGCTGCCTGACTGACCCATTCTTTCTTCTGTTCCCTGCAGCGGGACCAACCAGGAGCAGGGGACCCTCCGGTCCGGCAGAAGCAGCACCCCCAGCCGCCCAACCACGGAGGCAGTGCACCCGACACCGGGACCAGCTCCTGCGGCGCCATGTGCAGGCCATCAAGCGGGTAGAGGCGGCCATCCAGAGGTGCACAGAGGCAGACCTGCAGTGGCGCCAGGGGGCCTGGGCCACCTTCCAGGGACACTGTGAGGTCATGGCGAACTCTGTTGCCAGCCTCTCCACACAGATTGCCCATGCCATCCATTACAGCATGGCCACGCCCCATGCCCCCGCCATCCCTCCCCTAGTAGTGCCCCCACCCTCCTGCCCCTCCCCTCCTGCAATACCCCTCCTGCCCCTGCTCCTGCCCCTCCGGCCCACCTCCCCGTTCAGCCTGCCCTAACGCAGTCCACCCCCCATGTCCAGGTCCACCCCCACAGGAGCAGTCGCAGGGGCCATCCCTCCCAGGAGTAGCTCTCCTCCCCCTCCCAGTTCAAGGTCTCCTCCCTGTTATGCGAGGTAACGTGAATAATTAATTTAGAATGCCGATCACCCTAATAAAATCACGAAGATGACAAATGCGGACTCCAAATTCCATATCTATCACAGGTTTTCTAAAAAAAAAGGGAAATAATTTTGAAGGGCTATGGGTTGGTGATGCATAAATGAATACCAACTCCGAAGATAAAATTCAACCACAGGACTATATTTGACATGCATAAAATCCCAATCAAGCAAGGGATAGATTACAAAAGAGTAAACACAACACAAAATACGTGAAACACAGTCTAGGTGTGGAGGGCGATTGCGGTGACGCTGGCGCCCTCCATCCTTTGGTCCTTCGGGCCTCAGGCGAGAACTGCCAGGAGATCCCTCGAAGATGACTGGAATCGGGTGCGCTGACTCGAGCCTTCCGCACGAACCTCGACTCCTCTTCCTGTTCTTCGGGACAGCTCGAACAGACGATGGTGGCCTAGTCTATCCCTACACCTAACCCTGAACTCAAAGAAAACCCTAGCTACGCCGACGCCCGACGAACAAACTCGACGACGGCGAAATGCTTTGAACCGATGTGATAGCTAATCTAACTAAACCTAAAGCTAAACCTAATCCTAATTGGTAGGTACAAGCCTTCCGCTTGACCTGACCAAACCCTTAACAGAACCAAGAGTACTGTGCTCTGAACTAGACTGCTCATATTTCACATAACAATAACGAACATTCTGCACAACATCCCCTCTCCCCAAACAGTGTGTTGTTGTGTATTGGGAGGTAAGGAGGAGGAGTTGTCCAGGGAAACTGAGGCGACCCTACTCTGGGGCCTGTGAGAACATGTCCGTGAGGGCCTCCTGGATGTGCACCCCATCCTGGTGCGCCAGGTGGCTGGCAGCTGTATGGGGCTGTTCGTAGGCCTGGCCCTCTGCTGCCAGCCATGCGGGAAGGAAGGCCTCCCCACTCCGCTCCACAATATTGTGGAGCACACAGCAGGCGGCCACTACCTCCCTTGCATTCCGCTCACCCATCTCGAGACGGGTGAGCAAACAACGGAAGCGGGCTTTTAAACGGCCGGCGAGCTCCACGGTTCGGGCCCAGTTGAGCGGTCGTTGGGAACCGGGCCCGGTTCTGGTCCGGCCGCCCGTGTAGGGCCGCATTAGCCAGGGCTGCAGGGGGTAGGCCGCGTCCCCGCCGACGCAGATGGGCATAGGCACATCCCCGACAGTCAACTCCCGCCGGAGGAAGTAGGTGCCCGCCTCCAGCCTGCGAAACAGTCCGGAGTTGTGCAGGATGTGGGCATCATGTGCCCTGCCGGACCAGCCCGTGTAGATGTCCAGGAAGCAGCCCTGGTGGTCCATGACGGCCTGCAGAACGATGGAGCAGTACCCCTTTCTGTTCATGAAATGGGCTGCTCGATGCTCCGGGGCCCAGACGGGGATGTGGGTTGCATCCAGTGCTCCCCCGCAGTTGGGGAACCCGAGGGCAGCAAAGCCGGCGACGGTAGCATCCACGTCGTTGATGGCGCGGACAACCTGCAGAAGGGTGCAGAGAAACACAGGGGAACACATCACATAAGGCAGGGGTGGGTGTGCGCTCCCTTGGCCCCCTCCCCGTGATTCCCTCTGTCCTCACGCACACACACACCACAGCCACCTCGCCCTACACCCCAGCAGGCCTGTGCAAGGGAGGGACGGGCCGAACCCCTGGGTGACCCAGCGTGGAGTCTTGGCTGCCCCTGGGCATGGAGTGCAGCACCCTCCCCCCACCCCACTCCCCCTGGGACTTACCTCCATCACAACGGCGCCGACGGTGGATCTGCCCACCCCAAATTGGTGTGCCACCGATCGGTAGCTGTCCGGGGTGGCCAGCTTCCAGACTGCGATGGCGACCCTCTTCTTGACGGGGATGGGTGCTTGCAGCCAGGTGGTGGCTCTCTGGAGCGCGGGGGTGAGCCAGGCGCAGAGCTCCATGAACGTCCGCTTTCGCATGCGGAAGTTCCGGAGCCATTGCTGGTCATCCCATTGCCCTAGGACCAGCCGGTCCCACCAGTCGGTGCTGGTGTCCAGTCTCCACACTCGCCTCTGCACCCTGGGGTGGGGTGCCACAGGGACACCATGGCCTCACTGGTGAGGGGTCCAAACCGATGGGCCCCTCCTGGTCCTGGAAGAGGAGGGCACCGACCTGGAGCAGCAGCTGCAAGCACTCCAAAATGTCCGACAGGGGCCAGAGCAGGCACATGGCCACCCCTGGTTCCATGGCACAAGACAGAGGGCTAGGGAAAAACCCTGGCAAAAGAAGTAGGTGGCCAAAGGCAGCGGTGTCCCAAAGTCAGAGGGCAACCACCAAACCTGCTTATGGCTGTCAGTCCCTGCAAGGGCCCTCTAAGCACGGAGCGCAGAGAAATGGCTGTCCGGGAGATCCCTTTAAGCACGTGTCTGAAATGGCCGCCAGCCCCGCCCTGGAAAGGGCTGGTGCCCTTGTGCCCTCCATAAAATGGTTCCGGGCTTCTGCTTTTTGCGGAAAAGCGCCGCCAATGTAGACGCGCTTTTCCGCAAAGCGCATCGTTGTAACGCGAACTCCGTGCCAGTCTAGATGCGCTTTTGCGCAAATACTTTTAACGGAAAAACTTTTCCGTTAAAAGCATTTGCGGAAAATCATGCCAGTCTAGATGTAGCCACAGTGTTTTACTTCCTCCTTGGCTGGTTATTTGTTATTCAAATTCTGTAAATGCTCTTGAGTCATGTCTGATGTTTCTGATTATATACTACTCCCTGAATCTGCAAAGGAGATATATGTTATGATGCAGAATAATAGTTCCTAACTTGCAGACACCTAGAAAATCAGAAAACTAACCATCTATAGATACTAGAACTAGAGGTGTGAGAGTGCTGCAAAACCCCAAGTTTTAGCAGGGCTCTGCTGCTGTCCTCCTCCCCCCTCCCCATGCCCAGGACCCAGCAGCTGCCCCCTTACATCTGGAGTCCTGGCAGCCAGCCCCCCTGCACTCTACTGCCAGCTCCTGGGCTCTACTCCTGGCCCCATTCCTGCCCCAGCTTGGGGGGCGGGGATAGGAGGACAGGTGTGAGGGGGCTGGCTTTCAGCACCCCCACTATTTGAAATGTCCCAGTGCACTGTTTCAATCCACAAAACAAGAGTTAGTCACCTAAGATTTCTATACAATGAATGGAAGATATAGATGCCTTGCAATGTGATCCACAAAGTCACCACAATGGGAGATACAGAAAATAAAGGTGTGCCATAAGCCTGACCTCTCTCACACATATAGGTGTGGAAGCCCCAGTTGCAGTGAAATACATAGCTCTGCTAGCAAACCATTAACCACTGTAAGATTGGCCCACCTCCTTGCACTTATCACTCCTCAAGTCTCTCTGCCTGATGAACATAAGAGATTTTAACAGAATTCTGCTAACTTTCAAGTGAATGCCCTAACATTGGGCCATAGTGTCTTTCTCTGGCCCAATTAATATTTAACTAAAGTGAAAAAAAATTAATGGGAGAGACTGAAAGAAGCTTGCATCAGAATATGCCATAACCCAATGGTTAGTGCATACTTCTAAGAAATGACAGATCCTTGTTCAAATTCTTTGACCACATCAGTCAGAGAGGGGACTGGTGGTCTTCCACTTTGTGATTTAACGCTTCAGCCGCTGGCCTAAACGTTGTAAGGGAGGTGATATTCTCTGGCTGTTTTATGTAGAGTTAGGTAGCCTTTGTGCCTGACTACTAGATAGAGACCCACACACAGTTCACAATCAAAGACCAAAAGAGTTCCACCAAGCAGTTGTCTAGATTTTCCATTTGAAACCCTTTAGTTTGGGCCACATGATTGAGCTTCTACTTGGCTTCTATGTACTTGCATTATGGTTGTTACTACTATTGTTTCAGCCACCTGATTACAATGACTTCTTTACATTTATTCTGAATGTGATATGACCCATAACAACAAGTTTAACGTCAATCCATAACTATTAATTTTGAAGTAGGAAATGAAACTACCAGTTTAATCAACACAAACCTTCCCCCATCTATTTGGAATTAAAGATTGAAACTGTTTTACTCTGATTATTTTAATTCTTGCCCATCTGACCACCTCTTCTAAGGTTTCCCTTTTGTGACAGCATTGCTGATCACAAGGGTCAGATTCAGATCAAGAGCAATTAAATTAAGTGAGGCAGCAGTCTGAATTTGAATTGACCCTTTTCTCCCTTGCTGTGAGTCACTACTGTAGATTTTTATAATTGAAGGTTGTAAAATATCATTGGGTGAAAAGCTGCTGTTTCTGACTCTTCAATCTCAGAATTCTCCTTTTCCCCCTCTATTTCTATGACAAGGCAAATATCTTCAGTTACACATAAAGCTTCACAATTATAGTGGTTCTATAAAACATTACTTAGAGAGAGGTGAAACAAGACAGTATTTGCTTTGGTGTTTGATCCTTTGACTAACTCAGTAGCTTGGGGGCCACAGACAGACGTAACATTTAACTAGGATATCAGTTTTCAAACCACGTCAGATTCTTTCTTTCTGTCTTTCCCTTTGCAGAAACTTTTGTGTTTGGCAAACTCGAAAAGTAAAACACCAGAGAAAATATAAAGAATATGCAACAACAAAACTCATATATATATTCTCCAGAAAACATACCTGGAGAGCTGAAAAATATTTTTGGATATTTAAAAAAAAATACTTTGTACTGCCCAGAAAATCTTTGACAATACATTACAGGATAATTCTACTAAGATTATTTAATTATACTTTGGGAACACCAAAGGGCAAAACCTAAGGCAGGGCTTACCACATGGGCTTTTTCATTTACACAATGGCTATTTGTTTATTCCTCAGCATATACCCCTAAGTCCCTCATTAATTATCCTTAAGCTTACAATTTGAAACAGAGTTGCACAAACCCTAGATCATGCTTCTCTCTGCCTAAGGGGCATTGAAATTTTAATGTAGTACACAGTGCCCCAAGGCTATATTCTAGCAGAGTTGTGCACATTTTACAATATTGCTAAAGCACATAATAAACCAAGTTAAACACTAATCAAATATTTAAATAAATGCAGTTCAGTGGATAGTGGAACTGCTAAGATGTTTGCTTAGTTAGCAAATCTATTGATTAAATCATCTCATTATTTTAATGGAATTATTTGATTGATGCTTTAATTCTAACCGAATTTGCTAAAAAGGTCTATTCTGACTATAGAAATCATTCTTTAGTTACAGGAATGCATTTTAGCAAGCTAGCAAAAACTTCTCTTTACTAGAACTTTATAGCCTTCTAAGGAAAATCAGAAAAGTTGTAGTTCAACATTTGACATACTGCATTAAATGCTGCAAAACAATATGCTGCGCAAACACTGCAAAGAAAACGATATTTAGGTATGTAAATGCTAAATAAAGGCCATCTCCTCATGAGCTCTAGATGCTACTGACTTAACTGAAAATCACAACCAACGTATTACCCAAACATAAAGTAAGGTACTTGTACAGTACATTTCAGTGTAACCCACTACCAACAAACCAAGCAATTCAAAAGCATCCTTACAATTTCTCCCTGTTTCTGAATGTTCAGGATAAAAATGAAGAGCTTTGAAGCATCGTATGAAGGTCATCAGAATAAGGCTATTTTGCAGTAAATTGGAGAGAAAATTCCATGGGCTAGAACACTTAGGCCTGGTTGATACTAGACCAAGAAGGTCAGCTTAAGGTACACAACTCCAGCTGTGCAAAATATGTAGCTGGAGCCAGCTTACCTTAAGCCGAGCCTTGGGGCCGTCCACGCAGCAGGAGGCTGACTGCAGCAAATGTTCCCATTGGCTTCCCTTAGTCCTCACAAAAGGAGGCGTATCAGATGTACACTAGACCCGCTAAATCGAACACTGCTCTGGAGTGTCAATCTGTGGGTAAGTATAGACGTGCCCTCATTAAAATGTCTGGCCAGTCACCTCTTCTCACCTTCTCCACTGTGGTAGTATAATGGTGTCTCAGATAAGTAGGTGTTATGACATGTATAGGCCAAAGCTAACATGTTAAACATCAACCAACTCTTTTGAATTTGTATTTGTATGTATGTATGTATTTATTTATTTATTCATACTGTGAACACTTTTGCCTAACATCCTGACTCCTTCAGTAATTGCCTTCTGGATACAATTGCCTTCTGGATACAAGATGTCCTACCAAATATTTTTACTTGCCCAAATTCTAAGGAATTAAGAATCTACCCTTAGAACGAGACTGAAATGGTATTGTGAACCCTTAAGTCAACAATGGGCCCATTCAAGCCCCCAGTTTAAAAGACATCCACTTTTGGAGATTCAGTATCTAAATGTGGATCTACAATTTGCCACTAAGGCACCCCTCTGACCCTAATGATCATTAATGTCCCATGAGGCATATCCAAAAGAATGAAGCCAGACCACGTTCCCTAAAATTTCAACAAACGGTAATGCAGCCAGAGCCTTCACACAGCTGTGCTTGGTCTCCTACTGCTGGTGACATGTGCTCCATCTTCCAAAAAAAGAACACTTTGTTTCAATTCTCATACTTGAATTCTTCCAGAACAAACATGTCCAATGAAAAAAAATGTATTCAATCTTGGACACCCGGCCTCAGTATCTAAATTAAACACATTTTAAAATCAGTTGGCTGGAAAAAGAGCACTGAGGTAGGGCCTGAGCAAGGACTGTGTGCATAGCTGAGAAATGAGCTCAGTATCGTGTTCAGTACTTCTTTGAGAAACCGGGTGTTTACACAGTTGCGCCACCATTATGATGTTGTCTGCTGTGCCAGTGCAGCCAAGCACTCTTGGGCAGCTGAGATGTAACACAAGGCATGATCACACCTCCTTCTCTTCTTCACTCCCCCAAGGGACACACTTGCACCACAACTGTGACATGTTCTTGAACAGCTGGAAAAGGGTGGGAGGTTCCTTCATTATGTGCCCATTGAAGCATTTTTAACAGTTTGCCTGTTCGTGCCTTGCGTGGGGTGGAGTTTTCAATATTTCTTCCAAGTATGAATTATCAGGTTAGAAATTCTCCTGTGCTGAAGGAAAATTTCCAAATACATTCTGCTGTATCTACTGCCACAACATCCCTTCTGGCATACATGCCTTCAGAGAAAACCATCTCTTCTTCACCTCTAATTAATGGGGTTTTTTTCAGACACAGTGTTGTGTCACAAAGACAGAGATAAATAGTTGTGCTGTGTGCATAGCCGAAGTGGCAGTAAAATCTAGAAGATGCCACAACTTGTAGTATCAACTAGCAGGATATGAAACCCAGAGTTATGGGGATTGTGCCCTGAGCCATAAGGAAAACTGTTTCCCTGATTGAACAAAATAGGGGAGAGTAGGAGACTTGTTTGGAAGTTCAGCAGTAATCGTCCATATCTGTAAGAATCATAAACACTTGAGGCCACTCACAAACACACAGTTTGCTTCCTTTATTCCTTGGATGCTCTGCCTTGTAACCAGACCTAAAAAAAGAACATTCACAGTGAAACATCTTTTTTTTATTACTGTAATCAAGTTTGGAGGTGGCCATTTGTCAAAATATTTGTATCTTGAGAAGCTGATACAGAAATATTTCAGGCTGCATGAAGAAAAGTCTTTACTCCGAATAATTTTTCAGCCATCACATGTGCGTGGGAAATACAATAATTACTAGTATTAGTAAGACTTTCTCCTTTCTGTCTACTCTACAAGCCCAAGCAACCATTTTTATTCTTTCCCTATTTTTTTTACTTAGCACCTTCTTTTTCCTTTGTTCTTAATTTACATGCTATGCTGCTTCATTCCTCATTTTCATGTCCCAGATATTAACACTTCATCTTTACCTTTACCCAGATATTTACCTTCATCTTCTGTTCTTTTTCCATCTTTTCCCCTCCCTTCTTCTTGTTTCTGGTGATGAACACATTTCATGTCAGGACT
Source organism: Rafetus swinhoei (assembly GCA_019425775.1). Lineage (NCBI taxonomy): Eukaryota > Metazoa > Chordata > Testudines > Trionychidae > Rafetus > Rafetus swinhoei. The sequence goes on from CM033427.1 coordinate 66,243,111, forward strand.
GGGTTATCGCCTCCTTTTAATGCATTCTTCATGCTAAAGAGAGCCATTTTCCCCTTGAAACTTTATAAAGAGAAACAAGACTTTCCAAGTGCCTACTCCAGGATCAGCGCTAAAGAGGGGACAGTGGATTGTGAAACCCTTATTCAAGTATGGAACTGCTTACTCACACATGTAGTCCCATTAACTCCAATGAAACACTGTGTGTGAATAAGTACTCACCTTCTTGGGGACAGGTTTTCCAAAGAGTTCCTAACGAGCACAGCAATTCTCCAAAATGCTTTAAACTAGGAATCCAACGTTTAGTAATTTTAGTTCTGTAGACACTTGTGGCATCATATTGATTGTATCATTTGATGCATATATATTAAGTTATATAGCTTTATGAATATATTTACTTATTTTGCTGACACTACACCCTGATATTACTGAGCCTGTATTTTTCTCTCTGGAGTAATTCATTTACTCTGGATAGATAGATGGATAGAACCAATATAGTTTTCATTTCTGATTTCTATTTCATTAACTGCATTTTTCTACGAAAAAGCTCTAGTTTAAACTTATCAACCTCAATTGATAGGTATCATTAAGTCATGGTGAATATAGAGCACCACTGGGAGTATATTGCCTTTGCATTTCAAAGATGTCTATAGGAATCTTGCTCTTGATACACAGTATTCTAATATTTCATCTACAAAATCTTAATAGTCTTCCCAAGCCTCTCTTTTTCTGTGTGCTACTGCAATTTACCTTAATTGAGCTTGTTTGTCGTCATTTTTGAGACTCCTGCTATTTCAGTTTCTTTCCCAAACATATAGACTCAAATACTTAGTAACATTACCATGTTGGATATTTATGACAACATGAAATTTTACAATCCTTTGTAGAAATTGCTAAACTGTGTTCAGATCTTGTGCTGAATTAAGTTATTTTCAGTAGTTATAGATTCATTATATTTCCTGTTAGCCAGATACATGCTATGGTTTTATTGAGACAGAGTAAGTAGGTCTTCCTTATTTATTTACATTTGCAAATTATTTCATTTAGATTACTGCAAGAAGGAGCATTTCGATAAAAAAGGTGTGACACCTGATGCTGTGAAATGAATTTTAAAGAATGTTCTATGTTTATGTCTACATTGCTCCATTAAAGTAACTGGGGATCCATGCAGATGCAAAGGTCTAGACACATAAATCCAACTGTAGGACTGCAGCCTAAAGTTAACAAAGTGACAGTTTCCTGTATATGAAAGACAAATATTTTGGACACCGTTGTTTCTGCAGGTGTTAAGAGGGATATTACAAAATTTTGAAAGATTATTTTTGGCAAGATGGAAGGAAAAGTGTTATGTATTTATTCCAATTTACATCTTGTTTCCTATGTTAACGTTTGGGGGGAGAGAACGTATCATGTTGGGAAAATAGTGCATGTGACCATAAATAAAACTATTAAGATAATTTATGAATATTCAAATGATTTGTATTAGCATCTCATATAAATTACTATGCAAGGACACACAGAGAATCCAATGGTATGCAGAACATAACTACCAGTTATTTGGCATGTGAATTATGCTCTCTCCAATACGCAGAAAAGTGTCCCCTCATGGTCAAATAGCAATTAATGCATCTAAATTTTCTGACTGATTTCCTACATAGATTACACAGGAGTGTCCACTTAACTTATACAGGTTGAAACTCCATAATCCAGAGTTCCCTGGTCCAGCAACACCCTTGGAGACGACTCATGAGGGCCAGGAGCATTGCCAAACTAGGAGCCAAGATGGATCCCTGGGGGCAGCAGCAGAGCTGCTGGGAAGAATGTAACACACCCCCCAGCATGGCTGCCTGAGGGGAGCGCAGTGCCCCCTGTGTCATAGCGGCATGCTGGGGAGGCAGGAGCGCAGAAACACTGAGAAGAGCACAGAGCCTTTCAGGTGGAAGCAGGGCCACTTGTTGGAGTGCAAGCTGCCAGGCGGCAGCAGGACTACTGGGGGGAACATGAAGCCGCCAAGCAGTAGTGGAGCCCCTGGACAGCAGCAGAGTGCTGGGGAGAAAGTGGAGCCACCAGCCACCAACGGGAGCACAGAGCCTCAGGTGTCAGCAAAGCCACCGGGGAGAGAGTGGAGCTCTGGATGGCAGTGGAATCCCTGGCCACTGCAGGGACAGCAGAGTCCTCATGGGGGAGCAGAGTCTCAAGCAGCAGCTAAGCCACAGGGGAAAAGTAGAGCTCCCTTTCCCCAGCACTGTGGGGAAAGCAGAGTTCTGGGTGGCAGTGGAGGTGCCTAGGGAAAAGTGGCACCCCTGGCGGGCCAAGGGAAAGCAGACCCCCTCCACTGCATTGACCTCCTCTGGTCTGGCAAATTCCCTGGTTTGGGACCAGTCAGGTCCTAAGGGTGCCGGACCAGGGAGGTACAATCTGTACCTCATATCCATCCAGATCATCTATTCCATTATATCTGTTTTATGCCAGTGAAACACCACTGAAGTTAATTGACTTACACTAGTGTGAAACTTGATGTAATGCACTGGAAAACAAAGCCCTGTGTGTTTCTAAAAGAGAAAATGGGGTGTCATTTTTATGTGATTGTAACGAATAAGTAAATGATCCTAAAAATTCTAAAGTGTTACTAGCAAAGGCGCACTAGCAAGCTAAATATAGCGGGGCCTGATCTGAATTGATGTAAAATGCCTTTTTCCCAGAAGGTGGTCCGACCTGGAAACCACCGTATCTTTCACTGGCAGATTTCTCCAGTCGGAATAAACACAGACACGTGTAAGCATTTAAGAATATATTGTAGAATACAACAGATAACACAACAAACAATAACCATAGGCTATAACACTGCATAAAACCAACCCCTCACCCCAGATATAATAGAAGATAGAACAGCAAAAATAAACAGGAGAACTCTATACTCAGTCTGTCTGATGACTGCACGAGGCTCAGGACCTTCTACCCATTGGCTTGGGGTAGCCTCAGGGGGAGGAACACTGAGGAGTCCAATAATGATCTGCCGATGTTATGACAACAGCTGATGGTAAGTTGCACACACCACGATAGTAAGCAGTTCTTATCTCCAGAGCAGGCCTTTGCCACAATAACTGGAGAAGGACTGACTGGGTGGTGGGCTTTGGTCCGGCAGGTAGCTAGGGTCCACAGCACCGAGCAATCACTACAGCAGTGAACCAAAGCACCCTGTTGGTAGTGGCGGAGTTGAATCTGGTCTGTCACGAAGCTGGTCCTGGCCTTTGCCACGGTCTCCGATAACAGCACAGCAAACCTACTCCAGATGGAAACTGCCAATGAACAGGAACCCGAACCAACTCGATCCTCTCAGAGGTCCTTTCTTTTAAAGCCCCCAAGGTGGAAAAACGCCAAAGGTCCCTAGTGCAAAGGAGTAGAGTGCTGAGTGCAAAATCAGAGGTCCTTGTGCAGACTTTATGTCATGTGCAGCATGATGGTTTTGGCGGCAAAAGTCTCTCAGATTCCTTAGGTTCCATTTTGATTTCAGCTTAGTCCATAGACTCCATTTTGATTTTAGTGTCCTTCCAGCTAACAAAAGGAAGATGAAGTAGGAGAATATTAGGGCTAGGGACTACAGTGTCAGTGAACTTCAAATTGTCAAGAGGATGAATATTAAAAGAAGTCATACAGAGAATTTTTACTTTTAGAAAAGCTGACTGGGAAGAATGTGAAGTGCCTGGGATGATTTTGATAGAAATTCTATAATGTATGGCAAAAGTACTGAACACAAGGGCTACGTCTAGACTACATCCCTTTTTCGTAAAAGGGATGTAAATTAGACGTATCGCAATTGCTAATGAAGCGGGGATTTAAATCTCCCCCGCTTCATTAGCATAAGCTTTTGGGGAAGAAGAGTGCAGTATAGACGTAGCCAAAGAGAGAGAAAAAGGAAAACTGGCCTACTGAAGAAAGGTTAGGGATACATACAAGGTAGGAAATGGCAGATTAGCTAATCAATAACTGTATTTTTCTTCTCTGTAGCATATGAGGAAGAGGAGGGAGAGTCATCTCTTTATGGATGAAATTCAGCACAGTCTCTACAGGCTTCACAGGCAGCAGAGCCAATACACTTTCAGTATGCAAGGGCAATAGGGACCAGATGAAGACAATATGCATCCTTGGCTAGTGCAGAGATCTGTTCTTCACTGGACTCTGTGTATCTGCAACATGTGGGGGATGGTAAGTTGTGGCATGGGGTTCTAAGGGGATGGGCAGGACCAGATAATTTACCACAGTGTAGATCCTCTCATTGTCACCTTCGAAGTGGGGGCCGCATCAGGCTACTCCATATTTGTCAAGGAAGGAGAAGAGTCATTCCACTGTTGTTCCTTTCCTTCCATCTTCTGAGCACCCAGTATGGCTACTCAAGTTGGGCACTATGCAGAAGACTTTAGCCATGGGAGCCAAATTCTACTCAGTTCAATCCCATTACATGTGTAAAATGAGCAGAGAATTTGACCTTGTGTTTCCCGGCATGATAGAAGAAAGTTTGTTGTCATATCTTTTGCAGAGATTGTAATAACAGGAGAGCTTCACTTTTTGTAATTACCTTTGGTGCCAAACATTTCCTGGAAGGAATACAAACCAGCTTAGGTCCATCACCGGGTATCTTTATAACTCTAGCTCACTTGCTAGATTTATCTGAGCTACAGAGACTAGTACCCATATGCACTGCTGCATTTTGCCAAATCACTTTTTTACACACAGCTTATAATGTATTCCTTTTCTGACACTTTTATTTCTAGAATAACTCATAGGAAGAAAATTGACAACAGATCCCCAAAGGCCATAACAGAGAAATTATAGTTTTCAAGGATTATTTCAAAATAGTGTCTGTTTTTCTTCCTTGATATAAAATAACTGGATTACTTTAAGGTATCTATTTCATTTCTGTGGTTAAAACAATGAGGAGTCCTGTGGCACCTAAGGGTATGTCTAAACTTGCCCCCTAGTTCGGACTAGGGAGGCAAATGAAGCATACCGAAGTTGCTAATGAAGCATGGGATTTAAATATCCCGCATTTGATTAGCATATTCGCGGCCAGTTGCCATTTTAAAAAGCCGGTAGCCCAAATTAACTCGCCGCGTGTAGATGCGGTAGTCCAATCCAAAATCCTTCCCTCGAATTAACTGTTACTCCTCATGCATTGTGTGGTTATCACTAAAGTTGTTGAGGGATAAATATTGGCCTCAGTTATACCAGTTAGATACATGGGTTTTAACTGAGCCTATAACTTAGTCTGAACTCAGCAGGTAGGATTCAAATCTAATATTCTTCAAATGGACAGCAGTTAAGTTACCATATTACAGGTTGTACCTCCAAAATCTGGGACTCTCCACGGATGCTCCTGGAGCAGAGAGCCCAGGAGCCTAAGGGCAAGAGGGCCAGTCAGGTGGGACATCAGAGTTGGCAGCCTGGCTGGGGGCAGCATGGGACCAGGGCTGGAGCCCTGTGGCTTCCTTCAGATGCACAGGAATGGATCCAGAGCCCCGCGGCTTCCCCCGGCTGTGCAGGGCCAGGTCAGGGGTTGTACAAGACCAGGATTGGAGACCCAGTCCCATGGCTGCTCCCGGCTGCACAGGAATGTAGCCCCACAGCAGGAGCTGGAGCCTGGGCTGCCCAGGGAACCAGCAGTAGCTGGGCAAGCTGCCCAACCAGGTTTGGGAGGGGAGGAGGGTGAGGCAGCATTCTCTGCTGGGGGCAGCCCGCCAGCAGCAGGTGATAGGATTGGGGGCTTTCGGGAAACCTCCCCTGGTCCAGCAAATTATCTTGTTCAGGACCGGTTAGAACCCAATGATGCTAGACCAGAGAGGTCCAACTTGTAGTAATAACTTCATTTTGAAGATTTACAATGATACATTAATGCCACTCAAACCCTTTTGAGGTCCTCTAAGTAGCTATAATTCTCATTTTGCAGGCACAGAAACTGAGTCAGAGTGGTTAAGTGACTGGTTAAAGGTCAGATAAGAAGTATATGGCAGAGGCAGGAACAGACCCAACAATTCCTGATTTATAATTTTATGCCCTAAGCACAAAAACAAGCTCTCTTTGACACAGACATATGTACACCTAAATATTGCCCTATTGGTGGATTTATTTCAAACTTTTTGTAATGCACAGCTTTATTTTTTTAGACTTCTCTTTTTCTAAGCACTTCGAACACTGGCACTTCTGAAGCTCTCCACTTTGTTTACATAAAAAAGTATTCAAATTTACTTTAAGATACATCATAAATTAAATGCATTCAGAATCTGAGCAGTCTTCACTGAACAATAACTATTTATGGGATGTCATTTCAGCTTCAGTCCATGAAGCTGATCTCTCAAAAGGCTAGTGTTTTCTGAAATTAGACTTCAGTAGTACCAAATAGAGTACATCTAATGAAAACCACAAATTGACAACATAATACTACCACTTGGAAGTTTAATCACTACAAATTGTTCACATAAATACATGCATAAATATTATTCTGCATATTATTGCTCTCATGGTATTCAAATAGCCATGGAAATTTAATCTATAATCTGTTTGTTCACAAAACAATTCCAAACCAGTGTTTATTTTAATAATCCAGTAAATCAAATAAGTCATTCATAGGAATACAGTATGGATTTCACTACTGATTTATCAGACTGTTACTATTACCACACTTTGTTTTGCATTGTAGTGTTTACTGTGCTATGTACACCATGAACTTTTTCAACATACATTTAATTCAGATGTCAAACTTGAAGTCTTCTTATAATTGTCTCAGTCATAAATGGCAGGATAACCAATTATTTCACAACCCTTTTACCAAATACTGTTTTGTTTGCTTTACAGTCAATAATAACAAAAGTCCTAAGACCCAATACTGTTTCCTGAGTGGTTCAGGTGAGACCATAAGCATGGTCGATCAAGAATACAAACTCCTAAAACAAGCAACTGGCAATGACTTGACATTCAGAACAAATATTTCTCCTTTATTTTCCCTCAGATGTTATCGTGTCTGCTGAACTCATAGTCCAAACAAAAAGTGCAACTTAACTATTGTAGAAATTCAGTCTTTTTTACTCTGCTTCAGACCATTCTCCATTATCATCTATTGCTGTAGGTGATTGGAACATTTTCTAAACTTGTATTAATTTTCCCACAGTGAGACTCATAAATGGAGTGGGCCTGCTAGACCCCAATTATTAGAACAGTTTGTACCTCATAAATTTTAACTATTTTAAAATCCTCTCTTAAGCACTAGACTTAAAAGAGAGGATTTAAAGTTTACATATTTTCCCAGACTATTTTATTTACCTGAGCCAAGATCAACTGTAAGTGAGCAGAATATAACTATCACCTTAACTAAGACCAATATACCCCTGTGTTGAATTTATTCCAAGTCTCTTACATTTCCTGTATTGAGTGGACAATGAGTTAATATTTTATGTAAGTGAAGTCCCGTGTCTCCCACTTTTGGGGGTAAAATTTGGGGAAGTACAACAGAAAGGCCTTTTAAAAAAAATGCCTTAGTATGGAATGGAAATCACCATGGTGCTGCTCTCATTCAGTGAACCTTGGAATTTCCTTATTCTGGATTACCGGTAATTGAAGACTCACAGGCAGGGCATGTCTACACTAGGAATTAAAATCGAAATAATAACTCCTGATATAACAAAAACGAAATAGTGTGTCCCCACTATGGGGAAGCATCAAAATTATTCAGAATTATTTCAAAATAGCATATCCACACCGATTGGAGCTTTTCTTGGATTTAAAGCCCCCAGAAGCCCTCCGGGGAGGGCACCAGTAGGGCAGACATTTCCTGTGGCTGCTTGGTCAGGCAAGCTGCGATGCATGCTTTCAGGGGCTCCTCCCTATATACACGTCTCACACACCACTCAATGATTGGAACATCCCCTACATGGTGGTGGCCTGCTGTATGCTCCACAACATATGTAAAGGCAAGGGGGAACAAGAGGAAGACTTTCCTGCCAGGGTGGGGGACAGAGACTGATTGGCTGGCCAGGGCTTATGAGCAGCCAGACAGCAGTGCCATGAGGAGAGCACTTCTGGGGTTTGTGCTTATCCAGGAGATCTTGCAGGAGAGTTTTTGCCAAGGTCACCTGTGAGACTCTACCCCAGGCCTCTCCACAAGGGGGCCCTGCAATGCTCCTGTGTGCCTTTCCTACCCCTGCCCTCCCTTCCCCCTGAGTTCCCTTCCCACCTTCCCCCTTCCCTGCAAATTAAAAAAGCCTTTTTGTTGAAAAAACAAGACTGTTTATTTGGGGGCTATGCAACAGGGGATGGACTGGGGAAAGAATCTGGAATAGTGGAATAGGAAGGAGGTGAAAGGGGGGCTCAGGGATGGGGCTGGGACTGGTGCCTGCCTTTACCAGGAGTGGATGCTGCCTGAATGTGGGGCATGACCCTATGCCGTGTGCAGCACTACTGTGTGGTTCCATTACCCCAGCCTCCTTCATGGTGGCTTGTCGTGGGAAAGTGTCCCACCACAGAGGCTGGAGAAAGATAGGCCTCTCCAGGAACCTTCTGAGAAGAACCAAGGGGTTCCTGTGTGAGAGTGTCATGGGACTATGTTCTCCAGACTGGTGTTCCATGTGAATCCACATGCACAGGCTGTTGTGTGCCCCCAGGCCATGTAGGCTGAGAGAGGAGCATGTAGCCCCTCACACCCCGCAACCTGCCTCCACGTGTGTATAGGGAAAGTTATAGAACTCACCTGAAATGCCTTCCCCGGGTTCATCCAATGACTGGGAGACATCCTGGGAGGGAGAGGGGACTGGCTCCAGGGTAAGGAGCAGGTCCTGGCATGTGGGCAAGGTTACCTGACCAATCTCCTTCTCTTCCTCATTCTCTGAAACCCCTCTTTCCTGGAGACTAATGCTGAGCATGTCCTGGCCAGACTCAATGATGACAGGGGTGGGGAGATGACCACCTCCCTCCCAGGATGTCATTGAGCTGCTCAAAGCCTCCCCAGAGTGTCCGCTCTGCTCCCTGGCCTTATTATAGGCCTGCCAGAGCTTCTTGATTTTCATCTGACCTGTTCAAGGCTCTGGGTGTGGCCTTTGTCAGCCAGGCTGGCAGTCATCAGGTTGGACACATCAGTGTTGAACTTTCTGGTACGGAGATCCTGGAGGTTGGTCTCCTCGCCCCAGACTGCAATCAGGTCCAGGATCTCTGCACCAGTCCAGGCTGGTGCTCTCCTGCATCCCTTGCCAGTGGTAGCTGAGGGTGCTGCGGGAGTGCTGGCAGCTATGGGGGAATGAGAAGGAATACTGGGTGGTCTGCTTGGTTGCGTGGATGCTCTGCTTTTTATTTTGAAATAAGGGGATTATTCTGAAATAACTCCTTCATGTAGGCCAAAGCACAGAGTCTGAGCACAGGAATATCAATTTGGAGTAAATCCATTAGCTAAAATTATATTAGCAAAGTCAGAATTTGGGCTCAGTAGTCTGCCTTGTTCCTTACTGCAGTATTTTGGATGGACCATCACTTTTATTAGGGAAGTGGCACTTCTGATAGTTTAGCTCTGTCTTTCATCATCCAGGAACAGCTTGACATTTTCATAAACTGTCACTCTCTGCAACTAGGCTGTTTAAGAGTTAAATACTTGGTGTGCCCTGATAATTATTTGGCTCCTTCAGCTAACAGATTTGGATACTTTACACAGTGCCATGGGTTGTGTCTCATCTCAGTCCAGCTTTTACCAATTTGTTAACCTATAGTTATGTTTAAGAAGCTCTATCTATTTAAAACTCGACTATTCTAAAGCTACGTCTACACTGCAGCACTATTTTGGTTTCTCGAAATAGCTATTCTGCATCTTTTGAGAGCGCCCATTACTTAGAAATATAATGGGCTTGCTATTCCAACATCCCTGTAAACCTCATTCCATGAGTCGTAAGTGACATTTCAGAATAGCGATTTATTTCAAAATAAGTGCTGTGTAGACAGTGCCAAATTTTGAAATAAGTTATTTCAAAATTGACTCAAAATAAACTAAGCAATTTGCATAGCTCAAATTGCATACCTTATTCTGAGCTATGAGTGCAATGTAAATGCACCCTAAGTTTCCTAAAATCTATACAGTTATTTGGATGGCCTTGAAATCTGATGTGCCTTAGGATGCTTCAGGGCAAGATAAATGATCCAACTATAGGGCTTCTTGGCCAATGGATTCCTGAGATATAACCTCCAGGAAAAAAGAAAGCTTTCTTAAATTAAAGTTGAGCTATCCTGGTAATGTTTCTTTGAGCACAGATAGAGCTTTAAACCATCACACTGGAAGCACCAATGCTCTGTGCATGGCACCCAGCATTTTTTTTGAGAGAGAGAGAAATTTAAATTAAAGCATTCGAACAAGAGTTTGATTCTCCAGTTAGGCATGTGCCAAGCATTCTAGGCTCACATGCCTAACAGATTATACTGAGAAAGCATAGGAAGAGGAGATAGAACAACTTTTAGCCTTCAAATTTTCACACTAGCTGAATAGCTCAGTTGTAGTGGTGGGGAAAAAAATCATAGTAGTTTTTTTCTTATTGACTTCTAGATGCTAGCTGGTATGGGAGAGGTATTTCAGGGTATAGAAGAAATGTGAAAATTGGGGTAGGAGGGGTTTAGAGCTGCATGGAAAGGAGGAGTAATTATGGAATGGAAGATAAATGAGGAGGATATAGGAGATGGGAAAGCACACTGGGAAAAGGAATGAAGAGGTAAATAAAAAGTTCAAGTATGAAGCAGTTGTTACATTTCACAAGTGTGTTGTCCTACCAGGAGAGTAGGGTAAGTGTTTGAGTTAGGGTAAATGCAGGTACATAGTGGAAGTTCTTTACAGTGAAAGAGGAAAAGTGAAAGTATGCATGGGAAGGGTGTTTTTGGAGCATCTCTGGGTGCATCTACACTGCACCCTTTCTTTGAAATAAGCTATGCAAATTCTGTAGCTTATTTCCAGGTAATTTTGAAATAAAGCACTATTCCAAAATATGTCTCAACCATCATGGAATGAGGGTTACAGGGACACTGGAATAGTACGCCCGTTGTTTCAAAATCTATTTAGAAATAACAGGCTGCTTTAAAGATTCAGAATAGCTATTTTGGGATACTTCCAGTATCCTGAAATAGCTCCACAGTGTAGATGCACTCTTTAAGAAATCAGATTAAAGGATACATAGTTGTATACCTTCACTCCATATTTCACGAGGCATACCGGAACGGTCGACAATGGCTTCTCTGGTCAACCGCACCGTGTCTAGACTGCCGTGCTGTGCCGGATCAGCTGATCGTCAGCACAGCACGGCGGCCATTTTTATTTTAATGAAGCAGGGATTATTTAAATCTCCGCTTCTTTGACTATGCCGAATAAACTATTTTACATGGCTCCGTCGACGGAGCCATGTAGTCTAGACATACCCCTACAGTACGTCTACACAGCAACAAGCATTATTTCAAAATAATTTAGTCCACAGCTACACAGCAGGCAGTTATTTTGAAATAATATTGAAATGCTGTCAAGCTGGAGGACTTTTTACTCTGACTTCTGTAACCCTCATTGTACAAGGAGTAAGGGAAGTTGGAGGAAGAGTGCTCTATTTCAAAATAAGTGCTGTGTAGACACTCCCAAGTTTGAAATAAGCTATTTCTAAATAAGCTATGCAATTGATGTAGCTCAATTTGCATAACTTATTTCAAGTTAAGCCCTGCTGTGTAGATGCACTTTTAGGGTATGTCTACACAGCATTGTTATTTCACTACAAGCCTTTATTTCAAAATAATGTTGAGCTGAAGGACTTCTTACTCTGACTCATGGTAACTCTCATTTCATGAGAAGTAAGAGAACTTGAAGGCAGAGTGTTCTTTCTTCAACTTCCTGCTGTGTAGACAGTGCCAAAATCCGAATTAAGCTATTTTGACTTAAGCTATGCAATTGACATAGCTGAAGTTGCATAGCTTAATTCAACTTTAACCCTGCTGTGTAGATGTACCCCCAGATACTCTTGAAATATGGAAAAATCCTTGATGTATTATATTCAAACCTCTCTCATAAAATAGCAACAATATTCCTATCAAGGTGACCAAAATTGAACACAGTCCTTTTGATGAAGTTTGGACTGAGTGGAATAATAATATTTTGATTTGCAAGATCTCTACTGATGTAGCCAACTACTCAATTTGCTGATTTTACTGCAGTCTTACACTGCTCTAATAGCTTCAAGCACATTTAGACAGTAACCTGAAAGCCTTTTCCCAGACAGTATATTGCATGACTATTCCAAGGAAAACATAATTTTCTCTCTCTTTTGGTTCATTGCACTCAGGCTTATTATTTTACCTTCGGCTATATTAAAATGCATTTTCTATTTAATGGACCAGACATCTAAAAAGATCTGAATCACAAAATAATAACGATAATATCTTAAAACTTTACCAGTGTTAGAAACAGTGCCAGTCCCAAGACCACATAAAAGAAGACAGTACTGCAGTTAGGTTTGTGACCCACTCGGATAAAAACAACCAGCAACAGATGCACCTCAGGGAAACCACAACTTGAGGATGGTAGATGTAGGTGGAGTCCAAAAAAACAATTAGGAAGTTGATATCGCAAGCCCCAAATCCTGGTGACCAAATTTGTAGCAAGAGTAGGCCCATGTGGCAGATGGAAAAGCTGGCACAGATATTATGAGACAAGAAAAAATACATCTGAACATACTTGATATCAGTGAGATGACATGCATAGGGAGTTGCTAGATGGTCCCTGCTGGTAGAATAGACATATTCAGGAGGAGGAAAACATTAAAGTGGTGTTATGGTGGATAATATCACAATTCAAATCCTGCTGGCTTGGAAGCCAGTTAATGACAGAATAACAACAGTTAGGCTTCGAAATAAGACATTTCATGTATGCAATAATCAAAATATATGCCGCTAACAAAGGCAGCCAGTAACAATGAAAAGGATATATTTTTGAGCCAATGCAGCAGGTTCTGGGATGATGTGCCTAACCATGACATCAAGTTGATGATAGACAACTTCAACACAAAAGTTATTAACAACTAACTCTACTTGCTGGGAAGGAATCTTGGGCATAGCGGAAAGGAGGCAGTCTCTTCCAGCAGTAACAGGATTCAAAACATCATGGGTAGGTCTAGACTACATGGCTCCGTTGACGGAGCCATGTAAAATAGTTTAGTCGGCATAGTCAAAGAAGCGGGGATTTAAATAATCCCCGCTTCATTAAAATAAAAATGGCCACCACGCTGTGCCGTTCTTTGATCAGCTGATCCGGCACAGAGCGGCAGTCTAGACGCAGAGCGGTCGACAAGGGAAGCCTTTGTCGATCGTTCCGGTATGCCTTGTGAAACGAGGTTTACCGGAGCAGTCGACAAAGGCTTCCCTTGTCGACCACGCCGCGTCTACGCTGCCGCACTGTGCCGGATCAGCTGATTGTCGGCACAGCGCGGCGGCCATTTTTATTTTAATGAAGCGGGGATTATTTAAATCCCCGCTTCTTTGACTATGCCGACTAAACTATTTTACATGGCTCCATCAACGGAGCCATGTAGTCTAGACATACCCCATGTGGAGATCATCAGACAATGCAACTATCAATCAGATAGGCCCTGTATTTACATCTAAGGGGTGACCATATTCTCTTCAGGATGCCAGAGTCAACAGGGGAGCAGATGCAGGCAACTTAAAGATATTTACAATTTAAACTTAAAGGGATCACAAGAGAGTCAAAAAGAGTGTAAGAGAAATGAAGATGTCTGAGGAAAAAAACAACACAGATCAGATTCCAGATTATGTTTACCAACCATTGCAGTGTTTGACATCACCAAGCTGATGTAAATCTAGAAGATAAGTGGTCATACTGAAAGAAGGAAGTAATGAAGACTGTAGAAGAAACAGTGGTCCTCTGAAGATGATGAAAGAAAGTTACATGGATTACATCTGGAACATGGGCAGCAACTCACAGTCAGAAAGCTCTGAAAGCAAAAAAGATTAGAAAGATGGTATAATCATGGCATTGCCAAAAACAAGTGATATTACTTAGAGCATGAACTGGTAAGGTATTGTACTGCTATCAGTTCCAGAAAAAATACTGGCTACCATTATTCTGGCTATAATGAAGAAGACAAGGGATGACAAATGAACATCCTGGGTTCTATCCAGGTAGATCATGTAGTGGACGGCTATTCATTCTTCGAGAGATTATTGAAAAATCTACTCCTTGGTAAAATCTTAACTTAATCAATTTTATCAAAGTGTTTGATAATTTCGGCAGTGTCCCAGTGAAATATTACTGGAAACTATGGGATGCCAGACAAGCTGGTCAATATAATAAGGAGTTTATATGATGGAAGTAGATGCATAGTAAGATTAGATACAGGCCCAGCTGAGTGATTTGATATTGTGACTGGAGCTATTATCATCAATACTATTTGTATTAGCAATAGACTAGGTGAAGGAGCAGTTAACAAAAGATATTGTGGGCAATGTAAAATGGGTTAGTTAAGATAAGTCACAAGACCTTTTCTTTGCTGGTGACTAGAGCCCTACCAAATTCATGGTCCACTTTGGTCAATTTCATGGTTATAAGATTTTGAAAATAATAAATTCCACAATTTCAGGTATTTCAATCTGAAACTTCATAGTGTAGTAACTGTAGGACTCGTGACTTAAAAAGATGTTAGGGGGAGCAAGGGAGGGGGGTTACAAGGTTATCATAGGGAGGGGGGTTGGTATTGACACCTTTATTTCTGTGCTGCTGCCTACAGAAGTGGGTCCTCAACCAGCAACTGCCACTCTCCAGCTGCCCATCTGTGAAGGCAACAGTTCAGTAGTCAGTGTGGCATAATATGGTATTGCCTCCTAACTCCTGCGCTGCTCCTGGTAGGGTGTTGCCTTCATAGCTGAGCACCTTGGCCAGTTGCTCTCAGGCCACCTAACTCTGAAGGCAAAGCAGAAATATTGGTGGCAGTACTTTAACTCCCTCTTGAAAGCCCCCAAACCTCTTTTTTGGGTAGGGATCTCCAGTTTGAGAAGTCTGAGGAAGCCATGGAAAAACTAGTAAAATACAGTAATAGAAGATACTGAATGTGTTGGCTTTTTCTGGCAATGTGCTGGCATCACTACATCTACCAAATGGCCATCAACAATGGAGGAACTGGATGGCCAATTGTAAGAGTGGCGTAGGAGGAACTGTGGTACATTTTTATATTTTCTTTCCTTCTAAAGGATTCTAAAGTGCTGAAGGAAGAGTATAGTACCCAGCATCCTTTGTGGCTTGAAACCACCTTTATATTCACCTTGTGTTTGCCATTCCTGAGATGATTAAGTACAGCAAAGTTGGACCCCAGAATGAGTTTACTGTTGTGAAGTACCCAGCAGAGACATCAGAACTCAGACAGTTAACTCATTTATTTTCTAGTCCAGACATCACCAGAAGAATTGATAATAAAGCTCAAATTGCAGAAGCACCTATGCAACAGCACTGTGTTTTGATTATATCCTCAGTTACAAGTAAGCTATGTGATTTCTGTCTTTGAAGGCAATAGATTGTAGGAGAAGCTAGACTGTGAAGACAATGTAGTTGTAACTGTGGGCAGAATTTGACTTGAAGAATCTTTATTTCTCGTGATGATGTGCAAGGCATAAAGAACACAGCTTGCTTTTCAGAACTTCTGGTGCAAGCCTGGCTGTTAGCAAAAGGATTTTTTTGATTAAAAGCTGAAAATAAAACATCAAAGAGTGAACCTCATGATGCCAATTTTGCGAAATCACCAGAAAACCAACCAGAATTTTAAATATTCAAAACTTTAAACCTGCTGAACCAAAGTTCTTCAAACTTGATTAATTTTGTAGCTATCCATGAGATTTAAAAATCCCAATCTGAAATGACTGATATTGTGCTGTTATTAAAACAGTATATAAAGAAAATACAACACTTAAAGTCATCAGACCAAGGTTAGGGTCAGGGGTGATGGTTCTTTCTCCTAAGGTTGCATATTCCCTAGTTTCTCTGTATGGAATATGAGGATCATTTCACCCAACTTATTTGCCATTTATTTTTATTTGGAACATCTGGACTAATCACTACTATTCTTATGAAAAGTGTGCCTAGCTATTTCAACATCAGAAGTGCTCTGTATTTGTTTTATATCTCATCTGAAAGATAGTATCATGACTAACTGCCCTGCAGCACATTGCTGGGATATTAATATTGATTCACAAGGAAGGAATATCATATAGTAGATACCAATTTTCCTTCTAAACTTTTCCAGTCTACTGTGGATTTTTTCCATCCACATGCAGAATACATTTTTATGTGCACTGATACATGTGTGAATGTGCACCACAAGAAAAAAACCTATCTGTGGGTACTTTTCTAATTAGCTGGGCAGCATTTGAATCTCTCCTGAGTGGTCACGTAAGCATTTAGTTTGCAGGGAACACTGCTGGGTACCAACACCACTTCCTGGAAGTCTCCCTTGAAGATATTGTCCAGGATAAACCTGCTGGTGATAGTTTCTCAGAACTGACAAAATCGTAGCTCAAGTTGCTGTACTGACTAGTTTGTTTATATGTTATAAAAAATACGAATACATGATCAGTTAGGACTGCCATGTTATTGGGAAATATATGCCTAGAATAGATGCTAGATGTTATATTAAGGTACATGCTGTTTTTTAATTAGAAGTATATGATCAGATGTTGTGTGGAACCAGAACTAACAACATTTCCTGATTCTTCTAGAACAATATTTATGGCAGCTGTGTTATTAAATTATTGCACTCTGTTATGAAAATTATTAAGAGTCTTTGAGAAATGAAGCAACTATCTATATTAAACATTTCTTCTGGACTTGCCTCAGCTGGGGGGGTGGACTAGATGACCTCTCGCCATCCCTTCCAGCCCTACATGTCTATGATTCTGTGATCTCTTTAATATTAGTAACTACTTTAATTAGTATTGTGCTCTTGTGTAATACCATAACCATTTTTTTAGTTCTTTCATATTGTAGATTACTCCCAAGTGCTGTTCACTATCACTTCAGTTATAAGTCATATTTTTCCATAAAATTATATTAAAATTGGCCTATTTTTATTTTTTGATATCTACATTTAAAGGACCCATTGACTTCTGTGAAAGTCTATTGACTTCAATGAGATTACATAGTGTACCAAAAGATAAGAGTTAGTTTTTACTATTTATTATATTATTAAATATTCTTATTAGAGTGGCACCTAAAAATGTTCAGCCTGTTAGACACTGTAAAAACACATAAGATGATGTACTCTGAGGAGCAACCTGTTCAAGAACTAGTTTCATATTATTCCATCTTTTATGGAAACTTTTTTGATGAATTTATAACATTAAGATTCCATTTTTAACAGCATTCTGTCCTGGTCATATAAAATACAGCATTGTTCCCTACAGGTAATTTCAGATCAGTATTAAATACTTGTTTTCTGGATTGGTAGTGATTTTTTTTAGTGCTGGTTTTCCCTTTTCCTATGAATAGGGAATCAATTCATCACTATATCCCTGAGCTATCTTCCAGTTACAAGGTGTTTGGTATGTGTTATATACAGGGTCTTGTCTACAGTAGGGAATTTTATAAATACACACAAATTCCCATATCAGCTAACACTGTTGAAATCCTTAGTAAAGTAAAGTAAGATCAGGTCTAGCTTCCAGTGTATTTATCACCATGTTAACTAATTGTTATTGGCACTAGCCTCATGCCGTTCTTCTGTTCAGCTGAGTGTAGAACTACTAACACAGATATGTATGTGATCTTCAGTGCCCCTATATTCACACACTATACACTATTGCAAAGATATTTGTACAAAATATACCATATGGGACGTAATTTGAAAACTAATCCAAATTATATATTCTTTTGGATATTACGTTTTGAACACTGTAAAAGACAAAAGCAAAACAGACTTTTCCAGACAAAGAAGAATTCTTGGCTGACATTCACCTTCTTGAGAGGTAAGTCATCTTCAGTTACTGAAGCCTGTTGTGGAATAACATCTAGTGAACTCTTTAGAGTGGCTTATAACCATGACTGCCTACATTACAGCTGACCGTCAAAAGCAGAACAGGCACCCCTTAGCAGTGGTATGTTCTATATTACATTTCATCAACTCAGTACAATTGCGAACTCCCACATTACAATAATAGTCCCTTTAGATAGTCTATCTTGCCACCGGACAAACTGGAATATGTGCTAAAGGGTCACTTTCACCACACTTCACAAATATTCTAAGTTATTCCCTGTCCCAAGAGATCAGTCACTCAGGGTATGTCTACACTGCATTCCTCTTTCGAGAGGAATGCAAATGCAGCCAAGCAAAATTGCAAATGAAGCGCGGATTTGAATTTCCTGCTCTTCATTTGCATAATCGTGTCCGGCCACTATTTCAAAATATTCTATTTCTAAATAAAAACTGCTGTGTAGATGTGGTTATTTCGAGAACAAACCCTTCTTTCAAAATAAACTTTACTCCTTATAAAATGAAGTTTAATGGTTATTTCAAAAGGAGGGTTTATTCTCGAAATAACCATATCTACACAGCATTTTTTATTTTGAAATAGGGTATTTTGAAATAGCGGCAGGACGCGATTATTTAAATGAAGCGTCACTTAGTTTGAGTTATATTCTAGACCTCACCAAAAAATGCTATCAGTCCACTCTATAGTAAACTAATTAAAGGTTTATTAGCTAAGAAAAAGAAATGAAATCAATTTAGAGGTTGAAACAGGTAAAATATATGTACAGGTAAATCATACTCTATAAGTGCAAATGTTAGCAGAGATCTGAAGTTTCCCAAAAGTCTCTGAGAGCTACCCAGCATTACTCTGGGGAGCTCAGTCTTCCCACTCAATTATTCAGAGTCCAAAACAATCCAGAGATAAAGGTTCTTTCCTTAGCTCATACTTACAGCTTATTCTTACAGAAAACAAGCTGATAGGGTCATTACCAATGTGGGCTCTTTTTCCGAATGGTGGAGAGAGAGGAGCACATTTAGCATCTTTGATCTCTGATCCTCACATTTGACTTCAAATGCACAAAAATTAGTACTTTCCTGTTAAAGTTCTTCATTTATATTACACAAGACTTCCTTCTCATTTGATGGGTTGGTTAGTTACAGTTGTGTGTATAGTGCAAATGTTTGCTGTTACATTACAACAGGATACAGATAAGTGAAAACAATGCATGTAACATCCCATTATTTCCAGTAAATTTAAACACCAAATATATTCTTATACACTTAACAGCCATGTTAATCTATACTAATACACAGATGAATCAGCTTGGCTTTCAGCTATTCATTTCTAAGCATTCAGTGGCTTTGGCATGCTCTGGCACCTGGTTTGTTAATGTTCAGAGCTACCTGTTAGAAATATTTTACTTACTAGCAAACAGTTGAGAGCACTTCACCTCACAGACAAACCTGATACAGATAATGGGAACAATTGGGAAGGAGATACCATGATGAGAGGATGGGGAGATTTGGAAGCTCCCTCATCAAGTGTCCAGTATTCAGGCTCAGTCCCAGGGTGTCATAAGAAACTGTGGTGTCTCTCAAGGAGGGTGATTTAGATGCATCTTTATATACCATATTATTCTGGGGACCTACTAGGCAAGGCCTTGAGGGTGTGTCCTTGGTAGGTAGATCCGAGGGGTGGGAGAAAGAAGTCCATTGGAGTTACTAATGTCTCACCCATTCTGACAAGTAGGGAACCCTGCCCTGTATGTTCCTCTGAGTAATGCCAGGTGTAGTAGGAGATGGGTTGCTTCCCTTCCCACCAAGATAACTTAGGGTTGGGTGGAGTCCCAATATATAATTCCCCTCCCCCAACCCTGTTACATAAGTAATAGTACACCACATGGTCACAGTTTAAGAAAGAACAAAGATGTAAATTGAAATCAATTTAGAATAGGCAAATGTGCCCAAGATGACTGATCCCAAAGTCAGAGTACAAAAAGTCAGTGGTCTCTTTGTAGAATACATATAACAAAGTGCAGACTTATATTCTCCAGACCAGACTTCTTATAAGGGAGTAAAACATGCAAAGAGGATGTGGCTTATGTTTTCCTTTTTCCATCACTCTTTTTCTCCGAAAGAGATTTGTTTAAAATCAAAGAAAGGACCATTGCTAACTGAAAGGGTGAGCAATCAAAAAAAGCTATACATTGGATTTGGTCTACTTACATTTCAAAAGGAATCAAAATGAAGTAATCACATCCAATAAACAAAGAAGGTGGAAGAGATATGAATATTAAAAAACAGTAACTCCATTTCTTCTACAATGTGTTGTGGCTTTTTCTTGCATGATTAGGCTGTAGAAAAGGGTGGGCAGACTGGATTAGTTATAACAGACCTAGCCCAAACCTTCATCAATTCTATAAACCAAACCCCTTTTGGAAGTCTTTAAAAATGTTTGACTCACTTCAAATATTTGACATTGAACTCCAAAATTAAATTAAAAAGGAAGAGGACCGTCCACTTATGTTCTAGCCATTAAGGTTCTATAGAAAGCAAACTGTA
Organism: Rafetus swinhoei; assembly: GCA_019425775.1. Lineage (NCBI taxonomy): Eukaryota > Metazoa > Chordata > Testudines > Trionychidae > Rafetus > Rafetus swinhoei. The sequence continues at coordinate 66,263,687 of CM033427.1, forward strand.
AGAAAGCCCCAGAGTCTTTGTAAATTTGGGAACAAATGATCAGGCTCTGCACCAGAGAAGAGAGTTGTTATCTGACTGCTCTCCAGGAAACCATATTGGGCAGGGATGACCATTTCTCCACAGCAAAGAGCAGGAGGAGAGGGAAGGACGTAATATAATCTATTTCTCTTCATCTTCTTCTATCATGTCACTATATTTTACTTTGTTTCCTTTGTGTTTTTACTATTTGGATCTATTTTTGGACATGTGATGATTTAAAATGTGTACTTATTATGTTATCCTCAATGGCCTGTAGATAAGAATTTATATTAATAAACTAAATGGTCTATATCACTGTGATGGGGAGTCTGCCCCACACAGGAGTAGAAAGAGTTGACCTCAGCCAGCAGCAGAGCAGGTGAGTCCTCTGTGCAGCCCAGGGAGTCTGCATGAGTCATAGACAATCAGGGAAGAGTTGCAGGGAGCAACCAAACTTGGCAGAGCAGGCTTGGATAAGAGAAGTGTCAGAGCAAAACAGGCGCAGTCACTGCTGAGAGGTCACAGAATGAGGACTGCGTCTTTAGTAAACAGAGAAATCTGCAACACCTTGGACAGAGTGCCTGCTAGCAGGGATCAGGGATATCAGAGGGAAGTCCTGAGACTAGGTCGTTGCATGCCCTGAGGCAAGATGTTGGGGGCCCAGGGAGAAACATCAGCATGATGAGAAGTTAGACTCACAGCAAGAGGCTGCTGTCTATACAGTCACTGGGTTGAGACCCAGAATAGTGGGTGGGCTCTGCTCTCCCCTCTCAACTTACCAGTGCAGAAGCATTGTCTATCTACAGTATTTGTATCTGTGCCGAGCTACATGCCACTATAGTTATAGAGAGAGAGAGCCAAAAACTGGGGTTCCCAGAAGCAGTGCACACTTTTGAAATTTGAGACTTAACTCCACACGCCTTTCGTAGCACAGCTGTTTAATTGTTGTTATTGCATTTGTCTTATGTAACATATCTCTGTTAACTCTGTGGCAGTTACAGCAGCCTAAAAAAAAACAACAAATAAAGACTAAGATTGGAAAGACATAAACCAGACTAAATGCTAGCCATCCAGCACACTCTTTAACAATGAATACAGAATGAATAACAGTCTGGCTTATTTCTGTTTGCTCTAAATAAAATGGAAAATCTCCTTCTAATTATTAGTTAATCGCTTGCTGTTTCCAGTGTCAATACCACAGGAATTTGTTCTCCTGGGTTTTACTTTTTCAGCTATTACTTCTGGTCTGCTGAAGCTGAGTTCACCTCGTCTTGAAGTAAATGATTCAGGTAGGAGGAGGTCACTAAATCCTGACACAAATATCTCCAGACAGCTCTCTCTGAAATAAGATCAATTTAACAACTGTGAATTGATTTATATAATGACCTAAGGAAAGATACTGGATCTTTCAATTAAGTGGGGATGTAAAAGAAAATAGACAACGTCTAGGATAGCTGTATATCCTCACATAGCTTCATCCGCACCTGCCTTCCTTGTGCAGGTGACAGAAAAAATTCTGCTTACCACAGATAAGTCTAACTCTGGCAATCCCCTATATCTGTCCCTTGCTGCTCACAGCATGTTTTCCAGAGTGCAGATGAGGCTGCAATTTTTCAGTGTGGTTGTGATACACAAAGGAAGAAGGGAACCGTAAATCAAATAAATGGCAGCTAATCAAACTTTTGCAAGGGAACACCAGAAATAAGAGCCTTACTTAGGATTTTTTTTTTATGACAGAGAAAGCTTCTGTCTCCTGCTGCATAATCTCACATATTGTCCAGCATAATGAGATTTGAGGATAAAATATGACTTTAGTACTGTAACCTTGAAGTCTAACATGAATGTGGGGAAGGGGGAAGCAGTTACTTATTTAAGCAAACTTTCCAATATGCACAATTATTCTTGGACCCAGTTCAGTTTGTTATCTAGTCCATCACAAGATACCTGTATTTTAAAATTCTTATTAAAGGCTTTACTTTTGAAAGATGGAAGTTATCACTTTTCTGTAGGGGAAAAAATATGAGGGGTATTGTATGAGAATACGACTGTGTGTTTGTGTGTCAGAGAAAATCAGAATCACTTTAATACTTGTGAAAGGAGAAATATTGAAAGACCTAGACACCACAGTCTTCTTTTTAATCCACATAACGAGTTCAGTGGAGGCACTCTCAGTGAAAGCTTCCCTGTGCAGTTTGCTTGTGAGCTTTACTGCTGACATAGAAGAACTGTGGGGATGGCCTGCTTAACCCCAACAAAAGAATCCTAACAAAAATTCCAGTTGTGGGGATGGATTTTGTGATGTGAAAACCAGTAACTCATTTCAAACAGGCCACCAAAGAGCCATCCTAATTACTTTTAGCTGCTATTGATTTGAGCTGAATTTGAACTAGTGACCTAAAGATGAAAGACTGTGTCCCATGACTGCTTCCCCCCACACACCTTAGCCATTGAGGTTCCTAGATTTATAAAAACTACTTCTGACTCTTTCCGAGTGTGTGTTTGAATCCCAGCCACACTTCCACAAGGCAAGCATGCTAGAAATAGGTTTTTATATATGGGAGTCTCTACATCATCACATATTATTTAATCCATCCAAACACTATTAATTTGTACTAGAGATTACTTCTGCATCCAGGTGCTTGTATCCAGGTAGCAAATGCTCTATTTTTTTAATGAATTGATGTCCATCCTTTATTGGCTTTGTCCAAATGGAAACAAAATGACATACTTTCTTCCAATTTTTTTTCTTTTTTAACGTGTTTACAATATTTCCATAGTGGTTGTGGTTGTGGTTCCTTAGGCTCAGGGTAGCTGTCAATCAACTTCACCCGTTTTATCCACACTCAGCATGGGCTCAGTTGAGTTCATTAGAATATCTGGCCTGTGGACTGCATGCCACTCCATGTATGGTGTGCATACAAAAGCGGAAAAGCATGCTGCAAGTACTTCCAGGAGTAGTATCCTGCAAGCAAGAAAAGGCAACAATTCTAGTGACCTAACTCAGAATTAGGGCTTGTGAAAATTGGAATCCCATGGAACTGCAACAGCCAAAGCCACAGAGCTTTCTGGTTTTTGCTGACTCAGATCCTATAAGTATAATTTATAGCACCCAAATATAACTGAATTGAGGTCCTATATGCTATTAATAATTCTGCATATTCTACGCAACTATCCATAAAATCACCCACACAACATTCACAAAGTATAATTCATCCAGGCATCCTGAACAGTTTGATTGAAGCCAGATGGTAACTTACAAAATTTGGAGCATCATTAAGAAATAGGGTTTTTTTCCCTGATGATGATTAGACAAATAATATAGTATGTGTTTCAAGCACCTGTTATTAGTGCCACAATTAGGTTTTCTATTAGAGGGTACAAAATGAACAAAAAGCCCTAGTTTATTGTTTCATTATAACTAAATGGTCCTTTGTGAATTGTAATCTAGTCTGATTTTAATTTCCAGCACCATATCATAGAAAGTTTCAACTGCTGTGGCAATTAACACCATGGTCATTTTTTTTTTTTTTTTTTTGGTCTCTATTTGTTTTCAAATAATCATTTACGCATTTTAGTTTTAGTCCAACTATCTGGGACAATTTCCCCTAATATTTATTTTCCCATAACGTGAAGCCGAAAAACAGAGGGACTCTTGTCTTCATAAGGCTGTGACTCAGACTTTTCTGGTCAGATTGGGTGTGGTCATAAAGGATTCAATTATGTTTGCATTTGAGGATCCTTTTCCTGCTTTTTAATGCCAAACCCATCATTCAGAGTAACATTCTTAATCACTAATCAATCATTCATTCAGCATGTGGTTGTGAGGCCCTAGAATTTCTCCCAAGACTCCAGGTTTGCCATGCCACAGCAGCTGCAGAAGAATACATCACATAGCACGTCCATTCCTTTTGCCTCTATCCCATCCTGAATGCCCAATGAGGATCAGAAAAGTTTTGATCAAAAGTTTTTGTTTTACTTCTGTGGTTTTTCAGGCCCTTGTATTGCATTCATCTTGTGCCTGACAAGCCACACAATAAGTTTGGCTACGTCTACACTACAAGTTTTTTGCGCAAAACCAGCGTCCACACCTCAAATGAGCTCTTAAGCAATTAAATGGGCAGCTAAATTGCAGATCAGAGGGCTTTTTCTGCCATAGGTAAACCTCCTTTTCTGAGGCATAACTGCTTTTAGTGCTACAGCTATTGCGCAAGAAGGCAAGTGTGGACACTCCAGAGGGGTTTCTTGTACAAGAAACCCCTCTGGGAAGAAAGGAGCTCTGATGGCCATTCAGTCCATGCAGTGTGGACGCTCTCTTATGCAAAAGCACATGGCTTTTGCGATGTGCTTTGAGGTGTGGATGTGCTCTTGAGCAAGAAGTTTTTGCACAAAAATTCTTGCACAAGAAGCATGTAGTGTAAATGTAGCCTTCCCAAGGTCACAACACACTGGAGGACAACATGCAAAACCACAGAAAACATGCACTCAGTGATGCATCACTAGTTTTCATCTCTGCCTAGTCCAATGTACCACAAAGATGTAATTCATGAATTTTGGTCTCATCTCTGGCAGAATAGAACACTAACCTCTTTATGAATTGTATGACTTCACTGAAGAGTTAGTGCAAGTTATCTGCACTTAAGTAACTTGAGAGGAGTTAACTCAACTAGAATGAGAGCTGCATTGCAAAACAGTACTTAAGATTCACAGTGAGATTATATTAGAAGCACGGGGTGATTCTATTAACAATACAGCTGGGCAGGTGCTGGAAATTCTACAAGAAATTCTGTGATTTCATTTTTCTCCATTCCGAAGTGAAACATAAAAACACAACAAAAAGTTTGAAATTTCCAACAAAACAAACAAGCATTTTGTTTGTTGTTTGTTGAAACTTTCTGGTTGGATAAACTCTAAAAGTTGCATGCCATTGTCAACTTTTTTAAAATGTGACATTACAATGGTTTAGGTGCTATCAAATAAAGTCATTTCAAAATGGAAAACTGAAAGTTCTATCTGCCTTGTCTAATGGAAAAATGCTCCACTGCAAAATTTTCATTGCAAGATAATTAGCAGAACAGACTAGCTGTGCCTACTCCGTTATTAGCTGCAGCATCAACCCACAGCTCCTGACAATCCAGATAGCTTGATTTTAAAGGACAACTTAACTCAAATTAGATATTTTTGTGTGCACATGAGTTAAGAGACTTAAATTAGTCCCTGAGCTAACATTGCAGTGAAGAGAAGCCCTAATGAACTATTTTAAGATATATAAAAAATCCAGAGATCAGTTCTTCCCTGATTCATACTCCCTATTCCATGCATGGATTACTGCAAGGCAGTAATTAGGGCAGATCCATCCCACATGTACATTTGCCATGTGACTTACTCCCAGCAGTTGCCTGAAGATCAGAAGCATAGAAAGGAAACTTGATGTATCATTCATTTAGCTGGGTCAAACTGACTCATTCATCTATTTAATAAACCATGAAATGATAAGAAAAATCTAATCCTGGTTATTTTCCCCTATTTTCTCTTAAATGAACTTGAATTATACTGAAATATTACAGGTTTTAAAACCTTCTGAAGCAAATAGTGGCTTCCAAAGACACAATTTTTAAACATTTGCAAAATAAGACATATATGATTTTAATATAACATTCTGAGAGGAGAGCTCTCAGTTATAGAAAGAGGAGCTCTAATTGGCCTTGATTTCTGAAATCTGAAACAGGTTTCAGACTCTCACTGTATTCTAAAATGAATGGGACTTGCTCCTGCTTTATCTGAAGTCAAGGCCATTTTTGTATTGACTTCAGCTTTATTTTTCTCTTTAAAAAAGAAATAAATAAAAGAGGAAATAGAATGTAACATTTTCTTCCTTTTCTCCCCCCATGAACTAGCATAGTTTTTGTAAGCTGTGAGTCTGTCACCTGGGAACAAATATCTGGTTTGCAGAACCTCTTTGTTCTTGAAGAGCTATTGAAAAAGGAATTTTACTATTTATATACAGCCTGTTCATTTTTAAATGATCTTTTTATGGGTAATGGAGGCATTTCAACTGTAGATCTCTTTTGGCCTTGAGCTGAACAATACACCTGGAATTACATTATTATTATTAATTTTATTTATTACAAAGTATAGCACCTTTCTTTAGGGGACTTTTGCTTAATTGAGGCCCACACATCTCCAGGAAAATTATATTTTATTTTGTATTCTGAGAACACTCTGTATTCGCAGTGCTGAAAATAAAATCTTTATGAATAGAGCAGTTCGTATTCAATTCATCTTTTGGTCTCTGACCTTATTCTCCAATTCTTTCAATGGGTGTAAGGGAGAAGATGCAGGAGAAGGATGCATAGATAGAGTGCACGTTATCAAGCATAATTTCATTTAAAACTAAAGCAGGCCCAATTCCATCTCATTTATCCAAGGAATGCTTGTTTAACTCTAGATGAAACCCTGAGTTGAACAAGAGAGTGAAGCATTTTTCCAAACTTGGCTTGCTGAAGTCAGGGTTATGCAATGAAAAAGTGTACTTAAGACATGTTCATAACAGTGGAACAGGAAGAGACACTGAAGGAGAGTTGAACAATAAAATGAAGGGAGGTTTGATGCCAGACAAAATGACAAAGCTGTTGAAAACAGAATCTCTGAAAACATCAAAACAGGTTGGGCTGACCTTTTTACTGAAATTTTCTCCAGTAAAAATTTGCATTGTTTTTATATTTAACTTTTTTCTCCAGTACCAACAAATGCAATAACTTTAGAGATTTTAGGCTAAATTTGAAAATTAAAGTTAATTATTGTGATGGAGCAGCTGTGTTCACTGGCTGGCAAAGAATTAATAGCAGTGTTTGGAGCAGCTGCTCAGAATCCAACCAATCCCAGCCAGTCTGGGAATTTAAGAGGAGCTTAGTTTCTCCCTAGAGCTTGAGGGAGGAAAACTTGCTGCCTGTAAAAAGGAGTACCTGGAACAGAGCAGGGTCAGGAAGAAAGCAGAGTTTCACCTTGGCTACCTTCCAGACTGAGGCTTTGATACATGGGCCACATAGGTTCTGGAGCTATGGGGAAGTAGCCTAGGGAGAGTGGATAGCAGCAGCTGGGAAGGAGAGGCAGTGAGTGGCTGCCAACTATAGGGACCCTACGTTGGGAACTAGAGTAGCGGGCCAGCCTACTCCCATCCCTTTGCCCCACAGGCTGCTAAAGAAAGTGGCCAGCTACATAATTACAGTTTGACCCTGAGTGAAGGCTGGACTAGGGACTGCAGTTTGCCTCGGTTGCAAGAGGCTGGGTGAAGGACTGCTGATTCCCCTGGAAGTAAGGGGAGTTGGAGAAGAGCCGGGGGGGCTAAGTACTGAAGAGAACATGATTTGTGTGACACAGGTCTCCGCTGAGAGTGGAGAAAGAGAGATGGAGTGAGACACCACAAAAGGAGGGAGCTCTGCTGATGGACAGAGCTAATTCCCAGAATAACCAGCAGGTGGCATCATTTTGATCAGTTCAACTCACAATTATGTAGCAAAATTAATATAATGGCAAGCAGAGATAGTATGAAACAAAAACAAGTTAGAAGTATTTTTTCAGCTCTTTCACTGCTGGGAGCAGAGCCTGAATACAGGTGCTGGTGAGAATTAAAGGACTTGCTGCTACACTGAAATCTGAAGTTATTTTTTAATTCAAAAGAGTGATGGCTCCCTTGCAGACAGGTGCTAATAATCCTTAACCTTTAGCTTTCACCCTGTCTTCCTCTTCTTCCTTTGCTTTAAGGATAGATGATGATAATGCTGTTGCTCTACCATGTACTATGCTGTGCCCAGCTGCTGATTAGTTTTGCTTTCGACCTAATGCCTACTGAAAAATAAAAATAGAATTGAGTTCAAGCTTTTGTTTCAGAGGTGAAACACTAGAATTTCTGCCACTCACCTACTCAGTCCATTGTTTTTCCACCAGAGGCTCTTGTGCCAACTGCCTGTGGAACTGGGTTTTAGAAATTTTAGGCTACCCTTATAAAGTAAACAACTATTTTCTGAAGTTCAAATCCCCAAATTGCAATATGATTATACTGCCATATTTTGCACTCTTATTGCAGAATATTGCACTAATTTTTAACAGTGTGCCTGTGCTGTTCTTGATTTTGTTTTTGTTTTTGTTTTTTGAGGTTACATAGCAAATATGAGAACAGCACTGAATATTACCATAAATATGCAATAGAAAACTCATATTTCCAGATGGAGGAAAGAGGTTTATGATTTAGCTTATATGGATCAGTAACAGAATGTGGTAAGGGGGGCAAGTTTAGAAAACTTACAGATTGTTAGAGTGACATGGAAAGAGACAATCTGTGCTGCATACTTGTATTATTATTACAAGAATGTGTAAAGAATATTTCAGTGCAGTATTGGGTCATATTTTCCTTGGTGTAGAGAAAAGGCAAAAACATTTCCAAAGAGTAAGAATTAATTGCCATAGAGCATCACAGCTATCAAAGGAGAGAGGTGTAGAAGAGAGAGCCTGAATGCTATAATATTGATGTTGAAAATTAATAAGATGCTTGGATAAAAGGAAGCATAATATAAATCTTTCAGACTGAGGTTAGGCTTGTCTTTTATAAATGCCTAGTAAGAGCAAGTTCCTACTGCAATTCAGAATATCCTGCCCCAGCTCCTTTTGAGCTTCTTCTTTGGGAACAGTCAACTTTAAATGTTATGGAGAAATGCAAGGGTGTGGAGAAGATGGTTTCTAAAGTAGCTGCCTTATCTTTTAGTTGGTACCTTGAATTTCTTCCATAAGTTCTAGTGCAGGGTACAGACTGGAAGTGCAATGGGTTTGCAGATACACCATGCCCAAAAGGAAACCCTTGTTATGCACAATGCTGGGCAAATAATGTGCAAACCATTCCATGAATATTTATTCAACTAAAAAAATGGATGTTTTCTGGCTGTGTTCCTGTCTCTTTTCTTCATTTTCTCCAGGTATTTTAAGCAAACAATGTATTACAAATATTTTCAGACATAGTTATGGTTAGGTGAGTTTTAGAGTATATTTGTGGAAAGCAAATTGTGAACTTATAAATATAAGGATTTGCATCAGAAATCTACAAGTTACCTCAGTCATCCAGGTAATATAAGCAGTATTAGGTGATCTATATGTCAAACTAAAGTAAATAATGGCATTAAACTATTTAGTAAAATGACTTTACAGACCAAGAATTATTCTTGGAATTTTTTGAAAAGTATTTCTGAATAATACATGAATTAAAGAAGATGGTGACCTGCTTGTAGATGATTTATAAACTCAAATAGAAGCCAAATTTGTCTAATGAATTATTCATTCACTATTGTTCAGGTTGGACCTCCTTAGTCTGACACACTCAGGAAGTGACAGGCCCTGAATGAAAGCTTGCTAGAGCAGGAGAGGTCAATTCCGGCCTCTCTGCTGACAGACTTTGGCTCTCCTGAGGTCCATCAGCAGGTCTGGTCATTCTTCCCTCTGGGCTCCACATGCTGTGCCCAGCTCCACTGTCAGTCAGGCAGCTGTTTAGCTCTGCTGCCCACCCCACCTCACCTCACCTCACCTCTGGCTGCTGGCCAGACTCTGCTGGTGTCTCCAGGCCTCTGGCTCTGACCATTGTACTGCCTGCCTCCAGGCCACTGGCACTGACTAGATTCCACTGCTGATCCGGCCCCCACCACTGAATTTCACTGTCCACAGCCAGGCTTTGCTTTCGGTTCTGACCCTGACTGCCGTCCCCTCAGCTGGGCTCCACTTCTGGCTCTGGGTTCTGTGTCCCAAGCCTGGCTCCACTACCATCCACAGCACTGGGCTTCTGGCTCCTACCGCCCCTTCCCCCCCGTACCCCCAGTCCTAATCCCAGCTGCCAGGACTCTCTTGTCTAACCACACCTCTCCCCACAAAAGATAACAGGAACACACTTGCCCCTCTAAAGATAAGGTCAGGATGACAGTGTGATGGACAGAAACATTTTGATCAAACCAACAAATACAGATAATGGGTGGGAGCAGTAACTAACTATGCTAGAGGAGTATAATAACTTGTTTGTATTGGTGAATAAAGTGGTGTCTTTGGCCAGCTTCAGGGACAGTGGAAAGTCCTTATCTTTGCCTGAGCTAAGTCCATTGCCATGGGCATACAAACAGTTGTTGCATGTATTGAGCAATAATATTGTACTTCATCAACAATAAACCTGACCAAGTTGCTATTAAGAGGTCTATGGCTTCTGGGCAGTTCATTCAGAGTCTGCTACATGGGCTATCTGGCCAGAGCCAGCGTAGCACCTAGAGAGAACACACACACAGAGCCAGTATCTGAAGACAACTTTAAATTAGTGACTCTTCACTAATACACACTAGCTAAAAAACTCCATGTGGTCATCACACACATTTCTGTTTAGCCCCACTTGTAGTAGCAATGGCATGGAAGAGTGTGGCGAAGTCTGCAACATTTTGAAAAGCTGATTGAAAGCTGGCTTTTTCTGGCTACTGTTCCAGAAGTAGGGATAGATTCTGTAGTACCCTGAGATTTTGGGACAAATGCCCTCAGATATGTGAAGTTCCTGAAACTTCTTCAAATATGACAATCAGCATCACATTTCTCTTACCCAGAATGAGTTTAACTAACTGGCTTTCAAACATATCCTTATCTCTGCTAGTCAATGGGGGGGAAAGGAAAATTTTAGATGAAATGAAAAGCATGCATAGGTCTGTCTGTTAGCAGTACATTGTTATAGTAGAAGCTTAAACGCCTTTGTGTACATGTATAACAATAGGAGTACTAAGACTCAGCCCTGTGAGATGGAACAATTAAGATCTTAGAGACAGAAAAATGAAACATACAAAAATGCCCCCCTAGGAAACATTTTCAACAGTAACAAATAGAACAACATTGAAGTGATTCCAGCTACACCTTTCAGGTCTTACAGTTTGTGTAAGCAGCACCTTATGGATAATGGAAAATTGAGCAGCTGTCTATAGAGTATGAGGAGGGAGTTAAGCACTTGCACAACTTGGTATCTAAAATGTGGTGACATTTCAGATGCTACTGAAGTTATCCAGGCACCACCTTCTGAGTTATCTTTCCTAGTAAAAAGAAGTTAGAAACCACATGCTCCTACACAAGGGCTTTAATGTCAATAGAGTATCTTGAACAAAGACGGCATCAGAACTTGTTAGAAATTTATTAGAAGCCTGTCTTACTTTATACAGGAATTAAAATCCTTGATGACAATGGTCTCAGACATTTCCCAATGGCTTTCTCCAGCCACAAGGGGAATTTCTTTAATACACTTCTATGTGGTAGCTAGAATGTGTGTGGGGGTGGGGGCGGGGGCGGGAGAGGACAATTATAAACCATATTCCAAATGAACTTTTCCATTAGAACATTGTCTCTCCAGTAATGTTAAATCAGTATACGGAGAAATTGTTGGTATGGTTCTCACCTTTCACAGAACAATTAAGTACTTAAAGAATACTACATCAATGCAAATCATCTGATAATCTGCCTTTTTATGAGGTTCAAACTCATTGTTATCAGGTGCAAATAAGGGTACCTTCTTCAAGGTGAATTATTGCTGTATTTTTAGAGCACTTGTTGATACACTAGATCACATCTCAATGGATTTTAGAATATAGAAAAATTAAAGAATATATTTTTCATTACATAAACCTAGAAAATGCACAATGCGTTAAAATCTTCTAAACAAGACAAACTATTATTAATGAATAAAACAAAGGAATTCAGTTATAACATTATCTGTGGACAACAGGATACAAGTCTTTCATTTTGTTTAAAAGATGACATTTTAATAAATCAAATATTAATGTATAAAATAATACAATGTCATTCTTTCTGAGTTACTGTGAATTTTTTTTTCATAAAATGGCATGCACTTAACAATCTTCTACTGTTCACTTAAAAACAACTAATAGAATATTCATATCAGTAGCTCCCTGAGCACACTTTCAAATGATTTTTCTTGGCTAATTGTGAAGTTAAATCCATTCAAAATCAGTAAATGTCAAAGCCAAGACCTAAGAGGCTTATAATGACAATTGTGTCTTACAAGGACTAAAAATAAAAACCTTCTTCAAAAAAGCGTGTTTTTGGTTTTATTAGAAAATTGTAAAATACTTTCCCAACATTTAAAATTTCTGATATTGAGAAAATTAGTGTAATCCAAAGAGAAGCAAATTTCCTTGTATAAATATTCTCTTTAAAATTATTTGTATATAGTGGAAAGGACGAAGATCAGCAGATGAGCATGGTGTGGTATGATGCGACTGCATCTTCCTAAAGAATTCCTCATTCCTCATTTAAATAGGATGAGAAGAAGGGAAGATGTTCATGCTCACTAAAATATGGCCAGTTTCTGAGAGAAGGAAGGAGTGGAAAGCTCATGGTCTGGAAGTGGAAAGCACTGGAGCTAAGCCTCTCCTTGCACCTCAAAGTGCATATATGAGTGTGCCTTCACTGATCCCTATTGACTAGCAAGATGAGTCTCATATTCCACACTCTCAGGCATCATGAGATCATTTTGCTGCTGTTAGTGTCCTGCCCTCCCTCTTGATAGATGAATGTAAAGCTGGATTTCTAGAAATACATGGATCTAATGATCTCCTGGGGATCAGGAAATATATTTTTACCATGGGGGCAAACTAGCAGATGTCTGCTGGGTTTTTTACCTTCTTATAACATTATAGAGGCACAGGTCAGATTACAAACTATAAGAACAGGCAGTTTACTATTATGAGATAATAAAGGAATTAGTGTCCTGTGAAGTAATATGCTAAAAGGCCCAGCTTCCAGAGGTAAAAGAGACCTGGGATATGGCTGGAAGACATTTTTGCTGTCAGAAGGGGAGAACTGAAGTCTTCATAGATTGAGGTCCCCCTCTGACTGTTACTTGCATCTCCTTTGCTGAGGAAGAGTTAGGATTCAGATGTGAGCTGAAACCTGTGGGTAGGCTGAGGAGGATTTATTTCAGTTATTGGTTATATCAGGGGTATGCAATGAATGTGCCCATGGGCCAGATGCAGTTTGCCAGGGCTAGCCTCTTGCAAACTGCCACATGCTTTATTTATTTACCTGTGTGTCTGCAAAAAAATGAGGAGTATAGGATCTTTCAAAACGGGGCATTTCTGTAAAAAATGCCCCGTCTAAACTGCTGGGATTTTTTTTCCGAAAAGCCCTGTTTCGAAAAAAGTGGTGGCCGCCATTATGCAAATGAAGCACGGGATATTTAAATCCTGGCTTCATTTGCACTTTCGATAGGTCTAATTTACATCCCTCTGCCGACAGAGGGGTGAAGTTTAGATGTAGCCCCAATGTGCCACGCACCCCTGGCAGAGGGAGGGAGCCATCAGCTGCTACTTTGAACAGCAAATGACTTTGCACACTCCCCCGCTTCCAGGTCTTGATTGGTCTGGGGGCAGGAGAGCGGCAAGGTGGGCTGAATCAAATGGCTTGTCAGACTGGATCTGTCCCATGGGCCATATCTGGCCCACCTCTGGTTAAGAGTGTAGGTGCTATTTTCCAAAAAGGGTTTAGGCACTTATGACCCTAATTGTTACATAGGCACTTTTGAAAGTTTTGTCTTTCATCACATAATTTAAAAAATGATTTATTAGTATTTTAGCTAACGAGAGCATCCCAATCACTTTCTTTGTTTTGTGTAGTGATGTTTGTCATTTATAACTATTTGGAAAATGGCTAATTACTTATGAATAAATTCAGAAGTTCTGAAAACTTCATGAATTTTAGCCAGATGAGTATTTTTGGAAATGCATTTTTCAGTATTCATTATTCATTTGTTACATATGTTCAGAAATTTTCAATCATCCAATCAAGGATTAGTAAAAAAATCTCTGCCACGTTTTTCAAAAATAATTTCAATTAGCTAGCAAATCCATATTTAGGAAACTGCAGAGCTCTGATTTTTCAGGTGCCAAGAACCAGCAGCTCCATGTTGATTTGGGAATAGACAGCTGCTCGGCACCACTGAAAGTTAGATCACTTTTATTTAGGTGTATAAATATCTATCTATTTTTATTTCTTGTATGTTAGTACCTGAATGTCTTTGGTACCCACATTTAAAACTTTTGGTTCATGTGTCTACAAACTTTTTGTTGAACTTTTTTTTCTTGTAACTAATGAGTGAATATGTTTAATAATGAATACATTTGAAGAATCAACACTTTATGTGCAAAATGTCAGTACCATGACAAGAGCATCCTAGAATTGGGCAAAGATTGTTTGCTATATGTAAGGGAAGCCCTGAATAAGCTGAAATAGCAACAGCCAAACCACATGGGATTTCACATGATAGATATGATTAACTTGTAATTAACCTAATGAAGGTAACTCACATATCACCTATAACAACCTAGAAAGATAGAATACTAACCTAATTAGCTCTGGGATCTTAACCAGAAATGCAACAGTGGCCACAGTACTTGTCCCCAATATATATGGGTATGTCTAGACTACATGGCTCCGTCGACGGAGCCATGTAGATTAGGTTTCTAGACATAGGGAAATGAAGTGGCAATTTAAATAATCGCCGCTTCATTTACATCAAAATGGCTGCTGCGCTGTGCCGATCAGCTGTTTGGCGGCACAGCACGGTAGGCTGGATGCTCCACGTTGACAAGGGAAGCCCTTGTCGACTGCCCCGTTATGCCTCGTCAAATGAGGTTTCCCTTTTCGACCGTGGAGCGTCCAGACTACTGCGCTGTGCTGCCAAACAGCTGATCGGCACAGCACGGAAGCCATTTTGATGTAAATTAAGCGGCGATTATTTAAATTGCCGCTTCATTTCCCTTTTTCGAGTATACTAATCTACATGGCTCCGTCGACGGAGCCATGTAGTCTAGATGTACCCTATGCGTAGAAAGCTTTCAGTCAGAAAGAAGCAAGTTCTCTGTTGCCATGATATAGGATAATGGAAAACTTATGAACAAAGTTATTTTTTTTTGGATCAAAAGTAATAGAAGGTTTCAAATATGGAGGGGTTATTACCATGAAATGTAACACAGACACATCTACTGCTACAAACTTCTTAAGAGCAAAACAAAGATTATCAGGTAACTTACAAATCATGGGTGGAATTCCAGCCTATAGAATTAGCGGGGCTAGAATTTCATTCCACATGCTCAGTTCAGAAATAACATAGACAGGTATGTAACAATGTCTAGTGTCTTGACTCTGCAGGCAAACTACACAAATTAAGCATATGCATTAATTCAAGATGTCCTCGACTGTAAATTGACTACTATTTCAAGCCTGGATCAAATGTCCTTTATACAAATATCTCATTTTTTACAAGCTAGTTTCATCAGGTTCACAAGGAGGTAGACCAGGCTGATATGATACACAAGATAAGGTTAGATTGTTTGCATAAACTTAGTGATGAATTTACATTTCCCCCTTTTCTCTTATTTATAGCTGGCAAACATTTTTTTTTTTTAAATTTCAGTGTCAGGTACCAAGAAAACAAACAGAATAGGAGATTTTAGATAAAACAACATTTGGATTTCATGCTAGTTAAATTAGGTGTTTAAATCCCGTAACTCATGTTTCCAAATCACAGAGGGATAGGATTACAGTAAAATATTTTACTCTGTTTACATATTAATAGTTATTAAAATGTTGTCCAAAAATGTAATTAAACCATGTAGTGGAAAAAAACCTCCAGGAACTATGTTACATAGTGCATATATACATGTAAATATATCAAGCAGCATAAAGACACCGAAGAAAATAGGGGTGAACACAGACACCTATTCAAAAGTAAAGTCCTGTATATGATTGTAACTATAAACAATGCTATTTTTAAAGAAATACTATCTTTTTATAACTAACTAATGTTAGTGTAAACTTACATTTCAGTTTCTTGGCCATTTGTGTTTCAATAAAGCTAAAGTATTCTTTACCATAGATTTCTCTGCAAAATATCCTAGTGATTCAAATAGGAAAATTCTGGGAATAAGATTCCTTATCAAATCCAGGCCCTATCTTTGTACTTTTGATATAATTAATTCTGGTAAATACATGACTCATAAGGTAAAGAAGAGGGTCATACTTGACATTAAATAATTTTACATTCATTATGATGTGTTTATTAAAATATACTAGAGGGCTGTGCTCCTTGCTCACTATGCTCACCAACCCCTCTCTCTCTGGCTGCTTTCGCTTTCGTGGTCAGAGAACACGAGAGCGTGATGACGTCATTCTGTCACCTGGCAGGAAATACTTTTATATATAGAGAGGGATAGTAATGAACTGTTATAAAGTTCAGAAGTTCAATAGTTTGCTTATAACCATAGCATACAATCAAAATACCATCTACTGATATTTTAAAAATCTAACATACACCACTCATGACCATAATATGTGTATAGAATCTAGTAATAATTTATTAGTCTTTTAGAAACCATTTATAAATAGATCTTTAATATAATGCTTATCTAAACTGAGGGTTTTGGTTAGCCAAATGAAAGAACATGACTTCTGAGAATGCCAAACCATAACTGAGAATGAACATAAAATTACTATTATTATTTATTATTATTAGTTTTTGTATGCCTGACTTAGGCTCTAGTCATATTTTATGGATTAAGTGGTTAAGAGATTTTTAAAATAACAATAAGAAAGAACCGTCACTGTAATCAATTACATTTATAATCAAATACAGCCATTGCCCAACCCTCAACTATTTCTTCGGTAAAACTCAAATGGGTGCTGTGGTTCACTGTAAATATTAACTTAGATGAGCTATTTCAGATCTAGTAGAGGAGAGGAGAGAGCAGCAAATGCCAGTATGGAATTTTCACAGAATATGTTCCTCCAGTAAACTCATCATGTTTAAACTGAAGAACTTTGAAGAAAGTTGAAGTACCCATGCTGACTGCAACTATACCAGTACCATACAGGGTCAGAGGCAGTATCTGATATAAACTGATTCTAACCCATATAGGGTTTGGGGGATGGATTCCAAAAGTCAGTGCAATGTGTGAACATGAGTGTAATGTGTTCTCAAAACGAAACTCCACTTTATAAGCAGTACAGTAAGTAGATGTCTAACTTCATCTTTCTAGGAATCTTTACCATATAGTACCAGGTGAAGTTTATTACAGAAGGACTTTCTGCAGATAACAGTGAGATGACTAAGTGTAGCAAGGTGTACATTTAAAAGAGCTCACAAACTTCCTGAAAAACACATAGGAAAAATAAACCAGTCATGTTCACATCCATAAGTATATATATTTGCATTTAAAAAGGTCTCCATATTGCTGTGCTAATCTGCATAATAAATGGTTAGCTCATTGTTTCATTCAATGCTGCAGATGTTATCAAAGTCAACTCTTTTGTATGCTTTTCTAAACTAAAGTAACCCTCTGCCAAGTGGAGTCAGGAGCACTCAGGTTTATGTTCAATATTTAGGTATGCCTTTCCATTCATCCAACACTGAACTTTCGAGCCCTCACCCAGTTATCTGAGAAATTTACATGCTATGCATGGGTGCCTCTGAGAGTCAATATCCCCACTTCCAAGCACAGAGTGTAGAAAAGAAACTTTTTAATAAAAGGGAGGTAAGTAACTTGATATCAGTTTGGGAAAATACCAAAAATAGGATTCATAATCATAAACCATGAGTAAAAATCCTACCCAAAGTAAATTGGGCAGTGTCCTTTTTCACTAAGTGTATGTCTAGACTACATGGCTCCATCGACAGAGCCATGTAGATGAGTTTACTAGACATAGGAAAATAAAGCGGCGATTTAAATAATCGCCGCTTCATTTACATCAAAATGGCCGCCGCGCTGTGCCAATCAGCTGTTTGGCGGCACAGCGGGGCAGTCTGGACACGCCGCAGTCGACAAGGGAAGCCTTTGTCGACCACTCCGGTATGCCTCGTGCTTTCAGAAGAAGCTTTTCCGGAAGAGATCTTCCAAAAAGAGCACGTCCACACTGCCAAAGTGCATCGAAAAAGCGACCTGCTTTTTCAAAGGAGAGCATCCAGACTGATTGGATGCTATCTCACATAAAAGGCCATACAGAACCACTTCAGGCAGGGCTTTAGGTCACCAGTTGCTTCAAGTGCTGGTGCTGGAGCCTTGCAGAGACACGTGCTTAAAGGGACCCCCCTGGACAGCCATTTCTCTGCTTCTGCTGTATGCTTGTCTACCTCTTTGAGGGACAGCAAAGTGCCTGCTGTGGTTACCCCGCTTTTTTGGATGCCACAGCTTTTCTCTTTGTGCAATGGAGCTGCAGTTGCCCCTGGGCATGTGATGGCCCCACATGGCCATGCTTCAGTTTCTGCAGCACTTTGTGCCAGCTGCCTTCCTGGTCCTGACTGAGCTTGACCCTGATCTCATTCTGGGGACCCTCTCCCTGGGTGCAGGAGCTCCACTCTTGCAACCACAACCCACTGTGAAGAGGCATTTCTGGAAGCTGGACACCAGTTCCAAGTGGTGGGACTGGCTTGTTATGGGGTGGTGGAATGACCAGCAGTGGCTCCAAAACTTCTGCATGCAGAAGGCCACATTTCTGGAGCTATGTGCCTGGTTTACCTCTACCCTCCAATGAAGTGACACCCATCTGCTGCCCATCTGCTGAGAAGCGGGGTCGCAATAGCCACCTGACAGCTACCAGTCAATGGGCAACCAGTTCAGCATGGGGAAGCCCACCGTCAGGGCCCTCCTCATGGAGGTAAGGCACTCTTGGGCTGCAGTCCCAGCGATGACGGGGGGAGTCCTGGAAAAGGGGGACCCTTGTTAAAGGGTGGTTGGAGGGTGGAGTGGGGTGGGGGGAAGCCCAGTTCCTGGGGGGTTGTGCCATCCTGCCTTCACACAGACCTGCTGCTGGGGGTGGGGTTTCATGGGGGTGGCTCCTGGGGTGTTTGGCGGAGGAGGGGATGGGACGGGGACGGGCACCTCCCAAGGGCTCAGGCACTCCCCTCTCTCATTCTCTGTTTTGTGTGTTTGTTTGTCTCCTTCTTCAGGTTGTGAGGGTCATAATTTCCATCCTGCTGCGGAGGGTCATCTGCCTGGAAGACCTGGACCTGATTGTGGCCGGATTTGCTGCCCCAAACTGCACTGGAGCAATCGATGAGACCCACATACTGATCCACGCATCTCAATGGAGAGGGCCCAGTATATTAATAGGAAGGGCTACTTCTCCATGGTGCTGCAGGCCCTGGTCAACCACCATGAACACTTCACAGACATTTTTGTCAGGTGGTCGGGCAGGGCACACGATGCCCATGTCTTTCGGGACTCTAGCCTGTATAGGAAACTGGAGATGGGCACATTCTTCCCCCACTGTGAATTTGCCATTGGGGACATGCACATGCCGCTGTGCATTGTGGGGGAAGTGGCCTACCCTCTGATGCTGTGGTTAATGAAGCCATACACCAGCCACCTGGACCCCAGCAGGGACCAATTTAATGTCCACCTGAATCGGGCTAGGATTCAGGCCGAGTTTACCTTTGGCTGCCTCAAGGTGCATTTCAGGTGTCTCCTGACCCGGCTCAACACATTCCCGAGATGGTGTTGGCATGTTGTGTCCTCCACAACATTGTGGAGAGGAAGGGGGAGGCCTTCCTCCTGGGGTGGGGGGCAGTCGCCCGCCATGAGGGGCTACCCTTCGAGCAGCCATGGACAGCTGCCGTCCGACAGGCTCATCAAGTTGGGGTGTGCATCCAGAAGGCCTTGAGGGTTCTCCAAAGGACCCCAATAATTCTCCCCAGAGCCTCCCCTCTAGGGGGCCTCTGGATTGCTGCCCTATTCCTTCCCCATCACAACCCCTCCTTTCGCCCCTTCCCTGACCTCAGAATAAAGACACCTGTTTGATTTTGAACAAAACAAAGTCTCTATTGATATTTCAGTAACAACAGCTGGGGTGCGGGAGGGGGCTCATAACCTGGAGGGGAGGGAGACTCGGAGTGGCATAGGGCATGGCTGGATGTGCCACCTTGGGTGCAGGGACCTTGTTGTACTTGGGATGGTGTCAGTCCATGGACCACAGGGCAGTGGGTAGGTGGGAGGGCTGAAGCAGGGGCAGGGATGGCAGGGGGGGCAGGGCATGGGCATCACTTGGGGAGGGGGTGAAGGGGTCAATTGTGGAAGAAATCTGTACGTGTGAAGTATAGGGGTGGTGAGGCCTGCAATCTTCCCCCTTTTCCATCTCCCTCCCTCCCCCCACTTCCCTACTACTGATGAGCCAGAAGAAAGCCTCTAGGAACATACACCATTGTAGCAAGAACGAATTGTAGATAAGGGTGGGAACATAACAATCTTGTTTACCTAAATGTACTGATCATGTAAACAAAGTCAAAGGACAAGTAGTACAGCTGAGCCATACTGTAACAAGCAATGAGTAATCCCCGGATATTTCCAAACTGCCACAAACAAGGCAGAGACATTGTATTTAAAGCTATACCAAAGCATAGCAATTTGGACCTCACCGATGGGCTTTGGGTACTGGCACCTCGGAAGCTGAGACAGTCTCCCACTTCATCCGCAGCCGAAACAGGTTCCCCAGCTAGCAGAAAGGATGTAAGAAATGCCGCTTTTCCTATCATGTTGTTCTTTTAGTTAAGGGCACAGCTGATAGCTGTCAGGAAATAAACTGTTTGTGTTTGACAGATACCTGTGTAGCGTTTTTTGTACTTTGAGAACCCAGTGTCAGACCTGAGACTCACTCTTGCCGGCAACAGGGGGCATGGGCATTGCTTGGGGAAGGAGCAGAGGCATCACTTGGGGGAGAGGGAATGGGCATAGCAGGGAGGGCAGGAGGATGGCAGGCAGGAGCAGTGACAGCAGGCGGGTGTGCCATCATTTCTCTCATGACAGCACACATGGTATCACATTGCTGCAAGAGCTGGTCCCCACCACTCTGCATCCTCCCAGATCTTCTGCACCAGAGTCTGCTGCATGTCGCACAGGACACTGACATGCTGCTGCATGAGGTCTTCCTGGACCTTGGTGTGCTTTCGGGTATCCCGGGCTCTGGTGGCTGGCATCGGTAGCGTGGCTCGCCCCTTAGTCCCGTCTAGTCCAGCTGTGGAGAACACAAAGAGGGAGAGGAGGTCAGTCATCTATGCAGACACTGTCCCTGAGGCCGTGCCCTCCTCTGTGAGCAGTGACCAACAGTGCTCGGGGCAGAAGAAGGGGAAGTCCTGGGAGCAAAGCCATGTGTGGCCTGTACAGCAGGCCCTGCCTCACAGGGGCCCCAAGGTAGTCAGGAGGACCATGCTGCCTGCTTCCTCCTCCCCTCCTCCTTTTCCCCCCAGGCCCATGGACAAGTAGGCAAGGGAAGTGTCCGACCATAGTGGAATTCCATAGGCAGCAGAGGAGCTGGGAGCAGCCTGGCCCTCCCTGGGGTCCTCACACACACCTGTGGCTTGCAGTGCTGTCCGTGGGAGTGGGTGGTGCCTCGCATGTACAGGCATACCTGTGTGCTGGGTCATGCCTGGACCCTTGTGGCTAGCCTGCTTCCAGCTGTGACAGGTACTGGGAGGGTGCCCCTCCCCTCCAGGCCAGATGTGTGTCTGGCCTCCCCTGAGCCTGGCATCAAAATCCCACTCGTGCTCAGGGGCTGCCTGCTGAGTCTGCGTGGCACACACTAATGCTGCACATGGTTTCACATGCACAGACTGCAGCACGAAGTCCAGCCTGAGCAGCCCGAGCATCACTCGTATCTCTCCCCCACCCTATGTGTGTGACAAACTGAGAACACACACCTGAAGATCCCTCTCTGGCATCAGATGAGGCCTGGGAGACATCTTGGCTGACAGGAACCAGCTCCAGGGACAGGGTTAGGGTGTCTGTCTCATCCACCTCCTCCTCCTCCTCCTCCGCCATGACCTCCAGCCAGGTGACGACAGGGGTCTCAAAGCTGAAGTCCACCACAATGGTTGGTGCAGCTCCTGGTAGTAGGGGCAGGTATGGGGTCCTGTCCTTGAGCGCAAGCTGCACTCTCTGGCCCTGATGTATCTCTGATGGAGCTCTTTCACCTTACTCTGCACCTTTCACCTTTACTCTGCCAGGGACTCATCTATGTGCTCAAAGATATCCACGTTGTGGCACTTGGTGCGGAGATCTCTGCTCCAGACCAGGAGTGTGCCTGCCTCTTGGTCCCCCTGGGTGGGTCCTAGGATCCCTGGGGCTGCTCTTTGCAAAGGCCAGGGGAGTCTCAGGAGGTTTGTGGCTCCGCCATGAGTGAGCAGGCCTGTCGCAGTCAGAGCCATGCAGTCAGGTGCTGCTCCCAGACTGGTTTCCTGCCACAAGGCTTATTCAGGGTGCCTGCAGCTTTAAGAGGTGCCAGGAGACAGGAACTCTAGAGTTGTGATTCCTTTGGACAGAGTGTCCACCAGGGCACCTGTGTTATTTCCTGGAGGCCTCTTCTTTCAAAGAAAATCCTCCTCCCCATCCACACACACCTTTTTCTGTAAGAGCTCTTTCGGAAAAGGCGTTCTTCCTCATAGAAAGAGGAGTACCGCTGTAGGAAAACACCCTCTGTTACTTTCAAAAGAACACGATTGCAGTGTGGATGTAACTCAAGTTTTGTCGGAAAAACGGCTTGTCATGTCTCTCCTCTGCTGCTTTGCTGGCTGCCAGTCACCGTCCCTTGCCATTCACCTCTCAACTCTGCACATCACTCTTTTATAGGCTTGGCAGAAACACTGCCCAATCTCAAGTGACTTCAGCTTCTAGTGATTTTAGATCTTAGCAGACAGGTCAGAAACACAGCTCTGCCATGACTGGTTTCAGCTGTGATCAAGCGGCAATTAAAATAACAAAGAGGCTCCTAATGGAACCTATTTAGCTCTATTCTTTGAAAAGTTGGAAGAAAAGATCAACCAGCCTGGGGAAGATGTGCAGCCTCCTGACCAGAATATTCACCCTCTCCCTTCTTACTCTGTCCCTGCTAACAAAGTCCTTTCTGCTAAGGAATCTGAGGAAGTGGGTCTGGCCCATGAAAGCTCATCACCTAATAAACCATCTTGTTAGTCTTTAAAGTGCTACATAGTTCTGTATTTTGTTTCAGCTACACCAGACTAACACGGCTGCGTCTCTATCACTTTCTGCTAAGTGTGAGCCTCCTCCTTTGGAACAGATTAAGCACAGTCCTGTTTTTCTATATTCCCACAATAATTACCAGCTGTGTTGATTACACTGGACCACATTGTGGTTGGCCCCTATTAGGAAAAATATGCTATGTAGCAAATCTAAGCAAAGCAGGAGCAAACTGTATTTACATAAACAAAACTACGGTTTCTTTCCTTCCTGTTTAGATGCATTAGATTAGATTCATTCAGACCCTGCTTACACCTACAAGCATTACCTCAGTCACAATGGGCTAGTGTTTAACCAAGTTGTTTAGTTTTTACCCTGCTGATTGTAAGTAGAAGGAGGGCTTTCATAAGAACATAAGAACATAAGAACAAAAGAACGGCCATACTGGGTCAGACCAAAGGTACATCTAGCCCAGTAGCCTGTCTGCCAACAGTGGCCAGCACCAGGTGCCCCAGAGAGGGTGGACCAAAGACAATGATCAAGCGATTTGTCTCCTGCCATCCTTCTCTAGCCTCTGACAAACAGAGGCCAGGGACACCATTTCTATCCCCTGGCTAATAGCCATGAAATTATCTAGCTTCTCTTTAAACTCTGTTATAGTCCTAGCCTTCACAGCCTCCTCTGGCAAGGAGTTCCACAGGTTGACTACACGCTGTGTGAAGAAGAACTTTCTTTTATTAGTTTTAAACCTGCTACCCATTAATTTCATTTGGTGTCCTCTAGTTCTTCTATTATGGGAACTAATAAATAACTTTTCTTTACTCACCCTCTCCACACCACTCATGATTTTATATACCTCTATCATATCCCCCCTCAGTCTCCTCTTTTCTAAACTGAAAAGTCCCAGTCGTTTTTGCCTCTCTTCATATGGGACCCGTTCCAAACTCCTAATCATTTTAGTTGCCCTTTTCTGAACCTTTTCCAAGGCCAAAATATCTTTTTTGAGGTGAGGAGACAACATCTGTACACAGTATTCAAGATGTGGGTGTACCATGGTTTTATACAGGGGCAGTAAGATACTCTGTGTCTTATTTTCTGTCCCTTTCTTAATAATTCCTAGCATCCTATTTGCCTTTTTGACGGCTGCTGCACACTGTGTGGAAGTTTTCAGAGAACTATCCACGATAACTCCAAGATCTCTTTCCTGATTTGTCATAGCCAAATTAGCCCCCATCATACTGTACGTATAGCTGGGGTTATTTTTCCCGATGTGCATTACTTTACACTTATCCACATTAAATTTCATTTGCCATTTTGTTGCCCAGTCACTCAGTTTGGTGAGATCTTTTTGGAGTCCCTCACAGTCTGCTTCTGTCTTGACTATCCTGAACAGTTTGGTATCATCCGCAAACTTTACCACCTCACTGCTTACCCCTTTCTCCAGATCATTTATGAATAAGTTGAAAAGTATTGGTCCCAGGACTGACCCTTGGGGGACACCACTAGTTACCCCTCTCCATTCTGAAAATTTACCATTTATTCCAATCCTTTGTTTCCTGTCTTTTAACCAGTTCTCAATCCAAGAAAGGACCTTCTCTCTTATCCCATGGCCATGTAATTTACAAAAGAGCCTTTGGTGAGGGACCTTGTCAAAGGCTTTCTGAAAATCTAAGTATACTATATCCACTGGATCCCCCTTGTCTGCATGTTTGTTAACCCCTTCAAAGAACTCTAATAGATTAGTGAGACATGATTTCCCTTTACAGAAACCATGTTGACTTTTGTCCAACAAATTATGTTCTTCTACATGCCTCACAATTTTATTCTTTACTATTGTTTTGACTAAATTGCCCGGTACTGAAGTTAGACTCACCGGTCTGTAATTGCCAGGATCGCCTCTAGAACCCTTTTTAAATATTGGTGTCACGTTGGCTACCTTCCAGTCATTAGGTACGGAAGCCGATTTAAAGGATAGGTTACAAACCACAGATAATAGTTCAGCAATTTCCCATTTGAGTTTTTTTAGAACCCTTGGATGAATGCCATCCAGTCCCGGAGATTTGTTAACATTAAGTTTTTCTATTTGTTCCAAAACCTCCTCTAATGACACTAGAGGAGTTCTTTTGATCAAGCCTTTTCTTTATCCTTCCATAGATATGTATTTGTAAACTTCAAGTAAAAACTTTTAAAGAATCATGTCCCTTGCTAGAATAGTGGCTTATTAATGTTTACCTAACACACCAAATTTCCAAGTTTTTAATTGGCAAATTGTGAATGATGATCTTGTATTTTCACCATGTAATTTAACTGAATCCTGAACACTGAATTGAATTCATGCAATTATTCATTTTAAACAATCTGATGTAGACCGAACCAGCTAAGGTGGAAGTGAAGCACAACATTATACAGAAGAAGGAAGAAGCACTGTTCTCTGGTAATGGATGAATTGACTGTATTAACTTACACTACTCAACTGGCTGACATTAAAGTTTGGGAAAGCACATCTTATAGAAAAATATGTTGCCAAACAAGGATCAGAAAAATTGGCTCCTCAATCAGCCATTACTACTGTCTTACCTTATTAAAACAGTTTGCCTAGTTGATATATCACCAGACAGCTATAATTTCTCTCAAGGCCCATTTTGTCAGTGAGTACAGATATATAACTTCCATTCAACGTGAATGTCTAGATCACATCTTGTAAAGACAAAGCATTTAAAAATAAAACAAGATTTAAAAAAATCCAGGATAATTTAGATGAGATTTACTATTTTACTCAATTTTATTTTCCGTAATTTAACAACACTGGCAATTCAACTTTAGGAAAGCAATAGTTCATTAAGAGTGTGTCTAATTATCTGATAAATTAGCAGCCCTGAATATGACTAAATGGAATTTTAAAGTGAGCATCTATTAAGTTTCCTTCCGGTATCAACACATTATTTCTCTTCTGAACATTCGAACTGTGGATTGCACCTTTATAGCATTGTGCAGTACCTTAAAATGAATGACCTTCTATGACACTGAAACCAAGGTGAGTAAATCTGTGGGCAATCTGAAATACCATTTCATCAGCAGAGTGCCTGCCCTTTCATTGTTTGAGTGAAAGGAGACTTACTAGGGTTATTGGTAATTTTAAATGTCTCTTTGCTGTAATAAATCCCTAGATACAAGAGTGAAACTGTTGGGTTTTTTAAAGATTTGAACATATTCTTCTATTAATGTTTCAGACAATTAGCATTATATAGTTGAAGAACTGTAGAGGACATGAAAATATATAATAAAGCTGAATGCATTAGAATGGAGTGATTTGTTTTATTTTCTAGACATACTATCACCTGGGGAATATGTTTTGCTTAGCTGGTTGGACTCTGAGATGTGGATTATGACATTAAAAAAGTAACACATATAATGACAAAAAGTCCTAGCCTTTCTTGTTGGTTTGCTATATTAAAAACACAAAACAAATATTTCTTTTTGTTCATGAATTATATTAAGACAAAGACAGTCAATAAAGCAAAAATAAAACAGTAGCTTTTGTGAAACAAGGCAATCTTTGAGGGGGAAAAAACCCAGAACTTAATCAGTAGTATAGCTTTATTAATAAGATCCATACATTCCAAAAACAACATTTCCCTGAGATAAAGAGGATTCCACAAGAAATGATATTTTATAGAAGTAGCATGGAGTACTAACTTAGGATAAACTAATAATTAATTTATCATGTAAAAGACAGTTTGTCTTTAGGATTTTTCCAACCAGCACTTGGATAATAGTGAGTTAGGTGCAGTGGGTTAGGGTGGAAAAGATTGACATTCTATAAATTACTTATTTGATTGCCCACTGCTGCAAATTGAGTTAGAATCTTGTGTACTCAACATTATAAAATGAATACAAAAATGCTGGGTTTCAGGAAGGAAAGATACAAAATATAATTATGTACTGTAATTATGAGTTTGTTCCTCCTGACCTGATGGAGTGCTTTTATGCAATACTGTATGTACCAGCCACTTAGGAACGTCAGAGCTTATACTGTTGTCTAAGACAAACAGTCTTTTGGCTCTAATGGGTTGTATTCTGTGTTTCAAAATTCCTCAAAATGACTCTGAGATCATTAGCTTCATGAGCTCTAATGCATGCAGCTTCTCATAATGGAGCATCATAATAAGTAAAAACATGAGGGTAGCTAACCTTACAATAAAATCTCTTTTATTTCAGGAAAGCAGAAGAGTGTTTATCTGTTTGCCACACACAAAAGAAACAAGAAACAGGTCTGAGGGCTTTTTCCCCCCTTTTTCCCAATAATAATTCAAATTGCTTAAAGAGCAATTTCCAGCTGAGACCAATTTAACAAAGTTCCTTCTGGCTCCCCTATGTTTCACCTGATGGCTGTGTAGCTCAAAAGGCCCTAAGTATTGTCTCGGGTATGGTAACATACGTAAGGAACATACAATAACTCCAGTGGGGGACTCTGGTAATTGACCAAATTGTCTGGTCACCAGTTGGCAGATACAATACAAGACCTATCAATTTAGACTAACCTGCTGTCTATGAAGAGTCTGAAGGTGGAGGGAGCAAATCAAAATAACCATATCTGTTCTTTAAGCCACTGTATTTAATGTTATTTTTCTTCCCCTTAGCAATAAGTTCAACTTGAGAACTATAACTTATTTATGTTCCTCAGCTCTCACATTCACAAAGGAATTTTAAGCATCTGTGTGCAAGAAATTGTCTAATTGTTTTAGACGGGAAGCATGCCGAAGAGTGGATATTTGAAAGCTTTAGTGGAACAGGCACTTAAGACCACCAAAAAATGAAAAACAGATGAAAAGGTAATTCAGCTGCTTGGATTCCTCAGTCTATTTATTGCCCTTTTGCATTGTTAATAATGAAATATTAGCTCCAACTGCTTATTCTATCTGCAAGAAAGGGAGGGGGACTTCTCTTCTAAAAAGGGGTGTGTCAGAATGGTCATCTTGTGTTCCTTTGAAATACTCTTACTAGCCAGAAAAGTCCATGCTTTTTAACATCAGTTGTCTGAGAGAGGACTGCACATCTAAAAGTAGATTATACCTATTGTCAATACAAATAGGACCACTTCCCTGCCAAAAGACCCATTGATTTTGATGGGTGTCTTCCCAAAAGTTTCTTCTTGTAGGATTGTGGGGCCTTAGTCAACAGTACATAAATTAATCCCTGGCAGAATGCTCAGCATTTTACAAGACAAAGAAAAGCACCTCCCCTATTCCAGGTTACTGGATTGGACATCAGTTATTGCTTTTTTCACAGCTGTCCAGGAAATGTAGTGTAACCTAAAACCACCAGATGGCACTACTGCCACTTGGTCTTGCTACTTCTGTGTACCAGAATGAACACAAATTAGATCTCGGATTAATGCTGTGAAGTACTTTTTAGATTGAGTCAATCTGTTCTGCCTTCACCTTTCTCTGGTAGATGTATTTTCTTAGATTCAGCTACTGCCTAGAGTATCAAGAAAACATCACATGGAGCCACAATGCTAGATTTTATATTCAGAGGCTGCAATGGACCCCAATCTTCTAGACCTTCAGTCTAGTTATTTTATGACAGAGAAGCACCTAGAATCTCCCGCCTCTTCCTGTCCTCAAAATTTGACCATGAGTGAACTGCCAACTTCATTTCTCTCTCCCAGTCCCTCTCTCAATTAGACCCAGTGGTATTTTTATTTCCCTAGACTTTAATAGGAAAAAATTAGGAAGTTTCTCCAAGGAAGACTCCCCAAGGAAAAATGATCCATGCCCAGTTCCCAGGTTTTCAATTGGGGATTTCACAGGATGGGAACTGAAGATCCTAGTTTATTGCCCCATCTCCAAGACCAGTGATGTGTGAAAGAGGTTCCCAGTCCAGTGCCTCTCACTGAGATAAAGGGAATGAGATCATGACTCCCTCTTCTAGTTTGTCTGTCACTTAGGTCAAGGAGAGGAAGAAAAGATCTTAGCTTTGTACTTTTCCCAAAATCAAAGAGAAGGAGAAAAGAATCATGCCTGGGCCCTTCTGCAAGGAATTAGATAGCAGTGGCAGACTGTGTCAAGAAAAGGGTAAAAGACTATTCAGCCATGCAAAATAGCTTGAATAAATAGAGCCTAGTAGTCATGAAGACTCTGGGGGTATGTCTAAACTACATGGCTCCGTTGATGGAACCATGTAGATTAGTTTACTCGAAAAAAGGAAATTAAGCGGCGATTCAAAAAAATCACCGCTTCATTTAAATCAAAATGGCCACCGCGCTGTGCCGATCAGTTGATTGTCGGCACAGCGCGGCGAACCCCAGAACCCTTCGTTGGCAGACCCTGTAAGCCTCATTTCACGAGGCATAAAGGATCTGCTGACGAAGGGTTCTGGAGTCGGCAGATCCCTGTCTAGACTGCCGCGCTGTGCTGCAATCAGCTAATCGGCACAGCGCGGCGGCCATTTGGATTTGAATGAAGTGGCAATTATTAAAATCACCACTTCTTTTCCCTTTGCCGTCCTGCCTAATCTACATGGCTCCGTTGACGGAGCCATGTAGTTTAGACACACCCTGTGTAGCTGTATGTTGCATTCCATAAGTAGCCCAATCAGGTATTTTTTTCTGCCATTAGTTTGATTTTTTTGTGCAGAAGTATGTGGTCCTCACTAAAAACATTAACTTAGAAACTGCCTTTCTTGTGCCATACCTCAACTTTCACTCTCTCAGAAACAGAATAAAATGAGGCTGTTAAACCTTTTGCTCAGAAGAGATTTTTTTATGTGATTTTTTTTAAATGTATTTTTTTTTATTTTCCAAATTTCCAAAATGATTTGGATCAGATCATTTTTTTTTAATTTTTTGCCCAGCTTAAATAGAAAATAGTGAACACATTGGGTTTCATTCATCATTGGTATAAGTAAAGCAATCACTTCAGTTACACCAGGGACTAATTTGCCTTACTGTGTACCTACAAATCCTATAAATGAGCGAAGGAGAACTGCACAGTGGTGAACTAATAACTCTTGATAAGTGAAAAAAGACATGATGAAGTCAGCTTTTCATTGACAAGCCTCTCAAGGCGAGATAGCCTTGAGGTTGATGTAAGTCACTCTTCAAAGCTATCAACATCATTCACTTTTTCAAATTTAGACTTCTTTTCTCTCCTTAACCCACCTTAACCTCCCCTTAGAATGACTATAATCAAGTGTTACAACAATACAGCATGTTGGCAAGGCATATTGACAAAAAAGAAAATCAACATTTCATTTATTGGAAGCTTTTTTCCTTTGTTTTGTTTAGAAAATACAGGGAATAGAAAGAAACTATGAAAGATCTGCCTAAACAATTAACAGAGCACCCCAAAAGGGGGAAAACAACCCCTGACAGAATTCTTAAAATGCTCAGAGGAAATGAATATACATTCTCAACTGTCAGAAGATGTCAAGACAAGCTCTAGTTGCTATGTATTACTTATCCTGATCATTTCAACGATAGCACTCCATTCGCAGGAAACACATAGCAATTTTAATGCTCCACCATTACAAGTATGGAGTGTAAACACACCATGCATGTACCCAGATAGTACTACAGGATTGAATACACACATACACACACACACACACACACATCTCCTAAATATGCATTGCAATCAATACACAATTTAATCTGCCACACTGTGTTTTCAAAAGTAAAAAGGATGTCCAAAGATTTATGAAAGGCTGAAATAATAAATGTATAAACAGAAACACTGTTTTATGCTTCATATATTGTAGTATTTCCAAACAACTGTTATATAGAAGGTGGTCACAAAGAATCAGCATGAAAACAAACAATAGCAATAATAGCAATGGAGAGGTCAGATTTTCAAACCTTGATATATTGACTTGATCCTTGCATGAGAAAGATCAGTATCAAACCTTAAAATAAATAAGAAAAAAAGCACATACTATGCATGATGATAATACATGACCAGTAATATCAACAAATTTAGAGACCCCATGACCACACTATGTATGCTACACATGATCCAGGCATGAATCAGCATTAGATTTATGACGTGTTCTTTAATTTCAAGGTTTCCAGTTTAGGAAATTCATGTAGAAACATAGAATTAAAAAATATGACATAAGGAAAAATAACAAAAACTGGAAGAAGCTGCTTTTAAACAACAGATAAGGGCAACTACAAATGGAGACTGTGAGATTTTAAGCACTGAGCACCAGAACCCCACTGCCCCAAGAAACAGTTTTCCTGGAACTTGAACACAGGGAAAGTGACTCCTGCTGCTACATGCCTAAAGGGGTGCAGGATCTTTTTTTCCTTGATGGACTACCAACTCTAGTTTGCATGCAAAAGAGTAGAACCATTATCCCGTGTCTTCCATGTCCCCTTGAGGTGTCTAGGCCCTGGTCTACACTAACACCTTATTCCAAAATATCCCCTCACCCAAGTTCAAATTTATAATCAGTGCATCCACACTACCAAGCCTGTTATTTCAAAATAATGGGCCATGGAATTCAAACTCTGTGTTCCTTCTTTTCACAAGGAGTAATGCTAATTCCAAAATAGCAATTTTTAAATAATGTTAGTGTAGACACTCTGGTGCCACTAATTCAAACTTATTTGCCTCTGGGAGGCCTCCCACGGCTCCCCAGAGTGCTTCCTGAGGCTCTAAGTCTGAGGTAGCATGTCCATATTAACGGAGCCTGCCTCAGACTAATTTTGATGCTTCCCCGTAGTGAGGACACTCTAGTTCAAATTTGTTAAATCGAGAGTTCTTAAATCAAATTTAGTCATTTTCAAAGAGTTTTCTAGTGTAGACATGGCCTCAAGCATTCATTTGCAAAGAGGAGAGTGCATAGCTTATTAAAGCAGACAACACCTTAGGTCCTTATTTTTCGTAAGGGGGCCAACTGCAATCCGGTCCAGTGTAATCACAGGAAGAAGGGATGAACAGTCTACTCTAGTTAGGTTCTTCTACTACATCCATCACAGTGGTGTTTGATAATAAATTCATTTTGTTACCACAGAAAATGTCATTCTATGGCCATAGGTTCACTTTAGAAGGTAGCTGGAACTGCATTTATTGTTCAGTAGATGAAATTGCATCATATCAGAGTCCACTATAAGCTCTGTAAATGCTGCAATGTCATTAAGTCTACTTGGCAAAGGTGACAAGATATTATGACTGTGACAAAGAATGATGATCATCCCCATTCTTCCTTCCTCTGAAACATGCTTGGGGAAAAATAATTGAGCTTCAATCCATTTCAAATGATTCCAGGTTCCAAATGTTCTACCGGATGGTGCTTGGGAGAATGGTAAATGGTGAATAAGCCGCCAGAAATTAGTCATGTGTTGCTTTGAGAATTCTCCTAATTCATGTACTTCTATGTTCAGAAGAAGGTGGAGTTAACATTCCTATATTTCAGGCCAGTGAAGATAAAGTGCTGCTTACAGAAGAACTGTTTGAGGATGCAGGATGTGTGTTTGTGAATATAATATGCTATACTGTAAATCATTCTCTAAACCTTAAAAAAGCTACAGGAAGAACTATAACTTCATTTTGTCACAGATCTGGACACTTCTTGTTAAAAAGCTTTATAAAAATGAACGACATGATAAAAGGTCAAATGCAGTGATAATGTTTGTAATACAAGTCCCCTGAAGTCATTCAACTTCTATTCATTACACCAGCTATATATTTTGGTCCACTAGCATTTACTGAGCTAATACCAAAAAGCTCTACATGATGAAGTGAAGACATCATATGCATAATGGCATGAACAACATTCCCAATAATGATAGCTGGATAATAGATCCACAAAAGGAGTAATTTTTCTAATTTCTCTCTGGACACACAATTCACATTAGAGAACCAATTAACAGGACTAATGTATGAGATAGGATTCAGTGAAGGACTTTGCCTGAGAAGCACAGGAATACTCAATCTAATCATGAAAAACATTATTAAAAAGAAGGAGAGTGAAAACATAGATTCAAGTCACAGGAAACACTGCTGTATTTCTGAACTGGAATACCTGGGGATCTCTTGATGGTTCACAGTTTGAATTAAACCTAAGGGTAGTAAAAAAACCAACCAAACAAAAAAAATCCCTATACCTACAATTCATAAGGCTTTTCTGTTAAGAAACTTAGCTTTTTGTTTCTTTTAATACACTGTTCACTTGAAAAAGAGTGAAGCTGTCTATATGTTAAGCATTGATTTGTTGCCCCACAAATCAACCTATTTTTGCCCACTTTTAAACCTGAATGGCTAGCTAAAGTTTGGGGCACCTGGAGGTGTTCAACTTGGAAGCAGAAATCAATGAAATCTGGAATTCTCTTGCATGCAGTCTTGCTTACTCACAAGGAATCCATAAAGTCCTGTTTCTCTGAATACACAAGGAATGGAGATTGAAAGGAGCAGTTTATTAGTTTACTGCCTCCAAGTCTCTTTAGATAACACCAGATCCCAAAACACTCTAGTTTTTTCAAGGGTCATATTATACTTGTAAGCTTCTCTTGGCTTTCTTTTTTTCTGCATTTGCCTCACTCTCTGTGTGTTCTTAGTTTGTGCTCTCTCTCTCTTTCTCTGGCACAAACCCTCACATCCACCCACCCACACCATTTAACCAAAAGCTCCTGTACAAGTTCACACATTCTTTTTATTTCAGATGGGTGCATATGTTCACTGTTATATTAATTGAGGGGTGAGTTCACACCTATTGATGCCAATGGGTTTTTAAGTGAACATGTAACAAGGTTTCACCCAGTTTGTAATAACATACATACAGAGACCTAAAATGGTCTCTGACACCAATGGTGAGTTTACACTGCAAAACTTACCAATTTGTGCTATGCAAATTGCATAGCTTATTTCGAGGTATTTTGAAATAGCTTATTTGAAATAGCTTATTTTGAAATTTGTCACTGTCTACACAGCACCAGATTTTGAAATTAAGTGCTATTTTGAAACATCCCTTAACCCCCATGGAAAGAAGGTTACAGGGACACCAGAATAGTATGCCCATTATTTCAAAATCTATTTTGAATTAATGGGCTGCTTTAAAGATACTGCTGGTATCCCAAAATAGCTCCATAGTATAGATGTAGCCCAATAAAAGCTTTCCTTGTATTTTTGAGAATCATAGCATTCTGATTATCAAAGCATCCTAAACCTGGAAGCTTCTCTGATTCAGGATTTAAAAGCCTTCTGTTTTTTATCTTGGCCACTTGGTAAAACTGATGGTTGTGTTTTATCTGAACCTGTTACTTGGCATGCTGAAGACATTGCCACTACAATTAATGAGTCAAGTGTTGGTGTCTAACATCCAAAGTTTGTGAAGTATTTTTCTGAAGAACAGGGCACTTCCGAGCATAGCAGGGCAAATATTTGTAGATATTAAGGATGTTTATTCTTGTTAATTTAGTTCCTTGTCTGTAGATCTCTTTTGTCAAATATGTACACAACTCAGTACAAAATAATATATCAGGGTGTAGGTTTTCAAAGCCACCTAGGGACCTGGACACCTAATTTTCATGAATTTGAATAGGTAGACATTGAAGGGCATTAGACAACATTAAAAATCTCACCCTAAATGAAAACAAAAACCTTGAAAGATATGAAAATTAGAAACAATCCAGGAAAACCAAGGAAAAAACACAATAT
Organism: Rafetus swinhoei; assembly: GCA_019425775.1. NCBI lineage: Eukaryota > Metazoa > Chordata > Testudines > Trionychidae > Rafetus > Rafetus swinhoei. Next base: position 66,298,395 of record CM033427.1, read on the forward strand.
TATATTTGAAGAATAATGGAGTTCACTGAAAATATGTTTCTTTTTCTCATAACAATTTTGAATTTGGAAAACTGCGAAACAAAAAACTTCATTTATTTTAGAAATGTCCCATTGAAAAATCATAAAATATTATTAAAGAACTTAATCTCATGAAACATTTTGTTATAGCAAAACCTCAATTCTCAGTAGAAAAAAATGTGCTTGAAATATTTTAACCAACTCTAGATAATATGCATCTAAGACACACACACAAGAGAAAGCAAGGCAGATTGAAGGTGAGAATCACTTTACATAGCAAACACATGTCAAGAGGAGGGAATTGGAAAGTTCTCTGAAATGAGATAAAGATGGAACATCGTATCAATGTTCTAGATTTAATTGCTTGCTGTGGTGACCTAATATATTTTAAATGCCATTTTTAGTGTATTTATTTTTGTTTTAATTTTAAAAAAGCTGCAATTTCAGAGTGTTAAAAGAATATCAGTTAGCTAAAAATCTAAAACTTTGAAATTAAGTGCTCTGTAAGAACCAGATACTATCATTATAACCAGCAGTTGAAAGCTTGTGCCATTCCATGGGTATAATTTGTAAGTCATACATAAAATAAGTAAAAAATGGCTGAGAATTTAAAAATTGTACAATAACACACTGTGAATGCGAGCAATGATTGAACTTGGTGATATTCTGAAAAAGAAGAGCTCCTTCCAATATTTCTAGCATTTCTTGTCACTTCACAGATTCAACATCTTAGGCCTCAGAGTGACGGTTGTATGTGCTGATTCTGTCATGTGCGTGGCTGTGTTGATTTATGGAAGTGGGGTTGAGCTGGGAGATTTGTATTGATTTATGAGAGGGTGTACTGCAATGGAAGGCTACATGCATTTGGGTTGGCATTTATGTTGGTTATGTATATTTGAGTCTGGGGGTTGTGGTTGGAGATTTGTGTGAGTAGCAAATAAGAAAGAGTTATGAGGCTATGTGTGTCTGGGGTTATTGTATTGTGTTGTGTGGATTGTGTTGTGTGGGTGATTGTGTTGATTTTTCTTTGTGGAAGGAGGATATGTGGGGAGATTTGTATTGATTTGTGTGGGTGGCAGTTGTGCTAAATAATACACAATCTCTGCCGTCCCCATCACACACCCAATGAAATTGTTGAATGCAAATTAGGTGTAGAGCAACAATGGTGATTGGTTATGTTACTTCAGACATTGCCATAACCTAAGACATTTGGCATGGTGTAGATGCATGCCTTACTGTAGCAGTGCACCACACAGATATAATTTGTAATGGCAAAATGACTGAGATCTTAAAAATTGGATAACAACAAACCATGAAGACCATCAACATTTCATTCTGATGAGATTCAGAACAAAAGGGCCCTCAGCCATATTTGTAGCTCATTCCCTTGTTTCACATTGATTGTATAAAGAAAAGTAACAGAGAGGTAGCCGCGTTAGTCTGATAAAAAAAGTTAGTAAAACAAAAAAAGCAGTCATGTAGCACTTTAAAGACTAACAAGATAGTTTACTAGATGATGAGCTTTCGTGGGGCAGACCCACTTCTTCAGATCAAGTGGGTCTGCCCCAAGAAAGCTCATCACCTAATAAACTATCTTGTTAGTCTTTAAAGTGCTACATGACTCTTTTATTGATTGTATAGGATATTCTAGGCTTCAGAGAGGCACACAAAGTGACAATCCTAGAGTATCATCATATAGATTACTACTCAAGACCTTTCGTTCTGATGAGTTAGTTAAGTATGTATGTATACTAATGTTAACATCTTTCATTTTGTAGCAATTTTGTAGAGGCAGGGTGATACATTTGCAGTGTAGACATTCAGGCTTCGGCTAGACTCACAACGGTTCCCAACCTTTTCCAGATGGGGACCCATTTTGACAATTCAGGAAGACTTGGTGACCCAAGGCAATTAAAAAACAGGGGGAGGAAGGGAGGCAGAGCCACCTGGGGAGACACTTGGCAACCCTTTTGAAATGTAATGGCAACCCATATTTGGGTCCCGACCCATAGGTTGGGAAACCCTGCTAGAGCTTCATCTCTAGGTTCCTTGTGGGGTCTCAGAGTCAAGGCTCCAGTCCAAGCTCAAAGGTCTACACACCAATTTTAAAATCCTCCAGCCCAAGTGTCAAGTTCCAAAAGCCCAAGTTAGCTGACCAGGGTTAGCCACAAGTGCTTTATTGCACTGTAAATATTACCTAAGGGAGTGAGGAGCCCAAATAACACTGAATAGGCATCATCCAAACCCCAAGAGCCAGAACACCTTGACTTGGGTCAGCTGTAAGTGTTGTATTGTATTGTAGACATACCCTTAGGGTTCCTTGAAAACCACAAACCTAATCACACACAATAAAAAGAAAATCCAGTTATGGAAAAACCAAACAGGACACATTTTACAACCATCTTTCTCCACCTTATTTTTTTCTTTTATAACCCTACTAAAAGATTTACCTGGGGTTACTTGGGTTGTTCAGGACAGAGGCTGAGGGATGCAGGATTCAAGGCAGGAGTTTGAGAGGGATGCAGGTAATCAAGGGTTGGGTGAGGGTTTTCAGGGCAGAGGGAGTCGCAGCTGGCAGCTGCTCCCTGGGGTTGGGGTGCTTGCTGCTCCCTGGTGATCATTCTTCAGTATAACTGTCCTTGTTATCACAGCCCTCCCTTTCTGTGTGATGAGAAACAATCACATTCCATGCACATGTCATTCTCTTGGCACAACCAAACTCTGACCTTCCTTTAAGTTATGGTAAGAGGCTGCTGCATACCAAATTAGGTTGTCCTAGCTCCTGCTGTTTAGGAGGACCTCTTGAGCAAACAGGTTCACAGATAGATGGACGGAAACACACACACACACACACACACACACACACACAGGGCACATCTAAACTACATTCCTCTGTCGAAAAAGGAATGTAAATGAAGCAAATTGAAAGTGAAAATGAAGCGCGGATTTAAATATCCCGCACTTCATTTGCATATTCACGTCCGAGTGCTTTTGGAAAAAGGGTTTTTTGAAAGTGAAAGGTTAGTCTATCAGGGTTCTTTTGAAAAAAAAACCTTTTTCAAAAGAACCCATACTCCTGAAAAAATAAGGAGTACTGATTCTTTCGAAAAAGGGTTTTTTTTTCCGAAAGAACCGCATCTAGACTGAGCTTTCACTTTTGAAAAACCCTTTTTCGGAAAAGCGCTCGGACGCAAATATGCAAATGAAGCACAGGATATTTAAATCCGGGCTTCATTTGCACTTTCGATTTGCTTAATTTACATTCTTCTTTCAACAGAGAAATGTAGTCTAGACATAGCCACATACAGTCAGACACACACACAAACTCTCTCAAATAAATAGTAGATTTAACACATTTGCTGTAGGAATTTTCCTTTATAATGATTACACATGTCAAGTGGAAAGGCATTACCATCCTCTTTCCTCTTGCTCTGGTCACTCATAGCTCTCCCTCCTGTGTATACCTCTATGTCCCCAACATATGCCATCTGTGCTGGGCTAACTGTTTATATCTTCCCATCTCAATTAGACACAAAATCATTTTGAGCTTTCTTTAAAGACTAATTCAGAGGAAAATCTGGAAGCTTTTTCTGTCTCTTGAATCAGTTATATGTTGTACTGATAAACATTAATGCTATGGAACCTTGTAACAATGCTCTTTGGATGTACTTTGTAAATATATGTAAAATAAAAGACCTAGAATAACTTTGAATGGTCTAAAATAGATATGTATTTATTACATGGCATAAAAATTATTGATGTTAATAATTTGTAGTCAAACTCGGGAGACCATATCAAAGGAACTACTGTATTGTGTCAGGTAACTATCTAATATAATATGCATACATTTTTGAAACCCATTATGTGCCTGATCAGCTGTATTTTAAATTCAAGAATTATTATTTAAAAAATTAATAATAATGTTAACTTTTCAGAAAATGTGAATACCGAACTTGGTAGACCATAATGGCTTCTTTATTTTGGTCATGTAAGTGATATATACTAGCACTAAATCCATTGTATTCAGAATACATATTTAGCATCAACTTATTTGTTTTTCCCTTTAAAATAACCCAAAATGCACTAGCTCCCATCACAGATTAACAATAGGTAATATTTTACTCTTTAAAAAACACTTAAGAATTCTATAAATATTTGCATGAGTAATATTTTGTTTATTTTTTATAAACACCAAACATCACTTTTGCACACAGCAAGCTAAGTTTCAGCTCCTGGTAAAATGTTATGGCCAAGCTGCAAGCCCTAAAAATAAAATAAGAAAAAAAAATCAGCATGTAGAATGGAAGTACTGACATTTGCAGGGTGAGTCCAGCAATTGTGATACTGCTGATGAAACACTCAAGGTTTTCTTTAGGGGTCATAGCTTTCTCTTTTCTTCTGTATATCTCCTGTCATTTCCTTATCACAGCAGTGAAAGCTGAATATGTACATTATGTATATGGTGCTGTTATGACTGCAATATTGATTTTTTTTTTCAGAAATAGCTTTAGTTTGACCTGGACAAAACACCCCCTCCTTCATTGTGTTGATTATTGAGTTTTCCATGCTCCCTAATTTTGGGGACCTTTTGAACAAAAGAGTTGCCATTTTGTTATGATTGCAGTAAATTGTGCAGTTTTCTTAACTGAGCCATTATACTGTTTGGTGTTTAGAGATGACCAAGAGGCTCATTTGATTTGTGACCTTAGTTAAGAATTACAGTATGGTCCTAAGAGGAAAAAAAACATATGTTGGTTGTATCAACCACAGCCAAAATATAAAAATATTTATTTTGACTAATTTTCTGAATGTAAGTGCATCTCAGAGCAGAGATTGATGAATTTCGTGCTGTTTGAGGTTTTGCAAGGTTCTAAAGACTAGTATGAGTTAGCCAAGAACTTTCCCCCTGCAGTTGAAATCTGTGAGAGAGGGGTGTTTTGTTTCTCTCACAGTTTGATTGAATTAGAAAAAAAATCCAGTTAAAGAGAAATCTATGATTTATATCAGGAAGAAAGACTCAACAAAAGCAAGGCTGGAACAAGTGGGTGGCTTGTATCTGAGATGCACAGCGTCTCTGCTGCCACTCGGGGGGCTCTGTGCTCCTCCTAGTGGCTCTGTGGTCTCCTCCTCAGCACTTCCACTATGGCCCGGGGGGCTCTGCACTCCCCTACAGCAGCCATGCTGCTGCCCTCCCTCTGGTGACAGAAAGCTCTGCTCCCTCCACTCTCCACAGAGACAGGGCACTCTGCATTCTTCCCAGTGATTCTACTGCCCCCGTTGCTCCATTGCGACCCCCTAATTTGGCAATGCTTTTGGCCCCACCTCAACGGCTTATCCCTATGAGTGCTTGCACAGATGATGCCAGACTAGGGATGTTGCTAGGTAACGGAAGCCTGGATTAGGGAGTTTCAGCATGTAGTACAGAAACATACTCTCAAGAGGAGTCCTATAAATTCAACTCTGCAATACAGCTGGTCTCAATTCAAGAGTGAGTTGTCTGTTTGCACCTCTTTTCCTGACTCCTGTAAATTTTAAACACTAGTACTCTGGGTTTACGTAACAATACCAAAATCTCAGTCTTTTCTAGTAGCAAACAAAACTTTATTCGGTTGTCACATTAAATCAAGTCTGTAATAGAAGATGGAAGAGAGAAAGAATGTTTGTAATGAGCTACTGATTGGCAATGAAGAGAAAGAAGGAATCATCATAATCTAAATTTGCCTAGTATATAGAATATGCAACATGAAAACAAAAGATGATTAAGTTGCCACATCATAGACAGAGCTATGCTCTGCATTTCAGTGAATAGATTCCTTGCCTTGGACAATGCAAAAATCTAATGACTCCTTCACCATCCCTGATCCTCTACCATGCAAGAAAACACTGGTGTGATGTGGGAAAGCTGGCAATCTCATCCAAATTGTTTGCTACTAAAACCAGCAATTTATATGATCAACTATTTAGAATTACAACTTCATTATAAAATCCAGTTAGGACATGGTGTTACAGAAATAGTGTAATAGGACACAGAATATGGTCATCTTGTAGCAATTTAGTAACAGGATTTTAGATACCCTATTAATTAGTACCAATGAGACCTAGCATATTAAATTATGCAAATGAAATCTTATAAAACTCTTTATTTTCATATTGTTTGTGTTTTATAAATAAGTAATTTTGTAAGTATTATTTAATCAGATAGGCACATTAGAAGAATATGTTATAATGTTTCTCATAACATATCACTCAATAGACTGCGTAGAAATGGAGATCTTCCTATCTTTTTATGATACCATAAATCTAAATATCATTATATTTTTTCATCATTTAATCAGTGTCACATGTCCTTTATATAAGGATATATTTTTAAAAGTATTTACAGAAACAGGGCCTGGGCTACGCAATATTCCTATTAAAATATAATATTTGTACATTATCTGATATGTTTGGATCTTTGTTTTATAAGAAGTAAGCAGTGTTTGTACTCAGAAACCCTTGCATATCTATAAAGGAGACCAATCTGAGATATTTCTGCAAAATGTAAGGCAATATTCTTCACACATTCTAAACACTGAATTTCCATTGGAATTTGTTAGAGAAGACTAACCGGCACATTCTTTATTCATTCTGTATGAAAGATTGCCACCAATGCTAACAGGAGTGTAACAAACTGATTTGCCTTGTGGGCTGGACAACCTGGTGCTAAGCCAGCCCTGATCACAGGATGAGCCACAGCTAGATAGAATCAGGTGATCCAGCATTAAAGGAGAATGAAGTTAAGGGAGTAGGGAAAGTTTAGGAAACTGCAGCTGGATATATAGATGCATTGTAGGGAGTCAGGAGTCTCCTGAGTCAGCAAAGGAAAATGCAAGAAGTAGGAGAAAATTCTCTAAGTAGGCAGGCAGACTAGGAGAGTGCCTACCTAAGAAATAAGAGAGATATTGACTGACAGACAGACTCACTCTCAGAAAAAAAAAGGAAGCTGTGCTCAGCTGAAACTAGGGTGAAGGCTGCAAGGGTCCTTGTATTGAAAGACTTTGTGTTTGACTACTATTAAATAGATAGGTATGCCAAAATCGAGTTAGGGCCTGGAGATGCAGTTTGCACCTGAGGACTTAATAAGGGGGGGTCTCTTCTGGGGCTTGTTCAATTACTTTGTAAACTGTGTGGTCTTAAGGGGTTGCTGAAGAAGTCACAGTGAAAGGTGTGGTAGAGCAACGCTAATGGCCACTGCTACAAGAAGAAAACAAAATATGTTTAGAATTTGCCCTTTTCATAATGGAATAATCATTTATCAGGCAGTAAAATGCTACTATCTTTCAGACTAATAATTCATTTACAGCCAAGTCAAGGTCCTGAAGCCTCAGCTGAGTTAAGCCAAGGGCAACTTTGCTGTATCCTGATGAGAGAGGCCAGCCCTCGGGAGGTGTCCATTTACATGTTACACACCTGCCCAAATTTTTCCTCCACAGATTTTCTTCCGTTCAAATCTACAATAGTTGTCTCACTGGAAAATTATATGAGGAAGGGGCTGTGCACACACAATACCTCTGTGATACTTCAGGATGTAGAGTTGGGAATAGGAAAGGTTACTCAGATACTATCTAACTAACACTTAGCTAGGGACAGCAAGATTGAAAGAGCTGACCACACAAAATGGAGCAAGAAAGAATGAGTCTTCTGGAACTTTAGATATCCCACTCCGGTAAATTAAGCAAATGGTAAAACCTGTCCCATTATTCACCACAGAATCTTTGCTATAAACATGATGGGCCTATTGCTGACTCTAGCACTGCAGTAACTCCTACAAACTCCTGGCATGTTGTTAGCATATAATTGCTGGGTTTGCATGAATTTCCCATCATCCTACCATAAGCAGCTCCTTACTTTGGGAATGGGTCTTTGTATACCAATTCAATCCTTCCCAGGGTCAGGTACAACCTTTCCAAGAATTCGAAAGAAAGCTGGTATCAGATTTCACCTTCCAAAGATTTGGACTACCACCTTTCTTGTATCCTTACAAAGTGGTATCACAACTTAACCCTTGTTTTGAATCATTAGTAGAAAAAATAACTACAGTTGTTTATCCCTTTAATTTCCTCTGGGCTGCATAAAGTCTTTGCATTTGGGGCATGAGTAACATATCTGAGATAAGATGGAGAATATTAAAAAGTCGTATTTTTAAAATGCCTTCTGATTTTTTCTCCAAACATTTCTGGGTAGGCGATGGGTGCAAGAGATCAAAAAGTTACCCTGGGATGAGATGTAACATACGGAATTTTAGGGGAACTGATTTTTTGGGGGGGATATGTTATAAAAGAGGGTTAAAATCATGTAGCTCATTTTAGTCCTAAATGACTAGTGGTTCTATAATCTAAGCATTTATACTGGGCCCATCACTGTGGTAGCAGAGCGCTTGTCTCAATGATGCAGAATTAGATCCCAGAATTACTGCTTTAATCCTATTGTTTTCCTTCTTAAACTGTGAAGCACTGGGGAAAATCTGCAAAATATTACTGGACATTGGTTTTCCAATCTTCAAAATAAGGCACAGATATAGACAAAATAAAATATACATTTAATTTGTCTCAGTTATTGAGAGAGAATGCAGCTGTGCTCCTGGAGTACAGTGTTAGTAGTCACCTCTGGTTGCCATGGCTTCTGCAGAAATAATAGCCTCTAGTCATTTTGAATACTATCATTATTTCTTGTCTGATGGAAGTCAAACACTTGCTGGGTAGGCTAGTGACTGCAAATAGGTTGGGACAGTTGTCATAATTCTAATAAAAGCTTAATGAAACTTTTTAACTATCTCACATGTCCAGGTGGACTGGGGCTGTATTTTAATACCTATTGTTGCTGTAGTAACCTCACCCCATGCTGTTGGCTTTTGCAGAAACAGTATGTCACGGTGACATGCCCTTTGGCAATTTTATGTTTCTCTTAAAATGAGAGAGTGCCTACCAATGAATCTCTGGGGCTTCTCAAAGAGAAATATGGGTAATTATCCAAAGTGATTCTCATTTCTCATGAAATACCTTTTAAGTGGCAGCAGTTCTCTCTCTCGCTTGCTCGCTCTCACTCACAAACACATACACTGCTACAGAAGTACATAAAACCTATGTTTATCACTTGGCAATATTTCTAATTATACACACGTGTTTGTGTTCACACCCACCTTCGTTACAGCTTTACAGAAGTGTGAAATTTTAAAGGGGCATATTATATGGTCATAATATATGTTCAAGATAATAAGTCCATTTTTGTAGAAATTATTCTGGACACTTCTTTTCTTGCTCAATTGGTCTGCTACCATTAACTGTCCACAATAAAATATACAGCGTTAAATTACATATTTAAATTTAAGAAAAATCAAACGAAATAAGATGAGTGTTGAGCCCAAACAATATGAATTAAGGATTGTAAGTGATATTTCTTCCTTCTGACCTTAGGGCTTCTCATGTGCTTAAAGATAGGTATATGCTTAAGTACTTTAGGGTATGTCTACACAGCAAAGTTATTTCGAAATAACAGCCATTATTTCGAAATAACTTTACTAGCATCTACACAGCCAAACCACTATTCGAAATTAATTCAAAATAGCGGAGCGCTTATTTCGAATTTGGTAAACCTCATTCCATGAGGAATAACGCCAAATTCGAAATAGCTATTTTGAAATAAGAGCTATGTAGACACTTATATCAAAATAGGGGGCCTCCCTCCAGCTTTCCCATGGTGTCCTGGTGGCCACTCCAGCCTCATCTAAGAACACTCCTCCCACCCCCCCCGAAGCCCTTAAAGGGGCAGACGCTGGCCACAGTGCCTGTGCCAGCTCCAAGCCTGCTAGCCCAGAGCCAGCAGTCACTGCCCCGACCCAGTGGCCCCAAAACATGAGCCAGCAAGCCACTGGCAGCCAGCCCTCCATCACTCCCCAGGAGCAGTCTACCAGCTCCCAGAAGCGTGCCAGGGCCCAGAGAAGGCGGGTGCCTTCCTGGTCCAGGGTGGAGATCATGAACCTTATTCAGGTTTAGGGGGGATGCCCCCAACATCCATGATCTCCTCACTAGATGGAGGAATGCGGCCATCTATGGCGGGATAGCTGCCAGCCTGGCCATCAAAGGCCATATACGAACCCAGGAGCAGGTTTGCACGACAATCAAGTTGGTCCGGCGAGACCCGCAACCCTGAGCTTCCCCTCCCCCCTTCTTCCTCTTGCTTCCCCCTTCCAGCTCCCTCCTCCCAGGTTTCCCCCACAGCTCTCCCACCCTCTCTTCTCCCCTCTCCCGCCTCCTTTCCCCAGTCTCACCAGAGTTTCATTCCCCCCTCCCCAGTTTTGTTAAATAAAGAGAGTGTATGTTCATGAAAATACGTGTATTTTATTTGACATCAGGAAGGGGGGTTAGAGAGGAGGGGTAAGTGGAAGGACATGAGGGAAGAATGAGGCACAGGCCCCCAGTGGGGCAGACCAGGGAGGCTTTTAGTGCTCCTCGGGGTGGAAGCTCTCCCGCAGGGACTCCTGGATACTGACAGCCCCCCGATGGACCTTCCGGATGGCAGCCTCCAGAAAGGGCAGCCAGGCTCACACCAACGCATCCAAGAGACGCACCAGAGTGCCCAGGGGGCAGCTCCAGCTCCATGTTGCAGAGTGCTGTGGTGTCCAAAGTGAGGGCAACCAGAGCACGCAGAGACAAAATGCTTTGCTGTCCCTCATTGAGGTAGGCAAATGTCACGTTACTGGAGTTTAAGGGAAGCAGCCAGGTCACTGCTGCGCCCATGGGGGGGGGTGCCCCAAAAGTGGTACAAAGGGGGGGCCATGTAAGGTGTCAAACAAAAGCTTGCCTTCTACTGATTCTGTATATGCTCTTCATATATCTGTATAATGTCTGTGAGTGGAGTTATGAATATGTACTCTGTGTTAATACTGGAAGTTTCTCTGTATGGGATTGAACAGTAGACGAAGAATGCTCAGCCTATGGACATGCTAATGAGCAAGTCTCCATGGAACAATAGCCCTCTATAGGCCAAGGACACACCTCAAGAATGATGACTGATACCTAAGGGCTACCAGCAGGGGACACAGGGATAGGCCACGGGCCAGGTGACCTGCTGCAGCCAAGAAGAGACCAGGAAGGAGGTATAAAGATGCTATGTGGCAGCCTCCATTTTGTCTTCAGATCTGCTCCTGATCCCAGATGCGGCCTTGCAGGGAATCACGAGCCAGGAAGAACTGTGGACCCGTCCTGACATAGGATGTACACCAAGGACTTTTAAGCCAGCAATTATAACATCTCTGCTGCAAGCCTGCATTGAGAACTGGGAGATTCGATGCATGTAATATATGATACTTTAATAACCTTACTCTCATGCTTTTCTTTCTCTTAGTAATAAACCTTTAGATTTTAGATTCTAAAGGACTGGCTCAGCGAGATCTTGTGGGTAAGGTCCAGAGGGTAAATTGACCTGGAATCTGTGGCTGGTTTCTTAGAACCGGGCAGAACTTGTTCGGGGTAGATGAGATTGGGTTCTAAAACACCTTACCTGTGTATGAGGCCCAGGGCCATCTGGGGCATGGATATTGCTGGGGTGTCAGAGGGGTTTTGCTTGTGAGGCTTTTGACTGGCTAGGCAGGTAGCTGAAGTGCTCTGTGGGACTGGTTTGTGGCATATTTGGGAAGGTCTCCAGTCTGGGGGCTGTAAGGAGCCCCAAATTTGAGCAATTTGCCCTGAGCAGATGCCCTCAGCTGTGCCCAGACCCGGCCCAGTCTGTCATAGCAAGCAAGCAGGGAAAGCTGAGAACCGGCTGTCCAGGGTGGGTCCCTTTAAGCACAGGCCTCAGATAGCTTCAGGCAGCAGCCACACAAAGTAACTCCTGACCTGATGCCCTGCCGGACCTGGTTCCAGACGGCCTTAAATGCGATTCAGTGTCCACTCAGTGTGGACGCGCTATTTCGAAATAGCAAAATGCTATTTCGAAATGCATTATGTGTGTAGATGCGTTATTTCGAAATAACTTATTTCGAATTAACTATTTTGAAATAAGATATTTCGAAATAATGCTGTAGTGTAGACATACCCTTGCTGAATTAGAGACTTCAGTTTTTTTACTACCTAAATGAGGGTGAAGATCTGCTAAGTTCCCTGAAATCCTTTCACTTCAGTTTGGTGGGAGTTAAGGTCATTCGACATGTAGTACTGACGGCCTTTAGCATCCAATCCAATCAGTGCATGCGAACACTTGTATTTTGGGGGAAGGGAGAGAATTAATCGACTGACAGCCATTGGCTACCCTATGCATTTTACCTCTGCATTTTACCTCTGGAAATGCATTCAGATAACATGGTATAAGATTCCGGGACAAAGAGAATTTAAAGTTCAGTTTATATGGCAACTATATAATAAAACATCTGCTCAGTATTCTCAGTCTAACCCTCATAACAAAAACAATTCTTCTATAATATTTTCTTTGCATTAATATACAGTCAAAAAGGTCAATCAAACACAGACATTTCAGACAAACAGTTTAATCTAGATTAAATCATAAAATCAGTTGGCAGTGAAAAACATCAAATAAATGCCATGTCAGAGAGGGCCTAAAAAGCTGTCCTCATTCCCGTGGTACACTGCCTATCTGAGATCCTATTTATGCATCACTTACTCCCACTAAATAGCATTTGATGTAAGTAGTTCCATGGACTTCAAGAGGTCATATATGCAATTGTACTTCCAAGTTTACCATACTTTGACTTCAGTGGGATTACTTGTGCAGGAAAGTGCAACCAAGGTTGAATAATGCATAAAGAATTGGGCCACATAATAGTAGTTTTAGCTGCTTACTCTGTCGATGGTAAGCAAAGTGGATTAAAATGATATAACAATGGCTTCTAGACCTGTATGTGGTGCGTCCCTCTGCTGTAGCTGTGTTGATTCTATTGTGACCAAAATATTGTTATTTATTTGGGCCAATAACATAGGACTCGGCTCTGGTCTCTGTATACATTTAAGAAAGCACTAGTTTACATTTAAGTTGCTAATGATCACAATAATACAACTGATAAATGAAGAGTTTCAAAAAATTCTCATAACATGAAATGTAAGTTTACAGATACCTCCTCATGTATGTGCAGTCAAATAGCATCCCTGAGACAATAAAGCCTCTGCTCAGTGTAAAATTAATAAGAAAGTATTTAGTATATTTTGCTCACCTTTAAAAAAGTGTAGCAGGTAGAAACAAGCTTGTTAAATTGGTTCCATGTCACAAGGCAGCTTTGCACAGACTACCAGCAAATGCTCCTCAGGTTAATGTTGGCCTATGGATCCAAATTTGGAGCCACCCTGGTAGATTTTAAAGGTAACTATGTAAAAATGACATTTTTTACCCAACTTATATTACCCTACACAGGTTGGACCTCTCTAGTCGGGCACCCTGGGGACCTGACCAGTCCCTAAAGAGGGAATTTGCCAGACAATAGGAGGTCCCCTGATGCCAGCCCCTCAGCCCGCTGCCCCTCCCCACTGCTGGCTCCTTCAGCCCAGCTAGGCTGTCTGCGGGCTAGCCCCAGCCCTGGCTTCACTGCCAGCTGGCCAGGCAGCTCTAGCCCCACTGTGAGAATGGCACATTGCCTGATTGGGCTGCTGCAGCCCCAACACCACTTCTGGGTGGCATGTGGCCCTGTCTGCTCTAATTCTGCTGGGCTGCTGCAGCTGGCTTCCCCTTCCCCAATCACGCTGCCACTGCTCTCGCCAGCGCTGTCTGGGCTGTTACGGCCACACCACTTCCCAAGCTGATGTAGCCCTGCCAGGCTTCCCCTCTTGGGCGGCTGCAGTCCCAGCCCTACTGCCAGGTGGCAGACAGGCCCGATCGCGCTATGCCCAAGCTATTGCGGCCCCACTGCTAGAAGACTCACAGGGTTGCCCGGGCTCCCAGCTACTGGTCCTTCTGCCCCAGGTCCCTCTCATCGAGGAACATCTCTGGTCATGCTGGACCACAGATGTTGCCAGACGAGAGAATCCTGGATTTGAGAGGTGCAACCTGTATTCAGAATAGCATCTGATAGTGATGCAAATAATTTCTCCTATTAATTTCTTGTAAATATTTACGGTTCAATACAGCTACAGGAAAGTGAGCTAAAGTTCTACATGGCTAATGCATCATCTGTAGAATTGTTAAACTACAGTCAAACAGTTATACTACAGTTGATGTTATAACTGTAGCCTGACCTTCTGATCTGAGGTTGAGCTTGCTAGTTTTGTAATTAGAAAACAAACAAAAAAAGAAAACCCGTGTTTTACTTGCAATCTGAGTACATTTGATCTGGAGGTCATTTAAAGAAAAATGAACATGGATACAACAATGCCATTTTTACAGAACAGTTCAGCACAATTGCATTTTGCAACTAGAGGATTTTCATGTTTATAGAGATTGAAGGTCATACAGAAAATAAGGAACAAGAGAAATGAATATAAAAAAAATCTACAGAGGTTATATTTTTTCTGGAAGATCACAGTAATTTAATTTTTTACTATTTTAGTTCTCTTAGATGGCTAAAATACCCTGTGATGGATCAGAATTCATCACTAGGGTTGCCAACCCACCAGGATTGGCCTGGAGTTTCCCACAATTGGCAACAATCTTCTGGTGACTATTGAAAGCAGTCCTGGAGATTGTAATAGGATATTTTAGGAAAATGAGATTAGGTCATGTTGGGGGAAAAATCTCCTAGAATAACTTCAAGTCAGAGTTGGCAACCCTATTCATTATACATACAGAGGCAAAATAGAAACTGGCAACAACAACTTTATTCCAAAAGCATGTAGGCTGTCTCCATCATTCAAGATGGAGTGGAAGATGTGCTGCAGTATTCTTTTTACACCACCATCTACTGACTAAATAAACCATCATCCCCAGCTGTTTTGTATTATTTATTTTAAACCTATAAGACTATTTTCACACTAAATTAAACTTCAACTTGCATTCCTCTCTTAGGGTATGTCTACACTACAGCACTAATTCGAACTAACTTAATTCGAATTAGTTAATTAGAAATAAGCTAATTCGAATTAGTGCATCTAGACCTAAAAACTAATTCGAATTAGCGTTTTGCTAAGTTGAAATAGCATGTCCACATTGAGTGGACCCTGAACCAAAGTTAAGGCTGGCCGGAACCAGTGCCGGCATTGCATCAGGTTAGGACTTAAAGTGTGGAGCTGCTGCCTCAGGCTAGCCGAGGGCTGTGCTTAAAGGGACCCGAACCCCACCCCAGACAGACAGTTCTGAGGGTTCCCCGCTTGCTTGTCCAACTCGATGAGGGACAGCAAAGCAGTCCTGTCTTGGAGTGCCCTGAGTGCCCACACTCGGCACATCACAGCACTTGGCCATCAGCCCGGCTGCACTTGCCGCAGGCTGCCACCCGGGGGGGGTCAATCGGGGGGCCTGTCAGGATCCAGGAGGCCCTGCAGGAGAGCTTCCACCCCGAGGAGCCCGCAGAGCCACCCCAGTCCTCCCCATCGGGAGCTCGTGCCCCATTCCTCCCTCACCTCCTTCCACTTACCCCTCCCTAGCCCCCCTTCCTGATGTAAAAAATAAAGGACACGTGTGTTCAAAAATAGAAACTCTCTTTATTTAACAAAACTGGGGGGGGGGGATTAACCTCTGGGGAGACTGGGAAAAGGAGGTGGGAGAGGGGAAGAGAGAGGGTGGAAGAGGGGAGAGGGAAACCTGGGAGGAGGGAGCTGGAAGGGGGAAGCCAGGGGAAGAAGGAGGAGGGGAAGTATAAAACTATGGCATGCCATATCTTCAGTACTATGTAAAGATGTGGTCTCCTCACCTCAAAAAAGATATTTTGGCCTTGGAAAGGGTTCAGAAAAGGGCAACTAAAATGATTAGGGGTTTGGAACAGGTCCCATATGAAGAGAGGCTAAAGAGACTGGGACTTTTCAGCTTAGAAAAAGGGAGACTGAGGGGGGATATGATAGAGGTATATAAAATCATGAGTGGTGTGGAGAGGGTGAATAAAGAAAAGTTCTTCATTAGTTCCCATAATATAAGGACTAGAGGACACCAAATGAAATTAATGGGCAGCAGGTTTAAAACTAATAAGCGAAAGTTCTTCTTCACACAGCACATAGTCCACCTGTGGAACTCCTTGCCACAGGAGGCTGTGAAGGCTAGTACTATAACAGAGTTTAAAGAGAAGTTAGATAAATTCATGGAGGTTGGGTCCATGGAGTGATATTAGCCAGGGGGTAGGGATGGTGTCCCTGGCCTCTGTTTGTGGAAGGCTGGAGATGGATGGCACGAGACAAATCGCTTGGTCATTGTCTTCGGTCCCTCCTCTCCGGGGTACCTGGTGTTGTCCGCTGTCGGCAGACAGGCTACTGGGCTAGATGGACCTTTGGTCTGACCCGGTACGGCCATTCTTATGTTCTTATGTTCTAAGCTCAGGGCTCAGGGTCGGGGGTCTCACTGGACCAACTTGATTTTCATGCAAACCTGCTCCTGGGTTCGCATGTGGCCTTTGGTGGCCAGGCAGGCAGCTATCCTGCCGTAGACGGCCGCATTCCTGTGCCTAGTGCGGAGATCGTGGAAGTTGGAGGCGTCCCCCCAAACCTCGATGAGGTCCACAATCTCCACACTAGACCAGGCGGGTGCCCGCCTCTTGCGCCCCCGGGCAGGCTCCTGGGAGCCGCCAGCCTGGTCCTGGGAAGAGGCGGAGGGCTGGGTGGCAGCGGGTGGCTGGCTCATGCCGTGCCAGGTGCAGGGTCTGCTGGCTGGGTGCTGGCAGGCTTGCAACTGGCACAAGCACTGTAGCCAGACCGTGCCCCTTTAAGGGCTCCAGGGCCGGGAGGGGGGCAGAAGAGTTTCCTGGTTTGGCCCAGAGTGGCCACCAGGGCAACCTGGGAAGGGCTAGCCTCCAACTAGTTCGAATTAAGTGGCTACACAGCCCTTAATTCGAACTACTTAATTCGAACTAGGCGTTATTCCTCGTAGAATGAGGTTTACCTTGTTCGAATTAAGCGCTCCGCTAGTTCGATTTAAATGCAAACTAGCGGTTTGTATGTGTAGCCCCTATTAAAGTTAATTCGAACTAATGGCTGTTAGTTTGAATTAACTTTGTAGTGTAGACATACCCTTACTTATCTCTAAATTGTACTTAAACAAACAAACAAACAAACAAACAACTATGGCCAGAACAGGTTGTAACCTGTTGACTTAAGCTGCATTTTATTTGCAATGGAGAGTCAATGTGGGTGAGGTAATATCTTTTGTTGGACCAATTTCCTCACTCACCTTGTCTCTCTAATATCCTGGGACTGACAATATGACACATCTGCCACTATGCTCCATGCTTTTGTTTGCAACATCAGCCTCAGGTAGGAATGGATAGGTGAATCGTCTTCTCATTCTGCAGCTGCAATCTGTAAAGTTTACTAAGTTGATTGTTCAGTCTCTGGAACAAACTGAAGATGTTGAAAGTTTCTGATGTATCCCCCAATGTCTGTCTCAATAGTGTCTGATCTGCGCAATGCATTCTTTTTCTGTAAAATAGCTGCAGTTCTCCATCCTTTTCCTCCATCTGATCTGACAGAAGCATGGTTACCAGGTTTCAGAACAGACAACTCACTGAGTGCTGCTGGTTATAGAAGTGTTCATAAGAGGTCTATTGAACCCCACAACACTATTAGGTGACATCTGATGAGCTTTAAGCAATGTTTTCATTGTTTTTATGTTTTCTCTGTAATGCTTCCACTTTAAGCATAAATATGCTTGCTTAGAAAGAGCTGTGTGATAACATATGACTGAGGGCAATTACATGGATACAGCTCTCAGAGATAAAGCAAACTGAATGAATTCTGATGTGTTGGGATCTCTCAGAGTAAGAAGGGAACTGTGCCACCTATAAAAAACCCAATCATGAGGGACAGATGCAAGAGCGGATGGCTGAGGAGCTGGCAGCCTAGACTGGATGCCTTTGCTGAAGCACAGAGAGGGACTGCACATTATTTAAGGTTTTGAAGGCAGTCTCCTGATTTGGCCATCAGAGCCATGATCTGATGGATATTAATAGTTTATTCACTAGTCTGTTACTGTAGAAAGTTCTTGCAGGTATCAACCAGGGTAATTTACAATGCATAGCACAGCTCTCAGTTCTGATACATTTGTTGGTGCAGTCAATTTTTCTAATTGCATCTAAAAGCATCTCTAATTGCTTTTACTTTCTCAGGCTAGGACAAATTCCATCTTTGTTTATTATTTGTCCTCAACATTCAATCTGGAGTAGGTGGAAAACACATTTTTCTTTATTTAGTTTGAGTCCAAACTCACTGATTAAGTTCAGGACTTCATTTGGGGTTTTTCACATTATTCCGTTGATGACCCATAGACTGAAATGTCATCTAGACAAATGCCAACCCCATTTATGTTCCTTAGCAGCTCTGCCATCTCTCTTTGAAAAATGTCAGCAGTGGTGGTATAATCCTATAAGATAACCTTTGAAAGCAAAACCTTCCAGACTATGTAATGAATATTGTCAGTTTAGCACTCTCTTTGGCTAAAGGAATTCACCAGAAACCACTAAGGCTTTCAACTTGAAGAAACAATGGTTCCTGCCACGTAAGGGAGGAAGCCATCCAGTGTTGGGAGAATATATTTTTCTTTTACCACTGCTTTAAATCTAAGATCCACACAGATTCGTAGTTCTTCAGTTGCCATTTGGTTTACCATCCAGTTGACACAGAGATTTACTCAATAATGCTATTCTTTTCTGTTCTCTTTAATTTACCCTCTACTTTATAAGTAACAGGACAGAAATTATGTGGGGAGTGTATATATTATTTGGCTCGGCATTTTATCGTGAAATTATTTCTAATGGATCTCCTTGTAGATACCCAATTTCACCAAATATTCAACAACTTCTTCCATCTTACTCACAAGACGCATCATGGCAACCATATTCTGACTGAGAAGATTGTCAGCTTTGAATCCTCTAATCACATAAACATTAAAATTAATGTGTTGTCTTTGTATTGTAGCAGAGCTCTGGTTGTGCTCCCTGGGTCCTATGCTTCCTGGCAGATTTTAAGATGCCTCAGAGGCTCCCGGTGACCCTCCCACTGCTTCTTGTTTCTCTCAGAGGTGAGGGTTCCCCTCTTAATGAGCCATTTTCATCATAGGCCAGACACTAGCTTGGAGGGGAAAACCCTTCCTTGGTCCAAAAGTCCCCTTTTCCCTGGTGGCAGTCCACCAGGTGTGGGAAGGGTTGGGGGAAACCCAGTCCTGTCCACTTACTTCAGGTTCCGGCCCAGAGCCATAGGTAGTGGCTACTAGTGGGCTCTTGCCCTTAACCCCACCCTGGGCCACTTTCCTAACCACTCCCACAATGCCTTCTCCCTGGCATCTTGGAAAAACCATCCTGCTTGACAACTTCAGTGTGCCTTGCTCTGTGCTTCCTCCTCCGCTCCAGTCCTGCGGGGAAACTTTTTATAATGGACCAGCAGGCCATAACTGGCTGCAGGTATCCCACTAACCTGCTACTGTAGGCTGGCTCTTAATGAGTCCCAGGTGCCTGCCTGACTTAATTGCTGGGCAGCAGTCTCTGGCAACCTGTTCAGGGAACAGGAACATGCTAACCCAACTGTCTGTATACCTGCCCTCTATCAAACTACTGCAGCCTGCTCGCTTTGGTCTCCCACAGTATGTTGTTTCTGTAGAAAACTGTCCAATGACTTTCACAATACCTCTTAAGCTAGTTAGGACAGAATTTTCTAATTTCAATTCTGTGAAGGATTGAAGGTGATTATAAGTCCTCACTGATGCAACTGTTTATACTTACATACAAATCTATTTTAAAATTAACAGTCTTTGCACTGGCCCTGGGTTGTTACATTTGATTGATGCCAGAAAAAATGGCTCTTGAGTCTTAGATGTCACTTCCCATAGTGTCTTTGTGCAGCAGTGGCAAAATCTCCAAGTTTTGTGTATCTATGACCTTTAGCTCCTATAGCTGGCAATCCCTTTATGACATTTCCTACATTTTGTGCATCTAGCTGAAAAGTGTTATATTTTGCCTGGGATATACCCAACATCCTCTTTGATGATTTACTTTTTGAACTTGTGGCATATCTCCTATCCCAACTTTATGTGACTTCATGTAAAGTCACTTTTTCTAGGTGTCTTTCAGGTGTCTACTGGTCTCTACAATGATTTTTAATCATTTGTTTTGCCATTTCTATTATAGTATGAAGGACTAAATCTCCACTTGCAGTTCCTTTGACAACCTTTGTCCAAAATGCCAATCACGGCTCTGTTTCTAACATCCTGTTTCTTGTTGTCTCCAAAATCACAATTTTCTACCCTGTCATACAAGCTTCTTATAAAAGATTCCAGCGTCTCCAGGGGTTTAGACATGTTGGTCAATGGACACAGGCTTATAAAGCACATTACACTGAGGTATAAAATGCTCATCAAACACAGCCTACACTACAGCATAATTGTTCTTGTGTCTCTACTCGCTAATGGATTTAAAGAGTGTTCAGCTTCCATACATAGAGCATAGACCAGGGAACTAATCTGCACTTGATCACTCTACTTCTGGAACTTGGTTTTGATGCAAAAATGTGCAAACTGTTCCTTCCAATCACTCCAGTCTGATAGTCTATCAAATCTGAAGCTCTCTGGGGTATGAAAGTTTAGCATTTTGATGAAATTTTGCAGTTTTTGTTGTTTTTCTTATGACACCATGTCAGGTTAGTCACACAGAGACAGACAGAGGCTAAATGACAACTTTATTGTTTAAAAAAAAAAAAAAAAGATTGTCTTCAGCATTCACTAAAGATGTGCTATAGTATTCTTCATACAGCACCACCTAGTGACTAAACTTCGTACATTTTTCATTCTTATCTCTTTGGGAAGTAAGTTCCCTACTCTAGGTTCAGCTCCTGTGAAATCAATCCCCCAAACTGGCATAACTATGTTGTAATTCTTGAAAGAATCCAATCCCTGTTTATAAGCTTCTTTTGAATAAATAATGATAATCATTCTGTAAGTAAATGTGAAAAGCTCACTATTTTGTTTTCAGTCTTGCTGCATGAATTCGTTGCTTATAGTCTTCTTGAGCACCTAATGAAAATTCTGTGTTTCATAACGTATTGTAAGTTTGCCCTTATTAAAGATATTATCCAGTGTCGTCTTCTTATGTTGTTGTTGTTTCAGAAAATGAATGTAGTAATGAATAAAACTATCTTTATCAGTTCATAGTCCTTTCAATGTCTCTAACACTTTCTGTTTCAATTTCTATTCAATTTCCATTTCTATTCAGCTAGCTAATAATTGCTTTTTGTTAAGCATGAATGTATTTTCAATCTATACTCAGCCAGACAGATTACTTATTTTTATGTTAATTTGCATCTAAAGCAGCCCAAGAGTTTTGAAATTTTCCTTTTAAAGAAAATGGGACAGTGAGTACATGTTGTGTTGTGAACAGAAGGGATGTATGGATACAGAAATACTTGCTTAAGAAACAGAAAAGAACTTTGTTGCAATAAAGCCAAATAGTCATCCACACTTATTCCTCTAATGTTGCTTCTGAATTTTTCTGGCTAGGCTCTTCTTTCAGTTCAGATGACTTCTGAGCCTTGATTTGCCATTCATCTCCCTTAAATTAGGCTTCATTCACTGTCCAACAGTATGCCCAATTAAAGAGAAAACCTCCCAGTTGTTTGAAAGGCACAATTGTCTACCTATATGCTCATTATTTCCTCTAATTCCTTCCATAGTTCAGCCTTCCTGGGCCACCATCTCTTACTTCATTGTGGAACTACTGGTTTTCCAGAAAGAAACTACAATGAACAGTTCCCAGCATGAAACTAAATCTCCGCTTTTTTTGACATAAAATATTTGCTAAAAAAAGCATTTTAATAAACCTATAGTCCTGAAGCTCTGATAGAAAAGTATCTCATCTGGAAAATGAGGGATACACAATTAGTTAGCACTTACAAAAAGTTTGGTTTAAATGATTTGCTAAAAATCATACTGGAACTTTGTGGGAGAGACAGGGATAAAATTCAGTTCTCCAGGGCATCTGTAGTTCAACTGCCTTAGCTGTGAGATCTTCCTTTCTCTTTCTGAAATCCCCTGCCTTCCTGTTTCTGCAAAAAATGAAGGTGACTTCCAGAATACAGCAGTCTTCTTTTCATTATGTCAAGCTGCGCTGAAGGGGGTAACAACTGTGGCCAATGACAGAGATACTGTCAAGAAACAGGATATAAAACCCCAAATTGGATATATGTTCTCTTACCAGCCAAGTAACAAGTACAAACTCTTAAACACCTTATCATAAAATAATGGAAAATTCCTTTGGGTACTCCCAAGTATCCTGCCACTTAGGCAAGCCTGCCTTTGCGATAGATGGCCCTTTATCCTTAAAAAAACAAATCAAAATATTCAGGTTACTTCCAGTCCTAAAGCATCAGTTACTTGCCCCAAGCCAAGGGCACCCTAGATTCCTCACCAAAAACAGTGCTTGTAGCCAATTGTGTAGTAAACTAACTGAAGATTTGTTAACTAGGAAAAAATAAGTGAGAATTATTGATGAGATTTCAAGCAGGTAAACATACACATACAAATATGTTACAATCTTAAATTGTAAAAGGTGATTCTACCCACTGTATATATAAGCTCTGTATGTTCTTTAAGGCTAATTTAACCTTACTAATACTTAGAAATATTGTCCTCTCCACATTCCATGTAGTATAGTGATAATTTCTCTTTAACAGGGATTTTTGCCCTTCCCCCAGTGTCTCTAATAGGGTAAGGAGTTATACACCTACTTTTTTCAAGGGTATGCAGGAAGCGATCAACAAAGTTCACTTATATTCTACAATTATGTATCTGGTGTTGATAGGTCTTCTTTTGTTGGAGAGAATACCACAAGAGATATTAACTGGGCAGTGCTTCTCCCTTGACTGTGTAGGTTTACAGTTTCAGCAAACTTCTGTATAGTTACAGAGCGCATATGTAAACATTACTTTATAATATGGGCTATAAATATTATAAGTAAGATTAATACATGCAATGTCTACAAGCCTTCTGAACAATTCAAACTCATTGTAATAACTCAACTATCACGTTTAACAAGATTAACACACAGGAAAGCCACACTTAGCATAAGCCAGCACCTTTTTTAATTACCCCCATATTGACTGGATACATGTCACCTCAGGAAGAGAAGCGGAGATAAAATTTCTCAATGGCTTAAATGACTGCTTCTTGGAGCAGCTAGTGCAGGAACCCACAAGGAGAGGCAATTCTCGATTTAGTCCTGAGTGGAGCGCAGGATCAGGTCCAGGAAATAACCAGGACCGCTTGGGAATAGTGACCATAATATAATAACATTCAACATTCCTGTGGTGGGAAGAACACCTCAGCAGACCAGCACCCTGGCATTTAATTTCAAAAAGGAATTACACAAAAATGAGGAGGTTAGTTAAACAGAAATTAAAAGGCACAGTGACTAGAGCCAAATCCCTGCAAGCTGCATGGAAACTTTTAAAGACACCATAATAGAGGCCCAACTTAAATGTATACCCCAAATTAAAAAACATAGCAAGAGACCTAAAAAAGAGTCACCGTGGCTTAACCACCATGTAAAAGAAGCAGTGAGGGACAAAAAGGCATCTTTTAAGAAGTGGAAGTCCAATCCTAGTGAGATAAATAGAAAGGAACATAAACGCTGTCAAATCAAGTGTAAAATGTAATAAGAAAAGCAAAAAAAGATTTTGAGGAACAGCTAGCCAAAAACTCAAAAAGAAGTAACAAAATGTTTTTTAAGTACATTAGAAGCAGGAAGCCTGCTAAAAACCTGTGGGTCCCCTAGACGATCGAACTATAAAAGGCGCAATCAAGGACGATAAAGCCATTGCGGAGAAACTAAATGATTTCTTTGCTTCAGTCTTCACGGCTGAGGACGTTGGGGAGATTCCCAAATCTGCACCCCTTTGTGGGTAATGAATCTGAGGAACTGTCCCGGATTGAAGTGTCATTAGAGGAGGTTTTGGAACAAATAGAAAACTTAATGTTAACAAATCTCCGGACCGGATGGCATTCATCCAAGGGTTCTAAAAGAACTCAAATGGGAAATTGCTGAACTATTATCTGTGGTTTGTAACCTATCCCTTAAATCGGCTTCCGTACCTAATGACTGGAAGGTAGCCAACGTGACACCAATATTTAAAAAGGGCTCTAGAGGCGATCCGGCAATTACAGACCGGTAAGTCTAACTTCAGTACCGGGCAAATTAGTTGAAACAATAGTAAAGAATAAAATTGTGAAGCATGTAGAAGAACATAATTTGTTGGACAAAAGTCAACATGGGTTCTGTAAAGGGAAATCCTGTCTTACTAATCTATTAGAGTTCTTTGAAGGGGTTAACAAACATGCGGACAAGGGGGATCCAGTAGATATAGTATACTTAGATTTCCAGAAAGCCTTTGACAAGGTCCTCACCAAAGGCTCTTGTGTAAATTACATGGCCATGGGATAAGAGGGAAGGTCCTTTCTTGGATTGAGAACTGGTTAAAAGACAGGAAACAAAGGGTAGGAATAAATGGTAAATTTTCAGAGTGGAGAGGGGTAACTAGTGGTGTCCCCAAGGGTCAGTCCTAGGACCAATCCTGTTCAACTTATTCATAAATGATCTGGAGAAAGGGGTAAGCAGTGAGGTGGTAAAGTTTATGGATGATACCAAACTGTTTAGGATAGTCAAGACAGAAGCAGACTGTAAGGGACTCCAAGAAGATCTCACCAAACTGAGTGATTGGGCAACAAAATGGCAAATGAAATTTAATGTGGATAAGTGTAAAGTAATGCACATTGGGAAAAATAACCCCAACTATACGTACAGTATGATGGGGGCTAATTTGGCTACGACTAATCAGGAAAGAGATCTTGGAGTTATCGTGGACAGTTCTCTGAAAACTTCCACACAGTGTGCAGCGGCGGTCAAAAAGGCAAATAGGATGCTAGGTAGTATTAAGAAAGGGATAGAAAATAAGACCCGGAATATCTTACTGCCCTGTATAAAACTATGGCCCACATCTTGAATACTGTGTACAGATGTGGTCTCCTCACCTCAAAAAGATATTTTGGCCTTGGAAAGGGTTCAGAAAAGGGCAACTAAAATGATTAGGGGTTTGGAACGGGTCCCATATGAGGAGAGGTTAAAGCGACTGGGACTTTTCAGTTTAGAAAAGAGGAGACTGAGGGGGATATGATAGAGGTGTATAAAATCATGAGTGGTGGAGAGGCCGATAAAGAAAAGTTATTTATTAGTTCCTAAATAGAAGAACTAGAGGACACCAAATGAAATTAATGGGTAGCAGGTTTAAAACTAATAAAAGAAAGTTCTTCTTCACACAGCGTGTAGTCAGCATGTGGAACTCCTTGCCAGAGGAGGCTGTGAAGGCTAGGACTATAACAGAGTTTAAAGAGAAGCTAGATAATTTCATGGAGGTTAGGTCCATAAAAGGCTATTAGCCAGGGATAAAATGGTGTCCTTGGCCTCTGTTTGACAGAGGCTGGAGAGGGATGGCGGAGACAAAGCGCTTGATCATTGTCTTCGGTCCACCCCCTCTGGGGCACCTGGTGCTGGCCACTGTCGGCAGACAGGATACTGGGCTAGATGGACCTTTGGTCTGACCCGCTACGGCCGTTCTTACCTGATCTTCTATCATTAGAATCTATAATGACACACTATATCATCCTGATTTCTCTCCCGTGCACTGAAAGAGACCGAGGTCCAGTGGCAAAATAATGTCATTATGAAAATATCATGTCATATTCAAGAGGGGATCAAATGAAGGTTTAACAAACAATAGTAGATTGTCATCATTCCGCACTAGTGGGGAATGAGACAAACATGTCACTTATGGATTTCTAGATATTTGCTGACTGCAATGGCACTATAAACTCAGGAATGCTCACCTGGGTGGTGGACACAGAATTTTCTACTGCTTCCCCAAACAGGTTCCAATCGTGTCATTTCTCCAACCAGGGATCTTTGTCTCAGGTCTGTCTGCTTTGCTTAGGGAGTCTGATTCTCCACTTTTCAGGCTTCCCATCCCCATCTTAGTCCCCTTGTCCAGCCAAAGTCTCCCTCTGGGCTGACTATCTGAATTCCAATCTTCCCCAGATTCCCAGTATCTCCGTCCCAGTCCCTTGCCCAGACAATCCCAAATCTCCCTCTCCCACACCAATTCTTGTATCCACCTGGTTCCAATTACCTTATCTCAACAACTCTGATTTGTTTTTCCCTTCCATACTCTATTGGATCCTAGTACTAATCTCTCTCCCAATCCAATCTAAATATCCCTGATACTCTCCAGGCTTCCTATACCACTCTCCCTGCTACCTAATTCTTTACATCAGTATCTTTGCCCAACTGGTCCCAGTCATCCTCCCCCCACCTCACAGCTCCTTGTCCAATCTGTACACACAGACACACACACACCTTTTTCTAAATTAAATGAAGTTAGTTTGCCTACTTTTCTTACATACTAATTAGTTCATCATCTATGTTTAGCCTAGTTATTAACAAAAACACCTGAAATGATAATTACATCAAATCAATTTCCTTGACAAAGAAGCAAATTCTTCTTCCCTCTCTCTTTATGTAACCTTTCCTATGTGTCATTCCTAGACAGTATATCAAGAAACTCAGTAATTAAATTAATTTAGTTGTCATTCTTTTTCTTTTAGACAATATATAAGGGTCAAATGATCACATTCTTTAAATGCATCCCTGAGGATTTATCCAATAATCCTTAATGGCAAAAAAAACCATCCTCCAATGTAGACACAAAAAATTAAGAAAATAATTGACCTAAATAAATATAATTTTTTATTTCGCATTCCCCAAGAAACAATTAAACAATTAAAATCTATTAAACATGTAATTTTCAAAAAAGCACACTATTTTGTATCTGCCTGAGTGAGGTAATTATTGATAACATTGTGTATGAGTAAGTGGATTAACGCTACACAACACCCACCAAGCAAAGGGTTATCTCTACCCTAAGCCACTGAAGCTCTGCTGATGCTGCCAGTAATTCACTAATTAGGCTTAGTAAGGGAACAGGAGTTTTTTGGGAGATGTTAACAAACTTAATTGGCAAGAAACACCAGAAACATCAGAGAGATATACAAACCAGTAGCAGGGTGTGAGCAAACCTATCTAGGGGCTTTGTATGAAGCACTTAAATGTATCAGAATATGTGGGTTTTGACATTAAGAAGGTTTTGATACCATAGACCAAGGAGTGGGATCCACAAAGGGAATGCAGTTTTACAATGTTGATCACCATAGTACCTAGCTTCTAAGCATCTAGAAAATCACAGGAACATCACTGAGATTCCCAAATTAGGTGTCCAGGCCACCAACATTTCTGAATGAAGGAAGAATGAACGGGAATGTGATAATTAAAATCAGCATGGTAGGCATGGAGGCACCTAACTGTGGATTAACTAAGGAAAGAGCAATTGTGGAAATTTAGGCACCAACTGAGCTTTAAGGTGCCTACAGTGTTAGGTGGATTATAATGATGCCATAGGTCCCTAGGTCTGGAGTGTAGGTATGTATGTTTATTCATGGAATGCACTTTTCACTTACCCAAACTTTCTCTGTACCCCACTTCAAATGCCCCACTTACAGCTCTGTCCAGTCAGTGCGGACCCCGACACATCACCCTGATGTCCCCACTCATTGAGCCTGAGGCCATGCCACCTTTGTGCTGCTCCTGTGGTCCGCTTGCTCTGCCAGCCTCTTCTTCTGCTGGTCGCCTGCCACTGCTCCTACTGGCCGCCTGCCGGTCGTTCCTGCCAGCCACCTGCCACTGCTCCTACCGGCCACCCGCTGGTCATTCCTGCCAGCTGCCCTGCTAGCCACCAGCTGCTGCTCCTACTGGCCACCCACTGGTCGTTCCCACCAGCCGCTGCTCCTACTGGCCACTGATCGCAATGGGTCTGGCTCCAGGCCAAACCAGTGATTTCAGCTCTTAGTGATTTCAACTCTTAGCCACCACCTATGCTGGCCAAAAGATTCCAGTTTCTACTGGAATAACAAAAAGACCCCTGATGGAGTCTGCTTTAGGTCTATCCTTAGAAAAGGGGGGGAAAGAAACAGGTTGAACCACTCTTACAGCTCACACGGGGCAGGCTGACTCAAGCCCTTTTCCCCCCAACTCAGTTCACTCAACTCTGGAAGGGGGAGGCTTGTTTATCTGAGAACCCCTTACAATGATGGTGTCTCTCCTGCAAGCATTGGTGTCATATTTTACAGTTCCTACATTTGGGGGTAGCATGGTTTGTGACCCCAAAACAGCCCAAATTACTTACAATATATCACATTCTAACAATCAATCCTCCATCAGCCCTGGCTGAATTGGATTTACATAACCACACCCCGGATTCCTTCCCCATCCCGGCATGATCTATATTTACATATCAATGGTTAATTATCTTGCAGGGCTAAACAACTTCAGCTGGCTGCATTGCAAGCAGACCTTCAGACCACTGGCTTACACAAAAAGTAATATGTGGATGAGTAAATATCTGGTCTGTGTACTCCATCAGTTACTAAATGTCTGCATTCTATCACTTGTTCCTGTAGCCAGCTACAGCCTGTGTTTAGAAGATGTTTACAATTTGTAAATATGTTTATAGCTTGAACAGTTGAAAGTTATTTACCTTCCTGCATCAACATGATGAATGAATAAGAACACCCAGTTGGGCTGGCCTCCTGATGTGAGTTATGCTACCCTGATCACCCCACTGAAGACCATGCTAAGTCTGTATAATGCCATGAAAGGGTATGTCTACACTACAGTGTTATTTCGAAATAAGCAATTTTGAAATAGTTAATTCGAAATAGCTTATTTTGAAATAACGTGTCTACACACAAAATGCATTCTGAAATAGTGTTTTGCTATTTTGAAATAGCGTGTCCACATTGAGTGGACGCTGAATCACATTTAAGGCCAGCTGGAACCAGGTCCGGCAGGGTATCAGGTCAGGAGTTACTTCGTGTGGCTGCTGCCTGAAGCTATCTGAGGCCTGTGCTTAAAGGAACCCCCTCCCCCGGACAGCCGGTTCTCAGCTTTTCCTGCTTGCTTGCCTACCTCGATGAGGGACAGCAAAGCATTTTGTCTCTGCGTGCTCTGATTGCCCTCACTCGGGACACCACAGCACTCTGCAACATGGAGCTGGAGCTGCCTCTGGGCACTGTGGTGCTTCTCTTGGATGTGTTGCTGCGAGCCTGGCTGTATTTTCTGCAGGCTGCCATCCGGGAGGTCCATCGGGGGGCTGTCAGTATCCAGGAGGCCCTGCGGGAGAGCTTCTACCCCGAGGAACACTAAGAGCCTCCCTGTTCTGCCCCACTGGGGGCTTGTGCCTCATTCCTCCCTCACAGCCTTTCACTTGCCCTCCAGCCCCCCTTCCTGATGTAAGATAAAATACACATTTTTTCATAAACACAAACTGTCTTTATTTAACAAAACTGGGGGGGAATGAAACTATGGTGAGACTGAGGAAAGGAGGCGGGAGAGGGGAGGAGAGAGGGTGGGAGAGGAGAGGGGGAAACCTGGGAGGAGGGAACTGGAAGGGGGAAGCAAGGGGAAGATGGGGGAGGGGAAGCTCAGGGCTCAGGGGGTCTTGCCGGACCAACTTGATTTTCATGCGAACCTGCTCCTAGGTTCTCATGTGGCCTTTGGTGGCCAGGCTGGCAGCTATCCCACCATAGAAAGCCGTGTTCCTCCATCTAGTGCGGAGATCATGGATGTTGGGGGCATCCCCCCCAAACCTGAATAAGGTTCATGATCTCCGCCCTGGACCAGGAAGGCGCCCGCCTTCTCTGGGCCCTGGCACGCTTCTGGGAGCTGGAAGACTGCTCCTGGGGAGCAGTGGAGGGCTGGCTGCCAATGGGTTGCTGGCTCATGTTTTGGGGCCACTGGATCAAAGGCAGTGACTGCTGGCTCTGGGCTGGCAGGCTTGGAGCTGGCACAGGCACTGTGGCCAGAGTCTATCCCTTTAAGGGATCTGGGGAGGGGGGGAGGGAGTGGAGTGTTCTTAGTTGAGGCCGGAGTGGCCACCAGGGCACCCTGGGAAAGCTGGAGGCCCCCTATTTCGAAATAAGTGTCTACACAGCACTTATTTCAAAATAGCTATTTCGAATTTGGCGTTCTTCCTCATAGAATGAGGTTTACCAAATTTGAAATAAGCACTCTGCTATTTCGAATGTATTTCAAAATAGCAGTTTGGCTGTGTAAATGCTAGGAAAGTTATTTCGAAATAAGGGCTGTTATTTCAAAATAACTTTGCTGTGTAGTTATACCCAAATATACTGAGACCTGGCTTATTTCCTTTCATGATAGACTCCTCTTTTAACGCTCAAGATAACATTCTAATTTAAAGAGGTACAGCAAACAGGCATCTCTCAATGCAGTTATCCATGGTTTAACCAAAGAAAGCCCCATCATTCAATTGATAATCTTTCTCTTATTTGTGCTAAAAGATAAAGGCTAGCGAACTCTAATATATTTCTGCCTGAACTGTCACAATGCCTCATGAGAGTTTAGTTCATGTACCTGATGCCCTCATTCTCCTCTCGGGTCTGTGCTGTCTGGCTAGACCACACAGGCCATGATGCAACTTGTTCTCCCCTCTGTTTGAAGAGTATCATGGGAGCCTTATTATAATCATGAGATGTCATGGGAGGCATAATCTGAGGGGAAGAGTGTCATCTTGAAGGGAAAGGTGCCTATACTACAACTGTCATAAAATTTTGTACAGCAGCTCAGCTGGACACTGATTAAAGTTGAATGAAGCTAAAAAGAAACATTTCTGTACCCTTCCTGTTTTTCCCAAGGGCTCATGGGAATTGTATTCTGGATTGTAGCACACAGGGTCTTTTCAGAATAAAACAGAGGCCCTTTTAGTAAGGGGACTACATTCTCCCCCCCACCAGAAAAATCCTTAATGTCCCCATTAAGGAACCAGTATTAAGAAGAAAAACAGATTACAATACAATATGTACACTATTTCCTACTGTTGGTTGTGGTACAGCCGATGGAGGGTAAAGTATACACCCATTAGAATAGGTACAGTTTAGACATCTAGCATGAGGTGAGCACCACCATGTCGAACACCCGAGTTCATGCTTAGAGGACACATCATCTGGGTTGGATGTCTCAGGTGCTTTAACATCCTTTAACACAACCACTCCACGGTGTACTGTGGGAATGGACACTTCACTGCTGACTCCAACCATATCATATGTTAACCTCCGAGGAGGCCTGATTTCTCTCTGGGACCTCCTTAAGGTCAGTGCTATCCCTTCTTCCTCCTCTACAGGAGGTGTCAATACAACCCCTTCAGATTCGGCATCCACTGCAGAAGTACCCATTACAGAAGGATCAACATCTGTAGTAACCTCTTCCCCTCACTGGAAGACCCCAGAGGATTATGGGACATATCTACGCCTCTCCAGCAATATCTCCCCAGGAAAGAAATGGAAGAGCATCAGGATTTAAGGATTAGTTGCACTGTTGGGTTGACTTGACTCAAGTGACATTACTGCAGACCCAGGAGACACATCAAACAGTTCATGATACATAGATACATAGTCAGGTAAACTTCCTCTGAATCAGCTTCTGATGGGGGACCCATTATATCTATTCTGGTAGTCGGGTCTGGCACAGAATTAGAGGCACCTACAGAGTTAGGTGAGGAACCCACAGATGTAGGGCTTTCCTCTGATTAGATGACCTGGGTGGCGTGGTACGCTCAGTATCTGATGAAGCATCCATTCTGACATGTTGCTCCACAGGAAGTAAATGGTTTCTATGTAAAGTCTTTAATGGGCCACCATTCTTCTCAGGCTTTAGTTGGTATACTGGTAGCCCAGGCATTTGAGTCTCCACAATATAGGGTTGTGAATTCCATTGGTCTGCAAGTTTGTGTTTCCCAGGGAGACCCAGGTTCCGGATAAGGACACGATCACCAGGTTGCAGATCATGGTATCGCACTTTCTGATCATAATGTTCTTTGTTGCCCCTGTTCATTTTATTAGATGTGGCCTGAGCAAGTTGATAAGCAGCACACAAATCCCTTTTTAAATTAGCCACATACTGAAGGTAAGACTGGTGAGATGACCCATCTGCGGAGACCCCAAAGCAGAGGTCCACTGGTAATCGGGCTTCATGACTGAACATCAGGAAATATGGAGAATACCCAGTGGCCTCATTTTGGGTACAGTTGTAAGCATGAACTAGGTGGCTAACATGCTGGCTCCATTTAGATTTCTGTTTGGAAGTCAAAGTCCCCAACATATTAAGCAGGGTCCTGTTAAAACGTTCAGGCTGAGGGTCCCCTTGAGGATGATAAGGGGTTGTCCTAGATTTCTTTATGCCCAGCATAGTCAGAAGTTCCTGAATTACTCTCAAAGTCCTGCCTTGATCTGAGTGCATTCGCTTGGGCAACCCATAATGCACAAAGTACTTTTCCCAAAGGGTTTTAGCAACAGTAGCAGCTGTTTGATCCTTAGTGGGGAAGGCCTGGGCATACCTTGTGAAATGATCAGTGATGACAAGCACATTACAAGTATTCCGACTATTGGGTTCAATTGTGAGAAAATCCATGCAGACCAAATCCATAGGGCCTTCACTCTGAAGATGAAACAGTGGATCAGCTCTGGTGGGTAGAGTCTTCCGTTGTATACACCGGGCGCAGGTCTTACAATACTGCTCAACATCAGCCTTCATTCGTGGCCAGTAGAATCGGTCTCGTACAAGTCCATAGGTTTTATCAAACCCGAGGTGTCCATGGTCATCATGTAAGCACTGTAGTACAGTTTTGGGAAATCGTTTAGGTAAAACCAGTTGTTTCTTTGTGTATTGCCCGGGCTGTTTAGTGATTCTATACAAGAGGCCATCGTCCAGAGTAAGTCGATCCCATTCCTCATTAGGAGTGGAATATTAGGTGTCTGCTTCTATTCACGGCAGCTGGATTCCCTTATCAACTGCCAACCAGATCTCTCCAATAAAGGCATCATTCTGTTGTGCAGCCTGAAGTTCAGAACGAGTCAAATGGGGAAGATGGGAAGTATCCAAAGAAGCAACATTGCAGCTTGAGGAATAGCATGGGCTGACACTCCCACAAGATCTATAAAGCGAGCAGGTGGCATGTTAGTCGGCTTCCCATAAACTGTAGAAACATGACACAAAGCTCAAACCCCAGGGGCAGATACCTCTTCCCACTCATCTTCAGGAGCTGAGATACTATGTGGTCATCTAGATAATGCATCAGCATCGATGTTCTTGCTTCCTGGGTGGTACTTTAGGCTGAAGTTGTATGTGGACAATGCTGCTAACCACCGGTGACCAGTAGCATCCAGTTTGGCTGATGTCAAAATATATGTTAATGGATTGTTATCCGTGCGAACCTCAAATCGTGCTCCATACAGATAATCATGCAACTTATCTACTACAGCCCATTTTAAAGCCAGAAATTCAAGTTTGTGCACAGGGTAGTTTCTTTCAGAGGGTGACAAACTTCGACTGATGAAAGCTACTGGCCTCAATCCCTCAGGGTATTCTTGATATAATACCCCTCCTAAGCCATCCATGCTGGCATCTACATGCAGAACATATGGCTTTTGAGGATCAGCAAATGCTAATACAGGAGCTTTGGAAAAGCATTCCTTAATATTCTGAAACGCCTCTTCACAGTGTTCATTCCATCAGTCCCCAAAGGGCTCAGAAGGTTGGAAATAGGTTTTATGTGTTGGAATATCTTTAGGTCTTGAGCCATTTTTGTAAGGTGGTGGAGGGTAGCCTTGCAACAACTCATTTAGTGGTCTTATCAATCTGGAGTATCCTTTCACAAAACGTCTATAATAGCCACAGAATCCCAAAAATGAATGTAGGGCAGTTAAATTCTGAGGCCTGGGCCAACTGGAAACAGCCTCAATTTTTGATGGGTCCGTGGCAATACCTTGCTCTGATACTATGTGTCCCACATAGGAGACTGAAGGGCGGCAGAATTTACACTTATCCAAGGATAGTTTCAAGCCTTCTTCTTTCAAACGATTAAGGACTTTAAGCAGCCGCTCTTCAAGAGTTCGCCCAAAAACAATTAGGTCATCCAAATAAACGAGAACTTCCATGAGATTCATGTTCCCAACTGTTCGCTCCATTAATCTTTGAAAGGTGGCAGGAGCTCCACAAATGCCTTGGGGCATTCTCTCAAACTGATAAAATCCAAGTGGGCAGATAAAAGCAGTTTTCTCTTTATCCGCCTTATTCATGGGTATTTGGTAATAACCACTGCGAAGGTCTAATACAGTAAACCACTTACTCCCATGTAAGCAGTTAAGGACATCCTCAATCCGCGGCATTGTATATTGGTGAGGTACAGTGCGCTTATTGAGAGTTCTATAATCTACACACATTCTGACAGACCCATTTTTCTTCCTCACCACGACAATTGGAGAGGCATATGGGCTTCGTGACTCAGAAATTATTCCAGCAGCCATTAAATCATGTATGTGGTGCCGAACATCTTCCATATCAGCTGGAGCCAGGCGACGAGATCATTCTCGAAAAGGTCGAGAGTCATTTAGATGGATCTCATGCTGAGTACTTTTTTGCACAGCCCACATCCCATTCATGTTGGGAGAAGACATCAGCATGCTCTAACATTTTCTTGCAGAGACACTGTTTCCATTCCTCAGGGATAGGGGAATCTCCAAAATCAAAGCAATCTGATGTCAAGTCCTTAGTATTGTTCTTGACAGCTACTGCATGTATCCGAGGTTCTACATCAACTGGGAACAATTGAGCAATTCTTGTCCCACGTCGAATGATCACCTCGTGAGCAGATACATTTCTAACAGTAACTGTGACTCTCCTAGAAGACACAACTGTAGTGGCTTGTACCTCAGTTTGTACCATAAATCCTCCAGGTGTAGTCATTTCTTCCGGTGTATCCACTAACAACAACTTATCTGTAGGCTGAACAGAAAACTTTGGGATACCAGTGACTTGACAGGCACTGCCAGGTGGTATGTGTAATGTTCTTTTCTGTGTGTACCATACATTGCCATACCTGGCAGAATCTTTATCAGAAACGGAGAGACCTTCTGTGGAAGCCTGTATAGGCCTCACGGATCTTAGGTGAATAGGCAAGGTACTGATGCATCCTTCCCCAACAGTGTCTTTGCATAGTTTAAAAAATTGCTGGACCAGACTACTATTGGTGCCAATACTGCAACATTACTTTTGACACAAGGATCCGGGCACACTAGAACTAAAGTATCCAGCTTCTCAGGAACTCCCATGATGGATGGCGGAACTCAATTTGAAGGGATAAGTACCTCACATGGATATTTTTGATTACTCAACCCCCAGATTTCCAAATTGTCCAAGGGTTGAATAGGCAAATGGCGAAGGTAGGTATTGTAAAATGTCTTGTACAAAATGGTGACTTGTGAACCACTGTCCAGGAGATCATGAGTATAAATGCCTTCTATTTGAATAGGCACAACCGGAGCTGGGCCTACCAGTCCATGGGGTAAATCATTCCAGGTAGTTGCACCCTGTTGGTAGCACTTAGTGGAGCGTATCTTCCTCAAAGCACCAGTTCGCTCCTTCACTGGGCTTCTCTGAAGTTTTCCCAAATTCTTTCTTGCTTGGATGAGCTTGCGGTTAACTTTCCGTACATCCTCTTCTGCAACACAGTCTCGTTTCGTGTGACCATTCTCCCCACACTTGTAGCAGATGATGTCACTCCTACTCTTAGTTTCAACAGAAACTCTTGATTGGTGAGTAGTACCACCAGACACTGGATCATTGCTTCTCACAGGGGCACTCCCCCTTTGGACATGAGACGGTCTTTCAGGCTTTTCCATTCTAGTATTCAGCTGAAGTAGCTGATTAACTTGCTCAGTCAGACTCCGCAGAGCTTCCTTGAGGTCAGCTATTTCGCTAGAAGGAGCAACAGAGGTGACAGTGTATGCTGAAGCAATGGGAATGTGACGAGCTTCACAAGCAGCCAGTCGATCTTCCTCTTCCCTGATATCCCATACCAATTTGGAGAAGGAGGGAGGATTTTGGCGTGCATCAGAAAGCTGCAACTTCAGGGCTATTAGGTTGCCAGAACAAGCACCCTTCAGTATTTGTTCCATTCTCACCTGATCCAAGCGGCTGGCAAGTATCCCCTTCTTTACCAGTACCTTATGTAGGAGCTTCTCTAGACGGCATACGTATTGTGACAGTTTCTCACCCTCTTCTTGATAGGTGGTGCGAAAGCACAGATACAAATCTTCTCCACTCTCAGTAGTCCCATATATATCATCCAAAGCACGGAGATATTCCATAGCACCAGCAGAGGGTTTACTCATCCGTAAGGATCTAATGACATCAGAGGCTGGTCCCCTCAGACTTTCAGCTAGTTGTTGCCATTTCACAGCATCTCAGCATTGCCATTCCTCCATCATCTGGACAGCTTGGTCCATCCAAGTTTCAAAGTCATCCTCTCCAACAGGGGTAGGCTGAATCCCAGAGAAAAATCTCAGCTTCCGATATCCAACTCCTTCATAGGAGGGAGGGGTATATCGTTCCATCATTTTTCCTAAAGCAGCTATCAGACCTTCATTTGTGACAGCTGAGGACATAGATGCTGGAGTAACAATGGTCCTCACATCTTCCACTGACTTTCCCTCTTTTTGCAGAAACACATTCAATTTAGCTGCAAAGTCAGAGCTCACAGCTTCAGTGGTCTCCTCCTCTGAGACATTCCCAGGCAGAAACACAGGCCAGGGGCCAACTTCACCCATAATACCAACTTCCGGGGGTACACACCGTGGGTCAAGGTCAGCAGCCACTTTCACCAGTACTGACACAGTCTGGGTGTTAGAGTCACCTCGGCGACCACAGATGGTGGTTTTCCCCAAAATTTTTACAGTTCCTAATGCCTGGTAGATAATAGCATCCTCAGTATCTATAGGCACTTTACCCAGCATAAGCGCTCAGCTGGGTGGCACTCCTACATCTCTACACCAGGACAGTAACTTAAGGGGTTCCATGTTGTACCCATTAAGAGATTTAGTAACATAAACAAAGGTTTTAAATACCAGCAGATCTCAGAAAACAATCATAACTCCAACAACATTAAAGAAAGCAGGGACAATTTTTCTTGCAGCAAAATTAGAGGTGGTAAAGGGCATCCCAGCAGTGCCTTCAAAATGTAACCCCCTTTTCCCTCCCCGGGTTACTGGGGAGCAGGTCACACTCACAGGTGTGCCTGGGCACCTGATGTTTTAACCCAAAAGAGATCCTGAGCACCCCAGTGGTGATGGTGTTTAGTTGGGGAAAGCCCTATCCACCCCCTTGCTGCAGTCCCTTGCTGGTAATGAATGTAAAGTGGTGGTGCCTCCACCTGGCTGGCCTTATACACACTCACTGGTGTGCCTTGAGAGCCTCTAGGAACATACTCATTCCAACATAAACCTGGATCTAATTCCAGAACAACTACAAATCATATACATCTAATAGAATACTTTAAAATAAACAATCTTTACTTAACTTAAATAAACAGGGATTAACAGATTTAGCAATGAATAGCATTACAAAACACATAACAATAATTGAAGCTTATATAGCTAACATTTGTACTACCAGTGACCCCACCCCAGAGTGTGCACACCCCTGGACTCACAGTCCCAGACACTTGTTTGCGTTGGCGCGCCGATGTTGCAGCTGTAATGGAGATTTGGTCCAGGCTAGACAGCAGCTCTGTCCCAGGCAGCACTTTTTCAACAAGGCCCAAAACTTACTGCCTCATGCTGTGCCTATTGGAAGCAGCCTGCTAAATCCCAGTTCCAACAGGCATCTAGTCCCGGTCTGTAGCTGCACTCCAACAGCCCCTGGACTGGATCAATGTCCTTGGCAGCAGCCTGGCTCCCCCTTCGGTTCCAAACTCCAAGGCCAAGGCCCAGACTACTAGGCCTCTTTTCTTCAAGCACATGGAGAGAGTCCTCTCCCACACAAGAGCCCTTCCTGTTTTTCCCAAGGGCTCATGGGAATTGTAGTCTGGATTGTAGCATTCAAGGTCTTTTCAGAATAAAACAGAGGCCCTTTTAGTAAGGGGACTACACTAGCTAAAAGCTAAATTTTAAGATTAAGAATCAAACACTTACATTTAGTAAATGCAACATCAAAACTTGAAATGTAACTTTACCTCTGCTGTCTGTCAATTAACACAAAGTAAAATGTAATGCAAATGGATATTTTTGAACCATACACATGGTAACAAAGGATATGTCTTCACTGCAATTAAACACTCATGGCTGGCCTGTATCAGCTGACTTCAGCTTGCTTAACTCAGGCTATGGGGCTGTTTAATTGCAGCACAGATTAGGGCGGAAGTGGGAGCGTCCCATATTCTGGGCTCCAGACCAAACATCTTCACCACAATTAAACCACCCCATGAGCCCAATCAGATGATTCTGGATGCCTGTGGGGTATTTAATTGCAGTGTAGATATATCTTTATAGTACAGTATATACGGTCCTCAGAGTTGGCTTGATTTTCAGTGGTCAGTGACAAACCAAACCAGGTATGAAAAGATTGGTTTGATAGTAATGTTACTATTATTAAGCTAACTTACTTTGCAGAGAGACAGGTTTTGCTTTTACTAAGCACTGTATAGGCAATGCTTCTAAAAGAACTGAAATTATCTTAGCCATGAATTCTGCTCTTTCTTTTGCATCATCAACAGGATTGTTTAATGAAAGCCAATTACAGGGCAAATCAATAACACCCGTGAGACTTCATTACTGGACATAGTATTGCACAAGTGTCACTGAAGTCCTGTAGAGATTTTACTATTGATAATGTGTGAGACAAAAGGACCCAGCATGATTTTTCAGACCTCAGGCTAAGTTTGTTTGGATGTCAGTTAGAAAAGGAATTTTTTACTTTTAAAACTGAGCACTCTGAAAAAGATAATATTCATGGATTACCATGGTAACATTTTCACTAAGAAAAGTGAAAATGTATATATCACTTTTCATCCTGATGCATTTCAAAATTAAATTATTGGCATCACAGATGACTGCAGTGGCTTCTAGGGTGGATGGTGGAAGCAAACTAGTGAAAAGGACATTCCATACAGGAAAGGGAAATTAGGTGTAATGACTTCTGGGTTTCTCATACTACTTTTCCAAAATGCATGATGATCTTCATAATATCCACACCAAGAGCAAGGTGTTTAAAATCTTCTGTGAGATTCAGTGTTTAAAATCTTGTGTGAGAAATCCACACACTAAGCTGCATCAAGCTCAATTATCCATTTCGTTGCAAAATGAAAAACTTACTTAAACCTGGCTTAATTTGAAACTGCCTCTCCTAGGAGCTCAACTATTTCAAGGATAAAGTTAACACCACTAAGTTTTACCTTCAGTGATGTTCCAAATGAAACATTTCCTATTGTTGCCTTACCTTTTTTTCTTAACTTATAGAGAAGAAAAAGAAATCTGCCAAACATACCCCTCCCCCCCTAAATTTATCCTCCGTTTACATAACTTGAAACTCTGTTCATACCAATCTCTGGCTATGGACAGAGATACTGTGGAAGGCAGTATAGCTAGTATGCTTCTCTGTCGAATGCTGGTTTTTGTGTCTGTGAATTATAGGGTGCATTAATTCCTGTAAATACTTATTAGAGCTGGTGGAAGTTTTTCATCCAAATGGTTTGGAGGTAGTATTATATGCAGTTTTTGCAAAGCCAAAATTTCTATGGGAAAATTTCAATTTATTTTTTTAAACTTTCTCTTGGGAAAAATAAAAATGAAATAGTTTTGTTTTAAATTGAGAGAACTCAAATTCAAACATTTTGGTTCGACAAAATGACTAGAAACATTTGCTTCTGGTCAGTTGAACTCTAATATATTTCTGCCTAAACTGTCACAATGCCTCATGAGAGTTTAGTTCATGTACCTGATGCCCTCATTCTCCTCTCGGGTCTGTGCTGTCTGGCTAGACCACACAGGCCATGATGCAACTTGTTCTCCCCTCTGTATGAAGTGTATCATGGGAGCCTTATTATAATCATGAGATGTCATGGGAGGCATAATCTGAGGGGAAGAGTGTCATCTTGAAGGGAATGGAGCTATGAGGTGCCTATACTACAACTGTCATAAAATTTTGTACAGCAGCTCAGCTGGACACTGATTAAAGTTGAATGAAGCTAAAAAGAAACATTTCTGTACCCTTCAACAGCTGAAACAAATGTTTTGATCTTGAGAATGTCAAAATGTGCTGTTTCAAGCAAAAATATAAAAAATGAAATGTTTCAACAGATTACAATTTTCAAAAGCATTTTTTTACTTTTATGTAACAAAACAATATTTTGACTTTACCTCCTGCTTTTGGAAGAAAGCAAATGTCTAAATATTGAAAGTTCCCCTGGAATGTAAATTTTGAGTTTCAACCTGTTCTAATATTTCTGTTTTGGAAAGTTATGAATGTGTGAACATAAAGGACTATAATGGAAACTGATTTGCACCTTTAATAACACTAAGTGTTTGTAGCGATGATATAAAATTGTCTAATGCTAAATTAATTTGTCTAGTTAAATTAAAAAATAGTAAATATGATGGCTTTTCAAGTAAAATGTGCACGTGCAGAGGGGAGAGAAAAATAGGGGGATAATATCACTTTTATATGACTATATTCCCCCATGTAGGATTTTTTCATCTTCCATGTTTGACATCATGGAAATATAATACAGTTGCAGAAAGTTAGAGAGTTATTAAGAAATGTAGACAAGAAATACTTTAATGTAATATTTTAAAAACAACAGAGTGAGGTTGAGGCAAAGATACAGAGGAACATTTTTCCAGATGGCAGCAACAGCCGTGATGACCCTTGTTGCACCAAAAAGGTTTTGTGGATAGATATAGAGGAGGCCAGAAAAAGCTAAGTAGAAGGAGTTGTTGAGTTGTGAGGGTCAAAGGGACAGATTTTCATCTCTAGTTATGTCACCTTTAGTAGATACCCTGGAGCTTGGGGTTAAGTTCTAGTTGGAGAACTCACTGGTCTTCCCACTTCTTCTGGAATAAATAGACATAGTCAGCTCTATGCTAACTGCCCCTGCACACCCACGTGAGAAGTGTTACTTGATGATCCAGACTGGAACTGTTCTCAAAGTGTGCCATGCTCCAGCAGTCTCTGGATAGCGGAATAGTCACTAGGCTGCAGTTCTAGATTGCATAAATTGATCACGAGCATGGCTTTTCCAGTTAGGACACTGGTCAGTTCCAGATTTGAGGGAAGTTGAAAGATTAGGGCCACTAATCATCAGCTGAAGATTGAGCATGTAGTTCATGGGACAGGCTGGTGGATCAAGTCCATGGAGGGGTTTTACAGGTAGAGGGAGTTAGAAGCTGTATTGAAGTTAATAGAGACCCAGAAGAGCTGTCTGGGAATGAAGATGATGTGGCTATACTTCTTTATATGTATACCTAATTAGGCAGAAGCATTTTACTTCACTGAAGTATGGTGAACTGGTATTTAAAGAGGCAAAAGAAAAATAAACTGATTACTCTGGGTGAAATTCTGCTTGCTTTACTAATGTTAGTACAGGTTGGACTTCTCTGGTCTGGCACCCTCGGGACCTGACAGGTACAAACGAGGGAATTTGCTGGACCAGGGGAGATCCCCTACTACCAGCCCCCCAGCCAGCTTCCCCTCCCTGCTGCTGGCCCAAGCCTCACCCCAACCCTGGCAGGGGCTGCTGTGGCCCTGGCATCCCAGATTTCCATGATATCAGCCTCCGCTACTGGGGCTGCTGCATCTGCCACATTCCCGGCCCCACCACTGGGACTGCTGCAGCCCTAGCCCCACTACTGGGGCTGCCGTGGCTCCAGCTGTGCTCCTGCCCCAGTCCCAGCCCCAGCGCCGCAGGGCTTCAAGCCACCAGCCCAGCCCTAGTTTTGGGAGATCCAACCTGTAGTCCTATTGAAAACAATATAATTTTTGCCTGAGAGTAAACTGGGTAGGGTTTGATTTGTATCTAAAATTAAAAAACAGATATCAGTATCATGTGACCACATGTTAAAATTAATAAATCAGTTCTTATCTAAAGTTTTTTATG
The DNA here is from genome assembly GCA_019425775.1 of Rafetus swinhoei. Classification (NCBI taxonomy): domain Eukaryota; kingdom Metazoa; phylum Chordata; order Testudines; family Trionychidae; genus Rafetus; species Rafetus swinhoei. Next base: position 66,340,610 of record CM033427.1, read on the forward strand.
TATTTAATGACAAACTCACTCTAATGTGTCTTAAGATTTCTCTCCTACTCATTAGACATTCATCTCAACACAAACAATTTTCCCTTTTCTGCATGTCACCCTTATGAAAAAACAATTCCTCAGTAAAATCTAGGAACAAAAAATAAACACTTCTAATGTAAAGTAATATGCTTTGAAGAAGACACATCAAGATTAATATATATTTCTAAAGATGGAAATTACTTATGCCAGCATGCTTCACTCTAAAAGACAGTTTCTCATGGTTTTTTTAATAACCTCTTTCCCTGCTGTTGTGTTGTACATTGAACAAATGTTCAGTTGCCTGCATATTTCTATACTAATGTGTCAATGTGATTTTTATACTAATTGATAACCATTGCAAACCCCATGTATCTCCTTTGTGTAGTAACAGTAAGGGGACTGAGAGTATGGACCATCTTGGATTACGAGACACATAATCTATTACAGTAAATCAGACCAAGATTAATGGCAAAGTCCTGAGACCATCAGCCCTCAGTTCTGATGTGCTGAAATGTTCTATACTCGTTCTATCTACAAAACAGATAAACTGAATGCCCAGTGTAAACCAAAATGGCTCAGCATTATAATAATTTTTTTCATTGCCACTAAACCCAACTACATTTGCTAGTCACCAATTATAACATTAAAGGCTTTTACTTTTTAAGACTTTCTACTATTGTCCTTCTATTTTGTGATATGTGGACGATTTTCCATCTTGTGGTATTAGGAGTTGGAGCATGTTCCCCTTAATGGTAATGGTATAAATACTTGAAGATCACTTGCTGCGGACAAAAAACCCTTTAGGTGCTTGGTCATTTAGAACCTAGAGTGCTACTTCCAATGATGTCAAAGATCTTTGAATCAGGCTCTAAGATATCAGCCTATAAGTAGGATAGAAGCCAAAATTATATTTTCCTATGTTTTGCCCAGTACAGTTTTGGGAGCTTCCAACATTTCATTGAAATAATCTGCCACAGCCTAATATATCTGATTACATAAAAAAGTTTTTCCCACTGTCCAACTTAATATTTTTTATTTAACTTTTCGCAAGACTAACAATCTTCCTCTGGTGTTTACAATACATTCTTTGAATATTTGTAACTATTATTATGATTTGGAACTCTGTGCCCCTTATTCACCTCGCCAATTTATACATATTTTTTCTCCTTACATTTTCACACAAGTCAGTTCACTCCATACCCACAATAATTTTTCTGCTCTTTGCTGAACTTTTTATGAGGTATTGATATCTTTCTGGTAATGAGGAGTCTAAGCTGAATGCAACCAGAGTAATGTGAAAAGCATCTAGTATTGTACTTCTCTGGCTTGTGATGTGCTGCTAATGAACATGGTATGTATGCCAAAGTTTGTATCAAAGATTATTCAAATACTGATTATTGCATTATTCAGATTATCCAAATTTTGGAATGCCTACCACAACTGAAGTTGAGTTTAATAGGAGTTGATATGTACTGACCATTTACTGCAACGTTTTGTCTTTAATTTGTTATCCACCATATCCATGTTTTGAATTTATTCAGGTCAATATGAGTTCTTTTTCTGTCTCCTCTGGTATTTGCAGTGCATCCCAATTTAGTAATATCTGTGAGTTTCAATGATTCACATGTTGTTTTCTTCCCTCATAGGCTATGTCTACACTGCCCCCTATTGTGCAAAAAAATATGCAAATGAGGCAAAGCGTGGAATATCGCCATGCCTCATTTGCATAATTAATGAGTGGCTGCTTTTTGCGCAAGAGGCTTTTGTGCAAAAACCCCCTCTTGCGCAAGAGCCGTACTTCCACATTTTTTCAAGAATGGAACTGGCACAAGAGGGGGGTTTTGCACAAAAACTGAGCCTAATTAATTATGCAAATGAGGCACATTGATATTCCACGCTTCACCTCATTTGCATATGTTTTTTGCGCAAGAGGGGGGCAGTGTAGACATAGCCTTATGGAATAAGGTCTTAAATAAGAAGGGCTCAAAACATCTCTCTGCTACCCCACTAGATACCTGCTCCCAACTTAATTAGTGTTGTTCTAGTAGAATCTACTAGAAGGCATACTTTCATCGCCCATAACTAGAAGATCAAACAACATTAAACGTAGGCCTAGACGTACATATATTGAAAAGATTGACCATACACTTTAAATATGGATGGTTTCATTCACAGCTTTTACTTTTAAACAAATGATAACTATTCATTTGTGACAGTCTATAATATAGTGAAATATCATTTTTGTCTCTAATTAATATTTCCTTATTTTATTCCCAGTCAACATTTCCTGCAGGAAAACAAATGCAGGAACAATATACTCAAGTGTTCTGGATATCTTGGCATAGGGAATTCATCATGGCAGCTTATTATTAACACATGGATAGTAGCAAAGTGCAAGCCGAAGAGGACAGAATTAGGGCCCACTGGCCAAAGCAAGCTATTGCTCTGTGGGTCTCCTAATGAACCGTGAAATACTTCCTTGAACATCCCTGACCAACTTAGCATGGCACTCAGCTGTCACTGGCTTTGTAGATGTGGCTGTGCATTGCAATTCCCTTCCTAGGGACTTAATGTCACAGTAGGGTACTTAATCCTAGTTCAGTCAGGATTGGCTATGGAAAGCATTTATGCTTGGAAAAAATCTCTAAGAGCTGAAGTCCTACCAATCTACTTAGGGTATCTTCCCTACAAAATTTCAAAGCACAGACTTTCTTGCTAAGGCTGGAAATGTTTTTATGATATATTTAACTTTTGAAAAGGCTTAGTTCAATACACTTTCTGAACCGATAAGATCTGGATTTTAAGTCTACTTACATCTTCACATCTTTAATTGGAAATGTTTCTCTTTTTAGTGGTGTGTAGAAATTTACTGCTCGTGAAAATGAGAACCTAATAATTTGAGAGGCATAGCACAAGGTTCCCCGCCTTGCTGCCCATTTTGACACACACCATGCTTGCTACTCTAGTCTGAGCTTAGTCTTCTGTATATAATGTCAATCATAAAGTGTTTTTGCGTTGTGGACACATGTCTACAAGGGATTACCAGAAAATTAATCTCTCCCCGCAAACGAAGCTAGCATTTGAGTTTAGATATCCAGAGGTGAAAGATTAATTAATGTACTGTGTCAGGATAATGTAAATAATAAAAGTAAAACCAGCAGCACATTTCCATTGAAACCATATTGCTCAGCTTTTTCAAGCTCATTTTTTTTCAACCAAGAATGATGACAAAGTAACTTCTGCTTTGCCAGTACTTTGGCCTGATGGAAGAGAAATCTTTAAAAAAAATAAATTAAAATGTAGTTTCCAATTATAATTTCTAAGGGTGAATATCATTTGATGTTACAACAATGTATGTACAAGTCTTTTATTAGACATTTAATCTAGCTGAAGCCTACTGTTCCATCTGATCATTACCCGTTAAATAAAGGATGTGAATGTTAAGACATGACTACTTAATTAGCACTGTCTCCTGTATGATGAGATGCCAACCTACCAACAACAAATGACATGTAAAGATAATATTCAAAAAAAGAACTGGGCTTTCTCACAAAACTCTGGGGCTAGCACTTGAAGTTAATAGATTCTATGGTGCTCAAAAGGCCCAGATGAAACATAGAGCTTCCACAATTCAGATATAAATGTTTTCTTTCTGTGAGAGATGCTTTATCCTTGGAGTTTTCTCCAGTGGAGTTTTATAGAGGGATTAATAAATAGTACATTGTTAGAAAAAATGCAAAGATAAGTCAGGGAACTGGTCTAGAAGACCTCTCAAAGTCCCTTTCAGTCCTATGAGCCTATGAATTAGTTGCATTCTGTCATATTTGTGTTATTGCAAACAGAATGGGTACATAATCCACAGTTTACAGAAATTTAAGAATTTCAGATTAAATATTTTGAAAGTAACTCAGTGACTTTCAAGAGCAAGGGGGTCTAAAAGCACTTACTTACTCCTTTGTGGAGGCTACCACACTGTAGGTAACAACATGGATGGGAGAGCAGCAATCACACTTGTTTATCTCACTCTCCCCCAATCATTACAGCAAGAAGTGGCAGGAAATCATCAGAGCCATGTCTCTATTCTACAGTGTACCAAAGAATGTGTCCTGCACCAAGTGTAGGAATCATCAAACATATTTTCCCCCATGAAGAAAATGGAGTTAGTGTCTCTGAATCACAACTATTTCCCAAAATGTAATTGTGGCATTGTACCAATGCACTGCTTATATTCAGAAGGCTTATGACTAAGTAACAGTTAACCCCATAATTTTATTTTGTACCAGGAAAATTCTTCTGCTGCAGGATTATACATGATGCCTGTAATGCACTCACACAGGTGTATTGGACTTCTGTGGAAGGAAAAATCTCAGTACTCGAGTGAGTTTGTTCTAAACAAGTAATTCTGAATCCTGGAATCAAATTTAGTGCCCACGTGAGGCGGAAAGGGAGTTGGTCAACTTTTCAACAATGAGATATTTGTTAAGGACCATTTATATTGACTTAGGAGGGAATAATTATATGTCGCTTGGATACATGATGTGGGGAATGAAAATTTACTGTAGGAATAATCCTGCATTAACAATAGCAGTGCTAGGCTCACAAGCCTCTTGTTGTACCTCATGGTGCAGTTCATCCAGACTGCCCACATGCTGCTCCAGCAGGATGAAAACTAGCCTGGACCACAGGCCGTTATCACCCAGGTCCTGGTGTTCCTGCTGCTGGGCATGACCCCCTGCCCCAGATCTCCTGGACACCATGGAACACCACTTCTGGTGGTGGAAGACCAGCTTGGACTGGTGGGACTACATCATCTTGTAGCTATGGGATGACCACCAGTGGTTGCAGAGCTTTTGCATGCAGACGGCCACCTTCCTGGAGCTCTGTGTGTGGCTCGCCCCTACCCTCAGGTGACAGGACACCCATATGAGACTCGCTAGCCCTGTGCAGAAGCACCACGCCCGACAGCTACTGCTTGGTCGGGAACCAGTTCAGTGTGGAGAAATCCACAGTAGGGGCCGTGCTCCTGCAGACAGCCAAGGCCATCAGCCAAGTGCTGCTATAGAGGGTTGCCACTCTGGGGATCATGGAAAGCATCATCAATGGCTTTGCCACAATGGGCTTCCTCAACTGGGAGAGGGGGGCATAGATGACACACACATCCCCATCCTGACCCTGACCACTGGGCCTCAAACTTACATAAACAGAAAGGGGTACTTCTCCATGGTGCTGCAGTTCCTCATGGATTACAAGGGATGCCTCACTGACATCAACATCAGCTGGCCAGGGAAGGCACATGATGCTCACATCTTCCAGAACTCCTGCCTCTTCTGAACGATGCACGCTGGCACTTTTTCCCTGACCACATCATCAGAGTCGGGGAGGTGGACATGTCAATCGTCATCCTGGGTGATGCAGCCTACCCTTTGCTCCCCTGCCTCATGAAGCCCTACATGGGGATCCTGGATCCCACCAAGGAACACTTCAATGCCAGGCTAAGCAGGTGCCACATGGTGGTGGAGTGTGCATTTGACCATTTGAAGAAGAGGTTCAGGTGTCTCCTCACCCTCCTGGACCTCAGTAAGCACAACATCCCCTTTGTGGTGGTAGCCTGTTGTGTGCTCCACATCCTTTGTTAGAACAAGGGGGAGAACCTTTCTACCAGGATGGAGATTGGAGTCTGAACGACTGGCCAGGACATTCAAACAGCCGGACACCAGCACAATGAGAAAAGCACAACAAGGGACTGTGCTTATCAGGGAGGCCTTGAGGGAGCGTTTCATCCAAGGCCAGATGTGAGTCTCACCCCCGTGCCTCTCTACAAGGGGCCCCTGAATTCCCTGTGTGTGCCTGTCATCCTCCACCCCTCCTATCCTTACCCTTCATTTCCACCTTTCCCCTCCCCTGCTGAGCAAATAATAAAGCCTTCTTTTTTGAAACAACAGGATTGTTTATTGGGGGGGATATAGAACAGGGAAAGGACTCTGGAAAGAACCTGGAATGGGGAAGGGAGAAGGTAAGGAGAGGGAGGTTCAGGTATGGAGCTGGGAGTGATACCTGCCTCCAAGTTTTGGGAGGCTTCGGCTGCCTTAGAGGTCCCACCACCTCATGTTCTGGAGCCCCAACAACCTCTGAGGGGTTAGGAAGGGAAGTCATGGAGGGGCCAGGAGGTGGCTGGTGGCCCACTCCATGCACAAGCCCACGTGCTCAATCACCAAGGTGAGGAGGAGCACATGACCTTGTGCAGGTAGGCAGCCTTCCTCTGCTCCTGGGCAGTCCGGTGCTGCTCCTGGTCAACGGCCCACATCTTGTGCTCCTCCTCAAACTCCTGGACAAGGGACTGTCCATCTGATCATGCATCAGGCCATCAGATCATGCATCAGGTCTTTGCAGATTTTTTTCCACCTGCGAATCCCTCGGAGTCATGCAGATGGTGTAGGAGGTGGGAGACATGCCAAGCTCACTTCAGTCATCACAGGAGACACTGTATGTGAAGCCTAGCCCTAATCTCTGAGCCGACAACTAAGGTATTGGTACATATGGTGGCAATGTCTTTCAATCAAGGTAACATGTTGCCTAGACAGTGGACATTTTCCAGCAGGGGCAGAGACATCCCAGGTGAGCATTGCAACACCCACAGCCTAGGGACAGTAGGGGAAGGTATCACCCAGGCCTGAAGCCTGCAGGAGGGAGGAGGGTGGGATGGCTTGGCTTCCTTCCATATCCTGCACATGTTGGGTTCAGTACTGGCAGCATTACTCAAGGATAGAATTTCCATACCTGCCCACCGGAGGGAGGGAGGGGTGTTTGGTGAGGTGTGCATGAGCAGTAGATTCTGATTGCCGGAGAGAGCTCCACTGGGTTCTCCACCTCTTCCTCCTCCCGGCAGGTTCCCATGCAGGGGATCAGTCTCCTCCACATCACTGCACATGACTGGGAGCAGATGCTGTCTAAGTGCAGGCATGACCCTCTGCTGTGTGTAGCACTGAGGTGTGGTTCCATGACCCCAGCCTCCTTAGTGGTGATGTCGAGTCACAAGGTGTCCCACCACGGAGGCAGGAGAAAGGCAGGCCTCTTCATGAGAAGGACCGAGGGGTTCCTGGGCAAGTGCATCATGGACCTGAGTGCTCCTGACTGGCACTCCATGTGCACCCACATTGATAGGCTGTTGTGCAGCCCTCAAGCAGTGTAGGCCAAGAGAGGAGCATGCAGCCCCTCATAGCCCATCACTTGCCCCCCACGTGTATATAGGGAAAGTTATAGAACTCACCTGAGGTGCCTTTCTTGGGTTTGTCTGCAGTCTGGGAGACATCCAGGGAAGTGGGGGGGGGGAGGTCTGGCTCCAGGGTGAGGAGCAGGTCCTAGCTGACAGGCATGGTCACCTGGCTGGCCTTCTCCTCATCCTTCACAACCCCGCCCTCCTGGGGGCTGATGCTGGGTGTGTTCTGGCCAGACTCCATGACAACAGCGGGGAGGTGATCAGCCCCCCATCCCAGGATGGCCTCCATCTGGTCGAAGTAGAGGCAGGTTTGCAGTGCCACCCTGGAGCCCTGCTCCCTGGCCTGCCAGAGATCCTTGTTGTAGGCCTGCCAGAGATCCTTGATCTTCATCCACCTGGTCGAGTGTCTGGTTTTGGCCTTTGTCAGCCAGGCTGGTGATGATCCAACCATAGATCTTTTCATTCCTTTTTCTGGTGCAGAGATTTTGGAGGTTGGTCTTCTCCCTTCAGAACTTGGTGAGGTCCAGGATCTCTGCCCCAGTCCAGGCTGGAGCTCTCCTGCATCCCTGGCCAGTGGCAGCTGAGGGAGCAGCAGGAGTGCTGGCAGCCATGTAAGGCTCTGAGGAAACGTTGGGGTCATTCATGGCTCTTTTGCTTGCCACTGTCTCACACATGGCTCTCACAGCTCTCCAATGTGCAACACACCCTTCTCCTACTTCCTGGAGTTTTAAGCTCTACAGGAGAAGGGGAGCAGTGGAGATGCCAGGTGTGGCCAGACTGGTCAGAAATGCAGCTGTGAGAGGCCTCTGGAGGACAATTATTTTGAATTAGCAGCAGCAGAGCATCCACACCAATGCTATTTTGAAGTAACAATTTTGAAATTAGTGTTATTCCCCAAGGAAAGCAGGAGTACAGATTTTAAAATAACCAACTCGTTATTTCAAAAGAAGGGGCTTGGTAGTGTGGACACTCTGCTTATTACTTCATCATAAGGGGGGTTACTTTGAAATAACTCCCTAGTATAGACTAGGGCTCAGGGTCAATATACAACAGTTTGCTCTTTTAATTGAAGTTACCAAACAATTCAGTTTAACATAACACTAGATTAGTTTTGATTTAAAGATAAAACAAGCTTATTTAGCTACAAAGGGGGATATTTTAAATGAGTACACATGTAAGGCATTAATGTCAGAAATGGTTGCAAGGGGAATAAAAATAGCATGCTTTCTAGAAACTAAACTTAACAAGCTAGACTTGCTTCAAGGTAAAATCCTTACCACATGTTCCCAGCAACATGGCTGAACAAATTTTCAGGTCAAAACTCCTTCCCAGGGGTTCCTTTGTCTTAGGTGACAGATAGGGAAAGAAGAAAGAGAGAATATTTTCTTTCCATTCCCATGCCAACTAAAAACATATTTAAAAGCTTTGAGAGTCATCATTAAATGGAATTCTCATCCCCTGGAAAGCTCTATTGACAATATTATGCACAGCTCTAAAGATGACCCAACAAGTCTTTCCATCTCTTACATCTATGAATCTCATATTCATACCTGCTGTGTGCTATAGGGAAGGGGGAAGAAATATGGCTAAATTATCCCCAATTTTCAGAAAAGAAAACATCAGCTCAACAGTATCTATTTCCCCTGTCACCTCACACAACTGAAGAAGTCCCTGTGCTTTAGCTTTGACGGATCAAAGCTCCAGTGCTTAGGGAGTGTAGAGCAGAAATAAGCAAAATAGCTTTTCTGTGCTACCAGTGAGACCAAATCAAAAAGCTTCCTGGGAGTTCTTGCTAGTGGACTTCAGGATCTTCCCCAAAACCAGGGAATTAGATACCCAACTCCTTTTGAAAATCAATGAAACTCAGTATAAGAAATCCTTTTTAAACAAAATGACATTTTGATTAACTATCTCATACTGGTATTTTTAAAGAATATCATATAAAATGTTACTTTCCAAAAGAGTTGAAACATACTTGAATGCCTAGCAGCACATTTATATGAAGTTTGTTTCCTTTTCTGTTTGGATATGTGATTATGTTATGTAAGGTATGTCTTATATTCAATGTGCTACTAAGTACCATTTGATCAGTGTAGATAAAAGCATACATGCTGACCTAGCATTTTTATAACCATAAAATTATACAGAAAAAAATCAGTGAAATGAAATGTAGTTTGAGCTCTGGATCATTTTCACTTCAGATTGTACTGGGGAAAAAATCATGGTACAAGCTTACTCTATGTTAAGCTACCATTGTGTTAGCAACCACTCTTTACCTATCTGAATGAGAAAATAATAATTTGAATAACAGCAGCTATTCATGATGTTCTGAGTGGAAGATGACTTGTTCTCATATCCTGCCTCCCCCACCAAATAACCCTCACACATCAGAGGTATGATGCCTTTGACAGGACCATGAATATGTAATTGCAAGGAGACAGTGAAACAGCTCCCAAATATCAGACTTACAAAAGAAATTTTGAGACACTACATGCAGTAAGTGTTCTGGACTGCTGATGTTCTATATTGCCCAGCCATTATAAGAATCAGAAATTCTGTTGCTATCAACATTTTTCCCACTGAAATAAAATACTCTAAAGAAAATGGGGAGTTTGCATATTTTCCACATATTCTATGAATTTAATTTTTCAAATGTAAAAAAAAGGGGGGGCAAAGCTTTTCAGTGTTATTTCAATTGCATATTGCTACTTACTTCTCTTCATTTTGTTCAGAATTATGGCCTTGATCATGCAAAAATGTATGCCTGTGAATTCACAGAGATTACTCATCTCTGTACTCACCTAACCTCAATCGTGAAAACACTTATGCATGTATTTAATTTTACTCAAGTAGTCCAATTGAACTCAATAGGATTACTCATGTAACAGCCTATGTGTGTCTGATCCTGATTAATTTAAAGTAGCTCTGTAAGACGACTCAGAAGATATGTTTATATTTGTGCTATCTTTCTGGGCAATTAGCCATCAAAACTATTTAAACCCAATTACCTATTATGTAGGTGATCACTTGCCAGAGTTCAGAAAAAAGTGGGGTGCCTGAATTTTGTGTAAACTTTTCTTATGTATTTTCTATTACCTGGTTCTGAACTGAGTTCTACAATCTAAGTGATTCATTTATTAAAATTAGACTTGTAATGGCCAGCTCATTTTGAATAAGATTCCCATAGTGAATGCAAAGTAATAATCAGACTAGGTTGCTCCTGATTTATTTGCTCTGTGACCAGAGATCTGTAAAGATAAACAATGAATATCTGTTAGCTTAGGTTCAAGTTAGACATTTGATACCTGGAGAAAAATAAGCAGGAAAGTGAATGAAGCAGTAGTCACATTTCTGAGGAATGAAGTCAGTAGATTGCAAGTGACAGGTTCAATTACTGGCCTGTGGACCAATGACACATCTGCCTTAAACTCTGAGAAATGGGCAGTGGAAAAAGGATGAATAACTCTTAAGATTTTGAGAAAATATGTAACCACTCAGGCAGAAAATTAGCAATTACATTTTGTGCCATCAGTAATAAGTATTTCAACAAAGATCTTAGGTTAATGTCAGACTATGTGACAGTATATCAACCATTACACCTGTGTTCAATCAGCAACCACATCTCTCAACGTGATACTGAGCTGTTTAGTTCAAATGTGGCTTGTTCAGTGATAAGCAAAATGGCCGACATCTGTTACAAACGTATTCAAAAGCAATTTATTTCACAGTCTTGATGCTCACTTGTGAAGGCAAATTCTTTTGTAAAATTTGGGCTACAGCAATTTGTTCCTATATGCTTTTGTTTTGACTTTTCCTCCTAGTTTTCAGAAATTAATATAATTGGTTAAATAAAATCACAGGAGCTAAAATGGTGAAACAGGTCAGAAATACAGTTGGTGAATTCAGCCAAGTACAACACTGTCCATTTACCTCTTATTATAAAATCTAAATTCATTGCTGTTGTTATGATGTAAAAAAAGAAAAAGATTTAGCAATATTGTGCAAATAATCTATAGGTGGCCAACCATATGGTACATAACATAAAAAACCCTGCTTCCCAAATACATGAAATGTACTTCAGGTTTCCCCTTTATATGGCAAACTGAATATTTTTGATGAAATTTTCAAATGAGTTCAGCTCTTGAAGTCAATGATAAAACTCCAATTGACTTTACTGAGAGCAGAGTAAAATTCCACTCTTAGGCTATGTCTAGACTACATCCCTCTTTCGAAAGAGGGATGTAAATTAGACATATCAAAATTGCAAATGAAGTGGGGATTTGAATTTCCCATGCTTCATTTGCATAATTGCATCACAGCGTTTTTTCGAAAAATGCTATTTTGAAAGTGAAATGGCAGTCTAGACGCAGTTCTTTTTAAAAGAAAAGCCTTTTTCGAAAGATCCTGTATGCCTCAAAAAATGAGGTGTACCCGATCTTTCAAAAAAGGCTTTTATTTTCGAAAGAACCGCATGTAGACCGTGGTTTCACTTTCGAAATAGCATTTTTGGAAAAAACACATTGACGTGATTATGCAAATGAAGCATGGGAAATTCAAATCCTGGCTTCATTTGCAATTTCAATATGTCTAATTTACATCCCTCCTTTGAAAGAGGGATGTAGTCTAGACATTAGTGTCCACAAAACATATAGCAAAGAATTCTGGCTTTAATTTTTAGTGTATTGCTTTCCAAACCTCTCTGTTTCTATGAAATATGTAAGGATCACAAGTACAAAAATAACCTCTAAGCAGCAGAGATATATATAAAACACCTTTATATCACAAAAAGCGGCACGACATCTAATGAGCTGTCTTACTACTAATATTTATGTGCCTCCCAGCACTATGAAAATATTGTTTTTATACACTAGATTCCTTCAGCTCCAAGGAGAGATGAAAATTCTAAGTATGCACAACAGGCCCAGTAGATAAAATGAAATTACATGTACAGCATGCCTCTGAGTACCTATAGAAACTATATTGCATGCACTCTTACTGCCATTCTTGCATGCACTCTTACTGCCATCACAAGGTATAATGAGGCTCAAGTAATCAACAACAAATAAATCATCCTTATATTTCAAGAGTAGCCTTGAACAACAATACAAGAGGGAAAAGAGCACTATACTTACTGACAATGGTGAGAGTGTTTATTGGTAATTATTATCAGTCTGTTCCTCATACAAGGGAAGACTATTAGTTACAAATTATATCTGAAATCTATTATCCTATTGACATTATATAATTCCTATTCTGGCCAATGGAATGGATGGCAACAGCAGTGCAGCTACTTATATGGAAATTGAGATTCATATAATAAGTAACAATTTCATACTCTTCTCAGAAAGGAAGGCAGAGAAGAGAAAAAGTGATTTTTCCACTGCCTAGAGGGAGTAATCACTGTAGTTAATGAATGCTGGAAAGAAGATTTTTGTTTTAAATGTGCAATGTCTTTCCAGCAGCGTGTTCAATTAAAATTGCATTTAAATTAAAATGCAGCAGTTATAATAATAATGATAAAAGCTGCTGAGCTTTTGGAAAAATTTTGTGAGCAAAGTTAATCTGACAATATATTATTTGCCTTTCACCCTCAATTTTACAGTTTGTGAATATCAGACTATTGTCTTTCCAGTAGTATTCACCCCAAATTTGTGGCACACAAAAATTACAGGCTAAATATGTGTTTGAAAGTACACTGAACCAGCATCTCTCCTGCGCTAACATGTGTTCAGCACAAGAACTGGAGGGGAGCCATAAGGGACCCAGTTTTGGCTGCCTGAGTTCCAAGCTGGCCTAGCCCCCGCGTTGATACAAGTTAGAGCAACCTGGGGACTAGTCTGACTTATGACAGCTGTCTAAGGGACCATATGCCAAATGAAAATTGCCATAGGGGAGCTCTGATACTCCTACCTCTTAACCTCCATCCCCTAGTATTCTCCATCACAATGCCTAGGCCAGGAGGTGGGGAAAGGGAGATCAACACAGACACCAGATCTTTGAACTTTATACCATTTGACAGTTCTTCCATGGGGGATTCCTTAACTGGTTATCTATAAAGAAGGTTATGTCCAATTTACACCACTAAGGCAACATAAAAGAGATAAAACTGGGGATGAGAATGTACTTTACTCTTTTGCAAGGACTACTTCTTTTAGAAAGCCTGCACCATAATTAAGTGGGGGAGAGATTGTTTGGGTTTACCAGAGAAGGATGGTTGGAAGAAGGGGGTGGGTGGGATGAGGTGGACTACCCGCAATTTGCAGCATTGACTCACCTCCTAAGAAATGTAAGGTCCTCTTTGTTTCATGCATCAAGCAAACCAGCACCCACCCTCCCTTCTGTGTTGGTGACAAGCATCATGTTGTGTTAGGACCTGCTGTGCGCATCATGCTAAGGAGTGCTAGGAAGGAATTTTTCCTGCACCATGAGATTGGCTTTGGTGCAGCGAGGTTTTTTTTACCTTGCCCACAGGAAGGATCAGAAAGAATATTTTCAGGTAAGTAGAAAAGGTGGCAGGTCATATGTCAACTTATTTCATAAGGTTGGGCAGATGTTCAGTGCAAGTACTTCATAAAAAAGGCATCCATCAGCCAGATAAATGGCCTGGTAAAGGACTTAAAAGAAGGTACTGGAAAAAGGAATAGAATGAGGTAGAGGCTTGGGGGGCTCCCCTACCAACTCCTTCTCATTTCCCACCTTAACCCTTTTATGAGGCTTACGGAAGGTAAAGTCCAAGCCATGGGTTGGCTGGGGGACCTGGATGGAAGTCAAAGGGGCTGGTGGAGCCCTGGGTAATGATTTAAAGTAACATGGATTGACCTGCTCAGTACATTTTATCTGCCGGGAAGTCCCAAACATCTGTATAATACAGTTGCAGCTTGATTAATACCCATATCAAGTGACTCTTGTCCTTTTGGTATACCCAAACAACAACCCTTTTTTTGTTGTAACTTGCATGCAAACAGATAGTACTGTGAACAATTTCTGTCCTGCTTACGAATCAGCAAACAACTCAGTCCATCCTCATAAGAGGTTAAAATAATGTGCATTAGTGCATAGAAATGTACTCTCTTTTGAAATCCATGCAAGATCAATATACCTAATGTGTAGCTGAATCCATTGCTTGAAAGAACACAATTTACCATTTTTGAATATGTGCCCTAAAATAGCACATCTGTCCTTTATTTATCCACTCTCAACAAAACGAAGAGCTGCCTCTAGCATCTCTACTGGGGTCAGTGAGCAGTAAGGAGTCTGCGAACCTACCAAATGTTTTATGAAAATGTTTAAAATGACAAAATAATGAATGATGAAAAGGTGAAGGGCAGAAATAACATAACTGATGCAGTGTAACAGAATTCCATTTTTGCACATGAAGATATAACAAAAACTGAGTGTTAAAGAGTTTTCAGATTTGTATAAGCATGAATAACCATTCAATTGTATTATAATAAGGGCAAGAGATCCATATCTGTAACACATCTCTCAAAATGTTATTCTTCTGTATAATGATATTGCTGCATTATTTTCCTCTGTGGTCCTTACTCTTTGGAGACAAAGATGACAGTTGCAAAATACCCAGACTATTACAATAAGATGCATTGCAATGAAATAAGCGGTTCAGCCAACTTTTCAATTCAAGTTTTTATTAGTTCAGAATATTATATACATATAGAGAATCAAATTCAGTTTCTTCCTTGGTGGTTGCCAAGGGACCATGGACTGCAGAACTGTTGTAGAAAAGGGTGGTAGTAGATTAGATATGGGAGAGGTACAGGGAATGCACAATCTCTGTGTGGCTCATAACCAAGCTCTATAATAGCTTTCTGCATAACAGTATGTGGTTAGTGGGACACAATAGAGGATGGATGGCACAAGGAATGGGTAAGGGTATGTCATGGAACATCTTTTACTTACCCAGCAGGAATGCGTAAGGATGCAGGTAACCTATGCAATGCAAAAATAAATGCAGCAAGAAGTATGAAGATATGCCAAATAATGGTGTCTTAAATGCTTTTATATTTGATTTTCTCTTTTTCCTGATATAATGGTATTGGGATGTGGGAGTTGCTATTGACGTGTGTTCATGAGACTTTTAAAGTCATCCTCATAAAAGCAGCAGGTCCATGAATCCATTAGGCTCTTCTACCAATTTTAGTGTATGCCCAGTGAGGGTAATTTTCTATCACTTATAACTGTTTTGTTTATATTTCCTCCCTAAATCTGAATCTCTGGTCCTCATTGATGACTAAGAGCCTAAAATTACTGAAATGTATGTGAGAACTTAATTCATGTGAGTAGTCCCATTGAAACCATGGGATTACTTTTAGGAGTATAATTACTTGTGTATGCAAGTGTTTTCAGGACATTCCTTAACCCATGAAAAGTTTCAAACTTCATCTGTGTTCGCTGCTGCCTTGTTCAGTATAGTATTTAAAATATTTGCTTTGCACTGAGAAAAGTGGTTTATCTGTTTTTTGCAGTTTTTACTCCTCTTAACATTACCCTGGTTGAATAATTTCAACATGGTATTGGAGGCAGTAAAGATGAGGGATTATTTTATTGGATTAAATATAAATGTACTGACCAGCAATAGACCATTTTTTTTTAAATGGAACAAATCATCCCCAGTTTCAGGTGATATTTAGGTGCCCACTTCTTGATTCTTTTGGAAACAGGCAGTTATATATCTCAGAAGCTGCATCATTTGAAGAGTTTAATTTACTTAGCAATTTTAAGAAGATTGCTTCATTAAAAACATTTTGGTCAGCTAAGTATTAGCTGAATTTTTTAAAATTATTATTAGAGGTCAAAATACTAAACATTTCTTGAAATGAAAATAATTTCACAGCTTGGTTTGAATTAGTATTTATAAGAGCATCTGAAATACCGGTGTACTTTTTCTGCTTGATTTAAAATCCTAGGTTCTTAAACTTTCATCATAATATTTAATCCACTCCTTCAGAAGCAAATCTAGCTGTGTTATGAATCCATTTATACTGTTAGTTCATTCAGTTACCTTATCTGATAATGTGACCATGTTTTTTACAGTTTATATTTAATGGTTCTTAAGTCTTGTTTTTCTGCTATACTTTCAATTTTGGCAAGACAATAAAATGTGCTTAACTCTAAGCACATGAGTATCTCATTGACTTCATTGAAACAATTTGTGTGCTAAAAATTAGGAATGCATGTAGGTGCTCTGCAGAATTGGAGTCTTAATATCATATCCCTTTGTTTTTGAACCTTCCATATGTATGAACAATTCATTCATATAATCTTTATTAATCCCTTTTGGAATTCTGAAAGTGTGAAACACTTCAAAGACTTCCCTCTTACATTTAAGAATAAAATCTTTCCTTTCCTTCTAACTTAGGCTCATTGGTTAGACAAAACAAATAGAGTGTGTCATTTTTCTTGAATTATTTAGTACCTATATTAATAAACACATAAAGGGAAACATTTTGCTTTGATCTTTCAAGGGAAGCAATGAAGCATAAATCTGAACATAAATTTGGACATAAATTCATTACTATCTTATAACCATCTTTGTTACCATCTTGGCTGTTTAATTCACCATGTGAAATGAACTAGCTGCCTTTATCCAGTTCCTAGGGGACATGTCAACATTGTAAGTCCACTGTCACAACTGGAACCACTTGTCACCCTAGTTACCTACAGGGTACTTTCAGAAAACAAGCTCTGAGCTGAGATCTTTAGAATTCAGTATTATCTTTCCCAATAAATGAATAAAAAAGAATTTAAAAAATCTTGAAAACAAAAACATGTTTGATTGCATAAGCTTTAACTGGAAGCTGTTTTAAAGTCAATTTTTTGAGATCTCCACTAAAGGAATAAAACCGAGGACTCTCATAACTTCACTGTTTGTTTCACTGCAATGACTCATGCATACAGTGCTCAATAAATTGTGAATAAGGTGATGTGTGTAGTGCATTCATAAGTTACTTAAATAAGGATATGGTTGAGACAAAGTCAGATTTAAGGAGGTGATAAAATAGAAAGTAGTATACCAATTTGTATTTAATAAAACATATATTCCCATGTCTAACTTTCCCTCTCTAAGCAAAGTAATCAGGAAAATACCAACAATTGTGCCACTACTATCATGAGTTTCTCTAAAGCTTCAGGTGTGATGCAGAGACAGCCCTTGTGGATGATATACTCAGACAATGCAAACACAACCTTGTCTATTATGCTGGCCCTCCACAAAGTCTTTATATTCAATTATACTTTTACCTCCAAATCCCTCAGCTGTTGAAATTCCACAACATTCCCCTATATAACTAACTGTCCATTGGAAACTATTGGGAGACAAAGAAAACGCAACCTGAAGTGCCATCACTGTGCAGATAATTCCCCTCTCTCTTTTACATCAAATATGAAATCTTCTCAGGGCATGTCTCTACTACACGAAAGATTGACGCTGCTGTGACTGATCTTCTGGGGTTTGATTTAGCAGGTGTTATATTGACCCACTAGATCAAACTCAAAGGGTGCCCCATCGGTGCCAGTACTCTTACTCCTTGTGAGGAGTAAGGGAAGCCGACAGGAGCATATGCTCCCATTGACCTCCCACTGTGCAGATGGGGATTTAAGATATGTCGAGTTGCATATTTTACTTCAACCTTCCCATATAGTGTAGACCAGGCCTCAATGTATTGTCAAAATCAGCACCTGAGTAAAGTACAGCTGGTTAAAGCTGAAACCAGGTAAGACTGGAAAAACATTTCTAGAAATGAGGAAGCAATTCAAAGAGCTGCTGCATTTTCCCCTAATTGTCAAGGTGATCCACAGTTTGTGAGCCTCTAGTACCACACAACCCAGACAGTTTAAAGACATTCACTTACATTTGCAGTTGATGATAAATTGTCTCCTATAGTATCAGGCACAGAGCAGGCTGTAGCACTCCACATAATTGTGACCTCTAGGCTTGATTATCGCAATTAGTTATGTCTAGGAACAAAGCCATGTACCTGAAAATGCTCCAACTAGTAAAAACACAGTAATTTATCTGCTGAGCAACACAAAGTTCACTGTGAGCACATTGTCTCATTGTCTGGCCATACTGAAAAAAAGACAGGAAACACTTCACATGGGTTTATTCAGACCACAACTTATTATTAGATATCTGGGACTACCCAGAAAATAAAAGTGAACAGTGCAGGTAATCCTGTGTTTATTCTGTAATTACCGAGGTGGCTTCTCTCAGAGGAGAGTTAAGGTGGGTTATAAGAATGGATGTTTGGCTCCCTGCCATACCAATCATAGAGTCCACAACTGCCTCCCCCCCATTCATTCCTTTAATGAACACCTCTTTTGAGGTACGTCTACATAGCAGCGTTATTCCAAAATAACATAGTGTTAACACTACAAGACTTTATTTTGAAATGATGTTGAGCTCGAGGACTTCTTCTCGTGACTCATGATAACCCTCATTTCACAAGGAGTAAGGGAAGTCAAAAGAAGAGTGTTCTTCCTTTGACTTCCTGCTGTGTAGACAGCACCTAAAGCTGAGTCAAGCTATTTCAACTTAAGTTATGCAATTGACGTAGCTGAAGTTGTGTAGCTTAATTCGACTTTAGCTCTGCTTTGTAGGCATACCCTTTAAGTCCTTTCCAAGACATTTAGCTGGTCATAGAATCACAGAACCATAGAGCTGGAAGAGACCTCAGAAGGTCATCAAGTCCAGCCCCATGCTCTAGGCAGGACCAATCCCAACTAAGTCAACTCAGCCAGGGCTTGGTCAAGCCGAGACTTAAACACCTCCAGGGATGGAGACTCCACTACTTCCCCTAGATAACCCATTCCAGTGCTTCACTACCCTCCTAGTGAAATAGTTTTTCCTAATATCCAACCTGGACCTCTCCCACCACAACTTGAGACCATTGCTCCTTGTTCTGCCATTTGTCACTACTGAGAACAGCCTCTCTCCATCCTCTTTGGAACCTCCCTTCAGGAAGTTGAAGGCTGCTATCAAATCCCCCCTCGCTCTTGGCTTCTGCAGACTAAACAGACCCAACTCCCTCAGCCTCTCCTCATAAGTCATATGCTCCAGCCCCCTAATCATTTTGGTTGCCCTCCGCTGGACCCTCTTCAATGCGTCCACATCCTTTTTGTAGTGGGGGGCCCAGAACTGGACACAATACTCCAGATGTGGCCTCACCAAAGCCGAATAAAGGGGAATAATGACATCTCTGGATCTGCTGGCAATGCTCCTCTTAATGCAACCTAATATGCCATTCGCCTTCTTGGCTACAAGGGCACACTGTTGACTCATATCCAGCTTCTCATCCACTGTAACCACCAGGTATTTTTCTGCAGAACTACTACTTAACTGGTTGGTCCCCAGCTTGTAACTGTGCTTGGGATTCTTCCGTCCCAAGTGCAGGACTCTGCACTTGTCCTTGTTGAACTTCATCAGATTTCTTTTGGCCCAATCCTCCAATTTGTCTAAGTCACTCTGGACCCTATCTCTGCCCTCCAGCGTATCTACCTCTCCCCCCTAGTTTAGTGTCATCCGCAAACTTGCTGAGGGTGCAATCCATCCCCTCATTCAGGTCATTAATAAAGATATTGAACAAAACCGGTCCTAGAACCGAACCTTGGGGCACTCCACTAGAAACCGACCGCCAACCTGAAATCGAGCCGTTGATCACTACCCGCTGGGCCCGGCCTTCTAGCCATCCTTCTATCCATCTTACTGTCCATTTATCCAATCCGAATTCCCTTAACTTTCTGGCAAGAATATTGTGGGAGACCGTATCAAAAGCCTTGCTGAAGTCAAGGTATATCACATCCACTGACTTTCCCACATCCACAGAGCCAGTTACCTCATCATAGAAGCTAATCAGATTGGTCAGGCACGACTTGCCCTTTGTGAATCCATGCTGACTATTCCTAATCACTTTCCTTTCTTCCAAGTGCCTCAAAATTGATTCCTTAAGGATCCCTTCCATGATTTTTCCAGGAACCGAGGTAAGACTGACCGGCCTATAGTTCCCTGGATCGTCCTTCTTCCCTTTTTTGAAGATGGGCACTACATTTGCCTTTTCCAATCATCCAGGATTTCTCCCGATCTCCATGACTTTTCAAAGATAATGGCCAAAGGCTCCTCAATGACATTTGCCAACTCCTCAGTACCCTCGGATGCATTAAGTCCGGACCCATGGATTTGTGTACGCTTTAGCTTTTCTAAATAGTTCCTAACCTGTTTTTTACCCACTACGGGCTGTCCATCTTCATCCCATCTTGAGTCACTTAGCGCAGAAGTCCAGGAGCCGACCTTGTCCGTGAATACAGAGGCAAAGAAAGCATTGAGTACTTCAGCTTTCCCCACATCATCTGTCACTAGGTTACCTCCTTCATCCAGTAGGGGCTGCACACCCTCTCTGATCACCTTCTTCTTGTTAACATGCCTGTAGAAACTTTTCTTGTTATCCTTCACTTCCTTAGCCAGTCGCAATTCCATTTGCACTTTCGCCTTCCTGATAACCCCCCGGCATTCTCGAGCTATACATTTAAACCCTCCTGGTCATTTGTCCAAGTTTCCACTTTTGTAAGCTTCCTTTTTGTGCTTAAGTTCACCAAGGATTTCCCCGTAAGCCAATCTGGTCTCCTACCATGTTTGCCTCTCTTGCTTCAAGGCCGATGGTTTCTTTCTGTGCCTTCAATAAGGCTTCTTTAAAATACTGCCAGCTGTCCTGGACTCCTTTCCCCTTCATGTTAGCATCCCAGGGGATTCTGCCCATCAGATCTGATCTCTGAGTCAAAATCTGCTTTTTTGAAGTCCAAGGTGTGTATTTTACTACTCTCTTTTCTTCCTTTGGTCAGGATCCTGAAGTCTACCATCTCATGATCACTGCTTCCCAGGTTGTCACCTATCTCCACTTCCCCTATTAGTTCCTCCCTGTTTGTGAGCAGAAGGTCAAGCTGCGCATGGCCCCTGGTCGGATCCTTCAGCACTTGCGAAGTTATCCCCAACATTCTCCAAAAACTTCCTGGATTGCCTGTGTACTGCCTTGGTTTCCCAACAGATGTCAGGGTGATTAAAGTCCCCCACGAGAACCAGGGCCTGCGATCCAGAAGCTTCTCTCAGTTGTCCGAAGAAAGCCTCATCTACCTCATCCACCTGATTCGGTGGCCTGTAGCAGACACCAACCACAACATCACTGCTGTTGTTTGCTCCTTTAAACTTAACCCATAGACTCTCAACAGGTTTTTCTCCCTCTTTATACTGGAGTTCAGAGCAATCATAGTGCTCTCTTACGTATAGTGCAACTCCTCCTCCTTTTCTCCCCTGCCTGTTCTTCCTGAACAGTCTATACCCTTCCATGACAGCGCTCCAGTCATGCGAGTCATCCCACCAAGTCTCTGTTATCCCAATTAAATCATATTTCTCGGACTGGGCCAGGGCCTCCAGTTCTTCCTGTTTGTTGCCCAGGCTTCTCCTGTTTGTTGCCCAGGTACAAACACCTCAGGTAACCAGTTGATCGCCCTATCTTCTCCATTCGAAACAGGGGTCCTCCTTTCTTGCTCGTTCCTCTCTGCATTTCTTCCCGGTATCCAACTTTCCCACTCCCCTCAGGGTTTTGGTCACCATTCCCCCAACAAACCTAATTTAAACCCCTCCTCACTAGGTTTGCAAGCCTGCCCGCAAAGATGCTCCTTCCTCTCTTGGTTAGGTGGATCCCATCTCTTCCTAACAATCCTGGTGCCCGGAACAGAGTCCCATGGTCGAAGAAACCAAAGCCCTCTCTGCGACACCACCTGCGCAACCATGCATTTACGTCCTCAATTCGACGATCCCTGCCCAGTCCTTTCCCTTCAACAGGGAGGATGGACGAGAACACCACTTGCGCTCCGAGTTCTTGGATCCTTCTTCCCAGCACTACATAATCCGCAGTAACCCACTCAAGGTCATTCTTGGCCGAATCGTTAGTTCCCACGTGGAGAAGCAGGAAGGGGTAGCGATCCAAAGGTTTGATCAGTTTGGTAAGCCTCTCAGTCACATCCTGAATGCGAGCTCCCGGTAAGCAGCATACCTCTCGAGATTCCAGGTCCAGACGGCAGATGGATGGTTCAGTCCCTCTTAGGAGGGCGTCCCCGACCACCACCACCCGTCGTTTTCTTTTGGGGGTGGTGGCCGTGGATCCCCCATCCCTAGGACTACGCATCCTATGCCTTCCAGTAGATGGTGTTCCCTTCCGGTTTCTTCCTTGTGAGATCCCTTCTAAAGCATTCAGCACCTCAGAGCCTGTGGAGAGAGCCTGAAAGCGATTACTTACCTCTATAGCATTGGGGGATTCCCATGCTGGCCTTTTTCCCCTTCTAGAAGTTACATGCTGCCAGTTCTCTTCCTGGTCACGTACTGCCCTCTCCGGCTCTTCCGCCTGCTGTGCTTGAAGGATTAAATGCTGCCTTCTATCAAGGAAGTCTTCATCCTCTCTGATCGAGTGTAGGGTCGACACTTGGGCCTCCAGCCCTCTAATTTTTTCTTCCAAAATGACGACCAGTTTGCACTTAGTGCAGATGAAATCTGTTCTTTCTTCTGGGAGGAAGACAAACATGGCACACTCTGTGCAGGTAACATCAGCAGAACCATCACCATCCATCCCTGCTGTCCTGGAGAAGGGATTTAAAAAGAAAGGGCAGAGAACCTCGCCCCCTTCCTTCTCCTCTTCCATACTCCCTCTCTAAACTCCCTGTTAGCACTCACCTGTTCACAAGCTCCTTGGTCGCTTGCTCAAGGAGCCTTATAAAGCCCTGGACTGCCTGAAAGTCCTTCCCCCTACCAAGGCTCAGCCAATCAGCAGAGGCTTCTAGAATTCAAACTTTAATTAGAAGCCAACAGTTTCCACCTGCCAATCACAGCCAATCACAGCACACACTCCATGAAGGGGAGGGGGAGGACAAAGGGGAAGTGAGAAAAAAAAAAGCCTCACTCACAAACACAGGGGAAAAAACAAACAAACAAAAAAAGAACACACACCAACCCTCCCTCACAAACACAAGCTCAGCACACAGCAAGAAAGCCCCAAACACAACACACACTTCCCTCAAGAGTCCTGTATCTGCTTCTCCTCTACCTGGAGAACTCCCTCTCTAACGCCTCACTCAAAAACACAGGGAAAAAACCACACCACCACACACCAACAAACACAAGCTCAGCACACAGTAAGAAAGCCCCAATATCAACACACACTTCCCTCAAGAGTCCTGTATCTGCTTCTCCTTTACCTGGAGAACTCCCTCTCTAAACTCCCTGTTAGCACTCACCTGTTCGCAAGCTCCATACTTGTGCAGGTGAATGAACCAGTGATGGTATGGCTGATCTGGTTAGGTCCTGTGATGGTGTCGCTGGTGTAGATATGTGGGCAGAGTTGGCACCGAGGTTTGTTGCATGGATTGGTTCCTAAGTTAGAGTTACTGTGGTGCGGTGTATAGTTGCTGGTGAGAATTTGCTTCAGGTTGGCGGGTTGTTGGTCACAGTACACCTTTAGTATGGAATACCTGCACTGGATGTCCATCAAAAGGAGGTACCAGCCATTAGTTTGGCTACTTCTCCTCTAAACCCAGTCAGGTTCCCAGACATCTGACTGCCTCCCCCTTTTAGGTTGGCCAAAAAAAGGGGGGAGGGACTCGAACTCTTTATAGGGAAACCCAACCTTCCTGAATAATTTGGTGCCCTATGATGCACAAATTGCTAAGCCTTTTATGATAACAAGGGATTTATCACTCCTGTTAGAATCTATTGTGCCTTGTTGTATTCCTCGAGGATGGGTCAGTGACTATGCTGACTCTTTGCAGTTTTCCACCCTCTCCCCAGCCATGAAGTGTGGTTCTCTTCATTCAACAAGTCAGCCAAACACTCCACACTCTGCTTAAAGGTGCAGTGTTGTCATTATTCTCCTCTTGGCAATGACTCCTCATAGAACACACACTCCCCTATGAATATATTCATATTCCATCAGAATATCACTGGCTATCTGAGATACCATTTGTCCCACATGACTCTTCCACAACCTTGTTCCACTGGAATCATGACACTGTTGACTAGCTACTGAAGGCTTGTGATTTCATGAGTCAAAATTTCCATGGGAATTGTACCTAAAGTTTGGAAGTCTGTAACCTAGGAGACCAAGAATAACCATAGAATCAACCATGTTCAGAACTTACTTCAAAATCCAGGTTGTTGCTCCTGAAAAGGAAACAAGAGGGAGATATTGTTTTTGGCACAAGCGACAATGAGTCCTGTGGCACCTTATAGACTAACAGATGTATTGGAGCATAAGCTTTCGTGGGCAAAGACCCACTTTGTCAGATGCACATAGTGGAAATTTCCAGAGGCAGGTATAAATATGCAGGCCAGAATAAGGCTAGAGATAACGACGTTAATTCAGTCAGGGAGGGTGAGGCCCACTTCTAGCAGCTGCTGTGGAGATGTGAACACCAAGAGAGGAGAAACTGCGTTTGTTGTTGGCTAGCCATTCACAGTCTTTGTTTAATACTAAAATGATGGTGTCAAATTTACAGATGAACTGTAGCTCAGCAGTTTCTCTTTGAAGTCTGGTATTGAAGGTTTTTTTGCTGCAGGATAGCTACCTTTAAATCTGCTACTGTGTGTCCAGGGAGATTGAAGTGTTCTCCTACAGGTTTTTGTATATTGCCATTCCTAATATCTGATTTGTGTCCATTTATTCTTTTACGTAGAGACTGTCCAGTTTGGCCCATGCATATAGCAAAGGGGCATTGCTGGCACATGATGGCATATATTACATTGGTAGATGTGCAGGTGAATGAACCAGTGATGGTGTGGCTGATCTGGTTAGGTCCTGTGATGGTGTTGCTGGTGTAGATATGTGGGCAGAGTTGGCACCGAGGTTTGTTGCATGGATTGGTTCCTGAGTTAGAGTTACTGTGGTGCGGTGTATAGTTGCTGGTGAGAATTTGCTTCAGGTTGGCGGGTTGTCTGTGGGTGAGGACTAGCCTGCCTCCCAAGGCCTGTGAAAGTGAGGGATCATTGTCCAGGATGGGTTGTAGATCACTGATGATGCATTGGAGAGGTTTTAGCTGAGGACTGTAAGTGATCGCCAGTGGTGTTCTGTTGGTTTCTTTCGTGGGCTTGTCTTGGAGCATTTGCTCCAACCCCTCAGACAGAGACCAACACCTACAAGATCTTGCCTCTGGAAATTTCCACTACATGCATCTGACGAAGTGGGTCTTTGGCCACGAAAGCTTATGCTCCAATACATCTGTTAGTCTATAAGGTGCTACAGGACTCCTTGTCGCTTTTGCAGATCCAGACTAATACGGCTATCCCTCTGATGCTTGTTTTTGGTACTTCATTTTTAAATGCTCAGGTGATATTTAGATATGATGATGGGGAGGGGAACAGAAAAGTAAATAGCAGACAGAGAACATGTCTCTACTCTCACCTAGAACTTTTAATCTTTGACATATGCTGTAAATATCTTCTGTATGCACATGTGTCTACAATGCATGTATAACAACTTTAAGGTTTCCTGCACCTGTGTCCCCTTTCTGATTTCTGTGAGGGCAACTCTACACTACAGTGCTACATCGGCACAGCTGCACTGATGCAGCTGTGCCGATGTAGCACTTCTGGTGAGGATACACTATGCTGATGAGACAGAGCTCTCCTGTCGATGTAATGACTTCATCTCAGTTGGTGGCAGCATGAAACTTATGTCATTCTAGGGGTGCTTTTTCACAGTTATATCATCTTAAGTGGTGTGATCTGCCCTCATTTTCTCAGCAGCTAGGCATCTTGCCATTACTGTCCTGAAGTGAATTTCACAGTTCTATCCCCATAGACTGAGATCTGTCGATTCCTGTCTATGTCAACAATTTACTGCTCCTGCAGATTGGATTAAGGTCCCTTTTCTATCTTTTTTTTTTTTTAATATCCACATCAATTAGAATTACAAAGCTAAAAAGAATGTGCACACATGTAAGTAGCTGATGTCAATGTGGGTGAATAAAAATATATGAGGAAATGATAAAGGATGAGGGAAATTGTCCTCTCTCTCCAAGAGGATGCCCATGGCATTGCTACTAACAGATAATGAATAAATAATCTAGGTCACAGAATGATTTGAAAGAAGGTTATGAGTTTTGTGCCCATAATGCAGCTATATGATTAACTAACAAAATGGACCTATATAGGTGTGGAGTTTTACAAACAGCAATGCCCAGGGCATTTCATTTACAGTAACATTTATTTGTTTTTTAGCCCCTTCTTCTTCAGATTAGGACAAATGGGCTTTGGTAAAGCCTTCTGCTTTGACCAAAATCTTAGTGTGACAGTTGCTAACTATGGCAACTCCTCACGCTTAATGTGTGTCAAGGGTGACTAATAGGTAAAACTATTTCTTACTTTGCAATATGAAGATGCAAGTTCTAACTAGGACTGATTTCTTACTAAAGAATCTACTGAAGGAAAATCACAGAATAATCATTTGCACTTTTTATTGGCTGGTATAGTATAGTAAAATGACCATGAAACAGATTGTGTTCCCTAGTCCTGTGCATGGATCCTTTTTTCTATGGAAAAAGGGACAAGCTACTTTTGTGGAAAAATACCTCCCATTCCCCTTTCACAACCCCTCCATGGATGTGGGAATCTGCATGGAGGAGTAACAGACACTGAAGTGAGAGTGGCAAAACTTGTATCCTCTCTTAAACCCAAACAGATTAGGTTTAAAGATGACATGTCATCTCAGAACTAGACACTGAACAGTCATGATGGTTATGTCACTCTGTCACCCCCTGGGAAATTATGTGGAAAAGATAACATTTTAGGCTTTATAATCAATCCTCATGAAGAAGGAAATAAAATCCAGTTGTTCCTGGGTTCAGTACTTACAATGTTTGTGTATCCAGTTTATATTTTCACATTAGAATTTTCCGTTTGATTTTCCCCATACATTTAACCTAAAGAAACTTGGAGTTGTGGCATGCACAACAAGGATGTCTTTTTCGGGAGATGTCATTAATGATATTACAATTGCCTCAGTTAAGGAAGTCTCTGGCAATGTCTACACTGCGGAGTTTTTCCAGGATACCAAAGCAGATGCACTCTTTTGGAAGCCCTGTAGTCCTAATTTTATGAAGAATAAGGGCTCCTCCAAAAGAGGAGGTTTTTCTGACATTTGGCCCCATGGAGACAGGCCAAATATCGGAAAAACTTCTTCCAAAAAAAGAATCGGAAAAAGGTATGCAAATCGAGGTTTGCAATGTGTGTACCTTATCTGAAAAAAACCCAGCAGTGTAGACATGACCTGTGAACCTCACTTCATTTTAAGCTTAGTCAAGGTGCATTGCCAAAGTGCTTTATTGATAGCAGAGTTGAGGTGCATCTAAAGCACTTTTGTAACACTGGGGTATCTTTAAAGTAATTTATAACAGCAGTACTTTCTTTCTATTTCCTGATTATTTTTCTTTACAAAGAACTAGGCAATGACGTTGAGAAAAAAGCATTAATGCAAAATTAAGGCTGAGAAATCTAGCACTCAAAAATAAAAAAAATATAATATTGTGCTTATGTGAAATTTCCTAATCTTAGAGTCCCTTTAAAATTGTAATGTATGCTGTTTAATACATATACACAATTTATTAAATGATTCATGTGTTAGAAATAGAAATTTTGGAAATTTATTGACTTTTTATTTTATGGATGGTTTCTTAATTTGAAATTTACTATGCTCTTGACATGCAGATTTGAGAGCACAATACTAAATAAATAATAACATGGTAACAGTACTAGATTTGCATGTAATGTAAATATAATTTACACTACTTTGATCATTGTCAAGGCATCAGACTTCCTGTTTTTATTTTATTTTTCTCAGAGACAAAAACACACACACCAGAAATAGACTATAAAATAGTGGAAATGGAAAGAGTGGAAATGTAAATGCAAGAGAAAAACTCCCAAAAGTTTGGGAAAGACAAATACATCTCTGTTTCTGTCTTCCTCGCCTTCTCATTCCATTCATACTCTATTTTTCCTCCCTTCACTTCTCTCTCGTTTCCCTTATTTCTCATCCCTCTTTGGACAGATCTAACTACTGTGAAAAGTCGATCTAAGCTACTCATTTTGAATTACATTAGTAGTATAACTCAAGACAACATTGCTTAGATGTACTTACTGTGGCATCCATATGGCACTGACTTGATGGATGAAACTCTTCCATCAATTCCCCTTACTAATTTCATTCTGAAATCTGTTAGTTACATTGTTAGTGAGCTAGTTCTTTGCTTAAATGGGCCCATGCAATCAAAGAACCAGGTGAAATCCTAGCCTCATTGTGGTCAATTTCAAAATTCTCAGTGACTTCAATGGGGCCTGGATTTCTTCCAGTTTTTTTATAGCTGTGCAGGGATGTAAAAGATAAAGGTGAAACAAGAAAGGACAGAAAAGGAGAACATAGAATGAGTGGAGAAGCGAATAAGAATGTTTTGTTTTTAGTAAAGAATTTTCTGACTACTTTGGGTTTAAATCTCAAATGTAATGTTACATTTGTGCCATTGATAGACAGATAGATATTAAATAAGAATGTGTATATGGCTAACTATGTAAGAAGGTAAACATCTAATGTGGGCGTTTTTAAATTAAAAAATATGTTTCAATTAATCTCTCATGAGAAGTTGTTAGCAAGGGCAAAGCATTTCTTGAATTAAATTTTTAACATAATTTCAAAGTACCAATATCACACAAAAAAAGGCTTAATCTTAAAGGTAGTTTTCACGTTGGCAAACTAACTTTTTGCCACCAAAAGGGAAGATTCCACTACAAAATGAGCTGAAGGATTTGCATCTGGGCTTAGAGTGGAAGTTCAGTTCTAGACTTGCCCTCTCCTAGGAGTAAATGTGTAATGAATTAACAAGATAGGGCTTATTTCTCCTGAAAGGTGGGTTTTATATTTCTTATTACACATTCTTTAGGAAAACTGGAAATACACTAATACCAGGTGATCTATGAATGCACAAATTGGATCTTAGGAGGAAATCAGTTCATTGTTAATGTTTCTTTTGAATTTATTATTCATCTATTTGTAGTTTAGAGATTAGGCTCCTTGTGTTCTTTGCCAAAAAATTGCATGAGAAATTCACTGTTCCTGCTGAGTAGTTCTCATAAGAGACTATGAAGACCTCTGGGGGCTTTTTAAGAATCTGCATGGCTGAATATTTTTTCTCCTTCCTGAATTGATTTTAAAAGCTGAAGTATTCTCCCATTAGGAGAAAATGTGTGAAGATCACCATGTTCAATTATAGATCATCTCCTTTGAACTCCCAGTAGAAATTCTGACTTTCAAAGTGTTAGGCTCCTACAACCTAAATTTCAGATCACTGGATGGTAGGTTTCGTAAATTTAACTTATCAGACTGTTGGGAAATTAAAATTTTCCCTGACTGGCAATGACCTTTCAATAACTGCTACAAGACAAAAGTGCTGTGAATAAACTTTGTGGGCCCAATTCACATTTATACAAGTGACTTGATTTGAAGTATGAGTAGAGTCTGTCCTGTGAAGTATGTCCTGTGAGGAAAAATTGAGCCCTCTTGATTTTCAGAAACAACCTCATTTGAACTGTGAATTGCTATAATTATTTAAAGTGGACTGATAACATTCTTCAGAGGCTCTGGGCCCAATGTTTTCAAAGATTATGTAGGTACTTTTATTTCAAATCAGAATTTTCTGTTCCTTTTTTTTACCATACATTTAACCTAAATAAATTAACGTTTTAGCAGTTTAAAGTTAAAGGTGTCCACATCATGGACCCTGTGCAAGTTTTTGAAAATGTGCAGTTGCATCAAATGGAAAATAACAAGATTTGTAGCAACAAAAAAATTGGAAAGAAGAACAAGTTATATGTACTGAACATTTCTTAACACAGTTCTATTTTTGGTGTGATTTCTGATTTGAAATTCTAGATCACTGGAATGATTCTGGTTTACACAGAGCCAATTAATGCTGCTCTGGCTACATAAATGGTCTGTAAGGTGGGCGTATTGCTTTTATTCATTGTTGCTCACCATCCCCAGCAAGTGGATAGGCTACAGGGTTTTTCCAGTCTTTGAGCTAAACAGCCAAATCTCCCACTTATCAAGGCCCTAGGCTTTAGACATAGAATGAATGCCTGCACAGTAATTTTATAGCTCCACAGCATGAGTCCAATGAGCTTCAGTCAGCTGAAATAAAGCAATATATGTGCCAGCAGCAGTTATTAAACTCACAAATAAACTCACATTAAATAAACTCATCCTTTTCACACACTTTTCTGTCTTTTGCTTCAGAGAGCTTGCAATCTACTTTGTAGACATATAGGATCATACTGTCCATTTACTTGCAATTCTACAAGAGGGTCCTCATTTTTTTTTTTTTACTATTGAATAGTCTCTGTCCTGTTATACAAATAAGGAGAAAAAGATGAATATCTAGTTTGCTGATCCCCGGCAATGTCTGTCTTTTTCTAAGTGTCCTAAGAATTTTAAAACAGAAGAATTGCCATACTGAGTCAGACCAAAATTTCATTTAGCCCAGTATCTTGCCTTTTGACAGTGGCCAATGGCAGGTACCTCAGAGGGAATGAACAGAACAGATAATAATTTAGGCTACGTCTACACTGCACAGTTATTTTGGAATAAGCTATTCCAGAACAAAATACAGGACTATGTAGCACATATCTCATTCAGCTCTCACTTTTTGAAATAGCAGAGCTTTCGAAAGTGAAAGTAGTTTAGACATGGCTTTTTTGGCAAACCCCCTCCTTTGTCAAAAAACAGCGTAAACCTCATTTTTTGAGGAAGAGTGGTTTTTTGACAAGGGGGGGTACGCCGAAAAAGCCACATCTAAACTACTTCACTTTCGAAAGCAGAGCTTTCAAAAGTGAGATCAGAAGAAGATATGCAAATTCCTGCCAAATTTGCATATCATCTTTCAACACTCTAACATAGTCTAGATGAGCCCTAAGTTCTTCTGTTATGAGAAGGAGTAAATAGCAGTTCCTTGTCTACTTTCTCTCCTCAGTCATGATTTTATAGATCTCAGTCGTGGTCCCCCTTAGTTGTCTCTTTTCCAAGATGTAAAGTCCCGGTCTTATTAATTTCTCCTCATGCAGAAACCTTTCCATATCCTTAATCATTTTGCTGTCCTTTACTGAACCATCTCTAATGTCAACATATCTTCTTTTAATAAAGTAGGGTGATCATATCTGCACACAGTATTCAGAATGTGGGCATATTGTGGATATATATAAGTAATATGATATTTTTTGTCTTATTAAGTATCTCTTTCCCAACATTCCCAACATTCTGTTCCCAACATGATTTCCAACCTAATGTTTGCTTCTTTCCCTACATTGCAATTAAGTGGATGTTTACAGAGAACTATCCACAATGATTCTAAGATCTCTTTCTTGAGGGGTAACAGTTAATTTATATCCCCATCAATTTGTATGTAGAATTGGGATTATAATATTACATTTTCTCTGCCATTTTGTTTCCTAGTCACCTAATTGTGAGAGATCCTTTTGTAGTAGTCCACTTACCCATTATGCCCTGGAGAATCTAGTTTAAATCCTCCCTCCTTGATTAGCAGGCCTACATGCAAAGATGTTCTTCCCTCTCTTTGTTGGGTGCATCTTTTCTTAGCAGTCCTTGTTCCTGGAACAACATCCTGTGGTTAAAGAATCCAAACCCTCTTTCCAACACCACTTGGGCAACCATGAATCTACTTTCACAATTTGATGGTCCTACCTGGACCATTTCCTTCAGTGGGGAGGAAGGACTAGAACACAAATTGCATCTCAAACTTCTTTAGCCATCTCCCAGAGCCATGCAGTGTGCAATGACCTGCTAAAGATCATTCGTTAGTATCGTTGGTGCTCACATCAAGAAGTAAGAAGGGGTAATGGTTCTATGTCTCGATCAGCCTAAGCAGACAGTCAGTCACATCCTGAATTCTATCTCCAGGCAAGCTGTACACTTCTTGAGATTACCAATCTGGACAACAGATGGATGACTCCATCCCCCTTTGGAGACACTCCCCAACCACCACCACCCATCTCCTCCTTTTGGGGGTGGAGGGGTTGGGACCCTCACCTTTAGGACAATGCATCTCATGCCTTATGTTTAATGGAGTTTTTTTTCTGATCCCTTTCCTCAGATAACTTCCAAGACATTCTCCACCATAGAACCTGTGCAGAGAGATTGTCATTTAGTACTAAAGCTGATTTAAATGATAGGTAACAGACTACAGTTAGTAGATCTGCAATTTCACATTTGAGTTCCTTTAGAACTCTTGAGTGAATACCATCTGGCACATGTGACTTATTGCTGTTTAATTTGTCAGTTTGTTCTAAAATCTCCTCTAATGACATGTCAGTCTGGGACAATTCCTCAGGTCTGTTACCTAAAAAGTTTGGCTCAGGTTTGGGAATTTTTAATTTTAATTCCCTTACATCAGGGGTGAGCAATAATTTTTTATGGGGGGCCTCTCCAAGATTGTGGAAAGTGGTTGAAGGCCGCACTCTTCCAGGATATTAATGGAGGAGGTGTGGGGTCTGGGATGGAGGTTGGGTGCAGAAGGGAACTTGGGGTAAGGGATTGGGGTGCAGGAGGGAGAATGGGGTCTGGGAGGCAGTTTCAGTGAAGGAGGCAGTTGTGACCTAGGGCAGGGGACTGGGATGCAGGATTTTGGGGTGTGACCTAGGCTAGGATGGGCTTGTGATTTGGGGCAGGAGATTGGGGTGCCAGATCTGGGAGGGGGCATGGGTGCAGGAGGGGGCAGAAGATTTGAGTATGTGTAGGGGGTAGAGTGTTGGGGAAGGGAGGAGCTGGGGTGCCAAAGGCACGCTGTGGCTGAAGGTGGCTTGTTGCTCCATGTGGCTCTGCTCCAGGCTTGAGAGGAAGGGAAGTGGGAGAGGAGATGAGGAGGGAGGGAGAAGGCTTCCTACACTGCCCTGGTCCCAGCCAAAATTAATGGCTCCTATTGTCCAGAAACTGAGAGATTGGCCAGTGGCAGCTTAGATATTTTGCTGGGAGGCGGGGGGGGCAAGTTGAGGGAACAGCATGAGAAGTTTCCCTCCTCCCTCCCCAGCCACCAGAGCAGAGAACAGCTGGCTTTCTACGACATGAACTAATCTCTGCCTAAGCATTCCAGCGAGAGGTCTGCAGGCCAGATCTGGTGGATTGGCAGGCTGGATCCGGCCCACTGGCAGCCTCTTGCCCACCCCTGCTGTACATCCTCATCCCTGAAGACCAATGCAAAGAATTCATTTAGTTCCTCCACAATGGCATTGTCATCCTTGAGTGCTCTTTTAGCATCTTAATCGTCCAGTTGCCCCACTGGTTGTTTAGCAGACTTCCTACTTCTGTTTTACTTTTTTTTGAGTCTTTAGCTAGTTCTTCAAATTCTTTTTTTTTCACTTTTTTAATTATATTTTCAGAGTTTATGCTTGTTTCTATATTTCTCAGTAGAATTTAACTTTTGCTTTCTAAATAATGCCGTTTTGCCTCTCATGTCTTCTTTTACTTTGTTGATTAGCCAAAGTGGCACTCTTTTGATTTTCTTCTTTTCATGTTTTTTAATTTGGGGTATACATTTAAGTTGAGCCTCTATTATGGTGTATTTACAAAATTTCCACGTAGCTACCAGGGATTTTGCTTTTGGCATTGTACCTTTTAATTTCTTTTTGACTAACCTTCTCTTTTTTGTGTAGTTCCCCTTTCTGAAATTAAATACTACTGTGTTGGTCTATTTTGCTGTTTTTCCTGTTAAATATAATTATATTATGGCCACTATTACCAAGCTATCTAGCTATCTTCATCTCTTGGACCAGATCTTTTAGTCCTAGTTCCACTTATCAATAAAATCAGGAATTGCCTCTCCTTTTGTGGGTTCCAAGATCAGCTGATCCATGAAGCAGACAGTTACGGTGTCAAGAATTTTTATCTCTGCATCCAGTCCTGAGGTGAAATATGAGGATATCTAGTCAATATGAGGATAATTGTTATCCCCCATTATTATTGAGTGTCTCTTCTTCATTATCCTCCTAAAAGGTCATTTTGCTTAATGATTATAAACCTTGGCTTGCCTTCCTTTTCAATACTGAATAAATGGTAGGAACAAGAGATCCCACCCTCTTCCTATCCTACTACAATGCCAAAGATGTTTTACCCCAACTATATTTACAGTATGATGGGGGCTAATTTGGCTACGACAAACCAGGAAAGAGATCTTGGAGTTATCGTGGATAGTTCTCTGAAAACTTCCACACAGTGTGCAGAGGCAGTCAAAAAGGCAAATAGGATGTTAGGAATTATTAAGGAAGGGGTAGAAAATAAGACCCAGAATATCTTACTGCCCCTGTATAAAACTATGGTATGCCCTCATCTTGAATACTGTGTACAGATGTGGTCTCCTCACCTCAAAAAAGATATTTTGGCCTTGGAAAGGGTTCAGAAAAGGGCAACTAAAATGATTAGGAGTTTGGAACGGGTCCCATATGAAGAGAGGCAAAAGCGACCGGGACTTTTCAGTTTAGAAAAGAGGAGACTGAGGGGGGATATGAGAGAGGTATATAAAATCATGAGTGGTATGGAGAGGGTGAGTAAAGAAAAGTTATTTATTAGTTCCCATAATAGAAGAACTAGAGGACACCAAATGAAGTTAATGGGTAACAGGTTTAAAACTAATAAAAGAAAGTTCTTCTTCACACAGCACATAGTTAACCTGTGGAACTCCTTGCCAGAGGAGGCTGTGAAGGCTAGGACTATAGCAGAGTTTAAAGAGAAGCTAGATAATTTCATGGAGGTCAGGTCCAGGGGATAGAAATGGTGTTCCTGGCCTCTGTTTGTCAGAGGCTGGAGATAGATGGCACGAGACAAATCACTTGATCATTGTCTTCGGTCCACCCCTTCTGGGGCACCTGGCGCTGGCCACTGTCGGCAGACAGGCTACTGGGCTAGATGGACCTTTGGTCTGACCCAGTACGGCCATTCTTATGTTCTTATGTACTCTCTTCTAATTTTTACCAGGGAAACAATATAATGAAGTTCTAAAATAACACACTATAATCCCTTTTTTATGTTCAAGTGACAACTTCTAAACATTAGGTAACATTTTATATTTACACTTTCATTTGATAGATTTTAAAAAAATCTGTTTTAGCCCATGTCAGTTGTGATCACTAGCACATCTGGAAAACTGGCAAGCTGTAGATTTTAAGATTTGCATTTACATTGATCTGTAAGTCTCTAAAGAAGGCAAAATGCCAAAAGATTAAATCTGCCTTCCATTTGAAACAATGTTATTTAGTTTAATAAAAGTGAAAAGTATTATTTCATTATTTTTTACTTCTTGACATAGTTTTCTTTGTTCTTTTTCTTGTTTTGCAAAGACTAAGAGTGACTTGTTCTTAGTTGCTGAAGCCAGAAAAAAAGAGCTTGAAATTATATACAAAAAGTATATACCTTTTAAGGCTGTCAAGTGACAAAACTTAATATTTTGTTTATGATCATGGTTATACTATGGTAACAACAGGAGAAAAACTGAAATAACACAGAGCAATTCAAAGAAAGTTTTCAATAAGTGCACTCCCAACTGTAGTTTGGATGGGATATGATGTATTTTTTAAATAATTTCATAAAATATAAAGTTACTCCCATTTTATTTCCTAACACCTATTAACCACCAGTGGAACATGCAATAATGTGCACTTATCACGCATTAGGAAAAAAAGGGAGACGTGAGGTCATCACATGTTGGTTAAAAGTGATCTGGTAAGAAACACAATAATCATGGAAAAAACAAATCATCAATGTACAAGACCCCAGGAAAGACAGCTTCAGAGGAACTACAGAAATGGAACACTGTTGTTTAACATAAAGAAGTTTGGGATAAAAAGAGTGCATTGAACTGTGAGGAGGAATAATTAAATGCTATCAAAGATATTTATTTTGTAATTGATATTGCTTTACTTTCTAGCCTCCTTCATTGGAATCCTAAATTATCCATTAATATAATTCTTAAGAAAATAACATAGCTTTAAGTAATAAATAAATAAATAACCCTGAGAAACCAGAAAGGTCAATTTTGCTGATTAATCAGCAACCTTCACAATACTTTCAAGAAGTAGGCCTTACCATATTTCTTAACAGAAACATCTAAATATCTTTTACACAGGTGCTGTGTAAATATCTTAATATCCAGTTTATATAGGTGCTGACTAGAAAATTAGTTGAAATGATTTGCCCTGTTTTGCACTTTCCTGGGCAATTCTAGGCCACAAGAACACAAGAAGGCCTAGTTTTCTTCAATACTTTAACTTAAAAGCAGCTACTTTTATGCAGTATTACCAATCCTTCACGACTGTCCTGGAGTCTCCTGGAATGGGCACCAATCTCTCTGTGATGAGTGGAAGTAATCCAGGTGATTTGAATAGGATACTTTAAGAAAATGAAACTACTTCACACTGGAAAAAAATTTCCCAGAATAGCTTCAGTGAGAGTTGGCAACTCTATTTAAATATCATGGAGTTAAACTGATGTAATACTGGTTTGGTTGAGATGGGAGTCAGGGATTAGTTCTTGTGGATAATATTAAATGGTTAACCCTTTGATTATTGGGTTAATATTGTGTGAAAATAATCCCCTGTATTCATGAAATACAAAGGCAGGCACCATAAAAAATATGCAAAATAGAAATCCACTAGCTATATTGTTATTATCTAATCAAATCTTTATGTTAATAGAGAACTGTGACCAAAGCATATGAAAGGGATAAAAACAAAAGATATGTCATTAAGTTGGACTGTCACAAGGCAACTGATAATGAGGTTCAAGAGAAAGAAAAATTCAAGAATTATAGCATGTATTTTGTTAACAAACACCGATCTGGTTTAGAAGACAGACCAATTTAAAAACGGACATTGTATTTTGTTTGACTCTGGGATGAATAAAAAAAACACAATGCAGAAAGACATTAATCTCAACCAACTCTTTTGTTTGGTTGCTTTTCTTTGGATTTTTGTTTGTTTGTTTTGTTTCGTTTCATTTTTAACCCTGATCTCTAATGTGACGGGTTAGATCACAGAAATGCTCTTCAGATTGTTACCCAGTGTAATGATCAAGTCACTGAGCCTGCTTTCCTCACCACCCTGTCCTTCTGGACCAGAAGCTCTGGTCTCCCCCAGACAAGGCACAGGACTGGGGTAACCATCCCACAGCAGAACAACATAGACACTGAACCAGCTCAGTTTAGGGAGGGTTCAGCTGTAGGACCGTTGGCAGCACCCATGAATCAAACACTGAAAAGGAACCATAACCTGAAATAAATCTGTCTTTCTCTGTATAAAATTTCATATATAGAACGTTTGTAGGTTTGAACTCTTTATCTGTGAAAGAGAGATATGCACCGTGAGTGCTCCCCCACCTGGTGATAATTATTTACTCTGGGTTTGATAATAAACAAAAGTATTTTTATTAAGTATAAAAGTAGCATGTAAGTAATTTCAAGTGAAAACAGAAAGTTATTAAGCCAAAATAAATAAAACACGCCAGCTAATTCTAATATACTAAGAAACTTATTACATACAAATTCTTATTCACTAGAGTGAATTCATTTGGCATGAGAATGGATAAGGTTCTGGTAAATAGAATGTATTTTAAGAAATACTCTCTTGGTCAGAAAGCTGTTTTAATATGGGGAAAATATTAATACATTTCCACACTCCTCATTTCTATGAGCACATATTTAGATGCCTAAATATGTGGCAATATTTTAGAAGAAGCTAATCACAATATTCATTAATTTCAATTTTCTACTTCTTCATGTCATAGAGAAGAAGGTTAAATAAGAAAGAATGGTCAATTTGCTTTCTAAATTCATCATAAATGTATGCAATTTTATTATCCCGAAAAGTAAATAAGTTGCAGGAGATTTTCAAAGATAAATGTAATATTTAGGTATCTAACTCCACGGATCTTCAGATAATCAAGTCTGAAAAGTTTAATCTAAGCATAAAAATGGTAGAATAAATAAAAGATTGAGTAGCCTTGGAAGCTAGCTCTACAAACGAACTTCAGGGTCCTATTACAGCAATAAATAAACAGCCAACCAATTGTCTAATTATTTTGAACCACTCTAGCAAAGAAGAATAAGACATCTTGTGTGTATGATCTATCTTCTGTGAGCCACAGAAACTTGCAGACTAGTGAATGATCAGATGAAATATAAGCAGTATTTAACAGCAAAAGCAAATGGCAAAAGTGAAACACCTTAATACAATTACAGAAGAAAATGACAGATTCTGATGAAGTGATCCACAGATATAGTGGGTCAGTAAGGGTATGTCTACACTACAGAGAAGATCAAAACTGCTGCTGTCAATCTTTCAGGGTTCAAATTAGTGGGTCTAGTGAAGGGGTACTCCGACCGATGCCGGTAGTCCTGCTTCCATGAGGAGCAAGGGAAGTCCAAAGGAGACTGTTCTCCCTTCGACTCTCTGCAGCACTAAAAGTTGAGTTGAGGTACTTTTACTTCACCTATGCAATTAATGTAGCTGAAGTTGCGTATCTTAATTCGACCTTATCCTGTAGTGTAGACAAATCCTAATAGATTTTTAAAAAGTGGAAGAGTCATATTCAACACAAAATTGTCTGAAACTTGACACTACTATCCAATAACAAATCAATTCATGTAAAGCAAGTAATCTGCCTACCTAATCGCAGCAAAACTTCCAGCAGAGTTATTGCATGATTATTAATGCTAAGTATTTTTTGTCATATACTTAATAATCATATATGAATTATGATTTTAAAATTCAGTAATCTTCATACATTTTAAACAAAATTGAAGAAAAACTGAAGAAAAACTCATTCAACCTATCTAGTGGCTCAGTCTTGCATATATACAGCAAACTATTACTTAGGCAATCATGTTCAAAACAAGCCTAAGGCTCTGACTTTTGGACCAAAGAGATTATTAGCATCAGTGATAGTATTAATCTGATTTGCAAAGGAGGGGGTGAAGAAATGATTGAGCGGGTACTGTATTTAAAGCCCAAGGGAGTGATACAAGAGCTGCACAGCAAGTTGAGAAGAAAATGCTTCCTGTATGAAAATTCTAACATTTATGGTAAAGAAAAATAGTATAAAGAAAGATAATGTATTTCCTGTCAAAAACTGATATGAGATATACTGGTAGGGAAAAGGGCATAGTTGTGGTAAAGATAAACTAAGCCACCCACTGTCTGCTATGGTAGATTCCAGCAGTTTAATAAATCCATGGAAGCTTCAGTCTGTCTAAAAAACCCTTTTTTTTATGAACATAGGATTATCTCCTCTAGTATTCTTCACTCTCATTCAGTAGTCAGCTAATAAACCCCAAGACCTTCCATTTCTTTTAACATGACTCCTTATCTTCAGTGTATGTGACATTTCTGTTATTGGTTTGTTCATTCCTAATAGAGATTGAAAAATCTTATGATGCCTAGTCATGTTGATTATCATCTCAAGGCCTGTCCCCATTATAAAATTAGTTCAGGGTCAGAGGTACCAAGGGAAAGCCATTGTGCATTATCAAAACAATGCAGATTAATACTTCCCTATTCGTTTCAGTGCTAAAATGTACAGCTCAGACACTTGTCCGACTATAATATCTGTAAGGATGAGGTAGTCTAGAGAAATAAGGGAGACATTTTTTTACAGCTCTAATTATGTGCATTAAAGAAACCATTATATTATACACAAGACTTGCTGAGATACAAATATTTAAAGTAGGTTTATTGGAGGTTCCTGACAGGTTTCAAACTTACATTTTGAAAAATATATTAAAATATAATTGATGTACAGCGGCATCTAAAAAATATGTCCTGAAATTAAATGTTTTGCAGGCCATATATTATAGGGGCATTTAGAGAGATATATTAGAAAAGTATAGTTATTATAACGATTAGAAGAAAAAAGGGAATTACAGAAGATGATGATCACTTATTTTTGCATATGGCAAATGTGCCTTAGGCACCATTTCAGTGTCTATTTACAGCAATATTAACAAATGAATATTAAATGTATTTTCTTTCAGTTTTTCTCTTAATTGGGAATTTGTATTAACACTTGCATTAAAATAACTCTGCATTCAATGGTTTTCAATAATCCAGAAGCTATATGCTGAAATGTATATTAAAATAGTAATTTGAACTGATAGCATTTTTTCTTCAAAAACCCTCCCTTTCTGTAGGCACTGTTTGCACTGAAAACATTTTCATTCTATGACTTTTTCTGTCATAAAAATTATTCCTAGACACAAACATGCTTATTTACACCTGAAGTAATCTGCTATTTGCCCTTTTGAAATTTTGGTTGACACTATGTAACATGTTTTATCTAAGGATCTCAGTGACATGATTTAGTGACATGTGGCTCAATGCATTAATAAAGTATCTGTGAGGTAGATGTTATCATGCCCACTAAGTGGAACACAAAGCAGGTATTTATTTGGATAGCTAGATACATGGCTAACCAGCCATATCCATGTAGTAGCACTCATTTTGTGTGCACATTTTAGTGATCAGTTGTATAGCATGCATAAATATGTTAATTTTTAATGAAGGGAGGTAGACAGGCGTCTGTTCCAAATTCAGTATTTTTATATTTTATGAATGCATTCCTTAAATTTAGAGGGGAGGGTACACTAGATCCCTCTACCCCTTAGCCCTCAGATTTACACTCTGTTACTGGGACATGTTATCTCACCAGGGGCGGATATAGGGCAGGGCGAGCGGGGCGGCCGCCCCGGGCCCCGCACTTCAAAAAGCCC
Source organism: Rafetus swinhoei (assembly GCA_019425775.1). NCBI lineage: Eukaryota > Metazoa > Chordata > Testudines > Trionychidae > Rafetus > Rafetus swinhoei. The sequence continues at coordinate 66,381,711 of CM033427.1, forward strand.
CGTGCATGCGCCATGGCGCCACCGCGCATGCGCCGTGGCAAAGGGGGGCCCCGCAAAATTGTGCTGCCCTGGGCCCCGCAAAATGGTCATCTGCCCCTGTATCTCACAATGGAATAATGATACCAAAAAAAAACTCTCACAGATATGGATACAGCTACACAGCACATGACTTTCCCATATAGCTGTGTCAGTGCACTGCTATAGTGATCTGCTAGGTCCCCTACTATTCTAGCTGTGGAATTAAGCACATAATATTTAATGCGTGCTCTGAACTTTCCTGTGGTTTTGTGATGAGCACTCTTGCTATCTACAAAGGACTGGGATAGAACCACCAAACTCATTTCCATTTGTAATACTAGATCCTGTCCAAAAGCTGCTGAAGTCAATAGAAGTCTCTTCTTTTTGATTTATGGGCTTTTGAATCATGTTATAAGTCCAGGTTTGAATCCAGATCTTCTGAATTGAAAGTCAGTTTTGACCCTGAATTATTGAGCCACTTATCCCCTATATGGTTCACCTTTCTAATTTTAATGAACAATGATTATTATTATTCATTCGCAATGTGAAAATCATTCTTTTTTCACTACTCTACCTGAGCAAAATCATACCATTATAAGGCATTTCTAGTAATGAATATCTTGGCTTAACAGGAGGACTGAATTGACTTAAACCAATTAATGATGCTGAAGATCCTTTCACTCCATTACTTTTCATGACATTGAATTTGAGTTCATCTATGTAGTAAAAAAGGACCATTTTTGACTTTTACATAATGAATCTAAAATGAAATGATTTATATAGAAAGGAAGCAATGTCGAAGAAGTGAGATTTGTAAGACAATACAAAAATCTCTAAGTCTAATGCATATCAATGCCTCTGAAAATGAGAGCACATTAGCCATGTTTGTCACAAGGGCCTTGGATCTAAAAAACGGATATGGCTGGTGCCAGGAGGGGAAAGACCCTGGATAATAAGATGCTAGAACACCATGCTAGAATTATTTTCAATTGTTAGGTACATTGAGGAATCCCTTGTTAACTCTTATACCATCTGCTCATCTTCCTTCATTTTAGTATAAAAATATTCTAGCTAGAAAATTGGTTCCCATTTCAAATAGTTTTATGGGAATCACTTGAACGTATGATTCCCATATAGACCCATTTGAATTTTAAGGGATACTATCAAACTGAAAACTAGACTCTAAGGGCATATCTACATTGGGGAGTTATTGTGAAATAACTCCTCTAATTTCGAAATAACAAAGCAAGTGTTCACACTACCCAGCCTATTATTTCAAAATAATAACTCCTGTTTGTCATGAGGAATAACACTTACTTCAAAAATGTTATTTCGGGAGTTATTATTTTTATATAGAGTCCTAGTGTAGACATGCCCTAAGATTATTAGAACAAAAAGAGTTCGGGAGGGGGGAATTATCATTTAATGGTTCATTTTGCTTTCTGCAGTTGAAAGCATTTTTGAATGCTTAGTGGGTTTTGTTATTTTATACATGAATGTCATATGCTGTCTGAGATGGTGTTTACCTGTACATCCTTCTCTAGGCCTTGCAAGAGGATGTTTATCAAATAAAGCAGGAGGAAATTGAAACTGCAGTGACAACTGACAGCTGTGTGTAGAAGCAGGAGAGGGAAGTTGGAGGATCCGAGCACTTTTAATGTTACTGCTCTCTGATCTACCTAAAACTTTCTTAAGATTTGTCTACACTGGCAATCTAAGGACAAAGCTTTTGTCATTCAGGGGTGCTTAAAAATGACAAAAAGCATTGCCATAACAAGTAATGCTGTAAACAGTGCTTTGTCGGCAGGAGTGCTTTCCTGCTGACAAAGCAAATGCCACTTCTTGGGGATGGATGGTTTTTGTCGGCAAAAGTGTGGACAAACAGTATTTACACAGTCTGATTTATAGCGACATAGTAGAAGAAAGCAGGGGAAAGTATAATAATTTTTTAAAATCAGGACATACTAATTCAAGGGTGATCTATTAGAAAATGGAATGTTACAAAATTACCCTATTAAAATATTGGAGTTCAAATAGGTCCTTTCAATGACTAACCTGTCAAAACATAAAATACAATCTGAAGCATCAATTTATATTTAGAAGCACTAAATAATTTGCAATGCTTTTTAAATTTAATGCAGCAGCACTAATTTCCCAGATTCTTCTTGGCATCTTCCATTTTCCCTCGGTTCTTTTTTTTTTTTTTTACTCCTTTGTCTTTTTTTTGTAGATTTGTTCCTTTTTTTTTTTTTACAAACGTTTTCAATACCCATCCTATAGTTTATTTTATTTTGTTTTGAATGTAATGATTCATTTCCTTCTCTCCTTCATTATAGTTATTTTGCTTTTCAAGGGTCTGCTGTACCCCAATGCACAGAAAATCATACAAGTAGGAGAAATGTGCCAAAAATTATATTGCAAAAATAGAAGACAGTATGCACTTGCTCATGCTGCAGAACAGTGCAAATTAGACATGGTGTGTTGGAAGCAATGGGCAGAGACAAATGGAGCATGACAGCACTAATTATGGGCAAAGGGAGGGTGCTGGAAAGGTTGCAATAACTGCCAGATTTGGGACACTCCCTGGAAACAGAGGAGGGAAACCAATCAACAAACACATTTCCCAAGTGTTTCGGTCAATAGCAGACAGATGGTTACTGGCCAGCTTGCTGGTCCTCTGAGCAATGTGAATGGCAAAAAAGACTGGAGAGGGAGCGATTACTTTAAAGAAGTTCTGAACCAAGACACCTGTGGATGGCCACTCCCATCTCACAGAGCCACAACAATATCACCATCAAGTGAAATGCAAGGAAACTACTGGAACATGTAGTTAATATAAATATAACATTTTTCTGAATAAATGCACCTCTGTGATAGCATGACTCTGTATCAAGAGGGACACAATTCTGTAGACCTGTGGTTCTCAACCAAGGGTACATGTACCCCTTGTGATACGCAGATGTCTTCCAGCGGGTATAGCATCTCATCAAGCTATTTGCCTAAATTTACAAGCTACATAAAAAGCACTATAGTGAAGTCAGTACAATCAAAAATGCCATACAGACAATGACTTCTTTATACTGTTCTATGTACTATACTCTGAAATATAAGTAGTACACTTATATTTCACTTGCTTTATTTTATAATTATATAGTGAAAATAAGTGATTTTTCAGTAAGAGTGTGGCTGTGACACACTTGTATTTTTGTCTGATTTATAAGCAAGTAGTTTCTAAGTGAGATGTAATGTAGGGGTATACAAGACAAATTAGACTCCTGAAAGGGTACAGTAGCCTGGAAAGATGAAATTCACAGAGATTCATAAAGCCATAGAGATGCTCTGGGTTAATGCTTTGGCCTTCATCAACACCATGAGGTACATTTGCTTGCAACTGCACTTGAATTGCTTGCTCCTGGAATGCTTAAATTGCACATAATCTCCATAGCTGCTATGTGTCATGAAGGATGATGAGGGATAGATCTGCTCTTCCTAGGGCCATGTTTGCATATGCACTAATTCATTTCTCAGACTTACAAAGTATTGTACTATTCGGCATGCTTGAAATCATCGTGGCAGTAGATGTGTTCTGGTAAAACATTGTTACGTTGACAATTGATTAGCTTCCTGTCCACACTTTGGGCTAAATTCCATGCCTACTAAAGTTAATAGGACTTTTGGCAGGTACTATAGTGAAATTAGGATTTGGTGCATTGACTCTGTAGAGACCGTTGCTGAATTCTGCAGTCCACAGCAAAGACATTGTGCTTCCCAGCCTACAGGTGCTTAGCTCATTTTAAAAGACTCAGGACTTCAAAAGATCTTTAGGACTTGATAAATTAATGATCAAGTAGAGCAGGGCTACACAACACATGGCCTGTTGTCCACATGTGGCCTGCGGTGCAGTTTGGGTTTACATGGGGCTTCCAAAGTTGAATAGCCCTGAAGTAGAGTATCCCCTCTTCTGATGTCTCTCTACTGACATGGGCTGTCAGCATATAGGCATATGGTTAGCATATAAAATACCAGTAGTTGGCGCTCCAGATTATGTGGCATAACTGCCAAGTGTGACGCACCCCCTGCCCAAGTTTTATGAAATGGACTTACGAACACAAATATACATAACTCAAAGATGCTTGGGATAAATTACTTCATGTAACCTATCAATCTTCATGTCTTAATCCACTGGATCTGTTTTTCTTATTTTGGTTTGTGTATCATTCTTGTGTGTAAAATTAGACTTATGGAGTGTGGAAGGCTTTATGGTTTTTCAATGAAAGCCATGATGAGTGTTACCCTCAATGTCATGATGGCCAATTGTTAAACAATTTCTTTTGTCCTTTAAGTCTTATTCTTTAAGGTTGCAATGGGGAAGTCACATGTCCACCCCAACTGGCCAGGTGACTTCCCATGCAAAAAGGGAATCTTTAAAAACAATAGGAAAGTAGAAGTGCTGGATATTTGGTGGGCACACACAGAGGAATAAACTAAAGGCCCCAGGGAAAAGGAGACTTCTCTGGTTTGAAGGCTGAGCTGGAAAGGAAACAGTTTAGGTGAGTTTATAATGAATCTGTAACAAGTTTGTGCTGAGGTTTCATTGTTGAATAGTTAAGCATTTTCTGTTATTTTGAGTTTGTAATCTACTTTCCTCTGCCTGTTTTCACTTATTACCTCTTAAATCCTACTGCTTCTACCTAATAAAATCACTTTTACTTACTATCAAGCCCAATATAAATAATTGTTACCTGGGGAAGCAATCAGTGTGTATATTACCCCCCTTTTATTTTTAAAGGGGACTTACCAAAATAATTCCTTTGGGGTTCTGATCCCATTTGGGGAGTGGTTTCCCAGGAAGCTGAGCCCCAAACTGCACTCTTCTTGGACCTGAAGAGGTTCAGTGTATGTACTTCTTTTTTTGAGTGGGGGGGGGAGGGGAGGGACAGTGATCTCAGCTCGGTGCCTTGGCTGTGGGAGACAAGGGGAGCTGGCCCATCAGGACTGAGCAGTGAGAAGCTCCAGAGAGCAGGAAGGTAAGTGTCAGTGGCCTTGTCAGCACTCTGGGAAGCACCTCCAAAGGGTATTCTGTGACCACACCCCATCACACCAGATTTTCTACAAGTAATAAAACTTGTGCACTATGAATGAATTTCTGTAGGTTCTTTTCATGGTGCTCTTAATGGAGTTATGGGAGGGAGTCTATTTTGACAAATAGTCTTTGGATGTTTGTGAAGCTTCATTTCATATGCTCAAAACCCCATTGCACTGCAATGGAAAGGGTTAAACCATCTCTGGGAGAGGACTATGACTAGAAGCCAATCAGGAGAGGGCTTGAGGCAGTCAGTCAGAAGGATGTATAAAAATATGGCTGGTCAGGAGGAGTACACTCTTGTTCTAGCTCTAGAGGGAGAGAGACCTAGCTGCCAACTAGCATGGGATACTTTGGACAGATCAGTGCTGGGGGAAGGGAGAGTGAGGCAGGGGATCTCAGACCTAAATAAACCCCAGGCTGAGGTCTAGTAACAGGGGCCCAGAGAAGTAGTAGGGCTGCAGAGGAGCAGCCAGGTCTACATTGCCTTGCCAATGATGAATGGCAATTTCAGACTGCAGTTTACCCTGAGATCGGGACTGGATAATGATTGGCAGTAGGTCACTGAAGCAAGGTAGGTATAGGAGGTTTGGGTTCTCTCTGAGGGGAAAATCCCAGAGTGTAAGGCCACAGCCTTAGTGCAGTTCCCTAAGGGAAGGTTGCTGTGGTCTGAGAGGGATGCAGATCCTGATGAGCAGTAGAGAACAGACAAAAAGGGTAATAGTGTGTGAGAGAATGCCACGAGAGGGTACTCTGAGGCTGGGCGTAGCTAATTTCTGGAGTGACCAGCTGGAGGCACCACAGTGTAGAGTCATGGACTGTTATAGAGTTCCTCTTGCAAGCTCCTATTTGCTTTTTCTACACTGTGGCAGAACTGCTGCCCTGTAACAAACCTATCATTAATAGGCAGCAAATTTAAAACAAATGAAAGAATTTCTTCATGCAACGTACAATCAATCTGCGGAACTCCCTGCCAGAGGATGTTGTGAAAATCAGGACTTCAACAGGATTCAAAAAAGGACTAGATACATTCATGAAGGATAGGTCCATCAATGCTTATTAGCCAGGATGGGTAGGAATGGTATCCCTAGCCTCTGCTTGTCAGAGACTGGGAATGAATGACAGGGGAGGGATCATTTGATGATTATCTGTTCTGTTCATTCGTTCTGGGGCATCTGGCATTGGCCACTGCCAGAAGACAAAATAGTGGGGTGGATGGACCTTTGGTCTGACTCAGTATGGCCATTCTTATGTTCTTATGATTGCATCTTAATCCCCTCTCCCCCCAACAGGATCACTAGGAATTATGGAATCTGGAGGGCAATTGAGTGCAGAAGCACTTATTAATAAATAACAAAATCTTCAATTATCAAGCCAAGGTTTATGAGCTGGTATGGTATCTTTGCTATTCTCTATAATTAATGCTAGAAATACTGCAGGAAATGCAACATATATTGGGGTAAACGTAACTAACCCAGGTGGTTATTGTTAGTACAATTTAATGTTGTCCAGTAAAAATATGTATATATACTTCAGCATACATTCAAGAGAAGCCTACTTTGCAGAGGGGTTGTTCCTCTGCTCCTCCCTTGGAACCCTTGAGACCATGGCAGAAGTGTCACAGAGGGGATGGATATATTACACAAACATCTTTTCCCCTCTTGACACACATTCTCTTTCCCAACCCCTGATTTTTCTGCAGTTTTACTCTACTTTGGACTCTGCTTGGGTTAAGCACAGGGAGTACATCTAAGAATGATATCCTTATTTTTACTCTGCTTCTTATTTATTGGTCCTTTCTTCAGCTTGGCCTTTCCAGCCAGAAACCCAATAAAATACTAAAGAAAGTTGGATTCAATCCATACATGGGGTTTTAAATATGGTATAAGAGAGAGACAGATCTGTTTCAATAATTTGTTGGATATAACTAACATATGGCACACATATATTGGAAATTCAACAGTTGAGGTTTTGGTGGAGAGAAATACAGAAATATATGAATATAAAGATCAAGAGTTATTCATTAGGGTTTTTCATCAAATTCTTTTGATGAAGCTTAGATACTTAATTATTCCACTAAATATAGTTGTAGTCACTTTAATTGAAAATTGTCATGTCAGAAAAGGCGCACATACCAAATCTGCCTTAAAAATAAAGCCTCCTATTTAGATTTAGATTGAATATGAACGACATGTATGCTGTGGTGTATTGAAATAATGAGGAAGCAAGCTATTAGAAACACAGATGGTCTGCCTTGTTCAGATCACCTTGTTTACTGCATAGGTCTTAATTTAGTTATCAGAACAGATGTGCCCAGTGTACAGAACATAACCCCCATTTCCCCTTTTCCCATTAACGCTGTCAAGTGGCTAGATGAATAACAGATATCTGATATGCTGCCTAGTACCAATAGATATTAGAAGGGTATAATTTATTATAACTACACTGATGTCCACATGCATGAATATCTATTCAAGTACAGAGGTTTTCAGAATGGATCATCCCAGCTCTACTGCACATCACGTTCTTCATATTCACTGACTGATGGTAGTAAATTCTGCCAGCTGGTGGAGAGAAATTCCCCTGGACCTGTGATACAAACCACCTGTGTAAGCTCTCTTCTCTTTCCCTTTCCTCTCTGAGGCGTAAAGGGGTGTCAAAATGGGTGTCAAATAGAGACTGTAAAACTTTTTTTGTCAAAATGTTTTTGACAGAAAATTAGTTTTTTTGGAGAAAAGTGTTGACTTTGTATGGAAAAATAGACTTTTTTGTCAAATGCCACTGAGGTGCCTTAAGATGGCTGCAGTTCAGGTGCCTTGAATTGGCACTCTCCCCTATAGACTACGTTCCCCAGCTGTTCTACATCTCCAAGGATGCATCAAGACTGGGAACTCCTATCCTGAATACAATGACTCAATAAAATGGGAGTTTGTAGTGCATCATGGGAGAAGGAGGAGGACTCCTGGAGGAGGAGAGGAGCATGGGGCACTATGGTAGCCTTATTAAATGAAAATTGTTAGTGTTGAAAAAAGGAAAAATGTTGGCTGAAAATATTTGGTTTTCAACTAAAAATGTTCAGATTGAATTTTTTGCAAAAGTCTAAATTTTTCTGCAGAAAAATAAGTCTGCTCTCTGACCAGTTCTAGTGTTAATGTAATAGCAGCTGCAAATCTTCCAAGCCAGTTGCATGGAGTATGGATCTGATGTTTCCCCGAGGTGCCACCTGGAACCTGGCTACCACAGAGACCTCTGATCCACCATCCTGGGCTCCCTCTCACATTGTGCTGCTATGACAAGCTGCAGACCTGCTCCCATTCCTACACTTCCTCCAGCATTCACACAGGCTGGGACACATAGTTGCTGGTACATGCAGGCTTTCTGACTATGCACTGAATGAAGCATTTGTAGAAAGGCTGCAGCCAAAATAGCAACCCCCAAATCCTAGCCCTCCTCACCCCATTGGAATATAAACCCAAAATCATACTGTCTTGAACTGCACAGGGGAACTTGATAGCGTAAGTTCATTGAGTTTACCTCTCCCTCAATATGGAGGCTGCAGATTCTTAAAGTGCAAGCTACACTTGTTTGCAGTTTGGAAGCCGCAGGCTAGAAAGCTCTTTAGCCTGGGTCCAGCACTTCCCCCCTCCCCCACTCCATTTCAGTTCCTCTGGTGTTTGCAGAAATTCTTCTGTGTGGGGGAGTGAAGAACAACGGATGATGTCACTCCTTGCTTTATATAGCTTTAGTATGTGGCAGGAACCCTTTTGTTCCAAGCTCAGTTTGTGGGGAAAAACCCACTAATATCCCAAATCAAATCCAGAGTAATGTGGTCTGGTTACATGCCCTTGAGTGAGTCATACCAACTTAGCAGGGGGTTAGACACGGTGACATCCTGAGGTCTCTTCCAGTCCTTTGGTTCTATGATTCAGTGATTCTATAACTTTACTTACAGGCTATCTGGAACATTCACATCTGCCAGATAGTGCTGAAGGCCCATAGTTTTTGCTGATGAATCATCAGTACTATCTGGCTTCTTCACTGCTGTACAAGAAAGGCTTGTGGGTGTTACCCAGAATAAGCCTAATTGAAATACATATGCATAGCCAATATTCTTAAATTTAGATACAAAAATGATGCATGGATACAAATAGGATAATCATATTCAAAAAATCATAACTTTTCCAATTGTATCACTCATGACCTATCTTGTACACAATGCATCGTAATTTTATCACAATCATAGCATAATATTATCACTGTGAAGAATATTGTATGCAGTATCACAATTGGGAACAATAGATCTGCATAAACAGATGCCACATTTTAATAGACTGAATTTAGAAGGCTTGGGTCCTACTCCTGTATTTGTTGCTAGCAATTTGGGTGACCTTGGGGAAGTCATATCCCAGCTTTTTGCCTGGTTGCCTCATCTGTAAAATAAGGATAATGATGATGACGTTCTTGGTAAAATGGGAGCTCTATGAGTGAAAAGTGCTGAGGTGTTATTATTATTCTCCCTTTCCCTCATCTCCAAATTCTAACACCTCACCTAAATCTCTCACCTCTCATGCTTTTTACTTCTTCTGACTCTTTTCTTCTTGTTTTCTACCCACTTACTTTCTAATGTGTATTTGTTGAATTGTCATAGCAGATTTGAAATATGAACTAGTGACAGATGATGATGATGACGATGATGATTTTTTTTTGTAAAATAAATTATTTATAAGACTTTATCTGCTTGAAAGGACGGTAGAAGGGAATAGCCGGTGACAAATATATATATATATTTCAAGGATGCCTTCTTTTGCTGCTGTAAATGAGCTGGGTTTTTTTCTTATTTTTGTTCTGCACTAATGTTATTAACAAAACTTTAAACACTGACAGTTTATTAGAATAATGTAGTGTCATTCTACCACAAGAGAAGAACAAGTCAAGCATTTTAATTTAATACCTATGAAGAAGTAAATTTGTTAAAATAATCCATTCAAAATTATATTTCAGCCACAAGTAGGTTTGATAAAACAAGAGCATGAAAAGTCAACAATCTTCCTAGTAAGAATTCCTGTATAAGCTTATGGTAATCCAGAGAGGAAACATTATGAAAAATTGTAGGAGGTTAGACTGACATTACAACTGAGCATAACAGATCAGGATCAGAGCTGAAAAGCCATTAGGGGAAGTTTGGCATATACGTAAGCTCTGGTTTTGTCTGACCATATATGAAGCCATGTGCCATTTCTGGATTTGCAAAGCTTCAAAAGTGGGTTACATGATTCAATAAATACATATTTTCAGTGTCAAATATTTGAATTCAGTTGAAAATAGGCTTAATCATAACATAATTACAAGTCAGTCTTTGAATTACAACTGGAAGACCAGTTCTGAAGCTGAAATAACATCATATATTTTGTGAGTAACCCATAGCCTGGCATTTGTTCATTTGTAATATTTTTGAAATGGTTTCAAAAACCAAATATATTTTCAAATAGTGAGTCTGGTTCTTGAGTACTTCCATAAGAGAAGAAGAAATTACCACATTCTGAATTTATTAAATACTATTAAATTAACTGTAATTAGGACATCAGTTATGTTGGCATGAAAATCATATAAAACATAATTTTCTGCTTCTTCCATGGTTTCATGTGTTTCCATTTTACTATGAATTTTGTTAAATCTATTATTCTGTACAATCACTCTGGTTTCTGGCAAAAGGTGGTAAGAGGTAAGTGGGTTGCAGATATGTTAGTGAGCAAGGAGGGAGAGTGGGCAACATTTGGGGTGGATTGATTCTCTGGGGAAATCTAGAGGTTAGGTCAGATTGATTCTGACATTAAGCAAGGCAATTAATTAATCATCATGTGTGATGTTGACTCTGAATTTTTACGTTAAGAACTCTGACTCATGTAATTAGTAAGCATTCAACAACTGAGATTCAGGCAAGAAGGCAGCGCTTTTAAAAAAGTTTTTTAAAGCATTCAATTCAATCTGGATCTTCTGTTTTCCATGAGGTATGCTCAGAAGCATGATAAGGGTATTAGCATATTTGCTCTCATTCTACACTGACAACTGTAATTAACATTCTTACGCCAGTAGCTTGATACTAATCATTGCAACCCAGATTGCCCTTGGGGTGACATTGAAACCTGCTGAGGATTCATGAATGACTGTGAACCTAATAAGCTATGCATAAAGGGCTAAAGACTAGTTTAAGTAACACATTAGACCTCTACACCACTTAAGATCTCAATATAGGACTTAAGTGGTGTTAATGTTTATTACATTGACTTTGTGCTGGCCCTCTGTATAGGGGATAATTTCCCCATGGGGTGAATTTCATCCTTTGTGAAAGAGAACATTAGAATAATCTAAATAATGAAAATACTGGCAAAAAAGGTATTCAATCAAACATGCCTTTGGAGCATATTTTACAGATATGTTTATGTACCGTATATGCAACAATCTACTCTTCTCTTTGATGTAATTTCATTAATCAGAAAGGAAAATGGAACAAGGAGAATTTAAGGGGTTGATTGCATAGCATGAAGAAAATCCAGAGTCATCCGCATACATGTAAGGATCTTACCATAAGCCCTTTAGCCTCTGAGATTTGGAAGCTTGCCCATAAAGGGGGACGTTTCACTTCCATAAAGGAGGATGGGGGAATTAAAATGTTTGATTCATCTCTCCATGCCGCCACAAGTCAATACATTTTTCCATTCTTCCATCTCTGTTCTATTTTCCAGCTCCAACTTACACAGACAATCAATTTCTTCGCCTGTGTGATTGATCAAAGAAGACTACAGTGTGAACGGAGAACCTTGGAAGATAAATAAACTTGCGTCATTAGAGATGGAGGCTGATGAAACATCGAGCTGTACTTTGTAATTATTTATTTGTAGGGTTGAAATACACAAGTTGAAACAGAGGAACACAAATGCACTTCATTCAAAAATATTTCTAAATTTATCTTTGATTAATTTTTTCTATACATTCATTTGTAATTAATCAATCTGTAATGAATGATTTCTTATGTATAATGCACAATGACTTTGTCCTCCTTCCACTCATTTGTGCTGCTCCAATGCTGCAAAAGAGCTCTAATGCTAACTATAGTTTCTTCTTGCCACCTTCCCTCACAGAATCTTAGTGCAATACAAGGTGCATTTCCAGGCCACGACTGGGGGTCTGGGGTCTAGCAGGACTGCTGCTGAGCTCTGGCGATATCTGCTGTTAAAATGGCTACTTTTACTCCAAGGTACAATTTAGAACAATCAGTTTCACTAGACACTGAACTGGCTCGTGGTTGGCCCTAAGGTCAGGATGTAAACTGATGAATGTTCTTAAAAAATAATGTCATTATGCACAAAGGGCATAATCCAAAGCCCATTGGGGTCAAAGGAAGACTTTTTCACTGGGCTTTCATGAGGCTCCATATTTCTTTGGGAAAGACTTCCTATCTCTTCTGTGTTGAATGTTCCTGAAAGGTATATAACCCATACAAGCAGGAGAACTTAATTATTACCATTGCTAAGTTAGGGGCAATTTCTTTACATGAATGTGGACCATGCTCCCCAGTTCTGGGTCTTGCCCAACATATCCAGTTTGTGTCTCTGATGCCCTCATCACAAGTGGCTCATAGAGTGTTCTCTCTTAAGGTACATCTACACAGCAGAGCTATTTCAGGATACCTCCAATATCCCGAAATAACTATTTTGTGTCTTAAGAGCAAGCCCATTATATCGGAATATAACAGGCTTGCTATTCCAATGTCCCTGTAAACCTCATTACATGAGGGATAAGAAATGTTTCAGAATAGCACCTTATTTCTAAATTTGGGGCTATGTAGATAGCGCTACATTTTGAAATAAGCTATTTCAAAATAACATTGAAATAAGCTACACAATTTGTGTAGCGCATATTGCATAGCTTATTTGAGGTAAGGGTGCTGTGTAAGTGCACCGTTAGTGTTTTCAGATGAGACAGAATCAGAACAAAACATTTATGGTTGACATTGATGTCACCATGGTTACAGATTTCTTGGTGAGTACCTAAAAACACATCATCCTGAATTTCACCTTTTACCTTTTACTTTTATTATTTTACTAAGAGCAAAGGAAAGCAGATATCAGATGCAACACCTAGTCTCTGAGAGAATTATTGGGTTTTATAATAAACAAACTTTATATTATGTTTTTGTAAATTTATCCAGCATTTAGCATCTTTATTGTTGATGGGATTCTAATATATTTTGTTCTTTTTTCTTCAATAACCTTTGATATTTCCATTTAGAACTTCATTGCACATATGTTTACAATTATGTAAGAGCCTAAATATCAGACTTTTTTTCGCTGCACTCCTAGTCTAATAAGCCTTTATATTTAAAATTGATTAAAAACTTTTATGCACCAAACATATCTGACACTGAATCAGAATAACTTTCTATTTCATTTACCAGCCAAATTTTTAAATACAAAAGTATTTTCCTGCCTCTCATGCTAGTACTAATCCAGGATCAGAACTGGTTTCATATTTCTTTAATTTGTTCACTGTAAGACTGATGTTTGATAGTAACAGCTCTTTATATCAATTGGGGTCATAAATTCTGGTAGCATACACCAAGAATACTTGTGGCACTATGGATCACTTAGGGATGAAAACTGATACACTTTCTAAGTATTCCTCTTTTGTTTTTTTCTTTCATTAGCACTGACTTCAGCTAATTATTCTTTTATATCTCCTTCTGATATTTGTTGAGAATAATAAATTATTTCAATCATTACAGTTCCTTCATACACTCAGTGTGGCCAAACCATAAGATCTACTTTAATGGGATAACAACAAGCTCTTCAGGATGAGATGCCTTCCCATTATCCTTTCCTCAAAATGCAAGACATTTGCTTGTGAGGGGCCCAAAGTTCAAAAGCACTTCCATTATAAAAATCACAGGATCCAAAGCCAATGTGGCACTTATGAAAATGTTATCCACATGACCTCCAGTGAATCATAGAATCATAGAACATTAGAACTGGAAGGGACCTCAAGAGGTCATCAAGCCCAGTCCCCTGCCCTCGCAGCAGGACCAAGCACTGTCTAGCTCAGGAGTGGCCAACCCATTCTGGGCAAAAAGCCAAGATAGCAGTGGATCCAGCACAAAGAGCCGGGGCAAAGTTGTTTAGCAAAAAAAAAAAAAAAAAAAGGCCCCGGTTGCGTTTGGTCAAGCAAAAAAAAAAAGCTCTGCCCCTTTAAGAAAATGCATTTAAACGTGTTTAGAGGCTTTTTGGCCACATTAGGCTTCCACCGGCCGACACCATCTTTAATTCTACATTTTTCATGGCCGCTTCAGGGAGCCAGGAGGAAAGGGCCATTTTTGGGTGCGTGTGGGTCGCTAATGAGCCTCGGGGGGAGCTTCGCACCCTGGGTGGAGGGGAAAGCTGCATGCGGCTTGCGAGCCTTGGGTTGGCCATGGCTGGTAGTTCATCCCTGATAGGTGTCTGTCTAACCTGCTCTTAAATATCTCCAGTGGTGGAGATTCAACAATTTCCCTAGGCAATTTACTCCAGTGTTTAACTATCCTGACAGTTAGGAAGTTTTTCCTAATGTCCAACCTAAACCTTCCTTGCTGCAATTTAAGCCCATTGCTTCTTGTTCTATCATCAGAGGCCAAGAACAATTTTCCCTCCTCCTCCTTGTAACACCCTTTTAGATACCTGAAAACTGCTATCATGTCCCCTCTCAATCTTCTCTTTTCTAAACTGAACAAGTCTAATGCCTTCAGCCTGGCCTCACAGATCATTTTTTTCTAGACCTTTAATCATTTTTGTTGCTCTTCTCTGGATCTTCTCCAATTTCTCCACATCTTTCTTGAAATGTGGTGCCCAGAACTGGACACAATACTCCAATTGACGCCTAATCAGTGCAGAGTAGAGAAGAATGACTTCTCGTGTCTTGCTTACAACACTCCTGCTAATGCATCCCAGAATCATGTTTGCTTTTCTTTCAATGGTGTCACACTGTTGACTCATATTTAGCTTGTGGTCCACTATGACCCTGAGATTCCTTTCTACAGTTCTGCTTCCTAAACAGTCACTTCCCATTCTGTGTGTGTGAAACTCATTGTTTGCAAATAACAGCAATATATTTGATTAGTAGGTAGAGAGTGGGATATATGATACTAGATTGCAGTACTCTGTATATTAGCACTTTCTATGTGATGAACATTTTAGATGGAATATAACCATAGGCCTGAGACAAGGAATTTAGATGTGACTCCAAACTTTCCTTAATCTTATTGGTTTTAGATCCAGAATATATTATAGATAAAGCCTAACATAAAATTCAGATCCAGATTTCTATCCGTTTTTCCAAGATTCAGGGACTGATTGGAGGAAGATTTTCAATTTTGACAAAGCTCTACATTTGCCTTTGTCTAATCCTTATCTGTCACTATCATATATATAGTAGCCCAATGTCTGTGACTCTGTAATGCTGAAGTGCTGGCTGTTCCCTCTGGGCGGCGCTGTTGCCTCCCGCCATGGCTCTTGGCTGACTTCTGTGCCACTCAGCCAGGCCGCCGTGGGGGAGCAAACGGTGCAAGCAGCTGTTTGGGCCCCGCGCTCCCCATGCCGCACCCGCTGCATGAAGAGCACGGAGCCCAAACAGCCGCTTGCTCCCCTGCGGCGGCCCAGCTGAGCGTCACAGAAGTCAGCCGAGCACTACGGCGGGAGGGGAAGGGGGGTGGGGCGGTGATGTACATGGCCAGGGGGTGGGGCCTGGCCGTGTACGTCACCGCCCCGCCCCCCTTCGCCTCCCGCCGTGGCACTCGGCTGACTTCTGCGCCGCTCAGCCAGGCCACCGCAGGGGAGCCCAAACGGCCGCTTGCTCCCCCATGGCGGACCGGCTGACTGGTGCAGAAGTCAGCTGTGCGCCACGGCAGGAGGCGAAGGGGGGGTGTGGTGGTGATGTGCGGCATGACAGCGGCTCCAGGCCCCGCCCCCTGGCCATGAACGTCACCACCCTGTGCCCCCCTTTGCCTCCCGCAGTGGTGCTCGGCTGACTTCTGCGCTGCTCAGCCGGGTCGCCGCATGGGAGTAAGCGGCACAAGCAACCATTTGAGCTCCACGCTCCCCATGCAGCACGGGGAGCACAGAGCCCAAATGGCCATTTGGGCTCTGCAGTCCCCCGAGTGAGAGGAAGAGGGGGAGGAGAAGAGAAAGAGAGAGACAGAGAGAGAGGCAGGAGGCGGAGGGGAGCTGAGAGAGAGAGAGACAGAGCGAGAGACCAGAGGCTCAGGAGAGAAGACCGATGTGGAGGAGAGACCTGAAAATCCCATCTTATGACGGGCTAATTGGCTAGTATGTAATATAATTACTAAATTGACTTCCAAATCAAATCCATGCCATCAATAGTAAACAGAAAATTCCATTACAGCCAGTTGGGAATGTTAGTTAATAAATTACAGTATAATATATTCCCACTGACGACTGAAAGAGCCTGACAAGGATAAATATGCTTAAGATGTGGTATAACCAGCTGAAATAATATTTATATGTAATATATATATAATAATTTATACCCTCTCATAATTACAGTTTCAGGATCTATGGTATTATTTTGACCAAACATTTGACACACACAATAAGATAAAATATTTAATTTTAATACTTAAATGTTACATGTTAGGGTGTTGTTGCTTGATGAAATTTAGGGGGGGGTTAGGTTTTTTTTTCTTTTTGGCATATGCTTGCATACTAAATAAAAACCAGAACTGTTTTAATATCCCGACAGTCAGTTTTTATTAGGGTCACTCAAATATGGAGAAAATCACCTGTTAAAATTTTGTGAATTCATAGAATTTGATTTTATTATGTTCACATCTCACTTTTTCACTTGTTAATGAAACGATGTTTGGTATTAAAGGAATATAGAATCAGGTTACAGCATAATGTTCTTCCTGTGAATTGTTGCAGAACCTTGATTAAGGTGGTGCTGTGAACATTGAGTTGACTTATACAGTTACTTGAAGATTCCCCAGTATAGGTAGCATGTTTCGATGGGATAAAGCTGCCACAGTATCTCCTACAATGTCAGTCTTCCTTATGGTCAATGGCACAGTGGATAATCCTTAGGGGTAAAAACATAACTGGGGCATCACTACTCTTTTACACAGCAGCACAAAGCTGCCAAAATAATGTGTTTGGGCCATTGCAGGCCAGAGCGAAATAGACAGTTAAAAGTGATGCTGGATTGAATACTGAAAGGTGAGAAGAATACAAAGATGACTTCAAGTCAACTTTGCACCACATGTCTTTAGCCTGAGGGCCATGCACTCTCACCACAAGTTGGGCATATGTGAAGATTGCCTTTTTTGGTTCTCTATATATACAATGGAGGAGGAATGTCAAGCAGGCATTAATTTCCTACAACAGAGAATTTACTGCCAATTTGGCATTTAAATTGCAGTCAGCTGCAGCATTGTAGCACACAACCTGGAAAGTCTATACATCCTGGCTGTGTCTACATTGGTGCGATCTTGCGCAAAAGTGGCCGCTTTTGCGCCAAAACTTGCTGCCTGTCTACACTGGCCGCAGGTTCTTGCGCAAGAATACTGACGTTCTAATGTATGAAATCAGTGCTTCTTGCATAAGAACTATGATGCTCCCGCTCAGGAATAAACCCTCTTGCGCAACTGTTCTTGCGCAAGAGGCCAATGTAGACAGGCAACATGAATTTCTTGCGCAAGAAAGCCCTATGGTTAAAATGGCCATCAGAGCTTTCTTGCGCAAGAGAGCATCTACATTGGCAAGGATGCTCTTACGCAAAAGCACATCTCTTCTGGAAGAGTTTTTGCACAAGAACTCTTCCGCAAAAGAGTTCTTGTGCAAAATCATGCCAGTGTAGATGTAGCCCCTATGAAGAGCTGAGCACCTCTGTTGACTGTCTTCAACTTCTGTGAAATATGACTGAATGACTTAAAAGTCAGTTTTAGGTTCTCAGTACTACACTGAAAAACTCTTGAGTGTCATGGTTGGCATTTTTTGTGTCTGATGCCATCAGCTATTCCAAGAAAGCATTTAAACATATTTATTTTATTTGCTACAATTTATGCATGTAGTTTTGATGTTTTCTAATGTATCAGTGCTTGAGGTTCCACACATGAATTAAAATCCATGAAAGTTATATGTTCCCCATTTCTGTAGTATCTGAATAGCTTACTGCCTTTAATATATTTACCTCCACAACATCCTTTGGAAAATAGGAAAGTTCTGTTAGTTCCATTTTTTAAAGATGGAGAACTGAGGCTTAGCAAGACTAAGGGTTATAGCTTTAAAGAGCCCTTTTCCCAATTGGAGTTAGGTGCTTCATGATATTTTCAAGAAAGCCTAAGCTAGAGACAGGCCTATATTAATCTTTAGGTGCATTAATACATTTGAAAAGTATGGCTCTACATGACGTGGCAAAGGTCATACAGGAAGCTTGTTGAACAACAGGGAATAGAACCTAACTGTCCTAACTCTCAAACCAGCACCCTCACCATTGGGCCAGCTTTCTTAGAAAGTGAATATTCAGCACAGAGAGTTGATATATTACAGGTATTATTAATCTACCATTACAGTATTACATATGTTTTATATTTTCACATATTTTCAGTGAAAAAGTTTCTGCCTCAGTGGCCCACTTTACAAAAGTAATGAGTGAGTCTTACTGTTTAAGGGAATTTGGAACATTGTCTTCCTTAAAAGACTTTATTATGCTATGTAATAATATTTATGAAATTTAACTGGTGACTACTGATGCATGGATAACATTGGATTTTCCTATATGGTATGAGACAAGTATAAGGATGGATTGCATAAGTGCAACCACTGGGCGTGAGAGTAAATATCCATCCTGCTTTATTTTCTACCCTGGTCATGCTGCACAAATCTGTCTGTCCTGTGCCTAAAGGGGTAACAATGTAAAGGAAACTTCTCTTTCCCCAAAACTAAATGAAATACAAAATGAGTTACCTTTTAAGTCCCTTGCTATGAGAGGAGGTTAGGAGCAAGCAAAAGAAGAATGAGAGGGTAGGTAAGCTACTTAGCAAGGAAGAAAAGCTAATGACAGATCTCTGACACACACACACACACACACACACACCCTGAAGTGTTTCATGTCTGTTCTGCTTCAGTTTTCTCTAAAAAATTAATTGTGCTAAAATTCTTAACATAAATAATACTAACAAGGGGAATTCAGAAAGAACAAGTCAAAGAATATTTAGGTAAGTTAGATGCATTCAGTTCAGTGGGGTCATATGAAGTTCATCCCAGTATATGTAAGGAATTAGCTGAAACAATTTCAGAATTAGTGATTATCTTTCAGAACTCATGGAGGACTGGTGAGATCTCAGAGAAATGGAGGACAACTATAGTACTTATCTGTAAAACAGAAAATAAAGAAGACCTGGGGAATTATAGACCAGGAAGCCTAACTTCGATGCCTGGAAAGACGGTGGAACAAATTACTAAACAAACAATTTGTAAGTATCCAGAGGATAATAAGGTGATAAATCCATGTTGGCCGTTACTTGTCAAGAATAAATCAAGACAAACCAACCTAATTTCCTTCTTTGATAGGGTTACTGGCCTAGTGGATGGGGGAAGGAGTAGACATCATTTATTTTTATTTTAATAAGGGTTTAGACACTATCCGACATGACATTGTCATAAGCAAATTAGGGAAAAGTGATCTCCATGAAAGCATTATAAAGTGATGCAGAAACTGGTTGAAATTTCTGTAAAGGATAATAGTTCACTTTTCAAACAGAAAACATGAATAACTTATATTAGTGGTTCTCAAACTGGGAAAGCTGCTAGCAGGCCCATGCTGCTTTGTTTATTTAAAGGCTCCGTGATGGCTCCAATTGGCTCTGGTTTAACATTTCCAGCATGGCCTGGGCTGGCACTTCCTGCAGCTTCCCTTGGCTAGAAATGGCAAACCAGAGCCAGTGGAAGGTGTTGGTCTTGGTGTTGGTGTGGGCTCACCAGCAGCTTTCCCAAAGTGGTCCCATGGAACAGGTTGAGAACCACTGACTAGATAATAGAGGCAGAGTGCCTGTAGCATTTGTGAATGACACCAAGCTGGGAGGTGTTCAAAGCACTGTGGAGGACAGGTTTAGACTTCAAAATGATCCTGACAAATTGATGATTTGATCTGAAATTAACAAGATGAAATTCAATAAAGGCAGGTGCAAAGTACTTCACTTAAGAAGGAAAAAAATAAAATGCACAACTACAAATGAAGAATAACTGGTTAGGGTGATAGTCCTGCAGAAAATAATCTGGTGGTTATACTGGATGTCAAAGAATGTGAGACAACAATGTGACTGGTAATTGTCCACTCTACTCAGCTTTGTGAACCTACCCTAGGGTATTGTGTTCAGTTCTGAGCGCCACACTTTAAGAAGGGTGCAGACAAACAGAAGTCCAGAAGAGATCTACAAAAGTTATAAAAATTCATAAAACCTGACCTATGGGGAAAGACTAAAAAAACGTGCAGAGGGATAGCCATGTTAGTCTGTAATTGGAAAAACTTAAAAAACAACCAATAGTCTTGCAGCACCTTAGAGACTAACAAAACATGTACATGGTTAATTCTGAGAAAAGAAAACTGAGCAGGCACATAATTGTCTTCACATATGTTAAAGGCTGTTATAAAGAGGAGGTGATGAGTAGTTTTCTGTGTTCACTGAAAGTAGAACTAGAAGTAATTGACTTAATCCGAAGCATGGGAGATTTATATTAGATATTAAGGAAAAAGCTTTTAATCATAAGGATAATTAAATACTGATATAGGTTACCTACAGAGATTTTTTAAAATGGGCTACACAAATAATACAAGTGTTAGGGATGGTCTAGATTTACTTTGTCCTGCATGCGTGTGTGGGGCTGGATTGGATGACCTCTTGAGTTTCCTTCCAGCCATAGTTTTCTGGGACTTTGTGTCCTCCAGCTGTTGCTTTTCCCCATTTAATGCCCCCTTTAAACAAAGTTTTTTCTGTCCCTTCCCACCATTCCTTAGCATATGTGAGATCATGACTATGGAGAATTTCCAATAAGGGATAACAGCAACAACAAGTATTGTGGAAGGAAAAAGCAAGATAAGTAATGTCCTGTGTTCTTTTGGGGAAAAAGAATAAGAAAAGACCGATAGGAAAAATAAGCTAAGCAGCCCAAGAAGGATGAGCTACAAGAGTTGGGCAGAGAGAGGAAACCCTCTAAAGAGTTTCTAAAGAGCCTAAAAGGCACAGCTTGTTAACCTGTTATACTCAGACAGCCAGAAAAGTAATGGTGTTCCAGAAATGGCTGAGTATTCATGAATTCTCTCTGTTCCACTCCCAAAGCATTAGTTAAAATATCATTTGGGAGCAGAAATGCATTTGGCTGGTTATCCTGCCTGTTTCCCAACTTTGCCTTTTTATGTTGTGAAAATTCTCTATTGTGATTCCTTTCAATTATTTATGTATTTACTTTTGTTCCTGTGTTGGCACTTATGCTAAATTGGGACTGACACTTGCACTGGTTTACAAAAGTGACAGAGAGGCTTCAAACAGTCTTTTCCTCACTTCTTCCTCCTAGCCTTCCCAGGGTACATCTACACTGCAGGGCAAAAGTCGAATTGAGATACATAACTTCAGCTACATCAATTACATAGCTGAAGTCGAAATAGCTTTGGCTTTTGGTGCTGTCTACACTGCAGGAAGTCGAAAGAAGAACACTCTTCCTTTGACTTCCCTTACTCCTCGTGAAAGCAGGGTTACCAGCATCAACTGGAATTAGCCTTCTCACTTTGAATTAGCTGTCTTAACTAGACTGCTAATTCGAACTCTGGAAGATTGACAGCAGTAGCTTTGATCTTCCTCGGTGCTGTAGACGTACCCCCCAGTGATTAGCCATTCCAAAGGAAGTAGCAACATGATTGTTCCTTCTGTGCAGATTAGTAGCAGACAAAAGATCATAGTTTTCCATAGGCAGCATATATTTTCATTGTGTTCCTGGAGTTTCAGGAGGAATTGTGCCTCCCTCATAAACAATCTCCTCCTGGAGCAGTATAAATCTGCGCTGCCCCTAATGCTGACTTTTGATTTCAAAGCACCATCTGGCCTGTAATGGTAAGAAAGAAACCAGTAAGGATTCTTGCATGATATCTGAAGTCCCTTACAGAAATAACAGCTTTATATAAAAAATAAAACTTTCATTTCTCTTAGCAAGTTTCAAGAACATTTTGATCTCTGAAAAACTGAGGCACATTAAACTTAAAATAAGTAGCAACAGAGGCCAATTTTTGGCTTTCCTTACTGCCTCAGACAGACATATAAGTTGGACACAAAGTTTTTTCTGGACATGCATTTTTAGTTTTTAAGTAATGTGACTAAGAGACCACATAAATGTTAAACACAGTGGAAACGGAGGCTGGAACAAAGAATGAAAAATAAACATTGGCAATGTCTCATGGAAAGAGATTAGTAGGAAAGTAATAAAAACCACCCCAATGAGAGACTGAGATCTGTTCAGTTGAGAATCATCAATATATTTTCTTTTTCATTTGCATGATGAAGGAAAAAATCATTAATACAGACATATCCTGGAAATGTAATGCCAGTAATGGGAAGTTACTACTTATATGTAATTATGTAGTTATAAGGAAACACTGTGGTAAAACTCTTCCTTTGTATTAATAATATTCTTGCTATAATTTATTTGATATATAGGTCTTTTTTTCCTTCCATTAAGCTTAGATTTTTAGAGAACACATCTATGATACGGATGATACTGTTGGTCAAAAACCCTAGCCTTTGAAACAAAAAGGACATGCTTTTCCTGCATTAGAAACCTGTAAAAATATAGATGTCATAACTGTAGAAAAATCTATTCACTGTAAAGAAAATAGAGGTTAGAGGTTAGATGCACTCCAACATTTGGGATAAAGCAGTGGTGTTTCTCACACTGATGAGGATGAATACATGTTAAAACTCCCTAATCTGGGCTTCTCTTGTCTGGCAACATCCCAGGTCTGGCATCATCCATGTGAGCACTCATGGGGATAAGCCATTGATCCTGGGCCAGGACCATTGCCAAAATAGGGATCCGAGATGCGGCACCAGGGCAGCAGAGTCACTGGGAGGAATGCAGAGCCCCCGGTCTCCAGGAGGAGCAGGGGGAGTGGAGTTTTCTGTCACTGGAGGAAGGGCAGGAGCACAGCTGCCGGAGGGGAGTGCAAAGCCCCCCACCTCAAGCCATAACAGAGGTGCTGGGACAGGGAGCATAGAGCTGCCAGGAGGAGTACGAAGCCCCCTGAGTGGCAGCAGAGCCATTTGGTGGAGCAGGGCCAGCTTTAGGAAGTGTGGGTCCCAATTTGAACAGTTTTGACGGGACCCCAGCAGCCAGGATTTTTTGAGCAAAAAAAACCCCCAAAACCCCACTGCACACAAAAAAAGAGTCACAGCCCCTTTAAATCCAGGGAAGCCGCTGTGCTCCTCCTCCGGGGCCGACACCCCCTCCCACAGCGCACCCGGCATGCACAGAGCTGTGGGAGGGGAGCAGCCAGAGCGGGGCCCTCTTTGGCGCAGGGCCCGATTCGGGGGAATCGGTCGAATCGGCCTAAAGCCAGCCGTGTGGTGGAGTATGGAGCAACCTGGAAAGCAGAGCTGCTTGATGGAGCCCATCGGGCAGCAGCAAAGCTACTTGGTGCAGCACAAAGCCCCAGGCAGCAGCAGGGTGCTGGGGGGAGCACGGAGATGCCGGGAAGTGTGGAGCTCCGGACTGCAATGGAGTTCCCAGACAGTTGTTCTGCAATCGTAGATGATATCAGGCCATGTCACGCTCCCTGAAACTGAGCTACATGAGGTTTTGGGTTAGGCCTAAATAGGGCAGTCCTTGGCACACCCTTAAAATCCATGAAGTCTGGGAATCCTGTTGTGTACACTTGTAATGTCCCTAGGATCATGGAGTTTCCCATTAGTCTGACACTGGTTAATAACCAGGGTTCCACATGGCTTGAAGCAGCATTGCTGAATCCTTTTTGGCTTCTGGTGCTAATTGCCAAAATAGATTGACCTGAAAGAAAGACAGATCTTTGGCACTGTTATTATAAATCCCAGTGACATGCCTGGCTATGAAGTTTCAGAGGGGTAGTCATGCTACCCTGTAATAGAAAAAAAATTAAAAAACAACTAATAGTCCTGCAGAACCTTAGAGACTAACAAAAATATAGATGGTGTGTATTCACTTACAGGTACTGTCACACAAATACCAAATGCGTCATTGTCTGGGACTTTGGGCAGAGCCCTTTAATAACCTGTGCCTTTGTCATGTTGTCACTCCAAAAGTCAATCTCTGGTGTATCCCTTAACCTATTACACCAAATAATAATGGAAATAGGAGAGGGGAAAATTCTAGAAATGTGATGATCATGTCCTAAATGTGCCATGAGCTCTGACCATCTCCGAGCAAACCTCTCTCCTTGAAAATACAAGCCAATGCCTAAAGCCATGAACAGCATATGTTTGGGTCTGAACATCAACATACAGCAGCCATTTCTTATGCCAAAGAGATACTCCATTATATTCTGACAAGTATGTGTCACAGACCTTTGGGTACTCTATCAATTCCCTGGTCTCCCTAATATCACAGTAAGGCCTAATGGAGTCTATAATGTCTGCTGCTAATTGTGTCCTGGAGCCATCACATTGCAAGCAAAATTTAAATAGCTGATGATGGCCTGCAGCTGTATTAGATACACTTTCTTGGCCTTCATTATAATGGGCATCAATTCTCACAGTTTTGCTAATTGTTCAGAGGGGAGACAAGAAATATCTTTCACAGTATCTAATTCAAGCCCCAACCACACCAATCAAGTATAAGGACTTTCATTTTCCCCTACATTAATGGGACTCCCAGATTCCTGATCAAAATCTGAAATGATTTTCACAGATTTAGACATTTCTCTGTCCCTGTTCTCTTTATGAAAATAAAATTATCAAGATGGTGAAAAGTCTGGTGAAGTTCAGCTTCCTCAACCATTTCCCATTCTGACACTGAACTGTTCATTTTAAAATCCTCACAGGAGATGGAGCATCCCACTGGCATAGTTTTGGAAGAATAAAATGGGCTCCTCAAATTTAGACCCCATTAGGCTGAAGTTTGAAGAGTGCACAGGCAGCCACCAGGAGGGCAACTTAATATCACTTGTGTCCTTTTCTATTTCACCTTATCTTGTTGATTGTGGAATTAAAGGAGTGTACAGAACAGAGGGCAAGATTAATGGCATTATTCACAGAGCTCTGAAGTGAGTGTGATAATTCAAAAATTGGCTACTAGCCAACAATGTGCAGAAACAAACAACTCAGTCCTCTCTCTACTCTTGTAGGTGACAACCAATCATTTAGTCCAAAATGGCCTCAGTGGTCCAATGGAAACAGAAGTAGGCAGAACAGGCTGAGAGTCCAGACACCTTTAGAAATGATCTCCACACATCTCCTACCCGCTTCTAGGAGTGAAGAGAAGAAAGAATCACAGTCTGAGTTTCCCTCTTCCTTCCCCTCCATCCAAAGTGAAGAGAGCCAGCAGGGTGATACACATGTTCCCATTGCTTCCCAGACTCGTCAATTACACATCCAGATAAAAAGTTCTTAACTGTCAGGGTAGTCAAACACTGGAATAAATTGCCCAGGTAGGTTGTGGAATCTCCATCTCTGGAGATATTTAAGAGTAGGTTAGATAAATGTCTATCAGGGATGGTCTATACAGTATTTGGTCCTGCCATGAGGGCAGGGGTCTGGACTCGATGACCTCTCGAGGTCCCTTCCAGTCCTAGTATTCTATGATTCTATGATTCAGGTGAGTGAGATGACCATTGAGAGACATACAAAACTTCACATTCTACTAACTCTTACCAAAGCTATGTTTCTTTCCTTACCTTTTTTTTTATAATAAATAACACCAAGAAAATAAATAGCTCTTCTGATCTTTCCACTCCCAGTGTCTATGACTAGTCCCCTTTTCCTCAAGACCACATTTTGTCCTTAGATATTTAAATAGGAGCCATAAATGTATTTAAAAGTGGAATCTGAAGATGTCATATGATAGAAGGAGATATAACTTTTTGAATAACACCCTCTTACACTGTTAGGGCATGTCTACACAAGGGAGAAGATCGACTCTCTGGAGGTCAATCTTCTAGTGTTCGATTTAGTGGGGCAAGTATAGACCCTTAAATCAAATGCTCAGGGAAGCCTCCACTGGCATCTGCTACTCCTCCTTCCACAAGGAGTAAGGGAAGCTGGTGGGAGTGTGTGCTCCCATTGGCCTCCCGCGGTGTGGACAGGGATTTAAGGTACATCAACTCCAGCTACCTAGCTGGAGTTGAGTATTTTAGGTTGACCTTCCCTTCAGTGTAGACCAGGCTTTAAAGCCTATTATTCAACCTCTTTATCACTTACATCAGCTTATATTTCTCACTGGTAGAAAAAATGTATAATTTTAGTGACAATATTAAAGTTTACTAATGAGACTTTTGAAAAATAGTGTCAAATAAAAAAAATGAGCTTTTGTAAAACTGTTAAAACTAGGTGAAAATTCAAACATCTTTGCAAATTTTTTTTGCCCATTTCATAATTGCCTGGTACATATGTAATTAATTATAGTTCCTTGATCTAAAATGCATTACGCGGTATAGTAACTGTAAGAAATGAATTGGCATCTGTAAAGTTATGCTAACTTTAATGAACTCTTCACCTACTCAAATTGTTATTAAATCAGTAATAGATTTGATAAGTATTGTCTCTACCTTATTATTATTCGATGCAAACTGGATTTAAAGAAGCAATTTTACAGAATGTAGAATCTTGACCATATATAGATTTAAATGTAAGAACCATTAATCAGAATGAAAAAAATACAAGCTAAACCTGGCACACTTTGTTTTCAGAACTTTATCTTAATATCAGGTTTACCAAAATAATGTGTTCTTTCATCAAGTCAGGATTTGTTAATCTCAGGTCAGAACTAATTCATTTTATACAAGAACTGGAGTCTTCAATCTCTTTCTCTTTCTCTCACTAAATGAAATTGAGTACACTAGTTTATTTTATAATGAGGCAGCAGGAATTCTGTTTTAACTTGACTCTGTTTCTGTGGAAAGGAACTTTTAGCTCCACAACAATACTATTTGCTAGTCTTGCTAGAAATTCAAAAATTCCATGCCAATACAACAAAAGCTGCTTTGAATATTTAAACTGAAAAAATAAAATAACCCTCACCTAGAGGTAATCAAAACTCAGTAAAAAATGCTGCTCAGTGGGATTGAGTTGCTCTTTGTGCTCTTATTCATTCATTTTTTGAGCCACCTGATGGAGAGTGAAAATCGGTGACACTGCAACAAGGGGTCATTTCTGCCTAGAGAACCACCTCATTAAATTTCAATTATTTTGCCAGTTTGTACAACAACACAGTCTTTCTTACATTCCTAGCACATGTAGGTGGCTAATGTCTCTTCACATATGTTTCACAGCAGGTTCTGAACTATTAGAGCACTTACAAGTAAAAGTTCTTTTTCAGTAGAGAATGTAAATGTGACCCCTGTTGGGTGGTGTTCCTACAGTACATGATAAGAATCACTGAGTCAAACGCTGCATTGAAAAAGGTGAATAGCAAAGAAAGCCATTCTTATTAAATAACATTATAGTCTATGAAACCAAAAGAAAAAAAATGAACCTCACCTCAGTGTAAACTGCTCAGTTAAACTATCTGTCTGTATTATCGAAAAGCCCAACTGCTGACTTTAGAATTCCTCAATGACTATTCTCTGAGATCAGAACTCACATAAAAAAAATTATAATCTGGATTCCATGGTTTTGCTCATACATATGGCCAACTTCCTTTACTTTGCATACTTGCTTTGCAACTTCCATAGAACAATAATGAGACACATTGTTTAGTGAAGACAACTTTACATTTTACAACAGTATTTGTTTCTATTTTTTCATCTTTCCTGGATTCTTTCCAGAATGTATTGATTATATTAAAAAAACAAACCTTACCCACATGTTCCATTGTGGACATAATGAGAGGATGACTGAAAATGTAAACCACTCATGACAGATGCTAGTCACGACACTTAATGCACTGTTTGAAGTGGTAAGATGCTACGGTGAAGTGGACAGTGCAAGAACATAGAGAACAAAAGAACATATCAGAAAAACAGCTTGTGCCTAGAAGCCAGCTAACAAATCCACAAGCTATCATAGGTGTCATTGCTAGACCATTGCACTGTTCTCTGGCTATTCGGTCTATATAACAGTTTGTACAGTTATAAATAAATGGTGTATTTATGCCTATTAACCCCCTACAACTTTTCTATTTCGAGCACTCTTGCAGATTCCAGAAATGCCTGCTTCATTAATCTATGAAAATGACAAAAATAACACACTGTATTGCAGATTAAATGAGTATATTCATTCTTTTTATAATTAAACAATGTAGTTAACTGGTTCACATATTTCTTCTTAAGTTATTTCTGTTAATGTGTGCAAAGTGATACACTGAAGCAAAATAATTGCTCTAGGGTCCTTAATATTATATTTTTGTTCAATTAAAAATGTGAAATGAAGACACCAAATTCAGATTGTTTGACCTTAACAAATAATAATAAAATCTGAATTTAGTTATAAACATCTTCTAATTACCCCATATAAATGCAAAATGTATTTCCATAGATGCACTAATAGAATAACATTTGAAATTATTAGCATATTTTAAGCTGAATGTAGAAGAATGACTTCTCATGCTGTGCTAGCATTTTTTGTCCTTGTAACTATATGCTAAACAGCATGTTCCTTCCAGAAAGAGTCTCGGAGCACCACTATTTGTTAAAAAAGATTGGTGAAAAATACATCATAGTAAACCCACTAAGGGATCAAAAATGTGACTGTTACATCTATACTCACCATTCCTCATGCAAATGCAAATATGTTTTCCATCAAATTGGCCGGTACACAGCCTCCAAGTCTACAAGTCTAAATCATTGAAAGACAAATAACTATTTAAATGAAAAATGTCATTTCAGCTCTGTTAAAAAGCTATTGTTAGCTTAAAAAACTATAGTGTGTAATGACAATAATAAACATATTTAAACAAATGTATGTGTTTGAAAACCAATTAAATACTTTAGCTACCATTAATGGGGGCAGAAAGAGGAAGCTATTCCTTAAAGCAACCATAAGCATAATCTCAAACATTAGGAAACAGTAGTCTTCTCTGTATATCAACTGTTCCTTAGGACAACATGGTGATGATGGAAGATAAACTTGTGAGAAATTGTCATTCTTACTTTGATTTCCTGAAACCTTTTAATGAGGCTATAAGAAATGATAGCCTCCCTCACTTCCCTGTATCACTTCCCGGTTGTCGGGACTTTTTTACACTGCTTTTTGCTCTGACTGTTGTTGGAGGTTATTGTTGTAGATTCAGGTACACTTAACTCTATCCATTGCTTGTTTCATATGACCATACGTGAGTGTTGTACAAAGATCTGTACTCTAAATTGGCCAAGATAAAAAAAAGTCCAACTTTGCCCACTGTATAAAATTGCTTAGAAAAGTAAACAGAAGTGGGAAATCGAAAGACCGGAACAAACTGGATTGTTTAATTTAAAAGAGCTGTGATAAAGGGTCTCCAAGGTTCCTAGAAGTGTTGTGGGTGGACATAATAATGAGCTGAACTATTCTAGAAATGGAAGAAAATATTTATACCTGGGAAATCACTGAAATCTCACTAATCATCAGTGGATTTTATTTTTTTCTTGGATGATGAAGGGGAAAAAATCAATAATACACATATATCCTGGAAGAAATGTAATGCCAGTAATGGGAAGTTACCATTTATATGTAATTATGTGGTTATGAGGAAACAATGGTAAAATCTTCCTTTGTATTAATAATATTCTTGCTATTATATATTCGATATATACATTTTTTTTCTGACATCAAGCTTAGATTCTTAGAAAATGCTTCTATGATACTGAGAAAACTCTTGCTTTTGAAACCCTACTAAGAGGCATAGAAAGATAAAACAATGATAGAAGTGTGATTTGATGAGAGCCACCATTGCTTTACTCTAAATATTGGAGAACATTTAAACATGAAAGTGATCATGAAATAGAGTTCATTATTCTAAGAAATGCTAGAATGAAGAACAGCAAAATAAAGGCATTGGCTTTGAAGAAGGCTGACTTTAGCAAAATCAGAGAGCTGGTAGGTAAGATCCTATGGGGATCAAATCTAAGAGAAAGTACAATTGAAGACAGTTGGTAGTTTTTCAAGAAGACCTTCTTAAGGTCATAATACCAAACTACTACACTTCATAGAAAGCTAGAAATTATGGCAAGAGACTGCAATGATTTAAAAATTTAAAAAGAATCCTACAAAGGCTGAATATAAAAAACAACATAAGTGTGTATGTACAAAATTAGAAAGGACACGGTACAAAAAAAAAGCTCAAATTAGCTAAAGACAAAAAGGTAACAAGAAAACATTCTACAAATATATTAGAAGCAAGAGGAATACTAAGGACAGGGCAGGCCCATTACTCAATGAAGAGGGAAAAACAATGAAAAAAATGTGGAAACAGCAGGGGTGCTCAATAATTTCTTTGTTTCAATTTTCCCCAAGGTTTGTGGCGATCAGATGCCTAATATAGTGAATGCCAGGGAAAATGCAAGTAGGTTCAGAAGCTAAAATAGCAAACTACAAGGTAAAAATTACTTAGATAAGTTAGCTTCAGGGGGTAGCCAAGTTAGTCTGTACAGGATAAACTTAAAAAACAATAAATGGTCTACATGTTTTGTTAGTCTATAAAGTGCTACCAGACCATTTGTTGTTTTTTAAATTAGATAAGTTAGATATCTTCAAGTCACTAGCACCTGATGAAATGCATCCTAGAATACTTGAAGAGCTGACTGAAGAGATATCTGAGCCATTAGCTAATATCTCTGAAAAGTCATGGAAGATGGGAGGGATTCCAGAAGACTAGGAAATGGCAAATATAGTACCCATCTATAAAAAGGGAAATAAGGAAAACCCAGAGAACAACAGGCCAGTCATCTTAACTTCTGTACCAGGAAAGATAGTGGAGCAAATAATTAAGGAATCAATTTGCAAACATATAGAAAATAATAATGTGATAAATTAGAGTCATCATGGATTTGTAAAGAACAAATCATGTCATACCAGACAGCTTTCTTGACAGCATAACAAGGCTCTTGGATAAGGAAATGGTAGAGGTGATGTATCTAGATTTTGTTAAGGCATCTGATATAATCTTGCATGACCTTCTCATAAACTAAGGAAATAAAACCTACATGGACTTACTATAAGGTGGGTGCATAACCACTCCCAGTGAGTAGTTATCAATGATTCACAGCCATGCCAGAAGGACATAACAAGTGGGGTTCCTGTGGAATTAGTTTTAGAACTAGTCCTGTTCAATATATTCATCGACGTGTAACCCTCACACTGATTGTCCCAGGTCTTTGGAAAATGGGACTGAACCTGGGATTTTAGGGGGTAAAGTCTATACCATATGAGATAAATGCCCACTGGCCCTTAGCTAAGGCTTAGAGTGGACTCCACTCTCCCTGGGTATGTCTACACTAGCTCGTTAGTTCGAGCTAGGTAGGCAAATGAGGGCAACCGGAGTTGCAAATGAAGCCCGGAATTTAAATATCCCGGGCTTCATTTGCATCTTCCCGGGTGCCGCCATTTTTAAATCCCCCTTAGTCCGAACTCTGTGCCCGCGGCTACATGTGGAATGAGGAGTACCGGTAGTTCGAATTAGGGTCTCTAATTCGAACTACCTACTCCGTGCCACGTGTAGCCGCGGGCGCGGAGTTCGGACTAAGGGGGATTTAAAAAGGGCCACGCCCAGGAAGATGCAAATGAAGCCCGGGATATTTAAATCCCGGGCTTCATTTGCAACTCCGGTTGCCCTCATTTGCCTACCTAGCTCGAACTAACGAGCTAGTGTAGACATACCCCCTCTCAGTGGTGTCAGTGCCTCCAGGTTAATTTAGATAATAACAAAAAGAGAGAACTACAGTTTGTGGATGACGCCAAGCTGAGAGGGGTTGTAAGTGCTTTGGAGGATAGGAATGTTATTCAAAATGATCTGAACAAACTAGAGAAATGGTCTGAGGTAAATAGGAAGAAATTCAACAAGGATAAATGCAAAGTACTCCACTTAGGAAAGAACAATCTGTTGCATACATACAAAATGGGAAATGACCAAGTAGGAAGGAGTACTATAGAAAGAGATATAAGGGTCTTATTGTTGACTCATATTTAGCTTGTGGTCCTCTGTGACACAGCTGAGAAAAAGGCAAACATCATTCAGGGATGCATTAACAGGAGTGTTGTAAGCAAGATACAAGCAGTAATTCTTCAGCTGTACTCTATGCTGATTAGACCCCAATTGGAGAATTGCATCAAGTTCTGGTCACCACATTTCAGGAAAGATATAAATAAACTGGAAAAGGTCCAAAGAGCAAAAATAAAAATAATTAAAGGTTGAGAAAACATGACCTATGAGGAAAAATTGAAAGAATGTTGTTTAATCTGGAAAAGAGAAGACTGAGATGGAACATGATAACTCCTTTCAAGTATCTGAGAGGTTGTTACAAGGAGGAGGAACAAAAATTATTCTCCTTAACCTCTGATAGTAGCACAATAAGCAAAGAGCTTAAATTGGAGCAAAGGAGATTTAGATGGGACATTAGGAAAAACTTTATGTCAGGGTTGTTAAGCACTAGAATAAATTGACTAGGGAGGTTGCAGAATCCCCCTCACTAGAGATTTTTAAGAGCAGGTTAGGCAAACAGCTAGCAGAGGTGGTCCAGTTGGTTCTTGGTGCTGCCATGAGTGCAAGGGACTGGGCCTGATTACTTCAGGGTACGTCTACACTAGCCCCCTAGATTGATCTAGGAAGGCTAATGAAGGCGACGGAAATTGCACATCAAGCCCAGGATTTAAATATCCCGCACTTGATTTGCATGTTCCCGGCCGGTCGCCATTTTAGAAATTGACTAGCCCAAAGTAACTGCCTGCGTCTACACACAGCAGTGAAACGGGATTCCGATTTAAAGCCCTAACTCGAATTAGCTGGTATTCCTCCTGCAATGAGGTTTACCAGCTAATTTGATTTAGGGGCTTTAAATCAGAATCTGTTTCACTGCCACGCAGACGCCGGGCAGTTACTTCGGCTAGTCAATTTCTAAAATGGCGACGTCGAACATGGAAATCAAGTGCGGGATATTTAAATCCTGGGCTTGATTTGCAATTTCGGTCGCCCTCATTAGCCTCCCTAGATCAATCTAGGGGGCTAGTGTAGACGTACCCTCATAGAATCATAGAATACTAGAACTGGAAGGGACCTTGAGAGGTCATCGAGTCCAGTCCCCTGCCCCCCTGCTCTCATGGCAGGACCAAGCTAGACCATCCCTGATAGATGTCTATCTAACCTACTCTTAAATATCTCCAGAGATGGAGATTCCACAACCTCCCTGGGCAATTTATTCCAAAGTTTAACAACCATGACAAGAAGTTTTTCCTAATGTCCAACCTAAACCACCCTTGCTGCAGTTTAAGCCCATTGCTTCTTGTTCCAACATCAGAGGCCAAGGAGAACAATTTTTCTCCTTCCTCCTTGTGACCCCCTTTTAGATACTTGAAAACCGCTATCATGTCCCCTCTCAGTCTTCTCCTTTCCAAACTAAACAAGCTCAGTACTTGCAGTCTTAGTCATAGCTCATGTTCTCTAGACTTTTAATCATTCCTGTTGCTTTTCTCAGGACCTTCTCCATTTTCACCAAATCTTTCTTGAAATGTGGTACCCAGAACTGGACACAATACTCCAGTTAGGACTAATCAGCACTGAATAGAGCAGAAGAATGACTTCTCATGTCTTGCTCACAACACTCCTGTTAACGCATTCCACAATCATGTTTGCTTTTTTTGCAACACCGTTACACTGTTGACTCATATTTAGCTTGTGGTCCACTATGACCCCTAAATCCCTTCTTGGACATGATAAGAAATAATTTTGAAGAAACACTATTACTATAACTGTGATCTCCTGGGGATATTCAGGTCTTAATTCTCAATTACATGTTGGTCTAGAAGCACAAAGGGATTTGGGAACCTAACTAGCACTTTAGACACAATTAAATCTTTAACTTGGCTCAACTTCCTTGTAACCCTGAAGTCCCTAGGCATTTGAAGTTTGTGGTGATAAAGTCCTCTGGGATGGGATTTGTGAGAAAGACTTAATCACCTTGGTTCAATGCTAATGCACTACAATATTTCACAAAACATCTTCTCAGCAGCTCCCTAACTCTGTACAGCGGTGCTATTTTGGGATATGCATTTCCCACATTTCTGGTTTCCGTGTTTTCTGCGTCTTAGCAGAAAGCCCATTAGTTTGAAATATATTCAAAATAATGGGCTTGCTTTTCTGATGTCCCGGTAAAGCTCATTCTATGAGGATTAAAGGAATCCTGTGTAGACAGTACCAAATTTCAAAATAAATTATCTGGAAATAAGCTACTCTACCATTCAGAACTCACTCTAAGAGGGAGAGAAAAGCATCACCAGAAGTGGGCTGTGCCCACGAAAGCTCATGACACTATCTACATTTGTTATTAGTCTCTAAAATGCTGCAGGACCATTCATTGTTTTTTCAGATATGTGTCATAGCCTCTATGGCTATTGGATATTCTGATGTAGGGCCTCAGAATCTCAGCTACTGAAATCATTCCACTTTAAATAATGGAAAAGAAATATTAATTGGTCAAAGGAAAGCATGTGAATGGCTATATTCTAGTAATTAGGGCACTCGCCTGGGAAGTGATTGCTCCCTTTTTCC
Source organism: Rafetus swinhoei (assembly GCA_019425775.1). Taxonomy (NCBI): domain Eukaryota; kingdom Metazoa; phylum Chordata; order Testudines; family Trionychidae; genus Rafetus; species Rafetus swinhoei. The sequence continues at coordinate 66,416,760 of CM033427.1, forward strand.
CCATTAGGACGTGAGGTGAATAGAACTGGGAGTCTCTCTCATCCTTGGTGAGGACCCTATTCTTGAGGCTAAAGATTATAAGCAAGGGCCTTCACCTCTTCCTCATCCCCTGGCTGCTTTACATGAACTGCCTGAGAGGCCAGATCTTATAGGCTGCCCCTGGGTGTATGTACATGGCTTTGGTGGACATATGTTTGTTTTTCTGGACTTTGAATCATTCTTGAGGCTGAGTTAGGAAATGGGCATTTGGAGGCCTATCCTGAGGCAGGAGGCAGGTGACCAGGTGGTTAGAGTGAGGGTACAGTGTGTATGCATTTAGGAAAAAACATGGGCAACAAGTGAGTTTAGGCACCTACAGTGTTTGGTGGTAGCTGAGTAGTAGTTTTATGGATTACAGCAATGACTAAAAGTTGGCTATAGATACCTAAGGATCTCCAGGGATTTCACCCTCACTATTTAATGTCTCCCAAACTCTCAGAATACTTGTACCTGCGTGGCCTAGTTTTTCTTTCCAGTATAAGTTGCAACACTGGCTCACAGCATTTTCTTGTACTGCCTTTTTTTGATATTTTATCTACTTACAGTAGAGATGTGTATCTGAATCTATTGTTTGTTTCTACTTTTATGTTTCTCACAAAAAGCTTGAAGAACAGGTTTTATCTGCGTTAGTGAAATATTTATAAGAGAGCAGAAAAGTCATAAAAATGTTGGAAAACAAACTCCAGAAGATCACAGGAAAGAATAAAGACACAAAACCAGCTTTGAAGCTAAGCTTTCCCACATGGTAACTAAGGCCATAATTTCCAACATGCAACCAGAGGAATCATTATGTCTGTGAGGATCATTCTGTGATTGCAATCATTCATCCCAAACTTGCATACCATGGTAAAAAACTGGACTATAAAATAATTTAGGGTGTGTTTAGACAGCACCCTTCTGTTGGAATAAGCTAGTTCTGTCAGAGTAAGCTAGTTGGAATTCCGAGTCTAAATCGAAAGAGTTTATTTTGAAATTTTGCACTGTCTACACAGTGCCAAATATCAAAATAAGGTACTATTCTGACAAATCCCTTAAATTACCGGGACACTAGAATAGCACATCTGCTATTTCAGGAAATAGCGGGCACTTTTAAAGATGTGGCGTTACAATTTCAGGATACTTCCAGTATCCTGAAAGAGCAACGCAGTCTAGACGTTCCCTTCAATGCTATTCCCTCTTTTTCTCTTCCATACTCCATACCTATGTTAGCTGTGGGTCCATGAAAAGAGACATTCTCCCTCTATATTTATTTAATAATTTGTAGCTCAGAAATGTAGTTTTAAGGCTGATACTTGAACTGGGGAATTTGGGTTGAAAGAGGAAAGAATGTTGGGTAAGGGAGAAAGGTTGAAAGGGAAAAGGAGAAGAGAAGGTGAGAAGCACATTGTAGGGGGAAGTAGGCTATACAGCCATAGAATTTCAGAAAGTGGTAGGAACCAACAACTTCCAGCAATACAACAAGGAAGAACTCTTCTCCCCCCCCCCCCAACCAAAAAAAATAATAAAAATAAAATATTAGAGTACACTTTCAAAGCTGAGGAAATTATGATCACAGATTATAAAAAAGCAGGATGGATTTTTTTGCAGAAGTGTTCATGAAACTTATGTTCTGCTTTAAAAAATGGGTTGAAAATTTGAGGGAATATTTCCTTAAATTTCAAAATTCAGTAAATTTCAACTAATCATAAAAGGCTCTGGAGATGCTCCTGGGCATGACCAGGGTACAAAGAATCTTGAAAACCCTAATTTACTCTCAATCTTCACTGAAAGCTGGTACTGACTTTATTAGGGAATCAACCCAATAGATCCACAATCTGCCACTACAAAATCCTCTAGTATCTCCTCATATGGAATGGGAGAGGAAAACACATTAGTTGTCAATTCTGTGGTTTTCCCTTTTTTGCTGCTGCCTCATGCACACACCCTCCTTTAAGCTTATGTGGCAAACTCTCAGTTATGTTGTACAGTTAATTGACTATGGTAATTTGCAGTATTTCTAAAAATGAGCCAAAAATTGCAAATATAACTAATGCAATTTATCAGGGGACTACCACATGAATATGATGTTCTCTGAAAATGTTTGCCATTGATCATAAAATCTTATGTTAAGAGTCCTGCCAGAGGGATGATTGACAGAAAGTGTTTACCTGACATCAAAAGCTAGGATGAAACACATGGTGGAAATGGAAAAACTTAGGGTGGAAGGAAGTTGCTATCTTGGGTCACATCCTTGCCATAGTTCTATGGAGGTTAATAGAGCCTAGACAGTTGATACCAGTTCAAGATCTTACTCAATATCTCTTAAACCCTATAAAAACAGAGATTTGCTATAGGATAAATTAGAAACTCCATTAAGTAAGTACCTGCCCCTCCTGAAGTACCCCTAAACTGCATGTAAGTACAGTTCTATTCCAACATGTGTTAGAAGCTATGTATGGCTAGTATCCCTCAGTTTCTTCAGCTCCCTTTGCTGCACCATATATGTTTCCAATTCTCCCCCCTTCACATACACACTTTCCAGCTGACCACATATGTGTAGAGCCTTATAAAATTCACAGTCCATTTTGGTTAATTTCATGATCATGGAATTTTAAAATAATACATTTCATTATTTCAGATAAAGGTGCATGGTAATTGTAAGGGTGTCATGTTACTGGGTTGTAATAGGAAACTGCAGGTTATTGCTGCGCCCAGTGTTGTGTGTTTGCTCCAAATTCTGTACAAAGTGGACCGAGTGAGGAGTCTAATGAAAGCTTATGCTATGCTACTTCTATGTATGCTACTCATAAGTACAAAGCCCATATCCATAACTTTCCATCTAAAAATCATACAAGTATATATTTTAAATGTTCACTGAGAGGTGGATAAGCAACTGGTTAAAGGGGAGACTACAGCTGGTCATACTGAAAGGTGAACTGTCAGGTTGGAGGGAGGTTACTAGAGGAGTTCCTTAGGGATCAGTTTTGGGACCAATCTTATTTAATCTTTTTATTACTGACCTCGGTACCAAAAGTGGGAGTGTCCTAATAAAGTTTGCGGATGACACAAAGTTGGGAGGTATTGCCAATTCAGAAAAGGATCGGGATATCATACAGTGGTCGTCCTCTGCCATCCAGCCTGGCAGGAAAGACTCCCCCTTTCTTTTGCACAAATTGTGCAGCACACAGCATGCTGCCACCACGTGTGGAATATTCCTCTTGGAGAGGTCCAGGAGGGTGAGGAGGCATCTAAATCAGGCCTTCAGCCAGCCGAAGGCACCCTCCACCATGATGCGGGTCCTGCTGAGCCTGGCATTAAAGGCTGCCGGGAGGGGTTGAGGTGTCCCATGTATGGCTTCATGAGCCAGGGCTGTAGTGGGTAGGCTGCATCCCACACCAGGCACACAGGCATGTCCACTTCCCCGACCCTGCTGTGGCGGTGGGGGAAGAAGGTCCCGGCATGCAGCCTCTGGCACACGGAGGAGTTGCAGTAAACCTGCACGTCGTGTGCTTTGCCAGACCAGCCCACGTTAATGTCCATGAACTTGCCCCGGTGGTCAGACACAGCCTGCAGGATGACTGAGAAGTATCCCTTCCGGTAGAGGGAGGCCTGGTGGTTCGGGGCATGGATGGGGATGTGGGTCCCATCGATTGCCTCCCCACAGTTGGGGAAGCCCAGGGCGCCAAAGCCCTCGATGACCACCTCCACATCAGTGAGGTGGATGGCTCTGTGGAGCAGCACTCTATTGATGGCCTTGACCACCTGCAGAGGGACACACAAAACTGAGAGTCACTGGGATGCCAGGGTGGCTGATAGTGCTCCTTCCATGCCACTGCCCCGCACCTCCTCCCTAGGAGCAACCCCCGCAATCCTGGCCACCGCGGGCAGTCCATAGTGCAGCTGGGACAGAACAAACCCTCCTTGGGAGGGGACTTGTGCCACCTCCTCCGCTTTTCCCTGGGGCAGCCCATCCCCTCCATGCCCCCTCCAGCCACAGTGGCTGGAGACTGCCATACCTGTATGAGCACTGCTCCGATGGTGGATCTCCCCACACCGAACTGGTTCCCCATGGCTCGGTAGCTATCTGGCATGGAGAGCTTCCAGAGGGCGATGGCCACACACTTCTGGAGGGGAATGGCAGGCCTCATGTTCGTGTCCCGTCACTGCAGAGTAGGGGCAAGCCACTCAAAGAGCTCAAGGAAGGTGTCCTTCTTCATTCTGAAGTTCTGGGTCCATTGTTGGTCTCCACAGCTCTCCAGGATGACGTGGTCCCACCAGTCACTGCTGGTGTCCAGACACCAGATGCAGCGGGGCACGCTGGCATCCAGGTGCTGCTGCTGCTCCTCCTCATCCACCAGGAGGGTCTGGAAGAGGGCCTGGGGGTTGGGCTGCAGCACATGATGCGAGGCAGCCTCCAGCAATTGCTGCCAGGCTGGCAGCAAGACATCCAAAATGAGCACCAGAGTGCCCTGGGGCAGCTCTGGCTCCATGGTGCTGAGTGCTGTGGTGTCCTGAGTCAGGGCAACCAAAGCAGGCAGAAAAAAAAATGCTTTACTTTCCCTCAGCGAGGTAGGCAAGCAAGCAGGGAAAGCAGGTAGGCAAGCAAGCAGGGGGTCCCTTTTAGCACAAGCCTCAGTTAGCCTCAGACAGCAGCCACATAAAGTAACTACTGACCTGGTGCCCTGCTGGAACTGTTTTCAGCTGCCCTTAAATGCGATTCAGTGTCCAATCAGTGTGGACGTGCTATTTTGAAATAGAAAAATGCTATTTCAAAATGCATTTTGTGTGTAGACACGTTATTTCAAAATATCTTATTTCAAATTAACTATTTTGAAATAAGATATTTTGAAATAACGTTGTAGTGTAGACGTACCCTTGGTGATTAAGGTATGTAATGTATCTCGTTAGCAATCTAACTCCCAACCTTTAGTTTCTTTTATTATTTGTTTAATTTTATTTATTTACAATATTTTTATCCTGCCTCTTTATTTAAAATATATGAGGCAGCTTACAAAATTTTAAAAACACAATATAAATATATATAAAAAATTAAAATACAAGTTCCCAGGGGGACATAAAACCTGCTAAGACATCTTTAGAGGAGGGATACACACACACACAGACTCAAAAACCAATAAAAGCACAAGTAAAAAGGTTTATTAATAAACCTTTAGATTGTAGATTCGAAAGAATTGGCACAGCATGCTCTTTAGGGTAAGATCTGAGGTATAATTGATCTGGGAGTATGGCTTGTCCTTTGGGACTGGGAGAATCTGTTTAGAGTTGGTGAGATTTTTTTTTATAATCTCTCAACTGTGTAAAGTGTGGTGCTGGTTGTGGCACAGGTAAATGGTAGGAGGGGACTGAAGTGGTGACTACTGATGCATAGCAGAGATAATGCTGGGGTGTGTAAGAGGTTTTGCTTGTGAGACTTCTTGAAGGCTAGGGCGGCAGCTGAAGTGCTCTGTGTGACTGGTTTGGTGCCTTATAGGGAAGGACCCCAGTCTTAGGCTGTAAGTAACCCAGGTTCTGAGCAATTTGCCCTGATTTGACCCTCTCAGCGGTGCCCAGACCAACCTAGTACATTACAAAGGGTCCTGACCCAAAATGGAGTTGTGGGGAGGATGTTACAAGATGATCATGGAGGGAGGGAGGGCTGCAGTAGTGTTATTCTTACTTCTGCAGTACTGCTAACTGTGATGCTGCCTTTAGAGCTGGACAACTGGAGAGCAGTGGCTGCTGGCCAGGAATTGACCCCTGAAAGCAGAAACACCACCAGCAGCATGGTATGATATTTCCACCCTTACTTCTGTGCAGCTAATGGCAGTGTGCTGCCTTCAGAGATGGGCACCCAACAAATAGCTGCTCTCTAGCACCAAGTCTGAAGTCAGCACAGAAGTAAAGGTGGCAAAGATCCCCTTAAAGTAACCTTAGTCAGAACCCCAATGTGAGAAATGCTTTGTGCCCCATTAACTCTATATAGTATAGGGTAAAAACACATAAAATATCTGATTTCATGAGGGGAGATTAGATTTCACAGTCTGTGATGTGTTTTTCATAGCTGTAAACTTGGTGAGGTCCTACATATATTTAAAACAATAAATGATTTCAGAAAATATTTTTTTTATAATTATGAACAAGGAACTTCCTCTTTCTCTCATTTAGTGAAGAGTTTCTGGAATATCTTCCTGTCTTGCCTTTCTACTGCAAATTTAAAGAAATTACACAAGGTTCACCACACATTCAAATTTAGTCATCTTCTGGCCATCATTTGCTTGCATCATCCAATTAGAAAGGTGTGGTAGCTAAGACATGGTGGCCTGCCATGCATAATTAACATAGAGAAAGTGGCCTCGTTCCTGGGAGAAAAGACTTAGGTATGTAAACAGATCATTAGGCAGAAGACAGAACACTTATGCTAAAGAAAGTAAGTAAAAAGATCAGTAGGTGAAAAAGAAAGACTCTGAACCAGTTCAGAGGGAGAACACCAAGAAAACCATTTTCCAACAATGGACAAGATAAGGGCACATTGACACAGCAGGGCAAAAGTCGAATTAAGCTCTTAAAATGAGGATTACAGGAGTCAGAATAGTAAATCCTCCAGCTTGCCATTATTTTGACATTATGTGGAAATAACAGCTTGTTGTGTAGACGTGCACTATGTTATTTCGGAATAATGTCAGACTTAGCCTAAGGGAATCCATCAGGTGCACCCTGCCACTGCATAGTGTTAGATTGTTCTCAAGACAGTTATTTCCAGTGGGAGGGACTTGAGGGGGTCACATAATCCTCCCCAAATACTATGGGGGTGGGGAAAGGCCAGCAGTTGCTAGGGCAAGAGCCAGAAGGGAAGAAGCAGTGCCAGAGCATCTCCTCTTCTGGCCATGCTGCCCGTCTGATGCACTCGCTACCTAGTGCAATGCAACACAACAGGACAGAACTCCTGCCAGGAAAGGTGCTGAAATGGGGAAGTGGCTCGGAGGGGGAGAGGAAAACTGCTTCTTACTGTTATTTTCATTTTATAAGCAGCAACAAAAGTGAAAGACGAGGAACAATATATTTCCTGAATTCCCCCTTGTGAACAGAACATGGAATATACACAGACTGGGAATTGCAGCAAAATTATCAAACATGAAGATGACAGCAAATTGGTCATTTAAAAAAATATTTTGGTGTAAATGGAAATTTATTCACCTTATTTGCATAGCCATATAATTGCATTATATGTATGGCCCCGAATATATTTTAAAAATCACTGAAAGGAGAAGAAGAAATAATAGATCTTACATTATGTTTCATAATATAAGAGTTGTTTAAAAGTTTAGTGATCATTAAAATTCAAACCCTTATGGCTATAAAGTAAATGTATTGCTTTTTCACTATAACAACTGGTGCATATTTTATCTAAAGTAGTGCTAATATGTGTGCCACATCAAAGTAATTGTTAAAATCAAACTTTAGACTTGTGTTTAACTATAAATTTAACTCCAGAATCCCATAAAAGACACTTATTTTGGATAAATAAAGCAAAAAGCATTTATATAGATACACTAATAGAAGACTAACATTTGAAATTATTGATATTTAATCAGTATTTAAATAATGTGCATTCCACACTGAATGATCATAGATTCATAAAATCATAGAACTGGAAAGGACCTCAGGATGTCATTGTATCCAGTCCCCTGCCCTCAACAGCAGGACCAAGCACTGTCTAGATCAGGGCTACTCAACTTTGGAAGACCCAGGGGAAACGATACTCACAGCACATGCCGAGGGCTGCAATTTAAGTGTGGTTGCATATACATGCAAATATATATGCAAATATATGCAAATAGCTTCTTGCACACTGACGGACATGAATACAAAGATTAGGGTAAGACTATACAACACACAGGCCCCATTTAAGTCAGTTTTCCTGATATTAATAAAATGAAATATTTACCCGATTTCCACCCATATGGCAGCACTTTTAATGAGCAATGACAGTTCAGGAATTTAACTACTAAAACACATATCAACAGATGACCATTATATTGACTACTTATTTGTTTTGGCTCCCACCCACGGGCTGCATGTTGAGCTCCATGTAAACCCAAATCGCACCGTGGGCCGCAAACAAATGGGTTGCGGGCCACATTCAGCCCATGAGCCGCGTGTTGAATAGCCCTGGTCTGGATCATCCCTGACAGGTGTCTCTCTAACCTGCTCTTAAATATCTCCAGTGGTGGAGATTCCACAACCCCCATAGGCAATATATTCCAATGTTTAACAACCCTGACAAGAAGTTTTTCCTAATGTCCAACCTAAACTTCCCTTGCTGCAATTTAAGCCCATTGCTTCTGGGCCTATCCTCAGAGATTAAGGAGAACAATTTTTCTCCCTCCTCCTTGTAACACCATTTTAGATACTTGAAAACCACTATCATGTCCCCTTTCAGTCTTCTCTTTTCTAAACTAAACAAAACAAGCCCAGTTCTTTCAGCCTTCCCTCATAAGTTATGTTCTCTAGACCTTTAATCATTCTTGTTGCTCTTCTCTGGATCTTCTCCAATTTTTCCACATCTTTCTTGAAATGTCATGCCCAGAACTGGACACAATCCTCCAATTGAGGCCTAATCAGCACAGAGTAGATTGGAAGAATGATTTCTCGTGTCTTGCTCACAACACTCCTATTAATGCATTCCAGAATCATGTTTGCCTTTTTTGCAGCAATGTTACACTGTTGACTCATGTTGAACTTGTGGTTCATTATGACCCCTAAATCCCTTTCTGCAATACTCCTTCCTAGACAATCACTTCCCATTCTGTATGTGTGAAACTGATTGTTCCTTCCTAAGTGGGGTTCTTTGCATTTCTCATTACTAAATATCATCCTGTTTACCTCAGTCCATTTCTCTAGTTTGTCCCTATCATTTTGAATTATGACCCTATCCTCCAAAGCACTTGCAACCCTTCCCAGCTTGGTATCATCTACAAACTTAATAATCATACTTTCTATGCCATCATCTAAATCATTGATAAAGGTATTAAACAGAACTGGTCCCAAAACAGACCCCTGCACAACCCCAGTTGTTATGCCCTTTCAGCACAATTGTGAACCATTAATACCTACTTTCTGAGAATGGTTGTCCAGCCAGTTATGCACCCACCTTATAGTAGCCCCATCTAAGTTGTATTTTCCTAGTTTATTGATAAGAAGGTCATGCGAGACCACATCAAATGCCTTACTAAAGTCTAGGTATACCACGTCTACTGCTTCCCCTTATCCACAAGGCTTGACATCAACAAAAGCTATCAGATTGGTATGACATGTTTTGTTCTTTACAAATCCATGCTGGCTGTTACCTAGCACCTTATTATCTTCCAGATGTTTGCAGATGGATTCCTTAATTACTTGTTCTATTATCTTCTCCGGCACAGAAGTTAAACTGACTGATCTGTAGTTTCCTGGGTTGTTCTTTTTTCCTTTTTTATAGATGATCATTATATTTGCCCTTGTCGAGTCTTCTGGAATCTCTCCTGACTTCCATGATTTTTCAAAGATGATAGCTAAAGGCTCTGATACCTCCTCTATCAGGTGCAGGCCAACTTTGATAAAGCTTCTAATAGGCCACTCTGGTTTGTTCATCTAAAGGCTCCATAACCATGGAGCCTCATGGCTCCAATTTGCTGTTTAAAGCCAAGGGAAGCCATGGGAAGTGATGGCCCTGAAATGTTAGAAAAATTAAATTTAAAAAACAATGTTAAGGAAGTCTGCTATAGATTGGTGTACTATTTGTCACTGATAATAATATAGCAACATTGAGCAAAAACAAATATAAGTCTTATAATAAAAGAATATACCCTCTTTGTTCTCTGTTTACCTAACAATAGTTTTTTGTTATGGTATAAATGAAATGAAGTATGTGATGATCACCAAGTATTGTATATGTGCTCTAGTTCAATGTGCTCAGAAGAGGTAGCAATCATCAAATAATATCTCTACTTATGGCTGTAATATATAGACAGAACTGGGAGAGATAAGAACTACTGTAACAGGATATATTCTACATTTCATGCAAATACTGCACAAGTTGGTGGGGTAAGCACTGGAAATGCCCACTGCTCCCACTCTTGCATCTCCTGGGAAAGAGGAAATGTCTGATGCCGTCACAGCTGGTCTTAGGAGAAGGGGGCTCCCTCTTGCTTTTATATATGTGGAAAAAAGAGGGATTCATATTGACATTCCTGCCAACTCTGTCACAGAAACCAATATGATGGGTTTGGTGGGATTTCTTTGTGCTTGTTAATTATTAAAGGAATTTTTATTTTATCCAATAAAAACATGTCTTTGCTTCTCTCCAGCAGTATGCTGGCAGTATCAATACCAATAAAGACGTCTCACTCCCGTCTAGTCTAGTCAGGTTTGTATATTATCCTGAAATCTTAAACTTCATGAGAAACCAGTGTAGAGAGAGTAGAGAATAGGTCTGATGTGATTATGGAACTTTACCTTGCTGAGGAGATGTGCTGCACATTATAAGGTTCAAATAAAAAAACCTTTTTTTTTTTTACTAACACTAAGCTCTTCATTAAACAGCAGCAAAGAAAAAGGTCTGTGGTACAGCACTTAGACTGCAGTTACCAAGTGTGTTTACCTAGTCTCGCTCACAGTATCTGAAGTCCAAATAAACTCTTTAGATTCATAAAAAGGTCACAACTCTTGTTAAAAATGCATAATCCTATAGGCAGCAATGAATAAACATTATCCCAATGTCATGTAAAATTATAATCTAGGACAAATGTGGCTAGTCATAACTTGTGCCCTAAAAAGAATGAAAAACAAACGTGAAAAAATGGGACTCTGCCAGAGACCACCAAGACATCAACAATAAATCAAAAATTGGATCAATTGTCAAGGAATTTAGAGCCACAGGAAATTGTGTTTATAGATGTTTGTAGCTTTACCTTACCCCTTTTCCAGCCCCTTCCCCCTCCTATTTTCCCTTATTCTGTTACATTTAAAAATCTGAGCAATAATTTTACTGTAAGTATAAAGAGTCATATTGGACATTATTATCCCTTACATGCAAATAAATAGACATAAGCATAGGTGTGCATCGACATAAGAATATAAAAACGGCCATACTGGGCCAGACCATCCCACTATCCTGTCTGATGACAGTGGCCCAATGCCAGATGCCCCAGAGGGAGTGAACACAACAGATAATCATCACGTGGTCAAGATAATTAAGACCAAAGCAGATTATGAAGAGCTTCAAAAAGATCTCACCAAACTAAGTGATTGGGCAACAAAATAGCAAATAAAATTTAATATTGATAAGTGTTGATAAATGTTGACAAGTTTTTGGCTAGCTGTTCTTCAGACTCTGTTTTGGCTTTTCTTATTATATTTTTACATGTAATTTGACAGAGTTTATTCTCCTATCCATTTTCATTACTAGGATTTGACTTCCACTTCTTAAAATATGTCTTCTCACTGTTCTTTTACTTGGTTGTTAAAGTATTAATAGTTTACTATTCCTAAGAGTCTTTTAGAAGAGTCTATTGTGGTATTTTTCCCTATAACCAGTTTTTCGAGATTACATCCAAGAACTCTGCAAAGCCCATTGCCATGAAGAACAGCACCACGCTTTTTAAAATTTAAATATATAACCAGAAAGGGAAAACAGCTAATATGTTCATACATCTAGCAACTTGAACCCCAGGCCCAGCTCTCACAGAAATCAGTAGCAATATTTCCACTGACTTTACAGTGTAAGATGGATTAAGGTTTGATTCCACAAATAAAATGTATAGTTCAAGAGTTGTAAACAAGAAGGGTTTAGCAAAAAATGAAATTTCTGTCTCCTAGGAAACTCTAACATTTCAATATTTGTTTTCAGCCCAAACTGAGATGAAAGTAGATATCACAAAAATATTTCAAGGAATAAACATTTCTAAAATTTTCATTTTGGAAATATCTAAATGAAATTAGAAGGGAAATGGAGTTTAATGTTTTCTTGAACTGATCTGAAACAAACAATTTTGGATCCAAGAAGATGAAATTTAGTGATGAATCATGGTCACATGCTATCTGAGAAATGTTGTGCATATGCTAAGAGGAAGAAGGTAAAATAATGAAATATTCCAGTTTGAGTTGGAACTGCCCCAAAAGAAAATACAATATTTCTCTTCCATTTTCCTAATAGGAAATACAACATTTGTTGGTAAATCAAAGTGTTCCCATGGAAAATTTTGCTATTGCAGAAACTACATTTTCCATTTCAAAATCATTCTGAGGGAAAATTCAAAATCAGCTCAACTAACAGAAGAAATTAAAAAAGATTAATGATTAATCTGGGATCTTACTGTTCCATCAGGAATTTAAATTAACAAAGTATCAAAGTGATTCAGTTGTCTGCTTTCATTACAGTTATCTAGAGTACTCCTCAAGTTTACAATCAAATCTTAAAATCAAAACCACAGTTTACTAGAAATTAGTGAAGAGGGTCTGGTTACATCATGCAGAAAGAAACAGAAGTTTTTGCAACAATTGTGCTTGTTAGGAGCTAAATAGTTTGGTAGATAAGGATTGTCAATCATCTGAGAGATATGTAAAGGTATGAATAAATATCTCCACATTTTTTCTGTTGAGATCAAAACATAAATTTAGTTCCCCTTTTATCTTAAGATTCTTCTAATGAATTAAGCAGTTAAAGTAGCATTATCAGGAAGAAGCACTTCTCAGCAGGCATATAGTACCAGCAAAAATACCTTGGTTTTCCCAGGATTGTGTTTCATAAAATGTATGGTGTCCAATAGAAAGTATCCAAAAAAGCAATTTGATAGAAATGAAAAAAGAACTTTGATGACCAGCAAGCCATGCAGACTTGGATGTTAATGTAATTCCAGTAAAAAAAGCATTAGACTCATTAGAATTATAGGAAGAGTAACTGAAAAACTAGCAATTTAAAATTGATTTATTTTATACCTCACAATGCAAATTGCTGAATCGGACAAACTCATGTATGGAGATAAATGTGACCACAATAGAACTGAAAGAAGACAAAGTGCTCAGAAATGTACTCATTTGGAAAAGGTTTGCCTAATAAACAAGGTCAAATGCTGCAAAAATGATAATTAAGATCAGAAAACATATACCAGAGATTAAGCAGTGATTAGGTGATAAAAAAAAAAACTGTACAAAATTGTTCCTACTTTTAAATGCCCTGGTCTAAATATATCCCTAGTGCAACTCTGCTAACAACTAATGGAGTTACATTAGGAACAAATGTAGGTCTTTGTTAGATCAAGGCAACCTTTTCCAGAAATTTATATGGGACAAGAACTTTGGAGAAAATGAGATTAGACAGCAGTCAATGACATTCTTTATACTGAGGAAGCACTTCTTTAGCATTATGTTGAGAAGGGCAAGCTTTAAATCTCAAGTCATAGTGCTCTATCCTTTTAAAATCAACAGACTAGTGATAAGAAAATCTTAAATGGTCAAGGAGGTCATCTATAAGTGTGAACGTCTATAAGTGTGAATGTCTAAGATTCTGCAGTGTGAAAACACTACAATAGATAATGTGTACAACACACATTAGTTACTTCTGTTTAGCTATTTACCCATGCCTTCTTTCCCATAGATTTGTTGAATTTTAGTTCCTAAATGAAAGTGCAGACTGAAGAATTCTCAGACATTTATTCATTTTAGTAGTTAAAATAGAATTACATGACAAAATAAAGGTTATAATGTTTGCCATGCTTGTGTAAATCATTGAATTTTCTCACAAAAGAAGAATGGTCTCATGGGTAGGGCATTTTCCTAGGAATTGGGAAAACTGGATTCATTCTGTTCTTCCACAAACCTGTGTGACCATGGCAAGTTATTTAACTTGTATGTACCTAAATTCCTATCTATAACATACACAATAGTACTTCCCTACCTCAGAGGAGTTTTATGAGTAGAAGTACCTTACAGATTGTGAGGTGCTCAGCTACTACAATTTTAGGCAACATAGACAGTTATTAAGAAATCTTAGTTGAGAACTCAACAAATCTGTCTCAGCATAAAGTAATATGATTTATTCCATACTATTCCTCAGAAGTGATTTTAGTTCCAGTATGAAATTGTGGATTCTAACTATACTTCATATGGACATGGAAGTAATGAGACATAGAAATAATTATATGGCTAATTGGAGAGGACATGACTTCAAAAAATAGTAGCTCACTGGGAGAACCCTTAAACAAGTGGCAGGGTTGTGTCAGTGCAGTTCTCAATGGACACAGTGGTCCCTAATTTTATAATAAGTCTCAGGCTGAATATAGCCATATTCTATGTGAATTCTCAGTCTTGCCAGGGCACCATAATTGGAAGCAAGATTCTTGATCCACTTCTCTTTTCCACAGGAGAGGTAGGAGAGGTAAGAAGCTATGTGAGACATATGGGCAACCTCCTCAGTATTCATTACTGTGCTCAGCTCTAATGCCCAGGGAGCCTATTTGGGGTACAGGAATCTCAACTCCACTTCTTTCTAACCCAACTTCACTGTAACTGGCCAAAGCTGTGATAATTGTAACATAATTCCTGCTACCCCCAACTAGACCTCCTTGGAAGAGGAATGGAAGATGAAAAAAATGCCTCCTTGGGGTAAAATCCTTTCCAGACCCTCAAACTAATAATCACTATTACCCTAACAACCAGAGATTCAGCAATAGGGTAAAAGGAAAAAAGGGTGGGGCTAACACAGGGATTCCACAATGGCTACTCCACTGAGACAGCAATCTCTAACACTCTTCCACCTGCAAATGGAGGAAATCACCCAGCCCCGGAATCACTCTCAATACCCACAGGCAGTAAAAATCCTCAGAACCTGGACTCATATGCAACATGTAACTCCCCATCCCTCCCCATTATACAATGTGAGGAAAGAAGGCGGAAGAAAGCCTGAAAGCAAAATGGTTAGAGTGGGAGGAAAAGAGAGGATGCACATAAAACATTGTCTCAGCTGCTCCCATTTGAGCTTCTTCCTTGATCCCAGGCATACATGCTATCTACACCTTTTCTTGCTTAGTGAGCCCCCCATCTCAATAGCAAGATGAGAATTTTTATCAGTTATATGATATGAGACTGTCAGTAACAGTTCAACTTAAAAGTAATTCTAAAGTTAGTAAAGCAGGCATGCAAACAAGTATAGGTTGAACCTCTCTAGTCCATCACTCTCTGGTCCAGCAACATCTATAGTCCGGCATGATTTTAGTTAGCCGGATATTCACTTATCATGGGTGTGACCAAGTTTCCCATGGTCTCATAAAGTATATATACAGCCACCAGTCCTGGTTCTCAGTGTTCTCACAAAACACTGTGCTGTTATTTAGCTCTAATTTACCCCTAAATGTCCTCTAAGAGCCTAGTAAGCAGTGGAAGTGTTGGTGATGCTGCTATGCAATATTGACCTCCCATGGTCTAGCAAATTCTCAGTTTTGGCACCAATCAGGTCTCGATGGTGGTGGACTAGAGAGGTTCAACCTGTACTTAAAATCAGATTTGTCCTGCCAGGAAATGATCATTTATAACCAAGCCTGTTACTTTCTCTCTCATGCAGTGTACACACCTCTCTCCCCTAGCATGGTTTCAATTATTCTAAAATTTTCTAGTTTTCTAAAAGCTGTAACTACAAATAATTTAAAATTTCTAATGTTAGTTTACTGTAAAGTGGTATGTTAGACTTACAAATGGCAAACTGCCTATCTTAGAACTCACCCATTCAAGCTTTTATCTTGTAAAACAGTTGTATATTAAATTGGTTATGTTGAACTATTGTAATAAAATTTCCATTCTCCACCCCCTTAAACACTTTCTCAGTAAAGATTCTTCAAAAATATCTAGGCAGAAATTTGTTAATGAACACATACAGCAAGAGTAAAGAACCATTTTTGGTCAGGGGCTGCTGACCCACAGAAAAATCAGTGGGGGTTGAGGGGCTATGGAGAGACGGCATGGGAGGGCTGGAGTATCAGTGTGGGCTCCCCAATGCTGAGGGAGGCCCTAAGCCTCAAGAGCCACATCCAGATAACCAAGGGCCGCGGGGCCCCAGGCAACCCAGGGGTTGTTCCACCCCTAACATGCAGGTTTATAATTCAGGTTTATCATCCTCAAAAAATTAAAATAGAATAGCCAAATCATTGCTTGGGTAAAGGAAATACATAGCAAAATATTTTATATTTATCAACTGAAACTGCTGTATAGATTAATTATCCATATGTATATGTTTCTTGGCCAGGTAGAAAGTACAAATTGTTTTAATTCTGGGTTATTTTCTAAGTCTTCTTCCATTATCATGACAGTCTTTAAACAGAGACTTAAAGGACATATAGTTCATTAGAGTTAGTTGCTTAGATATGGCCTGAATGGCCAGCTGTCATCATGCATGAAGTTATTCATCCAGATTGTTTCATTATGTAGGAAGTGATTTGTTGAAGGAATCAAATTTCTTTCATTAGGTTCTTACAGGGAGTCTATTGAATCATTTCCTTTTAAAAATTAATGTGGACTAATCAGTATATAATCCTTATTTCATTAACAAAGAAATAAAATGTTCCACTCAGAATATAACTTGGGTATCATTCATTATCTTTTTGTAATCTGAGATACTTCTGTTATGGTTTCATGTTTGTACTTACATATTAGTTTTGGTTGTATTCCTAGAACCTAAGATCATTGGAAAACATATTAATGAAAATATTTGGGGATATTCCACTTTTGTTTTTGAAAATGGCTGGACATTGTGGGATAGTCTTCCATATTTTTCTGGTATCTCCTGTATTGGCATCAACACTCTTTCTCTACAAAGTTTTTATAAGGACCCTTTTATACCATGTGGTATCATTTTCATTGTTAAAGGAAATTTTAGAAGTGTAGAATTCAGACAGCCTCTTTGCCTGAGAGAATTTGAGTCTTGCTTTCCGTTTGATTTTTTATATTCTTACTAATATAAATGAACTAAGGACTCCTTACTAATATGTGTAAACAAAGGACAAAGACACTGTGTATGTAGCCAGATGGGAATATTATTATAATGGGAACAGATAAGAACAGTTAAAGTATTATTAAGCATGATGAGAATATAATATACAAGCACACACTTGAACACTGCCTTAATTCCTATAGCAAGGCAAAGTCAACCAAGCAAACTGGAGATGCAAAGTGGAATTAGTAGGAAGATATAATATACTAAAAGGCCAAAGTAATGCCTCTCCTTGACCTCAGCACAACCTCAGAGTCCTCACACCTTTCATGAGTAAAAAAGAGGTGGGATGAAAACCCCAGACTCATGAAAAAACTTAATATGACCATAATTTTTAAGGGGTGAGACCAAGGTCATGCATTTCAGGTATTATTATGACTGTTAAGGAAGGGAGGACTGGTAAGACTTTGTGATATCAGAGTCAGGGTACACATGCTTGCTGAAAATTAATCCCAATAAACATTGCATTTCCTGCACTTCAGACTTCTGGTCTTCCGCTTTGTGTCTGTGTGACAAGAACCTGGGAGAGGGTGAAAGAAAAGCCCTCTGACATTCCTGCCTAACTTTACACATCATGGTGTTCCTATTCAGATTGCAGTTTCTCTGTCAGCAAGTTTAATTATTTGCAGAAATATCCTTTTTGAAGTTTTATAGTCTTTTTGTAGCCTCTCTCCACGTACTTTAATATTTTCATAAACTTGTTTAATCAATCCATTATACAGCAATATTGAGTCACTTAAATTGTCCAGTTCAATGGCAACAAGATGAAACAGCTGTGTAAATCTACTCCCCTTATATAAATATCTTTTTATTCTTTCTACAGTTATGTTTGGAGTCACCTCTGCATGCTTCTGAGCTATACATCTTGTACTCCTAATCAAGCAGTTAACAAGTTTTGTGGCCATTCAATTATGACACACTTTGACTGTATTTGCCTTGTAGACTTTCAATTCACATTGAACATTTAATTTATATGTTGAATAACCAATCTGGTCTTTGACATAACACAACTTTGATACCATAGTTCATTATCTGGTAGGTATGTTTATTAATCATTATTCTTAATTCAAATAAAAGAACATTATCCTGACACACTGTGACTATGGTATCCTAGCAACAAAGCTTATTCTCACTGACTCTTGTCACTTGAAGAGCTTTGTGTCCAGAATGCTTTACAAAGTTGTTTATTTTTAAATCATTCTATTTTTATATAGCTTTTATATAGCTAGCAAAGGATTAAGTCTGAGACGTTATATCTATATTTATATATGGGTTTGTTTAGGTGACAGTATAAAATGAAGACTCATGAACTACAGTAATTTTAAACCAGCAGAGTTTAAATTTCAAAATAAACCAGGCTTAAAGAAGACAAAAAAGAAATTACTTTTTCATAAGTAGTGCACACGCTGTGTATGATAGGTAGGGTAAACTTTCACAGACTTAGAACTCATCTTCCATCATCTATTTCAAACACTTCTAATGAGGGGTACATACAATGGTATCAGTAAAATTAAAAAAAAATTGAATCTTACACTAAAAAATTAAACCAACCCCAATGTAGTTTAGATTTGAGGAAAAAATACTTAATACTTTATTGTTTTATTCTGAGTTTAAACAGGCTACAGTTTTTCCTAATTTAGCCTGGGATTGGGAATACCAGGATACTGGAAAAAAGATTATTCAGCAATGAAAACTGCTAAATCAATATGATTAATATTGTAATTAAACATGGATTTTATTAATAATGTTCTGTAATGTTATGTATGTCAATGAACTATGGAACTGATCTCCAGATACAGCTAACAGACATTATTGGTCCATTGTAGACATATATTCCTTAACAGACTTTGTGAGGAGTGAACCCAAAGTGAATTTAATGGAGAATATCACGATAAAATTTTAGAAAGGATTGTAAGACTAAATAATTCATCCTTCCTTTTGCTGATGCACCATTAAGTCTCTAGGTTGAACAAAGGCCTCACAGCATGCAAATTTGCTGACAAGTTCTGTAATTTAAATGCTGAATTGAAATAAGGCATTTCTGAGAGAAGCAAATGGGAAAAAAGGTGCCTCTCGTCAGGCTGAATTATTTGTTGATGAGGTGTAAATGAGCAACTGGCCAGTCCTCTGAGAAAATAATGGTGGCATATCCAGTCACCTTTGGAACATTTGGCTGATATCATAACCCATGAGATTTCCACTAATGATATAATACTTCAAGATATAGTTGATTGTCATGTAGGTTTAAAGTGCCACCCTTATAGTTTTCAAGTGAAAGAAGTGAAAGAGGCTTAAATTCTGGAGAGAGAGTATTTAATGTGAGAATCTGTGAAGGATTTGATTATAACTTACCACTGCTTCATGAACAGGACATACCCTCTCATTTGTATTGGCAAAGCAGGATGCTAATATTAAGATATTAAACTGTCCGGGGTATAACAATCTTCAGGTGTGTTAAAAGTGACAGAGTGAGTTTATATGATAAAATACAGAATTTTTTTTTAGAAACAGTGGTAGTTCAGAGCAATTCAAATCAGACTAGATGCAAGAAAGGAAAAGGGATGAGATCCCCTCTCTGCCCATTGATTTAAGTAAGGGAAGAATTTTGTTAAAACCAATTTAAGAATAATACAGCCCCAAGAATTGTAAAAAATGTACCCAATCCCTTTAAGGTATGAATAAGCAGCTACCAGATGTGTCAAATTTAGAGCAATTCAAGTCATTTCACTGTTTTGACTTATTTGGTACTGCTGGTGGCTGTAGAGCATTTGGAACTCTATTCAAGTAACCCTTGACTAATACACATGAACACAGCAAAGTCATCTGCATGGGAATCCTCCTGGACTATAATGTTCATTCCAATATCTTGCAATAAAATGCAATCAGTTGTTTTACAAAATGGTAAATGAAAAATATTTAAATTCTGTGAAAGAGAATAGCTAGGACATTATGCAGAAATTAAGAACATTTAAATTAAATCAAGAGATCTCAGTGATGTAATATAATGCAAGAATTGGCCAAAAATGGATCTGGAGTTTTATGAAACTATTACAGCTTGTTGGGAAAGGTGCTTTGTTTACTACTTTTTTTAAGAGAGATAAATCTCAAGACTTTACAGCAGCAGTGGGGAACCTAAGGCCTGGGAGCTGGATATGGTCCCCAGCTTGCCTGGATCCGGCCCCCGAGGCTCAAGTCCCCCCTCCCAGGACTGGGAAGCCTGCACTAGCACTTCAGTCCCCTTCCCCCCCCCCATTTCCCTGCGTGGCTGGAGCACACAAAATCTACTAGCCTGGGCCTCCCTAAGCTCTGGCGTGCAAGGGAGAGTATCTTTTTCCTTCTTGGTCAGGGGCCACATCAGTAAGGGGTTTTTTCTTCTCATTTGTGTGTGAACCCCATCTGATTTTTTTGTGGGTCAGCGGCCCCTGATCCGAAACAAGGTTCCCTAACCCTGCTTTATAGCCTGGTGGTCAGGCTATAACCTCCTTTTTTGAGGAAGAGCGGCTTTTCGACAAAGGGGGCGGTTCGCCAAAAAAGCCGCGTCTTAATTACTTTCACTTTCGAAAGCTCTGCTTTCGAAAGTGCGATCAGAAGAAGATATGCAAATTCCCGTGGTCTAGATGAGCCCTTTCTGTCCATCACATTTTGATTAAATCTGGTTTTGTAAAAATGTTCAAAAGGTTTTCATTTTGTTCCAGTGCAAAGTGAAAACAAATGTCAAAATCCTCCAACGTTTCCATATAATAAATAGTGCTTAACGCTAAGCACTAATTGCTTTGCTTCAGTAGGGATCTAGTGCTCTGGGGTGAGTGAAATGTGTCAATGCAAATAAGCCATATGATTTTAGTGTCAAAATATTAAGAAATGCATTCGAATGTATGAAGTTTGAGTCCCTGAGATCTATTTAAAGCACATTGTGATTAAACACAATCAATTTTCTCCACAAAAATGTTCTTTGTGTGTCGCCTTGCTTATTCTCCACCACCTATTATACAGCAATGAATTTCATCTATTGGGCAGCATCCTGCAATTACTAATCGTAATCAAGTTTTTTGTAACTGTGTGAGGAATAAGATTTGCATTAAGACAGATGATTTTGCATATTGTACATTCCTATATGACTCCATCTGATGTCTATTAATAAAGCAAGAATACTACTTTTTAGTTACATTTATGGGAAAGTTACACAATATAATATCCATGTCATATAAAGAGATTGAAAGATGGGGTATTATCACTTTCTTTAAACACTGGGGAATTGAATAAACACTTAGACAGTAGATCAAGAAATAAAATTAATATAACAAATTATTTTTAAAAAAATCCAATAAAATTAGTATTTTGTGTTCAATGACCCCTAAATGAAGTGATGCATAATTGTGAAAAACAGTTATATGCTATAGATTTCAGTCTGTCACCTTGACAAATCTACTATTGATAAGTGACATTTTGGCACCTTTCCACTGAAAAATAACTAAGAAACTGAAGAAAAACAACTTCATGCAAACACTGCTAATTGAGAGAAGCTAGTCAGAGTCAGTGTGGTGAGGCAATTTGCAGTACAACAAAGGAAGGAAAATATGTTTATCTTAAAAGGGTAGTTGTCAGCTGTCATATTCTTTTTGTCTAAAATTCATTTTAAATACCAAGCATTCTGAAATGTCATTTGCTTTAATACATCAGAAGCTTTAAAGAACAATAACACTAGCTTTCATAGTCACAGCTGGGGGCATTAAATCTAGCTAATTTTTATGATTTAAAAATGTAGTTCTCAGTAAACTAGCTAAACATTTTTAGAATGAGCATTTAACTTCCAGCAGTTAGCAATGGGATTTAGAATAATTGAGTGTAGATTTTTATTATAATTTTACCCATCATAATTAATCTGGCAGGTCATATTCTTTGTTTATTTATTGTTTTATTTTCCATTTTTCTCTTCCTGCTCACTCTGGCTCCCTAATTCTGGTGTGACAAGGATAGGCAGTTACTTCTAGCTAATTCCATTGTTGCTATGCGGATTATGCAGCTGATGTGGTTGCTATGAAAAGGGCATTGATTTGTTTCACAGGTTACAGAACAAGAATAGCTGGGCTTGAAAATAAACCCAGTTTTCCCTTCAGTCTTCACATATAGTCACTGTCTTTCAGGTTGAATGATTTTATGGTGAATTTTGCAATATTTTGTGTTTTTCACAAGATTTAGCTTCAGGATTCATGTGAAAGAAATAAGTCTTACAGAAAAGTTGAAACTCATAAACTCTAAGGCTCAAATATCAGAAGGCTCCAAAAATAACTATTTTGCAAAAAATTATGATTTTAAGTCAATCATAAAAAATTATGATTTTTAAGTGTTGTGATATTTGGGAGCCTGATTCAACATTTTGAATGCTTGGGGATTGGCAATAATATAGCACTGCAATACAGGCTGAACCTCTCTAGTCTGGCAATCTTTTTTCCAGCAACATCCTTGTTCCAGCATGATTTTAGTTCACTTATCGTGGGTGTGGCCAAATTTCCCATGGTCCCATAATGTTTCTTTACAGCCACCAGTCCTGGCTTTCAGTGTTCTGGACTGTTATTTAGCTCTAATTTATCCCTAAATGTCTTTGAAGAGCCCAGTACTCAGTGAAGTCTTGATAATGCTGCTAGGCAATATTGATCTCCCATGGTTCAACAAATTATCTGGTTCAGCATTGATCAGGTCCTGACGATGCCAGACTAGAGAGGTTCAACCTGTACTAACACTGAATGCTCAGGAGAAAACAAAAACATAGCTAAGAGTATTGTAAAATGGAGGAAAGTTCTTCCTAAACCTAGGTGGAGCTTATTTTATACCTTGGATATTATAGTTGTTCTCCTAGTTCGTGTAATAATTAATGTTGATGTTCAGAAGGAGAGCTGATTTTATCCTAAATTATATAAGACTTTAGCCACAGCCTTACACAGGGAGCAGTATGGAGATATAATATATTAGTGTGAGTGCTATAGGGTAGTGTGCCACTAAGGGGTGCCATTAGGTAAATTCTCTTTATGATCCAACAGTTTGTGGTAAAGAGAAGAGGCAAGGGACAGATTAAAGAATCCAGATTATGTAATCCAGCCATATGGAATTGTGCAATTTTTAAGTGGCCTATTACAATAATGAGCATAGTATAAATATCTTGATGGACTGATAATAGCTGGTGAATGATTGATAGATAGATGTTTGAGACTGAACCATTTTGGGTTTGCCGATGGATATCTTCCAAAATTGTGATAAATGCTGATTGCTTTAAATAAACATGATAATCTGGTTCTTATAATTTAGGTCATGTCCATGTGTGCATTTCACATATTTACTAGCAGCATGACAAGGAACAGATTAGTTTCTAACATGTTTATTCGATCAGACTATTGCGCTTTGTCCCCATACTGGAATTCTTCTTTCTTCTAGATCTCCATTGTGAGAGAAATATGGCTTTGCTCAAAGAAAATGGTGTTCTGTTTTGTAGCCACTTTTCATTTCCAAAGGGCTGTACTGTCCTTGTTTCAAAAGACAGATTGCTGGTGCAATCCTGACTCTGAATATTTTGTACCATTATATGAGAATCAATCATGGAGCTGAACACTTGACCATGTCTTCTTGTTCTTATGATCAATTTTAGCAGAATAATTATATGGGCTAAAATCATGTGAGCAATATTAGAACAATAATGATTGCATTCCCTGTATTATGAAATCTGTTAAGACAAATCTGAGCCAAATTCTACTTGGTTATACTTTGCAAATCCCTTGAAGATTATAAGGATAGACCTTATTCTCTTATGTTTAAGCTATTTACAGCCTCACCTCAGAAAAGCATGTGATTTGAATTGTGACATTCACATTTGTAAAATATCATATAGATGAGATTTTTGTTGACTTAATTGGAAAAATCAGCATTTGTTTTTAAGATATCAGAGTACAAAATATTCAAGCACCTGTTACTCAAAAAACTCATTTGTCTCACAATGAGCATATTTTGATCCTTTATGCACAGAAATGAGCTAATTTTTATGAAGAAATTATACAGTTTTTACTGGAAAGAGGCACCCATTTTTGGTTTTTTTAAGTAGTATATTGTATCTTAGCAAATTTTCCAAAAATGAGTCCAGGTTAAAGTTCTTAACACAACATGAACTACTCTGAATTAAATATAGTGTTGTAATCTGTTAAGAACACTTATCAGTTCTATCTGAAACAGATTTATCAAATATGACCAATCCAGTTAAAATAAAGGATTTTTTTCTTTAGAGCACATTTAACAAAAAGAGAATGTTTTACAAACATTAAAAAACACTTTTTTACAGCCTGAAGCTGCCCCAGATATATGGTGACTCATGGGGCCTGAATTCACTATCCTTACTCAGTTGAAGTTAAACGAGCATAAACCAGCATAAAACTGGTGTGAGAGAGAGCAGAAGGCCAGGCCCACGTGTCTTTTCAATATCTTTTTTTTTTTTGCTTGATTTACTTGATGGATTTTATAGACTGGCATTTCTATAATTTCATGTTGATATTAATTAGTTCATTCATAGAATTCTTTTAATCTTTCGAGCATGTTGATAAAATGTTTGCCAAAATTGTGTTTGTAGAAAATAAAGAGCAAATTAAAGAGGCTCTTGTTAATAATGTGTCAGACAGTGCACCAAGTAATGCTCACAGGGAATACACTGGGTGTCCTTAGAGAAGATAATTAAAATGTAAATGAATGTGGGGGATGCTGGTCAATGAAGGCTAACGAGGTCTGCAAGGTATGTTACAAAAAGTACCAAAATGTCAGTAGATTGCAACTGTTTGTTTTAAGAATAATTTTGAAAAGAACTCCTACTCCCAATTTTTTTTAAAGGCTCATCTAGTTTAAAGGCCAACACTGTCAAAATCCCACATCATTAGCAGAATACTGTATATCTATGACAGATTTTAAAGAAGTACACTTTAAAATAAAATATTATGACTGTGAATCAATTCCTCCTTTTGGCCAAAAGTACACCAGTGCAGAACCAAGAAGTTTCTTTTTTCACATATTTGTGCAAACATTTTCCTTGGATTTAGTTCACCTAGATTTGTATCATTTGGATATTGTTTCCAGACATGTATTTTAATGGGCTCTAAAAATCAAAGTGAAACACCCTCCAGCCCCATTTTTAGCATATTGTAGATCCCAAAATAAGATCAGCTTCCATCATTCACTTTCCCAGGATCACCCTGATACCTGATACCTTTTCCTTCTTGTAGGCTTTCTGACAGATCATTGCCCTTTATTGTCTCTCATCCAGTGTCCCTTTCTGTGTCTTCTCATTGCCATATCTTATTTAAATCTTACCTATATACCTGGTTCATTTCCCTGATGCAGGGCCTGATCCAAACTCAGTATCTTCAACGGAATAATCATGCTTCCATGTATTTATGGAATAAATCACTCTGAAGAAAAACACACTTCTTCCACGAAGCTTATAAAACCTTACCTCAGATAATCATTAAAAATGGACAATACAAACTAACTGAAAAAACCAAAAAATGAAAGAAAAAATATCAAAGTAAAATGCATGGGACTAATTGGGAACTTTACCATATAGCCATTTTCTTTTCTATTATATCAAATTCCCCATCTTTTATTTATATGTTATCTGCCTAGGTCTTTTGGGGCAAAAAATAACTTCCTATTTGTTTATACCAATGGTAATATATAAATGAATAAATTACATTAAAAAGCTACAGTACCTCAAACTTAAAGTAATGTAATATATTTGAATGTAGCTATCATTTACTTAGGAACATTTACATTCTCTGGTTAAACATTCAGCAGAATGTGGGAGCTTGGGATTCATGGAGAAATGTATTTTAACTTTCTGTTTAATTTTTGCTGTAAGTTTGAATCTTTTATGTCATCACAAATGCATTGGCTTTAGCACAAATACAGGAATTATGAGCCAGATTCCGCCATCCTTACTCATTTTGAGTAGTACTTTATTCCATGAGTAATGAAATTTGTTTTACTACTTGTGAGTATCACTGTCAGAATCTAGTCCTTAATAGAAAATCCCCCTTTACCAAATTCAATAAATTAGTATGATACTATAGCTTCAGTATATTATTCATTTTTTACTGTGTTAGAGATCCAGCCAAGAAGAGCCAATGCACTCCCATTTCTTTGGCATTTTTTCTGTCTTGATCTAAATGAAAAATGGTTGTCATGTGTAACAGCTAAATAAATATTTAATTTTAGTGATGCCAAATACTTTAAGTTTAGATTCAGGTGCTTTGATAGCTTTCTGGGCCAGAATTAATCAACAAATATAAAAATTTGGATATTTGCCACTTTATGAATAATGGGGGCACTAATAGCAAATGAAAATGTTTGGCAAGAATCAGATCTGCAGTCATAATGAAAATATTTTAAAATTGGTAGATGAGTCAGAGAATTGGTAAATGGATATGGAGACTTTCACCTCTACATCATGGATTGAAATCTGTCCCTTGTGGTTAGTTTTAGCAATGAGACATTCTGAATCCTTCCTGCACCATCAAACATTACTTAGGGCATGAACAAGGCTCCCCCATTCCTTTCTATCTGATTCTGCTCTTTGAATGAAATCTCCATTGAAACAAAGAGAATGAATAAATCCTAGAGACTGAATAATAATGCCCATTCCTAGAACTGGATCATCCAGGGCTGAGCCATGTTGGCCAGGCATTATATGGATTCTCTGACTGCTATTCCTTCTGCTGTTCCACTCCCCTGATGAACAAATAGAATACCGTAATCTCTGATACAGTCACTCTTGCATCTTTCATAAACAGTAAGCTCAGTTTAGAATAGTTGTCAGCCAAATTGATAAAGAGACAGATATTTTGCACCGTTGACTGCTTCATTTACCTTGGTTCCATTAATCCACATTCCTCATGACTTATTCTAGCATTTCAAACACCTGATCAGTCTTCAGCTGCTGACATTTAAAAAAAAAATCAACCAGGTCATAAAGGGTTCCTTACAGTCCTTCCTGACCCCCTAACTACTACACCTTTGGAGACATAAGATATTCAATATTCAGAAATGTAAAAGTAAGTCATTTTCTATACCATTTTCTCATATGATTCGAAAATCGACCATTCTGTGACCCTGGAGGGATAAATGCAAGAAGAGCACTGCACTGCAGAGAATGAGTTTCCCCTGGCTTCCTAATGGAACCCAGCAGCACTCACCTCAAGGCCGGAAAGGCCCTGCAAGAGCAGACTTTTGTAATACTCTGAAAGTTTTACTTATAATAAAGGTGTTTTAGAGGATTTTATTGCATTCTCTGAGCCCTTTACACATGATCTCATGGTAACTAAGATAGCTGGATTTACCAGCAGAAGGACTGAAAAAGGGCCCCAGTATTTTTTAAACTGATACTGTATCACATGTAGCCATAAAGAGTATCTGATGCATGTATGTGTTTTGTTTATTTTTTTTTTAATCACTTGGCCAGAATATTTGCACAGATCACTGTTGACTTCCATTTAGAAGTAATCTGATCATCTCAAACTCATGCTGACAAAACCTTTATGCCATCCTGTAATCATGTATTCTGTCTACCTCAGGAGTTTTTATAGTGTGGATCATTAGTGTCCTTTTGCTAAGTTTAAGGTTTGCTATTATTCAGTAACTTATGTATAACATCTTTTTTGCCATAATTCATATTCTTATTCTATTTTGTCTTGTCAGTACAACAACAGACTATGTTTGATCTGTAGCTGTTTTAGCTGTGCTGGGAAGACTACAAAAATCTAATGCACAGGGAAAGCAATTTACTATCAAATCTACTTGAAACAAGATATTCTTCTAACTAGTGATGTGTGAATCTCAAAAGTCTCTGTGGTTCCATTTGTTATACATAAACATCCTCAAGATTGGATGAGTCTCTGAAGTTTACATAAATGTATTCAACATTCTTTGAGAAATTAGGCTGGTGAATCGCAAGAAGAGAGTTCCTAGCATGTTTTCATATGCTTTCTGATTTCATCCATGTTTCAAATAAACTATGAAAACAGCTTTTCTTAAGGATTTTTAAAAATCCTACTTCATATTTTGGAAAAATCAGGGAATGAAAAGGTGTTCTGAAGTTTAAGTTCATTGAATTTTATTGAACTTTTATAAGGTTCATTTTGGTTGAGATTTAGTTCTGTATATAGTTTTGTTTGGTTACTTTATTGAAATACATTCACTTATTCCTTGCTCTAATTTGTTTGAATATGAGAGTCCCCCATAGATTTGTCACCTACACTGCTTTGGACGAGCAACATTCCAAAACTCTGCAATACCTGTGCTTTTATTCTCAGAAAGTGGAAAATAAACAGAGCTTTTTAAAGATGGCGTAGAAACAGTTTCAATGCAGCCAAATGAAAGGCAGACAGTGAGACATTCAATGAGACTGTCATCACTAAAGGATGAACACCAGAAAGAACTGTTTTCCATCAATCTATCTAAGGCAAGGGTGGGCAAAAACTGATCTGCAGGCTGGATCCAATTTTCCAGTTAGCCCCTGGTGGTCCGCTGCCGCTATATTCACTCTGAAGGTCCGGGCGATTGCAACTCCTATTGGCCATGGATTGCCATTCTGAGCCAATGGAGGAGAAGACTGAGAGGGGACATGAGAGCAGTTTTCAAATATCTAAAAGGGTGTTATAGGAAGGAGGGAGAAAATTTGTTCTCCTTGGCTTCTGAGGATAGGAGAAGAAGCAATGGGCTTAAATTGCAGCAAAGAAGGTTTAGGCTGGACATCAGGAAAACTTCCTGCCTGTCAGGGTGGTTAAACACTGGAATAAGTTGCCTAGGAGGGTGGTAGAATCTCCATCTCTGGAGCTATTTAAGAGCAGATTAGACAGACACCTCTCAGGGATGATCTAGATAGTGCTTGGTCCTGCCGTGAGGGCAGGGGACTGGACTCAATGACCTCTTGAGATCCCTTCCAGTTCTAGTGTTCCATGAAGATACAGGAAATAGTGTCCCAGTCCACACTACTTCCTGCAGCTCCCATTGGCTGGGAATGATAATCCATGGCCAATGGGAGCTGTAATCACCCCGACCTGCTGAGGTGCAAGTAAATATAGCAGCGGTGGCCTCCCAGGGGTAACCCTGGTGAACTGCCACCATTTTATTACCCAGCCCTGATATAAGAGTAGGGCTACAGTAGAAACTTTCTTTCGTTTAGGGCAGCTGCACTGCTGTAGCACTTCTGGTGAAGATGCTTTAAGCTAATGGAAGAGAAGACTAAGTATTTCCTAAACTTTTGAAAGCCAGATCCCTGTTCAGGAAAATTAACCCAAACAGTTCCCCTTCAGCACTGCTGCATGTTAAGCATCTACCTAAAATAAGCAGTCACTCAGAATAAATTGTATAGCTCTTCATGATATTGCATTTCCTCTCCTTTTGTAAAAGCATTGATGAGCAGTGAAATAGTTAACAATGTTGGCAATTTTGAAGGGCCATCATTGGCATCTGAGATAGCACTCACTGAAATAAATGGGTCCTTTCACACATCACTTCATACGTTACGGTTAGGCAGCAGGGCCAACAGCAACCATGGGACCTGGGGCAAGGTGTGTGAGTGGACTGGCTCCTGCCCCCAGAAGGGACAGGGCCTTTGGCAGAAGGGGCAGGGCCAAGGCAGCCAGCCCTCAGTGGTGCCCAGATTGCCATTCCTCCCTCCCCACCCCACCCCGAGCCTTCAGAGCCGGGAAAGCTCCAGAGGCTATTCAAAGGGGCCTGAGGCTCCAGATGTTGCCACAGCTATTGCTATTTCCAGAGCTTCATCCCCCTTTGAATTGCCGGACCATGGGATAACTGCCCCTATTACCCCCTGTCAGTGGGCCTGTAGTTAGGGCACATTTTCAGAAGTTCTTACAACAAAGTGCTAGTGAATTCCTATTTTTTAAAAAAGGACAAAACTCTGGAGAACAATTAACAGAACTTGTCATAATTTGTAATGTTTGGCAATGAATCACAGTCCAATTTCTTAGAGGTTGAGAGTTGTGGGAATGCAACACAAGGACCATCGTTCATTAGGGCACAGCAAGCAACACTATTCTCAGGTAAAGTAGAAATAGCCAGTAACATCAATGGCACTCTAGATATCCCATAATAATACTAATTTGTTAGTTTGACCCATCTAAAAACACAATACTTGCCAGATTAGAACAAATGTAGCCATGAAAGAGGTATCTGCAATCTTCAGATGCATCAAATGGGTACAATTGTACAAGGCACTGGCAAGACCTCAGTTTGAATACTGCATGCAATTCAGATCTTCCATGGTTAAGACAGATGAATTTAAACTAGAGAAGGTGCAGGGAAGAGCTACCAGGATGATCAGACAAATGAAGCATCTGCCTTATAAGATGAGACTTAAGGAGCCTCTGTACACAGACAGCAGCCATGCTTTTTGGAGGGTTGTTGTAGTTTGTTATAGAGGACTATGCTTTCTCATTTCTTGTTGTTGCCTGCTTTACCATAAACTAAACTTTTTATACAAAAAGTACATATTTTGGTCTTTGTTTATGGAAGCATAAAATACCAAGTAAGAAATTTGTTTATATCCCAGAAAATGAAGCACTTGGTTTTGGCATCACTTGGAAGTGTCTAGAATCTGAATGCTATTTCTGGCCTTTATTCTTAACACAAAGTATGCCTTGAAATATATAAATGAAAGACAGTTCTTTCCATGATGGCAGAAAGTGAAAAAGCCCATCGTCAGGATCACAACTGGAACAATGAAGGAGTGCCTCATGGTTAGAGCCATTGGGGTGGCCAGGCCTGTAGGGTTACGTCTAAACTAAAATACTATTTCAGGATACCAGAGTATCCTGAAATAGCTATCCCGCTTCTTAACAACAAGACTATTATTTCAGGTTCACTATTCCAACGTCCCTGTAAAGCTCATTTCATGAAGAGTGAGGGACATTTTGGAATAGTGGGTTATTTTGGTGCTGTGTAGACAGCACTAAATTACAAAATAAGCTATTTCAAAATAAGATCAAAATAAGATACACAATTTGTGCAGCTCAAATTACATATTTTATTTCTAACTATGGTGCAGTGTAGACATGGCCTAGGTTAGCATGGATCTGAGCCAAGCATCAGGTCCCTAGGATAGATGGGGACAGGGGGTTGGAATCAAGAGCAGAGCAGAAGTCAGAGCCAGAAATCAGAAGCCAAGTGATGGAGACAAAGGATGAGGGGGAGATATGATTGAAATCAAAGCTAGGATCATAGCCAGTGGTTTCAAATTGGAGAAGGGCAGAAACTAGAACAGGCATAAGAGCAGGCTAGGCAGCAGCAGCAGCAGTAGGAATGGGCTGAATGGGAGCAGGAGTGGAAGCACGTCAAGGAAGCAGGATCAAGCCTATGTGATATATTGAGTAGCCAGTGAGTTCTTTTGGCTGCTGGGTCAAGTAACTTACATCAGTCCTTCTACCAATGCAGTCAATCAGGCAGTGCACTGACAGAATCAGTTATGCCCAGGAGTTTCTGGGAGACTGACTCTACTGCATCTATCTCCCTGACACCCAACTTCATGGGAGATGGAATTTACAATGCTGGTACATTTTGGACCAAGATTAGGATTTCCTAAAAATAAAGTTGTACGGGTATTTATATCAAGAACAGGAAAGTGGAGCATCTGCTAGCTGAGTAAATTACAATAATGTAATCAGTCAGAAGTTAGAATTGTGGTAGTGGGAGTTGAAATTAGGGCCCTCCAGAAATGTGTTGTCACTTTCAAATATGAGGGATATTTTTAAAAAAGTGCCTAAGGGATTTAGGAGTATAAATCTAACAAAAATTTTGATTTATTTGTCTGTCTTATCTTCTGATTCTCATCAGTATTGTTCCCCCAGAATTCCTTTACATAGAGAATAGGTTGAAAAATGGACAATATTGGCATTTAGAAGCAAATTAATTGGTAATATTTCTAGATAGAAAAAGTTTAAACATGCTAAATTACTTGGGCTAATCTGATGGGGGTGTATGGTATCAAACTCTATTCTTGCCACAGGCTCTTGGAAAAATCATCTAATTTAACCTGATTCATAAAAAAAACAACACAGCTGTTGAGAAGTAAAATAGATTACTGGCTATTTCAAAGGCATCTTTTGATATAACATACAGACTTTTCTTCTTCTGACTTGGAAGTCAATAGTAGTTTGTCAATTTACACCAGTTGAAGATTTAGACCAATTTTCATATCTTTTTGAAGGCATGTTTCAATACTGAATTCTGAGATTAATCTGAACTCCCTTTGAAATTGGATTACAGTGACACTAGTTGAAGATAATCTGACCATAGACAATGTGATGGCAATAATGTATTAGTGACTATCTGAGATAAGCCTGTGTATTTATAAGCAGGGAACTAGTTCTTCATGTGTGATAGTGACTATGACAAGTCTCTTGCTGTATTTGGTATCATTAATTATGGCAAACATAATATATAATGCATATTCAAAATCATAAGCCATTTTTCTTTTGGCAGGCAGTTTACCTGAACTGAATTGTATTGTCTTTAGTGTACCATAATGAAGATACACAATTTTCTGGCTGGATCCCAGAACATTTTTACCATGTTGATTGATATGTACCATAAGGTTATTCCTAGGGCAAAGGTTTGTCAGGAATTATTTTGGGTGGTTTATTTTACAGGAAGGATGTTGAAGAAATAGAAAAGATACACAAGAGTGCTAGGATTGACAAAAACATCTTGGGGTTATAACTACATGGAAATGTTAGGAAAGCTACATTTTTTATTAAGAAAACAGGATGTTCAGCAAGGACATGACTGTGCTGTATACATTTCTGAAGAGTATAGTGGATGTGAACGGTTCGATAACAGGAAACACAAATTGAAGCAAAGAACAGAAATGTAAGGAAATTTAAGAGACACTTTTTATATAAAAATTAAATTATTGTATTTAAGAGGCAGAAAAGGACTCTCTAACTATTAACACAGCAAAGCAGTCCCATTTTTACCTTTAACTGATATATTTGGGGTAATTGACTATACTATCATTTATTGTAGTGATGCTAAAAATTAAATATATGAAAATGCAAAGTCTGATATCAAGTTTCAAGATTTTTTTGTCATTGTAATATGCACATAAGTTCAATGAGAGAAATCATAAATTGTCATATTCCAATTTTTACTCTTGTAATGGGTATGCATAGGAAATATAATGTCTCCATTTCCATCCCCCATTGTGTTTGTCTCTTGCTAGCCTGCCAAGTGTCTAAATCAAATACTAACCTCCCAAATACCAAAATAGCAACGTTTGAATTTTTAATTTTACAGTCCCTATAGCTTTGAAGAACCAATAAACATGTAATCAATTTTAATTTAACTTCAAACCCACTGGTGTGTTTACTGTAGATGGCCTTTATGGGAGTTGAATCTAAAATAATTTCTTTATTTATCTAATCTTTCTGGAGGGATATTACATGTTCTGACACTCTATTAAAAGAAAAAAGTACAAAACAGCAGAAAGATATTTATTTGATAATTATATATATATAATTTGTGACAAGAAATACTGAATGCATTTTGTGAACAGAAATTAAAATGCTCTGAAGAGTGCCTAATTCTTTTCTCAGATATACACAGGCTGCTAAAAGTGTCATGCCCATGTAGTTAACAGCACAGTTGGGCATGTAATTTATGCTATTAAAGCCTCAAAGTTTCATTTTAGATAGCAGGATGCTCACAGATCATTTTCTAAGGTACCTATAGTGCGTGATGATTTCTTTGGGGGCAGTATTTGTACATCTCATTCTGGAAGTAACCTCTACACTAATAAGTAGACCCATTTGGAAAACTGACTTTCCATTTGATGACAGCTTCTCAGACATCAGAAAATTTAACCATACTGAAATGTCAAATTCTCAAATTTTGGCTATCGGGGAAAAAATATTGATTTGGGTCAACCAAAATTTTTCTTGATAATTTGAAACTTTTCATATTATTCTGAATGAAAATAAAATACTACAAATTGCTTCAGGGGGTAGCTGTGTTACAAATCACTGTTCCTGGGAGCTTCCTGCATATTCCATTAGCCAGGAATGGTGATCCACAACCAACCGGAGCTGCAAGCACCTGTTCCTGCAGAGGTGTAGATAAATACAGCAGTGCATCCCACCAGACGCTAGCCCTGCCAAACTGCGTCAAGTCCATGGACTGGTTATTGCCTACAGCTGGTCTAGATCTTTCTCTAAAAAGATCCAAATCTAGTGATATGCTGAACAAATAAACACTTCTGATGGAATTGTTCAGATATCAACTCATATGGAGTTGACATGGGTGGGGCACACACACACATGTCCCCTCCATACTTGATGCTTGTCTTATACTGAGCATGCTCACAAAGAATGAGCATGCTTGTCTCCAATGCATCTGATGAAGTGGGTCTTTGCCCACAAAAATGTATGCCCAAATAATCTGTTAGTCTTTAAGGTGCCACAAAACTCCTTGTTGTCACTACAATAAGTAATTTTCCCTTTTAGATATTCTCACCTTCTTATCCAGATCCACCCTGATTGAATTAACTCTGATGTAACAAACCCTTCTCTGAATCCCTGACTTTTCATTCTTTTTCTTTCACCTCCCACAAAGGGAGTTGCAACTCAAGAAAGCTTATGCCATAATAAAATTATTAGTTTTTAAGGTGCCACCAAGCTCCTTGTTGTTTTTGCTGAAACAGACCAACACAGCTTCCTCTCTGAAATCGTCATGGGATCATTAGTAGAATATTAACAATTATTAAAGCTGCCAGACCAGGAAATACAAATCCAGAAACACTACATAAATATGATATATTACATATATAATGTATGTGTGTCTGTATGTGTGTGGGGGGTGGGGCGGGGGGGACAGACAAAATAAAAATAAAAAGGCATACTTGAATAGCTAGAAGTGGTAAAGAGGGACAGGAATGAGGAGGGGAGAAGAGAACAAAAAATAGGCAAAATGGTGGTTTGGCATTCTTTGAGCCACCTCAAAACTTTTATCCAAATATATCTAGAAATGATATTTCTATATTTATTCAAATTCAGACAATCACTGTGTACATGTTGAACCTCTCTCATCTGGGACTCTCTGGCAGGACCACGGAAGTTGCTAGAGCACAGAGGTTGAGCCTAGGAGTGGAGCTGGTCTGATCATCGACAGCCCACAGGGCCAGTGACCTGGGGTAGAGAGCCCCAGAACAGACTGGTGCCCTGTGGAGGATGGGGGGCAGGGAGCCCCAGGAGCAGCTGCGGCCTGGAGTGGGGCCAGGCAGTGGAGGCATGGAACCCCTAAATGTGGCTGCTGCCTTGCAAGGGGCCAGGCAGCTGGGATCATGGAGTCCTGGGAGCAGATGCTTCCCCATACAGGGAACCACAGGAGCAGTTGCTGGCCTGTGTGGGACCAGGGGTGGGGAACCCCAAGAGCAGCTGCCTTCCCACATTGGACTGGGGGTGGTGGATACTCATGTGGGGCTGGGAAGCGGGGACAAAGACCCCTAAGAGTGGCTGCTGCCTTGTGCAGGGCCAGGCAGCTGTGGGAGGAAGCCCCAGGAGAAGGGCAGGGAGCAGAGTGAGTGGGTTGGGGGCAGCAAAGCCAGGCAGATGGGACAGAGGAGGTCAGACCTCTGAGTTCTCCCAGGGCAGCAGCCAGAAGGGGAGCCCCAGGAGAGCCCAGATGCCTGACCTCCCCTGGTCTGGCAAATTCCCCCAGTTCATGACCACTCAGGTCCCAAGGGTACCAGACCAAGGAGGTTCAACCTGTATAGCAATGGTTTTTTTTTAATGGCTTCTTGTTACCATTGTGTGAGTTAATATAGAAGTACCCTTTTATAGCTCCCTTTTAAAAAGAAATATACATATGCTAATGGTTAGGATGAAAATTTCTCAGCATATTTTACACAAAAGGCAGAATGAATTCTGCTCTAACTGAAATCATTTGCATAATTTCCAATGACTTCAGTGCTATGAGATTGAACCCCAAAACCTGAAGTCCTTTCTCAGTTTTTATTCAGTTCATAATGATACAAAACCCCCATTGTCTTCAAAGATAATTTTCCCTAAGTAAACTCAATAATGACTCAAGATTTGGTCTACTGTATTTAGACAGATTGTACTGTAATATATTCCTTCTGGATTATTAACCTAACTAAAATATGCCTACATCTTATTTATTTGTATTAATAATTATCACAGATATTTTCTTTTACTCCTAGTGGAAGTTCAGAATTTACATTAGCTTCTTAAAATTCATAACTATGTTCTTGAAATACAACAGTGAGATTCTGTTTTACAGCCTTAATGAAAAAAAGAATGCAGCAGTAGTATGGGTAACAGGAGAAGCAAGAACATTTCCTGACAAAAAATCAATGGATGAAAATATAACATGCTAGCAATATTTGGGTTTTGATAACTATCTGTACTGCTGTTCTTACTGCAAAAAGTATTTGAGATCCACTGCCATCAGCGATGTCTGCTTCTGGTGGCACACGCTGACTAGCAATGATTGATGCTCTGCAATCTTAACAGAGTGCTGGTTACAGCTGGATGAACATTGCAAAACAATCTCTGAATTGTTCACCTTTTTGTGTGTACTATCTTCAGCCCCTTGGGTGTCTGCTTTCCATGAACAGTAAAATGATTACATTTTACTAGCACAGATAGTGAATTATGGGCCTGACCCAAAGTCCACTGAAGTCAGTTAGAAGACTCATAGGGTATGTCTACACTAGCTCGTTAGTTCGATCTAGATAGGCAAATGAGGGCACCCGGAGTTGCAAATGAAGCCCGGGATTTAAATACCCGGGCTTCATTTGCAGCGCCGCCATTTTAAATCCTTAGTGAACTAACTGCGCAGCAGTTAAGCGTTAATTGAACTAACTCCTTAGTTCGATTAACCGTTACTCCTCATTCCACGAGGAGTAACAGTTAATTCAAACCAAGGAGTTAGTTCGAATTAACGCTTAACTGCTGCGCCAGTCAGCAGTTAGTTCGCACTAAGGGGGATTTAAAAATGGCGGCGCTCGGGAACATGCAAATGAAGCCCGGGGTATTTAAATCCCGGGCTTCATTTGCAACTCCAGTTGCCCTCATTTGCCTACCTAGATCGAACTAACGACCTAGTGTAGACATACCCATATAGAGTTTAATGGGTTTAGGATAAGGCCCGATAATATCACAGGGTTGAATGCTCAGAGAAGGTGAACCCTTAAGTGTTTTGTTCAGAAACATTCACATCAGAAATGTGACCATAAAAGTTCTGCTCATCCTATCAGAGATGACTTGTATCATATTTAATCAATCACAGTTAAGTAACACATCCTGAATTTCAGGTTGCAGAATTTGAATAACAAACGATAAAGTTAAAGCAGATATAATAAAATTACGATCAATGTGTACTCCTCAAAACGGGAAATTAAAAATTGGACCTTTTCTACTAGCATCTTTGGACAAAAGAGAAAAGTCTCTTCTCTTTTGCAGGATAGCGCATGAAGAATCTTGCTGGATGTGATCCCCATCCAAGAAAGAAAGAAAGAAAGAAAGAAAGAAAGAAAGAAAGTTAAGAGTTAGAAGAACTTCAAGACAACTATCAATAGTTAGGTGGTCTTTAATAGTCAAAATGGATTTAATGTCAGGGCTTCTGGACAGAAATATGAATCAAATGTAAATAATGCATGCATATTTCAAAAGCACAACAGTAACCTGAATGTGATACCGTGTCTATGTTAGCCCTTTCTTAAAAGAAAATTTACATCTATATTTAAGGCAAAGGAAATTTTTTCAGAAAATTTTCATCATATTTCCTGATTAGCAATAGCCTGAGCATGCAGTCCTTATTCGAATACACAGTCTCATTAAATACAGGCTGAGACTATTTTCCTCAGAAAGCATGTAGGTTTGGATATAGAGTAGGATATTGTAAAGAATACAGAAAAAAGCTTGCAGTTCATGGTATCAATAAAGAATATGAAATATACAGAATAAAAATTCTAAGTGTGATACAGGAAGCAAAGTTCCATGCAGGTTTTGATAATTAATGACCATGGACATTAGAGTACACTTGATACACCAGCAGGTCTTTTGTTCTTATCTTAAACAGTACTACAGCTAGAGATTTGAATCAGGTCATCTGTGACTTATAGCAGTGGTTCTCAACCTTTCCAGAAAACCATACCCTTTCAGGAATCAGATTTGCTTTTGTGTACCCCCAAGTTCTAGCTCACTTAAAAACTACCTGCTTATAAAATCCGATATAAACATACAAGAGACACAGAACACTGTTACTGAAAAATTTCTTATTTATGTTTAGCATCTGATTCTAAAATAAATAAATAAATTGGAATATAAATGCTTTGCTTCCATTTTAGTGTATATTATAGAAAGCAGTATAAAGAAGTCATTATATGAAACTTTAGTTTGTACAAACTTCACTGGTGTCTTTTTTTTAATGTAGCCTATTGTAAAGCTAGACAAATATCTAGATGAGTTGACATATGCCCTCAAAGACCTCTCTGTAACCCTAGGGTACACATACCCTGGTGAGAACTACTCACCTACAGACATCAGCTCTTGCCTAATGATCCAATTTGGGAACTTCCTTTTTCCAACACACTATAACATCAATACTAAGTTTATATCACTTGTTGAAGCTTTCAGATAATTTAAAAAAACACAAACATAAATATATCCAACAACTCATGTATAATACAGTGGGGGGGGAGGAGGGGAGGATGCAAAACACAGGCAAAACAAATGGAACTTCATTTCCGTAAAGATCAGCATGTTGCAGAGACCAGGGAAAAAGCTACAAGCTCCCAGCTGGGAAAACTTGTAATTGCAACCAGCCAGAACATTGATATAGAGATAGCAAAACCACTAACAAGGGGAAAAGAAAATTTAAGAGACAAATAAAGGAAGCATTTTCGTATGTAAGACATGAGCTCTAGTAAACATGACAACGTGTTCATCAGCAGCAGAATGTTGAACTGGCATGGAGGAAATATAAACGTGATTACTATGATGACAAGTTATACAGAATGCCATAATAACATAACTGAAATCTGCTTCCAATAAAAAAGGAGGGGGAAGAGAAGAAGAAAAAGTAAAGCCAGTGGAACAAAATTAAGGGGGGGAAATAAAGCAAAAAAAAAATGCCAAAGGCAATATGTTAGTAGAGCCCACCCTCAGCAAAGCAATCAAGACTAATGGTAACATTACCATAACACAAGAATACATATTGCTCCAGGGATTCCATCAATATACCAATCGACATCCCCAGCATGTGTGGCATCATGAAAACAGCAATATAAAAACTAATACCCTATTACAAAAGAATGAGAACAAGGCTATGGTGTAAATTTATTTGAGAGCATGAAATAGCTTGCATCTTAATACTGTATATTGAGGTATATACAGCAAAAAACATAGTAATAAGAGTTTTCAGGGATACTATACATACCGACACCAATTCCCCATATATTATTGCAGCTGCTTGTTATTACTTTTAATTTATGCTTGTGCTAAAGCTGTAGGAGTATAGTGTTCATGAAAACTATAGATCTTTATTATACTTTGTTCTCCCGAAGGATCAGAATATATTTGCTCAACAAGATGCTGTCAGTTCAAAACTAACGTAGATTTAGATTATTGGCAAATGAACCTCAAAAGGTTCAGATTTTCAATTCAGACAAGCATTCAAAAGCATGTGTACTTATTTAAACAGTTTCTCAACTGTCTGCACCTCCTGATTCTGCATGACTGAGTCAGAATATCTATGAAAGTAAACTTTATTGTTTCAGATTTTAAATAAACAAATATACTGTTTTATAAGTATTTCTCATTTGCAAAATTCTTCTGTCTAGTCATCTGGACTATCAAATTGCACTGTGCAGCACCAAATAGAATTAGAGAGGGCAGAGAACTATCCTTTCTTTTTATGCAAGTGAGTTTGCTGCCACTGGTGGTTATAGAAGCAAGAAGTGACGACGAGTGCAGAATGCTCTTTTTGCACATCAGCTCATGACACCAGTGGAAGAAACAACTTACAGCCAACCAATAGAACAGAAACTTGAAAGGAACAGTAGCAGGAAACAGCAAAGACTAAAATGAAGCTCCTGCCATTATGGAGACTAAAATATGTTATGTATTTATGTACTTTGGTAACAAAAGGGAATGGTATGAGACTGCGCTTCTAAGGGTGTCAAGAAGTGATTAATTTTGCCCAGTAAGTAGAAGAATAGTGGTTCTAGAGAGAAAGAATGACCTTATTGTTGAAGCACTGGGGCAGCACTCAAGAGATTTTAGCTTAATTCCTGCTCCTTTTATGACCATATTTAATTTCTCCTTGACTCACTTCCCTAGTTGTAAAATAGGAATAATGGTTCTCTATGTCCCACAGGTGTTTTGCAGGTAAACATATTACACATAAAACAGTACATTAAAAGAACATTATCAAAGTTATAAAGTCAAACAATATAAAGATAGGAAATACCAGAATTCAGGTTGTTGATGCCACCTTATATCACCCCCTCTTGTGAATATGCATTCATAGCCATTAGAGCTTTCTTGCGCAAGAGTGTCCATGTAGAGTGGACGCTCTCTTGCGCAAAAGCACATTGCTTTTGCGATGTGCTTTGAGGTGTGGACGTGCTCTTGCACAAGAAGTTTTTGTGCAAAAACTCTTGTCCACAAGGCTTCTTGCGCAAGAGGCATGTAATGTAGACATAGCCTATATGTCTTAGTTACTTGATAGCATGTTTATTTTTTTCCACAGTACCTCTGCCTAATTCTGTGCGCAGGATGGACCTGATAACCAGGGACAATTCAAAGGAAAATTATGCAAAAAATCCCTGTGTGCCTGTTCAAAGAATCCCCATGCATTCCAGAAGATTCATAGTGCTCTGCATGCTTCCCCATATTATGATCCATTGACAGTGTATATGT
Source organism: Rafetus swinhoei (assembly GCA_019425775.1). Lineage (NCBI taxonomy): Eukaryota > Metazoa > Chordata > Testudines > Trionychidae > Rafetus > Rafetus swinhoei. The sequence continues at coordinate 66,457,779 of CM033427.1, forward strand.
ATTACACTAGTAAAGCCTAGTTACCACAGTTTAAGATCAAAGCCCATTTGTATTAAACATTGTGAAGACAAATAACAAAAGATACTGAATATAGCTCACAATCTAAAGAATACAACAGGAGGATGAATCAGACAAGTAGTGTAGGAGGTAGATTGGGAAGATGAGAAAAGGAGAAGTCATTGTTCACCACTTGCCTAATCGATGCAAGTTGGGAGTGATTTATAGGCTCTTGGCATAAGTAGGCTTTCAGGAGGATTTCTAAAGAGGACAAGTTAGCAAGTTTATTAATTTTGATGAGGGAACTTTTTTTGTACATGGGTGGGCAGCATGGTGTCAACAGCATAATAAGGGAGTAGGTCTGATGGATAAGGTGAAACTAAACGGTAAAAAGCCTCAAAGATCAGGAGATTGTTACATGTGGAAGAGGAGAAGGACCCTGTAGTGGTATGCAAAGGGTGATGTGGTCAGAAAGTTGATCCTATAACAGCGGCAATTGTGATTGTCATGAAAACCAGATTGGAAGAGATTACTATAGTCTAACTGTGAGATTATGATATGGGGACCTACACCAGAGCCTTAAATGCTGAACAAACACAAATGGATGAATCTTCTAAATATTATGAAGTTAAAATGGACAAAATTTAGATACAACCTAGATTTATGGACTGCAAAAAATAACAAAATCAAAGATTACTAGGCTTTGGAGAGTAAGAGGACATGTTGTCATTAGTGATGGAAAAATTGGGAAATGATAGGGTTGCAAGAGCGGGAGATCTAAATTAGTTTGGGTCATAATTAATCTTAAATTGTTTTCTGGACATTCATAGAGATGTCAGAAAAATGGGACAAATTATGAAACTGATTAAAGGGTGTCAAATCTTTAGTGAAGACATAAATTTATGAGTCATTGGCACAAAGAGAGAGGGCTCGTCTAGACTTTGCTGAAGTTTGGAAAGAGGATATGCAAATTCTGCTTTCGAAAGTGAGATCAGTGTAGTCTTTCAAAACGTCAGTGTAGTCAAGACGAGCCCAGAGTGAGGAAGAGGAGGATGTACCAAAAGAGATACTGAAGGAATTATTAGAGAATCAGGAGAGCACAGAATTACAAAATCCAGTAAAAGAAAGAATTTCAAGAAATAGACAGTGGTCAACAGTGTCTAAAGATGTGTCCATATAGCAGTCTTATTTCAGAATAACTCATGTTATTCTGAAATAACAAAAAGCGTGTCTAACACAGCAAGCCATTATTTCAAAATAATGGCGAGCTGGAAGACTTCTTACTCTGACTCATGTAACTTTCATTTCACAAGGAGTAAAGGTATGTCAACACAGCAAAGTTATTTCGAAATAACAGCCGTTATTTTGAAATAACTTTACTAGCGTCTACACAGCCAAACCACTATTTCAAAATTAATTTGAAATAGCAGAGTGCTTATTTCGAATTTGGTAAACCTCATTCCATGAGGAATAACACCAAATTCGAAATAGCTATTTCGGAATAAGTGCTGTGTAGACACTTATTTTGAAATAGGGGGCCTCTAGCCTTCCCAGGGTGCCCTGGTGGCCACTCCAGCCTCAACCAAGAACACTCTTCTCCCTCCGCCCTCCCCGGAGCCCTTAAAGGGGTTGACTCTGGCCACAGTGCCTGTGCCAGCTCCAAGCCTGCCAGCCCAGAGCCAGCAGTCACTGCCCCTGACGCAGTGGCCCAAAATATGAGCCAGCAAGCCACTGGCAGCCAGCCCTCCACCACTCCCCAGGAGCAGTCTTCCAGCTCCCAGGAGCCTGCCAGGGCCCAGAGAAGACGGGCGCCTTCCTGGTCCAGGTTGGAGATCATGGACCTTATTCAGGTTTGGGGGGAATGCCCCCAACGTCCATGATCTCCGCACTAGACGGAGGAACACGGCCGTCTATGGCAGGGTAACTGCCAGCCTGGCCACCAAAGGCTACATGCAAACCACATGCAGGTTTGCATGACAATCAAGATGGTCCGGCGAGACCCCCAACCCTGAGCCCTGAGCTTCCCCTCCCCCTTCTTCCCCTTGCTTCCCCCTTCCAGCTCCCTCATCCCAGGTTTCTCCCTCCCCTCTCCCACCCTCTCTTCTCCCCTCTCCGCCTCCTTTCCCCAGTCTCACCAGAGTTTCATTCCCCCCCCCCAGTTTTGTTAATAAAGAGAGTTTGTGTTCATGAAAATACATGTATTTTATTTGACATCAGGAAGGGAGGGTTAGGGAGGGGTAAGTGGAAGGACTTGAGGGAGGAATGAGGCACAAGCCCCCAGTGGGGCAGACCAGGGAGGCTCTTAGTGCTCCTCAGGGTGGAAGCTCTCCCGCAGGGCCTCCTGGATACTGACAGCCCCCCAGTGGACCTCCCAGATGGCAGCCTGCAGAAAGTACAGCCAGGCTCACAGCAACGTGTCCACGAGAAGCACCAGAGTGACCAGGGGAAGCTCTGGCTCCATGTTGCAGAGTGCTGTGGTGTCCCGAGTGAGGGCAACCAGAGCACACAGTGACAAAATGCTTTCCTGTCCCTCATCGAGGTAGGCAAGGAAGCAGGGAAACCTGAGAATCGGCTGTCCGGGGATGGGGTGGTCCCTTTAAGCACAGGCTTCAGATGGCCTCAGGCAGCAGCCACACAAAGTAACTGTTGACCTGATGCCCTGCCGGACCTGGTTCCGGCCGACCTTAAATGCAATTCAGCGTCCACTCAGTGTGAACACGCTATTTCAAAATAGCAAAACGCTATTTTGAAATGCATTTTGTGTGTAGACGCGTTATTTTGAAATAACTTATTTCAAATTAACTATTTCAAAATAAGATATTTCGAAATAATGCTGTAGTGTAGACATAGCCTCAGGGAAGTTGAAGGAAGAGCATTCTTCCTTCGACTTCCTGATATGTAGACAGTGCCAAAAAGCCAAATTAAGCTATTTCAACTTAAGCTATGCAATTGATGTAGCTGAAGTTGAGTAGCTCAATTTGACTTTTGACCTGCTGTGTAGACATGCCCTAAGGCTGCTAAAAGTCCAGGGTAAAGAGGATAAAGTAGGACAAATAGGATTTGGCCAAGAAATGTTATTTGAGATTTGTAGTTTCAGTAACACTGAAATGATAGAAACTGGATTGGAGTCATTCAAGGATGGAATTGGAAAAAAAAGAACTCAAGGTAGAAGGCATATTCAATGAGGATAGGTCTAGACCACAAGATTTTGTCGGAAAAAGCTATGCGTAGCTTTTTCCAATTCTTTTGTCAAAAGAGCCTTTTCCGACAATTGGCCCGTCTAGACTGGGTCAAATGTTGGGAAAAAACCCTCCTTCAGAAGCCCCCTTCTTCCTCGTGGAAGGAAGAATACAGGGCTTCTGAAAGAGAGCATTTGCACTTCTGCAAAAAAAAAGTGGAAGTGCAAACACGTTCCTGGATGCAGCAGGGTTTTTTTCAGGATACTGGAGGTATCCCGAAAAAAAGCCCATAATCTAGATGTAGCCTCAGTATGTTGAGAGAGGAAGAGGGGAGATGAGATAATAGTTGTAAAGAAAGATGGAATCAGTTATGGATATTTCCACGAAGGGAATAATGAAGCTTCTATTGTGTGGGAAACAACCTAAACAGAGTGAGATGTTGGAGCGAAGAAAAGGAAGGGGAGAAAGAGAAGAGAAAACAAGAAACTTGAAGGATCTCTGTGACACCACTCCCCATATTTATCCTAATAATAGCATTATGGTATGATTATGACAAAATTGTGATGCATTCTGTACAAGATGGCTCATGTAACATGTCATTGGAAAAGTTATGATTTGCTGAATATTGTATACATGCATTATTTTTTGTATCTGAAGTTATAAATATTGACCATATATCTGTATTTCACTTGAAGTCATATCTGGATGAATCCTAGAATAGAATAATAGAATCATAGGGTTGGAAGAGACCTCAGGAGGTCTTTAAATCCAACCTCCTGCTAAAAGCAGGACAAATCCCATCTAAATCATTCTAGCCAGGGCTTTGTCGAGCTAGGAGTTGAAAACGTCTAGGATGGATATTCCACTGCCTCCCTAAGTAACCCATTCTTGTGCTTCACCACTCTCCTAGTGAAATAGTTTTTCCTAATATCCAACTTAGATCTCCCCCACTGCAACTTGATACCGTGTTCTTTGTTCTGTCATCTGTTGTCACTGAGAACAGCCTCTCTCCATCCTCTTTGGAACTCCCCTTCAGGTAATTGAAGGATGTTATCAAATCCCTCCTCACTCTTCTGTAGACTAAATAATTCCAAATCCCTCTGCCTCTCCTCATAAGTCTTGCACGCCAGCCTCCTAATCACTTTTATTGTCCTCCACTGAATTTTCTCCAGTGTGCCCACATGTTTTCTTTAATGGGGCCCCCAAATTGGACATATTCTTCCAGATGGTGCCTCACCAGTGCTGAATAAAGGGGAATAATCACTTCCCTCAATCTGCTGGCAAAATTCCCCTAAATGCCATTAGTCTTCTTGGCTACGAAGACACACTGTTAACTCATATCCAGCTTCTCATTCACTGTAATCCCCAGGTCGTTTTCTGCCAAAATGATGCTTAACCAGTTGATCTCCAGCCTGTAGAAGTGTGTGGGCTTCTTTCATCACAAGTGGAGGACTCTGCAATTGTCCTTGTTGAACCTTATCAGATTTCTTTTGGCTCAATCCTCGAATTTGTCTAGGTCACTCTGGACCCTCTCCTGACACTCTAACATATCTATCTCTAACCCTAGCTTAGTTCATCCACGAACTTGCTGAGGGTGCAATCCATCCCCTCTTCCAGGTCACTAATAAAGATGTTGAACAAAATCTGCCCCAGAACTGAGCCTTGGGGCATTCTTCTTGATACCAACCACCTACCAGACATTAAGCCATTGATCGCTATCTGTTGAGCCCAGTGACATCCTATATGCTAAATGCTTCCTGTCTAGATAGCTAACTGTAAAGGGCCTATACATAGTAATGGACCATTAGGAAAAATATACCTTAGGAGAAGCTTGTCCCCAACCTGGGGAACCTTCCTGAGATTATTCCAGACAGCCTGAAACTACTGGCTGCTATGACTCAGCAAGGTATGCAAGAACATGTGACGAGGGCATTTGACCAAGCCACATAACACAGAACCCCACCTTGGATGCCAATGTTTTTCTACAAAACTGAGTTTGGGAGAAAGTTTTCCTTCTATAAAGCAGGGAGTGATATCATCTGCTGTTCTTCACTCCCCACATGAGAATTCCTGGAAACACTGAAGGAACAAAGATTGAACTGGGGGAAGTACTGGATCCAGCTAAAGGGATTTCTAGCCTCTGAAAATGAAATGAAGCTTGTGCATTAAGAATCTGCCAGCCCACTTGTATCATCAGACAAGGTGAGGCACTGCTAATTCATATCCAGACTGTCTAGTGTATAAGTTTAGTTTGTGTTTTTGTTTGTTATTTGATAGATAATCTACTTTGTTTGCTATCCCTTATAATCACTTAAAATATAGCTTTTGTAGCTAATAAATTTGTTTATGCTTTATCTAAAACAATGAATTTGAATGAAGTGCTTGGATATCTTAGCTCAGGGGACAAAGGCTGTTGCATTTCCTATCACATTGCGGAACTGAACTCTATGGCTACGTCTACACTGGCAAGATTTTGCACAAATACTTTTAACGGAAGAGTTTTTCCGTTAAAAGTATTTGAGCAAGAGAGCGTCTACACTGGCATGTGCTTTTGCGCAAGAGATGTGCTTTTGCGCAAAAGCATCCGTGCCAGTGTAGACACTCTCTTGCACAAGAAAGCTCTGATGGCCATTTTAGCCATCGGGCTTTCTTGCGCAAGAAATTAACGTTGCCTGTCTACACTGGCCTCTTGTGCAAGAACACTTGTGCAAGAGGGCTTATCCCTGAGCGGGAGCGTCAGAGTATTTGTGCAAGAAGCACTGATTTTGTACATTACAACGTCAGTGTTCTTGCGCAAATACTCGCGGCCAGTGTAGACAGGTGGCAAGATTTTTTTTTTGCGCAAAAGCAGCCACTTTTGCACAAAATCTTGCCAATGTAGACACAGCCTATGAGCTTATACTGTGCAGTTGCCTGAGCGACATGAGATTTTGAGTTTATACTACAGAAGGAGATGCATGCTTGGAGACCTGGGGGTTTTCTTGGCTGTGGCCTCTCTATTGTTGTATCGTGCAATGGCTGGTCAGAGATCCAGCATGTAATCACAGGTGGCTGTGTCCCTCATGACCCGTGTGAATGCTGGTGACATTTTAGGACCAGAAGTGGGTCTGCAGCTTGTCATAGAAGCATGAGGTGAAAGGAAGCCCAGGCTGGCAAGTCAGATGGCTCAGTGACACCTCAGTTCCCATTGGCACTTGGCAGGGAACCTGCCACAATCTCATCCATAGCTTTTAATCTCAAACTGCAATAAGTAAATGAATCAATATATATGTTGTGGGACTGACCAGTAAGGTATCAATTTACACTGATTATCATTCTTTAAATGATGCCTATGGTGGGGGGTTTTGTTGTTGTTTTGAGTTGTAAAAGCCACAGACTCACAAGTGTTGACACTTGGAAGAGCTGGGAACTATAATGTTTACATTCAAATTGAGAAATTGCTCAGACATTGAATTCCCTTTCACAGGGAATTAGCTTACTGAGATTTACCATAGGAAATTACTGTATTCAGCCATCAGTATCAACTTCAAAGAAATGGATGCAACATTTGTGGCAAGATAATTAGAAAAGCTGGTTTAGAGCTTTACTGTTATTGTGTACCTGCTATCTTTCTAATGGATTATTTAATATTAATTAATTACAAGCATTTATAATGGTGCCTGTCACCATGGTATCTAAATGCACTGTAAATGACATAGACTCAAGGGGAGAAAAAACATTTGCCCAGGGAAGATAAAATTTTATTTCCAAATAAAACTGAACTGCAAAACATTTTCTGAGATCTTCATTATTAATTTTGACACTGAAAACATAGAAATGAGAGGCAAAAAAGGATTTAAATTGTTCACCCCACAATAATCTCTAGCCAGTCTAAGGATGTTGAAATTCAACTGTTAACATTCCTTTTAAATGTGTCCTTGCCTAGGAGAAATGATGGGTATTGAAACTGCCGTCAAGTTCACCATTGGGTGAAAAGCATGTTCTGGAATACCAGAAAAGTTAAATTTTTAGCCATCCAACCACCAAAAAGAAACTATATCATTGTCACTTAATGTGTCAAATCACATAGAACCAATAGCTAACAGTAAATAAAGCAAAGTGAACAATACATGTTCACACAATAAACTAGAATTTATATAAAATTCTTGACAAATACACATGAATATGGATTAGATTAAAGTGGAAGAAAATAGCTCAGTCCATGCACATTCAAAGTTACAAATTATGTGATGGTGCTTTTGGTGATCTGGATGTTTGTGCACTAGAAACTGGATTAAGATCAACCACTCACTTCATATTGATTAACAGCCTCCATATTGTAATATGCTGACCTGAGTAGGATGTGAACAGGTGATATACTTTAGAATTCAAAGGAAATATAACAGAGGACTTTATCTCCTGAGATACCAATTTCTTTTAAGATTTTTGTTACTGACAGGATGGTGTCTACATGCTGATTTCTATACTACAAGTCAGGGAGCGCGATGACTAGATCTATAAGAGCTAAGTAGTGTAGCCATAACATCATGGGAAGAGGTTGCATGGCTTAGCCATAATGATTACATAAGAACATAAGAACATAAGAACGGCCGTACCGGGTCAGACCAAAGGTCCATCTAGCCCAGTATCCTGTCTGCCGACAGTGGCCAGCACCAGGTGCCCCAGAGGGGGTGGACCGAAGACAATGATCAAGCGCTTTGTCTCCTGCCATCCCTCTCCAGCCTCTGTCAAACAGAGGCCAAGGACACCATTTTATCCCCTGGCTAATAGCCTTTTATGGACCTAACCTCCATGAAATTATCTAGCTTCTCTTTAAACTCTGTTATAGTCCTAGCCTTCACAGCCTCCTCTGGCAAGGAGTTCCACATGCTGACTACACGCTGTGTGAAGAAGAACTTTCTTTTATTAGTTTTAAACCTGCTACCCATTAATTTCATTTGGTGTCCTCTAGTTCTTCTATTTAGGAACTAATAAATAACTTTTCTTTATCCACCCTCTCCACACCACTCATGATTTTATACACCTCTATCATATCCCCCCTCAGTCTCCTCTTTTCTAAACTGAAAAGTCCCAGTCGCTTTAACCTCTCCTCATATGGGACCCGTTCCAAACCCCTAAATGTCATATTTTCTTTACATACCCATGGGCCCCAGCTAGGTTGGTGCTTGGCATGGCTAAGCCATGCTGCCAGTGCCTGGACTACCATAGTGTCACTATTTTTTATACTTGCACTAGTTCTCACTGAGTTAGCACAAATTTGTGTAGGCAAGTGCGTATCACCCCTCTAGCTTGTAGTATAGAAGTAACCAGAGAGACAGGAGCTAAAACATTTAACCACATAATTTTCCTGTGCTTTCTCTGCTTCCAGAAACATTTGTCTTCTTTTGGAAGTATTTAAGGCTTTCCTGGTTATTTCACCACCTCATAAACCAGCCTTTTAACCCCAGACAATGTAGAAAAAAGTAGCTTTTTGTTGGCCCCCATAATAATTGATTCTCCAAGGCCCTGTATGTGCACTACCTCATCCAAGAGGTATTGCTGTCTTGATGATGTACCGAGGCAGGGGAGCTCTAAATAATGGATTAATATGAGAAACAGCAAAAAATGTAGCTCTTTGGCTAGACATGTGTTTTTCTCCACTGTGCTGAAAGGTTCCAAAAAATATCTTTCAGAGCTACCATGTCATATTTTCTTTGCCATGCATTTTGCTGCTGTGTTTGGCATGCCAGGTAAGATCAAGCCTGAGGCATGGTCAGGACATTGCTTGCTTTTTCTCTGAGGAAGGATGCTGGTATCTCTCGCATGTTTCCATGAGGAGAAAGTGCATTGATGTGCATGTTTTATATGGACATTGCTTCTCCATTTCCTACCAAGATAAATCATTAAGGGTTACAGTATTAAACAAGAAGAAGTCTGAAACAGGACAAATTAATCACCTGTCAAAATGAATAGAAATGTTGCACTTTCTTGCTTTGGTGGGAAAAAAAAGTTTCTTTTTTTACTTTCATTAGAAAAATCCTCAGCCTCATCAGTGAACTATGAGACTTAAGAAGTGTGAAGGAATTTTTTTCTTTATATGCTGCCAGTTTTTAAGCACAGTCCAGACAAATGCTTTTTACTTTATATGACGCAGATTTTATTTTTAAGGTTTATACTTGTAATACAAGTCTAGCAAAACAAGAAAATGGAGACTATGTCCATCCAATGCCAGCTATAGGCAAAGTGCATGATACCAATGACAAAGGACTGCAAGTAAGTGGAAGTATAAATGGAAAGAACCTTATGCTTTCTTCTGTGTCAGGGCAGATACTTCCTACAGCTGGCACTGGACTCTAACCTAACTGAATCAAGACAGATAGTGCCACTTCCCCATTCATAATTGTATTTCAGATAAGAAAACATTCATGCCTTTTCACTCCATTAAAAACACATTGAATTCTGTAATACTAGATACCAAAGCTAAGTCTCTCCAACAAGGCCTTTATGTGAATTTGTGGCCACATAAAACATAATCTTCCTAACAACAAAAAATAAGTTTTATGTAGAGGTTTGGGTTTTGCTTGTACACTCTGTGTGTCTGGTGTAGATATAAATAAATATTTTTGGTAACGTGATGGCAAACAAGGAATCAGTTGTGTTACTGCATGAGCTGCCTCTGGCTCTTTACAAGGAAACCTACCATTTCTCACTAATGTGAAAATCTTCTCGAGAGAAGAAGTGCCACAGCAGTCACTGAACCAGAGAAATCCAATTTTCCTACTGTAAAGTCTGTTCAGTCTGTCACAGAAACTACAAATCAATCCAAAATGACTTTCTAGATTGAGCCATACCAGCCAAGGAAGGGTGTCTAGTGTCTGACAGGACTGAAGATCCTAGGAAGAAGCTGCCAAACACACTGTGTTGTTACTGTTTCTGGAGATTGGAGTCAGTCTTCTTTTTCTCAGGAAGGGCTTGGAGTTCATAATCCAAACTTTATTGTTCCAGCTCCATACTAAGATCCTTGAGCAATACAGTAACAACATAACCTCAAAATGACTTTTGCCTCATGTTTAAACTTTTATCATTTAAACTAAATACACAAATGAGAAACAAAATCAGACATAATAATGTGGAGGTGGGAGTATGCTGTCTCACTTCCTTCACAGAAGGGCAGAACTTGTAAATTAAAATAAACATGTGAACTCACATGTATATGTGTATGTTTTAAGCAGAGCTCCCAAATCTGTTTGATAGAGATTTAAAAGATGATAACCAAAAGGCTAAAAGAAGAGACCTGAATCTGCCTTTTGAGTGCACTCTTACTTTAACTAGTAAGAATAAAGGTTTCTGTTGTTTGGGATAGGAAGCAAGTTCAGATACAATTAATATTGATATATATTTATTCCAAAGATTGCACTCAGCTGTAGTAATCTGCCATAAAAAAAGGTAGATTGACACTTGCTCTGTTAATTCTTTTATACCACTTTGACCCTCCTGGTTTCATCTATGGAAATGCCATGAGAAAAATCCTCCTCATCTATACAGTTGCTCAAAACTCGGCAGTTGCACATTCCCAAAGGTTTATGTGAACATTTTTATTTGATTTCAGTCAGAATGTATTGTATCCTGTGTGTTGTGGGCTTGAATGAACCAAAGTCTCAAAGCAGTACTATGCCAAAATTGCTGAGTTTCACTTGGTTTCATGTCAAAACCATTCAGAACTATAAATTTCACATAATTTTGATGCAAAACCATAAATGGACCCATGCTCACTTGAAGCTAGACTCTGGTGTTTTTGAAAGGTTCCCAGATCAGAGTGAACCTTTTAGAGAACCTGTTTTGAGTTTTAAAATAATAATGAAACACTAAACCAGGCAAGGTTTGGGTTTCATTGCAAACATTTTCCAGAACTCAGCTTATAATATTTTCAGCCCAGCTGAAATTCGGGGTTGGGAAGAGCAACTCCTGAAAAAGTATGTTATTGTGGGATGTGCAGCCAGAATTCTAAATCAAAGTAGTTGAGGTAAGTTTGGCTAAGATACTTAGCCATGTCTAAATGAACCACTAAACAATTTGGGGTACAGTCTCATTACTAAATTACTGACCAACTCTCACATGGCATAGAAAAACAAATGTAAGCATTGAATCTGCAACGTGTGCTGTATCTATGGACCCTCACATGTAAGTGAAGTGGCATGACCATATATACCAAAGGAATACAATGAAAAAAGTGAACACATTATTAAACTGACAAATCAGATTTAGTACAGAAGGTGGGGTGAGGGAGAGGGAGGGAGGGAATAGCTATTTATGAATCAATGAATGGCTAATCAGGGTTGATAAGTGGGGAAGCTATCTTTGTAATGGTTAAGGTAATTAGCATCTTTGTTAAGGCCCATTTGTAAAGTGTCAAATTAAGCATGAAAGAAAAGTTCCGAAGTTTCCCTCTGTAATCTGGTGTTAAAGTCTCTTTGAAGTAAGATGCATGTAGTAAGGTCGTTAAGATTATGTCCGGTTAGGTTGAAATGAAAAGCAACTGGTTTTTCTTTGTGAAGATGTCTGATGTCTGATTTGTGAGCATTAATTCTTTGGCGAAGTGTCTGAGAAGTCTGTCCAATATACATAGCAGAAGGACACTGTTGGCACATGATGGCATAAATTATATTTCTGGATGAACAGGAATATGTGTTCTTGATCATATATCTGACATGGTTAGGTCCAGTGATGGTGTCACCAAAGTAAATATGTGGACAAAGTTGGCAACGGGATTTGTTGCAAGGGAAAGTTCCAGGGTTGGTATTTATGTAGTATGTCCTGTGGTTGTTGGTAAGAATCCTCCTGAGGTTAGGTGGTTGTCTATAGGAGACTATGGGTCTGTCCCCCAGAGCCTCTCGGAGTGTAGTATCCTGTTCCAGTATAGGTTGTAGGTTATTGATAATGCATTGGAGGGGTTTAACTTGGAAGCTATAGGTGATGACAAGTGGTGTTCTATTGTTGGTTTTCTTGGGCCTATCTTGAAGTAGATGGTTTCTGGGTATATGTCTGGCTCTTTCAATTTGTTTTTTTATTTCCCCTGGTGGGTAATTGAGATTTACAAATGCTTGGTAGAGATCTTGAAGTTTCTGGTCTCTGTCAGTGGGTGTTCGTCTTTAAAATGCTACATAGTATTTCCTTTTGTTTTTGCAAGATCAGACTAACACGGCTACCTCTCTATTACAGTAGACTTCCGATAATCCGGAACCTATGGGACTTAGGTGGTGCCGGATTATCAGATATGCCGGACTATCAGGAGGTAGTATAAGCAAGTTATATATATACACTGTATACATTATATACTGTATATAAAGTGTTCTTAACCCTTTTTTATTGTACATACTGTATACAGTATACCGTAATGTTTTAGTTTTTTTAAGCCTTTTTTACCCTTTTTGCTCAGTTCAACTGCTGCCGCTGTTACCTTGTGACTCATTTTTTTGCCGAAGCTCACTCACTAGGCTCTTGCCATTTTGGTGCCGGACTATTGGATGCCGGACTATTGGAGTTTTACTGTACTATGTAAGTGAAGTGCCACTGAAGTAAGCCGACTTTCTCATTTGCCCACATCAAGCTCATTTGAGGACTGAGTCCTTAATATTTTAGCAGTCTTTAGTATTTTAGTATGAATACCATCAGTTTGGAACCTTAACATATATACATAGCAGGGAAATGGAAAATAGTACAGCTTAAGAAAATAATTTGCAAAAAATAGTATAATTGGTGAATGCTATCTTTTGCTCTTTACCTAACAGAAAGGAACTACAGGGGCACAGAGCGGTCCAAAAATATTTAACTATATACAACATGCAAGGCTTAGCTTTATATGTACTGTAATGGACTTGAAGGAAGTACATTGCTAACATTCGGCATACATATTTGTTTCCCCTTTTCTGCACCTCTTTTTACCTCTCTTCAGGGGTGCATGCCAAAGTTTAGTCTTTTCAGAACTTCCCTTGATTTTTATATATAGATGTAGATATAGATATATGAAAAATTCCCTTGACAATGAGAAGTGTAAATGTTCAGAGAAAAGCCCTAGGAGAGTGTATGAATGAGTGTATATATATTTTATACAGAGAAGAATCTCCAAGGGGACAAAAGTCACACAATATCGCTAAAGGAAAAATGTTTATTAAATCTATATGTCTGTGTATATATGAGAATGCAAACAGTTTACACATTAAACTATTATGAATATTGTGAATAACAACCATTATAAAAATCACAGCTCCAAGTAATTAAGTACTTATTATTATCACAAGTTCAGTGCAATATATAATTATGCACCACACACATTCTTGCACTCCCCAGGGCTCTTCTCTGGAACAATTTGTCCTTTTCATTCTGTGTGGAATGGTTTCCAAACCATACTTCGGGCAAGCCAGCTCTTTAAATTGGGATATAAGTTGGGAAACAAATAGTCCCACAGTCTCATTCAATCTCCTGTTGAGTCTTTGCAGCATCAGTCTGCAATTTTCACAGCCTGCAGTAAGTTCTAGTAATCTTCTTCTCCAGTGTGATGAGGCAATCTTCAGTATAAAACTGGCAAAGTCCCTGGAACACAAGCTTTACCCAAACTCTTCTGATCTTTGTGCAGCTGCATCACTGAGTTCTTCAATATGGCTTCCCCCTTTTCCCTTTGAGTTTCCATTGGTTCCATTATCATAGAGAATGATTCTGGATATATTCCACCAGGCCATTTTTCCCACAATGAAAATCACACAGGTGGCTTTAAATAGTCAGGGAGCATGCTGAATGCCCACAAGACATGATTTTTGGAGGATTCTATCCCATCCAACAGATTCACCTTGCCTAGCTGTGGCAAGTCTACAGCCACAGAGGGCCCCAAAATAAAACAAGATCTGTTTCTTCCTTGATACCCATGACTCAATGCAACAGTGCAGGCACATGAGTTACATGGATATACAAGTACTGCTCTGGGGTAGTTGTGATGACATCTGAAATATAAAGACAGAGAGGTCACTAGTGGGCTCACAAACTATTTAAATGGCTACTACTCAATGCCTACACATTACAAGTTTATTTGTTTTTTCTGTCCTTAAATTGTGTGACAGATATTTGAACCACATGCAGCATCTTTAGGAACATATTTTTATTTGTATCAATACAGGTGTTATGTATTTTGTGCCCCTGGATCACACTAGGTAGATAGAATCTGGAATCATTAGGACAGGGTTGGAAAACCTATAGCCTGAGGGCTGGATCTGGCCCCCAGTTTAATTTGATCTGGCACACGGCAAGTCTCCACTCTACTGGCTGGAATCCCTGAGCCTCAGCAGTCCATCCCATGAGTCAAGAGCCCTGAGCCTCGGCGCTCCCTTATGGAACTAGAGTGCACTGCACTCCAAGTTAAGTGTGAGTGGGAGGGTAGATTTGTTTTTGATTTGAAGGCTCTGACAGATTTTTCTGCGTGTCGGTGGCCCCTGCCTGAAAAAATGTTCCCCACCCGTTTTAGGGTTTGACTAATTCCATAAGACTAGTTATGAAAAATAGCATTTTCAAATTTCACCCTCATGAGAAGACCATTGATTCATGATTGCCAGTCACAGAAGGCCAGAAATCAAAAGCAAAACCATATAAAGAAACAGCTGGACTATCCTTGATCTAAATAGGCGGTTCTTGATTTAAAATCTGACATGAACTGGTAGCCAACACGTCAAACTCCACTGAGGGTATTGTAGTAAGATGAGGGCCTAAAACATAAGCCCACGTAGCACAGGCCTCGTCTGAGGCCTGATTAGCCACACCTATCAGATGCCTCTGCTGGAATTGGGGTTACCTAAGGTAAACTTTTAGCATGCATGTAGGAACTTTATAAGTTTTCTCTGTTTGCCCTAAGAATAAATGGGCTTTGTTTTGGCAGCTACTGGAGAAATACAGAACCTAAGGTGTTGTATCTCAGTCAGACCTGTTGTGAAAATCATAGTTTAGAGGAATGGTCCAAATCCCAGATATAGAGGGAGAGATGTGGGTTCCTGCTTGAAAGATGTCATAGCTGGGTTCTTCCTAATTTGAGGAAAGCTAGGTGACAGAGGGAGGGTTAAAATTGCAGTCATTCCTGAAATTAATTTACCTTTTATCGGTCCATGAATTGTTCATAAACACAATGAAGGAATCTTTAATGTATTGGTTATTTGAAATTATAGACTCAGATTTTAAGATGAAAAGGGACCATCAAGATCATCTAGTCTGACCTTCTGCATATTGGAGGCCACAGAAACTCACCCACCCACCCACTCTTGTAATAGAACCCTACCCTCGGCTGACTTACTGATTAATGTTTTAAAGTTTAAGTAACAGAGAATCTACCATTTATACTACTGAAAACCAGCAAGTGCTCTACAGCAAGTGCTCTGCTTGATCTACCAGTTATAGTACTCTAAACCCAGGTCCCATGCTGCATAGGAATGCAAAAATCTTGCCAATCTGACCTGGGGGAAATTCCTTCCCAAAGCCAAATTTGCAATCAGTTAGATCCTGAGCACATGGGCAAGATGACTCCCCAGCCAAACACCAGGAAAGAATTCTGCAAAGTAACGTATCTACTGTTCCATCACCAGCTGTTGCAGATATTGGCTGTTAACAGTTGCAGTTTGGCTATGTGCCATTGTAGGCACAGTTTTATCCTCCCATCTCCTCCATAAATGTATCCAGATCAGTTTTGAAGCCAGTTGGGTTCCCCCGTCCCCATTGTTCCTCTTGGAATGTTTTTCCAGAACTCTCACTCCCTGATGGTTAGAAACCATCCAATTTCAAACCCAAACTTGTTGATGATCAGCTTATAGCCATGTGTTTTGTGCCAACATTGATCCTTAACTTAAATAACTACTCATCCTTCCTGATGTTTAACCCTTTAATTGTTCTTTAATTTCTTCAGCAAATATTTAATGGTCTGTATATAGAATATGTACAATTGTTTATGAATATTCCCAACTCATGAGTGATAGACATGACATACCTAGACTTTAGGAAAGCATTTGATACAGTCTCACATGACCTTCTTATCAGTAAACTAGGGAAATACAGCTTAGATGGGGCTACTATAAGGTGGGTGCATAACTGGCTGGATAACCATTCTCAGAGAGTGGTTATTAATGCTTCACAGTTATGCTGGAAGGGCATAACTAGTGGGCTTCTGCAGGGATCTGTTTTGGACCAGTTCTGTTCAATATCTTCATTAACAATTTAGATATTGGTATAGAGAGCACACTTATAAAGTTGGCAGATGATACAAAGCTGGAAGAGGTTGCAACTGCTTTGGAGAATAGGGTCACAATTCAAAACGATCTGGACAAACTGGAGAAATGGTCTAAGGTAAATAAGATGAAGTTTAATAAGGACAAATGCAAAGTACTCTTCTTAGGAAGGAACAATCAGTTTCACACATACAGAATGGGAAGTGATTGTCTAGGAAGGGATCTAGGGGTCATAGTGGACCATAAGCTAAATATGAGTCAACAGCGTGGCACTGTTGTAAAGAAGGGCAAACATGATTCTGGAATGCATTAACAGGAGTGTTGTAAGCAAGACATGAGAAGTAATTTCTCTATTCTACTCTGCACTGATTAGGCCTCAGTTGCAGTATTGTGTCCAGTTCTGGGCACCACATTTCAAGAAAAATGTGGAGAAATTGGAGAGGGTCCTGTGGATGCAAATGATGGGATGACATTATTCTGTCATCCCTAAGGATTTTTATATATATATATATATATATAAAAAGAGATTACTTCACCCATCTTGTCTCTCTCTGACCAGTAATGGCATTTGACACCTGATGAATGATGAGAAAGATACATCACAGTTGCCATCTGGAGCCATCAAATTTCAAAGTGACTCACGTATTGCCATTCTCCATAGAACAATGAACTTTTAACATTGGGGCCTTCAGGGAAAGGCAACAGTGCATGGTGGAGATGAAGTTTCATACACTAAGCACATGTTACAGAGACAATTGCCCATTTTAGAGCAGTGTTCTACTATGTGCATGGTGCCAACCCTTGCTGCAGGAAAGAAGAGCATCCAGGAGATACAGGGCAGAAGGGAACTCCTCCAGCCTGAAATGCTGACCAACTTCGAATCCACAGAAGTTGTGGACAAGTTTCAGGACTTTTGTTATTTTCAGAAATCCCTAACCCTCAACTATCTTAAGAATAAAGTCACTGTTGTTAATAAACTCCTTTACTGAGATTGTGTTCTTTGCTTCCCTGAGAAAACCATGAATTTGCTGTCCAAGATCATTCCAAGAATGGAAAGAGACCACTCAGGGTGCTTAATAATACAAAGTCTCACCTCACTTGCTTGTGTGTGGCTTTGCCTGTTTGTTTTGAGAGATCTCAAATGGAAGCGAAGGTAATTGCATTGGGGGATACCAAGGATTGCATACTCACTCCTATATTTGCCACATTGTCCCCGAAGAGGTTAGGCTAGTAAACCCAGAGTACTGACAACATGGGTGGAACCTCGAGGGAGTGACTGGGGGGAATCAGGATGTTTGTCACTGGCATCAGAAGGTCTTTCAGAATCTAGGGTGTCCTATGTACCAAAAAGGGTGTCAGCCAAGATGTTCAAATCTGAGAGAGTATTTGAGTCTCTTGGAGCAAGAAATGGTGACTAGATTCTACCCAAAGACCAGTTAACTTGGAAGCACGTAGAGTCCAGCAACTAGGTCTGTACTCAACAGACTGGTGACCTTGCAGTGGGTTACTTGGCCAGATTGTAAAAGTTAGTCTTCACAGTAGCAAATCTTGAGTGCTCAAATGATTTTTGAAAGCAAACACAAATTTTGCAAATATGACTAAATCAAAATTCACTTTAGAATTTGAACAAATATTCATGGTTTTCCCTGATTTTGTTCAGCTATAGAAAAATAATAAAATGTTTTTATTTATCTATAATAACATTCCACCCAGGTGCTCTCTATCATTAATCCATTATGTTTAAGTTGCACAATATCATGCACACTAACATACTTTTTGCCGCAAAACATTTCCTGCAATCTTCTGGGTCATTGCCCTTTTTCACTTAACCTTAAAGTGTACAGGCCATGAGTGTTCTGAAGAATGCCTTGATATCTTTTTTATGCATTAAAGCATTTTATGCTTTAACATTTCAGAAAAGGTCAACTATGATGAGGAGCATGGCTTTATTTTTCTTGTCTAGTTTCTTCAATTATTTATTTTATTATTCCTTTGTGGGTTTATTTTATTTAATTTATCTTACTGATATTGGACTCTTTCTCTGTTTCTAGCATTCACAAGTTAGTTACAAAGAAATCAGACCACATGTTTTTTTCCCCCACACTAGGAAAAATCCCCAAAGAACATCACTAATGCAAATGACTCTTCTGAATATATGGATTATGAATGTTCAAAGGTTAAGTTTGACTACAGTTTGTAGGAGATTTGTCTTGATAAGTTTTAAATGATTCAAAATGGTATACATCTATCAAATGCTGTGCTAGATTTAGAAAGGGGATAGCAAATCTTTCCTTCCCACTCTGGCTGCTGAAAGAAAGTTATAGATATCAATAGGTCTGTCTAATGAAGATTCCTTTAAACCTGAAAAATATTATTTTTTAATCCAAGGCCTGGATTACGCTAGACTGGGCAGGTTGATTTAAGGTACGTCATCCAGCTGCATGTAGCTGGATTTTGCTTCCCTTACTCCTGTCAGCTTCCCTTACTCCTCACAGAATGAGGAGTACAGGACACCGGAGTGGGTTCCCCTCAGTGTTTAATTTTGGGTCTACACTAGAAGATTGACCTCCAGAGGGATGATCTTCTCTGTAATGTAGACAAGTCCCAAGTCACTTACAGTTCTTGTGCCTGCATATTTCCATTTTGGGATGTACTTCTTGGGTATCACTGTGTGAGAGAAACTTTCCAGAAAACAGAGCACACTGGGTGCCCCTCCAGTATTTGCAGCACTGTGCATTTGGAGCTGAAATAATAAAGAGCCATGGAACCAAGTCTTTCTCTTAAACCCAAGAATCCAATGAAAATTGAAGTCCAAGGATGGAAGGGAAGGTGTGATGAATGGGAGGGGGTGCATTACTCCCTCTCCCCACTCTGAATGTACAGAGGCAACACTGTCAAAGACAATTGTGACTACTATAGCAGACTTTCATTCCTTTGAGGTGGCCTATGAGCAGTGCTTTTTTTGTGATGGTACTGCCTGGTACACATTACCGGCACCTCCAGACGCAGTACTGGCACCTCCAGTCAGAGCTCAACAATTTTTCCCCTAGATTACTGGCACCTTTTCCCCTGGAGTACCGGCATGCTTTTTTTTTTTTTTAACAAAAAATGCATTGAGTATGAGTAATTCTATTTCTGTGAGTGTGACAAACAGTACAATTCCCAGAAAGACTGAGAAATTTTGCTATTTTTTTAAATTAAAACTGCTAAAGTGAGCCTCAGATCTGAAATACCAAATTGAGAGTATAATTCTGAGCAGGTCTAAACTACAATTTTTCAACAGCACTGCTGAACCAATGTAGCATTTCTGGTGAAGACACTCAAAGCTGATAGGAGAGGGCTCTCCCATCATAATTCCAGACAAGGGCACCAGAACCCTTCCAAAAAAGGGACAAGGACTTTTATCTCCATCCAAGCCAGAAGCCACAGTGGGCCCAGGCACACTGCCTCCTCTAGGGAGGGAGGGGGAGGCAAAAGCAGCCCTGCGCCCAAGTCCCAGGTTCCCCACCCAGGGCAGGTGAAGGGACTAAAGCTCCTCACAACTGCCCACACAGCTCTCTCTGATCCAGCTCTGGTGAGAAGGCTTGGAGCCATAGATCAGCCACAGTAAGAAGCTGTGGGGAATAGTGATGGACCCTCTACATGCTTAGGGAAGGAGCAGGGAACCAATGGGCAGGGACTCAGGCCAGGGGCAACTCTCAGGTGCCCTGAACTACAGGCAGACGGTGGGTCTGCTGCAGTTCCCCACAGCTGCTGCCTGAGTTTCCTCCACTCAGGCCTGGATAGGAGGGTGGGGTTTTGGGAGGAAAGGAAAGGAAATGGGTGGGGGCAGGTCCACCCCAGTAAAAGTGGACAGTCCAGCCTCTCCCGCTTTCAAAAAGTGGAAGGGCCATGTCCTCTCTGGTACCAGTACCTCTGCCTCCACTTCCACAAGAGACAGTATCTCTGTTGGTAGGAGAAGCCCTCACACCAATATAGTACTTTCTACACCAGCACTTAAGTCAATATAATTATGTTTCTTGGGGAACTGGATTATTCACACCCCTCTGAAATGTGGTTACACCAAAGTAATTCTATAGTGTAGACCACGGTAAGTGTAAGAACAGAATTACTAGTTGCAGCCCTGCAAATCTTTGTGATGGAAACAGTATAGAATCAGGTTTCTGAGCTCAGTCCCTGAGGTGCTTCTATTATCCTAAATAATGGATAACATATCTTAGATCACAATGCAAGTATGGGTTCAGTCTTTCTCCTTGAAATATTTAATGTTGCCCTCAACCTTCTGAAGTTCTCAGACTTCTAGAATAGTGACTAGAAACATGAGGATTGGATGTGCTCTGTGTTACATTTTGCATTTCACATTGCTTCAGAGGGATTATACTGGATGATTTAGTGAACTGACAGCTGAAATATTTCAGAATTATCTTCTTTAGCACAGTGTGATTAATAACCTCTGTAATTCAGTCCAGTTTTAGTTGGAAAGGAGACAAACTAAGGGATTGTGTTTGGAAGTTCTTTTTTGTTTCCTCAAACTCATTTTTTTCTTAATAACCTCTCCCATCGACATCCTACCAAAAAAAGTATTTTTACTGTTCTTAATGTTTGCAAGTCTTTTATGGTATTTTAAAAAATGAGTTCTGTAGTGGGAGATGTATTTGTTCTCCTGTTGACATTGTGTAGTGGAGGATTTACAGCTGTAACTCCCATTATCATCACCCATGTAAATCCTCCATGTATCAGTCAGAGAGCAGACCAGATGTGTCAATCTCGACATTTTTCTGCTCTTGCCTGTTTCTGTCATAGTCTCTACATTATTTAACTATAATTACAACCCTCATCCAATATAATAATTAGATATCTTTTTGAGACTGTCAAAATGTATTGCACAACTATGCAACAGCCAGTATTAAAACTATTTTCATATGGACTCCATTTTATTTTCAAAACGCTAAATACATTTAGAGCATAAAATGAACTAATTACTTGCAATAAAATCTGGAAAATGTTTAGTTAGGAATGAACATTCTTTCATGTTGCTGTTTTTAGTTCATTTTATTTGTTTGCCGGCGAGATTGAAAACACGATGGGGACTCCATCTACAGAGATCCATGCCTAAATTTTCAGCAAAGATAAAATGCTGCCCCTAGGGAAGCCCTGCCAGAGTTTTCAGGGTACCCAGGACTGTGAGTTGCATTGCTAACCTCCAGCTTTCAGAGTAAGGAATACTTGATTGTGGCTAATTGGATGTGAGGTCCCTAACACCACCAGCTTGTTAGCCAGTCAAGAACTTTCCTCTGGGCAATGCTAACCCTCATTTTCTCTTGTAGGTTACAAATAGGTACACCTGAGTCCCCAATACCCTTTGATATTTTCCTCTGTTATGTCCAGCCCCTTATCTACTGAGCACTTAGAGAAGATAGGAAGAAAGTTGTTATTTTAAAATTTTTAAAAAGGGTAAATGGGATCACCGGGGTAATAATAGGCCTGAATAATGCCTGACATCAATACTGAGCAAAATAATGGAGCAGTTCATATAGGAATCAATTAATAAAGACTAGAAGGAAGGAAAGATTATTAATGCAAATCAACACAGATTTATGGGAAATAGATCCTGCCTACCTTGCTATCTTTTTAGATGAGTTTATAAGTTTGGTTGATGAAGGCAATAGTGTTGACGTAACAGACTTCTGCATGGTGTTTGACTTGGTACTGAATGACATTTTGATTGACAAACTGGAATATAGAATGATAATGACACACATTAAATGAACTAAAAACTCTCTACCTGGTCATTCAAAATGTGATTGTAAATGGGGAATCATGATCAAGCTGGTATGTTTCCAAGGGGTCAGTTCTTGGCCTTATGCCATTTAATATTTTTGCGAAGAAATTATAAAATCATCACTAATAAAGTTTGAAGGTGACACAAAAATTTGTGGAATGATAAACTAAGAAGAGGACAGGTCACTAGAGGTGGATTATGGGTTCGTGGGATGTGGGCCAGAGCAAATGGGAGCCCCTTCCCATTCCTTCTGCCTGCATTGCCTCCACTGCTTCTGCACCTGCTGGGGAAAGAGGGCTGGGCATGCAGGCTTGCTCCGCTTTGCCTGACGCCTCTGCCCAGAAAAAGAGCCAGGTGGCCCAGGAAAAGTGAGTTGGGGCATGCCCTTTTTTCTGCTCCCCCTCGAATGGCTAGGGGCCCCTAGCTATGGGCCCTATTGGACCAGTGATTAATCTGCCGCTGCAGGTGATTGATTCAGTATGATCTCAATTGCTTGATAACCTGGATATAAACAAACAGTATGTGTTTAAATATTGCTAAATATAGCTAGGGAGAAAGAATGAAAATCATACTTACAAGGAGGATTCTGTCTTAAAAAGGAGTAACTTTCAAATAGATTTGGGAATCATGGGGGATAATCAGCTAAACATGAGCTCCCAGCATGATGATGTGGCCAAAAGAGCAAATGAAACCCTGGACAGTGTAAACAGAGGAATCTCAAGTAGGAGTAAAGATGTTATTTTAGGTCTATATTTGGCACTGGTGTTAACACTGGTGAATATTGTGTCTAGTTCTGGTTTCCACAATTAAATAAGGAAGTTGATAAATTGGAGCAGGTTCAGAGAATAGCCATGAGAATGATTAAAGCATTAGAAAATCTGCCTTACAGTGATAAACTCAAACCTCAATCTATTTAGTTTAACAAAGTGAAGGTTAAAGGAATTCTTGTTTAAAGTCTGTAAGTATCTATGTGGAGAAAACTTTTTTAATAATGGCCTGTTCAGTCCTGCAAAGAAAGGTATAATACAAACCAATGGCTGGAAATTAAAGCTATATCAATTATCACTAAAAATAAGGCACACATTTTTAACAGTGAGAGTAATTAACCTTTGGAATGATGTATCAAGAATCACGGTGGATTCCTCATCACTGACAATTTTAAAATCAAGATTGGATATTTTCTAAAAACTATGAGAATTATGAGTGATAGCAAGTAAGAATATGGAAATAAAAGATAACTTATAAAACAAATAATAGAATCATAGGGTTGCAGGAGACCTCAGGAG
Organism: Rafetus swinhoei; assembly: GCA_019425775.1. Lineage (NCBI taxonomy): Eukaryota > Metazoa > Chordata > Testudines > Trionychidae > Rafetus > Rafetus swinhoei. The sequence continues at coordinate 66,481,255 of CM033427.1, forward strand.
GTCATTGAGTCCAATCCCCTGATAAAAGCAGGACCATTCCCAACTAAATCATCCTGGCATCACATTCTTTCTAGAGACTAAACTTAACAGGTTAACTTCCTGTGTAAAAAAGTTACTTTACCCCCCCAAAGCCCTTGGCAGTGTCTGATCAAAAGCTGCTTGTGATCCATTTTCATGAATGTATATATACTTCCAGTTTACTTCTTGAGTGCAGAATCAGGGCTTATCTTCTTTTCCTTCTACTTATATTGCCAAAGATCAATGTTTGTGCTGAAAGTCAGTATAAACCCAGTTACCTGTCTTTCCTGAGAACTCCCCGCTTTTTTCTTCACTTATCTGTGATAGCGTGGTATGTAAATGGGTATCCACTGTGTTAGCTTACAATGCTTAATTTGCATTTTACCAAGAGACAGGTGAACAAGCATCTTTTATCTGTCAGAAAACCTGTTTCCCCACTTCTGTTGTGATACAGAATCTAAGAACATGTTTTCAGCATACTTGAATAACTCCTTATGTAGTATCTGTACATACATTTCACAAGAATATCAATAACCACAGTGACTCTGGCTTTCATTTAAGACCTCATGTGACATTTTTGGTGAACCAGAATATACAAATCAGAAACAGGATATTCTTGCAATGTCTTGCCACTTGGCATTAAGGGGTTCTTGGATCATATACACAGTATGCCAGATTTTAATCTGGTTTCTGAGCTGAGCCTCCATGAAGACCATCATTTCCCTATCTGTGTGTAAGTTCTTGTTGCAAAGGATGATAGCATAAATGAAGAATGCCACCATCTGGTTATTTAATATATTTTCTATTCTGTGACCCTTCCCCACTCCACTCCTTTTCCTTCATCTTTTTAATAAATAGAATCAGTTCTATGCTCTATAGAATCATCATGTAACAGAAAAACCTAGTCTATAAATTCAATGTTAAAATAATGGTATTTGTTTTAATTTGGTGAGAGATGGGAACTGCACAATCTGTCTTGACCTTGCCTTGCTTTAGTCTAGATTGTCCCTTCTTCTCCCTCATAGTATATCTGCACTTTATTATTGCTGTGAGCTGATCTGATGTGACAACAGTAGGCAAATGAATGAGTACATTTAATTCTCCTCCTTCCTTCCCTTGTGTACTGGTGGGCAATACCTAGGACCCAGGAACTCCTTTCAATATCAGGTCAGAGGCTATTTAGGACACCTCAGCTATCCAGGAACCATCCAGTGGAGGTACCATCCAGTGGAGGTAGAACAATGGAAATCCACTAGAGCTATAATTGCACCTGAAATGCTTAGTAAGCCAGGGTTGTAGCTTGGCTGTGCACTTGTTTGTGCACTTCCTTATGGAATTCCATAAGGAATAGCAACTGTCACCTGTTTAGATCTTCTCTGATACTGGCTCTAAAGAGACTGTAGAGGTGCAGTCTCCTTTTCTTTTATTATCAGGAAGCCTGGTGAACGATTTGTTCAGGACATCAGCCTATTAAGGGGGAGAAAGAAGGAACCCTAATATCATCGGGTCGTCCCTTTTATTCTTTGTTGTTACAGGAGGGAGGAATGGGAGTCTGTGTACAAGAAATAAGCAAGGTGTAAAACTTAAGGGGAGAGAAGGGACAGAGTCAAAGATGTTAATATCCCCTGAAAACTTGGTGTTGCTGTCCCACAGGTCACAGTGAGGCTGATCCCCAAATCCATGTGAAGGCAGAGATCCTTATTTTTAACCAATAGGCCAATATTATTTACCACCAGTAAATGTAATATAAAGTTATTCTGAGTCATTTTAGCATTCAGATCCCAACAGGTACACTTTGTGCCATTTAGATTAGTCATACAGGTCTAATGGCACAAAATACCAGCTGCTGTACATAGTTCCTCTTTTCCTTGTAGCCACCTTTAAAAGACTATAATATTGTGAGATGGATACATACATCAATGCATCCCTATTTTATAATATTGCACAATAGCAGCTACATCATAACAGTAACGAATCATTTTAAAAACTGTGTATGTTAATGAGCCATGTATTGGCTATTTCAACCCCCATGTCCAGTATTCACTATTACTACCATTTAATAGATAGCGATAGCATCATTAGGTATGTGTTGCACATAGTCAACACTTGTTTTTAATCATTTTGCAATTATTTTGCTTGGTTTCAGGAACCAGAAAGAGAGTAAATTGAGCCTTTTTATCTATATATGGGAAATGTTACATCTGTGGGAAAGCTATTTGAACAGTGGATTATGATCAAACGTCCAACACAGGACACGATCCAAGTATCCACTCGTGTGGATTTTTTCCATAAAAAATAACCTATTTTTTGTTCATTTCTGCTTCCTGTTAACCATAGTGGGGGAGGAGAGATATGGGAGTGAGAATGTGGGAGTGGGAAGGAGTGAGAGAAAGGAAGGGAGTTCATATAAAATTATGTTCTGAAAATAAAGGTTGTTTATATCTATACACACAAGGCCACCAACACAGTGGGTTTTTATGTTTCTGTCTCTTCCCCTTTCTCCTCCTTTAAAAAGAATTTATATTACTAACCCTAAGAAAAACATATTGTGTTCTGGCCCCTGAAAAAGCAGAGTAACTGCAGAGAAGAAGAGGATACAGATATAGAAGAGCCATTTGTAAAGATCCCTACTTAGGTACAAGGTCCCTATTTTAAAGAGAACACATGCTATTTGTAACCCTTCTCATTCTTCATTGTCAATCCAGAGCGGACATTCATTGCACTATATCAAGTGTATGTGGCACATCTTTTGAGTTTAGGGTTCAGTGCACTTGTCCATCAGAAAGCATTTCCATATGTGAGTTACGAGTTTGTGACATGTGCGTTTATCTCCACACTTACATTTGCTTTTATTTTCTCTCTTGGATCATTCTGAAAAGAAAGTGCTAGTCACTCCATCTGCAGCATTGTTCAGAAGTACTTGTAATGCAGTGCACTGTAAAGGTGAACTAAACGTGTGTGCTTTGTGTTGCTAGTTATTCCTATCCTATGCTGAATAAAGGCAAGACATGGTTTAATTAGGCCACTATTTTATTCTTAAATATCTGGAAGAACCCAGCAGATAAAAGTACACAGTGCAGGTAATTCTATAATCATTTCAAAATATATCCAGAGGTCTTCTATCAGCTCTCCCCTTTACCCATCCTGGTTCCCAGCCAACCCGCTGCTGAAACCTCACCAACTCCTCCCCGTAAATGAGGAGTTAGCTCCTTCCCATACCAGTAATAGGAGTTGTGATGCCCTCTCCCCCATTTGTGCTCCTTTAAATAATACCTTTTTAAAATGCTTTACCATTTTGTCTGACCACTGGATATCTGCCCCATGTTCTCATATTGAGTTGTGACATCATAGGCTAACTCCTGATCCATGTTTTCCTGACTAAGCCCCTCCCCTCCAAACTCTCTGTGGAGAAGGTGAAAACATCCTACTTTGCTTTGGCCAATCTAATGGTTAGGGAAAACTTCCTTCCCTGCCTCTCGAGGAAAAAGCAACCAGTATTTCACCACTTCCAGGGATGGGAGGGTACGGGTTATTCTATCTCATCCAGGTTTGTTTTTTTTTTAAAAAGGCTTTTCCTACATCAGCATGGACATATATAGTCCCCTCTCTCTTCTAATCTTTTTTGGGGACATGGATTAGCATCACCACATTGACCTGGCATGTAGCTGCAGCAGAAAGGCACTCCCGTCCCTCTAAACCATAAAGGAACGTACACCTTTTCCAATAAGTCAGACAAGAGCTTTTACTGCTTAGTGGGCTGGGAGGTCATTCTACAAGCTGCCTGGTGAAAGCCCTCAAAATTAGGAAATGCAACAATAAAAGCACACATAGAGGTGGAGGTGGAAATAGAGGCATAGAATCCAGTTCTGGTACATTTGTTGCATGCAGCAGGACAATAATTTATCAGGGGTATTTTCTGCAAAGAATTTGTAGCTGATTACAACCCAGATTTTGTTCATCTCCCAACCCTTATCAATCTATCTCTCCTACACTGCAAATCCTACTTCCCCTACTATACTAAGAGCACCAAAGTTGTAGGATTTTACTCAAAATGAAAAGATGGAAAATAGTCCTATTATTTTCTACCTTCTTTTATGGCTGAACCATTTCTACTCTAACTTTGGGCCAGTCTGTGATACCCTTACAGTTTTAGAATAGTACCTTATTCCACAAGCAGGTCTACTGAATTGTTGAAATGCTTTTCAATTAGGTATTACGGAGTACGAGTAAGGCTGTTGCAATTTAGGCCCTTAGAGAATGATTCAGTTTTCTGAAGCCTGCAAACCTGCAAAATCAAAGCTCAAAATTTGAATTTCAGAAGGCTATGAGTGACTAAATATAGTGCCTTGGAATAAAAACTATTATCTAACCTTAATAAGAGAGGATATTCCTACTATCGCTGTAGTACTGCCCAGCCTATTCTGAGACTTATCCGTGATTTTAGCAGATGAATTCTAGTATCTCATGAAGGACATAAATGATGGAAAATGAAACATAGCATATTAAAAACTTCTAAAAAGCGAAGGAGTGCAATGCAGTGCCAAAACAAATCATTCTGACTTGCTTTAAAAATATATGGAGGCTTCTTCAAATATCATCAGGGATAAGTCATTATATAACTTTCAGGTTCATACATCACTGCTCCTTGCTGTCACTATGAAAAATAGAACTTTTTGTTTACTTAAAAATTTGAAATGCCATGTTTCTGTGCTTGAAAAATGAGGCGGGAAAATGTGAGTGTCCTCCCATTTTTGAAAAATGGGTTTTTTATTAAAGCAAAGTAGAAAGGAGGAGACAAAATCATGTGCACTCATGGCAGTGGACTGATTAGTATTTACACAGGAAGAAGAATAACAATAGGTAGGTCACTGAGGACAAAGTGACCAGAATCACATAGAAATTTGATGAAAACAGGAGCCAAGAACATGGGACTGAACCCACAGCTGACCCATGTTTGAATCCCAACAGATATATAATGATGAAATAAGAATTATATTTCATGATAGAGTGAGACTCCCCTGTCAGAATGCATCTGTTAATAATAAAACATCCTTTCTGCAATGAGAGTTTAATAGTTCTTGTTCATGCTTTAAATGGTAGATCACAGCAATAAATCAGCATTATGATTTTAGGGGGTACAACTTATGTAATAAAATATAATGTTTCTGGCATGTCATTTACTGTAAAACTGTTTTTATATGTGTTAATATGGAAATTGATCAAATAATCATGCAAATATTAAATTGCAACCAACATGATTTTTTTGTTTGTTTTTCCATTTTTAAAAGCTTATGAAAAGTAATCTAAGTATTGTACAGGAATAAGATATTATTGTGATGTATTCTTAAAATCTGTGAAATTATAAAGGTGAGTTTATATACATACAGCCTCCAAGCTGCTAAAACGCATATGCATATTTTCATTCATATGAGGAGTCCCACTGAAGTCAATGAGACACTATGCAAAGGTCTGCAGGTCCCTACATTATATAGTAGCAAACTTTAAAAACTTTTCATTACTTTTTTCATAGACAGCCAAATAACTTTGCTTCAGTCTTTGCTGTATTCCATACAATCATAGAAATGTAGGGCTGGAAAGGACCTCATGAAGTCATTAAGTTCAGCCCCCTGTGCTGAGGAAGGACCAAGTAAACTAGATCATTCCTGACAAGTGTTTGTCTAACAAGCTCTTAACTACCCTCAGTGATGGGGATTTTACAACCTCCTGTGGAACCCTATTCCAGAGTTTAGCTACCCTTCTAGTAGAAAGGTTTACCTGATATCTGGCCTAAATTTCCTTTAATGCAGATGAAGCCTATTTCTTCTCATCCTTCCATCAGTAAATATGGAAAACAATTGATCACCATCCTCTTCCTAGCAGCCTTTAACATGTTTGAAGATTATTATCAGGTCCTCATCCAGTGTTACTTTCTCAAGACTAAACATGGCCAGGTTTAACCTTTCCTCTTATATCAAGTTTCCTAACTCTTGTCACTTTCATTACTTCCTTATGAACTTTTTTTTTCTATTGTGGCCATATCTTTCCTAAAGCATAGTGCCCAGAACTGGATGCAGCACTCCAGCTGTGGCCTCACCAGTGCTGATTACAGCAGGACAATTACCTCCCGTGTCTTATATATGACATATCTGTTAATACACCCAATGGCATTAGTCTTTTTCAAAATCACATCATATTATTCACACCCCAAAGGAGAAGAATCCTTCAAACTGGGCAAGACCTTTATCTCAGGAAGCAACTGAGGGGCACTTCAGTGGTGAGTGAGTGCTTCCCATAGGTTCTGGAACTGGGGATGCTGGAAGTGCTGCTATATCCCTTGGCTTGAAATGGTTTCCATTATATACAGGGTTTACAATTTGCTTCAATGATTCATAGCCCCCTGCCACAATACAAAGTTTTTGTGCATCCCCGTTTCCTACTTTATAGAGAAAACAAAACTTTTTTTAACGTATCAGAACTACCAGTAGTAATCAGTGTCCATTCCCATTCATAAATAGTTGTGGGGCTGTTGTTTACTGAGCTTGTGACTGCACCATCATTCTAGGGATTCTGCGTGTTTTTGCTCATCCAATGTTCAATAGACCAAGATGTTGTATAACATTATTATTGTTAAAACGCAAAAAATAACAAATAGTCTGGTAGCACTTTGAAGACTAACAAAACATGTAGATGGTATCATGAGCTTTCATAGGCACAGCTCACTTCTTCAGATGACAGGAGCGTTGGAAGTCCGGAACCAAGAATAAATAAGGGAAGGGAGGTGGGAGGGAAGAGGGAGGGGAAAAATTGGAGGGAGGGGGGAAAGAGGACATTGGGTAGTTAAGTTTCAAAGGGATAGCCAAGCGAGTCTGTAACAGGAAAAACTTAAAAAACAACAAATAGTCTATTAGCACCTCAAAGACTAAATAGTTAAAAGAGGCTGATAAGAACCATTAGTTTGCACTAGGAAAGGAAGAGTAACACCAGATTCTACACAGATATCAAGAATCATTGACACTTTCATTGTTTGGTTGGTTGATAATGTCCGAGCCATCCGATATCATGATTTAGACCATTTGCATAACAGTTAAACTTGAGAATGAAGTGGAGTTCCAATCCTTCTCTGTGTATTTGGCTTGTGGAATTGGTCTGAAACAAAACAGCAACTTATAGATCCCTTAATGTTTGTCCAGGATGGTTAAAGTGTTCCCAAACAGGTTTTTGTGTGTTGCCTTTTCAGATATCTGATTTGTGTCCATTAATTCTTTCCGTAGGGATTGTCCAGTTTGTCCAATATATATCACAGTGAGACATTGCTGGCATTTCATAGATCACATTACTGGTTATTCATTTATAGCATAATACAGCTACAGACTATTTATGTAATAAGATATATTTGTACATCCACATAGCAAGTCTAAAGACACTTAGCCCTGGTCTACACTAGGGAGTTATTTCAAAGTAATTCCCCTTATTTTGAAATTACAAGCGGAGCTTCCACACTACCAAACTTGTTATTTTGAAATAATAACTCCTGCTTTTCATGAGGAATAACACTTATTTCCAAGTTGTTATTTTGGGAGTTATTATTTTGAAATATTTTCCTAGTGTAGTCATTCCCTTAGGAACTTAGATCCCCATATCATTTTTGATGTCACTGGGCTATATTGCATAGGCATTTATGCCATAGGAGCAGAGGAAATTACAACGTTTTCTCTACTAGTCAGTATCATGGCTGCCCTTTGGGCCCTAAAATAAGTGTCAAGTTATTTTTCTTGTGAAGCTAATTTTCCACTAGTGCTGGGGCTTACTTCTGTAATAGAATGCTATGCTGGATAAGGTTGAGAGTTGGACCTGAAACTCTCCCTCATACATACATTTTTTATGTTAAAACAGTCAGTTATGAGTGAGGTCTATCCCAAATACAACCTTTCCCCCAGAATTTTTGGGCTGGCTCTACACAAGGTCATATGATAATAGTGGACAGGAATGGATTATGTTTGGGGAAGTAAAAAGGAGAGTGTTGAACATAACAATATTTTTTTTGCAATTGTAAAAACTAATGCTCGGGTTTTGCTTATTAGCTTTACAGGGTCTATGACTCACAGTTCTGATTCTGTTTTATAGAGGGCAGCCATGCAAATACTCTCAGCCAGTTCAATACCATACAGACAAATGCAGACATACACATCTCCTTTTGTGTGCGTGCATGCATATGTCTAGGGGGAAAAACACTTCACTAAACAAGACGGAATTGTATGGTGCAGCAGTATACCATAGGCCTTGAACTGCTAACAGCTCACGGAGACAGGTTGAAGGGCAACTGAGTACAGCTGATATGTGTTTTCTTAAAAATTAACCAAAACATATAGCATAATTGTTCATTTATTCTAACATTATCCCTTTCCATCTCCTTCCTATGTTATTTGCATTCTTAAATGTTAAGCTCTTTGGTGCAGAGACTGTGTCATTGTTAATGTGGGGCAACATGTAATATATTGCGCATGCTACTGGAGTATAAATCTTACTAAGGGTTTTAAAAATGTGTCTCTGTCTGTCTATCCATCTGTGAGCCCATTTGTTCAAGTCACCTAAAGCAAAGTGAGGGTTCAGCTATATGATGGGCGAAAGGGGCTGAAGCTTCCTCCCCTGATTCATATGGGGACAAATAAAAAAACCTCCTTCTAAATGGTCAGAACTAGGGTCACCAAATTTAGTATGCAGTTTCCTTATCACAACTTATCATAAAGGTAAAGGTTTGGTGGTGCCATAGCAATGGAATGTGCCTGGAATTCAATTCTTTCTTATAAAATGGAAAGGTAGGAGGAACAGTTATACTTTATAATGACCATGGGTGGCAGCAAGATGCCAGAGATGGGGACTGGGACAGATATAACTAACTTGGGGCAGGTGTGGAGGAAGGGGCAGCTATATAGTATGTATTTCAGAGAGTATGCTTGTCAGGGGACAGGCACCCTCACCCAGATGTGCCCACTTCAGCTGCAACAGCCATGGATAGATACTTCTCACCTAGCCCCAAGCTGCTGCTGTGAGAAATGATGGGGTTGTCCTCTCATCTTGTGGCAGCCTTCATACTAAATGCCTCATTCCTAGTCCCATCCCAGAACAATTATTTAAATTAAGAAAAACAACACTTATTTGAGTTAAGGACTGAGCAATGCCAGGTAAATCTTCTAGTAAATATATAATTAAGTTATTACGGTGCCTGAGAGGGTTTTGGCTGCTTTCTTATGGGAAGGACTATGAGCTTAGGAAGATTTTTAGAGAGAATCAGAGATTTTCAGGGTGTATTTTTTTCTGTCCCTGGTAAAAAGAAAAAAAGTTAGTTCCCAGTAAAATAGCAGCAGCGGGAGAGTTCCTCTGTACCCTCTTCTACTAATAAAATAGACAACGCTCCTTTGGTTTCTGAACTCACACTTGAGTTATTATTCTAGGCATTGTACTAGATTGTGCTGTCCCACAAATAAGTAGACCATGAAGGCAAGTGAGAAATATGCTGACCCAGAATCAGAAAAATAAAATAATAGACCGGATCCTCAGCTTGAGTAAATTGGTATAACACTAGTGACCTCAACACAGCTAAATATATTTACACTGGCTGAGGATCTGTTCCATTGTCTCACATAAAGTGTTAAAAATCCATGTGACCTCTTACTCTGTTTAGAAAAAAAACCATAAAAGTTGTATTTTCCCAGTTTCATAAGCACAAGATTACAAAATAAGATATTGGTGCCACCTTGACATATTGTAGCTTTTTTACCAATTTAGTTGCATCCTTGTACCTTTTTGAATTAGCCATTTGAAAGTCAACAATGAAAAAGTAAGGTGTACTGTTATTTGTTTGATGCTCATTTATTTTATGATCATCTAGTTTGACCTCCTCCATGCCATAGACACAGAACTTTACCCAGTATTTCTTGCACTGGGTCCAATTATGGTTGAACTGGAGTATTTATGAAAGAAACACGTCTCATCTTGATTTCTGGATTTCTGGTTCGAGGCTAAATTCATGTAAATCATCGTTGATTGCATCGGAAATATTTTAAGTTATATCTGTTGTGTATCTAGAGTCTTTTTAATAATCAATTCCAATGGTGAAATAAATTGTTCAAAAATTTGCAACTAGTCTTAATTTTTCTAGATTTCATTTTCATTCACAAGATCTTATTATTCCTTTGTCTGTTGTTGGCTTAATGAACAATGAAGGATCAAATTTTTTTCATTGAATAGGTGCTTATAAGCTATGAACAAGTGGTATCTTAACCTTTTTGTCAATAACCTAACTACACTAGACTCTTAAGCCCTTCATTACAGATCTTTGACTCTTTTCAGAAACTGGTCCAATTTTTCAGTATCTTTTTTTATCAATACCACACACAAAGTTAACATCATCCCTCTAGTTGTTGGAACAGAAAGTTGTGTGTGAATGCAGGCTGCCTGGCTGTTATAGAAGGAGACTGTTATTCAAAGATTTCAAAAGAGGGTAACACATGCACCATCCTCTAAAGTAAATTATCCAAATAAAAGGCATAGTATATAACCAGATATTCATAAGCACTTACATGTAAGAGATTTGATGTTCAATGTTAATGTTTAATATGGGAATAAATTTAATGATAATAAGTAACCTTGCAACATTATATATATATATATATATATATATATATATATATGATTCTTTAAAAAAAATGGAAAACTTTTTGGGTTTGCTGAAATGGTAATTGGCAAATACTTAGTGCTCAGTAAAGGAAAATCACTATAACAGTAAAGCTTCTCAGTTACCACTCGTGAATAATTTGAAGCTTCACCACAGACAAACTATTAAAGACCTGGTCTGCTGTATAAGAGGGAAACTGAGGCATGCTACCCCATTAATTAAATAAATGAGAAGTAGAATGATTTACCTGGAACCCACAGAGAGTGGACATTACTGAGGCTTGGCTGATTTACAAAACAAACGCATAAGTAATTACTTGGGTAACAGCAGGCTGATAAGAAAATCAGCAAGAATACTTGTAACAGAAGCATTTTAAAATATGATGTGCCACCCCTACGGGGGTAGAAAATGTTTTCTTTTGTCTTTCAGAACACCAGAAAAGCTGGTACTAGCTGAAGAGCAACTAAAATAACATGGATTTATTGTCGCAACAAAAATTGTGTTTTTTTGTCGGGGTGGGTGGTGGAGTGGCACGGTATGTGAAAGATAATGTAGAATCAAATGAAATAAAAATCTTAAATGAATCAACATGTTCAATAGAATCACAATGGATAGTAATTCCATGCTCCAATAATAAGAATTTAGCAGTAGGGATATATTATCGACCACCGGACCAGGACAGTGATACTGACATTGAAAAGTTAAGGGAGATTAGAGAGGCTACCAAAATAAAAAACTCTATAATAATGGGTGATTTTAATTATCCCCATATTGACTGGGTACATGTCGCCTCAGGAAGAGAAGCAGAGATAAAATTTCTCAATGGCTTAAATGACTGCTTCTTGGAGCAGCTGGTACAGGAACCCACAAGGGGAGAGGCAATTCTCAATTTAGTCCTGAGTGGAGCGCAGGATCAGGTCCAGGAGATAACCGTTACAGGACCGCTTGGGAATAGTGACCATAATATAATAACATTTAACATTCCTGTGGTGGGAAGAACACCTCAACAGTCCAGCACTCTGGCATTTAATTTCAAAAAGGAGAATTACACAAAAATGAGGAGGTTAGTTAAACAGAAATTAAAAGGCACAGTGACTAGAGCCAAATCCCTGCAAGCTGCATGGAAACTTTTAAAGACACCATAATAGAGGCCCAACTTAAATGTATACCCCAAATTAAAAAACATAGCAAGAGACCTAAAAAAGAGTCATCGTGCTTAACCACCATGTAAAAGAAGCAGTGAGGGACAAAAAGGCATCTTTTAAGAAGTGGAAGTCCAATGCTAGTGAGATAAATAGAAAGGAACATAAACACTGTCAAATCAAGTATAAAAATGTAATAAGAAAAGCAAAAAAAGATTTTGAGGAACAGCTAGCCAAAAACTCACAAAGAAATAGCAAAATGTTTTTTAAGTACATTAGAAGCAGGAAGCCTGCCAAAAAACCAGTGGGTCCTCTAGACGATCGAGATATAAAAGGAGCAATCAAGGATGATAAAACCATTGTGGAGAAACTAAATGATTTCTTTGCTTCAGTCTTCACGGCTGAGGATGTTAGGGAGATTCCCAAATTTGCACCGTCCTTTGTGGGTGATGAATCTGAGGAGTTGTCCTGGATTGAAGTGTCATTAAAGGAGGTTTTGGAACAAATAGAAAAACTTAACATTAACAAATCACCGGGACCAGATGGCATTCATCCAAGGGTTCTAAAAGAACTCAAATGGGAAATTGCAGAACTATTATCTGTGGTTTGTAACCTATCCTTTAAATCGGCTTCTGTACCTAATGACTGGAAGATAGCTAACGTGACACCAATATTTAAAAAGGTCTCTAGAGGTGATCCTGGCAGTTACAGACCAGTAAGTCTAACTTCAGTACCGGGCAAATTAGTCGAAACAATAGTAAAGAATAAAATTGTCAGGCATGTAGAAGAACATAATTTGTTGGACAAAAGTCAACATGGTTTCAGTAAAGGGAAATCATGTCTTACTAATCTATTTGGGTATGTCTACACTAGCTCGTTAATTCGGGCTAGGTAGGCAAATCAGGCAACCGGAGTTGCAAATGAAGCCCGGGATTTAAATATCCCGGGTTTTATTTGCATGTTCCCGTCTGGCCGCCATTTTTAAATCCCCCTTAGTTCGAACGAACTGCCCGCAGCTACACGTGACAGTTTAAAGTTAATCTGAACTAAATCCTTGGAATGAGGTGTAACAGTTAATCTGAACTAAGGACTTAGTTCGGATTAACTTTAAACTGCCGTGTAGCAGGCAGTTTCGAACTAAGGAGGATTTAAAAATGGCGGCCAGACGGGAACATCAAATAAAGCCGGATATTTAAATCCCGGGCTTCATTTGCAACTCCGGTTGCCTGATTTGCCTACCTAGCTCGAATTAACGGGCTAGTGTAGACATACCCTTTGAGTTCTTGAAGGGGTTAACAAACATGCGGACAAGGGGGATCCAGTAGATATAGTATACTTAGATTTTCAGAAAGCCTTTGACAAGGTCCCTCACCAAAGGCTCTTCTGTAAATTACATTGTCATGGGATAAGAGAGAAGGTCCTTTCATGGATTGAGAACTGGTTAAAAGATAGGAAACAAAGGGTAGGAATAAATGGTAAATTTTCAGAATGGAGAGGGCTACCTAGTGGTGTCCCCCAAGGGTCAGTCATGGGACCAATCCTGTTCAAATGATCTGGAGAAAGGGGTAAGCAGAGAGATGGTAAAGTTTGCGGATGATACTAAACTTTTTAATATAGTCAAGACAGAATCAGATTGTGAAGAACTTCAAAAAGATCTCACCAAACTGCGTGATTGGGCAACAAAATGGCAAATGAAATTTACTGTGGATAAGTGTAAAGTAATGCACATTGGAAAAAATAACCCCAACTATACGTACAGTATGATGGGGGCAAATTTGGCTCCGACAAAACAGGAAAGAGCTCTTGGAGTTATCGTGGATAGTTCTCTGAAAACTTCCACACAGTGTGCAGCAGTGGTCAAAAAGGCAAATAGGATGTTAGGAATTATTAAGAAAGGGATAGAAAATAAGACACAGAATATCTTACTGCCCCTGTATAAAACTATGGTACGCCTGCATCTTGAATACTGTGTACAGATGTGGTCTCCTCATCTCAAAAAAGATATTTTGGCCTTGGAAAGGGTTCAGAAAAGGGCAACTAAAATGATTAGGGGTTTGGAACGGGTCCCATATGAGGAGAGGTTAAAGCGACTGGGACTTTTCAGTTTAGAAAAGAGGAGACTGAGGGGGGATATGATAGAGGTGTATAAAATCATGAGTGGTGTGGAGAGGGCGGATAAAGAAAAGTTATTTATTAGTTCCCTAAATAGAAGAACTAGAGGACACCAAATGAAATTAATGGGTAGCAGGTTTAAAACTAATAAAAGAAAGTTCTTCTTCACACAGCGCATAGTCAGCCCTGTGGAACTCCTTTCCAGAGGAGGCTGTGAAGGCTAGGACTATAACAGAGTTTAAAGAGAATCTAGATAATTTCATGGAGGCTAGGTCCATAAAAGGCTATTAGCCAGGGGATAGAAATGGTGTCCCTGGCCTCTGTTTGTCAGAGGCTGGAGATAGATGGCACGAGACAAATCGCTTGATCATTGTCTTCGGTCCACCTCCTCTGGGGCACCTGGTGCTGGCCACTGTCGGCAGACAGGCTACTGGGCAAGATGGACCTTTGGTCTGACTCAGTACAGCCGTTCTTATGTTCTCTGTTATGTTTTTATGTCATCTTGTGATGTCTGTCTTATTGCTAGCATTGTTAATAATTATGTTTGGAAAGGGGAAATACTGCATTAGGCAGAAAAGAATTAATAAGCATTTTAACTATATTTACAGGAACCAATATGCAGAAGGGGCACTGGATGGGAATTTCACCCACCCTCTGGATTCCCCTGAATTCTACAGGCATGGTATCTCCTTTTTATTGGGCATGTCAGGCTGTTCCCTTTTGAAATAAAGGGAAATGGATTTTAATTATAAAGACACACCAAAGTCCCCATGGTCGAACCAAGCGAGATTTACCAGACACCATATTAGGAGGGGTTGGTGTTGGAACAGGGATTATAAATACAGTACATTTAGAGGTAATTAGAAATAAATAAGATTGCCTTAGCTATGGGATGCACCGAAATGCAAATTCTCAGTTTGTCATCACTTGAACATGAAATGTTCTGGGTAATATCAGGCAATGTTAAAGTACTGGAACACCTTTTAAAACAAGGAAAAAGATCTTTGTTTGATACTTATAAGCATGAATGGATACAGTATGTTTCCAGCAGAGTTAAACCTGAATTGTTACTAGGAGAAATTATTGTCAAAATGGCTCATCAACAATCTGTGGAGGCAGAGCTATGGAAAGTCAGTCCACTACCAAAATTGGCCCTGGGATCTTTCAGGTTACCCCGCATTATGGGTAAGTGGGCTGGGAAAGAAAAATAATTATTGGACACACAACAGTGTACAAAGTGGGACCCTCGCAGATGGGTGTGCCTCTCCCTGCCTGCCACCACAAAACCATGCAGTAGGCACATGTGTCTGGGATGAACGTGCATAATGGGCAATGTGTATGTGTTGTATCCTGGGAAATAGTATTTTGGGAGGATGACAGCATTAGCCAACCGCCAATAGATGAGTGTAGATGCAATGCAAGCATCTTGTACACTAAAAATCACACTTATTATCTTCTAGATAGAGAAAACCCAGAGCACCCTGATTGCCCCCTTTGTTAACTTCTCCATCTCCCTTGGTTTGGATAGGGGGGAACTAGTTGATCATTTGCTTTTAGAAGCAAAAGTCATGCAGTTTTTACAAGGGACTCAGCAGAATGCGGGAAGGAGAGTTCTCCAAATAATACATGCAAATGGGGATATGATTAAAATTGCTGGTGCTGAAAAAGAACTTACTGCTTATCACTGGTATGATGTTTTTATAGGCTGGTCTCCTACGTCTAAAAGTATATTGTCATTTATGCTTCACCCATTGATGATTGTATTGATATTGTCTTGCATTTGCCTAATTGGAATGATAATTATGTGTTGTTGGACAAAGAGAATGTTTATTAAATTGCAACCACAGGCCTCCCAGTATATAGCCATGAAACAGCTATATAAAATATGACCTACTCAAGAATGGTTCTTGAGGCATCAAAAGGGGGAAATGTTGAAACGGAATTTGTATTTTAGGTTTAGTAATGTAGTAATGTAAGGTAATATATAATCATATTTAAGATTGTAGTAAGTCAAATCCTTTAGTTAAGTATATATCGCCTATATTTACTTGTTCTAAAGTTTTAGTAAGTAAAGAGACAGGCTCTCATATTGTATCTGTGTTAATGAAGACTATAAGAATGTTAAAGGCTGAGGCCTTAATTGCTTGATTTACAATCCCTCTTTGTCTTACCAATACAGATGTTGATGTGCCTCATAGCCTTGATAGTCCTTGTAAGATTACTTGTGTGTGTGTGAAAAGGAATGAATGTGTCGAGATAAGGCGCAAAGTTATTGCTCAGAACCAGATGGCCAGAGAAGGACGGTGAGCAAGCGTGGGTGAAGACTAGACGACCTGGCGGCAGAGAAGCCATCTATAATCATCAGTGCATACCCATAATAAGGAGGGATTCGGGTATTGGCAGATTGACGAGCCTTGAAGCAAGTGGGCACCTCCAAAAAGATGATTGATTACAGGATGAGCCTTCAAGAGATGTTTGGGAATGATTGACATCAACAAGATAATAGTCCAGTCACAGAATGATACAGCGGAATACATTGATTTCAACAGAGAAAAGGATTATAAAAGCAGGGTGCTTTGCTATGGATCTTTGGGTTTGTCTTGCCACCAACTCCAGAAGAGCATCGGATTGATCGACCAACAAAGGCCCTGCTCTCCCTCTGTGTTCAATCTAGCTTGCCACTAGACTGATACAGAATCTGGACTGGTAACTATAACATCGTCTGGCAAGACTGTGTGTGTGTATGTTTGTGTGTGAGTGATTGAAAAGCATATGCAACTGTTGTATTCTCAATAAATGCGGCATACTGCCTTTTCCCCTATAAAAGATCTCATGTGCTTCGTTCAAGCAGATAACATAGTTCTACACAATAGCCCCTTACTGTTACATCTAAAAGGTCCCATCACACCACTTTTTATCCTTATATCATTCTTGGAGCTCCTGTTTAGTTTGTTATAGTACCAAACCCAGTGGAACCTACATTATTTGTACCTTGGAATTTGGTATTTTAAAACACATTTGATTTGATGGTGCCAATTTACTAAATAATCCAGAATGGCTTACTAAGTGACCATTTCTTCTTATTATTTAATGCCCCTTCAATATCTGTGTCACCTGAAAACTTTGTCAATAACAATTTTATATGTTCTTCCAAACGATGGATAACAATACTGAATAGCATTACTTTATTTTAACTGGAAACAACCCCACTCACTGATGTTTCAGAATAATTCGTTGACTGAGTCCTACATCAGCTATTCCATTATTTTCCCCGGGATTGATCTCAATTTAACTGGCCTATAATTACCTAAGTCATTCTATTCTATTTTATCAGTGCTCAGAATGTCTCCAAATCATATTACATAAGGATGGGTTCGATTTAGTTGCTTCACTTCAGGTACTCATGTCTGAAAATTTTGGCCAATGCAGGCAAGATGATCAATCATGTACTATAATTATTGAGGGGTAAATAGTGAATAAATGAAGATGTATTCCAAAGGAATATGGTCATATACATTTCACAGACTGAAAAATGTTTGCAATAGATGTTTGTCAAATTGTATAGAATAACAAATAAATCAGAAGAGAAATGTGTTATCAGATAATTCAGCAACCGTAACAACAGTGAGTCCAAACTGTCATAACTGCTATTAACATATGTTGTTCTCCTGTCAATGTGTACTGAGCATTTATCTTCATTGATGCTAAAAGCCTAATAACACTAACTAGTGCAAAAGTGACTCTTCCAAAAACTTATTGTAGAAAGAAGTCTGGGAAATGTCACTTGTTATGTATTGACCCCTCTAATGAGGTTAATTAATAACTTAAAATAGGCAGCTACTTGTGAATTCAGTGGAGACATATATGTGAATTACAAATATATATTCTGTGCATGTTTCCCCAACCCTTTTCCCTGAACTCTTTTGTGAAACAAATTCTGGAAATTGCACCAGCAGTCACCTGGCAGGAAAGAGATGCTGAGGAGTATGAGTGCAGCTGTTGATTTCTCCACAGCGGCATGCCAGCTGTTAGTAATTTTATTTATTGCACACTAAAAAATAAAACAATTAAATAGAAAATTCATGGAATAAATAAATATATTTTCTCCCTTACTACTTTTATTTTCCTTTTTGTTTTCCCTCTCATGTCTCTGTATTTGGTTTGATTCATTTTTACTTTAGTCTCAATAAAGCGACATTGCAAGCTGAGAGGTAAAATTTTAATGCTGCCCCCTGAATTCCCTGCTCAGGTGAATTGCTTGAACCTCTCAGCTCATGTAAATCAATGTATTTCTTTTTAAATCAATGGAGAGACATAGACTTATCCCAGTGGAGTATATGGCTCAAAGTCTTTTCATGCCTCAGACAGATGTGGGTTGGTTATGTATCATTGATCTGTACATCTGTGATACTCTCAAATATCTAGGTAGATTTGGTGATTGAATTTGTATCTGTTTTCAATTTAGTCTTCAATAACTTTCTTACTATTGTCATTTTTAAATTTTAAGTAGTTGAAAACCCTCTTAAGTATTTGCTTTCTGTAATGTACCTAAATATTAGGGTGCATTTGAACTACCAGGTCCTACAGATCTGATAATTAAAGCTAAGCAAAGATTTTTAGGCAAACTTGTTTTAGACAAAAACTGCATTTTGGTTTGACTGAAATAGTTTGTGACTGAGATAATTCTCAATTAATGTTGAAATCACCAAATTGTTTTGGTTGGATAAAAAAGTCAAAACATTTTACTTCAAGATTTTCAGAATAACACATTCTGCCTTTTTTGTTTTAAAAGGACATTTCATTTTTAGTGTTGCTTTAATTTTATAACAAATATTTCTTACAGGTAATTGAAATAAAATAGAAATACTTTGTTCAACCCAAACTGATTTGTTTTCACATTTTTGGGTTTTCATAAAACTAAAAAAAAAAAGTTTCATGTTTATTTTTGGTTCAGTTACTGAGCTGGCAATTGCTTATTCACACAGCTCCAATGATAATCACTCTTTGTGGCTAGATCCTCAGCTGGTATAAATTAGCATAGCTCCGTGAACTCCAATGAAGCTATTTTGATTTACAGATGCTGAGAATTGGGTCCTAAATTTCCTCAGGATTAATACCTTGACCATATAAATTAGGTTTGTGATTCAGACAAATGGACGTTTGATTCCATAGACTAGCAAAAGACCCTGAGCTAATACAATAGCACAGGGGTTTTCAAATTCCATTGCACATGTTAGGGATGTAAGTGACTAATCGACTAGTCAACTATCCGATAAGCAAACTTAGATACTCGACACACTACTCAACTAGTCACTTCCTCCCCCTTGTTGCTCTATCAGAAAGAGGCAGCAAGGGGGGAGGAGGGAATGCTAGGGGGAGCAGGCTCTTGCTACATTTCAAAGTGGAAGCACCCTTATCGACTAATCAAATAGTCGATGGAAATTCCATCAACTATTCAATTAGATGATTAATCTAATTTTAACATCCCTAGCACATGACACCCCTTCTGACAATAATGGGAGATCGAAGCCTGAGCTCACTGTCTCAGAGAGTGGGGGGGAGGGAATTTGAACCAGAAGGATTTCAGCCTCAGGCAGGGGGCCTGTAATCTGAGTCCCAACTTGCAAGGATGAAACCGTCAGTCTTAGGTAGTAGTGCTCCATCTTTGGCTTTGGTCCTGGGCTCCAGCAAATCTAAGCCAGCCCTGGCAACTCCATTCAAATTGAGTTGCTACTCACTTTGGGCTCCAGACCCACAGTTTGAGAATCCCTGCAGTAGAGAATACACCATGAGAGTAAGTGTAACATACAGTAAAAGGACAGTTTAGAAGCAGTGATGTTTACTGAATCATAGAAATGTGTTGCATATCCTTTTTTTGTAGTATGCATCAGTCTAAGGGAAGTGATTGTTTTTTGTCTTATTTTCAGAAGTGCTGGGTACCCACAATTCCAGCTGAAATCAATGGGGACTGCGGATGTTCACTACCTCTAAAATTAAGTCTTATCTTGCTGCCAACTGTGTTAATTGCACTGTGAAAAATGAACTCATTAATGATGGATTCTCTTAATTTTATTTGATTAGAAAATACTTTATGTGCAATAAAGGTATTCTATCCAAAATCCTTTGCAGTTAAAATGCTAAGTAACAGATTATTGAGACATTTTACTAGAAAGAGCTAATAAAAAATGGTAAATTTAATATATCAATTTCCACCCTCAGGATGAGCCTTATTGCCATGCATAATGCATTGCAAAGAGTGGATACTGTTGCAGAGAAGAATAAAAGCTTGTTTATAACCAAAAGATGTTCTAAGCCACAAATATCAATTCATAAAATTCATCATATATTGATGCATTACTCTTGAAACTGCTGACCAAGGTCATTGTGTAGTCACTGTGAGAGCAGAATGGAATAATTGTTAAATGTGTTTTTCAGCAGTTATAAAGAAGTAGCAGTAGAGATGTTGTGTGTGTTTATGCCACCTTTCATTTTGTATGCAGTATTGTTTACTCTGCACTGTGTCTTTTAGTGTGCAATAAAATCTTTAATTAACCAAACTTACTCTTGAGCTGTGTATGAAGTGCAATACGGTACACCATAAAACTAGTGCCTATACAAATTTATTGTGTGTTCCCCAGAAAAAACTTGGGCAGGATACCATATTTTGGAAAGAATAATCACAGATCCACCTTCCGAGACAAGGACTTTCATATTGACTTGATGGGAATCATTTCCAGATTAATGAAAAATGTGATTATGGGAGATATAGTAATTAGGAGTCAATGCCAAATGGTTTCATTATAGATATGATAAGTCACACAGATAGTATTGAGGTCTAGTCACTGTTTTGTGTGTTCAAATGTCAGACTATCTGAAAGATGTAACTGTTGAACCAACCTTCTGGTCGAGCACATATTGCATTGACATATATGAGGTACATTTCTATGTCAACTACCAAGATTACGTATATTGGCAATGGTACTACCGGCCACCATTGTTTCCTGGGATTTAATGTGCATCTTTAGTTTGGTTTTCATTAATTACTTTGCTGTGGATTTCTGAAATAGCAGTTCATTGAAGACATATCACCCTCCAGCATGTACAGTTTTCTGTTAAACCTGTTTTGTGTAACAACTTTTGCTGCAGGAATATTATTTATAAAGAAGGTTTTTATTAACTCAGCTCATTTTCAGTATTTTGAATACTTTTGCAATTCCAGATGCTCATCAGTTTACAGAAATATTTTTCATGACTTTTTTATGCCCACTTGATACCTGTGGTGTTTAAGAAATATTATCAAATTTATTCAGTTTACTATGATAGCAAGAACCATTTTCCCAACTTGACAGGGCTGTATTTGCATAAGATTGTCTTCTCACTCAGCAGCTTTTGCTTCACCTGCTACGAGCAACCTTTTTCCAATTCTATACAACTGTAGTGCCAAATGAGACAGATTGGTATGATTCATCTTAGCAATGTCAATGGGCCTTGTCTTTTCCTTTAACATATTGAAAAATAAACATTTGAAGGCTCACTAGTTCAGCAGGAAGCATCTGCTTTTTAAAGGCTTCATGAGCTTCTCAGTTCAATGTGTTACTTTAAATGAACTGAGAAGATGAGAGAAATAATAATTAAGATAAATTTCTTTTAAATTATCCCTGGTCTCTTTTTGGAGCTTAATTTGTAGCGTGTGAGTCTTTATAAAAATAAAGATGAGAATTTCATTGGTAATGATCTCCACGGTGAATTATTTTCTCCATTATAATATTTGGGCAGTAAGACATCTAGGATGCATTTTGGGGGAGGAGGGATAATACCATTCTGATGTGTGGTAAGATATGAGACTAAAGAGATCTGCTATTTCAATTACATTTTTTTCATATTGAAATTACATGCATGTTTCCAACAGGTAGAGTCCTGCTATGTGAACAAATGGTTTTTACACATGCAGTAGATGCGGTAGGCACCTATGCAGTACTTTGCCTGCACACTTAGTCCATTTGCGTGAAAATTCATGGCACAGTGATTGTCACTAAGATGTTTATTAATTATTAACTCTGACCACACAATGAGACATCTGAGATATCACATTTAGCTCCTACTCTAAATATAGAGGAAGCTGGAGCATTTCAGAGATAACTATATGGTAACTATTGGAAAATGGAAATATTTTTATTGATGACCACAGTCACTGCATGTGCAATGAAAGGTTTCTTTCTGCACACACGATGTGTGCATGTATGGACTTTTGGTGTTCATATTTGAAAATTCTGGCATAATGTTTCAAAGTTTAATTAGTTTCTAGGTAAGCTTCCAAAGTCCAACAGATAACACACAAACAGCATAGTCAGTGATAGTACAGATTTCCTTCCCTGCCCTGTCAATATGTCTTAGCTCTGTTTTGAATAAGTAATATTCAGGTGAGAAGATAATTCAATCAGAAATTCGTTGGATCTTCTGATGAGATTATCACTGCAAAGGTGCCAATTAGTATAATTTGTAGTTTTTCTGGTGTTGGCAGTTTTCCATCAACATCTGAATTGGAACCACTAACTCATTAGAATTTAGACAATATGCTGACCAAATACTGGAAGACCTGGTGAATGCACTGATTAATTCTCATGGAAGGGTATTTTTTTTAGTCTCTATGAGTATGGATCAGGTATAAAATGGTAACCCAAAGGCCAGATATATTTTTATATTATTGATTGATTATAATAATGCTTATGAGCCTGACTTACAGACCAGTAATCTAGCAGGAATGCGATTTTTCAGTGATTTTTAAATGAGTCTTTTAACAACTCTCAGTTACCTGCTTTCAAATGAAATGACTCTCCCTCCCATCAGAAATGATCTTTCTGTTGATCAGATTTTCCAAACATTTGGATGACTTCAAGCTTTTTGTCAAACCTCTAAAAACCAGATCAGAATAATTACTGAATAAATGTCTCCTGTCTTTAACTTTAAATGAAAACTAAATGTTTAAATCCGGGATGGCAACCAGGGTAGCCTTGATAAAATAACAGCAGCCAGGACAAGGTTTTAAATACATGATTTCTTTGAACTGTGTGAATGATCATAATTTCCTTCTGTCCTGCTTCACTCGCTTCCAGTCTCCTTTGATAGTCTCTTTTTTTTTTTTTTTTTTTTTTTTTTTTTGGCATATAGAACCTCAATTGAGAGCAATTAAACAGCATCAAAGTGAATTTTTTCATATACAAATTCAAAGGGGGGGGGGACAAGAAAGCCTTTGTTGAGGTGTCTTAGGGGCAGGGGAGCAGAACTAGAATGACTGATGCCAAGGATGGCAGTAAAGAATTACGGTGCATCTGCACTGCACCTGTAGCCCAAAATAAGCTACACAATTTGAGCCACACAAATTGCATAACTTATTTCAAGTTAATTTTGAAATAGCTTATTTTGAAATTTGGTGCTGTCTATCTTTACCTATCTTCTTAGTATACAGCATACCTGGATGTCTGGTATAGATTGAAGGCAGCCACTATTGCTGACTAATACTTTATTCTAGTTTGGTAGGATTTCTTGAAGCAGAAAATAACACTCAATGTGAGGAAAGATGGCAGAATACAACAATATAAATAAGGTGATATGGAGAGGTGGTTACTGATTTCTCATACTTGTGAACACAGTGCTCACTTTTAAAAACTTGTCAATTGTTCCTTTTATACATAGACATAGGCACCTGAATTTTTAGAGAATTTCTTACGCTTTCTCAAATACTAAGAATATTAACCAAATATTTACATGAAACTTACAATAAAACCTGGTTTTCCTTCAAAACATGGATTATGAGTGAAGTAAGATGGAAACTGCATTGCCCTTCACTTTGCAGTAGTTTAAAAGCACAGCTTCACAACATTTGAGGGGTGGGGAGAGAAATCATTTTAAGACATGTGTTATATGGTATAAAACAGTATGAAGAAGAAGAACCTATGGGTATTGTGTGACTAATCGAGGAGACAGAAAAGTGATTCTTAAACCTCAGCACAGCTTTGTTGTCCAATGGCCTAAAATGTATTTTCACAGGCTATAAAGTTTTAAGTTTTGTATTTGTTTCCAAGACAACAATAATGCCAACCAATATATCTTCTATGTAATCGGGCAGACTATGTTAGCTTTGGTTGACTTTTACATATTTTCTGTGCCAAAGGTTTTGTTTTCAGCAGTCATTTCCATATTGAGCAGATTTATCCTTTAAATATCCATATTGATTGTAAAATCGGGCATAAAGAAGATTATTTTTCCTTGCCAGACAAAATATTAAAGGTGAGGTTATTATCTCCACTGCTATTTCCAAATGTGTGTGATGCAGAGACTTCTGCTGAAAAAAAATAGAGCTTGTCTACATCGCTCCAAAGTTTAGGAGTGTGGATAGAATGGTGCACAAAAGCGCTGCACTGTAACTCCTCTATTTGGATGTGTCAGGCACAAACTAAAAGGTTCCTGATTTGCATTGATGTAGTCCTAGTTGAAGATGACTAACTAGCAGCCTTTTATTTTGTGTCCAAGCGGTCTGTGTAGGCGAGTTACGGGCACAGCACTTTGATGAGCTCTGCTATTCACATCTCCATCAGCTGAACTGTGGAGCAGTGCAGACATAGCCAGACACATTTGGCACATTCAACATGTACTGACAGCCCTATATAATATAAATTAATACAGAATTGGTATGTATTAAATATGCACATGTACTTGGCATTTGAATACATAATAATAATTCATTTTTAAAAATGCTGATACTTAGGAAATAATCTTATACAAAATATTGTCAGCCACTATTGGTAAATTCTGCAATAAATCACATTTAAATTAAATATTCAACATACGTTGGGCTTAGCATTGGCAACTACTCAAAACAATCTACATCAAATGTTTTGTGTCATTTCCTTTAATTAATAAAACAATTGGGATTCAATATTTGCAAACTAACACAGACCTACAGAAACAACTGTGAAATTGTTCAACTGGAAAGTTGATTTTTTGCCATTTCTGTGAGGTTCCTGAAATTTAAAATCAAAGTGCATAGGTTAAATAATGCTATTTCAATATCACTATTTCCAATTGGAGAATTTAAATATGTCTTACATGTATTGATTTTTAAAAAATCTATAAAAAGTTTCTGTTTTGTTGTCAAATAAGAAACAGTTAATTAATTTTGCCTTTAAATTATATGCAATTGAATTATGAGTAGGTCTTGGAACCATTCTTTTTTTTAAATTAATATTTTGTCAGATCATCAATCTTACTTTCTTCCTGTGTACTAACATCAAATTTGTTTTGTATTTACTTAAATCCACCTCTTCCTCCTTAAGGATTCTTATCTAGTTTATTAAGATATTTTTAATCAGTATAACAAAAGCAATCATCAGGAAAAAATAATGCTGTTCCACATGATTTAATAGTAATAAAAAACTTCAAATGCTATACAGTACTGCAGGGTGGTGATATTATTTTACAAAGTACTTGCTGGCAACAGGCACAAAAAGAATCGTGTGGGTGATGCAGTATGAATAACGTGCCTAATATGATAAAACATTTTTCATGGTAACTGTCTACCCTTTGAGGCACATTTTTCCATTAAGAATATAGAAGCAGATGATTATCTCTGACCTTTTTTTCACTGAACTGGATGAGTAGTATTTTTACCCTCTGGACAGATGGCTTGACCATCACAAAGATTTTATTTTAGCATTGCTGTGGTTCTCAGAAAGACTAAATCACACCATGGCTGAGTGACTGAGGGTCTTCCTCTGATATACAAGTGAGCTGGTGACTCATGATGTTATGTAGATCAGAAGTAAACTAAATCAAACTCATATAAAACTGGTTGCAAGATCAGAAAATACCATAAGCCCTCTCAGAGTTGTTACCCAGCAATTTGTCAAAACGATCTTATTATATCAGCATAATATAACAGTTTTGGGACAAGATGCACTTACAAGTAATCAATAGCTATTGAATATTTAGGGAACTCTATGATCAAGATCTTAAAATTATTTTTTTCCAAGTATTAAGTTGCATTATGATTGTATGAGACTGATTACATGAAAGGCACTCTTTCTGCAATCATTTAAATGTGGTCTGGTATATTAAGTATTTGAGTTGAATGGGAAAGCTAACAGGCATAAGGTTAAGCATGTGTGTACATGACTGCAGCATTACAGCCCAGATGAAGTCAATCTATACAGTGGTATATTACCAAAAGAATACCCTGCTATATAGTCCTATTTTTATTAGCCTAACCAGTGTGTCTGAATAATCCAAAATGCAATTTTCTTGTACACTAAACTACATTAAAAATGATGAAATATGTGAAAATTGTAGAGGGATACCTTTACATATAAACTTTACACCTACAATTGGCTACACTTTACTGCAAGACTTCTGCAAAATCTATTTTTAAAACAGAATAAACATTATTTAGCCTTAAAGAAAAGAGACATATTACTTAAAATAATTTCACAAAACACTCCAAATCAGCACTCTGAAGTGAATTAATTTAGTTTAGCAGTGCAGGATGGATAATAAAGTATCAGCTATTTAACTCTCAAGATTTAGTTTCAAGGAATCCTTAAAGACTAGAGTCTCTCTGTTCTACTAGACAGCATGGTATAATTTAGTATAGATTTTTCTTAGTTATTTCTTCATAAGAAGAATATAAGAATGACCATCTGGGTCAGACTAAAGATATATCTAGTCCTCTATCCTGTCCAAGGCAGGCTTTAGGGCAAATTGCCCCTCTGGGCAACTTGTATTTCCCCCCATAATGGCTGATCTCCATGGGTTCCCTGGTTCCCTCCACCCCATCATCTCTGGGCCCCATTGATCCCCCACTGTTTAATTTGTATTGAAAGAGATACCAGAGCTCAGACCTGGCACAATTTAAACATTAGCAAGACAGTCTCATAGGAGAGAGTGCTGGCCAGCTGCCCAGCTCTGAAGGCAATGAAGCGCCCAGCAACAGTAAAGAAGTAAGGGTGGTCTGGTATATGGTGTATTGCCTCCCTTACCTCTGCACAGTTGCTGTGGTTTGTGGTGCCAGGTGATTGGGAAATGGCTAAAGGTGAGCTTCATGCATCTTGCCAGAACCCATGGCTCTCTTGGAGCCCCGGCTACTCCTGCCTCACTGGGAAATGCCATTTCAGAGTCTGATGGGCAGAGGTCAACTTTAACTGTGATTCCAGGGAATACTTAGACACCTGAAAACTGTAGGGGTATTTTGCAGATAAATTGGGGAACTTCTACACAAGAGGGCGAAAGTCACATTAAGCTATGCATCATCAGCTACTTCAATTTCGTAGCTGAAGTCGAAATAGCTTAATTCGGCTTTTGGAACTACGTACACAGCAGGAAGTTAAAGGAAGAACATTATTCATTTCACAAGGAGAAAGGGAAGTCAAAGGAATAATGTTCTTCCTTTAACTTCCCTTCCTCCTTGTGAAATGAAGGTTACAGGAGTTGGTATAAGAAGTCCTCCGGCTCGCCATTATTTCAAAATAATGGCTTGCTCTTTGATATTTCAGAATAATGTCAGTTATTCCAAAATAACACTGCTGTGTAGACGTACTCCTAGAAATTAGTTGTTGATTTCACCAAAGATCCATCAGTATCCATTAAAATTTACAGATAGGGGAAGAAAGAAAAAGGCTACTTATTAGGGTATGTCCACACTGCAGTGTTATTTCAAAATATCTTATTTCAAAATAGTTAATTCAAAATAGCTTATTTCAAAATAATGCATCTACACACAAAATGCATTTCAAAATAGCATTTTGCTATTTCGAAATAGCGTGTCCACGCTGAGTGGACTCTGAATCGCATTTAAGGCTGGCCAGAACCAGTTCCAGCAGGACACCAGGTCAGGACTTACTGTGTGGGGCTGCTGCCTGAGGCTATCTGAGGTTTGTGCTAAAAGGGACCCCCCTGGACAGCCAGTTCTCAGGTTTCCCTGCTTGCTTGTCTACCTTGATGAGGGACAGCAAAGCATTTTGTTTCTGTGTGCTCTGGTTGCCTTCACTCGGGACACCACAGCACTCTGCAACATGGAGCCAGACCTGCCCCTGAGCACTCTGGTCTTTCTCATGAACGTGTTGCTGTGAGCCTGGCTGCTCTTTCTGCAGGCTGCCATCCGGGAGGTCCATCGGGGGGCTGTCAGTATCCAGGAGGCCCTGCGGGAGAGCTTCCACCTCGAGGACCACTAAGAGCCTCCCTGGTGTGCCCCATTAGGGGCTTGTGCCTCATTCCTCCCTCATGTCCTTCCACTTACCCCTCCCTAACCCCCCTTCCTGATGTCAAATAAAATACACGTATTTTCATGAACACAAACTCTCTTTATTTAACAAAACTGGGGGAGAGGAAATGAAACTCTGGTGAGACTGCGGAAAGGAGGCAGGAGAGAGGAGAAGAGAGGGTGGGAAACCTGGGAGGAGGGAGCTGGAAGGGGGAAGCAAGGGGAAAAGGGGGAGGGGAAGCAAGGGGAAAAGAG
This sequence comes from Rafetus swinhoei, assembly GCA_019425775.1. Lineage (NCBI taxonomy): Eukaryota > Metazoa > Chordata > Testudines > Trionychidae > Rafetus > Rafetus swinhoei. The sequence goes on from CM033427.1 coordinate 66,509,708, forward strand.
GGAGGGGAAGCTCAGGACTCAGGGTTGAGGGTCTCGCCAGACCAACTTGATTGTCATGAAAACCTGCATGTGGTTCGCATGTGGCCTTTGGTGGCCAGGCTGGCAGCTATCCTGCCGTAGATGGCCGCATTCCTCCATCTAGTGCGGAGATCATGGATGTAGAGGGCATCCCACCCAAACCTGAATAAGGTCCATGATCTCCACCCTGGACCAGGAAGGCGCCCACCTTCTCCGGGCCCTGGTAGGTTCCTGGGAGCTGGCAGACTGCTCCTGGGGAGCGGTGGAGGGCTGGCTGCCAGTGGCTTGCTGGCTCATGTTTTGGGGCCACTGCGTCAGGGGCAGTGACTACTGGCTCTGGTCTGGCAGGCTTGGAGCTGGCACAGGCACTGTGGCCAGAGTCTACCCCTTTAAGGGCTCCAGGGAGGAGGGGAGGGAGAGAAGTGTTCTTGTTTGAGGCTGGAGTGGCCACCAGGGCACCCTGGGAAGGCTGGAGGCCCCCTATTTCGAAATAAGTGTCTACATAGCACTTATTTTGAAATAGCTATTTCGAATTTGGCATTATTCCTCATGGAATGAGGTTTACCAAATTGGAAATAAGCACACCGCTATTTTGAATTTATTTCAAAATAGCGGTTTGGCTGTGTAGACACTAGTAAAGTTATTTCGAAATAAGGGCTGTTATTTCGAAATAACTTTGCTATGTAGACATACCCTTAGAGAGAATTTGTTGAAAGTCAAAATGCAGCGATATAAACTTCTGAATTAGGAGTTTTACAAATGGACTAATGAGTGAATAGTTAAATCAACAAATCCTCTCTGGTTTTAGTATATTTATTTTGTACATCTTGACATGTGTTATTGACACTTGCTGGTTCTTGCAGTATTGTTGTTTTTATATTGGTACCAGGGTATGAGAGCCACAAGAAGAGTGAGACAATATCTTTGGTTGGTGAAAGAGCAGCCCCCAGAAGGCCCATCCTCACCACAACCTAGATAGCAGGGAAGCTGCTCCAAGCCTCCAGGAGGGACACATAGAGGAAAGCTGGAGGCACCCACATCTCACCATCTTTCCTCACCCTAAATTTCAGCCAGACTAGGAGCTTCTTCTAGTCCAGCCTCATTCCTGGTGACATCTAAACCGGGATTCTTTGTTCCAGGAGAGTTAGGAGACATGGGCACTTGCCCCTGGTGCTCATACCGGAAGAGTTACCTGATTGAATGCCTAGTCAAGCTTCAGAGATGTGCCTCTCTCCCTGGCTGGCAGGCTGCTTCTGTAAGCCCAGCTGGCTCTTATTTGGCAGGTCAGGTAACATGGGAAGTATCAAATGTGCCCCCTTCAGTATGTCACCCTGGGCAATTGCCCTGGTCAAAGGCCAGCCCTGACTGTCTTCTGACAGTGTCCCATTCCAGGTGCCCCAGAATAAATGAATAGAATAGGCTATCCATTCCCAGCAATCTTTTTCCCTCTACCAGCAGGCAACACAGAGCTGCAGAGGAAGGTGTCCTCCTTCCCCCCCACCGAGAAGCAGTACAGAGGCCCAGGGATGGGGCCCTTCTCTCCAGCCCCAACCTGGTCCCCTCCCAAGTTCCCACTACCCCTCAACACTCTCTTCTTCAAGTCCCTGCTGCGTGGCCCTTTAGAGCTGCTGTGGGCTATTTGTAGCTTAAAGAGAACTGAAGCTTCATTTAGGGTTGATGGGACCCACCACTGGCTCACAGGTCTTGCAATGAAGAACACTGCTCCATGCATTTATCTGGTTATTTTTCGAACCCTGTTATAGCCTTGACCTTCAGAACATCCTCTGGCAAAGAGTTCAACAAGCTGACTGTGTGTTTGTGTTGTGTGTGTGCTGTGTTGTGTATAGTACTTTGTTTTGTTTGTTTAAACTTGCTGCCTATTAGTTTTGTGACCTCTAGTTCTTGTATTATGAGAAGTAAATAACATTTCCATATTTGCTTTCTCTGTATCTATCATGATGTTATAGACCATAATCATATCCCCTCATAGTTATCTCTTTTCCAAGATGAAAAGTCCTGGTCTTATTAATTTCTTCTCATATGGAAGCTGTTCTATTCTCCTAAACATTTTTGTTTCCCTTCTGTGCACCTGTCCCAATTCCAATATATCTTTTTAAATGGGATGACCATATCTGCATGCAATATTCAATGTTTGTGTGTACGATGGATTTATATAGAGGCAATATGATATTTCTGTGTTATCTATATCTTTCTTAATTATTCACAACTTTCTGTTAGCTTTTTTGACTTCTGCTGCATATTGAGTGGGTGTTTTCAGAGAACTAATCACAAAGACTCCACAATCACTTTCTAGAGTAGTAAGGGCTAATTTAGACTTCATCATTTTTAATGTATCTTTGGAATTATGTTTTCCAATGTGCATTACTTTATTATCAACATTGATAGTCATAGACTGGATAGTACCTCATTAGGTCATCTGGTGGAGTCCCTTGCATTCTGGGCCTGACTAAGAAATAATTGGACCATTCTCGACAGGTGTTTGTCTAACCTTTGTTTTAAAAACCTCCAGTGACAGAGATTCCACAAACTCTCTGGACAATTTATTCCAGTGCTTAGCTACTCTAATAGTTAAGAAGTTTTTCTTAATGTCCAACTTAAGCCTTCTTTGCTGCAATTTAAGCCCATTGCTTCTTGTCTATCCTCACAGGTTAATGAGAACAATTTTTCACCCTCCTCCTTACAAATAATTTTTATGTACTTGAAAATTGATAACCTTCCTCACCACTCCCTTCCCCCAGTTTTCTCTTCTCCAGACTTAATAAATCCATTTTCTTTTCAATCATTCCCCATAGGTCATGTTTTCTAGACTATTCATCAAGTTTTTGCTCTCTTCCAGACTTTCTCCAATTTATTCACATACTTCCTTAAATGTAGTGCCCTGAACTGGACACGGTACTCCAGCGGAGGACTTGTCAGGGCAGAGTGGAATGGAACAATTAATTTTCATGTCTTGCTTACACTCTTACTGATACATTCCAATATGAGTTCACTTTTTTGCAGCATTGTTACACTGTTGACTCACATTTAGCTTTGGATCCACTGTACAATCAGGCAATAATGCAGGGGTATTTGAGATTTCTTATTCCTCCTTACTTATCTGTACAGATGCATAGCCCAGAGCATAAATGAATACCTGCTAAAGGAAAAGAGATGGTAAGAGTGAATAGTTTTGAGTCACAGGATTAGGTACTATTTATTACTCTCATTTATGTACTACTAAAATCCTGGGACTTATTGCAATCTATTACAAAATGTGCTTTAACTTCAAGGGGACCAAAATTTCTCCCTTTTACAATAAAATTTGCATCATTTGTATTAATGATCTAGAAATTGAATCTCAAAATATAACATGTCCTGCAGTACCACATAAATGAGCAAACATAATTTTAAAAACAAAATATACTTAATTTAAAGTTAAGTATTCTAGTAACCACTGATTATGCTAGAAAATACACTATCTACTATATATTTGAGAGAGTTTGTTTGTCTGTCTGTCTATCTGTTCAAGAATTCCTCCTAAACGGTAAGGCTATGTCTACACTGGCAGCTTCTTGCACAAAAACTTGCCTGCTGTCTACACTGCACGAGCGTTCTTGTGCAAGTAAATTTACAGTATAGCGTTGTAAAATAGGTCTTCTTCCGGAAGAGTTATTCCTCTCCCCATGAGGAATAAGCCCTCTTGTGCAAGAGCTCTTTCACAATAGGGCAGTGTAGACAGTCAACCTGAATTTCTTGCACCCCTATGGTTAAAATGGCCATCAGAGCTTTCTTGTGCAAAGAGAGCGTCCACACTGCCATGGATGCTTTTGCACAAAAGCACATCTCTTGCGCAAAAGCACATGGCAGAGTGGACACACTCTTGTGGAAGATTTTTTGCACAAGAACTCTTCTGCAAAAGAGTTCTTGTGCAAGAAGCCGCCGCCAGTGTAGATGTAGTCTAAGAGCTATGACTACAAAATTCAGTATACAATTTCCTCTTATCATAACTTAAAAGCCAGGTAAGGGTTTGCTTATGCCAGGAAAATGGGATGTTGCTGGAATGGGATTACATCTCATAAAACCATACAGAAAAGAGACAGAATCCCCATCTGTGACTCCCTCAACCCTGAGCTGCTCTTTAGGGAGGGTAGGGCGGGGCGTAAACTTTCCCTACCCTATTTGTATAGGAACATTGCTGGTGGCTCCCCTTCATCAGGGAGCAAGGAGAAAGTGCACAATTTGCACTAGATATAGATACAGATATAGATATGACACATCTACACGTAGAATACTATGGTAAAGTCTGTTCCCCCTGTATCTAGAAAAAAATAGCAGAAAGGGAGTTAAACATAAGAAAACTAAAGAAAAGAGGTGAAGTGAGTTGATGAAAGTCACACAAGAAGTCTATCCAACACCTTCCTTCCAAGGAAGCTATCCAACAGTCTATCCAATAGCATCCTTCCTCTCCTTTTCCTGCTTTTGAAATCAAATCATTTCAATGTTTCAGTTGTAGTGTTAACGGAGTACTTATTCAAACATATTGATTGAAATGAAATATCAAGTATGCTGTGCCACATTGGAAACTATTGATAAGGTCAATTGAGGAGTTAAAAAGGGGAAAAAAATGAATTGCTGAAAGGAACAAAAAATATCCTTAATTTGTCAACTCTAGTGTTGAAATGGTGCTGCTAAAACAACATCTTGGCAAAAATAAAGAACCTGATATGAGCCAACATATGGCAGAAATCAGTAAAACCTCTGCCAGATTAAAAAACATGTTTAAGCCACAGGTTATCAAATAAATGCAGATACAGCAAAATCAAACACCAAAGGAAAACAGAAGTGTGACTGAAAGAAAGGAAGTTTTCCCTGTATACATAGAGAGATAAAAGCAATGGAACAAAATAAAATGAAATGAAAAGTACCTCCTCTCCTTCTGAAGTGCACATTCTTTGCCTTGATGGTATATATCAAAAGCTGAATGGAACCACATGTAACCACACAAAGATTTTATTTATTTATTTGCTTACTTACTTACTTACTTACTTACTATATTTAAAAGAAAGAAAAAAGACTCTTGTCCCAAACTTGAGTTTTCCTAGAAATATATTTGCAGTAAAGTATATATTACATTAAAGAGGAAGAGAAAAGCAGGCGTAAACCTACCAGAATACATAACTTCAGCAGAAAGCATTGCAACAACAAATCCCCTGAATCAAGCCCCCACACCTCAACCTTCTCCATATATCTAAAAGCTGGACTTTCCATCATGCCCTGAAGAGACACAGGTTGGGGTATTTTGGACTAAGGGATGGAAAGGTTAATTCCAATGACAGGGAGACTTCATGGAGAATATTATGCCAGCAATCTCCCTTTCGTTTAAATTGGAAAGCATGCCTATTAGCATATGCGCCTGTTTGTTAATCTTAGATAGAATTTCAGGTGTGACATTATATCCTTACTAATACCTGTGAAGAACAATGAACAAAGACACTATGTTGCATTCCCCACAACCAGATGGGGCTTTTAAAATTGAGAGAAGAGATAAGAGATGGAGTTAAGAGTATTACAGAATATGGTGGCAGTGTAATATATGAGCATACACTGGAAGGCCATGTCAAGGCTCAAGTCAAGGTTAAGCTACCAGTTGCAAGGAACAAGGAGGTATCAGGGAAGGCATGCAACCAACTCAAATAATAATAGTAAAAAAAGCCTGGCCTTGGCCAGAACATGACCTCACTTCTTACTCCTTCCATGGGAGTCAAAAGAGGTGGGACGAATACCCCAGAGACTTGGCTCTCTAAAACAAAATATGATGATAAGTTGTAAGGGGTGGGACTGAAGCATGCATAACAGGTATATTTGGGCCTGCTAAGAAGGAAGAAGAAGGAATGGGAAATGGGACATAGGTAAGACTGGGAAGGTAGTCATAAGGCATCAGAACTGTGAATGGAACACTGGGAAATAGACTGTGTCAGCTTGTAGAGCTATGGAAACTAACTCAAAAAAAATCACATTGCCTGCACTTCAGATTTCTGGCCTTTTGCTTTCCATCTGCATGACAAGAACCAGGAGTGGGAACGGAGGAAAAACCTTCTAAATAATCCTTAATTGCAACTGTAACATTAAGTCACTTGGAGACTCAGAATCTCTTAAACAGATAGATCCAGGACATTCAGTTCTCTTATTTCAAAACAAGACCTTAACATTCTAGCAGAAAGTCAATGGACAGGAATGAAGATCTTCAAGAATTGGCATTATGTACTCATGGGGATTGCACTCAGAGTACATCTACACAGAAGTGTTTTTCCGGAATAACTGACCTTATTCTGAAATAACATAGTCCGCATCTACACTACAAGCAGTTATTTCAACATAATGTCAAAATGATGTTGAGCTGGAGGACTTCTTACTCTGACTCCTGAAACCCTCATTGTATGAGAAGTAAGGGAGGTTGGAGGAAGAGTGCTCTTTCTCAAACCTCCTGCTGTGTAGACAGTGCCAAAAGCTGAATTAAGCTTTTTCAACTTAAGCTACGCAATTGACATAGTTCAAGTTGCATAGCTTATTCCGGCTTTAGCCCTGCTGTGTAGAAGTACTCTTAGTTTGGCTGCTATATTCTGCATGGGCTTCAGCTTTCAAGTGGATCTGCGATAAAGCTCCATGAACCACACATTGCAGCAGCCTGGTTGAGAAGTGACAAAGATGTGAATTATGTTGAGAAATTTGTATACAAGAATGAAGGATGTATCTACCAACATACAAAGTGCATGTGTAATCCCAGGGGTTAGAAAAAAATCAGTCAGGGAACATGCCAGGGCTTCGGTTCCAGGGGGATGACGGAAAATGTGGATTTATTCCACCTTTGTGACTCCCCAGTTCAGGGGGCTTAAAGTGGATGTTTCATCTTGTAAAAGTGAGGAGTTTGAACAAAGAAAGAAATTGGCGTGAACCGATTTCAGCACAGTACATGCATACCTCTCCCTGATCTTCTACAAATGATAATAATATTGAGGGGATTTGTTGTTGTTAATACTAGGTGCAGCAAGATAGAAATAGCCTGAATATCTATTGCTTTTTATTTTTTGTAGTCATTTGCGTTTGCAAAAAGTGGATATAAAATGCTGCTGTTCTGTCTTTGTGGTGATTTACAACCCTTTTGCACTCTTGCATTCATTTTGCACTTGTGTAAATTGCAACAGAAAGTGAAAGACAGTAAAATATAAAGTGTAACTTCTCCACCTATAAAATGCAAATAACACTTTTCTCAGAACATCCAATTTAAAAGTAGACTTAAGAGAAACCAGCAAGTCACTGCAAAATTAAAGTATACATTTGCTTTCCAAATTTCAATGAACAGCAATTTATCTCAGCAATGATTTATAAAATGTAGGTTATTTCTAAAGCTTTGGGGAGGTATTTGATGGATAATCATACTTTGGTAAACACACCTCCTTCAAGCTCATGAGATAACTGATGTTTGCCTGTGGGGGATAGTTGATAAAGTGTAAGTGAAAATTGCTGCATTGTGCCACCAAGCCTCCAGAAGGAATAAGGTTTGAGCATCATAGAGATATAAATGATATTAAGAGTGATAAAGAATGATCTTGAGCCCAAAGGCAGACTTTTGTTTAAAAAGTGTGTGATTATTAAAGTCACCATTGGCTTTAATTGCTTAATTAATTAGGCACACAATCTAGATTTATAAACTGAATAATCATTTTCTAAAGGGAGCTAGATCATCAGGCAATTTCCTAATCCACTCACAGCTTAAATACGTTTTGGCCCTAACTGTAAGTAAAACTATCCAAAGAAAATGTGAGCTCCAACACTTCTCTCCATTTCTACAATCTTACTCCTGAAACATTTATATTTAAAAAATGTCAGAACATCTAAACCTATCAAAATTTATATTTTCATACTGATTATTGTGACTGAGTTGAAGGTCTGAAGGCCATTATTTTGTTTAAATGTAGTAGTAGGTTTTATATGCTCAAAGGGAAATCTGTCACCTCAGTCTTTTCACATAAGCTTCCAGCAATATATGGGATAATTTAGTTAATCTATATGCAAATATACTTACACCAGCCTTCTCTCATACTACAAAGAAAGTGAAGAGTTACAAGCTGTTTTTATTCATTTAGGAAAATGGTTTATGAGATACAAATATTTTATATTCTAAAATAAAAAATAACATGTTCTTTAAAACTAAGATTCAAACAAAAGATGATAAGAAGGTGAATGAAACAGTGTAAATGGCAAATTGAGCTTCAATGCCTGAGAATATATTGTGAAATAACTCTTGTCTCACTTTTGAATATTATATCCTATTATGAAGTTAAATCTATCTATCAAAATTGATTTGTCATTAGAATTGACTTAACCATATTGGAATTTTAGGTGCTAGAAAATGATAAGCAATGGACAAACTTAAACATTCTTTCTGCTTCTACCTTGTTGTAACCTTCTGTTACTACCTTGTTGTAGAAAGTTTCTTGTATGATACAAATATAATGGAAGAAATGCTCACTGTTTTCTATTTTTATGCCGGTGGTGGCAGCCTCACAGCCACTATCTTGTCAAATGAGCTGTATGTGCACCTTCAGATTATGCTGGGACTTAGAGGAAGAATATTTATGTAACCTGTGAAGTGTCCCAAGCACTTTGTTCCAGACATGCAAAAAGGAAGCAGGATGCAAGGGACATGGTTTAATTAGGGCACAAATTTATTAATTTAACTCATTCGGGAATTATCCAATAATAACTCATCCTGTGCTGATAATTCCTTCCTCATTCATTTCCATCTGTGTGAGGAGGGTTGCTGTTACTCTGCAAGCTCTCTTAACCTGATGCCTGCCCATTCCTGGAACCCCACTGCCGAAACCTCATTTGAAGATTAAGGGGACATAGAAAGGAGTTTTTCTCCTCGGTGTGCCAGACATTAGGAGCCCCAATTTCATTCCAAGGTTCATTTCCTTGGAATCCCAACTCTGCTTATCAGAAGCTAGGAATGGGCAACCGGGGATGAATCACTTAATTACCTGTTAATTCCCTCTGGGACACCTGGCACTGTCCACTGTCAAAAGATACGATACTAGGCTACATGGACCTTTAATCTGACCTTGTATGGCCATTCTTATGTTTTTATGTTAAGACCTCTCATTTCTGGTTTATGAGGGGAAAAGATCTCCATATGGAAAGAGTACCAGCACTGGACACTTGACACTTCTGATGTTGCAACTATATGAATCATACCTCCTGACTTACTCTACTGCAGTGGTCTCCAACCTTTTAAAGCATGAGATCACTTTTTGAATTAAAATGCAATCCAGGATCCACCTCAAACCCAGACACACTTGCCCTGCCTCCTTCCCCGCCTCTTCTCCAAGGCCCTGCCCCTGCTCACTCTATCCTCCTTCCCTCCCCCAGCCTCATTCACTTTTCTCAGGCTGGGGGCACAAGGCTGGTCTGCAGGGAAGGGGAATGCAGACTCTGATCTTGGGCTACAGGATTTGAAGTGTGGGACTGGTTCTGAGCTGAGCCTGGGGCAGGGAGTTGAGGTGCAAGTGCAGGTATCCCTTCTAAGCACATATGGATTTTTTTCTTGCTCTTTTGATGCCACTTGGCTTCTCCAGCAATAGCCTCCCATTTCTATAACACCTCTTTTTGCTCCTGCTTTGCTGCTTGTACCATCCCCTGCTTCTTCTGAAATGTGCAAGAGTCTTCCCATAAGTTCCATCGCACCTGAAAGCAGATCAGCATAAGTATATGAAATTATAATATTCCAAGTGCAACACACTGACATTGAAATGTGAATTCCATGCACTAACTGCACCACACATTATCAATTTGTGTTTTCATTTTAGCAGGATAACACCCACTGTAATGTCATGAATAAGGACCTCATGACATCTTCAACTTCAGCCCAAGAGCTACAGGACTGAGGCTGGCAGCCAGCAGGGCACCAGCAGGGTTCCAGGACAGACAACAGTCTCCTGCAGCCAGGAGGGCCAACAGACTTGAAATTTAAAGGGCCCGGGGCTCCAGCTGGCACTGTTGCCACAGTAGCCACAGCGGTGGCCAGAAGCCCCAGCCCCTTTTGAATCATCAGGCCTGGGGCAGTTGTCCCCTTTCCCCTCCCATCAGCAGGCTTGCCTGCAGCCTCTTGAGGGGGCAGTCCTCAGGGTTCCAGCAATGAGTGACAGCCTTGCATGGGGGAGCAGAGGAGTGAGCAGCTGGGATGGCCCATTTTCTCTTTGGGCTATTTAGTCACCCTGCAGATTCCAGCCACGGTGCATGGAGAAAGCCTCCTTGCAGCTTCCACCTGCCAAAGGCAAAGGGGGAGAAACGCAGCTCCCAGCCACTGGTGGTACGAAGTCTTGGAGCAACTGCAGCTAAAGTCACATGTCACAGTATCCATGAATATTTGTTTATTGTCCTTGGTTTATCCATGACTTTTATTTAAAAAAAAAAACTTAGCCTTAGTAGTGAAGTATTCAGGGGCACATTGACAATTTGAAACAGTCCTAGATCCTGTGGAGTCTCTGTAATGTGTTCTAAGTCTCTTCCCCAAGAAGCAAGACCTAAGAACTTGACCACTCTCCAATTTTTTTAAAAAGTGCTCAGATCTGCCATCACTGTTTGGATCTGATCCCCACTTGCCCTGGCCCCATTGTAAAATGTCAGTATATTTAATTAGAGTCTATTCCATAGCATTTGTAGACACTGAAGAAGCTCATCACTTTTGCAAATTGATTATTGGTGATCTGTAAATTTGTTTATAAAATAAGATCTGGTAATTAGTTACGCCTCCTCTTTACATCTGACACAGTATTTCATAGTTTTAGATAAGTTATAAAAGGATGATATTTAGGGTTTTTTGTTTGTTTATTTGTTTTTGTAAATTGGGTTTTCTGAGGTCTGAGTTTAAAGGGAAATAAGGAAGTTTCTTAATGGAGGGCCAAGTTCTATTCTCAGTAGGGTAAATTCACTGAGGCTGACTGAGTTAATCTGGATTACTATGGTTTTAACAATATTGACATCTGGATGCTAATTTTTATTGAGGATAACAGGATTAAATCCATATCAATTAACCCTTCTTCCCCCTAAATCTACAGTAGAATTGGATTATTGCAGATTTCATCCCCTTTTATTTTAAGGAAGATAAAGGAAACCTCCACCCAAAAATGTAGCACAGTCAATATACTATATATTATAATGTTGTTACTGACAGTAGGTTGAACCAACATACAGTGAAGTCTGTAGCAGCTCTAAGTTATGCCAGCTGGAACTGTGCATGAGTGGATTGTGGCCAGAGCTATGCCCTCTTCTGTCCCTTCAATGCCAATTACCCAAAACATCCTGCTTCACTTGGGAGGTGGGAGAAGTAGACAGTGTAGACCCGACTCTACCATATTTATGTGATCTGTGAAGATCCTTTTGTCAGGGGAATTCTAACTATCAGTCATGTTACAAATATCTATCGCCACCTATCTACTCCAGTGGCACAAAAGGAACTGAGCTGAAGATATTAATGTGGCCCAGAAGTTTTAAGTATGAAATCAGCAACAGGAGTTCTTTCAAATCCCAGAAAATGAGCTTTGTTAAATGTGCTAAAAGAATTGGAAATGAAAGACCAATTAAAGAAATTTTATTTTAAAGCTCATTGATGGACTAAGGAAACTTCCTATTAAACCATAGTACCACAATGCTGTTAGTCTACAGCTAGTGAAATCAACTGTTTTCAGGTGTGTCTCTGTCCCTGGATGTCAAATATTTCATGTGTCAATCATGATTGTTCCAAAGGTTTTAACATAAAAAAATTTAAATGACATTAAAAATAAAAAAGATACCAGCTTTACTTTATTGGCACTGCAGTAAATTGATTTTCGTAGAAAGCCCTTCATAACTATCTAATAGCCAGACTCTGTATTACCTGCCATAACAACTTGCCATTGAAAACCTGAAGAAAAATTTCTTTTCATTTGAAGATGGGTTACATAGTTACATGGGGACTGAAGTTTTGCCAAGTGCTTCGAAGTTTTTTAAACTGAGTGAAATTATTTACATTGAAGTGTTAGGGGTTAGAGTTAGGGTAAGAATAGTTTAATGCTTTTAACAGGTTAAAAAACATTGCCTACAACTCAAGAAGCTGTGATTTACTTTTGAGTAACCTGAGAATTCCCAGTGTTTTAAAGCTCATATATAGAACTGTGTAATCCTAAACTTAACATGAAATAAACATATTATTCACAGGAAAGTGGTACCAAACAAGTCAGAAAGTCTTTCTGAAAATGAAAATAGAGTAATTAGAGAATAGAGACATGTACCTGTGAATTACAATGTTACAAACATATTTACTGTATGCAATGTTGTAGCCACAACTGTCACTCTCATATCCGAGGACCTTGTCGGTAAGTAATATTTTATATTGAACCAACTTCTGTTGGAGAAAGAGACGAGCTTTTGCGCTTCCACGGATCTCATGGCTCAAAAGCTTATCTTTCTCACCAACAGAAATTGATCCAATAAAAGATATTACCTCGCTCATCTTGTGTCACAAACTTATTGAGGAGTTCTTATCATTTTGTTTTTATAGATGGTGAGATAGGAAGATGGTTTTCCCATTCTGTATATAGTTCTATCCACAGCTGCCTATTTTGTCTTTTATAATGCACAGAAAACTTTATCCTCCTTTCAAGGTTGCTAGAGCCTTCCCCAAAGTGAGGGGGTGCACTCCAGGCTTCTCCTCTTTTGCTCTCAAGAAACCATCCTACTCTCCTTCTTCTCCTGGAGACTCTTCCCCTGGCCAAGCTGGAAGCCAGAGCAGGGCCAGGAAATCTATCCTCCCCACCCGAGGTGGGACCAAACATAGTCCATGTCTCCCCTCTTCTGACCGCCTGCTCAGGGCAAGGGGAGTGACCAAGGCTCCCCACACCTGTCCCTACAGCAATGTCTCCTAGCTAACTCTAATTGGAGGGTGGGGCCTCATGGCCTCAGTCTGGCATGATAAGAGCTGTGCAGATAGGTGTGGAGATCTGCAGCAAACCCTGCACCTGCCCACAGTTCAGGTGGCCCACCAAGAACAGCCCTCCAGCCCATGTCCCTGCCCTCTTATGACCATACCCAGGGCAGGTAGAAGATCTGTGGTTCCCAACAGCTGCCTGAACAGCTGTTAACGTGGCCAGGTTCCAGCTCCAAATCCTACCCCCTGCCCCCAGCTGGAGCCAGGGAAAGAACAGAACTGCACAGGCAGCTGTGAAGAACTGGTGTAGAGGTCCAGACCCTCTTTCTGCTGCCTCCTCTGGGCTAGGCAGAAATTTTTGGGCTGGGGCCTGCTTTTAACCCCCTCCCCCCACACCATGGGCAGGTAGAGGATCCATATGGCTCTCACAATTGTTCAGGCTTGCGAGCCAGGCTCCACTTGCTAGCTGGAGTTGGGTCATCTGGGGGAAGAAGAGGGAAAGGGGTAGGGTCTGCCCAAGTAAAAAGTGGATGGAACAGGACAGGCTCATCCACTTTCAAAGGGAAAGACCACAGGCTCCATAGGCTCCCTGATTCTGGTGGCACTGCCTCACTTTCTCTAGTGGCTTTTTTTAAGAACTCTTTCCTTCCTCTTAGGCTTCTGCCAGTTATAGCATACAGCTTCCCATTCATCCCTATTCTTCTGATGTTAACATGAAACGTCACTTGATGCAATGAATCCTCAATTGCTGTAGACAAAATGAAGAAATGAGAACAGACACGAGTGGATTTTAAGAGGCAGGCCACAGCTTTAACACCGAGGGTTGCTACCCACCCATCACTCACACTGTCCTGTATCAGACATTTAACTGGTTTCAGCATGGGGGTTGTAGGGCTCCTACAATATGATCCATAACTCATAATAGATTCTCCTCTTTCCAACCCCAGGACTCAGTTCATTTTGGCTATGTCTAGACAGCGGGGCTATTTCGGGATACCAGAAGCGTTTATATTAAATCAAAAAATATAGATGACAGAATGATTACAAAAAGTTATGTTTCTCCTTATAAGATAATTTCAAAGTAATGTAATATTTTCATTAATCTTAGTCTAACATCATATAATTCATTGTTTGCAGTTATTTGGAGAGCTCCTACCTTATTAGTGAATTTTTTTTGGAATCCTGGAAGTTTCATAAACATTATCATAAATTATTTTTAATTTCAAAATTTGCATGTGAATTGATCAATAATGTTGCTTTTAGCTAACCAAAAATTAAAAAAATACTGCATGGAGGAGAGAGCAAGAGTTCAAAAGAATCTAAGGGTATGTCTACACTATGGGATACGGTCAAATTAAGATACACTATATAATTCTTATACTAGAATTAGAGTATCTATTAGGGCAGTCGGTTATAGTATATCAGTTTCTATTCACCTCTTAGTTTATAAATGTCCTGTGCTCAGATCTTCTTAGTCAAAGGGTCCAGGATCCCAACCCAAGACAAGGACTAGAGACTGAACAGAAACATTGAGAAAGACCTGAAAGGTGGCAGAGGTTTAGTTAGCCCATAATCACGACAGTCACCAAAGTACATAATTTAGACCCTTCAAGATTCATGTGAGATAGCTCAGTGGTTTGAGCATTGGCCTACTAAACCCAGGGTTGTGAATTCAATCCTTGAGGAGGCATTTAGGAATCTGGGGCAAAATCTGTCAGGGATGGTACTTGGTCCTGCTGTGAAGGCAGGGGACTGGACTCAATGACCTTTTAAGGTCCTACCCAGTTCTAAGAGATAGGCATCTCCATTCATTTATGAGGTTTCTTTTATGCAATCTCATATTTAAATATAAAATCGTCTATTAAGAGCTATGACTTGGCCCTCTGTTAAACTCTGTTAACTCAGGCATTAACTTACAGAGGGCCCTGACTCTCCCTCTCCCCTGTGCCTTAAAGACTGAGTCACCTTGATCAAAGAAGTAGGAGGCAGGAAGCCAAGTACTCTAACCATTAAGACAACTGGCCTTCCAAGCCCCCTCTCACTGATGTCACTGAAATCAGTTCATACACCAAGGAACTCCCATTGAAGACAGTGGAGCAATTCCTACTGATTTTGATGGATTTTGGATTAAGCCCCAGGTGAGTCTATTAACAACCTATAATTCTAACCTCATAAATGGAAAAGATACTAAAATAATTGAGATGGGAAATATTGTATCGGAAGTGTTATATATTAGTCAAAGGCAGCCAGTGCATTCAGATAAAGTCAAATTTGTTTTCATTAATCTTATTAATTTCAAGATGTTGAAAAAATGCTCATTTGTGGGGAAATAAACATTAATGAATTTAAGAATGGTTTATGTTGTAAATACTTATTATGAAAGGAAAAGTTTGATTCAATAATAGTAAATGATGTTTTGAATATTTTTATTCATGTGTTGTGAAAAGTGAAATTATTTTTAAGATAAAGGTTAGGTTTATGGTATCACATAATAGATGGGTATGTTAAGTTCTAAGTCCAATACTAATGGTAACTTTTCCAGTTATATAATGTAAAGGCTTGGAAACAAGGTGAGGACATTGGAAAAACTTAGGACTGGACTCTGGGCTCAGAGTGTGATTTGCACCTCTGATACTCACTCTAGTTCTCAAATGAGTTAGTACAGTGAAAATAAATGTAGCTATAGTAGCACAGGCTGTGGTAATGGTGGCACAGGCTAGCTATTCCCCACTTTGTATCTACAGGTTCAGGTGGATTTGTATTCATGACTACCAGCTCATGTCACCACTGCCTACGCACCTCAGATTCAATATTATTTTTAGTGTCCCAGTTCAGATGTGGGTGAGCATGACTATGGATACATCTACACTGCATCCCTCTTGCACAAAAGCCTACGCAAATGAAGTGCAGATTAGCATATTGCTGTGCTTCATTTGCATAATTAATTAGGGGCCATTTTTGTGCTAGAGTCTTTTGCACAAGAGCCGTTCTTGAGCAAAAATGGCTCCTAATTAATTATGCAAATGAAGCACAGCAATATGCTAATCCATGCTTTATTTGCATAGGCTTTTGCACAAGAGGGATGCAGTGTAGACTATACAGGGTAGACGTAGCCCAACTGTAGGAGAGCTGAGAACCCTATCCCTTGCTTATAGGATAGACATAACCTTAGATGAAGATCTTTAGGTCAGATTTGAAAATGGTGCTAAGCAGAATGAAGGAGGGAGCTTTGTTGCACTTCATCTTTTGGGCAGAAAAACTGTAATAGCAGAAACTCATATGTTCATTACGAAAGAGAACATTTAGAGCCAGGACTTAGCTGGTGCATAACTGAGTTACCTGGAGCTATGCTGCTTTGCATCAGGGGCTGTTAAGATCTGACATGAAAGTATATATTTCTGAGTGGCTGGTACCTGACTATCTGGTTTACAAACAAGAGAACCTGAATTAAAATTAAGAAAAAGACGGGCTATAAGGAAAACAATATCACACAAAAGCAGCTTTTGATTATATGTAATAAAAATAGGGCCGTAAGGAAACAATCATTCTAATATAATGCTACCTGGACAGATAAGCAGACTTAGATGAGCAGTGTATCATCCCTACAATTTAGCAATATGCTGTTCTATCATAGTACAGTATGTATTAAGATAACTGTGATCAAAGCTATGAGTTTATCTTGGGAATCTAGTAACATCAAAAAGCACTTAAGCTGCACTTTGTGACTGATTATAATTCTTGTCTGAAGTTACAGAAATACAGGCATTATCTGAAGTCCAGTAATACGGAATTATTTCTTGTTTATGTTCCATTAAACACCACATGCTCTCAAAAAATGAGTAAAACTGTAGATGTAAAGAAAGTTCTGTCCTGACATCATACCATGAACTAATGCTGTTGATACCAAGGTATGTATGATTTTTGTGTGTACTTCACCCTTCGGCTACTAAGCATCCTGCA
Source organism: Rafetus swinhoei (assembly GCA_019425775.1). Lineage (NCBI taxonomy): Eukaryota > Metazoa > Chordata > Testudines > Trionychidae > Rafetus > Rafetus swinhoei. The sequence continues at coordinate 66,526,650 of CM033427.1, forward strand.
GAACAACCCTTCTATTAGTCATGGACAGGACACAGGCTTACTTCATTAGTTCAGATTTGTTAACCCATTTATCATAATACTTCAACACTCAAACTGAATCTCAGCCATCATTCTGTTCCTCAAACTCACATCCTTAGGTACAGATGTTCTAATATGTAGGAGCCTGCCAATTTCATGGCAATGAAAATTGCATCATGGGCTGTGAAATCTGGTCCCCGCCATGAAATCTGACTATTGCGGGGGGTTGCTGTATCACCTCCCATACTTCTGTGTTGTCTTCACAACTAAATAGCAGGAGAGGGGCAGCTGCTGGCTGGGAGCCCAACTTTGAAGGCATCACCACTAGCAGCATAGAAGTGAAGATGCCATGGTACTGTAATGCTCCTATTCGCACCGCCAGCAGCAGCAGAGAAGTAAGAGTAGAGACTGGACTTTCACATAACCATCATTCACACTAAGAACTCTTTCTTGTGCTGCTAGTTGAATATTCATAGTAAGCATCATGTATGCTAGCATGGAATATAGTTTCTTCACCAAATTATATGTCTAAGACATATAAGAATTGAGATATCTACACATGTGGCTAAATGGTTGGCACACTAGAAAGCATGTGCATCTGCTGAACTCCAACCAACATGAGCATACTTTCACACCTCCCAAAGGGAGTTTAAGTCAAAATGACGATATTCTATCTTTCCTTGGCAATATCACATATTTACTCCATGCAGAAATTTCCATAACAAAATGACAGGTTTCAGCTTTACAAAAATTGCTGTTAACGCTTCCAAAACTGTTAAGATGCCAAAACATTTTGCTGATTTGCCCTGTGGGGAGTTTTTAATTTTGTTCATAGTTCAACTTACAATTTCAAAGAGCCCTTTATAAACCTATTTTACTACCTTCTGTTCCACAAAGCAAAACAAAGTCACCCAGGCAAGCTAAAACATTTTGGCAAAACAGGACTTTTTCTGACACGATCATTTCACATTTTTCTGTAATAACCTAATGAATAAACAAAATCCTCCCATGCCATCATTTTACTTCCCCTCTCAGTTGACATTTTAGCCAATAGTTGCTGTTTGGTTTTTATGTTACGATAAATTCGCCTGTTCTATGCTCTTTGTTTTTTCACAAATGTATTGAATTTTTGGAGGGAATGACCATAAAATTGGCAACATGATAACACAAATGATCTTTCATGAGTTTACAGTCATTATACTAAAAAAGTATCACACAAATTATAAAAGTTCTGATCTTAAAGATGGGTAAATAAAATTTAAATGATCAATAAAAGTATAAAGTTATTTATTAGTCCACCTGATAGACTTTTATGTTTAGCTGGAAGTACATCTCTCCTCTGTTTTGCAGAAATATTTTTCTTATATTGTGGGAGATTGTGGCAGTAGCAGTCTCACTGAAGTCTACAAGACCATTTGTATTGTAAGGTTCTCAGTGAGGTTACATGTAAAATAATCTAGCCCTTAGTGAGTGGCTCATTTGTGTACTTTCCCAAAAGTGCCTGCTTTTTGGCTGTGCATTCTTTCTAGGATGGGAGTATTGCTGAATAAAAATAAGAATATATGTCACAGGTCTTTCTCTCTCTTTTTTTTAAAACTTTTTAGGCTCCAAGAGAAAAATCCCAGCCTCATTGAAGTCAATAACAAAACTCCCATTGCTTTTAATGGGATCCAAATTTCCCTTCTGGTCATTGTCAATCAATAGTGCCAAGCTGTTCTTTTGGCGGGAGAGGGGGTGTTTTATTTTGTTTTTTGTTGGGGGTTGTTCATTTGCTTTTGGTTTGAGTGGGGTTTGTGTTATGTTTTGTTTGTTTTTTCTGCTTGGTTTGGTTTCTGGACAATTTTACAGAGTGGTTTTTTTTCTACTACTGATTTTTTTATACACACCAATATGTAACAATCATAAAAAATTTCAGCATCAAACACAGTGGCAGAAGGACTCTTTTTTAAGAAGCCTCATCTTTATGAGATGCTTTTCCAAGAAATATTAGACTCCTGGATATTTATGGGATAATATGCTTTAAAGATGCCCAACATGTCAGGAACTGGCTTTGTGTCATATAAAAAGTGCCTTACTGCCACATTAACTATATTTGTTATTTCTCTGAGTGTTGGATTTGATAGTCTTTATTGTTCTTGTGGTTGTACTGTTCATTCTACTACTGTAAAGCACTATGATACATGGTAACAGTGGACTATAAATTATTAAATAATAATAATAACTGTCCCCTTAGGCATCTATTAGTTATATTACATGTGTAGTCTGCAGTGAGTGGCTTTTTTCACCTTTTTCTCAGATGTCATTTTTATTAAGTGGGAGCCAAAGGTGATTTTATAAGGTCAAGGTAGAGACCCCTATCTATTTCTATTTTAGTCTGTATTTTCAAAATTATTATCATTTGAACCTGACTAGTAAGAAATATTGTCTGGGATTGCAAAAACAGCGCACCACTGCTTTAAGCATTACATTTTTGATGGCTCACTTCTGCTTAAGAAGATTTGGGGAACTTATAAAACTATAGGAACCTAGCCTACTATGTCATCTATTAGAAATACAGCATCTAAAGATCAATAATATGAGGAAAGTGGATATAAAGATAGTAAAAATTAAGATAAATATTCAAATCATAAAAGAAAAGGTGAATTGTTTAGTGATAAATCCTATAAGACTTATTCAAGCAAAATTCCCAGTTAATGGAAGGATTGACTGAGTAAAGACTGCAGAATATGATCCATAGAGAAATCATATAAACTAGAACCCTAAATGATCAAGATCAGGTAAATGACCGTTAATTTCTCCGGAACTTCCCTTTGGATAGGGGTTCATAAAATTTGTTAAAGCATTTATCTCTCTTGCGTTATGGTTGGATTTCCCTTTATTTGAAGATTTTTACAAAAATGCCAGGCATGTATGAAAATATTTTGAAATTAAACTATAGCTAAGTAGTTTGCAGATAAAGGAGATTTAACTTGTATTATTATTTTGAAAGAAGAGTGTTTATATCAGAAGATTAGGAATCAGGTCTAAGCAGGGTCTACTTTTCATCTGTGCCATTGATAAGCTGTATGCTCTTGACATCTAGTTTTACCTTTCATCTGTAAAAGAGAAATCATGGGTGCAATATGCATAATTATCTAGCTGTAGTAGTACATTTGCTGCCACCAAGACCAGACTGTTCTGGTTTTCCAGAAGAAAGGTAATGTTACCCCTTTTGACCAAAGAGAACACAAAGAGTGAATACAAAGTATCTTGAATGTTATTTCTATTGGGGGAAAAATGAATGATGCAGTCAGGAAATTCTGTGGTGCAATCCTCTTTACAAATGTTCAAAGTTCTGGCTCCCTAAACATAGGAAGAATCACCACCAAAGCCATTAAAATACTCCAGGGCACTGCTCTAAGATGGGACCAGGATTTGCACTTAAGTTTTCTGCATGCCAAGTAAATACCCAACCAATCAAGCCACTCTTCTACTTAATATTTGTCCTATTAATACTTCTTTGTCATTTATAATTAATTAATACCAAGTTGGCCAAGTGTTTTAAGGTCACTGAATGAAAAACTATATATTATTCATACAAAGTTATTATTTGGGGGGTTTTTTCTGGGTGATTTTCAGATAGAATTAATCACAAAGTGGATTTTCCTCTAGCACATTGAATATTCTGTGCTATGAGATGTTGCAGCAACCCTGCACAGACATGAATATCAAGTTAATTGATTCCAATCTATAAAGGTGTACTGGGTGGAGTAACAATCATTGTCCAATCATTGTCCACTTGATTTAAAAAATGGTGCTTGATAAAAAAAGCAGTTTTCTGGTCACTAGAAAAGATCTGGCTGCTTATGGGGTCAAAGGTCTACATTTTTGTGCTTCACTACTGGTTTAGGCTTAATTCTTTTTCTTAAAAAACCCTTTATTTTCTTTATTATAACTTTTGCATCTTAAGGCACTAGAGGAAAAACCTTAGGAGGCTGGAAGAGTGGTTGGAAAAATGGAAGAGTGATTGTCACTATTGTTTTCAAGATGAATTTCTCTGTCAGGTCACTAAGTGCTTCAATGTTTTTTATTGATCACTAAGTGAAAATGATCTGGTGAAAAAACAGAAACCAACCAAACAAAAAAAATTCTTATAATTTGGAGAATTTCCCCTGGGCTTGTTTGTATCTACCCTGAAAAAGATAGCACTTCCCCAAGGAAACTAGTCTCACCAATGTGAGATGCAAATCTAAATAAAGGTCTTTCTTTGAGTAAATACTGAAGGAATAGGGAAATCTCTAATCCTGAATTTTAATATCTCAGGGTATAAATAGGATGAAAGGCTTACTTTCTGGAAAATACAAGAAAAAGACCATTTGGGGACCTAGGATTTCAATAAAGTATTGTAACAATTTTTGTTCTATGCACAAAAAGACTGATAAATTTGGAAATGGAAAATAATTGCCACTGACAAAAAAAAAACCCATCAAATTACCAGCGAATTTCTTTTCTCTATTTCCACTAAATGCAAGTGGGCATATTCATGTAATGTAAATTCCTGTAAATGCAGCTGGGTAGCCTTGATCAATCCCAACTTCTATTTTTAATGTAAAAAATATGAGCAATTGATAAAGAACAATCAGGTAATCAGTGCCTAATATAAAATCCCTTCAGATCTGAACAGTGAAATGACCAGTTATCTTTTTTTTCTCAATAAACTTCTCAGGGTGAAAGTGTTTTTTTTTCTGAAAACAGCAGTATTTCTGTCCTCTATGCAGTATGATCTTCAGAAGATGACCTCACAAAGTTTTACATTTCTTATCCTGTCTCAGCCATAAAAATATCTCTTACCGCCATCCAGAAAAATTGAAAAACAAAACAAAACCTTGTGATTCCAAAAGTTGCTCTGAACAGATTCTGAGCATCAAGAGAGTTGGTAGACTTGACATTCTTAAACTAAACCTAGGTAATTAGACAAAAGTAAGACATCCAAAAACAAATGCAAACACAAAAACAATTCAAGAGGGGATTCTCAATTAATAATAAAATACGAGGGTACAAGCATTTGGCATAACAATTCAGCAATACTTAATTCTCTGGGAAAACTATTTTAAGACATCAGATTAATACTCTGCTAGATGTAAATAATAATTCTAAAGTGGAAAAAGATTGCTTGATATTAGGCCTATGTTTTGTGTGAAGTGGCTTTGTATTCACATATTATCTGGCTTCCTTCAAATAACCTTAGGATTTGCAGACTACAAAGGAAAAACTAAAATGTATTTTGGGGAAGAACATTAACAGATTTTATTTTTAACATGTAATCTCAAGCTGTGAGAGTAATATTGATTCAGATCTCAGACATGTGGCAATGGTTAGAAAATATAAGTCTATTTAGGGGCTTTAGATTTATGGAAAAGTTTTGGGAGACTTTAGGAAGAATGAATTCCTGCCAGCCCTACAGTGGTTATAACTAATGTTTCTGAGACTGATTTATTTTGTATGAGAGAAAAAAAACTGTAGACACTGAAAATATTAGTGGGTGTTAACTACTACAATTCATATTTACATAAACTTCAGCTTTTCTCATGAGATAGCATAGGAACAGTTTTACTAAATATTTTAAAATTATAGTGAGAAAAAAGCCTTTTTAAGAGAGATGCACACAAAACCTTTCCCCAGAGAAGGCTATTACTGATGACATTCTAATGATTCATCTAAGCATATGCCAGTTGTCTACAGGAAAAGGGCTATCAAATGCTAACCTGCTGCAGCAGCAGATCATCTTAAAACATCGGCACTGTCGGGATTAATCACCGCAATGATTTAATTCCCTAAAGGCTTTCACCTCCAGTGAACTGGGTTCAAATACTGTCTTTGATTGAAAGTACAAATAAATGTAATGGTCTTGCCTTAACATCTGCTAGATATCTGTCTACGTGACATAATGGCTGTACAAGCTGGCATGGTTTGTAGATTGTGCTAAAGAAAGCATATGACTCACATAACAGAGGTTGATCAGCTCATAGTTGCAATTCATTGGTAGAGCTAAATAGGAGAAGATTGTGCAATATTGCCTGCACTACAGCTGACTCTAATCAATTGCATTTATCCTTCTTCTTCTTGGGCATTACCTTCACTCCTTCCACAATTATTTTGAGCAAGAAAAAAAGTCAAGAATTTTAAAAGTTGTCTGTAAATATCTACAAAGTCTCTCTGGAAAGGCATTTCTGCTATAGTTCTGGAGTCTGGCAGGCTAGGTAATTTGATAAGATTATAGAGGATTTCAATTTCCAAATTCCAAAAAGGGATCTTGTAACAGAGCCAAACTATAGGCAGTAGAGGAAAACAGAAAACTGATCACCTTGCTTTCATCCACACTTAGCTTATGAACAAATTTACTTTGAAATTGAAATACCAATCACAGCCTTTTGAAAAGTATGCTTTGCCATTAAGGGAACTGTAATGCTTTTGCTTCATGTCACAATTGGGTTTTTTAGCTCTCAATCCTGAAAACACTTGTGCAAATGCTTTAATTCAATTAGATTATTCTTCACACAAGTAATATTACATATGTGTAATTGGTCCTCAGAGCTTTATTTTCAAAGAAGAAAACTATATTAATACTAATGCCTCTGGAGAATAAAAACTAACATTACATGTGGGAAGTGGACATATTATAATGACATGTTTCACTTTTCTTTTTGTGCTCCACAAAAGTTAGAAATAGTTAGAAATGTTTTCTGCTGAGTATGTAGATAGAAACAATAAAATGCAGGAGAAAGACATTGAGTTGAACAAGAAACATTTTAAAAGTATTTTAGGGCTCTTTACATATATATTTTGTTCATAAGCCCCCAAATCCATACTGAGCTGACACTAGGATTATTGACAAAGACCTTGTTAAGTTGATCTGAACAGGTGGACCACTGGACCTGTGGAGTGCTCCATTGACTTCAGTTCAGTCTGTGCAAGCATAGAAAAATAGAGGAAATTAAGGTTAACTGCAACTCATAGCATATATGTTTATTTTAATGTTCTCCCTCACTTGTCTTGGATATAAATAACATAAACCAGGCAGAATGCCCCAGAGCAAAATACTGAAACTTTGACATTTTAAAAGGTATTATATAACTAGTACAAAATAATGTTCCCGCATCAACCAACTCATAACCTTCACTATAAGCAGGTAAATGTGAGTCGCAACAAGGTAGACGAAACAGCATTGCACACTCTGGATACGTCTAGACTACAGGCTTTTGTCGACAGAGGCTTTGTCGACAGATACCGTTGACAAAGCTTCTGTCGACAAAGAGCATCTAGACTACATCCAGTTCTGTCGACAAAGCAAGCCGGTTTGTCAACATGAGAGAGTAGACGCAAAGGACAGTGTAGATGCAATAACGCCTTCTGTCGACAGAACTCTGTCTACAAAAGGCTTTATTCCTCGTAGAATGAAGTTTACCACCGTCGACAAAACTGCCGAGTTCTGTCGACGTTATGTTGACAGAACTCAGCAGTAGTGTAGACGCAGGTATAGTTTTGTCGACAAAAGGCCACTTTTGTCGACAAAACCTTGTAGTCTAGACACACCCTATGGCTAGGTCTACACTATGCCCCTCTGTCGGCAGAGGGATGTAAATGAAGCACATCAAAAGTGCAAATGAAGCAAAAAATGATAAGTACAGGATCTTACAAAAAATCGCCCCGTTGTCAGAAAAACCGCATCTAAACCGTGATTTCAGTTTTGAAATGGTGCCAGAATGTGATTATGCAAATGAAGCACAGAATATTTAAATCCCCGCTTCATTTGCACTTTCAATGTGCTTTATTTACATCCCTTTGCCGACAGAGGGGTGTAGTTTAGGCACGGCCTCTATTCAGAAGCCAGAATTCATTTTTGTGATTTATTTTCTTTAACGTGAAATATTTCTATTTTTCAAGACCACCAAAACAGTTTTGGCATGGTTTTTGTGTCATGTCCATATATATTGGTACATATGTATTCCTTTCAGTATATAAAATTTCTTAATTTATCTCCTCATTCTGTAATCCAAAAAAACCTTTAAAGAAATAATAACAAGTAAAGATTATAAAATGAATTAGACATCTTGTTTCCTCAGAGAATCTTAATGACTAAAAAATGCCAAGAGAAGTCATTCCAATTTTTTCTTAAATTAGTGGCTGCCTTGACAGAAATTGTTCTTAACTGCATCCTTAAGCCATTTTAATAACAGGTAATGTTGTACCTCACAAATTATTCACTGACATGTGAATTAAGACTCATTGCCAGTTTACAGTACTAATTGTTGCTACTTTATGTGGTTTTGGTGCACATAGTCTCTGCAAAACAGTTTGTAATGAGGCCATCAATCTTTTTTATATTCTGCTTTTTATTTCTTGCACATTTTTATTAATACTCTAATCACCAACAGTATTTACAAAACTATTTCTATAAGTGAAATAATTGTGCCTACCTTGACACCTACGAAGCTGCCAGGTTCATGTTTTCATGTATCTGAAAAGACTGAACTCTCATTTGTGTACTAAGTGGCCATTATAGCCTACAAAGCACAAGTAAAATTTTAGTAAGGTACATGATCTAAAACCTACTGAACTAAAAGGAATAATGTATTCTGGGGGCAGAGAACTGATCTGGTTGGCTGCATGTTGTCTGTCCATATTGCCGGGATAATTCTTTGAGTACATCACTGCCAGCTGGAGACTCAGACCTATGGATGCCTTTTATTCTGAAAAAAAAAAAAAAAATCTGTTGCAGCAAAATCTAAATCTATGAACCCTTTTGTTCTAAGTTAAAATATAACTTTTGTTTTAAAACTGTTAGTCACTATGCCATTGCTATCAACACTTTATTCATATATGGCTGCGTCTAGACTGGCATGATTTTCCTCAAATGCTTTTAACGGAAACGTTTTTCTGTTAAAAGCATTTGCGGAAAAGAGCATCTAGATTACCACGGACGCTTTTGCTCAAAAGCACTTTTTGTGGAAAAGCGTCCGTGCCAATCTAGACGCGCTTTTGCGCAAGAAAGCCTCGATCGCCATTTTAGCCATCGGGGCTTTTTTGCGCAAAATAATTCTGGGTTGTCTTCACTGGCCCTCTTGCGCAAAAGCATTTGCTCAAGAGGGCTTTTGCCCGAATGGGAGCGTCATTGTATTTGCGCAAGAAGCGATGATGTTGTACATTACAAAGTCAGTGCTCTCGCGCAAATTCAAGCGGCCAGTGTAGATAGCTGGCAAGTTTTTCCTCAAAAGCAGCTGCTTTTGCGGAAAAACTTGCCGGTCTAGACACAGCCATATTAGTTTATCTTTGAATTAAAAATTTATGACAAATGAAGGCATTCAGATGAATTTTTCCCTGTGACTGACACCTTTTACAGTTGATTAATGTAGTCTTTCTATTTCTTTTAGAATTTTCTGTCTAAATCTCTCTGTATTTAAAATATAAGTATATGAAATATATAGCTTTTCAAGTAACCACCAATGACTTTTGTACCATCCAAATTTCTCTATTTGTATTTTTCATTTTCTATCAAAGCAAGCAGAACTGAACATATGAAATCAGGGATTACTCTACTGTAACTGAGAGCATTTTTTGTCCCATATTTTGTAAGAAAGTTCCCTATTCACAGTAGTATAATAATACAATGGCCTCTGAATTATATCCAGTACTTCTAGTTAGCATCTTGATGCCTTTTTTGTTTTCTTACTGCTATTACTGGGCACCATGGTGAAGTTTTTAGTTTTATGTTTTATTCTACTCTTTTCAAAGATATTTCCCCTGATCACAGTGTAAGACGAGTTATGTTCTTCTTTCTGATCTGAGGTTCGATCCGATCCAAACTCAATGTCCTACATTTCTCTGGAGATAAGACCCTGTCTTCCCAAGGTTCTCATTAACTGTGTCATTCTGAATTATGTTGTCCTTTGCTGGGCAGCAAATATCACCCAGGTGCTGAATGTTCCCCATGTTCCCCATAGTTGTACCCTGATTTAGGTGGGTACAACTATTAACAGCAACAGAGTTGCCTAAGGTTTGAATATAGCCTGAAGATTAAAGTAGATGCCAAGATGGAAAAAGAAGACACAGAGATGTAAATATAAAGACAAATTTAATTACATTCATTTGGTTTTATTTCCTAGCTTTTTTGGATGAAGATGCGAGATTGGTTTATGTACTGAAAGAGTGTGTCTACACAGCAACATTATTTTGAAATAACTTAGTCTGCATATATACAGCAGGCAGTTATTTCGAAGTAATGTTGAAATACTGTCAAGCTGAAGGACTTCTTAGTCCGACTCCTGTAACTCTCATTGTATAAGGACACGGAAGTTAGCGGAAGAGTGCTCTACTTTGAAATAAGTGCTGTGTAGACACTCCTAATTTCAAAATAAGCTATGCAATTGACATAGCTCAACTTATGTAGCTAATGTTGAGTTGAGCCTTGCTGTGTAGACGCAGCCAAATTGATGAGAAGAGAAAACTTGAATTTGCAGTCTACATGAAATTAGCTCTCTAAATTGTTCCTTATTTCTGTTTTCTGAATTATGTAATACTCATTTTATATAGGTCTGAATGTTTTGTAGTTTTTATTAGTTATGTCTATATAAAAGTTACATTGTTGGATCTTAAACTTGGTATGTGTAAACTGAAGTAATTTTCTGTTCATGATAAGTTCTTTTGCAATATTCTGAAAGAAGGAAATAAATAAATTATGATGACATATCAAGACTACATTGAAGAGAAGAGAGTTCCAAATTCTGAAGTTTCTTTGGGTCTGACACCTGAGAATTTTTTCATAGAAGACAGCACATATAGGCTTCCGTGTCATAACTTGGGTTCTTTTATTTGGCTTATAGGAAAGCTATTCTGAGTTGATTAGACTCAGATAAATGGAATGAGCACACAGCACACCACACTTCCAAAGTTAAATAGCAAACTTTTTTTATACATGGTTTCACATTATTTAACCATATCTTTTTAATGCTGTGTTACAAAGCCATGAAGAGTAGAAAATACTCAGTAGACCCCTAAGATTCTAATACATGGATTACCCAATTTAAAAAAAATTTTTTTTGGTTTCTAGGAATCACAGGTTGATTCATAATATCTACATTTCCGTCCTGTGGTGTTTTTTTCTCGCCATTTTGCTATTTTATAGTGACTTTATAGAAAAATAATTTATACCAGCATGTTGTGACTGTGACTCACCAAATAACTTTCACTTGGGAATCTTACAGATGAATCACAAATCAAACTGTTCATTTGCATTTTGATCAGCAGATGCCTGTCTAAGTATTCTGTCAACTGTAAGCTACAAATGCCTATATTGCTCCTACTAATGCAAGAAGTAAAGAAAATTTCAAAGTTATGTGGCAGGAAGAGTTTCTAAGAAAAAAAAACCTGTTTCTTGGGACAAAATATAGCTAAATGACAGTCAAAGCAGTGGTATTTTCTCAGCTAAGTATTACTAGTAGCTGTATATATGTGGCCTATAAACCATTTAAATGGTTAAAAATGTCATTTTACTACTGAGAAAAGGAGAGCATTTTTAATCTCTTAGCAGAGATGAATATATCAGTTTGGGATAAAATAAGACCTGACCCCAATGCTCCTTCTATATCTTCATTAGAGCTATTGCTAATCAAGTATTTTATTCAACAAATGTTTTTTTGTTTTCATTTACAAATTACCATGGAACAAATTGCAGTTTTTTTAGAAATATTTATAATTATTTGACAGATAATTTCCATGATTAATACCTAGTCTTTGTGTGTGTGTGGGGAGGGGGAGGAGGTATTTTAAGATACTTTTAAAAGTATACCTCTTGTTCTCAACACCAAACTATAAAAGCACCTTTGGGTTTGTGTTCAAAGAAAATTAATGTTATGAGTTGCAGAAGAGATTTCATCTCTCTAAATGGGACCACACAAGCAGTTCAGTTCTTCAATATTCCAGTTGCATGGAGGGTCTTCAATAAACCCCTCCATGTTCCCCACAAAAGTTCCTTCTGGATATGCAATAGCACAAATTTCAACTATTTGGATTATAAATGTGGATCCCAATGTATGTTCCTAATCTGTGATTGGATGAGCAGTACTCTTAGAATCAGATTTCTGTGCAAATATTTGCAATTCAAAGTTTGTCTTTTGTTAATATTCTATAACAGCTTAAAATTCCTACCAGTGAACACATTCACTGTTTCTCTATGGAAAATTGACACAAATAGTGTCTGAGGATAGTAAGTACAAATTTATTTAAAACTGGGTACAAAGTTCTTTGGAGTCAATGGAACCTAATGGGCTTTGGGAAAAAAAATAGAGTGTTTCTTTGTTGTTGTTGTTGTTGTTGTTGTTTTTTGCAATAGCACCTCAGCTAGATAAATATAATTTAAATCCAAAACTGTTCAAAAACTTATCTACCTCTATGGTACAAATACTAACAGGCCTCTTTCTTCTAACCTTTTCTAAAATACATCTTTGCTGTAAAATTTTCTGGATAGTAACCTTGATTAATATCTTGGCTTTGCACAAGATCAAAACAGACCATTTTGTGTGTATATTTGGATGATTGGTGTGTGAAGGTTTAAAGTATAATAACTGCATTGAATCAAGTTGACAGAGATCACAATAATGACATTACTTATTAGAACTTAATTCTGCTCTCAGATACATTTCTGCCTTTCCCATTGAAATTCTCCCACTAAAGTAAAAATGATACATCACATTTGAATTTGACTATTGACTTTAACTGGCACTGGATTTCCATGTATAGTGGTCAAAGTTGTTTCGGAATGTACATATAATCAGTGCTTAAATAGAATCTGATGGCAAATACCAGCTTATTTTCTTTTTTTCATTTGGCAGCAGTATGGTGTACTGTTATATAACCCTTGCCAAGCAGTGTGCATATGGAATGATCCTATTTTAACCACACTGATTTATTCTTCCTTACTATAATACTACTGCAGCATTGTTCTCTTGGAATTAATATTATTCCATCACTCTCTCATACAGTATAAATTAACCCTGATGATTATCCCTTACACCACTCCTCCTTTCAATAACTTCAAAAATTTTTCATATAAGACTGAGCTGAATTTGAGATATTCATTGGTTTTGTCTTTTTTTAATCTTAAAAATTTAACTTCCTAGATTTTTTTATAAAATGTAGCTTGACACCAACATGTGACACTGACCATATCCGTGGATCCTTTCCTTTAGCAAAAATTTTTCAGATGTTCCTTATTAACAGCAACCAATGATTGGTTTATAGAAGCTAGCTAACCAAAGCTGTAAATCTTGTGCTGTTTAATGCTTCTCTGATAACTCCACAGTGGAAAGTTTGGAAGAGAGTATTATTATTAAGAAGATTTATCATATTGCCGATATACTTACAGTATACAAATAGATGTAGTGTGGTTGCAGCAGCTGCGTTGAAAAAGTTAGTTGTTCCTTTGTCATATGAGTAATGGATTTTCCACTAATCAAAATCTTCTGGTAAGTTTATCCAAATGGAATGGCATTGAATTTAAAATCCATTAACCATAAATACGTACTTCACAAGTCTCCTATATACAATATAAGTTTATTTTCTGTACCAAATTATGGGCTCCCTATTTTAAGAATTTCTTTGATTCTCCCACAGATGCAGTTAATTTTTGTGCTGTTCAGCTTTGGCCAACACTCTTATTTATCCATGTGCCCTTTGATAAAAATTATATCTGGTCCTGGAGACACCCAAAAGACACTGTATACCTCTGGACTATTACAGATATTACATGCAAAACTTTTTCTGTGGTTTTCTCTAAAAATCATATAATATTTTTAGAAGTTTTGCAAATTATATTTTGGAAGAGCAAAGTTTTATGTCTGGAACTTATTTCGGTCTTACATTGAGTATTTATACTGAGGACATCAAGTACCTGGTGAATTTGCAGCACTTAACAAAATGCATTTAAAATGAGATGTGAAATATTAAATTACTTGTCTTCCTCTCCTGTCAAAGTTTTTCTGTAATATCCTACTTCCTTTCTGTACATGATTTAATATCAATTCCAATTAAATCTTGGCTAGTATATTTTATAGCCTAATTTTTAATTCCATCCTACATGAAATATCTCATATCTTATATCATATGTCATTGAAAACAATTATCAGTTACTCATCACCATGGCATCTGAAATACGGAAGATGCAGTAAGTAAAACAAATGTTAAGCAACAAAGGAAATAAGACACTCTAATTTGAGACTGTGCTCCTCATTTATCAACACACAGATTAAACAAGCAAGCTATATTTAGGCACTAAGGGTATATCTACACTTCAGCATTATTTCAAAATATCTTATTTCGAAATAGCTTATTTCGAAATAACGCATCTAGAGACAAAATGCATTTTGAAATAGTGTTTTGCTATTTCGAAATAGTGACTCCTCACTGATAGGATGCTGAATCGCATTTAAGGCCAGCCGGAACAGGTTCTGGCAGGGCATCAGGTCAGGAGTTACCTAGTGTGGCTGCTGAGACTGTGCTTAAAGGAACCCCCCCCAGACAGCCGGTTCTAAGGTTTCCCTGCTTGCTTGCCTGCCTTGCTGAGGGACAGCAAAGCATTTTTTTCTCTTCGTGCTCTGGTTGCCGTCACTCAGGACACCACAGCACTCTGCAGCATGGAACCGGAGCCTCCCCTGGGCACTCTGCTGCTTCTCCTGAATGTGTAGCTGCGAGCCTGGCAGCACATTCTGAAAGCAGTAACAGTCTCCCTGGTGTGCCCCACTGGGGGCTTGTGACTCATTCCTCCCTCATGTCCTTCCACTTACCCCTCCCTAACCCCCCTTCCTGCTGCACAGTAAAAGACACATGTGTTCATTACAACAAAGCCTCTTTATTGAACAAAACTGGGGTGGGGGGGAATGAAACTGAGGTGAGACTGGGGAAAGAAGGTGGGAGAGGGGAGAAGGGAGGGTGGGAGAGGGGAGGAGGGAGCTGGCAGGGAGAGAAAAGGGGAGGAAGGGGGAGGAGAAGCTCAGGGCTCAGGGTTGGGGGTCTCGCCAGCCCAATTGTCTCCAGCACCACGGATGCAGGGGCCTCGGCGTCCCTGGGGGTGTGGGAAGGAAGGAGTGGGAGGAGGAGTGGTAGCTGGGGAGGCAGCAGGGGCTGGAGCAGCAGGAGGCAGCAAGCTCTGCCCCAGGGTCGATGACCACGTGGGGGGCACGGACCATCCTGCCCCCCAGGATGCAGTCCACGGCATCAAAATAGGGCAGGGGTCTGGGTCTGCCCCTGGTTGGGAGCTGCCCCCCGTGGCCCTGGCATACGCCTGCCACAGCGCCTTTATTTTCATGCAAACCTGCTCCTGGGTTCGCATGTGGCCTTTGATGGCCAGGCTGGCAGCCATCCGCCTGTAGATGGTTGCATTCCTCCATTTAGTGCGGAGATCATGGACATTGGAGACATCCCCCCAAACCTGAATTAGGTCCCTGATCTCCGCACTGGACCAGGCAGGCGCCTGCCTTTTCCGGCCCCTGGCAGGCTCCTGGGAGCTGTCAGACTGGTCCTGGGGAGTGGTGAAGGGCTGGCTGGCACTGGCTGCCTGGCTCATGCTAGGGCCACTGGGTCAGGTGCAGCAACTGCTGGCTCTGGGCTGGCAGGCTTGGAGCTGGCACAGGCACTGTGGCCAGAGTCTACTCCTTTAAGGGCTCCGGGGAGAGGAGGAGGGAGAGGAGTTTTCTTGGTTGTGCCCAGAGTGGCCACCAGGGCACCCTGGGAAGGGCTGGAGGCCCCCTATTTCGAAATAAGCGTCTACACAGCGCTTATTTCGAAATAACAATTTCGAAATTGGCGCTATTCCTCATGGAATAAGGTTTACCAATTTTGAAATAAGCGCTCTGCTATTTTGATTTAATTTTGAAATAGCGGTTTGGCTGTGTAGACGCTGGTAAAGTTATTTCGAAATAACTTTGCTGTGTAGACATACCCTAATTAATCAGACACGAAGGGTGAAGAATTCTCTAACCAAATATTAGTGGAGACAACTATTATTGGTGCTGTTACCAACTGCAGAAATAATGAAAATAAAATATCATGCATTGCCTCATCACTCCTTCAACATTCAACTTTTTTTTATTGGTCCACTTCTCTTTTACATCCAAACCTTTTCTCTGGACATAAATTCTGCTGCCATCCCTATAAGCATGATCCACAGCACTACCTTTATGCTCCAGACCTGTCCCTTGTCCAAACTACAATCTTATTCTGTTTCTGACATCTCCTCATAGCTGTTCAGCCATCTGTTCAAGCTCAATATCGCTAAAACAGAGCTCTTAATTCCCCTCTCACAAGCCCTCTCTGCTATCCCTTTCTTGATCACTGTGGATAACACCACCATTCTAGCTGTAACTAAGACCCAAACCCTGGATGCCATTATTAGATCAGATCTCTGTCTAAATCCTCAGATACAGATTATATTTAATTCTTGCATATTTTTCCTAGATACAGTCTCTAAGATAGGGCTTTTCTTGTCCATTCACACTGCTAAAACTCTTCATTTGGGACATTCATCATTTCATGTCTCTCTTACTGCTAGGTCTTTTTCTCTGACCCTGCTCATATCCCTTCAAAGTACTGCTGCAAAAATCATTTTCCTAGCTCACCTCTTTGACCATGTCACCCCGCATTTTGCATCCCTTCACTGGCCTCCTCTACTCTTTTGTATACAGGATAATATACCTGCCTTCACTTTCAAGGCCCTTCATGGCTTGTTCCATCCCCACCCTTTCACTTAGGATCAGAAAGTTGACTCCTGCCTCTGCTGTTCAGCCCAGGATGCCAGGCTCTGTTGTCAGTTTGTTGCATTTTCAAACAGACACCTTTGTACTTTCTCCATTGCTGTTGCTGCTCATGTTTGGGAGCAATATCCACAAAATGTAACTCATTATTCTCCTTCAAATACCTCTTTGAAACTCTCCTTTTGTGTGGGGCTTATAGGATACTGACAACAGCAAAACTCCTCATATACTGAGGTCACTTGCCTATCATGCTGGCCAATAATGTCTCACTTTTTTCTACTCTCCTGTTAACCTGTCTATAGCATTATCCATTCTTAAACTAAGATTGTAAGTTCCGTGGGACTGTCTTTTTGTTCTGTGTTTTTATAGCACCTAGCATGATGGCTCCTGGTCTATGACATAGGTTCCTGTGCTTGGAAATAGAATAATAAGAAAGCAAAATGACTGCAGCATTAAGATTGCATAGCTAAGCACTCACTGTTCAGAAAATAGCAAACTTTAGATAATCATAGGGCTCAAAGAGCCCTCAGGAGGTCACTCAAAGCAGGACTAACCCTAACTAACCCTAATGCAGGGACCAATCCTAACTAAATCATCCCAGCCAGGACTTTGTCAAGCCAGGACTTAAAACGTCCAGGGATGGAGATTCTACCACTTCCCTAGGTAACCCATTCCAGTGATTCACCACCCTTCTAGTAAAACAGTTTTTCCTAATATCCAACCTAGACCTCTCCCACTGCAACTTGAGACTATTGCTTCTTGTTCTGCCATCTGTCACTACTGAGAACAGCCTCTCTCCAGCCTCTTTGGAACTCCCTCCAGGTACTTAAGGACTGTTATAAAATCCACCGTCAATCTTCCCTTCTGTAGACTAAACAAGCCCGAATCCCTTAGCCTCTCCTTGTAAGTCATGTGCTCCAACCCCCTAACCATTTTGGTTGCCCTCTGCTGGACTTTCTCCAATGTGTGCACATCCTTTCTCTAATGGGCAGGAGGGGGAGGGGACAGAATTGGACGCAATACTCCAGATGTGGCCTCACCAGTCCCAAATAGAGGGGAATAATCACTTCCCTTGATCTGCTGGCAATGCTCCTTCTAATGCACCTTAATATGCCATTAGCCTTCTTGTCTACAAAGGCACACTGTTGACTCATATCCAGCTTCTCATCCACTGTAATCTACAGGTCCTTTTCTTCTGAACTGATGCCTAGTGAGCCGTTCCCCAGCCTGTAACAGTGCTTGGGATTCTTCCGTCCCAAGTGCAGGACTCTGCACTTGTCCTTGTTGAACCTCATCAGATTTCTTTTGGCCCAATCCTCCAATTTGTTTAGGTCACTCTGGACCCTATCCCTACCTCCAATGTATCTACCCCTCTTCCTCGTTTAGTGTCATCTGTGAACTTGCTGAGGGTGCAATCCATCCCTTCATCCATGTCATTAATAAAGATGTTGAAGAAAACCAGCCCTAGAACTGACCTTTGGGGCACTTGGCTTGATGCCAACCACCAACCAGACATCGAGCTGTTGATCACTACCCATTGAGCCCAACAATCTAGCCAGCTTTCTATCCGACTTACAGTCCATTTATCCAATCCATACTTCCTTAACTTCCTGGCAAAAATACTGTGGGAGACCTTATCAAAAGCTTTGCTAACGTTAAGGTATATTACAACCATTGCCTTGCCCATGTCCACAGAGCCAGTTACTTTGTCATAGAAGGTAATCAGGTTGGTCAGGCATGACTTGCACTTGGTGAATCCATGTTGACTGTTCCTGATCACTTTCCTCTCCTCCAAGTGCTTCAAAATGGATTCCTCTCCATGATTTTTCCTTGGACTGAGGTGAGGCTGACCGGTCTGTAGTTCCCTGGATTATCCTTCTTCCATTTTTAAAGGATGGGCACTACATTTGCCTTTTTCCAATCATCCAGAACCTCTTCCAATCACCATGAGTTTTCAAAGATAATGGACAATGGAGATCCCTCTAACATTTTCTATCCTTGGGTGGGTTGAAATTTCTTGGGTGTAACACTAATATTGAGGTAGTGTGTGGATGTGCACCATGAATACAAACATAACACACACACATACACACATATTATATATTAAGCAGCCCATATGTGTGGTAGAAAATATATGAAAACAAGACACCTGTCTAATTGCTGTGTACACTTAGGGTCTGTCTAGACTACATGCCTCTGTCGGCAGAGGCATGTAAAATAGGCTACCTGACATAGTCAATGAAGTGGGGATTTAAATATTCCCGGCTTCATTAAATAAAAATGGCCGCCACACTGTGCCAGATCAGCTGATTGTCGGCACAGCACGGCAGTCAAACCATGGATCGGTCAACAGGGGAAGCCTTTGTCGACCGCTCCCTTATGCCTCATGAAATGAGGTTTACAGGAGTGGTCGACAAAGGCTTCCCCTGTCGACCGATCCGCGTCTTGACTGCCACGCTGTGCCGACAATCAGCTGATCCAGCACAGCGCGACGGTCATTTTTATGTAATGAAGCCAGGAATATTTAAATCCCCGCTTCATTGACTATGTCGGGTAGACTATTTTACATGCCTCTGTTGGCAGAGGCATGTAGTCTAGACATACCCTTAGGGTGTATCTAGACTACACTGTTTTTTCAACAAAAGTTGGCTTTTTCCAAAAAAACTTCACCCACGTCTACACTATCGCCATGTTCTGTCAACAGTAAATCGAAAAACACAG
The DNA here is from genome assembly GCA_019425775.1 of Rafetus swinhoei. Classification (NCBI taxonomy): domain Eukaryota; kingdom Metazoa; phylum Chordata; order Testudines; family Trionychidae; genus Rafetus; species Rafetus swinhoei. Next base: position 66,546,170 of record CM033427.1, read on the forward strand.
CGGTTTTGTCAACAGTGGTAAACCTCATTTTATGAGGCATAACACTATTTTTGACAGAGATCTGTTGAAAAAGGGTATGTGTGGATGCAGGGAAGAATTTATTTTGAAAACAAAGGCCTCCAGGAAGAAGCCCTGGTGGACACTCCTGCCAGACCTTTCATCTCTGTTGTTCCTGCCTGTAGCCTTCTTTTAAAGGCACAGGCACCCAGAAGTAGCATTGTGGCAGCAAGCCAGCTCCAACCAGGACCCTGACTGCTCAGCTCTTCCTGGTAGGGCCACTCAGAGCCATGTCCCAGGGACAAGACCCCCGAGACTCCCCTGGCCCTTCCAGGGACACATCCCTGCAGCAAGCCAGGGCACCAAACGCCGGGCACCCTCCTGGTCTGGGCCCGAGCTCAAAGCCCTCTTGGAGCTCTGGTCTGAGGAGGAGTCTCTTCAGGCCCCGCAGTCCAGGAGGAGGAATGCGGACATTTATGCCAAAATGGCTGATGGCCTTGCTAAGAAAAGCCACCACCCCCACACACTAGACCAGGTCAGAGCCAAGGTGAAGGAGCTGCGGAAGGGGTACGTTAGGGCCCATGAGTGCAGCTCCCACTCTGGGGAAACAGCACACTATTGTCCATATTATGAGGACCTGGACCGGATACTGGGGGCAGGGGAACCCCTGTCTCCAGAGAAGGTAGTGGAGTCTGGGATGAAGACCCCTGTGCAGCAGCGGCCGCAGCTCCAGGATGACACCCCAGAGGACCAGCAGCTCCAAGACGAGGAGGAGGAGGACACCAGGAGCACAGTGACCCTCACCCTGGAGCCGGACACCCAGACACAGGAGGCCTCCCAGACAACTTCGGACACCGGGGAGGGAACATCAGGTGATTGCTGTAAGGGTCCAGCACACACAGGGCAGGGGAGGCGGGAGCAAAGTGGATGATGCAGTGCTGTGATGTGTCATGCTGATCACAGCCTGGGGGGGGCCCCACACATGGTCGAGCACAGGGAGGGCCATCCTACCCCTGCTCCCACATGGGTGTGAGGCACCACCTGCTCCTGCAGATACTGATGCCAGGTGCGGGCATGGGTTGGGGACATTGGGATTGCCACACAGCTTCAGGGAACCCGTGGGAACCCCAACTGAGGCCTGACACTTGTCTGTGCTGCTTGGCCATGGTCTGTGTGTGTGGGGGGGGGGGGGGAGCGCAGGATGGTGGCCCGCACACTGTCTGGGCTGCAGGGAGGCCATGGCTGCTGGCTAGGCCACACCACGTCTTGCTGAGACCACATGAGCACCCCTGACCCTAGGACAGGCACTGACTGCTGAGAAGGAGGGCATGCCCTCTCAGGGGGAAGTGTGAGCATGCATGCCTGACGACTTTTCACTCTTGTCCTCCACAGCCGGATCAGCTGTCCAGGAGGGGAGCACCACACCTGTCCCACCACCCAGACGGCTGCAGGGAATCCGTCGGCACTGGCGCACATATTTGGACCTGGTGCGCCAGCACATCTTGGTCCTGCAAGGGATACAGGACACATTTACACAGAGGTTGCAGGCAGGGGCACAGTGGCACAGTTACTTGCTGGACGAGTTTGTCCAGCAGCGCATTACAATTTGCACTGCTATCCAGGAGGCAATGGCCTTCCCCGTTCCTGTGCCTGTACCTGTTCCTCCTGCTCAGCCTTCCCCTGCCTCACCCCCTGTCCCTGCCTCACCGCCTGCCCCCACCTCACCCCCTGCCATCCCAGACCTAGGTGAGGCCCCATCTCCTGCCCAGCCCCCTACTGTCCCAGCCCACATGCACGGCTGTCTCCAAGCACACCCCCACAGCCGAGATGGCAGGGGCTCTTTATCCAGGCGGCACCCTCAGCCCTGAGCCTCCCTTCCCCATTCCAGGTTTACATCCCTCTTCCCCCTTCCAGGTTTACATCCCCCTTCCCACCTGTGAAAGTCAGTAAGGTAAGCACTTTACTTTGTTAACCAAAAGTTTATTTTTATTTAGAAAATAGTTGTCTAGGTTTTGGAACAATCAACAGTGTAATAAACTGTACACATATTTTGTCAAGAACACCTGCCTCCGTTTTCTGTGAATGTGTGCAACGTGGGGCAGGGAGGTGTTTTGGGGGGGGAGGCACTGGGGGCATGGGGCAAACCCACATTTGGAAGGTCCTGGGGAAACTCATTGGGCTTCTTGGGAGAATCGCTCCCTCAGGACTTCCCGAATGAGCAATCCCAACTCGTGGGCTTAGCGGATGGCAGCTGTCCGGGGCTGCTCAAACTGCCTCCCCTCCACATCAGCCCATGTCCCCCCTGCATGGAGGAAGGCCTTCCCTTTCTTCTACACCAGGTTGTGCATCACACAACAGGCAGCAACCACTTCGGGGATGTTGCGTTCCCCCATGTCCAGCCGAGTGATCAGGCATCTAAATCTGCCCTTCAGACTGCCAAAAGCTCACTCTACCTGGAAGCGAGCCCGATTCAGGTGAGAGTTAAACAGTTCCCTGCTCGCATCCAGGTGTCCAGTGAATGGCTTCATGAGCCAGGGCATAAGGGGGTACACCGTGTCACCCACAATGCACATAGGCATCTGCACATCCCGCAGTGCAAAGTTTTTCTCCATAAAGAATGTCCCAGCCTGCAGCCTGAGGTACAGGTATGAGTTCCGGAAGATGTGGGCATCATGTGCCTGGCCTGACCACCCGACACAAATGTCTGTGAATTGTCCCCCGGTGGTCGCCCGCCCAGGGCCTACAGCACCATACAAAAGTAGCCCTTTCTGTTAATATACTGGGCTGCTCGATGGGGTGGTACATGGATCGGGTTGTGCATCCTGTTGAGTGCTCCACCGCAGTTTGGAAATCCTAGCCCTGCAAATCCGGCCAAAATGGTATCCAGGTCTCCGAGGAGGACAGTCCTGTGAAGCAGCTCCGAATTGACGGCCGTCACCACCTGAAGAAAGGGACAAATAGAAACACACATAATAGGACATTAGAGGAGCTGCGTGAGCTGATGAGAGGTGCTTCCCCACCCCTCCCCTCCCAAACCCCAAGAGCCCCTTCCCAAGCAACCCCCCCATCCCTGCCCCCGCCCTATGGCAGGGTGAGGCTAGGAGGACTTCTACCACTGTCACCCCCATCTCCTATTCCTTCTGCCAAGTCCTGACTGCCCCCCTTATCTGCCCCCCCCCGGACTGTCCCCAGAGACTGACTTACCTCTATCAAGACAGCCCCAACAGTAGACCTCCCCACACCAAACTGGTGTCCCACGGAGCGGTAGCTGTTGGGGGAGAGGGCAATAGTGACCTGCTTCTCCAGGGGGGATAGCGGGCTGCAAGTGGGTGTCCTGGCATTGTACGGCAGAGGTGAGCCAGGCACACAGCTCCTGGAAGGTGGACTTCCACATCCAGAAGTTTTGGAGCTAAGTCTCGTCATCCATAATAAGCCGGTCCCACCAGTCTGAACTGGTGTCCAGCCTCCAAACTCACCTCTGCAGGAATAAGATCGGTGGCAAGGGCAGTGGGGCTGCAGCCTGAGTGAGGGGCTCAAACTGGGCTCTGAATCCAGCTCTGCCACAAACATCATGATGGTCTCATGAAGGTGCAGCAGAACTTCCAGTATCACAGTGTGGGGCCATCGCCTGCCCCGGGGCAACTCAGGCTCCATGGCCAAAAACACAGTGAAAAGCAGAAAAAAACCTGAAAATAAACTGCTGTGGTGTCCAAGGAAGCAGGGCAACCAGAGCAAGCACTGCAGCAGCTTTGCTTTCCCTCCAGGAGGTAGGCAAGCCAGAAGCAGGAGCAGAGCAATGGCTGTCCAGGGGGATCCCTTTAAGCACGCGCCTCTGGAAAGGGCATGCAGCAGCACCTTGAAATAAAGGCTGCCGCTATGCCCTGCCAGAAGCACTTCCGGGTGCCTTTGTTTTTTTAAAGCGCGTCCAGCAGTCTGGACGCTCTTTTTAGAAAAAGAGGATTGATTTTTCGATCTGCGTAATGCAATCTAGACGCTCTTTTTCAACAGAGGATTTTTCAAAAGATACTTTCAAAAAAGCCTCTGTTGAAAAAGGCATGTAGTCTAGACGTACCCTTGGTGACTATAGAGGTGCTGTACAAAGGTAGGGAATTAGCCTTCTTCCACTCAAGGAAGAGTAGAAGCCCCAGAACAAATTAACACATGGCTTCAGAGTTTGTAGACAGATGAAGGTTTCAAAGAGCTTGAAAATAATGTTTCATCCCACAAAACTAGATCACACCTACTACTTGCTACTTTTGACTCAGAAGAGCCAGAACTCTAGCACATAGCAAAGATCTATCCTTAATGCAATACAATTTACCATGTATGAATTAGTAACATAGGATTTAAAAATCATTAAGTGCAGAGTTTTAGATATCTGCGACACTCCAAAAATTGTTAAAATAATTTTTTTCTTTCTTATCTTAAGCCATTAACACTCTCGTAAACTGTTGGAAGTGCAATCATGCAAATGTCCTCCTAGCAAACACACACCCTGCAGCTTATTCCCTCCTCTACAACCCAGCCTAACAGAGAGGACTGCAGCAAGTCAGGACACCCCAAACAAACTGTCCCTTACCTCCCACTTCCCAGCCCAGGAGGGTTGAAGATACTCATGGGTTTCTGCCTCTCTCCCTCCCTGTTTCTCTGTTTCTCTCTCTCTCCTCCAGCAGACAGGGCTCTCCAAACTCCCCATCCCTTCTGACTTTCCCCCAAGCCAATTAATTACTCAGTCCCTCCCTTCGTCCTTCCCTCCCCCCACCACTTATTGCCTCCTTATCTTAGTTGCTTATGTCATCTACTTTTCTGCTCTGGGAGCTCTTCAGGTCAGCACTCAGCAGCATTTAGCTGTTCTTTACAGACACCCCACCCTCCTGTCGGTCAGCTGAGCTCCCTGACTGTGTGGGGTGTTTCGAACCTCTGAGCAGAGCTCAGAAAATAGAGGTGAGAAAATAGCTGTGCAAGTGTGCAGCTTAGAGGGAACTTTGCTCTGCAATCCACATCAGCCAACTCCCTCAGCACCCTCGGATGCATTAGATCTGGCCCCATGGATCTGAGTATGTCCAACTTTTCTAAACAGTTCTTAACCTGTTCTTTCTCCACCGAAGGCTGCTCACCTTCTTCCCATACCGTGTTGCCTAGTGCTGAAGTCTGGGAGCTGACCTTGTTTCTGGAAGCAGAGGCAAAAAAAGCATTGAATACTTCATCTTTTCCAACATCATCTGTCACTAGGTTACCTCCCTTATCCACTAAGGGCGGACATGCCTGCAGAAACCTTTCTTGTCACCCTTCACATCCCTTGCTAGCTGCAATTCCAGATGCAGTTTGGCCTCCCTGATTATACCCCTACATGCTTGAGCAATATATTTATACTCCTCCTTAGTCACCTGTCCAAGTTTTCACTTCTTGTAAGCTTCCTTTTTGTGCTTAAGCTTGCCAAGCCAAGCTAGTTGCCTACCATATTTGCTTTTCTTACTGCACATTGGGATGGTTTGTTACTCTGCCTTCAATAAGGCTTCTTTAAAATACTGCCAGCTCTCCTGGATTCCTTTCCCTGCGGGAGTCAAAGTTTGCTTTTTCTGAAGTCCAGGGTCTCTATTTTGTTGCTCTCCTTTCTTCCTTTGGTCAGGATCCTGAAATGATCACTGCTTTCCAGGTTGCCACCCACATCTACTTCCCATACTCATTAGAGCTCAATCTATTTCTCAATTAATACATCAAAATGGTTGGCATTTTTGCTGTGATGGAAGGGAGTTTCATCACTGTCCAAAATCTGCAACTGCAACATACAGGCATGTTGGGGACAACAGCTGATTATTTAATATTTAGTGCTATTCTAGAGCTTTGTTGCAGCACTAGAGTGCCCAGTGTGGCTTAGAGGTCTTAGTACAGACATTCCCAAACTAGTCTGTGGACTACCAGTAGACCAAGAAGAATTTGTTTGGTCACATGTCCTGGATTTTCCTTGTTTTCAATTGCTAAATTTCATTTAAAAGATATATAACCCATTTTTCCATGTAAGCAATTCCTGTAGTTACCTCATAATGTTTTTTAGTCACAACTGGAGGAGAGGTGTTCTTTGCGATCATGTATGATTGTGCAGTGGTCTATGAGACCAACTCATTTAAATATGTTCTTATCTGAGACTTCTGTCCTAGAGCAATTATACATAATCCTTTAGTAATTCAAAGACAAGGGAAGCCCTAGAGTGCTGGAAGATTTAAAAGCAGCATTAGAAAGCTGAACTGCATGGCTAGGCCTGCTTTTTTAAAGCATTAGAGGAGAAAGGTATCTGGGTTGCATTCCTCATGGTGCCTGGCATGGTGCCTGATAGAAAAATATACCTTACTTTTTCAGAAAGATTTTTCTCTTATGTGCACAAAGGAAAGAGGGAGGATCATACCTGCAAGCTTCAAAGATCATTCTTTTGTTAGAAGAAGGAGTAAACACATTTGCTTAAAAATTCCATATTTTCTTCAGGATTTTAATTTCCATGGTTGAATCAGTTCTGATAACACCGGTGGGAAGAGGAATATTGTTTAAATTCTGTGCCAGGGTGACAAAGTGTGGTGATATTTTAATATCCCTGTTTAAATTAGTCTGAAATGTTGCAATTTTGACAGAGAGCCAACAGGATTACATATCATCTTTCTTCCACATGCCATTTTATATATTCTCACAATAAAATCCTGTTTCATGCTCAGATAAGCAAACCAGTGGTTCAAACATATAGAAATATTTTGGATGAAAGTCTAACAGAAGCTGCACAGAATTCACAGCCCGAGGTCTGGGGATGGGGAGGATGGGAGTGGATTCTATGGTATCTTTAAGCCATCTTTGTGCCTTTCTGACCTCCTGATGCTCAAGGCAGGGGAATATCCCCTGGCATAATTTAGACTTCCTGCGTTCTATGTTATGGCAGATTCCCACTAGGGAATGCCTAGAGTCAGGACTGCCTAGAATCTCTGTAGCTTCACCTTAAAGATACTCTTTCCATTTCCAGCATGACACCAAAGCCAAGATTTATTACGGGGGCCTCAGAAGTAATATTTGGCTATCTTCCACAATGCCTGCACCAGGGAATGCTTTCCTTATTAGTCAGTCCCACGACATTTAAAAGGTGGCTAACTGATAGGTTTAAAAAATTTACTGTAAATGGGGATTCATTATTCATAGAATCATATAGAATCATAGAACACTAGAACTGGAAGGGAACTTGATCGGTCATTGAGGCCAGTCCCCTGCCCTCACGGCAGGACCCAGTACCATCTAGACCGCCCCGATAGATGTCTATCTAACCTTCTCTTAAATATCTCCAGAGATGGCGATTCCACAACCTCCCTAGGTAACTTATTGCAGTGTTTAACTACCCTGACAGATCATTTTTCCTAATGTCCAACCTAAAAATCCCTTCCTCCAGTTTAAGCCCATTGCTTCTTGTCCTATCCTCAGAGGCCAAGGAGAACAATTTTTCTTCCTCCTCCTTGTGACACTCTTTTAGATACCTGAAAACCACTATCATGTCCCCTCTCAGTCTTCTCCTTTCCAAACTAAATAAGCCCAATTCTTTCAGTCTTCCCTCATGAGTCATTTTCTCTAAAGTTTTAATCATTCTTGTTGCTCTTCTTGGACCTTCTTCAATTTCTCCACATCTTTCTTGAATTGTAGTGTCCAGAACTGGACACAATACTCCAATTGAGGCCTAATCAGCACAGAGTAGAGCGGAAGAATGACTTCCCATGTCTTGCTCACAGCACTCCTGTTAATGCATCCCAGAATCATGTTTGCTTTTTTTGCAACTGTTGACTCATATTTAGCTTCTGGTCCACTATGACCCCTAGATACCTTTTTGCAATACTTCTTCCTAGTCAGTCACTTCCTATGCTGTATGTGTGAAATGGATTATTCCTTCCTAAGTGGGGTACTTTGCATTTGTCCTTATTAAACTTCATCCTATTTACCTGAGACCATTTCTCCAGTTTGTCCAGATCATTTTGAATTATGACCCTATCCTCCAAAGCAGTTGCAACCCTTCCCAGCTTGGTATCATCTACAAGCTTAATAAGCGTACTCTCTATCTAAATCATTGATGAAGATATTGAACAGAATCAGTCCCAAAACAGATCCCTGTGGACCCCCACTTGTTATGCCTTTCTAGCAGGATTGTGAACTATTAATAACTACTCTCTGAGAATGGTTATCGAGGCAGTTATGCACCCATCTTACAGTAGCCCCATCTAAGTTGTATTTTCTAGTTTATTGATAAAAAGATCATGTGAGACCGTATTAAATGCCTTACTAAAGTCTAGGTATACCACGGCCACCGCTTCTCCCTTATCCACAAGACTCGTTATCTTATCAAAGAAAGCTATCAGACTGGTTTCACATGATTTGTTCTTTACAAATCCATGCTGGCTGTTACCTATCACCTTGTTATCTTCCAGGTGTTTGCAGACGAATTCCTTAATTACTTGCTCCATTATCTTTCCTGGCACAGAAGTTAAACTGACTGGTCTGTTGTTTCCTTGATTGTTCTTATTTCCCTTTTCATAGATGGGCACTATGTTTGCCCTTTTCCAGTCTTCTGAAATCTCTCCTATCTTCCATGATTTTTCAAAGATGATAGCTAAAGGCTCAGGTACCTCCTCTATCAGCTCTGTGAGGATTCTAGGACGCATTTCATCAGGCCCTGGAGACTTGCAGACATCTCAATTTTCTAAGTGATTTTCAACTTACCTTCTAAACCTACCCCATTCCCACTAGTATTCACTATGTTAGGCATTTCTTCATCATCAGACTTCTTGGCAAAGACCTAAACTAAGAAGTCATTAAGCACCTCAGCCATTTCCAAGTTTCTTGTTACTGTTTCTCCTTCCTCACTGAGCAAAGACTCTGTCCTTGGTCTTCCTCTTGCCTCTAATATATTTATAGAAAGTTGTCTTCTTTCCCTTTATGTCTGTAGCTAGTTTGAGCTCATTTTGTGCCTTTGCCTTTCTAATCTTGCCCCTGCATGCCTGTATTGTTTGCTTATATTCATCCTTTGTAATTTGTCCTAGTTTCCACTTTTTATATGATTCCCTTTTGATTTTTAGCTCATGCAAAATCTTCTGATTAAGACAAGGCAATCTTTTGTCATACTTTCAATTTTTCCTATGCAGGGGAAAAGCTTGTTTTTAGGCCCTTAATAATGTCCCTTTGAAAAACTGCCAACTCTCTTCAGTTGTTTTTCTCTTAGGCTATATGTAGACTGCAAGCCTCTTTTGAAGGAGGCTTTTTTGAAAGAATCTTTCAAAAAAACCTCTTTCAAAAGAGAGCATGTAGACTGCAACCACTTCTTTCGAAAAAGCAAGCCACTTTCTTGAAAGAGAGCACCCAGGCAGTCTGGATGCTCTCTTTTGAAAAAGCCCTGTTTGCATTCAATAACGCCTTTTTTCGAAAGAGCACTTTCGAAAAAAGGCGTTATTCCTCATAAAATGTAGTCTAGATACACCTCTAGTTTTGCTTTCCATGGGAGCTTACCTACCAGCTCTCTGAGCTTACCAAAATCTGCCTTCCTGAAATCCATTGCCTCTATTTTACTGTTCTCCCTTTTACCATTCCTTAAAATCATGAACTCTATGATTTCATGATCACTTTCACCCAAACTGCCTTCCACTTTCAAATTCTCAACCAATTCCTCCCTCCTTGTTAAATTATTGAATAGGTGTATTTCAAATGGGGTCCTGCTTGGACCAATTCTTCAGTCTATGCTGTTTAGCATTTTTAGTAGTAGCCTGGATATAAAATCCTCTCCAATACAGTTGCAGACAATACACAAATTTGTATTGCAGACAATACAAATTGGGTGTTAGTAAATAATGAAGAGAATAGTAAATAATGAAGAGAATAATGGAGAGAATAGGTCACTGGTAGAGAGTAATCTGAATTATCTGATAAACTGGGAAGAAGCAAACAATATGTGTTTTAATATGAGTAAATGTGACTAGAATATATTCAGGAATTAAAAATGCAAGCAATTACCTATAGTCTAGGGGACTCTGTACTGTGAAGTCATGACTTAGGCATTGAAGTGGATAATCAGCTAACCATGAGCTCCTAGTGTCTTGCTGTGGCCAAAAAAGCTAACATATGTTAGAGGGCTTTTCCCTACACCTTACCACTTCCCTGAGTTCTTTTCATGCAGACAGAAAGCCACAATATCAGAAGTCCAAAGTGCAGATAATTCAATATTTATTGGGGTTAACTTCCACAAGCATGATTCATATTTTCCCTTTCCCGTGATTTACTTCGTGTTTGCCCCCAATAGTGATAAACCAACTATACCTCAGCCAACCATTTTACTGAAATTTTATTAACCTGTCCTAACATATTGTGTAATGTATAATTGTAGCACTGGAATGGAATTTAGTAACTAATAAGTCAGTTGTAATAAATGTATGTTATAGCAAAAGGATTGGATTAAACTTAAATACAAGATGTAGGCCACACACAGAGCCAGGCAGCTTTGCTATCTTAGCTCCAGCTCTGTTTGATGTCAGCATGTTAAAGTGAAGGGATGGAATATTGTAATACATAGTGATGTTAGTGTTAGATAAGGCCTTGTAATAGATAGAAAAAAAGTTTAATGTTGAAAGATTTTGTAACTTTGTTAAAGTGACTTAGAAGTACCCTTTGTTCCATGCTGCAATTGTGTAAATGTATTGTTTGTTTGAATGAGAGAGAGAATGTTTTAGGAGAGATAAGTGTGAAGGCCACTGCATGCTCAAATGGTCAGGGGGGCCCTGAAGACTCAGAAACACCAAATAATTATAAACTAAATGAAAGAACTCAGAAGATGCAGACTACCTGGGCAGACTGACGAGCCCTGAAGCTAAAGGCAAGCTACCCTTGATAGGGAACCAATCACAACTTTTGCCAGAAGGACAACACCCAGGAGGGGTCCTCAGCATACTGATATCAGAACAACTTCTTCCCAATAAGCATATGTCGTAGGAAGACTGATTGTGATGCTGAATGACTAATTACCGCTTAGCAAGGCAAAATGCATAGACTTGTGTGGAAGGAGAGTCCTATAAAGGATGGGGTGTCTTATATGATTCTTTGGGTTCTGTCCTGCTAAGATCAAGACCAGGAGGGGCATCAGTCTGGATAACATGAACTCGGCTCCTACCTCACACCTGACCTATCTGGCCAATAGGTTGGGCCAAGCAACAGACTGGTAACTATTCCATCAGTAGGATGTGTGTGTGTGCATGTGTGTGCGTGTATAAATTCATATGCTATTTTGTTATATTGCCAATAAATGCAGCGTGTTGCCTTATCCCCCTGAAAAAGATCCCGTGTGCTTCTTATAAGCATAACATAATTCCCTGAGCAATTGTGAACTACCCAGCAAAATTAATTATACAACAGACAGAAACAAAGAGACAGTCAGAGATCATACAGATTAACAATAGAAAAGTGGGAACAGTAAAGACAAAACAATAAAGAAATGAGTATTTTACAACCACAACTATTCGTACGTGAGTTCTTGCCAGACAGAATGTTATTAAACTAAGTTTTCTTTAAACATTCTGGGATCTTTTCTTTATCTGGAGATGTTAGATTAGATCGCCTTCTTAACAGCCTAATTTTACCCTGTTTCAGTGTGGCTGGTTTGGAATGTGAGGTTGTGACCATTGCTTCCCAGCTAATGGCTGTCACTGCTGCTTAGAACAAGGTCTCAGACTGTCACAGTGAGTGAAGGCACATACACAGGTGGACTTTTGATTTTGATTCTTTGTTTTATACCTCCAAAACTAGCTAAGTGATGAGAATACACCTAATTCCTTAAAGTATAGGCCTTTACAGGCAGGCCTGAATATCTATATTCTAACAACACAATCCTTGGATTCATAAACAGGAACTCTCAAGTAGGAATAGAAAGTTAATTGTACCTCTGACTTTAGCACCAGCGTGACCACTGCTGGAATCCTGTGTTCAATTTCAGTATCCACAATTCAAAAAGAATGTTGAAAAATTGGAGGATATGGAGAAGAGATGCAAGTATGATTAAAGGGTCACAAAACCTGCTGTATAGCGAAAGATTCAAGAAGCTTAATAAAGAGAAAGTAAAGGATGACTTGATCTCAGTCCATAAGTACCTTCTTGGGGAAGAAACATTTAATAATGAGTTGTTCAGTCTATCAGAGAGAGTGGTATAATATGATGCATTGTCTGAAAGTTTAAGTTAGACAAATTCAGACTAGAAATAAGTGTTAATTTTTTAACAGTGGAAGTAATTACTAAGGCTCAATTACTAAATTGAGTTTAAAAGATATGCTCTAGGAATTATTTTGGGGAAGTTCTATGGTCTCTGTAATTCAGGAGATCAGACTAGATGATCACAATGGTCCCTTCTGACCTTTGCCCTATGAAAGTCCCCTTTATGGTTTTCAGCCCTTTTAAGGAACATAAAGTAGCCTAAATTGGAGTCAAGGTTTCACCTTCTATGTTTAAATTGCTATATAGATTGCCCCCTATTTATTTATATATTAAAAATTTCCTATATCCACTGAAGTGAGAGGCAAAACTCTCATTGACTTCAGTGAAGCCAGAAGTTCACCATGAATTCTACTGCAAATTCTATTTTTTCCTAATTATCGTATTCTGAATGCACAGACTACTTCTTTGTAACATGTAGTACTTAAAATGTTGTGAATTGGAGCAGTAAGTACTCTTTTTATGTTTCTTTGTTACACTAACTGGCAGAGGGCAGTAGTATATCTGGTAACTAGGATATAAATGTCACAAAATTGGATGAACATAAGTTCCTTTACTTAGGTTCCATTTGCCTAAATTAGGGGATTAGATTCCAGCATGACAGGTGCTTTAGACACACCTGTGGAAAAGAGAAGGAAGTGATTTAAAAATAGGTTTAATGTTATAGAACTATAAAATGAATGCCTCTTCCCCTCTCTTAAATTAAACTGATAGCAGCCTTTAACATTCAGGTAGCCTATTGCAACTCCGGTTGGAAGCAATGCTTTTTAATTTTAATGTTCTTGTTATACTCACATGCACAGAGAGGCTTATCCTAATCTCACTTCATATCGTGTCAAGGGTACAAACACCACTTAACATTTTTTTTCAGCACAAAAAGCTAGTCATTAGCATAAGAAATACATCTGTATGGTAGTCAATGTTTGCTGTAATCAAGGCCCAATGTACTTTGCAGCAAGCTTGACCTGAATTCTGCATCAAAAACCTGCATTTGTTGCTCTCCATTGCAGCTTGCTGGAGTGCAATAAAATAACAAAGATTTTTTTAAAAACTGAGGAATTTGTTTACTGAGTTGAGTGTGGAACTTAATAGATACAAACCGTTTAGTAGTGCTTGTGTTATTTGATTCAGTTAAGATATGTCTAAACAGCAGTTATTTTGGAAAAACAGCAGTTATTCCGAAATAACATAGTCCGCCTCTACACGCAAGCAGTTATTTTGACATAATGCTGAAATAATGGAGAGCTGGAGGACTTCTTATTCCAACTCCTGTAACCCTCATTGTACGAGGAGTAAGGGGAGTTGGGGGAAGAGTGCTCTATCTCAAAATAACTGCTGTGTAGACAGGACCAAAAGTTGAAATAAGCTATTTTTACTTAAGCTATGCAGTTAGCATAGCTCAAGTTGCGTAGCTTATTTTGAATGTAGCCCTGCTGTGTAGATGTGCCCTTAGATATTATGCTGCTAGTTCACTTTTATTTTTAGATATGACCCTGGATTGTGAATTGATAACCCAGAGTGTCAGAGTAAAAGTTTTCTGAGCAGAAGTAAAAGGTTTTTTCAGTTGGGTAGGGGATATTCAGCTGTTTTAGAGCCTAAGTATGTGTGAGATATTATTAGAGGTCAAGGGATAAGTAAAATAGCTGGATATTCCTGAGAAAAGTGATAATCAGTGACATAATTAATAATATTGACATTTCAATTGTCATCCTTAGACCTGAAAGTTAACACATTCACATGAAAATAATAATCAATACATTATTTAGAACTATCAGTTCAGGTTGTCACAGACTCAGGCAAACATCACTTACTGATTTGCACTCAGTTCACATTTTTTTCACAACCATTCTTGTTTGGTTGCACAATGGCAGTTTTATAGTAGGGAAGCCTTATTTTTTAGAGGCCAAATCTTTTTGTGTGGCAAATCTGGACTAGCACTGTTTATTTCAGTGGCAATGCCTCATGATTTGCACCAGTTTTACTGTGATAGGAATTCAGCTGGGAAGTCTAATAGGTGATTAACCTGATATGCAGCTGTTCTATTTTAAATCTAATACAGAAAATTAATTGTTTCAGACACTTATTTGGCTGGACTCTGGGAGTTGTTTCTGAGAATGGGTTTCGTCTCCTATTTGTCCTTTGCCTCCCACAGTGAATAAAAATTGAAATTATTAATGAGGTATTGAGGATGAGTTAAATAAATTACGCTGTTACTTTATGCCTTTTTTCCTTTTGTTTCTCTTCACACACTTTCTAGTTTTTGGAATGTTAAGTCTCTTCTTAAGGATGAGAATGCTAGTAGTGTTTTATAGTTTCCCTACTCAGTTAGGAAGCTTGAGGAAATAAAAGAAAGGTTCCCCATAAATCATTCTACTAAAAATTCTAGTCTTATCCAGGTAATAATTCCACAAAATATCATGTCTTCAGAGTCCTCTGTACTTCATAGGTTTTTCCATTGTTATGTTTTGTCCATTTTTGGTTTCTATGTGCCATAGAAAAATTGCAGCTGAATGTTATGTTCATCTTCAAAAATTGAACTGAATTTCCATTCACTTTTTGATTCTGCACTGGTTAAAACTGACATGTTTTTCTGTGCTTTTGCAAACAGGACCAGGCCAATTGCATTTGTTTCACTTCACCTGAGTAGCAGGAAAACTGCACATGAGGCCATTAATCAAAGTAAAGTACTTAGCCTGAAATACCACAGGGATAAATTATCAATAAAGTAGTTTCTCTTTATTATGTGGAAACTGTTGAGAAATTACAGATGTTAATATAAATAATACTAAATTATATTTGGGGAACCAAACAAAACTGGGGATGCCATATTCACTTAACTATAGTATAGATGCATGGCAGAAAATCCATTAGCAGAGGGGATCTGCAAGTTGGAAGTTTGCTGATTTGGGGCTCCTCTGCAAAAAATATGTTGAGATGCTACTGTGTAAGTCATCTGCAACAAGAGCTCTAGAAAGACATTCTGGGGTGGGGTCCATATGTTTGTGTTCATTTAAGTGTACTCATCCAATAACGGAAGCTATACAAATACCTTCACACAGACTTCACTCTCGAGGAATGGATCAGTTCCCTTAATTTATTCTCTAATATCTAGTTATTGTTCTCCTCTGTCATTCTCCTCATTTATTCTCTCTCCAGGCACTATCTTCCTCCCTCTAATCTTTAGTTTACTGTAGCTCCTACATTTTCCCTGTAAGTGCTTCTTTTGACTGGTTTGTTCATGAAGATGCCAGAATTCAGGGCCTACTTTAATACAACATATTGTTCTCTGCTTTAGAAGGAGATACAGAGATCCCAAAGAGCAATGTAGATGGTTTCTGTGTAGAAGAGAAATCTACAGAGACCTGGGTAATGAATTCAGTTTTGTGGAATACTGTTACTTTATATTCTTATTTTTCTGAATGGGATGGTGTTCTAGTGGCAGAGCCTTCATTGTCTTTGGGTGCACTCAAGCTACATAGATTGACAGATGTTCTTTCAAGCTCATTGTTTTCTTGGAAGCTCAGTACTTTAAAAAAAATCTTGTTTCCACATTGCAGAAGCCCAAGTAAATTGCAGAGTTTGCCACAACTGATTTTCTATAAGTAAATAGCAATCTTCACAGATGAAAGCTCAGATATGAAGCTTTTCCAAGGTTTGTTAAGTGAATTTTAATTCATCGGGGAAGGGGATGAATCAATATTATGTGCTATTACAAAATGTTCATATTTTTGACTTGATAAAAATTTGGTCTTTGAAACAATTTTCCTTTCTTTTCTTTTGTTAGAAAAGAATGAAAATGTTATCAAGCAGTTGTGTGTCCCAGTGGCATCCTGCAGGGATTAGTTCTTGGTCCTATACTATTAATATTTTTTTTTTCAGTGTGACCTGAAAGTAAATGAATAATCATCACTGATAAAGTTTGGAAACACAACAAAAATTGGGAGAATGTTAAAAAATGAAGAGGATAGGTCACTGATATAGAGAAATCTAGACCACAAGCAAACAATATATGTTTTAATATGGTTAAATGTAAATATATATCACTAGGAACAAAACGTATAGGTCATACTTACAGAATGAGGTTCTCTATCCTAGGAAAAGTGACTCTAAAAAATATTCAGGCATCATTGTAACCATGTCATGCTCCAAGTGTGATTCTATTGCCAAAAGAGGTAATGCAAATCTGGAATGCATAAACAGGGGAATCTCAAATAGGAGCAGAGAGGATATTTTACCTCTATATTTGATGCTTGAGTGACCACTGCTTGCATACTCTGTCTAAAAGCCATCAGAATGACCTCACTGCATATTAAATGGTGGGGATCACTGTCTGACTTGTAGGAAAAGGGAATGACCTTCTGAAGGACTAGAAAGCCAGAGTGACTTATTGCAGCAGCTTTGTACTGAGTCAACATGAGGAACCTGACCCATCCCATCCCAGTGGAAGTGGGAAAATTATTAATGTCCAACTGGTGCAGGAAAATCCTTCTTTTACCTGGACCAGGCAGAACAGCACCTACTCTCCCTCCCATAGAGGTAGTTAAATACAAAGTTTTGTTATGATCGATTTTGGGGATTATACTAGTCACTCCTTTCTCGGGGAGCTGGGAAAAAAGGACTTTTAATTGCAAGAGTAGCCAAGGGGATATGGGGTTTTTCTCCTTTCTGATACTGGGTTAGAGGTTAATTGAGGCAGACATGGAACATGGGTGAGGCTATAATGTTGCATTCATTATGTATAATTGGTGTGGTTATTTAGTGCAAATACTCCATAGGGAAGGGCTACAGTGATGAAATAGGTTGGTAAATGATTTAAAGGAGGTATTCTTTCACAGAGTAGAAATGGAAGTTTCAGGCTCCTGTGACTGGTATGGCATGGAACCAACCACCTCCTTTATTACCTCTCTCAACCTTTATTTGCATAAAGATAGAGTGTTCACAGCAGCCTCCATTTCAGGTCTATATAAATTATTATAAAATTAGTTATTCTATAGACTTTTATCTGCCAGCTATTCCCAGACATTTAGGAATAAAGTTGCAGCCTAATTATATCACATCCACTGTATCCTGTTCTCCTTCTGGTATAGCCAGACAATGATTAAAGTATAAGGGAAGGTATATACTGGACGTGGAAGGTTGGCTTAAGGTACGCAACTTCAGCTATGTAAATAACGTAGCTAGTGTCAACGTACCTTAAGCTGAACTTGACACCTTCTCCACAGCAGGAGGTCAACAGGAGCAAATGCTTCCATCAACTACCTTTATTCTTTGTGAATCAAGGAGAATCTGCACCAACCAGGGGCATCCTCAGTGTTCAATTTAGGAGGTCCTTACTAGACTGCTAAATGGAATGTCAGAAGATCGATCTCTAGTGTGATAAGTAGAGATGTGGCCTAAGAAACCATGCCTTATAGTGATAGACTGAGCTCCTTGAATCTATTTAGCTTATTAAAGAGAAGGCTAAGGGCTGAATATAAGTGTCTACCAGGAGACCAAATATTTACTCATGGGCTCTTCAATTTAGCATACATACAAAACGATGGAGACTAATTTGGCTACAACTACTCAAGAGAGAGGTCTTGGAGTCATTGTGGATAGTTCTCTGAAAACATCCACTCAGTGTGCAAGAGCAGACAAAAAAAAGCAAATAGAATGTTAGGAATAATTAAAAAAGGGATAGAGAATAAGACAGAGAATATCTTATTGCCTCTATATAAAACCATGGTACACCCACATCTTGAATACTGCGTACAGATATGGTCTCCTCATCTCAAAAAGGATATATTGGCATTGGAAAAGGTTCAGAAAAGGGCAACAAAATGATTAAGGGTTTGGAATGGGTCCCATATGAAGAGAGATTAAAAGGACTTGGACTTTTCAGCTTAAAAAAAAAGGAGACTAAGGGGGGATATGATAGAGGTCTATAAAATCATGACTAGTGTGGAAAAAGTGAATAAGGAAATGTTATTTACTTATTCCCACAATATAAGAATTAGGGGTCACCAAATGAAATGAATAGGCAGCAGGTTTAAAACAAATAAAAGGAAGTTTTTCTTCACTCAGAGCACAGTCAACCCATGGAACTGCTTGCCAGAGGATGCGGTAAAGGCTAGGACTTTAACAGGGCTCAAAAAAGAGCTAGATAGATTCATGGAGGTTAGGTCCATCAATGGCTATTATCCAGGATGGGTAGGAATGGGGTCCCTAGCAACTGTTTGTCTGGAAATGGGTGACAGGAGAGGGACCATGAGAGGATTACCTGTTGTGTTCCCTTCCTCTGGGGCATTTGGTATTGGCCACTGTTGGCAGACAGGATACTGGGCTGGATGGACCTTTGGTCTGACCCAGAATGACTGATCTTATGTTCTTAATGGCTGGAAGCTGAAGCTAGACAAATTCAGGCGAGAAATAAGGTGTGCGTTTTTAACAGTGAGATTAAATAACCATTGAAAGAATATATCAAAACTCATGGTGGAATTATCAATCACTGACAATTTTTAAATCAAGGTAGTTTTTCTTTTCTAAAAGATCAGTTCTAGGAATTATTTTGAGGAAATTCTATTACTTGCACTTATACAGAAAGTCAGACTAGATCAGGGGTGGGTAATAATCTGCCCATGGGCCAGATATGGTTCACAGCTTCCACTGGTCCGAAACAGCAAACCATGGCCACTGGAAGCTGTGAACATTCCTGTGGTTGCTCAAGTGAACAAATGGTCGGGCAGCCCATCAGTGGCTAGTCCTAGTGAACGATGTCTGGCCCATTGGCTGGTTATTGCCCATTTCTGGGCTAGATAATCACAGTGCTCCCTTTGAGCCTTGAAATCCATGACCACAAAATATGATTTAATTTTTGCAGGTTGTGACAATGTGTTTTGCATATTTTAACGGAAATGGATCCTAATTAGTACTCTTAACCATTGTCTTTTAAAAATAGCATTTACATATTACAGATGCTCAAATCATACTAATAAAATCTGCTAGCTGCAAGTTGATCTTGCAATTATAAATCCTACGTGTGGAACTCAATAGCTCAAATTAAGATACCCTAATTATACTGTAACTGTGAAATAAATTGCATATTATTTAGAGATGTGCCAAAGAGTTCAGTGCAAATTTTGATATCTCTAATCACAGAAAGCCCAGTTCACCAGAGGGTAAAATGGCAACTTTAATGATAAAGCTGATAATTATCTAAGAAAAACCTAGAACTCTCATTTAAGATTTTCACATAGGTAGTATAAAGAATATTTTTCTTTTTCAAACTGAATTTTATTCCTCTAATTGTCTTTAAAATCTTTCTAAAATGATCTTTCTTCTAGATATGGCTGCTAACATTTATTTTATTATTTCTCTGTTTTTACACATGGCAGATAATTAAATTATTTACATGGACAAAATCATGCAAGTCAAATTGATGGGTGTGGAGAAAAGCAATGGTTTTTAATTGAAAGTTATTAGCCAAACCTTCACTTTAAACATTTTCCTTTCCCAAACTTCCCTCTGAAAGTTTTCACCAAAATTAAGAAATGTGAAATAACCCCAAAGGGAGAGCTGCTTTAAATATTAGTTTTTGAAATGATGTGAATGGTGGTATGGGAACTTCTCACAGAAGGACTTGCTAACACTCATAACTCAAAGTAGCAATTAATTATTTAGAAAAAGTATAGTCAGCAGATAAATGGGCAGGTGAATCACAATGAGTACTAATTGGCAATTAAGAAATACAGACAATTGACAGGGGAAACTACATGTATCCATGTCAACCTCTGGCCAGTAAGATTAAGGGCAGTTGAAAGGAATTCTTTCAATATATCTTGAACTAACAAAATCCTAGTAATGATACAACATTACAAGATAAGGATCGTAGACGTGTCATACAAGATGCAGGAAAGGCAGAGGTATTTAATAAATATTTCTGTTCTGGATTTGAAAAGAAGCAGGATGATGTATTAATATCTTAAAGCAGTAAGGGAAAATGTTCTATTCCATTGGTAGCTAAGTAGGATTTTTAAACAGCAATAATTAAACATTTTTAATTTGGCAAACATTGATAATTGCACATTAGAATATTAGCAATTAGTTGAAGAGTGCTCTGAACTACTAATGTTGATTTTTCAAAAATCCTGGAACATTGGGGCAGTTCCAGAGAACACGGGAAAAGCTAATGCTCTGATAATATTTTAAAAGAGTATCTTGGATTATCTGGCAAATCCTGGGCAAAATCATAGAAAGATGCATATGGGATCAAATAAGTAAGGAATTAAAATATAGTAGCATAATGAATCTCAATCAATATAGTATTATAGAAAATCAGTCCTGTCAAGTAAACTTGATATGATTTTTTACTGAGATTACATGTTTGATAAAGTTTTTGTCATAATATATTTTTAGACATCTATATATTTTAGGCTTAATCCCTCATGACATGATGATTAATAAAAATAATGCTACGCAAAATCAATGTTGCCCAAATTAAATAAACTAAAATCCAGTGAAGTGATAGATCTCAATAAGTAATTGTAAATGGGCAATCATCATCCAATGGGATTAATCCTAATGGAGTACTACAGGGAATTTAACTTGGTCCAGAACTATTCAATATCTTCATCAATGACCTAGAAAAAAATATGTACAATTGCTGTAATGTTTTTAGATGACAAAAAAGATAAATAATTATAAGAACAGGCCAGTAACATAAACCAACCTATATAAGATAATAAATGGTGCTTATTTGTACAACATACATTTTAATACAGCCAAATACAATGTCATGTATTTGGAAACAAAGACCACAGTTCTCAGTTCCTGGCCAGTGGAAGTTGCAGGAAACAGTGGCTAGCATATGCCTGTGTCCCATGTCATTGGCTGGGAATGGCAAGCAACAGCCACTGGGAACCTCAGGGGTCTGTGCCTGTGGACAGTCAATGTAAACAAAATGTGTTGTGGCCCACCAGTGGATTACCCTGAGGTAATGTGCTGAAGTCTGTTAACCCTTGTTGTAGAGTATACCACTGTATTAATGCTATTGTTACTACTGCCAATAGAATATGAGCTCCCAGTGTGACGAAAAAGCTTAATCTAAAAAGAGAAATGTAAGAAATTAGTTATGCATAGCCTACTAGTACCCGTATGGGGAGGACATTCCTAATAGTAGATGGTTCTAGCAGTAAAAAGGCATAACAAGATCTAGTGGTTGGAAGCTGAGGATAGACAATTATCCTTGCTGTTAAAAAATGTGTGCTCTACTTGTATTAAGAATTTAACCATTGGAACAACGTACCTAGGCATGTGGTGGATTTTCCGTCACTTGACATCTTTAAATCAAGTCTGGATGTCTTTCTTAAAGACATGTTATCACTCAAATAGTAGTTATGTATTGGATGCAGAATTTGTAGAGTGAGGTTCTATGACCAGTGTTATGATCATACAATATGATCTTAATGTTTCCTTCTGGCCTTAACATTGAAGAATAACAATGGTTTATTACTTGCCCAGTCAAGGCAAGTAAAAATACAAATATTTTACTAATTATTGTTTCCCATCTGATTCTGTTTTCTCAGGGGTATTTTTACAACAGTGTAATCCCATTGATTTGAGGAGATTTGTTGCTGCTTTACACCTGTGCAAACGACAGCTAGTATTGAGCCATTTCATTCATTTGAGGATAATTTTCAAAAAGCCAAGATGCCCAGTTTAGTGTTGCCTTGATCTTACCCTCTATTTCTTATACTTCCAGGGAGGGGGAAGTGAGAGAAGAGGCTAAGTGATATTAAGTAAAAATCATCCACAATCACACTACCTGTCAAAAGAACCATAGCTCTTTTTAGAGTATACTACAAAATTAGGCAGACACCCCTAATGATTCGGGGGGGAGGGGGGGGGAGGGAAGTTGCTAAAAGCCATCAAGTCTGAGCTGGCTCTTTTGAGTCATTGTTATTTAAAAAAAAAATCTGGAAACATATTAATTGTGTTCAGTTTTTTTTTATATAATCTCCTTTGAAGGTGTAATTAAAGGCACTTTAATATTTAGATTGAAAGTTGTCTAGTTTTGTGATAATCTCTGTAAATGCCTCCATAATATCAAATGAAATGGTGTTTTGTAATTTCTCATTGTAAATCCAATCAGAAAGTTGTGGACTCTTCCTCTCCCCCATTTCCAGTGTTAGAATCACAATATTATCACAAAATTCTGTGCTAGTCAGAACCATTAATTAGCACCAATAATCCAGGCTTTAAAAATGATCACAATGTAGAAAATATTTTTTCATGGGACATCTTGTCAACAATCTATCTGTAGTGTATATTCATTAAGATAGCTGACACACACTAGGCCCTAGGGCACTGGTTTTAGCTATTGCAGCTATTACTTTTTTATAACCATCAAGATTGTGGGTCTAGTATAGACAAGTAAATAAAATATATAGGGTTAAATTTTTTGCATCAGATCATGGTCTTTATACATGAATAGCAGTAATGGTGTGCTAGTAATAGTAGAACAGTCTATATAATATGCTGATTTCCAACAACATAATTACATTATTTCATGAAGCATCATCCAGTAGAGTTAATAAAAAGGATGCTACTGTTCTGTCCACATTATTTTCAACTCTTGAATAATTCCATTATTCCTTTCTTATCTGGAACAACTTAACTGACTAATATACAGTTGTTCTAGCCAATCTGAGTGAAGGAAATTTTTAGCAATCTTCTGCTGATTGTTACCTCTCTTGCATCCTCTTCTCTGTTCTCTCTATTGGTACATTTTGTCCAAAGTCACCACTGGCATAAAAAGGTTAAACTTCATTTAAATCAATTAAGTTAATTAAACTAGCACTGAATTTGATCCTCTGTGATTGATTTTCCCCCAAAAATTATTTTCTTAATATAATCCACTTATGTCAATTAGGATCCATTTCCAATTAAGGGTCTTTTTTTGCAGAATCTGTTTATGTATTCTATGTCCCCCCCAAAAAAATATGACTTTTTTTCCTGTGTCAGAGGAGAGCTTCCCCCGATGGAAAAACATCATCTCTGTACATCCAGTCAATTTAATTTCTGATGATTCTCCACCGTCTTCTATATTTTGTTATGCCCACCATTTGTCATTCTAATTCTCATCTATATTGTATTCTCAGTGTCAGATTGTGGATCTGATGCCATTGTGGACAAGTGAGGAGAAGGTGCTAACTATTCTAAAACATGTCCATTCTTACCTCAAGAAAACATTCCCTGACACTGGAAGGATAATTAATTACTACTCAGTCTCCAATATATATTTTGTTGAAATAGGTGAGAGACAGTGGCTACTAGCTCTATCAATATCAGTGACATCATGGGCTACAGTTTGTGTTCTCAGCTTTATAAGGAAAAGAAACTGCAAAAGTGAGGATCATGAGAATGACTATCTACAATACAGCAGAATTAGATGGCCATTTTGATCATGTTGAAGAAATTCTAACATGACTGACATACGATGGCAATCAGGGTTGGTCCTAGATAACTGGGAAAAGGCAAATGTTGTGCCCATCTTTTAAAAAGGGTAAATATACAATCCAGAGTGATATAGACAAATTGGAGGATTGTGCCTAAAGAAATATGGTGTGATCAAACAAAAACAAGTGCAGAGTCCTGTACTTAGGTTGGAAGGATCTCACACACTGCCATAGGCTGGGGATTGACTAGAAAAGCAGCATTTATGCAAAACAAAAAAAGACCTGGGGATTACAGTGGACAGGAATCTGGATATGAGTCAATAATATACTCTTGTCAAGATGGCTAGCAGCATATTGCGCTACATTAAAAAGAGCATTACTACTGGATCTAGGGAAGTGATTATTCCTCTCCATTGATCACTGGCGAGACCACATCTGGACTACTGTCTCCAGTTTTGGGCTCCCACTACAGAAAGGATATGGACACATTAGAAAGTGTCCAGGGAAGGGTAATAAAAATGATCAGGGGACTGGGGCACATGACTTATGAGGAGAGGTTGAGGGAACTGGTTTTATTTAGTCTGCAGAAGGGAAGAGTGAGGGTATGTCTACACTTGCAGCCTAATTCGAGCTAGGGCTGCAAATGTAGGCATTCGGAATTGCAAATCAATTCCTCAAAGAATTTATTCCTCCTGCAATGAGGTTTAACAGGTAGTTCGAAATAGGGCTTTATTTGGAACGCCCGTTTCCCTGCCGCGTGTAGACGCAGGCAGTTAGTCCAGGCTTGTAAATTTCAAAAATGGCGCCCGGATGGGAACATGCAAATCAAGCCCTGGATATTTAAATCCCGGGCTTGATTTGCAATTCCGAATGCCTACATTTGCAGCCCTAGTTCGAATTAGGCTGCAAGTGTAGACATACCCTGAGAGAAGAATTGACAGTAGCCTTCAACTACCTGAAGGGGGACTCCAAAGAGGATGGAGCTAGACTATTCTCAGTGGTGACAGATGACAGATCAAGGAACAGTGATTTCAAGTTGCAGTGGGGGAGGTCTAGGTTGGATGTTAGGAAAAAACTATTTCACAGGGGCTACATCTACACTGGCCAGTCTTGCACAAGAACATATGCAAATGAGGCGCAGAATGGCTCTTGCACAAGAGGGGGTTTTTGCGCAAGAAGGAGCGCTGGAATGAGTTATCTAGGGTAGTGGGGAAATCTCCCTACTCAAGTGTTTTTTAAGACCTAGCTTGACAAAGCCCTAGCATACATTATTAAATTGGAGTTGGTCCTGCTTCAAGCAGGGGGTTAGAGTAGACAACCCCTTAGGTTTCTTATAATCCTAATCTTCTATGATTTGATTGGAGGGCAACTCTAGATACATTTGCAACTTTTCATTGTTGCTCAGTATTAGAAATTATACTTAGAAAATAGAACTCAGTTACTTACAACATGGGTGACATTTTTTAAATAAGAGACAGAATATTATGAGTATGCTGAAGAAAAAAGCTATAAATCTTTTGCTGGCTAGCTCAGATTATGCAGTGATGGAATATGGAATTTATATTAAAGCTACTTCCTCTTTAACCCTAGGGAAAAATTAAACTTGATACCGGGTAGACAATTTCCTTTGAATTTTTGCTTATTCTGTTTAAAGGAAACCCATATGCAAGTGTAAAAACAGCATAGCTATATTGACTTTAGTTGAACTTTTCTGGTGACACTACTACCTTAAGATCTGGGCTACTGGGTACAGTTAAGAATCTTGACATCATTTTCAATCATACCCTTTCTATGGGCATGGTTTGAAGAACCATTTGCTGTTGAACATCTTGCTTACGCCCTTATTTATCACATGAAGACTTAACACATTCCCATGTGAGTCAAAGTGTGATAAGTCTAATTCTCTCATGTTCCAAATCCTGATTAATTTCTGAACCACATACAGCTATTATGGGAGCAGTATGTTTGTTCCTTGGTTTGAACAAACATAGCCATATAATGCTTACCTGTGGGATTTACTGTGGGCTGCTTAATGTTTACATTAGTCTGTTTGGTTTTTTAAAAAATAATGTTGTAGGTCCTCCTGACCAGATGAGACCTTTTCCTTCAGTCTCACCTTTATAGGTAATTGCTCTAACACACTAATATATCGTTAAAACAGAAATTGATATGCCAATGCTCTTTTTCGTAAGTAGGAAGTCACACAATTCAGTCTAAACCCATGATATTTTCCAGAATGAAGAAGATGATGTCATTATATAATGACCATTTGAATCATACCTTCCTTTAGTATGGTGAAAAATAAAGGGTTTTCATCATTACTATTTTATAACAAAGAGGAAAATATACAAAGAAACAAAGTTTTAGTTTGTGTCAGCTGAGAATTTCAAAAGATGATAGAACAGACTGCTGGGCAGAGAAGGCTTAGTTTGGGCAAAATAGAAAAAGCCTTGGAGACTTCGGTATGTATAGTCAAAAGAGATCTGAAGATCCTACAATGCATCTCCAATCATTTACTCAATGGCTATGTCTACACTGCAGGCTTTTTGCACAAGAACTGTTTTGCACAAGAGTTCTTGCGCACAAGGTCTTGCGCAAGAGTGTGTCCACACTGCCATGTGCTTTTGTGAAAGAGATGTGCTTTTGCGCAAGCGCATCCATGGTAGTGTGGATGCTCTCTTGCTCAAGAAAACTCTGATGGCCATTTTAGCCATAGGGGTTTCTTGCGCAAGAAACCCTTGCTGCCCGTCCACACTGCCTTTTTGCACAAGAGCTCTTGCACAAGAGGGCTTATTCCTCGTGGGGAGAGGAATAGCTCTGACACAAGAAGCCCTCTTTTCTGACACTTTACTGTAAAGTTACTTGCACAAGAATGTGTGCGCAGTGTAGACTCTGCAAGTTTTTGCGCAAGAAAGGCTGTTCTTGCACAAAAAGCCTTCAGTGTAGACGTAGCCAGATTTTTTTATTGAATCTTAAAGGCCTTATAAACTATTCTCAGGGAACTCCCATTGACATGGAGAGTACTGTGCAACCCAAAGAAGGACCCAAACCCCTGACAATGATGAGTCGTGTAGTGAATTGTTTTCTCACTCCTTAGTTATAAGAGCTCATTTATCATATTAAAAACAGTAGTGAGCCATTCTGCTTCAGTTCCTCTCTGCAAGCAATCTGTCACAGAAAGCAAACATTTAATATAATTACATTTACAAGTACATTTATATTCACTTCTTTCTGGATTTCTCATTTTCTGTTATTTTTGCTGTAAAGTAGACATCTTAGCATATCCTCAATGTGGCCTGTGAACCTGCCAACATACATATTTTGTACATGCTTTTCTATCTATCTATCTATCTATCTATCTATCTATCTATCTATCATGTTTTTGCTCTATACTAGCAGTAATACAAGGGCCTGCAGGAATTTTGCCCTATAAGAAGTTAGCTTTTGTAGTAGTGGTATAATTAAGAGTTAATATACATATAAAACCATGTTTATAGAGTTCAGAAGTTGCGAAAGGGTTTGTGGTGAAATCTTCAGTTGGGTCAGAACACTAATAATGGCCAGACTGGTGTGAGATACCTTGTGAAATCTAAAAAGGTTAAAAAATACAAGACCCACCCAAACTGACATCCTGGTCAAGGAAACAGAAGGAATTAGTTCCCATTTTTCCCACTTCAGGGAACTGGTCCAAAAGGGCATCAAGTGATTTTATGCATGCATATTCAAGGGATGCCCCAATTTAATCATCCATTCAAATATGTGTATTCTTTAAATCTCAGGTGCAGAAATCTGTTTCTGGCCTTAAGGGGTTAGCAAAAAGATGACTCAAAAGGGACCCATAAAAACCTATGGCAATAGTTGTCCAGGAGGATTTTACTTTCTCACAAAGAACTTTCTGTTTGAGGCTTATCTACCTCAAGCCCTATCCTTACTTATTCTTTTTAAGTTTCTCCGCTATTATATTCTGAAAACATACTTCACCTTTCACTGAGATCCAAGTTCCTCTTGCAAAGTGGGCTGGTCCCTCAACACCCATGTTCTCCAGGAGGGTGTATATGAGTTTGGTACTATGCTAGGTAATTGTAACTGTATGCTTAGATAAATTGCAATTGTATATTCAGGTTTTATTTATGCTACCCTCCGGGGTGATTGAATCCATTTATGCAAACTTTGCTGTGTGTTTTGTATTGTTTGCAATCCTAATACCAATCATAATAAAAATTGTTTTAATTTGGTACTTCCCCAAGTGTAAGTGTGACTGTTGCTGTGGTCTCCCAGATCTGCCTCCAGAAATAGAGTGCAATAGCTTTCAGTCTCTGTGACTGGGGTAGGAGGACAAACCTAGAACTTTCTAGTCAGACAAAGCATGCCATACTCATATCAAATACCTTATTCTTAACACCCACTAGGTCTCTAATTCTTGACTTTTATTATTAAAATTCTACATTGACAATAGCAGACAATTAATTATAGAAAACACAAAATGTATTCTCCTCACTGTTGTATGTCTTGTCATGTGGAAGCATGGGCCACTAACCTTTTACAATGAAAGGTTAACGATACCAGCCACTTTCTCCAGAAGAGGTTAGAGTGATATATAAGGAGCCTGTAGAGAAACAAATTTGGTAGCAAACAGTATTCAAGTCATGCTAGAACACCCAGAATGCCATTCTAGCCCCCCTTTTTTGGGAGGAGGAAGGTGTTTGCAGCCAATTTTCAGTCATTTCCCAATCTTTTCAATTTTTAAATTATACTGGCTGTGTCTGCTGGATCAATGCTTTTCAAAGCAAAAATGCAAATTCTGTGAGACATCTGGAACATAAGCTAGTCTGGGGTTGTTCTAGGTTACCGTAGCTAGTAAAGACCCCTGAAAAGATGCCACATTGTCTGGAAATTGCCATAGCATTGTGTATATTTACCAAATCCACAAGCTCTTCACACTATTCCTATGACAGAGAGTTCAGAGCTGTGGTGTTGAAACTGTCTAATGGAAGGCACCCCCAACTGCTTACCCAGGACAGCTCTAGGATTATTCTACACCCCTCCAATAGTGCAAAGCAGCCTTATTTGAAGTCAGAATCTGACTCATTGTGCCAAATTATACTATCAGTTATACAGAGTAATCAATTGACTTCGTCTTTTCTTGTTAACTAAACTGGATCCATACTATTGTTTTCCTAAGGTTCCTGTTTTCTAATATTAGAAAGATTGACATTGGCCAAGGTTTATGTGTCTATTTTATTTGCACACAAATAAGAAACACATCTCTCCTAACGGTGTTAGCAAGAAAACAGCTTAGTTTGATTGCCAGTTTACAGAGACAACAGAGAGAAAAACACTGAAGAACAAGAATGAGGTATATAGAAAAGATTATCATCTATAGGTAGAGAATTATTGTTCTTTCTCAGGGTTCTCTTTTATCTCATCAAGTAGAATTCAAGTATTAAAAACCAAAGGTACAAGATAAAAAAGTAAAAATAAACAGGATTTTTTTCTACTTAGGAAATTCTTTAAAATAAGTTTCATGCCCACTTCAGAATTTTTGCTGATGTGAAAAAAACTTCAGTGGACTCACTGCATTTCATAGCTGTTCAACGACTAGGAAAAAGGGGCAAATTGTTAGGGCTTTTAGTTTTGTGATGAATATTTCACTCAGCTTTATTGAAAATCCTGCCACAAAAATGTTATGAAACAATTGTTTTTATTAATTCAGAACTTCTGTTTTTGCTTCAGGTAATACGCACTTTCCATTTTGCAATGCTTTTTAGTTTCTTAATCCCAAACCAGTTGAAACAAAAAAGAAAAAATAAATGTGCTATAAAGATATTACAGTATTGTGTGTGAAATCATATAAAATGCTTAAAAGTAGAGTACAAATCCTTTCCCATCCATGTAATATTCTAACTAACGATTTATATGTTTGTAATGATAGATTATTTATTAACATATATATTTTAAATCTAGGTTTTTCTGGTCTTCTGTTTGTGTTCACCTTTACATTATTTACCTTATACATACTTTTAATCATCCACTCCAAGTAACCCTTGGTGCCATAAGAACTTGGGTGAATAGTTGATAGTGAATAAAAAATCTATACATACTGTGGCTGATTACTATTAAGTAATTCTATGGGAAAGAATCAATGGACACAAATCAGATATCCGCAAAAGGAACATACAGAAACCTGTTAGGGAACACTTTAATCTACCTGGTCACACTTTATAAGATCTCCAAGTGGCTGTCTTGTTACAGACCAATTCTACAAGCCAAATACACAGAGAAGGGTTGGAATTACAATTCATCCACAAATTTAACTCTCACACCTATGGCCTCAATCGAGATAATGGATGACAGGGACATTATCAACCAAACAAACAATGAAGGTGCCAACAGCTTTTTGTCTGTGTAGATTCTTGTGCTAGTACTCTTCCTCTCTAATTGCTATCCTATGATACTTATCTGCTCCTTTTAACTATCCAATTTTTAGGTGCTTATAGATTACCAGTTTTGCCTTGTTGGTTTTCTCTTGATATTTACATACCCTCTGCTTCTTGTTTCCCGCCCCCTTCCATTTTTTTCCCTTCCCCCTCTTCCTTCTTCCCTATTTATTTTGGGTCTGGACATCCTAAACTCAAAACTCCAGTCATCTGAGGAAGTGGGCTGTGCCCACGAAAGCTCATGATACCATCTACGTTTTCTTAGTCTATAAAGTGCTACCAGACTATTTGTTGTTTTTCAAGTTTATCCTGTACAGACTAACTCAGCTACCCCCTGAAGCTACTATTTAGTAGTAAGTCTTCACAAATGCTCGCTTTTATTGAAAGCCTTCTGCTGTGTGTTTTTCAAAATATAAAGCAATATTTACATAGCCACATACAATATCCCATTGGCAGCTGTCTATAAATATTCGTTGATTTATTCAAAGTTTGGGAAACCTTCTGTAGTATGGATTCTATTTTCACAGAGAAATTATCATATGAACCGTGTGCAGTGTCATTCAGAATCACATAATGTCACTATGGTAACTGCACAGTCACATCAAAGCTGTGGGTGGGGGGAGCCACTTACATTGTGGTTCTGTGTGGACTCTGCATTTTGATGCTGGTTTTCTGGAGTAAGCACAAGCTGCAAAATTCAGTGGGTAAAGAGTAGGCAGGAAATAGGCTTTTTTCCTACTGCAGCAGACTACTGTAAATAGTAGATTATTACTTGTGGCAGGAGTCAGGAGGAAGGTAAATGACTTACTTGGGCTGCTGAAATGGAAGTAGGTACAAGGTAATTGTATCACACCAGAATGGTCATTTTTTTCCCATTGGAAAATGCTAATTCATCAAAACTAAAATATTTAAACTTTGACATTTCACGTGGATGGGTGAGCATTTTGATAAGGTTCTAATTAGGAATGTCTTGTATTTTTTTTCATTTTGAAATGATCTTTCACTTTTAAACTTTGTTATAAAATATTTAAATTAAAAAGAGTCAGAATCAGAATCAAATGATTCTATTTTATAAAACAAAATATTCCAATCAACCCACTTTTCCCCAGAATTTTGTCTCAAGGGAACAATTTGAATTTTTATTTTCATTGCATTTTAGAACAGGAAAAATCAAATTCAGAGAATACCCTGCAAAATGGAAAATTCAGTTCCTGCCCAGCTCTACATCACGTACTATTCAAAACAGAATAGATGAAGATTTTTGTATTTTCACCTGAACAAGTTTATCGACTAGCAGAAGTTAAAAGTGCTCCGAACTTGCACTTTTAAATACATTAATGGGAGCTGAATAGGGCCTTAAAAGAGATCAGACTAGGCTAGAATCTCAGGATTAGAAGTTACCACAAGGTCAATTTATATTTTTGTTTTTGTTTCAGCTGTGGCAAACCCAGAAGACAGGAAGTAAGAACAGAGAAGGGGCTTGTGGGTAAAATACCTAAAAACTCACACATTGATTGATTCCTCCCCTCTTCCCCAAAACAATTTAAAAGCTTTGAAGAGAAGAACAGGAGCATTATGAATGAATTAATACTTATGCTTTGAAGCCAATAAATATTTTAAAGTGTGTTTTTTTTCCTCTGTTGACTCTAAGTTCTCTTTAGGTTTACAAGCCTGACATGCATTGGGCTTTTTTTCCTTTTAAAAATAGTTTTTTCCTGTGAGGCTGGTTTTCTCCCACTTCTCACAGATGTAAGTCTGTACATGGTCCATATTTTCTTTGCTGTAATTATATTTTATGCCAGCAACAATTGCATTTTTCATTAAAATATTGGCCTTCATAGACCACAACCTTATTAAATGTCCCATGTCCCATTCTGCCCTGGACAACAACTTCTCTCGTATTCCTGCATAGCTTGCTTCCATACCCAATACAATTTTTTTAAAGGAAAAGGGGGAAAAAACAAAACAATAAAAGCTAGAACAGAATCTCAGAGACAATTTTACACATCTGTTCCTGCGGGTGATCGTTCATTCTTTTTCATTTATAATTAATGAAAAATAATGGTGCTGACACAAGTTAATTACTATGAAAAATTACAGTTTATGCTATTCATTATAATAATGGAAAATTACTTGAGATTTTCAAACACTGTTCCTAAGCAATTAGATGTGTTCGTGAAGAGTTCACCTATGAATTTTTTTGTCTGAGTTTGCATTTTATGAAGTGAAGGGAACATCTAATGTTTTTCATTAGCAGCAGAGGTAACAAAACAAAATTTATTAATCACATAGTCTCATATCTGAGGAGGAGAAATGGAGAACAAACTGAGCATATGTTGTTATAGCAGAGGTCAAAAATATACAAAGATTTTCATTATAATTACACTTTTGCTAGTAGATTTAAAATAGAGTCTTTTATTAAACCTGTACCTCTTGGGAACAATGTAGTGTAACTAATTGGAAATACTGTCTTGTCTTAGTTTACCAAAATATTAAATTACTGATTTTAAAATTGGAATAATATTCTACTAATTAACACATGTAAATTAAGAAAGTGCTTCTTCTATAACTAGCTTTTGTTATGAACACATAAATTACAAAAGTAAATACAATATTCCTCAGGTAATTAAGGATAACTTATAGCTGAAATACACTAATGATTTCTAATATGAGCAGGCAAGTGAGCTCACTGGATAATACTTCATTGATATATTTAAATTTAGTCTTCGTCAGAACTGATGGATGCCTAAAAATCAAGCAGGGTTTATTCTGTGCTTCATCTTGACTTTTAACATGCAAAGGATATACAGTTCCCCATTCCTTTTTTGTTCTGTATATTTTGTGCAATGTTCATTTTTGCAAAATTTCTGCAAATTAACACCAAAATTAGCCAAGAAACATTTTTACTTGCTTATCTTTATATCAATGAACATTTTAGGCAGCTGTAATCCTATTTTATTATTCAGAAATCCACTGCTATATTGACCATCTATACCTCATATTGGTGACAAATGGCAAACTCTGAAATAACACTTCCATGCACATCAAGCATCTAATCATTAAAATCAAGCCATGGCTATTGGAACCCCTTTTTTCCAGTAGAAAAGAAATCACAGGAAGTTTTAGAAATACATAATAATACAAAACAGTATCAGTCCCCAGTAAAATATCCAATCAATTTATGACAATATGGCTGTGTCTACATTGGCAACCTTTTCCGGAAAAGGGATGGTAATGAGACAAGTCGGAATTGCAAATGCCGCGGGGATTTAAATTTTCCCCGCGGCATGTGCATGAACATGGCTGCCGCTTGGGCTTTGACGAAAGCGCCAGTCTTATTCCTCTTAAAATCAGGAATAAGGGATCTTCCGGAAAAAGCTTTATTTTCCGCAAGAGCCGTGTCTAGACTGGCACTTTTTTCCATCAAAGCCCCGAGCCGGAAAAAAGCGGCAGCCATGTTCATGCAAATGCCGTGGGGAAAATTTAAATCCCCGCTGTATTTGCAATTCCGACTTGTCTCATTAGCATCCCTTTTCCGGAAAAGGGTGCCAATGTAGACACAGCCTATATGTACAAAAGTGATGAATCTGGCTTTGAATATATTGTAAACAAAAAATAGGAAATAAAATTACTTCTGTAAAATTTTTGTTCTGAGTTGCTTCCTTGAGTAATTTACTCTGGCATGTATGTAACATGGGACAAAAACCTATACACAGAGTGAGAGAAGATACAGAAAACTACTTGGGCTGAAAAATATTCATTTTTATGTATCTGATTGCTATTTTAAAAATATATATTATGATATAATGGAAATCACAAATCTACCCTAAAACTATTTTCCGTGGTCCAAAAGTGAGGTTTAGCTGAACCTTATGAAAATGGGGTTCAAGGAATAGCTAAGATGGTTGTTAGAAAAGGCATCAACATACAGGAGATTTAGTAATACTCTGCAGCATCCTTGCTATTCCAATGCTAAGATTTCATAAGCAAACAGCCACAAACTATGTAACTGGGTTACACTTCTCTGATGCAGACAAAGGCCACCTAGGGACTAAGCCAACACCATTAAACTAATTTCCATTTAAAAGTTAATCAAGACTTGACCTCAGATCTTAAAAGCTGAAAGTCTATTGCCTTGCCATTAAACAATTGGTCTCCTAACATCTTCTCTCCACGCTCACATGCACAGTGGAAGCAATATAAACACTTAAATAATCTTTTGTACTGGGCTCAAACATATGAATATATTTATTGTTTTGTATTGGCTATAAAACCAGGTGTGAAAACAAACAAAAGCCTAATTCATACTGACATGTGGGCTTTCTGGAGTTGTAGTACATTTATAATGAAGATGCAGCTCTAGCCAAATTGTTGGCCTCCCAGACCACCAGAACACTGGGAAAAAAGAATTCTAACCTAGCACTAATCTTTACTCAAATTAAGTATTGTAGTAATCAAATGTGACAGATCATCACCTCTGCAAGTACAAAGTCTTCTGAGTTAATTTTCTTAACTCAGTGTAAGCCTTTGAGGTCTACCGATCTCAGGCCTTTCAGCAAGGCTGAGGGGAAGAGGTTTACAGCTTTTTAAAAATGTTTCCTTTTTTGAAATCTAATGTATTCCTCCCAACCCCTCCCGTCTGCTCTTGAAACCTTTCTATCTTGTTTTATCACTCTCATATAGAACATCTGAATTAAATATGTAAATCTTGGCAGCTCTCAGACTTGCTTTCTCTCTTGAGCCAAAACAGCAAATGCTATTGAATTTGCAAAGCACAATTTTTTTTAGCAAGTCTCTTTCAAATATTTGGAAACAACTCCATGTAGCTCTGCTATTTACATCTCTCCCCCTACCCCCCAAAAATTGATATCTGCTGCATGCAAGTTTTAAGCACATGTATTTTTGAGACTGGTTAGTTTGGAAATTATTTGTACAATATGAATTAGTAAAATCTGAATAGTTCACATATTCAACAGATTGAAGATCCTGTGCTGGTATAAATGGGCATAGTTCATAGAATCATAGAACACTAGAACTGGAAAGGACCTCGAGAGGTCATTGAGTCCAGTCCCCTGCCCTCAT
The DNA here is from genome assembly GCA_019425775.1 of Rafetus swinhoei. Classification (NCBI taxonomy): domain Eukaryota; kingdom Metazoa; phylum Chordata; order Testudines; family Trionychidae; genus Rafetus; species Rafetus swinhoei. Next base: position 66,581,382 of record CM033427.1, read on the forward strand.
GGCAGAACCCAGTACCATTTGGCCATCTAAAAATACATGCTGGCTGTTACCTGTCTCCTTATTATCTTCCAGGTGTTTGCAGATGATAGATGATAGATGTCTATCTAACCTGCTCTGAAATATCTTCAGAGATGGAGATTCCACAGCCTCTCTAAGCAACTTATTGCAGTTTTAACTACCCAGACAGTTAGGAAGTTTTTCCTAATGTCCAGCGTAAACCTCCCTTGCTGCAGTTTAAGCCCATTGCTTCTTGTTCTATCCTCAGAGGCCAAGGAGAACAATTTTTCTTCCTCCTCCTTGTGACACCCTTTTAGATACCTGAAAACCACTATCATGTCCCCTCTGAGTCTTCTCCTTTCCAAACTAAATAAGCCCAAGTCTTCCCTCATACGTCATGTTCTCTAGATCTTTAATCATTCTTGTTGCTCTTCTCTGGACCTTCTCCAATTTCTCCACGTCTTTCTTGAAATGTGGTACCCAGATCTGGACACAATATTCCAATTGAGGCCTAATCAGCACAGAGTAGAGCAGAAGAATGACTTCTAATGTCTTGCTCACAACAGTCCTATTAATGTATCCCAGAATCATGTTTGCTTTTTTTGCAACTGTTGACTCATATTTAGCTTGTGGTCCACTATGACCCCTAGATCCCTTTCTGCCGTACTCCTTCCTAGTCAGTCGCTTCCCATGCTGTATGTGTGAAATGGATTGTTCCTTCCTCAGTGAAGTACTTTGCATTTGCCCTTATTAAACATCATCCTATTTACCTCAGACCATTTCTCTGGTTTGTCCAGATCATTTTGAATTATGACCCTATCCTCCAAAGCAGTTGCAACCACTCTCAGCTTGGTATCACCTGCAAACTTAATAAACATCCTCTCTATGCCAATATCAAAATTGTTGATGAAGATATTGAACAGAACCAGTCCCAAAACAGACCCCTGGGGAACCCCCTTTGTTATGCCCTTCCAGCAGGATTGTAAGCCATTAGTAACTACTCTCTGAGAATGGTTATCCAGCTCGTTATGCACGCACCTTACAGTAGCCCCATCTAAGTTGTTTTTGCCTAGTTTATTGATAAGAAGATCATGTGAGACCGTATTAAATGCCTTACTAAAGTCTAGGTATACCACGTCCACCACTTCTCCTTTATCCACAAGACGTGTTATCCTATCTAAGAAAGCTATCAGATTGGTTTGACATGATTTGTTCTTTACAAATCCATACTGGCTGTTACCTATCACCTTGTTATCTTCCAGATGTTTGCAGATGAATTCCTTAATTACTTGCTCCATTATCTTTCCTGGCACAGAAGTTAAACTGACTGGTGTGTAGTTTCCTGGGTTGTTCTTATTTCCCTTTTCTATAGCTGGGCACTATATTTGCCTCTTTCCAGTATTCTGGAATCTCTTCTGTCTTCCATGATTTTTCAAAGATGATAACTAAAGGCTCAGATATCTCCTCTGTTAGCTCCTTGAGTATTCTAGGGTGCATTTCATCAGGCCTCCTCTATCAGTTCCTTGAGTATCAAGTACAGCCAATAGAGCTACATCAGTTTACTCCATCAAAGGATCTATCCCAATATTGTTATTAGAATGACCTTTCTGCACTGAAAACAGGGGGACCATTGTCCAGGCTTGCCGGCAGAAAGCAGTGATGCTTCATGTGGGGAGGGCGGCGGGGGATGGAGGGAGGATAAGGTCAGAAACTCGTACATAAAGGACGGTGGTGATCAGCAGGCAGTGCGATTGTTTCTGAGGTTGTTTCCACAGCACAATGCAGCTTCCTAACCAGGATGTTCTTCTACACTGAATCCAGAAGATGGGGGTGAGACTGATTCCAGGAGTGTGTTCTGCAGCAGACCAAGGTGGAGGGGACAGGTAGCACAGATAGTACCCTGCAGTGTAATAATATGTGGCAAGTACACAGGCATCAGGAAAGTGTTGAATCTAGGCCTATATTGTCCTTTTTAGAGTTTACATGAGGGGGCAAGAAGTGAGCCTTTCAGGGTCAAGGACAGGAATGGGTGTCCCAGCATCCATATCCGATCCATCTGGAGAGCCTGTCCCTGGTAGGGACACCTAGTTGTGTTGCATAGCAATTGCAAGCAAATCTGCACCTGTTGCAAGAACTTCAGACATCAGTGGCCTGGATTCCAGGGGCAGACCACCCTCAGGGGTAGAGGGACAGTGGTGTGAATGAAATCCCTGGGTGCATTTGAACTCACCATTCCTTAAAACACATAACCTCATGGAATACATTTGAGCTTCCTAGGGAGAGGGATGTGGGGGAACAGGGCATGAAGCATAGTTGGTGCCGCATCAGTCAGTCCCTATTTAACACACCTTCCCTTTCTTCTAAAGGGGGGGGGGTGGATAGTGAAGTCCTGGCAATGGATTTGCTGGAGGGACATGGATGGAAAAAGAGGAAGAGATAGTGGAAGCCACCTGGATAATTACAGAATAAACAGAGGGTTCAGTGCACTGTACACTGTTATATGCCAGATAATCCCAGACATCTATATTAAAGTTACAGCCTGATGAAATCCATATCAAGTGTCTTCAGTCCTTTCAGTGTGGCTGACCAATAGATTAAACTACAGATTGTGACATCCTAAAATAAGGTAGGATTTCAAAGACCTGATCTTTTACATTTCTAGTAATTCTTTCTAGTACATTTCTGCTTTAACCAACTTGAGCAAAAAAATAATGAAAATTAATTAATATATTTGAAATATTCAGTAGTCCATAACATCAAGGCCCATTTTACAAGCAGTATAACATTACTCTCCAAATCCAGTAGATATAGAAAGTATGTAGTTGAGTTAGATGAAGTTCAGAACTTCTCTTGCTAGAAACTTGAACATTTCAAATGAAAAAAATCCTAAAATAAATTTAAAATGAAAATTTCAACATTTTTCTAAAACAAAAGAAAATCTTGTTGGGAAAATTTGTTTTCATGGGAAATTTGTAAACATCTATATAATGATGCACACAAAAATCAGTTTAGTCAAGATGGCATTTTCTTATGGAAAACTGTTTTGATGAAAATTGTCTAATCAGCTCTAATATTTAATGCATGTATTTTACTTTTTGTTTCTTTGTAATTACCATAAATCCTATTAGAGAAATGTTTGTGAAACATCTTCATAGTGAGCCATATTATCTCCTTATATTTAAAATGTATATCTTCATTGTTTTCCATCATAAATTCTATTTAAATATTGGTAGCAAAATATGGCTTAGCATTTGCAGTCAAAAATCCAGAGTACAACCTTAACAAATAGATGTAAAAGCCCAGTTTGCTGGCAGTATGATATTGGGTGATATATTTAAAGTGCACACAGGACAAAGAAAATGACTGCAGGAAAAAGTTGAAAAAGGGAATAAGATGGCTTTCCCTGTAGCATGGCCAGGAGGCATAAACAGGGTGTGTCTAGATTACATCCCTTTTTTGGTAAAGGGATGTAAATTAGGCACATCGATATTGCAAATGAAGCCTGGATTTGAATTTCACGTGTTTCATTTGCATAATGGTGGCCGCCGCTTTTTTTCAAAACTGGGCTTTTGCGAAAAAAAATGGCAGTTTAGATGGGGATCTATCGAAAATAAAACCCTTTTTCGAAAGATCCTGTAAACCTCATTTTTTGAGGAATACAGGATCTTTGGAAAAAGGGTTTTATTTTTGAAAGAACCCCATCTAAACTGCCATTTTTTTCGAAAAAGCCCCATTTCAAAAAAAAGCGGTAGCCGCCATTATGCAAATGAAGCATGGGAAATTCAAATCCAGGCTTCATTTGCAATATCGACGTGCCTAATTTACATCCCTTTACTGAAAAAGGGATGTAGTCTAGACACACCCACAGAGAATAATTCAGAAGAAATGGTGTGGCATAACTTCACTACTGCTTTTAAAGACATTCACTTGTATCAACACAATCCATTATTTTAAGGGTTCCCCTTTCAGATAGACACCATAGATGCTTGTTTGAGATAATGCACAGCACAGAAAAGGAGCCCTCTTCCTGTGCAAACTTCCAGGGTTGTGGTAAGACAGGAGAACTCAATGATCAAATTTGAATTGATGAGTTGGGCAGAAAGTCACAGTAAATGCATCCATTTGCAATATTGCGGAATTATGCTTTTGTTTTCAAGGGATAATTGGAGAACAGACCTGAGTCAATAATGAAGTACACCTGATTAAACTAGAGACTATCATGGACTGTCCATGAGCAGATTGCAAAGTCCTTAAATTTCTTTATTATTCATAATTATCCAACCTTTTGTAATTTATTTTTAAACTATGCATTGCGAACAATGTCCTCAAGTATTCAATACTTGGTCATTAAGATCTGGTGGTGAATTGTTAATGTGAAGTAAGTTACATGATATTTTTTTTTTTACTTTTGAATGAGCAGGAAAAACTTTTTCTAGTACAAATACTTTTGTGTTTTCAATTAAAAATTGATCTCCACAAATATTCACAAATGCAGCTTTAGAATATGTTTTTGCAGTTTTGCCAGCAAACTTGATTGTTCAAATATTTGAGAAAGTGAACAAAAAAGGGCAGTAAACATTTAAAAATTTGATTGTATTTTCACAGAAAAGATTGCACAGTATTTTCCCAGCTCTTTTGTAGAGTGCAAAAGACATCACTGTAAAGCTAAAATTGAAGCTTTGCATCCATCCCAGTGTTGCAAAGTGAGAGTGCTGTCATATGCTATCAGAGCAAAGGTCAAAGAGTATCTAGTGTGTCTAGTAAAATCAAGTATTCTGCCATCTGTCACACAGAGTAAATGAACAAGTTCTATTTTTCATGTTTGTTTAAGAATGAGGCAATCAGAATTTATGGAGATTTCAAAGTGATAGCAAATCTAAAGCTATGTGCAGAATAGTAGTTCCAGCAATTTTTGACAATAGCGATTCATAGGGCATCAAATGATACTAGTAATAGTATAGCAAAGAAAAATAAAGGGCCAATAAGTATATATAATTACTAAAAGTTACTCTGTCTCTAGTATGTATTGCTCACTATTTTAACACTGATTGGACTGCAGACTTCAGCTGAATATACACATTAGAGACTACCTCATGACTAGTAGTGTCAGTTGGTTATCATGTGTACAATGTGCCAGGACAGACTGGCTATCATGGGAACCTTCCTGAAAGCCAGGTGAAGACCATGTACATGTACATATGGTGCATCAAGCATTAAAATGGCTTAGAATATATTCTGCTCTGCAATTGTTGGCTTCACTAGGATGACTTCTCAAAAAAAAATTAAAAGTATGTACACCCATTGATTTGTATTGGTGCTTTCATGAGAACTTTCATTCCTACTGTAATAGATATTTCATCACTGAGCTAAGGAGACTCCCTGTGCAACTTGCATACAATACATACGCCTAATAGAATCACATTTCTTTGAGAAGGTTTTGCGTCACCAATTAGGTGACAGTACAACCTAGCTCTACTGCTGAATCATACTCTGATATTTATATGAACAGATTTCAGAAAGTATGGAACAATTCCAAATAGAATTCATTAGCCTTTATATTGCTGTGATTATGTCAACATTTATTATGGGTATCTAAACTTCCTAGCATGGTGGCTGTGGAAGACAAACAGAAAGGGCAGCATAGATGCATGTCAAGGAAAAATCAATAGTATAAAAATGCTTCTGTTAATGGTTTGAAATTGCATGTATAAAGTATGTCTTCTGGCATACAGTGTTGCTAAATAGGAAGATTTAGCTTGATTTCTTTCTATTGGGCCCTATTTTATATATCATCTCTACTTTTATTCAATATTTTCTACCTCTTCAATCCTATATATATTTCTTGGGTGCCCATCATCCTAATCTCTTATTACCTAAAACAGTAATTGAAATTTTATAGTGTTGCTCATAGTGTCAAGTACATCTACAGTTAATTGTGTATTTGAAATTGTTGGCACAATTAATTGTGGGCACAAATAATGTGTCTGCAAGCCATTTTATTCATTAAAATCTAAATGTTAACTGGCACAAAAGAAGGGGCAAAAATTAGTTCCCAGGATAGTCTATTATAGAGTCTTTGTTTACTGTAGCATGATAATATTTATTATTTTCAGCAAGAATTTTTTCTATTATATCATAAACATTTGTGAAAACTTTGGGTCAGATCCCGATGCCTTGATTTGACCCATTCTAGCAGTACAAAGCAAATAGAAAGCCAGCTTTTCCTGGGAGAAACTAGGTGACGGGTAGTCAACATAGCTGTCTCTTCTCCATGTCCTGAGCCCCTCTGTAGGGGCATTTGTGGGGCATGCCAAGAGAGTGGTGTACTTGCATGATCCTGAGATCATAGGGTGTAGGAATGGACTGTTTGCAATATCAGGCTATACCAAGGAGTAAGTGCACCCATTCCTATGCTCTTTTCCAAGGATTAGACCTTTAAAACTGAGGAGGACTGAGTTCAGAAAGGACTCATGTGACTGTAGGTTCCAGGTGGCACCTGTTATGGTGACAATCTATCCTTAGCAGTGAGAAAACAGCTGGTAGGGAGGAACCTGAGAGGACTTTTCATAGCAGGCAGAGCTAGCAGATGTAAGATGTGTCCTCTTGCCTTCCCAGATGACAGAAACCATATGCACTTTAGAAATCTCATCCCTATTCAGCAAAGCAATTATGCTCATCAGTAGTTCCAATGAAGTAAAATAGAATTCAGCATATGCTTAAAAGGCAGTAGGTGATTAAGTGCTTTTCTGAATAGGGATGAGATTATTCACAGATTTAACTGGTTTGCTGAATTGGGTCCTAAATGAAGTGTGGATGCAGCGAGATAACTGGACAAATCTCCCTGTGAAATTGTTGGGTTTCATTGTCCATTTTATTGTAAAACTTGATAATTAAATACATGAAAACTTAAGTTCTTTGTACTATATTTTGCCCTTTTGACCATAGCTATGGATTCTGGTTACTTGGTTCAGAGTGGCCTGCTGCATTCTGGCTTTCTTCCAGTGCCGATGTTTGTTCTGTTCTGCTGTACAATTCAGCTTCAGTTTGATGTATCATATTAATTTGTTTTGTAGGAGTTGATCAATTAACTTGAGAAAAATCTATGTAGTGTTGATTCAATCATATAACAAGCATAATTTAATACAAATGGTGCAGTAGACATTGATTTTGCCCAACTGCTCTGTAGAATTAGTGTCACTAAAGAAGGCAGCCAAGCTGAACTAACAATATTAAGCATTTCTGCAATTTATCTCTCGCTATAATGAACAGTAAATGATATAATGACCAGCAAGATTAATGATAAAACAAACATGCTAGTTAGATTCACTCCACAGAAGTCCAATTCAAGATGCTGCCTAGAAATCAAAAATATGCGATGCATAATAGCAAATAGGAATGTAAATATCAAGCTGGACTTGTTAATTGCAATTGAAAAAAATATTAACAATATTTCTAGTTTTACTTATTCTGGACGTTTCCTTAATTAGTACCACTAGCATGAAATATAATGGCTGTTCAGGAAAAAAATAAAGGTACAAAATTCATAAGTATATTTCAGACCATGGTTTCTTTAAGTAGGACACTTTATTATTTTATTAAAATGCAACTAAATGCACTTCCCAAATGGTGGTGATGATTTAGATGTACACAAATATTTGAATTGATTTTATATTTAAATATTAATAGCCCTCTCAATTGTATGAGGCATTAAGATGCCATGGAGATAAGTATGATATAAGAAACTAAATGGGAGAAGATAGAATGAAACAGAACAGCTTATGGGAGGCAGGATCAGAACTTGAACTGTCTAATCAATTTGCTTCCAAACTGAGGAAGCATTACAAAATGTCTGTGAGTCTTTGGACACATATTAAAATGAGTGTTTTGCAGCTCTATTCACACATCTTTTGTGCTTGTTTTCTTCAAATAGTGTAACAAATGAGTTAACTGAGAAGAACAATTGAAGAAACAGCAGAGCAAATCCTTCCTGCCTCTAGCCCTCCTCCCTCTCCTTTAAGAAAACGTGCACCACGATAACAATGCAAAACTGTCTTAAAACTGTCTTAACACTGTCACATCCACCTCACTGAGGATTCCTAGGGTTGTCTCCATCATATCATCCTCTAAGATGGAAAACATGGTTCCAAAAAATGGATATGTTGGGGGTATTCCTCTCACTTACCAATTGTTAGTTGCCAAAATGGTCCCTTGTGACCATAGACATCTGGGAGTAAATTAGTGTGTGCCACAGGCTGGTCTGATTTCCAGCGTGCCTTTGTCCCTGGGGGCATAAAGGTGAACCCTCACCATCCCTTCTTCAGTTGCAATAGGAGCAGCTAAGATACAGACTCACATCTATGGCAATAAATTCTGAGCAACTGTTAGGTTATATTCACACAGTGCAAATTTTGAAATCATAAGACTCTGAGTTAAAGTTACACTGTTCCATTCAGAGGACAGAAAGAATATTGTACACTTTTTGGAGTCCAATCAAAACAAGCCTTTTTCAATTGAATTTCGGATATAAAAGAAAATGGCTCACCCACCTCCTATGCATTATGTTTAAAATTATTTGGTAATTAATTTCAAAACACAAATTTTAGAAATCAAATATTGCTTGTGCACTATTAAAAAAATTAGATCTGAACAAATAATTGCAAATAATTTTCCTATTATTCAGGGATCTGAAAGCAATAGCAAGATCTTCACCATTGGCAGGAGGTCATCACTAAGTAATATTGGCATGTGTTTAATTAACTATGGAGGAAAAAGCAGTTTCTAATGTATCTACAATGTACCTCTCTAAATCAATCATGTCAACAGAAATGTAATGAGAAGGATGAGTTCTTTGCATTAGCTTTCTCTGAGTTCTAAATTTTAGTATTCAGGGAATCAAGGTAATGAGGTAATATGTTTATTGGACCAATTTCTGGAGGTAAGAGACAAGCTTTTGAGACACAACACTTTTCTTCAGGTCTGTGTGGCTTGAAAGCTTGTCTCTCTCACCAACAGAAGTTGGGCCAATGAAGATACCTTACCCACCCATTTTCTCTGGGATTGACACAGCTACAACAACTCCGCATAAAGTATACAGAGAATTTCATCTGACTGTGATTTACAGATATTAGAAAAAGCAGTAACTCCGAGCTGTCTATCTAATCTATTTATAAGCTAGCATGAAACACAAACTTCTTTAGATGTAACTGTAAAAAAGGGACTGATTCTCCCCTGCCTTGCAGTTGGTATTCTCATTTTTGCACAGTTGGTGTAAATTATTAACAGTCCAATGCGATTGTTAGATTGCACAATTTTTAAAAGGATACGCTAGATACAAAAGAGTAGAGAGTCAGACTGCTACCTTAAAAGCCTAATCTAAAGACTACTGGAATGAATGGGAATTGTTCTATTGCTTCCATGGGATTTGGATCAGGCTCATAGTCAGAAACCAAAAAAGAGAATATGAGATAAATGATTTATTAAAGGTGTCCTTCACAGGTATTTTTTAAATGAGTTTAACATACTATGTATTCAACACTGCCATGTGGTAAGAGAAATATGAAGCACTTTTACCTCTTTTCAATTATAGAGCTCTTTGAATCAAATCAGCTGGACCTCAGCTCTTATTGGTTCCCCAGCATCTCCTGAGCTGGGGAAAATTGTTTGATATTATCCTGCCTGACTTCAAGGAGTCTGTTGGGGGCTCAAGAGACAGGATGAAACAACAGAGTGCTCCTTAAGTCAGGGGTGGGGAACGTAAAGCCCCCATCTACGTAAATTTGGCCTCTGAGGTTCGGGTTGGGGAAAGCTGGAGCACATAAAATATGGGCTCCCTGGGCTCTGGTGGTGAGAGGATTGTGGAGAGGGTTTTTGTTTTGTTTTCTTTTGTTTTGTTTTTTGCTTCTCAGTTGTGTGCCCCTGAGTTTATCAATTGGCGGAATGCTAACTCAACTGGACTCGCAACCTTTATTCTCTTCTGGCCTGAATGTTAAAATTGTGGCCTACAGAGTAAGGAAGGCTGAATGGGTTGTCAGCATTGGCCAAAGCAGAAGACGCTTATGAACAGAGAAAGTGTAGCAAGCAGGCTCTCTTCCAGTCCAGGGATAAGATGAATAGGATTAAAGGAACTTACTAAAGCTTGAAATAAAAGATTCAATTTTAGGTGAATTGAAATATGTGTACAGGCTTTTTTTATTTTAGTCCTTTTTTCCATGTGCTCTTTCCTTTTTTTGTTGGAAGGAATAAATAATGCTTTATTTTGAAGAAGCTGTATCTCACTCCCATAACATTGTTCACAGTCAGAGGGATTGCTATACAAAAATCCAGTGGTAGAATAACATGCCTCCACCCACAGAGTAGTGAAGACCATTAAATCTGTTCCCAAAAGAATGCAATTGAGAGAGACTAAATGGAGTATAAATGGTCTGTAAGGGTATGTCTACACATCAAAATTAATTCGAAATAACAGCCGTTATTACGAATGAACTTTAATAGCGTCTACACAGGCAAATTTATTTTGAAATAGCGGAGTGCTTATTTTGAATTTGGTAAACCTCGTTCTATGAGGAATAACACCAAATTTGAAATAGCTAAATCGAAATAAGTGCTGTGTAGATGCTTATTTCGAAATAGCGGACCTCCAGCCCTTCCCAGGGTGCCCTGGTGGCAACTCTGGGCACAACCAGGAAAACTCTTCTGCTCCCCCCGCAGCTCCGGAGCCCTTAAAGGGATAGACTCTGGCCAAAGGGCCTGTGCCAGCTGCAAGCCTGCCAGCACAGAGCCAGCTGTCCGTGAACCTGGCCCAGCATAAGCCAGCAACCCAGTGGCACCCAGCCCTCCACCGCTCCCCAGGAGCAGGCTGGCAGGTCCCAGGAGCCTGCCAGGGGCCGCAAAAGGTGGGCACCTTCCTGGTCTAGTGCGGAGATCGTGGACCTCATTGAGGCTTGGGGAGGCCTCCAATGTCCACGATCTCCGCACTAGACACAGGAATGCAGCCATCTACAGACGGATGGCTGACAGCCTGGCCACGAAAGGCCAGATGCGCACCCAGGAGCAGGTGCGCATGAAAATCAAAGAGCTGCGGCAGGCCTATGCCAGGGCCACAGGGGGCAGCTCCCAACCAGGGGCTGACCCAGACCCCTGCCCCTATTACGATGCCCTGGACCGCATCCTGGGGGGGTCAGACGGTCCGTGCCCCCCAGCTGATCACCGACCCTGGGGCAGAGGGCCCTGCCCATGACACCCAGGAGGAGGAGGAGGAGGATGGCCAGGAGCCACAGGAGTCTGGAGGGAGCGTGCCCTGCACCCAGGACCCCAGAGCCATCCCAGCAAGCCTGTCGCCGGTATCATCTGAGGCCGGGGAGGCCTCGACATGTGAGTGCCATCACTGTCCCCTTATGCGGGGTGGGGGGGGGAGAGGGAGACCAGGGACTGCACCCATGGGCCTTGCTGACCATGGAGCATGCAGCAACCTGTGCATGTGCTGTGCCACCCTGGGCATGTGGCCCCGGCTGGCTGCCACACAGGGGTCTTGGCCTATTACCCACATGCATGTATATATGACGGCACATGACATGCTCCTGACCCCGGGGAGGAACACTGCATGATGCCCTCCCTCCACAAGCCCCCTCTACACAGATGCAGGGCACATCTTCCCTTCCCCCCGCACACACACACACTATATACAGCACAGGGGCCAGCTCACACTCCAGGGATAGCAGGACATAATGGTGCAGACATTTGCTGTCCTCGCCTTGCAGAGTGGGGCTGGGCTTCACCCACAGTGTCCCCAGGGAGAACTGACCACTTCTCATGTTTCTCCACAGCCGCAGCAGCTGTGAGTGCAGGGCTCACCACCCCGCCCAGGACATCCTCCCGCATCCGGGCCCTCAGCAGGCTGACCTGGAACCAGGAGGAGTACCAGTGGCAGCACCTGGAGCTCCTGCAAAGGCAGGTCCTCTGCCAGGAGCACTGGGTGCAGAAAGACCTGCAGCTGTGTCGGGAGAGCTTGCGGGAGCTGCTTGACCAAGTGCGTGCCATCCATGACCACTTGCAGACCCTGGTGCAGAGATTGCTGCCTGCTGCTGCTCCAGCCCCTGCAATTGCCCAGCTATCGCTCCTCCTCCCACTCCTGCTCCCCCTCCTGCTTCTTCCTCCCCCCCACACACCCGCCCCAACCTACATACCCGCTCCCCCCCGGGGATGCTGAGGCCCCTGCACCCACAGTGCTGGGAGACAGGTGGACCAGCAAGACCCCCAGCCCTGAGCTTCTCCTCCTCCTTCCTCCCCTTGCCTCCCCCTACTAGCTCCCTCCTCTCAGGTTTCCCCCTCCCCTCTCCCATCCTCATTCCCCCCTCACCCCAGTTATGGTCAATAAAGAGAGTTTGTTTTTGGCAACACATGTGTTTTTATTGTACATCAGTAAGGGGGGTTAGGGAGGGGAAAGTGGAAGGATGTGAGGGTGAAATGAGGCACAAGGCCCCAGTGGGGCACACCAGGGAGACTTTAGTCCTCCTCCGGGTGGAAGCTCTCCCGCAGGGCCTCCTGGATATGGACAGCCCCCTGATGGGCCTCCTGGCTGGCAGCCATGTGGGGCTGCACGTAGAGGCCAGCCAAGTGGTCGGCTTCTGCCATCCAGGCTGGCAGGAAAGCCTCCCTCTTCTGCTCACACAAATTATGCAACACACAACACGCTGCCACCACGTGTGGAATATTCCACTCAGAGAGGTCCAGGCGGGTGAGGAGGCATCTAAATCGGGCTTTCAGCTGGCCGAAGGCACCCTCCACCACAATGTGGGCCCTGCCGAGCTTGGCATGAAAGGCCTGTCAGGAGGGGTTGAGATGTCCCGTATAGGGCTTCATGAGACAGGGTTGTAGTGGGTAGGCCGCATCCCCCACCAGGCACACAGGCACGTCCACATCCCCAACCCTGATGTGGCAGTCAGGGAAGAAGGTCCCGGCATGCAGCCTCTGGCACACGGAGGAGTTGCGGTACACCCGCGCGTCGTGTGCTTTGCCGGACCAGCCCACCTTTATGTCCACAAACTGGCCCCGGTGGTCAGACATGGCCTGCAGGATGACTGAGAAGTATCCCTTCCAGTTGATGTAGAGGGAGGCCTGGTGGTCTGGGGCATGGATGGGGAGGTGCATCCTATCGATCACCCCTACTCCCCCAACACAGTTGGGGAAGCCCAGGGCGCCAAACCCCTTGATCACCGCGTCCAAATTGGTAAGGCGGCTGACTCTGTGGAGCAGCACTCTATTGATGGCCTTAACCACCTGCAGAGGGACACACAAAACCGAGAGTCCCTGGGGTGCCAGGGTGACTGAGGGTGCTCCTTCCCCTCCACTGCCCCATGCTTCCACTACCAGGAGCAACCCTCCCTGCAATCCTGGCCACTGTGGGCAGTCCGTAGTGCAGCTGGGACAGACCAAACCCTCCCAGGGAGGGGGCTTTCACCACCTCCCCCCCCCTTTTCTCTAGGGCATCCCATCTCCTCCTCGCACTCTTCTCCTGGTACAGTGGCCAGAGATTGCCATACCTGCATGAGCACTGCTCCGACAGTGGATCTCCCCATGCCAAACTGGTTCGCCATGGATCGGTAGCTATCCGGCTTGTGGAAGGGAATGGCGGGCCTCATGTGCGTGTCCCATCGCCGCAGAGTAGAGGCGAGCCACTCACAGAGATCGAGGAAGGTGTCCTTCTTCATCCTGAAGTTCTGGGTCCATTGTTGGTCTCCCCAGAGCTCCAGGACGATGTGGTCCCACCAGTCGCTGCTGGTGTCCAGACGCCAGATGCGGCGGGGCATGCTGGTGTCCAGGCGCTGCTGCTGCTCCTCCCTGACCCCCAGAGGGGTCGGGAAGAGGACCTGGGGGTCGGGCTGCAGCAGATGCTGCCAGGCAGTCTCCAGCAATTGGAGCCAGGCTTGCAGCAACACATCCAAATGAGCACCAGAATGCCCAGGGGTGGCTCTGGCTCCATGGTGCCGAGTGCTGTAGTGTCCCGAGTCAGGGCAACCAAAGCAGGCAGAGAGAAAAATGCTTTTCTGTCCCTCAGCGAGGTAGGCAAGCAATCAGGGAAAGCTGAGAACCGGCTGTCCAGGGGGGCCCTTTAAGCACAAGCCTCAGATAGCCTCAGGCAGCAGCCACACAAAGCAACTACTGACCTGATACCCTGCTGGAACCAGTTTCAGCTGCCCTTAAATGCGATTCAGCGTCCAATCAGTGTGGCCGCTCTATTTCGAAATAGCAAAACGCTATTTTGAAATGCATTTTGTGTGTAGACACGTTATTTTGAAATAACTTATTTCGAATTAACTATTTCGAAATAAGATATTTCGAAATAACACTGTAGTGTAGACATACCCTAACTGACAACTATCAACATATTTTAGAGTTGGCCTTCAATGGTAGACAATGAAAATGATCATGCCAGAAGTATCCAGAGAAAAAGTGGTAGAGAAGCAATAATAAAAAGTTGGTGCAGAGACCTCTGCATGAATTATAGACTCAAAACGCTGGTGTTTATGAGATGTAGTTATTATTGGCACTATTTCTGAGCATTACAGCATCATCTAAGAATACACAATTTGTTAAATCAGATCAGATCAGACACCAATTGCTTCATAAGGAGGGGAACCAGATGTACAAAGCAATAGTAACAATGAATATCTAATGTTTAAATCTAGTGAGAAGAGGATGATGAGTGGATATTAGGAGTCTGTCACTTTTCCGGGAGATGGAGTAAATAACTTTCAAAGTTATACCGTTGAGTCATCAGCATGAAGAGTTTATTTGTACATTCCTCAAGCAAAGGTAAATCAATCTATTTACACCATCAAGTCCATAACTCTGAAGGAAAGAGAGAGGGTCCCTGGCTATCATGACTCAACAGACATTAATGGAAAATCATTAGCAGCTCTGTAAGAAAAAAGATGTTCATTTCAGCAGTTTGGGTATTTGACAGCCTGGTGCTCATAAGGAGATCTAGTTATTATTGGTATTATTTCTGTGTGTGGAATAATCACTGAAGAATATATAATCTGCTAAATCAGATCAAACATTGAGGAATAACAGATGCTTCAGAAGGAAGGGATCTAGGTGTTCAAATCAAACAAAAACAAAAACAAAACCCATAATGCACCCACCCAGTTATAAAATGATGTATAAGAAGTGAAAATTATCTCCTGGCCTATGTGGAAATTGGTGTTCACACTACTGCAAGAGATTGATTTATGCTTTTATTTTTAGCATAAATCCTATACCCAGTGAAACCAATGGAAGTAGAATAGTAAAAACCATAATACTAACCAAACCCTTTAAAAATACATCTACAATATTTGACTCTCTGATCTTTTGCATCAGTGAATTTTGCAAGCTGACTACCTACTGTGCGAAGTATTTCCTTTCATTTGTTCTGTATATACCTGCTGTAAGTTCTAAGTGACCTTTTGTCCTTGTATTACAGGAAAACATAAAAAATGACCTTATTAGATTTCACTGTATCCCTCCATAATTTTAAATACTCCCCTCTGACTCCTCCTATCTCTCTAGATTAGCCTAGTTTATGCACTCTATCACAAAACTACTCCCACCACAATGCTAATCATCTTCATTGCTCTACTCTGGATATTCAGTCTTGTTTGTATAGAATAAAGTAACAGCAACACTTTCTGTAGTGCTTCTGTCAGGTAAGAGTGTCTCAAACTCTCTTAAATACTCCACCTATCAGAGGGTGCATTAGTATAATTGAGTATGCTTATGAGTGAAAAACCGGGAAGTGGTGAAACCTTTGTTTGACCAGAAGCATTTTTTGAAGATATCCACTACCTACACACAATGGCTGTGTCTACATTGGCACCCCTTTCCGGAAAAGGGATGCTAATGAGACACTTCAGAATTGCAAATCCGTGGGGTATTTAAATATCCCCCGCGGCATTTGCATTTACATGGCTGCCGCTTTTTTCTGGCTCGGGGTTTTTGCCAGAGAAAAGCGCCAGTCTAGACGCGATTTTCCGGAAAATAAGCCCTTTTCCGGAAGATCCTGATTCCTACTTTCAAGGAAGGAATAAGGGATCTTCCGGAAAGAACTTATTTTCGAAAATCGCGTCTAGACTGGCGCTTTTCTCGGCAAAACCCGAGCCGGCAGCTTATAATAAAATGCGCGAGATATTTAAATACCTGCGTGATTTACATTCGAAGTGTCTCATTAGCATCCCTTTTCTGGAAAGCGGTGCCAATGTAGACACAGCCAATATGAAGGATACAAATGCCAGTGTCTAGGGATAAATTACAGTGCCCTCAAGCATATGTATTTAACCCATGTAGTGCCCATTAGTCCACTATCTTTCCCTGCAGCCTTCCCCCTCATCTCTTCACTTCATTCCCGGTATGTGATCCTCAACCTAGCTTCTGGACCTTTTGGCAATCAGTTCTGACCCCTGTTCTCAGTCATCATGTTGTCCCTTCCCAAATTACATATTCAAATTTGGTCACAACTTTAAATATGGGCAGGGGTTATATTGCTTATATTTAGCAGGGCTGCCAGGATCTGCACACAGTTTTCAGATGGACGGAGAAACACATGAAGAAAATTCTTTATCTCTCATCCTGCACTGTTTCATGTATGTATCTTGAAAATATCATTTCTGGTCAAATGGAGTACTTAAATTTATGGCATCATCAAACTGATATACAATTCAGCTTCTGTGTTATTTAAAAAAATGTTATGCTGAATCTGACCTCATTTATACTAGTATAAATGGATGGCAATCACAATGAAATCAGTGCAGGTATTCTAGATTTACAGCAGTGTAACTGAGAGTGGCATTTAGCAATGGGTTTTAGTGTTGATGTATTAAACCCCTTAAAATAGTGCTTAACACTAGAAATGCTGTCAGGTCCTTAAGTATATAATAGTAGTCTCCTCATTATAGCATCACAAATGCTCTTTTGCAAATCAATTATTCCTTGTACATAAGTGAAAAGAAGACTATTATATAAGAATGTTAGTAATTAAACAGAGCACTATCATGCAATTATGATGTGATATGCAAAGGTTAAACAGGACTGTAGCCAGAATACAATTTCTCCGGCATTGATCACCATTTGACCTGAAAATTATTGGCAAACTCAGGTTCTGGTAAACTCAAACATTGCTCTGTTGTAATGATTATACGAGGTTAGTCCTGAATAAATTAAAAGAGTAAACTTCAGCAAATAAGTTATTCTGAAAATCTGCCCATTATACTGTATTTTGACCAGTGCAGCCTTCTCCCAAGAAGAATGAGAAACTATGGAATGGAGCTGATAAAAAAAAAAGGACTTGACTATATGCACTATGCAGATAATTAGAACCCTGCAGATAAATGTAACAAGCAATGCATTCTATGATATTATCCCTTATCATATTATGTCCTTAGTTAGGAATAGATAGAGAACTAAATTGTAATTTCGAAGAAACAATTATTTGGTAAGCTTTTCATAACCATTTTTTAAAAATCAATTTTACTTCAAAATGACAAATTTACTTATAATCGTCATATTACTATTTGTTAGTGAGATGAATTCTCTTAAAAGAAAGTTGAATTATACATAAAAGTTCTTCAAATGATAGGGAGCTTTCTCCTTAACTCTTTAACAGTGCCTAGATGACATAGAAGAAGCAATCATGTGGCCTTACAATATATTTTATGATGTGGCATTCTGTATCTCAAAGCAGCACCTGGGAACCCTCATATTTATCTCTGTGTTATAATTATATGTTTTGTACAAAATATACTTTATGAGATATTTCAAAAGTCTTGATCTGTTGAACATTAATATCCTGTTGGATTGTATTAGCTATCATTGTATGTGACTTTATGAAGTTTTGCTATGTATGAGTTTTGCTATGTATGAGCTGCTGAAATGTATTGTGAGGTTCAGAAGCTCAGCCTTTCAGGTACAACAGTGGAGAAGCTAGATGGCCCATTGAAAGGGATCCACTCTCCTAATGACTATCCCAGAAGGCTTCTCAGGGACAGCATGTAGATAATAGACTGCTTGACCAGTGGCCAACCCCGCCCCGCCCCCACCTCACAAACATAGTTCTTTCCAGAAAGCTGGGGGGAAATATAAAAAAGGGGGACTGATGTCATGATTTGGCCTCTGTGCCCAACACAGCTCCACACCTGGAAGCACATGTGGAGGACAAAGACTTCTAGGTGAAAGGCAATTCCAAATTGAGCGTTCAAGATCTGTTCCATCTGTCAAGGTGAGACACTGCCTGATTCAAATTCTGTTCCATTTGTAAAACTCAGACTGTGAGCAGACTCTCATTGAGTTTAGCTGCAAAAATACTGCTCTATCTTCAGATTCTGAAAGAAAAAGCATGCAATCTTAGCAAACCATCAAACTCATGTACAGATATATTTTTTATGAAAACATTTTTTGAAATATATTATGTCCAGCCAAACTATATCTGTCTAGTGCAAACCTTCTCTAGCAGCTCATGTTCTGGTTCCTGTTTCAAATGTAAAGCTGACCTATTTCTATATTTAAAACTGCCCATATACATTAAGAATTCTGACATTTAAATGATAATCAGTCATACCTATATTTTTACAGCTGTGAAACTCAGGAGGGGCAAAGTATTAACTCATTTATTGTTTTATCTTTTACTTTTAGTTTAAGCCTTTCCCTTAAATTTTCTTCTGATGTACAAAAAAAGAATAGCTCTGTAAATCTGATATTAATTCAATACCGTCTGCTTGCCATGGAGGATAAAGCTGTTTTATGAAAAATGAATGCACTAATGGCAGTGTTGGTATGTTTACATTGCCCTTGATCTTCAAATAGAAGTTAAAATTCTCACTGAAGGAAATACAGAACATGTGTAAGGAAATGCCTTCTTTGTTTTATTTTTCTTCCAACTGAATGGTTTGTGTGATATGTCGCAAGTGAAGGAGTTTAACCTTGTAGTTAAACCTAGAGACATTGATTAATAGGTGGGTGATGATATGATGAGAGAAGTGCTCGAGCTTGGTCAAATGCACAAATTCATTGTTACAATAAATAGTGTTATGGGGAAGGGTATACTGTGGCAATCTGTTTGCAGAGCTATCTTTTTCTTGCTGGTCCCCATTAAAAACTCTTATTTCAAGCGGTTACAGTAACCTTGCTCCTGCCTTGAGATCAATAGTCATGACTCCTGCATACAGGTACTCTCAAAACAGGATTAGAATCCAAATCTGTTAGAAACACTTCTTTGATCTCAAACACAGACTATAGCCAAAGAAAGATTTTAACTCATTTTTAAAAAGCAAACATTGGCATGCTGATTAAAGTTTACACGGAATGGATCGCAGTGAGATGAGACTTTTTAATTATCTACTTTCATAATTTAATTCTGTTCTTATGAAGTTTAGAAATCACTAAGCCATAATTTGAATTAGTATAGTTCAACTGTTCAAACAGTTGGGAAACAAACAAAAAACCACTCAACAGATGAAATATCCTGGATATTCTCTTTTTAGATGTTTTAACATGTGTGTGCTCACTGAGGCACATTCATCCCAAGTGTAAGTGTTCAATCAGTGAACCAGAGTTACATTTGACTCATTTTGTTGGCCAAAAATTGCATAAGTGTCTTTAATATAGAGATAACAGTGATTATCTCATTACTTTTAGCAAAGAAATGTAATTTACAGCCTGCAAAGAGTAAGAAGAATGGAATCAGCTGGCAGAGTATACATACCCGTCTCATAGCTGCTAATTAAGTCTGCAAAATGAGTCCCATTGGAATTTCAGACAGAACAAGAACTTCAGGTTTGGTCCTCAACACAGAGAGATACAGGACAGAAGCAAATGGAGTTATGTAGACTCCCATTCAGCAAAGTGTTTAAGCACATGCATAAAAGCATTACTGAATTAGGACTATAGATACTGAAAAGTAGGGATCTTAAAATAGACCCATGAAGGACCCTATAGTCTCATTAGAAGAATGAGTTGCACAAATAACAAATTGGTATAATATACAAAATATGTGAACAAAGAAAGAACTGTTTCTCAGCATACATTTGTGAGTGTAAATTATACTAATATTTACATATGTCGCAAATAATGAATTAGTCTAGGAATGATCAATTAAAACAGTGACTTATAATAAACACTTTTAATCCTTTGCATGTTTTCCCATCCATCCATAACTATTGATGAGAGAAAAATAAAACAGAGCATGAGTCTGTAAAAGTATATGCTAAGAGGTTTTTAGCTCAACAAAAAGTCTTCCACACAATGTTTTGGGTGTTTTGTTAGGTCATTTTTGTTGTTTTGTTTTTACTAGTAACAGAATAGGCAGGATAAAAAGAAGCATCTGATCGGTATGGGTCAGCTTTAATGTACTACTACCTTTCCTTGTGGAAATGGTTCTTTTTATAGTCTACATGTTTTTGAAAACTTGTCACATTAGCTTCTTCGTGCTCATTTATCTGTTCTTTGTTAAGTGTTCTGATGTTTCAAGTCAGGAAGAGAGCTGGAATTCATATCAATCGACAACAACTCTGTGTTGTGAAGTCTCACTGACTGACAGCTGGTACAAACGTACAGTAACCCTGCTGTGAAAGAATGTTTTTCACTTGTTTAAAATTCTCCACAAAGAATGCATACTCAGTCCTGCTGAGTATCAACAAGTCAAGAATAGCACTGTGGTAAATGGAATCCTAGCTTGCATTCATTTAATGTTTAAATTATTTCTTCTAAGAGTTATGGGCAGCAAGCTTTCTTAGCAGTTATGGTGTTTTGGCCACATATTTATTAATTCAGAATACTTCAGTGCAGCACAAAAAAGCATCAATAGATATAAATGTACTTTTTTGGATTACCTTCACTGTCTGTGCCACCCATACATTTTTCAGCAGACCAAATGTGGTTTTTATTTTCAGATTTTGGAAGAGATCTAGGAAAATATTCTGAGATGAAGAGGAATGGAATGTGAAGGAATGGCAGAAGTCAAATACTGAATTACTTGCATCAATTAAATATTTCCTCTGGGACTCTTCAATATACATAGTGTAAGTCTACACAGCAGGGCTAAAGTCTGAATAAGCTACGCAACTTCAGCTACGTCAATTGCATAGCTTGAGTCAAAATAGCTTACTTCGGCTTTTGACACTGTCCACCCAGCAGGAAGTTGAAGGAAGAACAATCAACCTTCGAATTCCCTTACTCCTCATAAAATAAGGGTTACCATGAGTTGGAGTAAGAAGTTTGACATTATTTCAAAATACAGGCTTATAGTGTTATTTTGTGCAAAGATGAGATATGATTTAATTAGTTTGCCTGGGAACTAACCAACAGTAACTCAAATAGCACAGGTCATTGCTTCTTCCTTAATCACTTCAACATGGCAGAGTCCTGCTGTTAAGCCTTCTATCCCTCCATAGCTGGGCCAAGCCTATTGCTGAAAGCTCACCATCATCCCTGATTTGAGGAATAAGGAATTGAGAAAAGTGGTGTGTGTTCTCATTGTTCAATTAATTAGAAATCCCAAATTCATTACTTAGTTTCTTTAGGGAACGCCTTCCCCTTAGCCTACATCCAATTCTAGTTTGGCGGAACAGTCCCCCTATTAAACAACCATCCTGTGATCCCCAGCTGAATCCTCTATCCCCTAGGCCACCCTGGAACGCACCCCACTTCCCTACCTTCCAGGCTCCCCTTATCCTGCCTTCCGAGTGATAGAGCAAGATCCAGCTCAGGGGCAGCCTGTGTTGGAAATCTGCAACCTAAATTATGACAACTTGAACGTTATCTCCTGGTCTACTTTGCTGGGTCCTTGAGCTGCTACATGGAACGCTAAAAGCCACATTGCCCAGGCCAATCTAACAATCAAGAAAAAAATCCTTCCCACTCCCCAAAAGCCCACAGCACACCAAAAAAATAGTTATGTGCTAATCCTAGAGGTGGGGGTGGGATGGAAACTGTGAAACTACCTGAGGCGGAAAGCCCACAATGGAGGAATATAGATTATATACCCTCCCCTGGTTCAAACCCAATGCCTTACCTGAGCCTCAAGCCCATCCATCTGCTCATATGATGCCTTGCCATTGCCTTCCAATACCCAAGAGAGGGAAGAAGGACTTTTAAAGCCACCATCTTTTTTCCCCACCAATACAAAGGCTCCCCCACCTTTGAGGTTATAGTCTGTCTACATCTCTGTATTTTCAACTGGATGCAGTATGTGTTTTCAGTCTTGCTGTCACTATTTTGGTGTGTAATGTTGCTGCGGGCTTTGAAACAGTAGAGTATGAAATGATTACTGTGTTGTTTGGAGTAATAATCAAGAAACCTGAAGAAAGCTAGACCTATCAGCCCCTTCTTAGAATGATTAATTCAAACTAAAGACACAGGATGCCACAGTGTCTCTATAGAGGCCAAAGTAGTTCAAACTAGTCAGTGAGGCATTACACTTTCTGCAGCTCTGCTCACAGAGTAAAAACTGATAATCCCTGCAGAGATAAACACAAGATTAAATCATTGCATCATGACAGTTCATCCCTACTGACTAACCCACAATACTATTTTACCTGTGGTAAATTTGGCTGTTGCATGTTATTGTATTTGGAATCTTGTATTTTAGTGGAAAGTCATGTTAATTCTTCAGTATAACTGTCAAATTCTTTACTAGGATTTGCATACTACAGGATATGTTTGCAGGGAACTCACCACAGCTGCCCGGAACCTCAGGGAACTCACTGCAGCCGCCAGGAGAAGTGGGGAACTCACCACAACTGCCAGGAGCTATGGGGAATTTACTGTGGCTCCAGGCCCTGCTCACCCCCTTCTCCAGGACAGGACGGGAGACCCCAAAATACACAGAACCGCAAATAGCAATTCCACAAAAGGCGAAGGTTTCTTTTATAACAAATAAGGTAACATTGTCACCAGAGATGGAGCTCAGGAGCTGACTTTATTTATTTATTTATTTGATACCTAGTCCCTATCCACCACTTTTCATCAGTAGACTTCAAAGCACTTCACAGTCCTTGCTGTATTTAATCTCAGAACACCCCTACGAGGTAGGAAAATAGTATTGTCCTCATTTTACAGATGGGGAACTGAAGCACAGACAGGCTTAGTGACTTGCCCTTCATCATACTGGGAATCTGTGGCAGGGCACAGAATAGAACCCTCATCTCACTAGTCCTGAACTTCTGCCCTCATCTTTGGCCTATCATAATAAATGATTATACTACTCTCCATTGCATTTTCCCAATGCAAAATAAATAATCTTTACAGAAATTTATTCATTTATGGATTAACATTGCCACTTAACTCTGACAGGACTATAATTTACATACCTACTGTAATAAACATATATGTTCTCAGTGGGTAATGTATTCAATATGGGCTTGATCCTGCAAGGAGATGAACATTTTCATGTCCCAGCAAAGCACTTAAACTCATGATTAACTTTAAGCAGGTGAGTATTGCCATGAAAGTCAATAGTTTATTCATGTGTTAAAAATTGTGCACTTTAGATCAAATCCAGAGAGCCCAAATATAAGCCTTATATGTGAGAGAGAACATATGGTGTGATGTACCATAAATTAGTTTAGGAATGTTACATTATTGTTTACTATGGTGAAGTCACAAATAAATCATGCAACCTGTAACCTTTGATTTATGTGTTCCCAGTTAACAATTTAAAAATAAGGTATAAACTGAACGGAATTCTTTAAGGTTCAAGTTTCCAGGGCTCTAACAGATAATTTAATTTAGAAAGGACTCTGAATGACATAAAAAGAGATAAAATTAAACACTTTTCTAATAAAAGCAATCAGGCCTTGCAATACCACAAAATGATGCATTTAGGGATAATCACTCACTATATTAGGATCCTTTCTTTAACAGTATCTTGATGGTGGATGGGTTCAATTAATTTAAAATTATCATGCTACCCATTTATAATCTGTTATAACACCCCTTAATTAATTAACATTAAATCCACCTTTTTCTATAATTAAATAATTTCCACTTTTTTTGGCTATTAATCATTAAGTATCATTTTAATTAACATCTGAGTAAATGTCATGCCAATTACTATCAATATAAATAGCATTTTCCAAAATTGTAATGTTTAATCTAAAACACTTAGAAAAAATAGTTAGGGCCAAAACAGATTTACAGACCTGAGATTTATGACTTAACTATCTCCTGATTGCCTCTGAATTGTTTTACTTCACTGTATTCATATTTTACCAGGCCTCATTCTGGTTTTAGGGAATAGATTTTGGGGCCTACTCACATTTCAATCTGTTTATATAGAAACATAAACAAACTTTCATCTGTATAGGCTACAAGCCATTGAAACAGAGATCGCCTGTTTGTTCTGTGTTTATGTAGTGCCTACCACAATGGGGTTCTGGTCCATGGCTGAGGCTTCTAGATTCCATACCAAAATAAATAATAGCAGTAAGTAGCGATAAAAGCTTCCTAGTAAACCATTATGTATACAGAGAAATTAAGTTATTTATCTTTAATGGATTTTTTAAAACTTTTTCTTGGGTCTACCTTTTTTTTTATCCCTCCGCTTGAAAGGCCAGGTGACTTGGCTTTTCTACATTGTATATAAAACTATCATGATTTCATGTTATTCTTTCATCTTACTTTGAAAGCTTAGATGTGTATACTGGGTTCCATTACAAAATTAAGGATTTTCTTTTTCCAGATAAATACAACTTTTGTTTCCAGCCTTTTGTGGGTCTAAAAGAATCTAATTTTGATCTTCTTATCAATCTTGTCTTGAATATTGCATATCCTTTTCTCACACCACTGCAATTTTTAGAGAGACATTTTCTATTGGTGGGAAAGAAGGAACATTTTCATTCCATATTTGGGAAACAAAACATTTCTTTGCTAGTTTAGGAATTACTGTTTTAAAATGATGACTATTTGATGAGATTTGAATCCCTGTGGAACTGGTACAGTTTATTACATGCCTATCTATCACCAGTACATATATAATGTGTGTAGACGACTGGATACAAGGGTAACTGCAGAAAAATATTGCCCCAAAAAGGAAAATATTTATGCAGAAATAATGTACATTGTTCACATATACTTACTATAAATGAGCAAACTATTCACAGAGAGCAGTTTATACAACAAATTTACCCTATTTTTCTGTTAGTGAATTTTGCACAGGCATTGATTATGAATGAATTGAATATTCTTCCGACACTATATGTGAAGATATTTTACACTATTTGAGTGCAGCTTCAATTAATTATTAGATTATTTGGTGCTGAGTGGTTGGTCACATTGGGTACGTCTAGACTACAGGCTTTTGTATACAGATACTGTCGACAAAGCCTCTGTCGAAAAAGAGCATCTAGACTACAGCCAGTTCTGTCGACAAAGCAAGCCGCTTTTTCGACAGTCTAGACACTCTCTTTTGAAAAAGCACAATGTGGATGCAATAGCTCCTTTTTTTGACATAAATCTGTAGAAAAAAGGCGTTATTCCTCATAGAATGAAGTTTACCGCCATCGACAAAACTGCCGCGTTCTGTCAACTTACTGTCAACAGAACTCGGTGGCAGTGTAGGTATAGTTTTGTCAACAAAAGTCCACTTTTGTCGACAAAACCCTGTAGTCTAGACACCCCCCCAAAGTCATATGACCAAAACAGTCTATTCAGAGCATTTCACAGCATGAATTCACCACAACTTTGGTCTGAGGATTTTCTCTTCAGTAATATCTACTGTCTTAGTGGCCCCATCCAGGCCCAATGTAGGTGCAAATTCTACTTGAAATTTTAACATATTTTTTAAAATTGTCACTTATCCAGATTTTCAAAAGTAAGGTTCACTACAAATTAATAAATAGCTTCAGAGGGGTAGCTGAGTTAGTCTGTAACTGGAAAAACTACACCATCAAATGCTAGCAATGCCCCATTGCCATATATAGTGGCCAAACTGGACAGACTCTGTGGAAAAGAATTAATGTACATAAATCAGATATCCAAAAAGGCGACACACAGAAACCTGTTGGAGAACACTTTAATCTGCCTGAACACTCATTAATGGATCTCCAAGTCACCGTGTTGTTTCAGGCTAATTCCACAAACCAAATACACAGGGAAGGGTTGGAACTTAACTTCATTTACAAGTTTGATTCCTATCAGAGAGGAATAAATAAAGATATTGGCTGGCTCTCATACTACATTCCACATCCTAATGACTTAACCAATCAACCTAACATTGGGTACTTATAGAGGTGCAAATTGTTCTTATCAGCCTCTTGTAACTTGGACAATCTAATTCACTATTTTTTTCTATTTTTTTCTCCCTTCTTCTCCCCGTCCCTGCCTTCCCTTATTTATTCTTGGATTTGGACTTTTAATACTCCAGTCATCTGAAGAAGTGGGTTGTGCCCACAAAAGTTCATGATACCATTTACATGTTTTGTTAGTTAGTCTTTAAAGTGCTGCTCGACTATTTGTTATTTTTAAAGTTTTTCCAATAGATAAATAGTTCTACAACTCTGGGAAAATACACAATTTCATTACTTATCTATATCTGACAGAGCAGATAAGTGGCTTAGGAACCCAGAACCAATACCAAACCTATCTTCAGGTCAGATTTAGTTTTTATTTCTTCAGCATCTGCTCCAATTTTTGGCTCTGTGAATCATATGAGCACAGCATAATTTGGGATCTCAACAATCTTACATCACTTTTGAGGCATGCAAGGTAATATTCACAAGGTCAGTATTGTGATCTTTGATTCATCCTTGTTGCCTGCTGTGCTGTCCTCCAACTGGAAGCTCAGCCTCAACACACCAATTAGGCAAGTGCCTTTTCATTCATTCTCCCAAGACCCACCTGGACATATATCTTATTTTCTTAGATTCTCTTCTTACAGCACCAAAATTACTAAGAGCTAATATGGATATATTGAAAATAATTAAAATTTGAATAGCTAGTGTGGCTCTTCCCTTTTTGTAAGGGAATGAGAGCCCGAATTGCTTGAGGACTTTTTAACAAGACGGGAGAATGTTCACCTCTTATTTAAATGCAGCACAATTAAGTAGTAAGCAAACATTATTGTTATCTTCCTAATAATAGTCCAGTGGATCTTTCAGTCCTGTTCCTCACAGACTACCCCCAGAGTAGTGTTCTTATAGTTGAGCTATAATGAACATATAGGGGAGCCAACAACAGCCTGTCCGGGCCCCTGGGCAAGGTGGGAGAGGGGCCACTCTGTGCTCTCAGAAGCCTCAGGCAAAAGGGGAAGCCAGCTTCAGCACCACTCAGCCATGCTTCCTCCTCCCCCACAGTCCTCAGAAGCAGGCAGGGTGTCTGTCAGAGGGCCTCAACATAATGGGGATCAAAATGGGAACTTGTGTCTTTCCTACTGTTACCAGGCGGCATCTGTTTAAGCCATGGTCTGGATAAAGAAACCATGGAAGCAGCTTCTAACTTCACTACTCATATCAGAATATTCCCTATATTTGACACTTTGTTTATGTTCTCATCAGAGAGACCCAGCACTAGATGCATATGTTTTCTGTGCTTTGACTGCATGGGCTGAAACACTTTTCCCAGAAAAAAATAGCAAATGATAAATAAGGCATATTTCTAGTGTGAATTCTCATGCAAATAATAATTCCCCTTAAACTTGCAAAACCCTTGGGAATTGTGAACATGTTCACCAATTCCCAGGTGCCACCCAAACACTCACAGACAATGAATATTGTGACCCACAAATAACAGTCAGCCAGTCTTGTCAATGTTACTCATAAAAATATTCATGAATCGCTTTTTGTGTTACTTGACCTAGTTCTTACTGAAGCTAACATTTTATAAAAGAACATCAAAGCATCCTGTTAATAATCATTGTTTTCATTTCCTAGTTCATTGGATATTTAAGAAATTAATAAGGTACTCTAAATTACATTCATTTTTTGATGTTTTAGGATTTTTTACTTTCCAGTAATAAGGCAATTTATCTTTTTTATCTTAAAATAAGTATAGAGTTGTTTGGATGCTGTAAATACCAGAAGGAGAGTTTCACATAAGAGCTAACCTGGGGTTAATATTAATAAAGGTACTCACTGTGTGCAAGAGTTCTTGCAATAAAAGGTCAGAATTAGCTTTGAGATCCAAAATTAGAAATGTCTTTTAAAGACTATCAAAACCAATACAAATGTGAAGCTCAGCTGATAGTCTTGCCCGTGCAGTGATTTGTAGATTGAGGCAGGATAGCTAAATGTAATAATAATAATTAATAATAAAAATAACTTGTGCTTCCTAACAAAGATATACATTCATCACCACAAAGACATTGTCATTCCTAAACCATTATCGTGACGTCTTTGATAATTCTATTAAATGAAACCCATTGTAGGCATGTATTAGGCTATCATTCCCTTCCTCCTTTTCAGTCATTTACCCAGGAAAGAAGGGTACATTTTTATCTAATCCTCTCAGCCTTTTGCTTAATGAGTAAAATCCCATATTAACATTTAGTCAGAAATCTATGAGAATGAAATTTTTATAAGGCAATGTGTGATTATGAGCTGTGCTGTTAACACGTAACTAGGTTAGTTTATTAAAAGAATAGGACAAAAAAGACTCTACTTTGAGATTATCAAATCCTTTTGACAGATTGTCCTGCTGATAGAGGAATTTGCATAAAGGGCATGAGACAGTTTTAATGGCTATACTTAGATATTGAACTATGTAGACAGACAGATAATTATAGTGTAATTGTCCTATTTTCCAGCTAAGGTAATTGTAAGATGGAAAGAAAGAGAGAATAAATGGGGAAAGAGAGAAAGGAGAAAAAGGAGGCATACGTTCAGCATTAGAGAGAAGGAGGCATAGGGATGGAGTGATAGTGGAAGAGGAAGAAAATGACTGGGGTGAATCCCAGGTGGAGGTGGAAGTTAAACAGATAAGGAGACATATAACCTGGAAGGTGAGGAGGTGAAGAGATTAAGTTACTCAACTCGTTTCCAGTCCTTAACCCTGTATGAGTTATAGACTCATAGACTCATAGACTTTAAGGTCAGAAGGGACCATTATGATCATCTAGTCTGACCCCCTGCTAAATGCAGGCCACAGAATCTCACCCACCCTCTCCTAGAATAATCCTCTCACCTATATGTCAGATATTGAAGCCTTCAAATAGTTTGAAGACCCCAAGATGCAGAGAATCCTCCAGCTGTGATCTGTACCCCATGCTACAGGGGAAGACGAAAAACCTCCAGGGCCTCTGCCAATCTACCCTGGAGGAAAATTCCTTCCCGACCCCAAATATGGCGATCAGCTAAACCCTGAGCATGTGGGCAAGACTCACCAGCCAGACACCCAGAAAGTTCTCTATAGTAACTCCTATCATCCCTCCATTGACCTATTTACCACTGATAATTAATGGTCAATTAGTTACCAAGATCATGTTATCTCATGAGTTCTCTTGGTCTCTCCCCCAACCCCCTTTCTCTCTTGTCCTTTTCGTTCCTTGACTTGAGTTTGTGGGCCCACGCCTAGAGTGTCTCCTCTTTCTCTTTCCCAACTTGGGTGACTCCCATTTACCCCCCATAAGTGAGTCCCCTCACATCTTGAGCTTTCCCCTGATTTAGGTTCCCATTCAGTTCCTAAAAGAGAAGAATGAAAAAAGGGTGCTGGTGCAGATCCATCTCAATGGCTAAGCAGACCCCTACAGAAAAAACAAAGTTGAGAACACGAAGTTGCCATCTGATCAGAAAGACACACCACGGCACAACAGTAGCTACTGACAGATGATCCAATAAGAGGCAGAACAATTGTTTCATCTGTCAAGGGGATTCAGGTTATCTACCATGACAACCGTGCTATACATTTCTGTGTATGTTATTCACTAATGGTATTCATTAGCTAGCAGTCGCTGTTTTAGTTGATATTATGTTTTCTATTCATCTGATATTTTGTAAGGGAAGATGCAACCATCACTGGAGCATGAGTCCTGCAATGTGCTAAAGGACAAAATATTTGCATTCCTGCCATGTAGCAAGTACCTGGGGCCAAGAAATAAAGATCCATTTTTCCTACCAGCACTCTTACGTGTCATGAATTTATAACCCCAAGTGCAGGAGCATTTAAAAATGTTTTTAAGATGTAATATTAAAAATGGCAGGATAAAATTTCTTAACCTTCTTCTGAGAACTATTTTCCATAGAGGGAGGTAGAATTGCATAAGTGCCCTTTCAAAATGATCTTTTCAATATATTTTTGAAAATTAAATATAAAATGAATAAGCCATATTGTAAGTCAATAAACCAAACCAGACTATAAATGAATAAAATAGTGATGATATACTTCTTGCTTGATAAAAGCACTTGTGCACAACACATACCAGGCATTCACCAACAGCCCAATAATGGACAGATTAGTGTGAGTTGTCAAATTAAGACAAATGTTGTATTTTACCCATCTCAGTCCCAGCAGCACTACTACTGTCTATGTGAATGTGAATAAGAAGAGCGTGAGAACATCAAATGCCAAAGTTTTGAGAAAACTTCAACTACTCATGAAAGCTTTGTTTGTAGGACAATGGGCATCCCAAATACCCATTCCCTTTATTATACATGAGAAGAAACGATATGTAATGAAAGGGGCTGAAATGACCAAGACAAACAAGCCTTGAAGGACCCTCTTGTTTCTTACCCTGTTGGAAGAGGCCTACTCTGCCTGACAGTGAGATTAGCAGATTACCATACATCATTCATCAAGTAACAACACATTGTTGACTCTTTCTACTGGCATGGTCAGCTGGAAGGACTGCACAAAATGTTCAGCACTCAAAGAATGAATAAGGTTATGGAGCAAATGAAAATATTGTCCCTTAAAATGATGGCAGATTTTCATTTTTGATGCCCACCTTAAAAATCTTAGGGCCTGGTTTTTAGTAGAGCTCAACATTCACATCTGCAACTGATGTCACTGGCAGCTATGAGTGCCGGGTCTGTATATCAGTAAGCCATGTGGTTTGGGCAAGTGAGCACAGGTTTAGGATTAGAACCCATATGGGTCTTGATTTCTTACTTTGGCTCTGTTAGTCACTCTGGGTGTGTCTACACAGCAAAGTTATTTTGGAATAATGGCTATTATTCCAAAATAACTATGCGAGGCGAGCGTCTAAACAGCAATTCCATTATTTTGAAATAACGGATGGCTTATTCTGACTTCTATAAACCTCATTCTATGAAGCATAATGCCTATTCTGAAATAGCTATTTCAAAATAAGGTATGTGTAGACACTCCACTGCTGCTATTTCGAAATGGTCCCCTCACCAGGGCCATTCTAAGTTATTCCTCCTGGGGCTCTAAATCAAGATAGCACGTCTACATGAGGGAAGCCTGCCTCAGACTAATTTTGAGGCTTCCCTGCAGTGTAGAAGTGCTATTTCAAAATAAGCTATTCCGGGATAACTATTCCGGAATAGCTTATTCCAAAATAACTGTGCAGTGTAAATGTAGCCTCTGTGACTTAAATCAAATTGCTTTGTCTTTTCTTACTTTGCCCATCTATAAAATATCCAATGCAGGATGTGAAAATAAATTATTTGTTAAGTACTCACATATTATATTGATGACGATCACTGTAAAGAAATCAATAATTCTGTATTGAACGTAGGTTCTGCACAGTAAAGGCGTAAATAGTATTTAATAAATGTATATATGAAAAGATTCAGTTTTAGATTACATCAAGGCAAAATTGTAAATCTTGTAGTTAATCATGCTTTACAGTTTCTAATACATTCTTAAATGAAGATGGCTTCTTTTTCCAGGCTATTGACTTTCAATTTTAAAGAGTAGGAGTCCAGCTTATAATATAAGCAAATTCAGATGAATAACTAATCCTTTGTTTCTTTATTTGGTTTTGAAGTACATGTATTTAGGATTATTAAATGAAATGTGCATGACTATTTGAAGTGGGCAAAAATGTTTGCAAAGAACATGAGAAAAATATTCCTAATGACAGCAAAAGGAAGAAATGTAATGCCACTATTCAGTTACCATTTCCTGCAAACATTAAATTTCTCTAGCATATCTACTATGTAACATACACCTCTTAAAATTCTTATAACATCAGCCATCCAGCAAAATTACCATGCAGCAAAATGGAAACATAATTTGTACTAGTTTTTATCTGTATCCTGTCATGATGTAAATTGTATTATTCTGAACAGTAAAATTTTGTGATAGCAGTATTCCATGAATCTGATACAAAGATTATTGAAGACAGGAGGTTTTCTTTTTCAGTGAATTCAATGTTTTTTGTTGGAAGTCCTATAAGGGTGGGAAGAGAAACTTTTCTGAAGACAGGATGATGTCAACACCTGTAATTTGGATTTGACACACGTAAGTTTAGAAAACAAGGATAATAGATGAGTAAAGTAATATAGCTCTGAGACTTTAAAAATAAAAAGATTTTACTGTACTCCAACAGATTGTGACAAATAATAAGACATAGGGTCCTAAGTACTACTGATATTGATGGATGGATCTTATCCCAAGAAAGTCTAGGGAGGGAAGAGTAGCAATAAGAATCTGTTATAACCATCCAACAAAGTTACACAAAAAGTTACAAGTATAGGAGTCATAGGTAGAGTGCATTTGCCCCATGAGAAAATTGCAATATCATATTAAGGGGCAATCAGTGTTTGCCACCCACTACCCTGTTTAGCTTTATGATCCAGGACAATTTTGGTGGTTTTTATATATAATTATAGCTGCCTACTTCACTACCTTTTGAACCAATTTTCTGCTTAATTAGCTCCAATTTTCATTGTCTGGCAGACAATTCAAAACTGTTGAGTGAGCGCCTTCTGGTCTGAAAACCTGTTAATATTTAATACTCCTCATTTTAATATCTTACTTTTCAAATGTTCACCTAATGATATAATGATTATTTCAAGGCTGATCATTTATTTTGATTTAACTCAACAAAGATGTATAGTGCTAATTCTTTAATATCGCCTTAGCTGGTAAAAGTAGTTCCATGACCCTCTATGATCATTCATTACTCCATTCATTTTACCACAGTATTATTTTACTGCAGAGATGGTGAACTTGAAACACACAGGCTGGATCTGGCCTCTGGCTTACTTTGATCTAGCCTGCCGTGAAACCCTGGGCTTCACCCCACAGCAGATCAAGCTGGCACTCACACTCTATCCTTGTGGCAAGTCTCTGAGCTATTCTGCCCCCTGCAGGGCTGGAACACACACTCTGCTGCAGGGGAAAGCCGTGAACCTTGGAAAACCTCCCTCCACAGTCGGGCTCATTTCACTGATTTGGGAACCTCAAGTTCAGTGACAGTCTCTCTTTTGTTTGTTTGTTTTATTTTGTTCTTTTTGCTTCTCACTTGTGTGTGGCATCAGACTGACCAAAATTGTTTCCCACTCCTGAGATACAGTCTCAGTGTCTGAACCCTTCCATTTCCTTTACATACTTTCATGGGTTCAGGGGAAGATGCAGGGATCAGCCTCTCAAGTATCAGCAGCAGAGGCACAGGGACATTGGGATGAAGATACATGCATCTATATCCCTGCAGCTCTGGTCCCAGTGCTTGGACGCCATTGAAACCACCTCATCATGGACTCCCCTGGTCATTTCTGCCCACTGCAAGTACAACTGAGAAACAACCGGAAGACAAAGCAGTTGCACAGCTAAATTGGAGAAAAGAATGTGTCCCACGAAATATTTATTACAGGTGATACAAACCAGAAAAACATGATGGCTGTGTCTACATTGGCACCCTTTTTCTCGAAAAGGATGCTATCGAGACAAGTCGAATTGCAAATGCTGGGGATTTAAATTTTCCCACGGCATTTGCATGAACATGGTTGCCGCTTTTTCGGCTCAGGCTTTGACGAAAGCACCAGTTTAGACGCAGCTCTTGCGAAAATAAAGTTTTTCTCGAAGATCCTCATTCCTCTTAAAATCAGGAATAAGGATCTTCCGAAAAGGCTTTATTTTCCGCAAGAGCCGCATCTAGACTGGCGCTTTTTCCGTCAAAGCCCGAGCCGGAAAAAGCGGCAGTTATAATTATAAAATGCCGCGGGAAAATTTAAATCCTCGCGTATTTGTAATTCGACTTGTCTCATTAGCATCCCTTTTCCGGAAAAGGGTGCCAATGTAGACACAGCCGATGAATATATTAGGCTGCCAGTAAAACAGTATCTTTACTTGCAAATTGAGAGGCAATACATGCAGAACCCTCCTAAAACATCATTTTACAGGGCCACTTTCAAATAGAAAAAGACATACCTTTGCAATAAACAAATGTATCAGCCAAATTCAATTCCATTTTCAGTTATGGTTGTATAAATCCAGAATTACTCCATTGACCCATAGCACTTTAACAGCTGAATTATGAGAGAAATTGTTATGATCTTGTTTACAAGCTAATGATAATAAATGAGCTATATCATAACATCTTAACCACATTGACGGCTTACTTTCAATTATAGTCACACCTTATGAGGCTTGATTCTTCCTTCACTTGGGGTAAGGAAAATTGAAAAAAGACTCCTGTGAAGACAAAAGTACTGTACTGCAGTATAACTAGTGTGGGGAAAGGATCAGGTCCATAGTATCTAAGCTATTTTCATAGTGAATGAACATACATTAAGCAGCTCTATTCTGATCCTCTAAAATATCCTGGACATCAAATAATATCATTTGCATACATGTAAAGCTTACAATTTGAACAGTAATAAGTACCAGTTAATTTGAATCCCAAATAATAATTTAAAAAAGGATTCAGTGTTCAGCTGCTGGAAACCCCTAATCCTTATATTATACATAACTAATTATTAGTTATGTAGCTAGGTGACTTAAAGATAATCTATCTCTCTAAAATATCCCAAATACTCATATTCTAATTTTATTTTAAGCAAAAATGCTTTCTGTTTAAAAAAAATGTTTGTAGTATGAAGGCCCAATTGTTATTATTTTGTTCCAGTTGCCTTTGTTAATCCAGAAATGGTAACAGTGTTGTTTACCAACCCAGTTATTCTAGGCTTCTCTTTCACCTCTTTCTTGGTAGCCTTCTTGTATAAAGCTCCAGTTCTGTGAAGAGAAGCAGGCAGGCTGGGCAGAGCCTCAATGAAGTTAGTGGAGTTCTGTGTCCTATTTGGTTCTCTTTGCCGCATCAGGGATTATGGGATTTATTCATTGTCCAAGAATTCAATGGAAAGGCAGCCTTTGTATTCTATACTAATTCATTCCTTCAATATTCTCCATAATAATTGAAATTAACAGAAAAAAAACTGGTTAGACACACAAAGCATTGTAAAAATAAAGCTCAGTTAATCACTTTGTTGCTGCTTAAAATACATAAGCAAATAAATGATAAAGTATTGCATGTTGTATCCCACCTACTGGGTATATCACCTTTGAAATACCGATATTAAAATGGAAAATCAACCCTGAAAAGAATACCATCACAATCCACTGACACAATGAAGTTACAGAGGAGCCCAGTAATGAAGGGGTTAATCCTACAGCAATTGCCACAGATTTAAAACAGTGTGTCATAAAATACCATATCACAAGTGCCTTATTTAAAAGACAGAAGGCCTGACTCTGCTATGCAAGCAGTATACATGAGTCCTACTGAAGTCCAAAGCAAGGGACAGAGATTGAAGGAAGACAAAAAGAAGTAAGACCTCATTCCTGGTAGTCAGCTTGTGTCAACAGAAACTGAAAAATACATTTCATCTCACAGAAATTTAAAACAATAATTATCTGGGGAAGTTGTTCTTCTCCTAATTTAAGGCTTTTAATTCCCATGGAAATACTGGCCAAGTCAATATTTAGAGAGAATGAGCTTTTGCCATTTTTCTCCCTTTATGGTTGACTTTCTGTTCCCCTGAGTTGAATTAGATTTTCCTGGAGTTCATAAAATGACACAAACAACCTGAATACTTTCTAATTTATAGTTGGCAATATTTTCCTCTTTTTATTTAATGAAAAACAAACATTCACCTGTGAATCAGCATGAGTGGAATAACCCTAAAAACTAGCTCTCTACAAGCTCAAACCAGGCAATGAATCACATTTCCCTTTTTTCGTCAGTAAAATATACCAAAAATAATGTATTCAACAGTATTTCTTCACATATTTGCATTCATAACCACAGCAATATTTCCATTATACAATCCTCAACAGATAGAAGGTGGACTGGAAAATATAAAGTACCACATCTAATACCTGAATATAAAAAAGTCAAATGAGACTATTCCTGTTTGGTAAAAGAGGGAAAGTTGTTGACAATTATGAAAAAAATCCTATGTTGAGGGCCAGAACAACAACTGGCATAAATGGACATAACTACAGTTGATCTAGCTCATTCTGCCTGTTATCAGGAATTGGAAATGTACCTTTACATAATAAGAAATATACACCATATATTCAAATCTAGTCAGCCTCAGTAATAAAAATAGAAACTCAGATTAATAGCCAGCATTGCAAGAATTTGGTCATATGGGAAAAATTTTTCTCCAAGTGGACGTAAGAAAACCCCAGATTTTGAGCAGCAAAAAGCATGCTCCTGAATGCATTGCATAAGAGTACATATCAAAAAATCATAGAAGATTAGGTTTGGAAGGGACCTCAGAAGGTCATCTAGTCCTACCCCCGACTTCTGCTCAAAGCAGGACCAACCCCAGCTAAATAAAAATTCACTGCAACTAAACTAATTCACTGCAATTAACCATCTACTCCTTTTATTTATAGTGACTTCTTGTAAAATGGAGTTTGTTAATACTTCTTGGGTCAGAATTCCAAACAGAGAATGCAGTAATTTTGCATAAAAAGAGGCTCCTATATATATTTTAAATATACTTGCTCACCTTTCAGGAGTATCTTTTGCTACTGCTTTATTCATTTAGATCCTAATTTCTGTGATTGCCTATTAAGATATCTTTCTACTACAAGAAGTTTATCCTTCTTAGCTATAGCTTAATCTTTTCAATTTGCCCTTGTAGTTGATGCCCTCTAATCTAATAGCTTGTTCTTCTCTGGTTCTTCTGAATTTATACTTTGAGGTAAATCGTGCAAAACATGACACATTGGGCTAGATTCTCAGTTGATGTAAGTCAGCATAGCCACACTGAATTCAATGCAGTGACTTTGATTTACACCAGCTGAGTAGCTTGCCCAGTATTCCAGATATTTTCTTACCATGAATTTATAAAACTCCCTTTGCTTCGCATAATATTCTTTTTTATGCATTTTTTTGGCAAAAATTGGACACTGTATTCCCATGTTCGTGTTATTGTGAAGGTGACCAATTATATAGTGGTACAGACTGATGCTCCATAACCCATACAACCCAAGTCCAGCAACACCCCTGGTCCTGCGTCATTATGGTAACTCTCTGGGGCCAGAAGCATTGCCAGACTAGGGCAGGCAAAGTGCGGATTCCCAGGCTGCAGTGGGGCCACTGGGGAGAGCCCGTGGTGGCAGCAGAGCCACCAGGCAGAGTATGAAGTCCCTACTCTCTGGTGGCAGTAGAGCAGCAGGGATGGGGAAGAAGCAGAGTCCACCCATGGGGAGAGCAGAGCCCCAGGTGGCAGCAGGGCAGCCAGGAGGAAAAATGGAGACCCTGGTGCATTGATCTTCCCTGGCCCAGCAAATTCCTTTGCCCGGGACCAGCCAGGTCTTGAGGGTGCTGGACCAGGGAGGTTCAGCTTATAATAAGAACTAGAGAATAAAGGCAACAAACTCAATTAAT
This sequence comes from Rafetus swinhoei, assembly GCA_019425775.1. NCBI lineage: Eukaryota > Metazoa > Chordata > Testudines > Trionychidae > Rafetus > Rafetus swinhoei. The sequence continues at coordinate 66,619,147 of CM033427.1, forward strand.
GAAGAGTCTTTAAACTCTAATATCTTTACATGAAACTTTTCTCACATAATTAAAATAATGAATAAGTTTGATCAGAACATGCTGGAGAATGAAGACATCGATACAGTGATGTAATGAAAATGTCAAGGTGCCACCTTATTAAACACGGTAAATAGATGGTAAAAAATTCCTCTCCCACCCCCACCACCCAAAAAAAAATCTACCAGGTATTAATTGGGTCCGGTGCAGGGTTAACTGGCATTAATCTTTAATAAATGAGAGTAAGCACTCCCTAGCCTCATCCTCTCTAATTGATGACAGAATTGAATACAGAAGATTCAGTCTCTCTACACTCATGAAAGAGACTAAATATAGATGAGTCAGTATGGAACCACGTTCTAACATTATGTTAGGGGCACTAGATTTGCTTCTGGATATCTATCTTTTAGATAAAATGGAAAACCAAAATCCTAGTATTTTTTTTCAAGTAATATCTTAGTCCTACTGTTCTGGAAGCTAATTCCATTGTATAATTGCATTCTTTGTCTCCTCCTTCCCCCCTCCACCTCCAAATTCTTCCCATGTTTTCAATTGTATGTGGTATTCCTCACTTTCTGTGCAGAATTGTGCAGTATTAGTGTGCAGTATGTTCAGCCATATGTGTAGAGGGTGGGTGGATATTTCAGTCCAAAAGTGGCTGTACTTTTCTGGTGAGTTGAATGTTAATCTTAAATATATTCATAGATTTTGAAGATGGAAAGGATCATTGTGATCATAGTCTGACCTCCTGAATCGCACTGGCCATAGAACACATCCAATGATTCTTGGATCAAGTCCAGAATTTCTGACTAAGAAAGAACACATCTTTTAGAAAGACATTTCAACTTGATTTAAAGCTTTTGAAGGGGGAAAAATTACCACATCCCTAAGTTAATTACTCTGTTATAAATGTGTGCCTTATTTCTAGTCTGAATCTATCTTGTTTCATCTTACTGCAATTGGAATTTAGTATGCTTTTTTCTTCTGGATTAAAGAACACTCTTCACAATCATCTCCTTTTGTAGGTACTTAGAGATGATGATCAAGTAACATCTTAACTTTCTCTTGTATAAACTAAATGGATTGAGCTTGTACTTCTTAATAGGTCTTGAGTATTATTTCTTCAAATATATTCTTTCAAAAAAGAAATCATTTGAAGCTAAGATCAGAAAAGACCACCCACACTCAAATCACATATGGCATGCTTGGTGTGGTAAAAAAGCTCAAAGTTAAATAGTTGAAACTTTCACAGTTGCAAACAAACATTTTTCAGGATTGTGGCTCTTACCTTGACATTTTGCTGATAACGCAAACTGATGAATGATGACTTTGGCAGGCTCCTATTAATAGATGTATCCCCCTTTAGCAACCTCATGTCCAGAAAAGCAAGTGAGTCAACATGGAATTTTCAGCATTTCATAAGACAAAACAAAGGAATAAATAGTCTCATGAAGAAAATTAAAAGATCTATCTCTACTGATCTGAAATAATGAAACATAATCTTATTTTAGTCATGTTTTTTTTGAAGCACAAGATTATTATTTTGTTTTAATCTGAGTCTGACAGAGATACATGATGCATTAAACAAACAAACAAACCACCTACTCATACTGCATCTGAAATGTATTTGTAGCATCTTCAAATATCTACATTTTTGTTGATACCAGTAGTACAGAAATAAGAATAGTAGGATTTACTTTCTTTCTTTTCGTGTAACCTGATTTAAACATTATAAAACCCAGAGGACTTCTCCCCTATTGTTAGTCCTTGAATAGTTTTATTGGGGTTAAGGATTAATTAATAAAATTGATACTTGTTTGTGCAAAGGTGGTATATCAATAAAGAACACTGAGTTATGCCATTTTTATGACAAAACTTTATGGCACAACACAAAAAAATGCACAAGATTTAATGCCAGTTCTCAAATTGTAGATTAGGACTGTCAATTAAGGGAGGATGGAAGGTGCAGGGTGAGAATCAACAACACTTTACCGCGGTACTTCTTGGACTAGGTTTCACAGGGAGCTCTTCATGAAAATGATGCTTTACTGTTGGTCAAAGGATTAACCAGCGACAGGAGAAGGGCAAGAAGCAATACCATTAGGGTGTGTATTGTCTTCTTACTTTAAATAACACACAAAAGGAATCCTGGAAAGTTAATACACACAGAAGTCATGTGAGTTCTGAAACTTTTTTTTAAGGTACAGGCCAGTTGTAGATCCCTTTTCAGTACTGTTTCAGTACATGAATTTCCCTGGGGAAAGTAGGGTTTGCGGGTTTGGTGACTGTCCTCAGAGCAAACATGTTGGCATAGAGGATAAGTTATCTTCGTCTAACCAAATATAAAATGAGAGATTAAGGATCTGGATATGTAACACTAGGAAAACCACCATAAAAATCATTAGTAGTTTGTGGCTACTCTAGTCCTCTGATGATGTTTCTATTATGATCTAAGACAGCATGTCATGCTTTGATAGGCTATGTGACCAAGTCAATTAATGGACTGGCCAGAAGAACATTGGAGATTCCATCAGTAGCATCTGTTGCTGAATGAATTATCCTTATTTTTCATCATGTAGATCATTATTCTCATAGGCTGTCAACAGAGGGATGCAAATCAAGCACATCAAAATTGCTAATGAAGCAGGGATTTAAATATCCCACGCCTCATTAGAATAAACATGGCCACCGCTTTTTTTCGAAACAGAGTTTTTTCGAAAAAAAATGGCAATCTTGATGCAGATCTGTTGATAATAAACCCTTTTTCGACAGATCCTGTATTCCTCAAAAAATGATGTTTACAGGATCTGACAAAAAAGGGCTTATTTTTGACAGATCCATGTCTAGACTGCCTTTTTTTTTTTTTTTAAACTCCGTTTTGAAAAAAAGCAGCGACCATGTTTATGCTAATGAGGTGCGGGATATTTAAATGCATGCTTCATTAGCAATTTTGATGTGCCTAATCTACATCTCTCTGTCGACAGAGAGGTGTAGTTTAGACATACTGAACAAACTTGCAACCGATGTACTATTCTTTTTTATCTTTGTCAGTGACCATTTAGTAATATTCAGGCTATTTACTTCTGATAGCCACTATATGCCATACGATATAATTTTAGATTATGTCATTTATATTTCAGATGCCAGATTTGGAGGCCAATCACCATAGATTGTACAAATTCATAATATAGGCATGCTATACTGGCTTCCTCCAGCTTTATTTCCCTGGTATGCTCTGCTGGGGCCTGCTAGGCCTCTCGAAGTTTATCCCTCCATCAATGGTGGGGGGGGAGGGGGGAGAGAGCAGGGCAAAGGGGTAATAGCGATTGAGATACCAAAATGAAATTCTGCTCAGTATAGATTGTGAAGATTTTCAAATGTGAGTCTTTCTTACATGTTTTGATTGGCAGCGAAATAGTTAACATTGCTGACATTTTAATGGCCTATTGAGTTAACACAATTTATTGATTAACAGGAGATCACACCTCTCAGAGAAAATATCACTGCAGGGGTCAGGTTTTAAGAGTTTTCCTCACGTAAAGGTTGGGATCTTAATTAAAAAAGAAAGCTTAGTTTCTAGAGCACAAATTGGCATTCAATGGGAAGTGATACATGAAGTCTTGTTTGAGTTGAGGGCTAATGCCAAGTGTACAGGGCAGTCAGTCTCGTCTTAACAAGTCGTCCTAAAAATCTTCAAATGAAACAGCTGTGAAAACACCTAATTCTTGACTTGCTTACTGCTCCACTAGTAGGCTTTTCTGTTTTTATTTTATCAACTGTGCCCTTGTTCAAGACAGGATATTCTGATTCCTACCTACATGAATGATCACATACTAACTTTTTAGGATGGGCCTTCTCTATGCCTCCTAACTTTGTCTCTTACTGTAACATGAAGAGTAAAGGAAGTTAAGATTGTAGTTATCACTACATTCTCTTCGCACAGGATTTGCAGGCTTCAGCTCCACTGATTTGCAGAGTCACCTGGACCAATCTAAGTCTCAAACCTTTGTCCTTTATAAAGATATATACTGTTAATAAATGGACCAGCTTCAATTTGCACTTTTATTACAAGCTAACATTGTGCCAAAAAATCTTTTCTAGGAAACAGAACAAGATTAGGTTACAGAAATATAAATCAATTTATACTCATGACCTACCCTGAAATTTGAACCCAATCTCCAGAGGTGAAAGGCTTACAGTTTTATTAATCAATATCAAATTTCATGCACAATGTTATTATGGAGACACCAGTGATTGTGTGATAAGTTGAGCTTTGTACTTATAGCAGAGATACAACTTCTCTTATGTTAAAAAAAAACAGTTTATGGTCCAAAAATGGCATGTACTCTTTGAATTTAGAATGAAGTTTCTGATATTTTACAAATAATTCCACTGCTAAATCCAGGAATTATAGTTAATTCTTAAAAAGTGTCTATTTTGAGATTTCTCTTATGGTCATCAGTAATTTTGTTTGAGATAACACAGATTCCTTAAGAATTATACATACTTAAACTTCATGTATAGGTTACATTTAGAGCTGAGGAAGAAATGGTTTTCCTATCCCTTAAGAATGTTTGAGATTTCAGAGGTTTCTCCTGTGCCAGGCAGGGATGAAAAGTTCAAATGAAAAAATATTCATGAATTGAAAATTTTGAAAAAAAAAATCAGATTGGATTGATTGAAATATTTTATTTTGATAATTTCAAACTCTTTTATTTTACTATTTACCTTATTTTTACCTTAAATTAGCGTAAATTTGAGGCAAGAAGTTATTTTGGAAAATATTGAAATAGGAGTTTTGGATAATTTCAAGACCTTTTATTCTTATTTTTTTAAAATGGGAAATTTGTTGAAAGCAACCCTACCCCATGAACAATTTCATTTTGAATGAACTATCAATTTTTTTTTATTTCCAACCAAAAAAATCACTGAAAATACAGCAATTCTAGTGACATTTATACATGTAATAAAGGGGTTTTGGGACATTATTTTTCATAACTGAAAGTCTGTCTTTCGGTAGAGGCAAAAGAATAATATTTAACAGTAGAGAAGTCAACAAAGAGCTTTCAGCATGGCTATCATTTCTCACTGAGGACAGTTGGGACCAGGCCACAGGCAGCTATTAGGTCAATTTATGCCCTTCTCAAATTGGTTAGTTTTTATTCTTCTGATTGGGACCTAGGCCATGGAGTACCTCTTCACTCTGTTCTTCTCTGCCTCGTGACATTATAGTGGCCACCATATTCACAAAACGCACCTTAGATTCACTCTCATTGTGTCATATAGGAAGCAATAGACATTTAGAAACAGAGCATGTTAACAGAAGACCACTTTGTACTCAGTCACCTTGTGAGCAAAGAGAGACAGTGGTCATTTTGAAGGAAAATTTTTCAGTCTCTGTGATGAAGAACATTTTTAACTTCTGCTGATGGATTGGTTTTCAGTTGTGAAAAATAATGCACCAACTGACCTTTATTCTTAAACATTCCTTTTGAAAACTACTTGTTGCACAATATCTACTCAATTGAAAGAGCAGGAAGAATGTGGAACAGCTCTGGAGGGGGCGGGGGTGTGCAGGAAAATAAAAGAACCCAGGAAGGAAGAGAGACACAAGCATGTTTGTGAGTCTGTACGTGCACAGTATCAGAGAGGTAGCCATATTAGTCTGAATCTGCAAAAGTGACGAGGAGTCCTGTGGTACCTTATAGATTAACAGATTTATTGGAGCATAAGCTTTCGTGGGCAAAGACCCATCATCAACCTCAGCCTGAACCGGTGTACACAAGAGATCCACTTCCTGGACACTACGGTGCAAATAAGTGATGGTCACATAAACACTACCCTATACCGAAAACCTACTGACCACTATGCTTACCTTCATGCCTCCAGCTTCCATCCCAGACACACCACACAATCCATTGTCTACAGCCAAGCACGAAGGTACAACCGCATTTGCTCCAACCCCTCAGACAGAGACCAACACCTACAAGATCTTCACCAAGCATTCCTGAAACTACAATACCTGCCTGAGGAAGTGAGGAAACAGATTAACAGAGCCAGACGTGTACCCAGAAGCCTCCTACTACAAGACAAGCCCAACAAAGAAACCAACAGAACACCACTGGCCATCTCCTACAGTCCTCAGCTAAAACCTCTCCAACGCATCATCAGTGATCTACAACCCATCCTGGACAATGATCCCTCACTTTCACAGGGCTTGTGAGGCAGGCCAGTCCTTGCCCACAGACAACCCACCAAATTCTCACCAGCAAATTCTCACCAGCAACTATACACCACAGCACAGTAACTCTAAGTCAGGAACCAATCCATGCAATAAACCTCGGTGCCAACTCTGCCCACATATCTACACCAGCGACATCATCATAGGACCTAACTAGATGAGCCACACCATCACGGGTTCATTCACCTGCACATCTACCAATGTAATATACGCCATCATGTGCCAGCAATGCCCCCTCTGCTATATACATCGGCCAAACTGGACAGTCCCTACGTAAAAGAATAAATGGACACAAATCAGATATCAGGAGTGGTAATATACAAAAACCTGTAGGAGAACACTTCAATCTCCCTGGACATACAGTAGCAGAATTAAAGGTAGACATCCTGCAACAAAAAATCTTCAAGAACAGACTTCAAAGAGAAACTGCTGAGCTACAGTTCATCTGCAAATTTGACACCATCAGTTTAGGATTAAACAAAGACTGTGAATGGCTAGCCAACTACAAAAGCAGTTTCTCCTCTCTTGGTGTTCACACCTCCACATCAGCTGCCAGAAGTGGGCCTCATCCTCCCTGACTGACTTGACCTCGTTATCTCTAGCCTTACTCTTGATTGGTACTCTTTTCTTATGCCTGTATATTTATACCTGCCTCTGGAATTTCCACTACATGCATGTGACGAAGTGCGTCTTTGCCCACCAAAGCTTATGCTCCAATAAATCTGTTAGTCTATAAGGTGCCACAGAACTCCTCGTTGCTTGTACATGCACAGTGATGTTTAGGGAATTCAGATGGGATGAAAAACCTGAGAACATTATCAGAGGAAAAAATTAAAAAGTGTTTTAAAAAATTAGTTCAAGTTAATCTCGATCCACAAAAAATTAAAATATCTTAATCACATTCTGATTGTTACTACATACCAGCATTAAGATTGTTTGTATTCCTTAAATGTGTATTTCCACTCCTTAAAAGGGTTGGATTTTTTTTTTTTTTTAGTTTGACCTTAACTTTGCATTTTTTAAGTTTATAAGATTTGGGACAGTTACAACTTCCTTGTAATATAATTCTACCCTAAATTACCGATGTGTGCTCAAGCTAACTCCAGTCTAACCTAAATTCATAATTTTTGTTTAGGAATGTATGTGTGTATGTAAGTATAACATATATGCACAGCTACTTTAGTAGTCACTACCAATTTATAAAGAACTTTATTCACATTTAATTTTATACTCAGCCTACACACTGTGTGACTTTGAATGTTAAATATATTCATTTTTAATTTAAAAGTTTTTGTTGATCTGATACCTGACTAGAAAAATATAGAAAAAATATATTAGAAATGCACCATGTTACATTATAAACAGATGCAGATTGGACAGTAGAGCACAGTGGATGTAAAAAGTGACACATAAACCATAGTGTAAGGGTAAGACGCCTTTTCAGAATGAAGGAAAAACACACAGAAAGTGGCATGGGGCCCTGTTGAAGGAACACAGTTCCCTTTCAGTGAGCTTTTGCCTAATGATGCTGCTTTTTTAAACATCAACAATGTATTAATCACAGCAAAGAGTACAGATTCCACATCAAGTCTGCTGGCTCCTCTCCCGTGAATTCACATAAAGGATGTTCCTCTCATCCAAGTAATTCCAAAGGTGACAAATATTACAGATGCCGAATTTATGGGAATGCTTGCTCCCTGTTTATTAACTCATCCATCTTGTGAGAAATAAAGGGACCAAACGGAGAGACAAGTGGGCTTTTCTTACCCTGTCAGCTCAATGATGTCTTAAAAGTAATCAATATCTATAATTACAAAACCCTGCCAGGGTATTTTAACTCTTTAGTGGCCCTTCTTTGTGTCCCACTTCCATATACGATAGGATGAGCAGACCCACAAACTAATTAGAAAGACTAAAGTTTTAATTACTTCATTGCTGCTTTTCATTCATTTGTCAAATCTTACTAAAATCAGCTGCTCCATAATGGTAGGAAGATATTTTTTAATTTAATAAATATATAAATCTGTCATTTAGAGAAATTGTGGGTGAGATGAGTGTGAAAGATGCAAAAGTACTCAAGAATAAAGGTTTTCTCTCCTGTATTTAAGAGGTTTTGTGTGTGTGTCTTATTACTAACTAAAAAATGCATATTTTTTAAAGTAGAAACAAATGCATTTTAAGTAGAAATAAATACCTTTTTCATCAGAATAACACACAAAATCAATATTTTTCATGAGAAAGTAGCTATTTTGTAGCCATCTGGCATAAAAAGGAATTTGGATTAATGTGTAAAATTGCTTAAAAGCACCAAAAATGTTCACGCAAAATGCTGTGAAACAAAAACAGTGCCTTCTTTGTAGCTGTAGGACAATGGCAGCTTCGTAAGCCCTTTACAATGAAAATAAAGACCAGCAAGGAACACATGTTTAATTTATTCATATTGTACTATATTTCTAGAAGTGTTTATACTTTTAAGCAGTTGCCTTGAAAAATTCTATGCACATGATCTCTACCACCCATCCCCCACTCATTTATGTCATCTTATTAAGAGCAGTCTTAGCTTAACTGCTAAACTGCATGGAAAAGAATCCAAGCTCACATTGAAAATCCCATTGAAAATCCATAATAAAAGTTAACTCAGCAAGCTGCATGAAGTACACATGCATTTTGTCTGAATAAATGCCAAGTAAGACTATATTGAAATAAACTGTTGCAGATGGTATACCACACAGACTAGAATTTGGAATTATATAACATTTCCGTTCTATTTAACAATGCCTACACTCTGGGTCACTCTCTACAATTATTTTTTTTAAGACTCGATAACTAATGTCTAGCTGCAAAAAGGAATACTTTATATTTAAATTATTAATATAAAATAATATCGTATTTTCATGATCGTGCCATAGTAGTTATTCAGATTGATATAATACATCACCATATTTTTTCCAGTTAGTTACTGAGGAACACTGTATATTCTCATAGCTATTCCAAATCCAGGACATTTAACACTGATATGTTTATGCAGAATATGCAATTATTCCATATTATGAATGTTTCAGATGTCAGAAAAATACAAGTATCTTCATGTGAAATAATAAGCATGACATTTAGACGTTGTTTTTAGATAACTGGTATTTATATAGCCTGTAATTTTACAAAAACTAGAAAAAAACAAATGGAATCACTTTATATATAATCATAATGTTTTATAACTTAAAATAAACATGTCAGGTGAGCCAAGATAGCTGACGTTATTATCCCTAAAGACTTTTGATCATGTTGTCATACCTAATCAGCTCAACAGCATACATTTTGAAGAAGTTATTCTCATTATCTAGTATATATGTTTTTCAGAACTAGCTAGTGATACCAATTGAGGACTTCCAACCAAAGAACAAAGACAGGCAGTTATTATTAGAAAGACTAAGAATTGATGCATATCCTATGACCATGGATATGGCATGGTACCAACATGTCACTCATGCATTCTGCCACTCAAAACTTCTTTATTACAGATTACTAGCCCAGTGAGACTGGAATATTTATTGGATTTTTTATGCAGTCTTGTTGTGAGTTGAATACTCATTTTATATTGAATAATCTTTTCAGAGGCAATACTGGGCATGGGTGAAATCTGCTGTTAAGGTGCTTGTTGTCATATCTCTATGCATAATCAAACAATCCTGTGACTTGAAGAATATAATTGTTTGTATCTTGCTATGAGCCTTCCCAGATTTGATAACTTTTCCTTAACTTCCCTGAAGCTTCAGATCGCAATAATTTCAAGCACCATTTATTTTACTAACATTGGTAGATTTTAAAATATTTTTTAAAAAATCTTTTGCTGCTCTCATATAAAATAAGAGGGCCTTATTCATACATTAATGTATATGGGACCTAATTCTTATTCATGCTAAGGCTTTTTACACAGGTCTGGCTAGTTTAAAGGTTTACTACAGATAATATTTTCCATTTTCTGTCTCCCATCTTAATGTCTCGAAACACTGTAAATGCATTAATTCATTAATACTTCTAACACACCTTGGCTACATCTAGACTACATTCCTTTTTTGGTAAAGGGATGTAAATTAGGCATGTCAATATTGCAAATGAAGCCGGGATTTGAATTTCCCGTGCTTCCTTTGCATAATGGCAGCTGCCGCTTTTTTCGATGGGGCATTTTTTGAGGAGTAAAGGACCTTTTGAAACGGGGCATTTCTGTTGAAAATGTCCTGTCTAAAATGCTGGGGTTTTTGTGAAAAAGCCCCGTTTTGGAAAAAAGCGGCAGCCGCCATTATGCAAATGAAGCACCGGAAATTCAAATCTTGGCTTCATTTGCAATATCGACTGAAAAAAGGATGTAGTCTAGACACGGCCCTTGTGAGGTAAGTAAGCAGTATTATATCTATTTTATACATGAGGCAACTGAGGCACAGAGAGGAGCGATAGACAACATTTCAAAACTGACCTCTGATTTTGGGTGTATCAAACTTTTGGTTGACAAACGTGACACAGGTAGCAATGTCAAAGTTGAGCACACAAAATTAAAAGCCACTTTAAAAAAAATATTCTTTGTAAATCGAGGTTTACAGGGTCTTGTGAAAAAGGGGTTTTCCCAACACTTGGCCCCATCTACACGGGGCCAAATAGCGGCAAAACCTCTTTGGCAAAAAGAATCAGAAGAAGATATGCAACTACGAGTGCGATTTGCATATCTTCTTCTGAAAACCCCCCCCGGCAGTGTAGCACTAGCTTTAAAGCCCGCCATGACTCAGAAAATAGCCACTGCTGATCAGGGAAGAGGGTGTGCCCAGGCACCTTTGCCTGCAGCACCCTATGGAGGCTCATTATAACATGAGCAGAAAATCTTAAGTCTCTGGCCCGCCTTAGGAGGAATCCTTTGAGTACAGAGGATTTAGCTCACACAGGGAGATGCGATTTGCCCATTCCTGCACCAGCATGTATGTATTTAGTCAATAGCATCTGAAAAACAAAGCTGGAGACACCATGAAAGCAAGTTTTTGCATGATTTCTGGAATATATTTCTTAGAGTCAGGCCAAAAATCCCATGTAGATATACAGTCTCTTTTCATGGTGCTTTAGTACTCCCAGGGTATGTCTACACTAGCTCATTAATTCGAGCTAGGTAGGCAAATCAGCAACCGGAGTTGCAAATGAAGCCCGGGATTTAAATATCCGGGCTTTATTTGCATGTTCAGCCTGTCTGGCCGCCATTTTTAATCTTAGTTGAGCAGACTGCCCGGCTTACAGCGGCAGTTTAAAGTTAATCGAACTAAGTCCTTAGTTCGGATTAACTCTTACTCCTCGTGGAATGAGGTGTAACAGTTAATCCGAACTAAGGACTTAGTTCAGATTAACTTTAAACTGCCGCGTAGTCAGCGGGCAGTTCGCTCAACTAAGGATTTAAAAATGGCAGCCAGACGAACATGCAAATAAAGCCCGGGATATTTAAATCCCGGGCTTCATTTGCAACTCCGGTTGCCTGATTTGCCTACCTAGCTCGAATTAACGAGCTAATGTAGACATACCCCCACTTCCAGACCTAACCAGTACCAAAAATGCTTACGTTAACTAAATGAGGATGTGCGTCAAATGCATACCAGTATGTGTGTGTGTGTGTGTGAACTAAACACATAAAGGTTGAGTTTGGTTTTCTGTATGAATTTTGGATGAAGATTTCGTCAGTTGTTATTTCAGATAGATTGTAATATTTTGCATTACATAATAAAAGATTCTTGTTTTATCTTTGGCAAACCAAGTATGATTATGAAAGATCTTCATATACACTAGTATTATATTGTGCACTTAACATTGTGAATACTGGTACAACATGAACTGACAGGTAACTGCAGCCAGGATTAAAACTAATTGCTACTGTCTTTTTGCCATCATTGAAGGCAGCCCAGCTGAACAATCTGCATAGAGACTCATTAGCATGTGGAATGCTGACATCCAAGCTGTGCGGAATCCCATGAAACAGAAAACTTTGGCCAAGGTGAGGAAAATCTCTGTGCAAAACATCTATAAAAGCACAGTTACATATATTACTTCTCATGACATAAGGAGATATACAGCACCAAGAAAGACAATTGTGGTGTCAGAACTACATTTTCTAGGCTGCTTACTTTGATCTCTGTATGGTGATTAGATCCAAAAGACCAGAGCCATGTAACCGTGTACAGAAGAATGGTTAACATTGTGATATGAAGTTTGCAGATTCAGGTAAATAAAAATTGGTTCTGCTTGAGCATAGGGAGGTATTTTTACAGTTACTCACACCATTACATCTATATGTGTATTAGTTTTGGGCCTCTTGCTGACAATAATTATAGGTCCACTACTTCAGTTAGTGGGCATGCTGCAGGGCTCAGCTTGTCTCAAAATTAGGCTATATATTTTATCAACATATGTGTAGACTATGATCAAGGTACATCTTATTTTTTGTTTATTATGCTACATTGACTCTGCTCCTTAGGTCTGTCACTTAAAAAAAAGCTACAAAAATGATTCCAGATCTGATAAATCAGCCTTAAATTTCCCATGTTTCAACATATTTTTGAAGTGAGGATGCCAAGGATAAAATCCTTATCTCAGTGAAGTCAAGAGGAGTAGTGTCACTGACTTCAGTGGAACTGTGATTTCACAAAATGGACCTAGTGTTTTAACACAGGTTGAACCTCTCTAGTCTAGCATCTTAAGGGTCTGACCCTGTACCGAACCAGAGAATTTGCCAAACCACGGGAGGTCAATATTCTCTAGCAACATTACCAACACTTCCACTGCTTACTGGGCTCTGAGAAAACATTTAGGGGTAAATTAGAGCAAAATAACAGCATAGGAGCCTTAGAGACAGGACTGGTAACAAACATTATGGGGCTGCAGGAAACTTGGCCATACCCATGATAAGTGGACATCTGGCTAACAAAAATCATGCTGGATGGCAGATGTTGTTGGACCAGAGAATGCCAGATTAGAGAGTTTCAACCAGTAGTAATTTTACTAATATTGTGTAGAGAGATAATACCACCTCTATATTCCTTCTTGATGGTTCCCTGATTATGCATCTGAGATTCTTAGCCATGGCACTGATTGGGAGCTAATGTTTTTTTGGTTCTCCACCACAATTCCAAAGTTTTTTTCCAGTCACTGCTTTCTAGAACATGGTACACCACTGTGCAAGTATGACTGCATCCTTTTTATTTACTTGTTGTTATTATTCTAATCTTAATTAATTTACTTCACGGTTTCTAAACCCAGTTAATGCAGTATATACTCTGAATTAAAATAGAGCTGGTCAAACTATTTTTCAAAAATACACTCACACATTTTTCACCTGTCATTGTGGATAGTTCCTCCCTTTTTATCAGCTCTATTGTAAGCCTTTTTGGTCGGGGTCATATTTCTTGGTATAGATGTGAGCAGCATCTAGCGCAATGGGAGTTGATTCTTCATTGGACAATTCAAATATTAAATACGAATAATATGAAAACAGATATGGTAGAAGGGTTTTGAGAGCTAGTAGCAGCAGGGCCAAAAGCCTTGCTAGGCCCTTGGGCAAGGCAGAAAGGGGTCTATTCCGCTGAGGTCTTAGGCAGAAGGGGAAGGACTGGGGCTAGCTTCCCCCAGGCAGTCTCAGCACCACCTGGAGCATGTTGCATAGAGGTCCAGCAGCAATTTAAAAGGCCCGGGGCTCTGTCTGCTGCTGTTGCCAAAGTAGCAGTGACCTGGAGACCCAGGCCTTTTAGAATCACCAAGTCCTGAGGCAGTTGCCCTCTTACCCCGCACCCCCACTGTTGGTGGGTCTGGCTGGTCTTATGGAACAAAACCAAGATTCTGAGGTAACTATCTATAGGGAAACATAGACAGCCCCTTGTTGACTAAACCACACTATGTCTGCTTTACCCAAAGTATTAATGTCTAACAAAGCTAAACTCAGGCCTGTCTCAAGTCTCGTGCACGTAACATGCAGGCAAGGCTGGGGCTTTGAGAGGCAGGAATGTTTTTGCACAATCATGCATGTCCAGCATAGTACAGTGTGATCTTGCTGAGAAAACTGGGAGTAGAGTGGAACTGGTATATTTCATTTCTGATAAGCAAAAAGCAAGAGACAGCCATAGAATTGTTAACTAAGCATAGTTTCACAACATCCCAAGTAGCAAAATGTACCCCAAATAAAAGTATAAAAGTGTCATACACAATATATAATTAATTGGCAGATATTATTAGTGTGACCATGTCTCACTTTGCTATGAAATGGGCTTAGTAAGAAGAACTAATGGGAGGTAGTGAGCAGGATTAACCCACAGGTCCTGCTCATTGTAATTAGAAGTAAAAAACACTTCAGACCGGCTTGGGAAGTGCAAGGCGTCCCGAAGTATGGGAGTCAAAGGAATCATGAACGTCCTGCCTGGTACTGTAGGTGGCATATGGGTGACATGTAAGTGAACTAGGCTTAATTATTGTAATATAGTAAGTCTTCTATTAATTGCTTTTGTGTTGTTTTGGGTTGTACTAATTGTTTTAAAAATTTACAGTATTTAAGGTTTAAATTGTGTAGTAATTGTTTTTAAGGCTTGTAAAACCGAAACAACTATATTAACTGCTTAAAGCTTGCAATAAATAAGAAAGTGAGTAAGTCTGTCTGGAGTGTCCTGGTTTCCCTCAGATCTAAAATAAATCGAACCACACAACAGTATCATACACATTTTTTTGTTTTTATTTATTAAATGTTTTTTTTCATTCTAGGAATATTTGTGTCAAATGTAAATATATAGCAAATTGGTTAGCTCCAATTTTGAACTTTTTTTACTTGTTCACAGCTTAGCAACAAGTTTAATTAAAGCAAAAACATTAGAATTTTAATTTGTCATCAATTCACACTCTTTGGTTTTTATTTTGAAGCAGAAAGCTGATGAACATGAGAGATTTAAAACTTTAGGATATGTTTATGATAATTATTGAATTAAAATCATGCTAAGAATGAAAGCATGTTATTAGATAATTCACTAATTGTTAGAGATGGCATTTTGGCTTCTCCTTAGGATACTTTACATCATGATGATACAAGATATTAACTTTACAATGTCTACTTTGCTAGGCAAAAAAATTAATAAATAAAAATTGTTACAAATAACATTCAACCATATTGAAATTAATTGTTTTATAACGAAAGATGTGAGCCCTTATCCTGCAAAGATTATGGAACTATATGAATGCTTAAATTGAAGGAATGTATTTTAAAAAAATGTGCTTTATTTATGACTATTTTAAATAGTTCAGTGCTGAAAAATATTTCAGATTTCCAGCCCTATATTTTGCTGCATTTTCCTTAAAAAAGACTAATTATTTTAAAACCATGAGTAATACACAGTCTTTATATTTTACATGACAATTCAGGTTTGTAAACATATCATTGTGCACATAACATGTGTATACAATATGATCCTAGTTTTTTTAAATTTAAATTTTTATTTAAATTTTAATTATTTTCAGTTTTTATTAATTAACAAAAGGCATCAGGATCATATATAGTTCTTTACAGTTCAGGAGCTTTGTATTTAGAATGGCATTTGAGGTGATTGCATCCTAGATATATGTTCACTGAATATCCCGTCTTTAACATCTTTGCTGCAATATTTCCATGTTCCTATAATAACACCATGCATTCTTCTACAACTATTATCGCATATATCTCTTCTATGGAACAATTTTCTTAATTATTCTGGACATCCTTAATGCTCTCACCTACATTTACAATGACCCCAATGCAAACATATGTTTCCAACATCCTAACTAAATCTAGATGACATCCCATTTACTTCTCTAATCTTTTAAAAGAAAACAGCTTGAAAAATTGCAAATTAACTAGGTCTCTAATTGGTTAATTTTTAGGACACCTGAGACTGTCCTTGTCTAACTTATCTCACTATTAGTCCAAAGAAAATGTTGATCAGCCTCTGAATGTTCAAGGATAGGCTCTAAAGATCTATGAGTTGTAATTCTGATTTTCTGTAGAGTTTTCTTTTCTGAGAGAAAAAGGAGAGGGAAGTTCTTCTGAAAACTGGGATGGATATGGGACCTCAAATGGCTTCCTTTGGCTCTGTGTATGTTCCCAAGAGCTTCGTGTATTCAGGCATCTACAAACAATTTATGCCACCAGAAGGAATCCTTCTTGAACATGTACTGACTGAAACCTGTGTCACAACACGGAAGTATAGATCTGCCCTCTGAGATTAATATCACATGAGAATATCCATTATACTTGTTTCAGACTTCCTTGAATACTAACATTATGTTATTATTACACTGGACTTCTAACTACACTGATGAATCATAGTTTAAAGATGATTGAGTTATTAAAGCAGCAGAAGGACAACTGAGATTACAGAGAAATCTGTCTACCAGTTGAGGGTTTTGCTTTATATTCTTTACTCAATCTGGGTACTGTAACATTTGCAAGAACAATAGCTACTTATTCAGGACTTACTGCTTTCAATATTTTCTCACAGAATGAAGATAATTCTATTATTACAGGAGAGATTTGGTTTCAGCAAAGTACATTCACCTACCATCAAACCTGTACAATAGGAAAACAGTGATGGGTCATCAGAACAAGTGAGATCCACAGCTGATATGAAGTAACAGAAGGCAGACTGGAAAACAAGAGAAACTAGGTGTTTTGTAAAACCATAAAGAAGAATAAATGTATCTGTGTTAGACACATTATGACTAAAGGTAATACGATACCACTCTCAGTTTTAAGCTCTGACACTTGGCTCCCAAAGGAAAGATCCAAATAGTAAACAGTCAGAACAACAAGCAGTCTGCTCCATTATATTCTGCTGTCCTCGTGAAAAATCCTTAATTATATCTACAAGAGCAGATATGCTTAAAAGCAAATAAAACACATTCCAAACTTGACCCAGCTCTGAGTTGCAAATGCATATTTACAGTAAAGATTAATCTCTTTTGAGGAACTAATCAGCTGAGGTAATATTAATTAAAAACCTAAAAAACAGGCATCATGGTAATAAAAATGGAAATATCTGTGTTTGAAATTTCCTTAAGCAACTGACTTTGTGCATTTAATTTGCATATTCAGATCATGACTAAGAGCTCAATCATTAACTGTACCAACCTGAGGGAAGCCAATGCATTTTAAAACTACCCTTCCACCTACCATGATCACACAGATGGATGGGCCACATAGAACAGAGTGAAGGCTCTCCATATTTATGCCAAATGAGACTGAAAGGAGCTGATATAGAGCTAGTTACATCTGCCTATCAGAGAAATTTTCATCTGTTTTTTTAGGATAGGCTTAAAATCCCTTTATGTGGTTTTGGTTCCACAGATGGACCATAGTAGTGCAAAGATTTGCCCTTAAACTTTAGCAGATATGCCTATTTACTCCAAATGAGGATATTGGCCCTTAATCTTAAGGTAGGTCATGCCATAGTTTATTGCTAAATAAGTCTATAATATATTATGTTTTTCAAGAGTTCTTAATGTTTCTTGTTTGAGGAATTTTGTAACTCAAAGTATGGAAAAATCCCATTCATTCTCTCAAGAGAATTCCAAATTGTGAAGTACTCATAGTACACGAGCCTGTTATTGAATTAATTAAATCTGAAGAAAAATATTCATTACATAAATTTGATTTTTCAAAAATTGCTTTTGCTGAATATTCTATAGGGTTTGCCCATGTCCAGTATTAATAAAAACTCTCTAGTCCTGACATAAGGATACCCATTCCCACACAGTTTTGGCACACTTCTTAATTTTAATACTCATCTATTTCCAATGCTGGCTCTACACTGCCATGAATTTGATCATGCAAGGTCAAAATTTGTGTTACTTCTTGTGAAAAGAAAGAGTACTGAAACTGACTTCTGCGGCCCCTAAAGTCAACAGAATAGGCTTAGTAGTGTAAACTCGCTGTTTAGAAAATTGACCGTATGGTGCTAAATTCAACCTAAACTCTTACTGTAGATCAGGCCTAAGTCATCTCACACTCTTCTCTTCATTGAAAAGTCAACACAAGTGCATTGGCTTTCCATTTACAGAACTGGTGCCATGTAGATACACTGAACAGAACTGAGCAATGAAAAAAAAAAGTGTACCCCTTTCAGTCACTGTCTAAAGCTGAGAAATAATGCCTCTAAGACATGCTGTGACAAATTGAAACTTTCCTGGAAAATTATATTAATTCCATAAAGGGAAAAAGGGGGTAGACAATAATAAAGGGGGCACAGTACTACTTCTCTGGAATCTATTTAAGCAGTAATCTTCTAAAAGTAGTTTATGCCGACTGATTTGTCAACTATCGCAGCAGCAAACTGTTCATTAACTGGAAAACAGGAGCCTCAAGAAGATTAGGACTAATCTAAGGTATATTGTATATTATTATTTATAGTAAGTATCATCTGTGCACCTTTTCAGGGTGTAGATCTCAACTAATGGACAGTGTGATGTAACATTTGCTAGGTGGTTTTCTGGGAGAATTAATGCTTTTTAGCATCTGTTTAGCAGATATTCAGTTGTCTCAGACACACACCAGCTATATTTGTCTGTTATCAGGTTAATAAAACAAACATTCAGCTTCCACACTGAGGAAGCTATTGCATGACCGTGGATTGCCCCAAAAGATTTTTCAATTGATTTTTTTACTGCATTGTATCATCTGGAAGCCGGCATTTTGTGAACTGAAATGTTAAAGGTCAGAGATAATATTCATGATCCAGGCACGTGGATAATTTAGAAAAGGGGAAAAAAATATTTCCAGCCAAACAGTAAGAAAAATTCATTGAAATAATAGGAGCAAAATGGAGTTTTCTCTCTTTTTGTAATGATTATGTAAAGTAAGCTAGACAGTCTGCTGAATTAAAGGTGAAAACTAAATTAAAAATGTTTCCTTATGCATCAACTCTTAGAAAATACTCAGCTTGTATAGTGCCATTCTTAAACTCTTTTATATATTCAAATACCAAGAGTACTAGAAAGACCAGTTAATCTTACAGGTAGAAATGACAGAATGTTGAGCTTTAAAAAAAATCTAGATATAGTTTAGGGCATAAATTGCAGAGGCTGTATTTTTATTAAAGGAAAAAAATTTGTTTTAAGTCTTCTGTTTTTAGTATAAACTGTGTTCAGTTTTTAATGTCCCTTTATTCACAAAAACTGAAACCTGCTCCAATAACATATAAGAAAAAGTAGTAGTAGAGGAACTCACTCCTTTTACTGCTAGCTCATCTCACCTCACCCTGAGCAAAGCTTGAAATGCATATTTAAGATGATGTATTTCCATATGCTTTAGGATCACACAGTTTTCCTACTATCCAGCCCTACTATCACATCCCTGAAGTCCCTGCCTCCCAATCATTTCAGCCTTCTCTTTTTCCTCCTCAGTTCAGTGCAGTCAATGTCACCAGTTAGAAATTGCTTTGAAATTGAATTTTTTTTTCAATTTCACCTCTGATGTCTCTTGACATGTGTTCCAGTTATCTTCCCATTTCTCCTCTCTCATCAGTCGTTGGTTTTACTTAGGTCAATCTTGGCTTCTTCCTGCTGAGCGATGCTAGCTGCAACTCATACCTTTCTCCAATAGAGATTACATACAGATTGCACACTTGAGTTCTACCTACTCTTGACACTTTCAGGAGTATGTCATACAAGCAAGTCTGCCATCTTTGATTTGAAGAAAGAGCTGATGGAAACAACAACAAAAAAGGGCATGCAAGAAATAGAATCATTCATTCATAATTGAAAACACGTGTAAATAGCAGCACTTTATTTTATATAAAAATATATTTTTCTACTTTCAAAACATTTTAAGGTATATTTCAACAAACGTGTAACCATCTAGTGTTAACATACTGCTAACAAATATTATGAAAGGCCCTGATCACTAAACAAAAAAGAAAATATAATGAAAAAGAATCGTCCTGCTTACTATGTATATTTTCACATTTAAAGCATTTGCAGGAATACGTATGCAGGGCAGCTGAAATACTTAACTCAAAATCAATATGCATCAGTAATTCCCTATCATAGTTTATTAAACACTGTAGGCTGGATATTGGCAATTCAAAGACATTCACTCCAGAAGCATTCAACACTGTATTTACCATATCCTCAGCTCAGATTATTTTCTTATATCAGAGTCATACTTTAAAAATTAAAAAAGACAAACTTTGACCCAGCCCTGAGCAGTGTCCAAGAAGCATACAGTGTAATTCAGAGAGATGCTACAAATTCCCAATTAAGTTAAGTCCTGATTTTGAGTTCTGTCATCCCTGGGTTCCTCTAGTTTATACAGTCTGTCAATGGCACCTCTTCCTAGTGATGGTCCTCTGTTGCCATGTATGTGTGTGTTGGTAGGAAAGGTATGCTGTAGTAAACCAGTTCTAGGCCTTTGGAAAATCCCCCTATGTTGTGGTTGGCTCCATCAGGTATAGAGCTGCTTTAGATGATCAACTATCATCTAACAGTAAGGAGGCAATTGATCGACTATCCCAGATCAATACCAACATATCTCTTGCTGATCCCCCAACATTGACTGAAACCGTGAAAGCAATTGACTTGCTGTCAAATTGTAAAGCACCTGAGGAACATGCTATTCCAGCAGAAATCTACAGGCCAGAAATCTACTCATGGCACAGAAACTGACAAAATATTTCAATTTGTATTCAAAGAACTATACCAAAGGAGTACAAGGATGCATGCATTGTCCACTTCTACTAGCAGAAAGGAAACAGACAATTCTGCAACAACTATCAGGACATCTTCTTATTGTCAAAAGCCAGCAAAATTCTCACTACAATTCTGCTGAATTGCCTTGCGCCAAACATTGAACAAGGGCCTGCTTGAGAGTCAGTGTGGCTTCAGGAAACATCATGGGACCATAGATATGGTGTTTGCAGCTCATCAGCTTCAGGAGAAATGCTAGTAACAGAACTTCAACCTACATATCACTTATTGACCAGATAAAAGCATGTGATACTGTCAGTTGGGAGGGCCTTCCTCGGATCATGGCAGAGTTCAGTTGCTCAGAGAAATTCATTGCGATGATTCAGCAATTTCATGATGGCATGTTTGCTTGCACTATGGACAATGGTGAGTCATGAACCATTCTTAGTCACCAGTGGACTCAAGCAGGGCTGACTGATGGCCTCAACCCTCATCAGTATGATATTCTCTGCCATGCTTACAAATGGCTTTCAAAACTGTGACACCAGGATTGGCAGCAGATACTGGACTGATGGCAAGCTCTTCATTTTGAGGTGGCTACAGGCAAAGACAATGGTACAGGAAATGACTGTCCATGATCTTCTGTTTGCTGATGGCTGTTATTTGCACACCAAATCCGAGTCTGACATGCAGCAAGCAGAGTATGGACTATTTCTTTTCTGCTTGTGACAATTTTGGTCTCACAATTAATATCAGGAAGTGATTTACCAGCTTGCACCAGGAAAGCCTTATGTGGAGCCACAGTGAATGGCAAAACCCTTCAGGCAGGACAAGTTCACCTACCTCAGCAGTACACTCACATGCAGTTCACATCAATCATAAAATCAATGCCTGAATTGACAAAGCAATGTGGACTTTGGCAGAATATGTGCAAATGAGTGGGAGCATAGAGGCATTAGTCAACAAATAAAACTGAAGGACTATACATCCATCATGTTGCCAACTCTGAGGTTTGCATGCAAAACCTATATGATACCCAGACACCATGCTATATTAAGCTGAATCATTTTCACATGGGCTGTTTAAGGAAACTGTTGGGGACAAGCTGGGAAGACAAAGTTCCAGAGACCGAGTTTCTCATATGGGCAGGTATTCCAAACATCCATTCACTGTTCATGAAACTTACACAAGCTAGGTCACCAGAATGTCAAATGAGAGATTACTCCTTTATGGTGAACTAAAGGAGGGAAAGTGCTCCCATCAAGGCCCAAAGAAACTTTTCAAGGACTCCCCCAAGTTACTCTTGTGATGATTCAACACTGACCCAGAGTTTTAAGATGATCCTGCTAAGGATCATTCTACCTGAGAAAGCCACATCCATACTGGAGTTACTGTCAATGAGCAGAAGAGACCTACTGAGGCACAGCAGAAGCACAAGCAGTGTAAATATCACAAGAACAGCACCTCCACCCTTTTGTTCAGTGTACCACAGATATTTCCAAACTCAAATTAGCTGGATCAGCCACTCATGTGTTCGCAGAAACCAAACCAACCAGCAATAGCATGGTCATCTTCAAATTGGAAGGAAGAACAAGAGAGCTGATTTGTCCGGGCAGCAATGAATAAAGCAGTCTTAGGGGTTTTCTTCTTCGTGATGTTTTCTCTGTGGAGCTGCTCTCTAAGTACTTTAGTATTTGCATACCACGTCCTAGGAGTATTTTGCTTCTTCTGACTGATTTTTGGAGAATGGTTTAAATTACTTGTCATATTTCTTTTTTGCTTAATTTAAGAAAACTGATATACTTTCAACTTCTTTAGCACTGAAGAGTGGAATGTCACAAGAAGCACCAAGTATTTGAACAAGGTGGAACTGTCTGCAATTAATTTAGAAATTTCTCTCTACATGCCTGGAGTGATTATGAAGCACTGCCCCACTTCTCTTCCTAGGACGTTTAGTGACTCAAAGTGGAACAGTAATGCTCAGTGCTGCTTTCATATCACCCACATGTCCCTTACTTGTCCAACTTCCTTTATTTGGAACAGGGGTGGGGCTTTACAACACATATTTAGTGAGAATGAAGAGGGAGGAAATTTTGGATTGGAAAAAAGGCAAGTTTAGGGGCTTGATATAGGGACAAAAGAATAATCCTCTGCCAACCACTCCAGAGTGGTACTAGAGCTGCACTTTTGTGACAGGTTAATGTGTTAGGGTACGTCCACACTTGTTCCCTAGTTCACGTTAGTTCATTTTTTGAGGAGTAATGTTAGTTCAAATCAAGGGGTTTGGTTCGAACTAACGCATCCTGGCACGCACTTCCTGGTTTGAATCAGCTGTTGAGCAGAGTAACACGCTGGCGAGATCATGCTACTGAAGCGCGGGATATTTAAATCCCCGCTTCATTAGCAATTTCAGTCACCTACATTTGCATCCCTAGCTCGAACTAGGGAGCAAGTATAGACGTACCCTCAGAGAATAACGGGGGAGGAAGCACAGCATCCTTTCTTCTGCATAAATCAGAGCTGTTGTAGGGTAGGTAAGCCATTGGTCCCTGTACACCCAGGAAAGGCTGTATAAATCTTGTCTCTCCAGCCTGAGCCTCATCTCATGCCTGTATTAGCAGGTGTCCAGTGCAGATATTCATTCCAGAAGGGTCTGATTCCCTGACAAACCAGAATTGGAAGTTGACTTAGAGAAGACTTCATCTAAACAGCTAGAAGATGGGGTTGGAGCTCCTAATATGTGGTACAGTGAAGAGACAAGACTCTTTCCTCAGTCCCTTAACCCACAGACAATGGGAGAGTAGTGATGTCCCAAAACTGGGGTGGGGCAATTTAGAAGGGGTGATGGGCTGATGACAGCACTCCACTAAGTGGAAATGATTAAGGAAGGTATGATGACCCATGCTGTCTGAGTTACTGTCAGGTAGTTATAGATTGACTTTAAGGCCAGGATGGACCTTTGTGATCATTTAGGCTAAGTTTACACTACAAAGAAAAGTCAGCACCATATTTTGGAAAAACCTTCTCTTTCAAGCCATCTCTTCTTCCTTGTGAAACGAGGTTTACGGGGATGGCAAAAGAATGCGTCCACGTTTCCGAATTTTTTTTCAGAAAAGCAGATGCATTCCTTGGACTCACCATAGCTTTTCCGGGATACCAGAGGTATCCCAGAAAAGAGTTGCATTCTCCTTAGTCTCACCTTCTCCATATTACAGGCCACAGAATCTCACCCACCTGCATATAAAATAGACCCCTAACTTTCGAGTGAGTTAATTAAGTCCTCAGATTATGGTAACTCAAAGCATTCCCCTATTTAGTGTTCTATTTCCACATATTGAGGATTCTGCATACTGGCAGTACTCAAGGAGCCACATGTGATCATAGGAAGTCCCATCATGCCACCACTTCCATAAATTTATCAAGTTCACTCTTGAAGTCAGTTAAGACTTTTGACCTCATAGCTTCCCTCAGAAGGCTGTTCCAGAACTTCAATTTACTAATCCAAACACTGTTTATATTAATTCACCCAAAAGTCTGTCAGTGTAAAAATGGGATCCACAGCGGTCAGTCTATATACATTGCCCCATGTGTGGGAAGTATTTTTCCATGGCTAAAGTGGTACATGGTACTGAAATCATTGTGTGGGGGCAAACTGTGAATTTTCAGTTGCATGCACACGTACAGCTGGAGCCATTTTTCTCTTTTGTGACATTAATTTTCCTTTGACTTTGTTACTCAATCTTTACTTTATTTCAGTGCACTGGAGACTTGAAATTTGTAAAAAAAAAATAATTGTTTTATATATAGGATCACAAAAATAGAATAGAGAGAAGAGAAAAAGAAAACACTGAGGCTATGTCTACTCTACAAAGAAAAGTATCTTTTTCCGCTTTTCTTCTGAAAGAGGCTTTTCCGACATTTGGCCCATCTACATGGGGCCAAATGTTGGGAAAAAACCCTCTTTTGGAACATCCCTTCTTCCTCGTAGAACAAGGTTTAGAGGGATGCCAAAAAAACCTATCTGCTTTTCTAAAAAAAAATTCAGAAAAGCAGACGCATTCCATGGATGCAGCAGAACTTTTCTGGGCTACCTCTTCAGTGTAGATATAGCGTGAGAATATAAATGGCAAGGTAATTTAGGATCAATAACTATATATGAGACATGGCTGATTTATTTTGCTGTAGTCCTGTACAACAGAAACTCAAACCACACAATACACTATCTCTGTTTGCTTTCTTCTTGTTATACAGTAAAGAGATACATGACTTTTTCTAATGTGTTTAACTTTCAGGAGATAATTAAATGAAAATAGTATCTTGCTTGCCCAGCCAAAGTTTTTAAAAAGAGCAAAGTTACAGACCTACATTTCTTTTATTTCAAAAACATTGAAAGATTCTGCACCCACAGATGGCTTTAGAGTAGATGTGTATATAATTTTAAAGGGTTTTTTTTGTGGGGAGGAAGGGGGAGTTTAAGTTTAATTTCACTTCTTCACCCTCTGCTTTCTTATTGTCCTCTCCATTCCTTTCACCTACTACCATTACATTTTTATATGTTGATTCTATTTCTCTTCCCTTTTTTTCCTCCTACCCCTTCTTATTACTCTCAGTCTATCATCTTACACACTATTAACTATACATGGGGGAGGGAGCTGTAATATCAACATTAAATGTAGCATAAGCATCCAATAGTTGCACAGTTGAAGAGAAAAAAATCAGAAAGTGAATAGAACCAAACACCTCTGTCACTCCTATCCAGCCTTTGGGGAACATTGACTCTGGATCTACATTGAAACTTTGTGGTTTCCTCAACTTGATGATGATGTTGAACCAAACCTTCTAAATCCAAACACACACAAAAAATTGTTGGGAATTCAGATCTGGATCTTAACTTCAAAGCTCTAGTGCTAAAAATAGGTGCATCTTCTTCCTTTGGTGCAAGTGTACTGCTCTCATAATCTCCCCTGGGAATTAAATGCACATTTCAGGAGATGATACATCCCTCTGTGTTTGCACCTGCCCCTTTTTAATAATTGTTGTACTTGTCTACACCCACAAACCAACACACTTTTCCCACAAAGGTTCATGACAGCCAATCAAAGAAATTTTAAAAATACCCAAATTCATGACAGTTAAAGCACAAGAAATAAGGAACACTACTCTCCATTTTAAATAATGGCCAATTTTAATTGTATAATATTATTTTCAGTAAGAACATCTAATTAAGGCATTTGTTAAAGTTGTGTAACGTTAAGCTAACAGGGAGAGCCTAATGAAGTAATATTGGGATTTTTCCATTAAATTAACATTATGGACTTTTAATGGATGTCTTAATTAGATGTTGTTATTAACAAGGATGATGCACAAATAAAAGTAAGGCCCAATGGGTGCAGAATGCCTCATTAGCACTCACTGAGGGACGTCGACAAAAATGCCTCACTCTACCTAATGCATAGATGCTGAATTCCTTTTACACAGACATTAACACACAAAGACACACACACATATACACACAAATAACTTTTTTTTAAAACTGTGCTTATAGATACTGGTCCACTCTGTTGTCTTTTATACCAGTGCAATCTCATTAAAACTAATGAGGTCATACAAGTGTAAGTGAGAGTGCATCAAGTGGCAAATAACTCAGCTCTGGATTTTTCCATAGTTCTGCTCTTTTCTTTTCTTTTCTTTCCCCTCTCTAATTAGGACAAGCAGTGCAAGTGGTGATGATCTAAAATAATACAAAAAGTATGTGTTCCTCACTCTTTGGGTTTCTGTTCTAGTAGTATCATTACAATATAATTATATACTCACTGCATGGATTACAAAATAGGCAATGGTCACCTGACTGAAAACCTGCTACCCTGTGTGCAGAGAAGTAGAGAACAGTTTTTACAAACACTAATGGCTGTAACCACAGTCTATTTTTAAAGCTACAGCTTCAGCTGTTCTAGATCCTATCTTTCCAGAGGTTCTAGATTTTTAAAGGTGTTTAGGAGGCTAGTACATTTTTTAAAAGCACCTGGGTGCAAAAATCTCATTAAAGTTAATGGATGCTAGATTCCTAAACACATTTGAAAATGTAACTAGGTATTTATCTGAATAATTATCTCTTCCTGATTAACTCCTTGGAACTGTGGACTCTGAGGCTGGGCTACATTAGACCAGGAAAGTCAGCTTAAGGTTCACAACTCCAGCTACGTAAAATGAGTAGCTGGAGTCAGTTTACCTTAAGCCAAACCTTGGCAGCGTCTATAGTTCGGGAGGCCAATGGGAGCAAACACTCCTGTCAGCTTCCCTTACGTCTTGCAAACGGAGGAGTACTGAACTCCGGTAGGAGCTGCCCTCAGTGTTCAATTTAGCGGGTCCATACTAGACCTGCTAAATCAAACACCAGAAGATCAACCTCTGGCGTGTCGATCTTCTCATTAGCATTCATGTGCCCTTATTGTCTCACTGATAGAATTACCTAGAGCAGTGACTGTCTCACATCTCCAAGCATCAGTTTTCTTACTTTTAATAGGGAAATAATCTGTACATTAGGAAGGAAGTGATAGTAAAGCACTGCCAGTTGAGAGAATCTGTCTGTGGAATGAACTTTAAGAGGAAGTGAGGTTAATTCAGTTTGATCCTCTTTAGGGATCTCCAATATAACTTAAATGGCAATCCACCCCTGTCGTCCCCTACCATCTCCCCACAAAAAACAAAGCTTGAAGCTAAGTAAGTATGCATATGACAGCACTCCCACCTGGCTAGCGGTCATTCTGTGGCACTCTGTCATTGCCTCTATTCCTTTGGGAGGTCTTCTTAAACTCCACACCTCAAAGCCAACAGTAATTTAAACACCCCCCTTCTAGGATCAACTTTATTCTATCCTCTGGGTAAACACTGATCCTCTAGGCCCTAAAACCTAGTTCATTGTCTCTCTCACCTTGG
The DNA here is from genome assembly GCA_019425775.1 of Rafetus swinhoei. Classification (NCBI taxonomy): domain Eukaryota; kingdom Metazoa; phylum Chordata; order Testudines; family Trionychidae; genus Rafetus; species Rafetus swinhoei. Next base: position 66,647,054 of record CM033427.1, read on the forward strand.
TAAGGAGTTCCCAGTCCTCTTTCCCAGATCTACATCCCTATTCACTCACACACCCAGACTTTACCTGGCTAGAGCTCAGCCTTCCAGCTTTATCTTCCAGTTCCCATGGCCATAGGTCCTTTCCTCATTCCATGGTCTTAGCCATATCTTCCTTTCTCCTGCAGCTTCCTGCTGTTCCTATAAGGAATGGCTGTCCTCCATTACCTGGCCTTTATTTCCCTCATTTATGGAGATGAGTTAAACTTGTCATAGGTGAGCAACTGCTCATTTTCCCTTAGGGGGCCTATCACATGGAGAATGTACATAAGAATGTGATTTTTAGGATTTTTAGCTGACAAATCACGTCTGGAAAATGAAGATTGCCCTGAGTTGTTTGTTCCCTGCAATAAAGTGTATGGGGTCACTGTTTAGGGGTAGTCAGTAGATGGACCAGGGATCAAATCCAAACTGCCAGAGGGCTTTGAATGGACCATGAACATATTTTTATTTACTTACTATTGTTATTATTTTCCATGGAGTCTGAACCTTGATTATTCCTTAAGCATGAAATTTGGACCTTGACAAAAAAGTAATGGATTACCCCCACTTAAACGTTTTCTTGGTCCTTTATATTGATACACAACACAACTTTTGTTAGCAATATTTCCTAACTCCTTTGCTGAGATAAGGATGGGACTTTGGCCAACAAGAATTTCACTGAGCATTTCCCATTAGGGAATATGCCTGAGTTTTGATCTGTTTCATAATCACTTTAATATGTAAACCAATGATTTCCATCTTTAACAGTTTGGCAAGAAAGATTAGGCAGAGTCATTTAGGGAATATTATCCTTTCAAGCATGCACACTAGCTCCAAGTCATTAAATTTTGAAGCTAGTTATCCTTCTCCAGTGCAATACTTTAAGTATTCCTTTATGTTTAAACATTTTATATGGTGCAAAGGGCTAAAATCATGGCGCTATGAAACAATATACAAATAAGAAAGTGGTCCTTTAATATACGAAGTTTGGGAAAATATGTGTTTGAGTAAATGCTGAGTAGATGTCACTTGAGAGATATTAAAAAGTGATAATCTGTGGCTGTATATAAAAATACAGTACTACTATATTATTAAAAAAATCAATATGCAATAGAATTGAACATCACTAATAGCAGCCAGAAAGGAGACACCAACAAATGGTGGGGGGAGAGATAGCTCAGTGGTTTGAGTATTAGCCTGCTAAACCCAGGGTTGTGAGTTCAATCCTTGTGAAGGCCATTTAGGGATGTGGGGCAAAAATTTGTCAGGGATGGTACTTGATCCTGCTGTGAAGGCAGGGGACTGGACTTGATGACCTTTTAAGGTCTGTTCTACGAGATAGGCAATCTCCATTAATTTAATTTAAAAAAAATTAATTTAAATGGAAATCAATCTCCTTTCAAACCCATTCAAATCACCCACTGCAACTATCATTTCAAAAGAGTGAGGCTATGTCTAAACTGCAGGCTTCTTTTGGAAGCTTTTCCAGAAGAGATCTTCCAGAAAAACTTCTTCCGAAAGAGAGTGTCCACACTGCCAAAGCGCATCGAAAAAGCGATCTGCTTTTTCGAAAGATAGCATTCACACTAAATGAACGCTATCTCACATTTAAGCTGTGATTACCATGGAGTGGCCACCAGGGCACCTGTGCTTTTTCCTCCTTCCTCTTTTTCGAAAGAACTCCCTCTTCCCTGTCCACACGCCTTTTTCCAAAAGAGCTTTTTCAGAAAAAGGCTTCTTCCTTTTAGAAAGAGCTTTACCAATGTCAGACAAACCCCTCTGTTCTTTTGATTTTTTTTTCAAAAGAACGTGATTGTAGCTTGGATGTAACGAGTTTTTCGGAAAAATTGACGTTTTTTTCCCATAAAAACTCTGCAGTGTAGACATACCCAAAGTGTGTGGGATTCTAATACAAGATATGATTCTTTCCCCATTGAATTAAATGGCAAAGTTTCCATTGAGTGCAATTGAGCATCTGTAGATGCAAGCATATTTCCTCAAAATCCTAGAGCTAACATTCTGTTATTTACTTTATACACTCATTCAGTTAACAAAAGTAAAATAAGTGCTGACCATGCTTATTATGTTAAAATAGCTATATTTTGTCAGTTCTAACCAAAATGCTGTTGGTGGAGTCTTACTATATTTCCAAAAGTACCCTATTCTCCCCCTCTCAGATAAAACACAAAAACAATATAGCATTGACTTCAAGCAGACAGGGATTTTACATATGAAGTCTTAAAGCTGTACTCTGGCTGTTGATGCCATAGGGTGAATGTGGAACTGTCTTGCTTTAGTGGTAGCTGCTGGAGTCACTCTGCTTGTAGTACTGATACAGTTAATATTCCACCATGGAAAAGTGACAATTATGATTTCTTTTCTGGAGATATATCATAAATGCTTCAGGATCTGAGAAGTACTCCATCCAGTGACTGCACAACCTTGGGCCATACCCCTTTGGGGGATGCAGTGCTAGTGTCAGCATTCTCCCTAAACCTTCTCACTTTTGAGCCCCTGACATGGGGCAGAAAAATCCCTTAGAATAATCACTATCTTCCCAAGTTAAAGTAAAAAGAGAGTAGGAGAGGTTCTCTCCCTCAGCTTTACAGCTTTTAGCAGAGGAAGCCCCTCTCCTCTCTCTTTTCAGTTTGGGTGAACACTGCTCACCTTTTCTGTGGCTGGTGAGTGAGGATTTACTATGCAGGAGAATCTGAATCAAGTAGCCTATACCTGACAGAGACATTTCTGGGCTCCAAGACACAGATCCTCAAAAGTATTTAGGCTCCTATCTTCCATTGATTTCAATTGAAATTAAAGAATCTAAATATCTTTGAGAATATGGATCCAAAATGTCCAGTAATGAGTAGCAGCAGCTGCTGATGCGAACATAAAACCCCATCCACCTTCTCCTTTTCAAGGCTCCTATCTAGCTCTTTCGCTCAAAAATATTTCTGTTGAATCAAATGGGACCATTTGCATATTAAAATTAAGCACATGCTTAAGCTCTTTGTTGGACAGAGGCTTGAAAGATCTGTCTCCTAGCCATCCTAGCCAGGGCAGCAGGGGAGGAAGGAGATTTGCCCTCAGGACAGATGGGGTTGACCAAAGATTAATACAAACCAAATTTTATGAAAACTCAATCATTTGAAATGTTTTAAAATTCTCAATGACTGTAAATTGCATTGAGCAATTTCCATATTTTCTGAGGAGGCACTGGATGGCAATTTTGTTAGCCCTATAAAACCTAGCAACAAGGCTGCATGTTCTCAGTTATGATCTACCGGTACTGTATGTACCAATTAACTTTTGCATACGTATGGATGCATCTCTTTTGCTGAACACTTTGGTAACAGGAAGCACCAGTAATGTGCACCTCCTGATCTCTGCACACACACACATGCATGTTTGTTTGTCTGAAGAAAGGCCTGCTGTGGAACATGAATTCTTTTCAGACATTTTTTTTCCTCTTGACCCTCTCTCCAACCCTTCAAGGCAACCCTCCACCACAAATGATGGAAAGCAAACCTTGAGAGCTGTGATGACAGCCACCAAAATGGATCTATTTTTATTCATTTTAACCAATATTCAGATGGGGAATAATATATACAGAGAACAGAAAATTCCACTGCTTACTATAAATTATCAGTTTGTCAGCACCCAAAACAGGTGTGTTTTATGACTAGTGTTTCAGAACCTTGGCTATTTTAATGTGTTCAGTGGGAGTCTGAGATTTCATGACTGTTCTCTGTAGAGTTATAATGTACCATGTATCATATATTCCTACCTACCTTTGATTTGCCTACATATCAGGCGTAAGGAGCTGTTTGGTAGGTAATTCTTTGAAACGGGGGGGTCTTCTTTTGTATTTCCCTCCAAAAATCATGTGTATGTTCAGTGTAGAAAACTTTGTTTTTCAGTTCACTCAGTCATCTTAGTATGCAGTGGGTTTTGAGCCACATAGGTCCATATTAGAGAACCAAGGTGGTTTAAGTAATATCTTTTATTGGACCAACTTCTGCTGGTTATCTTCTGTACAATACTGTGTCCTATTGTTCATTTACAGAGCAAATTGAGAAAGAAAAGTCAACACATAAAAATAAATAAAATATGGATTAGCTAGCACCAATTTAAAATGGAAAATGACTGTGTAATGGATATGCATAAAATAATAGTTCAGAATAACCTCTCATAACATATGTATCATTTTTTCCTCAAATGAGGCAAAGAATGTGGTTAAGACCACAGTAGATTTTCCCTCTGTGTCTATTTTTAAGGCATTATGTTTCCCTAATTCCTACTAGTTCCATCCAAGCACACAAAAGTATGTGTATATATTAGATAAATACACATATTAATTTATGAGCATTTTAAAAATAGATTTTTTCATCAGATTAATTGTCACATGTTAAACTGTATTACCCAACAGTTTAATCTATATAGATCATTTTCCCAAGCTTTATTTGGTTTACTTACATAGTATAAGTACAAATTAGTCTACAAGATAGACACACGAAATTTAAATTTTCTGCTTATCTGTCTACGAAATTTGCCCTTTTGTAAAACCAAGAAAACAGCCATTTCAGGTGATGTTTGAAAACATTTGCCTATCCTTTTTGTAGAAATACAGTTATTCATGAGAAATTATTCATGTGTTTAGCAGATGTGCTGGTATTCCCAAACATGCAAATCACTAATTTGATAGTGACCACTTTTCATTTATAGACAATAATATAGAAATAAAATTTGTAGTTCACTCTTCACAAATCAAAACTGCTTTCTCATATTAAGTTATCAGGATGGGAAAGCCTTTTGGAATGTGAGACTTTGCAAGGCTCAAACTATTTGGGGGATGCCTAAAATTAGTTTGACTTCTCAGAGATTCTTTTCTTATAATTTAAATTAATATTTTATCATGGAGTTTTAATTTAAAATAACAACATTGTTTAGGGACAACACTTTTTTTGTATCAGACCTAAAATAGTGCTAGAAATGGGTGCTCTATATATTCTACATGTACAATATTGATTGTAATTTTGCCTTAGACTATTTCTCGCCCCTTTTCTGATTTTCCTTTACTTATAATCTCTCTCTATCTGGTTGCTTTATTTTCATATCTGTCCACCTTCTTCTTCATAATTTATCATACTATTCTTCACTATTCTACCCTCTCCTCCCTCCAACCTCCACAGGATTATTACTCTAACCCAGCCCTGCTTCTTTTCACAGTGGAATGCAATGTAAAAACATTTGAACTGGAGCCAAATGTTACCATCCACAACATTCTAATGGGTTTAAAATTAGGCAAAGTGCATTTGTCCATCTCTAATTGTTATAGCTGTTACATACTGAGAAATAAAAATGAAATAGCAGGCTTACTTCTGTTGGACAAAGTTTCCATATTCCACGCACTGATGCTATCTCATCTCATTGTGGATGATGAACTACTCAGAACATTTCTGAGACAAGATTATATCAAATATATGAAGTATGAGGATACAGTTCTGGCTGGCATGCACATTAATACTGTTATTCATTTAACCATATCCCCTATAAAATATTTTCTAAAGAACTAACTATACTGTACTTTCTGAAGAACCAAAGAACCCCAAAGCACTTTTCAAATGATGTATTCTACCTGACAAGAATCACCTGACACCCCAATGACATGCATCTGCCTGTAAAAATGAACATACTGGAAGTATACAGTGCACAATAACACCGCTACAGTTTAAGAAGGCATAATGTAAGTCCTCAGATTGCAATATAGTCTGTGTACTGGAGTTAACAACCATACTCTACCAAAAAATGTTGATGACTCTAATGGCCACCATGATGCATCTGCAAACTATATACCATATGTTTCTGACTGGGAAATATTACATTCCCGAGTCTTAAAAGAGATCTTATTTCTTCATAAAACCTTGTAATAAGGGAAGTACTTCAGAAATTAGGTAGTAAGTATACGTTTTACAAAAAAATTGATCACACATTGCTTGCACACTGAAATCTCCCATTGATTTCGTTAGCAGGAATAGGTGTGCAATGAATACAGGATCTGGCCCAAGTGTCCATATGTCAAAGATTCACTAACACAGGCCTATTAACCTACCTGACTGCATCTAGACACGGCTTCAGGTAACACTGCAAGTAATTCAATTACATTTCAGAGATGAAAATCCAGCTGAATGTGGGAAAGTCCTCACTGTAGCAGAAGCAAGATGTAACTTCCTGAGAGTTAAGCCATTCAGCACGTTTTGAAATAGCAAATGCTGAAAGCATTCCCGGAAAATGCCTGAAATATTTTCAAAGCAGGAGGAAAACAAATAAAAAGAACAGTAAGAGCAGAGTAGGTTTCCTGTATTAACCCCTACAATAGCCCACGTTTAATTCCCAGCTCCCCCACAGACGTCTTGTGTGATCTTGGACAAGTCAGCTCATCTGTAATACAGTTCTCCATTGGTAAAATGGGTTTAGTAGTTGTGGTACTAGGGAATGTGCTTTTAAGGACTGAACTTTCCAGACAGAATCTGGGCAGAATGCTGTGAAGCAATTTTTGTTATGTACCACAAGTTGGAACTGAACATAGATTAAATCAGATTTCTCTGAAGCGCTTAAACAATGAATAATAACTAAACACTACATGATGCGAGAAGTAGAAAGAAATTAAGAAAACACCCTGAGTGAAGCACCACAAGAGATAAAACTCTCTGGAAATGTGGAATTAAAAAAAAAGAGGAGGCTGAGACAGTTGTGCTAGTAAAAAGAAAGACTCAAAAGGTAGAGTTATGTTTGACAGTGGTTGATTCTGAAGCACTTTGCTTAATAATTAATAATTAATATTTAGTATTTTAATAATAGTTAACTAAGGCAGAGGAAGCGAAATATGAAACTGTGTTATATAATTTGAGGAGTACAGCATTCCACACGAAACTGAGAGATATGAAAGATAATGCTATGAAAGAAAGGTGAAATTATAGATGCATGTGTTATTAGAGCTTGGGAACATTTCTGGCTGTTTTTTGTTGTTGATGTTTTTTGTTTGTTTGGGTTTTTTGTTTGTTTGTTTTTGGCAAAAATATATATTCAGGTCAACCAAAACCTTTTCATGAACTCATGCATATTTTGGGATATTGCTCCAGCTGAATAAAAATATATAAATGTTTTGGACATATTAAAATAAATCATTTTGACATAATCAAAATAAAACACAGCAAAGTTATCTCGAAATAAGAGCCATTATTTCGAAATAACTTTACTAGCATCTACACAGCCAAACCGTTATTTCAAAATTAATTCGAAATAGCAGAGGGCTTATTTCAAATTTGGTAAACCTCATTCCACGAGGAATAACACCAAATTCGAAATAGCTATCATATATATAGTAGCCCAATGTCTGTGACTCTGAAATGCTGGCTGTTCCCTCTGGGTGGCCCTGTTGCCTCCCTGGCTGTTCCCTCTGGGTGGTGCTGTTGCCTGAGTCACGTCCTTCGCCTCCCACTGTGGCGCTCGGCTGAGTTCGCCGCCGCTCAGCCGGGCTGCCGCATGGGAGTAAGTGGCGCAAGCGACTGTTTGGGCTCTGCATTCCCCATGCAGCACAGGGAGCGCAGTGCCCAAACATCCATTTGGGCTCCGTGGTGCCTCGAGTGAGAAGCAGGAGGGAGAGGAGAGCTGGGGAAGCAGTAGGAGGAGAGAGAGAGAGAAAGAGAGAGAGAGACGGAGTGAGAGACCAGAGGCTCAGGAGAGAAGACCGACATGAAGGAGAAATCTGAAAATCCCATCTTAGGATGGGCTAATTGGCTAGTTTCAAAATAAGTGCTGTGTAGACATTTATATCTAAACAGGGGGCCTCCAGCCTTCCCAGGGTGCCATGGTGGCCACTCCAGCCTCAACCAAGAACACTCCTCTCCCTCCCCTCTCCCTGGAGCCCTTAAAGGTGTTGACTCTGGCTACAGTGCCTGTACCAGCTCTAAGCCTGCCAGCCCAGAGCCAGCAGTCACTGCCCCTGACCCAGTGGCCCCAAAACATGAGCCAGCAAGCCACTGGCAGCCAGCCCTCCACCGCTCCCCAGGAGAAGTCTTCCAGCTCCCAGAACCCTGCCAGGGCCTGGAGAAGGTGGGCACCTTCCTGGTCCAGGGTGGAGATCATGGACCTTATTCAGGTTTGGGGGGGATGCCCCCAACGTCCATGATCTCTACACTAGATGGAGGAATGCGGCTGTCTATGGCAGGATAGCTGCCAGCCTAGCCACCAAAGCCACATGTGAACCCAGGAGCAGGTTTGCATGACAATCAAGTTGGTCTGGCGAGACCCCCAACCCTGAGTTCTGAGCTTCCCCCTTCCAGCTCCCTCCTCCCAGGTTTCCCCCTCCCCTCTCCCACCCTCTCTTCTCCCCTCTCCCACCTCCTTTCCCCAGTCTCCCCAGAGTTTCATTCCCCCCTCCCCAGTTCTGTTAAATAAAGAGAGTTTGTGTTCATGAAAATACATGTATTTTATTTGACATCAGGAAGGGGGGTTAGGGAGGGGTAAGTGGAAGGACGTGAGGGAGGAATGAGGCACAAGTCCCCAGTAGGGCAGACCAGGGAGGCTCTTAGTGCTCCTCAGGGTAGAAGCTCTCCCGCAGGGCCTCCTGGATACTGACAGCCCCCCGATGGACCTCCCAGATGGCAGCCTGCAGAAAGTGCATCCAGGCTCACAGCAACACGTCCACGAGAAGCACCAGAGTGCCCAGGGGCATGTCTGGCTCCATGATGCAGAGTGTCCTGAGTCAGGGCAACCAGAGGACGCAGAGACAAAATGTCCCTCATCGAGGTAGGCAAGCAAGCAGGGAAAGCTAAGAACTGGCTGTCCAGTGGGGTCCCTTTAAGCACAGGCCTCAGAAAGCCTCAGGCAGCAGCCACACAAAGTAACTCCTGACCTGATGCCCTGCCAGACCTGGTTCCAGCCGGCCTTAAATGCGATTCAGCGTCCACTCAATGTGGATGTGCTATTTCAAAATAGCAAAATGCTATTTCAAAATGCATTTTGTGTGTAGACGCATTATTTTGAAATAACTCATTTCGAATTAACTATTTCAAAATAAGATATTACGAAATAACGCTGTAGTGTAGACATACCCTGAGTGAAATACTAAGTTACCCAAAGATGAATCTTACAACAGTCTGATCAAAAGTAGAGACCATGGGCTGTGTTAATTAAATTTAATGGAATAAATTGACCCCAAAGTCAAAGGTGTTAACATTACTTTGTTGTCATACAACATTAATGGTTTTAAATAAGGTTCAGGGGAGGGGTTGAATATAGAGGCGTCAGTCTGCTAATAGGATGGCAGTTACAACAATTTGAATAGTGTAACTTTTTATTGACGATACAGAAAAAGAAGGTAAAGTAGTAAAGCATTTTAAAAATAAAGTATGAATAAGGCTTTTCTTTTAACAATATATCTCATTTTTTTTACATTTGAAGAGATTTTAGAAGGAACAATCTGTTTTACAGTCTTTTAGATAGTATAAAAGATAACTATCCTGTTTGGGGAAGACAGAGAAAAAGTTAACTGAGATGGGCTGAAGCAGCTGTGGTTGCTGTTGTTGTTTAAATCTAATCTCATTTCCTAAAAGACAAACACAAACAAACACATGCCTAAGAGGAGATAAAAGAACCACAGAGACAGAAAATGAAGTATTTGCCTGTGGTTTTGATTCTCACTTACAAACTCATTTCTCCAAGACCTGACAAACTTGCACCATCACTTCACTATTTAGGGCATTGATTTATAATTGTTATTGCTAGTCTCAGGCTGACAAAAGTATTGCAAAATGCATAGTCTTGGCCAGCTAATCCAGACTTTCATTAGACAGTAAGCAAAAAGAAAGAAAGGAAGGGAAAGAAAAGGAATAAAATGGGAAAGGAAAGTGGAGGGGTTTGACAGCAAGAACCAACGTCTCAAAACCCAGATGGTATTTGGGATACAGAAGAAGAGGCAATGTCATCTGGGTCCTGCTCTCTGATCAGGATTTCTCTCAGGATCAGGATGATAATGAAGGCCAGACAGTGTCCTAGTGAAGTTCAGAGTCCCAAGAAATATGGGAGCATAATGGTGAAGCCTGCTCCTTCTGGTTCATTAACTTACCATCAGGCAACAATTATGAGGTTGCCTGCAAGCAGTTTCCTCTAAAAATATTTTCTTTTAAGTAAGGACCCTAAAGGCGAAGATGGGTGGAATAGCTGTTATTTTGTAAATCAATTAAGCCTAATTTCTGACACACCCATTTTAGTTCACTGATTTCCAGTCCCGCACTTCTCTTGTTCACTAGACATGCTCTTAATGCAATTATTGAATTACATTAACATGCCTTTTTTTCCTATACTAATTCAGGGGTTTTTTGCCTCTCCTTAGTATCTTTTGTCATCAACATTTCGGTTATAGGTAACTGAGACCTTTTATGAACTTTCATTCAGGTCCTGAATGATCTTACAAATGATCTTACAATTATGGTAAATCTGTAGACCTAATTACTACAACAGTGATAGCAAAACTGGGTGACAATATGCTGAAAGAGTAATATTTGGCCTCAGTCTATTGGTGTAAAAGGTTTCATGTCTTTATTTATGAGACTAGTGTTGGTTGAAACTGACCATACACCATTTACTTCCATTGTCAAAAGATGTTTAGCAACTTCACTGCTGAAACTAGATACTTTTTTTCACCTACACATGTATGATTTGCAAATTGAACACATACCTAGAAGAGATTTGATAGTTACAGACACACACCATCTAGAGTATTTACAAAACTAAAGTCTGAGTCCAGAGATAGATTTTGAACATGTCAATCTGATCATCAACAACAGTAATAAAAATAGAATCTGCCCAACCTCAGATAAAATATGGTCTGTGTTTGCCAGAATTACTGCACAGGATAAGAACCCTGTGGAAAGTGATAAAGTCCAAACTGTCTGGGATAGCATATTCCCATTCCCTATTATCAGTATAAGGCGGAGCTCTTAGTACTAAATGTGATTTTATTTGAAGGCTCCAGAACTGTTATTCCTAAGGTATTACAGAAAATTAAGTTTAAAAGGTTACATCAAGGTCATGTATTGGAAAGATTGGAAATGCTGAGAGGGGGACCAAAACCATGTTATTACGGCCTCAAATGAACAGTGTCATTAAAGAAGCTTTAATGAGGCTTCTCACATATGACAGAAATATAGGCCAAATCACACAAAAGAGCCCTATTGGTGACAATGGAAAAACTGACCCCTTAAAACATGGGTGGGGAACCTAAGGCCTGGGGGCTGGATGTGGAACCTGGTTTGCCTGGATCTAGACCCCCGGGCTTAGGGCCTCCCTCAGCATTGTGGAGCCTGAGCTAGCCCCTTCCCTCTCCCCTTCCCCCTCCCCCCGACCCCTTCCACTGCCTCCCTGCAACCTGCAGCCCCTGACTGATTTTTCTGTGAGTCAGTGGCCCCCGATCCAAAAAAGTTCCCTACCCCTGCCCTAAAACAAAGTTGGCATAGATTTGTTTATGCTGGCTGAAAAAAATTATGTACTTGTAATAAACTATTATTCTGGTAATTGAGTCATGCCACCCAACTACTATTGTAAACAGCAGTGTTTGTGGGGAGGTGTTTTGTCTTTTTTATTATTATTATTATTATTTGTTATTGTTGGATTTGGGTTTTTTAAATTTTTCCCTATGAGATTAAATGCATCCCGACATGAATTCTCTTCATTAGATTTTTCTTTGTGTATAATAAACATCCTCTAGGTTTTTTATGCATATATATTCATCTTGTTTCTGAGACATTATTTCATTCATGCACTACTTATTTTTGCTCCTTTTTTATAATGTGGAATCTGTTTAATTGGCCATTCTAATTTTAAACATAATGGCTAAATACACCATTCACCTATGCTTTTGATGTATTTTTAAAATTAGCATCAAACCTTATAAATCAGTAACAATTCTTCATACTGCAAGGAGATGAGGAATAGTAGAAAGAAACAATGAATATATCTCATGTAAACAAAGATCTATAAATTATAGCTAATCTATTGAAGCAACTTCAATGAATTCTGCAGTACACAAAGTTTGTCAAAAAACCAATTATTTGTAATTGGTTCCACACAGAACTGTAAAACTGTGATGTTTGCTTCCCTGCTGACATTACTACTTTTTTTCTGAGATTGGGAACTTCATTCTATTACTGCAATAGCTAGATGTCTGTATAATTCCTATATGCCTTGGTATCCCAGTGAGTTCATTTTCTTTGGTTCCTTTATAAATCAATGTAGTACATCATGCAGTTTTTATCAGCCACCAGCCAACAGGGGTGCAACCATAGATTTGCACAACAAACTACTTACCTTCCTCATACAAGTAGGTCTACTGGCTCATGGAAGTGTAACAGATCTGTGAGGAGAAAACAGGGCTATGTGCAGAGGCCACTTTTGGAATAGAGGTTAAACATGCATGAACATAAAGTCATCACCTTCTGATTCTCATGAGCCAGTCAGTCATGAATAAATTCTATGATTCTAAGTATTATGCTCCACAGATCATCAGATTGCAGACTGAGTAATTAAGACACAGTGGTTTATTCATATCACCAGCAGCGGCACAAAGTATGGATAGGATTCCACCTGGAGGGAAGAGAAGGTATGGAGAACAAAGAATTACAAGATTATCAAAAAATATACAGCTATCAGGCAGATAATTTACAATGGAGTCAAACATCTCGCTTTTAACAGACACCAGTGGTAAAATTGGTTGCTTGTTGTGCCAGTAGGCACAGAAAATTCTAAGTCTTGTCCACACAGAAAGGATGGGAGTTTCATATCATGTGTCCTGTACACATGTAGATTTTGGGGCATGGTCTGTCTTCTGTTTTGGGTTCTAGACTCACCCCAAGATCCATCTCCTCAACTAGAGTAAATAAGAAAAAAGAAATAACAAAATGTTTTTAAAGTACATTAGAAGCAGGAAGCCTGCTAAAAAACCTGTGGGTCCCCTAGACAATCGAACTATAAAAGGCGCAATCAGGGACGATAAAGCCATTGCGGAGAAACTAAATGATTTCTTTGCTTCAGTCTTCACGGCTGAGGACGTTGGGGAGATTCCCAAATCTGCACCGTCCTTTGTGGGTAATGAATCTGAGGAACTGTCCGGATTGAAGTGTCATTAGAGGAGGTTTTGGAACAAATAGAAAAACTTAATGTTAACAAATCTCTGGGACCGGATGGCATTCATCCAAGGGTTCTAAAAGAACTCAAATGGGAAATTGCTGAACTATTATCTGTGGTTTGTAACCTATCCTTTAAATCGGCTTCCGTACCTAATGACTGGAAGGTAGCCAACGTGACACCAATATTTAAAAAGGGCTCTAGAGGCGATCCGGGCAATTACAGACCGGTAAGTCTAACTTCACTACCTGGCAAATTTGTCAAAACAATAGTAAAGAATAAAATTGTGAAGCATGTAGAAGAACATAATTTGTTGGACAAAAGTCAACATGGTTTCTGTAAAGGGAAATCATGTCTTACTAATCTATTAGAGTTCTTTGAAGGGGTTAACAAACATGCAGACAAGGGGGATCCAGTAGATATAGTATACTTAGATTTCCAGAAAGCCTTTGACAAGGTCCCTCACCAAAGGATCTTGTGTAAATTACATAGACATGGGATAAGAGGGAAGGTCCTTTCTTGGATTGAGAACTGGTTAAAAGACAGGAAACAAAGGGTAGGAATAAATGGTAAATTTTCAGAATGGAGAGAGGTAACTAGTGGTGTCCCCCAAGGGTCAGTCCTAGGACCAATCCTGTTCAACTTATTCACAAATGATCTGGAGAAAGGGGTAAGCAGTGAGGTGGTAAAGTTTGCAGATGATACCAAACTGTTTAGGATAGTCAAGACAGAAGCAGACTGTAAGGGACTCCAAGAAGATCTCACCAAACTGAGTGATTGGGCAACAAAATGGCAAATGAAATTTAATGTGGATAAGTGTAAAGTAATGCACATTGGGAAAATAACCCCAACTATACGTACAGTATGATGGGGGCTAATTTGGCTACGACAAATCAGGAAAGAGCTCTTGGAGTTATCGTGGACAGTTCTCTGAAAACTTCCACACAGTGTGTGCAGCGGTCAAAAAGGCAAATAGGATGCTAGGAATTATTAAGAAAGGGATAGAAAATAAGACCCAGAATATCTTACTGCCCTGTATAAAAGTATGGTATGCCCACATCTTGAATACTGTGTACAGATGTGGTGTCCTCACCTCAAAAAGATATTTTGGCCTTGGAAAGGGTTCAGAAAAGGGCAACTAAAATGATTAGGGGTTTGGAACGGGTCCCATATGAGGAGAGGTTTAACTGGGACTTTTCAGTTTAGAAAAGAGGAGACTGAGGGGATATGATAGAGGTGTATAAAATCATGAGTGGTGTGGAGGGCCGATAAAGAAAAGTTATTTATTAGTTCCTAAACAGAAGAACTAGAGGACACCAAATGAAATTAATGGGTAGCAGGTTTAAAACTAATAAAAGAAAGTTCTTCTTCACACAGCGTGTAGTCAGCCTGTGGAACTGCTTGCCAGAGGAGGCTGTGAAGGCTGGGACTATAACAGAGTTTAAAGAGAAGCTAGATAATTTCATGGAGGTTAGGTCCATAAAGGCTATTAGCCAGGGGATAAAATGATGTCCTTGGCCTCTGTTTGTCAGAGGCTGGAGAGGATGGCAGGAGACAAATCGCTTGATCATTGTCTTGGTCCACCCCCTCTGGGGCACCTGGTGCTGGCCACTGTCGGCAGACAGGCTACTGGGCTAGATGGACCTTTGGTCTGACCCGCTACGGCCGTTCTTATGTTCTTATGTTCTTATGTTAAGTTTTGCGCATATTGGTTTTTTTTATTATTTTACAATTTGACCTATAATAAAAGGCTGAAATAAGTCATTGCGTACAACTTGTTTTCTACTGAACTAATATTCAAGTGAACAGTTCTTGATTTCTCTGTGGAACCACATGGACAAATTACTAGTCCTCCCCTTCCAAAGAACGTACTTTTCCCTTTAATTTTTAGGATTTTTCCTTAATTGGGGTATTTTTACATCTTTCATAACATGATTATTAACATCAGTTCATTTTAACAGTCTTTAAAACCATCTTGAAGGAATCAGTAATGGGCAATCAAAGACATCAATTTACATACACTTACGGTATGTGTGCACATGAGAGGTGGGGTAAGGAAGAAGAGCTGGAGGCATGGTGCAGAACTGCTATGCACAAAGTCCTTTTACAGAGTGAATAGATCATCTCTATGGTTAAGACTAAATGCACTTCCTAACTATTTAATAATGCTGCATTGTGAACTGCAGTTATCGCCTCTTTAAGAAACAGCTTTTCAGTCACTTTATGCACTACAGGCATTTTAGCTCTGAGCCCACACCAATTACAAGGAAACAGAATACCCCCCTCTTTCTCATATGTGCTGCTTCTATTTAAAGGGTTGTTTCAAGTGGAATAATGCCAACATTTCAGCCCTAAGGCCTTCTTCAGCATACTCACAGATGTGTAGCAGAGACTACAGACAGCACATTGGCCTACTTGCCAGTTTGAGGCCAAGTTCATCACACTGCCAAGCAGCAGAGTGGCCAACTCACATCATGCTGAGGGGGTCCCTCACCAATCTGAAAGGACTCAGAGGGGTAGCTGTGTTAGTCAGGAATTTTAAAAACAATGAGTAGTCCTGTGGCACTTTAGGGCATGTCCACACATGTCTAACTCCCCTTATTTCGAAATAACGAGGTGAGCATCCACACTATCAAGCCCATCATTTTGAAATAAGGGGATGGTTATTTTGTAATAATAATTCCTGCTTTCTTTGCAGAATAAGCTTATTTTGAAAGAATTATTTTGGGAGTTATTATTTCAAAATAAATTATTTCAAAATAATTTCCCATTGTATACATAGCCTTACAGACTAACAAAAAATATAGAGAGTACCATGAGCTTTCGTGGACAAAACCCACTTCTTCAGATGAGTGGGTTTTGCTCATGAAAGCTCATGATACTCTATATATTTTTGTTAGTCTCGGTGGGTACGTCTACACAGCAGGGCTAAAGTCGGAATAAGCTGCGCAACTTCAGAGTAAGCCAAAATAGCTCGACATTATGTCAAAATAAAGGCTTGTAGTGTAGACGCGCACTATGTTATGTTATGACCACCCCTGAGTTAGAAGCTGCTGAGAATTCTGCCACTCTGCTTTCCCTTCAAAATCCTTTTCACTTTCCTTCCTTATGCTCAGCATTCTTGCCATAGTCCCAGAAACTGCAATCTGTAAGAATAATAATTTCTGCTTTTAGACAACAGTGTGAAGGGGTACTGAGAACTTTACTCCTTAGTTAAGTGGTGATTGTATAATGCCTCTAACAGCAATAAGATACACCATGGGAGGGCAGAGGGGAGCTACATCATTGAAGGCTGAATCTTTATCAGTTAATTAAGGTCCACATTTTGCTCTCAGATACTAGTAAAGTGCTCCCGTTGGGCTTCAACCCACTCCCTTCGGCGTAAATGAGAATTTTACCATTTACTTAATTGGAAGCAGGATCAGGCCCATTGACTTCAGCAGGAGTCCTATCCATCCATATGAGATAAGATTTAAAAGATCATGGCAAACATGAACTCCTAGAATGAAAAACCAAGCAAGTAAAAATACAAATATTTTTATACTCTTAATTATGAAAATTTCAGTGACACAGACATTTAAACTCGCATCATGGATCTGGTTGACAGCCCCCTCTGAACACTTTCTAGACTGCTATGAGGGGGTTGCATATGCTCAGCTTTCTGGGGGCTGAGCAGAGTTTAGGTCCTGTTCCTAGCTTTGAGCCTCTTTATATTTGCTACACCTTTGGGCACTGCCCAACTCATAGTCCAGTTGTAAAGTCCCTGAAACTACTTGCTATCTCTTACAAGGCTCTCCAGCAGCTTTTGCATGTTTCCCAGAATCCTATAAAAGGTATGAGTCTTACAGTTCACCTCTTCAAAGATATGTGACAATAAAAGGCAACAAACACCCAGACAGACTTTATACAAGATAATTTAACAGCAGAAGAGATACTTAAATCTCGACAAAATAATAAACACACTTATATGCATTTTCCCTGCTTCTGTTTCCTCAATATTTTGGTGAGATTTCTGGGCCTGGACAGAGCCCTCTCACAGGACCAAGCGCCTTACTCTTCAACTCAGTTACTTCTCTTCGGAATTACAGAGCCTTCTCTAACCCAGCTAGCATCCTCTGAGCTTTGGTGGTCCATAGTTAAACCAAAGTACCCCTGCTATAAAAGCATACATGTATTTTCCTTTCCCTCAGCAGCCCCCCTTTTGTTCTTCCTGTGAGTCCTATTTAAAATCCTGCTTTGACATCATTGCCTTCTTGGGGAATTTTCCACTCTCTTCCCTTACTCCACTATGCTGACAAGTTGGAGGATGGAGCTAGAGGAATGATATCACTCAACCAAAAGTATTCCATGTTAATTAAATATGTTATTAATAGGTCTCTTTTTAGACATTAAAGTCCAGAGCCTACAATGACCTTCCATAAGCATCTAACCAGACACTGGACAGGGGTGTAAAATTTATGAATCCAAAATAAGAAATAATTCAAAATAATGAGATTTCATTTCTGATGCAAGGAAAACCATTAAAACAACCCATATAACTATCAATATATTTAACCAAAGTGCATGTAAACATGGCTAAAAATACGAAAGACTCAAAAATAGTAAATCTTAATAACAATAAAAAATAAAGCAATCATTTTACCAAAATCCCCTTCACTTATTCTTTATTGCCTTGTACAATTATTTTTATGTTTAATATTTAAGCTACTGTTAGAATGCCATAATCATTGCCATTTTGCCACACATAGAAAATGATTCAGCAAGGAGATCCATTTTTCACATTTGCATTCCTGATTTAAAATGCAAACTCAGGTTGGATGTTGAAGGTACTGGAGCTGGTATCTGTACTGCAAAAAGAAAAGTTATTTCTTGTGGAGTATGTAGCCATAAAGTTCTCCTGGGACGTCTGGAATATTTGATGCTGATGTGTGATGTTGTAATAGCGCAAGTAGTAAGAGAGTTGAGGTAGGCATACACCAGGCCTTTTCTTTGGTTTAGTTCAATCACAATAAAATAGTTCAAATATTAATATACAAAACTGCAGTGGCTGAGCTGGCTTTCAGCAAAAAAGTAGCAGCACAACTGAAGTCAAACTGTTAATGCAGATATTAAAAGCGGAGCATAGATTCAGCACCCTGAGTCATATATGTGCTGTGGGTCACAGTGCTCTTTTTGCCTGGCATAACTTTCCAATGTGAAAACCTTGTCTCTCTCTGGACCAAAAGAAAACAGTAGCATTGAAGAATAGCCGTCTTGTCTTTCTGAAATTAGAGAAATTCAAATATAAGGTCATCATCACCCAATAGCAACAGCTCCCAAAAGTGAAGCAGCATAGTAGTTGCTGCTCAGACTATAGCAGGAGAACCATTACACATCTAAGTCCTGAGCCTAGTAAAAAAAAAACTAATGGAAATTCCAGCTGAAAATATTTCTTTTTTCTTTGTTGGCTAATGAGGATTTATTGACTCCTGGTCCAAGTGTTCCTATAATTCAATCCCAAAGATTCCTGTATAATCCATCAGAAATTACAATAGACCCCAGTAGAAGGATTTTAATGCCTTTAACTGAAGTTCCATTAAGCAAGTATGGATGTATTGCAGCAGTATCAAACTCATTTGATGGAGAAGACCAGATTCCATCTTAAATTATGGTCTGGCGGCAAGGATGTACCACACTTCATACTGTCTTCAGACCTGAGCAGATCTGCTGCTGACATTAGATCAATGAGAAAACAAAGTCTTTATGTAGTCATTAAACTTTAATATTCAGTCCTTTACTATTATATTCAGCATCACCCAATGGGATGCTGCTCCCTTTTTAGCCAGTGTTACTTCTGCCCTCTCTCTTTCCTTCCTCATATCCCATTTTCTTTTTCTCTCTGCTTATTCCCCTGTTTTTGTAAATCTGCTCTGTTCTTCCTCTGCATTTAATTCCCTACAGCAATTCCCAGGTCCCACCTCTCTAAAGACTTTATATCTGATAGAATGACCAGCAGAGGAATAATAAATGTTGACATTGGCTTTGCAGTTGCCACTCCAAGGAAGAGCAGTAGTTCACACTCTTCAGAACTACTATGTTGGGCCATCTGCCAACACAAGCAGACATCGCTGTATCAGTTTACACCCAGTTCACATTTGGAAAGTTTTCTTTGTAACTGTAAGGGCTAGAAACTTTCTATTTGTTAAAATGGCAGCTGAGATTCTGTTGAATCAGAGAATGTCACATGAGCCACAGAAACATGTCCACATCCATTCCCTGGGCCACATGTTTAATATGCCTTCTGTATTCCATGTTGATGTAGTGGTGTGGTTCCCACTTCTGTATATGACTTTTTAAAACATGAAGGCTTGAATTTTCAAAGGAGCATAAGGGGAAATTCAATGAGTATCTCATTCTCATAGGTGCCTTTGAAAATTCTAGCCAATATGAAGGGGACGGGAAGTCCTGTGTGCCCCAAGATAAAAAGAGCCTCACAACTGTAGATCTGAACTGCCTGTTCTCAGCAAAGAGCTATGCCTGGAACAGATAGCAGAGCACAACCTCCCCACAGTAGAGGATGTTTTTTTCTTGTGATGACTCATCATTTTCCATATCAGATCTTGAGAATCCTAGACAAGAGATTTTTCAGAAGAGAAAACTCTTCCTCCTAGATTTCAGCATGATACTCGATCTCTTTGTCACACCTGCCATGAATACCCCATGAAGGGAATGGCATACACTCATAATGCTCTCCTCTCTTCTTCACTTTTTCCTGGCAAGCTACTGTGGATTTTTAAAGGTAACCACTGTAAATTAACAGTAACTTAGTGTGCTTTCTTCTTGGCCTGTCTGCCTGTAATGTCAGGCTTCTGTGCTTTGTGTGTCAGTGTACAACTGATCATTAGACCAGCTCAGGGATTCATCTGTAAACTCGAGTATGAGCCCTTGATCTTATGGCAGTTCTGTTCATGCTCTGATCAAGTCTGTGCTGTTCTCCGCCACTAATCTTTTGTAACCAACTCTGGTCTGCCTCAATAATACATATGCATTCGTAATGAACTCCCGCTGCCAGGGCCATATTGTGACCTTCCCATTTTCATCTCAAGGTACCTTTCTTATTAGGGCTTTCACTGCAGCTATTTCAATATTACCTTTCACTTCCTCTATTGTCTTCCATGTTTAGGGGAAGTAGTAAGTACCATATTGCATTATGTTTTTAAACCAAAGAATATTTGAAACTTCTGAACACTGACATGGTGGGGGAGAAGTATTGGAGGAGGTGTTGCATGCCATCTTTCCTCCATGTTGGTGGATCCCGTAAGATGTTATCTTTCTATGTTTGACCCTACACATTGTCACCATTCTATGTGCTTAATGGTGGTGCCCAATAGAGGACATCACTTCCCTGCCATAGTTTATATCTGAATTCTATTTTCTCTGTTTTCACTTTTCTTGAATTTGAATATTTCTGACTTTTTCCCTAGACAATAGCATCTGATATGATTATGCTGTGCCAATCTTTAAAAAAGAAACTAGCAGACACAAACAGCTACATAATGTTATCTGACATACAGTGCCATAGTGTTAAACTGCTATTTGCATAGAAAATAAAAGTATGGTATATATTTTAAAGGTGGCCACTGAAAATTAACAGCAATAGCCTATTTGTCCATCTTTACCCTTTGCTTATCCAGGTCACAAAATCCACCATATGGTTTGCTACTTCATCACATTTGACAAGCTTTGTTCAAAAGAGGCATAAAAATGGAATAATTAGTGAGATGTAGTGAGAAATAAGGTGCACTGGTAGAGCAGAACACAAGAAGGCTGTGTCTACACTGGCATGATTTTCCGGAAATGCTTAAGACGGAACAGTTTTCCGTTATAAGTATTTCGGGAAAAAGAGCGTCTACATTGGCAGGATGCTTTTCCGGAAAAGCCCTTTTTCTGGAAAAGCGTCTGTGGTTAATGTAGACGCTGCTTCGAAAAAAGCCCGATCGTCATTTTCGCGATCGGGCTTTTTTGAAAAGACTGCTGGGCTGTCTACACTGGCCCTTTTCGGAACAGTTTTCGGAAAAGGACTTTTGAGCGGGAGCAGCATAGTTTTCGGAAAAGCAGCTGATTTCTTACAGTAGATCATCAGTGCTTTTCCGGAGAAATTCAAGGCCAGTGTAGACAGCTCACAGCTTATTCCGGAAAAGCGGCTGCTTTTCCGGAATAAGTGGCCCAGTGTAGACACAGCCGAATTGTTTACAGTGTTTGCCTGTAACTATGTGTTACTTAAAGTCTATACTACTAGTCCTTTATTTTTCAACACACTGTGGAAAGTTTTGGACAAAAACTTATCCTGCACAAAACTTCTCATGATACTACGAAAAAAAACCCTAAAAAATGTTCACCAAAATAATGTTCTCTGCAGGGTATATTATTGTTAGTAGCCAAGAAATGTATTGTATCTTATTGACTAAAAAGAGACATGCTTCTCCCCCAAAAGGAGTGGATTATCTTAGTGTCAGAGATTTGAAAAATGAAAGGACTTACTGCCACCTTTAAAGATAAAGCTTTTACTTCTAGATGGACCCCTTGGGACATTACAAAGCACCTACTGATTATTTGAGAAATATTTGTATAAGATACAGTTAATCCCCTCTGGGCAACCACTTTATTGTGCACTGTGTTGCCTCTTTGTTTTTTCCATGTATTCCAATAAAGGATTAAAGGAAGATTTTGGAAGAACAATGCTACACAATAATCAGAAATAAATCTGAAATTTTGAAAAGAATGGCTAGAAATCACACACTATACTCTGGAAACAAGAACTTGTGGTTTACTTGGAAAAGAGATATTTTAAATGCTTAACATTTCCAAAGCAAAGGTCTGGTTTCAAGACAAATCAGTCTTCCAGGCCTGCATAGTATTCTTTACCATCTTTCTTGCACGGGAAGCACTGATAAAATGCATGACACTTCTTTATCTTGAACTGCATTGGGAGGGTCTTTCCATCTTCATCAAGTTGTTGTTCTTTCCAAATGTTGTTTGCAACAGGAAGGTCGAAGAATTTTTTTTTTAAGTTCCCAAATGGCTGCTGGGCTTTTTGTACATATCTAATCAACCTCCACTTTCCAGCACTGTGAAATATTTTTGTGCCTTTGTTTTTTATACAATTTAAGAAACGTTCTTGAATCTTTCAACCTTGCAACAATTCAGTTTATCAGGAGGAACTAGCCAGTACATTATTACATTTGACTTAGGGTAATCACTCCATTAAATAGTACTATATACAGATCTGTTTTGTTGTGTTTGCAAAGAAGACTGATTACAAATATTCACAGAAAATCTTCTTTTCTGAATATAAACCCTTTTTGTCCGACAAGTTTACAAGGATTTGAAAATGAAATGTAAATGTTAAACATCATAAATATTACTCACTGTTTAGGTGTTTTACAAAATTCAATTTATATTTCATTCTTTCTGCTATAACTTTTCAACCCATTTCACCAATTTTTTTTCTAAATCATAAAAAAACTTCTGATGGTCTTTTTATGATAGGTGAATGAATTTGTATGGGTTATTCCCTGAGGCTATGTCTACACTGAAGACAAAAGTGAGAAAAAGATACACAAATTGTGAATCGCATTTTGCGTATCTTTTTCCGCTTTTTTCCTAAATTTGGCCCATCTACACGGCGTATCTTAGAATCATAGAATACTCGGACTGGAAGGGACCTCGAGAGGTCATCGAGTCCAGTCCCCTGCCCTCATGGCAGGACCAAATACTGTCTAGACCATCCCAAGATAGACATTTATCTAACCTACTCTTAAATATCTCCAGAGATGGAGATTCCACAACCGCCCTGGGCAATTTATTCCAGTGTCTGACTACCCTGACAGTTAGGAACTTTTTCCTAATGTCCAACCTAAACTTCCCTTGCTGCAGTTTAAGCCCATTGCTTCTTGTTCTATCCTCAGAGGCCAAGATGAACAAGTTTTCTCCCTCCTCCTTATGACACCCTTTTAGATATCTGAAAACTGCTATCATATCCCCCCTCAATCTTCTCTTTTCTAAACTAAACAAACCCAATTCCTTCAGTCTGAGAGTTATCTTCCGTATAATGAATCTAACTCTGGTCTTTATATATTTTAAATCAGCACAGTTGAGGATGAGTTCACCTAGCAAAGGTTGGGGGAGGTAATTAGAAAATAAATCATTGCCTATATGAAACTGTAGTTTTTCTTTTCCCTGAGTATGTGTAATACTGTCTTTAAGGACATTGAGATCACAAGTTCTTGAGAGCGTAATATATAGCCATTTATGTCAAAGGTCCCGAATTTCATTCTGCTTTTTACTTGGTACAAGTCTGGGGCCTAGGCTTCCAGTATGAATCAGGCCCAGATAAGTTAAATAGTCTCAGATATTACGTGCTTGCTATATCTCGCAAAGTGAGTATATACACTCTGAATGCGAGGCATGCCATGGCAGAGCCCAGTAGAATACTGTACAGGGGAGCCCTAGACTCTGGACATGACCTCTCAGAGAGGAAGGCATTAGCCTTTACCATCACAGCATGACAATACAGGATAATCAACAAAACTTGGAGTCACTAGCATCAAAGGCTTCCAACAAAGCTAAAACAATCAGGATTGCTACCTTATATGACCATTGCCAGATGGAGATAACACACTATTTTCTTGTACTTAAACCTGCTTCTAAAACCAGATCAAGATGTAACTGGAATCATTCAAATACCACCTTCTCAACAGTCTGATGATAACGGAGTATGGGAATCATTGTGAGAAAGTAAGAATTGACCCCACAATATTATGTTTACCATCTAATTAGACATTAAATGTCTAATTTAGGCATTAAAAGCCTGTCAAATACCTATCTAGTCCCATAGATGATATTGCCTGACTCAGAAAAAGACAAAAATGTTGACTGAATTACTATAATCTGCTCTCTACCATATATTTTCAATACATGTGCACTATATTTGATCAAAATATAAAACAGGTATTTGAGAGACATATTATGCTTCAGTATGGAATGTAATACTCAGCTGCATAACAAACTCATCCCAAATTTCTCACAATATGATCTCTTAGCCTTCGAAACTAAAGTTGACATACCCTGAATACCACCTATCTTTGAACTTCCTAGTCAGTAGTCCATTGGAACCTGTTTTTTACACTTCTGATAAACCTGCATCTTTATTGCTAATAAAGAAGAAATAAACTTCCAGAAAACCCTGGGAATAAAACTCTGAAATGATAATGCAACTCTTAGTTAACTGAAATCTTATACAAACCAGACTACTTGGTGAAACAAAACATTTTCTCTGCACCCAGGCCAAGGTTATATAACATTAATAATACTTGAACTTGGTTCTCTAAAATAAATAGCAGCTGAAAGAATGAACCAGATAAAAATAGTTCTCTGTGCAAAAAGATTTCTACTCTCCTTAATTTTAATTAAACATAAGGTTTTTTCTTGCTTGCTCAGTGAATTCCCTGTTCTTGAATTTCCGTTTCCCATATGTATTTAATATATGAGAGTCAAGAAAAGTCACAGGGAAGCCCAAAGCCAAATTCACCACATGTAAGAAAGAATGCAAAAGCTTAACTTAATGTCCATGGTGTGCTCTGTATGATTTGTAATTCACAACTCTAAGTTGACATATTGCGTTTGCTTTAATGAGTTTTGTTTTCACAGGGCTAGAAGTGCTCATTTTTAATTAGCAAAATGAACAAACAGAAGTTCTCTCATCTCTTACTTTTGTCTCTGTGGAAGAATTCATTAAAATGACTGCATTTATCTTGTTAAACAAGAACACTCATTCCACACTAACCCTGATTTTGTTGCCTACAGGAAACAGCTACAAAAGAATCCATATTCAAATCAAACTATTCAACAGCAACTTCATCTGTTTTAAAAGACCATTTCTTGTTCCTCAAAATTGCAGTTCCGCTGGTCAATACATTAAGCATGGATAACACTTCCTGGCCAGAA
The DNA here is from genome assembly GCA_019425775.1 of Rafetus swinhoei. Taxonomy (NCBI): domain Eukaryota; kingdom Metazoa; phylum Chordata; order Testudines; family Trionychidae; genus Rafetus; species Rafetus swinhoei. Next base: position 66,672,239 of record CM033427.1, read on the forward strand.
AAATGTAAAAAAAAAAAAAGATTTGTTAAATTGGGCACAATTTCTACCATTTTGCTTTGTGTGTCTGTCCAGTAAATTGAAAACTGGTCAGATTTGGTTCATCTGACAAAAGCTTTATATCAGGGATTCTTAACTCCCCATTCTCAGGTCAGTCCTGAACAGACCGATTGCACAATCTGGCTCAGGAATCCCCACAGGACAGGGCAGGGGGGAATCTGTCCATTACTGGACCCCAAGTCCTACTTCTTTCCACTATTGCCCTGTACTCCCTTCCCCCATAGTTCCCTTACCACCGAGCACACAGCTTTGGGAATTGCTGGGCAAGGGGAGGGGGCTTGTCATTATAGTATTATATCCTGTAATAGCCCAAACTTCTATTGTCAATATTACCTGGCACTTCTGTAAAAAAGGAAGTGTGCAATATACATATTTATATTTTGCCAGGGAGCTGATTACATTGCATAGCTTTTTAATGGGCATAATTCTAGTACAGTAGACTTCTGATAATCTGGAACCTTTGGGACCTAGGTGGTGCCGGATTATCAGTTATGCCGGACTATCAGGAGGTACTATAAGCGGATATATATACACAGTATATACTGTATATAAAGTGTTTTAACCCTTTTTATTGTAGCACAAGCACTGTCCAGCATCACACAATGCCAGTGGCAGATTGACTCGGTCCCATCCAGTTTTGCTCAGTTCAGCTGCTGCCACTGCTGCCTTGTGACTCGTTTTTTGCCGAAGCTCACTCACTAGGCTCTTGCCATTTTGATGCCGGACTATAGGGAGTGCCGTACAATTGGATGCCGGACTATTGCAGTTTTACTGTAATAAGTTACTAGAGAATCTAGACTCAAGATTTGTAGATAAATTTGCTGTTAGATGTAGGGCAGGTCTATATTAAGGGTACGTATATACTTACCACAAGATCGGTGCGTTGCAGGTTGATCTAGCATTTGAGTTAGTGGGTCTGGTATAGACCCATAAATTGAATGTTGAGAGCATCTTCCACCAGCATCCCGTACTTTTCCTTTTCCAAGTAGTAAGGGAAGCTGACAAGTGTGTTTCCTCCTGTCAGCCTCCCATAGTGAGGATGCTGCCATGGCTCAGCTTAAAGTAAGCTGACTACAGCTATGCACTTTGAGTAGCTGGAGTTGCATAACTTAAGCTAACTTTCTAGGTCCAGTGTAGACCTGGCCTAGAAGTGCTACATCAGCACAGTTATACTGACACAGCTGTACATTTAGTGAAGTTGTTGTATGTTGATGGGGAGGGTCTTACAAAATCACAGCTGTGAAAATGCATCACAGACCATGAAATCTGGTCTCCCCCTGTGAAATCTGGTCTTTTGTGTATTTTTACCCTATAGTATACAGATTTTCTGGGATACCAGCCTTTCCTAAACTGGAGGTCCTGACTCAAAAAAAAGGAGAGGTCAGAGTCTAACCCAGCCAGCAACCACCACTCTTAGGCCATCCAGGTCTGAAGGCAATGCAGAAGTGGTAATATTGTGACCCCTCCTGAAATAATTTGCAACTTCCCCACCTCCCCTTTTATGCCAGGATCCTTCCAGTTATACCATGAAAATTTCAGATTTATTTATCTGACATTATTAAATTTACAAATTTTAAAATCTTATAAAACAATGATTAATTGTTTTTAAGTTTTTCTAGTTACAGGCTAACTCGGCTACCCCTCTGAAGCTTAAAAATCTTATGTCCATTACATTGTCCAAAATGGACCATAAATTTGGTAGGACCCTAATGATGGAGAGTGCTCTCCCATTGGCATAATTACTGTGCCTCTGGAAGAGGTGGAAGCTATGTTGATAGGAGAGAGTCCCCTGGTGAGATAGCACAGATGTGGACAGTGCTTAGGTCTCAATAATTTGCTTATGGGGGGTCTTTTTTACGCTACAACCAATGCAATTTAGTTCAACTTAAACGATAGTACTGCTCTGTCCATAATTCAGAGGTAAGAAGTTTATTTCCAATAGGATTAGCATTGCTATAATGCAAATATTATGTACAATGGAAAATCTAAGGGATTGGCAGGAAGTAGATCAGAGAGAGAGAAGGAATGAAAGATTACCTTCTTCTCCAGACTCCCTATCTTCAAACAAATTTTAAAACTGCTGGCCCCAGTTGTTCTGCCATCCCCTGGCTAAAACTGTTAACTTGCATTATGGTCCTAAATGACAAGTTGCTGAAAGTGCATATGATTGCAAAGCATCTGGATCACACTGGTAGTTTTTCACTTGTCTGGATGATGATGGTTGCTTCCAGGAAGAGACACCAAAGGGATACTGATTTGTTCTTCATTAGTTGAATGCAGTATACACTGCGGAATCTGAAGCAGCTGTTGCACATCAAAGAAACTTGCAGCTAGGGCCTGTTAACATTATTAACATCTCTCTCATGATACTGAGCATAAAAGTGAGAAATTCTGAAACCGACAAGGTGTAAACAAGAGGTCAAACTGGTGAAAATAAATTATACGATTGTCCCAGTGGTATCTCCATTGCATATTACTCATTGCATATTGTAAACTATGGATTCATTAGTTAACTAGAAATTATTGTACTAAAATACTGCATGACCCAGTACAGTATAACACTGACAATATATCTAAATGATACCAAATGTATGGGGTCAAATTTTTTAAACTTAAGGTTGAAAGTCAGTGCACAAAAATGAACCTACTATTGCATATTGCCTTGTTGTCACACAATGATCTATGACTATATAGTACTAGAAGATTTACACAGCATTGCTCAGGTCCTCAACTCAAATAAGTTTTGTTTTTCTTCATTTAAATCATTGCTCCAGGGTGGGGCTGGGGATGAAAGGTTTTGCCCCGGCTGCCCCGGGCAGAGAGGATTACCCCAGTCCTCTCAACCCAGTAGCTTGGAGCCAGGAGAGAAACCCTTCTCCATGATCTCTGTGGCTCTAGTGGGCACAGCTGGGAGGAGGGGTGCATGTATCCTAGCTGAGGCACCTAGAGGTTCATCTGCCTCTGCTCTCCCCTGCCAGAGTGAGGAACACAGTAAACTGTGCACTTTCTCCTCACACCTTGATGAAGGGAAACAGCCAGTGATGTCCATGTATGAACTGTGGGGAGCTTCAGACTCCCCACCCTCTTAAAGGGCGCATGGGGGAGGTGAGAGACTCAAGGCTGGTGCAGTCCCAGAAGGGGGTGCACACCTACCCAGCTCCTTTCACATGCCTGGTGATTCTGTCTCTTTTCTGGTTGGTTTTCTGAGAAGCAATCCCATTCCAAGTACATCTCTGGCACAATCAAACCCTTACCTTAATTTAGGTTGAGATAAGAGGAACCTATGTACTGATTTGGTAGTCTTAGCTCTTACCATTTAGGAGGAATTCTTGAATAGTCAGACTCTCTCAAATATATAGTAGATTTACAGGCATGAACATGGAGTTAGGAGATGGTCAGTTCTATGTGTAAGTGTAGTAAATGGAAGAACATGAGTGTTCACATATTTTTCCGAACAGATCTCAAGCCTCTTATTACAAAAATTTGGCCCACATGGACAAACAGATCAAATAAATGATTTAGCATCACAAACCTAATCTATTTCAGCCACATATATATATGTATTAAATATCCTAGGTTGAGTAGGACTGTTGAAAAATCTTCCATCAAAGCTGTTTGAAAAAAAATTTTCATTAGAAAGGTCTATATTCCATGGGAAATTTTGAGTGTTAGTAAAAAAAAAAATCATTTTGTTCAAAAACTTTGAAACTTTTGCACCACTTTTATTTTTGGTTAAGACATGAAAATTTTCACAGATAATATTGATAAAAGCTTTTTTATTGTTACTTTTGTCAAAATTGTCCCCAGGAAAACAAAAATAAAATCATTTCCTAACCAACTCTATCTATGCACAGTCCTACCAGAGTATGATATGAATATGATGCAGGCTGGATTCTTTAATCATACCAGCTTGATCCTGTAGTTATTGGCAACTTTGCCTCCATAAAGATTTTAAGACTGAGGCAGTTTTATTCAAAACTTTCCTAAAGCCAGTTACCATAGCACCTGCCCTTTGGATGAGTTATTGAAAATCAACTGAAACAAATGTTTTTAACTCACACACTATAATCTTTGTACTAATAAAAAAGACAGCTGAATCTGTAATAAATCCAACAACCTATCTCTAAAATGTGCAACCAAGAAGAACCTTCATTCACTTAGACCATTAAGAAAGCTTAAATGGTTATGGAGCACCATGAAAGTAGAATTCCAACTTAAAGAAACATACTCATGCAAATAATGAGAGAGGGAAACCACTGCATTTTCATTGTCCTCATTCATCAGACTCTGAAAGAAAGATATCATTCATTATCTATACAGTGCAGAAACTTTCAGAAGTTAAAAGTTTAAACTTCACCTTTGCCCTAAAAGATACAAGACTGGTTTTTGTTTTGTTTTGTTTAATTATGGCGTGTCTGCAAGATGTCTCTAAAAGCAATAGCTTAGAGTAGCTTTTGAGTGAAATGTTTTCTGTGGTGATTTGTTGAGTGCTTTTTGTACTGCTGGTGCCCCATTTATGTTTTATTCAGACTATACAATTGATTTCTGTGATTGCGGTCATAGGGTCTCCAAGGGACTTCTCTTGTTCAGCTCCCACACAGTCTTATTCATGTTTTGGATCAAAAAGTATTTGGAATGGTTCCTATGGAGCGCAGGGGGCTTTGGCAGCCCCCTAAGCAGCACAGAGCAAGTATTCATACCGACCCACGCACCTCTCTTAGTGAAAACTACTCCATGGTAATAACATAAGTCCTGATGTGCCATTACTTTTGACCTTTGATAGTCATTAGAACATGTGCAGAGTAAATGATGTGTGGTGTAAAAATGCTATCAGTCACATTTGGGTGCATTTTTCACCTATATAGGATTCCCCTGCACAAGGGTAAAGGATTTCACAGGGTGCAAAGCAGTGAAAATTCAGGCCCACAATCTTCATATGTTTAGAGAATGGAATTGATCCCTGTGCAGTGAGTTAGGACAAGGCCCAAGCACCATTGACGTTCCACTTGTCAATTACAGATCAGCTGCATCTTTTGCATGGTATGAATTACACTCAGAAAGTCTAGTAATGTTTAGGGTTATAGTATGATTTCTATTTCAGAAGCTAAATGATAATCCTATGACCACTGACTGCATATTTAAATTGTAAACTCTTTGAGGCAGTGAGAGGGGTCGACTCACCACCACGGTGCCACCAGCCGGCTGTCCTGGTGAGAATTAGCTCTTCTTGCCTTGCCGGATGCCTTTCTCTAGGTGGTGTCACCCCATGTTTCTCCTCGTGTCACGGCATCCTCTTCCAGACACTGCCCTCCAGCAGTGCCCGCACCAGTGTCTGAGCCCCCCTTCTGGGGGTTGTTGTTGTTTGCTCTGCTCACACCCCAGGGTCCTCTCTTTCCCAGAGCACCCTGTTCTCCTCCTTAGGCACTGCAGCCTGGGAGCCTTCTTGGCCAGAGCTCCCCTAGCTCTGCCTTGCCTTGCCTTGCCTTGCCTTGCCTTGCCTTGCCTTGCCTCCCCAGCACTGCTCTAGCTCCAGGGAGCCTCCTGCTTCCCTAGCAGCCAGACCCTCACTACTCTCTCTCCAGAGCAGCTGTCAGTTCTCCCTTATATAGCTCCCAGCTGGGCTCTAGTTAGCTAGAACTGCCTCAGCTGGGGCTTTGCTCCTAGCTGCTGCTCTGGGCTGGGGGTTTTCCCTTAGAGGGGCAGGGCAGGGCAAGCGCCCTGTCACAGACAGGGACTGACTTTTTATTTTGTGCCTGTACATTGTCTAACATAACAGGGTCCTGAGCCAAGACTACTTACCTCTGCATTATTGTTCACACAGAAGTACTTGCAATGCAGAACTAAATGGAATTTTTTTTCTTTGTATGTGAAATGATATGAGACAGTCTTTAACTTTAAGTGATTTCCGAAATCCCACAGCAAGGGCAAAGTTTTGTCTTGAGCTATGTAAGCTTCTCTCCTTTGCAGTTCAATTTGTCTCATTCATAGTCCCATTATCTGATGGGGGGTGGCTTGTCTATAGAAAAGACATGTTTTGATGTTTTCACACCTTTTTACTGTACTTTTGCACACCAGCTTCAATACAACCTGTCCATTTGGCATCTAGAATTGTATGTTAACTCTGTATGTTCCTGCCTAGAAGGATGGGGTCAAGTGCCCCTTTCTCTTTTTGGCACTGAAGTGCAAAAAGGGAGGTGTAATCAAGCGACTAGATGGGGTGGTACTACCTTTTACCGGGCAAACTTCTCCTTGGGTATGTCTAGACTGCATCCCTCTGTCGGTAGAGGGATGCAGATTAGGCAGGTCGACATTGCAAATGAGGCAGAGATTTAAATATCCCGCACCTAATTTGCATAAACATGGCTGCCGCGTTTTGCCGACTCAGCACTTTGTCGGCAAAAAGCGGCAGTCTAGAGGGGGATCTGTCAAGAAAGAAAGCCTTTTTCGACAGCTCCCTTATGCCTCCTGCAAGGCGGTTTACAGGATCTGTCGAAAAAGGCTTTCTTTCTTGACAGATCTCTCTAGATCAGCCGCTTTTTGCCGACAAAGTGCTGAGTCGGCAAAACGCGGCAGCCATGTTTATGCAAATTAGGTGCGGGATATTTAAATCTCTGCCTCATTTGCAATGTTGACCTGGCTAATCTGCATCCAGAGGGATGCAGTCTAGACATACCCTTTGTGACAAAGATAAGCTTTAAGCTCACACAGTGACATTTTAAGTTAGGTGCCTGATTCAAAGTCACAGTCTTATGCAAGAAAGCCCTATACCCAACAATAAATGGTTAGATAAAGCTATGAAATCAAATATGTGCATCCATTTTAGATTATCAGTCTGATTCACATTAAAATAATTGTATTTATTGATTGAATGTGCAAACTTTTCCAGAAATTTAAAATGAGTTTGCACACAATTTAAAGGAGGCAAGAGAACCAGGTTTTGGGGGATTCTCTTTAATGGAACATTAGAGGAAGAAAAAAATATTTTTAAAGTCATAGCCAAGCTTTGTCAGAACGAGTTAATAAGATGATAAAATCTATCCCACATAATTTTCAGAGTGAATGGAGTTGCAGTTTATATAAAATAAATATATGTTTATATATATTTTCATAGCATCTGAATCATATACAATTACTTTCTTCTTACTTTATGGTAAACATAGCTCTTTTACCCAGAAAATGACTTTTACCATCATATTTTGCAAAGCTTTTCTAGACTTTGTTTGAAACTAGTTTATTTTCTGCATTTTAGTAAGTATTTCATATTTCTTCAGAGGCTGGTGATTTTTTTCTTACACTACAAACTCTGCAAAACAATTCTGAATTATCTAATCCCTTGTTGATAAAGACTTATTGTTCCAGAATAATTAAATGTTTTGATTTCTATTTTAAAAATTCCTTACCATTATAAAAAGAATTGGCATGAGGTATTTCTACATATATGTATTCATTCTTTGAGAGTGTTCCAAATTTTGATCCTAAAACTTAAGTAGGTAATGTGCTGACTCAGAAGATAACTGAGCCAGTCAAATTTTGCTTCAGAGTTGCAATGCAAGATGGTTATTTTGAACTTAATACTTTAAGGAATTGATTCTTTCTGGTAATGAGTGAAGCACAAAGCAGAAGATAGAGTATGGAAGTGTGGGATGATGTAAAAAAGAAACACAAGGAACAAGTATTTAAATTATACCCCTTTTAGGCCTGACTCTGACCTTACTTACAAAACTTTATCTCCACTGGCTTAATCACTAGCTGGGGTTAATTAGTATACTATGTCAATAGAGCGCTATCAATTTATACCAGTTTAGGATTCTTCACCAAGTAGTTACTGAACCTATAGAAGTAATCCCCTTTTGGACTTGAGTTTAGTAAGTAGTGCGGTCATTGGAGAATAGCTGATTGTAGGAAATAACCTTGGATCAAGTGATCTCACGTTGATTCACTTCCAATGAAATGGGAGGATGTAAAAAACCATGTCAGCAATTAAATTGTTTAATTTTCAAAAGGGCAGACTTTCAAAAATTGAGGGTATTATTTAGAAAAGTCAGCTGTACTGAAGAGCTCTAGGACTTTAAGCCTCCTTCTCATTTAAGCCAAATGTGAAAATAACTGTCTGGAATTTGCTTCCCTAGCAAACAGAAAACCTTGAAGGGAAGGGATTCAGTTTTAAATGGATGAATTATCACCTCAGAAAGGTTACTAGGAGTAAGGGGAAAAAAGAGGATTGAATCACCAAAGAAAGAAAGAAAATGTAGGAATAAAATGAAAATTGCTAAAATGTAAGTTATAATAGACAGTACAGAGGACATTACGATAGTGAGAGTTTCTTTAGTTATAGAAATAAAAAGAGAATGGGGAATTAAAAAGGTTTGTTACATGTTGTTGATGGTGTGGAAATGAAAAATAATCTGAACATGGCCCCAAAACTAAATTAATATTTTTCCTCAATTTTCGTTAAGAACAGTAACATAGAATATGGGCATGAAGGCAGGGTGACTGATGGAAATATGTGTAGAGAAATGGAAATTACCAAATTTGATGTGGAAACAAAATGTGAAAAACTTAGTGTGCTCAAATTGAGGGATGGATGTTTTCCATCCCAGAATACTGAAGACATGGGACATGGGATTTCTAGTCTCATAGTAAGGATTTGTAGGTGTGTGGGTCAATGAGTGTGAATGTTGTGGATCTGAAAGAGGCAAATGCAATCCTGTGTCAGGTGAGGTATTTGCAGTAGAGATAGGAAAGTACAGGTTGGACCTCCCTGGTCTGGTGCCCTTAGGACCCGCCCCCCCTGCCACCAGCCCCTCTCAGCCCTGGCCCAACCACCAGCCTCCTGGCCAGCTCCCCCATTGTTGGCCCCCACTGCCCTACCTCTTTGTGCCAGGCTCCTGCTGCTACACTGGGCTCCTGCTGCCATTCCAGACCATCCAGCCACCTCCACACAACAGGTTCTTGCTGCTGCACTCGGCTCCTGCTGCGGCGCCTGATGGCCCCGCCACCTCTGTGCCAACAGGCTTCTGCTGCTGTGTCCAGCAGCCCCACCGCCTCTGCACATCGGGCTACCACTACCTGCTGGGAAGCCTCACTTACCTGCTGCCCTACTGGGTAACTCCTCTTCCACACATTGGGCTCTCACTGCCCTGCCAGCTTGCAGGGCTCCCAGGCGCTAGCCTTCCACCAAGACTCTCTGGTCCTGGAATATCCATGGTCCTTCCTGATCATAGATGTTGCCAGACCAGTGAGTCCCAGTTTACAGAGTTTCAACCTATATTAAAGCCATTATACAAGGCAGGGCAGTGGTAATACCTCATTTGATATACTGTGTCTGGTAATTTATGTTCAAGAAAATGATGAATACAAATTAGAACAGGTGCAGAGAAGACAGTTATCAAATTCTGGATGTTAGGCCACTAAATACCAATCATCTTGCCACCAAGCCTGAGATATACAGGAAGTCACTAGATGATCTGGTTGTCCCGTCTGGCCTTTAACACCATGAATATAATATTTGATTGTAAAACATAAAATTCTCATTTCACACTGAGTTCATTAGTTCTCTCAGTCCACAAGAAAATACCACATGAGAGGTAGTTAAGCAATAGAGTTCAAAGTTAAAATATTCCCAGAAAACTATTAGTAAATGATTTGCAGAAAAATAATTATGCACTGAAGAAATTTGTGAATAATTTCAACTCATAAAAACAGTTGAGAGAAATCACTATCTGCTTGCAGACAATTAGCAAACAGAGGAAAAAGGCAACATGTGTCAATATTGCCTAACTCTACCAATGGCATTCTACTGTAATCCATAGTGGCACAACACAGAGGGGCTAGGATTGGAGTTATTTCTCAGGCAGAGCTTCCACTGACATCAAAGAAAATTCAGACACATAGTCCGCAAATATATTTTTGGAACTGCCCGTTAATGATCACTGTTGCCCACTTGTTGTTGTCTTAAAAGCTAATTCTTTTCCATGTTAGAACAAACTGAAACTTTTCCTGCAACCTCATTGCGTGTGCATCCCTTGAAGTAGCTCTTGACACACCTAAATGGCATTAACAAAGGGTTCATACACTGCAATAAACCCAAAACTGACCTGTGTCTGCTGACTAGGGCTCGCAGGGCTTTGGCTGCAGGGCTATAAAATCGCACACTAGACATATGGGCTTGCTCTAGAGCTCAGGCTGAGATGCTCCCCACTCATGTGGACCCAAAGCCTGAGCTCGAGCCTAAACCTGCACATCTACACTAATAGCCCTGCAGCCTGAACCCTAAGAGCCTGAGTCAGAAGGCATAGGACAGCCATGTGTGTTTTGTTGCAGAGTAGATATTGTCCGGCTGAAGCAAAAGAAGGACATGAGACATTACATATAGTTTTAATCAGGCTGCAGCTTTATTATCAATGTCTGGGCCTACATAGCAGATAAAAGTGTACAGTGCAGATAACTCCAGTCAATAACTTCTGGCATTCCCTATCTTTTTCCATCCAGGTCCTGTGGGGACCTTACCATCCACTTCCCCTGCATAGGAAGGTTAAGCTGAGTTGTAAGAAAGCGAGGTTGGCTACCTGCTGTACCAATCATAATAGTCTCCAACCTCCTGCTATTCTGTTCCTTTAATCAACACTTCCATTTTAAGTTATTTACCAAGCCATTTATCTGATCGCTATATACCTTCCTTATAGAGTACCTGCATTGGACATTCACCCTACTCTTACATAATGATTTGCAACACGTAGCCTAATGCCCTTCATGCCAGACATCAACAAACCCCTCTTTGAGTCACTCTGGGGAATGCAAAAAAACCCCCAAAACCCACAACTCCACCTAGGCTAATCTGGTGGTAAGGAAACTCTCACTCTCCTTTCCCCAAATAGGCAGTAGGTGGAATGCAGGTCTTGACCAAACCTAATATTTTACCACCTAACGGGGAGGGAGGATGGATGCTGCATTACCCTGCTCCATGTGACTTAATCACATGGGTTGCCTCTTTTAAATCCTTCCACCCATCCAGATTCTAGAAGAGTCACTGTCCTTCCTTGTCCTGCTTTGCTGCAGTTTGACCTCTGTTTCACCCCTCTCAAGCATGAAGCACTGTTCCCTTAATTTGGCCAGCCAGCCAAATTCCCCTCCTCCTATAACTTGGATTAAAGGCATGATGGAGTTATGCCCAAAGATAGCAGCCAGTGTACAGTAGATGATGCCTTGCATCTAATAATAGAGTAACAAACATCTTTATGATTACGGAGAAAGATTTGTCCATTGTAGAATTAGTCTTTCTGATTTGTATACTTTTATGTAGACTTTCCATTCCTTGTCATTAGCTTTAATATGTTTCATGTGTATTTAACTTGAAAATTGTTACTTGGCTTTAGTTATGTTCAATAATATAGTCTCAGCACTCTTACTATAGATATACTAAATTTGGCACTATTTCTAGACCATCTGAGTGTTCTGTAAAAAATGTACTCTTATCAAACTTGATCTTCCACTCCTTATTAAGGCAAAACTTCCATTCACTGAATCCAAATCCTCAGCCACATCTGCACTAGAGTGAAACTACATAAATGGATCCACATTCTTGGTATTTTGCCTGATTCTACCTCTTTGGTCCAGCACCCTCAGGAGCTGACTGGTCCCGGATGAGGGATTTAACCCGACCAGGAAAGGTAATTTCTTGGCCCCCCCGTCAACAGCCCTCCAACTTTAGCCTCACTGCCAGCCTCCCAAATGGCTTCTCCCTGCCTCTGGCCCCTCTGTATGCAGGGCTCCTGGCCCCATTGTGGCAGCCCCACCGCGGGCACACACAATCCCAGTGCCAGGCTCCCAGCCCTGTGGGGCAGCCCCCCTGCTGGGGTCCAGTTGCTGCAGAGGCCCTTCAGCCTCACTTGGCAGCCATGCTGCCTCTCAGCCTCACGGGGGAAATCTGCCGAGTGGTAGCGAGACTGCCCGGCTCTTTGCTGTATTGCTATGCAACACCCCCAGTCACAGGATCCTGGTACTGCTGCCAGGCAGCCCCACAATCAAGATGTCAACTCCACAGGGCAGCCGCATTGCCTCCTATTCCTGCCACTCAGCTGAGCCGCTTGGCGGTAGCGGGGCTGCCAGGCTCCTGGTTTTGCTGCCAGATGTCCCACTGCCTCCTGGTCTTGCTGTTCAGTTTCACTGCTGGGCTTCAGCCCCACTGCCTCCCGTCCCTCTGCACCCCCAATCCACACAGTGTTGGCACCTTGCACCAGCCCTACTGCTGGGCTCCCGGTTTTGCTGCCACAAGGCAGTCCTGGTACTACTGGGCTCTAGCCCCTCTGCAGTGCTCCTAGCAACCAGCCCTCCACTGGGATTCTGGTCCTGAGATATCTGTGGTCCTGCCGGACCAGGGATATTACTGGACCAGAAAGTCCCAGTTAAGAGAAGTTCAATCTGTACAAGACCATAACAACTAGAGTATCTTTAATGTCTTTCTTGGTCATACATGCTAGTTCTTTAAGCTCCATGATTATGAATTTTAAAAGGTTCAACATTTTATGGGAGAAATTAAAATTAAATGAGATGAGCCAGTAAATAAAAGAAAATAATATTTTGTTTATTAAGCTCTCATGAATAGAAATTGATTTGTACTTCTTTACAAAAGGACTTAACATCTACTTTTTCACTCTCTTTTTCTCTTTGTCATTCTGCTACCATCGTGGAGAAAGTGATAGCTGCATGGGTCCCAAGAGAATACTTAGCTCATTTTTTCAGTCTTGTAAGTCTCATTTGTTCACATGTCTATAATGTGCTAGTGGTAACTTACAAAATTTACATTTCAATCTCTTAAATGCACATGAAGTGGAAAACAGATCCATGACAATAACATTTTATTAGTTGAGCTAAGTGTAATTTACAGTTAATATATGAAAAACTTCTCAGTTCACTTCATTCCATCTTATAAAGCAGGACGAGCAATATATTAATATAACAGATTTGTGAAGTGGTTAACATTGTTTACTTAACATGTCTATTACACACAGAATTTTTGCCTGGGCTATTTGCAAGGAGAGTAGCATCAACAATTGACAGTTATTGATTTGGCAGCAAGGTGATTTAACTATTTTTAACTTCAGTGAAAATCAAAATCCAATTAAACTGACTTCCTACTAGCTGAGCTATGTGTCTTTGACAGCATGGTGGGGAAAGACTACTAATATTCGGGTAGGCCATGCTTGAGAGCCAAGGAATCAGTTTGCCTTAGTACAATACAATCTAGAGAGATTATCTTTCATTTTCCCCTTGCTGTTAGCAGATAATAGTTAGTAGGTATCCATCTTCAATCAATAACTAGGCTTTAAGTGTTCAACACTTGTAACGTGGTTGAATTCCTAAACTTCCCAGGCAAAACCAAGATGACAAATTAAAAGCTATCTTCATCTATGCTGAAAAGCAACAGTTCCACAGTCAAGATTATTTTCATTTTCTCTGAAAATAGTAATGAAATTTTCCATTAAGCTCAATAATAAACTCAAGTTGTTGATATTTTGAGGGGGTAGCCATTTTAATCTGTAATTGAAAAAAATTAATGTAACCCTTCTGCTAGGTAGCACCAGCAACAGCCAGGGTTGGGTTAGAACACAACATAAGAACATAAGAATGGCTGTACTGGGTCAGACCAAAGGTCCATCTAGCCCAGTAGCCTGTCTGCCGACAGTGGCCAGCACCAGGTGCCCCAGAGGGGGTGGACCGAAGACAATGATCAAGCGATTTGTCTCCTGCCATCCTTCTCCAGCCTCTGACAGAGGCCAGGGACACCATTCCTACCCCCTGGCTAATAGCCTTTTATGGATCTAACCTCCATGAAATTATCTAGCTTTTCTTTAAACTCTGTTATAGTCCTAGCCTTCACAGCCTCCTCTGGCAAGCAGTTCCACAGGGCAGACTATGTGCTGTGTGAAGAAGAACTTTCTTTTATTAGTTTTAAACCTGCTACCCATTAACTTCATTTGGTGTCCTCTAGTTCTTCTATTATGGGAACTAATAAATAACTTTTCTTTATTCACCCTCTCCACACCACTCATGATTTTATATACCTCTATCATATCCCCCCTTAGTTTCCTCTTTTCTAAACTGAGAAGTCCCAGTCGCTTTAACCTCTCTTCATATGGGACCCGTTCCAAACCCCTAATCATTTTAGTTGCCCTTTTCTGAACCCTTTCCAAGGCCAAAATATCTTTTTTGAGGTGAGGACACCACATCTGTACACAGTATTCAAGATGTGGGCGTACCATACTTTTATACAGGGGCAGTAAGATATTCTGTGTCTTATTTTCTATCCCTTTCTTAATAATTCCTAACATCCTATTTGCCTTTTTGACCACCGCTGCACACTGTGTGGAAGTTTTCAGAGAACTATCCATGATGACTCCAAGATCTCTTTCCTGATTTGTCGTAGCCAAATTAGCCCCCATCATACTGTACGTATAGTTGGGGTTATTTTTCCCGATGTGCATTACTTTACACTTATCCACATTAAATTTCATTTGCCATTTTGTTGCCCAGTCACTCAGTTTGGTGAGATCTTTTTGAAGTTCTTCACAGTCTGCTTCTGTCTTGACTATCTTGAACAATTTAGTATCATCCGCAAACTTTACCACCTCACTGCTTACCCCTTTCTCCAGATCATTTATGAATAAGTTGAACAGGATTGGTCCCAGGACTGACCCTTGGGGGACACCACTAGTTACCCTCTCCATTCTGAAAATTTACCATTTATTCCTACCCTTTGTTTCCTGTCTTTTAACCAGTTCTCAATCCATGAAAGGACCTTCCCTCTTAGCCCATGGCTATGTAATTTACACAAAAGCCTTTGGTGAGGGACCTTGTCAAAAGCTTTCTGAAAATCTAAGTATACTATATCTACTGGATCCCCCTTGTCCACATGTTTGTCAACCTCTTCAAAGAACTCTAATAGATTAGTAAGACATGATTTCCCTTTACAGAAACCATGTTGGCTTTTGTCCAACAAATTATGTTCTTCTATGTGCCTGACAATTTTATTCTTTACTATTGTTTTGACTAATTTGCCCGGTACTGAAGTTAGACTTACCGGTCTGTAATTGCCAGGATCGCCTCTAGAGCCCTTTTTAAATATTGGTGTCACGTTAGCTATCTTCCAGTCATTAGGTACGGAAGCTGATTTAAAGGATAGGTTACAAACCACAGATGATAGTTCCGCAATTTCCCATTTGAGTTCTTTTAGAACCCTTGGATGAATGCTATCCGGTCCAGGTGATTGGTTAACATTAGGTTTTTCTATTTGTTCCAAAACCTCCTCTAATGACACTTCAATCCGGGGACAGCTCCTCAGATTCATCACCCACAAAGGACGGTGCAGATTTGGGAATCTCCCTAACATCCTCAGCCGTGAAGACTGAAGCAAAGAAATCATTTAGTTTCTCCACAATGGCTTTATCGTCCTTGATTGCTCCTTTTATATCTCGATCGTCTAAGGGCCCCACAGGTCTTTTAGCAGGCTTCCTGCTTCTAATGTAGTTAAAAAACATTTTGCTATTTCTTTTTGAGTTTTTGGCTAGCTGTTCCTCAAAATCTTTTTTTGCTTTTCTTATTACACTTTTACACTTGATTTGACAGTGTTTATGTTCCTTTCTATTTAGCTCACTGGGATTGGACTTCCACTTCTGGAAAGATGCCTTTTTGTCCCTCACTGCTTCTTTTACATGGTGACTCTTTTTTAGGTCTCTTACTATGTTTTTTAATTTGGGGTATACATTTAAATTGGGTCTCTATTATGGTGTCTTTAAAAAGTTTCCATGCAGCTTGCAGGGATTTGGCTCTAGTCAGAGTGCCTTTTAATTTCTGTTTAACTAACCTCCTCATTTTTGTGTAATTCCTCTTTTTGAAATTAAATGCCAGAGTGCTAGACTGCTGAGGTGTTCTTGCCACCAAAGGAATGTTAAATGTTATTATATTATGGTCACTATTCCCAAGAGGTCCTGTAATGGTTATCTCCTGCACCTGATCGTGCGCTCCACTCAGGATTAAATCAAGAATTGCCTCTCCCCTTGTGGGTTCCTGTACCAGCTTCTCCAAGAAGCAGTCATTTAAGCCATTGAGAAATTTTATCTCTGCTTCTCTTCCTGAGGTGACATGTACCCAGTCAATATAGGGATAATTAAAATCCCCCATTATCTAGGGTTTCCTTTTCACCCATCCCACACAGTATTGGCTCGAGCACCCACCCAGTAGCCTGGGAAATTCACACACACTCCTGGGCGCCTCCGAGAGGCAATGCTTCCCCACTCTCAAGCAGAGCATAGAAAAGAAACTTTAATGAAAGAGGGAGAGAAGTAACATGGCATTAGCTTGGGAAAACACCACAACCAGAGTTCATAACCAACTCACAAGTAAATGTCCCAGCTCAAGTGGGTTGAGCAATGTCCTTTGCCTCTCAGGCTCACAAGTCCAGCAATGTAAGTATCCCATTCACATGCCCAACCTCTTTCCCTACCCCACTCACAGTTGCTGCCCTTGGTCAGGAGAGACCAGAGCTCAGAGGTGATTTTCAGAGCTCACCCCCTACCCTTGGAGACATCTCACCCACTCCATTTGCTGCTCACTGCTGCTCCCACCAGCCACCAGTCGGCTGCCTGCTGGTCACTTGCTTCTGCCAGCTGCCCCGCTGGCCACCTGCTCCCACCAGCTGCTCTGCTGGCCACCTGCTCCTGCTAGCCACCCCGCTGGCTGCCTGCCATTGCTCCCACCAGCCATCCCACTGGCCACCTGCTGCTGCTCCCACCAGCTGCCCCACTGGCCTCCTGCTGCTGCTCCCACCAGCCTCCCACCAGCCACTCCTGCCAGCTGGCCATTTGTTCCTGCCAGCCACCCCACTGGCCACCTGCTGCTACTTCCACTATGGATCTGGCTCTGGGCCAAACCTAGTGATTTCATCTCTTTGTCAGTTTCTCAGTGATTTCAGCTGTTGGCCCCCACCTAGGCTGGCCAAAAGATTCCAGTTTCCACTGGAATAATATTTCAAAATAATAAAGAGACTCCTTATGGAGTCTGTTTAAGTCTATCCTTAGAACAGGGAGGAAGAGAGACAGGTTGAACCAGTCTTACAACTCATGCCTGGAGGGAATGTAGCCTGCTGGTTCAAGCTCCTGACCCCCAATCTAGTCCACTTGAGTCTGGAAGAGGGAGGCTTGTCCATCCGAGACTCTTTACAATGACAGTGTCTCTCCTGCAAGCACTGGTGGTCATATTTTACAATTCCTACATTTAGGGTTAACATGGTTTGTGACCCCACAACAGCCAAATTAGTTACAATACACAACATTCCATTCTAACAATTGACCATCCATCATGCCTATAGCACTGGCTGAACTGGATTTATATAACCACACCTAGGATTCTTTCCCATTCCAGCATGAGCTGTATTTACATATCAAGAGTTGAATATCTTGTAGGGCTAAATAACTGAGTGAGCATAACAACACTCAGAACTTGTTTCCCCTTCCAGCTGGCTGCTTTGGAAGCAGTGGTTCAGATCCTACTTATATCAAAAAACAATGAATGGTCCTGCAGCACCTTGGAGACTAACAAAAAAAGTAGATGGTATCATGAGCTTTCGTGGGCACAACCCACTTCTTCAGATGAATGGAGCAAGGGTCCAGAGTTTTATTTGTAACTCTAGACCCCTTGCTCCATTCATCTAAAGAAGTGGGCTGTACCCATGAAAGCTCATGATAACATCTACATTTTTTGTTAGTCTCTAAGGGTATGTCTACACTATGGGGCAAGGTCAAACTAAGGTATGCAATGTCAGCTACGTTAATTGCACAGCTGAGGTTGAAGTAGCTTAACTTGGCTTTTGACGCGGTCTACACTGCAGGAATTCGAAGGAAGAACACTATTCCTTTGACCTCCCTTACTCCTTGTGAAAGCAGGACTACTAGCGTTGACCAGAATGCCCCTCTCACTTTGAATTAACTGTCTTAATTAGACATGCTAATTTAAACCCTGGAAGATCAACAGGAGCAGCTTCAATCTTCCTCTGTAGTGTAGACATACCCTAAGGTGCTGCGGGATCATTAGTTGTTTTTTAAATTTTGTCAGGTTATTGATATGTATCTCCAGTTTGAAAAGAGATTATACTTCCTTCCTTTATTAGGGATGCTCCCTGTGTGGATTCAGCATCTTCCTTCCTGGATTCAAATATATATTTGATTGTTTTGTACTCCTGCTACTGCA
Organism: Rafetus swinhoei; assembly: GCA_019425775.1. NCBI lineage: Eukaryota > Metazoa > Chordata > Testudines > Trionychidae > Rafetus > Rafetus swinhoei. The sequence continues at coordinate 66,690,539 of CM033427.1, forward strand.
GCAGAGCCAAGACAGTTCTGAAACACTGCCAATAATGTGTGCAAGGTTTTAAACAATTGGATAGAGCAATAGTATAGTAATTTAGCTTTATTATGACCAGAATAACTGGTAATATAACATCTATAGAGAGAAAAATGGAAATTAGAGAAGAAACCTCATTCATTTTGTGTGTCAGCCTGTTCAGGATAGTTATCCATAGTACTATCCCGTGTTGTGTCCAGCCTGGTTTTAAAAGCTTCAAACATAGAATACAAGCATGGAGAGTTGAGAGTTTAATAATAGAGGTTTACTTTAACACTTCCATTTGGTTGCTAAGTTAAATGATATTTGTATCTAATTTGGAATAATGACTTACAACATTGATAAATAGCGGTGCCTTTGTCATGGTTTACTTTTTAATGTTGCTTGGACCAATGGTACATTTACATAGAAAACACAAAGGGAGGAAAGATTCTGCAATCTCTCTTTTTAGCAACAGTTTGATGATGATAGCTGTCCTTTTTGCCTTTTTATTATTATAGGAACTCTCACACCAGTTTGCTTGTATAACCTGTCAATATGATTTGTAGGAGTTTTACTACACCTAGTTTACACAAAATAGATGCATATTATAGGCCTGTCAGTGGCCTTCAAGTGTACTGTTCTTCTTTAACTCATTTACCAGGCACCCCCACGTGGGGTGTTTTACATAATAAAATGGCAGATTGTAAGATGAATGAAATATGTCAGGAATCATTATACATTTTGCAAACACATCTTAATTGTCTTAAAATGCAGTGGAATCTCAAAGCCATAAACATCATATAAGTATGGATTTTTATACCTGAATTTGTTTTCAAAACCTTCTTTTGTTTCATCACTTAATAGTAGAAGAACTTTAAAAATAGAACTTTAACCCCTTTCCTTCTCAGAAACATGCATTAAGAACCAGATTCACCCCGCATACAAGTTGAACTTCTCTGTTCCATCAAGAGCTGCTACATTCCCAGTGGGATTCACAAACTTCCCCACCAAAAGGATTAGATTCTGCAACAAGATACATCCACTTTGTGTATGGATTCCAGCTGGAAACAGTCAGCAGAGAATTATCCTTTTAATGAGATCACAGCATGTTGCCACAGAGATGACTGTGATGCCACAAATTCAGTCTTATGGCCTCACTGCTGGATCAGTTCAGAGCCTTTGCTTTAAGCATTTATCACTGGCAAAGGAAAAAATGGAAAGATTTAGCAAGCAAATTGATTTATGTTGTAATCTATTTTAACCATTTTACGCAATATGAAAATTACTCTTTTTAACAGAGATATATTAGTAATGAAAAGATACCAGTTACCCACTCTGAGCCCAAGTATATCTTTGAAAAGGGCCACATTCCATGGCAGAAAGAATCCCATCTCCCACCTACATAACTATGTTAACATTCCCCAGGCCATGGGTGCAGACAAGGAATGGAGAAGGCAGCAGTCCTGGGAAAATTGTGCTTTTCTTCCGGAAGCAGATGGGCAGGGTGGGATAATGAACAGGGGAATGGGCTAAGCCCTGATTCTGTTTAACACACATCCATCTATCATCCTTCAGGGCTGAGCTGGCACAAGGGGCTTAGAAAGTATGCTCCAGTCAGTAGAGGGTTTTCAGGAAATTATGCCCCATAAGTACAAGAAAGGAATGGGAGCTTTCGTAATTCATCAGCAGGATAGCTCTTGGATGGATATAGCAAGTCATTGTTGAAGATCTCACCTGACACCAAATATACAAATCTTATTCTAACTTCAACTTTCATGCCCACACAGTCACTTTTTGGTAGCCAGCAGACCTTCTATATGAGTCAACCAGCAGAGATCAGTCATATAACAGGGCAATTTATGTCACTTGTGACTGAATGTCTCATATGCACAGTATGACTCTTCTCAAAGTATGGGAATTCTTACATTATCCCTGAGCTTTTCCCATGTAATAGCAGTATACACCATCTCTGGTCTGACACACTAACTGCTGCAGAGCTTCCTTTTTTAAAAAATTGCTGCTCTCTTCTGTGTATTTTTTTTAAACTGGGTTTATCATCCCCTATTGCACATGTACTGGAAGGAGTAAATCAAAATAGAACATTTTGATTTGAAAATACTGCTGCACTGTCTCTTTTTCCAGTTTAAGAAGAAATCAGAAAAATTCTGGACATTTCAAAATGTATCTGAACATATGTTTCAGTACATACATATTGAGAATATGGTTTAGTGCCCTGAAATTGATTGGACTCTTCTTATTCTAGCTGAAATTTCTAGTCCAAGAATCCAGTGGGGATCTTTTCTGACATTTCAGAGTTATTCAGAGAAGTAATAGGAACTTGGAAAACTCTTCACAACAGAGGGAATCCATCTGATAATTTACGGAGCCAAATTTTCAGCCCAAACAAGAAGAGTGATAAGAACACAGTGTTTTGAAGGTATGTGGTCTGGATACATTGGCAGAAATTTTTATTATATGAACTACTCTTATAGTTCATATAATTATTGGTTTTAATCTATGTAAACAAAGCTTACAACAAACATACAATGTTGTAGAATACAATAACTAACCGGTTGCCTAATGCTGAATTTGTGCAGTTGAACCTACTGTGTGTGGTTCACTGTCCCATGTAGTGGCACTTAGACCACTTAGGCTATGTTTACACAGCAGGGTTATTTCAGAATAACTGACGTTAATCTGAAATAACATAGTCTGCATCTATACACAAGAAGTTATTTCAACATAATGGTGAAATAATGTTGAGCTGGAGGACTGTTTACTCCGACTCCCATAATCCTCATTGTACGAGGAGCAAGGGAAGTTGGAGGAAGAGCACTTTATCTCAAATAACTGCTGTGTAGACAGTGCCAAAAGTCAAAATAAGCTATTTTGACTTAAGCTATGTAATTAGTGTAGCACAAATTGCATAGCTTATTTTGATTTTTGCCCTGCTGTGTAGATGTGCCCTTACAAAGAGAAAGAATGAGTTTGTTCTGCCGCCTTAGCTGAGAGCAAGCTGACTTTTTAGATCAAGTTGTAGAGGTTCATGCACTAAGTTCCAGAGGTTCCAGGTTTGGTTCTACCTGTTGGTGTCACACAGGGTACGTTTAGACTTCAGAGCTTATCCCAGAAATGCTCTACCACACCCAAGGAACACGTCCACTTTTCCGAAAAAAAATGTCGGAAAAGCAGATGTGTTTTGTTGGCATCCCTGTAAACCTCATTTTATGAGGAAGAAGGGATGTTCTGAAAGAGGGTTTTTTTCTGACATTTGGCCCCGTGTAGACGGGCCAAATATCTGAAAAGCCTCTTTTGGAAGAAAAGTGGAAAAAGATATGCAAATTGCAAACACAGAGCTTGGGTGGGAAATTTACAATATTTCAATTACTTGATCCTTTTACTGCACAACAAGATGTGCTGCTGGAGCAAGAAAGACTCAATCCTATACAAAATTTTCCATAGTTAGATGGCTGCATATTTGAATGGCATGATATTAATTGGACTGGGCAGCATTACACATAAATTACAGATGAATAATGATACAGATTAATTATGCTACAAAGAGCACAGATGACATTTTATGTTTTGTGTGTTACCTTCAATATTGCTATGAAATAAACTTTTTTTCTTATTTCTCATACAAATATCCAATATGTTGTTTACATGCTAAACAAAACCTTGTATAATGTCTGGCAGTTTTGCCTGCCACAAATAAAAGCTTTCCATCTGTTCAAGAATTAAAACAGAAAATATTTGGAAAGACAGCTGATAACACTTTGTGGCTGAGTCATTCACTGTATTTAATATTTCTAGTGGAGTTATAAAGCTGAAAGTGAATTATTTAATTTTGGGTGCTTTATTAACATTCAAGTCCATGGCTAATGCTAATTTCAAGTTTCAAGGATTCTCTTTTGAAGAATACAAACTACTGACTGTATGAAAATGATCCACAGGATATAGGTGATGATACTTCTGCAGTGGGGAAGTGTGAATACACACGTGTGTCTCAGAAGGGGAGAAATGTCAGAGAGTGAGGCCAGATCTACACTAGATGGGGAAGCTTGGCTAAAGGTACACAATTCCAGCTATGTAGAATACATGGCTGGAGTAACTTATCTTAAGCTGATCTTAGCAGCATCTCCACTTCCCTTACTCCTGGCAAGGAATACCAGTTGCCAGCAGGGGCACCCTCTGAGTTCAATTTAGTGAGTCTAAAATCAAACTCCAGAAGATCTATCATGGCAACGGTGATCTTCCATATAGTATGGACATGGCCTGAGAGAGCAACCAAGTACACAGCATGGACTGGTCATGTAGACTACACAATTCATTTTGCAAGGCTTTTTATCATTTTGGCTAATTTCTATGGCTATTTTGGAATCTGCTTTTTTAATGCAATAAAAAGTCACTTCACTAACATGATAGAAAGTTATTAATACTACGTGACTTTTATCATATTAGTACCTTTCTCATGGAATTAGAAACTCGGCAATGGACTGTGATCCTATAGCACAGTCACTAATAGAACATAACAGTTGCCACAATGTGGTGCAATATGTATTCTACTATAAGGCTTAAAGGTTCTGTTTGTTACACATTGTGCTCTTTGACCAGGATCCTCAGCTAGTGCAAATAATGTAGCTGAACTTTAGCTGAAGAGTGACCCTTTGGGACTTTGCAGTCAAATTCTTTCAATAATTTAATGGGAGATGAGCCCACAATTTACAAAATGATACTATATGCCTCCTTCATTCCATTTTGCAAAATTTATTTTAAAGAAAAAGGTCCTGATCTAAAGTCCTTTGTAGTCAATGTAAAAAAACCCCTTCCATTAAACCCACTGTGCTTTGAATCAGGCCCTTAATCAACAGCTCACCAAATATTGATGTGCTTCTATTATATAATCAGAAAGGCACAGACTTTCAGCTAGCACAAATTTTCATATCCAAATGACTTCAGTGGACCTATGATAATTTATTCTAAACCCGAAGTGTTTTCAATATACTTTTCTAAGCCACTATTCTTGCAAACGAGAAAGAAATATTGCACTTCAAAGTGACTTGATATATTGTTTTGTTAATCCCCCCAAAAATTATAAATATTTGGTCTTAAAAATATCTTTTAGAAATCTAGTCAATAATGTGACTTGATCTTTGTGTAATCTATAAAATATGCAGAAAATAGTCTAAAGATTTGCTAGCTTTGTGGATATTTAGCAGACATAAGTTGAATCAGTCTGGGAATGACTGGTTATTTCTGACAGTGAGTTGATACTTAGCAGTAGGCATGACATTGGTAGAATACAGTATCTTACACCCTTTAACACCCCAGTAGTCAGAGTATCTAAAAATAAATGAGCGCGGTAGAATATGGCAGCACAACAAACTATCAGAGAAGAGTAGCTAGTCTTACAAAAAAGCTGGAGTTGAGAGCCACAGGAGAACAGAAGATGACTTGTGGAAGGTTGGACGTGAGAACAAAAGATAAAACTTGCAGCCAGAAGGAATAAAAAGGAGGAAGGCTGGACAATCTCACCAACATCAGGAACAGGCTAGTCTACATGATTTGGACTCCTGTCCCTACTAGGAAGAACCAAAGCTGATCCAGTAAAACAAATTACAGCAGTGGAGAAAGAAACAGAAGGTAGGAGAATGGATAACAGGAGAAAAGATAGTGCCAATACCACTGACAGTGCTAGTCAAATCGGTGATACTGGCTGTGAAATGACTGGATCTAATTTAGCAAGGAATTTTAGCCTACGTCTAGACTGCCGCTCTTTATTGGAAAAAGGTACGCAAATTGTGCTCTGCAATTTGCGTACCTTTTTTCGATTGTTTTTTCAGAAGAGGCTTTTCTGAAATTTGGCCCATTTACATTGGGCCAAATTTTGGAAAAACCTCTTCTTTCAGAAGAGCCCTTCTTCCTCATGAAACGAGGGAGACAGGGCTTCCAAAAGAGCGCATCTGCTCTTCTGCAAAAAATGTCAAAAGAGCAGACACATTCCCTGGATACAGCTGAGTTTTTCCAGGATACCTAAGGTATCCCGGAAAAAAACTCCATAGTCTCTAGACATAGCCTTGTGAAGCTAAGCAGAAATAGCAAAGATCTTTATACACCAATGCGAATAGTCTGGGTAACAAAATGAAGGAACTAGAACTAATGATGCAAGAAGTGATTACATCTTTTATTATAGGGATTCTGAAAAATTGATGGAATAGTAATCTTGACTGAAATACAGATATTGAAGGTTATGTGTTTTTCAGAAAAGACAGAAATAGAAGTAAACAGAAGCATTATATATTAATGATGAGGTATATGCCTAAAGGTCTTTATTAATGATGGGGTAGACTGTAAAGAAAATAGTGATGGAATAGATAAATGGAATCTGTTTGGGTCCAAATCACTTCAGGAGAGAAAGCTAACAAGCTGCATTGGGCTTGTGTTTTAGGACTGCTCTACATTATGTAATTTGAATAAGGATTATGATCTTTCAAATATTTTAATATAATATATACTACTGGGAATTGTGTGATTTATGGGAGACTTTAATTTCCCAGATTGGTTGACAAGTGCTAGTAATAATGGTAGAGCCTAAATAAATCATGGATATGATAGATGACAGATTTCTTCACCAAGGGTGTGTCTAGACTACACCTCTCTGTCGACAGATCGAAATTGCTAATGAAGCAAGGATTTAAATATCCTACGCCTCATTAGCATAAACATGGCCACCGCTTTTTTTCAAAATGGAGTTTTTTCAAAAAAAACCCCGGCATTCTAGATGTGGATCTGTCAAAAATAAAGCCTTTTTTGACAGATCCTGTAAACCTCATTTTTATGTGCTTGATTTGCATCCCTCTCTTGACAGGGGGATGCAGTCTAGACGTAGCCCAAAAGTCACTGAAGCAACAAGAGTTGATGCCATTTTAGATTTCATATGGGTGAGTAGTGTAAACCTAATGGAAGAACTGGTTTTAGAGGACAACCTTGCTTTGGATGTTCATGAGTTAATTCATTTTGAAGTAAATGGAAGGATAAACAAACTAAAGTACTTGATAATAAAAAGGCAAACCTAAAAAATAAAGTGAATTACTTAGGAAGTGAACTGGACTGAAGAACTCAGTTATTTGAATGTGGAGGAGGCTTGGAACTGCTTTAAATCAAAGTTGTAGAAATTATCTGACGCTTCCATCCCAAGCAAGGCAATTAAATTCATTGGGAAGGGTTGCAGACCAAATTGGATGAACAAAGCTCTAAAAAAAGGTTATTTTAAAAAAAGTAGAAAGCCTAAGAGGGATGGATCTTCAAGAGAAGCTGCTATCTGTAGGTCAAAAAGCGAAGGGAAAAAGTAAGAAGTGCCAAATGCCAAGGAGAGCTGGGTCTTGGAAGGAAAATTAAAACCAATACTAAAAGCCATATAAATAAAAAGAAAGCAAGGAAAGAAGTGGGACCGCTAACATTGAGGATGAGGTAGAGATTAAAACTAATTAATATAGGTTTGCCCCAATATCTAACCCAATACTTTCTCCTTTTTAAAGGCAACAAGAAGCTTGGCTGCAGTAACAGGGCAACTAATTTGAATTAGGACATGGAAGTAGTAATTATCACATTTGAGGTGGAAGTCAAGATTAATGAGACCTAATCAGGAGTCAGGATAATCTCCATCCGAGACTATAAAAGGAAGCGACACATACAATGTCAAGCTCAATAGCAAATACGTTTAATGAATCTCGAAACTTAAGGGTCATATCCTATGAATGAGGAATTGCAAATTATTAATAAAGGGAAGGGGAAGTAATCCAGGAAACTCCAGGTCTGTTAGTTTGACTTCAATTGTATGCAAGGTTTCAGAACACATTTTGCAAGAGAGAATAATTATAAGACATTAAGGTAAACAGTAACTGGGATAAATACAGAATGGTTTTACAAAAGCTCCATGCCAGACCAACCTAATCTTTCTTTGAGAAGAAAACTGATTTTCTAGAGAAAAGAAATAGAGTAGATACAATCTATCTAGATTTCATAAAGCATTTGATAACATTCCACATGGGAAATTATTAGTTAAAAAAGATATGGATTTACACAAGGATCAAAAGGTGGATAAGAAACTACTAAAAGAGGAGACTACAACAGATTATGCTGGAAGGTGAACTGTCAGGTTGGACAGAGATTACTAGTGGAGTTCCCAAGGATCAGTCTTCAGACTAATTTTATTTAACATTTTCATTAATGATCTTGGCACAAAAAGTGGGGATGCGCTAATAACATTTGTGGATGACACAAAACTGGGAGGTATTGCCAATACAGAGGAGAACTGGAATAGCAAACAAGAATACTTAAATTACCTTGAAAATTGGATAATAGAAATGGGACGAAATGTAACAGTTCAAAGTGCACTGTCATGCACTCAGGAAGAAGCAACAAGAATTTTTGCTATAATCTGAGGATATATTAGAAGCAACAGACAAAGAGGAAAACCTGGGTGTATTGGTCAGTCAATGGATGACTATGCACAATGTTACCTACCAGCCCTGTGCTTTTGGGAGCCAGGGAGTGACATTCATGGAAAACCATCCTCCTCCCCCCCCTTCCCTTAAGCCTTTGCTGGAATCAGACAAAGCAATGAAAAGGCCGGGGAAGACACACCTAAACTGCTTCAGACAAGGGTGATACAATTAAGGAAACACCCCAGCCTCATTTGCATTAAAGATGGAACAGAGGGACATCTCATTAGCATACAGAATGGAGACAGCTCTTCCAAGGCAGGAACCGCAGTGAACTATGGGATACCGAAAGCAGAGAAGCACTGTCTGATGGGAAATCTCTACTCTAGACGCTAATGAACCCAGGCCTGCTCACACCCAAATTAGTCATTATCAGACCAATTCTAGTAACGATCCTATTGACATCTAAAATACTGAAACTGCCTAGTTGCATTGTGAGCTCATTCAAGGAACATCACCCATAACCAGGGGTGATCAGTCTCTATTGTCTCTCCTCTTTCTCTTTGAACTATCCCTATAAAACGCCTATCCTGCCCCAAGAAAACTGTTCTGATACCTGGATTTAAACTGCATCAGTTCCATTGAGACTTCTTCATCTCCTGTCTGATCGTGCTGGGGGCTCTGTTCTGCTTGTCTCCTGCCCTCTGGACCCCCGGCTACCATCATCATCTGGGAACCCCGATCAGTGCCAGCTCCATGGAGTGGTGAGGTCTCTCTCTCTCTCTCTCCCTCCCATCAACTACCTCTCTAAGCATAGCCTCCTGACCCTGCCCTATGTAAACTGTTACATGGTTACCTAACATTTGTAATCAGTTTCAATTTAGATTTAATATTGTAACTGTTAGATTTAATATTGTAACTTTTTGATATCTATTCATTACTCAGAAATAAATAACTTTCATTGTTAAGCTGGTTGCTTCTCTCTTCTTTCTCTTTCGCTCACTCTTCCTTAAGGGGTGTTGTTTTGCTTCCCATTCGCTCTGCAACAACGCTTCTTGTACCCAAGCTAAAGATCCCTGTAGTGCCCAAAATCCTGTGGGTTTGCTCATCGTGTGGTTTACCAGTGAATGACTGTGGTGTGAAAGTGGGGATAGGGGGTGCTGAACCTGGGGGCTTATGAGGATGGCAGCTTAAAGTGCTGTTTAATCCAGCCCACGGAGTCCAAAGGCACATGATGGTGCAGTGTGGCTTTGCTGTGAAACCCAGCCAGCTGAGTCCAGGGACATATGAGGGGGTCAGCTTGTGAGTGCTGATTACCCAGTCCTCTCAGATGTGCTCTGTTAGTGGGTGTGAGTGTCTGTGTGTGTTGCTAAGGTGGTAAGAACCCCATCCTGAGGAACTTAGTTCCTGCAGGAGAGCTCCAGTGGGAGGGGGAATTGGCAGCAGGGAGAATTCAGCTCCATATGAGAGCACAAGTAAGCACAAACAGCACACTGATAGAATTGTTAACCTTCCCCCAGTCCCATAAGAGTAACCCTGATAAATGAGCATACCCCAGAGTATTGGGCAAATCTGGTAACAACAATCAATGTGGTGTAGCCATGAAAAATGTTAATGCAATCCTAGGACTGATCAGGTGAAGTATTCTGGTAGAGATTGGGAAGTGTCATTTCCTGTATACAAGGCATTGGTGAGACATTTTTTGGAATACTGTGTGCAATTCTGTCCTCCCATGTTAAAGAAAGATTAACTCAAACTGGGAAAGCCTCAGAGGGGTTGCCGTGTTAGCCTGTACCTGAAAAAAAAAAAACAGGGAGTCATATGGCACCTTAGAGACTAACCGATTTATTAGGGCATAACTTTTTGTTGGTAAAACCCACTTTATCAAATGAATTGGAGTGGAAGTTACAGAAGCTGGTGACAGGACATTAGTTAGGGGGGCGCTGAGGTATTACAGAAAATTGTTTCCCAGGTATCTGTCTTGCCCATATGGTTAGGGTCTAACCAATTGCCATATTTAGGGTCAGGAGTGAATTTCTCTCAAGTAAGTTTGGCAGTGACCCTGTGGGTTTTCACCTTCTGCATTGTGGGGAGCATGCCACTTGAACTGTTTGAACTAGAGTAAATAGTAGATTCTCTGTAGCTTGATGTCTTTAAATCAATATTTGAGGACTTCAGCCACTCAGACATAGTTTATGGATCTTTACGGGAGTGGGTGGGTGAGATTCTGTGTCCTGCCATGTACAGGAGGGCAAACTAGATTATCATGATGATACCTTTGGCCTTGACATCTGATTCTATGAAAGTCCTTAATCTCCAACTTCAGGAATAAGTCTGTTGGGAGAGACAAAGAAATTTTCCCTAGGGACAGGTTTTATCCATAGCTATTTACTGCAGGATTTCTTTTTCTGAAGCAGCTGTTGCTAACCTTTTACAGTCTGTTTCCACTAGTGGTCCTCTTCAAAGTTGTGTTTCTGAGATGACTTCATGTGCAGTTCTGATTAGCAGCTTATATATTTTGAATCCCCAAAGCACAACCTTTTATAAGTCAAACAGTAATAATAACTTCCCATAGGAATGTAGGTATTTCAAAGTCAATCAATCTTCAAGCTCCAAAGGAAAGCTTACATCCTGCACTAATTACTCAAATGAGTACTTATACATCTGTATGACACCCACTGGTCATTGATGACCAAGAATTTATCAATATTTTTGTCTTTAATTTGTTGTCTTAAATTTTATTGGAATTCTTGTGCATGCTTATCGGGGTTAGAAGAAGGAAGGCAGGGTAGAAAATTGATTCTCACCTGGCTACCAATATACTGGTTGCCTTAAGTGACTTTAGAATTGTAGCCTCAATATTTGCTTCAATCTGGGAATGATTTGACTCATAAATGCCAGATCAGGAGCACCCATGGAAACAAATTAGTGGGTCTGCAGCACCCTCCATCAGCCAAGCTCCCCCCTCTTCCTCCCTCTTTCCAGCACCTCTTGCCTGCTGGCAGCTCTATTGATCAAGTCCTCCCCTTCCTTCCCAGCACCTTCTGCCCCACAGCAAACAGCTGTTTTGCAGCATGCAGGATGTTCTGGGAAGAAGGGAGTGGAGCAGGGATGGGGCATGCTCAGGGGAGGAGGCAGAAAAAGGCAGGGAAGAAGTAAGTAGGGGTGGAAAAAGGCAGGACCATGATGGAAGGGGCGGAGTGGGAGAGAGGTGAGAAGCACAGCAGTGGGGGGAACAGGCAGAGTGGCAGCTTGGAAAAAGGGGTGGAAAGGGAGCAGGGCCTGACGTAGTAGGGAGGGATCAAGCACCTCTCAGCTTGAGTGGAAATATGCATCTATGATTTGACACTTCTTTCAGTCATTCATCTGGAATATAAATGTATCAGTTGGCACAGAGACTGATAATGCCCTGTCTGTTTTCAGGTAGGGAGCTAAATAAGATTGATGCCTTCCCAAATCATTAGATGATAAAGTTAATCAAAAATTGTTGCTTTACTCAATATGGTTTAATCAACCTGATAATGAGATTAATTTGATTTGATATTAACCAACTTTTTATTATGCTTTTTAACCAGTTATTTACTTTTTGCTAATTAGTTGTAAAAAATTGAAAACTTGTGTGGTTTGACAGTTTGGTCACCAAACATCAGGATTCCAGACATTAGGCATCCCAGGAAAGATGATGTGGTCAACTCTATGACCCACCTAGTGATGGTCACATAGAATTGCTCTGCAGTCCTCCCATTACTGATACCCAAACACAGACACTGTGGCTACGTCTACACTGCAGGCTTTTTGCGCAAGAACTATTTTGCACAGGAGTCCTTGTGCAAAAGCTCTTGCGCAAGAGAGTGTCCACACTGCTCAAAACACATTGCAAAAGTGAAGTGCTTTTGTGCAAGAGAGCATCCACACTGGATCCTCCGGTGAGTATTGAGCTTCTCACCCGCACAGGTGGAGGAGGCGGGTGCCCAGGCAGGATGTGTGTGAGCAGCAGGGTCCCAGGCATGCCCTGGAGCTGCCTGCCGCATCCACGTGCCACACAGTCAGGATGCATGAGGTTGCACGTGCTGCGTATTGCTGGACGGTGTGCAGCTCGAACTGCCTGACTGATGCTCCCCCTCCTCCCCCCGGGCACCCGCCTCCCCCGCCCTTGCGGGTGAGAAGCGCAATACTCACCGGAGGATCCGTCGCCGGCCTCGGATGAGGCCTGGGAGACATCCTGGCTGCTGGGCACTGGCTCAGGGTGGAGGGTGATGGGGCAATCGTCTCCATCATCCTCAGAGCCAGTGGTCAGGTCACCTTCCTCCTCCAGGTCAGGCGGCCGGACCACCGGGGTGTGCAGTCCCATGTCAATCATGGGAGACAGCCCTTGGACCACCATCTCCCCCAGGATGGCGTGCAACCGGTCGTAATGGGGGCAGGTGTCGGCTCTTGCCCCCTCACCCTCAATGGCCCTGACATAGCCCAGGCGCAGCTCCTTGACCTTGGCCCAGACCTGTTCCAGGGTGCGGGCCAGATTTCCCAGGGCTGCCAGCACCTGGTCCATGCAGCCAAAGATGTCCGCGTTGTGGCGATGGGACCAGGGGTTGTGGAGGGCTTCCTCTTGCCCCCACAGGTCCAGGAGGGCCTCAACCTCTGCACCCGACCAGCACTGGGCTCTGCACTTGCTGTCCCTCCGTGACTGCTGGGAGCCTTGGGGTGGCTGCTGGGATGGGGGTGCAGGCTTATGGTGTGGCTCCGGGGCAGACATCTCCCTGGGGCTCCTGGGTGCAGCGAGCAGAGCTGTGTGGTGGAGCTGCTGTGTGTGCTGCTGCTGCCACGCAGCATCTGCAGGGTGCATGTGCCTTTAAGGGGGGGTCCAGCAAGCAGGAAGTAGAGAGCTTGAGTGCAGGTACGGAGCGTCCAAGCGGCCATCTGCGTTTTTTCCTGGGAGGCCAATTCTTGTGCAAAAACTCTTGGCTGCCTTTCCACACTGCCCTCTTGCATAAGAACGCTTTCACAAGAAGGCTTCTCTCTCATACGGAGAGTCAAGAAGCCCTTCTTGTGCAAGAAGCCCTCTGTTCTGACGCTGTACTGTAAATTTACTTGCGCAAGAACACACATGCAGTGTAGACGCTCTGCAAGTTTTTGTGCAAGAACAGCTGTTCTTGAGCAAAAAGCCTCTAGTGTAGACGTAGCCTGCTAGCTTTTTGAAGGAAGGTTGACTTATATGCTATGATTTCTTTCAGTATGAAATTGGGGGAAAGTGACATGCAACAGCAACAACTGATAGTGAAAATGTACAAAAAATAGGACAACCATAAATGATTTCAAATCAACAAGATGGTCCAACAATGATGAAATTATCCGAAGTCATGGATAAGTCAATCATGATTTCACAGAAACAAGAGGTAACAGCAGCATCCTTTGATAAAGATCAGATAGGAATACTAGAGTAACAATATGCAAAAGAAAGCAACAAATCACCTGGACACCTGGAGGATTGTGCAAATTAGCAAACAGTCACACTCAATTTCCATACAAATGGAGTAACTTTTTTCACTGGTCTATAAGTAGTTCAGTCACATTCAGGCTTGAAGAATGCTCATGAAAGTCAATAATTGGAACTCCTAATGATTATGAAAACAGGAGAAGAACAAAACCAATGCTTGTGCTTGACCCTTGCACACAACAAAGTGTTCAATATAGTTTGCCACATAATTTCTAGACAAATCTGTAGTCAATTAGCATTTTTAAATGTGGTCATTTGCTGTCATCTCTTTAATGTGACCAGGAAGTAGCAGTTTACAACAACAAAAAGAACAACAGAGTGGTTTAACATCTGGAAAGACGTTCAGTAAGGCAGCATTATGCCACTGCATCTGTTTGGGATTTATATTGAAATGGTAATGCACGTTGATCTTGATGGTTACAATGGTGGAATTCAAATTAGAAGAAGCAGGTGCCTATAATCTCAGGTATGCTGATGATGATGTCCTTATCAGAGTAACAAGAATAGCTGAAGCTAGTTTTGACTGCAATTATGTGAGAATATAAAAAAGACAAAGGAACAATATATATGATTGTCAATCAAAATATTCCAACAATAATAAAAAATGGATACAAAGAAGTCTATCAAAATTCCTTAATTAGCATTCTCTTTGAGCTATATCCAAAAGACTTGGGTATTTGGCTATGAAATGTATATATAAAAAAAGAGAATTTGGAAGACAGCTGAATCTTTCCTTATATCCAATCATGTGTCTAGTCTGATAGTCATCTATGACTCATGGAAAGACAGAAACTTCATTTTCATGCTTATTTCATTCTACTGGTTTACATTTTTATAAATATGCACTAGACAGTCACAGCTTTGTCTTGTGTAGTCCCGTTATACATAGTTTATTTTGTTTAGGATGCAGTGTAAAGAGTATGAGCTATGAAGATATTATGCCTCATAGTATTTTCCAGATGGGGGGGGGGACCCACAGTGTGAGATTCCAAACATATTTGTATACTGTAAGAGCAATTATTTTATCTTTATATCAAAAGCAACCAGACATGATACTAACTGGCAACTTGAAAACATAACAAACTGTTACCTACTAATAAACACAGCTGGAGAATTTGCATTCCATCAAACTCCACTTACAAAATGCATAGCTTGCTACCAGGAAGCCTGAGAATAAACCTTCTATTTAAAAGAGTACATATTGCATGGTCTAGCATTCTGACTAGAGGAGACAAAGAAAAAAGGGTGAGGAGAGAGAAGTCTTTCATGAGTAATAAAGGGAACAAAAATGTAAAAACTGTAGAATAAATGAGCAAAGAAAATAGATTATGAAAATATTTCACCCTTGATGGATTAATTTTAAGATGCCAATATTCAAATCTTGTCAGTTGTTGTAAATCAATCTAGAGCCATTGATGTTAGTCAAACACCAGCTGAATATCTAAAGAGGATTAAGCTAAAACAGAAAGAGTCATTCCCATTCTGGAGTAAGAGTGTCCCCAAAGGGATTATATTAAAATAACTGTTCTAGAATAATAACTAATCCAGAATAGTTAATTCAGGAACTTTCCAAGTGTAGAAATGCTCTTGAATTATTTAATTCTGGGAGTAAAAGATAACTAGGAATAGAATTGAGACTTACTGAGCTCCAAATTCTTCCCATACTTCCTCGTCCAGCTGCACAGTCACATGCCGCCATTTGCTCAAGGCGTACACTGCCCATATCAGGGCAAAGCATCTTTCTAGCCATTGATTTTTCTTTAAAAAAAAGTCAGATTCTTGAAGAATTGAGCAACTAGATTACAGAATATGTATGTTCCTTTTGGCCATTTTGGGCCAGTGTTTCTCACCTTTTTTTTTATAAAGTACCCTCTTTTCAAAAAAAAATTATAAGTACCCCAGTACCTACAGTTTTCAGACACATTTGATTAAACAACTTAATCGTAGCCGGGTGGGTGACAAAATTTTTGGGTGTTAAAAAGTACAAAAATAGTAAAGCACTGTAAAACTTAAAACAAAAATTTAGTTTTCTCCAAATTTCAGTTGTGTTGACATACCCCGCCCCCCCCCCCCAGACTTCTCTTGAGTACCCCTAAGGGTAGTCGTGCCATTGGTTAAGAAATACTGTTTTGGACTACCTGAGTATAAAAAACTTATTTCATTTCTAGGTCTCTGCTCTTTGCTTCTGAGCCTCACAAAATTTTACATTTTTTAAATCTATATGTAAGAGATTTTATAAGTGTACTTGAAAAGAAATATCTTAATGACCAAGAAATCAAATTTTAAATGTCATTCTGCTAATATTCAGCACATTATAATTTTTGTATTATCCAGCATCATTAATGTTTGACACACTTACAATTAAATACATCATATAATGTACTAAGTTCCAGTAATATATTTGATCATAATGTAAGGGTAATTTGAACAAAGAGCAAAATGACATGATGCAACATAATTACAAAATGGGATCAGTAGATGGCATAAAATAATAACTGACATAACTTCATTCACTCCTCGCATTAGACTCTTTTTAGGAGACTGGAAAAACTTTTATTTAAAAGATTGTGCACATGGTTCTATCTGGGCCTGGTAGTTTGATCTACTAGCCATTGAAATCTGTGCAAAAATTGCCATTGACTTCAATGGGCTTTCCATTAATCTCTGAAACCGTTTTATATGTATTGGTTTTATATGTATTATAGATCTTTTTATGTCCAAATGGATATTTGCATGTGAAGCTACAGCAATTCTATGTGGAAACAGTTGTGTGCAATTTTAAACTAAAATGTAGTCCTTGATCATAGAAATATGTATGCACATGTGAATACAGGTTGTACCTCTCTAGTCCGGCACTGTCCAGACCTGACTGGTCCTGTACAAGGGGATTTGCTGAGTGAGGGGCAGACCCTCCCAACATAGCTCACGCTGCCCCTGGCTAGGACTTCAGCTGAGCCCCGCTACTGCCTGTCCAGCAGTGGCTCCCCAGGCTGGAGCTCCATGCCACAGGGGCTGCTGCGGCTCTGGGGCAGCCTCGGCTGCCGGGGCTGCCAGGGCTCCATGGCTTCTAGCGCTGCCAGAGCTCTGTAGCTGCCACGGCTTTTGGGACTCTATGGCTGCTGCAGCTGCCAGGACGAAGGCTCCTTGGCTGCTGGGACTCTGAGGCTGCTGCCAGTTCCGAACTATTGCCCAGAAGCAGGGGTCAGAACTCCCTGATGTGCTCCCCTCTCTCAACACAGGGCTCCTGGCTGAGTCACGCCCCTCCTCCCCTGCTCCTGCCCTGCGGCCGACCTCCTTATGTTGCTGGAACACAGAGTCCCAGTTAAGGGAGGTACAACCTGTACTACTATTTTGTTTATTATTCATGTGCATAAAGTTATTTGCATACATATATACATATTTGTTTACATGATTAATTTAATAGTTCATAACATCTTTGATACATTTTCTTATCACTTTCACAGAGTTGGACTTGAATGACAAGAGATGGACAAAAAAGGAAGTCAGAAAACAGGGAAATTTTGCAAAAATATTTTTGAAACTCACCCTTTTTCCCCAAAACTCATTGAAAAGGGGAATTTCAAAATATTTTTCCCAGCTGTAGAAGTGGTAGAAATACTAGGAGAGGATAATATGTATGAAAAAGTTGTCAAGTGTTCTTGAATTTTTAATTTTTTAAATTAAAATTTAATAAATTAACAAATTCTGTTAAAATGAATAGTCAGGTAGGTCAAGTGACCTTTGTTAATATCATTATACACGATTGGCTTCGCTGGATAAGAAGAGTGGTTTTTTTGCCCATGAAGCTGATCAAAGAATTCAACAGTTTATGGAAATTCAGTTCTATCACTTTTTTTCTTGGGCAATTTATGGAAGTCTATTCCTTTAAAGCATATTTTATTTGTGTACAAATTATATGTTAGTGACATTATATGAAGAGGAGTGAGTTAGAAAGAGACTGACACCAAACTATCTTTGCAACTGGCATATAAATGACTATGTGGGTTTGAAATTTGTTACTTATTCCAATCTCTGCTTCATGTTATTTTAGAACATCACTTTTATAAACATATACCTTCCATACCAGATTAAATCAGAAGTAGCTCCATGTAAGTCACTGAAATTATACTGAGGTAAAATCACAGTCAGAAACTGATGCAAAGCCCTTTAAAAGTAAATACAAAAATCTTTCCATAAATTTCAATGGGCTTAGGATCAGTTCTTAGGTGACATGACAAGCAGGTTCATTATTTTTGGTTTGTGTTCTGATGTTTTCTTTCATTCTATCTTAAACAAGGTGAAAAAGATGTTGAAATAGATCTACTCTGCCTCACTCTCCTTGCCTCCCCATTCAAACACTTACAAAAATTTATGCCCATGTCATGTTATTAGTATCAGTGGGTCAGATCCTGCTCCCACTGAAGTCAAAGGCAAAAACTTGCATACATTTTGATAGGGCAGGAAGAGGCTTACTAGGAGATCAGCATGCTGATCAGTGGCAGGCTGCTGCCTTTAAGGATGTTCATTGCATATCACAGCTGAGAAGTGACTGGGGATATGAAATTGGACTGCTCCCTAGACAGAACGTAACATAAGCAAACAGGTTAAATATTCAACTGACCTGCAGTATTTTTAATCACGCTTCATATCATTTTACATGAATGGCAGAGCCCAATCAAACTATTATGTCCCCAAACCTGAAGTGAGGGGAACACCTAAGGGCACTTGTGTTTCATCATCTCTTCCCCACGCTTGTGTTTCATCTCCTCCCATCTCCTCCTCAAATGCTCCAAGTAAAATGAAGTTTTTGATTTTTTTTTCCTCCCTTCACTTGGCTTGAAATCCTTTTTGTTGAAAATGTCTCTAAAGGAGCCACCAGTTTTTAATGCAAAGTTCTCCCCTCAAGGAAAAGCCTCTAATTTTTCATTTTTCTAAGGATAAAAATATTACCCTCTAACATGAACGTTCATCTCTCCAATTCCTGGGGGATGGGGGAGGAGGAGAAAAGTGGAACTTCTTTAATGTAGCCCAATTCATCAAACTGATTTTTTCTTGCTGTAGGTTATTTCTCAATGATATTCCCTTTGGTTGCTATGAGTTTTTAAATTAGTGTTTCATACATCTATGTAGCACAAATTATTTAGCTAACTATTACCTTTCATTTGTATTCAATATGTGTTTGTATGACTTTATCGTTGCTCAGCATTATTTCACCCATAAGAGAATGATTTATATTGCCATAGATACACAGATTAAAGTATTTCATTTTGAAATGAGCATCTTTTCATAATCAGATGAAGAAGCAAAGCCTCAGTTTAAAGAAGTTATTCTTTTTTATCTTGGCATCTGTTCTGTATATGTTGTTATTCTACTGCAGCAACAAAGTTAAGTTTTTCCTTTTATTTTAACCCGCACAGTTCATTTCTAATCAGTCTTACAGGCATCTAATACTAATGATCAACTACTGAAAGATCAGGGGAAAAAATATGACTGTATGGTTGTAAAGTACAAAAACTTTACATCTTGATTAAATTATAGAGCCCTTCAGACTAATTATTATGGACGTTTTGTTTTTTGCTCTGAATTTTTTCTCCGTTCTCAATTTTTGGAAATCATGAATATTTCCTTTGCGCCTCAGCCTTTGAAAGCACAAACGCACCATTTTTATTATCATCTGCTCTGCAGATGTCACTGAAATGGATTATTTGGGGGGGGTCATAATCCACACCTTATGTTTAGTGAATATAAAGGTTTTACTTTTCGTTGTAATATACCAACTGCAAAGAAGTAAGCAATTTTCATATTCTTGCACTAAATAATTTAAAGAGCAGTAATTAACTTCCTAAAGGCCTAACATCCTAAAAGCAGCTTTTGGTGAGTATGACTGCAATTTTGCATGTTCAAAGCCCCACATTTGAACCTGCAAAACCCATTTGCAAGTGTGCCTGGATTCAGTATGTACCTGAACATACTGGGTTTATCACAGTAGATTTTAAACATGAAAAACTGGGTGAACATTTTAGAGGCTAGGTTAAAGACCCATTTAATTTTTTTTCCTTCCTTTTCTAGGAGGGAGTGTGTTCCAAAGAGCAAAGTATTGGACTATGACTCAGGAAACCTACATTCTAGTTCCAATTCTATCACTGACTTGCTGTGTGATTTTACCTATCACGTCTTTCTGCCTCAGTTCCCTATCTATAAAGGTAATAATGATGCTTTGTAAAGTAATGAGTCCTCTGCATGAAAAATGCCCTAAGTGCTGAGTGTATTTACAGTAACCATTGGATATAGAACTGATCAAACAGGATCATGCATAATATATCCAACATTAAAACATTGTTCAATAGCCTATTCCCAAATGCTTTTCTACCATCACTACTTGAATCCTTGGATCCTTCTAGAGAATTATTGCCTTCTCCAAACATAACTAAAATGCAAAGTGCTGAGAGAATAAGCAGCAGAGATCAACCTTCATCCAGCAGATTGTGGCAAGGTGCCTGGAGGAGGTTCTGAATTCCCCTTTATGTCGTCCCACTGCAAATATCCATTGGTGGATCAACCTATGTGCATATCTCCTCCAGCCTGTCATGCACAGGCACCACAAAGTAAGCTGTGCACAGAGCACATAAAAAACCTACACAAACTCACATACATTCTGTGGTCATTGTGGGAGAGCACTAGTGATAAACTCGACAATACAAGGGAAAAAAGGAAAATATCAAGCAAGCAGCCAGTTGCCAGTCCCTGATCTATGGTACACTCATGGCCATGTTAAAGGGGTAAAATCTGATTTACTGCTTACCTTCATATAATTCATATAATTTTACTGTTTGCTTTCTGAATGCATGCATGGTTTCTGAACTAGTCTCTCTTCTCCCACTCATATCTGGACTTTAGTGTGTTAATTGCTTTTGCTAACCATGGTCAAAGTAGCCATGACTAATTTGGAATATAGGTAGGCTGGGGCATATTCTGTGCAGAACAGAAATTAACTTAATCATTACTTGGACAGATGGGGATTGTGCTGCAAGAGGAATCTCCCTTTTAACAAGAATGGAAGGCTGACTGGTTGGATGAATTATGGGTATTGTATGCCCAGGTCTTTGTATTTAGTAGCTGAGTCTCCTAACTCATGTAGGTCTCCCAACTGAAGTATCAGTGCAAATAAAGCAGTGTACACCAGGGGTTCTCAAATGAGAGGGTCACCTAACGAGCTGTCAGCCTCATGCTTATCAGGGCTCAGGCAGTGAGACCCATTCCCACATTAAATTAAGATTGAATTAAATTTAAAATCCCTAATTTTAATGTATAAGAAGGGATCACACTCAGAGGCTTGCTATGTGAAAGGGGTCACCCGTCATTTTGAGCACCAGGGACCTACTCAGAGATTCATACAACTGAAAACTCACATTATTTACCAGGTCGCAGGACTTCCCATCCTAGGATTTAGCATTTAGTAAGTGTGTAATATAGCCCGGTCAGCTACTTCAAATAACAACTAGGTAATTGTTGTCATTCAGGCCAGTGTAATTCACAGTACTCTGGTATCCTGCCCAAGATCCTCTTCTTCAGTCAAATAAGGTTCTACTATCACTGGCATTTGGGCATGCCCAGAGTAGTCCTGGCTCAAGATAATGCTATTAGCCTTCCATTTTCATGACCAATAAAGTCATAATGCGTCCTTATTCCATGTAGCTCTGAATGACCAAAGTCTAATTCTTTACAAATGTGAGCAGGGGCATGCACAAGTGGAGAGAGAGCCAAGCGAGGTCATTGGCCTCCTAATCCACAGGGGCACAGAACTTCTCCAGAGGCCAGGGGAGAACAAGCTCCACCAGCTGCAGGGGAGAGCCAGGCCCTCCAGCTATGAGGGGGAGGAGGAATGAGCCAGCTCCTCTAGCCATGGGGGGACAAAAGAAGCCAAATGTTTATTCCTCTGCACACCACTGATTGTGAGTATATAAGATTCATATAAAACCAAATTCTAGTTTGGATTGATATGCAGTATATCCATTCAAATATATTGTAAATGTAAGATTTTTCCATGTGTGAAAATATCTGTATCATATAGCTTATTTTACAAAGAGGTCCAAAAAACAGTAGCTATGTAAATTCCCTTTAAAACTAGTGAGAAAGTTAAATCATGCAAATTCAAATCCAAACCAATAATGTGTCCTTATTCTAAGGTAGCTAATGCCACAAAAAGAAAAATTGTTGAAACAAAGTGAATATGAAATTAAAAATGTGTCTTCTCTTTTAATGATAATTCTTTGTGATTTTAGCATAACTAAATAAAGCCAGAATTCTTTGTGCTTTTCTTCACTTGGCAGTATTTATTTAGCATCAAGAAATGTAGATATTTTAGTGCCAAGGAATTAACATTATGGAAAATTCAAAAATTTTTTCTGAAATCATACTGTTTATGTTCTAGATCCACTTCAGTATGGCGTCAGCCTGTTTTTGGAAGAGAAACCACCTTGGTCACCATGGTAGACAACCTATGCCGGGAGATAGACAGGGGATATGTCCCTTGATTCTCTCTGACTTCTCGGCGGCTTTCAAGACCATCCTTCTGGTACACCTGGCGGAGTTGGGTATCGGAAGTACTGTTCTGCGGTGGCTACAGTCTTATGTGTCAAGATGCTTTCAGAAGATGAAGCTAGAAGGCTGCAGATCAACCCCATGGCAACTTTGCTACAGGGTCCCACAAGGCTCCATCTTGTCCCCTATGCTGTTTAAGATATACATTAAATGTCTGGGAGAGGTCATAAGGTGATTCGGAGGATGATGCCATCAATATGCAGATGACACCCATCTCTATTTTTTTGTGACATCGGATCGAGGTGTGGCAGTGACCAATCTGAACTAGTGTCTGGAGGCCGTGATGGACTGCATGAGGTTGAATAAACTGAAGCTGAATCAAGATAAGGCCGAGGGCCTGTGGATCAGGAATTGATATGTCCAGGAATGTGGTGTGTTTCTTGTTCTGGATGGGATCATATTTCCCCTGAAAGAACAGGTATGCAGGTTGGACCCTTTTTTAACATTTGCGAACCAGATTTCCACAGTGGCCAGGAGTGCTTTTGTGCAGGTTTGGCTGATCTACCAGCTGCTACCATTCCTGAATAAGAATGACTGGGCTACGGAGATTCATGTTCTTGTCACATCCCAATTGGACTATTGCAATGTTCTCTACATGTGGCTGTCTTTGAAGAGTCTTCGGAAGCTTCAACTGGTCCAGAATGCAGCTGCTTGAGTTTTAACCAACGATCGTTATACAGAGCATATTATGCCAGTGCTCCGGGAGCTGTACTGGGTTCCCGTATGTTTCCGGGAACAATTCAAGGTCTTGGTTACGACTTATAAAGCCCTAAATGGTTTGAGACCAGGGTATTTGAAGGACTGTCTCTGCCTATGTGAACCTGCTCGGGGCTGAGGTCAGCTGTGGAGGCTCTGTTCCATGTTCCTTTACTGATGGAGATAAAGTTAACACCCAGGCTAGGAATTCTCTCCCCGGGGACGTTCGCCTGCCACCAATACTGGCACTGTTTCAGTGCCAGGCTAAAGCCACCCTTTTTACCCAAGTGCCTTTATTGATATTTGAGTTTCTGTATGTATGTGTGTGTGTCCCGCCTCCTGAGGTGTCATAAGCTACCTTGAATATTTTAAATAGAGAGGCGGGGTAAAAATATTTTAAATAAATAAATGTTGGGGGAAATTACGGTGAAAGTGCAGGAAGTTAGAATATTTTGCTTAAAATGTGGCAGCACTTTTATAATATTTGCTTCCTTGTGTGGTGCCATATTGTGATGCTTCCTTAAAACTGTATATTTGTAAGACTTTGTGCTAAGTTCCTCATTCAAACACTACTATTAAACAAAAAGCAGCCAGAGTGTGGCTGAACCATAGCAGTTACTTCTCAAACTCCTCTTCCCCTTGCAATTCAAAGCACATGATTATTGAGGAATGAAACCTCATTCTATAGGTTGAAATCATAGTTTCTATCAACTGCATTTCCTGACTTCTCTGGATCTCCCTTGACTCACTGAAGAATTCCAAAGCTGCTGCTTTAAATGTGTCTCCTTAGCTGAGTGCCCAGGCTTGGAACTGTACCAATGAAATGAGAAATGCTTGTTGAGGTGAATCCTGCTTTTTACCTCTAAACCAAATGGTGATAAAGAGAAAAGAGATCCCGGCCAAAAGTGTAATTTGAAGCCTGTCCATAGTTTGTATGGACCTGGACCAAGAGTGCTTATTCTTTCCCAGTAAGGAGCACTGAGTAGTGCCCCCTCCAGCAAAAGAATGATTATTTTAGCTTATCCAGAGATTGTCTGGGACTTCCCCTCTTTGCATCACAAGAACCCACAAAAAAGTCATGCTCCCAGCACTGTAGAAACTTCAGGACCTTGTCTATATATCCTTTTGGTGGGAGAGAGATGAATCATAGGTGTTTGTTTGTTAGTATACGCTAAATAATAAGAGCTTTCTGCCTTTTCTATCCTGACAACCCAGAAGCAACCTGACTCCCCAGAAAGTGGGTTCATTTTACTTCTTGGCTGACCCATTTTGTGAATGGGGTTGTTCACTGCAAAATTAACTTCTATTACTTTCATGGCCTTACGACGAGGACAGTCACAGATACTTCAGTACATCATACCCTTAAAACTGACATATTTTTCATCTGGGGGGGGGTGAAAAAACCTTGTAAAATACAACAGCTGACACAAATAAATGTGTGACACTTCTTGGGAAACACATTTATGAAGATAATTCAGTATAATTAATAGACTTTGTGTGGTTATCTTTGAGACATAAATTCAATGCTGAAAAGGTGTCTTTTGTGATGGAATGTTTAATACAATAGTTGGCTTGCCCATTCCTAATAATTTTTACTTAGTGGCATTCATGAATAGCTTGTATTTTCAACTTGTCTGTGTTTTTATTGTTCAGAATGATTCTGTCAATCCCTATTTGATTTACTTCATTTTGGACATCTCTTTAAATGTTCCCTAGACTTTTGTATCTAATAAGAAAAAAGGTAAAGATATTTTTGGAAAGAACCGAGGAGTTTTTCTTCTCTGATATGCAAAAAGATAGAGGGGAAAATGTAAGCACAGACTATATCTTCAGCTTTCTACTATTCCTTTTCCATTATTTGACATTATTCCAGAAATGTTTCTAATTATGATTGAAGTCCCATTGTTTAAGGGGCAAACCGCTTATTTTTCCTATTTGTAATCTAACTGCTGTCTACAGAACCTTTCTTAGTTGGAATAGTTTCTCAAGGATGTTGACTTTGGCTCTTCTCACTAAGTTCAGTTAAGTAAAAATAACATCAGCTCAGTCTTTCCCCTGTTCCATTTAGAGATTTATTCCCTCTTCCTCACATCCCTCAATATACTTACGACTTACATTCATTGTTTTTTGTAGTTTGGTGAGTCTTGCTAGTCATTGAAGTATGTACTGAGGTCTTATTAACTGGATCACTTTTAGGGCTGGTTTTGACTTCAGTTTATTTTCTCGTAATGGATTTAAATAGTCATTTAAAAGATTTAGGATGTTTGAAGTAAGCACATCTCCCTTAATTATGAAAAGAATCTGTCGCCTCACTTTTAATATTAGTTAGTTGTTTTAAATCAAAAAATGATTCCATAGCATTATCTAGAAATCCTTCAAATTTTTCAACTAACCATGAACTTTTTATTTATTTGTTTGTTTGTATTGTGGTAGCTTCAGTCAGGATCAGGGCCTAATTGTGTCATATGTTGTGCCAACACCTTAAAATGTGGTCCTGATTCCTGAGAATTTTTAATTTCAGATCCTAATCCTGTAAAAACATCTATATGTTTCAAAATTAATGGACCTCTTCATGTTCTTTGTCCTTTGTGCCTAACTTGAAACAGGGCACAAACAATGAATTCTTAATAGGCATTAGAAAAAGAGGTTAAAGAATAAAAATGGTAATAAGATCACCAGGATAAATGTTATACAACTTGGTAGTTCCATTTCATTTGAAAGTATTTTTGCATGAATAAATTCAAAACAGCTACCCCTAATTGCCCCTCCACCTTAGCCGATACATTTCTTATAGGCTATCTACATGTTTTGGCAATTTAGAAGGTGCTTCCTATTCATTTTTGAAGCTGCTCTTCTGCAGAATTCATTCATTGTTATTTCTACTAAGTAAGAAGATGCAAACAAAGTTATCTGCCAGTCAGACCATCTTTTCTCTTAATATTCAGCTTGCAATTCAGTCCCACTGCCATAAGAGTGTAACAGGGAATTGTATTACCTGGAAAAGCACTCACTTTGAAATTGTAATAGAGAATTAAAAAGCATGCTGTTGTTTGAAGCACGTTAATGTTGATTTACTTTTCAATAAATACAACACACTTCCACTAAGGCTTACAGGCCAATGAAGAGAAACAGCACAGATACCTGTGTGATTAGTTGCTTGCCTATTTATTGTATATGGTTGATTATAGATGTTCAGTGTGACTTTCATACAGTATTCTCATTCCTTGTATCTGCACCCCTGAATCCAAAAAGCTTTAGATGGGCAAACCAGGCTCCCTGCACTTATAACACCATAATATTTTAGCTTTTTAATCCTATGCAGTTTATCATTTGCTAGCCTAAATCACATAATGATCAACAACTTAGGAAATCAAATTTAGTTTGCTGCACAAACGCTGATTTGAAGGCTCATACCATATTGATGAAATACTGTATTGAACGATAAAGAGATCACAAAGTAGCTACTGGATATCACATTAAACTAATATTTCTTATACTCTTTGATTGTGGTTTCCTTCTATCATCTACACGTACATTACAGACACAAAAAGGCAAACACACAGAGAATGAGTGATGTTATCTTGTTTACTTCACATGTCCAGATTAGACTCTCCTCCAGAACATGTTTTGAGTGAAAATTCAAATGGAAAAGCTAGTTATATTCTGATCCTGACTAAAATAGGGTAGTACAAGATTTCTTGAGGAAAAAGCTAGAGCAATTTAAAGTTGGATTAAGCTAACTGGTTTTGATGTCAATTAGAGGTAGAACTCTTATTTTGTGATTCAAGACTTGTGTGTACATGGACAAAGAGTTCATTTAGGCAAGAAATTGAAAATCCAGAAACAATGAGATTAAAGCAAGCAGCAAAGAAGGAAAAAATGAAGGAAAAAAAAACCCAACCCCGAGCCTATCCACTTATTTATTGCTTTTGGGGTTCTAAGGAAATTGAAAAGGGTAGTGTAGTCAGTCATAGCAACAGAAGTTTATGTTTCCCCATAATAAAATTGAAAACCTGTTCATCTGAAGTTGTTAACAATTAAACTGCTTAGGATCTTACCTGAGAGACTCCCTCTCTCACTGTAAGGGTATGTCTGCACAGCAAAGTTATTTCGAAATAACAGCCGTTATTTCGAAATAACTTTACTAGCATCTACACAGCCAAACTGCTATTTCGACATTAAATCGAAATAGAGGAGGGCTTATTTTGAAATTGGTAAACCTCATTCCATGAGGAATAGCACCAATTTCAAAATTGCTATTTCAAAATAACCGTTGTGTAGACGCTTATTTCGAAATAGGGGGCCTCCAGCCCTTCCCAGGGTGCCCTGGTGGCCACTCTGGGCACAACCAAGAAAACTCCTCTCCCTCTCCCACTCCCCAGAGCCCTTAAAGGGGTAGACTCTGGCCACAGTGCCTGTGCCAGCTCTAAGCCTGCAAGCCCAGAACCAGCAGTCACTGCACCTGAGCCAGTGCCAGCCAGCCCTCCACCGCTCCCCAGGACCAGTCTGACAGCTCCCAGGAGCCTGCCAGGGGCCAGAAAAGGTGGGCATCTTCCTGGCCCCGTGCGGAGATCAGGGACCTAATTCAGGTTTTGGGGGATGCCTCCAACGCCCATGATCTCCACACTAAATGGAGGAATGCAACCGTCTACAGGTGGATGGCTGACAGCCTGGCCACCAAAGGCCACATGCGAACCCAGGAGCAGCTTTTCATGAAAATAAAGGAGCTGAGGCAGAAGTATGCCAGGGCCACAGGGGGCAGCTCCCAACCAGGAGCAGACCCAGACCCCTGCCCCTATTTTGATGCCGTGGACCTCATCCTGGGGGGCAGGACAGTCCGTGCCCCTCAGGTGGTCATCGACCCTGGGGCAGAGCTTGCTGCCTCCTGCTGCTCCAGCCCCTGCTGCCTCCCCAGCTACTGCTCCTCCTCCCACTCCTTCTCCCGCTCCTGCTTCTTCCTCCCCACCCTCCCCACATGCCCAGGGATGCCGAGGCCCCCGCACCCATGGTGCTGGGACACAGTTGGGCCGGCGAGACCCCCAACCCTGGGCCCTGAGCTTCTCTTCCCCCTTCCTCCCCTTGCCTCCCCCTGCCAGCTCCTCCTCCTCCCAGGTTTGCGCCTTCCCTCTCCCACCCTCCCTCCTCCCCTCTCCCACCTTCTTTCCCCAGTCTCACCTCAGTTTCATTCCCCCACCCCACCCCAGTTTTGTTCAATAAAGCGGCTTTGTTGTAATGAACACATGTGTCTTTTATTGTACAGCAGGAAGGGGGGTTAGGGAGGAGTAAGTGGAAGGACGTGAGGGAGGAATGAGGCACAAGCCCCCAGTGGGGCACACCAGGGAGACTGTTACTGCCTGAAAAATGTGCTGCCAGGCTCGCAGCAACACATCCAGGAGAAGCACCAGAGTGCCCAGGGGCAGCTCCGGTTCCATGCTGAAGAGTGCTGTGGTGTCCGGGGGTGGGTCCCTTTAAGCACAGGTCTCAGACAGCCTCAGGCAGCAGCCACACAAGGTAACGCCTGACCTGATGCCCTACCAGAACCGGTTCCGGCCGGCCTTAAATGCGATTCAGCGTCCTATCAGTGTAGACACGCTATTTCGAAATAGCCAAACGCTATTTTGAAATGCATTTTGTGTCTAGATGCGTTATTTCGAAATAAGCTATTTCGAAATAACGTTGTAGTGTAGACATACCCTAACATATTCCCAGCTATGTGGAAGTTCTCAATCTGTATAAACACAAAGGGGATGCTGTTAGGATTCTATCTCTTTGGGATCACTTTGGTTTGGGAACTCACTTATCTAGCTTTGGTTCAAAATAGCTTGAAGTAGATATCCTTGGAAGAATCTTCTCCCTACTCTCCTGTCCCCAAACATTTGACATTTTGTAGGAGGATTAGGAAGGTGAACTTTTTTGTACAGGGAGGGTTGTTCTGAATTTATAATTTGCTTCATCTGCTGGCTGAGAGATACATGGACTGGAACTGCTGCCATTCAATTACAATGAAATTCTTAATATTCTGCTCTTCTGTATTATTTAAATGAATTAATTAGTAATATGAAAAGGTAGTTCTTTTTTCATAAGCTTTCCATGGATATCCCATTTGTGAATGCCTGTTCATTTCAGAGGAAGATTGCATTTTCCATATGCATTGCGAAGCCTGCAAAGCCTTACTCTTGTGAGCCCTACCTCATTGCAGGATGAGATGGCAATACTGTTCTGTTTAGAAAAGTGCAGGTGTTTTGGCATACATTCTTGGAAGTCCCTCACAACTGCTGCAGTGTCACCCTCCTCAACTGTTTTTTCATGAATATTCTCCTGCTGTTATTAGGAAATCACATTTGTTTGCATTTATGGTTTGTGGGAAGTAGGAGTCCGATGCACTGAGTTGAAGAATGCAACTATGACCACATGATCTTCTACTTTTCCAAAAATAGGACTGAGGCTTCTGGTTGCTTCACTTTTTTCAGCCAAAGCTTATTGCAAAGTTATTACCCCTTTTCACTGAAAGAGGCTAAAGAATTAAGTTTCTCTCCTGTGCCCACTGAAGTAAATAGAAAGCCTCCCAAAAATTTCCAGAGGGTTTGGAAGCTACCACAAAGGAGAGGAAGTTCGGTCAGAATTTTATATTATATAATAAATGTCCTGTTGCAAAACAGCTGGAGCCTTAACATTGTTAATGGATTTAATAGCAGTATACTAATGGGAAAATAAACACATAAATGATATGAATATTTGAAAACAAAAACAAACTGTTCATTGAATATTCTCAAAAGTAGACAGTTAGCAAAGTAAATCTACCCATCTTATAATAATAGACATGGGATGAAATCCTGGCTTCAGTGATGACCATGGCAAAACTCACATTGTCATCAATGGACCATAATGTAGATACAGTAAGGTTGGTTACCTATGAAAATCACACAGAGAACCAACCGCAGTTCAGAGTTCATTGTCCTGGTCACAGTCCCAAAAATATCAGCAATGGACACTCTTAAGTCATAAAACAAATATTAAAAATATATTATGGTTAGATTTTGAAAGATTAGACTTTCTCAATGTCTATTTCATATACAAACCAATTAAAAATAGTTCCATGGATGATAACTGAAATGTTCAGGGAGACAAAGTAAAAAAGATGTCATTTGAGAGCTTATTAGTTTGCCTTAAGGATATTGACTTTACAGAGTTTGGGATGTGACACTGACAATTTGTTTTAACTATTATTAAACATTAACTTTTTGAACCAATGTGTGTTGTCATTAAATAAATGTCTATTCTCCCCCATAATTTTGTACAACTGTAAAACTTAAATCAATAGTAATCTTTTAAAATAAAGCTCATATTAGCCATTAATATTGTTTTTGTCTTGTTTTGTTTAAATCTACAAAGCCTAATTAGGGTGAATTCAATAGTAAGACACTAGACCCTGTAAGTCCTTGGCAAAACTCCCATTGACTTCAATGGAAGCTCCACATGTAGCTAGAACAAGGGATTTCCTGTGTTACCTTAGACAGGTAATGAAAGCTATCTGGACTTCAGTTTCTTCCTTGCAAAACAGAGATGATAATACTCTTCCCTTGGCATCTGTCTTATCTATAAAGCTCATAAACTATTCAGGTCAGAAACTCTTTGAGTAGGTATTTATGCAGTGGCTAGCATCTTAGTCTACACATCAAGGATTGAAGGAGAGTGTTCCAAAGATACTTGTGTGAATCTTTACAACTTGATCCAAAGAGCCAAACTCATATGCTGTGAGCTCTCAAGCTCATATCCTGTGTGGAATGGTCACAGAAGGGGAAACAACACAATGACCAATGAGTTACATTTGTATAGTGGTTGGTACTGATGTTCCCTTTTTCTGAAATTAGTGTCCTGCTTATGACATCCACATTCCTCCCCTGCACACTAAGGAAAAGAACTTGCAAGGCTACATGTAAGAGCAGTATTTGGTGACTCTTGCCATAACAGTAGAATCAAGTCTTTATCTTGGGTGAGTCCTTTAGCTGCTAAAATACAAATACTAATGCTAATAAGAACATAAGAACATAAGAATGGCCGTACTGGGTCAGACCAAAGGTCCATCTAGCCCAGTAGCCTGTCTGCTGACAGTGGTCAGCACCAGGTGCCCCAGAGGGGGTGGACCGAAAACAACGATCAAGTGATTTGTCTCGTGCCATCCATCTCCAGCCTCTGACAAACAGAGGCCAGGGACACCATTCCTACCCCCTGGCTAATAGCCTTTTATGGACCTAACCTCCATGAAATTATCTAGCTTCTCTTTAAACTCTGTTATAGTGCTAGCCTTCACAGCCTCCTCTGGCAAGGAGTTCCACAGGTTGACTACGTGCTGTGTGAAGAAGAACGTTCTTTTATTAGTTTTAAACCTGCTACCCATTAATTTAATTTGGTGTCCTCTAGTTCTTCTATTATGGGAACTAATAAATAACTTTTCTTTATTCACCCTCTCCACACCACTCATGATTTTATATACCTCTATCATATCCCCCCTCAGTATCCTCTTTTCTAAACTGAAAAGTCCCAGTTGCTTTAGCCTCTCTTCATATGAGACCCGTTCCAAACCCTTAATCATTTTAGTTGCCCTTTTCTGAACCCTTTCCAAGGCCAAAATATCTTTTTTGAGGTGAGGAAACCACATCTGTACACAGTATTCAAGATGTGGGAGTACCATAGTTTTATACAGGGGCAGTAAGATATTTTGTGTCTTATTTTCTATCCCTTTCTTAATAATTCTTAACATCCTATTTGGCTTTTTGACCGCTGCTGAACACTGTGTGGAAGTTTTTCAGAGAACTATCCACGATAACTCCAAGATCTAATACTAATATTAATACTATTAATATTACTTCTACAGTAAACGCCATCTAGGCAACACGTTAAAAAGTGACCCTTTTTGGTTAAAAGAAATAAATGCATCTTCCAAAGGATTGAAAAATGAAAATATTCTCTTGGATAAGAATGTCTTTATTTCCCCCTGGGTTTTTTTAGATTTTGCACACATACAAGCACACACACCAAAACATTTTTCTGTCAGTCTGTGACCTCTTATGCTGCCTATTGCTGAATTATGAAGCATTGAAAGTATGGGTTTATAATGAAAATGTCAGTGCTGCTATAATAACTTCCAAATCATGTTTCTACAAAACATGCTGTAGTTCATGTTGCACATATTGCTGTTGTGTTCTGTTTCCTTTGCTCTTCAGGATTTTGTACTACATCCATCACCACAAATGCTTTGAAAATTATTCTGGTGACTAGAACAAGAAAACAATGATTTTGTTCCTGCTCTCTTGTATTATATTGTGACTGAGTTAATTAATTTGTAAGATCTAATGCCACACCATATATGCACTGAACATAATTCCTTCTTATACCTTCCTCATTAGAGCCCTGTTCAATATTCCCATTCAATCTTCTCAGGCTTTAATATGATATGTAAGAAAGGGAAAATATTTGCTCCATCCCACCCAATATTCCAATCATGTTCTGAAAATAACTTATTTATTTGAGCAATCACTATAAATGTCAGATTTATAAGCAGTCAAGTTGTGTATCCATTAGTTTATGGATATTAATGCACAAGCTGTATCAACACTTGTAACTGGGGTGTGAGTCTCAGTTCACAGACATATCCATGTTAGCTCTCACCAGCTAGTCCACTGAAGGAGGAATGTAGTGGCGAACCAACGGCACAGGCTCATTGCCTGAGTACATATCAACAGGGCCCACTCAGTGTATACTTCTTAGCATTTCTTATATGTTAGGGGTGAAGTGGGACACCCAGCTGCAGTGATTAGTCAATGTAAGGGCTTCCTTGTTGGATGAATGTAGTTTGTAAGGCCTGAGAGCTCCATACCAGCTCCCAGGGAAAAAATCTCTTCCACCTTTCTTCTCAGCTCTCATTGACATACTATCTCTGGCTATGTCT
This sequence comes from Rafetus swinhoei, assembly GCA_019425775.1. Taxonomy (NCBI): domain Eukaryota; kingdom Metazoa; phylum Chordata; order Testudines; family Trionychidae; genus Rafetus; species Rafetus swinhoei. The sequence goes on from CM033427.1 coordinate 66,723,726, forward strand.
AGACTGCCGCATCCAAGGAACGTGTCCCCTTTTTCTGAACGGTTTCTGAACAGTTTCCTCATTGAGAGGAATAAGGTATGTTCTGAAAGAGGAGTTTTTTTCTGAAATTTGGCCCCGTGTAGACAGACCAAATTTTGGAAAATCCTCTTTCAGAAAAAAAAAGTGGAAAAGATACGCAAATTGTGGTTTGCAATTTGCGTATCTTTTTCCGACTTTTTCTCTGCAGTGTAAACATACTCATGGACAGGAGGAGTGCTGACCCGGTGACTAAGGGGTTGACTCAGGTAGCTAGCAAAGCTGCTGGCAAGGAGCCAGAAAACCAATGGGCATAGGGTGTTGAAATTTGAATTGGATATAGGTTCCCTACCTGCTTTCTTTGGGTGGGAGAGATAAACCAGGAGTTGAGAGACAGAATGATTTAAACTCAGGGAGGACCACCATGCCCCCCACAGAATTCAGGGCATGGGAGTGGACTGAACAAAGAGAAAATTAGAAGCAAGTAAAGGGAAAAGTGAATCCAGTCACGTTCAGGGTAATTCTTCTTTATTTTGTAGCTTGGTTTGAATGGCTCTGTGTGAGTCTATGCTTCCCCCCTCCCCAATTACCATCTAAGCATTGTTCCTAGATATTTTCTGTTTTTAAAATTTGTTTTTCTTAGTTACTCTGTAACATTTAGCAACCATGTATGCTTTTGCAAGTTTTTCTTTTGTTTTGTAATGAAAATCACTTTTTTTAAGGTAAGGATTTGATTCTTGTGTTCTGGAAGTCTGTCCATGTGTATGTGCATGCCTCTGACTGAGGGGTCAGCTACCAGGGACTGCATTTTGTTTTTCTCTTTTCCTTTTCAAGCTCTTTTGTCAAAAGAGCATGGGGGGGTACCCATGGTTTTTAGGGATCAAAAATTACTTGATGGTGGCAGTGAGTCCCGAAAATCTGTGTACAGTAGACTTCCAATAATCCGGCACTCTTGGGGACACCAGGGGGTGCCAGATTATTGGATATGCCGGAGTATCGGGGGTGCCGGATTATCAGATATGGCGGAGTATCAGGAGGTACTCCGGTGGGGTGCTGTGACAGGTCTGCTGGGACCCGCACTGCCTGGGGGGGTTGGTGGGGAATGGCGCGGGGAGGGGCGAAGCCTCCACCATATTGCGGGAAGGGGATGGAAGCCCCACACAGCTGGCTTGTAAGCGGCGGTGGTGCAGAGGAGGCGAGAGGCAGGCAGCTGTTTAAGGTGGGTGGGGGGTGTTGGCGGGGAACGGCGCGGCAAGGGGCAAACTCTCCGCCATGTTGCGGGGAGGCGGTGGAAGCCCCATGCAGCTGGCTTGCAAGCGGGGAAACTTGTAAATGGTGGCGGTGGAGAGGAAGCGAGAGGCAGGCAGGCGGGCGGGAGTGGGGAGTCGTCGGGGAACGCTGCCTGCCTCTCGCCCCCTCTCCGCCGCTGCCGCTTACAAGCCAGCAGCTGAGTTTCCCTGCTTGCAAGCCAGCTGCGTGGGGCTTCCACTACCTCCCCACAACACGGCGGAGGGTTCGCCCCTCGCCGCGCCATTCCCCGCTGACCGCCCGCCTGCCTGCCTGCCTTCCTTAAACAGCTGCCTGCCTCTCGCCCCCTCTCTGCTGCCGCCTCTGGGCAGCTCCAATTGTCCAGCTGGCCGAAGCACTTCTGGGTTCCAGCTGGTGCCGGACTATCAAGGGTGCCGGACCACTGGATGCCGGACAATTGGAGTTTTACTGTATTATGATTCTGGGGAAAGATTTTTTGTAACCAGTGCCTGTAGAGGCAAGGTTTTGAAGCTTTCTTGCAGGCCCTCACCTTCTGCACTCAGAGTGCCAGAGTGGGGAACAGCCCTGACAATCTCTGATAATGTTTCTGCTAAGGGTATAATTTTAAGGCATGGTGCTGGGTTGCTTGATGTGCCAACCACACCTTGAGCTTGAAAAAGGAATATTCCCTTGCTGAAGATTGGTACGGGCAAGTGGGCTTTTTTTTTTTTTTTCCTCTTTCTTGGAAGCACTTTGGTGGGCTCTGCTATGAGTAGTAGTAAACTGTCAATGCTTGGCTGAGGAGTTCTGTCAGAATAACTGTGTTTTATAAATGTTATTTTTGTCACACTACAGTTAGCATCAGTTTTCTGTCAACGGTGCATTAGCAACAGTGTTCCCTGTAAGATGAGCACTTGGGTTGCCACCCAGGAGAGATTCAGTTGCCTTCTAACTGATTAGCAGAGCACCCACTGCGGCTCACAGCCAGCAGCATGTGGGTCTACTGGTGGTGCACATCTGCACATGCCTCAGTTCACATAACAAATTATTCGCACCTGGGTGGAAAAATTAGAGGGAGGATTGATTAGCAGATGCCTTTCATTTACAGTAAAACTCCATTCGTCTGGCATCTGATGGTCCAGCACTCCTGATGGTCCAGCACCATCAGGAACCCGGAAGTGCTCCGGGCAGCCAGACCATTGGAGCTGCTCTGCCCCCTGCTTCCCCAATTCAGCCACTGCTGAAACTGACCAGCGGCTGAATCAGGGAAGCTGGGGGCAGAGCAGCTGGAGTGCTGCCGGTAGGTCCCACAGCGCTGCCCCTTGGCGCTGCGGGACCAACCCAGCAGCACCCCAGCTGTCCCCAAGTCAGCCGCCGCTAAAACCGACCAGCAGCTGACTCCGGGAAGCCCAAGGCAGAGTTGCTCTGACCCGGGCTTCCCGGAGTCATCCCCTGGTCAGTTTCAGCGGTGGCTGACTTGGGGACACCTGGGGCAGAGCAACTGGGGGGACCAACCCGGCAGCACCCTGGCTGTTCTGCCCCAGGCGTCCCCAAGAGCAACTGGGGTGCTGCCGGGTTGGTCTCGCAGCGCCAAGGGGCAGCGCTACCGGACCAACCCGGCAGCACCCCAGCTGCTCTGCCGCAGGCATCCCGATTCAGCTGCTGCTTAAACTGATCAGCAGCGGCTGAATCAGGGACGCCTGGGGCAGAGCCGGACAATCGGAAGGGGGACTATGAGGGGTCTGGGGTGGCATTCCCCCCACACACACCACCCTAGACCCCTCATAGCCCCTCCTTCCGATAGTCCGGCATATTTGATAATCCGGCACCCCCTGGGTCCTAAAGGTGCCGGATTATCAGAAGTTTACTGTATTTCAGACCTGGCCACAGGGTTTCATGAGTTTGGCTTTTGCAATGAGTACAGATTGAGACAACTTTCTTCAGTTTCCAAATATGCACACATGGAAATAATAGAATGGGGGGTTCTTGTGGGATGCTTGGAGGCGAGGGAGGAAGGTACCGATAACCCTATGCCATGAACTAAGCTTGTTATGTTGGCTGATTATCTGCTACATAGAAGGAAAGAGACTTTATAATTTCCATTTACAATTATAACAGTTTGGTTAATCTCCTAGGTTACGTCTACACTACGAGTTTTCTCGGCAAAAAACATGCACATGAGGACTCATTTGCATGAGTAGCAATCTTATTTGCATATTTTCTGCCAATCCATTTTTGCGCTGGGATTTTCACGCAAAAACAAGCAGTGTGGAGGTTTTATTTTTGTGCAAAAACCCCTTTTTCCGCAAGATCCTTATGCCCCCGAAAAGGAGGTATACTGATCTTGCAGAAAAGGGGGTTTTGCACAAAAAGAAAATGTCCACACTGCTTGTTTTTGCACAAAACCCACAGAGCAAAAACGGATCGGCAGAAAATATGCAAATGAGATTGCAACTCATGCAAATGAGTCTCTCATTTGCATATTTTTGCCAAGAAAACTTGTACTGTAGACGTAGCCTCAGCCATTTCTTCTGAAAATAACCAGCAGTGTGGTTCCAGATTTCTTCACTTGCAGCATGCCCACCCATAGACACTTCTCAGGACCTGAAGAAATTATAGTGTTCTTTTGAAAGGGGTATGTCTGGAACTCCTGGAGCACGCTGTCAAATACACTGTAGCAGTTCACATGGTGCAAAGTAGCTGGATTCTGGCACCAACTGGCCAGAGGAGAGTTTCCCTTGCACAGAGAAACTTCCCAATGGCATAAAGCTGACAGAACTGGCATGTGAGCAGTGGAAGAAGCCATGCTCAGAGTATGTGGAGAGCATGGGAAAAGCAGACCAGAGAAGAGCTCCACTATGTCTATTATCCACAGTCGTAAGTTAGAACAGATTCCCAGCTGCTTCAACTTTCATAGAAGACTATAACAAAGGAGGAAGCTATAACTGGCTCTTTGACTCCTCATCCCCTCCTATACACACTGGCTGGCTGTGTCTACACTGGGCCACTTATTCCGGAAAATCAGCCGCTTTTCCGGAATAAGCTGCGAGCTGTCTACACTGGCCCCTTGAATTTCCGGAAAAGCACTGACGATCTACAGTAAGAAATCAGCTGCTTTTCTGGAAAAACTATGCTGCTCCCACTCGGGCAAAAGTCCTTTTTCCGGAAAACTGTTCCGGAAAAGGGCCAGTGTAGACAGCCCAGTAGTCTTTTCCAAAAAAGCCCGATCGCGAAAATGGCGATCGGGCTTTCCGAAAGCGCGTCTACATTGCCACGGACGCTTTCGGAAAAAGAGCTTTTCGGAAAAGCATCCTGCCAATGTAGACGCTCTTTTTCCGGAAATACTTATAATGGAAAACTGTTCCGTTTTAAGCATTTCCGGAAAATCATGCCAGTGTAGACGTAGCCACTGTGTTTGAGCACATATTGAAGCAGTGGAGAATTGAACTCTCTGACTCTAACAGACAATACCTTTTAAATCAAATATTACATCACAAAATTGTAATTCTAAGCACTACCAGTAGTAGCTAATGCACATACTCTTCTTACTATTAGCCAATTTTAAAGTCATTTGGTCAGTTATACACTGATTTCTATAATTCCACATCTTAATCATAAATCTTCCGTACAGATCTTTATTAAAAGAAACTAAAGATAAAAAAGAAAGGAAGTTGCAAGCATATTTCATACAATACATTTTATTCCTAACTATAAAGTTATAACTGCACAGAATTATAGCATGTTAGCACATACCTCCTTTTCTGACTATAATTCAGTTTATCTTTAAAGCTTAAATTAGTTTCTAATGCTTCTTTCCTAAAAAAAATATATATATGCCATGTAACGGCAATTTTCCTACAAATTACATAAAGTTACTAGAATAAGGTTATTTTCCCATGCAGTGCACATGAAATGTCAGCTCATCAGCACAGATTACTCATTCTGAAACAAGATCATTCTTCCAACATTACCATTGTCTCAACTCAGTAAAGATCTTGCATTAACAGCTTGAAGTTTTATGCTAATAGTAGTCACTACTCTTTTCTGCATTTAATGTGCTCTTCCATATAAGTCTAGAAAATTCAGTCTCTGACAAACAGCTAGCTGATGTTATGTAGGTACATAAAAATCCACTCCAGTTCATTGGGAATGTAAAGTAAGCTTAAAAGCTGCTGTCATTAACAGATTTTATTCAGTAATTTTATCAGCAAATATGAGCAGCAAGGGGGAGAGAGTTTTTGAGAGAATAGAATATCATACCTTGATTTGGCTCAGATCTTTTGTTTTGAAATACTATCTCTAAAAGTTTTACCACCCAGCTCAGTTGGGGCTATTCTTGTGCTATTATTCTGACTAGCTGATTGGATGTGACAAAATGTTATAAAACTAAATACTTTATAAATGATGTTTTGGTGATCGGGACACTTGACTATAAGGGCATTGCTCCATGCAAGACAATAGTGATTATATATCTTTTTCTGGAGCCAACTGGCATTTTAGTGTAAAGCTTAGTCCATTTCTAGCCATTAAGTAACGCATAACATCTGTGGCAGGAACAGAATTTGGTCACTTAAGAGGCATCTGCGGAATTCGGCCCTTATTATCTTGGAATGATAATAATTTGGCAAATTGTGCTCTTGTCATTTAGCTAAACTGTTACAATACCCTGTGCTTGTGATGTGATAGCTCCTAAGGCTTGAAATATATATGCCAAGAATATGAAGCCTTTGTCCACTTTCTTACAATGAGCAAAACTCTCCCTTCTTTCCAAGAATGCCTTTGCCTCTGCCACTAAGGGTGTGTCTACACTGCACTGTTTTTCCATAATAACAACTGTTATTCTGGAAAAACAATACTAGAGTCCACACAGTCAAAATAAGGGCGGGCTTTTTCTGACATTGGTAAACCTAATTCCTTGAGGAATACCACCTCTTCTGAAAAAGCTTTTTCGGAAGAGGGTGTGTGTGGATGTACTACTGCTGCTATGTTGAAATAGCTCCTCACCAGGGCCATTCTAAAGTTATTCCTCCACAGTGCCTCCTGGGGCTCTAAACTGAGATAGTCCAAGGCAGGCTCCCCTAATGTGGATGCACTAATTTTGAGGCTTCCATGTAGTGTGGACGCTCTATTTAGAAATAAGCTTTTCCGGAAGATATCTTCTGGAATAGCTTTTTCCAAAAGAAGCTTGCAGTGTAGATGTACCCTTAGTGAACAGATACTGCATTAAAGTAATGGCTAGAGCATACATTTTGAATTTAGATGGAGGAGAACAGCTGGGGGCAGTGGCTTTGTTTCAGGTTGGACCAAGTTCATCAACTTCTGGGATTTAGCAGATATTTTGTTTCTCTTAATTACTTTCCACCTTAATCTTCGCCTCTGTCCACTCTCCATGAGTAATTTCTGGCTGGTAAAGACCTGTGTCAGAAAGGAAATACTTGGGGTAGTTTAAGATCCTTATTCATGTAAGGCAAGGTTGTGTATTACCCCAAGTTCTCTTCTACATTGTCATAGACTTTGATGAGAAGAGCGGTAACAGCTGCTGAGGATACGAGTATTGCTTTGGCATGAAATAAGCTGCACGACTTCAATTTTGTGGCTTGATACCAACTTGGATGGCATGAAAAGTATAAAAGCAGGAGTTTCTAACGTTGGACTTTACATGGAAAACAAAGATTATGGAGATAGATGAGAATACTGTCAACACTGAATAAGTGGTAGATGGAGAAGCGTATGAATTTGTCTGTCTTGGAAGTGCAATATCTGCTAATGGCCATCTCACTGAAAAGGTAAAGGCGAGAAGTGATAAAGCCAATTCATCATTTTCCCATCTGAAAAAATTGTACTGTGCTATGTCCTTCCGCCATTACTGCATGCCTCAGAAACATGGCATTTGGTGGAAGCACATAAAAGGAAGCTGAATGCATTCTGCCAGCATTGTTTAAGAAGAATCTTGGAATTTATTGGAAAGATTGCATAACCAGTGTGGAAGTTTTGTGCCACGCAGGTCAGCAGACTGCGCACTCAGCGATTACACAGAGATGACTCTGGTGATTTGACCATGTTTTCCAGTTGCCTCATGGCAGAAGAGAAGGTAGATTAAATTCCATCTGGAGGGAACAGAAGGAGTGTAGGACAAAATTTACATATTGGTAGAATGATAAAAAGGATGCTGCTTTGACCAGACAACTTACAGTGGAGGTGAACATTTTTCTTTGGATAGACAGAAGTGGGATAAATGGGTTATCCCATCTGCCACTAGGAATACGAGAGTCTAAGTAAGTAAAGTAAGAAGTTGTGTTTTGTTTGTCTTGAAAAAATGGAGTTAAATCTCTATATACACTAAGTGGAACAGGTCCTCAGACGGTGAAAATAAGTGGAGCTCCACTGACTTCAGTGCAACTCTGCTGAACTAAACCTTCTGAGGATCTACTCCAGTGAATCTGGAACAACTCTTTAATAGATTTTAGCTATCATATGAAACCTATAATTTATTAACAGAAGTACTTATCACCATTTATTTTAAATTTTAAAATAGATTTTAAGACCAGAAAGCACTATTATGAGAATTTTGTTGGACTTCCTTGCATAATACAAGCTGTAGATTCTATTCAGTGAATCTAGCCCAACAATTTCTAGTTGAACTCTAGCCTATTGTTTTGGAAGACACCCAATCTTGATTTAAAGATTTGGAGCGATGGAAAATATACCACATCTGGATTGGTGTTACATTGGTTTAATTACTATTTCCTTCTTAATATTTTTTGTATTTCCCAGTTATACCTTTGCTGATTTTAATTTCCATTTCCTGGAATTTATTATGCCTTAATCTGCTACATTAAATAGATCTCAAGTATCCCCATGTAGGTAAGGCTGTGCCAAATAAGGAAATATTGAGCAGGAATAACTTTCTATGAAGGTTATAAATTCTACCATTCTATTTTATCTCTTAACTATATCTAGTGCAGTGTCTTTAGAAACCCACTGGGTAAATAAAAGACTTCACCCTTTTGGATTTTCAGTTTGCACCTGACGTCTTTTATAAGCATCAATAAAGAAAAAAGTTATCTTAACAAACAGTGCACTCAATGCATATTAGTTAATATAGAAAATACTTTCTTCTGACTAGTATAATCCTAATTTAAGCAATTGTTTTTAATATTTATATTAACAGATAAGCTTCCTTTTTATAAGACTGTTGTAGAGAGATGTGAATTGTCCTTTCAAAACAAACCTAGGGTGGGATTTCCAAAAGCATTCATTGGCAATCTGTGTTTTCTTTCATTAAAGATAATTATTAAATTCCCATTGATTTCTATGGGATCAGAGTTAGGCCAACAACATTGAGTGCCTCTGAAAATCTTATCTACTGTCTATCTAATTTACCCTTTCTTCACTGATGCAAATCAAAGTAAAATGTTTCATAGGAAGGCATGACGTTTTATAATGGAGCAAATTCATCAGGAGAAATGTATTCCTGACTACAGCAGGTAAACAGTTTACAGTATTCCCTGAAGCAAGAGGATGATAGCTCTGTACTGTAACTTTATTCTCCTTTTATTTCTCATCATCATTATTTTTTCCTATTATACTCATATGACTAGTTCATGCTTTTACAGCTTTTTCCCATTCAAGGGGGCATAATTTAATATTATGTGCAGAACTTACATAGCGTTACTTTTAATAAGCAAAACAAAAACATTTTAAAAAGCTTTTTTACTTTATACCATATCAATCTTTAAATGATCTACTTTGCTTCAATAAAGAATTTATGTCTTAAAAAATTCTGTACCTATGATTGTCATGCCAAATTCTAAAATAACAAAGAACATAGGCGCTGTTAGCTCATTAGATATTTGCAGTAACATTAAAACACAAGAATTCACATAAACTGAAAGTATATGTAAAATTTGAAAATAAAGAGGGCTGTGTATCCATTTCTAAAGTAAACCCTTTCATTTTCTAGATATTCAACTGCCTTCTTTTCTCAAAAGTGCCATGTAGTTAATGAGATTAGCATAACATCCCATCATTTATTTCAAGAGTGCCTGCCTTTTAAGCAATACTGACTAATTTCATCCTCTCTTCCTAAGTGAAGTGCAAATGTAATATTTCCTTACCCCCCAAAAGTCATTTTTCTTGATAAATGTTCTGGTGCTAGTGCTATACCCCATGTGGTTTTAAATAGACCAATAGTAAGCCATGATTAATAGCAATAATTCTAGCAAACGATTCGTCTAGGTGACATCATCATACTAAGCCTTCAACTTCTTGCATGGATTTAGAAGTGAAGCCTGGTTCACAGCAGATAGAAGAAACATATGGTGAATTTTATTAGTCTTCAGAGGCAACTTGAAAATCCCAGGGACTTTTCTGATTGCTTTATTCCCTATTATATCCACAACATTATAGAAACCATGTCCAGGATAGCAGAGTGGTGATGAAGACGTGGATTATCCTTGCATGCAGAAGGTATATTATGCAGTTAGACCCTGGTGCCACACTGAGAGGAAAACTCAGACAATAAATGCCACAAAGCATGTAAGCAGCAGGGGGGTATGAGTACAGTCCTGGTAAAGTACTCCAAAATGAAAATCAAAGTAAGTAGATAAAAGCAGACATTGGTCTGGGCTTTTTAATCAGGCGCCTGGAGCAAAGCTAAGGCAGGAATGATAAATCTGTGGCTATGTTATGGCACAGAGGGAGCACTGCAGTCGATCAGGTCAATGTTTATGTTAACTGTGGTGGAAATCATTGAACATTCACCTTTCACCCATGCAAATGAATCAGCAGGTTAGAAACTGTGGTGAATTGATGAAATAGCATGCTCTCTCACTAACAATGCAGATGGCAGATGGAAAACAGTCAATTTAAAACAATGCATATTTCAGCGTTAACTTTGATATGCTGATATAATATAAACGTGAACAGGCATTTTAAAGGGTAATTTAGCAACAAAATAATAGGCAGTTAAGAGTGAAATTTGCAAAGCTGGGATAATAGTTATATTAGCAGGATCAATACTCACACACTATAACAGCCAAATTCTCAGAGGTGAGGACTGCCCCTTTCTGGTGCTCATCACAGAGTTCTCCCAGCTCAGGTGATGCTAGAATCCCTGTCCCTCTTGGTTAGTGACTCAGTGCCTACCCAGGGAAGCCCCCAGCTCCCCTCATACACCTTCTGCTTGTTTCTGGCACTTCAGCACTGAACATTTTATTCCTGCTGCACCAAGGAACACAGAAGCCCAAGGTCTCAACATCAAACTTCACTACTACACAGTCTGGGGGTATGTTTACACTGCAGAGTTTTTCTGGAAAAACTATACTTATGTCCACACTGCTATTGAATTCTTTTGATGGAAATTTGAAAGAATGGAAGGATTTTTCCAACAGCAGTAAACCTCGTTCTCCGAGGAAGAAGCCTTTTTCTGAAAAAGCTTTTTTGGAAAAAGGCGTGTGTGGACACAGAAGAGAGTGTTTTTTCAAATGAAGAGGCCTCCAGGAAAAAGCACAGGTGCTCTGGTGGCCACTCCGTCCACAGTAATTACAACTGAAATGCAAGATAGCGTCCAATCAATGTAGATGCTATCTTTCGAAAAAGCATATCGCTTTTTTGTTGTGCTTTTGCTATGTAGACTCTGTATTTTGAAAAAAAGATTTTCTGGAAGATCTCTTCCAGAAAAGCTTCTTTTGAAAGAAGTCTGTAGTCTAGACATAGCCTGGGTCACAGTGAGACTGGCTTTTCACAGGGCCCACAGAGGGAAGGGGCAGAGTTGTCAGGGGGGAGAGAATGAGCCCCAAACAGAACAGGGTGCAGGGACATACGGTAAAGAGGGGAAACGAGGCCTTACCAAGTCCACACAGAACCCTTCACCAATGAGAAGAGGGTCTCATTCTGTTCCAATCGGGGAAGGCTTCCTGGAGCAACCCAGATATAAGGGGCTGTTCAGTAGAGCAGAATCCCTCCCTGACTTGGGAGGACTGGCTGTCAGGGAAACATCTAGGTAGAGCAATGCTTGGTAGGGTAGTGGAACCAGGGATCTCTTGGCTGACCACTGCAAGACTGGAAGGGCTGATGAGGTGCTGGTGTTATGGAGGAGGTGGCCCAGAAAAAATAGGCAGCCATTTGCACCCCACTGGCTGATGAGAGAGTTGCCAGTAACCAGGATGCAGGTCACCCCTGAGGCAAAGAGCTAGACAAGAACCCGCAGATGGCTGCTAAAGCAAGTGGTATGACAAAAAACTGCTGGTCTCCCAGAAACCTGAGGAGGCAGCGGGCTCCAACATAACCAGAGTGCTATGCCTCAGAGAGGATGCTGTGATCCAGAGGCAATGCATGTCTGAACAATTGGAGATAGCAGAGTGATGACAGGTGAGACACCACTCAGAAAGCAATATACTTAACTGAGCTAATCCCTAGAGTAAACAGTACGAGGCATAGCAGTGGTGAGTCTACCCATTGGTGGCTAGGTGGGTGGGAAGTGGCTACAAGGGGGATGAGCTGGATATAGTTCAGAGACTCTTCTAGCATTATTGATTGCTGATTTCTCCCTTACCATGGACAAGGATCAGATATGTGCTGACTTTCTCACATGAGTCAGCAGCCTTTCATACCTACAGTATAAGCAACAAAGCACTTGCTCGAGTGGTTTTGTTCTTTTCTCTCCAAATGTCAAAGCTTGTTCTCATTGAACTCAATAGCAAAACTTCTTTTATTTCAATGGGAACTGGATTTGGCCCCAACAAGAGATCAGAGAATGTGAGTTGATCAATTGCTTATCTGTCCAGAGATGGTTCTCATGTGTACTGGTTCTGCCAGACTGATTTTGATTGCCCCTCCTTACCGTATATCACAAGTCCTTCACCCTTAGTAAGTCAGTTCTTTCTCTACACTTACAGAGCAGGGACACTGATTTTCAAAAGGCCAGCACTGCCTACTTTCAAATTTGAGGATTTCCAGAATTCACCAAAGAGAGCTCTTATATTCCTGGCTGCATACCCTTTTGAAGATTCACCTATTCCCAACACATGAATGAAAGCGTACATCTAGCATGATCCAGTATCATGCCTGTGACACTGGTGTAAAGCACGAAGCAAAGAATATGGGTGGATTTATTTTTAAGAAACCTTCAAAGCCTTCAAAGCCAGAAAGAGAAACCTGCAACGTTTCTGCCCACGGTATGCAAGCCCGTGTTATTAGTCCTCACATTCATCAGCATTGTTTTCATCTATAAATGAAAAACCAATAGGGAAATGAAAGTCAACCCAAGTAGAAGAACCACAGTTGGATTAGTGTGCTTATGTTTCTTGTGTTAAATTCTTATTATTTGTATGGTGGTAGTACTAGAGATTCTAGGACCATTCTGCTAGCCAGTACATAACACATAAAGAAAGACATATAAAGACACTTACATAATATGAGAGGAAAGAAAACTGATCATTCCACACAATGGCCAAAAACTAACTCAAATGTAGTCTGTGTGGTAGTAAGAAAGCCTTGTCAAGAGTATCTGTCAAATCCAGTGAGGAGATGTACAGTATAAGAAAGGGTCTGCACTCTGTGAAATTCAGGTATGCAGAAAAAAATCAGAGAAGAAATCAGTCACATTTTCTTCAGGGACCAGTACAATGAAACCTATAATAAAGCGCTGAAGGCATCTTGAAAGAATGTGCTGAATAGATTAAAATAGATTTTCATCCAGTGAACAGGTCATTGTGTACATTACAAATAGGGTGATCATGTCAAATATAGCATAATGATTCTCAAGCTATTAAAGAAAAGAAATGCCATGTCCTAATTTCACAGCAGCATTTTGACACTTTGGAAAGATTTATACATCTTGAGGCCAAAAGTATGATAACCTCAACAACCTCTGTATAAGGTTCAATCAACATGAGGGGATAAACACTGTAACACGCTAAGGAGTTCAACTCTCTAGGTCCCAAAATTACTAAAGCATCACTGATTTGGTAAGGCAGTTGTTATGTTCCTATAAGTCTTGGCACTAATGATTTTCATTTCAATGTACAATTATGGGCTGTAATTTTAAAAACACTAAAATTTGATTATGAAAGTTGAGATTACAGACATATCAACATACATAGACATATCTATGGTTGGAATTTTGCCAGAAAACCAAAGCAATGCTATTTCTGGAGTGAGATATAAGTCAGAGGGCTATAAATCTCTGCAAAGAGTAAATAGCAGGAGGGGGTGAGAGCAGCAAGTTGAGGTAAATCGGGACCAGATGTCTGCTGGGCCAGTTCCCTGTTATATATTATAAAACTCTGCTGCTGTATAATATGTTGGTTTCCAACAGTGCCAAAGGATCAAGATGGCAGGTTAACCTCAGTGGCAAATAGGGGGAAGTCCTGGCCACAACCTTTTGTGCTGACAACATTCCTACAATGGCATCAGGCAATGAGTGTGGCTCTGGGGTGGTGACACCACTAGAGGATCTCCTGACACTGCTGGTTATGCTATACTAACTTTATCATCAGAATCAACAGGAAATGTGAAACAAAGGATGCATACATCACATCCTAAGGAAGGTGTAGACAATAAGCCCGAGGCAGTTCACCAGGGTTAGCCCCTGGCAGGCCACCAGCATTTTATTTACCTACATGTCTGCAGGTAGGGCTGTTGGCAGCTCCCATTGCAGAGGATCACTGTTCCTGGCCAAAGGGAGCTGCAGAAAGCAGTGTAGGCCGTGGATACACAGGTCAATAAAGTGCTGGTGGCCCGTCGGGGCTAATCCTGACAAACTGCGTCCAGCCCACAGGCTGCTTATTCTCACCTCTATCCTAAGATCAGGCCCACAATGTACAATGATATGCAGTACAGTATGTTCTTACATTACATAAGCAAATTATAGCAGAAACGTAATATTAAATGAAAAAGACTAGCAAAGATTAATACATAAGAATCACTATCTAAGCATTGAAAATGGGACCTCATTTCATTCACTGTGAGGTTTGCTTCTGCAAGAATAAGGTCAATAGATGTATATAATGAAATGAAGTACAATTTTTAATTCCTTTCTCTCTTTTTTTTATTAAACTTTTTCCTCTCTTTTTTTCTCCTCTGTAATATATGCAAAATCTATGTTAATACAGCATTGAAAGTTGAGAATTCAAAAAGTCCAGAAGTCAAGGAATTAAAATATTAAGATTACCTCAAAAGTATTAACTCTGATACAATAATGCATTGTACAGTATATATTAAAGTATTTCACAATGCAGCCAGTAATCCAAAATACCACATGCTGTAGGTGCAATGTGACTGAGTTAATGTTGCCATGGGGATGATAACATTTGAATTTCTTGACCTGTGTGCATGTGAATTGCCATTGTAAACACTGGGCTAATCACAATAGGCCAAATTCTTAGCTAGTGAAAATTAATGTAGCTGCATTGAAGTCAATGGAACTACATCAGATTTATCAAGTTGAGGGTCTGGCCCCTAAGTAATTTGTAAGAGTGTAATCTTTTCAAATTCACCAAAGATGGGATCAACATCTGCAGAAAACTCCTTGTTGTATGTCAGCCAAAATACTACAGATATTAATGGATTTATGGGAAATCGTAGCCAACAGAGAAACTTCAACATTACTAGTCTTCACAACACAGAATAATCCTCTCTCACAGTGGACATAAAAAATAGCTGATGAACATTAAACTTTTAGAACATAAGAATGACCATACTGGCTCAGACCAAAGGTCCATCTAGTCCAATATCCTGTCTGCCAACTATGGCTAATGCCAGATGCCCCAAAGGGAGTGAACACAAGAGGTAATCATCACGCCAGACCTCTCCTGTCATCCATCTCCAGACAAGCAGAGGCCAAAATACTAGGGGAAAAATTCACATCAAATTCACAGTGGAGGGGGATTTGTAAGAAAATTCTCATGAGGGACTGGCCTTTTTGAGCCTTGGGAGGCAGGGGGCAGAGAAGGCTGTAAGGTAGCCAAAGGGAACTCATTCCAAGAAACAGTAATGGCTCACAAGAGACTGAACTGATAGCATGTAAGACTGAAGTCCTTTGCTGAGCTACAGAAAACGGATGAAAGCCTTAATCTAGCCACAGACGAGGTGTTGAGTCTCTTCATGTTCCATCAGCTTCAATCCTCAAATTCCCTGGTGAGCGCACCATGAAGTGTATCAGTTAGGGTTTTGTGACAAGGACACCTATCCAGTGGGAACAGGGCAGCGCCCACTGGTCATTCCACATACAGCATTCAACTGAGGGTGAAATTCATCCCTTTGAAGAGGGTCAGCATAAAAGCTATATACTATTTAAATTCCAATTTATCCTTTGATGACTGAGGCTTCACTTAAGCCAGGGGTGGGCAATAAGCGGCCATGGGCTGAACACAGTTCACCAAGGTTAGTCCTTAGTGGGCCACTAGACTTTTATTTACCTGTACTTCTGTAGGTACAGCGGGTTGCAATTGGCCACCCCATTTACTACAGCTCCCGTTGACCGGGAATGGTGTTCTGTGGCCAATGAGAGCTTCAAGCAGACATGCCTGCAGATGCACAGGTAAATAAAGCAAAGGCAGCCCATCAAGAATTAACCCTAATGAACTTCCTCTGGCATATTACACACCCCTGATTTAAGCAACACGTGGGTCTTGTTTTGAGCCTTGGACACAGGAGATTTTTTCCCCTGAAAGAATAATATTAATGTAGAAAGTCACATTTAGTAGGCCACTAAACAAAAGTTAATTATATACAATCATTACAGAGCCTAATTTAAAGCAATGACCATGAAATCAAAGACTCTATATTCCACTGCAAATACTGGCTAAGATCCTTAAGATGATTCAGTGCCATAAACACTATTGTATGTGTTACTAATAAAATAAATAGAACTGAACTGTTGTGAAAGATGACTATATATGAGTTTTCAATCTGTACCCATAAAGTTTGTTTATAAATGCACTTTAAGAAAGGGGGTGAAGAGAGAGAAAAAAATTTCACTGACTTGTTAGGTATAATAATGAAGACAACAGAGATTGTCCATTTGGAGATTGCTTAGCCAAACAAGTACTTTAATGCTGAGTCATAAACTTCAGGTACATGCTGACAGAAATAGTAGCACTCAGACATATCTATTTGCAATAATCAAACTAATTGTCAAGGTACTTACTCATCATAATCTAGTGATAACTGCAGTGAACAAATGTACCTTACCTGGTTCAGAGGTCCTGGTTTTTATTTAAAGGGTGTGGTATTTGGGCTTGATGTATCCAAACTGACGAAAGAGGTGCAACAACTGAGCATGAAACCTTGAGTTAAAATATTTGGTGTTTATAGAGCTGCAGATGTGTTTATTTCAATAGCCAAAGCCATGAAGATTCCTTAAAATCATGGTAGTATTAATGAATGGGGACAAGCCTCAGCGTTTGGAACATATTAATGCACATCTGCTTTCATAGAGCTACAGATCGCATTGTAAATTTTACAGTTGTGCTTTACCTTCTGGCAGCCAGGACTGATATGAAAACATCTTTCTTGCATATGCCAGAAAAGTTTTAACTCCTGCTATTAATTTTGATTTATTAGCCATTGGCAAAAAAAAAATGCTCATTACATTTCTGACCATATAGTGGACACTCACTTTCCCTGTCCATCTGCACTTCACAAAAAAGACCTTTGTGGAAGTCCAGGGAGAAAAAGTGCAAAGAATTTTAAATGTCATTCTTATTATTCATCCTTGGTTTAGTTCTTAACATAAAAAAGTGTGGATTCTTTCCCTAAAGTCATCAGCAGGCAAAAAGATCTTCAAACAAGGTGACATTTTTAAGAATTGTTGCTTTTTGGTATTTAGAAAAATAGGCAGACAGATACACCTATATTTGTCTAACATGATAACAATTGCTAGTTCTTATATAGCTGTTCATCTATAGCTCTCCAAGCACATTTATAAAGGAGGGCAATATCATTAGTCCCATTTTATAGATGGAAAAACCGGGGCATGTGGAGGGGAAGTGATTTGCCCAAGATCACCCAGCAGATCAGTGGCAGAACTAGGAATAGAACCCTGGTTCCAGTCTTATGCTCTATCAGCTGTGCAACACTGCCTATTTATCTATATGGCGTCAAGTATGAGGGATATGAATATGGGAATATTGGCTTTTTAAACTCTGAAGCTGCATTGCAACAATGCAGTGGGGCCATGCTTTAATGAGAACCCAGAGAAGTACAGTAAAACTCCAGTAGTCCGGCATCCAATTGTACGGCACTTCCGATAGTCCGGCATCAAAATGGCAAGAGCCAAGTGAGTGAGCTTCGGCAAAAAATGAGTCACAAGGCAGCAGCAGCAGCTGAACCGAGCAAAACCGGACAGGACCGAGTCAGTCTGCCACTGGCATTGTGTGACACTGGACAGTACTTGTGCTACAATAAAAAGAGTTAGAAACACTTTATATACAGTATATACTGTATATAGATAACCATCTTATAGTACCTCCTGATAGTCTGGCATATCCAATAATCCGGCACCACCTAGGTCCCAAAGGTTCCGGATTATTGGAAGTCTACTGTATATTGTCTCCTTGGAGTTCTGAGGGAGTGCACACTGCAGTGTGACATTTACCACCCTTTCAATGGTTACAGCATGGGGTCCTTGCTATCCACCAGCCTGTTCTCATATGACTCTGCCCTCACCCACCGCTCCCTTTTCGGCAGAATGGGAGTGCACCTTTTAAGTCACCTTTATCTAATGAATTAACATTAGAGTGATTTATAACAACACAAGAAAAGGTGCTCACCTGCTACTCTGGGCATCTTTGACGCTATTTAGTAGGTGGTCACTGTGTCAGGTGTATGAAGAGGTTGTTTTCACACACACACTTTTTTTCTCCCCAACACACCCTGCCCACACCCCACCTGCATGTCCACATTCACCAGACGTGATCCTGTGCATACCTATTGGTTTGAGAAATATGCCAAAAGCAAAAATGTTATTTTGTTTGGGTTTCTATACCATTTTAAAGCTGTTAGGACTTGGAACTAAAGAGCCATATACTTAGTTGGGAGGTGAAATAGGGAATGAACTACTGTACTTTATTAAGGAAGCCAGTGGGGCTACGTTCCCACACTTTCAAAATTACTATCAATATATCTGCATTGGTGTAGTCAAACAATTTTCCCACTGAAAGAGCAAGCAAATAGTTAAATCTGAATTATACACAGAGGCACAAACATATTTTTTTTCAATGGGTGGATAAATGAAGTAACATTAAAGTACAGTCCTGACTTTTTGTGTTCATTAAAGATCCATGAAACATGCACAAACAAGACTGTTATCCCTAATATTATGGCAAATTTCTTAAATTCTTCTTTGCTAACCTGAACTTTCAACTATATCTGAATAGGGTATTTTCCCTCACTTCCTTCCCCATAATGTGTTATAGTGTTGTTTGTGCACCGTTAAAACAGAACTGCATCCTCCCTCTGCTTTCTAGATTGTAATTTACTGGTGAAGTACATATCAGATAATACATTTCTCCTTACTTATACATAAACTCCAAGGCCAGGCAGGAATGTTATACTTGTCTAGTCTGACCTCCTGCACAGCACAGGCCAAAGAACCTGAACCAATAATCTCTGCATCAAGCCTGTAACTTCTATTTACGCTTTAGCATACCTTTCAGAAAGATCTTCAGATTTGTTTTGAAGACTTCAAGACATAGATAATCCCCCCTAAATACCTTTAAGAATCTGGCTTTACAACCTTAGATAAGTTGTTCCAGAGGCTTATTATCCTCGCTGTTAAAATTTTGCACCATATTTCTACTCTGAATCTGTCTAGCTTCAGCTTCCACTTATGTGAATAGTGCCATTCAACTAAATGGGCTTGTCTACACTATGGAGAAGATCAACACTGTCACAATCAATCTTCCAGGATTTGAATTAGTGGGTCTAGAGAAGACCCACTAATTTGAACTGAGAGGGATTCCCCATTGGCACTGGTAGTCCTGTGCCACAAAAGGAGTAAGAGAAGTTGATGGGAGTGTATGCTTCTATTGCCCTCCTGTTGTGTGGATGGCACAAAACACCAGTTTAAGATACTTTGACTGCAGCTATGTGATTAACATAGCTAGAGTTGCATATCATGTCAACTTTCCTCTTTAGTGTAGACCAGGCCAATGTGACTACTTACATGAGTAAAGTCTAAAGTTTAAATAAATAAAGTTTGCCTATATCAGCGGGATTCTTTAAGAAAGATATTATATTATCGAGGGTCTGGTCATGACTGAATAGTTCAGGTTTATGGGGTAATAGCTTTCATTGGATCACCTTGTGGTAGTGAAAGAGATAAGAGCTGAAGATACACAGAGTTCATCTTCAAGACCTAAAAAGAGCTCTGTGTAGCACAAAATCTTGTCTCTTTTACCACCAAATATTGATCCAATAAAAATATTACCTCACACACAACCTGGGTTCTCGAATATCTGGGACTAACTTGGCTACAGCAACACTGCAATCACAAAGTTAAGATTTGT
The DNA here is from genome assembly GCA_019425775.1 of Rafetus swinhoei. NCBI lineage: Eukaryota > Metazoa > Chordata > Testudines > Trionychidae > Rafetus > Rafetus swinhoei. Next base: position 66,743,501 of record CM033427.1, read on the forward strand.
TAGGTCTGACCTTTACTTAAAGCAAGGATCCAACCACTTTGTTGTGTATGAAAAGTGCAGCAAAGCCTCTCCTAACTCTTTGAATACAGAATTCATTTTCTGAGAAATTACAAGTAAATCTGTTTATTAATTTATGAATTGAAATTAATTAAATTGGATCCTTTAAGAAATTAAGCATCTGCCAATCTTATGTTTTTGTCCTGAATGATCTTAACATTGGAATAAGAGTGACATTTAAAAGTTTTAATGTGGTGAAAATTAATTGAAATTTTGCATAGATGATATAATTGAAGAAATTAATTTGTAATTGTTATTTCTTAACAATTGTATCTCATTGTTATGATTATAAATGTTAAAGTGAATAGAGATCAGAAATAACATCCCTATCACTACCTTTCCTCTACTACTAATTTGCATGAAACAATTCTCTAAATTGTAATGACTCAAGGGCAAGAGCAAAACTGACACATGTCAAGTGTTCTCATCATTGGATAACTTGACCCAGCTGCCATTGCTCTTTAAAGATTTCATCTAGGGCTGCATATTAGAATAGATTTCAGTACTTGAAGGACTCTCCACACAATTGTTGCCTTGGCTCCTCTGTGATATGGGGCAGCCCTACCAGTGAACCAGAGACTCAGGGGGAGACTTTGAAATAAAGACATACACACTTTTCTTTCACATGGTGAAAGACTGTGTCTTTAATACACCCCTCTAAATCAATGTTTCTCCACTTATTTACCACTGTAGTATGTATATATGGCCCAGAATGTGTTCTGAGGGCCACATTCAGTGCTATGTGGGCCACATCCAATACCATCTCTATGGCCCTTAGGCTATGTAACATGTGCCAAAGCTCTGTACTGATTGACCACAGGTGGTCCATAAACCTCATGTTGAACATCACTGCTCTCAACCAATACAGCAGAAAAACAGCTACAACAAAGTAATATATCCAGTAAGTTAAATGTAAAAAAATATTATATTATTGCATATAATTAATCTTAAAACCAGGCAACCTAATTCATATCATTACTCTTAAGGCCTTTTAGCATTTCTGGTCCCAGATTAAATTTAACAGATTTTTAAAGAAACATTAGGTATTTTCCCTATTCCTACCTCTCATGACCTCACCCATGTCAGCACCCAGAAATAACCTTTACTCTGTTCCTATAGTGAAAATAAAATATTTGTAGGAAAAATATGAAAACACAGGAAAAGTATGAAAAAGAAATTTTAATTTGTCTTTATAAATAATTTGCACATAATCTAGAACTGCAGACACTAAAATTTTAAATCATAATTGTATAGTTATGGCCTGGCATCACTACAGGGCAGAGTTAAAGTAGATTACATACCTTAAATAAACATTCTTATGTCTGTATTTTCTGCATTGGTAGTTTGTAGCATCCTTATAATAGTTTTCTCTTCAATTACTGATATGTATTCACTGCCTTAACTCTATTTTAATATGTTATATGTGTGTATGCATGAGAGCGATATATCATTATTTTATTAAAAATATTTAGAGGCATGTCTTGTCACTCGTGTCATATAATTAATGTCCTCACAAACATGAATTTTCCTTGCTCCGATTGTTCAATTAAATGAGGACTAAGCATATATTCATGTATTTTTTCTGGAAGCTGGATATATCGTCTACTTCTGGACAGTGTATTGGTACCAGACATGGTCTTGTTATGCATCCCGAGTTACAATTTGAGTTAACATTCAAGGCCCTCGGTTTCTTGGCTGCCAGAGGCTGAACTCATTGGTGAGATAAATTATACCTCCCCTAAGGGAAAGAAGCAGGCCACTTGTCACTTGTCAAAGAACCATCAGTTGTGCGATGGTACCTAATGTCCTTCCATCCCACCTGGAGGCACAGTGGTTGTTATGAAAGTGCAGCCCTGGATAAAAGTGATGGGAAATAGGCAAGGATGTGGCGGATTTAGATAAATGAGATCAGGCACAATTAGTAGCAAATCATGCTAGCAATGGAGTTTTTAAAGAAGCTTTTAAAGGAAGAAAGGTTTTACATTCTACTCACTATAATCCAAAGCAAGCTGCTCACATAAGCTTTGTGGTGTCCTCTCTCTATAAAATCTCTAACTTGACCTATTTCAAGCCATATACTCAGGAAAATGAATCAGCACTCTGTGGTTTATTTCACAGCTGATACTTTATTTGTATTGTTTTACTGGGGGGAAGAGGATTCCAATCAAAGGTAAGCAACAAGACAAGGCCACTATTTGTCCTGCAAATAGAAATTTTCATCAGTCTTTGCAATAATCAGATCCGGAGGATTAGCAGCCACAAGAGTTACAAAGATTGCTCTATGCTCTATTGGCTTTATGAGAAGAGAGTTTCGATGAGTGCCTCTTCAAATTCAGCTCCATTTGTGCTCCACATTCATAATGACTTCAATTGACTGAAACCGCCAAAAAATATCCAATTAAGTATCATTACATGAGTTCAGTCAAATGCATGCTTTGAAAAGTCTCTTAGAAGATATTAAGTTTCAGTGAGTTTACTGCAACATGCTGTGGCTGAATCTTTAATTCTTAAAAGTACTCTGTCACTTTAAACTGTCTTGAGTAGTTTGAAACTAATTACTACATTACAATTTTGTCACTTTCTGTTTCCCTGCAAATGCTGAGAATTGGTGATGCGACAAAACAGCTTCCAAACAAATAAACAAAAAGATTAATTACACTCTGGTTTGGAGATATTTGTCGGTATCTGAGCTTCAGAGGGTTTTTACATGTGACCAAAAGAATCAGTTGTGTGTTTTAACTTATACATGCCTCAGGTATTCATCTTCTACATTCAGAAGGTACAAGAATGAACTCTGACATACGAAGAAAATACAGTGGATGCTAATTTTGCTTATTTTAGCCTGAATAATGGATAAAAAACACTAACTTGCTTGATCTTCTGCTGCGCTCCCCACAAACACTAATGGTTGGGAAATGAGATTCAATTACAGTCAAGGAAATAAAATAAACAGGAGAAATTGTTAACTGTCCATACATAAATGAGTGGCAATCATGTTAAAGAATAACACAATAGTCAATAGTTTAAAATTAAAGACGGGTAAATTTAAATTTATATATTAAGGAGAAAAATATAACGGTCAGGTCATTCAGATATATGAATAATTTACCACTACTTGCTAGTGACCTTACTGGTGATCGGGTACATCTACACTGCATGCTTATTTTGAAATAAGTTATTCTGGAAAAAATAGTCCAAAATAGCTTATTTCAAAAAAGCATATCTACACCACAGGAATACTCAAAATTAGTCCAAGGTAGGATTCCCTAATGTGGACGTGCTACCTCCATTTAGAGCCCCAGGAGGCACTGGGGAGTAATTAATTTGAATAGCCCTGGGAAGGAGCTATTTCAAAATGGCAGCAGTGGAGAGTCCTCACTACTGGTAATCCGAAATAGCTATTTCGGAAAAGGCGATATTCCTCATGGAATGAGGTTTACAGAAGTTGGAATAAGCCATCTGTTATTTCAATTTTATTTATATAATGGAATTGCTGTGTAGATGCTTGTGTTGTTATTTTGGAATAGCAGCCGTTATTCCGAAATAACACTGCTGTGTAGACGCACCCATAGTGAAAAATGTCTAAAGTAATGTAGAGGACAGTCCATGAACTGGCAGAGAAGGGACTAGGTGACAATCATTTTATCATTCTATTAAACATTCTGGAGCTCAGACACCATCCTTTTTTCTTATTTAAATGTTGTTATATTATTTAATACATCAGCTAAAATCATTTTTCATTGTTGTAGTCACCGTGCAAACACACACCAAGATGCAATTTTCGCCTGAATAGTTTTAAATCAAAGAATACAAGTTCCATATAAAGAACAGAGGGATAGGACTACTGATCAACACACACATATTTATTTATTATTACTTATTTATTTATCACAAGTGCCAGCTGTCTTCCTCTGCTCCTCAACCTAGCTATTATTTGTGAGCTGAATTCTTATAGTTGTCAAAACTGAGCTGTGTCACAGCCTTCCATGTCAATTCAGGGTGACTGTTGCATGCGCAGGTGCGGACACCCCCTCCCCCCGAGACATTTATGTGAGAAGCTGGCAAATGGCCAGAAGAGCCTGGTATCATAAATGGAAGAAGCTGGGGACAACATAATAAGACATGAGACTGGACAAGGTGAGAGGGAAAGAGTTGAAATGGGTCTCCAAGGGGACAAACAGCTTGAAACTAAGTCAGTGAAATAAGGGGAGACATTGGCATGATATGAATATGGTAGTAATGTGATCAGGGTGACAGACAAGAAAGATAGTCTTCATAACTGCATTTTTAATGGTCTGTTAGGCTATGTCTACACTGCACATTTATTTTGGAATAAGCTATTCCAGAAGAAATATTCAAAAATAGCTTATTTCAAAATAATGCGTCTACTCACCAAAAGCTCATCAAAATAGCACTGAGCTAGTTTGAAATAGAGCACCCACACTGATTGGACACTAATTCACATTTAAGGCCACCCAGAATCACTTCAGGCAAGGCATCAGGACAGCAGTTAGTTCCTGAAGTGCTGCCTGAGGCTATCTGAGGCTACTTCTAAACCACACCCCTCTGTTGGCAGAGGGATGTAAATTAGATGTATTGAAAGTGCAAATGAAGCCAGGATTTAAATATCCCGTGCTTCATTTGCATAATGGCTGCCGCCGCTTTTTTTCGAAACAGGGCTTTTTGAAAACAACCCGGCAGTTTAGACGGGGCATTTTGAATAGAAATGCCCCATTTTGAAAGATCCCGTACTCCTGTCAAAAATGCCCCGTCTAAACTGCCGGGTTTTTTTGAAAAGCCCCGTTTAGAAAAAAGCGGCAGACGCCATTATGCAAATAAAGCACGGGATATTTAAATCCCGGCTTCATTTGCACTTTCAATACATCTAATTTACATCCCTCTGCCGACAGAGGGATGTAGTTTAGACGTAGCCTGAGGCTTGTGCTTAAAGAGACCCCCCATATAGCAGTCTCTCAGGCTTTTTTCCTTTGCCTACCTCCTCGAGGGACAGCAAAGCCTTCTCTTTTGCCTGCTGTGGTTGCCCTTGCAGACACCTCAGCAATCCAGCTTGTGCTGCACCTCATGCAGAAGTTTCTGCAGGCTGCCTCCCAGGCTCTGCAGGAACCCAACAGCCTGCTAGGCTTGGAGACCCTCCTTGCCTCTCTGCAGGCATGGCTCTTTCTGCTGGATCCCTCCCATCCTCCGCTGCACACCATACACTGGTGCTTCTGGTATCTGGACACCAGTTCCAACTGGTGGGATGGCATGTCATGGAGAGGTGAGGGGTGACCAGCAGTGGCTCCAGAATTTCTGGATGAGGAAGGACACCTTTCTGGATGTCTATGACAGGCTCACCCCTGCATTCAGGTGATGGGACACTCACATGTGACTTGCCAACCCCCTGGAGAAGAGGTTTGCCATAGCCCTTTGGAAGCTCGCCACGCTGGACAGCTACTGATTTGTTGGGAACCAGTTCAGCATGGGGAGATCGACCGTCAGGGCCCTGGTCATGCAGGTCTGGTGCTCTCAGGCTATTATCTGAGGGGGGGGAGACTGCTGGAATGGGGTTCCCTAGGGAAAGGAAGGGTGGGTGGTGGTGGTGGTGCAAGCCCCCTTCCTAGAAGGTTTTCCAGTCCCGCCCTCACAAAGCCCTGCCAGGGGATGGGGTTAGTGGGGGGGTTGCTCCTGATATGCAGGAGGGTGGGGAAGGGGTGGGCTCAGGGACCTCCCAAGGACCCTGGCACCCCTGTGATTCTCTGTCTCCTTCTACAGGTGGTGTGGGCTATCAACACTGTCCTGCTGCGCAGACTCATCAACCCTGGTGCCATGGACACCGTCATCACCGGCTTTGCCAACATGGGCTTCCCCAACTGCAGGGGAGCTATTGACAACATCCACATCCCCATCTAGGCCCCCCCCCACCCTCCAGGCATCTGTGTACATCAACTGGAAGGGATACTTCTCAATGGTTCTGCAGGCTGTTGTGGACCACCGTGGCCAGTTCACAGATATATACATTGGGTGATCAGGGGAAAGTGCATGATGCCTGCATCTTCTGCAACTTGACTGGGTTCAAGAAGCTGTGTACGCTGGAACAGCACCATCAGAGTCAGGGATGTGGACATGCTGATGTGCATGGTGGGGGATGAGACCTAACCTCTCTTGCCCTGGCTCATGAAGCCCTACACAGGCCTACCAGGTTCAGCAAGGCCTGCATGGTTGTTGAGGGCACCTTTGGACATCTGAAGGTGAGGTTCCGATGCCTTCTCACATGGCTGGACACTGGGGAGTGAAACATCCCACACGTGGTGGGCGCATGTTTTGAACTTATTTGTGAGAGGAAGGGGAAGGCATTTCTGCCAGGGTGGGGGGCAGAGGCAAAGCCAGGATGTGATTCAGGTCTGTATAGTAGGGGCAGGTGTGGGATTCTGCCCCGGAGCTGGAACTGTAATTCTCGGGCCCTGGCATACACGTGGCAGAGCTCCTTTACTTTCAGCTGCACCTGAGTGTGGATATGCCCTTGGTGGCCAGACTCTCAGTCATGCAGCCATAGATGTCAGCATCCTGCATCTGGTGCAGAGATCCTGGAGGTTGGTCTCATCACCCCAAACCTCAATAAGATCCAGGATCTCCGCACCAGACCAGGAAGGCACACATCTCCTGGGTCCTCGGGCAGGCTCCTGGTAGCTGTCTGACTACTCCCTGGGAGCGGTGGAGTGCTGGGTGGGAGTAACGGAGTCACTCATTGTGACCAAAATGCATTGCTGTGGCAGCTGCTGGGTGGCTCAGGGTTGTCATGGCCTTCTGTCTCCCACAAGCCCTTTCCCCTGAGGCTGCAGCTTTAAGGGCTCCAGGGGAAAGGGAGCAATATAGAGTTTGGCTGAGTGTAGACAGAGCAGCCTGCAGGGCACCATGGAAAGGGCTGAAGGCCCCTTATTTTGAAATAACTTCAGCAGCCTTGTCTACACAGGCACTATTTTGAAATAGCTATTTCAGAAGAGGCATTATTCCTCGTAGAATGAGGTTTACAAATGCCAAAATAAGCTGCCCCTTATTTCAAAATTATTTTAAAATAACGGAATTGCTGTGTAGATGCTCATGTAGTTATTTCAGTAATGGACTTCAGTAATACTTCTGGTATCCTGAAATAGCTATTCCGCGTCTTTTGAGTGCGCCCATTATTTTGAAATATAATGGGCTCACTATTCTGATGTCCCTGCAAACCTCATTCCACGAGGAGTAAGGGACATTTTGGAATAGTGATTTATTTAAAAATAAGTGCTATGTAGACAGTGACAAATTTTGAAATAAGTTATTTCAAAATTAACTCAAATTGCGTAGCTCAAATTGCGTAGCTTATTTCGACCTATGGGTGCAGTGTAAGCAAACCTTTAGGAAGCACTGTGTGTAACAGTATGGATGGACAGCAGGAGGTTACAATAGATGAAAAAGGAAAAAAGGTCAGAAATTAAAAATATTATCTCAGGAGAAGAGGCAAGATTTAAACATAACCCGGGTTCATGGAGGGGAAAACAGGGAAGGGTTGGCACCTTTTTAAACGTGCGGACTCAGTGCTTAAAAAGGATAGTGAGAGACAACTCAGAGTTTTGGCGTTATAGAGGAATGTTTTAAAATACCTAGATAACACTACAAAAGAAGAGGTGATGAGAAGGATGAATTTAAAAAGAGCACAATTAGGTAAAAGAATACCATTTCTTTGTGGACACATAGCTCACTAATCACAGAGTGAGTTTCCAGTACTTATACCATCAGGCATATCATAAGAAAACCAGAAAGAGGAAAAATGAGAGCCAATTACAATGAAATGTTGCTATATGAACTAGTATGCAAACGAAAAATAGAGAATGAGGTGGCGGGTGTCACACATCATCTTTTTTTTTCAAGACATCACGTGAAGAACAAGAACTGAACCCTAAAACACTCTGAAGTGGAAATTCTATAGCAATCAGAGTAATTGTGTAAATTGTAAAGCACTTAACTAAAGCATTCACTACAGGTTCTTCTGTATGAACCTACATAGTTGAGAACAACTGCCTATTTAGCCAGATCAGGAAGAAAATGTGGATCTGTGATGTCACTTCTAATTACAATTCTTAATTCTAAGTTCTATCAGCCACTTTGGACATCACCAGTTCCATCTCCTTGGTCACAAATGAAGTGAAAGGTCCTGAACTCCACCAAATTAAAGGGTCTGCACATCTTTGGGTTCCCAATGGGGGCTTCACAGTGGGAAAAAAGAGGGGGATAAGTTGTCACACAAAGTACTAGGGCATATAACTAAAACTAATTGGTTAAGTTAAAAATTGTAATTTCTCCATGACAGCAAGGTCTAATACTCTTTGAAACAGTTGCTCAGAGAAAGTGGTAGAAAAGGCACGTCTTTTGGAACACTATCAGCTAAACTAGACAATCTTGCTCTTGATTGGGGTTGGACCAAAAGACATAATGGTTTTTTCCCAGATATTGAAGCAAGTCTAAGCTTTGTAATGCAATCTTTACCCAGCCACATGGTTTTATGTTTTGATTGTGACATTCATCCAAAGGTATTTCCTCTCCTAGTAATGGCAATAGTTTTCAGAAATACACGAAACTTAAATATAATGTAACCAAAGAGGTGGGATCCTCTTGTCCATATCCAACTATGTGATATGTAATAAGTTAAAAACAGAACATACTCATTACGTATTAATTGGCCTCTGACAAAGAAAAACTTGGAAAAGGAGAGTATGATTATTATTTATTAATTATTGTTTATTTTTATTGTTGTGAATATTAAATGAAAATATTTTTTATTATTATTGCATAATGCCATCATCAAATTGTCTCAGACTCAAAAGTAATACTGATTTTCTCAGGATTTTTTCTTATTATTGCAGTAAGTATGATATTGAGAACTGAACATTTAAGTGGTTTAGAGTCCCAGACAAGAAGTCTTAGGAAAGGGTGCTGAAGAAGCCAATGTTCTGTGGTGCGTACACAGTTAAAACTGGTTCCTGTATAAAGAGGGTCTCTTTCAAGTACCTTGTAGTGATTAAAAAACATCTCAGGAATCTCAGAATGGTTCAGGACCCAATTCTTAAGCTCTTACACAAAATTCCCATTGACTTCAGTACTGTAGTAAGTTTGCATGTGTTAGATCTGCATGATCAGGCCGCATGTGTATAGTGATCAAAGCAACAAAAGCATCCATATTAAGGAAAGCACCTAAGAACATGTGTAGAGTTGTCCCTTCAGAATCAACTGCACTACTCATATATTTAATTATCTCGCTGATATGGGGCCTGTGCCCACAAAAGGGTGTCACACTGAGTGGTATTTATCCCATGACCTTTCACTTTCACTCTTCTGTGAAATATGCATTTATTTTTCCAAAAGAAAATAAAACACTTTTTCCAGTTCAAATAACTGTTTTACTTAAACCAAAAACCTGCAAAACAATACTATTGAAAATGTTATTTTATTTTCTATCTTCTTGCGAAACTGGTGAAGACCAAAAGCTCTGTGTTCAATTCTAATTTGTGAGTGTTATATTTTCCTCTCATTGTAGGTTGCTTTTGGTTGCAGTTGGTTGTTTGTCTGTGAGTGCTTTGTTCTGTTTTTTTGTTTGCTGAGCTGACGTTTCTGCAGAAAATATTTACTTTAGCAAAGGTTATAATTACAAGCCATCACACTTACTTTGTTTCCCCCTGTAGCTGTTAACACAAAGTTAGACTTGTCTTCTAGGTCTGTCAAAAAAAACCCCAACCACCTCACTAAAGAATGTGTATGTTTGAAAATTCAAAAGGTCAGCTTGATCCTTGCAAGCAAGTCTTACTGAATAATCCCCCTGAAAAAAAATGCCAAAGATAGTGTAAAATGTAATTTTATATTGTGCACCAACCAACTAAAGTACACAAGTGTAAGGAATGCAAACTCAAGCTAATAATAATGGAATACAGGAATTGAAATAGGGTTTATATTTTCAAAGTAGAAGGGTGCATGTGCATGTTTTTCAATGCCTGTCCTCTTTTTGTGGCAATCTTTTGGCCTCCAGATATGATGATAGCGTCTTTGGGATGCTGACAACAGCATCACAGTTTATGCAGTTTCAATTTGCCAAAGCAAATAATAACAGTAACTTTTCAGTGGGGTGAGACCTGTTTTAGTGGTAAAATTTGTAACCACAAAATTAGCACTTGCAAAATAAATTACTAGTTGGGAAATTTTTAACTGTCCTATTTGTGATCACAATCAAGTAGTGAAGGCCTACAGTTTAACTGTATTCATGTGGGATTGGTCCATCAGTGGCTATTAGCCAGTATAGTCAGGGACAAAACTGCATGCTTAGGATGTCCTCAAACTTCCAGGAGCTGGGACTGAATGAAAGAGTAAGAATCACTTGATACTTGCCCTTTGTAGCTCTGGTTCTGGCCACTCTTGGAAGACAGGGTTCTGGGCTAGATGAACCACTGATCTGAACCAGTATGGTTGTTCTCATGGTCTTTGCTAGACTGGGGTTTTGTATCTCTTACTAAGATACTTAAGCCCATGCAAAGCGCTTGGGAGTAATCCCATTGACATAAATGGTATTAGTCACAAGCACTTGAGTACTTTGCTGGATCAAGCCCTGGTGTTCACAATTTGACCCACAATTCAAATCCATGTGCAGATGGGGAGCAATTTTTGAAGACAAATGTGATACCTAACTTAAGAAAAACTGCTTTTTGGAAAATTTACCCCTAAGTGAACCCAAACAAGAAAGTGATTTATATTTTTCTGAAAAAGTGTTGGAATAACAAGGCTTGCAATAAATTCCCTACTTTGCATTAAGTGAATCTCTGGGGATAAAATGAAAATCTACTTCCTTCGGGTAGCAGACCTGCATCCAACACAGCTGGATAGTCAAGAGAGGGCTCTGCAAGCACTGAGCTCACATGTCTGTCTGCTTTCATAAAGGCAGTTCAGTCATAACATATTATTGCTTCATCGTAACAGAAGAAAACAGAACTTTTCTTTCCACTCCTAAAATTGACTACAAAAAGAACCAAGTGGGAAATGAAAAATAAAATGAACATAGAATGTATCAGAAGATCAAATAACATGGAATCAGAATTTGGAGTCAAAATTCTCAAAAGCTGTGTTGCCTTCACACAAAAGGAATATCAAAAATCTGTGAGTTCTTTTCATAACAAAAATGTCTTTCTGGATGAATGATATGTTATGTAAATAGTTAGAATACAGAGCATGTTTTTCCCCCACGTAAAATACTCCATTCTGTGATTTATTATACCTTTTCCCCAAATGTAATTGGATACTTTTCTGTTATGTATCTGAAAGGTGCACAAATATAAAGAAAGATGGAGTCAATGGAAAGAGGGGAAAACTCTTCACATACAATATAACTATTTAGAGAAGAAAAATTCTCAAAAGCGTAGCACGTAATTAATATATTGTATCCCTAGGGCAACAGACACAGAATGCATGTGCCAAAAAATAACACAGGTTTTATGCACCTACTTATCTGGCTATTCTATAAAATATGCAAGCACTTTCCAGGATAGCCCTTTTGTCCCGTGTTTCATGTGCCAGTTTTAGGACACAGATGATCTTTTTAAAAAAACTCACATTCTCACACCTGCATGGAAAACCTTTTGAACATTTTATAGCATTTCAAAGGGAAAATATATATTATAGCAAATTGGCATGTTTTCTCCAGGTGTTCTTGAGCTCCTTATTTTAAGAGTATTTGTTTTTCTACTCAAAGTATATTTTCCCTTTTTTTGAATAATAGGTTTTTATAAGGAAGGTTTAGATTGAACAGCTCTTTGTCTTGGCACTATTTTACTGCAAGACAAATTAGTCCACAGGTCCTTTTTTAATCAATATTACTGCTGTTTGTACAAGGAGAAACTGGATGTTTCTTCAGTTTTTCTGCAATATAGTTAAGATTTCATATGAAAAAGCTTGATCAGTGAATAACTTAATTCACTTCTAGCAACCAGATTTCAAGAATTGGCTCAGGTCACTAATAATTGTAGCTTGATTATCTGAATTTTTACTCCAGTCCTGATCCTATAATTAACTCCTCCTGTGCAAATCTCTGGTCACACACAGAGACCCACAGGGTGAAACCTTAGCCCTGTTTAAGTCAATAGAAACTCTGGTTCCACTGACTTCTGGATTTCACCCACTGACTTTCAGTGAGGCCCTGGCTATACACAAGTTGAAATATTGTGACCTTACCTTATAAACTCTTTGGGGGCAACATTTTCTCTGAAGCTTCTAGCACACTTTGGGGTAATATGAAATAACTGATAATTAATAATTTGTTCCTGTCACAAACTCACCACAGTGTTGTAGACTATAACTTGTAGTGTATGTAAGTGTTCTCTCATCAAAAAATAACCAGTGGGATAGACCACATGACTGAGAAGCTTGCTAATAGCTCTATCTCCTCTCCATCACAGGTGAAAGCAACTGTGTGAAGGTGTACTAACTCCCTGACTTTCACCCAGTTTTCAAACTTTCTGAATTATCTAGACTGAGTTGTGGACTGGGCCCCAAACCTGATGAGTATTTTTTTTCTTTGGACCCAAATCGCAACTCCCCATTCTTCTTGTAGATAACCAGCCCCAGCTCCTCCACCTTAACTATTGCCATTTTCTGGGACTAGGCATATCTTTGAAGGCTTACATGCCCCTTTATTGGCCCATTCTCATTTTTCATCTTTGAGAACAGCTATCAAGGTACAAATGCTTCCTATCCTCTCAAATCTCCCTGGGAAATATTATCTAGGGGAGAAAGAGGGAATACAGAAATAAGAAATTCACTGAAATAAAGAAACTATAGATAAGCAAGAACAGTAGAAAATAAGTACATGAAATCCAATGGAGAAAATTCTAAATAAAATCCAGTATATTATATAGTATATTAACTATATTAACTATACACATTAACTATACACTGTTGCCAGTCTCCGTTTTCTTGGCTTTCGTTTTCTATGCAAAGAAAAGGCTTTCCTTTAACTAGCAACATTTACTAAGGGTTTTTGTGTTGGGGTGTGCATGTATGAGAGAGAGAGAGAATTTCTCTTGGGCAAAGCAATGGTGGCATAAAAGTTCTGGAAAAACAAACAAACCCCCTATGCATCAAGTCTATATTGTTCAAAAAGAAATCTGAACCATCAAGTAGCACAAAAAGTAGCAGAGCTAGTGCAATTTTTTATTATTCCTATTGCTTGTCACAAAAATATGTGAAACTAACATAATGAGGGCCAGACCCTGGCCTCTGATATGCTCCATCTGCTCTACTCCCAGATACAAAGGATAAAATAATTTCCCTCCATGAAATAATTCCAATAAGCAGAGTCAGCTCCTTTACCACTACCACTGATCACCTTGGCATAAGGAGGTTGTTGGGATAGTGAAGGATTGGGTAAGCTGTGCTCTGATTGTCCTTATCCAATGCACAATTCACTAAAACTGTTACCAGCTGCCATTTCCATATTTCTAGGGGGCCATTACACCCTGGCACAAGATTGAGCAAAACCCAAGCTTCAATTTGCACTTGAGGGTAGCGGCAATTGAACAATTTGTATAGTAGTGGAGCTGGAATCCACTGAACAAAATGGAATTCTGTATATGATGGAAACACTTCAAGCCAAGAGTTCCCCAGCCACCCTAACTCCACCACCCCAATAGGGGTGTGTGTGTGTGTGTGTGTGTGTGTGTGTGTGTGTGTGTGTGTGAAACCTGCCCTAGGATCATGGGGGTGGAAAGATAACAGAAAGCTAATTTATTCTGTCCCCCCAATTCCCTTTCCAACTTTTTACTATTCACCTCTGTACTGGATAGTACTGAGCATAGCTTGGCCCACCAAACATGTGGCCCTGATCTTGTGCTGGACCAGCAACACAGTTGCATGAATCCATATCCCATTACCAGTCCCCTCAGTCATCCAGCCCCTCCAATTTTTCAAAATGCCAGAAGCTTTTTCTCTTTTAAAATAAAGATCAAGTTGTTCCTTACTGAGCACATACATTCCTTTGTTCTTTGCAACAGAAATTTCACAAGAGTTTTACAGGTGCAGATTGAGTGAATATGCACTGCAGACAAATGGTCCTTGAATTTAAGCCTCCAATAACTCATAGACATGAATGCCTGAAACATCTCCAAAGAAATCATCATGAGCTATCAGGTTACAAGTCAGTGCGTTAAAAATTCCCATGAATATAGATAAAAATGACAAATTATAAGAGTGCTGAAAAAGGAAATAATACTTGTTTTAAAATGTCCCTAAATGACAGATCCTCATGCACTGCTGTAAATAGTTACACATTTTCAAGACTGTGGCATTTAAAGTGTAGTCACAGTGTAATTGAGACCTAAACTGGTCCTTTGTGTTATTTATGAGGTAGTTTTTCTTTTCTAAACAGAAACCTTTTATTTTTTAAGACAAGAAATTTCTTGTTCCTAAACATTTTTTAAATTAGTAAATGCTTGCTATGGGTTTGTGTGAATTTTGCATACTTTTACTTCCATTTCTTTTATAGAAGACCAGAGATACATCAAAACAAAACAGATTTTTTTAATTATAAAAAGTTTATCAAAGTTTACTGACCCTGACAGAAAATTCAGCTGTTTAACTTTCAATTTGAGTTTGGGGTGAACTTTTGCACCCGGTTTGACCATTTACATTCTAAAGCTGAGAAATTAGGAAGAAACTCCAAATTTATCTCACTTCATAAATCCGGTTTTTGATCACATGACTTGAGAAGTCTGGTGTTCATGATCTTTCAGATTGTGTTATGTGATATGCAATACACACATGGTGGAGTAAGTTAAATATTGTTTTCTAGTATTAGCTTAGAATTCCTTGGATTTTCAGAGTATAAGCCAGACTGTTACCATGATTTTAACAATTTTATGTGTGAATAATCTATTCCACATGTTGGGTATAAAAATGTAGTGGAAAATATTTGACCTGGACATTGATGTATTATTTTATTGGTATATTTTATGAATAGGGGCTCAGAATAAAATTCCTTTCTAGATATAAAAATGTTTTCATACCAAAACAAAAGATCTATAAACTTAACTGCAAAATGACTGTAGCTAAGGAAAAGCTTGTCAATTATATTCTTCATATAGTGAAACGACATGACAAACAACACCCTCGCTGATGATGATTTTTACAGTATAGCCACTAAAATGTGACATGGTAGAATCATCATGGTTTTATTATCAAAACTCCAGTGAGACTGTCCTGGTTCAATTCCTTGCAGCATTGTCAATGACTATATTCCTCATGTTTTAACAAACTGTGCCAAATTCTCCTCCATATGTTTGGGAGGGGGGGAAGGGAAAATCCATGGAATGGCAGAAACTCCATACATTTCTACTCTAAGAGCTTCTTAAATTAGAATCATAGAATCATAGAATACTAGGACTGGAAGGGACCTCGAGAGGTCATCGAGTCCAGTCCCCTGCCCTCATGGCAGGACCAAATACTGTCTAGACCATCCCTGATAAACATTTATCTAACTTACTCTTAAATATCTCCAGAGATGGAGATTCCACAACCTCCCTGGGCAATTTATTCCAGTGTCTGACTACCCTGACAGTTAGGAACTTTTTCCTAATGTCCAACCTGAACCTCCCTTGCTGCAGTTTAAGCCCATTGCTTCTTGTTCTATCCTCAGAGGCCAAGATGAACAAGTTTTCTCCCTCCTCCTCATGATACCCTTTTAGATATCTTAAAAACTGCTATCATATCCCCCCTCAATCTTCTCTTTTCTAAACTAAACAAACCCAATTCCTTCAGTCTTCCCTCATAGGTCAAGTTCTCGTTAATTTAATCATTCTCATTGCTCTTCTCTGGACCCTCTCCAATTTCTCCACATCTTTCTTGAAATGCAGTGCCCAGAACTGGACACAATACTCCAACTGAGGCCTAACCAGCGCAGAGTAGAGCAGAAGAATGACTTCTCGTGTCTTGCTCACAACACACCTGTTAATGCAACCCAGAATCATGTTTGCTTTCTTTGCAACAGTATCACACTGCTGACTCATATTCAACTTGTGGTCCACTATAACCCCTAGATCCCTTTCTGCCATACTCCTTCCCAGATGGTCGCTTCCCATTCTGTATGTATGAAACTGATTGTTCCTTCCTAAGTGGAGCACTTTGCATTTGTCTTTATTAAACTTCATCCTATTTACCTCAGACCATTTCTCCAATTTGTCCAGGTCATTTTGAATTATTACCCTATCCTCCAGATTAGTCGCAACCCCTCCCAGCTTGGTATCATCTGCAAACTTAATAAGCATACTTTCTACACCAATATCTAAATCGTTGATGAAGATATTGAACAGAGCCGGTCCCAAAACAGACCCCTGCGGAACCCCACTTGTTATGCCTTTCCAGCAGGATTGAGAACCATTAATAAATACTCTCTGAGTCCGGTTATCCAGCCAGTTATGCACCCACCTTATAGTAGCCCCATCTAAGTTGTATTTACCTAGTTTATTGATAAGAATATCGTGCGAGACCGTATCAAACGCCTTACTAAAGTCTAGGTATACCACATCTACCGCTTCTCCCTTATCCACAAGACTTGTTATCCTATTAAAGAAAGCTATCAGATTGGTTTGACATGATTTGTTCTTTACAGATCCATGCTGGCTGTTCCCTATCACCTTGCCACATTCCAAGTGTTTACAGATGATTTCCTTAATTACTTGCTCCATTATCTTCCCTGGCACAGAAGTTAAACTAACTGGTCTGTAGTTTCCTGGGTTGTTCTTATTTCCCTTTTTATAAATGGGCACTATATTTGCCCTTTTCCAGTCTTCTGGAATCTCTCCTGTCTCCCATGATTTCCCAAAGATGATAGCTAGAGGCTCAGATACCTCCTCTATCAGCTCCTTGAGTATTCTAGGATGCATTTCATCAGGCCCTGGTGACTTGCAGGCATCTAACTTTTCTAGGTGATTTTTGACTTGTTCTTTTTTTATTTTACCTTCTAAAACTACCCCCTTCCCACTAGCATTCACTATGTTAGGCATTCCTACAGAATACCTACAGGCATTCACTATGTTAGGCATTCCTACTGTCTTCGGTGAAGACAGAAACAAAGAAGTCATTGAGCATCTCTGCCATTTCCAAGTTTCCTGTTACTGTTTCTCCCTCCTCACTGACCAGTGGGCCTACCCTCTCCTTGGTCTTCCTCTTGCTTCTAATGTATTTATAAAAAGTCTTCTTGTTTCCCTTTATTCCCGTAGCTAGTTTGAGCTCATTCTGTGCCTTTGCCTTTCTAATCTTGCCCTGCATTCCTGTGCTGTTTGCCTATATTCATCCTTTGTAATTTGTCCTACTTTCCATTTTTTATATGACTCCTTTTTTATTTTTAGATCATGCAAGATCTCGTGGTTAAGCCAAGGCGGTCTTTTGCCGTATTTTCTATCTTTCCGATGCAGCGGAATAGCTTGCTTTGGGGCCCTTAACAACGTCCCTTTGAAAAACTGCCAACTCTCCTCAGTTGTTTTTCCTCTCAGTCTCGATTCCCATGGGACCTTACCTATCAGCACTCTGAGCTTACCAAAATCCATCTTCCTGAAATCCATTGTCTCTATTTTGCTCTTCTCCCGTCTACCCTTCCTTAGAATTGTGAACTCTATGATTTCATGATCACTTTCACCCAAGCTGCCTTCCACTTTCAAATTCTCAACCAGTTCCTCCCTATTTGTTAGGATCAAATCTAGAACAGCTTCCCACGGTAGCTTTTTCAACCTTCTGAAATAAAAGTTGTCTCCAATGCAGTCCAAGAACTTATTGGATAGTCTGTGCCTGCAGTGTTATTTTCCCAACATATATCTGGATAGTTGAAGTCCCCATCACCACCAAATCTTGGGCTTTGGATGATTTTGTTAGTTGTTTGAAAAAGCCTCATCCACTTCTTCCACCTGGGTAGGTGGCCTGTAGTAGACTCCTAGCATGACATCACCTTTGTTTTTAATCCCTTTTAGCCTAACCCAGAGACTCTCAACACTTCCGTCTCCTATGTCCATCTCCACCTCACTCCAAGTGTGTTCATTTTTAATGTATAAGGCAACACCTCCTCCCTTTTTTCCCTGTCTATCCTTCCTGAGCAAGCTGTACCCTTCCATACAAACATTCCAGTCATGTGTATTATCCCACCAAGTTTCTGTGATGCCAACAATGTCATAATTGTACTTATTTATTAGCACTTCCAGTTCTTCCTGCTTATTTCCCATACTTCTCGTGCATTTGTATATAGGCATCTAAGATCCTGATGTGACCTTGCCTCCCAGTTTTGCCCTGACCCTCCTTTCTCTCTGCCATTGTAGCCCACACTCCCTCCCATTTCCGACCCATCTCCCAGGTCTCCATGTTCTCCACTTACCCGTGGGCTTTGCTCACCTGTCCCCGTCGAACCTAGTTTAAAGCCCTCCTCACTAGGTTAGCCAGTCTGTATCCAAATAGGGTCTTCCCCCTCCTCGTAAGGTGGACGCCATCCCTGCTTAGCAGTCCTTTCTGGAATAGCATCCCACGGTCGAGGAAGCCAAAGCCCTCCTGGCGACACCATCCTCGCAGCCAGGCATTCACCTCCAGGATGCACCTGTCTCTGCCTGGGCCCCTACCTTCGACAGGAAGGATCGAAGAGAATACCACCTGCGCTCCAAACTCCTTCACCTGTACCCCCTGAGCCCTGTAGTCACTCTTGATCCGCTCAGTGTCACACCTCACAGTATCATTAGTGCCCACATGGATGAGTAGCATGGGGTAGTAGTCAGAGGGCCGGATAATCCTCGACAATGCCTCCGTAACATCTCGGATACGGGTCCCCGGCAGCCAACATACCTCCCAAGATGAAATGTCAGGGCGACAGATGGGCGCCTCCGTCCCCCTCAGAAGAGAGTCTCCGACCACCACTACCCTACGTTTCCTATTCGCAGTGGTGGCAGCAGACCTCCCAGCCTTGGGGGTACGAGGCTTCTCCTCCTCCGGTGTAGGGGGTGATTGCTTATCTCCTGTATAAAGAAGAGCATAACCGTTTCCTAGTACCACGGCGGGAGAGTTCGGAGCAGGGGTGCAGCAGTGCCTGCTGCCAGAAGTAACCAGCTGCCACTGTCCACCCTGAGTCGTCTCCTCCTCCACCAGTGGTGTGTCCCCAGTCCTGTGTACCGGGACAGCTACCTCAGCTGTCTCCTCATGAACACGGTCCAGGAATTCCTCATAGATGCGGATGCTCCTCAACCTAGCACAATTAATATGTGTTCTGATATTTTTCAGCTATCATGACAGATATGAAAATCAGGGTAATCCACGTGGAGTCTTTGGATGAAATCCTGGCCCCATTTAAGTCAATGGAAGTATAGTCATTGACTTTACTGGGGTCAGGATTTCACTCCTGATGTTTTCACATTGCTTCTTGAGGCCTGTGAGTCCCAGGTTACCATAGACTCTGCTAGCTGCTACCCCCTACCTCTCTCTCCAAAGGTGGGGTATGCATAATAGAGAAGAAAATGCCATTAACTAATGACAATAGGTCTAGCATTATTTTACATAAAGAAAGCATGTGGTGGTGAAACAGTCATGATATCACGGCTCCACCTATCCCTCTGCTGTTGCTCTATCCACTTCCATTCCACCACTTCCCAGACTATGGCCACATCTCCACTTACCAGAGGATTGATGCTCTAGCAATTGATATTCCAGGGTTCAATTTAGCGGGTCTAGTAAAGACCCAGTAAATCAAATGCTGAAGATGCCTCCATTTGCCATGGTACTCCTTGCTGTTGCAAGGAGTAAGGGAAGTTGACAGGAGAGTTTCTCCCATCAACTTCCTGCTGTGGGGCTGTCCCAGAAAATTGATCCAAGGTACTCTGACTCCAGCTGTGCAATTCAAGTAGCTGGAGTTGCATATCTTGCATTGATTTTTCTCTGCCAGTGTAGGCCTGACCTAAGAAGCCTCAACCTAGCCCAAAAGTGTATCTCGAGAACTAGGAGAAGTAGGGGATCATGCATCCTTCCACATTTTGTGCCCCAGTCTGTCCAGTCTGAGTCCCCTCCATCAATGAAAGGAAAGATGAGGTCAATTATTTCCACTATTTGCAAAAGTAAGGCATAGTGTCCATATGGTGTGCACACAAGTGTTTTTCATGTGAAGTGCATTTGACCTGGAGCTTTAACTAGAGTACAGATGCATTTGACTCTAATTTTCAGAAAAAATTCTGTATGAACTACTCTTTGTTCTAAAGTACAGTGCTTAAAAGCATTATCCTTTTCATGATTGTTTTCCTTTTAATTTGTGTCTTTTCTTATCCCATTTCTACTTCTATGGAAAAATGTGTTCTTTAAAAATGAAATAATAATACCATATCTACTCATTCATAAGACACTTTTTTTTAAAGAGCGGGGTTGGCTTAACAATGTATCTACATTGTTGTTGTAAATCAGGGGTTGGCAAACTTCAGTTCCTAGTCTATCGGGTAAGCCACTGGTGTACTGGGACATTTCGTGTACTTGTAGCATCTGCAAGCACAGAGCCCCTCAGCTCCCAGTGGCTACGGTTTGCTATTCGCAGCCAACAGAAGTGATAGGGAGTGGTGGCCAGCACGTCCCTCAGCCCACACTGCTTCCCACAGCCCATTGGTCAGGAACAGCAAATCTCAGAAATTGGGAACTGAGCATCAATGTGTCTGAGGACACTCCAAGTAGACAAAACATCCTGGTGCAACAGCAGCTTACCCTGATGAGCTGGGAACTGAAGTTTGCTAACCCTGCTGTATTTTAAAAATTGGGGCCACAAGAAACTTGCAAAAGTTTTAGTAGATTTATTTTAATGTAATCTAACAAAAAAAACCCGTCATAATAACTGAACAAATATGTATTCATGTACCTTCCGAATTAGTCCATGTTTAAGTCTCATATCATTCTAATGCACTTATTTAAACTCAGCTTCAGTCTTAGCAGCTCCTGTGTCATCATCATAGATGTCAGCAGTGTTGTTCTCAGACTCAGGTTCCTTGTCATCAGTAAATATGGCGTCGTATTCTGACCCATCAAGCTCATTGCTGAGACAGCATTTCCAAAATTATTTTTCTATCATTTCCAAAGGAAAAAACTCCCATTGATCCTTAACCAATTGGGTGACCAGATTGATTTTCAGCTTCAAAAGATTCCCGCCTTTTGTAAATTTTGCCATGCTTGGGCACATCCAGTCAGACCACATTTTGCATAGCCTGTCTTTAATGTGTTTGTTCAGGCAGACGGTAAGTGGTAATAGAACAGAAGTTAAGCCTCCAGGTATTACAGTAAAAGTACTTTTCATTTTTTTCAGCCACGTATTTCACCTCATCCATCTTGTGTACCCTGAACAAGTCCCAAACAAGCATAGAAGGTTTATTGAAAAGTGCTCTTAGTTTCTTATTCCACACTCTTTCCAACCATTCAGTAGTCCCATTTTCAACCATCCATTTTCATGTGCATGTATAATGACACCTGCAGGAAATTTCATGTTTTTTAGGCAAGGCTTTTCTTTTAAAAATAACAAGAGGAGGGAGCTTTGATGTATTGGCCAAACATGATAAAACCACTGTAAAATGGATTTTGTCATTGCCAACGGTTTTAATTAAAACTTTTTTTTCACATATACCAGTTACCATTCTGTTGCTCAGGAGATCAGATGTTCTTGGAGTTTCATCCATGTTTCCATTTTTTGTGACATCTTAAAGGCATATCCCTTTCTATATTTTATAATAAAACTTTGGAAAGATTCAATTTTTTCTTCCAGGATTCTCAGCAGCTTTTGTGCAATCTTTGTTCACTGACAAAGACAGAGACCATGATGGTTTATGAAGTGAATACAGCAACCCACGGATGTGACAAATTTTGATGACTTTACTGACTCATATTTGTTGTTTTTTGACATTTGCAGAGCCCGCAGATGAATTCCAGTTCTAGTGATGATATTCAACAATCCAATTATTAGGAACAACAAATAGGACTACTCATAGTTTTTAAAATTATAGACTAGAATGGCTACCCTTCTGAGACCAATCATTAAGATCTTTCTACAGCCCAGGAAATGAAGCGCACCTCACTGGACATTTTTTCTTGCTTCTTGCCATGTTTTTTAATGTTGTTTTTATTTTTTCACCATTCTCTTACCTGCCTCTCATTGATACAGAATTCACGAGAAGCAATGTAATTATTGTTTGCTTCTGCATATTCAACAACTTTAAGTTGAATGCAGAACATTTTCTTTTGATTTCACCATTGTTCACTTTAAATACTTGTATGAAAATCCTAGAAAATAATTTAGTTATAGATTTTTTAGGCCAATATAGAGGAATGTCACCTGCTTTATCACTGTCAAATTATAATGATTGTTTATTTCAAAGTAGCCCTATAGATTGGCATGTCTGTGGTGATAACAGGCTATTTAAATTTCATTACAGATTTCATTGATTCTGCACGTTATATTTTCAGATTGGCTAGAGACTTAGGAGGTCCAGTGGTCAACCTGCCTGAAGAGATCAAATTACACAGTAGCAGACTGACACCAGTGCCACAGTACAGTCATTCACTGTATTTTTTTGATTGACATGCAAGGTCTAGTATTTTGTGAAACGGGTCAAATTTCATGCAGACACAATTTAGATAAAATAAAATTTTAGCATATTTTTTAAAGAAGCAAGTACAAAACTAACATTCTGCCATCAGTAATTTACAACAGGGATCAACAAAGTTTGGTTCCTTGCTCGTCAGGATAAGCTGCTGGTGTGTTGGGAGGTTTGTTTACCTGGAGTGTCTATAGGCATGGAGCCCCTCTGCTCTCAGTGACTGCAATTTGTCATTCTCACTCAATGGGAGCTGCAGAAAGTAGTGCAGGCCTAGGGACATGCTGGCTTTCACGTCCTGCTGCTTCTGTTAACCAGGAACGGTGCATTGTAGATACTGGGAGCTGAAGGGCTTCATGCCTGTTCCACTTAGGCTACGTCTAGACTGCAAGCCTCTTTCAAAAGAGGCTTCTTTGAAGGATACTTTCGAAAAAGCCTCTTTTGAAAAAAAGCACTAGACTACAATCAGTACTTTTGAAAAAGCAAGCCGCTTTTTCAAAAGAGAGCACCCAGGCATTCTGGATGCTCTCTTTCGAAAAAGCACAGTTTGCATTACATAGTGTCTTTTTCCGAAACAGCACTTTCAAAAAAAGGCATTCTTCCTCGTAAAATGAGGTTTTCTGAGGTTGAAAAAACTGCCGCATTCTTTTGATTTACCTTCGAAAGAACGAGGCAGCAGTCTAGATGCAGGGGAAGATTTTTCGAAAAAAGGCCACTTTTTTCAAAAAATCCCTGTAGTCTAGACACACCCTTAAACAAAAGGTCTCAATACGCCATCCACTGATGAGCCAGGAAATTAAGTTTGCCAACTGCTGAAATATAGGGTTAGCTTATGAAAGGGTAATAACATTTTGCCATTTTTATCTATTCATCTTGGGGGGACGAGAATCGGCTTGCCTACAAACCAACAAGATAATGAACGTGTATATATGGTAGTAATAATAAACACAATTAAACCTGACTTCTTTCAGCACTTAGAAACTTTGTACTTTAACTCCAATCTGTCAGCAATCATACCAGTAACTTTATTTGCAATGAAAGATTTGCTGTCTAGATGTGTTGCCCATGTGTTATTCAGAGTATTTGGTTTTATTACATTCAAAAGGAAAGTGTGAAGATGTGAAGTCTTTATGCCTATTGTCAATTTTCCTGTAAAGTCACTCCTTTAACTCACTAAGCGATGAATACACACTGGCATTTTTGCAACTTCATGTCCCAGGCACTGGCCAAATACCTCAACCTTCCAAAATGAAGTATGAAAGTTGTTTTGTAGAGAAAAAAGTAAAGGATCTAAATAAAGAACTAATTATTAATTAAATACATATTCACTTAAGAGGTTGGAGGATGATAGTAATTATAAAGTAGTAAAGGTAGATGAATACTGAAAATATTTTCACAAATACTCGCTCAAGTTAAAATGAATTTGCTTTAGCCACGCTCGCATTACATTTATGGTCATTTACCATGTAAGCAATTGACTTTTACTAGGATTAGGACACATGGAAAATGAAATAGAAGCTCACACAAAGATGTGTTCATTATAGAAGTGCTATATTTTACATGAGATGGAATGCTGCTAAACACAGCAGGGCATTGTGGGCTAGATAGTATTTTCAAAAATTCTGTCATTGCCCTTGTATAGATAAAATTAAGTAAGCCAGAGAGGGCTCTGACTACCCCTTTTTCAGCTAGGACTGCATACTAACTCACACATTTACAGAAACACACATAATTACAGAGTAATAGTGTACTTCATGTACTGCTAGTGGCACAGCATGCTGTGTTAACAGAGCAATGGAATAACATTCTCAAAACTCTACATCACAGCTCTGGAAACCAGACAATGAAATTGCCTCAACAAGGCTCTGACTGCTCCTTTTGCAGTTAAGACTTCACAAATTCCAGATGGGTATTTTGAATAAATATGATGAGATATAATGAAATTTAAACTATTCATCCTGCCAATAAATCCTATCATACTCTGGTTATCTAGTTATCTTGTGCCTTTGGTTAAACCTTTTTGGTCTAGAAATATAAAGGTCTAGCATTTACTAGCCTTCTCTAATCCTGTTTATAAGCTACCACTGCTAACAGTCCTGCCTTTTACGGAGAGATTCAAAAATCATCCTGACTTCTTTAAGATGTCCTCCTTATGTTCATGCATTCAGGAAAAGGAAAGTATACTTATACGTGCAATCACAACTACCTGATGCAGGTCAAGTATCAAGTCACTGATTTTAATGAGACTTTAGAACATGAATGTGCTTAAAAGCTCCGCTGGCTAGGTAAAGGACTTAAGTACATGCTTTGCTGAATTTTGACCTCACTATTGTCTAAAAATAAATTCCTTTCTATGAATACTTTTCATTTTAATCTTTATCATGGGCTGCACATCAAGTATAGTTTAGGGACAGTGGTGTCTAAATAATTTTGGCATTTTAATGATTTTTTTTTGTTTTATTTTTGTTGGTTTTGCTTAGCCAACTTACCTGAAACTTTGCTGAGGTTCAAGTATTCTTTTACTAATGAATTAGAAATTGTTTTGTGATTTTTTTCAGCACCCTGCTTTTGCAGAGTGCAGTGCCTTATACATACAATTGTGATTATCTCAATTAGATTCTAATGTTTCAAAAATATCTTGGCACTCTTCTGAAAATAATGAAATGCTGCTACTGTACAGCTTGGCTCAGTACATTCTAAAGATTCTAAAGAGTCCTATCATTGAGCACAAGTCCTTCTAATACACAAAATCTTGGGAACTAACTTCCAATAGAGTCAACAGGAATAAGAATATGCTTTAGATTAGTACAGTTAACCAAGGCGGTCAGAATCCACGTTAGAAGGATATTTAAAAGCACTTGATAATGGTTCAAGTTTAACCTGAGTAGTAGAATCAAGGAGCTCAATCTATTTAGCTTAACAAAGAGAAAGTTAAGGGGTGAATTCTAAGGGGGTAAGCTGATTAGTCTACCTACATGCAGCACAAATATTTAATAATGAGCTCTGCAATCTATCAGAGAAAGCAAGTTGTAGACAAATTCAATATAGAAATAAAATGTGAAAATAATTAACTATTGGTCATCTTACCAAAGATTGTCTATCACTGACCATTTTAAATCAAATTGGATGTTCTTTTTTCTAAAACATATGCTCTAGGGATTATTTTGGGAAAGCGCTATGGCTTGCACTACACAGGAGATCAGAATAGTTGGTCACAGTGGTTGCATCTGTTGTGAAAAGAATTCAGAAACATCCTTTTCCCAAATCCCAGCAGGTACCATACACTCCATTTTTAGAAACAATAGTTCTATAGGGATAGTTATATCATAAGGGAAGAGTTGTTAAGAATTATGCACTGTAATTTTCTCATTAACACATGAAAAAATAAAATGTCTAAAATAATTAAATAACTTTTTTTTTAAGAAATGGGGGTACATTAGAAGAAACCATGCAAAAGAACACAGAGTCATTGGGAAAGCACAGAGCACACCTAAGATCCAAAAAAACAATCTACTATATATTTGAGAGAGTTTGTGTAGTTGTCTGTCTGTCTGTGAATCCGTTTGTTCAAAAACTCCTCCTAAACATTAAGAGTTAGAGCCATCAAATGTTGTATGCAGCTTCTGATTATCATAACTTAAAGCAAGGTCAGGGTTTGGTTGTGCCAGGATAATGGGATGTGCATGGAATGTAATTGTTTCTCATGAATGGAAAGTGAGGGGTGTGATAACAGGGACAGTTATACTCATGAAAGAATATAGGGTGTGGCAAGCACAGAGTTATCACAGTGGGGTAGCAAACCACTCTGCCCCAGGGAGCAGCCACTGGCCAGCAGTACGGCCCCTGCCAGCCCAAGTTGTCCCCAGGGAGAATCCATTGGGCAAGCCAGAAGGCCCCCACCACCCTGAGCCATCCCCAGGAAGAAACTGGTAGGTGTCCCTCCCCCCAGGTTTCCCTCCCCTGAACTCTCCCATATCTCCCAACACCTTGGCTTGACTCCTGCATCCTCCTGACTCCTAAACCCCTCACTCCCTATCCTGAGCCTCTTCTGTATCCCCCAACCCTCAAGTCCCCCCACAGCCATAGCCTCCTGCCATAAACCCCCCTCATCCCCAAGTCCCTGTCCTGACTCCTACACACCACTCACACATCCTTAGACTCGTGCCCTGAAGCACCCAAACAATACTGAGTAAGTCTTCTAGTATATTCTAAAGAAGTGGGAGGGAATTTGATTCTCATCTCAAAAAAGGTCCTCTCATATAAGACATGCTAAAAATAACATACAGTGTGCACTGCAAATCTTGTAAGCAATGAGATTTTTTTTCCTTGCCTTTTTATGTGACGAGCTTCTTATGGCTAAACTGCAGATCTCAACAGCTGCAGCCCACCTGAAAATGGGTACTACTCCAGAAAAGTCTGTAATAAAATGGGTTTTTATTTTATAAAAATGTGTCCTTACAAGTGGTAATCCTGTGAAAGAATAGAGCTGAGAAAATGCAAGATGACAACAAACATTTCAACATGGTTCTCTACAGATAGGCTGATTTAAATGTGTTGAAGTCAAAAGAAATGAAAGCGCTTGGATGGATTCTTAATGAATTTTACCATTCTAAATAAATCTCTATAGACACTGTGGTTTCCACATTAGTTTTACTAGCATACATTTCTAGACAAAGGGGAAATACTAATGGGACAATAGTATTGATTAAATTGGAAAACCAGCATTACCCTTAAACAGTATAATTTGTGCAAGACTAAGCTCTCAATGAATCCCTCCAGTGCACGTCTCTCATATTTACTTTAGTATCACAAATACTTTACAAACTACAGCTCACCAAATCAAACAATAGAGACAATCCTATAGCCCTTCCTGCACTGGGGAACTTCTTTCATACATCGAGAATGAGGTTCAGATGACTATGTAAGTATGTGATTTGTAAATAATTATTGGTATTCATATACCAAACAAATAGTGAATATGTTTATAGTAAAAAAATAGTAAATCTAATGAGATGATTTATGGTGATCTCTGGAACTCCTATATTCCCGGATATAAATGTTCATGTCCATATCTGTGCTATGTTCATAAATAATCACCATGCTACATGAAAAGATTTCTTTAACTATGCACTGGGCATTCATACTGGAATGAGGGCAGTTTGTAAGAGTCGTGTCCACACCAAAATAAATACCAGATCTGGCATAGACGTATGTTTTAAATAATCTGGGGATAGCGTGCAGTCAGGAATATTTTATTATGTACATCTGTAACAGTGCTACATTTTAAGGCACAGTTTTTTATTATAGCTTAATGTTATTTATTTTAAAAAATCCTGACAGTTTTCAAGAATCAGTCTGCTTCTTAAGAAAATCTTCTTGTACAATTCAGTCCAGATTTTATTTGATCATTTTGTGACTTTTATACTTTGTAACAAGGTAAAACAAAGGATAAGGACACAGACTTGCCCCTTTTAATGGAAAACAGGTTTTGCCAGTGGAAAACAAAATCTTTGTTCTTAATTCACCAAATGGTCCTTGATTTAGATATCCATCTTCCACCCATGTCAATGGGGAACTACTTGTATGAACAGAGAGATTGTCTACCTTCCCGCAAGGTTTCTTCTGACAGGAGGAAAATGCAGTAAGTTGTGGACAGGGTTATAGAGGACCTTCACTAGCTGAAGCTGCTCACAAGATGCACTGATTAGTTGCACTCCTTGCTGTAGCGGTAATCCCCTGCCAGTGCTGCTTAATTCTGGGAAGGTGATGAATGCTGTAGGATCCTTCACAGAAGCTGCAACTGATTTTCCACTACTGTGTCTTCTATGACTTACTATAGCAGAAATTAGTGTATACCTCATGGTGACCGTGATCTATTATTTATTATAATTGGTAATATTTAGTGTCAGTGTGATCTCATGGGCACAGCATGAGATTTGTGTCCTTGATTTTGTTCAAGATTCTTCTACTGATTCACTATGTGACTTTCACCACGTCATCTATGAGCAAATCATGCTGTATTACTGTGGAGGTTCCTCTGGTGGCTGAACTGATGCCATTCTAGTGGCCAAGATGGAGTTAGCATTCTATAGCACCAGGAAGGAAGAGTGAAGGTAAGAGTATGGTAGAAGCAAAAGGACCCCTTGAGATCTTTGCCAGTCCTATGACTCTATAATTTTGGATTAAAAAAAAGGCTGTACTGGGTTCTCATCAATAAGGAAAATGAGAACTATATTCTAGATCTAGGACCGTTATTTAGCATAAAAAGGTTTGTCATACACAAATGCAACACTCTGTCACAGATCTGAGTGTGGCATGGATAAGTATAGAGAAAGTAGGTGGTATGTCTTAAAATGAAACATCAGTCCTCAAGAAACACTATACTGTACTTACTACATGGAGAAAAAAGTGAGCAGAATCAGGATGATGTGGGGATAGTAGACTGTGTCATCCCAGATGCAGCAATCTCATGCACTGCAGCAGGAGCACTGTGTGTGGAGGCTAAATTAATGATCCATATGGAAAGATGCAATAGTGGCAGATCTGAAATTGTTGCTCGGTTATGCCAGGGAGCAGCTGAAGGTCACTGCCTGCAGGGAGTGAAGGCAGGAAGAGAAGGCCATCGCTACACAGAAAAAGAGGGAACTGCATAGTTTCCACAGGAAAATGTGCTTCTCTTGTTCCCTATGCTGCAACATTACCTGAGTTCAAATCCCCTCTGGGGACTCTGAAAACGATATCCTCCAAGGAATCGTCTGAGACAGAAAACTTCATAGTTGTTTCAACTACTAAGAGTGTCATTTATCTTTCTGTATATTTGTTTGCCAGGTTGTTAAGTGCGCCCATTGCATATAGTCAACATTTCCTCTCAATCCCCCTAAAAATAATGTGTTTTTAAATGACTGTGTCCTTTTATTACTGTTATAATTTTCAAAAAGCTTCAGAGAATATATCCATAGTATCTGTTGTCTATGTGTCCAAGCAGAAGATCACACCATACTTTTCTTTACCATCTTCTATGCTGATTCTATGACAAAAATAAATGAAAGGTATACTCTATTCAAGAAAATTAGGGTGTTTTACACAACTATATAGTAGTGCAATTTTGAAGCTGTATTAGTAACATTTTACTACAGGTTGAACCTCTGCAGTCTAGGATTCTCTGATCCGGCAACATCCATGGTCCAACATGACCATGGATGTCGCTGGATCAGAGAGACCCAGCCCCAGAGATTGCCAGCGGCTGGGAGCTCAGCCAGATAGGCAGTCAGGAGAGTCCGTGTCCTGGTGTCAAGAAACCCAGCCAGCGGCTGACAGCCGGAGCAGGGTTGTGCGGGAGTCCCATCAGCTGACAGCATAGCTCTGTCAGCCAGGAACAGGGAGCCCCTGCCAGCTGGGGGCATGGAGCTGCCGCCGGTCGGGGACATGGCGTCCCTGCCAGCTGAGGGCGTGGATCTGCTGCCAACCAGGGGGCAGGGAAGCCCCTGTGGCCAGGGGTGTGAAGGTGCCACATGCTAGGAATAGGGAAACCCCTGCAGCTGGGAACATGGAGCCTGTATTGGCTGGGAGTACAGACCCACTGCCAGCCAAGGACAGGGAGACCCTGTGGCCAGAGGAACAAAGCTTCTGCCAGCTAGGGGCAGGGAGCCCCACCAGTTGAGGAAAGGGAACCCCACAGACGGCATGGTGGCAGCCAGGAGTAGCATTCTGCCAACAGCTGGGGCTAGTGCACTGGTTGAGCCGGTGGCCAGGAGGGGAGCCCTGGAAGAGCCAGAGGCTTGACCACACCTGCTCCAGTAAACTCCCTCCTTCGGGGCCACTCAGTTCTCGATGGTGCCGGACCAGTCCAACCTGTATTATATTATTTGTGTGCAAAAGCGTATTTAATGCCAGAACTACCATCTATGTTTTAATACACAAATTAAGCTGTCAAAATACAATGCTGCAGAATAATTTTCATTCAGTTATTAGGAACTGGGGAAACTTTTGGGATAGGGAGAGCCTATACAGGAAGGATGGGCTCCACCTAAACCAAAGTGGATCCAGACTGCTGGCACTTAACATTAAAAAGGTCGCAGAGCAGTTTTTAAACTAAGGGCTGTGGGAAAGCTGACAGGTAGAGAGAAGCCTGTGGATCGGACAGACACGTCTATTAGGGGAGGCTCTATTAATAGAGATGCTCTATGTTCTAGTCAGGAGGAGAGGATGGAAGTATGGGTCAGATCAGATGAGACACAATCAAATGAAAATGAGTCTAACACATCAAGAAATGGCAGACAGATACATAGTGACAAATTATTAAAGTGCTATACACAAATGCTAGAAGTCTAAATAGTAAAATGGGTGAACTAGAGTGCCTAGTTTTAAAGGAGGACATTGATATAACGGGTATCACAGAAACTTGGTGGAAATTAGGACAATCAACGGGACACAGTCATACCAGGGTATAAAATATATCGGAAGGACAGAACAGGTTGTGCTGGTGGCGGAGTGGCACTATATGTGAAAGAAAATGTATAATCAAATGAAGAAAAAATCTTAAATGAGCCAAAATGTACCATAGAATCTCTATCGATAGTAATTTTATGCTCCAATAATAAGAATATAGCAGTAGGGATATATTATCGACCACCTGATCAGGACAGTGACAGGGACTATGAAATGCTAAGGGAGATAAGAGAGGATATCAAATCTAAAAACTCGATAATAGTGGGGGATTTCAACTATCCCCATATTGACTGGGTACATGTCACCTCAGGACAGGATGCAGAGATAAAATTTCTTGATATGACTACATTTCTTAAATGACTACTTCTTGGAGCAGCTGGTTCTGGAACCCACAAGGGGAGAGGTGATTCTTGATTTAGTCCTAAGTGGAGTGCAGGATCTGGTTCAAGAGGTAAATATAACTGGACCTCTTGGAAGTAGTGACCATAATATAATAAAATGTAACATCCCTGTGGTGAGAAAAACACCTCAGGAGCCCAATACTGGGGCATTTAATTTCAGAAGGGGGAACTACACAAAAATGAGGAAGTTAGTTAAACAGAAATTTAAAGGTACAGAGACAAAAGTAAAATCTCTGCAAGATGCATGGATGCTTTTCAAAGACATCATAATAGAGGCCCAACTTAAATGTATACCCCAAATTAAAAAATACAGTAAGAGAACCAAAAAAGTGCCATTGTGGCTTAACAGCCAAGTAAAAGAAGCAGTGACAGGTAAAAAGACATCCTTTAAAAAGTGGATGTCAAATCCTAGTGAGGAAAATAGAAAAGACCATAAACTCTGTCAAATTAAATGTAAAAATATAATAAGAAAAGCCAAAAAGGAGTTTGAAGAACAGCTAGCCAAAAACTCAAGGGCTACGTCTAGACTGGCATGATTTTCCTCAAATGCTTTTAACGGAAAAGTTTTCCGTTAAAAGCATTTGCGGAAAAGAGCATCTAGATTGGCACGGATGCTTTTGCGCAAAAGCACTTTTTGCAGAAAAGCGTCCGTGGCCAATCTAGACGTGCTTTTCCGCACAAAAAGCCCCGATCGCCATTTTTGCGATCGGGCTTTTTGCTGAAAAACAAATCTCAGCTGTCTACACTGGCCCTTTTGCGCAAAGTTTTGCGCAAAAGGGACTTTTGCCCGAATGGGAGCAGCATAGTATTTCCACAAAAAGCACTGATTTCTTACAGTAGGAAGTCAGTGCTTTTGCAGAAATTCAAGCGGCCAGTGTAGACAGCTGGCCAGTTTTTCCGGAAAAGCGGCTGATTTTCCGGAAAAACTTGCCAGTCTAGACACAGCCAAGAAGTAATAGTAAAATGTTTTTTAAGTACATCAGAAGCAGGAAGGCTGCTAAACAACCAGTGGGGCCTTTAGACAATTGAGATGCTAAAGTAGCACTCAAAGATGATAAAGTCATAGTGGAGAAGCTAAATGAATTCTTTGCTTCAGTCTTCATGGCTGAGGATAGTGGGGAGATTCCCAAACATGAGCCATTCTTTTTAGGTGACAAATCTGAGAAATTGTCCCAGATTGAGGTGTCATTAGAGGATGCTTTGCAACAAATTGATAAACTTAACAATAACAAATCACCAGGACCAGATGGCATTGAAAGAACTCAAATGGGAAATTACGGTATCTGTGGTTTGTAACCTAACCTTTAAATTGTCCATACCTAATGATTGGAAGATAGCTAAAGTGACACCAGTATTTAAAAAGGGCTCTAGAGATGATCCTGGCAATTACAGACTGGTAGGTCTAACATCAGTACCAGGCAAAATAGTTGAAATTATAGTAAAGAATAAAATTGTCAGGCACATAGATTAATATAATTTGTTTGGGGGAAAGTCAACATGGTTTCTGTAAAGGGAAATCACGCCTTACTAATCTGCTAGAGTTCTTTGAGGGGGTCAACAAACATGTGGACAAGGGGGATCCAGTGGATATAATATACTTAGAGTTCCAGAAAGCCTTTGATAAGGTCCCTCACCAAAGGCTTTTAAGTAAAGTAAGTTGTCATGGGACAAGATGGAAGGCACTTTTTTGGAGTGATAACTTGTTAAAAGAAAGGAAACAAAGGGTAGGAATAAATGGGGTGCTATGATAGAGGTCTATAAAATCATGACTGGTGTGGAAAAAGTGAATAAGGAGAAGTTAGTTGCTTATTCCCACAACAAAAGAACTAGGGATCACCACATGAAATTAATAGGCAGCAGGTTTAAATCAAACAAACGGAAGTTTGTCTTCACTCAGTGCACAATCAACCTGTGGAACTCCTTGCCAGAGGATGCAGTGAAGTCTAGAGCTTTAACAGGATTCAAAAAAAGAGCTAGATAGATTCATGGAGGTTAGGTCCATCAATGGCTATTAGCCAGGATGGGTAGAAATGGTATCCCAAGCCTCTGTTTCTCTGGCGGTGGGTGATAAGGGAGGGATCACGTAAGGATTATCTGTTGTGATCCCTCTCTCTGGGGCATCTGGTATTGGCCACTGTCAGACAGGATAGTGGGCTAGATGGACCTTTGGTCTGATCCAGTATGAATGTTCTTATGTTCTTACAAAAGTACAAAAACTACAATTATCATCTAATTCAATCTGAATATATTCAGCTTTCCTAGAAAGTCCATTCCACAAAATAGAGAATATAATGTTATGTAAGAAACTATGAATTATATATTGCATGGCCAGGTGGGGATTGCATTAATATAATATCATCGGGGAGCTATGATGTTGAACTAAATCATTATAGTAAAGGCATGAGCAATTTATGGCATTATCAGAATCTCTAGTTGAAATTAGATTCATAATCCCCACTTGACTTTGTGTTTTTGTTCATAATATAAAATTAAAACAAAAAGATTGAAGGACTAACATTAAAAATTGGTCATTTGGAAAGATGGCTCTGTATGGTATGATACTCTAGATGCTAGTATATTATATATGGATTTAATTATCAAAAACGTGGATGTGATCACAAACTAGACATTAGAAATAGATTGCTAAAAATTAAATGGCTTTCTATTTACAGTGATATAAAGCTTTAGGTATGACAAAGAGTTAAGTGACAGTTAAAATGAATCATATTATAAAAGCAAAACTTGTGATTTTTTTTTCATTGTGTTATGTATGTTTCATTTTCTGAATCTCAAGAAGAATCTATAATATGTCATATTTTTCTTCTGACGTGCACAAGGCATTAAGGATTGGGCTCCTTATCTATTTATATAAAACCTACCATTATTCCTTGCAATGCTATTGTCTCTGTAATGATCCCAGTATATTAGAGACACAAGATGGGTGAGGTAACATCTTTTATTAGGCCAAATTCTGAAAGCGATCATCTCTTTGGTCCTACTATAAATTAAATTAAAAGTAATTTTGTAATAATAAATTCTTTTCCCATTATTATCGTTTTACAGTGATCCTAAAGATTTCTAGACAAATATATTACGTCATTGGCTCACTTTGTTTACAGGCCAGTGCCACAATCCTGCAAACATTAATTCATGTGAATGTGTACAAGTTTCAGTGTTTGCAGGCCCAGGTTTAAGAGCCTGATGCTGTATCACTGAAGTTAATGGGAGCAGGGTTCAGACCTAAATTAAGATTTGACTTTAGGAGACATCTGGTATAACCCAGTAGGGTAGATGACATCTACACTAATAGGAGGGCTTTTTCTGTCACTGTAACAACTCTACCTACCCAAAGATGGTCTATAAAGGCATTATTCTCTCTCTATAGCTTGGTGTACTCTGGGACATAGGTATTCTGGGGAGTGACTCCACAACTGATACAGCACTGCAAAAGCTATGTCAGCCTAATTGTTAAGCATAGACCAAACTGTAGTAATGAACAATGTAATGTGGTGTATATTTCTCTCAAGAAAATCACATGATTTGGTTAATAAAAGGTACCTCTTGAGGGAGTCATCATGTAAGTGCCATTTATTTATTTTAATACTGTAATATAGGTTGGACCTCCCTGGTCTGGCATCCTGGCAGTCCTGAACAAGGGAGATTATTGGAGTAGAGGAGGTCAATTCTGGTGGAATCTGGGCTCTCTTGGGATCCATTTGCAGACTTGGCCGGGCTCCCCTCCTAGCTAATGGGCTCCACTGCCAGCCCCCCAGTCTCCACGGGATGCGTTGCCCCCAATCAGGCTCCGCTGATGGCCCCCTGGCTGCTGCTGGGCTGGGCTGCCCCCTGTCAGGCTACGCCAGTCCCCAGACACCACTGGGCTGCACTGCTTTCTGGTCCTGGGGCTCTCTGGTCCAGCAACATCTGTCGTCTGTGTGGAACACCAGTCACAGAAGACCACACAGAAGACAGCACAGGGACGAAAATGGAAGAAGGAATCAAAGATGCTTTTTAGTTTTAGTGATGAAGAAAAAACATTATCTCCCCAAATTCAGAATTGGCTGGTTGATTTTTTGATATCAATAATATTTCATCAAATTTGGCTCTTTTCTTTCAGCAAATGATTTAAGGATAAATGTTTTCATTGTTTTACCAGTTCTGTTTAGGAGAAGTTTCACAATAGTCATTGGTTTCTGAAAGTGAGAGGCAGCATATTTTGTGGTGAAAAACATAATTGTAGGAATGAAAGACAATACTCATAGCCAGGAATTAATTCTATTGACAGTTCCAATAATATGCAAAATTACTGGTTCAGAATAACGTATTTTGACTGTGGGCATAATGCTATTAGGAGGAGGATTAACTTCCATGAGAACTCTGCACTGATTTCCTGTCCAATGCTGTTATAAGCTATATGAAACATACATTAATCAATTTCTGCACTGAAAACTGAAAGTCTCAGCAACTAGATTTTAATCACGTTAATTGTAGGTTTTTATGCATAGGAATTATATATATAAATCATAGTATATTCAGATTAACTTCATTTTGATAAGATAAGCAATGAAGATTAAAGAGAGTCTAAGTACCTATCCTACAGTCCTAAGATATATATATATATATATATATATATATATAAAAGCCACTTGGATTTGTTACACTGAAGGTAGTAGAATTACGCTCAGAATGCAAGCTAAGCACAATTTCAATGTGATTAAAACAATATCTATCATTAATTGCCACCTCCATTTTCATCATATTAATCATAATTTAAATATAATAATTCTACAGTGCCAATTGAAGGGAACATCGCATATGTGGCTTATCTTCATTTTAAGAGAAATTTAATCATACAAATGCTGTAGTTATCAGAAAGGGATACAGCTAATGACACGTATTGGCATTTCTATTATTTGAGATGATACTGTGCTGCTATAAAGCGTATGTTTAGTGAGATTTGGCTGGTTATAAGACTGCAAGATGGGCCCAGCACTATATTGTAGAAGCCTATATATGATGTGTAAAGTCAAATTTATTCTGGTATTGTCCAGTCCATTTTTGTATTATATTTTCTATCAATTATTTTATGGCCGCTTTCACCTTACATTCTCAAATGGATTTTATCCTCAGAACAGAGCCATGATCTAGGAAAAAGTTAATTACCTTCCTTAATAGGTGGGGGATAGAGTCACAGTGATACTAACTGGCTTGCCTAAGATCTCTCAGGGAGAGCAGGAAATTACATCTAGGGGTATATCTGCACCAGACACCTTACAGCAGCACAGCTATACTGATGCAGCTCTGTTGCTGTAAGATTGCTCATGTTGCTGCTCTGTGCTGACAGGAGAGAGTGAGAAAGACTCGCTGGTGTAAATTTTGGTATTAGCTCCCTGATACCTCCATCCTGTTGACCACTTGAGCAATCTCCTCTGGATAATTCTAACCCTCTGCACTGCAAATTAACAATATGTTCCCTCCAATCCCTGATTCCATTGAAGTATTCTGCTATGGTATCCAGCCTCTGACACTGCTTATTCACAGAAATACTGGGTTTGCTATCCCAAAAGGACTGTGTGTACACTAGCTTGTTTGAGTCAACTGAGGATCAGCACCTCTATAACATCACAGCACTTGTGATATATTTATGGTGAAAACAATCATAAGTGTATTATGAAAAGCTAAGATTTAAGAGATAGTGAGTGAGGATAATAAGGAAACCAGAAAGGTTACATATAAAACAAAATCTATTAATACTTTTTAGAGATTAAGTTTAACTTCAACAGGCTAACCATCAATCTAAA
Organism: Rafetus swinhoei; assembly: GCA_019425775.1. Classification (NCBI taxonomy): domain Eukaryota; kingdom Metazoa; phylum Chordata; order Testudines; family Trionychidae; genus Rafetus; species Rafetus swinhoei. The sequence goes on from CM033427.1 coordinate 66,780,854, forward strand.
AGTAGTGTATTCTGACCCTAAGACTTCTTGCAGCATTTGTAGTTTGGGATCCTATTTTTGCAGGTTGGGATCCCATTCTCACAAATGTAATGGCACTGCCTGATTAATTTCCTCTGATGCAAGAGGTGTCTTTTTGTCTTCTTCTTATATTCCCTACTCACTGTTGGTGCCCACAGTCAGGATGACCTACCACATTTTCTGCCAGTGTGCTGACTTTGCAGTCTCATGTTGATAGGCACCTTCCTCTGTGTTGCCTTACAATGCTGAATTTACATGTGAACCGAGAGAGATAGCTGAATCTACATCCTGTATCTGACAGAAGCCTGTTTGGCAACCCTGTCTTGGTTCAGACTTTAGGAACACATTTCTATTATACATACATACCTTTTTACACAGTATCTGTACATGCAGCAATTTTCTTTGCTGCACTGAAAGCTTGTCTAGACAGAAGCATTGTCCAATGTATGTCAGGGTTCTCAAGAGGAAAGGAAGGACTCTGCTGAGCATCAGGAGAAGCTTACCTGTATTCTGTGTGAAGTGAGAGGATAGAAAGAGCCAAAGCTCCTGGTCTATTTTACTAGCAATGCCATTATTACATCCCACCATGTGCTTTTATAAAGATACCCTTTTTATATACAAGTAAAGCAATTTTGGGGATGGATGAACCTGTTGGTTTTAACATCACCGTGTTTTATAAACTGACATTATTCCAAATGCCCAGTGCCTTTTCTTGCAGATCTGACGACCTCTCTGTTCAGGAGGGAGAAGTTTCTCTTGCTGTTGAGTAAAGGCTGTACTCTTGCACCTGCACATCTTTTTTGCCTTTTCAAACAACTGGTTAATGCCCAGGGCCTCTGAACTGTTTCTGACTAGTGCCAATATTGGCAACTATGTCTAAAGACATGAGCCTGTGCTGCTGTGAGAAAATCCATGCTCAGCGTCTTTATTATACAAGACTATTTTGTTCAGTTTTATAAACTAGCAGATAGTTTTGGAACAGCATCACCTCAGTGGACTTTAATGACCTGTTTTAGAATGTATGGGGATTTGGCAGAAGGACAGCAGAATCACTTATGAACTCACAGCCTTATTTAATGGTACCTACTTCAGGAATAGGGTTCTCCCTCTTTTCATAATAATCTGGGAGTTCTTAATGCAGTCTGGCGCCATATTCCTTAGACTTTCCTTTGCTAACATAAGAATGTGTTATTGATTAATTGTCCATTTGAGTGCTACCCGTATGTTTGATACTGTGCAAAACCCGAAGAAAACATGGTTTTGCCTCAAGAAGAATACATTCTAAACTGGATAGACAATACCGTGAGTCAAGCCCACATTGTCAGACATGGTACAGCTGCTTTGTGCTGCAACATTAGCAAATTCTAGCCACAAAACCAGTGGAGCTCACCTCAGGAGTATCAGACCCAGTGCAGAGAGAATCTCTGGTTGTATAGAGCCAGTGTAATGATTCTTGTGCCACTTCTTGCTCCTTGCTACTACGGAGCTTGGTTTGGGACCTCCTACACTTCACTGATGCTCAGCTACCATAATGTTCCTTCAGGGGCTGCTGGCAGCTAGGAAAATATAGTGCAGTTATGCTATGAGACTTGCCTGGCACACAGCTCATCAAGGCACAGGGGAGCATAAATAACATTTTTGCAACTCTCTCCTACACTACCTACTCACACTCAAGGGCTTGGCCTTAGTAGACATCATATACTATACTAGATAACCTGATGAAAATCCAATCACAAGGAGGCACTAACATTTTCCTTTACAAATAACATGCCTTTCTTTTGAAGAAAGACTGACCTTTTGGTGCACAAGGAGTAGGAGTGATTTCCTTGTATAAGAGGCTGCATGACAGGAAAATAATTTAATTGACAGATATTTTAAGCAGCAATTGGTCTTTATATAGAAACACCATACAGATACGTAATTAGCACAGTTTTCCTTGTCTAATTTTTTCCAGTACTCCACTTACAGATAAGTGAGTAGCTCTCCTGACTGTCTTTGTTACCATGCCTTTACAGGGTTTCCCCCCTTTCCCAAAATGTTAACTCCTCCTTTGGGACCGTTGGGTCATAAATGCCCTATAATTCCTTGACTTTCTTGTATTCTGTGTCAAATTCAATGCATCACACCTAACCTCAGTGCAACAGTTCACCCAGTGCTATTGATTGGCATCGGTAATTGCCCATCATTAAGACACATTTTAGAAATTGCTCACAGATATCTGGACACATCTGAATCATTTGAGCAGCTGCTTTGTCTTGTGGCAGTGTCTTCCAGCAACCTTCACACTTCAGTCTTCTCCAGCTCATGGTCAATCAATGAAAATCCCTTTTGCTTTTCCTGGCTGCAAAGGCGCTCTCATTAATCTTCTTTATCACTTCATTATAGTGAAATTACAGTAGTTGTCCAAAACTGGCATTAGGAACTAGAATTCAAATGCATTGGTGAGCTTTATTTCAACCTTGGACATTGAACTCTAAGCATGATCAATCTTAGGATAAATGCTTACTCTCATTTAATCGGGGTGAGACACTCGCAAGAGAGTATATTTAAATAAATTAGACACTTTTAAGTAGCAGAGTTGACTGCAAAATATTTTGCCCACTAAATGAAATAGTTGTACTTACTCTTTTATCCACCCTCAGAGAGATGCTCACATTTGGTTGTTTTCCTTCAGAAAATTGGTGATGTTTTATGATGTCACCTCCGCACTCTTGTCTCTCTTAGTTAGATAGCTGGCCTTAGTCAGATAACACCAGAGCCAAGCCCTGCAGGGCTCAGAAAAGAAGGGGAACTCAGAGCCTGCAACTGTAACTTGTTTATGATGGAACAACATGCTCTTTGCAGTTCACAGGGCCACTATAAAACCTACCGCCCTGGGAATTGCAGAGGCATTTGCAATGCCATTCTTGGGTCTGTGTCTCTCAGCATGAGAGCCAGGAGAAGGGAAATCTGTAATGGGAAAGATATAGAGAATGGGAAAAGGCTCATAACAGCTGCCGTGTTACTTTCACTCCATTCCCCAGAGCAGTGGCAGAAAGAGCTTTACACCTGTGTAAGATAAAAAAAGAGGTAGGGGTTCAGACAGATGATCATGGGGAAGAAAATGATTGTGGCAGGCTTTGGGAAGGAAGAGAGGAGAGCTGGGGAAGAAATGAGGACAAGAGCAAGGGCATAGGTGGCAGGTAATGTAGGCAAGGAAAGATATTTCCTTCTCAAAACTTCCTACATGCCCCGGCCACTGGGTAAGGCTGGGGCTGTGGCACAGCAACCCAGCTCCCCCGGCTGCTGAGGAGGGCTGGGACTGGGACCACTGTGTGGCAGCCCCAGCCCTCCAGGTGGCTAGCAAGGATTGAGCTGGTGTTGGATGAGGCTTGGCTCCATGAGGGGAGAGGGAGGAGGGAGGTTGCAGAAAGGGCCGGGGGGGAGGGGTCTTGCCTTCCCCAGCTGTGCCTTCACCTACTGCCCATGAGCAAGGGGTTAGACAAAAAGAAAAAGGGATCAGTATGAAAAAAATATGAGAGAAAGGAAAGAAGAAAGTCAAAAATTGAAGAGGAAGGAAAGAGTAGGCAAATAGGTGAAAAAAAGAGGAGATAAAAGGGTTGCATTGATAATTTTGTTAGGCATTTAGATAACTAGGTTATGCTTAGAGAGAGAACAAATAAACAAGAAAGGATGCACAATACTGAGGCTAGTTAGTATTCACAAATGCATTCATTTTTAATATTATATTGCATTTCCCTATCACACACCTATAGATCTCTGTTTTGTACAAAGGACTGGGATGGTTAGATTGTAGATGTATGAAGGCTGTCAAATGCTTTTTTCTCAGGGGGCCCTTTAAACTCCTAAATTCACACAGTCAGGTATGTATTAGGCACACGGAACTTTTTAACTTTTATAGAGTAAGAAGAACATTATCATCTATTTTAATGTTTTTTATTAAACTTTGAAAGTTTTTTTTCTTTTGTTTAATGAGAACAATATTCACAGTGCTGGAGAACACTTGCAGTAAACAACTTCTGTGGTTATTGAATGCCTTGGCAACACTTCATTTTTTTAAATCATCCACAAAAACTTTAAATAGTTGTACAAACCTCCATCATGAACATTGTTCCTTAATTATTTTTTCCTGAAGTGCTGAATTGGATTGGAAACACTGATATGTCTGTTTTCTTCATCATGCATTGCCATTTTAAAATTTGTTTTTTTAGAATCTTCCAATCATAGGAGGGTTACATTCTGGAATATTTTATAGCATGAAAATGTGGTTTCCAGGAAATGCTGAGTGCCAATAAACATAGGTAATGCAGATTTGCTTTTGGACAATTAACTTCCACAAGCTTCTTATTCCCTCTGGGATATAGTTTAAAAAACACCTGCCAGGAATTGTAGAGAAAGGAGTCGGCTTGACAAAGCCCTGGCTGGGATGATTTGGTTGGGATTGGTCCTGCTTTGGGCAGGGGGTTGGACTTGATGGCCTCCTGAGGTCTCTTCCAGCCCTATGAGTCTATGGTTCTGTGAATGAAAGGATGATGGGCATGCCTAGCAACAGGGCATTCCTATATTTCTCCTACAGGCTTGTTTTCAATGGATGGCCTGATACAGGACTTTGACTTCCTATTGTTTTACAAGGAGGGCTGTGGTAATGTTTTGACAAGTTGCCTTGTTTTAACTGTTAAAAATGAGCTGAATTTGGAAATTGAGCACTTAGGGGAGAAAAGTTAATTTTTAAGAGCCCTTATTAGGAACTATAAAAGAGGAAAGAGACATTTTAACATAGAGTTTGAATGGTATTTGGGAATTGCAAGATTGTAAAAAAGGGTCCTAATGTTATAGCACACGTGGTAGCCTAAAGCCCACAGCTTTCTAATAATTGTAATCTGCTACACCCCCCAGTGTAACAGATATAATTATGTTAACAGCTTTCCTACTCAGACACCATACATTCCCATTATGAAGCCAGCTTCATTTAATTAGCATCATGTAGTAAATTAGCAGTTATAAGGACTGCTGGGTACAAGGGGATCTACATTTTCTCACCATCTACTTAATCCTCAGTGTTGAGATTACTGCTCACTGAATTTTGAAGACAAAAAATGCTGACACCCTTTTTAGATGTTGTTATTCTTTCTGCGTATGCATTTGGAACAAACAATCCTGTACATCTGCCCAGGAGTTAGGATCATTATATTGTCCATTTCTGGTTGGAATGATGAAGGGATGTGGAGGGATCATGCATATTGGTGTTGTTATTTTTTCTTACAAAGCATCAGTATCTGAGTGAGTGCTTTTTTTCCACACAAAAGCAATAATTAACATTCCAGGGTAAAAGATCAGCACTAGTGAAAAAGAGAGCCCAGACTGAGAAAAGTAATTCATTTTAAAGAGCAGTACCCAAATCCTCTGAGCATTTCAGTGAGAAGACATTTTTGCATAAAGTCCTCAGTGGCATGTATAAAACCAAATTGCATTATTACTAATCCCATTAGTTTGCTGCTAGAGAGCAGCTATTATGACACAAAATTCTCTTTTGTAATAACACATTTACCATTTTAGCTCCACTAGTAATATGTAAGAATTCTTTTCTGCACTCTTGGAAAAATGTTTAAAAATGCTATTTAAGTGTTTTACCTATAAACAATGTAATAATTTCCTCACAATAGAATTATATTTAAAAGCCACAGAAGCTGCTTGAAGTGGGAAGAACTCTCCATTAGTGCCATTGCCTCTCTGCTTGGATGATACATTGGCATCTATTCTCAAATATCATAGTAAAAACAGAAGCATATGCTGTAGTTCTTTTTTGGGAGTGAATTCAAATATTTACAGTCTTCACTAGGCATAGTAGGCCACATCCCAGTCTCACTAAAGTCAATACAAGTTTAATCATTGACATGGGGGGGAGGGTCCAGTGTATAGACCTATGTGCTTTAGATCACTGGACTTAGTATGAATTAATTTCCAGTGACTGCAGAGAATGTGCCAAATTTATTGTCCGTGGTCAGAAAGAATATTCTGAAGGAAAACACTGAAAAAGGATAACGTTCACAGTTTTTCTTAATATTTTAACATCAGTTCCACTAATGAATCTAGCCAAGATTCTATCATGTTTTTTGAATATATATAAACAGTTGTGGGAGTGTAGTGGCGTTCCAAGATTTCAGTGTGGTAAGCACAGCAGACCGGAGCTTTACAAAGAGCTACTGCTGCTTATGCTGCTTGAATAATAAAACTTCAAGCGAATACAGTGTCTTCCAGAAAGCAAAAGCCCATATGCCAAAAGGAATTCTATCTAAAATGTCTGATGGTAGTCAAACTTCTCAGATATAGAAGAATATTGTAATTCACAGATGACATTGATTGCATAACAATTGAACTCCTATTAACATCTGTAGTTAACTCCTATTAACATCTGAAGAAGTGGGTTGTACTCATGAAAGCTCATGATACATTCTACATTTTTTGTTCAGCTCTAAGGTGCTGCAGGGCTATTCACTGTTTTAAAGTTTTTATCTGAAGTTCAGAAAACAGTCCTGATATAAAATATGTAGATCATGGATTTATTATGTTTAGTCTTGACCTTCACTGCCTGTCCAGGAGGAAATTAAGAACCCTCTGTACTTTCTGTAAAGAAAAGGGGAATTCCCCACTCTGACACTTTTGGAATAGAGAGTTGTGACTCTCTTAGGCTATGTGTGAGGAATTACCAGTGGAGGATGACTATCATACCACATTATTCAGTACTATAATTTATAAAACATCAGTAGTGTTTGTATATTGAAAGATGCTCTCATGGAATAAGCCTGATTCTAACCCTTGTCAATCAAGGCCAATCTGCCTGGAAATTCTCACTCATGAAGCCAGAATGCGATGGTATAAATATTTTGGAAAGTATGGGGAAAATCAAACAAGGTGTTTGGATGATAAGTGAGATGAAGTAATTCCAAAATGCTTTGCCCTAGAAACCCTGTTTTGGCTTTAATATTTGTCTTGGTGAAGATACTCCTTGGGGGATTAAGGTGGTGAGTTCTTGATGGATTTTATTTTTAAGAGTGGTTTATGTGTTCTCAACATCACATATCATTTCGTGTGAACTCCCTAAGCCCCATGCCAACCAGATGTGAGCTTCTGAGATTGCATAAGAATACCATGTACACCCTGCATGGTGCAGTTGCTCTGTTGTGGGCTTTTGGAAGCTGAAAAGCTAGAAGATTTTATGAACATCATATGCTGCATATAAGCCGTTATAGAAGCTGAGGGGTAGTTGAGCTGCTTCTCTCTCCCCATTAATTCTGTGGTCTCAGTCAATGGGGCAAACATGTAGTAGGTTGTCATAAGTCTGCTTAATGGGGATATTTTTAATTTATCATTGCCAAGCAATTAAAAGGTGTTTATCCCAGAATTAAATGAGTATTTAATTCCAAGCTCTAGTTAATAAAAAAGTTATTGAATAAAGATTAGGGTGTGCACTTTATTTTACCAGATTGCTCCAGCCAACAGAGGTATTTGAAAATGTGCCAAGTGAGCTCCTCAATAACCTAACAGAATCTTGTGTATGCAAAGCAAAATAACCCAGCACCTACAATGGATCAAGGTAGCTTGGCAAAGAGCAGCAAATGTTGGTGCATCAATCAAGAAAAGGAATAGTCCTGATCAGTCTACCTGAGGTCTGCATGCTATGGACGTTGCATACTGCTTTCTTAGGTAGGAATAGAGCATATATTTCATTAGTTCTGAATAGATAGCACATATGCTATACAGTAAACATATACTGCACAGCAAAAGGTAATCAGTGCTCCTTCCCTGACTACACAGGTGATTTTCCCAGTCATATTGTCCAACTGCCTTCCAGCTTTACATACCTCCCACTGCTTTTTACTCAGCCAACTCCTTCTCTTCCTCTAGCAGAATCAGCCCTGTCAAAGTGGATATTTTTTGCAAAATGAAAGTCTGCTTATTGGGAGTGGCTGATGCATGGCTGATGCAAATTTTGGGTGGCATTTACGTCCATTCTTGCATCTCTGACAGGTGGAAATCATATTGTAGTTCAGGCCAGTGAAGACATCTCAAAATCTGGACCAATTTATGTCGCCCTTCCAAGTTAATAAATATGCATGTAAATATGTCACTGAGCTATCCCTTAAAAAGAGGCCCCAAACCAGCTGACAAAGGAAAATATTACACTATAATTGAGATTATAAAAAGCAGAAACATCATAAAGCCAAAAAGCAAAATTAAGGTTACACTTCAGACTTAAAACAAAGAATGAAAAATAAAGCTTAAATATTAAAGTCTTTAACATTAAACTATTAACAATTGGAAACAAGACTGAAACATTTCCATATGGCACGGAGGCTCCACAGAACAGCCTTAATGCTCTGCATTGGTAACCTGGTTGGATAATTATGGATAGAGATCTGTTCACATTTCCCATTGTTCCTTCAGTTAAAATAAACTCTCATATGTTCCTGTGGTGAGTCAGCAATCAGAAATACAATAATTTACCCGATATGAGTTTACAGCTAGCCAACACTGCACATTAACATGGGATGAAAGGCGACAGCTTGAACTGGTACTTAAAGAGGTACTTCAGTATATTTCTGTTTTTTCCAAACTTACTGTTTGGGACAGGTTTGGCTCCAGCTCCAATATGTTTTTTTCAAAACATTCTGGAAAATGTTTAAATCTGGAAAAATGGTTTGGAAAGCTAGAGAAAATAGGTTTTCAGGGAGTTAACTAGGAAGAAGTCAGTAAATATGATGAAAACCAACATGGGGGCCAAACTATGTCCTTAAATGGAAAGATATGCACAGCAAGGATAATTCTGCAAGGATCTTTTTATTCAAGTTTTTTTTCGCCCATTGTACAGTAGCAGGGACCAGCCCTCCCTCCAGTGAGTGAAGCTTTAGAGATCCCTCTCAAGAACTCACACTCTTGGGTGTCCTCTGGAAGCCAGGATATACTTATTGAAATGAGTAGAAACAAGTCAAAAAAATTATTACCCATTATTGTCTATACGATTAGGGAGTTTGAAAATTCTAAGAAGGTGTTGAGTAATTAGTGGAGGAAAAACAACTAGTGGGTTAATCTAAATCAGTGTTTCTCAAAGAGATCTGCAGATCCACTCTGAGAAACCTACTAACTGGCCACACCGGGTTGTTTACTTAACAGCTCTGCAGCCACTGAGCCTTGCAGCTCCCATTGGCTCTGGTTTGCCATTTGCAGCCTTTGGCTTTAGCTGCAAATGGTGAATTAGAGCCAATGGGAGCCACGAGGCTCCGTGGCTGCGGAGCTGGTAAATAAACAAACTGGCCAGTTAGCAGGTTTCTCAGAGTGGATCTACAGACCATTTTGAGAATCACGGCTCTAAATATATAAACAACACAGTTCTGGTATGATGGCCTACATGATGTTAAAATAAATATTCTATGATAATGTTAGTAAAGCAGTGATTGATAACATTTTAGTTATGCTTGAAAATAGTGCTCGGTAAATATTCTTGCCTCCAGGAGTTTATTACAACTTACCCTTTTATATAAGTTTCAAAGTAAAACTTGACATACCAGATGTTTACTTGATCCACATTTTAAAAATGTAAAAGCAAATGTACACATCTGAGTGCAGCTTTTTTTCATTCAAAAATCATATAGAAGCCAAAAGCAAATATAAAATGTCTAAATGCTTGGACATCTTGTAAAAAAAATGGTCTGACAGGGCCAAGAAGTATACTTTTGAAACTTACTCACTGTACTTGTGTAATATATTGTTAATCAAGTTTCACATGAATGTAAAATTAAATACTGTAACTACACGCTCTGTTACATAATTGCAAATCCTAACTTTCACTTAATTGCATGTCTTAATTATGTGATTTCATGTACAGTACTTAACTAATTAGATAATTAGAATATGTAATTAGAATTGCTAGGTATCTATTAAATATATTCATGAAATTTTATTTTAAACACTAAAACTTTTTAATTAGGACAACCTACAATAAATACACACATGAAAAACATTTTAATAACTAAGGTATAGGAAGTACTATCTGGTCTACAGCTGCAATAAATATGTCTCAGTGTCGGTTTTTGCAGGATTGGGCCCTTATAATGCTTGCTCCTCCTCTCCCATTAGTTTGGTGTAACTCCAATGAATTAATTTAATTGATTTACCTCAGCAAATGTTGTGTTAGAGCATATTAAGGCATACAACTTTTTAAAGAGATAAGTGAACAAGATATTAAAGTTCATAACATAATCACAGTTGAAATGGGGAAAAAATATTTGAAAGACAGGAAAAGAAAAACAACATAGGAACATAGAAATCAGACAACTGTTTAGTTTTCTTAAGAAATGGGGTACATAGTGAGCACAGGCATAGAAGCTCATATAATAGCATCACCCCATATACTCTGTTTGGTTTCCAGTCATTCCAGAAGGCTACACAGACAAAAAAAAGGCAAAGAGATTTCATAGACTTGTCAAGAATTGCTTTTTAGTCAGTGAGGAACATCTTTTTTTCTTTGTTTGGTTTTGCTTTTTTATTCAGTGAGGAGCAGAGTTTCCAGGCCCCTGCACAAGGTATGTGTGTGGGGGGGGGGGGGGGGGAGAGCTTCACACTACCGGAAGAGGAAGGGCTTTGGATGGAAGGGGCAGGGTGGGAGGCAGCCAGCCCTTAGAGCAGCCAAGAGGCAGTGATTTAAAGGATCCAGGGCTCTGGCTGGCACTGGTTCTGCAGTACTGGCAGTAGTAGCCGGGAGCCCCAGACCCTTTTGAATCTTAATGGTTCTCTTTGTCCCTTCTCTCCCCACATTGGCAGGTCTGCACAAGAGTTACTGTATTGCAGTAAAGTATATTACCACGAGTCATTTATTTCTAAAGTTTAAGAAAAGAGTCTACCAGAACAAGTGAGATGGGGTGTTAAGGCTATGCTGGTTTTACCATCACTTCAGGTATTGTGGGGAATCTAAGCTTTTCATTCCTGTAACAGAACTGGGGGCCGTGATCTGTCTCATTGTACTTTATCCAAGTGTCAAGCATCAATTCAGACAGCCAAAGACTGAAAATGTCATAAATTATACAAAAGAAAATTATTGTGAATATTCTACACAACATAACATTGGATGGAACTTTGTGCATTGCTGATATCTGTCATGTGTAGTAGAATGTACAGAGGACCAGAAAAAGAGTCGATGTACCACTTAGGCCCTTAAAATAGAGTTTAAGTAGTATTAAGTGATGCACAGGCATTTTGCTGATCCTCAGCTTACTGAATCTGTAAAATGCTCTATCCATTACTTAAGGTCTTAGGGAGAAATTCACAACACATGCATAAGAACAGACTATTTGGGCATTAAGTGAGTGAAGGGTATATGTGTGGGGAAGGGGTGCTGAAGAAGAAGGCAGGAGAGGATGGGGAGCTAACATATATCCCTTAAGCCATGGAGCCACTCCATGGGGATGTAGAGGAGTTCCCCATGCAGCTTCCACTATTATCTGCCCTGTATATTTATGTCTAGCCCTCCATCTTTTTAAAATAAGTACCTATGCCAAGAAAATTGGTTTCAACTGTTCCAACCTAAAGGCCTAATCTTGTTTATGACATCAAAATTGATAGCTGTGGAAATGCTTATGTCACAATCCAAGGCTAATGACTTCAGGTGGGAATAAAAGTTGTCATGGCAGATGCATTCAAACAAATGTCCTGTTTTCAAACAAACAGCATTCTTAACAAAAGTACAAGAAAAAGAAAGACACAAAATATGATAAACTGTGCAGGGAGTTTGTTGCATGCATATCATTTCAATTAACATAAAAGTATATATCTTTCAGTTTTGCGGTAAAAATGTAATATTCAGACACTATTCCAAGAGGATAAAGGAACAATTTGATGAAATCTCTAGAGACCAATGTAGAGGAAAGAACCAGTCCTAACAAGCAGCTGACACAGCAAAGCATCATGAAGATATATATGCTATAGCCTGTAGCAAGCTGGACATAAATGCTGTCATAAGGGCCCTAGATGCTACAGGTTTCTGCTATTCTTGTTTGGCATCTTTGTTTACTTAAAAAAAAGTTTAAAAATGGAATTAAACATGTAATAAATAGAACAAGTGTGACAGCTTCTTCTATATTCTTTATTTTAACATTAAATTTAAATTATTTTGCACTGTTACTTACATTTTCCATTTTCAATATGGCAATAGATTTCATATTGAAAATATATAGTGATAATGGAGACAATATCAAGAGGAAGATGGGTCAGTTGGGGCATATCCACGCAGCAGGGCAAAAGTCAAATTAAGCTACACAACTTCAGCTACTTCAATTGCGTAGTTGAAGTCGAAATAGCTTAATTTGGCTTTTGACACTGTCTACTCATCATAAAATGAGGGTTACAGGACTCTGAATAAAAAGTCCTCCAACTCACCATTATTTCAAAATAATGGCTTGCAGTGTAGACCTACTCTTTGTTATTTCAGAATGACAACAGTTATTCTGAAATAACACTGCTGAGTAGACATAGCTTTAGAGATCTGGGAATGGGAAGGTATGGTGGGTAATCTGGAATTTTGGGTTAACCACATTAGCTATATGTTTCTAGTTTCTACTAAAGTTATCAACTATCCAACAGGTAACATTGCCACCCAAGTTGTTCCTTTTAAATTTGAGTTTAACAACCCACTGATATGAATGGGAAAGGTCAGAGCTATTTTTTTAGGCTCTTTGTAAACTGAGGAAAATATCAATTTACTGGTTACACAGCTTTAACCTTATAAAAATGCTGGACTGTAAAATGTAGGAATATTTTGAATTTATATTATAGCTTTTATTCCAGAACCCAGTCCTTCCATGGGGTGGATTCAATTGCTCATTCAATGGCAGAGGAATTGAGAAGACATCAGGATTAGAAAATAAATTGTCAGCATCATTTGTTATATCCAGTATTCATTCTACAAGATTAGAGGATGATGACAGGAGTTGCTATTATCATTATTTCCAACTTTTGTTGTAAGCAAGAATTAGTGGTGGCAATAAATGTGCAAGTGATGATCACAGATGTTCCCTATATCCTCTTCCTTTAACCATACAAATGATCTGCAATAGTTATTTTCCCCACAGAATTGCTTGGGAATTGAACCATTTTGCCCCAGAAATTAACCCTGAAGGGCTATATAACTGAAAGGTCACGCTTGCTCTAGTTACTTATTAGCATAGAAAAAGAGAGCCAAAGAACAAAACTTCAATCTGCAAATAAAATATGGATGAATAAAGCAATAAAGCTATAAGAAAGCTACATCTCCTCCATAGGGTACAAACCAAGGGCCAAGCGTGCTAAAGTTTTATGTTAATACAAAATTGGCTCCAGCAAACTATTCTCTTTTATAGCTGAACAAATTGATGCCAACTTATTTAAGTGGTCTAGCACCATCAAAACAAGTACAAAACTATTCAGAAAACATCTGCTCTGAGGGAAGCCTGTAATCATTAAAAATGTATTTACCATTGGATAATTAGTAGAAGCAGAATTAGCTCTAACTTACTGACAAAGACCCAATTTCATTATCGTGGGTAATAAAATTGGATTTCATGAATATGTCTTATATTTTCTTATAATGTGTGAATAGCTGTGCTATCATGTACTGCTGTAGTATAAATGAAAAATCAAATTCTAATAGGTCAGGCCCAAAATATTGAAAAAGTGAATAGTCTAAGCACAGTCTGTTAAAAAAGACTCAGAAGAGTAAGCAGGCTATGTTCTTTGGATTATTCATAGCCTTCTCCACATATGACTAGCATCCATAAAAATGATGATCATACAAAGGTGAATAATGAAAGTTAAGTTTTTGTTCATACAAGACCCATGAAAGCATCACCGAGATTATCACTCTCCAGACTATCTTCCCATGCCTACAATTCGTGCACTGAGAAAAATGGTGATGTAAATGTCTCTTTCTTAACTAATAAGAGAGCACCATAATACAACCATAGTTCTTAAATGCTGATCTCAAACAGTCTTCAGAAAAACGGCAGCATTTAAATATGACATGTAAATATGACATCACTGGCAGGTTTCCTCACATTTGTGAGTACATACTGTAACTGCCCCCAGTGCAGTATCACTATGCTGCGGTACAGCAGTCTCTTCTAGGGCTCTGTAGAACCCTTCCCCCCGCTTATTGAATCTAACCATTAAGCCTTGCTGCCCTGAAAGGAATGTCTGCCTTTACTGACTGGCCACCAGGCTGTACTGCCACATTTTATAGTCAGGACCTAACTGGCTGCTATGCAGTTTTTTCCCTTTCTTTTCACTATATGTGAATCAGCACATGGGATGGAGACTACCCACCCCATGATATAATGTATAAACAAGATAAAGCATAATACAGATTCTACTGACAATCCCCTTGTCACCCTACTACTTCATCTGTATCCATTTACCTTTTTTCTTTGGCCATCAGCAATACTACTAAGCCAATTTATTATCCAATTTATAATGTTACCATCAATAATATACTCATTCACAAAGCTAACATACAGTGTTGTTATTGTGATGTACTTTACATGCTAGTCTTATCAAAACCATTTTTGAGGTTCAATTAGCTAATGTACTCCTTTTGTTCTTCAGATAACACTGCCACTATGTTAAAAAGTTAATCAGATTTAGTGGTATTGTGTGCGGACAGTTTTGGCTAATAACCAATCTGTTCAAATATTGTTCTGTTTTCTCCCTAATCAAAAACACCAAAAAATTTCCTCACATTATTTTACTTACTTGCAGGGCTGTAGTGGCTCTGCCCTTCAGTGCTTGGGCCAGATCCTCAGCCAGTATAAATTAGTATAGCCCTACTGAAGACAATGGAGCACCTCCCTTTCACCAGCTGAGAATCTAGCCCCTTTTTCTTAAATATGGATGAGTTACAGATATTTTCAGCCGTTACATACATGTCTGGCAAGAAATGAAAAGCTAGCTATGAGCTAATTGTAGAACCTCTCATTTGAAAACCATTTAACTTTGAAGGGTTTGAAGTACAGACCTGGAGGCAGTTCTGCTCTTCATTTGTATTCTGCCATTCCCTTTAGAATTCTGGAGAACAGTTTGCCAAATCTAAAAAGCCTACACCACTACTTTCTATTTTATGACCCTTAGTTATGGATGATCTTCATTGTCAGCTCCTAGAAAAGTTCTCTCTTTTTTGGTCATGAAGAAGGGTCCTAATCCTATAAAAAATTAATTGGCTCATGGTAATCATTTCTCCAGATTCTAGCCAATCATTCAGCAAAGAGCTGCCAGCAATATTCTTCAGTCCAAATCATATTTTTTGTTCCTGGAGAGGAGCTCATAATTAATCTCTTTGTTTTAACAAATTCTGAGATATTTGAAAGCATTACTTTTGCCTATGACTCAGTGAATTTTTGTTAGCATCTAAAAATAAGTCTGCATGAAAGGGCCAAAACTATTCTAGAGTTTCTTTTAATGTCTTTATTAGGCACAATAAAAATGTCCAAATAAACACAAGTATTAAATACAAATGTTTCATTATGCCTTGGATCTAGCTTAATATGGTATCTTTGCTAATAGACTAATAACAGTTCCCTCTCTTAACAGCTCATCTCAACACTTTTCAGGAAAAGAAAAAGAAAGGAAGAAAAACAGAACACCACAGCAGTAGAAATTACTTAGGTGAGATTGGATTTTTAGGCTTTCCTGGTTGTATGTTCTGCAGCCAAAAAGAGCATTTTACACTTTTTGTAAATTCAGATTGTCCTCAGTCATAGAATATTAATGCCCATAACAATTTCTTCCAGATAAAACATGGTATTTTTTAGACTTTTACTATGTTTATCATAATCTCTCAATAAATTCTTATTTTGAGTCATATGCAGAATATTCCATCCAAAGTTTCATGTTCTCACTATATTCAGTGGAAATACATCCATAAATGTTACTGCTTTGAGACCAGGCTACAAAATCAGGCCCGTAAAGTATTTTGTATTTTACATACTATACCTAATGCAGCAGTTCTCACACTGTAGGTTGGGACCTCAAAATGGGTTCAGTTCCATTTTAATGGGGTCGCCAAGGCTGACAGATTTCCTGGGACCCACGCTCAGGCTCCATTGCTGGGGCCAAAGCACGAGCTCTCTTCACCATTAGTGGTGGGGCTCAAAGATACAGGTCCCCTGCCTGGGCCTGAAGCCCTTGGGTTTTGACTTTGACCCCACTACTGTCCAGACAGTGGGGCACAGGGATTTTTCTTGCTTTTCCATCCTCAGGACACTGGGCTTCAGGCTTTGACTTTGATCTTCCCATCCTCAGGACAGTGCGGTTCCAATGGGCTCAGGTTTCAGTCTCCTTTCCTGGGTCATGTAATAATTCTTGTTGTCAGAAGAAAGTCATGATGCAATGAAGTTTGAGACCCCCTGACCTAGTGTTCTGGCTAGTGTGCTTGAACTCATAGGTTCTGGCCCATGGGTTGAGAGGAAGGTGGTTCAAGTAAAGGAGCCATTGTCATTTACTGTTCTTTCTCTGGTGTAGCTATATCACCTCCAGGGATAAGAAGCATTCTTCAGGCTTATGGCAGCTGAAGCCCATGCTGAGGAGCCAGCTCTGGTTCACATAATTTTGTAGAAAGCAAACGTTAATGAAAATCAAATCTTCCCTATTAAGAGACTTGGAAGCATTTGCTGCATGCTTCAAGAACATCATTGCCTAGCCAAAAGAGCTGTTGAACTAAAGCATGGTTTCTGTCTCACAGTGCAGATAGACTCTAGTTTTCACAGCAAGTAATGATTTGTTCTACCACTGTGGAGATGAAAATCTTGACACATTGGGAAGGCACTTTTAGATTCCAAATGATCAGCCAAGAAATACAGACTTGCTGAGCTGGGAGCGAGCCAGGAATGATTAGGCACACAGTTAGGATGGGGCTACTAGAGAAGCATCAATGACAAGAATAGCAGTGGATTCTCTGATAAACCAGAATTGGAAACAGTGTAATAAAAGCATTCCCTAATGTTGTTTGGAAGCAGGATGTTTCCTCCCTGTACCAGATATTAGAAGCCCCAAATCTGTCTTCCCAAGCCTCTTAATCTTCCTATGATGGGGGAGTCAGTTGATTCTCAGCAATGGAACTGGGCCAGAGTCAACTCTGGACTACAAAATTTTGTAAAAAGGAGATGTTAATAACAATCAAGGTTGGAGGTTGATGGTAACCATCTACCAAAAGGAACAGACTAAAAAGGGAGTTTGACTTGCACTGACTGAGTTATTGCTGGTGAATTCCTAGATATGTTACTGAATGAAGTTGTGGCCTAGATAAACCACTTTCCCGGTATCTTGGTTTTTTTCCTCCAGTAGTGCCAGGGACACTTTGGCCTATTGCACAGAGACTAGCTTTCATTGTAATTCATTTCATTCAAATTAATCATTTCAACCGGCTCACCTATTGAAAGGGTCTTTCCCAGCAAAGCTTGGGATCTCTCCCACCAGGGATAAGTCAAGTTGGACTCTGTCTCCAAATTGAAAAGAAAACCTTCACAGGTCTCATAGGCATTTTCCTCCTACAGGGTGGATTTCTCCATGGAACCAATGAGGAAGACACAGAATGGCTGAACAAGGGAGTGGAGTAGATGAAAACCAGTTCAGCTGCAGTGATCCCCTTTGAAG
Source organism: Rafetus swinhoei (assembly GCA_019425775.1). Taxonomy (NCBI): domain Eukaryota; kingdom Metazoa; phylum Chordata; order Testudines; family Trionychidae; genus Rafetus; species Rafetus swinhoei. Next base: position 66,798,542 of record CM033427.1, read on the forward strand.
GAGGCTTATTTCAAACAGGCACTGATGCCTTTGTTCTTTCTCTGTATTTTGATGGTAAGAAGGCATCTATGAATCATTTCTTATCCTCTGAAGCCAGGGCTGTCACTTTACTTCCCCAGTTGCTCAGACATGTTATTCTTTTCAACAGCTTCAGCACATTTGCAAGATTTCCATAGCACATATTAAAGAACATCTTTCATTTGGCGGAATGAAGCCGGATATTGCAAAGGCACTCATTAGCCTCAGGGTTTCTATTTCTGCCAGCCTGATGTACCTCCATGGGAATCCAGTTTGAAGCCTGCCCAGCAAAAAGCATCCCACTCCCACAGTGCCCACTTCCCATCTGCCAGTGCATTCATTCTACACTGTGCATGCTTATAGCAGTAAATTTGTTTTTCTTCCCATTATACAGCAGTGCTTTATCCCTCAAGAGAGATTTGGTGTCTTTTCTTCAGCTCTTCCATAAGAATTGTGACCCTTCCCCCCCTTTGAGAACTATATGTTGAGAATTTCTGATTAAAGCAATTTGTAATTTGTAAGCAATTAATAATTTTAAAGGACAGTTATCTGCAGCCATATACTATACCAACATTACAACAAAACAAGTGCAGTTTCATCTTCACTGCACATCTAGAGACCCTGGAATGAGATGTTGTGATCCCCTACTCCTCATCTACTTCTGGGCCACAAAGTCCTTCCGTCACCTCATACACATTATTCCAATTAGGCACACATGCACTCTTCCCCCATTTGTTCAATATATAACCATGAAACCTGCCAGTGTCCATGCACGTAAATATATGATCAGATTTTTAGAAAGAGTGGGTGCGTAGCCTCTGCAAATTCATTCCTAGAATTATGTGTGGATATTAATAAGCTTATCTACCAATTTGGGTGCAAGGTGCTTGGGTTTTGAATGTGTAGCAGTAGGCAGTGCAGTCTCATGTGTAGAGTTGTGGACTGCGAGTCACAATATTTCATTTCTATTCCTAGCTGCAATCGACTAAATGTGAGCCTTTGACCTCTTTGTGTTTCTGTATAAATGGAGTAAAATGCATTGATATGTGTTGTGAAAAGCTCTATAATTCCTACAGATTAATCACAGTAATCATCAGCCAGCCAGAAATCAGAATTTAGGAATATCCCTACAGATAATGCTGTCCCTGAACCACAGGGAATTGTTGAAACCCAACATAGCACAAGCTCAGGATGATGCTTCCAATTTATGCTGCCACAGGAAGTTAAAACCAATCCTAGGATTTGAACTTGGAGTCTCTACCGAAGCTCTGGGATATAAATGACAGCTGGATCTAGAACTTTTTGAAACAGTCAGATGAACGTGTTAGAAAACCTTAGGATACAAAAATACAACAGTCAAGTTCAGATTACTTCTACTACTACAGCAAGAGAGTGCAGACCAGACCTGAGATGCCTGCAGGTATTTTAGCCTTCTGAAATATAATTATAATCAGCTGAAACTCTCTCTCAATATTCACCAGTTATGAAAGAAAACAGAACTATGATGGGCATAGAATCATAGAATACTAGGACTGGAAGGGACCTCGAGAGGTCATCGAATCCAGACCCCTGCCCCCATGGCAGGACCAAATACTGTCTAGACCATTCCTGATAGACATTTATCTAACCTACTCTTAAATATCTCCAGAGATGGGGATTCCACAACCTCCCTCGGCAATTTATTGCAGTGTTTGACTACCCTGACAGTTAGGAACTTTTTCCTAATGTCCAACCTAAACCCCCCTTGCTGCAGTTTAAGCCCATTGCTTCTTGTTCTATCCTCAGAGGCCAAGATGAACAAGTTTCTCCCTCCTCCTTATGACACCCTTTTAGATACCTGAAAACGGCTATCATGTCCCCCCTCAGTCTTCTCTTTTCTAAACTAAACAAACCCAATTCTTTCAGCCTTCCTTCATAGGTCATGTACTCTAGACCTTTAATCATTCTTGTTGCTCTTCTCTGGACCTTCTCCAATTTCTCCACATCTTTCTTGAAATGCCGTGCCCAGAACTGGACACAATACTCCAACTGAGGCCTAACCAGCGCAGAGTAGAGCAGAAGAATGACTTCTCGTGTCTTGCTGACAACACACCTGTTAATGCATCCCAGAATCATGTTTGCTTTTTTTGCAACAGCATCACACTGCTGACTCATATTCAGCTTGTGGTCCACTATAACCCCTAGATCCTTTTCTGCCGTACTCCTTCCTAGACAGTCGCTTCCCATTCTGTATGTGTGAAACTGATTGTTCCTTCCTAAGTGCAGCACTTTACATTTGTCTTTATTAAACTTCATCCTGTTTACCTCAGACCATTTCTCCAATTTGTCCAGATCATTTCGAATTATGACCCTATCCTCCAGAGCAGTCGCAAACCCTCCCAGCTTGGTATCATCTGCAAACTTAATAAGATTGAGACCGTTATATGAATGCATATGAGAGGAAGAATGAGAACTGATTTGTCAGCATAAAGTTTAGGCAGAATCCTAGTCCCTATGTTTCAGAGGAAGCAAGAGAGCCAGAAAATGGTTGACTGATTGAGTCTGTAATACTTATAAAAGAGCAGAGTAGCAAGTGTACAGAGGTCATATGTAGAGGAGCTCCCAGTGTTTACCTGGGGAAAATACAGTCAGGGATACCTTTTACTAAAATGTGTGTCTATATGGCACAGCTGGGCCCTGTTACTTTGTAGGAATTTGAAATTTAGATACAACTGTTTTCCTGTATTAATAATCAAGCCATAGGTTGGTACAAAGAACTCAGAAAGTGACAAATTAAAATTAAACTTGTAAAGAGTTAATAAATTCTTGAGGGGAATTAAAATAATTAAAAGAATAGCAATAGGGCTTACGAGAGGGGTAACTATTACTGTACAAGAACAGGAAGAAATAAGGACTCTTAGAACACAGATTATTCTTGAATAGTAGCCATAAGGAAACTGAGAAGAACAATTACATTGTGCCTCCAGAAAGCATTATTGCAATTGCTTCCTAACAGGTGAATAGAAAACTTCAAACCGTAGGACTGGTAAAAGGTTGGCAAGTCTGCCTAAGCAACCAGCTCAGTAATTCTACACACCGAACAGGCATTCCTATTACACTATATATATAAAAAAGGCATTTATGTACTTTGTTTCTATACCTATTGATTAGGTGAATATTTTGAGTCATATCATGTATCTTGCTAATTATCTCATTTCTCCTAAATTTGCTTCTAGGAAGGACAGACAAGCAACAATCATTTTCTGTTGGCCTCATTTAATCAAAGGCCTGAGGGGTGAGGGCCTTTGGGATTGATGCACTCAGTTATCAGCTACCAGAACAGTTGCTTACAAATGTTAACAATTAAGTATAGATTAGTCCTGAGTCTGCTCTAAATTACACCTTGGCCTAAATGAGCCCCCTAACTGGCCCCAGAATTAAGGAGCTACAATGTGTTCTAAAAACACCGTTGTTCCTCCCATTCCATCTTGGGTTCTTCTCCAAATACAATTTAGTTGAATGCAAGATTTGAAGCCTAAATCTTTGCTAAGAGGGGAGTCATCATCATAATCAGAGGGGTAGCCGTGTTAGTCTGAATCTGCAAAAGTGACAAGGAGTCCTGTGGCACCTTATAGAGTAACAGATTTATTGGAGCATAAGCTTTTGTGGGCAAAGACCCACTTCGTCAGACGCATGTAGTGGAAATTCTAGAGGTAGGTATAAATATACAGGCATAAGAAAAGAGTTCCAATCAAGAGTAAGGCTCAAGATAACGAGGTCAATTCAGTCAGGGAGGATGAGGCCCACTTCTAGCAACTGATGTGGAGGTGTGAACACTGAGAGGAGAAACTGCTTTTGTACTTGGCTAGCCATTCACAGTCTTTGTTTAATCCTAAACTGATGGTGTCAAATTTGCAGATGAACTATAGCTCAGCAGTTTCTCTTTGAAGTCTGTTCTTGAAGTTTTTTTGTTGCAGGATGGCTACCTTTAAATCTGCTACTGTGTGTCCAGGGAGATTGAAGTGTTCTCCTACAGGTTTTTGTATATTACCATTCCTGATATCTGATTTGTGTCCGTTTATTCTTTTATATAGGGACTGTCCAGTTTGGCCGAGGTATATAGCAGAGGGGCATTGCTGGCACATGATGGCGTATATTACATTGGTAGATGTGCAGGTGAATGAACCTGTGGCTGATCTGGTTAGGTCCTGTGATGGTGTCGCTGGTGTAGATATGTGGGCAGAGTTGGCACCGAGGTTTGTTGCAGGGATTGGTTCCTGAGTTAGAGTTACTGTGGTGCGGTGTATAGCTGCGGGTGAGAATTTGCTTCAGGTTGGCGGGTTGTCTGTGGGTGAGGACTGGCCTGCCTCACAAGGTCTGTGAAAGTGAGGGATCATTGTCCAGGATGGGTTGTAGATCACTGATGATGTGTTGGAGAGGTTTTAGCTGAGGACTGTAGGAGATGACCAGTGGTGTTCTGTTAGTTTCTTTGTTGGGCTTGTCTTGTAGTAGGAGGCTTCTGAGTACACGTCTGGCTCTGTTAATCTGCTTCGTCACTTCCTCGGGTGGATATTGTAGTTTCAGGAATGCTTGGTGAAGATCTTGTAGGTGTTGGTCTCTGTCTGAGGGGTTGGAGCAAATGCAGTTGTACCTTCGTGCTTGGCTGTAGACAATGGATCATGTGGTGTGTCCAGGATGGAAGATGGAGGCATGAAGGTAGGAATAGTGGTCAGTAGGTTTTTGGTATAGAATGGTGTTTATGTGACCATCACTTATTTGCACCGTAGTGTCCAGGAAGTGGATCTCTTGTGAAGACTGGTCCAGGCTGAGGTTGATGGTGGGGTGGAAATTGTTGAAATTGCGGTGGAATTCCTCCAGAGCCTCCTTCCCATGGGTCCAGATGATGAAGATGTCATCAATGTAGCGTAAGTAGAGAAGGGGGGTTAGTGGACGAGAGCTGAGGAAGCGTTGTTCCAGGTCAGCCATCAAAATGTTGGCATATTGTGGGGCCATGAAGGTGCCCATAGCGGTGCCACTGGTTTGGAGGTATATATTGTCACCGAATCTGAAATAGTTGTGTGTGAGGATAAAGTCACAGAGCTCAGCCACCAGTTGTGCTATGGCATCATCAGGGATACTGTTCCTGACGGCTTGTATTCCATCTATGTGTGGGACGTTGGTGTAGAAAGCCTCTATATCCATGGTGGCTAGGATGGTGTTTTCTGGAAGATCACCAATGCATTGCAGTTTTCTCAGGAAATCAGTGGTGTCTCAGAGATAGGTCAAAGTGCTGGTGGCGTAGGGTCTGAGTAGAGTGTCCACATATCCAGACAGTCCTGCAGTGAGAGTGTCAATGCCCGAGAGGGTGGGTCATCCAGGATTTCCAGGGGTGTGGATCTTGGGTAGTAGATAGAATAACACCGGTCGGGGCTCTAAGGGTGTGTTTGTGTAGATTTGTTCCTGTGCTTGTGTAGGGAGTGTCTTGAGCAGATGGTGTAGTTTCTTAGTGTAGTCCTCAGTTGGATCTGAGGAAAGTGGCCTATAGAATGTGGTATTGGAGAGTTGTCTGACAGCCTCCTTTTGGTAGTCAGACCTATTCATGATGACAACAGCACCTCCTTTATCAGCCTCTTTGATTATGTCAGAGTTGTTTCTGAGGCTGTGGATGGCTTTGCGTTCTGCACGGCTGAGGTTATGGGGCAAGTGATGCCATTTTTCCACAATTTTTGCCCGTGCACTTCGGCAGAAGCATTCAAAGTATAAGTCCAGACAGTCATCATAATGCTTCCATTACACTCTGGCATTTCTGGCAGCAATGAAGCTCCTCCACTTCTGTCTGTTTATGGCTATATATGTGTTAGTCTCTAAGGGTATGTCTATACTAGCTCGTTAATTCGAGCTAGGTAGGAAAATGAGGCGACCGGAGTTGCAAATGAAGCCCGGGATTTAAATATCCCGGGCTTTATTTGCATGTCCCCGTCCGGTTGCCATTTTGAAATTTCACTAGCCCGAATTCACTGCCGCGCGGCTACACACGGCAGTGAAACGTTAATTCAAACTAAGTCCTTAGTTTGAATTAACTGTTACTCCTCATTCCACGAGTCAGAGTAACAGTCCTCCACCTCAACATTATTTCGAAATAATGACTTGCTGTGTAGATTCCCACTATGTTATTTCATAATAACGTTAGTTATTCCGAAATAATGCTGCTGCGTAGACACAGCCTAAGATGCCACAGGACTACTCATTCCCCATCTGTGGTCCAGGTTTTTCAGCTCTGCTCCCAGCACCCTTCATCATGTTGTTTTTGGGTGGCCTCATTTCTGCTTGCCTTCAATGTCCATCTTATTGTTACTCTGCTGATGGGATCAGTTTCCATTCATAGCATATGGCCAATCCATCTCAAATGCCTCCTGGCAAAGATGGTGTTCATATCATCTTTGCTGCACTGTATCAATAGAACTTAGTTTGAGATTGTTCTGGGCCAAAAAATAATGGAGGATTTTTCTGAGGCAGGTGGTTGTATGGATCGAAGACAGTTTGGACATGTCATACTTTCTCATTCCCCAGCACTTCTGTTGAAAGTATGCAGCCCTGATAAATCTTGACTTTGCTTTTGTTGTTATATTTTCATGTTTTCCAGACTTCATTTAAGCTCCGGAAAGTGTGCCTGACCTTAATGATTTTGTTCCATATATCCTGGCTTGTTCCACAATCCTGGCTGATGATGCTGCCCAAGTATGTGAATGTTTCTACATTGTTGAGAACATTGGTGATGATGTGGCAATATAAAATATTTATCTTATTGTGGTTGATTTTCCATCCATTTTGTTGGCTGAATGCATTCAGTCAAGTTGTTTTTTCTTGCATATGGTGTTGGGTATGTGATAGGAGAGTCCAAGTCTTCAAGGGATGAGAAGGATGTGAATGTAATGCAACTTGGAAGTGTCTTCTGTGGTACTCTGCATTATCCAGTCACTGGAAATGTTGAAGTGGGTTGCAGACATGACACATCCTTGACGTACTCCTGTTTTGACTTCAAGACTGAGCTCACTATGATCAACACTGCATGTACAATTGAAAAAGCTTTTATGTTGATTTTATGGAGAAGGATTCCATGTGTCTGCAGAATGTGCCATAGGACAGTCCCATGAATGCTATTAAAAAGCTTCTCTAAGTCTATGAAGTTTCTATTGAGTTGCTGTTGCCATTCAAACAATTGTTCTACAGTGTTTCATAGAATGAAGCTCTGGTCTGTGCATCCATGCTCTTTCCAAAAACCGGTTTACTCTCTTCTGAGAATGCTATATGCTGGGCTATCATCTTACATAGGATTTTGTTGACAGATAGAATTGTGATACCACATCAGTATTACAATAACCAAGAGTCCCTTTTTTTGGTATCTTCACTATAACACCACTAGTGTACTCATCTGGCATTTTACCTCTTTCTCAGACTGACGTAAATAGAGGTGCCAGGACAGATGATGCTAATTCAGGATTTACCTTACAATATGCATTCAAATGATCCTTACCAGGAGCTTTCCCATTTTTTAAGGATTTGATTGCTTGAACAATCTTTTCCTTTGCTAGAGTATCTGTGTTGATATCCTGCCTCCTGGATGTTTATTTCCTCTTTAGGTGGCTACCTTTTCAGCAATTCTTTGAAATGCTCTGTCCAGCACATTTCTTGTTCTTTTTCTGTTGTTAGTAGGTTGCCTTGTTTATCCCTGATGGCAGTGTTTATTGGTGGCTGACAATTGCTAAGCCACATCATTTTGTAGATGGTTCCTTGCTCACTACAAGTAGCTGCATCCTCTGCTTGTGTTGCCAGATTATCAGTATAATATAGTCTGTCCATTCTCACAAGGTATTTTATCTCCCAGTGTGACTTGCTATACTACTCATGATATTTGTTCTTTAGCTTCCGGGATTATGCATATAAAACTTTTTTCTTGAGGGCTCACTTGGTTTGTAAGGTATTCCATGTGCTGGGTGTAATCCACTCCTTTCTCTTCTGCTGTCGTCTAGACAGGCTTCACTGCTCTGTTTATAAATTGCTGTTGTTTTGTCCCACTTTTCATTGATTTCCTCATTTGCCTTCCCCTCCTCCATATTAAGGTCTGCAAGTACCTGAAATCTGTTATTTAACTGCAGAATGAAGGCCTTCTGTATTTCAGGGGACTTTAGCTTGCCAATGTCACAATAACTATGGGCTTTGTTTGGTGGACCCTCACTTCTCAGTTTCAGCTTGGTAGAGAATCTCAGAGAGTGATGGTCACTGCTAACATCTGCACCTCTTCTCATTTTCACATCCGTCAGTGGCCATCACCATTTGCCATTAATGATCATGGTCAATCTGGTTCTGATCTCTGCCATTTGGAGAATATCATGTCAGCTTGTGATTTCTTGATTTTAAATTAGAGTTCTGCCTATGATTAGGCCCTACATGTTACAGAAATCAACAAGCCTCGGTCTGTTTTCATTCATGGTGCCACAACCATACCTTCCCACTGCTTTGTCATTAGTGTTGTCCTTACCAACCTTGGCATTCTGATCTCTTATAATGATATATAGGTAATGACGTGGTACCCTTTCTAACTCCAACTGTAATGTAAGGTAGAATTTGTCCTTTACTACTTCATCACTGTCATTTTTCAGAGCATAGCACTCAGTCAGAGTGATATGAGAGCCAGACTAAAAGGAAACACAATAATAATTCTGATGCTGCTGGACTTGTAGTCAAGTAAGGAATGCTCTACTCCTTTCTTCAAAAAGATTGAGAACCCCAATGATATTGTCCATCATGCCATCCAGAATACAGCAAAGTTATCCCCAAGGCTGTTGTTAATCTTTCTGATTCTGTCCAAAAGGGAAAAGGAGTGCAAGATACCAATTCTCAAATTCTTAAACCAGACCAGACCTCATTGCAATTTAGAGCATCTTCTGGGCAGCTGTAAGTTCTGCCATTGACAAGAAGCCTATGGAAGACAGGCAGACTGGAGCACAGCTCTTCCATGTCCCCTCCCAGTTTCCTTCCTCTCCAGTGTGCCCTCTACACTGGGTGTATCAGAATAAGCTTGAATCTTGATTTGGGATATTTGATTTCCTATGCCAAAGAAATTCTTTGAGTCATTTTGCATCCAGATTATGGCCTTTTTATACTGCTTTAGCAGCCTACACAGGCATAAACCCAGTAGAAAATATGGCCAATTGTACTTAATATATTTAAACCCAATTATTCTTCTTTGGATAATTATTCCTTATGGATAAGGGTACTCATTTTTGTTGTACTGAAATTTGAACAAACATCACAATTTCTTAGGAAGATCAATCAGTCCACACAGAGGCTATGTCTACACTGCATTCCTCTTTCGAGAGAGGAATGCAAATGAAGCCGAGTGAAATTGCAAATGAAGCACGGATTTGAATTTCCCACGCTTCATTTGCATAATGGCATCCGGGAGCTTTTTCAAAATACCCTATTTTGAAAGAAAAAAACACAGTCTAGATGGGGTTCTCTCGAAAAAAAACCCCTTCTTTCAAAATAATCCTTAAACCTCATTTTTTAAGGAGTAAGGGTTATTTCAAAAGAAAGGTTTTTTCTCGAAATAACCTCATATAGACCACATTTTTTCTTTTGAAATAGGGTATTTCAAAAAAGCGCCCGGACGCCATTATGCAAATGAAGCGTGGGAAATTCAAATCCACGCTTCATTTGCAATTTCTCTTAGCTGCATTTGCATTGCTCTCTCAAAAGAGGAATGCAGTGTAGACGTACCCAGAGTGAATAACAATCCACAAAAGCAAAAGCTGCCCAGAACTACATATTCATTGTATGTCTCAGCCCATGTTGTCCAACCATTTCCACTATAGTGAACTAGCCACACTCAACAGGCCAAATAGCCACATTGTTCAAGCCAACTCGCCACACTCTTCCGGTCAAATGGCTAATGGCTAACGTGTTGGACACCGGGGGTCTAGGCCAAATCTCTCTAATGTTTTTGATAAATTAAGAGATGACAATGCTGTAGTACAGCACTGAGCTGTCCATGAATCCAATCCATTCTATTCTTTTCTTTGATCTCAAAGCCTGCAAGGATCTGTTTAAGAAACACACATTAAACGATTTATTTGTAATGGCCAGAAGGATGGTGGAAAGAAAAGATTCCATAGTATATTTAAAGGCTGTTATTTGACCTTTTCTTTGTGCACAAAGGTAGTATTAAGCTCTGGTGTAACATACATCTTGTTCTTTTTACTTGGGCCTCTTTCCTTGGTTTCAGAAGCACAGGAACTGTTCCCACAGGCATCTGGAACCATGCCATTACTCAGTCCTTTATACCACCTTTAACTTTCTTACAGTAGATGTTATGTAGCTAGGGTTCAAATGCAGCTCATTCACTGAAGGTGCATTTATAATCGGGGCAAAAGGCAGAGATAATGTTGCTACTTAGAAGTAATGAAATAAATTAGAAGCTATGAGCATGGAATTATTTGCTTTACATCCATCTTGTCTCCTAAGGAATATTTTGAAAATTTAGACTACTCAGTCAAATGCAAGAATCTCTTGCAATAATGCTAGAGTGGAACAAGGTTATAAGGAGACATAGGGTATGTCTACACTACAGCGCTATTTCGAATTAACTTAATTCAAAATAGTTAATTTGAATTAAGCTAATTCGAAATAACGCATCAATACACAAAAACTATTTTGAAATAGAGTTTTGCTATTTCAAAATAGCGCCTCCACACTGAGTGGATCCTGAACCGAAGTTAAGGCTGGCTGGAACCAGTGCCGGCAGGGCATCAGGTTAGGACTTAGTGTGTGGGGCTGCTACCTGAGGCTAACTGAGCTCCGTGCTTAAAGGGACCCTACCACCACCCCAGACAGACAGTTCTCAGGGTTCCCCACTTGCTTGTCTACCTCGATGAGGGGACAGCAAAGCAGTCCTGTCTTGGAGTGCCCTGAGTGCCCACACTCGGGACACCACAGCACTCGGCCACATGGAGCCAGAGCTGCCCCTGGGCATGCCGGTGCATCTCATGGGGTCATTAACATCAGCCTGGCTGAACTTGCTGCAGGCTGCCATCTGGGGGGTTCATCGGGGGGGCTGTCAGGATCCAGGAGGCCCTGCGGGAGAGTGTCCACCCCGAGGAGCCCTCAGAGCTACCCCGGTCTTCCACACCGGGGGCTCATGCCCCATTCCTCCCTCACGTCCTTCCACTTACCCCTCCCTAGCCCCCCCTTCCTGATGTCAAACAAAAGACACGTATGTTCAAAAATAGAAACTGGGTTTACTGAACAAAAATGTGGGGGGGATGAACCTCTGGGGAGACTGGGAAAAGGAGGTGGGAGAGGGGAAGAGAGAGGGTAGGAGAGGGGAGGGGTAAACCTGGGAGGAGAGAGCTGGAAGGGGAAAGCAAGGGGAAGTAGGGGAAGGGGAAGCTCAGGGCCCAGGGTTGGCAGACTGCTCCTGGGGAGCGGTGGAGGGCTGGCTGCCAGTGGCTTGCTGACTCATGTTTTGGGGCCACTGGGTCAGGGGCCCCGATGGCCACTGCTGGCTCTGGGCTGGCAGGCTTGGAGCTGGCACAGGTACTGTGGCCAGGGTCTACCCCTTTAATGGCTCCGGGGCTGGGGGAGAGGAGAGTAAGTTTTCCTGGTTGTGCCCAAAGTGGCCACCAGGGCTCCCTGGGAAGGGCTGCAGGCCCCCTATTTCGAATTAAGTGTCTACACAGAACTTAATTCAAAATAGCTATTTCGAATTTGGCGTTTCTCCTCGTAGAATGAGGTTTACCAAATTCGAATTAAGGGCTCCGCTACTTCGAATTAAAATTCGAATTTGGTAAACCTCATGTATAGACGCTATTAACCTCATGTATAGACACTATTGCATGTATAGACACTATTAAAGTTAATTCAAAATAAGGGTGGTTATTTCAAATTAACTTTACAGTGTAGACATACCCATACTTAATGGTTTAATCCTTCAAAATCTATTAATCCAGAACAGTAAAGAACAGGCCATTAAAAATGGCATGTAAACTTATGAAGTAATAAATAGTCATCTCACCATGCAGAGTTGTTGTGAGGTTTTGTTTTGTTTTGTTAAGATACTTTCTTTTTAAAAGAAAATAAAAGGAAACTTTGTCATTGAAATGATGTTATATTATAATGGAAAACCAAAGTAGTAAAGTTCCAAGTTAAACCTGACATGCCAATTCCACACCTTTATAATTAACAAAAATTGTAAAATGTGAGCTGACATAGCTTTGTCAGAATGAGCAGGTGAATGCATTTACCCTTTGGAAAGAAGCTCAAATATTTAACTTTAGCTTATCAGTTTTAAAATAGAAATAAGGAAGTTCTAAAACCATTGTTATGAAAATTTCTCAGGATCTGGCTCTATTTTTTAGGTGGGTTTATAACCAGAGGTGGCTTATTTGGGGGTCTGTTTTGGGTATTAGATTTTACTAAACTGATTGCTCTTGCTAGGGTTTGATCAAAGTTTGATCAAAGTTTTAAGAGAAAATTGATCTCATGAGATTCCCACCACTTGGAGTAATATCTAACCAAAACAACTGAGATGGCTTTTTGAATTCAAACATTAGTCATAAACCTGCTTTATATCTGAATCCTATTAAAACTGATAAATACAGAAATCACTAAATTTTTAGCTTGGTCCTCCAATGTTTTGCACTTAAAAACTGCAGACTCAGATTATTGAAGGTGCACTCATATTGATATGTGGCTTGTTGGAAATTTTCCAATGAATTTTCTTTCCATCAGAAAATGCTAATTTGTGGAAAGGAAAAAGTTTTGCAGACATATGTGGCATTCAACAATAATTGAAACAGAAATTGAAAAAAAGTATTTCAATAATGTTGAAATATTCAATTCTAGCCTTTCTGAATGAAAAGTTTTGATTTTCCATTTCAAAATTACTTTTTCATGTCTTTTAGTTTTATATTGTAAAATACAATATGAAAAAGATAGATTATTTTTCTGAAATGAAACATTTTGATCAACCACAAATTGAATACTTTCTCGGCATTTTGGCTCGTGAAATTCTAAATTTTTGTTTGTTTGTTTGCTGTTCTGGAACATAATAAATTTTAACATTGCAAGACCCCCTGCCTCCCAAAGCAACATAAGCACGTGATAATTTTGCTTTGCTACACAATTAGTATTTATAAGCAACTTAAAGACAAATACTACACAATTAGTATTTAAAAGCAACTCAAAGTGGAAATTGTGGTTAAACCCAGAATGCAAATTTGTTAAGATAATTCATCTGCATTGCAGAGTCAGGAAAGTCTTAAGCAAGAAAGAGTTGTACAATTGCATTGAACTAATTTTCTTTTCCCAATACAATATAAACAATGAGTCAAAAATACAGGCCAGTTATTTTAAATCATTATGTATTTTTAAGCAAAACTAACAAAACTGCCACAATGTATAATTTTCCTTATCAGTTGTTAAATATATATATGAAAGCTCTCCTTTCCACTGCATTTTCCCCCATTACCTAACAACACTTTATTTCCCAGTCAATGTTTCCTTTTAGAATGTAATGCCTTGTATAAAGGCTTGTAAGGCTATAAATAACACCATAAATAAATAAAAAATCTAATTATAACATAACTGGGACTTAGCACTATGAACTACTAACACCACTTAAAAATGATCCAGCTGAACAGACATATGGTTTACTTAATGCCATTTAGGTATAAAATGTGCCTAATTGATTAGGCAGTCAGTGGGTAGTTGTATCAGCTAAAATGGGCAGTGACTAAAAATAGCTATGTAGATTTATAGAATGAAAAAATGTAGAGGAACTTCTGAAAAGTCAAGTGTATAAAGTTGCGGTTCAATTTAAGCAATGGATACTTACTGTACTATATGGTATTCAAATCTACTACATCGGTTTAGCTTGACAACATCTGTACAAATCTCCTTGCAAACCCTGCTCACAGCGTCCCTGGTCTTGTATTATTACAATTCAGTGGGAAATGTGCCTTTAACTTCAATGAACCATGGATCAAATCATGTATGGGCTCTGCTGTGTTTTATTTGTATGAACATGCATGTCTTGGACATTAAAGGAGCACAGACATCTCTTATTATATCTCAGGTGATAAACTGCAAAAATGAGGACTGTTAATTTTTTTTAATTACATCTTTTTTTAACATTTTGTATTTAAGACATTGTTTAGACATTAAAAACAAATTAGTTAGTTTCATTTTTGGATCCTGTCAATTTAACCTTTTGGTTAACACATCAGTATTTTGGAAACAAACATTTGAACCCAACAAACCATTGTACCATTGATAATTTTACAATGCCATAAGAAAATTTCTATTACCTTTGTGAACCTTTGCCCCATAGCCCATTTTGTTATATGATACCTAAATTTTTGCATATTTAATACCTTACAATTTCCATTAAGCACAACTTCTTCTCTCTCTCTTTTACATTTATGACTTACAGTATTTTACATCTTCAGAGGCATAGCTGAGTTAGTCTGTAACTGGAAAAACTTAAAAAACAACAAATAGTCTAGCAGCACCTTAAAGACTAACAAAACGTGTAGATGGTATCATGAACTTTCATGGGCACAACCCACTTTTCAGATGAATGGAGTATTAAAGGTCCAATTCCAAAATAAATATGAGATGGGGTGGGGAGAGAAGGAAGGGAAAAAAGGGGGGGGGGAGTCATTTAGAGTGTTCATGTGACGTGAAGCTGATAGAGAAGGTGCAAATTGTACTGAAGACTGGTATTTTACATGTGTTTGTCCATGATAATTACTCTCTCTGGGATATATTTTCTTTCCACAGGTTTTCTTTTATGTGGGGAGAAAAGTTTACAACCCCAACCCCCTACTTTTCAATTAGCTAAATGAAAAATTGTGGATCCCAGTGAAGTTTAGGAAGCTAAAATTCAAAGATCACATGGAACATGCCTTATCACATGATTTCAGCACATCATCATCCATCTGATTATCAGTAATACTCTGTTTTTCACTGGGACAACCTTAGAAGATCAACACTTTTCATTTTAGGTCCCACCTGGTAATTGCCTTAATGATGGTGAAAAAGAACCAAATTCAAACCTAGTGTATGTGGGTGAACAACTTCACTAAAATAAATGAATCCACTTAAGCAGCTCTGAATTTGGCTTGCAGCGTACAGATCCAGTTCCAATGCTTCTTATATTTTAATTGATACTGAAATCTACTTAGCTGGAGTTTCCTGCTTAGAAGGAATAAGTACCACTGTTCCAGAGATGGAGAACATTGTTCATCATGTGTCAGAAGAAAGCTTGCAATGCTGCAGCTAAATTCACAGAACACCCATTCAGTATGTATATTATACCTTCTTTGCTACTTTATCTTGTGCTCCTGTTTAGTTACTTTTCCTGCTACACTTCCCTTCAGTCTCATGATTACTTATATTACTCTCTCTCTCCCACTCACACACACACTCAGTTATACTGGACAGGAGACACTGGATATAGTTTAATTGGGCCACAACTATACTATTAGAAGCGTGGGAGTACCCAGCAGATAAAAGTGCACAGTGTACAGTGCAGGTAATTCCATAATATTTTGAATATCTACATGACAGCTTCTGACAGCCTCCCCCTTTCCACCTTGTTCCCCAGGTAACCTGCTTCTAGGACCTTACCATCCTGTTTCCTTGAATGATGGTTAAGGTAGTCTATACAGTAAGTTCCCTGGCATGCCAATCATAGGCCTTCCAAACCTTCTCTATTCCGTGCATGTAACAAACACCTCCTTTAAATTCTTTGCCAAGCCATTTATTTGACCATCGTTCCCCCTCCCTTTGCTGCTCTGGATATCTGCCCCACACATACATACTGAGTTGTGATATCATAGCTAACTCCCATATTCTACTCCCCTTACAAAGCCCTCCACCCTGAACCCACTTGGGGAAAGTGAACCCTCCCTTCTCCACCTCCCTCACATACACATTCTGCCTTTGTCAATCTGGTGGCAAGAGAAAAATTCCTTCTCAGCCACCAAAATGAGCAGCTGATGCAATGCTCAAACTGGGTCCTGCCCAAACCTGGTATTTTGCATCTTCTAAGGGTTGTAAAGTGGGTGCTGCTCCACCCAAGTCCAGGCAAAAGTGGAATTCTCCCTCCAGGCTTCTCCCCTTTATCAACTCCCTGCCCTTCTGATGCCTGGAAAATGAGAATTAGCATTGCCACATTGACATTACTCTGCTTCTGCCACCGAATTAATGACTCTCCCCCCTTTAAAGTATATACCCTATCCCACATCACCCCAGCAAGTCAGAAAATGCACCCCTCCCCACTTAAGATGCAATGTGGTCACACTCAAAACACCAACTTAGCACATTTTCTATTTATCACTATTTTCTGAGTACTTACACTAGACATGTTATTTATACCACCACTTTCTGATGGTTGAAATTAGTCCATCAACAGCTAACACTCAACATGTTTAGAATCCAGAGTTACTGTAACCATTAGTTATAAGAAGGAAGAAATAGACTTTTAAGTTCCTTACGCATTTTTTAACATTTTACCTTAAACCTTAAAAATGAGCAGAACTGAAGTCTAACACCCATTTTTATTAGTGACTTTTGTCTCCTAAGTGTCTAAATCACTTTTGAAATGGCTGCTTAGCTGCTTTTTTATGTAATCAAAGTCTAGTCTTTTGTTTGCAAGAATATTGCATCTATCATCATCTAGGACATAAAATCCATTGATAAATTGTTGGATATATATTGAACGAGGGCCAAATTTTCCTTCTTTTTTTTTTTTTCAGGATGCTCACAACAATAACCAAGGAAAATTTGAACCAGAGTTTTGAAAACCATGAGGTATGTTAGACTAATCTGTATTTTTATCATATACATTTAAACATTTTTGGTTTTGATTAAATGGAGGATTTTAAAATTCTCAGAAGGAAAACATTAGCTCTCAGCCTCTTAAAATTTAAATGCAATATATGTATGGTACAGTTCAATCAGGAATTACTCCAGAGTGGCTCTCACTGTTTTATTATAAAACCTTACACGTGACATTTTGCTAGATCCTTGTATTTTGGGAATCTTTTAGAAAACAATCGGGAACAATATAATACTTTAATTTGACAATGAGGCAGTTTATGAAAGTCCATTGAGTGGGTGTCTGTTGTTTTATGAGACTGACTTACATCCCCAATAAATGCTGTAACTACAGCATAGCTCTTGCTTTCATTTTTTTTTTTCCATTGGCTTCTCTATGCCTGTATTTGATTAGGCATAGAAAGATAAAAGCACATTACCATAATTTTCACAACACAAATGCAGAATTAAAGAAAGCTTTAAGTTTCTTGCAATTTTCTTTCTAGAGGCTCCAGACAGCTGCTAATCATTATGTTCATAATATTAAAGCAAGACCCCAGGTTAGTTTGTCCTGCTTCATTTACAAGGATCTTCTGTAATTGATTAGACTCACATGGTTAATAAGGATGTCAGGTAAAAGCCATTGGGCTATTTATTTCTCTTAAGTTATTAACTGTCAGTACTCCATGGAGTAATTCAGATTTTCTGTGAAAGGCCTAGAAATGAGGCTCTACAGCTCAAGTTCTTAACTGTATTAGGCAGCTAACCTGTTTACCATCCCTTCTTGCCATAATGTCATTTTTTTCTTCAAAAAGCTTTCATTTCAGGTATGTTGTACAGCTCTAGTCTTTCAAAAGCTGTTGCTAATGGCAGTGAGAGTACTTTGGGATGACAAGTGGATTATAAATTTGCTAGAGAATGAATAAATAAATCAAACTTATTTTCTCCCCACCTTCCAAGTCACTTTTGCTGGAAGTATCTGAATTTATTTTTGATAGCTTTTGAATTGGCACAAAGAGCCATGGCTACACAAATTGGGCCCTTCTGGATCATTTAAAGCTCAGAGTAACTCAGGACTAAACTGACATACTAGTTTAGAGTGGCTATGTAAAATCTGTGTGTCCAAATGGAACTGAGATGCAGAGCTCACAAAACCTGAAGCTCCCATCTTCATTAGTTTCTACTCCATTAGAGGAGAATATCATTGGAATGTTAAAGGGACTGCATGACAGGCAAAAAACTTATTTAATAATTCAGTCCCTGAGGTGAATGTAGCAAATAGAACACTGCCACTTCTTTATAGAATAAAAAGGCAAATGTATCTTCAGTTTTCCTTGTGCAATTTCTAGTCACCACCTAGACTTATCTAAAATAAATCACTGCAGGAACTATTTCCTTTTGAAAATGTTTTATATTATAGGTGGCATTGGTAGTGATGCTTATAAAGTTTCTCTTACCATTTTCATCGTAACACCACGGTTGTACTATAAGACCAACTTTACCTAACGTTAACCACTCTTGCTCAAAATTTTCATGACAGATGTTTGCCTTAGGTTGATATTTTTTAAGCAAATCTATTCATCCAGTTCCTGTAATAAAATTATGAGAAAATTGTTTTGCTGCTGTTCAAAAATTGACAACTGTTCCATTGAGAAGCTATTGTATCTTCATGATACAGAGCAGGGACTTGAAATTTGGTAGGAGGGCACCCTAATATTGTGGATTTTACTATTTTTGTGAAAATATATCCACTCAGGCCAAGTATTAAGACTCAAAAATTGCAGGTCACACATTTTAATAAAATGTTTATTAGAGGCTAGTCACTAAATTCTGCAATTTCTTCTCCTCTAATCATGTTTCATTTCTGCATAGCTCCTAGATACCGACTGGACTGGGCATGTGTAATCCATGCTTCTGCTGATGTTCCTTTTAAACAGCACTAATTAGGTTTTTTTGGTGTGTCTGTGGGAGGAGGGAAGAGAATTGCCAGAAGAGTGGATCAGCAGTCCACTGACTCCAGATAGTCTGAGACTAGCAGGCAAATGAAGGCAAAAGTTAACAACTCTTGAAGTATGCTCCCTGGGGCATAGCCATTGGTGGGGGAGGTGTGTGTGGGGGGGGTGTTGGGGGGAGGATGAGAAGAATTCCACTCCCAATAAAAAAGAAAAAAACAGTCACATTCTTGAGTTAGATGAGCCATACCAGAATTCAGGTAAAGATCCCTGCCCTGAGGCTTGATCCTCACAGGCCTCCTTTTACTAATTGCTACATATGTGTTGGAGCTAAACTTAATTAGGGATTCCCTATTGGGAACTGTTGCTGTAAGACGTTTAAGAATATTGTAAGATGTGTGTCTGTGATGTATATTTTCTGGGGTGCAGGTGGAGGGGAGGGTCTGCTGCTGAAAACTTTTGAGTTCATCCATACTCAGTGGAAACAGCCATATCTGAGAGAAGGTAAAGAACTCTTCCCTGAGAGGTGATGATCACAGGCCTGCTTTATGAATTGAAGTAAAAAGAGAACACCAACCAATTCAAAGAACTGGGCATTTGATGCTTGATCAGATCAGAATGGTGTGAAAAAATTAATGCAGAATCAGAAGTCCGTATTTTAAATGTATGGGATCTGTGGCCTGTGTACCTTTTGGCACTGAAGAAATCTGTATGTGATACTATTTTTCATAGTATTTGGAACATTGAATAATGATAAGATTGCATTTAAATTTACAGGAAGTCTTCATTAGTCCTCAGATTGTCCTCCCATGCTTTAAGATTTTTAATCTGACCAGTTTATTAATTTTTTTGTGCATTTTTATTCCAAACTGGAGCAACTCAAGATACAGGTGTCATGACTGTCCTAATGTGCATAGTTATCTAATGTGTTAATATCCACTGGTGGGAGTTCCACTGTCAAGACAGACTGAATCCACTCACTATTTCAGCAATGAAATGGAATTACAGTGCATACTTATGTAATCACGTTTTAGCAGGTTACTTATGTACTATTCTCACAGAACACCTGGGGCTGCAAGGGCCGAGTAGGAATTTCTCTGCCTTTTCTCCACTCCTGGTGGCTATGGGCTGTGATAGTGCAAGTTAATGGAATGGAACCACAGAGTCTTCTCTTCCGAGCAGTCAATGCATCTGCTGCTAGAGACCAGGCACTATAAAAAAGAAGGAGGGTCAAGCCTGACTGAAAGGCTGAAGGGTGAGGAGCTTGGTGGGTGGGGAGAAATTGAGATAGAAGCTGTGTAGGAGGGCAGAATGGGACAGGAGATGGTGATGTGAGGAATGGGAAAGGAGCCAGAGGGGGGAGAAGGGATGGGAAAATGGAAGCATGGAGATGGAGAGTGAAGATTAAGACAAGGAAAGACTAGAGGGCACTGGAATAGAAAGGGGTAAGCTTGAAGGTAACATGTGTGGATGGGTCTGTAATTACTAAAGCACAATCCCATGCAGTAGAATCCAAGATTTCTGACTCTCAGCTTTCCTCTGTTGTCAACAGATAACTGTGAAACACACTGACAAAATGTGTTTCATCATCTCTGTCTAGTAGCTGGTCCATATAGAGGATGATAGCTTACCACTGTTATTTGTTGCTCTGTAAAGTCAAATGAGAGAGGTATGCAAAGATGATGATCTTTGGGAGGTGAATATAGTTCCAGATGATGACATTTCTGGGATGAGTGTTGTTTTACTGAAGGAAAAGGAGAAGGGGAAATGACGTAAAAAACTACATGAAAATAATATTCACGTTGCAAAGCAGGTCCTCAACTGTTAGAAAATGCTAGAATTAAGGTGACCTATGCAACCTTAATTCATCCACCCATGAGTTCAGTCTTGCTCACATATTATTTTACCCAAGAGACTCTGTCCTCATTCATTCTACAGGTTGGACCCTGCTCTCTGGATAGATGACTATTTAATATTCCATTTTATCATGTTTAAAGATGGGTGCTTTAAGTTCCTTGCTGAAGTGGGTCTACATAGCATACCCAAACTCACTTTGGAAACTTTTGGCGTAAATAACCATGTTCCTATGAGCCTCTAAACCACAAGAAACATGGGAGCTGAAGTCCCTCTTACTTGTGTTCCACAGAACTAGAAGTATAATTTATTTTGCTTCTGCTCAGAAAGGTTATAGAATATAAAAGAAAAACTCCTCCTGCATGCACAGCTATGAAGAACAGAGTAGAAATTTAGCCTAATTTTTTAGCACTGATTTTGCCAAAAAAGGAAAATTATTTATTGTCTGCATGAGGGAAATGGGTAATTTTTTTTCTTTCATCTAGTTGTGGTCTATTGCCCTATTGAATCATAAAATATTCATAATTGTACATAACAGCTATTGTCACATAACTAGTACAAAATGTTTTTGAATCTTTAGAACAATTTTTCTAGGTTGAACCTCATATTAATTATTATTATTATTGTACTCATTTTTCTGTTCTGTCACACGGTAATGATAAATGTAGGCAATGTGCATTTGTTGTAATATGAAATCATTCCATATGGCTCCTATTTCATAATTAGTATTGTCACTGAAGAATGTTTCAGGTGGGATTTATACAGTATTAACTGTGAGGAATGTCAGAAACACTGACATTCCTCTATTAGAATTTTGTGCCTTTTGGTTGAAAATAAGGAAGGCTAGAGATGTGCAAAGATATATGAGTTGAAACGAATAATACTCAAAATTTGTCCCTTTTCAGATTCACTCTGCTTCAGTGTAAAAGCAGTGTTTTCCGACAAATCAGTCACATAAGTGAAAATCTTGTAAAAAATGGGCTTGTCTTTCCCTTATTTGCAGGTCAGTGAAAATATAATTGCAGCTTTATATGGGCATTTCATCATAGTGAAGATCATCTTATTGTGAAAGAATGATATCGGAAACTGAGAGTCTGTATTCAGCATAAGCGTTGCAAATTTAGTCCTATTCAAACAAACGTGTGTGTTTATTTCAGATTTTTGTATAGTCCTCTTCACCATAAGTATCTGTAGAGCTTATAACTGATTCTTTCTTTCTAAACATTTATCCTATCGTGTTTCTAAAAGGAGAAAACCAGCCTCTTGAGAAAGATGAATATACTTCTCTATGCTGTACCTGAAACATAAAAATAAAAAGAGCCAATAGACTAAATGTCAGAGATGATTTCATAGTCATAAAAGAAAAAAGGCATTTTTGCAAAAGAAGGACTCTTAGCAAGAGGCCATAGTCAAAAATTTCCTAGGAGAGCAGATCCATGACATTCTTGTTTAGGTCTGGTTATCTCTAAATCAGAGAATTTTACTGGAAAACAATAGCCAACTCAAAATTTGTCTAATTTAGCAAACTTGACTGTAAAAACTTGACAGTAAGGAAGCCCTTCTCAGAGCCTGAGACTAGGATTCACGTGGTTCACAGAATGGTTGATATAACAGCTGAAAAGCATGCCACATTCTTTTGATTCACCAGTTCAACTGGAAGCAAATGAGGATTTTAGTACAGGTTGGACTGCCCTGGTCCCACCACCAGGGCTGCGTCTAGGCTACACCTCTCTGTCGACAGTGGGATGCAAATCAAGCACGTCAAAATTGCTAATGAAGCAGGGATTTAAATATCCCGCACTTCATTAGCATAAACATGTCTGCCGCTTTTTTTCGAAACGGAGCTTTTTCGAAAAAAAAACAGCAGTCTAGACACGGATCTGTTGAAAATAAACCCATTTTCAACAGATCCTGTAAACCTCATTTTATGCTAATGAAGCGTGGGGATATTTAAATCCCTGCTTCATTAGTAATTTTGACGTGCTTGATTTGCATCCCTCTGTCGACAAAGGGATGCAGTCTAGACATAGCCCATGAGTGGTTCCAAAGGAGGGAGTTGCCGGACCAAAGGAGGTCAGGTCCTGGCTCTCTTGGGGCTCCCTTCCTGGCTACCAGCCCTGCCATGTGCTGCACCCAGCCATTGGTGGGGCTCCACCTCTGGCTTCTACCCCACTCCAGTCTGTGGGGCTCCCTGCACCCAGTCGGCAGCAGTTCCACTTCTCCAGCCACAGCATCTCCCTGCCCAGTGGTGGCTCTATGCCCCCAGCCATAGGGACTTCCTTGCCCCTGGCTGGCAGGGGCTCCATGTCTTTGGCTTCAGGGGTTTCCCTGCCCTGGCAGGCAGCAACTCTGCACTCCTAGCCGGCAGGGGCTTCCCTGCCCCAGGCCGTGGCAGTGCCATGTCCCCAGCCACAGAGGCTTCCATGTTCCCGGCTGGTGGAGCTCAGCTCTCGGCTGGCAGGACTCCCTGCCTAGCCCTGCTCCGGCTGCAGACCGCTGGCTGGGCTTCCTTCCCCTCCTCCACCCCCAGGCCACTGGCCCTCCAAGCTGCTTGCTGGATGAGCTCCTAGCTGCGGGCAACTTCTGTGGCTGGGGCTCTCTGGTCCAATGATATCAGTGGTCCTTTTGGATGAGGGATGTTTCCAGGACAGAGAGTCCCGAACCACAGAGGTTCAACCTGTATTATCACTTAGCCTGACTGCATATATAACACAAGCCATAGAACTTCCTCAAAATTAGTCCAAGAACTTTTAGAAAAATGGCCAATATTCATTTAAAAATTGTCAGTGATGGAGAATCCACTACAACCCTTGGCAAGTTGTGCCAGTAGTTAAAAAATTACACCTTATTTCCAGTCTGACTCTTCTAGTTTAAACTTCCAAACTTTGGATTGTATTTTTCTGCTTTCTCTGCTAGATTAAAGTTATTAAAATTATGAAATTATTCCAGTCTGTAAGTACCCACAGGGGAGCAAACAAGTCACCCGTTAATCTTTTTATCTATCAATATAAGATAGGTACATAAGAACAAAAGAAAGGCCATACTGGGTCAGACCAGAGGTCTATCTAGCCCAGAATCCTGTCTTCTGACAGTGGCCAATGCCAGATGCCCCAAAGGGAGTGAACAGAACAGGGAATCTTCAAACAATCCTTCTCCTGTCACCTATTCCCAGACTCTGACAGAGGTTAGAGACACTATTCCTACCCATCCTGGCTAATAGCCATTGTTGGACCTTACCTCCATGAATTTATCTAGTTCTTTCTTGAACCCTGTTAAAGCCCTGGTCTCCACAGCCTCCTCTGGCAAGGAGTTCAATAGGCCAACTGTGCGCTGTGTGAAGAAAAACTTCCTTTTGTTTGTTTTAAATCTGTCTATTAATTTCATTTGGTGACCCCTAGTTCTTATATTGTGGGAATAAGTAAATAACTTTTCCTCATTCACTTTTTCTACACCAGTCATGATTTTATAGACCTCTATCATATCCCCCCTTTAGTCTCCTCTTTTCTAACGCCAAAAGTCCCAGTCTTTTTAATCTCTTTTCATATGGGACCCGTTCCAAACCCCTAATCATTTTTGTTGCCCTTTTCCAATGCCAATATATCCTTTTTGAGAGGAGGCAACCACATCTATATGCAGTATTCAAGATGTGGGAGTACCATGGTTTTATATAGAGGCAATAAGATGTTCTCTTATTCTCTATCCCCTTTTTAATGATTCCTAACATTCTGTTGGCTTTTTTTGACTGCTGCTGCACATTAAGTGGATGTTTTCAGAGAACTAACCACAATGACTCCCAGATTCTAATCCTTTAATCATTCTCTTGGTTCTTCTCTGAGCCCTCGCCAATTTATCAACATCCTTCTTGAATTGTGGGCAATAAAATTGGACAAATTATTTCAGCAGTGATTGCACTAGTGCCAAATACAGCGCTATTAGTAACAACCTATTCAAAATCCCCTTGCTTAGGAGTCTAAGGATCACATTAGTCCTTTTGGCCACAGAGTTGCATTGGAAGCTTGTGTTCATTTGATTATCCATGACTACAACCATATCTTTTCCAAAGTCACTGCTTTCATCTGAAGAAGTGGGTTGTGCCCATGAAAGCTCATAATACCCTTTACAAGTTTTGTTAGGCTTTCAGGTGCTGTTAGACTATTCATTGTTTTTTAAATTTTTCTAGTTACAGACTAACTCAGCTACCCCTCTGAAGCTTATTGCTTTCCTTGATAGTTTTCATTATCATATACCTATAGCTTACATTATTTGGTCTTAGATGTATACATTTACATTTGTGCAATTGTATATATACTTTCTTACCTCCTAAATACTGCCTGTTTTTCCAAAAATATGGTATTTATTGTTGCGGGATTTTGCTGATTTTTTAGATCATTATATGGGCTCATGGGGTCAGCATTAGGGGAAGAAATTGGACAGGAAGTTGGGGGGAGTTAGTACTGCAGAAGCCAGAGTGTAACTTGTACATTTATCCTGTTGCACAAGTTGACAGCCTGATCCTGCAAACACTTATATGTGAATGCTTTACTACGGTGATTTGCCCCATTCAATGGGGTAGGGGGTAGAAAGCAATAGATAAGAAAAATATTCATGGTAAAATTGTTAAGCAAGAGCTGTGTCAGTATTTCAGGATAAGGGTCTGAGTTTGGCAATAGATGAGAATTTGATCAGTTGCTCTTTTACTAGAATGCTGTGCTCAAACAATTAAGCTACAGTGGCAGACATTTTTGCATGAATTTTCAATTAAAAATGATCACCACATTATAAGATGGCAAATTTCAGAAATGCATAGATTACATTTGGATGAGCACCAAATGTTAATATAAAAAAACTGGAAAATCAGTCTACATTAAATATGAAGAACTATGAGCAGAATGAATCCCCATTGACGTTCATGGTAATGTCTTGACTGTAGAACAATTTATACATTTGTACCATAATGTTTTTTGCTCCATTAGAAATGTATAATTACATGATACCAATAAATTGGAGATTGTGTGTTTCAAATAGAACAAGACAGTTATCTTGCTGGCATAATGAAAATAAAGTCATGCTGCTTTGCTCCTAAAGAAGCTCTCATTGCCAGTCAGAAAAATACTTTTAAAAGATCCTAAGTGTGCAGACAGACGGAAAGAAGCTTTTAATAATGGAATAGAATTGTACTTGAGTAACATTTAGAAATCACTTATATCATAATGGTGCAGGTGAAAGTAGTGAATAGAAAAAAGTTAATACTTTTAACACAACCTGCTGTTTCTCACATAGTTGGGCTTGAGGGCCAAAATCTCTCACGATATATTCCCTCTCCACTACCCGTGGGATCTAAAAATATAAAGTTGATGCTCAGCTTCCATTTACAAAGGAGTACTTTTCTGGAAGAAAGGTCTAAAAATGTAACCTGATCTCCACAAAAACAACATCAGGTCTTGTTATTTGTTTCTATTACAGTTGCACCCAAAGGCCCCGATCATAAGGCCCCATGTGCACTAAAGGCTGTACCAACACATAGAAAGAAATGACCCCAGCCTCATGCAGCTTAGAACTGAATGTGGAATAAGATATGACACGAGTACAACAAAAAATAGAATGGAAGTGAGGCGGGATGTCAAGGGCAATGATAATAAGTTCATGTAGTTGTATGTACTATCTCTGACCACAGTGCAATGATTCTAAATCATATGAAAGTGGGTTTTTAAGACTACCTAGCCACCCTTCTGCCTCCTATTCCAATTCTACAGCAGAGGAGCTGGAGAGAAGAGACAAAAGATGCCCTCAAGTGTCTGCTTTTTATGTAAAATGAACCAGTAAAATCTGGGTCCCAAAGAATTCCCTCAGCAACCCACACCCAAATCCTTACAGTGGGCTAGCTGCTAATGATGAGACAATGACTGACAAGCATGGGTGGTTTTTAGCAGGGGGAAGCATGCTTTTGCTCTGAAGGGTCTTATTCTGTTCCTGGTATTGGCCAAACTGTGGTCACCATGTGAGTGGAAGTTTGTCTGGGGTTCAAAGTGCTTCTGACATCTAGGATGAGCTTGCTCTTTCCTGAGAAAGTAAACAACCTACTGTAAGCTGTTATAGCCCACATCTTTTGTCTGCACAGTTACAGGGGCACAGATATTTCAGATAGGCCCATTGCTCCTCACCATTCCTACTTTCTTTGTCTCTTGACTTTAAATATATCAACAGAAAAAAACTACTTCTGTTTCTTCTCCTATAAACTGTGTACAGGTGCAGGTATACCTAAGTGTGTTTGTCACAGAAGGTAATCTGTTGGTCTTTAGTGCTGTCATTATGGCTTTCTTGGGAAGTTGGACTTGGGGTCTACCTAAGGCTTTATAATAATTGCTCAGGTTTATAAAGTTTATAGCACAACTGAAAATCCCTTTTTGATTAACATTATGAAGACTCAAAATGCTCCTATAAAGTTGTTAAGTACAATAGCATTTTTACACCAAGGGGAAACTGGAGCACAATGTGGTTAAGTAACTCCTCAGAGTCTGGCAGAGAGGAATTACAACATGTCTCCCAAGGTCGTCTTTCTTCCTCTTATCTCCTGAATGAAAAGTGCTGGCTTTCCGCTTTTATTTCTCCCCAGTGCAACCTTAGGGTAAAATCCTACTCCCATAGCATAGGTTGGGAGGTCACTGGGACTGGAAAAAGAAGTCCTAATTGCCAACATGATAGTTTCAGGGTTGCAGCAATTCTCCCATCTGCTGCATCCACATTCTGCAGGGGAGAAAGAGTTAGTGACTCTATATCATCTCACTCTTATTCCAGCCCTTAAATTTCCCTCCATGGCATAAACTGGAGCTGTGTGCTGGAGCTGCAGACTGGTTTTGTTGCAGCAGGACTTACCACAACATTCTATTGGCCATTTCTAATTTCTGCCCATCTATTTCCCTTTCATTTATACTCCTCATCTTTCTATTTTACATTATATTTTGTTTTTTATTTTTATTTTTTTTGCTAAAAGCCTCATAGTTCCAATATCCTAATTGTATTTTTTTGTTTTTGCTCTATGTTAATGCCTTTGTTCATAAGTCTAAGAAATATGGTTCATATTACATTGTGAAAATGTTATTTTAAACAGCTTTGTTTCTTCATTAAAATGTTTTCTCCATCTTACTGGCCTGGGGAGATACAACATGTTTTGTCCGTGCAAGTCCTCGGGGACAATAAACAATATGCTACATGTCAGTTACATCATATTAATTTTTACAACACCTGGAGTGTCTTAGCTATAAATGCTCAAATTATTCCAGTTACTCACCAAACACTGATTCTGTCTAGGAAGCCAAGGGTTTAATGATTAACTGTATGCTTTTTTCAGTGGCAATATTATGTTAAATTAGTGGCCCAGGTTTTAATCCCAAAGTGGTTCTTTTGGGGGCTTCTAAAGAAGTCTTTAGGCATAGATGAAATCCTAGCTGATATAAATCTAGCTCTGACTGGTGCTTCAAGCTGAATGCACCACCTGTAACCCTGTTAGTCTTAGGGAACTCAGAGGTGACATACAATAATTTTCTCTTGCACTCTCTGCCTGTACTGGAAACAGCATGGCCAAGCCTGATGATTGGGGTCATGACTCAAGCTTAATTAGAACAATATCAGTACCAGTGTGATGGAGAATATGGGAGATTATGCCAACAATACCAGTTACTTAAATCTGTCCTTGCTTCAAAATGCAAAGTTGCTCATGAATGGCCCTATCATGTAGAACCTGCAAAGCGCTGAATGTCATCAACTCCTACTCCTGTCACAGTATTGGTCCCTCCCAATGTGCCTCAAATACATTTTTTAAGGTTTTCCTCTGACAGAGAAATATGTAGGTAAATCCTTTCTTTAGCTTGTATTTAAAGGAAGCAAACCTTAATTGAAGTCAAATTTTATGAAATTCTGCATGACTACATATAGTCCCATCCTTGCCTGCTCACCGCCATGAAAAGGGGACTAATCCCCTCTCTTCCGCCTCCCCACCCCAGACTACTCCAAACCTCCGCTTCTGTGTTGGGGCCTACTGCATGTGCAGCTCATGCAAGGATTCTCCTGTGATCAGGGGACAATCTTCCACAGAGGATTAAATATTTTGCTGCTGAAAGGTGGCAACAGCTGCAATTGGAAACAATTTTCAATTCACGTGTTAGTAAACACAACATTAGTGTTTCCTTTAACATTGTAAACAACAGATGCTTTTCAGACATTATTCCCTTTACTGGAGTCACTTCCAAATGTGATAATTCCTAGTATATATGAATTCTTGAGGCTTAATGATTAAGATGCTTTAGACCCAAATAATGTTCCCATAACTCAGTAGGCAATTGAAAAAGCATATTTCATCCTTAAACATGAATGAAAAAGGCCTCTATGGAATGAATGACAATAATGGGTTCCTTAGCATCTCTTTTATTAGCTTCCTTTTATGGAAAATATGGCACATTTAGATGTCCACTTAATTGAAATAGACTGTGATTTAATAAAATAAATAATAATAATAATAATAATAATAAACAGATAAGTGAACCACTTGCAAATGTTGAATGTGCCTTTAACTCAGGGTAACTGGTTAAAACATTTAAGATATTTATGTTGGCAGAGCCTCAAGTACATAATGACTTACTTTAACCCTATAGATTTTCCTGACCACTTCAGAAATGTGTTTCCACTTATCGTGTAGACAATCTCTAATTGGTCAATTAAGTTAAAAGTGATTTAAAAGAATTATTCAATATTTTTCAGGTGCTTTCATAATGGATGCATTTTCAATGAGCAAAATACATCTGTAATTCAAAGTGGTATCAATGCAAATTTGCAAATATGTAGCATACTGCTTTCACCAGGGAAGCTGCCAGTGGTGCTAATGCTATCACATTGATTTTTGTTTGTATTTCAAGGACTCAAAACATTAGAGGCAAATTTTTACAACTGCTCAGCAGTTTAACTACTCAGGTATGATTTTCAAAAGTGCTCAGCTCCAACAACTCCCGCTGAGAACAATGAATGCTGAGCACTTTTGGAAAATCTGTCCCTTTATGTCCATGTGTAACACACATACTATGGTTGTCCATCAACTGCCTATTTGTACTGCATACATTGTTACTATTTATGATCTATGATACCATAATATAAAGCAGCTTTATCTTTGGACCAAAACCCCATTGTTCTAGGTGATGTGCAAACACACTACTGAGAAAATTAGTCATAGAATTCAGGTACTTTGGGTCTAAAAATAAGAAGCCATTTTGTCTTTTTTATGTTACAGAAGATAGAAAGGATCCAATGAAA
The DNA here is from genome assembly GCA_019425775.1 of Rafetus swinhoei. Classification (NCBI taxonomy): domain Eukaryota; kingdom Metazoa; phylum Chordata; order Testudines; family Trionychidae; genus Rafetus; species Rafetus swinhoei. The sequence continues at coordinate 66,828,526 of CM033427.1, forward strand.
ATAAACACTGATATGATGTGGGCAAATAAGCAAGGCACAGATCATAGGTAATTGCCTTAAACTTCCCAACAAAATTCACGATCTACTTGCAACACATCTTTTATGACAGGTTCATTTCTTTAAAATATTCTGAAAATGCTTACAGGCTTGGTCCTGGCTGATAAGCTAGGTGGAGAATGCTTCGTTTGAGAATTCTCCATCAGGGTTGCTGGGGCTTCAGTTTGAGTGGGAGTTCCAAGCAGCTTGTTAGCTGTGGGATGACTCAAGCGGCTTTACGCATACCCTCTGAAGGAAATGTATGGCTGGAGGGGATTTAAGCACTGATGGGATTAGGCAGCAGTTGAGTAGTGGTTTTGAGAAGGTGGCCTAAATGGTGGACCTAGTTACTTAAAGAAATAGTTAGGTGCTTTGTGTGCCCCGAAGTTAATGGATGTTCCTAGCCCTTGTAATAGCAGGAGATAAACTTCGCAGCACATCTGCAACACCTTGCTGTGTTACATTAAGATGTAGCCACATACAATTAAATAAAAAAGAGAAATCTAACAGAAATATGTTACTGGAAATATAGGACAGTGTTACTGAGAAGAATACATAGTAACAAACAGAGTTCCACTATAAGATGATCGTAAAATCCATGAAACAATATTAAGTACTTCCGTTTCTTCTATTTTTTTAAGTCACAAAACGTATGTGTTCAAGGGCTAGTAGGACCAGAAATTCCATTTAAAGCCCTATTGAAATTTTCACCCAAAATCTCCGAAAGAAGCTTCTTTCTAATCAGACTGAATAATTTTGTCTGTTTTTAACAAGATCACAAAATGCTGCTTGTATGATTTATACACTGTAGGACTTTTGAGATAAAGAGATTTATCAGATTTTCCCTCAGTTTGAATTTACTGGTAGGAAACATGAGCCGGATTGCTGCTTCCTATTAAAAATTGTTACATGACCATTCACTATACACACTGCACATTACATACTGAATCTTAGAACAAGTATTGCACTACTGATTAATTCCGTTAATTTGAAACTGAATATATAGTTCAATACAGACTACACTACTGTTTGATTTTATAGTAAGCTTTTGCTTAAGGCCACTATCACACTCTAAAACTAGAGAGCTGCAGTATATCCAATAAAAGCAATTAACACACTCATTTATAGAGAAAAGTTAATAATGAAATCAAATCCTCCAGTTCTGCTTTTTGGTCTAGAGACATCTCCAGTAGTTTAAACTAGTAAAAGCCCAATTACAATGTACATAAGCAATGTACATGAGCAATGTACATTGCTCATGTCAGAGAAATTGTGCTCAAGCTGTTTTGAGCAGTGGAAATCATGGGGCATCAGCCTGAAAGTATTTATTATTATAAAATAATTTTAAGTTGGAGACAGACAGCCTTTGATTAGACCATTGCTATTGTTAATTGACAGCATTATTACTGCACTGTGACTGATCTGCGCATGAGTTGATAGGGAAGCTATGGCTGAATATGGCATGAGTTGATAGCCCTTGCTATGGCTGAATATGATCACAGTCCCTGTAATCTCCTCAGCACAAGGACTACACTTTCTCCTAGTAATTCATGGGAAACCCTGAAAATAAGGTGAAGGGGAGGCAGGGCCATATTTGCCCCCTTTGTGCAGGTCAGCGGTACTGGTTGCCTCCATAAGGAAGTATACATGACATCTCCTGAATGTGTGCAGGCGCTGATCAACAAGTCGGGGACAACGCATCAGATGTTTAATTGGGGACCTTGAGAGCTAAAAGTATGAACTGTTAAGGCTTGAAACAAAGAGCCAAGGCTTTTACACTGGGGTTGTAATAGACTTGAATACTGTGTGAATCTTGTCAAACACTCTCACCACTGGGTTACATGTGCCGTTCTTATGTACCTAGAGGCTTCTGAATTATTATGCCTGTTTAAGGCATGAGATCTTGCCATTGCTCTTCCTTGTGGATGAGTCTGCCAAGCACTCCTAAGCAATGCAGTATTATTACATTTAAGTAGGATGATCAGATCAATACCCAGTTATATCAGAGACACTGGTATTTCTGTACAGAACCTAGAAATACAGTATAAAGATACATAAACCACATTCAGTGTTTATGGTATGTTCCATCTAGGTTTTCACATGGCCTCCATTATCATAATATTTTAGTGACTGGAATAGTTTCAGGCAGGAAAAAAAAAGCATATTGAAAGAAAAATATATGGAGATTTGGAGGTATGGAAATGTGGGAATGAATCACCACATGTTTACACCCACTAGGAAATAATTTATTTCTGGACTGAGAGAAAGTTGTGCCAATTTCTCTACACACATTGGAAAAGTTGTGTAGAGAACAACAAAGATTCTTTATGTTTTCTTTTGAAATTATTTTTTTAAATGAACAGCCTTGTCAAGAAGCTGACCAGAAAATAACACTAACAACTTGATCAAGGGCAAGAAATATTAGTTGCTTTAAAAGATTATTAATACATGAAGCCTAGTTTGATTCAAATTAGAGCTCAAGATTAATGTGATACTTTATCTTGAAATGTTCACAGCTACTAAATTCAAAGCTTTACGAGACTAATGATAGGTGAAGCTAACTTTTCTTTTCATGCAACAGCATGTGTAAAAGGCTTAGTGCCCTATCTGCAGGCACTTTGCTATTTCAGTAATGTAATTAACAAACACCCCTTCATCCTTGGCAATAATATTGCTGGTATTTGAGCTGTCAAACCATGTTTAGAACTTTCAAAAGCTCTAATGAATAGGGACACTAAGTCATCTGTGTTTAGAATGGATGTTTCAGTTTAGTACCCTTTTCGTTTGTCAGGTTGTATGGAGGTGAGTAGTGGTTATATTTTCCAAAAAGGTATTAGAAAAAATAACATTTGGGACAACTTTATTTACTCGCTCAACTTGTCTGTCACATTTACTCAATTTACAAATCATAAATGATCCATATATGATTTTTCCTGCTACCAGCATTGCAGACCCATCGTGAAGTATGAGTTTTAAGACCAGAAGGGGCCATTAAGATCCTCTAGTCAGCCCTCCTGCATACACAGGGAAAAAAATCCTCACTCAATAATTTCTGCACCAGACCTTAACTTTTGTTTGGCATAAAGATATTCAGACTGAAAGAGACTATGTTCCAGTGATTAATACCCTCAATATTAAAAAGTTGTCCTTTGTTTCTAGATGAATTTGTCTAACTTCAGCTTCCAAGCATTGGATCTTATATCTTTTTCCGTTGGATTAATTCAGCAGCTACACCCTGAAATCTCTTTCCTATGTAGGTATGTATAGACTGTGTTCAAGTGTTCTCTTAACTTTCTCTCTGAAGAGCCAAACAGATTGAGATACTTTGTAACTCTGACCCCCTTGTCAATGTTTTGTGTTTGTGGTTTTTAGGAGTTGATACCATGACTAGATACTGTATTCCAGTAATGGTCTCACTAAAGCAATATGCAAAAGTATACCACCTCCCTACTCCTACTTAAAATTTCTTTACTTGCACATCCAATTGTTGGACCTTAGCTACATCATTGCCCTAGGAACACATGACCTGTTAATTATCTACTCTGACCGTTAAATCCTTTCCAGAGTCACTGGTTTACAGGATACTCTCCCATCATGTAAGTATCACCTACCCTGTTTGTTCCTATATGCATGACCTTACATTTGGCTGCATTAAAACACGTTTAAATGATCCCACCTTACCGAGTGATGTAGATTGGAGCTATAAAGCTGAACAGTAGTGATGATAATTTACAATTCTGTTCTGGCTGTCATCTGCAGATTTAACCAGCAATGGTTTTATATCTTCTTGTAGATCATTGATCAAGATATTGAATAACATTAGACTGAAGATAGGTAACTTTGGGACCACACCAGACACATCCACTGAGATGCCCATACCCTGTTAAAAATTTATTTTGTCATCTGTGACTTAACTAGTTTTATTCATTTTAAATGGGGGGCTATATTGATTTTATTAGACTATCACATAAGACTAAGTCAACTACCTTATCAAGCAAACTTATAATTACATCAAAACACAATATCAAATTATCTGACAATATTTATTTTCTAGAAAACTACATTAGTTGCTTTAATTATGATACCATATTTTAATTCTTTACTGATCCCATCCCATATCAATATCTCCATGATCTTACCCAGGACTGATGTAACGCTATCAGCCCTACAATGACATGGGCCATTCATGTTTTCCCTTCTCAGTACTTTGGAAATTATTTAGTGTTTCAAAATTTGTTTATAAACAACATTAATGGTTCTAAGACCACATTAGCCAATTCTGTTAATACTCTTGGGGCAAGTTATCCAGTCTTGCAGGTTCAAAAATGTTTAACATCCTCTCCAGCTGCTGAAAGAAATAACTGTAAGTTATCAACACATCATCTTGTTTATTTTTGAAAAATAAAGAATTATTTATCAATAATATTAACCTGATTCTTTTTTGCTCATTGTGCTGCTCATCACTGGGAACAAAGATTGTTTCATAAATGCACTGACAAAATGTTGTCAGTTATGCACGAGACAGAATAGAACCCAAATCACTCCTCCATATCTGTATGGGTCCTACAGTAGTAACAAGAATTATAATATTCTGCGAACTAAAAAAAAAACAGCATAAAAGAGAAAGTAAAAGGGTGATTCTATTCCTAGGTGCTCTGGTGTAAATCAGGACTCACTCTATTGAAATAAAACTGTTGTCAGGGAGATGAAAATGGTCCAAAGCTCAGTAAGTCAGTGGAGTCTTTAGACTTTGGATCAAATCCTAAATCTTGAAAATCTCAGTGTGAAAAGTGAAAGCTTTCAAATGTTCTGAGTGAATGAAACAAGGGGTTAGAAAAAACATTTGCAACCTTAAATATAGCGGACAGTGGCATTATGATATTCATCATAGTCTATAATGATTTTTAAATGTAATCAATAGGGTGCCTACTACTGTCTTCTCTGAAATAGAAGTGATGATCCCATTGATATCAGCAGAAGCAGGATGGGGTTCTAAGTTTTACACTACTAAGAAGCATTATTCTAAAAAAGTACAATGTTATGCCAGTCAAAAATAAAATTAAATAAATCTTTGTCCAAGGCTAATTTTAAGTCTGAGTGTTCATCAATACATTCATCTATTCATCTGTGTATTTAACACATGGTTACTTTTATCTTCATCTTTCAAAATGCATAAGTATGCAGTTCCTAATTTGAAGAAATCTCTAGTATTCTCTTTGAAATACTACTCTTCTATCAATGTACAGCTATGTATAGATTTCATAAGGCAATTATGTAAATGTTGCAGACCATAACAGACACTCAACTTGTCTCTCATGACTTCTGACACCATACCAAGATGCTAGGTGGTGGCAATCCACACAGATGATCACATATTAACAAATTTCTGAATTGTTTCAAAAGAGAATTGAGGGTAAAGAAGTGCTTCATTTTCCACTTCATGTGTTTGCTGGGTCCTGATTGGATGCTATGTTCAAAGTAGATGTACATTGCCAAAACAAACAGACTCCTCTTTAATATTTCACCATTATAGTACATCCTTTTGTCATGTTTTCAGGGTATCATGTCAGAAATTGTAACAAATTGACATAATTAATGTAAAATGCCATAGAACAATAAGATTTCAAATATTGTAAGCAGTATAGTAATGAAGGTTGGAAAAACTAATCAGCTTTGAACCTGAAGCGTTTCCTCACTTCCAACCCTTAGTCTGAGTTATGAACAAGAAAACACATGCACAAGCCCTGAAAGTTAACTTGATTTCCCATATTAATTTTATTACAGTAAGTACATATAACTCATTATAAGTCATTATAATTAAATTGGATCAACAACTTTCAAAGTCTTAGCTATAATTCCATCTTCCATTTTATACCCTATACAACAAACTGTAGGCAAGTTAGATTTAACCAAGAGGTTATCAGGCTCTTTACAATTAAAAATGTATCGGCGAAAAAAAGGGGATTGTAACTGATTTAAATACTGATTTAGTAACAGAAATGTATACTATTGAATTGGAAGCATAGTGGAAGCTCTTTAGGCATATTTAGCTTAAGGATTATAAAGAGATTTGATTTTGAACTCACACTTATAAAAAACCAGCTGTACAACATCATCTTAATAATGGAGATCTATCAGCATCAAGAGATTTGCCTTTTGTCTTCCTAAATATCAGCCAGTATATAATCTACAATTTTGGTCTAGATTATGGAAAAGATTTCAGATGAAGTGAGCGTCAGAGTATCTGGATGCATCTGACTTCCTTGAGTCTTGGCAACTGGGATTAAGATAAATTTCTGGCCCAAAAACATTTCTTGTTACATTAGTTAATAATCTCTCCCCTTCCAGTAACCAAACAGATTTTCACATCATTTAGGCTAGTTTGCAACCAACGTGTAAACCATCTCCCAATTAAACTGGTAATGGAAGATCCTTAAAGTTAAAAAGTTAGGATAAACACTTAAGAGTTCAGATTAAATGCATGAAAAATGAAGAAAACCTAAACTTAATTTGAAACATGAACCAAACAAACCCTTAAATTCAGGCCAGAATTGAACCCAAAAAATTTATAAAAAATGTGATGATTTTATTTTCATAGTAATCTCAGATTCTGACCAGAAGCCAAAGTGCTGAAATATGTCAAGGAAGGTTGACCTGGTAACATTTTCAACCTAGTTTTACAGATTCAGGCAGTTCAGCTGTTGTATAAGAATCTGATTTTCTTGATACTGATCTGAACCACTTTCTGAAAAATTGAGGTTTTCTCATTATACATCCAAGTCTAAGATTATTGCTATATTCTTGGGGGAAAATAGATTAGACAATAATTACATTTAGAAAACTGCAGGTACAGCTTTTATAAACATTACCAAGTGGGTTTTTTTTTTTGGGGGGGGGGGGGGGAGATCATAATCTGAAAATGTACCTTCAAACAAATACATAGAACATTTCTGGTTACTCGGAGGAAAAATTAAATTACTCCTGCTCAGTTACATTCTTGAGATCATTTCATATCTCCTTCTTATACTGTAAGCACCCTAAAATACTGTGCCACCCGTCTTCTGATGCTTAAATTTATGAACTGTCATCTCAAGGTCTGCACTGATTTCAACTACTGAGTTGGAAGAGAAGAGAGACAGTCTCTAAAGTAGCTAGTCTCAAAATTTACACAAGTTTACAGATTAAAGACACAATTTGGATTTTATCCAGAAACAACTTGGAAGGCAGTGTAGACCCCAGAATGTAGATTTAATGTATTCTGTGTTGGTAATACCACTTAATAAATAGGGTGTTCTACCTGGGCAGTAGGTAACATAGGGAAGGGAAGGAATTGACGTCCCAAAATTGCCCACACTCTGGCCGGCCGGGACTGGACTTGGTCTTGCCTTCTCCAGCTGGACATTCACCCACCGCCCATAGTATTTTGCTATGGAGTTGACAAGAAATAGGGCGAGACTTTCATTTGAATGAAAGGGCCACAACCTCCTCATCATGTGAGTAAAGCTTCTGCATATAGATCCATATGTTGGCCTCATTTTGGTATACAACTAATCTCACCAGATTTTTTTGTAATGTCATGTGCCTCATTTTCTTATTCATGAAATGCAAGTTTTAAAAGCTCTTTTGAAGTCCAAACAGACAAACAGAATGGAGCGAAATATTTTTAAACACACAGTTATTAAAGAATGAACGAGAACAGCCACTTTTTGGCTTTTGTTCTCTGTGCATGGGACCAGGATTCCTCTGCAGATGCATTCTGCTTCAGCAAGATGTATCAACTGCAGCCCTTCTTTGCACAAGCCAGAGACATGCTTCTTATGTTAATTTATCTGGGGTGTTGTAGCATGTTCAATTTGAAGTAAGTAGCATCAAGGTATGCAATAACTCAGAGCAGGTCCTGATACGTTTGATGTCAACTTGAAATGTAGAATTGGTAAATTCAATCATTTTAGATAAACATCAGCAACTTAATCTGGCTGACTCCAAGTATCTGCCTGACTGTAGTTGTGGCTCAGGCAGCTCATTGTAGTTCCAGTGTATTCAAGCAGTTTAATTTATGTTGCTCAAAGACACTGTCAAACCCCAGGGATGTGCTGGAATGGTTTCATTGTAATCAGGGGCTCTATGCACATGAAGGATTTGTTAAACTCATTCTGATCAGTTCATTAAAAGCCTGAATGCTGTTTGAAAGCTTTCTATACTGGTCGGATTTCACTCAGAAATTCTAATTCATCATAATAACTACAGAGCAAGAGTTACAATAGGGATGGGGAACAAAATCATCTCCATTTTCCTGCCATTTATCTTTTCTGAACAGTACTGTCTCTTCAGTGAGGTGACCCAGCAATACTCCAATACTGGAAACTTTCTAAAAGATTATAATTCTATTTCTTTGCTTCTTTCTTATGTATGTTAAAAACCAAACATAGAATAATTTATATCAGAAAGAACCCTCAACATTTAAAAAAGGTATTCAGTATAAAATTATTATTTTATACATTTTCCCTTTCATTTACACATTTGATTTCCAACTGTTTGTTTTGTAGGCCAGGCTAGGCCAGTGACACTGAATCACCAAGCTAAGCTTCTATGTAGGTGTCTTCATTCCATTAAGGGAATACATCGTACATGTTGGACTAGTGGCAATTTTATCAACATTTCTTATTTTTAGGGTGTGACGTAATTTCATACCGAAACTTCCTGTCCCATAGAGTTTGCATTTATTGTGACCTATGAGTTCTTCATTTTCATTGTTACAAAGTGAAGAGGGTTTGAACAAAATGAACTGCCCTAGGAAAAAAATAGGAGTCACTGTATTGAGCCAGCATTTATGAATCAAGCAAACATGTCTTTAAAACCCAACACACTGTTAAGCACAATATCTAAGGCATCACTACAAGGTTTCATACAATGAACTGAAGTAAAGATATATATTTCTATGACTGACAGAAAAAATACTTTAAGTTCTCTTTGTCATCTCCATGTAACCCCTTTTTCCTCCCTGGGTTACTCGGGAGCAGGTCACACTCACAGGTGTGTCTGGGCGCCTGATGGCTTTAACATAAAAGGAGATCCTGAGTACCCCAGTGGTGATGTTGTTTAGTTGGGGAAACCCTATCCATGACCTTGCTGCAGTCCCTTGCTCATAAAGAATATACAATGGCAGTGCCTCCACCTGGCTGGCCCTGTACACACTTAATGGTGTGCCTTGGGAGCCACCAGGAATAAAATTATTCCAGCAATAATCTGGCTCTAACTCCAGGACAACAATTATAAATAATATACATCTAATTGATTACATTAAAATGAACACACCTTTACTTAACAACTTAAAGAAACAGGATTTAACAGTTTAACAGTGAATAACATCAATTAACAACGTACATAGAAGTAATAGGAACGTATCTATCTGGCATTTGCACTGCCACCATTTATCCCGCCCCAGAGCGTGCAACTCCTCTGGACTTGCGTGGGCACACTTGACGATCTGCAGCTATAGTGGAGGTTCTCTGGAGAGAGAGAGAGAGAGAGAGAGTGGAAGCTATGCAGCCAGCTGCAAACTCCCTCTGCCACTGGAGCAGGTTCCACCAAATGCCAGCAACTCTGGTTCACTGGGCTGGCCACTCTGCCTCTTTTTGGACCCAGAGTTAGTCTATATCTCTAGGTCTATCACAGGCAGCACTTCCCCAAAGAGCCCATTTACTTACAGCCTCCTTCTGTGTGCTGGTTGTAGTGTAGTCCTTCTGAGTCACAGGCACAGCCAGAGTCTCTCCCCTCTAGGGCAATCAGCTGCCCCAGAAGCAGCCTGCTAGATCCAAGACCCAAAGGCTCTCAGTCCCAGTCTGTAGCTACAACATAACAGCTCCTGGACTGGATAAAGCTCCTCCACAGCAGCCTGGCTCCTTTTGTTCCAAAACATGGAGAGCCCCCCAGACTGCTGAGACCCTCTCTCCACATGGAGAGCCTCAGACAAAAAACTTCACTTCCTGGTTTCCTCAAGGGCTCATGGGAATTGTAGTCTCTGGGGCTAGATTGTAGCACACAGGATCCTCCCAGAAAATAAACAGAGGCACCTTTAGTAAGGGGACTACATCCAGTTTTGGACTCTGATCATCCAAGGTGCTGAGCACAACCTGTGAAATGCTGGATATTCTCAACATCAACTGAGGTCAACTGAATCCAAAGGCACTCAGCCTCTCCCAGAAGCTGTAATGCTGCAATGCTCAGAGTATTACAGAACTGGGCCCCTGGTTAGCTGCACTGGCCAATCCTCCTTTCTCTGTTCACATCCCCCTTTCCCCAAAATTAGTCAAATTCATTCTTAGTGTGCTCATCTCAGTAAGTGTCTTGCTAGGAAATGCAGACTTATCAAATGTCGGAATGTGCCAGAATTGCAGGCTCCAATGAGTTTTAAGTAGACCTGATAACCTGTTTCTGCTTCCCCTCAAACAATGTTAAAATGTCCATCATGTGAAAATTCTCAGTGGTAAATCTGAATAACTGAAGGCATGAAATTCTGCAGAAAAATTATTTGGCTCAATGCCTGACTAACCACTGAAGAAGGCATTTAGCCAAAAGGTTTGTCTACATAAATTTGTTTCTTTAGTTTTATTTCAATTGTAAAATGTTTTCGTAGGAAAACTTTCTCTTTGCTTGAGTTCAGCTAAATAGTTGTGATTACCAGGCCTAGCGCAGATTAATAAAATAAATTATTACTGGGAGACAGAGGTTTTCCTTTATTACTTGACAGATTCTGCCATGCCATTGGGGAATGGAGTGTATTCTCTAAACTCCATTTTGATTTCCATAGACTATAGACATCCTTGCATCTCTATGGCAGTTTCAAATGCTTTTTTGATGTCTTAGTTGAAAAAATACTTTGCTATTGTTTAACATACAAGAAGGAATCAGTCACAGAGCTTGTGAAAAGGGGTGGTCACTTTTTTTGAGAGAAAAAATGCAGTTTTGACAAAATATATATATTTGCAGGAATGTTTTGATTTCAATTACATTTTCCACTGGCAATTCCAAAATGAATCATTTCAACTTTCTTATTTAAATATCGTGGAAATGTTTTATTTTGATACAATCATTTAGATTTGGTTTGCTTAGCTTTACAATAAAATACTGTAATATGTAAATTAATACATAAATACTAACTAAATACACTGAAATGATGAAGTCAAAACAGATTATTTTATCAAAATAGTTCAGAATTTCCGCTGTTGGGACAATTTCAAAATGTCATATTTTTGTTCTGATTTGGAATGAAAACACATGTTTTCTAGCCAGCACTACTGCCGAGTATCATGGAAATGTAGGGGTGGAAGGAACCTTGGAAGGTCATTTAATCCAGCCTCCTGCAACAAGGCAAGACCAAGAATGCCCAGGTTATTCCTGACAAATGTTTGTTTCTGAAGTTCTTAAAAGCCTCCAGTGGTGGGGATTCCCCAATCTTCCTTAGAAGCTGTCATAATCAGGAGTGCTGACCAGTACCTGGTGACTAAGGGATTAACTAATGCCACCAGTATCTAGCCAGATATCTGGTGGTCATCCAATAACAATGCAGATAGTAATTTCAAACTAGAAAAGAGGAGTTTTTAATCTCTCTGTTCTTTGTCTGAGATGCAGAGTAGTTTCTTCCAAGACTGAGGGAGATGGGAGACATGTCTCTGTCCAAGAACGGACTTCTTAAAATGCGTAAGTAGGGAAAAGTTTAGATAGTCCGTCAGGATTTGTTGTTTTCCTTGTTTGGGAATTTGGAAATAATGTCTGAGCTGTTAATTGTGGGGAGTTTTTTCTTTGTAGCTAAGTTTTAGCCCAGGGGGTTTCCCTGAATATCTATATCAATTGGTGGTTGTTCCCATCTAGCCACTTTACTATACTTGCAAGTGTAGTTTTGTTTTGATAATAAAAGTTAGGGTTTTTTTTTTTTTTTTAGAAATTAACTGGTATTGGTTGATCTTTGTGTTCTGGAAGGTTTGTCTGTGTGTATCTGAATGCCTGACTGAGGGGTCAGCTACCACAGACTGCAGTTTGTTTTTCTCTTTTATTTTTTCAAGCTCCTTTGGGGAAAAAGAGCTTGGGGTACCCCTGGAGTTAGTTTCAAGTGTCCACCCTGTTTCTGGATTCAAAAGCACTTGATGGTGGCAGCAGATTCTCCAAAAATCTGGGTATTAGGATTTGGGGGAAGGGGAGTTTTTGTACCAGAGCCTGTAGAGGCAAGGTTTTGGAGTGCTCTTGTGGGCCCCCACTTCTGCATTCATCATCCCAAAGTAGGGAACAGCCTTGACAGAAGCCTGTGCCAATGCTTAACTATCCTTATAGTTGGATAGTTTTTCCTAATATCTAGCCTAAATACCCCTTGCTAAGGATTAAGCTACTTGTTTTACCTTTCAGTAAACGTGGAGAACCATTGATTACCATTCTCTTTATAACAACTGTAACATTTGAAAACTGTTATTTGGTCCTCCTCAGTCTTTTTTCTGAAATCTAGATATACCCAGATTGATAGTTTTTCTTCACAGATCATGTTTTCTAAACTTTGTATAATTTTTTTGTAACATTTCTTTGGACTTTCTCTAATTTGCCTACATCTTTCTTAAAGCTTGTCACCCAGAAATGAACACAATACCTTAGGTGAAACCTCACCAGTGCCAGGTAGAGGACGATAATAATTCCAATGTATTACATATGACGCTCCTGATTAATGCACCCCAGAACGGTAGTGGCCTGTTTTTGCAATTATATCACATTATTGGTTCTCTGCAGTACCAAAGCCTAGCCAGAGACTCACCACTTTGTATTTGTGCATTTGCTATTTCCTTTCTCAGTGTAGCTCTTTGCACTTGTCCTTATCGAATATCATCTTGTTGATTTCAGCTCAATTCTCCAGTTTGTAGAGATAGATTTATATTTTAACCCTGCCCTCCAAAATGCTACCAATCCCTCCCATTTCAGTGTCATCTACACATTTTACAATAATACTCTCTATTCTATTATCCAAGACATTGAACAGTACCAGACCTAGCACTGACCCCTGCTGGATCCCATTAGATATGCTCTCTCAGTTTGACAGTGAACCATTGATAACGTCTCTTTGAATGGGGTTTTTCTACCAGTTCTGCACTGTAAACGGCAGAGCCTCCAACCAAGTTCGTGCTCGCCTTTATTGGTTCGTCAGCGCTACACCTGCACTCTGAGCCCTCGTCCCGCTCTTGGTCACCGTGCTTAGATGAGAGTCCTACACTGGAAGCTAGTGATTCGAGGCACGTATGGGGGCTCGGGCCCTCCCTTTCTCTGAGCCCGACCCAGGGCCCTAAGGAATGGGGTCACGGACCCCGTCCGGTTGGTGGGGACGCTTCCCACAACACACCAACCCATGGGCCACTCGCTAGCCATGCCCTGGGTCGCTTCCTACTGCCTCTGGTCCTTGCCAGTTCAGGCTTCTTCCCTCTGCCCGGCGTCACTGTGGGGAATCGGTCCTCCGGCTTGGGCTGCCTCTGCTCCCAGCTCCTCGCTCCCCTTTTCCGAGTGTGGCAGCAGCGTTTAAATGCCCCGCTGCACCTGCGCCCTCAGCCGCCGGGGTCAACGTGCCCTTCCAGGTTGACCCCGCCCCCAGTGTCCAACCGTGCGCTCGGTCGCGGCTCAGCTACAGCCACTGAGCATGCCTCGCAAAGGCGCAGCGCCGCCGCCGGCGACTGTCCTGTTCAACATGCCGGGGACGGCGCCAGGTAAGCGCGGGGCCCCTGGGAGCCCCATCACACACGCCCCCTCCTCAAGATCCTCTCTTCCGGTCGGTCCTCTTCTCCAATCCGCGAAAAAAAATTGGCATTACTGTGTGTTCTTCCGGACCGATGGAACACCTCGAACCAGTACGGCTGTAATGAGAGGTACCATCTCATCACCCTTGGATTGACGCTCTTCTTAGAGTTCATCCACTTCAGTGGGGCATGGTCAGTTATGAGTTGGAAGGGGTTGCCTAGGAGATAGTATCTTAGCGAGTCAATGGCCCACTTGGCCGCAAGCGCTTCCTTCTCAATTGTCACATAGTTCTGTTCCCAAGGGCACAATTTCCTACTTAAATAAAGGATGGGGTCCTACCTCTTGGGACATGACCACACCCAAACCTACTTCCGACGCATCTGTTTGTAAGATGAATGGGCGAGAAAAATCTGGCTGGATAAGCACCGGTGGTTGAGTTGAGTGCTCTTTGAATTTCTGGAACGCTTTCTCACACTGCGGGTTCCACCCAACCTTGTTCGGTACGCTATTCCTAGTCCAATCCGTTAGAGGAGAGGCAATTGCCGCAAACCCGGCTATGAACCTTCAGTAATAACCAGCCAGGCCGAGGAACTGTCTTACTTGTTTCTTTGTCGCGGGGCGGGGGTAGTCCCTGAGGGCCTTTACCTTGTCTACCATGGGTCTCAGGGTCGCTCCTCCCACGGTATAGCCTAAGTACGAGACTTCCTTTTGCCCAAACTTACATTTCCCGGGATTGGCGACTAGCCCGGCCTCTAGCAAGGCTCACAGGACGGCCTCCAGGTGTTTGAGGTGATCCTCCCATGACTGACTATATATTATTATATCGTCTATATACGTGGCCTAGTAGTCGTGATGATCATTTAGGATCCTATCCATGAGCCTTTGGAATGTGGCCACCACCCCGTGAAGCCGAAGGGCATGGTAACAAACTGGTACAACCCCCAAGGTGTGGAAAAGGCCATTTTCTTTTTTGAGGCTGGTGTTAAGGGGATTTGCCAATACCCCTTTGTTAAGTCCACGGTAGACATGAATTGGGTTCTCCCTAAGCAATCAAGGAGTTCGTCAATTCGGGGCATCGGGTAGGCATCGAAACGAGAGATTGCATTTACTCTCTGAAAGTCTATGCAAAATCTTACCATCCCATCGTGCTTGGGTACGAGCACAATCGTGCTGCGCCACTCACTATGGGACTCCTCAATCACCCCTAGCTGTAAAATGGCCTGCACCTCCGCCCTTACCGTGTCTCACATCTTCCTAGGGAGGGGCCACGTGAGGTCCCGTATTTTCTTACCTGATGGCATTGCGATGTGATGACTCGCTTGAGACGTTTGGCCTGGGCAAGTCGATAATACTGAGGCATATCTACGTAGCAGTGCTTGCAGGTCTGTGTGTTGGTCGACACTTAGCTCGGTTCCCAGTTGGGCCGTCATCGTTTGTTCCAGGTTTCCTGCCCAGGGCCCCAGTTCTGGCTCTGGGGGGCTTGTCACTATTAACAGTTGTTCCCGGATGTTCCACCTTTTTAATAGATTCACATGGTAAATTTGTGTTTCTTTCCATTTGACTGTCAGTTGGATCTCATAATCTACCACCCCAACCCAGCATAGTACCTTGTGCAGCCCTTGCCACTTGGCAAGTAGTTAAGACTCTTTAGATCGAAGCAAGAGTAAGACACTGTCACCTGGCTTAAAAGTGCAGAGCTCAGCGCTCCAATTATAGTACCAAGCCTATCTTTCTTGTGCCCTCATAAGATTCTCTTTGGCATATTTGCCCACCGACCTGAGCCTCTCTCTCAGGGTATGTCTACACTACAGCACTAATTCGAACTAACTTAATTCGAATTAGTTAATTCGAACTAAGATAATTCGAATTAGTGCATCTAGACCTAAAAACTAATTCGAATTAGCATTTTGCTAATTCGAAATAGCATGTCCACATTGAGTGGACCCTGAACCGAAGTTAAGGCTGGCCGGAACCAAGACTTACAGTGTGGAGCTGCTGCCTCAGGCTAGCCGAGGGCTGTGCTTAAAGGGACCCGACCCCCACCCCAGACAGACAGTTCTCAGGGTTCACCGCTTGCTTGTCTAACTCGATGAGGGACAGCAAAGCAGTCCTGTCTTGGAGTGCCCTGAGTGCCCTCACTCGGCACATCACAGCACTTGGCCATCAGCCCGGTTGTACTTGCCGCAGGCTGCCATCTGGGGGGGGTCAATCGGGGGGCTGTCAGGATCCAGGAGGCCCTGCAGGAGAGCTTCCACCCCGAGGAGCCCGCAGAGCCACCCCAGTCCTCCCCATCGGGGGCTCATACCCCATTCCTCCCTCACCTCCTTCCACTTACCCTTCCTAGCCCCCTTCCTGATGTAAAAAATAAAGGACATGTGTTCAAAAATAGAAACTCTCTTTATTTAACAAAACTGGGGATTAACCTCTGGGGAGACTGGGAAAAGGAGGTGGGAGAGGGGAGGGGGAAACCTGGGAAGAGGGAGCTGGGGGAAGCCAGGGAAGAAGGAGGAGGGGAAGTATAAAACTATGGTACGCCATATCTTCAGTACTGTGTACAGATGTGGTCTCTCACCTCAAAAAAGATATTTTGGCCTTGGAAAGGGTTCAAAAAAGGGCAACTACAATGATTAGGGGTTTGGAACAGGTCCCATATGAAGCGAGGCTAAAGAGACTGGGACTTTTCAGCTTAGAAAAGGTCTATGATAGAGGTCTATAAAAGCATGAGTGGTGTGGAGAGGGTGAATAAAGAAAAGTTCATTAGTTCCCATAAATTCGTTTCATGCCTCAGCCTTTCTGATTTTGTCTCTGTTCTTGTGGTATTTACGCGTATACTATTCTGTTGTATTCACTCTTAGCAATTTGTCCATGTTTCCTCTCTTTGTGGGATTCTGTTTTGATTCTCAGGTCAGCAAAGAGCTCCTGATTACTCTATGTATCTTCCTTTCATATTAGGATCACGGACAACAATATTCTGGATAATATTTCTCTTTATTTCTAAATTAATTTTGTTTACCTCTAATTTTATACTGTAAGTTTTAAATATGTAGAATAGCAAAACACAAATCATCTGTTTGTTCAACGGGCGGAGATAATATAGATGCACATAAACTTTCTCTTGTTTCACAACACTCTCTCTCATATAACCAGTGACAACTGCAACAACTGATATGGAAATCCTCATACTTTTCTGAATGTTCTGAAGAACCTAAGCTTTCTTTTAAGAATGTTTCTGGCCTTTTTTATAGTAAATATGTAAATATCAAGAAAGCTTGGGCCACAACAAGTAGCAGAAATTCCACAAAAAAAGGTGTATGTTCAGCATTTCAAAAAGCCCTTTTTTATAGTGAATATGACTTCATACTGTAAATCAATGCATTGCTGTCTTTGCCAGAAAATGAAACAATGTATTATCATGCCAGAAAAAGGTGAATTTTCCTATTTAGCTGAATGAAATATTAACTTCAAAGCCTTGTTTTGACTTAAAGCTTGATTCACTGGTATCTTCAGTGGGAGCCAAAACAGAGTAAGCAATGAAGGAAGAAGTTCCTAATCTATAAAAGAGAGATCTGCATAGCTTTAGTCATTGAAATATGTAATGCAATTCAGGGGACAGAACTGTGTGGCCATTTTTCAAGTTCATCCAGCATTTCTTACAGTGGCAATGCAGAATCAGGCTCCAAGATAATGTGCAGAAATGTTTTCAGACCTTAAACCCAATCCTGTAAATGCCTTCTGCTAGATGTTGAGTTAAATTAGTCTGAAAATCTCACCAGAAGCACTGTCTCACAGTTCCTACTTATGCACACTTTCCAATTTAGTAAAAGCAACAGAGTCAAACCTCAGATCATGTTTTATTTTTGTGCAGTATTTCCATTAGGGTCAAATATTGGCCTCTTTGAAATGCTGAACATAGGACCTTTTTTTGTGTGGAAATTCTGCTACCTGTTGTGGCCCAAGCCACAAAGCCATATGGATTCAAAAGATATAAAATAAAGAATGCAGCAAATTTCTGTGACTTTCATAAAGATTATGGGGCTAGTTTAATTTTGAAGCAAAGACTATCTACAGTTGGCTTTCATTTTATCTGAACTAGTTAAATTTACAAAGTTCAGTTTAGTGATGTTAGTTAATGTTTTCAAAAGATCTTCCTTTTCACATTCAGTGAACTAAAATAAGAAAAATGAATGCTCTTTGTAAATATTCCACAGAAATTTGATAAAACCCTACAGTTTTCTGTAGCTATTATATACTCCATTATTGATTTACTCCTACTGCCTGTAGATTTTTCTTCTAACTGGTCATTACCCCAAGAAACTGGCATTGCCAATAGGACTTTGATTTTTATTTTTATTTCCGTCTTTAAGGCGTCTTAAAAACAAAGACTGTGTTGTGGTGGCTTTATGGTATGTCTAAGTGTCCACAAGTAGCTATGCCTGAAACCACTGTTTTATTTAGATTCCCTTATTCATCTGATCTAATCAAATAGGTTTTCCAAACTGGTCAATCTGGGCAAAGCTAGTTTCCAGCAAGGATGCTCAGATGTCAGGATTAAAATAGTACAATTATGAGTGAGACAGGCTGCTTTTATACATATGATGACTTGAAGAAGCACAAAAATATTACAACAAAATAACATACAGATAACTACCAAGCAAGCAATCTTGCAAGTCACATAAATCTTTCTGCAAACAAGCAGCTTTTATATATGTATTGTATATCTCTCTGTGAATTTCACACAGAAAACTATAAGTCTCACTCACATTAAAGGGAGGAGAACAATTGTAGTGAGCAGGGACAAGGAGCAGAATGATTGGAAAATAGGTATCTGGTGTCTATTGCACTTTAACCGTACATTTGTCTGAAACCACATTCAGTGTTTGCTGAGGGAAAAGAGACTATCAAGATGATATTCCCAAGTACTATTTTACATCTGTGATCTAAATACCTGTAATACCTTACCCAGTCATGCCAAAAGGAGGACAAGAGTTATTTGTTATGGTTTTAATCAGGCTACAATTTTATTATTAGATGTCCAGGACTGCCCTGCAGATGACAGTATACAGTGTAGGTAACCCCTGTTTATTCTGTAATTACACAGGGAGCTTCCACCAGCTTCCCCTCTCTTTTTATCTAGATCCCTCAAGCAAATCCATTTCTGGACCTTACCATCCACCTCCTCTCTTGTAGGAGGGGCAAAATGGGCTATGAGAAAGGGGGTTGGCTCCCTGCTGTTACAATCGTAGGAGCCCCACACTCCTCACCATTCCGTCCCTTTCCCCAGCACTTTCTTCTTATGTCCTTTACCAGACCATCATCTGGTTGCTGAATGCCTTTCCAATAGAGTACCTGCATTGGACATCTGCCACCAAGAGATGCCAGCAATTAGCATGTTCACCTCTGTGTGGAGAAAGAGGTTTCCAATGCCAGGGCCTGCACCTTTAAAGACTTCTGCCCTTACATTCCCGGGGGTGAGTCAGTGCTGCAAAGATGACCCATATTTTTGCAACAGTTTCTGACCTTACTCTCCTCCCTATAAATCACCACTGGCTTTCTCCAGCAAACCTGAGCAACCCCCTTGCTTTCAGTGCAAGGCAATCATTCTGTTGGTTATTAAGAGTCAAATGAATGACTGTACGGCATTGGCAATGTGATATGCCTAAAGAAGCTTCAGCAGTACCAAATTTTAATACAGGTGCATGAAAGAACACATAGTGACTCTTCTGTATAGTTGTTCCTATACTATTCTAATGTTGCCTCCCTCCTTACTACAATGAATCACCAATCATTCCCTATTGAAGGGTTGAAGCATCTGAGTCTAGTCCATAGGTTGCCGTGGTAATTAACAATACTCAAACAAGCTTGAGATTATTACTTACTTTTCCAAATAGCCCATTTATGAATTCTTCCTTAGGAAAATAAAATCACCTGCGCTTTTTATAGATCAACTATAAGCACCGTTGGAGAGTTTTTTGTTTTATTTTCAGAACCAACTTTATGTTCAATCAGTTCCTTTTATTTCAAGGATAATGGGGCATATCATGTGTGTCTTGTAGTTGTAAGGGAATGAGGGGAGTAACTTTCTAGGAAATAAATTTATTTGTAGAATTGCCACTGACAAGAACTACTTATGAGCCTGCAGTTCTATGCCGGTAGGGGTGGAGTGAGCGTATGGTAAAGTTTGTAACCAAGTAACACTTTCTTTCTACTGAGATTAACAAAGTCCAGTAGTTTGTAAAATGTAAAGAGATATGTATATATATTACACTAGCTTAGTATTTTGCACATCTTTTATGTTATAGGATCATCACACAATTGTCTGAATCTTTTCAGAAATTATCTTTACCTTTTTGATTCTGGAGCTCACTTTTATTTTTATTTTTTTAATTCTAATTCAAAATTATGGGTCTTGTTCACCTCACATCATTCTTATACTGATGCAGCTCCAGTGACATGGGAGCCTCTCCTAATTTGTTAGATGAGAATTAGGCTTCTCTTTATAAAATGCACAATAGCAAAGTCATAGTGATTTGCCATTCTTCTCCCAATTTATCCTAATGACATTAATAGGCAAAGTGAGCAGCAAGGTTTAGATAGTGAGCTGCTCTCTCAGTTGCATGAAGGTGGGGGAACAAACAAGCACCGCATTGTCCCATACTCTTGTCTGTGATGTAATCTTCTTCAGCTAACACCAAATGAAGGTGATGAGGCAACTCTTGTCCTTGTAACACCTTTTTACAAGAGTGTTATAAGCAGGAGGAAGAAAAAATTATTTTCCT
Source organism: Rafetus swinhoei (assembly GCA_019425775.1). Taxonomy (NCBI): domain Eukaryota; kingdom Metazoa; phylum Chordata; order Testudines; family Trionychidae; genus Rafetus; species Rafetus swinhoei. Next base: position 66,849,102 of record CM033427.1, read on the forward strand.
TAATCTCTGATGATAGAATAAGAAGCAATAGGCTTAAACTGCAGCATGGGAGGTTTAGGTTGGACACTAGGAAAAACTTCCTAACTCTCAGGCTATGTCTACACTGCCGTTTTTTTTCGGCAGAAGATAAGCAAATCACGCTCTCATTTGCATATTCCTCAAAAAATGAGGTTTACAGGATCTTGCGAAAAAGGGCTTTTTTTCTGAAAAATGGCTCTGTCTACACGGGGCTTTTTAACAGCAAAACCTCTTCCGTAAAAAGGATCAGCAGAAGATATGCAAATGATATGTGAAAAAAACCCAGCAGTGTAGACAAGGTGGTTAAACACTGGAATAAATTGCCCAGAGAGGTTGTAGAATTTCCATCACTGGAGATATTTAAGAGCAGATTAGATAAACACCAGTCAGGGATGATCTAGATGGTGCTTGGTCCTGCTATGAGTTCAGGGGACTGGACTTAAGGACCTCTTGGGGTCCCTTCCAGTTCAAGTATTCTATGATTCTTTGATTCTATGTATTGATGAATATGAACATATGGCAACCCACATCTAGTCAAATATGTGCAGAGCAGTATATTGGAAACACAAGGACTTCCATGTGTGAATTAGCTCAATTGAAGTTGAGCAAGTATTTTGATTTTTTTCAACCAATAATCAGTTACCCTCAGAAACACCTAGGACCTGATTCTGAGTGCAGAACTTGGGGGGGGAAGGTGCTTTAAAGCACCTTTATAGTCCCCTCATTCTGATGTTGTCCAGGAGCTGCCCCTGCCCCGAGTATAAGTTATAGCAGTTGAAATGCTGCTCTAACATACACCTGCATGTCTATGGCCCAAAGGGGTTGTTTTGGCAGCTGGGGTTACTGAGGTGCAGAGAAATGAAGGCTACACTCCTTCCCCCAAAGAACAGTCTTCTTGGAGTTGCTATGGAGATTTCTCTTCATACAAGAGGAGTTTTCAGAAGTCTGAATTCAATGGTCTTATAACTGCTTTGCACAGCCAATGAAGCACAAAGCCTTTGTAGTGACAAGGTTGTAATTCTGCTCCATTCTAAATAGCTGTCTGCCTGTTTTTGAAGGATTTTAAAAATATGATTGTAAAACTAGGGAGTATTCTTGCCAATAAACTCAGCAACCATTAAGCTATCATTATATTAAGTCACATTTTGCTTTTTGGCAACTCAGATTTAAAATTCATCTGCCAGGACATGGATATATCAGCAGCGGGTGGGGTAGTTTTTGTTTAGTCTGGCCTCCTGTCATGGATTATGAAAGGTAACAGGACACCTTCTTGAAATGCCAGGGCTCAGCTGTGATATGAATCCAAACCTGATTCCATCTAAGTGGTAAAGCGAAAGAAAAAAATCAACCTCATTTAATGTGTGTTTAATTTTGCATACTTCTCCTGGTACTTTTGGCTTTTAAATAGCACAGGATGCCAATACTTTGAATACATTTTACTGTGTGAGGGGAAAAAAATCAGTGCAAACAATAAATAAAATCTGCTTTCAGGTCTGAATGACAATTAGGGTAAGGAATCCACTTTTTATTCTGGTACTTTTGCAATGGTTGCATTTAGCTGGGAGACTGAAAGGTTGCAGATTTCCTGTCCAGGTGATTTCTTGTGTTAAATAATAGGTTTGAATCAACTAATACTAATACATAATGAAATAATTAATAAACAAACAATAAATTAAATTAATATATAAATGTGTTTTCAGTCCAGGTACTTAGAGTCTTAAGTGCAAATAGGCATTTAAACCTGAGTAGCCTGTCAGACATGTTGAGCACCCACAGTTATCCCTGAGATATTTGAATATTTTAGCCAAAATTCTCTGAGGATCACATTGTACCTTTTAAACCCCAGCCTATGCTGGAGGTAGCACAGAGAAGCCATTCTGAAGCAAAAGTTCTTTGAGAAATTTTGGCAGAGGGCCTTGTGCTAGCTGTCAGTGACAGCTCCAATAATGCTTTCTCTGGATGTAGTATTAATTCTCACCATGCCCAGGTATCATCATTGCTTCTGTGACAGGGTATGTGTTTGAGAAAGGAGGGAACAGTACCACTGTCATACTCCCTTCTTCTCCTCTTTGCTCCTGTTTGTGGTTCTAATATGAGTGCTAACAGGGAGCAATGCCTGAGCTCCTTACTGGAATGGGGACCAACATCTTTACCTGATCCATTGAGCCATTTTCTCTCTTTTGTGCATCCTACAAGGCCAGGCAGATTTTAGTATGGGTAACATTAAAAGTGTTGAGAAACCTAGAAAGTGTTTGTGTTTTTCAAATATATTTGTGTGCCCTTATTACAAAACAATAAATATGTTTGGTTGATCCATCTGTAAAGCTGCCTGCAGTGAGTGTGACTACCAACCTCGGGGCAGACTTAACAACCCAAACTGGTTGCAAATTCTATCCATAGATTTCACCAACCAATTATCAAGCACACACTCCTTAGGAAGTGAAACATGTTAAACCATGAATTACAGATAGTCCCTTAGGTACTCTGATCTATCTTGCCACCTAGTCAGCCTACCTTTGCAATACATGGTCCCTTACACCAAGAATCACAGCAATAATCAGATATTCCCAGTCCCAAGTGACCAGTTATTTATCCCAGGTCAATTGCACTTTAGAGCTCACAAAAAGGTCAAATCTTGTAGCCAACCCTATATAAAGATTTATTAAGTAGGAAAAGGAAACAAAGAGTTAATTACAAGGTTAAAGCAGGTAAACATATGTTTGTAAAGTTATAAACTTAAGTTTCAAAAAGCAACAGAAGGTTCTATAATAAGCAAGTTCTGTACTATATGTCCTTTAGGGCTAACCCAGGCAAAGTACTGGGGATCTCTTGCTTATGCCTAGTAATCCTAAGCATCCTGAGTCTAAGCAGCATAGTGATCCAATTTCTTCTTCTGTGTTTTCATTTCTCTTGTCCCTTGTATGCTAAGCTCTGAGCTCAGTTGATGGAAGTAATCCTCTTTGTTTGACTCATCTTCACAAAGGAGAGGGAAGAGGAGATGGGAAGGGGAAAGCAACAAACATCTTTTATCTTTTGTGTATCCCAAAACAGTTGGTCTGTTGTTGATGGACATTTCCTTTTGAGCAGGATGTAAAACCTTCTGTTGGAGATCAGCCCTTTGCAATAGTTAATGTCTTTCTCCTGTCTGGTGATTTACACAGTCATAGGTGCTCACAATAGGATCACTCAAATATTACATGACAATCTGTAATACAGATGTTGTAAGTGAGATTAACACATGCAGCAATTCACAAGCATTCCATAAAGTCTAAACACTAAACACATTCTTATTATTCTAATACCTATTTTAACAACACACAGGTAACCAAGACTGACTCCAGCTGATGTTGATCAATGTTCATCTGAGACATGGGAACCTGGGCTTAAGCTGTCACTTGGTCTGCCAGGATCATGCTATCAACACCCAAACCCTGCCTGTGAATATGCTCTTTTTCTGTGTGATAGAACTATTGGCTATGTGATATATTGACTGGCTTCTGTGCAGGCTTTGACCAGCCTTGTACCTAAGTGCACTTTCCGAATATGGGCAGAGGATTTTTAATTTCTTCAGTATTGAGTATTCAGTATTTATGCAGTAATATAAAACAGCCGTCAGTAGCGTGTTAGACCTGGGAAGAGAAACAATTTGCTTTTTTACACACTATGGGAAAACCTGGCAGAGGTAATCTGCTGACATCGATACTCCTGATGCTGCCACCAATGCTTGAATAGCACCTCCTTCCACATCCTCTGCCATTAGTGCCACTCGGCACGGTTGGACAATGTCACAAGAAGCCATCCTTGTGACAAAATGAAGAAACTCTACTTTCATTCCCAAAAGATAAAACTGTTAGAGCAGATGGTCATTGTACAATAGCAATAACTCTGTAGCATTGAAATATTTAGGGGGATGCAATTAAAGAAGAGTGGGACAAGATTTTGGGATGCAACAGTTTCAATCTGTTGTAAAGAGGGAAAAGGAGAACTTGGACACAAGTGGAATTTTCTTTACGTGCTACACAATAGCTACGTTTTTACACAAAAGAATGATGACTGAAGAAAAATGTGTTAGGAGAAAACCTTTGTGCTTGACACACTGGAGACACTGCTAAAGAACAATGAAACCAGGCAATGCTTCTGACAAAATCATTGTATGCATAGATTATTGCTGGTGCATGGATGGCAGTCCCATAAATTTAAAAACTGCAGAGCGTGTAATTTTTAAATGGTGAATTTGACTCTTTAAAAGTTGTTCATTCATGAATTGGAGGGTTGATGGAAGGAGATAGAATTGACAGAGAAGGAGTATAAAACAGGAAGGAATGTTTGGTACTGCTGTTTTGTCTGAGGTGATTTCATGATTTGTTTTCACAAACTTAATCTTAAAAAAAAATCTAAGGCCATTGATATGTAGGCTATGAATCACTTTCAAAGTAGGAGTATTTATTTTTCACCAAGAAGCAAGAGCATGACATGGTTATTGGATTGATTTTTTTTGTACGTGTGTGAAACTGATCTGTGAAGTAGACCACACAATCTGATTTGTTTTTACATTTGCAGTCTGACTGGTTAGAAGACAGCATGGCTAGTTAATTAGATGGACTGTAAAAGCAGAGACTCTGTAAATCTGCACTTTCCCCAAGTACAAAAGCACTTGGGAAGTGACTATGACATTTATATGCTTTAGAACTTATTTTCTCTCTCTGTTTATTTCAGAGTGGGAAATTCGGTGATGGGAACGTGGAGCTCTACAACACCTTAAGACTGATGAACGGTACCCTTCTAGGATGATTGATTTTATTTTTTCAATTGTTATGATTTCTGAGATTTTAAACACCCACTTAGCATGAGATTGATAATGGTTATTTGTCATATAGAAAATATGAGACAGATTTATGGAATCAATTCACATATTTTTATTCCTTGCTTGTGCCTGTAAAGCTCTGTTATTCTGTTCACATAGGACTTTGGAACAAAAGCTAGCAGGCTTCCTGGTAGTTAAGCATTCTTAAAAATACTCTCTACTTACGGGTACCTCCGTTTATATATGTAGCTCCTGACACACCTGCCCACCATGCTGTCACAACCTTACCAGAAGCAATGCATTTGGATTGAGCACTTCCAGTACTAATATTATTCCTGGAACTATCACCTTCCGGGAATGGAGTTACAGCCAGGGCCTTAAATAATTTTTTAAAAATATCTCTTCACATAATAAAGAGGATGAAGTGCTGATCCCAAGCAGTAGCTGCTTAGCTGATACTGATGTTCTGTAACAGCCGTACAACTCAAATCTGTAACATCTGTAACATCTGCACAACTGAAATCAAATTCATATCTTCATTGCCGAGGCAATAAACAGTCTGCCCCTCCACTTTCTTTCCAACCTGTAATAGCCATTTTCGGTCCTGTTGTCAATACTGCCCATTTCATTGAGAGGCCTATCTGAAAGGGAATTGACTGGAAATTCTAGTCCTTAGCAAAAGACAGATGGTGGCAGCTTTGTGCAGTATTCGTGATTGCATTTAATGCATCAAATTCATATACAGGATCATAGAATCATAGAGGTGGAAGAGATGTCAGGAGATCATCAAGTCCAGCCTAAGTTGGACCAATCCCAACTAAATCAACCCAGCCAGGGCTTTGTCATGCCGAGACTTAACCCCTTTGAAGTCACTGCAGTTATACAAGAGCTGAACCCCAGGTTCACAGGTTTACTTTTGCTGGATATATTTCCAAAGATTTTTATATTTGTCAAAACCTCATCTGAAATATTCTACAACACTGAGCTGGAAATCTCTTGACAAGAGGTTCTCCTGGTGCTTAGAGCCAAAGCCAAAAAAAATACTGATTATCCACAGTGCCATTGACTGAATTGCTACCCCTCATACAGGAAATTAAATAAACAAAACCAATCCCCTAAACCTCTATTCATAGAATCATAGGGCTGGAAGAGACCTCAGGATGTCACCAAGTTCAACCCCCTGCTCAAAGCAGAACCAACCCAAACTACACCATCCCAGCCAGGGCTTTGTCAAGCCAGGATTTAAAACCTCTAGGGATGGTGATTCTACTACCTCCCTAGGTAACCCATTCCTGTGCTTCACCACCCTCCTAGTAAAATAATTTTTCCTAATATCCAACCTAGACCTCCTGCACTGTAACTTGAGACCATTGCTCCTCATTCTGCTTATCTGTCACTACTGAGAACAGCCTCTCTCCATCCTCTTTGGCACCTCCCTTCAGGTAGTTGAAGGCTGCTATCAAATCCCCCCTCACTCTGCAGTCTAAACAAGCCCAAATCTCTCAGCCTCTCCTCGTAGGTCATGTTCTCCAGCACCCGAATCATTTTGATTGCTCTCCACTGGACGCTCTTCAATACATCCACATCCTTTCTGTGATGTGGGGCCCAGAATTGGACACAATACTCCAGATGTGTCCTCAGCAGTGCTGAATAAAGGGAAATAATCACTTTTCTATATCTACTAGCAATGCTCCTCCTAATACACCCTAATATACCATTAACCTTCTTGGCTACAGGGTACACTGTTGGCTCATATACAGCTTCTCATCCACTGTAATCCCCAGGTCCTTTTCTGACAAGCTGCTGCTTAGCCAGTAGGTCCCCAGTCTATAACAATACTTGGGATTCTTCCATCCCAAGTGCAGGACTCTGAACTTGTCCTTGTTGAACATCATCAGATTTATTTTGGCCCAATCCTCCAATTTGTCTAGGTTACTCTGCACCCTATCCATACCTTCCAACTTATCTACCTCTCCCCTAGCTTAGTGTCATCCGCAAACTTGCTTCCCCTCATCCAGGTAATTAATAAAAATATTGAACAAAACTGGCCCGAGAACCAATCCTTGGGGCACTCCACTTGAAACCGACTGCCAACCTGACATCAAGCCAGCTTTCTATCCGCCTTACAGTCCATTTATCCCATCCATACTTCCTTAACTTGCTGACAAGAGTATTGTGGGAGACCGTGTCAAAAGCTTTACTAAAGTCAAGGTATATCACAACCACTGACTTTCCCATGTCCACAGAGACAGTTACCTCATCATAGAAGAAAATCAGATTGGTCTGGCATGACTTGCCCTTGGTGAATCCATGTTGACTATTCCTGATCACTTTCCCCTCTTCCAAGTGCTTCAAAATGGATCCTCTCCATGATTTTTCTGGGGACTGAGGTAAGGCTGACTGGTCTATAGTTCCCCAGATTGTCCTTCTTCTCTTTTTAAAAGATGGGCACTACATTTGCCCTTTTCCAGTCATCTGGGAACTCTCCCAATCTCCATGAGTTTTCAAAGATAATGGCCAAAGGCTCTGTAATGACATTTGTCAACTCCCTCAGTACCCTCAGATGCATTAAAGCCAGGCTCATGGATTTGTTTATGTCTAGCTTTTCTAAATAGTTCTTAACCTGTTCTTTTTCCACTGAGGGCTGCTCACCTCCTTCCCATACTGCATTGACTAGTGCAGTAGTCTGGGAGCTGACCTTATCTGTGAAGACAGAGGCAAAAAAAGCATTAAGTACTTCAGCTTTTCCCACATCATCTGTCACTAGGTTACCTCCCTCATCCAGTAAGTATCCCAAACCCTCCCCGATCACACTCTTATTGCTAACATGCCCGTAGAAACCTTTCTTTTTATCCTTCACATGCCTTGCTAGCTGCAATTCCAGTTGTGCTTTTGCCTTCCTGGTTACACCCCTGCATTCTCGAGCAATATATTTATACTCCTGACTAGTCATCTGTTCAAGTTTCCACTTCTTATAAGCTTCCTTTTTGTGTTTAAGCTCACCAATGATTTACCTGGTAAGCCAATCTGGTTGCCTACCATATTTGCTTTCCTTACTGCAGTTTGGGATGGTTTCTTCTTATACCTTCAATAAGGCTTCTTTAAAATACTGCCAGCTCTCCTGGACTCCTTTTCCCTTCATGCTAGCATCCCAGGGGATCTGCCCATCAGTTCTCTAAGGGAGTCAAAGTCTGTTTTTCTGAAGTCCAGGGTGTGTATTTTGCTGTGCTCCTTTCTTCCTTTTGTCAGGATCCTGAAATCGATCATCTCATGATCACTGCTGCCCAGATTGCCACCCACATCTACTTCCCCTATTAGTTCCTCCCTGTTTGTGAGCACTTGTCAGTTCCTTCAGCACTTGCACCAGGAAGTTATCCCCAACATTCTCCAAAAACTTCCTGGATTGTCTGTGTACTGCTGTATTGGTTTCCCAACAGATGTCAGGGTGATTAAAGTCCCCCATGAGAACCAGGGTCTGTGATCTGGAAGCTTCTCTTAGTTGTCTGAAGAAAGTCTACCTCATCCACCTGATCTGGTGGTCCATAGCAGACACCAACCACAGCATCACCCCTATTGCTCCCGCCTCTAAACTTAACCCATAGACTCTCAAAAGGCTTTTCTCCCTCTATATACTGGAGCTCTGAGCAATCATACTGCTCTCTTACATACAGTGCAATTCCTCCTACTTTTCTCCCCTGCCTCTCTTCCATGACAGTGCTCCAGTCATGTGATTCATCCCACCAAGTCTCCATTATTTCAATCAAATAATGGTTCTTTGACTGTACCAGGGCTTCTAATGCTTCCTGTTTGTTTCCCAGGCTTCTGGCATTTGTGTACAAACATCTTAGATAACTAGTTGATTGCCCTACTTTCTCCATTTGAATCAGGGGTCCTCCTTTCTTGCTCCTTCCTCTTTGTATTGCTTCCTTGTATCCCACTTCCCCACTTACCTCAGGTCACCATCCCCCAATGAACCTAATTTAAAGCCCTCCTCACTAGATTTGCAAGCCTACTCGTGAAGATGCTCTTTCCTCTCTTGGTTAGGTGGATCCCATCTCTTCTTAGTAATCCTTGTGCCCAGAACAGAATCCCCTGGTCAAAGAAACCAAAGCCCTCTCTCCGACACCACCTGCGCAACCACACGTTTACTTCCACAATTCGACAATCCCTACCTGGACCTTTTCCTTCAATAGGGAGAATGGACGAGAACACCATTGGCACTTCAAATTCCTTGATCCTTCTTCCTAGAGCTACATAATCTGCAGTGACCTGCTTAAGGTCATTCTTGGCCGTATGGTTAGTTCCTACATGGAGAAACAGGAAGGGGTAGCGATCTGATGGTTTAATCAGTTTTGGCAGACTCTCGGTTACATTCTGAACGCTAGCTCCTGGTAAGCAGCACACTTCTCGAGATTCCAGGTCTGGATGGCAGATGGATGACTCTGTCCCTCTTAGGAGGGAGTCCTCAACCACCACCACCCATCTTCTTCTCTTGAATTAGAGAAATTCAATTTGTAAACCAAAAAAGTAACTACAGGTTGCACCTCTCAAATCCAGGATTTTCTTGTCTGGTAACATCTGTGATTCACATGATCACGAATGTTCCTGGATGAGAACACACCAGGCATGAGGGCCAGCACCTGGGAGCCCAGTGCAACCCTGCGAGTGTGCTCTACCACCTGGCAGTAGGGCTGGGACCACAGCAGCACAAGAGGGGAAGCCTGGCCAGGCCGCATCAGCCTGGGAGGCAGCGGGGCCACAGAAGCCCAGGCGGCGGTGATGGTAGCAGCTGCAGTGTGATTGGGACTGCCTGCTGCCTGGCAGTGTGGCCAGAGCTGCGGTCACAGCAGCCTGGGAGGGGTAGCCAGCTGCGGCAGCCCAGCAGAATGAGTGCAGCCGGAGCCATGTGCCACCCAGCAGTGGGTTTGGGCTGAGGCAGCCCAATTGGTCAATGTACTATTCCAGCAGTGGGGCTGAAGCTGCATGGTCAGCCAGCCTTCAGTGGAGCCAGGGGAAGGACTAGCCTGCAGACAGCCTAGCCAGGCTGAAGGAGCTGGCAGTGGGGAGGGGCAGTGGGCTGAGGGGCTGATATCAAGGGACCTCCCGTTGTCTAGCAAATTCCCTCTTCTGGGACTGCTCAGGTCCCAAGGGTGCTGGACAAGACGTCCAACCTGTAGAATCATAGGGTTGGAAGAGACCAACCCCCTGCAAAAAGCAAGACCAAGCCCAACTAAATCATCCCAGCCAGGGCTTTGTCAAGTGGAATTTAAAAACCTCTGGGATGGAGATTCCACCACCTCCGTAGGTAACCCATTCCCATGCATTTAGAGTACATTCATAACGGTCTACATTTTAAATTTGTGGTTTACCTGTCATCATAGAAAAAATGTGGTTAATAATTTTTTTTCTGTGATCACAGTAAGGTGGAACTTCATCTGTTTGATATCACGCCTGCCAACTGTTAGCCAGATGTTACGCAGACTTTACTAAATAGCAGAGTCCCCCATTTAATGGCTGGAATGCTCTGCACATGCATGTGTGTGTGTGTATGTGTGTGGTTTTTTTCACATTACACCAGCCAAAAATAGAACCAGACTCAAATTGTCTACAGATATGCATGGTGATCCAAAATAGAGCTTTCTGCTTGCTGAGCAACTAGGACATTTTCTAAATACACTGGGCTGGAAGTTGTTCTCTATATATGTTGTATTGAATCTGCTCTCAGTCAAATTGATATGCACACCGAGGGTATGTCTACGCGGCCGTGTCTACACTACAAGCAGTTGCAGTGTTGGGCTGGAGGACTTCTTTCTCGAACTCCCGTAACCCTCATTTTACAAGGGGTAAGGGAAGTCAGAGGAAGAGTGCTCTTTCTCGGACTTCTTGCTGTATAGACAGCAGCAAAAGCCAAAGTAAGCTATTTCAACATAAGCTATGCAACTGACATAGCTCAAACCGCATATTTTGGCTTTAGTCCTGCTGTGTAGACATGCCCTGAGTAATTCTTCTGACATCCCAGCAACAGAATAGTGACCTCATAGATATGATTATGGTCAGGAAAAAAAGAGGCCATTTATTAGCTAAATTGTTTATTGTGGGTTATTTTCTCAGTTCTATTTTTGAGGAAAATATATGCTTTCTAAAACTGAAATGTGAATGTAAAGTAAAACGCACAAACTTGTAGAATAAATATGCATAGTCACATCTATTATTAACAGTGATGGAAAGATTTTGCTTGATATTATGACTGATAAGTGAAAGATTTAAGGCAAAAGTAATTAAGAAATGACAGAAAAAGAATTATTGGTGGCCAACATAAGGTTGAACAGATCTGATTTTCTATCTTACAGCTAACAATGATAACAGTAATGTGCTGGGGGGTACTTAAGTTTAAATTTTTATGTAGGATGACAAGGCTGCAAAAATATTCCAAAATGAAGTGCACCTGAATAGCCAAAGGAAAGCTTAAGTGGGTGGAGAGTTAGATTGGTGTGTGTGTGTGTGTGTGTGTGTGTGTGTGTGTGTGTGTGTGTGTAAGTGAGAGAGAGAAACCTGCCTTTTAAGTGTATGAATGAAGTGTGACTGAGGATAAACCACGCCTGTGTATTTATGTGCAGTATTTGAACTGGGTTTAAATAACATTACTCCACACACAGCCTATAACTGACATGCAGGTGGGGGCTCTACAGAAACGTTTTTGTAACTTTTAAAGTGTGGAGAATGGGGAGGAGTAATCTAGAAAAGCTTTATAGAATAAATCCTAAATAATTGCCTGGTTGCTCCCTAGCACATACAAAAAAGCATAAGAACTTCTATCTAAGCTGATCAAAAAAATATGCTGGAGAAGGTATGATTTGCAGACAAACATCTGTTTGAAATGCACAGCTAAAGTCTAGTTTGCAGGAGGCAGCGTGTGGGGAACCCCTGTAGCACACATTGGCTGGACAGGACACAGTCTTACAATGGAACTGCAGTCAATTTCCAACTGAGATAGAAGGAGAACAGAACTGCAGATAGCCTGTGAATTCTGGAAAGCGTGGTATGGGCTTCACTGGAAGAAACTGTGCAAAAGCAGAAGAAGGGGACCAGCTGACAGAGGAGAGATACATCAGGGGAACATGGCCCTATGTGATGGCTCCTATAATAGACATGGAGGAGGTGGACATATGCATGCGCCAGTCAAAAATGAGGTGCAGTTTTGGTTGCAATTCTCTATTCACATTCCCAAGTAAAGTGACTCCTACAGTACAAACACTAGGCATGTAGTCCAAACAGAGAATAATGGAGCCTTAACAGGAGAGGCAGTGAAGCAAACGGTAGGCTGTGCACAGGGTATGCATGCCCCATCACATTAGCAGCTAAGAGAATTCAAATCATACAGTCATGGTAAAGGAACAATCACTACTCCTTCTATTGCAGTGGTGGGGAACCTAAGGCCCAGGGGCTAGATGTGGCCCCCGGCTTGCCTGGATCCAGCCCCTGAGGCTCAGGGCTCCCCCTCAGCATTCAGGAGCCTGCACTGGCACTCCAGCCCCACCGTTGTTCCCTGGTGGGGCTGGAGCACACAAAATCTATAATCCTGGGCCCACCTGGTATGCAAGGGGAATGTGGGGAGTGTCTTTCTCCCTCTCGGTTGGGGGCCATGTTGGGAGTTTCTTACTTGTGCAGCCCCTGACGGATTTTTCTGTGGGTCAGCGGCCCCTGACCCAAAAAGGTTCCCCACCTCTGTTCTATTGGGTGCATACAATGTACCTGATACAACTAATAGTCTTCCAATAGTATAGCTCTACTCTCTATAATGCTACCCTAAAAATAACTATATAAAAATGCCACCTTCCTACTAAAAAGATCCACTCTCTACATGTATTCAAATTCCTACCTATTCAAAGGCTATTTATTTCGTACTCCAATTCATGCTACAAATATATTTCAACTGGATTCTTTCTCTCTGTCTTTAAAGATTGTAAGCTCTCTGGGACAGGAATCATGTCATGACATGTGTTTGTATACTGCAGTGAGCAGCACAATGGGAACCTGATCCTGAAGGAGCCTCTGCCTGGGTAGCAGGTACCATAGGTTGGGGGAGGCTATTCCTCTCCAAACAGCCAGATGTGGCTCTGTCCATGCTCTGCCTCCATATCCCCAGCTTCAAATCTATGGCTCCAAGGGCTACAGCCATGCCTTCTGCCCTACCAGTACTGTGAAGCTGGGAGCGCTAGTCTGGGGCATGGCTGGCAGACATGGTTGAGGAGCTCTGGGCTTCAGTGGTGGGGGTGGAAGGGGCAGGGCCTTGGACATAAGGGTCAGGGCAGGGGGCTTTATGTGGGTCTCTGGAACAACCACAGGTCTAAATAATCACAAAATTCCATTTCAAAACTGCAGTGCAAATCCCAGTGAAATGCTGGGTGTGATTGTGCTTGTACAGCCAAGAGAACTAAGGTTAGGGATGTGTCCAAATCTAATTAGATGAAGAGATGGTGTGACTGTGTACTAAGGAGTATTGCAAGGGTTATGATATAGGCCACTGATTGTAGTGTGCGCCATTGTGCTACTTTCCATCATTCTTGGCAGTACTTCACTAATCTCCAGCAGTTACATTCAGAAGACGCTGACAGCACACTTTACAGGAATGCAAGTGGGGTTTGAAAGGTATTTATTTTATCTATAAGGCATCTGTCACTTTCTTTTCTATAGGTCTGCTCTTTTGAGCTGCTTATTACTTTCTAAGAATTCAAGCTGATCCCCAGAGTAAACCACAAACATTTGTAGATTGCTATAAAAGTTTGGGAAATCTCTAGACTAGATTTTTCAAAGATGTTAATTATCACAAGTTAATTTAGCAATCAATTAACTCACAGTAAAATATGCAATTATAAATGTACCCAGTAGTTGTTGAGGATATTAAGCACCTCCAAGTTATGCTCAGATACATGTAAAATTCTGTTATAACTACAAAACAAAATTCTCATGAGCCAACATAATTTGAAACAAATTATGTTTTCTTTCTCCATTCTCTCATGTTACAGGTGTTTGTGACTGTATCTGGCAAAAGATTTTTAAAAGTGCATTATTTAATTGTGATTTTTGGTACTAGTACAAGTCTTTATTTAAAAGGTGTGTCTTGAAGATGAGATTGAAAATTCAGTTGGGATCATCAATACTGAAAATATTAAGGACTTACACCTGTACACAGCACAACTACAACTCCTCAGTACAATGGTCTATGACAAGTCCCAGTAGCATGAACAGCGCAGGAGAACTGCCAGGGATTATGTTAAAAATATGGTGGCAACCACAGATGTTGAATTTCCTCAAGTAGGTAAACATTTTTGAATGTACGTATGAGCTATTCATAGATACATTATTTCCCATGCTCTTTATCTCAGGGTGAGGTTGAGAAGTCACAGCTTGATCCTTCTCCATTGAAGTTTGTCATTGATTTCAATGGGAGCAGGACCAAATACTTAATGAAGACCCCTGCACTGCAGGTTGCCCATCACTGGTCTAAGGGATTTCCTGTATAAGCACTTGGAGCTGGGGCTGTGATTTCCAGGTTAAATAGACAGACATGCTCTAGCTCACTAAAAATAGTGAGGTTGCTTGGATGATGGCTCAGGCTAGCTTCCTGAGTATATACTCTAGAGGTCGGGCAGGTATAACTAGTTTGAGTCTCCATCCACACACCCCAGCAAAACTGCTATATTTAGTGTGCTTGATGGATCAGAACTAGAGTGGCTACATCTGCTCAAGCCATGAATTTCATGTAGAAGTAGACTTAGTGATTGGCAGGCTAATGTACAATGGATTGACTCCCTGGCTTTCCATGAACTTAGTGTCTATGCAAACCTTGTAACCATGTATTATAAGTTCCCCAGTGTGCTGTAATCTACTCCCATTTCAAAGCTGGGTAAATCAAAGCATGTCCTGGAATTTCTGGTGCATGGCAGGAAGCTCCACGAGCACAGAGAGTGACAGGCTGGTCGGCGAGTGGGGCAAATTTATACCCAGCTTGCCAAAAATGAATTGTTCAAGTAGACAAGCCCAAAGGAGGCCCAGCCTTTGGGCAAGGCAAGTGAGGCAGTTGCCATGGGCCCCGCAAATTCAGGGACCTGCAGCTCCATGCATTCAGGACCCTGTGCTGCCCAGCTTCTGGTCCCTCCCATCCTGCCACTCACTCGCTGCCCTGACTGGGATCCATGCAGCCATGTGGCTCAGCCAACCACAGCGTGCTGCCTTGGGCCCCGCAAACTCTTTGGCCAGGCCTGGCCCAAAGGGTCTGATTCCAAGTCCACTGAATTCAATGTAACCTTAAACATGTAAAGTTAAGCACATGCTTAAGTGGTTTGCAAGACTGAGGCCTAAGTTCACGGCACAAGTGAGGTTAATAAGCACAGAAAATGTGGTCAAGGGGAAGACAGGATCTAAGTATGACAATTCTAACATCATATAGAAATCAGTTAAGATATATTCATATAAATAGCTTTGTTAAATGTGTATTACTTCCTCATTTTCTTTGCATCTCTACCTACTGAAAGTTAAAATTGTTCACGTGGTTTCTCTTGCAAGTGCTATGATGAAAAATAGAGAAGTATAATATGGAAAGATGGTTTGGTTGTTAGGTAACTAGTATGAGATACCTAGGCTATATTTACACTACCATTTACGGTGGCAAAACTTATGTCACTCAGTGGGTTGAAAAACACCATGCCTCTGAGTAACATAAGTTTTGTCGGCATAAGTAGTAGTGAGCACAGCACTATGTTGATGGGAAAGCTTCTTCCACTGACATAGTTACCACTGCTCCTTGGAGATGGTTTAATTATGTTGACTCAGTTCTGGGTTCCCCAAGAAAGCACATCAGTAGCATAGTCATGGCAGGATACCGTTAGCTAAGGATCACATATCAAGACTAGCTAAAGTAGTTCCACACAGATTTACAAATGAGAAGGTTAGTTTTTCCATGAAGAAAAGGTTACAGTTTGTTACTTTCTGTTAATTTCTGGTAAACGAAATAGAACAAAGGAAGGCAGAAGATGTGTAATCCTAATACACTAATCCTAATACAAAAGAACAGCCTGATCTACCAAACAGTCTTGAGTACAAAGACACTAGTTTAAGTGAGGATCATTCAACTCAAACTGGCTGAAATGAAGGTATAGAGGCTGGAGATAGACAGCAGAATGGACCAAAAAAAAAAAAAAAAACACTAGAAAGAGAAGAGGAGGAAAAAGAAATAGAACTGGTCTGGATGAAAGAAGGCATGCAGCTTGAAGAAAAAGCAAGCCGCATATTGGATAGTCCTGGAAGCTGAACAGAAGAAACAGGCTGCCAAAATAGCAGTTCTACAGCAAACAGTGTAACTGGAACCAGCAGTCAGGACTTGACAGAAAAAAATATTAGAGCCCAAAGTTGCACACTTACTACCAAGCACTGTTTCCCATGCAACTATTTACTCTAGCAATCACTTTTTTAATATTGGATCCTAACCGATTAGTAGTTCATTGCTAGCAGTTTTCTCACTACAATCATGTGTTAGAGTACCCTTTTTCCAAAAAATGATCAGGTATTCTTAGGGCCATCACCAACCTTGATAACTCATTGCTGTGAAACTAATTATTTACATAGGTATATCACATAGAAAAAATACTAAGATAAATGAAGCTCAAAGATTAAGCAAGCCTAATCAACACAAGGGTAAATAAGGGGTTGATGTATTTGTCTTTGAGAGTCATCTGCCTTAAAAAAGTGAGGGTGTTAGTATTTCTCATATTAATTCATTTATACTTTGGTTTTAAATTAGGTTGCTCATCCCAGACTCGATTGTATATTTAAGATCTACCTTTTATAGTGTACAGCTGAATAGCAGTGCAGATTGGACCTCCCAAAACCAGGACTCTGGTCCAGCAACATCCGTGGTCTGGCAGGACCATGGATGTTCCTGGACTAGGAAGTCATGGCTGGGAGCCCCAGTGGCAAGATGGCTGGGAGCCCAACCGGGCTGGGGCCAGAGCCCCGGCAATGCAGCTGGGGCCAGGGCCACAGCAGCCGTGGTCATGGGGCCAGAGCCAGGACCATGGCAGCCCAGGCTGCTGAGGCCGCAGCAGCATAGCAGCCTGGTGGTGGGGAAGGGGCTGGGACCAGCAGCAGGGAGGGAGATTGGTCTGGGAGCTGGTAGTGGAACGGTCAGGTCCCAGGGATGCAGGACCAGAGAATTCTAACCTGTACTATCCCATATGCAGCACAGAAAATGTATGTGCATTCTTTCTTGCTCTCCCCTTGCTCCAGTTGGGGGTAGTAATAGTCTGCTAGCCCTGGACAGTATCAGATTGCTACCCAGTTGCACCAGCTCATCTGTGCTGGTTAGCACATTGAGGGGATGGAAGCAAAGCTCTGCCAAGTAACTCCCCATCCTCTTGGATGGGGATGGGGATGGGGAAAATAAATAATATATACAGTACCTGCTTAACTCTGTTTGCCTGGACTCAACATCCAGGGAGGCCATGAAAGGGAGATGCAGCTTGTGGGGAACGTTGCTTCCCTTTTCCCTACCCAGCTAAACTGGCCAAGCCACACTCTGGCAAAAGTACCTGGGTAAATGCTAGTTGCTGTGCCAGTTCTAGATGTGGTATATGATTTTTGCTGGAGATTCATGCAACTGCGTTGTCAGTGTGCTCATTTCTAAAATGAACAGAGAGGAAAAACCCTGACAGAGCAAACCATTTAAAAGCAAACTACTGACTCTCAGTAAATGTTCTTGTATGTTCCTTGCTGACAATAAATCTCACATGAAGAACATTCCTTTCCCGCAATGGAAAAAAAATCCTGAAAAGTCTGCTGTGAGAAATGAGTAAAATATTCAGTAATCCCAAATATATACAGTTAAAGTTGCAAAAAAAGTCCTTAAAACCTGTGTCCTAGGACTGTATACACTAGGGGTGCCAACAGCCTGTACATGCCTCTGGACAAGGGGTGAGGCATGGCTGGCTTCATGCTCTCGGAAGGGGTGGAGCCTCAGGAAGAAGGGGTGGGACCAGGGGCAGCCAGCCCTCCAAACTGCCCAAAGTGCAGCGCGCGCGCACACACACACACACACACACCCTCCCTCAGAGCCACGTAGGGCATGCAGCACTGTGTGGCAATTTAAAGGGCCTTGGGCTCTGGCCACGACATTGGCGCAGAACAGTGGCAGCAGATGGGAGCCGAAGGGCCCCTTTGAATTGCTGGGCCCTATGGCAGCTGCCTCTTTTGTCTCCCCATCTCTGTCAGCAGGCCTGGCACTCTGTTACATTCCCAAAGCCAATGTAAAAGAGTATTTAAGCATGTGGTTATCCTACATTGAACAAAAATGCCCTCTTCTACATGGAAATTTAGATTAGATTATGACTGTACTATGAGGCATATTCAGCTGAGCCCAAATATAATTCCATTTGTGCTCCTCAGGAAAATGTACTCTATTTTTTCCCAAACTTCAGCTTCACTACAATGATAGAAGACTATAGAATGCATCCTTCTGTATCACACCATTGTTCTAATTGGCATCATGCCTTAGGAAGGCCCCTGGCCCTCCTGAGACACTATGAGCTACATCTGGCCTAACCCTTATACATGTACATGCTGAGGAAGGGAAATGACACAAGAAGTCATCCTTACTCCTCCCTACTCACCTCCTATTTTGTGTCTAATGGAAAGATAAGGCACAGTTATAGTGTCTGTACTGGGAAGAGCACAGAGACAACTGTCTCCCTACTCCCACAAGCATGCTCAGTGTCCCAAAAAAGTCAAGGAGTAGTAGGGACCAGCCCAGCTTGATACCAGCACAAACAAGTCCTTAGCCAGCTGAGTATTATTGAACAAGGTACCTGGGGAAAGGGGATTCTTTTTTTACCTTTTTGCAAACGATCATCATGTGCCCCAACATATGAGATCCAACTGACCTTGCTGTCTTAGGGCTCTATGTGGTGGGGAAATGCACTTAGAGGAAGTGTGGGTTCTAAAGCACACTAACCAGTTGCACACTAATTGGCCCATGCAGCCCCTGTTTGTGCATTTCAATCTACTGCTGTTTAAAACAATACTACATTAAAGTACCCTGGGGAACCTTTGGTGAGCAGCAGCAGTCTACACAGGCCAACTAATACATGAGGTCTCTTCAGAAATTGCAACCCGCATGGTATGCATTAATGCACCATGTAGACAAGCACCTAGTTAGCCTTCCTGAGAAATTGTTGTTGTTACTTGTCATGACATTGTACACTTTTTAAAATCTAGCCATAGGTATGTGTAGACATCCTCTTTTGTCCATGAAAGTTGACTACAGGACATCTATATGCCACATTAAATAATATTTCCTCTCTCTTTTTTAAATATGTTTCATCCTAGAATTTCTTTTGTCTACTATCTATTTGAGAGAGTTTGTCTGTCTTTGAGCAAGGGAGTGATTCTTTCTATCTGTCTATACATCTCTTTGTTCAAGAAATCCTCCTAAAAAGTAAGTACCTGGTCCACCAAATTTGGTATTCAGCTTCCTCTTCTCATAGCTTAAAGCAAAGTAAGAGTTTGGTCATATGGCAGGTGAAAGGGGCTGGGTATGGCCACCACCCTGATTTAAATGAAGAAAAACAAAAATTGAGTTAAGAACCCCAGTAACACAAGGTAAATCCAATATTGATGGGGAAAGTAGACATAGCAAAAGAGGAGGTTTTAAATGGAAGTACCTCTATCATATTAGTCTCATGAATATAATGTTGTTAATGTATTATTTTCCTTCTCCAGCTTCCACCTGAAGTGACGTTTATGCCCGTTTGCTAGTTTTCTGCTCCTTTCCCCCATAAACCAAAGGTTTCTTGTTGTTCTAGAAGGTCCTCCTTCATCACATTAAGAGGAATACAATTCTCTGCTGATTATACATCAGCTGCTATAGCTCAGCTACAAAGTTCTGTTAGGGCCTTGAATGCATTTTTACCTCCACAGTACAAGCCTCTTTTATTACCATTTTTTTCTCTAAGCCAGTGTCTAGACTACATCCCTCTTTCAACAGAGGGATGTAAATTAGACACTTCGAAATTGCAAATGAAGCGGGGATTTAAATATCCCATGCTTCATTTGCATAATTACATAATGGCGCTCTTTCGAACAAGCACCATCTCAAAAGTAAAACCGCGGTCTAGACGTGGTTCTGTCAAAAATGGCAGGCTTTTTCGAAAGATCCTGTACTCCTTGAGTTCTCATTACATTTTTATTTTACTGGCATGTATTGAATGCATCCTTGTTTGAAGGCAGATACTGGCTGCCTTAATTATATCCCAGAATCAAGTGTTTCATGTTCAGTGGAGTTTTTGCACCTTTGCACATGGTGAAACTCAGACTGTTACTGATTTTTTTTTTTTTTTTTATCATAAGGGTCTAGGGAATAGAAGAAAGCATATTTGTGTGTTCCCTAACATGTTCCTCCACATAGCATGAGAAAGCCTGAGTTTTGATGATGTTCAAAGCACACTATATGGCCTCTCTTTCTCTTGTCTTTCACTGAAGGAAAAGAATTGACCAGGAGAGAGAAGGGTATTGGAAGGAGGGGCTTATTTTAGTCTCAATGTTGATTGATATTACACTAGCTTTGTTTTTTTATTTAAAGAATTGTACTATGCATGTATGTAGAGCTTTATATATACTGAGCTTTATATATACCATATATGGTATATATGGTATACAGAGTATGTAGGGTTTATATATACTGTATAAAGAGAGAAAAAGAAGGGGTAAATGGATTCTTTGCAGCAAGGAAGCTTTCTGAATGTGCAACATTTTTCTCCATCTTCTATTTTTCCAAATACTTTTAATGTGTATTTTTATAGTTGCTTCTTACCATAGAAGTATTATAGCATATGTACTATAATTTGCCACAGTTGCTATAGTAACTGCAAATTACTGAATAGCAGAGAATATCTCATAAATGCAATATAAAAGAATGCAAGTTAGCACTCACTCTGGGTAAGCTTAGTATATATTTGGACGTTCTGAAAGTAATCTTTGTTAAAATACATTTAATATGGTTGCTGTCTATATTGAAGTCATAATGACTTTTTGCCTCAATTTTTCCTTGCATACTCCATTGGGATCAGCTAAGTAGTATTGTCCACTATGAAAAGAGGAGTTAATGATCCATGGAGAAATATATTTTCCTTGGATGAATGCTGCACAGAATACATCCAAAACGGATTAAGTATAGGAAAAAAACCACAATTCTGATTTTTTATATAAATCCAGCCCAGCCTGCACGCATGGCCTAATATTGAAATAACTCCTGGTTGCCATCATTAAATTAGCCTCTCTCATTCTCATTATTTTTCCAGCCCACATTAAAGACAATATAAATTTATAAAAGAAAATATGCAAGCAATGTGAATTTAATTTGTATAGCTGGCAGAGTCTAGATTACAGATTGCATGAGTGGCCTTTTATCCATGAAATTTCCTACCGAAGGGAAAAACACAGAACACCTAGCATTATTATCTTGGCCTGTCGGAGTTGACCTCAGAGATGATGGTGTAGCTGCATTTTGGGTTGCAGATGGAGGACTATGAGGTGATTCCAGGGTCTTCTACACTATTTTTTATTAACTGTTCCATTTGGGTATGTTCCCATCCTCTATGCTGCCTCTCCTCCTCTAGGAATCACCTCATCAGTCTCTTCTGCTGCAGAGGCCACTCCTCTTTTGCCCTCAGGATCTCCAGCTACACCTCATTTCTCCTTTCCATCCAAGCAAGCAGGTAAATGGAAATGCAAGGATACATTGAAACTTTACTAGTGTTTCTTGGATTCTGATTTGCCATAGAAATCCTTTCCCCCTAAACAGGGGCGGATGAGAGTTTTGTGGGGCCCAGGGCAGCACAATTTCACAGGGCCCCCCTTTGGAAAAAATTGAAAAAAGGCGTCCCCCCTGTGCTCACTCCTCCAGTAGCCCCACTCTGATCATGTGAGCTACCCTTCCTCATCCCCTCTCCTAACACCTCCTTCTACACACCTGCCCTGCCTCTCTCCTCTGGTGCTGGTCCCTCCCCTGCAGGTGTCTGCCCTTCTGCTTCACCCCCAGAATCCCCTGGCACCTGCACCTTCCCTTACCCCTGCATCCTCCTGGTGCCTCCGCCTTCCCTCACTGCCCCTGCGCCCTTTTCCCTCTTTTTCCATGATGCCCACCCCCTCACCACCCTCTGCCCCCATTCCCCTCATGCCCCTGGGCCCTCACACGTCTTGCTCCATCCCCACCTTCCTCATGCCCACCCCTCCTTTCAAGCCTTCTCCCAGAACCTCCGCCTCCCCCTTTTAGCCCCCAATGCCCTTATCCTCTCCTCTCCCAGTATCACCCTGTCCCCCCTCCCACTGACACCTCCCCTCCTGCCCTTTTCCTCATTGTCTCTACTTGGCCCCCTGGCATTTGTCTCTCCTCCACGCTGTCCCTTGGTGCCTTCCCCTTTCTTCTCCTGACCTGCCCCCCTCCCCTCAGCACAAGCCCCTTCCTCTGCCATCCACCTTCTGCCTTCTAGTTTGCAGGGCGGCCGCGACCCCAGCCCAGGCTCCAGACCACATGCCAAACCAAGCGGTGCAATGCTGGGCCACGCGGTTTTAAAGTCCCGGGCCGTGACATCACGCCACGCCCAGGCGTCTCCCCTCTCAGCTGTTGTGCAGTGTTTCAGCATGCCATGCATGCGCTCCCTCAGCCCCACATGGCCCGTACTGGAATTTAAAGTGCTGGGCTGTGGAGCCCTGTCACAATCCCCCTCCTCCTCCAGCAGCCGCCAGCTAGCCCTTCGGTGGACGGCCCACCTGGAAATTCCCGGTATCCCGCCAGGCCAGTCCACCCCTGGCGCTGGCGCAGGGCCTATTGAAGCACGGGGCCCGGGGCAGCCATCCCACTCGCCCTGCCCTATATCTGCTGCTGCCCCCAAAACAACTTTAAAATGATGGTGCACTACTCCAACACCACTTCTACTTCATACAGCATCATGCAGGTTTGCTAAATCCTGGCAAAGAAAGGGAAATGCAAAGAGAGGCACTACAACCATGCAGATGGTTCAAAGACATTAGAATTAGAAATGTTTCCCAAAAAATTTTATAGGTATAGAAGATTGTGCCTTGTTCCCTCCTGCGATCAGTCCACCACCCTCATCCTGCTTTGCAGGGCCCCAAGAAGCTCCCTGCCTGCCAAGGGCCCATCAAATGGTCAGACTGAGGCAAGATGATTTTTACTTTTCAAAGTATCTATAATATGTGGTCTACAAGGAAAGCTGCATACCCTGTAATCATGGTTCTTCGAGAACAGTTAATGTTTAAGATTTTTTTTTTCTGGAGGCCCCTTTTGGGGTCAGATGTAGCAAAGACTGTTAGAAGAGGTGAAAAGAGGAGGTTCATATAGAGACTGGAATAACAACGGTACAGTTTCAGCACTATACCACTCAGACACAGACCAATGCATGGCATATTATCCAGGGAGGAGAAACATGCAGATGGCAAATGGCCTTAATTTTAAACATGGAATTTTAGCACTGCACGTGTGGGGGAGGGATGGGGGCATTCTAACATACCAGGCTGGGCTTCTGCTCCCTCCAAGGCACCAGTCCTTCTTCAGTGTCCTCTTCCAGGGTTCCTGCAGTCTGATCCTAATGGTACAGATGCAGAATCATCTCTTCCTCCTTTCTGGGCTTTCAACAGTCCTCTTGGGGTACATCTACACAGCAACATTATTTCAAAATAACAGTCTGCGTCTACACAGCAGGCAGTTATTTTGAAATTATGTTGAAATACTGTCAAGCTGGAGGACTTCTTACTCCAATTCCTGTAACCCCCATTGTACGAGCAGTAAGGGAAGTCAGAGGAAGAGTGCTCTATTTTGAAATAAGTGCTGTGTAGATGCTCCCAATTTCGAAATAGGCTATTTTAAAATAAGCTATGCAACTGATGTAGCTAAATTTGTATAGCTTATTTCAAATTAAGCGCTGCTGTGTAGACCCTTGATGTTCCAAGCTGCATCCTCACTCTCATCACTGTCCACTGACCCTGCCGATGAACTTGTCAGGGTTCAGCAGCACATTGTAATCTACAGTTGGGTCAGTACTGCAGGCTCTTGAACGCATATGATCAAGTTCTCAGTAGAATCGGCATCTAGCAATAACCTTCCTGGACCAACAGTTGGAGTCATGGTCTTTCCTGCACAGGCACTTCAGGTAGTGCATTCGTGTTGTGCACTCCTATAGCAAATGCTCAATTCCTCCTGCTCATTTGAAATGTCACAGTACAAGCAGATGTTCCTGATTCTTTGGCCAAAATAGTGCAGAATGCTGTATTCTACCCAGATGCGTATTAAAACTCTTTATGCCAGCTAACTGCTCACAGAACTGCTATTGTCAACTGTACTAGTGAACTTTCAAAGTGGCAGCCAAACGCTGGTGAGCTGAGGTCAGTTAGGCTGCATATAGGGGAAAGAAACTTTTACAGATTGTGCATGGGTCAAAAAGAAGTGGATATAGGAAATCGTGGCAATGGGAGTGAAGGACTATTGAAAATTTGGATCTGATCCTCATTCACACTGGAAAGTCAGATAGGTATGGGGTTGTGCCATGGATAACCTGTGTATTTACTCATATCCCACAGATTAGCTCAGCCTCTACTTACCTTGAAAGGGTATGGCACAGACATGCACTTGGACACACGTGGAATTCCTAGAGTATGCATACCTTTGACATTTAGACTTAGTTTTTATTGGGGGGCAGATGAGGTTTGGGATTCATTCCTTTCTGTTTGTTAGATTTCTTCTTGCTTCCTGTGCCACAGTCTTCATCATTTCATGATTATGGGTATTCTTCAAAATGGTCTCTCATTGATTTCTCACAAGATCATGGACAGATAAACAGACTGAATTTATGGGCTATTACAACAATCTGTAACCTAAGATGTTAACAGGCCACTATAATTTGAATAGTCCCTTGTAATATGTGTTAACTACTTGTGCTAAATCATCTGTTCCACCTTGCATTTTGCCCCGACACTTACCTTTCCAAAATCTGAAGAAGCTCAAAAGCTTGTCTCGCTCATCAACAGAAGCTGATCCATTAAAAAATAATACTTCACCCATCTTGTCCCACTAGTCTCTGCCCAAACATTTTAGGAACTTTAAATCCTCAAAACAAAATTTACATGAGTTATTCTTTGAATTATGCTTTGTTCAAGTTATAGTATTTGAACCTAGTCCTTCATTCCTACCTAGGGAAAGATTCCGACAGATGTCACTAAAAGTTGACCTGAATAAAGAATGCAGTGTAGACTTTTGCATAATATAATGTCTTTCCTGAGACGTACAAAGGGAATAATACTAGTGCCTGCAGAAAGCAGGTAGATGGCTTCCATTGACCCCCATTACAAACCCAGTTTCATTGGTGTGTGACAAAGGCAGAGTGAAAAAAAGGGAACAGTGTCAGACTGCACTGCATTACAACTATTGTTGTTAGTCTACGCACTTAGGACTATAGACAGGCATAGAATTAAGCTAGAGCAGCCAGAAGTTGCACTAATTTGCACAACAGGACAGACAGGACCCCAGAAGAGTACACACAGCAGAATTGTCTTAAAGCCACTTTTGCTCCTTCATGTCTGTTCCTGCACTTGACATAGGAACTGAGGACATTATTTCATTGAGAACACAGGCTTTTTCCTGATACCCATTCTTTTTCTTTATTTTTATTGAAAGTATAGTGACAACAGTGTAATACATTTTTGATATTTTTTGTGCCATTAAACAAATGTGGTTTGAAATAAACCAAAACCAAAATACTTACACTGCATATAAGTGACATAATGGATATCTAGAGGCATAAGATCTCATTGAGTTATTAGTTTTTCATCCTTCTACCTCCCCTATCTCACTATCTTTCTCTGATATCACAAACAAACCCATTATCTATCCTCTTCAACAAATGAAGGATAAAGTGACTTATCAAAATGTCTCTCTTCATGATGTTTACTGTTATCAATCAGCAGGCTTTTTCTTCCATTTTCTTTGATTCAGATAGAAAACTCTTGTTTTCAACAGACATTATCAGTCAGCATTAGGTCTAAAGTAGTCTTTTTACCTGTGGTTTTGTGAAGAGTTTATTTTTGTTTTTCAAGTCTCATGTACTTTTATGTTCCAGGATATTACTTACGTTTGTAATTTTCACATTTTTGTGAAATTAAGGTTGAGAAAATAGGAGGATGGACCAGAGAAACAGTGATTGAAGATTTTGAAAGTAAAGTTATATACTGAAAGTAGTGGTTTTAAAATGGAAAATAACAACCTTAGTATAATTCTCCACAACAGAATAATTTTGCCTTGGTAGTCAGAGCTTTACATTCAAAATGAAAGAGGCAAAAGGATAAAGAAAAGGAAGGATGAATGAAGATGATGATAGGGCATTAATGACATCCTATAAAATATTAATACATAAACACATGCATTCAAATACTAAGGAAACTATTTTCCCCACTTATATATATATATATATATATATATATATATATATATATATATATATATATAAATAAACCTAAAAGAAATTCTGGCAGCTCTTCCTTCAACTCATTATTTTGTGTATAAGCATTGTTCACCTTATAGTATGCAAAACTGCTTGCTGTTTGGAAACCCCTAAAATATTCAGTCTGAAAGAAAATCACCCTTTGGTGAAGTTTTGAAATCGTTAGTTTTTAAATCATTTAAATCTTGTGTATTTATCAGATACAAATTCAAGATTAAAAAGAAATCATTAGGATGCTTTTCACAGTTCCTTCTGTTTAGCATATTTCCTCTACAACTGTATAATGTTGCTGCTTTCATTTATCACTACACTTCTTGATTATTAACAGTTATACTGATGCTTAGCTCTGCCAGAATCTCACGTCTCCTTTTTTGTTCATCTCAGTATGTCTCCATGTCATCTCTGATCTTCTAATTTTAAAAATGACTCTTTTGCTGTGCACTGTAACCTTATTTAAGAACTACCATCAATTATTCTCCATTGATTATTGTCTAATTTGGCTGATTCTGACATCTCTTCTCATGATATATGCCGATAACTTTTCAAAGTCTCCTCCATTAATATACACTTAATGGAAAAGAGACAAGTGTAGACAGGATGTCTGAAGTTCTTTTATCACACAAAAGCATTGATTAAGCAGGTTGAATCTGAATTCACTGAAATGAAGATTAATTTATCATAACAACAGTACAGTGTTCATCCTCAAAGACAGGGGCAAGAGTGAATTAAGTGATACCCATTTGGGTTTAGCATCAAAAAGAGCTTTTGCATTTTAGGATAGTTATTTGTAGCTTTGTTCATCTCTATATTTTTCTACTGAAAGTCTACCCAGACAGATTACCAGTAGTTCCAAAGAAAACCCAAACACTGGTATTGTGGGGTCAATATAGAGCTAAAAAATACATATCTGTCACAAACATATATCACTTGCACTCAGTTGTCTTACTGCCCAGGAGGCTGCAGTACCAAATATTTGGTGACTTTTTTAACACAGTGCTTTCACAGAATACTAGAACAGGAAGGGACCTCGAGAGTTCCACAAGTCCTGTCCCCTACCTTCCCGGCATGACCAAGCACCATCTAGAACACCCCTGAATGATGTCTATGTAATCTGCTCTTAAATATCTCCAGTGATGGAGATTCCACAACCTCCCTAGGCAATTTATTCCAGTTTTTACCTACCCTGACAGTTAGGAGGATTTTCCTTATGTCCAACCTAAACTTCCCTTGCTGCATTTAAGCCCATTAGTCAACGAGGAATGCAAGTGCCTGTATTATTTATCCATATTGGAAGAATCCGTAAATAAGGAAATCGATGCAAAGTGTCTTTATTCTACTTTCTAACAAAATAGTAGGCATTAACAGTCAGTGTGCACATATGAGGGCATCCAACTGATATCTAAATCCATTTCAACCCATAATTTGTTTGATGACTCCTTGCAATAAGGATGTAGATGACAATTAACATGATGCCTGTTCCCTTGTAGCTATGAACAGAAGCAAATGTAATATGGGGATGTCAAATATTACTGTGCAATTCTACAGTTCCTTCAGCACCTATTCGGATGAATCATCATCTGAAGGCATTTAGAGCCCCAGTCTACTTTCTTCTCTCTCTCTCTCTGGAGATGTAGCCTCCCCAAAAAATGTTCTAAGATAAAGCATAATTATTAAGGAGACATATCCCTCACTGGAAGTACACAACTTGCAGCACATCAGCAGATCCACTCATAAGTCCACCACAAAAGCTATTCAATGAAATTCACAGCACAGACTTGATGCCCGCACAATGTCATATATACTTCTTATGTCCCTATTTAGGAAAGAATTTCACCCCATTGCGGAAAGTTAGGGCATGGCCCTCTCTACCACTTAAGTCTCATTTTGTGGGTGCAAAGAAAGTGGATCAACTGCCCAGAGAGTATCTCCAAGCTGGCCTCATATGGGTCAGTGAACAGAGAGGAGCAAGTGTGACAGCTGTGTCTTTTGCTGTCATATCCTGGTATTGATTAGACCTTCAGAGCTAAAAGCTTGAACTGTTACCATCTGTACTAAAGAGACAAAACCCATATGGAACCTCTGTGGTCTGGGAGGAACTGTCTGGTCTGGTGGCAGAGGACCATCAGAGCCCATGGGGCAGCAGAGCTTGCAGCCAGCAGAGCAGTGAAGTCTGCTGGGCTGTTGGAGCACGATGGGGCAGCGAAACCTGCTGGGCTGCTGGAGCCCACAGGGATGGCAGGACAGCAGGACCAGTGGGGAAACAAAACTGGTGGGGCCACTGGAGTCTGGCTGCTAGGGAGAGAAGTTCAGTGGGGAGCCTGGTGCCCCCCACACACATGCACTTCCCTTGGTCTGGCAAACTCCATTGTCCAGGACCTGTTGGGTCCCAAGAGTGCTGGACCAGGGAGGTCCAACTTGTAGTGGGGCCTATAGTAACTCAGTATCCTCCACTGACAAGCACAGAGGAGACCGGTAATATACACCCTCCAGCAGGCTGAAAACAGGGTTTTTATAGCAGAGTTTCAAAGAAGGGACTAAAAGATTAGCAGCATCCATGTAGCTACAATAATCTTAGCACAATCCACAAGTGACACAGGAGAACTGAAACTACAGATACAGACATAAGCTGAAGTGGCAGTTTCATGGAAGGCATGCAGCCCTATGCACAGAAGCAAGATGTCATTTCCTCAGAATCCTGTTTCCCTACTCTCTCCCCCCCATACACACACATACTTGCATTTCACCCACATAAAGGCCTGCTGTGAATTTCACACTAAGGGCTCTAACAGTAGATAGGGCCTTGTGCAGCCCCTTCCCTCCCCCACTGAGGTGAATTTCAACCTTAGCCCACAGAGTTCAGGATGAAGTGCAAACTTTAGTATCTGCAGCACAGGTAAGTGTCAGTAATTATACAAAGAGGTCTGAAGTGGTAGATCTCTAATCAGAATGAGAAACTGCTTTAAAACTTGCTTGGAAAACCCTGATGATGCAGTCACATATCATTTACTGCAAACAACATCTCAGTGATAATTAGTCATGGAAAGATAAAGCAGCACTTTTGTATGTATGAGCTACATATCCTCTCCTCCTGCTTCTTCACATTGACTACAAAGAAGAGGGGAATGTTTTGAAATCTCTTCCTTTGTTGAAGCATAATTTAGGCTCTTCTGAACCAGATATACAGATTCACAATTAGGCTTCAGGGAAAGCAATAGAAATGTGACATTCTGCTACTTTAATCCCCTCTCCATGCTGCGTATTTCACTATTAGAATGTTTAACAACTATACTGCTCTAATGTTGCCCATGACTTGCGTATTTTCTGTTTGTATTTCAGAGAAGCAAAGAAGAGGTAAGCACACATCAGTCAGCTATGTTCCTTTTTACATTGTCATGTACCAAATGAGAAACCTTTGGGAGGCCACAATTAACCTCCCATCCCATTTCCCTCAACTCAAAAGGTAAAAGCACTTTGATGCTGAAGTTAAAGAATTAAAGTTATTCAGCTTGGGGCCAAAATAAAAGTGTAAGTTTACATCAGGTCACTGTTTGTTACTGTTTAACTATGCATAAACTATACTGAGAACTCTGTCATCTGTACTGGATGCAATGACAGAGAGGGAGTTGATTGTCTCCTTATCCCTTATTTACTTTAAAAAAGTATTTGTGCAGGGCAGGACAAACAAAGTCAGCTGTCCTGTCTTTCACTGAAGTATTTTATGTATGCATATCAATATGCATAGTATTTGGTTCCTTACACTGGACAGGATTTGATTTCACACCATTTTTAAGACGGTGTAGCATCACTGACCTCAGTGGAATTATTCCTAATTTATTCTAGTGCAAATGAGAACAGAGTCAAGTCCAGACTGTTTATGCATTTAGAGAGATCCTTTCAATCTTCCAGTTAGTCCATAGAGTGAATGGTTCTTTGTAAACTCTTTGGTTGCACAAGCTCTTGAGGCTGTCTCTTCAGAATCAGTGGTTCCCAAACCTTTTGGCATCACACCCCCTTTTTGATTTTTGAAAAATCCTCCCACACGCACACCCCAACAGCAAAACTTGTTGAGCAAAAAAAAAAAAGGAACCCCAGTTTGGGAACCCATGCTTCAGATGGTTTAGATTAGAGTACATTTTAAGAATATTCATATTCATATCCTCCATGATAGGAAGGGATGTTTTTGTAAGCACACTAGTAGCTATTCTGAAGCTTTCCATCAATAGTATAGGACATAGTATATCTCGGGTTCCACATACAACCGAGCACATAAAATTACAGAAAATATCTATTACCACAACTGAACCATTATGAAACAAATAGAAATGTTACCTGTATCATTATTTTATGTATCTGCTTTCAAAAGAATATAGCTGCTTAAAGATACTTATACAATTATTTATCTCATTATATGAAAGTCCCATCCATTGCTCTCTAACTTTTTATGAAAGCAAATTTTGCTTTCCCCACTAATAAAATAACTAAATAACCATGCACCTTAAAGTTGTCATTTTAATTGCTTTACCAAGTCCAATAAAAGATATTACTTCACCCACCTTCTCTCTAAGTCCCAAGTCATTTAGGCACCAGTTGAAGATATGGCCCTAGAGGTTTATAGATTGAAACCAACTGTCATCCAGAAATTAACTGGCAGGCTATACAGCACACAGAACATTGTTAGCATGTGCTGTCAGCATGAAGCTGCATTGGAAAAGGTATTTTCATGCTGAAATAGCTCCAGTTTCATTTTAACCTTATTATTCTCAAGAAGAGCATGTGAAATTACTATGGTATTTGGGCCAGATCCTTAGGTGATATGCAAATAATTTTAATCACCAAAACCAGTTCCACTGGCTTACGACTCACATGTATAAAGAGACTCACAGCAGAAATGCTTGCAGGGTCAGGTCATAGTTCGAGCCAAATGGGTAGTACCCCTGTCCAGCATTCTGAAAGATTGTGGTTCCTTAATATGTGTGAAACAGAGCCAAAGGTTAGACTCACTCACTTCACTAATTATTAGTTATTCTTTTTTTTCCTGTACAGCTGAAACAATCTTTGATTTTTACTTTTTTGTTTTGCATAAAATGGTGTGGCAAAGAGTCATGCTAAAGAATCCATAGCCAAAATCCTCGCCCCACTCCCCCAGCCCAAAAATTCTGGCAGCTTGCTTCTGTCTTTATTTTCCTGATCACTGCTTTACTCCGTATTACCATTTTCATTAGTGGCTACGGTTTAAATGAGCAGGGTGACTCATGTAGTGTCTGAGCCATTATAATATCAAATTTTGGAAGAAGGAGGAGGAGGAAGGGAAAAAGGAGGAGAAGAAGGTAGAGCAGAAGGAGGTAATAAATTTATAACTTGTGTACACTAAGGATTATTTTCTATCTTTGCAAGTTATTTCCTTTGCTTCTAATCATAATTTCACATGTGCATTAAGGGAAAACAAATAGACATCAAAAATATCACCAAACAAAAGACAGTTGCAGTTTTGTTACCATATGTAGCTAATTGGTGTCTTCTTTACTATATGCAAACCCCTTAATACTGCCTGTTATACAGAGACTTAAAGAATATAGACAGAGGATATGCAAAAGCTACCCGCTACTCTAATATAGAAAGTGCAATTAATCATTATACATGTTGCCAGAGAAAGATTAGCTTGCGGTATCTATAGAAAAATATAACCTTCCCTGGACAAAAAGTGGAAGAGAAAAATGAGAATAAAAATAAAAGGCGAAGCACTTCAGCCACAGGAATACAGTTGCTGAGTCTTTAACAAGTTATCAGAGTGCTCTCCCTGGCTTCCTACTCCAGTCCTTTCTAATCAGTTGTTTCTTATTTATTTATTTCCTTTCGTCTAGAATGCTACTTGCTATCAAGGGCAGCAGGCACAGCACGAAACCTTCAGTAAATAATAAATGTCCTTCCACCCTGACAGAATCCTCCTCAAAAATAAATAAATAGAAACATTGGCTGACAAACACATATTTTGGCCAGGATTCTTTTTTTTTCCTCCAAGTTATTAGTTCTTGGCTGTGATTTTGTTGTTCTTGCCTCTTGATGGCTTTTCCTATATATGGTTGTGGATGAGGACAGGGGCTATTGAATGTTTAATACTTTCGCTGGTTGCTTGTGTAGGCTTGTAACTGTTTAAGTAATAAGTTAGTTATAACGAATGTATGTTATAGCAAAAGGTTTGGATTAAACTTAAACACAAGATGTAGGCCTCAGACAAGCCAGGCAGCTTTGTTAACTTAGCTCCAGCTCTGTTTGATGTTAGCATGTTCTGACCTTAAAGTGAAGGGATGGAATATTGTAATGCATAGAGATATTAGTATTAGTAAAGCCTTGTAATAGACAGAAAGAAGTTTAATGTTGAAAGACTCTGTAACTTTGTTAAAGTGACTAGAAGTACCCTTTGTTCTGTGCTGCAATTGTGTAAATGTATTGTTTGTGTGAATGAGAGAGAGAATGTTTTAGGTGAGGTAAGTGTGAAGGCCTTTGTATGCTCAAATAGTCAGAGGAGGGGCTGGAGACTCAGAAGTACCAAATAATTATCAACTAAGTGAAAGCACAATGAAGACGCTGACTACCAGGGCAGATTGACGAACCCTGAAATTAGTGGCAAGCACCCCTTGATAGGGAACCGATAACAAGTTTTGCCAGAAAACAATACCCAGGAGGGGTCATCGGTATACTGATATCAGATGATTGCGAGAACAACCTCCAGATAAACATATGTTGCAGAAAAACGGATTGTGATGCTGAATGACTGATTAAGGCCTGACAAGGCAAAATGCATAGACTTTCTTGGAAGGAAAATCATATAAAGGATGGGGTGTCTTGTATGGTTCTTTGGGTTCCCGTCCTCCTAAGACCATGGAGCATCAGTCCGGACTGACAAGAACCCGGCTCCTTCCTCACACCTGACCTACCTGGCCAATAGGTTGGGCCGAGCAACAGACTGGTAACTATTCCATCAGCGGGGTGTGTGTGTGTGTGTGTGTAAATGCATATGCTACTTTGTTATATTATCAATAAATGCAGCGTGTTGCCTTATCCCCCTGAAAAAGATCCCGTGTGCTTCTTTTAAGCATAACACTTGCTCTTAGTTTGGCTCAGCAAGTAATAATATCCACTTTCTCATGATTCACATATATTTACATTAAAATAAAAAGGGGGGGCTAAATTTAGAGCATCACAGTGCATCTGCACAAAGGAGTAAAGGGTATAAGGAACACCTGAGTTCTTTTCATAGACTATCTGCATTGCCAGGGGAAGAGTATAGCAGGCAGCTATTCCCCATCCCATACAGGTGGATGGGGAATGGGTGGTGGGCAAGGGCAGAGAACAGCAGCTCTTTTGACATCACAGCTGACTTCTGACCCAAAGTAAGGACCAGAGCGTAACTCTCAGAGAAAATCTTGTTTCCCTCATGTTTGCTGGGCAATACAGCTACCTTGGTCCCATTCTGGCTGGATTGTATGGTTTCATTCACAACCATTGAGTTTTACAGATATTAACAGACAGACTCTGATGCCCTTAGTCGCATTGTGCATCAACCTGGTTCACAGATTAGCTCCACTGACTTCAATATGACTATTCCTAGGGAACAACAGTACTCAGTGTGAATAAGAAAATCCTAACAGGCAGGTAGGTAAGTAGGCAGGCAGGCAGGCAGGAAGGAAGCTTACCTCATCCCAGCTGACATCAACGAGGTATTTGCCCTTGACATTGATGGGAGCAGGTTAAAGCACACAGTGGAAGTGAAGAGTAAAAATGAAGAACCTAAATGAAGAACCTTGGATCTCAGAATTGTGCTGAGACTCACTCTCTGTTTCTCCAAATATGAGTGAAATTTACCAACTTATCCTTTTGCACTGGACAGCCCCAAAAACTGACATTAAAATCTTTGAAAATTCCAACATGTGTGTTTTATGTATTTATACCATGCACTTAAAATTAGCTCTGTAGCCATGTAAGCTTTCAAAATATTTTTAAACATACATTAATTGCTTAACACAGTGCAAATAAAATTATACTCCTCAGTTAAACTGTCCACTCTCAACTCAATCTTTCAGAAAAAAAGCCAGGTTGAATAGATAGACCCTGCATCTTGTTTGGAAGATGAACAAACCTGGGTTTTACCAAGACAAGTAGAAAACCAATTACAGTTGAAGGGCTCCCCAATAAAAGAAGCCTCCTTTAGATCTCTCACACATATACATGCAGGAACTATTAATTCAAATCCCGGTTCATTTTTTATATTGGATAAAAGCATGGAGAAAGAAGCAGAATCTGAGGTACTCAAAATACAATCCATACATTGGTTTATAGATCAAAGACAATACTTTGACTTGCATCCTGAAACAAAGTGGAAGTCAATGCAGTTCCTGAATTGCAAGGGCATTATGCGCCTCATGAAAAATACTCCTAAGTAAAGTACCTTATAGACTCACAGATGTATTGGAGCATAAGCTTTCGTGGGCAAAAACCCACTTCATCAGATGCATGTAGTGGAAATTTCCAGAGGCAGGTATAACTATGCAGGCAAGAATCAGGCTAGAGATAATGAGGCTTTTGCAGATCCAGATTAACACGGCTACCCCTCCGATACTTGATCCTAAGTAAAGGCAACTTACTGCACTAGAGATGTGATCCAAAGCCAAGTGAAGTTAATAGAAAAATTCAGTGGGCTTTGGATCAAGTCGTCCGTGATAATATTTTTCCTCATTGCATAAATAATTCTCCATTGTTCAGCCCACAGGAACTCCCCAGATTTTCCACAATTCATTCCCAGAGAATCTTCAATAGAGCAGGTTGACAGCTCCGAATTTCAGAATGGTTAGTCAAAAATCAATTTTGTCATTAAAACAATTATAAAAATTAAAATGTGGAAAATTTCAACCAGCTCTAGTCTTTATATTTAATATAAATTCATGTTTGTTCTTAATTAGGAGACTCACAATGAGAATATCTTTGTAGAACAGCTTCTATTTAAAGTCTTCAATGAAAAACACTTTGACAATGCAGAAACACTGTCATGTTTCTGTAGTGCTTGTGTTTTTATATTTTCACAGGCTTAACAATTATGTGAAAAGTCAGAGCTGTATTGCTCAAAGTCACTTAAATATATTAGAAATGTTGAATTAAATTATGAAATCATGTGAACCTGAATACTTGTCTTAAACATGGCTTTAAAACCATATGCCCTGCAAATAATGATTTTCTATGCAAACAGCATATTGCATGTATGTCTTTGGAGAGTGGAATAATATAAATCCAATTTTCTTCCCCCTGTTATGTTAAAATGATGCCCCCAGAGCAACCGAGGTTTCTGGATCTATTTGGAAACTGACCTATCACCGATGGGCTTGTCAGGTCTAGGGCCTGAGTTTGATATTGGAGGTGTGTTTATGAATTAGAAATTCTTAGCAGTAACTGAAGAATACAAGTTGATGGATACTCAGTATGAAGTGTCTGGAGGGTCAGGGCTTAAGCCCCAGAAAGGTAAAACAAGCTTTCTACATGACGGCTGTGCTCCTCAGTACAGATACAGAGGCCAGGCCCCAAGAGGCAGCAGCTTAATTCCAACAGTGATTGTGTTTCCTGAACTCAAATATCAAACTACACATTGATGTTTACTTCAGTAAACTCAGGCCTGCCAAGTTCAGTCGGGTTGTACATTCTTTGGAGACATTTATACACCCTTGTTACTAGTTGTTGTTGTTTTGTTTTGTTTTGTTTTTGTTTTAGCGCTGCATTTTGTGTCTTCAAAATAACTGAGTACAATGCAGCTTAGCAATTATTGAACCCAGATATTGTTTTAGGTCTTTAATGGATGTAAAAAAAACCCTACACTGTTTGTGTATTAAAGTATGTAAAATGCTTATCACACAGTGTGATAGTCTAATTTATGTTCCCTGAGGACTACTCAGCTAACACAGACCATAATTTTATAAAAAATTCTCAGCTTGTGTATTAGAGTGATGGGGGAAACGAAGTCCCTGTTAAAGTCCAGAAGATTAAAAGAAAAACATACAGACCTGGAGGGAATGCTGTTGGAATGCTGACCCAGCGCAGGTAAAATGCTGGCTAGACAAAAGGCCACACACCTGGATCATTAGTTTGCCCTAAAGGTAAAGCCAGTTAAGAACAAAAAACCCACACAAACAAACCACAACCACTATGCAGAAGATAAGAGCTGTCAGTAGAAATTTGATAGCACAGTAAAATAAGGAACATGAAAGCTACAAATAGCTAAATGACTTGTAGACTGCAGTCTTTATGTTTCTGGAATGTTTCTATTGAGTTAACAGAAATCCTATAAATAATTTATAGTTGAGCTGTTTATCAGATTCAGGAATGTTTCTATACCCTGTTGGATTATTAAGGCTTCCAAACAGCTTCTAAATTTGTGCCTCTGTTCCTGGTATCAGTTCTGGACATGAAAACCATGGTTTGTCCATGAAACTTGGATAAACAGCTGTCCACTCTGCAAATGAAAATATGAATGTTAAGGCATCCAAATATTTGTGCTAAACTGAAGGGGGCATACATTTATGGGCCACTTTTGAAAATTTGGCTGTACAACACATTTTCTTATTACACACTAGAATAACTGTAAGGGCTGATCCACATTAGGACTTTCTATCGACTTTAGCCTCATACGGTCGATTTTCTAAGTGATGCATCCACACTACCTTGCCTGTCACATTGACCTTAAGGACTGTGGAAGTGGATTCTATAGTTCTGCTTTTCACAAGAAGTAACGCTATTCCCAATCTTGCACCATCAAATTTAAGTAGACACAATGTTGCTGGAAAGTCGATGCACTTCGCCTCCAGGAGGCTTCCTGCAGCTTCCTGCTTTGACTGCTCTGGCCACAAATTGCATCTCTACTGCTCTCCCACTGAGCTCAAAAAGCCACAGGAACAGTAGAAGGGCCTATCCTGGGTGGCCAGCATGTCGAGCCTATTGCGATCAAGCAGCACATCGCGGGACATATATAGATGCCATCAAACAATCTCAGCAACAGTGTAAGAACCATGGGCTCCACCTCTCAGGGGCACAGAAGAGTACCTTCCTGGAGTGTCCAGGAGATCTTGGACCTCACTGAGGTGTGGAGGGATAAGTCCATCCTCTTAGAGCTCAGAACCAGCAGGAGGAATGCAGAGATGTGCAGCAGGATCGCAAGCTGCATGGGGACTAAAGGATATTTCAGGGACACACAGAAGTGCAGAGTAAAAATCAAGAAGCTGGGCCAGTCCTATCACAAGGCAAAGGAGGAACGTGGATGGTCTGGGGCAGAACCTCGGACATGCTGCTTCTATGACTAGCTGGACGCTATTTTGGGGGGTGGCTTGGTCAACATCCCCAGTGTGGTCATCAAATTCAGACAAGACATGCCTGGCGTCAGCCTGGAAAACACTGTGGTGGAAGAGAGACATGGGAAGGAGGAGCAGAGAGTAGACATCCACAGATCACTAAGAGTCAGGAGCTGATTATGTGTCTGTAGCCAGTGCCCCACTTCCAGGATGTTTCCCAATCCAGGATTGACCCCCAAGGAGGATACTTCTAGGGAGTTCACAAACTTTGTCTAACTACAAGTGGGTTAAGGCAATTGAGTGTGAGGTGTGGTGTGCACTGTGCCTACACAGTGCTGGAGGTGCAGAACAGCTTGTTCACATGTCTGCAGATGGTGTAGAAGTCTGTCTGCACAGTTCCATGAAGCTCTCACATAGGATCTCTTTAATCCTTCTCACAAGGTTTTTGGGGAGGCCAGCCTCATGCCATTCTCCACGGTAGGACACCTTCCCATGCCAAGTGTCATGGGACACATAAAACAGTGCAGCATAAGGCCCAGGTTCATGGCTACATTCAGTCAGCATATGCTCCTGATTACTCGGCGTGATTCAAAGAAGACTGGTATCTTGCATGGAACTGTGTATGAAGGAGGAGGGGAACCTATTAGCACTCTACCCTGGAGGCCATATGTGCCAGACACAAACACTCCTTCTGCCCCCTTATGGGCTAGAAAGGAACCAGTGTCCCCAGGAGGCTGCGTGTGATGGACCTGATGTGTGCCAGACAGCAGCAAGCCAACCCGCCCCTACCCCCCTTACCCCGTTGCCTGCAGGCTCCTGCCCTGGTTTGAGAAGCACTGTCCCAAGAAGCTGTGTGTGCTGGACACAGTGGGATGTGTCCAGCTGTGGCCCCAGAACATGAGGGGAAGAACTCAAGGGGAGCTGCAGCCTCCAGGTCCTTGGGAGGCAGAAGGCAGTCCCACTTCCATTCCTGAATCCCCTTCCGGTTCCTAGCTCTTGCACTTCCTGTTGTTTCATTGAACAACAGTCTCTTTATTGGTTGAACTGCAGGGGTGAGGTGGGGGATTAAAAGGAAACAGGAAATCAGGGGCAACTTGTGGAGAGCTACGTGGCAGTGTCTCAAAAGAGGCTTTGCAGAAAACTGTCCTTCAAGGCCTCTCTGATTCACACTGTCCCTTTCTGTGCCCTGATGATTGAGTTGGTGTCCAGCTGCTTAAACTCTCTGGCTAGGCGCTCTGCCTCAGCCCACACCCTGCCAGATAAATTTCCCCCTTGCTCTTTCACAGGTTATGGAGCGTACAACGTGTTGCCACCACAAAGGGAATGTTGCATTCAGTGAGGTCCAGGTGAGTCAGGAGACCACTGAGCCTCCCCTTTAAACATCCAAAGGCACATTCCAAAGGTCCATTCTGTACCTGCTCAGTCTGTAGTTCAACTCCTCCTTGCCAGGATCCAGACTGCCTGTGTAAAACTTCATGAGCCACAGAAGCAAGGGGTAGGCTGGGTCACCTAGGATCACTATTGGCATGTCCACCTCTCCAACTCTGATGTTCCTGTTGGGGAAAAAAATTCCAGTATACATCTTTCGGAAGAGGCAGGAGTTCTGGAAGATGTGGGCATCATGCACTTTTCCCGACCATCCCATGTTGATGTTGGTGAAACAGCCCTTGTCATCCAAAAATGCCTGCAGCACCATGGAGAAGTACTCCTTGTGGTTGATATACTCCATGGCAAGGTGGTCTGGGGCCAAGACGGGGATGTGTGTGCCATCTATAGTGCCACCACGTTAGGGAAGCCCCTTAGGGCAAAACCATCCACTCTGGTATCTATGTTTCCCAGAGTCATGATCCTCAGTAGCAGAAAATTATTGATGGCCTTGGCTACCTGTGTGACAACAGTCCCCACCTTTAGATTTCCCCACCCTGAACTGGTTCCCGACAGAGTGGTAGCTGTCTGGTGTTGCAAGCTTCCATAGGGCAATCGTCAGGTGCTTTTCCACGGTCAGAGCAGGTCTCATTTGAGTATCCTGGTGCCTCAAGACATTCACTCAGTTCCAGGAAGGTGGCCTTCCACATGCAGAAGTTTTGCAGCCACTGCTAATCATCCCATGTCTGCATCACATTGTGTTCACATCAGTCCGAGTTCCATTTTACAGATAGAAACTGAAGCACAGATCAACTGAATGACTTGCTTAAGGTCATACAGAAGGTTTGTGGAACTTAGCTGAGGCTTCCTGAATGCCAGTTCAATGCCTTAATTAAGAAGATTACCTTTTCTTTCGTTTCTAAACTAGGGATGTTAAATATCAGTTAATGGAATAGTCGAGTAACCTCATGAATTCTTATTGGTTCGCCAACTATTCTATAGTCCCTGGGGGGTGGGGCTGGCAGCCAGTGCACTCCAGCCCCACTCCCAAGGAGTCCCTTGCCACTCCACATGGGGTGCCAGGTGGGAGCTGGTCTGTGAGGAGAGCCAGTTTAAAAACCAGCTCCTCTTGCAGACTGACTGCCTGTTGCCCTGTGCTGCTGCCTCTGATGCAGAGGCAGCAGCATAGGGTGGCAGCAGCCCCTGTCCAGGGGAGTGGGGAAATCCGTGTAGTCTATAGCATTAACCTATAAGCTTTTGTTTATCGGATAATCCGTTAATCAATTACACTATTTCCATCCCTATTCTAAATTATTTACATTGTCACCTTAAAAGAGACTCTTTCACTATTTATTTAGAAGGCTTTTTAGAAGGGGGAGGCTAGGTTAAGTGAAAAAGAAACAATACATAGTCAGGCCTATAAAGGAGAAATTATACTTGCTAAAAAGGGTTTTAGTATTTTGAGTATGACTCTCAAGAAAGGCAATTGCAAGCTATGATAGAGTTATTATTTTGTTTGTCAAAAAAAATCATAGGAAGCAAGCAGCAGAAGAAATTCAGTACATCTTTGGATGTCTGTCTTACTGCATTATTTCTTTGACAACCTCAAACTGATAATTTATTGGAATTTGTTACAATGTTGTCTCTTAATTCCTAGTCATTTGATTTTGTGTTTTAAAATTATTTCCATGAAAGGCTTCACAAGACCATTAAACCAATAAATGTCAACATCTCATACAAAATGGAGATGATTTATTTCTCTTCTGGGTGCAAAAAGATAATTGCATGGAAATTTGATGGGTACAAATTATGTCTCAAGGTAACTAGATCAGTCAGTAAAAATGCTATGTACAGTTCAAAGGGTAAACAAAAAGCCAAAAGCACAAATTTTATGGCTGGTCCTTGATAAGAAATTGGGTATGTATATGTGATTTATTTTTGTTATTAATATGGTCCTGGAGGTACACGTAAGCAAACCTGGTTTCTGAAGGCTGACTGGACTGAAAACGTACTTCAGGTTCTCAAAGAGATTCGTACAATTTGTCTGTAAAATCTGTGATTGTGGAGGCCTGAGGCCTTTCCCTTCACTAGTTGTGGAGAGGAAACCACCCTCCCCCATCCTCATGTGCATCCTCTGTCTGTGCATCTCTCCATACTGTGTTCATCACCGTGATAGTTGAGCACCTTATAGTATTACAAAACCCTCTCCTTTCTCTCAGTATCACCCAGTTACTGTTTCCAGGAAGTGGTAATTTACTGTGGAAAAGCTACTGTGAAGAGTGACGCCTTAAACTGTATCCTGAAGATAAGGGAGTTCTAGGGTCCCAGGCTAGTTTCTAAGAAAGCCTGTCTCCTAGGGCATGTCTAAACTACATTCCTTTTTTTGAAAGAGAAATGTAAATTAGGCAAATCGAAAGTGCAAATGAAGCGCGGATTTAAATATCCCACGCTTCATTTGCAAATTCGAGTCCGAACGCTTTTTCAAAAAAGGGTTTTTCGAAAGTGAAAGCGCAGTCTAGACTGAAAAAATGAGGAGTACAGGTTCTTTCGAAAAAGGGTTTTTTTTTTTCCAAAAGAACCGCATCTAGGCTGCGCTTTCACTTTCGAAAAACCCTTTTTCAAAAAGCGCTCAGAAGCAAATTTGCAAATGAAGCGTGGGATATTTAAATCTGCGCTTCATTTGCACTTTTGATTTGCCTAATTTACATTCCTCTTTCAAAAGAGGAATGTAGTCTAGACATAGCCCTAGAAAGCCTCTTAACTGTCTCACCGTTGTAATTGTGGATAGTGCCATAGTTCCTGATGACCAGAGCTATCACGACAGCAGAGAGAGGGGCAGTCCCTGAGACAACCTGGCAGCCCATATATCAGTAGTAGGTTCCTGAATTTGTATAGTGTCAGAATGCCAGAGTAACGTGCAGCATAGCAGGCCTGGTCCTCTATGCAAATTAGGACATGTCTACACTGCTGTATAGTTCAGAATAGGTGTGGTAAGCAACAGCGTGCATCTCTGTAATTCTCCCATGTGGAGACTGGACACAAATTTAAGGCTCCTACTTAGTAGTTGGTCAGAAGGATGTAGAATGCTATTATGGTGGCCCTATGCCACAAAGACAATTTGCTTTGGCAAGGGAAATTTTCAAAAGGACAGCTGAGCCTCCTTTAGGGCTGCTGTACCGCTCTGGGGCCCTCCAGAAAACATCACTATGACAAAAACTTTAAAGTCAATTTCTGATCTTGGTTCCATGAATGCAACTCTACTGATGTCAGTGAGATTTTATCAGCAGAACTGCTTATAGACTTTGGCCTGGAAAGCCCACCAATGCATGATTCATAAAAAAGGAATAAACTAATAATGATGAAAAGTGAAAAAATATTGTTTCAGGCAAGCAATGGAAATCTAATAAAGACTTACAACAGAGTTACAGTGCTGATTCTTTTGACAAACTATTCATGGTTATCATACTGTACTGAACTGTATATGATTGAATATAATTAATGTCTATAAATAAAAAAGTAAAATATAGTTTGGGAATTTAACCTGAAATAATGGGATTCCTTCCCCAGGCAGACCTAAATAAAGAAATTAGCCATGTGCTAGAGATGAATCATCACATTTTATGGATTTGACACTTACAGTAGGGGTTTATGAATGCAACTATCAGAAAGATTTCAGAGCATTAAATCACATTCCTCATTAAATCCTTTCAGTACTGCTATCCTCCAGATAGAAATTTAAGGAGGTAGAAGAAGAGAGGTGTGTAAAGAAGTCTGACAGATTATTTACTCACCATGTCCCACATTGTATTTTTATGTAACATTGTCATATCACCCATTCCTTTCAGGACAGTCTGATTCTGCTGACCTTATTAATTTTTCACTCAGGTCTTATTCAGGGAAATACCCATTAAATTCAGTAGAACTGGACAAGATGGGAGCAATACAACAATCCAATTGTATTTTTGCACAGCTGGTCCAAACCTCCCTATCTTTTCCAAGATTCCTGCACTTCCCAAATATTGTGCTTCTGTTTTTCATTTTTCCAAAAATAATTTGTAGTAGTCCAGCTAGACTTTTTGTTCAACGTAATCTTTTTGAACACTACTATGCACCCCCAGCCCCACTCACACTACAATAATCAGGGGCTATTTCTTCTTCACTCAACTTCAGTGGGCTTTCAAACACCATTTACATTAACATGCACAAGGGAATGTTTAGTTCATGCCACCAGAATTGACAATGGGTCATTAAGTGCACAATACAGTGGTGTATTTTAGAAATCACACCCCACTAGTTTACATCACCACATCATGTGGACAAGTCCTGAAGGAATAACAATAATTCTACAGGGAATGATTCATGAGACGTTGCATGTTGTATTGGGTATTATATCTAAACACATATATTTGCTTTGTTGGAAGATCTACAGTAGAATGTAATACAGATTGAACCTCTCTAGTCCCGCACTCGCTGGTCTGGCAACATCTGTGGTTTGGAACATAGGTTCCAACTCTGTGTGCTCTGGGGCTGGAGCACCCATGGGGAAATATTAGTGGGTGCAGAGCACCCATTGGCTTAAAACTGTCCCCCATCTCTGCACAACTCATTCACCACCAGCCCTATGCTTACCAACTCCCATCCAACCCTCCAAGTGCTTCTGGGGTGCTGTACCCCCTCATATTTCTGTCCATGCCCCTCACTGCCAATGGCTGAGACCTCAGCTAAGTGTGGCTGTGAAGATCCAGGCTGGGGCCAAGAACAGAGCCTCAGGGCTGGCAACAGTGTTCCCTATAAACTGAGGACTGGGTTGCCATTAAGGAGAGATTCAAATGCTACCCAGCTAATTAGCAGAGTGCCCACAGCTGGCAGCATGTGTTTCTAATGGTGGTGCACATCTGCATATGCCTTGGTGCGCATAACAAAATGTATTTTGCTCCTGGATGGCAAAATGTAGAGGGAACATTAGCTGGCAGCCAGAACCCTGGTTGGCAGCAGACATGCTGGTGGTTGGGACCTGAGGCCAGTGGCTGAGACCCCAAATGGCAGCAGAGGGACCAATGACTTGGCCCTGGGGGCAGCAGCTGGGATTCTGGAGCTGACATTGGAGCCCTTGGGTGGGGAGCAAGTGGCTGGGATCCCAGATAGCAGCGGGGGGGCCCAGGTGCAGAACTATGGTGGGAGCCTGCAGGGTTCTACAGTGCCCCCTGCACTCCTACTTTCCCAACCTATGGAGACCTACTTATACTCTATTGACCCTTCGTGGTCCAGCAAATTCAGTGGTTTGGCTGTCAGTCCAAAGGGTGCCAGTCTAGAGAGGGTCAACCTGTAACGATATCCAGGTGATGGCCTCATCCTGTAATTTTTTGAGCATTTACTTCACAGAAGTTGAGGGAGCTCAGAAGGAGCAGGCATTTAGTCCTCAAGAGTGAAATTTACCCTATTGCAACCTTGCTAATGGCAAAGAAGATCCAATGGTGAAGAGGTCATTTCAATATCAGGCCACATTGTTAGGCACTTAACTAAGTATTTAGGAGCTTAACTTTAGCCATTCTTTATTGAAAAATTTGGTCAGGTCTTCTTGGAACCAAAAAGAAAGAGTATAGCTATTATCTGTACTGTAGTGATCTGTGGTGATACAAATTAAAATGTTGCCCTCACCTGTGGTCCTTGCACAGATTTACTGTGCCTAAGAATATATCCCAAATAAGGGACTGAGGGAAAACTTTGGGATTTGGCCTTAGCGCTTACACTGGATCTTCAGTGTGCAGCTGTCAACGTAGCCGAGGATGTGATACAGCCATTTGGGAGCCTAAGAAATGGAAGCATCAGGTAAACGAGCAGAATTCACC
This sequence comes from Rafetus swinhoei, assembly GCA_019425775.1. NCBI lineage: Eukaryota > Metazoa > Chordata > Testudines > Trionychidae > Rafetus > Rafetus swinhoei. The sequence goes on from CM033427.1 coordinate 66,894,025, forward strand.
GAGGCAGATCTACTAGCTATTTTCAAGAAATCAAACCGCTTCAGCAGCACATTAGGGTGAAAGCTGCTACCTTTCCAATATGTGCCATGGAAAGCATACAATTAGGAGCTGTGCTGTTCCCATATATGGTCAAAATAAAGAAAATCCTGAACACCACATTTGAAGTTCAAGGCCTTCTCTGTCTTTGCCTGCATCTTTCCCAGACTCTGTTGGTATGTTGCTTACAAAAGACCGAATGTCATGCAGTATACATACTCACTGTGCTGCACAAAAGATCAGTGGGAAAAACAAGATATGCACTTGTGAGTACTTGAGATCATAATAGGACCCAAAGTGTTTTAAAGGCAGCTGCAGTGTAGTCATATTGATACCACGTGCATGCCCAGAGTAAAAGTGAAAATTAGCCTTAATGGTCAAAACACTGCTTTTGTTCTTGCTGTGGACTTGAGGAAGATGTACATGATTTTTGCGTAAGGCAGTTCTTTAAAAGCAATCTTAAGAAGTTCATTGACCGATGTTTTTTAAAGAAAAAAATGTCTATTTCGCCTCCTGTTGTGCTTAAAAACAATGAAGTGATTGTATAATAAAATGGAATTGAGAGAAAGTGGACAGAATATCATTACCCTATATTATGACGCAAGTGGGATTTAAACAGGTTTTGTTTGCTTATCCAAAACAATTTTAAACAACTGTAGAATGGCTTAAGGTTTGTAGATAAAACAACCGTTCAAGAGCCTGAGAGGGCTAGGTTTGTGAAGAGCCCACAAAAACAAAAGAGAAATGGTAAAGAGAAATAGAATCAGTCCTGCAAATGTTTTGTTTGTTTCAATCCCACTGCACTGGCAATCACACAAGAGCATTCAAAGCCCTTCTGATATCACTTTGTCTCTCCTCCAGCTTCATAAACATATATTTAGATTTATAGCTACATGCTCTGCCCTGATCTGTTCTTAGCTGGCACAAAGGGAGTGGAGATAGGCTACTTCCCCTCCCCTCTGCAGCAGCTGTAGAGCTGACATAGCTGATTTTCACACCACCTGGTGTGGGGGGAGGAGGGGGGCGAGGGAGGGACATAGAGCATCCTGTTATACTACAATTTGTCGTGCTCTGTCTGTGGAGGAGCCTCCCCTGGTTTTCCAGCTGCTCCTGAAAGGAAGTCATCTGTGACAGATATATACCCATCACACTCTCAGCACAACTGCACCCTCAGGCACCTTAAGACAAAGAGGTTCTGCTCTTCACAAGGTGGGGTCATAGCAGCTCTATCGCATCTGCTTCCCCCATGTGCAGAAGATAAAGCAAAAAAAAAAAAAACCCTCACCAAAGCCGGATAATAAGGGGGGCTTATGCCTCTGTTTTCCCTTGTGCTAGCAATACATAAATAAAACATGAATGTAATGAATTATATCGTATTCCATTTGTCTTTAAACCTGGAATTTCTAAAACTCAGCAACACCCTAGAAATTGGATTACAATTCTTTCCTCATCCACCGGCAGGACACACATGAAATGATATTAAATGATCAGGATTATCCTTGATATTTCACTAGAATGGCAAGTTAATTTTCCCCTAGATTATTTTGTACACTGTTTTGATCACATAGGGCTGTCATGATTGAGGAGTCGTTAATGAACTTGTGTGTGAACAGCTTTCCATTTGTCTAAAAGATGACCCTTTGGGCTTAAGGAATTTTCTGCAAATTCTCCCTGGAATGTTTGCAGAGCCTGTCTCCAGGAATGTTTCTCTTTCAGCAGCTGGCTTTCTGCCCCCTTCCTTCCCAGCAACTTCCAACTATTACTTTGGTTCCATCATGAACAGGACACTGAGTCAGATGGTATCCAGCAAACTGGATCTGCACTGCCCCTAACAAAGAGGATATAAGTTAGCAGTACTGACATAGGAAGTCTAACTGTGAAGGCTTCCATTCTACTAGTGTCAGAGTTCAGCTCTGTTTGAACAGCTAAGACTTAATAACTGTGCTTTGAAATGTGTCTGTGTGCATTTCTCTTGAGAACTTCTGCAGAGTTTTAGATTAAATTAGAATTCATACTGGAACTCCTTTTAGCCTATATTTTTGATTTACCTGATCAAGTCAAACAAATCAAAGGGAGTTAATCAGGAACCCTCTTTATTTCAAGATGTAATCCTCAAATGGAAACAAGGAAGAAATAAGACTGTATACATAAGGTGACAAGACGTCCTGTTTTTAAAGGGACAGTCCCATACTTAAGCCCTCCAGCAGGTGTCCAAACTTTTTCTTAAAAACAGGCAAACTGTCCTGTATTTTCTGTCCCACACCCCACCCCACTCCACCATCAGTAATGGCAGGTCCTGCTGCTGGCCAGCTCCCTTCTTGGCAGCCACTGGCCCACCAGTGGTTAGTGGAGGGATCCAGTGACTGATGATGTGGTGAGTGTGCAAAGCTGGTGACAGGTCAAAGCTACAGGTCACATTGCTCCCCCTATTGCTCCATCAGCTTTACAAGTAGGGCCCCACCCCCTGCATCCCATTTCTAGCCAGCAGTGACTGCACACTGCGAGCAGCAGTGGTTGGTGTGTGTGAGCAAGTGCCAGACGGCAGCCAGTTACTTATTACCTCTGCTGCCCACCCATCAGTCCTTTACATGCTCCCTCTCTTGCTGCCTCTCACTGCTATGCACTGCAGCCCCACTGTTTTTCCATATCACCCCTGAGTGTGTCCCTTCCCAGTGACCCTGCATGCCCTCCCTATGTGTTTTGTCCTGGGGGACCAGTGAGGTACCCCACCCCATATGAGTGAGGTATACAGGAGTACGTGTGTCTCTTTCCTTGTGTGAATCCTAAAACCTTAAAGATAAGAAGATAAAAGGAAGAATCCAGCTATGCAGCATTTATGTTTAACAGGGGCTCAATTAACTTGATGTTAATTTGTACTGCACAGCTCTGATTGCCATTGAACTCACCTGAATATGAGTAATTTTATTAGGTGTCCTGTATTCAATATGGGGAAATATGGTCACGCTGTATATCTACAGTAGAGTGCTTGCACTTTGTGGGGGGATTTTTAGTCTTTACTGAATGATGAACTTTTAAGAAAAGAAAAGAAAAGAAAAGGAAAAAGAGTAATCAAGTCTGGATTACCCTCTAAAACGCCAAGGGCCCCAAACTCCTGGAATCATGGTCCCACACTCATTTTGTAGCTCTACCCTGAAATGGCAGTGGCAGGAAGACAGACGATGTGGTAGGGGGCCTCCTTTTTCTTTCTAGAAAATGTAAACTGAATGTAACTGAAGCACTGATGCCTGTCTGAAGCAGCCAGAAACAAAGCACTCTGAAAAAGAACTGTGACATGTTAACATCATGATCCACTGCTCTGGGTGCAGGGGATATGGTATGAGAAGAAAGTAGCAAGACTGGCACACCCTCAAGCATATACTCCACAACTGCCACTTCTCTGAGGGAAAGAGGAGACCTCTCCTGTCACCCCAGCTGCTCCCAAACAAGAAGATCCCCAGTTTCCACTTGTAGAAAGAAAAAAGGGGCCTCATACCATGTCCTCTGCCACTCTAAGACTATAACTGCCATTCCAGGGTAGAATTATAGCATGAGGATGAGACCATAAAGGAATCCCCACATATTGTGTTAGAGTTTACCAAGGAATCAGATTTACCATAATTCAGCCCTGAAAATAATAGAAATATCTTGCAATTTTGAGAAATAAGCCTCACTCACTCCTCCCTTTGTAGAATAATCTGCTTGATTTTGATAATATATATTGTGAAGAAAACATGATAGAACATATGGGATATAGTGAATATTAAAGTATCAGAAAATGGATCTGGATCTTAAAGACCTGATTCAGAACTGACTCACAATAGTTTCTCTCCAGTGCAATCCTTAATTTACTGTGAAATTACTCCTGATTTATACCATTGCAATTGGGAACAGAATCAATCCCAAAGATGTTATGCATTTGAGTCCAAGCCATACTATTGTCATATTTATGTAGTGTTCAAATAGGGAAGGGCAAATCCCATGGACCATGGCTTTTTGTGAGCTTTGGAATCTCACTATAACATTTGGTGAACTCACAAAATCCATTGGGGGTTTGCGAAATCATTATTTCTGTAAATGTAACATCTTGTTTTCAGGAGCATTTCAATTAAAAAACTTTTCAAACAAGAGAATGCCTGTGCTATGAAAACATAGAAAATAACCATGGAAGGATTTTTGTCAGCTGTTGTTCAATTTCCAGGAATATAAATGTCTATTGTATTGCCCATCAAATTCCAACTACTTGTCCTTGCCTTCAAGGCCCTACATCACATACCTTGTTTTTACATTGATGATTTCCTTTCACTTTCTCCTTTGATCTCTGTAACACCATTGTTGATAATTTCTGTATCCCATTTATCTCCTCACAAATATTTTCATGCTTTCCTTTATGCCTTGAAAATCCTCCCCAAGCCTGTTCCTTGCTTCCTCCTAAATCTTCATTTATTTAATCTTGCCTGTAAGATGTGAAGGGGAGAAAACCCAAATAAATAGCATTGTAACCATTAATGTGTGTATATGGCTTACTGAGAAACGATCCCTTCTTGCAGAGTTGGTCAAAGTAATTTTTGATTGAAAATTGGGGTTTAGAATAAACAAGATTTTTTTTGGAAAAAGTTACTCACTGTCATAGACTCATAGACTTTAAGGTCAGAAGGGACCATTATGATCATCTAGTCTGACCCCCTGCACAATGTAGGCCACAGAATCTCACCCACCCCTTCCTAGAATAATCTTCTCACCTATATCTCAGATATTGAAGCCTTCAAATAGTTTGAAAACCCCAAGATGCAGAGAATCCTCCAGCTGTGATCTGTACCCCATGCTACAGAGGAAGGCGAAAAACCTCCAGGGCCTTAGCCAATCTACCCTGGAGGAAAATTCCTTCCCGACCCCAAATATGGCGATCAGCTAAACCCTGAGCATGTGGGCAAGACTCACCAGCCAGACACCCAGAAAGTTCTCTATAGTAACTCCTATCATCCTATGCTTTGCAAGGAAAATCCCAGGGTTTTTTTCTGAAAAAATGGAATTTCCCAAACAACCCAAAAAAATATTCAGTTTGGGGGATAAACACTGAAATATTTCATCCAAAAAAGTTAAATATTTTGATTTTGATGATCTGCTGTTGTGTATCATTGGAGTTGGAGTTCAGGCGCTATATGCCCCAGTTGTCCCATATGACCCAAGCTCCTCAACCAGATTATATATCCTGTGTTTCATCATGACTGTGTGACTCCCATGACGCACCACCTCTCTTCACAAAAAAAAGGAGACAATACTATATCACAAGAAGTGTGGTCCAGCCAGGGAATCTTGTCCAGAGGAGAAAAATGAAAGCATGAGGCACTCAAAATACAATTCCCATGAAGCATCATTTCCAAATCAAATGTTTCAGTTTTCAATTTGCCACCAAAAATTCAAAATTTTTCACACAAAAAATCCCTGTTTTCTGAGCATCTTTTTGTCCATCTGTGGCCATTATTTGTTGTGTCATGTAAAATCTAGAATGAATACTCTTCTTACTTTGCTATCTTTACATAGTAAGTTATGTTTTATGCAATTACTAGAACATGTCTGACCACACAAAAGGTATAAATAATACAAGTAATAAAATATTTGGCTACTAGAATGCAGGAAAACAAAATGCCACACATAAAATGCAATAAATGATGTGTTTATACCCTGACAAAAATACTCAGCTGCAATCAGCTGAGACCTGGTCTATGCTACAGCACAAGGTTGAATTCAGATGCGTAACTCCAGTTACATTAATTATGTAGCTGGAGTCGACGTATCTTAAATTGCCGTCCATACAGCAAGAGGCCGACAGGAGTCAATGCTCCGATTGACTTCCCTTACTCCTCATGAGGAGCAGGAGTATGATTTAGTGAGTCTATACTAGACCCACTCAGTCAAACCTCGGAAGATTGACCGTGGGAGTTTTGATCTTCCACATAGTGTAGACACGCCCTCACTGATGAAATACGGTTTTATTGCCACTGTGAGCTATGTTCTACTTGTAAAAATATTACCCTAAATTAATGTTAATATTTCATTTATTAATTATTGTATTTGTCATATTGTGCAAAGGACCCAACATTGTACTAAGTGTCCCATTGTACTAGTGCTACAATTAAAGATGATCAATGTGTGCCAATAATTTTTCAAATATTTTTATTTTTTCAAAAATTTTTGCATTTTTAAATTTAATAAAAATGAATACATTTTAGTTTTGAAAACAGTTTTCAGTATAAAGTCTCAGAGGGGTATCTATGTTAGCCTGTAACTGTAAAAACAATGAGGAGTCTTGTTGCACCTTGGAGACTAACAGGTTTATTAGGTGATGAGCTTTTTTGGGTAAACCCCACTTCAACAGATGAGTTGGAGTGGGAATTACAGAATCTGGGATATATAACACCAAAAGAAGTTACCTCTCAGTTGTAGGATAGTGTTAATGAAGCTACTTAAGTCAGGGTGGATGTGTTTCATTCACAGCATTTGATGTGGAAATGCAAGTATTAAAACGGGAAATTGCCTTTGTACAGATTGAACCTTTGAAATTTGGTAGTTTCTGCTCTGGCAGCATCTGTGGTCTGGCAGGACCATGGATGTTGCTGGATCAGAGAGCACCTGGGAGTGTGAACCCTGTCCCTGGGGAGCTCCAGTTGGGCAGGGGAGAAGTGGAGCCATGTGACTAGGGATCTCTGTCCCTGGGAAACCCCAGCCATGCAGGGCAGCAGTGGGACAGGCGAGCCCCATCCCCAGAGGGGATCCCCAGTCAAGTGGCAGAGAAGCAGGGCTATGGAAGATGGGGAGCTCCAACCCTGGGGAGCCCTGGCCAGGCAGGGAAGCAGAGGGACCAGTGAGCAGCAAAAGCAGGGCAGCTGGCAAGCCCCATTCCCAGGGAGCCCTGGGCGGCGGGGTAGCAGCAGGACATGCGAGCCCTATCCCAGGCAGGGATCCCTGGTCAGACGGGAAAGAAATGGAGCCAGGGAGGCTGGGAAGCTCCATCCTGGGGAGCCCCAGCAGGCTGGACCCCAAGTCCAAGCCCTGCAGGCTGGAGCCCAATGGCCAGAATGGAGACAACTGAAGGGAGTGGGAGCGTCCTGGAAGACCAGTGCAGGGGACTTCCCATATCCAGCAAATTTCCTCATTCAGGACGGGTCAGGTCCCAATGGTGCTGGACAAGGGAGGTCCAACATTTAGTGCATCAACTAATTAAGATCTTTATTCAAGTCGAGAGTGTTGAAGTTGTAAATTAACTCCAGTTCTGCTGTCTCCCTCTGTAATCAGGTGATAAAGTTGTTTTGTAGAAGGATGGCTACTTTTAAATCCATTAATGAATGTCCAGGGAGGTTAAAATGTTTCCCTATAGGTTTATGTGTCTCATAGGGGTAGCCATGTTAGTCTGTAATATTAAATGAGGTGAGTTTGAGATGAGCTTATGTGTGTTACCATTCCCAATGTCTGATTTATGTCCATCGTTTTCAGTATAACACTTTAGCTTTCAGCTAAATTCTTTTTATTTTTTTAACAGCCTGATGTAACAAAGAGGGACTGTTCATTGGTCCGGTCCAGCTCCTAAAATTATAACAGAAAAAGGCAAGTTATATTGAACATCACGGGGGCAAAGAGAATGATCTCTCAATCACTAACATACAGTGAAAGTATACCTTGGTCATCTTCTGATTAAGTAAATGGTAACAATATGTTACCATGGGCAATGGATATCATAGGCTGGGGGAGGCAGTGTCTCCCCAAACAGCCAGGCCTGACCCTATCCACAGTCCACCCCCAAGTTCCTCCCTCCTGCTTTCCATTCCACGTAGCTAGAGTCCAGTGTCCCCATGTGGCAGCCCCAGCTCAGTCTGCCCTATCCACCCTCATGGTGCTTCAGGGTTTGAGGAGTGTGGGGCACACCGCCCATCCTCTAGCTGCTGTGGGGCTGGGGCACAGCTAGCCCAAGGCAGGGGCCAGTGTCTCCAGTGGATGGGGGCCTTTAGGCCTCAGGGGTAGAGAATGCAGAGTGCTAGAGTCCCTCAGTTGACAGCTCACTCATCACCCATGTGTTACATGCATATTTATAATTCAGTCTTGGAAAATTCTCTTTCAAATCTGCCAGATGCTTTTTCCAGTAGAAATCTGAATCTCTGGTTTGTTATAACAGTTCCTGTCATTCTAAATCTCTGTTCAGAAAATAGACTTGTTGATAGACAACTCAGGTAAACAGCTAAACTATGAAGATCAGACCAGCATGAAGTTTTTATTACAAATATTCAGATGGATGGTTTCTGATTCCTTTATGTGGCTCATCAAGGTAGCAATGCACCACTGCAGGCACAAATTGCTTTGTCTGTAGCTTGATTGGTGCAGCAGCATTTTGTGCTAGATTTCTCCAGAGGTTCATGCTTTTTAAAGAATGTGTCATGGCACTGCTGCTGCTCCTTCTGCCACTGTTGGGAAATACTAGCCAGAGAAAGAAAGTAAAAATTGTTGGAGCAGTTGCCATCTGGGCTGTATTTGATTGAGCAGAGGTTTCTGCCATGTCGGTTCCTCTTCTATCCTTGTATACCCAGATGCCCCTCAGTATCTGGGCATAGCATGGATCTTTTGTCATATGGAACCTTTGACCTGTGGCACCACTAGCTTAGCAAACATGCAATGTGGCCATTTGAACATGTTCACATGTCATAACCAGTCGATTGTTTTCTTAAACAATGAGCTAAGATGGACTTTTTGAGTGCCCTGCCTCATGGATTGGCCCTGCTACATTCAGTTAGAAGGGACAGGTGGCAAAATTACCGGACTGTCCGGGTCAATACCTGACACCTGGCAACCCTAGTCTCTTATGATGGGGTAGGGGGGAAGAGAGGATCTGGGCTTTTCAGCTCTGCTCAGCTAGTTTTGCGAATAAGGCAATCAACAGCTAGATTTTCCAGCCGAGCTAGAGTAGACTGTAGCAGCTGAAAGAAGATTTTATTTGATTTTTCCAAGAAGAATCAGGTTGAGTTCCATACTTAATTTCTGTTGATAGAGAACAGGTTAAAAGTAAAGTAGTATCCAGTACAAGACCAACCTCATTAGGGGATCATTACAAGACTATCCCCAAATATACTGAGCACAGTTCTGCTTCCACTTTATCAGAACACCACCACCCTTAAAGGATTGATTTTTTGTGTATGTGTGCCCAATAGTGGGCATTTAAAACTCACTTTTCTGTGTAGGAAAGCTGATGCATTGACCGCTCACAGTGTCATTTCATGAAGTTATTACCCAAATTTATCTATATCATGTTAGTTTACCAAAGCCTTCCCATTCATATCACAAGTCAACAATTTCAGAGGATGGGTAGCTTAATCAGTTCTATACAAATCTCCAGAGGCAACAAAGTACTAAAATAAGTTGGAAAATAGCTTTTTTCTGCTCAAAAAAAGAAAAAGTCTTGAGATTTTTAAAAAAATGTGTCAGAACCTTAGCTGATGGAAATTGATAGGATTTAGCTACACCATTTTACATCATCTGAGGATCTGCTCATAAAGTACAACTCAAGAGTCTTTCTAAAGACCTTTCTTTATTCATGATAAATAGTTTTTTGTGCATGCTCTTAAAATATTGTCACACAGCAAAATGCATCCCCTTAGCATAGTGGTTCTCAAACTGTGGTGCGTGGACCACTAGTGGTCTGTGGTTGCCTTGCAGGTGGGCCACATCCAAAGGCTCAGCTCCCCTGGCCCATTCTGCAGCAGGGAGTCTGGCACTCCAGCCCCACAGCGCTCCACCCAGGAGGTTGGAGTGCCATTTTCCCACTGGGGGGGAGGAGAGAGAGAAAGTCCCAAACCTCACCATGGGATCTGGCTCGTGGAGGGAGCAAATGGCTCCATGCATGGCCACTCCCTCTCTCTCCCAGCTGCGGGAATGGCAGTGCCTGGATGTTCTGCCTGGATGCTTTCTCCACTGCTCCTGTTGGCTAGAGTTGCAGCCACTGGGAGCAGTGGGAGGTAACCATCAATGGAAGCAGCACCTGGGAATGGCAGGGATCACAAAGCCAGGTAAGTTCCCTCCCCTCCCCGCCCCCATCCCATTAGTCACCATCATATTGTATGTATAGTTGGGATTATTTTTTCCAATGTACATTACTTACATTTGTCAACATTAAATATCATTTGCCATTTTGTTGCATTATATTTTTGTCTTGCTAGAGTTGAGCCACGTTAAAAATCCTAATTCCAACCTTCCACAAATTTTCAGGCAAAAGTGTAATCCACAGCTAGAGGAAAGTTTGCATTTCTCAACTGGCACATATTTTATAATGGACAAACAAAATTCTGGGTCTTGGTATTATTGGGAAGTTTGAAATCCATATTAGTATGTGGATCCTTCTAGAACTGTAACTATTTTTAAAATGCAATGGAGGAGAAGATTCCAAGATGTTCAATACATTTATATGAAACTTTAAGTGAAGTTAATATTTTCAAGTAATCCCACAATTTACCAAGTTTGTGAATAGTAGAAAGAAAGAAATATGACTGAGAGGAAGGGTGGGAAATAAAATGGAGTTACAGTCTGTCAGCAGGAAGTCAATGCAAAGACTGTTGTTAAGCTAAAGTTAGTAACCAGCACCAAGGTGTTACTTATCACTGTATCTTATCTCATTTTCATTTTGGATCCATTATTGACACAAGGTACAATTTTCACTTTTTTACAGTATTTTCTATTATTTGCATGGTACCACTTATAATCTCAATAACAAATTTCAGTACATGTGTCATGCTGAGATATCACAGTTTCTCAGCTGGTTGAAGCAATATCCCAGCATGGCATATGCTCTCTCTCATTTAATAATTAAGTACTATTTACTTTCAGTTATGGGGCAATTTCACATTTTGTCCATATGAATATTAACAGCTGGCACAAAATTTTGAGTCAGAATTGTTATAATGCCAGTTATTTCCTGTTTTCCTAGGTAGGCAGAGTGAACTTTTTTCCCTGGACCAAAGGACACTATATTTCATGTAGAATATTCCCTGAATTTTTTCCAACAGAAATTCATTTTTGTGAACATCCTGAAATTACATTGTAGGTCTGAGGGGTGTTTGATTCCCTTCTTTGCTCTGCAACTCACTTTTTGTTTTACCTTGAAATCATTTATCGTCTCTGTACCTCTCTAAATCTCTGTGGAAAATAGGTACACATTTCCCTACTTCACAAGTATATTGTGAAATGTAAGCAGTTAGGTTTTTGCAACCTAGACAGTTCTACATCCATAACCAACAATTATTCTGATTATTTTTAGTAACTGATGGTTCTCTCAGGTGCATGTGTTAATTACTCCTGCAAGAATGCACAAGCAAATATTTCCTGACAAAATGGCCACCGCTTTCTCCACTCTGCCACTTCACAGCACCTTTCTCCCTTATGCATACTCGTGCTCACTTGGCAATTGGAGGCTGTTAGACAAGTGTCTATGTGAAGAGCAGTTACTTGGACAGGTTTGTACTCTACAGTATCTTTGCAAGCATGGGATGGTATGCCTTCACACCACAAAAGCCAGATACTCTGTTGATATCAACTGCTGTAGCTCCATTGACTTCAATCAATAACTTACAAGTGCTGAGGAGCTGTTTGCAAATTGCTTTGAGATATTCTGATAAAACACCATATAATTGCAAAGTATTATTGCATGTCTTTTCCACTTCCTTTTATTCAACTGACATACTGTAGAAGATTTTTCCTCAGGAAAGAAATCCTATTTTCCCCCTGTAATTGTGTTGCTGATAATATTATTTAGCAAAACATCTTCCAGAATAACTTGTCTAAGCACTGCAGCCTGGCAGGTGGCAAAGAGTTTGTTCTGGGGGGAGGAGGGGTGTCAGAATGCCATTTCAGAGACTGAGCAGCTTGGGAAGCATTAGTGCCAATGAATGAAATTGAAATGCTACTTAACTAATACCTGCTACAGCTTTAAACTCTCCCAAGAAGGCCTATGTTTAAGGATTATTTTCTTTTAAAAATGTAAAAGTATTATTAGCCAAATTTTATCACACTGTAAATTTGAAAAACAACTTCCTTCTATGGAACTCAGAACTCTTTAGCCCTCTCAGGCAGTAAATAACAGTTTGTATTGTATTATCTGGAAAAAATAAAATATTATGCTTTCAGATTTCTGTATTCAGCTGTAGATTTGCACTGGGTTTAATGTCTCTTTATTTTCCATGTAAATGGATTTTCAAAATTGTTTCTGTGGAAAAGTGAAGGCATTTTTTTCTATTTTTTCCACTTAATGTCATTGAGCTGGCATTTGAGTGAATTATGAAAAATCAAGAGCCTGAAAGCTGCAGCTCTTCTGAAGTCCATTGTATAGTGAGAAGCAATTTTTGCAGAACAATGAGAGTAAAATCCAATAGATCAGGGAATGCGCACAGAGAAAGCAATAGCACTTTGTTATATTAATAATTTTAGTTCTCATTTTCATCTTAATTTCTCATATTTTGTTGGGTTTTATCCTCTACAGAAACAGTTTCAGTATGAAAAATACCCGGTAGCACAACCATTTTAAGAATTTTTATACCATTCTTGAATCTGCCTCTTTCCTGGATTTGCTACAGAAATGAATTCAGACTGGCTGCTGGCATTTAGGTTTGGACTACTGTACAGAGGAGTTAAATTGGTCTATTATTTAAGAGAATAAGAAAAGAGAGGAAGAAATTAGGGCTAGATCATGAAGGGATTTAAGTGTCTAGCTATGACTTCAGGCACCTGGATTCAATATTTAGGTGCCTATGAGATCCTCAAAACCCCAATGCAGCCACTGCCTTCCATTGTAGCCCTTACATTCTCTACATTGTCAATCGCAGGCATGTACAAAACAGCCTAAATCCACATGCCTAACTGCTCAGTGCCCTAGCTCACACCCAAACCCTGAAGGAATTCTCAAGCTAGTCATTCCACTGTCTATCACACTTGAAGGCCTGATCCAACAGCCATGTGTGGAGAACGCCTGCCAGATCAAGTCTCACACATAAAACAGCTGGGATAACCAAGGTAGGAAACACGTGTAGGATGTGGGAGACCCAAGCTTCAAGTTCCAGTTCCAAATCAGGCAAAGTATGAATTTGAAAGCCGGTTTACATAAGTAAGTTCCCTGACCACCGGCTATAACTATCACACACAAACTAACCTCACCTGACTTAGGCACCTAATACTAGGAGAGGGTTCACAGCTGTGAATCCTGGGTTAAGTGTTTAACTCTGGGCAAGAGGATTTGGACCCGATTCCTCCCCTCAGCATTTCTTACTGACTAGTTTAGGTGTCTCTCCACTCAGCTTTCTGACTTCTACAAATCCCATTCTTAGGTGTCTATCTTACCCCATACAACCCACAGGGATCCCATGCATCTAACTCAAGACTGTGAAATCCCTGGAGCAGCAGGACTCCTAAAAGTTAAGGGTTGCAACATTGAAGTCTTTTATGTGCCCAGCCCCTAATTCCTTAGTGCAGTGCATTAAAAAGATATAGAAACAGTTATCTTGAACTTTCTAGCAAAAATCGTCTCTGTTCTTCATAACAAATATGTTTGCTAAAGCAAGACTTCATTTATTGCATACTATGTATATCAAACTATAAGAAATGACAGACGGCATGAAAAATAAATAATTAGAACTGCCATTAATGTCCAAATATCAGTTAGTTAATGTAACATTTGGTTTAATTAATATCTATGTCTAAAATCAGTCTCTCCTAGATTAGAAGAATTATACATTGATAATTGTTTTCTGAGCTTTTGTTCACCCTAACTTCTGCTTGAACATGCCAATAATGCATTAACAGGATGCATTCTTATTATTATATATCTGGGATGCATTAACAGTGTTGTGAGCAAGACACAAGTCGTCATTCATCCGCTTTACTCTGCGCTGATTAGGCCTCAACTGGAGTATTGTGTCCAGTTCGGGGAACCACATTTCAAGGAGGATGTGGAAAAATTGGAGAAGGACCAGAGAAGAGCAATCAAAATGATTAAAGGTCTAGAAAACATGAGCTATGAGGGAAGACTGAAAGAATTGGGCTTGTTTAGTTTAGAAAAGAGAAGACTGAGAGGGGACATGATAGCGGTTTTCAAGTATCTAAAAGGGTGTCACAAGTAGGAAGGAGAAAAATTATTCTCCTTGGCCTCTGAGGATAGAACAAGAAGCAATGGGCTTAAATTGCAGCAAGAGAGGTTTAGGTTGTACATTAGGAAAAACTTTCTGTCATGGTGGTTAAACACTGGAATAAATTGCCCAGGGGGATTGTGGAATCTCCATGATTGGAGATATTTAAGAGTAGGTTAGACAGACACCTGTCAGGGACAATCTAGACTGTGCTTGGTCCTGCCGTGAGGGCAGGGCACTGGACTCGATGACCTCTTAAGGTCCCTTCCAGCTCTATGATTCTATGAATAAAATCAAATTATTTAAAAACCAAGGAAAAAAGTAGATTCCGCTATTACAAATGTCCAGTTATATTTATGGCACAGCACAGGACTTTCATTGGGACTCATGTACATTAGTTTTAAGAAGTTCTTACATGTCCAGCACGAACAGTGTTAAGCACAATCAAGTTCAGCATCTGCTTAGATCCCACAAATTGATGAAGTTCTCAAGTAATGGACAAGCTCTAGATTTCCCCTCCATTCCTATTGCCATGAGAGGTAATGTCTCCGCTGCAGAAGGGCAGGTGGAAAACATAATAGACTCCCCCTATCACATTCTAGAGCAATGGCACCAGAATGGAACTGAGGATTGCTGGGAATCTCAGTATGGCATGTCAGCTACTTAGCACAAAAAAAGTTTCACGGTTCCTAACAAATGATCTGATTGAGTGGTTCACTAGTAAACTTATGAATGATTTTATGTTATAGAATATTTTTCATTTCATGACCTATGACAAATTTCCAGTTTTCTTCATGCTTACAGAATAGGTGTTCAATTGGGAGGGGGGGGGGGGAGGGAGAGAACACTGGTGTTTTTCAGCAGCTCACATCATTTCTTCCTTACTTCCCTACTTCATCCCACTTCATAAGGTGTTTGTGGTTTATTTTTGAAAATGACCTTAGAACCAGGATATTTTCAGACCATAGAAGAGAACACAATCGTTCAGTGGCAATTGTATTTAGTTTTATCCTTTTCTTGGATGTTTTTCTGTGTTAGAAGGAAGAATGACTCATCATTCAGGAGAAATAAGGTATAATGTTTTCAGGTTCTTTAGAATGTATTTCTGTTTACCTTGACAAATAAAATTGCTTAAGAAAACAAACAAATTCAGCAACTAAAACTAAAAATGCAAGCACCAGTGCAAAGCCTAACATAAAACAAGCAGAATATAAATAGTTTAAGGACCCTATAAAATCCATTGAAACCTCCTAAATGTGTCCTACATCTTCAGGCATGTAAAACGAGGGTGGTGGGAACACTGTAGCACACTTAACAGCGTTTCTCAATCTACCCAAGTACTTATATGGCCCTCCTTACTGTTGTATTAGGGTGTGTCTAGACTACAGGGTTTTGTCAACAAAAGTGGACTTTTGTCAACAAAATTATACCTGCGTCTACACTACCACTGAGTTCTATTGAAATAACGTCAACACAACTCGGCAGTTCTGTCGACGGCGGTAAACCTCATTCTATGAGGAATAACGCCTTTTGTCGACAGAGTTCTGTCGACAGAAGGCGTTGTTGTATCTACACTGTCCTTTGCATCTACACGCTCATGTCAACAAAGTGGCTTGCTTTGTCGACAGAACTGGATGTAGTCTAGATGCTCTTTGTTGACAGAAGCTTTGTCGACAGTATCTGTCGACAAAGCCTCTGTCTACAAAAGCCTGTAGTCTAGACGTACCCTTAGAGTCAGGAGCAGCCCGAGGCCGGCTGCGGCAGCTGGCGCCCCAGGCGGGCGGCACAATTGGCGCCCCAGCACGGCCGTCAACGTCCATGACGTCATCATGGGGCGCCCGAGCCAGCAGCGCTCTAGGCAACTGCCTAGTTCGCCTAGGCTCACGGGCCGCCCCTGCTTAGAGTACCTTGCTACTTAAACATTCCTAAATAAGCCTTCCTAAAACATTTAGGCTATGTCTAGACTGCAGAGCTTTTCCGGGACCCTGGAAAAGCTCTGCTGCATCCAAGGAACACATCCATTTTTCAGAAAAAAAAAAGTCAGAAAAGCGGATGCATTTGTTCAGCATCCCTTCAACCCTTGTTTTACGAGGAAGAAGGGATGTTCCAAAAGGAGGAGTTTTCTCCAAAATTTGGACCTGTGTAGAAAGGCCAAATTTCAGAAAAGCCTCTTTCAGAAGTAAATCGGAAAAAAGATACGCAATTTGCATACTGCAAATTGTGTTTCTTTTTCTGATGTATCTTTGTAGCATAGACATAGCTTTATACAATGATAGAACCTTAGTTGCCTTAGAGTCTTTTGGAGGTAAAAGGCTTTGTACCCAAACTTCTGACAGGAAATACATAGTGGGTCTCAGAGAAAGGGTGAGATAATTTTACCTTTGGCTTACATGAAAGTCTAATAATCATAACTTCTGGAATCGTGCGGTTCAGTGGCCTTACCTTAACATCAGTCAGGTAGCATATTCAGATATCTTATCATATTACCAAGAGTCTTGAGCTTGAACTGAGTACTCAGGAGGACCAAACATGAAGCTTTTTGCTGGTCTGCCTCTAGATTTCAATTCTGGGAATGGATAGCTTACCCCCAATGAATGCTCACAGCCTCACTGTAACATGGCAGGAGAAATTGCCAAAGAAATCACAGGGTTTTAAAGTATTACTAAACTGTAGCCTGTAAAATAAATATCATCAGTTTTCTGAGACTCTGCAAGCCCTCCTATCCTTCAAGGGAGCTTTCATTTTATATGAGAAAGGGAACTAAGTTTGAGCACTTCAACTCTGCTCAAAAGGAAGAGGAAAGAAACAAGGAAAAACCTCTTTTGCAGTGATAGTCATACTGCAGTGACCAGGAACGATGATGTTGTTGTTTTTAATCTTCTGGCTAGAAGATTGCAACTAATGCTTTTGGATGTGAATCTTGCTACAGTGATACATGACATCCCCTATCTGGATTATTTAAAATATACTTTAAATGGGCTTCCATTTTGGCCTATTCAGAAACTGAAGCTAGTGCAGATTACAGAGGCCGGCCTATTGAGCAGAGCTTCTCAGTGGCAGCACCATGCCACCAGTGCTTAATGATATGTACTGGCTGTCTGTTCGTTTACAGATTGAATTTCAAGTACCTGTATTACTCTTTGATTGCTCTCTGCTTGTGCCATACTGCTACAGTTGTGATGGGTGAAGGCAACCCAGCTGGATCTCCTTTGTTTATTGTGACATTAACCCAGGCCAGATCTTTGGGTTTCCCTCCCAAAATTCCTCTACTACTCTCCTATTTTAAGAAAGACCCCACCCACATTCATACACACATAAAATATCAGATGCAGTAACCCCATGACAACAATTAACTCTTCCTGTATTCTTTGTTAATCAAATTATGCACAGCCCCAACAGCTCATTGTAATATAGGGTACTGTCTAGCTATATCATTAATATACAAAATAATACAGTTTTTGTATATAGGTTGATACATTTCATTCATTAGTAATGTATAAAGAGACTATTTTCATGCTGCAAGATATAAATAGCTTTTAAATGGTGTTATGATCTTATGTGGAAGTCAGTTCAAAGGACTGGTGAATGTTTACCCTTATTGCTGTATTCATTATTGTAGTACATACAGTGCACTCAAAAAGAAAATATTAATTTAATTGTTTTTAAATGATTTGTTGAATACCTGGAATTGTTTGTATGTGTTTTATTGCAAATTCTAATCATTGTGGCTTTAAACTACAGCTGTAATTGAAGGTAACCAAGTAAAACCGATGCTATCTGAAACTTGGTTTTTGGTTCTTATCAGATGCCCTAACAGAAGGCTTATGAGCTGAAAAATGAGATGCCTTCTGCAGACAGCATAAAAACTACCTGAAAGTAAGTACCAGAACAGTAGCACACAGTCACAGGGTACATTAATAAAACAATGGCTCAAAGTCTGCACCTAATTGGCACAGTCAAATAGTCAGTGATTTTGAGCCATCCCAGTATCTGGCATTTTCTCTGCAGAATGGATTTCATATCATTAGGTAAAGTCTGTTGAACCAAATAATAGGGTTTAGTCTCACTAACTGGGATAAACTTGAAATCAGTAATTAAGTTAACCTAAATTTCTTTATAGCTATGCCTTTTTATAGAGCACAATAAAATCATGATGTGGTCATTTCACAGTAGAAATTGAAACCCCCAGAGTCGTTCAAATCTTATATTTTGGCCCCAATCTATTACATCCGTATTATGAGAGAATGTGGAAAAAGTTCTGAAATATACTGCACTCTGTATGCATCCCCAGTAGATATTTTTGCTTAAGTGATTTTGCTTCTTTCTTTCAACAGCCATCTGCTATTTTAATGTTTTTATTGTATTTATCTGTTTTGCAGAGGATCTGTGTCTCATTTTATTTTACTGACACACCCTTAATAGGTCTACTTGAATTTGGAAAACTTGTACTTAGTGGTTTTGGGGTATATTTGAAAAAGTGGGTTTATTACTAGTGTTACTATTTCTTTTTTCATCAGGCATATTCCTGATAAATACATTAAGGGCAAGTAAAGTTCAGTTAACAGAGATCTATTACCCAAATGGCACTACAAAGTAATTTGGAGTTCTGCATTCTCAAAGCAAAACTAAATCCTTTAAACCAGCTGAAATGTTTTACAGCAATCTGTTGCCTCAGAATGAAACCATCAGAGTGTCTGATTTCCTGGAGAAATCATGGTGTCTGGCAAAGCAGTTGAAGAAGAATAGCCTTCCTAGCCAGCATGAAAATGAAAATTTAGAAAAACTACACTACAGCTGGGTTCTCTAAGATAGCTATAATGGGTAACAGAAAGAGAAATCGTTCTTGGAAAGATTTTTGGATATAATGTCCTTGGTCATGTTTCTTGTGACAAATAATGCTCTTACCTTGTCAGAAAGTCGAATTGTACATGTTCTTAGAAATATCTAAGAACATTGGATATTTAGGATCGAATGATGCCGGGAATTAAGATGGATCCCTAGTTTTTTTTAATCCTTCGGATTTACAGCTGTACTATGTGGCTCAGATCCAATACCTACGTATGCCAAACAGTGTCCTTCTATCAATTTCAGTGGACTTTGAACACAGGAATATGGATCAGACACAAGGTCCATTCTATCCAGTATATGGCCTGACAGGACATGTCTACACAGCAGGGCAAAAGTTGAATTAAGTTACACAATTACATAGCTTGATCTGAAATAGCTTAATGCAGCTTTTGGCACTGTCTACAGAGCAGGAAGTTGAAGGAAGAACACTTTTCCTTTGACTTCCCTTACTCCTCATAAAGTGAGGGTTACAGGAGTTAGAGTAAGAAGTCCTCCAGTTCACCATTATTTTGAAATAATGGCTTGCAGTGTAAACACACTCTTTGTTATTTCGGGAATAATGTCAGTTATTCCGAAATAAAGCTGCTGCGTAGACATAGCCACAGTAACCAGTATCAGATACTTTAAAGGAAGATGTAAGAACTCAAAATAAATAGATGTGTGAGTGGGACTATCTGCTCCCCACCATTAGGTATCATCCTGATCTCTAAGAATTAGAGATTGTCTTAAAATCTGAAGCATAAGATTTTATACCCCTTCCAAAATGTTCATCATCTTTAACTATGATAATCCTAGCTATCTTTAACTAGTCTAGTCCTATGATAATTCTTGTTACACATATACCTTTCAAAATCTCTTTTTGAATCTTACTAAATTCTTAGTCCCAGTCATTTTCAGGGGCAATTCACTCCACAGTCTAAACAGCTGTTTGTGGGGAAAGATTTTCTTTATCAGTTTTGAATTTATTTTCTGGAACTTTTATTAAAATATATTTTACTTGCCATTTCTATCTTATTCAAGATGCTATCACTGTGTCAAGAAATGTTTTATAATAATTGCTCATTGTTGGTTCTATATCCCCATTCAGAAGGAAAGAGGACAAAAGTTCCTGCTCAGAGAGAATTCAGGCCTGACTGGCCAGTCCTGGAGTTGGCCACAAAGGGGACTGCAGAGCAGGAAAATATAGATGCAATACCCTGAAGGGGTATCAGCATTAACTAGAGCTGGTCCAGGTAGAAATAATATCCCAACCAAGCCTGATGCATCTGAATGTGTTGAGCTGAACATGAACATTGAGGCTATGTCTACACTACAAGGTTTTTGTGCAAAAACAGATGTTTTTGCACAAAAGCCAGTGGAGCGTCCACACCTCAAGCACGTTTTTGTGCAAAAAACCCCCCAAACAGTAAATCGACAGGACAGAGGGCTTTTGCCGGTAGAGTTATTCTTCTCCCCACGAGTAATAACTCCTTTTTGCGCTACAGCTCTTGCGCAAAAATGCATGAGTGGACACTCCACAGGGGTTTCTTAAGCAAAAAGAGCCTACCAGAAAAAGCACAGGTGTTCTGACAGCCATCTGTTAATGGCAATCAGAGCTTTCTTGCGCAAGAACATCCATGCAGTGTGGACGCTCTGAGGTGTGGACGCGCTTTTGCGCAAGAAGTTTTTGAGGAAGATCTCTTCCACAAAAAGCTTCTTGCGCAAAAACCTTGCAGTGTAGACAAAGCCAGAGTTTGGCTAAATGGAGTTATCACTTTTCCTATAGATATAACATTCTTTTGTGCCATGACCTAAAAGCCATCATGTCTTACAGCACATAATGAATACAGCCTATCACCATCCTGAAGCACAGATAGTAGAACCCTATACTCTAGGGTAGGGGTGGCCAACCCATTCTGGATAAAGAGCCAAGATATTAGTGGATCCAGCATGAAGAGCAGGGGCAAAATTGTAGAGGAAAAAAAGGGGGGGCCTGCCCCTTTAAGAAGACGCACATTTCTATGCTTTTTGGCCTCAGCAGGCTCCTGCCAGCTGCCACCATATTGAAAGCATCATATTGGAAGCACCAGACGGCTCCCCGGTGAGTACAGGGGAGCTAGGGCCATTCTCAGGGGCGCGGGGGCAGCTTCGCGAGCCACACTGATGGGGGGGGGAGGAAGAGCTGCATGCGGCTTGCGATCCACAGGTTGGCCACACCTAATCTAGGGGATCATTCAGGTTATATATATAATAATTAGGAATGAACCTTGTACCATTTCCAAGTTAATCTTGCTCCATATTCTTTCCTCCAGGTCACTGATCTATGCAGTGAGCAAATCTATCTTACTAGTGATACACTCAGCCCTCCTTTTCATCTCCATCCATTTCATGATCTTTTTTTTTTTTTTTCCCTGACTGTACCAGCCCATACTTTCATCCACATTAGTCACCATCCACTATTCAATGACCAGGTAATTTTTTTTCCACAGGTACCAGATTGAAAATGTTTCTAAAGTTCAAGTATTTGGTATATTATTTTTCATTTTATTAAATTCAGATCAACATCTTTCTGTTCTTAAAAATAAACAAATAAAAACCATTGTTTTTTTTCCAAGTATTGTCTATTTCTTAGAACTGATATGTATTATTCTTGATTAACTCTGAACATTTTTCTTTCCACCAATGGCCCTCCTCTTTCCCCATGTATAAAGTCAAGCATGGAGATTTGCAATGTCCTGCACCTTTCCTTGATTGCCTCTTAAATATGACCATTGTGTTAGCTTCTCTTGAGGACTTCTCACATTTCCAAAAGATTACAACCTCTCTTGGGTACCTTCCATAGCTTTAAATATTATTTTGACTATTATTTGCTAAGTTTGCTCTGATACATACCCTAATATAGATATTGCTATATGCTGGAGGGTTTTCTTTAATTTAATTTTTACTTGCCCTTTCTGGTGAGATCTTGATTCCCTTCAATATTTCTTCACCTCCTGGGTAATATGGTGTACATAAAACATATGCTTCTTTTCTAGCCTTTGTTACTTTTCCCACCTTTCTCCTTTTCTCAGATAAGAATTAGTTATATATGTATCTATTTCTTCTGTCTTTAAATATTCTTTGCTATCTCTCTTTGCAGATAATGCAGTTAAAACATTTTAAAGCACCATATCTGTCACATCTCCTTTTTTATGCCTTTGTTGTATTTTAAACTCTTGACTCCTGATTTCTAATACTTTTATGTACTTGGGTTTTTTATATCCTTTATATAAATAAAATCTTTCCTCCCAAATTCATAAATCCTAAATTTGGGTTTAGGGTTTCTAAGAAGATGACTAATTTAGACATAATTTTGTTTTTTAATTTGGCCACTTAAACAGCTAATTTTTTCTGCTATGGCTGTGTTTTTATAAATATGTCATCCTTTTATGGCTTAATTCATTTCTAAATGTTTTCAGGATGTGAAAAATTTTAGATCACGTTAATAATCTGTTCAGCATACACACTTGCTGATTTAAATGTTCTTTACCCCATAGCTGCCTCTGTCTAGTGCACATTAATTGGTATACTACCTCTTGGTATTGTCTCATACATTAAATTTACATCCCTTCTAAAATGTAATTCATCCTGCTGCCACAGATACCATCTTAAATTTTTTTTAAAAAACCTACTAGGTGTTTTTAAATCCCAAAGTCTAATTTAAGGGGGTGGTTATAGATGCTAGATACCATGATGATCAGCTTAGTACAGTAGCCTAGATAACTAGTATCACTTTCTGTCCATAGTGCAGATCTAGCCCACTCAATTAAAGTGGTCCATATGTCATATTCAGATTCTACAGAACATAACCCTCCATTTGTTTTACAAATGTTTTTTTCTAGCTTTCATGACTACGTAGATAAAATTGGCACTGGGAACAAAGCCTAAACAGATGCCATGTTGTCTTCTGAAGTCTGCAGATAGCTTGAGACAATGATGCTGAGATGTGTGATTCTCCCTCTTTCACCTCCAAGTTAATCTCATGAGAATGTTAACTCTACCAAGTAGTACCAACACTTTAAATGTTGGAATTTGCTATTTCACTGCCAATCATTTTATTGACTGGAGGCTCAGAAAGGGGAGGAAGCAAAACACATGGCTAGGGGGAACTGGAAGTTACTGCAAGGAAAGATATGCAGACACAAGAGCAGGATCCACTGAAAAAGGAAAAAGAACAGTAAACACAGAAATAATGATGCACCTAAAAGGAAGAATTTTTCCCGCTGAATGATGCCAGTACAACAGTAAGTTGATGAACAAATAATGAGTAATGATAATAGTTACTACAGTAGAACCTCAGAATTATGAACATCAGAGTTATGAATTGACCAGTCAACCACATACTTCATTTGTAATCAGAAATGAGCAATCACGCAGCAGCAGAGAAAGGGGAGGGGGGAAGCAAATGCAATACAAGTACTATGTTAAGTGTAGACCGCTAACAAACAAAGGGAAAGTTTTAAACGAAGATTTGACAAGATAAGAAAACTGTTTCTGGGTTTATTTCATTTAAATTAAGATAATTAAAAGCAGCATTTTTCTGCAAAGTTTCAAAGTTGTATTAAGTTAATGTTCAGTTGTAAAGTTTTAACAATCAGAATGTTTTGTTCATAGTTACAAACATTTCAGAGTTATGAACAACCTCCATTCCTGAAATATTTATAACTCTGAGGATCCACTATAAATTAAGACCATATTCTATCCTTGGACAAACCTCCCATTCACTGCAGCAGTTGTGCTGTGAAATTAGAGGACTAGCGGGTCAGGATTTCTAAAAGTGATTAGTGATTTTCAATTCCTCTCTTTTGGGACATTTTAAGAGACCTGGTTTTCAGAAAGCAGTGAATATAAGTTGGGCACCAAGAAACTGAGCTACTTAGAATCAATGGCCACTTTTCAAAATCTTGGTCTGCAGTCCTAAGTGTGTACTCAGACATGGAATTAACCCATAATTAAACATGGACATTAAACCTGTATGTAGAATGAATGATAGACCAGTCCTAGATAGAACAATAGAAAATCAACCCAGGCTTTAGCATATACCTTCTTATTGGTTGCCTTTTATTCCAACTCCCCCCACTTTACCACTGAAATCAGTCACTCTTATCAATGTGTAATTTACTCTACCATTTATGTAAACTCTGAAACCCCTTCAGGTACTTTGCTTTAGTATAATTCATAATTCCTCAAACTTCTAAGTTCCTATCTTCAAACACTTACTTGACTTCACTAGAAGCTTTGTTTCAAATGGGAATGGGATTTTAAGATTTAAAGTTTCTACTTGATCTTTTGTCATTATGTCCCATACTTCTTCCAGGCAGTCATGTGGCATCTCCTTTTATGAAATTTGTAGCAAACTGTTACAGACTTGGGTTCACATCTTAAATGTTCAAAGCCACCTTCCAAAATAATGGGTGCAACTTGGTGCATGTGTTAAATTGTGTGTGCAATTAACTGTGTCTGTAACTTTAGCCATTTAAATACCTAACTGCTTGATCTGAGACTGAAGTAAGTAGTTTGGCATCTAAATGGGTACAGTTGCCAGCACAATTAATTAGAAATAGCACACATCAGTTCACAAGAAATAGGTAATGTCACGCAAACACAATAGATTACAGGCTTTATATGCTAAATTAATTGTGCCTGCAATTAAATGCTGAGAACATGTTGTGGCCCACATAAAGATCATGGCCTATGAATATAAACAGGGGAAGGATAAATCGGTTTGGATAAAATAAAAATAACCTCAAGTCTAAAATGGAGCCTTCTATATGTGACAAATTTGGAGTCAGATCCTCAGCTGCTGTAAAGAGACATAGTTCCATGATCAGGTCCTTTGTTTCTAATTTTGTTTATGTCCTGATCTGGTCAGCATACAGAAATGCCATGTTACCAGTACAGCAAAACAATATGGGACATTATTCATGACTTGCAAAACCATGAAATACTGGAAATTATGCAAGAAAATTTGCCTGAAACTTCCAATTTGATATCTAGATCATGGAACTTTGAATAAGCATTAAGCAAAAATCTGTGATTCTTATCAATGATAAGAGACAGAACTTTTAAGGGATAGTTCCTTACATACTCCTAAGAGTAGTGGGTAAAACCATTTTATGTGTTGCTGAAACTTTAGTTTCAGTTTCCCTGCTACAGAACTTGACAGCCATTTTATATGCTTTTCGGCATCTTCAATTACAGGGGATTCACCATTTTGCACTCTCATGGCATCTTTGCTTTTGCTCTTACTTGGTTTTATTGTAGTCTGTCTGTGTGTGGTCTGTCCATCTGAAAGTACATGGTTGTTCCAAGAATGGCAAAACTGACATTATATATTTTCTTTGCCACTGACATTTGCCTTTTCTTCTTCAGATCTTCTTTTCTCCTCATAATGATATAGTGTTTCCATGCTGCTGTTTTCACCTTCTCCTCTGTCCATAGTTTTATTTTGCTTAGCACTCTGCAGAGTGAGAACTTGTTTAAAATTTCCCTGTCCAATGTAACTCCACTCCCATCTGCTACACTGTGGGCTGCTGACCTTTCTCTTCTTGGCAAGGTCATCATTCTAATTGTCTCTCCTTCTGTCAAGCGTCTCATACTAGTAATCCTACCAAGCCTCATTGCCACAATCATCTTCTTCATGTATTTTTCAGTATGTACTGTCCCAAATATGTAACCTCCTCTAGGAAACCTCAAGGTTTTTACATTTAAAACACCACATCTTGTGCTATTTGCAATGTGCACAATTTCTGCCATGCTATGCTCCTAATCAATCATACTTGCAGTCCATTTCTACCCACTACAAAAAGTACAAACGGAACCACAAAAGACAATGTGAACTCAAACAGACAGTCATAAAACCCCTACATGTCTATCCTCCAATTTATCTTAAATAAAAGATATAGAAAAACATCGGCTGCAGCAAAAATTGCCACTATACTGATTTCTACACTGAAGTCTCAGAGGGTCTCTTTTCTCTAGCAACTTATAAAGGGGTTGTAATGCTATAATGCATACAACTCTTGGAGATACAAATCTATGCAAGCAGTGAGAGAATGATAATAAGAGAAGACTATAGGAAGAAAATATATCCTGTGTGAGGATAGTTCAAGTAACTTACTTATTCAGTCTCGTCCATGTGAAACAAATTAACTAGACAGCTGCTAAAAAGGGAAGGAACTCGTGAGTGAAACAATACAAAGTGCAATGTCATGGATACTGTGGTGTAAGTATCTCCTTTTTTTTTTTTTCATTGCCCAAATAGCATGACAGAAATGAAGTTTACCCAAAACCATCAATTTGAGAATCTAGATCAATTTTCATTTACATAAATAGTCTCCAAGTAATCAGAGAACTAAACACAAACAGTAGTATTGTCTGTAGTTGGTTCTGTGATAAATAGGAGAGAAATGGTTTAATAGGAAAGGCCATAATTATCCACAGTTCTCAGTTTACAATTAGTTTTCTTTGACAGTTATGGTCATAAATGCCAGCTTTAATCATGTGTTCAGGCTGAATTAGGCCCTGCCAATGCTGCAAGAGATCTAATCCTCTTTCTTTCCTTCTCATAATGAAATAATAATGCAAATTCACTACATTGATGGGACGACCCATGTGAATTTATTATAGGCTTGGAGAAGTCTCTTGAAAGGGATAAATTCTTTCTGAGTACAGACTTGAGGTAATTCAAACCAGACAGGAAAAAAAATGGAGCTGTCATCAGAGGCCAGGATATGGAATGGATTTAATTTGTATGAATAGGCTTTTTAATAAGTATAACAGGGCTAAGCTCCAGCTTTACTAGGGGAATATTACTGCTGTCGTTCTCCAAATCTGGATGCACTAACTTTATTTGTGGGATAAAGATCATTTCCAAAGCTCATTTCTTGTTACACTGCAGTTCGCTGTAGACACAAATATACCACACAACAGGCAGACCTGGTGTCCAGGTCTTCTAATTATTTGAGTTAAGACAAATGGCACAATTTGTTCTCATAAAACCATCTGTGGTATCCAGTGACACACATCAACCTTTCCTTGTAGAATGAACTCTTTTCAGTAATGTCCCAATTTTATCAGGTAAGGGCTTGTTGTCAGTGTGATAGAATACTTAATTATTTTTTTAAAACTTCAACGGAACATTCTAGCTAGTGGGAATATATAACACTATCTACTAAGGTAATTGGTGCCAGTAAATAAACAGATTCAACCCCCAAAATGGCAAAATGCGGGCTGAAGTATTCACTATATCTCTCTGTATCACATCAGCTTAAAAAAACCCAGCCCAATTAGCGAGATAATAAAGATTCCAAACATTTAAAAGGACCTAATTTCTTATAGCAAATACCATAACTTTTCTAGCTTTCTCCCTGGGACATCCTTACCATCACCCTGTTTATGAAACTACTGTTCTAGCCACAGCAGGATGTCTATGTTGCTGAAACTAGGTCTCCACTGGAAAGCCAATACACAGGGCATAATGCAGATTTTAAAAGACTATCTTTTTACATAAAAAGCTTATTGGTATGAATCACCCTCAACATATTTTTCAGTTTCCCAGATTCAAGAATGACTTGCTCTACAGAGATAATGATGCCATTCTTTCTAATCTGTTTTTTCTGTAATAAAATCTTCATTCTTCATATAGAAAAACCAACTTTTGTTAATGTGTCACTGAAGCTTTTTAATCATATTGTTTAACAGCCTGGATACAAGGCATCCTAAAGTGGTCAAGGAACAAGGATCAAACCAAATGCCAAATGGAAACTTCGCTTCCGTTCACTTTCTATGGAAGAATTGGAATGCAATATTTTGTGTCTTCTGTGCATTTTAATTTGATCCTCTGCATTACTTGTGCCCTCAAAGGTTCCACTGAGATTTGGATGCACAAGATATGCATGATCGTATCAGCTTGAAACATTACTAATCAGAGGTTAATGTTTTTGCCATTTAATACATGACAGTTGAAAGCTTTAGATGTCCTCTGCAATCAGTACCTTTTCCCCAATGATGAATGCATTATTTACAATATAATTATAATAGAGTAAATAATTATTGCATAACAACCAAAACACACAATATATTTTCCTTAGGAGCAAATCACATTATTCCACTCAGTGTAGGCCCCATCCTACTAACCCTTAAACATTTGGCGGGTAACTTTATCCACTGGAATTACTCACTATTACAGTAGACTCAAAATTACTAACCTGCGCGAAGGTTTCCAGGGCATGATCAAATGTTTTTATGTTAAACTGAGAAATAGATTATGTGGTGGTCACTTTCCTTAGCTAACAGCAACTTTTGGGACTTCTGAGCTGGACTACCTACTGACACTGAGTGAAAGCATCTTTGATTGCTAAGTCTTGCCAGTGCCAGATGCTGATCCAACATATAGTTCTGACTCAGTTTTAGGGATTGCTCTAGGTCCTCTAATTCTGTTTTAGACTGTAGCAAAGGGAGAAGGTGTATAATTGCTTGTGGGCCCCAGCAGCAGGTTCTGTAACAGCTATGGGGGGGAAAACAGCAATAAGGGACCATTTTGCAGAATATATTATCAGTACATGAACTCAGAAAGAGACACTTGCACATTTTTCCAAACACCTGCCTGATCTCTCACAGCACAGCTAAATAGCCACCACTGCACTGAGACCTAGAAGTCTAATTCTGTCAAGTAGGAAACTTGAGAGCTCCAGATTTTTTTCCCTGGGATTCTGATCCAGACTAAAAATGGGTGTTGGTTAATTCTGGAGAAATGAGAACATTGCTAATGTAGCATAAAAAACAGTTGCAGATGTAACTCTTTCTAGAGCCTTTATTGTGTTTCTGGCTTTCATTTACTCTCTTGGGATGTGTCTACACTGCACCCAGATCTTGAAATAAGCTACACAATTTGAGCTATGCAGACTACACAGTACTTATTTCAAAATAAATGGCTATTCCAAAATGTCCCTTACTCCTCATGGAATGAGGTTTACAGGGACGTTGGAATAGTGAGCCCGTTATATTTTGAAATAACAGGCGTGCTCAAAAGACACAGAATAGCTATTTCGGGATACCTCCAGTATCCTGAAATAGTGCTGCAGTGTAGACATAGCCTTGTGGTTACAGTTCTTTGTATCTATTTGTGCATGCCCCTTGCCCCTCCTTTGAGTTCCATTCATTATTCTGAACTGACTTTACTCTCTTTACTCTTTCAGTCTTTTTTATTTTTAAATCTCCTCTTTAAATTCTGGATGTAGTCCTCTTTGGCCATGTCTACTCTAAGAAACTATTTCAAAATTATTAGCTTGACTTAACTCCCGATTTAAGAAAATTGAACTAGCATATCCACATTACAGGAAAACCTCAAAATTAGACCGAGGCAGGCTCTGTTAATGGGATGCCCTACCGTGGACTTAGAGCCCCAGGAAGCACTGGAGAGTAATTAGTTCAAATTGCTCTGGGGAGTAGTTATTTTGAAACAACAGCACCGGAGCATCCACACTACCATTACTTCAAAATAACTATTTTGGAATTAACATTATTCCTGATGAAAAGCAGGAGTACAGATTTTGAATTAAGCAGCGCATTATTTTGAAATAACAGACTGGGTAGTGTGGATGTTCTGCTTATAAATTCAACCTAAGTAGGGTTATTTCAAAATAACCCATGCTGGGAGGGGTTGCGACTGCTCTGGAGGATAGGGTCATAATTCAAAATGATCTGGACAAATTGGAGAAATGGTCTGAGGTAAACAGGATGAAGTTTAATAAAGACAAATGCAAAGTGCTCCACTTAGGAAGGAACAATCAGTTTCATACATACAGAATGGGAAGCGACGGTCTGGGAAGGAGTACGGCAGAAAGGGATCTAGGGGTTATAGTGGACCACAAGCTGAATATGAGTCAGAAGTGTGATGCTGTTGCAAAAAAAGCAAACATGATTCTGGAATGCATTAACAGGTGTGTTGTCAGCAAGACACGAGAAGTCATTCTTCCGCTCTACTCTGCGCTGGTCAGGCCTCAGTTGGAGTATTGTGTCCAGTTCTGGGCACCGCATTTCAAGAAAGATGTAGAGAAATTGGAGAGGTTCCAGAGAAGAGCAACAAGAATGATTAAAGGTCAGAGAACATGACCTATGAAGGAAGGCTGAAAGAATTGGGTTTGTTTCGTTTAGAAAAGAGAAGATTGAGGGGGGACATGATAGCCGTTTTCAGGTATCTAAAAGGGTGTCATGAGGAGGAGGGAGAAAACTTGTTCATCTAGGCCTCTGAGGATAGAACAAGTAGCAATGGGCTTAAACTGCAGCAAGGGAGGTTTAGGTTGGACATTAGGAAAAAGTTCCTAACTTTCAGGGTAGTCAAACACTGGAATAAATTGCCCAGGGAGGTTGTGGAATCCCCATCTCTGGAGATATTTAAGAGTAGGTTAGATAAACGTCTATCAGGGATGGTCTAGACCGTACTTGGTCCTGCCATGAGGGCAGGGGACTAGACTCAATGACTCTCGAGGTCCCTTCCAGTCCTAATATTCTATGAAAATAAAGTCCTAGTGTAGACCAGGGCTTTGAGGACATTGTTGATATCTTGGAACCTGTTAGCTCATACCTCCAGCATCCACACAGGGGAATTACAGTGCAGGACTTTGGTGCGCACTATTTGGACCCCCTTAATCAAAACTGCTGTGACATATGAAGCACATATACAGTTTTATTTCAGAATGCCATAACCAAACCCTATTTTTAATTTTTTTTAATGCTACGTCTAGACTGCAGCTCTTTTCCAGGATACTGGAGGTGCCCTGAAAAAGCTATGCCACGTCCAAGGAATGCATCCACTTGTCTGGAAAAAAAAAATTGGAAAAGCGAATGTGCTCTTTCGTCATCCCTGTAAACCTCGTGCAGACGGGCCAAATTTCAGAAAAAGCCTCTTTCGAAAGAGAAATGGAAAAAGATATGCAAATTGCAGTCTGCAATTTGCGTATCTTTTTCCAACTTGTCTTTATAGTGTAGACATAGCCTCTCTTATGTAAAGGAAAAAAGCAGAAAAGCAAAATGTATTGGGTTCCCCTGCAGCGTTCCCTCTCAATTGCAGGATAGCACAGCTTCTCAGGTGATTAATCAGCCCCGCCCAGTCAGTGAGCTCCATACAAGGAGCCCTGAGCCTCTGACTAGGCAGGGCTGATTAATCACCTGTGAAGTGGTGCTACCACACAGTTTAGAGGGAACACTGTTCCCCTCTCCCTTTAAATAGGCAAACTATATATCATTTTAATCGTGTATAACAACTACTAGCCTGCAGCAATTTTTACAGTTAAGTTACAAACCTTTTGAAAATGGATGCTAGGAAAAATTTAACTGTAGCAATGTGAACATGCTGCTACAATAGCACCTGTAAAAACTTTAAGCACAGCCGTGAGAATGTGCCGCTGTAACAACACTTGTGGGTTTTTTCTTAGGTAAATGCTACTTCAGTTAGAAAAGATGTTTCCAGTTAAGAGAGATCAACTGACTTGGCATTTTGAACTAAACTAACTCATATAAAATTGCCTGCACATTAGAAGTTGGAAGAATATTCATTTGAAGAACTGTTAACAGGCCCTCAAAGTCTGAGGTCTTATCATTTAAATTGAGACAAACCTCACAGGTTTCTGCTATGTGTATTGGCCAAACTGGACAGTCTGTGTGCCAGAAGATAAGTGGACATACATCAGACATCAGGAAAGGTAACACACATAAATAAATACTTTAACCTCCCTGGACAATGGATTTAAAAATAGCCATTCTTCTGCAAAATAACTTTAAAGCCCAATTACAAATGGAGACAGTTGAACTGGAATTCATTTGTAAATTCAATATAACTAGTTTAGAGACTGAATAAAGATCTTACCTGGTTAATGCACTACAAAGGCAATTTCCCCTTTCTTGATATTCACATCTCCACATCAAACGCTGTGAATGAGACACATCCATCCTGACTTGATTAGTCTCATTAACACCTGTCCTACAGTAGACAAGAAATTTATTTTGTTGTTTTTATATACCCCTGCCTCTGTAATTCCCACTCCAACTTATCTGATGAAGTGGGTTTTACCCATAAAAGCTCATGCCTTAATAAGTCCGTTAGTCTCTAAGGATTCCTCATTGTTCTCACAGGTATAGTTAATTTTGATTATTTTTCTCTGAATATGAAGGCAAATTAGAATTTGAAACATTTTAAAGTGATTAATGTGCCACACATGCAGACAAAGGGTTTAGAAGTTGAAACTGCTTTATTTATACACAAGTAGGATGCTGTACGTGGTTACGCACTGCAGGTTTTGCTGCTGTGCAGACAAAATAAAAGGGAGAGAGATGTGGCATATGTGGATCAGCAGACTAATGAAGCCTCTTCTCAAAGGCTACATCTAGACTGCAGGCTTCTTTCGGAAGAAGCTTTTCTGGAAGAGATCTTCTGAAAAAACTTCTTCTGAAAGAGAGCGTCCACACTGCCAAAGTGCATCAAAAAAGTGACCTGCTTTTTCAAAAGATAGCATCCACACTGAACGGACGCTATCTTGCATTTAAGCTGTGATTACTATGGGCGGAATGGACACCAGAGCACCTGTGCTTTTTCCTCTTTCCTCTTCTTTCGAAAGAACTCCCTCTTCCCCATCCACACACGCCTTTTTCCAAAAGAGCTCTTTTGGAAAAAAGGCTTCTTCCTCATAAAAGGTGGTTTACCAATGTCAGAAAAAACACTCTGTTCTTTCGATTTTCTTTCGAAAGAATGCGATTGCAGTGTGGACGTAATTGACTTTTTTTGGAAAAACGGTCCTTAATTATTTTGTGCTTTGCTCCACCCTACTGTTTCAGGATCTCAAAGATCAGAAAGACTTAATGATTGCTGACACCTTTCCCCTATTTGTAATACTTATATAAAAGCATAATCCTGAAAACAATTAAAGAGATACCAAGCTGACACTAAACTATACCGCTTCATTATACCTTGGTCCTACATAGCCATATAGAGGAATAAAGGAAAGGAAAGTTCCTTCACCTCCCCACCTTGCACAAAACTTGCCTAGATAATGGGCATAGGTAGACAGCAGAAACACACATGCATAGAGCAGAATAGACAGAGTCAAGTTTTTATCCCTGCCTATACACCAACTGAAGATCACTGGATATAAGCTATCCCCTCAAAAAGCTGTAATAAACCATTCACCCCACTATATGAGGGGAGTCTAAAAAGAAGTTTTCCTTTACTTCTTAAATTGTTTTTACTCATTATCTTGCTGGAGCTATGAAACTTGCTTGTATTTTCCTGTCATTCATTAAAAAATGTCAGCAATTCATTACAGTGATGACCAAGTAGTGTGTATACAACCCTCACTTCTGGAGTAACATACTCTGATACCTTTTCTTCCTAGGGTAGTGTTTCCCCAACAGTGAACTGAGGGCTAGGGTGGGGGAAGAGAGGAATGGTTAGAGTTTAGATGGGGGAATGGAATAGTAGCATCTGGTCTAGGCAAGTCCATTAGAAATCATGCACCCCTTAGTTATGGTATGTGGCTTACATTTAGTTCCACTTCCAGCATCTACCTTTGCATTGTAGAATCGCTTTCATTCTGTTATGAAGAAGCACCCTATGGTTACCAAAAACATGGCTGGATTGTGCTTATAAAAAGCAATGAAAATGGAACTTTTGCTTTATCTTATAGCAGTGTTATTACAGGTAGTGATATAAGTGAGCATATGCAAATGTACAATATTCATTAGCATAATAATCCAAGAATAAAAAACATGTGGCAAATTATGGATCAAATTCTTTGCAGGTGAAAACTGGCTCAGTTCCTTTGACATCAATGCAATTAATTTCATAGCTTTAGAAGGTCATTTCTTCCTTCACAAAGCAAACTGCATCTGAAACAATTGTTGTAAGCGCCAGCTGTGTACATCTTACTGCTGAGGAATTAGTTATTCTTCTATAAAGGACTAAAATTATTTGATCATTCAGTACATTAAAGTCTTTCAGGTAAAATGCCAGCGCTGAATCATTATGCTCTTAGTGGAGGCCCTTTTATCATAATGAAATACATAATTAACGGTTAAAACAATTGAGTTGTTTTGTTAATCTGTTTTTTCATAGGTCTAATATTAACTCCATAAGTAGTCTTTAATGATAAATCAGGTAATCAGCATTGCTGCATTGTTTCTCAGCCTACAAACCTACAGTGGAAAATATCCATCAGATGTTTATAGTTGTAGTTTTTAAATATTAACTTTTTTTTGAAAATTCAAATAATTACATAATAAAGAATTAAACCAGCCAAATCCTATACTGCTGCTGAGTTACAGTCAAACAATTGCTAATTATCAACACACTTAGCAAGCAGCAATTCTTAGTATGATTATTATTTTTAACACACACAAAACCTTCAGTTATACAAAGAGGATGAGAAACTGAGTCATTCAGTCCAGTCTAACCAAAACAACAACAACAACAACAACAAAAAACAAAGAAAAGCCTGAGAAGTAAGATACGATTTTAACACAATGTATCCTCATAAATACATATATTAAAGAACAAAAATCCTGCATTGTGCTGCAAGAGTATGCATAAGAAATGCATCGGCCTCTCCTTCTCTATTCCAATTCTGTATGCAAGCAGTTCTCCTTCCGTTTTTAAGTATAACTGACCCTATTTAGGCCTACTGCAAAGTTTGAACTTGAGACAACTTGTGCTAAAAGCATCTGCCTTTGCTGCCCCCTCACTGAAAGCTGTTTCAGACCCAATAACTTTATATGAAAATAGGCCACTAGAAGGGGACAAAGGCTTGTATTCTCCTGCTCTAGGTTCCACAAGCACCCATGGGAATGCTAGGAAGAAAGGACAGCTTATGTGCCAGCCCACATAACAGGACCAAAGCATTCAGTTAGAACCCCTTCTACCAGCTGGTATATATATATATGTGATGATATATAGCACCCAACATATCTAAGAACTTGGTCTTAAGTCAGTAAAAAACAATGGACTGAATCATTCTACAACAAACATTTCTATTTTGCAGCACTCAGTATAAGCTATAGTGCAGATAATTGTATAGAAGCTAATAACATTGTAGGCATAATTAAAGGCCATTTCCTGAAGTTCCAACAAAGCTTTTTATGGTCTTATATAACCTGTCCATGTTGTAAAGCTATCTCTGGGCTCAGTTCCAGAAATACTCTCAGTACGTTCATCATACGTTAGAATCTTCTCTTTCCAAACCATCGGAAAGTGACACATGCTTTTTATTCTTTCCAAAGCTGCTACCAGGAAGCCAAGTTAGCCACATTAAGCCTGTGTGGACTACTATATCTAAATAATTTCTACTTGGTACCACATTGAATAAATAAAGGACAGATTTTCAAAGAAAATTAGGTGCCTACAAGATGGGATTTTCAAAAGTACCTATTATCTGGATACTTAGGCTTACCTTTGAAGCCTGGCCCTAACCAGCTTGAACTTTTGGTGTGGATTAAGGTGAAAATCACCGTTTCTATTTGGTCTTGTGAATTGAGCTGCAACGGACTATCAAATTTACATATTCACAAAGGCTCATGTCACAGATGTTCTATGCAGAGTCATTAAATTTGATTGAAAATTAAGTCTGAAAAACATGAAGAGCAGATTTTAAAAAAGCTCTTCCTTGGAGGGTGAATCATAAAAAAAATAGGATTGGAATGGACCTTGAACAATTATCAGTCCAGCCTGCTGTGGTCAGGCAGAACTAAGTAAACCTAGATCATCCCTGACAGGTATCTGTTCAGTCTGTTCTTAAAATCCTCCAGTACTGGGGATTCCACAATAGGAGAGCTTAAAGAGAATATTGGTTAATATTTCTACTCACTAGGGAAAAGAAAAACACTCAGTAGTATCCATAGACAGGGCCATCAACTTGGGAGGCAAAAGAGGCAGCTGCCTTGGGGCCCGACAATTTTGAATGACTGGTAGCAGCCAGAGCCCCAAGCATTTTAAATTGCTACTGGAGTCCCAAATGGCATGGGCTAGCCTCCAGCCCTGCCCCTTCCACCCAAGGCTCTGCCCCTTCCAGGAGCCCAGATCCAGGCTCCTGCCCTTGCCCAGATGCTCAGCAATTCTGTCAGTAGCCTTGTCCATGAAGGACTATGTTTTCATGAGCACTTTGTAATTTAAAATGAGAGCCAGTCCAGGCATGGTCTCCAGAATATTAATTTAAAAACATGTTTATTTCTGTTTTATTTTATAATTTTCTGTTTTGGAAAATTTACTAATGTGCCACTGCTTTTATCCAGAGAAACACCTACTCCTTTCACACTTAACATACAGTTCATTCCAATGATGGGCAACCTACGCTAAGGAGTGGGCCACATGAGTGGCCTTCCTGCATCTCAATGGACTGCAAGATTGTCGTAACCAAGATAGTGTCCCAGGATAAGGTAGCTTTGCTAACTGCACTTGTGTACTGAGAATTGGCAGGGTGTGCCGATTGAACTGTAGCAGTGCTTTGATTAGATGCTGAGGGAGTGCATGGCTCTTACAGGCAGTGTGTGTGGTCATAATGCACATCACTTCATGCGCTCTTGCTTTGTGTGCATATTACTTGAGTGATGCCAGTAGGAAACAGATGATGTGGATGGAAACTAGAGGAATCCAGCAATCTAGTGCATGGGCAATGGTAAACAAACTGTCTTGTGCGCCAGACGTAAAACCTGATGGACCAAATGCGCCTGTGGGTTGCCCACCACTGATGCATACCATTGGGCAGAGACACCAATGGGGCAGCAGGGCTTGTCTCAGGTTCATCTCAGGCTCCCTGTTTCACAGGGCCCCAGAGTGCCAATGTGACTTGGCATGTGGGGTCACAAGGTCACTCTGATTTGGCCCAGCAGCCCTTTCTCCATGACATTCTAACTTAAAGTGAGTAATTCAGTTGTGTACATCATGTGAAAAACTTCTGAAGATGCCCTTGGTAAGAAGTTCAAAGTCAATGAAAAAATTTAAATCTCCAATACCTAAAAGCACTACAAATAGGCTAGTGAGGGAAACTGTGGGCTTGGTAAAAGCCAAAAGCAAGGTCCTTTGTAAGCTACACAGCTACACGGCTCTGCAGCTGCTTTATCAGTCCTGCCCATCCAAAGATTCAGGGCTCTGTGCACAGAACTGCTTGGCTGGGTGAGGGGCACTTCTCCCTCATTGACAGCAGCACCCGCTCTCCTGATGACAGAGCAGGAAGTCTCTCCGGTTGTGTCTAAACTACAACGGTTTATAGGAAAAAGATACGCAAATTGCGGTTCACAATTTGCATATCTTTTCCACTTTTCTTCCAAAAGAGGCTTTTCCGACAATTGGCCCATCTACACTGGGCCAAATATCAGGAAAAAAAGCCTCTTTCAGAACACCCTTTCTTCCTCATAGAACGAGGTTAACAGGGATGCCGAAAAATCCGCATCTGCTTTTCTGAATTTTTTTTTCGGAAAAACAGACGCATTTCTTGGATGTGGCAGAGCTTTTCCGGGATACCTCCAGTATCCCAGAAAAACTCTGCAGTCTAGACGTACCCTCCCAGTTGGTTGGGATACACCCCCTCCCAACCAGCTGAGAAAGATGTACTGTTCTATCTTCAGCAGGGATCTGCTGCTGTCAGTGATGGAGAAGTGCCCCTCACCCAGCCAAGCAGATCTGTGTGTCGAGCTCTGAGGCCCTGGGCAGGGCTCATGAAGCAGCTGTGGAGCCGTGCTGCTGCACGGCTTAGAGGGAACCATGGCCGAAGGACATGAAAATTTAGAACTAATGTTACAAAAACATTTAGACTCAGTTCTCCTGTCATTTATACTGGTTTTAATCCACTGTTAATTTATTGACATCACTGCAGTTACTTCTGGTTTACACCAAATATGTGAAAGGAGAAGCAGGTCCTTTCTGTTTTTACATTGGGATCTACATCTACCATAATGTCAGCAAAATCTCAGCTACAACTTAGATTTCACACAGAATTCTATTATTTATAAAAACCCAACCTCTATACTTATTTCAACCCCTAAACCAAAGTTTGACCAATTGTTGGGTGATTATATACTTTAACTTTTACCCCCAATGTTTTCATCTTCTTAATCAAGAATATTCACTCAGTGTAGACATTAATCAAAACACACCATGGGTTTCACTCTCGCCAAAACTACGATTATATTAAATTACACAGCACTTTGTCTAAAGCTGAGGCAGCATCATAAAGGTCTCAAAATAAAGACACACTAAAATGGGATCAAAGAAATAATTCACAAATTATATAAGTATCCCTAACTACAGAAGATTACCTCTTGCTTATTAAACACAGCAAGAAAAAAATGTCCAGCCAAGCAGATTTGTAAACAACAACAGGGATCAAAGCATTACATATAATCAGTTTCATATCCACAATTTCAATTTGAAGCTTAACAAATAATAAGAGTGATCACAACATTACAGAAGTCTAGCATTTCAAAAGTATTTTTTTCTCCAGGTTCCCTATTAGAGCTGGGCAAATATATAAAACTATGGGTTTGTTTGGTTTTTTGGGGGGAGCGGGGGGGGGAGGATGAAAATATTTTTTCTAATATAAAAACTAAACTCTGTTTTGTTGTGTTCATGCTTTTTTATTTGTTTTTGAACATCCTAGAAAACCAGTTAGCTGTGAGGAATATACATTGGAAGAACTACTATTAGAAAAGTGAATTTTTACCTCCTAAACATGAATACTGTTATCAAAAAAATGTTCTAAAACTTAATGAATATTCCATCAGGAAACATCAAGAATATCCTATGAACTATATGCCTGGTAAAAACTAGCCAACAGTACTTAACTTTTGAAATCTCTCATTCAATTATTATCAACTATTGACAGATAAAAAAATTATAAATTAAATCAAGGTACATGTCAACTCTCCATGGACACTTCATAACTAAAAAAAAAGACTATTCTAAATACATTCCTTACTTTGACTTATTCTTTGATCGCTAGTCCTAGCCTTGCTGTATTAGATCCTAAAGAGTCTCATCTTTAACAGAAACTTTTAACCTTGGGTATTCGGTCCAAATCATATAACATGCACATTACACTATTCCGGTTCATTTGAAAATGCTGAGGTTATAATACAATGTATTTTCTCTGTTTGCCTTTCATGTCTTCCTGAAGAGCATGGAATCTTTTCCCGTTATCCATTGCTTTAATCTGGAGAAATTAATATTATTTATTGTCCTGAAACATGTTGTCGTGCAAAACATTAAACCCAGAAAAGAAACATCCTCAGAAAAAAAATTACTATAACGAAGTCTGTAAAATGGAATAACTTGAACTGGAGAGGTAAGACAGTAGAGTGAAATATTGTCTGAATTTTTAGTTTATTTCTTTCTACTAACCAAAACTGTTAGTTGGAAAAATTTTCCGCACAAATTCAGAATTTTCCTTTTTCTTCCTTATCTGTAGCATCCCTTATACTGAGCACTTAGATTGTAATTTCTCATGTTTTTCTCCTGAATGATCCATAAATAGCTGCTTGAAAGAAGCTGCTCATATCCTGGTCTATGAAAGCCTGGAACTCAAAAGCCTACTCTTGTCTCACCAGTTGTTTTTGATGTCATGTCTATGGCTTTGAGCAAGCAAAAAGCCTTATGTTTTCATTGGTTAGAGAAATTATTTTGCCAGATACAAAATGTGTTCTTTTCTGTTGAATTAATGATAGGGTTTCCTTCTTTTCATCAAACCAGTCTTGGGCCAATTAGTGAAATATCCTATGATTTCAGCACATGCACTGTAAATGGTATTTTAAAATTTATCTCCATGCTCTTGAATGTCAAAGTTGTTATCAGGCAAGTTAGAGAGTTTCAGACTTAGGGTACATCTAGACTGCAAGGCTATTTCGGGACACCTCCAGTATCTCAAAATAGCTAACCTGTGTCCCAGGAACTATTTTGAAATAATTTTTGAAATAATGAACACCCTATTTCAGCATCCCTGTAAACCTCGTTCCATGAGGAATAAGGAGAAATAGTGATTTATTTCACAATTTAGCGCTGTGTAGATGCACCAACTTTCAAAATAGCCTATTTTGAAATAAAATCTAAATAAGATATACAATTTGCATTGCACAAATTCGATTTTAGAGTGCAGTCTAGACGAACCCTTAGTTTCAAGAATGTCTCACAGCTGGCTTTGTCTTGAAGTACTTTGACATTGTACCACATTCACTTTGGGTATTCGTGGTGTGTTGGAGTAAACTGCAGGTACATGATTGATCTTATTAATCGACGGTCTGTCTAATAGTAATCTGTACTGCTCATAATTCAAGCTATAAGGGCATTGTAATCTCCAGCTCTAACTATAACATAGTCAAGAAGGTGCCAGGATTTGAATCAAGGATATTTCCAAGCAGTCTTAAATTTGTTTTTTTGCCTAAAGATGGTATTTGCGATGAGGTCATGTAACACACATTTGTTGAGGAGGATAATAGCACTGTGGTTTACCTTTAGGGTTTTGTGCCTCTCCATAATTGGAGGTCCTGTCTGACTCTGACATTGAAATCTCCCAGAAGAATGATTTTATCTGCCTTAGGTGTGATTGTGAAAACTGCTTGAAAAGCATTACATTCCTAGGGTGGCTCTAGTCTCCTCAAGAACTATGTAGCAATTAAACAAAGCCAGAAGAAATACTTTGAGAGCCTACTAAACTGCAAATCCATGATCTCTGAAGACACCATTGAGTTTATTCCACTCTGTTCAGAAAGGAAGTACCTTGCTGAATTCCCATCTTTTGAGGAAGTCTATTGTGCCTTCACCCAAACAAAAAAAAATCACAAAACACTAGGCACAGATGGCATCCCTTTGAGATTTTTAAAGCTGGTGGAACAATGCTCCAGCACAGGGGAGACCAACCCGAGGCTCACGAGCCGCATGCGGCTCTTCTCCCGCAAAAGTGCACCTCGCAAAGCCACTCCTGTGCCCCACCCCCACCCCCACCGGTTGCCATCCCCTCCCCTGCCCCCGGCTCCCCACTGCCCTAGGCTCCCCTCTGCTCACCAGGGCGGCAATTCATAATGGTGCCCAAGATGGGAGCCTGATATGGCCAAAAAGACTAAGCTTGTTTCTTTAAGGGGCAGTCTCCTTTTTTTTTTTGCTTGACAGTTCTGGTGCGGCATTTTTTTCACCGCTGTTTCAGCTCTTTTTGTTAAATGGTTAGGCCACCCCTGCTCCAGCACAAACTTTGCCAACTCCTCAACAATATCTTAGCCTACAAAGAAACATCTGACTTTAAGAATTCCAATATTGTTACAATATTCAAGAAAGGGGCCAAAACTTTCCAGAAAGAAGATTGTGTAGGAAGTGCAGAGGTATTCCCCTCCTTTCCACTGCAGGGAAAATCCTTGTCTGGATCCTACTAAAGTTCCTCCTCTCCCTTGCCAAGGAACGCCTCCCCAAATCATAGTGGGGCATCAGGCTATCCTCAGGCACAAGTGACATGATCTTTCTGCCATAACAGATTCAGAAGTGCAGAAAACAACACCAGAAACTGTTCATGGAATTCATCAACCTAACCAAGGCCTTTGACTCTCTCAGTCATGATACTCTATGGAAGGTGCCATGTAGGTTTGGCTGTCCACAAAAATCCATGGTCATCATCAGCCTTCTCCATGGTGGGATGACTGCCAGCATTTTGTGCAATGGCTCAGAGGTTAAACTGTTCATCATTTGCCGGAGTGTCAAGCAGAGCTGAGTCACTGCTCTAAAACTCTTCACTATTTACATTGTTGTGATCATAATTCTCATCTGTGACCACCTTGCTGATGGAATCAGGATTGAGTATCATATGGATGGTCATCTCCTCAATCTCTAACATCCCCAAACAAAATCTAAAAGAACAAGAATTGGCATCATAGACCTTTGGTATTCAGATGACTGTGTCATTCTCACATACACAGAGGCAAACCTGCAAAGCACTCTAATTCTTTTACAAGTGACTATCACAGCCTCATTCTCTCTCCGAACATCAGGAAAACCAAGGTACTGTCTTAGCCCTCACCTGTGCAAACTACACTTTGTTATGGCAAATGGCCATTCGGGGAGAATCTCTGGAATGCGTGGACCATTTTCCATAACTTGGCAGCCGCCTCTCCCAAACAGCCAGCATTGACACAGAAATTGAATACAGGATCTGCTGTGCCTTTGGAAGGCTACTCAAATGAGTCCTTAGTGACAGGAATCTGCAAATAGGCACCAAGATTTTGGTTTACAAGGCAGTTGCCATCCCTACCCTTCTCTCTGGATGTGAGACCTTGATAACCTATTGACAACATCTCAAGGAGCTGGAGTGATCCAACAACGCTGCACAGGAAGATTCTCAGGATCAGCTGGGAAGACTGACACAATAACATCAGCATTCTCACTGCAGTCAACAGCTGCTGTGTCAGAATGCAGGTCATGAAATACTAACTCCACTGGGCTGACCACT
This sequence comes from Rafetus swinhoei, assembly GCA_019425775.1. Lineage (NCBI taxonomy): Eukaryota > Metazoa > Chordata > Testudines > Trionychidae > Rafetus > Rafetus swinhoei. The sequence continues at coordinate 66,936,542 of CM033427.1, forward strand.
GTGATGGTCTAATATTCACCTCCTGAAGCAAGTACTCTTCTCTTAGTTAGGTCAGGGAAGAAAGGCTCATGGAGCCATACTGAAGGTACATCTTAAACAAGGAGGTATCAGCTCTATAAACTGGGAGTACTTGGTGTGGAACAGAACATAGTGCTGCCACACCATACCCCAAGCCATGGCTCATTTTGAGAACAGACGAGCTCATGAGACAGAGAAGGAACAAAAGAGGAAAGAAAGGACACTTCACAGGGCATGAATTGGGCTCTTCTGCAACTTAAAAACCCACAAATGAACTGGCACTATAGGATCCTTAGCCTAAATGAGGTCTGTGGGCACTATTATAATTGTAATAAAAATTAAAAATATAATATATTAACTATTGCCCTTGTTTAAATTAGTTTTCTTGTAAATATTATTGTTCTTGTAAATTTCCGATCTGATATGTGTATACCAATGTTGAAATAGTATAATGAATTCTGCATGTCATCCACTCTGGCTAGATAATTTAAGGATTATACACAGTCTGTAGTCTACATTACTCTGGTTCCGAGATGAATCCTGGTGAAAGTTTAGAATAACATCACCTACAAAATGCCACCAGCTATGAGTTAATTAATAGCTTTCCTTCATGATTATATGAATAACCAGTAACTGCCAAGCCATGCACTGCAGACCAGAAGTGATCAAAGAAACACTAGCTAGTGACTCAACATGAATGTGATAAAGTAGGAAACTCCCAACCAAACAAGAGAAATTCCTTTACCAAGCTTTTTCGGTAATCATAATGCTGAACATCACTGCACTACTCAGCAAATGAGAGAAAAGAAGCAAAAAATGAGATGTCACCTCTAGAACAGTCCACAGAAACCAAAGATATACCAAAAGCAGCCTCTCTTAAATAACTTTTGTAGTATATTCCTGTTACAATATATTAATTGTTCACATAGTACTTTGCTTGGGAAAACCAAGACCATTCTTTGAAGAAGTTTAAGTAGATAGTTCTGTTGGAGATTATTTTTAAATAAACTGATTATTTCTCATGCCTTTTCAGGAATGGAGTTGACTGAGGTGATCCCAGATCACTGGTGGTTAACAGGAAAGTGCCAGCACTAGTGGAGTTTTTTAATTGCAATGATTACTGGCTACATTTGTTGAAGACACTGGATTCTCCTTCTCACCATCCTTGATTATGCTGGTGTAAGAAATAAAGACTCATCACTGTTCTCTTCTATAGTGCATGAGAGATCAACATTTTTTTTTTTTTAAGCTCAGAGCTTTGTTCACATCTTTCTAAACAACATATATAACAGTTTTTGCTTTGTTAATCGGAGTATTCTTAGGAACTCCAATTTATTAATGAACTAAAAGATGTACCCAACATTTTTCAAATTCTTAATTCAAGTAATTGGGGGGGGGGGGATGTTGGGAAATAAAATGAAAATGTGCATGCTTAATTTAAATCATTGCTCTGGGGTGGGTCTGGGGATGAAGGGTTCATTATGCAGGCTGCCCTGCGTAGAGAGGACTACCCCAGCCCTCTCTCACTGCAGCAGATTGGGGCTAGGTGAGAAGTGCCTCTCTATGGCCACTTCAGCTCCAGTGGACACAGCTGGGGGGAAGGGTGCATGTCCAAATTTATGTGCCCCCTGTGCTCCCCAGCCAGAGTGAGGCATGCAGCAAATTTGCACTTTCCCCCTTGTTCCCTGATGAAGGGCAACAACCAAAAATGTTCCCATGTGAATCAGGGGAAGGGGAAGCTTTAGCCCCTCCAGCCTCCCTAAAGGGCTCCTGGAAGATGGGAAGCTCAGGGCTGGGGCAGTTCTGAATGGTGAGGCGCACCCTCAGCCAACCCCTTTTACCTGCCTGGTGATTCTGTCCCTTTTGTGTATAGTTTTATGAGAAGCAATCCCATTAAAGGGACATCCCTATTTCTTGGCACAACCTAACCCTTACACTGCTTAAAATTATAATAAGAGGAAGCTGTATACCGAATTTGGTGGACCTAACTCTTACTGTTTAGGAGGAGTTCAAACAGAGACACATACACACATACACAGACAAATTCAAATAAATAAATAAACAAGGGACTGAGGTTACTGAACTTTTTTCCTGGCTTATCAGGTTTTAAGGCAATATCACAGACATGAAAGGATAGATGTTCAGATGACATAATCTCAAGTTTGTGCTAATTTGCCCCAACTTCCCTCATATAGCTCGATCCTCCTTCTACTAGAGTAAATAACTCTCTTTTTCATCTGAAAAGAAATAGAATGAGACTTGCAATTCATCACAAACCTAAAGATTATAAGGAAGATAGCCCTGAACTCTTTCCTAAGTGGAGCAATCAGCTGGCTTTTTTATAGCACTTGGATGTCATTTCACATACTTAGACATCCCAGGATGGTAGTTACCTAACCTAAGATTGCTTCAGATACCATTCAGCTGTCTGTAGTACGGCCTATGATCTTCCAACCCATCTAAGTCACTAACTTTTTCGTTTGATCTTTTTTCATTTTGAAGGGGGATGCTTTTCTCAATACAAGGAATTTCTTCAATTTTACTATATTAACAGAGAACACTTTGTCAAAAAGCAGGTTTATAGCACAAGCATCTGCCATGCAGTCCATCCATGGCCAGCCACAATTCCTTTCCAACTACTAGAGGACTAGAATCTCTCACATTCCATGGAACAGCTAAATAGAGGAGGACAAATAATGAACATTCTTTTGATTTTTATGTCTGCCTTTGTCAAAGTAGATTTTTATCTTAAAATCCTAAATAGGATACAAATTACAATTTAATATTTTTATTGCATATACTCTGTCATCCATTTCATAGTCATTTGTTTTCAAAAGAGTTAGAAATTAAATTGTGTATATCTGAGGGGGAATACCTGAACATGATTGAGGCCCCATTATTGGGATGGATCTAGATTCCAATTAGACATAAGTCTTTATGGGGCTCCATATTCAGCTAATATTATATCAATGGTTCACAAAATTAGAAGGATTCAGATGCTAACAGCTTACAAGCAGGAGAATTGGTAACTAATCAAGATGCCATTCCTAACTTAATGACACGAGGATACGACCCTCACAACTGAACCAGCCATAAAATAGCAATAAAAAGTTGGAGGTTCACTGATAAGAGACATCACAAATAATGCATTGTCTTCCATTCTAATCCAAAGTTCTATAAGTGTTGATGCTGCATCCAACTTAATCAATAAGATAAATTCAATGGCAATTTTCTTCCATATAAATGACTAACATCTTCACAGTGAAAAGTATGAAACCATTTTCATGTGGTAGACTGTGCCCTCAGTTACCTGAGGTAAATAGGAATAGTTATTAGTGCAACTGGGGAGTCAGCTAGGCCATAAACATTAAAACAGTATAATTTTCTTTTCTTCCTAGTATTAAAATTAAAAAGTATAAGCATTTTACAATGTTTTGTATTCAATAAAATACTCCCTGTTGCCACCCAGAATATGTTGACAACTAAGTTGAGGCAATAAACTAAACACTCAAACAAAACCCCCTAAGCTGAAATAAATAATGCCTCATGGTATGCTCAGATTTGTCGCCACATTTGGGCACAGGTTTTCCAGCAAAGGGATTGATTTCCAAAAGTAAGGTCCTTCTACTGAGAAATAGTATTATTATAAGCCAAATTCTGCTCTCATTGACTTCAGTAGAGTTACACTGAATTAAGTCAGAATTTGGCTCCCTTTCTCTACATTTTTGGCTAATTAACTGTAGGCCTGATACAAATTCAATTGAAGATAATGGAATTACTCCCATTGAATTCAATGGACTTTGGGTCAGGCTTTGGATTACAAACGTGTAACTATATTCAGAAATCCAAAGGTCAAATCTAACTGAATATTTTCACTCATCGTTACATTCTCATTAAATTCTAAGTGTTGCAATACCCCTTTTAGAAGTCACCACAATAGAAAGAATAAATGTTGTTTCTGAAGTTTGCTTACTATCTCCAGATTACTGGAAAAGGAAGAGGAGCAAAATTATCTCATGCAAAATAGTCACAAAGTCTGAGGTCTGTGATGTTAAGCTCCCTTTTTTCAAATAAAAATATATTTGTTTCAGATTATATTTAGTGAGCCTTAAAACCCTCAATGAAGCCCTTTAATCAATATCAATCTGAACTAACTGCAGACAATCAATCTGAATATATCCATACAAAAACTAACAATATTCTTTACAACAGATGGCATCATTCAGGATACATAATGATAAAAATAAAAGAAAATACTTGACATTACGTATCTTACACCTGAAAGAGGAAGTGAGACACAATTATTAACAATCAACAATGCATCCATATTCATTAAGAGCAAAGCTTAAATGGCTAAATCACTGATTTGATCTAAGTGAGGTTGCTGTTTGAAATGGTTTTCAAACCCTACACTGCAAAAGAGATGTAATTTATTGAACTGCTTGTCAACATTAGGCCCATTACTCCTCTCCTGATCCCCACTGGACACACAATCACCTGATGTCTACAATAAGAGGCTGTTGAACTAAAGAATTCTAGTCCAAAATCTATCATTAATAAATTTTAAAAAACCTGCAGTTAACAAAGCTACAAATACATCAGCCACATAGTGTCAGACCTTCTGCTACAGAAGTGAGTTTGAGACAATTGCTTTCAGAGTTATAACATAGATAAAATATCAGTTGTGAAATGTTCTTGGCCACCTAATCAATATTTGGTAGCTTTAAATTTCAAAACCTGAATACAGCTGTTCATTCTGTTCCCCTGATGATCAACCATAGAAAAAGTAGTAGTAAAGGAATATTACCAGAAACAAAATACCCAGTAAAACACGATGAAGCTTTGTTTTATTTTCACTGGACAAAGCTGAGGAAAACATTCAGACTTAAATTATAAAGGTGATAAAATATTTATAATTTAGATATTAAAATATCTAATGTAAGACCAGAAAAGAAGGGGAATGTGTTTAAAATTATGCCCCAGAGACCTAATTTAGCATAATACCACCATATAATCTTCTTTTAGAAATATACATGTATATTTGAACTGCATCTTCCATTTTCTTTACAAGTGTTTTTGCTTTCCATGGTCAATACTGATACTAAACCTTCAAATATGCTGTCTGCACACATTAAGATTAGAAGACATAAAAAATTCTACTTGTTCATGGATAAATGCTACTCAGAGAAGGAGTAGATCTAACAGGAAAACATTCTCTCAAAGAAAATCAGACAAGATCAAATTTCTTTACTCAATGCACAGAGCTAAACAGAAAGACCATCTTGTCAGCAAATATTTAGCTACAGTGAAATTCATGCCTATAGTACACCAATTGGATATTTCAACATAATTTACATATGGGAAGTTCCATATGGTAAACCTATAGCTGCTTTACATGCAAACTCTTGTCTTATACAATTAATAATTCTGGGACTCCCTCAATCTCCTAGGGAAGATCCTCTTGTGTTTGAGGGAAAAATAAGTTCTATAGATTTATGATTGGAAGCAGTTCAGAAAATATGACACTGGTAAACTAATACTTGTTAGGCCTGTAAAAAAGGAGGACAAACTATTCCCAGAAAGCAGAATGCAACATGAAGTGAATTACCATCATGAAAATTTAATGCAAATGACATTGAAGCAAAACAAAATTTTATGTTGTGGTGTTCAAAGGAAGTCAGTAGAATTGCAATTTATAGACCATTTTCTCTGCCATGCTTAATGTAGAACATAGTAGTGAACAAAGAAAGCCAATTCTGTATTGTTACATCTTTGTATAGGATATTATCTTATGTTTTTCATTGTAATTCTTTTCCTCTTTAGATGATGCTTTCTTTTGCCAAGAAGGAAGAATACCTATCATATTCCAAAACCTGCTCCTGTTCACACTAATCTCTCTCAGTCTTAAAATACTGAATTAAGAATTCAATCTGAGGTTATTTAGCATCTCAAATTCAGGCATTGTTTATAAAACAAAGAATAAAAGCAAACCCTACCCCTTCTAATTTCACTGGGCAATGGAATGCTGTCCTGTAATCCGGGGTAAGATGAAGTTGGGGCTTGCACTACCTAAATGCAGCTGCACTCTATAGTAGCTGATTACATTTGTGTCACCACAGGGAGTTGTGCTCTGGGGGGGCATGGCTGATGGATACACACAACTACATCAAATGCCCTGATGCAGATATTGGGTCTATTCTCCCCATTTTTCATACATAAAATGATCTTTAAAAAGCCATCTGGGGGCTCCTATGCATAAATGAAACACTTGGCAAGGTAAAATTGGCATTGTTGTCTCTACATCATCCATTGTTGGCTCTTCCTGGTAGTGGCTCTGTCAGGGGATGCCAGGTGCAGAGGCTCTGGCAGGGCTGAGAGAGAGGCTTACCATGCTGGTGAATGAACCAGTGCCCACCTGTCCTCAAGAATGTAAGAGGGAGGACAGAAAACAAATGAATTTGTTGCAGAAGTTAGAAGGTGTGTAGTGACCGAGGCAGGGCACTTCAGAAAGAAGGAGAATGGTTGCCTGGTTTGGGCTGTTGAATGCTGCACTAAAGAAATACATTCTCTTCCTTGCTCTGCCACAGGATCTCCTACGGGATGCTAGGCAAGTTCACTTAAACCACATTTTTCATACATGGTCACTAGGTTATGTCTACACTGCAGAGCTATTTTAGGATCCTGGAAGGATCCGGAAATAGCTATTCCATGTCTATTGAAGCAGCCTGTTATTTTGAAATAGATTTTGAAATAACTGGTGGCTTATTCCGATATCCTGGTAACCCTCACTCCATGAGGGTTAAGGGGCATTTTGGATTAGAGTTATTTTGAAATTTGGTGCTGGGTAGCCAGCACCAAATTTGAAAATAAGCTATTCTGAAATTGCCTTGAAATAAGCTGTGCAATTTGCATAGCGCTAATTATATAGCTTATTTCAAGGTAAGGATGCAGTGTAGACCACCCTAAGAGTATGTCTTCATTACAACAGAAGTCTAACTCCTCTTGCATCTCTACAGAAATTGCACTAACCTGGGGCTCAGACTTAGGATCCTCTGACCCTGCATGGCTGGAAGTTCCAAGCTCAAATTAAGCCAGGACCCAGGCAGTGTCCCCTCTAATTTCTTATGTCCACACGTGGAATGGCTTTCATTATGTGCACCAATATGGAGCTGATGTAGCACAATAACAAAACTCATTCTGCACACAGAGTGTATGTGGTGGAAATGAGCCAAGGCTGGGATGAGAATTCTAAATAGCGGTTCAGTTCTAAATGGGGGATCTGGGTGTGCAAGGGGGCTCTGGGCTGGGACAGTTCAGGTATGGGGGCGCGAAAGCTCCTGCTAGGAATGTAGGCTCTGGAGCGGGGGTGGAACTGAGGGGTTTGGAGTTCAGGAGGGGGCTCCATGCCGAGGAGTGGGAATGAGGGCTGGACGCACTGGAATGAGGGCACTGTGATGGAGGAGGGAGTGAGGGATCTGGGGTGGGCACAGGGATGAGGAACTTGGGATGCAAGATGGAGCCCCATGTTTGGGAAGGTGCTCAGGCCTGGGGGTTAGGGTATGGCAGGGAGTACAGGTTCTGGAATGGAGGGTGGGCTTTGTGGTAGGACCAAGGATAAGGAGTTTGGGGTACAGGAGATGGATCAAGATTTTGGGGAGCTCAGAGTGGGGGCAGGAGGGTGGGACTCAGGCTTATCTGGGCAGTGGCATCAAGGCAGGCTACCTGGTGCCTGCCTGATCTGGAGTACCAAACTGTCCTGTGAAAGAGCCAGCAGGTCCAGCTCTGGGAGAGGGGGCATGAGGCTCTGTGGCACATCACACGCTGCTCTTGCCTGCAAGCACCATCCTTCCCCCCCCCAGCTCCCACTGGCTGGGAACCATGCAGAGCGCTATGACCCTCCATCTAGAGGACAGGCCTGCTGATCAAGTCCCTGCTGGTCCCAGCACAGAGTTGTCCTAGATGCAGCAGCTCTGTTTTGGGACTGGAGGGCATGGTCCTCTGTATGTACTGTAAAATGCCCTTAGGAGAGTGTCCATGGCAGTTCTGTGCTGACGTTGAGGAAGGGGCACTTCTCCCCCAGCCATGGCAGCTTCAGAGGTTTGGGAGAGGCATCCCTCCCTGTTGCAGCCCTGAGCCCCTGCGTCCCTGCACAGGGCTGAATAGCCAATGTGTGGGGCTTAATAGGAAGTTGTGCGGCTGTGCAGCTTAGAGGGATTCCGCTTCCAGCACTCACCAGAAGTATCCCACAATTCAATGGGACAGCTTCCTTTGTCCTCTCTATCACAACAATCTGCAATCCATTCTATTCAATGTGCAAGGTTTGCATTTTTTTTTTTCTGATCACTGGTCTGCAAGCACACTCTTGGAAAGCTTCCTGGGTTTGCAATGGGGAGTGAATGAATCAAGATTTTTGTAAAGCAAACTGCTTCATGGTAACGTGCAAGACAGTCAAAGTTTTCCTCCGGTGTTTTTCTCCTTAGAGCAGCTACATGTCAGGCATGAGGGGTGCTTAGGACTCTGGTATATGGTTTCTTTCGCTTGGTTCTGTTCACTTCAGTGTTCCAGCACATGTTAGAAAATTCTTAACATAAGTTTAAGTACAACATAGGCACTGAGGCCCTGGGTTCCCTAGTAGGGGTAAGCTGACTTAAGTCTCTCTAACCCTGGGTTTACATTGCAGTGTAGACATTCCCTAACTGAGTCTTCCTCATTTTCTTGGTGCCTAACGTCAGGCCCTGGGGTCTGATTTGTATACATGCAGAGCACTCATAGCTGTGGCTGAAGACAAAGGTAGCTGTGCTTTGAACATATAAAGTGCTGCACAACACAAAGAACTCTGAAAATTAAGTCCTAGGTGCTGCAAATTGGGCACCTAAAATTAGTGGAAATTTTTTACCTCATCTCTTCATTTTCCACCTATAAAAAGAGGATAACACTGCCTTCTTACCTCATAGCAGTGTTGTGAAGATTAATTAATTTATCTTTGTGAAGCACTCAGATGTGCTGAGGGCCATAGAAAATCCCATAAAGAAATTAATAATTCAATCTTAATAGTAGGGTTTCAATAGTATGCAGTAAATAATTCTAGGAGTCTACATTACACAGTATCAGGGGAAAAACCACTAAGTGAACACTATGCATCTTTTGCATAGAATGAGACAGGAATTCTTTGGGAAAAAATAGAATGTGACTCTTTAAACACTATCTGGTAATGTATAAACACAAGGGATCTAAAGTAAGGTTGCACAGGTAACTTTAATTCTGGCACTTCCTAACTTTTGCACTCTTGGCTATGCAAACCCAATAATGATCTTTTAATGCAGGCAATAGCATGCAATTAAATATAAAGAGGAAGGTTGCAGAAGAGACACACACCCCCTTCCAAGCAAGTGGCCCGCATATTAAGTGCGTAGCAAAAGCAGGAAATACCAATATTTGTATACACTGTAGTGGTAAGAAGTCACAACTTTATGAGACCAGTTTTGCTATTTTTGAAATGCAGTTTCCCGTAATAGAGACCTTCAGTCCTTCCTTGTCATTACCCTGTCATTATCCATATGCCATAATGTTTTCCTGTGGCACCATGACCCCTACATTTTTAATGTTTATTGATACCAAAGTTAGTGCTTGACTAGTTTGGAATTTTAAAATATCCTTTTATCTGTTTTGGCCCTGAAAGTGCTTTAGCTTCTCTGATGTTCTGTTGGGATGCCTTGTAACTGCTGATGTGGCTCATTTTGAGAGATACCTGTCTGTGTGTGTGTTGTTCAAATGCCCTTAGGAAAGTTACCCACTATATATCTTATATTAAGGTAGCTGTGATGCATGAAAAAAGTGTTTGTTTACATTTGACTTTGTATTTACTACAACACTTGGTTTTCTTTGTATTTAACTTATCAAGATACCTTTTTATTTATTTCTTTATTAAATGTTGCTATTCCCTTGCTGCCCAGAATTTCATCCCCTTAATACAGCCTCTGAAGACTCTTTAGCTAATGTATATTTGAGATATCATTCTACTTACAATGAACTGTGTTGAAAAGTATCATGAAGCCTTTAGCACAGAAAGAAATCAATCTAGTGATGGTAAATGGTCTGTGGTCTCACAGGGATAGACTCATCTGTTAAAACTTTAAAGCCATACAAATCAAATATCCTTTTCCTTTGTAAGGAGCTTTATGTGGAATTAATGTGTGTTAACCCTTGGAATGCTGACATATTCTAGACTAACAGTTGCATATTTGTGACTGAATGAATAATGTATAGCAAAAATTCATTCATTTAAAATTGAGGCTCTTTTCCTTCAGATGGAATGTCTGTGAGCAGATGAATGTCTGTGACTATAATGTTTTCTAGTTATCTAAAAGTTGGTGATGACTTGTTTGGGTTGGAGGGTTTTCTATGGTGTGGATTGGTTATAAATAGCTGAGTTTTCAACATGCGATATTTAAAAATTGAGCTGAAATGCTTGGCTAAATCACATGATATTCTTTCTGGTTGTTAATTGTAGCTTTTATAATCAGAAGGTGGACTTTCTGTTTCTTTGATAGAGATGGACGTTAAAGAACTTAGGCCATACCTGAGGCATGGGTATTCTATCATTCCCTGTAAAAATAGGCTCATGAAAAGAAGACTTGGTCCCTCCAAAAAAGGGAATAAAGTATAAAAGCTGAAAGTGCAGTTCTACTTTGAAAAATGACTATGAAAAACTGAACCGTTTTTTACTCCACAGATCTATTCCTTGGATGAATTCAGGGGCAATTTAAGGCCTATGCACTGCTTACATACACTTAAAGTTTTATTTTGAGGGTCTTATGCACACTCAGAATTAAAAATCTGCTTCTTTTAGTGACTGTTTTGTGGGCACTGGAAAGGGGGTTATTTTGTGAGTTGGAGTCTCTATTCATTCTTATCTACTATCAACATACCTGCTTACTCAGTTTCCACTTCAGCACCAAGTTTTATCCTCAGTTACATCTGTTTATTTCCAATGAAGTCTGGTGCTAGGTCTACACTGCAAAGATAAGTCGGAAAAAGAAACACAATTTGCAGTATGCAAATTGCGTATCTTTTTCTGCTTTACTGTTGAAAGAAGCTTTTCCAAAATTTGGTGTGTCTACATGGTGCCAAATTTTGGAAAAAAATGCTCTTTCGACACATCCCTTATTCCTCATAAAATGAGGTTTGCAGGCATGGCAAAAGAATGTGTCCACTTTTTTGAAAATGTTTCCGAAAAAGCAGATACATTCCTTGGATGCGGCGTTGCTTTTCCGGGATACCTCAGTATCCCGGAAAAGCAGTGCAGTCTAGATGTAGCCTGAATTACATCTACATAACTGAGGCCATATTTTGAAGACAGGTGAATTGCACTAGTATAGGCGAGGGCTGAATGTGTTTTGTAGAGTTTTTAATATTCAAAATAAAGTGAAAAAATGAAAGGAAGTCAACTTGACTTTCGGATCTGATGATTGTTTAGCAGGGTTGACAATTAAAACAAAACAAAACATATTTTTACGCCTAAGCTTATCAAATTCAATGTGGAATGATTATAACATCATAAAACATGACCATTTTTATACAGTCATTTTTCAGAGTAGAACTATACTTTCAAATTCTGCACCATAAATAAATCCAAAGAAAATATCACTCTATATACTATAGAGCTCTATATTAAGAACTCATATAGAAAAGGTGATGGTGTTAGTCCAACAATCAAAGAATTAAAACCAAAATAATGTTTTCACCTATCACCTTTTTATCAGCTCACAAAAATAGGAAAGCAAACAGGTTCTACTTCTGGCATCATAGCTCCTTTCCTAGTATAGATGTGCAGGATCAGCCCAGGTGTGAGCATATGAGAGTTATGGTCTTTTTATCAAGTAAGAAGAAAGCAAAGCAGACACAATGATACTGGCCAAGGGTTGGATCAAAATTACCAATAGCATTTAGACAGAGTGGGCCAAAATGTCCACTTGAGAGATCCCCAAAGCTTCCACCACTCATTGCCTCTAGTATATCTTCCTCTCCCTCTCTGCCACAAGTAAACCCAGATGTGGGAACTTAGACTCTATCAGATCCACCTGCCTCCCCCATACATTCTCATGTTGGCAACTTGGGAATCTCACATCTCCTATGGAACAGAACTCTCAGTTCTCACACAGGAAAAAACCACTCTCTTTGAAGTCAATAACTTCATTGTGGGCATGAAGTTTTGCTTAATAATTAAGGATTGTGGGAACTGGCTCACAGAGATCAAAGGGAAATAATGTACCTATAAAGTGAGGTAAAAGTGTGCAATGGAGTTTCTGTTGTAAACAGCTCAAGTCTTCATTATAAAGAAAGAAAACTAATAATCAGAATTCTTAAAAATGAGAGGAGGAGGAGTAAAAAGAAGAATGGCGAGGAAACCCCTTTAAATTGATTAGGTAGGAGAACATTTTCTGTGTCAATTACATGCAGTTCAGTATGCTTTTCATTATTTAAGCAATAAAACATTTCAGAAAGAGGGAGTGGTTGTCATGAATTGGAGTATTATGAGGCCATGAAGTCCAGGGCTGTGATTATTTTATGATAACCACATATCCTAGAATAACCTTTTCGCCATCGTAATAAAATAAGAAAACTTTATAGTGTGGGCCAAGTATGTATTTTTTGTGTTTGGAGAATTTAAACTGGCAGTTCAGAATGTTTAACAGCAGTTCCAGCTGAGCTTTGTGGTTCATGTGGATTAAACTGCCCATTTAGAATGACAATGAGGCAACCAATCCAAATTATCCTTCAGTCTAAGCAGTTTTTATAATCTAGTATAATGAATACCAGATTGAAATTCATAAGCCAGGCCACAAAAGTCAGATTTTTTTCAAATTCAAATTACTTTCTTTCTTGTTTGCATGACACACACACACATATACTGGTTCCATATCTCCCAGGCTCCTAAGTATTTTGAGTCCAGACAGAGATAGAGTCAAGTAAAAGAAATTATACTGTGGAAGAATTCCAATGCACAATATTATGCATGACCTATAAGACTCCAGGATCTCACAATTTAAAGTCAAGGCTCAGCTCCTAAAGAAATAAAATAAAATTAAAAATGCCAGTTTTAGAAGTTAAAATTGCTAAAAGTTGGCCTTTTGCTAAACCAATATAATTAAAAAGGCTCAGCCTTAGAACCCTAATAACTTACTGTCTGCTAAAGAACTGTGGTTTTACTACAGAATACTACTGTAGAAAAACTTGGGCTAATGATACAGTAAAACTCCAATTGTCCGGCATCCAGTGGTCCAGCACTCCTGATAGTCCGGCACCAACTGGAACCCGGAAGTGATCCGGCCAGCTGGAAAATTGGAGCTGCTCTGCCCCCGGCTTCCCTAAGTCCGCCGCTGGTCAGTTTCAGCAGCAGCGGACTTGGGAAGCTCCTGCAGAGCACTCTGCTCTGCCCCGGCTTCCTAAGTCCGCTGCTGCTGAAACTGACCAGCGGCTGACTTGGGGAAGCTGGGGGCAGAGCAGCTGGAGTGCTGCTGGGTTGGTCCCGCAGCACCGCTCAGGTGAGGGGCGGCGCTGTGGGACCAACCCGGCAGCACCCCAGCTGCTCTGCCCCCAGCTTCCCAAGTCCGCTGCTGAAAATGACCAGCGGCGGACTTGGGGAAGCCGGGGCAGAGCACCCAGATGCTCTGCCCCGGCTTCCCCAAGTCCGCCGCTGGTCAGTTTCAGCAGCGGCGGACTTGAAGCTGGGGCAGAGCAGCTGCTGGGTGCTGCCGGTTGGTCCCAGCGCCGCCCTCTCCCACGCTGCGCAGTTCCCCGCTGACCCCCCACCCCACCCCAGATCCCTCATAGCCCCCCTTCCGGTACTCTGGCATATCTGATAATCCGGCACCCCATGGGTCCTAAAGGTGCCAGATTATCCGAAGTTTACTGTATATAGAAATGTATGTCTATAGCGAAGCCAGCATAATGCAGAACAGGAATCAAAGAGAAGAAGCAGTAGGTCACAGAGAATAAATAAAGCAGCATTTACAGTTTTTCAGAGGCCTCACTAACCTCGCCAAACCCATCCCTCATCTCCTAATTTAATAGGGGACAAGAAACTCTTCACTTTCTCTCGGGGGACAGAATTTGCCCACAGGTATGCTACCAAAATGGAGATAGAGAAAAGAAAGTGCATCAAAGCCCACAGATGTCAAATATAGCTGCATGCACACCACCAATGGACACTGAAGGCCAGCTGCATTTAGACTCAGTGTATCTGCACTGCCTCCTAGCCTTTCTTGACCTCCTCATTGATAGCATGGGTCTTTCAGGAACTGTGCCCCCCCATGCACCTGAAGCTCCACCTCTGAGTTTTATGCAACGGAGGAAGACATAGAATACACAAAAGTTGGCACATTCAAGATGATTTTACTCTGCATAATCCCTTATTTCCTCAAAAGGTTGAAGATGTAGACATAAAAACAGTGTCCATGTCCAGAGTTTCCCATCTTCATGATCTCTCTTATTCTAGTCAACACAATCCAAACCTTTGTGTGCATGGTAAGAGGGACTTCCATGGGATCTGGAAGCAGGAAAAATAATTCCATGTAGCTGACACTTCCTGTTTGTCTTTCTATGTCTTATCATTCTAAATTCATCCAAAATAACTCTTGTGGTCAAAAGCGGAAGGGATAATCAGGTCCATCTTGGGTATTTAAGAGGTACATTTAGTGCAGATTTTGCCGTAAATTGTAGATAACATAGTAGCTTAAAAAATGTAGCTCTTCTCCATTAGCAAAGCACAATCCTTAGTTAGGATGCCAGAAATCGGAGCTCTAAATCTAATATTGACTTCTCCTTCCCTGTGTTATTTGGGGGGAAAAAAGAGTTAAAGGATTTTTACATGGAAACTAGAAAATACCAAAAGAGATTCTAAAAATATTTTTAAAAGAATTATTTGGGAGGCAAACAACCTTGGCTATATGAATGGCCTTTAATCTCTACATTTCATTTCTGCAATAGTGTGGTGTTAGTATTCAATCATACATAAGAAGCAATCCATTTCATACAGCCAATGGGTGCATAAACCAAACATAAGGAAGAGATTATGAGTAAAGAGGCGTTAGTGTGATTTATGAAAAACATTTTCTCTCCTCACACTATGCTGAAGCCTGCTGGCTTAGGGCTGTGGATGAGGGCACCAGGACTTTGTAATTCACTCCCCCCACTTCATTCCATGCACACTTAAGAAGAAAACAGGTTGATTTGGTTTGTAATATTTTCTGGCTGACTATTGGTTGAGCAATGCTGTTTTCTTTTGTAATAGGCTTTCATCATATTTTTAATTGATAAAAGTCTCTCAGAGCTCTTGATAAATAAATCTAACTAATATTTCAAGATTCAGGATGGCAACTAATGAAAGGCATCCCTTACATTGGGGCCATTCTTGGCTGCAACCTGATTGAACACACAACTTTTTCTGGCTAGTACCTTCAATTATTTGATGTTAATAAATGCTCGTTTTGAAAACATCATTGACCCAACAATAAGGATTGCAGAAACTGGCCTACAGAGCTCAAATGGGAAGGGAAAAGATGTAGCAGTAAAGTCAGGTAAAGATGTGGACTGGATTTTTTGTTGTAAACAGCTGTTTTCATTGTGTAGACAAAAAACTAACAATCAGAATTTAAAAAAGAGAGGCAGCAGAGAAAACAAAAGAGTAATGGAGAGGAAATCCTTTTAAATGTGTTAGGCAGAAGGACATTTTCTGTGCCATACAAGCACATAATTTTGTACATACCCTCCTCCATATTTCTGACATCTGTGATCATGAATATTGTTGTAAATAACAAAATTAGTGGTTAGAGTTGGAACAAATTTCCATTCTTTGAAAAACTTTGCAGGCTTCTGCCAAATACAGGGAATATGCAGAAACTTTCTTCAAAACTAACTTGCAAGGAAATTAAATGGATATAAAGTCTTTCTGGTTTGATTATTGGCATGATGGTGACTGACTAAGAAATTATCAGAGTTTAGAGAGCATTGCATTCATGTTCACGGGAAGTGTAACAGGAAGAATATTTAAAGGATAGGGTAAGTCTACAGAAATAGCAAGTAAAACCAGCAGTATATATGAACTGGTCCAACTAGGGTAGCTTCTTGTTCTCACTAAAGGCAAAGAAGTGCATGCAGCCCCCTTGTCTCTATATCTGAACAGTGTTACATATTTGTGAATGAAAATTCTTTCTACATGTCGATGGAACAAGTAGTTCACATATAATAGTAGAAGTTATTAAAAAGATAATATCTGACAACACCACCACCACAGAGATGTCTTATATAGTTAGAGGGGAAAGCTAGGGCAGGGCGGCTGGAACGGGTGGGGGAATCAGAAGTCCATAGTCCCATCATTTTATACTGGCTGAAAGGGCAAGTGACAGGAGGGAGGGGGTAAAGAGGTGCAAGCAGGGGTGGGGTCTTGGGAAAAGAGAAGCCATGAGGATAGAATTATGAGATAAGAGGCAATGCAAGGGTGCGGTCTTGGGGGCAGAGCCACAGTTCAGAGGCTACTGGCCTCCCAACATTTAGGGAGCTTCCATCACCCCTGAGCTATGGTAAATTCAGATGAGTAGTATCTGCTGAATAAATTCCTGGCCCTTATTTCATCAGTAGATTTAAAAATGCTTCGCCCTCTCTTACATATTCAGTCTCAACAGCCCTATGAGATAGAGATAGAGAAATGCCTCCACTTTATAGATGGGGAACTGATGCACTAAAGGTGCATCTACACTTCACCATTATTTCAAGATAACTAGCATTATTTTGAAATAACAATGTGAGCATCTACACAGCCATTCCATTATTTTCAAATAATTTCAAAATAACGGACGGCTTATTCCGAAATCTGTAAACTTCATTCTATAAGGAATAATGCCTATTCTAAAATAGCTATTTTGAAATAAGGCGTGTGTAGACACTCCACTGCTGCTCTTTCAAAATAGCCCCTCACTAGGGCCATTCTAAGTTTTTCCTCCCCAGTGCCTCCTAGGGCTCTAAATCGAGATAGCACATCTACATTAGGGAAGCCTGCCTCAGACTAATTTTGAGGCTTCCCTGCAGTGTAGATGTGCTATTTTGAAATAACTATTCCAGAATATCTTATTTCAAAATAAGTGTGCAGTGTAGACATACCCTAAGGCTACGTCTAGACTGGCAAGATTTTGCGCAAAAGCGGCCACTTTTATGCAAAATCTTGCTGCCTGTCTACACTGGCCGTGAGTATTTGTGAAAGAACACTGACTTTGTACTGTACAAAATCAGTGCTTCTTGCGCGCAAATACTCTGATGCTCCCACTCAGGGATAAGCCCTCTTCCGCAAGTATTCTTGCGCAAGAGGGCCAGTGTAGACAGTCAAGTTAATTTCTTGCGCAAGAAAGCCCGATGGCTAAAATGGCCATCGGAGCTTTCTTGCGCAAGAGAGCGTCTACACTGGCACGGATGCTTTTGCGCAAAAGATGTCTTTTCCATTAAAAGTATTTGCGCAAAATCTTGCCAGTCTAGACGCAGCCTAAGAGTCTAAGCCCTTGTATACACTAGGGAGTTATTTTGAAATAACCCCCCTTTATTTTGAAATAATAAGCAAAGCGTCCATACTACTAAGCTTGTTATTTTGAAATAATGGGCTAGCTATTTTGAAATCTATACTCTTGCTTTCCTTGGAGAATAACACTTATTTTGAAATAGTTATTTTGAAATAGTGTTCAGGTGGACACTCTGCTACTGCCATTTTGAAATAACTACTCCCCAGATTCATTCAAAGTAATTACTCCCCAGTGCTTCCTGGGACTCTGAGTCAAGGTAGTACATCAACCTGCCTTGGATTAATTTCAAGGCTCCCCTGTAGTGGGGACACACTATTTCAATTTTGTTATTTTAGGAGTTATTTCAAATTTAGTTACTCTGAAATAATTTCCTACTGTAGATATGCCCTAAATGACTAGCCCCAGGTAACACAGGAAGTTTATGGCAGAGAAGAGAATTGAAACTGAGCCTCTCAAGTTCTATATTAGCACCCTAACTAGCAGAGCATCATTTCTCTCTTAACAATGACCACCGGAGAACTACTACTGTTATGATCAAATTAAACAGAGTGAAAGGAAGCAGGTACAATACACCACAGTAAGTATATGTTCTACCAGAGAGCTGCTTGTCATAATCTGCCAGTGAAATTAAAGCATCTCAATTTTGCAGAAGGCAATACCATCATTGCACGAAGAACAATACCTCCAGTAGAGCTGACTTTTCCTTGCTATCTACATTCTGTGATGGGGAAAGGGGGATTTCAGCAAAGAAAAAAGTGAAAAATCTTTGATGATGTTGGTAGGTAACTCTCCTGGGGACTGATTCCTCTAGTTTAGAAAGCTGTCTGCATCTTCCTAAAATTTCTTGACTAAAGAATCGGTGAGTGATCATACAAACATGAAAGAGGTTGAATGAATGGGGGATACAAATATTTACCTCCCTGAATCAAACATCAGCTTCTTTTCTAAGGCATGGACAACTTCAGATGAATAAGCACATCCCAGCAGATCCTGTCCTTCAGTTCCCTCTCTCTGCCATCAACGGACCTATGGATGCACATCATCCTTGTTATGAGTCCATTGAAGTACAAATAAGGGATTTGTTTCTCTAACTTTAGAGATGTGACTTTGTGCTGTAATTTTTTTTTTCTTGTCAACTTAGACTCTCCAGAAGGTTTTTAGAAAAGGTTTTATAACCCTATGCAAAAAAAAAAGGGGGGGGGGGAAGAAATATCTTCACATTGTTTTGCTTCTCCTATCAATAGTATAAATGTAGTCAGAATTCTTGCCTTCTGGGGTCTTCACATCAGTGAACATGCATATCTTTTTTATTAAGAAATTGTCAGTCTTTGTACACTTCTGCTTGGTTTGTTTAGAGCAATTCTAGAATCCTGTTGATACAAAAATGGGATTCTACAGATACTTCATGAGTTCCCACATACTTCTACAATCAAATGTGTTGCAATTTCACTTCAATATGGGGGATAAGCTACTAATCATGTTCAAATTACAGAGTGGATTGAACTATATTTACTTATTTTTTGAAGAGCTCTTTGGTAAGCTGTAATGATTTGGCATGTGACAAAATTTCACCAAGTTCACTGGATGCAAAGTGAACTTCCTACCTTGCATTGAATCAGAAAAAAAGTGAATTTTACATATTTTGTTTTATTTATTCCATTTTTCATCTAACATCGTTAGTTACATGGGGACCTCAGGAGAAATTAAACTTAGGTAATTTGACTTGGTAGAGAATTTAAAAACAACAGTTCCAATTTTTTATGTCTGAGTGAGGTGCAGAGGGGCTGGGGCAGCAATCTCCCTTAAAGGACTGTAGAATGGTAGAAGCACGTCTCTGTTGGGGTCACCTCCCATCCTGCTCCCAGGTTGCACAGTGTGGTCAGTACTTATGGAGCTCAGGTCTATGGCATGCAAAGAGCTCACGTACTCCTGCTTCTCTATTCTACATAGTAGAAAAATATGAGTTCTGTAACATATTGAGACCTCTGTGGCTTCAGGAGGCAGGGCCAGCTTTGGACCTTAAAATCTAAGCTAGTGAATACTTATTGTTTTGTACAGTCCCCTCAGTTATAGTCTCCTTTCTTTCCAGAAATATTGAGGTAAGCCACTTGGTCTCTACAATGCTTTTCAAGTACACAAAGCACCTCTGAAAATCCAGCTCCTGAAAACATTGTAGATCACTAGACAGTGTCAGACAAGCCATTTATCATGGACTTTAAACTGATCTATACATTACAGTAAGTACTGGTGGGATCTGTCACAGGCCCTCCCATGCTGAAACAGCATTCTTTATAGAACTCCAGTGCATGTAAAGCAAAAATAAAATAAAATAAAACAAAACAATGTGGAATCCATTAGATAAATAAAGGCCTACCTCCAGAAAAAGAATGCATTTAACTCTAAAACCTACACATTAAAAGAAAGTTAGAAAAGTAGGCAGAGAACCAGAAGCCAAATATAAGTCAATGAAGCTGTAATGATTTTTTTCCCAGAATTTTCAACTATTTTACTGTCTGTAAAGAATCTAAAGTGAACACACACACACACACACATTTTATTAGGCAGAGCTCATCCACACCCACATGAATTCATTCTTAATAATTCACTGAAATTCATAAAACATAAACCACATCAATCCTCCTGTGTGCAGAACTGGTTATTAAATGCAAAGCCCAAAATACCACAAAAGTTAAAAGAAACCTGAAAAATGACACAACAGCAATGTACTCTGAATGTGAATGGTACAACATATGGAGGACAAGTTTATAAAACAGCAAGACATGCAAATCTAAAATTAACACACTTCAAACTCCTGCAGAGAACATACTGGACTTCAAAACAAGCATACTAATTAGGTTTAAGAGACTCTAATAAATGTTGGAGACATACAAAACTACTTGTATGTTCCGGACATGCCCTGAAACTAAAGGTCCTCATTCTGATCTCTGCCTCCAGTATAAATCCATCAAAGGAGCAATCCTAGTTTAAAAGCTAGTGAGATCAGAATTAGACCCAAAGAATATTAAGATAAAAGAGGAGCAGTAAGTAATTTAAATATAGCAATAGCAATGTCATTGTGCCTACTTATTGATGCACACAAAACAAGTACAAGAATGGAGAAGGAACCAAGTGGGAGGGAAAGAGGAATAATGGCTGGTCATATATGAGTCAGAAAAGTAATAAGAATCAGCTTATTAGCCAAAGAAATAATCCAATACGCAGAAAAGCATGACATTAATTGACACAAACTTAGATTCCTAATATTCTTCTTTCCCTCCCACATGGAGCCCATTCTACTTTTCTTTCTTGCCTGCTTTTTTTCCTCTTTCTTTTACTATTCCTTATTCTAAGAAGGCAGCCTTTCTCTCCCAAGAAAATAACATACCTCCCTAGGAAGAAATGACCCAGAATTGGAGTACTACTATACTATCTTTCATTGCACTCAACAGATGTATAAAAACAGTAAGATTAATATGTTTGTTTATAGCAACTTTAATATGTCAGTGCTGGCAGACATATCACAGTGATGAATGGGAAGAACATTTTGTACCCAAACATATAATATATATCGTATATAAGGTTTAAACTCACATCATTGTCAATTTTGAATTGTTTTTAAGAAAAGACCCATTAGAAAACAGGAGATTTTATCCTGTATCATATTGGTCCAGTGAGACTTCTATTTTGCCTGAAATTTTGAACACCCTTTTGCTGCATTTAGCAAGACAATCATTTGTGTCAATCATGAGTTTAAAACACAAAGTTCAGACAGTTTTGAAATGCATCCTGGGATCCGAACATATGCATACTGACATACTTTGTGTTGCATTGGCCCAGACTTGCAGATGAGAGAGACATGGTTTAATTAGGCTGCAATTTTATTAATTTAGTTCACTTGGGAGCTATCTGAAAATCACTCATAAAATGCAATTTTTCCCACCTCACTTGTGTCCAACTAGTCCCAGCCAGCTGCTACAACTCCACTGACCTCCTCTGTTATGAGAGTTGAGGTGGGTTGTAGCCTCATTTGGAGCCTCAACTCCATTTCCCATCTTCTAAGTTCATTTCCAACTCAAGTTTATCAAGAAACTGGACACCTGAGGAACAAGTACCTACCCTGGCTACCTGCCAGGAGAAAGAAAGGGTTCCATCCTGAAGGACTAGACATACCTGGACTGCAGGGGGTCAGTGGATTACCTCAGAACCCTCCTGTGATTCTATGCATCTCCATCCCTTCAACCCAAAGGAGAGAAGGCAGGAGTCCCTTAAAGGAGCCATAACTCCTTTCTTCCTGCTTGACTAAACAAAGATTCCTTTGTTGAGGATAAAGGGGTTTAATTGCACTGATACACTTATTGTTCTGCTGGCATCGTGTGACTCTTTTCATATGGAATATTTTACTTTCATGGCAGTGAAGGGCATTAGCTAGTATCTCATTACTCAGCAGCATTGTAACTGCACACTGTTCTCATACACCACACTTTTTACGGGATTTTAGTAGGGCAATGTCACTTTCAGAGCTATTGCAGCTGCTGCAAAGACACCGTTTACACTGGCTAAAGCTCAGTTATGTGGCTGTTAGTCCAGGTGTGCTTGTTCTTAGCCTTTTGGTAAGGGTGAACGGAGCAATACACAGGATATATTTTAACTGAAGCAGGTTTGTGCTCCTGATAAGCACCAGTCTCCCTCATTATGTTTCTTAGCTGCATTTTGCTGTAGCAGGCCCATCCAAACAGCATAGAGGAACACCCGGGCATGTCAGGTGATCAAAGAGCATGGCAGTCAGCCCTAGGGGTTGCAAAGGATGAAAACGTTCACATGCTTTCAGGACAAGTAAATAGTGAGGGGCTTTCCCATACCACTCCCTTTACATTGGGGTTTGCTCATTGATGTTCAAGCACCATGAATGGTAATGTATCTCTCCCTCTCCCTGGGCATCCCCTGTGCTCTGAGCTAGACTTTACTATATCCTGCCATGCCCTGTTTTCTTGCATCTCTTCTCATCTTAGCTGCTAGCACAGTTCCACTAGCTGCTATGAGTATGAGAAAAAGAACCTGGAGCACTGGATTTGGTACACGATCTGGGGTCTTAACCAGAGCCTGTGAACCTTGGTAAACGTATTATTAGTATGGCTAAAACACAGGTACCCCCTAAGAAAGAGCAAAGAAGTTACCAATATTGGATATGTGTGATAAGGTCTGCTAGAAGTAATAAATAGAGATGTAGCTGAGACACCTCAAGCATGATGCAATGGGTGGTAATAATCAGATGTCATGAAACACAGAGGATAAGAAAATCATTTCACTCAGTCTTTAAATATTGGGGTGTCTAGATCGTCTTCTGAGCTGAAATAGTTGTCTATATTATGGTGAAAAGGTGAGTGGCATATTTTTAAACTCTCCAAGTTGTTTTTACACACTATCACTCATCATATATATAGTAGCCCAATGTCTGTGACTCTGTAATGCTGAAATGCTGGCTGTTCCCTCTGGGCGGCGCTGTTGCCTGAGTCACGTCCTTCGCCTCCCGCCATGGTGCTCGGCTGACTTCTGCGCCACTCAGCCGGGCCGCCGCGTGGGAGCAAATGGCGCAAGCGACCGTTTGGGCTCCGCGCTCCCCATGCAGCACGGGGAGTGTGGAGCCTAAATGGCCATTTGGGCTCCGCGGTCCCCCAAGTGAGAGGCAGGAGGGGGAGGAGAAGAGAAAGAGAAAGACAGAGAAAGAGGAAGGAGGCGGAGGAGAGCTGAGAGAGAGAGAGGAGAAGGCAGGAGGAGGAGAGGAGAGGGAGAGAGAGAGAGAGACAGACAGACAGACAGACAGAGCGAGAGACTGGAGGCTCAGGAGAGAAGACTGACGTGGAGAAGAGACCTGAAAATCCCATTTTACAACGGGCTAATTGGCTAGTTGTTTAAAATAAAAGCCTACTCCCCCTAGAGTCCCAGTGTGGTGAAATTGTTCTATATTGTTCTTTATTTTCCTATTTTTTTTTCTAATCATAGAAGTAGGCCAAAGTACTATTTGAATGATGTATGAGCATTACCTTTATCTAAGCACAAATTCACCAGTGCCTTGCTGGAAAAACCTGAAGCTGCTGATACAAACATAATGTAGAGACAAGATTAGCCAGTGACAACTTATTAATAGCCTTGCATGCTCTTTTATTGCATCAGCATAGAGCTAAGGTGATGAATCTATGGCTGTGAAAGGTGCTTGTATGAAAACTTTAAAATGAGCTGCAAGAGGAAGAAAAATCCAGAAACAAAATGATTGAAGAAACGGAAAAAATATATCGCTTGTATGAGAGATTTGTAGTAATGGATTGAGTAATGGCTAGGCTGTGACTCCACCTAGAAACTGTTTGCCTATTTCCCCTGGCTTTGGCTCTGTTCCCCTCCCTATTTAGTAGCTAGTGCTGATGAGCTGACCTGAGGGCATATTAGAGACACAACGTGGGTGAGATATTATTTTTTATTGGACCAACTTCTGTCTCTCTCACCAATAGAAATTGGTCCAATAAAAGATAGCCACCTTGTGCCTCTAATATTCTGGGACAGACGCAGCTACAACAATACTCCATACAACTTAAGGAATATTGTAATTTGCTGCTCGTATAGGTTGCTGTGTTACTGAGTCACAATGGCTTTCAGAGCTAATGCTGGATTGGTGCAGTTTAAGTACCATTGTTTTCTTAGAGCTGTGCTTAAGTCACAGCGAAGCCCAAAGTGTCTACATGAGAGGGATGAAGTGTGTTCTTCATACAGCTTAAATCTGTATTCATTATTATGTAGCTAGCCAATCAGTTTGTGTTCTGAACTGTGTTCAGTACAAGAAACAGCAGATGACCCAGTTCCTGCCTAAAGGAGCTTGCCCTCTGAGGGCCCATTCTTCCTATCAGTGATGTCAGTGACAAACCAACAAACAGGATCCAGCCCTAAATAAGTCTAAAGTAGCTTTTCAAGCTCCTCTTATAACAATAAAATCACATCCAAGCATACAGATCTACTTAGAGCTGCTGGAAATTAGTTACAGTAGAGTCCCAATTATCAGACCTAAACGGGACCGACACGTGGTTGGATTACCGAATATGTCGGATGATAGGGACTCTACTGTAGCCTGGCCCCATCCCTGCCTGGTCCTGGCCCCTTCCCTCCCTGAAGCTCCCTGGCGCCCGGCCCCGCTCACTGCCCCATAGCTCTCCTGGAGCCGCTGATGCCTGCAGCTCCCGGGAACGAAGCGGCGCCAGCAGGATCGGCATCAGCGGCTCCAAGAGAGCAACGGGGCAGCGAGTGGGGCCATTCGCCCACCCCATGCCCTGGAGCCGCTGATGCCGCTCCTGCCGGCGCCGCTTCGTCCCGGGAGCTGCAGGCATCAGCAGCTCCAGGGCGCGGGCAGGGAGAACGGCCCTGCTTGCTGCCCCGTAGCTCTCCTGGAGCCGCTGATGCCTGCAGCTCCCAGGGACAAAGCGGCGCTGGCAGGAGCAGCATCAGCGGCTCCAGGGCACGAGGCGGGAGAATGGCCCCGCTCGCTGCCCCGTTGCTTTCTTGGAGCTGCTGGAATGAATCAAACTGTCTGTTAAGGCCCTTATGGCTTTGTCCCCACAACTCTTCCTGCAGTCTGGCAATAATCATTATTGAAAGACTAGCCAATTAGCCCATCATAAGACAGGATTTTCAGGTCTCTCCTCCACGTCCGTCTTCTCTCCTGAGCCTCCGGTCTCTTGCTCCATCTCTCTCTCTCTCTCTCCTCCTACTACTGCCTCCTCCTCTCTCTCTTTCTCTTCTCCTCCCCCTCCTGCCTCTCACTCGGGGGACCACGGAGCCCAAACGGCCATTTGGGCACCACACTCCCCGTGCTGCATGGGGAGCATGGAGCCCAAACCGTCACTTGTGCCACTTGCTCCCACGTGGCGGCCTGGCTGAGTGGCGCAGAAGTCAGCTGAGTGCCACGGCAGGAGGCGAAGGGGGGCGGGGCAGTGACGTTCACGGCCGGGGCCTGGAGCTGCTGTCACACCACATGTCACCACCCAACCCCCCTTCGCCTCCCACCGTGGTGCTCGGCTGACTTCCGTGCCACTCAGCCGGGCCGCCGCAGGGGAGCAAGCGGCCGTTCGGGCTCCCCAGTGGCGGCCCAGCTGAGCAGCGCAGAAGTCAGCTGAGTGCCACGGCGGGAGGCAAAGGGGGGCGGGGCAGTGACGTACACGGCCAGGCCCCGCCCCCGGCCATGTATGTCACCGCATTGCCCCGCTTCCCCTCCCGCTGTGTCGCTGACTTCTGACTTCTGCGCCACTCAGCCAGGCTGCTGTGGGGGAGCAAGCGGCGCAAGCAGCTGTTTGGGCCCCGCACTCCCCATGCAGCATGGGCTGCCCAGAGGGAACAGCCAGCTTTTCAGGCAACAGCACCGCCCAGAGGGAACAGCCAGCATTTCAGGCAACAGCGCCCCCCAGAGGGAACAGCCAGCATTTTGGTGTTACAGAGTCACAGACACTGGGCTACTATATATATGATTCTCACTTTCTCAAAATGCATTTAAATTTGAACAGAAGGTGAAGCTCAGAATTCTTCAACACAGGCAACCATGACCTTTGTTAAAAATGAGGGGACTATACTACCCTGATCTGAATGCCTTGCTGCCCAAGTGCTCTATATTTACTGGTTTCTAAGTTACACACACCATAAGATCCACCACCAAATACTAATCTAATCAGCATTTGTTAGGTATCACCCCTGGGCCAACCCCCCCCCCCCCATGACTCAAAAAATCTAATTTAGGTACTTTTATGATCTCCACTATCACCGTAATATCTAAGTATGTCACATTTTTTAATGTATTTATCTTCACAACTCCCCTTTTAAGATATGAAAGTACAAATATTCTCATTTTATAGATGGGAAACTGAGCCACATGCACAAGATCACACAGGAGATATGTGGTGGAGCAAGAACTTGAACCCAAATTTAGTGTCTTACCATTGGACCACCCTTCCTATTTAAACAGGAAAAATTTGATCCCTGATTATTATTTCACAATTGAGTTGATCTCATTTGGCACAGACAATCTTATAGCATCAGTTTATTTGTTCTAGGAAGAATCAACTTTGTTGACTGGGACTGGGGGCTTCAGCAAAGAGTGTGCATATTATTTTAACTACAGCTCACTTGTGACTGTCTTGCCTTGGAAAGCGGTGGGGAAGGAGATTGTGGATCAAGGAGTCTCCTCCTTTCCTTGTGCACTTTTGTGGGAGCAAAGCACAATGACATTCTTTGAAACTCCCTAAGCCAAAGAATTCTTAATACTAACACCAAGGTTGTAGTTATATAGTAAATATAAATTAGGAATGGTTGAAAATTGGCCAGGTGCAGTTAATGCAGTAATTTGGAACTGGGAACATGTTCAGACCCAGAAAAGCACTGTGCATGATTGTGAGTGTGATGCAGGAATCTTTTCATGTCAACCAGGCAGGAACACAGTGGGGATGCACAGGAAGTCTCCTGACTGTCATTTACATTCTAGCTATAAAGAGTGTCATGTGAGATCTTGAATAAAAGTCTGTGACATGCTGGTCACTGATGTCATTATGAAGTGTATAGGTACTATATAAAGAGTTATGTATATATCCTGAAAATGATCTTAAGTCTGTGTCTAGGGATTAGTTGCCAACAAAGAGGGAGAAGGTTCTCTGTCAGACAAGAGATGTTTATCCAACTATCTGTTCACATGCCACTTGAATATTGGTTTGTTCACAATGGATCTCCCATCACTCATCTGAACTGAATGCAAATAAAGGACTGGGGTAACTTGCGGAAGAAACGTACAAGAAAAGAAAACCAGCAGGGGCAGAGAAGCATATTTTGAGGTGCACAGCTGTTTGCTGTTTGAGGTGCAGCCGCTTTTCCGGAATAAGCTGTGAGCTGTCTACACTGGCCCCTTGAATTTCCGGAAAAGCACTGACGATCTACTGTAAGAAATCAGCTGCTTTTCCGGAAAAACTATGCTGCTCCCGCTCGGCAAAAGTCCTTTTCCGGAAAACTGTTCGGAAAAGGGCCAGTGTAGACAGCCCAGCAGTCTTTTCCGCAAAAAAGCCCCGATTGCGAAAATGATGATCGGGCCTTTTTTCCGGAAAAGCGCGTCTACATTGGCCACGGACGCTTTTCCGGAAAAAGGGCTTTTCCAGAAAAGCATCCTGCCAATGTAGACGCTCTTTTTCCGGAAATACTTATAACGGAAAACTGTTCCGTTTTAAGCACTTCCGGAAAATCATGCCAGTGTAGACACAGCCGAGGGGTTTAAGTGACTATGCCACCAAAAAGACTTCAAACCATACACTGCCGAGGACGTCAGGCAATTTAAACCCTTATGTCATCATAAAACAGCTTAAGTATTTTTGCTATTCTAAATATTTAAAATGATTTAAAAGTTTATATCGCCATAAGCCAAAGGAGCTTAATCACTCAAGTTACTCTACTTTTAATCTGTCTTTAATTTTCTAGCTACTTTTAAAAGGACAAAACTAAAGGCAATTTGTTGGTAAGTGAAACATGACCTTCTTAATCACTTAGCAAATCATGCTCTTGTTAATTCATTTTAAAAAACTGTATTCAAAATGAGTTAAATAAAATCATTTATTTATTATTATATAAATTGAATACATATTTTTTTTATCAGAATTCTCTCACAGAAAAATGTACTAAGCCTTGCTAGGCACCAATTTTTTTAAAATCTTGGCCTATACTTCTCATCACTGAAGACAACCCATAAATCTTTCTCAAATAGCTTATACAGTAGTATCTCTTTACATATGGGCACTTTAAAACTGTGAAATATTGTGCATATTGTGAAATCATCCTTTGAAATATTCCCATCAAAAAAATTTTAATTTCCTAGAAAAACCTAATAGTGTCTTCTAATAATATGGCTACCATTCTCTGTGGAAGTTAAAGAATACCCATTATGTGAGAACGAACATTTTCATCTCTCAGTAGCTTGGTCTTTCACTAAAACAGTCTATATGAAGAGATTATGGTCTGAGAAAATGAGTTGGACATTTCAATCCATTTGCTAGTGCACAGCTGCGTACTTAAAAGAAGCACTGGCACAAGTGGCATTAGCTGTCCTCCTTGTTGGCAGCATCACCAGAAAAGGCAAGAATTAAATGGATAAAGGAAATCGTACTATCCACTCACCTAAACTATATGTCAGATACTAAGTATCTTGGCCAGTATAATGAGGTGGCTGCCAACCTAGTCCCCATACTAGCCAGGGTTGCCACTCCAGTGTCCCGTCCCGTCCCCCCCACCCTGTTTATCTCTTCTTCTGGCTCTTTAAACAAACCCCATACAGTCTCTCCCATTCAATCACAGCCCTCTGTGCAAACTCAATACAGGAGTACAGGTTGAAACTCTCTAGTCTGGCAATATACATGGTCTACCATGATTTTAGTTAGCCAGATATCCACTTATCATGGGTGTGGCCAAGTTTCTTTCCCTCAGTCCCATAAAGTTTGTTTACAGACACCAATCCTGGCTCTTTGCTGTTATTTACCTCTCATTTACCCCTAAATGTCGTCTAAGAGCCCACTAAGCAATGGAAGTGTTGGTAATGCTGCTGAACAATATTGACCTTCCCTGGTTTGGGAAATTCTCTGGTTTGGCACCAGTCCCGAGGGTGCCGGACTAGAGAGGTTCAACCTGTTGTTGTTCTGTTCTGTGTTCCATTTTATTTGAACTACCAGAGTTTAGGACTACCAAGTGCTCTGTCATAAGCCCCACTTAGCCTATGTCTAGACTACAGGGTTTTTTCGAAAAAAAGTGGCCTTTTTTCAAAAAAACTTCACCTGTGTCTAGACTGCCATCGCATTCTTTCGAAATTAAATCAAAAGAATACGGCGGTTTTTTTGACAGTGGTAAACCTCATTTTATGAGGAAGAACACCTTTTTTCGAAAGAGCTCTTTCGAAAAAAGGTGTCCTGGACCACAAACAGGGCTTTTTCAAAAGAGAGCATCCAGATTGCCTGGGTGCTCTCTTTCGAAAAAGTGGATCTCTTTTTCGAAAAAAGTTGTGGCTGTCTAGACAATCTCTTTCTAAAGAAGCTTTTTTTTGAAAGCTTCTTTCGAAAGAAGCGTGTCATCTAGACATACCCTTAGTGTTGTGAAATAGGACTTCAGTCAGCAGGGCTAATCTTCTGACATTCTACGTATCCTAACTCTCTACAAATGCTTTTAACTTACTGCTATCAGGTGAGATGTCATTTTTGCAAGAATCATTTCCATGCTGTATTTTTGGGAATAATCATATTTAAGATATTAACTCATGAGGTCAAAAATAGTCAAAGTACAATACCTACCCAACTTTACCTGGTCTTAGCTAGTCCTGTTTGACCTATCCTGAAGCATTCCCAGGGTCTGAAAAGACCTCATTAAGCTATGTTGTGATCCAGCAAATAGATACACACTTACTTAATGTTAAGCACACAAGTGATCCCTTTTGACTTCTATGGGATTATTCACATGTTTGAAGTTAAGCACAAAAGTATTTGTTGGATTAGGGATATAGATTGATCTGTACTTCATATTATTTCAAAGGCAAGGATCTTGTCACGGACTCCAAGGATCAGTTGATATCTTGTAGCAGCCAAGATAAGGTAATGAAAGCACACTGCTTTTAAAAGGAATAGTCTTATTTTTCTTGGGCCATCTTAGTCTCCCTGATTACCTTTTGCAGAGTTAAAACAAGCTTGTGTTTCATACAGACAAGTTAACCAATATTTTCCTGCCAGTGCAGCAATGTTTTATTGTAAATGCTTCTGGCCTATCAACAGTTTCTGCAGTTCGTAACAGGTGCTTCCAGAAATCTGGTGTTAGACCCAGTAGGATTTGTAAGGTATGTCATATGGGCTGGAAAGTAACTTCCAAGCAAGTAAGGGTGGAGCTATTGGCTTGCTTATTTCTCCCTATCCATTGCAAGCAATATGTTAAGATAAAGCTATTATTAAATATGACATGTTTTATGGTTTCATTTGATTGATGTACTCTCTCTCTTTTAAGTTCTTGTAGAAATACTGATAACGCTGTGGCTCAGCACATCACAAACAGGTGCAACACATTCTGTCTGTGTTGCCCTGGGAGCCATCGCTGTTATGCAAGGTTTCAGACTGCGTGAAATAACTCTGCTGCTGAGTTGGTTCTGTTCAGGTCTTTATACCACACTTACTATGAGAATTGCAGCAGCTGTCACTTCAGGCAACTGCGGCAGCCAAAAGGGTAACAGCAGCATTAGACAGGGAGAACTTACAATAGGCAAACAGTAGAAAACACAGCATTTTCAGGTCTCCTTCTCTGAATCAGTCAGACCAGCTACACACAAGGGCTTGGGATAAAAGGAGTCAGGAACTTTCTGTGCACTGCTGGCCTGTCTGCTTCTATATGGGCATGTCTGAGGCACAGGGACTAACAACCTGCATTTTTTCTCTCTCTAGTGTGAATCAGTAGCTGCCAGAAGCAGCCTTCACAGCCTCCTAACCTCATCAGTCATTCATCTCAAACTCTGGCTTTTGATTGCTTTTTCTCATTTACTGAATTGTTAGTAGTCATCCCACCATTTCTTCACAATAGCCCTCAACTGCCCCCTCATCAGCCTTTTCTCATCAATCCCCATTGTTCTTCTTCCCCTGGTCAGTTCCCTTTCCCAGCCTGACTCCTCCCATAGCACTTCAGCCTCAATACCCAGGAAAAAAGGCCCCTAACACTGTTTTAATCATGTAAATGAAACAAATACACACACACACACACACCTTGGATTTCAAGCTCTTTGGGGCCAGGGATGCCTTTTTATTGACTGCTTACAGAGCAATGCAACTGTGATTCATGATGGGGGCCGCTAGGTACTACTGCAATAAAAATAAAATAAAATGAAATAAAACAACAGATATTTTTCAAAGAGATGGAGCAAAGAAAAACTACTCCAACTCTGAGTACTCATTTACTTTGTTCCTTTGTCTTCATACAGCCCCTACTACACCATGGCTCTTAACTTGATTGCAGACTTTTGGCATTGCCACAATACAAATAAAAATAGCAAGTTTTCAATACATGCTTAGAGCTCATTTCAGGATCAGCTCTCACAGTAATACCAGTGGCCTTTGGAATATAAAGCGCTGACCCATGCTGAGGCTTCTCTCACACAAAGAACTCTGATACTGCTTCTTAATAACTCCTTCGTTCATTTAGCTCCTCTCGCCATCTCCCACTGATTTGCCAGATGCCTATAACAATATTTCTGTGTTTACACGTTCAGCAAGATTGTTGTTGTTATGCTTTATTTTTTATTTATGTTAATGAGGCAAAATTACTATAAAAAAAGAATGGGATATTTTCCATTCTGATGACTAAATAACATCTGGAAGTTTTAAGCATTCATAGACTGTCAAGAGCTTACACAAATCTCCAAATTTTAATGACAGAGGTGCAAATACACACATGCACGGATACCTGACCAAATTTGAAATTCCTTGCCTATTAAAATAATATGGGATGCTCTGTGTGCAGCTTTAATTGGTATTGATGGGGAAGATAAAGTATCAGTATAATATTCCACAATTAGTTGTGCAGATCTGTTCAGTTCCCTTTGCAAGCTCAGCTCTGTGAATAGCTTCAGCAAGTTAAACCTTAAAAGCCATTCAGATGGGATTCAGGTATTATTCTTTAGTCATTATTAAAACTGAAGTCTACAGTGGGAGAAAAAAGCAATGCTGAGCTAATTACACTCTTTTTCTAGTCTCACAGGGAGACTTCATTTGTGAGTTTCCCAAAAAGGATGGCACAGCTGTCATAGGTTCATGAGTCCCACAATGCATTTCTTTTCTCTTCATTAATCTGTCAGTAATTCAATCTGTGATGGCTGTGTCATAATCATTTCTTACATTTCACTCCATTACTGTGGAACAAATTACAACATTTTTCATTTCAGAAAGGCTCCACCATTATTTCTGCTGTTAAAACCTGGTTCAGAAGGTAGGACTATCATCCACCCTTATGTAAAGACATACTTTGAAAACTAAGAAACCACTGAGAATAACTAAGGATATTGCACCCTATTCCTCAGGATTATTGGGAGGATGCAAGATTTTAAGTTTAAAAAAAGATAACTTATTGTAACATACTATTTAGATTACTCCTATTTTAACTGAATTAGTAAAAATGGGAAAAAATGAAAATGAAAGCATGAGTATTAATGAGTATAAACCCTGTTGTATTAATTTAAATGGAACATAGGAGATCCATGGCTATTAACATAACCTTGTTCAACATTAAGCAGCCTTATCCAAGGTCAGGGGTTTGGTTTACAGAGATCCTACCCTGTTTAATATGATGGAAACACACCTTCAAACACCCTTTTAATGTTTTATTAAAGATAAAGAAAAGGAAAATTACTTAAAACATTTGAAACAAAGTTGAATAAGGTATTCATTTTTCAACATCTCTTGTTCCTGTTTCCTTGAACTGGAGAGAGTTTTTAGAATAAAACTCCCTTGGTTTGACAGGCTCTTAGAGGGTATCAAACTAGCTGTCTTTTGGGGGAAAGGAGAAGTAATTAAGATGGGCTGGAACAGTTGTTACTGCTTCTGCTGTTTAAATCCAATTCCATTTAATCTCAGATGATCTTTGGGAGTCAGCTGGGGCTAGTAGGGATGGTAATTCTTCTCACCTGGATTCTTCTTTCTTGCCCATTCTGGTCAAAATATCTTTCAAGATCTGGCATAACAAAAGCCTAGTGACCCAGGAAATGATCGGAGTGGCAGTCATGATAGGGAAGCTCACTCCAGAAGCATCTGTCTATTCCCCCACCCACCCACCACCATTTAAAAAAGTTTCTAGCTTTAAGGATCCAAAAAGTGAATAATGGGTGGAATAGCCTCTTCCTTCATTAGTTTGTCCACCAACTAGACCCAGGCCTAGTTGCTGACACCAGTTCTGTGCATTTATATAAACTGTCTCTCTGCCTGAGATATTCTAGGCTTTTTAAGGAAAGTGGTTTTAATGTTGGAAATAGATGAAAATTGTGGAAAGAAAGAGTCAAACAGTTATAGTTTGCACAGATGCACTTTCTGCTTCAAGCCCTATTACAACACTGCTACTAACTAAAGCTGTACCTACAATGCGAAGGAGTTTGTACTACTATTGTTCTCTGTTTACAAGTATTTACAACCCACCAAATTATTCTCTGGAAAATGTTCACAAATGTTTTTATCAAAGGTCAGCATTGGCAAATGTCATAGTTCTTTGAACATTTGTAGTACTTGCCAAGCTATTCAACAGGAGCTTTGTCAGCACAATGAAGGGACCGAAGGCCACCATGAAATCTAGCAGGCTGACATTTGTTGACTGATGGAAACTACTGTGACAAAGTGGATTGTTGGACAGATCCCTGGGTAAAGGTTGACTGTGCATATTCCTTGGGGCATTGGATTAGTGTTGACATCTCATCCCCATCAGTACCTGGCTAACCCCTGAAAAACTAATGATACAGCCTAACAGACCAAATTCAATTAATGCACAAAGCCCTTTAAGGTACTTGTCCACTGCGATGTGGTGCTGGTCCAGCTTTAAGAGTTCTCCAACTCAACATCAAGAATTTGTCAGCATTCAAGCCCAATGTCATGGCGGAAGTGCTTTATTTATTTATTACATTATTATTTAAAATGCAATAGTCATCTCTCCAGGGAGTAGAAATATCACCATGTGACTCAGATACAAAATCAGACATCCATCTATCTGGCAGACAAAGCTGGCTATAAGTTGAAGTTACACAAAATCAGGTGAAATAAAGTACTCATTTTAACAATGAAAGTAATTAATCACTGGAATAACTTCACAGGGGTTGTGATAAATTCTCCATCATTGGCAATTTTAAAATCAAGATAGCTTGTTTTTCTAAAAGAGTTGTTCTAGTTCAAACAAATCAGGAAAGTCCTGTGGTTTTTGTTAAACAGAAGGTCAGACTAGAGGATCACAGTAGTCCTTTCTGGTTTTATAATCTATAAGATCAAAAATAGCAACTGTTCAGAACGAATGGCTTGTGAACAGCCCAGAGGCTGAAATTTGTTCCCAAGGACTATTCGGGGAATAATTATGAGTATGAATATGAATACATTTATAGATTGCAGAATTTGGCCTCGGGCAATTCACCAACAGAAAAGAGGGCTATCTTTGTCAGATAATGTATTTGCAAGAAATAATTATTTATCTATTATTAAGCATTCAATTCTTCCCTGCACTACATAGCTTTCTGACATAAAATCATCTACACTACATTTCCCACTTGGAATAGTGGGGCAACTTTTTAATAGTCTTACAACTAAGTAGGGAGTTTTGTTTGGTATCACAATTGAGTTTTAACTATGCCATGTATAAAAGCAGCACTGATGACATTTTAAAGTAGTTGCATTTCCCAGATGCCAATAATACTTAATTCCATAGGTCTATTTCACACCCGCTATTATCAACAAGATTATTAGACGCAGACGCTCCAATTTACCTTAAGGTAAATTGTAATATATCAAATCATTTGAGACCTGAACAACTGGCAGAAATTTACCCTGTCTCTTTTGTCTACAAGCTTAGTTTGAATAGTTCAAAAATGTCCTTATTAATCACTGATCCACTTTGAGTTTCCAAAATTGATGATTACCGAGGCAAGCACTGCAGAAAACTGAAATTGTCAGAAACCCACCATAGGCTGGCTTAATCATCTCAATCGACGTCTCAATGAATCCTGAAGTCCCAGTGCAAAAGTTATTTTCACCCTCTGCTTTAAGCAGTTAGCTGATCACAAGAGACACTCATTTCTTCTGTTTGCACCATTAACTACACTAGCTGCTTTATACACAAAAACTTCCTCACAGGCTGTACAACCAACCATTAATATAATGTCTTCCTTTTGCACTGCATGTGGATGTTCCAAAAAGCTGCCCCTTTTCTATTACTCTAAAGTCTCTCACTGTAACAATGCCTCTAGGGTAAATGTTTCTTTTCCTGAGCTGCTTTTTGTTTTCAGAGTGAAAAATGACAGAGGAACCTGTGCCTCGAGCTTGGTGAAAATAACAACACACAAACAAGAAAACAACAAAATCTGCCTTTTATTTGGCATTGCAGCCAGGTTAAGGTTCATGATTTTTTTCTGAGGTAAGCAAAGCCCAGAGCTGTCAGTCACCAAGGCTAGGCTATAGTTTAGAGATTGTTTCTCTCTAAAAGGTAACTAGGCAGAAATGGTTATCATCCTACTCCACAAAAGTTCTACCTTAGCCTGACTCATACCATATCAAATAAAACTAATGTACCACCCATTGATTTCATAGAATTGTTTTTGTATGTACCAATACACTTGAACCTCTTTAATATGGCAACCCTGGGAAACAGGGTATGCCAGATTAAAGATTTTGCCAGGACAGGGAAGGTGCTGCAGGATTTGGGCGTGCATCTATCATATCAGTTACAATATTAGGCCCTGATCAACCCATGCTGGCTCTGAATAAGCTAGCATGCTAAAAACAGTGTGAATGGCTAGCCACCTCAATGGAAATCCTATCTGAGATCCTATGTATGTACTTGCAAGCAACCCTTTCAATGCAATGCAAATTTCTATTTACCACACTAGTTCAACCAGTGCTAACATGAGCAGGTCTCCTGGAACCTCCCCAATCCAGTGTGGACACATTCTTAGAGTCACATTTGCTGCCCCACAGTGGAGCTATGGCAAGCCTGGGCTGAGACAATAACATTTCAGTCGTATAAATTGTGCATTACTTGCTCTGCATTTTATTAATGAACAATTTAGGATCAAGTGTTATCCGGCATCTAAATATTTTCCCTGTTGCCTTGGACTAAAGGTATTTGGCTCTGCTACCTTGTCTCAGGAAGGATTTTTTCCCCCCTTATTCTATCTAATACTATAAATGTTCCCATGTTCATAGACTATGTATGAACTTGCAAACTAACTAAGCCTAACTCAGGGCACAGGGTAAACTAGTAATTATTTTTACCCATGAAAGACTTACAAAGTGGAAAATATGCATCTGTACTATCAAAAAGATTTGTAAGTAAAAATTGGCTAACCCTGTATTAAAATACTTTATGCGCTTAATGAAAGGAGCCTTGGTCATTACCTTCTTCTATCTCCCACTATAAACATCTGAAAGTCAGTGAAAGCCTAAGAGACCTCCTTTAACTGTACAGTAGCTGCCATTTCAACATCTCTTAAAAGCAAGAATAATAGGGAGGTTCCCTTGATTTATTATGCTATATATAAATAGCAAATACTGTTTACATGTGTCCAATCAACTCCCACTTTTTAAAAGCTATAATGCAATGGATGAGAGCAACTGGGACATTGGAAAAGAAGATATTTTAATCAAGTTTTGTAGCATTAATGGACAAGCTCTCTTTCCCACTCTGGGCATGCAAGTAGCCAGCAGTCTCATAGAAAGCAGGAATTAAAAATGCTTTAGGAATCCAAAATAAATATAAAGCACACTTCTGTGGCAGGGACTATTCTTTACAGGGCAATTTTCTGTCCACTGAACTGTAAAGATAAAGATACTTTGCAGCTATTTACTGTTGTAATTATACTATTGGCTACATTATACAGGACAGATTATGGCCAATTGCCAAACAGAAACAGATAATAAATAGCAAATTAATTAGTTATCTGGTATTTAGATCACAAGGGAATTTCTGTTCTTCATGCTATCATTTCTGGCAGGCCAGCCTTCTGTTTACAGTATGTATCACTTTGGGCCATGTTACTGCAAGTAACAGGACAGGCACACAAGATGACAGTTTGATAGGCCAACTTGATATCTTTGTTCTTGTATGACAAAGGCAAACTGTTCCAGCAGGGACATGTTCTGAAGAGAAATACCTGGGGGAGGCTAGTTTTGAGTTGAACCTTCTTAGCTTTAAAAGAAAAAAATACTTTTAAAACATCTGACTAAATTAACCAAAGACATTATTGCCATCTTATAAAGGGGAGAACTTTTCCCCATTGAAGTCAAAGGGTTTTTTTGCCCCACCTCAATGGAGCTAGGGTTGACTTGAGAGATAAATAATATTGAGATTGCAGTTTCAGGCCATCTGGTAGGTTTTCCACTGCATTATTAATTTGTGGTCTAAGATTTCACTAAAAAGTTGACTTAAGTGGGACTTCAAACTTAAGCTATCTGGCTGACGCCTTCCTTTTCAGAAAGCTATCACCAAAAGGCTGCCCACTGCATTTCAAACATGACTTTGGTTTCCAAAATAACAATTGTAATGTTAGCATTTCACAAGGCTTATTGCTTGGAGTGGAATTCAGCCAATGATTGCAAGCAAAAGTTAAGCCCAGCATTTAGTTGTCAGGTGATCACCACTTCTGTCCATGGGACAAGAATAGGCAGAAAAGTTTTCCCAAAATACACTGTGAAAGTTTGGAAGGAGAAGCCAGGAGTAGTTCAGTGTAAAGGATCAAAAGATATGCCCCTGTCTTCACCGCAGCTTAACTGAAGGATGGCTTGAGTTAGTCTTTGCTGTGTGGTCAGAGTCACTCACAGGGTACGTCTAAACAGCTACAACTGATGGTATTCCGAAATAACATAGTCCGTGTCTACACTTCAAGTAGTTATTTTGACATAATGTGAAAATAATGTTGAGCTGGAGGACTTCTTACTCCGATTCCTGTAGCCCTAATTTTACGAGGAGTAAGGGAAGTCAGAGGAAGGGTGCTCTTCCTCAGACTTCCTGCTGTGAAGACAGTGCCAAAAGCTGAAATAAGCTATTTCAGCTTCAGCTACACAATTGACATAGCTCAAGACGTGTAGCTTATTTCAGCATTAGCCCTGCTGCATAGATGTACCCAAACTGCCGCAGCCTGAGCAAAGTAGCACAGATGCACTAACTTGAGCTCACAGTGCAGTGAAGGGACTCCTTTGAGCATGGCTTTCACACTGAAAGTTCTGAAATGATGTTCCAAAGCCCTGAATTTTATTAATGGTGTGCACACCAGAGTAAACCTTATTATTTTGAACAGATATTTTATTTGAGAATATGCTATTAACATGGATAAGTAATATGTAACTGTTCCATATGAAAATCAATGCCATTTTATTGATAATAAAACTTTTCAGATACTGAGATGTCGTCAGAGTTCAGAAGGAATCCATTCTGGGATTTTTGTATTGTCTTTCTGTCCCTTTATTGTTATTGGCCATGTCGCACTGACAGGTTAACAAAATATCTTTTTAAATGCAGTCTAATAACCTTATATCTTATTCTAGTCTAGACTAATAGTGCATTCACGTTAATACAACCCTCATCAAATTACTAGATAAGTCCTTTTCCTTCAACTCCTGCCATTACTGAAGTCAACTCTTCTGCATTTGTAAAAAGCTACATGACTCATTGACACTTTATATGTGCTGCTGAAAAGACAATCAGACCATGACTTCCAAACTGTCCTTCACATTAGGAAGGTGAATGAACAGTTCTGTCTGTGCTCAGCCAAGGCAGTCATTTCATTTCTCCAGTAACCGCTACACGTCCATGGCTCTAGTTCCTTTGGATGACAGTCCAAGTGTAAAAGGCATGGGAAAACTTTTGATAAGAAAGCTGGTTAGTTCAGAATCAGGAAGATATTTTTCCCTTGCGTGGTACATCATTTGTCCTTTACTACAAAAAAAATTATGGATTCAAATTCTCAGTAGCAGCCTACATGTTTGGTACTGAAGAAGCTTATCTGACACACTGCAAAGGCTAAGACAGAGTAGGATCTTAGGGAAAAGCAGAGTTGACAATGTCCCTGATAAGATATGAGGATTCAATTATATGATTACTATTTGTTTCCAGTAGCAACCGCAATGAGCTAGGTGTTTTCCAAGCATAAAAAGTCATAAGACTTGATTTTCCAAAGTGACTAGCTATTGATTTTGGCTGACTCAGTATTTCTGTGCTCAATTTGAGAAGTATTAAATGGACTTGATTTCAGACTAAGCATTTAGCCCCTTCTGAAAATCTGTCCCTTTTATGGCATCTCAGATTGGGAATGTAAAAACTGAGGCATTGTAAAATATAGCTGATTTGGAAAATCTTGGAGGGCTTTGCATCAAAGAACCAATTTAAAGAGACAGGCAGACAGGGAAAAAGAAAACAAGAGAAAACGAAAAGGTAAGTTGGTCAAATGGTGATGGGCCTCATCCTGATGATACAAAGTTTTAATAGAGGCCTAACTCAGTTTGCCAATATATTAAGAACTTGTTTCAGAGTTCACTCATACCAGTCTTACACCAGTATAATTCCATTCACAGACTTACATTGGTATAAGTGAGCTCTAGAATTTGGTTTCATAGCTCTTCAAATTTATATAGGACTATAGTGTTTAAGAACTAAACTGGTAGCATTTACCTTAGCAATCTCTGTCTAATTATTTTTGTTATTTCTCTAGTTTTATTCACATTATGAATATCCCTGCAATGGTTCAGGATATGGTATTGAGCAGCAAATTGTCACATTGAAAGCTTTCTCCCTAGACTGCATGTAATGTAAGTATATAGATTTGTCAGTCGGTTCTTTTATTGTTTGTAAATTGTTCTCCATGGAACAAAGTCACAAACATCTGAGCCATACATTATTAAAAGAAATGTTCCTTATTTTATTGCCCAAAGAAACTGAAGGACAAAGTGAGACACAGGGAGAGTTATTAGGGAAAAAAACAGGAACTCTGTGCTGCTTCAGTGTAAATGTATGATAATAGCAACATTAACAGGTTTTTGTCTGGATTTTAAGGAAAAGGCATAAATTATGGGTACTTTGAGCATATGCCTTTTTTCTGAACAATTATGAATCTATAAACCTAAGTACAGGCAATCAACACAAACTGGGTTTTAATGAGCAGTAGGAATTCAAAAGAAGGAAAAACAAACAAAAGACAGAAAGACCATCTGAATGTCTTATGAATTCTAGTTCTCATGTTTCACTTCTGGATAATAACAATAAGGCTCATAGGCTAACTAACCAAGTTTCATTTTCTTCCTGTGATGGGATGGGCCAGGCCTTGTGGATCTGCCCCAGAGAGACAATACTGAAGTCCTTCAAGCAGACTAGAATGGATGCTTCCTATCCACAAGGTGAAGGTGAGTCACAAGACTATGAATACTGTCCAGGTTGTGGGACCTGGGAGGAAAACCCTGGGAAACCAAGGCAAGGACTACAAAATTAGACAGGAATAGGAGACTACCAGATTTCTGCAGGCACAGAAGCCTGACAGGAAACCCTGGGAAACCTGGACACACTACTAAAAGCTCCTGGGTGAGTTAGACCGGTAGGGAAGATCCCTGACAAATGGGAAATGTTGACATTGTTTCAAGTAGACATCCAACCTGCTTACCTGAGGGAGGAGAAGTGTGATGGGATGGACCAGGTCTTGTGATCCTGCCATACCTTACTTCAGAGAGACAAGAGAGAAGTCCTCCATGCAGACTAGAGTGGCTGCAGAGGAAGCAGCCAATCAGGGGCCAAGAAGGCCCTATAAAAGGAGCTGGGGAATAGAGAAGCAGTCAGTACCTCTGGAGGTCTCAAGCTATGCAGACCAGGTGACTGGCTGGCTGGCTGAGAGAGTAGCTGCCCTGTGGATAGTTGTGTGTGGTGAAGACTGGACTATGATGGAACTCTGAGATAAAGCCCTGAAGTAAGGGCAAGAAAGGTACCTCCAACAGGGGAAGCTCTGGGGCACCACTCTCTTCAGAGTGAGGGAACAGACTTAGAAAGACACTATAGAGGGCATTGAGACGGGCCCTGACAGATGTGTACGCTGGAAGGTGTTTCATGAATCACTCACAGGGTGTGAGACTTGACCAGAAGTCTGAGTTGCCAAAGATGTTAGAGGGCTGTCTCACTAATGAGGCCTTTAAACAGAAGAAAGTATAGGCAAATGCACTCTGCCAGAGAGGGGCACTTGTGAGAGGTGAGTCCTGTCCCATTACACTTCTGCATGGAACAAAAGCCTCCCAACAGTAGTTATTTGTCCTTCTAAACAAAGGGGGCCAGACTCATCATGCTATAACTCCATTGCCTCTAACCAAGAAGATGCATATAAAGGAGTTTCACTAGGGTGAATTGGTTCACTGTATATTTCTATTTGTTAATCCATAATCACATTGAAGCCCAAACTGGAGAGAACTTTCCATAAGTCTTGCTTCCAGAAGCAAGCAACTTCTACTAATGCAAAGTATATTGAACATTTAATATACTTACATTTGGAACCTACCATTTTACATATTGAAAGAAAGCTGATTCATCCCCTTAATTACTTTAGCTTAAGGCAACACTTGAATGGTTTATAGATAGTAGTAAACATCTGTTTGTATGCTCTTCCTATTACAGGTTGATTTTCCATTACATTTCTATTACAATCAGCTCCTCTGCTAAGGAGACAAGTACCTCTTGGGTTCTCATTTGGCAAGGATTTTTGTATCCTTCTTTCCTCTACTTTTGCCTGAAGCTAGTTGCATTAAGGGCATCCTGGATATTAAAGTAAGAGTTCTTCTTCCCTGTTGTGTAGAAGGAAATACATAGCTGTAGTCTGTTGGGTAATGTGTATTGTGCTGGTAAAATGTGGATCAGAGGACAACAGCTTAGCATCCTGGAAAACCTAGTTTCTCATATGGTTATGAGTCTCTAGCTCTTATACCATTAGATACTGAGTGTGTCATACAGATGGCACATCCAGTCCCTGTGGAGTGATGCTGCTGTCAGAAATGCTGTACCAGATGTACAACTAAGGAGCACTTGCACGCGTGGCTGGAATAAAAATTCAGGAAGAAGAGAGAAATGGGAACCTGTACAAATATATCCCTTTTAATAATTATTATGGCACACCGTGGATTATTATAGAAAATAAATTTATCCAAGATGAGTCACTATAATTTTAAATTTTAAATATATTTATCAAATATATGTGAATCCATATATTAAAGGGAAAGTATTTCAATAGTCTGTCTAGACTATCACAATCGGTTTGCCCTTGTCTGACAATGAAGCTGAAACATATCTCTGTTATTTTTTGCACACTTCATGAAATATGACTGTTAACGTCGGAAAATTCTGAGGAAAGTCGGTAAATATAGTATACCCTTATATAATAAATAATGCTATGATACACTGTTTCTCTTTGTGTGCAAAAGAACACTTAGCTGTCTGTATTAATTTAACAAATTTGGCAGCAAGAATGTGCAAAACTCAATTTATTAATCTCCAGTCACTTTCATCTAAGTCTGTAATGCAACACACTCAATCTAGTTACATTCCTCTGCAGCTAGTTACATTCTATTCTCACTTCCTAGACGTTCCTCTAGTTACAATGTCTAGGCATGATTAGATGAATGTATTTGTCCCTGCAGGCCTGATCCAGAGCCCACTTAAAAATCAATGGGAGTTGATTTCTATATGTTGATTTCTGTCCTACCTATATTCCATTATTTTCTTCCTATCCACAAATAATTTCCATCCTCTAGGATAGTATCTGATTTTTATTCTGTTGCCTGTCCGCTTTACTGACTCTTTCATTTTCTCCTAGAGCACTTAAAGTAACATAAGG
The DNA here is from genome assembly GCA_019425775.1 of Rafetus swinhoei. Lineage (NCBI taxonomy): Eukaryota > Metazoa > Chordata > Testudines > Trionychidae > Rafetus > Rafetus swinhoei. The sequence goes on from CM033427.1 coordinate 66,979,742, forward strand.
CAAATGCAAGGTTTCATACTTTTTCCTGTGATGCTCAGCTACCATTTCAGCTTTTATTATTTATTTGTTGTTATTATAGACAGCATTTTCTATGTTTAAGGGAAAAAGCTAAGGAAATGTTTTCCCTTTTCCCTTAAAGCCACAGAGGCATTCTGTTTTCCCCATCATTAATATTTCATAATTAAACACAAACAAAACAAAAGAAAGATCTATAGCTTGAAAGATTTTAATAAATATAGATACCAGACCCTCTGCAAAAGCAATTTCAGAATCACTTGACAATAAGCAATAGCATATCTCCATGAAACTAAGATATATCTGTAAGATACAGCTGAACAAATCTTATTAATTAAAGCTCTTAATTAGCAAAACAGCCTCAGTTTTTATAATCTAGCCTAACTAATATTTTAGCAGCTAATCAAGTTGAGTTGCTTAACCAGAAGCAACACTAAAGGCTCCTTCTTTGCATGTGGAATTCTGTGGGATTTCCTACTTTTTGATTTTTTCCCCTTCCTTCACAATTTGGATTTGTATTAGAAATCAGCAGTAGTATAGTTCTAAAATTGTTTATGGAAGCACAGCTCACTGAATTTACCATGTACTTCAAGAAAACAAAAATCTGCTTTTTATAATAGTCTTCTGTCACCAGTAGTCCAGGGCTGTTATTTGTATTTTGGAGACATTCCTTCTGGGTTGGATAGAGATGAATAGAGTTTTAACAAGGGCAGTTACTGCATTTCATTACTAAATTTGATTTTATCAGCTCTTGAATCATATTTAGTACTTTCAGATCATTGACAGCGTAAAGGGTACTACATGAGAAAGATCATCAGCTATAGACTATATGAGTATAAATAGCATATTCTAGTGTATATTCTTATATCTAAATATGTAATGGAAAAGTGGCAGATACAGATTATGTATTTCACATGTCCAATATAAGATTTACATAATTCATAAAAAATGAATGTTATGATGAGAATATAATGAGTCTTTGAGGAAATAATTATTTTACCACGCGTGCAGTTAAAATTCCACTCTTTAAACTGACCCTTGCCACTCATTCTGGATAGCAATGGCAAACAGTAATTTTACCGACAATGTAACTGTCAACCAGCAAAGGAGCATTTGTGAATGTGCTTGACATCTTAATCCTGCAGATTATGGACCCACTTAAAAACATACTAACAAATTGAGCTACAATGGCCAAGGAACATACACCAATTTATTCCTAATTAGAGAAGAAAATATGAAGGACATGTAGGCATGTCAGGACTGTAGCCATCAGGGATATGAAGAAAGTAAATATCAGTATAGAGAAACATTATAATTCCACATTAAAATTGATCACATTTTCATGCTTCAAATGTAATCAACAGAAAAGGAGCATGCTACTTTTGCTACTTTAAAAATCTATTGAAATTAATGTTTGGGTGGGTGGGAAGGGGTTGGAAATCCACATTTACTCCAATGCAGAAATACTTCTGATTATCTTTGCACGTCAAAAGAGGCAATTCCTAGAGGATGGGGAAAATCCCCAGAATCTGCCCTTCTGGACCTAGTGTCACTCAGGGAAGAGGGTGTAAAACAGGGTTTAACTCATTTTTATCTTACCTCACCCCAGATGTTCAGCTGGCTGCTCTAAATTAAGCCAATTGGTCAGGGCCTCAGTGATCATTACTGCAGCCAGGGATTCCTAATCAGACTGCCTTTTCTTCAGTCACCAACTATCCAGGGCCCAGAAGGGAGATGGAATTAAAAACACTCTGCCATGTCTTCACCACTTTGGAATCCTCCCATGCTAAAGAATCCTTGGCTGGCTAAATAGGCCAGTTTTCTGGCTGCTGTATGCTGATAGACTGCCACAAACTGACCTCAGTACAATTTTGGATCTGTTCCATGAAGTGGCAAAAAATATCTTTACATTATTAATACCTATGTACTTCACAGATACAAAATTATATTTCATACTCCTCAAAATCCATAAAAAGAGTCAAGAGTGAAATTTTCATTCCTCATTTGACTATTATCTATGATCACTTTCAGACTATTTTCCAAAACAAAATTTAAATCTAGCTCTACTTCATTCAGCAGCAGTCATCAACGTGCCTAATACCTGTCAGACTGCCAGATATTCTACAACTAATTATATACAAGATGTGTGGAATGTAAAAGATTATATCGACTAATCTTTTTACAAGCAGGCAAACTGATAAAAAGGTGAAAACAGATTAAAGCTCTCAGAAGCAAGTACAATGTCTATTGCCAAAAGTGAAAGCTCTCCTGAAGTTCCATACGGTAAGCATTATTTTTAATGAAGTATTGTTTTTAAAGTTACATTATAAAGAGATTAGTGATTACATATAGCAGCAAGGAATCATTCTAGAAATAAATGTAAACGTTGAAGGCACAATCCCATTTTTCTTTATTCAGGTAAAACTTCCAATGACATTAATAAGGAAAGAAAATACTTGCTGATTTAAGGACTAGGGAATCAGGCTTGAAATGATTATACATTTGTGCATGCGTCTTAAATATTAGTGCTATTTCATGCAAGCCTACACTGGAGTCTTGGTGGTTAAAGAAAGGAACACTCTTTTGATTTTAAAATCTAGTGTAATGGGTCTCTGATCACTATTAAAAAAAAATAAGTGGAGAGCAAGGAGGAAGAATATGGCGAATAGAATGCGCAGCTAATCAAGAGATCTAAATTGACTGGCCATTCTTAGGAATTGTATAATTGGATAACATGATTATTATACTCTACAGAGAACAATCCTTTACTGACCCCCCGAAGGGACACATTAGACAATTTAATTGGTCTTTTCCATTTCTAATTTCTCTGATTCTATATAACTTTACAGAGTACCAAACCTAATTAAATTTGCTTAAAATCAACAGAGAGATTAGAATTTGATTTACAGTCTTTCAACTCACCTACACCTATTAACTTATTGTGCTTATTTAACACATTTAAAAGTAAATACTACAATTTCCTACTCAACATCTGGATTAAGACCAAATCTAACCAGTTGAATAGTTCAGGGAACCAATACATTGCAGGTTGCCTTGTTTTGTTCTATGAAAGAGAAATCTCAACAGAGATTTTGTTCCTCATTTGTATGCAGATTTTACCTCGAGCATGTCACATTTAATTTAAGGGATGAAGAGACAGAGTATGATTTACTAATTAAAACTAATAACATCTCAAAATGATCAAATGACCCAGTACCATCAAGCAACAGTTAACCTAGTGATTTGTGGTCAGTCCCTTAATTCTGCCAAGCAAACAGAGGCCTACTTTGAGGGCACATCTATATTCCTGTTCTCCAGACAGTGCAGTCATATTGCACATTTTGGCTAGCACTACAGGGGATACCAGATATATGAGAGAGAGAGATTAGAATTCAATGAGGAAAACTAAGGAATAAAAGGAGGAAATCTGAGGACAAACTTTCATGATAGTGTGAAGAACAGTAATGTGTGAAATAATATAAGGCAAAACTACTTAAACTGGAAGTTTTTCCACTTTCTATTATAAACTCAAAATGAATCAATTTACTCAGAAAAAGTCAATAAATACTTTTAATATTTTTAAGAACATTCCCAAGTTCTAGTGAAAATAAGCTAGATTTTGAGCATAAATATAAGAAGCAAAGATCTCTCTCACATTAAGCGATACAAAAATCCATATTCTTGCATTATTCATAATGTAAGACTAGCCAGCTCAGTGAAATAGTCAATCAAGATCAATTTAACGGTATATGAAATTTCATGGAATGAGGAAGAAGTTTTTGCAAAACTGCAGAATTAAAATTTTTTTGCAGAATTAAAAAAAAAGGTGGGGGTGGGGGTGGGGGGGGGGGGAAGTGTCACACCACTTTAAGAATGAGTCCTTACATGGATACCCAAACAAGCCCTACAAGAAAGGAGAAAAAGTAGCTTCCTTTCTTTTTATCTGCACATTTGTATGCACTGCTTGCCTCTGCCCAAAGCACATTAAACTGATTAGCTGTGTTTATTGACATAATAGTTGCAGGCCAGAACACATGTTGAGAAACATTATAAAACTTATTAATGGGAATTATTACTTGCGAGATGTCGCAAATGCTTACAAAGGAAAAGCTTCATGATTCGTTTTTCCATTACTTTAGCAGTATGACACATCTCACATTTATAAAATGATATCTGTTTGCCAGAACATTTAAACTGTACTAATAGCACCAGCTTTTTTTTTTTTTTTTTTTTTTTGTAAATTACAGAGCAAAGAAAAATATAGCCATCTAAAGTAAACCTCATGCTATTTCAAATTAAGCCACAAGCTTAACTAAGAAAAGGCAGGTGTTTGGACTTAGCTTTGATTTATTTACAAAATAAATAAATAAACTCCAAAAAGTGAGTAGTTATCCTCCTAAGAAGCTTTACATTATCCTTTTTTGGTATAAGAATTTAGCATTAGGGATTTTAACAATTTATCATTTACCGAATACTTTTCTCATAGATACTTCAAACTTCCCATATTGCATTATCTGTCATTATCTTTGTTCCAGGTAGGTTCAATGTCTGTATGAATTCAAAGATCAAAATCGGAAAGAGTAACAGGATCATTATACAAACAATAGAGCAATTCACATATGCAAATATATAAGTCAAATGAAAATGTTTATGTTCCTTGTCTCTTGTGAAGGGACTAGCATTAAACATGAAGGGTAAGAGAAGTAATATTATGAAAGTGTGAAAACAAAGACCAGCCCCATAGGTCCAGCTGAGCAATATTCAGTAAAGGACCAAAGGCAGGGGGAAAAGTAATGCTTCACTATCATTCTCTTTCCTGGTTGTTCAGTGCAACTGGAGGGATGAACATAGAGTGGTCCCCTTAAGACTGTTCCATCAGCCAGTGATCACTGAACTACTTCACATAATCAGGTTACAATCTTTTACTCCTCAGCCATAGCCCCATTTCACTTAGAAATTCTCTCCACCAATGGGAAGAGGGCCTAAGAATGGATAAAATGGTGTTATGCCAAATAGAATCCCTAGTATTTGCCAATAATATACCCTAAACTGCAGTATTAGAGAGAACTGGTTGAAAATTTTTCATCTGAATTATTTTCTGACCAAAAATATCCCTTTTCACAAAAGCAAAATTTTCGGTGAGAATTTCAAATTTGCCCCCCAAAAAATTCTCCACCAGGAAATTGAAACGACAGTTTTGCAGCTCCCCACCTGAACATTTTCCCGTCAACATCGTCTGTCACTGAAAGTGACAAATGCTTTCCTTGATACTGTGCTTTCCATCCATTCGTCCCAATTCTGAGCAAGGAAAGACAGATCACATGGCCAATCAGCCTTCCAGTCAGCCTCCCGGCTGTAGGGAGAAAGAGGTAGGGGCAGGAGGGAGAAGGTGCTTTCAGGCAGGCAGCTGGGAAATGGAAAAAATTAGGTTTGGTTCTGCTGAAATAATTTTTTTTAAATCTCTTCCCAGGGGGGGAAAAAAGATTGTTTTTTGGCATTTCATCCCAGTTAGGGGCAAAAAACAAAACAACAAATGCAAAATTTTTCATGGGAAGAGATTTTTGTCTTCAAGCCTGATCTAATTATAGGGTCTGGGACACTGAGTTAAATATGGATATTGGTTAAACAAGGAGTGAAGGCTTGAATCCACAATTTAGGAATGCTTAGTTTATGGTAATTTAGATATTTTGTTCTGTCTGTCTCTACAGTCCACAGCAAAAGACATATCGTGTTAAGTAGTAGCAGTTCCTCATTTTTACTGAAAATGTTTCCAATCCAGCTCACTCCGTTGCAAAATCAAAAAGGGATAAAAGTCAATAAATTCTGTCCCGCTACCACCTCCAACTATCACTGCACTTTCAGAACACTATGACTGTGGGACAGATAGACAATGTTGTAAGCAGATCAGAATCTGACTCTCCCTGTCTCACTCATAGCAGTAGACATCAAAGGAAATAAACAAGGCTAAAACTTCCTAAGAAGTCATGGTAGTGGACTGAGGACCAGACAACTGAAGTGACTAATCTGAGTAGATCTGCCCCAGAAAAGCATTTGTTATGTGTCTATTGACTATTAAATTTACATTGCAATAAACTCTATTTCTAGTGTATCCACAGTCATTTCAATTACGTTATAGGAAAGATGAGTTGGGCCCCCCCCAAAATTAAAAAATTAGCTGGGGTTAGCTATTCAGGAAAGCACACCATGGCAGCAGGGCCTTCTTGCACTAACTCATCTAAAGGGGGCAAAGGGAGAGCTATTACATTTCCATTTTAAAAGCCAGATTTGCAAAGATTTACCCGGACATATAGAACTTGACTTTCAAAAAAGCATTTCTGCAAAAGCCTAACAAGTACAGCTTTTAGTGTGTATGCTATTGCCACAATTACTTGGGCAAACAGTTCTGCATCTAAGTGGACAATGCCCAATTTGTGTAGGAGATCATGAGAACTGCACTGCTGGCACCAGAACTAATTGGTGGGTGGAGCCATGCCATGCCATGCCCCAATCCTAAATGCACGCACACTTTTCAACAAAAGGAAGAAAAATGCACAATTCATATCACCCATAGATTTTTTTCCCCACATAATAGATTCTGCTGCAGAAGCACTGCAATTATACCTTTCCCCCAGCAGGGGCTGCTGTAGAATCAGAACAGAGGGCATCTGGTTCCTCCAGAGCAGCCAGCTGTGGAGTGGGACAGGCCACTTTGGTCTTGCTCCACCTCCCACTTCTACAAAGATTCCAGTGCCCTTGACCTGAACACACACTTCAGGCATACAATTGAGATCACACAACTTTCAAAATTCAGGCTATGGCCCAAAACAAAGAACCAAAAGCTCTCATTGACTCAGTTAACTTTGGCTTAGGTCCTAAATCTCCCTCCAAGCGTAAATTTTATATTTAAATTGGTCCAGTCATTCTACATTAATTTAAGTGGAAAATATATAGTAGCTTTGTGCACAACAAGATTCTGGGTGTACATTTAACTGTGCACAGATGTACCCAATTCACCGAGGCATATTAGGCAGTAGGTTTAAAATACACAAAAGGAAGTAGTTTGTTCCACTAACCTGTAGAAGTCATTGCCATTGGATGTTGTGTAAAACATGGTTCTAAAAAGAATTAGATATGTTCATGGAGGATGGGTCCATCAATGGCTATTAACTGAAATGGTCAGGGTTGCAACTGTATGTTCTCAGTTTCCCTAAACTTCTCAAAAGCAGAAGCTGGGTTGGGCAACAGAGAATGGATCACTCAATAAATTAACCTGTTCATTCCCTCTGAATCCTCTGACACCAGCCACCGTTATATGCAGGGTAATGGGCTAGATGGACAATTCGTCTAACCCAGTATGACCATTCTTATATTATTGTACCACATTGTTTAATTATATTGGCCATAGTCTGGAAACCTGCAATGAGTAAATCCTGCTGTAATGTTAAAAATATGGGGCCACACCCAGAGTTGTTTAATTCCACATAACTCCATAGATTTAAATTGAGATATGTTGATTTACAGCAGCTGAGGATGTGGCTGCTTGTTCTTGTATGGAATGTTGAAGCAAAATGGGATTTTTGAATATTTATTTGTATGTCTTTACTCAGAATGTTCTAGTTAGAACTATTTTCATTCTCATGCCATTATCTGGGCTCTGGACAAAATCCTACTGTATATTATATTAGCCTGTGAAACTTTCCCATTGCTGAATTACTTTCCCAAATCTTTATTCCATTTAAAACTTTCTTCTTTTACAATGTAATTTCCTTTTGATCTTGAACATATGAGATAGTAACAAATATCTGGGAGCATTAATTCTTTCTTTGTATAGAGTTTTTGCTGTTTAGCATTTAAAATGATTAGTATAAATGAGATAGGAAAGGAGAAGAGAAAGTAAATTTAAGCAAAGTTATTTTGACCAAATTGCAGAAACATGCAATTTCATTTGTTTTATTTCATGAATGGTATATAAAAGGTGATGATGGAAGAAAAAGCACCTGTTTGATTATTGCTTATATAAAGTGACACACCATTTGAGAGATGAGCAGCTAAAATTGCAAAATGGTAATTAAATGTGCAACAATGCATGTCAACTCTGGAGAGCATTGCATGGCAAAAAGGAGTGCACCTCATTCAAATCTACTATAGAATAGTCTGAGAGTCCTTGATGCAAAGAGTCTGCAAGTATCAAGACAGATTATTTAGAAAACTTGCTTCATGAAGATAAATTCTTAGAGTAATCCTTTTAGCATAATCCTAATCTAAAAAAGATGGAAGTGATGGGAAGGGAAAACCATTAGGAACTGAAAGGTTTAAGGGGGTCTTTAGTCTGTGGTTCCCAGTCATAGAATCGCATAGGGAGTTATCATTGTTCCTAAGCTCCCATTACTTGTGTTCCAGGAAACAGCAGTGTCGCTTGCAAGCCACAGACAGCACTGAACACAAAGCAGTAGATGAGAAAGAAAATCCGAATAAGCAAACCATCTCGTTGAGAACAGAAGAGTAGAATGCTTCAGCATAGGCCAGAAGATTTAAAAAATACCCTACAGTTTACTGTTGTAGTTTAATAATTAAAAAAAGAAATAATTGAATGCAGTTACACAAGACCGCCTAGGCTTTTATTTTATGTCCTTACTGTCTCTCTACTCTACTATATTATCATCTGCTTTTTGCAGCCTTATACTACAGAACCCATCAATAATACATATCGGTTCTCAAATCTTGGATGACTCCCATTTTTCCATGAAGTTGATGTTTTTGAAGAAAATACAAGTTCACACAGCTGCCAGATACAGCTTACAGATACTGTTTACTGGATCCAGTGAACTCTCTCTCCACTGCTAACCAAAGAAGGCAGGAAACTATTAGCTTTCTTAGCCAATTTCACCATCTGTCACCTATAGTACAAAGATGCAAGTACCTAGTGAGTAGCAAATAAACAACCTGATTTTCTGGTATGGATTTTGTACATTTTTTTCCTTTTTCTAAAAACCCTCTTATTTTTTTTCCAAAGACTATCTTTAGTAGCTATCTGAAGGATTTAAGGATCATGTGCACCAACTGAGTATCTGCAAATTATTTAGTGGGCTGCTCATGAAGTATCTATGCTTTTGGTTGTTATTTAGAAAGGGACATGAAAGCCTTTGATATGACTGTTTTGCACAATAATGTCATTTTCAGAAATGCATGTAAATGATAGCTTAACCTCTTTAAAAGTTTTAGCATTCCCTGAGAAGCATGTGAATTTCACTGCAATAGGCGGTAGAATGTTTTCAGTATGTTTCTGGATACCAAAGTGTAATTCCTTGGTTCTTTTTGCAAAATTTTCTAATGTGCTTATCCACCACAAATGATCTATGAATAAAAATGTTAAAATCCTCCATCACTTCAGTGCCTTAGAATATGTCATATATTTGGCTTAATATTAGCAATGATAACATGCATCCTGTAATTCCAGATACAAGGAGGAAGAGATATGGATAAATTACATATAAGAGGTCATTTCACTTCCCTGATCCTTAAGAAACATCTCTTCATGGCTATTTGGCTCTAGTAACCTTCACAGAACTTATATTAGAAACTGCTTGGAGGTTCCACAAGTGTAGGAAGAACAGACATCTCTGGGGGGTAGCTGTGTTAGTCTGTAACTTTAAAAACAACTTTTAAAAAAAATGAGTAGTCTTGTGGCATCTGAGGCTATGTCCAGACTGGAGTTTTTCCAGGATATCGGAGGTATGCCAGAAGACTCCGCCGCATCCAGGGAACACGTCTGCTCTTCCGACATTTTTTGCGGAAGAGCAGACGCGCTCTTCCGGAAGCCCTGTATTCCTCATTTTATGAGGAATAAGAGCTCTTCCAAAAGAGGATATTTTTCCTAAATTTGGCCCCGTTTAGATGGGCCAAATTTCGGAAAAGCCGCTTCCAAAAAAACAATCAGAAAACGGTATGCTCATTGCAGAGTGCAATTTGTGTACCTTTTTCAAAAAAAAAAAAAAAAGCAGCAGTCTAGACGTAGCCTCTGAGACTAACAAAAATATATGTATAGTATCATGAGCTTTCATAGGCAAACCCCACTTTTTCAGATGAGATCTTCAGTGGAAAAAAGAGTGGGGGGCTCAGAATAAGAAGGGAGAAGAAAAAAAATAGCTGTCAATTATAGTCCGGCTGCTAATGAGGCTAATTAACTGAGTGGGCTGGAAGTATTCCATATTTAGCTTTTGATAGTAATAGGAAGAACAGAGAAGCCATGAATTTATCAGCCATTTAGCCACAAATCTTTCAAGGCTTATAAAGTATCTGCTCTCTTCACTGGAATAAACCAACCAAAACTGCCCTGTATAACTTGGGGCTCCGCCTCAAGATAGACAACCCTCATGCTAAAGGAGGCTAAAGAAAAAGTCTTATCAACAAGTTAATTGTTCACCACAACTTAATGAATCCAATTCTTCAGCAAAGGGCTCAGATGAGTATCCCCTTGTTCTGAGATTAAATTAAAGGATAGATTGTGCTATTTAGCTATTAGCCTAAATTGGATTTCCTGGTCAGCCCTTTGTAGAGGTGTGCAAACAGAAGTGAGCTCACACACTGCGCTAGTCTAAGAGGAATCAACATGCTCCTCTGTTCACGTCTAGCCAGTTCTGCCAATGAAGAAATGGTGGAATATTCACATTACTGCCTTGGCCACTTTCTTTTGAAGATGTCCCCGAGAAATAGTCCCTGTGTCCCAGGAAGCATAAGGAATCTGATAGTTCCTGCCCTTTTTGCAGGAGAGAGATAGACAGAGAAGCTTGAAAGTTCTCTGAAGCACCAATAAAAGGCAATGGACAATATAATGATGTATAATTAGGTTTCCTAGATTCTCTGACATAAAATATGTTAAAATGCAAAAATACTAAACTAATGTATATGTATGGAAAGAAAAGGACAGAGTGTGTGTGTGTGGGGTGTTCCTTTTTAAAAACACTCAATTCTCAGCTCTATCAACATTTCTAAAAGAATAGCATCACCTCTTCATTCAGCTCATTTATTTTCTGGCCTTTAGAGGCTCTGCCACATTACAATTTTTCTTCTGTACATCCTTAACTTTCTAATCTCACTGCCAGTGCCAGCAGTGCTTTGTAGAAACAACAGGCATTTCTATAGGTCACTGCTGGTGAAGTAATTTGCAGTTACTGCTGCATTTAACAGGTGTTAATAAATTACATTTACACAGAAAAAGGATGGCTAGGCAATAGCTCATTGTGCACCAATTGGTTTCTGTGCTTTAAACAGCATGCAGTGCTGCATATGTTGTGTATTAATAAGCAGAGACATGTAGAAAGATATTTGAATGAACAAAGTGCATAATTAAGTGTAATTATTATTGCCATTATTAATAATCATTTATTTTTCTAAATTTACTACCATACACGTGTTGACATTACACCACACTGTGTTGACAGATGTTAGTATATTTAAATCTTCTCCATAATGAATATGATGTGATTGTAATGCTATCACAGCCCTCATCCTATAGATTGGACCTCCCTGGTCTGGCACCCTCAGGACCTGAGCTGTCCCGGACCAGGGAGTTTGCTGGACCAGGGAAGGTCAGCGCTCCTTTGCTGGCTGCTCCGCTCCCAGGCTCCTCATTTTTTGAGGAGTACAGGATCTTTCAAAAAAGGGTTTTATTTTCAAAAGATCCCCACCTAAACTGCCGTTTTTCTGTCAAAAAGCCCCGTGTTGAAAAAAACCGCAGCGCCATTATGCTAACGAAGTGCGGGAAATTTAAATCCCGGCTTCATTTGCAATTTCAAAGTGTCTAATTTACATCCCTTTTTCGAGAAAAGGGATGTAATTTAGACACACCCGTAGACACAAAAACATAGGGGTAAAATTTCCCTCCTGGTATTTTTGCACCTGCAAACAATTATCGGTACAGGTCAAAAACCTAGGCTATAGCACAATTAGGAATAGAACCTATATCCCAGTTCCTTCTTTCCTACTATAAATAACCATTTTTGTTACTAAACTATCAAAACAAACCCGCACAAAATTCCAAGTGAAATTGTAACAAGGCACAGTGTAGTTATTTCACCTCTCTAATTTTAGGCATTCCCAACCCCTCACACCATATTTTTGGGGTAATAGCTTTGAGTTTTATGACAGTCTTGAACCATATATGTTTTGCAATTTACCAGTTCCTGTAGGTTTTTCTTATATTCTGTGCTTGTTACCCAGCTTATGTCTGTGTTATTTGTTCCCTTTCCCTAGATGTCTGACTTTATGTCTCAGCATGAACCTCCTCTTTGTGCATGCAGCCCAATTTCCTAATATCTCCCAGTTAATTTACAGTTTGAGTCAATCCTCTAGTGTGCCTGTGCCCCTCTGATTTTGCTGCCAGAAAATTTGATCCAATTTAACTTTACACACTCGCTAGATTGTTACTTAAAATATTACACTAACATATATAATCCTTCTCTCAGGTGCCACAGCAGCAGCAAGGGCCAGCTTTAATCTGCCAGGGGTTCTTTTCTAAAATAAATTAAACTATGAGTTGAGTCTAGATCCAGCTCTATACACCAATTTCTGACTTTGGGAAATTAATTATATCTTCCATGGTTTCCTCTGCAAGCAGTTTCTCTCTGCTCCCAAAACTCAACTCCTCTGGGTTCATGGAACACAAATATTTTTTATTTGGGGGGGGAGGGGAGGGAGGGAGGGGAAGAGTCAAAAGGTCCGTGAAAACTCAAAATCTATGTTTGCATCTAAGAAACTGGGCAGCACAAGTCAATTCATCAGGAGTTTAGTCAACTCCCCAGTCCTAACTAGTAAAAGTCCAACTTGTGATCCAGAACTCTGTTTCAGTACAAACCCCACCAAACTAAAACCCCACTCACAAATCATGTTGGTCTCAATGGTAGCTAAGGGCATGCAGGGGTGGCGTTCCTCTTCTGATTTGGTCATGCCACAGACAATTGTTATACAAGGCTCTGGTATGACATACAGCAGACAAGTCCAGATCTGCTTCTAGCTGGTAGGCAAGGCCGCTGTGACATGAGCTCAGCTTTGCCACAGCCACTAGTCCATTTGGCCCTTGTTGCGGAGTCAGCTCTGTTCTGGCATTGGTTCAGAAGGGTGAGGATGTAACCAATTTCTTTAGTGAATTAAGCTTAGCTTGCATGCTTTGTTTTATTTTCTTAGTAATTTGTTTTGTTCTGTTTGCTACTCTTTGACCACTTAAAATCCACCTTTTGCAGTTAAAAACATATTTCTTGTTTATAATATAACCTAGCCTAACAAGATCAGGTAAAAAGCTGGCAGAAAAAGCTTGCATCAGGTGGCAACCAAGCCACCATAAACAGCTCCTTGCCCCTAGGTCTTCCAGTCTTAGGACCCATACATGTATAGTGTACTACCCCCACCACCAAAGAAAGGAAGGATAAATGTGGCCTAGTATATGCTGTGTCAGAAAATAGTGAGATTTTTACAGAGAACTCCTTTTATCCTACATATCTACATATCCTATGGACTATAGCCAGAGATTATGCCACACTCTCACAAAAAAAACCTCAGGAATCACCTTATCAGCATTCTATACAAACAGAAAAAAATCAAGGAGGAACTCTCAACATTAGAAACTATCATAAAAAACTAAGCATCCACACACACTTCATCTTTTCCAGACTTTACTACAATTCAGCAAACCACCTACAAGGATCACTTCATCTCCCTGAAGAAGAAAAGGACAATAAACTGTCCAAACTGCTACATACCTCAGGATCTCTCATTCCAGATACTTTCAATTCACCCACAACATTGTCAACCTATCTAACCACTCTTTCAGCCCACCAGAGGAATTTGTCCTATCTCAAGGACTCTCCTTTTGCCCCACTATCCCTACAAATATGATTAAGTTCTATGGAGATCTGGAATCCTATTTTTGCCGCCTCTGCCTGAAGGAATATTTCCAACACACCAATGTACAACACACTGACCTTGCTGCTCCCCCCCACCCCACACATCCCACAGGCAGAAGGCTCCTATATGGACCCCTACTAACGGTCACAGTGAGACCTTTAATTTCTACATCGACTGCTTCCGCAAACATGCTCGAGCTGACATTGTCAGCAAACAACATATAACATATAACCTGAGTCATGCAGAACGCAATGCTATACATAGCCTCAAAAACAATCCTAACATCATAACCAAAAGGCTGACAAAAGGGGTGCTGTAGTCATCATGAACAGAACAGATTATGAACAGAAGGCAACCAGACAACTCATCAACACCAGATTCTACAAGCCTCTGTTCTGTGATCCCACTAAAGAATACCAAAAAACCCTGAAACAACTGCTCATGAATCTCCCTGATGCTGCTCAGGCCCAAATTCACACTAACACAGCCCCCTAATCCCTGACCAGGAGTTTTCTATCTGCTATCCAAGATACACAAACCTGGAAATCCCAGACGACACATCATCTCAAGCATTGGCACACTTACAACAGGATTATCTGGCTATATCAACTCCCTCCTCAGACGCTATGCTACCAGCACTACTAGCTACCTCCACGACACCACTGACTTCCTGAGGAAACTTCAAAACATCAGTAATCTACTTGAAAATACCATCCTGGCCACCATGGATGTAGATGTCCTTTACATCAACATTCCACATGAATACGGATTACAGGCCATCAGGAACACCATCCCTGATGACAGCATTGCACACCTGATTACAGAACTCTGCAACTTTGTCCTCACCCACAACTACTTCCGATTTGGAGACAATTTGTATCTTCAAGTCAGCAGCACTGCCATGGGCACCCACATCGCACCACAATATGCCAACATCTTTATGGCTGACCTTGAACAACATTTCTCAGCTCTCGCCCCCTAACCTCCTTACTCTACTTATGCTACATAGATGACATGTTCATCATATGGACCCACAGAAAAGAGACTCCTGATGAATTTCACAAGTATTTGAACAACTTCCACCCCACCATCAACCTCAGTCTGGACCAGTCCATATGAGAAATCCACTTCCTTGACACCATAGTACAATTAAATGATGGACAAATTTCTACCGCCCTATACTGGAAACCTACTGACCGCTACACTTACCTTCATGACTCTAGCTTCCACCCCAGACACATTTCTCAATCTATTGTATACAGCCAAGCTCTAAGATGCAACTAGATTTGCTCCGATCCCACAGACAGAGACAAATACCTACAGGATCTATATAGAGCATTCCTAAAACTGAAATACCCACCTGGAGAAGTACAAAAACAGACTGACTGGACCAAAAAAGTACCCAGACATGAATTACTTCAAGACCACCCAAAAACAACAGAAATTCCACTTGTCCTTACCTACAGCCCACAACTTAAACCCTTCCAATGCATTATCCACATTCTACAACCTATCTTGGAAATGATCCCTCACTCTCAGAGGCCTTGGGGGAGAGACCTATTCTCTCTTACAGACAATCCCCCTACCTGAAACAAATTATTTCCGGTAACCGTGCCACACAGCTACATCATAAGCATACAGGAACCCAGCCCTGCAATCAGTCCCGGTGCCAACTCTGCCCACATACCTATGCAAGTGAATTCATCACTGGAGTCAACCACATATGCCACCAAATCAGAGGCTCATTAACTACAGATCCAGTAATGTGACCTATGCCATCAAATGCCAGCAATGCCCCACTACAATATATATCGGACAAAACTGGACAGTCCTTATGGGAAAGAATCAATAGACACAAATCAGATATCCCTAAAGGGAACATACAGAAACCTGTTGGTGAACACTTTAATCTGTCTGTCACTCATTAATAGATCTTCAAGGTGCTGTTTTGTTACAGACCAGTTCCACAAGCCAAAAACACAGGGAAGGGTTGAAACTACAATTCATTCACAAGTTTAATTCTCATGTCAATGGTCTGAATCGAGATACCAGATGGCTGGGACATTATAAACCAAGCAAACAATGAAGGTGCCAATGGTTCTTTGTCTGTGTAGAATCTGGTGTTAGTACTCTTCCTCTCTAATTGCTAACTAATGGTTCTTATCTGCTTCTTTTAACTATCCAGTCTTTAGGTGCTTATAGACTATCAATTTTACCTGTTACATACTGTTAGGATTTCCCTTTGATATTTATAGACCCACTGCCACATTTCCCCTCCTCTCCCCTCCATTTTTCCCCCTCTCCCCCACCCCCCTTATTTATTTTAGGTTCTGGACATCCAACACTCTGGTCATCTGAAGAAGTGGGCTATGCCCACAAAAGCTCATGATACCATCTACATGTTTTGTTAGTCTTTAAAGTGCTACCAGACTATTTGTTGTTTTTTTAAGTTTATCCTGTACAGACTAACTCAGCTACTTCTCTGATCCTTTTATCCTGTAATATAAAAATAACCTATAACAGGTTGGCAGATTTTAGGATCCTCCATAGAGATCCACGGTCTGCGCCCCTGAATATTCCATTATCAGCTGCTTCCATTCTACTTGAAAAGTGCAGTGTACATTACTGCTGAGCATTACCTGTACAAAGAGTCAGTTATCACCTACCAGGATATAATACCCATTAGAGACTCTTACGGAAGCAATAGGGAAACTGGGGTCTGAGGGGAAAGAAGTCCAAAAGGGTAAAACATTTGGTAAAACTGTGGAACAAAATTTAGGCTGAAATTATTATTCAAGTTACCAACCAAGCCTAAGTGTGGCATTGGTCAGTATGAGTAAATCCTGACCCCTTGAAGTCAATGGAAATTCTGGCATTGACTTTACTGGAGCCAGGATTTCACACTATATATTGTGTTTATACTCTGTTCAATGTAAGATGAAGACTACATCAGATCACAGAGAGCTTACATCTGATTTAAAGGATGTGCACTAAAAATGTACATAGGATCAGTCATCTGATCCTGAAACCATACACAAGTTATTCAAATAAAGGACCAGTTTTGCCATTAAACACAGATTTGTTAAAGGTAACAGCCTCAATAAGCTCTTCCATTTATAAATTATTCCAGAGAACAATCTTGTTTTTCAACAAAGAGTAACAGAATAATATTGCACTCTGTCCACATGAGAGAAGAGGGAATTGCACTAAGTGACAGCTGAACTGTTGTTCTACATTGAGATTCACAAAGGGAAGAGGAAGACGATTCCAGTTTATTAAAGAAAACCAAATTACATTCTACAACTGGCCAGATGGACAACAAAGCAAACCCTGATTGGCCAATGAAAATCCTATCACTTGGCCTTGCCAAAATGCCTGTCATTCAGAATACACTTGAAGCATTCATTATGCTAATGTGTATAAATGGATGAAGGGATACATCCCTAATGCATTTCTTTTTGCAGACAGGTGTGACAATGGGAAACCTGATCAAGCGAGTGGTGTGGTTTTAGAGGACAATTTTCTGAAGAGAAAAGCATTAAGATGGGCAAGAGGGTAATTTGAGAGGTAATTTGATTTTGTGAACTCCATATGACTTTTGAGACTCCACATGCAATTCTGATGAGTAGACCCAGCTAGACAGGGAAAATAGGAAGTCAGACTTGGAGCCTCCTACATGTTTTTGTCCCTTTGTCCTTTCCTCTTGCAAACTCAAGACGCATTTAATCAGGGAGGGGGAAAAGCTCTCACTGAAATGTAACATAATACCCAAAATAATGTTCCACTTTTGTCTTTGTGTTAACATTTGTCAGCCTTAATATGTCAACCACTTACATGCAGCAGACACGAGAGAGCTCTATGGGTAGAATCAATTTTCCCATTTCTTTCTGAAACATGAAATATTTCTAAAACATTATTTTATTCTCATGAAGTTAGAGGAGGTTTCATTTTGGGGAAAGATGTATGGAATAAAGCTGAAGATTACAACCTACATGGAAAAAGAAGCATGACTGAAAAATGTAATGCAAGGAATGAGAGTAATGTAACTATGCAGGTTAGTGCATTTGTAACCCACACATCTACTGAGTGTAGTTAACTGTTCCATGTAGTAGCACTTAGGAGAGAGAGTCAGAGAGAAGTAAGCCAGGTGGTTTTATAGCTCAAGGCTCATGCACTAAGCTCCAGAGGTGGTTCTGCCTGCAGGACCTCTGGAGCTTAGGGTACATCTAGACTGCGTTGTTCTTTAGGATTACTGGAAGTATCCTGAAATAGCAATGCCACATCATTAAAGGAACCCACTATTTCCTGAAATAGCTTCTTCTCATTCACTCATTCTTCTCTCTCTGTAAGTGGTCTAAGTGCCACTACATGGGACAGTGAACCATATCCAATAGGTGTGTGGGTTACACGTTCAATAACCAAATAGAGAAAAGATTGAATATAGACTGGAGAAGGAAAGGAATTAGTTCTTCAAAGTCAACCAAGAATGTCTCTCTAGTGCAATTAAGATACAAGTGACAAGGATAGTCTCCCCGAATAAGCCTTTGACAAGATGACAGCATTGTTTAGTCTATATGTTTTGTTAGTCTATAAAGTGCTACCAGTCCAATTTTTGTTTTTTAAGTTTATCCTGTATAGACTAACTTGGCTCCCCCCGAAGCTTGTTTAATTATATTTGTTAGCACCTAATGTCTCTGTGGATATATTTTCTTAACTGTAATTACTAAATAAAGTGTCCATCTAAAATACAAGCTGACAAGACAATAGAATAGCAACTTGTAAATCAATGAATCCATGAAAACTACATTGTTCTTTAACATTTAAATTCCTTTTTTAAAGTGGTAAAACTGTTACCTAAACCTAGGGGCAAGATATGGACTTTAAATGTCACACATACAGTACAATATCTATTCACGAAGACCTTTATCCAGCAAAGGATACTTAAACATCAGTTTAACTTTAAATACATAAATAGTCATGCAGATCCCCAAGGAACTATTCATATGATTATAGCTTAAACACTTGCCTAAGTGATTTGCTGTATTGTGGCATACAACAATATCCACATTGCATCAGAATTCACAATGGGTTTTTTTAACTTATTTTTTAAGTTTCCTTGCCATTTCAACATTTAATACCACTTCCCAGGAACTGAGCCCCCAAAATGGAGGGCTTTCTTGCAGAGCCCTGCAATTTCGCCATAAAAAACAGTAATTTGGTTCCCAAAGACACATTTCCCTCTCCACAGGTCTCACAGCCTTCCAGACTTCCCCCTACAGACCTGAAAACCCCAAACACATCTCCACCATCAGTAATTCTAGCAGTCCTCAGAGCCACTTAATAGGCTCATTGCAATTATGCACATTCTGGGAAAGACTATAGCAAGGGCTGAAAAATAAATAGTGAATCCCTTTTCAAATCTATCCACATTTTCTCGCCACTAATTTTATATGCTACTTGGTGAGCGCTGATAAAAGGTTATTTTCTGTGTGCTGGGCTAAACATTGCTCCATAAAACAATGACTCCTTCCTAAATGAACATCTAATGTTTAAAGAATGTCCTTGTTAGGGAAATTGCCATTCTCTATCAATAGGACTACGCACTTAAGAGGTTACTACTTTATCATTAGTCAGAATATCTAGAGGCTCTACCCTTTAATTTAATGTATAAATTGATTCTACTCTGTCTTTCCACACAACTAATGAGCATATTTGGTTCTTTCTCAGTAAAAGCTAATAATTAAATTAAGAAGGTTAACAAGGTTTAAATAAAGATAAGAGGGACATTTTGTCAGACTAGAATGCAGCAGTGGTGCTGCACCTATTTGCAGAAAACTCTGGAAGCAGCTTGTTGCATTGTTTTTTATATGAGCATTACTAGGTAACCAATCCAGGTAAATATTATTGCCAATAAACGTGTTGTGAAGTCACACTCAAGTATCTGCTACTCAACATGCAGGCTGAGACTGTGGATTTGGGGAAAACAATCTCACCCTGACCAGGTGCACAGGAGAACTGTTTCCCCAGTGAACCTCTCTGCCCTGAAGACCAATATGAGGCAGAACAGGGCTAAGGGCCCCACGTCGTTGCCTTCCTGTGTCTTATGGAACAGGATGCACCTTCAGGGCCATGCAGAGGGAGCAGTCCCCACATTAACTGAGCTCAGAGACAGACCTTTACATGGAATATATTAATGGGGGGAACCCAGGGAAGTCTCCTTCCATGCTACTTTCCCTCCTTGTTTCCCCCCACTCATTCAATCCATTAGACTCCCAGGACTGCACTTACCAGTGGCAAGTATAAGAAGTTCTTTAAATGTCATTAAAAATGTCATTAGAAAAAAAAACTTCATTTGAGTGCACTGTCCATTTGGTTGGCATATGAAGAGAAAGAGTGGAAAGTTTAGACAATGTCTCCCTGGGAAAAAGTCTCAGAGGGATAACTGTGTTAGTCTGTAACTTTAGAAACAATGAACAGTCCTGTGGCACCTTAAAGACTAACAACAGGATATAGATTTATGAGCTTTCATGGGTAAGACCTGCTTCATTAGATGTGTTAGAGTGGAAAAGTAAGCAAACTAAAGGAAAGCAACTGTAAGAGTCATTACTTTTATCTCTTTCGGTGAATTAAAAAGTGAGTACTAGACACTCGAATGTGGACCATACTGATAACCAATGAAAACTGTAATTACCCCATAGTTTGACTTTTTGTATACATGATGGAACTCACTTTGATTCAATATTTCTTAATTAAAAACAAAGATATGTACATTAACAAAAAGTGATCATAAGATAGAGGAGTATCTGCATGCATTGTAAAAGAGGCAAGGAAGAATTTCCTTTTTATATTTTAGCACTCTGTTTTCTACACATAAACCATTTATAATACCCAAAAATTTCATTTGAAGAAAGAAAGAACTGTATAGTAATGAACCTCTGGATTTTGTTCCCCTTTATTTCAGAAATAAATAATTACTGTAGCCTTTTTCTTATTTACCCACAATAGGAAAAGTTAGTTGAATATATAAAGGCTTAAATTGTACATTTCATTAACAGAAAGATACCTGAAGTATATGCATGCAAAAATAGCATTATTTTCTCAGATAACTTTCTGTTAAAAAATGTACAATAGAAAGATATCTGAGGAAAGATATGCATGCAAAAATAGCATTAATCAACATTGCAACTTCGAGGTTACTTTAAACAAGAATGAATGTCATTTCTTTTGGATTGCATATGATGAAAATAATGTAAGTCCACTAACTATAAAAATTAATTTTGGGGGTTGGAACAGATCCCATATGAAGAGAGATTAAAAAGACTGGGACTTTTCAGCTTAGAAAAGAGGGGACTAAGGAGGGATATGATAGAGGTCTATAAAATCATGACTGGTGTGGAAAAACTGAATAGGAAGTAATAAGTAAAAGCAAATAAGTTATTTACTTGTTCCCATAACATAACAACTACGGGTCACCAAATTAAATTAATGTGTAGCAGGTTTAAAACAAACAAAAGGAAGTTTTTCTTCACACAGCACACGGTTGGCCTGTGGAACTCCTTGACAAAGGAGGTTGTGAAGAGCAGGACTTTAACATGGTTCAAGAAAGAACTAGATAAATTGATGGAAGTTATGTCCATCAATGGCTATTAGCCAGCATGGGAAGGAATAGTGTCTCTAGCCTCTGTCAGAGTCTGGGAATAGGTGATGGGAGATGGATTGCTTGAAGATTCCCTGTTCTGCTCACTCCCTCTGGGGCATCTATTAGCTATTGTCAGAAGACAGGATATTGAGCTAGATGGACCTCTGGTCTGACCCAGTATGTCCTTTCTTTTGTTCTTCAGTACAATATATTTTAAAATTCAAGGATTTATGTTAAAAAGAGCTCTGAGAGCTAAGTCGTCAGTGGACTTCTGTCCTAGGATTTACCTGGGTCTTTGTTTCTGAATTTGGCTCTGTCTTCCAGGTGTACATTTTTGCCAAATCCGTTTTCCTCAAACTTGTTCTCCCCCTAAGCACCAGGCTCAAATATGAGTTAGTAAATATGACATTGTGAATGTAAATCTGGATCGAATGTCACAATGTATAACTGTTTGTGTAAACCAGGGCTATTCAACTTTGAAGGCCCTGGGGTCCACAATGATAATCACAGCACATCTCGAAGGTGGCAACTTCAGTGTGGTTGCATATACATGCAAATATATGCAAATAGCTTTTCACACTGGTGGGCATGAATACAAAGCACTTCCCCACAATGCCCCAGAGCTCCTGGCTCCTCCTCCTTGGGGGCTAGAAATGCCGATACCCTGTACCCGTCTGTTCCAGCCAGCCCATCCACTTGTGTCTTTCAATACTCACCCCACCTTGGAGACGCTTCGCTGTTTTGGAGCATGTTCCTAGTGGAGGCCATGTTCAAAGGATCCCACCTGTGGGCCGCTTGTTGAGCCCCATGTAAACCCAGACCACACTGTGGGCCACAAACAAATGGGCCATGGGCCACATGCGGCCCACAGGCCGCATGTTAATTAGCACTGGTGTAAACTTTCAATTGCCAAAATAGCCAAGAACCGACAACTGCCAAAACACCAGAATGAGCTAGAACAGACATTTGGAGGTGCAGCAGTTTTTGAAGATGAAGTAATACAACTTAATGTTTGTTGGTGCAATTTATGCCTACAATACATTTTTTTACTCACAAAAAATTGCAGGTGCATATCTGAGTTCTAGTAATACTTATTACCTGATTTGCAAACCATGACACCAACTAGTGAATTCCATTGAATTCAGCTCACTCTCCCTTTTTAAAGGTATTATTTTCACCTCCAAAAGTGTCATCCACATTTCTGTTCTTCCCCTAAGTTGCAGGCTGACATCTGAATTTGTAATCACTGCATTATAACCAGAAGTCTGTGGATTAGCTCAGAGGCATCTTCAGATTTCTAGCACATTATGTTCCTGTAGATCTGACAGTTCAACATCTGGCCCCCTCAAACCAATCAACTCATGGTTATGTTATGTAAAATACAGCATGCCAAGATTAAATCATATACTTTTCAGATCTATGCAGTATTGTTCCATCTAGTCCACTGAGATGCCACATTTTCAGGATGCCAGAGTTTCTTTTCAGTGATCTGTTGGATGGATGTAGCACATTATAATTTTTCCCTTGGGGGATATTTTTGGGATCCTGATTGGGATAACAGGAGTAACCAAACCCCGAAGTGATAAGCATAGCACCAACAACATAATGGTATTTCTCATAGTAGGTATCATCCCCAATGGTAGCTCAGATGATGATAATGATGATAAATAATGTAATTATACCTTATACTTGCCTAGTAGCCAGCCATGCCTCAGCAATCAGTTTCCAAACTTAACTGCTAGCCCTTACCTTCTGAGAATGGGAGAGTCATTGCATGGGTACTCTGTGACTATATCTGTGCCATTATTTTGCGTGTTTATTGAACTGAAATCTTTTTCTGTTGCTGATGCCCACTACCACATTCACAGAGAATGCCCAATGAGCAAATATGAGTATTGTCAATAGCTGTTTGGTCAGGTAGGACATGATGGTTTGAGATATTGCTTGTCTTGGGATGATCCATGAAAATGCTAACCATACTTGTGGTCTTGTGCTGAGGCAATCAAAGTATTGATCGCTCTGTATTCTCTTAGGGTATGTCTACACTACAGTGTTATTTCGAAATATCTTATTTCGAAATAGTTATTTTGAAATAACGCGTCTACACACAAAATGCATTTCGAAATATCATTTTGTTATTTCGAAATAGCACGTCCACACTGAGTGGACTCTGAATCGCATTTAAGGCTGGCCAGAACCAGTTCCGGCAGGGCACCAGGTCAGGACTTAGCCTCAGGCAGCAGCCCCACACAGTATCTGAGGTCTGTGCTTAAAGAGACTCCCCCCGACAGCCAGTTCTCGGGTTTCCCTGCTTGCTTGTCTACCTCAATGACGGACAGCAAAGCATTTTGTCTCGGCGTGCTCTGGTTGCCCTCACTCGGGACACCACAGCACTCTGCAACATGGAGCCAGAGCTGTCCCTGGGCACTCTGGTGCTTCTCGTGGACACGTTGCTGCGAGCCTGGCTGCACTTTCTGCAGGCTGCCATCTGGGAGGTCCGTCGGGGGGCTGTCAGTATCCAGGAGGCTCTGCAGGAGAGCTTCCACCTTGAGGAGCACTAAGAGTCTCCCTAGTCTGCCCCACTGGGGGCTTGAGCCTCATTCCTCCCTCACGTCCTTCTACTTACCCTTCCCAACCCCCCTTCCTGATGTCAAATAAAATACACGTATTTTCATGAACACAAACTCTCTTTATTTAACAAAACTGGGGGGGGAGGGAATGAAACTCTGGTGAGACTGGGGAAAGGAGCCGGGAGAGGGGAGAAGAGAGGGTGGGAGAGGAGAGGGGGAAACCTGGGAGGAAGGAGCTGGAAGGGGGAATCAAGGGGAAGAAGGGGGAGGAGAAGCTCAGGGCTCAGGGTTGGGGGTCTCGCTGGACCAACTTGATTGTCATGCAAACCTGCTCCTGGGTTCGCATGTGGCCTTTGGTGGCCAGGCTGGCAGCTATCCTGCCATAGACGGCCACGTTCCTCCATCTAGTGTAGAGATCATGGACGTTGGGGGCATCCCCCCCAAACCTGAATAAGGTCCATGATCTCCACCCTGGACGAGGAAGGCGCCCACCTTCTCCGGGCCCTAGCAGGCTCCTGGGAGCTGGCAGACTGCTCCTGGGGAGCAGAGGAAGGCTGGCTGCTAGTGGCTTGCTGGCTCATGTTTTGGGGCCACTGGGTCAGGGTCAGGGGCAGTGACTGCTGGCTCTGGGCTGGCAGGCTTGGAGCTGGCACAGGCACTGTGGCCAGAGTCTACCCCTTTAAGGGCTCCGGGGAGGGAGAGAAGTGTTCTTGGTTGAGGCTGGAATGGCCACTAAGGCTCCCTGGGAAGGCTAGAGGTCCCCTATTTCAAAATAAGTGTCTACACAGCACTTATTTCAAAATAGCTATTTCAAATTTGGCATTATTCCTCATAGAATGAGGTTTACCAAATTTGAAATAAGCGCTCCACTATTTCAAATTTATTTCTAAATAGCGGTTTGGCTGTGTAGATGCTAGGAAAGTTATTTTGAAATAAGGGCTGTTATTTCGAAATAACTTTGCTGTGTAGACATACCCTTAGGGATATATAATGCACCTAAGTGGGCAGGACATGGAAACCATGGCTTCTCTACCATCACCCTTCTTACACTATGTGGTCAAATGAGCCACTATGTAGTCAAATTTGGGAGAGAAGTAATCTGAACCCCACAAAGGGGTGTAGAAGGGAAGGGGTGCAGTGGGAGCAGTGGGTGTCCACTGTATTTTCTTCCTTTTTCTAATCTCCAAATTTATCTCCATTTATTTCTGGAAATAAATTAGCTATGTTATCAGTAAAATATTGGTGATGTTTTAATATTTCTATAATTAGCAAAGCTGCAATATTGAAAAGTCCAGCCACATTGCATGGTAACCTCTATAAGGCTCTTATGTTTGCTAAGAATTCAATTAGTCTTCTAATAGCATAGATCAGAATTAAATCATTTGTTATTCATGTGGATTTCACATTTCCATAAAAGTTCCAAAGCATTTTATCATTAGTTAATGGGCACTTAAAATGAAGGTAACATTTAGGTCAATCCTTCTCTAGATCATTCTTCATTTCATTCACATACTGCATGAGTGGTGTTGCCATGATCAATATATGCTAGCTACTATATTACAGATGTCATCGTTTAACTTAGAATTCAGCTCATTTTAAGATCTTCAAGTGATTTAGCTCTTGTGTACCAGAACAGTAGCTAACCACAGTACAAGTTCATTTTAATTGTCTGTCTAATAAGGGAATAAGAAAAACTAAAAACTTTCTTAAACAAAATATTAATAAAGTTGAAAGAGGAGAAATAAAATGTCAGGACTGGAATAATTTTATAGTAGCAAAGTACAAACCACTCTTCTAAAGTTGAATAGTGGCATTAACATTATCACAAATGATTAACCTGTATTGCTGAGTAGTTTCCAATGATTCACCAGCCATTTTTAATAACCACCAATATCAGAAAATGGAGAGGGGAAAAGATCACCATTTTGTTTAATATAAAAGTTTTTCAATAAACATTTTCTAGCAAGTTCTGCCCAACATAAATGTAGTTCATCTAATGAATTATGGTATCATTTAAATTTATCATTGTCTGTTTCAGTTTCAGAATAGTGTATTTCAGGATGCTCATGAGATACATAAATATTTTATGTTAAGCATGTATTTCTCTGAATTAAATACATAAACTACAAAAACTCCTGGGTAGAATGAATTTCACATAAATGATCATGTCTCAGAATATTAACGCATATGTTGGATGACTTCAATATTACTAGACCAAGGTTCATCTGATAAGACTACATGGAATAAGTATGGTTCATGCTGGCTTGTTGTCAAAACCCAACACATGAAATTGTATTCAACTGGGAAACTAGTTTTTCCCATTCTCAAACTGATAATCTGCTGGAGACAAATGTAGAGCATGATGGGGTTTTTTAAAAATAGATGCAAGTGCACACAGGTTAAATTTAACTAGCTAAGGGATACTAAAAAATAATGTGTGGTTTCATTCCACATTTTCACATATTATTATTAACCAATTAATTCATTAAAAATATAAAGGGATATCTTAAAGCAAATTAAGTAAGCAACATTTGAAATCAATGTTTTTTGTATGTATGTGTGAGAGAGAGGATTTATATAGCTATATACCCATGAACAAAATATTTTAATACGCCTGATGTGGCCACATAGATTAGTGGCGGTCAAGATACAGAAAGTCCTGCAAATACAAACTAAATTTTAAAGCTGATTTTCCAAGGAATTAGGTTCTAGGATAAAATAGACAAAGAATGATTGAGCAATTAGGGGGGAAATTCATATCTACTGTATTTCCACTGAACTCAGTTGAATTACAATGGGTCAGGGTCTATCCTAGTATGTCGACAAACTCACATAATATCATAACCCACATAATCTGAAAGGAGAAATTGCTAATAATCCATGACTCTGGAAGTGTGACAGCACAGACAGCACAAAATAATCCAAAAATCTAACTGGAGACAGAATTCAACTGAGTATGGTTGGTAATCATGTGAAATAATGCATTATGTCAACAAATCCTAACACCCCAAAATAAGCATTTGGGTCTGGCATCAAATTGGGACTGAAGCAACAGGCTTTTTGTGTGTGTGTGTGATATACCCAATCCAATCTCTCAATCGATTAAAAAAATAAAACTCAAAAGGGTTGACAGAGACAAGCAAGAAATGGTCAGAGAGATTAGAACAGAATCAATCACGGGACATATCTCTAAGCTAGAAGGTATACTCCAGCAGACACACCAATACTCCAAGATATATTAGTAGATAAGAGAATATACCCAGCTCCTCCATTCCTAAAATGTTTCCAGCATTAGGAACTATGGTAACATACATTGCTTTTTGACATTTTTAATAATATATAAAATCTCAGAAAGTACTGTACAAAGTCTATCTTTTATTGTGTGCACAGAGGTTTGTGGAAGCTAGTGTGCGTCTAACAAGGGATTGCAAAGGTCAATGAAAGGACTTCAAACAATGTTGGTTTTATATTTTTGCTTTTTCTGCTGACTTTTTGCCATTGTCTAATATCTTAATGATATTGCATAAGTAGCTGTTTTCAATTTATCACTTAGGTTAACTATGCAATTATTCAGATATCATGCTTAAAACATTTCATTCTTCCCAACTTCCCATTAATATTTGAAAGACAAAATATAAATATTGATTTTTGTAAATAATGCTGTGAACAGCCACATTACTTTTATTTGAGAGCATTTTTAGCTATTTCATCTCAGATTAATACGTGTTTCATATTCATTGTGATGTAGTCACCCTGACTCTGATTCAGCATTTCTTGTAAGCACCTGCTGAATTTTATTGGGTGCTGAAGATATCTCTGTTGAGCAAAGCATTTAAAGCATGTTTTTATATCCCATTGCCATTTGCTGAATAGTGAGGAACTTAAGCAAGTACTTAAGTGCTTTGCTGAATTGGGGTCCCTTTCACCAACTGTTGTTTTTGCCTATGACTCTATGTTTCTAAGGATTCAATTTGTGGGAGGTTCAGTGTCATAGATATACAAAAAACAAAAAATACTACACATCTACCTCTGGGTGCTATGAATTCAGGATGTGGCACCTATAAAGTATTTGAATAACCTGTTAAAATGTAAATATCTATTTGATAATTTTGATAAGTGAACTTTCCTTCATTTCTAATGGAGTTAACACCATTCAAACTTGCTGTCAGAAGTGCAGATTGCTATTTTGGAGTTTAGCAAGGTTTGTGATAATTGAGGAACAAACAGAAATCATAGTATTAGAATTGGGGGTGAGATGGGAAAGCAAAAACTCCCCGTCGACCTTTGAAATTAGGAATTAGAGAAACTGTCAGACGATCAATGTAACCAGGATTAACATTAGCAAACAATTGTTTTGAGTTGCCATTTCCTTCCCTGATGACATTGAAACATTAATTAAGTTTAGCAGTTGACTGGCATTTTCTGTACAAGCTGATGTCATTATACTAGCCTTCTCGATGAGCATCAAGGCCTAGCTCTTAAAAAGATGTTCTAACCACTGCAGCTTCAGTTCATAAAAAAAGAGTCAGTCTCAGAAAAAATAGCTGAGTGTTCATATCATGAAAAAGCGTGGTGCTTGTAAAAAGTTGTCAAAAATGGGCAAAAAATGAATAAGCAAGGAATTGAACTAAATCACTGAGTCAAGTTTCTTCCCAGCAATGAAAAATAATGAATCCATTCATTCAATCAAGTTCCAGAAATAAAAGATATAAGAAAGTGATCTGATACTTCAGGATTCAAAACTGCTACATCAGAACCTGGAATGACCCAATTTACTTTTGTCCTAAACATCTTGCCTGAGGTTAAAACTTTCAGTGAAGCCATCATTTATCAAGCAGAATTCATTGGTTATATAACACTCACGCATTTTTTCAGGGCCAGATTCAGTTCTGATGTACACAGCTGAAATGTACACATCAGATATCTGATGTCCACTGGTTTTAATGGCATCTGCATACATCAAGACAGTATTTGGCCCATAATCTTCAAAGCATTTTACAAACATTAACTAATGAATCTTTACAGTATTGCTCTGATATAATATGTAATATTGACTATTTAAAGGATCACTTTGTACTGTCTGGTCTATATGCTCCCAGGCATGCACTCTAGACTGTTTTTATATCTTCACTTTTTAAGATATGCAAACTTTAGAAAATGAGTCTGTGTTTCTGCTAAGAGAATTATTTGTTTCTTATTCTGTAGACTTAAATTGGATTTAATCATCAACACTTCATATATAACACATCCCTTACCTCCTCCCCCCACCACACACATGCTCTAAATTTAATTAAAATAACTGAAATGAAACTAGAGATAATTTGTTTTTTAAATAGACTGCCACATGCTCCATTTACATAAAACCCATTAGTTTGCATTAAATACAAATTAGCCACTGATATGAATTAAATCACGTATAAATAGTTCAGAATGGCCTCAAAACCACGCATTTTAATTAATATAACAGTTAACCAGATTTATTTGTAAGGTAATCAAGACTCTCTCTCATTCTTCAGCACAATAGGCCAAACAATGAATGGCTGTCCTGCAACACTCCACAGTTTTAACTGCAAAACAAAGCCACAAGGGAAGGCGGGAGCATTGATTGGATTCAGTAACTTGCAAGAAAGCATATTGTTTAAAAACGATTCCTCAGCTGCCAATCCAGTAGGACTGTGAAAAAGATCTAAATTATTGTGAGAAGCTGAGGTTGCAGGAATTCTTTTAAACTCTGGTGACATGGGAGATTGTGAAGCACATAAAGGAGCCCTGAAACTTCTCTTCTCTTCTCTGTGTCTTCCAAAATGGAGAGCTCAGAATAAAACAGTGTAGGAAAGAAATGATACTAAAACCATCTCTTTCCCGTAAGTGTCATTGGCTGGTGAACGTAAGCTGGCAAGAATCAGGACTCCTGGATTTTTTTCCTGGTTCCATAACTTTGAGAAATTAATTTAATTTTTTCTGTGCCTCATTTTACCCACCTGCAGACTGGGTACATTACTTTCCTCACATGGGCCATCTGCACTAAATAAAGGCATCCATGTTTGTAAGATACTCGAATTAAATGGTTCTATAAAAGAGCAAAGTATTTTCTATTACTCTTAAGTGAAGTGAATACATTTAAAACATAATTTGGTTCATACCTGAGACAAATATCTGGCATAAGCTGCCTTACTATGCTGCCAATATTATATTGTTTCTAGGAGCTCTTCCATCCAAATAATTGATGATAACAAAGCACCCTGAAGCCCTAAGCTCTGCATGACAACACCTACCACTGTAGGTGGTAAGGCTGCCAAAACGGCATCAATTACTACAGGAAAAAATGATCTTGCAATGTGTTGAACCCTTCAATTCTGGTTCATTCACTGGAAGATGAAGTGGCTCAGCATCTTGCCCTCCCTAATCTGGATCCATAGTTTGGCTACTCTATATCAGTTAAGATACTAAAAGTGGTTTTAATTATGTATCACCTCATAAATATGATGGCAGATCTGAGAAAAAGGACTCTTTGGAAGGTAACACATAATTAACTCAAATCCCACTGGTGCCAGGGAATGAGGTAAAATCAAAAGCCACGAGGAAATTAGTCCAGTTGTACGAAACCTTTGGCAGTACAGACAGCAAATGAAGTGCTAGTAATGTAAAAATCCTATAACTGCTACAGGTTTTGAACACATAAGAACATCATTCCAGATGTTCCAAATGATTCACATATTTTGCAACAACCACCATAGCTATTGGGGATAATATACCTAGGTTGCTAATACCTTAATTCAGTGTATGGATTTAGTGAGATGCTGAATATCACCTGGAAGATGCTGAGCCATTTCACCTCCTAACTAATTCAGAATTGAATGGGGTCAGCACCCTTGCAAGATCAAGATCTTATCTGGGGCTCAAACTTGCTTGACCCAGCTCCCATTCAATTCAATTGTCATTGTTTTGAGAGGTGTAGGACCAAGCCCAATATGTAGCTACCATGATGAGTAACTTCAGTGCAGTAAATGATATTATTCAAAGTAATGAGCAAACTAGATATGAAATATATGCAGAATCTGGACCTCAGTTAAGAATAGTTTTTAGAAGTTTTACTAATACAAGAATTAAGATAAATCCTGCTCTTAATTTCTCCATTGTAATTAAGCAAATAGAATTCAACAAGCTTAGGATCAGGCCCCATATCTAAAATCTCTTCACTGTTATCAGAATTTATTATGGTATATCTGACCGCAGAATGTGGCCCAAAATTTCTGTAACACAGATCCAGTCTCTGTGGCAAACTTGGCATGGGTGCACATCCTGAGATATTCTATTATCTTCAGTGAGCAGAGCAGGACATGTTGTTATCCTATTCAATGATGTCATAAATATTCATATAGTATTACATCACAATATATATTACATTGTGTGGTATCTTTGTGGCTATTAGATATGACCCCACAGACTGAACAAGAATTGGTGCACCTTTTAAGGCATGGTACATTCAAATTATTATAAATGTGATGGCTCCAGAGCTCCCAAAATAACAACTGTAAAGCAATCTTGGTGAAACTAGGCTAAAAAATTCTACTTCCCTCCATTCTTCCACAAATAGGTAGTCCTATGGAGCAATACTGTCCTTCAAAAGAGTGGCAAAATCTTGATGTGGAGGGATTGGATGGACAGGGAAATTATCACTGTGCACAGCTAATTGACAATAATAAATTTAAGCCATCTGTAGATCTTCAGCAATAAGAAACATTGCAAGTTAAAGTATTTACTTGTGAATGTATTTGGACTGGATGAATTGGGATCTCCAAAAAAAATGGGGAGGGGGGATTCCTGGATTTACTCAGCGATTTAGAATTTTCTGGCCCCAAATCTCTGCCAAAGATTGATAATTGGAATAGAAATGTGGATATTCAACCATCACCAACCCAAAAGAACACAATTATATCTAATGTTAAAAAAGCAATTACAGACCTGACGCTTTGGCTTATTCACCAAAATATACTTTTTCAAATATCCTGTTCCCCACATAAGCCTCATAAAAACTAACTCCCTTGGCTTAGACAATACATGCCTCCCCATGCTGGGGGGCACAATCTAAAGGAGAGGACATGTCTCCTCTGGCCCCTCACCCTTCACTATCACAATTCTGCCTAGCCCTTGCAGGAGGAGGCTGCCATGGCCATCCCAGCTGCCAGGGAGAGGGGCCAAGTGAGCCAGAATCCCCACCCCCAACATGCTTAGCCCCTGTCTCCCTGGTAGCTGAGCCCAGCCAGGGGGCATTGCACTGCTACCTCTCAGCCAGGCTCTCTCTCCACCTGACTTTCAGGGAGAATGGTGAAAAAACATGCTGGGAAGGCCCAGGGAGAGATGGACAGAGCCCTTCTCCCTCTCTTTCCCCAGCAAGGCAATGGGGTGGGGGAAGAACTACTTGCCTCCATGTATGTTGCCTGTGTCACTTGGTGCTACATTAGGTCACAAGATTTGGGAATGTCCCTGTATTAAGAATTTCTGGTATGAGGTGAGTCAAAAGAGCCGTCTGATATTGGAAGCAAACATGATGTTTTCTCCTTGGACATATCCCTAACCCCTGGAGTTTGTCTGGGAACAAGGCAGCATAGTTCTAACCTGCAGTTTTTATTGCTAAAAATATTAATCCTGAAAAAAATGTAGAAATTGATCCCCATTAAATACTGATGACTGATGATATAGCTGACCTTACAGATAACAAATGACTGACACCACACAAAAAGGAAATACCTGAAAAATTCCAAGCAATTTAGTCTGACTTTTTAGTGGTGCATGATTAAAGTAGATCCTAAAGATTGATATCTCATTTCCCCACTGCTCTCTTTATCCTAAGCTTCTTTATTTACTCTGGGGTGTATGGGGTGTTCAGGGAGGGGTAGCACCTCTGGTGTAGGGGCATGTCGTGTCCTTTCAGGGCAGCTCGTCCACCTTTGGTCCCCACTTGTCACCCAGCTCTCACCTGTGGCTCCTAGCAGCTGTAGCATGCGCGCAGCGGCCACACCCCGGGCAACAGCTTCGACAGGCTGGCTAAACCAGGTTGAGATTAGCCGTCGGGTCATTGACCTTCGGTGAGATAGGGACTTGTCTATCCCGTGCATGTGAAGACAGACTCCGGCGGATTGAGCGGATGAGATCTAGAATAGGACCAACGGTCATAAAGGTGGTTTCTGCAAGCGATGTGGTATGCTAAGAGCACGGCAAAACACGAAAGATGCCCTGGTCAACCACTGCGCCCAGCCCATCTCCAACTGTCTCGACTTTAGTCCTGCCATTGGCGCAAGATGGAATCTGGGAAGAGAGAGTGAGGCTGATTATGCGCACCTCTCCCTCACTTTAATCCAATTCATGCGCTAGTCTTGACATCTGACATCCCCTAACTCCCGCAAACCTCAAAGTCCTGTGGCGACGGGGCGAGCGATGAAGCAGCAGGTGTGGATACACTGGGAGCTGTAGCCGGACCTGCACACAGGCGGCTCAGGTCTAATGGTCGCTCTTCTTGCTGGCCGAAGCAACAGCTGGATTCGGCGCCTACCTGAGTGACTGAGCAGCCCTCTTTAGGATTGCACTGCTCACCTCCGTAGCAAGAGGAAGGGGCTAGAAAAGGTGCCCTAAACATTGTTTGCTTCACAGAACCCTGGCCAGCTTACCGCGGCTGGAGGGGATCCCACTTCATGCGGTCGAACAATAAAACTTCAAACAAAACACAAGGTGACACCACTCACTATTGGCACATGGAATGTACGCACGCTTCAAGACAACCCCTCAGCAGATCGACCAGAAAGAAGAACAGCCCTGGTCGCTAGAGAGCTCACAAGATTTGACATCAATATTGCGGCCCTGTGTGAAACTCGTCTAGCCAACGAAGGTCAGCTCACAGAAATAGGAGGCGGTTATACATTCTTCTGGTGTGGACGCAGCAGTGACGAATGTCGTGAATCTGGAGTTGGCTTTGCGGTTAAGAATCATCTTGTCCGCAAACTTGCCAGTCTTCCCAAGGGTGTGAACGACTGACTCATGACACTGCATCTTCCACTACCAAGAGGAAAGCAAGCCACACTGATTAGCGCCTTACGTACCCACAATGACGAATCCGGATGAAGTAAAGGACAAGTTTTATGAAGATCTCGATGCCCTGCTCTCGTCCGTGAAGCACACCGACAGGCTGATTCTACTTGGCGATTTCAACGCGAGAGTAGGATCTGATCACTCTGCCGGGGAAAAAATGGAATCGGTAAATGTAACAGCAATGGCCTACTACTATTGAAGACATGTGCGGCTCATGATTTGATCATCACTAATACCATCTTCCGCCTGCCCACTCGCAAAAAGACGTCCTGGATGCACCCACACTCTAAGCACTGGCACCTCATTGATTATGTCATTGTGCGGAGGAAAGACAGACAGGATGTAAGGGTGACCAAGGCCATGCCGGGTGCTGACTGTTGGACTGACCACAGACTTATCTCCAAATTAAGCCTTCACATCAAGCTAAAGAGATGTCTGCAGGGAAACAAAGCTGTGATGAAAAAGATCAACATCAGTAAACTGAAGAACCCCAACACAGCAGCTTCACTGGCAGAAGATCTTGACAACCAACTTTCAGAGCTGCAATTAGAGGAAAATGCTGAGAAGGACTGGGAACGCTTCCGGGACATTGTGCACTCTTCCGCACTAAAGGTTCTTGGACCCTTACACAGGAAACAGCAGGACTGGTTTGATGAGAACGATGAAGAGATCAAGGTCCTACTTGCTGAAAAGCATCGCCTTCACCGTGCTCATCAGAACGACCCGTTGTCAACAGCTAAGAAAATGCCTTCAACAACATTCGCAGGACCGTACAGAGCAAGCTTCGCAAGATGCAGGACTCCTGGTTGAGTGCCAAAGCAGATGAAATCCAGAAGTTTGCTGACAGAAACGATGCCAAACGGTTCTACGAAGCCCTTAGATCTTTGTACGGACCTCAGCCCTCAGGGAGCTCCCCTCTACTGGACTCAGATGGTGTAACTCTCATTACTGAGAAGACTCTGATTCTACAGCGTTGGGCTGAGCACTTCCAATCCGTACTGAACCGACCATCCTCCATCAATAACGAGGCGATTGATAGAATGCCCCAGGCGGATATCAACCACAGCCTGGATGTCTCACCATCAGAGACTGAAACCTTACAGGCCATCAGCCAGTTGTCCAGTGGTAAGGCTCCAGGATCTGACACGATCCCAGTGGAAGTCTATAAGGGTGGTGGTGCAGTGCTTGTCGACAAACTCACTCAGCTGTTCCAGTCCTTCTGGAATCAAGGATCTATCCTCAGGAACTGAAAGACGTCCCATCATACACCTCTACAAGAGGAAAGGAAATCGACAAGTCTGCGATAATCATAGAGGAATATCACTGCTCTCCATCGCAGGCAAGATCCTTGCACGAGTGTTGTTGAATCGCCTGATTGACCACCTGGAACAGGGTCTATTACCCGAGACACAGTGCGGCTTCCGCAAAGAGCGTGGCACTGTGGATATGATCTTCGCAGCCCGACAGCTCCCAGAGAAGTGTCAAGAGCAGAATCGTGAACTGTACACCATCTTTGTGGATCTCACCAAGGCTTTTGACACTGTCAGTCACGAAGGTCTGTGGCGCATCATGTCAAAGTTTGGGTGCCCTGACAGATTCATCCTGATGGTACGCCAGTTCCACGACGGCATGACGGCTCGTGTTCTGGACGACGGAGAAGCTTCAGAGGCCTTTCCGTCACAAATGGCGTCAAGCAAGGGTGCGTGCTGGCACCGACCCTGTTTAGCATAATGTTTTCAGCCATGCTGTCACGCCTTTCAGAACAGTTCCTTGGGAGTTAGCCTGAGATACAGGACCGATGGGAAACTGTTCAACCTGCGAAGACTCCAGGCTGTCACCAAGATAAAGGAGACTGTGCTACGAGACCTCCTTTTTGCTGACGACTGCGCCCTGAATGCTGGATCAGAGCAGGAAATGCAAGCCAGCATGGACAAATTCGCAGCAGCATGCGACAACTTCGGCCTTCTCATCAACAAAGAAAACCAAAGTGATGCACCAGCCAGCTCCGAAAGCCCAACATCAAGAGCCCACCATCACAGTGAAGGGACAAAAGCTGCAAGCAGTGGACCAATTTACATACCTTGGCAGCACCCTCTCCCGCGCAGTGACAATTGACATCGAGGTCAACTGCAGAATCGCCAAGGCAAGCTCTGCATTTGGCAGACTGCTGACCAAAGTGTGGGACCGCCGTGGAATAAGCCTTGCTACAAAGCTTAAAGTCTATCGAGCAGTAGTGTTAACTACCTTGATGTATGCCAGTGAGACTTGGACTGTATACAGGAGGCACGCTAGGCAACTGAACCACTTCCACACGATTTGCCTCCGCAGACTTCTGAGGATCCGG
This sequence comes from Rafetus swinhoei, assembly GCA_019425775.1. Classification (NCBI taxonomy): domain Eukaryota; kingdom Metazoa; phylum Chordata; order Testudines; family Trionychidae; genus Rafetus; species Rafetus swinhoei. The sequence continues at coordinate 67,016,295 of CM033427.1, forward strand.
TGGCAGGACAAGGTGCCAGACACAGAAGTCCTTTTTAGAGCAGGCCTGCCGTCAGTTCACACCCTGTTGATGAAAGCCCAGACACGCTGGGCTGGCCATGTTGCAAGGATGCCAGACCATCGCATCCCTAAACAGCTCTTCTATGGTGAGCTGTCTCAAGGAAAGCGATCGCACGGGGGACAAAAGAAGCGTTACAAAGACACGCTTAAAGCCTCTCTCAAGTCCCCGGATATTGACACTACCTCCTGGGAGACCCTGGCACAAGACCGATCGACATGGTGCATGCTGATCCACCAAGGCTGTCAAACATCTGAAGCCAGAAGGACAACCATAGCACAAGAGAAGCGAGCACTGTAAAGCCAGAGTTGCAAACGCTGCAACAGTGGTGCCCACACATGTCTGCCCGACATGTGGCAGAACATTTCGTGCCCGCATTGGCCTTATCAGCCATCTGCGGACACACCGTGGACAGCCCACAACTTGTTAGATGTCAAGGTCTTCTTCGAATACGATGGACGAACATCATCATCATCATTTACTCTCTATATTATTTTGAATCTGATATTTTGAAATATTTGTATTTGGAGAAAATAATATAAAATATAAATATGAAAGAAATGATGGAAATGTTGAATGCATCAGAATGTTTTTATGCAATCCAATTACAATTAATATTATGGGGAAATGTACTCTATACACATTGTACAGGTATTAATATAATCATAACATGAATTAAACTGGCATCTTTGAAAAGAAGAAACAAAGTCAAATTAAGTCTTCTCATTGAATTAAAATATTTTATCATGTTTAAATTAGCATTAGTTCCATGCTAGAAATATTCCTAAACCCATTTACAACATACTTATTGGCAGAAAGGGGCAAGAATCTGCTAAGCCTGGACAGTTTTACCCACAAATTATCAGTGAAGTGAGCAGTGGGAAAACTGCCACTTTGCTTCTAGGAAACCAGGACTCTCAGAAAATGATGTTTTTGAGGTGCCCTGGGTAATGTTTTGCAGTAAGATACATCATGTTGGGCTATGTCAGTTAGATCAATGTCATGTTACATTATGATCTAGCCCAGAATATGACTGACAGATTGAAGCTGATATGATGCATCACAGCAAAGGAGAGACATGAATGGAAGAAATAGAAAAAAGAAAGACATCCCACTTCCCCCACCCAAAACATCTTTAAAATTACAAACAAAAGGAATGAAGGGAAAGCATGTGATTTTCATGATGAAAACGTAGTGACCACAATCAGAGAGCTGCTGAGCACCCACTACTCCCACCAACCTCAACGGGACCTCTCGGTGCACTGTGCTTCTCAGAATTTGGTCCAAAGTTGTTAAAAATAATGCTTTTAGAATGATAGCTTGCTTCTCCCAGTCAGCTTATCAGTTATTGGGCATTCCCTTATATTGTATGAATGTTCTCATTTGGTTCTGCACTCTCATTTTCACGAGTTTCCAGCTGATATCCCTTCACTGTGCTGTATACTAACTTGAATTATGAGCATCAGAATGTAGCAAACACAAGGAGTCCGGGTGTCACTTGAAAGACTAATACATTTATTTGGGTAAATTTGTTAGTGTTTCAAGTGACACTGGACTCCTTATTTTTATGCTGAAACAGACTAAGGGTACGTCTAGACTACAGGCTTTTGTCGATAGATACTGTCGACAAAGCTTCTGTCGACAGAGCGTTAGACTACATCCAGTTCTGTGGACAAAGCAAGCCGCTTTGTCGACATGAGAGTGTAGACGCAAAGGACAGTGTAGCTGCGATAACGCCTTCTGTCGACAGAACTCTGTCATCAAAAGGCGTTATTCCTCATAGAATGATTACTTATAAATGATTACTTATACTAAATACAAAGATTCTGAAGTTTTAAAAATAAGATTGGAGTCTTAAGTGACTGAAACCCTCTATCCACAGAAGAGCAGCAAGACAGGCAGCAACAGTGCTAACTCCTACACGGTTCCAACAAATGGACCTTATCCCTGACCTGGATTTACCACTTCTTAGAGAGATAAGATCATTACAGTCTCCATGGTCATTCAGACTTTGACCTCTCTATTGGGACATCCAACAAGGATGTAAATTAGTGATGATTCTGTTAATGTTTTTGTGGTATGTGAACATGTGGTCACCTGTCCACTAAAAACAAAATTAAGACCATTAACCACTTCACAATGACCAACCAGAAGTTCTCCTCCGGTGACTACTACATCATGCTAACAACCTGTACTAAGAAACAAAATGCTCCATGTCCCATTCCAATCCCTCTTATCAGATTTTAAAGTTAGATGATTATTAATAACAACACTATTAATCTTTATTACAACTTGTTTTATGGTAGCATCTAAAATCTCCAATCATAATTTGGACTGCATTCATATGGGCACCGTATAATACATAGCAAGAAACAGTCCCTGCTCCAAATTGCCTAAACTTTATATTGACAGTTCATAGAAAAGCTTTAAGGGGGTGAAGAAGCACAGAGAAATGAAGTGACTTGCACAAGGTCACGAAGCAGATTAGTGGCAGAGCTGAAAGCAGAATCTAGAATCTTCTAAATTACTGTCCAGTGCAGTCGCCACTAGATAATGCGGCTTCCATGTTGTTCCATAGCCATATTCCTTTCCCCAAGGATAACATAATTCTTTACAGTCAAATGATGTTTTCTTCCATAATTTAATATACACAAGGACAGAGATCATAACTCAGTGTTCTATGAAGATAACTGCACTGCCCCTATAATTTGCTAGGGAGAGAAATAGATATAATGAAGACAGAAAAAAATTAATACTTTCTGGAACTGAGTGTGTCAGGGCCAAATCTTTAATTACAGTCTCTGCACTGAATTGGCAATTGGCCAGAGGTTCCGACATGGGAGTCAGGGAGAAGTGGGTGTCTAGTTCCCTGACTGGGCTCTGGAAGGAAGGGACCAGAGAAACAGCAACAGGAACTGGTTTACAAGCTCATTGCCCTTCAGGCACTATGGTCTTCTGTCAAGATTATTTTGCCTCTTGAGCTTGACACACCCAGAAAAATATTATGATCAATTCAGTCTTTGCAGAGGAGGCTGCAGCTGACATCACTGAGTGGTCTGGTCTGGTCCTGTGCTCAAAGTTTAATTGGAATGAAAAGATGAGAATTCAGTTCGGAAAGAACTGGTTAGCAACCTGTGCTTATTTTGTTGGGTTTTATTGATTTATTTGGGGGGTGGATGAATTTTAGTTTTTAACTTTTCATATAAATTACTTCTGTTTCCTAAGGTAAAAGAGGTCCTGCATTGGGAGTGGAAATATGTAGCTGGGAGGCAAAACGGAAAATATTTTTATATGTATGTGTGTGTAGATAGAGATCAGATACTAGCAGATTTACCTGGCACTGCTTGGGTCTAGGACTCGATTAAGGTTGGGTTTCTTTTTAAAAAAGAAAAAGATATTAGGTTTCCAATAACATTGTCTTCTAGTTTTCAAACCTTAAGCATTGATTTGTCTGTGCCAAAACAAAGCACTACTCCAAATTTCTCTATTTTAGCTCTTTTCTGTAAGGTTTATTGAAAAGCAACTCTATTGTAGTTTCATCCTATTTTTCTGGCTCATCTTGGTTCCGTCTCTTTCAACTTTTGCTCAGGTACATCACTTTTGAGGACTGCAATCCCTTTCCAGGCACATCCTGTTTTCCTGGCACAATCAAACCCTTACATTGCTTTAAGTTATGATAAGAGGAAACTGTATATCGAATCTGGTGGTCCTAGTTCTTTCCATTTAGGGGAGTTCTTGAACAAACAGAAAAACTCTCTAAAATACATACATACATACATATATATATATAAACGCATGCACACAAACATATATACACTAATTTCAGAATCTAGTTGTGCAGGAAATAGAGTGGAACTAAGCGTCCTGTGCACAGGCCTACATCATAGAACTCCTGAGTCATTATCTTGACTCCGACACTAACCCCTTTTATGGCTAGGAACCGCACGATACTTATGTTAACCTCTGCTTCCTTTTTACCATCTGTGAAACAGAGACAATAATACTTACTTGCTTCATGGTCTATGGTAAAAAAATTAATTAACTAATGCACAGATGTTCTTAACAGTCTTTACCCCATTAGCTCCTTTCCTCTCGCCCACTTCTCCATATCAGAGAAAACTTAGCAATCAGTAAGCAAGGAAGGTAGGGGTTGGGTTTTTTTTTTTGAAAAACCTTTATCCTGATCCTACAAGGCTCAGCATCTTGCAATCACTGGCAGGTTTAGCATGTGACTGTTCTTGGTTATATGTCTCCAGAATGGAACATCAGAAAAGGTTCAACAGAAAAGAAGAACCAAATGACACAGCAAACTTTGCACCATTTAGATTTACTATGCTGCCTAGAAGCAAGTTTAATGCTTCCCATCTGTCAAAAGCCAATCTCATGTCCCTTTCTCTTGAACGCAAAAGGCTCAAATAAGAATGTAAGATGAGGTGTATTGAGTCAGTGATTGTTAAACAGGCATCAGAGAGAAACCTTTTTTAGAAATCTAGTGTCAGAATCTGTGATGGGATTATCAGGCCTACTGATCAAAGCCAGGGGTCGGAGCCAGATTCCGGAGTCCAGAGTAGTCGGAGTGAGATTAGACCAGAACTAGGAACAGGGCTGAACAGTAGCAATGCTGGAGCAGGCTAAGACTTGTCACTTACAGGCAGGAAAAAGTTCCAAGCCCTGGAGTTACATCAAGCAGACTGAGCTGCTGTTCCTCTTGCTAGACTTGTATAGAATCATAGAGCTAGAAGATACCTCAGGAGCCATCAAGCCCAGCCCCCTGCCCAAGGCAGGACCAATCCCAGCTAAATCAAACCTAGCCAGGCCTTTGTCAAGCCAATACTTAAAAACCATTAGGGATGGTGATTCCACCATCTCCCTAGGTAACCCATTCCAGTACTTCACCCTTCTAGTGAAATAGTTTTCCTAATATCCGGCCTAGACTTCCCACACTGGAAGAGACCTCAGAAGGTCATCAAGTCCAGCCCCTGCTCTAGGCAGGATCCATCCCAACTAAATCAACCCAGCCAGGGCTTTGTCAAGCCGAGACTTAAACACCTCTAGGGATGGAGACTCCACTACCTCTCCTAGTGAAATAGTTTTTTCTAATATCCAACCTGGACCTCTCCCACCACAACTTGAGACCATTGCTCTTTGTTCTGCCATCCGTCACTACTGAGAACAGCCTTTCTCCGTCCTCTTTGGAACCTCCCTTCAGGAAATTGAAGGCTGCTATCAAATCCCCCCTCACTCTTTTCTTCTGCAGACTAAACAAACCCAAATCCCTCAGTCTCTCCTCATAGGTCATGTTCTCCAGCCCCCTAATCATTTTGGTTGCCCTCCACTGGACTTTCTCCAATGCATCTCCATTCTATAATGGGGGGCCCAAAACTGGGCACAATACTCCAGATGTGGCCTCACCAGAGCCGAATAAAGAAGAATAATCACTTCTCTAGATCTGCTGGCAATGCTCCTCCTAATGCAACCTAATAAGCCATTAGGCTTCTTGGCTACAAGGCACACTGTTGACTCATATCCAGCTTCTCATCCACTGTAATCCCCCAGGTCCTTTTCTGAAGAACTGCTACTTAGCCAGTCGGTACCCAGCCTGTAACAATGCTTGGAATTCTTCCATCCCAAGTGTAGGACTCTGCACTTGTCCTTGTTGAATCTCATCAGATTTCTTTTGGCCCAATCCTCTAATCTGTCCAGGTCACTCTGGACCCTATCCCTGCCCTCCAGTGTATCTAACTCTCCCCCCTAGATTAGTGTCATCTGCAAACTTGCTGAGGGTGCAATCCATCCCCTCATCAAGGTCATTAATAAAGATATTGAACAAAACCAGTCCTAGAACTGATCCTTGGGGCACTCCGCTAGAAACCGACCACCAACCTGACGTCGAGCCGTTGATCACTACCCATTGCACCCGACAGTCTAGCCAGCTTTCTATCCATCTTATAGTCCATTTATCCAATCCATACTCCCTTAACTTGGTGGCAAGAATATTGTGGGAGACCGTTTCAAAATGCTTTGCTAAAGTCAAGGTATATCACATCTTCTCACTTTCCCATATCTACAGAGCCAGTTACCTTATCATAAGAAGCTAATCAGATTGGTCAGGCATGACTTCCTTGAGGATCCCTTCCATGATTTTTCTGGGGACTGAAGTAAGGCTGACTGGTCTGTAATTCTCTGGATTGTCCTTCTTCCCTTTTTTAAAGATGGGCACTACATTTGCCTTTTTCCAATCATCCGGGATCTCTCCTGATCTCCACAAGTTTTCAAAGATAACGGCCAAAGGCTCTGCAATGACATTTGCCAACTCCCTCAGTACCCTCGGACGCATTAAATCCGGACCCATGGTTTTTTGTATGTTTAGCTTTTCTAAATAGCTCCTAACCTGTTCTTTCCCCACCAAGGGCTGTCCACCTTCTTCCCATACTGCGTTGCCTAGTGCATTAGTCTGGGAGCTGACCTTGTCTGTGAAGACAGAGGCAAAGAAAGCATTAGTACTTCAGCTTTTCCCACATCATATGTCACTAGGTTATCTCCCTCATCCAGTAAGGGTCCCACACCCTCTCTGATTACTCTCTTATTGCTAACATGCCTGTAGAAGCCTTTCTTGTTACCCTTCACATCCCTTGCTAGCAGCAATTCCAATTGTGCTTTTGCCTTCCTGATAACTCCCCTGCAGTCTCGAGCAATATATTTATACTCCTCCCTAGTCATCTGTCCAAGTTTCCACTTCTTATAAGCTTCCTTTTTGTGTTTAAGCTCACCAAGGATTTCCCCGGTAAGCTAATCTGCTCGCCTACCATATTTGCTTTTCTTACTGCACATGGGGATGGCTTCTTCCTGTGCCTTTAATAAGGCTTCTTTAAAATACTGCCAGCTCTCCTGGGCTACGTCTAGACTGCATCCCTTTGCTGACAGAGGGATGCAAAACAAGCACTTTGGAAGTGCAAATGAGCCCGGGACTTAAATATCCCCGGCTTCATTTGCATACTCATGTTCCAACTCTGTGCCCATCAGGCTCAGTGTCAAAAGTGAAAGTAAAGTGTAGCCGCGGTTCTGCCGAAAGCGGGGAGCTTTTTCGGCAGATCCTGTACTCCTCAAAAAAATATTTAAATCCCGGGCTCATTTTTCACTTCTGAAGAGCAGTCTAGACATAGCCCTAGACTCCTTTCCCCTTCATGTAAGCATCCCAGGAAATCCTGCCCATCAGTTCTCTGAGGGAGTCAAAGTCTGCTTTTCTGAAGTCCAGGGTGTGTATTTTGCTACTCTCCTTTCTTCCTTTGGTCAGATTCCTGAAATCTGCCATCTCATGATCACTGCTTCCCAGGTTGTCACCCACCTCTGCTTCCCCTACTAGTTCCTCCCTGTTTATGAGCAGCAGGTCATGCTGCGCATGGCCCCTGGTCAGTTCCTTCAGCACTTGTACCAAGAAGTTATTCCCAACATTCTCCAAAAACTTCCTGGATTGCCTGTTTACTGCAGTATTGGTCTCCCAACAGATGGCAGGGTGATTAAAGTCCCCCATGAGAACCAGGGCCTGTGATCAGGAATCTTCTCTCAGTTGCCTGAAGAAAGCCTCATCTACCTCATCCACCTGATCCGGTGGTCTATAGCAGACACCAACTACATCACTACCCCTGTTGCTTCCACCTTTAAATTTAAGCAATAGACTCTCAACAGGCTTTTCTCCCTCTAAATACTGGACATCTGAGAAATCATACTGTTCTTTTACATACAGTGCAACTCCTCCTCCTTTTCTCCGCCACCTGTTCTTCCTGAACAGTTTATACCGTTCCATTACAGTGCTCCAGTCATGCGAGTCATCCCACCAAGTCTCCATTATTCCAATCAAATCATAGTTCTTTGACTGTACTTGGGCTTCTAATTCTTCCTGTTTGTTTCCCAGGCTTCTTTCATTCATGTACAAACACCCTAGATAACCAATTGATTGCCCTACCTTCTTCATTCAAATCAGGGGTCCTCCTCTGTTGCTCGTTGCTTGTTTTTTTTTCCCGGTATCTGACTTCTCCACTTACCTCAGGGCTTTGGTCACCATCCCCCAATGACTCTAGTTTAAAGCCCTTTTCACTAGTTTTGCAAGCCTGCCCACAAAGATGCTCTTTCCTCTCTACATGCCCTGAGAGCCACCAGTCGAGCTCCTGGTTTGTGGAGCATTGAATCCTAATACAGGAATGACTCATCTTATATCCAGTTTGGGTCACCCTCACAAAATCCTTGCTCGTGTTTTGACTACACAATAGTCAGGCCAGATGTTCAGATAAGATGTGATGAAGTAGGTGAGGATGGATGTGAGGATGGATGAGGCAACACTAGGAATGGTGTCCGGTCCATCCATTTGGGAAAATTGGCAACCCCAAGTAGAACAAAATTAATGAGCCAGCAGTGTCAAACCCTCTTGCATTTACAGCTGCATCTGGATGTGAATGCCAAGTAGATGCCCACTGCCACATGTATTTGACACTATGTTAAGAAACAGAGTGCGCATATTCATACGTATCCACATTCTGATTTAGCTGTAGATGCAGAAGGCTTTGACAGCATTAGCCATCATGATTATTTTTGTTCTTCCTCTCCCATCCTCAGTTAATCATTTTAAAATTAGACCATTTCCATTTCAATAGCAGAGCTTCAGCCTCTTCAATCAGCATGGAAACAGAAGTGGGTATATTAGTAAGTACCTCAAAGCCCTACTAGTTACTTTGCTCCAAGATAGCACTGAAGTCACCCTTTAAGCAATTCTGCCTACTTAAAATGACATTGTAGATACATTTGCTTGGTTGTTGAACAGCAGTTACAGTGTAATTAGTGCCACTTAATGGAAAGCATTACCGAGGTGCATATTGTTATTAATCAAACTCTGGTATAAACCTTGCTGCTGTAATAATGAGTGCAATTATAGACTGATGAACTGTTCAGCCTGAACACTGACCCCATCCAAAATTCTCTTTAAAGAGACAAAACTCAGAGGACTTAAAATTGCTTTATTTCTCACACTTCTGAGACATATATCTACCCTCGGTGATGTAAGATTTAATACATGAATTTATCAAATTAAGAATAAAAGAAAATTAGTGTGTCAGAAAAGGTGACCCATCAAACTGGGCCTGCTTTCACCTAAACCTGACAATATTTAACTCTCTCATATGCACCACCGGGGAATTCTTAACCCAGCTATATTGGAAATTTTTCACTGAAACTTTAGATTAAGCATAAATAATGTTCAAATAATTGTAAACATCTATCAGTTTAAATGAATTAAAAATATGTAGATTTATTCAGTCTTGTAGTGACTTTCAGGCCAACAGATGGCTTGCAATAGCTAGTCATTGCTGGACACTGCAATTCTCCTGTGACTGGATTCGATGTTGGTGCTTCTCTATGTTGGTCACTGGAAAAAAAAAAGTCCCTTGTACACCTGTGTTTCCTGGCAGATTGTCTGTAAACATGTTCACTGGCTAGCTCTGAATAACTTTGCCTTTTTCTGGATTCATCTTGTGCTGGCAGCCTCCTCTCAATTTCTATTATGGCTTTTAACTTGGGCTCAGATAGAGAATCTAAGAATGTTGGCTAATTGATGATAATATTCTGGTGCTAACTGGACTTCAGTCATCCAGCTAGCGCTCAAAGTTTATGCAGAAGACTAGAAATAATATTGGAGCTCCAGATACATTCACAAGGGGAGAATTTTGTTACATTTAAAAATAAAATGAATAATACAATCAGTACAGTTTCCCCTGTGGTATTTATTATTGTTATTAAATATAATTTATTTCATGCTGTCCCACCTATTTCAGTTTGCCCCAAATTTTGTATTGAAGATACTTAATACTCCAAAACCAGCAATCTCTGGTCCAGCAACATCTGTGATCTGGCAGGACCACTGATGTTCCTGGACCATCGAGTCCTGAGAGCTTAGCGGCAGCAAGGCTGGGGCCAGAGCTGGTGGCATGGCAGCCCAGCCGGGAGCCAGAGCCCATAGCAGTGGCGCCAGAGCTAAAACCCCCAGCAGCCTGTGATAATGCAGGACTAGGGCCAGAGCCCCTGGCAGTCCATGGTATTGGGGCCAGGGCCAGGGCCAGGGCCCACAGCAGCCCAGCCGGGGTCAGGGGCTGCTGGAAGCCCAGAAGACAGTCCTCCCAGAGCCAGGGGGCAGAAGTAGCATTCCTGGCAATCCAGCAGGCAGCCCAGTTGGGGTCAGAAGCCAGCAGCAGGAGTCTGGCAGCCTGGATGGATCTGACGGTAGTGGGGGCTAGAGGCAGGGGGAGAGTTGTGGCAATAGAGCCAGCAGCATTCAAGGACAGGGGGCCAGTAGCTAGGGACCTTCCTTGGTCCAGCAAATTTCCTCGTTCAAGACTAGTCAGGCCCCCAAGGTGCTGGACCAGAGAGGTCATACAATCATAGGGTTGGAAGAGATCTTATGACATCATCAAGTCCAACCCCCTGTCCAAAGCAGGACCAATCCCAACTAAATCATCCCAGCCAGGGCTTTGTCAAGCCAAGATTTAAAAACCTCTAGGGATGGAGATTCTACCACCTCCATAGGTAACCCATTCCAATGCTTCACACCACCCTCCTAGTAAAATAGTTTTTCCTAATAGCCAACCTAGACCTCCCCCACTGTAACTTGAGGTCATTCCTCCTCGTTCTGCCTGAGAACAGCCGCTATCCATCCTCTTTGGAACCTCCCTTCAGGTAGCTAAAGACTGCTATCAAATCCCCCCCTCTTCTTTTCTGTAGACTAAACAAGCCCAAATCCCTCACCCTCTCCTCATAGGTCATGTGCTCCAGCCCCTAATCACTTTTGTTGCCTTCCGCTGGACTTTCTCCAATGTGTCCACATCCTTTCTGTAATGGGAAGCCCAGAACTGGACACAATACCCCAGATGTATCCTCACCAGTACTGAATAAAGGGCAATAATCACTTCTCTAGATCTGCTGGCAATGCTCCTCCTAATGCAACCTAATATGCCATTCGCCTTCTTGGCTACAAGAGCACGCACTTGACTCACATCCAGCTTCTCATCCACTGTAATCCCCAGGTCCTTTTCTGCCAAACTGCTGCTTAGCCAATCAGTCTAGCCTGTAACAGTGCTTGGGATTCTTCTGTCCCAAGAGTCCTGCACTTGTCCTTGTTGAGCCTCATCAGATTTCTATTGGCCTAATCCTCCAATTTGTCTAGGTCACTCTGGACTCTATTCCTGCCCTCCAACATATCTAGTCCCTCCCTAGCTTAGTGTCATCTGCACACTTGCTCAGGGTGCAATCCACCCCCTCACCCAGGTCATTTAAAAAGATGTTGAACAAAACCAGCTCTAAAACTGACCCTTGGGGCACTCCTCTTGATACCAACCACCAACCAGACTAATGTAAGGTCCAACCTGTACATTACATAAGTAATTAGTGAGCAAGAAAATAGACATTTTAGCAGCTAGGTTAGGGATTTGGGCTCCTGCAAAAAGTAGAGGAAGCTTTTGGGCATAAGCACATTATTAGACAAGAAAATGGTTACTTCAAAAAACAACTGGAAACAGTGCTTGAGTAGATTCTCACAGCAAGGTTTACTACTGCCTGTACAGCACAAATGTAATCTGCTGTTACACACAACACTAGCAGCAAAAAAGGAAGAGAAGGATGATTTTTATCAACAGCTAGATAGTACTATCAATTTTATTTCCTATCATATGATTCTAATAATGGAGATATAAATCTAAATATTAGGAGCACACTTGGGAAGCAAGTGAATAGGGTTGAATCCTGTGGAGCATTGGGACATTAAATGATAATGGGGAAGGTTAAGAACTTGTTGTAAGATACACAATCTGAATATGGTGGTACTTGTTTTTTTTTTTTCCCACAAAGACATGCACAATTACATGGAATTTGCTAAATGGTCATACCATAAACCAGTATGATCATTTTATTAATAGTAAAAGGCATAGCCAGCCACTGTTGGATGTTATGCCAAGTGAGACAGTGATCATGAACTATTAAACGGAAAGATTGAGGACATGTTTACATTTAAAATGCCACAGAGGCACAGCTGTACTCCTCTTGTGCTTCAGTGAAGATACTATCTATGCTGGCAAGAGAGCTTTTCCTGCCAGCATAGGTAATTCACCTCCAGAGTAGGCAGTAGCTATGCCAATGGGACATTGCTCTCCTTAACTTAGTGCTGTCTACACTGGGCATTAGGTCAGTTTAACTGTCACTCAGGGTTGTGGTATTTTGTCATATTTCCAGATCAATGTAGTTATACTCATCTAATTTCCTAGTATAGACCAGGCCTGAGATTAACTTACAGTCCAAGAAAAAGATTGAAGCAATTGAAATCAAATGTGATCTTGATAAGTTAATGGAGAGGTTTTTGAGGCAGAACTACAAAGTGATGCTGGGAGAGTGTTTCAGGCCATTAATTTGTGATGAGGAAAAAATCTCACTAGAGACCAGATGGGAAGTATTCAAGGAAGTGATTCAAAACAGAGGGAAGGCAGTTATTGGAAGGCATAAACAAACAAGGTAAAGTACAAACAAGCAACAAAACTAGAACATTACTGGAAAATATATATGAGCCAGGACTGAGCAAAGTGGTGAAGAAATCACAAATATTGGACAAGAAAAAGTTTTGGAAAGAAGATGTTCAGCAAATAGAGGAAACTTCAAGAAAACAAGATATGAAAAGAATGTAGAAGGTTAAGCCATATAGAAGCATGATCAGGCCAACAATGGAAGCAGTACAAAATGTTATCAGTGAATTGACAAATGCCAAAAAGGTGCTGTAAGTATAGAAGGAGCATTTTGACAAAGTGATGAGCCATGTAGTTCATCCACATACAAGCACTCTGGACATGCTAGATGAACAGGACAACTTGCACGATACAATGGATATCTGCCCTAAATCATCATCTGACAAAGCAATAGAAAGAACAGTGATGAAGTTAAAAATGAGACTACTGAAATAATAGAAAATATAACAACTAAGCTGCTAAAAGCTGCAGTAATAAGTCTTAGTGAAGCATTAGAAAAAATATGCATGACAGTATGGGAGCAAGAGAAGGTACCAGATGGCTATCAACAATAGTTGTCCAATCTTGAAGATACTAGATCCTGAAGAACTGAATAACCTTGTCAGTACAAGGAAAAATCATAATGAAAGTAATCATCCACAGATGAAGGCCAGTTTTAGAGGATGTAGTCGGAGAGGAACAGTGTGACTTCAAACAAGTCCAAAGTTGCATTGATCAGATATTGACACTCTGACAGTTGATGGGGAGGAAAGCAAGAATAGGGATTAAAATGTTTGCTGTTTTCATCAGCTTCATGAAGGCAGTTGATTCAGTTTGGAAAGAAGCATTGTGGAAACTAAAAAAAAATCGCAGTGTGTTCCAGAGAAGTCATCTGCAATTACAAGATCCATGTATGAAGACTCCTGCAATGCCATAAACATTGTTGGAGAATTAAGCAATTAGTTCAAGTCAAACTTTGACATAAGACATGGGTGTATAGGACCACTACCACTTTCCTTCATGTTTTTAAACTGAATGTGAAGAATGATTAGGTAAGTTGGAATGTGTGACATTGGGTGATCTAGATTTAAAATCCTTAGTTTATGCAAATAACACAGTAAAACTGGCAGTTATGTTTGAATCAATGAGGATACTCTTCACGACCCTGGAAAATTGGTGTAGATGGTATCATGGGCTTTCTCGTGGGCACAACCACTTCTTCAGATGAAGAAGTGAGTTGTGCCCACAAAAGCCCATGAAACCATCTACATGTTTTGTTAGTCTTTAAGGTGCAACTAGAGTCTTTGTTGTTTAAGTTTTTTCTTATTAAATGGAGAGTAGGATATGAAATCGGGGTACAGGATTGGCTTTAATAAAAAATACTGCAATGGGGGGGGGGGGGGACAGGCAGATGATAAGATGGCAAAGAAAATGATGCAAATACAACCAGAGGCCAGCCACTGGCTAGGCATCATCACATCAGGTGTTGGAACATGACCAGGGTGGACTTACTGGAAGAAAAACCCCCTCCTGTCCAGGAAGGAATGGTGATGCTGTTCCGCTCCCTGTTTCTGCATAGATCTTTCAGGATGAAAACAAACAAACAAAAATGAATATTAGTTGGATGTTTCTTCTAAAATGGTCAGCAGTGGAATAGTCAACATTGGCCTTTAAAATGTTATTAGGTATCAGTTCCAGGGCAGGCTTTAGGAAGTGTGGGGCCCAATTCGAACAATTTCAATGGGGCCCCGCTGCAATTTTGGTTGAGAAAAAAAAAAAAAACGCACACAAAAGTTTCAACAGGGGGGCCCAGGAATTTTTTTGGTTGAGAGGAGAAAAAAAAAAAAAATGGCACACAAAAAATCCCCAGCTACCTCCCCCGCCACACACACACACACCCCCGTGGTGCAGGGCAACCCTGCGCTCAACTCACACTGGCAGCTGCCACACTCCTCCTCCGGGGCCAACGCACCCTCCCCCACACTTACAGGTTCAGGGCACGGGGCCCGATTTGGGGGAATCAGGGGAATCGCCCCTAAGGCCAGCCCTGATCAGTTCTGACATGCCATCTATACTGAAGTCAAGGAATTCAGCTTGAGTACATACCTTTAATCGAGCTAGCTCAGGTATTTAGCCTATTTTTTCTTCTTAGATCTCTCTGACTTCTTCCTTAAAACTTCTGCCTGATTCTTATTTCTAGTTCCATATAACTGCCCCATGCTTCCCTGCAAGCCACAGTGTATGGATCTTGTAGAGCCTCAACTTGATCCTGCATGTATGTTCACATGCATGTGTTCAACCCTGCTACGGAAGAAATCTGACCTTCTCCACTGTATCACTATAACATAATCATATGTTGCTACTGAACACCTCAAAATTCCCAAGATAGGAGACCTTATAGATCTGGTGGTCAACACTGAAGTAAAGGCCCACCATAACTTCTAGTTATATTAAAAGATAGTTTATTTTCCACTTTAGCTGCACACCACAAGACCTAACCTTAAGTCAGCTGTGAAACCAGTGATTTATTTGTAACTATTTCTCACTAGAATTGTATATATAAAATAGCTTATAGCAGTCCACTAAAATACTTTAATTTAAAAAATAACAGTCAAATAATCCTACATGCCACAAAAAATATTTGTCCATTTTTTTCATTGTATCTTATCTTCTTTTATTAAAATAAAATGTTTTATGGCCATAATCAAGTGTTGCAGGTCATAATTAATATTATGGGGCAAATCCTGAACAACAACTGAATAGAAACCTCAGCACTTTTCCTATACTACTTAAAGCAATTCCTGCAGAATATTGGTGGTGGGAGGTGGGTTGTGTATTTGTTTGTGTTATAAGGAACTATTGATGTTGACAAACAGACATTGCTTTTTAGGATTGTTTTATGTAAATATGAAAACAAACCCTGGAGTATCCTCTAGACATTCGAAGGAAAAATGTTCAGGTAATGAATTTTCCTGGCTCTATGTGACATCAGTTAAAAATATGAAATGTTATGTCTTTCAGATATGTAATCTACTGAAATCTCTCTTCCTCTGATTATATATTCTGTACCCACATTATAACTGCATCAAGAAAAAGACCCTCTAGGCTGGATTGACAAAACTTGTACATTTACTGTGATTCACCAATTAGACAAACTAAACCTGAAAGCTGCCAGTTTAGATATTTACATTTACAGATGTGGTTGTTTTATTATGATATAGTCAGTGGAAGAAAGCAGGAGAGGTCAGGTGAGAAAGAGTGTGCCTTTTGGTTCTGGAAACTGTTTCAATTCCTTCTACAAATTCCTTCAATTGCTTCAACTAAGCTCTCTATGTTCCCAAGCTTGAACAGTTTTGAAAAGGAGCCTTATTTAGATAGTATTTTGCTTGGAACATGGACTATTCTTTTGAGTCTTGTACAGTCCAAGTAGATTGTCATCCATTTACAAACAATATAATCATAATGTTTAAAAAAAAAGGGTGTGGGAGAAAACGCTGAACAGGTAGGATTTTCCACATCCCTAAATTCAAAGATCTATGATGGAGAAATTTTACAAGCTCATATTGAAGGATGTTAAATAACACACAAAAGAGATAGAGATGGGGAAAATCTGCCTGGCTTTATCTCTTTAGCAAAGATATTGTAGGTGAAATCCTGAATCCATTGCAGTCAGTGGCTAAACTCCCACTGACTTCAGCGGAGTCAGAATCAATCTCTCTCTCTCTCACACACACACACACACACACACACACACACACCCTTCCTTCATGTGTTTGGAACAGCACCTAGGACAAGGGGGCCTCAGTCCTGATTATGCGCTCCACGTGCTATCATAAACAATATATAGTAATAAGAATATTAATTCAAGGCTCAGTTTTCATACAGCCACCGTAGTGAGAGTGGGAGGAAAAGGAAATAGTAGGAGGCATAGAACTGCACTGCCCTTGCCAGAACTCTAGGCCTGAAGCCAGCAAAGAACCACACAAAGCTCTAGAGAGCTAACACAAAAAACAGATGTTCTACCACCCTTGGAAAAATCCCAGCAGCAGCACTTGTCCTTTGTAGTCCTTGTTCATAGCTGGGGAGGAGAGAGGGAGAGAAATAGAAATTCTTAGATGGAAATCCTGACCCCAAGATAATGACAAAATTCCTATTAACTTCAATGGCACTAGAATTTTTACCCTGGGCTTTCTCTCTCATACACTCATACGTAGGAGATGGACACATGCTGAATCAGCATGCTTCTTGTCACATACTTACAATGCTGTATTTGATTCTTTAGGTCTCTAAGCAGGGAGGAGCTCTGCACTGTGCTATGTTGTTAACAACATGAACTCGGAAAATGGAGGAGAGGGTAATAGATGAAGGAGTTCCAACCAAAAGCCTAAGGGAAAAGAAGCAGAGATCCTGATGAGACAAGAGAATTAGCAACAGGGGAAAGCAGATAAGGGAATCATGGCAGTTCAGTAGTTAAAGAATATGGAAAATGGTAATCAGTGGCTGAGGAATACAATTTAAAAATCAAGAGCATTAAAGAAATTGGGAGTGACATATTTAATAGGGCCATTCAGAGCTTCAGAATGCCTTGCAGCTCCCCCCTCCTTTACTAGCCTAACCTGTCACAAAGTAATGCAGCTCTGAACAGAGACTGTTTTATGAGCTTGCTTACTTCTTCCATTTTTGCTTCATGGTAAAATATTATATTAACCAGACACATGATGTGTACTATTGAGGGTAACAGGAGCCTTTATGTGAAAGTTACACATTCAGTCACAGGGAGGTAT
Source organism: Rafetus swinhoei (assembly GCA_019425775.1). NCBI lineage: Eukaryota > Metazoa > Chordata > Testudines > Trionychidae > Rafetus > Rafetus swinhoei. The sequence continues at coordinate 67,033,666 of CM033427.1, forward strand.
CCTTTAAATGACCCTACTTTCAAATGATATTTCACAGTGTAAAAGCAGGAGGGTTTAGTTAAACATGCCTATTATTTTTTACTTTTGTTTCAATGTTATTTAGAGATCATGATCACATTTTCTGTTACACCAGATAAATAAGTGTACCATGGATACCTGACTAGACTCTCTCCATACAACTCCTTAGAATCAAAATGCAGGCCGTGCTCTGAACAGAATTTTTAATCAGTAATGTACATTTTTAGATGACCTCTGACACAACAGATACAGAAACAAAAGGATTCTAGATGACAGTTAATTAGAAACATGTCTCATTAATTATAACAAGAATTCAGTTTTCAATAAATTCCTTGGAGGAAGACTTTTATATTTAACCAAAGATTTCTGAAAGCCCTATGTTTCTTTTTTTAGAATTTTTACCTGGATTTGATTAAGGATATTGTGACCTGTTTCCTCTCAATTTCAAATTTAAATTTAGATTTGAGTTAAGAGCTGGTCTTATTGACAAATGTTTTATTTGGAGTTGCAGATTTCTATGGATTTCAATTTCTATGGAGAAAGAAAATACAGTAGAACTTCAAAGATATGAACAGCACAGTAACGGGCTTGCTCATCAACAGGACTCCATGTGGAACTGGAAATAATCAACCAGGCAGCAGTGGAGAAAAAGAACAACAGTACTGTACTGCCTAAGGGCTTTAGCCCTGGGGCTCAGGGCTTCAGACACAGTAGGGTTGGAGTTGGGGCTGATGGATCAGGTCCCCAGGACTTCTGACCATCAAGAGCACCAGGACCCAGAGCTTTAGACCTGGGGGATCATTGGGGTTTGGGGCTTTAGCCCCATGGTTCTATTCCCAGCTTCAGCTTCTTGGGGGTGCCAGGGCTCTGTGCTTTAGTTATGAAGGGAGCACCAGTTTCAGACCCATTCCTCCCCTGCTCATAACTAAAGCCCCAATCCCTGGTATCACTCCCTGCATGAGGCTAAAACCAGGAGAGGAGCAGCAGAGTTGAAGCCATAAGCTCAGTGCTGCTACCAGGTGTAAAGTCCTGGTGGTCATGTGGGAAAGAAGCCTTGAGGCATGCAGGCTGTTGCATGTTTTGATCTTAGTTGCTGTCCCTATAACATGACCATAATATGTGAGGTTACTATCCAACATGATAGACAAATGTGAATCTTTACTGACTGACTATTGAGAACTATTCAGCTCTCCTCCCACATTTGCATGATGTAAGTGGAAAGTACTTGACACAATCATACTTCCACTTGGTATCAGGCACAATAAACAGCCATAGCTGCCATGGATGCATTCAAAACATTCTCAAGTATATCAAAAGTATGTATCAAGGCATACATCATATGTATAAACAAACTTAAGAGACCCAGTATATGGCATGTCATTTAAATATAAATTAAATAACATTGGAGATAATACTGATCCTTGCAGGAGGCTGCTCTCTCTGATGTCTCCCAACACTTGTTCTATCGCCAGTATGCACATGGAAATGGCAATTTCTCAAAAATAGAGCCATTCCACATACAAACCAACTCAGCATAGTTCTAGACAATTTCACTAAAAGCCAAGGTGCCAAACCAAATTGTATGGCGCTGTCAGGTCACAGACAACTGAACCAGTCTTAGCTTATGTTGGAATCCATTTTCAGTGAAAGTTGTGCCAGCAGTTGATCACATGTACTCCAACTGTGGCTAAAGCCTGCTTGCTCTAGTGCCAGCATGCCTTTGTAAAAATCACACACTCAAGCTTCTTAAAGCAGTCACTTAGAAGACAAATTATTCTGTGGCTTGAAGGCAAGTGTAGAACTTTCCCAGGTTTTACCAAGGCAATGACTTTCCCATGAAGTCAGATTCTAGGCAGTCTGAATTCCCACAGAACTATGTTGAAAAACCAAACAAGCCATTCCCAATGTAGTCCCCTTACTAAGGGGGCCTCTGTTTTTTCTGGAAAAGACCCTGTGTGCTGCAATCCAGACTACAATTCCCATGAGCCCTTGGGAAAAACAGGAAGGAAGGACTCGTGGGCGGGAGGAGAGGCTCTCCATGTGCATGAAAAGAGAGGCCTAGCAGTCTGGGACTCTGCCCTTGGAACCGAAGGGGAGCCAGGCTGCTGTGGAGGAGTTTGATCCAGTCCAGGGGCTGTTGGAGTGCAGCTACGGACTGGGACTAGATGCCTTTTGGAACTGGGATCTAGCAGGCTGCTTCTGATAGACACAGCATGAGGCAGAAAGTAATTGGGCCTTATTAGGAAAGTGCTGCCTGGGACAGAGCTGCTGTCTAGCTTGGACCGAATCTCCACTACAGCTGCAGTTCTTCAAGTGCGCCCACGCAAGCAAGAGTCTGGGACTGTGAGTCCAGGGGTGTGCACACTCTGGGGTGGGATCAATATTGGCAGTACAAAAGGCTAGATATATAAGCTCCAATTATTGTTGTGCACTTTGTTAATGCTATTCATTGTTAATCTGTTAACCCCGGTTTATTTAAGTTAAGTAAAGATTGTTTATTTTAAAGTACAGCCGCTCTCCGAGTTACGAACAAGTTACGGACCAACACTTGGTCCGTAACTCGAAGTGTTCGTAACTCGGATCCCATAGAGTTACATGGTGACCACGCTGTTAGTAAGCACAGATCGCCGTTCGTAACTCGGATCTGCATTTACGTCCGCTTTGGTCGTAAGTGCAGACGGTCGTAAGTGGAGGTGGTCGTAACTCGGGGAGCGGTGTAATCTATTAGATGTATATGATTTGTAGTTGTTGTTTTGGAATTAGATCCATATTATAGCTGGAGTGAGTATATTCCTGGAGGCTCTCAAGACACACCAGTAAGTGTGTACAAGGCCAGCCAGGGGGAGGCACCGCCATTGTACATTCATTACGAGCAAGGGACTGCAGCAAGGAGGTGGATAGGGCTTTCCCCAACTAAACACCATCACCACTGGGATGCTCAGGATCTCCTTTTGGGTTAAAACCATCAGGTGCCCAGGCACACCTGTGAGTGTGACCTGCTCCCGAGTAACCCAGGGAGGAAAAAGGGGGTTACATTTTGGAGGCACCGCTGGGATTCGAACCCAGGATCTCCTGTTTACCATGAATTCAGGTGCAATTCTATCTAGGAGTGGTACCATTTTGAGCAGTTTATCCAATTCCAGACTAGTGAATGGCTCAATCTTACTATAGGCTGGATTACTCCTTAGTAAATACAGCCCCTCATCATTTGGTAGTTTTGACAACAAGAGCTTTGGCAACCCTCAACAGATAGCTAGCAATTAGATTTAGGTGTTGATGTACTATAATCGAGTTACCTCTTAACCTTCTCTTTGTTAAGCTAAATAGATTGTGCTCCTTGAATCTAGCACTCTAAAGCATGTGTGTTCTTATCTTTTAATAAAGCTTGTGACTCTTCTCTGAACCCTCTTCAATTTATCAACATCCTTCCTGAATTGTGGGCACCATAATTAGTCACAATATTCCAGCAGCAGTCACACCAGCATCAAATACAGTTGTAAAATAACCTGCCTACTCAAGATCTCCTTGTTTAAGCATCTCAATCTCTTTTGGACACAGAATCATAATCATGGAGTTCATGGTTAGCTGATTATCCACCAAGACTCCCAAATCTTTTTCAAAGTAACTGCTGTTCAGTCTAAAGTCCCCCATCAAGTAAGTATAGCCTGCATTTCAATAGTTATGTGTAGACTGCAGGCTTCTTGCACAAGAAGCTTTTTGCAGAAGAGATCTTCCGCAAAAACTTCTTGCACAAGAGCGTGTCCACACTGTAAAAGCGCATCAGAAAAGCTATACGCTTTTGAGCAAGAGAGTGTCCAGACTGCATGGATGCTCTCTTGCAAGAAAACTCTGATTGCCATTAACAGAATGGCCCCAAGAGCACCTGTGCTTCTTCCAATAGGCTGTTTTTGCGCAAAAAACCCCGTTTCCCATCCACACACACCTTTTTGCACAAGAGCTCCTCATAGAAAGAAGAATACCTATACTGCAAAGAAACTCCTGTTCTGTCAATTCACTGTAATTTTTCTTGCGCAAAAACATGCTTGAGGAGTGGATGCTCCATGGGTTTTTGCACAAAACCAGCCGTTTTTGCACAAAAACCCTGTAGAGTAGACGTAGCCATTGTTCCTAGAGATATATATTTACATTTAGCCATATTAAAAACACACATTGTTTGCTAGCATCCCATTTACCAAGCAATCCAGATTGCTCCTCATTATTTACCATTCCCCCAAATGTATGCAAAATGCCGACTTTTATCAGTGATGATTTTATGTTTTCTTCCAGGTCATTGATAAAAAATGTAAATAGCATAGAGTCAAGAACCCATCCCTGTGGGACCCAGGTGGAAACAAACACACTTAATGACATTACATTTTGAGAACTATAAGGTAGTCACTTTTTAATTCATGTAATGTATACCATGTAATTTTATATTATCCTAATTTTTTAATCAAAATGTCATGCAGTACCAAGTCAAATGCCTTAGAGAAGTCTAAATATATTGTATCCACACTCTTATTTTTATAAATGAAACCTGTAATCTCATGAAAAAAAAGATTTCAAGTTAGTTTGACAGGATCTGTTTTTGTATGAGACTTCCATGTGAGATTTCCTTTCCCAGTGTGCATAAATATAGCTACTTCAGAAGACAGGCATAAACATGTGTGTGTATTACAAAATAAGAGGTTTCAGCACCTCCTTAATGAATTAAAGGTTCATTCAAATCAAGAATTTAAATTAGTGATGGGCCATCTAAGCTAGTAAGTGGGCCACATGAATGGCCCTCCCTCTCAATGACCACAAGATTGTCATAACCAAGATGGTCTCCTGGAATAGGGTCATTTTGCTAGCTGTGTTGCATACTTAGAATTTGCAGGATGTGCCAATTGAACCAAAGCAGCACTTTGATTGGATGCTGAGCTGGTGCACAGGTCTCTCAGTCAATGATGTGTGCAATCAGCACACACTTCACTTCACATATCCTTGCTTTAGTAATACCAGTAAGAAAAAAACCAGTGTGGACAGAAACCTGCATATGGGCAACAGTTAACAAAATGTCTTGTGGGACACAAACAGAACCTTGATGGGTCACATGCAGCCTGCAGGCAGCAGGTTGCTAACCACTGATTTAAATTAAGTATCTGCAATACAATATATGCCTGCTTGATGCACAACAATTCTACAATATCTAGAACCAGTGTTTCTTAATCCTCTCTAAATCATACATTTCTCTGGGGAAAAATATGTTCAAAAACAAGTCCTATTTAAAGCCAAAAGGACAAATTGTGCTTTCTGCTATACCCATGAAAATCCTTGAATTCTACATGCCATTACAAATGTCTAAATAATTATCTATTGTAAGTGCTGTAACAAGAGAGAAAAACCCTTAAGTGAAATCCTGGCACCAGTGGAAGTTTAGCCATCAACTTCAATGGAGCTGGGATTACAATGTGTACTTTCAGATCTACAGCTAAATGTGCTAGCAGAATTTTATTTTTAATACAGTAATTCCTCATTTAACACAATAGATGTGTTTCTGAAAATGTTCGTGCTAAGCGAAAATGTGCTATGAGGGGTCAATTTTCCCATTAAAAATAATGAAAAAGGTGGGGGCTGCATTTCAGGTGGTGGTGGCAAAGTCAATTTTTTTTGGTGCTGGGTTGTCAACATCAACATTAGATGATATAGATGGAACAGGGCTATTTTGTTCATCAGCTAATGGGTTTTTTTTAGGTTGAACACAAAAAAAACCTTGATAGAGAGCTGCTTTGCTGCTTTTTGTTGTCCAATTGCTTGTAGCAAGATATGGCACTATCTAAGCTTTTTGCTACTTTTGAGCTCCGTTCACGATCAGGATCATTCTCATCAAAAATGTTTATTACATCACTTATAAACACAAGTTGCCGCAGTTTGTTAAAACACAAAGATAAACATGTGAGTGAGCGGAGGAGTGCTGTGACCACGTCTATTCATCCGCTCATACGTACTACCACTGTTTTCACCAACTTATACTGCCGCACGAAGTAGTCCGCTACTTGATTATTTTCGTGTTATTTCGGGGACGGTCGTGTTATTCAAAAAACGTTCCCTAAAAAAAGCATGCTTTGCGAAAACGTGTTAAGTGGGTATGTGTTAAACGAGTAATTACTGTATTTTATAATTTTTATAAACCACGGCTTTTACATGCTTTTTACCAGTATTGCCGTGCTGTAGTCTAGACATTAAAAAAGCCCCACAGTTTCTTTTCCCCCCATGAAACTGTGGTGTTTACTCAACTTCCAAAACTGTAAAATATTTATACCGTGTATGACAAATCATGAATACAAGCTCTTCATTTATCATTATTCATGATGAATAAGTTAATTTCACATGATTTAAAGATCCAAGCACAGTTGTTTTTCTTGAGTTCCCTATCTTGTGCCCTGTCTCTGATTTTTGTCCTCCTATAGTAGATATTTATCCACCACAAAATCTTTCTATACATAAGAAAAGCGTAAGTTCTACTTAAGACTTTTCCTTCACATAATGCCTCTTCTGTTTCAGGACCAGAATCACATGAATGTCTGACTGTGTTTTTTCCATTTCAAACACTTTGAAGACAAGAGAAATATAGTAGAGCAAATATAGTATGCAGGTGGGATAGATTCACAAAACTTATACCCTTTGAAAATGTCTTTAGGTTTTTACAAGACATTTCCAGATTTTTTCAGGCCATGTTCTAGCCTGTTAGTCATACTTAGTTACATGAATTATTCATTAAAATAAGAGCTGTTCAAATTAATTGCTTTTAAATCTTATTCTTATATAACACAACAAAAACCACATACAATCTCTGTTTGACTTAAGCAGTGCTATTTATTCTTTCTGTTAGAGATTAATTAATGGAGATACCCATATGTGATCGTCCAAAACCATTGGTTTTAGCAAGATTGATTCCTGTTTATACATCTTCACCTAAAAAAGATCTTCTATATTTCATGCTACAAATAGGCCAACTGGGTTTCTTCATTTTTATTTTACTGAATAATTGCTAGAGATTTATAATTTATACTCGATAGTTAAGTTTGCAGGTTGTCTTTGATCAATGCAAGCTCTTCTGAGCTGTAAATATTGAGTAGCACTAAACATTTAATTTAAAAAATGGTATCTTTGTCTTTTTCAACATTCACATCAGTTCAGAATGATATAGTCGTCAATCTAAACAGATATGATTTTCTTAAATGGAAATATCCTGGAAATATTTCACTATATACAATAAAGATATGTGACTGTGTCTCCTTTTTGCTATATCTATTTCAATTTTTAAAAGTAAGGATTAATCTCTTACCTTCTCTGTGTCATATTGCAGTGGGTTTTCCATAAAATTCACTTAATTTATGCACGTGTGCAGAAGTACCACCTCAGTGGTCTTGCAAGTACAATCCTGGACAGAACATAGATAGAGATTCACCACCTCCCAGGGTGCTGAAAGAAATAGTGTTGAATATTCAGTCAGGTACACACTTCCCTACGCATCAGTACTAACACATGGTTTCGGTGGTCACCAAGCAGCTGAATTTTTAGATGATCTATAAAATCAAGACCCTAACCACTTGTAATGGTTCTGTGTGCTACAACACTTTTCATAGTGATAGTGGGGCTAACCCCTAGTGGCCTGGCCTAATTTCCAATTTTGGTTTTACATAACAGCTGACTAAATCCCATTTTCATTATTAATTCGATTGGCCAGTTGAGATTTGCAAAGCAATGCAGGGGATTTACTATTAATTAATGGAAGATGTGTAGCTAAATCCCCTGCACTGCTTTGAAAATCTCAATTAGTCAATTGACTTCCTGTCCAAAACTATTTATTTCGTCATCATGTACTACTTGCCTCCTTCCCGTCTGATTGGGCTTTTCTCCAAATATTCATTGATAGAGGAATTGTGTGTACCACAATTGTGCGTCTATATGATATTTTAGTTTCCCAAGAGGTCTCTCCAGATATCTACATAATGTATATACATAAAGGGACATTTTGTTTTAATTAGTGAAAGAGATACTTATTATGTAGCATATGTAAAAGGTTAAAATAATCCATTTTTTGTAGCCAAGTATAATATAATGTACATTCAATTGGAGTATGTATACATTTTTGACCAACATTTTGTTTGATCAGAGATTGAATTATTTTCTCTCTCTCTCTCTCTCTCCCCCCCCCCCCCCCCCCCCCCCCACACACACACTTTTTCTTTAAAGTTGCAGCTAAATGTAGTGCTCATAGCAGTGGTGAACTCTTATAACGCTGACTGAAGTCAAGCAGATTGTAGGTTGGTGGTAGACTCTCTTCTTCATTTAGCTGTGGCAAGACATCCCACTTCTACCTTCCATTATCCCTACATTCGCCTGATCTAAAGCCCTCTGAAGTCAATGGAAGTCCTTCAAATGGTATCAGTGGGGTTAGGCCGATGATCCCTGGTCTCTCTTGACAAGTCATTTGGTACATATATAAAGTGTAAAGCAGTTTTAGGAGGGAGCTAAATTGTGACCATAATGTGATTATTTTCATGTATGATTTCACTCTGTGAGAAGCTCCTCTCAGTTAAACTCCTCGGCCCTATTGGATTCAAATGTATTGCCTATTATCACAGCACACATGCAGTCCTAATCATTTGCCCTTAAATGAGGGAAGGTTGAAAAAGAGAAGTTATTTGGGATACAAAACAAGATATATTATATTTGCACATTTAATTACTGTATTTCCATGACTGTTGATCTTTTCACAATAACCATCCCAGATGTTTTCCTGAAAATTGTCATTTTTGGAACACTGTCATCATGGAGTAGAATACTTGGCTCAGAGTAAGATGTGAAAGGCCAGTTGTCCTACAGAAGACTTCAGCACTTGTTAAGTGTGAGATCAAAAAGGCTATTGGATCAGGACTGTAGAAAGGGCAAAAGTGTTTTGCTCTTGTGTATTTCAAATACTTCCAACAGCTGAAAAGACAAATTAAGTCTATGCAAATATTTTTTGAAAAGACCCCTCTAAGGATCTTGCTGTTCTCCTGCACAATTTTAATTTCTCCACTTTTCCAAAGGACTAATATTGAATAAAAATTTGAAAAATAATATTAATAGCAGCCCATGGGAAATCAATTTGTAGTCCCATAATGATATTGCAAACACAATCTGAGGGTGAGGAAAGAAACATGGTATGAGATGAAAAGGTTGAGTTTCTCTCTCATGCAGACTTTTTGCATTTAAGAAAAAGATTCCTCTGTAAAGGAGCATTATCTATCAAACAAAAAGGTCTTAAGCTAAAGTACTTTGTACCCTATACTTTTGGCAACTGAAGATGCAATTTTCAATATACACACTATCCTTATTACAGCTTTCTTTCCACTAAAATGTGAAAATTGGGTAAGAGTGGCCTTTATGAAAAAGAAACTACCTAGACCCCTTACTTATTCTGCCAATTATTTTTGTGCATTCTTGTAATTAAAGCCATTCTGGGCCTCATGCTAATCTTGATTTACAGTGATCAATACCATAGTTTCACACAAAAAAAGGAGTTAATCTCTGTTTCTAGATTTTGCCAGTGTATTGTACAAATAAGACTAGAAGCAGCATATATAGTGAGTTGTGAGTACATGACATTTTCCCAATAAGTGTTTTTTATTATTCTGAAGTGTGCATAAAACTCCTGCCACATTGAATCTTCCCACTTGGCACCATTTGTCATTTAGGATTTGAGTTCTGCTAGTACCCAAATTATAAAACAAGAAATGCAGCAATTATTAGAAATTATCACTGTATCTGCATACTGGCATGTTTTATTAGACAAAATAGCAATGTTTTTGACATACCGTTCAGAACCAAATTCTTCAGGCTCTAGATGCACTAAGATAAAACACCCAATGACTTGGTGACATTACCTTAAGAGTTTTGCCTAAATCTTGAGTAAGGATCAGAGTATTTGGTCCTTAGATCCTTGCCTTCTTTCATTCAAACAACAGTTAAACCATTTTAAATGTACTGGACCTAATTTAGCTCCAAGCTCTGTATTGTTGGACTAAAAGGATAAAATCCTGTCCCAGTTTACATCAACAGAGCCAGAATTTCACTCATGGTAATTAAGAGCTTGTCTACAAAGGGAAATTTACCCATCTAATTATACTGCTATAGTTAGATGGAAATTTACCCATCTAATTATAGTGCCAGAGTTCTACTAATATAACTCTCCATGTGGATACTTTTATTCCATGGAGCCATATTACTATGACTATTGGTATAATCATGAATTAAAGATATACACCTACAGGCCTTATGCCAACCAATAACTACTGGTGTTGATAAAGTAACTTCCCCTGAGCAGCTCATTCCATGATTGTCCATTTTGAGGGTTCTTGAAATTTCCCCTAGTACTGGTCACAGCGAAAAACAAGATGCTTCACTGCATGGCAACTGGCATGATCTGTATAGCAATTCCTATATTTCTTCGATTCCGTATAAGGAATATAACTAGTCGATACAACATTTTCTGTTTCTTCCTCAATTGTTAAAGCAAGCTAGCAAGTGACCTTCAGATACGAAAAATATATCCTGCAGAAATCTTTGGCCTATTGGTACATAATTTAAAACAAGGAGCTTCTGTAATTTGTCAAATTATCTATCCACTTGATTTTAACTGCATGCAGCTATTCTGCATTTGTTATGCTGAACCTTAAACTCACTCAGCAGTTTTCCAGGATGATGTAACATGCTTTGCTCATTTGAAGAAATGAAAAACAAACTGCAAAACAATTTAATTAACTTTTTTTCTGTTAAATGGAAACTTAAAAACACCTTCTGTTTTGCTTTGTTCTCTCATACACTGACAGAAGAATATAATATAATTTCATTTTGCAATGGACCCAGCACTTTCTTTTTCTAATAAACCTTCTTAGACTTCAAGGATCATTGGAATGACTGCAAAACACAAATGTCTCCCATAATATTTGAAGTGGCTTCATTGTACATCATAACACACACATAAATAAGTGACAATTCCTATAAACAAGAAAATCATCGATCACCACACTTACCTTCACAGGTTTGGTTACCACCACAAAAACACCAAGAGCTCTCTTATCTACTGCCAGGCACTGAGATACCAGAAAATATGCTCTGAGAATAAAGTCTCAGATGTACACCCTAGCACACTTAAAACGACCCTCACCAAACAAGGACACTACATCTGAGAAGTAAATTGCATCATGGAATGGGCCACCCAAACATCCTGAGAGGTTCTGCTTCAACATGTGAAAAAACATTCTCCAGCTGTGCACCCCTTGTTGGACGCTTGAACTCGGATGGGGTATCATCAAACAATTAGAGCCCATACTCAATGTGGATCATTTCCTGAAAAAAAATGCCCCCTCCTCTGGCCTTCAAACAGTCACCCAACCTCTGTAAAGCTAACTACACAGCAGCAAATGCACTACAGACCAGGCCAATTCAAAGTGGCACCATATTCTGCTGTAACAACTGTTGCTAAAATTGCAGACATATCTCCACCACTACACTGGTTCTTCTCAACACACCTCTCAAGCTCCATGAGTTCAGTACATGCCTTTCACATCATTTGGTGTACCTCATCCATTGCATTAAATACCCCAATAAAAACTGTGTGGGTGAAATTTGACAATCAAACTCTCAAATAAATGTACATTAAAAAAATGATAAAAGACAAAATATATTATCCATGAGCCAATATTTTTCACAAAATGATCACTTCATATCTGAATTCTCCATCCTAATTTTCACAGGAAACCTGCACAACTCCTTCAAAAGATGAGCCTGACAACGTTAGTCCATAACTTTGCCAGCAGTAAATTTAATTTAATTTCAATAAGAATTAGAAAGGGAAAACCCAGTATCATTTTATATAATCTTTGTGACAGCTGTTACTCTACAGGGAAATTTGGCTTAAGAGAACAGTAATGGACTGAGGAGGCTCAGTCAAGTCTAGCATGACTACCTGACCAGTACCTAATAACTTTGTCAGCCAATCAAAGCTCAGGGATATCGTTCAGTAACCAGCTTATAACTGAATGTTTATTTCCCAGCTATTTAACTTTCTCCATGTTGATTAGTTAATAATGACCCTCAACCAATCAGAAGATAATGATCACTCTTAACAGTAATCACTACACTGTAATTATATAAATCTCTCTACTCTAAATTCTAAATATTATAAATTCTTCTATTCTATTCAGACTGACTACTGCCCTGTGAACAACTTTTCTGTATTCCTACAACAATATGGGCTTCCTCAGCTCCTAAAACAAAAGATTTGTTAACCCCAAGTCATTATAATTCAGTTTTTAAAGGAATTAATATTAAGGAGGAGGAAAAAGGAGATGAGAACTAATTTATCCTGCAAAGGGGACAGAGATATTTAAGAGGCTCGCGTAAAAGGGATATGATGCAGTAGGTGTCAAAAGTTGAGGTAGCTGTATTTTTTGTGAGCTCCTTGATAGATTGTTTGATAGTTGAGAACACCCATAATTCATGGGAGAGGGCTGTACATTATCTAGAGCAGTTGTGCACAACCAGTGGGTCGCGATCCCCAAGGGTGTCACAGATGTCTTCCTGGGGGGCCGCCAATGGCCGGGTCCAGCCCCCGGCCGGATCTAAGCACCGCACTGTGGGGCCGCCAATGGCTGGGCCGGGCCGGGCCGGGCCGGGCCCAGCCCCCAGATGCCCAGATCTAAGCACCGCGCCATGCTGCTCAAATTAACTTGGGGTCGCAACATGAGTATATGGGGGTCATGGTTGAAAAAAGGTTACACACCACTGATCGAGAGTGAAAGGATGTAAAGATACAGAATATATTTGAGTGTCCGGGCTCATCTTAGGGGATCAATATACATGTGCTCCCATAGACTGGAATGAAGTATTATAGAGACAAACATAAATATTTAAAACTGCTAGAGCATTTTCATCCTTATTCCTTCTTTCATAACGGCCTGGTTTGTAAATACAGCATGCTGCCATCCAGTTATTCACAGCTTAGAAGTCATCATCAGGTACCAGTGTACAGTATTAAGCAGCCTCAGGCTGCTCTAGTCTATGCTGGAGCTAGCCCCAGTTTCAGTGAGTCACAACTGGCTATATTTTGGCTCTCTTTCCCAAATGCACTCAATTGAGTCCATACCTTTCAGTGTCAAAACTTCAACCCCCCACAAGACCAACTATTCTATTACATTTGTTATGTAAGAATTATATTTTTAAGTTGATTGTTAAGATCTTTTTGAACAAATGTAAACTGATTTCATCAGAAGTTTGGCACTGCAGGAAACTTTGAAGTTGAATCCTGCCCAAATAACTAAGACCAAACATACTTCCTGTAAAACATTAAGTTTAGCATAAAAGAACTTATTAAAATGTTGAGGCTTTTGGCTTAGATCAAATATGATATCAATTTAATACCAGATTCAGCCTCTTGTCTATGAGCTAGTAGAAAAGGAAGAGAAACTATTGCTCTGTTTCTTATATTGTCATTCTTCACTTTTTGTGTATTTAGGGTATAGAAGCAGGAACTTTGACTGGTTAGCTATGGCCCTGAAAAATGATGCTTTTTACTTTGTAAATGTGTTTCTGTGAACAATTTTTTGACTATTTTATTAAATAATTTTACTTGTGTATCAATCACAGCATGATAGAGACATTTTGAGAAACAACTTCAAAGTAAATTCCTCTTGAGCTAATGAGAAGCCATGGTTTCACCTTTTCAGAGAAAAATCAGTATGAGGATGATGAGAAAAATAATAATTGAATTGACACCGGAAAGCATGAATGGAGACATTTTGCTAATTTCTTCAAAGTATAAATATTTAATGTTAAATGTTTTACCTTGTCAATGCACAAAATGTTACCTTACCTAAGTTGCTATGATTACATGGCAGCGGATAACATTAGAACTGGTTTCTGAAAAGCTTCATTTCCATTTTTCAGAACATTATACAAAGTATTAGATATGTTTTCTGACCTTTTAGATAATATATTATAGTTCATAATCAAATACAGCACAAGAAGCAATAACTTGCTTTAGTATTATTTTTTGAGTTTTCACATTTAGTTTTCTGTTTCTGCTTCTCTTGACAGTTCCTTACAAAAATGAAGATGCTGCAAAACAGAGTTCAGTGTAATGAATATCCTTCTCATGCAGTCCAAAATGATTCTGTCAGATATCAGCGCCTTGATATGTTCAGTATGTTGTAGTTGTTTGCTATTATTGGTAACTCAGATGAACACAAGGAACCTACTAAATGATGGAGATACTTATCTCTCATCAGCTGCTCTCTCAAAGTATCTTATAGCACTGGATCTGGAAGGAGGTGATTTGTCAGTACAGTATGTGACATTGGATCCCCAAAGCCACACTAGGAAACAAATTATATTTGTAGCTTGCACCATATAAAGACAGGAAATGAGCAAATGTTCTTCTATATTTGTATCTACCACTGGCAGGATACCTTGTACAGTATATATAAAAATCCTACTGAAATAAATTTGTTACTTATAAAAACAGGAGAGAACAAAGAGTGCACAGGGAGACCTATTTGCCTTGGAACGCATTTAGCATATACTTATTCACTGGAACAAACTATTAATACAAAACAAACTTTATTGTTTACAAATATTTTTCATTTGCAGGCTGCTGCAGTCAAACGATACCAAATGATTAGTGAATCCAAAGGCTGTGATTCAAAGCTTTGTGGGAATGTTGGCCACTAGAGTACTAAATGGCTGGCGGATGCTCAAGACTAATTACATGATCCCCACTACAATTAAATTCTTAACATTCTCAAAACTAAAAATGGGCACAAATTATGTTTTAATGGGTGCCAAGCACAAAAATAACTCAAATAGGTTGACAGATGCAAAATGGTTTGTATGTTCATGGTTTATAAATTTAAAATACTGTAGTCCTATTGGACTGGAGATTGTGATTAGCAGTTTTTTATTTAGGCACAAGTAGCAATCCAGGGCTTTGTTTGATCAAAATGGTTTTCATGGGACTCTCATGATCTACCACCTGGATATTTCTTCAATGCAGGATGTATAAAGAATTCTCTTTTCAAAAACAAAACACAAGATTATATACAAAAGAATATGCATGTGTTCAAATCATAGAGATAATTTTATAACCTTTTAAAATTATTTTAAAGAGAGATTTTGCACTCTTTGCTCTCACAGTAAGCACAACCCAGAACATGTGGACAGCGTTGGAGCTACACCACAGGGGAGACAATGCAATCTCCATGGTATCCAATGGCAGTGCTCCCTGTTAAAAAAGCTGGTTTTGGTCAGTCCCAGTCCCTGCAGGAGGCACACAGCAGAGTGCACATGTCAATTCCACAGCAGATGGCAAATGTTGTCCCTAAGAAGATACGTAGGGCAGAGGTAATCGTCCACGCTGACCAGTGCAAATATCCTATTTTCCCCACTTTACGGGTTTATTGTCATGTTCAATGGTTGTTCGGTTGGTTGGTTGTTTTTTATATGGGGTTTTGTACTGTGCATCAAATGACATCATGTTTTTATACAGTGAGAGAGTCTGAAGGCTTCAAAGTGCTTGTGCAGGTTGCATTCTGTGAGCATGAACTTCTTTGCCCAAATGTGAATGTCACAGTTACATTAAATTACAATTAGTTTCTTTCACAGGAATGCAATGTTGGGTAGTTTGGCCCAGCAGCAGAGGTTAGTTTTCCCTTGGTGAGGTTAGAATTATCCAATGCAAGCAGATCTTCCATTCCTGCAAAGTTTGGGAAATGGCAAAATACACTTTTCTGGGAAATAGGCAAACAACTCAACTTCTATGCCAAAGGTGGATTAGGCGTATACAATTATAAGGAGGCCTGAGCTCCTATGGCAGAGTGTGAGAAATCCTCATGTGGAAGGTCACAGACCATGCCTGTGTGATTTTGAGGTTGTTCTTGCCTAGTTGGAATATGGAATGCTCCTAGACTGATTGCTTTGGACAGGCGTATTGCATGGAGGGGAAGCTGGTAAGAACTTGAGGTGTCTGATGCCTCCCTTTTTCTAGTGTTACCTGAAAAGGTTGCCATTGGCTGATGTTTTGTTCTATTACATTTTAATTAATAAAACTTTCAGCCATTGAGCTGAATATAAATGTCTGATCTGATTGGGCCCTTCCTATCACAAAAATACTATCCTTCCTATCACAAAAATACCATTACTATCCAAAATGGATGACCATGGATCATTATATTCAGAGGGGTAGCCGAGTTAGCCTGTAACTAGAAAAACTTTAAAAACAACAAATAGTCTAGTAGCACCTTAAAGACTAACAAAACATGTAGATGGTATCATGAGCTTCTGTGAGTACAACTCACTTCTTCAGATGACTGGAGTATTAGAAGTCCAGATCCAAGAATAAATAAGGGAAGGTGAGGGGTAGGGGGAATGAAGAGAGAGAAAGAAAAAAAGAGAAAAAGAAGAGAACAAAAAAGTGAATTGGATTGTTCAAGTTACAAGAGGCTGATAAGAACAATTTGTACCTCTATAGTAGCCATTGTTTGTGTGGTTGGTTTAGTCATTAGGATGTGGAAGGTAGTGTGTGAGCCAGCTGATATCTTTATTCATTCCTCTCTGATAAAAATCAAACTTGTAAATGAAGTTAAGTTCCAACCTTTCCCTGTGTATTTGGCTTGTGGAATTGGCCTGAAACAACACTGTGACTGAGATTCATTAATGAGAGCCTGGGCAGGTTAAAGTGTTCTCCAACAAGTTTCTGTGTGTTGCCTTTTCGGATATCTGATTGGATTTCTAATACTCCAGTCATCTGAAGAAGTGGGCTGTACCCATGAAAGCTCATGATACCATCTACATGGATCATTATGTCACTTAAGGTGATTTCATTTGTCCATTATACTAATTTACTATATGTGACATTCTTAATTTTGCATGTTAAAGATATTAGGGTCCTATGTCCAATTCTGAATTTGAATATCATACGTGCACATGCTATATGCCACCAACTACAGCCATTAGTTTTATGAATATCCTAAGGCTACGTCTAGACTACATGGAAGAGTCGAAAGAAAGAAGATATGTAAATCCCACAGGAATTTGCATATCTTCTTCCGATCTCACTTTTGAAAGTAGAGCTTTCAAAAGTGAAAGTAGTTGGAACTTTTTCAGCAAACCCCTGCCCCTTTTTTCGAAAAGCTGCTTTTCCTCAAAAAATGAGGTTTACACAGCTTTTCGAAAACGGGAGGGGGTGACCGAAAAAAAATGCATCCCGACTACTTTCACTTTTGAAAACTCTGCTTTCGAAAGTGAGATCGGAAGAAGATATGCAAATTCCCGAGGAATTTGCATATTCTCTTTTCGAATCTTCCGCGTAGTCTAGACAAGCCCTAAGTCTCATATATTCCATTTTTCAAAAGGTAGTCAGAAATTCAGGACAGACTTTACATTTGAGAATCAGATCCCTGTAGCAACATCTGTAATATAATTTGATCATTCTGACTTTTCTAAGTTTTGAATCTCAATACCTCCTAGATTACTAAGAATTGACCTTTTTTAATGATCAGTGGGAAGGTATTTCACCTAGCTCTGCACTCAGGTGTCTGATCTAATCTATTGCTTCTCAGATCAGACCTGTGGCCTCAGACAAAAGTTATTAGTTTGTGCTAGTTACATGAAAAAAATCTCCAATATGTAATTTTAATTCAAACTATAACACTTAATGGCACAAAACTGTAGCCAATCTGAATGAATGCTGGATAGTTTATAAATCTATCTACTACGAGATCTGCCAGGATTGCCAAGCCCCCAGAAAATGTTGGGGAAGGTGGCTCCCTGCTCCTGGAAATGGGAGGAGCAGGGACAGCCATCCCCTTAGCGCTGCCTGAACAGCCCTGCTTTTCTCCACACACACACTGCCAGTACTCAAAGCTGGCCAGAGTGCGTGGCGTGGGGCTCTGGAGGGTTCCACATGGTGCTCCAGCAGCAGTTCTAAAGGTCTATCACCACTGTCACAGTAGCCGCGGTCAGGAGCCCTGGACACTTTAGAATCACCAGGCCTTGGAGCAATTGTGCCCTTTGTCCTCTCCTTTCCCCACCCCCCATCAGCAGGCCTGCTATCTGTACTCTAAATCATTAAAAAGCAACACATCTAAGAAAACTACAAAATTCATGTGTCATTACAGAGCTAATTTATCCTGGATTTTCAATAGGATCAAAGATTTCATGTGTGATCTCAGTACCTAAAAAACTTGTATGTTATTCCTATACCCATTCCTTGAGTCAGTCATAATATATAAAGTGTGATTTACTTATATATATTTTTCTTATTTTGTATAGAAACATTTGTAAGACATCCAAGTAAGAAGCGTAACCACATATGCCATGTTGTTTCTAAAGAAAATGTATATCTAGAAGCCAATAAGCATGTGACTTATGTTCATTTTTCACACATTTACCACTATTCAAAAATAGACTGTATTAAGTTTCAATGGAAATAGGATATTTTGATTATTTTGTTTTAAGAACTGAGAATCTACAGTAGTGTCATATGAGCTGTAAATGATGCTATCCATATTAATACCAATTAAGTATGCCAAAGCGCAATGCTATGAATGCAAAGAAAACTATATGTAGAAAAACCTTCTCTCATTCAAATAATTGAAGGACAGAATATTGTCACAGTCCAACCAAATGCAATGTATAAATGGCATATGAAATTCAATGAGTCCAAAAAATTTTGTACTGTTTAGAAAGGGTGCTTCTGTGTCATTAACTTTTTACAAACACACACACACACACACACACACACACACACACACACACGACTTGTCCAGTCACATGGAACAGATGGAGGAGGGGTGAAGAGATTTACCATTCTCTTGCACAGTCCAACCAAGTGTCAATTACAATAGCATGTTCTGCGAACAGGTACTAGTCAGCCTATGTTCCTACTGGGAAAAAATAATCAAGAATTTGGAGAGGAAGAGGAAGGCCTACACAGGCCCATAGAGCAGGACTCACATGCCAGAGAGAGCAATTTATGACATCCAGATGGACACGGCAGAATGCACACAAGTCCATATTTATACTGGCCTGATCAAGTAAACATAGTTAGACCTCCTGATGTTCAGTCTCTCCTGGTGCTCCCATAGGATGGAGTGACTGTGCCATTCTCTACACAGAGATGCAGGAAAACAGGATAATGCAATCCATGATATGCATAATGCAGATAGGAGTGAAAATG
Source organism: Rafetus swinhoei (assembly GCA_019425775.1). NCBI lineage: Eukaryota > Metazoa > Chordata > Testudines > Trionychidae > Rafetus > Rafetus swinhoei. The sequence goes on from CM033427.1 coordinate 67,052,951, forward strand.
TTTATTGTACATATGTGAGAAATGCAGCACAAGTTGTGTTGTGCTAAATGCAAAAGATTACAATCTAAGTTGGCTACAGCATACCCACATCTGTACTAAACAACAAATTACACTGGATGTGTCATGCCATCTAAATACTGTTATCTTGAAAAACACCTAAAGAAAACATGTTATTAAAGAGTATGATTAACATTAATGTGAGTGTCAAGGTTTTTCTGAGAAAGCATATATAAAGTATAAAATGAAGGCTCCCAGGAACCTTATTGTATTCACATTTAAAATAATGCTCAGTAAGGCAGAACATTGTGAATTTGAATTAGTCAGGTAATTTGAATCGCAGCAGTAACAGTATGAGATCATTAAAGCATTGCAATACCGTTTGTTGAAATTCATATTTCAATAAGCCACATCAATTGAAAATATTTTTGACAGCACCATTCTGAACATGGCCTGACCTCTTAAAACATTATCAATAAACAAGTATGTTAAAGTTTAAAATGCATATAAGAATTTAGTCAGACTATCTAGGTGAGGACATGAACCAATGAAATGAGATTTTGAAATAAACAATTTCTTTATGATTTGAAGTGAGAATACCTATGCATTCTGTTTAACCAAAACCAGTGCAAATGTTTGTAAAAAGCAATACCTTGTCCTTGGGGCTTGTATTAATGTAATGATTTTTTCCACTTAATTTTCTTTTTGTGCATTTTGCTTTTCATGTAGATAGGCGTATGAAGACAATACGCACACCCTTGTGTTTTTGATTGTGGCAGGCTCATTTCCTATTCATCAGTGATACAAACATGTGAGCTGGCATATAGCATTACCTTGGCCATAAGCAAAAGGCATCCCGAACTAGCTATTATGTGCCTCCTTTGAGCAAGCCCGTTATATTGAAATATAACGGGCTCGCTATTCTGATGTCCTTGTAAACCTTATTGCACAAGGGCTAAGGAACATTTCAGAACAGCACCTTATTTTGAAATAACATCAAAATAAGCTACGTAATTAGCATAGTGCGAATTGTGTAGCTTATTTCAAGGTAAGGGTGCTGTGTAGACTCACCCTCATAGATTAGCCTGTTGTTCATGTGCAAATAGCAATTTGCAAGTATTGTTATAGCCTTTAGACTAAGTCTGAAAGGTTTCCATTAAGACATCAGAGCTCTGATATCATTCTTCCACTCTACTCTGCTCTGATTAGGCCTCAACTGGAGTATTGTGTCCGGTTCTGGGCACCATATTTCAAGAAAGATGTGGAGAAATTGGAGAAGGTCCAGAGAAGAGCAAGAAGAATGACTAAAGATCAAGAGAAAATTACCTATGAAGGGAGACTGAAAGAATTGGGTTTGTTTAGTTTGGAAAGGAGAAGACTAAGAGGAGACATGATAGCGGTTTTCAGGTATCTAAAAGGGTGTCACAAGGAGGAGGGAGAAAAATTGTTCTGCTTGGCCTTTGAGAACAGGACAAGAAGCAATGGGCTTAAACTACAGCAAGGGAGGTTTAGGTTGGATATTAGGAAAAACTTCCTAACTGTCAGGGTGGTTAAACACTGGAATAAGTTGCCTAGGGACGTTGTGGAATCTCTATCTCTGGAGATATTTCAGAGCAGGTTAGATAGACATCTATCAAGGATGGTCTAGATGATATTGGGTTCTGCCCTGAGGGCAGAGGACTGGATTCGATGACCTCTTGAGGTCCCTTCCAGTTCTACTGTTCTATGATTCTATATCAGTCTTTGCTATCTACATCCAAGGCAAAGGAACACTATCTTAGTGGGAGAACAAGTCTCTTGGGGCTAGATCCACAAAAATGTAGGTACCAAAGTGCCTCTTTAGGGTCTTATATCCATTATTTAGATCCTCAAAACCCATATTCACCTGCTGTCCCACTCTCCAAGGGTCTAACCTTCTACAAATAAAATCCCGTTAGTGCTTAAAAATCTGCCAGCGGACAGGTGCAGAGATATGCCTAAATTTCAGGGGAATACTCAAACTAGGCATTCTCCTGCTAACTTGCCTGTGAGGCTCAATCTAGTAGGCATTTGTTGGGATTCAAGCTTGTGGACTCATCTGCATTGTAAACCTGGGCTTACAATTCCTAGACAGAGATCCCACAGCCATGCTATGATGTCCACACTGAAAAACACAGGCCTTCTGATTCTGGTCTGTGGCTCGACCTGCAATCATGCTGCAAAATGACAAAACTTAACCACACCCCATCCCACCCCATCTCCATAGAAGAATTCAAAGACCTGGGTCCTGAAGGCTTGCTGACCTGAGTCACACTGATTCATTTATGGTCAGGAGGGGGCTTCAGCTCAAACTGAAACCCGAATCCAGGGTTTAGAGTGCAGCCTGCACATATCCTTAAAAGGGGTTGGGGGTGGGGGTATACAAATACGTGCTAACTCTGCTTGAACTAGTATGCTAAAAATAGCTAAGTGGCCATGGAACTATAGGCAGCTGTTAGGACTAGGCACCCAAATACATACTCAAATGGTGTGGGCAGGACTATACGTGAACAGCTAACAACTTGGGATGCTGTTCATGCTGCTGTAGGCTCACAATCTGGCTATCTACCCTGGGAAGCACCCTCTCAGCTGCTTTGTAGATGTATCTTAGTAGCACGTCAGCCAAATCAGGCCCCAAACAAAACACAGCAACCTCAATAGTCTTTGAATTTAGCTTTCTATGTGTTTTATTTTATATATATATATATATATATGTCAAGTTATTTAATTAAGGTAACTACAATTGTAGAAATACATCTCAGCCTGCCTGTGTCTTTTATCAACATACAGTTTGTGTCATATGCCCTGAGAGCACTGAGCTTCAGATATGTACTACAAACCAGCTGTCATGAATAGATGTGATAATAATAATATGGCCATTTGTATTCAAACTCTAGCTACCTCACCTTTAGGGACCCTATGTCTCTGAGATTTGATTCATTATTAGTCTAGCTAACAAGATTCCAGCTTCTGAATATCAGTCTACTATTTAGTTCTAATTTGTAATATCACAACCTTGCTTAACCTCAGCCTCAGAGACATCTTCCTGATTCTGTTCTAGACAGTAAAGAGACATTAATTCTTCAGTGCTGACTTAGATTTTTAAAAAGTCTGCTGTTAAAAGTGCTTTTTACTCCAGAAATTTGAAAAGTTCTTAATAGTCCCACCTCAGTATATTCCATAGTCATAAAAGTCTTGGCTGTTAATTTTTTGTTACAGGTGAGAAGAGGCTTAGTCCTCAAGGAATTAATAGGGAGATCTATGAAATATATCCAGATCACCCTGATGTCTTTACAAGAAGCAAATAGATCAGAAGTTATTTCAAGGCATAAAGGCAGTTCATAGTGAGGGAGGTTCATACATACAACTTGGACTATGTTTTTGGTACAAAACAAAACAAAATACACCTTCCTCACTAAGGGCATGTCTATACTAGGAAATTATTTCCAAAGAACTAAATTAAAATAACAACTCCCAAAATAACAAAATTGAAATAGCATGTCCACACTATGGGGGAGCCTAGAAATTAGTCCAAAGCAGGCTCCGTTATTGTGGATGCGCTACTTTGATTTAGAATCCCAGGAAGCCCTGGGGAGTACTTACTTTGAATTACTCTGGGGAGTAGTTATTTCAAAATAGCAACAGCGGAGTGTCCACACTAATGTTATTTTGAAATAACTTTTTCAAAATAAGTATTATTCCCCAAAGAAAGCGGGGAAAACAGATTTTAAAATAACAGGCTTGTTAGTATGGACACTTCGCTTATTATTCTGAAATTATTCCCTAATGTAGACCAGGTGAAATGTAGCTAATTATAGCCAATGCAATTATTTTGTTAAACAAATTATGAAGGGATATAAACTTCAGATAATACATCATTTGTGCAATCATTCAAGGAGGTAATATTGAGTTATTTCTCTACTAGTCAACTCTCTTAAAAAAAAGCAGGGTGGTGCGAAGATTCCTTGCATGCCGTAAGATCAGATAGGAGTATTTGTAAGAATGCTTTAGATTTGGTAGACTAGACAACCGTAAATATATTTTATGTCGCAAATGGAGAACTCTTCCAAATAGTAATGTATTTTCTCAGTGTTTCTCATTCTTACATTTCACACAGTGAGGTTCTATGTGCATACTCTGATCATAGCCACTATGAAGTGGTGGACATAGTGCTTTGTGAATTTATAACCTCATTAACAGAACACAGTGGACTGGATCCTCAGCTCGTATAAATTAGCATAGGTTAATAATGAACTGCAGAATTCATATTTGGTGAAATCTAGTACATCTACATAAAGTGCACATATTCAGGCTCCTGACTGGTAGAGTGAGGAGCATTTGTGGAGGTAAAATTCATCCTCCAACCTAGATTATGGAGCCCTGGCGTTCACAATACCAGCCTAAAGGGTACAACAGAGGATGCAGCCTGTCCACAATAGTTGTGAATGGTGCTGAGACTACGGTTCCCATGAAGGAAAGCTCTAACCCACCTTTCCTGATCTCTTGCTCTGCATCTGGCCCAGTCCCAACATAATCTTCCGTGTTGACCGATGGGACACCTGCGTAGGGAATTTTTGCAGTGTGTTAGGATGTACAAATTCCCCCCCTCTATAAATTTAGGCAGTCAACTGCCAGTCAGATATTATCCTGGGCATTAGCTTGGACTATGGTAGGCCTTCACACTCAGGGCAATTTCATTCATAGGTACTCATATTCTTGACCTCAGACATTTTTTCATGCAATAGCACAACCATCTATCCTAAGAAAAACATTAGCATGATTAGTATTGAAATCCATTGCAACAAATAGCAGTATCGTTAAAGTCCATACAAAATGTCAGGAAGAACGTCCATCTAAATATTGCTATGGCAAGTATCACCAGATGGCACTCTTATACATAATTGGCTAGCTTCTTTTTCATAGTGTACAAGCAACTCTTCAGACTTAGCAAATAGTGCTGCTAGGTTTTGAGATGCAAATTTCTGTCTCAGTCTGTAATTGGAGACAATTCTTGAGAAAATGCAATTCCCTGGAAACCGGGGTATTGGACTGAGGTTCCTGAAAGAAACAATCCCTCTGCATGCCGTCTGACCCTCTTTGTTCCTAATCACTGTGTGAATGTGAGTGTGTGAAAGAGGGAGAGAGAAAATGAAACAGTTTACATTTATAATTTACAGAGATTCCTGTATTGGGAAGCAGACTTTCTAAGCCGCAGATATCTACTACCTTTTGTCACAGGGTCAACAATATTATCCTATCCTGGCTGACTACATCAGAGCACTTATCCCTTTCATAAAATGCCTATGATCCACGTAAGTACAGTATAGCTTCTCCAAATGATTCAGCTCTGCTTCCACCACTGATTTAGCCTTTTCTAGGGAACTTTATCAATTAGGCTACTCCACAAAAAGATTACAGTTTCTGAGAATTTACTGAAAAGCACAATGGCATTGGTGTAGCATCTAGAGTTCTCTTCTGTTCTTAATACATGTAGCAACTCACAGCCAATGCAAATGTGGCTTTAAGAAGAGTACCATTCTGCTGAAAGCAAAGTTAGTGTCTTTCTGTATAAAAGCATTATTTTCAGTGAAACTGTAGCTTAAAAATGTTACTCAGGTTGGAAAAGCAGAAATGAGGATGCCAAACTCATCAAAATTACTCAAACCTCTTGAATTTGCACAATTAGAATGGTTATTTCATCTCATTACATTTCTGGTACTTTCTGTAGCATGGTAATACAATTAAGGCAACATTTCTTCCAATATTTGGAATGTCTGGTTATGGCTGAACAAGGAAATGCAGAGGCAGATAAAATTGAAGAAGGAAAAAACTTTCAAACACTTTGTTTCAAATTTGGTTAAGTCTTGAGTGAAAATTCAAGGTTTTTTTTTAATTTTATCTTAACTCTTCATCCATTCCAAATCTTTATTTCAACTATCAATACTACTGGATATATTATAACAGTAAAGAAAAAGTAACAGCAACCCCTTTTGCAATCCCTTTGATTCTGTCTATCTTTTTCTAATGATATGCAGTTTATTTGCATCATCCATCACACAGGAAAAAAAGACATGCATTTTTAAACAGTGAGAGTAATTATCCCTTGGAGTTGTGATGGATTCTCTTATCACTTGGAATTCTAAAATCAATATGGGATGTTTATATAAAAGATCTGCCCTAGATTAAACAGGAATTATTTTGGGTAAATTCTATGGCCAGTATTATGCAGCAGGTCAGTCTGGATGATCACAGTATCCCTTCTGCCTAAAAACCTATAAAAGCTATGCATTATTAGATACCAGATTATCTTACTTTTGTGCAAAAATACATCTTTGTTATTTCACATAATGATCCCTTCATTATTTTACTGTCCATGACTTCTTGTTTAACTATTAAGAGCTTATTTCCATTTTTATCAAATTTCCAGACAAATCCATGCCACCGCTTAAAGTATGCGTCTGGGGCTTACTATAGACCATTCTAACTGATCATACTGAGTTGCAAATTATTTTTCCAACATCTTTCTGCCTACCATTGAACCCCTGCATGAAACTCTATTTCACATTATTTCACACTGACGTGAGGTGTAAGGAAGGCAGAGAAAGATACACCTCTAACTTTTCAAAATATTGCACATGCTTAGGCACACAAATCCCATTAAAGTGAAATGAAAGGAACCCAACTAAAGCCTTCAGCAATTCTATGTGATTGTAGATGTCATTTTCTTCCCACTGAAACCCTTCTGTGTCCAGGTTTTCAACATCCTGCCTATGCACTATGGACATTTTTATATTATCCAGGTTACCTACCACGAAAGGTTAACTTTCACCCACTTAACTTTAAAAAGTTCACGTTGTTTCAAATAATTCTTTGAAGCTCAAAACACTTCCCAGATTTTACATTAGTCAAGACTTCTCTCCAGAGATGTTACACACAATTCCACAATAATACAAAGACTCACTGAAACGTAAGGATGGAATGTCAAGAAGTCATAAACATTTACATTTTTTGTTACAATGAACTCAGAGTTGTATGTCAGAAAGGACCATTAAATCATCTGATCACCACCTCTCTAGCACAAGACACCAACACCACCCAGTGCCCACACATTAAACCCGGAACTTAAATGACACTAAACTGAGATGCAGAATTTGTGAATGACACAAAATTATTCAGGATAGAGGCACTGAAAGCAATGAGAAGGGAGAGTGAAGTCTGTTCTACAGCATTAGCTAGGAGCAAGCTGGCTTTTAGCTCATGCTGTAGAGGCACATGGCTTTAGCCCCTAAGATCTCAAGTTCAATCCCACCTGCCAATGATCTGGGTTCATCAGTTCTACACATGTAACGTCCAAGAATTGGAAGTGAAATAAGACAATAGAAGAGGTACTGCCACATGAACTTTCTACCTGATGAGAAGCCTACAATCCAAGTTGTTCTTCCTTTGAATTATGTGTGCAATCTGTACCCCTGCTTTGTCTATGAGAATAGTACAGTAACTCCTCGCTTAACTTTATGGTTATGTTCCAGAAAAAATGCTACTTTAAGTGAAATGATGTTAAGCGAATCCAATTTCCCCAACAATAGGGTTTAGGTTCCAGGAAACATTTTCGCCAGACAAAAGACATTATATACATATATACAGTAAACTTCCGATAATCCGGCACCTTTAGGACCCAGGGGGTGCCGGATTATCAGATATGCCAGAGTACTGGAAGGGGGGCTATGAGGGGTCTGGGGTGCGCGGGTCGGCGGCGAACTGCACAGTGTGGGAGAGGGCGGCACTGCAGGACCAACCCGGCAGCACCCCAGTGGCTGACTTGGGGAAGCCGGGGGCAGAGCAGCTGGGGTGCTGCCGGGTTGGTCCCGTAGCGCCGCCCCTCACCTGAATAGCGCTGCGGGACCAACCCGGCAGCACTCCAGCTGCTCTGCCCCCGGCTTTCCCAAGTCAGCCGCTGGTCAGTTTCAGCAGCAGCAGACTTGGGGAAGCCGGGGGCAGAACAGCTGGGGTGCTCTGCCCCAGGGCTTCCCCAAGTCCACCGCTGCTGAAACTGAGCAGCGGTGGACTTGAGGAAGCAGGGGGCAGAGCAGCTCCAATTGTCCGGCTGGCCGGAGCACTTTCGGGTTCCAGTTGGTGCTGGACTGTCAGGAGTGCCGGACCACTGGATGCCAGACAATTGGAGTTTTCCTATAGTATACATTTTAAATAATTTAAAACAAACAATTTAATACTGTATTCACCCATGATGATTGGTTGAGGCAGGGGCATTATGGGGTTGGGGTGCAGAAGCTTGACCCTTTTTGCCTGCCCAGTGCTCCTGCCAGGAGAGAGTTGGAGGTTTGCCCACTCCCTGGCTGGAAAACCAGGCAAGCGGGCAGAGGGGACGAGCCAAACATTTTTTTAACAGAACATTGCACAATTTTAAATGAAAAATTGTCCTTAAAGTTCTACCAGACTATTTGTTGTTTTTTCAGTTTTTCCTGTTACAGACTAGCTTAGCAACCCCTCTGAAAATTTTAAATTAGTATGTTCACTACAGGACTGCCAATAGGAGGGGCAAAGGGAGCAATTTCCCAGGGCCCAGTGATGTAAAAGGGCCAGACTCTGGGCTACTACCATGGAAGCAGTAGTGGCCAGAACTCTGGTTCCTTTAAATTGCCACCCTGCAGTGCCAAAGGCTGTCTGGGAGCAGGGTTTGGGAAGCAGTCTGGGCAGTGCTGAGGGCTGGCTGCTCCTAGCCCCACCTCTTTCACCAATAATTCCAGGAGGCCCAGAGCTGAACACCCACCCAGACACACCTTGCCCAGGGCCCAGTGAAGTCTGTCTCCAGCGCTGATTCTCTAACAGATCAGAAACCAAATAATGAAACAATATTAACTGAGATGATTTTAAGTGAAGAGTTTATATGTATCAAAGTCAATTGCTAGCAATACTCTACCGCTGCCAAATCATGGCTGTAACTCCAGGTTCCTCAATATTTCTCTAGTTGTAACAAGAAGAAAGGCAATGCTTTGGAGGAAAAGTTATCACAGCATGTGCATGGTTTTTTCTCAGATACTGTCAATCAGAGAAAAATCTCTATCTATTTAAATAAGCAATGTTTTTATCTCCTCACAGCATTCTGATTTTCCCATCAAGGTAACAGAACTCACGGTTTCCCTAGATGTTTTCAAAAGATGTCAGTAATGATCTTCAAAAGAATTTTAGGAAGGGGTCCTTTAATGAAAAAATAAGTTTGTACGTAATTTTCTTTTTTAAACACACCTATTATTATAAACTGAGAGATTCCAGTGAATGAGGAACACATGCTGAAAGTTTCAATTAAAGTGGTTGTGTTACATATGTTTAGTCCATTAAGTTGTTCAATTTTGCTTTAAAGTCATTAGTATCTTAAATGTAGCAAGAAAGATACTTGGCAAGAGGTGGTAGGTATAGATTTACATCCAGACTAAATATAGATACATTTTTCTTTACCTAAAACACTAATATCCTTGACTGTGAGAGAGAGAGAGAGAGAGAGAGAGAGAGAGAGAGTGTAATCAGTGCATCTTCTAGCCTTATCTTTCTTCTTTTCATCCTTCTTAACTTGGACAAAAATTCCATAAAGGTTTAAAGGGGTTGGGCTTTTTTTTATAAAGTATGAGAAAATTCTATAACTCGGTATTTAAATATAGTTAGTTATACAGTATGCTATAGTACATTAAGCTTGAGTTTCATCTCAATTGTTATGGGTTTCATTTTCAGATTAATTTAAAATTAATTATATAAAAGTCACTTATGCCTAGTGTTTCATGACACTATTTTAATAAGTTTCTATCACAGTCTTAATCATTGGATACAAATAAATATAAATATGAATTACTTGATGGTTCATTCACATGTTAATATTATTTGTATTACAGTAGGAACCTAGTCATGCACCAGGTACCACTGTGATACATGCAAACACAGAACAGAAATATAGTCCTGATCCCAAAGAGCTTAGTTATTAGTCGTATCTGTGTGCCTTAAGAATATATCTTATAATAGGTGCTGACTCCATGACACAAGCACCCTCCAAAGAAAAGTGGATTTCCAGCACCCACCAGCAGCCCTGCAGATCAGTAATTCCCACTTCTTCCCAGGACCTCCCATCCACCACAACCAGCTGTTCAGCAGCATGCAGGTGGTGTTGAGGGACGGAGGGAGGAGCAAGGATAGAGGCCTGGGCAAGGGGATAGAGTGGTGGCACAGTCTGGGGGTGAGAATTTTTTGTATATGCCTATTATAACATGCATACAGTGTACATATGTTGTTTGCAGTGTTGTCTCACTATAGTGAATATGAATGGAAATACTTCATACCTACAATGAAACCATCTAAAATGTGGTAGTTTAAATTCTATTTTACTGAAAAGTTTTTGTAATAACATAGTTCATGAATCATTCTCCTCTGAATTTCCTGAACTCATTGACCAGTCACACATACAGTTAAGTAGCAAGCAATTGATTTTTACATTCATTTTGTCAATCAAGACCTATTGAGAATTACCAAGAAAATGTGTCAGATTCTCTGCTCCCTGACATGTTTAAGTTCCATGAACTTGTCTTAAACAAAGCTAAAACTTATGTAACTGAGTAGCCAATCAGGCCCTAGGTGCATTTTTGTGAACTAATATTGACTATATTATGAAACATTTAATTTATATTATATTTCTTTAGACATGAATGTGGAGCTTAGTTCTTCCATCAATTATTTGCACAGACCATCAGCGCAATTTTGCCCTGAGATATAAATACACAACTTTGACACCAAACCAGGTGCTACTCTCTTTGCTCATGCAAGACTGCTACTGTGATCATAGGACTTTTATCTAAGTAAGGAGTTGAGACTGAAGCCTTCTGTGGGATTTATTTTGCACAAAAGCAGCATTTAGTCCTATGATACAAACAGAGGAACCAACAGGATTACCAGACCCCAGGTCAATGTGTGTGTGGGTGGGGGGGGGCGTTCCAGCTCCACACTCCTTGATGGGGCATGGCCTGAGGTGGCAGGGAAGGGGCCTGAGCAGCCAGCCCTAGTGCTGCCTAGACAGCTTTGCACCCCCTCCCACTGGCCCTGAGTGCTGGCCAGAGCGTACGCCACAGGGCTCCAGAGCACACAGTGCAGCACTTAGTGGCAATTCTAAAGGGCACAGGGCTCCTACAGCTGCTGCTGCCATAGTAGAAGCAGCAGTGGCTGGGAGCCCTGGGCCCTTTAGGATCACCGGGCCCCAGAGCAATTGCCCCCTCCAACTCCCACCCTCCTCTTGGCAGGGTTGGATACAAAGTATACATTTCCTCAAAAATAAAGGGATGCATTTTACGACCTTTACACAGGAAAACTATCACTGAAGTTGCATGAGATACTTCACTACCTGAAATCAGCAAAACTGGATATTAAATATTTAAATATGGCATTAATATTGACTTTGAAATCAGTGGGGCTCAGTCCATGTGCAAGAGTGCCAGGCAGACTCTGAAAACCTTCCAAAGGATCTCTCAAAACTGGATGACTGGACAACAAAATGGCAGACAAAATTCAGTGTGGATAAATGCAAAATAATGCACATCAGAAAACTCATTGCAGGAGGAGTAACAGTTAATCTGAACTAAGGACTTAGTTCAGATTAACTTCTGACTGCCGCGTGTAGCCGCGGGCAGTCAGTTCGAACTAAGGGGGATTTAAAAATGGCGCCCGCCCGGGAACATGCAAATGAAGCCCGGGGTATTTAAATCCCGGGCTTCATTTGCAAGTTCGAATGCCTACATTAGCCACCCTAGTTCGAACTGGGGGGGCTAGTGTAGACATACCCTGAGTAACTTCAGCCTGCAGCTGCCTGGTATTGGGTTTCTTTATTTCCATTCCACAGAAGGAAGTGCGTCACAGGAAACCAAAGACTATATGAACACGCTGTGCTTCCTGGAGGCCTTTATAGCTCATGAGCCATGATAACTAAACAGTCACACACAAACTCAGAGCCCACAACACAAACAGTGAACATAAGTTCTAAGTTTTGGAAGTATGTTATAAACAGGGGATCAAGATTACAATGGCTTATAACAACTGGCCATGACAGTAGGCAGACAACTAGCTAAACAACTTAGTTTTCTGCCAGTTCTTCACTTTAGCAGTACTGTCACCAGTATCTCTTTTAAACTTTAAATTTTGCAGAATTACCTTATAGTGCAAGTCTTCTGGAAAGAAATCTTCAAGCACATCTCTAAGAACATAAGAATGGACATACTGGGTCAGACCAAAGGTCCATCTAGCCCGGTATCCTGTCTGCTGACAGTGGCCAATGCTAGATGCCCCAGAGGTAGTGAACACAACGGGTAATCATCACATGATTCCTCTCCTATCATCCATTTCCAATACTGAATACTGTTCAGTTGCACTACTGCTCTTGTTGAGAACAACACGCCTTCCTGCAATTTCATCACCACTAAAGAAACAATCACATTGCCTATTTTTCACTGTCAGAAAGATTAGTTTGCAGAACTGAAAAACCAATTCTCCTATTGAGATCACTCTGTGATATAAAAATACCTCTGACTTGAGTAACATTACAAATAAGAGTCATTTTGTAACAAAATGCCACCTAAGAGAGCAGAGGATAGAGTAAATGGTTTTAATAATTTTAAATTCGACTGATTTATGTTGGTTTGCTCTACATTCTCAAGGCAGGTACTAAAGCATCCAAGGTGCTTTTATGCATTTGCCTGCTTGAATTTTGTAAACTGTTGACTAATTTAAAATACAGGTACTTTGTTGTTTTTATGATGAGATAGTGACATATGTAACCTAGAAACTTCTCATGTGAAATGTGTTCTAATCCTTCTTAGATTTTTTTCATAAAATAAAGTACAGATCTCCCACTGGCTTATGATTACAATACTTTACATTTATATGCTGCCCTGTGGCTCTTCATCACAGAGTACTTTTACAGGCTCTACATAGAAGAATCACATCAGCCAGTTTTACTGTGCAGGCTCTCGGGTGGAATGCAGTAAATCCTCTTACCTGGGAAAACTAGACAATTGTTTTTAAAAGAAGAGCTAGTGGAAAAGAACTTATTCTGCAGAAACTACAGGTGCAATTTAGGTGCAAAAAGAATAATCACAGACTGAAACCTGGCCAGAATATGTGGGTTAGCATACCGTGGTGTCATGGAAACTCAGTCAGATCTTACAGAGTGGTTCTAGTGTGAAGAGTGACTATGTCAAAAGAGATTTGAGATGTACACAGCAAATCTGCTCCTGTTGTGTATTCAGTCATATTTACTTACTTTATTGAAAAATACACGTTTTTATTATTCCTTTTTCATTTTAGCATTGTAGAGTCAGTACATCTGAGAAAGTCTGTTCTTTATGCACATAGTACAGAATTATTCAGTCAGTTCCAATAATTTCCTTCTCTTCCAATCTTCATTGAACATAGTTAAGTTGTACACATGTAACTCAGGACAATTTGGCCTGCTGAACTTTTATTTTCCATGATGTGAGAAGAAAAGAACTCCTCAGCATGACTTTCAGATCCCAGGCAGAGTTTGCTAGCTAGTAGAAAATATATCTTTTTAATGGAAATATGAGAACATTGATATTAAGATGATTGAAACAGTATATATAGAGCCAGATCCTCACCTAGTGTAAATGGAGCATATTATTTTTAAGAGAGCTATGCTAATTTATGTCAACTGAGAATGTGGATCATGACGTATGCCTCTGATTCATATGATTCCCATTATGGCATTTTTACATAATCACTTATTCGAGTGGAACCATACTTTACATTTTACATTTAGTTCAACTGAGGACTACTCCAGCATCACATTGCTCTTTCTGTGGAGAGCCACCTAGACCACCTGCCAATTTATCTGGGTTCTAGGTGGAGCACCACTGTAGTGTTTTATCATTAGTAACCCTTAAGTTGGTCCTTAGCTTAAAGGTGCAGCCCAATGGCCAGAGGATAGTACAGAGGAGAGTACAGAATCATTGGAAGATAATATCATAACATGGAGTTTGATCTTGCTCCCACTACCCAGCAAATGTGAACATTTTCCTGCTGTGGTGGGAAAAGTGAGGAAGTAGGGTACCTAAATGAACTTCTGAAGTCTATACTTATCTTTTAACAATGAAGGCTTAATATTTTGAAGTACCCAAACCTGTTGATTATTATGGTTTCCATCCTACCAAGTATCTCTAATTATTTTCCGCTTAATTTGTGGCAGTTTTAACCACAATCATGGTAATCTTTCAAGCCTTTTTATCTCGCTCTATCATTCTTATGTCTCTCTTGTCCTGAGGGTCTGAAGTGTGCTATTATTAGCTCATTAGTCCTTCTAGCTTCTGGCTCAGAGAAGACTGATTCACTATATTTCTCAGCAGTCGACAGTTTCAATTCCTTAGCCTCTAAATTTGACTTGATATATAATGTCTTACCCTTCTTATTTTATTTTAGCCTTCCAGACTATCCTATGGATCCACATTCTGAAATCAGCCCCCTCAAATCAGCAATACCATGTAGGTTTTAATTCTTTTCTGTCAGACAAACATTTAATTCCAACAATTTGATGCTAATTTATTATAATTATACTAACAGCCAATTTTATTTATTTCCATATCCAATATTTTAGATTGCCTCTTTCTCCACTCTACTGTGATTTTATTTTCACTCGTTTTTCATCTTGTTTTAAAAACAACCAAACACATACACTGTAACAGAATGCTAACATTCCTACAAGGAAATCTCTCCTAAGTGCTTTAAACATTAGGAAACAGAGATTGTCCTTTCTGTGAAAGCCAAATAACTTGAGGAGTATACCATTATAAGATTGAAAGCCCAGATCCAATTCCTACTGACGTCAACAGAACTCAGAGGAAAAGCTCCAACTGATTGTAATGCGCTTTGGATCAGGGCTCAATTAATCTGACATTTTTGCAACTGCTTGAGCTGAATTATTGGAAACTGTAGGCTTGAGCAATTTTGTGTGTGGCTATTTGGAGAGTTTGGGCCCATTGGCTTCATCTGCCAGAATACATTTCTGCACATTGAGACCAATTCACCAAAAGCCTGTTTTTCCCATACAAATCAGTATTTGCATATCCGTTAGTTGCATATGCAATTGCTATTTATTTGCAGACAGTCTTTGTCTGCTCATGTATTGATGTACAGACAGTCCTGGTGTCCACATTTGAAAACCTAGTTCGTGAAGTCCGGCTACCCTACTGGAAAAAAAAAACCAAAGCAATGTTTAAAAGTATGGGGTTACCTATGCCAGTGCACAAGTATAATCTCAGTCAACACATTTGACAATTAAGGTTAATGCTTTCAAGCTGTGGTGTCTGAAGCCAGATTTCTAAATCCAAATGGAGGCAGCTACGTAAGAGTGAGATCAGTGGGTGCTTTTCATGCTCAGCTCTTAAAAACACCTTTATTTAGATGCCTATATTTTGAACTAGGTGTTCAGATTTCATATGTGAGGTTGATAACATTGGCCTAATTCTCTAACCATCATCTTATGCTATGTGATTTTATTTAGAATCACCCCATCATGGATGCTCTCAGAGGCCTCTTCACTAATGTGCTTGTTTTTCATTTACTCAGTCTGTAACACTGTCCCAATTTGACGCTTTGGGGAACTTTTAGTAAATACAGTTTACCACTTTCACTATATAATGTCACAGAAGAAAGTTTACAGGAGAAGATTTTAGACACCCTTGAGAACCTTTTAACTTAGAAAAACAGTGACTGAAATCTAGGGCACTAATAATTAAAGCAATTAAAGCAGCACTTAAGTTGCCATGCATCCCAACAAAGTGATGTTACAGAGGGACTGGAATGCTTTTAATTCCAGTTAAGAGTTTTTGCTTAATCCTTTTTTGCTTTCTAATGGAAATAATAAGTTGTTTAGGATTTGTGGTGCGTGCATGCACACAAGACCTCTCCTTGGAGGAGATTTAGTGATTCTCAGCCACTCTTGAAACTTTAATTGAAAATTTACAGAAGGAAATTGTTAGTTTAGTCAAACTCTGGTTTTGGAGTGGAAATTATGTGGGATCAGAGGTTAAAATGGGGTAAGTGCAAGTTAAAATTTACTTAGACTTATTGTTACTTACACTTTTACTTACTTTCATCAGACCCTGATTAAATGCATCCTAGAATACTTAAAGAGCTAACTGAAGAGATACCTGAGCCATTAGCTATTATCTTTGAAAAGTCATGGAAGTGAGAAGAGATTGCAGATGACTGGAAAAGGGCAAATACAGTGCCAATCTATAAAAAGGGAAATAAGGACAACCTAGGAAATTCCAAACCAGTCAGCTTAACTTCAGTACCCAGAAAGATAACGAAGCAAATAATTAGGCTGTTTGAAAACACCTTGATGATAATAAGGTGATAAATAGTATGAGGCATTGCATCAAACCTACCCAATAACTTATCTTTGACAGGGTAACAAGCCCTGTGAATAGGGAGGAAGCAATAGCAATACCTTGATATTAGTAAGGCTTTTGATATTGTCTCGTATGACCTTCTCATAAACTACAATTGAAATACAACCTAGATGGAAACACTGTACGATGGGTTCATAACTGGTTGGAAAATCATTTCCAGAGAGTACTTGCCAGTCAATTGATGAAGGGTATTCAAGTTGGAAGGGTATAACAAGTAGGTCCCACAAGGATTAGTTCTTTGTCCTATTCTTTTAAATATCTTCATCATTGCTTTAGGAAATGGCATAGCAAGTACTCTTACAAAGTTTGCTAGGAGGGGTTGCAAGTGCAAAATTTAAAATAGAAATTTCTAGGAAGCTGAAACTTGGACATATGACAAGGGAGAAGTAGAAAAATATTGCAATTACAATTGTAGTTGCAGCTATCAAGAGATGTGAAGGGCAACAAAAGGGGTTTCTAAAGATATGTTAGTAACAAGAAGGTGCTCGAGGAAAGTGTAGGACCCTTACTGAATGGGGAAGGCAACCTAGTGATGAATGATGTGAGAAAAGCTAAAATACTCAATGCTTTTTTTGCCTCAGTTTTCACAGACAAAGTCAGATACCAAACTGCTGCACTGGGCAGCATAGTACGGGGACAAGATGAGCAACCCTCAGCAGCGAAAGAACAGGTTAAGGACTATTTAGAAAAATTAGACATGAATTGGTCCATGGGACCAGATGCACTGCATCTGCAGGTGCTGAGGGAGTTGGCTGATGTAATTGCAGAGCCATTGGCCATTATCTCTGAAAGCCATGGTGACTGAGGAAGGTGCTAAATGATTGGGAAAAGGCAAACATAGTCCCCATCTTTAAAAAGGGGAAGAAGGAGAATCCAGAGAACTGCAGATAGGTCAGCCCCCTCCTCATTCCCTGGAAAAATCTTAGAGAGGATCCTCAAGGAATCCATTTTGAACCCATTGGAGAGGAATGTGATTGGGAACAATCCACATGGATTCACTGAGGGGCAAGTCATGCCTGACCAACCTGATTGCTTTCTATGATTAGATAATAGGCTCTGTGGATGCAGAAAGCAGTGGACATGATATAACTTGATTTTAGCAATTCTTTTGACACGGTCTCCCTCCATTTTCATGCCAGCAAATTAAAGAAGTATGGATTGGATGAATAGATTATAAGGTGGTGTGATGGGGTGTACCAGCCCCACACTGAACTGACAGGGTTTATCCAGATTACCCTGGCTGAAGGAGCCCTGCCCCTGCAGCTCTACAGGGCATGCTCAGAGTGTAGCCCGGGTATAAAAGCCTGGGGAGAGGCTCAATCTGGGCTGACTGCTAGAGGAGAAGGACCTCAGGCTAGAGCTCCAGACCAGCAGCAGCCAGCCACCCAAGGGGAGAACAGTGAAGGCTCCAATGCTGCTTCGGACATAACCACTGCAGACTACCAGGGAGGAACAGCTCCCGAGGAGCCAGAGGACCCTGCGACCATGTGGGAAGATAGCCCATCGGAGCAGGTAGGAAGTGGTCCAGGGAGGGAGCAGGAGCGACCTCTCCCACCCAGAGATCCTCGGTGCATTTCAGTTGGATTCCCCACCGGAGAGTGGTGGAACGTTCTGCCACTCACAGGGCCCTAGGCTGGGACCTGGTGGAGTAGGATGGGCCCGCGACTTGGTTCATTGGAACGTCCAGCCCTGCCTTAAAAGGCCAGCATTAGACTGTGGTTTACAGACTCTGTCTTGTGGACCAGCCAGCACTGCCTTAAAGGGCTGGTGATTGACTGTGTGTTACTGGCCTAGTCTTTGACTTTCTGTTGCTGCCTCCAGCCAGTGGGCCATCCTGGTCAGCCCTTCAAGGGCCCGCGTTAGACTGGGATATTGACTCTGGCATTTGGGTTGTATAGACCCTCCTTAAAGGGACCAGTGACCAACTTGGACTTGCTGACTTTGGTCATTGGGCCGTCCAGCCCTGCTTCACAGGGCCTGTAAGTGACTTCCCCTTACTGACTCAACAGCTCTGCCTTAAAGGGCCATTGAGTAACTTTATTGTACTGCCTCTGATCAGGCCATCCAGCCCCGAGGAGATGGGCCAGACTACAGATTGTTTACTAGGTATGCGAGGTGGGCTGCAGGCTCAGATAGCCCCGGGACACAGAACCCTACCCCCTGAGGAGGGGGAAGGAAGGACCGCCCCGTGACAGGTGAATAGAAAGCTGACTAGACTGATGTCTAAGTGGAGTGCCTCAGGGGTTGGTCCTGGGACTAGTTTTGTTCAACATCTTTATTAATGAACAGGATGATGGTTGCTACTTCATTCCCATATGGGAAAAAAAAGGAGATATGAAGTCTTTGTGGAGTGAAGTCTTCCCTAACGTAACCTGTGCCCCATCCATACAGGGGAGGTGGAAAGGATTCAGAAGCAAGTTGAGTACTAGGGTAGGCCCAGACATGTCCACTCCAAACTACCGTTTTTAAGGTGGGTGTTCTGAACACCACACTGGACACAGTTAAATTCATGGAATGAGAAAGCAAGGTCCATAATTCCCTTCCCAATGTTAAAGTTGCAGCCTGCCACTTGGATCCATCCCATGTGCTTCCAGATCTTTGTGCCCAGGCATTTTACCTTCTTTTTTTAGTTAATTTAAACTAGCTCCAAAATTATATATGAATTTATATATAATTCTGACCAGCAATTCTGGTCAGCCCCTGTCAAAAAAAATTTAAAATGGGGAAAAATGTTTAGAGGTATGGAACAGCTCCCCTATTAGGAGACATTGATTCAGGACTGTTCATCTACAGAAGGGGGAGACATGTTAGAAGCCTATAAAATCATGAGTGGTGTCGAGAAGCATAATAAGAAAGTGTTAATTACTCCTTCACAAGAACCTGATGACACTCTATGAACTTAATAGGCAGCAGGTTTAAATCAAACAAAAGGAAATACTTCACACAACAGACAGTCAACCTGTGGAACTCATTGCCAGAAGATGTGAGTATAACAGAGGATATGAGTATAACAGAGTTCAAAAAAGAATTGGCTAAGTTCCTGGAGGATAGGTCCATCGATGGCTTTTAGCCAAGATAGTCACCTATGCTCAAGGTGTCCCTAAACCTCCAACGACAAGAAACAAGAATTGGATGAGAGGGATGTATCACTTGATGATTAACCTCTTCTGTTGTTTCTCTCTGATGAATGTGATATTGGCAAGACAGAAGGCTGGTCTGATCCATTATGACCATTCTTATGATGTACTAGTTTATGACTACATTTCAGCTTCTGGTTGCAGTACTATAAAGTAGATTTCATATGGTCAACAATGCATGGGGTACTTGTGCTGGTTTTATTGTCATATACTCTATATATTCCAGTGACAACATACAATAGGATATAGTGACCTAGATATCAAAGGGAGGAGTTGAACCATTCCAACTGAGAACCTCAGTTCCATATAAAATACAGTAAAACAAAACTGAGCACACATTTCTGATTTTTTTTTTTTAAGTTGTACAGACATGAGAGACACAGAAACAGAGAGAGACTGACCAAGTCCTCATTCTTTACAAAAAACGCTATGGAGTCTTTCCCAAAATAAAGATCTTTCGATATTAGTATACAAGGATAGACAGACCAGCATCAGTAACTGAAAAGACTGTGTAGGGGGAAAAGTCCAAAAACAATAAAGTAGAGATCAGTAATTCCCTCACTCAAGTCTGAGTTGTCTGGTGGCATTGCTACACTGTATTTCAACAATAATCAGGATATGTGAAGAAAGAAAAGAGGGTTGGATTTTCTTGTTTTAAATGTTAGTTTTTATGAACCTTAGATAATGATGCTGCCCATCTCCTCAAAAGACATTGAATGTCCTTCGCTGTGGCAGCAAAATAGAAAAACCAGTGTGGGTACTAAAACAGAAGCTAGGATTCAAGCCTACTGAACAAAGAAGAGCTCAGAAGGAAAAAAAAAAAAACCTTCCTAAAGCCACAGTAAGCATCATAGGGCAGCATAATGCCTTAGAGTTAGTGCTTATAGAATTGAAATGCAAGAGAGTATTACTATCACAAAAATTTTGTGAACACAGATGAACCAAAGAGGCTTTTAGCCCATTTCCTGAGTCATAAACAAAAAGCTTCATACACAGCTACTGCAGGAAATGTAAAGGGCACGGTATTATATGATCCTTATTGGATTATTCAGCAGCTTTAGCAAAGCTCCCATCAGAAGCTATATAAATCAAAGATAACTGCTTCCATAGAAAAGCAATCAACTTTTTAAAGGGAATATCTTTGTTCCCCAAAGTTGCCAAGTAAGATTTAGACGCTTCTATTAGGACTTTGCTGTAGAGCATACTTAAGCAATTATCGAAATCCAGG
Source organism: Rafetus swinhoei (assembly GCA_019425775.1). NCBI lineage: Eukaryota > Metazoa > Chordata > Testudines > Trionychidae > Rafetus > Rafetus swinhoei. The sequence continues at coordinate 67,073,803 of CM033427.1, forward strand.
TCATAACACCACCTGGATGGATTCCCAGAGGAAGTAGTCGGTTCCCTTTCCTTTGAGTGTTTGAGACCATGTGTCATTAAGTTTACTTCCTGCTTATGCTGTCTGTATCTCATTGATAAATCAAATCTCAGAAGTCCAGACTTAGTGGACTGCCCAGCCTTCTTACTTTTTTAAAACACACGGTACAAAGCTTGCAGACAAAATACATCTTTCCCTTACATGCTGTACCTTGGTTAATTATATAACTAGCTGTTTAGATCTGTCCTTGGGAGCCAAGAGCTCAGTTATAAAAAGATGTCTCTAAAGAGGAATGTATTGTAGTCTTGAGAATCAACTAGAATACAGGTCTCTTGTAGTATTCTTCAATATATCTTATATATATATAAACATATGTACTCAAGTCATTTCCAAGTACTTCAGAAAATATACTAGTAGCAAAATGACTATACACAAATGGATAAGCCATTATGTAACCAACAATAGCCTTGAACATTAGAACCTGTTTAGCTGAGAAAGGAAATATGGAGCAGAACATCAAGGTTATCTTATATACTTTTCAGGTGGCTGTCCAGATGGAAGATAAACATTCCTACTATATACATCATCAGCTTAAGGTTACTGTGAAGTTTAACTGATGCTTTCGAAGTACTTTGAGATCCTCAAATGACAAGTGCTAATTGAAGTGCAAGTGAGACTTCCATTTACACTGAATACAAAAGGCAGGAACTTTAACAATATAGCTCTGCATACTATTATATGGCCACCATTAGCTAGGAACCTCAATTTTGCTATAGAACTTAATCCTACAGCTTTTCCGAACCAGCAAAGAAAAGTTACCAGCTCAATACTAGTGTAATTATTGATGCTGCTCAGTAAGGGTGTGTCTAGACTACAGGTTTTTGTTGTTTTTTTTAAAGTGAACTTTTTTTTTGAAAAAACTTCCCCTGCATCTAGACTGCTGCTGTGTTCTTTCGAAAGTAAATCGAAAGAACGCGGCAGTTTTTTCGACCACGGAAAACCTCGTTTTACAAAGCAGAGCACCTTTTTCCGAAAGTGCTCTTTCGAAAAAAGGTGCTATGTAATGCAAACTGTACTTTTTTCGAAAGTACTGGTGTAGTCTAGACGCTCTTTTTCAAAAGAGGTTTGCAGTTTAAACATAGCATAACTGAATAAACTAAACCCCTAAGCCCTGGTCTACACTAGGGAGTTATTTCAACATAACTCCCCTTATTTCGAAATAGCAAGCAGAGCGTCCACACTACCAAGCCAATTATTTCGAAATAATGGGCTGGTTATTTCAAAATAATATCTCCTGCTTTCCATGAGGAATAACACATTTCAAAATAGCAGCAGTGTGGACGCTCCATTGCTGCTATTTAGAAATAATTACTCCCCTGAGTCATTCAGAGTAATTACTCCCCAGTGCTTCCTGGGGCGCTAAGGGTATGTTTCCCCAAAGAGTCTTTTTGGAAAAATGGGGTTTTTCCTCGAAAAAACTTCAATTATGTCCACACTGCAATCGCGTTCTTTGGAAAAAAATTGAAAGAACAGAGGGGTTTTTCCAACATTGGTAATCCTCTTTCTACAAGAAAGAAGCCTTTTTCCGAAAGACCTCTTTCAGAAAAAGGCATGTGTGGACAGGGAGGAGGGAGTTATTTCACAAGAAGAGGAAAGAGGAAAACACACAGGTACCCTGGTGGCCATTCCACCCATAGGAATCACAGCTTACAAGCGAAATAACGTCCATTCTGTGTGGACACTATCTGTCGAAAAAACAGATCACTTTTTTGATGTGCTTCTGCAGTGTGGATGCTCTCTTTCAGAAGAAGTTTTTCCGGAAGATCTCTTCTGGAAAAGCTTCTTCCAAATGAAGCCTGCAGTCTAGATGTAGCCTACGTCCAGGTAGCACATCCATATTAAGGGAACCTGCCTCAGACTAATTTTGAGGCTTCGCTGCAGTGTGGACATGTTATTTTGAAATAGTTGTTTTGGGAGTTATTTCGAAATAATGTCCTAGTGTAGACATGCCCTAAGATACCAGCAGCATGTTAAGCCACTCGGGTATGTCTATACTGCAATTAAACACCAGCCATTGGCCCATGTCTGCTGTCTTGGGCTCACCAGGCTTGAGCTCTGGAGCTGTTTAAATGTGTGGGATCCCAGAACCTGGGTTCCAGAATGCCTACACATCAACCAAACAGCCCCCCCCCATATACCACGCTCCACAAATCCTAGTCAGATGACAGGCCCAAGTATTTAACTGCAGAGTACATGCAACTTCAGCAGTAAGCACTATAGGTGCTTCAACTGTGAGGACGTGTAGCTGCTAGCCCTGGTTCCAATAGCTATTCTCCAGTGTGTGGGTGGCAGAAAAAGAAAGCTCACAGATACCTAAATGCCTTTGTTTTCAATTCTTATTTAATTTTTCCTAGGATTTTCATCAGCGTTTCTGAGCACAACAACAAAAACAGGTGAAAATTGGTGCAAAAGCCCATTAATAATTTTTTCTGGGTAAATATCAAGGTTTATTTAGGTAGATGGAAAGGAGGAGAAAATTATCTAACATAGCAATGCTTTGAGTTCAGCTCATCAATGTGGTTTCCTGTAGAACTAAAAAAGAACTCAAAACAAAATGCCACCTCTGAATTTAACAATACAATACATCATTATCCACCAATAAAACTTTTCATTTAAATAAACAATTTACTGGTGTAGACTTAGAACTATTAGCCTATAAAGATTTTCATTTAATAATTGGGCCACACTCAACTTCTTCTTTTCTCTTTGTTTTTTAAACTTTCAAATACTTCTTTGTGTTTTGAAATATACTGGGATAAAGATTTTTCATTTTCTTTCCATTTTAGCGCATCAAATCTTTAAACCATTATTGGCTAACAGCATGAAATGAATACATGATAGGTGGGCATGCGATTCATCAGTACATTCAGATGCACACAGTGATGCTAGAACCCTTTTAATAGTGGAGTTACTGAAAGCCAGCTCCCTTACCCATGACTGCACCCCTTCCAGCTGAGGTCAGGAGCAGTGCCAAATCTCCAGGAAGCAAGGACCCGGATAGGGGGCTAAGGTTCAGGGGTGGGCATAGTGCCAGGAGCAGAGCCCCAGCTGCGGGATCCAACAATGGGGCGAGGGGGCCAGGACTGGGGTTAAAGGTGCCAGGCTTGGGACCTCAGGTGCAGGGTCCCAGGCCGACAGCCAGGAAGCAGGGCCGGTAGCCAGTACCCAAGGCCTGGCATGGCATCAGAGAACAACGCCCTAGGCAACGACCTGAGCACAGAGCAGTACTGTAACAAGGGCAGGGCTAGCGGGGTGCTCACCCTGGGTGCATCATAATCAGGAGCACAAAGACACAATAAGTAAAAATAATAAGGTGCAAAATAAAGAGAGCAACATGTGCTAACCTAAGTCCCAGTTTACACCAGCCTGTATCGAGGGCTGACACAAAACGGAAATAGGCGTGCTGCAAAGGCTCGTAAAGTCTCTGTTTACACGTTTTCTTGAAAGGTATTAGGCTTTGGCTTGCTTCACTTTAAGCTGAATTTACATGGAGCATTGGGTGTTTAGAATAAAATTCTCTAGCACATAGAATTTATTAATTTAGCTCTCCAAAAGAAAGATAGGACCTTTTGTCAAGTTGTTAAATTAATTGCTGGTTTAAAAAACACAATTCAAGGAATCAGAAATTGTACTATTAAAGATAATAGAAACAGAAGCACCTGAACTAGCCAATAAATTCCAAATTTTACCTGAGATACCAACAAAAGAAGAGTTAAAAGATTAGATCCCAGCGATTCAGATGATGAAAATATTAATTTGACCTCAAATCAAGCTTACATAATGGAGATAAACCAAATATTTGATGCCCTGACTACCCACTTAAATTGGAGACATAGTGCATTAAATGAAATCACTATGATGATTTTTCATTTTAAACTGGATCCAAGAAATGGATGTTTCTGAACTGAAAAAAACATGCTATTAATTTGGCAATGAAAGATGAAAATGATTTTAATAATAATGAATTCTGCATTGAAATTGAAAGAATCAAACATATTGCACCCTCAATTTCAAACAATCTATCATTAGTCTCACCTCTTAATATACTATAATTATTATATGAATGCTTACTTATAGAGTCATATCCAAATTTATCAGTTGCTCTTAGGATATTCCTCACGTTGCCAGTAACTACGACAAGCAATGAACGAAGCTTCAGGAAGCTAAAGCCTATAAAAATTACTTACCTTCTAGTACTGGGCAGCAGGGGTTATCGGGACTGTCAGTTCTCTCCATTAAGCATAAAATATCCCATGAGAAGTAACGGTGGTTCAAACCAAGGAGTTTGATTTGAACTAACACGGTCCGGAGCACGCTTCCTGGTTCGAATCAGCTGGCGATCAGAATAGCGTGCGGGCGAGATTATGCTAATGAAGCGCGGGATATTTAAATCCTCGCTTCATTAGCAATTTCAGTCGGCTACATTTGCATCCCTATCTCAAGATAGGGAGCAAGTGTAGACATACCCCCAGATAATAGATTTTTGAGGTGAGAGGGATGCATAATCAATATTTTGCCCAGAGCACAAAAATACCTAGTTACAGAGCTGGTGCTGAGCCCCAAACATGGAGCTAGTAGTCGGGGAGCTTGGCCAGCAGCTGGAGCCTCTTGTAAATCTGGGGACATTGTAGCACCCCTTGTACCCTAGTTCCCACAGCAATGGATGAACATGCACTTCAGAGCTTGCACGTATGCCTGTTTGTTTATTGTTTGTTTCGTCTAGACTAACACATAGCCTTATTTCAACAGGCAGCTTTGCGTGTACACACAGACTAACATATTGTCATACGACACAGATCTCAGACAATGTTTTCTATCTTCCTAATACAACAAGATATTTTTATATATTTGAATGATGCAAAAGGAGGTGAAAAATCAGAAAAAAACTTGACACTTTTACTAAAACCCAAGTATTTTTTGTAAAATAAATTGATTTAAACTGAACATGAGGGAGCTTAGGAATAGTTTGGTACACAGGGTTAAACAGTTACAGTTAATAGTAAGAAACAGTGGTTCCTGTGTGGATCACTCAGGCAGTTAAATCACAAGTCAGGGTTCTTCAGGCCTCTTACCTCAGGTGCCCTTTCCATATCAGTCTCTGGTCAAACAAATAGGAGCTTCTGGGTTTTCAGGTTAGTAGACCAGACTCAGTTACTGTCTCTCACTGAGATTCCAATGCACTGGCTCTCTGCCCAGCTGCTCTGCTCCTGCATAAGTCTTGTACTGATCTATACCTGGTAGTAACATCTGGCAGTCACAGCCTTTTCCACACACAACTCTCTATACAGGCCCTGCGGGTTGCTCCCTGCATCCCAGATTTTCTGCAGCTCCTGGCTCACCCTACAGCTGCTGTTTCCTAACACATCAAACCATTTCCACCAACTTGCCAAGAGAAAATGGGAGAAAGCTGATGGAAACTGTGGCCTTACTGAGCAAGGAGGAAAGGGAAGTACAGTAAAGAGAAGGCTGATGGGACTTGCCTGCAAACCCCTGCTTACCAGATCCACCACACTACTGAATGTGTAACTTCGTAACAAACCCTTCAGAATGCTGCTTAACAAGGAGATCTTAAAATACTCATAAAACAGGATTGCAATTTACATGCTAGAATAAAGCCTTTTGAGAGACTGAAATGATGATGGCATATCTATCTCCACCACTGGACATGGCTTCAATAAGGAATTTAGTTGTAAATGGTTTCAGATAGCAAGGAAGTGCTTGGGTTAACCCGACAAACTCACGCATTCTACACCTTTGCACTAGCTGAGGATAAGGCTGGTATCCTTTGATCAGCCTTTTCATTCAATAATGAAATATGAAGGCCCTAAGGCATTGTCGGACTTAAGCTCATGCTTAAAGTTAAGTTCACATGACACTTACACTGTTAGATCCCTTTCATGGCTGGCTAAATTCTCTTGTTTGTCTGGGGCTTTGGCCTCACCTACTTGTCCTTTTGAGATGACGCACTGGCTAGCTTGCATTTAAGGGAGCGCAGCGACTAACTAGCCAACTTGTATGTGGGAGCACAAGAAAGGGCCGGGTCCATATGTCCTCTCCCCTCCTTGCATATTTGTGCACAGGCCACCAAGAATCTAGTCTTTATACAGCACAAATAGCATATCTAAACATTTATTGCAAATTCTCAAAAATATAGCATCATTTTATGGCAGCGGTTCTCAAAGTGCCACCTCCCAGGTGGCCCACGGCTCGCACTCAGCCCCCTGTAGTGGGTTGGAGTGGTCACCCACTCACCCTGAGGGGGAAACGCCCCTTCCTGAGCCATGGTGGGCTCACCTGAATGACTCATCTGGGAGGAAGCCAGGGGGGTGGGGCCAGGGCTATAAAAGGACTGTCTGCAAGGCCAGTCAGGGCCTGCCAGACAGGGAACCAGAAGCCTTCTCTCCCCAGCCAGCAAGGGAGCCAGAGGCCTTCACGTCCCAGTTGGCTGGGGAGCCAGAAGCCTCCCCAACCTCGCCTGCTGAGTAGCCAGAGCTGAAGGGGGAACTGGAGCCAGAGGAAGTGGACAACTGGCCTGGGTCCACTGTTGGAGGACTACCAAGCGGGCCTACTGTTCTGGCCGGAGGTTCCAATCCCGTGCGGCCTGGAGGACATGCCACGGAGCCGGCCCAGGTATAGCCGACCTTGGTCTGGCCGAGGATCAGGGGGTTGCGGTGTGGACCCCCCACTGACCCCGACATAACAGGTCAGTGAATTTTGGACTGGATCCCTGCTGACCTAACAGCTGCTATTAGGGCCCTGGGCTGGGGCACAGGGGTGTAGGGAGGGCCCGCGTCCCCCCTGCCACCCCTTGACTGGGTGGCAGTCTCCCCTCCTGTGGTTTGCAGCCACAGGCAAAGTGCCTGAATCTTTCCTGAACAAGGAGACAGACTACACCGGGGCTTACTGGTTGTGAACCAGTCGGCTTGCTTTGTGTGAAGCCCTTGTCCTGCCCTAGGGCTGGGCCTCTAGCTGTTCAATTACTGTCTGTTTAACTGTGCTAGGCTCCCCTGCATTTGGGGCTGGCTCCCTAATTGTTTAGTGACTGCAGCCCCTGCCCTGTGCTAAGGGCTGGGCTCTTTCTTGTTTAACTGTGTTAGCCTCCCCTGCGTTAGGGCCAGGCTACTAACTGCTTAGTGATTGCAGCCTGTAGTGGGTTGGAGTGGCCACCCACTGACCCCAAGGGGGACACCCCTCATTCCCCGGGGTGCACCCCAACAGGCTACACCCCTTCCCTTCCTTCCCCATGCATCAGGGAGCCCACACTCCTGCTTGAGCCTCAAGGTCATGGCACGGCTACAAGACTGCAGCAACAGCTCTGGCTTCCAGCTCAGAGGGCGTAGCGGGGGGGCGGTGAAGAAAGCCCCGACCTTCCCCACCAGTCCGAGCTGGCGGAGAGAGGCAGATCTAGCAGCTCAGCTGCCCACTGTGCCAGTGGCTGCTGTGCAAACCAGTGACCCTGCACTGCAGCCACACCCACTGCTGTGCAGAGCCAGGGACTGGCTGCCGCGATTGGCCCTGTTGTGCCACCACCAACATGCCCTGCCCCACTAGCTCCTGGATCAACGTGGTGCTTGGCAAGCTGCTGGAGCTCACAAGGCTCGAGTGGCAGCACAGGCTCCCTGCTGCAAGGGGCGGGGGGGGGCTGAGCTACCCCCTCCCCCTGCCCCAACCCGCTGGGGGAACAGCAGCACAGTGAAGCACTGTCCAGAGGCTTTCCCCACTATTCCCACTGACACATCAATGGGAGTGGTGGGGGGGCAGTGCTTGGGAGCAAGGGGGGCACGAAGCCAGGTAAGCACCTCCCCGACCCAGACCCATGCACCACAATCCCCTCATACAACACCTATCCCTCTGCCAAGACCCCGCATCACCAGCTTGCTCCTACACCCTCCCTTGCCCTGTACCCTCCCCCCTGGCCAGACACCCTACCTCCACCCTACTTCTGCACCCTAACTCCCACCCAGACCTTGCACCATCACCTCTTCCTGCATCCCACCTCCTGCCCAGATCCTGCACCCACATCCCTAAGCTACTCACGGGCAACTCTGTACTCGCTGGCCACACACTGAACTCTTCATTTTTGTCCCCACCCCAAAGTTTAAGGGGATTCACAAAATCCACTAACTCCAGAACCCCAGAAAAGTAAATCTGGCCTATCGGAAGCCCTGAAACGCATTCTCCCTTCCCCTTCCCTTCTCCCCATGGGGCTGGCGCACCAGAGAACTGAGTTGTCTCTTTTGGGGGCCATATCTGAGGGGGTTGAGAGGTTTTGGAGGAGTTTTTTTGCTTCTCACTTGCGTGTGGTCCCCAACTAATTTTTCTGTGGGTCAGTGGCCCCGATCCAAAAAATGCTTCCCACCCCTACCATAAATAAAGAAAACATTGAAACCTTTTGTGTTGGACATAAATTAATATTTTACTTTATTTAAAATGAACTTTGATAGAACTGACATGAGTTAAAATGCTTAATCTGTTTAATAATTCACATTAAACCATTCTCCCCAGCTGCAGCACTAGCCAAATGGCTTGGGCATAATTATGTAATTCACAGTGAATTTCCATTAACAACTGGTGGTCCGTGGAAAGGTTTGCATTAAGCCAGGTGGTCCACAGGTCAAAAAGTTTGGGAACCACTGCTTTATGGTGATTATTTTTCGCTTTTCATTGTAAATTTAAGTTCTCCTTTCCTTAATTGCTTCATCATATGGCATTTAGATGATATTTTAGAAATAAAAATATATGCATTCGAAGTCATTAATATTACAAATATGGAATATGTGAAAAGTCAACCGCAGAATGAAGATGTATGAGAAAGTTATATCATTCTATTTGCAACTCCTTTCCTTAAACTAGTTGTTGTCCAATTGATTTCTCCATCAGCAAGCCTTATTAACACTGATTTAAATGATGAAAGTCCTCAAGTAAGTAAAATTATAGGAGAGAGCATTCAGATTGTAAGCTCCATGGGGCAGGGAAAAAGTCTTTTAAGTCTGAATGTGACAAGCCTATTTCATTATATTAAAAACAGTAACTTCATACAAAGACTAGGACCAAATGGAAGAGCCGGTTGTTGACAGGAATTGAAATTAAGTATGTCATTTAAAGACCTTTCTTCATCCAAGTGACCTGTATCTTTCAGTGAGCACAGGAAGCTCTGGATCTGACATTTGTTCCAGGTGGACCTCTGATCTATTTTTATTTGAAGTGGAGGACAGAAAATTGGAAATGCTTTTCTGGCAGCCCTCTAACATCCTTACCTGTGACAAAATGAATTTTGGAAAACTAGCTTTAAGTCCCTACAGCAATAGCCAAATACATTCAGAAATAACCAGTTATATTACAATCCTCTCCTGCCTAGACACTGTTTGGTTTTTGGTTAAAACAGATATTTCTCAGTGACTTTCTTCAAAGTACACTAGTACATGCATACATATTTTGCAGCTGCATAAACAATATTTCACATCTCCAAAATGCAGTAAAACGTGAAATGATCTAGACAGGGTGTAAAGTACAAATCCCTTTAATTATGTGTTTTATAGAATTTTATCTCTTTAAAGGACAACATAATCAGCCCATACAACACCCTGTGAGGTACAATACGCACAATTATCCCCATTTTGCCAACTGGGAAACAGAGATAAAAGCAAAGATTTCTAGACTCGTGCACACATTCCCATTCCTAGCTTGTGTTCCTAGTTGCCACAAATGAACAACAAATATCAACAAAATACCTGCAAAAACAAGTTCAAGTTCAGTGCAGATTTGTGAACAAATATCACAATGGCATGAACACGTGCTATGGCTATGCACAGTCACTTTGTTTGCGCATACTGATGGTCAATAAGACATCTACTTACCACTTGTACAACTCTTATTGATTTCAAAGTGAACAGGATTGTACCCATAGCAATACCCTGTAGACATATGCATTCTTAAGTGCAGCTGGAATACAAAGGGATGGATCTCAGCTTCAATGTAATTTAATTTAGGAACTAATTCTATTTTTACATTTTAAAAAATAAATATTGTTTCAGAGTCTGTTGCAGAAGTTTTCATCTTCCTTCCATTCAGACAGAGAAGTATTACACTGAATAAATGACCCAAAAGCAACCAATGGAGCATTTGTTAGGAGTGTTGTTCCTTTTCCTGTCTAATTTGCAGAACTGGCATCAAAGTGACAGAATACTGTACAGATGATTTCCAAAAACCCATAAAATAACTGGAGCTGCAGCGCGCCCATTAGCAGAATCACACATTCTGCAGAACAAGTCAGTCAAGTATTGTTATAAAAATCCTGCCTTTATTCCTCCATTCATCCATCAAACTTGCAATTGCACTCGTGGGACTATGAGAGTTATTGGAAGCCATTTCCTTCCATATACCACATCTAATACAGTTCTGCCAATGGATACAGCTGCAGTGAGCTCAACAAGGTAAAGCGTAAAATAGCGCCCTTCTCTCAGAAAATTAGGAGGAGCTCTGCAGTTCAAGACAAAACAGCAAGTGGTCTGAAAGAACAGCTGTGGGCAAGAGACTGAAGTCAGGGAAGTATGAGGGCTAGAGGAAAATGCACAGGTTAGGACAATGAAAGTGCTGCCACTGCAAGAAGCCAGCACTTAATGCCCAGCAGGAGATCAGTGAAGACTGCTCCAAGTTGAACAGCCAGAAAGGATTGAAGAAATAACTTGGTCCTGTGAGGAGGCTTATAAGCTTTGTCAGCTTACTAAGCTTTTTAAGGAGACGAAAAGAGAGAAGAAAAAAAAATGATCCCCTACTGCATACATTTTCCCAAAGCACCCACATTTTTGCTCCTAACACTTCACTGAGCTTCTTTGATGCTCTGTTTTAAAGGACTAAGAACTGGAAATGACAAAGAGGCACACAATCCCATCATAATATATCATTCTCAAAATAGAAAACAGGAAATGAACAATGCTTATTTCATTTTTCATGTCCATTAGAACAAAATACTGTAAAATATCCCATGACATAGAACCAAATATCACCTGGAATTACTGATTGTGTAAACAGTGATGCATAGAACCAGAGTTGCAAATTAGCGACCTAGCAAATTATGGCTGGCAAATTAGCGATCTAGAACCAGATCAGATTTTAAACTTCCCAGCATTCATGGAAGTCTGAATTTGAGGTTTAGTTTCAAGTGTATTTCTATGAGAACAGGCTTATTTGTGGATATATTGAGCAGCTTTAAAAATAACTCAGTCTGTTTTAAGGAAGAATGGTATAGCTGAATAAATATTTGTCCAATATACTGTGGTCAATGAAGAAATCCACATTCCATATGATTGCTTTACGGAGCTGTTTTTTTGAGCTGAAAGTAAAGCTTTAAAAGGACTCATTAACAGCTGCCACGCTTACACTTGCTACAAGGAGGAAGGAAGACAAGTGACACACATACAGAATTGTCATTCTGACAGTCGAGTGAATGGCAGTCACCAACTCTAAGACTTCGCATACCTACAGAGCTTAAAAATTATAACTTTTTGCCTCTGCTGTGAGAGTCCACGTTCTATTGTTCAGGTTTCCAAAACTGACCTGAATGGCCTACTAATGCCATTCGGACTGCCAATAAACACATTTAAACCACCACCAGACAGACAGCTTGTCAATTTGTAACAAATGTATTCCTTAACTATTAGCCCTTTTAAAAAACATTCTCAGGTCTTGTGAAAGTATCTGATATATCCTTACAAATACTTATTTTTGAGGGTAAAATGGAGTTAAAAAAACCATTTCATGTTGTTAAATAACAATCCAAAAGGCTTTTTCAAAGATATTTATACATAAAATTGTGTCTTACGGTAACTTGGAGACTCAGTGCAGTAGTTGGAGAGACACAAGTTTCTTTTTATTATGAAAGATGTTTATGTGAAGAACAAAACAGACAAGAGATAGTATTACTACAGAGTACTTGATGGGCACTTTAATCTTCTATTAATATGCAAATTTTGTTCTTTAGAACCTTGGTAAGAGACTTTTTTTTTTTTCTCCAATCAGGCTATTTGAAAATAGTCCTATTCTCCCAAAGGTCCATCTTGCATGATTCTCAGTGAAACACTTTTTTATGCTAATTCCCAAGACACTCTTGTATGCATCATTTTCTTCTGAAATTATTTGGAGTTTATTGAACCACATTTGTAAAACATTCCACAGTTGATTTCATTCCAAAGATCTCCTTTAATAGAGCTGATTCCCCAGTTGATCTGTGTCATATGAGCATGTTAAAGAAAATCATCTTCAACAAGAAAAGAAATGAGAAAGCACGTAAGGAAATTTGTGTATGAACTTGTGACAAAAACAGGATGATTTTATCTTCATAATCAATTTCCGTTTGATATAGTTCATACTTCTGACAAATGCCCAGAAAATATTCCAACTGGTAATATTTCTTCTCATAAATGCCAAACCCAAGAGTAAAGGCAGCTATACCTAGGAATAATGTGTTTACTGGCATCCATTCAAAAATGTATTTCCTTTCAGCAATAAACCTGTCCATAAGTACCACCCTTGGTGTAAAACAAACACAGCAGGAATTAACTTGCTGTTGTAAAAAAGTGAAAATAAGAATCATCTTGTAGTTTGATGAATATTAGTAATCTTGGTAAAGCCAATCTTCTCACCCTATTCAGCAAAGAGTGAGTCAGTTATTTTCATTAGTTCTCTGTCCATATTAAATTTACAAAGCAAAGCTATGGACCATTTCAGTTTGCTTATACGAGTTGTCTCCAGGGCTTCTATGGGACAATTCTTATGAAGACAAAAAGCAGGATTTTGTTCCAACAAGCTTTTTGCAGTGCTTGCCAACATTAATATCTAGTTTGCTTCCTTTCCCCTTTCTTGCCCCCATTTTACAGAGCATAATGATCTACTTTTTTCTGTGTGAGTCTTACCTATAACTCGTTACACACACACACACACACACACACACACACACGATTATTTTTGTATATGGTATAAATCAGGAATAACTCCATTAATATCTATAGAGTTATACCAGTAAAAAGTAGTGAGAGGAGACAAACCCTGGACCTCTATCAAAATTTCTCTATTACTAATATGCACAATATTATCCATTAACTTCAGTGCACAATCTTGGAAACTTAAGCAGGGTTCTAGTAATATTGCTTGACACTGCAGAGCAAAACATTTTGTCCCATGAATATAAAATACGCTCTAAGTGTTAGAAATTCACTTATCTACCTAAAATATCTTGTGTGATTTTACAGGAGAAGTATCACATACTTTAAAATAAAAAAAGAGCATGTATATATATTAGAATTGTTAAAATCCATATTCTGAACAATTAGTGTGTATATTTTTTAAAAATCCAGTTTGCTACCACGTAATTATAGAATAGACAGTGTTTTATCCCATGTCCCTACAACATCTGTTCTTTGCTTCTGCAGCAGAGGGTACACAAACCAACCATATTCCCTTAGTTGTTCTAGCATCATTGATGTCATCATTAAATATGACAGCAAACAAAGGAATTAAAATAAAAAATCCACATTGGCTTTTTTCTCTGTATGAAGAGTGCCTGTTTCTACCACATAGGATTAGTAATAATCAGGTTTTCAAGATTCTACAAATGTAGGGTAAACAAGTAAGGCAAGAATGCCAATATAAAAGTATTAGAGAAAATAATGCATTATTTCCATGGAAATTTCAGCAGTGCAGCCAGGATGCCTAAGGCCAGGGGAGGGCAACTTTCGACAGCTGCCAAAGCTCCATAGAATTCCCTCTGGCTGCCTAGTCATGTACTTGACACAGAGTGATAATACAGAAAGAAAAGGGGGCAGACTTGGAGCAGAGGGTCAGGACTCAGGAAGGGTTGGTGTAGGCGTGACTGAGTTGGAAACTGCAGGGGGATTGTGACAGTGATTGTTCTGACTTGTTTTGTCTAAAGGTATGCCTGAGCCAATGGAATTAAAACAGGGTCACAAGTAAATAGTTTAGTTGATATTAATGTTGTGAATCAATTTCATGTGACCAGACAGTAGCAAAGTCACATAGGGATAGTCACAGCTTTTATGGCAGAGCTTAGATATATAGAAGGGAGGGAGGGAAAGAACAAGAGACACACTGAATTATTGCATCCAGCAGGGGCTCAGGTCACCAACTTTCCATAGCCACTTGCTTTTCAGCCTGCATTAGTGGAAACCAGCACCTCTGAAGATTACAAGGCTTTGGGTGTCTTGCACCCTGTTTTTTTCACTTTGGCCAGACTTTTCACCCCAGAGGGCTCTGCAGCTCCATTTGTGCTGGCAAGTCAAGAATTAAACCAGCCTAACTTGTGTTTAAGATAGTTCCAGGGGTGAGATTCTGTGATGAGCCTTGAAGGGTTTGTATTTTCAAATTGCTAACGTTCATTAGCTCAAGTCTGTTTGGGAGACCCATTCCAATGGGCAGTGTAGATGTACCCAAAGAGGCTTGAACTCACAGCCCAGGAAAAGAAGTGCTAGGGTAGCTTTAAAACACCTTTGTACCTTGCAGGTCCTCGTTCTTCCAGGAGCTGGAGCAGTCCCCAGCCTACAGACAGCCTCTTAATACTCTCCAAGTCATGACAGCGTGTCCTTGGTCTACCATATGGGCAACAGCACCACCAGAATCTCTGCAGTGATACATTCTGCAGCCATACCCCTGACGTGACCCTTGCACCTGCACTCTCCCCTTTCAGCACACCCTTTATACCAGGGCTTCTGAGGGGCTCTCAGCTGTAGCCTGAGGCTATCTTCTACAACTCTTGTACCAGAAGAAGCCTTCCATGGACAAAACTAGAGTTTCTAAAAACTTTTTATGGTGCACCATTATAAAGAGAAACAAACAATGATGAGGATCTTGCCTCGAAATGGTTCTGCAGTTTACAGTCTTGCATTATAATACAGAGGGATTTCCACATGATTCGTCATCTCTACTTCCCTAATATACTCAATCCAAATAATAGTTGAATAGCAGTTAGGCAGGGCTTGTGATGAGTAGGGGTAATCCATATAGGAGAGAATAGAATGATTTTTATTTTATGTTGGGAAGAGGGGGGAAATTGAGATGGGTTGTGTTTAAAATATATTAATTTGATACAGATCAGATAAATATCTAAAAATCTAAAGAGTATTATTCCAAGCAGTCCCTTTGCCAAGGCCCCTTTTCTTGACTCTGTCTTCCTAAACTGCAGCAAGGGAGGTTTAGGTTGGACATTAGGAAAAACTTCCTAACTGTCAGGGTAGTCAAACACTGGAATAAATTGCCCAGGGAGGTTGTGGAATCTCCATCTCTGGAGATATTTAAGAGTAGGTTAGATAAATGTCTATCAGGGATAGTCTAGACAGTATTTGGTCCTGCCATGAGGGCAGGGGACTGGACTTGATGACCTCTCAAGGTCCCTTCCAGTCCTAGTATTCTATGATTCCATACATTTTCCATGAAGTCCAGAGACCTTGTCCTCTTTCTTCAAAGAAATGATATTACACTTGTAACAACATGCAAGTAAAGAAAAGTTGGTAAGGTCTTCATTAGGACTACTCTTAGGCAAAGAAACAATTATGCATGTTTCTAAGTGTGTGTAATAATACCATTCACTTCAACGGGGGTTATCCCATGATGAAAGTTAAGCATGTGCCTAAATTATTGCAGGACCAAACAAACGCCTTGCTGAGCATTTCATTTGGATAGCACACTCATTGCGACAGCATATCAGGGGAAAGGCTACCTAACCCTACTGGTTTGAATGACATTTTTTAGTAGTTTTTTACTCCATAGCAATCTTTGCTACTGTAACTCCATAGTAGTTATATATGGGTGATATATTAAATCAGACCCTTTAATATTTAGGGGGAGGGGATAGAAAGCTTAAAAGCTGAAGAAATCAGTAAGAAGATGTCAAGGAAGATCCTAAATTTGGAAGATGGTTTTTCAGCTCAAATCTGAAATAGCCTTCACATTGAGTTTTATGGCAATAGTGCATGTACGCAGAGTTTCTATGTAGTATCTAAAGCAATGATGTGAAAGACAGTACACATGTTTTTAAATGAAAACAAAAATCCATTAACTTTATGGCCTAAATGCTCTGGCAAAGACTGAATGACCTTCAAGTTTACAAAAAAAATAAGTTCTGCAAAGTCAGTACCTTAAAAGCAACAAAAAAATTATACTATAACAGCTAAACAGCTGGCAGATGCAATTATCAAGAATTTTGAATCAGAGATACTTGTTACAACCTTTCCACCCTCCCCCCAAAAAGTTCATAGAAATCACTAACTTGATTTATATTGAATTGAAAATAATTCTGACTCCATTCCTTTGTCTTTCTCCCCACAAAGTCCATGTGGCTAGACCAAGAAGGGAGTAAAAGCTCACTGGCAGCTATGAAGCAATATACTTATGATCTTATTACCTTTGTACTTTAATAAGGACATTTCTAAGAGATTTTAAAACTAGTATTTCACAAACACACAAGCTCTGCAAGTAAAAATGTAAGGGCTGAGCCACAAAATAATGGAATATTTTCTCAGTTCCAAAGAGAGGAAAGTAATATAATTGAAAACAGGTGTATAAACAGAAAAATTGCTGAAAGTGTAAGAATCCCTTCATATTAGAGCCAAATTTAGGTTTACGGGGGAAAACTCATTTGAGGAAAAATTTATCCCCCTTTTTATAAAAGTGTGCTCGGTGCCTCCCAATAAAAACACATGAAGAGATCATCTTTGCCTGATAGAAGTTACAATGCAATTTACACAAAAGGAGATAATCAAACATTTGGGAGATGCACTGGGGAGGAAGCAATGATTTTACATAATTTTAAGGATTTCACAAATGCATATTCATACACTTAACTATAAGTAGGTGAGTTGTTCCATTAAATCAATGGGATTATTCTTCTGGTTATAACACACTGGCCAATGTGTATTGCACTCCCCTTCAGTGCCTAACTAACAGAGGATGCCAGCCTATCGTATATGCAGTTACAGAGCATAAGGCCTCAGCTCACGCTGTGGAGACTCGTACATTTGAGTTGGGGGTTGGAGAAGAGGGCTTCCATATTATCATAGAATCATAGAATACTAGAACTGGAAGGGATATTGAGAGCTCATTAAATCTAGTCCCCTGCCCTCGTGGCAGGACCAAGCACCATCTAGACCATCCCTGATAGATGTCTATCTAACCTGTTCTTAAATATCTCCAGAGATGGAGATTCCACAATCCCCCTAGGCAATTATTCCAGTGTTTTACCACCCTGACAGTTAGGAAGTTTTTCCTAATGTCCAACCTAAATCTCCCTTGCTTCAGTTTAAGCCCATTGCTTCTTGTCTTATCCTCAGAGGCCAAGGAGAACTCTCAGGCTTCTCCTTTCCAAACTAAACAAGCCCTGTTCTTTTAGTCTTCCTTCATAGCTCATGTTCTCTAGACCTTTAATCATTCTTGTTGCTCTTCTCTGGACCCTCTCCAATTTCTCCACATCTTTCTTGAAATGTGGTGCCCAGAACTGGACACAATACTCCAACTGAAGCCTAATCAGTGAAGAATAGAGCAGAGGAATGACTTCTCATGTCTTGCTCACAACACTCCTGTTAACGTATCCCAGAATCATGTTTGCTTTTTTTGCACACTGTTGACTCATATTTAGCTTGTGGTCCACTATGATCTCTAGATCCCTTTCTGCAGTACTCCTTCCCAGATAGTCACTTCTCATTCTGTATGTGTGAGACTGATTGTTCCTTCCTAAGTATTTTAATTAATTTGTGTTCCCAAAACAGCTGGCATCACACTAAAATAGGCACATGTGTCTGCAGGATTAGGGCCTCTCAATTTTATTTTATTCTATCAAATAAATTTATTTAATTAATTTTATCTGTCACAGCAGAAGTAAGTCTTGAGGAGGGAAGTGTTGAAGGAGAGGGTATTGGTTATGGCTCTATGCTATACTATGACTGAGCTATATAGTGGGTACAGGAAAAAAGCAAAGAACAGAGAACTGGGGCATAGAATCATATCCCCCATTGTTCCTGGCAAACATAACAATTGCAAGATATTTAAATTAGCCATCATATATATAGTAGCCCAATGTCTGAGAGTCTGTAACGCGGACGTACACGTCCCCGCCCCCGGCCGTGTACATCAGCGCCCCGCCCCCTTCCTCCCTTCGTGGCGGCTCGGCTGAGTGCTGCGCCACTCAGCTGGGCCGTGGCGGGGGAGCAAGCGGCGGCAAGCGGCAGTTTGAGGTCCGCGTTCCCCATGGGATCCCAACAGCACATGGATTTCCCCACCCCCTGGCCGTGTACGTCACTGCCCGGCCCCCCTCCCTCGCGGCAGCCCAGCTGAGCAGGCAGCACTCAGCCAAGCGCCACGGCGGAAGGGGAAGGGGAAGGGGAAGGGGAAGCGAAGGGAGAGACGGAGGGGAGAGAGAGGCAGGAGGAGAAGAGAAAGGGAGAGTGAGAGGCAGGAGGGGGAGAAGAGAAAGAAAGATGGAGAGAGAGGCAGAAGGCGAGAGAGGCAGGGGAGAGCTGAGAGAGAGAGGGGGAGGCAGTAGGAGGAGAGAGAGAGAGAGAGAGAGAGAGAGAGAGAGACGGAGCGAGAGACCGGAGGCTCAGGAGAGAAGACCAACGTGGAGGAGAGACCTGAAAATCCCATCTTATGACGGGCTAATTGTTAAAATATTGCCTGACAGGAGCTGATTCTTCATTCCCAAAGTAAGCAAAACTCCCATTGAAGACCCAGGGATTTTTGCATATTGAAGAGTTGTATGAGCAAGCCCTTAGTTCACAATGTGGTATCGTGTCCCACACAATGTAACATCAAAGGAAAAACCTTTGCACACCATGAAATTACAGTATATTGTTATGACAAAGGATACTACCCCTTTTACTTCAGCTACTTTATTGCTGGTGGAGATGCTTTATGCCAAGTCACCTAGTTCTCACCTGTATTTTAAGGATGGATTCAGTTGCTGGCATCTGTTCCACTTCCCTCCCTCTATTAATGCATGATTTGAGGGAAGGGGCTTGCTCTTCCCTTTTCTTAGACCAGTACTATGTTCTAACCAAGATCTGTTGAATTTGTATTACAGAGGAAGGATTCAACAATGATCATAAATCTCTCCTGTCCACCAAACTCCTCTCTCCCAAAAGAAGAGACCCAGTTTGAAAAATAAAGATATGGGTCAGTTGTGGCCTCAAACATTTCAAAACAAAATGAGCAGACTAGAAAAAAGTTTGTCTCTTCAAAATTCACACCTGATTTCTTCCTCTCACCCCACACCCAATACTTTTATCTTTCTTGATTTGTGTGAGGATGGGGATAGATGAAAACACATAATGCCTGATTTACCCTGTTTTGTACTTGTATAAATATTTTGGGTAGGAATAACTGACATAGTTGTACTGGTACAAATACCAATGTAGCTTTCCCCTCTTCTTTTATAGGAATAAGCTATAGAGGTAGAAGCATACTAATATTAGTATAACTCACACTAAAGGTTGTGCCACATGAACTATGCTGATCTGATTCCTGATTTAGTTCTGCTTGAAAGTATCCACATGCAGCTCCCAGGTAAGGCAAAGATTTTAGAAATGCCTCATTCACTGAAAAGGACCTTTCTCTTCTTTTATACCTATCGGCTTCAATGATAGTTGCACCTATGTAAAATAAAAGCTGAATTTGGCCTAAGTATCTTTTTAAAAAACTACTATTGCAATTGAAGCAAAAACACACATATACATAATGCTTTCCTTTTGTTTTACATAACACATCTGTATCTAAATGAGAGTTGCACTATATACAGAATTCTAAGAGGATACCAAAAAACATATGGCAAGGTTAGGTCTAAGATATTTACCAGTATTTTAACAGATTTGATTTCAAGCCCCTGTTCCTACTTTTCTTTCAAAATGATTTAAGTTCTGCACTGTATTTGCTGAGACTTGATCTATTATAAAGTCTATAAAAACGTTTACGCTGATCAGTTAGAACCCTGTGTGGTCCTACTAGGTTCACCTACACCTTTGGGAGAGCTTTTATGGACAGCTTTAACAATAGGGAAGGATTTTCAAAAGTGCTCATTCTTGGCTTAACACTAATGGGAGCAGATTTAGGCCAATGTTGAGTATTTCTCAAATTCTTAGCCACATTTATGTTTTTGTGCATCTGTGTGTTGTCCCCTAGTGCCTGGCGCATGGAAAGGAAAAGAGATTTTCCAAAATCATCTATGTTCATTCTTTAGTTTAAATGAGAGAAAGACTGATGTTTTGTCTTTGAATGATCAAGGTTCTAGTATGGCAAATTTCTCTGTGGTCAACAGCACATGGATTTCCTGCACAGATACTAAACAATAATGGCACCAATCCTAAAAAGTGTTAGGAAATAACATATGGATCAAGACAAAGTAAATGGAAAGCATCCCCTGGAAAGCAGAGGTTGTACTAACCTCAGAATGTTCCATTCTTTTTTCTATTTACTTTTTAAGAGGATGTTTTTATTTTAATGGTTCAAATTTAATAAAACCAGAAAGAGCAGAGTAGACCACAGAAATGTAGACTAAAATTTTTCCCATGGATTCGTACTAAAAATTTATTTTTCTGTATTATTCAAAGCTGCATGACCAATTAATCATCTCTGTACTATTCTACAGTTTCTATTGCTCTTATCAAAACTGATCAAGTGACTCTCAGACTCTAGTGTTAAGAGTGGTTCTAGCAGCAAAACATGGAGGGAAGTCAGCAGCTACAGGAGCCAAAATAATAGAGTATTGCACTGAGTGGAGCTGAAATGTTTTTCTCTTGACTCCAATGTGCTGCCTTAGGTGAAATTCCACAATGCTGATGCTCCAGTGATCATCACCCGACTATTTACAGCCTCAAAGTTCAGAGAAAAATGACACGCTAGACTGAATATCTAAATTGTGACATTCAACAGTTGACATTCTAAGTTTCAGTACAAACACTGTTGTAGTAAAGAGATAGGGAAGGAAGATGAAATGTAGGTTTCCTGCCCAAACTGAGTAAAAGGGTTTTGAACAAGGAAAGTCACAGGTGTTCCTGATGGATCCTAGTCTTCTCCCCCCCCCGGCCCATTTCAGAGCGAAAGCATGGAGCCCATGGACTTAGCAAGCCACATGAGGCTTATGAGGCTTAGCAAGCCACAGCCTTGATCTATGGTAGTATTCCTATGGATTCACATAGCTGGTAAGTGCACTTCCTATAAACACACTTGATATACTCCCTGCTCGGCTCCAGCTTAGAAGACTACAACTGGAGTCCCTTTCTGTAACCTATCAGCTTCAGAGACTCTACATGCAACTATATATGCAGCATAGTTTTTCCACTGCATTTTTTGGCCTTCCCTGCACAGTCCCTGAACTCACTGATTTGATTCTTGAGGCCTGTACACCACTCCACAACAAAGTTATTAAACTACCTTCTTCCATTTTATCTAAATATGACCAGCATTTTCACCATGGTACAAAGTGATTTATCTTCCCCTCAGAGGGAAGTTTCAAATAAATGTGAGATCACTTTCTTATCAAATGACAGAATCAAATAAATGTGAGATCTTTCCAAAATCTGTCAAAAGCAAGGTATTTCAATTTACAGATTTTTAGAAAATAAACTTCCCTTCCTTCAGCCACCTCTAGCTACTACTGAATACTAACAAGCTGACAGAAGGAGATGTCAAGTCTTTTCCATAGGAAAAAGTCTAAGTTTATTCATTGGGGTGTGAGAGTTCACATGTGTAACTGTAGCTAGTAGTGATGGGAGTTACATAAATGAATGCCTCTCTGAATGACAAAATAAATTCATACCTTGAAGACATAGGACCCAAACCAAGTTCGCACCTAGGTCACAATCTTGCAATCGCTTAAATGTGGGGAGCTTTATTTACATGAATAGTCTCATTGATTGGGAATGATCAATATGTCTAGACTTGTACGATGTTCACAATGTGCATATCATGGTCTTAGTCAAGATTCTGATTAATTTCAAAGGGAGTTTTGCATGAGTAATCACTGCAGGACTGGACCCTTAAGAATCTGCACGAAAGTTAGACTTTCAGTTTTAAATACAATTTATTTTAAAAAGTTCTGAGTTGGGATGTTTTAACAAGTATACTAAATTCATACTCCATCATTCCTTTTCCTTGCAGCTGCTACAGGCCCCTTTGGCTTCCTCCTTTCCCTGATCTCAACTACAGTAGGAAAGAAGCATCAGCAAATGCCAGAAATAGTGTAAACACCTGGGTAGAGCTGAGAAACTTCCTCTAAGGATAATTTGTATATGATTATCCTGCTTTAACAGGGAAGCTGAGCATTTACCTGACTGGCAGGGTCTGGGGCCCAGGACATAAGCACCAAGTTTCTAATCTGCTAGGGGGTGCTCCTTTAGGCTCTGGCCAGGCCCTCCCTCACTCCACCCCTTCCCCCAAGGCTCTACTCACACCCCATCTGTTCCTGCCTCCACCCCCACCCAGTTCCAACCCTCCCACAAGCAAACTGCTCCTTTCCCTTCCTCCTCTTCAGCACCTCCTGATACTGTGAAACATCGGATCCATGGGAGGCAGTAGGCTCTGAGAATAAGATTGTTGGGAAGCACTGGCAGGGCGGTTGCTGGTGGCTGCCAGTGGGTACTCCAGCCCTGGAATATGGGGCCCTTCAAAGCCTGGGACCCACAGTGGTTGCCCTGATGTGCCAAACCGTAGGGAAGGCTCTGCTGGCATTTACCCAGCCCTGAGAGAATTTGTATTTGCAAGAACTTTTAGGAAATGATGATTCCTCCCGTCTATACTTCCCTTCCTCACCACCAGGGAATCAAGAGGAGTCCATAGAATATGGCAGCATGGTTGAGTCAAGACATTCTAGCCAGCAATTCACCCATAGTAAAGTACACCTGTCACAGCTTGCAAAGATAAGAAATTTGCAACTAAATTTCCAATGAGCTTCTAAGCTTTATACAAAAGATCACATGGCAGAGCCAGACAAGTATATTAAACAAGACATCCAGAGAGTGAAATACTCAATAATTTACTCTAAATTAGAGAATGACACTGTTCCCAGGACATGCCCAGGCTAGCACAATACATTCATTTCACAAAAGAAGCAGAGATTGGCGCGGAGACAGCACGCTCAGCTCCAAGAGCAGGGAAAGTCTTGTATCACTCAAGGGCAAATATATGTCAATAATTCTTAGTTTGGAGTTAGATAGGATACCTATTCAGTGCCTACTAAACAAAGCCTTAATGTGGGATGTTGGATCGGGACAGAAGGGTGATTCAGAGAGACCAAATCAACCCCAAGGGGAAAAAAAAAAACAAAACCGAAGAAATATATTGCAAAGAACACAGTCACAATTGTCACTCTGGGTACCTAAATCACTAGGAATACTTTTAAAATAAAATATAGTATAATATAGTCCTTCTACTCCCTCCCCATACACACCCATTTTTTTCCTCATTAAATGGGCTGATCACACATGAATGATGATATGCAGATATCTGGCACTGCTGTTAGCTGTCATAACTACACCACAAAACCTGAAAGCAACTGTTAAAGGTCAGCAGCTCTGAATCTTTCCAGACCACTGTACTGCTTTCAGGAGTATTTGTCTCACATGTCCCTAAGTTTCATCTCACTTTAACTTAAAAACTACTTGTTTACAAAATCAGACAAAAATACCAATTTATCACAGCCACACTATCACTGAAAAATTGCTGGCTCTCTCATTTTTGCCATATAATTATAAAATAAATGAATTAGAATATAAATACTGTAGTTACTATATAGTGTCCAGTATATAGAGTGTTATAAACAAGTCATAGCCTGTATGAAATTTTAGCTGGTACTGACATTACTAATGCTTTTTATGTAGCCCATTGTAAAACTAGTAGAGTTGCTGTAGCCCAAGGGTGGGAAACCTGTTTTGGGTCGGGGGCCCAGGCTAGTAGATTTTTGTACTCTAGCCCCGGGGCGGGTTGGTGAGGGGTAAGGGCTGGAGCGCCACTGTGGGCTTCCCAATATTGGGGGTAGCCCTGAATCTCGGGGCCAGATACAGGTAAGCCAGGGGCCACATTTGACCCCCAGGCCTGAGGTTCCCCAATCTTGCTGTAATCTTTGGAAGACCACTATGTACCCTCAAGGGTATGAAAACCTCTGGTTGAGAACCACTGCTATAGGTCCTTCACCTAATATGGCCAGACGGGTATCTAGTACAAGATAAGTTCCCCAAGAATGGCACCTATGCAAGGGACATATAATAAAAAGGAAGTTCTATCAGTCTCGTAGAGAGAAAGAAACACCAGATTTAAAAGAATGTAGAGTTGTTTATTCAAGCAGTCACCCTAAATATCAAGCAACAGTAAACACTATGATACAACACAATAACTAGCTGCCTAAATTTACCATTTTGTCTAGTCAAGTTCTAAGCTCTGTGCCTAATATAGTTTTCCAGAGGGTTCATGCCTTCTGATTATAAATCCCTCTCAGAGCGCCAGATACTGAGATAATCCCTTTGATTTAGGGCTTGTCTATGTTTAAAAGGCTACGGCTGCACTGCTATGCTGGTGCAACTGCACCACTATCGGACTTTGGTGTGGACACGGCCTACAGCAACAGGAGGGATTCTCCCTTCATTTTAGATAATCCATATCCCTAGATTCTTTCATCATCATAGTGCTGTCCTCATAGTGCTGTCTACTAGGTCACCGTAACTATGCTGCTCAGAGAGGTGGGTATGTTTTTCCACAGAATTATGCCAATTTACACTAGCTGGGACTCAAGTCCAGGGATTTTTAAGTCCTTAGGGTTTATTGATGCTGGGCAGTTGCCTCTCCAGTTTCATCGTTGCCCAGCTGAGCTTCACCTCCTTGGTGACTCAAGCAGTTCTGTAGGCTGGAATTCCAGAGCAGTGTCTGTTGCAGTACTGGGCTGATGCTTTTTTACTGAATCCACCGAGACTTCATAAGCCCTAACCTTGCTTCCTGTCTGCCTCTGGCCCTTTACTGAACTTCTCAGAGTTCATTTCAGATTGCTTTTTCTGGGCACTTTCTAACCAAGCCTCCTTTTCAAGCTAAAGACCACCTTGGATCTTGCTTTACCGAAGCAGGGACTAAGAGACTCAGCTGCCCACCAAAACCATTTATGCCCAGCCTCTGAAGTTGTAAAAAGACTGTAATAATGACAATAAATATTTATGCTGCAATCATCTAAAAATCTGGACTAAGCAGCTCATCCTTCACGAGGTTGCCCACTTCACACAAGTTAAACTGGTGGATTGGTCCAATAAGAGAAGATATCATGTTGCCTACTTTGCCTACCCATGCGACCAGCATAATAAATGTGTAGATAAATTAGGTTAGTAGTGCTTCATCTACTGTAAAGCTTCTGCTCTAACACAGTATCAACCTCAAACTGGAAATCAATTTTCATATTAAAGAGCGTGCGCGCGCGCGCGTGTGTGTTTAAATTTTACAATGAGAAAATTATTCTCTAATCAGCCTGAGCTCTCTTCTTTAAAAAGCCTTGCCACAGAGATAGAATTAATTATGATTCCCAGGAAACACCTCAAGGAGGTCACTGTCAAGTACACTTGAGAAATGATTGAAAACCCCCTCTCTGCACAGAGAATAAGCTATGTAAACCTTCCAAACAGGAAGTAGCCTCAAGATCAGTCTTCCGAGTGTTAAAACCTATAGAATCATTATAATGTTTTGTAGGTGGTGAAAAGCTAGCATCTCTTTCGTTATGTATTTTATTGGCCTTCTCCCAGATGTAAGAATGACTTTTCCTGGGGATTTATATAATAGTTTCCATTTTAACAACCGGACTCTATATGTTTGTACTACTGCCATGTGGCACAATGTTCAAAGCAGTCTCAGCTTAAAAATCTTGCAAACAGGATGTTTGTTTAATGACAGGACTGACAACATGTTACAAATTTAAACTACAAAAAAGGAAAAAAGAAACATCAACCCCAAAGAGAGCAGGAAACAATTCACTACTACTACTTCAAGGTCTATTCAAAGCAGTTATGCAGTGTGATGGATGTGAGAAATCAGCCAAATTCCAATTATCAAGAAGACTGAAATGGCAAGCTTAAACGAGTTTTATATTTTTCCATACCTGTCTTTCTTCCTTTTCCAATCAGCTGTAGCACAGCTTAACTGATTTATCCAAATCTCTTTAGGTCTAAGTGTGATTATATACAGCATGTGCCAAGAGAGCAAAAGCTTCATGTAAAAGTGCTTCATATGTTAGACCTGATATGTTCCTACAACATGGGGTCCTGTTAGCTACATACTCACACATAATATTAAAGATATTTGCTAGGGCTGGTGAGAAGGGGAAGGTACAAGATAGAGACGGGAAAAAATTGCTGCCAGGTGTCATTTTCAAGACTGCTTAAGACATATTAAAGGATAGTGAGATCTAGGGGGGAAAGAGCACTACATCCACCAAGAGATTAGATTTAAGCAACTTTCTTAGACACTTTAGACATCCAAGGGTAAAAAAGTCCTCCGAACTCCTACCCAGCTGTAGCACCTACATTTCTGCCAGTGCTCAAAGCTCCTAAGTCCTGACATGCCAAGCTGCTCAGGGCCTAACCTCATACTTAAATCCTGATGAAATCCTCAGACAAATGACAAACCCACCTATCTTACCTGTGAGGCCTGATCCAGGAAGTGTTATCTGAGCATGCCTATCCCTTGCAAGAGAAGACAGTACGCCTGTATGCCCAGTAACCCAGTGGTTAGTGTAGAATACTTACCAAGGATGTGAGTCACGTTCAAATCCACACTCTGCCTGATCCAGTGCAGGCACTAGAACCCACATCTTCCACATAAGTGCCCTCAACACTTGAGCTATATGGTATTCTAAGATAGGCCTCAATTTCCCTTGTTGCAGCTCATCCACTTTGTATAAATATTCATTAGAGCAGGGACTGGAATGTAGGTCTCCCAAGTGAGTGCACTGACCACAGAGTCATTCGGGAGTTACAGACTTCAGTCTGCATTCATTTGTGGTGTGAATGACTATTAGGGCTCCACTGCTTCCTCCTCAAAATTACACAAAATTATCACAAAAGTTCTGGTATCTTTTGAATTATCAAATCCCAGCTAAGAACTTTTCACAACAAGTATTTGGACCAGCTAGAATGCAAGTGTTTTAGGAATTGTAGCAGCAGGGACTTACCTGGTCTGGCTCCATTCTGGCCATGGTTTCATTTCCCCCTCATATACATTGGTTTTCTCAGTCTTAAGATGAGTTAGGCTGCTGAGGTGACTTCTGGAGAAGTTACAAGTTCAACCCCTTCTAAAGTAGAAAGTCTAAAAGTCCAAACCAAAAGTTTTCTCCCCTCTCCCCCATCCTTTCCAAGGGGGGTCTCCTGTTCATTAACAAATTTTTCTATGCTCCTGATTCTATTCTAGACTTACTCCTCAGCTTAATATCAGGGACCACTTCTTCACCCCACTATTGGAAGTATTAGGAAAACCCATGTTCACCCTCTTCAATAGGTTGCCAACCCCAGGAGCTGACTTCCCAACGCACTCTTTTCTTCTCCAAAGGCCTCTTCATATGCTGTCAACCTCCCAAACTTTATAGTGCGCCAACTCACAACCCTCTCCCTGCTGGACTCCCAGCTCTTTGTACCTGAAGTCTCTCTATCAGGTCTATCCTCCTATCCCCTAGCAAGCTGGTCCTTAATACTCTGACTGCTGGTCATACGTCATCATGCATTCACTGCCTCTCAAGCTGGTCCACAAGGCCAACGCTCTCACCATTCATTCCTTCAGTCCCACATCTGCAGCAATAGCTACACCAAATTGGCCAACTAAGACACATACTTACTCTGAACTCTTTTTAAAATACATATACATATAAACTTTTTTTAACTTCTCATGTTTATACCATAGACCTTAATGAGGTATCTTATGGATGTTACTCCATATCATTCTTCCCAAAATGTAAATTAAATTGCAAGCTCCTCAGCGTTAGAATCATGTCTTTTGGTTTTAGTAGGGACATGGCACATCTTTGTGCATTGTTGGAAATAAAAATATTACTAATGCCTGAGATGCCCCTTCCTTTTCCTTGAATCCCTCCTTCAGGCTGGTTTTTAAGCCCTAGTCAAGCGTGTCTTCTTCAGATTCATTTGCTTTGCTATCCTTATCAGCAGCACTTATGGTTCGACAGATTCATACTAAAGTGCTTATACCTGTAAGCTAATAATTATGTTTCGGCCTTGTACTTTAATGGCCTGTAGCTCAAACTATGGGCCAGGTACTTGCTCTGAACTCCTCATTTTATAAAGTACAGACCAAAACCAAGGCCCAGTTTAAGAATAGATTGGAGATTTATTGCCCGTCTGTCAGCCCCTTTTACTGTAGCCATTTATTTTCCACAGTGCTGTTTTAGATGTTGCTATGATGACATTTTGTAGTTCTCTGGACCCCTTATGGACACCTGGCCTGCCTGATTTCTCACTCATTCTCAAGACTCTAATAACCTTGAAGGTTGCTGTGAAACTTCAGCCCATATTCTTCATAATTGTATGATTATGAAATAATTATGATGTATTTTGTAGAAGACTGTGAAAAAAAATTCTGTCAGTGGTTAAGCACTGAAATAAATTGTCAAGGGAGGTTGTGGAATCTCCATCACTGGAGATTTTTAAGAGCATCTTAGAAAACATTCTTAATCATATCATTTTGACTTGCATCTCTCACAAGCTTTAGTCTACATCCGATACATGCTATCTGCCCTCTTGGTCTACTGCAGCCTGCCATGGCCAGTTTCCACAGCCTTAGTGGAGACTTCAAACTGTGAACAGGCTTTCTGGTATGCTAGAACGGAAGGGGTTATCGTACTTGCACCCTGCCTGAGTTTCCATAGAAAGTTTTACTATTGGGTCAGCCCTTTTAAAAGGTCTTAGTAGGAGCCCACCTAGTCTCACTGACCAAATTCAAAGCCTTGTTTATTCACCTCTCCCTATCCCTGGCTGACATAATGAATTACAGGTTGAACCTCCATGCTTTGGCATCCTTGGGGATCTCACAGGTCCAGATGAGGGATTTTTCTGGACCAGGAAAAGTCATTTCTGGCCCCCCGTTACCAGCCCCACCCCCTGTCCTGCTGTGCCCTACCATGCCACTGGCCTTCCCGCTTCCCCCAGCAGTCCAGCTGGATCACATGCCAGGCTTCCTGCCCACCCTCTAACTTCCCTCCAACCCAGCTGAGCCACATGCCAGACTTCCTGGTTCCCTACCCCCAGCCCAGCAGAGACATAGCTCAGCTGGGTCACAGCGCTGGGCTCCTGCTCCCCCCTGCAACATGCCAGGCTCCCAGCCCCACCCCCACTCCTACCCCCTGCAGTGTACTGGGACTCTCTGGCCCTGCAACATCCGTGGTCCTGCCGGACCACAGATGTTGTCGGACAAGAGAATTCCGATTTATAGAGGTGTCCAGTTTATAGAGAATCTTGAGAGGTGTACTGCTTTCCGGGAGCTCGAATTCAGGATGTGACAGAGGCTTACAAAACTGATCAAACCTTCGGATCGCTACTCCTTCCTGCTTCTCCACGTGGGAACTAACGATACGGCCAAGAATGACCTTGAGCGGTTTACTGCGGATTATGTAGTGCTGGGAAGAAGGATCCAAGAATTTGGAGCGCAAGTGGTGTTCTCATCCATCCTCCCTATTGAAGGGAAAGGACTGGGCAGGGATCGTCAAATTGAGGAAGCAAATGAATGGTTGCGCAGGTGGTGTCGGAGAGAGGGCTTTGGTTTCTTCAACCATGGGACTCTGTTCCGGGCACAAGGATTGTTAGGAAGAGATGGGATCCACCTAACAAAGAGAGGAAGGAGCATCTTCGCAGGCAGGCTTGCAAACCTAGTGAGGAGGGCTTTAAACTAGGTTCGTCAGGGGACAGTGACCAAAACCCTGAGGGGAGTGGGAAATTCGGATACCGGGAAGAAATGCAAAGAGGAAAGAGCAAGAAAGGAGGACCCCTGATTCGAATGGAGAAGATAGGGTGATCAACTGGTTATCCAAGGTGTTTGTACACTAATGCGAGAAGCCTGGGCAACAAACAGGAAGAACTGGAGGCCCCGGCCCAGTCCAAGAAATATGATTTAATTGGGATAACAGAGACTTGGTGGGATGACTCGCATGACTGGAGCGCTGTCATGGAAGGGTATAGACTGTTCAGGAAGAACAGGCAGGGGAGAAAAGGAGGAGGAGTTGCACTATATGTAAGACAACACTATGATTGCTCAGAACTCCAGTATATAGAGGGAGAAAAGCCTGTTGAGAGTCTATGGGTTAAGTTTAGAGGTGCAAACAACAGCAGTGATGTTGTGGTTGGTGTCTACTACAGGCCACCGAATCAGATGGATGAGGTAGAGGAGGCTTTCTTCGGACAACTGAGAGAAGCTTCCAGATCGCAGGCCCTGGTTCTCGTGGGGAACTTTAAGCACCCTGACATCTGTTGGGAGACCAATACGGCAGTACACAGGCAATCCAGGAAGTTTTTGGAGAATGTTGGGGATAACTTCTTGGTACAAGTGCTGAAGGATCAGACCAGGGGCCGTGCACAGCTTGACCTTCTGCTCACAAACAGGGAGGAACTAACAGGGGAAGTAGAGGTGGGTGACAACCTCAGAAGCAGTGATCATGAGATGGTAGATTTCAGGATCCTGACCAAAGGAAGAAAGGAGAGTAGCAAAATACACACCTTGGACTTTAGAAAAGCAGATTTTGACTCCCTCAGAGACCTGATGGGCAGAATCCCCTGGGATGCTAACATGAAGGGGAAAGGAGTCCAGGAGAGCTGGCAGTATTTTAAAGAAGCCTTATTGAAGGCACAGAAAGAAACCATCCCGATGCATAGCAAGAGAGGCAAACATGATAGGAGACCGGATTGGCTTACAGGAAATCCTTGGTGAACTTAAGCACAAAAGGAAGCTTACAAAAGTGGAAACTTGGACAAATGACCAGAGAGGGGTATTAATGTATAGCTCAAAAATGCCGGGGGGTTATCAGGAAGGCGAAAGCGCAATTGGAATTGCGACTGGCAAAGAATGTGAAGGATAATAAGAAAGGTTTCTGCAGGCATGTTAACAAGAAGAAGGTGATCAGAGAGAGTGTGGGGCCCCTACTGGATGAAGGCGGTAACCTAGTGACAGATGATGTCGGGAAAGCTAAAGTACTCAATGCTTTCTTTGCCTCTGTATTCACGGACAAGGTCGGCTCCCGGACTAATGCGCTAAGTGACGCAAGATGGGATGAAGATGGACAGCCCTTGGTGGGTAAAGAACAGGTTAGGAACTATTTAGAAAAGCTAAACGTACACAAATCCATGGATCCGGAGGATACTGAGGGAGTTGGTCCATCTTCAAAAAAGGGAAGAAGGATGATCCAGGGAACTATAGGCCGGTCAGTCTTACATCAGTCCCTGGAAAAATCATGGAAGGGATCCTTAAGGAATCCATTTTGAGGCACTTGGAAGAGAGGAAAGTGATCAGGAATAGTCAGCATGGATTCACAAAGGGCAAGTCATGCCTGACCAATCTGATAAGCTTCTATGATGAGGTAACTGGCTCTGTGGACATGGGAAAGTCAGTGGATGTGATATACCTTGACTTTAGCAAGGCTTTTGATACGGTCTCCCACAATATTCTTGCCAGCAAGTTAAGGGAATGGGGATTGGATAAATGGACGGTAAGATGGATAGAAAGCTGGCTAGAAGACCGGGCCCAGCGGGTAGTGATCAACAGCTCGGTGTCAAGATGGCAGTCGGTTTCTAGCGGAGTGCCCCAAGGTTCGGTTCTAGGACCAGTTTTGTTCAATATCTTTATTAATGACCTGGATGAGGGGATTGATTGCACCCTCAGCAAGTTTGCAGATGACACTAAGCTAGGGGGAAGAGGTAGATATGCTTGAGGGCAGAGATAGGGTCCAGAGTGACTTAGACAAATTGGAGGATTGGGCTGCAAGAAATCTGATGAGGTTCAACAAGGACAAGTGCAGAGTCCTGCAGTTGGGACGGAAGAATCCCAAGCATTGTTACAGGCTGGGGACCAACCGGCTAAGCAGTAGTTCTGCAGAAAAGGACCTGGGGGTTACAGTGGATGAGAAGCTGGATATGAGTCAGTGTGCCCTTGTAGCCAAGAAGGCTAATGGTATATTAGGTTGCATTAAGAGGAGCATTGCCAGCAGATCCAGAGATGTCATTATTCCCCTTTATTTGGCTCTGGTGAGGCCACATCTGGAGTATTGTGTCCAGTTCTGGGCCCCCCACTACAAAAAGGATGTGGATGCATTGGAGAGGGTCCAGCGGAGGGCAACCAAAATCATTAGGGGGCTGGAGCAAAAGACCTACGAGGAGAGGCTGAGCGAGTTGGGTCTGTTTAGTCTGCAGAAGTGAAGGGTGAGGGGGGATTTGATAGCAGCCTTCAACTTCCTGAAGGGAGGTTCCACAGAGGATGGAGAAAGGCTGTTCTCAGTAGTGACAGATGGCAGAACAAGGAGCAATGGTCTCAAGTTGTGGTGGGAGAGGTCCAGGTTGGATATTAGAAAAAACTATTTCACTAGGAGAGTGGTGAAGCACCAGAATGGGTTGCCTAGGAAGGTAGTGGAGTCTCCATCCCTAGAGGTGCTTAAGTCTCGGCTTGACAAAGCCCTGGCTGGGTTGATTTAGTTGGGATGGATCCTGCCTAGAGCAGGGGCTGGACTTGATGACCTTCTGAGGTCTCTTCCAGTTCTATGATTCTATGATAGAGGTGCAACCAGTAGATCTTCAGCTGGTGTAAATAATCATATTTCTGCTTATTTTAATTGAGTTACCTGATTTACACCAGCTGACGATCTGCTCTACATTTTCCAAAGTTATTGGGATGGAGCAATGAATCAAATTCACTATAACAGAAAATAGAACCTCAGACCTCCCACGGTTCTGTGTGCGTTGTCTTTTTCTCTCCCCAAACAAAAATCAGCAGGAGTACAAGACACACTTTTTGCCCAGATTTGCAACTCAGTATTTGCATTCACTAACACTTCAAACATACTTCAAATTTCTATCATAACTTCCCAACTGATATGCACAAGCTCTAAATAAAAGTATTTGTGGAGGACAGCAGGACACACTCTTTAAAATCCCAGTGACCCTGAAGAATAATGTTTGCCACAGCTAGAATTTCAGAGATTCTGCTGTGTGTGGCAGTAATCATAATTCCGATTACACTGCCATTTTTCTATTTGTATTAAGCCTGCGTGGTCTCCTCCAGACCCCATCAAAAACCTATCAGACTAAATCAAAGTGTTCACAGAGAGTCACTGTAACATTACAGAATCTGAAACTTGTAAGATAGAAAATTAGACCAAAAATGTAAGTGGTTTCAAACACATTGCATAGGCAAGATTCACACAAAATGAAGGGTTGTGTGTATTGTTGGAAAATATTGTGACAGCTTGAAAGTAGGATAGGATCCCGAGAGCAGCATGGCAGATGGAAAGTATAAACAAGATCTTAATGGCTGGAGGGGAAAGGAGGCAACTATTCTGACAGCAAGAAGGGAAAGCAGACGGGATCCAGAGAAATCATGAAAGGGGTAGCAACAAGCTCAGAGAAGATCATATTCTACTATACTGATGATAAATTAACAATCATTTAAATTGTTATTGTGAATCTGTAATTTAGAAAAGTGAGAGTGATGGGGAGAAGGGATCCTTTCTATCATATTTTTTTCAATCCATGACTTCATTTCCTGGTGGGATTATTATGTCACTACAGAAAAATAAAAACACTGGATAACTGTTCTAACGAGTTTATCTGTAGTTTAAGTGCACTTAGCAGCTAAGTGCTTGCAAAATCCAAGAGATTGTGCAGAAGCCATACCAGCTAATTAGGAACAGAATTTCTTCCTGATGGTTACAGAAATTTTTTTTTCCTGAAAGGAAGAAGTGAAAGGAGAGGGGGTGTCAGAGAGAAAGAACAGAAAAGGGTCTTGAAGAAGAGAAAAGAGGGGGTTTTTTTTAAGGGGGAGGGCAACCTTAAAACTTGGAGCCCAGTAGCTACAGCCCTCAAGGGGAGTAGGGGTGACCGAGGTTCAGATCTTCCCTCACACAGAGCGGGAGAAAAACACCAGTGCAAATCCTACCTCTCAGGAGAGCACTCCGATTGCTGAGCTATGGCTAGTTCCCTTAGTCTCTCCTTTTGAAGCTGTTCCCATCTGGATAATAGCATTGAACCATAAAGAATGAGTGAGAATGATTTTACAGGCTGGTGGTCAGGGCACCCACTTGGGAGATGGGGGATTCAAGGCACAGCTTCAGGAGAAGAGACTAAGAGCCTAATATCAGCCTTTCCCATAGCTCAGTGGTTAAGAACACTCCTGAGAGAGGTGGGAGAGCCCTACCCTATTCTAATCTTTTCTCCCCCTCAGACAAAGGAGAAAGTTGAAACTGGGTCTCCCCCAGCCCAGGTGAGTGCTAAACCACTGGGTACCACCTCCTCTTCCAGACAGAGTCAGAATAGGACCTGATTCAATAGGTGGCATCCAATCATGTTCTACCATTTTTGACCCTACAGATGAGAAGTGTGGATGTGCCTAGGTGAGAGATAAGCACTGAGATGCCTACAAGAGGCAGCACTGAACTAGGCTAAAAGCAGAAATAGAGGTACCTAAGAAATTTATGGTGCAAAAATTTAGGTGACGAGCGAGTTTAGGCTCCTACAAGATTGTGAGGCAGCTGAGAAGGAGCTTTGTAGATAGCAATGGTACCAACAACTGGGACTGCCATGCCTATGGGCTTGTCTGCATGAATAGTTAGTGCCCGGCAAGCTAGAGTGTATCTCACACTAGCCTGCCAAGCACTAACTGTCCATATGGATCATCCTGCCAAGCATTAGAACTTCTGTAGTGTGCTTTGATCTATTTCTGGTTCAAAATGGAGTAGATCAAAGCACACAATGGAACTTCTAGTGCATGGCAGCAGGGTCACTTGAGCAGTCTGTGCATGGCAGGCTACAGCAGGGTATATTTACACCCCCATTTACCACACATTAGCAGATCATATAGACAAGCTCTAAGTCTGGAATTCAGATGCTTAAAGTACCTTTAGATTGGCCCAGATCCACAGTCTTCAATAAAAGTAACAGGAGTCAAATCCTGCTTTTTTCATCCTATTCTAATTAAGTCCTATTAAAATCATTGAGATCACTCAGGTGGGTAAGGCAAGTAGGATTTGGCCTGAAATAAAGGACTTTGCAACAAAAGAGGTCATGGAAACAGGATTAGGATTAAATATTTCCAGGAAATCTTATTTGCTGGTACTGTTCCAAGATTCTAAAGTCTTCATTAGAGACATCACCATACAGTTTAATTCACTTAGCTGACTATATTATCTGAAATTCGGCAATAGCACTCTTCAGTACGAACTGCAATGAGAAAATAAAGCTATTACCTCAGCTATTTCCTTTTGTGGCTGCCCTAATTTTTGTCACTGCTGATTGACATAACTCTCAGTCATTCAAAATGGAGAATATAGACTAAATACAGTCTGGGAAATAAGAAAATATTCACATCAGACACTTACAGTTTACACTCACATTTGTTGCCTCTCTTCAACAACCATATATTACAGGTAAAGGATGGAATAGAACAATTTTACTGAGTGGTTGCTGATTCTTTTTTCCAGCCGTTGATACCAACCACAGCAACAGATTGTAGAATCACTAACAAAAAAGTCATTCTCAAAAGTGAGGGTCTGTACAACTTTATTTAAAGCTCTTATGTCTGTATCTATAACCTGTATTTGATTCACCACATGCAATTGTGGACATTAAAGTCTATACAATTGTTTTTATTTTCCACACTATCTACTCTAACCAAACTATATACCACACACACAAACTAGTAACAATATGAGAAACTGTACAGCCATCTGATACATTTCAGAGCATGTACCTTTGACCATCTTAGCTGCCCTCTGTTCACTAATCCATTTCCCCCAGGACTTATTCCAGCATTCCAAACTTCTGAGAAGCTTCAAGCAACTGCTGTTATATGTATCCTCTAATATGATCTGTCTGTGGTACAGGGAGGCCAGCTGGGGAGAGCCACAAGAGAAACTTGGTGTTCTACTGGGGGTTAAGAACCAAATGCTGGTTATAAACCTAAACAAGAATGACATTTGAACTTACCTTTTAAAAACTAGTTTAGCCAATCCACAAACAAAAGGTAAAAGATGTGCTTAGCACAATATGTCCAATTTCATTCACAGTACAGGCATTCTCCAAATAACAAACCTCCAACTTACAAGCATCCACATACACAAACTCACCTGCAGCCTCAGGGGAGCAGGCAAGAGACACATGTGGTAGTGAGCAGCACAAATGCTAGCCAGAGGACTCTAGAGGAGCTGGGAGTGGTTGCACAGCCAGTGGAGTGAAGTGGTGCTTTGAAGGGGAAATTGCCACTTCTCTCCAGCCACTGGCTGCACAGCTGCCACATGCTCCATTAGAGTCCTCCGACCCATGCTAGCACCACTCATGACTGCCGGGAAGGGGGTGTGGCTGGCCACAGATACCAGTGCAGAGACCACAGAGAGATGGTGGCTGGGGGGTTGCCCATAAGTCCCCTTCAGAATATCCATCTACCTCTTCATCCTCCTCTAATTAAAGCTGCCTTTCCTCAAATACCAGCATTCAAGATTAAATAAAAACATTATTTCTACTATTTTTCAGTGCAAGTATACAGTATTTCAGCTACATTGTGGGTTAAATAGGTTTTTTGTGAGCTAGCCTGGAAACCTACCTACCGTTTATAACATTGTTTCTATAGGGAAATGTGTTCTGAGTTCCAAGCTACTGACTTTCAAACTTTTGGAACACAACCCTTTCATAATTTGGGAACTTCCGATATAGGTATATATTCAGTGCAACACACGCGCACACACACACACACACAATGTAGTAACCATCTTATCCCACCTTAAAAATGATTGGATATCATTAATTATATTCCTGGAGAAGCAAATCATCTGGATACAAGCAACTGAGTCTCGCCTCCTCTAAACAAATGTTCTGAAGCTATACTAAAAATTAACAGCTCTGCTAGCACCAGCCTGCACAGATTATGTTCTGTTTGATTCTCAGCTCTTTTTGGTGCAAATTATATAGTGCTGTGTTGCAATTTCAAATATACATGAAATATGAAATAGTGCAAAATTAGTAGTTACCATAGATGCTGGCTATTTTGACACTATTCACAAGTAAAAGTAATTATGTCAAGGGGCATCTCTCTCTCTCTCTCTCTCTCTCTCTCTCTCTCATAACTGTGTGCCTGCAAGTACCACATGTATATAATTCTACAAAAAAAGACAAACAGATCTGTATGTGGTATGTCCTGCAGCACAGAATATTCATCCAAATTCATCTGAAGTATTGTAATTGCAGAGAAGAATTGATATGGCTGTTCATGAATATTGAAATGGAAGTTACATTTTACAATAAGTAGGTAGTTCAGCATACTTACCATGAACTTACTCAGCTGTCACTATCAAGAATCTACAAGTTTTTTAAAAGGAATCTAGTATTATGTTCAAGTACTTCATTTCTTTCCCAAATTAGTTCTCCTTCTGGAAGATAATGCTGGATAGTTATCCATGTAATACTTTCATTATTACAGAATGGAGAATAACTACATTAGGCTCAAAAGAGATACGAATTGTAAAGGTCATTTTTGTGATAATAGAATTCATACAGGAAACTAAAAAGGCACCGGGCAAGATTCATAAAGAACATCAGGTTTTTTTCTCCACTTCAACAATTTTTGGGGCTAGAGAAAAAAAGTCAGATTCACAAAAGGGTTTTCAAATGGCAAAGTGATTTTAGTCCATCACTGTACCAGGTGAACAGGCTTTTTTGTATGTCTGAACCGCAGAGGGTCATCATCAAGGTCTGAATGATACAAAATGCAGCAAAGAAAACATTCCAACTCTTTTGGTCTGTACTAGTATATATTCAACTAATTATTTTTCAGAAACAAATGAGTTCCCCTCTTCTTTATATGAAATCACTTTCCAATCAAAGCAGAGTTATACTAATTTTTCACAATATCATTTAGAGAACACTTTTTTTCTGAGAATCTCAAGGTGCTTTAAAATAAGATTTGCATTTCACTCATGCAAAATTCCAATATCGACAGGTTAAAAGCCAAGTTCTAGAGCTCTGTAAAGAGCCATAGGTTTGTACACTAATCCACTCTAGGGTCCCTGCAGACAAGCACTACCCCCCAAAGAAGCTTGCAGAGTGAGTTAAAGTATTTTCTTTGAAGCATGGTCTCTCCCAAATTGTCCATGGTACAAGCCAATACAGTGGGAGTAATATGAGGCCTGCCTGTTCTCTCTGGGGCAATGTGTACCCCAGAGGGTGAATGAAGGGAACAATTCATGCCCTCTTCCAAAGAGGGAATTAACCAAACTAATTAGCTCTTGCTCAGGACATGCAGAGGTGCTCCTTGCTCTCTGTTTCCTCCTCACATCCCTTATAAGTATGTGCAAAGTCCAGTCAGTATCTGATTCCAAATAAACATTCACAGGCAGGGATAATTTATGTGAGATGAAGACAGAATTCCAGGGGTTGTGTTCTCCTCACAGAGAATTTCAGCACTTGATTCATGCAGGCTGGCAACAACTGGCCACAGTCTTATACCTTCTTTAGTTGGCCCTGCTCCCAGGTCCCCATCCTGTACTGTTACAGAACCAGCTCCTCACCCTGCAGTATGCAAGATTACAAAGTCACATTGCATGGATCTCCTGTGTCATGCCCCTTCCCCAGGCTCCAGATCCTTGACAGGTCTTCATGTAAAGTGTTCTGCTGTGCTCAAGGGATATAAATATCATATCCTAAGTGACTTGGCCAGGGTCACATAGCAAGTTAGTGTCACAGTTCAGGAGCAAAGCCAGCTCTTCTCGCTTACTTACATAGTATCACAAGTAAAACATGGTAACTTCTTGACATGTTTATGTTGCGGGAGAGGCTAGTCTTCCAGGAAAATAAGGCATTTCCTCATATCAAACTCTCCTCTCCCCTTCCTGGATACTTTTATTCCAAATGGAAGCAAATGTTATAACCGTTTAGTCCAAACATTCAATGTATCTTGCATGTGTCAGAGCAACACAGCTTGTCAATGCACAAACTTCTGCCATGTAGGTATTCATTTTCAGATGAGTCGACTTAAGCAAGCTGCAACTTAGTCCAAAATAGTTAACGTCAGATTATTGAATTGTTAACATCAGAGGCCGGCAGGCACTCAGATTTTGAAAAGTGTTTCAATGTGCCATGCAACTAATACTGCACTTCTCTCTAAGCTGCAGCTGCAAATGGCGGTTCCACATTTTTATGCTAGCATTACTAGGCATGTTGTTAGCTTCTGGGCTGGCAGTAACTGGGTCAGGGGGTCTGACAGAATTGCTGGGCCTATGGGCAAGGTAGGGGAGCCCGCCTATGCGTTCCCAGAAAGGACTGGTCTTCAGGTGTAAGGGATGGGGTTAGGGGGAGCCAGCCCTCAGTGATGCCCAGAATACACCACATCTCCCCCTGCAAGCCCTTCAGTGCCATCTGGAGTGCGCAGCCCAGTTCTCCGTCAGTGATTTAAAGGCCTCAGGATTCCAGCTGCCACTGCTTCCCCAATATTAGCAGTGGTGGCTGGGAGCCTCAGGCCTTCTGAATCTCTGGGTCCTGCAGCACCTTTCCCCTTTGCCCCCCAGTCAATGGGCCTGAACTGGGTGCATGTGGAAAAACCAGAAGGATGGATATGAGATACTTCTAGGCAACTGTATGCTCCAACACTGGGAAATAATGCATGTACTGTAATGTGCAAGAGCTAAACAAATGGCAGTGGCAGAAAATTGCTTTTTAAAATGCCTATTTCCCCACCAGGGATACTCTCTCAAATATGTAAGAGCCATAGCACCATAGCACAGGACAGGATCATCAAAACATGGTAGATATTCTGTTTAACTGAGTGGCTGACGATCCCATCAAGCAAATTAGATACATTTATTGGATGTCCACATGGTTGTGCACTGAGAAGGCTTAGGGGCCATCTGCCACCAAAAAACTCCTCAGCTGGGCACATCTGCCAGGTTTCCAGCTGCTTTCAGCTATCACAGCTGAAAGTACCAAGAGCTTGGCCCATGATCTTTATAGCAATTGCTGCAGTGTACCATAACAAATCCCCTCAGACTTCTTATTTATGCTCATCCACTCAGTTAACACTTCCCTACGAATTGCTGGAATTCTCAACCCCCAGTGTACCTATTTATACTTCAACACATTCCACGCAGTCACCTTGAATGTGGTCCAGAGATTCTACACACAAAGTTATTTGGTTTTTATAATATTTTTAAGTCAGATACTTAACATATGTTAGGTTAACTCACAATACAGTGCTACTGACTAGTTGACAACAGTTTTGCAACTCTATATTTCTGATTAGCATTAACAGAGTTAAACTCTTGTAACATCCCAGTCAGAAAAAAAAAACTATTTTATAGTTACACTGATTACAATATAGTATTGGCACAGGATATTCACTAATTCTTTCCTTTGTTGATACTGGGCTTGGAGGACTCACTCCAGATTAATTTCCTGCTAGGTATTATTTAATGCAATATTTTAATGCTTAGGTGTGCTCAGAATAGTCTTGTTACTTACATAAATCCATTTGGATTCTTCTTGAAATGGATAGTCAACTTAGTGGATTAACTGATAAGGTGATGAAAATCTTATAAATCAGGAGACTATCGAATGAATCAGAAAAGGCTTTTGGAACCATCTCTAACTCATTGAAGCTGCTGTAAATCCCACTGAATTATTTTACAACACTCTTTATGTAAAGCTTTTGTGAATTAAAGAAGTTTAACAAAAGGTTCCTAGGAAGAGATATATATCAAATATTAATGTATCCTAGTTTTCTCTTCTTACAGAAATGACCAGAGATGCGAGAAAGGGGAAAAAACCCCTCTATCTTAGTTAAACATTACAGTGAGTACAAATATAATCAATTAACATGAAAAATAATGCTTAAAAACATAGTAATTAGGCTTTGATTTACAAGTAACTCCTATACAAAACACCTATATTGTTTGTATATAGGGTGACTACCACATACTTCATTGGGCCTGATCCAAGGGACATTGAAAACAAATAAAAGATTCCCATTGAGTTCAGTGGCCATTAAAACAGACACACTGAAAGGGAGTTTTGCCTACATAAGCAGCCCTAATAGTTGGTGATCTTTTTGCCGCTTTCCTTTTTGTATAAATATTTTAAAACAAAACACACTGAATTTAAAACTCATTGTATGTATAAAAGTTTATGCAACACTGGATACCCAGTGTCACCTTTCCAACACCTGAAGAGGAGCTTGGTGCAGCTCAAAAGCTTGTCTCTCTCATCAATAGAAGGTGGTCCAATAAAAGATATAACCTCACCCACCTTGTCTGTCTAATATCATGAAATCAACAC
Source organism: Rafetus swinhoei (assembly GCA_019425775.1). Taxonomy (NCBI): domain Eukaryota; kingdom Metazoa; phylum Chordata; order Testudines; family Trionychidae; genus Rafetus; species Rafetus swinhoei. The sequence continues at coordinate 67,115,412 of CM033427.1, forward strand.
AGCTACAGTTTCACTGCAAACCATTTATGCAACACTGTCATTAGGGTCTACTGGTCTTAATGGATTTTTTTATATACACACATACTTCCATGTGGCTTCAAGAGCACCTTGTAGATTTGCTCCTCTGGGAAGCAAATGTGGCAGTTAATCTTGATACTGCCACACTATGGAAGGTATGGTAAACTAGAAACAGGTGCTAAATCTTAAGTGTAACCAGTGTGGTAAAAGGTCAAACTTAGAAATGAAGTAAAAATGTACTGACAGAAGAAAGTAATCTTTTTTGCATATATGGGATTGGAATTCTTCCCCTTGTTTCTGTGCCACAGAAATATAACACGCTATGCTCACTATTTAATAGAGCTTTTTTGTGTGTTGAATACACTGCAAGATTTTGTTAAGTGTCATTTGTAGCATCTATTTCAGAATCAAAATGGCTAACTGGCTATATTAATTCTCAAGACTAGCATTGAAGCATTCCCTCATCCTTGTCAACAGCATACAAAAATTAACTGAAAAACAAATATTTATAACACTGAATGCAATTCCACACATCATAGGTAATTAAAATAACTGATAACTCTATACATAAGAAAAATCTGGAGGTTTTTTAATTTGTTTGTTACTTGCATATGTTATACAATTATGCATGGAAATATTAAGCTTATGCAAAAATATATTTATTAGACAATATACCGAGATACATTCTCTACCTTAATAGATAGCAAATGAAACACAATAAGTATTAATCTATGATTAGCAAATTGTCATTAGCTCCTAAATTACATGGATAGGAAATATTGAGAAGTTAGCATGAATCTTCAGAACTATGCCATTAGGAGACTTCTGTGAATGGTTTTAGCCATCACTTTAGTTATCATAGTCCGTTTAAAATATGTTTAGCACTCTTTCTCCAAAAGAAGTGCAGCATTTAACATATCTGAAAATGGTCAGTGGAGTAGATGATAAAGTTGAACAAAAATACATTTTAAATTACAGGGGGAAATTAGGTGACTGGTAACTGAGTAGCAGTAAGAGTATAAGTCCCTGAGCAGAATGACAAAAATCACATTAGCTGATAATATATAATAGTTAGCCCTATGCTGATGCCCTTTCTACCGCCCAACTTGCAAGCCATAACGTAGAGGAGTTATTATACACGCCACTATGACCATTCTGACTTGTGCCACAACCCAGAAGTAACCCTACGGATGCCTAAATTGTGCTAGTTCAGCTCCAAAGCCACCCATATTAGGGAGGATTGTTTAACCCAAATTTGTCCTGCAACACCCTGGGCTGTACCTTCTGAGCTGCACCTCCAGGGAAGCTGAAAAATGGAGGGGATGAAATACAAAGTAAAGAAAATATGACAAGACAAGACATGGAAAATGCAAGCCAGGAACAATTAAATCCACAGGGTGGGGGGGGTTTCTCTGTGCTGCTCTAACCTCTTTGTATGGAACAAAGAGTATGGAAAGCCACTGGAGCTCCCCAGCTATGGTTTTTCACTCAGCTCCTGCAAAACCAGCTAGTCAGCTCATGCTACTTCCCATTTAGGGGCAAGATGTACTCATGGCATGTTGAATCCAGCAATCCATGGCTAATGGAGTGGCCTTTGGATCCACAGCCTCCTGGTGTAGATTAGAGAAGCTTCAAGGCTGAGCCCATCTGACATGAGTAAGTGACTAGTTTATATCTGACCAGAGACCCAAGAAGCTATGAGTGGTTCTCCCTGGTCCTGTCTAATGTTCTAATTTTTTTCCATCCATGTGCAAAATAAATGTTATGTGCATCGAGGCATTTGCAGATGGGCAGCACCAGTAGAAACATATGCTGCCAGCTGTGGGCGCTGTGTTAATTGGCTGGGCAGCATTTGACTCTCTCCTGGGTGGCCTCCCGATTACTCAGCTTACTGGGAGCACTGGTCCTGTCACCAGTGCACCTAGCAGATATTAGTCATGACACAATTTAGCTCTTTATCTACATTCTTGTCTTTCTTCCCATTGATTGAGTAGCTGAGGTTTAGTAACTTTCTGTATCAGAATTATACCTGCACTCTTACAGCACATCATGGATGACTGAGACCTATGACTCATACTTAGGGGCCAAATTCATCCATAGTGTAACTTCTCTGAGTTCTCTTATGATATTAAAATCATACAGTTAATAAATTAATATAACAGAATTCCAGTCAAGGCAGTGCTGCCTTTTCAGATTCTGTAAAAGGCATGAAAGATAAACAGATGAAAGAAATGTATGAGCAGTAGCAGTAAAATACTTCTTAGACAGACCTGGTTAATCCAAATGTATTTGAAAAGATAATTTTTGTGGCAGAAAATTGTAGTTCACATTTGCTGGTTGCTTATTACTAACATCTTTTGGCTATCCAGATATATATAAAAATCTGCTATGGAGTAACAAAGTCAGGTCCCGAGAGTGCCAGATTTGAGAGAGTCAATCTGTAATCTTTAAGGTGCCACATGCCTCCTTGTTGTTTTTAAAGAAATTATTATTATTCACACTGTATTTGATAAAGTATGTGACTTATCATGCATGTATATGGAATATACAGAAAAAGCCTTATACTGTTGCTTTTGGGCTATTAGAAAAAGGGCCAGAAAGGTTAATCCAATTCTGCAGTATAGCTTTCCCCCAGGACACCAAAAGAAAAACTTAAAATGTATCATCTGGCCTCCTGTGTTGGTTAATCTTTTGCATCAATGATTAGTTCCTGTTTAGGTTAGCAAATAAAAAAAAATTTAATGTAGGTTAAAAGTTTTCTAAGATTGTTTCCTTTTAAAAAATAAAAATAAAAAAAAATCAATGCGCCAGGGAAACTTAAGTAGGCTTTTAGAGCAGCAAGGGGACATCTCCTACTCATAATGAAGAAATGTTGTGTTCCTTGGTTACATAAAATGCATTAGGCACAGTCTCAAATAAAATCAAAGTGAGCAGGTTACAAGGGTCAAACAAATTAAGCTTTCCTTTAGATTTGCATCAGCATCTGAGCCCAATAACATGCTTCTTAATTGAATATTAAGCACTGTCAGTCAACCCCAGCCAAAACAACTCTGGTTATGTAATGACTTTCACTTGTGATTATTTCAGTTCAGCATATGGAATATTTCACATTACACTTCTCTAGTTTTGCTACTGCTGACATCTTAATCTGAAGTGGAAGCTGTTCAAAGTCCTATGATCTCTCAAGTGTCCTAAAATATGAGCTATTTAAATATGTATTTGCTAGCAATGAATGCCTATCAGTAACAATGACCAAATGTTTCATGTACAGTCTCATTGTCAAAAGTAGTTGTTGCTGAAGATGTGCAAAAGAAACTGCTAAGCTGCATTTCTTTCTCTTCCCTTACTTTCATATGCACTATTATAAAACTGTATAAACGAACAGCGTTTGCATTAACCAAGTATTTGTTTTAAACTTGTGAAGATACAGGCTAGAAAAATATTAATGAAATCCAAAATATTAATGAAAATATTAATGAAATTCAAGTAAGTCAAAATATTTTACTGAAAGGTATAGGATCCATTGAGGTAAGTAGGCATAACTCTATTGCAGTCAATAGTCTCTGTCAATTATGCCAGTCCCAATGCACATTTTCTGCTTCTCCGATATTTCCATGCGAGTCTGTGATGACATCCCTATGTATAAAGCATACCTTCCTGAGCTGGTCCATAAGAACGCTATGTTCTCATTCAGATTCCTCATGTGGGCCCACCACTACTGTGATACCTAAGTATATAGCAGCATGCATTGAGGAAGTTTGAGGCTATCTATATATCCCAGTCTTGGTAGATACGTAAATACCTACACACACATACTTACATACAAACCTGGATTTAAAATGAGGCCATTAAAATTGTGTAGTAAGGAGGGAGTGAATCACAACCTTGCCCCTTTGTCTTGATACTCCCCTTTGCTCCCACCATTTGTTTCTCTGTCTGTTCTGTCCTTTATTGTAAAAAAAGTATGTCGGGGAACAAGAATTATGCCTCCTTTTATGTTTGTACAGCACCTAAAATATTGTGGGCAACACCAGAAACAAGTAATACAATATGATGATTGGGTTTATATAATGGACGCTACTGGAAAGGAGAATAGCAAGCCAGCAGTGTACTACTCAGCAAAGGGAAGAAAGACTAATTAAATACTCAAGAAAGGGAAAAGAACGCTGCCATGAGGCAAGGTCTTTTTAAATTTGATACTCTGGTATCATTTGACAAGCATCTGGAATGCTGCTGGAAATCATGCATGAAGTGGGAATTCCATAAATGCATTTTTAATTATAAAAAAAATATACAGAGCAAAGCATTTGCCACTCTGCATAAAGGATTGCTGAGTAGATATTCAACAGTAGCTTATTTCTTTCTTCGCTTTCTTGAGCCGCTGAAACCCTTCAAGCACTTTTCCCATATGTTTTTGTCATTTTACTGTTCTGTGTCCTCCGCACTACCACCACCGTTTTCTGTTGAGCTATCCCAGGGAGATGGATGCGCTGGAGATGTTTAGGTGCACCTGCCTAGATTACCCTTTTTATGGCAGGGTGCAGAACTGTAAGCATTGGTTGCTGTTATTACCTTCAGGCCTGACAGTGCTAGAACTGGCTGCTAGTTCTTGCTCACAGGGAGCAGATGAGACCATAGGGTCTCCATGAGAATGGCGGTGGATGGTACCTGTGCATCACTCAGGGTTTTTTGCATTGTAATGCCTCTCATGGTATTTCCTAGGCCAGAAATTATCTGTTATGGCATCAAAATCCTGGATTGGACAAAAGAGATTCTTCTCACATTGGACCTATTGAATTATACTGGCAATTTGCCATTGACTTCAAAGGAAGCAATATTTGAGCCACAGATCATAGAATGTTTATCTAGCTAAAATTCTTAGGACCAGTGTTCCCTGTAAGCTATGTACTTTGGTGGCCACCCAGGAGAGATTCAGATGCTGCCCAACTGATTGGCAGAGTGCTCACAGCCAGCAGTATGTGTTTCAATTGGTGGTGTACATCTGTTCACACCTTGGTGCTGATAAAATTTATTCCACACACGTATGGAAAAATTAAAGGGAATATTGCTTAGGACATTCCATCTCGCTATAAAAAAGTGTTGTGCCCAGCAGGGATAAAATCTGTGTAAGAGGAAATAAAGGAAGTACACTACAATCATCCTATATTTCAAGCAAAATTGTTTGCTGTACATGGTTGAAAATTATGCCATTCTTTCTTTACATGCATACAAGAGCAAGATGAGAACAATGACTTAAAAGCCACTGTTATTTCTACTTGAAGACATCCTGCTTCAGTTACTAATCAAAATCTTTTCCTTGCTTAAACTACTAATGAAAAACAAAATGTCTTAAGTGCTATCAAACACTAATGTGAAGCATAACTGAGTTCTTCTTGATCTCCTGCTTGCTGAATGTGCCCAGCCTCATAATTTCCTGTTTAATACAGTAACTGTGGTATGCACAAATACAGAGTAATGGTGCATTTAAGGAAACACATTTAACTAAAACTTCTGATTAACCAAAAGTCCATTATATCCTCTGAGGTTGAAAACTCAATAGGAATAAAGCTGCATCTTTCCATCTTTCTACTTTTGGGTGCTCCCGAGGAATCATGTTTCAGACCTATGAAATTTAGGCTTTTCTAGAGGTGTTTCGTGTCATGAGAACTTAGTAAAATTGTGTTTCTACAATGACCATGTGCATTATTATGTATGCCCATACTAATAATGTGCCAGCTTTGCAAAGTGTTTCCTGCTCTTACTTCAGCAAGTTACTTTCTTTGATGAGCGAGTAAACTACTGGGTGGACTTTTTGGTTTTGCATTGTTTATCATCATGGATGGTAAAGGATAACAAGAAGATTTTGTTCCAGGGGCAATACATTTTAATTATTTTGCAAGATTGGTGTTTGTTCACACACACACACACACACACACACACACAAATAGAAAATGTATGTGGGATACTTGGCCTTATCAAAAGTAATTCTGCAATTCGTCTAATCTGTCTTTTAGATATTATTCTCTTTCAGTTTACAACCATCCAAAAGCACTTCTATACAAAATCTTTCCCAGTTATTTAAAAATCACAAAAATTCCATGGAAATCTGTCAGTTCATCCCTCATACCAAACCAACGGTTCTAAAAGCAAACAATAATGCAGAACAGTTACTTTCAACCTCCACTGATTCCTTCCAAGGTTGGGTGTAATAATGGACCCTGCAGTCTACCCTAAAAGTAAACACAGTTCAGGGAAAGGAGGGCATTCTGGGACTTGAGGCAGTTATGGAGCCCTGCCAGACTGGATCTAGCATCAATACCACCACTCACTGCAACTGTTCCACCATTTCACAAGAGAGGCAGTGAAAAAAGCAACACCTTAAAATCCATCACAGGGAATCAATGCAAAACCAACTGTTATGTGTTCTCTATAGAATTCCTTACTTACCACGTGGACTGCTGCCTTTTATATCAGCTAAGAACATAAGAACAGCCACACTGAGTCAGACCAAAGGTCCATATAGCCCAGTATCCTGTTTCTGACAGTGGCCAATGCTAGAGGTAATGAACAAACAGGCAATCATCAAATGTTCCATTCCCTGTCAGTCATTCCAAGCTTCTGGCAAACAGAGGCTAAGGACAGCATACCTGCCCATCCTAGCTAATAGCCTTTGATAGACCTATTGTCCATTGATTTATCTAGTTCTTTTTTTAACCTTGTTATAGTCTTGGCCTTCACAACATCTTCTGGCAAGGAGTTCCACAGGTTGACATTGTGTCAAGAAATACTTCCCTTTGTTTTAAACCTGCTGCCTATTAATTTCATTTGGTGACCCCCTAGTTCTTGTGTTATGAGTAAATAGTACTTCCTTATCGCCTTCTCTACACTAGACATGATTTTATAGACCTGTCATATCCCCCCTCAGTCTCTTTTCCAAGCTGAAAGGTTCAAAACTTCTTAATCTTCCTCTTACAGAAACTCTTCCATCCCCCCCAATAATTTTTGCTGCACTTTTCTGAAACGTATTCAATTCCAATACATCTTTTTGAAATAAGGTGACCACATCTGCATACAATATTCATGATGTGAGCATAACATGGAATTATATAGAGGCACTATATTTTCTGTCTTATTATCTATCCCTTTTTTAATGATTCCCAACATGATGTTCACCTCTGTACATTGAGTGGATGTTTCCAGAGAACTATCCACATGACTCCAAGAGCTCTCTCTTGAGTAGTATCAGCCAATTTAGACCCCATCATTTTATATGTATAGTTGGGATCAGTGCTTTTTTTGTAAGAAAAAAAGGTTCCGGGCCATACCGTCACAAAAAAAAGCACTGGTTGGGATTATGTTTTCCAAGGTGCATTACTTTGCATTTATCCACATAACATTTAATCTGCCATTTTGTTGCCCAGTCATTCAGTCTTGTGAGATCCTTTTGTAGCAATATGCAGTCTGCTTGGGACTTAACTATCTTGAGTAGTTTTGTACCATCTGCAAATTTTGCCACTGCAATGTTTGCCCCTTTTGCCATATCATTTATGAATATGTTGAATAGCAGACCCCTGGGGAACATCACTATTTATCTTTTGCTATTCTGAAAACTAACCATTTATATGTACCCTTTGTTTCCTATCTTTTTAACCAGTTTCCAGTTGCTCTTATCTATTCTAACAGGTTAGAAATTCCAACTTCCAAGTCAATTTAAGATGACTGCTTAGAGCTCACCATGCAATCTGGCAACAACTGGCTCTTTTTGGGATTTGAGAGATAAATTAATATCTACCGTACATAAGAAAAAAAGTTTGGGGTTGTGCTGGAAGGCACTTTAAGTCTCACTACCTGAAAGTATTGCTACATCGTACGTATCGCTTACAGCTATTGCTAGTAGAGCACTTTCTTTTTTTTTGCAACTACACTTAGCTCCCTGTGCCTTTGGTCCAGACTATACAGACCAACACATTTTCATTTTTGGCCTAAGAAAACAATTGTAGCTAGGTCTCCAGGGTGAATAAGATTTCTAGGCTACCTTTGGCAGTGTAAAAATAATATTATGTGTTTAAAGATCAGAGAATACCCTCCAGAGCTTGCATTTTTCTTAAATCTCCCATTTTGTAGATATGAAGTTAAAAATTGACAGCCTCCCACTGTTTACATAATTTCTTATGTTATATTGTGACACCAATAAATATCTTCAAAGCCATGCAGCAGAGGGGAACTCACATTATCAAATCCAATTCTCTAATCTGTGGGGAATACTGTGGTGTTCAGTCAGGGAGGGTGGCAGTTCACAACATTTACAAGGCAGATGGTAGCCGACTAAGGTTTCCTGATTGCAGTGTGGCTTTTACAGACCGCTCTACTGCACTCAGTCTAAAACACAGCTGGATGAAGTCTTTTGAATGACTTTTTCACTGAAAAATTACCCTCTTTCCAAATCTTTTTTTTCCAGTTGTCAGTATTTTCAACCAAATAGAGTGAAAAAATGTCCTTTTTATTCAGTTTATTATTTCCCCTTTTCTCCTCTCCTTTATTTAATTTCCACCTTCAATTGGCAAAATAGGAAAGAAAGAACAAAAAGTAGAAAGGATAGAAGGGGCAAAAAAGAGGAAGAAAAAAAGTTAAAAATCAAAAAAATGCAATGCAAATTTCAGAAAAAAATAAAGTTCTTCCGTATCAGAAAAACTGAACAGCAGTGGATTCAATGTCTGTGAAATAAGAAAATAAACATATTTAATAATTACCTGGATGAGGTACGGAGAGCATACTGATCAAGTCTGCAGATGACACAAAGCAAGGGGGACAACTTGCCAAGACTAGATCTAAAACTCAGAAAGATCTTGATAAATTGGAAAACTGAGCTATAACAACAAAACGAAATTCAGCAAAGACAAAGGCAAGGTGCTACCCTCAGGGAAGAAAAAACAAATGCACACAAATACAGACTGAGGGGGAACTGGCTAGTCATCAGCACTACTGGGAAGGATCCAGGAGTTGTGGAGGATCACAACCTCAATATGAGTCAGCAACATGATGCTGCTGAAAAAAAATGCCATTTTAGGCTGCATTAAGAGGGGTAAACTATTTAAGGCATGGGAGGTAATATTACGACTCTACTCGGCAGTTGGTAGGACTCAGCTGAAGTACTGTGTCCAATTTTGCTCACAAATGTGTAGAAAAAATGTAGAGGCATTTGAAAGGATCTATAGGCAAGCAACCAGGATGATTAGAGGGATGGAATGCAAGCTATATGAGCACAAACTAAAGGAACGGAATATGTTTAATTTGGAAAAGAGGAGATTAAGGAAGCCTTCAACTTCCTGAAGGGAGGCTCCAGAGTCTGTTCTCAGTAGTGACGGATGGCAGAACAAGGAGCAATGGTCTCAAATTATAGTGGGGGAGGTCTAGGTTGGATATTAGGAAAAACTATTTCACTAGGAGGTTGGTGAAGCACTGGAATGGGTTACCTAGAGAGGTGGTGGAATCTCCATCCCGAGAGGTTTTTAAGTCTTGGCTTGACAAAGCCCTGGGTGGGCTTTAGTTAGGATTGATCCTGCTTTGGGCTGGGGGCTGGACTCGATGACCTCCTGAGGTCTCTTCCAGCTCTATAATTCTATGAAGGGTTAATATATTGGCCTTTAAATACCTGAAAGGTTGCCACAAAAATCATGGAGAAGAGTTACTGTCTTGTGCCACAGAAGGCAAGACAAGAGACAATAGGTTCAAACTACAGCATGGTTTTTCACGTTTGGGTTATGGCTTGTAAAGTAAGCCATTGGCAGGCCATAAAACACTTTGCTTACCTGAGCATCTGAAGGCATGGCTATTTGTAGTGCCTTGTGGCTGCATTTAAAATATCGTTGCCCCTCAGTTGAGTGGTAATAGAAGTCTTATAGGACATCTGTCCAGTGGAAAAGAAATCAGTGACATGTGCTCAGGGTATATTTTAATGCGACTTAGACAAGTATGCTACACACACATGCACATACAAACACACACTCCCCACAGCTCCCATTGGCCAGGAACAGTGAACCTCAGCCACTAGGAGCTGCGAACAGCCATGCCTGGGAATGCTCAGGTAAACAAAGTGTCTTGTGGCCTACTAGCTGCTAATCCTTACAAGATGAGACCCAAAGTTTGAAAATTGGGAACTATGACATAGAAGATTTAGATTAAGTCTCAGGAAAAACTTCCTAACTGTAAGAACAGTAGGACAATGGAACAGACTGCTTAGGGAGGCTTTGAAATATTCTTCACAGGAGGTTTTCAAAAGAAAGCTGGAAAGCCATCTGTCTTGAATTGTTTAGACACAACAAGTCCTGCATTTTGGCAGGGGATTAGACTAGATGACCCTTACAGTCCCTTTTAACCCTATGGTTCTATGGGTTATTTTTAAACTTCTGAGAGTGTATTGTAAATAAATATAAACACTTAATGTAGTTTTTTTTAAGTTCCTGAATGTAATCTTTTTAAGGGAATGTAATTTTCAGCAGTCAACAGAGGACTATTCAAAGCTACCAAAAAGACACTTTGTCAACAGTGTGCTGGAAAGCAAGTTTTGTACACAACAAAAGAGAGGGAGAATAAGTTACCTACATCCCCTACTGCACAGCAACAGAAGCCCTGCCCTTGTATAGAATTTTGATTACAGGCAAGTGAGTAGATTTGATTAGTGTTTGATGAGCTTATCCTATCAAGCTCATTACCTAATGAACATCCTGATAGGAAGATTGTTTTCAATGTTGTTGTAACTGTATTGGTCCCAAGATATTAGAGTGACAAGGTGAGCAAGGTAATTTATTGGACCAAATTCTGTTGGTAACAGAGTAAGCTTTGGAACGACACTGAACACTTCAGATCTGGGAAAGGGAAGCAGAGCATCATAGATAAATACAAGGTGGAGCAGATTGTTTAGATTGTTAACACACACTGTATGAGACCATTTTAGATTAAATGGTCCATTAACGCCTCTGCAGTAATAGGACAAAAAGGGGAGTTACTGGGTTAAAGGTTTTTGTCATCAGCCATAAATCCCTCTGACAAAGTGGGTTCCAACCCAGGAAAGCGTACGCCCAAATAAATGTGTCAGTCTTTAAGATGCCTCAGGACTTCTGGTTGTTTTTCCTGATACAGACTAACACTGGCTAATCTCTGAAACATAAATCCAGTGTTGATTATCTTTGGCTATGTCTAGATTGCAGAGCTTTTCATCCCGGAAAACTGCATCTGCTTTTTCTGAGCAATATCTGAAAAAGCGGATGCGTTCTTTCACCATCCCTGTAATCCTCATTGTATGAGGAAGAAGGGATGTGTCGAAAGAGGAGGTTTTTTCTGAAATTTGGTCCCATGTAGATGTGCCAAATTTCGGAAAAGCCTCTTTCAAAAGAAAAGTGGAAAAAGATTCACAATTTGCGATTTGCAATTTGTGTATCTTTTTCCGACTTTTCTTTGTCGTGTAGACCTAGCCTGAATCATCACAGATCAGGATACAGCAGTTCAAAGCAGCACCAGTTCATGCCATAACAAATGCAAAACCTGTAGATGTGTCTTTACTCACTGCTGTGACGATCAATATTTCCTACAATATACCTTTCAAGATCTATGGGTCCTACACATGCCTATCACAACATGTGGTATACTTCATCCAGTGTACTAAGTGTCACAGCAACAACTATGTGGGTGAAACCAGACACTCTTTACATTTTTGAATGAACTCACACAGAGTAAGACTAAAATACCATATCACCGAAGGGTGAACTTTTTCACAAATGAGCAGTCCATATCTGACTTCACAGTCCATATCCCCAAAGGACACCTGCCCAGCACCTTCAGAAGACAAGGCAGGGGACAGTCCCTGAGCCCAAGTTGTAGCACAAGCATCTGCAATGCAATTTTTAGCCCTGCAAGTTCAGGTTACTTGATCAGAGCCAGCCATGGCCATGCTGCAGAACTTTAATTCCAATGTAGATGTATCCTCTGACTACCTTTCCTAGACCTAAGGAAGAGCTTTGTGTGATTCAAAAGTTTGCCTCTTTCAGCAACACAAGCTGGTCCAATAAAAGATAGTGCCTCACCTCGGTTGATTAAAAGATTGTATCTAAAATTAGAGAGAACAGGTGAGTGCAGAATTACACATTTCATTATAAAATAGAATCAGTTCAATGTAATTCACAATTTGTCTCAGTCTCAGAGAAATTCTTCCCCTATAACCATGTCCCAGACACCTGAATAGCTTTTTATCTTTCTGTTCATGTCAGTATGGATCCTTACATTTAGTTCATTTGTACCAGAAGTTCCATATGTAACAGAGGGTGCCCATTGTTTAAGAAAAAAATCCCTGTCCATGTCTTAGTCCATTTTTTCCCCCAACAGTTTACCAATCTTGTTATCAGAAGTTCAAAATTGTAAAAATAAGATTATGGGCATCTTTATACATATTGTAATGAATCCATGGCCAACTAAGGCCTCATGGTTATGATGATGGACATTTGTCACAATGGCCAGAACTTGGTATTAGTGAGGATAAAACCCATCCTTCTGTTCTAAAAGTGTGAGCCTGTTAAGAACATAAAAACAGCCATACTGGGTCAGACCAAAGGTCCATCCAGCCCAGTACCCTGTCTGCTGACAGTGGCCAATAACAAGGAATAACACCTCTTCTGAAATAGCAATAGTGTGGATGCTCCACTGCTGCTATTTTAAAATAGCTTCTCCCCCAGGCCATTCAAAGTAATTATTCCCCAGTGCTTCCTGGGGTTCTAAATCAAGGTAACATGTCCACATTAGGGGAGCCTGCCTCAAACTAATTTCCAAGCTTCCCTGTAACGTAGACATGCTTTTTCAAAATAAGCTATCTTGGAGTGTTTCTTCCAGAATAGCTTATTCTGAAATAATCATGCAGAGTAGATGTAGCCACAGACATGCACAGGCAGGAACACACCCAACTGAGTTACATAAATAATCTCCATGTCCTAAGGAACCACAGAGAGACTCCAACTCTCCAACTTTTCCCCATCTCTCCAGCTTTGCACCCCCAGAAATATACCATCTTGCATTGCTCAAGGCTCCCTTGGATGGTGCTTCATAGGATAGTTGACATGTACCAGCCTATGTCATCTGAGCTGAGATTCCCCAAGCACTTCAATCAGAAATACACTGCTTTAAGTAAAATATAAAAACAGGCTTATTAACTACAAAAAGATAGATTTTTAAGTGTTTATAAGGTGCAGACATGGAGATCAGAGTTGGTTACCTAAGAAATAAGATTTAGACTGCAAATTTATTTTTATCTTAAACAGACTAAAGATTTTAATCAGTCTCTCACCTTCACAGACAGTATGGACAGCTCATGGTTACTCAATACACAGGCTAGACCCCCTTCCAGGCTAGGACCGATCTCCCTAAGGTTTTGTCTTCCTGAGGATCTTCCCGGTGTTGAGGGCAGGGAAGAGAAAAAGTCAAAGTGATGTCACTTTTCTTCCAGCTGCTAAAAAGATCCTGCTGTGATGTGGGTTAGTCTACCTTTATGTGCTCTCAGAGAACTGTTTGGAGTAGTGGATTCTTTTGTTGATAGGCCATCAACATTTGTCTGGACCACCTTTGCTGCCACTGAAAAGCTGGCTGTGGATGTTTACCATACTTCAGTAGCACATACAGCAATACTTCATAACTTCCCATTCAGTGATACAATCCAATAGGATATTGACGTTCAGCAGATCAAGCCTTTTAAAATGATAACTCACAAGGCATACATCGTACAATACATCATACTCATATGAGAGAGGCAAATATGGGAGTTCTAGCATGCTCCTTTCACATACAGAGTGTCACGTGCATCACGATTTTAAAAACCATGAATGGTCCTGCAGCACTTTAGAGACTAACAAAAAATGTAGATGGTATCATCAGCTTTTCTGAGCACAACCCACTTTTTCAGATGAATGGAGCAAGGGGTCCAAAGTTACAGATAAATAGTAGAAAAAGAGGGGAGATGGGAATATAGGGAGGGAAAGGGGAAAAAATCTTGTCAATTAGGGTGTGTTTTGACTACAGGGTTTTTCCGAAAAAAGTGGCCTTTTTTGGAAAAAACTTCACCTGCATCTAGACTGCTGCCACGTTCTTTCAAAATTAAATCGAAAGAATGCGGCGGTTTTTTCGACCGCGGAAAACCTCATTTTACGAGGAATAATGCCTTTTTTCAAAAGTGCTCTTTCGAAAAAAGGCATTATTGAACGCAAACAGGGCTTTTTTGAAAGAGCATCCAGACTGCCTGGGTACTCTCTTTCGAAAAAGCGGCTTGCTTTTTTGAAAGAAGTGGTTGCAGTCTAGACGCTCTCTTTCAAAAGAGGCTTTTTCAAAAGATTCTTTCGAAAAAGGCTTGTAGTCTAGACATACCCTGAGAGTGTCCGTGCTAAATTAAGCTAATCGAGTGGGCTGAAAGTGCCCAAAACTTAGTTTTTTGTCATTTGGGTATTGAATATAGCAGCCCAACCAGTTCATGTCTTCGTTCAAATCTTGGTTAAACATGTCAAATTTGCATATGAAGGCAAGTTCCACAGTTTCTCTCTCCAGCTGGTTTTTAAAGTTGCTTTGTCAGAGTATAGTTACTTTTAGATCCATTAATGAGTGTCCGGGCAAGTTAAAAATGTTCCCCAACAAGTTTCTGTGTGTTACCATTTTGAATATCTGATTTGTGTCCATTAATCATAGAATACTAGGACTGGAAGGGACCTCGAGAGGTCATCGAGTCCATTCCCCTGCCCTCATGGCAGGACCAAATACTGTCTAGACCATCCCCGATAGACATTTATCTAACCTACTCTTAAATATCTCCAGAGATGGAGATTCCACAACCTCCCTGGGCAATTTATTCCAGTGTCTGACTACCCTGACAGTTAGGAACTTTTTCCTAATGTCCAACCTAAACCTCCCTTGCTGCAGTTTAAGCCCATTGCTTCTTGTTCTATCCTCAGAGGCCAAGATGAACAAGTTTTCTCCCTCCTCCTTATGACACCCTTTTAGATAGCAGTTTTTAGATATCATGTCCCCCCTCAATCCTTTACATCATGATGCATTATTCATTGCATTTTAATGAAAAATCTTTTTGGAATACGCACCAGAGTTGAAAATCAGCATGTCATTAGGAAAACACCCTGTATTAACCACACATCACTACTTTCAAAGCTATAGAACTATTGCACTTCACCATATAGTCTTTCATGGATTTATAGAAGTTGGAAGGATCAGCAGTACCAGGAAAGCCTGCAGAGATATTTGGGAAGCAGCTCTTTGTAATTTTTACCAGACAAATAAATAGCAAATATTATTTGGATGTACAATGTTATAGTTTAGTTGTCAATTTTAGGTTGCCTGCACATTACTCAGAAGCACTGGTTACTGATGGAGACAGGATAATGGGCTAGCTCACAGACCTCAGCTGAAAATTCCTGTGTTAAATGCACACAATTTTAAGAAGCACGTGTGTTAATATGGAGAAAGGGTTCGATTCACTCCCATAAGAGGAAGATGAAGAGATGTGAATTGCACTACCTCTCATCTATGCCAGCCATGGTCACTACACCCAATGGTGTGGCCCATATACATGGAATTATCATCCATAGTAACCCAACCTGAGATAAAATACATTCAAGCAGTATCAGTCCCTCATGCTTCAGGATATAAACAAACCACTAACTGCCTGGTTTCAGTAAGAAGCTTCCTCCCTAGGTATGCTATTCCATAATTATCCATTACAAGAGTTTTATAGCTTCCGCTGAAGCATGTGGTATTGTCAACGACCGCATACCAGACTAGATGGAACATTGGTGTGATGCAGCATGGCAGGTAGCATCTTCCTAACTTCCTATGTTATTTAATTCAGTTTGGCTATAAACTCAAAGATTTTATTCATATTTATATATGGTACAAGTCCAGTATTTGTGTCTAGTTAATAGTACTGCCAACAATTATCAGCAAGTTGAAGGATTTCCTAGGTTCCAGAGTGAAAGGGTCCCTTGTATTTTCCATGTATCATAAGATTATTAAAATGCTCCACCACAGAAAGAAAAATCAGTGTACGGATTAAAATCAATTAGCTCTATCCATATGCTCCTTTTGACACTGCATTTATTTATTAAGATGATGTTTTGTAAAAAATCATGACAGTAATTTATTTTATACAGTTGGGTGTGTGCATGTACATTGCTTTTGCATTTTCCCTGAGTAAGAAAAGACGATACGATGACAGCATGACAGCGTTAGCCTGAAGCAATGGGTAGTTGAGACTATAAAGTCAAAATAATCAGGCAAAATATTTAAAAATGTGTTTGATTCAGAGGTTCTGATATTTAATTTCTACTGCCTCAGGCACCCAGTGGGTGTTTAAATAGTATCCCACCCTCCCCCACTGTCTAGCAACAATACCTAATATATCCTAGCAAGCATGCTTTAAAAAGGATTTAAAATAATAATCTCCATATACAATTATTTTTATTACTTTACCTACTTCCACAATTGTTGTTTCCCATAAAAGCCCCTGGGGCCTGAGTTAAAGGTCCTAATACACTACAATATTTTTACAAAAAAAAATGTATTTTTTCCAATAACAAAATAAATGAAGCTTAAAATAAAGAGAGAATGGCTCCCTGTCTCTCTAGATCATTTTGATGAGTTTTGCCCTCTTGTATATAAGGTTAGATTATTTTCTAACACCATGGAAACATACTTCCTTTCTTACAAAGGAAGAAATATATCCAGTGAAGAGAACCAGCACAAGGTCTATGCACTGTTTAAGTCTCTTAAGTAGCCATGCAGATCACAGGGGCATCAATAGCTGTGGTTGAGAAGAGATTTATTGTCATTTAAAATTCATTCAAATTTAGTCCACAAGAGAAGAAGCCAAGCATCCTTTAACAACAATAAAGGATATAAGTTATTTTCCATGTTATGATTAAAATTAAACTTAGAATATTTTGGCCAAGTATTGTACACCTAGAATATTAGTTCTTTTGGGATATTACCATACAGACATTCATTAATTTATAGAGAGTAGACCAATGGAGGAAAAAAAAAAATCTATATTCTATGAGGAAAGCAGATACATATGGTAACTCCTATAATTTTATTTATCACAATATAGATAGTATACTATACTGAAGGCCATAAAGACATTCAACACTTAAAGCATTCAATGGTCATTCTTATTACAGTGAAAGAAGTGAAACTCGGTCAATAAAGGTTTTGGTAAAAATACTGTTTGCCTCTCTGCTAAGTGGTAATAAATGTCAGAGCTTTATAGGACAGTTTCCCAGGGAAGAGAAATCGGTGACATGTGACATGGTCTCAGGATATATTTTTAATGCAACTTAGTTATAACACACACACACACACACACACACACACACACACCATTTTTACACTACGTACACATCAATTATTGTAAAAAGAGTATCACATAGCATGCAGGCAATTCTTCTTCTGAAGCCAATGCACAGTTACCATAAAGTATCTGCCTCAGTATTTGATTCTAGTTAGAGATTAAGGTTTAGACAAATTCATGTATTGCTTGTCATGTCCCACAAAAAGGAACTGTGTCACCCCCCAAAAAATCATGGAACAATAAAAGCATTTCTGCAAAGAAATAATTGTGTTCACATGCTAAGAAAACCAATGTTTAAGACACAATATGTAGTATAACTGGGGACTTTCACCACAATAAATTTCTCTAGTCGTTACTGAAGAAGGTGTATAGCTCAAATATTACACCGCTGAATTTTGAATCTTTCACTATATTCAGTTGGAGACTGAGACCAAGGTACACAATTCAAATCTACAAGAGACACGCATTTTCTTTAAATGTGAATTAGTTTGTGTTTGAAGTTCTAGTCTGTGCCCATTGTGGGATAGGCACAATCATGATTTTTGGATTTCCTAGGATTACAGTTGGTGGGGGTGGTTTCAGAATTACTTCTAGCCCTAATGAAGCAGCAGGAAAGGAGATACCATAATTTCAGTTCTAATACTAGACTGACACAAAGACATCATATATATCTGACTTGCTTGAAATTAGAGCTACTGAAACATTTTCTGACAAAACAGTTTTCTGCAAGAAAGTGCAGATTTGACAGAATCCAAAGGTTGTGCAGGAAAAAGTTGATTCTATCAAGATTTTCAACAAAAACCAGACAAGCAGGCTGGCTGGACCTGACTGTCTAGTTCCTGCCAGCCAACCCACCAGCCATCCAGCAATCAGGCAGACTGGCAGGCAGGGAATGAGCTACATAGGGGGACTGTCTGACCAGCTGGCTACGTTGTCTACTAACCAAGCTCCCAAGCTAGCTACCTGGCTGGCAGGACGGCAGGTTGCCCAGCCAGTCCCTCTCTGGAAGCTCAGCTCTTTGGCTGACCAGCCAGCTTGCCTGGCTTGATCCCTGGATGCCCAGCTGCCCCAGCAGCAGGAGGGTGCCAAAACAGATTGGTCCATTTTCCTGGAAATTCCATAATGTCATTGTGATGTAGAATTAAACAAAATGTTGACAACCCAGAATAGCCCACAAAATGGAAATTCCCTTTTCCAACTGCTCTATTTAAAATCTCTATTAATGCTTCAGAAGGAAAAGTGAGGAGCTAAATTTTTTTCACTGCCTTGTAATATATCCTAAGGTATCTTGCACCATAAAAATAGACAAAATGAAAAATTATGAAATGAAAATGTTGAAATATTGTTTATTTTGAAATCCTGTCATACAAACGCTACATACAAATCCTGTCATATAAAAACACAGGCAGCCTTATTTTAGTTTTTTTAGTCACACCATAAAAAGAACACTAATGCAAAAAAAGAGATGACACCAACCCCTTACAAAGGAACTGAGCAGTTAAAGTAATAATACTAAAATTAAAGGTCTTCACAGCTAAGGCCATCTACACAGTATAACAAATTTTGCCCTCACTTTTATTCCAGCTGTGTTTTTTGACAAGACTATTGAAAAACTTTATCCATATTACTAAAGACTGTACAATTAGAACTTCTTTGCTTAACATACAGGCTAAATTTTTAGATATTCTTGTACATATTCTTGCTAGAGTTAGATATTGTGAACACTAACTCCATCATATTTACAGAAAGCAGTTGAAAGTATAATCAGAAGAAAAATGTCTCCATTCAGGCTTTCACAAATCAAGATAGGAAATCAATTTCTTTAGTCTGCTGCTGTGGTTTTGTGTTGTACTTGTCAATAATTCGTGTGAATATTAAATGGATACATTTGCTCTATTTCAGTTCCTGAACCAGGTTGCTCAGTCAAAGTGACAGGAACTGGACATGTAGACCCTGATCTTCATTTAACTGAAAGTCAACATTTCTAGCTAATTAGGTGAAATACTGATGGTTTCTAAGGGAGTTCCCATCTGGTCTTCCTTGAAGGGAAGGATGATGGCTGCAAAAATGAGGGAAGGCAAAGAAATTAGTAATTACTTGCCTTAATATTAAATATATATTCGTCTGTCTATAATGGGCCAATCCTTTGTCCAATTTGTGACAACTAAGCAGCAATGTAAGTTGGAATCAGGGCCGGATTAAGGGGGGGGTAACCGGGCAGCTGCACGGGGTGCCAACTTATGGGGGGCGCCTGATTGAAGTGGTAAGGGGCACCGCGCCCCCGGGGGCACGGCCATGCATGTGCCGCTCGCCTGGGGGCGCAGCACCCCTTACCATGTCAATCAGGCACCACACGCCCAGGGGCGGGGCTGTGCATGCGCCACATGCCCGCTGCCCAGGGCGCAAGTATGGCTCGGTCCGGCACTGGTTGGAATTAAACTGTTTGACAATGACCAATGGAGAATTTCCCCTAGATAGAACTCCGCTGACCAAAGAAACCTGGTGAAGGCAAATGAGCCAGCTCCTTTACCAGCTGCCTTCCTTACCTATACTTTAAGGAAGAGAGGGTGCATGCTGAGGGAGTGCCAGGAACACGGGTCCACCACACCCAATTTAAAGTTATTCATTTATGGTCATTATAGATAATGAAGTTAAGTAGTAGGGCAGAGGTGGCCAACCCGCGGCTCTTCCCCCCTTAAAGTGTGGCTCACAAAGCCTCCCCCACGGCTTGCAAAGCCACCCCTGAGCCCCTAGAAATGGTCCCCGGCCCCCTGTGCTCACCGGGGTAGGGAGCCATCCAGTGCGGCGATTCAAAATGGCGTCGCCAAGATGGTGGTAGCCGACAGGAGCTGATGTGGCCAAAAAGCCTTAAGGGGCAGTGTCCTTTATTTATTTGCTCAACAACTCTGGGGAGCTGCTCTTCCTTTTTTTTCCCCCCTCAACAAAAATTACTCAAAAAATATTCTGGTGTGGGTCTTTGCATTTTTTCCACCACTGTTTCGGCTCTCTTTGTTTAATGGATTGGCCACCCCGGTAGCAGGGGATCAAGTAATTATAACCAGCTCTTCGCAGTCCTCTCTACTGCCCTGGTAAGGTGAAGAACTGGAGCCGATACTTTAATAAAACCCCTCAATTTTAGCTACCTATTGTTTTACCTCATTCATCAGATTACATAACTATACCAATCACCCCACAAGTGTTTCACAGTGGGTCATCCCAGTTTGGAAAGTGTTAAATCATCCCCAGTTCAGTCGAACAACAAAAGGCTTATGAGCCACTCTGGTGCCATTTTTAAGAGTTAAGTGGTGATTCTGACATTTGGCTGGTCTTATACACTAGAGCTGTGTGAAATTTTTCAGCCAAAATTGTGTGTCTAAAAAAAAAAAAATGCACTTTGGGGTCAACCAAAACATTTTGAAAATTCATGTTTAGGTTCAAACTGTTTCAGTCAGGAAAGAAACCTAAAAGTGTTAAATGTTTCATTTCAACTTGCTGAAAATGAAACATTTTGATTTTTAATTTTATTTTAATTTTATTTAAAAGAATTAAAAACATTTTAAATCGTTCAAACAAAACAAAATATTTTATTTTAGGTTACACTAAACACTTTATTCAGCCTCTGAACAGTCAGCAAACCAAGAACTCAGTTACTCATATAGTTTTACTCTGTACAGAGGTTGGTTTTGCTATCACTTCAAAGGACAAATAAAAACTGGAATGACAATATTTATATACCTTCAAAAATTCATTTTATTGTTATTATCAGCAGCAGCAGCAGGAGCACCACCACCACCACCTACGAAGTACCAATCATGATAACTTCTGGATACCCTCCAGCATTTCTGGATGCCCGGTGGTTTAACAAAGTATAGTCTATTAAATATTTTGCTCTATTCATCTGGCTGTCATAGTTCAAACTCAAATAATCATTTGCATTACCACATTTGCAAGCATATCTCCACAGATTCATATCATTCCTCATTCTTGTGTAACTTATTACAGTCTACCTTTTCCTCTAAAGACAGACCTGGTTTAATGGAAAAGTTATATAAAACCCCAGCACCTTATAAGAATTCCTTTCTGGCTTTAGAAGGGCGGTACATATATTAATGTTCCACTAGATTTATCTGGACAGCTTATTTTGTCAGATTCCAAAGTTCTTTCAATAACTGATATTTTGAGTGTAACTAATTTATTTCTGTAGCAGGCTGAAGCCTCAGCAGGAGAATCCAAACCAAATTTTTAGAAGCAAGACCACTGCCATCTAGAAACATGATTTTTCCCCTTTATATAAAAAAGTAAAACAATACTAATGGAGATAGACCTAAACTATAGATTTCATTTTTAGATCCTGGGTCAAAGTTTCCCTAAGTGAGGTTCTTCAGACTTGAGATTTTGTTTTGACCCATCTATGTGTAGTACAGAAGAATATTTGGAGAACTCACCCAAAAGTTAAATATGCCAGTTTTCAAAAGCTGTGTATTGCTATAGCAGATTGTCTTAAAATGAATGAATCATGACATGATCCTGGGTACTTAGCTATGACATCTGTTATGTAGTATATTGCATTGCATGCTACATGCATAATGAAGGGGAAAGACTGTTTCATTTCTAAAGCACGCTTCATTATGTGATGAACATGAATGCAGCCAGTGACACCCAGGACAGATGGAAAAAGACTGCAATGCCATAAAATTTAAAAATAACGTTTTGCTGGTATATCTCAGAAAATGAATACATTGATCAGTACTCCTGCGAAAAAAAACTCTATATAGTCTTCAATGCATTCATAGATTACAGACAAGCTAATGACTGAGGTCTCTCTCTAAAGTTGCTTGAAAGAAACCTACTGCAAAGAGCTCAACCATTCCTCATAGGGCATACTTTGAGTCAAAGAAACAAAATCCTTTTTCAATTATTTGCATTAAAAAAAAACCCACACAGACACACATTATGAAGATGATAATGTACAAATAATTAAAACCTCAATGCAACTATATGATAGTTTAGAATCTGAGGAATATTCTTCAGACATGCAATACTAATATTGCTATTATTTTGATTAGATTAATTACATACAGGTTAAATCACATGTAGGCATATTTGCTGGTGAAATATACAATCCATCTTCCACTATACTGTTGGAATGCAAAATACTGTTTAGAATATTATTCCAGGGTTGTCTTTTGCATGACCGACCTGTTAGGTAAGATGAAAACAGTAATGCAACATTTTAGAAATTCAAACTAAAACTTATGTTTAGCAATTAAATTAGCTTCTTCAGGCACTTAAACATGAAGCTAGATGCTTAACTTCAGGCTTCCAACTTTGAAAACTCTAAGGTATATTATGTAAAAGAGTTAAAATGGTTTTCAAAGCACTACTAGAAGCGATCAAGTAGAAGAGCCAGCTAAGGAAATGTTTGGCTAAGATTAGGAATGTTTAAACAAACTGATTTTTATTATTGAGGGATCAAAACTGATAGAATGGGACTAGGATATTTACAGAATTCCAAGAATGGAAACAAGTAAAAGAAAATTCTTAATTTAACATACACTGGAAAATGCAGTACTGCTAGAGTTCAGCAGAAAACATAAGCCAGTTTAGGAAAGTGGTTAAAACATAGCCTAATATGGACCATAATACAAATTCAAATTATTTTCAGTTCTTGTAATAAATCATTGATGTCATGATTACTGAGAATGGAAAAAAAGACATTCTTTAGGGCAATTTTTTAAAATTTGTAATTCTAGTAATGAGAATAGAGGAAATTATTTCCTTCTCCTTTATCCAAGAAAATGATTCCTGTAATGATAGGCATGGTCTGTTAATCACACAACTGCCTCTCTCCTGGACAAAAGCAGATTTCCCACAGTAACAGTTTTGGCTTTTCTTGATTTGGGGGATCATTGTTGTTTTTAACTTTATGCTACTAGAAACATTTTAGAAAATTAGTAATTTCCAGATCTGAAAAATGCAAAGATACTGCTAAAGCCCACTTCATTGCTGAGTTTGACATGAAAATGTTGTCAGTAAAGCTTCTCTGAAGGAATGGAATTAAAAATGAATTGACAGATGAATTCTATTTTTTGTACTTCACATATTCAAGAAAAGATGGATGGGGGATTAAAGTGGTCCTCAGCCAAATGGTCCAGTTTTCTACCTAAGTATTACATTGGTAGGCATTTGTTGCTGCTACGTTAACAGTATACTTAAACTATTGTTTAAAACTACACAAGCAAGATGTGATTCTCCCTTTACTTATGCAATGGTGAATCACTAGCCATAAAGGAGGAGAAAGTCAGATATGCAAGAAGTATAGCAACTGGAAGCCACTCCCAGTGCAACAGCTCAACAGAGGAAGGGAGGACATAGCAGGGCAAAGATGGCATAAAGAGAACTATGCTCCAGCTGTTCTTGCTCGATTAGCTTCTTATGATGTGGTCAAGTAAGAGACCCTCAGTTATAAAGAGGAATGCAAAAGTGACTTTCAGCCATCTTTTCTATTCTGTGTCTCACACACCCCAAATCATTCCTGCACAAATCATAGCTCAGTCTGAACAGAGAATGCCCACAGTGCCAGAAAGCAGATAGAAATTACCCTTTTGGGATGAGCAAAATGAAGTTTTATACCAAATGACTTGCCCCAAACAGTTCTCAGTAGATTCATGTATAGAGGAACTTTTTTAACCAGCACAAAATGGCCACACATTTCCATTACAGAAAAATATAAAAATGGATTTAAATGGTATACAGTCCATTTTCATAAACTAAATAATGTAATTTAGTGAGGGTCACAATCTATAGATGGATCCTGAAAACCGGTTTCATGGTTGTGGTTTTTTTTGTTGTAATTAGGATTTTGGGGGGGGGGGGCGGTTTTGTTTGTTTTTTGACAGGCCTACAAACGTGTACACTCACAGCTCATTAGTGACTACACAACTGCAGATAATGAAGATCACAAGTTGTCTGAGCTATGGCCCCCTCCATATAAGCCACTTATGTAGTATTTTTGTGCAGACTTCACCCACTTGTGGTCAAATCCCATTGGGGTCTTCCTTTACAATTTGGAAGACAGTGAATCTGAAACTCTCCTTCTGGGGATAATACAGATAAAAGCATACCAGCAGCTACTACAGTTGATCCCTGAATTCATGTCATCATTATACTTTAGGGTCACCTGTATAGTAACTTGCATGGAATTTGGAGAAAGGAGCACAGGTTGCACAAGCGAAGAGTCTGGAGGAGGCAACAGAAAGTTAATCTGTTTGCACTGGCTAGCATAGGCACCAACTTTCAGATTTCCCATTGGGAGCTCAACTCCCCGCTCCATCCTAAACCCCACCACTTCCACAATGCCCCTCCCAGCCTCTTCCCACCCCTGCTCTGCTCCCTCCCCTCCAAGGGTTCTCCATATTCAACTGCTGCCTTCCCATGGTGTGGAGGAGCACAATCTAAAGGGCAAGTCAGATGTCCAACCCCTGCACTCTTCCCACCCTATGGCAAGGGCAATGCGTGGGGGGCAAGGGAATCATGTGACGAGAGGCCCATCCAGCCCTTCCCAAGGTGGGGATAATCATGTGGCCGATTGCCCTCCAGTTTCCCTCTCGTCAGTCATCTCTGCCCCATGGTACCTGCAGGGAGAGCACTTTGTCCTTCTACTTTACCTGCCCCCTAGCATGTTCTGCCACTCTCCCTGGAGGGCAAGAACCCGTGCAGGGAGCAGGAGGAAGCCATTTTTAACACTCATCCCCTCCCAGCCAGGCTCTCTGAAGCAGCCACCACACAGGGCTATAATGTAGAATCTCAGCATTTGGGAGGGAGTGGTCCCATCCCTTCCACTGCCAGCATCACTCAGGCCCACTCCTGCACCACCTCTGTCCATCCACTGTATCTCCCCCAATGCTTCCGGCATGCAAAAAACGGCTGATTGCAATGAACAGGAGGCACTGGGGAGGGGGTTGAGGACTAGCTAATTGGTAGGTTCTACTGCTGACAGGAGGAGCTGAGGGGTAGATGCCTGGCAGTGGGTGCTCAGTGCCCACTATTTGGAACACCCAAGGAGTTGGCACCTATGCTTGCTAGACTCAGTAGAAGCACTTCTCTTAATATTCTTAGTAAAGAAACAGTTTTGTAAGTACTGATTTTTTCCCCATTTTTTATTACATAGCACACAGCACTTAAAACTTGATGGCACTACTTTGTTTAGTGAGACCCCGAGCAAGAAAGAGAATGTGATTAACAGGAAAATGAGGAAGAACCTGGGAACAGAGCAAACTGGCACCATGGGGGACTCAGACAACCAGGAAAGCTGGGTTTCCAGACAAAGAAAACCTTGCAAAAAACCCTGTATATAGAGCTAACCATGGAGGATAAAGATGAGAAAATGAAGGTAAAGCTTTATTATCTCATTAGGGAAAAAGAGCAGAAAGAATGCTTACAGTACTGGAAGAGCTGATAAAGGTACCTGATGAGTACTGTGATCCCAGACAGAATTACCCGTTCTAAGACAGAATCATTTGGGAACATATGATTCTAGCTTACGGAATAGACTATAGAGAGAAACCTCTGACTGCCAGAAGCTGAGACTGGATGACAGGGGATGGATCAGTTGCTCTGTTCTTGGAATCATCTGACATTGACCACTCTTGGAGGACAGGATGGGCCACTGTTCTGAGCCAGTATGGCCATTCTTATGTTCTTAACTAGAGATAACCCTAGAGAAATCCATCCAACCAGCAAAGGTAGCTTAACTGTCCAGCAAAAGGATCAAAACAATGACAGCCACTAGTGCAGAAAAAGTATACAGGGTCAGGCCAAAAGAACAGGGGAAACAGGAGAGAGACCAACGAACTGAGAAGGTAAGCATCTTGGATGCACTGTAAGATACTGTGGAAACACAAAAGATGGAAAGGGGTATATGTGAAGCGATAAATGAAACAGAACCACTTTATGTACCAGTACCACAGTACCTCAGGAAGTGGGGGGAACACAGTAATACATGCAGCAACTGAGGACAACCTGAAGATGGGGAGAACTAAGATTCCCTACACCAGACATCTGTTGACTCCGTGAGACACTGAGAAACTGAGAGGCACTAAGAGAATCCCCAGACCAAATGATGTGAAGAGAGTCCAGCACCACAGACAGAGAGGGGATATGATTATCTAGAAAAGGAGCTGCTGGACTTTGGATGGAATTATTTCAATAGTCACCCAGACTCTAGAAAACATCATGAAGACACCACTGCCAGGAGAACCCAAGTAATAATAATTCCAGTTATTGAGATTCTAGTGCTATGAAGGGAGCATAAGGATACTACTGCCTAGGAAAGATACCACTGTTTGCAGATACAATGAGCAAGCCCTGCCACATGGATGAATCTGTGGAATAGGATAAAGACTCTATTCAACATGCTTCAATGCCTTCACATCTCAAATGAGAGGGGGCAGGCAATCCAACACAGTACTCAACAGTACAGGAGTACCACAGTCAATAAAACAATCATATTTCAGGTTTTGCAGATCATAAGAAGCAATTGCCACAGGAGATAATGCCCTACAACTAGGTGAGAGATGCACAGTGTGCTTCCAAGGGGTCAGGCAATAATCTCAGCAGATTTAAAATCTGACCTCGTGAGAAGGATACATGCTTCATACCTGGGAATAGAAGCCTTTTTGAGACAAGCCAAAGACTATACGTATTGGCCAGGCACAAAAGCCCAACTGAGAACATGCATGAATAGTGGAAAGAATTTAGGTATTGACGGCAGATAGAAACTCTGCATCTTCAGTAAATTCCAACCACACTGTGGGAAAAGATCATCCCAGACCTGTTCATTTTCAATTACAGGTAGTTCCCGACTTACGAACACATCGACTTACGACCATCCATACTTACAACCAGCACGGGCAGTGTGGTATGAGAACTACAGCTCAACATGTTCTCTTCTCCCCTTCCCCCCCCAAGTTGTTTTGTGTTTGTTCTCAGTAGCATGTTGTGTTTGCGTGTCTACGGTTGGGCGGTGTGTTCACGTGTCATTCTCTCATACTGTATACAGTATTTTGCCCTTACAGTATTTTCTGTGTTTGCTTGTGGCTATCATGGTAAGTAACAGGAAAAGTGTTAGTGTTAAGGGTGGTGAGAAAAGAAAGAGGAAAGCTACTGATTTAGAACAGAAAATAGCAATAATGAGACAATACGAAGGGGGTCAAACAGTGTCATTCATCGCGCGTAATTTAGGCCTATTGAAATCCACCATAAGCACTGTTATAAAGGATAGTGATCGCATTCATGAAGCAGTGAAAGGGTCTGCACCTATGAAATCAACAATTATAACAAAGAAAAGAACAGGTCCCATCTATGACATGGAAAAACTCTTAAGTGCTTTGGATGGAAGACCAAATTCAAAAACACACGCCATTAAGCCTTCAGACGATACAGGCTAAGGCTCGTAGTCTTTTTGAAGACTTAAAGAAAAAAGAGGGGCATGACTATGACCAAACTTTCAGTGCCCGTCACAGTTGGTTCAACCGTTTCAAGAATCGTGCAAACTTTCACAATGTGAAAGTAAGTGGGAAGGCAGCCAGTGCTGATTCGAAAGCAGCAGAAACTTTCATAGAAGAATTGGATAAGCTGATAAAAGAGGAAAAGTATTTGTCAGAACAGCAGGGGCGGCCCATCCATATAGGTGAACTAGGCGATCGCCTAGGGCGCCAAGTTAAATGGGGCGCCAAATGGTGGCGCAATATCATTGAGGGGTTTGGAGGTGGGGGCGCCGATTGCATGGTTCGCCTAGGGTACCAGTTGCTGGCAACTAGTCTAGGGCCGCCCCTGCAGAACAGATCTTTAATGTCGATGAGACAGGTCTCTTTTGGAAGAAAATGCCCAACTGTACCTACATACATAAGGAGGAAAAAAACTATGCCTGGTTTTAAGGCTTTCAAAGACCATCTAACACTCTTGTTAGGAGGGAATGTTTTTGGGTATAAATTGAAACTCTTATTGATTTATCAATCTGAAAACCCTAGAGCCTTCAAGAATATCAGCAAGTCTACTTTACCAGTCCATTATCGTGCTAATAAGAAAGCATGGATGATGCTCGCACTTTTTGAAGACTGGTTCATGAACTGTTTTATCCCTGAAGTCAAGGCATATTTTCTGGAGAAAAGAATTCCTTTCAAAATTTTGCTTATTTTGGATAATGCTCCAGGTCACCCTCAATACCTAAATGACTTACATCCCAACATGAAAGTGGTGTTTCTGCCTCCCAACACCACAGCTATTCTCCAACCCATGGACCAGGGGGCCATAGCTTCTTTCAAAGCATATTATCTTCGCAACACATTTGCAAAGGCAATAGCTGCCACAGAATGCGAAAATGCCAAAACATTACATGAATTTTGGAAGGACAACAACATTCGGCATGGAATAAGGAACATTGCTGCGTGGGAGGAAGTCACTCAACAATGTATGAATGGCATATGGAAGACAATCCTAAAAAGATATGTCACCAGTTTAACGGGCTTTGAAAAAAGAAAAGGCACTAGAAGAAATTTCCAATAACATTGTAGTGCTGGCAAAAGAAGCGGATCTGGAAATGGATAATGAAGACATACACCAACTGGTTGAGGCTGTTGGGGAGGAGCTGAGCAATGAAGATTTGATGGAGCTGGAGGTGGAGAGGGTAGCAGAGGAAGAGAGACTAAAAGCCCAAGAAACAGCAGTTCCCCAAAAATTTGTGATGAAAGATATGGCTGCAGTCTTCAGCAAAATAAATGAAGGAATGCAAATGTTTGAAAAAAAATTGACCCTAATGTTGCAAGATTCTCAAAAGTGGATTGTTTAATTTAGGATGCCCTGGCTTGCTATAAAGAAATTGATAATGAGAAGAAAAAAATAAACTGTTCAGTCCAAAATGGATATTTTTTTGAAGAAACCAAAGCCTTCTACAAGCAAAGGCACTGCTGAAGTAGAAGATGAATCTGCTGTTGATGATGTTGTTCCTGTAATACTGTCACCTACCTCCTCCAATTCCTCATCCAATTAATTCAATTCATTCACCTTCATAATTATCAATCCAAGTGTGCACGACAATACCCGGAATAAAGGAAAAGTTCATGTACAATATTTACATTATTTTATTTACAATATTTATATCACGTTACAGTATTTACATTATTTCATTGTGTTTTGTACAGTATTTCACGATCTTGTCTGTCAATTTGAGTTTGCTATCGCTGCAGTTGTGTTTTATGTGTTTCTTTTTTTCGTTGTTGATTGTTGTTTTGTAGGAGCTTTGTTATGTTTGAAGTGCTAGTGAATTAATATTACAGAACTGTATAAAGATAACTGGTAGTGGGCAGTCGATAGCTACCTGTATAAGGGTATTTCCAAATTACGAACAAATCGAGTTACGACCAGATGTTCAGAATGTAACCCATTCGTAAGTCAGGAACTATCTGTATAGAAACTGTGTAATCACAATATATTACTATAGTTTTTAGGAACTGGACCTGCTGAAGGATACCTGACACATTATGCTCAGGCAATCAGCCACAATATAGTGTAGTAGAATTCAAGCAATTCAGTGACAAATAGGAATTTGAACACGAGACATCTTCCCTTGGATATTCAGAAAAATAACCAAAAAGGATAAGGTATGACATATACTGTTTTTCCATAGAATTTCTAAGGAAGTTCAAGGTTTTATTCTTTATTTTTCAAATGCTCAATCGTCCTGGCATGAGATTTCTAAAATTCAACAAAAATTTTAAGATGAAGACTATGGTAAAGAACTATATTCCCCTGATACAATGGAACATTCTACAATAGGGGTAAAGTTCATCTGTGTAGGAAACCAGACTTCCTAGGGAGCCAGGCTGACTCATGGAATAAACTCTCCCAGGAACTCCCACTTTTCTCTCCAAGAACAATGTGTATTTATTTGATATTTCTCCAACATACATACATACCAGCATGTATGTTTAAAAAAAACCCCTAAAACTCTACCCATACAGGTTGCTCCACCGTGCATGCTTCTCCACTCCTAGGGAAGAAACACCAAGTGACAGTTATGTAGTCAGATTGCTTAATACAATTACTGTAAGGTGCTGAGATACTATAATGAAAAGCATGATACAAGAACTTATCTAGAACAGGCAGAGTCAACAGCTGACAGCCAAAAGGCTGCTGGCAAAGTAATGTTGGACCATCACAATACACCTTCATAGGGACCAGATAGTATCCCAGCACAGGAAACCTATGAAACATTTCCCATGTGAGTTACCGGCCCAATGGAAGAACAACAAATAGAACACAGAATAGTTAAGAGAATCCCAAACTAAGCATGCAACTCACTATTACAGAGGAGGTAAGGAGCTGAGACCACTACACCCATGGGCACGTCTGGGTCCAACCATGAGATAGCCATACAAAGCAATTGCAAAGAGCAACAGTCCCACTCGCAGCAATACAAAGCTCATGTGAGAGAGCTATAAAACTGAAGAATGAAGTAGAAGACCAAGATAGATGGGATTAAGATGGGGACCGAAATTGCTTAGAACAAAGCTTCAGTCATAAGCTGGCCTGACAAAGGAAGGTCAGAAATGATGTATACAAGCAATACAAATGTCTAACAGGATATCGCCCAAAAGAATGAAGGCAACAATAGGATGCCAACAAGTTCTCACTTAAAGCAGTAAATGCAGGCAAGAAACAGGAGAGTGGTCCAAAAAACCAGCACACTTGGAGGATTAGGCTACAATGGGCTGCAGGTGAAGGTCATGTCTCTTCTGTGTCCTTATACTACTAACCTGTGGCCCCAAGCAAGCAAGCAAGCAAACATACATTTGCACAAAAAATACAACATAAATTGTTGAAATGAAATATGTAGCAACCTGCTTGGAACTTGAAGGGAAGAGCAGAGATTTCAGGAGAGAGAATTTGGAGGAAACATAAGGAAGTTAGTGTGTATGCACATTACTGATGGCCTGCAACTGCAGCAGTCTAGCCAATAGTTCTCTTAATAAAGTACATAAGAACATAAGAATGGCCATACTGGGTAAGACCAAAGGTCCATCCAGCCCAGTATCCTGTCTGCCGACAGTGAATGATCAAGCAATCTCTCTGAACAGGTAATGATCAAGCAATCCATCTCCACCCTCTGACAAACAGAGGCTAGGGACACCATTCTTTACCCATCCTGGCTAATAGCCATTAATGGACTTAATCTCCATGAATTTATCTAGTTCTTTTTTAAACCCTGTTATAGACCTAGCCTTCACAACCTCCTCAGGCAAGGAGTTCCACAGGTTGACTGTGCATTGTGTGAAGAACTTCCTTTTTTTTTTTAAACCTGCTGCCCATTAATTTCATTTGGTGGCCCCTAGTTCTTATATTATGGGAACAAGTAAAATAATTTTTTGTTCACTTTCTCCACACCACTCATTATTTTATATACTTCTATCATATCCCCCCTTAGTCCCCTCTTTCCTAAGCTGAAAAGTCCTAGTCTCTTTCATCTCTCTTCATATGGAACCCATTCCAAATCCCTAATCATTTTAGCTGCCCTTCTCTGAACCTTTTCTAATGCCAGTATATCTTTTTTGAGACGAGGAGACCAGATCTCTCTGCAGTATTCAAAATGTGGGTAGACCATGGATTTATAACACGGCAAAAAGATATTCTCCCTCTTATTCTCCGTCTTATTCTCTATCCCTTTTTTAATGATTCCTAACATCCTGTTTGCTTTTTTGACTGCCGTAGACGTCTTCAGAGAACTATCCACGATGACTCCAAGATCTCTTCCCTGATTAGATGTAGCTAAATTAGCCCCCCCATCATATTTTATGTATAATTGGGGTTATTTTTTTTTTTACTTTACATTTAT
Source organism: Rafetus swinhoei (assembly GCA_019425775.1). NCBI lineage: Eukaryota > Metazoa > Chordata > Testudines > Trionychidae > Rafetus > Rafetus swinhoei. The sequence continues at coordinate 67,147,703 of CM033427.1, forward strand.
CCAGATTAAATGTCATTTACCATTTTGTTGCCCAATCACTTAGTTTTGTGAGATTTTTTTGAAGTTCTTCACAGTCTGCTTTGGTCTTAACTATCTTGAGCAGTTTAGTATCATCTGCAAACTTTGCCACCTCACTGTTTACCCCTTTCTCCAGATCATTTATGAATAAGTTGAATAGGATTGGTCCTAGGACTGATCCTTGGGCAATACCACTAATTACCCCTCTCCATTCTGAAAATTTAACATTTATTCCAATCCTTTGTTTCCTGTCTTAACCAGTTCTCAATCCAGGAAAGGATCTTCCCTCTTATCCCATGACAACCTAATTTCCACAAGAGCCTTTGGTGAGGGACTTTGTCAAAGGTGTTCTGGAAATCTAAGTACACTGTATCTATTGGATCCCCCTTGTCCACGTTTGTTGACCCCTTCAAAGAACTCTAAGGCTACATCTACATTGGTATGATCTTGTGCAAATACTCTTTAACACAAGAGTTCTTGCGTCAAAGTATTTGCGCAAGAGAGCGTCTACACTGGCATGTGCCTTTGCGCAAGAGATGTGCTTTTGCGCAAGAGCATCCGTGCCAGTGTAGATGCTCTCTTGCGCAAGAAAGCTCCAATGGCCATTTTAACCATCGGGCTTTCTTGCACAAGAAATTCATGTTGCCTGTCTACTCTGGCCTCTTGCGCAAGAACAGTTGTGCAAGAGGGCTTATTCCTGAGCGGGAGCATCATAGTTCTTGCGCAAGCAGCACTGATTTCACACATTAGAACGTCAGTGTTCTTGCGCAAGAACTCCCCGCCAGTGTAGACAGGCAGCATGTTTTTGCGCAAAAGCGGCCGCTTTGGCGCAAGATCACGCCAATGTAGACACAGCCTAATAGATTAGTAAGACATGATTTCCCTTTACAGAAACCATGTTGACTTTTGCCCAACAAATTATGTTCTTCTAAGTGTCTGACAATTTTATTCTTTACTATTGCTTCAATTAATTTGCCCAGTACTGATGTTAAACTTATTGGTCTGTAATTGCTGGGATTGCCTCTAGAGCCCTTTTTAAATATTGGTGTTATGTTAGCTGTCTTCCAGTCCTTGGGTTCAGAAGCTGTTTTAAAGGATAGGTTACAATCCATAGTTAATAGTTCCACAATTTCATATTTGAGTTCCTTCAGAACTCTTGGGTGAATGCCATCTGGTCCCGGTGACTTGTTACTGTTAAGTTTATCAATTAATTCCAAAACCACCTCTAATGCCACCTCAATCTGGGACAGTTCCTCAGATTTGTCACCTACAAAGGACAGCTCAGGTTTTGGAGTCTCCCTAACTTCCTCAGCCATGAAGACTAAAGCAAAGAATTCATTTAGTTTCTCCACAATGACTTTATTGTCTTTAACTGCTCCTTTTGTATCTTGATCGTCCAGGGGCCCCACTGGTTGTTTAGCAGGCTTCCTGCTTCTGATGTACTTAAACATTTTGTTATTACCTTTTGAGTTTTTGGCTAGCTGTTCTTCAAACTCCTTTTTGGCTTTTCTTATTACATTTTTACACTTAATTTGGTAGCATTTATGCTCCTTTCTATTTTCCTCATTAGGTTTGACTTCCACTTTTTAAAAGATGCCTTTTTACCTCTCACTGCTTCTTTTATTTGGATGTTAAGCCACTGTGGCTCTTTTTTAGTTCTTTTACTGTGTTTTTTAATTTGGGGTATACATTTAAGTTGGGCATCTCTTATGGTGTCTTTGAAAAGTTTCCATGCAGCTTGCAGGGTAAGTTCAGTTTCACAGGCATGGATTCATCTCACGTTATTACCCACGGGTGTGGAACCACCACTATATCATACTGACCACTAATTTTTGAATTATTTCAAACAATTTCAAAATACAGCAGGGAAGGGGTTCTCAAACACATACCAGAAACACTTTTAAGAAGGCTGCTATGTGTAGGAGATGTATTTTTGTCCAGCTCCTCCACCTTTAAGGATAGGAAGGGCCAAAGCTGTGACAGGATTCAAAGAAGATGGATCATTGAGCAAGACACTTGGCTTTCTCAAAGATCTTTATAGTTTTATTTGCTTTTCTCCTGTATTTAAAACAAAATAATCTAGAAAGAACATTTTTTTCTTCTGAGTATATGGAAAACAATGAGGAGCACCGATTTCTTTGCATCAGTTCAGTAACTCCTGAGTGAAAAGCCAGACTGAATTATGTTGTTTTAAATCCATAAAAGTGATGTACATCATATGACAGCCTACTAGCAAAACATTATTTTTAACATGCTAACTAATATATGAAATAATTTTAAGATTTTTTAGCAACTCCTCTGTTTTATTTCCTCTTAGCCACCAGATATTTCCTTTGCACTTACCTGTTCCCCAGTCCTTTTTATATGCAGTACATGTGGTATCACCATCACATTGCCATTTGTATAAATCAGTATACTACAAAGAAAATGTTGCACAAACTTTCCAAGCAGCCTTTTCTCTTGGATAAATTCAGTACTATCTGTAAGTTCAATTGTTTAACCAAATGCATAGTATGTACTCAGTAGACCAGAGCATCTCCATCAGCGTCATTCTCTTCAAGTAGATGAACACAGATTTAAGGAATCATTTATTCAACAGATATCGACTGCTTAGCACCTGCTCTGAAAATATGTTTTTAGGCATGTGCTGAAAATTGTTATGAAATTTGTTTGAAAAAACATGCTCACTTTACAGTTTTATTATTAGAGTGGATTTGAAATTGAGATTTTAAAAAGAAATATATCAGAGCCAAGACCTCACACATGAAAATTACATCTCACAATTGTAATATTAATCCTAATGTCATTACTGTATCCTATGCCTTTACATAAGCTGTCACAAGGTACACAAGTAAAAGGAAAATGGAACTGTCATTTTTAGGACATGCCTGGTTTTCAGCTGTATAGGAATCAAGAAACCCAATATGGCATCAGAACCAATCTGCAGCTCAGTGTGACCAAGCAAATCAGTGTAAATTGTGAAAAAATTCAGTTATGGTCCAAAAGGTTGCCAGGCAACATAATGTAGCCCAGTACACACTGGAGGGGACTTTGCAAGTGTCATCCAGATTCAGAAGACACCAAAGGCCAGTGGCCCTCTCTCAAAAGATAAGTAGAGTTGGATAAAGTTTTTCAGACAAAAAAAGAAACATTTTTACATGGAAATTTCATTTGTTGTAGTTTAAAATTATTATTCATTTCAATTTTAACTTCTTTTTTTAGGAAAGGGTTAAAACGAGGGCCAAAACCAAAACCAGGATAGTTTGTGGGGTTTGGAACACAAATACAGGGATAAGAAAGATTTTCCAAAACTTAAGCTAGACCACCTCAGCACATTTCTAGTTTAGACTTTAAAGAAAAATCCTTTCTGAGACACTACTGCACTTCACAACTAATTTCATGTAGAAATCTATTATGGATTGTTTATATTTATTCAAAGGCTTTCCATTAATTTTCCTTGAACCGTGTCAGTTGCCTAACTTTAGAGCAAATGAAATCCATTTCAGAGGGTTTCCGATGAAAGAGTACCATGGAATTAGTCTGGCATTTCTTGGGTTCAGTTGCATTGCTGCTCAGTTCATGACCTTTACTAATTGGTGCAGAAAAGTGAACAGGTAGTGGCTTAGAAATCAGAAAGAACAATAAAGATCTAAGAAACAGCAGTGGAGGAGTGAAAAATGAAACTGTCCCCGCAAAAGGTTGTGAGAAACTGCCCACTGATTCTTCAAGATGACAAAGAAAATAAAGAAAAGACTCAAACTATTAAAGAACAGTTTACTCATGAAAATATGAGCCTAGGAATATTGCTGAAGGCATTCTCTATAATCGGTCACCTAAGCACCAGTTAGAAATGTACACCTGCCCAGAAGCAGCTTTAATTTGCTCACTTGAATTTTTTTGGAAGTAAGGTGGAGAGAAGGACGTTTTCATTTACAGATCAACACGTTTGACTTGTTTGGTGCCACAATGTTTTCCTCCTGTTTTCCTTCCTTCTTCATCTCATGTTCTAGAAAAAGCACTCAGCAAAGAAATACAAATTAGGCAACTGACTTTAAATTGAAGCTTAATCTTCTAGTTTTAATTAAATAGGCCAACTAAGATGTTTAAAGGAAAGTCACAACAGCTCTGATTACCATGATCTTCAGGGTTTCCAAAAAATATGCATTGAGCAGGTGTGTAGGAATAAATGGCATCTAGATAGTGTGTACACAAAGCATAAGAATAACTTTTAATGGCAATTTTAAAAATTACACAGAATCTAGCTACCATATGTCATAATGGGGTAGCTAACAGTAAGTCATTTCAGTAAATCAAAGGTACTCTTGCATAAAATATCATGATATCAAAAAATATTATGTCAAAACTGAAGTGACAACTTACTCCTCTCTAACCAATTAAAGTGAGATAAACTCTTGCACAGCAAATCAATTCTGATTTACTGCATCGTGATCACTTGCCCAGTATAATAATCCAATTTAAAGCAATTGATCCAAGCAGATCAGATCAGATTCAGTATCAAGGGATCTTAATTCAGGTTAGAACCAAAAATCTTTACTGAAGTTTAGTCAGCATTCAATACTAACCTCCTAATAACATGTTTCTTCAAAGAAGAAACCATCTGCTGTAAACACTGAATTATCCAGCAGATTTCAAAGGCTTTAAGATGGCAGCCTCATAAGCAGAAAGATAAAATTGTTAAAAAACACACTAATACAGAATACTATCTAGAAGAGGTCTTTGACTCAAACTCAGATTCAAAATTAGCCTTGGCTGAAGATTACCCTCTGTTAACTCAATTTTAGTTTAAGACTGAGTATAACCTTTTAAACCTTATTTTGATTCCTGCAAATATTTCAGAGATTATTATTTGTTGGTAGACTTTGAGGTTGTGCTACATTCACTAGGAAAGGCCATATGGGACAATATAGTTTAAAAAAAAATCAGAAACTATTTCCATTTCTGGTGAAAAAATAATTGAACACCTATGACTCCACCAACTCTGAACAAGTATATTCAAACTTGGAAAAAACTCGGTTCATTTGATCTACATTTCTTTTTAACTTCAGGGGATGAAAACCAATTCTGGCACACAGAAATGTAAAACACATTGTCAGCTAACTTTGGAAAAGGTACACACTAGAGATAGGCCTGAATAAGAACACACACTGGAAGTACTGGAACAATGTGTACAGTGAAGATGCTGAGATCCATTGAACCAAACTGTAAATCCAGTATATGATGGAAACCATTTCAAGACAGAGAATCTGGCAGCACTCCCTGAAACCTTGTTCCAGCACTTATGACTCCACATGGGGATTTGGATCCATACTTTATTTCTTTACTAGGCATAATTAAAGATAAATACTCTGAATTCTTGATACAGATATCCCTATGTTTTTGTTATCCCAGACTTTTATACAGATTCAGCTTATGCGGCTTGAAGTTGGGTACAAAATCAAATCCAGTTCCAGGGACCAGATTTTGGCTCTCCGCCAATCTGGTGCTTGATATTTTGTGTACATATAACTCTAAATCACTTCAGGGAGATTTTTTTTCTTATGCAACTATGACAGAACATAGCCAATCGGATTTGACATAAATATGAGCTAAAATCATTGGCCTGTCAATACTGGTATCCTGCCTCTAGCAGTGGCCTAAAAAATGATGATTTATGAGAAGGACAAAGCACAGCAAACAAGTTTATGAGCTTTCTCCCTGAAATGTGAAATTTCATTACTCTCATCATTATCTTAATGTACATAGCTATAAATGTTATTAGTAGCAATGAAATTATTCACCCATTTTTAAAATCCAGCCAGAGTACCATATTTGTTTTGATGAAAATAAACGAATACCAGTTTGAGTATATAATGCACGTAGCCTTTTATCAGTTCCACCTCTAAGTGAGAGCAATATACCTCAGAGATACAGGACTGTGTGATTTCTGTATTAACTTGTATCTTACCCTTAAACTGATGTCACTTAGGTGAACTTCCACACAGGGTAGAAAAGTTAATTGAAATCATGGTGAAGAGAGGAAGGTTTGGCTTACAGGTGGTGCCCTGCTCTTCTCTGCAGTTTCCTTCAGGTGACCTCTATATCATTTATAAATTGGCTCACCAAGATGGGCTCAATGCAAGATTCAAATAGGTTCAAAGGGAAGGTGGTTTCACATTAGATTTGCAGTCCCTCAGCTCTGGAGCTTGTCATGAGCTGGTTTGGCCCATAGCATGGGTTAGAGCCAGGCCCATCAGCACAGCAGAATGGAATTCCATAAGGGGCAACTGCCCTGGGGCCTGGTGATTTTAAAGGGCTGAGGGCTCTGGCAATTCCCGCTACTTCGGCAGGGGCAGCACCCGGTCCCCAGACCCTTTAAATTGCTGCCAGAGAACTGCAGGGTCACTACGGGGAGCTCTAAGGGCTGTGGGGAGGTTCATCATGCTCTGAGGGGCACTAAGGATTGTGGGGAGGGAATGGCGAGGTGCACACACTGTCCTGACCCCAACCCTTGGGGAACACCAAGCTGGGCCCCTCCACACCTTGCCCAGGGGCTTGACGTTGCTATCAGCTACCCTAGTAGAGCAACTTATTAACCAGCTGGGGACCACTGGAGCATAGCAATGGTCCTGTTCCTCTCCTAACCAGCCTCCAGGCACTATGGAAGAGAACATTACACAGCCTACCATGCCAGCATCCTAGCTATGCCAATTCTTAGTGGCCCAGATAAGGCAGCTTCCTCAGTCATTTGTCTTACAAAGAAATGAGGCCTACAACTGGGCCAATATTTTAGTCTCCGTGCTATCAGGGGTTATTAATACTGTGGAGAAAATATGAAGCTCTTGGCAAGAGGCAGTGACTTGAATAATAGGACATTATTATTTCTTATTTGTATTACATTAGCATCTATAGGCCCTAGCAATGGACCAGGATCTCACTGGATAACCATAGAACAAAGACAAAGTCCCTGGCAACTGAGTGTCACACCATAATGAAAATAAGTTCTGTTTTGCAGTAATGTTAAGTGTATATTAATATAAAATATGAAATCAAGAATACCAATGACACTCAATTTTTGTTAAAAATGGCATTGCAAAAAATAGCACAGAGGAAATCATGGTTCTAGTTCAGTACCATTTTAGAAGGCTGTAATAGTAATCACACACTAAATAACTAAAACTGAGATACTTTCACTAGAAAATGTTACAGAAAACCTCACCTCAAAAAAGATATTTTGGCCTTGGAAAGGGTTCAGAAAAGGGCAACTAAAATGATTAGGGGTTTGGAACGGGTCCCATATGAGGAGAGGTTAAAGCGACTGGGACTTTTCAGTTTAGAAAAGAGGAGACTGAGGGGGGATATGATAGAGGTGTATAAAATCATGAGTGGTGTGGAGAGGCCGATAAAGAAAAGTTATTTATTAGTTCCTAAATAGAAGAACTAGAGGACACCAAATGAAATTAATGGGTAGCAGGTTTAAAACTAATAAAAGAAAGTTCTTCTTCACACAGCGTGTAGTCAGCATGTGGAACTCCTTGCCAGAGGAGGCTGTGAAGGCTAGGACTATAACAGAGTTTGAAGAGAAGCTAGATAATTTCATGGAGGTTAGGTCCATAAAAGGCTATTAGCCAGGGGATAAAATGGTGTCCTTGGCCTCTGTTTGACAGAGGCTGGAGAGGGATGGCAGGAGACAAAGCGCTTGATCATTGTCTTCGGTCCACCCCCTCTGGGGCACCTGGTGCTGGCCACTGTCGGCAGACAGGATACTGGGCTAGATGGACCTTTGGTCTGACCCGCTACGGCCGTTCTTATGTTCTTATGTTCTTATGTAAAACATAGCAGGCTACAATTTTCAGCAGCCTATACATAATATGTCTGATACAAGCCCACTGAAGACAATGAGAGACTCCCATTTTCTTCAGGAGCATTTAGATCAGGCCTTAAATACAGTGTCCTGTTAGTCATAGTATCTGTTATTGTTTTAAATGCTGATACACTTTATATGATGCTTCATAGCTAGCAATGCAGAAATACCTACCTACCCCCATTCCCCTCCACCATTGACAGGGCTCCTAAATATGGATTAATTTCATGAAGTCAATAGGACTATATGCATAAAAAATAGTAAGGCAGCATTTGGTTCTATCTATGTAAATTAAAAGGAAAACATGCAACAGTGTAATGGTATATTAAACAGGAAACTGTAAATATGTAACAGGCATCTGGAAAATAAATATTTTGGAATATCCAGAAAAATATTTCTTGTGACTCTCTCCCCCCGTTAGCTTGTAAAGCACAAATAAGTTCTGAGCTTCATTACTATGCAGTACGTGTATATTGGTGCTAATTCACGGTCAGCTTTCAGACATAATTATATTAATTGCTTTAAACAAGATAGCATATGAAGAATTTATATTGTGTTTAGCTCATCTGTGAAACTAGCCCAATTTGGAATACTGCAATTTGCAATGCAATTCAGGCAACCAACAAGTGTAATGATATATTTTACATATATTAACACTAGGAGGTCATTTTTACTTCAGGTGAAATTTGTGTTTTAAAAAGGGCAGATAATCTAATTCAACCTCACTGAAAAAGCTTGAAAGCTATGGGTCCCCCACAGAGCCAATAGATGATTAGTTAATAATAGAAAAGCTACCAGCTACTGAGATGAATGATAATTAGAATTACAGTGAAGTACTATAATGGAATTCAAGTAAGTGGCACATTCTTGGCTAAAATAATTTTGGGAACTAGTGATGGACAGATCTCAAAAGTTTCAGAGATTTCATTCAAATAAGAATTTTTTTTAAAATGGAAGCTTTAAGATTTACCCTCCTTACCAATTCCTCAGCACAAATCACAGGCCTTGCCAACCACTGTCCCCCAGAATCTCTTCTGCCCTCAGAAGTCTCCACCAGCCATGGCTCCTTTGACTTCTTGTGTTGAGTTCTTGTGGATGACGACAGCAGGTACAGCTGCCTGCTACTATACTGCTTTTTAACATCTGGTCTCCTGCTAAGATGGAAGTAAGAAGGTCCACTTTCCCTTGTCCAATGCTGAAATGTTTTCTGAAGATGGCCCACATATCGATTACCTTTGCTATGGCACAGCACTAACTCTTCTGCTACACAAACTCAAACATATCTATTTGGAGAGGAAAAGTGGGCCTCCAAAAGTATTTTGGGGGTTCCTGAACAAGGCCCTCCCCAAAAATATCAGGGTTTCACAGTTTACTCTGACTGTTAGGTGCTCTAACTTAATTATTTCTCCAGACATTTACAGAGGATAAGTGCTTCAGGCCAGACTGTCTCCTAACTCCCCTGATCCCCCACATCTATGACCTCCCTAAGAGCAACCCCTCATATTTTTTGAGGGGGGTAACGGCAGCAGCCCAGGCTCAGAAATCATGCTCCACATAGATCCTCTCAGGCTGTTTACTTGCCAAAACCCACAAATTTTTGGGAAAAAAAAGTAAAACGTAGGGAAGATTATTCATGCACAGGAATTCCAAATATGCACCAAAGACATAAGTTTCTATCTGTTTTACGGTACCTCTTTAAACAAGATTGGAATATTTTTAGTTGAAAGTCATGCATTCAAACACTGCATGTACTGGACGCTATTTATATTTTAGAGACTAATATAATTATGTCGTAAGACCATCTGGAAAATCGACAAATGTTACATCATGCTTGAATTATAATCTTTAAACCTTCATTTTGGATAGCAGGTTCAAGCAAGTCTTTAATTCTCATTAGTTTTCATCGATCTGAGTGAAGATTCTTTGGCTCGTCAGCACAGGCTGTCCGTACAGAAAGTGGTTCATTGCCTTCCCTCCAAGAGGCCTGAGGTCCCCGTCTCCTCAGCCTTTAATGGCCTAGAACCCAATCTTAAACTCACAGCATGTCTTCAGTGTGTCATATTCCATCAGGAGCCGGTGTGCAAATAACATCTTTCAAATGGAAATATGTCACAAAAAGCTTTTGGCATTTACATGACTCAGACAATCACACTTACACCCTCTAATTCTCTCTGCAGCTAATTTCTTATGTTCAATATGTATCCACAGCAGGAAATCAGCAATATCTATTAAAGAAAAAGCTAAAATTCTGCAGCATACCCATTAGTGTACACCAGCTACAGAAAGGAAGTATTTAAAATGACACTATCGACAGTTATTTATTATATAAAAAAAATCTTGGAAAATAAAAATGGAGTGCTTTTGAACAGCAAATTATCTTTATACATTCAGGGCCTGCTTTAAAAAAAAGAGTCAGGCACACAATTAATGCAACCACTTATATAAAAATCAATAATTTGCATAATAAAGTTATTAATATGTAACTTTATAGAACATTTTAATGAAAGTTAAAATATTGGGTTTAGGAGAGAAAGAAACCTTAATATGATAAGATCATAGGGTACATAGGGTACTATACTCTGGGAGACTCTTATTCCTCTTCCAAATGTTACCTAACTATCCAAATTCAGAAAAGGTATGGTAGATACAGTCTTTTTATAGCTCCTTACATGAAAAAAAAAAAAGTAAAATATGTTCAGATACCACAGAGAGAGACTGACGGACAGTGCACATGCCATTGGCATGCCTAACATTTTCAAAATCAGACCCCAGTAACAAACTACCAATCCTCTACAAAAGGGATGCAGAATGAGACCCTAACACCATAGAGCCTGTCTAAGGGGAAAAAAGAATGAGGGGGAAGGAGCCATCATCAATTGAAAGGAGATCTTTACCGGCACGAACGGGATCAATTTTTGTGCTATCGTAAGAGCAAATCCTGGACTGAAAATGGTCAGCCATACTATTTTGTTCTGAAAAAGGTGTCAGAGAAAAGAGAAATCAAATGTTCTGCTAAGAAATGGGAAGTTGCAAATGTGGGGGGAGGGGGATGAAGTAGACAGAGTATAGCAGGATGAAGGGAAAAAAAATCTTTAACAGGATGGACTGTGGAAAGACAGGCACTTATACATTGGTGCTGCATTTTTTTATAAGAGCTATGGACACTACAAGGCTTTATACTGGGGAAATTTTCCCCGTAAGAAATAATGGGATGGGGGAGATGCATTCACCACACTCCCCTATGATAATATCTTTTCACCTGAGCACTGTACCTTTTTACAATTACAGGTTACACAGCACACATTTTACACATCAAACATTTAATAAAATAATGTAGAATGCCACTAACCCTGTTCAAACAGAATATTTTAATACAGTAAATACAGTAAAAAACAGTGGCAATTATGCTAAACTTAGGAAGGGGTGATGGCTGGGTTTTCTTGGGCTGGCTTTTCAATTGCAGTCTTAAAGGATTTTATCAACCTCTGCTCTTCTGTATGAATCTTTGAGCAATAGATTTCCCCGTAGCAAGCCACTGTATCTCTGGAGAGAGCTCTGGAGACTGTGTCAGACTATTCGTGGAAAAGGATAATTGCTCTGTGTGATTTCCATCATCTCATCCAGCAATCTAAAGAGAGGAGAGATGCTTTGTCAGATGCCTGTCTTCCTGCCCTACATCATAATCATCATCATCCTTGCTTCTTCAGATATCCATTGTTGGTCCAGCTGAATCAGTTCCTCATTTGTCAGTGGCTCAGAGTGAGACTCCAACAATGCTTGTACATCATCTTCCTCCACCTCCTCAAAGCAGACATCCTTCACCAACTTTCAATTCCTTTGAGACCAGGAATGGCATCAAATCCCACAAAGTTTTGGACAGTATCTGGCCATGTCACCAAATGCCATTCATACATAGTGAAGTGACCTCTTCCCATGATGTGTCAATGTTTTCCACGCTGTTCAAGACACTGTAGGACTTCCAGAACTCCTTTACACTGGGCTTTCCTTCACCAGCTAGCTCCTTAATCAGCATAGAAAATGTCCTCTGTAAGTAATAAGCCATGAACATGGCAGACGCAAGACCAATACTGTACCATAGAATAGGGGAACGTGTTCCAATCCATGTTAGTCCCAATTAATGCATATGATAGATACGTGGATCAGGACCAAGTAAATAGGAACATGTTCCCCTATTGATGAGCGACAGATATCCAAAACAATAGATAAGGGGGAAGATTTACACTAGGAATACCTTGTATAGCACAGAAGCAATATAGACAGCTGTCTTCCCTCAATGAGCCTCATCCATAAGCAGGAAGGCCCAGCTCTAATGTTCAAAGAAAGCATATTTCCATTTCCATTGTCAGTCACTCCGGACTTCTTTTGTTAAATATCCTTCAGAGGTGTTAACAAATGCCTGTTGCGGTGCTATTTTCTTGTGGGTATCTGTCCAATTGAAACACCCGTAAATCTAAGTGGATTGGAATGAATTAAGTTTGGCAAAAGAGAAATGCTAGATCATTAACCCACCTTGCCATTCATTGCAGCTTGCCAGTACTGTACCATAATCATTATTTGTCCATATCAAACGCATGTTCATTTTTCTGAGCTCACCTGTTGAGAAACTTGACCTATGTAGTGTCAAACATTTACATGTGATTTGTGAAAGAACAGTGTTTGATTTTTCTGCTGTGGTTGCGTAAAATGTTTCTCTTGTCATTTTTGCAGAGAAAAATAGCATCAAGTCTATAAATTATGAGACTATTAAATAGTGTTTTCAATGTTTATGTGAGGAATTAATGAGCTTGTATTCCCTATAAGAGAGAAGTGAGACTTGGAATTTTGAGAGGTTAGAGTTCAAGCTAGTCATGCAGTCAGAGAAACTGCTAATCTCTGAAAAGGGACTGTTTGGAATTTTGCTATGAACAAGAACTGAATTTATACAATTCTGGCAGAATTTATACAAAAAAAGTGTTATTATTTAGGTATGCAAGAGAAACAAAACAATTAGTACATGTGCATAACTTAACTGTACAGAAGTTGACAGATATGTGGAGTGTAATAGATGTATCAGAACAACAGACTAACTTCAGTTTACAGACCTGGTTTTTTTGTTTGTTTGTTTTTAAGTCTTGGCCTATAGCTCCCATAACTGGCAAAAGTGAATATTCCTAAATATAAGTTGGAAAAAATATATTTGGCTGCTGGGTATTTCTGAGAATGTGTACCACCATCACCAACAAAAAAAGTTAGTAGGAAATAGAAGGTTATTTGATAGAAAAATTCCAAGTATACAAAAAAAGAGCATCTAGCCAGTAAGTACCGCATTTAGATTCTTAATCACCAACCATGTGGCAGCCATTTTGTTGTTATTCAGATGTTTTACTTCAGTGCTGGAAGTACAGGCAGTCCCCAACTTATGAACGGGTTACGTTCCGAACAACTGGTCATAACTCAATTTGGTCATAAGTCGGAAATACCCTTAAACACACTGCCCACGCTGTTTGAAAAACTTGACGTACGTGGTTCTCGACTCGAAAGTATTATAATAGGGTTAATGGGAGGTTGGTCATAAGTATGGATGGTTGTAAGTCGGTGTGTTCGTAAGCCGGGGAGTGGCTGTACTGTGTTGTTTCACTTACAGTCTTTCTTGAAGGGGACCAGAAGAGAAAAACCCATTCCAAATTAGATAAATTTGAAAAAAGAATAAGAGTATTACAAAGGTATTATTATGTTCTTCTTTCTACCCACAATATTCTAACATTATTTTCAATAGAACGGGGATAAGGAGAAGTACAAGGAGAGGAGGAGGGAGGAACAACTAGGAATACAAACTCCACAATAATGCACATTATTTATTAATTATAGAATGAAGTAGGCATACCACAGCACTTCACAAGCACAGAAAAAGTAGACTAAGATCTAGGGTTCACAACCTTTGTGTTGCAGTCAATATTAGTGCTGCTTCTAACAGCTAGCTCATAAAACTCATTTCAAAAGATATGCTGGTCATTGTGTTGCAGTTATCTAATTTTTTATATGGAAGACAACAAAAGGAGCTGTTATTTATTTTGGCCCAGAGAGACTTACATTTTTAATTTTCATTTTACATTTTGAAGAGAGTCAGATTGTACACACAAAGCACTCCAGCATGGCAACAGACAGCTAAATCCAGCACGGTTCCTCTACGTGTGCTCTTTTGAGAGACAGCTCAGACAGTACAGCTCTGGATTAGAGAGACTCCCTCAGTACCATGACATCAGGTACAGGACAGAAACCAAGAACTCCCTGGATGTCTGAGGAGAGCATTACTAATTACAAGATCCCTTACACAGAGGTAACTCAAGGTAGCCTTCCTCTTTGCAACCTCTTGTGAAAATTAAAGTTGACTACCAATAAACTTTAAAAAGAAAAAAAAAAAGATTAAAACCCAGACAGCAAAGCAGCAGATATCAGACCCTCGGTAAATAATAATGGACTTCAGAGCACCAGCTTATTCTTAGAGAAAATTGCCACCTAAATATTCACCAGAGACTGAACGAAGGGACTTTGGCTTAATGTTGCATTCAAACAACAGCACCTACGTAATTTACAATCCAAAGGTCACTTTTCAAAAGTGAATTAGGCACTTGGTCACTCCACCCCTCAATAAAAAAATATCCCTTCCCTAAATTACTTCTGAAAAGAGGTAACACGTGAAATGAAAATTTTACCTTGCACCTCTAACAGCGCACTTAACCTAGTATTACAGTGTTCAGATTAGGCATGCAACCAAGTCATCAACTGGAACTTGAAATCATGACTTTCTGGCCTGGGAATCCACCATCTGAAGTATCAGAAGGGTAGCTGTATTAGTCTGTAACTTTAAAAAACAACAGGTAATCCTGTGGTACTTTAGGACATCTTATTTTGAAATAATTCCCTAAAAAATAATTTCAAATAGCACGTCCACACTATAGGGAAGCTTTGAAATTAGTCTGAGGTAGGCTCCCTTAATGTGGATGTGCTACCTTGAGTAAGAGCCCCAGGAACCACAGGGAAGTAATTACTTTGAATGACTCTGGGGAGTAGTTATTTCAAAACAGCAGCAGTGAAGAGTCCATACTACCGCTATTTCTAAGTAACTATTTCAAAATAAATATTATTCCTTGCGGAAAGCAGGAGTTATTTTGAAATAACCAGTCCTTTATTCGAGGTAGCATGTCCACACTAGGGAAGCCTGCCTCGGACTAATTTTGAGGCTTCCCTGTAGTGTAGACGTACTATTTTGAAATAAGCTATTGTGGAGTATTTCTTCCAGAATAGCTTATTCCAAAATAAGTGTGCAGTATAGACTTACCCTAAGGTGCCACGGGAATCCTCGTTGTTTCTGTAGATACAGACTAACGCGACTAACTCTGAGAACTTTCTAGGGGATCATCTGTTGTGTTTCTTTATTATGTGACATCTGTTACAGATGCTTCTGCTGCATTTTTTTATTGCTAGCGCTTTCACACAAGTAAATTCAGAACATGCACTCAGATAAAAAAATATATAAACATTAAGTTAGTTGTGATGAGCATCAATTAAATGAATTAAACTTCACATGTTCTGCCAGTGAAAGAACAAAAGCTGAGCTTGAGATTAAGTCACAGACACAAAAATGAAACACTTTATTGCCAGTGGCAAATTCTGGGAACTGTTTTGTTCATATAGGATAAGCATTTAATTATAAGTAAACTATAACTCAAGATGCAGGATCCCGAAAGTACTGCTTTAGGACATGAAACTCTAAACTGATCAATCACATAAAATTATTTCTAGCAATGTCTGGGTATAGATGTAAAGGGCATCTCTACACTAGGACATTATTTTAAATAACTTATTTTGAAATAACTCCTGAAATAACCATTTCAGAATAGTGTGTCCACAGCACCGGGAAGGCTTGAAATTAGTCTGAGCAGGTTCCCTTAATGTGGATGCGCTACCTTGACTTACAGCCCCAGGAAGCACTGATGAATAATTACTTAAATGACTCTGGGGAGGAGTTATTTTGAAATCGCAGCAGTGGAGAGTCCATACTACCACTATTTCAAAATAACTACAGCCACTCCCTGACTTACGAACACACTGACTTATGACCATCCGTACTTACGACCAACCTCCCATTAACTCCATTATAATATTTTCGAGTTGAGAACCATGTACGTCAAGTTTTTCGAACAGCGCGGGCAGCGCGTTTAAGGGTATTTCCGACTTACGACCAAATTGAGTTACGACCAGGTGTTCGGAACGTAACGCATTCGTAAGTCGGGGACTGCCTGTATTTCAAAATAAGCATTATTCCCTGTGGAAAGCACAAGTTATTATTTCTTAATAACCAGCCTGTTATTTAAAAATAATGGTCTTGGTAGTTTGGATGCTCTACTTGTTATTTCAAAATAATTTCCTAGAGTAGACCAGGGCTAAGAGAGTGAAATCAGTCAAATGGACTCACAATTTATAAGAGTGAAAAATCCCAGAGGGGTTCAAAAGACCAAGAATTCAAAGGCTGAAGGAACAGTTACAACATCTGAATCTTTCCTATCTGAGGCCCTGACCTGCCAACACTTAGGCATGTGCATATTTTTTTACATTTGAGTAGTTCCTCTGAATGCTATAAAATGAAGCTACAGGTCAAATAAGTTCAGTGCCAAATAAGCTCCAACCTGGATAAGCCAACAGTCAGCAGAACGTTAAGGGCAGCCTACCATTGAGGTTTGGGCATATCAGGGGCTAGGTAAGACCGGCCAGAGAGATTATAGTACCTTGGTTTTGCAACACACATATCTTAACAGTTAAACTCTCTCAGACTTCAATCCAAATTATTCAGATTCTTTCCTCCAGACTGAGCTTGATAAACTAAATAGATTACAATCATCAGTATCAGGAGTCTTATACTGAAGTACGAGTGGCATAGTCGGGGCCAGGAAAAATGCATCATGAGAAATGAAATCCATTGGAGCCCCGTTATTTTTTTAAATATGTAACTGAGTCATTGACTTGAAGTTTTAAGATATGCCTTGTAAACACAAAACAAAAAAGCCCATTCACCCCACAATTTGTATGGGGAGCGGGGGTAAATTAGCTGCACCCAATTTTTACATAGGTCGTATTACCAATTTTAGCATGCAGTTGGTCTTCCCTTTGTACATTCAGTTAATGATACATTTTAAATTAATAGCAACTTTATATTATTATACATAAAAGAAAAAACCAGACAAGCGTAGTGCTAGCTAAGGAGTTGCCCATTGCCATTCAAAAGGAGTAATACATGACCTGTGCGCCATATATATGGCGCATTCATCTTGAGAGATGGTGGTAAGCAGCGGCAGTGACAGTCTATGAGTTGTGCCTGGATCTGCAACTTCTTTCATGGCTTATGCGTCCAATATTGGATTTGCACAGTCGATTACAATAGTGTCATGCCAGTCTACTTCCGTTTTCATGAATCTGAGAATTTTTCCTTCTGAGGAGTTCTTTTGCATGACTTACACAGGTCCTATCGAAAAATGATGTGCCCTGTTGTAATAATTGTCGCCACGTGTTGCGATCTGATGATGTAGATTC
Source organism: Rafetus swinhoei (assembly GCA_019425775.1). Taxonomy (NCBI): domain Eukaryota; kingdom Metazoa; phylum Chordata; order Testudines; family Trionychidae; genus Rafetus; species Rafetus swinhoei. Next base: position 67,165,170 of record CM033427.1, read on the forward strand.
CCAAGAGCTTGGATTGATGTTAAACCTTCGCATAGTGTTTTTACATATATCCTTGAATCTTAACTTTGGCCTTCCTCTTGCCCTTGCTCCACTTGTTAGCTCACCAAAGAGGATTTCTTGGGAAGGCGTTTATCACTCATTCTCCTCACATGGCCAACTCACCGGAGTCTTCTGTTGTTAAGGATCGCTATGAGACTAGGTATGCCAGTTCTTGATAGGATATCTACATTTGAAACTTTGTCTTGCCACTTAATATTCATGATTCTGCAAAGGCAGCGAAGGTGGAAACTACTCAATTTTTTCTCTTGGCACGAGTAAGTAGTCCAGGTCTTCAGATCCATAAAGCAAGACACTTAATACACACACTTGGTATATCAGTATCTTTGTTTTCAATGTCAGTTTGGGATTGTTCCATGCTCGTTTTGTAAGTCTGCCAAATGTTGTGGCTGCCTTCCCAATTCTGATGTTCAGTTTCGTCCACGGAGAGATTTGTGGTGACAGTAGACCCAAGGTAACAGAATTGTTGAACCACTTCTAATGGACTGTCATTCAAAATGACCTTGGGTGGTTGAGATACACCTTGAGCAAACAACAGTTTTCTTCATACTTATGTCGAGAGAGAACTTTTTACTAACTCTGGACAGAGAATCCATCAGTGCCTATAGCGTGTCTTCATTATGTGCGACAAGCGCTGCATCATCTGCGAGTAGGAGCAAGGACACATCCCTATGACTCCACTTTTTCACCACAAAGGGTTCAGATGTAGATCCATCATAGTACACTGTTGCTTTCATATCTTCATGAAAAGATATCATGAGCTTGAGTAGAGTTGGTGGACAGCCAATCTTAGTTAACACTTTGTACAGTCCTGATCTACTGACTGTATCAAATGCCTTTGCTAAGTCCACAAATGCTATAAACCACGGCTTTCCTTGCTCCCTCCATTTTTCTTGTAGTTGAAGAGAAAAAAATCATGTCCATTGTTGACTTGCCAGCCCTGAAGCCACATTGTGTTTCTGGATAGACTCAATCTGTGAGTTTTTGCAGGCGATTAAAAATGACACGGGCAAATGCTTTACCTGTAATGCTTAGTAAAGAGATGCCTCTGTAGTCGTTACAGTCCCCCTTATCGCCTTTGTTTTTATAGAGAGTAATGATGTTTGCGTCCCTCATATCACAAGGGACCTCTCCCGCTGGCCAACATTTTATAAGTAAGTCATAGAGGAAGGGGATGAGGACAGCCTTGTTAGCCTTCAGGACTTCAGCTGGAATCCCGTTACCTGGTGCTTTTCCCCTGGAGAGAGCATCAAGTACTTGGGAAAGCTCTTCCACTGTAGGCTCTACATCTAGCTCTAACATTTCTGGAAGAGTTGGAATGAGGTTATCAAGTTCAGGATGTATTGTACGCTCATGAGAGTAAAGACTTAAGTAGTGTTCCACCCATCGGGACATCTGTTGGTTTTTAATCTGTGATTACCTGTCCATTTAGATGTTTCAATGGAGCAACTTTGGTAATGTTTGGTCCAAGTGCTTTCTTCAGTCCATCATACATGGTTTTCAGGTTGCCCATATCGAATGCTTTTTGAATTCCAGAACATACATCGGCCCAATACTTGTTTGCACACTGCCTGGATTCTCTCTGAAGAACAGATCTTGTATGGCGAAGCTGATCTCTTGAACTTTGCGATGGATTCTTTATGTTGTTCAGAAAAGCCTTGTTTTTTTTCCTTCAAGAAGAGGCCTGAGAATGTCAACGTTTTCATCAATCCAGTCTTTGTTGGAAAATTTCTGTGTTCCAAAGGCAGATGTGGCACATTCATATATTGCAGCACCATGTCTCGTCAACAGACTACTGGACAGATTTCTCTTCCATTTTGCGAGTGAATTCTTCCTCAAAGACAGAGCATTTCAGTGCATCTCTAGTACTGAGGGTGTTAACCTTTGGTTTTCTGCAATCCTTTGACGTATAGAGTTTCTTTGGAGCAATTTTCACTCTACTGATAATCAATGAGTGATCAGTGTCACAATCTGCACTGTGATATGCACGTGTAAATTTAACAGAGTTGAGATGTTTTCTGCGGACCAGTACAAGGTCGAGTTGATGCCAGTGACTGGATCTGGGGTGGCGCCATGAGACCTTGTGGCAGTCTTAAGTTGAAAAAAGTATTAGTGATGGAGAGATGATTCTGAGAGCTGAATTCAAGAAGCCTTTGACCATTTTCATTCATTTTCCCAATGCCGTGATGACCTAGACAAATGGGCCAGGACTGGTGATTGCGTCCCACTCTTGCATTAAAATCACCAAGGATGTACAGTTGTTCACTTGATGAACAGAAATCGACAACTTTCTGAAGGTTACCATAGAAGCGGTCCTTGTCTTCAGTGCATGACGTTAGTGTGGGTGCATAAGTACTTATGATGTTAACATATCTTGACTTGGTGCTGAGCTTTAGGGATATAATGCGTTCTGATTAAGCTATGGGTATATCAGATTGTTTCGAACAGCAAAGCCAACTCCGTAAAGACGGTGTTTCTCTAACTTCAAACCCTTCCAGAAGAAGGTGTAGTAGTTGTTTTTTTTACTAATCCAGCATCTGCCAGTCTGGTCTCCTGGAAAGCAGCAATGTCAACATTCAATTTACATAACTGTTGGTCTATGACTGCTGTTTTACGTATTGAATCTGTGTTTGTAAGATCATGATCGGGTTCAAGTCCAGAACACATTGTCCGCACATTCCAGTTACCAAGCCGGAGGCAAGTTGGTTTATTGTATCGGCTGTAGTAGCTGTGTATAGCTGTGTGGGGGTAAGTGTCTCCTCCTGCATGCTGCATTGCCTATGCTAGTGTTTGAGGAAAGTGAGTTGCCCAAGCAACACTATCCCTCTCTCGGTCGCCCCAGTTAGATCCAAAGGAAAGACAAGAGCCAGTATGTTAGGAACTGAGGTGACTGCAGGAGATGCTAGAAAAGCAGATTGGATGAAACCTCATTGTTAACCACCTTAGGGTCTCCACTCCGGATTATGTCTGGATTTACTCCCATAGCCTTTGGATCTCCCGAACCTACCCACAAGGCAGTGGGGAATTTTCTGCCAGGGTTCTCTTCCCTGGGGTGATGTAAGGAGTCACTATCCCTTGGATGCTGGTGACCAATCATGGTTCGTATGCCAATTGGATTATCCAAAGTAATCCAGGGACCCAAGTATCCCAAACCCTCCACCACCAGAACGAGGGGGTAGAGAAGCCTTATTTGATGGCAGGCTGCACTTGCCATATCACAACATCGTCATCAGGCACTTGTGACTTTTAGTCAGAGCATTGGATACCACCCAATGTCCCATCACACCCTGGTAATGTTGCCGCTACTGGTCCGCGGCTGCATATTCGCACGACAAAGCGCACTTATTTTGCGGCAAACCTCTGAAAAGAGGCCCCCTCCTATCCGCCACTTGGAGACATGCTGGGTAGCATGCAGCCCTTGTGTCATAAGGGCCTCAAGAAATGTCATTTGTCACTTCAAGACTGAGCAGCTATAACTCACAACTTAAGGCAGGACACTCACAGGCTTTTGCACCTGATCTTTGCCACAGCGTTCTAAAATATTGGTTTTGTCTATTTTTACCATCAACTAGCTGAAATTCTTCTTAGAGCACAAAACTTTAAGGGTGACAGTGTTTGGGGTTTTTTGTTTGTTTGTTTTGCTGTAGGTTTGATGGCTTCAGCTTCTGACAGTCACTTTGATTTATTACAACTACTACAAGGGGCTAAAGTTTAGCATCAAGTGCTGCAAGTCAGCTCCTGACTCATAAGCTTGCCAACTCTAATTCATTAGGAGCAAGGTGCGATTTTTTTTCCCCATTTTTTGGCTCAGTGTGAAGATTCACTATCCTTTAAACCAAAATAATTCTAATGAGATTTTCAGAATTTGTTTTGAAACTCAATGAAATGTGGTGGACAAGTATTCATTTAAAAGTGTGTGGACAAAGGTATGGGCAGTGGGTGAGCCTAGGGCTGGGGGAAGCAAAGCCTCCAGCCCTGCTCCTTCCACCCAACCCCCACCCCTGCCAGCCAGGGCTTCATGGGAGCCAAGTGTCCCCCCACTGTAGGAGCAGGCCACCCATCCCCTAGAAGGCAGTGCACGGCTCCAGCCTTCCCTTCCCAGCCAAAGAACATGGGGATGAGGATAGGCAGCACACTGCTCCAGCCTTCCCTGGCCCTGGCCCGAGCATAGGTGGTGGGGAGGGGAAGGGATAGTTTGTGTAGCACTCAGCTCCATGCTCCCCAGTCCCCAGAGAGCTAGCAGCACAGCCCCAGCAGGACTGAATCCCAGACAACCTGGGTGAGACTCATTGACTTGAGGTGGACACTGGAGGCAGAAAGGTGGCAGAACCAGGCTAGCAGTTTGGGAAGGCATTGACTTCCTCTGCTTATTATGCCCACCGCCCAAGGATAAGGACCAGAGTCAACTGGCACTGCTTCCATGCCCGAAGAGCATTACATTTCTCAGCAAGAAGGACCAAGGCCACAAATTTAGACAATTACAGCATGTTAGAATCAGTGTGTGGTAAAGAAAATTTACAACCATGGGCCAAGAAGAAGAAAAGGAAACTTAATGCAAAATGAAATCCAAGTTAAATTATTTGAACTCCATACCAGATACATAAGACACTTGGCAAAGATATCACTCTGTGTGTAAGTAAAGGCTAAAATCCTGGAAAACTCAAAATGTTTTCCTGCTCATCAGGACAACAGAGTGAGATAGAGAAGCTTCAGAAAAATCCATGGTGCACTGGAACTATCTTTTGGAAGGACACACCTTGGCTACTTGAAAATTGTAAAGTGTGTGATTCTCACACTCATATTCCCCGTGTTAGCAGCCACGTTCTGCCCAAAAGGGGGGAGAAGTACTTTCCGTCAGCTAATGTTAATTAAGAAATGACACTGATAGGGTCCTAGAGGAATTTCATTCAGCCTTTTTTGGTAAGAAGGATGTTGCCTTTAGAACGTGACCATTATGAAGGCACAAAAGGATACCACAACAGCTGTAAGCAGCCCAGGCACTCAAGGTGACAGATGTTCTGGTTTAAACAGGAGAATGTGACTACTAGTATCTTCTCAGTCAGTATACTTTGACTCACGGATACCATTCCTTCTTTTTGGTTGTTCAGAGCTCAAAATTTGATGACTGTCAGGACATTCTGCAACCGCTATGTTTTTTCCAAGCATTTTCTGAGAACATTGTAGGTGCTCAGCAGGATTTATGGTGAATGCTCAACAGAGTTGTTTTGGTTTAGAAATTTTCAGAATCCTACTCCCCTTTAAGGCAATTTACCACTAACTTAGTACCTAACAGCAAGGCCTCCATTGCCATTATTACTTTGTTGCTTTACCAGTAGCTACCTCTGAAACGTCCAATAAAATAAATAACATCAATGAGTCTTCTCAAGGAGATTGAACCAGAAATCTCTCTCTCTAAAACACAGCCCTCTACCACATAAATTAAAGAAGCAACACCATTAGCTGAACAGTCTCTATGGATGGATTACCCAATTGACAGGAATAGAGCCTACTTAGCCAGTGAGAGTCACATCCTTTTGTGTGTGTTTCTATGAAAAATTCTGATCACTGGGCTTATTGGAAACAATGTCCACGGGAACAATTTATTTTCCAAAGCAAATATTGAAATATATTATTAAAAAGATAACTGGATATTCACACCCACAGCTTGATTCTAAAAATTACACTTGTGCTTCAGCCTCCATCCAGACCCAAGCATGCTCTGACATAGAAGCCAAGAATGGGGCAACTGGCCCATAACTCACCTTACCCATCTCACCTCTTCAAATAGACATTTGCAGACTAATTCTGATCCCTTTGTGCTGGTCAGGCAGGGCAAAGGGCCAGAATCCAGAAAAGAAACCTTGGCCAAAGCATGATTTGGCAACAGAATCATTCTGCAGATCAAATTATGAATAAATCTTTATTCATAATTATGGTTTAAAGATTAATCTTTATTATGAATAAATCTAAAAAACAAAAAATGCTTGAACAATTTGCAAACAGAAAATGTCACAAATAGTTCTTTTCTCAATTGTTTCATACCTTTACAATATGAGATGTTCTTGTAAGATTCCCTCCTCTCCCCATTTCTAAACCAAGTGAGTTCATATAAACTGTGATGGCTGGACAAAAAAAAAAAAAATCAAACTTTTGAGTCTTTCAGACTTTCCCATCCTTAAATGTACATTGTTTTATGAATCATCCAATTGCCAAATCCTTTCCTCCAGCTTTTTTGTATTTCTGAATCCTGACAATTCCATATTAGGCTGTACATGGAACAAATTGTGACCTCTTCTTCCTCTCATAGCCCCATCACCCTCACTATTTAGAGAGCAAGATCCAGAGCACTCATCTTGTGTTTTTCAGACCCCACAAGCTTCTGCTATGAATTGTGTGAATCAATACTTCACAGAGCTATCTTCTTAATAGTCAGAAATAATGATGCATTTCTATTCCATTTTCATGTGAGCAGAACCTCTGGCATCAAGACTAAAGCATTTAATTAAACAACAGTGCAACAACCTCAGGCTTCAGTAAAAAAAAATGGGTGGTGACATTTTTTATTTCATTTTGCCTGGCAGTTCAACAAACAGTCTTTCACTCTTAAATTTGTCCAAACCAGTTTATACCGGTCACTACTATTATCTTCACTTGTAATTATTGCCCAAAATTTAGTAAATGACTCCTACTTAAAGTATACCAAGCTTATACATCCATTTCTATTATTTTACAAAGAACCATTTTGTTGGCAGTTGCCTTAAGCACTTGTGACAACTTGTTAGAAAATGAAATTTGCCCAACTTCACAGTGGAGAGTGAATCTCCAATGGAAATTCAAACCAACTCATCATAGTTTCTTCTATGTTTGGTATTAAGTTGAAAATGTCAGAGTATATGCACCAGGTCCTTGGTTATATCTAGGAGCACACATTTGGATGGAGAGGATGATGCAGAGGTGAAGTTTGCCATTGCACCTCTCTGATCCTAGATATATCAATGGCCCCAAATGGCTGAAATGACAGACAGAGATCAGTAAGACACAGGGAATGACTCATGAGGCCTCTTTTCCTGACAGTAAAGAGAGGGCTAGCTCTAAGCAATAGGACTTTTCCCCTATACTTAGGCAACCATATTATAATTGCTGTCTCGCTCTGGTAAGGCTCCACATACATATGGGGGGGCATGTACAGTTGAATTTATAGCTTACATTTCTCTTCCTCACCTCAATTCTCAGGGTCAAACTGGCCCCCAATGTAATCTAGAGCAGCCCTGTAGATGTTCTAGCTTTTCCCACTATAGCTGCAAAGGGAATTCAAATGACTTAGGTCTGGCCTCCTAAAGCCAGATTACATCATCTGTTCTCCACACAGAGGAAAGTTCTCCCTAAGAATGTTAAAATATTGTTTTATTTCTCTGTGTGCGTGGGGGGGGAGAAAGAGAACACAAATGCACAAACCATTGACACTGGCAAACAAATGTCCAGAGGTTCTGAGCCCTGAGATCAGGAAGAATGGTGGGTCCTCATCACTTCTCAGAAAGTAGTCCATACTTGTTTATACTTTTATATATTTTGGGGAAATGTGAGCTTTTATGTTCACTTCTCTATTCCTGCAAAAGCTGTTTTAAAAGTGTTAAGCTCTCAAGGTCTTTTCTAACTGGAATTAATGTAAAAACGCCCAGTGACTTGAATTGGCAGTAGATCAGGTCCTATCACACCTTAGTCTCGTATGTGATCAGCGTTTAAAAGACATTATAAAAAGTACTTAATATAAAATATAGTTTTCATAAGACAGAGAAAAATGCAGAAACTGAATGTAAATAAGGGATATCTACAAATGCTGGGATTGCAGTGACATGGCAACTCACCTAGCTTCACTTTCATGTTTACTTTGATGTCATACAAAGAGCCACTCGATGTGTTTATTTACCCTTACACATACTTTGGATATCTGTATAATATTTTCTATGTATTACAGTGGTCTCTATCTAGAAAGCCTTTAATATTACACAAATCTGTCCTGGCAGAGCCATGAAAGCTAATGGAAAACTATAGTCTACTTCTATGATGATAAATCAATCCAGCTATCATGTTATAATGTCATATCAAAAATATAGATTTTTCTGAAACCACTCAGATTATAGTATACACATGAACGTAAATAAATTGTACTGATGTCACATTCTTACCAATCACGTATACTACTCTACAACTGTCTTGAAATCAAAGTGTTTTGATCACATCGGCCTGTTTGAAAGTCTCTGTTCAAGAGGAACCTACACACTGAATAGCTGAGATATTTCAAAGCAGGATTGAAATGCATTGCAAAGGTGAGTACAGAAGTGTGTCTAGTGCCTGTCTTCTACTATGCCTGAATCAAACCAGTTCTATTAGTCCCTCTCTTTCATGAGCATTACATTTGTTCATAAATATAAAAAGAAATGAAGGTCTTAGATTTAAAACTGTTAGATCACCATTACTGAAATGAAAGATTAAAACAAGCAGCAGCACTTTTAACACCAGACAGAAAGTAAGATATATTCATTCTACAATGACAATGTCAAGCAATACCAGATGAAAGACAAGAGTATATTCAAATTTTGTCTGAAACAGGAAATACTTAAAACATCACAAAAATTGTGCAACCCAGTGAGACAAGATAAAAAAAGATTATGCAATGAATACCTAACATCATATATCACCACTAAGTAAAAATAGTTTGAGCATCTACATTAGATATAATTAAATGTTGACTAGCTGATTTTTATTTTACCCATGTTGTATATCAACGTTTTCCATGGATTGTGCGATCACTTAAAATGTGTACATACACTGTCCGGTCCTCTACCTGCCATATCAGTCTATTCTTCATTCTGCAGACTTGACTTTACACACAGCTTGATTACAGACAGCAGGCAGGAAAAGTATATAGCAATGTGTTATTAAAATCTGATGAATAAAAATAGCCAACCTAGTCACCAAATGAAACAGTGCCCCGCAAGTAAGTTAAGTTGTACAGCATGATGTGACTTACATGGCGTATGCCTGCCCACTCCCATGAAACACAGTTACATTTTTCAGGGGCTGTTTTACCCAAAATCCAAATTCTAATAAACAGTGTGCAATTTTTCAAGAGATGGGATAGAGCAAGGGACCACACATCTGAGCATAAAATGTGTCCTAGAGTATTTGCTTACTAGAGTGGTTCATATTACTTCCATTTTAAGTGTGCTATCAGTAAGACATATACTTTGACTTGATCTCAGATCATGAATGCAAGTACTGTAAGGTATTACCCTAGGGCATTATTTAGCTTCAGTAGTAAAATACACCCAGAATTTAAGACTTCCTCAATGGTACTTTTAGGAACAAGAAAACTCTTACAGAAATTTTCTATGATTCTAAGTTATATGAGTATAATAGGAATCAGAGCAGTGGGTATGTGTAACCACTGAAGATTAGCATAGAGACCAGTGCCCCCAGAATTCTGATGATTCAAAAATGCAGTATATGTTTAGCAATTTGCAAAATGAGAAATAGTGGCTAAATAAATTGAAATACGAAACAGTAAAAAACAAAAGCATGGCAATAATAAAGAATCCCACCAGGAGAAATTAAGTGGTAAAAACTACCATTAGTATTTTAATTGATTCTGTATGAATATTACTGCAAGTGAGTAAAACAAAAAACAATCTGCAAAGCTATGGAGTATGTAATATTAATAAAACAGTGTAGGGCCTTTCACCCTTTTCATTCAAGCAGTCAGCATAAAAAGAGACCAAAATAAGATGATTGTTATTTCAAGAACAACAACAAGAACCATTTTTAGCATGATGTGTAAAACATTAATGACTTCAAGTCCCAGATGTAATGTGTTTCATGGCAGATTTCTTGTGCATCAGTAAAAATGGGTTTATATAATCATGGAAATGTTAATGGGGAAAGATCAAAAGGAGGCACTGAAAGAAGAGCTGCCAACTCTTCAGGATTGCCCATGGAGTCTCCCCGAATCTGCACTGATGTCCCAATGACTATTGAAAACAATCGGGAGATTTTAAGAGGATTTTTTTTTAAATGACATGGGGTGGGGGAATTTCCTGGAATAGCTTCTGTCAGAGTTGGCAGCCTTAATTTACAGGGTTGAATCTTACACATTAGAAATGTCAGCTGAAGTGCAGATGCCCAGATTCAGAAGCAGAACAGGTTAGAAAGTCAGTTGTCTTACCACAGGCTTCCAAAAGACATTTGCAGATTTCAAGGAATCTTTTCAAACCATCCCTGATATTTTTGTTTAGGTTAAAATCATACACATCATGTCAGGTGCCCCTACTATCACCACAGATGTGATGAGAACAGGAAGGCAATTCATTTGTTTTAAACCAGCAACATCAAAATGAAATTTTTAAATAAAAACTTAGTGTAGAAAATTTATCAGTGATTTTCTACAACTTGCTTTTTTGGGGAAGAGCTAGCTAAACCTGTAGTCACTGTACTGAGATTAACATTAAAATATTAAGAATCATATGGGTAGTTGTGCTGGTCTGTATCCGCAAAAATAATGAGGAGTCCTCTGGCACCTTTAAGACTAATACATTTATTTGGATGTAAGCTTTTGGGGGTAAAACCCCACTTCATCAGATGCAACTGACAAAGTCGTGTTTTGCCAATGAAAACTTAGCCCAAATAAATCTGTTAGTTTTTAAAGTCCCACAGACTGTTTGTTGTTTTTATTAAAATATTAAGATTTTCAATTCCTCAGAATAAACAAGAAAATCTCTTTCCTTTTCTGCAAGCCTATAATCAAGCTGCTGATTTTCTGTAAGTAACAGACAAGAATGCATGTGCCACTTAATCAATTCTGCTGCAGGATTAAACCTCACAGAGATGATTTTCCTGACATGCACTGGTCACCTATCACTTAGTCATGCAGAGACTGTCCTTCCATCTCAGGAGATTCATAATATACACTGCTTAGGCTGGATAAAAGGTATGGATTAAGACATTAGGGTAGAGCGAGCTCTGGGATAGTTTCATTTGCATCTAGCTTATTGAATCATCAGGAAATCACCACCACCATCACTATGATAATGTAGTACATGGGGACAGGGAGGAGCTGATGTTGCTGGATTCAAATAAGGGATTTCACAGAAATAAAAGGGGCAATTGGGCCAGAACTTTACGGATAGCTGTCGGTATTTTCTAAAGGCTAAGAATAGCATTAAAATGCTTTGTTCATTGAGTCCTTAAGGGCCTACTAAATAAAATACAACTGGGAACACAGCAAAAGTAATTTGTGAAGTTTTAATTATGCATTCAGGGCTGTTGGGAGCAGAAAAGGAATTTTTTCTACTTCTTTAAAATACTTAAGCCCCCTAGAATCTGTACAGCGTAGTGAAAAGAGAAGGCGTAGAACCTCTCCAGTTCAGCTCTTCAGCACTTGGAAGATTATTTGGCAGATGTAGGCCTTAAGGAGCCTCTAAAAAGCAAACAATCAAAAACAGAATGAGTCCAATGGGGTAACTGACTATTCAATCAATTTAGGTCAAATTCATTCTCATGCAGAGGGCCAGTGCAAGTCCCCACCTACTCACTGATGATAGGACTGAAATATAATTCAAGACGGACCTCTGCACCAGAGAGAATTGAACTCTGTATGAAAGTCAGAGGGAAACTGGCATGGAATTAAGTAGCTGGCCTAAATAAACTGTAGAAAATACCTACTCCATTATTGTCCCTAAAAACAGCAACTCCTTTTGAACTACTGTGAACTTCAGTAATACAGTATTTTGAACTACTGTGAACTTCAGTAATAGCACTTATATAACATATTAGGCCATTAAAGCAGCAAATATTGGATCTGATTGCTCAGCCCTTATTTAAGCAAAACTCCTACAGTTGTACCAGTAAATAATCAGTTTCACAATGTAACTGTGCAACACATACATTATATTACTTTTTTTTCCACTAAGCAGGGCAGTTGAAGCAGAGAGGTAAAGTGTTAATATCGTTAATCTTTTTTTCTTCAATATTAAAAAGGACCAGACATCTTGAAAATAAAATGATTTGTTTAAAAAAAAAAAAAAAAAAAAAAAAAACCTCAAACCTGACTAAAGAAACATTACCTACTATTGTTACAAATAATACCTGATAATATTGGAACTGAAAGTGATCACATCAAAAAAAAATTGTTCACTTTGTTGTTTTGTGCGTTTAGAGCATTTTATGTAACATCACTGTCACCATATTTAGACAATTTCCCCTGCTTATGACTCTCAGCTAGTGGAGAAAGAAGAAACATACTAGAAAAAGTATATTTGTAAAACCACAAACATTGTCTTGGAGACTCAGGAACAAATATTACTGCCTGAAAAATCTTCAACTTACCTTTTAAAACTGACTAAAAACCAAGTTGACAGTTGTACTTCCTGAGAATTATTTAAAAGGGAATATCTCTGGAAGGCACAAATTCTGGGAATTTTTTTAACAAAGTGAATTGGTAACCAGAGAGCTCTAATATTGTGATACCTGGGAACACTACTTTAGAGCAGTTTTAAGGTTTTGGTCGACATTAGTGGTTCTCAAACTGTGGTTTGGGACCTCATAGTGGGTCATGAAGGAGTCATCAGGATTGGCATTTGATTTGCTGGGGCCTGGGCCCAAGGTTGAAGCCTGAGGGCAGGGCCAACAAGGGTGGGGCAAGCAAGGCACTCGTCCTGGGTGCATCATAAATTGGGGCGCAAAGATGCAGTAAGTAAAAATAATAAGCTGCAAAAGTAAAAAGTGCAATGGGTACTAACCTAAGGAGAGGGAGCGCATAATTAATATTTTGCCCCAAGCGCAAAAATACCTAGTTACGGCACTGCCTGAGGGCTTCAGCTCTAGGGGGTGGGCTCAGGTTTGACCCACACAAACACTCCACCTGGGCTTCTTGGTTCCGCCTCTGGAGTCATGTTGTAATTTTTGTTGTCAGAAGGGGGCCGCTGTGCAATGAAGTTTGAGAACTGCCTCTCTACTTTGGAAACATCTTATATTAAAGTGACCTACCGCAACACTCATTAGCTTTTAGATAATTTCTTGATGCATTATGATAAACTACAGGTTGGACCTCCCTGGTCTGGCACCCTCAGTTCCTGACTGGTCCCAAATGATTGATTTTTTCCATTCCAGGAGCGGTTATTTCTGGGCCCCCCTTCTGTTGGCCCCCTCGGCTTCCTGGCTCCCCTGCAGCCCAGCTAAGCTGCTACCCACCCCTACAACCCAGCTCAGTCTTGCAATGGCTCCAAATCCATCCCCCTACAGCCCAGCTGAGTCACACACTAGCTCCCAGCCCCACCTCTTGCAGTCCAGCTGAGCTGCACGCTAGGCTTCCTGGTTCCCACCCTCTTCCCCCCACATAGTGCCAGGGTCCTGTCCCCTTCACTCCCTGCAATGCACCAAGACTCGGATCCTGGAATATCCATTGTAATTCTGGACCACAGATGCTGCTAGACCAGACAATTCCAGTTTATAGAGGTGCAACCTGTACAATACTATTAACGTATTTGCAAAGTCCAGGAATTTAGCTTGTTCTATAAAATACACTTGAATTTGCAAGCTTAATATAGCATATTTGAACAACGTTGCCTGGGTTTAAGAATACGGTAATTGGTATGGGTATGGATTGCCTAATGGGACTAGAAGATTCCAGGTTTATCCTCCTACCCTGGTTACAGAGGTTGAGAGCTATGAGGCTCTATTTCTGGAGGCACATCTGGGAAGCCACAGCAATCATGATTACACTTAAAATAGTTCCAAAATAAAACAATTTTTATTATGATTGGTATTAAGATTGCAAGCAATACAAAACACAGCGAGGATTGCACAAATGGATTCAGTCACCCAAGAGGGCAGCATAAATGAAACCTGAGTATGCAGCAGTAATTTACCTAAGTATACAGTTATAATTACCTAGTATAAGAACACACTCACAAACACCCTCCTGGAGAACCTGGGCATGGACGGACCAGCCCCCTTCTGCCAAGGGGATTTGGATCTCATTGAAAGGTGAAGAATGATAGCAGAGTATAGTAACAGAGAAACTTAGAAAGAATAAGTAAAGGAAACAGGTTTGAGGTAGACAAGCCTCAAACAGAAAATTCTTTGCAAGGAAGTAAAATCCTATTGGGCAACTACTGCCATAGATTTTTATGGGTCCTTTTTGCATCATCTTTTGCCAGTCCCTTAAGGTCAAAAACAGGTTTCCACCCCCTGAGAGTTTGTGGGTACACATAGTTGATTGGATGCTTAAATTGGGGTATCCTTTTGGATATTCATGAGAATGTCACCTTACCTCCTCTTGGACACGTTCCCTGACATGAGAGAAATGGGGACTTGCCATCAGGTACCAATGCCTTCTGTTTCCTTGATCAGGATGTCAGTTTGGCTGGGTCATTACATTTTGGACCTTTTTAGATCTCACAAGACACTGACTCACATATTACCACCCAGTCTAGCTGTTCTGAGTTTCCAGACTCAACTGAAGATTTCACCACAAACCCTTTCACAACTTCTAACATCTATAAACAGGGTGTTTTATATATATATATATATATATATATATATATATATATATATATATATATATATATATATATATATATATATATATATATAAATATAAATTAACCCTTACTTAGAACACTGCTGCTAAAGCTAACAACTTCTTACAGGGTAAAATTCCCACAGGCCCTTGCATTGCTGTTAGAATATAGTGAAAAGCTATAGATATATAGAAAAATATTGCATTTTCACAGGCTACAACAAAAATAGTAACGTATCATTGGATGATTGTTTAAATAAATCCAGTAATTCTTTGCTGTAATGTGTGCAGCTTAGTGTTTAACATTTGCCTAGTACTATAGTAATATGCAAAACTGACTAACGGGATGTTTTCACGGGGCTTAATCCTCCATCCTTCATTTACCATTACCAATATAAAACACTAAAGGAAGTTTAAAAACGTTTGTACTTATATTTGCATATTTTCATAGCATGTGTGTGAAAAGTTTTAAACTATTTTATTAACACAAATATTAAAGGATTCTTAAAGATTTACAATATACTATCATGCTAGTGGATTAAATCATAATAACTTAACAGAATGTGTACTAGGCATTTCAAGCTTATTTTACTGGCATGTTCTAGTGAGCTGCATTGCCAGTGAGAACCACTGTCTCATTAGTTTCCTTTCCCTCATTGCTTGCTTTTTTTTCCTGGTACCCACCTGTAGCTATGTATTGCCAAACTATGTCTTCCTGTATGCTCATACAATACCTAGGAGACTAGGGTCCAATTGAAATGTAGACTTCTGGGCATTTATATAACAATAAGAATAAGCACACATTTCCTGTCCTGATCATTCTCTCCATCAGGTTTACATACAAATTCTGCTTTACAGAAGTTTAGAACCAAGTTCATTTAACTGTGAAACATGTCTGGAGCCTTATTCACTTTCTACAAGACACAAGGAAGACTGTTGGATAGTGACACTTGGGTTAAAATGTAAGTACCTTCCTACTTGGTCAATAATGCTTTTTTTCACATGGGGGATGCCTTCTTCTGTGTTCTCTTCTGTTTCTGTCACCCCTGAAGTTCCTACCCATTCAGTTGCCTGGGCATTTTATTTATTTCAGGTTAATGTCATGATCATTATTAAAGAAAAGCAAACCTTCTAAAAACAACCTGTTCTCACAAACCTTAATGGACTGAAAGATCACAAATTTTACTATTTTAGCCAGATGGCTGCCATCAAGAATGCCTCTTTTTCCCAGCCCTATTCCTTCCATCTCTGGCCCATTAATCCCCAGTCCCAGACAAGAGCTACAACTGATTTAAGTGAAAGTGGGCAAGCAATACAACTGCAGTGGCTCATCCTATTTTCACACGCCAGCAAATATCCCAAATGTTTTAGCATCACATGCAGAGACATGCTTCTTTTTTTTCTCCTCAAAACTCCAAACAACCAGAAGACCAAAATAGGTCATTTATAAAGCCACAAAAAGTACAGTATTCATATAATAAACCAACATAAAGCCTATAAAACTCTTAATTCAAATAACCTCAACAGTAAAAATATGGCCATAAAGTAGTATATATGGCCTAATACTTCTCTCACACTTGTGTAAACTGGAGCTAATTACTTTGAAGTCAATGCAATTTCACTGCTGTAAAAATGGTGAGAAGAATCAGGCCAGTAAGATTTTTAAGCTTTTTATTAGTCTAGGTAGCATTCTGCAGAATGCTTGGAATCAGATCTAAAGTGAATCACATCATTAAGTGAATAGTTTTGGTCAAAAGGAAAATTAAAGGGATTTTTTGAGTTCACATCCAACCCACAGCTGCTCCTCATTTGTCACGGCCTTTTGTTTAGCTTAGACATTAACTCACCTTTAAATAGATTCCTTGTTTTAGAGTCATACTGTTTTACATAGTAACATACCAAAGGGTGAGCATTTATTAAGGACTACGACGTACCTTACATTGATTTTCCTGGGCAGCCCCATTGCGTGAAGTTGACAGGAAAAATTCTCCCATCAACTTCTTGCAATGGGGGCACCCTCAGCATTTGATTTAGCTAGTCTTTACTAGACCTGCTAAATTGAACCCTGTAAGATTGATCACCAGAGCGTCTATCCTCCAGTAAGAATAGATAAGTCCTAAGTCTAAGTTCAAGGTATCATTATAATATTTCTGATCCACAGAGACTTACTACGCATTAGATATTCAGCACTTGCTTACTATCTCTCTTGTGGTGTCTCATCCATTAATCAATGGTAGATAATGGTTTTCAGACACGATGAGTCCCCACTGCACTGTGCAGGCTTATACATGAGTGCAAAGAAGAGTTCTTTAGGTTTAAAGAAGAATAAAGTTAAAACATACATACAATAATCCAGAATAATATACTTTAGAAATCTCACTTTACTTTTCGAAAATGGTAATTGTAATAATGTATGTTTGTTAAAATTTTACCCCTCTGTCACAAAATGATCGGATGCTAATTTTTTTGCACCTGAATACTATAACAACTGATGGAAATTAGAAAGAAGCTTCCATTATGGGCAGACCATTCCCTAATTGTGTACCATAGTGATTCTTGCCTCTGCCTTTCTGGCTACTACCAAAGAGGATACTGGTATAGATAGATCACTTTGGCAATTCTTATGTTCTTGTATGCATCAGTAAAAGATTGAATTTTAAATCATTACTAGCTCATTAGGCATATACAGTGTCCTTCCTTCAAGTCTGCTCTTGAACCTCTTACACTACTGAGGTAATCAAGACTATGTAAGGGCTACAAAACTGTTTCCTTTTTAAATTTCTCTCACACTCTCAAACATTCCCCAAAATAGCATTATGCTTGCTATCTGATTTTCCTAGAATTTTTCCTCTGAGGCTTCTTCTTGGTCCTCCTCCTTTACTGTAAGTTTTAACATATCCATCTTCACTTTAATACCATCTTTCTTTTCATCATATCTAACTCAATTTTCTTTCATGCCCTTGAATTCTTTACTTCATTTTTTTCTCTTTTATGGTTAGATATTTTCATTCTTTGTTTATTGTTTTTGAGCAAGATATAGTTGCTTTAAATAAAGCTGGGCTAGTGTGACCAGCATGGTAGAAAACACAATTAAGTGAAAGACATACTTCAATTAATTGAATGCTGACAAGCTCCTTCTGCCATATGCACAAAACAGACTGTATGAATAGCCTCTGCTTTATTACAGTATTTCATAGTAAATTTACTTCAAGTATTTGAGTTCAGTAGGCTTTTATACTGAACAATCTTCAAGTCAAATTTGCATTTTTCAAGTTAATATGTAAACTCCAGTAAACAGTATAAATGTTCTGCTATAGTTGTATTAGTGAAATAATAGGTTCTTTGACAGGAAGGATTCGGATTCTTAAAAATTAATACCTGGCCCTTCGTATTGTAAATCCAGCAAGTTAGAATATCAATACAACTAATGCCCAATCTTGAAAATATTTTATTCCTTTAAAGCCCAGAACTTATATCAGTAGAATTGAGATTAGGAAGATAAACAAAATCTTAATACGCTAATGATTGAACCTTCAGTCTGTACCCATCCTTCATATGCCAGCTAGCAACAGAACACTATCCTCTAGACCCCTGTTCTATTGACTCCTATTAGTGTAACCTTTTTATAATATGTTAATTGTTTGACTGTCAAGGACATCCCTGTGAGAGGATAATCTGCAATATACTATATGTAGGGTATGATAGATTTTGCTAGGAGAGAATAAAGACAGGTTTGAGCCTTGCTTGTATCATATCATGCTTCAGATGCATAATAAGCAGAATGTACTTTTCATTTCTGAGCATCACATAGGAATCTGCAAAAAATGGTTACAGATGAGCCAACTCTTAGATTTCTTCATCTAGTCCTTATATTGTTTCTCAGTACAGTCTAAGTTGTTTAGAGCCAAAGATAATACTTATGTAGTTTCTTTAAAAAAAAAAAAAAAAAAAAAAATCACAAAAAATAAACACATCACTCATACTAGAATACAAGCAACTATGACACGTTACACAAGTTGATTTGATCTTTTAGAAATGGCTTGGTATATAAAACTATGTCGTATAAGAAGAAATAGTGCCAGCAGGATACTGAAAACCACAGAGAACTCTATAGGAAATATTAGGAAAGAACAGGACAACTAAAATGAACACCCAGGGAAAATAGATACTATAAAATTGGATCCCTGCTGCATCAACCTCCTTGGATGATATTGTTGATTTTGGAAACTAGTAAATTTGAAGGGTAATAGTAGCCAGGAGTCTTATGGAATTTTTCTAAAGTCTATTTTTGCATTGGAAACTATAGCACTTTTTAGTATAACAGAAATCATTTTATCTAGAAGCAGCTAAAGTAGTTATCTAAAACTGGATTATCCATTCAGAGACAGAGTAAAATAGTTTTAAAGAAAAACAGTATATCAAGCCATTTGTCAGCTAAGACACAGTAGATTAGCCAGTATTCATAATTATAGCATTTAGCACTTATCGGATGTAATAAAATACTGTAACTTATTTCTCTACAGAATGAAAACGGGAGAAAAAAAAAACACAAATACACATTAGACATCAATATGGGCAAAAATAATTAGTGATTTTGAGTGCTTCTGTTTGTGTGTATATTAACATATCTAAAGGGGCCCAATTTTCAGAAAGTCCAACCCTTTTACAGACAGTTCCCTTTAAAATATTTAAACCAGGCTCCCAAAATTGGAGGCAACCAAAATCAATAGTCATTTCTGAAACCCAAGCTTATTAGCCTTTCTGAAGGAAGTCTATGTGAAAATGGACTTCTCCAAATGACAACTCAAGCACATTTTCAGTTAAAAAAAATTGTTTCCTGGCCATAAATATTTTAAATTATTGTGAGTTGCTATAGCAAGTGAAAATTAAAATTATGCATAAAAATACCAGTTTGGGAGGTGCACAACCTCATATAAGACTCTGTTTTTAAAATATATGATTATGTGGACATAATATTATAAAAACGGAGTATAGATATATTATTTTAATGTGGCCTCTTTCTGCAGAGAAAGCTTTTATTATGACATTAATCCATTGAATAAATTCTTTTTGAACACATTTCCTTAATCCAAAATGTCTAGTTGCACCTCTGTTTTTCTACAGGGACCTTAGGCCTGGCCTGAGAAGCCAATGCATCTTGAAGGATGTTGATTTCAGAAGTCAGCTATACAGTGTTGATGGATTAGCACTTAAACCGAAACGTGCTGAAAAGTCATAAATCTCTGACTTTGCTGAGGCATAGATGGGACTGATTGCAAGAATGTGAATCCAAGACACAAAGCAGCCCAGAACCCCAACATGCACATTGAAAGAGGCATCATTTACCAAAATGTAAACAGCTGGAACATATATACCTGAAAAATCTTGGGCACTAATCAACTTGGATTAATGATACACAAATGATGAGTTGCACATAAATCAACTATCTTGTCAAAACATTGCTCCTTTAATCCCAGATAAAAGATGAGGTTTAAAAAAAAAAAAAGCAGATTTTTGTGGATCATGGGAGATTGTTTAAAAGCTACATGAAAAGCAATGCAAGTGCTAATCCACTGCCATTTAAGTAAACTACATTATCTGTCATCAGTCTATGCTACATGAAGTTGCCTAATCATTTCATAAATCCACAGTTAGTCTTTGTTGGAATCCAGCTTTGTGTTGTGCTTATAAATTTCACACTACAATACACCATATGTAAACTCAGTCTCAGGATCCTTTTAGTGTATCAGTTCAGCACACATTTGGTTTTAAAACAATAAAAATGACTTTCAGTTTTCCATTCCCCTCACCCCACTCTGAACACTGGGAGATACAGGAATGAATATGCCACAGGCTGATTCTATTAGGTGTTTTGTAAATGAGATTTTATTTTTATTGAAAGCTGAGTCGTACATCTGCTTTGCTTTACTAACAACAAAATGCAAATATCCTGATGGTTCCAAAACTCTATTTGCAGGCTAGAAGGAAATACAGAAACTTCAGTTAATTGCTAAAGGAAAATCCATATGTGCTATTTGTTTTAATAGGTTCTGTTGCTATTTAATTGTAAAGCAAAACTTTATCAATGCTAATAGTAATTCTGTGCTAAGATGCTTTGCAAGTACCATAAATGTTACTTTGACAAATATTACAATATGCTATTTCCCGTTTTGACGGATTCTTATCCTTCTCCCTCCTTCCCATGAACATTCCCCTCAGAAATTATTGAACAAAATTATTCATGACAGGCCAGAACTGAAGTTTAGCAGTTCTTTGCTCCATGAATTTTCCCACTGAAGTCAATGAGATGACTTGTGGAATATGGTAGCACTCACTGCTAGTAAGAGTATAGCAATATGCGTTGTATTGGGTATAACCTACATTTCAGTCCTCTGTGAGCAAAGAAACCCAGTGGAACTAGTATGTTTCTGCTGCACAGAGGGAACAGAATGTGCTGAAATGCTCAGAGCATCCACAAAGCAGGACCATATGATGCAGTGTTGTATAACTGGAGAAAAAAGTAACTGAGCAACTGTATGCTGCAAATCCTGGACCGTTCTTGCCAACAACTCCCAGCAAAACATTGTTGCTCTTCCCTAAATTGTCAACTACCCCCACCAGTGTTAAGAAAAGTTAAGAGAAGAGAACATAGAGCCTTCAATTAGAGAGGACTGCAAATCCCATAAAACAACAGTTACTACATGGTGAAAGTAATGGAGCATTGAGTAACGAAACAATTCAGTTGGGCAGCTATAGGCAGTGATAGAGCAGCAATTTTAGATGTGAGTATTGTTTATAAAAGGTAGCATTTGGGATTTTGGTCATCCAACACCCAGTGAAAAGAGCTATTTGCTTCAATAATGCTACTTAACATATCTTTTCTCCTTCTGCCAATGGATCCCTGCCAACACTGATGAATATACAGACAAATTAAACTTTCCACAACTTCACCAGAAATCATTATTTTTGCTGCAAGCTCTGAAACAAAGATGCTGACCTTTAAAAGTACTGTAACATCTTCTGTTCTTGGTTCTTCTTCCTGTCAGCACCATGGACTGCCAACTGTGTGCTAAGGCTCCACCCACTGCTGCTTCCATGATCAGATCAGCATAATATAAAATCTACTCTTGGCCAGCCAATGGAAAGAATTTATGTGAAGAGATCTGTGCTAACTAGTAAGAGGCTATGGCAGCAGTGAGAGTAATGTGAGAATGGCAGCTGGCTGTCTCTTGCCTTTTTAGGATAAAGAGAACAAGAAAAGGCCACAGGGAGGTATTTTGTTTTTTTAGATTGCAGACTTTGTACAGTGAATTGACCAAAAGTTTTCCAGATACGGCTGCCTTGGAAACACTACAATTCAAAAAGTTTCCAAGCATAACCAGCATTACAAATGCCAAAAGGGGTGGGTGTCACCTGTTAATGGTTTCTATACCGACTACCCACAGTTATCCCCATTTAGCTAAAAGTAAAGTAACTTCCATGTGTAATCTTTAAAAAAAAAAAACCAGAGAAATGTAATAAAATAAATAGTTGCTTGTATTTCAGACAACAGCTGCTGCATATTCCCTCTGGGAAGAAAAGTTACATTGATTCATTGATTATGGAATATGATAAAATGTTTTGTTTCGAGCATCATCTCCTATATTATTTTCTAACTCTGATGCAATAATGTTTCACCTGTTGTCTTTAACTTCAGTATATTGACAGAGAAAGAAAGAGACTACACCTGTCAAAATAACCTCAATTTATACACATGCTCAGCGGAACTGTCTAAATAGGTTTACTCTATATATGCCATAAATCTTTTTAGACCTCTATAACCCATGTGAAAATCTGCATGCATCTCTTTGCATATTCAAACAGTCATTTGCATGCACAAATCTGATAATTAGATCTGCAGTTACCGGATCTGAGTGAATACCTTAAAAAAAAAAAAAAAATCTGCTCACATTCACCCAAATGAAAATAAATTAAGTCTCTCACTGGGTTTGCACTGCCTTTTTGTTTACTTTCCATGACTATTCCAACTAATGAACTTATTATCATGGAAGTTTAGAAAAACAAATCTGAGAGAGTGTTCAGGAGCAACAGAGGCGGCAGCATCAGGTGCATCTCCTCCTCCCTCCCCAAATCCACTAGGGTGTGGTCCACACCTATGTTTTGCTGGTATTACTATTTTGGTGAGGGGTGTGCTTTTTAACAAAATAGCTATGCCAGTAAAAGCCCCGTTGTGGATGCAGTTATATCAATACAATATAGTTACTCCCCTTCCTGTACACATATAGATATGCTGGTATAGACAGCTTTAAACTGGTGTAATTGTGCCTACATTAGGACACTTCTTATATTGCTTTACCAATACAAGTACCTTTAAGCAGGACCCCATTTTCTAGCACAGGCAGAGTCTGAGTCTCACTTAAACTTCCCACTAGAAACCTAATGCTCAGATTTATGCTAATTCTAGTCTAGAAAAATCTTAGCAGTACAATTTTTACTGGCATACCCCTGCCAACATTGCTATATCGCTAAAACATGTTCACATGTTGCTGCCTTTGCCAGTACAGCAAGTCCTCACAGCCACAGATTACATCAGTAAAAGACATGCAGTACTATGAGAAGACATCCCAGTGTCACCTGTACCACCTTCTAGCATGCAAACTTCTGGGCAGATTTTGCCATGCCTTGTGGGATAACAGTGCCCCTTTCAGGGGATTGTGGGAGTTTGGGGTCAAATTTATATCATTCTCTCCATTTCAGCCCACAATCTGTTCCTCCTCATGCCATTTCTCAATCTCTCTGCCATCTTGCTTGCAGAAGCATGGGTGCTGAACAGATCAGCAGAGCTCTCTCATCCATTTTAGAGAAAAAATGATGGATTCTTCTTACCTTGCAGAATTTTCAACTACTGTCGTACAGCCATAGAAATGTGAAAGCTGAGGAGCAGTGGACGATACAAGACAGTGAATGAAAGTTGCCAGCCAGTGTAAGTATTGACTGACCAGCTCCCAAGGGAAAAGAGCAGTTCTGAATCCTGGTAATGAGCACTGAGTAAGGGGATCAGGTCATGCTGCAAATCTGGAACTATCAGCAATGGCTGTAGAACTTTTGGATGCAGAAGATCACATTCCTGGCTGTGTGCGCTGAGTCTGCCCCACTCCTCCAGACAGTATAATGAGAGATGTTGTAACAGAGAAGAAATGGGTGATAATCCTAAATAGTTATTGGCCTCTACCCTATCCCCATACCTTGTTTCCAAGTACTTTTCCTTGGTTATGCAAGCATTGGTAGTTCACTTGGGACATTTCACTGATGTTAACATTGGGAGAGCTTGGAAGGTACATGATATTCTCATTTGTCAGGACCACAGAACTGTTTAAAAAATTGTATTCGGGAACATTTTTCCTGGATTGGCACATTCACATTGGTGGCAATCAACATCAGCAAAGAAACTATCACCTGGCTAGGAGCAGGATGACCATGGACTGCATTTGGCAGACTAAAGGGACATTGAAAATTAAACGGACTGTTATTAGCTAATATTTTCAAGATCAAGAGGGAAAAATCTTACCAGCAGGGATGAAGGGGAAGCAGAAAGCTCTGCAGCAAATCAGATCTACTGCAATCAAGACCTTTGTTGGTATTTAATACTTAGGAGCATCTGTGTGCATTTCTGAGTAGCTGCAAGATGTCTTGGTGTCCCTACCGGAGGCTCCTCTTGGTCCTTCTGCCTTTCCTCTGGCATGCATTCCCTCCATCCCCTTGTCTCTCAGGGTATGTCTACACTACGGGTTAAGCTCAAATTAAGAAACACAACTTCAGCTACATTAATTGTGTAGCTGAAGTCGAAGACCTTAACTCAACTTTTAGCACTGTCCGCACTGCAGAAAGTCAAAGGGAGAATACTCTCCCTTTGACTTCCCTTACTCCTCACGGAAGCAGGACTACTGCCATCAACCAGAGTGCCCCTCTCAGTTCAAATTAGCGTGTCTTCACTGGACCCTCTAATTCAAACCCTGGAAGATTGACAGCAGTAGATGGAACTTCTCTGTAGTGTAGACGTACCTCAGGCTCTGCTTTCCAGACTCTGGAACAGCTTCAAGCACATATCCTCCCTCATCCAGTTCTTTATTCTCCTTGCCACGGTCAGTCTTTCAGAAGATGTCTCCACTGAGGACACCAACAAATAACCAGCCAGCCAGAGTTCAAATCAAAAGGCTAACAGACATCAAAAGAGAAAATGTAAACTCCAACATTTTCCCCATATAGAGCTACATAAAAATACGGACAAAGTGATGTGCCTTCACTTGTTTTAGGGCAGTGCAACAGCACACACTATGGTGACCATATCAAGCAATTTTTACACCCTCTAGCCATGAGGGGTTGAGAGGGTCTTGGATCCTTGAAGGACTGGTCTAGTACACACTGCTGAACTTACTGCCTGCAGTGCTGATCCTGGTGGATATATAGCTCATAACAATTCCAGAGACCTAGAGAAAGCAGCTGCTCAAGACAGCTCAAAGCTGCCCAATATTGTATGTTGCCAGCCTCTTCACAGTGCTGATAATCCAGAGAGTTTATTGCCTAATTGCATAGGAAGGTGTCCTACCAGAGTGGGGAAAATAAAGCAGCCATTCCTAGCAATATGTGGGCAAAGATCAAATCCCACTTGCTTGAAAATTTCAGCACAGTTGTACCAGAAGATACCTAGGCCAAGAAAAAGGAGAAGCTATGAAAGAAGAGTGGAGCTGTGGTCACCAGCTAGTACAATAAACCTGTGCATGACAAGACGCCTGAGCCAGTAACAGTTTCTACTTCTTCACTGACTCTAAGCACAGTATGCAAATAACTTGATCAGTTGAGGTTCAGGGGTTTGTCAAGGCACAGCACTGAGTGTGGGTATACGTGAGACTGAAAAAAATGCAAGTTTACCCGTAAAGCTTTGTAGTGTAAATGAGTCCTTACATTCATCTAATCAGACAGCAGAAGCAATATTAATATTACCTTCCACAATGCATCCAATTAACACTAACCAACATATGTCCAGTTCACTCAAGTCTAGTAGTTACCCAATTTGCCCTCATAAATCTTAATAAAAACATAGGAGTGTAGGACAGGAAGGATTCTCAATAGATCATCTAATCAAGTCCCTTTTGCTTAGGCAGGACTAAATATTATCTAGATTTTTCTTGACAGGCATTTGTTTATCCTGTTTTTTTACAAAACCTCTAATGAGGGAGATTCCACAACTTCCCCAGGTAATGAAGTTTGTGAAAGAATATTCAGGCAAATTTTGTACCTACTAAAAAGTGTGGCCCTTTAAAAAATTAGTCCTACATATTTTAACCTCAAATATAGTTGCTTGCCCTCTCCTTGCTTTTTCCATTTTCCCCTTTTTCGCTTTCCCTTGCCTGCCAAAAAACACATCTCCCTTCTCTTTTCACAGCCTGAGTCAGGAAGGGCAG
Organism: Rafetus swinhoei; assembly: GCA_019425775.1. Taxonomy (NCBI): domain Eukaryota; kingdom Metazoa; phylum Chordata; order Testudines; family Trionychidae; genus Rafetus; species Rafetus swinhoei. The sequence goes on from CM033427.1 coordinate 67,191,264, forward strand.
CTTTTGAGGGTACAAATTAGCACAGCACTTTTCTGGCAAAGTCAGCAGTAGTATCTCCAGTGATTTAAATTCACTTTTTAAAATAAGTCATATTTCATGCTGATAACATAACCAGAAGGTCAAATCCTTTGATTTAAAAAATGCACTGTTCTGTGGGTCAAAGCTTAAGTGATCATAAACATGCATGACTGAAATGCAGAGGGGAATTTGGTGTTCTGAAAGCAGGTTCACTTCACTTTTTTTGTTTGTTTTTGGTAACTTACAAAAGGTATCCACAGCCTCACCTAGTCAGGGTCAGCCCTTTAAATTTTATGCATAAAATAAATAATAGGCAATTCCTAATTCCTCCTACAGTGTTAATGTATACATTTCACAATGATATCAATCACCAGTGTGACATTAATTTTCAAAAAAGACTTCATTCTATACCCTTGTATAAGTAGTAATATTGTATGCAATCATTTGTTTTAGTGCTTGTCATTTGAGGTTCAGCTACTCCAACTCCTTCCAACTCCGCCACCTCTTTAAAAGCCAGTAAACCATTTGAAAAATAAAACCCAGACGGGTCTTCTTTCTTTTGCTGGGTGTAGACACCATGCTGTCTACACTTGTTTAGGTGAGGTTTGCCTTTCACCCTTTGTTAACTTGATGGGTCTGATCACTGGTTATATTGTAAACACACGTTCCTTTGTTTAGGAAAGGCCTATTTAACAATTCCCCCTGCCATACCTAGTTTACACAGATGCTTGAATTATGAATAAAGTATGAACTCATAACTCAAGAGCCATTGTGTACATATATCACGCAAGGATACTAATGATTGTTAGTTGTCAAATGGTAATACTCAAGGCTTATGTTGTACAAAGATTATTACAATAACATGTAGGGTGTGAACACTGGGGTGCTTAGTGTCACACACACAGTCAAAAAAAGACACTGAGTTTCAGCAGATTTCAGTCAAAAGAAAGTGTATCCCAATACTCAAATACTCTCAACTAAGCTCCAAATCTGAAATTTGTTGTGGGTCCACAACTGTACAAAATTACAAATCAAAACTCTGTATTTGAACACACCTCGACTTTAGAAAAGCTCAATATCTGGGCTTTATGGTGAACATTTAATAATGCTCTAGTCCACTTTCACAGGCTTGTATTGGTAAAGCCACTCTTTTTACCCATGTTTTTATTGGTGTTTGAGTTGTGTGTGTCCCTCTTCTCAAGGTAGGCTTTATCCCCACCCCCACTCCTTGGGGTACTGTATTTTTACTTTTTTATATATATTTATATTGTATTTTAAAAATTTTGTAAGCTACCTAGAATATTTTAAAGAAATAGAGAGGCAGGGTAAAAATATTTTAAATAAATAAACCAATAAACCCATGTAGAAAAGCTTAAATGTATCTAACCTGGCCTCTGATGAGGGCTCTCCCATTAAGAAGTAGTCCCGTCTCATGCTCCAGACCAGATAAAACTTCAGGCAATTTTCAACATTTATAAAAATAAATTCTCAGGAAAAAAACAAAACAAAGGATTGGGGCATCTTTTGGCAGTACTCGAAAAATAAGCAAGCATGCATTCCCATAACATCATCACATTGTTTGCATTACCGTCATGTCCACCAGTTCTAGTCTAAATTTTTCTAGTCTAAATAAACAGCTAAGATTTCAGCGTTGTTTTTAATTTCTGCTAATTCATTGAAGAGAAGAAAAAAAACAAATACATGTAAAGGAGCAAGATGGATGAAGCAAACAATTTCAGCATCAAGTTACTTTTTAAAAAACATGTTTACATTTTTAAATGGAGATGGACCCAATCCAAAATGTTGCATTGGAACACCACCAAATATTAGGAGGCTTGAAATTTCGTACAAATGCTGCATGGCTCTGTTCCTTCTCTGAACCAGACCTTCCACTGCTATAAAGCACTGTGCCTACACTGGAATTCACACTTCAATTAATTTACACCAGTGGTCACCAACCAGTAGATCGGGATCTACTGGTAGATCTTGGAGCCTCTGATAAGTGATCCTGACTGGTTAGGCCAAGAGGCTATCAAGTGCCAGCGCTTCAGCTGCCCCTCCCACCACTGCTGTGCACCTCCCGCCCTTTCCCTTGGAGCTGCGCCCCCGCTCCCCCCCAGCCTCCTGCTTGTAATACAGAACAGGGAAGGGGGGGCATGCTGATGTCAGGGTGCCCCCTCTTCAACCCTGTAATCTATCTCTAGAGAATGGAGGGAGGGCACAGTAAGACTTGGGATGGAAGGAGTTTGCTGGCTGCTTTTGAGAGTGGTGCTTTTGAGAGGGGTGCTTTTGAGAGGGGTGAGCCTGCCTTAGCCCCACTGCACTATGACTCAGGAGCCACCTGAGGTAAGCAGTGTCCAGCTGGAGCCAGCTCCGAACCCCTGCTCCAGTCATGACCCTCAAGCCCCTTCACCCCAAACCCCTGTCCCAGCCCTGAGCCCCCTGAACCCAAACTCCCTCACAAAGCTTGTACCATGAACCCCCTCTTGCACCCAACTCCCTGCCCCAGGCGAAGCTCCGAGCCCCTCTCACACTCCAAGACCTTATCCCAAGACCCCAACCCTCTGCCCCTGCCTGGTGAAAGGGAGGAAGAATAGGAGAGGGAGGGAGGATGGAATGAGCAGGGGCAAGGCCTCAGAGAAGGGGCACAAAATGAGGTGGGACAAGTTGTTGAGGAAAAAAAAAAAAAAAAACAAAAAAAACCACAACAACAGCATGGCCCCTTTAAGAAACTCTTTGCTTTTGAGACTTTTTGGCCCTAACAGGCTGCTGGCGGCCACCCGCCTTCTTGCCTCCCTGTGCTGGGCCAGACAGCTCCCCCCTGCAGAACCGGGTAAGTACCCAGGATTTTCAGCTCCTGGCCGGGAAAAAAAAAAAATCAGAAAGTACAAGACATTTTAGGTGTCCGGTATTTTCTGAATTTTTTTTTTTACTGGACAGGAGGCGAAAATACCAGACTTTCCGGTTCAATACCAGACATTGGCAACCCTATTTGAGGTAGATCTTATATTGCACTTAAATTCAGAAAGTGATCTTGTGCTTAAAAAAGGTTGGAGACCACTGATTTACACCAACTGAGGATCTGGTCTTCAATGTTGAAAGGAATCCAACATTTATCCTCGCCCCAAAGACCATGAAAGCAGCATTTTTGACACTAGATCTTATAGGGATTTTAGTTTGCCCTTGAACCTCACAGAATCATTTAAAATTTTTCTTCTTCTTCAGTGGATGCAATTACATCACAATAATTACAAAGTGGTTACATAGAGCTTGGAAAATTACAATGAGTTTACTGACACAGTCTGATTCCTTTTTATGTTAAAGTTGAAAAGATGCATCAAGGTCACTATTATTCTCTTTCTTGCACATTAAAAAAATCTGCTTGCATTGAAAAATTCCACAAGTTAACCTTATACATGGAAAGAGTTCCTTTAGATGAGCAAACTGATAGTATTTGATAGATTTCTAAATTAAGAATAAAACTATACCACTGGTGTCTAGACAACAGCAGGAATCAAGACTGGAATATAGTCTTGATATCAGGACATGCTGTGAATGCGTCCATATTCAGTCCCTTAACACTCTCAAGTATCCTCTGAATAAAGAGTGACGAGGAGCCCTGTGGTACCTTATGTGGACTCCTTGTCGTTTTTGCAGATTCAGACTAACACGGCTACCCCTCTGACACTTGAATAAAGAGCGTAATATTTATTACAACATTCAGAAAAACAGCTGTGGAATATTGAGTGCTTGGTTCTGTTCTCACTTATGCTGCTGAAAATCAGGATTAAAACCAGCATGAGATGATCAAACTCAGTCACTAAAATGTTAAAGGCTGAATTGTGTATTTTTAGTCAAAATTCCGGAACTGTGCACACACCCAATAGTTCAGTGCCAGTGACATACATTGGGTGCCCTTTTCTATACATTATAAATATGTATAGAGAAAGGACATTAAATTAGGTAAGATATTAAAGGTATAAGCAGATATTCCTGAATAAAATTCAACCTTGTACTGCAAGTTAATAGAAGGCCTTATGCAGCACTGCCAGCTCTCACTGTTGGTTTCTATTAATAAATTAATGAATGCTAAAAAGGTAAAAGGTAACTTTGAGAGTGCCCTTTATATCTGATCATTTTTGTGCCTGTGCACATGCATTCACAGTAATTGTGCATACAAGTTAAGTTAGGGAAGCAATGTTGTGTTCGCTTACAGCTATGAAAAATCTGGTCCGCAATCTGAATTTTGCTTTAACAGCAGCAAGGTTATCTATGTGGGAACTTCAGGATTGGCTACTTAGGAGAAAAAATATTTCTGTGTCCATTTAAAGTTAGAGTCAAATCCTAATTACCTGTGTTTGAAGCCCACAGTGTGGCATCCTCCAATTTTGTAGCCAAAGACTGCTACTAGTAAGAGATCCCTGCAAGACATCTCCTGACTAGAGGCAGTTTGTGTTAACACCCAGTTCACACAACCACTCACCCAAGCAAAAATACTTGACTGCATGCCTCTGATTACCATGTATGGCAGTCATAGTGGTGGGCCGGATATCTGAGAAAGCAGTGCCTTCCAGACATCAAGGAAAGGGAAAGTCCCTCCATGGATTGACCAACTGTTTAGAGAGGCAAAATAAATCACCATTTGTTCCCTAAGAGAAAAAAAACTGGTGTGGTGTATAGATCACATTTACTGTTGTAGTCTGACAATTTTTATATCTACATTTGTATTAACAAAGAGCATGTGTGTTAGCTATGGTAGTTTCATTCTAGCATATGGATATTATGTAATGCTTTTGTGGTTGATGCTAAGGTATGCACTCTTATGTAAACAAAGAAATCGAAGGAAAAACTGAATGCCTGCCAAATTGAAAGCAAATAAATGCGCAGGGAATGAAGGTGCTTTCAAACTTAAGAAAGTATTACAAGTCAGGCCAGGTCAGGGGTCTACATCGCTCAGAGGTGTGAAAAATCTATACCCAATACAGTTATACTGTCCTAAACTAGAGTTTTGACAGCACTCTGTCCCACCAACATAGCTATCGCCTCTCTCAAAGGTGAATTAAGAAGCTCTTCCATTGGCATAGTAGCATCGTCACAGAAGTATTACTGTGGCTCCTTAGGACTTAATCATATTAGACAATCTGTTCTGGTTTACCCAACTTTTGATTAGTATTGTTAATTCATAGGTATTTAAGGTCAAAAGGGATCATCCAATCATGACCTTCCAGATTACACAGGCCATACAACCTCACCCAGTAATTTCTATTTGAAGACATAATATCTGGTTGGGCTGGAGCATATCTTCTAGGAAAACATCCAGTCTAGATTTAAAGACTTCAAGTGTCCATCACATGACAAGATTAATTGTACCAATGGATACATACTAACACATTTATCAACAGCACCCCATTTTGCACATAATGGGTTAAATTCACTGCTTTACAGAAGGCCTTGTTTCCAAGTAGGACTTTAGTAAAGAATAGATTTTGGTCTAGCTCTCTTCACGTGAACTTTATGCACTGTGCATGCGTACTTTACACACTAAGTTGCTCGTTCACCATTCAGCAGTATAATTCAGAGCCATCTAGCTGAAGGCAGTGGGAGACTTTCTATTGACTTTCAGTGGGTTTGGAAGGAGATCTAAATGTATACTTAAACAAGAAGGACAACAGTGTTAATCAGAGAAAAATTAAGTTTAATAGTCACTTCTACCTTTGACAAACTATTTTCCCCTTGACTACCAAGAAGCTGTGCTCAGAGTTCCTTGGTTTAATTCCTGTTCTCTGGATGCTCCATTCAGTCCTTGTTCACCATCCCTCTCACACATGTTCAGGAAGTTTAAGCAGCTAGTTAACATGCTCCCTTACTGGTGCTCAACTGTGCTGTAACATGTATGCTAAGTACATGCATATGATTAAATCATAAGTATAGAATAAAAATCCTTACAAAAAGGAGTAATCAGCAAACCTCAAAGATTAGGCCTTGGAATTAGTTTGGATAAACAATAAGCCCCAACATGTCCATTGTTTATCTGAACTCTAGAACTCTTCTTGCTGGGCATTAGAACCTCTTTAACCTGCCCTAATACTGAGAACCCTTACCCATTAACAATTTAGTATGGATGAGGCAGACCCAGGCCTGGCTGATATGACTGGAGACTAATGAGTGAACTAGGATAGAAATTTAATTACTGGACTGGGAGATCAGATGAGGCTTGAATAGCATCTGTGGAAGGATACACAGCATCCCCTCATCCAGGCTGTGGTTTGGTGGTAGGAATTCTACTTTTCCAAACACTTTGCATTCCACCCACATAGATCCTAATGGCATTCGCTGTGGAATGCATTTCACCTGGCAGAAGTGACCAGTCTATGATTGGTCTTTCTACATATATATTATAATCCAATTTTACCTCTCAACTGTGGACAGATATTATATTTGCCCATTGTGTTCCAAAGTAGAATGAGAGAGGAAAAAAAGCAGAAATGACAAGAAACCCCAATGATTTTCACCTAAATTGTGAAGCTTATTCCATCACCTTTGCAAATAGGCTACATTTTTTTGCTAGCCTACTGCTTAGCACTCAGTATTTTGCATGATTCATACTAGGGTTTTAAATATCCACTACTATATTTCTTAAATGTTTTGAATTATATGAATACATTCACTGAAAAGCTTGTCTACAAATTGAGCTGCTACTATTCTAACCGTCCAAAGTTCAGTATGGAAAAACTTCAAAGGTATTTCTATTAAAAAAAAAAAAACACCTCACAAATCCAGACCCTTAATGACTTTGTTCTAAGGCATTTTTTAATGTTTTATTATTTTTTCTTTCCCTTCAGTGTTCAGAAGTTTTTCTTCAAATATTTTTTGAGAGAGCACCTACTTTAATTTCTCACCCATAAAAGCTTATCAGGAATGCACCAAATTCAGAGTAAGGGAGGCTAAGAATATAAAATAAAAATCCTTTCCCTACACACACTTCCTTCCTCCTCTCCCTTCCCCCCAAAAAAGCTTTGTTCTCCATATAAAACTAAAGCAACTTTTCTTAATAAAAATGTAGAGGGAGTTAAATAATGCTTCTCTACCTTGCTGGGGCACAATGAGAATTAATACACGTGCATAATGTGCTTTGAGATCCTTGGATGAAAGGTACTACTAGGTATGAATGCAAATTATTATGGTTTATTAAAGTATTGGAGGAAGAGCACATAGTAAAATTTTCCATGTGGGTAGCCAGAGTGCAATACATTTAATCCTTAAAGTGCCAACATGGTAAATGTCTTTTGCAATGCAATGCTAAGGCTCTTGTGTGCCTTATGACTATTATAACTATGCCTCTCTGTGGTATAGGCAAAATCCCACAGTTTTCAAGGAATATTTAATAGAACAGATAAACGGGGGCAAATCACAATTAAGTGTAGATCTCAGCAGCTCCAGTAGGAACCTCCTAATTTTAAAGGCCTGTGTTTTCAAAGGCTTCTTTAATTATGCTCACAGTATCTGTGAGTGCATCAGTCTGTACCTGCAGAAGTCTTGTTAAGCCCTAAAAATTTTTATCGCTGAAGGGGGGTGATTTATAGTTGATGTGGGTTTGTGGCCATTATTTTAGGGTACATCTACACAGTGTGCAGCAGGTGGGAAGGGGTGAGCTTAAAAGTCTGAGCCTCAGTGTGAGCTGCAGCTTAAAAATGGGGTTGAGCCAGACATGGAAGCTCACTTCAGCTGACCATCACTTCCCCTTATAAAAAAATGCTTTGTTCTGCTGGTTCAGACAAAGGGTATGAGTGTGTCAGCCCTAGGACAGACACATTCGTTTATTCACCAAACAAACGCAGCATTAGCAGCAGCAATGAATACGCCACACATGGCTTTGCTAAATGTCTATAGACTCCACCTGCAAGGGAGCTTGGAGAAGAATTCAGTTAACATCTTGCTATTTCTGAAATCAGGATGTATCCTTTAAAGTTTAGAAGTATATATACACAGAAGAAAAGTGAAACACCTAAGTGCTGACTCTGTGGGTGTCCTGGGGCTGAAGCACCTATAGGGAAGAATTAGTTCCAAGCCGCCCCACCTCCTTCTCCACAACCTTTATCTCATGCTTCTCACCTGCCAGAAGCCCCAATGACCAAATTCTGCCTTGCCCTTCCAGCACTTTCAGAGCACCAAGAACAGCTGATTCATGGCATTCAGGAAGTACAAGGAGAGAGGGGAAGGAGCATGCTCAGGGAAGGAGGTGAGAAAGGCAGGGCAGGGGCAGAGCAGGGGTAAAAGGGAATGTTGAGCACACCCTGGAGGAAGGGGAAGTTGACACCTACGTTGAAATGTTATGGTAAGTTAATATATTAGTATAAGTCACACCTAGCACTATGGAGACCAACCTGCCCTACTGACACTATACAATATAAATATTAATAAATCCTGCTTAAAGAGACTGAAACAAAGACTACTATGAGAAAAGGTAAAATCAAAACAGGCTAAGAAGCAAAAGGAAAATAGAGCATATACTTGAGCTATGAAGTTTTAGATTTTCATTTTTGACTGAGAGTACCTCTATATTTTATCTCAGTACATGTAGGTGGACATATGATCCTGGTGCTCAAATTAGTGCACTAAAACTAACAATGTGGCAGGAAGAAGCATGGGCAGCAGCTTGAGGTAGCCACCCCAGTACATAAGCAGATCAGTCAGGTTTGCACTCAGATGGGCTAACTTAGTTACTGCGTAAGCTACCCACAGACACATTACTATATTTAGCATATTAGCTGCAGCAGAGCTGTGTCTGGCTAATTCCACTGGGAAGCACATCTCAGGTGCAGTGTATACACTCTTGTTATTTCAGAAGGAGATGCTAAATATATAAAATTCTTGATGTATAAAAATGTAAACGCTTTAAAAAGTATGTGAAGAGCACTATAAAAGTGTATTTTGTATTATTCTCCACAGGGTTATTTAGGAAGGTACAGCAGCTTACACAAAATTGTGTATTCTTCAATGAACACCTGTGAACTATTGAGCTTAATTGGGCAACATCTGGAGCTGATTGTGGGTTTTCTTGCTGTATCTCATTACTGTTTCCCCTGGTCTTTCCTAATTTGGCATTGCTAGTGTGCACTGTTCAAAAGGTCCTAACAGAAGATTGTCAAGAATAATTGTTGAAGTCATTTCAGTGTATACCTGTGTACTGCTGATTTGCTGCTGATTTTACTCAGACTACAGCTGATTGGAGTGATCCATGAGTATTAGGCATTGACTAGCTGTCTTTCATTGACATTATTCTCAGTTTAGATGTCAAGTTTTTTTGTAGAGGTTACGATCAACTGTGGATTGCAGCTGTTTAGGAACTAAAATGCAAAGAACTCTTGTCATTTCTGAGTTGTGCTAGATGTTTCTGGCGTTGAAAAATATATGGAGAAACTTTTGTTTATCTACAGCTGTAGTACCTTGCTAAGTATTCCCAGAACAAAGCTGCTGATATTCAGAATCAAATGTTGATCCTTTGCTACATTCAGGAGAATTAAGAGTTCAGAGAAGACATGTTGAGTCCTGATCTTGCCAAGAATAGAAGAGCATGGAGTTCGTAGTGTAGGAAAGTACATGGTAAATGAAAACTGAGTTATTCCAGAGAAAGACCAAGGACAGTGCGAGGGGTTGGGGAGGAAATGCCATGCAGGGCAATCATCAAATATATGCCTACTATCAAATAAAAGTCTAGTTCTGAGAGACTGCATATGATAAAGCAGGTGGCAGGAACATACTAATCTGTCCCATTAGGCTTGGGGCTTCCCTCCCCCCACAGTGGGGCAAGCAGGTGCTAGCACTCCAGCCATGCAAGAGGGCACCCCCCCCACATGGCTGGAGAACCAGCGCTGGTCAATGGGCTTGGTCTGGCAGAGGGAAGCAGCCCAGGCCAGATCTGTCCCCTGTGCTGTTTGCAGGCTACGCCTCTTCTTGCTCTGCGAGCAGCAGAGGGTAGTGCCTGCCCATGCATGGTGACGTGAAGCCACCTGTGCCACCGCCAGCTATGCCAGGTAGGCACCCCAATCAGACCCCCACTCTGATCCTGCTCCCCCTCACCCAGACCCTGCACCTCTAGCCTGCTCCTGTATCCACAGCCCAATCTTGCACCATAGAGGGGCCCACAAAATCTATTAGCCCAAGCCACCAGAAAAGTGCATCTGGCCTTCGGAGGGGAAGCCCTGAGTCTTGGGCTGGAATCTGAGAGGAACCCTGGAGCTGCATTAGTGAGATGAGCAGAGGTGAAAGTAAACAGGTGTGCCCTTGCATGCTGCTCCAGCAAGAGCTAGCTGAGCTACGGCAAAAGCCAGCAGGGAGTTATTTAAAAAGCTGTCATGGACCCAGGTTGCAATAGGACAGTACCTGTAAGAAATTTTAAGTTACTTTCACTGCTGGAGGTCAGTGTCTCTTTTTTCTGTATAACAGTCAGGGGCCACATGCATGAGAGATGTGTTTGTTTATTTGTATTTCAGGACAATACCTCTGATTTGAGCTGACAGGTGAGCAGATATGCAAGGATGGTCAAAGTTAATTATCAAATTAAAGTAAAATGTCTATTCTCTGAATATCACAAGACTAAGTAAAGCACCCAATGGTAATGGTCAATAATGCTAAAAAATAATAAATCTTGTGCTTAGTGTTTAACAGACATAAACCACACAGAGAAAGAGATAAACCGCAAGTTTGAATATGTCAGTTACGTTCATTTTGTCACTCTAAAAATGGCATTGTTTAATAGCCCAAGTTTTAATATGGTATTGATTTTCACAAACAGGATGACTTAAGCAGTGGAGCAAGCTATGGCTCTTATAAATGTAAACTACTCCTATTTAATCCATACCAATCTCATCTCCAGTAATATCACAGGAATCAATTCAATATTTTTTTCTAATACCATTTTGTTTGCCAGTCTCTTCATGGTTTAATGTTTACCTGTTAGGAAAGCTCTACAAAATAGGAAATATGAGAAATGTAGGTATCAAATAAACTCACCTTAATACTGTGTCTCTCAAGCAGGGCCATCTTTTGGATTTAAGGGGTCCTATGCAGGATTCTAAAATGATGCCCCACTGACCCCAATGTGTTGAGGGAGCACAGCCCCTGGACAAAACCTGAGTGGGGGGCAGATTGCTCACACTTGCTCATCCACCCCACAGGCAGAGCCCTTCGGCCTGGCCAAAGCAAGTTTCTCAGCACTGGCTGTGGGGGAGAGTGAGGCCAGGTGAGCAGAGCAAACCCCTCCTACCTGGCTCAGCTCTGCTCTTCCACCCACCATCTAACTGCTGCCAGCTGATTTTTGCAGGTTGCTGCTCATAGCTGGTCTGGGCCAGCAGGAAGCAGGGAAGGGACAGGCAGCATCCACATATACAAGCCTGTTCCCTCTCTGCACCCCTTATCTCTGCACTCCTTCATTGCTAACCCCTGCATGCTCCTGCTGCACCCACATAGGGAAACTGTGACCTGGATGCACAAGCAACTGGCATTGCTGTTCACTCCCCCCACCCCCACCCCCACCCCCTGGTACTGCTAGTCTTCTGCCCCACACATTCCTAGAGGGTTGTGGGGGTCGGGGGGGGAGAGGAGCAACATTAGGACTCCCCTGCATTCTGGTCACTTTCTCTGCCTGGACTGCATAGAGAGGGCATAAGAGCAGCAACTCCTGATGCCTCACAGTACACCCCAGATGTGGAAAGCGATCTGGATGCAGACAGCCCACGTGTGTGTGTTGGGACGGTGGTGTAATGGGACTGTGTGAGGCTAACAAAATCCAAAGCTGGCCAAAACCAGCCATATGCTGCCCCCACTAAAAGGGAACCATCACACTCCCTCATCCTTCACATTTCTCATAGGTGCTACCAAATCAAATATTACACATTTGAACTAAATGTTTGTATGAAATTGGGGCAAATGTAAAAACTGTTTTAAACATTTTAAAAATAAGAAAAACTTGTGTACATTTTATTTGCAGTGTCTTTATTTATACTAGTCTTGCTGGTCCTTCCCGCCCCCCCAGGCTGCAAGGCACAGAGACTTGGGGGTACAGTGGGTCCTGATCCTAAAGACCAGGCCATCCCTCCAAATTGGGCCTGACCCTCATCACTCCTTAGACCAAGGGCACTGGTTATGGTGATGGCATGGGACAGGGTGAATTGGGACAGATCCATTCCCTCCCATAGGTACTGCTGAGGGGGAGAATGGGGCAGGGGGAACTGGGGACTGCCCCCCAGGAATGCTGCTAATGGGGGAGGGATGGGGTAGAGGGAACTCAGAGCCTCTCCCGGGCTACTGGTGGGGATGGGGCAGGAGGCACTGGGTCTCCAGTTGCTATGTGGGATCCAGGCTGAGAGGGCTTACCCGGAGCAAGGGGCACCCACTGGTTGGGGTGTCCATCCATATGCTTCTGATGCCACTTCCTGCCCCGCATGGTCTGGGACCCTCAGACTCTCCAGCCTCCACATTCAAATACTGGCAGGGCCGACTGCTGGGATGGGCTCATGGGGTGGGGGAGGGAGCTACATTGCAGCACCCTCCACCAGCACTACCCCAGGCCCACCTGGGACCCCAGAGAGCCACACACATCATCAAATGGTATGAGACTCTTTGTGGGGAGGAAGTGAGGCCAGAGCAGGGCTCCTCTCCATCCTGCTCTAGCTGAGAGGACCTGGGGCAGGGGCAGAAGAGGGAGGGTATAGAAATGGTAGCCCAGTCCTGCCCAGGCTGCCTCCCTCCCAGAGCATCCTGAGGTGCACACCACATGTGGCTATGTGGAGCACCTGGAAATTTAGTGCTTCAAAATTTTGGGTGCCTCACGCAGCCGCATATGCATATAGATGGCCCTGGCAGCAAGTAAAAATAAATAAGTTATCTCTAACCACCACAATGCACAAATACTTTGGAGTATATTCTTCAGTTAATCAATAATGGGAGTGACATGACTTAATCCTTACCCACTGAATGGATTTAATATCCCTCTTTGTGGTATGGGATATACAATATAATAGGATTTATTCTGAACATACACATATTTTATATTTAAGTATGTTCTGAAAGTACATATGAGAATAGAAGACAACATGAATATTTATAAACCTGGATTGCAAGTAGCTGGCCTTGCATTAATTTGCATTATTGTTGGTAGAGTTGGGGTTTGGATTTACCTATTAGTGTTCTTATAAATCTCATTTATAGATGTAATAGAGGTCCCCTTAGCAATGTGCCCTTGCTAATTCTGCAACCATAGCAATAGAAAGAATTAAAGCATCTTGAGACAATTTTCAGTTCAAATATGGTCTGTGTCTACCAATATATATTTATTGCAAAATTTTATTTTATGTCTTTATCATGATCAAGATAAAGCATTAATGTTAGCCTCAGAAGGGAATTAACTATGCCCAGAGAGTACCTAAATAGTGAGGAAATAAGAACAAGTAAAAAAAAAAAAAAAAAAAATCAAAGGCAAGAAGCATATTTGTAATGACTTGACAGAATAAACACTTTCTGACTTTAAGATCATGATCCTGAGTTGAATTAGGTAAACATTAATGTCAAGATTACAATCAGTGTCATGTTTCTGCTAACTCTGCAATTTGTTCCTAATTTATATGAGAATATTATTAGAATTTAAATTGTGTCTTTGGCCATTTGAATTTTAAATCACAGCGTGAGGTGGCACTTAGGCTATGCGTTAGGAAAACAAAAATTCTGAGAAACGCAGAACACATTAGGTGGACTGCTTCCAAGAAAACCCACATACATATGAGTTTTATCTCTGCCAGAAGTACCCATTCAAAGTCAGACAATGACAGAACTAGGCGAACTTCCTTTTGGTCTTGGCCAGGTTTTGCCAACTGGATTTCTAACAGAGAATATAAGAGGCATAGGGAAAGGTATGTTTGATCCACCAAGAGAATCAAAAGGTCACTGGGGTTAGAATGGAGGTGGAAAGAACAGTCACAAGTTGTCAGAAATAATTTTTTTTCTAAAACAGTAAATGTGGAATTCCAAGAGCACGCAGCAAGAAGAGAGGTATCCAGATATTGCAGTTTTTGAATTTCAAGCACAATGAAGTTAGTATATTTAGGTGTTCTTGGTTAGGACTATAAGACGACTTTCTTCCAAGTAGTTCCATATTTCTTCCATATTTCTGAAGGCTATTGATATTTACATCAAAGATCTTATTTTTGGCAGAAATAACTAACCATTTAGAGGAATAATGCCACAAATACAGAAATACTATGTATTCAAGAGGAGGGGGGAAAAAAAGAACTGACAGCTGAAATTGCCAAAATCTTGACAAACCCTACTTCCCCATAAGTTTTCTAATAGTCAGCCTTGTTTGCATGTTTCTGATATGATGTGAAATGTTTGCTTAAGGTCTTAGATATGTTACAGGGATCAGACTATTCAATCTTTATACTGTTCATATGTCAAAACCAAAGTTATATGTAAGTCAAGCAAAGACTTTGGGCCAAAAGTCCAATGCTGAGCATGTTAAGTCAATGGGAGCCCTGTACATGCATCTGAGATAAAAATTTAGTCCTAATTTTAGTGAAAACTGTAAAAGGCAGTTAACTCAGAAATATGATTCTTTGTTTTCAAAAAGGGACACGAGAATAGTAAGGGCAGACGAGCCAAGATTGAGAAATTACTCTTAAACCTAATTAGTTTTCCTTCTGGTCACACAAAGGCGATCCATGGGGACAGTTTATAATATGTGAAGAACAAAGAGTTATATTAATTAAGCCAGAGCAGAGTTGAGACTGGGCAGTGAGTTTGGACACAGTCCCCAGATACACAGATGAGAGAATGGGACACTGAAAATGGCAGTTAATAGGGTGTATGTCATGTGGGTGTTTGCATGATAAGAAGAGGGGTGTATGCTGGAAGGCAAGCAAGTAGTCAAAAGTGAAAAAAATATAAGTGATAACACAATTAAGGTGGGTGGATAGATTTATGCAGAGATGCTTTCATGTCTGAATGTATATACTGCTTATGCAGTACAAACCTGACCGAGATAGATAGTTAAACCATAGATTTTCATGGGACACCAGCAGAAAGTTAGGGTGAGGGAAATAATACTATCCAGGTGGTAGGATTTTATTTCCTATTCCACCACAGAAAGGCCACTAGAGCAGAGCAGAGAAATCTTATGAGAAAGGAAAATGACTGGGCATGCTTTGCATAAAGGGAACCCTTCAACTCTATTTAAGTTATCACAGTTTCGTTATTCTGATTATCTAGGTAATTAGAAGAATAGTTGAAAATATCTGGATGTCTATTGTTGTCATTTAAAACTGGAGCAAGAGGAGTAATTTTCTATATGCTTTCCTATTAAAGTTCTTAAAATACTGTCCACTACAGAAGTGTTTGAGTACCTCATAAGAGGAAATGACCAAATTCACAAAAAGGCCAGTACACTTGTTCTCCTCTCTACTGACCTGGCAGTCAAGACTACATTGTGTTTCTTTTTAAGTTTTTCCTTCTCTCTTACCTGCTATTTCTTCCCTTTGCCTCTTTTTCCTCCTCTTCTATTTGGCTGTTTTTAATACTACCAATTGAAAAGTTAAGTTGAAGAAGGGAGCTTTAGGCTTTGCTCTGAAAGCAGCAAGATTTGTGGTCATTCTTATCTCCTCTAGTAATGAGTTCCAAAGCCTTTGGCTTGTTGTCAAGCAGGCCCTATCTCTTGCTTTCATCAGCTTCACCCTTGAGATTGACAGGCTCTCAATTTCTGAGAAGCATGGCTGTCAAGGGAGGTCATCATCACAAAGACAGAGGCACTCAAGAATCTTGGACCATTTCCTCAGGGGTCTCGAAAATTAAGACAGGGACCTTGAATTTGATCCAATATATTTATAAGTGGAAATTTGTAAATGGAAGATGTACAGCTAAAGAAGAAGAAGAACCACCAAAATATGGGGTGGCAAAGCATAGATAATGCTGATTCCAGAGCTGGTGATTAATTGTGCCTTCTCTTCAACCAGGACACACCTTTTCCAGCATCTTTCATTTTAACTGGTGGCACCCCCATAAAGAAGGAGGAGGTAAAAATCTCTGGACATCTGACAAGTGTCACAAAGCAGCCTCGGAACAAGCACAGAAAAACTGTGCTCTTCATACCCATGCTGAAAAGTTCCATTTTTGAGCTAAGAAATAGCAGATAATTTAGTTTCTACAAAAATCATGTTTTCCTCTCAGAGTTTTATAGAGCCCAGCTACTTTGAGTGCTCCAGCCTCCAACATCTGCAGGAGTTTCCATTCCTTAAAACACTGCCAACATCTGCTATAAATGTTGATATCTTCACAGTCACATGGAGATTTAGCTTAATCTTTCTATCATTTTAAAGCCCAGATTCTGAACTTTCAGCTGCTGTTCCAAGCAGATGTAGAAGTCTTGCATTGGTATTTCAACAGCTGTCATTTTCATCATTTTGTACTGTGGCAGACATCTTGGATTTTTGACCCACTGTTAGATTAGAATGTCTTCCTGACAAACGCATTTATCAAAAATTTGATTAACTGATTTTTCATAAAGAAAACTAAAATAGACAGGAATATTAACTTAGTTTAGTCTTTTTATTGATGAAACTAACATGTATCAATGAAAAAGTGAAGGCTACAAACTAGTCTCCTATATATTTGAGAGAGTTTGGCGTGAGCAAGCAAGTCTATCTGTCCATTTATTCAAGAACTCTTCCTAAAGTAAAAGCTAAAGCTAGAACACCAATTTAGTATGCAGCTTCTTCTTGTGATTTAAAGCAGGGTAAGGATTCAGTTGTGCCAGGAGAATGGGATATGCCTGGAAAGTGATTGTTTTCGTTAACATAGAAAGGAAGGGGGCTGCTATCAGGGAAAGTTATACTGTGAAATGACCACAGGGGGGCAGCAAGGGGCCAGAGAAGGGGACCAGGACAGAAGTAGCTCTATTTGGGCAGCAGAGGGTAGGGGTGGAGAAAAGCGTCCACCTTCCTCCCAGGCAGCATGGCCCCTACCACAGCCAACCTCAGAGAGCTGCCACCCGGACAGCATAGCCCCACTGGCTCCTGCACCCCAGCAATCCCACTAGTCCCCTGCCCTGAGCCTCTCAGGCAGCAATGCCAGGTAAATCTTCTAGTAAGTTATATAAGATTTTACTTTATCATAAGGGAGGTATGTCACATTAAAAGGAGTTTGGGACTTTTTTCCAATTAATGATTTTATTGTTCTGTTGCACTCATCTCATAGCTGTATTCCTGATGTAGCACTCTTCCCTTCAAACGAAGATGTGAAGATTTTTAAAGATCTTCCATTTTCTAATCAATGGAACACAGTCTCCACCTAAAGGTCCTGATTTAAGTTATATGAGAGTTAAAAGAAAGGCTCCTGTTGTCTTTTGTGACTGTTGGGTATCACACAAGGATGGGTTGATTATCAGAAATCATTTTAGGGCTTCTCCAAGGGCTAGTAATGGTGCAGGTTAACATGGTGGCAGTGTTTGCTGCCTAGTAAACATTTTAGGGATTCTAAGATGTAGTAGAGGGCAAGATGACAGGCCAAGGGAGTGTTACTTATACACTTGCTAGTGCCAGTTTTATGATTTCTTTTAACTCAACCATTTCCTGCCTGTGAAGCTGTCAGCATTGTGATTTATTTGCTATTTGGCAGCTTTTATGTTTTTAGCATTATGAAGCCAACAAGTCAATGTTCCAAAAAGTAAAACTTCACTTTCAACAAGAGCCTGTACCAACTTGATCAGCTCTTACTTTCACACTGCAAATTCAGAAGTGATGTATAAAGTAGCATCAGAGATTGCAGGACATTCTAAGCTGGTGGGGGAAAAAACAAAAACCACCAACTTTTCTAGACTCTCCAAGCTTCATCAGGCCCCAGAATCCATACCCCCCCACACACATGAATTCCTCCAGGTGCAGAAAGGGTGACAATCCCCAAACCTTATGAAAGACACTCAGCACTTCAGGAATCTGAGTGGAGGAAGCAGCAAAGTCTGGGGGGAGCAGTTGATCCTATGCAGGGTGGCAGGAGGCCATGTGGATGCACATCATCCCATCGCATTGGCCCCATGGTGATTTCAGAAAGCTAATCATTCAGGTGCTGTATTACCTTTCCTATACAGCCCTTACACAGGGGAGAAACCTGATTTAAAGGGAGGGTTTATTTCAGAGGTGTGAAAAACACACTGGGCGTTCCATTGAAGCTATTCTACCAAGGATTCAGAAATCCAGAGCCTAATGTGAACATGGGGAAGAGCCCTTGAATCCTTCTGAAGGAATACAGACCCCTTCTTGCACAGAATGATCAGTGAAAAACCCTACAAGGGGTTTTCATGGTAGAGCTTTCTTCTCTCTCAACCCCCAGTAGGTAAGTTTTACTGAGGCAAGGGATTACCTACTCTTCAGTGTGGAAGTTACAACTCAGTAGACTTTCTAAAATTGTTTATGGACATAATGTCACCCTTACATATTAGCTCTTAATCTGAGCCATAGGCTCTAAGCTCCACATATAGCAAGCATAGCTGATAGTGAAGTTCTTTATCACCAATATTACATATAGAAAGATCTAATGGACCTGGGACTACACATACTGTAAGTGAAGGGAAGGCTCACCTGCCAATTTTATGTAACTCACCAGTGAAGATGGAGAAAACATTATTAGAAAATAGACTAAAGGGATGATTTGATAAAATGGCCCCTGAGGTTGAATTTATAGAAAAATCAATAACTGGATATGGGGAGATTGCGGAATCTCCTATTCTAGACAAGCAGTTGTACACACAACTGAAAACCTCCCAAGAAGGAGAAAAAGTAAAATGTAGGCTTTGTGCACTGTAGCCTATGTTGGCATAATTTATAACACTCATGGGCTATGTGTACACTGCAGGCTTCTTGCACAAAAACTTGAGGAGCATCCACACTACAAGCCCATTCTTGCACAAGAAAGTTTACAGTAGATCGTCAAAAAAGAGGGCTTTTTGTTCAAGAGTTATTCCTCTCTCCATGAGGAATAAGCCTTTTTGCACACGAGCTCTTGCGCAAAAAGGCTAGTTTGGCCAGGAACAGGGGTTTCTTGTGCCAGAAACCCCTATGGCTAAAATGGCCATCAGAGTTTCCTTGCGCAAGAGTGTGTCCACACTGCCATGGACGCTTTTGTGCAAAAGCACATCTCTCGCGCAAAAGCACATGGCCGTGTGGACACACTCTTTATCCGCAAAAAGTTCTTGCGCAAGAAGCCTGCAGTGTAGACATAGCCATGGGGTGTGTGGTTTATTCACACCTCTAAGTTCCACTGACATAAGTGGTCACGTGCAGAGTGCTATGTCTGTAAGAGAACTTCTCCCACCAACATAGCTTCTGCCATCGGAGGAGGTGGTTTCATTATGCCGGTAGGAGAGCTCTCTCCCATCGGCCTACAGCATCTTCAGACGCACTGCAGCTACATTGGTACAGCTGCACCATGACAGAGCAGTGCATGTAGTCATGCCAGTAAGAGTATGTTTTAAATACATGTGCTTTTAAAACTCCCTGTGTCAGGTGAACAGTCTGAGGACATCTTTGATAGACATTTGGAAGCAAAACTGGGAATCATTGACAGTACAACGTTCCTTTCTAGAAAAGATTTGTTTTCTTCCCTTTACCTAATATGTAGATTTTGAAATAGTGGCATAGAAGTCAAATATAATTTGGGTTCCTGAGTAGAAGCAGATTTCCTGCTGTTGTCCTCCTAAGAATCCTAGTGTTTTCTTGTCATCCCTAAAAACCACTTCCAGGGTTTCAGAAAAAGACACAGTTGACATGTGGAAAAAATGATCACAGAAGCCAGGACAGTCCTTCAACAGAAGATGTGATTATTCCTCAATATTTTACAGGTACTGAAGCTGGTGTTTAACAGAAGCAAAATAAGTTAAGCTTTAGCAGGAAACTGATGCCTAAGCCTATGAAACCCAGAGTGAGGGGGCACACTGCTCACTGCTAAATGGCACCTCCTGTTGACAGTTCTGGAGATTAGTTCTGCAAAACAAGCACCCCTTCCTGCTATTACACTCTAGCTCCCTCTGTCTGTGCCCTTCCCTTGCTCCAAGAACTGCTAGCAAGGCCACTCAGCAGTTTCCCCTTCCAGGGTGGTCTTCAAAGTCTCTCTCCACAAACAGTATCAGGTAGTCCTCACACCCACTGCCCTGACTATGTCACTCTCACAGTGACTTTAGCAGTCACAGCTCTTAGCTTTGTCACTCTGCAATGCTTAGGAGAGGAATCCAGGCCCAGTCTCTACCCTGGGTTCCAGCCCAGGACCCTGTAGTGAACAGTCAAAGTCTGCATCTACACCACCTTATTGCTCTCACTACTGGATTCCTTACTGTACCTCTTCAACCTTTCCTTCACCTCCAGAAGGTCTTCAGACTTCCTCCTTGTTCCTCCTCCTACACTATTTCCAGCCTCCTGGCTTTATAGAAGCCCTGTCTGGTCCCTCACAGCTGAGCATCTTTCTAATCAAGGCCCTCCACACAATCTAAAAGCCCCCCATTTGCAGCCTAATTGGCTGATTGGGCCCCCCGGTTTAATTCAGCTCTTGCAGGGCTAGTGCAGTGTGTATACACCATCACAACCAGCATTTCCAGCTGCCTCCTAAATTACTATAGGGCCCCCCCCCCCCACAAAAATAAACTAACAAAAAAGGTTATTTGTAAAGCCAACAAGTTATTGAGTTATTCACTTGATTGGCTCGCAACTGTTGTCTGAAATCAGATCGGGGGAGATACACAGGCAAACAAGGGCTGGCTGTAGGAATACATCTCTTTGTCAGGGCTAAGTGATGAAGGGCCTATGCTGAGCTGCATGGGACCTATACAAATTACATATTCAACAAGATTCACAGTGGTTTAACTGCAGTGCTATTCTTCAGCTTCTGATTGGCAAGGTCAGTAGAATTAATTCATTGATAGGAATTGCTGAACACTCCACAGAGAAGCAAAAAGCAGATTTTTTATTTTTAAGGAAAGGGTTTATTAATAATCTTTTCATATCTCCACATTGGTTCATCACACACAAAGAGAATGTTACAATATTTTGTAGGTAAGTTAGGATGTGTGCAGAGACTACATCGCATAGCTATGTTGGCATAATTTTGCTGACATCATCCCATATCATAGCCACAGACTACAACAATAGTGGGGGGGTGGGGTTTCCTATAGGCATAAGAAGAATACCACCTCCCCCAAACAAAGGGCCTGTTTACGCTTGAAATCCTAAAGTGGCCCAGCAGCAATTGCTCCACTTTAGTGCTTCAGTGAAGATACTACCTGCATGGACAGAAGGAATTCTCCCTCAGGGACAGTAGCGAGGGAGACAGAATTCTGCTGTTGACCTAGTGCTATCTACCTTGGGGATTAGATCCACTTAACTTTGCTGCTCAGGGGTGTGGAGTTTTCACACCCCAATATAGCTGGATCAGCCTAACTTTTTAGACTAAGCCCAAGTTAGTTATGTGGATGGAAGAACTCTTCTATCACCATAATCCTCAGTGTAAACTCAACTGAACTCACAGTTACATCAGTCCAGGGTGATTTTTTTCACATAGCTATGCCACCATACCATCTCCATGCAGAACAGTACTTAGCTGGAAAGGGTGTGTGTTCCCCTCCTCTCCCCTCCCCAAGGGAAGAAGCCCAGACTCAGGCCATGTGTGTATGACAGTGGCCCAGCTATAGTACAGAGGCTGTGCTGCTGTAGAATAGACACTTCCTATATTGATGGGGAAAGGTTTCTGTTGATATAAATAATCCTACAGGCAGAAAGTATGTTGATTAAAGAATTCTTCCAACAGTGTCTACAGTGGGAAAAATCACACTGAGCATGAAATTTTTCACAGCACCGAGCAATGTAGCTGGGTTAGTTTTTAGGGGTAGACCAGGAACTTACCATTAGGAAAAAGTGGCAAGGTATATTCACCTGGCAAAAGAGAGCTGACACTGGAGCCCTCAGGCAAGTCTCACAATCTCAGAAAGGCTGTAAAACTGACATACCTCAGAAATTGAGGTGCATTAGCAGAGCTCATCCAAGGACTGGCTGCACACCTAACTGTACCAGGCTCTTTCATAAATACAATAGTAACCTAAAATTGACCAAGCTAATTCAGATTTCTGTTTTAACAAGATGATGTGGAACCTATCATATTTTTTCTCCAAAGTTCATTTATAATGATAGAAGGAGGTATGAGATAGTTGGAAAAAGCAGGACAAAAAGGTTAACTAACTTACTTAAGGTCACATAGGAAGTGAGGGCAGAGCTGGAAAAAACAAAAGTCTTCCAACTGTTTTTGCTTGTCTACCAATAGCACCAATAGGCACCAATCAAAGATCAGAGAGCCCCACTGCATGCAAACATTTAACACAACCTAATAAAATGATGGGCCCTGCCCTGAAGAATTTACAGCCTGAGTGTCGAACAAGAAGTAATTTACAGATGCAACAAACAGATGGACACAACAGTTATGATGTGTATTAAGCAGCAATCATAGCATGCCTGCCATCTTGTGATGCACTGTTCCAGCCTCTATCTGCTGCCTGCTTTCCCTGGCTGACACTTGGATAGTGATCTATCCAACATGGTTTTCTCTACATTCACAAGGACAGCCCTAGCTGTATTTGGACATGTAGCCTCTCCAGACATGTAATGTAATGTTTGAATGGAGGAGAATATTCAGTGGAACTAAAAAGACTTTTTAAAGCAATTCTGAAGGGGGTTCTATTTATATGAGCTTTGCAATCTAAGGGCACACAAGAACCATTTGGAAGGAAATTTAATTTTGCAAGTTGCTGTCTTGTAGCAGTAATCAAAATGACACCACTGCTGAGATTTATTCGTTTCATGCAGACTGGTTAATTTGTGACTATGGTAGCGATATACTTTTTAAACCCTCAATAAAGCAGTAGGTTTGGTTTTTTTTTCTTCCTTGAATCTGTTAAATTAACATGGCAGGGATTTTTTCCCCCCTCTTAAAAAACCCCCACAAATCTTCAATTGCTAGCCAACTGCCCTGTGCAATTAAATTTCAGTGACTCAAGCTGAGTGTTTGTGTTATAGCCATTGATTAATGGTGTTCACATTTAAATGGTCACAGCTAGGCTTTGAAGTCATTAACACCCCATTAAGATGAATAGAATAATTTCACACCTTTTATTTCAGTCTGCTTGGCAAAAGAACCAACAAAGCCACGTAGTATTGATTTACAGAGTGAAGACTATCTCTGCAACAAATCCAGAAAAATATACACAGGAGGGGAGGCCACTACATTTGTTGACCAATCCTGACTAATCCAGGTCCTGAAGTTTC
The DNA here is from genome assembly GCA_019425775.1 of Rafetus swinhoei. Classification (NCBI taxonomy): domain Eukaryota; kingdom Metazoa; phylum Chordata; order Testudines; family Trionychidae; genus Rafetus; species Rafetus swinhoei. The sequence continues at coordinate 67,214,624 of CM033427.1, forward strand.
AGCAACTGGAGATGACCCTATCACTCAGATAACAAAGAAACATACTTACAGCAGTAATCAGTCTAGAATTTCCACTCTGATGCAGCTAATTGTCAATGTGCAATATCCATGTAGCATCATTTTAGAGCAGGGGTGGCGAACCCATTTTGGGTCAAGGGCTGCTGACCCACGGAAAAATCAGTAAGGGGCCAAACAAGTGAGAAGCCAAAAAAACCCTCCAAACCCTCAGTGACATGGCCCCTGACTGAGAAGGAGAAAGACACTCCCCACACTCACCTTGCATACTAGAGCCTAGTGAGGCCCAGGCTAGTAGAGTTTGTGTGCTCTAGTCCCTTAGTAGGTGCGAGCTCCCCAATGCTAGGAGGGGAGCCCTGAGCCTCAGGGGCTGGATCCAGGCCTGAAGTTCCCCATCCCTGTTTTAGAGAAAATAGCGAAGTAACAATGATGGAACACACCCCATTCCCCTGGTGGAAAGGCTAAAGAGCACTACTGCATTCAGGGAGTGCCAATTAGATGCACTAGTAGAACATGCTGGAGAAGTGCAGCTTAAAAAAGGTGAGATGGGAAGGCTGAGTGTTTCCCAGTACCAGGGAAGTTACCAGGGACTGCTAGTGGACACAAGTAGCAAGGAGAGCTCAGTCAAACACTTGCTAACCTCTTTCTTCAACACCTTGTTTGGGCAAATTGAAACTATAATTTAAATATGAGCAACACTAAGAGAATTCAGACGTTTGTCAATAAATGCCTTAGACGCATTCTCCAGTTAAAGTGGTACGATAGAGTGCCAAATGAAACCTTGTGGACTAAAACAAATCAGAAACCAATGGAGGTCCAGATAAAGAAAAGAAAGTGGCGATGGGCAGGCCACATCCTGCGTAAGGACTATGAGGAATGTATCATGAGACAAGCGTTAGAATGGAATCCAAAGGGAAAGAGGAAAAGGGGATGTCCCAAACAAACATGGCGACGAAGCCGCCTGGACAAAGTAAAAGCAGCTGGCTTAACATGGGATCAAATCAAGACTATCACTAAGGATCACAAGAGATGGAGAATGACTGTGGAGGACCTATGCTCCATTAGGAGCCCAAAGGTCTAATAGATATAGATAGAAACTCCTTGCAGGGCCTCCTGCTTTACCAAAAACCTGTGGTAGATAATGGGAAGTGCTACCAGGGGCTGAAGATAAGGAGGCTGTAAACTGGGTTCTAAAAAGAACTTAGGAAAAAGATGAACTCTTGCCAGGAACAGTAAGATTGCCCAGGAATAGGGAATGCAGGGGCAAGATACCCAACAATACTACAGTGGAGCTCAAGCTGAGAGTCAGCCAGTGATAGCATATGCAGTATCTAGCTTCTCTGTCAGAAAAACAGCTGCTGCCTGCTTATTCTTTTAAACAAAATAATCTAATCCTTATTTCCATCTCCTCCTTCAGAGCACAGTAATGACAGGAAATTCTCATTTGAATTAAATGTTTTCTTCCTGACGAATATTAGAAATGAAAATATATTGGGTGGGATCCATGAAGGAAATTAAGCATGCAATGCTGAGTAATAGTGCTGAACTTTTAGGTGTCTATCTCTGGCTAGCAAGGGTGTCTCTTTCTCGTTCTGCTTTGTGACCCTCAACAGGAACCAGACACTTAGAGTCACGTGGCTTAGGTGCTTGTTCTTACAGGAACAAGTTGGGCGCTGGCCTCAGTGCACCCATACCTTTTGTATGGGTGCACTTGGATCTGAAGAGGGTGGCCAGGTATTCAGTTTTCAACCAAACACCCAGTTAAAAAGGGAGCCTGGTGAAAATGAGTGAGTGAATGAGGGAGAGGCAGAGGAAGTGACAGAGAGGGGAGAGATGGATGGGCCTTGGAGACGGGGCAGGAAGAAGGCAGGCAAGGGTATTGTATTTGAGGTAGACCTTATATTTGAGGTAGATCTTGGATTGCACTTAAATTAAAGTGATCACATGCTCAAAAAGGTTGGAGACCACCGCTATAGACTAACACAGTACATTCAGAAACTGATGGTATATACCTGCTAATTGGTTTTATTATCACTTGAATGACTCCTTCCTTATTATAGTATAATAAGTAGTGCTCATCTTGAGTGAAGGTGGCAGATTAAGACATTATTTAACAAATCTTTTCCACACTGCTGTGAAGCAGGGAGGTATTATCTCCATTTTGGAGACAAGAAATGGAAGCAGAAGTTAAGGATACCCAAGGTCATGCAACAAGTTATGGATTAACTAAAGGAATTAGATCTAAAGACTTCCTGATTCCCCATGCTTTCACCACATTTTTCTTTTATTAGATTGTTCCAATTTTTTGTTTTGCTCCCAGTCCCTCTTGTGTTGAGTGGTTTTTTTTCCTAGCTGCAGTAGCGGGAAACCCAGATCACATTTATCAGAGAGTGAAGAATTTAAAATGCAATGGAATTAAGGTTAATTACCTGGTTAAAGGGAACCTCAATTTTACTTTTAATAAGAATGATTTTTCTTGTACAATATTGACAACAGAATAGTTGCTTTGATTTTCTCAGTATTAAGAGAGTTCTCTTGCTTAAATGAACTGTTCTGCTATAGACTGGTAGTTAATCCATGTGGGAATTGGATTATTCCCTCGTAAAGCAGAGGATTCCTCCTATTAGCTCTTAAATACCTCCACAGTTTTTCACTGTAAATCAGTAAATGAACCACAACCCCCCCTAGCCACCGCCACCCCCACCCCCACCACCCATCACACTCTGTGGTGAAATGATCCTCACAGAAAATGTAATTTAAAATTATTAATGAAACCTTCTGAAAATGTCATTCAGAGAAAGATGTCTGTTTCAATTTATCTGGTTTGGAGTTTGCTGAATTGGAGTTTTGTTATTCTGGTTCATAGTAATTTATTATAACTAGTTTCAGTCAAATGTTTTCATGGTTCTATTTAATGTATTTAATTATTTAAGCTATTGGTCATATAGAAAGGGAGAAATACCACCAGATGTCAATTTTGGGAGAGCAAGGATTTTAATGTCATTACCTACTATTGATTTTACATTTAAATGGAAATGATGCTAAACCAAGACTCCTCTTTTCTTCCAATTTTTTACCTCCCCCCGCTAAAAAAAAATCTAGGGAATCAATATTTCACAGCAAGGTGATATGCAAAAGGTCAGAAGGCATGTGAATTATCATTCCATATAGTCTGGAATTTTGGCATTATTTAGACTTAGAAATCTGTAGTATTTCATCTTGATTCTGAAACCTCAAAGAATGCTCTGGGTGTCTCACCACATGGGAGAAGACATGGGAGACAACTGGCAAAAGTCCTCTTTTCCCACCCAGCTTAACTGATTCAGACAGGGCAATTTTGTAGGAAGAGTCTGCTGGCAATCAGTATGTCGCAGCTTACTCCTATATGCCTTGCTGAGAGAGAATGGGCTGTTGGAAGAGAATCAAGACCTGGAACTTTTTCTCCTCTAATTTAAAGCTTATGAAAGCAAATGATCTCCAGGGCACTAATCCTTTCACCTTGGTAAACATGCAACAAATCTAAATGGAAGGGCTCCTCCTGCAGCACTGAAACCTAGTTTTTTAGACTGATACAGGTCTCAGGAGTGTCTGTTAGAGATATCCTATAAAACTTAAAGGCGAGAGAGATGAATTTCCCATAAAGAAAGCAAAACTCATTGTTTTCAGAAAAAAAAAAACTATTTGGTTCCTCCCACCCCCTCAATGCCCCCCACCACTTTGCCCTGCAACAGAAGTACATTTTGACAAGGATGAATCAGGTCAGCTGGACACCTTGTTACATTTATTGAAACAGGAGAGCACATGCTTTACTGATGCTGATCACTTTTACTGGCACCCACTCTAGGACTATGTAAAACAGATTGACTTTCAAAAGCAAAACCACAGTACATTCCAGCCATCGTTTCTGAAGAGCTTTTAGCATTGTTAAGTTATTGACTGAATATTAGCACAAATTAAAAGTAAACCCTGTTTATTGAGGCTCATTAGACATTATGCACAATTTTTTTTTTTTTTTGCTTGTCAAGCACTTATTTATTTAATAATATTGTTATTAACTGTCAGTATATTTAGGGAAAGTCAGCTATTCAGATGAAAGCTTTCACCTCTGGAAATCTACTATCAGGTCAAACAAGAAAAAAATTAATTCCCTTAAGCAACAAGCAGTAGCCAAAAAATATATACACTATGATTTATAGTCTCCTAAGGTTCAAAGTGAAGCAAACTAGCAATGAATTCTACAAAAGTGCCAATAAGCATGTTATACTTGGACTTTAATCAATACTATTGTATCTTCTCCACTGGGGGCAGATCAGTTAGTGAACTGTCCCAGCATGTTTAGGAAACACTTTTCTAAGAAACGATACTGACAGCTCACTCTGCCCTGCCCATATCTAACCCACACTGATTTCTTTGGAGGCTGAATTAAGCATTGGTCTAGCTGACTGGAGGAGGTAGCTCTTAGGGCAAGCGTTAATCAGCATAGTTCTACTAAAGCCAAGGGGGACATGCTGATTTACAGTAGCTGAGGCCCAAAATTCAGTGTACCCTATTTTGCCATAGGGGAGAATGAAGGGTAAGAAGTAGGATTTTGATTGACAGGGGAGAACAAGTTATCTTCCACTCAGTGTGGAAGCTAAACACTAAAGTCTTCCTATTTTGTCTTCCCTAGTGTTGGTCCAGCTACCTTATCCATGTCCTCTTTCCATCTGATCTAATTTCTCTAGCACCCACCACCATGGTATTTTGGGCATTAATACAAAAAATAAAATAGATTTTTTTTGCAGACCCACCAATCTTGGGGCTGTGCCAATCCCTCATAGCTTTCCCCTAACTCAAAAGCTAATTTGAATGCATTGAACTGCCACAACCTGATCTCTCAGTGGAGTTTCCACGAGCGGCAATCTAGTCTGTGCAGGGAATCTAGTCTGAACAAGTTATGCTGCGTAAAGCTACTCAGAGACACATTCACCTTAATATGAAGAGTTGGTAGAAAGTCCTCCATACCACTAAAGACATTCAATGAAGAAAAAAAAGTGACAATAAGATGGGGTTTCCTCTCTGGCCTGCATTGCCAATTTGGGGATGTGTCATATTGAATCATATGACTAGGCCAGCACAGAAAGGAGTTTACATATGAGCTAGGAGGCAGGGATTCTGGAACCAAAACAATGCAGCTTCAGTGTCTAGGAGCCTCTTTTTAGAGACTGCTAAGTATCTTGGGCGCCTTTTGCAAGTCTTCATCTTCCCTAAGCTGCACGCAGCACAGCCATGTAAAAAACTCTGTTCTAAAATGACCGGTATTCCCTCATCATTGTCACCTATAACAAATATGCTCTGGAAAACTATATAAAACTCATAATAGCTTGAGCTGGAAAAAATATGTTTATGGGTGAAACAATCAAAACAAGCCATGCACTCTATTTCAATAAATGCCTTCAATATGTTCTTTGCAATTCAGAGGCATGAAAGCATAACAAAAGCACCTAATTCTATGTAATACTACCCCACCCATACACAAGTCTGAAACAGTTCATCGAGTCTGAAGTTTTGGAAATGATGCTGGATATCTCGCACATACAGCAACAACAAGACATGATGAGGCAAGTAAAGAATGCCATTTAGGAATGGCAAAATGTCCTCGCTTTCCTGAGTTGTCAAACATTTCATACAAAACTAACACTAACCCCAGATAAACTGCAAAATAGGTCAACAAGAAAGCAAATCTGGCTTAGTGTTGCTACAGAAAACCTGACTAGGTCCACAAGACATTTGTACATGCTACATAGCTAATCATCTGCTTTCTTTTTATTATATACTCAAAGAATCAAAGCTGAAAAAAGGATAGAAACTTGTCTACATGTTCATCATATGACCGTACAACTTTCATCTCTGTTACTATTCTTAATTATCTGTGTTACAGTATTTTTCCAAACATCTTTGTATTAAAAATGAGAAATGTGATTTGAGGGGAATGGGTAAAAAAAAATACTGTTCAAAGAAGCATATGAAAAATAGTTTATAAACATATGCTTCTTTTGTAGAGTTTATGGTTGACCATAAAAATCCAACTTTACCTATGAACGCTACAGTCAGATTGCTTTATGTTTAGACAATTCAGTTTTCACCCAGTTTGCGATAGGAAGATAGGATTTACATTCTTGATATCTGTATAAATGTCCCATCTCTTAGAATCTCATTAAATTCTGGGCCTCAGTGTCTTCCTGTGGCCACGAGTTCCATAGTCTAACCATAGATTGTGTGAAAAATATTTGTTTTTATGAGATGAATTTTCTCACTTTCTATTTCACTGAATAAACCTTTATTCTTGTGTCTTGGCTAGACCGTCCCAGGTCTCTTGATTGACTGGGGAATCAGGTATTTACCCAGGTGTAAGTGCTATACGTAGCTATATATCTCTGCACCTAGTGGGCAGGGAGAACATAAGAACATAAGAATAGCCATACTGGGTCAGACCAAAGGTCCATCTAGCCCAATATCCTGTCTGCCAACAGTGGCCAGTGCCAGGTGCCCTAGAGGGGGTGTACCAAAGACAATGATCAAGTGATTTGTCTCCTGCCATCTATCTCCAGCCTTTGACAAACAGAGGCCAAGGACACCATTCCTTATCCCCTGGCTAATAGTCTTTTATGGACCTAATATCCATGAATTTATCTAGCTCTTTTTTAAACTCCGTTATAGTCCTAGCCTTCACAGCCTCCACTGTCAAGGAGTTCCACAGGTTGACTGTGCGCTGTGTGAAGAACTTTCTTCTATTAGTTTTAAACCTGCTACCCATTAATTTCATTTGGTGTTCTCTAGTTCTTATATTATGGGAACAAGTAAATAACTTTTCTTTATTCACCGTCTCCACACCACTCATGATTATATATACACAGTACCTCTATCATATCCCCCTTCAGTCTCCTCTTTTCTAAACTGAAAAGTCCCAGTCTCTTTAGCCTCTCGTCATATGGGACCCGTTCCAAACCCTTAATCATTTTAGTTGCCCTTTTCTGAACCTTTTCTAATGCCAAAATATCTTTGAGGTGAGGAGACCACATCTGTACGCAGTATTCAAGATGTGGGTGTACCATAGTTTTATATAGGGGCAGTAAGATATTCTTTGTCTTATTTTCTATCCCTTTTTTAATGATTCCTAAAATCCTGTTTGCTTTTTTGACTGCTGCTGCACACTGTGTGAACTATCCATGATGACTCCAAGATCTCTTTCCTGATTACTTGTAGCTAAATTAGCCCCCATCATATTGTATGTATAGTTGGGGTTATTTTTTCCAATATGCATTACTTTACATTTATCCACATTAAATTTCATTTGCCATTTTGTTGCCCAATCTCTTAGTTTTGTGAGATCTTTTTAAAGTTCTTCACAGTCTGCTTTGGTCTTAACTATCTTGAACAGTTTAGTATCATCTGCAAACTTTGCCACCTCACTGCTTACCCCTTTCTCTAGACCATTTATGAATAAGTTGAATAGGATTGGTCCTAGGACTGACCCTTGGGGAACATCACTAGTTACCCCTCTCCATTTATCATTTATTCCTACCCTTTGTTTCCTGTCTTTTAACCAGTTCTCAATCCAGGAAAGGATCCTCCCTCTTATCCCATAACAACCTAATTTACACAAGAGCCTTTGGTGATGGACCTTGTCAAAGGCTTTCTGGAAATCTAAGTATACTGTATCTACTGGATCCCCCTTGTCTGTATGTTTGTTAACCCCTTCAAAGAACTCTAATAGATTAGTAAGACAGGATTTCCCTTTACAGAAACCATGTTGACTTTTGCCAACAAATTATGTTCTTCTAAGTGTCCGACAATTTTATTCTTTACTATTGTTTCAACTAATTTGCCTGGTACTGATGTTAGGCTTACCGTTCTGTAATTGCCAGGGTCGCTTCTACAGCCCTTTTAAAATATTGGTGTTATGTTAGCTGTCTTCCAGTCCTGGGGTACGGAAGCTGATTTAAAGGATAGGTTACAAACCACAGTTAATAGTTCCACAATTTCACATTTGAGTTCTTTCAGAACCCTTGGGTGAATGCCATCTGGTCCCGGTGATTTGTTACTGTTAAGTTTTTCAATTTGTTCCAAAACCTCCTCTAATGACTCGTCAATCCGGGACAGTTCCTCAGATTCATCACCCACAAAGGACGGTGCAGGTTTGGGAATCTCCCTAACATCCTCAGCAACGAAGACTGAAGCAAAGAAATCATTTAGTCTCTCCGCAATGGTTTTATCGTCCTTGATTGCTCCTTTTGTATCCTGATCATCCAGGGGCCCCACCGGTTGTTTAGCAGGCTTTCTGCTTCTAATGTACTTAAAAAACATTTTGCTATTACTGTTTGAGTTTTTGGCTAGCTGTTCCTCAAAATCTTTTTTGGCTTTTCTTATTACATTTTTACACTTAATTTGGCAGCGTTCCTTTCTATTTACCTCACTAGGATTGGACTTCCACTTTTTAAAAGATGCCTATTTATCTCACTGCTTCTTTTACTTGGTTGTTAAGCCACCGTGGTGCTTTTTTTGGTCTCTTACTGTTTTTTAATTTGGGGTATTCATTTAAGTTGGGCCTCTATTATGGTGTCTTCGAAAAGTTTCCATGCAGCTTTCAGGGATTTTATTCTAGTCACTGTACTTTTTAATTTCTGTTTAACTAACCTCCTAATTTTTGCGTAATTCCCCTTTTTGAAATTAAATGCCAGAGTGTTGGACTGCTGAGGTGTTCTTCCCCCCACAGGAATGTTAAATGTTATTATATTATGGTCACTATTCCCAAGCGGTCCTGTAATGGTTACCTCCTAGACCAGATCCTGCACTCCACTCAGTACTAAATCGAGAATTGCCTCTCCCCTTGTGGGTTCGTGTACCAGCTGCTCCAAGAAGCAGTCATTTAAGGCATCGAGAAATTTTATCTCTGCATCTCGTCCTGAAGTGACATGTACCCAGTTAATATGGGGATAATCGAAATCCCCTATTATTGAGTTTTTTATTTTGATAGCCTCTCTAATCTCCCTTAGCATTTCAACGTCACTATTAGTGTCCTGGTCAGCTGGTCGATAATATATCCCTACTGCTATATTCTTATTAGAGCATGGAATTACTATCCATAGTGATTCTATGGAACATTTACATTCATTTAAGATTTTTACTTCATTTGATTCTACATTATCTTTCACATATAGTGCCACTCTGCCACCCGCATGACCTATTATAGCCTTCCGATATATTTTATATCCCGGTATGATTGTGTCCCACTGATTATCCTCATTCCACCATGTTCCTATGATGCCTATTATGTCAATCTCCTCCTTTAATATAAAGTTCTCTAGTTCACCCATCTTATTAGTTAGACTTCTAGCATTTGTGTAGAAGCACTTTAAAAAATTGCCACTGTTTATTTGTCTGCCCTTCCCTGATGTATTAGATTCTTTTATATGTGATTGTTTCTTGTCTGATCTGGCCCATACTTTATCATCTCCCCTCCTCCCTTTCTGACTAAAACCTAGAGAATCTCCATCAATGGACTCTCCTCTAAGAGAAGTCTCCATCCGATCCACGTGCTCCTCCTCACCAGTCGGCTTTCCCTCATCTCTTAGTTTAAAAACTGCTCTACAACCTTTTTAATGTTTAGTGCCAGCAGTCTGGATCCCCCTTGGTTTAGGTGGAGCCCATCCTTCCTGTATAGGCTCCTCCTATCCCAAAAGTGTCCCCAGTTCCTAATAAATCTAAACCCCTCCTCCCTACACCATCATCTCATCCACGCATTGATTAGAGAAAACTCTAATCAATAAACAGATCATTGTGGGACTCCTAATGGAAGTCATACACTGTAATAACAATACAGTGCCCCTAACACTTGAACAACAAAATAATCCTAATTTACCTGACAGTGCAAATTGACATCCACTCTCAGTCCCTAGCATTCCCCTGGCAGTGGGCACTAATGCTTGGGTGCAGTATGAACTCCGTTTGATGAATCCTAGTCTTCATAATGTCTCCAGATGTCTCTTCCTGCACTCACTGTGCCAGTGTGAGCTCTCTCCCCTCTGAACTGTTCTTCAGCCTGGCTGTAGCTTTGCACCTGGACTCACCCCAGGTGCATATGTTCTCTTCCCAAGACATGCACTTTCTCCCAGAACTGTCTTTGTTACTACTAATTGACCCAAGAGGCCCCCAAACAATCCCAGCCTCACTTGGCAGGTTCAACTCCAACTCAGCATTCACCTCCTGTAATGGGCAGTAGGCTGGTGATGGCAGGGAGTCAGCAGTGGGATCTTCTTCCTGTCTTCTAACCTGTCAGGCCCCCTCTACAGAGCACATAGGGTTTAGAGATGGCTCTTTCCTTTTGCTGACATATGGCACAGGAGTTCTAAGTAAGAATAAGATTTCCATGAATGGGTGATTAAAATTAGGCTGCATCTGGGCTTTTCAGTGGGACTTGTGCTAAGTCACTTTGGGCTAGATTTTTCTAGTTGTTTAGGCACCTACAGATTCTGCCCAGTGAAATTAACAACCTTGAGTTAGGTGCTCAAGTTCCCTGTACAGTGAATGGGGAAAAAAAAAAAAAAAATCAGACACTCGAGAAATGACATTCACAAAAGCCAGCAAGCTGAGCAGGAAGCTTCCTCAGCTAGCCAATAGGAAATGTTGAGGAAGAGAGTGATCTAAAGGCCATCCTTCAGAGTAAGTTAGGTGTTTAAATCCATCCCAAAGGGAGGTACTAACTCCACATGGAGCAGGGGGAATAGAAGCTGGATTTCCAACCTCTCAGGGGACTGCTCTAACCAGCAGGCTACAAAGTCACTCTCTCTCATAGGCACAAAGCATTGTTAAATTATTTTAACACAGTGGAACACCATCAACAGGAGATATTGGAAGACACCGACCACAGAATCTCTGATAGTCTGTGGTTAGGGCAGTCTCCTGAAAGTTGAGACACCTAAATTAAAATCCCTTCTCCACATCAGGCAATGGGAGGAGTAAATCTAAGTCTTGTAGATCCTAGGTCAGTAGCCTCATCATTTAATTGAAGTTTATAAATCTGCACCTCTTCTAGCTATTGTGTGTAGAGTTGCCAACTATCTGATCATAGGAAACTGAACACTCTTGCCTCAGCCGTTCCCTAAAGCGCCTCGCTCCACTGCTCGCTCTCCCCCACCCTCACTCTCTCATTCGTTTTCACTGGGCGGGGATGGACAATTGGGTTGTGGGATGGGGTGAACAAGGGGCTCTGTGCTGGGGCAGGGAGCTGATATGCAGGAGGGGATGAGGGCTGGGAGTATAGGGTCTGAAGTGCGAACAGGAGTTAGGATGCAGGAGGTGTTGCAGGGTGCAGCTCCAGGTAGCTACTAGGAAGTGGCAATATGTCCCTCTGACTCCTAGACATATGGACAGTCAGGAGGTTCTGGGTACTGCCCCTGCCCATAGGAAGATCTCCCACAGTTCCCATTGGCCAAGGTTTCTGACCAGTGAGATTCAGGATGGTGATTGAGGTGGGGGCAGTGCACAGAATTCCCCTGGCTCCCATATGTGTAGGAGCTAGAAGGACACGCCAGCTCCTTCCTAGGTGCTTCAGAGAGCTGAGTATGAGCCTACCAACCCTGCACCAACTGGAATTTTAACAGTGCTGTCAGGGTCCCTTTTTGACTAGGTGTTCCAGTTGAAAACCACACCTATCAGATCAAGCTTCAAGGCAAGATAGACAGAGGAATGCCTATTTTATTTTATTTATCCTACTGGGCTTTAGACATGAATTAAGTATCAAACTGCCTGGTAGTATCAGGACTGAAGTGGTTGGGCATGAGCACATGCTCTGCTTCTGATATTTAGGCACAATAAAAACTTTAACCACAGAAACATAGGAATGTAAGTGGCTTAGGTGCCAACAGGGTTAGCTAAAAAAGGGGAAGGGTTCTGAATGCCAATGGCACTTAAATGTTAGGTACCTAAGGCCCTTTCACCCACTGATACATGAAATCCTGGCCTTACTCAGCCAATGAAAATGATCTCATTGACTCCAGTAGGGCCAGGTTAGGCACCTAAAAAGGAGGCCTGATTTTTCAATAGAAATGAGTACTTATCAGTTCCCATTGACTTCAAGTCACCTAGATAAGTATGAAAACAAATATAGAAGGTTAACTTTAGGCACCCATTTTAGAGAGTCTTGGTTCTGGTGTACATCTATAGAAAATAGTTCCCTGCTAACTTAGCCATTTAAATAAAATACCAAAATGTCCACCTAAGAGAGATGAGCTAAAGCTACACAGTTTATGCACATCCACCCATCCTTTAATTTGGATATTGCAAGCATAAGGGGAGTAAATGATGCAGTAAAACCATTTCTGAAGATGTTTTTTACATCTCATTTTAGGGTTTCATGAGTGAAAATGAGCTGGCTGTACAGTGTGTTGGGGGAGGGGGAGAAATGTCTGTGCATAATCAGAATGGCCATCTTGATTCAAGTCAGACTTTCAGTGCACTGACAGACTTGTATGTGAAAACGTGGTCAACACTTGCCTTTCCTTTTCTTGGCTCATGTTCCCCACCAGTACAGGATCTTAAAACACTCTCAAAATTTTAAAAAATAAAATATCCAAAACATTTAAAACACTTAAACCTCATTATAATGGTTGACTTTTTTAAACGGTTGCTTTTTTAAAAACCATTAGTTATAAAAATTGCTCTTGGACTGAAGCCTTTGTACAAGTTTTTGTCTAAATCGATTTTTACTGCTGAAATGGCCCCTGAAATACAGTACTTATAAGGGGAACAGTGACAGACACTAAACAACAGCCCGGCTAGAAGGCACCACAATAAAATAATAAAACCCCTAGGGTTACAGCATTTTTCCTTGCTTGTCCCCAGTAGTGTGTGTATCCATACACACATGCCTCTAAAGATAAATGCACCCCAGTTGCTCTCTTCCTGCAGAACATTAATACAGTTTAGACATGAAATTGTTTTATTAATTTGATTAAGTCAAAGAAAAATCCAAGGATCCCATGAATAATTCTGATTCCCATCATACTCTCAAAAGTCATATGTAAAACATTGTTATACCTCTAAGGTCCCTTACAGTCTAACATACATTTAATTTTCAATAATGTTGATTTATAGTTTTATAAAGTAAAATAATATAATAAATTGCCCCTATATTTCCTGATCTCAGTCACTATAAAATAACTGCTGTAGTTTTATATTTCCAGTGTGAAATATTAAATACATAAATCACAACAAGATAATTTTTCATCTGGAGATGGAGACTGGTTCCCAAGACTGACAAATTCATTTTAGTTAAAATGAATGTTTAAAAAAAAAAAAAAAAAAAAAAAAAAAGGTCTCTACTGAGTCCCTTCCAGCTCTAAGAAAAATAAGATTTTTGCATTCCAATATCCTGCCTTGTTGGTTTCTCTCTGAAAGGTATTTGTGTTTCACAAGAATAGTTTAAAGGAATCCCAAAACTTCACAGGAGTGAAGATACATGTTTCTAAATTTTCTTTTCCCATGTTTCTTGTTCTTTGCCATTTTTTTTCTTTTAATCTTCATCCCACTCCCAAAGATAGCTTTTCCCCACAATATCCAGCTGCAGTCTCACCAGGGTGGCATTCTTATTACTTGGATATTGTAATTGTGGGGCTTTGGTTTTTTTTACATCCATAAAAATAATTGTACACTGAGAAGAACATTATGGAATAATAAGAACAATTCAAGAGAGGTGCAGAGTTCCTAATGTGCACAAGCAGATTCATTTATTGTTACATATCCTCTGTCTGAGGCAGAAGCATCATTGGGAGCAAGAAACACTATTTTGCATACTTGATTAAAAAGAGTAAATCTAATTATAAGGATTCATTACACCATTTAAATACCTTTCAGCTCTCAGACTACTTCAACTTTCAACCACAAGAAGCTTTCAGAAGGAGGGATGGTGACTGAATACTAAAGAATTTCAAGACATATGAAGGAATGGATAACACCACATTAATGACCTGGAAAGAAAAATAGAATCCACCTGAAGTTCATGATATTGGAAATCTGAGCCCATCAGTTAAGGACTCTCTCCAAGGCTTTGCTTAAAACCCAAGAAATATTACATTTTGGCAACTTTTTTGCATGGAATTTAGTGCATGGTTCTATGCACGTGACTTTTATTTTTAAGCATTCACATTTTAGCAGTCGTGTAGACAGAGATAGCACACATTGTTGATGCATCTGATGACCAGTGTGTGAAAGCCGCCAGCCTATCAATTAGTGTGCATGCTTAAATTGCTTACAATTCAGAAAACAAGGTGGCAGATGTTGAATCTCCATCTGATTTTTTGAAAGGTTGAGGGGAGGGGTCTCTCTCTCTCTTTTTTTTTTTTTTTAAAAGGTTAGTGAATTGATGCATTACCCAGAGATGCAAAGTGGAGCCTCCCCTGGCAGGCACTTGGCTCTGTAAAAAACAGGGCAGCAGCTCAAGAGGCCATTTTGCTCTCTCACTTACTTTGGCTCAGAATTTGTACATACTTATCTATGTGTTGAAGTAAAGGGATTGTAGGGGGAATAGAAGAAGTTGTTATTTATACCAGCTATGTATGCACTGATATAGTCACTTGCACCAAACTTTTTCATGTTTTCTTTCTTTACAGTGGCATTGGTTGTGTTATTGTTCTGTACTTCCTGAGCCATTGCTTTGCAGTGACATTTTAATGGCTTTACTTTTAACTGTACCCAGATTCTCAGTTCTGTGGGGTTTTTTTTTCCCCCCCAGTTGTGAACAGATCTTACAGAGAGCAGAGTTTGTATATGCAGCCTTTATGGTGATAGGGAAAGAATTATTCTCCAGTTTGAGTCTGTGGGAGGTAGAGAAGTCTTGATATCACAGAAATACCATGAGATTCCTTAATGGTAACTAACTCTCTTTGCTGACTCGGAGCCAAATCTTCATTTCGTCCTCATTGAGGCAGAATTACCAGTAACGTCAGTAGGAATTTTGCCCGAACAAGGCCTGAGTAAGAGATTCAGTATCTGACTCACTATAGTTCCAGTCAGATTGCCTATCCAGATTACTCTGGTCTGGCTAGGCAATGAAGTCTTGAGATCTTTGGGGTCTGCTCAATTTGCTTTGTAATGTGTAAATGGAGAAAAATATGCCAAAAATAGATGCTAGCTACTGACTCTGGAAAACTCATTTGAAATTCATAATGCTAGAAGCAGCCATGAACTTCCATTATTGCAGTTTTAAAATCCTGTCAGCTACCTCAAAGGAACCAATAGCATTTCAATGACTGAGTCACTCAAGGGACCAGTGCTAGTTGGGACATACAGTCAAAAACACAGCATGTAAATGCTCAAGAGCTACCATGTTTGGACCTACTTTTCCAGAAATATTTGACCTCCTTATATCCATCAGGTAACATTCCCTGATAATCCCACACCATTGACCCCACCCTACAAAGGAAGTAGACTGCTGAACTTAATTAGAACACAACCCACAGCCAGGGGTACTTCAGAGAAAGTCATTTTTGAATAAAAAGAGAATTCATCCTAGATTGTTGTCATGCACAGGGAGTAAATGTATTGGCAAAGAGTAACAGAGCTATAACAGCGTTAGCATCCCAAAACAAGTTCTGGCACTTTTACTGCTAACCTTCACTGGAACTCTGATCTCATGCATCTTTATATAAATATTTCCCAAATTAACATTTTTACTCTTACTATAAAGAGCTCAGCAAACAAAATAATTGATATATATTGCTGAGAAATAGCTATCAAATGTTGACCTCAGACCAGTTACTGTTTAATATTTTATGATTGCGTAATGAATACTATTTTTGTTTATACATATATTACACACAGGTACAGATACTGATAATAAGCAGACGTAAGAAGTATAAAATTGCAACATCTGTTCCCTCATCCAGCATTATGAACAGCCCTAAGTAGTTCTCCATCTCCTTTCCCTCCCGCCCCCCCGACTCATATCTTCTGCTGACTCTAATGGAAAGGAATAAGAGCAGAAAAGTGAAAGCAGATTCTTTTCTGCATATCTACTTAACAGCTGTTTAGGCATTAGACCATCCATACAACATGTTTTCTTTATCATTGTTATGTTTAAACTGCTTTTTTTTTTTAACATAAGAGTATTATATTGTACTTCAAAGCATTCCCTCCCCCCCCACAAAATATTCTTCTTTTTTCTTTTTCCCTCTTTACAGCTGCTGCTTCATCTATTTAAAGAGATTGGGTTTCCAACAAGACACATGATTAACATTTGAGAATTAATGTACTCCTGTCATTTAGGAAAAGCATATTAAAAGTATAATAAAACAGAAATAAAGAAAACTCAAAGAAAAACAATATTAACTGTGACTTGAACAGGGAATCTTTTTCAGTGTTACACAAATCAAAGTTAGATTCAGTCTCTCAAGCACAGAGGACTTAAAATGCTCTTAGGATGTGTTCTACAAAAAGGAAAGAGGGAAACTATAACAGAAAATTAGAAAGCCTGGAAAAGTTAGCCACATTCATATGCTGAAATGTTGAAAATGTAGTAGGGCTACAATATTTTCTTTATTATTCTATGTCTCTGTTCAAGTACTCATGGTGAGGAAGAGGGTAATGCATTGTACTAAAGAGAACAGTTGTGATAAATTAAATGTGAGGAAGGGAATGAAGATAAGAAAAATGGGCGAGGAGCATTACATTAGAAGCTATAATTAAATGCTGATCTTTTATCTGAACAAGTAAAAGTGAAAACTTGAACTGACTCCACACAACAGTTCCAGGCGGGGGGGAAGGCAGAGGAGGGAATCCAGATGGAACTACTCCAGAAGATGTAAACCTGTCCAGATGGGATGACTGCCAAAGTAGGCCATTTTGGAGCCTTAACCCTTCCAACCATAGCATTCAGAGCCTCCTGTGTTTCTTCAATAACCATATTGTATATATAGTAAAGTTAATCACAAAGCTAATCCCCCCCTTCTACACTGTCAGGGATCAAATACAACTGACATACATAACCACTATATACCAGCAGAAAAACTTCCCAAAAGTCTCTAGTTTGTGTATTTGGGTAATGCAAGTTACTCTTCAGTAACATAAAGGTACCTTATAATAAATCTTTGAGTGGATTCTGTCTGTGTGCACGGCTCATCTAGTGAATAACCTGCTATAATCACAAATCCATAACCATTTCCATCTTTGTAATTTTGACACCCCCATCACAGGTCTTGCTAGATCATTTAGGAGCATGATATGCTCTGCAGATGATTCCCAGCATTCAAGTATAGCCATATTTTTACTTCAAGAATTACTACTTATGCAATGCATTTTTATGTAGAGCTTTGACACTTTGGAAGCACAGCCAAGTACTCTGAGAATGAAGTTTAAAAAAAAAAAAAAAAAAAAAAAAAAGAGGGACCATAACTAAAGCATACAGTGAGCTTAAAATCAAGGGTCCAACCCTGTACCCTGAAATCATTCATCAGAATCCAAGGGGAGTTTTGACTCTACAAGGGCTCCAGGAAATTACTCCAAATATTCAACTATGCTCATCCAACATGGGAAATGTAGCTTTCATGAGCATCATGGAAACACATCAAATTAGCTTTTAAGGACTCTGACAAACACTAACATTCCTTAGCAAGACAGGTCAGGGCAATATAATATAAAGTCAGTTAAGGAGGAATCAGTCTCAAAAGAAAACAAAATATATTGAAAATTAATGAAATGCACAGAATAGACACACAAAAATATTTGCATCAGCATCCCAGTTTGGATTAGAGTTAAGATGGAATAGAGTTCAGAGGTAACCTGATCTAAGGCATTACTTTTCAGTATGAGTCAATATAATTTGATTGTGACAAATATCTTAATATGTTTTGGTTCTTATACATGCCCATCAGATGAGATGCTTTTGACAGAATGAGGAGCTAACATGGTAGTGTGGAAGAAAACAAGCTTTCACTCTGCGTTTGTGAGCAACAAGTAGTCAGAGACAGTTTATTCGAGCAATATTGCAAGAGAAGAAGCTGCTGCTAGGCAGATCATCAAATACAAGCAATTATGAAGCAGTTTATATACTATCCATTAGATATAATAACATTAAACAATTAGTCTCCTTCTCATTACAAACACCAATGGCTAACAGTTATTTTAGTTCCACCCAGATGCTCCTTATCTCAAGGTCCCTGCCAAAGTCAGCATTCTATCCTTATCTTCGTATGGAGGCGAGAGGCGAAGGCAGCATCTTATTACAGCTCTCGTGTTGTCAGGCCACAAACTTAGCCTGACTCTTGCTAACAAGACCAAGATGGCTGCATACAAATTCTCTTATTCCCTTTCCCCTGCCTCCACAGTAGTAAACAGGTCATAGAGGCATGGGAGTTTGAAATTAGAAGAACATGGTAGAAAGGCTGACCAATCTATTTCTACCTATCATCCCTGAGAGAACTACAGATGAAAGCCTATAGCACTAGATGACTATAAAGCAGAAACAAAAGACAGGACTATGCAGCACTATTACTATAAAGCAGAGTGATTCATTCCTCTTGTAGAATGTGTGACAACATCTTTTTCTAATCTTCCTGGCACAGCAAGAACCATTTTGCTCACCAAGGGTGGGTGAAGTTCCACAGTGATGCTCAAACTACGTTGACATGCCCAGATCCTTAATGAATTGGAGCACTTCAGGCACTTAAAAGGTAGTTCTAAAAGGCTGTGAAGGTTTTAAAATAGCAAATGAGCCTCATACAGGTCTAACCCACATAATGAGTCATAATGAATCACTTAGCTACAACTAAACTTCACAGATAAAACAGTGTTTTGGAAACTTCGGATGGAGGGAACTACAAAAGGATAAACATCAGCTGTTGCATATAAGAAACTCATTAGAAAACTTACCATAAGTCCTCACTTCAAATCTCCAGGCTCTTCTGATAGTAAATAAGGACTTTTCACTTTACTGGGGTTTTTTTCCCATTCTCTCTTCACTTTAACTTCAAAGGTAAAGGTACTATGACATTATACAAAAGAGTTTCTTTTCTCAAGCATCCTGCAGCAGGTATTTCCACATGCAGCCCATTGAATTTCACACTCTGAAATCACATTACTGACCTTCTCTGGAGTTTGTTTCTCCCAGTACTCTTGATCAATGCTCACTGCACTCCAGTGTCTGCTTTTCTGTGTTTCTTTTGCCTGAGTCTCTTCTCAGTCACACACGTATAAACTGTAAATAATAATTGAGTTGAAGTCAATGGACTTACTCTATTACCCAGGAAGGTCACAGGGTAGGCAGTGGGCCCAGTCACCAGGAGAGACAATTGCAGGGGAAGGTACCGTAAGACAGCTGGTGGGCTTAGGTAAGGCAGCAAGGGCAAGTTATGGGGAGTGGAGAAACAAAACAAGGCCAGGTTGCTGCAAGGAACAATTAACAGACAATGACATGTTATCCTAACAAGGCCAGATTAGCAGCAGCATGTTTATATATAGTCACCAGCCAATCAGGGTCAAGATCAGGTGGCCAATCAGGAAGTGGGTCACAGAACTCTGGAAGTTGCCCCCTCCCAAATCTGTAAATTTGTTAGCACTCTTGTGTGTTAGTGTGGTACTGCAACCAAGTCTGCCTCATGAAAACCCTGTGGGCCTGTGTTTGAGATTAGTGTTCTAAGAGTTACTTGGCACAGAACAGGTATGAGTGAAGCATTTCCTGTAAACATGAATTCATCCTTCTCTTGCAGTCCCACATCCAATGACCAGTTAGAAAACTGTAAAGGAGCAAGTCAATGGATTTTAAAATCTTTTTCCTAAATATGAAAGATACCCAGATTCTTATTCATATTCATATAAGAATGGCTTTCCCTAGCTTGCAGGAGTGTAAAGGAGTCATAAAGTGAATGTAAATGACAGGTACAACCACTTTGCAATGCTAATATGGTGTAAAGGGGCTGTAATGTAATTAGGAATCAGGCCCAAGATGTTTCAATAATCTTGTACAATCCAGCTAAATACATATCTGCAAAAAGTAAGATTCAATTAAAAGTGAAACTGACCTAAGAAGAAGATAAGGAACCACTTAAAGCCAATATAAAAATGGAAACTAAAATAAATCAACTTGCCTACCTTAAAAGGTAGAGGGCTCACAGTCCATAAAGGAGAAAGAGCCAAACTACTGCCATCCTCCCTTTAGCAAATAAAGGAGGACATATGTGAGGAATCCTCCCTTCCATTTCTACAGTGCACCAAGAGCAGGATTCCAGCTCTTAAAAAATACATTAATCATATTTTGTTCTTTGTACAGGAAAAAAATCACTATATGGAAGATAAATATAACTGAGAAAAACACCTACCTTTGGGATCTGATTTCATGCTTAAAGATATAAAAGCTTTTTTATTTCTTGATTAAATATAACCACCCTTTTGCCATAAAAAAAGCTTCTAAATTCCTAAATGTATGTAAGTGGGAAACATGTTGTAGATCTGTATTCCACATGGTAGTGAGAAATAAATCAAAGAGAGACCTCCATTACATCCCCTAACTCTTGATACCCCACGGATATGAAGAACACATACGAACAGCTCACAGCCTCAGTCTTTTCTATAGCTATCACTTCAGCCACTCTAGAAATTTATAGCTCCTGTGGTCAGCCTTGCTGTCCTGGCCAAATTCTAAGCTGGGTTATTAGATCTCTCATATGTTGAAAGGCCTGTGTCCTAGTTTCAATTGACTATGATTTATACTCTTCACTTCCTGTCTCAAACTATTTTGTTGTGTTAGTGTGCACAGTTAAGCAATTGACACCTCAAGGTAGCTGAACTTCAAGCAGTGAGTGAAGTGATTCATGTATATTATGTCAGTAAAAAGACTTTGGGTTTCTACAGGATAAAAGACACTTATAAATGCAAGTCATCATTATCATCAATAAACTAGATGTTGGAGACACAATAGCTGAATTCAGAGGCATGAATATTTTTGTGGTTCATTTCTAGCTAAAAATATGGGAGCGGTATGTCACAGAGCTCATGAAATTCTTTTAACTGATGTTAATAACAGTCATTATGTTAAAAAATTAAACTTCTCCTGGTGACAGAGATGAACTGGGAAGAAACAAAGAAAGAGAGGTAACTAGTGCAGCACCCCTGTGCCCTTCCAGAATTGCTGCTCATCATTCTTTCTTTCTTCAGTTAGCTTGCTCCTTTTGTGAAAAAGGTACCACCGTCTAATGAAACAATTAAGGCCTGACAGTTTAAATATGCTATTCTGTTCTTTTCAAGCATAAGTGCCAGCCATCAAGACAAACTATACCCAGTGCTTCACTATCAGCAGAGTCATTGTTATCCCAGATAGAGTGCCCTAAAAATAAAAAGCCATTCAGTATGTGTAGCTTCATCAAGTCAGGTCATGTCAGCCCCGCAAGGCAGATTGAACTGCACTAATTTTATTATGCTATTTTTAAACATGGCCTCCTTAGATCTGTAGTTTTGTCCTACATAACAATACAAAATCAGCAGTCAGATTTTAATACTAATCACCCCAACTCCTTAATACCCCACCCAGTCTGTATGAATATAAGAATAGCCATACTAAGTCAGATTAATGGGGTATCTAGTACAGGATCCTCTTTCTGATAGTAGGCAATGCCAGGTGCTCCAGCAGGAATGAACAGAACAGGGGAATTTAAAGTGATCTATCCCTGACCTTCATGTCTCAGCTTTCTGGCAATTAGAGGTTTAGGAACACCAGAGCATGGGGATTTATCCCCGACCATCATGGGCAATAGCCACTGGTGACCCCCTGCCTTCCATGAAATGATCTATTTCATTTTTGAACCCATTTATAATTTTGGCCTTCGCAACATACTATGGTGACGACTTCTACAGGTTTACTATGCATTGTGTGAAGAAATACTATCTTTTGTTTGTTTTAAACCAGCCACTTTCGTTGTGTTATGTGTAGGAGGAAATAACACATCTTTGTTCTCTTTATCCACACCATTCATGATTTTGTAGATTTCTATCATCCCACCTGCCTCCTTACTCAACTCTTTTCTAGACTGAACAGTCCCAGTCTTTTAATTTCTCCTCTTATGGAAGCTGTTCCACATGCCTAATCGTTTTTATAGCCCTTCCCTGTATTTTTTTCCAGTTCTAATATATCTTTAATGAGATGGGGCACCAGAACTGCAGGCAGTGTTCAAGGTGTGGGCATACCATGGATTAATATAGTGGCATTATGATATTTTTGCCTTATTATCTATCCTGTTCCCAACATTTTTACTTCCGCTGCATGCTGAGTGAAGGCTTATTTAAAATTAGCTCCCCTCCAGTCGTCTTCTATAGAGGCTGATTTAAGTGCTGGGTTACATATCACAGTTAGTTATTGTGCAATTTCATATTTGATTTCCTTCTGAACTCTTAGTGAATATCATCTGGTACTGGTGACTTATTACTGTCTAATTTACTGATTTGTTCCTAAACTTCCTCTATTGACACCTTAATCTGAGACACTTCCTTCATATTTATCACCTAAAAAGAATGGCTAAGGTGTGGTTTTCTTTACTTTTTTTTTTTTTTTTTGTAATGAAGAGCAATGCAAAATACTCATTTAGCTTCTCTGCAATGGCCTTCTCTTCCTTGAATGCTTTGTTAGCACTTCCTTTCCAGTGACCTCACTGACTGGTTGGTAGATTGACTGCTTCTGATGTACTTTTAAAAATGCTGTCATTTTGGTGTCCTTAGTTCAGTGCTGGATTTACATACAAGCTAAGTAAGCTACAGTTCAGGGCCTCAATTATGAGGGGCCTCTAAATACAAAAAACATTATGACATTTCATTTGCTGGTAATGTTATGGAGTCTGTTAAACTTGACATAGCTTAGGGCCTTAGCATGTCTTAATCCAGCCCTGCCTTAGCTCGTTGCCTTTCAAATTCTGTCTGAGTCTGCCTTATTATACTTTTATACTTGTCTGGCCAGTGTTTATTCTCCTTTCTATTTTTGTCAGTAAGACCTTCTCTTCCAGTTTTTAAAGGGTGCCTTTTGCCCCAATCATTTCTTTTACTCTGCTATTTAGCAACATTTTGCTAACATTTTTTGTCCTCTGGGTTTTTATTTTTTATTGGGGGTATACCTTTAGTTTGAGGCACTATGATAGTGTTTTTAAATAACGTCCATGCAGTTTATAGGCACTTCACCCATGAATGTTTATTTTAATTTCTGTTTAACTACAGGTTGAGCCTCTCTAGTTTGCACCTTTGGGACTTGATCAGTACTGAACCAGAGAATTTGCCAAACCATGGAAGGTCAATATTGTCTAGCAGCATTACTAACACTTTCACTATTTACTGGTCTCTTAGAAGACATTTAAGGGTAAATTAGAGCTAAACAACAGCACAGAACTCTGAGAGCCAGGAGTGGTGACTGTAAACAAACTTTATGGGACCATGGGAAACTTGGTCACAACCATGATAAATGGACATAGGGCTAACCAAAATCATGCTGGACCACAGATGTTGCCAAACCAGAGAGTGACGGACAAGAGAGTTTCAAACTATAGTTTCTTTGCTTTTGTGTGTTTTCTCTTTTTGACATTAAATGTTACTGTAGTTGGTTTCTTTGGCATTTTCCTCCTACTCAAGTGTTAAAAGCAATTACATTGTTGTAGCTATTATTGAGCAATTCAACTATATTCAATTCTTGGACCAGAGCCTCTGCTCCACTTAGAATTAAATCAAGGATTGCCTCCCCATTGTGGATTCGACAACAGGTTACTCCAAGAAGCAATCATTTATGGAGCCTGGAAATTTTATTTGTACAACCCTGCCAACCTAGACAATATGAAGACAGCTGAAATCCACCCTTATTGTTACCAGTTCTACCTTTGTAGCCTCTTTAAGCTCTGCGAGCATTTCACAATCACCATCACCATGCTGGTCAGGTAGTCAGTATGATTATTCTACTGCTTGCTGCTCAAGCATAACATTTCTATCCATATGGCACCTTATAGACTAACAGAAGTGTTGAAGCATAAGCTTTCCTGGGCAAAGACCCACTTCGTCAGATGCATGATGCAGATGTTCCTCAAAGATACCAAGATAACATGAGAATTTACGTTTCCTATCTGAGAGACCTGCTAGAGTGACTCCTTGCCATTAGTGTAACTGAAGTAATTCTGGATGAAAATCCTCTCATTGACCCTCTGTTCAAAAGCTTGTAAAATTCAATTCAGTTTTTGGAATTGAATGATGCATGATGCATCTGACGAAGTGGGTCTTTGCCCACGAAAGCTTATGCTTCAACACTTCTGTTGATCTATAAGGTGCCACAGGACTCCTCGCCGCCGCTATTTCTATCCATAGATATTCTATGGTGATTTTTACTATATTTGACTCTGTGCTTTCTTTCACATAGTGCCAGCTATAATAATGGTGTGGTCACACCTGGCTTGATGTCACCTCTTGTGCACTGCTTATAGGTCACAAGATCAAATCAGAATTAGTATCTATAAGATTAGTGTTAACGTTTCTAGAACTTCATGCAATATTTCAGAAGGCACCTCCAAAAACTGAATTGAATTTTACAAGCTTTTGAACAGAGGGTTAATGGGAGGATTTTCATTCAGAATTACTTCAGTTACATTAATGGCAAGGAGTCACTCTAGCAGGTCTCTCAGATAGGAAATGTAAATTCTCGTGTTATCTTGGTATCTTTGAGGAATTTTGACTGTAAGCACTACATCACTGCATCCCAGTTCTAAGGTCATCAATATTGCTCAGAGAAATTAAAATGCTAGGCAGAAAACACACCATATATGTGAGCTGAGTCATTTACAGTCTCCTTCACTGGTGTAAACAAGGGTAGTTCCAGTGGCTTTAGCTGAGGTTCAGTGATTTACACCAGCAAATGTCTTTAAGTTTGCATGCTAATATGTGCATCTGTTCTGACCAGGTTTTAACTTACATTCTTTGGGTAGAGACTAAATGTAGAAGTTCCTAAAGGATATAACATCCAAGCCAATTGACAAGAGAGTTGAAGCAACTTCACTCAGATGAAAGCTGCAGCTTGAAAATGTTTCTGCATGTGAGACACAGTTATTAAAGAAATAAGATGCTGGTCAGTACTTGGCGTGGAGTTGTGAAGAAATTACACAACATGCGCTAAAGACAATCAAAGAAGGGGACTAGGTTTGTTTTCACTAGCGTGGATGAAAAAGCTTCTTGGCCAGTAATTTTTTATGTCTAAACTTATGTTTTCATTTCCTCATTCGATTATTCTAACAATAGATTGACGTGGTGAGTTTCTTGAGCATTTTGGTGTGAAGCAAAACTGCTTAGCAGTTCTCATAGCAGCTTTCAACATCTTGCAATAACAAGCCCTAAGATGGTCTTACTTTCCCCATGTGATCCTGTGTGCTAAGATTAGAATCTTCTGAGCAGGCTTTGCAGAGCATGGTGACATCACTGAGGATGCTGGCTTCTAAAGGGGATTTGGAGATGGTTTTGTTATAGTCTTATTATATTTGGTTATGTTGTCCTCAGCTGGACTTTTTCTAGAATGGAAAGTTTTGGCCCCTGTTGTGATCTTGGTCCACTATTTTTATTGTAAATTACCAGCTGTAGTTATTACTTAATATAATCTTTCCTCTACACCCTGCAGAATCAGGACAGAGACACCTACCTCAGATATAGGACATTATCTCTGTCCATGGTTGATAATGCCTGTCTTAATAAAAACACAATACCATACCTGTCTTTCTATAGATGATGATAATTATGATGATGTGAAGTAGGGAGATACCGTTGGTTTCCTAGTGGTATGATTCACTCAAACACTTTCTGCTGCAATAAAACTAATAGGACAGTTCCAGGTACTATAAAATCAAGCTGTCAACCAAGGAGGACATGAAATATCAATGTCAATAAGACAAATAAATCCTGAAATGCTATTCTGCTCAGAAACCATATTGGACTCATACTTGCCAAAAACTCTCTATTCCAATTATCTAGCACCATTTTTTTTCTGTTTCCTGACTGTTCCCATTCTACCCACTTACAAATCAAGGCAATGATGAATGAGAGATCACTAGAGAGACCTCACTTGGCTATGAGATATAGTCCAAAGACTTTCCTTTTTATTAGCTAGTACAACTACATATGTAGGAAGAAACCCCAGTGCATGTTGGAACAATCTGCCATTTTAACAGACGTATTATTAAAAATTCTCCCTCAAACTCCACTTTTCCAAAGTACATGTATACAATAAAGGGAACACTATGAACTTTGTGAGTATTATCTCTCCTTAAAGACATCATCCAAATAGCCAGCAATTTAGCACAGAAGAACATTATGTCACTGACATGGTAGTCATTCATTGTTGTTGAACATATGTAAAAATCTGTGTTAATGATGAGCATACAGGATCAATGAATGCTTGGCACCAACTGATCCAGTTAAAACTTGTTTAAACCTTGCTCAGCAGGGGGGCTAGTAGGAATGCATGCTTCTGTTGATGGCAGTGATAAGATGAGACCACTCCATCAGATTGTTTATGCAATGTGAAGCCTCCACAGCATCTGATAATTTTGTTTAGGCAATCTTCAATCCAGCACAGTCTCAGCCAATGTAAGATTCAAACCTGTTGCTAAGTAGCAATTCCACTGTAAGGCAAAGATGTATCTGGGCCATTAGAGCTTAAAGCACTGAAAAAATACAATGTGCAATAAAATGACCTTTTATCTAGTTTGCTCCATTGGTGCAATCTCCTAATACAGTGATTTTCAGGCATGGTTGCTGACTATTTTTGCTGGATATCACCATTTGCTTTCTAGTTCTTTTTGACACATATGGAAATGTCAAAAAGCATTGTGTTGTTTCAACGGATCTCCTGTTGGTCTTAGCTCAAAATGTAATACGTGTGCATAGTTCATTCCTATCTGTCATTTCAAATGGTTTTGCTTTGTTAAGTGGGGAAAACAAGAGCAGTGATAAGAGAATTTATCGGGGCTAGAATTTAACGGGGCTAGAATTATCATATCATACAGTGTTCTAAGCATATAACATTACAATGTCTATTCATCTAGCATGCGCTTCTGGAACAAATAATATATGACTTAGACACAATTTTCATACAAATCACACACCCCAGTAAAAAACAAGCTTGATTGTTACAAAATGGCTATAAATCCAACCAGTGAATTATAACAATAAAATATATTATGCAAATTATAGCTAATTTTAAAATAGCCCAAGTTGACTGCTTACAGTGCAGGAGAAGTATTATAGCATTATTCAAATTGTCTGCTTATTTTTTATCCCCTCAAAAAAATCCCATGTCTTGTGACTTTTTAGGCTTAGAAAGCACTGAAAAAGGATTTGCAGTACCACATTCAAAAAATGGGCAGATCTGTGAAGGATTGTGTGTTAGAAAATTTAGCTAATTAGCATGTCTTATGTGCCCTAGCTGGCAAGACAGAAAAAGGTTCCCTTCATACACAGAGAGTTTCTGGTTTGTTTACCATGTTAGAAGGAAAAATTTACAAAGATGCAGTTTGGCAGAATATTTTTAAAAGATTTGTTTTAAGATGAGTGTTTCTGGAGTGCGAGGCATCACAAGTAGTTTTCGCCTCCCAGCTGTGTTCCGCAGTAGATGGAACTGGCAAAGGCTACATGTGATGTGACAGCACAGAATTAAGTTTGAAACAACACTTAAAGAAAAGGTTTGAAGAAGAAAATAAGGTCTCTATCCATCTGATAGAAATCACATTGGATAAATATTTTTAGTGAGAGGTCAAAGACTTCTACTTAAAAAAAAACCCCTAAACCCAAAACATTTGGACTGGCAAGAGAAAGTGCCTGGAAGCCATTTAAAGAGAACATTCTACTTTCCACTGACTTTTCTTGCTGAGTCTGTCCTCCACACTGTGCAACATATTCTTATAAGGAGAGTTGTCAGAGCTGGGGGAATAATCTGTCTGCCAGGAAAAAAAGTTTCATTTCCTCCTAACCCCACAGTTCCTCCCCCCTTTGAAAAAAAAGCTAGCCAAGTTTGAGAGCCAAGAGAGTGTTAAATTATAATAAATAGCGTGTTTCAAAGGAGAAGATGATGGGATGGGGGAGAAGAACAAAGACACTGAAATTATATATTAAAACCCCTTTGAAAAACAACCAAAAGTAATTCAGTCTCTGAAAGCTGATATCCATTACTCACTGGGGTCTTATCTGCCCTCTTGCTCTGTGTGTGGGGGGGGGGAGGGGTGTCAGCTAGGGTGTATTCGAGAAAGGAATGGGTCATTGAAAGAAAGCTGTGCCAGCTCAGTAGCATGAACACACACACACACACACACACCCCACCCCCCACCCCACCCCCGGGAGGTCAGGAGTTTGGGTTAATTTGTGGCCTTGAGCAAGGCTGGGGTTGGCATGGCCCTGGGTAGTAGAGTAGTATTCACTTATGCTCCACGCCTATATCGCCCTCAGAGAGAGGTTTTATGATGGTTCAGGATAATTGATAAATGCAAGATCCAGCCAGCCAAGGGGTAGCAGGGCCAGCGTGGCATTGCGGGACTGGAGATTCTTCTGCCTCTGGAGACAAACAGCCTGGGAGGTTGCCTCTCCCACTTCTCAGCAGACCTCCTTTCCCCCTTGGGAAGTCAGAAACTCAATAAGCATCACAGAATCTTTGGAGCCCTCCGAGCTCATCCTGCAGGCATTTTCATGGGCAAGTACAATATGACCTCTGAGATTGGGCATGAATGCAGCCTTCATTTAAAATAACTGTAAGAAACACTTCAGGCCTAATAAAGCAGGGCCTAATAGGGATATGTCTACACAGTGAAGAAAATCCTTAAGCTGGTCCGTGCCAGCTGACTTGGGCTCGAGCTACGTGGCTCTTTCACTGCTATGAAGGTTCCCGGGACTCAGGCTGGAGTCCAAGCTCTGGACCATCCCACGCGGCCAAGTCCTAGCGGTCAGGCTGCAGCCTAAGCCTTGAAAGTCTTCACAAAAATGAAATAGACCCTGCAAACCCTAGTCAGCTGGCACAGGCCAGCTGTGGAGTTTACTTTGCTTACAATATTCCCTGTAAGCTGAGCATTAGGGTGGTGTCACGTTATTGGATTTTAAAAATCACTGATGCATCCATGGAGAGGGGGGGTGTTTGCCCCCAAAGTCTGTACAAAGGGGGCCATGTGAGGTGTCAAATGAAAGCTTATGTTCGACTGATTCTGTATATGCTATTCATGTACTGGTATGATATCTGTATGTGGAGTTATGAATATGTCCTCTGAGCTTATGCTGGAAGATTCTCTGTCTGAGACAGAGCAATGGGAAAAGAATGTTCAGCCAGTGACTATGGTAATTAGCAAGGCTCCAGGGACAATGGCCCTCTACGTGCCAAATACACACTTGAGGAATGTGTATGGGACATGCAAACCAGCCAGTATCTGATGACCGCTGACATGGGACACAGGGATAGGTCACTGGGCCATGTGACCTGCTCTGGCCAGGAAGATGCCAGGCGAGGTATATAAATGCCATGAGGCAAACTCCGTCTTCTCTGCAATTCTGCTCTTGATCCCAGATGCAGCCTTGCGAGGAACAGCGAGCCGGGAAGACTCATGGACACATCCTGACATAGGACGTACACCAGAGACTTTTAAGATAGCAGTTTGTAACATCTCTGCTGAAAGCCTGCATCGAGAACTGGGAGATTCGATGCATTTAATGTATTTTCCTTAACAACCTTACTCTCATGCTTCTCTTTCTTTGATTAATAAACCTTTAGATTTTAGATTCTAAAGGATTGGCTCAGCGTCCTCTTGTGGGTAAGAGCCAAAGTGTAAATTGACCGGGGATTTGTGGCTGGTTCTTTGGGACCAGAAAGACCCGTTCAGGGTAGGTGAGATTGGGTTCTATAATCCCTCACCTGTGTGTTAGGCCCGGGGTTGATTGGGGCACAGGGAGAGCTGGAGCATCTGAGGGGTTTTGCTCGGTGTGACTGGTTTGTGACCTGTTTGGGAAAGTCTCCGGTCAGGGGCTGTAAGAAGCCCTGAGTTTGAGCAATTTGCCCTGAGCGGACGCCCTGAGCGGTGCCCAGACCTGGCTCGGTCCGTCACAGGTGGCCACCCAGAAGAGATTTAAAGCCACCCAGCTAATTAGCAAAGTGCCCACAACCTCCCACAGCCAGCACCATGGCTACGTTTACACTGCAGGCTTTTTGCGCAAGAACTGTTTTGCGGAAGAGTTCTTGTGTAAAAGGTCTTGCGCAAGAGCGCGTCCACACTGCCATGTGCTTTTGCGCAAGAGATGTGCTTTTGCACAACACCGTCCATGGCAGTGTGGACGCTCTCTTGCGCAAGAAAGCTCTGATGGCCATTTTAGCCATAGGGGTTTCTTGTGCAAGAAACCCCTGTTGCCGATCCACACTGCCTTCTTGTACAAGAGCTCTTGCGGAAGAGGGCTTATTCCTCGTGGGGAGAGGAATAACTCTTGTGCAAGAAGCCCTCTATTCCGATGCTTTACTGTAAAATTTATTTGCACAAGAACGTGTGTGCAGTGTAGACGCTCCACAAGTTTTTGCGCAAGAACAGTTGTTCTTGCACAAAAAGCCTGCAGTGTAGACGTAACCCATGTGTTTCCACTGCTGATACATGCCTGCACATACCTTGGTGCACATAACAAAATGTATTCTGCATGGGGATGGAAAAAATTAGAGGGAACATTGGTGTGGACATATCCATAGAATCTGCCCAGAAATTAGCAACTGAGAATAGACAGAACATAGAGAAGCAAAAAGTAAGAAAGTCAAGCAGCAGTCTATGAGCAGTATCCAATGAATTTGGTGCAGTATAATTATCTGGAGAAGGGTAACTAGTGGTGCCACACAGGGGTCCATACTGGGACCAATCCTATTCCACATGTTCATAAATGGTCTGACGAAAGGGGTAAACAGTAAGGTCGCAAAATTTGCAGATGTTAATAAATTGCTCAAGATAGCAAAGCAGACTGGGAACAGCTTCAAATGGATCTCACAAAACTAGGTAACTGGGCAACAAAATGGCAAATGGATTTTAATGTTGATAAATGCAAAGTAATGCACATCCCAACTATATATATGAAATGATGGGAACTAAAATAGCTGTTAACAATCGAGAGAGATGTTGACATCATTGTGGATAGTTCTCTGAAAACATACACTCAATGTGCAGCAGCAGTTAAAAAAGCAAATAGAATGTTAGGAGTAATTAAAAAAGGGATTAGAGAATAAGACAGATAATATCTTATTTGCTCTATATACATCCATGGTACATGCACTTCTTGAATACTAAGATATCTTAGCATTGGAAAAAGTTCAGAAAAGAGCAACAAAAATGATTAGGGATTTGAAATGGCTGCCATATGAAGAGAGATTAAAAAGACTGTGACTTTTCAGCTTAGAAAAGAGGAGGCTAATGGGAGATATGATAGAGATCTACAAAAGCCTGACTGGTGTGGAGAAAGTATATAAGGAAAAGTTATTTACTTGTTCCCATAACATAAGAACTAGCAGTCACCAAATGAAATTAATAGGTAGCAGGTTTAAAACAAAACAATAAAAGGAAGTTTTTCTTCACACAACAAACAGTAAACCTGTGGAACTCCTTGCCAGAGGATATTGTGAAGACCAGGACTTTAACAGGGTTCAAAAAAGAACTAGATAAATTCATGGAGAATAGGTCCATCAATGCTTATTAGCCAGAATGGTAGGAATAGTTCCCCTAGCATCTGTTTGTCAGAGACTGGGCATGGATGACAGAGGAGGGATCATTTGTTGATTACATGTTCTGTTCATTCCCTCTGGGGCATCTGGCATTGGCCAGCGTCAAAAGACAGGATACTAAGCTAGATGGACCTTTGGTCTGGCCGTTCTTATGTTCTTATCTATTTAGAATATTCTTCGTCACTAATGAGCTGGCATACATGAAAGCTTTTTAACTGCAAATTTGTAACTGATGACAGTCATGGTTACCTTAACCTGTTACATATGACGTGGTGCATGATTCAGTTTGTGGCCACACAGCAGTTTTTCTGCCAAGTGTGTTTGTGCATCCACATAGCAACCTGCTTAAACATTTCCCTAGCAATGCATGCCTTCTAGGCACTCACCACATATTATTATAGTACCCCAGTGGCACTGATCTCCTCCTCTCAGTGGAAAGACATTCATTCTCTTGCAGCATTTGACTCGCTGTTGACCATGAGATACCGTTGTCTAACCTCAAAGAGTGGTGGGGATCCAGTGTAATGCATGGAAATTGTTTGAGTCCTTTTTGAAGAGATGCACCCAAAATATAGCTTTAGGAAACTTCAGCACCATCCCCTTCACTTGCCCCACAAGGAGAGGTGCTCTCTCTAGTCCTTTTCAAACTCTATATGCACCGCTAACCAAATAGGTCAGACAAAAGGGAGTCCAGTGCCAGCTTTATGCAGATGAGTCCCAGCTCTGCCTATCCTTCACTACATATGACCACACTGCTACCATCAAGCTGGCCAAGTGCTTAGGTGTGATCAGTATATGGATGAAGAACTAGCTCAAGATGAACCTGCTCAAAAGAGAGCTGATGCAGATAGGTGGACAAAAGCCTTTTGAAGCGTTCACTGTTGCGCTGTAACTTCTTTTAGTTGAAGATACACATCCATAACTGGTCAATTCAGTCCATAGTACTCCTGGATTCCTCCCTGGTGCTAAGTACTAAGCATCTGTGTTTAGCCACAAGATAATACGCCCAGTGCCTGGAGCCCTTTAAATCACTGCTGTGCACTCCGGGCAGCTCTGAGAGTTGCCTCAGGGCCCTGGGTGGTGCTGAGGGATGGCTGCTCCTGCCCCACACCTGCTGCCCACGGACTCACCCCTTCCAGGAATGCAGCGCTCCCCAATCTCCTTGCCCAGGGGCCTGGTGAGACTGTCAGCTCCTCTGTGCCTTGGCATTAACCTTCAGCAGTTAGGAAACTTCTAGTTTTGAAATCTGCGGCGCAGAGCATCTCTTCAGCAACACAGGCTGTCATGAGTACATCAAACATCCTTTCTCTACAGTGTCTTCCCATATCAAGTTTAAGATTTCAGTCCTCAGCCCTGAGCCCAAGGTATCTAAAAGACCATGTACTCAGGTACCTAGGCATCTAGTGCTCCAGAATGAAGACCACAGCTGCCCACTCTTCTCTTAAGGCACAAAGGAACTCATTACAATAAAGTTAATCTGAGCCATAGATTCCCCTGAGACTGTGGAATGAACCATCACAACCCTCATAACATTCCACACCATGTGCAAGGCACATTTCTTGCCTACAGAAAGATATAGCAACAAACCCCCAAAATAATATTAAACCCTTCTCAAATAAGACGGTTTCTCAGCTACTCCACTGCACATTCTCCACGCCCTGGGGAAACTATGAGAAAATAACACCAGCCAGTTATTAGTCACATTGTTTAATGCATGGCTGGAAGGTGCTCAGAAATGATGGTGATGAGTGCTGTATGAGAACCTGTGTCGAATACAATAGAATGGAAATATTTTAAGGGCTACTTTGTCTGGGACCTTAGTTATGTTCAAAGTACATTCAACCACACTGCAGGAAGCATAATAAAGTGAGGAAATAGAACTCCCAAAGAGGCAATAAAAGAGTACTAAGAGAAACCAAAATACTTTTCTTAATTGTACTACAGCTTTGCTCATGGCTTCTGCTCCAAATCCACCAAACAGCCCTACAGCCTATATCTAATCTATCTGCATAGGATTTTATGCCACACTTGTCATACTAGTATTTGAACTGCTGTGTGAAAATGACCAAGAGGTGGACAAATTTTACAGCCATATATCGATAGAGTAGCTATATGGCACAGTGGCATTTGACTATGTTTGTTAACAACATGGTCAGTTGGAGCCGGACTAAAAGCATAACTCATACCATAAAACTAAGTTGTGTAATTCATAACAGAATTGCAATGCACTTTAGGTTTTATTTCTAGGTCTGAGACATCACCTTTGTCATCACAGGGGTTCGCAAACTGTGGGGAGATCATGACTCCTTAGGATGCCACAGGATTATAACAGGGGAAGACAGATGTGAGCTGTCAGCCTTCACACCCAAATCCTGCTTCACCTTCAGCATTTATACATGATATACATAAGATTCGGGCATCTGTCTGTGTGTGTCTGAGAGTCCATTTATTCAAGAACTCCTCCTAAACAGTAACAACTAGGACCACCACATTCAGTATGCAACTTTCTCGTCTCAGAGCTCTTTAAAACAAGGCCAGGATCTGGTTATGCCAGGACAATGGAAGTGCTGGGAAAGGGACTGTTCTTTGTACCATGGAAAAGTAGGGGCTGGTCTGTTTGGCGGGACGTGATACTGAGAGTGACCACTGGGGGGAAATGACTGCAGGGGGGAGCTATCATGCAGAATGTCCACCGAGGGCAACCATAACACCAAAGGAATGGCCAGCAGATCTGGAGCTCCACCATCTTGCCTGCCAGCACACGGGATAAGTAGCTTCTTTGCCCCAAACCTTTTGCCCTTGGCCACAGTGCTGGAGGAGGGAGGAGAGAAAAGGCCTCTGGTGGCTGGGAGGGGGCTAGGGGAGAGGAAAAGCCCCAGTGGGGGCTCCAGTGGGGAGAGAAAAGACGTGTGCTGGATGGGACCCTCCTGAGCCCATCTTCACCACCACCCCCATTGTCAGCCTCCTTCACTTCCCCCCTCCCACATCCCCTAAGGCTCTGCCCTGGCTCTTGCACACACACACCCTACTGCCAGTTCCCTGCCCTGAGGGATCCTGGCATTGCCGGGTAAGTTTTCTAGCATTAAATATAGAAAAGGAGGTTTTAATTTGTAACGGGGGGGAGCTGGCACTCAAAGGCTTGCTGTGTAAAGGGGGTTACCAATACAAACATTTGAGAACCAGTGTCTTTTCATATTGACTGGGGGGGGGGGGGGGGGGGGGGATACATGTGTTATTGGTTACCCTGAGTGTAGATGCACCACCATGATTTCCAAGCATCCCATAGTTCACTAGATACATGCCACAAATAGCCTTGGCTAGATCAATTGTGCTGATATGGAGAACTCCCAAACGTTGTATATTAATGGCTTTGGGGTTACTTTTTCCACCCAGTGGAAGCTGCCTGTGCAATGGAATGACAGCATCATTAACTTGTTTTCACCTTTGGCTAGTTTCTTCTAATTGCTATCATGCCCTTCTGATCTTCAGTGCGAATGGCTTTGTTTTCCTCTTGGCCATGGAGACCAACCCTTTTGTTTGTTTGTTTTTACTTCTTTGCAAGACCAAGTATATCATCTCTTCTGCTAGCATCAACTCTGCCTTAACTGCAGCGTTAGCATTTGGGATAGATATACTGCAGCCAAAATCTGAGCTGCATCTATCACTGTTGCTACAGCTTCACATGGCCATAGTATATGCTTTAGTTCTTATCTCCATAGCAGCAACTCTGAGGTCTTCACACTTTATGAAGATGAGAAAAGGGTGGTAGAGTTTCATACTGCAACTAGTTTTCTATAGCAAAGGCAGTTGACTGTCGGTATTACCCTTCGCAAAAGTGTTTTGCTGTTCTTCAGTGTTCATAAACTAGACAGCTTTCCCTGTGGTCCTTAGACATTCCCATGCCTTTCTAACTGAGCTTTCCTTGGGCTCCTGATGCCTGGACAGTTTGGGAGCGCAGGATCTAAGCCTGCAGTATGCCTATTAACTCATCATGTCGGAGATTCAAACCAGGTAGCCTTTAATAGTGGGTAGGGGAGACAACTTTTCACCAAACTACAGAAAAAGAAAATATCTGCAAAATCACAGTAACAAGGCTGTTTTAGGAGCCTGAGAGAGAATTCAAGGGCATTCCTGCATATGGCACTTATACAACATAGACAGAGTTTGCCATGCTGTACGGGTACTATATGCTTTGTAAGAAAACATAGCTGTGACAGCTCACTACCAGCCACATTTGTTTTATGCACCCAGTTTGCTACCTGTTTAAAAAATGATGGAACCATTTGCATTTAAGCAATCCAAGATTTTTTGCTCCCCTTAACTGGTGTCAGGTGTGTTACAAAATAAAATTCCATGTGGCTCAGGGACCGTGTTTCTTCATTTTAATCCTGGGCTCCAAATCAAAAGTCTCTCCTTTTTTATTGCCCTGACTGCTACCTGTATACATTAAAAGCTCTTTTTTTTAGAAGATACCCTGCCACATCCTTTTTCAATTCACTTCACGTTCACTGTTTTGTTTTTACACTTTCTTCCCTGTTTTTTTAAGGGGCGGGAGGGTGGAATGATCTCACAACATAACAAACTTGCCCTCGATCTTTTTGCCTTGCCTGCATTTTGTCCACAAGCCTCTCCACTCTGTTATAAAAAGTAATCTCTTTATCTGCAGCTCTTCTAGCACTTGCTTTGCTAGAGAAGCTGCTCTCAGAGTCAGGGGTGCAATTTCAGGCCCACTCTTCATCGCATGCCTAACGAGCTATGTCAGGCAGGCTCATAATGAAAGCAGGACTGAATGTCAGCTTAGAAGGAGATTTGACCAAAAGGTGAAAATTCAGGCAAACAGTTTGTCACATTTCCAAGTAGATTTATGAACTGGATCAATCACTAATAAATTGAGAAATAATGGTCTCAGTTCATCCCTAGTATTCCCCCATTGTCTACAAGAGAATTAACCAGGGATGAATTTGGCCTACTATAAGTTCACTACGCTTACAAATCTTTTAAAACTGAGTATTTTTGGTGTGTTACTTGAGGTTCCTTAAAGTAAAATCATGTTGCCCAACTGCTTCCACATAGTCACGTCAGCAATGCAGGCAGGACTGATACTATAAACACAATCCTGATTCTAAAACCTCTCTTGAAAATGAAACAGAGTATTTCCCCACAGAATGGCATTAATGTAGTCTTGGAGCAGCTTTCGTAAGACTAGAGATCTCAGCCCTTTGTACAGTGAGTGTTGGAGTCTTCAGGAGAATGTCTATGCTGCACCTGGAAGCGAATCCCCTAACCTGGGTCTGCAGATTTGCAGTAGTAAAACTTGAGTGAGTGCATTAAAAATAGCAGTGCAGCCATTGCTTTTGACATTGTGGCTCCATCTGGCTTTGATGCCTGGAGGGGTGGGCTTGAGAGCCCAGGCTCCAGTCCAAACTGCAATGTCTATACATCTATATGTGTGCCTTAATTCAAGCCCCTCTAGTACAAGTCTGTTGACCCAGGCAGGGTCATTCCCAGCTGCAGTGTAGCTATACCCCAGTGGTTTCCTTATAATGAACTATAAGGAGATCTTATACACGACTGCTTTTTTACAGGTTGTAGAACTAAGAAGGGGAGCACTGCAGTGCCCCC
Organism: Rafetus swinhoei; assembly: GCA_019425775.1. NCBI lineage: Eukaryota > Metazoa > Chordata > Testudines > Trionychidae > Rafetus > Rafetus swinhoei. The sequence continues at coordinate 67,252,011 of CM033427.1, forward strand.
AAGAGAAAAAGGTCCAACATTCCTCTGCTTATGTGTTCCTCATTTAGCATGACTTGGCTGGGGACAGCCTTCCACTCTGTCACCATATGACAATTGGTTTGCTTTGACTTTAGTTATATACTCCACTATCCTGCATCCTCAGCCTCTTGTAGACACTTTTCAGTTAGTTGCTCTTAGAAATGAATGCAAAGGCGGCAGCAGGCTCTGTGGCTGTACTCAAGATGCAAATGTCACCCTGAGAATATGCGTTCAAAAGTTGACGGTCCCTTTATTGTTGAAAACCTTGAACTTCCTCAAATGAAGCATGCAGAAGCTGACTACTAAGGCATAAAGAACAGATAAAGCGCCTACTTTCTATGAAGCTGTTTAAAAATCTGTGTTCCCCTTCTTAGTAGTTTTGGTTTGGGTAGGAGAGGAAGGGGGAGGGCTGAGAAGCTGAATAGCCCCTGCTGCTCTCAGTGGGGTCTCCGCACCAAGAGGCTCTTGTGTTAACCACTTCACTGTTTTGTACTGATCTTGTTATCTGTTCTTGTTAAAAATCTTTATTATTCATGGATGCAAAAATCCCATCATTAAACCATCATAAATATTCATAACACTTTGCAACTGTGCACATTTCATTTAGCCACTTGGCAAAACTTCTCTGGAGCACAAGAGTTTGGAGGAAAGCTGGCTTAATGAGACCAGAGGACCGGAAATGGGTTCAGGTTTTCCTTTTTACCTGAAAACAAATGCAGAATAAATATGTTTTGTTTTTTTACATAATTAACCAAACCCCACCAGAAAGCACATTCACTAGTGATAAAGATTCATGCATTCACTTGCTCACTCATTTTTGCCTCTGCGTCAAACAGAAGCGATAACACAAACCACTTTGCACTACAAGGGTATGATAGGGACCAGAAAGGCATAAGGGACTTCAGTTCTACAAAGCCAGATCGACATCACTGCACTAGTTTACAGGGGACTGCTTCTCACTTGATGTATAATTATTGACATCATACATGAGTCAAGATCAACACCCCTTCCCCCATTTTACTGTATAGCTTCCATCCTGTTCTTTGTAGTGTTCTTTGCTGGAACTTTAGCAGTTGCCTGCCTCCTTTAAGTCAGTTTATCTATGCTCTGCACTCCTGCCTCAGCACAGGGGTCTTTTTTATGGCAAAAAAAATTTTTTTTTAAAGATTAAACCTACTACATTTTCTGAGTAGAGTGCTCAGCAGCCAGGGGACTGTTGTGCATTCCCTTGCTTCTCATAAGATCCTAAAAAGATGCTGAGGATGCCCAGTGCCTGAAATTCCAGCTGCAGCCTGAAGGAGCTGCTCAGCACCTTGTAGTTCCTGAGATTTAGCAGGCAAGTGGTTCAGATTTTGCAGAAGATGCATCGCTAAAAAGTATCATTCCATAGTGTACCCCCACCCTCATGCAAATCTTTGATAAAACCTTAGTTCTCCAAGATATGACTTGCTCTTTTTAACAAAGAGTGGGGTGGAGTGAAATGGAATATCTTTGAGTAACTGGTGCCGAGGGTATCCTGGCCTCTCATTACCCCTATGCCTTATTGTTTGCAACTCCTCACCATGCATTATGTTTTACATTAGCAGTAAATCTTGTCTCTTTATTTGCCTTCCTAAGCACCTGGCATATTTTCGGCTCTTGTATAACTAATAACAATGTGATCCTCACATTTCTAAATGCTTTTAGAGTGGGATTTTCAAAATTGCTTAGGGCTGGCCTAATACTGCTCCCCATAACATAAATAATAAAAACCTTCTTGACTGCAAGAGGAATAGAGTTAGGCCAATGATGAGCAATTTCAGAAATACCAGCTCAGTGACTTTCTGGCTTCTTAGCTTATTATGCATCTTCACAATTGAGGAGGACATTTTTTACAGGGATACACTTGAAAGAGAATACTTTTACCAAGAGTAATTTCCTTTGTCTGGAGTCAATCCTGCCTTGCTCTTACTGAAGACATTCCTGATTGAATGAAATTTGTCTCATAACAGTTACTCATAATGGTGGAAAAGTGGTAGGATTAGGATACAGAGAATGCTCCATGATATGAGGGCTATGTCTACACAGCCCCCCTTTCATGCAAAAAATATGCAAATGAGGCAAAGCGTGGAATATCACCATGCCTGATCTGCATAATTAATTAGGCTCCGTTTGCACAAGAGCCGTTCTTCCTCAAAAAAATGTAGAAGAACGGCTCTTGCGCAAGACGGAGGTTTTACGCAAAAAGGAGCTGTATAGATGGCTCCTTTTTGCGCAAAAGCCTCTTGCGCAAAAACGGAGCCTCATTAATTATGCAAATGAGGTGCGGCGATATTCCACGCTTCGCCTCATTTGTATATTTTTTGCACAAAATGGGGGCAGTGTAGTCATAGTCACAGGGCCTGAGCCTGCTGACCTTCCTCAGTCAAAAGGTAAAAGCTCACAGCCATCATTATGTTTATTCCCAATCACCAAACATTAAAGGGAACAGCCAACAGTGAAAATAACTTACAAGTTCTTACAGGTACTGTCCTATTGCAACCTGGGTCCCTGCCAGCTCTTTACATAGCTCCCTGCTGGCTTTTGCCGCAGCTCAGCCAGCTCTTGCTGGAGCTGCGTACCAGGGCGCACCTGCTTACTTTCACCTCTGAGAACAGCTCAACAATATCACATCTGGTCTGCTAATCAGAATAACACATATGTTAATCACATATTCTTGCATTTGATTTTTTGGTCATTTTTCTGCTCAGGCTTTTCTTTGCTGTTGAAGTGAAAGTGCTTAATTATTTGGACTAAGAGGTGGGTATTAGATGACCCCTCTGTGGAACCTTTAGTTACAGTGCTTGTAAGTTACAATACCTGAGAACAAAGACACTACTAGTTCTCTGCAATAGGAGTAACAGAGAGATGCTTATAGCTACAGTATGCTATTGATTTCTTTGACTTTCCTTCTACAGATCCCATACAGACAAAAACTGAAGTTTTGCCCCCAATACTTTTATCTCAGGGATGTGTGTGGGTGCATGAGTATAGATAAATTCAAGTCACTGAGGGGGCATATGCGCTCCACAAGACAGAACTTAGAACAGATAGAGTAAAATTTTGAACATGAGAATTGAAAAGCAGGAAGAAAACTCTTGAGAAAGTTGCGCTTTCCTTTAGAAAATTATAAAATGTATAAGTTTGAAGGAACTAATTTTTTCTTAAATACTATATACAGTCTAGCAAAACATGGAAGCATTTCCTTTTTCTCCAGTATCTAGTTTATTTCTTGTTTTTCTTTAGTTTTTCTTTTCCGATTGACAAGTATCCTTGTGTAACTAAGTGACACCAGCAATTCCTGGAATAATCATCACAGGAAAATCCAGCTATTTCAAAGCACATTATTGATTGTACAAGTTGACCCCATAGTCTGAATTTTTCTCAATTAACTATGACTGACAATATCAGGTGATTAACCTGAAAAAAATCTGGGTCTGTGTTTTTGTATTTCTGCAATACAACTATCTAAAGTTATTTAATTGGATTTTAAGTACCCTACTGGCCTTCTTTCATCTAGGAGATACTTCATGTGGTTTTTGTAGGTCCCTAGCTTTTCTAAAATAGTATTTTAATTATAGTATTACCTCAGTTTGTCCCTGTTCACTCCGGACGGTCACAATCATGTCAAAAACAAACCTAGATTATGAACTCTCTAGAGCAGGAACAGTGTTCTTACGTGACTGTACAAGCCCTAGATCACAGGAGCCTTATTCCTGATTGTTGCTTCTGTGCACCATAGTAATATGATGTCTATTAGGACCTATGTTTAAATTGAGTTTCCTAACAAAGGCAAAATTTAATTAAAATGGGACTCAAAAAGCAGGGGGGCTAATTTAGATTTCTACACAAAATCTGTAGAAAAATCAACCATCCTATTTGGTTGCTGTGTCTCCAAATGAAACAAAATAACCCATCTTTTGCGTAACGTGCAGCAAACTGCACCACCACTTTGCTGTATCAGAGTGATGTGAGGCATGTCAGAATATTCTCAGTAATGCCTCCTGTGGTATTCTGGGAATAAAATTATTCTTGGGTAAAACAACGTGGAGACATGTTGTGTACACCAGGACCTAGAAATGAATTCAAAGGCCATTCCCAGCAAAGGCAGTGATTTTTGAGCCAAGACTATTAGCTGTGTCAAATAGCAGGGTAATTTTGGGATATGGTTATTATGTTAAGACATACTGAACATGTGTCACTTATAATCCTGCCCTGATTGTAAGATTACGTTTCCATAGGCAAACATCCAGTATACCAATTCATTGGACTAAACACTCACACCCACCAATCGTCTTCCCGGGAAGCTGTCACTCCTCATTTGCATCAGAGGTTACAGTAAGTTACAATTAGTACTTGCTGCCCTGTCCACTAATTGCATGTAATAAAAAAAGCTTTCAATGAGTTTCATGCTAACACGGTGTAATTAAAGCTGAATTTTGAAATGCACAGAGTGTGTATTTTAGAGGTTTCACCGTGTATCCCCCACCTCCCACATGACTTAATTTCTTAGCTTAAGCTGCTGTACCCTTAATGTGATTCCAGAATAGGTACCATGAAAAATAGTTTCAGACCTGAGTACAAATCTTAGCTAATCCAGTCTTACATATTTTTAAAATCACTGCAAGAATGGCTGGAGGAAAAGCAACTTGTTTCACACTCCATCCCCACATCCCATGGGGAGGCACCATTGTTCAAATTCTCCCCACTTTCCATGAGGCTCCCACAGCTCTCACTCCTTTCCTTTTTTAAACATTTATTTTAAAATGGTAGCCTCTGCTAACACCCCCTCCCCCCGGTCTCTTTGTAAGTCAGGGAGCATCATGGGCAAAAGGGTGCCATGTGCGACTGCCCTGTTTGTATATCCCTTGCACCTACTCTGATCTGCTGTAAACAAAATACTTGCCTTAGAACTTGTGAATTTCTTATCAAGGGCCTTAAAAAAGGCTTTTAAAGTAGTGCAGTGTGGGGCAAAAGCAGGTAAGAATAGTCCAACCTTGGAGGACACAATTCCTTAGTTTCCCAAGTGCTCTGAAAGGCTATAAACACATACATCGGGGGTGCAGACTCTCACAGGTGCCCGAGTTCAGTACAGCAGCCAGGATGCTGCAGGGTACAGCTCCAGGCAATTTGTCATTGCACACATGGCTTTCTTCACATTCCATAGCCTTTTCCTATTACATTCCTTATTGCCTTCCATTGCCCACAAATATGTAAGACAAAGTACAAATAGCCCCTGAAATAAAGGAATCATTCAGTGAACAAAAATGTAGCCTAAGAGAACCAATTAAAATGATGAAAATCTTTAATTTTTATTTAGGTATAACTGAACGGACACGTGTATATACAAATACAGATCTTATGGATTGGGTTTTTTTAAACATTTTCTTTTAAGTTCATATAATGTAAGCATTTCAAAAACAGCACTCAATGAATAAGTGCAAAGAAACTGCAAAGCAGGGCAGTATAAGCACAGGACCACACTGAGCTGGACTTTCATACCCAGATGCACACACAATGAGTGGCTTCAATGGGGTGTCAAGAGTAAGCATGGAAAGCGGATTTTGCAGACTCATGGGTAACCTCCAACATGCCAGCATCTATTAAACTGTACAGACAATGGCAGCAAGCCTATTGTAGGGAGATTTGTCTCACATCCGAGAAGCTTGGGGGCGAATGCATGGGAAAAACTCAGTGATGCCAAACCAGAAACAGATCTGCCCATTCACTGCTCCAAATTAAAACATGGGGGAGGGGAGTAAAGTGAGGAGTTGTAAAGTAAAACTGGTGAGCACAAATCTGAGCATAATGAATAGAGGAGGAAAGTTAAATTATTTTCTGAAACTGACATAACAATTGTTATCATGAGGCAATAGATAAAGTTCAGTTTCTAGGAAAAATCAACAGGTACAAATACAATCCCTTTCCTTCCACAATTATACAGGAAAGGAAACAATCCACATTTGACCCTCCCAACTCTGTTGCTTGTTGTTTTGGAATCAAGTCAATGCACATGTCATACATGATACTGGCAAGATCCCTTCTGGGGAAAAAAATTATCCATGGGGGGGTGTGGGAGGTGGAAGGAAAGCACAGAAGGAAAACAGAAAACAAAGGATAAAAAAACCCTAAAGGAATAGAAGAGTTGTACAATCCCCAAAGCCTTTTAGAAAACAACATGTTAAAAAAACAAAACAGAACAAAAACCAAACACACAAAAAATCACATAACATCAGACCTTTAAACACTGAGGACAAAACATTGATAATCAAAAGTCATGTTGTTCTAGGTCTTGACATTGTGAAGTCTTGAGATCAGGTGAACAGTTTTCACAGATGAGTCCTGTATGATGCAGAGTCATGGCCCCTTATAACTCAGTTCTCAGCCATGATTACACTTGATGCTTCAAAGCTCTGTCTTATAATCAATGCAATTTTTTTAATATCCTGAAAGTCTATTGTTCTCACTTACAAAAGACATAAGAATCAAATTAATACTTTATTATCAAACACTATATACAACAGAGGTTGCTAAATACAGAATTTAAAGAACATAGCATTTTTTTTTTAAGTTTTACTTGTCTTTCCTTTGCCATTCAAGAAAGTACAGTACAAAACAATATTCTAAACTAACACGAAATGTTACCTTGTCTATTAAAGGATACATAGTATCCACTAAACAGACTGATCCTTATTTCCCTGCTTCATGTTGCAAAGCCCTTGGCAACCAGGAGTGAAGGTCACAGGGGTGAAGTGTCTGGGCAGAGAGATGGCTGTTGCAGAATTAGTCCCTCGGACTTCAGAGGGTGGGGTGCGTGCACGGGGTTGGGGGTGTTGTCAGCTGCTTAAACTTCCACCAACATCCTTCAAAGCTTCCGGAGTTTTGTAACAACACAAGAAACACCAGAGATTCAATGGTTTACAGCGCTTGCTTACTTGATATGACAGGGATTGCCTGATGCCATCAAGTATCCAAGCTGATGTTCAGTAAGCTTGCAATTCACAGTTATATTATTCTGTGCAGTGTAGTCGTCTGTTAGCAGTGATAGTCTTGTTATGATTAATTAATTAAGCATTGGCAATCTGGTAAAATAAAGGATTGAATTTCACTATGGAAAACACTAGTAAACAGTTTGCTGTTGATAAGTGTGGCTTTTCAGCATGGGCATAGTTTGTAGGAGATGGGGGGGCACTGTTCCCCCACCTCACTCTCTGCAAGGGACACTCCAGTCAGACAGGCACAGAATCTGCCACCTCACAACCCCTCCCCCCACGCGTGGCCCCATTGAGCTGACTGGAGTGCCCCCACCCCCCCCCCAAATACAGAAGTCAAACTACCCTCATGGTTTTGAAAGTCCATTATCATTCATACACAAATGATAGGACACAATGAAATTCACCACTTCAAAAAGAAAATCAGTAGTATTATTGTGACTAATTGCAACCAATATGAATCTTTTAAAATATGTTTACCTTGCAATATTATCTATTCTCTGTCTATTATGGGGTTGGTTTTCATCCTTAAGCCTACCTCTCCCAAAGTTCTGGAATCATAGAATCAGAGGGTTGGAAGAGACCTCAGGAGGTCATCGAGTCCAACCTCCTGCCCAAAAGCAGGACCTAACTAATTATTAGTTGAAGAAAACATGCTGGAGAAAGAGAAATTTACTGACAATATTGTAATGAAATGGTGATTTTCTTCAGTGTCCAGACTGTGTTTTTTCATTGTGTGTGTTTGAGAAATTTCCTTGATCCTGACTCAAGGTCAGCTTGTGCATCAATATCCATACTATGTGGCAGGGGTAGTCAGTAAATGGACTGTGGGCCAAATCTGGATGGCCAGATGCTTTTGAACAGACCATGAAGTATTTTTACTTATTAACATAATTAGTGGAGTTTTTAAAAAAAATTATTTGCACTGGAGTCTGGACCTTGATTATACCTTGACCAAGAAATATGGACTTTGACAAAAAATAATTGACTACCCCTGCTGTAGAGTATGAGGCAACCCCAGATTTTAGTTTAACACGTATACCACTTTGTTTTCTCTTTTTTGGATCATGGACTGTTTAAAATTCTAAGCAGCAGCTTTATGATTTCATAATCATATTCACAAAATCCAGCCCATTAATAACCCCTATTAATTTTAACTACTTTTTTTCCTGTGAAACTGATACATTAAATGGCTTGTTTTGTTGGAATGTGTTCCATTTTTTTCCACATTCAAATAATCATAATAATCAGTTTTTGTTTTAAAGGCTTTGTTTTGATATTGGCCTGATACATTACCCTGACTATGCTTCAGAGTTCATAGACCATGGCAGCCTCACCAATAGAAACCCCATAGCTTGCATTTCCTGGTGAATGACTTCTCAAGTCCTTTCTTGGCCTGCTCAGATTTCTTAAACAGGGTCACCCCCCCAATTTCATCAATCCAAACAGGTCCCATTTTCTAATTGCATCAAGGGTTACCACTTTTCTCACGCTTAAATAGGACAAGCATATATACTCACTTTCAGCATAAAGTATATCTAAATAATGTATTTTCTATTCTAGTGGATTTTTAAAAAAATATTTTGCTAAAGTCTTTGGGAGCCCATCTGGTTTATCTCCTGCCGATAAACATATTTCCTCTACTCTTCAAACCATGTTGGAAAGGGAAAAGATATAAAATCAACACTTTAATTTGTATTCCATACTCTCAAACACTCCCACCCCCCAAATGCCAATTAACTGTTCCAGCTTCTTTTGGCTTCTTTTTTTTTTTTTTTTTTTTTTTTTAAATCCCATGGTGGTGGAATTTGCAGGGGAGACAAATCAAGAGCACACTGGACGTCCAGTGTTCCAAACATATTTCCTCTGGCCACTGAAGTCCTCTCCTTAGAAGATATTGACACCCAGAGCTGCATACAAGGCTACCAGCTATTAAGTCAGCCCTGGGGAAGGTCACTTTATTCACAAAAAAATGCCTCTTTGCATTTCAAGAAAAAAAATTGTAGCACCATGGTGATCTGTTTTGAAAGAAAATTATCTGGTGTGCACTACCCACTGAAATGGAAACAATAGAGGCACTCACACCCCCAGCAAAGTTTCTTAAATCTGAACTTGCTTACTGTGTGTTAACATTCCTAAATATTAATTGTTTTCTAAAGACAGAGCTTCTATTTCAGAACATAGGTTTTTACTGTCAATGATATTTCAAGACAATCTTAAAAGATACAGTGTCTCTTCCTTTTAGAAGCCTGTTCATTTAGAAACTCCTAGAGGAAATAGTGTTATATCATATCAGTTCTTAATATCTCCCTTCCAGTCCTGACAGGGTGACATGATGCCTTGCATGATCATCTTACAGTACTGAACAAGAAGGCATAAATATTGTATTGGAGAGTAAAACCCTCCTGGGCTTCCACTCAGGTTCCTTATCATTCACTGACTGCATCTGCCACTATTCTTCCGTATCCACATACAGATGACACAGTGAGCTAGCGGAGGTGACTTCTTAAAGGAGAACGCAGAGGAATATAAGAATCACTAGTATCACTGTTATAATTTGGCATTTTCACTTTGAGTCCTTTGATTTTTGGAGGGGTGATGGAAAGTCACTGGGAAAGGTTGGGGACTGAAACTAGTTATTCCCCTCAAATTCTTGCTCATAGTTCAGGCTGAAAGAAAAAACAACAACAAAAACCAACCAAAAACCCCAATTTGACATCTGCAAAACCAATATAAAGTCCCTTTCTTGGGAGGAGCAGTTAGGTGGATCTTTGATGTTCCAAGACCCTGATGTTTTCTGTGACAGGTTACTGGAATATACTGTGCTATAATGTCAAAAGCATCGCCAGGAGGAACAGTAGGGTTGCCAAAAGCCGACTGGATATCCTCGGTGTATGTGCTGCATTCTCACCGCGGGATGGCTCGGCAGACTCATGTACGGTATCATCTGTTTAAATAGAAAGCATAAATTCCAATAAGGGTTTGCATTCTTAGTAAGCTCTCTTTCAGCGGCTTGCCGCAAGTTTAGATTTCAGTACCCTCTGTGAAACAGGGCAGTGAACCTTGTGGTCACTGACTTTCATAAGCATGTAATAACTCATTATGTAACAAACCTGGGCCAAATCTTGCAATCATTTCTCATTCCTTTTTCTGGAAAAACTCCCATTAAAGATAACGGGAGCAAAAAGGAGGGCGTTGGTCACTTTGCCATAGTAAGGAATGCAGTATTAGGTCTGACTATAATGGTTCCTCCTGTAAAAACTCAGGTATCTAATGTTAGTCTAATATTTAAACAGCTAAATACAAGTGCCTGATTTTCAAAGATGCTTCAATGGGAGCTGCTGCTGCTTAGCACATTTGAAGATCAGTTCCCTTACTTAGGTATGTAACTATAGATTTAAGAGTCCTCCTTTAGGCTCCGAAATTTAGAATGTTGGCCTACGAGTCCATTCCATGTGCAAAACTTCCAGTATAGTCAACTGGAGTTTGGGGTGGCAAGAGGCTCTCTATTTTTTCCCCTGAAATATGAATGAAAGAAAAATTGCTAATAGTGATTCATTGATCTGAAAGAGAAAACATGCAAAACTTCAAAACTCTTCATAAATATTTACAGTCTATTGTATATAATAGATAATGTAAAACAACCAGCATCACTAGAAAATTTTTTTGCTAGGTGCACATATGTTAGCAGTAGAATATGAAGAACAAAACATTTTTTTCTCTGTTTATAAGCTTTCAAATATCTGACACAATGAAAATCTGTTCAGCTATTTTGTTTCAAAATGAATTTAAGTATTAACACAGTAAGACATTGTAAAGATACTATACACAGATGACATTACACTATCTCTGATATAGTTGTGGATGATTTTACCATGTCCATTACACAATTCTGTATATCAGAGGTTAAGTTACTGAACTTGGCTATTTTAATTTTCACCTCTCCTGAGTTGGAGATAAAAGCATTAGTCTTGGATGTGAATTTTCTTCCAAATAAACAGATTAAATCAGTGACACCTTTTAAAAGAAAAAATAAGAGTCGTCTAAAAAACGTTTTGATAAGTTGAGACTTTTTTTCTGATCCACTTTCATTATAAGAGCTTCACAGGAAAATCCAGTTACTTGTAACTCAATGTAATAAACAACTGCTGCATTTTATGCAAGATGTATCTGCATTTCCGTGGTGAGTCAAGTAATTCCTACGTTTACAAATTACATTGCTAGGATTGTGTAGGATGTGAGCTGCGCAATTCTCCTCTAATGACACTGGTGGAGGTAGTGAGAGTCATAGTGCTAAAAATGCCACATTGCTTTGAAAGTGTACCTCTTACTGTTAGTTTAAAAGCAGCTTTTAAAAAAACCTTGTTTGGCTTGTAATATTCTGTACAATGGCATCCAATATGCCAGTGTACAGAATATTAAAATACAAAATACAATTTTGGGTCGATTTCAGACCCAATCGGAAATCACTGGAATCCATATAACAACTTAGACTCACAAAAGTTTGATTTCAGGACAAATTGCCAATGGAACAGTCTCAGGTGTATCACAATATATTTCCAGGTATTACTTTGAAAAGCCAGTATTATGTGGGCAGGCAGAGTAACTGATATTCAAATATAAATACTTTATTGTATTATTTATGTTACATGATAATACAACACACACAATCTTTCATTCAAATGAAACTCCTACTGAAGTCAACAGGAGGCATGTCAGAACAATAACTTCAGTACTGAATTACCTTCAGTTTACACATGGGAAAAACTTCTATTGGCTTAAATGGTTCTGAATCAGGTCCACAGTATCTTTCATGCAACATCTTTCATTTCAAAGCACTTTACAAATTTGAGTTTGTAACAGCAACAGACAGTTATAGAACTGTGCTAGTAGTACCAGTTATAACAGAACTGGGTCACAAGGGCTTATGGACCACAAGTGATGGCTCCATTTTTACTTAGGATTTAGCCATATAGGGCTGTCACACCATTAATTTATGAATGGCAGTTTTCTTAAACGACCCTTTCATTGAGAAAATACCCTGGAAAGTTTCTGTGTAAGAATAGCCTCTTCCTGATCATCTGATCTGCTCCCGATGTATATTCAGAATCCCAATCCTCTCAATTTAGAGGAAAAGTTTACCCACTACTCTCACACCAAAACTCTTGGGGGAATGAAATCGATTTATTTCTATCTCCTGTATCATCATAGAAATTGTAAACTAAGTTCAATTTCCTGGGCCACCCATAAATTCCCTGTTCAACCTTACTGTCATGAAATTCTGGCTTCACTCACACCCCTGAAACACCACTAAAGGCCACAGGGCTGCCTTGGTGTAAATAAAGGCAGAATTTGTTTTGTGTGATTATGCAAATGGGAGCTTGAGTTACAGATCCTGTGGTGAGTGCAGCACTGGCAATATGGTTAAACAAAACACAACAAAAACCTTTGAATTCGTACATTAACAAATCTGGTTTGGAAATCACTGAGACTGAATAGATGAAGGACCCTATGATGCCATTTTTATAAAGCCACTTTTCAAAGTTGGAACTGCTTTTTCATGTAACATTAAGAGGTACTTTAAAAAAAAAAAAAGCATCTGGGCTTTTTGGCAAGATGATCCCAAGGTCTCTTTGCACTTGTACAGTGAAGCACACTCTTTATCTGTGATTTCCATATTGCTTAATAAATATTAGTATTAATTGCATTTGTGCAGTTAAAACCCCACACAATCTTTTATACTTAGAAGAAAGGATTTGGTATTTCTTAACAAAAAAAGAAAAGCTAAACTAGGAGACTTGGCTCTCATTACCATTGTAGAAGGTAGAAAATTCAAATCGACCACAGCTTAGTACAACCTTCTTAAATATTTCTAGATGCCATCATTTTAAATTATACCTTGAAGGCCTAATTCTGACCTGAAATGACCAGTTGCAAATTCATTTGAGGGTAGGATTTATTTTAATTTTGCTTTTTTTGAATCTGATTACCTTTTATGGCTTCTGAAATTTACAAACCTGAAGTCTAAAATTAAAGAAGTGTGACTTTTACCTTGTCAGTTTCCTGCCATTTCCTGATTATGAACAAACACTGTTTGAACCCAGAAGGTCATCACATAAATGCCCAATTTTTACAGAAGTGATTACTAGATAGTACAATAGGGAGTTGAGCTATGTGCCCCTGACCTGCCCCAACCCTCGTGTCCTTTTGTGACAGAATATGGTGGCAGACAATGTAAGAAGACATGAAACAGACAAATGCATTCCAAGGACAAGTAAATTAGTATACAGTGCAGACAGCATGCTGCAAGATCAACTGTCTTACATCCTAATAATAAATAAGCACGTCAGCAAACTGTCAGGTCCACGAATTGTTAATTGTCCAATGGAGAATGCTCAAATAATTTTGCGACTATGCAATGTTCTTTAGGGTGGAGGCTTTTTGGTAACTGATGTGTTCTAAATATAAACTTATTAAGCCCATCTTTCTTCCTTGATGGCACCACTCCACTTCATCTCTCTCTGATACCCTCTATGTGGTTTAGTTTCCCCATTGCCTGCTGTCTTTGATTTGCTTCTATTACCATGCTAATAGGCACCACAGTCAATGGGAACTGCAGGTGCTCAGCACCTTTGAAAATGAGACCCTCAATCTATCCTGAAAGCACTTCTTTGTTATTGGGATCACCCAGACTACAGTCTTTGTTGCAAGCCATTAATCAAGAGTGTATGTATTAATTAGCCAGTATTTACTATATTTCATACCAAGAAAAAACACTCAGGGCTTCTAGATTCTTCTGTTAGGAGTAGGTAGGCAGATATTGCTCTAATGGTCTCCTATAGAAGGAGTATGCTAAAATAAAAACTACTGATTTGTTGTAACAAAAATACATTGCTTGAAGTCAGCATGCATTTAAATTTTCATTTATTTAGAGAATCTAGGTGGTTCCCTAAATGAACACATTTTGGAGAGCCCTGAATATCCTCTGGAGTAAAAAATAATGAAAGATAGTTCATGTCCAGAGGCATATAATTCAGACTTGTAAACTTCTTAAAGTCTTATTTATTTTGCTCCCTGATACTTTCAGCTAAAATAAGTTATCAGCAAACATATTGCAGTGCAAAACACAGCAAAGAAAAATTAATTTGTTTCTTCATATCAAAGGAAGTTTCTCATAGCATGCTCCCTAAAGTATGCATTAAAATTGTGTATGTGTAATTTTTTTGTATAGTGCGTTTAATTGCCCATTTTCAAATAGCAATGCCTTACTATGTGTGCATGTCTTTATGAAATACACATCTAGGCCCTGATTCTCCAGAGCCTCACACACATGCTTAATTTTAATCACATGTAGCCCCATTAAAGTCAATGTGGTTAGTTATTTTCTTAAAGTTAAACATGTGCCTAAGTCTATGCATGATCTGAGCTATATATAGAAACACACACATATATTTTCATGGCCAACATTAATTTGACTTATTGCTCTTGGGTGAGGTAGATGGGGAGGATTAGGGAAATATTCAGTGGTATAAGCTAGGGATGTGAATAGTTACCTAACTGGTGGAAGCTGGAACAACTCCCCGCCCGCCTCAGGCAGGGGGCTGGTCAATTACTGAGGGGACCTGTCACAGACGGGGAGAGTTCCAGCCCATTCAGAGCAAACCCTGCCTGTGGTGTGCTTGGCCAGGATGTGCCGCCGGCAGGAGCACTTCAGTTTAACCAGAGCAGCCCCTGTCTGTAGCAGGGGGTTGCTCAAGCCCAGCCCAACCAGTTACATTTAACTGGTTAACCAGTTAAATGGGATTTTACATCCCTGCTATAAGCATTCTCTCTGTTTTTAAGGGTATAACACATAGATGAAAGAGAGGCCACAAGATTTTAGAATATATTATCTATTCCCATATTTGGACAGGAAAGTGACATGATTACAAATCTTTTATAACAAATAGATGGGACAATTTATAACAATAACACTTTACCTAACCACGTGTACAAATGTATATTTTAGGGGAACACTAACTTTTATCAGTTACATGCCAGTGTCATGCCAGTATTAAATAAGCAGTAACCCCATTCCTTTTAAATGTGCATATAAACCACATGAAACCAGGGTATTTACAGTTCATACATGTGTTATCTTTCTAAAACTCTGGACCCAGTTAATACATAGAGTGGTTTGTCAGAAGGCCAGGGATGTGGGATCATAGAGACAATAACTTCTGGACAGTTTTCTGGAGTTTTAAATTTGGACACTGCATTTTATTAACTCATATGTCACAAAAAAGCAACATTTGGTCTCCCATGCATTTACAAAAGGATATTGTAGGAATGAGGTATACCATAAGCAATATTAGCACTGCTAGAAATGCGCCAAAGCAGAGCAATTATACCATGCAAAGCATGCAGAGAGAAAGAGAGGAAAAAAAGTATTGAAGCACCAGAGGGACAGACGCATTTGTTAAAAGAGATTCTCTAAGCATACTAACCTGCTGGTTCTAATGAATTTTCTACTTTGTCGTTAACATCGAAAACACGATCATGAACACCTATAGTTTTCATACAGCTGTCTATAACAAAAATAGAGATAACAGCCAAATATGTTAGTGAGACACCCTTAAACTCCCCACTTTCCTTTTTTTTTTTTTCCTCTAGCTTTTCTCTCTCTATTTTTATATATGTATATATATTTATATTTTAAAGTCTGCGGCACTTGTCCAAATGCCAGTATAGTCCTCTGTTTGTAAAACAATTTAAGAAACAACAAGTTAGCAACTGCTAGGTAATAAAACAAAAAGCTTTATGAAGAATGATAAGAAAATATGAGGAAAACTGAAACACAAATGCTGCTATACAGAACAAATACCACACAAGATTTAACAGTAAATAAAAAAACAAAACAAAAAAAGGTTTTTTGCTGTTTACCAGACCACACAGTAAAGCATGCGCTATAAAGCCACCCTTTAAAGCTTGATTTAAAGAACTTACTTGCTGGCCGCACAAAGACTTTAAGCTTTAGACAGGACCTCCTTCCATTATCTGGGATAGCAGAAGCTGTCGAAGAAGAGAAAGAGAGAAACAAAAAAACCCCAGTTATTCTTTATCTTAAGGGCAAATATCTCACATCTTCCAGTCTTCTGAAGGGAATATATGTATTTCAGGCTCTACCACACAAAGAAATGATCAATGCAGACTAGTACATGGGCACCCTAGTTATGCAAGTGCAAGGAGAAAACTGCAGGCAAACTATATTACCCAAACACCTGTCAGGAATAGTCTGGTTATGATTTAGTCCTCCCTCAAGTGCAGGGGAACAAAGCTACTTTGGTCCCCCAGTCCTACTCTTTTATGTTTCTATGTCTCTCTAAAATATGTGAGAAACAAAGCACAGGATATTCTAGAAAGTTTCAAACTTCTCCTTCCCAGCCCTTGTTCTCAACAGCCTATGTAAGACTAATTTGTACTCCAGGTGCTTAAGTTGGAAAACAACACTCTACATTATTTCCCCCAAAATTCACAATTAAATGGATCCTCTTGAGTTACCAAAGGAAAAGCCAGTCTTGATATTGGTCAGTGTTAGGGAACTAGAAAAGCATAAAATTAAATGGTAAGGATTGACTTAAAAAAAGTCATCAGAAGAAAATGAACATAACCTGCCTTTACTAAGATAACAGTGCTTCTTATGCTCCTAAAACTTGTCTGCAAGAGATACCAAGGTTCTAGCCAAAACATGAACCCTTGTCCTCTACAACTAAACTAGCCACCTCTTACTTGCCATTCAGATTGTCATTATATGGGCAATATCCAAAGAGGAAAAGTATGAAATTAGTAACCGGGCCATAAAACTACATTTCATACTGTGCAAAAGATAATTTGGGGAAGACAATAGATGGTGTCTACTTGTTTACCCATGACAAATGCAGCTACACATTTCTGTCATTTAAGGGGCTAGTCTGTCTTTAAAAATGCATGGTGACTACTGAAAATTACACATCCACATAAGGAAAGCATAGATCTCTTAAGGTAAATTATCTCCTGGTTTCAAGACATCTTTGGAACCTGCATAAATGCTTGCAGCTACAAAAATGTAAGCACATCTTTACCCGTACATATAAACTGAGAATCAAGTCACATGCATTCAGCATGCAAATCCACACTCACAGAGGACATCCCTCATGTGCAAACACTTTTGGACAATTTTTTACAGCCACAAAAATCAGAGGTTGTTGAAGAAAGTGTAGCCTGTTGTGTTCCAAAGATTTTTTATTTCAATACACAGAATACACAGGAATTTAAAGAACTATGTACTGGCTGACAGCAAGTGGTTTTGTGTTTCAGAAAATGACAGCTTGTTGGGAGCTGTCTTGTCTCTCATAATGTTGAGAGGGGAGAAAGTGATTTTGTTCTCCCTCACACATCTTGCCTGTTTTTATTAACTGTGTCTTCTTCAGCGAGACAGATAACTAAAATGATTTACCCACACAAACATGAACTCACATGCTCTCTGTGAGGGACCACTGTACTTGAAGCACTCTGAACTTAAAACTTCCTCTCCTCACTCCCCAGAATCCTTGCTTCTTGGAGAGGCATCAGTGCCAGCAAATTCACCAGGCACTCCAAAGAAAGAAATTAAACACAACTGGTGCCTTGATTCCATACCAATGGCAAGTTCATGAGAGACTGTCTCCCTGTTTTAATCACAGGACAAAAAAAATAGAGAAAAATGACACTTTTCCCCTCTCGTGCACAATGACAAGCCGTTAAGAAACGCTAACAGCTGGCTTAGCTGTAGGCTCTCACTAAATCAAACTCAGAAAAACTCCCTCTGCTGACATTTACAGTAACTGGTGTGTTATTTAGGGCACAATATTTGCACTCTGTGGTTACATCCAGGAAATTATGTCCTTCCTGTGGCCCCATGATTGTATGCATGCAACTACTGAATACTTTGCTTAGACAACATACATAATCTTGGATTATAGAAAAAAACTTTATATCTATTCCTGCATTACTAATGCTGAAGTGGTAGCACTATTGTACATCTACACCATTTCCATTGCTCGCATAAGCAGAACCTAACACATTCACTACTTACATTTCTATCTTGTGCAAAGAATGACTTTAAAAGTTATCCATCAAGGTACAGGCACTTATTGAAGGGCAGAATAAAGCTCTTACATTTTACGTCCGGAAACTCTAACTCAGTTTCATAGATGAGATTGTATAGGCTTATTGTTATTAGAGCAGTTTGCTAACTGTGATGAAAGTAGTCCTGTGATAAATAGGATTAATATTTTATCTGGGAAAATAGAAAAGCAATGCTTTGAGAACACACACTTCCAGTATTGACTATACCCTGTCCTGCCACAACTAGAAGCAAAAGCTACAGAATTAATATTTGATGGTCGGCCTTCCTTTGAAGTACATTTTTTAAAAAGAAGTATCCTATCTACCCCTCCTTCCTCACAAAAAGCTCACAAATGGTAACACGGCTGTGGTAAAAAATTTCCTGAGCCAACAGCTGACTGATATTTCCATGATAAAAATACAACTACAATGTAATAGTTACATTCAATTCTCCCTCCTAGGAACAGATGCACACTTTGATGACAGACATGAGGTAAAAGCTCCGCCCCGGCCCCCAAAGGAGGTCATTTATTTTGCATGCTGACAGAAAAAAAATGCAAAACTCTCCTCATCCCCCATGTTTATTACCTTAGGAGGAAAAAAATTCAAGTGAATTATTGTTCAGTTCTCACTTCTGCCTGAACTACCAAGGTGATTAAGGGACACATTGTAATCTCTCTGCACTTCCTGAGAAATTAAGAATTGCCTGCCAAACTCGGCTACTGCAATCAATTTGTTCTAGTTCAAAATTAGTAAATTTCTAGTAATCTAGTAAAACTAACTAGCACGCGCATGTGCGCGCACGCACGCACACACACACACAAACAAACCAACCCCCGTCCCAAAATCCATCCCTCCCAGTGACCAGTTAGTGTACACTTTAGATTCATATGTATTATTCACAGGATGGATTTTAAGGGACTCTATCATCTGTTCAGTTTACACGTACTGCACCTACTGACAGTACCTCTACGTCTAGACTACATCTCTCTTTCGACAGAGGGATGTAAATTAGGCACTTTGAAATTGCAAATGAAGCCGGGATTTGAATTTCCCGTGCTTCATTTGCATAATCACGTAATGGCGCTCTTTCGAAAAAAGCGCTATTTCGAAATTAAAACCGCAGTCTAGACGTGGTTCTTTCAAAAACGGAAGGCTTTTTCGAAAGATCCTGTAAACTCATTTTAGATGTTTTCAAAAGAACCGCATCTAGACCGCGGTTTTAATTTCGAAATAGCACTTTTTTGAAAGAGCGCCATTACGTGATTATGCAAATGAAGCATGGGAAATTCAAATCCCGGCTTCATTTGCAATTTCTAAGTGCCTAATTTACATCCCTCTATTGAAAGAGGGATGTAGTCTAGACACACCCTGTGATCGCATCTGTCTTCGAAGACCTTTTCCCTTCTTCTTACTCTGAAATAGTTTGCTCACTCATTCCATACAACCAGCTACCAAATATTTTGGGGATTTTTAAAATCATTTCATCAGGAGAAAGAGTCTGGGCCAGATGGTTTCACACTATGTGAGCTGACCTTTGGGGGATGTTATTTTCTTGATTGGCTGCCTTTGGATTCTCTCTTTCTGAATGCTAACTAGTAGGCATGTCACAAACTTTGTCTTGACCAAGAAACACTGTCAGAATGTTTATTTCAGTCTGAGTTTAGTAAACACTTTCTAGCTGACCCAGTGCAAATGCATAGTACCACCCTGAAGATCAATTTAGCTTGTCAAATTGTAGCATAAGCCCCCATCCTGCTATTTAAAAGTAGGGATGTAAAGGGTTAACTGGTTACCTGGTAAGTATCAGCCTTACCAGCATGCTTACCCAGTAACCTGTTAACTGATGGCTTGGCCTGGCCGGAGCAGCCTTCACCCATGTTTAACCAATTTAACATAGCATTTAACCAGTTAACTTTTTAACCAGGAATTTACATCCCTATTTACAAGTAGCTTTCTTGAGAGTTTTAAGCGTCACCTAACTCAGGGTGACTTGGAAGTAGGTACTGCGAAACTCAGCTACAAAGAAACACTGCCACTATGTCCAAAGACTACAGCAGAGGAAGAGAAGATGCACAACACATGCTTCTGAGATCAAAATCTAAATATGCTCTGTGTAAAACTTTATGAAAAAAACTGCTATTCAGATTTTAGAATAACTTTCATGGCCAAGGGAGGAGGAATAGTAATTTCAACTAGGACCCCAATAAAATTAAAATCCCAGAGTGCCTCAATACACCCAAAAAGTTAACAATCCCTGAAGCTTCCAGTGGGAAGCTCTGGGCACTGGTGATCAGGCTTAATCAAAGAACCTCACAGCACCAGGATTACTATGTTTGGAAGTATCTATTTATTGATTTCCAGAGAAGAATAGGACCGCCATGGTCATCAACGTGCTAGTGGCATGACACTGCCTGGTCTTTGTATATTTTCCTATCCATTTTTCCTTTCCTGGGGAGGGTGGAAAAACTGAAGGCAGACTTTAGAAAACTTCAAGGAGACCTGTATTTACTTGTGAATGACTGCGAGACAAGAAAAATCTATGAACTCTATAGAAGGAGAGAGTGAATTAGCTCCCTGGAAGGAGAAAACTATTCAGTTGGTATCTGTAGCATACCATCAGGATAAGATGCCATTTGCCCGTTGCTAGAATCTATTGAAATTAGACATGCTGCTACAAAAAGTCTCTTGTCTGGACAGTACTTGGGCAAATACCATTCTCCTCGACTACAGAGGACCTACAGAGTTCATCTCTCAGATCTTTCTTTAGGTCTTTCCTAATTGTAGCATCAGATATGTACAAATAGAGGTCTGTCCCAAGAGCAATAAACCTCGGACACAAATGAAATCTATCCTCAAGCAATGCACTCCATTCCACGTGGGAAATTTCCTGGGGATGGGGTTGCACAAAATGAAGAAAAACTTACTGCACAAGGAAAAGAATCCTTTGGGAAAGAATTCCATACAAAGAGCAGAAGAAGTTATATCTTCTCTTTTCATGTTGGGTGAGAAAATGGTGAGAGTTTGGTCAAACATCAGTAAATGTTAGCAAGAAGAGTTCTGATTTTAAAAAAAGGAGGGACTTTGTAGTGTTACCAGCTCTTGTGCAATTCTCACAAAATTTGGTGTTTTTCTCTGTAGTAGCTGCATGAACATTTTATCCAGTCATCTGAAGAAGTGGGTGGCACCCATAAAAGCTCACAATACCATCTACATGTTTTGCTAGTCTTTAAGGTGCTACTAGACTTAGATTTGTTGTTTTTTAAGTTTTTCCTGTTAGGGTATGTCTACACTACAGCGTTATTTTGAAATATCTAATTTCAAAATAGTTATTTCAAAATATCGCGTCTAGACACAAAATCCATTTTGAAATAGCTTTTTGCTATTTTGAAATAGAGCGTCCACACTGATTGGATGCTGAATTGCATTTAAGACCAGCCGGAACTGGTTCCGGCAGGGAATCAGGTCAGAAGTTACCTTGTGGCCATGGTGGCCAGCAGGGCACCCTGGGAAGGGCTGTAGGCCCCCTATTTCAAAATAAGCAGCTACACAGCTCTAATTTTGAAATTGGCATTATTCCTCGTGGAATGAGGTTTACCAATTTTGAAATAAGCCCTTCGCTATTTTGAATTAATTTCGAAATAGCGGTTGGCTTGTGTAGATGCTAGTAAAGTTATTTCAAAATAACGGCTGTTATTTCGAAATAACTTTGCTGTGTAGACATATCCTTACAGACTAACTCGGCTATCCCGCTGAAGATTTTATCTCCCACAGTCATAGCAAAAAGCTTGAAAACGTGAACCAAGTAGATATTAAGGGCCCCAAAGCCAGGTTTATTTGTTAATTTCTAGGTTTCTAAAATAATCTCATGACTTTGGAGGGGGTCTGATTTTTAACCCCGAATGCTTGAGGTTGGCAATACTAACTTTACTTCCTTTCAGCTACTCTAGACCAAAATATTCATGGCCCAAGATCCACATGGGATATGAAATTACAGCCCAGAATGACAGAATGGGTGGGAAAATCTCTTATGTATATAATTTTGGCTGCCATATTTTATGCTTTATAGGTAAAAATTAAGAAAATGAGAAACAATACCACACTCTCGGACCTAGAATCAAACCACAATATACTGCACGTATTTCCTGTTTGAGAGCTAGATCTCCTTTTACACACACACACACACACACACACACACACACACACACACACACAAAACAGTAAAATGTTAGTTTGTTAGTTCTGTTGACAATGACTAAAAACATTGTCTCTGAATACTGTTAATACTACGCATGTGTGTGTGTATATACATGCATAAATATATATACACCCCTACCCGTTTCTGTTCATACTGCCTAAAATAGAAAAACCAACAACTTTCATTCCCCATCTGAGAAATTCAATCAGATCATATTACACAATGGATACAATTTGCTGGATACAATCATGTAACAGATATAATACGACAGCTTAAATCCTCGTTGGCCAAGGTAATCTTATCAGAGTTACTTTAGACCTGCAGTAAAGTCACAGAACGACAATAAATAGGAACAGGCACCAAAACATTTCTTCTAATAGATTTGTGGTTGAATCAGTGCATTAAGCTCCCCAAATCCCTTATGTGAGTTGCAGCAAGTCAGAGAATGGTCTTAATTAAAAGCAATGGGAAAAGCTTTAAGAAAACAGGCCTTAGAAACTTTAAAAATAACTCGCAGTTACTGCCATAAGCTAAATATATAGCAAGAGCTGTGGCTAAGCTAACTTCTTTCTTTAGATAAGTAATGGCACTTTAGCTACTATCTATTTGAATTTCTGCTCTTAACTGAATTGTACACTATTTACGACCATTTAGTTTCTCTGTAGCTCTACCATCCAAAAGTATCTACAGTGTAATCAACAATGTATACTTCTTCCCCACCTTCCCCCTCTATCTAATTATAACATTGCAACTTTTAGAAAAATGCAAGTCAGGGAACACTCTGATGTAAAAAAGAATGTGTGACAGCAATTTAAATCTGCATTTTGAATGACAAATATATTTAATATTCAATGCACAATCTACTGTGGGTCCTACTAGCCAGGCAATGCAAAAGAATACTGAAACTAATCAGTACACAGAATCTCATATTTTAGTCACCTTTTCAGAACAGGAAGGTAGGGACACTGAAGTATGATTTATTTAAATAGAATCACACACCTTCCATAAGTCTTCACAATCCCGTTATGCCATGCTGATGAGGTACCAGGAACAATAAGATCTCTTACTACTTTGTAAGCTTCTATTACAAATCTACTTAAAATATTCCTTGAAGGTAGGTAATTATAAACTACGGTTTATGAAACACTGCCACCAGAGACATTTGTTCTCACTGCATTAAAAAAAACCCTTATTTCGTCTCTTTCCCCCTGTTTTATGCTTTGCTAATGTAGCCTACCTGGGCTGTCAAAAATGCAAACTTCAATATAGTTTAATTTTAAATTGCACAGCCCAATTCATTATGGACATCACAAGAATAACCGCATATACGTTAAGTAAACCACAGAGACTGAACTCTGCTTCTGGCCTATGGATACCTAACAGAAACATTAGATCAACCAAGAGGTCTCTCCTTGATGAGAGAGTGAAATCTAAACCTTGAAACATCTTGCAATTCTGAATGGAAAAGCTGTCTACGAGGAAGATGTAGCCATCCAGACTTCACTAAGCCCAGTCCTAAGGGTTGTTACCAGTATCTTTTGTAACTACTTTAAAGACAGGAGAACATGCAGCAATTATGCAGAACATGGTAAATATGAAACTCGAGGTTAGGCAATCTTTCTGCTCTCTTAGTACTATAATATAACTTACAGATAATCTCTTTGGGGAAAAAGTACGTAGAGCTATGATTTTCCTTTAGCCCTTTCAGGCACACTACCCCTCCCATTAGTCAAAACCAATATCCACATAACCCTATATAACCCTCAAATCTTAATTCCCACAGCTAGAAGCATTTAGTTTCCAATACCCTGTTCCACTCCAAGAGCTCTGGCAAGTTTTATTTTTTAAGAAAAGTCATCTGCTTTCTTCTTTGTAAAGAAAAGAGTATGTGTGGGAGCATTAAAAATGCAGTTTTCCATTATGTTTGCCACAGGCAATATTTCTCAATTTGTGCTAGTCTAAAGAAAAGATAGCCTATTAGTTGTCAGCAGAGCTGAGCCTTTCCCCTGTAGGTTTTCATGTGATTTACTGTAGAATACAAACATATGTAAATTAGCCAGGTAAATGCAGAATTAGACATTAATATTCCTCTCACAATGCACATTGAAAAAAGTTTCAAATTTACATAAGTGGTACTACTGAAAAAGTCTGCTCGAATTTAATGAATCAATAAAAGTCCACTTTGTATATGTGCGTGTGTAGAGTGGGGGCTATGCTGCAAAAAGTAAGGGTTTTTATACATCGATTAATTAAATTAACAGACTATTTAAAATAATGTACAGATTTTTCTTTTCAGAATAAGTGTTGAAATCTACAAGAAAAAATAACTATGTTCTCTTCCTAGGGAAATCTCAGCCTCTACCAATCAGAGTTGATTCTTTGAAAAATATTTATGCAGGTCTGTTCTTTGACTCTATTTTCACTGCAAATGTGAAATGCTGCGTTCTGATTGCTCTGCTCATGGAAACAAAGTTTTGTCCATTCATGACTTGCTCATTCTTGGTACCTGATTTATCAAGCACGCATCCTGAATAAATTCTTTTGCTTCATAGCCATATGTGGTGATTAAACTTACTAGCACATTTGTTCTCACCAAGCCTACAGGATCTCCGTTCTCCACATTAATCAGCAGTAGGATCAGGTCACACAGAAAAAGCGTAGCACAAGTTGAGGGCTTTGATGTCTCAAAGCATCAGACAGGAGGATTCCATTTGCTTTTATATTGCTGGGGGAACTAAAAAACCATGTTGTGATGCCTTTGTGCCTAAGAAAGACCAATGAGAAGAGGGGAAAAGATAAAAACTTCTAATAAAGCTTGCAGATTGGTATGGGAGAAGGTACTGTGGGTACTATTTTTTTTTCAGTGGGGAGAGGGGTCCTTTTAACCCAAAATATCAGAGGGCATCAAACCTAAACAGTGGGTCAGATTTTCCATTACTTTACACCCTTAGGCAGCTATTTATTACCTGTGCAACATGCAAAATGCAAATAAAGCATCATTCTTAACTCACATGGATGGTAGCAATTTGCACTCATTTTTCAAATATAAGTATTTACATGCAATACAAAACAATGAAGAGACCTGCTCATTAAAATATATGTGCAAAATGGCACAGTGGATGTAAAATGCTGCTATCTGGATTTTTATACCCAGTTTGCACTCTTTTACACCAGTGTAACAAACTGAATTATCAGTCTGTACATTGTAAATGGCTATTTCCCCCATATGTACTAAAAAGAGTCTCCTAAATGTAAATGGCTTGCCAGACGTATGCAAGAATGAATTCTATTTTAGAGAGAATTCTTGGAAGAAATAGGCATTTTATTGTTTGTGCATTAGCACGTAACGGTGAACCAACTATCTTATTTTACACTGCTTGGCCAGGAAGGATATGATTTATCTGGCAGGTTCTAATCCACTACAGCCTACAGATCTGGTTGAAAACTGCATAGATTGAATCAGGTTTCCTATAAAAAGTCCAAGTCAATCTATATGAGGAGATGTAAACTGTGACTTTCTAATGTAATTAGCCCATTAGTCAATATTTTCTCTATTAGGGAGTTAGTGTGGTCTAGCTATAGATTTCACTCCAGAAGGCCTCATATTTGTTCTAGATTGGGGTCTCAAACTAGGGGCCAACTGCAGGCCCAAGCACTTCCCCAATCCGGCCCACAAAATATTTTCAAAAAGTTATTTAATCAGGCCTGCACTACTGTTGGCCCAGGGGCAGCACGCAAGGACTCACCCACACACATGGCTTCTTTGTTGTTAGGTAACTGCCCTGCCAGAACATGGTCAGAACTGGCTTTTTGTTTGTTTGTTTAATTTAATTTAATTTAATTTAATTTAATTGCAGGACAATTTAAAGTTATCAAAAAGCCCAATCCTTCAGGTTGCTAAGCACCTCCTGATGTCAGTTGGAGCTGAGAGCTCTCAGAAGGCACTCAGCACCATACAGAATCGGATTATATTGCTATCTCCCCACTTCCCGATCCAAGATACTGAGTTCACTTGAGCAGGAAAGACACAAAATTATTCCAAATCACTGCAGTCTGTTGACTTCCGACCTTCTTCAAGAGAACAATAAATGCAAACACATATAATCTATGAAAATAACCCTATCTGAGCTGTTCTCCCAGACCCAACCTTGGCGACGGAAACCCAGTTCAGCTGGGCTTTGCAAAGCCTTCTGCACAAAAGTAAAATCTCTCTTGTCTGTTTGCAGGCTGTGGTAATTCCTTGGATATAAGTCCTAGAGCCACGGCTTTATTTTGGCAGAGCAGCACATGCCAACCTGACCTTACCAGTGAATCTACCCTGTCTGGACCGGGCTTCCCCTCAAACTCAAAATCTAGTTAGAATTTAGATATACCCCATTCTGGATAGGCTTAGAGCTGTATATAAGCTTGTGTAAAAGATACCAAGGCCTGGTACAGAAGAGGAAGGGGTCATGCGGATGTTTCTATGAGAAATATACATTGGGTTCCCTATTCAAAAACAGACACAAGCTACTTCATGCGTCACAAAAACGAGAACCAGTATTTCGACACTGGCACTCTTTTTTATTGCATGATACCAGCATTACTGTTAACTAGAATGAAATGAAAGCCACAAATCTCATTGCTGTTCCTGACAGTATTAACAGAAACAAAGTTATTGTACAACATTTAGCCTGTATTACAGTAAATTGCTAATAAAACAAGTTAATGCTATCAAACAGCACTTAGAGAAAATATATCTCCTTTCTCCTTTTCATAACCACTTTCATATTTGTTTTTCCCTTGGTATCACTAGAAATAACTTGTTTTTCTCCAAGTAGGCTATCCATTTGGCTAATTTCCATCTCTAAGAACTAGGCATAAGTACATCCTTTGAAAAGATGTTATAGTCTTGTTAATAATACCATCTCTTTTTTGATCTTTGCAGATGTATTTTCACCAGCAGGGAATGTGTGGTGTACTGTATCATATTCTTGTATCTCATATACATTAATAGACTTCACATTACCTGCATCTAGCATCATAGGTGACTCATGATACATCCAGGAGGTCCACTGCCTCCCTATTCCCCTCGCCAAAATTTTAACAGCTAAAGGGGGCACCCTCCCATCCCCCCTGCTCCTTTGGTTGTCCGTCCCTGCACCTCCTCCCACAGACACCAGTTGCCCCTGTCTAGCGTTACCAGTACTGAAATGATAATTACAGGGCCTAGAAGGGCCCTTCTTTCTATTTGCCAGATGAACCAGGGACTTTGCTTCAACTCTACGTTAAGGATTTACCCCCACTTGCAACATCTTTAGCCAACTTGTCTTCCCTTCCATGAAAACTAAGCTAAATACGCATCTAACTCCTAACTAATTCCCGTGAAATTCAGCAAGTATAAGATTCTTTGGTACCTTCTTTCTGGCACTGTTTCTGGTTATCTACAGGTCATGCTGAATATTTACAAAAAAAAGCAATCTCCATGAGTGTTAATTGTACTACTGCAGTATCTTCAAAAATAGTCTCATTCATACATTCATTTAAACCCCCTCCTACCAAAAAGGGACTGTGTATTGTTACAACTGTAACTGTGGGAGAGTTTGGAATGCTTGCACTACAAAGGCTTTTTCATGTGACATAAATAATTTCCCTCAGTACTAACTTTTTACTAGCATACACATACTCATCTGTCTTCAGAATGATTGACCTTAGCCTAGCTCAAAGTTAGATGCATTTGTGTGCACTCCCCACTCAAAAGCATGGGTGACTTGCCAATCATTTCTTAAAGGCAATGGAAAACTCCAATTGCACTATTGAGACACACAAGTAACTCTGGCATTTGTCTTTTTATCAGATCCAAGATAAGGACTGCTACCATAATGACTCAGAAAAAAGGACTACTTCTTCATTATCTCCCCAGAACAGCTTTTCTTTGACACTTTGTTGTGGAATTGGGCCAAATTCAAATACCTCCTCCTCTTTCAGCAGATTCTGATTCTATTATCCCACTCCCCAAACTCCAAAATCAGTAAGGAATCCCACCATGCCTAGGTAGCACTTTTTGGTCCCACCTGTTAAGTCTGTAATAATCTTTTAATTAGGGCTTGTATACCACCCATGTGGCCCTCCTATATCTGGTTGATGACTGCTATGCTAGCTATACAGAAGACTACAAAAATCACTTAGCCTTGATAACCATTTATTAATGATTCTTTAAAATTTGATGCAATTTTCGTTTCAAAGGAGAGCACAAAAATCTTTGTGAACTAATCGTTATTTGTCCATGGAATTAATCTTTACCTATGTATATTATACAGAACCCATCATTGTTATGTCTGAGTGCCTCTGACTTAACGTGTGATCTTTTTAAGCAGGAGGTTCCAAACCTATTTAGCGATTCATTCAGATTCAGAATCCCTGCCTCATATTCCATGGGAGTAAAAATCCTCTCGAGGGACCTGTTTGAATCTCTGGCAACAGTTATAGAAGCTGACAGATATAAGTAATATACTCAATAATATAATTCTGTTGGCTTCAAGGTGCTACATAGTGGATAAGTATCAATGTTTTTCCTTTATTTCCCAGGAAAATTCCAAACAGATTTAGGGTTCTTCCCTAACGAGGAAGTGCTTCCCATATAAGTGAATGGCTCAACCTCCAACTATTTTAATTATGCAGGGAGAGTTGCATGAGATGGTTGTGCTTTCATCAGCTGTTGCAGCACATACACAGAACTCCAAATTCTGGAGCTGCCAAAGGATTTCAAATATTTTGTTTTCAAAATCAATTGATGTGTAATTTTAAAATACTATGATTTGGGTTTTTAAACATGTATTTAATTTTAAAGCTTTGCACACTTAACAGTCACCTTCAAAGCATCACTGTATAATTTGTGCTCTAGCCAAGGAGCATTTGCTGCACACACCCAAATTTTTGGAAATTTTTTCCCTTTGTGAAATGTCCTGTGGAGCTAAAAATATTGTGTCTTAGGCAAAAATATTATGTCTTAGTCCAAGCTGAATATTTTTTTTCTGTACGCCCATAAAGTGTGTTGGCTTTGGATCATCCTAATTCTAAGACCCAGCAAGGAATTTATGAACACATTTTGTGTACTTCACATTTGAAGTTCACAAAGTCAGGATATTTAACATCTTTAAAAAGTTTTGTTTAAAAAAGCTCTGAAGTGGGAGTATACCAGTTTTCATTTGTCTTTAGCACTAAGATCATATGACAAGGGAATCACTGCTCATGTCTATAAACCATGACTCCCACTCTTGTTTAGGAAATAATGAAGTCCTAAACTTACTACAGGAAGAATACAGGGGTGGGGGGGTATTCTAAAAATGTCAGAAAAGGATCTGTGCTAAAACTGAGCTGTAGGAAACACAGCAGGTCTGAAGTGCTATTAGTGCACACTGCTTTCTGCAGAGTTGAAGTGACCGTGTTCAGATCCTTTCATTCTGTGGTGAAAAGATCATTACCATGCTATTCCAGGGAAGTCAGCCCTCCTGTAAGTGAGCTCCTTTGTTATGAATATGGAACAGATGGAGCCAAATCTATCTGCTCTGTAGGAACAAAAACACTTACAACCTAGTTCTCTCTATTAAAGACTCTACTTAACTCCTTTATACCACTGGCTTTCTGTGCACTGCTGGGAGGTTTTGACTTTTTCTATAAAGGCACTTCATAAAAGCAACAGTTCTTACTCTTCAACCAAAGTGGCCTAAGAACTGCAGAGGATGAATGAAGAGTTCAATGTGCATGGCTCCTTAGAGATATGCAAATATTCAATTACTATTTTTTCAAAGGCAGAAAGAGGAATTTTTTAGGAGGAAAAACATCCATATGTTGTATAGACTTTGTACCACCACTAGGAAAGCATGTGGGTGATAATACACTACTCATATTAATAAAAGTTGAATCTGACTATGCAGTTGCAAGAAGGAACAGGCATTTCATTTGTGTCCATGTCTGTATGTAACAAGATGACAGTCCTATACAGAAATCTATATCAGACTCAAAGAAAAAAAATATAGAAGAGGAAAATGTAATTAGGAATCTATCATGAATACAAAGACCTAATGTACTGATTAATTTCCAAGTACGGCAACTTGCAGTGCCTATCTGGAGAAATTACACTCGGTATTGTACCAATTAATGCTACAAATTGAAAATCTGAATATACTGTAGCTGAAACCAAGAGATGTTCTGACTGACTGTTCATCTAGTATGCTTATTTGCAGTGGAGTACATACAGAATATTTTAAAATGTGTGTTTCTATATGTACATGTACACAGCTACACAGACACACAGTGCACATGTCTTTCTAAGCAATGCACAAACTACAAAAACCAGTAGCTCCTTTACTCACTACATTTATTATGTTGATACATTTACTGTCTGGCGGCCTTTTCAGAGGTAATTGAAAAAGGATTTCTGTGGCAGGATGCTTTGATTCTGACTAAATCAAGTCTTCGGGCAAATTTCCCCCTGCCAGCAAAGTCACAGCTTGCCTGAAATCGTAACCTTTGCTGGCGGAAGGGAACTGGCCTTGAAACAGATCAGGAAGCAGATGTTTTATGCCAAAGCAGAGTCTAGGGATACACAGGCTACCATCCGCAAATAAAACTCTTGTCCTATCTGTTCAATCATTTCAATTCCCTGCAGTGTGAAATATGAACTCACCAACAAATGGCCAGTGTGCTATGCAGCACAGCAGGGAGAGTGAGCGCCACAGCTGTGCCAAGGACCAGAAAACATCAGACATTTTCATTAGGTCTCCTTACAGTCTGGACTCAAGCAATGACACACTGCAGTAGCCATCTCTAAGGACAGTGCTGGGGTTTGTAAAGGCAAGCTTCATTCACCTGATGAGTGCGAGGAAGCATTTAGAAAAATGTATTGACTTGGATCCATCTACTCTACAATTACATTCATTAGTAGGCCATGATGGGTATTGCTAACACAAGGCCAAAAAATTAACTTTGGCCAGCCCCTAACGAGACTGAAAATAACATACCCACCTACTGAATTGCAAAGAACCACACCAGCTGAGTTTCGTAGACATGAAAACACCACCATTAAAATAAAGAAAGAGTACATATTAGTAGTGCAGTACAGCTAGGGTCATCTTAATAGCACAGTGAAACTAGGGGTCTAGTGTGGGGTTTCAGACTATCCTGCACCAAGTTCTATACTGCAAGTATTATTCCATGTTTCTGGTCAAGTGATGAAAGTAGGCATTGTGTCCCAGACACGGAATAATACTTGCAGTGATAGAATAGGATGCAGGACACTCTGATGCTCTTTCCTCCATTACTTTTAACTATCCACTAGGGTTTTTTAAAATTTCATTGAAGCATTACCTAACTGGAGCCACAAGCCTGCTTTTTAAGTGAACTATTCAAAACACTACTTAAATGTAGGTAAAACTCATATTTTGAAGCAGGAAGCAGCCCTGCTGACAGGGGAGAAATGGAAAGGAGGCAGCTACCCTGAGGCCCAGTCATTGAAAAGTGCCCTTGTATCCCAGCTACTGCTTGTATTCCAGCTACTGCTACAGCAACAATGGCAGTAGCTGGAGCCTTGGGCCCTTTAAATCGCTGCTGCAGCCAGGGCTGGATTATGATAGGGGCTTTAGGGACTGCATCCCAGGGCTCCAGTGTGCACCACCTGGGGCTGCACCCAGGGCCGGGGCCCTGGGATCCAAGGCCCTGTTTGCTGCAGCTCTGCAGGGCGGTGGAAGGGGGAAGAGGCTCTGCAGTTACTGTTCTCTTTCTTCCCCCCACTCCAGCTGGAGCCATGTGTCACCTCTCATGGCACTTGCCTGCAGACTTCACCCCTGCTACTCTCATTGGTCGAGAATCGTGACCAATTGGAGCAACAGGGGGCCCGTGCCTGCAACTGCAGGGCTGCATGGAGCCATCTGTTTCTCCCCTGGGAGCTCTGCCAGGTAAGTATCTTGCCCCCTCCAGCACCCTCACCACCCAGACTCTCCTCCCCGCCGCACCCTTCCTCCCAGCTCCCACATCCCACAGATACCCCAGCCTCTCCTGCACTCAGACCCTACATTGCCACTCCGCTCTTGCATCCTACCACCTGTCCAGACACCATACCTCCACCTCATACCCTGGTAGCCCCTCCCACACACTGAACCCTTCATTTTTGGCCTCACCTCAGAGTCTAGGGGGCTCCACAAAATATACTAGCCTGGGGCCCCCAAAAGGGTTAATCCAACTCTAGCTTCAACCCCAAGTAGTGCACACCAGGTGGTCCTGAAGGGCTGGCTGGGGTAGGCTTGCCCCAGTGCCCGCTCCTTCTGCCTGAGACCACGCCCCTTCTGATGGCTCTGGAGCAACCTCCCACCTTTCCTACCGCTCAGTGAAGTCTGTCACTGCCCTGTTTTCAAGTCAATTTTGGTTCAATAAATAGGGTTGCCAGATGGTTTCAACACAAATACCGGACACACTTGACATTACATCACAATCTACATTAAATCTTATTTAGAAAGTACTGGACATTTATATTTTCTCAATTTGTTTCTTGAACAGAAAGCTCAAATACTGTACTGTCCGGTTCAAAACCAGACACCTGGCAACCCTATCAATAAACTCAATCTAGCAGACTAGGCTAGATTAAAAAACACAGGCATGTCATTTTAGCAAATCTACATGACACGTGTACATTCATGGAATTACTATTCACATCAACCCTATTTACTAGCCCTTTTATATATTTCTAAACTTACTGTTGGACCTAGATACAAGGAAAGCAAATATAGCAATGCTAACCTCATGAACATCTCTGAACTAAACTTGGCCCTTCTTTACACTGGAGCAGGGTTTGGTCTAGAAATGCTAAACTAAGGACAATTTACTATTTTATTTGCTCTTCATTTTACAAGAATATTCAACAGCAACTAATCTATAATATCTGTCAGACAGAGCCACATTTTCAAAAGAACTCCTGGACAAAAAGTTTTTAGCATCCACAATTTAGGGCCAAATTTTCAGAAAATATCCATACTCTGTGTGAATTTTGGACATCTGCAGTTCTTGCCTAAATTAGATGCCTAAATTAGAGCTGTATGCTTTTGAAAATTGGGCTCTAATTGCAGGTACTTTTGAAAGTCTGCACATAGTGAAAGACCCATCTACTTTACAAGGCTTTTGAGATGGGGAAGTAGAGAAGGAGTTTGAAGGAGCATGTGGATCTAACATGAGATTACCTTGATAGGTGGATAGATTAATTGAAGGAAAGTCTTTTTTGTTGTTGTTGTTTTAGTCTATTTTGTTTTCCAGTGTAAGAAAATAAATTACATACTTTACAGTCTTGATCCAGTGCTCGCTGAAGACAATGTGAGTTGCAGCTTTTTACCGCAGAGCTTTGTTAATACTAGTTTTCATAAGCCAGTGATTAAGAAAAAGTTTTGAATCACATTGGGTTCATAATTGCATACACATACAAGGCTTCAATCATTCATCTTTCCAAATCTTCAAACAGAAGCACAAACTGGACTTTATTTTACAGTTACATAAAACACCTTGTTCCCCTCTGAAGAATGGAAAAGAATTACTTATTTCTAATTATGTTTGCTCTCACAGGATATTGTCTTTTGTTCCTTTTAAAAGTCCACCTTCTACTTCACACTACTGGAGTCACTTTATGAGGTAAAACTAGTTTAAAAGATTTCAGTTGTAATTTATTCATTTTTATAAAAGCTTTTGTTACTGAGTTTTACATTTGAATGTGTGTGGAAATATTTGCTGCTTAATTCTTTAGAGGGAGCAGCTTCAGAAGTTGTGCAGGTGTGCCTATGTATAGTTTCATCTGGTTTGGAAATATATCCTACACTTGGACAAATTATAGTTGGGAATGGCACACAACCTTGTGAAAATCTATGCCCCCATATTAAAATGCAACTTAACTTCAAGTTTTTAAAGCATAACCATTCTGTTCTTTATAGTCCGTATAGTTCAGAACGCTTTGTCTTCTTTTTCTCCTGATTTCTTAAGTAAAATATTATGTTCTAGTGAAAAATTTTTTGGCTTGCACTATTTTTGACTTAAGATAATATTATGAAAATGAAAAATCTTGGCCAGCATCATATCTTTTTGGGGTAGGCTAAGGTGTTTGGAAAGTTTCCCACCAGTCATCAGTTTATGAAGACTTCACTGATGTCAGTGCAGTTACTCTGAATTTACACCAACATAACCAAGTCTGCCCCCCCACCCTTAACTCCCATCTTACAGGAAGTGCTCAACACCTCATAGGATTGGGTTCCAAATCAACTGAAAGGCTGCTGTAAGAGGGATTTTATTTCATTTAAAAAGGCAATTTTATATATTACATATTAGAAATGGTTGGAAAAACATTTTTCCCCCACAAATAATTTAAAAAAAAACCAAACAATTGCTTTTCTGAGAAAAATTAAAACCTAGATAACTTTGGTAGACACACTGAAATATTTCAATTCTGAAATGCCACCATGGTACCTCGAAGAAGGTTAAAGCTCAGTTGCTGGGCACATTCCACTAGTCAGACTCCCTGGTAGGAATACATCTCCGACCACGTCCCATGGTTTCCCCCCTCAGGAAGGGGAGGTAACACATGATGGAAGTTCCATGGTTGGGATACATCATGGCCCAGGGAGAAGCCGCCCAACTGGGCAGCCCAGTACAGCCCAAAGAGGAAACGAGACACTTGAACTACATGTCCCGTAAGGCACCACAGTGGCATTTCAGTATTAAAGTAATTCAGTTTTCTGCTGAACAACCAAGAAAACTGGGGTGGAGAAAGGTTGAGTTTTCACTTTTTTCAGTAATGAAATAAAATTTCACAGAAACCAGACACTTTTCACACATTTTTTTAAATAAAAAACTAATTTTACCTCAAACACAATTTTGCCTGAAAACCATCACACATTTATAGACACATTGATATAATGATAGGTACAATTAAAATCATTAGCGATTAAAGTTTACAACTATTTTGTCATTTCTAAACATGACACAATGGTCTTTAAATTAAAATCTTTAACTCTAACCTCCTAAAGTAATGTTTCAAAATAAATTCCTCAATGAAGATTTCACTTATATTTATGTTAGTGAGTCTAGCAGATCTCTTCAAACTGTCACACCTCGCCACAGCTAAATTCATCAACTGTCCAATACCAATCAAGAGAAGTTGTTAAACCTCTTGCCACTAGAGTTTCAATTCTCTGTGAAACAGAAGCCTTTCTACCCAGGAGTCTAAATTTCATGCTGAATAGAAGTCTCCTCTTTTACAGTTCTAATATCAGACATAGTAAGTTTCTCTAAGGAATAACACCACCATTGCTGATTTTATCATGCCCTTTTCTTGGGAAATATTTCACTGAAAATAATTGGATCTTAATGATGCTTCAGAGGAGCTCCTGCCCGAGAAAAAGAAATAATAGGAAGGAATGTTATGTTTGAGACTAGACTTTCATTTCGCAGGGTCCTTAGATGTCCGATGGGAACTGTCAGAGCCACCAATCAATTAATTTTCTAATCTCTTTATAATGAGCTTCTTCCCCCCTCCTTGTTTGTCTCTTTTGTAGCAAGCAGTTGATTTTGTGTGTTTGTTTTGATTTCCTTCCTTTTCTACTGCTTAAAATACAAGAGCATGGGGAAAGGAGGAGTTAACCCTAACAGAATAAGATACTGTATGTCTGTTCTTTAATTTGTTGGAACATGATAAGCCTCAAAAAGAAGTATGCTAGGAAATTGATTTTGCCTGTACAAGATACATACAGTGTGAAGGTCATATTGACAGAGTGCCCCGCACTGCTCTTAGACCCTGCATGATTCGTTCTATCCTCTTTCTTATCATTCTGGTCAGCTCCATATATTCATAGATAGTTCCAATGGTATTCTACAGAATTATTTGCAAATTTACAGAATATTACAGAATAATAGCCTTAGATGTTTTTCCTGGAGCCATAAAGTTGGAATATGAAGTATTCTTGACAAAAGAAGTCATGGAGGAGGTGGGAGAGGAGGAGAGAAGAAAACGCATAAGCATGAAGAGGAAATGATCCAGCAATAGCTAAAAGAGCACTTAAATAGACATTTCTCTTCTCTTATCTAAATGCTGGACTTAACACAAATTAAGAAACGTGGGTCTAGTTTGATTTTATTGATGAACCTATTTCTGTTCTTAAAATGAATTACACCATCTTATGTAACCACTGCATAATTTTATCAAAGAGCTGTCAAATAATGCCAGCAGTGATGCCCTGCACTGAAGTGGAATGTATAGTAAAACATAGTTTTTCTCAGATGAATTGCTGAAACTGTTAATCTTTATCTAGGAGACCATAATAACTGGTTTGTTCTCAGTGGCAGTTGGGAGAAAAAATGTCTTCCAGAAAGCACTTTGGCAGCCAATCTGCTTGTTAATAAAACTCGGAGAAACATTTGTGATTAATACAAATTACGAATTCCACTTTTAATGCCTAAATGTGACAGAGACTAATTTATATAGTTTTGCTTGAGCTACCACTGAGTATTTCAAGTGGGACTGTGCACAATGTGCTATCACATCACTGCATATTTCTCAGGAAAACTCACACAGGTGTGAGGAATCCTATCAACGGCAACACTTTCAAACCACATCTTCACTCTGTTTTGGCAGGAGCGGGAGGTCAGCATTCAAAACTATCCCCTAACTTCTCACCAGTAACATGGTGGCTTATATTGCACATGCAGAGGAGCCACTTAAAATACACCAGGCACTGGGGGTCAGAGAGCGTGCTACCTCTGTTGCAGTTTCCTCAGCAGCATCTTTTCAGTTCTGTGACTATCAGATTAATATAGTCATCCACAGGCAACAGTTAAAACAAAGAGAAAGTTGGGTGTTTGCTTCAGTGTTGGAAAAAGATAGGTGAGAGTTCTTTAAAACTTGTCAGTGAGCTGGAATGTATAAATTCCACAGGGTCATGGCATATAGTTGTCAAATAGTTGCTTGATTTCCCAATTAAATTTAGAGTCCAAAGGAGACCATGTGGCCTCTAGTTTACTCCATTAGTCCCCAGAGCTGAGTAAAAGGGGGGATATCACCACTGCTCAAGTAATCATTAGTATCCATGTCTCTAGAGATCAATGCAGACATCCAAGTTCAATATCTAACTTTTGCTCTACCATAAATGAACTTTAAAAGTATTCTTAAATAAACATTACTGATCTTAAGTTTTAATGGAATTATTTTTCCACATACCTACATTCTAATATGGTCCACTACTCAACTGCTAAAAGCAAGCAAGCAATGAGGAACTGAGAGTTAAGAAAAGTCATGAAAGGTATAAAAATTACAAGATATATTACACCAACATCCCACTGCGTCAGGTATTCAGATCTGAGCCAGAACCTGCTGTCATTTTCCTCATTAGAAGTTATTTTAATTTCTCTCTAAGCTTACTTTTTCCCACTGCATTTTCACTTTCTCAAGTCTTCAGGAAACTCAGTCTGCTGCCGTTTTCCTGGATGGAATATGCTCCTATGAATTTTTGGCAAAGCCATTCCTTTCTTTGCTAGAGCTAAGAGCAAAGCCTAAAGAAGTTAAGCACCCAATTCCCAGTGACTTTCAATGGGAATTGGGCACGATCTCTTTTAGAAAACTGCAGCCCTTGTCCCTATACATTATTTTTGGCCTACTCAGTGTACAGGAGATCAGGCTGAGCCCAGCATATACATAAGCATGCAAGGGCACAGGAGACTTTTCTCCCCATTGTTCCCATGTGCAGGGGCCACACATCCTATATACAAGGAATGCAAAGAACTCTAGAGAACTATTGTTGCTAGTCACCACATGAGAGATGTAGGAGAAGGGTAAGGAGCCACATCATAGTTTTACTCTCCTGTGTACTTAACTACTGCACTGGCCAGTTGCAGAGAGAAGTAAATCTGCATTCTTTCCAAGGATGCAGCAGCGGTCTCATTACTTCCATGCTAGCCAGGATGTATTCTGTCTTGAGGCATGTCTTCTCTAGCTCCTATTGGCGCAGTTCACCTCAACAGTACTGCCAAAACAGAGCTGTAGTTATATGCCATAATCCAGCCCAGTCTTTAGTATTCCCTTTCACACTTTAGTTGCCAGTGTAACTAAAATGTTTAGCATATGCTCCATTTTAAATTCCACAATTTAAGGCCCAAGGGCCCAGCCAACTGGGGGGCCTTGCTAAAATGGATGCCCTTGTGCCTTAACCTGCTCTGCCTGGCTCTCCTTTCAGAGACCAGGGTCAGAACATAGGGGCTTGCCTTACTTTGCCCAGCACTCCTGATGGGAGCAGGGGTAGACCATTTCCCCAACAGAAAGGCAGGGAGAGCAGTGGGGTGGGGGTGGGGGATAATTGCATGTGGAACAGATGAAGAGGGGACCCCACTTGCTCTGGCCCAAGCTTAATCTGTTTCTGATTCCACCAGATCTGTAGTAGAGTCATCTTAAGACAGCAAGTTAAACAAGGAGGAGCTAGGGTGGAACCCACCACAAATGAAGCAGTCATATACAAAAAGTATATAAAAATCCTGCATGCTGAATCCCACAGGACGTGCCCCTACAAATCTGTCCAAAGTGTTGCAAAGTAAGCAATTTCCCAACCTTTCCCCCGAGTACATTGCTGAAAATATTACAAGCTTGGGTCATAATACTTATGCTAAGCTGCCTGAGTTTAGCCTAATCTTTTCTTGAGTGTTGTTGTGTGAACTTGCGTAAATGATGCCTACAGCTATGCAGGATGGAAGTAATGTTTTATATCGTACTGAAGGAGAGAAATAAGAGGAAGCTAATCAGTATCCTCTTAATACACAAAATGTAATGCCAGATAGTCTCTGTATTGGGGGAAAAAGGGAAAATCCTATACACAATAAGGTAAAACAACATTGCTTAATGATTGATTAGATGGTCATTATGTTGAAAGGTATAAATATGCTAGAATGTAAGGCATAGTTGAAGACATGTAGAAGAAACCCATCATAACCCGCATATACCTTAGGAAAAGGTAACTGATCAAACCTTTGTTTATATCTTTCATTCATTGCTTTTATAGTAATTGTAAAATGCAAGACTATGCTTTTAGTTCAAATAAAGGTCTGAATTAATAAACCTGAGTGTCTTGCCCCCAAGTTTGCGGTAATCCTCATGCAGCAGCACTTTACATTCCACTGCTACAATTAAATTGCCAGTGCTCTTTTAATTGAGCACTATATTGCCATTTTGATTATTCTTTATATAATCAAGATCAAAGCACCCCATCAGATCAACAACAGTGATGGCACTCACCAGACCTACCACCAGCGCCCATGGAGGCCTAGTTACCTCTAAGGGTATGTCTACACTACAGCGTTATTTCGAAATATCTTACTTTGAAATAGTTAATTCAAAATAACGCGTCTACATACAAAATGCATTTTGAAATAGCGTTTTGCTATTTCGAAATAGCGTGTCCACACTGAGTGGACGCTGAATCGCATTTAAGGCTGGCTGGAACCAGGTCCAGCAGGGCATCAGGTCAGGAGTTACTTTGTGTGGCTGCTGCCTGAGGCTGAGGCCTGTGCTTAAAGGGACCCCACCTGGACAGCCGATTCTCGGGTTTCCCTGCTTGCTTGCCTACATCGATGAGGGACAGCAAAGCATTTTGTCTGTGTGTGCTCTGGTTGCCCTCACTCAGGACATCATAGCTATTTCGAATTTGGCGTTATTCCTCGTGGAATGAGGTTTACCAAATTTGAAATAAGCGCTCCGCTATTTCGAATTAATTTTGAAATAGCGGTTTGGCTGTGTAGACGCTAGTAAAGTAATTTCGAAATAACGGCTGTTATTTCGAAATAACTTTGCTGTGTAGACATACCCTAAATGAAGAGTGTAACAAGCGTGCTACACCGAGTTTTATAGCTTTTCAAACCACTCCTAATTCCGTAAAGAGGTACTGATGTCTAGCTGGTGACACTGTTTCATATTTAGCATTAATGATCAACACAGCAAAGAAAACCCTACAAATCTGTAGGAATAGGGAAAGCTCTTTGGGCAATAAATTGGAAGTTTTGTGGGTGTCTTACATCACACTTTCCCAAAGGAAAGAAAGTGCGAGACTGCCTGCAGGCTTGAAGATATTATTTTCAGTAAGCAAGCAGTCTTTCAACAAATTTCTGAATACTTCTGGCTGTAAAAAGTCTAAATTTGGGTGATTTATTTTCCTTCGCAAAGAACGTGAGAGATAATATAAACCTGCCATGTGGCTGTATGACAGCCCTATTTTAACCATGAATTACATGAGAAGCAAGGTGGATGAGGTAATATTATTTTATTCACTTTTGTTGGTGAGATAGAGAAGCTTTTGACATCCTCAGGGCCATACAGGTAGTACAGGATGCAGCCCACAATGGTAAATAGGTTGAGAACCAGTGTAATAAGACATAAATCCAGCGTGTCTGTTCAGTCCAGTAACATCTTGCTGAGTTACTAATTTAAGCTTTTGAGCTTCATAAGTGTTGTAACACTAGGAGTGCTTTTCCCAGACCTTCAGAAAATGTTCTGTGTAGCTTGTCTTTCTCACCAACAGAAGCTGGTCCAATAGAAGATATTACCTTACTCACCTTGTCTCTCTGGGACCAGCCTGGCTAATACTACACACAAAAGTTATGTGGTCATTGTGGATGTGTCTACACTGCACCACAGCTCAAAATAAGATATGCAATTTGATCTACACAAGTTGTGTATCTTACTTCAATCTTATTTTGAGCTACACAGCACCAAATTTTGAAATAACCCACTATTCCAAAACATCCCTTACTTCTCGTGGAATGAGGTTTACAGGGACACTGGAATAGCGAGCCCGTTATATTTTGAAATAGCTATCCCACGTCTTCACAGGAAGCACGTTATTTCAGGATACTCGGGTATCCCAAAATAGCATTTCAGTGTAGATGTATCCTCTATGCAGTTCTGTGCATTAATGTTAAAAAAAAAAAAGCCTAGAAGAATAGCATCATACTTTAAAGCACATTGTAGTATCTCATGATAGACAAGTCAGGCTCGGTTTAAACCACTTGTACCTTCAAATGAAAGAAATCCATATGTTCATATTTTTTAAAAAGTCCAACAGCCAATTGTTCAGAACATAGAAATGTTTGTTTATAGTTTAAGGATTATTTTGATATGGCCTTTCAATTGTAGGCATGCATATATATAATTTCTAACAAGATATACCAACATCATCAACCTGGAATAAGCTGCCTCAATAAATTAGTCTGAGGAACTGGGAGATGAACATGCTGCTGACATGGAGGCAATGGAATATAAACACTGTTATTCCAAATGTTACTGGTGTGTTATTTCCATTTCTCCTGGCATCTGCACCATATTACAAAATACAAACCTGCAATACAGAAGCTCATTAAACTGTTTTCAGTTAGCTCAAAAATCAGATTACCACAGCATTACGGGTTTATAAATCTGAGAAACACAACTTCCTTGAGGTAATAATAAACAGTAGTCCCTGCTTTTATGACACCTTTCATCCAAGGACTGTGTTTTACATACTTTATTAATCTCCTTATATCTCTGAGAAATAGGCCAGAACCAAATTATCACTACAAATAACTTTCCTTTCTACTGAAATACAGCCACCTCAGAATTGAAAAGGGTGGTATTATGCTGTTTAATACCACACAGCATCACCAAACCTTGTTTAGGCCATGAAGTGATAAATCATAGTACCAAAATAAAACTGCAGAAAGCATTTAGGTAGACAGTGTAATTATGGATACGATGAATTGGTCAGAACACTAGAATCAACACACCTACTTTTAAGAAAATTATTATGGGATCTTTGATAACCACAAAAGATCTAAATACAGTATGTGCCCTTTGCTCTATGTTAAGACCCTGGTCAGCACTTCCACTGAGACAATTATGTCACCTGTTGAATCACCAAGCTCCTTAGAGATCTTTCATCCCAGTACTAATCAGTCTATCTCTTCTTAAACAATGAAATTTGATGGAATCAGAGATAGAACAAAATTTAACATGTGCTTTTTTTCGCCTGTTTGACAGGTTGGCCCTCTTCCAACATTAGATGAAAAGAAAGAAAAAAGCTCCCTCCACATTCTTTTTTAATGTCCAGTATCAATGGAGCATCTAGCAACATAATTCATTCATCCTCCTACTGGGGTCAAGACCTTCAACAATATGCTCATGAGACAGTTTTCAAAGTTGCAGATGTGTGGTGTAGCCTCCTCCTGCCTTAAATATTTTAATGGCGTATGTATCCAAATAATCTTCTTTCGACTTATCTGACAGACATACTCTGAAAAAAATGCAAACAATAGGAACCAAGACGTCTGTGGGTTCCCAATTTTCTTATATGGATTTCTCTTGAGTCTAAAATTATTAAACAGTTTCTAACACTCCCTTTGAGGATTTTAAGAACGCTACCAACGTCAAAATCTATTAGTCTCTGACGACTGTTCCAGCTTGATTTAAAAACAAAACAAACAAACAAAAAACCAGACCCAGCACTTAATTCTTGTGATGCTTTCTAATAGCAACTAGTCCTTTAATCTATATACCAGGCTAAGCATGAATTCCCTTTCAAAGGTCACCTTGCTCGTCTGTCTAATGTTATAACACCAAAATTTAAAAAATGTATTTTTTTAACATACACATTTATCAAATCCTTCCAATTGCTTTGATTTCACTCAGAACACCTCAAGTGATTTGGGTGAACCAGCAATCAAGGACAAGACTTGTACTCAAGTGGCATGTCTGAGCCCACTGCTGTCAAAGTAGCATCAGTGTTTATGCTGATCAGATGTTGATTGAAAGGTTAATGGGTTTCCTAGTGTAACCCCCTTTTTCCTCCCTGGGTTACTCGGGAGCAGATCACACTCACAGGTGTGCCTGGACGCCTGATGGTTTTAACATAAAAGGAGATCCTGAGTACCCCAGTGGTGATGTTGTTTAGCTGGGGAAACCCTATCCACCTCCTTACTGCTGTCCCATGCTCATAAAGAACATATAATGGTGGTGCCTCCACCTGGCTGGCCCTGTACACACTTAATGGTGTGCCTTGAAAGCCTCCAGGAATAAAATTATTCCAGCAATAATCTGGATCTAGCTCGAGAAAAACAATTACAAATATAAACAGTATACATCTGATAGATTACAGTAGAAAGAACAACCTTTACTTAACAACTTAACGAAACAGAGTTTAACAGATTAACAATGAATAACATTAACAAAGTACACAGAAATAATAGGAACGTATCTATCTGGCATTTGTACTGCCCCT
This sequence comes from Rafetus swinhoei, assembly GCA_019425775.1. Taxonomy (NCBI): domain Eukaryota; kingdom Metazoa; phylum Chordata; order Testudines; family Trionychidae; genus Rafetus; species Rafetus swinhoei. Next base: position 67,295,654 of record CM033427.1, read on the forward strand.
GTTTATCACACCCCAGAGTATGCACTTCTCAGTACCATATTCTTGCTTGCATGGGCGCACTTGAAGACTTTGTAGCTGGAGTGGATGATTCTAGTCTCCTTCTGTGTGCTGGGTGCAGAGTAGTACTTCTAGCCACAGGTACAGCCAAAGGGCAATCAGAAGCAGCCTGCTAGATCCCAGTTCCAAAGGCTCTCTGTCCCAGTCTGTAACTGCAACATAACAGCTCCCGAACTGGATAAAAACTCCTCCACAGCAGCCTGGCTCCCTTTTGTTCCAAAAAACAAAGGGAAGAGTACATAGGCTGCTGAGTCTTCCTCCATACACGTGGAGAGACTCAGATCTCCCAAAACAAAAGTCACTTCCTTCCTCTTTTCCTCCAGGGCTCATGGGAATTGTAGTCTGTAGGGCTAGACTGCAGCACACAGGGTCTTCCCGGAAAATAAGCAGAGGCACCTTTAGTAAGGGGACTACACTAGTAATAAATCATTTCCCAAAAAGAAAAGTGCTATTAATAAATTTAAAATATTTTTAATTCTCTCAATATCCATTCTTAATGTTCTTTTGCAAGCCTTAATTTCTTAGATTTTGGAATACATTAATTATTCTCAAAAGGACATCTAGGGAGAATTCCAAAATTACTTTTCTGACCTGACAGCTTTAAAACAAATTTAAAAATCTCAAGTAGTATAGTCTTCCTGGCTTAACCAAAGGACCTTCAATATGAAGCAAATAAAGCCAACGCCTTTTATTATAAAACTCTCATCAAACCACCAGATTAGTCTTCATTTCCGAAGTGAAATGGCTGCTTTTTCAGGCTATAAATTTTCAAACCAAATTTTACCAGATTTTAAAGCTCATGATTAATGAGCTTAGAAAAGAAACTATAGAAAAAAGTCTTCTTTTAGATCTGTACAATACACCGAAAATTGACTGGAATTTGTATAGAAAAGTTAATTGTTTTTGTATAATACCCTCTCATGACCGTTGTATTTCCTCATCAGTGGAGGAAGACAGCTGATCAGTGTTCCCTATAAGCTGAGTGCTTGGATGGCCGCCCAGGGGAGATTCAGGTGCCATTCAGCTGATTGGCAGAATGCCAACAGCTACCTGTAGCCAGCAGCATGTGTCTCTATTGGTGGTGCACATTAGGGATGTCAGTAGTTAGCCGATCAGACTCACCCATACCAGAGGAGGCTTACTGGAGCAGCCCAGCCAGGCAAGAGCAGTCCCCTGCCACCCCAGTGTGTGCATCCCTAGTGTACATCAGCACATGCCTCAGTGCACATAACAAAATGTATTCCACACATGGATGGAAAAATTAGGGAACATTGCAATCCATCCTCATGTATGAATGCTATTGGAGGCATAGATAGGTCTGCGATTCAGTAGGGAGTACTGCTGTAAAACATCACAATCTAGCATCTCAAGATAGGGATGAGCACTACAGAAGATGCAATGAAACTAAATAGCCTTTCAGTTCATTTCTTGAACTTAAAGACAAGGAAGAGAACAGATACTGGGGAAAAAAAAACCATTTAATTAACCAAAATTTCGAAGTATCAGTGCCCTGCTGGATTTTTGGTTCCCTGTCTTTTCCAACGTTTGGATGCTGCTACTTCAGAAAAGTGGATTCTCAATATCAACACTCTTAAAAAGAGAACGACAATCATCAAAATCTCATAAAAAACCCATGCATATGAATGCGCTGATCTCCATGGATAGACCTTCACTTAGCCATATTTTATTCTCCTTTCTACTGTGTAAGCATCATTCTTCACAAGTGGAAAGGCCAGCCCTGATGGAGTGAATCCAGATTCCATTGGGACTAGCAACCCCTTAAATCTTCTGCCTGCTCCAACATAAGTCTTTAACAATTTGGCAAGGATGACAAGGCCATAAACTTAATGTGTCTTCTTTGGGACTTGAAAAGGAAAGATCTGGAAGATTTGTTACTTACCAAAATAAAAAGGAATGGCTCTGTCAACATTAAGATAATGTTAAAAAGTCTTTATAATATGCAAGAATTATAGAAACACTGATGAAATTAATTTGCCACCTAATGCTGTATTTGGACTCTAATTTGAGAAGTAGTGCCAGAAGACTGCAAAGTACCTCATAAAAAGTCATGCAGGTGTTGCTAAATGTTACAGCAGATAATGCTTAACAAGGTGATAGGTCTAGGACAGTTTAAGGGCAGAGAAACAGAGCCCAGTTGTGGGAAGTTTATATTTTTTCACAGCCATATTAAGGCTTCAGAGAAGAATGAATCATTATCTCACACAAGTTATAATGTGGTTGCATCTGTGAACATCAAGGGCCCAATTCTCATTTATCCTTAACCTATTTTATACCATTCTGGAAGTGCAAAGGAGCCTTAAGGTGAATGTAAATGTAGTTTATACCATCAGGTCCCTTTGCATTGCTAGAGTGGTGCAAAGAGAACTTTGCGTAAAAAGCCTCAATAGACCTCACTTTATCGGAATGAGAGATTATAGAGAAACCACATTTTCTAAGGGTGTGTCTACACAGCAGGGCTTAACTCGAAATAAGCTACGCAAATTGAGCTACGTCAATTGCGTAGCTTATTTCAAAATTGGGAGCGTCTACATGACACTTAATTTGAAATAGAGCACTCTTCCTCCGACTTCCCTTACTCCTAATACAATGAGAGTTACAGGTGTCGGAGTAAGAAGTCCTCCAGATTGACAGTATTTCGACATTATTTCAAAATAAGTACCTGCTGCATAGATGCGGACTAAGTTATTTTGAAATAATGTTGCTGTGTAGACGTACCAAAAGTGAAAAAATGTACTCTAAGGATATTATTAGTTTGCTATTGCTGTGCCACTGCTGCAAGATTTTGAGAACATCTATCAACAGATTTCCTAAAAAAGACCTCTGCATTATGAAAAAAGTGATCTGATCTACAGGAAGCCTTGGTTGACTTCTCCAAGGTGTGCCTGAATAGTCACACTAGTTTCTTTTAAAAAACTTAAAAAACAATGAGTAATCTAGCAGCGCCTTAGACTAACAAAACATGGAGATGATATCATGAGCTTTCGTGGGTACAGCCCACATCTTCAGATGATGGGTTGTACCCACGAAAGCTCATGATACAATCTGCATGTTTTGTTAGTCTTTAAGATGGTACTAGACTATTCATTTTTTTAAAAAGTTTTTCCAGTTACAGACTAACGTGGCTACCCCGCTATAGCTTCTCTTTAGTATCTCACTTTGCAACAGGAGCCTGCTCGTGCAATTCAGCCTGGGAGGTAGAGCAATTCTGGGTTGAAATCGCTACCCAATTATTTCATAGTGAGCAGATTTATATGTAAGTGATATCAACAGCTGCCCTGGTGATTTTCAGACTAGCTCTGGAATCCTGGGACGTATCAGGGTAAAAAGGGTAACACTGATTTGGCCTGTCTTGATTGTTTTTGACAACTTGATTTCTTGGATTGAAAGGACAGTGTGTTCTCATGGAGCATCGCATCTTTTAGTTTTGATGTAAATATTCGCCAAATAATCTCTGAAAGGACAACATTGCAATCCCTAATCTTCCCTTCTTCTCCTCTCATCACACAAATCCAGCCTTGTTACAGAATAAGAGGAGGTTTCTATCTATAATCAAATAATCCTATTTAATTAAATTCTGTGCCTTATTAAGCAGAACATTTGACCAGATACAGGATTAGTCTATGCAGTGCATCTGTAACCTTTCAGACCCCCGATGCTTCTCCGCTAGGGATGTAAGCAACTATCCGACTATCCAATAAGCATAAGCTTAGCAGATCGTCGACTAGTGATGCGACTAATCACTTCCCTCCACCCTTGCAGTTTCTATCAGAGTCAGGTAGCAAGGAGGGGGCGCAGGAGCTGGTACTGGGGGGGATCCAGCTTAAAAGCCGATTCCCCCCAGCACTGTCTCTGCAGGGAGCAGGGGAGGTAGAGGTACAACGGGAAATGGCACAAGTGGGGACTGAAGCAGTCTCCATTTGCACCAGTTCTGCTGCGATTCTGCTTTTGAAATGTACAAGAGCCCCAGTAGCAGGAGCTGTACAGAGGTGTGGCTGGGAGCCCCACAGCACGGGGCTCCAGCCAGAGCTAGGCTGGGGTGGGCGGTGACAGGGGACATCCTCTGGTCCAGCAAGTCCCCTTGATCGGGACTCGTCAGGTCCTGAGGGTGCCAGATCAGGGAGGTCTAACCAGTACAGTAGAATAGATCCAGAAATCCAGCTAATATGCTGTAGGTTATTCATCCTACATCCCTATTGTACAAAAGCAGAAGCCTGCAGGGAGCGCAGGACTCCCCAGCTGGCCCCGCGCTTCCTGCAGGGCTTTCACTTTTGAACTGTAGCAAGCGCACAAAAGGTCTCTTGCTACAGTTCAAAGATGGAGGCACCCTTATCGACTAATTGAATAGTCAATGGAAATCCCATTGACTATTCGATTAGTTAATTAATCTAAATTTAACATCCCTATTCTACATTAGAGTGCCCTAGAGCAAGGGAGGCTGCTGGCACAGCTACGAGCCCCACGGCAGGGGATGCACAGGTGTGTGGCTGGGAGCCCCATGGCACGGGGGTCCGGCCTGAGCTGGGTTGGGGAGGTGGTGACAGGGGACCTCCTCTGGTCCAGCAAATTCCCTCAGTCAGGACTCGTTGGCTCCTGAGGGTGCCGGATCAGGGAGGTCTAACCAGTACAATAGAATAGATTCACAGATCCAGCTAATATGCTGTAGGTTATGTGGTTTCCTAATAAATTCTCTTGTATTGCTTTACAAGTCAATATACCACCTACACCTCTTTGTCCCTTCCAAAGGGACAAAAAGTCCTGCAATAGCTAAAACAATCTTATGGAATAATGACCAAGATGGCAGTTTGTGAGGCTTCGCCAGGTTCTTAGACATGGAAAATTGTTTTGCTTTTGTGACTTACCTCTCCATGAGAACAGGGCAATGCCCTTCTTGTTCTATTTGTTGGTCTGTGTTTGAACATGCTGAGCTCTGCTAACAAGCACATAACAGCCAGTTTTCTTGTTAGACTCTTTTAGACATTTCTAATGTCAACCTCATTCAGAGATCTGGAGATGATTCTTGCTATGAAGGATAAATCTTTTCTAGTTTTATGTGTGACACGCCTAGGGATTGGATTCTTGGCATACTCTACAGCTTCACTGGGGTTGTACTAATTTACGCTGAGATTGAATTTGGGAATCTGTCTTCCTGTTACATCTCTCACACCACCACCATCTTTACTGTCACTTCACATATTGCTGGTTTTGGTCCCTCTGCATTTCAACACATAGATGGAAAACATCTTAATAGCTACCATTTTCAAGCAAGTCAAAATTATTTAGCAGCCTACGTACCATTTTCAAAAGTCATGTGGACACCCTAATCCCACTAACATTTAGTGATAGTTTGACAATGGATTCTGGGAGGTTTTGAAAATGTTGCCCTACAAATCTCACTTCGCAGAGTTGTATCAATCTCCTTTGCCTTAGGGCAGTAAATAGACTGCCAGTCAAAAGAGGTATGATTTGATCAATGGGAAGGAAGCTATTAATATCATGCTAAATAACTGACGGTTTCTACCAGAGTGGGAATGCCCATCAGTACAAACTAGCAATAACCAGCTCAGAGAGACTCATATTAATTGCTTTTTAAGGCCAGAAGCAACGATCATTTAGTAGGACCTCATGCATAAAACAGGCCACAGAAATCAACTTTGGAAAACATAATCCCAACTATCCATATAAAACGATGGGGTCTAAATTAGCTGTTACTGCTCAAGAGAGAGATCTTGGAGTCATTGTGGATAGTTCTCTGAAAACAGCCACTCAGTGTGCGGCAGCAGTTGAAAAAGCAAACAATGTTAGGAATCATTAAGAAAGGGAACAATAAGAAGACAGAAAAATATCATATTGCCTCTATATAAATCCATTGTACACCTGCATCTTGACTGCTGTGTGCAGATGTGGTCATCTCATCTCAAAAAAGATATATTTAAATTGGAAAAAGTTCAGAAAAGAGCAATAAATGAATGGGAGTATGGAACAGCTGCCATATGAGAAGAGATTAGTAAAACTGGGATTTTTCAGGTTGGAAAAGCTGTTGACTGAGGAGGTATATAACCTGAGGTTTATATAATCATGACTGGTGCCAGGGGCGACTGGTGAGGGGTGCCACGGGGGTAGGACACTGGCCACATGACCCTCCTCCCCCATCAGAGGGGGTTGTCCCGTAAAAACTCCAGGACAACCCCCTCTGCCCCATCTCTCCCTGCTCCTGTTCTGCCCTCTCACTGTCTCTTCCCCCAACCTCTTTCCCTGAGTGATGCAGCCACGGGGACTTGCAAGGCTGGGGGCCTGGTGCCGGCAGCAAAGTCTGCCCTCCCCTATACTCACCGGTAATGGGAGGGGAAGCAGAGCAATGCAACCCCAGCTCGCTCTGCTTTCTTGACCACAGCAGTCCACTTCCCACTGGTAAGTGCAGTGCAGTGGTGTGGTTGGAAGAGTAGAGCGAGCTGAGTTTCTCTGCTTCTCAAGCCACTGCCAGTGAGTGTGGGGGCATGGAACCCTGCTGTGGGCACCAGGAGCCCCTCTTAGTCCCTCAAGATACCCAGGGACTCTGACCCTGCTGGCTAGCTCTTTGCCCCTCCCGCCAATGGCATTTAGAGTGCATGTGTCCCTAATTGTATCTCCCCTGCATGTCACACCTGACTGGTGTAGAGAAAGTAGATAAGGAATTGCTATTTACTCGGTCTCGTAACAGAAGAACTAGGGGTCACTGCATGAGATTAATAGGCAGCAGGTTTAAAACAAACACAAGAAAGTTTCGCCACAAAGCACAGTCGGCCTGTTGAATTCCTTGCCAGAGGATATTGTGAAGGCCAGGACCATAACAGAGTTCAGATAAGAACTAGATACATTCATGGAGGATAGGTTCCTCCATGATTATTAGCCAGGAATGGTATCCTTAGACTCTGGAAGCTATCAGAAGTTGGGAATGGGCAACAGGGGGATGGATCACTAGATCCTGTTATGCTCGTTCCCTCTAGGGCACCTGGCATTGGCCACTGTCAAAAGATAGGATATTGGGCTAGATCGGGGTGGGCAAAAGGGTCTCCGTGAGCCAAATCTGGCCCGCAGAGGCCCTGCTGCTCCCCCGCCCCCAGGCCAATTAGGACCTGGAGGCGGGGGAACGCCCGAAGCCTTCTCCGCTCTGCCCCCGCCCTGCGAGCATCACGTGGCACTTCAAAGCGCCACATACTCCTGGCAGGACAGGAGAAGGCTTTGTGCGCTCCCCTGCTCCCTGGGGCCGGGGGAACTGCGTGAAGCTTCCTTCGCCCTGCCCTGGCCCTGTTAGGAGCCCGTAGCACTTCAAAGTGCCACATTCTCCTCGCACAGCGGGAGGAGGTTTCCTGCGCTCCTCCGCCCTCAGGCCCTGATTGGCCTGGAGGTGGGGGAGCATGCCAAGCCTCTTCCAGGGAATGGGTGCATAGTGGGAAGGAGAGCCAAAGGGGCTCCCCAACCCCCAGACCAATCATGGTCTTTGTGGTGGGGTAGACCCACCCCTTCCTGTATAGGCCCTGCCCCTTCCAGGGTGGCCCGGGGCTACTTCAAAAAATTTTGAAGTGGCCCCTGGGCAAAAATTATTGCCCATCCCTGGGATAGATGGACCTTTGATCTGACCCAATATGTTCTTAACAATTACCACATACAGTAAAACTCCATTCGTCCGGCATCTGATGGTCCGGCACTCCTGATGGTCCGGCACCATCAGGAACCCGGAAGTGCTCCGGGCAGCCGGACCATTGGAGCTGCTCTGCCTCCGGCTTCCCCGATTCAGCCGTTGCTGAAACTGACCAGCAGCTGAATCGGGGAAGCTGGGGGCAGAGCAGCTGGAGTGCTGCCAGTAGGTCTCACAGCGCTGCCCCTCGGCGCTGCGGGACCAACCTGGCAGCACCCCAGCTGTCCCCAAGTCAGCCGCAGCTGAAACTGACCAGCGGCTGACTCCGGGAAGCCGAGGCAGAGCTGCTCTGCTCCGGGCTTCCCGAGTCAGCCCTGGTCAGTTTCAATGGGCGACTGACTTGGGGCGCCTGGGCAGAGCAGCTGGGGTGCTGCGGGGTTGGTCGATAGCGCTGCTCCTCGGCGCTACCAGACCAACCCGGCAGCACCTCAACTGCTCTGCCCCAGGCATCCCCAAGTCAGCCGCCGCTGAAACTGACCAGGGGCTGACTCCGGGAAGCCAGAGGCAGAGCTGCTCTGCCCTGGGCTTCCCAGAGTCAGCCCCTGGTCAGTTTCAGTGGGCGGCTGACTTGGGGATGCCTGGAGCAGAGCAGCTGGGGTGCTGCTGGGTTGGTCAGGTAGTGCTGCCCCTTGGCGCTGCGGGACCAACCCGGCAGCACCCCAGCTGCTCTGCCCCAGGCGTCCCCAAGAGCAACTGGGGTGCTGCCGGGTTGGTCCTGTAGCGCCAGGCGGCGCTGCGGACCAACCCGGCAGCACCAGCTGCTCTGCATGGCGTCCTGATTCAGCTGCTGCTGAAACTGACCAGCAGTGGCTGAATCTGGGACGCCTGGGGCAGAGCCGGACAATCGGAAGGGGGGCTATGAGGGGTTTGGGGTGGCATCCCCCCCCACACCACCCTAGACCCCTCATAGCCCCCCCTTCCGATAGTCCGGCATATCTGATAATCCGGCACCCTCTGGGTCCTAATGGTGCCGGATTATCGGAAGTTTACTGTAGTAAGTCGAGTAAATTCTGTCTGATTAAAAGCAAATCTTATAGAAAGTCATCTAGTACTGAGCTGAAGGCTTCAAAAGATGGAGAATCCACCACTTCCAAGAGTAATATGTTCTAATGAGTAATCAACTTTATTGTTAATATGTATACCTTATTTCTATTTTGAATTTGCCTGGCTTTAATATCCAGCCTTCAGTTATATCTTCCTCTTCTAGTTAAAGACCCTTTTAATATCTAGTATTTTTTTCCCAGGGCAGTACTTATATGTTGTAATCGAATCACCTTCCAGTCTACTAACTGAGCTCCTCATTCAACCTCAATATCATTTCTGGGACTCTTTCTTACACCTTCTCCAATTTTTCAATATATTTTTAAAATATGAAGATAGTAGAACTAGATGCAGTAGTCCAGTACAGGTTTCACCAATGCTATTTAAAGAGGTAAAATGACCTCTCTTACACCTACTCATTACTCCCCCATTTCTATATCCAAGGATCACATTTGAAATTCTTGCCACAAGATCCCCTGGAAAGTGTGGTCTGGTGTTTGTCTGTATCAAAGTCATTGCTTCAGCATCACTGTCCCCCATTCCATACCATGTGGCCTAGATGTAAAATCTCCATATGTTGTGCTGAAATGCATTATTACACTTGAATGTGTTCTCTTTACTGACCAATCCGCATTATTCCTTATGACTTCCCAGACCTTCTGATTATTTGCCACTAGACCCATCTTTGTGTCCTCTATACATTTTATCAACAGTGATTTTATAGTTACCGCCACATCATCGATAAAAATCCTGAAATCTATTCAAGACAAACCTGTATTCTGAACCATACAAAACCGTAACAAATGTTACGGTCAATCTGAAACTCCCCTCTTCCTTATATTGTTTCCCCCACTGATATGCAAAACATACAAATTCTATGAAGCATTCAGGATCTCTGGAAACATTCTCACTCTTTGGGTATGTTCCATGTTATTCTGTTTACTTTTGCTTCACTAGTAACAATCATAATACAGGTCCAAATCCCATGATCTTTATTTGTTTTTTAGTTAGACTAACAACTCTACCCTCAACTGATGGTAGCCAGAATATGGACTGAGCCTCATAATTTGATCCATTATTTGTTGCACTAAATTACTTTAATAAAGGTTACCATAAGTAATTAAGTTTTTGGAGCTAAACTCCCTCTAATACAGTTAATAAGCTTTTTCCCATTCCAAAAGTAAACCTGCTTAACAGGTATTTTGCTGATATGCAAGTCATATTATTGAATTCATCTCTCAAATGGAAATAGAAATGATCTAATACAAAATATATAATAATCTAACTTTTATAGCTAAAGGGAAATAAAGAGCAACGGATCTGATCCATTCCAGTGATACATTTAGGGTTCCAAATGCTAATGAGGACATGGAGCAATAAAAGGACATGAAATTTCATAGAAAAGATCATTCAAGAAAGAAAATATAAAGAAAATGATTGGTTTAAGAAGGTTATTACATTTCCTGAAACTGGTAGAAGCAAGGGGGACAAAAATTGTCCTTAAAATGTAGAGCAGGAAGATAAATAACGGCTCTTCTTTAAAAATCTTTGTAAATAAACACCAGAGATAGTGACATTTAGCGTAACATCACACTATCCCAGGCAACAATTCAATTCCCTCTAACTTTCCAGGCTAACCAGTCACTGGACAATTTGAATCCAGTTTCCCAGAATACACCAAGCTGAAAAATACTAGCCTTCCGTCCTTGAACAGCATGTTTATAAAGGTCAGGTTTTTTGGATCTGATGAGTAGATGAAAAATCCTCCTGCTGAGCAATGAGCATATTAACTATTCAGACAGTAAGGCAGCAATGCTTTTTTTCTGAGGCCTGCATTGCAGGGCATGCTGATAACTTCAAGGAAGGAACAAGGAATTGTTCACCATCTTGTTCATTCAGAGCATATTCAATTGAAAAAAAAAATACCATGGCAGACAACAGTCCCTTGAGAATTATCATGTTTAATTGTTACCACCGCAGTACATAAAGCATCTCTGGGATCACTGTATTAGCTACTCTGTGCTACTGCCCATAGTGAGTGAAAGAATGAAGAGGAAGTAATACTCCAACTGTATGAAAAGGAAAGAGAATGCTTCTGTATCTATGAAACATGGCTGAAAAACCTAATTTCAATCAATGTCAGGCCAATAAACTACTGGTAAATGGACAACTCTTAGCTGCTAATTTTGAGCTGTATTACCTTTCATTAAAAACAGTAATTCTAGCTAAACTCAGTTGAACAGCATAAAACTCTTGATATTTTAAAGCTCTTTGGAATAATTACTTTGATGGGAACCCTTGACAGTTAAATGACTCTGTTAAATGAATGTTATAGAAGACACAATTATTTTTAGTGAAATATTGAATTTTACCACAAATGAGGTAAACCAGTCATAAGCACCACGGGTGCATTTGAATAATAAGGTCTTGCTTAGGAAGCTCAGTCGATTTTGTATTTTCTGATAACCAGGCTATTAGCTAGTTAGACAAGTAGAGATTTCTCTACATTCTTGCTTGGCTTTTCACTTTTATTACTGTTTTTAATCTAAAAAGCAAATACAGAGGTTTGAACAATTCGTGTGGTATAGTACTTGTACAGCATTTTATTGCAAAGCAATCACATGGATGCAAATTACAATTCATTCCTCATCTTGTATCTCCCTGCTGGTTTTCTCAGCAGGATTTTTAAGAAGGAAAAAATTAATCCAAAGGACAAAGCTGATGTCCAAAGTTTGGATGTCCAAAGTTTCCTCATGACTATCTCAGGGAAACAGTACCGAAATAATAATACTGTTACAGTTCAACTTTTTTATTACAGTCCAGCATATGAGAGAGAAAAAGGTAGTATTCTTGTGATGCTGAAATCCCTCTTATTATAAAACTTTATTTGATGGGGAGCAAAGGAAGTTGAGAACAATTCAATGTGAATACATTTCCCTGTAGGTTTAGAAAGAAAAAAAATCTCAATGCTGAAGAAATGAGGCTGAAAAATAAAAATGTTATGTATTCAGTTTCTCTGGTGAAATGAGGTGGAATGACTGTTTCACAGTAGAAAGGCCATCTACAGGCATGAAGGCAATATTTATTGGGAACAGCCTGTTTAAAGCTCTTAACTCCCTCATCTGATACGGAACACATGGGATAACACTGTAGTGGTAATACTGAAAGCTTGTTAGGAAATGGCAGACTTCAGGTACGTAATAAATTGATGAAATGAGATTTTGGTTGGATATTAGTCAAACAAAGTAACTGACAGAGTGACAGCTATCCAGACTGGTTATGAGATCATGACATCCCAGTTAGCTCAACTGTCCAGTTTTAGCCTGCTGATATTTTCATTCCTTTATCCCTGACAGTTATCCTGTCTCTTCACTAGGTTTTCCCCTTCCTCATCTCTTGTGGCTAAAGCAGTATTGATGCAGGTCTCCTTGGAACATAGCTTGCAGTACGCAGTGTTCACAATCACTTACTGATGCCAGGTATGAGAGCTCATTCATGCTAACCTGTTTGGAATCTACTTTCACTGCATTCCACAACCCCCACACTTAATGAAAGAGTTACTCTGAATAAAGCTCTTTTTGGCTTTCCCCTGTGGCAAGTAGTGCACCCTAAGACATTGTTACTTCAAACAATGTTGGACTGTTGGAATGTGCAGCAACCGCATCTTCAGAGTACATAGAATTTCCCTGATGATGAGGGCCAGGGTATTTCAGTCACACAAATAAGAACATTTGAGTTATGTATAATTATTTTCCCCGGACATATTTTTAGTGTTTGAAAAAGTACAGTAGTATCTTTAGCGTGAAAAGTCAGCAAGGGTTCACTGAACAGGCTGACATGCTGTTTCATGTGGGGAAAAGAAGCTATGCTTTTAATCTAAATTTTACTCTAGATTCCCAGCAAATGAATCCAGGGATCCTGAAGTCTGCATTTACTGAAAGACATCTGCCACATGTTTACTTAGAGACATCTACCATATAGGCTGGTCTTTTGTATTTCCATAAAACACAGGTGAAAAAAATTAGCATGATTTCTTACAGCTGTTATGCAACAATGACAAATATCCATATACTCACAGATGTAGAAATATTCCCGGCCTGGTCTAAACTCAAATCCTAGTGAGAAGGGAGTGAAGAGCTGGAATTTTTCTGAGAACTTCAATGGACCATTCGGGGAGTGTGGCCGATTACATTCCCACCTCTTGAATCCTTTGGAGGTGTGATCACAGGAGCTGTAGCCATCGAAGTTAACCATGTAAAGAACATAGCGTTCAGTCTTATCTTCTGGCACAGAATCCTCATAATGAGGGCAGAACACATCCAGATAATCATTGATGCAGACGTCAATGTGGTAGTCACCCCTCTGGAATCTAAAATTAAATGAAACATGAAGAATTAACTCACAATACGGAGCTACAGAGCTCTCCTTCTAGGATGATGTCATTACTTCCACTTCACTTCGGCCACATCATTCACTTTTCAAAGTAATCCTTGTCTAATTCTCTCTTGGTGTAAAGGGATGCTACTTTGTTAACATCGGCAGAGCACCACCTGCTTATTCAGTGCTATGATCACTGACACTTAATGTACACTAAGTTAAATCTATTTTCCCCTGTGGTTTTCTGAGAAGGTTTATTTTAAATTTACAATTAAGCAAAAAGAGGAAAAGAGAAAATTTACTAGCCTCGCTTTACACATCTAGACAGAGAGACGCACACACAATCAATGATCTCCACCAACCCAGCAGTAATCACTTCTGTGTTACAAGCTGATTTGGTTAAAAGTACTTAAATTGACTACAGCAGCACAAATGCGTTTACTTTTTCTTCATTACTGGCCACACTTTGTCAAGATGGGAAAAAAGCCTGGATTGCTTTTTAAAGGTATTTGAAAAGCAATGTTGCTCCTCTGCCAAAGTACACAGAGGAGATATTGATATGTTCAGATAAAAGGATTCTGGAATATGAATTATCAGCACTCAGACTAACCTGACAGTTCTGAATGAGAGCCAAATGAGAAAGTGTAGTGTAAGGCATGGACCAGATGCACTCCTTCGTATTATTGCTGAAGATTCTTCAGACATTCAAAGGAGGAGGTTTAGCAGGTGTCACTTACTTTGCATCTCTAATGCCAGGTAAGGTTTGTGGATGAAATTATGAGAAGAAATTCAACTCCTCCACATGAACCCACCCTAATACATTTAAAGATTCCATAAACAAACATCTATAAGCCTGTCAATGGATGTCAAATTCTCCTATGACAACTAGTGCAACCAAATGCTGACCCATTCCACTTCAAGCTGACTGCTCATCACTACTTGTGGCTTCTTTCTTTGGCTGCTACAGTTGTCAAGTGCACCACAGAATGATAAAGGGATAATGACAGGTTTAACTATAATACTACTTTTCAGCTGAAGGGCATATTTTAAATACCTGATGGGCTTGAAACCTGCCACCTGGGTCCTTCCACCTAATTTCAGAGAAAAGCAATGATCTGCTGGTCCTCCAAGGAAATATTCAGAGTAAACTACACTTTTTCAAATCCCTACACTAATTTTGCTTCACTAAAATAGATTTTTAAGGGGAAAAGCCTGATACAGTTGTATAATTCCAGCCGATGCACAGCTCCGTGTAACATGGAAAAGTACTTTTGAACTACAGTCATTTCAAACAAAATCACATTTATCTAAATCAGTAGCTAGAACGATATTTTTGCACTCCGGTGCTTACAAAAATTGTCAATCGAACAGCTACTGTCTTAAAACATTTGCAAAAAGAGTTTTTTATTTCCTCTCTTCTCTCCATGTCAGTTAACAGTATGCTGTATCCTACAGGTTATGAACAGGGAGCTCTTGTAGGTTATGCATTTTTAAGCCAAATTTTCCCAACCATATTCTCATATATTTTTCCAAAAAATTAAGTTTTTTAATGAATAAAGAAAAGTGAATATGTGCCCTGCCTGGTTTTAACTGTGATATATGCAGACACTGCAAACTTTCCTGAACTTTTATTCACCAGATTCCTTGGTACTAGACCTCTCCCAAATAAAGAGGGACAATTATGGTTTAGGAAAGAACCAAGGCTATGGTAATGGGTATCACAGAAATAGACAGACTAATAAAATCTGTGATATAAATTTAATCTTTATTGGGAATGAAAGAGCTACTCCACTTCATACTTTAAATGTTGAAATCGTCTAATCCCTTTCCAGGTGCCCTTCCATTTTATTCCTTTGGGGAGGAAAAACACCTAGCTTTTCTCCCTGATCATTACTTTTTAACAGAGATTATCTCAATGTTTAATTTGTAATGAAGCACGTGATGGAGCTCACGATGAGTGACCCAAAAGCATAGGCTGCACGGCCTTCAAAGTTGGGTAACTGGAGAGCAGTGACTGCTGATTGGGAGCCCAAAAGGTGCCAGGGCAATGAACAGCCAAGTCCAGAGTAACTGGGGCTCAGCCCCAACACAATGACCTTACTTCTGTCTCTACAAGCCATAGACCATGTAGGCTTCTTCAAGCTCTTCAGTTTACTCCCAAGACACTAATATGGACAGCTGGAAATTGAAAGCCTTGAAGGAAACACGAACTGCAATGCAGATTTGCAGTTGAAGTGCATGGGTCACTCATTTTCCCCTGGTATCTTTTTCTAATCACTTTTCCCTACAGTGTCTGTACTTTCATTCCATAATCATTTGCTATAGCCAAAAAGCTATTTAAATGTCTGAAAGGGAAGAAGATGGTGCTTATTAAAAGTGGTGTAAATTGGTCTTTTGCTGATGTTGCTGCCACAGCAATGAACCTGCTCCAGGGAAAACATGCACCCGATATTTTATCAAGGCAACTGAGTGAAGTCTCTTCCTTCCATAAATATAGTAACAGCAATACTGAAAGGAGACAAAATGGAATTACAGAGGAAGGAAACAGACAGGATCTTTATTCCCTCTCCTATAATATTCTGAGGAATCCAGTAACCAAAATGTGTCCAAGCTAAGTGGAATAGAGGCTCACTGGATTTTCAAAACTTATTTTACCAAAGAGGTTGCATAATTTCCAGTGTGCCGATCAGAGTTTAAGATGACTACATTCTCGCTTCTTCAATTGCCTTATTATGCTCAGAAAGAGAAAACAAAGAGAAAGGCCACTTCTTTTATTAAAAAGTTAAGAATGCTGATTAGTTAGTAACTAGCTAATTTATCATCTCAAAGGCCTCAGAACTAGATGATACAGTCCCTCAAGAACCCTAAGCTGAATCCAAAGGGAGAATATTTGACATTTACCAGCTGCAAACCTACTACTATTAGGGTAAAGCCAGATACTTTTCAGCTCAGAACGTAAATCTTATGCTTTCCTAATGTTTCTCCCAAAACTAGAGCTATTCTTTTGCATTTATTTATTTATTCATTCATTCAAAATATTTTTACCCCGCCTCTCTATTTAAAACACATGAGGTGGCTTAGAAAATGTTTAACACACACACACACTATATATATAAAAGAATAATACACAAAACCCCGAAGGGGGGGACAAAAAACCTTTCCCTCACTTCAGACCTGATCCTGAATAGGGATCCAGTCATGTGGACCTCTATGCCCAATTAGAGACTGTAGGGAAGAGGTTCATATGGACAGACCCAAGACAGGAACAGGATCTAGATTTAAGGAGAAAGCAGCTATGCCTACTGTCTCTCAAAATCATGTATGTGTGTGTGTGTGTGGGGGGGGGGGCGAGAGGGGGGGGAAAGAAAGGAGACAACCGTACAGCCAGGAGAGTTCTGCAAATATTCCTCTTGGAATAAAAAGACAAATGGCACTGTTGACTTCTCTTACACACAACAAAACATGTTATCCTTCAAAGAATTAGCCTTGCTTTTCTGTCAGGTGAGATTCATACAGTGCCGTGGAAACTTGTATACTATTGAGCTGGCTAACAAGCTGTAAGGTGGTAAGAGGTATTAGAGAGAGAGAAAAAAAAACCCAATAGCTAAGCAGCTTCTAACTCCAAATGTCTCCATAACCTACATACACCAGTTAATTACACAAAAGTTATGCAGATACCACTAAAGGATAGTTGGGAGAAACAACAGAAATAAAGAATACTTCAGATGCCTCCTGTTTATGTTTTTTTAATCCTGAGCACCATGAATTCAGTGAAAAAATTGCATGACAATTTAAATGACAGCAACATGATGCTGACAAAAGTGTTCTGAACCTAATTCTGCTGTTCTGTTTATTCATTAATTCAAATGCAAGCACACAGTCTTGCACGTGCGTTTTTTTCACAATTATAAATTCTAAAGCACAGGCAAGCCTCATCTTTGAATTTAATAACTTTGTTGGGTACTGAAATAAGAAATGATTTATTTAACTAGATATTTAGACTGAAATAGTATTTTGCTGCTCAATGTCACTTTCTTTTCTTTTCTTCCTTAAATAAACAATCTAAAAACCTGATTTAAAAGAACAGCACAACTGACATTAATTGCCCATTATCATATAGATGGATAAAAACTGCATTAGCTTTTGCTTGTTGCTTCTCCCATACAAATCATATTAGTCATATTCTAATGTTCTCAAAACATATTCTACTACCAGCTCCTCTATTTCAAACCACACTGGCAAAATTTCCTTTTATAGCATCATCCCTTCTCTCGTTCAGAGTTTGTTTTATCAAATGGATAAAAGGTCTTTAATTTTAATAGGAATTTAGATCAAGTAATTGCTGTGACTATGAATGTTGAAAGTCTAGTCCTGATTATAGTCCCAGGAATAGTCAACTGCAGACAGTGGCCCTGATTCTGTGCTGCTTTGTACCTGTTGCTAACACGTATGCAAAATGGATGCTACCAAATTAGAACATCACACATTCATGTATTTTGGTATTACTGAGGACACAAAGTGCAGGGCAACAGTGAATCAGGCCCAATGTACCAACAAACTGTTAACATCAATTTAACAAAAGAGGGGAAAAGAAAGAACAAACAAATGAACTAGCTAAGTTTCCTCGGAAACAGCACAGTAGAGGGGGTTTTGTTTTGAGCTGGCGTGTACTCTTGGATGTCTGTGCATGAAATAATACTGTAAAATCTTACATAAAACTAATACCTTTCTGGTAAGATACTGATATCTACAATGACAACATTTTGATGTCCCTTCAGATATATTAGATGTCTGTTTATCTACCCAAAGCAGCAATGATCCCTTTTACAGGTGTGCTGTGTTATTTGTAATGATGCAATCAACACATTACCAGTGGCTTAATCAACTCCTAAAGAACTGATTTATTCAAAACCTTTTAGTATCTAAAGTTAAAACACACACTTGCTGGAAGCCTAGTAACTCATGACAGGGAAGCCTATGTCTATTCTTTGTTCTTTTAAACACTCCCTACAGGACCCATATTTGATCTACCTTAAAATTTCTACAATGCAATGAAGAAAGTCTCCTGGATGCTAATAACCTTGGGGGTTATGGGGTTAAATACATAATTTTATTGCTGTGAATTTATTTTAGAGCTGCTATTTTCGTGGCACCCATTAATCCTTTTCTGCTCCCATTACTGGCTTTGTCACAACATTTAATAAACTCTGTTCACATAGCTGTGCTGACATCATCACTAATTCTGATGCAAAACAATGAAGTAATCAAAAAGCTATTTTAATTTCAGCTCCATTCAAACCAGAAGAATATTCAGCAATTTACTGATGCTAAGAAAAGTATATAAAGAAAGAAATGACATTATAGGGCATCTAAAAATGTATTACCAACCTCAGAAAGCAAAGAAACAAAAAAAAAAAAAAATTGAAAATAAAGAAGATTTGCCCTTTTAGTCCTATGTGTTACAATTTCACAAATTAGGAGAAATTCAAATATTATGACAAAAGAATACACAGGAGACAGCCTAGGGAAAATAATAATCAAGACTGTTCTTCAAGCAATGCAACAAAACTATGCCAAGACAAAGAGGCAACTTAAGTACATGAAGCCGAGTGAAACTGAAAGTTATTCTTTTGTCATTAAGTCCTCTATTAAATTACCGTTTATCAGAAGTAATTAAACAGTGGGAAGGGATGCCAGACTAATGGTTAGATTATGATAATTGTATGTCTTTGCTATGATACAGCTGATCAAAATAAGACATGGTCACATCCATTCAACTAAAACTACTATGCAACTGTCAGGCTTTCATGAGAAGCCAAGCACCCAAAAGACTGTACCCAAGCCTCCGCCTCTCCTTGGCCCACTTCCATCACAATTACACAGCTGAGCAGAATCTAGTCCCTGCACTTGAGAGTTCATCAGACTTCAATTTAGATTTTTACAACAGAATGCAACAACCAATTGCCTTAAGAATAGAAGCTGAGATGGTCTTTCTGCCTTTCACTTTCTTTGTACAAATGTGCCAGGGACCTAGCTTCACCTCTTATTCCTGCTTCCTTCCCATACTGGCAGCAAAGTATGTCATATAAAATGGAATGGAGGAAAGGGGACAGAATCGATGACAAAACAGCACAGTGGGAAGATACAGAACAGAACCCCATTACACTGGGCTTCAAGGGCACAGTGCCAGTTTATGTGGTTTGCCTTCCTCCTGGAAATCATCTTTTCCCCCATGGTTACCAATTTCTCTGTTCATTGTAGACATTTTTTTTTTTTTATAAACTTTTGATGTTGTTTCTTTCTGATAAACTGCCAACATATATGGCACATTATGCTACATGATCAAACCAACAGTCAGACAGTTTATTTAAAGAGAGGGGGAGCAAGAGAAAGAGGAGAGCAAAGCTAACTTGACCTTTGGTGTTTAGTCAAAGGAACAAGTTTAGAACTGAGCAGTCTTGAGGGCCGAAACTAGGGATGTTAAATATCAGTTAACTGAAGAGTCAATTAACCTCATGAATTCTTATTGGTTAGTCGACTATTCTATAGTCGCCGGGGGCGGGGCTGGCAGCCAGCGTGCTCTGGCCTCACTCCCGAGGAGTAGCAAAGGAAGCTGGTCCGAGAGGGGAGCTAGTTTAAAAGACAGCTCCCCTCACAGACCAGCTGCCTTATTGGCCTGTGCTGCTGCTTCTGATATAGGAAGCAGCATGGAGTGGCAGCAGCCCCTGTCTGAGTGGGGTCTAAGCTCCTGGACCTGGCGCGAGCTGGAAATGAGCCGGGCTGCTTGCCCACCGAACTCCTAATACACTTTAAAAGCTGAGCCATGTAGGTCCCAGACCAGGCATGAGCCAGGCTGCCGGCCAGCCTGCTAAAAAGTTTACTGGCGGGGGATGGGGATGGGGTTAGGGTTAACATCATTAACATATAAGCATTAACATAAGCTTTTGCTTATCAGTTAATCGACTACACTATTACATCCCTAGTTGAAACTGACTCTCCACACTGAGAAAACTAGAGTTATCAAGGCAAAGTTTGTACTGGTGGCTTTACATCAGAGACACCACCAAATAAGAGAGAAAGGAGTGCATCTGAGCAGAAAAGTAAGATATCCTATTTTGTTTTCTCTTGTGCTTAAGTGTTGTGTCTTCAGATAGCACGTTCTATCTAATTCCATTGAAAGCATCGAGCCACTCAAAAAACTTTCCCTGTCCCAGTGCTACATATGCCCCCACCCTGTCCCTTCTGATCAAGGCCCTGCACCTTCCACAGGCCTGGAGCTGCCTCCCACCCCAGTGAAATCTGCTACATCAAAACAAAGACCAATGGCACATGCCTTAAAAAGATGGAGGCCTAGTTTTAAAAAGCTGTTTACTAACTATGCAAAAACATGTCTGCTCCATTTACTATTAATATATCCTCTCAACTATGTTTATTTGTACAGCTGAGTCCTATATTTTTTTTTATAGCCAGCACTCCAGAAAGATATATATACAATGATAATGCAAATCATAAAAAAATGGAAACTAATTGCTCTTTCCTGAGAAAACATAAGAGGGAGGGCAAAAGAAACAAATCAACATTATTTCCCACCTATAAATCTAAGCACTCTAGGGAGGCTTAAGTACTGCAACACCTTTACCCACTTAACTTCACAGACTTTCCACACTGCCTATTGATGATAGGGACATTTTTCATTCCTTGTATTAATACTGTCCTTTCTTAAAGACTGTGTTCTGTTACAGCACTTGTCTGATCTGTTGGGCTTCAGTGGCACAGTCATGCCAAGACACAAGGAGGCTAGAGTGATAAGGGATCCCCTCCTGCTGCATGTGGCATGTCAGAGCATGGATCCCAAAGAGGTCAGACTCCCATCCTCAGCTTCTCCTAGCTCCGACAGATTTAATCCCTGCATCTGCAGCCTCTACCTGTTTATAGATTTGTTTCATTGCTGTGGGCATTTACTTTACTGAGGCAGATAGAGGGGGAAGAAGGGAAGGAGGATAGAGGAGGAGTTATGATTCTGTCAAAAGGTATTACTTAAACTTACAGACTAAACTTCAGTATTGATGACCTGAATCACAGAAACTGCAGGGTACTACACCCAAGCAGACACTCGAGTCTGTCTGGGTTTGCACACAGAGGCTTTATCCAGATTGTGAAACCATAATGACAATGCCAGCCTCTTTGCGAGGTTGATTTATGGACATGCTCATGTGGATTTCCCAATTACTTTTGCTCATATTACTTCTATCCAGCAGCGATACTCATGGCCTGACTCTCAGTATTTAGTTCAGTTTATCCAAGGAGTAATGAGGAAAGCTGATAATTAACACTCATGCATTTCTATACATTGCCATCAAAATATCCTCCTCTCACGATAGTCCCACAGTCACACTCACTCCCTTGCAAATATTCACAGAAGCTGTTAAGTTTTTCCTTTTATTTTCTGTGTAATACAAAGTTACCTGAAAACACAAGACCCACATCAATATTCATGCCCCAGCCTTGTCTGCCTTAAACTGGTTTGTTAACTGATAGATAATTTTAAAAAAAATGAACATCAGGGTCTGCTTCTTAGATTTCTGTCACACTAACACATATGCTTTAGGATCAGCAAAGGTTAGGGAGCAGAATCCCCCTCCTATCCAAAGTTAAAACTGAGTTTCTTAACACTTAAACAGGTCAAATTATAGCATAGTAATAATTATAAGTTAGTGATAAACAATCCAGATTTGCAGTGCATAACAACGTATGTTGGCCATGTGTCTAACCTAGAAGCAGCAGTCTATCAGGCTTGATGGAATGTGACTCTATGATTGGTATTTGTTAATCCTGCCTGAGGCATGCACTGACATCTATTAATGGATATGGAGAACAATGCCCCGTTTGCCGAAAGGTCCTGTTTTTCACACTCAAAGCCAAAGAAAGAACACTTGCAGGACAGGCGTGTTGATCTACAACGTGACTGATAGAGATAAAGTGGAGTCAATTTCTACCTTGAGGAGTACAGAATAAATAGCTCACTGACACGAATGCAGGTCATTTTTGCAAACAAATTTTCCCACTAATATTTTCAAGTCAGACAAAAGAATTAAGGCCAGCTGATGTAAATTGGTGCTCTACGGGAAAACAGCTAAGTCGATTTACACCAGCTGAAAACTTGGACAGTAAATGACAGTGGATTTATATTTAAGTAAATACCATATATATATTTACTTTATTTATTATATATATACATAAAATGTTCCAACTGTTGCTTATACACCTGCTTATAATTAATCTCTCAAGAGATTTTATTTTTAGTGTTTAGTTATCAATTGATAATTTTTTTAAAAAGCTGATAGGATTGCTAAAAATTAACTGGATTACTTTAATTATTATTTCCTTATTGGCAAACAAAAGCTATATGTTGCTCACAAAATTCCCTTTATTGTCATGTTCAACTTTCATAGGTACTGCCATAATTTCACAATTTTTTTGCCTAAATTGTGTCAATGTCATATCCTATGATACTATTAAAAATGTTTTTCATCTGAGTGTAACACCTACTATTTTTAATAGTAACACCTACTAGTAACACACAAATGATCCAGCTTGGTTCCATTTAAGCAGCATCACTCAAAAATCAATGTATAACATAAGCTCTATTCTTTATCTATCATTTAGAGTCTATGAGAGGCATGCTGCAAAATACAGAATACTTACGTTACCCTTTGTAGGAAAATTAAGTATGTAGTTATATCAGTTATGGATAGTTTCCTTGCATTTTGTTAGTTTTGGGTATGCTACTTTCACTCTTGTGGCTGAAAATTTTTCGAGACAAACTGAAAATACTGTTACTCTGAAAACAGTTGTTTGAAGACCTTATAATGCAACATGGGTAACTCTCTCACTGTTATTTCCAACATATTCTGTATGAATATTCTCAACAAATAAGTAGTATGTTTAAAGTAGTTCTCAATGGGACAAGTGCTGACAGTTAATGCAAATGATCCAGTGCTATCATAAATGCATATGATTTGTGAATGAGGATCTATAAAACTAAGGAGATCAAATTAGAGAATGTAAGCTATATAATGTGACAGAGAACTAACTTCAAAATCAGGGAAATCCTAATATCTAACAGTCAAAGAGGTTTTTGCTATGATGAAGTGATGAATAGTGATGAATAGCCCTGTAGATTCAAATACATCTGCAAAATCTATTTGAATCATTAAGAATAACTAACAAATGCATAAAAAGTCATTATCTATTCAGAGATTATTTGATATCAGAAAAATGGGCCATAATCAATTAATAAATTGTTTGTAACAAATAGTTTGGCCACATTTAGTTATGAAACCATGAGAAGAAGATTGACCTTAATGACATCAAAAGAACAATTTTAGAGACGGTTGCAGAGGGACATTAAATAATTTAAAACTTCTCTTTTTAACCTTCTATATTCAAGTCTTTTAAGAAGACACTCTTGCATTCCAAGCATACCGAAATTTCAAGAAAAAATTAACTTCTATATTAGAGATTACAGTAGCATCAAGTAAAGCTATTATTAATGATTGAAATATTATTCTTTCTAATAAAGTTGGTTTTTTTCTAAAGACTTACCATTCAGCTAGTCTATAAAAATTTCCATCAGACTGAATGTTGGTACATACTGTCTCACAACAAACGCACTTAAAACATTTTTTTTCAGGGAAATGTGCCTTTGTAAATTATGCAATGTAAATAAAACAGAAAAATACTAATTCTAGGGAGGGTTATATGCTTACAAATATGATTCAAATAGCTCTGCTTTGCTTTTTTTAAAATGGCAATTAGCCTGATGCAGTCTGTGTTTTGATATCTGGCAT
Organism: Rafetus swinhoei; assembly: GCA_019425775.1. Taxonomy (NCBI): domain Eukaryota; kingdom Metazoa; phylum Chordata; order Testudines; family Trionychidae; genus Rafetus; species Rafetus swinhoei. The sequence continues at coordinate 67,319,675 of CM033427.1, forward strand.
AAGTGAATGTACTGATAAGTTGTATGCAGTGTTGTAGCCATGTTGGTACCAGCATATTAGAGAGATACAGTGGGTGAGCTAAAATCTGTTGTGTGCCAAGCTTTTGAGCTTACATAGATCTCTTCTTCAGGTCTCCAAAACATATGCAAAGTGTCACAGTTAAACACAAGGTGGAACAGATAGATTGTTTATCATAAATAGTTAACACATATTGTAAGTCCTATAAACAGATAAAACATTAAAAAGATTATATTCTGTTGGACAACAATTACAAGTTTTTAATTGAATAGATCTAGTAAATCATATAATTCTAAATAGCGGGTGCACGCAGAACTTTTACCATTTTGAAAATGTTTACTGTTTCTAATTATATTTCTATTATGGGTTTAATTTAATTCTTATTCACAATCAACAGCACTTAACCCTCAAATGTATTCTTTCTATATGTATGACTTCCACACAAGATGAGTAAGGGAAGCAGAATCTGACTATTTTCTTTTTAGAGACTTCATAACTTTCAAAATGGTAAAACTTCTAAAAAAGCACCCTCAAATCTTTTTATTGTTCTTTCATCCCAAAAGGCTTCAGCAAAATACGTCCACTATTCTCATCTCCAACCTACAGAAATCACTTCCCCACAACTAAATTATGGCCACCCCTGTGGTAGGGCACCACAACTGTTTTAAGGTCAGAGTATTCCACACTAAACTTTAAGATAAGAACTAGAGAATAATATAGACAAATTAAATTGAGGGTTTTGCTTGCTTTTCTTATCTCTATTGTCAGTGCAATAACAATAAGAATCGGAATCGTACCGATAAGGCGGTATTTTCTATACATACACTACCTATTTATTATAGGCTGCAAAAGTTGCAATTTGCCTATCAGTAAATTTACACCACTTTATTGATATTAATACTTATAAATGGATGTTTTCTCCTTTAAAAAAATTATTACTAAACAAATACTTACAGAGACCAAAAACTTAAATTATATTAAGAAATGAAGCAGTTTGATAAAATAAGAACTGGCCTTATTGAAAAATGCCTTCAGGTACAGAAAATCCTATTCTGTTATCACCTAGCCCCCACCCCTTCCCTCCACCTTCCCTGATCTGAAATGAAACACAAACCGAAGCCCAACTCTTCACTCCTTGCTCCATCTATTTATTCCTCCTGGGTTTCTTACACACTAATCTCTTGTTCTTATACCCCCGGACAGGCTCCCCACTAGATATGGCAGGTTCTCATGCCTGCCCTTAGTCTGCTGTTCATTTCAAAGATCCTAAAATAGACTTCATAAGAGAAGTCTCTCTAAATCCTAGTCCAGAAGAATGATATGTGTTGAGCTTGTATTCATACTCTGGGATTACAAAGATGCCACAAATATCCTAGGACCCAACCCTGGTGGAAACCCTAAATACCAGGATGTTTGAAATGTTGGGCAATGATAGCCAGATGTGTTATTGCTCAATAGGTTTTAAAAGATAAGGGCATTAAGGATGGAGGAATCTGTAACTTTAAATGAGACAGTTGTACGAAAAGAAAGGTGGGAGGGGGGAAGAGATGGGTAATTATAGGGAAGAAAGATAATATCTTCTTGGAACACAGTTCACTAGATGTCTCCACTCAAGTGTGCTGGGTCAAAAGGTTTGGTGAATACCTGAATGGAACCTGTGAACCTCTCAAGGTTTCCCCATCACTAATTAAAACCTACCCACAATTAAGGGTAACAGTTGATCTCTAATCAGCTCCAGGATGATGTGATTTTGCAGCACACCTGGCAAGCAAAATTATTTTCTCTTGGGAGGAATATACAGTACATTTAGATTTGAGTTGCCATATTAACTGTGAATTTCTCAATCTGTGACATTTTAAGCCAGATACTTCATAATTTAAATGATGACTTTAGAACACTGGATCCAAATGGAAGGATGTTTTCATATTTGCATATAATGAGCTGTGCCTTCATCCTTAGCCCCAGTGTCTTTGAAAACCTATGCAACAAAAAATAAATAAATAAATCTGGTTATCGTTACTGGACATGTAAAACATCCTGGTACTCTTGGGTTCCCTCTAGGGATGAGTACTAGGATATTTGTGACATCTTTGTAATCCCAGCTCAACAAATTTAATTCTTTTGATACAGGATTTCAGGGAGACTTCTCATATGAAGTACACTCCCACTGACTACAAAGGGAATTTGGCCAAACAAGGACTGAATAAAAACAGAGTAAGTACTTCAGGTTTTGCCCCCTTTATTTGTAAGATGTTAATGCATTTCATGGATAATGGAGATTATTATTCTATTATTTTCTTTATAGAATACCCATAGATGTGTCTATCTTACAATCACTCAGTCAAACATTTTGGATTAATAGCACACTCCTCTTAGGCTCAATTCTGCAGATTCTCTCAATTTCTAAGGTTCCTGGGAGGTTATCAATGCCCCATAACACCTGTTGTGGGAATTTTTCCAGAACAGCACACATAATCAAACCTGCTTTACACCTGCTCCCCACTACAAAACAACGACAGCTAGGAATGTCTGTGGAGCCCTCCTTTGAATGATAAATCTCCTCCTATTCCAAATGCTTTAGGAAGGAAATTGTGTCTTCCAAGCTCCCAAAAACAAATGGTGATTTAAGGCTTTGGCCTTCCACAAATTTGCAGATAGTATGTGAGCAGATGGAGGTTATTTTCTTTATTTCCCTAACTTTCATTTTTTTCTGTAAAGGGAAATATACTGAAAACCTCTTTGTTATTATGCACACTAGATACCTGCATGTCCCGGCAGTGAGACAACCAATGTACTCTAAATTATTACTTCACCAGAGATTTGGGTTTATGCTGATGAAAATTTAAGGAGAATTTTATATAGCTCTTAGTTTTTGTGTCAAGGGAACAACATTGATCACCATTTAAAAAAAATTCTGTTCATTTTGACTCCTGGGTGTCTATATTTTCTGATCCACTCCAGAGAAGAAAAACAACTTCTTCTAAAACCTAAAAAAAGACCTTTGTAATTCACAGAAACACAGATGGATCTGCCAAATGGAAAATTGTTGCCATTAGTTAGAGCACTATATTGTTACTGAGCTGTGAGAACTGAGTTGTTCCATGACCCTATCATGGGATACCTTGTTTTTGTTTCCAAACTACTTATTCATTTATTAATAAGCACTTTTTGCTCTTTAGTTTTGTTATTTTCACATTCATTCACATATTACCATGTTCCAATAACATTCTAACGTACTTTGAAGCAATTTGTAGGACATTGACACTAGACGGAAGAATGATCTTGCTAACAGTAGAATGAAATATATTTCTATTTAAATTATAATTAAAACTAATAAAGACTGACACGTTGGTTCTAAGCTGTAGAGGATACAACTAACCACAGTTTTTAAAAGGGCTAAAGGTTAAGCTATGTATCTAACTAGCTATTAAGGCTTGAGTTCTGGAAAGTAGCCCTATTCAGGTCAGCCCTTATGCATGTACTTAACTTTACACATATGCTTAAATCAATGAGACTCAAATTCATGTTTAAAGAGACAAGGAGAGGGGGGAATGGGGTAATTTCTTATTGTTTTGAACTTATATAGAACTCTTCATGGGGTCTGGAAAAGGCACATGGAGTGTGACAGCTGATTACAAGAGTGGAACAGATAAGGAATTAACACATATTGCAAAAACTATTCAAGGTGAAGTGGGCAATTAGTATCTCCACAGTTATGGAATAAAGATAGGTTAATAGTTTACAGACAGTTGTAATGAGCCATAAATCCGGTGTCATTTTTAAGTCCATGATTTTTAGCATCTAGCAGAGTTATGAATTTAAGTTCCCAGACTTGCCTTCTGAAGGTGTTGCACAGGTTTCCTTTGAGGACAAGGACAGAGAGGTCAGAGTAATAATTTTGTGAAGAGTTTGCCCATGGATGATATTGTCTTTGTCTTTATCATTTCTCTGTGTGGGTTCATTTGAGAGCATAGGGGCTATCTCGTTTTCACCAACATAGCTGTTATTGAGGCTTATCTATACTTAGAATGTTGCAATGTGCGTCAGTAAAGACACTAAGCCAATGCTAGGGCTTAGATTCTCCACTTCCCTGAGACACAATAGGTAGGTTGACAGGAAAATTCTCCTGTCCACCTAGCACTGTTTACACCAGGGATCAAGTCAATTTAACTGCATTGCTCAGGGGTGTGTATTTTTCATTATCCTTGAGCGATGTAGTTATACCAGGGGTGAGCAATAAAAAAGTGGCTGCCGCCACTATGTTTACCAGCACTTTTACAGGTATCAGACGATCGCAGCTCTCGTTGGCTGCAAATCCCTGTTTGTGGCCAATGCAAGCCGCAGGAAGCAGCGCAAACTGGAACGCTGCTTCCTACAGCTTGCATTGGGCATGAACAGCCAATTGCGGCCAACAGGAACTGTGATCCTCCAATACCTGTATAAGCTCAGGTAAACATAGTGGTGGGGCCCGCCAGGGACTAACCCTGTAGACCAGATCCAGCCTGTGGGCTGGAATTTGCCCACTCCTGTGTTATACCGACCTAATTTCTAATGTAGCCCAGGATTGAACAATGTATACGTTGAGATAGGCATATGTAGGACCCAAGGACCTTGAAAGGTGTGTTTCAGATATATTGATCAGTGTAGCCATGGAGATGCGTCTGCAAGTTTTGCATCTGTTATGGCCGGCACTGGTGCCACTTTGATTTTACATGTTCTCATCTGTGGGGAGTTTGCCTCTGATGACAAGATTGGGTGGGTTGTTTAATGGCCAGAAAAGGGTCTTGGGGCAAGATTTCTTTCAGGTTGTGATCCCCATCAAGCATGAATTGTAGGTGTTCAATCCCATATAGGTTCCAATGTGGAACAGCAGGTAACAATTAGGTGTCTACAGTGAGACGCTTTCCTCCCTCCCCCCCATAGTGTGAATCAAGTTCTTTAGTGGGTTTTGGGTGGCCTCTTCCACAAAACAGTCTACTTCTCTGGCACGTTATCCTTGTTTGATGTAGGCAATTTTAAAGAATGTTAAGGTGATATCCCAGACTTTGACCTTGGAGCATATTTCGTGGTACCTCAGTGCCCCCTTGTAAATACAAGATTTCTTGGTGTATTTGGAGTGGAGACCAGATATCTGAAGATAAATGTGGTCATTTGTGGGTTTCTTGTAATATATATACACATTTGCCTCACCCACCTTATCTCTCTAATATTGTTGAGAGCAATATGGCTACAACACTACTAAATGTTTAAATGCTTTCCTGAATTGGAACCTAACTATACTGGTAACAATTCAACAAATTTATCCTTTATTTTCCAAAGTACCAAATATTGAATTGCTTATTTTTTCCATCTGTATACAATGTTTATTGTTGAGATCAGACAAAAACCACTCAAGCTACAGAAGGCTACGTGAAAACAGCATTTTATGAGATGTAACATCATAACAAATAACTTCAAAGTAAGAACCATCAATATTAAGTAATTTCTCTTGTGACTTTTTTCCCTCCATATTCAGGATACTACTAAGCTATTGAGGACCCTGTATTCAACATTTTACTCTTAGTCCCAAAGGGGTAAGGTTAAAAAGCTTTTACTTTAATGAGCCAACACCTACCCTCTGGCACAAGGTAAAAGAGATAAAAGATCTTGTCAAGATTAACATTTTAAATATGGTTCTTCAGTCCATTAAAAGTCATGACATCACCTCCAATCCTCACACTGAGCAAGATTGAAAAAAAAAAAAGATTTCAGGCTTCATCAATTTACAGGTTGAACCTCACTGTCTGGCACCCTCGGGATGCAAGTAGTCCCAGATGAGGGAATTTGCCAGACAAGGTAAGGTGCCCTGCCACCAGCCCCTTCAGCCTGCTGCCCCTCAGTGCTGCTGGCCCTTCAGCCCTGCTGCCAGCTGGGCAACACGGCTGCCCCGGTCCCGCTGCCACAGCTGCTGCTCTAGCCCCACTGCCAACATGGCAACATGCGGCACCAGCCCCGCTGCCAGGTGATATGCGGCCCCAATCAGGCTGCCGACCGGCCATGGCCCCAGCTGGGTTACCACGGCCCCAGCTCTGCTGCTGCAGCCCCAGACAGACTTCCTCTGCTGGGCTGCTGTGGCCTGGCCTTGCTGCCAGCCAGGCTGCTGTGGCTCTGTCCTCATTGCTGGGACAGCACACAGTCCCACTTGGGCTGCTGCGGCACACCCTGCTGCTGAGCCGGCACACACGGGCTGCCCCGGCCCCACGTGTTACTAGACGAAAGAATCCCGGTTTAGGGAGGTGCAACCGGTACCTCCATGGCTCTCTCCAGGACTCTTAATATAGGCAGTTGCACACAATACCTACGTGCTCAAATATCAAAGACTAATTTACATGTAATTTATTGCTGAGACAATACAATAATAATACCACACAGCAAGAGACTAAATCAACTTTACTGGTTAATATAAACGTTTGTGTCTGTGTGTTGCATAAAAAAACCACACAATGTTCACGTTTGTACATTCAACAATAGATAGGTGTTCCATAACGAATTTCCTTTAATCCATTGCAGATAGCTAGACTTACATTAAGACTAATTAAAACTTGCTCTTCCTTTCATAAAAAATAAATTATTTTAAACGTTTCAACCTTAAAATAAGGTTGGGGATCACAATGTATAAAACAAGTTGTTAGTATTTTGGGACTAACTGACCAAGCATTGTTACAGTCATTTTTACATTTTAAAAAATAGATACAAAGTAACTAAATCTCTGCCTCCTAATATCGTTACTTTGTATCATAAAATGAAACCGAGCCAGATCCTGTTCCCAAAATGTGCACTGATTTCAATGCATGAAAGATCCGGACTACTTTAGTTTAGTCAATTCACCTGCTAGTGAGGAGACAGGAACTAATGACAGAATAAACAGTCTCACCTAAGGATAGGATACTCTGAAAGTTTTGCAAATATGTTACATTTAATCTGAAGGCAATTCCAACATACAATAGCAATTGAAACAGTTCCTACCACTGAACAAACTCAAAGCATATTCATAATTCATTACAAATTTTAATGTTAGAGACACACAATGGAGTTTATAATGATAATATGAAATTTTTTTTAAAAAAAAATCACCAAACTTTCTAGCCTCTGGGGAAAAAAGTTACAGATCTTGTGACTTGGTGCAATTGTCTGTCACTTCTGGCTTTTTCTTTTACATACCTTAGCTACAGGGTTAATGACCATTTTTTCTTGTAATTTATATGTGTTTCATCTGTTTTCTCTATTTACTGTTTTACTTAAATACACTTAGAGTTGGTTGAATAGTTTAACAAATCAGGCTGGATTTCAGTTCAACCTTTGTATACTCCTTTCATTAGTTACCTTTTGCAAATATTTAAAGTTTGTTTACATGAATAGAATTCTGGACCCATATAAGAGTTTGTTTAATCAGGAAGCGAAATGGCTTTCATGTCAAAATTCATTTCAGGCAGAAACAGTTTATAAAGCTCTTAGGCTCTTCACTGAGCAAAGAGAATATTGTGTGTCTTAGTGACCAGTCAAACAGTTCCTGTAGCATATGCCAAATATTGGATATCTGACTGAATACTTGCTGTGAACAATTCACTCACAATTTGTAGTTCAAATACATGTGTTGAAAAAAATTAAATAAGGGGAAAAAATGTAAAATCCATGATTTGGTCATGATTTGTCAACATGAGCTAAATTTGTGGAGTAAATTATTTTCAAGTAGCTCAGCACTCTTAAGTAGCAGTTGTTCTCATAGAAACTCTGTATTATAAAATCTCCAGCATACTTTATTATACCTAAACTCATGTATGCTATAAAAAGGCAAGCTGATAAGGGAAGCTGGTGCAAGGAAAAGAAGGGTTTTGAAGGAATCAATCCCTAACAGATACTGGACCAAGTTCTAGTGTTCATTACATGTTAGTACAGTTACTCCATATTTAAACTGGTGTTACAAAGCCGAATCACTCCTGATGTCTGTAATATTTGGTACATTCAGCTACAAGCAGGCCATTGGGGTTGATAAATCCTAATAAATAGAACAGCATCTGCTCTATGAAAAAATACTAGTGGAAAACCAGAACCACTGATAAACACATATAGATTCCCAGCACGTACAACATATCTATGCTGCATATTTGATTACATATCTGTTTATTCTTAACATATATTTACTTTATTAACTAAAGTCTATCTGTTATGGGCAGAAATATAGGATTAGACACACACAGAGAGTACAGTTCTGAGCTACAGACTAGATGCTTTAAACTCCCCATTTGTTGGCAAGTCTGGTCAGTTCTCTACTTTGAAAGATGACAATTCCTTGCAGCCGCAATTTATTATGAATAAATATGCCCCAAATCCAGCACTTCAAGGGTTGAAAAGAGGACCCCAATGACAGCAGGTGGAGCTGAACAAGTATTACAGAAATACTTGTTGCTATGATTCAAGAATGTTCAAAGCCATCTGATGCTAAGGGCCACAGAGAAATCAGCAGAGACATAACCTAGCTAATTGTCTCCCTTGATTATGACGGTTCTGATTAGAAGAATAATCAGCTCTCAGCAGCCTGTAGGCAAAAAATGCCAACTGAGGGCTTTTATGATGATGATGATGCACTGCAGAATGAATGCCAGATCACATCATTAACCCTCTCTTCAAACATAAAGGGGTTCCTATTGAACAAAGCCAATAATTCCCTTCATAATTAGTTTGGACATTTTCCTTCTGTGACTCTGACATTGCTTTTATATAGACTAAAGCAAATACTGATTTCCAACCTTTCTTGGAAGTGGGGATCTAATCATACTGTGACCCTGAAAAACAAGAGCTACAAAATCCCTGAACCTCTGCTGAATGATACATGTCGTTAAGAGTTAACTACATAAAACACAAATTACTTTGAAAAATTTTAGACTCCAGGTTTATCTAAATGAACCCTACAGAACAGAATTATTCATTTTTCTTTTTTACAGTACTCATCTTTCCAGAATTTCCAATACAACTGTGTTTTGCTGTGAATTAACATTATCGATAATTATAAAAACCTGATGCATTTATAATAAACATGATTTTGTGTCATGCCTTCTCTGTATTGCTATGCTGTGTTCTACCACTTTTACTTTCTGATGGTATTGAACTAATCTTTCCATTAATAGTTGTCTTCTGGAGAAAATGATATTTCTTTGAATGAGCAGTAATATGTAATGACAAATTCTATTTCTAGGCTGGTAATTTTAAAAAGCACATTGTGTCACTTTATTCTTCAGGGTTGTAGAACTGTTTATATATCTTCAAAAGCTGTGAAGTTGATCACACACAAAAAGCTGAGAAGTAAAAGGACAGAAGCGCTAAAAATAGACCATTCCTTTCATAATCCATATTTCATACATGCAGAGGAGGTTCTTTAAAGGCAGCTTTTGGTGGTTTATTCCTATAATAATGTACAAAGATCCGTATTTCCTTTCACCTGGATGACGGAACATAATGGCATGTTTCTGATTAATGACTTTTCAATGAGTTATCAAAACGGTAATGCCAGTAAGCCCACACTGTAACATCAAGTCTTTGAAGCCAGCGTCCCTGGTTGTATATGTATGATCAGGTTAAAGAAATTAAACACGTTGCATAGCAAAATACTTCAAATTTACATGTCCAAATTGCAACAGGAATCAGAGAGATTCCCACCAAGTTTGCTTGTTGCTTGCAAATAGCTGCATTAATTAGATAAAATATTGGTTCCTGAGACTGAAGACGTTCCCCCCTTCCTCTGCTGTTGAGCATATTTATTTTGCAGGCAGTTCATTGAAAGAATGTGTCAAACTGTCTATTAGAGGGACAACCAAAATATGCATTAAACACATCCATATTTTAGCCTCTGATCCGCTAAAGCGGACACATTTTAAAAATTCTTGTCAGGATAAGTAAAAGCCAGCTAACCACGCTCCTCAGTGCCCAGATCCTTTCATGCTCCTAATTGGTCTGACCAGAAGGAGAACAGTGGGATCCCGTTGCATTCAAAGGTGTCAAGTTGCCAGAAACCATTTAAGCAAGAAAGAATGAGTAAATGTGTATGTGAAGGAAAATTAGTTAGCAGACCTCTTATATAGGCCTCTTACCTGTCAGAAGAACTTTGCCAAATGATTTTAAAACAAGAATTGCCCTCTTGCTTCAAAAAGCTGTTAGGTATGTGAATGGGAAAAAGCCTGCTTTTTGCTATCCACCCACTCCACGAAGTAACCTATGAATTTAAGAAAATGAATGGTGCCTCTCCATCTATGCAGTCACAACTCATAGCAATCTGGCAAGGCAGAATTTTCTTCACCTGACTCAGTGCAAATTGCTATTTTTCAAAAGACTCCCAATGAACTGGAAAACCAATACGTTGGTCCAGTTAGCATCAGCATCCATTCAGAAGACCTATAATAGATAACCATGCTGATTTAGTGAAGCAGAACCTCCAATTCAGAAAGGTTTCAGCATACAGGTTTCATCTAACAGAAAATATAATTCTGAGTACCTATATGTACATTTCACACTGCTATTTTATGTCCACTATTTATATACACAGATACACGTGTGCATATTCCTTGTGTAGGCATAATCATATTACAAAAGTTTAATTTTTCAACATGAAATGTAATATTGCACTCATAGTATAGTAACTAGAATCAGGATTCAAGTCAAACAGATTCTAATCGTATTGGCTCACATTTCACTGACTAATGTTGTTGATGGATGTAGGTTTATACCTGATGGGGTACCTAAGGAGACATTCCTGTAAAAGATGCTTATAAATGGAGTCTGAAACAGGTCAAGATCTTCTGATTATTGTTTTCATTCTTGGGATGTTCACTGATATAGATAAATTGGTGGGATCCTCACAGAAAAACCATCCGTAGCCTTTTCTGACATACCTAAGTTACCCTCTGGGCTCAAGTATTAAGCAAAAATGTATTGATTCTTTGGGTAACGCCAGGATATTGCAGAATCTCAGACAGTTTAGGAACCAGCTGTTCACACAGTGTAATCTAACCAAGTAGGGCTAGTTTGAACATACAAAGCACAAGGATGCAGTGCTTTCAGTACAGGTAATGGTGAAGTTTGTTTCATGCAATGCCTGCTTTAGTCTGCGAACACATTCCAAATCCTTCACCATTTGTTAAACCTCCAGAGAACTCACACATCCCTTTTGGAGAATAAATATTGCAAATCAAAATGCAGACCACAGTGCCCGTGTTTTGCGTATACCTGGATGTCATCAGCGGTTTGCTGAGCAGGTGCATACCTAGTCAGTAAATGGGAGTTCTCCTCTTCACTGATTCACTATAACTTCAGGCAAAATCAAAGGAACATTTGGATTTACACCACTGATTTGGGTGGTTTAGTACAATATGTGGTATTTTTGTTTGGATTGTGAATTGCTAGGAGGTAGGGGTGGAACCAATCATTTAGAGAATTTTCCTTATTACATTTTGAGTCCATTTCAAGTGTGCTCTAGGTCAGCTCAAAGCTCTGAGTAGGCCCTCTTACCAGCCAAATGGCTGAAGGCACAGGCTGCCTATTTTACGTTCCTTTTGCAGAAAGGGGGCTGATCACATTCTAACTTCTAACCTTATAATGGAAACATTACTTTCATACATTTCTCTGTTTTGATCTTAAGCTTTGACATCACTCAAGAAAGAGATGTAGGAGCATTGTGGATAATTTTCTTAAAACATTCACTCAGTGTGAAGTGGCAGTCAAAAACGTGAACAGAATGTTGGGAATCATTAAGAAAGGGATTGATAAGAAGACAGAAAATACGATATTGTCTCTCTATAAATCCATGGTATTCTCACATCTTGAATACTGTGTGAAGATGTGGTTGCCTCATCTCAAAAAAAAAAAAAAAAAAAAAAAAGATCTATTGGAATTGGAAAAGGTTCAGGAAAGGACAACAATAATGATTAGGGGTATGGACTGGCTTCCATGAGGAGAGATTAGTAAGTCTGGGACATTTCATTTTGGAAAAGAGATGACTAACTGGGGATATGATAGAAGAGTATAAAATCATTACTGGTGTGGAGAAAGTAGATAAGAAAGTTTTCAAAACACAGGAACTAGGAGTTACCAAATGAAATTAATTGGCAGCAAGTTTAAAACAAACACAAGTATTTTTTTCACACAAAGCACAGTCAGCTTGTTGAACTCCTTGCCAGAAGATGCTGTGAAGGCCAAGATCATAACAGAGTTCAAAAAAGAGCCAGATACTTTCATGGGGTATGTCTAGATTACATCCCTTTTCTCGAAAAAGGGATGTAAATTAGACACTTTAAAATTGCAAATTAAGCCGAGATTTTAATTTTGGAATACGGGATCTTTCAAAAAAGGGTTTTATTTTCAAAAGATCCCTGTCTAAACTGCCGTTTTTCTATCGAAAAGCCCCGCGTAAAAAAAAACACGACCGCCCTTATGCAAATCAAGCACAGGAAATTTAAATCCCGGCTTCATTTGCAATTTTGAAGTGTCTAATTTACATCCCTTTTTTGAGAAAAGGAATGTAGTCTAGACACACCCATGGAGGATAGGTCCATCCATGGCTATTAGCCAGGATGGGAAAGGATGATATCCCTACCTCTGTTTGACAGAAGCTGGGACTTGGATCACCTGATGATTACGTGTTCTGTTCATTCCCTCTGGCATACCTAGCAGTGGCTACTGTTGGAAGACAAGAACTGGGCTAGATGTACCTTTATTCTGATGCAATATGACCATTCTTATGTTCTTAAGCTTTCTGTCCAGATAGCATCCTCCAGAGCAGAGCTCATTTAATTCAGAATACTGAGCTCCATGCACTGCGGAGAAAAGCCAGTGAAAGCTGAGGGGCATAAGTGTTAAATTAGCAGGGAGCTAAGGAGGCCACAGGGACTCGGCTGAGCCAGGGAATTGTTGGGAGACTAGGAACTGGGCAGTCAGAAGAGAGGGCAAAAAGTCTGGGGCAATACTGGGCCCTCTTCTTATGACCATTACTCCCTACTGTCACCACCTATTCTTTTTTTTTTAATCTCCACTAAACCTGCTGCATGGCTTCCTCGCCCTCTCAGATGCTTCCAGTGCCATCTCCTCCCCAGTGTTTTCCCAGATTGTTATCCATATCTCTGCCACCCCCGAGCCCTGAGTGTCTGCTTCATTCCATCCTTTTCTCTTCCCAGCTGCTGCTTTTCCATTATGGTGGTTGGAGTCCAGCAGAAAGAATGAAGCCAACTAAGAGTGGAAACAGAAAGACAGGAGTGCTACCTTCTCCACCAGACCCACAGTGGCCCTTGGTGGGAAGAATGTATCCCTGCCAGGGTAATTCCTGCTGCTTCCCAGCAAATCTCCTGGATACGTGCCATCCCAGCAGGGCTGTGCAACGGAACTGCAAAATGAGTGTCACAAGGGATGCATGACAACTAGCAGTGGTGCTGGGCACCTTAGCTATGCACCCTTTAAATCTACTTTTGATTGCATTTTGACTGATTTTTTTTAATATTAACATGCTGTTTTGTTTAGATGTTTTACAACCCGATTGAGGAAAAGTGGGTCTCAAGTGTGCACAATGATGAAATGACCCAAGGAGCTAGTTTGTGGAGCCAGAGGACACTTAGCACAATTGAGAATTAAAGATACAATCAAAGCAAGCTTCAGGCTGTGAAATGCAAGGGGAGAGGAAGAGGAAGAAAAGTGTTTCAAGTGACAGAGATAGTGAAGCCCAGTCCTGTGAAGGAAGGCACCACCTGCAAGGTGATCTATCAAGATGCAAAACAACTACTAAAACTGGACGACTCTACTGAAATTGATTTTCAATGGTTACATTTATGTCATCAACTGCTGAAACCCAACAGGTACTACCGTTCTTTACTAAAGCAAAAGCTCATTAGGGATAATATGGCAAAGGAGTATATTTAGAATGTTTTGCATTCCTATTGTCGTTTTGATGTCCGTCATCTTTTATTTGGTGTACTATCGTATTTGTCATCTCTATTTCATTTTATTAAGTAGAATTTCTCACAGTCAAAAAACAAGACTGGTTAAGAGGAATGTAGCTGACGAAAAACATCAAGATACATAGTGTCAGAGTGTATGTATTCTTAAATAATAATTAACATACATATATATATATATATATATATATATATATATATATAACATATTCCTTTCCAGCAAATTATTTTTTTGAGAAGTTCCTTGCCTTTTTACTTAGCAAGTGAAATGTGTAAGACCAGACAGTGCACGGTACTGTAACAACAATAAACGATACCGTCAGCTAGCCTTTTGGTTTACACTAGCCTAATTACTGGCAAGAATGGTGTACCAGTGTGTTTGAACAGAATTACATCCAATAAGCAATTACATTCAGGCACGGCCCTCTTCTGTCAATCAGACAATATGGAGACCTTTCTCTACCCTCATTTAACTCTCTGCCTGTTACAATGTAAAAGGATTGATTTGTAAAGAGCTAGAGTGTATCTGCTTTTTGACTTAGCTGCCGCTTTGTACATATTGATGAGGCAAGAAAAAAAAAAAACACTGAAAGCAGAGTATCACTCAGCAAAGGATTGTGGGCTACATCCATTTCTGCTCCATGTCTCCCATTATTGCCTGCTGACTATTTCTGATCATAAGGGAGCGTGAACTATCCATGAGTACAAAATGGATACAGCACAAATTGATTCAGTAACATCACACAGACATGTATGAATAATGAGGTTCAGTAGCAGCCTGTCACATAGCAAGCATATCAGTGTAACTGATTTATTGAAAACTTGACTGAGTAAAATCTAATTCATCAAGGAAAAATATAAAAACATAATATTGGCTCTTGATATCTCTTTTCCCTTAGCTTTTAAGAACTTGTTTGCTAGAAAGAAAAATAATTGAAAGGAAAACATACACCCTATTTAATTTACAAATAACTTCAGCAGCTTCAGAGAAAGGAAAGCTCAGATAATCTTGCCCACTACCCCTGCTAAATACTCTTCTCCCATCCTATATTCCCAGATCCCACTGAACAGAGTGGCCACCCATTTGTGGTACAGAATGTTTTCAGGGACTTTAGGGAAAGTAGTAGCTCTTTAAAAATCATCTCGTTTTGACGACACCCTGCCAGTGATTTCAGACATCTATATTGGCCACATATTTTTAAGTTTCATCTAGACAACCCGTCATCATAGGATGGCTCATAATGTGATGAGGAAACAGACAAAAGCAAATTCCTTCCCAACTTCCCCATCTCATGACCAATAAACAGACCATCAGCCCTGGAGAGCAAAAGTCACCTCAGCCCAGATCCTCAAAAGGGTTCCTGACTCTCACTTCAGTTGCTCAGGTCCAAAATGCAGGCACCAGCAAAATCCTCAAACTCCTTGCAAAGCTGCAACTTAACCCTAGAATTGGCCTAAAAACCTCTCTCCTCAATTTTCACAATAAAAGTTCCTACGTATCTCTTTTGGGGCACGTGCACTACAGTCTGAGTCCTGACAGCTTGCCCCCATATCATGCCCCAGTGGGATTCTTAAACCAAGTGATCCTCAAACCAAGTTAAATCAGTGCCCTAACCAATGGATGACATGATATTTTGATTTGTCTCTCAGTCTCTCCAACTGAATCTGTCCTCCAGAATACATAATTAAATGGGCATTGGGCCACCAAGAAAGTGAGAATGACTACTAACCAGTAGTTAAGGTGATGACTTGATACCGGAAACCCATGTTAAAATCCCTTCTCCATGTCAAGCAGGAGAAATTGAACCAGGGGGTCTCACAACCTGGATAAACTCCCTAGCCAGTGAGCTAATGGTTATAGAAGCCTTCTCCTTCTACACACTGTTCTGTGTGGCGTTTCCTACCAGAAACCTCTCAGATGCCTGACTCCAGAGATCCTAAGCTGAGCTAGCCATCTGCCTCCATCCCAGACTTAGGCACTAAACTTCCTGAGAGGGATGGGTCTTGGCACACAGCCCTCTCCTAGGTATCTGTTCCCAGGCATTGTGCTAGATTTTATAGTTCCCATTCTCATGCACTTATCTCTCCCAATGTACTACACAGGGAAATGGGCCCCTAACTCAGAATGTGTGACTGCTAGTTGGTGGCTAGGCACCTAGAAGTTGTAAAGCTTACATCTCTCTTTGTGGATTTGGGCCCTTTAGCCTGGCTTAAAAAATGAATTTATTTGATTTAAAAAACAGGGTGAATTTCATATGTAGACCAAACACAGATACAGCACTAAATCCTTACAAATGCAAATTCCATTGAAGTCACTGCTTGCATGACCAAAGTGAAGGAAGTACTCAGGCGAATATGGAAAGAGTCAAACTTGAGTCACTTTAACCACAGGAATAATAGTCCCACTGATGCAGTGGGGCTGCAATAGGGCTGGGCAAGATGTGGCCCCGGGGCCAGATCTGTCCCGCTTAACACTTTGATCCAGCCCACAGGCTGTATCTGGCCACTTTCTATTTATATCCTGCAGCCACCAAATTTCCAGACGGTGGCTCAGGCAGCAGGATCCTATTTAAATGGTTCCTGGCTCCCAGTCATGGCCCTACAAGGCTAGAGCCGTGAGCCCTATAAATAGCTGCAGCAACCCCGAGCGGCTTCCAGGCAACATGGTAGCAGTGAGGCCGGGAGCTGTATGCCCTTTGCTGTGTTTTTAATTCAAAGCCTCTGGCCCCAGACAACTCTGGGGGATGCTAGTCCCTAGGCCCCGCCCCTCCCGGAGCTGGCCCATGACCATGTACCAAAATTCATTAAGTGGCCTCCCTGTGAAAATTATTGCCTACCCTGGGCTACACGAATAAGAGATGTAGGATTTGACCAACTACTGATAAAATATTTTTTCCTCAAAATTGTAACAGAAAAGGAATATTGAAATTGTGCATCTCCTACTACACCTGCCTGTCGTTACTGCATCAAGCAACTGCTTTTTGTAAGAAGTTAAAATTAAAAGAAAAGAAGACTGATAAAGCTTACACCAGTATGTTCTCTTTAAGTAAGATCAAAAGCTCTAAACAAGGGATCAAAAACATTTGATAATAAGATCCAACTAATCAGCTATCACTTTAACTAATCTGTGTGCAGCTCCATTTCAATGGAGGCAGAATGGAACCCATACTGCCTCTTTAAACAGTAGAGCAAAATTAGAAACACAAAAGAAGTTAAGCAAATGCAGCAATAAGTTGATTAACCTATTTAATCATGTTCGTTTGCAAATTGCAATTATTTTATATAGGCAAGAACCTAATTCAGGAGGGGGGAAATGCAACTGTAATTTATTCACTGGCCCCTGGGATATCTTCAAAATCAAACGCAGCTTAACAGAGTTGTAAAGTTCTCACCAAATTTTGTAGACATTTTCAAAAAGGAAACTTCTACAACAGGGTATATATTAACTTTATTCCAATGTGCCCTATATACAGTAACCTTTTGATCAATTATTTCCTACAACTTTAAAAAAATGTTTAGATTCATCTGGATAGGTGTTGGGATATACAAAAATTGTAGTTTATCATACTGAAAGCCTTACTGCATGCAATTATCTTTTGACAGAGGGGGAGATACAGATATATTTTACATGCACATAGTTCGCTATGGCCTGAACACCAGGATTTGTATTCAAAAATGTAGCAAACAAAAATTAGACATCTGCTTCACTGCAGACACGGTGTTAGTATTTTTTTAATTCAATGGCAAACTTTGTTTCAAGCAAACCACCCACATTGTTAAATAACTCAACCATAAAACTCCAAACATGCTGTTCTTGTTAACCAGAAATAAGAAGTCAACACCTGTGTACCTAGAATTCTGCTTGATTCTACTGACCAGTAGAATCATTCTCAATCCCTCGCTGGCCCAATGCCCATTTAATTTTTATGTGTCTTTTAAGCTCACTTGCTTGAACACTGACCTCTAGTCCCACTTTGTTAGATGAAAAAATAACCCCAAAATCATAGAAAAAAAGCAAATAAAAACAAACAAACCTGTGACCACTTAACTGACTTTAAACAGCTTATTCAAAATGTTGGATGTTGTTATAGTTTGCTTTCAAAACACATACAATTTTTTCCCCAAAAGATATGAGGAAATGCATACACTGGACACATCCCCTGAGAAACGTTCTTCTCTTTCTATATTTATGGAGATCAATTGTTGTTTTTAATTGTACTGACATGGCCTTCTTCCGAATGGTCACTGTGGTCTTTTGCTAGCCAAAACCATGAGTAATATAGTAAATGGTTATTGGATAATCATATAGAAAGTAAATAAGTTAGGGGGGAAAAAATCACCTGTCCTTAAAAAGTGTTTAAGGCACCCTGTCAGAAACAAAACCAAACATGCAATATGCTCAAATCATAAATGTGATACTAAATTAAATGACAGAATTGAGCAACACACTATTATTCAATGGAATGACAAAAGCTTCTGTAAAAACAATTTAAGAAAAACTACTGCCAGAACTAATTGTGGAATACTACAGCTAGACGTGCTTCCCTGCACAAACTGTAAATATATGCAGAGAGAGAATCATTTTCCACTTATTATCTTCCCTTTCTTTTTCTTCTTGTGAGCAGAAAAGGACTCCTCTATCCTACATAGCCCTGATTTTACATGACTCATGATCAGCTTTAAAGTTACAAAGATGTCATTATGAGCTATATATCTGGTACTGAAATGTCTAGCTGGCAGACCTCCCCTAAGCACAGCAGTAGTTTTCTTCCACAGTGTATACTTTCAGAAAGTCTGGAAGCAGAAGAGGTTTTAAGTGTGGAGGAAAGTTATTCAAAGCATCAGATAACATTTAAAAGAACATTTAAGTATCAAAAGCTTTTAAGATACAGTAAAAGTAATTACTTGCGGATGCAGCATCAGTAGGAAATATATTGCACACAAGTTCACTAAGGGCATGTCTACATTAGGAAATTATTTTGAAATAACTAAATTTGAAACTACTCCTGAAATAACAAAATTGAAATAGTGTGTCCCCACTACAGGCGAGTCTCGAAATTAGTCCAAGGCAGGCTCTGTTACTGTGGACACGCTACCCCGACTTAGAGCCCCAGGAAGCACTGGGGAATAATTATTTCAAATTATTCTGGGGAGTAGTTATTGTGAAATAACAGCAGCGGAGCATCCACACTGATGCCATTTCAAAATAACTATTTTGAAATAAGTGTTATTCCCCGAGGAAAGCAGGAGTTATTATTTCGAAATAACCAGCCCCTTATTTTGAAATAACGGGCTTGGTAGTGTGGACACAGTTACCACAGTGTATTCTGGCCCCAGAAATCTCATTCTATACGGCACAGAGTTCCATCTTTGGACTGAGATTATTTCAGTGAGCTATAGTAACTCAGTTTCCTGCAACACTGACAGCTTTATTGAATCCACAGAGAAAGATACCGCAAAGATCATCCCCTACATTAAATCAAGTCACAGGCTGAAACACAGTACCCAGCCCCAAGTCCCCAGTCTTCAACTTAGTACAGGAAGAACTCTGAATAAAATAAAATATTGCATATGATAGAACTTAATCTCTGTGTCACACACACACACAAGTTGGGGGAGGAAGCAGGGTTTCCAGGTAAACAGATGGAAAATAAACATGGTTCATTGGAAAATGGTTCACTGCTTCCAGTTTCAAGCCCCATAGTGTAGTAGAGAGAGCAGCCTGCATTTTTCTAACTAAAGAAGCAATGCCTAAGGGTTCACACCTATGACAGGAGCTTTTACTACTTTTCCAGAAAAAATATTTATAGCATAATTTTAGAAACAGGTTTTTAATTGTTCCACTGTTGCTAATGCCTCAAAAAAAGCCTCTCTCTGAAATGTACCCTTCAACATTACTAACCTATGTGTATTGCACATCCCAGCTTTAGTCTAACCCCAATTTTTCTCCAGTTAGTTAACGGATCTTCCTTCATCCTCAGAGCCCAAGCCAACTAGAGCAACCATATGCCCCTGAAATCTGGTTATGTCCTTGTCACAGTGACCCTATTGATTTTGCTAAAATGTGTTTTCAAATCCAGTGTCCCTGGTTGGCTGAAAAAGATAAAGGCAGGAAGAAGCATCCTTTTTCTCTCTCTTTACCTCCTCTCTTATGGTAAAAACCTTGAGCATCATTTCATCCTTCAGTACCGTACACTTTAAAAAAGACTCAAAGGCTTTAATGCATTCTATTTAAGAATCTCTGGCCGGGTCATTAAAAGGTTTGGAATAAAAGGGGTTCTGGAAAAGGGAAACGACAGATGCAGAACACTGCAAATATCAATGTGTTCTGTGTCATAAATGTGGCTCATCTGGATTGCTAACCATCCTGTCATGGCTATTTAGCAAATGAAAAGTTTAGTCCAGCTTAATTTAAAGCAACTCAAACAGGTAACCAAAATAATTACTAGGCATCACTGTTCCCTGTAAGCTGAGCACTTGGGCGGCCACCCAGGAGAGATTCAAATACAGCCCAGCTGATTAACAGAGCAGCCACAGATGGCAGCATGTGTTTCTATTGGTGGCGCACATCCGGACATGCCTTGGTGCATATAACAAAATGTATTCTGCACAAGGATGGAAAAAACTAGAGGGAACATTATTTCTTGTGGCATCCACCACAGGAGCCACAAGAAATGTCCTGCAAGTTTACAAATATACAGTTTCCCATCAGCTCCCACGCCTATATTTCTAACAAAATGAGTTTGTCCAAGAGAGTCAGACTAATGATTTTGGGCTGAATGCTGGATACTGGCAGAGGTTGAGAAGGTCATGCGGAAGTGGAGTTGTCAGATTCCAAAGGAGGGAGTGCCTGGCTTTGTTCTCTGCACTTCTTACCTCCTCTCCACCAGCCTCAGAAAACGCAGTCTCCAGGAGACTTCATTATTTGTCTCTTGGCTGTGAGACTTGAGCTCACGATGAAGT
Source organism: Rafetus swinhoei (assembly GCA_019425775.1). Taxonomy (NCBI): domain Eukaryota; kingdom Metazoa; phylum Chordata; order Testudines; family Trionychidae; genus Rafetus; species Rafetus swinhoei. The sequence goes on from CM033427.1 coordinate 67,340,626, forward strand.
TGTGAGAGAAGAAAATGGTATATTTTAAAACAATCCTAATAAGGGAAAACTGAGCAGTTCAAACGGAAAAGTTGGTGGAAGAGTATACTGACACCAATATTGTAACTGAAAGTCTATGTCTTAAGAGCAACACACACACAGTCCCTCTCTCTCACACATGTACAATCCCATGGCACATATTACAAGGCAGGCCTAGCAACAGGGAGGTAGGCATAGCAAGAATAAATCCCAACTAGTGATGTAAAATCGCATTTAAAAAGATAACTAGTTAAACTTTGTGTTTAACTGGTTAACCAATTAAAGGAGAGCAGGCAGAGGGGACTGGAACAGCCACTTCCTGCGGCAGTGCAGCTGCGGGCACTCCATCCCTAACGCCAACGCTCAGTTTGAATCCAGTGATCCAAATTTACAAAGTCAAAAACGTCACATGTGATTAGGGTTGCCAGATGGTTTCAACAAAAATACCGGACACACTTGACATTACATCACAATGTACATTACATCTTATTTAGAAAATACCGGACATTTATATTTTCTCAATTTGTTTCCCGAACAGAAAGCTCAAATACTGGACTGTCCAGTTCAAAACTGGACACCTGGCAACCCTACATGTAATCTGAGTTTGGCAAGGAGAGGTATTTTTTTTTCCTGTTTGCAGTAGAAGAGGTTTGTATTGGTTTGGGTATTTTCCCCTTCCCCCAAATGTTTCATGAAGGTGGAGTGACTGGCTGCAATTACAATCTGCACAATTATGAACTTCCTATAAAGCATAACAACATAGTATTTTGGCTGTCAGCAGCAGATTTCACAAAACAAAGAGAATTAGGGGAAGGCAAATAACCTATTGCAGTGGTTCTTCCCTGAAATCAGCAATGGAATCCTTCAGCCTGTAACCAAATGACTGGAATAGGTTGGAGCTCTCAAGCACTTGAACTTAAAAAACCTAGGGGATTTCTTACCATGCATGTGACTGACATGCCATATCTCAGATAGTATCTACTATTGTCTGTGTGTTTTGGGAGGATTAACTGTTTGTTTGTTTTTGGCCTCCTAGAACGCCAAGTACCACGTCTTGCTGGAACTAGGAAGGCAGTATGCTAGCATGCCCTGGATGGAACAAGAATATCTACATAAAATCTGTCCTGAACATTCATATGTAAAGCAGTATTAAAACAGATGCTTTTACGAAATCTAAAACAGAACTACTCAAAGTCTTCTAATTTCTCAGAGCTTAGAAGGCTGAAAACAAGTTTATCACCAAATAAAAAGAAATTATACCACAGCTTTAAACAGGGAGGACTCATATCTTCAAAAATGAACGCACATGGTTTGGAATAGTCCTCCTAATGCAGAAAAACCAAAATTGCTTCTAATGACCACATTTTTTAGCTTGTAGTTAGAAGGCCGGAGGAGGAGGAGGGAGAGGAATGCATTTATGAGAAATACAACGAATGAGTCACAGAGCAGAAGAAAATGAATCTTGTAGTTCCCTCACTTGTCAGCGCACAACTTGATAAGAAATCAACTCTCACATGAAGCAATCCTACAGTCATTCCTGAACAATAATTGTACCAGTTGGCATTATTTAGAGGAGGGGTCTCACTTTTTAGAGGTGTTTTTGAAATATTCCAGTATGAAGCAATCACACCTCTACAAAATAAGGAGCTCCCTGGGGTATTCCAATGGTACATTAAAACCTCTCTCTCTCTCTCTCTCTCTCACACACACATACTTTTTTTCAAACAGCCCTGCTTTTGAATCAGCAGCCCTGACAGTTCTTTTGTGATAAAAGTCTATTTTAAAATAAGTATGACTAAAAGGATTAACCATTTGAATGCCAACATAAGGGAACATAGCTGCAAAGGCTCTAGCTGGTCAATGAAAGTTAATCCAAGAGAACCTGTTAAGATTTAATTGCAGACTACTTTAACTGCTTGTATAGTATATTAACCGTGGAGAGCTGCATATGTACAACCAGTGGTCACAAGCTGTGTTCCCTGTAAGGCGTGCACGTGCGCAGCCAATCAGGAGAGATGGCAATGCTGCCTAGATGATTAGCACAGCTCCCACAGCTAGCTTTGTTTCTCTCCTGGTGGTGCACATTCACGCATGTCTGAGGGCATAGAACCACATTTATTCTGCATATGGATGGAAAAAAACAGTAAGAGCATTGGTCATGAGATATTTGATAAAGTGAAACATTACACTGATGTCTAACACATCTCTCAGTGCGGGAGAATGAACATATAAATAGTGGCAACTGGTGGTGAAAATAATGGGTACCACATTTTATTCCTTTGTGCTCTGCTACTTCTCCTTGCTCTGTCTTTGGACAGAGCTTTCCCTGTGCTGCTTTCCCTGTGCTCCTCTCTATCTTGCTTGGTTTGTTAAGCGAGGACTCACTAGCATGATCAATTTAAAGAGGGAACAAGTGCAGGTAATATCTAGCTAGAGTTTCTGGAGCTCCCATTCTTTCTCACCAATTGATGGGGGAGCAGGTTCACCTGGTGGGGAAAGAGGTGGTGTTCCAGCCAAGAATCTCCTATTCACCTACTTCCCTCTCACAGTGGAGTGGGGAAGAGTGAGAATCATCCCACTGCATCTCCTCTTTATTTCACATCCTCTCCAGCTCCCTGTGCTGCCTCTGACTTTCTTTGGAGGGAAAGATGGATAATTGATTCTGTATACAATTTCTTTGAAATATCTTAACTGCTGGCAAAATGAAAGAAATTTGGGAGAGAATCCCCCATTTTTATTTCTTTTCTGAATACGACTGCAATGGAGAAATCTGTAAACTCTAAGTGATGGAATTTGTAATGATAGCACAAGAGACAAGGAAAGTACTCAGCCATACCCACAAGCTGTTCTATTTGGAAACACATGCAAACATGTGCTACGCACACACACACTTTCCTATTGCAGATAAGGGATCTGTTTCAGATTGTATATTTAGGTATAATTTGTCTATTGTCCTTTTTTTTTCAATGCTGTGTCCCATATAGCAAGATGATACAAAACTGCATCACCACAAATGTCACCACAAATTGTGCTGACAGCTATCAAAATTCATGAGCTCCCCTATTACACAGAACTGCATTAATCACTGGAGGTATGAAGCTCCTAACAAGCCTTAACAAAAATCAAATATTTCTCCTTATGATAAATCTAGACAATGCAATGACCATTTCTTGTGTTTCTCCTAGAAGTCTTACTGTACCAGTATCTGACAGTACTACTAAGTGGATAATCCAGTCTGTGCGTAATGGCTGTTTTCACAAAGAAATTCAGTCAGGTGTAAAGGAATGAGTTACAGTCATCTAGATGTGGAAACTTGTAGATCACCATCATCTGGGCTGACCTTGCCACAGTGGTGTCTTTCTGTTTTTGCTAATGTATCTTTCAGCACTTGAACAGGATGTTGGCCATGAGAAAGTTACTGTCCTTTTCCTACAATGAACACAAGCATAGTTTTCATGCCACACAGGAATCCCTGTTTTTTTCTGATGAACTATTGCTCAGTGTAGTTTAACCTCTGAGAGGAAGCAGATGTGGAGTACCTTAAAGAACAAGAGAAACATATATCAGGAAAAGAGAGATATTTATCTGAATTCTGTCTCTCGTGCTAGTGGTATGCCAGATGCACTTCTTCCCTTATTCATTGGATTCAAATTCTCTTCTTTTAATTTCATAGCCTTTTCTGGCAATGAAATATGAAGAAGTGATGATTTCTTCCAAATTAGGAGGACATTAACAATTAAGTGTTAATGTGAACACTGTTACAGTAATGCAATTATAACTGTATCCCACAAAGGGCAATAGGAAATAATTAATCTGATTCTCAAGTGATAGGTCTCTAAGAGAATGAGATTCTCAAACTGAAATTCAATAAGTGGCTTCTGGAATTCTGAATACAAGCCTAACACTAACTGGACACTCTTTTGGAAATCATGTCTCCTGCCCCCTGACACTGAAGTGTGTGTGTCCTCCTTCACTTGGTCTGGTAATGGCTGATGGCTAGCCCAGATAAAATCTTGAGGATATTCCCTTTTTCTGAGAACTGCCAAGATACCTTCTCTCTCATACTTTGACACACCCTGTGACGGGCCGGCCCAGCCCCGCACTGGCCAAGGGGGAAGCCAGCTGGCCTGCTGGGCTATGCAGGTCCCGCTCCCGCAGCAGTGCTGGGCATGCTCCAACTGCAGGCCAAAGGCCAGGGAGACAGCTCAGTTGCGGCTGGTCTCCGGGGAGGGAGGAGCGCCTGCCCCACCTCTGGAGCCACAGCCGGACCAGATGCTTAACCAACCGCCCTCGCAAGAGCCGCCGGGCCGGCCGCCCGCCCTCGCCGCTACCGTCCCCAGGCCGAGCGCAACCACAACGCCAACCCCGAGGGGCAACCCGCCCTGCTGCGGTGGAAAATCCAGGCGCCAGTGCCCCAGATGTGGAGCCTAGCACCGTCACAGCTGCTGCCAGCACCGCTTCTGCAGGTGGGGTCTCCGCCGGATTGGGGGCTGGGGTAGGAAGCGACCCAGGGCAGGGAACCCCCTGGTGGGCTTGGTGCGTTTCAGGGAGAACTCCCCGCCGAGCCAGTGGTGGGACGCACCCACCACTAATAGGGCCCTGGGTTGGGGTCTGGTGGAGAGGGAGGGCCAGAACCCCCCTACCCCATCCTCCCAGAGCCTGGGCTAGGCCTCAGGGCCTGCAGTGATTATGGACTAGACCTCAGGGCTTGCAGTTTACCATAGACTAGGCTTTAGGGCCTGCAGTTTGCTGGGGACTAGGCCGCTAGGCCCGTGAGGGCAAAGGCCCGACCCCAGGGCCAAACGGTGCAGGGCGGGACACCCCGCGACACACCCCAAAATACAAAGTTCAGGATAAAGCCAGGCAATGTGATTGCCCCTAAAGCTCAGGACATTCTTCTGAGCTGTGTAGTGCAACTAGCCTACACAGGTGGATGAAAAGTATCAGCATTGTGTAGTACAATTCATTTATTAGAACACTGACCCATGCCAACTCACACTCCAGTGCTGTGCCACCAATGATGTTTACACTAATGTTTAGCATAGGAGAAAGTATCCAGAACATAGTTCTTCCAGTAGATTGAGTTTACATAAATTAGCAGATACATCTCATTTAAAGAGACAAGGTGGGGAAGGGAATATCTTTTATTGGATCAACTTCTGTCAACGAAATAAAAGATTTTGACCTACACGGATGTCTGAGAATACACTGAAGAAGAGCACGGTGTAGCTTGAAAGCTTGTATCTTTCACCACCAGAAGATGGTCCAAATAAAAGGTAACTACTCACTAATATCCTGGGGCCAACCATCTCATTAAGACCTTAAGAATAAAACAAAAACCTAAACACTGTTTTTTGGTGTATTATACAAACAGAGCTCCATAAGATCTGACAGCAGACCTACTGGCATCTTTTATATTTATAAAGTTGAACTTCTTCTCAAGCCCTGCATTCTTTGTTGACTCTTAATAGCTATCGCTCCACACTTGCCATATTAAACACACAGGTACTTGATGGCTGTAATCACTAAGGAAGCTCACTAAAAGGATGTTAGCATAAGGAATGCTCAGGTGACAGGGTAGTGCCTCCAAGGACGCTGGGACCTGTCAACCTGTGTAACTGTATCCTGTTGGCCTGTCACAGTAAAGTTAATTAGAAACATCTGTAGCATAGAGATCAAGCAGAGAGGGTGTAGCAGCTTATTTGCACTAGAAAGGTACAACTCGTCTGGGAGGAAAAGGGGTAGAATCGCAAGTAGATATAGATCAGTAATGTGAGGCTCATCAGTTCTTCAGTTATCTAAACTATACCCACTTTTGAAATAAAGCTACTTGATTAACCAAACCAAATGTAAAGCTGATGTAAAGAGTAGAATATAAATGTTAGCGACTTCTTTGATATTCTTAACACTGTTAATAGAGTCTTGAGCCATCTGCTAATAAAAGTTGTTATTTAGGCTGCTCTACACATGCTTATGAGAAATGAAACGTTCTCTTTCCCACTAAATTTTTTACTAAGGGTCTTGAACCTCCTACATATGCTAAAGTCGCTTAACCATATCTTCTTAAAATCTACACATCTCTTACGATAGCAGATTATAGTGAAGAGAATGTCTTCACATCAATTTGATAGACAAGTACCTGATACTTTGAGATTGCTTCCTAATAAGAGTAATAATCATATGTTGTAATAAAACTGTAAGGCTTATAGTTAAGGTGAGTACAGTTATTACTGTAATCACCATTACCAAATCCATGTGCTGCAAAAACCAGATACGGTTATTGGAAAAATCTCCAGAACATTAGTAGAGCTAGAATAGGAATTTTTATTTCTCCAGATCTATTACCAAAGGCTTCTTCCATTAAAGCTAATGGAGCTCTTTCCTAATTGGTCACTGTAGTGGGTCCTTTATCCTTCCTTGTATCTGTGCACCAGCCACCCATTAACAGTTGGCTAAGAATGCAAGCTAACTCACTGATGCCATCTGGAATGATAGGCCTGGGTCCTATTAAAGTTCACAGGGCATCATCATCATCTCTCTCTTGGGTCCTAGACTGGCAGTTGATAAACACCTGCCAAAATCTTAGTTTAATATAGTACCTTCCAGTCTGTCCAGTAGCAGAGTTCTACTTTTTGGTAAGCCACATGATTTAATAATATACATTAATTTGAATTGCAAATACTGAAATTTAACAAGGAAAAATGTTTAAGTAAAAAAATAAATCAGGAAAGGGGACAGATCTGCATAATAACAAATCAATAATATTTAAAGATCTCTACATTCATACCACAGAACCGCTTTTCAATAATTCTATTACATCACTATTAGTATACAAGAACTGCCAGTGAATTAGCATGAGGCAGCTATTATAACTAAACTAATTATTCTTTTTGTACAAACAGTTCGGAAGGTCTGCAAGCACTCATCTGCTCCAAGGGAAATGGAGGCAACAAACAATTATATGTCTTGTAGAGAGACAACAAATGCAAGTGATACAAAACAGTGATATAAACATGAAGGGTTCCATTTGTGCTTGAGTAAATCACATGATCAAAATATATGCCCATAACTAAGGCTATGTCTAAACTGGGAAGGTTTGGCGACGAAAGTACTATCAACATGCAAAAGTCGCCAAGTGAAAATCAGTCAAACTGTTTTTTGTTTCCCATTGTTGACATTTCATGGCCACATCACTAGCACCCTGTCAACAGAGGGAGCAAAGCAATGTGAGTAAGCATCCTACAGTGCAGTGTTGCAGGAAGGCAGAGTTGTGCTTCCTGAGATTCCCTCACAGCTCTGAGCTTTCCATATTAAAGAATGTCAAAGCAGCATGACAGTCTCTCCAGCCCTTTCCCTGCATGTGTTCCTAGCAGGGCAGAACAGGAGCATTCCAATGATTTGTTCTTTGTTTATTTCCCAAACAGAGCAGCAGAGATCACAAAACACTGAGCACAGACATCAGGGCAGGCATTGTGGGATACTAGCAGAAGCCAATTCTCTCAACAAAACAAACTGAAGTCCACACTGGCTCTTTGTTGACAATAAAGGGAGGGAAAAAGAAAGAAGTCTCTTGTAGGGCTGGAAGTTTTATCATCACCAAAACTGGGTGTTTTTCCCAACAAAAGTCACATTGAATAGTTAATGATCTCAGTGTTTTGTTGCCAAAAGCAGTTTTTGGTGACAAAAAGTGCCCGTGTAGACAAGGCCTAACTTGTTGCAGAGATATGCTCTGGAGTACTCATTCTATTTAATTGTAATTGAGTACCATATAGTACTGCCTGTTCTCAATTCTCCAACAGGATTCACATGCAGAACTCAGTCTTACTGCTTTTCATCTCTTGGGTCAAGTCTCTTAGGTCCACCACATCCAAGTTTCTGTACCAAGGCTAAATGCAACTGCAACTCTTGCTCTCCTCATTCTGTTTCTCAGATAGCCCCTTTTCTGTTTCAATCAACTGACTTCTTCCATTGTCAGAAGAAAGCTTACGTTATTTGCCCATCTTGTGTAACTGTGTCCTATCTCTGCATTCTATCACACAGAAATGCAATCAGGATTATAATCACAGATAGACAGGAAGTACTCAATCAATTTTATTACACTGAAAACTCTAATTTTAATCTCAGATATTTAAAATATATCATTAAAAAAGTAACTGACATAACAATTCTTAACGGCATGAAGAGAGAAGTAGATGAAGAAGAGGTAGCCTTATTAGTTAAGCAAGTGGTGAATTAGTGACAGAGAGCAGAGGTCTTCATACTCTTGATATGGAAAACTACTTTAGAACTGTGAATCAGCTACTCACTTTTAAATACTTAATTAGTTTTCTAGTTTAACATAGAGAGAAGTTGCCAAAGTAGCCTGTTGACCAATTGTGACTCTCAGAATTTTACAATATGGCCTGGAGCAACACTCATCTTTAATATGGAGGGCAGTCTATTAAAATCCTGGCATTCAGTACTCCATTTTGATCCAAGCAATCACATTACTAGGTTGCATAGATAAAAGTGGCTGCAATCTGGTCAGTTGTATGGAAAATTATGAGGCATGGTCCTCAAGTTCCTGGCTATCAATCAATGCAGACCTTAGCAATTGGGCACAGTTTGTATAATACATAATTTACACTATATATTCTGATCTAATAATTTGGGGTTGAAATATATTTTCACAAATCTGGAACAGCTATATAATATTCCAGTGCAGAGCACAGAAACCAGCAACTGTAACAGATGTTACATAATAAAGTACCTATTACAACCCCTAATAGGGAGATGACTACTGACAACAATGCTACGTGAGAGCATGAATGGACTTAAAGATTTTTGGCCCCTTTTTAGGACTAGATTACAGTCCCCATATGGGACCAAAGTGTCTTTTCCAAAATGACACCACAAGCAGCTGCTTGTTTCAAATGCTTTCAATGCCAAGTGCTTGCATAAACATGTAAGATAATTTGTTTGTTAGTCTGTTGTTTTTTTATACAAGGCTTTAAAATTATACGTGTATGCAGGGGATTTTAAAAATATACATGGGCTACACGATATGTTCTTGACTCGAAGAGGAAGAAATAAAAAAGGCCTCCGGGTCTTCAATTACATACATTTCTACGTATGAGAAGATTAGCTAGGTATAGCCTTATTGCTTAACCCTCGCAAATCAATACTCCTTGTGTCAAGTTATGATTGTGTCTGTATGCTGTAAGTTGAGCTCTCCATGGCTTCCTAACTCAGTTTAACAAGCCATCAATCAAAGGCGGATATTTAGAGGAAGCAAAACTGATTGGTTGCAGTGGGATTTCTGGACATTTTAACTGATACCCATTGAAAATAGACAAGTAGGATTTCAACCTCTGAAAAAATTGCCTGACAAAAGCTCTGACAGATATCTAATGCCACGATAGAAATACTACTCATTATGTCATATCTAATAACCCGCTTACGCCATATTATACAGCTGTTTTTATTACAAAGTGGTACCAAATACAGTTTGCACTCTCTCTAAATTAATGAAGAAAATTACACAAGCAGAACTACAGACCAAGTCTGTGCAGGACACAAGTTTTGACCCAAAGTCACAACAATAGAGGAAGTAAATCTCCTTAAAATTACATAGGAATTTTTAGTCACTTTCCCAAACTCATTAAGAAAGGGCCAGATTCCCACAGGTTTACACGATGTAATTAGCAGCAACAAACACTGATAAAGATTGTAATGGGCAGGTCAGCCTATGGGATTACTTACAAAGGTTTTGTAAATTTCAGAAGATAGCTACACAGATGTCTGGGGAAAAAATATAGGCCATATAATAAATGAAGCTAGAACCATTAAGTAGTTTAGGATTTGTGAGACTCAGCCAGCCAATAAATTTTATGGGAAAAGTCATAAAAGTCAGATGGAAAAAAATATATAGCATAAAAGTTGCAAACTTCTAGACAGCTTGTGAAAAAATAGCAGTAATGCAAGAGGGAAATGGTAAACACACTAACAAGAGTTCATCAGTCTTAATAAATAGGACAGGGTCACAGGGGCTTACTTCTGGAACCTATAAAGGTCCCTTAGTATCTAATTATTTTTGAAAAAAAAAGGACTGAGGTTTTATTCCTCCATTTACTTTTGTCAGTAGATTGGCTCATTTTTCATTAGTCAGCATTTTAAAATGAAGTTCCCCCATTTAGAAGGCTAAAGGTTTCTTCTTATTGACATGATACAATAGTATATACACCATATGTCCTTCTGGAAGCATATAACTAAGTGATACTAAGCATTACATTTTAATGTAACTAATGTGAATCTGTCAGTCAGACGGAGTATTTAACAAAGTTAGTAATGGCAAAGGGCCACATATTTCCATCAGAGTTTAAACAGAACACCTATTGAAATCAATTGCTGTCATGCCTACATTTCTATTTTAATATGAGCAGCAAAGGTGCATTTTGTCATAATAATAGTTATTATTATTGTTATTATTATTTAAACAGAGTGGGGAAGATATGGAACAGTCAGTTTACCAGGAGGAAATCATCTTACTCTATAGGCACTGATTTTTTTAGTTCATTGGGGTCTGACATAAAATTGACAAGTGCTGCTGGTCATGTCTGTGTGAATAGTGACTTAAAAGTATTGCTCAAGCTGGTTCCTTTCAAATTAGAAGTAAAAAATGCTACCTTTGTGGCCAACAAAAAATATAAATAAAACATCTGTAACCTCAGGGTACATATGTAAGCAGATACATTATAATGGGTAATAAAAATAGCACTAATAGTTCTGATTGTGGTGCTAATCAGAATCTGATTTGCCTACTTAAAAGTAATAATTGAGCAGTGCCCAGGCTACAATGAATTTCCAGGCTGGATTCACTTTTTAGGCACAAATGCACTGACCTCAACAACAGTGGAAAAAAATCAAGGTGGGGAAAGAAATAAAAATCTCTAAAATGTACAGCTGCACTCAGTTACTTAGGCCAAAATATGATTCACAGTCATTAAAGAGCTTTGATGTCAAGGATGCTACTGAAGAATGTTGGGTAGTTACTGTTGCTGATGAAACAGGACATTACTGGAGTGTTCTAGGATAGAGGAAGTGACAATTTAATTTGCTATGAAAGATAATGCCGTCTTTTCTCCTCGCCTCCATCCTCCCGCACCCCCCCTCCTTTTTTTTTTTTTTGGAGTGTCAATACTCTACTGTATACCAGCATATTTCAACAACTCAAACAAATGCCCAGATTACCTCCTAAAACAAAGTTTGTAAAAAATTTGCTACATTAAATATACATCTGTTCACTAATAAAGCAAATATCAGTTAACTCACACATTTTGTACATGGTACATAAAATATAATGTTGTGTATCTCAACATAAAGCAAAAGATTATTAGAAAACCTTGAGAAACATCTTAACTCTCCCCCCCCCCCCTTGCACAGAGCAACTAATTCAGCCTCAGTTAAACATATACTACATCCTTTATGTCTCATTTTTAAAGTCAGTACCCTACAGGTATTACTTGAAAATCCATGAGCTGTTATTTAACGTGAAAATGTTCATTTTATTAATATTTCAACACAATTTAGCAATGGGACCTAAAGTCAACATTGGATTTTCCCTCCTCATTTGTTTTAAACTAAAACTATTTCTCGTATTTGTGCCTGCTGTACCCCTCCACCATGTTGTGCATGCATCTCCAACCCATATAAACGATTATATTGTATGGATATTTACCAAGAAATATTCAGAGTGGGTGGCAGAGGGAGGGAGAAAGAATATAATTATACAGTCTTTATTTTAAAAGTTTATTGATGCAATCCTGCCTCCATTGATGTCAACATTAGGGATGTTAAAATGGATGTAAATGGCTGTGTAACCCCTCAAAATGTCAGCGGTTACACACAGGGCGGCAGCCAGCTTGCACACCAGCTGCCGCCCTGTGCTGGTACAGAGACAGCATCATGGGGTGGCAGCTGGCTTCCCGGGAGCTGGACTGGGAACCGCAAGTAGCCATTTGGGTAACCAATAATCTCATGCTTATTGGTTACACATTTATAAGGCTACACTCTAGTCAACAAGAGCTTTGTCATTCACTTCTCTGGAACCTGTAAATATGACAACATCATAATCATCTGATAAAGTTTGGAGATTTGTCAGGAGATGCAAACATGGATTTGGAGAATGCCTTGAATCTGTGCATTGGCTGGCATGTTATCTGATAAGTGTGTCAACTTCAGGGAAGGGGAAAAAATAAACAAACCAAAAGGATGCCAAACACCTGCCCCCACTTCACTGTCATTGACTTCCTGACTCTCTTTCCCTCTGCAGAACATCATGATACTGGGCAAACTAATTAATGATGTGTCAGCTCACTTGTGCTTAGTTTAGTTTGGAGCTGCCAAAGTGGCTCTGAGCAACAAGAGGAATTCCTCTGGGCCTTGTCATGACATCATTTGTGCAATGTAGCCTGTGATAGCAGAAAATGAAGCTGGTATTTATATGAGGATATCAGAAAAAGCCTGCATCAGGCTTAAGATGACAAAATGTTAGCTTCAATCGTCTCCCTCCACAACCTCTTTCTTTTTTGGCTGCTCTTTTCTTTATATACATATGACGCTAACAGAAAAATAAATTGAAAAGAGCACTGAGGCAGAGTGTATTTCACGCACTGGTGCCAATGTTTCATATCTCATGAACCTCGGGAAAACAATTCGTCGAACTAATTAGTTTACAGTGTTTAAGCAGCTTGTTTCCCGTCTTTAATCTTCTTTATGTAATACTGTGAACAAAGCCATATTATCTTCAGATTTTTTATACAGTTTAACAAATATAATCTTTTTTCTTTCTGGTGATTACTTCATATAGACATCAAACTGTACCCCTCTCTTTTTTTTCTTCTTTGGGAGGGGGATATAGGCAGGCAGGCATCAATTCACTTCTATTTCAATGGCCTCCCATATCTACCAAAACCAAATCTCTTATTGTTAAGGAACGCACCTCATTACATTTCATTTACATTTCCCATTTTCAACCATCCCATTAGCATACAACCATATATATCTATCTTCGTAGGGAAACATGAACAAGAAGACTATTCTCCCCCCACCCACCCACTCGACAATCAGAGTAATCTCAGAGCATCCTTTCCTCTACACTTTTCTTTTGGTTTTTTTTTTTTAAAGAAAACTTTCAAGTTTAAATTATTTAGAAAACCAAATAACTGGCTAGTACAAACTAAACAAAAACCCCTCAAGATACATCTGTAATTACTAGGTTGAATTAGGAAAACTGAACCAGGGTTCCCTTTTTAATGTAAGATCCTCCCTAGCACCTATTTTTCTCCCTTCTCCCAGTTCATTTATAACTTTAACCTTCTTGTGGTGCTCTTAACCACTATTCAGGGAATGAGTTTGGCTCTCCAATGTTTACTACTACTCCTCTGATGAAGTGGATTTTACCCACAAAAGCTCATGATATATTTGTTAGTCTTTAAGATGCCACAGGACTGCTTGCTGTTTTTAATCTTTACTATAGTCATTTTCATAAGAGAGTGATGGATCTAAGTTTACTGACACCCTGTGAAAACCTAGACTAGACAAATCTATATGGTTGCATGAGTTTGAGACAGTGACCCAATCTGATGCAAGATTCAGTCCTACAATGATCACTTAGTATAGTTTAGACATTTATTAATGAGCTGCAATTCAGATCATTAAAATGAAGTCCATAGTGTCAGCAGTATTTTCTGTGCTGGCTCTTTACTTGCTTTAGAAGTATTTACTGTCCCACAGTGCCTATCTACATTAAAGTTCATTCTGTCCTTAATTGTAAAATAGATTCATAGTAACTCTTAATTAGTACAGAACAGGTAACACAGCTGTGACTTTGTGACTCCAAACACCTACAGGAGCCATATCCTGCTGTGCTCAAGGGACTACTCCATTCTCCCCCAAGGTTAATGTCTGTAACTCCTCTGAGAGCTAGTGAGCAGCAGGCTACTTAAATGAATTTACTTGAAATCATACAGTTACTCAGGGATTTAGTAGATGGCAGACAGCTTGCATAGTTCTGAATGCATGAAAGGTTACAGGAACAATTTTGTAAGGGAGTGAAAAGCGTGAAAAATATTGCTGCAGTATTAGCTTTCATTAACCTTCAATTTACCTGTTATACTGTAGAATTTAAAATTCTGGATAGTACAGAGATGGAAGTTATGCTTAAAAACAGGTCCATTGTTCAACAATACTTCACGTATACTTTAACTAGTACCAAAGCTGCGGCGAACACATACATTTTTCTAGTCAACAACCATTACTACTAGGTCATAATTTAGGGGGAAAGATGAAAGAAATAATGGGTTTTTAAAACAGAAGATTCATTAATTATATTCCTATGGAAAGTACAGGATTTGGAGAAACCTTTCACTACCCTTTCTCACCCTCTCTCCTCCCTGTGATGAAAGGCAGAGAGCACTAATATGTTTTTTTTAAATAGTCACACAATTTTTCCTAATAGTGTACCAGATGTAGCTTCTTGAGTGCAACCCCATGAGGTATGCCCATATATCACACAATGTTTCAACTTTCTTTGTTAACAGATAACCAGAAAAATTCATTAAAAGGTATTCTAATTTGAAGTGCACAATATGTCTGTAGTCAGATCAGTTTTCAAGAAAAAGTAGACAAGATAGATGTGCTACCTTTTAATGGACCTCTTGTCTAGTCTAGTAAAAGATATCACAGTATCTACTTTTCCATCTTTAGAACGTGTCAATTCAATACTATCAATTTAGGATTGAATTAAAGAGCTCAACTGGTTAATGCATTACAGAGGCAATTTCCCCTCTCTGGATATTCATATCTCCATACCAAATGCTGTGAATGATACATTTCCACCCTGACTTGATTAACTTCATTAACACAAGCAACTTCTTCCTTACATATACACCTCTGCTTCGGTAACTTCCACTCCAATTCATCTCATGAAGTAGACTCACAAAAGCTTATGTCCTAATAAATTAGCTCGTTAGTTCGAGCTAGGTAGGGTAATTAGGCAGCGGAGTTGCAAATGAAGCTCGGGATTTAAATATCCCGGCTTCATTTATTTCAGCGCCGCCATTTTTAAATCTTAGTCGAACTTCCGTTGCTGGCTACACGCCGCACGAGTAGTAGTTCAATTAAAGATCCTAATTCGAACTACCATTACTCCTCGTGGAATGAGGAGCAACGGTAGTTTGAATTAGGATCTTTAATTCGAACTACCCGCGCGCTGTAGCCGCGGGCACGGAGTTCGACTAAGGGGATTTAAAATGGCGGCGCTGAACATGCAAATGAAGCCCGGGATATTTAAATCCCAGGCTTCATTTGCAACTCCGCTTGCCCTAATTACCCTACCTAGCTCAAACTAACGAGCTAGTGTAGATGTACCCTAAGGGTCTGTCTAGACTACAAGCCTCTTTCAAAAGAGATCGTCTAGACAGCCACAAGACTTAGCACTCAGGCAATCTGGACGCTCTCTTTGGAAAAAGCCCTGTTTGTATTCAAGAACGCCTTTTTTCAAAAGAGCTCTTTTGAAAAAAGGCATTCTTCCTCATAAAAGCAGGTTTACCACTGTTGAAAAAATCACCACGTTCTTTCGATTTAATTTTGAAAGAACTCAACAGCAATCTAAACACAGGTGAAGTTTTTTCGAAAAAAGGCCACTTTGTTAAAAAAAACCTCTGTAGTCTAGACATAGCCTAATGTGCCACAGGACTTCTCATTGCTTTTGCAGATACAGATTAACACAGCTACCCTTCTGAGACAATTCTAAGAGTTATAGAAACTCATTTAATCCCTTTCCATGCAATGGCCGGACGGCTAGCACCCTTTTTTGCTTATTTTGAGATCAGCCTTAAAAGCACATGAATCAGTGGTCAAATGGGAGTTGATGAAATGTGCCTGGTTTGGGAATCTGCAGTGCATTTTCAGATAATGAATTTGGATTTAGATCAATCTGTTTTTTTTCCTAGTCACATGAATAATTCATTTTATAGTACTATACTTTTATAGTATAAGTATACACTTATGTTCGGAGCTGAATTTTAAATTGGCTTGTTTTTCACTAAACTCTCTTTATTCTTATTTTTGTTTAGGGAGACTGATCTAAGAGTAGAAAAATGCCACATTTAATAAATTCTATATTATTTCTGAGTAGCATTGGTCAAATAATATTAATTAAGGGCCAATTTCCATCACCTTTATAGAAGCTGAGTAGCACTTCACTCTGCAAATAGTCCTTATCATGTCAATGGGACTTTGCAGGGTAAGGTACTACTCAGGCAATTTAATTTAATGGCATTCCTTGCAAAATAATGCAGTATTATTCAATACTCAGTGTTAATAAGTGTGTGACTCCAATTAACTAAATAATTGTATTATATGTTAAAATAAAATAATACTCTTTACAACATTATTTGTCCATTCTAAAGAACTAGGAGATTTACATTCATGAATAGTCATATAAAAATTAAAAACCCTGAATATAATACTTGTATTCCTCTGTCCTTTTTTAAATTCATTTATATTCCTTATCAGTCTCCTTTTAAAGATAAAGGAGCTGCAAAATTAACATTATGCAGGAAAACAAACTTGTGAAATATAATTAACCTATAGAATTTACCCCATAGAAAACAAATTCCAGTCACTGATCCACTGAAAGTTCAAATTAAATTTCGCTTTGTTGGCTTAATGGCTTTCAATCACAAAATCATAAATCAATCCTAAAATCCTTAATGATGCAAAAATCTGTATAAGAAAACATGTCTCTCTTCTCTCAGGTTGATAGCTATCCTGGTCCCCATCTCTGGCCCTTGTGGTCATTCTGCAGTCATTCTGTTCCTCCTGCCAGACCCCTCTCTTTCCATTTTATGAGAAACAATTGAATTCCATGCACATCCCATTGGCCTGGCACAACCAAACCCTTACCTTAAGTTATGGTAAGAGGAATCTGCACAACATATTTGGTGGTACTAGCACTTGCCGTTTAGGAAGAGTTCTTGAATAAATGGACACACAGATGGACAGACAGATGCACATTTCTAAAATATATACTAAGACTATTATCCAAAGCCATAAATACATGTGATGGGGGGGGGGGGGGAGGAGAGAAATATAACATAATTCAGGCCAGAGATACACTTGCACATGTGAGCACTTCCCCAGGGCAGACTTCAGAGCCCCAGAAGATGTGTGAAGCTGCCCTTCCCCAATGGAGTGCATACACACATAGGCAAGGGACACAATGGTTCAAACATTGCTTGCTCTCCTGAAGAATATCACCTCCCCCTGAGGCACAGCAAGATCATTCCATCCTGTGAAGCAACAGGAGACACTTAGGCCTCATACTTTTGTTTTGAATAGTTTCTTTTTAAATGGAGGTTATATATGTATGTGAAATAGGGTAAGTTACCTGCATGACTGGGAAACTAACAGACCCTCAGGTAAGATGAAAGGAAGTTAATTGAGAGAGATTGCAAGGAGCTGTAACATGTGCTCTCCTGTTGAAGCTGTATCTCAGAGCAATGCCATTGGGTTTTGAATTCTTTGTATTTATGGACATCAGAATGTTAATTACTAGTTAAGTTGGCTCACAACACAGATAAGCATTCAACCAACACCTCTGACTAGTAAGAAACTAAAGTCTATTGCAGCTTTACCCAAAGGAAAAAAACCACACAGTACACATTTTCCACTAAGGATTAAGGAGATGGAAAAAATTCTGCAAGACCATTCAAATTAAAAAGAAATGTAAACTTTAATTTTGCTGAAAAAACAACAAATGGTCTGGTAGCACCTTATAGACTAACAAAACATGTAGATTTTGCTGCCATTGTTTTCTTTCACCCTCATGGTCTTAACTCAACTTTTTATTTTATGACTGGTTCTGTATTAGCATTCCCACATTAAAGTGGCTCTCCTCTCAAGAATATTTTGATCTTTAAAAACATTTTTAAACCAATCCTGCCTGCACTTTCAAGAAAACATTTTGTTCTCTTTGTGACAGAGACCCATAAGCTTTCAAATCATCATCATGAAAAAAGTGCAAGATTTCCCATACAAGGATTTTTTTTTAAATGCTCATAGCCCACAAGATAATGAATGAGGCCCTCTGTGTTAGGGCTAAAATGATGCTGTGAAATCTAGCTTGTCCACTATATAAGAAATGGCTGCTCTTTCTCATGTCTTTGTAAGTAGAAGAGCTTTCTATTCACATTGTCTATTAAAGTAGAACTAATGTGTAACCTGATCAATAGCTATTACCGCAGCTGAGAAGATGCTGTGGAACTCACAAAAAAAGGGAATATAATCTTAAATTGGTAAAGACACATAAAGAATGATTAAAAACAAACACAAGCAATTCACTATTAGCAGGTTTCCTCAGATGTGTACTTAGATGGTCTGAAAATCTTTAATTTCAATGTGAAGAAAACAGTAAAAGTGATGGTTTTCACTAAAATATCTAAGTCTATCAATTTTTAAAAATGTGTAGCAATAACCATGTGGAAAACATGGTGCTATAATGCTTTATTTATTTTGTATATAAATCACATGGACAACCATGTGCTTGGATGCTAACTGTATCGATTTGTTTATCAGATGTGGCTTTGGTAAACAGTACCTCTGATCTGGCTAACATCTATAAATTAATAAACTACAAGTCAAAACTCAAACTGAAACAATTTTTCAGTATTGTTTTAAATAATCTCCCCCTCAACCAAACATTCATGAGTAAATAAATCCAATAAATTGGTCAGGCAAGGATGTTATGAATAGACATATATGAGCAGACATGCCCAAGTGAAAATGCATTGACGAAGTTGTCAATTCAGTATAAAAATATCTGAGTACAAAAACTGTGAGATAATCACTTCAGGAAACTGAGATCTGATGAAGGTCTGTCATTCAAAATGGTAGACTTCCTAATTATTTTCTTGTTACCTTGAGCAAAACTGTAAAAAAACCTCTCTTATTCTTCATTAGGTTATCTGTGATTTTATGGGATTTAGTGGATACTGTATTTCTATTTTGAAACTAACTTTTCCGGCTTCCTCATGTCATAATGTCAATTTTGGTGTGATGCACTTTCAATAAGCTCCAATATACTGAAAGACACAATATTCCTCCAAAGAAATGCTAAAGACGCAAACTTAAAATTCATTTTTTAGGTCTGGAAAGTGTGCTTTAAAGTTTCATTATTCCACAGAATATTTTGAAAAATCACAAATACACTTGAAACTTCCTAAAAACCAGAACTTAGTATATGACATAACTTTCAAAGGGAAGAGGTGGCAGTCCATTGTTTGGTGCAGTGATTTTCAAACTACAGGTCGTGACCAAGTACTGGGTGATGGAATGTCAGGCACTTGGTCTCACTGCTGCAGGGTGATCGGGTGAACAGTGGGGGTGCTTAGGCAGGCTGCACTGCTCCCCAGAAGCAGCCAGAAATAAGCCCAGCTCCTAAGTATGCGGGGAAGCGGGGGGGAGAGGGAGAGTGCACAGGGCTCCATGCACTCCCTGAGCACTAGCTCTGCACTCCCATTGACTGGGAACCTGCTGCTGACTGCTTCTGGGGCACAGCATGGTGTGTGGAGCCAGGAGACGCAGGAAGCCTGACTTAGCACTCCCACTGCACCACTGACCACTCAAAGTAAGCCTCGCCTATCACAGAACTCGGACCCCCAAAGCTGGAGCCGCCTCCCACAGCCCAAAGCTCTCATCCTCAACCCTACTCTGGAGCCCACACTCCAGTCAAATTATATTTTCTTCATTTTCTTCCACTGGGTTATGAGAAAAAAAAGTTGAAAAGCCCTTGGTTTGGTGGGACAAAAAACTAAAATAAACAAACAAAAACCAAACTAGAAAACAGCATACAAAAGAAACTTTCATATGTGAGAAGTTGGACTGGGCAAATAGATCTCCTTGTTGCTAGAAATCTGTAATATTTTTGTAGAATCTACTGTGGTAAATTAATAAATTACCTAACTGCTTGTTAATTACATCCTTCCACCACTCATCATGCCAAGTACCCCTACACTTTTATAAGTATCATCTCATGGTGCGAAAAAGGAAGATTACATGATCACTATAATCATTATTTTCTAACAACAGCAACAAAAAAACCCTTGGAAAGTACTCTTCTTTGAAGCTATCAGCGTGCAGAGAATTGTAATTAATGTACAAGTAGTATTGCAGATTTTCCTTGTCTATTATAAAGATCATCATAACCTCAGGTCCAAAATAGGAACCTCTTGGCTTCATTTAATGATTCTCTCATATGCTCTTCTCCCAAGACAAGACTTGAATCTCAGAGACATGAACAAAATGAAATGAATACAAATTAGAATGAGAGCAGGTCAAGTCCCCCTGACATGCTGTGAATAGAAATAGGGGTTAACTGTAATTAGCATGTTCAGTGGACATGCTGGCAATGAAGATAATCATGAACTTGAGAAAAAAATTAGAGGCCCCCAGTGATCAGTGAAAGACAAATATATTCTAGTGATTATTTGTCCTGGCTTTTAATTGTTACTTTTATTCATTACTTTTTTTTTTTTTTTTCTTTACAGATAGAATAATTTAGTTTTAATCTTTTACAATCAAACCCTCTTTAGTAAGCTGATAAAGGCCAATAAAACCTCTGTTTTCCCCCTTTTCCTTGAAGGCCTATTTTATCTATAGGATTGTTATCTGAAGTGAATTACTGATAAGAAAAATTAAAGCGCTTAGATGCAGAACCTGTGAGGTAATTGGAGTCCAGATTCCTACATCCCCTTTGTTCTTATGGAACCAAATCACTGAATATCACAGTCTAGACTGGCATCAACAGTTTTACAGAACAGGTTTGCAGCAATATAATTTCTACAACTCTCAAGCATAAAGTCCTTCCCTAGCTGCTTCAATAAAGCTTAATGCAACACAATAATCCCCTACAATGCCCAGTTTATGCTTGTCATATTGTACTATTTTGGATTGACTCAAGTGTGAGTGTTTGAGAATAACCTCTACAGTGGCAATCACACTGCCATGACAGAACCTGGATCTTAATCCAGTTTGTTTACAACACCAGGGAAATTTAAGCAGCAAAATTATGCCACAGCAGATCTACTGGTATAACTACCCAGGTGGACACCTTCATTCCAGAATAAGAGGCTTTTTCCAGTACAGCTTAGACTGCTTCCAAAAAATACAAGCTAAACCAGAAAAAAGTACTATTATTCTGGAAGCAAAGTGCCACCCAGGAGTTACATCAGTAGAACTTCAACAGCATAAACTCATTTACTTTGTTCCACAATAACTTCTCATGTAGACAAGCCCTAATTGTATAGATCAGGAAAAACACAATGGTTTTTAATTCTCAATGGCCATACTAAGCCTTCTGAATAGGATATGCTACTGTCCACTGTTTTGAACTCTGAACCTTCGTCCTTATGAGTACTCTAAAAGAGACCAAAAGGTTAAAGATGATGAGGGTTGGTTTGTTTGTTTGTTTTTAAAAAAACTCTCTCTTAAAGAGTCTGTTGACCTGGAAAAGCAACAAATACAGAATTGTTCCAAATTAGGACAGTTAATTTCTTATAAACTTTATACCTGATTTTAGATTGCACATCTTAATCATTTAAATTACTTATAATAATGTAGAAAATTATTAAACATTTATGTATGTGCCTCAACTTAGAGACTTGGGGAAAAAGTCCCTGAATCCTTTTGTTTCTAGTTCCTGGATAGTGCCACCATCTTGTTCATCACATATTGTTAAATGGAAAGTGGGTCTGGTATTGGTATGAGAATCACTATTTTGGTCCTCACAATTAGCATTAATTCAAATGGTTATACTTGGGATTTATGAGTTCTTATCCAGCATGTCCATGGATCAATACTTATAAAAAGGGAATTTCCCAAAAATAATTTCTAAAGCATATATTTTATAAAAACATCTAGTCGTGATTTTAAAATGGTCTTTGTTGGAGAATCCAAGAAGACCCTTGGCAAATTGTTCCAATGTTTAACTACTCTTAAAAATGTTTGCCTTATTTCCACTCAGAACTTGTCTAGCTTATTGTCCAACCACTGGATCATGTCATACTTTTCTCTGCTATAAGAGACCATTATTAAATATTTGTTACCCACGTAGATACTTACAGACTGTGATCAACTCACTCTTAACTTTTTTTCTCTGTTACACTAAATAGAGTGATCTCTTTTGAGACTGTCTCTATAAGGAATGATTTCTAATCATTTAATCAATCTCCTTTCTCTTTTCCAAACCTCCTCCATTTTTCAACATCTTTCTTAAATTGTAGAGCCCCAAACAACAGAAATTGCATTAGTAGCAAGTATAAAAGTAAAATAATGTCTGCTATCAAGGTTCTCCTACTTACATTTTTCAAGAGCACATGATCCATTTGGGCAACTGCTTCACATTGGGAAGCTCACGTTCAGCTGTTTATCTATCGTGACTCCCAAAACTTTTTCAGAGTCACTACTTTCTTGGATAGATCTTCTAAGTATCGCCACATTCTTTGTTCCTCCATGTATACATTTGGATTTAATTGTTTTAAAATGTAAATTACTTACAAGGAATGAAAATCACTTTTCAGAAGCTGGATATGAGTCAACAGTGTGCCCCTTGTAGCCAAGAAGGCTAATGGCATATTAGGGTGCATTAGGAGGAGCATTGCCAGCAGATCCAGAGATGTGATTATTTCCCTTTATTCGGCTCTTGTGAGGCCACATCTGGACTACTGTATCCAGTTCTGGGCCCCCCACTACAAAAAGGATGTGGACGCATTGGAGAGGGTCCAGCGGAGGGTGACCAAAATGATTAGGGGGCTGGAGCATATGACCTATGAGGAGAGGCTGAGGGAGTTGGGTCTGTTTAGTCTGTAGAAGTGAAGAGTGAGGGGGGATTTGACAGCAGCCTTCAACTTCCTGAAGGGAGGTTCCAAAGAGGCTGGAGAAAGGCTGTTCTCAGTAGCGATGGATGGCAGAACAAGCAACAATGGTCTCAAGTTGTGGTGGGAGAAGTCCAAGTTGGATATTAGGAAAAACTTTTTCACTAGGAGAGTGGTGAAGCACTGGAATGGGTTACCTAGGGAAGTAGTGGAGTCTCCATCCCTAGAGATTTTTAAGTCTCAGCTTGACAAAGCCTGGCTGGGTTGATTTAGTTGGGATTGGTCCTGCCTAGGGCAAGGGGCTGGACTTGATGACCTTCTGAGGTCTCTTCCAGCTCTATGGTTCTATGATTCACTGTGAATCAGTGACATGCTCTCTTCATTATTTACCACTCCTCCAATTTTTGTTATCTGCAAAATTTATCCATGATATTTTATGTTTTCTTCCAGATCATCGATAAAAAATATTAAGCAGCATTGGGCCAAGAACTGATCCTCATGGGACTCCACTGGCGATATACCCAATCTGTGACAATTTCCAATTACATTTTGAGACCTACCAGTTAGCCAGTTTTTAATACATTTAATGCATGCCATGTTAATTTTATATTATAGTTTTTTAAATGAAATGTCATATTTTAAATCAAAATATCTTCCTTGTTGCATAGGTAAACAAAGCAGCTAATTCTAACTTCCTAGGGCTTGTCTACATGGGGAAGTTATTTCAGAAGAAGGGAGGGTGTAAATTTGAAGAATAGATATTCCAGAATAAGTGTCCACATAGAGAACTATGCCAGGATACCTACTGCAGAATAGCTTAGTCCACAACTGCCATTCTGGTAAATTTTCCTTTATTGACAAGATCTCAGCTGAAGATGTGTGGGTGATGAAATTTTCCTTCACTGAAGGTTCATTTCTCACCAGCATGCCTACCATAAAAAACACTTCTATCTGAAATTGTCATGTCCAATGGATGATATTTCCAGATGTGAATCAGACAAGCAAGGGCAGACACCAAATGTAGTTTCCCTGTATTCATTTTACGATCACATGACAGATTTAGAAGTAGTGTCCACTACATGCCAAGAAACATGGCATTGAGCTACTGGGTTAACTATCAGGAGCAAATTCTCTCAGCTATGCCCTCTGATCAGCAAATAGCTTAGCCCTGGTTTACACTAGGGAGTAATTTAGAAATAACTCCCCTTAATTCAAAATAACAAGCAGAGAGCCCACACTACCAATCCCGTTATGTCGAAATAAGGGATGGTTATTTTGAAATAACTCCTGCTTTCCTTGGGGAATAAGCTTATTTTGAAATAGTTATTTCAGGAGTTATTTCTAAATAAGTTTTTTTCAAAATTATTTCCTACTGTAGACATGCCCTTAGTATTTTGTTTGCAGTTTTTGGAGGTGTAATTGTACCTATGCTTCCACTAGAAAAAGTCAGACCTACGACTCAGACTTGTCAATTGCTCCATAGAAAATACCATGACTACTATCACCCTAAGAGCATCTCAATGCCAACTGGTAAAGTGGTCGCTGTACTGTAACAGAAACTCCTATCAGCCTGACAACACTATAGCTATACATTACTTCCAGAGTCTTTATCCAGAAGAAGTGCCATGTAAAATCTTAAACGAAAACCAGGATCATGCTGGTCATCACTATCATTATGTAATGTGTGTACAGGTGATATTTTAAAATGTATCTGTATGCTGGAAATAAGTCTGTATAGCAAGGGCCACTGACCCACAGAAAAATCAGTTGGGGCCGCACACAACTGGAGGAAGCGAGGGGACTGGAGCTGGAGCATCAGTACAGGCTCCCCAATGCTAGGCCTTTGGTTCCTCACCCCTGCTTTATAGTTTATCAAAGTGTTACTTCCCAGCACAGGTGAAAACACTCTGAGTCTAAGAGCCCCTAAGTGTCAACTGGCAAAGGGATTATGAAACTAGATGATAAAATGTAAGTTGAGCATTGTCTCATCACAATTATCAGTCTGAGCTACATGCAAATGGAGGATTATACGTTTCGACAGGAACAGAAGAAGAGCAGGAGGGAAAAGAGCTTTGTTTTGGGAGTGTACCACAAAAGACAGTAACTGGAGGACTGGGACAGCAACCACCCATCCATCACTGAGTGGACAAAGAGGACAGTGCTTTTGGCATCCATGAACAGTGGATCCCTGCCATGTGGGTTGGTGACAATGGGAGATTGCTTTAGGAGAGAAACTACTTAGACAAGGATATTTTGCCTGTTAAAGTTAAGTTTAGACTCTAGGAGGCATGTTTTACTCTTCTTTTATATGGAACCATTTCTGTTTCTATTTTAAACATTATCTCTCAAACCTTAACCTTTGATAATAAACGAGTAGTTGTTTCACTATAAATATAGTTCCATCCCATGATGTCATGAAGGATCTGATCCTGAGTTGTACCAGTTAACTGTGTATATAGTTTTACAGCGGGAGCAGTGAACCAGATAATACTTAAGAGTCCAGTGGCAGGCTAGATATTTTAGAGCAGGGCTACTCAACACACGGCCCATTTGTTTGTAGCCTGCGGTGTGGTTTGGGTTTATGCAGGGCTCAACACACGACCCACGGGTGGGAGCCAAAACAAAAAAGTAGTCAATATAATGGTCTTCTGTTGATATGCGTTTTAGTAGTTAAATTCCTGGACTGTCATTGCTCATTAAAAGTCTTGTCATATGGGTGGAAATCAGGTAAATATTGCATTTTATTACTATCAGCAGAACTGACTTAAATGGGGCCTGTGTGTTGTGTAGTCTTGCCTTAATCTTTGTATTCATGCCCATCAGTGTGAAATAAGCTATTTGCATATACATTTGCATGTATATACAACCACACTTAAGTTGCGGCCCTCGGCACGTGCTGTGAGTATCATTGTTGCTCCCGGGGCTTCCAAAGTTGAGTAGCCCTGTTTTAGAGGATACTTTCACTTGGTATTGGGGCGCACCTCATGATAACCTGCAAAGCAAAAGAAGGGCAAGCAGAGCTCTACGCGTCAACTAAACAATCTCTTTAGATGGGGGCGGGGGGGGAGGTCAGGGGGAACTGGCATCAAGTTAAACAAGAACTTGTCTCTTGTTCTCCCTAGAAGCAAGGGAGTCTTTGGTGCCCAGAGACAGCATCACAGACACCACTTCCAGCTTTTTAATCTTTTAACCAGGACATGTTTTCAGCTTAGGAGTCCTTCAATAACAGCTGGAAGTTCAGTTCTGCCTTTAATAAATAAATGTACAGGTTACACTTAAAAGAATTTTTGCTGACCTAAAGCAGCGCACAGACAGCCATTGCTCTAGATCTCATGGCAGATCATATGCTTGGGGAGCTAAAGAGCTGGGTTCTTCACCTATCAACTGCCATTTACTCGAAATCTGATGAAGCTGTCCATTACAGAGGTTTTAATGACCAGTTTAACTTGTCCTGGCAGAAGGGTTACATATATTTTCACCATACACTGTGAACGCCCTTTTTTGAAACTAACAGGCAAAGACAGTGAATGAAATATCATAAACCCCAGCACTGATGCCATGGCTGGACTAGATTTCTCCTGGCCAAATTTTGGCCCAGATGTGTAATGAATATCCAGGTATCAGCTAATGACTAAACAGGAATAAAGCATTTTTCTTGTTTTTAATTAAAGCTGCCATAATTGCAAGTTTTATTTCTTTCATATTCTTTTCCTGCCAATAAAGGCCTTTTTATTGTAATGCTTTATTGCAACACTGAGAAAACAAGATCTGAATGCCTTAAGGTGGAAATATTACCCACATAGATGCATCAATCTTCCTCCCAGAGAATGACATGCACATCATAGTGCCGGTAAACCAAACAGAATGTTTGGGGGAGGCTAAATAAACAAAACACAATCAGTGCCTCAGTTTTGCCATGCTTTGCAGTTATTTTGGTAGGAATAATTTGTTTGGTGAAATAACACTGATCAATAGCTCCAAGGCAGCTGTGACTTGGCACAGTGACAGTCTAATGACTAGGGCCTCATTTTTTATCCAACTTTTGCAGCCTAACCCATGCTGCAGGGCCTATCAGCAGATGCCGATTACGTCCTTCCTATTGTATCAGCTCATCACAAACAAGTATTCTGCTTTTTTTAAGCTCTATTTTGGTTTGGGTTCTTTGAAAAATGGCCACATAGGCAACACATAGAGAAAAGGATGTTGATGCCCATATAAAAGCGACAAGGAGTCCTGTAGCACCTTATAGACTAACAGATGTATTGGAGCCTATAAGCTTTCGTGGGCAAAGACCCACTTCATCAGAAAGCTTAGGCTCCAATACATCTGTTAGTCTATAAGGTGCTACAGGACTCCTTGTCGCTTTTGCAGATCCAGACTAACACGGCTACCCCTCTGATACTTGATGCCCATATAATCTCTCTCATTTTGATGAAAAAACAGTCTGTAATTTTTTACTTGACCAAGAGGCCTATGATCTAATGCGGTGTTTCTCAAACTTTTTTATTAAGTATCCCTTTAAAAAAATTATAAGTACCCCCCAGTACCTATAGTTTTCAGACACACACGTTTTTTTTCCTACCGTTGCAACACATTTATTTAAACAACTTAATCATAGGTGGGCGGGCGATGAAATTTTTGGGTGTAAAAAGTACAAAAATAATAAAACACTGTAAAACTTAAAACAAAAATTCAGTTTTCTCCAAATTTCAGTTGTGTTGACATACCCCCAGATTTCTCTCGAGTACCCCTAAGGGTACTCATACCACTGGTTGAGAAACACTGATCTAATGTATAGTGCCTTTGCATTAGAATGTGCAACATCAGAAAAGCCTAAAAACAAACTTTCAATTTTTTTAATGTTTTTTCTTTGTATCATTAAAAAGGACACTGTCAGTTGTAGAGCAGAAAGCTAACACACTGCACCTATATGGGTGCCAGAGGTCACAGAGAGGAGACAATAACATTTTTTTTTTTTTTTTTACAATAAGTTGAACAGTTAAGCACTTGAAGAGAACTTCCATCTTAGAACTATTTTGATCTTTGAATATGCCAAGATAAGGTGTATTGTACTCTACAACCTTGACATTATAATATAAAAAATAAGACTGAAAGCTGTTCCTCATGCATCACCAAACCAGATACACAGGAATGCAGTGCTTGTGAAGCTCCCCTATGAACAGCCAGCAGCCATGACCTGGAAAGACTGATTTCTTCAGATGCCATTCAAATACTATCTAGTGTACCGAGTTATTCGGGTAGTTTTATCAAGTAAATTATTGTCTACTGAACTCTCAGTAGACACTACCCAGCATGATTCCATGAGGACCATTACCTCAATTTGAACTTAAATTCAAGAGTTAAAGCACTTAATGGGCACAGTCCTGCTCCCCCTAAACTCAATGTAATTTTTTTTCACCAGTGAGATCAAAATTAGGTCCAACATATACGGAAGGGAAACCAGACATCACACACATGCACCCAATTCTTGTTTTGTGGTCAGCTCTGGTAGCAGCACAGTGAAAATCTGGTACATACAGTGAATAAAGGAAAAGCTATGTCCCTGGATTTGGATTACATGTCTGTTTTTCCAAGGTGCAGTCTGGCAACCTGACAGCATGACTTAGCCGCTAGACTGGGGGTCAGGAGAAATGTCATGGCCATGCTGTGTGACCTTGCACAAATCACTTCACCTCCCTGTATTTCTGTTTTCCCCTCTCAGTATTCCTATTGTCTTAGGTTAGAAACACTTCAGAGCAAAGACTGTTTCTTAATATGTGGTTTGTATAGTGCCTACCATCTAGCTTTGGGCCTCCACAGGTGTTACTGTTACGCAGTTAATACAAAATTATCCTAGTTGAAGTTCAGGATTTATTTTCTGAATCACTGGCTCCCAGAAGTTAAATTGAAAATTTGTCTAACAAATTATCAGCTCTAACCCATAAGATAAACCCCCTTCCCAGCTTTACCTGCAGTATGCCTCTACATACACATTTTCAGGGCTCGCCGGAACCGCGGCGAGCCCCGCTCGCCAGCCACGCTGTCCGGCAATCTGCGCATGCGCAGATTGTTCTGCGCATGCGCAGATCGCCCAAACCTGGCTCTTCCAGGTTACAATCTACTCGCCACAGGCGAGTAGATTGTATAATTTGTCAAGCCCTGCACATTTTGATATATGGTTTTGTATGCAATTATAGTTTTCACTGATCCGCTACTGCTTTCACTGATTTCACTGACTGCTGCACAATCAGAGCTCACATACAATACATTTACTGTATTGGCAAGTTAGTTTAAATATTATGGCAAATTAAATCAACCTCATATTCATTAACCTGCTTTGCAGTAAAAGCAGACTGCCCCAGATTGGTCAGAAATTCCCAGTATTTTTGTTTTCCTTTTCCTTAAAAAATTAACAAAGCTCTGTAATCTTCATTCCACTGCCTCATTCTAGCACGTTGTATCTAACATGCAATCATTATATTTTGTTATAAAACTAAACTGAATACACCATTAACCTAATCATGTGCTGAAATTACTACATCAAAATTCACAATCTTATAGCAGCACGAACTGTCACTTTTGTGATTCATTACTTTTATGTTTCTCTGAACCAGGATACATGGACCTTTGGATAAATTTAAGTGGTAGGTGCATTATATGAAATTTTGATAGACACACAATTTCCTGCCTCTCTATCTTCCACACCTTTCCTGGCTCATTGAAGATGAGAAACTATGAAAGTACCTGTGCAAATTGTATGGTTGTCCAACAGAAAACACAGTTCCCTTGATGACTCCATTACAAACCTGTAATCTGAGTAGATTAACACTATCTGCATGGGTAAATTCTGTTTTCAGACTAGCAAAGTCAGGAGCAAACCTTAAGCGAGGCTGTACCAAATGGCATACTGCTATGAGAGTCAAGTGGGCTAATGTAACCACGTACCACAAAAATTAATCCGTCATTTTACTTCACTGATCTTACTCATTTTTTTGGTTGCCAGAGTTGAAATGGACAACTCATTACCCAATCCGTCACCTTATCTGTCCATCTCTTACAATTTTTTCAAAACAGAGGGATGAAGCAGTTTATACTATTTCAGAAATGTTCTCTTCTAAGACTGCCTGCAACAGGAAGCTGCTGCCTATGGTGAACTGAAAATATAGTACCAGCCTTAGTCATGACTTTAACAGCTATAATATATAAAAAACCAATCATTTAAACATGCCAAGGTCAAACTCTAAAATGCTCCCCTAAGTGTACTGGCCTAGCATCTTTTGATTTGATACGAATAAACTGGCAGGGACTTGAGTAGTGGAAACAAAATTAAAAAACAAACAAAATGAGTCCTGTCTCTTTGGGGTTTACTCACCACATTACAAAAAGCAGCTGTATCCTGTTATTTCTAATATAAGTCTTTTGACAGTGAACTGTTGAAAAACATGCACATGTGTTCACGTACAAGATAGGGAAGAGCAAAGAAAAATCAGATCATGTTTTCTGTTCATGTACTAAACTATGCATTCATAATTCCTGTCCATCAAACACCAGTAGAAATACTTGATGAATGGGCCCTAAGAGAGCACTTCTCATTGCCGCAGGACAGCATGGCTTGCAGGCATACAACACTCCATCAATACAGGGAGATCTGGCAGATTGAAAGGCGGGAAGGATGCTGTATGATAGCATGCATCTGCTTACTAATAACATTGGTGCTCCAATACTTTTCCCATTCATTGCCTGCAGAAACCACTTCATGGAGATGCACTGTCAACAGATGGTCCCCAGCTAAGGTGTAATCAGGAACAGCTTGATAAATCTACCCAAAACAAATAGAATTACTGGCTTTTGCCTGAATCTAAACTGAATTGAGAATCTAGGCGGTAGATAAGAGGTGCTAACTCAAAGTGCACCACAGGATAGCTGTTCAAAAGGTTGTCATGTAAAACCATATCTGCACTGAAGTTGCTTACTTATATATACTTAGGTTGCTTATTGCCTAAGCATTCAAGAAACATACTTCTATTCAGTGCTCTTTTTTTTTTTTTTTTTTTAAAAGGTGCCGGTACTAAGGTTTTGTCAAGCAAAAAACATAAAAACAAAAAAACCAACCAAACAAAAACAAAAACCATGGCCAGGGAAAATTTGTTGGGAAAAAAAAAATTGCTGCGTGTCCCGACTGGGCTTCCTTCTGGTGCAGCGTGAGTGCTTGATCCTAGGCTGGGGGCTGTGCCGGAAGAAAACGGCGAGTGCTCCCAAATAAAGGTGACAGTACGCCATACCAGTGCGTACCGTCACAAAAAAAATCACTGCTTCTATTAAGTGAATTTTAAGGCACTTACTTCCTACTGGTGTTTTTCCCTCTCAGGAAATACCCTGCTTAATATAAAGCTTTGTCTCTACATGTTAAAGCGGTAAATCGTCATAGCACTTTAACATGGCAGAGTGGTCAGCACAGGAGTGCAACAGCCTCCCTGAGGGGAACAGCAAACAGTGCACAGCTCCCAGCACTGTAGCACTGTCCACGTTGGCGCTTTACACTGCTGTCTCTTGCTGTGCTTGGGGGAGCAGAAGAGGGAGAGGGGGAAGGAGGCGGAGTGTGCTTCACATCCCTAAGCAGGAAAGTTACAGCATAGTAACTTGCCAATGTAGACAAGCACTTAAACACTTATCACCTTTACTTCATGGCTGTTTAAGTGTGCTAGTATCTTGCACCATTAGGAATATAAAAAAAAATCCCATTAAAATTGAACAGGCCTTTACAAGAATAGAAACACATATTTGCAGTACTGGACTGGAAGTTCTATAGGTCTTGAAAGCATCATTACCTCAAAGTTATGTTTGTTTTGTTGAAAACAACATCTAAGTTTGGAATTGTGCCCTGCTACCATTTGCTAATAGCAATGCTAAGCAGAAGGTAGTAGAAGAAAAAGAGTCAAATTTCCAGGCAAAACAAGCTTTTCCCTAGTCAAGCCAATGGCACTTGAGTAAAACTGGCACCTTCTTCACTTTTGTATCTGTTTTCTATGTGCATTCAGACATATTAACTTTTACTGCTTTCTACTCCTGTTAGTCCTCCAGAGCCAAAACAGTTGGAAAAATAATGAAAAGAAGATTCCATTTAATCATTTGCATCCACAGGGGTGCTGAGTAAATTGTACCTGTTAGAAGGGCAGGTATAGAGTGAGCTGAAGTGGTCTTACACAGGTATACTAGGCATAATAAGAAGGTAAGTGTATTGCAAGAGTGATAACTGTGGCCTAATTTGGCCTGCAGAACCTTTATTGTTGTCAAGGATGGAGTAATCCTTTAATACCTGTTTGAGTCTTAGTGTTCAGGCAGAGCTTGCAAGGAAAAGTGTTACAAAACAAACAAAACCAATCATCATTTGAATTGTAAACTGAACGCATTTGATATGGAAGTCACTGAGACACAAAGATGGAACCCTACCAAAATTATTGTTACAGTCACTTCTCAAGGTAGAGCTGCATTGTAAGACTACTACAAAACACTAAATTAGGCATCATTACCACACCTGTGCAATCCTCTGACCTTCAGATTAGGCTATCAGTGACACCTTTGAAAGCCCACTGAACGCTAATTCCTTTAAACAGTTTTAAAATAAACTCTGTGTGATACTTATCTAGTTCCACTTAACATATAAAGTATTTACTTTATTTCACAGGATGCCAGTGGGTCCTCAAAACATCTCAGGAAATGTTCCATATCTTTCGGGATTGGGCCCAAAGTGATTAACATCATTAATTGCTTTGTATTTAGCATGCTCATTTGAGCAATCCCCTATTTAAGCACTTTTTAAACAAGTGAGTGCTTGCATTCCACAATTCCTTCCGACTGGCTATTGTTTTGGTCATGTAAATATGTAGGTCAAAAATTACTGCCCTGATGGACCGTGAATGCTCCTTTGGAGCAATTCCAATCTATTAAGCCATTTTGGTACCCATGCTTTTGCATTAAGCCTGCCTAATGCAAATAACTGTGAAGCAGTGGATTTAAAAATAAATAAATGTACACACTGATGGTTTTAAACCTGGTAGATCACTGCTGGGTTTTTCTATTTTGTTGTTGTTGTTATATTTCAAATGTGATAACTTATTAGGGCTTAGAGTAAGGCATTTGTCAATGTACATATTTGTTCTTAACGGCTTCACTCTTCTTTCTCTTTTTAATTCTGATGGTGGGTCAGTGTCGATATCACTTTTGCCTTGTAAGCTGCCCTATTCATCTAGCATGTCTAGAATGCTTGAATAAATTGCAGGGTTCAGCACTTTGTCAAAATATTCCTTCCATACTTCCAGCATCTTTTTTGTGCTTTTTGTCTGTTTAAAAATACAAGTGGTAAGAAAGGCTACAAGTAATCTGACTCTCTTGCCATACAGTTTGACCTTTTTGTATATTGTGTTCATATCTTGTTTTTGTAAAATCTTCTGTTGTTAAGCATCTTTTTTTCCCCCACAAAAATTTTCTTCTCCAATCTCAGTTATTTCTTCATCATTCTGTACAATGCTTTTATTTCTACTGCTTTCCTAGAAGCCTTGTCTTGTTTACAATTTTCTTATAATGTCCCTATCTTGTTGCTTGTCTTGGTTTTCCTTGTTTACGCTATAATTACTATATTATCCTATTAGGGATGTTAAAAATCGTGTAGTAGGGTAACCGTGTAACCACTTTGCAGTATAAGGCTTAGCTTAGCTTTGTACTGCAGAGCCCACAGGAAAGCCTCCCTGGGAGTGGGGTCACCAGCCCCTGCTGGCCCCGTTCCTGGGGTGGAGGCTTCACTGAGTGTAAACAACACCGTTAACCCATACACATCCACTTATCGGTTAAATGGTTAGTCATTTATTCTTGACCATCCCTAATGCATATATTTATATATTTTATTAATATATTTATATTAAGAGTATTACCCAATAGTCAGGAAACATCTACCTTATATGGAACAAATATCACAAGGCTGGAGGAAAAAGAGATTTCTTTGAAAGTTGACAGCCTTAAAGTGGAATGATATTTTAAGACTAAGGAGAGTCAGATGTGAAATCAGGGCATAGGATTGTCTAGTCACAAAGCAACACCAGAGACACTCCAGAAGAGAAACATATGACAGGACATCAAAGAAAATAATACAAACACAACCAATGTCATTCTGACCTAGAGGCTGATCACCAACTAGATG
Source organism: Rafetus swinhoei (assembly GCA_019425775.1). Classification (NCBI taxonomy): domain Eukaryota; kingdom Metazoa; phylum Chordata; order Testudines; family Trionychidae; genus Rafetus; species Rafetus swinhoei. The sequence continues at coordinate 67,374,751 of CM033427.1, forward strand.
ATATGAGATTGTATACAGGGATATGACGAAGCTGGGCATAATGGAGGAACAAGCAGGAATAAATACATTGTAACACTGTATTGCTCCCCCTGCCTGTAAAGATTCTTGGGGATGAAAAAAAAGAAGAAAAATAATATATATTTTTCAATAAAATCAAAAAGAACAACCCATCAGGAAATTATGCATTTCCCTTCATTTTAAACAAAATGTCTGAAGTTAAAAAAAACCCTAAAAAATCCAGCTACATCTCTTTTTAATCATGATAAAAGAAACTGCTCCTATACTAAGAACAATTTTTTTTATGATGCAGTTAAAAATATCTTGAAAACAAGACTTTATATTGAAATTCTGACAAACTCTTACGTATAGGCACACACAAGGGTTGCTATAATATGTACAGTTACAGCTGTCTAAAAGAAAAAAATTATATCTTTAATTCAAATTACTAAGAGCTGTCATGATATTAACGTAAAAGACAAACACAGCTATCAAAATGCAAAAGAACAAAGCTAGAAAACAGATAACAACAGTCAAAAGTATTCCAAAGGGAATATTGGTGATGGGATGCCTAACAGAGAATGCTAGTGGAAATGGGGGAGGTTTAGAAGTTAAAAATTATTTAGAAAAGTTAGATGTCTGCAAGTCACCAGGGCCTGATGAAATATGTCCTAGAATACTCAAGGAGCTGATAGAGGAGGTCTCTCAGCCTTTAACTATCATCTTTGAAAAATCATGGAAGTCAGGTGAGATTCCAGAAGATTGGAACAGGGCAAATATAGTGCCCATCTATAAAAAGGAAAATAAAAGAATAACCCAGGAAACGACAGACCAGTCATTTTAACTGTGTCAGGGAAGATAATGGAGCCAGTAATTAAGGAATTAATCTGCAAATACCTGGAAGATAATAGGATGATAGGTAACAGCCAGCATGGATTTGTAAAGAAAAAATCATGTCAAACCAGTCTGACAGCTTTCTTTGATAGGATATCAAACTAATAAGCAAAAGTTCTTCTTCACACAGCGCATAGTCAACCTGTGGAACTCCTTGCCAGAGGAGGCTGTGAAGGCTAGAACTATAACAGAGTTTAAAGAGAAGCTAGATAAATTCATGGAGGTTAGGTCCATAAAAGGCTATTAGCCAGGGGGTAGGAATGGTGTCCCTGACCTCTGTCTGTCAGAGGCTGGAGATGGATGGCACGAGACAAATCGCTTGATCATTGTCTTCGGTCCACCCCCTCCGGGGCACCTGGCGCAGCCAGGTGGCAGACAGGCTACTGGGTTAGATGGACCTTTGGTCTGACCCAGTACGGCCATTCTTATGTTCTTATCAAGCCTTGTGGATAAGGGAAAAGCAGTGGATGTGGAATACCTAGACTTTAGTAAGGCATTTGACATGGTCTTGCATGACATTCCTATCAATAAACTAGGGAAATGCAACCTAGAGGGGGCTTCTATAAGGTGGGTGCATAACTGGCTGGACAACTGTTCCCAGAGAGTAGTTATTAATGGTTCACAAACATGATGGAAGGGCAGAACAAGTGGGGTTCTCCGCAGGTGTCTGTTTTGGGACAAGTTCTGTTCAATATTTTCATCAATGATTTTGACGGTGGCATAGAGAGTACAATTATTAAGTTTGCAGATGATACCAAGCTGGGAGGGGTTGCAAGTGCTTTTTGGGAATAAGGTCAAAATTTAAAATGATCTGGACAAACTAGAGAAATGAGCTGAGGTAAACAGGATGAAGTTTAATAAGGACAAATGCAAAGTACTCCTTTTAGGAAGGAACAATCAGTTTCACACATAGAGAATGGGAAGTGATTGTCTAGGAAGGAATACTGCTGAAAGGGATTTAGGGGTCATAGTGGAAGACAAGTTAAACATGAGTCAACATTGTGACACTGCTGCAAAAAAAGTAAACATGATTCTGAGATGCATTAACAGGAAAGTTGTGAGCAAGACATGAGAAGTCATGGACTAGACCTCAACTGGAGTGTTGTGTCCAGTTCTAGGTACCACATTTCAAGAAAGATATGAAAAAATTGGAAAAAGTCCAGAGTAGAGCAACAAAAATTATTAAAGGCCTAGAAAACATGAGCTATGAAGGAAGACTGAAAGAACTGGGCTTGTTTAGTATAGAAAAGAGAAGACTGAGAGGAGACATAATAGCAGTTTTCAAATATCTAAAAGGGTGTTACTAGGAGGAGAGAGAAAAATTGTTCTCCTTGGCCTCTGAGGATAGGACAAGAAGCAATAGGCTTAAGTTGCAGCAAGGGAGGTTTAGAGGTTGGACATTAGGACAAACTTCCTAACTGTCAGGGTGGTTAAACACTGGAATAAATTGCCTAGGGAGGTTGTGGAATCTTCGTCTCTGGAGATATTTAAGAGCAGGTTGGAAAAACAATCTATCAGGGATGATCTAGAGAGTGCTTTGTCCTGCTGTAAGGGCAGGGGACTGGACTTGATGACCTCTCGAGTTCTATGATTCAGTAAATCTTTCAAGAGCAAAGTGAACTATCCTGGAATATATCCAGTACTCAACAAATACATTTGGAAATAGTATTCACTGTTTACTTTTAGGGGGGAAAAGAGTTATCTAATGTGCAGAAAGGAAAATTTTTGAAATTGAAAAGAAAGTTAGAATAATTCCCAATCTTTCCAGCTCTTATATGTATTACAGAGCAAATGTATCCGTCCTACCCCAGATATGCATTTAGGCAGTAGACTGTGTATGCCATGTGTAGCACAAAGACACTCACATGCAGATGATACCAAGCTGGGAGGGGTTGCAATGTTTTGAGGAATAGGGTCAAAATTCAGAATGACCTGGACAAACTAGAGAAATGGTCTGTGGTAAACAGGACAAAAGCTTAACAGAAGGGAGTAAAAATGAGGGCTGAAAGTGGAAGTGGAAGTGTTAACAAGAAAAAAAGAGTGTTAAAATGTTTAAGTCAAGTTTCATGACACGTATATTCCATACCCTAAAAAATACTGTGCCAAATTCCAGATCAAGACCAAAATCCATGTTAATGTTGGTATGATTGTTAGGAAAACCCCAAACCTCTGCATCCATCCACTTGATGACAGAATCTAGACGGCAAAGTTATTTTCAACTTAAATTCTAGCTCTGACACAAAACAGTTTTTCATAATATCCTGTTTTACAAGTTCGTAGGTCAAAAAGACACTCAAAACGTCCCTTTCAATACTCACTGAGTTTGATTTTTGAGTAATCTCAACTCCCTTCTATCTTTATAAATCTACAAAGTTAGCAAGCGTATGTCACCTGACAACAGCAGCTTTGAAAATGTACACTACATGGAGGCCAAAAAGATGAAATCAGATTACTCAAAAGCCTTCTCTTCTCCTGTTCAGGGGTTAGCCATCCTAGCTACAGATATACCACCCCACAATTTCTCAACTATGCTCTTGCAAAGAAGGCACAAAAACCTCTCTAAAGTAGATTTCTTGTTAGGAGAATACCACTGAAATGTAATCCTATTTCTGATATGTGGGTCTACCAACAAGGCTATTGGGGGGCATGAGGCTATTCAAAGAGACAGGATCCCCATATAGGTGCTGGTTTTTCCTCAGCCAGACTAGATAACTAGGTATTTAAAGAGGACCCATCCTTTTTTCTTGAGGAGTCTGAAATCTTCTTTTCCTTAGCTGTGGGATCAGAAAGACATTTCCTAGTGCCATTGAGCTCTCTCTACTTTGTTCCATAGAAAATCCTTATTGCAACTAGATCCATAGTGAAGTATGTTAGAAGAGGACAAAGTTTGCTCCTGGAGGGACAGAGACTTTCTTCTCCTTTCTCCGTAAGGCTGGTCCTTTCTTCTTCCAATATTTTAATTGAGGCGGTTTTCATAAGCTAATAGAATCTACATTGAAACACACTGCAGGTTTAATGAACAGCTAGTTTTCTGACTCTCTCTTGCTGTGCTACCTGACAGAATTGTAATTCCTTTGTGAGGGGAGTAAGGTAGCAGCCTACTTGCCCAGTAGGAGGAGCAAGAATGGGGCCTAGAAGATAAGGTTCCCTGTGTCAGTGGATGTTTGGTAGTTGCTCAATGGCACTAGGAAATGTCTTTCTGATCCCACAGCTAAGGAAAAGATTTCAGACTCCTTGAGAAAAAAGGATGGGTCCTCTTTAAATACCTAGTTATCTAGTCTGGCTGAGGAAAAACCAGCACCTATATGGGGATCCTGTTTTTATGGAGATGATAGTCTTCTGTAGATTCCATTTTAGATGTGTTTTGCATCTTTTAAAATTCCCAGTCATGTACAACTATGCAGCAGCCATCTTGCTTCCAGCTCTTAGCCTGGAACGTAGTGAGTTGCATATATAGCACAGTAAGTCCTCGAGCAGGAACTTTACTTTTATTATTTCTAGGTTCCTGCCTTGCCTCTAATTTAAAATATAGGTAATTTAAACTGGGTTTATGTTTTCATGTACACGTATGAATATACCTGAGAAGAAGGATGTAGCAGCCTCCTGGCTTTGGACAGAGGCAATGGCGCTGTGACAGAGAGCCATTCTGTAGGCTGCTTAATATAAGAAGCACTGGCACATCAGGAACCTTAGGTACAAGGTGCCTAGAGAAAGAAGGAGCTGCTCCAGGAAACTCTTTCTACCTGGGCTCCAGACCTATTTACCGTTGAAGGGATCTTTGTAAAAGGTGGTTAATCTTACTATGGACCGTTACCAATTTCCCCCTCCAGTCTCTCAGTGCTCTGCCAACCTCCTTCCCCTCCCCCAGATGGACAGTGGGGAAAAAAAATCTACTATGGTTACGGTGACCGTATTTTCTAAACCAAAAATAGGGGCACATTAGCCCCTTTTAGCCATGCCCACCTGCCACTGGAAGGGTTTGTGCAGAGCGCTGGCTCTGCCTTTTAAATTGAGTAAGAGCCACACGGCTTCCTAGATTTAAAGGGCAGATCCAGTGCTCTGTACAAACCGGGAGCAGCTTATTTCAAACTCTGGATTTTAAATCTAAGAAGAGCCGCATGGCACTTACTAAGTTTAAAGGGCAGAGCAGCAGCCGGACTGGGAATCAGCTGATGCCCAGCTCCTGATGTCCTGCTATTCTGCATTTTATACCTAGTAAGAGCCACATGGGTCTTCTTAGATTTAAAAGGCAAAGCCATGCTTGAAATCAGCTGATCCTGGTTTATGCAGAGCGCTGGCTCTGCCTTTTAAATTGAGTACAGCCGATCGCCGAGTTGCGAACGGTCAACTTACGACCATTCGCAGTTATGACTGAAGCTGTCGTAAATGGTGGACCCCGAGTTACGAACGTGATCCGCGCTTACGAACAGCGCGGTCGCGTGTATCTCTATGGGGTCCGACTTACGAACAAACCGAGTTACGACCAATTGCTTGGTCCATAACCGGTTCATAAGTCGGGAAAAGGCTGTAAGAGCCATGTGGCTTCTTAGATTTAAAAGGCAGAGCCAGCGCTCTGCACAAATTGGGATCAGCTGATTTCAAGATCAGCTGATGCCATTCCACACGGCTCTGCCTTTTAAATCTAAGACGACCTGTTTGGTTCTTACTAACTTAAAAGGACAACAGGGTTTTGTGGAGGATGCTGTGAGGGGAAGCGCTTACCTGCTGCTTCTTTACCGTAGTGGCTCCCAAGAGAATTACCTGCCCACCAGAGCAGCAGAGGACCAGAGGTCAGCCACTGCCTCCCGCTACCTTTATTGGCAAGGTTCCAGAGCAGCGGGAAAAATCTGTAGTAAGGTCCCTGCACATCTGTGTTCCCCTGAAAGATGGAGGGGGAGGGGAAACAGCAGTGTGTAGCTGCGCTGCCATTTCCAAGGCATTATCAATGTTTTACAGGGTACCGGGACAGGAGATTGAAATTCGGGACTATCCCAGATTTTCCAGGCCGTATGGTCAGCCTAACTATGGTGATCTGCTGTGTATGAGAAAGGCATGTGCTGGTTCTGGGAGTTTAGGTCCTGAAAGATTATAGGATCCTCATTTGGGTACTAGAGGGGCAAATGCACGCTAGCTTATAGGGAAGAAATACTAGTAGGCCTCTGAGGTCTATTTATTTTTCTTCTTCATTCTGAATTCTCTTAAATTCACAAATGCACCGATGCATCATCTGGTGTCAACAGAAACATTTAAACTTTGGAAGCCATCAAAGCAGGAGATGGCATTACCCAAAGGCTACATCTACATTGCCCAGTCTTGAGCAAGAACATATGCAAATGAGCCACCATTTTTGCGCAAGGGGCTTTTGTGCAAGGAGCAGTCTACACTGCTGAAAATAAGCGGCAGAACGGCTCTTGCACAAGGGGGTTTTGTGCAAGAAAGAGCAGTGTAGACTGCTCCTTCTTGCGCAAAAGCCCCTTGCGCAAAAATGGTGGCTAATTAAGTTTGCAAATGAGGCGCGGCAATATTCATCGCCACGCCTCATTTGCATATGTTCTTGCATAAGACTGGGCAATGTAGACGTAGCCAAAGAACATTAATGCACCGTTCCATTTCCACCTTCTGATGGGTGGTGGGATGGGGCGCCGTTGCCCCACACTGACGGCGCCGGTGCTGCCGCCGTGGCTCTCTGGGGAGCGCACCGGCCGCCACGCCGCCTCTGCTGTGCATGCTCACAGAACCCAAGGGTAGCTAGGGCCCTGGGGGGAAGCCAGGTCCGGAGTGAGAGTACGCCGGAGGCCCAGAACGGGGGGCAGGCGGGGTGAGGGAAGCCTGGACCGAAAGGGAGGGTGTGAGACAGGGCGCACGCCCTGCACTGGCCCTTTAAGGGCGAAACCCAGGCCTGGAGCAGGGGCTGGAAGTAAAGACACAGCTAAGGCTGTTCTGGCTAATGAGGGCCCAACTGGGGGCTATATAAAGGAGAGTAGTCTCTCATCTGGGGGAGAGCAGTAAGGGGCTGGCAGCTGAGGAAGCAGGAGGCTCACAGGAGCTAGAGCAATATTGGGGCAGCAAGGCAGGGCTAGGGGAGCGCTAGCTAAGCGAGCTCCTAGGCTGTAGGGCCTGGAGCAAGGCCCGGAGCTAGGAGGGCGGTAGCGAGGCAGTCCTGGTAAGTGGGGGTAGTAGGTCCACACCCCCTTGCCGGTGATGAGCGGCCCTTACAGACTGCAGTTTGCCCTGAGACGGCCTAGATGAAGACTGGCAGTGGGTCACTGAGGCAGGGTGGTGAGGCAGCCCCCCCCACAGGTGGAAACCTTATACCCTAAGCCTGACTTGGAAAATTAAAGAGAGAATGATAATAATTTCCCCTCTGATTAAAACATGTATGACAAGTTTCAGCCTGAAGCAATTTTATATCGAAGTTATAAACCAGGATTTCATAATGAAACATGGTTTTTCATAATGAAAGTGAACACTATTTTAATAGCCAGCACCTTAACCTGATAAAAATCTGATCTCTGTTGCTCTTCCAAAACAGCCTAGAGAAACAGAAATGCATGTTCACCCTCGTAACTTGTTGGAAGACAGTGCTTGACAAAGGAAAGAGAGAAGAGGAGTAAACTGCAAATTGATCTGTGCAATAGAATAAAAGCAGGATGTGGCAAGGTAGACCTGGGTCAGTGTTGCACAGGTGCAGGCTTTGGAATTCGTTTCCTGAACATCTGCAGCAAACATAAAAACAACAGCTAATACCAAGCGAAGTGGAGGGGAGAGGGTGTCGGGGGATACAAATATCACATTACACGAACAAAACCAAGTAAAAAAAATAAAACAAAAGTCTATTTCTGTGACCGTCACACTCATTGGCCATTCTGTTCTTTATTTCCTGGTTTTAGCTGTGTGTTTTGCCACATCATTAAATAATAATAATTCACCTTCCTTCTTTTTCTGGCACTAAGTTTGGAAACATCCCCCTATTGAGACCTAAAATGAGCTGGTTCTCCAGACCTAAACATAAAAGCACCAAGGTATATGGCTTCTGTCACGAGATTATTCACCCCTCCCCAGTACTTCAGACTAAATACAGATTGGGATCTCCACCTAGGAATTCACAAAGATCCATCTTAATGGAATGTCTAAATACATGATAGGAAAGGAATCATTTGTGTGTTTTTCTTTGCCTGTGAGAATGTCTGGAAGAAGAAAAAGTTACTGTTTTGTCCATAATTATTTCTTCCCTTTTCAGCCTTCCTATCCCCATGGCATGCAGACAAAATATCACACTATCACCACCCATGCTGTACTCATTTACAGAGCTCTATTTTTTCACTTAACAATATACAATACAAAAGTCATGTCGAATGTCCAATTGCTTGTGAAGGATTTGATTTGTGTGCCTGAGTAAGCGGACACTTCCAGTGTGGTTGTAACAGAAGCAGCTTGCACAGTGGAGACTGGTTATCTTCATTTATTTAGTGAAAATAAATTGTTTGGGAGGGGGGAACCCAAAACCTGCACATAATGAAAACATGGCAACGTGATTAAGAAACCTTATGTTTTTCAAGTATTTTATTGCTCTTTAATTATCAGAGTATTTGTTTGAACTATTTGGGTTTAAAACACAATTTCATTTTTTATTATTTTTCTACACTTCCCTCCTTGGGAGTTTGCGATGAATGCAAAACTGTACATCAGCTGGAAACGCTGAATAATCCACTATATATTTGAGAGAGTTTGTCTACGAGTCTTCTGTCTGCTTGTTCAAGAACTCCTGCCAAATGGTAAGAGCTAGGACCAACACATTTGCTAGGTAGCTTCCTCTTATCATAACTTAAAGCAAGGTCAGGGTTTGGCTGTCTCAGGCCAAATGGGATGGGCTGAAATAGGATTGCTTCTCAGAAAACCATACAAAAAAGAGACAGAATCACCAGGCAGGTGAAAGGGGCTGGCTGGGGTTCCCCCACTCTGGTCTGATATTGCTCAAGCCTCCCAGCCCCCAGGATCCCTTTAAGGAGGAAAAGGGTAAAGGGACTGAAGCTCCTTCCCACAATTTGTATGGGGACATTGCTGGCTGTTCTCCTTCGTCAGGGAGCAAGAAGAAAATGCAGTTTCCTGCATTCCTCACCTTAGCTGGGGAGCACAGGGGGCAGATGAATCTGGACCACTGAAGCTGCAACGACTCTGGAGAGGAGTCCTCTCTTCCCAGGGCAAACTGCATACTGAATTCCATATCCCTAGCCCCACCCCAGAGCAATGATTTAAATGAAGAAAAACAAAAATGAATCGACTTAAGGACCTGAGTAATGCCGGATCTTCTAGTAATAAATAACAACTTAACAAAATTTAAGGAAAAACAAACATACCAAAGGCTTTGTCTCTGGCTAAATGGATGCATATTGTACAACTCCATTTGCAAATGCAGATTGTTTAGCCTGCCAACCAAATTATTCAGATAACGAATAATTTACCACAAAACATGAAAGAGAAAAGGGATTAAATTGGGAATAAAATAATTATACTCATTATAAATGGGAGGGACATCTGAAATCCATGAAGATCCTTTATAGAGTTTTCATTGGGTTCCTGAAAACATCTTCAAGTCCCGGCTTGACAAAGCCCTGGCTGGGATGATTTAGTTAAGGTTGGTCCTACTTTGGGCAGGGGGTTGAACTTGATGACCTCCTGAGGTCTCTTCCAGCCCTTGGGTTCTATGATTCTTTATTCCATTTTCATATATGGTGGGGGAAGAGTAGGGAGAAGGGAAAGATATCAGGGTTCATACTTCTGTGGAAAATGCAGATCATACCATACATCACCAATACCAGTTTTTCCTCAAGTGTGAGAAGCATGAAGGACTAGGCCCCGGTGAGAGGAAGCCTCATTCATTGTGCAGACTCTCCAAATACATTTTTAAAGATAATCTCTATCGCAGTTGTAAAAACACTCAAAATATGACCTTTGTGTAATTGATTCAGAGACCTCTGTAATTTGTGTGTGTGTGTGTGTGTGTGTGTGTGCGCACACGTGTATAAGCATGTACATATGTACGTACACAGGCTGAACCCCTTTAGTCCAGAACTCTCCGGTCCAGCAACATCCATGGTCCAGCATTGTTGGGGATCCCATGGCCACGGGTTCTCCAACCCTGGAGCGGACATGGGGGTTGGACCAGAGAGCCAGGACGGTGGCTGGGAATGGAGCCACAGGGCCTCCACAGCTGGGGTTGGAGCTCAGCGGCAGGGGCTGAGTCTGGCTGGGGATCTGGATCTGGAGCCTGGTGGTCAGGAGTTGTCAGGCCCAATATCTAGAGTTGGGGATTAGGGCCAGTGGCTGGAAGCAGAGCCTGGCAGCCAGGAGCATGCGGAGGCATGCACACAGAAGTTTAAGGAAACCTGCTACATTCATTTTTGGTAGCTCTCTCACAGGACTTGAGGGCAATTGTGACACTGCACTCCATATTCTGCATAGTGATATTAAGATACAATTGTATCATAATTGTGATGTATTTTATGCAAGATGGAGTGTGAAAGGCGTCATTGGAAAAAATTACAATTTGCTGATTTTGATTATCATGTTTGTATCCATGTATCATGTGTGTGTCTAAAGCTGGGAAACACAACCATGGTATGTGTACTCTCAGGGGAGCAGCTAAGGATCTGTCTAGAGGCACAAACGCAAGCATCAGCTAACACTGCAAGACTTGCATAGCCCACGCCTACCACTTTTTCATGGCTATTTTTAGCTGTGCTAGTGAGATGAAAGCTACCTAAGATTGCAATCAACACCTCCGATTGCAGTCTAGACATAACTTATAAAGGTCTGGTCCTTGCAAATACATGTGAGGTTGCTGTGAGACAGGCTTGTCTTGTGACATCTCCTTCTTACTCTGCTGCAACAGATGCATCCTGCTTGAGCTGCAGCCTGACAACGCGAGATATTGATGAGAAAGGCAAAAGAAATAAGGAAAGAAGGCATCTGAGTCTGTGGAGGCTGCATTCCCTTCATGCATTTAAGGCTCAGCTCAATCCTGTTATTTATTTTTATATATTTCTTAGTCTTCTCTCTTCCATTTTTCATAGTCTCCTCCCACTCTTCCACTAGTACAACAATAACAGTTCAGATAAAGGCTCTGTTAATTTGGTTGTTCCAGCAGAGAGGCAGCAAACAGCCTGATAGAACTGGGAGATAATCTTTACACAAGGTCTGGTGACTAAGAAATCTTTATCTCCTGCTTCTTGGCAGGTGGAACCAGGACAGTGTTGTACCAAAGACAAGCATGGAAAAGAGTTATCTACAATGCGGTTTTGTCTTCTCTTTGGGGTTTTTGTCTCGTTTTAGTTAAGAAGGATAGGGAATATAGGGGTGTTTTTGTTTAATAATATGTAACTAGCTGGAATGCAGAAAATATGTACAACACAGATAATGGGCTTTTTAATGAAGGCCCTGTAGAATGACATTTTTTTTCTGCTTTAGAATACTGCAAAAGGCAAATTAGCATAGCTCAGAGAGTGGAATTTCTGCTACAGGAGTGATGAAAGGTTAACTGTCTAAAGAGTGAAGAATATGTTTGACGTCTATTTAGAAGAGAAAGAGTTTCCTAATAAAAGCAGAGGCCCCACTTGATGCTCCTAATGCTCCTTCAGTGTTTGCATACACTTCCAAATAATTAGAGAACCCCACTCCAAAAAAACCTGATTGAAAAATAAAAAGCCATTTCAAACCTCAGCGCCTTGTTTGCTGGGCTTGTTAGAGGCCCCTGGAGGTCACAGTGATTGACAAGCCTTTGGTGCATGTATAAGGGTTCATAATGCATACACATCTCAAGAGGCAAGCTCTAAGTACTGACCATGCTTAATAGGCGAAGGGCAGTCAGTAGGCTGAACAATGAAGCAGGCAAATCCTGGAGAGTTAGGGGGTGGCTCAAACATTGCGAATTACATTCTTAGTCAATTAGTACCACCTAGAAAGCAGGAGGATTCATCATGCAAATAAAAAAAAATCCCTCCACTCAGAGATTGTCTTTTATAAAGCTACTTTTGTAACCACTTTTTAACAGTGCCTTGCTGCTGTATAGGTATGCCTGGGCTCCCCATGAAAGAATGTGCCATGCATGTTACTATAGCAGTAAAGTTCCTTAGAAAACTAAATTTAGCCAGGGTGTACAGGCTCCAGTTTCTATAACCTACAATAATCTAAGCGATAGGATTGGGATTTTGGGAAATTGCAATAGAGACTGGAAACCACAGCCTCAAATCAGATTAAGAACTACTCAGCAGAAATTCCATGCTGAGTGCTCACTACAGTCATCATGTGAAATCTTTTTAGTGCATCACAGGACTATAAGTATAATCCACACAGCTTCTGGGTGTGGTGCACTGTCCCATCTAGGAGCACTGAGACCACTTACAGAGAGAAACAATGAGTCTGCTCTACAGGCTTAGCTAATAGCCATCTGGCTTTTAGCTAAGGCTATAGAACAGACTCATTATTCTCTCTCAAAGTGGTCTTGGTGATACTAGATGGGACAGTGCACCACACCCAGAAGGTGTGTGGATTACACAAGAAATTCATAATTTATTTCAGTTTGGATTCTAGTCTTTGCTTCTGCATTCAATATAGCCTTAACTTGGACTCACCATCATACAATTTCCCTTCCTTTCATCTTTACAAAGCAGTTTTCTTTGTTGGTTAATGCAGACAAATTGCTTTCATTGGCATGTTAATAGAGTGGTTTATGATGTAACTGATGAGTAACTTTGCCTCCTTTCATGTGTTAGCCATCTATTTTGGCTGTTACTTCCATTCCTCATCTCCAACTACTGCATTGAGGGCCTGGAGTTACTTCTGAGATCATATGTCAAAGAGCATCAATCTCGAGATCATATCTCAAATAGTATCGATCTCCAACTGGTATTGCAGAAAACAAACATTTTAATATCATTATTCACTGTTTAAATGTATATCTTCAGTGAACAAAATTAGAGACAAATTATTGACTACACTTTTCATGATCTCCTGTATTTCTTCTCATAGGTTACAAAAGGAACATTTGATTCTATAAGTGTGATTAAAATTTCAACGAGTGATTATTAAAACACTGTATTTTTTAGCTTACTAAAGCCATATGGAATACCACAGTGCCACCGTGTAGCAATGATACATATTGCTTCTCATTGCTTCATTGCTTTACAAAGGAGGCCACTATCATCATACCCATTTTACAGATATACATTAACAGTTTCTCTCAGATGACAGTGCCAATTTCCTTACTCGTGCATCTTTTACACATATGACTGTGTCTGTAACTATTTCCCCTCCACCCCAAGAAAAGTATGATTCAAGCCATTGTGTCTTGGCATGAGAACTCAAAAAAATTGTATGGGATTCTTCCTTCTCCCACTGAAAAAGTCCACTTTACATCAATAGGAGCAGGTCCTTATAATGGTGTATGTGGAAAATATTTGAAGCATAATCCAGTCTGTACCATAGACAATAGGAATGCTACTGTTTTCCATGGGAACAGAATTAAGATATTGATCTATTTAATTTATCCTACTGTTTTGACAGCCTACCTCAACATTTTAGTGTGATACAGAAACATAAGAGAAATACAGAAGCAAAATTCTGAGGAAAAATAATATGCTCTAAAATAAACTGATGCTGAAGAATGCCTGCAAAATCTAGCTATTCAAAATAGAATATCTTCCAAAAGCTTGTCTGGATTATTTTTAACAAATCAGACATTCCTTAAAAATCTTGCAACACAGAGAAGCATAAAATATTCATACCTTTCTTTAAGAGTGAAAATAAAATCTTAAACAAGCACTATAGTTATTTCACAAACTTTCACAGAGCACTTAGGGAGAAAGAAAAAACAGTACGATCTATAACAGCTTCATTTAGATATTTTCTTTAAAAAAATAAGGACACATTTTGGAAATATGTTTAAGTTCAACAGCCCTGAACTGAAACTAAATGATACAAGAGAAAGACCTGGTTTTCCCCTCTGAATTGTGAGTACTGTTCAGCTTGTGTCAGGTGTGATAAAGTGAGTGCAACTGTGACAAAGCACAGTGACTTACTTTCCCATTCTCTCCTGATTCCTCATTCATTAGTTTTGCATCCTCTGTGTAGAAAGAAAAAAAGGGCCCCCCCGTTCATTTTCAGCAGGGCCATGGAACTATTTTAGGAGCCCAAAGGGACAGTGTGTCACCAGGACAACAGGAATAAGCAGAAAAGACAGATGTAAAGAACGTATTTCTTCAAAGGAAAGCTGGTTTGACGGTTCATAAATCATAGTGTCACTCTAGTATAACAATAACTGTTCTCATGTACTGTACTCTAAGTTATCCCTCTTTATACAGACAAGTTGATATGGTTTGCAAGTAACACAGCTGGCTTGTCACTAAATTCTATAAATGAAGTAAACCACTGTAAGCTGGAAGAGAAGCATTCTTCCGTTCTAGATATTCCTCTCTTTTACAAGGAATCACCCACCACACATATATACACAGAATTATATTAAAATCCCCCAGACTGTCAGCTTCAAGATACAAGCCCAAGTACCAGTGTATAACTAGTTTTATAGTTTTGTCTCCCCAAGACTCTCTTGTATGTGTAGGTTTGTGCATTTTCCCCCAATAGTTTTACTATACAATTTACTACTATCTAATCTGGCCAGTGTTGATACTGATGGGCAGGATATTTTTGCTATTTCTTGCAATAAAAATAAACTTTTATTGCAATACCAGTGTGATTAGAATAATTAATGGATAATGGTTATCAATACTGAGCTATGTATGCAGACAAAGATAGCGTGTTATCATGTAAAACAAGTCAGTGAACAAAGAATCTCTCTCACTCTTTCCTGAGCTTCCAAGTTTCTAGTCTCAAAGTGACACTTGTACACAAAAACGCATATTCAGCTATCCACATACTGAGGAGGCAAAAGGAATCTTCTCCACAGTACCTGCCACACTATAACAAAGGGATATAGCTATTTGGGGATGTATGTATCTATATTATTGCTCTTAATTACTTGTATTCCCACAGAGCCCTTCTCATGGACCAAAACCCCATTCTGAAGGAAATCCACGAATCTGTGGCTCTCTCACCTTTCCAGTGAATCCTCTACTCCCACCACATACCCAAAAAGCCTATTTGGACTGTTCAGTACTCTACTCTCTTCCCCCACTACACACATATGGTGGTCATGTCCACATAATAAATTGCATCCATCGTGCCCTTTTGACCAATTCTCTTTAGACCTGCCCATTAATCCATCCCCCCTAGGACTTCCCCTAACTTCCCAAGTTTCTGAGCAACTTTAAACCACCAATACAAATATTTTTCAACCTATCACAAACGTTTCCTCCTCCTCATTCCCAAATTAATCTAGTGTGGGACTCAGCATTCAGATAATATACCATCTTGGACAAGTGGCAGATTTAAAGGTCTGATTTCTTGTAACTTTCACAGTTAGAAGCAGAAGTTATATAACATGAGAATTTCGCAGGTTTATAAATGATAAGATAAACAGACCCTATTTATTTGCTTAGGAAGTCCAGACATACTGAACTTGGAAAAAAATGTGACTTTTTGTACAAAGAGGAGCTAAGATTAAATTTTTTGAAGTTTTACTAACCATGAGTCCAACTGTAACAGAACTCAGAGGGGGTCTTAAAAACTTCTAAAAATTATATTTTTGATATTTAAAAAAAAATGACTTAAAACTCCATTACCTGGACTCCTTCTTCCAGGATTAGAAATCTCTTTAGTCCAACTGGGAACCATCTCCCTTTTGCAACAGGCTAGAGATCCCCATTCCAGACTTACAGGGCCATGATTTTAAATTCATTACTTTTATGTTCACAAGAAATTTTACTGGCTAAGGACTAAATCTTGACATCTAGGCCTTTAAGCAGGGTACCAGAGAGTATAAACATTTTTCTGGAAGATAGATTTTTTTTTTAATAGTAGCAGTTTGCAATGTTGAAATAAGTCTCAGGAAGATGTGGTAGATAGCAGGTGAGGGAATCAAACTGATGATAAATCAATGTTTCACATCCTCCTACAATAATGAAAAGGCTCTCACCTGTAATATATGGTATATTCAATAACTGTTAAATACATACATGCTAGAATAGGTTTTGATAATCAGAAATAGGATATGAACACACACCACCTTAAAAAAAGTGATTGGGCAGGCATTACTCTTATGAAAAATAAACCACTAACTATCAGATCATGTTATCCTGTCCAAATCACCTTACAAAGTGTTGGGCAACTGAAACTATTTTTAAAAAATCCTTCCATTTTTGCCATCTTCTCAGCCAGACTGAAGAAATACAAGTACAGAGAAAGGTATGCATAAAAATATCTGTACAAACATAACAAACAAATGAACAAACAATGAAAAATCTTTGGGATATCTCTGCGGTTTGCAAAAGGGGTGTTTTTAAACATTTTCTTTTAAGTCAGAGAGATAAACCAATTCTTTAGTTTCTCATTTGTTTGTGCTGGATAGAGCATCAATCACTTTCTCAAATAAGTTATATGTATACAAACTGAAAAAGCAGAAGTCCCTTCTGTATGCCCTTAAATTTGATTCCAAAGTCACATGACTTTTTAAAACGTGTGTTAATCCATATAATAGCATGAAATTAATCATGTAGTCAGAGTCAAGCATAACAGGGTTTGCAGCTGTCTACACAGAGGGGTTAAAGTGCTCTAAAGTGCACTAATGTGTTGCACAGTAATTGGTCCATATAGATCAGTGGTTCCCAAACTTTTCGGCATCACGCCCCCTTTTTGATTTTTGAGAAATCCTCACCACCACCCCAAAAAGAAACTTGTTGAGAAAAAAAGAAAAAGAAAAAAAAAGAAAAGAAAAAGAAAAAAGGAACTGACCAGGGCAGCAAAACTTGATGGGGGTGGGGGGGGGCTGGGTCGCCTCGCGCCCCCCATGATGTAGATTTTGGTGGTGATCACAAAAAAAGTGCTGTTTTGCTTTAACATTAAAACATACTACAAAGTACACACAGGAGTTTTTAGTGCACACCACCAAGGTCAATATGGACCGATTAGTTCAGAAAACATGAGTGTGCTTTAGAAACCACATTCCTTCAGTGCACATTTTCCAACTGTGTAGACACGGCCTTGCTCTAAAATTCTCTCTCTGATCTGCATTTGAGAATTGCCACAAATATTTCTCTATCCGGTAATGGTCTTATTCTGTCACCTGTTTGTGGGGGCAGAGGGAAGATCAGGAGACTTTTCTCCAGATCTCACTGGACTGTCTAGAGTTGGGTCAATTTGGCATACAAGGTAACTAAAGCACCACTTCACTTTAAGTGAGTCTGAGATAATCCTGTCGAACAACCTTTGTTCACAGTATTGGCTTTCCACTCAGAAAATAGCATCCATTTTGCCACTGCAAAATGTTAAAACTGTGACACTCTCTAATAGATGCAGCAATTGTTCATCCTGTACTAGAACAGGCAGGCCTTTTTGGGGAGTGTACTCTTCTTGGAGGTACTATGTTCTCCTCATTTTTGCAATGGACAAGCATTAGAAGTGTTGGTGACTCTGGGGCAGCATGTGCAATGCCCAGAAGTCTACAGAAAGGCCCCTTGTCCCCTTTTCTCCCCATCTGCACCACAGCTAGTTGTTGTGTGTATACTTTTTTGCCAAGGGCAATGAAACTTTACCTACATTCTTAAACTAGGCCCATAACTGCTTGTGAACAGAGTGAGATGTGGTGAGCAGAGGAGTAACCCTAACTGTTTTAATGAAGAATCAACTATCACACTTTTGAACAAAATACATGTAAGCACACACTCTGACAAAAATAATTTCTGCATCACTCCCAACTGAGAAACAGTGTATGAGATTCCAGAAGACCCTGCCACCCCACATGCACATATGTATGTTTACGTGTATGAATACACAGACAGACAAAACACACACACAAAACGTCACAGGGAATAACTTGCTCTTGCTACCAGAGCCAAGGAGAGGAAAAATTTGTTATGTGTACCTACCTGCATATACATATTTCTGCAAAGATTGATGCCTTCAGAGCAGCAAAGAGAGAGATTACAGTCCAAGCCACATTATTTTTTTCTACAAGACTCTATCATTAAGAAAGAATGCAAAGCTTATCATGTTTGGTGCCCACATTCTACAAGCTTGACGTAACACTCTAAGGGTTTAAGTGTGCTTATCTGACATTCCTCTTCTTTTATTTCTTTATTGAAATAAATTCCTTTGCAATATCTAATGAGAGATTCCTACTCATCCTGTATGCAGATGAGGAAGGATATGGCTGCTTTTATATTTGGGTAGGCAAAAGACAAATCAATAAAGGTAGCTGGAGCTATTTGGAGATTACAACGTGCAATTTACAAAAGTAGACCTCTCTGTCCCTTATCCCCTTCCCCCCTCCCCTCCAAAGAGGCTTAAGCATCCTTAATGCAACAAAATAATTCAAATTAATAGGAATTTAAAGTAACAATATTGTAAGCATCTTTTGGTGATTGTAATCTTACAATCCCTGTCATATTTTCTGGTTATTTATACAGAGTCAAATGCAGCATTTCTTCCTCGGACTCTACGGAGGCATCAAAGTAAACTACAAACTGCAAGACAGAGCCACATTGCTCATCAGTTTAGAAATGCTTAAAAAATATACAAAGACCACCACTTGTGGGTGGAAATACAGACACTTGCAGGTAGCCAAAGAAAATAAGATCAAAGCTTATTCTAGGTGACAACTGTGCAAGAAATGGTTTCCCATGTTGCCTGGGCATAATATATAAAATACAAAATGGAGTCTGAGGGGTTCTCTTTTCCTCAGAACAACTTTCCCGCCAAAATCGGGTGGAGAGAGAGGTTGTGCACTCAGTACTACACCTTTGCACCCAGCACTAAACCTGTGCACTCAGCACCAAAGACTGTGCACACAGCCCCATTTGCCTGCATGCGCATCTATCTTTTGCACAGGGCACTCAACTTCTTATGCACCCGGCTCTAAGTTTTTGCACCCCTTCCTCTTCAGGGTTTTCCCGCCTTGAAGTGTTTATAAGCCCTTGTTAAGGAACATTCGTGTTCTTTGACTCTCCTCGTGTCCTACATGTGCGTCTGTGGTTCGTCATCCCCGTACGTCGTCGTCTACCCTGAGGAGACCAAAGTTCCGGCCTGCAGTCTGACAAGAGTACCCATTTCTAGTGACATTTCTTGGAATAAGGGAAGCCGTTCCTACTATTACTAAGACTTTGGGACTTATAATACCGTCTCGCTTACGGAATACTCGGACAGGATCCGGTACCCCATCAAGCGTCAGCTCGCAGGAGGCGAGAAACATCCATCGAGGGATCGCTCCGTTTGTCCTCCCTTAAAGCTTTACATTAGCTGCAAGGTTGTAGGTCACGGACATCTAACATCAATCGCCGATCGTGAATGTAATGTATAACCTTATGTGTGCGGGACTATTCTATCTTCTTTTCTTCTAGGGTTAGGGTGGGACTGTTGCTATATTGCATGTTGTTTGCTGATGTTTGATCTTTACCTTAAAATACATGGTTTGGCCCTAAATCTTTGTTGATTGGTGATTTCTAAGTTGTTTCCCTGGTGATTAGATACAGGATACCAGGCCGAATCTGGCTTCTGTGGGAGGGCACCTTAGGCTTTAAATTAAATTGCATAGCCCACAGCACAGCAATTGTTTACCTCAGCTCTCCGGGTAACACCCACAAATATTTACTTATTTACCAGACAGCAATTTTTAAATTCTGAGTCTTTTGGAAAACACATACAAACACAACTAGTTATATATACATATACACAGCTACAAATCTTTGAAAATATAAAAAAGAACCATGGATCAAGCTGAGGGTTTTTCCCCTGCTCAGGGGAAGAGATATTAACTTAAGTCTGTGAAATTTGTCAGGTACGGCTTGAAGTCAATTGGGAACATTCAGATGAGTAAAGATGATAAAGAGTCCCAAAATGCTGCCTTCTCTACTATAAAACAACTCAACCAATTTCCTTTATAATTTAAAAAGCCCTTGTGTTTTACACACCAACAACTCAAAATTAGTAACTCAAAAGCTTCACATGGTCTATAAAAGGCCACAATAAAATTATCTGTAATGTACAGTACTTACTAAAAAAAAACAAATGTCCTTATATTGGTTAGTGGTGCATGGTTGCAGCTCCTTCCCTTTCAAACAAACATTTGAAATATGTTTACAATTAATCACAAAGAACCTGACCTTGGGACACATTCCCCCCACATAACCCCACGTAATTGGGCAGGTCTACACAGCAGGGCAAAAGCTGAAACAAGCAACGCACCTTGAGCTACATCAATTGCATAGCTTAAGTCGAAATAGCTTATTTTGGCGCTTTGTACACAGCAAGAAGTCCAAGAAAGAGGACTCTTTCGCTGATTTCCCTTACTTCTCGTAAAATGAGGGTTACAGGAGTCAGAGTAAGAAGTCCTCCAGCTCAACATTATTTCGACATTATGTCAAAATAACTGCTTGCTGTGTAGATGTGAGCTATGTTTATTCCAAAATAATGCTGCTGTGTAGACATGGCCATTGAGAGTTATGTGTGAGGAATGTTTCTCCGTCATGCCAAAAGCATTTTTTTTTAATTTTTCAGGATTTTGTAAATTGACCAAAACAATATATTTAGGCAGCCTACAGAATTTGAAGACAAACCGTTTGTGTGATTTACTGTAAGAGGTTTGAAATTTTTGCACTTTCTTCCACCCATTTTCTTTAAAATTTCTTTAGGATTTATTTATTAAATCCTGTTTGTGTAATGTTGCAACATGGCATTCTTAACTAGTTCTCAGAGTTTACTAGCAGACTTGTCATTCTTAGTGCAGCTCCCAATGCAAAATCCACTGGAAAAGGAAAAGACACAGAAGATTTCAAGTGAAGCAAACATTTTTGAGTGGGTGTTCTAGTTTTATGTTAGGAGTGAAAAGTAGTTTAGTCTCTATGTCCAATCAGTCTTCCTTGCTCTTCTAGGAGTAGCTTTTAGGATTATAGTGACTGTGATATGAATTCCTGACCACTAGGAACTGCCCAATTTGGAAAGGCATTTAATAGTATGGGTGAAGATTTTGGACATAAACCACTAGTTAACATATAACTGCACATACTAATTGCACACATTAGTATACACCAAAATTCACAGTTGAGTCTACAAAAATTAAACAAGATAATGGAGTTTTAAGATGCTCTTCTAGGTTTTCTATGATAATCCTGAAACTAAAACAGTTTCCTTTATTAAAGTCAAAGAGCATTTTTAGAGTTGATTAGCTCAAATTGTAAATTAATTGGTTTTGCTATCCTAATTTAAGAAACCTCAACAATTCAGTTTCAAGAAACAGATTATAACTTTTAAAAGTATATGCACAATAATGTCACATACAATCTTAGCAAAACAGATTTACTGGCACAAATCCAGCAGAAAGGATTGTACTGACAGCATATATTCCTTTGTATTTACTTGACCATCTGTAATAGCTCTGAGGGATTTTCAGGTAACAGTCAAAGTAAATAAATGCCAATTTAAAAGTTCTTATATTATACATTTTAAATTCTTATCACTTCACTGTATTTGAGAAGAAAACCACCAAAAACTACTTTTAAAAAATGTTTGCATGATATATACAGCAAAGTTTAACCACATTAAAAAAAAGTATGTTTTATGTAAAATTAAGGGCTTGATTTAATTTCATAGAGAAGAGAATTCACAGTTAAAGCTGAAAAAGTAGAGTTACTTTCCTGGATGATTTAACACATATGCTTTTTTAAACTTGTTATAATAATGTGAGTTAGTGTTCTTAACTGACAGCTGTTATGTCAGACTGGATTTTCAGTTTTAAAACAGTGAATTTCCTTCCTTTTGTGAGTTTCAGTGAAAATCTTATCATTACTTAAGCTTAATTTTTGGTAGTGGATAGGGTAAGCTCTACACATCTGCTTCTTAGAACTGGATGCATTAAGACATACCCTGCCATATGGATGTCCTCCCTTCTGAACCTCTGTGATTTGCAAACCTTCATCCCAATTGATCAGATTTGCATCTTCTTGGCTTAATATTTGCACTTGGAGAGTCAAATTAACCTTTTTGAACAGAGGGTCTGAAAGCCTTTGGAGGAGTATATTGTGACAATTTCCCCATATGCATATCATTTTCAGCATATCTTTCCCCAACATAAAAGATGCTGAAAAATATTAACACCTCATCCCCCAAGCCTTTCACAACATTAAAAAAATCTATTAGCACAATGAACGTCATGTAAAGAAGTTTCTATGGCCTGATTCTTTATTTTTGATGCCAATCAGAACTTTGATAGTGCAAGGGATGAAGGGACATGCTCCTAATACAGGGGTGGGCAATAATTTTTGCAGGGTCTCACTTGATGATTTTGGTATGTGGTCACTGGCTGGCTTCAGGGTCCCCAGAAGGGGCAGGGGTTTGAGCAGAAGGGGTGGGGATGGGACTAGAGAGAGACAGAAAAAGTGTGTATGAGAGACAGACTTAGTGACACAGATTGAGAATGTGTGTGTGTGTGTGTGTGTGTGTGTGTGTGTGTGTGTGTGTGTGTGACAGTGACACAGTGTGTGTGTGTGTGCGTGCGCGCGTGCGTGCGCTGATTGCTGCTGGGTAAGTCCTAGAGCCGCCTTGCTGTCTCTTTAAGACAGGGACAGCTGTTCTGCTCCATTGTCTTCTCCCTCCCCCACTCTGCAGAGATGATGTATGCAGCGTGGGGGGCGTGTGTAGTGTGAGTGAGAGAGAGGCACTCTTCTGAGTCACTTACCATTCATGCTTCAGATTGGAGCAGCTTTGTCTCCCTCTTTCCAACCCCTGCTCTGCAGAGATGGGTATGGGGCAGGGGATAACTTCAGTGATCCCCTCTCCCTCCCTTCACCCCCGCTCTGCACAATTAACAGGAGAATTCTGAGAGTAGCTCAGCTGCTGTACGGAGCAAGGAGGAGGTAGGGGTAGCTAAACACAGGCTGCCAGCTGTGAGTATGCATGCTCTGCTAATCAACTGGGCAGACCAGAGGGAAATTCTAGGCAGGCCGGATCCAGTCCCCAGGCCTGATTTTGCCCATCCCTGTCTTAACATATGTACATACATACAAAGAGAGTAACCTCCAAAGTCATGCCACCACAAAATTTCTACCTATCTTCACAAGGGCAAAATACTACTTGTTGACCTATACCAGGGGGCAGCAACTTTTGGCTCACACCCCATCAGGGTAATCTGCTGGTGGACCGCAAGACAATTTGATTATGTCGAGCATTCACAGGTACGGCCCCCTGCATCTACTATTGGCGGTGGCTCACCATTTCCAGCCAATGGAAGCTGTAGGAAGCGGCAAGTGCTGCAGAGACACGCTGGCCACCGCTTCCCACACCTCCCATTGACTGGGGAATGGCAAAACATGGCCACTGGGAGCTGCCGAGAGCCAAATCAGCAGATGCTCAATGTAAACAAACTGTCTTGTGGCTTGCCAGCAGATCACCCTCATAGACCACAAGGGTTCTCAACCCCTGACCTATATGTTTATCTCCTTGAAAACATGATTAAAGTATGCTAGGCTAAAATTACAATAAATCTGCTTCAAGAATTAATTTTGTTTGTCACTCATAACAGATTCTGAAGCTTTGCATCTTTCTCCTAATGACTTTTTGAATAATTCGCTCAACTGTTCAGTCCTTGCAGTCTGCAGGGTGATAACTACCAGAGAAATGCAGATTGCAGTGAATCACCTCAATTACAATCTTAGAGTACACAGATTTAGTAGCATGTATGAGAATTGGGCTCATTGTCTTTAATCAAACTCAGTTTGTTCACACATTGTACGAATTCATGTGTTTATACAGCAGGTGAATTATGCCACTGAATTGTGCTTATAACTATTAGTGTAGGAGTTACAGACAGATAATTTTTATGCTAAAATGTGCACTTCTAAAGGTATGAGGCACTTATTTTCTACATTAGCACCATCTAATTAGAATGTGATATTCCAGACAGTTTGGGACAGTCCTAAATTTTTTTATTTTTTTAAAGAATTTAGAAGTGTAAGCAATCAAGCTCCTACTGTCTTATAAATAGGGGGTCACACTGAAGATCATATCAGAACGTAAGCAATGGGGACACAAATAGCTGACATGTATTCTATAGTATGACCCTTAATCTACTTCTCTTGTGAAAAGAGGGAAGGAGAATAAATGTGGTCAGCAGGCTTCACAACATGAACGTGGTGCTAGGTTAAGGCAATCCAGGGCTTGATGTACATTCTGACACAGGATTTCACTCTCTGTAGGAGAGCTTCGTGCAAAAATATTAAAAATTCTATTCCCAATATTTTAAAATTCTGTGCATAATATTTTAAAATTCTACATATATTTATTTGTCAAAATAACAACAACAAAACAACATTATTTTCAATTATTTTGGTAATTTATTTCAAAATACTTGACCAAAAATATGTCCATAACAACCAAATAAAAAATTTTCCCCAGGAGGAGAGAGTTAAAGAAACCCCTATGACAACCCACTTCCTGCTTCTCTGTTATGCTTTTATTCGGAGCTTCAGTCTGGTGTGTCATGGTGTGCCAGCTGGGCCGATCTTGGGGGAAAACTCTGGCCCTCCAATCTCAGACACCTACACCCCGCCCCCTCTGAAGCCCAGCCACAGTGTGTCCCCTCCAGCCCCTATACTCACACCCCTTCCCTCCAGAGATCAGCCATGGGATACCCCAGCCCAGACATCTGCACCTCCCACCCCAGAGCCCAGACATTGGGCAACCCCAGAACCTAGATACCATCATATCCTACCACCCATAGAGCCTAGGCATCCAGAGAGAGAGAGGAACAGCCTTATGCTTCATCCTGGGTCTGTAAGAAGTTTCCAGCATGCCACCTCCAGGGGTAGCAACAAGTCAGCCTCTAGTACTTACGCCAACATCTGTTTGGGTAGATTGACTAGGCTCTCGGGCACTCTTCTCTGACTGTCCAGAGTAATAGGTCCTGCAGTTAACATCTCATCATTAAGATGAATGGGCTAGTTTATACCTCTTAGCTATTATTTTGGCCTCTCTGCAGATATGACCAGGTCTACACTACAGACTTTTGGCAGTGTAACTATCTTGGTAATCGGTATGAAAAATATGCGATCTCAGACTACGGCCAAGCCTACACTAAAAGGGAACATCAACTCAAGATGCGCAACTTCAGCTATGTTAATTACGTAGCTAGAGTCCGCGTTCCTTGTTTTGAGTTTCCCGACCATCCCCATGGCGAGAAGCCAATGGGAACAAATACTCCCATTGGCTTCCTTTACTTCTTGCAGGAACACAAGTACTAGCCACTGGCAGGGACGCCCTCTGAGTCTTAACTAGATTCATTAAATTGAACTTCAGAAGATTGATCGCGGCAGCAGCGATCACAGAATCATAGAACCACAGAGCTGGAAGAGACCTCAGAAGGTCATCAAGTCCAGCCCCCTGCTCTAGGCAGGACCAATCCCAACTAAATCAACCCAGCCAGGGCTTTGTCAAGCCGAGACTTAAACACCTCTAGGGATGGAGACTCCACTACTTCCCTAGGTAACCCATTCCAGTGCTTCACCACTCTCCTAATGAAATAATTTTTCCTAATATCCAACCTGGACCTCTCCCGCCACAACTTGAGACCATTGCTCCTTGTTCTGCCATCTGTCACTACTGAGAACAGCCTTTCTCCATCCTCTGTGGAACCTCCCTTCAGGAAGTTGAAGGCTGCTATCAAATCCCCCCTTACTCTTCGTTTCTGCAAACTGAACAGACCCAACTCCCTCAGCCTCTCCTCGTAGGTCATATGCTCCAGCCCCCTAATCATTTTGGTCGCCCTCTGCTGGACCCTCTCCAATGCGTCCACATCCTTTTTGTAGTGGGGGGTCCAGAACTGGACACAATACTCCAGATGTGGCCTCACCAGAGCCAAATAAAGGGGAATAATCACATCTCTGGATCTGCTGGCAATGCTCCTCCTAATGCCCCCTAATATGCCATTAGCCTTCTTGGCTACAAGGGCACACTGTTGACTCATATCCAGCTTCTCATCCACTGTAAACCCCAGGTCCTTTTCTGCAGAACTAATACTTAGCTAGTTCGTCCCCAGTCTGTAACAATGCTTGGGATTCTTCCTTCCCAAGTGCAGGACTCTGCACGTGTCCTTGTTGAACCTCATCAGATTTCTTGCAGCCCAATCCTCCAATTTGTCTAAGTCACTCTGGACCCTATCTCTGCCCTCAAGCGTTATCTACCTCTCCCCCTAGCTTAGTGTCATCTGCAAACTTGCTGAGGGTGCAATCCATCCCCTCATCCAAGTCATTAATAAAGATATTGAACAAAACCGGTCCTAGAACCGAACCTTGGGGCACTCCGCTAGAAACCGACCGCCATCCTGACATCGAGCCCTTGATCATTACCCGCTGGGCCCGGCCTTCTAGCTAGCTTTCTATCCATCTTCCGTCCATTTTTCCAATCCACATTCCCTTAACTGGCTGGCAAGAATATTGTGGGAGACCGTATCAAAAGCCTTGCTAAAGTCAAGGTATATCACACATCCACTGACTTTCCCATGTCCACAGAGCCAGTTACCTCATCATAGAAGCTAATCAGATTGGTCAGGCACGACTTGCCCTTTGTGAATCCATGCTGACTATTCCTGATCACTTTCCTCTCTTCCAAGTGCCTCAAAATGGATTCCTTAAGGATCCCTTCCATGATTTTTGCAGGAACCGAAGTAAGACTGACTGGCCTATAGTTCCCTGGATCATCCTTCTTCACTTTTTTGAAGATGGGCACTAGATTTGCCTTTTTCCAATCATCCAGGATCTCTCCCGATCTCCACGACTTTTCAAAGATAATGGCCAAAGGCTCCTCAATGACATTTGCCAACTCCCTCAGTACCCTCGGATGCATTAAGTCCAGACCCATGGATTGTGTACGTTTAGCTTTTCTAAATAGTTCCTAACCTGTTCTTTACCCACCAAGGGCTGTCCATCTTCATCCCATCTTGCGTCACTTAGCGCATTAGTCCGGGAGCCGACCTTGTTCGTGAATACAGAGGCAAAGAAAGCATTGAGTACTTCAGCTTTCCCCACATCATCTGTCACTAGGTTAACTCATTCATCCAGTAGGGGCCCCACACCCTTTCTGATCACCTTCTTCTTGTTAACATGCCTGTAGAAACCTTTCTTGTTATCCTTCACATCCTTTGCCAGTCGCAATTCCTATTGCACTTTCGCCTTCCTGATAACCCCCTGGCATTCTCGAGCTATACATTTAAACCTCTCCCTGGTCATTTGTCTAAGTTTCCACTTTTTGTAAGCTTCCTTTTTGTGCTTAAGTTCACCAAGGATTTCCCCTGTAAGCCAATCCGGTCTCCTACCATGTTTGCCTCTCTTGCTACGCATCGGGATGGTTTCTTTCTGTGCCTCCAATAAGGCTTCTTTAAAATACTGCCAGCTGTCCTGGACTCCTTTCCCCTTCATGTTAGCATCCCAGGGATTCTGTCCATCAGGTCTCTGAGGAGTCAAAATCTGCTTTTCTGAAGTCCAAGGTGTGTATTTTACTACTCTCTTTTCTTCCTTTGGTCAGGATCCTGAAATCTACCATCTCATGATCACTGCTTCCCAGGTTGTCACCCACCTCTACTTCCCCTATTAGTTCCTCCCTGTTTGTGAGCAGAAGGTCAAGCTGCGCACGGCCCCTGGTCAGATCCTTCAGCACTTGTACCAAGAAGTTATCCCCAACATTCTCCAAAAACTTCCTGGATTGCCTGTGTATTGCCGTATTGGTCTCCCAACAGATGTCAGGGCAATTAAAGTCCCCCATGAGAACCAGGGCCTGCAATCTGGAAGCTTCTCTCAGTTGTCTGAAGAAAGCCTCATCTACCTCATCCACCTGATTTGGTGGCCTGTAGTAGACACCAACCACAACATCACCGCTGTTTGCACCTCTAAACTTAACCCATAGATTCTCAACTGGTTTTTCTCCCTCTATATACTGGAGTTCTGAGCAATCATAGTGCTCTCTTACGTATAGTGCAACTCCTCCTCCTTTTCTCCCCTGCCTGTTCTTCCTGAACAGTCTATACCCTTCCATGACAGCGCTCCAGTCATGCGAGTCATCCCACCAAGTCTCTGTTATCCCAATTAAATCAGATTTCTTGGACTGGGCCAGTGCTTCCAGTTCTTCCTGTTTGTTGCCCAGGCTTCTCGCATTAGTGTACAAACACCTCAGATAACCAGCTGATCGTCCTATCTTCTCCATTCGAATCAGGGGTCCTCCTTTCTTGCTCGTTCCTATTTGCATTCCTTCCCAGTATCCAACTTTCCCACTCCCCTCAGGGTTTTGGTCACCGTCCCCTGATGAACCTAGTTTAAAGCCCTCCTCACTAGGTATGCAAGCCTGCCCGTGAAGATGCTCCTTCCTCTCTTGGTTAGGTGGATCCCATCTCTTCCTAACAATCCTTTTGCCCGGAACAGAGTCCCATGGTCGAAGAAACCAAAGCCCTCTCTGCGACACCACCTGCGATCTTCTGTTTAGTGAAGACATGGCCTGACATAGTGGTTCTAGCAGAAGCCCCTAGTGTAAATACAGTGACTCCAGCAAAACTGCACTTTTCACCAGTATAGCTAATTTTGCTTCTGGGAGGAGGTTTATTATATGGATACAAAGCTTATTTCTCCCAATATAACTATCTCTGCATTAGGAGACTATTGCTGATATACAGCCGCTCTCCGAGTTATGAACAAGTTACGGACCAACACTTGGTCCGTAACTCGAACTGTTCGTAACTCAGACCCCATTGAGTTACACGCGACCGCGCTGTTCATAAGCGCAGGTTGCGCTCGTAACTCGGGGACCACCTTTACGACCGCTCCTTGGGAGCTTTGGTCGTAGGTGCGAACGGTCGTAAGTCGACCGTTCGCAACTCGGGGAGCGGCTGTAATTCATCAGGAGTCCTACACCAGTAAAGCATAATGTAGACATGGCTTCAGACAGAAATTTCCTTTTAAAAATGAAAATTCAGATTCTGATGTAATCACGACGATTCCACTATCTCGTGTACTAGTTGACCCTAAGGTTGATCATGTCCCTATGCCTTGATCCAGCCCAGAATCTCTCTCATAAAAGTTAACACAACATATACTTCTCAAAAAAAGAGATTTTTGCAGATAAGCTGGAGGAAGAGAAGGCTTGATGACCTATGAGAAAAATCAGGCTCTAATTCCCCTTAATCCTGAGGCACTGGAGGGAAGAGCCAGATCTCCCACACTGTTAGAACTACAGACCTTCTGGAGCCCCATTATCCATGTTGTTGATCTGGAGTTTCTAGGAATAACCTTTGGAAAAGTTATTAATCATTAGGACTGCCCCATGCATAGCAGGGATGCCCCATGCATAGCTTGTTGGATTCTAGAAGGAACAGATGTTTGTCTCCATCAGCACAGGTATCTCTTTCCTACCACCGTGTAAATCAGAGAACCTCTCTCTCTGAAATGAGTGACATGAAGTGACCAAACAACCTAGACTTCCTGATTTCTAAAGTCAGTCACTTTCCAAACATTAGATGTTAAGACTGACAGCAGTTCTACCATACAAATCCCTACATTTTGCAGCATATCGGAGCAGAATTTTACCACAAACCAAATATCCTGCATCAAAATGAGAGTCCTAGAAAAAAAAAAAAAAATCAGGAAAATGAGAGGGATTTACTAAATTATAATCAACAGCATTGACTGTGCTATGAAACTATTTCAGCCTAAGTGCAAGGATACTTGAGAGGTACTGACCCATGACAAAACATTTCTGTGGTTATGAAATCCCCTTCATTTTGATGAGCTACTATTGTCTGCAATGCACAATCATCATGCAACTACTTCTCAATAACCATGCTGCAAACGCACTTCTTCGGCTCCATTAGACCCTTCTACCAGGACAGCCCAAAGGCCCCATTTAGTTTCTCATTCCCTTCAGCTGAAGCAGAAAAATGTCTATGAATGAAGAAAAACTAAAAACACAAACAAGTGAAGAAACTGAGCCTGTGGAACTACTGAAACAAAAATAGTTTAAAGATAAAACAACTATTTTCTCTGCTTCAGACTACTTAACTAGTTGAATTCAATGAGGGTTTTTTTGCCACTGACTACAACAGGATTAACATCAGTCCTTTCTCTTGACATGCTTTCCTCTCCACATGTAAGAAGTGCTTGTCTTCATAATAATTTGCATACTTTTGTATTGTCTTTGTTTGACTACATTGCCTACTTCATTTGTGTGTGGTCTCTCCCTTTTCAGTCCACACTGACACAAAAAATGTAAATGAAGATACACTGTACCCTGGAAAGAAGTGTTAACCTGTAGGATGAAGAGGGGTGATAAGAGAGAGGCAAGAAAGATGAAAGTAAAGATGACAAGGATAGAAAAGGAAGCAAGAGCTTACCATTTTGCCTGTGCTCCCCCTTTCATTAAACATATTTAAACTGTTATTACTGTATATGAAAATGCTCTTTGTGGCTTTGCTGCTGCGCCAGTGAACCACATCCAGGTATACCTATTAACTTAACAATAACCACATCCTAGATTAAGTTCCTGAGCTTTTCATCCGAGAACTTATTCCCTACAGACATCTGTACCTAAGAGTTTAATCAGCCTCCAATAAAAATCCCTTCAAAACAGCATTATAGGGTGAGATTTTTCAAAAGTGCTCAACATTACCCTAATTCTGCTTCCACTGACCTTTATGATAAAATCATCTTCTTGTTTAAATTAGACTGATTACTAATTTCTACTGAACCCTTTAGTGTATAATATGCCACAAAATCCACTGTAAACTGACCTCCATACTCTTTGTGGCTTGGCTGCTGAATACAGTGTCAGTGAACCACATCCAGTTCTACTATTTACTGGGTTTAGATGGGAGTTTTCAACACCTGTTCTGTTTGCTGACAAAGAAAGAGAATAAGAGGGAGGATATTTCTACTTCACTACTCTCAATTAACGGGATGGGAAGCAGCTGTGACAGAGATGGTGCTGGAATAAACCAATCCTGGATTCGAGGTATGAGTGAAATGTGGTAGCACGATGGTTCTGTTGGAAAGGGGTCCAGGCATGTGAAAGAAGACGATGGATACACAACACAGGAAAGAAAGCAATGGCTTTAAAATAAAAAGAATGCAGCACTAAAGATGGAAAGGGAAGAGGCAAACAGCAAGTGGATGTGGTCATCAATGACTTAGATGATGGCATAGAGACCATGATTATTAAATTTGCAGATGATACCAAGCTGGGAAGGATTGCAAGTGCTTTGGGGAATAGGGTCATAATTCAAAATGATCTGGATACACTGGAGAAATGGTCTGAGGTAAATAGGATGAAGTTTAATAAGGACAAATGAAAAGTACTCCACACACAATGGGAAGTGATTGTCTAGGAAGGAGTACTGCAGAAAGAGATCTGGGGTCACAGTGGACCACAAGCTAAATATGAGTCAACAGTGTAACACTGTTGCAAAAAAAGCAAACATAATTCTGGGATGCATTAACAGAAGTGTTGTGAGCAAGACACGAGAAGTCATTCTTCCACTCTACTCTCTGTGGATTAGACCTCAATTGGAGCATTGTGTCCAGTTCTAGGCACCACATTTCAAGAAAGATCTGGAAAATCTGGAGAAGGTTCAGAGTAGAGCAACAAAAATTATTAAAGCCCTAGAAAACATAAGCTATGAGGAAAGACTGAAAGAACGGGGCTTGTTTAGTTTAGAAAAGAGAAGACTGAGAGGAGACATAATAGCAGTTTTCAAGTATCTAAAAGGGTGTTACAAGGAGGAGGGAGAAAAATTGTTCTCCTTGGTCTGAGGATAGGACAAGAAGCAATGGGCTTAAATTGCAGCAAGGGAGGTTTAGGTTGGACATTAGGAAAAATGTCCTGTCAGGGTGGTTAAACACTGGAATCAATTGCCTAAGGATGTTGTGGAATCTCCATCATTGGAGATATTTAAGAGCAGGTTAGCTAGACATCTATCAGGGATGCCCTAGATGGTACTGGGTCCTGCTGTGAGGGCAGGGGACTGAACTCAATGACCTCTTGAGGTCCCTTCCAGTTCTAGTGCTCTATTATGAGAACTCTGGATGTTTGAGACAAGAGTGAAAGTATGTACAAGGCAGCAGTGTATGGAAAGGACTTGGTACCTAACGGTGAGACAGGGAGCAAATGAGAGGCATCAATACGCAAAAGCTATTTTAAAAGGCATTCATGGTGGTGAAGAGAGACAACACTTAATACTTTATCCTCAGAGCGAGGGAAGTCACTAGCCTTCAGTATCCTGGTCAGAGAAGCCTCCCTGGGAAATCCTCCTCTTCCATGGTCCTCAGATTAGCAACTGCTGGTAACAGGAGTATGTGCATTGAAAACAGTTTCCTTTCAGGAGAATAAATGTAGCTAGCTACCAAGGCAGAAGGTGTCATGGTAAGCATACCTCCAAAACATCTACTGCTGGAGGAGGATTTATGAGATGGTCACTTCAAATGGTAAATTATGAAGCTAATGTCCTAGTTGTAGAATCATGTATTTTGCAAGGACAAATGTGATAATTGAACTGGCAATGTTGATTACCCTGAAGAGAAAATAAGAAACCTCTGTAATGGCTACAGCTTCTCTTATCCAGTGCCCAGGATATATGCCGTTAATTCAAAAGCATTAATCAGAACTCTTCTCAAGTCTAGCAATGCTAGTGGGTTTTTACCACTCACAAGGAGGAATGATTGAAAGAGAAAACAAAAATGTGCATAAAGACCTCCATACCCTGTACAATAAATATGATTTTTTTCTACCAATTCTTTTTGGCTATATGTGGGGCCCTACCAATTTCACAGCTGTGAAAAGCATGTCCCCGTGAAAACTTCTTAGCTCTGACTGGGCAGGGAAGGACAGGGGCAAGAAGTGAGCATGAGGGAGGGGGTGTAGAGCTGCCCAGAGAGAGAGCAAGTATTGTTCCTCCTAAACTGGCCAGGACTAGTAGGCCCTCACAGAGGTGCTCCCAGCAGAACAGGGGAAATCAGAACCACCCCTACCTCTTGCAACCTCCTGCAGCTACAGGAAGCTCTGCTGTTGCTGCCTTCAGAATCTAGCTCTGAAGGCAGCACAGAAGTGAGAGTAGCAATACAAAGAGTCCCATACAACAGGTTTCTGACTCTCCCCCATCTCCTTTTGGATCAGGATTCCACAGTTACAATACCATGAAATTTCAGGTTTAAAGAGCTGAAAACATGAAATTTACCAATTTTCTAATTCTATGGCTGTGAAATTGGCCATGATGCACTACGAATTTGGTAGGGCCCTACATATTTGTAACAGACTGTTTAAACATTTAGGGTGTGCCTACACAGCAGGACTTACCTCAAAATAAGCTATGACAATTGTGTAGCTTATTTCGAAATTTAGAGCATCTACACTTATTTTAAACTAGAGCACTCTTCCTCCGAATTCCTTTACTCTTCCATTAGGGTACATCTACACAGCAAGACTATTTTGAAATAACTAGCATTATTTCAAAATAACTTAGTCCACGTCTACACAGCAGGCAGTTACTTTGAAATAATGTCAAAATACTGTCAAGCTGGAGGACTTCTTATTCCAATTCCTGTAACCCTCATTGTACGAGGAGTAAGGGGAGTTAGAGGAAGAGTATTCTATTTCGAAATAGGGAATGTCTACACAGCACTTATTTTGAAATGAGCTATTCCAAAATAAGCTCCGCAATTTACGTAGTTTATTACAAGTTAAGCCCTGCTGTGTAGATGCACCCTTAAAGAATAAGTGTTTATAACAGCTCAAAGACTGAATTCCTGACATTTACCTTTTATATTAGGGGTACCTGGTAATGCTTCTTGTCTTGGAAGGGTTATATTTTAAACACCTATAGGGACCTTTTTCAGCTAATTTTTTAACAGCTGATATCACAGGGATGTCTATTACTCAAATGAACAGCACTTTCTATTGATCAGTGTTCCGCTTAGCAACTCCATTTGTCAGCCTACTGGTCTCTAACCCCACCTACACTTCACAAAGCAGGGAGAGAATTAATCAGGCGATACAGTAGTTCATCTGTACACTAAGTGCAACTCAGCAATTAAAAGGTGTAATGAGCAGTGCTTCTACCACAAAAAGGCATATACTGGGTTTCTTTATATTTCCCCTATAACGGCTAGATAGGGTCAACAAACAATTAACTTTCAAAGGAACCAAAACCACACTATTAGAGTCTTTGAACTCTAGCAATGTCAGATGCCCTCCACTGCTGTTTTGTTACATGCTTCTTTTTTTCCTCATATCAAGGAATGCAGCAGAAAGAAAGCCAAGCACCCAAACAAACAACAGAAAGGCTGCCCTAATCAGCCCTGTAAAACACTTGGGGAAGTGCATAAGAAAAGCAATACTGAAACATTTAACGTTCTCTCCCATAGTACATGTCAGCATCCATGTCACGGAGACAGAAGCTTCTTTGTTCTTTCACCAACTGCAATAACAGAAATAATTAAACATCTTTCAGAGCTGAACTACATAGTCATTAGCCAATAGTCAATGATTAGAGCTGCCACTGAGCTTGAACTGCACTTTACCCAGGCTTTTCTAACTATTTCCATTCTGAAAGGCTTCCATAACCAGATTTCCCCTGAGAACAGTTTTATGATGCTATAAAGACTGTCAACCAGAGATGGGAGCTCCTTGGCACCTGAGCTGCAGACAGAACTATCAAATAACATTTAATTGCTGGATGACACTGTGTGGCTGGGCTTGAATTCTGATCTCCAAATATTATCCATGCAATTGTCTGCAGAGATAAGACTGTTATGATAGCAGCAGATAAAACCAATTAAACCCAGGAACAACGAACACCTTAAGATCTTGACTTTCACCATAAATACAGTTTAAGGATGTGTAAACAGGGAAAGGTTTGATATTATCTCTACTACATGAATATGACCCAGGACCTAGCTCCTGCTTTACATGGGTGAAGGAAGAGGGAATTCGTGTGTGCGTGAGAGTTTTAGAAAGAATGAGCATGCTACATATTCAGAGAACTACAAGAGCTGTTAATTACTTTTGAAAGAACTGCTGGATTGCAAATGCTGAGAAATACAAAACTAGTTTATTTTTACAAGCAAGATGCTATTTATGGTTTAACTGTCAAACACAGATATTTCATCATAAATACAATACATATTTTTCCTTCACCTTTTCACATCTCAGTGACTCTTCTGCCTTAAGAAATTCCACTAGTATCACTGTCTGGTGTTGTTCCTACTCTAATCTACTTCATGATAAATTTTTCAGTGCTATTGCCAAAACCCTGAGATAAGACTCCAAACTAAGTCCTGGGCTGGTTTTTTTTTTTTTCTTCCAAATGTACAGCTAAAGAATACTACAGAAATACAAAACATAAAAATGACAGTGAAAATAAATTCCTCAGAATTCTAATGGAAATTTCACCACTAAGAAGAATACAAGGAAGGAAAAGTGGAAAGAGACAGGTGGGAAGCTCCAGACTAAGTCTAACTAGTGGTCTCACAAGGCAAAATCATAACTGATAATCGGCAGCCAGACTTAAAAGTGAAAACAACAAGGAGTCCAGTGGCACTTTAAAGACTAACAAATTTATTAAGGTATTAAAGCATAAGATTTTGTGAGCCACATCTCACTTCCTCAGATGCTGAAGAGAAAAAACAAAGAAAGCCTTAAAAGTGGACACTACTGAACTAAACTGTGGACATTAAGAAATAAAAATTCAAATCAAACTGAAGACAGAAATTATGCTTTAGTTTTATTTGAACACAAAACATGCTACATGCAACTGTTTACAGAAATAGGATGCTTAAAAGCTCCACGTCACCTGAGTTAGTTAAGGAAACAAATTCTAAAATCTATCTAACAGAGGACTTTTACTCCCCTACCCATCTCTTTAGTATCAGAGCATCTGTCACATAAAAACAGACTGACAATAGCAGAGTCTGTAGTGGAATACATAGTGTCTCCAGCGCTAATTCCAACTTACCCCTTCTTTTTATGTTTCATTGCAACACTTTGAAAGCGTGATTGTCCTCTGAAAAGTGATTCTGTAAAAATGATATATGGTTCAATTTTATATTTTATTTGAATCAATTCCAGATCAAATTTGCTTAGATTAAAGGAAATGTCTTTTCTAACTGCCATCCTCGTAAACTCGACCTAGTATTTGAAAGTGAAGTTGTGTTCTGTCTTTCTTGTGTATATCAACTGGGGATGTGAAAGGTTAGGCAGGGCCTGCTGCAGATTGGGGATGTTCCAGCAGTCTGGGGCAGCCCCTGTCCTTGGCGGACCTGGGTACGTATAGTTCCCCCCTCTTCCCTCCCTCATTTAATTCGTTAACTGGTTAAACATAACCAATTAAACAGGATTTTACATCGCTAATATAATCTCACTAGTATTAAAGTATCTGCATGACAAACTCCGCCCACATTTTACACTTGTGGAACCCTTCAAACCTTTGTGAAATCGCTTCAAATTCTGCCCTTCTCTCTCTGAAAAAAGAGAAAAATTGAGGAAAGGGTCGTCAGTTTAAGTTCTAAGAAACCAATAGTGATTGAGAGAATGTTAGGTTTTTTTAGCTTTATATATAACAAAGGGGGGGCATTGTCTTTGGAATCAGATAGTATTACTCAGACGAGATCCTACTCTTAACCTCTTCAAATCTCTGCCATCTCTTCTAGCAAAGGCTTTACAAAGCCTTAGAGGAGCTGGGAATGCAAAAGTCCTTCATTCATATCATCCACTGAGCACAAAAAATGATTGACACATACATGACAAAGTGCATATTTCCTTTAAATCCCGTTATTTAATCATCTATTCTATTATTTTCTCATAAAGACTACATCTAGTTAACCTCTATACATACAGAAGGCTATCACACTCCTGTGTCATACAACAGATTTCAGAATATTTTGATATTTTCATTCCATCTTTACTCGTTCCTAAAATTTTGTTCTTCCTTATGAATCTCCTATTTAATGTAGTGATTATCCCCATCCAAATATTAGTGTATTTTCCCAGAGATCATCATGCCTTGCATTTTTTTAGTCTGTTTTGGCATTGTCTGCCAAGTGGTTTGTCTGACTTTCATAATTATGGGGCCACTATTAGATCATCAGTGTGAGGTCCCAGGAGAAAGTTTGAACACCTAATCATCCCCAAAGGATTAAAATTAAGTCTTTTTATTATAAAATATGCATATGGTGCATATTAGCGCATCACCCCTGGTACCAAGATATATATGGTGCAACATCCCTCCATTATCCAAATGCCCGCAGCATCTAAGCAGTGTGTAGTTCAGCATCTTAATGCTTTACTCTTTTTCCTCTCTTCAGAGCCCAATAAATACTTCCTTCACAGAAAGATGTGTTTGAGAAATAGAGGAAGATTGGCCATTACTATTTCCATATCAATTTCTCAGGGAAAAAAAAGTCCAATCTTTCTGTACAGTGTTTTGCTCTCTGTGAACATATTTGTTGGGATTTTTTGCACCTTTTTTATTTACTGTTCACTTTGAAGTTTCCAGGCTTTTCTCCCCTCTTATGTTCTCACTTGGTTTTGATATGGTTTGTACATTTCCTGCTATTACAATTAACAATGCACACACAGGAACAATAGCCACTGTCACAACATTCTCAGCTTCAAAGCTAGCTCCAACTTGCAAGGCATAATACACAGAGAGGACGCTAATGAAAAGGCTGAATTTAAAATCCCATTTATCCTGAAAAGGTCATGCCACATTGAGATGTCCTTGGCAGATTGCTGGGAGACACTGGGCTCTTTGAATGTTGTCGTGATCATTTTCTCGGCAAGATAACTATGCTTTACATGTCAGGATTGTTTAAGGAAGCAACATGTGCTAATTTAATTTATGTTTTTAAGGGAGCTGAACCTTTTATAGAGGAAATGCAAAAGGCTACAGCTTACATTGCAAACACAAGGGATTTCACCCTCTTTTGAAGGGCTATAGTCAGAGCATTATAGACAGCAATAACAACTTGGTCAGATTCCTGGCAGCGTATTTAATTCAGAAACACTGTCTTGCAAAACTACCACCAGATAAGAATGAATTTTAAGAAAAAAATCCGCTTGGGCTTTATAAAGATCTTGAAATTAGTTCAGACCACTTATACTCTAATTACACAAAATCATACAGAATTGGGGTAGACTTCTGAAGGCGGTGGCTACACTACTGATGTTTTGCAATTTGAAGAGATTCATGCCACAGAATAGCCTGTGAAATCTATTTTCGGACTTTATTTTCAGAAGATATGAACCACAGCTACTATTCAGTATTTCACACTAAAATGCTCATCAGCTTTCTTAGTTTCATGGACTATTTTTTTTCTAGACTACTTATTATAGGAGCACAAGGGAACTCTATGCACTGAGACAGATGACCTGTATAATACACTAAAAGAAAAAAGAAACAATGGGATTGAGGTTGTTTCAAAGAACTGAAAGTAAAAAAATCAATCTCAACCCCTTCTTAAGGCATGCACTATTATA
Organism: Rafetus swinhoei; assembly: GCA_019425775.1. Taxonomy (NCBI): domain Eukaryota; kingdom Metazoa; phylum Chordata; order Testudines; family Trionychidae; genus Rafetus; species Rafetus swinhoei. The sequence goes on from CM033427.1 coordinate 67,413,301, forward strand.
TATATTGAAATATAATACCTTTACATGTGCACATAGGTAGAATTATAACATCACATTACCAGGCAATTGATCTTTTAAATTATACCCCTTGGTTCCCAGGTGCAGTGAATATTTGAGAATAATAATTCTTTTCAAGCTGCAACTTTGCAAAAAAGCTTTTTTCTTGGGACTGGAGGATTTCCTTGCACTCTTATTGATTTGCCTTAGTTACTTGTAAATTTAAAGCAAAATTATTGTGGGTTTTAGTAAAGTGAATATTAAAAAAATAAAAGTGACAAGTAGACTATTTATCCCATCCCCTCATTCAAAAATGAAAGCCATAAAACATTCAACATCTAAGTGCCATATAGTGTCCTCCTTCTCTACACTTTCTTCTATATTTACAGTATAAATCATGTATGATTCAGGATTACACATGTAAAAGGGTTAAAACTAACGTATCACAATCAGGTCTATGTGTTAACTTTTCTTCACCCTAGTCATGTTAAATCACTAATGCTTTGTCTTTCAACTCTGCCTTCTGCTCTCTTCATTCAGAAAGTAATGGGCTCCTCTATCCCTTCTCACAATCTCAGCCCTGCCAGTGCAAAAACCTTCTCTTTTGCAGCTCTTGCCATATCTAAACCTCCTGTATTTTTCTGTAACTCTATCTACAGGTACCTCCTCCTCTGTCTTTGGAACACCTAACATTTCACTAGTGCCTTCCCTCTGGTACATGCAAAATGCAGCTGCTCAAGTCATCCTCCTCTTCTGTAATTCAACCATGTCAACATATCCCTTTAACTCCATTTTCTACCACATTAAATAAAGATTTCTTGTCTTCACCTTCAAGGTTATTTCTATTTCTACACATCCTTATATCTACTTAAATGCCCTTCTCTCTTATTGCATCATGCCCCCTTGCCCTGTCCTCAGCTCTACTATAACAGCAGCTCATAAAATGGTCTTTATGCTTTCCTGCCCATCTCCCTCCATGCAACACCCTTTCTGAATTAGTCTTTGAGATCATTACCCACTCCTCCTTCACAACCTTCTTCAAGGCCTCCTTATACAAGACATCTACAAGAAATTACCCAATTAGTGGTGGCTAAATAACCTGTAATGTGTTTATTCTCTCTCCCTTCACCAATTCTGCAACCATATACAAATTGTGAGTATGGGGGTCTTCTGTCTACTCATGTGCCTGGAACATTTTGGGAGCTGCAGCAAATCAAATCATAATTAAGAAAAGTGCATCCTGGGATACAGCCTTTAGAAAGTTTAAAGATTAAACATGTATTTAAACAGATGAAAGTTGTATTGTAAATGTATTTTGAGAGAGAGAAATTTCGTATCTGCATTTTTCTATCTTCCTGGCGCCCTTCCTGTTTTGGAGAAGATTTATTCTAGCTCAGCTTTTATTTTATGTCTTGCAAGTCCTTGTGGGAATGCAATGAGAAAACAGTGACAAAGGGCTCAAGGAAATAAGAAAAAATACCCTGACAGAAAAGAGCACTGACACTGGTGAAGAGAGAGGTATATAAAACATTCTTTTTAATCTGGTTTTACAGGCACAGTGAAAGCCTGCTCTGCAGAGGACAAGAAGTCTCCATGTCAAAGAGGAGGGAAAGAAGGTGGTGCAGATTCCAAGAGCTGGTCCAATAAAAATGGGAATGATGAACTCTGGTATCTATGAGAAACACTGAAAGCTGAACTCATTGTGCATCATCTACCACTAAGGGAGAGACAAAGGGCATGCTTCTCCCAGCAAACAGCCTTAATGAAGTGTTCTGTCAAGGAGAAGACTCCAAACGCAGCATTCTCCTGGTTACAGACATTTAATAAAAGAACATCTGACATTTTAACACAACAAAGATTCAGAGACTTTGGGTGGTGTCTTGATAAACTTCCTGCATTTCTCAATCAGTATGTAATTAATGTTTCTTTTGATCCACTTCATAATAAATATGGTTTTATTTTAAACAAACTATTTTCAGTCACAAGGATTATTTTTTATTTGAAATACACAGTGCTTGATAAAATGTGTTAGCAAAAAAGAATTTCACAACAGATGAGCCATATTCAAAACTTGCCCACCATCTTGTAAACACGGCTGCTTAAAGCTTTACTCTTTTGAAGAATCCCATTGACTTCAATGAAATACCTTACACAAATAAAAGTAATGCATGTGCAGACATTTACAGGATTGAGGTTTTAGTTTAAGCAGCCACAAGTCATAAAACTGGCGGACAGATACTAGTTTCCATAAAAGTACCACACTGTTTGCCACAAGCCAACACAATGCAGCTAGCAGTCTCTGCTCAGGAAATGCCCAGGACTAAAAATCAGTACTAGAATGTACTGGCAGAGGTGTCTCACACAGGTGTTCTCAGTCTGCAACTTGCCTGAGTATTAAAGTACTTACACATTTAAAAATAGAGTCAAGAGAAAAAGATCATCCTCACAGTTAGAAATGATTTTAATAGTAGTGTCAGCAACTTCAAAATTTATTTTAAGCTAACATTTGAATTTCAGTGCTCATTTTTTTTTTTTGTTTAAAAATATACTTTCCTCCCTCACATAAACTATGGGAGGGAGAGCTTAAAAGCAGTTACATAAAAGATTTTATTTGGAAGATTTCAAAAAAAAACCTTCAGATTAACCAAATTCTACTGAGGTTTTTTTCACCCATTCTTTTAAACTTAGGGCCCCATGATAATGCTCCTGTGTCCAATGCAGGTAAACTAGTACTGAAAGTGACTACAAAGTGCCTATTAGTGAAATGGTGGCATAATGCTCAAATGTGGCATAATGCTCAAATAACTACAGCAACAAGAGCTACAGAATTCACATGCGTCAAAATTCAAGCAATCATACCACAGGTTGAACCTTTATAATCTGGGCCTCCCTCGTCTGGCAAAATCCATGGTTCAGCATCCATGGCTGCTTCGGGGCTGGAGCACATGGGAAAAAGTCTGGCTCTGTGCTCGGCAACTCTTCTCCTGCCTTTCCAGAGCTTCTGTAGTGCTGCAAATAGCTGGTTTGCAGCCTTCGAACTTAGGGAGGGAGAAATGGAGGGAAAAAGAGGAGGGACGGGAGGATTGCTCAGGGGAAAGAGGTGGGGTGGCTCTTGCCCGCCTCTTCTCCTGAGTACTCTACTGTTCCAGCTCCATGAATGTTGGGCCCTCTGCTGCTGGCAGAGGGGAGCCCTGCAGCTGGCAGTAGTAGCAGAAGGGCCAGCATTAACTTCTCCTGGTCTGGCACATTCCTTGATTCGGAACCAGTGAGGTCCCAAGGGTGCTGGACCAGAGAGGTTCAACCTGCACCAGACGTGGGTTCCAAATATCACAGAAATTACCATTAAAAATGAATATACTATGCTAACTAATGCTATCCTAAACTGTGTTAAGAAGCAAAGTGATGAAAAATGCCACAAGTGAAGTCAAAGCATTCAGGTCCTCCTGAGTGATACACAACTTTCAGGGCAGTGAAACTAGCCTCTATGCTGGGAAGAAGGGAGGGTAAAAACAATGAGAGAGACCATGGGATCTTTTATGCATCTGTGATGTGGGATTTTCTCTGTACATCTCTATGTATCTGTGGAGATTTTCTGAAAACATCCATTGCTTACTACTACAGTTCTGGTACTGGTGCAGTGGTGAGATCGAACAGCATGATGCAGAGCAAATTGTGCTCTTCTTACCCTATATCTTTCAGCAGAAGCTTTTTATATTACTGGTGGCGCTATTATTGGTTGCCCAACACTTCCCACCATACAACCCTGTGGTTGATTTATTACTTTGCCAAACTCTAATCCCATAGGCTGAAATTTTCCATGCTATGGTCTAGCTCGGATGAATTTTTCTGGGAAATTGCAGCCAGAGTCTCAGCAAAAATGGAGCAAGCAGAAGCTTGAAATTGCCAGTATGTACCTTTGCATCTGAGACACGCCTTTTACCATCCCTATGAAAACACTGGTCTACAATTTTTTAGAAGTCGTCTGCTTCAGAGATAAAATGTGCTATTTATTATGTATTTTGATGTGCTGAATTCAAATATGACAATTAAAACAACTGATCGGCTACTGTTTCCAAGATATTTAAGTTTTTACATTTTACGTCTATGTATATTGTGTAGATAGTAGAGTTTTAATCATAAATTGTAAACCTAGGTCTTTTCATGTGTTTATGGTTGCTTTACATGATAATATTTCACCTGTCCTGTTTATGTAACACTTTAAAAATCAGCAAAAGGGTTATATAAATAAAATTTATTATGAAACAAAAAGGCAAAAAACTATTATGGACATAGTTTAGTCCTATTCAGTGTCTGCTCAGCGCTTCTTGGCTTGTCTCTTGTATTCATTAAATGGAGCATCTCTTGTCACTGTCCAGCAATAGTCTGCAAGCATTGATGGGCTCCATTTGCCCTGATAGCATTTCTCCATTGTTGCAATGTCCCGGTGAACTCGCTCGCCGTGCTCATCGCTCACTGCTCCGCAATTCAGTGGAAAAAAATCTAGATGAGAGTGCAAAAAATGTATCTTTAGTGACATGTTGCAACCAAGGCTTTTGTATGCCTTGAGGAGGTTTTCCACCAACAACCTGTAGTTGTCTGCCTTCTTGTTTCCGAGAAAATTTATTGCCACTAACTGGAAGGCTTTCCATGCCGTCTTTTCCTTGCCACGCAGCGCATGGTCAAATGCATCATCTCAAAGAAGTTCACGAATCTGAGGACCAACAAAGACACCTTCCTTTATCTTAGCTTCACTTAAGCTTGGAAATTTTCCACGGAGGTACTTGAAAGCTGCTTGCATTTTGTCCATGGCCTTGACAAAGTTCTTCATCAGACCCAGCTTGATGTGTAAGGGTGGTAACAACATCTTCCTTGATTCAACAAGTGGTGGATGCTGAACACTTTTCCTCTCAGGTTCCAATGACTGTCGGAGTGGCCAATCTCTCTTGATGTAGTGGGAATCTCTTGCACGACTATCCCATTCGCAGAGAAAACAGCAGTACTTTGTGTATCCAGTCTGCAGACCAAGCAAGAGAGCAACAACCTTCAAATCGCCACAAAGCTGCCACTACTGTTGGTCATAATTTATGCACCTCAAAAGTTGTTTCATGTTGTCATAGGTTTCCTTCATATGGACTGCATGACCAACTGGAATTGACGGCAAAACATTGCCATTATGCAGCAAAACAGCTTTAAGACTCGTCTTCTATGAATCAATGAACAGTCTCCACTCATCTGGATCGTGAACGATGTCGAGAGCTGCCATCACACCATCGATGTTGTTGCAGGCTACAAGATCACCTTCCATGAAGAAGAATGGGACAAGATCCTTTTGACGGTCACGGAACATGGAAACCCTAACATCGCCTGCCAGGAGATTCCACTGCTGTAGTCTGGAGCCCAACAGCTCTGCCTTACTCTTGGGTAGTTCCAAATCCCTGACAAGGTCATTCAGTTCACCTTGTGTTATGAGGTGTGGTTCAGAGGAGGAGGATGGGAGAAAATGTGGGTCCTGTGACATTGATGGTTCAGGACCAGAAGTTTCATCCTCTTCCTCTTCCTCGTCCGACTCGAGTGAGAATGATTCTGGTGCGTCAGGAACCGGCAGTCCTTCTCCGTGGGGTACTGGGCGTATAGCTGATGGAATGTTTGGATAATGCACAGTCCACTTTTTCTTCTTTGACACACCTTTTCCAACTGGAGGCACCATGCAGAAGTAACAATTGCTGGTATGATCTGTTGGCTCTCTCCAAATCATTGGCACTGCAAAAGGCATAGATTTCCTTTTCCTGTTCAACCACTGGCGAAAATTTGTTGCACAAGTGTTGCAGCATATGTGTGGGGCCCACCTCTTGTCCTGATCTCCAATTTTGCAGCCAAAATAAAGGTGATAGGCTTTCTTAACCATAGTGGTTATACTGCGCTTTTGTAATGCAAAAGTCACTTCACCACAAACATAGCAGAAGTTATCTGCACTGTTCACACTAGTACGAAAACTTGTGAAAACTTCCACACAGTGTGCAGCGGCGGTCAAAAAGGCAAATAGGATGCTAGGTATTATTAAGAAAGGGATAGAAAATAAGACCCAGAATATCTTACTGCCCCTGTATAAAACTATGGTACGCCCACATCTTGAATACTGTGTACAGATGTGGTCTCCTCACCTCAAAAAGATATTTTGGCCTTGGAAAGGGTTCAGAAAGGGCAACTAAAATGATTAGGGGTTTGGAACAGGTCCCATATGAGGAGAGGTTAAAGCGACTGGGACTTTTCAGTTTAGAAAAGAGGAGACTGAGGGGATATGATAGAGGTGTATAAAATCATGAGTGGTGTGGAGAGGGCCAATAAAGAAAAGTTATTTATTAGTTCCTAAATAGAAGAACTAGAGGACACCAAATGAAATTAATGGGTAGCAGGTTTAAAACTAATAAAGAAAGTTCTTCTTCACACAGCGTGTAGTCAGCCTGTGGAACTCCTTGCCAGAGGAGGCTGTGAAGGCTAGGAATATAACAGAGTTTAAAGAGAAGCTAGATAATTTCATGGAGGTTAGGTCCATAAAAGTCTATTAGCCAGGGATAAAATGGTGTCCTTGGCCTCTGTTTGTCAGAGGCTGGAGAGGATGGCTGGAGACAAATCGCTTGATCATTGTCTTCGGTCCACCCCCTCTGGGGCACCTGGTGCTGGCCACTGTCGGCAGACAGGATACTGGGCTAGATGGACCTTTGGTCTGACCCGGTATGGCCGTTCTTATGTTCTTATGAGGCATCTCTGCTCACTTTGGCTAAACAGAAATGTGTCCCTTTGCAAAATCAAACACTGACAAATAAGAGAGCACGACACTGTATGATTTCTAGAGCTGATATAGGGCAATTTGTTCAGCACAGTGATGTAAGCTTCATTATGATTGCATCATCCATGACTTCTAGGAATAACATGATGCAATTCATGGATTGGAAGGAACCTTGAAAGGTCATCAAGTCCAGTCCCCCGCACTCATGGCAGGACCAACTACCATGTAAACCAGCAGTGGGCAATAATCAGCTTGCAAGCAGGATGTGGTTCGCCAGGGGTTAGCCACTGACCGGCCACCCCTGCTTTATTTACCTGTGCCTCTGCAGATATGACCGCCTGAAGCTCCTCCTGGCCAATGGAAGCTGTGGGAAGTGGCACGGACCAGGACCATGCTTCCTGCAGCTCCCATTGTCTGGGAACAGCGATATGCAACCAGTCAGAGCTTCAAGCAACCTACCTACGGAGGCACAGGTAAATAAAGTGGTGGTGGCCTGCCAGGGGCTAACCCTGGCAAACCACCTCTGGCTCATTATCCACCCCTGTTGTAGACCACCCCTAACTGGTGTTTGTCTAACCTGCTCTTAAATATCTCCAATGATGGAGATTCCACAACCTCTCGATGCAATTTATACCAGTGTTTAACCACCTGTCAGTTCGGAAGTTTTCCCTAATGTCCAATCTAAGGGCATGTCTACACTACATCCCTCTTTCAAAAGAGGGATGTAAATTAGACTGATTGTAATTGCAAATGAAGCCGGGATTTGAATTTCCCATGCTTCATTTGCATAATGGCAGCCACGTGTTCTTTCGAAAAAGGACTCTTTGAAAGTGAAACCGCTGTCTAGACGCAGTTCTTTTGGGAAAAAAACCTTTTTCGAAAGATCCTGTACTCCTCAAAAAGCGAGAAGTACAGGATCTTTCAAAAAAGAGGGTTTTTTTTCCCCGAAAGAACCGCGTAGTTGAAGCCAGTAGTCAAGAGTTTCAGGGCTCAGGAGGCTCAAGAATTGGAGACAGGGCTGGAGCAAGGTGAGAGCAGGGCAAGGGCAGGGCTCATTTTTTGAGGAGTACAGAATCTTTCGAAAAAGGGTGGGTTTTTTTTTTTTTTTTTTTTTTTGAAAGAACCGCGTCTAGACGGCGGTTTCACTTTCGAAAAGCCCTTTTTCGGAAGAACGCATGGCCGCCATTATACAAATGAAGCATGGAAAATTCAAATCCCGGCTTCATTTGCAGTTTCAATATGTCTAATTTACAGGGCTCACCGAACTGTGGCAAGCCCCGCTTGCCAGCCGTGCTGTCCGGCGATCTGCGCATGCGCAGATCGCCCAAACCCGGCTCTTCCGGGTTGCAATCTGCTCGCCACGGGTGAGTAGATTGCATTATTTGTCGAGCCCTGCTAATTTATATCCCTCTTTCGAAAGAGGGGATGCAGTATAGAATGCCCTAAACCTCCCTTGCTACACTCTGTTCTCTGATACACCGATTTTCCCAGCCTGCTCCCATTTTTAAAACTCTACTCTAAATACAGAACTATTAATGTCCTCATAGGCTTTTCTATGCCTTTCATCACAATAACCATGTGTGGTGAGACGGTGGCATGAAGTCCATTTGGCAGATGGAGAACTGAGGCAGAAAGAAATTAAGGTCATAAACAGCGAAAGGCAACTTAGGCTAGCTAGTGGGCCACAACATTGTCGTAACCAAGACAGTCTCCTGGAACAGCCTAGAGATCCAGGTTGCAATAGGACAGCACCTATAAGAAATTTTAAGTTACAGTAGAATCTTGATTATCCGACCTAAATGGGACCGAAGGATGGTCGGATAATCGAAATGTCGGATAATCTGGAAAATACCTTGCGGGGTCCAAGGTATTTTCCCCATCAGCTGCCGCTCTGCAGACGCCGGCTGCTTCATGGGGAGCCGCGCTGCCCCCGACCTCCTTGATCTCCCCAGCCAGTCGCGCTGCCCCGACCTCCCCTATCTCCCGGCTAGTGTGGCCGGGGAGATAGGAGGTCGGCAGACGACTGGCAGGAGGTCGGGGCAGAGCGACTGGCAGGAAGAGATCGGGGGCAGCGCGACTGGCCAGGGGAGATCGGGGGCAGCGCGACTGGCCAGGGGAGATCGGGGGCAGCGCGACTGGCCAGGGGAGATCGGGGAGGTCGGGGGCAGCATGACTGGCTGGGAGACATAGGGGAGGTCGGGGGCAGCGTGACTGGCTGGGAGACATAGGGGAGGTCGGGGGTAGCACGGCTGGCCGGAGGGGATGGGGGAGATCGGGGAGCCCCGCTACCTTCAGGGGGCAGGGACGAATGGGCTCCAGCATCCTGCCGCATGGCCCTGCTCCCTCCTCCCTCTTCTCTCACTGCCTTTGTCTCCGCACTGCCCGGCGCCTTCCCTTCCACGCTCCGCTCTGCCGGTTCCGCCGCCCGCACAATTGCCTTGGGCTGCCACAGGCAGGTCGGATAACACGGAATGTCGGATAAAGGAAGGTCGGATAATCGAGACTCTACTGTACTTTCAACGCTGATTGGCAGGGTCTGCCAATGGAACCAGAGCAGCACTTTGATTAGCTGCAGAGGGAGTGCACAGGTCTCAAAGTCAATGTTGTGTGGAATCGACATGTACCTCTCTTCAGATGTCCTTGCTTCATGTGTGTGTCACATTAGTAATAATCGGGAGAAAAACACAGACATGTGGATGGAAACTAGCAGAAACTGACAACCCTGCATGTGGGCAACAGTAAACAAAATGTCTCGTGGGCCACGCAGAGAATCCTGGTGTGCTACATTTAGCCCACGGGGCAAAGATTGCCCACCACTGACCTAGAACCTAATTTTTCAGTGTATTCTGGGTAATGTAGCATTTTACATGTTCAAAGCACAGTACTCATTGCCTTCAGTATGCATTCATCACACTTGGCAAATCGGACTCCAGAATCTCAAGTCAGGAACCTAGAAAATGAGGAATGCACAACTAGTGGCCATCTGGGAAAAGTGTTAAGTGAATTGCCCAGCATCACAGAGGAATACTCCAACTTCTCCAGCACACCATTCCCTTTACAACTTCTGCAACATGTGCATCAGAGATCCTCCATATATTATCTTCCATATGGTTGAGTCACATGAATTTGCATACTGCAGAAAAGTCACACAATATTTTTTTTTCATTTTTTTCATTTTAGCTGAATAAGTAAATACTTGATATTTGGAAGTGGAAGAAGGGAGAGAAGGGGGAAACTGTGATACTACCCTTCATCACAACAGCTGTGCTCCTCTGAGACAATGCAGATTACAAAATCCTGGACAAAACACATGAGAACTGGAGACAAAGCAGTTGTCCATTTCTAACCATGGAACAGCGGTGGGTTAGGCAAATTAAGAGTTTCACTTTCTATGGAAAATGCTGCAAAACCCACCTCATTGAAAAGACCTTCCCACCCTAAGAATGATCCTCACTTCTATCCAATGATACCCCACCAAATACTCTTTCAAAAGTAAAGTAATACAATCTAATAATAAATAATAAAAAAAACTCTATCCCAAGCAGCATTTTTTACTATAAAAAGTAAAAACTCTGTTAAATCCATCAGGAACTTTGCTACTACCACTGATTTTACAGGAAAGGCACTCAGCTACTATAATGATGAGCTGCAGTATAAAATCCTAAAGTAGATAAGGCTGATAAAAGAAAAAAAAAATCAGATAGTGAAATTCTAACCAAGTTATACTGATTAACAAAAGGCAAAACCAGTGACAACAACAATCAGCATTCATACAGCACTTCACATTTGTAAACTATTTAAAAATTATCTAATTAATCCTCAGAACTCCAACCCCACTTGTGAATTATATAACCTGCATTTTACCAAACACAAAACTAGGGCAGAGAGATTAACGTTAAGATTTTCAAAAGTATCTCATTAGCCTGCTGTGCTAAAGAAAATCAGCAGGCATTATCAATGTTCCCCACCTCAGAAAACCAGGTTCCAGGGGGTTCAAAGTTGGGCATTCAGAAATGGAAGCATTCAATAAATCAGAGACCGATTTTTATAATCTGACTCGCCAAGGCCATATAATGAGTCAGCAGTAGAGCTGGGCCTAGGATCCATTTAAAATAGAACACCTCACTCTTTACATTTAACACCGTTATAGTTAGGAAAAGGCAGCCCACTGTTAAAGAAAGCTTTAGATTGTCATTTAATAAAAAACAAAGGAAGGTGAGATTATAGAAGAGCATTAACTAGTGTTCAATTAGCACATTTCAGCCAAAGCAGATGAAATCTGGTATTTGCTGGATAAGAAAACAAGGAAAATGAAGAACCATAGTGCTTGTATTTTTACAAGAGGCCTTTTTATCTCCTACAGGAGAAGCACACTAAGCAGTTCACAGCCCCTGAAACCTAGTGTCCACGGCAACCCTGAGCACCTGACAACCAGTCAGAACAAGGATGAGCTTTTCCTTTCGACTTCTGTAGGTACCAAATCACATCAACCCTCACTGACTGCGAACAAGTTTGCTCCTGAGAGACAGGCTCTCTCTTGTGTATACTTGCAAAGCTCTAGGTTTTGAAGTACACGAGAGCAGCAAATATTGGATTTTTAAACGTTATCAAAATTGGTCAGTAGAACAAAACAGGGTGAAAAATCCTTTTGAGAAAACAAAACCTGCAGCCTACAACTTTTGCTGAAATTTACACCCATTTTCCAGTACCTAATATTTACAATCTTCTTCTTTAATTAGCGGAATCTTATTGTTGAATCTCTCTGGTCTGGGGCTCTCTGGTCCAACAACATCCGTGGTTTGGCAGGACCACGGGTGTTGCTGGACCAGAAAGCCCCAGCGACAGAAGATGCCAATGGCAGGGAGCAAGCCAGTCCAGTAGTCAGCAGCCCGTGGGGCTGTTGGACAGGAACAGTGAGCCCCACCGGGGGCAAGGAGCCTGGCCAGCAGCTGGGAGTGAAGCCAGTCCTGCAGGCTAGCAGCCTGAAACAGGGATCCCAGCTGTTGGGCCAGGAGTGCAGCCAGTCTAGTGGGCTGGTATCCTGTGGGGCCGGCATCTGGGGGCCAGCATCCCGGGGAAGGCAGTGAAGTCCGGTGACTGGGGCCAGTGGCCAGAAGGGGAATCCAGCTGGGAGAGCCTGGAGGCCTGACTTCCCCTGGTGTCTTTGATAACTCCCTTGTTTGGGACTGGTCAGGTCCCAAGGGTGCTGGACCAGGCAGGTCCAACCTGTAGTTAAATTTCCACAGTTCCATCTCTGCAACAGTGAGCTTTTAAAAGTACTGATGACTAGAATAACTGACAGCATGCAGTGGCTATGGGCTGAATGACAGCTTTGAAGTATATATTCTTCTGTGCCTTCTAAAAGCCCTACCTCAATCCCCACTAAATGGGAAAATAAACGATACACGTTGTACCTCTCCCTTTCCTTAATGCATCAAATCCACATCTTTCACAAACATTACCTGCCTGTCAAGATATCAAGTCTTGGCAAACAAAATACTAAGTTGATTTTGTGATCTCGGCTGCCAGCCATATGTACTTAATTCATCAGCTACATTTTAAAAAGGCTTTGTATGTATATGATCTTAAGCATAAGATAAGAGTACGCTAACTCTTTTGCTTAATTAAAAAACATTATGAAATAATATACCCTATAGAAAAAGTTCCATTCAAAAGCTATAAAGTTGTGTTCAGAACCTGCTTGCTAATGGGAAAAAAATAAAAACCTACAGCTTCAAGTAGGCATCTTGATTACATCAAATGTTTATATATCCTCATATTTGTACAGCTCTTACCACGACAGGCTAGCCAGCAGGACTCAGACCTTTGTTGCTACTGCAATGCAAGGGGGAAAAAATAAATCCCATCCCCAAATCCCATGAGGGAAATTTATCCTTGTTTCCCATCTCTAAACCATAAAGAATTTCTGTTTTCATACCTTCCCATTTACCGAAGAAGGGCAGGTATTTATTCTTAGTGATTCTTGTAGAGCACTGAATCATTCCAGAGACTGCTGTTAATTACTTATGGCTGGGGTCAGGAACCTGTGGTTTGAAAGCCACATGTAGCTCTTCAGCAGCATGTGTTTGGCTCTTCAAACCTCTGGCATCAGACCACAATTTTCAACAGTACACAAGTCGCAAAGGAACTTTTTTTTTTTTTTGGCAAGACCAACCTTTGAGGGCTGTATAATGAACCCAGTTCTAGCAGTCTTTTTTACACGAGCTAAAAGCAAATCAAACTTTTTAAAAAAGTCAGTCAGTTTTGTCAAACAACATGCTTTCTCTCACCTTCCCTCGAAAGGTGATTTATATGGAAGACAGACAACAACAATTAAAATAACTCATCATGGGAACAGTTGATAACACAAAAAGTAATACTTGTGATTTGTTTTTAAATGACATGTGGCACTAAATGCTGCCTCTCTGACAGCACTGAAGAGTAGTTTGCAGCAAAGTGATTTCACTATGGGTGCAGTCTTTGTCTGCCTTGTCCTTCTCATTCACTGTACTGAAGTGCCTGTCTCCAAACAAAACAAAAAAAGCATTCTCTTCTTCCTCTCCTTACAACTTAGAGGAGAACTAATGGAAAATAGCTTATGAAAAAGGGGAAAAAATAGGAAGGTAGTACAATTTGTAAGAGCCACCCTCCCAACACTGGTGCTGCTGTTCTGTTCATCCTCACTGATCAATTTGGTTGTCTTCAGCACATCTGCTCATGAGCTGACAAATGATAAATTCCATCTCTGAACCCGTGAGCAGAAAAACAGCAGGCTGATAAACAGCTAAGAGAGGAAAATATATGCACCTTTCATAAGCAAGACAAATCACTCATTCTTACCGAATGCTTCCAACAGGAACACTAATTCTGTATTTATTTGCAAAGCATATGTGCTGTGTCCAAAGCAGTGCATTAAAAAAGATCTCAGGCAGCCAATTGCTTTGATTACATTTATTCTTCCCTGAGCTACAAAGGCTCAGAGTTACTACTCTGAAATAAGAAACCGTGCCGACAGAAAACAGTTTATTAATGGTTTCTTGGGGTTTGGGCCATTATTGTTTAGAACAAATCTCTCTGAGAAACAAGGAAGGAAAGGAATCTTTCCACAAAATACTGAGGTCAGACAACAGAAGCTTTCATGTGCTTTCCTTTCAACACCAAAATTATTTTTATTAATAACTCTGAGAACATACTGTGGGATTCTTTTTGTTATAGATCCGGCCATGTGACTTTTCTGACACCAGGGAACACTGGGTAAGCTATAATGTTCTACCAGGCCAATGAATGGTCTCTTTTAAAGCTAGTATGGTGATGAATTGTTATTTGCCAAGGCCTAAGCAAGCGCAGAGCACACTAAATGTATTCTTCCTTCTGTGCTCTCTGGAATGATGGATCGAAGAATGAGACAAGAAAGAAGACAGAGACAAGCCCAAGCTGACAACCAAGCAGCTCCAAGTAGTACTGTTTTAATCAAGGTTGTTTGTTTGTTTGTTTTCTATAATTACTGCAAACTCATTCCCTTATTGTAACCATAGTCCATGGATATAATGCACTATGTTGCCCTATAGTGAAAACTGCAATATAATAAAACTGCAATATAATAAAACTAACACAGTTGTCCCCAGGACTCCAGGGGAAAGATTTTTTTCAGAATGTAAAGATATGTCTACACTACAGGGAAGATTTGAAAGACGCCCCCCCCCCCTTGTCGAAAAGCCACGTAAACCTTATTTTTTGAGGAAAAATGGCTTTTCGACAATGGGGGGGTCACCGAAAAAGCCGCATCTAAACTACTTTCACTTTCAAAAGCTCTGCTTTCGAAAGTGAGATTGGAAAAAGATATGCAAATTCCCACAGAATTTGGATATCCTCTTTCGAATCTTCCCCTGTAGTCTAGACGAGCCCACAGTGTCATATAATTTTGGACATATGAGATGCACACCTCATCATGACCCCAGTGCTGAGACAGAATGATACCAGAGCACACCTCAAATGCACTTAGTCTATTAAGACAAAGTAATTTCTGCCTTTTTGAACAGCTGAACTATCTGTGTACTAGCACTGAATTCTTAAACTCCATATATTCCACATTTTTGTTAAAAAAGCCAGGCAATAAGCAACAATTTACATTCACATAAACCTGTTTGTGTTACAAGAACTAGTTAATTGTTCCCTAGGACAGAGGTTTTCAAACTGTAGTCCATGGACCACCAGTCAGGGCTATCCCTATGGAGAGTGCATGGTCTAAGGCAACCTCTGCCCCTCCCTCATCCCCAGGCTCCGCCCCCACCCCACCCCTACTGATATTAAAATATGAGTTGTGTGCTTTTATTTGTAGAATAAAAAAGTGTTAATTGCTTTTAAGGGTTTTTTTTTTAATATATATATATAGCTCATTTATCCAAAGCACTTTACAATAGTTAGCTAATGGTACAAACAACATTTGAAAAGATCAATAAGTGGTCTGCCAAGACCCTTAGCAATTTTCAAGTAGTCTGTGAAAAAAAAAGCTTGGCCTTGGAGATTCATTCCATTGTCCATTAACACTGTGCACCATTATAATGCAGCTGGGATTGGGACCACTGAGGCAGAAATACCTTTAGCAGCCCATGATTGAAGACAGGAATGTAGTATAGCACCACTATTTAGCACCATCTAGAGGCTTGTTAGTGTAGCAATATATTAAGGAAGGCTGCCAGCTCGCTTTGAGAAGAAGGGCCACTCCTCTGGCCCACTTACTAGCCTAGGTTGCCCCTCACTGATCTAAGTCCCTTTGTGGACCCAGGCCTTAGGACACGTGCACACTACATGGAAGACTGACACGGTACACATGTGCTACAATGCAGCTGCTGCACAGATGACATCCAAAAAGATGGAGTGAAGTAAGTTCCTGCTTCCTGACTACATATGCTAAGTCAAGGGGGTAGGATCAATTTAGCCCCTCTCAGGTTAGGGCATAGTAAACTTCTGCTACAATTCAAAGTTCCCTCCACCTTATATTCTCTCCAACAAGTACTCATGCAGCCTGGGTCTGAGGGAGAACATACTGCAAGTTCTGCATTGTCAAACAGGATAAAAAGAGAAAATGAATTTCCTTATACAATTTAGGCACTATCATTTCAATACAGTATAGGAATGATCTTCAGGGCATGCTGCAAGCCCCATCTCTACTGCCAAACTTTTCCAAGGGAGATGGCTGATATTGATTGAGATTTTAGAGCTGGCTATTGGGAAAGTCCTTTGTTGGCACTGAGCTAGTTTTCAAATATTTTTCATTACTGATTAAGCTTTGTATATGCACTGAGAATTATTAGCACATTTTAAAAGTCTAAACACATGTAGATAACATTCTTAGGCATATAAGACTCGTTCCCAATAAGAGGAAAAATATACTGTACAGAAACACAGTTAACAAGGAACTGGATGACTCAAAGATAGAAGTCTTTCACCTCCAGATACATCTAAATGCAAACCAAATAGTTACTTAGTAACCAAACAGAATTAACCTCCAAATACTCTCTTGTGGTTAACACATCATGTGATGAGTTTACAAGTGGCTGACTGCCCTACAAAGAAAAGGGGGACATGGCTATATTTCTCTTCAACCCTCCGTGATGGAAAGAGACTTCTTAGTATCTGAACATAAACTATATTTCCTTGCATGATCATATGAATTCTCTTCAAAAATTTCCCCTAAGACATGCAAATTCCTCAAAGTCTAGGAATTATGGGGGGGATAATATACTAAGCAAGCTGATTAAAAATTCCTGTGATGATCTACAGAATAACACCCACCCAACTCCACCTCCCTGGTTTAAAATCCTCAAAAGTAGGTCAATTTGGAGGGTTTTTTCATACATGCATTTATAGGATTTTTTAACAAAAGAGCCGATTCTCCCAATTATGCTATTTATTATGTGTATGGAACAAAAAAAAAATTAAATTATTTTGCTGCAATTCTGGACTGATCCTTGCCATTTTTGGTTAGTACATTTCAGCATGGCATGACAGATTTAAACTTCTGCAGCTCTGCACCACACAGGTGGCTAAAGGCATTACATATTCTGTTAACCATGAGGAACAAGGGCAAAAATGTTTTCACTTTACAGCCTTATACTGCTTGAGGGGGCAATAAGCAGTCTGTACTTTGATTCTGAACATCAGGTAACCTTGTGAATAGAATTATGCTTAGCCCACTCTGCAACTTTTCCACGCACACCGAATTCCCATTGTCTTGTCAAAGAAAGTTATGTACAAAGAACACCTACAGGGTAAGGCTGTTAGTGCCACAAGCCAAATCCTGCTTGTCTTACTGAGGCCAATAAGCCCACGGATTTCAGCAGAATTATTCATGTGAGCAAGGTGAAAAGAATTTGAATTTAAGAAACTAATTCAGGAAAAGTGCAGAATTCACCTTTTGCCCTCCAACATACATTAAAGTTAGAAGACACGCTCAAGAGAAAAACAGTGCATTGTAGATAATAGGGATTTGAAAGGTTAACTGGTTAACCAGTTCCAGCTTACTGGTTCCAGTTAACTGGTGGGGGCTGGAGCAGCTCCCTGCCCGCCATGCGTGGAGGGCTGCTCTAGCTCCGCAGGGCCTGCGCCGGGCATCTGGAGCTTTTCCAGTCTGCGGCTGGTTAACCAATTAAACAGGATTTTACCTCCCTAGGAGGGATGTTAAAATGTGGGTAATTGTGATTACGGTTACACACACACACACACACACACACACACGCCGACTCCCCAGTATCAGAGACAGCAGCATGGGGCAGCAGGCGGCTCCCAGGAGAGCCAGTTCGCGCCAGGAGCTGGCTCCCAGCATGCACCAGCTCCCGCCTGCAGTCCCACTCTCAGAGAGCTGGCTGCCACCCCTGCCCTGCTGCCTCTGATGCAGAGACAGCAGTGTGGTGTGTCAGCCTGCTCCCCAGGAGCAGGGTGGTAGCCTGTGTGTAACTGTGAATGTTAACCAATAAACCCACCCTTATTGGTTAACTGGTTGCATGGTTATACGCTCACATTCCTAAACTCTAGTACTGGGTTGAGAGCAGGAGTTCTGGTCTTCTCTCTTCCACTGACATATATTAATATTGCTGTACAGTCACCCTTATAACTCTTGAAGGTTTCACTGTCACATCCCAGAAGATAAGTAATTAACATCTCCTACAAATAAGGATACTAATGGTTTTCAGAAATTTACTTCACGAAGAGCTAAAAATATAGAACCAATAGACAGATTCAGATCTCAGTCACATTCACAGGGAAGATCTAATTGCATGCCTGTGCTCTCAGCCTGTTCCAACCACTAGTGTACATTCTCCTCTCACAGCCAGAGCAGAAACCAAGAATCCAAATACAGTAATATCCTGTTACTGTCTCACAAATAGTCACAAAACCTACTGGCAAAGCGTATGTCCCTCTAGAGGCTGCCCCACACAAAAGATAACAATCTACTTTTCTCACCGGTTCCTTCCTTTAGTTCGAGTAGTTTCCTGAGTCCTTGGTGATGGCTTTGATTAAATAATTTTACACTGCAAGATATTGTATTTAGAAGGAAATTTTTACATCAATATTTGTTTTATTGCTGTTGGATTAATGATGGCTATCTCCTTAAGAAACAAAAGGAAAAACTATGTAGCACTTTAAAGACTAACAAGATGGTTTAATAGGTGATAAGATGGTTTAATAGGTGATGAGCTTTCGTGGGCCAGATCTGAGGAAGTGGGTCTGGCCCACGAAAGCTTATCACCTATTAAACCATCTTGTTAGTCTTTAAAGTGCTATATTGTTTTTCCTTTTGTTTTAGCAAGATCAGACTAACATGGCTATCTCTCTATTACTCTTTAAGAAACACGTAGGGGAGTAGATTGTAAAATATATTTCCCAGAGAATAAAAGTACTGTGTAGATAGTTTTGTTTGTGTATACAACAAGTGGATAATCCTGACTTTGTGGGCTCCAAAAAGGTCAGAACTTGATTTAATAAATGTAACTGTCAAGAAAGCAAGCCTCATTCTCAAAGGTTTAACATTAGCACTTATTGGGTGGCTGGATGCCTCAAGGCATTGCTAATGAGTTACACACACTTTCATCTATAGGTCACCTGTTTGAATCCAGCCCAGCTGAGCAGGGATTAAAGTCTGGTAAAGAATGCTTAGCAGCCCCTCTACAAAGTGAGTTTCCATTCCAGCTGCTGAATTACAAATTCAATACTACAGTTTGCAGCTACGTTTTGTCTAAATTGGCAAGTTTTGTAGAGGAAAAGTGCCTTTTGTCAACAAAGTTGCACAAGCATTTGCACTGCAAAGCGATTTTTGTTAGGAAAAATGGCCATTTTCATTGACAAAATGCTTCCAGCTCTACGAGGGACTTCTTTTCTCTTCCCTGTGCTGTCGACAAACATGCAGTGTAGACACCTCCAGGCACTTTGTCACTGATTCTGACCTCCAGGAAGCGGCCCACAATTTCCAATCAGTCCTTCTAATGAGCAGTTTGAACTCACTGCCCTGCAGCCAGGTGATCAGCTATCTGCCCTCCCCCCTTGCAAGCCCCATGAAATTTAAAACCTGTTGCATGAGGACCTGGATGCCTCCCCCAACTCCCTTCCAGTGGTCTTATGGCATCTTCCCAGGTACCCATGCCTAGCCATTGCACCAAATGCTCCCATGATTCTAGGGATGTAAAGGGTTAACCAGTTAACCAGTTATCCACACATGCAGTGTGGTGGGCTCGGAGCAGCCCACAGTGCAGCGGGCTAAACAACTGGTTAAACAATCTCAATCTTCAGAAGGTGCATTCAGCTATTATGCAGCACCTACTTGGCCTGTTGCGAAACCCAGGATCACAATGGGCATTTCCACATCCCCCACTGTAATCTTGTGGTCTGAAAAGGAAGTCCGTACCTGCAGCTTAGGCCAATGTTCCTGAAAACATGTGTGTCATGCATCTTTCCAGTTCACCCCACCTTAATTTCTTCAGTGACATTGAGAAGTATCCCTTGCTGTTGATGTAACAGTGGCAAGGTAGGCTGGCATCTATTGCCCCCCAACACATACAGACAGAGCTGGGAAATCCCATGTCCATATAGTCAGACACTATGTCATGCACATTTCCTAGAGTCACAGTCCTCCACAGCAGAATGCAATTTATTGCCCTGCACTTAAGCACATACGTAATTTCACTCATGTGTGTTGTCTAATTTCCTTCAGTAAGACTAATCATGGGAATAAAACTGTATACCTGCTTAAGTATTTGCAAGGCTGGGTTCAAATTGTGCAATTCTAAAACAGCCTGTCAAAATAATAATGTATAGTAATAGTATTGAATGTAAATTAAGGAAAATATACATTTTAAAATGTTCAAACTGAGAGAAAACACATTTTACAAATATTTTAGAACACCGCTGCCCTTGTGGCAACACACCTGACAACTCCAATGCTCCCATTCTCCTGAAGACTTTAAAGCTGCAGGCAGAAGGCAAAGGGCTTGTGGTACAATGCAAGCCCTGCTAGCAGCCTGTCTTTGAGCTATGTCCGACCCCCAGCACAACCTCTGAGCCCCCCCACAGGTGCCAGCATGCCTGCAGCCATGTCGAAGCCTCTGGCCGGCAGCAAAAGAGGGCACCGGCCTGGACTGGTGCAGAGATCCTGGATCTCGTTGAGCTCTGGGGTGAGGAGACAAACCTCCAAGCTCTCCGCACCAGATAGCACAATGCTGATGTGTACAACCAGATGGCCACCAGCCTGGCCCAGAAGGGGCACAGCCACAGCCTGGACCAGGCACAGATGAAAATTAAAGAACTGTGGCAGTCCTACATGAAAGGCCAGGGAGCAAAGTTCCAGCACCGGGGTGGCACCACACACCTGCCGCTACTATGAGCGGCTGGATGCCATCCTGGGAAAGAGGCTAATCACACACACCCCCTCCCCCCGAGTCACAGATTCCCGCTAGGACACGCCCATTGGCAGCCTCCACAAGGGCAGGGTTGTGGAGGACGAGGAGGAGCATGCCTGCCAGCCAGGAGGTCATCATTAGCCTGGAGCTAGTCCCCCCACAGCCCGGATGTCTCCCAGGGCTCGGACAAACCTCAAGAAGGCAGTTCAGGTGAGTTCTATCACTTTCCCTATACACACAAAGGGCAGGCAGTGGGCAGAGAAGGACTGCACGCGCCTCACTCAGACTTCTCAGTCTCGGGATCGCACAAAAGTCTGTGCACGTGGGTGCACATGGAGTGCCAGTCTGGAGCACTCAGCTCCATGATACTCTCACACAGGAACCCCTTGATCCTTCTCACAAGGTTCCTGCACAGGTCTACCTTGCTTCAGACTCTGTGGTAGGACACCATCCCATGACAAGTCATCACTAAGGATTCTGAGGTCATGGAAACGCACAGCAGTGCCACACATGGCATAGGTTCATGCCCGCACTCTTGGGTAGCATCCACTCCCGGGCAAGCATGGTGATGCGGAGGACACCCATCTACTACATGGAAATCTGCTGGGGGAAGGAAGTGGAGGGACCCCAGCAGCACTCTCTCCAGAAAGTGGCCTCTGTCCCTCACACACACCTCCCCTAACACATTGCCTCTTTTCCAGTGGGCAGGAATAGAAGTTCTCTCTCTGTAAGACTACCAGACCCGATGCGTGCGGGACATGGAAGGAAGCAGAGACATGTCCCATCCCTCTTCCCTCCCTCCCACAGGTTCCTGGCCTGGCTAGCACCTTCCCATATCTGCTTGTCCTTGGGATGTGGGGGTAGCAAGGCTCTCCTGGGACGTCTGTGCCCTGCAGCAAAGTGGCCATTGTGTAGGCAACAGAGGCCTTGCTCAAAGCACATTGCCATCGTCTGGACTGAGACTTTCAGTGTCGGCTTAGAGATTAGAGCTAGGCTTCATGCACAGTGTCTCCTGGTATGACCGCCCTTGTCACTTTTCCTCACAGCTAGACCAGCTGTGAGTATGGTACATCCACCATCTCCCCATGCCATATTCCCGACTCTGCAAGAGCCACAGGCGGAGGCAACCCATGAGGACCTGGCGCAGGAACATCTTAACTGCCTCCTTTCCCTCAGCCACAACTTCAATGAGGACCGCCAGCTGAGAAGGATGACGTGGGAGCAACTGACACGCGAGCATGAGGCTATGTGCTCATCCATAACATCAGTCATGGAGCACATGATCACAGTTACGGAGTGGTCCAGCAGCCACCTCCCTGCACTTGCCCAATTACCTGCACCGCCCAACTCCCAGTTCCCACATCCACCCCTGGCTTTTCCTCCTATCCCCCCTAGGGACCATCAGGGACCACGAACACATGGTGGTGGGACCTCCTGGGTAGCCGAAGCCTTATGAGGTACGTGAGGCAGGCACCAATCCCAGCCCCATCCCTGAGCTCCTCTCCCCCCTCCTCACTCCTCCCAGATTCTTTTCACAGTCCCTCCCCTGTAGTATGTTTCCCAAATAAAAATATCAGAGTTGTTTTTCCAAATAAAAAAGGTTTTATTATTTTGTCAGTGGGGGGAGGGGAGAGACGGTGGGAAGGGAGGACAGGGGAATGTGCGGGTGGGGGAGGAAAGGCACACCAGGGCAATGCAGAGGCCCCTTGTGTGGAGGCCCAGGGTAGAGTCTCACAGGTGGCCTTGGCTGAAACTCTCCCTCAAGGCCTCCCGGATGAGCACAGCCCCCTGATGGGCTCACCGAATGGCAGCAGTGTCCAGCTGCTCAAAAGCCCCGGCCAGCCACTCTGCCTTTGCCCTCCTTCCCTGGCAGAAAAGTCTCCCCCTTGTTCTCACAAAGGTTGTGGAGCACACAGCAGGGTGCCACTACCTGGGGGATGTTCCAGTCGCTGAGGTCCAGATGGGTGAGGACACTCCGGAACCTCCTCTTGAGACAGCTACAGGCACCTTCCACAACCATGCAGCACCTGCTGAGCCTCGTGTTGAAGGTCTCTTTAGTGAAGTCCAGGCTGCCCGTGTAAAGCTTCATAAGCCAAGGGAGAAAGAGGTAGACTGTGTCGCCCAGGATGAACATGGGCACGTCCACCTCTCTGACCCTGACGGTGCGGTCAGGGAAAAAAGTGCAGGCATGCATCCTGTGGAAGAGGCTCAAGTTTCGGAATCATGCATCATGCACCTTCCCCAACGACCCAACGTAAATGTCTGTGCACCAGCGTTATGGTCCACGAAGCCCTGCAGCATAATGGACAAGTACTCCTTCCTATTTATATATTTCAGAGGCACGGTGGTCAGGGGCCAGGATGGGGATGTGGGTGCCATCTGTGGCCCCCCCTGCATTTGGCGAAGGCAATGGCGGCAAAGCCAGCAATTATGGGGTTGATGTGGCCCAGGGTGATGATGGCATTGATGGCCTTGATCACTTATAGAATCATAGAAACATAGACTCATTGGGTTGCAAGAGCCCCCAGAGGCCACTAAGTCCAACCCCGTTCCCAAAGCAGGACCAACCCTAACTAAACCATTTTAGCTAGGGCTTTGGCAAGCCTGGGGATGTGAACATGTAGTCAACTAGTCAATTAACCAAAAGGTCTAGGCTTATTGGTTAATCTAGTCAACTACTTGCATTCCCCCACACCCGTTGCCTCAGAAGCAATGGGGGGGGGGAGCAGAAGCCAGTGCTGGAGGGAGCTGGCTTAGTAGCTGATTCCCCCCAGCACTGGCTCCGTGGTGCCTCCTGCGCTGCTTGGACCCCTCAGGGACAGGGGTTGCTGCCACCCTGTGCTGCTGCCTCTGTAGCAGTTTTTAAACTGGCTCCCCTTGCAGACCGGCTCCCGCCTGGCACCCTGCACTGCTGCCTCTGATTCAGAAGCAGCAGTGCTGGGTGGCAGAAGGCTCCCCGGGAATGGGCTGGATTGCACTAGCTGCCAACCCTGCCCCCAGGGACTATAGAATAGTCGACTAACTGCTAAGAATTCATACCATTAGTTGACTATCCTATTACCCGCTATCTAACATCCCCGGTCAAGCCGGGACTGAAAAACCTCTAGGGATGGAAATTCCACCACTTTTCCAGGGAACCCATTCCACTACTCCACCACATTCCTAGTAAAATATTACAAAAGTCAAACCTGCATGAGCATAGCCCCGACTGTCGATCTCCCCACGCTGAACTGGTTCCTGATGGAACAGTAGCTGTCTGGCGGTGGCGAAGTGCTTCTGCAGGGGGATGGCGGGTCGCATCCAGGTGTTTCATTACTGGAGGGCAAGGGTGAGCCACTCACAGAGCTCCAGGAACGTGGCCTTCCACATGCGGAAGTTCTGGAGCCATTGCTGGTTGTCCCACTGCTCCATGACGATCTGGTCCCTCCAGTTGGAACTTGTCTCCCGCTACCAGAAGTGACAGTGCACGTTGTACAGGGGAGGATGGAAGGGAATGTAGTGCAGGAGGAGTGCCCAGGCCTGGGTGAATAGGTCCCCCATTCCATGTTGGTCATCATCCTCCTGCAGCACCATGTGGGCACTCTGCATGAACTGCGCCATGAGGCACAGCAGGAGGCCCAAGAGCCAGTAACTGCTTTGCAGCAGCTCCAGCTCCATGTTGAGAGTGCTGTGGCATCCACAAGGACAACTAGAGCACGCAGCATGAGTTTGCTGTGCCTTGAGGGGGTAGTCAGTGGAGAAGAAGAGCTTGAGACACAGCTGTAGAGAGGAGCCCCGCCCCTTCAAGCACTAGTCTCAGCTAGCCTCAGGAAGCTGCTACAGGAAGCGACTGCTCTCCGGATGCCCTCCTCGGACTGCTTCTGTGGGGCTTTAAATGCGATTCAGGCTCCAATCAGTGAGGACGTGCTATTTCGATATAATTCTGTGCCATTTCAATGATGCCTCGTCGTATGGACGCACTATTTCAAAACAGTTATTTCAGGAGTTATTTTGAAATAATTTCCCAGTGTAGACAGAGCCTTAGAGACTAACAGATTTATTAGGGCATAAGCTTTCTCTAGGGTGCCACAGGACTCCTCATTGGTTTTGCACCTTCTAAGTATTATACTGCCTTTAAACAAGTCATCCTCAGAACATTCCTGTAAGGTAAGTAAATATTATTAAACCCCATTTTACAGGGTAAACTGCAAATTTTTCTGTGCAGATTGAAATTAATGGAGTTTATGGTAGGGGCATAAAATCTCATTTAATTAGTTAACCCATTTAATCTTATGTTTAACTTGTTAAACAATTAAATGGGGCAAACGGGATGGTACTCCCACTCATCACAGCCAGGCTGGAGATGACCCCCTCAGCCGGGATGCTTTATTTAACAACATTTATGTGGAGGACTGAAAATAAAGCAAAATAAGGGGGGGGGGGTTACGTGTATTATTACTCTGACCATTTTCTGTAAATAATATTTCAGTTCCTATCATCATAATGACTCATCAAAAAAAGGAAATAAAAACAGCTAAGTTACTCCTTTCTTTTGGGATATAGCTGCACACTCTGATGTGTGTATTCTGTCATCACAATGCTGATGCACTGCTATGATAATCCACTGAGTATAAGACTTGTTTCAAGGCCTTTTTACAGTCCTTTATGTCCTACAAGCTTGGCTTACAACAGCCTTTGAGATTTTTAACATGAGACACTCCCTTTAAACTTATACTCCCTCTGTTGGTTAGCTTGGTCTTCAGTACCTGAGAAAAACATATTGTAAATCCAACATAAATAGGCCCTATGCGAGAGAGAATGTTTTAGTTTTTTGATAAGAAAGGGAATTTACTTCCCCAGCAACTGAATATATATTACAAAAGAGAGAGAGAGAGAGAAATTAACTGCTCTCACAGTTCTGTGCCTGCAATGAATTACAGACACATCTGGAAGCACTAAAAGTCATCTCATTACCAGACTTGTACCTGCAAACTACTATTTAGATACTTAAGTACTATCAGTTGCACCTGAGCACAAAAATGTACACACAATTATTGGATGGCACAAAACTTTGTCTGCAAAACAAAAAAGCCAATCTTGAAAAATAGTTTGAGCCCAAACTTCTTTATAGGATCAAAAAACAATCAGACCAACCAATATCGTTATACTGTATCAGTAATTGCAATAATTGTTATTTAAATTTCAAAATCAGAACGA
This sequence comes from Rafetus swinhoei, assembly GCA_019425775.1. Classification (NCBI taxonomy): domain Eukaryota; kingdom Metazoa; phylum Chordata; order Testudines; family Trionychidae; genus Rafetus; species Rafetus swinhoei. The sequence goes on from CM033427.1 coordinate 67,439,173, forward strand.
AAAGCATATTTTTCCCAGATGGATATTTTTACATCCCAAGTAGACAGCTATTAAAGTCATCTGGCAGTTTGGTTTAACAACACAAAGCAAGCAGTCTCATTGCAGTGATATTATAGAAAATCTCAGCATGCAAACACTGCTCATAATATTACATCTAATTTTAGGGGAATCATTAACTTGTACAGACTTTTAAAAAAAAATCAGATTAACATAATCCAGTAACACTAGGAAAGCTTTTATGGTAAAAATACAAAATACCACCACCACCTCATACTGAACCTTCAAGTTGGCAAGTTCTGAGCCATACAGAGCTCTGAAGTGGGGAAAGAGAATAAAATAGGTATTAACAATAGTGTAAACAGAGCATTCCTGCAAGGACCCAAGTTGTTAAACAAAAACATATATTAGGTAATGACAAGTCTTAGGAAGCCACTGAGGGTATGTCTACACTAGCTCGTTAGTTCGAGCTAGGTAGGCAAATGAGGGCAACCGGGGTTGCAAATGAAGCCCGGGATTTAAATGAAGCCCGGGATTCCACAAGGAGTAACGGTAGTTCGAATTAGAGATCCTAATTCGAACTACCTACTCCGTGCTGCGCGTAGCCGCGGGCACGGAGTTCGGACTAAGGGGGATTTAAAAATGGCGGCGCCCGGGAAGATGCAAATGAAGCCCGGGATATTTAAATCCCAGGCTTCATTTGCAACCCCGGTTGCCCTCATTTACCTACCTAGCTCGAACTAACGAGCTAGTGTAGACATACCCTGACTTATTAGTCAACACACTAGCTAACAGCTGACTGAAATTCTCAAAGCAGATTGTCTGTCACACAGTCCATTCCATTACCTTGCTCTGTTAAAACCTTCAAAACTCTAAGACAGCTATCCTCCCCCATGATCTGGTAGGACATCCAGCATACAGATCTATGTGGTCTCTGTGTGGAGCTGAGATTTATTTTCTGTTAGCTGTTGTTATTGTGGTTTGTTTCTTTAGTCATATCTCACCACTACTCAAGTTGTACCTTAGATTGTATGGCTACTGGACTTTACCATCTTGTCCTGCAAACAAATTTGCAATTTGCAGTATTACTGTGACATTTTATTTAAAGCAAGTTTCCATATTAGCAGCTTAAAGACTTCTTACATCATTATTTCAGGCTCAGTCAAACTATTTTGACTGCAAACTACTTTGTCAGTTCTAAAGGAAACTGGTCATAGCTTTTGTTTTGTTAGCCTGCTGTAGAAGGTGGTGCGTACAAAGAACTGCCAATAGCAGAGGGTTAGATGTGAAATATATAGAAAATATTTAATGAATAATTTTCTCTTGACAATGGAGAATACTGAAGAGGCCCTCCCTGTTCTTTACATTACAAATCTCAAGTCATTGGAGTCCCAGCCAAGGAAAATGTTTAGTAAAACTCATCTTTATGCTATAATCTGCTGTGAAAGAGTTCATGCCCGTGAAGCTAAAAAGGTTAATACATTTTACATACCTGAATTTTTTTTTTTTTTTTTAAAGTACCATCAACTGAATTACATCCCTGATTATTTTCAGGTTTATACGTGCATGTTGCCACCTGCTGTAGCATCTACACAGGGGAGAGCTACATCGCTTTAGCTTGGGAAGTGCTGTTGAGCTTCCAAGCAGCAAGAGGATGCTCACCTCAAACAGACAGTTTCACTGTGAGCCCTGGAACAACCCCGTATTGAGAAGCCACAATGGTTAGCTTTAAGCTACTTTGTATCCCCAAGCTTTCCTGGACTGAGAGTTCTCACTCTTGCTTATTATTTGTATGACAATAGCACTCAGAACCCCAAGCATGATCAGGCCCTCTCCCATCTTAGGTGCTGCGCAAACACTGAGGTAGACACAGGTACCACTACATAACCATTACAAACCAGGTTTCAGCCCTTTCTTTGGAATGGCAGCTCCTTTTTGAGGAGACAAGCACCCAGTGTAGACCAGGCCTTAATGTGTGAATACTTCAAATCTTGTAAGCAATATTATTACACATCGTACCTCAGCTCTGCATACAGACAGTATTTAGCCTTGCTAAGTTTCATCTTCATTAAATTGTTATTAAAATGTTTTTTTAATTATTTTGAAGAGCAGGTTAAGAGAGGGAGAAAGCATCAATTATATAATGATCTTATGTCTAGTACTTTAGTAGATAAGCTTCTTGTATATAGTTTTAATAACAAAGTAATTTCAAGAGATTTCTGAAGTCAGATAGAGGTAAATATTTATCTTCCTCATCATCTATTGCTTGTAGATCCACAATATAAAAGGCAGGAATGGGAGAATGTATGAAGCGGTGGGGGGGACAGAACAAGGACAGCACTTCTGGCGGCATTTTGTAATTCAGGGAGATTTGGTTCAGTGAATCCCCTTATTCTGAAAATCAACTTAAAATAATCTGTGGTACTGATCCGTCTTTAAATGCAGTGACCCTCTTTCAAGGTCTATGTCAGCAAATTCATTGAGTTAAGCAATAAGAAGGGGGGAAATATTTTTTTTCCCTCAAGAAGGAAAATCAATTCTCGAAAAGAAGTTCTTAAAACATCACTCATTGCCTCACTGGAGAGGAATTTTCAGTAGTCTTCTCAGTAGTATAATGAGTGGAATTATATAAAGAGTGATAGATACATCATTATTCAAGGACAAATAAAGGTATTCATTGATTCCTGTGGAAAGACAACATACATGCTGACCGCATTTTGAAATAACGTTAATTGAAAAACTTTATTTTGGATTTTTTTCTAATTAGAAAATATAAATGTGCTTTGCAAATGCAGTGTCTGTAGCTATTGTTTATCTCTATTATGTTTTGAAATTGACTAGATAAACAGATTAGCTATTGATAAAGGTATTCTTATTGGTTCTAGCCACTAACATTATGATGAAGCACTTTGAGATATAAAGAACACAAAAGATGCTCTGTAAAACTGGAGTTACTCTAACCACTCAGATTCCTTCCACTAAAGAGCTGGTTTTCTTATTCTTTACATCTGCTACACAGACATCAGAAATATTTGCAGGTATGCTGGACTGGCCATGCCACAGACTGGGTAAAGCCCCAATCCTGCAATGGGATTGCCAAGTAGATGCTTTTAGAAATGCCCAGATTCCCAGTGATTTCAGATATGTCAGTGAAAATCTGGATCCCACATCAGGACCTAAGTAATTCAAACTATAGAATCTGTTTAAAGTTTACTTTTTAAGAACATAGATACTATCAATAGACGTCCAAAATATAAATCAATAATAAACCAACCAATCTGCATTTCACATTCTAGCAGATTTTCAAAATTGTATCAGTCCAAGAATAAAATCTATTTGCCTTCTCTTTACCATAGTAAGGCTATATCTACACTGCCGAGAAAAGTCAGAAAAAGATACGTAAATTGTGAACCGCAATTTGCGTATCTTTTTCCGCTTTTTTCCCCAAGAGGCTTTTCCAAAATTTGGCCCATCTACACAGGATCATCCAAGAGGACTGTTTGAAACAACTAAAGCTGTCAGGGGCAGCAGACTCAGTGATGTCTCAGCAAATCAGGTGACTGTCCCAAGGGGATCCCAACCCATTACACTGATCATTAAAAAGCTAATGGTATTTTATTTGCCTATCAAAAAAACAAACATAAAAAGCCCTGCACTTTAGGTGAATGAGTAAATTAAATTTTTCAAGACTGGATTAAGAGATTTGGAAAATGATGATTTTTCTCTACTTGCACTTTAGGACAATGCATTTCTGCTTCACGCCATTTAACATTAGAGATATAAACTTGAGATTTCCATCTCGACAAAAAGAAGACAGCTGGACTTTGCTGTATCACATACTATATTCTCTATGATCCACCTTAGGAAACTGAATGAAAAGGCAAGGCATATTTTGTTTGGGAGACTGTCACTGGTGAAGCTCTCTCTCCAGTGGTATATTTAATGTACAGATATTGGAATTTTTTTTTAAATCTGATCAATACATTTTGTTGCCATTTTAACCTGGCAGATTTCTTAAGAGGCTGTACCTCCACGGTCAAAGCTTTGCCTCCCTCCTCCCCCTCTCTCTTCCCCAGTAGGCTACATGTTTTCTGGATTTGTCTCTTGGTTTACTTTTTTTAAAGGCACATGAATTAGCGTATATCAATATACAAATAATTTATACTTTGGAGAAAATAGAGTTTTCCCTTTTTCTAGATACAGGGATTTTTTCAAAGCAGGAACTTCTATGTATGCACACTAATGATGGCCCAACCAGATCTGAATACACAGCTAGACTTGAAATAAAGAGTGGGGAAGGAACTAAAGTGGTTCCTTCTCTATGGATGTCTTATTTTAACTTGCATAAAAGTTCTGTGCCTGCTAGTAGATGAGGGCTGACCCAGGTTAAGTCTACATTGCCACTTCCTAGCTCAGGGGTGTGAAAAAACACCCCCACCTGAGTGCAACACTGCTGTAAATCTGGCTACAACACCGAGAGCCATGATCCCAACGCAATTAGCTACTCCTCTCATAGAAGTGGTTTACCTATAGTGCTGGGAGTGTTTTCTCTCAGCACTCTTGCTGTGACTTCTCTGCTGCATTAAAGCACTGCTATGGTGGCTTTGCTACAGCAGTGCTTTAAACTTTTAAGTGTAAGCCCCACTCTCAAGAGCTGAAGTGTTTTGTTTTTCCTGAAATAATCAGAAAGGCAGCTTTTCAGTCTAAAAACGGATTCTCTAATTCCTATTCAAAAGTAATAATTAAGAGTCTGATGATGAATCTGACTAGATTCTGAGGTGTATTCATATTTTGACAAATATGAAGCACAACAGTCCTACTTTGTTTCTTACACAGGAGCTGACCAAAATTCTCTTGAACTGCAGATGAGAGGTATATCTAACCAAAGCTTCCAACAAACATGTCTGAGTAATGATCTGCTGAGTCCCAGAAAAATCCTCCTACTTCTTCACTCCCTTCTCCAACTTCCTGAAGGATCCTTCTCGGATGTTGAGTTATAAATCTGATAGTGACAAAGAGTAATGTGAGACAGCCATTTGTTTAACATGACTATGCTCAAACCGTTAGTGCTTTTACAAGCTGTTAAGCTCTATCGTTATATTGGAGCCTCCCAGAGGCCAACCAGAGGAGGGTCAACTCTTTGAGAAACTGTACACCCTTACTTTGTTTGTTACCCTCTGAGGTTAGCAGTAGTGTGACCTTTGGCATGACTTGAGGCTGGAGGTTGGAAAAGTGTAGCTGCTCCAACAGATTTGAGGGCCAATAATGGTGCTATAGTGTTTCCAAGAGAAAGTCACAAAGAAAGTCCACGCTGGAACTAATTGGCACCGCACAGGAAGTGTGATACAATGCTCTTTTTTTCATAGAAAGCTCTGAGCAGTTTCCATATGAGCAACAGAAGAATGGAGAAAAGTAAACATGATGTGGAATACAAACCACAGAAAGAATTTAAAGAAATCCTGCAGCCAGAGGACTACAAGTATGTTGAGACCAACTTTCAATTTAATCAGGATGCGTTCAGAATTTTTTAAAAAATATATGCACATTTGATACTTTTGTATTATAATCTTTATGTAAACGATACCATGTCATGTAATTTCTTTGGTAATGTAAGTTTGAGTCTCTGACGGCAATGATTATGTTTGTTACAAAGTACAATTTTTCTACTATACAAGATTTTAAACATCTCAAGGTAAATATTTAAACACAAGGCTAGGAAATGTGGTGTGTAATTCCAGTTATTTTATGGGAGCTGAACATTTACCTTTAGGTGCCATTTTATTTCAGTTCCATTTACACTATTACATGTTTAAACATAACAGAGAAAAAGAGGAGAGGCTTGAGTGTTTAATGCAGGGTATTTATAGATGATTTTAAGGAACACTCAAGTGCAAATGGGTAGGGGGGAAAGGTTCACTATAAGTGACACTATATAATTTCCATCCAAGAGAATTCTGAGGTTTGCAAAAAGAAAGGTTAGTCTAAAGTCTATGGTGGAATGTTCTTTTCTTATGTATAGAAGGGTGCTATTATTGTTCTATGGCAGGCCAGGCATCTGGCACTACACTTTGACCTCCAACCCTGCCTCAGCAAGGAGCTTATTTATGACCTCAGTAGCATCAATCAATCAAAGAAAATCATTTAGAAGAAAACCTCACAGGCTGGTAGTCTTCTCACTCTGTACCTCCCCCACCCTATCCCAACCCCCACATGGTGGCATGCAGGTCCAGTCAAGCTGTTTAATTCCCTGGCCTTCATAAACTCACCATTTTTCATGTACATTTGATAGGTTCTTTCCCTCCAACTCAAAGCTGCTTTCAGAGACATGTAAGGGGGTGAGAGCTTTCTATTCTTGCCTTAGATGTGATTAATTTTTGGCATTCACGTGTCTAGTTCTGCACACACAATGGGAATAGACTGGCTCAGACTCCATCTACAAGCAATTCATGCCAGAGAAGTTCAAACCTAGAAAAAAAAAAGGCTTTTGACAGTACCAAGTTTCCAACTTGTTCAGGGTGGCAACGAATTAACTGCAATCAAATACGGCTGTGAAAAGAAGACAGAACTATTACCATTACCACCAATTATTATTAAAACACAAAGACGGTGTTTTTTTCTCATTGCCATATGGATCATAATGAAATACATCACCCAAGCACAAACTGGGATTCTTATGTTTCCTTTGGTAGCTCAGCAATCAATTCACACTAAGGGAGTGGAATGCAAAAAGCCTAATAGAAACATCTGTTGTAACTCAGAGACTCAGCTCTCCCTACTGTACTTACAATTACAGTCTCAAAAGTATAAAGTTAATAGCAGAAGAAATATTTATTGAATTCACTTCTTGCGATATATTTCTCTGAATATGGCCCTGAATGACAGTCCTGCATAATTCTGTAATCAATCTTAGCATATCCTTGATGGACCACAATAGTAAAAATGCAAAGAGTATCAGCAATCATCTCCCTTGGGGAATACCAGCACTTTCTTCATTCCAGTTTCCTTTCTGTCACTACAGTTAAGTGTTAGTTAATGATCACTAGCAATCTTGCCACTTTCCAGGGAAAGACCACTTGTACCATTTGTATTTTATAAATATGCAAGGATGTGCATGTCTATGTATGCTTATGTGTATAACTATATACCTGTACACAGGTGCTTGAGTGTTTACACACAATTATATACATATTATAATGCATGTTATACACAGAGAATGTGATTAAACTGTACTGAAAAATAGCTTAGGAGGGGGATCCATTTTCAGAGTTTACAAAAGTAAATAATATTCCACACACTCCGTAGTAATATCAGTCAATGCTCCTCACCTATTTGAGGTTTGTTTCCAAAACAAATACAAACCACTTTGGCAGAATTTCACAAAATCCAGAAGTATGGAATCTGAAAAATAGGAAATGTAAATGATGCCAAACTGCAGATTGACATGTGTTTATAACTAACCAGACAGCAGTGTAAAGAAGTAACCAATGCACTGTGTTGCTATTCTGAGATGTGATGTCTGTAAATAGAAGGTCCTCTAATTTCTAGTAATTACCCCAGTACCTTTAAAGTCAGTAATTACATGGAGAGGCATGCCCTGCACTGGCCTTGAGTTTGTTTCATAGCCAGTGCGTATAATTAGTCTTGATTAATATCCTACATTGCAGATCAGCAGTAATAGCAAATCAAAATGATCTACATTCCTCCTTCCTTTGGGAGCCTTAGTGGTTTGATCTATGCCTTTATCAAAACACACTGCTCAAATGGGATCGAGAGCTGATTTGGCACCCACTCCCAGAGACTTATTAAGAGAGAAACTGCACTGCCTTCTATGTAATCATCTTAATCCCTTGTATCAACTAATTAATATACAGAGAAAGCTTTTACTTGTATGTGAGCAATTATAACGAGCTTCTGGTCAGTGTCCAAATGGATTCACAACATTAATTAGTGAACAATGAAGCTCTCTGTAACAAGGAGCTTTGACAGGTGACTTTACAAGCAAATGAAAATGTGTATACAGTGTGTAAACACAATAGGGACCAATAGGTGTTAACCCTAAATCTAAGCTATGACAGAAGTGGTGATGTTTACAAGACCATTCCTAATGGGAAATAATTCAATCAAACAAATAAACCTAATTAAGTAAAATAACACCCCTCCACTCAAAAATTATCGATATACCTGAAAACCTCTAAAAAGTACTAATGAGTTTTTGGTTATTCATTTCAAATGATGATGTGTATACACATTTTCTTCCTGAAGAAAGTTCGTCTGTAGTGAGTGAAAACGAGTGACTAACAATAGAACTGGTATCAGTTGCTATCAGCTAAAGGTAAAGTGGCCAGTGTACCAGGCTTCATCAAAATCTATGCAACATTCTGCCTTTGGCTTCTATTCCTTCAGTTTTTCCTGGGAAGCACTCCAGTATCAGGGTTGCATTTAATCCAACCTGGGGCATGGTGCATGGGAACCTACTGGGTCAGTCATTCAAGCCAAAGTGCTCAGTGATAAAGCACCACATAGTGATTACAATTTCCGACAATACAATCAGTGAACTTTTCACTGTGCAGATGGCTTGATGTCTGGCTAGAGCGTAACAGGTCTAAATCCAGTAAAAATTATGTGTCATCTGTACTTCATTAAAAACTTTACTCGCATTACACTTGGATGATGTTACACAGTGCTATTCATCTGAAGAATAAGTAAGGACATTATTGTTCATTAGAAATATCTACTTGTGTCATTATATCACTATCTGAATGAACTACCATGGCACCCAGTAACCTGGATTTCATCCTTCAGGCTACAAGAGCCAGAAATCATTCAATGGAATTTTCCTGATCAAATTTCTAACACTTGCCCTAACGACAAATCCACAGAAAGACAGTGAGCAGTACAAGTACTGACAAGGGAACACACAGCTCTCCACCTAGATAGCAAAATAGGTTTTCCTTATTCCAGAAGGATGAAAGATTTGACATTCTTTAGAAACTACATAATGTAACTTGGGAATATTACTGTCTGAAAACTTGTTCCTGCTCCCTAAAGATGATATTTGCCCCCTTTACTGTCTCCGTAGCTCTGTAGGGGAGGCTGACACAGAATTTTCCCTCTGAAAGACATTTTAGAGAGACAAGAAAGTCTGGGTGTTGTAAAGAATGCCCAATTCCCAGGCTGCAGACTACACTGACTACAGCACCACCACATAGATGAAACAGGACAGCTATATTTTTTCTTCTTCTTTTGGAGAGGAAAGGAAGGAAAAGAAAAAGGAATGGCATGAAAGGGATGGAAAGCAGATTCAAATTGACAGCCTGAGCGCGCACACACTCCCCCACCCCCATGGTACTGTACTCTTCCATGTTTGCCTTTAACTGGCAAGGGCACCCCCTGCTGGCCCCTACTCAGAACTTGCACAGTCTCTTGCTCCAGTCTAGAAACATCAGAAGTATTCAGATAATCTCAGGTCACGAAACAATGAGAGTTCAAGTACCTACTAAAGAACAGGGAAACAAAATGGGCGTGTAAAGCAATAGTCCCCAGATCATGATATTTTTGCAATCTCAGTTCTCTTGAGTCAGATTAATTCCAAGCAGGCTGTGGGGAGTGACTACTAGCCTGGTTGCTGTTCTGCAAGCCAGAGACTTGGAGGGAGGAGGGGAGAACTGTTACTTGTCAAACACAAAAATGCCTTTTGTCACTGGAGACTGAGAAGGCAAGCTCATTTTGCAATAACTTTAATAAGCAAGCATTTAGCACAAGAAGCTTTCATGCAATAATTTGAAATCCCTAGTGTCCTATACTATGACTTACCATGAAAGTTATTTTAACACTAGAGCAGGATCTCTGTATAGCCCATGAAAGGATAGAACAGTAAGATCAGTTTTATATTCCTATTTTTCTATTTTGCCATAATATGTAATTCCATATTTTTCATTTAATTCACATCTCCCCTTTTGCAATTTCATAGAGTTACACTGATATTTTGTATCAAGTTTTCTGTACCACACAACCACTACAATAGTATCTCAGGGTTCTGATAGAAAATCCTATGCAACACAGACAGTGAGCTTGCCTTTGAGCACATCCCCATCATCATCAATTGGAAATGCTTACTTAAGAAAAACTGCTGATATGTTCAACTCAGTTCCATACACTCAGATAACAAAGCCACTGTTTACAGTACACATTACATAACCTGAGGACAAAACCTTTGATCATCCCTCCAGAAGTCTCCCTCTCTCTTTCTCCCCATTGCTGGATATGCCATCCCAAAACTTCCTGAGCAAATTTCCCTCCCTTTAATCACATGGCCGGGGGGGGGGAGGGAACAAACTGCCCCAACTAAGGCTGAACTGACTTCCCCCTGGGACCTCAATCTTCCGCTTGTTCCCATCTCTCTACTTCAAACACAGGGACAGAGGAGGAATCTGAGCAGAGAAATATAATGACTAGAACAAACAACAGTCATAGCCTTTGGTTATCTGGTTATTTTATTGTTCTGGTTTAGACAAGGCATTAACAGGAAAGGAGGCACTAATGTATATTGATCCACAGAGGGGGGTTTCTGTTCATACATTATTATTTGATGACAATGCCAGTCTTTATACTTTAATTCTGGTCACTATAATCGCAGTGACCTTAGTAAGTTTGTGCAATGAAAGGACAGCTAGAGAGGAAAGAAAGGCGAAAACTACCATGCAAGTCACTACCAAATCACAGTTTACATTTTGGCAACGTATTCTGAGTATGCAGAATTTGGCAGGAAAACAATACGGTGTTGTTTTATTGGCCATTATTTCCAGCATGTAACATTGAAAGCTGTCTGCTGGAATAACAAGACTGTGTGTTTCCTTGGTATAGTTTATGTTGTTCAGCCCTTCGCTATCAAAAGGTCTAAAAGCAAGTTCATGGTTTCTCTTTTATTTAGGAGAAGGAAAGAGGAATGAAAAGTTTCAAAAAAGAGGGGAAAAATCAATACACACTAACTTTGATAACAGCAGCTGTTGACAAGTGTTTCTTCTTCTTTGAATAAAGCTGTCAATATGTCCAAGAGCTATTTGGCCCAATTTCTAGCACTAGAGAATTAAAGATTTTAAACAATCATTGCTCTGTGTTGCTCCTTTTTTTTTTTTTTTTTTTTGGGAGGGTAGGAAGATTTGTTGAGGTTATTGACACTGCCAAGATGCCAGCATTATATTACATTACAAGGAAGATACTCATGTGACACTAGAACCTTTCCCCAACCACGTTCTCTGTTTAAATAGAAGAGAGAAAACACCATCCCCACAAGGCATAAGTCCAACAAGTGAAACAACATCTTAATTTGATTGAATTTGCTTAACATTCTATTGAGTCTCATCCCCGCATAGCTTCCACATTGGATGCTAGCACTTTCCCAGTTGTCTATGGTGCCAGGATTAAATATGGTGGCATATGATAGGCTCTCTCATTGCACAAAACAGTTGTCTGTAACTTCCTTTCAAGTTAATTACCTGCACAAGTCACTTGAGAAAACTCTCCAACTTAAGTGGATTTCATTTAAAGGCATCTAACAAACACCATCATGCACTAGCTAACTGAGGGAAGGAGAGGGAGAAGGGAAGGAGCAAAATGTAGCAAGATTCGTATCCAAAAAACAGACAAGTTGCTATCAAAAAAATCAGTCAATAATATTAATAGGAAACAATCAAAGCAAAAAAAAAAAAAAAAAATCAATAAATTAGCTGTGGCTGATACCAACCTCATGGATTTAACTCAATATGCCATTAATATGAAAAGAATTTGACAGTTTACATAAGGGATGTGACCCAGTGCCAACAACCTCTGGCTTCTCCATTTTCCAGACTGCAAGAGATTAGCCTACAGCCTTTATTCTCATAAGAAGATTTTTTTCCCCCATGGAAAAAGTATAAAGGACAATTCTGTTCCAAACTTCAAGTCTCCTTCACAAACGTCTACTTAATTCTGGGCCTTAACTAATGCCTATTAAAAGATGCCCTTGGGCTTGAAGCTGTGAAGAAGAAAAAAAAGACTAAGGCAAACTTAACTCTATTGCCTGCCTTTAAATGATCTATTGACTAAAGCAGTGGGGAGAGTTTGGACCAATGTTAACTTAAAGAAAAAGGTTGGTGCATTTCAATTGTGGAGGTGAATGCTGCTTGAGTCTGATCTTGATGGGATTAAGACAGGGGGAAAAAGTTAAGCCTACTTATATATTAAAAAATGCAGTAATGTTAAATTACTATGTATCATTTTTCTCACTTTGATTTATACCCATCATTGACAAAGACTTAGAAGAACATTCCTTTGTACTATGGTAAAGAGCCACAGCGCTAGTTCTGCTTTGCAAACGTTAGTATGAAAAATCATCCCTTGAGAAAGCATGACATTATTTCCCATTAATCCCTGAAATACAACAAAGAGGGAAACTGGAATTTTTCATTGCTTCCCATCCGGGAAAAGACACGGGTGGTTAATCAAAGTGGACCATAAGGGAAAGATACACCATGTGACGGGTTTCTCTCCCAGACAAAAATTGTAACTGATTAATCAGATTAAACATGAATAAAAATTTGAAAAATATTCTTCATCATCTAAAATATCAAGAATAGACATCTCCAGGAGTCACTCGTTTCACTTTCCAACTACCACAACCTATTACCTCATTACTTGCTTTACTGGCATCACCATGGTAACCTTTCCCCTGGAAAAAATATTCTCCAGGGGCCACTCCCTTTAGGCACATGCCTTCAACACTTCATGTGCTCTGCTACATAAATCAATTTGTTTCTAAAGATTCCTAGTAAGTTCACCCATTTAATGCACACCGGACTTCAGTCATTAAAGGATCATCTTCAAATGCTAGCCAAACAAATGCTCTAAACCCAAATGATTTTAACGTGGTCAACATTTTGGCTGTCTCTGATGTATAATAAAATGGAGCACTTGTTAATTTGATATCCTTTCAATTCCCACCCCTGCCTCAACACAACCACTGAGGTCATTTTTCATTCCCAAAAGTATAAACTGTAAAAGATATGTGTACACTAGGTCCCTAGAAAGTAAATGAATTATCCGAAAACCAAATAACTGGCACAGTTATGACAATCAGGTAACAAGTTTAGCCAACTGATTAAGGAAGTGAGCTAGTAGTAGTACCTCACTGTACCATAGATTTGTTGATTTCTACAATTTTTTATTACACTATGCTTTTTTATAAACTGATCATTTTCCAGGCTTTTTAAAAGGGATGTAATCTGCAGCTTCATTCATAAAATTAAATTGGGGATACACCAAATATTAGCAGTAAAAGCTGTGTTCAGGATTCTGAAAGTAATATTTACCATAAAGCATACTCGAATGGTAGAAAAAAAGCTTTCGTACCAATAAACCAATGAATTATCCTAGTATGATATAATACTAGGATTTTCCCGTTATGTCGGTTATGCAGGAGAAACTATAGGTTTGACACTGTCCTAATTTATACGTTTCTATTCTGTTTTATCAAAGGTTAAGAGTCTATAGCTGTTTTGTTTACATCCAGCAGGTGAACACAGTGAATCTTTTCCAAGATCCTCTGCTACCTGCTCTTCCCTCCTAAATCCTTCAACCACCATGGGCACCACTGTTCACGGCATACAAGTCTAAAGATTAGTTTCACAAAGGGACTTAAGAATGGCAACACCACAGTGCCTAATTTTCAGACCACTAGTCACTCGCTAGAAACCAAAAAAACTGAATTAGGTGTCCAGGCTCTCTATAGAATCCATACAGAGAGTTAGATATGTAAGAATGGAATCCTAAGCCATAAAACTGAGCAGGAAACCACCTAAACTAGCCAATCGGAAATTCTGAAAGGGGTGAGACTTAGACCTAAGCCCCACCCCCATCAGGGAGTTTCTGTCAACTAAATCAAGGCTGGATAGAGGTGCCAACTCCAACTGAGATTCATAGATGGGAGCCCTCCCTTGAATGTAGATGTCAGAACTCATAGGCTGCCTAACAACACAAAATGGGCAGTGAGGGGGTTGGAGCCATAAGAAAAGAAGGGAGCTTTAGACTAGGGGACTCACCCAGAGTATGGAAAGTCCCAGATCAGCTTTCCCCTCTGCCTAATACAGAGAAGGGATTTGAACATGGGTTGTCAACCCTCCCTCCATCCCAAGTGAGTGCCCTAAGCACTGGACAATGGGATATTCTGGTGTGGGTCTCTCTCATTATAACCTGCTGAAGCTGTTCCAATGCATATGAAATACTTAAATAATTAAATATGCACTTATCCAGAGCACAAGAAAGAATGGTTCATATCCCAGTGGTTAGTTAAGCAACATTCAAGGATGGAAGGAAGCCTGTGTGCTATAGGTCTATCTGCCTTTTAACAAATATATTTGTGTTTGCAGCTCTTTTTTCTGCTTGAGGCAACTTGTAATAAACCTACAGCGTAAATTATTCTTGGGGAGAGAATTTTTTCCTAGCTACCAGTCATACTTGATCGTAGATTAGCTTCAGCTGAATGCTCCATTTGCTTTGAACTTCTCCCCATCAAAGATTTGAACCACCGTCTTTCCATATATCCCTCAATTTATGTACTTCAGTTATGTCACTTTTCAGTCTGCTCTTTTCTAGACCACAAAACCATCTAATTTATTCTAATTCCACTACAAATTATAACTTCCCAGACCGCTTATCCCTTCTGGGCTATCACCACTTGACTTTTTCGTATAATTTTTATTTCCATAGCATCCATAAGATGAGAGGGGTTTTCCAAGCAGTAAAGGCACAATATCTGACTCCAAAGGACTGACTGATCTAAAAGCCAAACAGAATTAAGGGGGAAGGGACATATACTCTATGGTGCTTACATTTTTCCTGTCACGATCCCCCTCATACCAATAATGGAATCTGTCTGAGTCACTCCCCCTTCATTTCTGCATAGCCAATGCTTCCTCAGGAGGGAGTTTTGTCTTTCAGTTACAACAAACTAATACTGCATTAGGGTTTAATTTTGAAAAAAGAACCTTCTATCAGAAGGACTAGAAACTTAATTTAAAAAAGAAATTTAAATGCCACAAAAGAAATGCTGCTATGGCACATCCTCACAAAGCAATTCAGCCTGACTTCAGTTTATCTGCAAGATTATAAATAATTCCAGTTCAGGATCTATATCTCTTCTTCATTCTGTACAGCACCAAGCACTCCATTGGCACCCAATAAATAATAAATAAAATATCAACAGTAATGCTTGATCTCTCTTTACCAAGCTTGCAAAGTTCTAATAAATGAATAAGTGCTGCTTCACATGACTCCAAAACAAAAAACTGCTTTATGTATCCAAAGTTCTCAGAAGAAACACCTTTAAAGAAAATAAAATATAGCAGGAAAATGATGTAATGTTCCCTAATCTTCAGCGTCCAAAATTGCTGCACACTGGACTTGGGAGGTGTGAAATTTCAGGCCCTTCTCTAGTCCAGTGTTTCTTAAACTTTTTGAGACCACAGAAAAACAAACAATAATATTTTTTTCTGTGGAAAACCTATGAAAATTTTCTTCAAAAAAAAAAATTGTCAGACAAAAAAAGACAAAAACAAAGAAGTAACAAAAACAAAGAAGAGGCCGTGGCACACCTACGAGTTGTTCATGGAACACCAGTGTTCCGCGGAACATAGTTTAAGAAACACTGCTCTAATCTAGACTGAAGTACCCCAAGAACAGCAGAAATGGAAGTGAACTTGGACAGCCATCTGCTCCCTCTCCATCAATGGGAAAACATTTCCCCGATGGTACACTGAACTGTTCACAGATCAAAAAGACCACAGCCCAGTCAAACAGATTTTCAGACTTCCCTGCTAGCCCTTCTTTTCAGAGCAAAATGTAAGCCAAAACCTCTTCACCTTCCATAGAATCAAACAGCATTAGTTCTACTTCCTCGGGTCCTCTGGAGTCCTTCTGAAGCCATTATTCATTCTTGGCTTAGTGTCATCATGAACAAGTGAGTCCGGCATATACAAAAATCTACATATCTGGCATAAGAGCTTTTTTTTTTTTTTTCTCTTTTTTTTCCTCAGATACTGCTTGTATAGAAGTATTTTGAATACCTGTCTTTTTGTCTATAGGCATAGTGACCTATAAAACCATAAGGGCTGTTACTGCCGGAATCCAAATTACAGTATGTCTAATGGGACTTTGAAACGAGAACAGCTCTTTGCAATAATAGGGCTTTTTTTTAAATGTACCTATTACTCCAGATGGATAATGTCCAAGAGACTCACCTGCCCAAAACAAAATTAGAAAAATGTAATTATAGAAAAGGATACGATTCCTCTTTCCCTGCTTAGAAAAGAGTTGGCTTAGTGTTTTGCCAAGGCTTGCCATCCAAAAACTGAAAAAATCTCTTTGGCCTGCTGGAGCTCAAAAAGACCTTAGGTCTCCTTCCCAAACCCCTGCATTATGCTTGTCAGTTTGCATTTGGCTGGAGAGGAAAGTGGGGGGGAGAGGGGAGAGAAGAGGGCTTTAGTGTGACAGCAGACTTTACAAACTGTATTCAGTTAGCAAAAAGTGTTTTCTTTCTTATCGGAAGTTAAATTTTAAAAGAAAAAAGCTTCTAGCACATTTGTTTGTATGCTAACTCAGTAGTTAGGATATTAATCGGGTCAGGCTCTGATAGGGTGTAAAAGAATGGCAAGCTAGTTCAGACAAAATAATATCCAGACAAAATAATATTCAGCCCAAACTTTCAATTATAACTCAAGCAAAATATTCTGTCCAAGATCAGCTTATTTCAGCCCCCTCCTTCCCTAAATGAGTCAGCAGTTCCTCTCCTTTGCCTACTACATTTAAAAAGACCTCTGGGATGAAGAGGAGCAGAAGTCTTTCAAATTTCACTGATATATTGCAAATCCACAACGCTTAGAAAACTAAATGGAGAAACAATAGGGCCCAACAAGCCATTTCACCCCACAACATTAGCTCAATATTAGCAGTCTGTGATCTGTTCAACCGAAGAATGTATTGTACTATTACACAATTGTATGAAAGACTGTATTCAACTGTACTTCTGGTGACTTCCGCACTGATTGGTAATGTCAATGGTCAGTCATTCGCATTCCTCCCTGTTTACTGCATCTGTAACATGAGGAACAGGTGGAATGTCTAATCAATTAAAAAACACAGAATACTTACTGTCAGAGTCTTGGTTAATAAATCTTTTACAAATGTATAATAGCCCACTAACTATATATAGGCCATAAAAAGTGATTTTGTGTGCTTTGGACAAAGACAGTAACAATAATGCAGACCCTTCATAAAGGCTTTATATTAGCTATCTATGAGATCGCACTCTTGAAGTTGCTAGGAAAGCCTATTTAACTACATACAATTAACATGTAACAGTTACAGTTACACAGCAGCCAAAGTGTAAATGATGCTGCTTACAATTCAAAGTTAATGGTCCCCACTGGTGGATCATGAAAAACTTTGAGAGGTATTCTTGTTAAGAAACTAATTTTGCTTATACAGTCTATCAGATACAGTCATGTATTTTTGTTTCTCTCTTCTTGTTAATAGTGAAATATGCATGAAAGTGGGGTTTTCACTTTATTTTATTAATGTTCTGTTTCTTCCCCACCTGAAGACAGAAGCCTCTGTTAGCGGTACAACAGAATCTCAAGAGTTACAAACAGCTCATGAATAACTCTGAAATGTTTGTATCTCTGAACAAAATGTTATTGCTGCTCTTTTAAAAATTTACAATTGATCAGACTTAATAGAGCTTTGAAAATTTACTCTGCAGAAGAAAAATGCTGCTTTTAAATGAAACAAGCAGTTTCCTTACTTTATCAAATCTTTTTTTGAAACCTTCCCTTCATTTTTTTTTAGTAGTTTATGTTTAACTCAATACTGTATTTGCTTGCTTTCATTCTGTGTGTCTTGGTCGGTCTCTGCTGCTGCCTGATTGCATACTTCCAGTTTCAAACGAGGTGTGCAATTCACTGGTTAGTTTGTAACTCTTAAGTTCTACTGTATTATAATTGTTTCCTTTAGACATCATGGTAGTGACATCACTGAGACAGATGATTCAAGCAAACAAAAAAAATTCCCATCTCCATTAGAATGTTCCTTGAATTAAAATAAAATATAAAAGGGAGAAAAATACGATCAATGGTTTCAAATACTATACTACTTTTCAGCCATAGGTCTGTAAGTGCTTTGGCAAAATGGAAAAAAAATCCTTTGACCCATTTTATAGATAGGAAAACTGAGGCAAAACAAGGTGCAAATGATTTACAAAAGCCAATGGGGTCCTTCAGTGGCACATTTGGGAATATAAAAGCCAGTTATGTGTCCCAGCTAAAAGCATGAAATTCAAAAAGTTCAAAAAGTTTTGTTAACACCTTCTAACCCTAATCCTTATCCAAACAATTATCCTACATATTAGGGTTTGAAATCAATCCGGGAATTCAAATTAACAAAATTAAGGCTGTCAAACTTTTTCTGGTATTTAAAAATTCCACAAGAATATGCTCGAGCCACATTGCCACATGGAGATGAAACCAGAGAGTTGTAACAAAAACTGTAACAAAGATAAATTGCTTCAAACATCAATCAACAGTTTTAAGAGGCAACTAAGTCAGCTCCCATTTTATCCAAACTAACTAATTTGTCCATCCCAAACAGATGGTAGAACATGTCTTCTTTTCTGTTGTTGTAAATTTGAAAAACTCCATAGAAGTAGAGTGACAGTCCACTGTGTACAGAGCAAAATTAGCAACGGAACACTAAGAATGCAACTGCTACTAATTTCTCCTATCACTCATTAACTTGGAGAAATATGCTCCTTTGAACTCCTGCCAGATACCACAGTGATATCCTGCAACTTAAAAATACACAGTACTGCTGAGTACTTAAGTGGGAACTTGCTCTCTGGCTCACTTCATCAGAGAAATTATTTACTATTGAATTAGAATTTTTATTGTTATGTGGTAAACAGGCCTAGTTCTCAAACACGCATGGCAAATAAAGAGTAACACCAGGCATGAGTTGTAAAAAGCTTCATTTCTGAAAGCATATTTTCTGTAATACTTTTTCTTCACATTACTACACAGAATTACTTTCCAGTCAGCCTACTGTGTTAAAAAAAACACAACTCATTCCATTTCAAACAGATGAAGAGAACTTTGCCTTTTTTGAGGAAACAGCTGTAAATCACTCTAATCTAGTTATCTGAATTCCTTTATGGTTTAAAAGGTTATGACAACTGGAGTCCAAATGTCCCCAATGTAATGCCTCCATCTACCCCCCAGGAAGGAAACTACATGGTGTATCCTAAAGTGCAAAGTAATCTCTTTCATATTAAAAAAAACCAATCAAGTAGCATTCAAGGGCAGGTGGGGGGAAAAATTTCATGCTCAAAGTTTTACATTTTTTAGGTAAGTAAGTTATAGCCCTGATATATATAAGGGTAACAACAGCTAAACCATAGCCTCTCAGTTTACATACCAAAATCTGAATGTGGGACAGTAGCTTTTAAAAAAAAAAAAGGGGGGGGGGGAAGGTGGATACTATACAAGGAGAATAAAGCTCACTGCATGCATAATTATTTCAAAATAAACCTCCATTTCATGAACTGATGCAAGTTTTCTGATGTAAGTGAGAACATCACACTCTGTGGGACTGAGGAAATTTAAGTCTAAAATGAGGGAGAAGATGAAAGTTAAGATAGAAAGCAACCTTTTCTTTTTTAAATGAACTCAGATCATTGACAAAACATTTATGCAAGTGTGGGAAAAATGGGAAGGATCTGGCACAAAATGTTCCCAATTAATGGAAGAGTGACATCCCAGAAAAAGACACTCTTTTCTGGGGAAGGGGGAGAAGTTTCATGTCAAGAGAAAAAGTTGCCATTATCTCCACAATTGATCCTTAAAGGGACCTTTTGCTCAAATTAGCAAGAAATGAGACATGGAAACACAACTCTTTTGGAAGTGAAGTTATCTAACAGCATTTGTCAGGTAATAAATCAATACAAGATACCATATGGTACGAAATGGAATTACAATATTCTGAATGGGTTTTGGGCAGGTTGATTCATTGTTATATTTTATATTCTCCAATAACAGACTAAGTTAAATTGCTGCAAAGTGGGACTACCAAATAAAACAGATCGACCAAAGTGTAAATATCAGATGGGTTTCAAACTCCTGACAGATATGCCACCTAGTTACTTACGTTTCTGAGCATGCCCCACCTCAGCCATCACTTTGAACAATGAATTCACAATGTGTGTATTTTTTCTTCTTTGTTATTTGATACACAGGAGTCTTCAGATTTTAACAGCTTCATGTTAAGCCACATTTAACAGGCTGATTTACTATTTAAAACATTCACATCCTGAGACGTGATAGAAAGACCACCGATAGAAATACTGAACAATATGCATATTGTACGTAACTCCAACACGTGACACTTATAGTAAATTACAATTTTAACCTGTTAGGTTGATCACAATAATTTAAGAGGAAGCAAAATATTCAGATATATTGGAATTATTTTCAGTAACAGAAAAGAGGTTCTGCTAAAACAGTGTCAAATAGTAAGCCCCAAAAGCAACCTACTTAATCACACAACGCATTCTGTGCTGTAATGATCGGAAAGCAAAGGGGATGGTCACATATATAGCAAAGCATCCAAGAGTGTTAAACTTAAAAAACAACAAATAGTCTGGTAGCACTTTAAAGACTAACAAAACACGTAGATGGTATCATGAGCTTTCGTGGGCACAGCCCACTTCTTCAGATGACCAAAGTGTTGGATGTCCAGGACCAAAATAAATAAGGGAGAAGGAGGGTGGTGGAAGAAGAAAAAAATGGTCGGGGGAAGGACAAGAAGAGGCAGTGGGTAAAAAAATCAAGGGGAAAGCCGGGTTGGAACGCAATATGAAAAACTAAAAACTAAAAAAAATTAACTAGAGTGTTAAGTTGTCAATAGCTTCAGAAGGGTAGCCAAGTTACTCTGTAACTTGAAAAAAACTTTAAAAACAAGGAATAGTCTAACAGCACCTTAAAGACTAACAAAACATGTACAGGCTGCCACCAACTTGCAACACGATCGATTATTGGGATAGCATCACAAGTCGGGGGCGTCGTAACTCAAGCCCTCATTTACAACAGGTGTCGTGCGCCATTGTAAATGCGGGGCCGAGGTCGTAAGTCAGGGGATTTCGGCCACTTCCGCACTTACAGATAAGGTCATAAGTGAGGGAGGTCGTAAATCGAGCCGTCGTAAAGCATGGGCCTCCTGTAGATGGTATCATGAGCTTTCATGGGTACAACCCACTTCTTCAGATGAATGGAGCATTAAAAGTCCAGATTCAAGAATAAATAAGGGGGAAAGGGGGAGGGAAATGAAGGGAGACAAAAAAGTGAATTAGAGGATTCAAGTTACAAGAAGCTGAGAAGAACAATTTGCACCTTCTCTAACTGCCCATTGTTTAGTTGGTTAAGTCATTAGGATGTGAAAGGTAGTGTGCTAGCCAGCCAATGTTTTTATTCATACCTCTATGATAGCCTGGGTCCTTCACCTCTTTTTACCCATCTTAACCTTTGGTCCCCCTCCTCCCCACCCGGCACACCCTCCTGCCTCTACCAACCTGTGATTCATGGGGCTGTGGTAAATACACACTTAACACATCCTTTGTGAGACTCTATAGACTTCTCAGGACATTCTTACAACTGGGAAGCCAAGGGGTGGAACTGAAGTGTGACTTTCCAAGTGGAGATTGGGTTAAGAGGAAACAGCAATTCAAGACTCGCATCTACTGTCACCAGAGTCAAAAGAGGCTTGCAGTCAGAGTAATCAAGAATGGTAGACTCTATAGATGTGAACCACAGTGTGGGATCCCAGAGACAGCCCAGATTTAAAAGACTGCTATTTGTGCAACTGTATGACTGCTATTTAAATGTCTAAGATTCAGTTTCAGGTAGAGCAGCATACCCATAAGTGTATACTGCTCTACTTAAACACGAATCTTAGACGTTTAAATAGCAATGATACAAGCAATTGCAGGCCTTCTATTCATTTAGCCAGGAAACACAGTGGTGGTAGAACCCTGGCAACAGCACACATGAGCTGAAAGCAACAGCTGATTAGTCAGCAATAGTTCTCTGCCAGAACTGTGGTTCTACTGCTGTGTTTGGGGGTCTGGCATTTAGGGGTTGTTTGTTCTGTTTTATGCTGCCTGCAGTTTTGAGAAGTAACAAGTAGTCTCTCACTCTCCCTTTCTCTCTGAGGCTGGCCATCCTGCCTGCTAGGAAAATAAACAAGGCAGAGAAGGAAGCTGAGGGAGAAATGGGTCAGCTCCCAGAGTCTAAACTAGCAGGGACAGGCCTCATGAAGCCAGTCACCAGCAGGCAAACCACTGAGCACAAGAAAAGTTAATTAAATCCAGACAAAATGGGAGGCCTAAACAATTTAACATGTGTGATGATGAAGCTGAAAACTCATAGTGACCCACTACTTCGGCTTGGACACAGACTCATTAAAAAGTATGGTTTGGCAAGAAATTAGACGAGCAAACCAAAGCACGCTCTGGGATGAATGTTAGGAAAATGTTTGCTGCTTACGTAGGTCTGTGGTTTCATTGAGCAGAGCAATGCAATCTGCAGACCAGTATCATGTGCAGAATGTGCAGCAGGGTAGACGTTCTTCCGTACATCAGTTTAAGGTTAAAGCATGAATTGAGAGACAGGACACAGTCAACCCAAAATATTTTGTGCCATCCATCCATCAATAAATAAATGTGATCTCATGCAGATTTTTTGCTCCTTAACTGATGTTCCTGTTATCCTTATATTCATACTTTCTTATCCTGTTTTCATTGTACAGACACTAATCTGCCTTGAAATTGGCTGATTCTGCTCAAGCCATGTTTACAGGGAAGCAAGTTTCATCTGGTTGTCCTCGTTCTGAGACCAGTTTATGCTCTATGGCAGGAGAGATTATTAAAAACTATATATTACGTGCACATGCTTTAAAGTAACTCAGCTTGGAAAGATAACTGCATTATATCTGCTTTTCATTCCCTAAGTCGCAGAAAGGGAGAAGCAGCAGTTAAAATATCAAATGGAAATTGCTTCCTAAATAGATTATCCTCCATAAAAAACATTTAGCAACTGTTAGTACCCACAAGACAAAGGAAAAGAATACAAAGTATGTGTGATGGGATAGGACAGGGAGGGGGAGTTGAGGACTCATTTACATTATCATGCTGAGCATTAACCACAAGGAGAGAAAAACAAATGTTCCCTGTTTTGCACAAACATCAATTACATCTAGTAATTTCGCTGATTCCTCTCTCAGAGCAGGTGCTTTGGCTCTAATGCAAAGTGGGAATGTGTACATCATTCTGGCTCCTAAGGCACAGGCAGCATTTGACCAACCTGCTCTGCCTCAGCGTTTCTCTCCCTGTTCAGGGGAAACAACAACAACAAAAAAAACCTCTTTTTATTCCTGCAACACAGCTAAATAAACAAGTGGCCTGATATAGGACCCTCAGGCCAGACACTACACTTAAACTTGCAGGACTAAAATTGAAAAATATTTCCAAATTATGTCCCCATACACAGATAAAAATATATCGATACAAGCAGCCATACATACTCCCACCTCATCCCCCTCCCACACACACACCTATGAGTAAACTTGTGGTGCTGAAACATTTTCCACTATCCATTTCTGCAGCCCATATAAGACAACTCAGGCAAAACAAGGAAGGGCCATTTCCTTCACTCCTTTCCATTCATTTATAGGGTTGTTTTTGTTGTTGTTGTTTTGGGTTTTTTTTGGGGGGGGGGAGGGGTTATCACCTTGGTTCTAAAAAGGTTGAAAACAAGACCAGCCCTTAACTCATGTACTGTCTGCTTCAGCTACTGCTGTTAACCCAGAAGAAAACAACATTTTACTCAGAAATAGAGATATAAAAGAGTAGTCTATTACTCGACTACCCAATAAGCTGGAGTAGTAGAGTCAACTAGTCACATTCTCCTCTCCCCCGTCTGCTGCCTCTATATCAGAGCCAGCAAGGGGGGAGAAGCAGGGGCCAATGCTGGAGGTAGCTGGCTTAAAAGCCGGTTGCCCCCAGCACCGCAATGCATCTTGCTCCCCTGCCCCCCGCACTGCTGCCTATCAGAGGCAGCAGTGCAGAGGGCCAGGGGAGGCTGCTCCAACAGGAACCCCCCATGGACAGGAGCTGCTGCTGGACAGGAGCCTTTGTTCACGGCCAGACCCAGCTGCCACAAACAGAGGCTGCTCTGGCAGCATCCCCGTCCACGGTGGCCCGGGCTGGCTGCGAACAGAGGCTGTTCCGCAGCAGCCCCTGTGCACGGGGGGTTCCAGCCTGTATGTTTCCTCTTACTACGTTTAAACTGCAGAGCCACAGAGGGGTAACTCCTTCTGAGTGCCTTCCCTTATTAACTACACGATTACCCAATTATCCGCCTCTTAACATCCTTAGTCTGAATGCCACTGCCTTAGAGACTAAAGTACATTTGCTTTAAACCTGTCCCTCTCCCCCCTAATTAAACCAAAAAGTATATTTTTTGTCCAGAATTGCTAATTTCCGCATTATTGAGCCATGCCAGAAATAGATCCTTAGTGCCTCATTCCTCCTCCTTTCTCCTTACACACAGAAGAGAAGCGCCCATCCAGCCAAGCTGAACTACCACAAGATAGTACTAATCGTAAACTTTCTCGTACTTGCATAAGGGTGGTGATTGGTTTTTTTTTCCTTTTTCTTTAAACAGGCCTACCTTCTCTAGCATGACCCAGAAAGACAAACAGAATCCAAATGAAAACGTGATTCACTTCTATATTTCCTCACTCCCTGGAGTCAACAAAGCTAACCTTCTGAACTCTGAGGCAAATAATTCTGACCCAAAACGTTAGACCAAATATACCAATATATATGAGTCACTCGAAAGAAATTTCAAAACAGCAAAAAAAGCTAGATTGCTTCACATACCTGACCAAGCCATTATGTTGACAGGCTAGCCCACTTCAAGGAAATGCACAAGGCAGATTCTCACCAAATACAGAAACAGCTACCATAAACTGAAGGTGGAAACTGACCAACATAGAGCACAGTTGAAGCCAGGAGAAGAGCAACTTTACAATCTATGCAACAGAAGAGAGTCTGAGGCAGAGACACATTTTCTTCTCCAGTACCCAAAGATGAGGAAGACATTGCCTCAAAATTATTATGAACCATAGAAGACTTCAATAATGGAGCAAAATTGTGCCTAATCCTAGAAAAAGTGTAAGAACATAACAGCCGCCATACTGGGTCAGACCAATGGTCCATCCAGCCCAGTATCCTGTCTGCTGACAGTGGCCAATACCAGATGCCCCAGAGGGAGGGGACACAACAGGTAATCCTCACCTGATCCTTCCCCTGTCACCCATCTCTGGAGAAACAGAGGCTAGGGACACCATTCCTACCTATCCTGGCTAATAGCCATTGATGGACCTAACCTCAGTGAATCTATCTAGCTCTTTTTTGAACCCTGTTAAAGTCCTAGCCTTCACCGCATCCTCTGTCATAAAAGGTGGCAGAGATGGCATTGTATGTAGCAACCTGCCACGAGTTCAGCATTGAATACTGTAGACTAATAGACTCAGGGGATCAGACTCCAAACACATTAGGAATGTGAAGGTTTAACCCAGAGGTCAACAACCTTTCTGAAGTGGCATGCCAAGATTTAACCCTTCTGCCTTGGGACGTGCCTCTCTCCCAGGAGGAACGGAGGGGCTCTCTCCACCATGAGCCCCATGGACCAACTGGGTCAATGCAAACCTTTCTGCAGACATGAATTGCTAATGGAAACTGTTAATTACAAAATTATGCCCAAGCCATTTTGCTAGTGCTGCAGCTGGGGAAAATGGTTTAATTTAAATTATTAAACAGATTAAGCGTTTTAACTTTCTCATGTTAGTTTATCCAAATTAATTTTAAATAAAGTAAAAAATGTCCAACACAAAAGGTTTCAATGTTTTCTTTATTTATGGCAGGGGTGGGGAACCTTTTTTGGGTTGGGTGTCACTGACACACAGAAAAATCAGTTGGATACCACACAAGTGAGAAGCAAAAAAACTCCTTTCAAAACCCCCAGCCCTCACTGATGTGGCCCCCAACTGAGACACCTCATTCTTGTGGCACTCCAGCCGCCACGGGGTGAGGGGAAGGGACAGGGAGGACTGAGGTTCAAGGCTTCCCATAGGCCAGATTTACTTTTCTGCAGTTCCAGAATTAGTGGATTTTGTGAACCCCCTTAGGTTCTGGGGAAGGAACAAAAATGAGGGGTTCACTGTGAGGGACAGGACTGCCAGTGAGCGGGTAGGGATGCAGGACAGGGTGAGGAGGGCAGGGTCTGGAAGGGAGTTTGACAGCAGGAGAGGACTTAGGGTGGGGATACAAGAGGAAGTTTGAAGGCGGGATGGGGTAAGACAGAAAAGTTGAGAGGGTGACAATGCAGCCAAATAGCTAGTTGAAGAGGGAGGCAAAGAAGTGGGGAGTAAAGGAAAGTGCAGCTTCTGCAACGTAAAATTGTATCCCGCCCCGCTCACATTTTCCCTCTGCTCCAACCTCAGTCCCCTCAGTCCCACGATGCCCCCCAACCTGATCCCCTGCATCGTCCCATGCCTCTCAGTGCAACCCCTGGCACCCTCCTACTTCCAGCCCCTGTGCACTCACCAGCAGGTCAGCAGCGCTGGGGCGAGGAAAACCTGGGCAGGCAGAGCCCGGGGCTGCCCAGGGCTGGCTCCAGTCCGGCCGGGCGCAGAGGGGCACTGGGGAAGGGGCTCCCTGACCCCGCACACAGCCCCTGGGGAGCAACTCCACCAGCTGCCCAGCCCCAGCTCTGCAGAGCAGACCCAGACCAGCCCCCTCCCAAAGCAAGAAGACTGTAGCCTGGAAGGGGGGGGGGGGGTTAACCCTTTAGCTCCTGGGAGCTTCATGCCCAGGCTGGGCAGGACCAGCCCCAAGGTCACTGCATGCCTCTCCTGCCACACCCTCCCAGCAGGAAGCCAGAGCTAGTGCTCCAGCCTGCAGTTATGCGGCTGACGCTGGAGCGGCAAAACGAGCTTCTGGCTGCACAGGGGGAGGGGCAGGGCTGAGCTCCTGTCCCGCATGTCATCGGAAATCGGCTTGTGTGCTTGTAGCACACGTGCCGGGGGTTGCCGATCTCTGGTTTAACCAGTTAACCTAAAGGGTGATGCTTACCGGTTCAGGTTAACCTGTGGGTAGAAAAAGCTCTCTGCCTGCCATGGACATGGACAGCTCTGCTGTGGACAGGTGCTGCTCCAGTGCAACCCCTGCCTGCGGGGTGCCCTGGCTCATTGCAGACATGGGCTACTTTGCTGTAACAGCCGAAACAGCCATTCTGCCATGATTCAGGGCACCCTGTAGGCAGGGGCTGCTCTGACCAGGACGCTGGAGCTGCTCAGTGGAGGGGGGATGTTAGATATCGGGTAATTGAATAGTTGTGTAACCACATGAATTCTTCGTGGTTAGTCAACTATTCTGTGGTCCCCGGAGCAGGGCCAACAGCCTGTGAGTTCCAGCCCCACTTCCAGGGAGCCTCCCACTACTCCACACTGCTGTCTCTGTATCAGAGGCAGCAGCACGGCATGCCAGGAGCCCACTTTAAATACCTGTTCAGACCAGCTGCCTGCCACCCATGATGCTGCCTCCGATGTAGAGGCAGCAGTGCGGCAGCCCATGTCTTCAGCGGGTCCGAGTTCCCCACAGACAGAGGCTGCGGCAGCGGAGAGCAGACAGGGGGAAGGGAAGGCTGCTGTGAAGCCACCTCTGTCCGCGGCGGCCCAGGCAGGGTTCAGAGAGAGGCTGGTCCGGCAGCAGCCCATGACCATGGCAGAGCAGGGGGGGGAGGCCAAGCTGCCCATGAACAGAGGTGCTCCATCTCCCATGCAGCAGCCTCTATCCATGGCAAGCCTGGGCCTGCTGCAGACAGAAGCTGGCCTCTGCCCATGCGGAGCTTCAACCCCTCGCAGACAGGGCCTGCCATGCACAGAGGCTTCTTCATGGTAGCTGCCCCTGCTTCACCCCACTCTGCTGCCTCTGATAGAGGCAACAGCACAAGTGGGAGGGGAGGCAGTACCATGGAGCCAATGCTAGAAGTAACCAGTTTTCAAGCCAGCTCCCCTCAGCACTGGCTCCTGCTCCCTCATGCACCTGGGGGGGGGGGGGGGGGGGATTGTAGTCAACAAGATTAACCGATAAGCCTAGGCTTATCAGTTAATCATAGTCGATTACACATTAACATCCTTACCCCTCACTTGTCCCCCTTTAATTGGTTAACCGGTTAAACAATATATATAACTGGTTAGCCAATTAAATGGGATTTTACATCCTTAGTGTCCATCTGGTGGGCAGATCTCACCTATCCCAACAGATAACTGAGAGGCCTGTCTTTAAAATATATTTTTGCAACACTCATATAGCTTGTCAAGTTGAAAAAGGCACATTGATCTGAACTGTGTTGTCCTATTAATACTTAAATGCATGTTTCAGCTTCACAACCTAAACACAGTTGTGACCTCTGTCCTGGGATGTATTTCTTTCCCTACATCCTGAACTTTTCTAAGGGCAGCACTGAGAAGGATGGAATTCTTGAAATGCCTGAGAAACATGCAAGGTCTGGTGGGCAAAGAATTTGTAGCCTGTGTCAAATATCCTTGTCACAGAGCTCTAGATACAAGTGTGATGTTATCTTGACTACAATTTATACTATGCAAACTAACCTACTAAAGAGACACCCACAGCCCCTTTACCATCAGCAACACCCACTGAAATCTGTCACCAATAGCAAAAATTAAAAGCAACTTTTTAAAATCTTCCATAAGAGCATAGCTACTCATAGTGTCTTTCTGAAGTAAGTCTCTATATGAAATTACGCTAGTTGTTCATCCTCCCTCAGCCACAGCAAGAATTAAATAGTAACTGCAAAACCATTCTCTATACTGGTGTCTTTTTCTTGAACAGACTGTTACTTCAGATGTTCAAACTGGTTTAGACAGTGCATCAGTGTGTGTATGGATAACAATTACATGTGTGTTTTAGTCAGTCTTTGTCAGCAACATGCTAGACTCCACAGTAGGACAGCTTGCTCAGTGTAAAAGCCAATGATACATTTAGGATAACAAATTTGTAAATGTTTTGTGATAGTCATAAAAATGTAAATAGCACCTTTCATCCCAACAGATCCTCAAGCTATTCTTAAATTATATACATATAGCACTGGTAAACAAGAACATAGTGCACTGTGCAACAGCACAGGATGTGGAAGAAGAGGCAATTCTGGGCAAGAACACTGAGGAATCTCCTCCTCCTTTCAGGAAGTTACATGGAATCATTGGTGCCCACAAAGACCAAACAAGACCTCTGTTTATAAAGATTACATGCAATATCACAGTGAATGTGTTCTGCCTTCAGTGAGACAATCAGGCACTTCTTAAAGAAAGCTATAATGAAGAGTAATCCAAAGTAGGGATGTAAGCAACTAATCGACTAGATGAATATCTGATAAGCAAAAGCTTATTGGATAGTTGACATACTAGTAGACTAGTCGCTTCCCCCCCACTTGCTGCCTCTATCAGAAAGAGGCAGCAAGGGGGGGTGCTGAGGGGAGCCAGCTTAAAAGCCAGTTGCCTCCCCCCCAGCTTCATCTCCGTGGGAGGGGGCAGGGGCACAGCGGGGGCGTTCCACCTTTGAAATGTACAAGAGCCCCAGGGAGGGGGCTCTTGTACATTTCAAAGCGGAAGCACCGCATGGAGCCTGGGGCCAGCGGGGGACTCTGAGTCTTCCACTGGCCCCAGACTCCATGCAGCGTTTCAATCTTTGAAATGCAAAAGAGCCCAGAAGGGGCTCTTGTACATTTCAAAGTGGAAGCACCCTTATCGACTAATCGAATAGTCAATGTAAATTCCATTAACTATTCTATTAGTTGATTAATCTAATTTTAACATCCCTAATCCAAAAGTGTCTTTGATTTCTCCCCCTTCCTGTGCAGATTACCTCTATTCGGAAAAAGTAAATCTAGGCTAGGAGAACAGATGATAAATTAGTACTCCATATGCCCGAATACACCCTGAACTAGGACACAGGATGAAAAAGTTGGAAGAGGGAAGTATAGTGTAGTGTGAGAAACAGAATAGAAATTACCCCTGTATTAAATGCTGCAATTTCAATACTTTTCTGTAGCCTTATGTCTTACTCCTAAGGTAATGTGCATTAGATCAGTTTTCCAGCTTTTTTACAACAACATCCCTTCATTTATAGATTTATTTAGATACAAATTCAAGGCTGCCTCTCAGAATACGAAGGTCCCCTTCATATTCTGACCCATATGTGCTGTAACTAAGGGTGTTGCTGCCCCTCTTGACTAAAAGTGGTTTCCATTATCTACAGGGGTATAGGTTCATCAGCTCACTGCACATATACCCCTTACAAAAATTGTTCCAGCGCCATCTTGATGCAACTCCATCCCTGATTGAAAACTTGCGTATTCTATAGAATATATATTCTTAAGCATTCCATTTGTAATAACCAGTGAAAAGATACTAAGATCTATAACTATGGGAGGCTAGGGCTTAGAAAAGATTTTCATCCACGCTACACACATTAACTCGTTATGCATTTTATGTTAAATGCCCTAATTTATATGATTTGTACTAGACTACAGAAATATTTCTCTTTGCAGTGTGCCATGTTTCTAAGCCTGGGCAATGGAGAAAGAATAGGCAGAACCCTTGTACACCCTACCATTAACTGCAGACAAGTACACTGGATAAAGCATAATGGAGAATCTTGGCTTTAAAATTATTGTTGAAGTTCTCTTACACAGCTGGGTGGTTTTATGAATATGGTAATAACTATAACCTTTAGAATTCAAGACAGGAACAGCAGATGGAACCTAATTAAGAGGGGAAAAATTAATAATTTGTCTTCATAAGGAGTTGGAAAGGCAGTGGCACTTTGCAAAGGGAGGCCCGTTGTGTCACTTCATAAATGAGGAACCAACTAACTAGACTATGAGGGGCTCATTAAGAAATAGATGCATCT
Organism: Rafetus swinhoei; assembly: GCA_019425775.1. Classification (NCBI taxonomy): domain Eukaryota; kingdom Metazoa; phylum Chordata; order Testudines; family Trionychidae; genus Rafetus; species Rafetus swinhoei. Next base: position 67,470,302 of record CM033427.1, read on the forward strand.
AACATAGGAGACAAGGATCTATAAGTTGTGGATCTAGAAATCAAATGTTCAGAATTCCAGAAGCAAAGACAACCACAACAAACAAAGCTTTTTTAAAAAAACTGATACATAAAATGAGGCCCAAGTTGTCCTCACAGGCCCTAAATGAAAAAAAGAGGATGGATCTAGGGTTGCCAGGTGTCCGATATCCTACCGGACAGTCCGGTATTTGAGCCCTCTGTCCGGTAAAAAAAAAAAATCAGACAATACCGGACACGTGCAGTGTCCGGTATTCTCCGATTTTTCTGACTGGGCACCGGACGGAAGCCTGACGTGGGCAGCCCCGCCCCTGCCAGGCTTATGGGCAATCACAGGCTCCCAGCAGCGTTCGCGGCCCCGCCTCCCAGCTGGGAGGCTGGGTTGTGATCGCCGCTTTTTTGCTTGACCAAAAAAATACCGGGTGTCCGGTATTTTTTGGGAGACCATCTGGCAACCCTAGACGGATCTCATGGATGAGAAAAGTACGAACTCTTCAACATCATTCCCCCCCATTATGTGATTTCCTTGGAGAGGAGGAAATGCATCATTTCTGCCTCCTACCCAAATCCAGTAAAACATTTTAGATAGTCAGCATTAACTTTCACACATATTTCCTGCACACTATACCCTCTTATGGAAACGCCAGAGGAAATATTAGCTGCAGAGTCCTTGGTAGAGATATACATGAGGTACAGGAGGAGCAGTAGAGACAGTAAAGAAGCAAACAGCTTTCACACAGAAGGCCCTGTCCTTGCTCTTTGTGGTCTTTTTTATTTGATTTTGTGGTCAGTGGTACAAACACCCTCCTTCAATGAAGAGAAATGAGGGGAATATTGCTAAGTCTTTTCACGCTGCTGAGCAAGAAAGGAGTAGTGCAGCAAAATGCAGTCTTTAGTTAAAATATAGACATTATTTATAAATATATTAAGATAGTTCATGAGCAGGATCATTAAAAGCTTTATGTGATACAACATTGGTATCTGCAGATAGCCACATCAGTGGATGTGGATACCCAATGGCTATAAAGTGGATAGCCACAAATTTGCAGGGTTCTTGATACAAAATTCGTATCCGCATCTACAAAAATGAGCCACAGATATCTGAATCCACATCCACAGATGTGGATATAAAGTAGACAGTCGTGGACTTGCAGGGCTCTAAAGATCACAAAGAAGAAAATCGCATTCTTAATAGATCCTTTATGCTCAACATCCTGAAAGTCAGTTTTCATATTTGTACCTACTCTCTCTTTCCCATGCTTTAGATTTAATTAGCAAATCACCATAGAGACACAGGAGGTTGGTGCATCTCCTCTCTTCCTGAACAGCACTGAATTTGGCTTTAGGACAACCTGACAATCAACTCCTGCCCTCTCTTGCAGATAATGTAATGATGCTGCTGAAGTGAGGGCATGCAAAAATAGGTCAGAGATTACAGCTCATACACACGACCACCCTTCTTTCTAAACTTCCAAGAGAAAGTATTAACTTTCTACTAATTGCTGTTTCACAAGAATGAGAGATGGGGCTGGCTACAATCAACAGTGAAACTAAAGATGCACATCAATAGCCACTCAATGTCTGTTTCTGTTTGTGCATTTTTCAATTAACAAGCATTCCCTACAACTCCAACTTGTTATTTGAAGCTGTTTTGCAAAGTTTGCGATTTGCAAGAGACTGGCTTCTGATACCGACACACTATAGGGAAAAATTTGTTCCAGCTACTTCAGCAATAAAGCTCCCATAGTCTGTCTTGTCAATATTTATTTCACACAGACTCTTATAATGCAGTGGTTCTAAACTATGGCATATGGACGACTCCTTGCAGGTAGTGCATGGCTCGAGGCTCAGTCCCCAACCCCCTCTGTAGTAGGGAGCCTGTGTTGGCACTCCAGCCCTGTCCCCCACCAAGTTGGAGTCCCAGTGCCACTTTCCTGATGGGGGAGAGAGAAAGCCCCAAGCCTCGCTGCAGGATCCAACTCTCAAGGTTAAAACACTTAATCTGTTTAATTATTCTGATTAATATTTCCTTTCTTACCAGTTATATATGCCCCCTTATGTTACAGCTCCAGTAGCCTAATATGAATAATTTAGTATTTAAGGTAGAGATAAATGAAGGCATTTTGTCATCATGGATGGTTGGCTTGTGGTCCATGGAAAGGTTTGCATTGAACGGTGTGGGCCTCAAGCCAAAAAGTTTGAGAACCACCACTATAATGGTATATACACACACATGTATATATTTTTGTTTGTGTGTGATGTAAATATCAAGAATATAAAATACAAACATTTTCTCTCAAAGGATTGTGGGAGCGTCTGGAAGTGAGGATGACAGTGGGATGTGCTCTGCTGTTCTGTGTCTCTGTGGAGAAATGGGGTTTTGGTTTTTCATGTTTCTTTAATTTTGAGGGACTTGTGGGTTTAATTTCAAGATTTCTTTTCTCTTTGCAAGCTTTGTCTGCCCACTGGCTCAGTTTGTTATGTATCCTGAGGGCTTAACCTGTAGCCATGGGTTGCAGATTTTGCCTCCAAACCGGGGGGGGGGCGGCAATAATTTTTGACCGGGGGCCACTTCAGAAATTTTTGAAGTAGCTTCGGGCTACCCCAAAAGGGGCGGGGCCTCAGGTGGAAGTGGGGGTCAGGACACTTCCGTGCTTCCTTGCCTATAGACCCTGATTGGCCTGGGGGGTGGGGAAATGTGTGAAGGCTTTGCTCCTGCCAGAGACAATCACCAGCTGTTCTGAACAGCTGGCGATTCCTCTAGGTGCCCGTCCCCATGGCAGTGTGAGGAGATTTTGCAAGCACCAACTTCCCTGCCCCCAGGACAATCAGGGTTTGGGGGTGGGGAGAAAGCAGGCAAAGTCTCCTTCTGCCCTGCAAGAAGCAGAGAGGGAGGAGACTTCACACGCCCCGCACCCCCAAGCCCTGATTGGCCTGGGAGCGGGGGAAGCGTGCAAAATTTCTCACTCCTTGCCCTTGGGCGTGTGGTGCTTAGAGTCAATTGCCAGGGTTGACTAAGCGCCGCACACTCCCTGGCCCCTAGACCCTGATTGGCCTGGGGGCATGGGAGTGGCAGGGCCTCTGCAGGCCAGATCAACCCGTTTGGTGGGCCAGATGTGGCCCACGGAGGCCCTTTTGCCCACGCCTGCTCTAAACTCTGCTCCAAACTTGTGGAGAATGTTGTTCTAAGTGTGCAGAAGGTTACTGAGTATAAAAACAGGGTCTGCCTCCCACATGAGCAAGGCTGTTGTGTTCATTGCCCTGCTGAGCAAACAGTTATGGAGGGGATTGTTGTACAAGATGTTTTTATCCCTACAGTGCCTCCCTCAACATATGCTATCACTATCGCTAAGGTGCTTCCTTTAAGAAATAAGCAGTTGGCTGGAAACCTAGCAAGTTACAGTAAGATCACAAGCCCTATTAAGCAGCTTCCTTTGGGTTGTAATGGCCAAAAGATTTGGCACGTCTTGTCCTTTTGAAGGAAGATTTATATGATAGTTAAATATGATTTCAAATTTTAAGTTTCTCTGAGGCAAGGATTGGGGAGTGTAACTACCCTGTGTTTGTTGCCAGTGAGGACATAGTCTGCTTTCATTGCAGGAGTCTGACACGTTTGTTTGATTAGTGTCCTAAGCAGCAGCCAGGTGCCCCTGACAATGGCGACCTAGTGCATCTGAGCAAATTGAGGTTTCTGAGAATTAAGCACGTGGTAGGATGCTCACTACTGGGAAAAAGGGGGTTCCTGAGGGAATAGAGAATTTTGATCCTCAACCTAGTCCCAGGAGTCCCCTTCCCCCAGTCTATGAAATTCCCCTCCTCAGGATCAGTAGTGACTGTGAATGAGAATGTGGGGGTGGACAAATTCCCTGAAGTCGCTAAGATATACCCCATGTGGTGTTGGTAGGTTTTTGGATGAGATATGGGGAAATATGGAGTAGAGGTAGCAGATTGGTTTCTGGACCATAATTTGCTGTTATCTGCTCAGTATACTGCGAGGTATATGAGTTAGACAAACAGAAACTGTACAGACTGACAAAACTGATGACAAAGTGCTCATCTCCTTAGACAATGGACGTGTGAGGATTAATAGATGTAGGAAATTTGGTGGTTTTGTTTGAGGTTGCAAGGGGAAGGGTTTCCTGGGTTTATTTTTTTCTGATGAGTATTAGTCTGACAGCTAATTTTATATGCAACTATGTGACTGTGACTGGGTACAAGGAAATAGAAAAATGTATAGCTCTTTTTAAGTATCTATCACAAAAAAAGTTGGACACTTTATTTTTGCAAGAGACAAACAGATGCAAGCAAACAAACTGGCTGGCTTGTAATTGGAGAAAAAATTTTGGAGTCATGGTTCCACTGCAAATGCAGGGGTTGCGATTCTCTTTGAGGACAGGGTGAAGCCTGAATATGTGGTTGCACACAATTTGTTCCTGACTATTTATTGACAGTTCAAGATACTTTTGAGGAATATGATGTCTTTGATTATTGTCTATGTTCCCATTACAGGGGAAGACAGAATGTGTTTTTTTCGGTGCTTGGGTGCTCTTTTGACAAATTGTTTGACAAGTGATATTTTAATTTTGCAGAGTAATTTTAATTGTACTCCTAATGAGAGATTGAATAGGAATCATCTGGAACAGTATCCACTGTTTGCTTAGGGACTTGCAACGCTTTTATAGACTTCTGACCCGAATGATGCGTGGTGGCATTTTCAACCTTATGTGCAGCATTAGATTTGATTGAGTGCTAGTGCCACCTCTTTCTCTATGGCCCATTTGGGCTGTTTTCACTCATCATTTGTCTCTCTTGTTTTCTAACTATACTGTCCCTCCTGGCATTTCAGCTCATGGTTCAGGGTCTTACTTGTTTTGTCTCTCCCTTGTAATTCAAGACTCCAATATTGGCATTTTAACACTCACCCTTTACATACGGTCACTTTGGGAGAGCCTAGGTTGTCTCAAAGGATCGTTTTCCCTCCTCAGGGCAATGGTGAAAGGTGGGTAAAATACAGTATTAAATGTTTTTGTCAGCAATACATGCAGCAGAAAATCATGGGTCTTTGCCATAGAATGGAGAAGTTAAGAGTACAATCTTAAGTCTTTAAGATTATGGAACTTAAGTCTTTCGTGGCAGTAATGATGCTGGGCTGCATGAGGGCTTGAAATATATATTTTTAAAAAACACAGTTTTTGAAGGACCTGTTGGATAGCAAAATTCGGAGTACACTCAATAGGGCCCCATTTAATAGCTTTTCTCAGAATGGTAAGACTACTCAGCTTTTCTTTAGAAAAGAAAAATGTGAATCTGAAAATAATTGGCTGCTTCAAAGTATCACTGGGCCAAGTGCTGCCAGATTGTCTAAGTATTTTAGCACAGACCTATATGCCACAGAGCCAGTGTGTCCACCTTTGGGGATTTTCCTAGATCTCAATGTTGGATGTAGACCAGGTGTGAGCAATAATTTTTGACCAGGGGCCACCTCAGAAAATTTTTAATTGGCCGCAGGGCCACCCCGGAAGGGGTGGGGCCTCAGGCAGAAGGGAGGGGCTAAGACACATTCGTGCTTCCCAATCCACAGACCCTGATTGGCTTGGGGGTGGGAAGCGTCCTCCTACCCCCCCAGAGAGAACCACCAGCTGTTCTGAACAGTTGGCAATTCCTCTAGGTGCCTGTGCCTCTGGAGCTGGGAGGAGACTTTGCACACACATTCACCCTGCCCCCTGCCAATCAGGGCGTGGGGACAGAGGGAGCACACAAAGTTTCCTCCCGCCCTGCTCCTTGCAGGATGGGGGCAGGGCAGGAGGAGACTTTCCATGCTTCCCTCACCCCCAAGCCCTGATTGGTCTAGGAACAGGGGGACTGCACAAAGTCTCTCGCTTCCTGCCCTTGGGCGCATGGTGCTTAAGAGTCAATAGCGACAGAGCCTCCGCAGGCTGAATCAACCCACTTGGCGGGCCAGATGCAGCCCGCAGAGGCCCTCTTGCCCACCCCTGATATAGACAAACTGAACAGAATTTGACAACTTCAGAAACTGACTTCTACTCCAAATGGCTGTGCTCCGGTAAAGCACCTACTATTGATGATTTGCCTATCAGGTTTTATGAGGTCTTCTGGACCCTTTTTGGGCCTCGCTTGTTGGAGATTTTTCAGGAAACAGAGAGATGATGTTGCCTTTCAGTTGTTGAATGGCTCTTATCCTGTGCCAAAGAAGGGAGAACCCGGGGAGGTGAAGAATTGGAGCATGTCCCTGCTCTTTCCCAGCTAGAAAAGCTTTTTTCAAAGGCCTTGACAAATAGACTGAAAACTGTGATTGGTTTGGTCATGTGCCCCAACTTGTCGATTTTCTTATTGTGACATGTAATTTCAGCCTCAGAAATATCTGATTTGCATGTTGGGTTGATTTCTGTTGATCAAGAGAATGCTTTTGAACATGTAGATCAAGGATATTTGTTTTGCACACTTTGTGCTTTTGGTTTGGGGCCCAGATTTGTCTCCTAGTTTCAATCACCATATAATTATATTTATAGTCTACTTAAGGTGATTAGTGTTTTAAGACCCCCCCACCCATTTCCAGTCTACAGGGGAATCAGATCAGGTTGCTCCCTTTCTTGGTTACAGTAAGCTCTATTTGTTATGAACGTTGCAAAAGAACCGTTTGCCCTGTCTCTCCCTGTTCTAACTTGTACTCCGGTGAAAATTTCTGCATATGCTGACGGTGTGACTGTGTTACTCATTTCTGTGATGGGCAGGTTTTGATTGTCTGCGCTTTTTCAGGGAGGCATGCTCAGCTCATATAACTTGAGAGAAGAGTGGCACATTCCTGTTGGAACCTTGAGTGATCTCCTGCTCCCGACTCTGCCAGCGGGGGCTACTGAGGAGCTGAAATGGCTATAAGGCACTGGGAATTATGCTGAGACCAGATGGTATTTTAGGTCAGAATTGGGAGGGAATTATGGAGACGTTAAAGGAGAGGTCACAAAGTTGGAAGTGGTTTGTCTCACAATTCTCCTTTCTAAGGGCACGTGTTAGTCATTAATCATAGTTTCCTTTATGTTAAGGCATAATTCCATTATTTTGGATCTCCTTTCACACCTTGGAAAGAGGTCAGAAGTTCTTCTGGACTTTTTTCAGAGACAGCCATTGAGACACTGGCACGCCAGATCCCTTGACCTCAACTGACCACAAACAAATGCACAGGCACAAGCAGTGTGGCTCATCTGTGTGTTAGTGTTGTTAAAACAGGTATTAAAAGTTATAAAACTTAGTGTTTAAACTCTCATTTTGAAAGCTTGTTGTTTATCACTATACACAGCATGGAGAAGACAGCTTCTGGTGATGAACTCCAGCCAGCCAGCCTGGGGGACTCTACGCAAAAGTCTCCAATTGCAGAGAATGGGTGATCTGTGTTTCTGTACTTATTTTATTAAAAGCATTTTAAAAATAAAAATCTTATACGTATGTGTGTGCGCGTGCGCATGCGCATGCACATGCGCACACTGACTTTTCCTCTGGCAACTCTTGTTCAGAATCCACCAGGCAAAACTATTAAGCACCTCATGGTGAAAAGTTGCTTGTATCTAACAAAGATAAAACAATATGCCATGTTATATTTCAAAGAAAGCTTGTAAAATACTGTTTTTCGAAAATGAAAAAAAAAAAAAAGGCAGTACAAGAAGGAAAAACAAGATTGCAACTCCTTTAAGTAACAGTGGCACAGCAAAGGAATGGAAACAAAAGACAAGCTGAGCAAGTCTGTGCCTCATGCTCTGTTGTTGCTCCCGCCAGATGAATATCAGATGTAACAAGCTTCATTTCAACAGATGCTTAACCAGAGATTTTGTATGGGATAAAAGGAAACCGATATATGGATTCCATTTTTACAAGTACTGAGTGAGCAGAAAAGTGGAGCTTCCTCAGTTGCTGATAAGGTGCTGATGGAGTGCATACCTCACCGGAATTTTTAATGCAATGCCTTCAAAAAAAGCTAAAGCAGTACACATGTAGACACACAATACGCTACAACACATAACTGAGCTGCCATTTATTTTTCTTTCCTTTTAAATTATAATTTTGGAAAGAAAAGAGAGAAAGGGCCCAATATATAGGAGCACTTGGAAAACAATATAACGTTTCTAACTTAGAAGACAATCTTTTACAAAGATGCCAGGCCAATGACCTGGGGGAAAATATTCTCATTACAAAGGCTATGTAATAAATTCATTTAGCCCTTCTAGCTCTACTGACAAGAAAAAACACATCCCAAGCTCACCTCTTAGTAGAAAAATTCTAGGGTAACAGTGAGCTAGGAATTTAAGCGACTACTCGACTACCTGATAAGTATAGGCTTATCAGGTAGTGGAGTCACAACTTGATTATTCGCTTCCCCCCTACTTTTGCTGTCTCTGTATCAGAGGCAGCAAGGGTGGTGAGGGAAGCAGGAGCTGGTGCTGGGGGGGAGCCGGCTTAAAAGCTGGTTCCCCACAGCACCTGCTCCATGGTGCATGAGGGTTGAGGCAGAGCTGCAGTAGGGGAGGCAGAGCTGGCTCCGGACCACTGTGACTCTGCATTTTAAATGTAGTAACAGCCACCTGGCTCTTACTACATTTAAAACACAGAGCTGCAGCAGTCCTGGAGCTGGCACAAGCTGGGACTGCCAGCTCCGGGAGGCACCAGAACTGTGGCTCTGCATTTTAAATGCAGTAAGAGTTCAGCAACTGTTACTACATATAAAATGCAGCGCTGAAGCAGTCCCAGAGCCAGCGCACAATGGGACCGCTCAGTCCCAGCTCATGCCAGCTCCAGGAACTACACCCGCTGTGGCTCTGCGGAGCCTCCCCTAACTGACTAATCATGTAGTCAATACAAATTGTATCAACTATACGATTAGCCACTTGCTCGCTGCTTAACATCCTTATAGTGAGCACTGTGTATTCAGCATAAACATTAGATTCACTGGATGGCACTATCTCAAGAATGACTACACAAAATGTCTCAGCTGTCTCCACTCTGGAAGATGTTTCAGAGTTCTCAGACTAAGCCACTTGCTGCTGTTCTAATAGCATTCTCCACATCCATGAGCTGCAGGTTTCTCTAGCATTTCACTACACAGCTCTGCAGTATCATAAAAAAGCTACATATGAAACACTTTATGTTACCTGCAAGCTCTACTGCTCCCTTTCTTCTAAAATCGGCATCCAGTGAAGTGCTCCTCCTTACTTCTGCCCAAGGTCACTGCTCTCATTCAAGCTAACTTCCCCACCCCCCAAAAAAAATTTTCCCAGTCCTTTCCTGTTCCCAGCTCACCCCCACTTTCCCCTGTTCTCTCACAATCCTCCTGCCACAGAGGAGGATTCCCACAGAGTCTTTTTCTGCCTTTCAGACTTCTCAGTTTCCCAGATCTCCCACTGATTCCTGTGAAGCTAATCCTCTGCTTGTCCCAGATCTTCTTCAACTAGCTCCTATTCCTTATACTGTAGGCCTGGTCTACTCCCGGGGGTGCGTCTAACACTGCACCCGGAGCTCAAAATAAGCTATGCAATTTAAGCTATGCAAATTGCGTAGCTTATTTTGAGTCCACTTCAAAATAGCTTACTTTGAAATCTGGAGCGGTCTACACCCATTATTCCAAAACGTCCCTTATTCCTCGTAGAACGAGGTTTACAGGGACGTCAGAATAGCAAGCCTGATATATTTCGAAATAACTGGTGCATTCAAAAGATGCAGAATAGCTATTTTGGGATACTGGTATTCTGAAATAGCTCTGCAGTGCCGAAGTAGCCTTGGAATTTAGGTCGAACTTAGCTGCATTAAGTCAGTTTTCTAAACAATGAGTCCACATTACCATGCTCATTCCACTGACTTTAAGGACCGCTAAAGTCAATTTCCATACTTCTGCTTTTCATGGAGTGTAATGCTAAATTTGACCTAGCATGATCAACTTAACAGTAGTGCAGATGCAGTCCTGTGAAAGTCAAAAGGTGTCCCACAGTGCCCTGTGGTGACCTATCTGACCAGGACTTTCAACCTGACTACTACTGCTCTCCAGGTGTACAGTAAAAGCCCCAGGAAAATCTGAAGTTCATTTCCTGTTTGCCCACCATGGGGAGCAGACCTCACAGCAGGCAGCACACCTAAGCAGCGCACCTGACCATGAATGTCCAGGCTCACAAACGAGCTTCAGCATGGAGCAACCACGACATCCTGGACATTATTGCTGCAGGGGGAGAGGAATCTGTGTGGACAAAATTACGAAGCAGCAAAAGAAGCATAGATATGTATGCCAAGCATGGTGGAAAAGGATATTCCACAGGATCTTGTGGGAAATGAAAGTTGCACTCTCCTGGTAAACAGGGGGGTGAAAAAACACACAGTGACTGTGTGAGCCCCTGCCCATCCCTGCCACCACACCCAGACCCCGCCTTCTGCCTGCAGGCTCCTGTGAAGGGAAAACTGCACTCTCCCAGCAAACGGGAGTGGGGGATATCAAACACACGCTTACCGCATTATCTCCTGACCGGCCCTTTCACCATGCCATTATGGCACCCTTTATAAATGCCTACCGGTGGGAGCTGCTGTTTGCAGACACCGTGTCACACATGCTTTCAAAGTGGAAACAAAAGAGCGAGCCCTGACCTGTCCCTTACCATGCCTGCCACCAAATCAAGTCCAGCTGCTCCCTTAAGATCTTTGTGGTGTTCCTGTTGCATAATGCCTTGTACACAACATATGCCCATTGTCTTGGACAAATGTTCTTTTAGGCTAAGAGATACATCGTGGAGATACGTTGCACAATGTTTCTCCTGACTTTCACCTTTTTTTGTTACAGCAGGTGCAACAGCGAGCCTATTGTCCAGTTCCCTAGCACAGATCCAAAGGTGAAAACGTAATTGGAATGACATATTCAATGAGCAAATACAATCTGCCTGCATGGACAGATTAAATGAGTGGAAGATAATGCTGCTACAGAAGATGTAAGCAGAGCCTGAGGAGAGGAGAACATGCAGGGAACGAGAAGTGAAGATACAGGAAAATGTCTTGAGGCTCCTGGGGGAGCTGATGATGCATCTGGTAGATTCATGGACAAGTCAGATGCATACAAAGACTCCCTTTGGCCCACGTCGAACTACATTCCCTCCTCACCAAGTTCCATAGCCTTCTCTCCCAAGCACCCTAGAACATGGGAGTGGAGGAGAGGAGTTAAGGGCAGCCTCACATTCAACCCCCTTGTAATTGCTGAACAGGGGATTGTAATATGCCACTTTACAATGGGGAAGCCAGCTCCATTCCAGGGGCAACTCTATCGACCTGCCCAAATAACTCACCCTGACCTTCTTTTCTGTCCCTTCTTCCTTGTGTTTCCTAAATAAAAATGCATTTTTTTCCTCAACAACAGTCTCTTTATTGCTTCTGTTGCACAGGGGTGGATGGTTTACACACAAGCACACTTAACATAGGGGCACCTTGTTAAGAGCAACATGCATGATTGTCATAATGCTGCCTTGGCCATTCACAAAGCTGTTTTTCAAAGCCTCTCTGATTTGTAGTGCCCCTCAACGTGCTCTCTTTATTACCCTGGTGTCCGGATGCTCATAATTAGTGGATAGGTGCTGTGCCTCAGCCCCCAAATCTAGCATAAAACTTTCCCCTCTACTGTCACAGATATTATGGAGCACACAGCAGGCAGTTATAACAATGGGAATGTTGCTTTCACTGAGCTCTAACCTAGTGAATATACTGAGAAACCTTCCCTTTAAATGCTAATTTTCTGCACTTGCTCATACTGTAGATGAACTGCTCCCTACTGCAGTCCATGTGTCCTGTGTGCAGCTTCATGAGCCATGGGAGCAAGGGATAGGCTGGGTCTTCAAGGATCATGATGGGCATTTCCAATGCCTCTGATATTAATATTCCTGTTTGGAATAAAGTTCCAGGTTTCAGCTTTCTGAAGAGACAGGAGTTCTTAAAGATGTGCACATCGTGAACCTTCCCCAATCATCCCACGTGGATGTCTGTGAAACAGCCTTTGTGATCCACCAGCATCGCAGCACCATCAAGAAGTACCCCTTGTGGTTTATGTACTCTTTGGCAAAGTGGTTGGGTGCCACGATAGAGATGTGCATTCCATCTACCACCCCACCATAATTAGGGAACCCTATCACAGCAAATCCCTCCACTATGTCCTCCACATTTCAGAAGGGTATTGGCTGCCTTTGCTACTTAAATTACAGAAGCACCCATTGTAGATTTCCCCACTACAAACTGATTCCCAACTGACTGGAAGTTGACAAGGCCAGACAGCTGCTAAAGAGCTATTGCCATGCACTTCTCCACTGTTGGAGCAGGTCTCATTCTATTATTCCTGAACTTCAGGGAGAGGGAAAGCAATTTGCAAATTTCCATGAAAGTGGCCTTATGCATGCAAAAGTTTTGCAGTCTCTGCTGGTCGTTCCATACCAGTGTAACTATGTCTGACGCACCAGAACCGGCATTCCAGTGTGTTGAGAGGATCAACTTCCGCAAGCCTCTGCCAATTGCTCCACTCAAATGCTTCACACAAGTGGCCTTCTTTGCATTCTTCCTCTGGCAGGCCCTGGCAAGACTCTGGACATACTGCAGCATAAGGTACAAGATGTTTGTTATGATTGCCATAGCACCTTTGCTGCTGAACGGGGTCCATGCTTACCCTGCTATGGTATCTGCACCAATAACCAGGGGAAAAAGATGTGAAATGATTGTTTGCCATTGCTTTCAAGCAAGGAGGGAAAGAGGAGATGAGTGCATTATGGGATGCTGATGACATGTACCCAGAACCACCCCTGCATTGTTTTCATTTCATCGGGCACTGGGAACCTAACCCAGAATGCAAAGGGGTGGCAGGAACTGTGGGATAGCTATCCACAGTGCATTGCTGTCAAAGTCTATGGTAGCCATCCTACTGGGGATGCATTACATCAAACTCTTGCACATAGTGAGGACATGCACCTTTGACTTTACAAAATTGGGTGCTAAATAATTGACATTAATCAATTCAACCTTACCCTGTAGTGCAGACAAAGCCATACTGAAAGAAACTGACGCAGCATTGAGGAGCTTGAGCCTCAGTAGAATAGTCCCACTAGAGTCTGTTACCTGCCTTTGGAAATCAGCCAAGGAATAAGCCCAGACAAAGGGTGAACTAGAACAGCACTGAGGCTTGTTCAGTTGTACAGATTCTTCATGGTGCAGCAATACTCACACAACACACACACCACATTCATGCTGGCAGTTTAGAGTTTGGAGTCAGGCTGCAAGTGCAGCGAGAGTTAGTTTCGATTTTGCAAGTGGCTGAGGCTGGCCAAGCAACAGCTTCCCAGAGATTGGACGCGAGGCGACAAGAGTCCCCCGGAGTCCCTTTGGGTCCACGGGAGGGCTCTACTGCTTCCAGCCCGGTCCCAATCTTGGCATGCTATTACATCTTTCCAAGGAGAAAGACACACACCTGGCCGCCTGTCACCATAAAAGGTAACACATGCTATACTGCTTTATGATTGGAAGTTTCTCACTCACACTTCCTCATGCATGCCATACATATCCATAAGCAAGAATACAATTGATTCAATAAGCCAATGACTTTTAGCAAGCATCTAACATTATGGGGATTTTCTACTATTTGCATAACAGGAAGCTGTTCAGACTGCAGCTACTGAGCATAACAAGACCAACTGCAGCTGAAAGAGCAAATGGTGGGAGGGGGCACCTCTGGCTATAGAGCCAACTGAACTAGTTGTTTGAGAAAGAATTGCACGTTCAGAGGCAATGTTATTTTGTATGACTTGCTCATTACCTGTTTCAGCATTTCTGAAATGTAAGTGAACTTGAGAATGATGGATCTATTTCTCTTTTAATGGGTTATTTTTTTGAGAAGCAGAATAATCATAATGCAGGTCTTACCACTGGGTAAATCAGATGATAAATGCAACACTACCAGGAGTAGCTCACCACCATAAGACCCACACCTTCAACAAAATCCTTCTCACAGAAACTAAAGGCTGGGGGGAGAAGAGGAATAGGTTTTTCAGAAAAGCTCTCACACCTGGGAAAGAAAAGGAATATAGCCCACATGGACATAACTAAGAAAAATTTCAGCATTCTTTACGCTTAGTTAATATAGGGATAGGCTCTCTTGAAATAAGCTTATCCAGCTAGCTTGATAAATGGGGTTTGTTGTTATATTATTCATCAGAGCCAGTAATGATCTACACCAAGTAGCTGCAATGTTATTTATTTTGCAATACAAAATAGCAAGTATATTCCTCTTGTTTTTTGAGGAAATGTCACAAAAATCCTTCAAATCCTTCTTTTACACAAACACCAAGGCTGTGTCTACACTGGGCCACTTATTCCGGAAAAGCAGCCGCTTTTCCGGAATAAGCTGTGAGCTGTCTACACTGGCCCCTTGAATTTCCGGAAAAGCACTGACGATCTACTGTAAGAAATCAGCTGCTTTTCCGAAAAACTATGCTGCTCGCTCGGGCAAAGTCCTTTTCCGGAAAACTGTTCGGAAAAGGGCCAGTGTAGACAGCCCAGCAGTCTTTTCATAAAAAAGCCCCGATCGCAAAAATGACGATCGGGCTTTTTTCCGAAAGCAGCGTCTACATTAACCCGGGCGCTTTTCCGGAAAAAGGGCTTTTCCGGAAAAGCATCCTGCCAATGTAGACGCTCTTTCTCCGGAAATACTTATAACGGAAAACTGTTCCGTTTTAAGCATTTCCGGAAAATCATGCCAGTGTAGACGTAGCCCAAGAGTTTTCAAATGACATGATGAATTGCTTTCTTGAGTTTCACAGGGTTTGATAAGCAATTCATACTTAGCAGAGATTAACAGGACTGTACTGCAGTAAAACACTAGTCTCGGTACTCTAGATATGTCTGATCTTAGAGTGAAGGTGTTTTTTTACCTCCTGATAGCTATTTTCGTACTCGACATTTGTATCTTATAAAAAAAAAAATCTCATATTAAATACCAGCAAATAAATGTGCAACTGACACCAAATTTAGCAGCAATGTTTGCATGTTTATTCCTGTCTCTGGGAAATGAGCCTGCAAATCTCATCAATTACCAGAAATGCACTAGACTGTTTTCTCTTCAAGAGTGACCATACATTTCCCCCAAGTGAAAATAGGGCACATGAGGCTGCTGGAGGCTGCTAACCTGAGCCCCCTTCCTCCTCCACCACGTTCAGGGCCAGCCAAAGGCACCCCACCACCAACCCAGTCCATGTCTCCCCACTGCCTGTCCAGAGGATCAGCTTTGTGTGTGAGCTCTGCTCCCTCACTGCTAACAAGTGTCTAAGCTGCCCCCCCGCCCCAGTTCAAGTCTCTCTCCCTAGTCCTCCCTCTAGTGCAGGGCTGATGTTAGTGTTCTCAGCCACACATGTTCCTCTGCACCCCACAATGGGTCCCATGTGTTGAATCGCTACCAGTAGAGCCCCTCCAACCAGGGCCGAGCAGGGAGACTCACAGGCTGCCCCAAGCGCTGGGCAAGAAACATAGCAGGTGCATGCGCAACCCCAGCTACTCACCCATGCAAAGCAAGAGGTGATGGTGGCGTAGCAAGGGTGCTTCCCATACAGCAGAGCAGGAGGAGGAACAGCACCGGGTACAATGGCGGAGCTCTCACTGTCCATTCCCCACGCTGTTGCCAATGCTGCTACCGCTGGAGGAGACATCAAGGGAGACTCCGGCAAGAGCATGTAGTGGGACAAACAAAGGGAGAGGGGTACAGCCACTGGCTCTGTGCTGTGATCCCAGAAAATATGGGACAATTTGCCCATATTTAACAAAAAGTCGGGACACCTGAAAAGAAGGCTTGCATACAGTACTATCAAGTCACCTTAGCTCTTTAGTATATACCACCACATATGTATCTTTAATGTGCTGACATCCTACTATGAAAGGAACAACAAAAGCAAGCCAACAGGTCTGAAATTTCTCTCCAGGACAAATGGCAACCTCACTGTCTTAAGTAGACCTGACCTGGAGATTCTTTTCTGTTCTATAAACGCATCAGATTTCCCTCTTAACCCCCAAAATAATGTGCCCTCCTCTTCGTGTCCATGATACCTGAAAGCTGATGGTCCACTGACAGCTGCCTGAAATGGTTTATTCTTCATTAACTGTTTGCTTTGGATCAAATGAAAGCAGCAGGGAAACGGACAACAGCCCCGCTGGGAGAAGAATCATGTGGGACAAATTAGGAGCTGCTGTAAGATTTAAGAGCCGGGGGAAAAACAGGGCTAACTGGAGGCAGCTGTCAGGATGTGGGTTTTGTGTTTATATTCCTCTCTTTCCCTCCCTAAACCCCTTATGGATATTATGAGAGAAAGTGTGTGAGACCCATAAGGGGATCAATTCCCTCCGTCATACAGAAGGCATGAGAACATAACCTACCCTATCTGAGACTTATGCTTAGACAGAAGCATAGAGAAAATGGAGGGAGATGTTTATTTAACAAAACATTCACCCTCTTATCTAAATGCCATAATGGGCATTAAATTGTAAGTTTTAGCAGTTATCAGTAATGATAACTGAGTGGGCCTCCACCCAAGCACCAAAGTCAAGAGAACTGGAGATATGAGTCTTAACTTTCTTTTTCTGTGAATGACAGATATTGTTTCCGACTTGACCTTCTCCCCACCTCTATCATGCTTCAAAATCTCAAACACAACATTTTAACATGGCACACTGCCAGCACCTTTTTCTTTTTGGGTGTGGAACAGGTTTTGTTTATTCAAATATATTCCAAATGGTTTAAAGTTTCAGCTTTAATTTAGAAGAGATATTGCAAATAATTTAAAACAAAAACTAGAGTAGGCATTTTTCTTGCTAGAGGTTTCTCTCTACTTGTATCTCTGAATTCCCACACGCATGCACTTACCAACATGGCCTCTCCCTCTTCTTAGGACTCCCAAGGCAGAGGAACAACTTTGATACTGTTCTTCCTTTCTATTATGATGGAGGAAGATAACTCCCTTGGGGATGCCCGTCCTGACCCTTTTCATCACAGCCCTCGGCTCATGTAATATCAATTGAAGTCATTTTGGAGCAGGAAGGATATCAAAGACATGGATAATAAAAGAGGAGACAACATGGATGAATGAGACACAGCACAGTCTGCTTGTTCCAATTCACTGAACATCTGATCCCTCCCATTCCAAGCCTCCCCACAAGAAAATCCCCGCTCCCCACCTCCACCCAAGACGCCAACTGAACATCTGGATTTCCTGCCTTCCTGGATAATACCATGAAGATCAGAGATGCAAGGAAATTGGATTGTTCCAGAGCCAAGAAGGTTCCCTAAACACTACCTGGCTCTCTAATGAATTAGTATGGAAAATACATGAAGACGCATCAGGAGTGCTGATTTTATTCTAAGCAAGATGGTCAGCGATGGAAGAAAGAGAACATGAAAATTTGAGTAAAAACAAAACCTAATTGCTTAACCAAAGCTAAAGGATGAAATCAAGAGCAGTTTTTCTTTAACAGTTTGGCTTTTCCTGCTGAGTGAGTGAACAAGTACATGAAAGGAAGATGCTTAGCAGGAGGAACAAGCCTTTCACAGTTCCCTATAAACAACTTCTGCTCTGCAACTATTTTCTATAGCCTTAGGGCATGCCTACACTTTAAAGCAGAGAAAGTCTGCCCATCCCCCATAAAGTCTCATAAACTTTGAAAATCCCTTTCCAGTTTTCCTGGCAAGTGCTCACTCCAAGGAGCAGAGGATTCCCTGCTTGCAGCAATGTTGAGCTACTGGATCAGTGTTTGGAGAGAGAGAGGGGCCTGAGCAGTGACTCAGGATGCTCCAGGATCAACCTCCCCTCTTCCCACAAGACCTACCATCAAAATGGAGACAGCTGCACTGTGGAATAGCTGCCCTCAGGGAGCTGCTCTCATCAGTGATGGAAGTGCTGCAAATGTAAACACACTAAAGCCTGCAAAAGTAAGCGAGTATACAAATCAGTGCTTTTCTTTTACCAGTTCACTATCAGCGGTGAAACTGCCAGCACAAAAACTCTGCAAGTGTAAACATAGCCTTACTTTCTAACTATAAGCTGCAGGGGGTAGCCGAGTTAGTCTGTAACAGGAAAAACTTAAAAAACAATAAATAGTCTGGTAGCACTTTAAAGACTAACAAAACATGTAAATGGTATCACAAGCTTTTATACTATTGCCTCCCCTCATACCCTTTAGCAAAGCCAATACAATGAAAATCCAGGTTCTCAGTACTGTAACAAAAGCTTCAGTTACAGACTAACTCGGCTACCCCTTGGAAAAACTTGAAATACAAACAACGAATAGTCTTGCAGCACCTTCAAGGCTGACAATACATGTAGATGGCATCATGAGTTTTCCTGGGCACATCTGAAGAAGTGGGTTGTGCCCACGAAAGCTCATGATGCCATTTACATGTTTTGTTAGTCTTTAAGGTGCTGAAGACTATTGTTGCTTTTTTCGTTTTTTTAGTGCTGTAACAGTCGTTTTAAAACAGACCCCTGAACTCATTAGAGCCTTTTTAAGACTTAACAAAAAGACGATATTTGGGCCTTTGCCGACAGACAAACAAATTCTAATTCCAATTTTCCCAGTGATAGGTCTGCTGTTATTAACGTCTTTAGTATGCTTTTTTATTAATAAAGAAGACATCTTATAAACAAAAAATCTCATTCACCTTTATTTTAATCCTCATCTCTAAATAAAAGTATTAAAAAGATAGTCTCCTACCTTTCCCTAATTTATGAAAGTTTCTCATGCAATTTCATAATTAATATTAAATTGGTATAAATAAATAGAAAAGGGAAGATTTTCAAAAGCTTCACTTTACATTGTGCTCCTGAATCCCTTGAATGTCCTTGAAAACCACCCCCAAAATGAATGTGCACTTTTTTCATATTACTTCAATTTTGGGAGGGATAATGAAACCCACAATCATAATACTGTTGCCTCAGGGATCGGTGTGGGAAACGCATGTTCTTAGTAAGGAGAAATATGTAACACAAAAGTGTGTTTCCACAACAAATTAAGGGCTTGATTGTTACTACCCTGCATATTGTTAAGCCCACGAAGCAAGAGGAATTTTACAATTCTAATGTGTTTTTGAACTAACAATCTAAAGTCAAGAAAATGTTTCAGGTCTATTCCAAAGAGAAGGGAGATCTCTGGGGAAAAAAGCTTCAGATAGTGGTTTTCACATAAATATGCAAAGAAAACATCACACAAACACCTATCAAACTGAGGTATTTATATGGTGCCAATCACCGTAGTATCTAGGTTTCACAAAGCACTTCACTGTGTGTTTAATTAAATACTCCTTGACTGACTGAAAGAAGACAACAAGAGCTACCTGCGGAACTACACCACAAGCTCACAAAATCTTAGTGGTTTACAGATAACATCTATGCCATATTTATTTATTCACCCAAATATTCATGGGGGAGCTGGGATCCTAGACATCAATGCCTGCAAAACCATGTCTCAAGGCAAACTGAATTTGTATTTTTCTAGTCAATAATGCCTATTTCTTTTTAAAGGACCAATAATTTACTTCACCATGTTAGTCAGAGAATTTAAGTTTTACCAGCTTATTTTACCAAAACTGGAAATTGGGAGAGTGGGGTGAGGGAAAGAAATAAAACTTGTGTGTTAAATGATGCCACCTTTATAAGTGAGAAAATGAAAGCTTTCACCTGATAGCAACCTAGATCAGGCTACCCTGTTACATATAGCCTGCCAAAAAAAAAAAAAAAAAAGAAGAAGAAGAAGAAAAAGCAGATTAACTGCCAGCCCTAGCAGTCCCAGTAATCCATCTTCCTCAGATTTTTAAGCAGCATTGTTGTTGGTTTTTTGGATGGAGGGGCTATATTTAAATAAAATGGACATACAAAGAAGCATAACATTAGTGAGCCAAAAATGATCCCAATACTGTTCTTTTTAAAAACTTAAAAAATGAATAGTCTAGTAGCACCTTACAGACTAATAAAACATGTAGATGGTATCATGAGCTTTCGTGGGCAAAACCCACATTATGTCATTGCTGCTGCTGTTACTTTTTGGAATGAGCTACACTTGTAAGGTACATGCAGGCAAACAGCAGTGCAAGACTCAAAATTAAATTACTAACAAACAGTTAAGCTGTATTACACCTGTGGCATACACTAAATCTGGCTGGCTGGTTACTGAAAACTAATTTGGCGGGGATCCAAGGCTCAAGTAGTAAAGGTGGCTTGCTCCATTTAGATCTGGTCTGAGCACACACTAAATCTCTCTCATGAATACAGAACCATAGAGTTAGAAGGGTGATCTCGTATAACCCTCTGTCAAGATGCAGGATTTGTTGTGTCTGAACCATCCTAGGCAGATGGCTATCCAGCCTCCTTTGAAAATCTCCAGTGAAGGAGTTTCAACAACTTCCCAAGGCAGTCTTGTTCCATTGTCTTAATGTTCTTAGAATTAGGAAAAGTTTCCTGAGATTTAATTTACATCGGCTTTCCTTTCAGATTTCAGAGCAATTACTAAATTCATTGTGTGCCAGACAATGCCAGATTCTCATCCTTTGGCCTCCAAATGCTATATGAAGTGTTGCCTCAAATGTGTGTTTGTCAAAACCTGGAACTTTTCTATCTCAGCCAGGCATACTTTCAAATGTGGTGTATGTAGTCTGGTCTCATCTGCCCAGTTAATGCAAAAGAATGTATTTTTATCAAAATGAATTTATGTGGTATTGATTTACCAGGGTACAACAAGGGCAGGGGTGCATGGCTTGGGGGAAGAGTAAGATATTGATTCCTGCTCAATCTGGGGAGGAGAAAAGGAGAGCTGTTCACTAGCTGCTTATTTTTAGCAGGCAAAAAGGCAAACCCAGGTTCTGAGTGGAATACAGCTGCATCATTTTGCTTTACTACCATGCTGTGAAAAATGTAGTAAAGCTTCTGAAATCTGGCTTCTTTCCCCACAGTGTGGCAGTACAGAGAAGCAGTACAATTATGTGCAACTTGTAACCAACAACAGGGACTCTCAATGATTGGACAATGTGGTCTAGTTTTATGGCTCTGTAAAAGGAAACTTTAGTTTTCAAGGGAACTAGCTGTGTCTTCTTGGCACTTACTGAAGACGAGGAAGGGTGAGGTCAGATCTGTCTGCACTGCTAGAAACAGGCACTGACCCTCTTATTCTTCCAGAGGTGCAATTTTGCTCTGTCTACTTGTGCTCTTAGCACCTTCTCTTTGTGTTTGGCTCTGATCAAATAGTTCCTTCTATCTAGTGTATGGTTCGCACAATTATATACTAACAAAAATAATGACTTTCATACTCTAACCAAAACACTAAAATTGTGAAGGAAAAAAGAAAAGAACATTAGTGTCAGCCACAGTTGTATGTGCTGATTCCCCCAACCATGGTTTCCTATTCAAAATTTATTAAGACATGTTCCATATATTACAGTCTGAACACTCTCATAGGTAGTTCCTATGGACTCAGTTCTGCAATGCTTACTATGAGAACAGTGTGTATTAGCATGACTTTTCCTACTGACTTGGATGAGAAAGCTATTGGTGGTAAAATTACATTCAGAAGTGTCTTTATATCAGTTTGTAACTCTGCACACAATCTAAAACACAAATTTTGTTAAAAACCATAAATAATTGAACATTGAGAATATTTGCTCATTTAAAGCAAAAACCAAAAAGTCCATTATTAAAGCTGCATCATAAAAGAACCCAATAATTAAAACTAATTGTCTGTTAGGCCACCCCACTTCCCTCTTGCTGGGGCTTTACCTCCTTTGATCTGTCCGTCTGTGTTATTAACATGAACTGCAGGAGTAGCAGGTTCAAGCTGAAATGAGGTAAATAATTCCTGAGTGGAATGAAGCTGAACTGAGCAAGCAGGCAGAGATGCTAAACCATCTCCCGCCCAAAAAAACCCCACACATACCAAATATTCCTAACACAGAGTGTGACTGAATGCATTGGGCTGAATCACTGGAGGAACAACTATCTGTCAACATGTAGGTGACTGCGGCTAACCTTGAGCAGTCACAAGTATCATTTTGAATAGTTTTTGGTCACACTTCTTCTTTGCCCAGCACTTTACTCAAAGCTGTGGAAAACTTGTAAGTATGAAGCTTGTCTACGGTCCACCTTTTTTCCACTCCCCCACCTACCAGTTAATTAACATGTGACTGAACTGAACACCTTGGAAGGTCACGATAACAAATTTAATTTATTAATTCCAAAAAGGTGGAAGAATTTGAGTAAGTAAAAAATTGTATTAGCTTTTCATTTTATTCATCAACAAGATAACCTCTCATGTAAGGAGCAACGATTCCCAACATGATGGGAATAATAATAAATAAGACAAGACTGCTCTTCAAAATATAACCCTGAGTTAAATTCTAGTCTATTATTTCCAGACGATGAACAGACTGATAGCTGTTCCAATCACCACAAAACATGATGGTATTGTTTATAAAAAGATAGAGCACTGTATGGGCAAGCTCCTCTGACAGAAATCACACCACTTTTTGTGAATCTTACAAAGCCATCAGAGCTTTTCTATTTTACTAACAATACTGTTACTATATTCTGCAATTTTCAGGCACCTCAACAAAACACAATTTATTATGAATCTCTGCAGAGCATTATGCCTTGGGGTAGTGTTTCCTTTCCTCGCCATGATGATCTTAGGGTGCAGTTGTCAATTTAGAGATGTTTAATAAATGTTTTACCGTGGCATGGCATGAATGATGTATTTTAAAGCTAGTCCCTTAAGTTGTTGGGCTATTGAGGTTACCTCTCCTGTCTTACCACTAGAGATGCCACAATGCTTTATTATTTTGAGGATGGGATTGTTTTTTCCTGGCATAATTTTTTTTTGGAGGAAGGGCACAAGGAAAATATGAGCCACTATCCAGTAGTTAGATTCATACTGAAAACTTTACACACACGCACTCATGACCGTATAATTTTCAAGGCATTTCAGAAAAAATCAAAGACTGTTGTAAAAGCAAAAAACAATTAACACAGATACGTGACAAACTGTTTGTGTGATTCACATTTTATTGCCGCACTGCCTTCTACAGCAATACTGCTGCTTCTAAACTGATGGCAGAGCGGGTGGGGTATTTTCAGAAGTGAAGTTGGGGGGGGTATATGAGGAGCAAGGAATTTTCTGGAAGCGCAGATTTTGATCCGTGCTCTCTCAATCTCATTCCCTCTGTGCATTGCGTGCCAAGAATACCAGAGGAGTTCTTCAGAGACACTCATGATGATGCAATGCACGGTCACAAGACCTGGGCACTTATCCATTCGCCCACTCCAACAATATTCTGTCTCAAATCATTTCCATACTCACAGAAGCATGAAAGAGGGGCAGTGACAGACACGAAACCTAGCACGAAATACCAAGGAAGAACTCCTGTCTCGTATTCACCGGAAATTAACTCTTTACCGACTTGATCGACTTCTAGACAAAGCAAAATGAGGGGAAGGGAGGAAAGACCGGGGAAAAACAATCAAAACTGAAAACCCTTTGGTATTGAAGTCAGGGGGTGGGAATGGATATTAGCATGCATAAAAATATTAGGAAAATGGTATCTTGCTTTATTGATTTGACATAGAAATAAAATTATCTCCACTTGACGTCTCACTCCTCCTGAGTCATGCCTTTGTTCAGGATTCCATTTTGTTTCTAGCAAAGTAACAAACACCACAATAACAATAAATCCATATTGCAAAACCTGCTTCATCAGTAAGCGCTTTTTTTCTTAATTAAAGCAAAAAAACCTCTTTCAATTTTTCCCTTTCACTCAGGGTCTGCTTTCAGTTCTGGGTATGAGGAAGAGCAATCAAATGAGGGACATTCTATTACTCTGAAAAAATTACTCTCTGTAAATGTTTTGCCATTTTTTAAATCCCCCGAATTGAATGTAGAAGTTTATAACATTTTTAGTAGTAAAAAAAAGCTTCCCCCCCCTCATTCCTATGAATATCCACTAGTAGTTTCATATCACTTAAATACTTTGTTGCATGTGTGCATTTTTAGATCAAAAACTCAAATGGGTTTTATTACACTGACTTCCGCACTGTTCATGTTAACTCATTCACCTTTTCATCCTGTCTGATATTTACTAACAGCTAAGTGTCACAGAGTTATATTAAGAATCAATTAATGAATGCAAATTACAATGTAAGTTGAAAATGAAAAAAAATTCAACCTGGAACAAGGCAATATATCCAATGGCAAAATAAGGAGACGAAGTTACATCAATACCTGAGGTACAACATGTGAGTTATGGCTGAACAGCTATTAGATAGTCTTTCCAAATTATTTGGTCTATTCCCAGACCGTTGGTTGAGATTAGAAGAAGGCTTTTTGTCATTAGAAAGTGCACATTATAGGGCAATGGTCTAAATAGGAGGAAGGAAGGCATATGGTAACGTAAAGTAAACCTTTGTTAGATAAATGATCTACGTTATTTTAAAAATCTGCACCAGCGTTTCCGCTTGGCAAGGACCTTTCACCTCCTCAGCATAGGTCAAGTCTGAACAAATCTCCTCTGCACGGATAGATAGGTATTTGGGGAGGTTGGGGAGGGGGGAGGAGAGATCAGCGATGAAAAGAGAAGGAGACTTGTTTAAAAAATTGTGCAGCTGCACAAGACAAAAGTAAACCAACAGCATGGCAAAGGAGTGAATAGGCACCTTATATGAAGGCACAACTTCTGATGTTCCTATCAGTCACTGTATTAATACACTGAAACCTACTTAATGAATAGCTGCTAAAGGAACAGAGCTGCTTAAAGAATACATTTTCTGTTTACCAGACTGTAAAATCTGCACTAAGATCCCAGAATCCTCTTAGAGAAATAACTGCTAGAGGATTGAACCTTCAAGCAAACTCTAAGAAGCAACATGCAATGATGAGCCCAACAGTTACTCGTCCGAAACCAGTAAAGAACATGCTTCCTTGTTCATAAGCTGCAAAACAAGACTCATTTTCTTCAACAAGTCATAAGAGAGCATAAAATAGGAAAAGGAATTTTTCATAATGCCTTTGACTATATAAACCTAACAATTTTCTTGTGCAATAAAAAAAATTAAATAGTAATAATGGAAAACCTTGGGAAATGTTGAGATTTTATTAGTTTTATTAACTCAACAATATAAACTTGAATTATCTCAGTTTATTTGCTATCTACTCATTTCAAAGTGCCTCTCAGTGCTAATGAAAATAAAATCTCAAGTGCTTTATAAAAGTGATGAGGCTGGCTGAAATTACAAGAGATTTTTATTTTTATGTATATTTATGTTAAAATGTTTTCTCTCCATTTAGTAACTAAGTTGTTAATTTAGGATGCGGTAGTTAAATTTTTATATCTCCAGAATTCGTAATGTGATCTGTATAATCAAAGCCACAAACAAAAATATTATTTTAACTATAGCTTATTGTGTATTATTGTTGGGTATTTATTAGTGCAAATGTGCTAGAAAGTCGGAAGGGGAAAATGAACCTTCCCCCTCCTAAGTTTTGTGGCTGCATGGCACAGTGTGATATTTTATACTTCTAGACTTTATTTCCTGGCAGTTTGTGCTCCCAGCCTGACTAAATTAAACAACTATTTTCTACCAATTCGGCACTAGTTAAACGTATTATTCCTTCAAGGATATTTTTATTTGAAGCACTTCAGGAGTTAAATTGCTAAATTATAATCAAAGTAATGACCCCAAGTCGATATATCCAAGTTGTAGAATAAATGCATATAAATAAAACTGGAATGAAAGGCATTTCCCCCGAATGATACCATCTTGATTAAATTTTTTTTTGGCACTAAGACTGCCTTGTGGTTCGATCAGTCCACCGCTTGCATTAAGACTACCACAAAGAGAATGATTACCATACAAACCCAATCAGAAGTTTGCCCTCTTAGCTGTGAAAGCCTCTCATTTCTTAAGCTTTCCAGATGACTTGTCTGACTGTCTCATAAAACATAAGGATAATTAAACTGACATGAAACAACTGCCCTGTTTAAATTCTAGGGGCAGTTTGTCTAACCTCCTGATCCCTGGGGACCCGACAGCCGTTCCAACACCTGTCCATGGTCACTATCAGATAACCTTCATAAAAAGATTAACTCAAATCTCAGATTAACTCAGTACTGTGCATACACAATCTATATGCACACACATACACATTCCATATTTTCCTCTCTTTTTAACACTCTACCATGGCATAAACTTTACCCAAGAGCTCACACGTGAAAAGCTGTAGATGCTCTATGATGAATATTCCTAAGGTCATTCAACCAAGAGAAAAATACATATTTGTTTTTAACATGTAGAAATATTTTCATTTATCAAGACAGAAACCATCTTAATCTCAAACAGAAAGGAAATTAAAATTGCCTACTCTTTACAATTTGACCATGTTTATTTTTCCTTCACATGTTCTCTTCAGCATACTTAAACATATTTGCCACTCGTATGCATTTATTTTTAGAAATGGTTCACTATTCTTGTTTTCAAAAGGGTCAAAAATCATTGAAGTCAATGGCAATTTTGTCATTGACTTCAATGGGACTATGATCTGACTCCACAATAAGTAAAACAATTGAGAAGCTTAAACTTATTATCTGCAACGACGGTCATCTTCTTTCATGTCTTAAAAAATAAAATACTTTACAGTTATGCCTTTTAGATACTTGTCACTTTGCCAGCTCCACTTTTACATGAAATTAACAATTCCAAATTAGGATTTCATTTGCACAAACATGCTGTAAAAAAGCCAATTTCTCTATTTTGTTTTGGATGTCCACACAAACCACACACAATAATGTCAGAACTAGAAGTACTTCATTTTTTATAAAATTTGTAGGAGAAGTAAGAAATTTAAACTACTATTTAAACTACAAAGAGCTTTCTGTAGTAAAAACCTCAGTATATGAACGTATTATGTGCATTAAAAGGCAGGGGGAAATAGCAAGTCAGATGTCTGGACCACAGGAAAAGAAAACAATTTTGCAATACTCATGGAAAGGAGATCTACAGGTAGCATAACTCTTCTGTTGGTTTTAAGGTTTCTTTCTTCTCTTGGATTTATTTTTTATTGGACCAAAACCAACTTTAGTTAGCTTTCCAGTTTCCTCAGCAATTCTGCAAGCAGTTGCTGGAATATATGATCTTAAGAAATTTGGGACTGATCCCACATGCTTATTTTCATGAATCTCTCATTGTGGAGAAAGGGACTATTTCTTTGACTACAAAATATTTCTATGAGAAATGTTTCGGCCAAATTGGGACCTGTGTTTGCTTCCAATATAAATAATGCCTACACACAGTCACATTTTTGTTATCAGGAATTCCCTAGTTGATTTTTTGGGGGAGGGGGTGACCTCAAAATGATACTGTAATCATCCTGAGGGGCTTTAAAGGGAACCTGATTCTCCTGTCAGAATAGAGTAGAATGTTAACAATATACAGAATGGCACCAAAGAACTTGGTTTTATCATGTTGGTATACTCTTTGATACACTCCCGAGTTTCATTTTCTTCCTTAGAGCTCAATCATGGTCTCTTGCGCTCTGTTCCTGCCCAAAGACAGCACAGTTTACTTTTCTTATTCTTTTCTTTAAACTATATTTTCAGTGGGGTATCAAGCACTGATTGAGAACACATTCCATGATGATCGCTATTTTCAGTTAAAATATGTACTTGCAGTTTTAGATTTAACACTCTGCCTTTTCAGTTAGAGTCATTTAGCTGTAGCCAATCAAGTGCGTGATTAGAAATAACTCACAAGCAATGAATTCAGAGATTAGATCTTCGTTGAACTTCACAAGTCTACATTTTTTCCTCTCAGATTTCTAAAGCCGGGTCAACTTCCCTTCCTCCTGCCAGCTATAAAGTTCTTAGACTTTAAATGCTGTTCTTATGTTAAATTTGACTAATTTACATTAAATTTGATCTCAGCCCATCCTTCAAAACTTTGATTTCCTTAAGATGCAATCTACAAAAGTGCATTGTGTGGTTTATCTTTGCTGCATTATTCCTAGCTGTGGCAAGAGCTGTAAGTTCCACTACTAGACAAAATCAAAAACAAAAATGGGCAGGGGAGTATTTATTTGTTTTTTAAAGTAAACTCTCCACTGTTTTCACATAATTGAAAACAATTTGACATCTGCTTTCAAACAATGTTCCACACTTCCTCAGAAATCTACTACATATTTGAGAGAGTCTGTCTGTTTGTCCAAGAACTCCTCCTAAATGGTAAGAGCTAGGACTGCCAAATTCAGTAAACGGCTTCCTCTTATCGCAACTTAAAGCAAGGTCAGGGTTTCGTTGTGCCAGGAAAATGGAATGTTTCTGGAATGGGATTGCTTCTCATATAACCATACAAAAAAAAAAAAAAAATCACCAAGCAGGTGAAAGGGACTAGCTGGGGACAAACCTCACCCCCATCTAGGATGGTCCCAACCCCGAGCCTTCCACCCCCCAGGAGCCTTTTAGGGAGGAGCGGCTGAAGCTCCCCCACTCTTCCAATACGTATGGGAACATTGCCAACTGTTCCCCTTCATCAGTGAGTGAGGGGAAAGTGCAAATTTGCTGCATTCCTCACTCTGGCTGGGGAGCACTGGGGGCAAATGAACCTGAACCTGCCTAGCTGGAGAACATGCACCCCTCCTTGGCTGTGCCCACTGGAGCTTCAGAGGCCATGGAGAGGAGATTCCCCAGCCCTTTCCCAATGCAGCATCTTGAGCAGTCCTCTCTCCTCAAGATGGCCTGCATACTGAACCCCAGCCCCACCCCAAATCAATGGTTTAAATGAAGCATGTACATTTTCATTTTATTTTCAAAAAAACAATTAATTGAGTTAAGGACCCAAGCAATATTGGGTAAATCCTCTAGTAATTTAATAAAGCTGAATGAGAGCTTAATCTTTAACAGTAACTTTTTCATAGTGTCTGACAGTTAACAAGTAGAGTTGCTGAAAATGACAGTGTCAAATTTCAAAAAATGGTATGTTCACAGAGCAAGAATGATAAAAAGATAGGTATTACACCAGATATCAAATTCAGTGAAGCCCCACCTCTCTTCACCCTTACCAAACGATTATAAGTGTCCAACACCAGCATTTTTGGTTTACTGATCATACCAAATCATGGACCAGATTTGACACAGCAAACTTTTGGGACTTGTGCTGCAGATTTCAGGAGAAAATAATGGGTGATCTTCTGGCATCAGCAGTCTCCAGAGAGTATTCAGATTTGGCCACAATCTACTCTACTCAACTGAATCTGGATTTCAGTTTTCATCATGCTCTCCCACATAAGACATAAGGGATGGGAGATGGTGTTTTTTCCCCTCAGACCAATAGTCTGACAAAATTAAACAAAAGAAGTAACTCTCAGTTTGCATAAACTCTGAAATATACCTGAAAGTACAATTGGTATCATCTTTAGAAGTATCAATTTTGGGAAGACAATATTCCCGTTAAGATATTAGAATTTACAGCTCAGCATAAACAATTTCTAAATTGTCTAATCTCAAAGAAGGGGTTGCTCCATTTTTTAATATGTACCATACACCAATAAAATGAAAGGCATGTCACAAAGCTGCTTCAACAGTGACATCCAATCTGTGCAGTTCCTTAATTAACTGTGGTATTACACAGCCCAAATCTGGAACTCTGGTCCGGCAACATCCACGGTCCAGCAAGGCCACTGATGTTGCTGGACCAAAGAGCCCCAGGAGCGGGAGCCAGCCTAGAATTCTGTCTGAGCCAGCAGCGGCAAAGAAGGGAAACCCTGGCGTCAGCAGGGCCAGGTGGCATCAGGCAGCCTCTGCCCCGACCAGGAAATCCCTGGTGTCAGTGGGGTCATACGAGTCAAGAGCCCCTAGCAGCAGGGCAAGCTCTGGCTAGAGACCTTTTGGAGACCTCCCTGTGGCAGGGCTGGGAAACCCCCAGCGGCAGCAGGGCCTGACAGCAGACTGGGAGCTCTGGCTGGGGAACCCCAGCAGAAGGGCCAGGTGGCTGCCCGGGAGTCCTGGCCCTGTGGGAGCGGGGCGGGCCTAACAGCCTTGGCCAGGAAACCCCGGGAAACCCCCCAGAGGCAGCGGGCCCAGGCCACCGCAGTGGGGCCACTAGCGGCCGGGTGGTCTGGGGCTAGAGAAACTTGAGGAACCCCTGGAGGTAGCAGGGTTGGCGGCGGTCAGGTAGCCCCAGAGGTAGAAGGGCTGGTGATGGGGAACCCCAAGGAGCCCCAGAGGGAGCGGGGCTGGCAGCAGACAGGTAGGGGCAGGTGGACAGTTCTAGCCAGGAACACCCAGTGCAGTGGGCATGCAGCAGTGCAGGGAGCCTCAGTCGGGCCACTTTTAGCGGGGCAGCAGCAGGGCAGGGAGCCCCAGCCTCAGGAGCCCCAGAGAGACTAGCTGACTGGTGCCCCAAACTCCCTGGTCTGGGACGACTTAGGCCCCAAGGGTGCCAGACCATGGACGTCCAACGTGTAACATAAAACACACAGAAGCAAGTCAATGACATGGACTTTGCATAATTAAAATACATTCAAGCCATTACAAAATTCCTAAATTTGGGAGGGGGAAAGTTTTTCATTTCAAAGGGACTATAAATATAGTATGGTACAGATCAGTAACGATACTATGTTAAACATTAACTACTAATATTATCTGATAAATAATCTATTATCAGGAATAAACTTATTTGATATATACATTGTATTTCCAAAAGTTTACATCATGTCTGTGATTCCATATCAGCTGCCCTGGGAAGTACATACCATTTTTTAATCCAAAAGCTCTGATATACATCAGAGCTAAGAAATGAAAATGAAGTTAAAAACCATTCACACATTTTTAAAGTTAGTTCCATGTGATGCATATATGATGAGGGATGAACAGCAACCGGTGCAACATTATTAGTATGCAAAAGAAGAGTCTCAAATGGTTTTCTTAGATCTCTGAAAAGAAAGAGGTCATCCCAAAAGCATCTCATTGTGGTAAATTTCAGAAGACATTGTAATCTTTATTTTTACTTTGAAAACCACAACAATCTTCTACAGCATAAGCTGATTTTGCAAATATCTCTGCAATTATATACCACAGTGGTTTCAATGTCTTTCAGTTGCAATCTATAGCAATAAAGAAAGCTTATAAAATCATTGTTACCGGGTGGTCTTCAAATTATTAATGTACATAAATACAGGAGCATGTTCTTACTACTCCTTAATTAAAATGCCCAGCCACAGTTTTCATCCAATACAAATTTGCTAGCAACCCATTTACAAAACCTTTATTGGTTATTAAAAAATTGGAAAGAAAAAGGATCTTTTGTGAGGCAAGTGTGGAGAACAAGAACAGTAGAGGTGGTAAAAATAACTTAAGAGACCAGATCCTTATCTGATATGCAGTATAGCTCATCTGAAATCTATTTACCAAGATATTTTTAATGTACAATTTGGAGCCTAAATTAAATCAATGCATCTTTTTTTCCTACTTTCATCTTCTACCCAAATTATCTGCACTCTCTCAACTCTCTTTTACATGTGGAAAAAGAGACACCTCTGTTCCAAAAGATACAATAGACCACATTTTACCAGAAATTGACTTCTACAACCCCAGCTGCAACTACTTTTTCAATTATAAGTCTCTGGGCCCAACGTTGCAAACTCTTATTCAGGCAAGCAACCCTTCCTCACCTGAGCAGTGAAGTCCCTGAATAAGGAAAATATGATTAAGCAGATATTTTTGCAGGACTGAGCCCTTAGTTTGCGTTAGTTTATACTGTTATTTATTTAGGAGAAAAAGTAAATAATTGCTCAGGAAAAAGAAGAGTTATGGCCTCCATTTATGCCAGTGATAATTTATTTTTATTCTTGGTTACAGGGGTAGTTTACTTTTTGTCAAGGTCCAAATTTCTTGGTCAAGATATAGTAAATATCCAGACTTTAGAAAATAATTTAAAAAACCAACAACATTAAGATTTTTTAGGTCTACTCAAAAGCATCTCGTGCTCTGGATTTGACCTGTAACACCCTTCTTGATTATCCCGGAGTACTGTTAATTACAGAAATGATAGTTACTCTGATTTGCTTGTTGGTAACTATTTTGATAATGTTTTTAAATGCTTCCTCAGAAAAATCCACCAAAATAAAAAGCTCATGCCAAAAAATTCACCCAAAAAAGGGCAACTTATGCTTTAGCACATAAACAGGAATCACCACAGATAAGTGATAAATCCTCTCTGTTCATTTGTGGACTTCCAGTTCTGGGAGAAGAAGCTTCCAGTTTAAGTAAATCAGTGAAATATATAGCAATGCACTCTGTTCCTGCTAATCTTTGTTGGTAATTTATAGCTGCAGGACATTTGCAAATTTAACAGCCCATCAAAGTGTTTGAGAGCACCCAGTCCTAAGTATTCATTAAGTGACATTAAACATAACTTTCCATAAAGTACTATGCAGCATGAATGGGTGGGCAAGCAGGTGAGCAACGACCACTATAATAATTTATAGTTTGTAATCCTGCCTTATTACTTCCAAAAACATAAAAGAGGAGCACTTGGCAGCTACGAAAAATACTTAGTCAATGCTATAAATTACTCTGGCAGAAAAATCCTTTATGCCCCTGAAGGATGAACTAATTCTTCCTTCTCCATCAGAAAAAGATAAGCTAAATACTGTAAAGCACCACCTCCACGAATTTGCAACGCAGTGTTCCCAGATAATGAGGATATGTATTTATATTACATATATTTTGGTGTCCGGCTATCTCTGCTCCTTTTCAATGGCAACACATTCATAAAATAAAACAAATAAGGAGTCAGGAAAATGTCATGAAGTTTTTCTAACATGCAGATGTCCGATTCCCTAGAAATCCTTTGCATGGCTTCAGTTTTTTAAACTGTTCTTTCTCTCTCTCTCTCTCTCTCTCTCTTTATAAAACACTTCCACCTACACAGAATTAGGGACAAAAATAGGTCAAGTAAACAAATGCAATGTGATAAAATATGCCCGGTTATCTCTGCAAATACATTTCTGAGGTATGTGCTTTTACATGGCTTTTATGATACACACGGCAGAGTAAATATAAAGGCAACAAAGCAAGTGGCTGGCAAATTGTTTATAAATTCAAACCTATACCTAGAAACATCATTCCCTAACTTCTTTTTGTTTGAAAAGTGAAGCCTCTTTAGGTATTTGGACATTTATGGCATGGTGTACATAGTAAATAGTATGTACACTGAAACACCAAATAGGTGATTAAATCAAACAGTACAAATGATAGCATTCAGTAAAAAACATGAGACCTGCTATAACTCTGAAGATGAAAAGAAAATAATTGAAATTTCTGAACAAAATGAAGAGAACCATCATTCTTGAAACATCTTATCTCCTGCTCTGGGAGATGGCTAATTTCAGGACGGGTAATGCCGGGTTAAATTATTTTCCATGCAAGCAGTGTTCTCTTTTTGCACTGATAGCGTGCAGAGGGCAAGTCCTGTGATCACGGAAAGATTTGATGCTCGAGTGATTCAGAAGAGTTAAAATGGCAATCGGGAGGTAGAGACACCATCTCAGAAATATAGTTTAAGTGCCTTCTAATTTGTTATGATAGATGAGTGGTTTGGGCTTCCTGTTGCAGGCCCATATGGGCACGGCCCCACAAGGTCTCATGTACTTGACTGTCATCCATTAGACGGGATGTTCATTAGCTACCTACCAATGTCTCCAGAGCTTTTCTTCTCAAAAAATGAAAATTAAAAAAAATTCTCCCCCAACACATGCCTCCAAGACAAGCTCTTCTGCAGAGTAAGATGTCTGATCCACAGATAGTAGATGTCACAATGTTCAATCCCATTAATGCTTTGCATATTCAGTCACTAAACATTAAATACAACAAACTTTCTGATTTGGCACCAATGAAAGATCTAGTTCTAGAAAAATGCCACTGTCATTCAGCATTACTTAACACTTAGCTACTGCCAAGTATTTCAGGATTATTGCCATCCTTCCATATGCAACACTGCCATTGAAACTTCCATTGAAATAAGCAATACATGAATGGAAGGGCTTCCAAAAATGGAGTTTTAATTAGCATTGCTATTCCTGCTCTTTATTGAGCAATAGCTTTAATTTCAAAGATTAATAACAACTATGTAAATTAATGAGAAATATATAGCAAAAAATGAGACACTAATAAAATTTTGTTTGCTTAAATCAACATCTTTTGAAAATGATCATGCTAAGCACACTTCAGTATCGATACAGCCTGACTGAGATCTTTTTTTCCCTTCATTAATTATAAATCAATACTTTACAGTTCTATGAAACAACTTCCATCTGCCTATTTGAAAGCACTTTATAAACATTAGTGAATTAAAGACTCAGCACCCTTGTGAGTTAGGCAAGTCAAATTATCTCAATTTTATATATAAAAAAATGAAACACTGTTACAAATAGCTTGTGTGTCTTACCCAAGGTCACACATAGCAAGTGACATAGGTACAAATATAGGCTTGATTTCTGAACTTTCAATCCTATGCTTTAGTCATTAAACATGGGCCCCCTTCTTCAACATAAGAATGGTAGATTTTGACACAACAGGCATCACAGGAATATAGTTCCTTGTGGTTTAACACAACGTTAAGTGCTGTGACTTTAAATCCCACAAAAGCAAAGGGGGAAGGGGGGGAAGAACAGTGCTCAGGTCAAAAATTCAATTCTTCTCTCACTCTGTTGAAGTATAGCAACACAAATAAAATAATTTCCTGCCTGGAGAGGAATGAAAAATTTAAGCATGGTGAAGCAAGCATCAAACAAAGTTTGGGGCATTAATTTAGTACATAATTGGTTTCGTAGGTTTCAGTCAAAGACTGCCCAGGTTCTGTGGTGCAACTGTAGTGACTTTTTTCATATATCTATAAACAGGAAGAATAAAGTTAAATGTGTAGCTGAAATTCATATTTCCAAAAGAGACCCACATTCTTGTGCATGCATACTGCCATTGAACTTCATGGGATCTTTACCTGGACAAAATCAGATGCAATGTTTTGTTAGTTTTTGCTTTCTTAAGGAGGAATCCACCTTTCCTCCATGTAACTCAGAGAAGCTTCATACACTCCTGTTACACTGGTAGGTTAACCACGCCACTGAGAAACTGAGGGTGGCCTACCCTGGGAGCTTTCACTGGTATAGTTAAATCTCTCAAGGGTGTGAAAATTCCACATCCATAGGAGACTGAGCTGAGCTAACCTCGTGTATGTGGACAGGGGAGCAGAAGAATTATTTTCTCTTCCTAGGTATGGCCTCTCAGGGAGGTGGATTACCTAGGGCCTAGGTCATTGGGAGAACAGCGCTGAAGTTGTGCTGCTATAGTGGTTTAAATGCAAATATATCCTGAGTAACTTGCTCAAAATTGGAAAAGAGATGACTGGAGGGGTAATATGATAGAGATCTATAAACTCATGACTGATGTAGAGGAAGTAGATAAGGAAGTGAGATTTACTCCTTCTCAAAACACAAGAACAAATGGTCACAAAATAAAATGATTAGGCAGCAGGTTTAAAACAAATAAGAGTAAGTATTTGTTCATACAACACACAGTCAATTTGTGGAACTCGGTCAGAGAATGTTAAAGGCCAAGATTATAACAGCATTTAAAAAAAAACCCTAGATAAACGTATGGAGGATAAGTTCATCAATGGCTTTTAGCCAGATTGTGTCCCTAGCCCAGGGATGGGCAATAATTTTTGCAGGGCGGAGGGGCAGCGAAGAAACTCCAAGAATGTTCTAAGTGGTCCTGCATCATACTTTTCCATATTATATTAATGAAAAGCGTGTGGGGTCTGGGAAAGAGTTTGCGTATAAGAAGGACCTCCAAGTGAAGTGGAACAACCCAGCTGCGAGCCAGCGGAGCAGAGCAAACTGGGGCTGATTTGCTCTGCTTCATGCCGCTGCTGGTAAGTGTGGGGGCGGGCGCTCCCCTACTGCCAGCGCCAGGCCCCGCCAGTGTCCCAAGTCACCCTCGTGCAGCAGCCCTGAACCATCCAATGTATGGGACAGTTCTGCTGGCCACTGGGTTAGATGGACTTTTGGTATGTCTGTTCTTATGTCCCAAAGTTACCTGGTGAATTAGCGGTCAGGAAGGAGGAAAAGAACCTAGAAGTCCTGAAGTCCTCCATTCTTATCCATACACTACACTAAAACCTTGGACACATAGGGCACGTCCACACAGCAGGACTAAAGCCAAAATAAACTACGCAACTTCAGCTATGTCAATTACGTAGCTTAAATCGAAATAGCTTATTTCGGCTTATTGTTTTGTCTACACAGCAGAAGTTGAATGAAGCGAACTTTTCCTTTGACTGCTCTTACTCCTTGTAAAATGAGGGTTACAGGAGTCGGAGTCACGCTGAAGAACTTCTTACATTATTTCAAAGTAACTGCTTGCAGTGTAGATGCGGACTATATTATTTCAATATATTGTCAGTTATTCCGAAATAACGCTGTTGTGTAGACATACCCATAGAAACCTTAAATTAATACTTCAGTAGGTAATATCTTAAAGTGTTACATGATAAATTACAGAACTCTAGTTTGACAATTCTTTATTGTCTATGGATCTGTACTAATATTATGGCATTCAACATATTATGATTCAATAGGGTAGAGTGCATAGGACACTGTAAAAAGCACTGAATCAGAAATTATTTAGATAAATAATGCCTAAATAGCAAAACACCTCTGAATTGAGTTTTAAAGCTAAGACTGACATTCCATTCCATGCTGCATTAAACCTTGAATCATTTGCACCTGTGCAAAGTGGGTACAAATAACAAAATTGTTTTTTTTTTTTTAATTGTAACAGAATTTCACAAGGCATAAGACAGTAGAGAATTAGTCCCCTGACCTTAATACATACCAGTGAGCCTTTTAGTCTTATTTTCTACTGCAGCACTCTAAGTCTAAGCCTAACCACTGAAATTCTTAGGTTTCTTCTGTTTGTATTTTAAGACAACATGTAACATATACATTTTCTGTTTACATTTTTAGATGATGGTTCCCTCATGGTAAGAGACAAAAATAGGGGAGGGAAATAAGGAAATGTGTAGGGTTTTCTTTTTTAGTCCAATCTTTCATAAATGTATGGGGATTTTAACACAAAAAAAAATCTGTTAAGCAGTTTTCTTCCTCCAATATCTCCTTTCCTCTCTGTTTTGGACTTCTTAACATTGTGATATGGGACTTTGCAACAGTCATTATTTTCAACAGGACATAGGCTCCTTTCTTTATAGCTTATTGGGCTGTTTTATAGCACCAGAACCAAAGAAGTGGTAAGGATTTGTGTTCCTTCGTTAAACTTTACAATACTGCCTTTTTCTCGGAGATATCATTTCATGCCTTTCTTGTCATTTTTATTGTCATAATAATCTTTGTATGATTTCCTTTATTTTTTTCTTTTCTTGCTATTTGTTTGCTTTTTTCATTGGCAAAATTAATATAGGAAATGTTAATGAGGCAGTGTTATTAAAGCAAGGATATGAATTGATTTGGGACCTCTGTACTATTTTTCCCAATGAATAGGAATGAAACATTCATTTTCTTCTGCATAGAAATAATAATAAAAGTTATTAGCCACTTTATCACCTGAAGAATTGTCACAGAGGGAGTGTTCAGCATACAAATGCCTGCATTAGCAGTATCTTTGTATGAAGCTAATACAAGCAGAGATTTAGTTAACTCATGTGTGGTCATTTACAGCACGCACACAAGCAATACCGGGTGTTTGTTAGAATAAGAATACATAATTAGTTAAAGTGCATTAAACCATTGTGTTTCTGTTCAGACACTCCAGTTTGTAGAAATGAATCTGTTTCTACTAGAAGCCAAAAATAAACATTGAATATTTCATTGTGTGTTCCACATTACAGCATCTCCATTCCAATTACATCAGTAGTGTTTGCAAACGCTGCAACCCTTGTTTTCACAAGAATTGAGAAAGTCCTATTCATTAGCACCATTCACTGTCAATTATGAAGGAGATTTACCTTCAGCACTGTACATAGCCAAATATTCATTTGTTTTGAGGACAAATATTGCTATTGAAGTAGTAAGAATTCTAAAACCTAGAGACTGAAAATAATCATCCACATCACATATCCTCAGCTGATCAACCGCCTCTTACCATTTTTGGCCAGCTCTAAAGGAACAAGGAGAAAAAAGTTAGATACACACGATTGTTTCAGCACTTCATTTTTCTCCAGGTTTTCAACCTACCTACAGGCACCGCTAGTTTTCTGTCCTATAGGACATTCTTGTGTAAGAACTGGTAACAAAGCGCCTGCTCTTACACCACTGAATTAGTAGAAAGATTTCCATGGATTTCAATAGATGCAGGTCAGGCTCAAAATGACATGTAAAAAAAAAAAAAGGAAAAGGAAAAGCCTATTTCAGTTCTTATTGGAAAAAGCAACCCTATTTCCTAACCTGGTGCTATTAGGATGTGAGATGCATTATTATACAAGACTAACATGCAGCCTATATAAAGTAGGCAGCAAAATAAAGTGGTTGATTCTTTTTAATCAATAAAAAAAAAAAATTACTTCTATCCATCTAAAAGGGATGCATTCTTTAGGAAAGACTCCTGGGTTACTTTCCAATTAGGGCACGATGAGTATTTTACATTATGCACAAAAATGACATTTTCTGAAACCCATGCAAGATCATTCTAAATACTACTGCATATAATAATTCCAGCTAATATACTTATTCTTTGATGTGTTCTATACTGTATTTTCATCAAAGATGTCAAAAATGTTACAAATGATGCTCCTAAAATTTTAGGAATTTAAATTTTATTGTGACAAAATTCTTGTGTAACATGAAATTGGCAAAAAGGATTTTAACCATCTTTATAAAATGTTTCTGTTATTGGATTCTCTGAAATAAAAGTACTACGGGATTAAAATCACTTTTGTCATATACTGCCTTATTACCAGTCATCAACCCATCCCAAAAGCTTGCAAAGTCTCACCATAAAATGGCCCTGTCTGGGAATACTGATCCCCAATTCCTTTGAAAGCTTCATCAAGGTGTTTTGTGACATTCCTTTATGACTTTTTCATTTTATGCTAGTCACATGAGTTGCTGTAGAAATCTGAAGTGCTGACTTCTTTCCCCACTCAACTCCTAAATAAAACTCCCGACAACATGACAAGTCAAGACCTGTTACTTTTGATGTCTTCTCCTTGGTGGGCGTGTGCACGCCATCCTGTTCTCCTCAGACTGCTCAGTCCCGATAGGCAGTGCCAGCTGGAACTGCCTCATTGCACTTTCGCATCACATTACTTCCGCTTTTCTAACTTTTCCACTTCTGAGCACCATCAATTATGCACTAGAATAACAGAGCCTGGCTCGGCAATATAACATAAAGGCCTATTATGAGTGTAAATAATTTAAACACCTGCGTGCCCATGTTCCTTTTACTAGTGATATGAGGCTGGCAAAATGTAACGTGCTGTTAGAGAAGGCTCAGCTTCTTAATGTACTAACAACTCCCCCGTTTGCTGATGGGTACGGCTGCTGCATAATTTAGCTTTTAAGGCTCTTGCCACTGCATGACTTGAAAAATTTTAAAGGGGGGGGGGGGCGGGCTTTAAAAAAAAGTCTAATTAGAAAAAAGATTGGTTTCACAAATGCACAAATAGTTTGCAAGTTTCAAAGATCTATACTCCAGAGGAAGTTGGAAGGCTCTTCTGAACTCTGAACTTCTTGGGCTTCCTCCTATTCTGCTCATTCAAAGGAAAGGGAAAAGGAGTCTTCTGGCAGAAAATGAGATGTTGAAGTTTTAAAAGACAGACATGAAAAAGCATTCCCTTACTCCTTAATGTAGGACCGAAAGTTATTTCTTTAAAGAACAACATGCTAGAGAAAAAAGGATTTGGTACTTCAATGACAGTAAGTTCATTTCCTTCTTCCCCACTGCAGACCTTTCAGTACATTTCTACTGCCACTTAGACATTGATGTAAAATGTGACATTTTCCAATCTCTGCTCCAAACAGTTTTCATTTTGGTTTTAATATTCAATTCAAACCTGCCAAGGATCAAACATGTGAAAACAACCTTTTCAAATGTATGACAAAGACTTAAAATGAAGGCTTTGCCCAGACAAAAAACAGCAGAGGAACAAGTTCAAAACAGCACTGAATTACTTTAAGTATACATAAAGTTTTCTCTAGCCTCAGTTTCATGATTCAGCGTTTCTAACATCAGCAGTGTATAGTTTAAAAAATAAAATGTGGGATAATTCCAGCTCACTTTTATCTAAAACTAAAGGGATCTTCAAAATGTGGTTTAGTAGACACAAATGAATCTAAATTACATGTTTTGTTTGCTTTGAAAATCTACTAAATTTGACAATAATAATAGAGGATACATGGAATACTTGATAATACACACTTCAGGAAATCAGTTTTGAACAAGCAGTGCACAACTATTTCTAGCCAGATGAGGCTGCAACACACAGAGAGAAATATTCCAATATTACAAGGGGACAGGATTAAGAAATAAGGAAACATTCCATTTGTAAATGTAAATTTTTACATTTGAAAAAAATTACATTTTCAGAATGTGGTTTCTGAAACATGTTGAGACTTATTTTCTTAATTTGAGATGGCTATGGGGAAGAAGGGGAAGTAGCTGCTTAAAACAGCAAACCTACTTAATAGCATCCATATGATTTAGCAAATCGATGTGGCCAAAGTCAATAACTAATCATCCAGTTATTTTCTGAAACTATTTCATTATTTGCTTTGAGCTAACTGTTTCTAATTGAGTAAAAGAGTTTCAGTATTTCTTCACATTAGGTGCATCTGTCCTAAGGTCCATTCAAATAAAAGGAGAATTTGCACCTTCCTTGTTATATGCACATGTCAGTGCAACTTCTTTGGCAGGTTAGTAGGGTTTTTCTGTGTATTTTTCTAGTACTGATCTACTGAGAACAGCCTTGGTTAACCCCTTGTGAACAGTGTTCCTCCAGAGCCATAGCTTTTATTGCACTTGATCCCACAGACCTTTTAAGTGCCACTTTGCCTTTCATTAGTGCATCTTGGGTGATGAGCAGTACATGCTTTAAGTCACTGCCCAGCCAAAGCCGGAGAACTTGGAAATATCTTTTACGATATGATGTGCAAATGAAAAAGTACAATGCTTCTTAAAACAACAAAATAAACCAATAGCTTTATTTTATGCTGATCAGTAGCAGTGTGCCATCTCCACAAAGCAGTTCTCTGAAGCCAAGCATTTTATGAGCAGCATTTTATAGACAGGCTATGGATTTTAAGGCTTAGGTAACAGACAGGCTCAGAGTGAGAGGGTTCACTATGTTTAAGACAAAGTTTCTCACTAAGTAATACTGATGCATTTCCATTCAGTTCCACATAGACAGACTGACGGATAAGGCCAAACTTGTAAAACCAACCATCCATGGGATGAAAATTCTTCACAGTGAGCCAATGTGCAAGGTAATTTTAATCAAGGATTGCTCTGGACAAAATCTCTACAGGACAATTACCACTTCTGCATTATTATATAATATTAGAAGGATTAGCCAAAGCTGCAAAAATTCTCTTCTTCCCATCATCCTTTATATGAGATTTTATCTATGTATATTATACTTTATTCACACTCTCTGTAAACTTTATCCTGTTTTTTTCTATCTACTGGATATGTAGAATTTATTACATTTTCCTGAAGGCTGAAGTGTTCAGGAGCTGCAGTCAATCAAAACCTTAACAAATGTAGGTGGCTAAGTACACTTAAAATAATAATGTACAATGTGTGCCTTTGGTATTAATCACTTCCTTCCCTTCCAAAAAGCACAAAGGGAAATATTACCACCAAATATAAACAAACTGCCTATGCATGTCTCATTGCTTATGGACATCTCGACCTCGTTTTCTTTTCCCCCCC
Source organism: Rafetus swinhoei (assembly GCA_019425775.1). Taxonomy (NCBI): domain Eukaryota; kingdom Metazoa; phylum Chordata; order Testudines; family Trionychidae; genus Rafetus; species Rafetus swinhoei. The sequence goes on from CM033427.1 coordinate 67,512,335, forward strand.
TCTCCATGTGCGTGCGAAAGTTCGCTTGCCCTAGTCATCTGTGAGATCGCAAACAACCTTTAATATTTCATTCAGCCCAAAGGACAGTGTGTGCTCAAATTTAATACAAGGAAATGCTTTATCTTTTCCTTCACAGACTAATAATCCATCACAAACAGAAGCACCAGGGAGTCATGGCAAGTTTTTAGGAAATGACAAGCAGATGCTTTTGAACGCTTTTATTGGTGTTTACTGACTAGGACATGGAGTAAATAAAACATTGATTAAGAGTCAACTGTTCACACGTTCTGAGAAAGAGAGAGAGAGAGAGAGAGAGAGAGAGAGGTGTACTCTGGCACCATGAGCTAGGAATGCTGTCCAATGAAGCCTCTTACCAAATCTAGCTCTGCAGCCCTACACACGTCATTTAATGATCCATGACTCAGTTTCTCATCTCATAACATCACTCATTTAACAGTACCTAATGCTCACACCTTGTAGAGAACTTTGAATGCAAGTCTGACTTGATTGCTATCCTATAATGCATTTTTATCTTTTCTATGGATTTCCATATTTACAGAAGTGGAAATGTCATCTCATCTCACTGAAAGGCATCCTAGTGGGTCTGATATCTATGAATTTCCAGTGTGCCACATCACAATGTATGATCCTATGGTGATGAGCCTGGAAGAGGGATGGACAAATGGGAGATAGGCAGGTACCAGCAACATACAATTGTGTTAGCAGAAGACTAAACACTTAATCCAAGTAAGGATAGTCTCAAAGGGGAAGTACAAACATTTTAAAAGTTCTGAAGTAAATCTCTAAAATTAAACAGTTCTTATATTATTTTAGTACTTATACAATATAATACTACAATTAGTAGAGCATTAGTTGAAGGAATTACATGTTACTCACATAAATTATATTTAAATACAAGACCATTAGTTCCACTAGAGTGAACTCAAAATTGCTGGTTCAGTTTTATAAGCATGTTCTACTAAATGCCACCTACAGATTACAGGAATATCTGTGTGCCACTTTATATATTTTTATTTTACCTCGCTGACCTTAAAACTATTGCAAATTTTCCATGGCTGATTTATGCAACTATGTAATAGTGCAGACAATATAGGTTTTTGTTAACACTCCAACTACAGCAAATGAGCTCATCATTTTTCCTCTCCATTCTAGCACTGCAACATTTGTAACCAACAATGTAAAAAGTAAGTAATAAAAACCACTAGTAATAACTAGGAAACTGTAAGTATAATAGCTTGGAACTGTGTCTTAAAAAAAAAAAAAAAAAAAAAGCAGCTAAGAGTCTAATCAGGTTACAGAAGTCCTCTCAATTCAAGACATCTAAAATGACACGCACTGTAGTGCAGTTCCATGACTCCATCAGCCTTCTAGCATCTGACAGCCGTAGACAGCATCAGGCAAATCACAGCTCATGCTCAGCTCACTGACGCAGAAATGAAAAAAATGTGAAAAGACTAAAATCAGTTGCATCCTGTGCGGGGAAATAAGGAATAAAAACTTCAGTACCATACCTTTAAAATGCTTCTTTTAAACAAGTTAACATCCAATAGCACGGTCTATTTCTCAGGTCTCACGTATTAATGAAGAATGCCACAGGCTCAGACATGGACTAACAATTCTTGGCAGTGGACAGTATGGGGAAAGATTCCCTATGTTAAGTCAATGTAGTTAAAATCATATTTCCCTCAGAAGTGAGAGGGAACTGTGGAAAAATCCCATAATTATGTGGCAAGACCTGGAACACTGGGAATAAGTCCCTCTCTGCAACGTAAGCCACAGGTGCCATTTAGGGGTAAAGGCTGTGATGCTAGGCTCAAGTACTCTCTGATATGCACCTCTACTGCGCACCTCTTCTTTAGCAGCAATGGTGATGATATGGTATGAATGTCTACAGAAACAGCACAGAAATCTCCTTGTGAAGACACCATCCTTAATATAAATTGGAATCTTTCACAGGTACGAGAAAGCAGAATCACCCTGAAGAGATCCATCACAGTGATGAGAAAGGACTGCTTCTCTCACAAAAACAAATATGTAATTATACACACACAAATCATATCCTTATGTGCATATTATATATTTTAATGTATGACCTATAAACAATGGCCTGATTCGCCTTATTACTGCATTAGCTAACTTTTATGCTAAAATAGCCCTACTGAAATTAATGGAATTCATGAGAGGGGAACTGTATAATTTTCATTATCTATAACATTAAATGTATATACTATCTACATATTTGTGGTATTCTCCCCCATTTAACTGTGAAAACAGACAAGAATTAAGTTTCCTTTTTTCAAAATATTAAATCTCCTGAGAGTTGAACTTGGAGATTGAGAGAGAAGACAAGACATAAGGATACTATTTTTATACACTGGGCCAAATGCCATTCACCTTATTTACATAAATCATCCCATTTACTTTAGCGAGTCAACTCATACAAACGAGGCAAACTGGATTTGGCCCAATATTGACAAACATTTAGAAACTACCAAAAGATTTACATTGCCTGCCCATTTTACAATTCATACCAAGGTCAGTCAGCAAATTGTGAACTGAAAGAAACCCTTACTGGGTTAGGTCCTTCCTGATTTACAAGATTTATTTATCTGTTTATAACTTACTTCCCTGTGTTGAGAAGGTTTTAAATATCTACAGAAATGTACTCTATACAGTTTAATGTTAATGGAGAAGGACATTTCAAAATGGAGTGCAGATGCATGATGGGACATACAAATGGAATCCATCAGGCCTGTAAGGACTTTTGCCGCCAAAACAGTGTTTTGCACACGGCACCCCATCCATGCACACTGCCCAGCCGCTGCACCCAGCACCACCTGTCTGCACTCGGCACGCCTTGTTTGCACTCAACCATCAAGAACTTTCCCGCCTCAGCTTCTTTAAAAATCCCAAGATCAAGAAGCTCTGGTCTGCAGTCTCTCCCCACCATTCGGAGAAGGAGGATCCTAAGACAGAGGTGACTGTGGTGAAGGCCCTGTTCAACCCTTCTGGTCCAGTTCCATTCCTGCCTGCCATCCTCAGGGTGCTCTGACCCACGCTGTGGCGTATGCCCAGTCAGTGAGCCTTAGCTACCTGCGCTCCTGTTAACATCATCAGGACTCCACAAAGCCGTTTACCACCATTGTGGCAAAGGCCCTCTGGCGTGCTGTCAAACTGCTTTGTGTGCGAACTCAGCTGTGCAGATAGAGGCCTATTCCATCGCGCCTTCATTGCATCAAGGACACCTCAGCGTTCCTCCTCTGACAGCCAACACGGCTGAAGGAGTTGTAGGTCCTGAGCTTCTGCAGTCCTCAGACAGACTGAGTATTTACAACATTTGTTTATTATTTCTGTTCTTTCTCCTATTTTCAGAGGGTGAGGGTTGGTCTGTTATTAGTGTTGTGTTCTATATTGTGTTATCTGTTATATCCAATACAGTTCAACTGATTATTCAAATTTTAACCGGGAGTCTGTGTTTATTTAACATCTTGAGAAATCAACCGGTGATAGATACGGTATTTCCAGGCCGGATCTATCTTCTGGGACAAGGCAGTGTACAAGTCAGTTAACGCAGTTTTCTCTCTAGAGGTATTATCAGTGTGCCTTGCTGGTAACACCTGATAAAGCCAAAGGGGCAGGATTCTTGTGGAAAATAATCTGTGAAAGGAATGCAAAAGAGAAACAAACCTGATCTTTCACCTTCCCAAGGGGAGCATATTCAAGCAGCCACACTTGTCAGTTTCAAAGAGGCTACTGATACATTATCCTTCAGGTGAACCAACTGTCTTGATGTACTACTGTTCATATTACAAATGGTTTCTTAACTTTATCAGTATTCTCAATACAGGTAGTTTAAGAGGCAAATGAAGGGCCAGGTGATATTGAATACTGAGGGCCTATCTTCACAATTTAGTTTTCTCCATACATTCAAGAGTCAAAATAAAAAAATGGTACCATTCTTACCTGTTTGTATCCACTGTTTAAAATGATCACTTGGGAAGTATACTTGTTAAACATACCTTGTTTACTCTGCCAAGTTCTGTCACCAATTTTTATTTCCCATGACACTAACCATATAAAAATTATATATTTTTTTTAAATGTTGCATTTAACTGTTCCAGTATCCAACAAATTAACTTGCCACAACTTATTGGGGGAAAGGAGCACAACCCTCAAAAATCAATCTCTACAGAATTACCTTCGCCCATCTAGACTATTCAACCAGCTGTGTACTTTTTATTAAGGCAAGTTCACGCTCATGATGTAATGATGCATTTTATGTATTTTATTTATTTATTTTTATAATTAAATTTGCTATACAAGAATAAAGAACACATTGTAAAAATCAAAAGAAAGTGGCCTGCAAATGGTGTATCTGAGCTCAGTTCCACAAATATTAACCTTAATCTGAAGAGGCACAAATGGGCTTTTCTGCCATGAGGGGATCCAAGGATTAAAAAAATGAATGTCTGTCCATACACATGGAGAACAGCTGTTGAGCTAACAAACCCTTTTCCCCCCCACCCATTGCATGGATCAGTAAAACTGAGCTGATTTGGTTGTAGCAAATGAAATCCTTCATTGCTCAGAGGGTTTTGATCATCCAAACAAATGCTAAACTTTCTACCATCCCCCACATTTCATATCAACCCTGGGGCTAAAAATAGATTTTCTCTGCAAAATCCCTATTTGACAGGGTTCTGAGATAGAAAATCATTTCTCTCCCATGGGCTCTGAATTATCCTTTGAAAGCCATGCAGTCTGTTAGATAAATGCAGACTGAAATAGTCATGTCTTCCTGAATGGAGATTTGCCCTATGTAGGAAAAACTGCATTTTCCAGACTTTTCTCTCCAAACACTCATAACTAAAAATCTGTCATCACCTTTTGACACCTATTCTCAGTACTTAAGAGAAACCACCTCATTATTGGCCTTTGGAGGTTCTTCCCTTCTGTGATGGCACCTAACAAAAGGAATACTTAGCAATCCTTTTTCATCAGGAGTACTGTACCTTTAAACTATGAAATGCAGCTGCCTTACAGTTTTCAGTGTCCTGTGCAAGTCAACCATAGGACAGTGTAAACTAAAATTGCTACTCTTATGAGGTTATAGCTTTAAATCCAGTTACATGCAGAAGGATGAGTAAATTCCGCTTTGATTAGTTGTAAGGTGAAAAAAAACCCATATTTCCCCTTCCCTTTCTCCCATTCCCCGTTTCAACCAACAAAAAAACAAAAACTTCTTTGCTCCAGTGATCTGTTGTTCTTGGAATGCTATCTCCTTGTGCACAGAACCCTGGCCATCTGGGCCGCTGAAGGGTCCTCAATCCCCAGCCCTGAATGGTAATTGTCTCAGAGAGCACCCTTACAGGCATTTCAGGCATTGGGGCTTATTAAAATCCTGAAGGGCAGTAATCCCTGAATGCCACTAAAAAGACCTCCAGCTGCTACCGTTTATGAAGTGGGCTTGACAAGAGAGAGAAAGGAGAAGGGGGAGGGGTGCAGAAAGGGAGCAGAAGAATTTAGAAGAGGGCAAGTTATCCAAACAGGGCCTCCATCAGAAAAAAGTCATGTTTTATCAACTTAGGCTTTCTTGCCTCAGTTCCCAAAGGTATTTCCACCCATTCCCCCCCGCTAAGTTTTCCTTTTAGTTGTCTTAAGAAAAAAACGCTCATCAACACGTACAAAAAGTCTAAAATGAGGTGAGAGAGAGCGAGAGAGAAAGGCCAGATGAAGGAGCAGGAAACAGAAATGAAACCTGTCTTTCCCTAACCTCTAAGAAGAAAACTCCTACACGTTGTTTATGTAAAAGCATTTGAGAACAGTTTTATGTATGTATGTATGTATGTCTCTCCCCATTCTTCTGAAAAGGTCTTTTCATCTCATTAGGTTAAGCTGATTAATAAAAATTCGGCAGTTTCCCCATAGCTCCTTCAGAAGTGGTGAAGCAAGTTGAAAGATGCAGGCGGAAGGTTTTTGTGTTGGAGACAATAAGTGGGATGACTTCTTAAATCCTTCGTTGTCATCCTCCATTAGAGATAAATAGACACCTTGGCTCAAATTCCTCAAGCAAACACTACATTGCTACACTTCTTTATTTTCTATTAACCTTCATGAAAAGCTTTAACCCTTCCAAAGTGCAGGGGATTTTTGTGTGTGTGTGTTTTATAATTCACCAAGTACGTAAATTCTCTCTCTCATTTCAACAATTATTTAGACAAGCTGTTGAAAAGACACTATTGGACACCTATTAGGAAAGAAGATACTGAGAAAACTAATCTCTTTCAGCTACGAAATGTCACCTTTCGGAGTCAAACAACATATACCCTAAAAATTTAAACTAAAGATATCCTCATAGTAATAGTTCAGTATCTTAAAAATGTGTGCACCAGTGTACAAAAACATTTCCTGGGCATAAAGAGATGTCAATAATTCTTCAGTAATAAAATAAAAAAGACACTATGCTCCTTTTTAAAGTTAAGAGGCTTTCACTGCTTCAAAGATAAACCCACTTACGTTAACTGGACCCTTAACTTTAATTAGGCCCTAAAAATCTCTCTCAGGATAAAATGATATGTACCAGCCTGGGTCTCGGGTCTTAATTTTTGTCAATCTTTTATAAAAAAAATCATTTTACTTTTTAAATGTCAAGGAAGGATAAAATGTATATACCAACAATTTCACAGGAAGGGTGTGAAGTTAGGCATTTAAGTAAAATGCCAGATGATTTTTACTAGATTCCTAAATTCAAGCACCCAAGCACAAAAATTTTGACATCTCAAATTATAAATATTAGAAATATGATCACTAAAAAAGTATTCTAAGCATGTACATAGAAATCTCCTAACACATATAAAGCCAACCCAGTCACCTCTATCCTTTTCAGGCTTTGTACAATATTACTCCTTCACTCACCACACTGTCTCTCTCTCTCTGTGGAGATAGATATATAGAGAGATATATTTACTTTCTCTCTGGCGTGTGGGGAGAGGATGTGGGGTAAAATATATGGAAGAGTGTGTGACAGACCGATAGAAAGAAGTTATTTAGAAGGGTATATTGGCTAATTCAAATTATTAGACGAACAGGACTAGGTTTACTTTTTTGGCCAATATAACAGTAACTCACATATATGGAGCACACTCTCGTCTGATTTAATGAACATAATAAGCAGATTCTGTGCCTGATCAGAACCCCACTTCTTTCATCTACATTGACTTATACAGAGAACTGTGTGGGTAGAAGTGCTTATCCACATGGATCTAATTTTAGAATTTGGCCTGATATTTGCTATACAAGAGACAGAGGTGTAACTGAGTTCACTAATTTTATGTCAGATGATAGACTGCTGTGCACTCAGTGCAACTATTTTGCTTTCTAGCACTCAATTGGACTTTTCATTATAAAGGGATCCTTTATAAAATCCATTGACTTCCACAGGAAGCTTCACATTCTGATTGCAGGCATTCCATAATTTATTATGTTTGATATCTGTAGTTCACCCCCAATACTATAGTCTATAAGATATCCTTCTGTACCAACATAATCTATCAAGTTAAACCCCATTAATTAGAGGCACCTTAAGAATATATAAGGACACAATTCATCAAAAAATATGCATGATAAGGATTCCACAGCACAGACAGATAAATTGGTTCAATTAAAATATATTCCAGTAGCTTAAAGAAAATCTTATTATAATGTATCAAAACAAAGATCCATGACCAGGTTGTTTTAAGAGCCACCAGATTTCCAAAACCATGGGAAATTATGTAACAGTCACTGCAGTACAGCGGCATAAAGGGTTGTCTTAAGGACACTTTCCTTTTGTTAGTGTGCATCCCAATCACCTTTAAAAAAAAAGGTAATAGGCTCATACATACGCATTTTATGTGCTCATATATACATGTGCCAAGTGTAACACAAATTACAGTAATATTAGCCAAGAATCAAACAAATACATGCTGGGACTTACAATTGTATTACACAACTATGTATTACATTACACTTGCTATTCCTAGATTTAATTACCCATTCTTTATAACGGAGTAATAATGTTTGATCATTTGCACAGGTATATAAAATCCATTCTTGGTCATTCAAAATTATCTACTTGTATGTTTGAATTCAAAAAACCGGAAAGCATATAAATAGACAGAAGAAACAAAAAATGTGATGTAATTGGAAAACTAAAGCAAGTAAGAGTGAAAGAGTCTCTAAACCATCACATGACACGTAAACAAGGAATAGGGAAAGGTATAAAAACACGTTCAACAAATTTCTGAATGCAAACACACTGACGAACACATATATGTTTGCAATGGTTAGGCTGGTGAGCTCCCTCATCAACCAACTTGAAGCCATGGCTGTTTGAAAACAAACCCTAACCCCTAGGAGAACCATTCTTCATTGTGCTCTGTGATTTCGATCAGTTCATTAAAAACCCACAGTGCAACAGGAAATGTGTTGAATCAGTTCCAATCAACCAGGAAACTGATTAAGATGAATCTGAATTGGGAACAGCTAAGGGAAATGGATGCTGAAATGAGGTTTGGGGTCAGTAAATAAATGAGATTTTTTTTCCTTCCTCCTTAAGCAGGCCAGTTTCACTGTGAAGCATGAATAGATGGTTAACAGGTGCATTAGGCTATGTAATGCAACACTATTGTAACCTGCCTGTGCATACATTAGCACAATCTTCATGCAAACAAGTACTTAGATTATTTCATTTCTTTTTTTCCTTGACTCTCAGTCCACAATAAAGCTTAATTTAAAACGAGTTCTCTTTGATAGATTCAGCTCATCTGACATTTCAGTTCTTGTTGGGAAGTTCTTTCAAGCTACTGAATCCAGTAAAATAAGGAATCACTGAAATATTCTTTAAAGTTTATGGTAAACCCATTCAACTTTGCAATACTGCTTACAACATTCTACTATTTTAAAAAGTGAGGAAAAATAACTTTGACAATAAGGTGGGTGACAACATCTAAGAAAAAAAGCAAATATAATCACTTATACAAAAACATTTTAAATTTACATTTCCCCTGTACTAATTTAAGCATCAGATAAAATTAATTACATACATAAGTGTTTGCAGGACTTCAGTGTTGGAGTGGAAACTGAAAGAAACATGTATTACTGTAAATAGTAACAACAGAAATCCGTTTTCTAAACTGAGGACTGCTTAAAAGTGGGGAGTGAGAGAGGCTGATCAGTGCAGCAAAGGAGAAGGATGTGTTAATATGTCAGACAAAAAAATGTGATGTAACTGGAGAATTTTTCATTATATGATTTTTTTTTAAAACCTCTACCACCTAAGGAAGTTACTTTTTCAACTGAAATTTCTCAGTCGGCGGAGTGTGACTTTTTTTTCTTGGTGGTTGTGTTTTAAAATGGAGCTACAGGGAAAGAAGGCCAGGCATACTAATTTATTAAAAGTCCATTTGCTCACTGCTGAGTAACTCAGCCGTCAGAAAGGTGCACTTATACTTTAAGGTACTTTTCAAACACTTTTTAAAAAAACAGAACAGAGATTGGTCAACCCAAAAATGGTTTCATTTTGAATATTCAAATTTGACAAATCTGTAGTCCTTAATTAGGAATGTGCCTTTACTAAGTCTGAACCGTAGACAATTTTAAAAAAATCAATACTTAAGTGAAAATAATATATTATGTATGCCAATATATTGGGGAGTTCTCCATAAGTTTGAGGGCCCAATCCTGCTCTTATACATTCAGCAACAAGTGCACACTTTATTTTGATCACGTACGCACCAAAACCTTGTTCTTGATCCTACTGAAATTAGCCTCACCATTCACACTGATTTGCATGGTGCAGGATAAGGCTCCAAAGTGCTGTTATTACAATATTAACATGGGTGAATTGTGCCTATAGCAGTAAATAAATACCTGCTCAATTAAATAAAGTTCCATTTATTTCAAGGCTTACATACATAAAGGTAAGAGTGTTTCTGCACATGATGGCATATAGATATGAGAATGCTGAAATAAATGTGCCACAATCACCATTTTTAATAAAAAACCCAGCCTTCCAAAATCAAACTATTGCTGTGGAAAAAATATGTTTGAGATTTTGCTGACACAAAAGTCAGGACATTCTAAGGTTTGGATTTCATAGCAGCTGTAACTTGGCTGCACTTGCACACTGCATATTAGGAAGAAAAATTACCCCCAAGACCCACATGTTATATGGAAACAGAAAACATTACTTATAGTATTTGCAAGAGGGCCAAATGCCAGTTGCTATTAGAACAATAACGCTGAATTTTCTGACTTTTCTGCATATAAAATATCAACTATAACATTATAGTCATTGTATCCAGCAAGAAGCCATGAGTTTGGGCATTTAGACTAAGACTGATATTGAAAAAAGAAAGCTGGTGTGGATCCAATCCAATTATTTGGTTTCCTTATACTGTATTTATTGAAAGTCACTTTGCATCTGAAGCACATGAGAAATTATTCTAAGGATGTTTACTTTTATAAGTCAATATATGAGTTTTTCACTAAAAGATAAAAATTTCCAGCTGTTGGTAAAAATATAAGCGATATTCACTGTGTATGGCACCAAAACAAAATGTGAATTTAGATTACTTGTTTAAAAGAGGAACATATACATTATGGACAAAAACATCTGCCCCTTTTTATCTCATTTCTAAATTTACAGATTCCTTGATTATTCTCGTATTTGTGAGCACGGAATACTAAAGGTACTAGACACAGGTTCGGCACAGTGCTTGAGACTATTCTTACGCTATCACAGTCAATATGAGTTTTGCATAACTCTCTCCGCTTGCTAGGATAAACATTCATCTGAAAGCCATCACAGTCAATCTTTTTAAAAAGCCATTAATCTATATTCTATATGAATAACTTTACAATCCTATTTAACCAACACTCCTGGTTAACAGAAGGTTGGCCAAGTCTCCCAACAGCAATGCACATCTTGTGTTATTTTTCCATACTTATCTAAAACCCCTGTATCCCATATTCTTGGAAACACTATATTGCACAACATGGATTTAGAAAACTATTTTCAACATCTATAACCAACTGTGCATATTGACTACACTTGTGAGTGCATAATATTGAACGCTTGCAGATCAGACAGTTTTCACAGGATAAATGCTTACTCCCATTCATCATACATACACCTCCAAAACATTAGGCTTCCACTTGCCATAGTCCTGTAAGAGACAAGTAAAGTAGGCTACAAAAATAATTTTTTGGAGCAGGCAAAGTCATATACACGGTCACTTCCTAAAGGAAGGGCCAATGCAATAAGTGTAGACAACGGCTCTCACAGAAAAGAAATTTAAAAGTGGGCTTATACACAGTGCCTTTCATACTTAAAGTAACCCATTATGCTTTGCAATAAAGAGATAAAAACTTTTTGGGCACAGTTGAGCAACCAAAAATAGTTAACACATTGCATTTGTTATCAGAACCTAGTGAGAAAACAATCCAGGCTCATTGACTAATTCTTCCAAGTATTAGGCAAATCTTTAACTACCACATGGTGGGCTGCAACCCAATGACTGACAGAAGGGATCAATTTTATGATTTCACTCAAGAACCTTCCCTGATTCTACTCACATATTGTTAACTGTTAGCCAAGGTAAGCAGCTACATGTATCTAACTTCTCTCACACAGAGAGGGCAGCCGACGTACGTTTGTCACTCCATTTCGGCAAAGTTTACTGCAACACTGAGTAATCTCTTGCTCTCTTTAATGTAGGTTTCCCTTTCCTCCACACTGAGCAGTTAGGAGTTCAGCAGTGTTTCATGTTTAATATCCCCCCCCACTGCCCTTCTTTTTCTAACACATGCATACTTTAGCCTTGGCTATGGAGTGCTTACTAAGGATCAACAATAGAAGCTTTTCAAGTCATCAGAGCAAGCTTTGAGAAGGGCTCAGTTCAGAGATCCAGTCAATATTTGCTGCAGTTTGGAACCACTGTTTTACGGCTCCTTCCACGTGGAACTTACCAGTAGAGAACCCTGAAAGGTTTTTTTATAACATGGAAGAAATGAGGAGGTAAACAGATCATAACCAAAACTACTTTTTCATTAAAATAATCATGGTGAGAAGGAATGGACAAAGAGAAAAAGAACTGGATGAAGACCATAAAGGTGCACAAAATTTTGAACAATGAAACAATTTAGGTTTCAAGACTAATTAGCAATTTAGAGTTAGGAAAATTATCTTTCCCCAAACTTGATACAAAATTTTGGAAAAAAAAAAAAAAAAATCAGAGCTACAGCATGCAAATCCTCTTAACCTGGTTAACCACATATGCAAGGACACTGACCTTGTCAGCTCTCTGAACGCCTTGCTTCCTTTTATGCAATGGCAACACGGAGGCTATAGCATGACTCAAGATAAATTTCCATCAATGTATCATTTTCTTTTAATCTGACTAAACATATTGTTTGATATTTTGAAATCATCATTAAAATACACCTGAAACTTGTCAACAGTACAAAACTAGAAACAGGACATAGAATATTTTTCCCACAATAGGACATTAAGCACCTAAATTGTGTGCATAGAAGTAATTGTGATCATGACTTGTTTTACATGCACAAGTAGATAATTACATATTTTCAGTTAAGCATTTTCCACAAACATATTTCCTAATTACAATTTAGGGACCAATTTAAAAAAAATGACATTCAATTTTTTTCTTAGTACAGTACCTTAAGGAATAGCAATCATTAAAACAAAAAACCAAATAAAATAGACCTGTCTTCTGCTTAAGTTAAAAAAAAAAAAAAAAAAGGAATGTTAAGTGCAGCCAGATCCATAATGACCACCATTTATTTACCTGTTCAAGCTGATAGGGAGCTGTATTTTTTTAAATGCTTACAGATTTGTTCAAACATAACTTTCACGTTTTCCCAGTTTACTTATAGTTTTCAACCAAAGACTCTGACAAGCTGCAGTTCAGAACAGGAACAATTGCCGCTTAAACTTTAGATGTGTCAGGACACTGAAAACTATAGTTTATGACAGCAGTTCACTACTATTTTTGTTTTTAATGATGGGAAGTTTGTTTTGTTTAAATTTCCCTCTCACCTCACTACCACTTACTTGATTTTTTTAAAATAGAGAATAGAAAGGATTCTAAGCTACTTTTCTTTTTTTTTTCATTTTACAGGTAAAATAGAAATGCTTATAAGTATAAAATAATAGCTACAAAGGATTAGTGCAATCAGATTACAGACTAAAGACAAGCATGCTATGACTGAGAGGGATTTCAGAGTGAAAGAACTACGTTGCAAGAGTATTGCTTTTTCCAAAGCAACATCTGCAAGGAACAGGAGTAAAAGTTTTCAAGAATGAAATCTGGAGACATTTACCCAGAAATCACTTCACAGCCAATTTCTCCTCCCCCATCCTTTCATATTACACTCTTCCATTTCCGAATCTAAACGGAGTTTTAAGGGAGTGTTACATCACTCTTTAAACAATTTCTACAACCCAAAACAAAGGAGGAAAACATTTTAAAAGAGCAAAACATGTAGTGAAAACCAATGGAACAGGAAAAGAAAATGGACTTAACACACCAGAACTGCAATATTCAGCATAAGAGTGATTCATGGGATATCTCTTTAAGAGCTCTTTTAATCATGCTCTAACTTCTGAAATATTTTGACAGTACTAATATTAGTTGAACTACTAGTCACTGTATTTAGGATTGAATTTTATAAATAAAATAATAAAATTCAAGTCCTTCTGTGTTAAATCTGCACTGGCAGGATGCATGCACATCTGCAAGAATGCAACCTCTTCAGACTTTTATAATCAGTTTTTCAGATACATAATACTATAAGGTACTTACAGTAGATATCCAATATTAATTTTATTAGCATACCCTCAACAATTAAATATGGATATACTCCCAGGGCACAGTGAGGTTCATCTTCATATATGATAATAACGTGGAAGTATAGATTTCTCACACCACTCAGGTGCCTTTTGAATTGGCAGACTATATCTGCATTTGTATCATTTGCCTAATTTCACACACACACACACACACACACACGTCCCTCACTGAGAAATATTTAATAAATATCTAACAGCTGTAATGTGGATCTTAAAGACATTCTCCTTTAAATTAATCATTCTGATTTACTAACCAGATCTTTTTCAAAATTAGTAGCTTGCTTGGTGCAACCCAAGAATCTGACCCTAATTTTGATCTTTTTGTCCCCTGGTTGCTAACATACTAATGTTGCTCATGCAACTCATTTAAGTGTAATGTCATTACTATTAATCACCAAGGGAAAAATACAGATCTCTAGCATCGTTACCAGATATTAATTGCATTTTAAAACTGTTCCATCAAGGTACTCTACCTTGTTCTAAGCCTATTTAACACTTGAGACCATCCCAAACGTAGCTTTGTCCCTGGGCATTTTGATTAAAGGCATAGAATATAGAGGACATTTTTGACTGAAGGCCATAACTTTTATGCAGGAAAACTCACAGTTCAAAGAACTTAACCTACCTTATACAGATTCTAATCTAAAAATCAACACTTTTGCAGGAACCTAAAAGGACCTTCTTTATAGGAAACACAGACACACACAGTAGATTCTGTCTTTCTTCCTTTCTATGGGAACACAAAGTCCTAATTGGATACTGCCTCAATGTCACTGCAAAGGAGCACAATGGGCTAATTTACCCAGAGAAGTTATAGTCAACAGGCAAACACACTTTGATCAATAAAATTATATTAGTTCCAAACTCTGCACCTAAAATAAAGTGCTTATGGGACTTTCTAAATGTTTTATTCTAAAGAAAGCCATTTTATCAGCAGTAAATCAAGATGGTGAATATGAAAATGAAAGGGTAGAACTGCATTTTATACTAAACTATAAAATGCAGTTCACTCAGTGATATGGTCTGCCAAAGTAAAACAGAAGGGACACTGTAAAACACAAAACTGTTAAAAATAAAAACCTAACCTGCATGGGACTAGAAACTAGTACAAAGAATCGTTAGCATTTTTAGCAAATATATTTTATAAGCTTGATTAGGAGACTTTGCTGATGGCTATCAAGTAGTAGGTAGCCATTAAATAATAATGGGAAGGAAAAGAATAAACCCCCTTTCTAATTATTTTCCTCCCCTTTCTTCTATGCTGTCATGTGTTACCTGCTGCCATGCCAGTGGTTTTCAAACTTTTATATTGGTGACCCCCTTTCACACAGCAAGTCTCTGAATGCTATCCCCTTTATAAAATTAAAAACATTTTTTTATATTTAATACTATTATAAATGCTGGGGGTGAAATGGGGTTTTGTGGTAGCTTACAGCTTGTGACCCCTCCATGTAATAACCTCTGGACCCCCCTGAGGAGTCATGATCCCAAGTTTAAGAACCTCTGTGTTATGCTAATATATATCAGAACCATATTCCAGGACATTTGTGGATTTCACAGCCCCGGGTTACACTAAGAATATTTTACATAGTGCTACTTGGTGGTTTTTTTTGAATTGAAGATTCTGATGATGGCTCTCAAAGAAATGCTCAGTCTGCTGATGGCACATTTGTTAATAAGCGCAAAAGAAAATAACGTTTGCAAGACAACTTCTGTGCTAAGTTTATACTCGATGGATTTAAGTGAGAATTATGCTATGGAATGCACTACAAAATGATGCTCTGTGCAAGAAGTGTTCCTAGCATTTTTGTTTGGAGATAGCTTCAGAAAATTAAATTCTTAATAAATCTATAACAGGATCCTTTAAAAGAGAGTCTGTGGAATAATCAAAATCATGTCACTGGAAATCGGTGGGATATTTTGCCAAAATCAAAGAAATTCACTTGAAAAACATAAGGTTATAAACATTTTTTTCCAAAATATGTTGGATTTTTCTAATACAAATTCAGTATGCATAGAGCTGAAAACAACGAGATCCACTACCTCTTACCCCACTGAAGTAAACAGGACTCCACATAAGCAAACTGCTGAATCAAGTTACAGGATCAGAGACTAAGTTTTCAAATTATTTTTATCTTACAGAATACTTATAAGTAAAATGGACTTATTTCACCAAGTCTTATCTTTTAAATTAAGTCAGCTTCTCAATTTCCTGAGATTTCAATCTCCTCTACATTTGTCCCATTACATCACACCTCACAAGGGATCGTCCAGTCTACCTAAATTCAACAATAGACAAATACATGATAGTACCTTTAATGACAAAGTCTTCAAAGTTTCCACTCTCCTACCTCCCACAGCCAGCCCTAGTTTAGTTAAACTTACAGTGCATGGCACAGTGCTTGGCTTTTTAGGCAATGGAAGAAGAATGACTGAATGCTGAATCAAAAATCTATTGATTAGAGGGCTTATATTGCAAGGAGCATTAATGACTAGAACTATACTGCAGAAATAGAAACCCTCTTAAAGGAACAAAAAAAAAAACCTGGTCACTAATTTAGGACACCACACAATCTTACTCACAGAAGAAATTGTTCACAAGTTCCAGGTGGTCTTGAAATCATATCCTATATGTGATGCCTCAAAATCATTATACTGTGATTGTATCTGCTTTTTTTACTTTTTGCATTCCTATGTCTGGTGAATGATAGTCTTTTTAAACTTCTGATTTGATTCACTATAAATCTTATGTCCTATACTGGTCTGTGTTGTGTAAGGCAGTGGTTCTCAACCAAAGGTACAGGTACCCCGGGCCCTGGGAGTACACAGAAGCCTTCCAGAAAGAACATCAACTTGTCTACAGATTTGCCTAGTTTTTCCAACATAAAAAGCTACATAAGAAGCACTAGAGAAGCCAGTACAAACTAAAATTTCATACAATAATTTCTTTATACTTCCCTATGTACTATACACTGAAATGTAAGTACAGTATTTCTATTTTAGTTGATTTATTTTATAATTGTATGATAAAAATGAGACCATAAGCAATTTTTCAGTGATAATGTGCTGTGACACTTTTGAATTTTTATATCTGATTTTGTAAGCAAGCAGTTTATACATGAGGTGAAACTTGGGGGTATACAAAACAAACAAGAGTTCTAAAAGTGGTACAGCAGTCTGAAAAGATTGCAAGCCACTGGTGTAAAGTATCCAAAACATATCGTAATTAGAATTCTCCCTCTTTTCTTTACCAACTAAAAAATTATACTGAAGAATTCATTCTTGAGGCTAACACAGAGCAATAACTCCTCAAAACCACCTTCTTCCATTCCCTCAAACAAGGGAGTTCCAGTTCTGTAAAAAAAACAAACAGTTTAAAAATTATTTGTACCCACTTCTACAAACATAAGTAAATCTACACTGGAGTAGCCAAATTAACCACATGACTCAAAATGTATCTTGCAGATATACAAGGCCTCACATTTAAGGCCACACATAACAAATGAAGTCTAGTGGACTATGTCCATAAATAGTTATGCACATAGACCCTAATCCAACTTTAACTAAAGTCACCTGAAAGACTCCCATTTTAACAGGAACTGGCTATGGCCTGGGGTTACATGGCTGTGAGACTTGGGTGTCAAACAATCATTTTGTTTTTAAAGAAGTGCCTATAATTAGGCTCCTACACATCCTTATTTATACACATATTGTAAACAAGTGCCCCAGTTTCTAAGACTGACTAACACCTAGCAGCTCCCACTGCCTTCAGCAATTACATAAAAAAAAAAAAACATTTATTTACAGTAGGCACCCTTACTTAGGGACCAGATTTTAAATAATATTTAAGCACCTACTTAGACAGATATACACCACATTAGAAGTTAGGTATCTAGGTGCTATGAAAATCTATATATTTAGGAGTATAGGTGCTTCTAAAACTCTCACTTGGCATCTACTGCATATCTGTGTGCCTAAATACCTCTAAAAATGTGGCCCTAAGGATCTAACTTCATTATTTAAATTCTTGAGTTTAGACCGTCAGTAAAGGATAGTATACATTTTGGTGGCCATACAAGTAATAGTAATGATAAAAATGTGGCACACTGTGCTGTCTGTGTCTTTGACTTTACTGACTGCATGAAATGTTGATAAAATTGATAAAGTTTGTGTTTATATACATCTATTGGAAATAAATTTTAATATTAAATGAACTGGGCAAATGTTTGACAAAACCAGTGTTAAGCATCCCAAAGCCCTCTATCCCTACACTCTGTCAATTTCATTGCAAATGGAAAGAAGGACTTTAGCTGTTTTTAACCAAACAATTCCAGAGTTTTACAAAAGCTATTATTGGAGTTTTTACCAATTTTCAATGACATTTTGGACCATTCAAGTATATTAAAAACTGATTATGTTAAAAAAAATCCCATACATTACATTTAGTATGTGTATTGATGTTATTAAGAAATTAGTATAACTGTGAAGTTCTCTGTTACAGCAAGGCAATGTAATGACAGATACAAATGCACATGCACGTGCATATGCGTACATTAAGGATGGAAGCGAGTAGTCCAGTACTCGACTACCCAATAAGCCTAAGCTTATCGGGGAGTTGAGTACTTGACCACTTGCTTCCCCTGCACCTTTGCTGCAGCAGAGCAAGAGGGAGCAGCGGGGGCTCGGGGGTGCCAGCTTAAAAGCCGGTTCCCCAGAGCACCATCTTCACAGTGCCACCTCCTTCCCCCCCACTACTGCCTCTAATAGAAGCAGCAGCGGGGTGGGGGTGGAGCTCTAATAGAGGCCGGGAAGGGGGGAGAGTGGAGGGGAAGGGGAGGCTGCCATGAAGCCATAGCTGCTGCGAACAGGGGCGGCTGGACCTAGCGCGAGCCGGGACAGAGCAGTCCAGTCTCATGCCGGTCCGGGACCACTGTGCCTCTGCATTTTAACTGTAGCAAGAGCTGCTCGGCTCTTACTACATTTAAAATACAAAGCCGCAGCAGTCGCAGACCAGCATGAGCCAGTACTGCTCAGCCCCAGCTGGCAGTGCTTGCCAGCAGGCCACCTGCAGAAACTGCTCCAGCAGAGGCTACTGAGTCTCAACTCGTACTGGGTCCATATGCTACCCCCGCTGCGGCTCTACACTTTAAACATAGTAAGATCCGGGCTGCCTGCACTCCCAGCTCTTACTACATTTAAACTCCAGAGCCGCAGCGGAGGTAGCTCCTGGACCAGCTCCGAGCCCCTTCCTTTATCAACTAATTGTGTAATCAATACAAATTGTATCAACTACACAATTAGTCAATTACCCATATCTTAACATCTCTAGTGTACATGCTATTAATGAATAGTTCATTAATAAAATAGCATTAAATTGTTTTTGTTGTTAACTCTTTTCTCAATTTGTTGCTTTTTTTCTGTACTCCCATTCCTACAAAGTTAACCCTGATATTTATCCAGAAATCTCTTCATCTAATTTCTGCCTTAAATTTTTACCCATTCTGTTAATAATTGTAATGACCATCAAAGCATTTTTGGAAAGTTTTAAGAACAAAATAAAGATAGAAAAAAGAAGAGTTTCCACATGGATAATATCTCCAAATGACGAGCAGAAAATAGATAGCTGTACAGAGTAATCTGTAAGTAACTGTCTGCATTTATTCAAGTTTACTATTCAACTTACAATCTAAAATCTACAACAGGACAGAAGACTTGCACCCTTCATTAAATGCAGGCAAATAGCAGCTTTTATCCCCACATTTTTACTGGAAACTCAGTTTGCAGAAAGAAAGCGAGAAAGAAAAAAAGTGAGTGAACTGAAGAAATTATTAACATACAAGTAAATTGCACTTCAACTGAGTTTCCAATAATGTTATATTGATGTGTGTGCACATTAAATATATAATGTATGCATTTACAATTGTGTGTGTGTGTGTGTATATACACACACAGATACACCATTATATTTATCAATAGTGTTTATAGTGTCCGTATATATTATACACTCACACCCTATTGATAAATACAACTATGTATATCTATACACACAATTATATATAAATACACAAACTATGGTAGGTAAACTCAGTTACACTGATAACTGTGTATAAATACACATGTGTACACACATGCACAAGCATTATATATTACACACACTTTCCACATTCTTTCCCCCTAAAAGCAGTGCTGACAATGGTGACAGTAGTGTGTGTAATTAGTTTTTATTGTTCCCCTGACAGTCATAGCACTGCAAGGACCCCTTGCCTTTTCCATTGTAAATGTTATGGAAAAATACTCTAATGACAGGCATTTAATTATAGGCGCAGCAGCCATGTTGGGAGCTGTGCCAGAAACAATTGGCAGCTCTGGATACTAGATATTGACAAAAATAGGTCTTTCTTCCCTGTTCTATTGCCCAAATTACTGAAAGTGTGGGCTTTTAAAATATTTTCCCTCTGACTGTTTGCAGACAATTTAAACTAATAATATACTGTATTATCACTTGCTCTGGTAGTGCTACGCAATTTCAAATGGCCCTCACCTTAAAATTATTAGGGATTGCTCAAAAGGTAAAACAATGTGTTCATGCAAAACAAGTGTCATGCTATTTGAAAAAGCTCAGTCTATTGACAACAGCAGCCTCAAAAAGATTCCACCAACACAAATTTATAATTTACATTTTAAAAAACTGTGTTAAGAAAATATTGTGAGAGCAGTTGAAGAGGCAACCCGTCCCCTTTAAGGGGGAAAACATCCCCTTAAATTTCTTTAAAATAGCTTTATTCAATCTTTATAGAACATTGTCCCAATCTCAACTATGACAGCCTCTAAGTTCTGTCACTCAGAGATTGTTTATTCTTTTTTTCCTGATTGATTAGCAATCGGCAGCTTTCATATCCCTATTATTTTCTTTGATCTGGCACAAAAACTCTCTAGTGGGAACACCACTATTTGTACTGTACCCCTCTTAGTGATGAATCACTAATTTTTATAAACTAAGCCCTAAGAGAACTATGAAAAGATATAAAAGTGTATTGAAGAAATAACAGTAAATGAACACAAAAGGGAAAAAAAGGGCAGCATGCAAAATATTAGGTCTTTTCCAGACTACACATGCAGGAGCCATCCAGAAGATCACATGTAATCTGAAGAAGGAGGTCTGAATTGGTTCTTAGCTACATGTTCCCATTAGTGCCTTCATTTTTAAAAAGGCTGTAGTGACTAAATAATGCAGATGAGGATTTTCCCTTGCAGAACAATCAGGATACAACCCTCCCTTCACTGTTTCTCATTCTTCCCTACCACTAGATGAACAAAATTACTCCATGAATCAGATCTGTAGGAAGAATGACCACAGAATCCTGGACCAAATCATAGTAAGTTCATGTAGCCGTCACAAATTCCCAGCTAAACTGAACAAAGCAACATTATTCCTAAATGATAAGTTTTAGAATTTAACAGTGAAGCTGTCTTGTACTAAAATGAAAATTTGCCAATTTGCTGTGGAGTGGATGGCAGACTCTCCATCCCCCATTCAGCTGGCTCTTATATCAGTGACTTCAAAAAACAGTTTGCCATTATGGTGGCTTAAGGCACTTTATGTGCCAGTGCAATGACCATGCTGTGTGTGAGTGTCAGAAGGTCACTACTTTGAAATTCCAGCATCTCTCTTTATTCCCTTCTTTCCTGAAACCCTAGGAGGGAGAGTAGGATTGAAAGCCCCTGCTTTATCAATTCCAACTTGCTAAACACAGGAGAATACATTTCCCCTCTATAGGAACATATTTACTAGTCCTTTCAGCTGAATTTGTTTTTGTTCAACAGCAACATTACAGTACAACTCAAAATATAGGCAATACTAATAAAACTGCAAGGCAAGGCAACCTTCTAATGCTATCAAGAGCCAGTAAATAATAAATCTCCAAATTACCCAACCCATCTAACTCATGACATCAACTAAGGCACTACATATTTCTGTTGTCATGAGGGAAAAAAAATGCTTTTTATATACTTTCTCTTTCTTTTGTATTTCTGTATAAGGAGCATAATAGTAGCTATATTTGACAAACACTAATAAGTTGAAGGAACGTTAAAAATTGAAACCTCAAAAGCTTGAAAAAGCAAAAAAAAAAACTACATAAAGATATTGTATCTTTATCACACAACCAATCAGAGGGAAAATATGTTGGCAATACTGGCTTTAGAGCCCTTCGTTGGTCAGTTACGGAACAAGGTATCTCAGCAAAATTGAGGATATCTGTTCATTATGAAAGCTTGTCATTTCTCCATTTCTTTTTCTTTCCCCCATTCTTTATTTATTGTTATGAAACATTTGTCACAAACCTGTAGAGTAAATATAAACAGAGAATGTCTATTTAGTGTTTAAGGCTCTTTGGAGCCATTTTATTTATTCAAAGAAAGACAATGGTAGATCTGGTAAAAGCTGTTACCAGCCCATATCCAACTGCTAACCAATATTGCCAGTCCAATACAGTGGAATGACACAGTTAAGATTGTCACTGTATCACTGGATAGCTAAAATTATGCCAATTTTTAAATTTATTCTCACAAAATCTGTTTGGTTATACAGCACCACAGTAACATCAGAAACAGATGTGGTGCTGGTGCTCATCAGAAGCAGAACAGTTTTGTTTTTACTAAGTGATTTAGAATGTACTGAACTCCAATTCCATGGTAAAGATAACGACTTGATATTCGAAGAACACTCTCAGCAAGGAAATTACACTTTAAGCAAAACAAAAACCTAAACCACTCAATATAATAATGTGCATTATCAAAAAATCATTTCCTTGAATAGTTCCCAAAGAGATCATATAATAGGTGTTTGGGGGCTGAGTAATATGCATGTATGTGGGAGGCAAGATGGTTCTTCATAACAAAAAATCTGAATATGTGGACTCTTACTTTAAAATGCACAAAAAGAAAAAATGCAATGTTTAATTACTAGCCATGAGAGAAGTGCCAAGTTTCGCAGCTTGAGTTGGTGAACCGCTCAAGTGCGATGTGGATTTGCCAGCAACTGGCAAGTGATCACCCAACAGCAAAGAAATGAAAAAACGTAGGGAAGAAAATATGTCCTTCTAGTGAACAACGAATGTCTATGATGCAAAGTATATGATGCAGAAATTTGTGTCTTTTTAAGAAAGAAGCAGGCCAAATATTTGCAAAATATAAAACAGCATTTAGCAACATTTTAGCAAACTGAAGGGAGATGAAGTAGAAACCTCTTCCAGTCCAGTTTTTACCTCACCAAATGACTCTTAAATAGTTTAATCCTTGTCTACTCTCCATTTCACTGCTCTCTTCAAGAGCTGAATAGGTTCAACTCAATCAAAAATGACTCTTTGGAAAGCACTTGATTTAACTGAAATGAAAGTAAAAACGTCGGAGGGGTAGCCGTGTTAGTCTGTAACTGAAAAAACTTAAACGAACAGTTCCGCAGCACCTTAGAGACTAACAAAAATGTAGATGGTATCATGAGCTTTAGTGGACCATGAAAGCTCACGATACCATCTACATTTTTGTTAGTCTCTAAGGTGCTGCAGAATTATTTGTTGTTTAAGTTTTTTTTAAGTAAAACGTTAGCCAAGCAACAACCAACAATAATGTAGCACAGTATTTTTATTACTCAGTTGTCTCCCAGACAAGTATATTCACTTAATGATGGGAAGAGACATTTTTAAAAGTAAAAGACACTTTTGCTGTTAATACTGCATTTATAGATTTCACCTTATTGAAAGTTTGTGATCATGCCACATGCCAGAGTCATTGCCCATTCGTGCTGAGTACAAAAGAGATGCAACAGAAATTAAAAAACAGTCTTGAAAATTATAAATGAAGACTGCCAATCATGGAGAACTTGCTAACAAACATTGGTATTAGCAACTCAAGTATACCTTGTCAGTTAGCAGAACGTTCACATACTTAGTTACTAGATGATCTTTCACTGGAATGCATTTTATTGCTCCTTCATTTAACTGGAACAAATCATGGAAAAACTCTAGCATACCAGATAGCCAAACATGGGTATCAATTACTATCGTTTCTCTACATTTTGCAGCAAGTTTTGAAGAAAAATAGAATAGTCAAATCCATTTTTATTTTCTATGTGAATGAAAAATAAAGATTGCCAGTTCATTTTCAGCAACCTATCAAATGGCAAATATATAAGGGATATTCCTTTGAACAAAGGTTTATTTTATTGGAAACTAAAGAACTCTACATGAGTGAAATCCAATCTCATGATCACTGTAAAACAGAATTCTCTCCTTTCTTTTCAAATGGTTGATTTCAATTTTTTTAAATGGTGCTACCACCAGAATGTATGGTTCTCCGAATTTTGCAGTTGCTCTCAGGATCCTTAAAAACCAGGGTTTCAACTATATAGAGGCTTGTATTCTAGAGAATACTATTCTCTTTTAAATGGGCTCAACTATTGTATAATCTATCCTGTAAAGTGTGCAATTAATGGAGACAATGCAAAAGTACTAGGAAGAGTTCTGAGACAGGAATATTTTTAATTTTTTATTAAACTTTGCTCAAGTTCATTACAGTAGGGCTTACTCACGTTAGTTGTAATAATCACCAGAAAGCAGTTTTCAATAATATGTCTGTTTCAAACTAAACATGTCCATTTAATTATGTTAGCATGCTGCTGACTGACTACATCTTTAAGCATAAGTGTTTAGAAAAATTTAAAACACCAGAATCCTATCTTCTCGATAATGAATACATCTTTCAGAAATAGTAGATTTGATTAATCATGAGACCAAAGACATTTTTTCAAAGCAGTGCTCAGAACTGGAGAGAGGGGCACGGAATGATTAGAAGAAAAAATTCTTGCGCTTCTCTGCATTTCAATTTTAAGATGTTTCTTCTTATGTAAAAGCCTTAACCTGTCAACCAAAACAAAAAGTATATATATATTGCTAACCAAGGAGGAAGCACACTTAACTAAGGTTTCTGAAACTTCAAGAAGAGTTATTTCTTCTCAGTAGCGTTTTCTCCAACGTGAACTACTGCTTCACAGCAATGTGAATTCCCCGTAACCATCATATGCTTTATCTAATGTACAATATTTAAGCAGTACAAAGAATGGACTTCCTAATGTGGGATTATTTTTTTTTTAAATCAGTAACACTGTATTTAATAAATGCAGAGAATTCTCAGCGGTTTGTTTTCTGAAGCGAAGACAATTTCATATGTTTCATATTACATCTCTTTATATACATTACTACTTAACTATCAATGTATGAAGGAAGTGGGATAGTGATGAGGAGGGCAGAGATCAAGAACTAAAAGGTACACCTTAAAATAGTTGTAATCAATAAGAAATTGGATATTTTTTAATTGGAAGCAAATGGCTGGGAAATCATTTGTACAACAATTGTGAATTTAGCCATCTTTATTAATTTAAAAAAC
This sequence comes from Rafetus swinhoei, assembly GCA_019425775.1. NCBI lineage: Eukaryota > Metazoa > Chordata > Testudines > Trionychidae > Rafetus > Rafetus swinhoei. The sequence continues at coordinate 67,537,710 of CM033427.1, forward strand.
TGTTTCTTTTCTTTGTTTGGTAGCAGTTACATTTATGCTATTTTCTCCTAAGCTACCACCTTTTAAAGACACTTCTGTGGGTCTAAATACATGTCTACATATGAACGTATATCCCTCCCTACAACTGCCAAGGCCAGGACTCCTGAAGGACTAATTGTATTCATTCATTTTCTCAGCCCAGCATGGCACTGGTAAATTGCTGGGCTCATAGCAACAGGGGAGGGGAAAAAAAAAAAAAAAAAAAAGGCTCATCTTTATCTGTCCTTCTACAACAGGAAATAGGGCCGGGAGTAGAATGCAATGAAATGCCTTCACTAGGGTCATTTTCAACAAAATTGAATGTGAAGAATTTCAGGAGAGAAAATTTACCCCTTAACTAAATTTCCTCCCTGCAAATGTAAAACTATTGTCTGTTGTGCAGGTTTCACATAGGGACGCCATGACTGATTCAACCAAAAGGTATTCTTTCAGAGTCACAAGGTTTACAGTAACATTATTAAAATCTGCCAAGTTAGGTGAAATGAACTCCTGACGGCTCTAATGCGTCACATTTAATCACAAGAAATGTACTGGGCCAGAGATTTTTGTGTGTCTCAGTTTTGAGGTACCAGATAAAACTATCCCTCCAAATACAAGACATTGTATCCAAAGAAAGACAGACTGAATACTAATGGTACTTAAAGTAATATGTCCTTTTTGAAGTGTAACAAATTCTGAAATCACAATTCTCCCAAAGCTTTGCTTCCCCCCACTTTGCTCCCCAACACTGATTCAAAATGATCAGTCGAAAACCATACTTCCTGAGCTCCAACAATTTCCACATCATTTCTCTCATTTCTACAGGAATAATTCCTGATTTCAAAAAAACAAACATCAACACGACGTGTGCATTTGTAATCAACTTATTATGGGCACATTTTCAAACGCAAGTGCATAAAGACATACTGAGGTACTTCAATGTATTGCACAGCTTTAAAAAGTCATCAGAGGCTGTGGGTGCTCATAAGCTCTGAAAAAAAATCTGACCACTTTTTTCAGGCTCTGATACAGGAAAACACTTCAGTGTACATTTTCTGTTAGCACATATAAAGTCCTGTGTATTACTATAGGATTTAAACAGGTGTCTAAATGCTTTTGTGAACACAGTCCTTGATTCAGGGAATTAAGTGCCTAACTATGGATTCATCTTCCTAACTTTAGACACCTGCATTGGAAATTTTGAATTTACAGGAACACACTCTTTGTCTACTCTGTATTTGAGACCTTAATCAATTATCCTAATGATAATCTGAATACTGATGTGTGAAATTATTGCATCACTTATTATTAAATTAAAATTATTATGACTATATAATTTCCAGTAGTCTCTTATTTATAAACACATCTAAACTAGAATGATCAATCTGTGAATAGAGTTTTACATTACAATTTTAACATAGTTATTTATTACAGTCAACTGTACACATCCTTCTCATAAAATACCGCTGACTTTTACAGAACGCAGTTAGTTCCCTGACTGATAAAAGCAAGATTTGTCCTTTTGTATTAGTAATAAGAAATTTGATCAGAAAAGAAACACAAAACTATTAAATTCTTTGAAACCAGAATCAATTAATAAATTATATGTAACTTGCAAATCTTGAAAAACATAGTTAAAAAGAAATTGCAGTCTGGAAATGCAATCCTGCAAAGAGTACAGCGCTTAGCACTTACTACGGCAAGCAAACCAATTAGACTTCAGTAACGCAACACACAGTGGTAAGCGCTTAGGAGCTAGCAATTACAGGATCAGGCCCTAAAAGGGAGCAATTTCTATGACTGAATCATCTTCAGGATACTGATGAGTCAGATGAAATAAACATGCTGCATTCTGAATGAACTCTCAAAACGATGCTAAGTGTTACACATTGGAACTCTGTCGCTATAACAAGAATCTTACTATTTCTCTATAGTGAAGTAGTACATCTGCAATCACAGATGTGAGACTAATGCATTTTAAGGTGAAGATTACAATTCACAAGCACTTTAACAAAAATATATATAAAAAGAACTAGCATACATTTTCAAGAATACCTATTGTAAAATATTCTATCCACAAGTTTTTTACACTGTTTCACATGTAATAAAGCAATCTTATTTTATCATATTTTAGAAAGCCTCATGTTTAATATAAGAGGAACACACTTTTTTATTTGAAATCAGATTTTAGAATTTATGAGTCATATATGTTGTTAAAGTGACATACTAGGAATGATACTTCTGATTTTTCTGAAAACATTTTACTTAAAAATAAATTACTTTGTTATATTACTTTTTCATATACTAACAGTATAACAGAAGACATTTTTAATTGATCTTCCAGGATTTTGGCATCTATTCAAAAAAAATCCAATACAAACCTTTATAATATACGCATGGAGTTTTATTTAAGAAAAGTGTGATTCATTCTGGAGGCACTAATCTATTTGCACCACTCATCAGATTGTTTATGACTTTTAATAATAATAGGAATTATTTCTGTTTTCATAAGTTGTATAGTTAGGTTAGTAACTGTAAAACCAAGATTCAGCTGTACTTGCTAGAAGTACACGAAAAATCTCTTCGTTCAAAGGTTTGACAAAACTGTATTGTAGTGCATTTTTCTATTTTCTTGTGCCTGAATTGAAATCTGAATTTTTAACTGAATAATCAGTTCACAGTAGATTGGTAACTCTGGATAAACATTATAAAAAAGTAAGCTAACCTACTATGACTACCTTACAGGTCAACAAAATATAACATTTCACCTGCCAATTCAGACTTTTTCATTCAGTTAAGTACCATTTTGGATTGCCACATTTTAGTAAAAACAAAATGTGGTCAATCTTTTGACTCAGAAAGAAAAGTTACTGACAAATTATTACTACTGAACAACTGACTTGTTTTAAAATGTTGAAAGCCAGACTGAACTTTACCTTCTAAACTTAGATCCTGAAAAAGGCAATATAAAATGCAAAGCAATTTTTCCTCCCACGCTCTTAGGTTTATCCAAACAGATGTTACCTGTTTTTATAGCATCTATTGTGAAATTTGATAGCATGAACAAAATACAGATTATTACTGCTACTACTCTATAAAACAGAAGAGTAGCATATTTGAGCTCTTTGTAACACTACCATATACCATTAATATTATTTAATTCTTGAACATGTCATATCTACACAGACCCTTTTTTTAAAAGGCTGATTCCTATTTTAAGATATCAATCAACTGGTTTTGTTTAGTTTTACTTTGTTTAAGAAGAGAAGGTTTAAATTAATTTGTAATTAATTCCTCCTCCTGTCTTTAGAAGACTAAGAAAACCAAGTTTTCTCTGCATATGTTGAAAGTTTAAGTTAGAGAAGTTTGTCATTTACAGCGATGTAATTTTACAACCAACCTTTTAAATACATAATACTGGAAAGGAGATATAGTATTTAATGTGATAATAAGTATTTCAACTATTTACAGTTATTTCAACTATTTACAATCCATGCACAATAGCTACACAGAGAGGGAGAAAAGTTTTTTTTAAATTGTCTTTGTTTTTTAAAAAAATTGCCATATTAGCAATATTTGGTCAAATTTAGTCCCTCAAATATTTCTCTCTCTTTACAGTGGCACACAAGTATTGTCTGTGTGAGGGTTGGGGTTTTTTTTAAAATATGTTTCATTTCAACTTTATTTTAAGAAAGCTTTGTTTGAGGACACATACAATTTTCTTAGGAGGCATATGTTTTCTAATATATCCAAGTGTGACGGGAGGTAAGACCTTAATTCCATTTTAGTGGGCTTTATTACTTTGATATGCTTGTGATGACAGCTTTAAAAAAAAAAAAAAAAAAAAAAAAAAAGTAAAGTGACCCAACACAACTAAATAATTCTCTGAATAAATCATTATTTTTGGTCACCCTTCTTTTGCATCAGTTTAACCTAACTGAAAAGCTGCCACCACCAGCATAATCTTGAAGTACTAAGCCAACTAGCAAACTCTAAGGCACTTGTAAATTCTGCCAGTTAACTTTGGTATCACCTATTTCAAAGCCAATGAAATAAAGAGTACAAGAATATGCTGCAAGCAATGCACATGTATTAAAAAACATGACCTGTAACAAAAATCAATGTACTAATCTCAAACCAAACAGTAGTATCAAAAACATAGAACAGAGATAACCTAAGGTAAAACGTCCTCAAATTTACTTTGACTAACTTGACAGATTTTTTTTTAAAATCTGCTCACTCACTTTACCAAGGTGACTTTTTACCTAAACATACAGATACCATTTGGACCAAGACTGAAATATCGTTATACTGAAGTAAAGGGGAAATAGCAGGAAAACTGTTAGATCCTAAATAAGACCGCTCGTTAGGTTTTGAGATAAAAATTCTTATATTTAATTTATAGCTACACTATCCAAAAACATGCGAAGGAAACAAAAAAAATAAATATTTTAGCACAGTCCTCACTGGAAAGCTAGGGCTTTATTTGTCTTTTCAACTATAACTGAAGAACAGTTTGAGGTTCCCTAAGTTACTCAATGATTAACTGGTCCCCCCACGCCGCCCCGCATTTATAAATGTATTTCTAAATCATAAGATGCTACTTATATTGTGAGGGCATCACTAACTATTGCACTTGAATTTGCTGGGACAGCTTGGGCAAGAGTATCTGCCCTTTTCCATGAGAAACCTTCAATCCAGGACTCATCTACAAAGTACTGAAGTTTTAGAAGTCAGAGGCTTCTTTGCACAGTTAATGTGACTTAACCAGCTTACATAAATTCATGCAAAGGAAAGCTACTCCTTTACTTCATCTCTGAAGCCCTGACGTGGAACAGCTGCCACATGTGGCTGCCAAGACGCCAGCTCCAGGCTCCTCTACAATCTCAAGCAAAACGTTTTCATCCTCTTTTTTTACAGAAAAGTCATGCCCGCCCCCAACAAATCCACTATAAACAAAAACAACAAGGAGACTGATGGTACTTTAAAATCTAACACATTTATTAGGGCATAAGCTTCTGTGAGATACAACTCACTTCCTCAGATGTTGAAGAGTTCACCATAACCTAGGCTGAAATAGTCCAGGACTTTCATTTCACATCAATATAAAGAGTTTCCCTGCAGCAGAGCTCAGAATAAATGGGTTCCATTACCTATGATCTAAAATGAATAGGAAACTAGATTTAAAAATGTTTCCAACCCCAAATGCTTACACCTATAGGTACAGACACATATATAGGTGATGCACCTACACTTTGATACAAAGGTACCACTATTTGGCACTCTAAGGAAAGCCCAGAGTGCCAAGAATTGGGGGGCAGTTAGTGCAGTAGTGTTTGCTCTGGCTAACCGGGAAGACCCAAACTCAGAGTTCCCTTTACACACCCCGAGTAAGAAAGTTTTTGCCCCTCTTGCAAACGAGGTTTCCCAAGGTCCCGGTCGAGAACTTCACACTGCAGCCCCGGAAAGCGCTGCCCAGAAGCCCCCTCTCTGAAGTCTCCGTGAAGTGGTGGGGGGCGCCCCTTCCTTCTCCCCGCCGCCCCACAGGGTCTGAGCACGTGTGCAGCCAGAAGAGCACTCCGATCTCCCCAGGACGTAGCGCTGCTCACTCCCATGCCTGCTGGTAAAAGCCCCCTCCTCACCGACTCCGTTGGGGAACCCAGCCCAGCGGGTGCTAAAGGATCGGCTCCCACGCTTGCCCCTGGCTCAGCCCCTCGCCCTCTTACCTGGGGTTGGTGCTGTTCCAGTAGACTGCATAGCGATCGGCCACCGCCTTGGAGCCGGGATCCTGGCTGAACACACACATCCAGAGCACCAGCAACACCAGCATCAACATCTCCACGTGCAACATCACGGAGTCCCGGCCCACGCCGCCACCGGGGGGAATCAGTCAGTCAATCGAGTCACAGGCGCACACAGGGAAGGGGCGGCCAGGAAGCTGCCCTGACTAGCCGCAGCGAGACGCCCCCCAAGAGCGTGGGGTCCTGGGGTCCCTTCAGGAGCGGCTGCAGCTTAGTCACCCCGGCAGGGGGAGGTGGGAGCCGAGCCGGGCGGCGGCAGCAGCAGCAGCGGGCGGCGGGCGGGGAACATTCACCGGGAGTGCAGTGCGGAGCCCACGGGGAGACATACACCGGCGCCGGAAGGCGGCTAGCAGGGGCTTCTCTCAAGGCACCGCTCTCCGGCCTCTCGCAAAGTTACTTGGTGGCCGGCGGCACATGCGGGAAGGGGATCACTGGGCGGCCTGGCTTCGCAGCCCTCCGGCGCGGCAGGCAGCTGCAGCCGGGTCAGGTAAGCGCGGGAGGATGGAGCAGCAGCAGCAGCAGCAACAAATCTTCCCCCGGCGCCGCGTCCGGACGCGAGGCCAATCCGCAAGTACAAACTTTGCCGCTCTCCCCCGGGCGGAAGGGCGGCGCGCGAGCCCCGAGGAGTCCGGGCGCCTGCTCGGCAGCGGAGCGCGCGTCTTGGAGGAGACTTCGTGGGGTGGGTTTCTCGTCCTTCCTGTTCCTGGGCGGTGGATGCGCTACGGACCGAGCCACAGCGAAGAGAAAAAAAAACAAGCGGCCAATCCAAGCGGTGCTGCGGCGCGGCCCCCGAGCCGAGGGGGTCGGTGTTTCAGGAGAGGTTGTAAAGCCAGCCGGACCCCGCACAAGGGGAAACTGAAAGCCCACAAACTCCTCAGGCGATGCTGGTGGCAAGCCGCCGCCTCTGCCCTGCGATCGAGATGGAGCCGCCGCAGAAGAAACTGCAGAGATCGCCTCCGTCAGCTTCCCAAAGAGTCTGTGTTAGAATAAAGCAGGGGCCATCCCTGCCCCATCCACTTGGGAGGAAGGGCGGAACAGTTTGAAAGAGCGAGGAAAGGCGGAGGAAAGAAAGCGCCCCACCGAGGGGGGCATCAGAAACCAAAGCAAACCTTCGGCTTGGTCTTCCCCAGCAGCTTTTCCCGCTGAAGAAAAAATGTACCGCCTCCGCAAGCACATAAACTTAAATGCAGCAGAAGGGGGGGAGCAAAGAGCGGCGAGGATAGGGAGGCAAAAGTCAGTTTTGAAAAAAATAAAATGTTTTATGGGTGAAAAAAATCTTTAAACTGTCACGCCCCCTTTTGCAATGCCGGTCCCTTGCCTGCCTGTAAATCCGACAACAGCAGCCTAGGAAAATCTAGGAGCCTAGCGCGCGCTGAGTGTCTGCATGTGCGTGTGCAACAGACAACTGCATAGATATATACACGGTATATATATATATACAGGCACATACATACACATGCGTGTGCGTCAGAAGAGCGATCTGGAAGCTGATGTGTGCGAGGAGTGGATGCACGGAGAAGGCGCAGACAGCTAGCTCGGAGCACAGGCGCTGCTGGTTGATCATGTGGGATTTTTGCATGCAGTTTACTCGGGGGGGGGGGAGGGGGGAGGTTGCTGCGCAGCCAGTCAGGGCACAGCCTGCTGTTTGCTTACAGACTGCTTTTTTCCCTTTTTTTTTACTCCACCCGGATTGGTTTACAACGCGAGAAAAGGGGCGTATCCTTATTCTCCCCTCCCCTCTGCCAAAAAAATACCCAGCCCTACCTTCCTGAAACCTGACTAATTGAATTACAAGGAGATCCGAGTGGTTCCTGTATGGCCTTGCTGCAAAATGTTACCATTTCAAGGGATCCTCGGTATAGGGATCCTGTCGTGCACTCGCACGCCCATAAACTCATCCTTAAAAGTGGACAGCTGTCGCTGAAAAGAGTATGGAAAATAATTCAATCGTACAAGAAAGCTCTTCCATCACTTAGTTTAGCTTTAAATACATGATTTATACGCCACCGGGGATCTGACATCAGCTGCTACTGTGACAGCATCAGTCGAATTGGTTTGCAAATTGAAACTCTAATCATAAATATTATATAATCAAATTAAAACCGGGCAGTTGTTGAGCCGTCTGTAAAACAGATTCTCCTCTGCTTTGTTTTGCCTTTAATCCCCTTCTTCCGGCAATTGCATTTTGCCTTGAAAACGCCTGTGCGTGTCTTTAAAGTAGTGTATTCAAGCGGGATGTTATAATAGGGAGTGTCCTGCAAATATCTCCTTTGACAACGATCAGATGCAAATGTAACCCCGCATCAGCGGAGTTGGTGTTAATGCGGCAAAATGAACCTCCAGAAAACACTGCAAGTTCTACGTGTTAACTATGAGGATGAGCTTATAATAATGGAACCACTCGGCTCTATTTCATTAACATCTCTCAAAGGGCAGAAATGCCATCATTATGCACCAGCGGTATGTGTTAGGCTGCACTGGCAGGGAGATAAATCAGGTGAGCTTTTCCATCTGTAATTAAAGGGTTGCGTTGTGTCTGTACTCACAACGTCCTCACACCTTCCACTGCCCCAACCCCAGCTAGAAATACATTTAGCTCCAAACTTTACAAACGCTTCTGGAAGAGATTGTCTGAATGGGACAATAGTTATGAACAAGAGCTTTGCTCTTCTTCTATGGACAGACTGAAGCATTGACTGCAAGGGTCACATTACTCAGGCTACAGTTATCAAAGGGAATTCCCTTCTCAAGTATTCCTGTCTCTTCTGATCCAAGCACCTTTAGTTTTGGACTGAGATCTTGCCTGTCTCCGTGTATTTGTTGCTTCAATAAAAACCTCTCTCACCATATCCTTCTCTCCCTTGTCCACCCAGTCTCTCCATGTGGCTCGCTGTTTTCTCTGGGCTCTGGAGCTGTTTGAAAGCGCCCAGACTCCCTCCAGTGGTAGATTATCATGCCGCATTTCATTTTCGTTTTCCTTAAACAGATTAAGAGAAAACTGAGACCTATAAAAGTCCACACACTGGACTAGTCTATCGGTCTTCTCTAGTCAGAACGACCAAATACCAATTTAATTTATCTGTTTTGTTGTGTGTTTCTCTTTTAAGAGCCAAAATCCCTCTCTTAAGAATAGTATTAAGATGGTCTTATGTATTTTTCTTTGGTTTAGATGATCTTATATATTTTTCTATATCTAATATGTATTTACATAAATTGGTTTCCAGTTACTCTACTACATACTAATATTTTTGAAGTTGTGGGTGGCTATTCAGTTTTGTCACATTTTAAAAAAAGAATGTCTTTCAATTTCAACCCAAGGACTGATAGATTGTTTTAGTTCAAATGCTATCTAAACAACTTTAGAGCTTTGGGATCTCCTTAACTACAGCTATCGAGGAGAGAAGCACAGTAGTTGGCTTTTGCTCTTTTATTTTTCTCTTGGTTTCGTGGAAGAAGTGTTGTAGCAAAGCATTGACTATTTTATTTAAACCATTTTGTTTGTTTACTGTATATTTCTACCGAAGTTCAATCCTGCACACCCAGTACTTTGCAAGATATACAGGAGCAGAAGACCCTTTGTACACTTCCTGCAATAGAAAGGTACAAAACACCAGTAAAGTAAGTAAAATTAATACGGTTTATAACTGTAAAAAAGTGAAAATACTGGTTGTAGTAGAAAGACATAGCTGTCATGGTACTGTCTCCTCTCCAACTATTTTCGTTTAATAAACTTTTTTTTAAAGGGCTGTATTTTATTAGTTTATAGATAATGCAGAAAAACAAGCACTTCCAACCAAAACAAAAACAGTATTTAAAAATCATTCTTTAGTGACTGAAAAGTGTATTGCTCTTTGCAGATGTCACAACATGAACAATTTATATGGGCACACTGAATATCCAACAGTCAGAAAAACATTATCCTACTGTCTAATGCCCCCTTCTGTAGTGACATGATTAAGCAATTATTGATGTAAGTTGTAAACTGCTACTGCATTCCAATAAACATCTCTGACCTTGCATGCATTTAGTAGAATCATAAGGATTGTTAGAAGTTCAGTATTAATTTCAGTTAAGCTATTTTGAATTAAGTATTTCCAAGTTTATAAACAGTAAATCTAAATTGACTGATGATTGGCTTCCATAGCTTCCAATTTATCCCTTGCTTGACAATCTTAAAAATGTATAAATATTAATTATGTAATATGTATTTTCCGGCAGTTATTACATAGTATTTTTACTGCATTGGATATACTTTTGGTGCTCTTAAGAATTAGGCTGATTAGGTACCATGATACTAGTACCCTCTGATACTAGGTACCATAAAATATTTTTTGTACATAATTAATAGTAGTTTTAGACTTACACTTATACTGGGTTTTCCTTTAATGTATCTGAGAAAGCTGCAGAGAAATATTTGGCTTTTCATGGACATTTAAAAGTAATTGCAGAGTATTTTAATTGTTTTGAACCATTAATCAAGAGCAATAGCAGGTTATTTAAACAGATGTGAATTACATACTGAGCCACATCCTGCCTGTCTTATTCATGCAAGCTGTTCTGTTAAAACAACTTGTATATTTCATAAGTGTCCGATGAATTAGAACTAAAACTAAAGATAGTTTAGTGTTAGCTAATTGCACAAATCTAAACAACAGGACCGACCATCTTAAAACTTTTCCTTCAGCATATGTGTAGCATTTTGGGTTTTCAGAGTTTATTTTTGAGGTACAAATTTTGGATCCTATTTTAACAATAAACAACCGGGGCCCAATCCTTCTCCTACTGAAACTGATGATTTCATTGGGGAAAGGACTGACCACTAGAATTTTATCTATAATTAAAAATTGAGAGCGTGAAGAGACCAGCTTTAAGAACCACTGCCCCTCCCCTCCAGAAGAAATTTAAAACTGACAATAGCATAACTATCAAGAATTGTCTGTGTATGTTTGGTAGAAAGAGGGAGGGAGTTCATTTCATTTTTATTTCAATCTAATTTTATTGTATTAAGTTAAATACAAGATCCTATTTATATAGCTGACTCTTTTAGTGGATTTTGTGTGACTTACCTGATGTTCTTTCTGAGGAACAAAATATATTAAAAGTACAGCTTTTGTTTATCTGTTGCATACGTTGAAATATCTGTTTCAGGACTTCCAAACATAACATTTTCTTACATTTTTTAAATCCCTTCCTGTTTCCATAAAACTACTACTGACATATCACTTATAGATGAAACTATTTTTTAAATTAGTAAGCGAACAGAATGATTAATAGTAATAAATTATCTCCTATTTTACTGTAACTCTCTTGATTACGATAGGCTGTCAAAGAGTAATACAGAACAAAATCTTGAACATCATTTTAATACAACATGTGTAGTACCAAAGTCATATATAATAATGTTAGAGAGAATCATTCAGGTCTTTACAGAGAAGTGTATTCATTATTTGATTCCAGCATAGGCAAATATTCATGAGCCAGATAAAAGCCTTTCTTGCTGAGTGATTTTCTGACTTAAGGATTTGTTTTCTTTTTTCTTTCCTCTCTCAGAGATGCATTTACCTAAGTGAGACAGCATGTGGGTATTGTATACATGGATTTTTTTTATTGTATAATTTTGTGGAAAAGTGGAGAATCAAATGATCACAGATAAACTGGACTCAAATATTTAATTACATTTTCTACTAGTTAGAACAGAGGATGAACCGAATTGTTTCAATTCTGTTCGCAATTCTTTCAATGACCCTGTTTGGCCATGGCCCTGTGCTTAAACTCTCTCAGCCTCTGTATTCCCATGTATAAAAAGATACATATGTATATATATACATACACACACACCAACTTCAGCAGAATGTGCTGAGACTTAATTCATTAATGTTCATAGATTTTCAGATTCTGTTGAGATCTTCAGTTTCAAGAAGCTGTGTAAATGCAAACTGATAATGATATTTTTGCAAACTTTCATCTGTGTTTTCACCAGGTACTGTTCTCAACAGCTGTTGGACACCACCAAAACCCTGCCTATTCTTTTACCAAATTGTTCTTGGAATTTCTTTATACCTTTAATGAAAGTTATCGATAATCATTAGCACTCTTTTTATTTCAACTTCTTAGTACAAAATCTATGCATATGTCTGAGTTTAACTCACCAACTGGAAAAAGAGAATGGAACTGTTGATAGACATCTTCTGCACATCTGACTGCTATTCTGGAAACTTTAAATTTAAAATTTATCAAGAAAGACCATTGAGAAGAAGAAAGCAGAGGATTTCCTTGAGCTTTAAACTGACACTTAAGCATTCTTTTCAACAAAACTTGAGATATAAAGAATTACAGGGGGGAAGAGTTTCAAAGCCATAAATGAGAGTTGAGCACCTGATTGCTCTTTGGAAAATCTTCCCATACATGTGAAATTACATCATCAGAGCACAGATGTAAAATTGAAAATATTTGTTAAATAAAATGTGAAATTCTTTTCAGTATCATGGTTTTTACTGATAAATGCCCATGTCAGTCAGTTTCTTAATTTTGATGAATAGAATATTGATACATTTTTTAAGGTAAACATTTGAATTAAAAATGCTATTAAGTTACAATATTTTGTATCCTAGAATACTGAAAATGTTAAACTAACAGTTTGCTTCACCATCTAGTCAAAATGTTCAGTTTAGTCTCTGGCTACCCAGAAAAGCTATGTTGGGCTGTTTTGCCATTAAAGATGAATGGACGAGAATTGGTAAAACAGTTCAGCTGATGCAGTTCAGGCTATTGTGGCAAACTAATTCTTGCAGGCAAGAATAAGTCTCAGGTCCGACACTGGCTTCTCTAAGTACAAAAACACACTGCACAAGTATCTGTCAAACACAAGCAGTTTATTTCCTGACAGTTCTCAGCTGTGCCCCCTTAACTAAAAGAACAACATGATAGGAAAAATGGTATCTTACGTCTCTTCTGCAAGCTGGGAACCCCATTTCAGCTGCAGATGAGGCAGGAGGTCATCTAGGCTTCCGAGGCACCAGTACCAGAGTCCATCAGTGACGTCCAAATTGCTATACTGTGGTACAGCTTTAAATACAGGGTCTCTACCATGTTTTGCAGTTTGGAAAGTTCTGGAGATTACGTATTACTTGATAATGTATGGCTCAGCTGTTAACTATCGATCTGGTACTACTTGTCCTTTGACCTTGTTTACATGATCAGTACATCTGGGTAAACAAGATTGTTATGTGTTCCTGTTCTTTCTCCTACCCTTATCTATAACTTGTTCTTGCTACAGTGGCACCACCACTTATCTTAAATGGTGTGTGTTCCTGGAGGCCTGATTCTGGTTCATCAGATGGAGGAGGAGGGGGGAATGCATGCCTCACCACCCCCATGCTTTTGCATGTACAAAGTTCTTCCGCAATTAACCCCTACACTAATCTACATAGTTTTTAGAGAGTTGTCAATAGGGTGTTGAATGTAAGGAAAGCTGGTGTTCTAATATGTTAACCAGTTCAAGTCTGTTCAAGCCAAGGGAGATGGTTCCTCACTCTCACAATCCTTGCCTACAGACAATCCCCTAACCTGAAGCAAATTCTTTTCAATAGCCACACATCATTCCTCAAGCACACTCACCCAGGAACCTACTCTCTGCAATAAACCCCATTGCCAGCTCTGTCCACGCATCTATACTAACGACCCCATCACAAGGACCTAATCACATAAGGCACCACATCAGAGGCTCATACAATTGCACATCCTCTAATGTGATATATGCCAGCAATGACCCTCTGCCCTGTATGTCGGCCAAACTGGACGGTTTCTATGACAAAAGATTAATGGACACATATCAAATATTCAAAGTGGTAACACACAGAAACCTATAGGGGAACATTTTAACCTGCCTGCACACTCATTAATAGACTTAGAAGAATGGCTACTTTTAGAAAGGAATTTCACAAGCCAACTAGTGCAGAGAGAGAATGCAGAATTGACCTTCATATGCAAATTTGACACAGTGTCCCTTGGCTTGAGCAAAGATTTGAACTGGTTAACATATTAGAACACCAGCTTTCCTTACATTCAACACCCTATTGACATAAAAAGCTAAGTATGGGACACTTCCAGCTCACTCAATTATCCTTATTAGCATTGGAACTACAACTGACAGGTATTTTTTTCCCTCCCTCTCCCTTTGTAGTCGGCAGGTCCCCCTCTTTTTTTTCTCTACTCGAGATCATCTCATCTGAAGAAGTGGGCTTTGACCACTATTTACACACACACTGTCAGAACCTTTTTCTCCATAACAGATTTTTCCATTTCTGTCAAAGCTCAACTGACACATCACTTTTCAATAGTCTTATACAACCTCCACATGCCTTCTGCTGAGCTGGGTTGTCTCTTCTGAGCACTTAGGGTAGGTTCAGCCAAACAGAAACACAGATGAAATACTTGCCCCATCTTATCTATGCCAACAAAATAGGCTTAAACTTGAAAAATGCCACAAATAGGAAGCTATTAAAGTTCATAGAAATGCAGCTGGGGAAAGGAAACTTTCAGGGGAAAGAAGCCAGTGGTCAGGCATGCACCACTTCCTTGCAGGGACTTCTCCTACAGCTCCCATTAGCCACAATGGAGTCAAGGCCAATGGAAGCTGTGGAGTTGACACTTGGGGTGGGGGCAGCATGCGGAGCGCAGGGATGTGCTGGCTGCTTCTGGGAGCAGCACAGAGCGAGGGCAGGTAGAAATCCACCTTAGCTCTGGTACATTGCTGGTGGTGTGGGCAACAGCTGGGGGCCCCTGGGCCCTTTTAAATTGTCTGGGGGCCACAGGCAGGGTCAGGAGATGCTCCAGGAAAGGTGGCAGGTGGGACTGGGGGAGAGATCCAGTGCCAAATATTGGTGGAGGCAGACTCCTGCAACCCGCATATTTCTGGAGCCTAGGCACCACATGCCCATATAATTCACTGCACCTGACCAAATGTCAGGGCTTGACCACAAACTGGACCTTATTCTCAATCCAGGGGCTACCCCCAGCAGAAGCAGACTTGGATCCACAAGAGAGTTGCCAGACACACTTTGGCTACGTCTATACTGCAGTGCTATTTCGGGATACCAGAGGTATCCCAAAATAGCTGTTCTGTGTCTTTTGAGCACACCCATTATTTTGAAATATAACAGGCTTGCTATTCCGATGTCCCTGTAAACCTCATTCCACAAGGAGTTAGGGATGTTTCGGAATAGCGATTTATGTTTAAATAAGTGCTGTGTAGACAGTGCCAAGTTTTGAAATAAGCTATTTTGAAATTGACTCAAAATAAGCTAAGCAATTTGCATAGCTCAAATTGCATAGCTTATTTCAAGCTACGGGTGCAATGTAGATGCACCCGCTGAGAGCAGGTGAATTAGGGTTCCATGGTTCTTTGTTGATTTCCAGCTGGTATTTGTGACTAGGTTTTTTGAAAGGTAAAATGGTGCCCAGCATACCTGGTGGACAACGTTAGACTGAATTGCCATGGTATGAACATCCTTTGAGCCATCTGAGATACAATAGATAGTGTCCAAACCAGTCTTTGGAAAGGCTGCAAAGTTAGTGAGATTCTAGCAGTATGCATGCCACAGTCTGCCTGTGCCATTTCCAAATGAATATTGCTCCCCTGACCATCTATAGTGGCATAAACCACAAAGTGTTTGAAAGGTCCAAATGGGTTCATACTTAGAATTTTATCTTACTAACCCTACAACTTTCATGTACATAAGATCACCAAAGTGTATATGTGCATTGGGATAAGACTGGAGGTGCTTCCTTTTGAAAAGTTAGCTCATAACTACTCTCTCAAATATTTCATCATGAATTATTCTATACATATTAGACCCTATTTTAGCTTTTATATACACAAATCTAGTATGATCTCAATTTTTGTTTATTGTAAATTGATATAAGAAAATGCTGGTTCTTGAAAATGAAGTTATCAAAATCTTCATACATATTTAATAAAGAAATCCCATACCTTTTCAATGTTTACTTTGATGTTTTTTGCTGTCCTTCATTTTTTATCTTTGTCATAAATATTTGAAAGGCACATGTCATCTATATGAATTTTGAAAGGTGGTTTTGAAATCAAAATATATCAAGCTTTAATTTTTAGGTGAAGAAGTCACCAAAGATTATATAGAGGATATGTGTGAAATATATTAATACCTTACAATTGAAGAGTTGAAAGTACAGAAGTCAATAACTGAGTAATTATTGTTAAGTCAGAAAGGAGGATCCTGAAGAGAATTCCTAAGTAAGATCTCTTAATGAAATGCAATTATTGATGTCTAATAAAATCCATTGTGCATTCTATTTGTATAACAGCATTTAGCATTTTTGCATAAACAAAAGAAAACAAACTCTAATTGTTTTACACTTCTAAAATCCTATGTCAACAGGGATATAGAGAAGGTGCTTTGTGTAGAAAATCATGTCACTGTAGAGGTTGCCAATGAAATCAACTAATCTGGTATCTCTTATGACAGTATAAAGGTTTTCATTTTGAGTGACAACTGATGTTATCTACTGTGCAAACATTGCCACCTTTCCCTGAACAATGAAACAGGAATATAACAATTTATTTTACCCTATTACTAGACCAAACTTCTGAAAAAATCAGGATGTGATGCTAGAGGGCAAAAACACGTTTAAAATAAGAGTATTTTTCAGCGCAGTAAACTGACTTAAGGTTTGACCAGTTCAATATTTCTCTAATGTATTAGAATATGATTTGTAGTTGCGTTTCATCAGAAGAGATTTACATGGTATATATTATATTATTAGCATCTCTTCACACTTGGTATATTCTCATACTTGTTATATGATGCATGCTAAATCCTGTCCATGTCTACACAGTTTCATAAGCCCCAAAATGGATGTAAATTTTTATATTTATATTCCAAAAAATAAAGGGGAGGAGACACATAATGATAAAAAAAAAAAAAAAAGGAATGGGACTGGAGGGAAAAGAATGAAAGTGGAGTCAGGAGAATGACAGCTCATTTTCCATCAAGTAGGAATTAATCAAAAGTTTCAAAAATGTTTGTCCAAATCTTCCCAATTTGTCTGAAATTCCTCTTCTCTGAAAATGTCACCTGTTCTTTGGCTGCCAGATCAGCCAAGCTTCTATCCCTGCTCTTCCATCTAAGTAATATTAGTCACTAGCAGACTTACGCAGTGTTGCTCGGGTTCTTCAGTACAGGAGGCTGACAGTATGGGGGATGCAGGAGTCAGGACAGGGGCTTGAGGATATAGGGGGCTCAGAGCAGGAGGCTGGGGACGTGGGGGTAGAAAGAGGGCTCAGGGCACGGTGTGGGGGTGCTGGAGTCAAGAGAAGGGGTTGAGAGGAAGGGGAGTCAGAGTAGGGGATGGGGGTGGGAGTGACTAACGGTTTCTCTCTGGAGCCTGTGTGGGGTGGGATGCTACGCTCCCTGCCTGCCAGCTTCTCCTCCAAGGTATGGAGGGGTGCACCCTGCATACTTGCTTCTCCTTGGGGTGGAGCCAGCCCAGGGTGGGGGCATGCACCCTGACTACTTGCTTCTTCCCAGGGCCAGCACAGGAGGGGGGACACACATCTCACTCACCAGCTTCACCCCGATCTGGCCTGGGGCAGTTGAGGTCCATGCTCACCGACCACTAGTGCTCCCCAGGACCGGCCCAAGATGGTGGGGGTCACACAGTGGCCGGCAGCTGCTCCCAGGGTGGCAGATGCTGCTAGCCTGCAACTGCTCACTGGGGCACTTTCTGCCTCCCTGCGGTCATTCCTGTACATGTGCTTGCTGCCCCCCTGCAGTCATGTGTGAGTATAACTGTCCCTGTAATCATGCCCCTCCGTTTCTGTTTGAAACAAAGCAATTGCATTATCCTGGCACAACCAAACCCTGGTCTTACTTTAAGTTATGATAAGAGAAAGCAGAATATCAAATTTGGTGGTCCTACCTCCTACCATTTAGGAGGAGTTCTTGAACAAACAGACTCATGGATGGACAGATGCACATTTTTGAAATATATAGTAAGATTTGGCTACAAGCACTTGTCTAAAGAACCAAGCTTTCCACTAGCTGGAGGGTTCCCAATATCCTTAAGCACAGGATATTTTAAGGACATATCTATTATCATATTAATTCTCCTTTCTAAATAGTGTACTTTATCCAAATATAGTGCACAAGCAGCATCGCACATAGTGTTGAGGGGGTAAATATGATATTCTACCACAAAACACAACATTCTGTAAAATGCTGAATGTGTCCAGTAAGTTGGACACAAAGATAGAAAAGTATAAAATTGTATGTGCAACCATGCTATAAACGTGTGCAAGATGCCAACAAAGCATTATGCAAGTCACTCATGACGGAGGCCATGGTGACAGCTATAAGGTAGCAAATAGAGCCATATTAGCAAATGTCATGCTAGCCAGCCACAGATGGATTTTTGTTATACTTCATAATATATGGTCATTTGCTGTTGCACCGGCTTCAGGGCTTACTGCGAAAGGTGGTGTTACTGTATGTGTATTGTAAATTTACATATGTGATAAATGAGAAACATTATTGATAAAAAGCATCATAAATGGCCATTAACAATGTAAAGAACTATGTGAAAAACCAAACTTTCCCTGTAAAATTATACTTGCCAACAAACATTTTATATGTTATAAATCAAGAGAATATCATTCATAATTTAATGTAACTGGGCAGAGGCGCAAATAGATAGCCTTACAACACAAAACCTGATACGAATGTTTATTGGTAGGATAAATATGGCACTTTGAAGCCTTTTTTCAGTAAAGCCTCTTTTTTATATCTGGAAGAAAACATATTTTTCCTGAAAAACTTGAAAGGTTATAATAGTGGTTTAAAATAAGTAACTCTCAATTTTTCCTGTGTGGTCATCAATTCCACTTCTCCAAAGAACCTCATAAACACAATAGGCACAACGCCAGAACAAAAATTAAATGCTTGTGTGATCCCCAAGGGAAGACATACTTTAACTATGAAGTATTCACACTCGAAACCCTGCAAACCTTACATGAAAGTGAATGATCTAGAGTTTGTGGCATTCACGTTTGCTGTTTTGACAGCACTGTTTATCAAAATAACTACAATTTTCGAAAAAGACTACTTAATTTTGACTATATTGCTTTTCTGTCTAGTAGCTACCATAAATAATAAGTTCAGTAAGTTCTTGGTTTTGTTGCAGTTGATCTAGTTTGTTCCGCAGCAGTCAGTTAATCCCTTCAAAGTATCATCCACTATTCAGTTCATTATTTTCTCTAAGCATAGTTGGATGGAGGGAATATATTAAAGCTACTTGTAAGTATTTAAAAAAAGTTTAGAATACAATAGAACCCCTGCAGACAATCCTTTTAGAGAATCAAAAGACAGATGCCTTGTATTGTTTTCTCAAGAACCTTCCACTTCCCTTTCTCTCTATCCTTGTCTCTTGTATTTATCCTTGTTACTTATATTCATTTAAGTAACTGCTCTAATAGCAAATCAGGTTACACATGAGAGATATTCTGATCCTTCTTAGCTTCTTTTTGATATTGTCACTGATTTATGATAAAGGCTGCCTGGCTGTAATTTGGTAGCATGTGTTGAAAATGAGCTTAACTTCAAAAGTTGCAGAATTAGTACAAATCATAGCATTGTACACAGTTTCTACATATACGGTAAGCTATTGATTCTACTGCATCTATATAAGTGTTTTTTTAAAGTGTTTAGTCCTTTGTCATTATGAATATTTCATTTGGTCTGAAAATGTGAAATTTTAGCCTCATTAACATAAGAACATAAGAATGGTCATACTGGGTCAGACTAACGGTCCATCCAACCCAGTATCCTGTCTGCTGACAGTGGCCAATTCCAGATGCCCCAGAGGGACGGGATACAACAGGTAATCCTCATGTCATCCCTTATCTGTCACCTACCTCCAGAGAAACAGAGGCTAGGGACACCATTCCTACCCATCGTGGCTAATAGCCATTGATGGACCTAACCTCCATGAATCTATCTAGCTCTTTTTTGAACCCTGTTTAAGTCCTAGCCTTCACCATATCCTCTGGCAAGGAGTTCCACAGCTTGACTATGCCCTGAGTTAAGAAAAACTTCCTTTTGTTTGTTTTAAACCTGCTGCCTATTAATTTCATTTGGTGCCCCCTAGTTCTTATATTGTGGGAATAAGTAAATAACTTTTCCTTATTCATTTTTTCTACACCAGTCATGATTTTATAGACCTCTATCATATGCCCCCTTAGTCTCCTCTTTTCTAAGCTGAAAAGTCCAAGTCTTTTTAATCTCTCTTCATATGGGACCCGTTCCAAACCCCTAATAATTTTTGTTGCCCTTTTCTGAACCTTTTCCAATGTCAATATATCTTTTTTGAGATGAGGCCACCACATCTGTACACAGTATTCAAGATGTGTGCATATTATGGTTTTATATAGAGGCAATAAGATATTTTCTGTTTTATTCTCTATCCCTTTTTTAATGATTCCTAACATTCTATTTGCTTTTTTGACTGCCGCCACACTCTGAGTGGATGTTTTCAGAGAACTCTCCACAATGACTCCAAGAGTTCTCTCTTGAGTAGTTGTAGCCAAATTAGTCCCCATCATATTGTATATATAGTTGGGATTATGTTTTCCAATGTGCATTACTTTACATTTATCAACATTAAATTTCATTTGCCATTTTGTTGCCCAATCATTTAGTTTGGTGAGATCTTTTTGAAGCTCTTCACAGTTTGCTTTGGTCTTAACTATCTTGAGCAGTTTGGTATCATCTGCAAATTTCCCCACCTCTGTGTTTACCTCTTTCTCTAGATCATTTATAAATAAGTTGCATAGGATTGGTCCCAGGACAGACCCTTAGGGCACCCCACTAGTTACCTCTCTCCATTTGGAAAACTTAACATTTATTCCTACCCTTTGTTTCCTGTCTTTTAACCAGTTATCAATCCATGAAAGGACCTTTGTATGTTTTTATGTTACAAGTAAGTAGCATTAGAACCTTAGTGTTAAAATCAAGGACTTACATTCACCAAAGTAAACACATTTTATTTGCAACAAACACACACAAATATTTTAATGGGTTTATGGAGCCTGCAAATTTTACTCCAGCATATAAAAGACATGTGGTTTGACCAATAATAGAGTCTAGTTTGTCAGGATGCATGGTGCAGAATATGGAAAATATAGTTGGTCATGGACAAGAAAAATAATATGTGCAACTGGTAATGAGCTGGGATGCATTAGTGCATTATTCAAAGTCCTGTACTATCAATTTTGTTTTACATATGCAAATATGAGATAATTCAAACAGAAAATTCAAACATACATATATCTAAGAACAAAGAATGTGGGTCATACTTACAAGATGGGGGGATGGGATCTCCATCATCAGAAGCAATGACTTTGCAAAAAAAATTGGGGAGGAGGGTGGATAATAAACTGAACACAAACTCTCAGTGTGATGCTGTGGCCAAAAGAATTATTGTGATCCTGGGACACCTGAACAGGAGAATTTCCATCAGGAATTAGGTTATTTTACCACCTTACTTGACACTGGTGCGATCTCTTCTGGAATACTCTATCTAGTTTTGGGGTCCACAAATCAAGAAAGATGGCCCTCTGGAGTCAACTGGAGAAATTTCAGAGAAACAAGAATAATTAAAGGATTAAAACATGCCTTTTAGTGCTAGATTAAAAGAGTTCAATCTATTTAGCTTACTATAAAGAAGGTTAATGAATTATTTGATTACAGTCTCTTAAGTATGTACATAGATAGCAAATATTTAATAGTGGACTTTTCCATCTAGCAGAGAAAAATGTAATACTGGCTGGAAGTTGAAGCTAGATAAATTCAGACTGGAAATAAGATGTAAATTTTTAATGGTGAGGATAATTTATTAAAACAATTTACCAAGCATCGTGATGAATTCTTTATCACTGATAATTCTTAAACCAAGATTGGATTTTTTTTTCTAAAAGAGATGCTCTAGGAACTATTTTGGAGTTCTGTGACCTATATGATATAGGAGGTCATTCTGGCCTTGGAGTATATGAACTAGCCCATGGTTAGTCAATCAGTAATGAGAAGCAACTGGATATTGATGATGCACCCTGAGCCAACTCGTCAGATTTTAGATACTCAAACATTTTAAATACATTTTAAAAACTAAAGATCATGAAGGATGTTTTCTGATGGATAGAAGCAAGTCTAAGGCATTTTGGTTTTTGTAACTTT
The DNA here is from genome assembly GCA_019425775.1 of Rafetus swinhoei. NCBI lineage: Eukaryota > Metazoa > Chordata > Testudines > Trionychidae > Rafetus > Rafetus swinhoei. Next base: position 67,559,791 of record CM033427.1, read on the forward strand.
TCTATTTACAGTAGTCTTACATAGTATACATCCTTTGTAGCTCCATGAGCTTTGGAGATGGTGACAGAGATGGGACATTGTTCTCTGTATCCAATGAGGTTTCTGCACAGGAACTGGGCTTGTCATTAATAGAAATGATCCTTGGGCATCAATTTCTCAACTGCTGTTCATCAGCAGGAGGAGAACTCAGTCAATACCAGAATGTAGGAGCCATCACACCAGTAAATAGGTGCCATTCATATACATCTATTTCCTCTCCACAGATTCCCAGGATCTCCTTATGCTGCAAACTCTATAGCGTCCAAATGCCTCTCTTTGGTAGATATGCTTAGCAGGAAGCACCACAAGGAGAAAATGACAGTGTTCCTCCTGCTGTCACAGGTATCTCCACAGGAATATAAACCCAACAGTTGAAAGAGAGGCTTTGGGGGGAAAGCACAAGGGGAAAAATAAAACTCAATAAACAGAGAAAACAATATTCTGGACAGTTTTTAAACTCATATCACATTTTTTTAAAATGAAAGCCCAGCCCCAATTAAGTAAAAAAGAGTTTTGCCACTGATTTCAATGAACTAAGGATTTCACCTGCATATTTTAAATGTAGCATAAACCTTGTCCAGGTTTTATGGAGACCTTGAATAATGATATTAGAGTGACCTGAAAATGTGTTTAGTTAGGCTGGGATCTGGAGAGCCAGAGCTATCTTGTCATTCTGCATCCAATGACTTCAATAATCCCCTCTGTGTTCATTGTAAGTGAATCCTACAATAAGAAACACAGCACCCCTCAAACTAACAATATTAATACTATGCGCTGTATTATTAAATGCACTCCATGTTATTGCTGAAATGCTTTATGAATATCTGTCCTTCATGGATAATATTACATCTTTCAATTTCTGAAGATAATTCATGATTGGTATCTTGGAAACATTAACGTCCTTCACCATTGTGAATACCTTCCAATTTCTGTCATTGTTCCACCAAGAAATGAAAGGGTGAAAGTCGTTCTATATAAGAGGAAGCATTGTCAGCCATTGTAACTGTAACAGGGCATTAGGAAACAGAACTTCCCTCAATTCAGTTACCAGTTCTGCTATCCGGGTGCTGTATGACCTTGGACATGTCATTTAACCTCCCTGAGCTGCAGTTTATATTGCTGCAAAGTAGGTTTAGCAATGATTTACTTTGCACAGGCAGTGTGCAGATTAATTGATGTGTGTTCAGCTCTTGAAATCTTTTGGACAAAGGGCACTATATTACAGCAAAGTATTAGATTCATAAATGTTAAGACCAGAAATTACTATTATGACCATCTAGGCAGGGATGGTACTTGGTCCCGCTGTGAAGGCAGGGGACTGGACTCGATGACCTTTCAAGGTCCCTTCCAGTTCTATGAGAGAGGTATATCGCCATATTTTTTAGTTCAGGTGTGGGCAATAAGCTGGAGGCAGTTCTTAGCACCTGGCTTAGCACCTGGTGGGCTGCTGGTGCTTTATTTACCTGTATGTCTGTAGGTACAGCTGCTTACAGCTCCCATTGGCTGCAGATTGCATTCACCACTTCCCACAGTTACCATTGGCCAGGCCAAGTGATCAGTGGCTAACAGGAGCTACAAGGAGTCGTACCTGCAAACATGCAGGTAAATAAAGTGCTGGTGGCCCACCAGGGGTTAATTCTGGGGAACCACATCAGACCGCTATTGCCCAGTGCTTATCTAGTCTGACCTCCAGCATAATAAAGGTTATAGATCTTAATCTAGTAATTCCCACACCAAGTCAGATAATGTGTGGTTGAACTATAGTATATCTTTTAAAATTATGTACAGTCTTAATTTAAGGGTTTCAGGTGATGGAGATTCCACCTCTTGGTAAGTTGTGGCAATGTTTAATTACTTATATTGTCAAAAATGTGTACATTTTCAGTTTAAATTTATCAAATTTCAACTTCCATCCACTACCTTTTTCTGCTGGATTAAAGAGCCATGTTTAGCTGTTAGAAAGCCATTTCCTATTTAGGTAGTTATAGACAGTGATCAAGTCACCACTTTATCTGCTCTTTAATAATCAAAATAGATTGCACTCCCTAAGTATCTCAATGTAAAGCATGTTTTCCAATTCTATGTATTCATATACCATGGATTTAATATTAGACTCCAAAAACAAATCTTATTAATCTTGCACTCTCAGGAGTTGCCCTGGAACAACAGCATATTGGAATCTTTTCCCGGTGAATGGCTTTAGAATTGAGGTGGGGAAAATCAAAGCTGATTCTTGAGCTTCCCTTCCCACCTCCACCTTCAGCCAGAAAAAAAAAAAAAATCAGACTCTGTGATTGACTGCTTTGGGATTTTGAGAACTCTAAGGGTGCGTCGCCACTGCAGGGCTTAACTAGAAATAAGCTATGCAAATTAAGCTACATCAATTGCTTAGCTTATTTCAAAATAGCTTATTTCAAAATTGGGAGCATCTACACAGCACTTATTTTAAAATAGAGCACTCTTCCTCCAACTTCCCTTACTCCTCATACAATGAGGGTTACAGAAGTTGGAGTAAGAAATCCTCAAGCTTGACAGTATTTTGACATTATTTTGAAATAACTGCCTTCTGTATAGACGTCAACTAAGATATTTCGAAATAACTCTAGTTATTTTGAAATAATGTTGCTGTGTAGGTGTACCCTAAGATAGATTAGTTTTGAGAGCCTCCATCCCAGCAGAATCCTCATCACATTACTCCCTCTTCCTACCCACAGAGGCATAGCGAGAGTGTTTTGCCTGGGGGCAAAGGCAAAATTTGCGCCCCCCGCCCCAATCATTTGTTACTGTGTATGTTATTTAGTAAAAATTAGTCAGTAAAAAATAAGAATGTAAATTAAAAAAAGAACAAATACTACTAAAATCCACTGATACTTGGATCAGTTAGTAGATCATAATTACAGACAAATATAAATTATAGTTTTTGTGGTTTACATTCTGTTAAATAATTTTTTCTCTTTAATTTGTTCGTATCCCATTCTCATTAGGTTCATGCCTTTACATAAAAAATTTAAAATGCTTAAAATATGTAAGTTCTATAAAACACAAGAGAAATAAATGCCATACAACCTAAATATGAATTTGATCACTATATGTCAATCAAGCATTTAAAACCACTGTTATAGTAAATGAGTAATTTGTTGCTTTAATGAATAAAAGTTAAAAAGATTTTGAGAGTATAAAATTTATTGTAAGCAATCTGTAATGCTTCCTAACTGCCTAGTTACTTACCTAGTTAACCTCGTTGTTTTTCATACTATCACCCAACAATAAACTACATCATAGTTATGAATGTAAGAGATCAACTTACCTGTTAAAATAACACTCAGAAAAACTTTTAAATAAAACTAACACACAACACAAGAATCGCCCTCACTTTCTTGAAGGCACATGAAGCAATAAGTAGCCTAAGGCAGAGATTACACTGCAAGCGTGGATTTCTGTCTGCCACTTGGACTTTTTCCTTCAGGCTGCTGTGAGATTCTATCTTTAAGTAAAGGAGAGAGGTCTCTCTCTGAGCTGCTCTTCCAAATTTCACACAAGCCATTCAACTGAAGCCATAGATGTCAAGATTCAAGGCCAGCCTTGCCTTTGGCAGACTGCCTCGCCAGGTGTTCACAATCACAACATCTGAACACGAATAAGACTTTTAGTTGAGAAAGCCATGTTAATCCCAAGTCTCTGCTATGACTGGGAGATGTGGGTGACCTGTAGAAAACACCAGCATTTTCTTTGGAAACTCCGCAACAAAATGTGAGGGTATTGATCACCTCAGTAATGCCAACTCCTTAGAATGGAAGCCCTGATTATCCAGCACCAGCTGAGATACAGCGGGCACTGGGTGCACATGTCTGATATATTTTTACCAAAACTGCTACCTGCCCAATTCGCCAAAGGAGAAAGGAAACAGGGAGGCCAAAAGGAATGGTTTAGAGCAGTGTTTCACAACCTTTTTTTTTATAAAGTACCTTTTTAAAATATATAAAGTACCCCCAATGCACCCACCCCTCCCCCAGAGCCAGGCACCCCCAAACGCGCACCCCCCAAACCCAATGCACCAATCCCTCCCCCAGGGCCAGGCATCCCTAGCCCACAGCTCTAATCCAAGGCACCCATTCCTCCCTCAGGGCCAGGCACCCCTAGCCCCCCACTCTAACCCAATGCACCCAGCCCTCCCACAAAGCCAAGCCCCCCCGCTCTAACCCAATGCACCCACCCCTCCCACAGAGCCAAGCACCCCAGCCCCCCACTCTAACCCAATGCACCCACCCCTCCCACAGAGCCAGGAACCAGAGGTATGGGTAACCCTACCTTTGAAATGGCTGCTCCCACCGCCCAGCCCTGCCTCGGAGGCTTGATTGCACAGGGAGCATGTGGCCCCACCAGTGCCGGGCTTGCTGCGATGCGCGGGGGCTGCGTGCTCCGCTCCCACCCCAGCCTGGTGTCCCCCTAATGTGGAGCCCCGGGGCAACTGCCCCCCTCACCGCTCCCTCACTACGCCTCTGCCTACCCACCCTCCTTTCTCTCTCCAACTTCTTCCCAATATTCAACTTCTTTCCTTTTGATTTTCACAGCACCATCTTACCTCACATTTCCATCTCATCTCCCAAGGACACTGTTTCTCTTTCTTTCACTCTCCTCCCTTGCTCCAGGTCCTCCCTCTCCTGACTTACTCAAATGATGAGTAAACACTGTTTTGTCTGCCTATTTATTGTTATGCACTATTCTCAATGCTGCATTTGTCAGAACACTGTAGCCTAATTCTTCCAGCTGGAAAAAAGATTCTAATAAAAAAAGACTAATGAAATGCATATTGGGAGCTAAGATTTTACTTGTTTTTAAGATAATGGTATCAGTGACAGGGAAAGAGTAGAATCTTACAGTGATAAAGCATCATTGTACCAGCAAAAACAATAGTTTGAAATGAATTGCACAGAACTATGGAAAATGGAGGTGGAAATACTCCCTACAGTATATTCTCCAATTATTTGGCCAGTGGAGTTTTAAATGCTTCAAATGATGAATCTTCCACCTTTCTTTGGAGAATATTCTGGAGTCTAAAAGACTTCAGCTATAAAGGTTTTTATTCTGATGTCTGAACTACATTTTTTTAAAGCCCTAAACAATTCTTCTCCCACCATGGTAACTACAACCTTTGCATGGTTGTATTAGAATTTAATTAGAAAATGTTCCAAAGCAGAATGATCAAAACCGATTTTGACTCCATCTTATTAGACTAGGCTGATGTGACCTGACCTTTTGTGATTATGCAGTTATGTCCACAAAGAAGAAGAAACAATTATGTTAAGATCCATGCACTTCAGCTAATGCACTGGTGAGGTCATCAAGAAAACTGTATAAATGACACAGGCAGTTAGATCCATCCACACCACACTTAAGAAGCGAATAGCATAATGAAATACATTTGATACATGCACCAGGGCCAGTCCTTCTAATATTGAATTCAGCAAACATTTTCCCATCTACTTCAGTAGGAACAGGATTGGGCCCATTAATTGAAATAAAGGGAAGAACATTTCAACATCTTTTTAAAATAATGACATTTGTAGAAGGGTTATGGAACCCTTTCTTTAATTACTATAAATAGGTCTGGGTAATGCTTAAGGTTGGATATGCTTAAGGGCCTGCTAAGATGTAATATAGCTCCTCTCATCCAAGCATCTCAAAGACTTGTACAGAGATCAGTTAGCTTTCAGAACATCTCTGGGCAGTACTATTGGTTATGTAAGCATTGTTCTAATCATTTGACAAAATACAGCAATCAGTTACATTAATTACTCTAAGCCACCATGCCATATTAACATTATTATTTACAATATAGTACAATAGTTCGCAGAGGCCCCAGTAAGAAATGGTGCCCTATTGCACTGGATGTTGTATGAACACAGAGATAGGCACAATTCCTACCTCAAAGAGATGACAATCTTATAATGAGAAACACATAGTATGTATGAGAACAAAATTGTTGTATATACAAAATGAATGAGAGCAGATTGAATTTCAGAAGCTGCCAGGCTCCCTACCAAGAAAGAGCACCCACAGGAATCCCACACCTTAAAATGTTCCTTTGTACCTGCAAATAGTGAAAAACAGATATGCTGTAATGGAGTCTCCCATGCAGTCTTCCTGATAGCTGCTGGATCAGCTGCATTTAGGAGCACTGAAATTCCTCACACATGGACCCCATTGAGAAGTTTACTGGTTGCTGAAAGAGTGCTGAAGCAATTGATTGTTAAGATGTTTATCTGGGGCCCAATTAAGGCCAGATTAATGCTCAAGCACTAGCCCAGATTCTGGAGTCACATAATGAGGTGAACATTGCATGGGAAAAGGTTATTTATTTTATTTTATTTTTCTAGAGTCTAGGGATGCAGAGAAAAGCTTAAAAACATGACCTAAGTATAATTGTTGCCTACCTAATTTTTCAAACAGCCTAAAAAATAACTCTTGGAATTGTGAACTGCCCAATTCATTGTAGTTCTGAAATGTGCTGCCCGCCCTGTGAAGAGAGAGTCATATCACAAGGGCTGGGCCTTGTGTTTTGGGTGAGCAGAGTGCTTTAATTTTGCCTAGGAGACTTGAGACTGCTATCACCTAAGGTGGTAGAGGCCATGTTGGTGAGTAATAATCAGAAGTGAAGGACCCATCTATTCTTAACCTGCTTCCAAAGTTCTGTGCTGAAAGTTTCCAAGTTATTATCCATGAGAGAAATAAGGAAAGAGAAAGGTCAATATACAGAAAAAAAAGAGGGAAATATGTACAGACCACACAGATCCAAATCCTTCCAAGGAAAAAGCTTAGCTATGTCCCAAGAAGAGCTGAGAGATAGGCAAAATAGTTGGGAAACAGGAGTCTCAGCTCTCTATAATGAGAGATCTTAGATTTCAGAAGTTTCTATCAGAACTTTCTCCATATGTTGCTGTTGGCATGGCTGACCCATCAAATTTCAAGTCTCCTTCAGATTAATACATTCCGCACATGGGAATAGCTTAATCCACAGATAATTATTCTATTACCTCTACAGAAAAGAAAAGAAAAGAAAAGAAAAGAAAAGAAAAGAAAAGAGTAATTCTGCACCATAATTAACCATTCCATATACAATTACATAAGCTGTTTGTACCATCAGGATGCACATGCAAATTATGCCTGCAGTTGCACAGACACATCGTGAGCCTATCTATTTTTAAAAGCAGTCTTTTTTAATATAGCTGCTGGGGGAGCAGGCAGCAGATTCACTCCATCGGTACACCTTGCTGATTACACCCTGAAGTGATTACATCCTGTCTGAAGATGACTGTAAATCTAGTTTATGGAGGTAGAGTGCTCCAGGAAATAGCACAAGTTTGCCTGATATCCAGACGTGATTTTGGATTTGGATTTTTGATTTAGCTGAAAGACATGTAAAAAATACCTATTCATCAGCTAGGGAGAGAGCTCCATATTACCTACATATCTGAAGAGCATGGTTTATTGTTTATGCCTCTCAGGATCAGTCCCCATAGGTCTGAAAGAAATCACACTGTCACGAAAAATGGATTTCCACTACCCTTAATTCCAAAGGTAGCACATGAGTTTATACATTCTGCTAAATCTACCGTTTTTTAGCCAAACCACAGCCTTTTGGGGAATCTGCCATCACAAATGTGGAGCGTCCTGCTTTTTTGGATGACAGCCACAGACTAGCAGATCAACAGTCTAGCAAAGAAGCTGCTGGCAGCTCCTCTGACAGATAAATTACACCAAATTTCAGAGAGCTTCAGTGAGCATCTGTCAGTAGGACTGGGCACTAAATAAACGAAAACTTTGCAATAAATTTTGAGGAGACTAAGGAATAAACCAGAACCAGAAAGCTATCCCCACACTGTAGGGCAGATTGCCACAATGCTCCCACGTAGTTAAAAAGGGACCGAAGAAGAAAGAGAGTGATCCTTACTAAGTAATGTGAACAGCCAGAGGAAAAGAATTAAATACAAAGTATTTCAAGGTTATGGAAGAAATCAAATTAGCTTATAATTAACTAAAGGACAAATCCAGGCAATGGAGCCGCTGGGTGCGAAGGCTTTAGCAGATCATGGGGTGTGACAGATCCTCTCCAGGCTGTCCAGATAGCTCCCAAGTGTCCCCTCAGTCCTTTCCCTCATGGCCATCTATGGCAACCAGAGGGCAGAAGAAGATTTTATTTCCTCGTTAATGTCCAAATGGTGGTGGGCATGCTACCCTGCACTTCATTGCCAGGGAGAATAAATTGCTCATCATAGCCCAGAGATAGGAGTCCTAGCTGACATAGAACTATTGGCTGAGAGAAAACAGGCAGACAGGGTGAGTAATGAGAGATGGGACAATTCTGGCAACCCCCAATGGTTTGAAGTTGTTTGGTTAATCCCTTTTAGGGAACTTGTATTCTGACCTACTACAGCAGGTCTATGCAAGTTACTGCTGCCTTGAAGTGAAAAACAAAGGTACAATCAAGATAGGGGGATCCGGATCAGTCAAGTGTCAGTCAAGGGGTAATGATTTCATTTATTAGGTCTCTGTCTCTTAAGGAGCATCAGTCGTGGAACAGGTGCAGGTCCCCTTTGCATCCCTTCATTACTGACCTAATCACTCTCAGTATTGGTTGTACTGGGAAGATTTGTAGGAGTAAAGGTCTAACCTGCTCCTTAGTTCTTCTTTATCATATTACTGTAGGTCAGGGACCTGAGTCATAGAAATTAGGAGAAAAGTTAGGTTTGGTTAATGGCAGTCTGGCAGCTGTAAATTTAACTGGGAATGATAGCAGAATATCTAATATTAAGAATTGGACACGCTGATAGTGTTAGAAGAACAGAAGGACTAGCAGGAATCACTTGAAATTTTCTATGATGGATCTAAAACTGGAAACAAATTATATTAATGGATAATATGGTCCAATGACAGATTGTAGTCTGAGCTTCATAAAACAAGGGACTAAAATCAGAGCAGTGATGCAAGCCACACACATGATCGATTTGTTTCATAATGAACTTTCAAACAAATGACCCATCAGCAAGGCTGGCAAAGGCACTTTTGAGCTAAGAGACAGTAGCATTTGGTCAACATGGAACATCCCTGGCTCTCAGACAAAATAGAATGATGATCAATAAATGTAGTTGCTCTGTGTAACAGGATGGGAATGGTAAGAGAGCTTACAGAAATGCTCATCAGGTTATTAATAATGCTAAGAAGTATATAAGGTAAAGTAATGGGTAACAAAAGACATAATAAACATTGGGATTTATCTGAGGTTTCCCCCACTAAGGAGATGGGTAGTATATGCAGCGCTTTGCCCTTTTGCACAAGTGAGAAAGTCGATCCAGTGCTTCAGGCATTGCTACATTAAATATTGATGGGGATTCACTGTATAGTGGATTTTCTTTCCAAGGAATTGATAAATAGTTAATGAGGAATTAGGAGGCAGAGTCCACCCTGACTGGGCAATTCCTTCAGTAACAAGTTTGCTTTTTTTTATATGCTTCAAATAATAAAATATAATTTAGCTTGAGTTATAACCGGAAATATATATGCATTGATTGCCAAGTTCTGAATACCTTTGGAAATCTTGCATTCTTCATAAATAAACAATGGGTAACTAATCAGCATCTGTCTGATGAATCACTGTTCTTGAAGCACCATAGTCAGAGTCATCTAGTCAATAACAGACAGCAGCAAAGTAGAAGCAAATGAGCCTCTCTCTAACTTTTACTGGTTCCTGCCCACCCAATGTGAACAATATACTCTCTAACATTCTAAACCAATGCTATTACCTCTCTATAGTAAGACACTCAATAGTGTGATCCAGCTGTTTGCCCACCATGTATTTATCTGCTAGGAATTGGCTAAGGATGCTCGGCAGATGCTGCTTTGTTTAAGAAAATGCATTTTCTTTCATGAGGATTTAGTGCTCATAGACAGTGCCAGCTGGAGACTGAACTCTGCTTTTTATCCACAAGAGAAGAGAAAAGCAGTTCAAACTACTCCCCACAACCCGACCAATGTACCTCAATGCTGATAGGGAGATAGAGAGATGAGAGTAGCTCTCCGAAGAGAACCTAACATGTGGACTGAGAAATCATCAGGGAGAAATCCAAGAAGAAGCGAAACCTGGGGGAAAAGATATGTTGTTTGGTTTTGAGTTCCTGTTGTGAACAAAGGCACACCTAAAGTAAGTTTTAGGCACACCTAGAGTAAGCAAACAATTCAGTTTCTGGAGCAGGATTAACAAGCCATGTAGCTAACAAATGCAGGGGTTCACATATAGTGTATGTTCATGTTTGATTCTGATGGCTGCTCGCTGATATAGGTGAAGGGAGTTGAATGCTCTAGTTCCTAGAAGACATCTGAAATGAGAGGAACAAGGATAAGAATGGCATGGAGATTGAGTGGACGTACTGGTCCTCGGTAAGAGAGTTGTGGTATATGAGTGAGGCAGTATCATCAAGGTGCATAAGGTGTTATCAGTTCAGAGCATGTTGTCCAGAGCTCCTAATATGGAACCTTGCAAACCCTTCTTACAGGTATTATAAGCAAAGCGTACCAAGGCATTTAATACAATACAATTCAATAATATAAAACATTGCTATAAAAAAACAGCCCTGAGCCCAGCGCAAAGGTTTAGTAACTAGGTTTTCAGTGGAGCGATCCAAGGGTGCTGAAGACGACATGTATCTTCCCAGCCCTGTATAATAGTCTACCATGTATCAGAGAGAGAGAGAGAGAGAGAGAGAGAGAGAGAGAGAGAGTGTGTGTGTGTGTGTGTGTGTGTGTGTGTGTGTGTGTGTGTGTGTGTGTGTGTGTGTGTGTGTGTGTGTGTGTGTGTGTGTGTGTGTGTGTGTGTGTGTGTGTGTGTGTGTGTTTTCTTGGAACTCCTAAATGGTAAGAGCTAGGGCTACCAAATATGATATGCAGCTTCCTCTTCTCATAACTTAAAGCTGCCCTCCACATCTCCCAGCCCCCTGCCCTGAGCCCCGCATGCCTCTCAGCCCCCTCCCCTGACTCCTGCCACCCCCTCCTCCCCCCACACCTCCAGCTTTCTGCCCTGAAGGACCTGAGCAGCACTGGGTACATTGTCTAGGTTTTTTTTATAAAGGAGTGTGATGGGGTGGCACTGCCCCGCACTAAAGCTAAAGGAGTCAACCTGGGCCCAGGGACGGGGCGGACCCCGTCCCCACAACCCTGTGGGGCATGCTCAAGAGTGAGGCCTGAGATAAAAGCCAGGGGAAGCCGGCAGTCAGGGGAGGTAGCCGAAGGGGCAGGAGCACCAGCAAGAGATCCGGAGCTGTCCCAGCTATCCCTGGAGCCATGCCTGCCATCCCTGACACCACCGGAGCGAGGCCTGCTGATTCAGCCACCTAGGAGCCGCAACTTTAACCACAGGCCCCGGGACATAGGCTCAGCAAGGGAAGAGGTAGGAAGTAGCCCAGGGCGGAGGAAGGACCTCTCGGAGGTCGGCGTGTTCTGGCAGACATCCCCGCCGATCAGGTACTGGAGACTTTCACTGCCAATAGGGCCCTGGGCTGGGACCTGGTGGAGTGGGAGGGCCTGGGTCCCCCCCCTGTAATCCAGCCTTCAGGACTGGGGAAAAGGCTGAACTGTAGAGACTAGGCCAGAGGGCCATATTACCCCTGAATAAGGGGCACTGAACTTTGGAGGCTTGGCCGGAGGGCCATATTACCCCCTGAATAAAGGGCCCTGAACTGTAGAGACTGGGCCAGGGGGCGCCGTATTACCCCTGAATAAGGGGCAGTGAACTGTAGAGACTAGGCCGGAGGGCCGTATTACCCCTAAGTAAGCAACACTGAACATTGGGGCCAGGCCAGAGAGATTCTGTTTTCCCAGAGCCAAGGTGAATCCACTCCGGGACCGGGGCCTACCCCCTCACAAGGAGAAAATTAGTATGAAATTAAATGAGGATTCAGTGCAATTTGTCATGTTACAAGTAGTCCTCCATTATGTACACATATATTTGGCTGCTAGAAAAAAAATCACTCATTTGTGTACATTTTATGTGATCAATTATCCGCGCAGAACGGTAGGGCCACAAACGGGGATAGAGAACCCATTTCAACCCAAACTGGCATAAAGAAATATACACCACATCCTCCTCTGATTGACTGGTGCTGTGTCCTCTAAGGGAGGTTACTCTGAGGGAAGATAGCTGGGGATACATGTTAGCTTGTAGATAGCATTCCATAGCAGTGTTGCTAGTTGTGCTAGCTGAAGGGATTGAAATGTTCTGTCAGCCACCCTGATGGTGCCCCTTTCCTAGCAACCACTAATATTCATGATATGCTAGCTTACACAAAACCTCCCAGTGGAAGAAAACCAAGGTGATTTTCTGCAGCTGCAGCTCCTTTCCCCTCCCAGGCTCTTGGCAGTTTTCCTCTCATTGAAGCCCCCTGCTGGGGTCTATGCCATCTTTAAATGGCAGAGATCCTGGGACAAATCAGGCCTGTGGTGCATGGAAATAAAATATTTTGCTATAGTACCTCATAAAACAACACAGTTATATAGAGTTGCATGTGATTAGCCCCAGGATCATAACTTTCCTTCCAGCAGAGGAGGTTGCAAGCAGCTACTTACAACAAGACAGAGCAGTTGTAACAGAATAGCAGTTTCTAGGACCCAGCACTATGATGTAAGGCTGCTTTCTTGAGCGACCCTAAGGCTAAGTACTAGAAGCACCAAAAGAAGCAGTATAATTACTACTGGGTCATGTTGGTAGACTGAATTTATTAGGATATGAGAGAGATAGGAGCCTCCCAGGAGGACAGAGTTGGAACTTCTGGAAAAGATCTAGGAAATGCCACATTGAGGGGTGAAGTGTGGGAATGGGAAACATAAAATAAAACTTGCGTTATTAGTTCAGTTACCATTAAGGTAATTTACTGTAGCAGAAGGGTAAGATTAACTGATATATAAACATAAGAAGGGCCATACATGACCAGATCAAAGGTCCATATAGCTCAGTATGCTGTCTTCCAACAGTGGCTAATGCCAAGTATTTCAGAGGGAATGAACAGAAGAGGTAATCATCAAGTGATCCATTCCCTGTCACCCACGCTGGCAAACAGCTATCTGTTACCTTTGTTTCAGAGCAGAGAAACACAAGTAGAGACCAAGTTCCTGAATAAAGATACAACTGCAGAGGGAAAGGCTGGAAACTGGCAATTTTAAATTGCTTAGTGAGGGAAACTATTGGTGGAGGTTGTGTTCTTTTACCAGGTTTTTAGTGGGCCAGATGACTTGTTGGCTCTAGTCGGGCATGTGGATGTTAGAGGAATTAATAATGGAGTAAACGGAAAAAAATAACGGAATAAAAATGGAGCAGATCTTAGAAAGTTTGTCCAGGAGAGTGCAGACAAGTGCACCACCACTGGTTCTATCTCTGAAAGAGATTGTGCAATAATGGAGGGAAAACTGGAGTCTGAACCGCTAGAGAGAATACATGGCCATAACCGAACACTAGAATTAAGCCCCTGTCACTAGGACAGGCAGAAAAAATGTGGAGAAAAATGGGACTGTGATGGAATTTGAAGTGTGTGGCCTTGACAGAGAAGTACTAAAATAACATACCGATGGGCATGTCAGTGAGGGCAATGGTAGGCAGAACTCAAATAATTCAATGATAGTAAAGCACTAGGCTCCAATAAGACTTATACAAGAGTTCAAAGGGAAATGAAGTGTGAAATCGCAGGCACACCAATGAGGAGCTCTAATATAATGGCCAGTAAGCTTAGTTCTTTCCTTTCATTTGCTCTATTTCACATGATGTCAAGTTAACTTGTCATGAGGGTTACTGAATAAAAATACTATTGCAAGATAAAAAGGGCTGATTAATTTTGTGACCTTTGATAACACAGTTACTCAAGCTGCTGTTAATACAGTCTCATGGTTTAGGGGCAGAGTGATCCACAAGAATGGAGAGAAGAAATAAAGTCTGCCCACCCATCCCTCAGCAACATGTAATATTACACAATTACATTATAGGGTTTTGACTTTCTCTTAATGATCAAGGCTGGCCACTGCCAGAAGCGAGTAAACATTTTAGATAGACCAGGTTGGTCTGGTGTAATAGACCAGGTTGGTCTGGTGTTGGTCTGCTATTTCTCTAACAAAAGCCACTAGTCCTTGGTCATCTTTTTGAATAATAATCTTCCACAGCTGTGTTGCAAACTGCATATCTTTATGAGATAGGCTCCATTGGCCAATGAATTGATACTACCTGAAGGTCAGATAGATGATCGACTATGCTGTCTTTGGTCCTTCTAGATACCATAATATTTTGATTTCCATTGAATTAAAATGGGTTTGTCAGAGAGTAAGTTAATTTTTTTTTTCACATACTTTGTTTAAAAAGAAAAGAATGTTTTTCCAGAGACCACTGACACATGTTTGCTGGAGAGCTATGTTTTTCTAACCTGACAAAAGACCCTTACCCCAGAATGAGACCTATTTTTACAGTTGTTTGTCCCACTCCACCTCTTCTATGAGAACAGTGAACATTTTGCTGTACAGTGTAGCTTCATTTGAGAGGATAGCCTTGAGTTAATAGCAATAGTGAAGGTCAGCAGATTAAAGAGGAAATCTAATTTTATGCTGTACACAAACATTCGCATCAAGGATTTTATCAACCCTTGCTTTATCAGAAATCAATCCATTCCTTCACAGTGCACTTGTTTATCAGGTAAAAAATTGGAATTTGCAATGGTAAATATGGAAAACAAAATAAGCATCATTCATCCCATTTTGTTTTATCACTGATAAGCCTGCATTATTCACAACAGAAACCCATCTATTTCCCATTTTACCAGAGAATGTGACATTTATTTCTATGCAGCGTTCATAGAGAGTTGAGTATACGATCATACCCCAGGTGACTTCCAAGAATGGGTGCATTCAACATGCTTTGCTGATCAATTATAGCTGGCAGGTGCTGGCTGATCCTCCTCTAGTTAAGAAATAAAACTTAAACAAGCCTCAGATGTTTTCTCTTTTTAGGATTTATAGCCCTGTCAACATTAGTGCTCTATTCTGTCCAAATCCACATAGTAGGAAGCTCACACACATAGAAGAATACTGTTAGCAATCTTTGGTTTACTACTTTAGGGTACGTCTACACTACAGGACAAAGTCGAATTAAGATACACAACTTCACTTATGTTAATTGCATAGCTGAAGTCGAGGTCACTTAACTCAGCTTTTGGCACTGTCTACACTGCAGGGAGTTAGAGGAAGAACACTCTTTGAATTAGCTGTCTTAACTAGACTGCTAATTCGAACCCTAGAAGATTGATAGCAGCAACTTGGATCTTCCTCTGTAGTGTAGACATACCCTTAGTCATTTTGGCTGAAGAGGTGACTGTGGGAGGGGGAAGGTGTGATGAATAACAGAAAGAGGATTCATTCCTTCATCATTCAACCACACTACACAAAAGGGGATTTCACCAGAAGCTGATGAGAAAAGGGGTCTCTCGTGTACAGGGAAGCAAACTGGGGCTTAAAATGGGGAGAACATAAGAACAGCCATACTGGATCAGGTCCATCTAGCCTAGTATCTGTTTTCTGACAGTGGCCAATGCCAGATGCCACAGAGGGAGTAAACACAACAGGTTATCATCATGTGATCCCTCTCCTGGCATCCATTTCCAGACAAACACAGGCTAGGGACACCATATCCACCTGTCCTGGCTAATAACCATTGATGGATGTAGTTTCCATGAATTTATCTAGCTCTTTTCTGAACCCTGTTAAAGTCCTAGTTTTCACAACCTCCTCTGGCAATGAGTTCCACAGATTGAGTGTGCACCGCATGAAGAAAAAGAAAGAAGAGGGAAGCCATTTTCCACATGGCTGTGATGAACTAGCAGAGACTGAACAAAGGAATAAGTAAGATAATGGGGGAATAACACATGAACAAAAAAAGAGAACACTGAAAAATGAGGGGCACAGGAGGGAATGAATATAATATGGAAAAGAGACAAGAAGAGGAAGGACCAGCAAGAGGGACAAAGACTAAAGAGCCAAATTCTTTGTTGGATCAAGATCTGCACCAAGAGGAGCAACATACATGCATCTGGAAGCTAGTTGTATGTACTAGATATTTGTAGGCTAGTTTGGTCTGAGTTTGAGTTCACTCTAACATTCCAGCTAAGTATTGCCTCTTATGGAACCATACACCAAATTAAATTCAGCAGTAAGTGTGACAGTGCTCTACCTTCTCCCCAATCCTCCATGCCCACAACATGCTGTGAATGTAAAGGAAGTTGGGGTTTGCACCAGAGCTAGTTCCACTGTCTTTATGCCAGCTTAAAGCTCCACTTTCCCATGATCAGAATCCTCACCTTAAGCCCTGTGGTCAGATACAGCTGAGATGTAGAGGATGTACTGAAAAGCCCACCATCAGAACCATAGTGCATGGTGCAAGCCATGCATATGCTCTGTTTAGTGTTTGTTAGAATGAGGAAGGGGAAGAATGTGTCTTGACTGTCTCTGCTTTTCTATTATTCATCTTTCCCTCTGTCTGTTTCCTGCTACCGCTTTTTCTGATGCTTCTTTCTGTCTCATTTAACTCTT
This sequence comes from Rafetus swinhoei, assembly GCA_019425775.1. Lineage (NCBI taxonomy): Eukaryota > Metazoa > Chordata > Testudines > Trionychidae > Rafetus > Rafetus swinhoei. The sequence continues at coordinate 67,576,438 of CM033427.1, forward strand.
GCATCTTTTTTTTTTTTTTTTTACCTTCTGCCTTTATTTTTCATTTGTATTTGGGTGTGATTAAAAGCAGCCCTTTCTTTAAGCTTCTTTGGCCTGGAGGGAGAAATCAGGTTTGCTTACCCAAATTCAGAGGTTGCCTGCCTTCTCTGCACCTTGTGCAACTTGATTAGGTGCCACCTACTAGCTCTCATGTTAGAAACTTCTGTCTATGACTCTGATGGAATCATGCATTTATTCTTGATATAATTTCTTTCTAAGGGACTTGGCCCCTTGCAGTGATAATTTAATAGGTGCTTAAGAGCTTTAAATAATTATTATTTGGGTATGGTTTTAGCAGGGGAAAAACTAAGCCCTAACTTCGTCAATGTGTTGCTTGTGGTAGAATTAGTATATATTTGCAAACCAGTAAAGCACATATGATACCTTGCCTTCTGTCTCCTGCTTGTTGTCCGTGTCTTTTGACAACAACACACAGATAATGCTGCAGCTGCTAATTCTTCGCTTGTTGTGCTTAATGTTCTTGCCAGTGCACTCATTACTAGAGAGAGACTGAAGATCAAACTCATCCCTGGAGTAATCCAGTGCATTTCTCACTGAAGTCGATAAGAGTTGTGCCTGCCAATATCAGGACTGTATTTCTCCCAGAGACCATCTCCAACCTGTGGATGCTTGTTCTGCTTATTTTGTCCCCTGTATTCTGTTCTAATGGGAGACGAAGAGACAAGGAAAGTTTACATTATAGTTTTAACGTGCTGATACAAAGGCTAAAATTCACAGCATCTCAATCTGTTTCAGAGATGTGCTAAACAGCTTTACAGAGCACTCCATCTTAACATTACATCCAAATATTCATTATAAGAGATCTTTAGCATACTCTGCCAGGATGTGTTAGGGAGTTAGTGATATGAACCTTGACTTATTTGCTGACTGGCTGAAAAAAAAGAAAATTATATACATTTCTCATACAACTATTTTGTGGAATTTTTCCACACCGTTAAATAAAATGCAGTACCTCTGGTTTACTAGTATTTCCCAAGAGAAAACATTTCTTAACTTAAACCAACTGAGCTACAAAAGGCATGCTGCTTGTATACAACATATATTTTTTCCCCCAATACTTATAACTTTACCCTCATTGTATCAGAAACTTATTTAAAGTAGAAAACGTTGGGCCTCTGTTTCTCACCAGTGTAAATACAAAGTAACTCCACTGCAGTCAATGAAATTAGATCATCATAACTGAAGGGAGAACCAGATCCTTTCTGATTAGTCCTTAATAAAACAAACTACAAATATTTTATTTTGAACATGACAGTCCTGAAAATGGACTTAAAAAAAAATTTCTGCACATTAAGAGGGTGACAAGTTGAGGAACACAATCTGGTAAGTGAAATTTTAGGAATAATTAAGAAAAATGTATGCGACATGAATCTTTTGCAAGCAACATTCATAAAAAGAATTCTTTGAAACAAAAGGGGGGTCTTTTTTGTTCATGCATAATGCACACCCAAGTGTGTTTGTGCGTTTGGTAGGGCAAAGGAAATTGTAGTGAAAGTGTGATAGACAGAAAGAAGCAAATACTACGGAAGGATAGAAAGGTCAGATACTGGCAGATAGAAAAGTCTAGGGTTAGCCATTGCAGCTACTGGAATGGATGCCATGAAGTAGGATTTCTTACTACTAAGACTTCTTCCTTCTCCTGCCTGAAAAACTTATTACTTAAGCCTGGTTATTGGTTTAGACTCATTTATAATCCAGCCTTTTGTCACCTATTAAACTAACAGATGTAGATCCACAGCTGGATAAATAACTACCAGCTTCGGAAGACATATGATTCATAAACAGAACTCGAAGTGTCATGTAATGTTTGGGACTTTTTTCCATTGGCATATCCACATGAGATATACTTTGCAAGATGCTATTTCTCTGGGCTTTTTTGTCGCAGTCAGAAATTGTCTATTAAAAATAAAAAAATGATCCTAATGGGAAGATTCCAAAGATCCATCTTTTAATCTTTGGGGCCCTTTGGCCAATTTGAAAGTCAATATCAGGAGAGGTAATTTTTGTTTGGTTCAGTCTGATCTCCCACAGTTGTTTAAATCAGACCAGCAAACAAGAGTTTTAAACTAAGTGAAGAGTGAAATGAAACTGCTGCAAATAGGTTTTATAAGGTTGGCAAGGAAGAAGGGTGCGATGTAAAAAAGCAATAAAAGAAGAGATGTAGATAATTTATGTTTACACACTCACATACACACAGCTGTACATATCATAGGAACATCTTGTGACTGATAATCCAGTCAGAAAAACAATATGTAGGCCTGGCACCCCCACACTAAACTAGCCTGGACTTGCCTTGGGTGAAACTCAGGGACTTCACCACTGAAATTAAAAGAGTATGTTCTGCTGCTAATAAAGCACACCCTCCCTTCAGAAATGCCCCTAATAAAAGTTATAATCACCAAGGGTTGTAAAGACACACAGGCACTGGGAATTTTTAAAAAGAATACAAGAAAACTCAAAAAGAAATGGTAGGAAATAAAATGAGCTCTGACTAGCAAATTTATGCTGACCATCTGCACAAACAAAAGAAGTCATAAATAAGTTACAATGGGGGGGGGGGAATACAAAAAACTTGGAAAAAAAAACAACCACCATAGGTGCCAGTGCATAATTAGTTACATTTGTTACCAAAGCATGTTGAACACTATAATATGTTTAAAATATAACCACCAGTTTTGCCTTTATAATATAATCAAAGATAAAAGATTTTTGGAAATCAACTCTGGACTGCAGTGCAAAAACAAAGAGACATCAGACCCCCTGAACAACCAAGACATGTAAGGGCATTAGAACCCACAAACATGTGGATTGTGACTGGCCTTTGGATAAAATAAGGCTATTTTAAAAGTGGCAAGTAAAATAGCTTTGCTTAGCGTATGTATTTGGTGTGTATTGCTAATAAGTACATGTTTAAAGCACAGCTGGGTAAGGCATTTTCACTGAAAAAAAGGTCCTGTGGACTCATAAAGCCCTGAGTCCCAAGGAGAAGGGGTAAAGTTGGGTACTTATGTTGGCCAGCTTTCGCTCGAAGCACGAAACAGGTAAGGCAAAAGTGCCTCACAACCCAAGCCCAGGAAAGGAAAAGGGTGAGGGTGACTAAATTAACTGGGTCATGCCTTGAGCCCTCCATAAGCTAAAGTCAGGGTGCCTTAGATTGTGTGGGTAACATGAGGATCCTGTTCTTGAGGATCCTGATCAAATTATTGCTTTGCTGACTGTGTTACTGCTATTTGGTTCCGGCTCTGAAAGCCAAGCATTGCCCTGTGACAGGAGTATAACTGCAGAGTTCCCTTTCTGTTGCAAAAAGTACCAAACTGCTATATGATACATCAGGGCCAGAAAGAAGCAGGAGAGTGATATGCTGATTCAGCTTGCTGGCTAGGGGTGTTAAAATGTTTTGAGGTGGGTTAAGGATTTGAATGGCTTCCCTGGCAGACCCAAAAGATTGCCCTAAACCAAAGAGCAGCATTAGATTGCTATTAGAATAGAGGGAATGGCAACATGGAATAAAGAGACATTGTTTTAAAATTCCAGCAGAGCAAGGTTCATAGTATATTTGTGTAACCTTTCTGCCAGGTGGAGTCTGCAACAACTAGGGCTGGATTCAGCATCTAGAGCTTCCTTTTCAACAATACAACATAGAACTGTCTCAAGCCCCCAGCAGTAACCTGAGAAAATTACACACTAACTCTGGGTGCCTCTGAGAGGCAATATTTCCCCACTCGCAGGCACAGAGTCCGAGTGTAGAAAAGAAACTTTTAATGACAGGGAAGTCACCTGGCATTAATTAGGGAAGATGCCACAAGCAGGATACATAATCTTAAAACAGTGAGGAAGACACCCTCCCCAGAGTGGATGGAGCACTGTCTTATGCCACATGTTCTTGAGTTCAACAACCAAAAGTTCCTTGACTGTGCCCCCCCTCTTCTTCCTCACCACACCCCATCCACAGCGGTTGTCCTCGATAAGTAAGAACCCAGGGTTCAGAGGTGCATCTGTGTGAGTTCAGCTCCCAGCTATGGAAGAAGGCATCTTGCTTGCTATGCCATCTGAGCACTTGTTCTGGCTGGCTGCCCTGCCAGCCTCTGTTCCTATGCCACACAAGTGTTCTCAGCTCTAGTGAGCACTTTACATAACAAGAAATTTCTAACAGTGTGGGGAGGAACAGGTTAAATCAGACCAGAGACCCTAGGGAGAGTCCACACCTTACTTCCTGTCAGGCCTCACTAAGTTGATAGTCACTAAGAGTTGGGTGGACTCTCCAGAGACTGACCAGCAGAAAAGCAAGTGGCAAAGGCAAGGTGGCTAGCAGAACAAGTGGCAAGTGAGGTGACAAGTGGAGCGGAACAAGCGTCTGGACAGGTGGCCAGCAGAGAGGGATAAGTTGAGATTAGTGAAGTACCAGCCTATAGGAAAAAGGCACATCACCATATACAGTACTTGAAGTGTCATGCATAAGGAGAAAAGGAAACATCCCCTATGGAATATATATCAACAGAACAATGTCAGCGCAATGTATTATAAAAATGGCATCCTAGTTTAGTGGTGGTAGGAGAAGGACATGTAGTCCTTGGCAGGTGCCAGAATGATGGCCTCTGGTGGTGATGAGGAAGATGACGAACACTTCAGATTGTTCTAGAAGAAATGGTATGACTATAAGGAAATATGGATATACATTGCCTATTTATCTTGTGCAGTCAGGCTGTTTATGACAGTACTAAATGTATTAATAAGCTATATTTGTAAATATACAAATAATCCTATAGTGTGAGTATTGCAACTGTGCACATCAGAATGTCCAACCATAGAATAATTTAAATAGTAGACATGATCCTGGGACAAAGAACCTGTCAACCCTAAAGGTGATAACTGAAAGTTCTTAAGTAATCTTTATAATTATACTCAATCTATAGACCAGGCAACACTTTATAAAACTACAGTCCATGAAGCATTTGGCCTCCCAATTTACCTAGTAGATGAACTGAGGTTTTCATATTCCAGGCTACATAGATATTGGAAGGCAACAGATATGACAAACCATTGAGAAGGTAGATCAGGGTTCACTGAATTTTATTACCACATTCTTCCCCCAAAAGGCAGAAAAAATATTGAAGCCTACATTTTGAAAACTGAAATGAGGCAGGAGGAAAGAGTGCAGGGAAAAAAACAGTTACTTACCTCTCGTAACTGTTGTTCTTCGAGATATGTTGCTCATGTCCATTCCAGTTACGTATGTACATGTTGCGTGCACGTATTCCGGAGCTTTTTTCTCTCAGCAGTACCCACTGGTCCAGTCAGGGAGCCCCCTGGAGTGGCTCTGCCATATTGGCGCATATATACCCCTGCTGGCCCTCCCCGCCTTCAGTTCCTTCTTGCTGGAATTCTCTGATGGAAGGGAAGCAGATGGGATTTGGAATGGACATGAGCAACACATCTCGAAGAACAACAGTTACGAGAGGTAAGTAACTGTTTTTACTTCTTTGAGTGCTTGCTCATGTTCATTCCAGTTAGGTGACTCCCTAGCTCTACCACAGGAGGTGGGGGTTGGAGACTAATCTGCAATGGACTGCAGCACAGCCCATCAATGGCATAATGGCTTGTGAACGTATGCACTCGACCACATGGACACCCTACAAATGTTGAAAATGGGCACCTGCACTGCAAAGGCTATCAATGAGGTCTGCACCTTTGTGGAGTGGGATGTATTGGCATGGTCATAGCTTGTTCTAATGCAGGATATGATCCATGACAATAAGCACTGGGTTGATACTGAAAGACCCTTCATACTCTCAGCTATGGAAATAAAGAGTCACAGTGACCTACGAAACGCTCTCGTCCTATCTATATAAAATGCCAAAGTTCGCCTGATATCCAAGAAGTGCAGGGATTGCTCTTTAGGTGTTGAGTGAGGTTTCAGAAAGAAAACTGGGAAGTAGATATCTTGGGACAAGTGGAACTGGAATATCTCCATAGGGAGAAATATGGGGTGGGGGTGGAGCCTAAGCCTACTGTTAAAGAAAACCATATAAGGAGGCTCAGCTGTGAGGACCATCGACTTCAACACTCTCCTGACAAATGTAATGGCCACTAAAAAGGCTACCTTCCATGAAACGTGTTTCAAGGAGCAAGTGGACAAGGGCTCAAAAGGGGGCTTATCAGCCTTGTGAGCACCACGTTGAGGTCCCAGGGAGATAAAGGTTAATGAACATGTGGGAAGAACCTGTCTACCCCACTTAGGAATCTCTTAACCAGTGCGTTCATAAATACTGTCCTGCCCCTTTCCCCTGGGTGAAACACTGACTAAAATCCCCTTCCCCTGAATACCTCCGGGACTGCCTCCACTGCCCCCCGTTGAAGGAGAAAGGACACCTCTTGTCATAAAAGGTGCTTGTGAGAGGGGTCCCTGAAGAGGGATGGGAACAGGGGATGAAAAGGAGGGGGAGGGGAAGGAAGGGAATAACATATTCCACCTCTACCAGATCCAGCACCCAGCGATCTGTAGTGATGTGCGACCTGGCATGGTAGAAATGGGAGAGCTGGCACCCAAATCAATCTGGAAAGTAGAGCTCTACTCTCGAGCACATCTTCAAAATGAAGATTTTGGCTGCTGACTAGGAGGCGGGCTCTAACCCCTTTCAAGTCCTACTGGGACCTCCTGCGCCTATTGTGCCCATTATTGTTATTATTCCTGCGCCTTGGTCTGACTATAGCCCTGATGGAATGGCCTCGGTGGGGGTCTAGTGTTCAAGAGTCATCTCTGAGGTGCTGGATATGAATACCCAGGGACTTTAAAGTAGCCCTAGAGTCCTTCAGGCTGTGTAATTTAGAGTCTGTTTGGTCCGAAAACAATCTGGATCCTTCAAACGGGAGGTCCTGCAAAGTGTTCTGCACCTCAGGGGGTATACCTGATATCTAAAGCCAGGCATTGCAGTGCATGATTATGTCCATAACAATCGTACATGCCACCAAGTCCGCAGCATCCAAGGCCACTTGCAGTTCAGTGTGGGAGATTATCTACCCCTCCTGAGATAGGGCCCTGAATTCTTCATGGGACTCCTGCAGACATTGCTCCCTAAACTTGTCCACCGCTGACCAGGTGTTATATGCATACCTGCTTAACATCGCCTGCTGATTGGCAATATGCAGTGCAAGCCCCCCATGGCATAGGCCTTCCTACCCAGCAAGTCAGGCTTTTTTGGGTCTTGCCTTTTGGGTGTAGGGCCAAGTTGCCCCTGCCTCTCCTTATGCTTGGCCACCTGGACCACAAACGAACATGGGGCTGGATGGGCATAAAGATACTCATGCCCTGTCTGAGCCACAAAGTAGCACCTCTCAACATCCTTCTGGGTGGGATGGAATGGAGCAGGCATCTGCCATAGATTTTTCAAAATCTTTGCCACTGTCTGAGGAAAGAGGAAAGGCAAGTCTAGCTGGCACACCTGCTGTATAGAATGTCGACCATGGGGTTGGTGTCCTCAGTAACCTCCTCCGCCTGCACTCGGGCTTCGTTGGGAGATGAGAAGTAAGACTCCCTGATGGGCTGTTGTTCCTGGTGCACCTCCACCCTTTAAGGCAGGAGCGCCACTGGAGGATGTCCCTTTGCCAGGGTGCCCCCCACCCTCCACTAGTGATCTCACAGTGTCCTTATGTGGGCTCTGCCTGACCTCTGATGCTGGGGGCCTCAGCAGGGGAGTCGCAGATGGGGTACCCCTGGAATACGTTGCCACTGTACTGTGCCTCAAAGTGACTGGGCCTTGGGCCTGATGAGAGACCCATGGAGTCCAGAAGGGTCACTGGACCTGCAGCTGCCATGATTTCTGCATTAAAGTGCTTCAGCGCTTTGAGCAGTGCCAGGAGTGGGACCAGCACCAAGAAGTGGATCTGATTGACGAGGCTCTAGAATGCACTGAGTCCACCTCTGATTTGGACAAATAGTCCAACGCTGACCAGGGGGGTGCCAAGGATGGCGCCAGTGAATGGTGCCATGGCTGGTACCATGCCATAACTTCTGGCTTTCCCATGTGGATCGGTGCCGGCGGGGCCATGGCTTGCACCCATACTCCTTGTGCCAGGATAGCCGGCTCTGATGGCCCTGGTGCCATAGGTGTTGGAACCACCGACACCACTAAGTGGGAGGTCAGTGCTGTTGGTGCCGGTCTTGACAGCAGTGGACACAGGGTAGGCTCCGGTGCCAGAGCATTGCTGGACTGCATGGCATCAAAGACTGGTGTGGGACCTAGTGACTATGTCAGCTCTATGAGTTCTTGAGGTTTGTCAAATATGTCTGGAGTCAACAGTGGACAGACATCATCAGTTACCATGTCCTGCACCAGACTCGCAACCCGCACTGAGTTCAACTGGTGCCTGAATGGCCTGCCTCTTCCAAGTGCCCTTCTGTGTGCCACCCTCTTTGGCCATGCTTAGAGGGGGACTTTCCCCCATGTTGCTTCCTCCTCTGAGGCACCTGTGATTGTGATTGGTACTGGGGTTCCGAGGTCTTCATCACTGTCGCTGAGGCCACTGCTAGGGATGTAAGTGATAAGCATATGCTTATCGGGTAGTTGAGTAGTAACTCAACTAGTCACTCCTTCCTTCCCTTCCCCGCTGCCTCTATCAGAGAGAGGCAGCAACGGTGGGAGAGCAGGAGCTGATGCTGGGGGGAGCCAGCTTAAAAGTCAGTTTCCCCCAACACCATCTCTGGGAGGCAGAGGTGCAGAAGAGAAATGGTGCAAGTGGGAACTGCTTCAGTCCCCATTTGTGCCAGTCCTGATTACTCTTGGCTCAACCCTGCTCTGTATATTTCAAAGGAAGAGGTGCAGTGGGGAACCCATGTGAGCAGGAACTACTTGGGTCCTCTCTTGTGCGGGTTCCCCGCTATGCCTCCTCCATTGAAATGTACAAGAGCCACAGGCTGCTCTTGTACATTTCAAAGGGAGAGGCGCAGCAGTCAGGACCCCAAGTGAACAGGAACTGCTTCAGTCCCCTCTTGCGCGGGTTCCCCACTGGGCCTCTGGCTCTAAAATGTACAAGAGCTGTGGGTGGCTCTTGTACATTTCAAAGGCAGAGGTGCAGCAGGATAGCGAACACTCTCCTTATCAATTAATTGAGTAGTCGATGGAAATTCCATCGACTACTCAATTAATTGATTAATCAATATTTAACATTCCTAGCCGCTGCTGGTGCTGGCTGGAGAGCGGACTCCGTTAAGATAAGTTTCAGCCGGGAATCACGCTCCCACTTTGTTCTTGGCTTGCAGCTTCTACAGATTTTTACAGCGATCTGTTAGATGGGCCTCCCCCAGACACTTTAAGCAAGAGTTTAAGCACTGCAGGCCACAGGCTTCGAGTAGTTAGCATATGGCTTGAATCTGTGCAGCCTGGGCATCCCCTCCCCAAGATGGAAGAGAGAATTAGGAACCCCTCTAACAAATAATTAATTACAAACAATTACTTACCGAGATCTAAAGAACTTAAAGTCTAGCATTAAGTAACTATATACCTAATTGAGGGTTAACTCTCAAGACAAACTTAAAAAACAATGAATGGTCTAGCAGCACCTTAAAGACCAACAAAACATGTAGATGGTATCATGAGCTTTCGTGGGTACAACCCACTTCTTCAGATGAATGGAGTATTAAAAGTCCAGTTCCAAAATAAAGAGGGGATGGGGGCGGGGGTATGGAAAGGAACGGAAAAAAATAGTAGTGAATTAGTGTGTTCATGTTACATGAAGCTGAGAGAAAAGGTGCGAATTGTGCTTAAGTACGCATTGTTTGGTTGGTTAAGTCATTGGGATGTGGAAGGTAGCATGCTAGCCAGGTGATGTCTTTATTCATGCCTTTGTGATGGGTCCCAAACTTGAAATGTCATCTATGCCATCAAGTGCTAGCAATGCCTCTCTGCCATGTATATTGACCAAACTGGACAGTCTTTAACAGGAAAGAATTAATGGACACAAATCAGATATCCAAAAAGGCAACACACAGAAACATGTTGGAGAACATTTTTATCTGCGCGGGCACTCATTAATGGATCTCAAAGTCACTGTGTTGTTTCAGGCCAATTCCACAAGCCAAATACACAGGGAAACGCTGGGACTTAACTTCATTGACAAGTTTGGGACCCATCACAAAGGTATGAATAAAGACATACCCAAAAAGATGTTGAAAATATGGTGTATTTAGAAATTCTATGTTAAACATATGGGATGGGACAGAACATTTTTCTCTTTTGCTGTGTCATTTCCATTTTCAACAGAAAAAATTAGGAGACATTTATTGAGTATTAATTATTCATACTCAATAAATAAGGGGAAAAAAAGAAAATAGGAAAAGCTTTTCTTTCCTGTTTTGCCCTGGATTGTTGAGTCTCCCCTGTCAAAGGTATAAGCCTTCACAGAGAACTCAGTCCTAGAGTATAAGAAATGCTAAGTGATAGGTTAGGTTTTGTGCTGGACACTTGTTCCCTGGGAGTTATTGTGAAGAGAGTTAATTTGGAGTTTTATGAGAGGAAGCTCGGAGACAAGGTAAGTGGGGTACCATCTTCTATTATATTGGATCAACTTCTACTGGTGGAAGAGATAAGCTTTTGAGCATCACAGAATTCATTTTCAAGTCTGGGGAAGGCAACTAGTGTCTGGCAAATTAAAGATGCTCTGGAAGTTGATAACAGCAGACCAGGCTAGTTCTTGTTGCTCCATCAGTTTCCGCAGACTTTAAGGTTTTATTTAATAAAATGCAGTTTCTATCCCTAATGATTGCAGAGAAGTGCCTCTGAATGTGACCTGGTGTAGAATAAAGGCTGCGGACATGGCAGCACAGTGTCAGTTCATATTCAAAACAAGTGAAATTCTGCTCCAGCTCAAATGCTCTGTCAACCAGAATAATATATTTAGCAAACAAGCAAGTACCTATGAAAGCAGGGAAGAGGGAGAAACAGTGGAGAGCTGTCAATACATTTGTAGGGTGCTCAGCTGTCAAGCTGATGGCTGTAGGATAAGAATTTTGATTGGTTGGCCATAGGAGGCCTTAAACCCAGGCAGTTTGGGTTTGGGGGGATCCTTTCCGTTCATTTACTCATGCGCTGCAGGCAGAGGGCAAGCTCTCAAGCCTAATGATAACAATTTACACGGTAAGACTGTTACTATTTCACCGCTCAATACTTCAGCACAATCATCCACCTACAAAGCCTTAGTAGAATATCACTTCTTTTTATCCCCAACTAACCTTTGGCAGTGGAGGATAAATGGTAGCGTGGGGGAGGGGGAGTTTCTTGGAGTCTGAATGCTAGTCAAATTTTGGGCCTAAAATACTATATTTGGCAATATGCCATTAAAACAACCCCCTCCCCCCCAAAAAACCACCCAACATACCAATTCTGTAACATTATTTCTTCTTTTTTTACAATTTTGTATGATCATGTCATTCTGATTCATTTAATGCAGTAGAGAGGGACAAAATCACATTCTAAACTCCTCTGCAGTAGAGTTTACTGTAGCATTGTTGGTGGTAGATTTTTGTTTTTCTTATTTTTTTAACTGTCTAATTTGGCAGACACAGTTTAAGGGTACTGAAACTGGAGGAAAATCCAGCAGTTGGGAAAATATAACTCATTACTTTTATTGATATGCACCTCCATTGTGTTTTGAAGCTGTAGCAGGAAGCTTCAGACATGCCTTTTTGATTAAAAAAAAAAAAAAGAAGAGGAAGAAATACCATGGTTAGAAAAAAGCAATCATGTAAGAGAAACTCCTTAACTTCACATTTTGAAGTAGGAGATGCAAAAAGACCAACACTGGTAGGACTCTAAAAGTCAATAGTTTAAGGACAAAAGGCATTAAACAGAAGCAGAACATTCCAGGCATTGTGATAGAAATCAATCTTGGAAGACGCTGTTTAAGAAATAATTTCATATTTCTTAAATCTGTAAGAATTATTAAAATAGTCCTTTGTCCATTTCAGGCCCAGACCACTCGGCTAATGGTGAGAATAGAAAGAGTTTTTCTGAGGCAAACTCCTCACTATGGGGAAAGGGGTTGGCTTTACATAGCAATTCCAGCTATGTAAAATATGTAGCTGGAGTCGATGCACCTTCAGCCGAGCTTTGGAGCCATCCTTACAGGGGAAGGTTGATGGGAGAAATGTTCGTGAGGAGTAGAAATATCGGTGCCAATGGAGATGCCCTAAGCATTCGATTTAGCGGATCTTTACTAGACCCACTAAATTTAATGCCGGAAGTTCATCCAGCACAGCATTGATTTTCATGCAAGTATAAACGTGCGTTGAGTCTCTAGGCAGGAAAACCCTTTCTAAATCCACCATTAGCTGAGTGGTCTAGAGCTGAAGTAGACTGAGGACTTCCTAACTGGAGACTCCAAATTACACAGAGATCAGTTCACTTCATCTTTCCCCCAGCTTTGAATAGGAATTGGGGCAAGCTGAGATTTTGGTACCTAAATCTAACTCATAGAGACCATAACAAGTTTCTAATTAATTGATATTGCTTCTGTGGTACTCTGCTCTTCAGTATAATATCAAGGGAGCACAGTAGAAGAAAAAATATTATTTGCTAAGTAAAATTTCCACAAAATAGAGCCCAGTGATGCAGGCTCTTGGAACTTTGTATAAATATATAGACACAAATTTTCAAAGATCAGTGCACTTGACCCTCCTGAAATGTGGGCATGCAAAAAACAAAAACAAAAAATGTGTAGTCATTGTCAAAGTGGGTAATTATGACTATAAATATAATAGGTAAATCCACAAACCCGAGCAAACTATGCATGCTTGAACTTATGTTGGTGCACCTGTTAAGGCTCCCCTTTGAAAATATAACTGGCAGGGTTATAGATGAGCAATTATGTACCAAATATGTGTACACAGCGACAAGTGATGTGTACAAGTATGTGTACAAGTGTGTGTACAAGTACTTGTACAAACTAGGTACTTGCACAGAATAATGTTTTGATACAGGAATTGTTGAAATAGTATTTATAAAAGAGGCTGTTTGAAATCTGAGGGTTGCAAAACATTACAGATACCTTTGGGCACAGTTACATAAATGCTTGCAGTTACATGACTAACTTTTGTAAGAGTTAGGCCCTTAATATTTATTAAGGCTGAAGAAAAATGGCATATGGAAGGTGTCATATACTACATCTCCTTCCTAACTAGATTCTTATTGTTAGAAAAATGAATGACGATATTCCATTAGCCAACAAGGTGAATAGGTAGCTATCAGGGACTAGCAGTAAGATAGGCCCCTAGGATATCAGACATCAGGACCCAGACGTATTATTTGTAAAAGTGCTATTCAAACTCCATTTTGTATAGTATTTCCTGATAGGAAAAATAATGCTCTTCTCAAGTACAAATGCTGTTTTATTAGCATAGAAATTTGAGGCCAAATGGTAAAAGTGTAGCATCTAAAGCAAAATGTGCAACAACTTCAGTCTGCTGTGAATACTGAAATTATTTCAGAAAGTAAATGAAATGGGAATGGTGGATTTCCTTGCCAGAAGCATTACTATCTATAGAAGATTCCTGTAGAGGCTGGAGATAACTAACCAATCCACCCTCACAATCCCTTCAGGTGCCTGGCATGTGGGAATTATGACATTTTAACCTGTAAATACTTTCTCACAGGAAACTGTTGATCTCTCTGAACAAAATCAGCAACTGCACAGTATAATGTACTCCTAAAATAGCATATGAAGAAAAAAAATCAGTGATGAGAACGATCACTATTAATAAAAATGACATTCAAATAAAATGTATTTGGACAATGTGATGGAAGATATGTAGTGTTTTGATACAGGAATTGTTGAAATAGTATTTGTAAAAGAGGCTGTTTGAAATCTGAGGGTTGCAAAACATTCAGAAGTGATTATCTCTAATTTGGTGAGAAGTTTGCCTTTCAGACATGCAAAAGGCCAAAGGGCAGTAAGAACAATTCTGATCCCTTGTACCATACTTGAGATATTTAGTGTTGTGGGGTAAAGGTCGGGATCTATCAAGAGTATTCACTTGTTGTTGCTTAAGAAAAGGAAGACTTATCCGAATACTAAGAAATCACTTTAAAAACCTGATTTATCACATAGGAGTTGATAAATATACTGGATCAGAACACTTCATGCAATTGCCAACGCCAGATGCTTCAGAGAAAGGTGGGGGAAGTAGAGAGAAGAGACATTTGATAATACATCCAGTTAACTGGGCAACACAAACAAAAGATTCAGTCCTGATCCAACAAAACATCATGATTGTCACTATCCTAATTTGCAAGGCTGCAAATAGAAGTCATCATAAAATTGGCCAGCACATTTAACTCAATGACCTGCCATAGTAGGGATTTCACCGATGGAATATACACTGCATAAGGCAATCTTTCTTCAGTTTTGTTCTGAATTATCACATTTTAATTTCACTGCATACTTTCATATTATAGGACACACTACAAATAGAAAGCAATCTATGCTGCTTGCACCTTGTGTAGGTACTATGCAATTATTTGAATATTTCCTTCAAGTTGCCTCTACTTTTTTTCCTGTTCTGTTAAACAATCCTACTCTATGCAATCTCCTATCATTTCCCATACCTCTAACTGTCTTTGTTGCTCTTCTCTAGATCTTTTTAACTTCTGCTATATCTTTACTAAGGTAAGATCACCATGGGTTTGATCCTTACTCATAAACAGGGTGGCTAGAGTCACCAGTGAAATCTAAGTAGCACCAGTGAAAGGTGCTTTTTTGCCAGAAGCAGAATCAGCTCTACTGGCTACAGAAGCCTTTAGCTCGGGGGGCATGCCAAAGGCAGAGCAAAGTTGAGCCAAGAGCAAGAGGAGGTATAGGCAGGGCAGCCCTGAACTTCGACAATTCTCAACTGCCACAAATGGTAGCAGTATGGAATGTAAGATAGGAAAACCCATATGGTTGCTAATCTCTGGGATTGCTTTAGCTATTCAGAGTCTCTAAACAAGGCTGGCACAAACTGATTCCTCTTAGTCCCTCTATTAGCTCTGTTTCCAGCAGACATATAAATACCTTCTGATTAGGCCTCACCTGGAGTAGCTTGTCCAGATCTGGTCACCACATTTCAGGAAAGCTGCGGACAAATTGGAGAAAGACCAGAGAAGAGCAACAAAAATGATTAAACAAAACAAGACCTATGAGGGAAGATTGAAAGAAAATGGAGTTGTTTTAGTCTGGAAAAGAAAAAACTGCAGGCTTCTTTGGAAAGAAGCTTTTCTGGAAGAGATCTTTCGGAAAAACTTCTTTCGAAAGAGAGCGTCCGCACAGCAAAACGCATCGAAAAAGCGATCTGCTTTTTTGAAAGATAGCGTCCACCTTGATTGGACGCTATCTCACATTTAAGTTGTGATTACTATGTACAGAGTGGCCAAAAAAAAATCCCTCTTCCCCATCCACACACGCCTTTTTCCGAAAGAACTCTTCCTCGTAGAAAGAGGTTTAACCCTCTCAGAAAAAACCTGCATTCTTTTGACTTTCTGTCAAAAAAACGCAATTGCAGTGTGGACATAAGTGTAGTTTTTCTGGAAAAACTCTGCAGAGTAGACATAGGGGACATGATACCAGTTTTCAAGTACATAAAAGGCTATTACAAGGAGGAGGGAGAAAAAATTATTCTCTTAAATCTCTGAGCATAGTACAAGAAGTAACTCCCTGTCAGGGATTAAACACTGGAATAAATTGCCTATGAAGGGGTGGAATCTCCATCACTGGAGATTTTTAAGAACAAGTTAGACTGCGTGGTCTAGATAACACTTAGTTCTGTCATAAGCAGGAAACTGGATTAGATGATGTCTCAAGGTCCCTTTCAGTTTTATGATTCTGGGAATCTTGCCTAGGTAAGTAACATAAGATTGTTCTCAAACTGCATATGATACTCTAGATGACAGAGCATGCTTTTTTTTTTTTTTTTTTTTTAAATAATGCCATACGTTTTTCCATATTTTCTTTCCCTTTTAAATGCATGACTCTCTTGATTTTTAACTGCTGCCATTGAGTGGGAAAACAGTTGCAATGGCCTAGCAACAATGACTCAATTGTTTTCTATTAAAATCCTGCAAATGTAGAGGTAATCAGCACGTGTCACTGTTTAACTTTCACCAATGTATATTATCTTAGTGCCCAATTCTGCTGTCATAGTCAAGGGAAGTTTTGTCCCATTGGCATTCATGGGAGCAGGAGCAGGCCCACTGCTTTAATTCAAATGTAATTTTACTCAAGTAAAAGAGCTTCCTAATCTCTTTGGTGCACCCTTCTACTAACTGCTGTCTGCTCTCAGGAGCAGAAAGCCACTAGAATCCTTATGTTTTTCTTTACATCCGGTTATCCATTTTCCATGAACAAACAAGAAAATGCAACGTAAAATAAAAACAAGGAGTCTTCACCACCAATTTCATACCCCTCAACAGAAACACTAACCCAGGAACCAGTCCCTGCAACAAACACCATTGCCAACTCTGTCCATACGTGTACCCCAGTAACACCATCACAGGACCTAACCACATCAGCTATACCATCTAAGGCTCATTCATGTGCACAGCTTCTAATGCCATCACATGCCAGCAATGCCCCTCTGCCATGTTCATTGGACAAGTGAACTGTCTCTATGCAAAAGAATAAATGGACACAAAATCAGAAATTAAGAAAGACTACATACAAAATCCAGCAGGGGAGCACTTTAACCTCCCTGGACATATAGTTACTGACTTGTAAGTTGGCACTGGCAGTCAAACAAACAAAAACCCCTTCAAATACAGTCTACAAGGAGACACTACTGAGCTGGAATTCAAATGCAAATTTGACACTGTCAAAAGAAGTTTAAATAGAAACATGGAAAGGCACTCTCATTACAATAGGTAATTTCCCATTCAGGTCCTCTCACTTCCTCATCACTGTTGGAGGTGGAGCCACATCTTCTCTTATTTAATAAGCACTTATGTCACACTCCTACTTCTGTATCCCTTCCTTTTTTCTTTTCTCTTCAAGCTTCTGAAAAAGTGACTAGTTTCTCATGAAAGCTTATGACCTAATACATTTGTTTGTCTTTAAAGTACCACCTGGCTCCTTGTGGGTTCAGCTGAAACAGACTAACACGGTGACCCCTCTGGAATCTGTAAAATAAAAAGTTATTTAAATCATGTGTACCTGTGACACACAGCTGACCCAAGTCAGGAAAACGAAAGTAATGGATGTGATTCTGTCTTCCAGAAAGTACATTATTTGTGCCTTTTCTGTAACTATGTGCCCAGAATTAGGGGGTGCCAATCTGCACGTTGATTTTCCTGGCTTTTGAACCTTTGTCTCAAACTCCTAAACCTTATTTAAATGTTCATGTTTACAGGTATTTTTGTTTTAACTTGAACTAAAAACAGCTATATTCACCTGAGAGATCAGATCTGGTAAATACCTACCACACATTTTAATTTAAGTATTAAAACATAGATATGATTTTTTAAAAAATACATTGAGACACCTCCTTGCTTGTTTTCTAGTCTGTGGAACATATATTTAAATATAGGTAATGTTTGTGCAGTAATTAATAGGTTTCTTAAGAAGAATACCTTGCTTAATACATCACACTTTTCCTCTTTTAAAAGCACTTTAGCATCATTAACCAATTAATTATTTACATGTGTCTATAAGATAGAAGCAATCCTTGGAATGATGACTCTCCTGGTATTCTTTTGAAAACTCAGAGCTAATGGCATTTGACATTTCGATTTTCAGTGTACAGGGCATCCCTGTGGTCTTGTATAAAAGCCTCTTCTTCAGTTCCAACTTCTACAGAAGTCCATGAGAGTCAGAGTGGATCCATAATATACACTGTGCCTGAAGGCAACCAAGGGATTAATTAAGATATATAGAAATTATGTACATTTTGTTTTTATTCACCACCTGATCTGTGGAAGCTAAAGTAACATTTCTAACAACAAGCTTTCAGTTTATCAGACCATCCCTTGCCTTCTGTCTTAAGATCCCTCGCATGATGACAATCAATAGCAGCAAGGATTTTTATGACAGTGCCTAAGATCAAGTTTTTGGCATTTAAAATTCGCACTATATGCTTACAGATCATATTACCACTGAGAAAGCTCTTACTAATCTCAGTGTCAGAGCTGTTTCAACAAATCTACTGTAATAATGAGAAGTCATCTTATCACATTGTGCTCTCAGTGAATTTACTATTCTTTGATAAGGTTGCAAACAACTGGGAAGTAATTGATCTGTAATTAGTGTGGCAACTGCATAAGACAGACTGCACTGGGATTTCATCATTTATCTGCCCAGTGCTAAGTGTCTTAGTCCATAATATTAAATTATTTAGCTTCTCTTTCAAACACAAATGGTATCATGTACCCCTTATTATTATAACAACTCTCTGAAGATGAGAGTAACATTTAAACTTCTGATTATCTGTCACCAGTGGAATTTTTCACACATGACTCACCATATACTTATTTAGCATGCCATTGCCTGCCCATGTCTATGAATGGAGAGGAAGAGAGGCCCTTTCATCTGCATGCAACTTGTCCCATTTATCACTTAGCTGCACTAAGTCTCTTGGTACATGTCATTTCTACAACTGAATTCTTCAAAAACGAGACTGACTAAAGAGCACAGTTTAATTCAGAAGGGTATATCATTCTCATCACATTTTCCAAAAGTCTGTCAGAAACTCTAGAAGAATAGGCTATAAAGTCATTCTCACTATTTCTCCAGGCCATTTCATATTTAGTTATTTCATTCAAGTGGAACAACTTCAATAGGCAAAATTGAGACTAACTCATATCAGCATATGCCATAGCCCAGTGATTAAAACACCCATCTGACAAGTGGAAGAACCCTGTTTGAATCCCTTTGGAGCTGCTGGTCTCCCAAAAATTTCGAAGAAAGGTGATCCTCTCTTTCTACCAGTGCTCCTTAACTATAGCAATGGAGATTTAAAAAGTGTGAGAGATGTTTGTACCTTTGGTGTAGTCCAAAAGAATAGCGGTTTCTGTTTTCCCTAATCAATTATAAATTTTCTTCAACAAATGAGGAAGACAAAAAGTGTGCTGTCTTTGTGACATTCATTTTCATTTTGTTTTAATTATTAGTTTAAGGGTACAGTTGATAAATTAGGAGGCAAGTTCACTGTGAAGACAAAGGAGAATCAGCCACCTTTAGTGGATATTCTTACATTGAAAGATCTCAGAAATTCAGTCCAGTACTTGTCCTCTTTAGGCCAAGCCCAATACAGGAATCCCTTTTAACTTCTGCTATAGCTTTTTAAATAGAGGAGTAACCAGTAACTCAGCAGGGTGTACCATCAGTTTATATAATGGCTTCATTATTAATACACAAACATTTTCCACCCCATTCTTTATACATCCTGACACTAGGCTGTTTTGATCACAGCAGTACATCAAACAGTTTTTCACTGAGCTGTCCAAAATGATGTGCAGGTCTCTCTTCCTGAGTAGCTACAGTTAATTTAGAACCTAACCATTTACATGAGTCGTTCATAATCCTTCCAATGCACATTATTTTATAATTGTCATCAATACATTTAATTTGCTATTGTGCTGCCCATTGCTCTAGCGTTGATAAGTCTCTGAATTTCCTCACAGTCTTCCCTGCTTGTGTAACCTAATCATTTTATGTTGTCATGTCACGGTTTACCTCTTTTTTCAGACAATTAAGAAATATAATAAACAACCCCAGACAAACCAAAGAGTCTTGCCTCCCCCCCATGTTTTGGCCATATTAAAAACTAACTATTTATCCCTACTCTATTTCCTGCATCTAATCATTTTTTAATAGAAGACTATTTTACACCTCACCCTAGGAGTTCTTTGGAGTCTTTTAGTCACTTGTGAAGGACTTTGTCAAGAAAATACCCTTAACTTCACTTCGATATTTTCCTACTTTTTTGTAATGTATTTGGGGAAGAGTCCAGGCAGCCACCTACGTGCACCAATATTGGGTCTTGGATCTACCTGTCCATTGCAGAATACTTGCAAAGTTTTCCTATAACTTGTTTTTTTTGTCACAAAACCTGAATTTATACATTGAATAAAAAAGCAGACTTTCAAAATTTACATTGGCTACATCCAGATCTCTATAGTCCAGAGTTTCCCAGAAGGTAACTGGCTCTCAGTAAATGTACATGAATAAGTGAATTTTTGAGTGCAAAGGGACTGTAAAATACTAGTCTAAACATAACATCCTGCCACGTTAAAATATATTCCCCAGGTATTTGCACCAGTTGAGGATCTGTTCCAGCGTATTTTAAAAGCACATTGTACTTGTAAACATTTTCAGCAATCTGGAATGCTTAAAGATCCAAGAACAAGTACTCCAGCTTCCTGAAAATATGTTTAGTTTCTAGTAACGTAAAATGAACTTGTAAAATACTTCGTAACAGAGCTTTAGCTGTTGTGAATCTCTGTAGCTCCACTGATTTCAATTTATATCATCTGGGAATGGCTCTATTTACCTACTCCCACATTTGTCACTATTTACATGATCCTGAAAGATGACTAAATACAAAAAACAATAAAAACAATAAAATAGCTAGAGAAGGGCTGAGTCAGGAAAAAATACATGTGGCCTTCCAAATTGTGAAGAGCCTTTTGAGATCATGGATCTTCATTGTGCAGGAATCCAGATTGTCCAGCAGCAGCTCATTAAAAGCAAACAAACAAAAATATCTTGCGTGTCATTTAGAATGGAGTGAAGATAGGAGAAAGTTCATGTTTCCCACACTACAGACTTCTTCTGAAAATGTGAAGTGCACTTCTACTTTGAAAAGTGACTCAGTAAAACTGAGTTGGTTGTTTATTGCATCTTATGATTTACCATCAACTGCATTCCATTTACAAATAAAATATTTCCCCCCCTATCTGCAAGCTCTGCCTACTCAGCCTGGGACCTGAAAGTCAACATTCTGCAGTTGTTGGATCTTATTTTCATAGTTCTGTGGATGACACACAAGTGGGAATGAAATCCAGCTTACTCTCTGAGTTGGGTTGAGAAAGATTTTGATATTGATATACTTGGCAAATGCTAAATTAAATAAAATCAACAAAATTATAAATTCTGTTATGTTCTTTCCCTGTATTTTTTGCCATCGGTAATATTTATCATGTCCTCTTCCTGTAATACCCATAAATTTCTCCCTCACTGATCCTTTTCCTCTTTTCTCTTTTTAATCTTGCAGCTAAGTAGGAATCCCTAGTTGTGAATTCATACAGCAGCTTATTCAATTGCACTGATATAAAACAAGACAATTTTTAAATTGCAAAATTCCTTCTTTAAGAACTACCACAAAAAGGGTAAGAATTGTAGCCCTGTTACTAGGCTGTATTGTATTTCCCAAAATTTAGTCTTCAAAGTCATCAGTGCTGTTGTATTTCCTGGAGAGCAGTGTTCCAGTGGATTCTCCCCTCCCTTCTCCCTCCCCCTGCCCAAACTCACTCTGAAATGGAAAAGTGAAAACTTAGCATTTTCGCATAATCTCAGTGCACCATATAGCACAACTGTACAAAAGGGGGGATTCAATTTGGGAGCCTCAGAATTAGTGAGATTTAAATTAAAATGAAATGAGGGAATGAGGAAAAAAGGAAATGAAAAGAAGCTCTAATGACATCTGCTGTATATCTATTCCTGGGCCCAAGATGCTTAGAAAGTGGAATTAGAGGCAAAGGGAGGAAAGCTTTTGAGTCTGAGCAGTTGAGCAATTCAAGCTGCTTTTCTGTTTTCTGGCCCATCTAGTTTTTTTTTTTTGGGGGGGGGGGGGCGCTAACGCAGCCATATTTCAAATCAGGTTGCACAAAATATCTGCCTTTATCTGACTGTCTTGGAACCTCCTATACAGAATTAATTGTAAAAATGAAACTACAATTGAACCTTATTAATCTACACTAATGGGGGAATGGCAAGGAGTCCTCATGTAGTCTTCTAGATATCGAGGTGAGGCCCACTGGAGAACATGGCATGCAAGCCATAGACGTGCTGAGAACTCCTAAGCTAGTGATGAGATTTCTCCAGTAACTATAGGTGATCCTTATTTCTTCTCCTAGGCTGAGGGATAAGAAGACAGAGTTAACATCACTGCAGTGGAAATTTTTTTGAAGCCACTGTGCAAGGGACATGGTCGGTGACATCAAGCATTGCACCAAGCTTTTGCTACTAACCTGTTCTACTTGACTTTAGCAGGTGTTCTTCAGAGATGTATTTCCTTCTTTGTGCTAGGTATACTGACCTCAGCTGAGAGTGAAGACAATTTGCCTGTAACATAACTTCAAACGTAGTTTCAAAAGAGCTGTTGGTGCCAATTATCTCTGATAATCAGGACACTTTTGTTTTGGTACTTAATTTTAGGAACCCAAGTTTGAAAAATGTTTGCCCCTGTCAATGAGTACATTTCAGACTTTCAGGGCATTAATCTTGGATGCAAGAGATAGGTGATGGTTCAGAAAAGAAGTATACAGTAAATGTGTTAGAAATATGAATGCATGTGAGTAAGGTAAATTAGGTACATAAATATGTAAGGAAGACTGGCTAGCTCAGGAGGATGAGGATTGGAGTCTTTCATCTCTAGCCTGCTGATTTAAATTCAGCATAAAAGTCCCTATGATCACTACTGGCGACTGTGTGAAAGGAGCTTGGTACTCTCAGGCCAACAGCAGTGTGGCACCTCTACCCCAGATCACCACCTTATTCCTTGGAAATCTCAGCAGGAAGACTGTGGCCTGCTTAAGCATAGAAACTGGGTTATGGGTGCCTCTCAGGTACATAGGGGAGCTTGAACAGCCCTTCCTGGGCTGTACCTGCTGTGTGTGAGCACAGAGCGGACTTGAGTTTTCAGGACTGTCGATCCATAATCTTTCACTAACAGTGAATTTGATGAAAGAGTAAAAATATAGATAAATAAAAGTTATTTCCACTGACAAAAGAGTGGAAGTTTATTAAGCTGTATTAGAAGGGCTGTGTCTTCCTCTAAGGTTGTTGTTGTTTTTTGTGTACTCTTAATCCCAACGGGGTCACACAATAATTATGTAATAGAACTGAAATAAATAAAAGCCCATCAGATATACATAAAGCCTGCAAAACCAAGCACGGATCACTGAAAAAAAAAGCAGCAGCAAACATATGGACAAGTTTTTAGTGAGCGAGAAATGAAGCCAAGTTCACAGACTTATTTTAATTTTCTTTAATTCAGCCTTGTGAGGAGCCCAGGAAATGGAATGTACTAATCCCAGCTGGCTCTGAGAAAGGTGCAAAATCTCCCCAAACTACAGAAAATTGAATGCATCCAGAATTCTGTTTAATTTCCCCTACAGCTCCCCTTCCAAATAAAGCTCTCCTGTTGCTCTGTCAGAGTCCACCAAAGGAGTTGACAAGGAACTGGCAATGCAGCAAATATCTTGTTTTTTAAATATATAAATGCAGCTCAAAGAAAACATAAAATCCATCAATTGAAATTTTATTTGAAACACTGGGGGATTCTTTTTCATATAAGAATGAGGAGCTCTTTATTTATTTATTTTGCTTTATTGCAAGCTCCTTGGTTTATTCTCACATCCTTCAGTATCACTCAGCAAAGAAACAGGGGAATATTATTGGGAAATACAAGGGATAGAGGATTTAACGGAGTCCTGGCAGAACTATGTTTAGTTTGTATTTTATGAGGTTTTCATCTTATTGCTGATTAATATGAACATGCACTCTGAAACGGTCACATGAACGCTACTTTACATTAATATATCACCGTTCATCGGAGGATCTCAAAGCATAAATTAATCCTCACACATATTTTGTCTATTTAATGCACAATATAAAAATGATTAAAAAATTCTGCAAGCATTCAAGGTTTTGCACATTTTTAGCATACAAAGTAATCTTTTTCTTTCTATAATATTATCAGCTGCATGGAAACTGAAAGCAAGGTAGCATAAACTGTAGCATAAACTGAAGGTAGCATAAACTGAAAAATGCAGGCTTCTCTCAGCAAAATAAGAGGTTGGGGGGAGGGGTATTTTTTTAAAAAACAGAGCTCGATGATGTTTTTCTGAACAAACTTTTTCTGCAAAAAATGGTGTTTTGTCAAAAATTAATTTTTATTTGATAACATTTTTCAATTTTCTCATGCGTAATATCCATGGGTAATATCAAATCAAAATGAGGTGAATTTTTTTCATTTTTAGTTTCAATTTGAAAGTTGTGTGCTGTTTTAATTTTCACAAGTCAATTCTTTTAAAATTTAAATTTGTCTCTATTTTCCTCTAGCGACTGCAAAACATGAAAAATGTTAAAAGGCTGAGCTTTTCACTCCCCTATCCCCACTTGTTACTCTGTAACTTTTCAAAACATATCTGTAGTTTTCAAAGCTGAAGTAGATTTGAAAAGTTACAGAGATGGGGAAAGGAGATAAAAAAGGAGCGGGGGTGCGGTGGGGGGAAGAAAAATGTTTAGATTTAACTGGTTAACAAATCAGTGGGATGGGGAGGGAAATTGCTCCAGCCCAGCTAGAACAGCCACAGCCCATGGGGCTGCTACTGCCCCCACCGGTTCCCCATGGGGGCTGCTGCTGCTGGCTCCCTCAGCCCCAGCTGCCGCCTCCCTTGGAAACTGCACAACTATCTGATCTGCACTCAGAAATGTGGCCATTTAACACACTAATGGGTGAATGATTTCCCCAAACAGATGTCCTTTGAAAATGTGACCGGGAAAGACGTGATGTTTCCTTACCCACAGAGTAAATTGTATTTTGCTATTTTAATATCTTCACGATTCTTTTGCATTAAAATAATCATATTATTATTTCCTTTGCTTAAGACAGTGAAAACACAAAAATATATCATACACATTGCATTTACTACAAATACTGAAGCTTTAAACATCAAAGAGGAAAACAAATTTGAACATGAACCCAAGGGTTTATAAGTCAGGGTTTGATGGTTTTCCTGGCAATTTTCCTGGTGACAAGCAATCTTGTAGGCATGGCTCACAGGTCTAACAAGGTCCCATTAACTCAGGGATTCTTAAGCTTTTTCATTCTGGTGCCCTCAACAAGCTGTAAAAACTCCATGACCAACTTGTGCCACAACTGGTTTTCTGTATATAAAAACCGTGGCTAGCATTAGGAAAGCAAGCAGGGAATTGCCTGGGTCTCCGCGCCACAGGGACTCCTGCAAAGCTACATTGTTCAGGCTTTACCTTCAGCCCAGCTGGCAAGGCTCCGGGACCTTGATTTCAGCCCTATTCAGAGGGGCTTCAGCTTTCCGAGCCTCAGGGTACGCCTACACTGCAGAGCTAATTCAGGATACTTCTGGTATCCTGAAATAGCTATTCTGTGTCTATTGAAGCATCCCATTATTTGGAAATAGATTTCAAAATAACATGTGACTTATTCTGACATCCTGTAACCCTCTTTCCACGAGTTATTTCAAAATCTGGTGCTGTGTAGATAGCACCAAATTTTGAAATAAGCTATTTGAAATAGCATCAAAATAAGGTACGCAATTTGCATAGCGCAAATTGTGAAGCTTATTTCGAGCTAAGGGTGCTGTGTAGATGCACCCTCAATTAATCTAATGCTGGCCTTGCTTAGCAGCTGAAATCTGCTCAGAGCCCCTTAGCGTGACCTGGTCTTCTGGCTGAGAACCACTGATTTAACTGTTCTAAAATAGATTGGTCCTCTTTAACGTTTTCCCTTTGTATATTTCAGTTTTGTTACCCAGAATCATTCTCTGTGAGCAGGAACAAAAATGCATTTTTGGGCATAAGTCTGAAAAATTTGTTGGGGAAACTCAAAAAATCTTTTTTGTATAGGAACATTCTTTCTGACCATTTTCTACCAGGATATCACTCCTGACTTTATCCTGGAAATTCCTCAATCACATAGCTGATATCTATCCACTCAGATTTGGGGGTGGTGTCTCCTGCTGTTTGCAAGCTTTCCAGGTGAAATTCACTCCTGTGTGGGAACCAGCAAAAAGCTTACACACCATTAAGTGTTAAGTCCCACCTAAGCCCTCAAAATAAAAGTGTCCATAGACCTTTGGCTGACCTGTACATGGCAGAATTTACTTTTCTGGATGCAGAAACTCATCATCTGTGCTGATCCTAATCCATCAGCAGTTATTTTTCAGAGTTGTGGCACTTTGTCACACCCTGCTAGTCCCTCTGGGTTTGATATTTGTAAATATTCTGAGACTTGATTTGTCCTTTTTTCCAAGCAATTCATCTCTCAAATCTACTATTTTATGATGTCTCATTAATGAGTTTTACAGCTCAA
Source organism: Rafetus swinhoei (assembly GCA_019425775.1). Classification (NCBI taxonomy): domain Eukaryota; kingdom Metazoa; phylum Chordata; order Testudines; family Trionychidae; genus Rafetus; species Rafetus swinhoei. The sequence goes on from CM033427.1 coordinate 67,602,806, forward strand.
ATGTTTGCTTAACCTTCTCCTCACATGCTTTTAAATCCATGCTGTTTTAATAGCTGTAAGTTCACAACATCAGATCTATACTCAAGAATATTTATCTGTGCAGTAAGATTATCCAGTTTGCCAACAAATGAGGTTACAGTACCTTATAAGTCATTCCCTCTGATATTTATTTCCTCTGGAATTTCTCCCAGGTGGTAGAGCCTCATTTTTGTCATCAGGCTTTGCCAGCCCTTTCCACCAGCTGTTCTATCTGCATTGGTGAAGGGTTCCTGGCCTGAAATAAATTCAGTTATCTTGGAGTTTTAAATATTATTTTCACCAGTTCACCATTATTTTCAATAGGATTGAAATCTAGCCCATTATTTTAAGTAAATGGGATTGGAGGAATGATAGGAGGGATGGGCAGAATTGGAGTAATTTAATTTGCCTGTTTCCTCACTTCAGCTTTTCACATTATGCATTAGCAGCCCAGTATATTTGCAGTGGGGGCAGGGGATTTCTGGTGTGGGATTTCCATCACCTTGTTGGTATGAACTTGAATCTGAGCCAGATTATTCAGTATAAAACCCCATGGAAGAGTTACAGTGTTTTCAGTAACACCATGTTATTCTAATAAGGTGTATTCTTTGTTCTTCTCCTCCTCTCTTTGGAGCTAGCCAATCCTATTTTGAATAGTGACTCATACTTCCAAGCTCCAATCAAGCAGGTAAACACAATTTCTAAAATTCCTCCAAATCTCAGGTTCCTTTTGGATTAAGCAAAGGACAATCATCTGAGCTACTGGATCTGTTAGCTAAGATGACCTGGCTACTTGTGCTGCAGATGCATGGTTCTGTTGAGTCCTCTATATAATTTGGACCAACTCATGAGAGGCTAACTCAGTCCTTACTCAGCCAAAGCTCTCATCAAGGTTAATGTGTGACTAAGTAAGCATGTCAGGATCTGGCCCTTTGCAAGTTGAGTGCTACCGCATGAAATTATGAGATCTCAATTACAGGGCTTTTGTACACCTCTCTTTTTTTCTTTAAGGCCTTCTGCTAATGAAAACAGAAGTTGCAAAGCATGCATGTCTTGATAACTTAATAGGTTTTCAATTCTACCAGGACACCTTTGAATCTTGAAAGTTTAAAGTTGATATACAACGTAATACTAAAAATTTAATTATTATTAAGGGTTAACCAAGGACCTGAGTGGTAGAAACCAATCCAGCTGTGTATAATTAGACAGTAGCTACCTTGTAATATTGAGGCTGTAAATAGCCCCAGAGGGGGCACTGACAGAAGGCTAAGGTGTTTACAAGGCACAAGAGATGTTTGCACCAAGTACATAATTCTTGTTGCCATAACTATTGCTGATATAATGGATGTGTTCATTAAAACCAGAAAATTATTTGTTTATCCATCTTTTTGCTATCCTGAGCAGTTCCTGGGAAGAGGCAGACAGTATGCTTTTAATATAGGCTTATTTGTGTTCCATTATTTTGCCAGGTAAGAGAAACTGAAGGGCAGATTTAGAAATTGTTAACCACATATCTGTTCTCAGTTGGGAAAACTCACTTCTCAGAATCGCACCCATGCAACTAATAACACACATCAACCGACAGAGAGGAAAATACACATGGTACATTCATTTGATTCCCATTTGGTTCATGTATGCTGAGCTGACTCCTATAAAATCTAGGCACAGTAGTGTAGTTCTATTGTACTTTCTATATACTTGTATGGCTGTCTGTCTGTCATATTATGTTCTCAAGTGGTCTGGAAGGTCAAGCAGCATATAAAATGCATGCCTGGATAATGCAAACTGGCATTAGATTGGAGGTTAGAATGACGCTCAGAGAATGGAAGCAATTTTTACATTTTCTAAAGTCTTTTTATTAAGCCAGTATTTTAAAGTGCTATAGCATTTGAATAAAGAGTCAGCAGTGATCTTGATAGAAATAGAGCAGGAATCAAGAGGTACTGGAACAGCTAAAAGGAACATAATCCAACCAGAGACATAATCCACCCAAAATAGAACAGGTGCTCATTTGTGCAGAAACTGATATCACCCACACAGAGTAAAGAGCTTTGTACAAGAGATCTGTGCATCTATTCCCCATCAAACTTGCACAGCTCTGTTGCAGCCACTCTATAGCCTACTATGTTTCCCTTGTGTGAGGTTTTTAGCCAGAGGATCCACTACCCACAACTCTGCTGTCTCCTGGCCTGCCCACAGTCCCTCCCTCTGCACTGCTCCATGGCAAGCATGCAGTGAACTATAGCCTGACAATGTCCAAGCTTGCGATGAGCTGTGATTGCTACTGTACTTCTGACTGGCTAAGTATTGTGCAAATCCTATTCTTTTTCCTTCCCCACGTCTCCATCCCAGCCTGATCCATATGTTTGTCGGTTGTCTTGTTTTTTAGATTGTAGACAGGTAGGGCAGGGAATTCAATTTATTTATTGCACATGTGTACAGCTCTGAATAGTGTGGGTTCCAGCTTGGTGGAAGCCTTTGGTGCTACCCCAAGGGTTGAATAATTATAATTGTTTGGGGTACAGCTTTAGAGGGTGCAATAGATTAAATGTTGGGTGACTGATGTGGTCCCTCTATGTCAGCAGCAGCATTCAGAGCCATCAAGCTCATCCATCCACTATAGAAGTGGTGAAGATGACAGACCACAGCTAGAATGCACGCTGTTTGCCCTTGAGCTCCACAGGGCAGGATGGAGCGCTCAGGAAGCCCCAGTGGTTCAGAATAGGGCTGTTAAAATGCAGTTATTTTACTAATCAAGTAGTTGATAGAATTTTTATTGAATACTTGATTTGTTGATAGGGGAAGGCAGCCTGGCTCAGTCTTGGCTTGCATCGGGACCAAACCCTGCTGCTGCTCTGCAATTTAAAATGCAGTAGGAGCTAGGGGGTAGGCTGTCCAGCTCCTACAGTTTTTTAAATTATCAAGCTGCAATGGGGTTTGGTCCCCGTGTGAGCCAGGACTGAGCCGGGCTGTTGCCCAGCCAGCAGCAGCCCCTGCCCTGTGGGAGGCCCCCCCCACGGACAAGGGCTGCTTTGCAAAGCAGCCCCTGTCCACAGCAGCTGACTGCGGACAGGGGTTGCTGCCAGAGCAATCTCCCCTGCTGCTCCCCTCCCCTGCACTGCTGTCTCTGCAGCAGCATGGGGGGGGAGGGCAGCAGAACTGCAGAGATGGTGCTAGGGAGAACCAGCTTTTAAGCTGGTTCCCCCAGGCACCAGCTCCTGATTCCCACCCCCTTGCTGCCTCTGATACAGAGGCAGCAAGGGGAAGGGGAAATGTGAGTAGTTGACTTGTTGACTACGCGCTTGCATCCCTAATACAGATGGGAGTAAAACCACTTGTGATCATAGAATATCCTGCTGGATCATACGCTTGCACTGAGGGGCATGCGGGAGTTGACCTGATTTGTCCATCTGCCAAGAAATGAGCCGTTGATTCAAAATATAGCCCCACTCAGTTGCTGCTGTTTCTTAGACAAGTCATGGTGACTGCACCACCTGAGAGATTCAACTAGTTCAGAAAAGGAGCACAGTGACTCTATCTTACATTTCTGATGTGGCACTGCGATGGAATTGCTGTCTTGATGACCGTCCACGTGAAGTCATGTGGCCAGGGGAGCAGTGCCAGCCAGGTCAGGAAGGTTGGACACTGGTATTGTCTGGGGCACACGATGATACAAAAGGCAGAGTTGATACCTAACTTGCCACAGTGATGACTGCAGCCCTACAGAATATTCAACAGGTAAAATAATTAGGACACTGGGTGAGAAGTGTGATTCTCAACTGGACATTGGCATGTATTGTCTCAATGTATTGTTGAAAGGGCAGAGAGCAAATAAGTAGGGAACAGTTCAATAATGATTGACTGATTGTTCAGCAAGAACTGCAAGGTCAAGGTCAGAGGGCAGGAGGACCCCAACTTCTCAAAGCTTCTTCTCATTCATGCCAGATGGATGTCATCAATGTACACAAACTTATTTGCCAAGCTGAGTTGTATATGTTAAGAGCATCAGACTGAGTACAGATCCCTGAGGCAGGATACTGTTATAATGACACTAATGAAATAAAGGGCATGATGTATTCTTCCAGAGCTTCTTGATAGCGTGTCTCAATTTGTGCAAAAGCACCACAGTTGTTCTGCTGTATTTTGTATGTCCATAAAAGGGATGCAGGATTTCTCCTTTGCTATGTTAGTTTATTGACACTGAACAGGGACTGACTGGGGTCTGAGATGCAGTTACGTGGAGTAATTACCACGCAGAGCAGGGACAGTGATGTGCTCCTGTGCAGACAGGAGGGTTGTGCTAAGTGGAAGATCAATGTCTATTCATTACTGTGTATATCAGAGAAAGAGGAGGTGTTGGCAGCTTTCTGTTCCTCTGATCGCAAATGAGAGCCTCAGCACCAAGCAGTGCGCTTGGCCTTGGTACAGGATTCAGGATTTGACCTTCTGCATGTAATTTCTATAGATGAGTTGCAAGGCCACCTTGCTTCATGCCTTTCCATAGTTCACGGATGGGCTGGAGCTTTTAGTGTAATCTTAGCATCCACCACCCTTAAGCTTTCCTACTTTACACAGCTTTAGCAAATATTTTGTTGCATTTAAAGGATAGGGAAGCTTAAAGTTTTGCATAGAGAAATCTTTAAGCCTGTCATTTAAAGTTTTAGGAAGCAAGGCTGTTTGCCTGTTATGTTGGGTTGCTAGTGGACTATGCCTAAAGGTTTCATCACTGCTGTGTGTAACAGGGAAACCAGTAAATGCCTGTTTTTCATAATTCCTGCATGAGCTGTTCTTCAGACTGGATATCTGCTACATCTACATCTTATTTTCCTTAATTTCTTGTGAGTTGTGGGATCAGGGCTTGGATGAAAACCATATTGTGCCACTAGCTCTAAAGGATGCTGCTCCGGGGTATCAGTGCCTTCGTGCTGGCATTCTACTGGTGCTGGCTGACGGTGATCACTTTCTACTTTTTGAAGTAGGAATCTGAAAAACAGTTTTGGCTTTCTGGAGGTGGCTCCATCAGAAAACTAGTACGAACTGCAAATACTTTTTATGAAGAGAGAGTCAGAATTATCCATTCTGCCTGTGATTTATACTTGAAAAATGGCCCTTGGTGAGCTTCAGCTCAGGAAAATAGTATGTCCCCAACAGGCATTCATAAGAGATCTTTAAATTGTCTGGTATCAAAGTTTCCATCTAGAACTTTATCTGAGAAAAGATTAACTCAGTAAAAGGAGCTGTCTTCACTACTGCTTTGCTTATAAGGGATAACAGTGGGTTTTTTCAGACAAGAGATTCTGTGAGGTAGTTTAAATCTTTTGCTTATCACTGCAGATATTCTCACTTGCCGTGTCTTATACCATACTTCACATACCACTCCTGCCCCTGGCATGGAGCTTTTATCCCCTAATACACACACATCTATCTTAATCTAATCTTATTTTATTATGTGAGGTTTTCAAGGTGCCCACTGCATTCATGCCCATGCATGGAACAAAACGGTGACAAAGGTTACACAGGAACTCTCTACTCCCCCTGTGCAATGAGAGCTTTACCTTCCCCACACTCATAATTATAGACATGGTCAGGGAAAACCTTGCTCCAATATGACATGCTGTGTGTCACAGCAGTACAAAACATTACAGTCCTGAACTCAAGTAAGCTAGACACAAAGGCAGCTGCAGAGCTCACAGATGTGTTGAGGTTTGAACAGGAACAAATAGAAAATCTTGTGCATACTTTTGGGGACACTGAATTCTTTACTCTGCAGATTTTACTCAAACGCATAAAGGGAAAACGGGTCATAAGCTTTGGCTAATAAGGCAGCAAGACAATGTTTAGATGAAAATTAGCCTACCTGGACTCCTGTCTTGAACAGAATCAAATCACAAAAGTCAATCATCAACCGACCATCCACAGACTCAAAGGTCTAGTCAACACTAGGGAAATTTCTAACCAGTTTTAAAATTGATTCAGCTGACCATATTTTAAAGCAGGATGGAGATATAGCACTGGCTCTAAGGTAAATTGAGTTTGAAAGCTCTGATCTGTAGCCTCTGCTCATTTCTTTCAGCATGAATTTAAATAAATAAAGCTGTTCTTCAGCCAGTTATGCCAAATAGCTTTGTAGAGACAAATGTGCCTCCCACTGCCTCATTTGGTTCTTTAGCACCTGCTTCATCAGAGCCTGGCTCAATCCCTGCTGTTTGTCAGTCCTTTCCACAAGGCCGGCGACTGTGGTATCCAGGTTAAAGGGTAAGCGCTCTCTGCAAAAAAGATACTTGTATATTGCCCACTCTATTGTCTCATCCTTTTTTCATGGTCCCCTTGTATCTGGGTCACTGTCTGCCTCAGTCTCTTACACTCCCTTTTTATCAAGGGTAATTTCCCACGCACATTCTCCACCAAGTTGTCATGAAGTACTCAGGGGAGCAGACTAACACACCAGGCCCCTGGGCAAGAGGGGCGGACAGTTCTGTGCTCCCAGAAGGGCTGGATGGGAGGGGCAAAGCCAGGTCAGCCAGCCCTTAGTGCCACCCAAACTGTGGCGCCCCCTTCCTCACCCAGCTCCCATAGTTGCCCAGAGCATGCTGTGCTGCATTCCAACAGCAATTTAAAGGGTCAAGGGCTCCAGCTGCTGCCACAGTAGCAGTGGCGATAGCGAGAAACCCCGGGCACTTTTAAATCACCAGGCCCGGTGGCAGTTGCCCTTTTTATCCCCTCCCCCATTGGTGGGCATAGAGGTGCTCTGCTTACCAACAGAGAACCTCATTATGATTATGTATTGGTATTCGTTCTTCTAGGCTGATGCGCCTTCCTGCAATTGCATTCCATCACTCTCTCATTCTACAGTGAAGGTAAATAGATTAAGTAGGAACTTCTCAGGTTAAAATACTGTTCAGGCAATTACCAGTTAAAGTGCAATGCCAACAAAACTGTTAAAGCATAAAAAAATTCATAGTATCCCAATATTAAGAGGGGTTGTAATTTGGGAAAGTTTAGTATATTTTTCTGTGTTTAAGACATAGCACAACCATTTTAGGTACTCGCCAAATCTCCTGTAATATTTTTTAAAGATGGGAGCAACAGGACACAAATCTTGATGAAACTCACCCTGGGATACATTTTCAAAGCTCATTCTGAAGGTTTAGCTGCCACAACTCTTGTTAATTTTAATAGGAGCTGTGATACTGAAACCTAACATAGCACTGTCAACTTCAACCCCTAAGCCCAAATTACAAATTGACCAAAAAACTCATTAGAGCTCCATTACATTTGCACTGCTACAGTAATCAGTAACCAACATCAGAAACTCAGTTATAAATCATCCAGTAAAAATCTGCTCTAGCTAGAAACTTGTAATGCAAGAGTTCAGCCTGAGAGTGAAATTAAAAAACAAATTGAATTGGGCCATTTTGCATAGTATTTTTCCATAAAAATATATGAATACATGGTTATAATAATGATTATATAATTTTATAGGATGGAACATCTACAGATAAATCATTAGTAAATTCTGTGAGGCTAGAAAACATTGGAAACCACCTGCTCATGAAAGTTCCTGCTACAACTCAGGACTAAATCTAAACAAACCGCCCCATTCCCCAAATCCTCGACCCGGAGTTTTCTATCTGCTACCCAAGATCCACAAACCTGGAAATCCCAGACAACCCATCATCTCAAGCACTGGCACTCGTACAGCAGGATTATCTGGTTATATTGACTCTCTCCTCAGACACTATGCTACCAACACTCTCAGCTATCTTTGAGACACACCGACTTCCTGGGGAAACTACAAAACATCAGTAATCTTCCTGAAAACACCATCCTGGCCACCATGGACGTAAATGCTCTTTACACCAAAATTCCATATTATAATGGATTACTGGCCATCAGGAGCACTCTCCCTGATGATGCCACTGCACACCTGGTTACAGAGCTCTGTGACTTTGTCCTCACCCACAACTATTTCCAATTTGGGGACAATTTCTATCTTCAAGTCAGCAGAACAGCTATGAGCATCCATATGGCCCTACAATATACCAACATCTTTATGGCTGACCTTGAACAACATTTCCTCAGCTCTTGGCCCCTAACACCTTTACTCTATTTATGCTACATTGATGACATTTTCACCATATGGTCCCATGGGAAGGAGACCCTTGAAGAATTCCACAGAGATTTCAGCAACTTCACCACATCACCTTCAGCCTGGACCAGTCCAATTTTAAATCCACTTCCTTGAAACCGCAGTACAATTACACAATGGTCACATTTTCACCACCTTATAATGGAAACCTAACAACTGTTACACTTACCTATATGCCTCTAGCTTCCATCCAAGACACATTTTACAGCCAATTGTTTACAGCCAGACCCTAAGATACAACCAGATTTGCTCCAATCCCACAGACAGACACAAACACCTACAGGATCTATATAGAGCATTCTTAAAACTTAAATAACCACCCAGAGACGTGAAAAAACAGATTGACAGAGCCAGATGAGTATCCAGGCATCAGCTTCTTCAAGATAGGCCCAACCAAGAAAACAACAGAACACCACTAGTCATCACCTACAGCCCCCAACTTAAACCCCTCCAGCGCACTGTTAACAATCTACAACCTATCCTGGAAAATTATCCCTCACTTTTACAGGCCCTGTTGGACAGGCCAATCCTCACCTACAAACAACCCCCTAGCCTCAAATTCTTTCCAGCAACCACACAGCACACCTCCATCATACTCATCCAGAAACCCACGCCTGCAATCAACCCCAACTCTGTCCACACATCTATACAAGCGACATCATCCCAGGACCTAACCACATAAGCCACCACATCAGAACCTCATATAACTGCACATCTCTTTCTTTGCTATTCATTTGCAGCCTGGACCTCTTTACTCCATTCATCTGAAGAAGTTGGTTGTGTTGGTTGTGCCCACAAAAGCTCATGATGCCATCCACATTTTTTGTTAGTCTCTAAGGTGTTGATGGACTATTTATTGTGATCCCTGTTCAGATTGTGAAAGAGGCACCAAAGGGTAAGTAACTTGCTATGTCGAATATCAGAGGGGTAGCCGTGTTAGTCTGAATCTGCAGAAGTGGCGAGGAGTCCTGTGGCACCTTATAGACTAACCGAAGTGTTGGAGCATAAGCTTTCATGGGCAAAGACCCACATGCATCTGACGAAGTGGGTCTTTGCCCACGAAAGCTTATGCTCCAACACTTCAGTAAGTCTATAAGGTGCCACAGGACTAACTTGGTATGGTGACACAGTATAGTAGTGACAGGAAAAGAACCCAGTTCTCTGCAGCCCCAGATCTGTGCATCAGTTTGACCCCCTGAAAAAGGCTAAGTCTCCTCATCTAGCTACCGATAGTCTATTGCTCAGACAGGTATGTCTAGATGATAATTGAGTAAGGTAAGGAACAAGAGCAGAAAAAAGAGCATCAGTTTAGCCATTTGAGTGTTCTAAAGTGCATACAACAAAAGGAAGAGTTTACAAGTTTAGGATTTTTTTTTTCATGCTCAACTTCAAAAACATCTTGCCACTAAAAAATTAAATGTGACAAGAAATTAATCCATATTGTGATCTAATTAGTTTTGGAATTATGGGGAAAATGTAAGATGTCTGAGATATTTAACTCTGAGAAGTGTCTATTAAACTAACTTTGCCATGGCTACTTCTCATAGGAATTTTAAATACATTCTTAATGTGCTGAAATATCAGTGAGATTGTGTCTTTCCCTGTGTGGATGTACAAACAGCTTGGGACAAGCCATTAGACACCTTCCCCTCTGCTTGAGGCCCTGCCTAGAAGTCTGCCACAATCACTGCTCCTAGCTAGTATTGCCAGCAAGGCTGCCTTTTGAAAGGGTGTGGTAAGGTGAAGGTTGCTGGGAGGGCAGGACCTTGGTGTCTACCTTACTCACCTGCAATGGTCAGCATAGCCAGTCCTCTGGGACAGGGGACTATATTCAAGTTTGGTAGAGCAATTACACCCCAAAATGTCAGGTATTTCTTCCATAGCTGCCATTGCAGCATGTTCCCTTGCTATCCCTCACTCAGTGGAGATTGTGACTTGAAAGCAGCAATCTGACCCTGTATTCTTCAATAAAAAATAATACCTGAGGAAACGATTACTGTCTACCATCTCAATACAGTGCATTTTAATATTCACTAGCTCTGTATTCTATGACAGAGCATGGTCAGAGCCATCATTATGACTTGTCATGCTCATGATATAGGATTTAAAAGACTGTAAATATAGATTGTGACAGACTTGGACCAGCTGGCTTTTGCACACTTATGGAGGGAAAACGTGCTTGGACCTGGGTGAACAGTTTTCTCTTCACTGAGCAAACAGTACTGAGCCTAGTACAGCATAATAAAGCAGGCACCTGGGGGCCAATTAAAGCCTGTGGGGCTGCTTTAAAAGGTCCCCCCCAGGTAAGGGTGGGGGAAGGAAAAGAGCGAAGGACTAGTAGGAGGAAGTGCATTGCTAGAGAACGGTGTGTTTGAGCTGATCATTGTCTTGCTCAGGTACCAGAAGAAAAGTACTGGGAGGGATTGTTTGGGGAAGTAGCCCAGAGAAAAAGCTGCTAGACTAGGAGTAAAAGTAATGCTATCTGTTGCCACTGCCTTGGGGTCCCTGGGCTGGAACCCGGAGTAGTTGGCAGACCCGGGTTCTCTCCAACTCTCCCCCACACCATCACAAAGTCTGCACCTGAGAAGGGACACAAGAACTATGGAGGGGTTTTCACCCCAAACTGTGGACTAGCCAGTGATGAGTATGACTCAATAGGCTGTGACCCCTTGTCTCTTTAAAAAAAAAAAAAAAAGAGGTTATGTGGAGGGTCATAGTCAGGGCTCAACAAACCGCGGCGAAAACCACTCGCCAGCCCTGCACTGCGCATGCGCGAACTGCTGGTGAATGGGGCGATTGGCTGAAATCTACTCGCCACGGGAACTGATTTGCTAAGTGGATTTGTTGAGCCCTGGTCATAGTGAATCTCTGCGGCAAACATTGTCTATCAGAGCACAGTTGGAGCTTTGCCACAATATGTACATTACTCTATTGAAATAGTGTGCAACTGTGTACTTACATGCAAAGTCATGACAGTCAAACAAGCCAGTTCAGCTGTGATCCATTCAGAAATCAGCAAATAAAAAACATTAACCGAATTCATATACAGAGGTGGCATTGAGGTTGTGACACAAAGGATACATGGGCACTTCAAATTGGAGGTGTATTTCCCAACTCAAACAGACATACTCAAGCTAGTGTTCATCTAGCTAGCTCATTAAAAAAACAGAATGGTGCTGTGGCAGTGTGAGCTACAGGATGGGCTAGCTGTTCCAGATGCACAACAAGGGTTTGGGATGGGTAAAAGTGCCTGGCTGACATTCTGTGCCTCATACTGACCCCCAATGGAACTTTAGGAAATGCTGAATGACCCAAACTCCATGGCAGTGAAATTCTGGATTCCCAGTGGCTTTAGTCTGATAATTCTAAAAAGAAGGGAAGAAAAGTCAGTTAAGAAAAATGTTTCCATTCAGTGTCCCTCTCAGCTGTTGCTATATTTAGCACATGGTCCTCGGGAAATAACTCACTAAAAATACCAACCAACCCATCCTTCTGAATCAATTTTAACGGATTACATCATAGGTCTGGTACTGTACAGGTCAGAGGCTAAAATGAGGAACATTTTAAGCATTTCCTTATGCTGAGGAAAGTGCTCTGTTATTTTTATTGTCCACAAAGGATTAAAAAGCTAATGTTTGATACCCAAAAATCACATTACACAGGTTTAAAGGAAAGTCAGTGTACCTCTGGGGTCAAATTTGGGTTATTCAAAATTACATCAAAAGTTTACAAGATACATACAGTAAATAACAAGCATTTATCCATGAAAGCATGGGGGTCCTAGTCTTGAAGGGGACCATCATGTCCACCACGACGACTCTCCTCAGCTCTTTGCTGGTTATGATTATGTTCGGGAGTGCCTGGCTGGTTACCTCAAAGATCTTGTCCTGATCCAGTTTCTGCTTCAGGTTGTCAGTGTAGTGGCAGCAGATGGTCTCTTTCAAGGTCCTCTCCAGCACCACTCTGGCTAGCAGGATGATGATGGTGTGATCAGAATTCTTTACGTGCAGCATCACAACTCCCAGATCCCCACATTCCTCACACTATGTCCAGTGGCAGCTGATTCTCTTCTCCAGCCATTGAGTAGCATTGTGGGTGTGGGACCAGAGTGATGACAGATCTCCCCACTCTCTGCCAAATTCAGCCACCACAGAGCGGCTCAGCTAGGAGGCAACACCCTGCTCAGAGGAGGTCCTAGCGATGCGCTTCTTGATTGTGTTCCGCATGGCATTCTCAGCAATGTTCCTCACCATTGATCAGCTGTGGGTGATCATTGTGACATCGCACAGGTCACCCATCTGAGGGCCACTGATGCTGCCATGCCTGTGCAAGATGTAAATGATGTTGTTGCTGGCCCTCTGCAGAAGGAATAGCCATTTCTTTACTAGATAAAATGAAAACTTCTCCAAATTTTATCAAACAAAATTCAGCTCATTCCATGTCCTGATGGAGCTTAAATGGATTTGTCTTAATTTTCAGGAACTTGCAAATCTTTTAACAACTTACATACTCATGTGAAAGTCAGAAGATAAGGCCATGACATTGTAGCCCTGGGGAGAAGTACAATGGAATTTATGTGGGTAAGGCTCGCCAATCTGACTAAAAGGTTCTAGTTTGACCTCTGTACCCCACGTTGTAGTATATGAGAATTATGGAGTTCTATTTCTGGAGGTGGATCTGGGGGACCATGACAGCAGCCACACTCCCAATTAGGATAGTTCCAAATTAAAACAAGTTTTATTATGGCAGAGATTAAGCTGGCAAACAGAACAAAGTATACAGCATCAATTACACAGATTGATTGAATCACCTCTGAAGGTAACATTAACAAAAATCTGGTTATATAATTTGTGCTTATCTAAGTTTACAGATACAATTACCTAATATAATACTATACTCACATACCCTTCACACAGAAGACCGGGCGTGGAAGGACCAGCTTCCCTCTGCTTGTAGGACTCTGGTGCAAGATGGAGCGTGGAAAACTTAGAAGCAAAGACTTAGACAGAATAAGTAAAGAGAAGCAAAGAGTTTAAATGAAAGGAAGAAATACTTGATGAGGAAGAAGATAGGGCTTGTGTTCGAGCCCTGAGCTTCCTTATTCCTTAGCTTTTATCCCTCTTTTTGAGTCATAATATACAGCCTCCAAATTAACCAAAAACAAAATTCTGCACCCTGAGATTTTGTGGGCACACCTATTTGATTGGATGATGATATTGGGGCATCTTTTGAATATTCATGAATAAAATCACCCAATGTCCCCTTGGACTTGTTCCTGGACATAAAAAAAGTGGGAGCCTTGCGGTTAGGTACCAGGAAGTCTTTTTGCTCCTATTTCCTTAATCCAAGATGTCAGTTAGCTGGGTTTTGCAGTTTCAAGGTCTTTTGAGATCCTTAAGAGGTACTGAGTCACAAACTCATTTGTGTACTGACCCTACTGAACATTTCACCATGGGGTCTTTCATAATTTCTAAAAAGACATAAAGAACATTTAATTTTCCAGAAAGTAATTTTAACCCTTAATTATCACACTACACTACTGCTAAAGCCAACTCATGCAGGATAAATCAGATCATGCAGGCCTTGCATTACTGGCATTACTATTAAAATGGATAGGAAAAGATATAGCTTAGCAGGCTACAACATGAGACAACTTGCAAGGTACCAGAGGACAATTACCATAGCATTGACAGCATCCTTTTAGCCAATCCCCAAATTCCCTTTCTCCCTTTGAACTATAACAACTTCACTTGTGGTAATGGCAGTGTGGATTGAAACTAACAGGATTTTGATTGCAAAAGCTTCACTTTAAATGAAATAAAAAAGTTTTACAGAAAACGTTTTTTAGAAATATGAAAAAATATAACCAAACTGACTGGTAACACTTCACAGCACTATTGTATTTCATTAAAATAGATTCAAGCATATCAAATTCCAGAACAACACCACTAGGCCTGATTCTAATTCACACGAAGGCCATTTTATACTGTTCTGGCAATGTAAATGAGCCCTAAAGAGGGCATAACACAACCCCTTTATATTGCCAGAGCAATGCAAACTAGGTTAGGGTAAATAAGAATCAGGTTCATTGGCCTGTACCTTTAGTAGATATTTACACCAGTAAGATGTGTATGTAAAATACTCCCATTATGATTTGGTGGTGTTTTACACCTACTTTGCACATGTGTAAATGACTACACAGGATGTAGAACAAAGATTCAGATCCCTTGGGTCTCATATTCCTCAGAGTCAGATTCAACTGTCATCCAAATAAATGGCAGTCTTTCCACTGACTTTAATGGAAGCTGGATCAGGGCCTAGCTCAGATGTTAATCAGAAGGCGCTCCACTGAGGTGTGTGGAATTTCACTAGTGTACACCCATGTGAGAATAGAATCAGGGCATACAAACCTAAGGACAAATTCTGCTCTTGATTATATTGGTGTAAATCACTCTATTGTCACTTATGGCATTACTTCAGAATGTTTTTAGCAGCATTTGGCCACTAAAAAGCATATTCTCCCTTTATATCATGCATGTAATTACTCTTAATACTAACAGAAGGGGAAAACAGTCACTGAAATGTAAATAGACATTAATATGCTTTCTTGTGACCTTATCGTGGGTACCATTTTTCTGACTCTTCATGATGCTGGAAATTGCAAAGGAAAATACAGCTTCTGTCATATAGTTTCTGTCTACTTCTTTCATCATAAAACAATACTTCATAAATAAGATACAGACAATTGCCTTGAGTAAATTGTATTCATAATTATTAAACATTTATTCTAAAATGCTACATCATCTTGGAAAAAAGAGGAGTGTGCAAGTGGGTGGGTAAGAATTTTTTAAAAAAGAAACAGTTTGTTGAGTACAATGTGCTGCAGGGTAAACAGAGGGTTCCATTTCTGGAGCCTCCTCTCTTGATTGCCACTCAGAGATAAAAATCATTCCTCACACTTTGAGACAAAAGTAAATGGCAGTTTGCAATGTTAAGAACCCCTGTGGAAATAAGATGAAATGAGACGAGGCTTCCAGACCTGTGAGAAAAATCAATCTGATGGAAAATTGACAAACTTGTTTAACATGTCTGCACAGGATCTGAGAGTTGACCCGTAGAGACCTCCACTTAGACACACCGTGAAGTTACTGTCAGTTCTCTTAATCTGTTCAATTACACAACAGGATCTCAAAGGGGACTTTTTTCCAAACATCACTTTAAATTAACTTTTCTCCTTTGTGTTTTAAACTTCCAGTCCTCCCCCCATCTCTCCTGCAACAGGGATACATTATTAAAAAGCCTATTTACATATCAATGAAAATGTTATAGGAAGTACAATTTAAAATGTTGATTGGATTGGGAGGAGATTTACAGTAAAAAAGAAATTAGTTAATCTTATTATATTGGGCCAAATACACTCCAGATGTAACTCCACTAGGGTTTGGCCTATTGCTTTTCTAGTCAGGAATGGTAGGAAATATTATTAAAATAAAAAAAATCAAAACCAATGTCCCCAGCCTCACCTTTAAATCCACCAAGTGAAATCAGAGAAGATTTTGTGATGGAAGATAAACCTACTGCATTAAGTTGATTCTAAATATCCCATTTTTCTCACCATGTACGTCTCCTCAATGAAGCAGACCAGTAAAAGTTATGAAGTGAGGAAAATCAAATGCCAGTGGATCCAACTGATTCAACAAAATAAATTTAGGTAGGGCATTGAAAAGAAATGGATTGGCTTTTAGAGAGGCAGACTTAACTCCAGCAGGTATGTGAGGAGACTATTGCATAAACATTATTTTTACAGTGTTCATTTTCCTCAAAACTGTCTTTTGTGCTCAAACTCTATAGCGATGGGTGCTGGCACAATAACATGGGATAGAAATCTACAAGAACATCTTATCAATTAACTTAAACACCAAGGGTCATTTAGAAAGTTGAAGTAAACTTCCATAGTCGTGCAACACCCAGTAACATTTAGTAAGTTCATTCTCATTAAGCTCCTGTGATCTTTTCTCCTTGGGCCAGCAGGGTTCCTTATACTGGTTCTCTTCAACCAGCAAGTCTCACAGAGAATTTCCAACCTAGTAGAGAAGGGGCCAATGTATTTCTACTTATGCTGCTTTTGTAGATCACATGATAGACCCTGCAGAGAAACCCTGGTCCTACTAACCTCAGTAGGGCCAGGATTAGACCCAGAGTATCTTTTTTTCCCTCTCTCTTTTGGAAGTATTAAAATTGAGGTGAGTGAAATCTGCCAGTAAAAATAAAGGAATGAAAGGATGAATTAATTAACTAATTAATGAGGAAGATAAGATCTCTGCTAGTGAGATTTTGGAAGAATTTGTTGACGAATCATGAACACTATACAAAAGGTTAGACTACAAAGAAGTTAGAAGAAAGTAGGTATTTTTCCTTCATAAAGAATAAATGGTTTAATTTAGCACCTGTTAAAGCTAGAGTTTGAAACAAAAAAGCCTTACTTATATAATCACTTAGTATACTGCATAGGGCCATATTTAGAAGTACCCTTGTTAGTCTTACATTACAGATAGAAATATTAATGCTATTATATCATAGACAGCTCTTGTCAAACAGAACAGAATTGACTACCTAAAGGTACAGTGTCTTTAAATATTTCTCTTTTGGTTAGCATTAAGTTATTGGTCTGAAAATATAAGTTAATCTTACTATAGTTTATAACATGCCTACTTTATTACTAAAACCTGTGTTATTTTAAATGGGGAATATTACACTTTTCCAAGTGTTAGCTCAGCCATAGGCCTCTGCAAAATCTCAAAGGAAATCTGTGATGGTATGGAGTTAACTCATGTCACCACTGTGCTGAAAGAATACAGAAAATAATGCAGCCTTTGATAAAGACCCTGAACACATCCTGAATGATCCTACTATCCATTACAGGTTCAGATTGATGTATTTTGCAGAGCCAGCAACCTGACAAAGTAGATTACAATTAAGTGGGGCTCATATCCAGCATAATTTCACACCTGCTCCCTGATCACAAAAATAAAGGTTACTTACATGTGACTGAAGTTCTCTGAGATGGACTCTGCATATTCACACTCCTGGGTATGCTCCAACTGGTGCAGCCTGAGCCATAATATTATTTTAACAGTAGCCACTGGAGCATCCACACACCTTCATGGGCTTCAATCACTGCATTCCAGACATTCTAGAGCAAGAGTTTAAAAGAAAAGTAGCAGTCCAGTGCCTCAGTTCCTTCTCCATGAAACCCCAAGCCTCTGAGGCAGTGGGCAGATTGAGTGTGAATATGCAGCATCCCACTCAAAGAACCTCAGTTTTAAGAAAACTACCTTCATTTCTTCCTTTAAGTGTCCTGCATATTCCATGGGTTTGAGCAGGTGTTTTCAAACTTCTTCTGACAACAAAATTACTACATGGATCCGGAGGGGCGGGATATGGAGCCCAAGCCCCAGGTGTTGGGGTTGAAAGGCCCAGAGAGTCTGAGTCCCACTGCCTTGCATGGTGGGGAAAAGGAGCTGGAGTCCAAATACTGCTGTCCCACGTGAGGGGTAGACCTCAGGTTCCAGCTTCAGCCCCAGATCCCAGCAAGTCAAATACTGGCTCTGCTGACCCCATTCAAATGGGGTCACGACCCATAGTTTGAGAATTGCTGGGCTAGATTACTGAGCAGTACTCTGGCTCAGGATGGTAGGACTGGGCGCTCTAGTTAAACAAGGAAGGCAGGACTGCTCTGCCAAACTTTGCATCCAATGAGATTCTAAGTCTGAAGAATCAGGTTTAGTGAAAGCGTGAACAGAACTCCAGTTGCTGCACTACATATCTCTGTATGCCTTGAGGAATGGATAATCCTTTGTAAACTACCTAACCTTACCCATGTGAGGAGATTCTAACAGAAATAGTTTTCCCCACATATTTTGGTCTATAAGCTATAAACAGCCTTGAAGACTATCTAAATTGTTTAGTCTTGTGTAAATAAAAAGATAATACTTTCTTCAGATCTAACATGTGCAATTTAGTTTCCCAATCAGGTATGGAGTTTTGGGAAAATCTAGTAAAATTATAGATTGATTTATGTAAAATGTGGAGACATAGTTTTGGTAAAAGCTTAGGCTGAGGGTAAGGAACCAGTTTATCCTTATGAAATACAGTGGATGGTGGAGCAATTATCTCTAATCCTCAATCCATTGTTCAGATTGGCTCCCCGTCTTAGAGTAGATGCATCTGTGGTTATCTGAAGAAGTGGGCTGTGCCCACGAAAGCTCATGATACCATCTACACGTTTTGTTAGTCTATAAAGTGCTACCAGACCTTTTGTTGTTTTTTAAGTTTATTCTGTGGTCAGCATTAGTGATGCTGAGGAGGGATTGAAAAGTGTACCCTTCATTGCATTTTGATTGCCTGTCCACCACATTAATGACATTAACTCTTGTTATGGAATTATTGTTTTTTTATTTCAAACCATCTAAGCCTGGTTTGCAAATATTTGCTAATGAGTCTGAAGGTCTCTCATCTGAAGATGAGCATAAGGAGCCACTGCTGTGATTGACACAAGTAGACCCAGCAACTGAAGGAAGAAAAGACTGGATTCTCTTGACAACTGGCAGAGGAGGTACTTTTTTTTTTTTTTTTTTTAAGTTTTGTCTCCTCACAGTTGTATCCAATATGGCTACTACAAAAAGAATCCTTAGAATAGGATTTTTATATTACTTTCCCCAAATTTATCCCAGACTGACAAATAGTGATCTACATGACATAAGTTTGCTTCCTTATATGAGACTTTGAATAACCTGTCATGTGAGTATGAGTATACATGCATCTGCTGTCACAATAGACAGGCATTTTACAAATATTCTGGGTGCTGTAAACAGCCCAAAAGAGAGGACCTTGTTCTGAAAATGGTCCTTTCCGACAATGACATTCAGGAACTTCCTATGACATATGTTTATAGAAATTCAGAAATACGAATCTTAATTCCAGAGCTGTAAACCTTTCCTGGAAGGAAATAGAAGATATTTGCAGAAGTGAGAGACAACAGGTGGAAGTAAAATTTATTTATATACAAGTGTTTAATCTCCTCACATACAGAAGAGGGTGAAGGTCCCTATCTTTTTGGAGGATTAGAAAATAAAGTAAATAAAATCACTTCTCTCTGTGATTTATATATAACTACCTCAATTGCACCTAACTGCAGTAGGGTATGTCTACACTACAGCGTTATTTCGAAATATCTTATTTCAAAATAGTTAATTCGAAATAATTTATTTTGAAATAACGCGTCTACACATAAAATGCATTTCGAAATAGTGTTTTCTATTTCAAAATAGCGCGTCTACACTGATTGGACGCTGAATCGCATTTAAGGCCAGCTGAAACCAGTTCCGGCAGGGTATCAGGTCAGTAGTTGCTTTGTGTGGCTGCTGTCTGAGGCTATCTGAGGCTTGTGCTTAAAGGTACCCCCCTGGACAGCCGGTTCTCAGCTTTCCCTGTTTGCTTGCCTACCTTGCTGAGGGACAGCAAAGCATTTTTCTCTCTCCCTGCTTGGTTGCCCTCACTCGGGACACCACAGCACTCGGCACCATGGAGCCAGAGCCGCCCCTGGGCACTCTGGTGCTTCTTTTGGATCTTTTGCTGCAAGCCTGGCACCATCTATGGCAGCCCAACCCCCAGGTCCTCTTCCGGACCCCCTTGGGGGCCGTGGAGGAGCAGCGGTCAGACGCCAGCATGCCCCGCCGCATCTGGCGCCTGGACAGCCGCAGTGGCTGGTGGGACCACATCGTCCTGGAGCGCTGGTGAGACAAACAGTGGACCCAGAACTTCAGGATGAAGAAGGACACCTTCCTCAAGCTCTGTGAGTGGCTCGCCCCTGCTCTGCAGTGACGGGACACGCACATGAGGCCCACCATTCCCGTCCAGAAGCGTGTGGCCATCGCCCTATGGAAGCTCTCCATGCACCTGCTCCTGGGTGCGCATGTGGCCTTTGGTGGCCAGGCTGTCAGCCATCCACCTGTAGACGGCCACGTTCCTGCTTCTAGTGCAGAGATCATGGACGTTGGGGGATTCCCCCCAAACCTCAATGAGGTCCATGATCTCCGCACTGGACCAGGAAGGCACCCGCCTTTTTCAGCCCCTGGCAGGCTCCTGGGAGCTGCCAGACTGCTCCTGGGGAGCGGTGGAGGGCTGGCTTGCTGGCACTGGCTGGCTTGCTCATGCTGGCAACTGGGTCAGGGGCAGCGCCTGTGGGCTCTGGGCTGGCAGACCTGGAGCTGGCACAGGCCCTGTGGCCAAATAGACTCTACCCCTTTAAGGGCTCCGGGGCTGGGGGGGGGGGAGCAGAAGAGTTTTCCTGGTTTGGCCCAGAGTGGCCACCAGGGCATCCTGGGAAGGGCTGGAGGCCCCCTATTTTGAAATAAGCGTCTACACAGCGCTTATTTCGAATTAGCTATTTTGAATTTAGCATTATTCCTCGTAGAATGAGGTTAACTAATTCAAATTAAGCACCCCGTTATTCAATTTTATTTTGAAATATCGGTTTGCCTGTATAGATGCTATTAAAGTTGATTCGAAATAATGGCTGTTATTTCGAATTAACTTTGATATGTAGACATACCCGTAGAGATTAAACCTCTTTTTTCAACAAATTGAGATTACTTTAATCTCTGCTTAGATATAAAGTAGATGTCTGATTGGGCGGGGGAGATTTTGGAATGAATTGTGCAACCTCAGGAGAATTTCTAAATCCCTTTTGTCCAATATTTTTAAATCCCATTGGTATAAAAATGGGACAACTGGTCAAAAATCTGTGGATAAACAATGTGCAAGAGGATTGGCTTTAAGCTCTATGTCCTTGTGTCAAATTCAATGTCTTGGAGAAACTGTAGAGGATGAGGAAGACAGAACTTTCCCTTTATTATTACAAACTTTAAATATCTTCACCTGTGGTAGCTGCTCTTGGGCGGTATAATGCTAAGATTGGAAATGATATGCCCTTCTCTGATAATTGTAATGAAGTATGTTTAATGCTGCTGAAGAAAGTATTTTTTTCTAACTCACCTAGCCTCTTATCTTCTTTTATCTGTTGGATTTGAGTTAGTTTGAGCAGCTATAGCTCTCAATAATTTGACCACCAATAATTTAGAAAGAGGATGAGTATGAATCATTGCAAGTTCTTCTTGTCAGGTTTCTTCCCTAGAGAGTGAATAGATGAAGGAGTTTTCCAGATTACCTTTGCTGGTTGAAGCAATCCCTCTAAGAAAAGAAGTGTAACTCATTGATGAACCACTGCCCCCAAATACTGAAGATGATTCCTCCACAGAAACAGATGGAATATCAAACATCTTTGACATTCAAGACACTGACTCATGAAAGGCTATTGCATCTTCTGATGATGATAATATTGAGATGCCCCCCACATTTCATTTGAAGAAGGCATATTCTTTAATTCAGAACCAGTTCCACCAGCTCCGGTTCCTCCTTATCAGATAATATTAGACCTGTTTCCATAGGTGACTTGTTTTGAGTAAGCAGCATTGGGTGGGCTTTACTACTTGGAGTTGACAATTGAATTGTCCTCCGGATGCTGTCTTGCTGAAGCTCTGTCCCTAATTATTGGTACGTCTTGATAAGATGCCAGAAATGGCCAGTGAGACCACCTTACCTAAGGAGGTACATGCCACTCAGGCTAAAACCGCATTGATGGATCTGGGTGGAAATATTTCTTTGCTTGCAGGCACAGTGGGGCTTCAGTGAACAGATGGTAACATATTTTCCCTGGTTCTAATCTATGATCTGCATCTCTCTTCTCACCTCAATCCATTTACAGATCAGGTGGGAACATAAATAACTAGCCAATTAGCCCATCATAAGACGGAATTTTCAGGTCTCTTCTCCACGTTGGACTTCTTTCCTGAGCCTCCAGTTCACGGCCAGGGGGGCGGGGCCTGGAGCCGCTGTCACGCCGCACATCACTGCCCCGCCTCCCCTTCCCCTCCCGCCGTGGCGCTCAGCTGACTTCTGCGCCGCTCAGCCGGGCCGCCACGGGGGAGCAAGCGGCCATTTGGGCCCCACACTCCCCATGCAGCACGGGGCGCCCAGAGGGGAACAGCCAGCATTTCAGGCAACAGCACCGCCCAGAGGGAACAGCCAGCATTTCAGTGTTACAGACTCTCAGACATTGGGCTACTATATATATGATAACCTTCTTAAAAAGGAACACAGAGAGAAGTTTTTCTCCAGTGCTCCAAAAACTGCCAGTGGAGGAGGCAGCAGCTGAGAGCTCCTGACCTCTTCTTGGTCTTTTCTCACTCCTGGAGTATCAGTCAGCCTATTTGTAGTAACACACCAGATGTGCGCAGTGCCTGGCTGATCAACGGAGTCATAGTCTGATCTGCCTGATGAGCTACTGCTTTAACTGGAATACTATATGCAGGGCCATGTTAACAAAACCTTTTTGGCTCTCTTAATTAGATCTCACCCTAAGGAAAGACTCCCCTGGATCTGATATAGTCAGCTCCATAAAGGAATGGCTCCTAACTCTGTGAGAGTTTGAATCGGGACCTGGCTCAATACTGTGATTCTGCTCCCGAAGTCCCTTTTTTCTCATATTGTGTTCTTGTAATGAGGCCAGCACTGAAGAGGGCAGCAACATTTTCTTCAGTGCCACAGCCAACTCTCTACACTAGGACAGCTCTGGAAACACTTTTCTCCTTTTCTGGATCCTTAGCTCTCTCGGATTGTGCACCTGACACAAACGCTGAATCTCACTTCTTCCCTGCTAAATTGGCTGGAGGCGACACCAAAACCGCTTTGTCTCTTTCTTTGCCTTTGTGGTAAATATTAAGCAGATTGGACAGTTAGAAGGAGAACACCTTTTCTCCAGACATATGGCACATGCATCTGATGCTAGGAATGCTACCAGGTATGAGACATCTTTTGAATCCAGGTTTCATAGCCTTCTGATCCGTCATATACTTCTTTAACTACCACTAAATAAAACCATGTAACCAAGATATGTATGTAACAACTAGCCTCTACAAGTGATCAGTTGACTAGCTAACTCAAAGGATCATACTGCAACAATGTACAGCTGGTGGCAATTGAAGGAACTGAGGCAGTGGAGCACCATGCTTCTTTTAAACCTTTGCTCAAGGTTGGGGGTTGGGAGGTAATGAGGTGCATGTGGATGCTCCAATGGTTACTGCTAGTAGAATTTTACCATGCAGGCTGTATTGGCTAGAGTATTCCTATGAGTAGGAATATGCAGATGCAAAGCACTATGATAGTGCTATATTCTGATAATTTGATAAGTCATCTCTGTGTTGTTTTCTTTGATTGGCTTGTAAGCACCTTACACTCTGTTCTGTATAGCACCAAACACACTCTGAGTGTTCAGTAGCCAGCAGCTATGTTTGTCAATGAGTAAATATTATTCCTTTCCAATCACACTGCCTTTTCATGGCCCTTCCAAAAACTGCACTTATCTGTGTATAGTTCTCTACTCAGTTTTAGATGTAGTACTCCCCTTCTTCTAGCCTCCTCAACAGGTAAGTTTAGACTCA
This sequence comes from Rafetus swinhoei, assembly GCA_019425775.1. Classification (NCBI taxonomy): domain Eukaryota; kingdom Metazoa; phylum Chordata; order Testudines; family Trionychidae; genus Rafetus; species Rafetus swinhoei. The sequence goes on from CM033427.1 coordinate 67,626,533, forward strand.
GTAAGTACCCTGCAAGTACTATGGCACACACCATTCTATTAGTGGTAATTCATGTGTCCTGTATATCCCTGTAGTACACCAATTTGGGCTCCTTTAGATTGAGAAGGACAAATTCAAATTGGTAGGGTGTGTGAGTAATATGTTGGTAATTAAGTGAGATTCTAAGACATTTCAGCAGAGTCTAAAGAAGTCCAAGTTGATGACATCCTCAGATACCTTCTGAGTTTAACCCATTGTTGGTAATTGCGGGTGAGTCTACACTGCGGTGCTTAGCTTGAAATAAGCGACACAAATTGAGCTACGTCAATCTTATTTCAAAATAGCTTATTTCAAAATAGGGAGCGTCTACACAGCACTTATTCTGACTTCCCTTATTCCCCGAACAATGAGCGTTACAGGAGTCAGAGTAAGAAGTCCTCCAGTTTGACAGGATTTTGACACTATTTCAAAATAACTGCCTGCTCTGTAGATGCGGACTAAGTTATTTCAGAGTATTGCTAGTTATTTCAAAATAGTGTTGCAGTGTAGACATGCCCTGGGTTGTAGCTCATTGTTGTTTAAGGTTTCTCTTAATGGCTCTCTCTTCCAGTGTCCTAGGTAGGCCCTGTTTTGGTAATTATAACAAAGGGTACGTCTACACTAGCCCCCTAGATCGATCTAGGGAGGCTAATGAGGGCGACCGGAATTGCAAATCAAGCCCGGGATTTAAATATCCCACGCTTGATTTGCATGTTCGGTCGCCATTTAGAAATTGATTAGCCGAAGTAACTGCCGCATCTACACGCGGCAGTGAAGCGAGCTTCGATTTAAAGCCTAAATCGAATTAGGTGGTATTCCTCCTGCAATGAGGTTTACCACCCAATTCGAATTAGGGCTTTAAATCGGAAGCCCGCTTCACTGCCACGCGTAGACACGGGCAGTTACTTCGGCTAGTCAATTTCTAAAATGGCGACCGACGAAACATGCAAATCAAGCGTGGGATATTTAAATCCCGGGCTTGATTTGCAATTCCGGTCGCCCTCATTAGCCTCCCTAGATCGATCTAGGGGGCTAGTGTAGACGTACCCAAATACACCTTACCCATCTTTGAAGACAGTTGCTATATAGCCAAAGCAGCTTTTACTTTAAAACAATGTTAGCTAAACCATGCTCAACATTATCACTATCAGGAAAGCAACTGTTCAATCATTCCCTTGTATAAAGTTTTTTGACATAGTTTAAGGATTTGTTATTTCACCCACAAAAAAGACTCTGAATACTAAGTACTAACCAGGAAGACAATAGAAAATGACAAGAAAAACAAAAATTAACTAAAAAAGGACCTCATTATGAAATTAAGGATCACAACTTAATATAGTAGCTGAACATGGAATCATAGATCATGTAGTTGGAAGGGATATCAAGGGCAAAAATGGGGGATATGTTGTGTCTGAACCACTCGAGACAGATGGCTATCCAGACTCTTTTTGAAAACCTCCAGTGAAGGAGCTTCCATGACTTCACTAGGCAGTTGCCATAAAGAACATAACAACAATAAAGTATCCTTCACCTTGTGTTATGCTATTGTAGTTGATAAATGATACACAAATGCTAGCATATTAGTAATAGTTTTCTCAGGAAGAGAGCTTAAGTGAAACTTAATTAATAAGCCTTGTGATAACAAAAAGAATAGTTTTAGGTGTAGCCAAGGGCAAGTAAAAAAAATTAAAAAGCAAGACAATTGTTTTGGTTAGCTGCCAATTTTGCAGAAATTCTACATAGGATTTGCTCTGTATTTATTTTAATAAGAATTAAGGTGGTTAGCAGCTGTGAAGCAAGAGGAAGGAGGAAAAAGTCAGAGGTACATATTTCAGCATAATTGTTGGCTAGGTCATCTTTGTTTTAATCAGTGTTGATTCAGACTTCTCCTGGATGAATAGAGAGCAAAAGAGAGAAATTTCTATGGCACCTATTGCCATTGTATATGGTAGGCCTGGGCAAAGCCTGTCAAGCCACTGGACCTGGCCCGCAGACAGAGCGGGGAGCCCCAGTCAGACTCCTCCTGCTTGCCCCTCAGACCTCTCAGAAAAGTGGTTGTGAGGCCATTTCTCACTCAAAATTGTAAGCCCGGACGGGAGGGGGGAAGGCTTCATGAGCTCCCCCTGCTCCCAACACAATTCCATTGGCCAGTTTCTGGCCAGAAACCGGCCAATGGGAGCTGCCTGTTTGAATAACAGGCAGCACACAAAGCACAACGCCCCCTCTCCTCTTCAGCTGTTATTCACACAAGCAAATGGCTGGGCAGGCAGGGGGCAGGCAGTCAGAGAAATGTTTTAAGGTCTGCAAGCATTTAACTCTGCAGGCTGGTTGGGCTGCTGGCTGGTCAGTCTCCTGGCCAGAGCCTGCCTCTGGCACCCAAGCCCCTCCCTTCCCCAACCCCTTGTCCCCCCCCCAACTCAATGTACCCAAACCGTCTGCCCCCCTCTTACACCCATACTCCCTCCCAGATCTGGCACCTCAATCCCCTGCCCCAGATCACTATCCCCTCCTACCCTAGGTTACAACCAAATAACCCTAACCCTATCCCTAATCCCCTAGGCCACGCCAGAACCCACCCCACCACCTTACTTTCAGGGTGCCCTTTATCTTGCCCCTCCCTGGGTGGGTGGGACTAGAACCCACCACCCTGCCCTCCCCAACCAAATCCCTGCACCCCAGTTCCCCGTCCTAGGTCACAACCCCCTCCTGCCCTAGGTCATATTCCAAACCCCTTTACCCCAGTCCCCTGCCCTAGGTCACAACTTTCTCCTTCACCCCAACTCCCTCCCAGACCCCACTCTCCCTCCTGTACCCCAATCCTTTACCCCAAGCTCCCTTTTGCACCAAACTTCAATCCCAGACCCTTCATCTCCTCCATTAATATCATGGAAGAATGCAGCCCTCGACCACTTTCCACAATCTTGTAGTGCCCCCCCCGCCATCAACAATTATTGCCCACCCCTGGTATCTGGGCATCTTGGCTAAAATTTTCAAATGGCCCACGTGACTTAAGTTATGTAGGTGCTTTTGAAAATGTTACTCTCAATTTAATGGCAATGATAGTTTGTGTTTCCTAAATTCTAGCCTCTCAGAATGCTAAGAATTTCAGGATATAAGCATTGTAACATGAAAGTTTGGGAAAGAATAGCTCATTTCTGTTTTTAACGCCTCTTGATTTCTTTTGATTAATATAGTTCCCTCCTCCCCGCGCTCACTCCTCTTCCCCAACTATAGAGGGCACGTTCCCAGAACGGCAAAGAAAAGCCATTTCTGATCTAGAAAAGTAGGCAACCTTATTTAGAGAATTATAGCTACTGTAGCCAAATATTTTCCTTTAGATTTGCCCTTGGCCACTGCCTAAATGTATTAGTTTTTGATAAAAACATTTGTGTTGTGATTCAGATAAGCTCTTTTATTCAGAAAACTGGCTGGTAGGTAAGTGTTTTTTCCTGTAAGTACAAGCTCTTTTCTGCCATGCTATAAAATAGAACATATAACACTCTTTTTTTATTTAAAAAAAAAGTTACATGGCACTAATTTGTTTTTATAATGGATTATGATTCCACGTTTTGCACTCAAATTTCAGGACTCTCAATAGAGATTAATTAAAAGGCTCTTTTCAGTTTAGAAATCAGATTGACTCACAGAGGTACACACATAATGCTCTGAAAAAAGTGGGTTTCTGAGGGGCACACAACCCTTTCCATGCTAAATTGCTGAACTACCAGCTTTTCTCATCTTCTGGCTCCACCTGTGATAAAAGGGCTCACCCTCTCTCGAGCGCCCACTTCTGGCTGAGAACATATGTCCACAAGCTCCCACTCCCGAAACTGGCTCTGGGAGTGGAGGGTATCCCAGATGCCCTTTCTTCTGGGTTGCCTAGGACCAGACTTCTTTCCTTCCCCCTTGAGTAGTTACTGGGAGGTTGTGGAGATGCAGGTCCACCTACTTCTCTGGGTCCCGGCCCAGGGACCCTGTAAGTAGCAGTTGTCCGCTAAGTGTCTGTCCTTACTGTTCCACTGCTACTCACTCTTTGGGCCACTTCCCCAAGGATCTTCTCCATCTTTGCCTTCTCTCCGGGCTTTGTCTCAAAGTCCCAACAGTATTCTGGACAGGGTTCTGCAATTCTCCCTACCCACCATGTCTGGTCTTCCGCCATGGGACCTGGGCTTCAGTTGGGTCTGCAGTCCACCCAAGATACTGCTGTTTTCCCAGTCAGTCTGTTAGGATTGAAAGTTTTATTCTTTTTATATTTCTTATTTTAGGTATAATAATATAGTAGTAATGTAGCAATAATATAGCAATATAAGGCATATATATATATTAACATACATTTAATATTTTACAAATTAAGTCCTTTCAGTTGAAGGTCTATTTTCTTTGTTTTGAAGTTTAGTAAATGTTCTAAAGTAGAAAAACAGTTCTGGATATTGTGGCTGTGTTAATAAGATTAGAAGAATTCTGCTAATGTTGAAGGCCAAGCCTTAATTGTTTAATTTACAACTCTTTTGCTTTGCTATGCAGATCTGTAACCTCCCAGAGTTGTGTATGTAAGGAGTGTGAATGTGTCAAGATAAGATGCAAAGTTATATGGCTTTAGAACCTTAGAACCGGATGGCCAAAGAAAGGGGTTGCGCGAGTATGGGCAAGGCCAGAGCACAAGACAATACCCCCTACTCACAAGAAGATTGGATAATTGGCAGATTGACGGCCTTAAAGCAGAGTAAGCACCCCGAAAGGATGATTGATTACAGGATGAACCTTTGAGAGATGTTTTGGGAACAATTGATATCAACAAGATAACATTCTGGTCACAAGCTAATAGAGCGGGATCCATGGATTTTAACAGAGAAGAAGGATTATAAATAGCAGGGTGCTTTCTATGGAACTTTGGGTTCGTCTGCCATACTGTCTTGAGAGGAGTATCGGATCGATCGACCAACAAGGCCCTGCTCCCCCCTGTGCTCAATCTAGCTGGCCATTAGATTGATACAGACTCTGAACTGGTAACTATGATATCATCTGGCAGAACTGTGTATGCATGATGTTCTGTGTGTGTGTGTGATTGAAAAGCAAATGAAACTGTTGTATTCTCAATAAATGCGGCGTACTACCTTTTCCCCCATAAAAGATCTTGTGTGCTTCGTTTAAGCATAACAAGTCCATCCCTGGGTCTGTCTGCCTTGAGCCCAAAGAGGAATTAACAGGCCCTAGTCCAGCAGCTTCTTTATGCTGGCTTGTTGGGCCCTGATTCGCTGCAGCAGAAGCAGCCACTCTAGCTTGCCTGAAGGACTTCTTTGCTCTTTTCCATGGGGACAGAGTGAGGCAAGGCCACAAGCCTCCAGTAGGGGGCTTCGAGCCTAGTGCACTCCTCACAGAGCCTCACAAAGGGAAGGATTTAATATAGCGCCTACATTTCTCTGATACTATTCTACAGAACAGGTATTTTTCTGAAGCAAATTTATTGACTTTAATTTACTGCACAGCCTTGCTGGAGGAGCTAGTGCCTAGAGCCTTCACAGATGCCTAGTCAATAGGGAATTGCATGGCTACATGTCATTTTACTTGTCTTTCAGCTAGCTCAGAGATGCAATGGCTAAATCTAGCACTCAGGGATAGCCTGGGGATATGTGACACTCCCTGAAGGACTTTGGGACCATAACCAATGAATGGATTTCATTGATCCATTCATGCATTTTGCTTCTATCTTTGGCTGATCTAATGCAAATATTCTTCATGCACTTAACTGTTCCTGTGAACATATGCAGGAGACTACAAATGGAAATTACTTTTATTGAAATATGAAGGGGGTTGCAGCATTTATTCTTTATTGCAATTGCTATTGAAAAGCTTGACTATATGCAGCATTTTGAATGTTGTAAGAACATAGAGTTCTATAATTTATGTGATACAGAAATGCTTGCTAAAAAAAGCAATAATTCAGCTAGACTGCATGGTGGAATCATTGACAAGCTGTGTGTGTAATGCTCTAGACTAAGGAAAATGAAAAGAAACAGCATTAACATTCAGTTAATCTGAGGCCGGTCATGTTAACTCTTTGATTGCAGGAATTTGGATTTTCTGTTTTCAAAGGCAATAGGCAGCCAGGATGGAAAATTTCAACTGGCCTTATTGGAACCTAGAACGAAACACCTTGATGCATTGCTTTGGAAGGTAATGCTCTTTTTTTTTTATAGTAATCATATATATAGTAGCCCAATGTCTGTGATTCTGTAACGCTGAAATGCTGGCTGTTCCCTCTGGGCGGCGCTGTTGCCTCCCGCAGTGGCACTCGGCTGACTTCTGCACCGCTCAGCCAGGCCGCCGCGTGGGAGCAGCGGGAGTGCTGCATGGGGAGTGCGGGGCCCAAATGGCCGCTTGCTCCCACGCGGTGGACCAGCTGAGTGGTGCAGAAGTCAGCCGAGCACCACGGCGGGAGGCAACAGCGCCGCCCAGAGGGAACAGCCAGGGGGCGGGGCCTGGACGAGCATGCGTCTCTGATGTCAGGAAAAGGCACCGGATTCAAAAGGAGGAAAGCAGAGCAGACACAGAGGACGCAGAGAAGACAGAGAGGAGAACGGAAGCGGCAGAGGACAGCGAGAGAGAGAGAGTGAAAGAGACGCAGCAGGAGGAGGAGAAGAGAAACACAAAGTGAGAGGCGGGAGGGGGAGAAGAGAAAGAGAGAGAGATGGAGAGAGAGGCAGGAGGCGGATGAAAGCTGAGAGAGAGAGAGAGGGCGAGGCAGTAGGAGAAGAAGAGAGAGAGAGGCTGAGCAGCGCAGAAGTCAGCCGAGCGCCATGGCGGGAGGCGAAGGGGGGCGGGGTGGTGACGTACACACACAGAGGGCGTGGCCTGGATGAGCGTGCATCCCTGACGGAGACAGAAGTGAGCGGAGAGAGAGTGAGAGGCAGGAGCGGGAGAAGAGAAAGAGAGAGACGGAGAGAGAGGCAGAAGGCGGAGGAAAGCTGAGAGAGAGAGGGAGAGGCAGTAGGAGGAGGAGAGAGAGAGAAAAAGACACGGAGTGAGAGACCCGAGGCTCAGGAGAGAAGACCAACGTGGAGGAGAGACCTGAAAATCCTGTCTTATGATGGGCTAATTGGCTAGTTATTAATAATAACCCATAACACTTTGGGTATCTGTTCAATCAGAAGAGGTCAACGCACTTTGGAAATATAAATGGATATAGGCAAATGAGAGGTACACAAAGTTTTGCCTCCCTAGTTAGTAACTGGGAGAAATGAGGCACCGAGGACTAACTTAGTCACTTCTCTATGTAGTCAGAGGCAGAACCAGTAAGTGAACACCTGTCACCTGGCTCTGAGTCCTGTGCCCTATTCTCCCAATTATTTCTTAATATGCAGCTTAATGTTACATTCAACTAAACTGGCCAGTATTTCTATTAAATTATGTAGTTTTATAGTTTTAAGGATATTTTGTTGATTCCATTTTATTTTGTAAAGGTTCGTACACTGGGCAATGGCTTTCTAGTTTTGCAGTTATAGGGCATTCTAATTTTAACTCAGAATGAAAAAACTCTACTTTCATGGCTTAGTCTCCCTTTCCCAACCCTGGACAAACTTTATCCTTACTGTAGAAAGTTCCAAGGTGCCCAAGGGGTGAAGTTGACAGTCACAGTTTTCACCCTGGAGCTTTAGTCCATCTTTTAGATATCTGGGGCCACGGATCACTTGGAAGGACCAAGTCCTTGAATTTGCCTCAGTATTCTATGGGAAGCCAATGTAGAGAGTGGGAGACAGGCGTGATGTGTTTATGATAGCTCATGTTGCTGAGGAGATGTGCTGCAGCATTATGTACTACTTGCAGTTTCTGATGTGTAGGGCATCATGCTGAGGTATATTGCTCTGCAGTAGTCTAGCAATAGAGATGAAAGTATGAAATGGCAACATCCTCTGCCCAAAGCTAAGTCAAAGCTTCTGCTAATTTTTTGACTATTACATATTTATACCAATTTGTAAGCCCAAGTAATCAAGTAGCAAGCCAGTTTTCATTCTAATGCTTGTTTGCATACACTTGCTTCTCTGAAATATTAGCCAATTGGGTTGAAATGACACATGGCTAATGTCTGAGGGTATGTCTACACTGCATTCCTCTTTCGAGAGAGGAATGCAAATGCAGACGAGAGAAATTGCAAATGAAGCGCGGATTTGAATTTCCTGCGCTTCATTTGCATAATTGCATCCGGGCACTTTTTCAAAATACCCTATTTCAAAAGAAACAGTCTAGACGGGGTTATTTTGAAAAAAAAAAAAACCCTTCTTTCAAAATAACCCTTACTCCTTAAAAAATGAGGTTTAAGGGTTATTTCGAAAGAAGGGTTTTTTTCAAAATAACCCCGTCTAGACTGAGTTTTTTCTTTCAACATAGGGTATTTTGAAAAAGCGCCCAGACGCCATTATGCAAATGAAGCGCAGGAAATTCAAATCCACGCTTCATTTGCAATTTCATTCGGTTGCATTTGCATACCTCTCTCGAAAGAGGAATGCAGTGTAGACATACCCTGAATGAACATGAGAGGCGGGGGTTGTTTGAAGTGTGGAGAGAAATGTGAGCAAAATCCCTTCAGGTATTTGGAATTGTAGAAACTTTTTTTTAACAGTGGAAAAAAACATAACACATGCACAGCCAAAATAGCTAATGGTTAAAATCTTGAAAGCTGACATCAAAGATATGTAAGGACTTTGGGGAGAAGGGGAAATTAAAAAATGACAAGTGCTTGACATATCACTTCTGAGCATGCTAAGTGGGCAGCAACTACATTTATTGCAGAGTTTAATTAAAGTCTACCCACGTTAAAAAAGGGACTGCTGGGACACTGTATGATGGGGATTATAAAGAGCTCATTGAAACTTACATACAAAAGAAAAACCCCTGCCTGAACATGAAGAACAGGAAAAATATGCAACTCTCCTAACTGTAGAGCCTGTCTCCACTGCTCACTTACATTTTACTTATCTACATTACTTATTCCCCATTCAGTTTTCATATTACAGTAAAAATAAATGAAAGGCCAGTCTCTAAGAAAAGGGAGGCCTAAATTTAGGCTCTTAAATAACTAGAATTAATTATCAAATGTGTTCCATACTTTGTGACTTCCACTAAATTTAATTCACCTGTTTTTCCCTAAGTTTCCATCTCAAACTTTTTTGCCAAAGCAGCTGTTACAATGCAACCAGATGAGCTGCTGCTTTCTTATTTTAGCCTTACAGAAATTTCTCCAGCCAGGCAACATCAGCAGCAAGGGTGTGTCTAGACTACCGGGTTTTTTCAAAGAAAGTGGCCTTTTTGCGAAAAAACTTTCTCTGCATCTAGACTGCTGCCAAGTTCTTTCAAAATTAAATCGAAAGAACACGGCGGTTTTTTCGACTGCGGTAAACTTCATTTTATGAGGAAGAACACCTTTTTCCAAAAAAAGGCATTCTTGAATGCAAACAGGGCTTTTTTGAAAGAAGTGGTTGCAGTCTAGACGCTCTCTTTCAAAAGAGGCTTGTAGTCTAGACATAGCCCAAGGGGGGAAATTCACCTCATGCATTCAAAAGTGTGGAATGAATGAGGCGGGTGGTCCAGAAAGAACGGTTACTTACCTCGTAACTGTGATTCTTCGAGATGTGTTGCTCATGTCCATTCCAATATAGGTGTGTGCATGCAGCGTGCACGTGCCATCAGAGACTTACCCCTCAGCAGTACCCTTAGGACCAGCAGGGAGTCCCCTGGAGTGGCACCGATATATCGGCCCATATATACCCCTGCTGGCCCCCTCACCCACTCAGTTCCTTCTTAGTGGCATATTCTGGATAAAGGGCAGTGGGCGGGGATTTGGAATGGACATGAGCAACACATCTTGAAGAATCACAGTTACGAGGTAAGTAACCGTTCTTTCTTCTTTGAGTGATTGCTCATGTGCATTCCAATATAGGTGACTCCAAAGCAGAACCTAACTAGGTGGAGGGCCGGATGTCGAAACCACGGAGGAGTTAAGGACCGCCCTACCTAGGGCAGCATCCTCTCTGGCCTGATGGGACAACGCATAATGGTTGGCAAACATGTGGACGGAGGACCATGTGGCAGCCCTACAGATGTCCAGGATGGGAACCTGCGCTGCGAAATCAGTGGAAGCTGCCACAGCTCTCGTGGAGTGTGCTCTAAGGGTTGGGGCTGAAATGCCTGCTAGAGAGTAGCACTCCCTGATACAGGCGGTTATCCATGAGGCAATCCGCTGAGTGGATACAGGTTGGCCTCTCATGTGTTCCGTGATAGCTACGAAAAGTTGTGGTGATTTTCGGAACGGTTTGGTCCTGTCTAAATAAAAGGCTAGCGCCCTATGGACAGCTAACGTGTAAAGCTTGCTCTTTCCCCGATGCATGCAGTTTCGGGTAAAAAACTGGTAGAAAAATATCCTGGGAAGTGTGGAATGCAGAAACGACCTTCGGCAAAAAAGCTGGGTGAGGGTGGAGCCAGACCTTGTCTTTAAAAAATACTGTGTAGGGGGGATCTGACGTCAACACCCTAAGCTCAGACACCCGCCTCGCAGATGTGATTGCCACTAGGACGGACACCTTATATGATAGGTGAAGGAGGGAGCACGTGGCTAGCAGTTCAAATGAGGGCCCCATAAGTTTGGATAGTACCAGGTTTAGGTACCACTGGGGAATGGGTTGCCAGATATGTGGATAGAGTCTGTCCATTCATTTTAGGAACCTGTTGACCATAGGGTTGGCAAATAGCGTTTTCCCCACTTCCCCTGGGTAGAAGGCTGAAATAGCCGCTAGGTGGACTTTAATAGAAGAGGAAGAGAGATGCTGGAGTCTAAGGTACAACAAGTAATCCAGGATCAAACGGACTGGTGCCCACCTTGGGTGTACCCCCTTCTGAGAAGCCTAACAGCCAAACTGCTTCCACTTAGTGAGGTATGTAGTTCTAGTGGAAGGATTTCTGCTACCCAGGACTTCTTGGACTCATTGAGAGTGCTGGAGCTCCTCTGCCGTTAACCATGGAGCTTCCATGCTGTCAAACGGAGGGACTGTAGGTCTGGGTGGTGAAGCCTGCCCGAGTCCTGGGATATCAGGTCCTGGACTAGTGGGAGGGTTACGGGCCTCTCATATGAGAGGCTGAGGATGGTCGAAAACCAATGCTGTCTGGTCCATGCTGGAGTGATTAGAATTAATGATGCCCTGAACTCCCGCACTTTCAACAGGACCTTGAGAACTAGTGGGAAGGGTGGGAAGGCGTACAGTGGGCCTTGTGGCCAGTGGAGGAGGAGAGAGTCCCCTAGGACCCCCTGACCCTGTCCCATGAGGGAGCAGTAGTGGGGGCACTTCGTGTTCTGCCCTGTGGCAAACAGATCCAGATGGGGAAACCCCTACACGCGGAAGATGGATTGGGCAACGTCCCAACGCAGGGACCACTCGTGGCTCACAAACGATCTGCTCAATCTGTCTGCTAGGATGTTCTGTGAGCCCGGGAGATATGAGGCCATCAGGTGGATATCTGCCCCGATACAGTGTTCCCATAGGCTGATCGCCTCTGAGCACGGGTGAGGTGAACAAGCCTGCCCTGCTTGTTTATATAGGCCACTGCTGTCGTGTTGTCTGACAGGATGAGGACAGTCTTGCCCCTCAGGTGGGGAAGGAAAACTGCACTAGCCAGCCAGATGGCCCTGAGTTCCCTGACGTTGATATGCAGGGAGGTTTCGCAGGGGGACCACGTACCTTGAGTGTGCAGCTCTCCCAGGTGGGCTCCCTAACCCATGTCCGATGCATCTGTGACCAGTCAGATGGACGGGCCTGGCCAGGAGAATGGGACCCCTGTGCAGACTTCCACTTGATGGGTCCACCACTCCAGCGCAAGGAGGATGGGGACAGTTAATACTCTGTTCCAGGAGTGGACGGCCGGGTTGTGGACTCGCGATAGCCACATCTGAAGCGGGCACATGCACAGTCTGGCGTGTTGCACTACATAAGTGCAGGCGGCCATGAGGCCCAATAGCCCAGGCGGTGGTCACTGGAAAGTTTTGGAGTGACCTGACCACCAACTGTAGCATAAGAAAGCAGGAGCTGGGTAGAGAGGCTCTCTGAGACCGGGAATCCAGGGTCTTACCCACGAATTCTATTGTCTGGGTAGGAGTTAAGGTGGATTTGCCCAGGTTTAAAAGAAGACCTAGTTCTTGAAAAAGTTCGTGGACTATGGCGGTGTGGTCTCTCACCTGGGTTTCTGATTCCCCTCAGAGGAGCTAATTGTCCAAATAAGGGAACACTTGGACTTCCCTTTTTCTGAGCTCGGTGGCCACCACCGCCATACATTTGGTGAAGACCCGGGGGGCCGTAGAAATACTAAAGGCGAGGGCCGTGAATTGGTAGTGGTCCTGGCCCACAGTGAATCGCAGGAACCTTCGGTGGAAGGGGGCGACTGAAACATGAAAATAAGCTTCTTTTAAGTTGAGTGCAGCGTACCAGTCTCCGGGGCTAGGGAAGGAATGATGGATGCCAGAGTCACCATTTTGAATTTTGTCTTGACAATGAAGAGGTTTAGAGCTCTGAGGTCCAGGATTGGGCAAAGGCCCCCTTTTGCTTTTGGAACCAGAAAATAGCGGGAATAGAAAATTGAGGGGAACTCATTCTACCGCCCCCCAGGTGAGAAGGTGGCGAACCTCCTCCTGTAACAGAGGCTAGTGAGAGGGGTCCCTGAAAAGGGATGGGGTAGGAGGTTATTACATAACCCGTTTCCACTATCCCCAGAACCCATTGTTCCGAAGTGACAGACCGCCAGGCCTGGAGGAAATGGGATAAATGGTCCCGGAAGGGTAATGGGGAGACTGGTAAGAAGTCCTTGGAGGTCCCGTCAAAAGCCCTGTCGGGATCCAGGGGGCTTATTGGGGGACCCTTGGTTAGAATCCGGAACTGGGCGAGGGCAGCGCCTATTGTTCCTGCCATTATTACCCCTGCCCCTATGACAGGTAAAATTGGGGTGTAGGCCCTGTGGAGGCATTCTAGGGGTGTTCCTATTCGTATATGAATGCCTCTGGGTGGCAAGTGTGTGAAGGCCCAAGGACTTTAATGTGGCTCTGGTGTCCTTTAGGCCATGGAGCTGCTGGTCAGTTTGCTCGGAGAAGAGTGACGTGCCTTCAAAAGGGAGGTCCTGCAAGGTGTTTTGGACTTCCAGCGGCACTCCGGAGCCCTGGAGCCATGAGCTGCGACACAGGACCACTCCAGTGGCCATGACTCGAGAAGCCGCATCAGCCACATCGAGTGCTGCTTATAGAACCGTTCGAGAAATGACTCTCCCCTCCTCCTGAAGGGCCTTATACTCCGCATGGGAGTCTCTGGGGAGCAAGTCTGTAAACTTGCCCATTGATGCCCAGGTGTTGTAGGCGTATCTGGACAGAAAAACTTGTTGGTTGGCAATTTGGTATTGGATGCCCCCGGATGCATAGACTTTTCTGCCCAGTAAGTTGGTCTTTTTAGCCTCCCTGTTCTTAGGGGTGGCCGTGGGCTGTCCCTGCCTCTCCCTCTGGTTGACTGCCTGACCTACTAAAGAACCTGGGGGGAGGGTGGGAGAAGAGATGTTCATTACCCTCTTGAAGGACGAAATACCTCCGTTCCACATGCTTATCGGTGGGCGGGATGGACGCCGGGGTTTGCCACAAGGCTGCTGAGATTTTGACTACCATCTTGTTGATCAGCAACGCCACTCTGGAAGGAGTGTCTGCATGCAAGATGTCGACGGTTGGGTCCGAGTCTCCAGAGACCTCGTCTGCCTGGACTCTGAGACTTTGGGCCAGGCGGCGGAGGAGGTCTTGGTGGGCCCTGGCATTCATGGAGGGCATGGAGGGTGCAGAGTCAGCCAGAGCCTCATCCGGAGATGAGGACAATGACCCCTTTGCCATATCGCCCACGGAGGCATCTGTATGGCCTGGATCATCTGAAGTGGCCATGGAGGGAGGGAGGAGAGGTTGGCTTACCGGAGCTGCGATCTCCCCTGGGCCCGGGGACGACTGGCCCGGAGGTAGCGAGTGGGCCAACGTGGGGGACCGGACCAAAGGAGTCGCCTATGGAGGGACTCCTGGACCTGACATGACAGAAGCCGGTCTAGGAGGGTTCACACCCTGGCCCTGATGGTAGGCCCAGGGGGTCCAAAAAGGCCACTGTCCAAGTGGCTGGGGCAGCCACATCTACTGGACCACTGGTATGGGGATCAGCTGAGCCCACTGTTGTTGGTATCGATGTGGAGAAGTACGATGCCGGGAGCAGGAACAGTGTCGTGAACAGGACCGAGAGCCTTGTGAAGACCATGCAAAGTCCACGTCAGAGGAGTACTCCGAGGTGGACCATGGCAGTGCCGATGCCGATGTAGATTGTCCTGTGGCATGCCGAGACATGGCTTCCGGCTTGCCACAGTGCTGGGGTAGAGGAGGAGGCACGGCCAAGATGGGGTCCCTGACGGTAGGTGTCGCAGTCCTGGGGGCCGGTAGTGGTGCCAGGCGGGTAATTCACGTCGCGTCCGGTGCTGGATCCGTTGCCGGTGCCAACGGCACTAGTGTGACAGTAGCTGGTGCTGGGGGAGGTGCTGCGTGTGCCACATGGCTCTGCCACACCTCGTGCACCGTTTTGCCAGGCACCCTGCGGGGGAGAGGTACTGGGCATCCCTGTGCCATCTAGAGGGTGCCGGAGTGGAGGGAGAAGGGTCTATAAGGACCCTTGCTGCCTCCAAAGCCTCCGGGGTGGATGGGTCTGGGAGATCCTCTGAAGGACTTACATCCCTCTGGTGGGAGGAGTAGTCACCTGACCTAGAAGGCCCGGGCTCTGGACTGGCTGGCACCGCATGCCCCATTGTAGAGCACATGGAGGGCGCATGCCTGGGCGGGGACCGACCCCTATTAGACCTCCTCTTCCATATTGGTACCGGCAACTGGGAGCAACGTCTGGCCCTGTGCAGTACCGGGGAGGCACGGTGCGCGGAGCTGTCATGCACCGAGGCCGGTGCGCTATTGGAGCTCAGTGCCGAGTCCGCTGCCAGTGCCGAAGCTGGTGCCGGCCGGAGTGCCACCTCCATCAGGAGCACCTTGAGCCATGACTCGTGCTCTTGTTTGGTCTCGTTACAAATCTTGCACACGTCTGTAATGTGCGATTCTCCCAGGCACTTCAAACACGATGAGTGGGGGTCACCACACGGCATAGACTTGTTGCACTTCTTTCAGGGTTTAAAGCCTTGAGGGCTGGGCATGCCCTGCTGCTGGCGCACGGTGTGCCACGGCAGGGGAAAAAGAAAACTACAAATGAAAGTCTTTAACTAAATTAACAGGTACTTAACAGAAGATTGCTAACAAAGAAGAAGAACAGTGAAGAGAACGACTCGAAGCCGAGCTGAGGGTTGTTCCAATGACCGTCACGGCGGTAAGAAGGAACTGAGTGGGTGAGGGGGCCAGCAGAGGTATATATGGGCCGATATATCGGCGCCACTCCAGAGGGCTCCCTGCTGGCCCTAAGGGTACTACTGAGGGAAAAGTCTCCGATGGCGCGTGCATGCTGCACACACTCACCTAAACTGGAGTGCACATGATCAATCACTCGAAGAAGAAGAATCAAGGCTGCCTTACCAACACTCTTTTAAACTTGGGGCCTGACAGCTGTCACACCTCCAATGAATGCAGTTATGACAGTACAACACATGGAGATGAGCAGTATCTCAAGTAGGCAAGTCTCAAAACATTTAGAGTTTTATACTGAATGTTACACAAAATACCTGAAACTCCATCCAAAAATGCATGGGCACTCAGAGCAATGCACAGGACATAGGGTAAGAATACAGCTCTGGCCTGCAAAGGATACCCTGGGTTTCTCTAGCTTAAAGTGTTGCAGAAGTTGTGAATGTAAGTAAACTTCCTAGGGCTTTGTTACATGGTGCATTTTGTCCCTTTTGTCCTACCTTATTTTTTCTGTTCTGAGCTGAACAACAGAGCAGGGGCAAATGATCAAAAACAGTTTGGGTAGTAGATGAGACTAGGACGTTGTGTTTAAATTCCTGAAAGAAAGGAAGCAAGAAAAGAGCTGCATCTCACAGCAATGTAATAGCAAGGAATCCTCTCACTTAAGGCTTTTGTTTGAAGTCTGAATGTTTGAAGAATATTTATGTTTCTTACCTTGAGGTTACCGATGTCTGTATTTTAATTGAAGACAGGAAACAATCAGTCTGGCCCAGCTGTGGAATAAACAACCTCAGAAATGCAATTAGAAAAAGTGTTCTTGTTACCTTATTCACCCCAGCCCTGGGTTATGCTACAACAGTATTTTCTCTCTTCTTGGTCTGAACCCATAAAGAGTGAAATATATAACGTTCCTTGTTTGACACCTTCACAGAGCAAAACAAATCATTTTCCTCAATGCAAGCATAATTCTAAAGGATACTTAATGAAACTAGTGTTCTTTTGCCTTGGACTAGTTCAGCATTAAATATTTTCTGCATATTTTGTCACCAAAAAAGAAAGGAAATTGTGTGTGTAATTTACTGATCAATAAATTCCTGTCTGTGAAGCTGAATATTTTGCTACACACACACCCAGTCATCAGCCCCATGCAACTTCCCAGTGTGACAATGACTAGAAGCAGAAAAAAAAAAAAAAAAAAAAAGATGATACAGTACCTGGAGCATAATCGTGGCAGGAGCGATTACAGGGATTTGGGGGTTTAAACAAATATTTACCAGTAAGTCCTTAGCTTAATTTTGTCAGGCTTTTACAGTTAAAGCCCAAGAGAAGCACTACTTACAGTTTCTTATACAAAGCTGTGCAAAACATTCTGAGAAAAACTCAAAAAGAAGCACACTTCAACCAATCCAAGTTTTGTTACAGACCTGGAAGTGGGCCTGAGTTTCTGTAGGTGTCTGAATCTGGCCTAGGTTTTGGACAAACATATTTTTAGGCAATTCCTCTTTCCCATGAAGTCCAGTGAATAACATTTTCCCCTGATTACCTAGTTGAATCTAAGTTAAACCAATTGGAAATGAACTTACATAAACCAAGAGTAAAGAGGAAAAAAATGGAACCTTCCCTGCAGATAGCCCCCTTTTTTACTCCCGTCTTCCTATCTCTCTCTCTGTCTAATCTGTCTGTCATCAGCTTGCTGAAGCATGTTGTTACCCCAGAGTCTCAGTAACAAGCAGAATCTTTGGAGTTAATTTAGAATTTAGGATAAGGGATCTGATTGATGATATTAAATGTTCTGGTTACCAGAAGGGAGGCCCCTGACACTGTATCTGATCACCAGTGATTTCTCCCCAAAAGAAACACACTTGGAGTCCAGATTAAAGTTCACTAATATATTGTAAGAATTTAAATTGACAAGTGCATAAATAAGAACAAGAACAACCACCAACAAATCCAACCCCCAGCCCAAAACAGAAGACAGACAGAAAGATCCCGAATACAGGTAAGGTATTTATACGTTACAAAAGTTTCTGTGTCGCCGATGGTGGTACTGGTGCTTGCGACCTTCTACCTTTGGGCTCAGGTTAGCCCTCAGGGAGGAACCGCAAGTGATCCCTCGCAGATGGATCAATTGCCCTCGGTGGAATCCTAGGCTGTTGCCACAGGAGCCAAGGCTGATGATGAATGGTGGTACAGTTCTGGTACGATTCTTGTTGGGCCTTCACCACAACGGAGTGTTTCAGGGACGATGACAATGTTATGGTCTGAGGTGGGTAGAGATCAAATACCTCTGCTTGGTGTATCCCTGATCACCAGTGCTGAGCCTTCACCGTGGTATAGGAACCCACTGCAGTTGTGAATGATCCCTATGCCTTTTCCCTCTGTGGTGCTGTCAGGCTGGAATGCTACTCGTGAAGGATAACCGTCACTGGATCCTGATCCTTCGATACAGGGAAGTGGGCCCTCAATGGCGTAGACGCGCCCTCTCTGACAAACGCTGTCCTCACAGACACAGACAGAACACTGACCACACCCTCCCTTGGGGTGCAGTGCTTTTGTAGAACCTTTGGTGGGAAAACTTGTGTAGGGTGGTGTGCACAATTTCGGGCTGGGTGCTAAGGATCTGCATGTCGTGGGCACAGTTCTAGTGTGCCATGTGCAATTATAGTAACAAGTGCAAACATTTAAGGCTGGCAAAGTCCAAAGTTCAACTGTCCACAAACTCCATTTTGTTTTCCAGTCACTGATGACAATTGCCATTTTAAAGTGTACACCTTACCCAAATTCTGTACACAACAATTGCACTATAAGCATTATGAACAGATCAACATTATAACGTTAGAGTCCCTCTAACAATGTCACCCAACCAAATATTTTAAATGTTGATTTACAGAAAATGGAATATTCAAGGCTGGAGTGAGAATGTTGTAGACCAGTTCCAAATCCAAATTCATCAGTAACGATAAACAATCCTCTCCCCCTGGGCAATGTTCCCTCTAATTTTTTCCATCCATGTGCGGAATAATATATTTGCACTGAGGCATGTGCAGCACCACATGCTGCCAGCTGTAGGTGCTCTGCACCTGCCTCTCTCCTCGGTGGCCACCCAAGCACTCAGCTTATAGGGAACATTGCCCCACAGTGTTATGCTGCCAGAAGAGTGGGTAGGAGACATCAATAAAGGAATGAGAGAAATAGCACATAAAGACTAGGGATGGGAACAATTAACTAGTTACCTGGTAAGCATCACCCTTACTGGGTGATGCTTACCGGTAACCAATTCCCCAGCACCTGGGAGTAGGCCCCCACCTGTGGTGCTTCATGGGCAGGGGGACTGCTCCAGCCCGTCTGGGACCACCATGCTTTGGGCTGGGGCTGGCAGCTGGCACCTGCAGGACTGGGAGCCACCAGCCCTGTGGACTGGGGGTTGCTCCAGCCGGGTTGGGCCCACTATTCTGTGGGCAGGTAATGCTTAATCGGTTTACTGATTAAACAGGATTTTCCATCCCTAATACAGGCATAGCATACATTTCACATGGGCTATCTTGATTACCTTTCAAGTAACTTTTTTCTTAAGATGAGGCATTTCTGAAGAGACAATGGGTATAACTTCTGACTCCATTTGAAAAAGAGACTGTTCCCAATTATTTTGGTTGCATCTATGACCCGTCATTGGAGGTCTAAAGTTACCTTTAATAATTGCTGATGAATGTATGTTCGGTTGCTTGTTTTGTTTTTTTCCTGTTAGGCTCTTTTGTGACCAGTTATTTTATAAGATTGTGGTGCTGAAGAATTTATAGGAAGCTGAGCCCCCTTTTCCTTTTGTAGATGACAGATATCAGTTCAAGAATGTTGGCATGTGGCTGAGACACTGACATCTTCCTCAAATGCAACCTTGTGCCTCTTTTATTTTTTATATTTTTGGGTGTTAAGGACACATAGTGCACATGGTATGAAATATGAAATTTTTTGGAATTGATGGCTTAAATGTGACTCTTTCAAATTGATAGCCTCCACTCCAGTTTGACTGGACCATCATATAGTTGGTATCTAAGGATCCATCTGGTCTGATTTGCCCAATGGCATGGGAGAGAGGTGCTGAAAATGGAGTAAGCAAGAAGAAGTAGCAATAAAAAAATTGCAGTAAAGGAAGAAGGCCTGTGTGCCTTGCTAGTCAACAAGACATAAAAGAGAAGCCAGAGTTCAATCCCTTAGGCAGTCACAACATCAACAACAGACCATGCCAATTTGACCAATCTCCTTGCACCTGGAAAAGCCTGCATGAAGTAGGTCTCCAATGTCATCATCCGGTTCCTTGACTGCTACTCTTCAACGTACTCCATGTGACCCCAAAGATTGTGGTGCTGAAGAGTTTAATCCTGTGTTAGCTTGAGTATTTTGTGTTTCCTTTTTCTAATTTTGGCATTTGTTTTTATTAGCTAGAAGACATCCCAGACCTTAATCGTTTTTGGGCAGGGGTTGGCATTCTTTGGCTCTCGGCTCATCAGGGTAATCTGCTAGCAGGCCATAAGACATTTGTTTGGTCTCCCGTAGCTCCCAGTGGCCACGGGGTTCACTGTTCCTGGCCAAAGGGAGCTGCAGGAAATGGCAGCTGCCTGCATCACTTTCCACAGCTCCTGTTGGCCAGGAATGGCGAACTGAAGCCACTGGGAGATGCAGGGCAAGGCCTTTGGATGGTCAACATCAGCAAAATGTCTTGTGGTCCACCAGCAGATTATCCTGATGGGCAAGAGCTAAAGATTGCTGACCCCTTTTTTAGGGTATGAAAGTGTGATAGTGTGCATGCATGTGTGTACAAGCACCTGTAAAGTTTGCGTATGGAAGGTATTGGAAAGAGAATCCCGTATAAAGTCTTGAGGACGTGTCCTAAGGAGCCTTTTAAAACTATCAGCAACAAAATATAGAGGTAAATTGTTAAGTGAAGATTCCGTTGGTTAAAGCATCTTAGTAATGTCTGTATCCGTGTCTGGGGAGAAGATAAGGTTAGCCATCACACGTAATCAGGGGTGCTGGAATAATTTGTTAAATGGGGATGCTGAGAGTCATTGAACCAAACTATTAGCTCTGTATATAGTGGAATCCACTTCAAGCCAGAGGTGCAGCTGTTCCCCCAACAACCTTAGTTTAGGTACCTCTATATGTGATTATAAAATCCAAGGGGGAAGCTTTAATCAGAAAGCTTTGAATTTGTAATTTAAGACATAAAAACAGTAATTGGATTGCAATATTAATATATACAATCAGATAAGTTGTGATTGCACACCTCTGGGAAAGTTCTTTAGTTGGAGTCTGTAACCAAACTGACAGCCATCTCCTTGGTTCCTTTCTAGAATTTGTAAGGATTGATTATCTGCTGCATTAATCTGATTGTTTGACTAAATTGGTCCTAACTGAAATCCAATATGATTGTTTACTTGTTCACTTAAACTTAATATGATTTTGATTTGATGGCTTTCTTGCTTATTTTGGCAGTCTTTATTTCATTTAGTTACAATGTTGTCTTTATATATTTTATTAAAATTATTAAAAATAAAATTAAGAGGATACTGAGTCATATTTTTAAAATCAGCAATATGGGCCAGAAACTTTGAAAATCTAGGGGAACATCAGCCAGTCCACCTAGGAATGTATTAAATTCCCTTCTCTATAAACCCGGTTCTCAAAAGGTTAATTTCCCCATTTTTCAGGGGATTCCCCTCTAATATGGCCATTTAAAAAGAAAATCAGCTGGACGTTATATATAATATTTCCTTAATATATCTATGAGTCAGTCAACAAAGCATCTACCTCAATACTGGAATTTCAGGAGCAAGGTGTGTTCTCTTTCAGTTCTGCTGTCATGGATGGCAGTTACATGGACTAGACAGAGAAAGTTGCTGCATCGTGGAAGGGACAGAATGTCTGTGGGTGATGGTTCTTTGAATATTGAAAGAACATGTTTACTTTTTCTTAGAGAATTTACATTAGCTGTCAAACCCAGGAAGTTCACAGAACTTCTCTAAATGGGGAATGCAAAAAGGCACGTGCATGCGCTCGTGCACACACTTTCTTTCTTTTCCCAGGGTGGTGGGGGTGCTGAGAAGAGAAATGGTTATACAACCCTTGTAAAAGTGAGTGATTCAAAGGAGATTACAGAAGAATTAAATTCTGGAATTAGTGAGTGATTTAAAATAAAGCTGGTTCCCTAGGATTCGTGTGCCTAGGGTTCTCTGTTGGAAAACTCTCTATTGACTATCAATTCTTCAGGGTTAAGGTCTATATTTGTAATATGTACTTTGAGAGTTAATCACAGCAGGGCCCTGATCCTTGACAGGAGTCTCTAGTTGCTTTCATAATAGAGAAAAATAAACTCCGTGTATGTTTGTGGGTGAATAGCTTGGGGCAGTGAGTCATTGTAGATAATGAGATGGTGGAGTTAAGGCAGGTTAAAGGTCTTGGACTCGTATAAATTGGTTAAAGGTCTCAGACTATATATAAATTGTGAGCAGTAAATGAAGATTTTGAAAGAGTTAGGAAAGGGAGAGAATAAAGTGTCTTCATGACAGGTGCCAGCAAGTTACTAGGCTGTGTTGAAGAAATAAAAAAACAAAGGATATAGAATGGGATTGAAGAAACCAAGACAATCCGGCTTGAAAGTTGTCTGGATTTCACTGCAAGCAGTTTTGCATTTTGAAGACATGGGAAGGAATAGCAGGAGGGATAAAGAAGCAGTGAAAGCTTTTTTCTAGAGTGTGTTTAGAAATGAGTAGCAAAGAACGAGGTCATGTGTCTTTCAAATCATACCCCTATCATTGTAGTATCTAGGTATTACTGATTTACTGAGGGGGAATTAAAAGAGCTAAATGAGTATAATCTGGTCACACAATGAATACTGAGACATGATAATACGATAACAGTCTGCAAACATCTGAAAGTTGTAAATACCAAAGATGAAGAGGAATTATTTAAGTAGCTACATGTAGGTATGATTAATGGAATAAGAAAGGTAAAATATAACTTGGCTATCTTCACAATGAGATCAAGTAGAGGGTGTAATAATCTTCCAATGGTGAATGCCTCATTGCTTGGGATATTTAAAACTAGACTGGAAAATACATTAACAAATGTACAAGTGAAAAATCCTACATCGCAGGGACTTAAATACTTAAATAGAGTTAGTGTCTATATAACCACACGCAAGACACAATATTTTGCTTCTCTCTTTTATTGCAACTCATCGCAAGGTCAAACCTTTCACGGAAAAATAGAAACTTACAAACTGTGTGAATTGTCTCGTTGCACTCATAAAAAGACATTAAAGAGAAATGACTAAAGTTCTACACTAGATCTGCAATATCATTCACTGACTTTATTCTTAAAATATTGTTGCCATTTTGGAGTAGATAAAAAGCCCAGCTTAATACATGTTCACATGTATTTATCACATTCCAAGCAAAACTCTACTTTATAATTTTTCCAGATAAATGTTTTCAGCCTCATTTTGAAATGTCTAATAAGAAAATATTTAACAACTGTCACTGGAATTACTTTTTCCCATTGTTTTCAAAAATTAATGCTGTGAGACTGGAATACAGTTTTGGCAGAATTGCATGGACATATTAAAAGTGTTCTCCGGGTTATGTTGTATCAGTTCATCTGGATTAGCAAAACACTTTGACAATAATGGCAACTCATCATCCAAAACGTGAGCAGTTGATATTTTGGATTAAAACAGCATAACCTTTAAAGAGCAAATATGCAGTGCTATATACCTCAAAGAATCATCCTTTAACCAAATTGCAACATTCTAAAGGTTAATGCAACTTCAAACTGAAGTTGCAATGTTCGCTTGTCAACACTTGTCAAATTTAACTCTTGTGACACATATAGAAAATTAAATTTTTATGTATTCACTAAAGCTATTTTCTGCATGTATTGCCTTATAAATCAGTTTTGGATTAAAAAACAGGTATACAATTGCCAGCCAAAGTAATCATCTGTAGTTGGAGGAAAAATATGAAAAGCATAGGAGTAAAATGCTTAAAATATATAATTTAGAGGATGCCAGAAGAATTTTTCCTCCAGAGCAATTATTCTCTTCTAGAGTAAGGCCTTGATTCTGCAAAGTGATGCATGTTGTTGTACCCTTGCACCCACATGGAGTACCACTGAGATCAGCTATGGCACAGCCTTGGCTTGTAAGGAGAGGGCCCACATTAGCAACCACACACTACAATGGGGAAAATCAGTATTGTGACTTTTATGTATTAGATTTTCCTTTTTTTTTTTTTTGGAAATTTCAGAATTTGGTAACATGACAGCACCATGAAAGGAAACAGGTTCATTCAGAAAGTTTAATTTAAAAAAATGAAATAATATCACTGTTTTATATAAACATGGCCTTATATCTTATTTCCCTTATAGCTGGTGTCTTCTATGCAGCATTTGACCTCATTAGTTACTTATGGTAAAATAAAGCGCTGTTAGCTCACCTATTACAAAAATGGCAAGGTGCAAAAACTGAGAAATCTATACATCTCCTACATGACTAAGGAAAAATCACTTCTGCTGTTCTACAACATAAAACAAGTAAGATTGTCTACTTAAATAACCAATCAATAGTTACCATCATTTATTAAGGTTTCCATTCAAAAATGAATTTCAAAATAATGATTTTTTGTAATTAGCAACATGTTTAGAAGAAAATCACAACTTTTTGTGGATTCTTATATTACCGTGCATCCTAAAACATATGGGTGGTGTCAGTATAGGTAATCATATGGATTAAGATTAGCTCCCAGTTTCAGCAGAGACCCATGCTGATCAGTTACACTGATACTAGCACTGAGTTACCACTTAAAAACTAAAGGAAACACGCATGACTGAGCAAAGGAACAGAACAAAAGAAAACAGGCTTAATATCAAATATAACTCAAGCCATCCACAGAACTAGTAGGAATCCACTTCAGGAAATCAGCCAAAGGATTTTACATTGCGTTTATGCATACAAAAAGATACAATGCATTTCTAAAGATTTGTTTTCAACATTCGTACATAGTTTTACAGTACATCAAAGTCAGTGTATAGTTAACTCCATTTTACTGTAACTAGTGTAAACTCACAATTATATTGCATCATGAAAGGTTATGAGCCCTCTTCTATGTCTTTGGGGATTTGCAGATTTTTAGGACAACAATTAATATTCAGAACAGTTACATGAGTCTAGCTACAATTAGAGAGTCCAGTTTCTGTTCCAAAATTTCCAGGAGGGACACAAGACCCCTTTAAAAACATTAATTTTAAAACTTAAAAATAAAATAAAACCTATTTAGAATGGACTCTTAAACATATATTTCACAGAAAGCAAAATGAGATTTAAAAACATAAAAGGTTTAAAATATTCCTGCCACACAGTAGAGCCACAATCTGCTGTCCCCATTAGACCTGCTGAATGCATCAGTTGAACTGTAATATCATATAGGATGTTAGGAGGCAGTAGACATACTGGGTGTCCAGCCCATTTGATAAGCCCGTTCCAAGGTCCTCTTGCAATCTTGCAGTACAGTACTGAAGGTTATGTGTGGATATTGCTGCACTAGCTGTTCCACTGTTGCTTCATTCACCTATAAGCAAAGAAAAGACACTAACTCACACAAAGCAAATAAAACATGCAACCTAATATGGACGACAAGAAACATATCGATGTTTGGATTCCTGAATAGGAAGCTACATAACTCATCCTGCAAGTCTTCTTTATGTGGGAAGGGCTTTCAGCACTGGATCCTAGGTTTATAATTTGAATTTCATGAATATAATTAAGTATTGTTTTTTATTACAAAATTAAAAAAAAAAGCATGGCTTTGTCATGGCAAAAAAATGCAAGCCATACATTAATACCATTGTTGGTAGTGGAAAAGCATAAGGAAAGTCAAACACAAATCCTCTCTTTTCAAATAAAACAAATCAAAACCTTCTAAGATCCCATGTGCCACTAGCTTGGACACTCAGGGGAGGCAAAATAGTAAAGAAGCAAAGACTCGTTCTTGAGTACCCTGGCTAGAGTGACAAACACCTTCATTAACAGTCTTTTCACAGACAAGTATCCATTCAAACTCTACCAGAAAGACAGAAAGCTTACCAAGTGCAAGATTTTCCTGGTGACAGAAAAATGAAAAATGAGCAATAAGTGTTCAGAAGAGAAATAAAAACAACTTTGGGCATGATTCTGGTACCCTTACAAGTAGTAACTCCTCAACTATCTCTATTAAAATGGATAACATCATAGGGAGGGAATGTGAATAGGAGTAAGGGAATCTGTTAATGAAGAGCATAAAAATCATCTGATTACATAAGGAGCAAACCATTTTTATTGAACACGAACATCATCTTGTAATACGGGTCAGCACTTCCAAAGGTTAAAGAGTCCTCCAAAATATAAGCCCTCACAGCTCTACATATATCTCTGGTGGCAGCTTCTGTTTTTTGCCTTTCAGTGTGAAGGTAACACAGAACTAAGGTCCATGGTGAGGCAGGCTGAAATGGTATGAATCAATAATTAAAATGTACAAGACTGGCAGGTCAGGGATGTCCCCGCTAGACCTTAACCATCAAAGATACCACCTTTATTCTTGATTAGACAAGGCAATCAGACAGGCCTAATTAAACCTAACACCTTTACAATTGCAGTGCTGTGAGGGGATTAATTTGTCAATTATTTTTAAGCTGATTGCAGTTCATATCACAGAAGTAGACAGCTTCCTTCATCCTTTAGATAAATAAAAGATTAACCTAAGAACCACAACTTTTAGGTAGCTTTCTCTGAAATCTTTATTGAACACTTCGGCATTTTTAAATGCATCAATATTTCATTTAAATATGGAGCAGCCTACACTGGCAGGATATACCAGTTATACAATTTCCCACTTTTCTTTTCTAGTGTCCAACACTCTAGGCAAAAATGATGTTTGTTATCATCACTGAAATCGTTCTCGGAATATTTAAAGCATAATGACTACAGCATCTAATCATATTCCCCCCCCCCTCCAAATCCAAAGAACTCTACCGGGGACGGTAGAGACCGAACAGGGATTGCACTCTCTGTCAAGGATAAATGAAGAGTTTCATCTCCAGTTTTTCTGCTTTGATAATAGAAACACTCAATCTTCATTGGAAGATTCATCTATCGGAGGCTGACTTGGATAGAAAAGTGGTTTAACTTCTCTTCCATGAACACAGAGAAAATGCAAGCCCTGTACTCTTTTGGTAAACTATCATGTTAAAGTAATACCTGTGGGTGCTGAAAAACAAGAAGCATCTTTTAATAAATCCCAATTAAATTAAAGGTAGCACAAGACCTCCAAAATATTCAATGCTCACAGGTGAATACAAACTTTTAAACTAATAGCAACATTCAGCAGAAATGCTTCTTGGAAGTAGAGCCCATATAAGTGTGTTTGTTAAGATTTTGTTCTTTTTAGAACAGTCAACAGAGCCTTTTACTTCCGCTAATACCTTTCAGATTTTCTGCAGAGCGCCAAGATAAAGTTTCAGAATCAATCATGTTATCATCTCTCACCTCCCTCTCTGGAATACTAAACCCACATTACTAGATTAAAACCCCCGAATTATATTATAGTTAATAGCCGGAATGAAGAAGATCAGAAAGGCAAGTCAGCCATTTTGATGTTCCTAGATGGGAACCAAGGAAGCAGAGTTTACATTCATTCATTTAACTATCTTTAAAATGTGTGGATCACTCACAAGGTAGTTGGGGTTTCTTACTAGATGTCATTGTTAAGGTTTAAATGGCAATGCATATAATAGTGCAAATAGATTTCCATGTGATAGAAAACAGACACATTCAAATTAGACAGTTGGAATATGTAACCACAAACTGGAGGGGTATCCATCTTTTTAGGTCTTCCTATCAATGCTTTTCTGGAAAACATGCTTTGTCAAAAACAAATTATTGGGCTAATTACAGGCATAACTTGGTGAAAGATAATGTTTATGATACACAGATCAGATTAGATGATGTAATTGTTTCTTCTGGCATTAAAAATCAATGAATCTATAAAAAAACACTTAGCTCTTAAGCCACTAATGACATATGTATCTTTATAGGCAGTTATGTTTGCTGGCTTTTTTTGTGCCACAATATAGGAATCTACTCCACAGTTGAGAGAGTTTGTGAGCAAGTGTGCGAGTCTGTCTGTCCATCTGTTTGTTCAAGAATTCTTCCTAAATGGTAAGAGCTAGGGCCACCACATTTAGTATGCAGCTTCCTCTTATCATAACTTAAAGCAAGGTCAGGGTTTGATTGTGTGTGTGTGTGTAGCTTCACCACACCCCCAATTCATATGGGGACGCATAAAACCATACAAAAAAGAGACACAATCACCAGGAAAGTGAGAGGGGCTGGCTGGGGTGTGCTCCACCTCTTTTGGGACTGCCCCAGCCCTGAGCCTCCCACCCCAGGTACCCTTTAGGGAGAGCGGGGATTTGTATGGGAACATTGCTGGCTGTTCCTCTTTGTCAGGGAGCAAGGGTAAAGTGCACAGTTTGCTCCATGCCTCACTCTGTCTGGAGAGCGCAGGGGGCAGACGAACCTAGACTAGGGAACATACACCCTTCCCGTGGCTGTGCCCACGAGAGCTGCAGTCGCTGTGGAGCGATGCTTCTTATCTGGCCCCAAGCTGCTGCAGCAACAGAGTTAGGATAGTCCCCCCTCTCACTGGGCAAGCCTGTATACTGAATCCCTCATCCCTGCCCTACCTGAGAGCAATGATTTAAATGAAGAAAAACAAAAATTAATTGAGTTAAGGACCTTGGCAATGGTGGGTAAATCTAGTATCTTATAAGCAGAAGAAAGACACAAGCTTGTTAGCAACTGTGGTTGCCAAATGGGCAGAGGATACCTGAACAGGACCACTTGGGAGGGAGTTAAATTGAAGGCTAACCACATGTACAGTCTACAGAACAGACAGTTGTTGAAGATAGTGGAGCCAAGGGGCATGCTGAAGCACAAAAGATCTCTGCATGTAGTTGGCCTACAAGATAAAGCTGAGCATGTAGGGGATAGACAAAAATACTATGAAAGAAAGAGCAAGAAGTAAATAACCAATCTTTCCATGAAATATGCATAAAAATTGTTAGACACACTAGTTTCCAGGGCTGTCAAGAGGATTTCTAGACGTTTGTTTTAAGGTCATTTGAAAATCTTAATTTTATTACTCAGATTCTAGATATTACTTGGACTTAGTTGCTGCAGTTAAGTTTTATCTTATGTCTTGTAAGAAACCACGTTGTGCTTGAAAACTGGCACACTTACTCTTATGCCAGAGGAGAATTTTTCCTCAGGTTTCATGATAAATTATGATTGTTTATGTAGTTAAATGTTTGGCTGTTAAACACTTTTCAAATTCATGTTAATAAAAATAATCATAAACATTTCAAATTTATATTACACAAATCAATCTAATTAACATTGCAGTAAAAATGGTAAAGAAAATTCCACATATTATAAAAACCTACGTAAGTTCTAGGATGAGAAAAAACTATTTGAAAAATAAGGCCTTAGTCTATTCCCTCTGAAACCAAATGGAAATCTTGCTGTTTCTCACCAGAAAAAGTCAGACCAAATCAGATACTAAATAATCAGCAGTTGTAAAGGTTCAGTGTCATACTCAAAGAACATTGTCCAAAAGGAGGTAATAGCTAAATCAGAAAGATGTCAATAATTTGGTTCTTGTTATCAGGTCCTCTAATGTAAAGATTAAGATACCAACAAGCATTTTCATCACTAAAATCATAAAAAAATAAGCTTCTGTATCTTTTATAAGATGCAATTTCTTTGGAAATAGAAACCCCTTTCCAGCCTGCATGATACTGGACACTGAGGGAAAAACAGGAATGTTGATATCTTCATGTTAAATGAAATATTTTTTTCTCCAACCAATTTTCATTAATCTCCATCAATTGAAATGTCAAAGAAAGGCTACTAGCTGAAGCTAAATCAATTAGATTATCTAATACATTATCATTTATTTGTATTTCATTAGCACATACAATGTAAGAGGTGCGATCTACATGTAAGGAAAACACAGTCTTTGCTCCTAAAAGCAAGATCAGTGATTTGCTAGGCTATTAACAGCAGAAAATGAGGGTTAAAAGCACAAAAGAACTTAAGAAATGTAAATTCAGGCAGATCCTCCCCATACAGGTCTCAAAGAAAATCCAAAAGGTACACATCGTTAGATTTTCAGTAATTCTCAAAAGTCTCTCAGTTTTGGGGTTTTTTTTTGAATGCTTCAGGCAGTGTTCTATACTGGACTCCAGAGAGAGTTTTAATACTATATTCTTTAACTTCTATATCAGGGAATTGTTTCTATTTTTTTATCCCCCGCTGTCTCCATATTGCCCTCAAGAAAAAGTGAGTCAAATAGATCATATTTATATCCAAGAGAATCAATTTTGATTTAAGCCCCTTCTCCAGTGAAATGAGGAGCTGCAGTTGAAATATAATCAGCTGAATCTAAAAGATTTTCAGTGAGACAGTGAGCAACATTTGCCAAGAGTGAACTGTAGTGGGGATAGTGACGAGACCATCTATACCATGTTAGTGTCAAACCTGTCACCTCTGTGCAGGGATAAGCCCTGAGATGATTTGTGATAGTTTGTGGGGGACCCTAGGGAAAGTGGTGTGGGGAGGTGTGGGGGTGGGCAGGAAGCCTGTCCCGCCCTCACACACCCCTGCTGTTGGGGGGTGGTGGTCTCATAGGGGGTGGCTCCTGGGGTGTTTGAGAGGGGAGAGAGGCGGGCACCTCTCAAGGGCCTATCCTGGGTCATCCGCCTGGAAGACGTGGACCTGATCGTTACAGGATTTGCCGCCCTGGGATTCCCCAAATGTGATGGAACCCACATCCCAATCCGCGCACCACATCATCGAGAAGCCCATTACATCAACCACAAGAGCTATTTCTCAGTGGTGCTGCAGGCCCTGGTCGACCACCGTGGACAGTTTACTGACATTTTCATCGGGTGGTCGGGCAGGGTGCATGACGCCCATGTATTTAGAAACTCCAGTCTCTACCAGAAGCTGGAGGCGGGCACATTCTTCCCCCAGCACAACTTTGGGGTTGAGGACATGCAGATGCCACTGTGCATTGTGGGGTACGCGGCCTACCTCCTCATGCCGTGGCTTATGAAGCCGTACACCCACCACCTGGACCCCAGCAGGGATCGATTCAATGCCCACCTCAGCCAGGACTGCATCCAGGTGAGGTTCAGGGACCTCCTGACCTGCCTCGATGTGGAGGAGCACAACATTCCTGAGGTGGTCTCCATGAGTTGTGTCCTTCACAACACTGTGGAGAGGAAGGGGGAGGCCTTCCTACCGGGGTGGGGGGCAGAGACTGGCTGGGAACGGAGGGCCTTTGAGCAGCTGCGCACAGCTGCCATCCGCCAGGCCCATCAGTTGGGGGTGCGCATCTGGGAGGCCCTGATGGAGAGTCTCTCTCAATGACCCCAGTAACTCTCCCCAGGGCTTCCCCACTAGGGGCCTGTGCCTTGCTCCACTATCCCTTTCCCACCGCAACCCCTCCCTTCCCTGAACTCTCAATAAACACACCTGTTTTGATTTGAACAAAATAAACTGTATTTTTTTTTTAATAAAATAAACTGGGGAGGAAAGGGGCTGAGAACCTGGATGCAGGAGGGAGGAGGACGGCTCAGGGATGGGATTGGCATGTGGTGCGGCTGGAAGCACCACCTTGGGTACAGGGACCTCGTCGAACGTGGGGTTGGGTGGTGCCTGGGACAACAGGGAGGTGGGCAGGAGGGGGGCTGGAGTGGGGTCAGGAATGGCGGGGGGCATGAGGCATAGACATTGCTGGGGGCAGGAGGAGGAGGCATGGGCATAGCATGGGGAGCAAGGGGTGGGGGAATGGGCATAGCAGGGGGCAGAAGCAGGGACAAGAGTTGGGTATGCCATCATTTCACGGATGATGGCACACATGTTTTCGCCCTGCCACACAAGCTGGTCCTACATGTGGTTTCGCCACTCGGCGTCCTCCTGGACCCTCTGGGTTTGTTGTATGTTGTGTAGGACGGCCATGTGCTGCCTCATGAGGTCCTCCTGGACCCTCATGTGCTTGCGTCTCCCCTGGGGTTGGGCGGCTACCTTGGCTGGTGGTGATAGCCCATCTGTGATGACTGGTCCAGCTGTGGAGAATAAAGAGGGAGAGGCGGTCAGTTATCCATGCAGACACTGTCCCTGAGGCTGTGCCCTCCTCTGTGAGCTGCAACCAATAGTCCTCAAGCCACAGGATGGGGAGGTCCCAGGAGCAAGGCCACGTGTAGCCTGCACAGCGGGCCCTGCCTCACAGGGGCCGCGAGGTGCCCAGGGGACCACGCTTCCCGCTTCCCCTCCCCCGTCTCATGGACAAGCAGGGAAGTGTCCAGCCACAGTGGGATCCCATGGGTACACATCTGCACCTAGCAGTGCTGTCCGTGGGAGTGGGTGATGCCTCACGTGGGCAGGCATGCCTTTGTGTCGTGTGCGGCACTCCTCAGTCTGTATGGGGTCATGGGTGTGCCCTTGTGCACAGCCTGCTTCCAGTGTTGGCGGGTGGTGGGAGGGCATTCTCCCCAGGGGCCAAGAGACGATCTCACCCAATCCCCTCTGCACCCGCCTCCCCCGCCCTGTGTGTGTGGAAAACTGAGAGCACTTGCCTGATAGTCCTTCCCTGTCCTCAGAGGATGTCTGCAACATGTCCAAGCCCTAGGGTACCGGCTAGAGGGTGATGGCGACCCTACTGGCCATGTCTTCCTCCTCCTGCAGCTGCTTGCTGTTCCTCCTCCTCCTCCAGGGAATTCTGGGCGGGCGACAATGGGCGTCTCAAGCCCCAAGTCCACCACCATGGGTGGGGAAAGGGCTTTACCACCTCCAAGGATTTGGTGGAGCTGCTGGAAGTAGGGGCAGGAGCGGGGTTCTGCCCCAGAGTGACAGCTACGCTTTCTGGCCCTGGTGTAGCTCTGGTGGAGCTCCTTCAGCTTACTCCGGACCTGTTCCAGTGACCAGGGGGGTGTCCCCTCTTGGCCAGAGCCTTGACCATCTGGCCATATATGTCCATATTTCTTCACTGGGGGCAGAGATCCTGCAGGGTCTCCTCCTCCCCCGACAACTCGAGGAGGGACAGGATCTGCGCCCTGGACCAGGAGGGTGCATGGCATTTGCTGCCCCTGGCTGGGTCCTGGGAGCCCTGGTGGTGCTCCCTGTGAGACTCAGGAGGGTCTTGGAGGACTTGGGGCTGGGCCATAGCTCAGAATTTGCGTGGCAGGGAGAGCCGCGTGGTCAGGTGCAGCTCCCAGGTCTGGCTTCCTCCCACAAAGCTTGTCCTGGGTGCCTGCAGCTTAAGAGCTGCCAGCAGACAGGAACTATAGAGTTCTGATTACTTTGGATGGAGTTGCCACCAGGGCACCTGTGTTATTTCCTGGAGGCCTCTTCTTTGGAAAAAACACCCTCTTCTGCTTCCACACACGTCTTTTTCTGAAAAAACATTTTGAGAAAAAGGCTTCTTCCTCATAGAAAAAAGTTTACCGCTGTCGGAAAATCCTGTTTTTTTGACTTTCTGTCAAAAGAACGCATTAGCAGTATGGATGTAAGTATAGTTTTCCCGGAAAAACAGCCTTTTTCCCGGAAAAATGCTGCAGTGTAGACATACCCA
The DNA here is from genome assembly GCA_019425775.1 of Rafetus swinhoei. Taxonomy (NCBI): domain Eukaryota; kingdom Metazoa; phylum Chordata; order Testudines; family Trionychidae; genus Rafetus; species Rafetus swinhoei. Next base: position 67,659,713 of record CM033427.1, read on the forward strand.
CAGCGGGGAAGCACTGATGTTAGGAGCTCTTCCCTTTCAGGTTTCATCTCCCATTGGCTCCAGTGTCAGGGCACCAGCAGATTAGACATATTTACAGTCATCTAATTCTACTGAATACCTATTTTTCCAAAGTAGTATTTACCTACCTACATTTTATAATGTTCTTAAGCTCTATTTAATACCTAGTGCCCAGGAAAACAGAAAGTATTTACACTATAAATATCCAGTGGATCAATTCTTTTAAAATATTTCTTTTTTGTAAGTAATTTTGAGCTATTTTAACAGGTGAGCATTAGCATCAAACAATAAAATATCATGAAAAAGAAAATGTATCTTTTTTTATCCATTGCATTGCAAATGGATTGGGTCCAAAAGGGTCCTGCTACATACTGTAAAGTTTTGGTTACTTCAGAGGCTTGTTTTTGTTTTGGGACCATCAGGGTATATGGAAATTGTAAATGCAGCTTTCTCTCTGCATGCTCAATGGTATAGTATGGAAACCCACTTTCCCTGTTGTGACTTAGAGGGAAGTTGTCTTTATACCAGGGGTAGATATATACTATAAATCCACACTAAAAGTATAGAAAAAGCTTTGATTATTGAATCATGAACTAGCTTTTGTTAGACATATTTCACAAACCCACAACCTCTCCCATGTATTAAAGTTGGAATCCAAAATTCAGAGCAAATGGAGTTATGGAGTAGTCAAGTTTATTCACTCATTTTCTCTCTTTTCCAGCTTTAGTTTATTGTTTCCTCAATTCAATGTTTTTTTAAAGTATATTTAATAACAAATGTTTGATTTTTTTCCCCTAGCTAATAGTCGAATGACTAACATTCTCAAGTGGCTCAATTATAACTGTTGCCTATAGCCACAACAAAATGAAAGATTTCTGGAATCGTTTTGTGTGAAGTGCTATGCATTTGATCAGTTAAGGCAGATATGTTCCACTGAATTTAAAATACTGCCCTAATGCCCAAAAGCAGAACCTTTACTTAGGACTACTTTAATAATAAAATAACAGCATTAACTATATTAGTACAACATTCTACAGTCTGAAAAAATTCCCTTATGGTTTAGACAAAGAATGAATTTTGGTTAAATGATGTATTTCTTTTTCAAAGTCAATATGGTAGTAAATTGATGATTGATGCAATTGACAAATCCTGTCTCCTCTAAAATACTGATGTAACATGACTTTCATGACAATCAGACCACTTAATTTTGTAGTGTAAAGACCATAGCAATTTATTTCCCCGTTATGTTTGTATAGGAAAAGGAGAGAGAGGGATAGAAACTATGTATGAACATGTCTGATATTTTTGTGCTCTAAAATGAAACAAATGAAATACACAAATCCCATAAAAATTAGCTCAAGCACATTTTGAGGCTTCAGAAAATGAATTGACATCATGAAACTCCTACTGAGAAGCTGTAGCAAATTTACTTTTGGAATATGTGTCTCCTTTTTCCTGTTTTTTTCAGCTCAGTCAGAGATGCACATCCCTTCAGGGACAAAGGCTTTGTTGAGAAGTTGCTCATGCATGTGGATGCTATTGCCTCAAACAATCACTGTGGTCTCTTGGAGAGGAGAATGGTTATTGCGAATTAACAAAATAATCAATTTCAGTTTTCGGTAGTGTACATAGTTCTTGAACAGCCCACATCCCAAAGCTCACTGTGCTAACCATTATCTCCTATGTCTCCTGCCATATCAAGTATTATATTCCCATAAATTATAAAGATGTTTCATTCTCAAGTCTTGAGGAACATTAGGAGCCCTTTCCTTTTGTCATTTTGTAAGAGAAGTCTTTGGTTGTTCGTTTTTGTATTTTTAAAACACAATAACTAATTGCTTCTAGACATAGATTGTACCGCACTTGAGAGTAAAAAATCTTGAAAATATTATACAAAGTACTCCATAGACTGTTTTGTTCTTATTTAGAAAAGTCTCAGAGGGATAACTGTGTTAGTCTGTATCTGCAAAAAAAAAAAAAGAGGAGTCCTGTGGCACCTCAGAGACTAACAGATTTTTTTGGGCATAATTGTGGATAAAACCCACTTCATCAGATGAACTGGAATTATTTAGAAAACTATTTCATAAGAGATGACTGTCCAATAAAACAATAGTATTTATTTATAAATGAAAGACCTTCTTTCAACCTCCTTGAAATTTTCATACTGATAATAATAGCGGTGGACACTTTGCTTTATGAAAAACTATGGATTATCAAAGGTATCTCCTCTGTTTCATCAGCACATTACTATAACATTTAATACATTGGGAGACATTTTAAAGTAAGTGGAAACATCATTTAAAAACTTCACAGTTAACATACACAATGGAAAAGTTACTGGGACAATACTTTTAGGAAGTATTCTCTCACTTTTTGTGTTCCATACATAATATTGGTTAGATTATATTGACATTTCCCTCCACAGTGGCTTGATCCTGCAAACACTTAGGCTACGTCTAGACTGCAATCTTCTTTCAGAAGAAGCTTTTCCGGAAGAGATCTCCTGTAAAAACTTTTTTCAAAAGAGCATCTACACAGCAAAAGCGATATGCTTTTTCGAAAGATAGTGTCCACGTTGATTGGACGCTATCTCGCATTTCAGTTGGATGGAGTGGCCACCAGGGCACCTGTGCTTTTTCCTGGAGGCCTCTTCTTTCGAAAAAACACTCTCTTCCGTGTCCACACATGCCTTTTTCCGAAAAAGCTTTATCAGAAAAAGGCATCTTCCTCATAGAAAGAGGTTTACTGGTGTCGGAAAAACCCCTGTTTTCTTTCGACTTTCTGTCAAAAGAATGCAATAGCAGTAGAGGACGTAAGTGTAGTTTTTCTGGAAAAATGGCTGTTTTTCCAGAAAAACTCGCAGTGTAGACATACTCTTACCAATGGGCTTTAGGCCTGATCACATTGACATGAATGATCTTTCTGATGGCTGCAATGAAAACTGGATCAGGTCCTTGGTTTTTATTAACGTAAGTAGATGAGTGACTTGTGCATGCCCCTGTAGTAAGTGTTTGAAGGACTGAGTCCTTACTGTATCCCATTGTTGAACTTTACTGTCTACAATCTGACCACGTGTTGGAAATGAAACAGTTAAACTAAAGACACAATAGCATACAGTTAGCTTAAATTCTCTTTCCTTGCATTTTAGCAGACACTTTCACTCATGCATTTAATGGGTAAGCTATTCCAGTTAGCTAACAAAAAAAAAAAAAAAAAAGAACCATGTATTGCTCTGTCTTTTAAAATGCTCATATTGAAAATCAAAAGGAAAAATGAATACTTAAAAAGACAGTGGAGTCTTTATCAAGGGAGGGAGGATTGCTGTAATTTCATTCTAATAGGGCTCATTGGTCTTATGCATCTGATATCTTCATTATTCATATTACCTCACCCACCTTGTCTCTCTCATTATTCATAAACAGATATATCAATGAAAGCTCCTACATTTTATGTTACTTCAAAAATAGAGAATCTTCTTAAATATGCAGTAATGTCATTTGAACAAATTACAGTGATTTAGGGGGAGAATAAGTGCTACAGACTTTTTTTTAAATGTGGGGAAAAAAACAGATTTTGCAGTTTTCAAGATCAAACCATAATTTCAATTCTCAAAATGATTTTTATAGAGTGGAAGTAATTTATCAGGGATTTTGATCTCTTTCAAGTTAGCTTCTATTACCTGTTTTAAATGGCAAGGCCAATTGCCATGCTAATTGTATTAAATTAAGCCATGGCCTTATATTCTTGTAGTTGCTATTGTTGATTAATATATGGTTTGGCCGGGATAAACATCTAGCACCTGAGATCCTATCTTCCTTCCACTCAGTTCATTTTCAAGCAACCTGGATAAATAGCAACAGACCATGCATAAAAGACTGAAAAATATTGTGCCCACCATGCTTAATAATATATACAAAAGCAAGAAATTTTGTATGCATTGAGGCATCAACCTTGTTCACAAGCTGTTTCTTTACAAATCACATTCTTTATGAAAAACACACAGGTGGTGCACTCTCATCACATAAAGGATTTTCAGTTCAAATGTGACTTATCACCTAACTATATTTAAAAAAAAACCCACTGTCTTAGCAGACTTTTTCACTTTTAGCGCTCATCTTGAACTTTTTTGCTTCTTGTAATTTCAGAAAAAGTTTTTCTTCTGTCATTTGTTCTGATTGGCACTTTATATACCCTAAAAGTATTGATGGAAAATATATTTTGCAGAAGATCTAAGAAAGTCTCGGGATAAGTTTTATGGTCTCAGAAATATTCTTGTTGCAAAGCAACTTAAATTTCTTAAAAACAAAAAGCTTGGAAAGAGCCAAGGCTATGGGAAATTTAATGAATGAAATTGGTGCACTCTGTCCATTTAACACTGTCCATTTAACTTCACTTCAGTGTCAGACTGGAGGTACTAAGTCAGGGGTGGACAAGACATCCTCTATGGGCTGGACCCAACTCACCAAGCCAGTGGATCCAGCCTGTGACCTCCCTGCCGCTACCCTACTTCCAGGTCAATTAGGGCCTGGGGGCAGGGATAGTGCACAAAGTCTCCTCTCCCCACCAGGGGCACATGGTTCTCTCTAGCTGCTGTGCATCCCTGGCAAGGTGGGGACGAGGGCAGGGGGCAAAGACTTCATGCGCTCCCCTGCCCCAGGCCCTAATTGGCCTGGGGGCAGAGGGAGCACATGAAGTCTCCTCACGCTGTGGCAACTAGAGGGAACTGCCAGCTGTTTTAAAACAGCTAGCGATTCTCTCTAGGCACTGGGGTTGGGGGGAAAAGACTTCATGCACTCCCCCACCCCCAGGCCAATCAGGGTCTGTAGGTGGGGAGCACGAGAAGTCTCCCACCCCCACCCCTCCCACCGAAGGGCTCGCCCTTTCTGGGGTGACCTGGGGCTACTTCAGAAATTTGTGAAGTGGCTCCCTTTTAAAAATTACTGCCCGCCCCTGAACTAAGCCCTATCACTATTACTGGGGGCAGGTTTTCAAATGCCAATTCTGTATTTTTTCAATAAATGTTTGCTGCATTTTAACACTAGTATTTCTGACAGCCATTTCAAATAACACCATAAGGCTGCACAAAGAATCCCGAGCTGTGAAAAGCTGTGGTAGGAAACTCACAGCCTCTGAGTGAAGGTTATTATGACCGATAGTCCAACTAACCAAACTGTCAATCAGGAAAATTAATGTCATTTTCATTTAATATTTCCTGGCTATCATTCAAGAGCTTTTCAGGAAAGGTAAGGATTCAGATTGCCATAATACAAACCGTGATAAGGGTGCTGGAAGAAAATTATTAAAAAATGAGTCCCATCACTAAATGGGTTAATTTAATGATACCCAGTTTGTGAGATTTATCTTAGTTTGAATCCTGTTGGTGGTTTTTTTTTTTTTAAGAAGTGGAATAATTACTTTGTAGGGAACCTACTGTGTCAGCTCATACGACAATTTAGGGGTACAAATTTAAAAAATCATGTTTGCAAAAAGTAAACTAGAAAGCTGAAGACTTTGCATTCATCCCTGACATAGTTATATGCTGCTGGAAATTGCAAGTAAGGAGTGCCAATCTAAAGGTTAATGTCTGGCTCAAATCCTAAACAGTAAGTGTTGGGGTCTGAAAACCTTATTTGTTACAATGTGCCAGAAAATATATTTGGAAATCACGTGACTGAAATGCCAAAGCAGCACAGAGCTGCTGGGATAGCATTACAAACAACTGGATATTAAGGCCCTAAAACTGAGACACCCTCAAAATGCACTCATCAAAGGAGACTTTCTAATGAAGTTTCTTTGTAATGATTCACAAACAAAACTGGACTTTGAATGAAAAAAACATGTTCAAAGAGGATACATAATGCTGACACTAAAGAATTATCATAGTTTCCCATCCCCTCTCTAAGGGTATGTCTACACTACAGCACTATTTCGAATGAACTTAAGTAGAGTTTTGCTATTTCAAAACAGCACGTCCACACTGAGGGGACCCTGAACCGATGTTTAGGCTGGCCGGAACCAGTGCCGGCAGGGCATCAGGTTAGGACTTAGTGTGTGGGGCTGCTGCCTGAGGCTAACTGAACTCTGTGCTTAAAGGGACCCTACCCCCACCCCGGACAGACAGTGCTCAGGGTTCCCGCTTGCTTGTCTACCTCGATGAGGGACAGCAAAGCAGTCCTGTCTTAGAGTGCCCTGAGTGCCCGCACTCGGGACACCACAGCACTCGGCCACATGGAGCCAGAGCTGCCACTGGGCACACTGGTGCATCTCGTGGGGTCGTTGCCATCAGCCCGGCTGCACTTGCTGCAGACTGCCATCCGGGGGGTCCATCAGGGGGCTGTCAGGATCCAGGAGGCCCTGCGGGAGAGCGTCCACCCCAAGGAGCCCTCAGAGCCACCCCGGTCCTCCCCACCGGGGGTTCGTGCCCCATTCCTCCCTCATGTCCTTCCACTTACCCCTCTCTAGCCCCCCTTCCTGATATCAAATAAAAGACACATATGTTCAAAAACAGAAACTGGGTTTATTGAACAAAACTGGGGGGGATGAACCTCTGGGGAGACTGGGAAAAGGAGGTAGGAGAAGGGAAGAGAGAGGGTGGGAGAGGGAAGGGGGAAACCTGGGAGGAGGGAGCTGGAAGGGGGAAGAAGGGGGAGGGGAAGCTCAGGGCTCAGGGTTGGGGGGTTCGCCGGATCAACTTGATTTTCATGCAAACCTGCTCCTGGGGTCGCATGTGGCCTTTGGTGGCCAGGCTGGCAGCTATCCTGCCATAGACGGCCACATTCCTCCATCTAGTGCGGAGATCATGGACGTTGGGGGCATCCCGCCCAAACCTGAATAAGGTCCACGATCTCCACCCTGGACCAGGAAGGTGCCCGACTTCTCCAGCCCCTGTCAGGCTCCTGGGAGCTGGTAGACTGCTCCTAGGGAGCGGTGGAGGGCTGGCTGCCAGTGGCTTGCTGACTCATGTTTTGGGGCCACTGGGTCAGGGGCCCCGGTGGCCACTGCTGGCCCTGGGCTGGCAGGCTTGGAGCTGGCACAGGCACTGTGGCCAGAGTCTATCCCCTTAATGGCTCCGGGGCTGAGGGAGATGAGAGTAAGTTTTCCTGGTTGTGCCCAGAGTGGCCACCAGGGCTCCCTGGGAAGGGCTGGAGGCCCTCTATTTCGAATTAAGTGTCTACACAGCACTTAAATCAAAATAGCTATTTCGAATTTGGCATTACTCCTCATAGAATGAGGTTTACCAAATTCAAAATAAGCACTCCGCTATTTCGAATTAATTTCGAAATAGCGGTTTGCATGTATAGACGCTATTAAAGTTAATTTGAAATAACGGCTGTTAATTCGAATTAACTTTGCAGTGTAGACATACCCTAGCAGATTAAGAAGAGCACAAAATAACATGGACTGACTTATAATATTGAAATATACAATGAAGGACTGTTAATGGTAAGATTAAGGCAGGACTGGGCAGAAAGTGATCTGTGGACTGGATCAATTCATCAAGGTTACCCCTGGCTAGCTACCAGATACTTTGTTTACTTGAGTGTCCGCAGGTACAGCTACTCACAGCTCCCAGTGGTTGCAATTTGCCGTTCCTAGTCAATGGGAGCTGTAGGAAGCGGTGGCCTGGCCTGCGCTGCTACGTGCAGCTCCCATTGGCAGTGAACAGCGAACCGTGGCCATTGGGAGCTGAGACCAGCTGTACCTGCAGATGCTCAGATAAACAAAGCTCTGGTGGCTCACTCGAGGCTAATCCTGATGAACCGTGTCTGGCCACTTATTGCCCACCCCTGGACTGAGAGTTTGGATGGCTATATTTTTAATAATTTGTCTTTTTGTATAGTAAATGAGTGGATGAAATAACTCTTGTACCAAGTCCTTCCTGGTATAAATATGGCTCTTCCAATACAGCCTCTTCCTGACTTACGAACCGGTTACGGACCAAGCAATTGGTTGTAACTCGGTTTGTTCGTAAGTCGGACCCCATAGAGTTACACGCAACTGCGCTGTTCGTAAGCGTGGATCGCGTTCGTAACTCGGGGTCCGCCATTTACGACAGCTTCAGTCGTAACTGCGAACGGTTACAACTCGGGGACCAGCTGTACTTCTTTTACATAGAAATTGTTCATCTGTTTAATATGTTATTGCTGACACAAAAATAATGTATTGGAAGCTGTATTTTGTAATGATAAATTTAAAAACTCACATTTTTATGGGAAGGTCCAGGGCAGAGTAACAACAACATGTTGTATGCATGTTCTTCAGGGGAACTCCACAGAGGCAGGGGGAATGGAATTCACTACTAGGTAACATAGGTTTGCTGGGGACTGCAATGCAGTCCATATATGAACTAAGGAGGTTAAAGACTAATTGACTCCCCCCTTGCTGCCTCTATCAGATAGAGGCAGCAAAGGGGAGGGGAAAGGGGGTACTTCAAAGGGGCAGCGCCTAGGCTCAGCTGTGCGGTTCTGCCTCTTTGAAACGTGGAGGAAGCATTTCAAAGTGGTGCTGTGGAGCCCGGGGTCAGCTGGGGACTCCCAGCTGACCCCGGGCTCTGCGGCATTTCCGCGGAACCTGGGATTAGCTGGAGAGTCACCAGCTAACCCCGAGTTCCGGGAAAATACTGCGTGGAACCTGGGGTCAGCTGGGGAGTCCAGCTGACCCCGGCTCCACGCAGCATTTCAAATCAGCAGTGCAGCATGGAGCCCGGGATCAGCGAGGACTCTGAGTCCCCTGCTGATCCCGGGCTCCATGCTGCATTGCGGCTTTGAAAGGCACAAGAGCCCCCAGTGGCCCTGGGCTGCATGCAGAAGGAAATGCCTATTGACTAGTTGACTAGTTAATTAATCGATATTTAACATGCTTGTTATGAGTACCACTGCTGCCTTGGGCTGGAATTGTGGCCACAGCTCAATTCTATCTCCTATGTGTGTGTATATATGGGGAAGGGGGATAAATCACTGGAACCTCCTAAATGTTGCCCCTAAAATCCACATGTTGACCCTCCCTGTTCCCTCTCTGGGACTGGCACAGAGCTCTTCTTAATGGCATGCAGGAGGTGCAGATCTCTCTGCCCTCTTATTGCCACTCTGTCCACAGAAGGGCTATGGGGAGCTGAAGTTGTCCTTGTTAGAATCCCTTTACACGTGGGAGAACTTCATCTTATTTCTGTCTTGAATGTATTACTCTCTAAAACTTTTATATTGTTAAATAATGAAACAACATGTGGGGAATGACTTAGGAGCCTAAATTGCATTTTCAATAGATATTTAAACACTTAGCTTTCATCAGGTTTTTAGTAGTGATGGTGAGGAAGGGGAGGGAGGCATTTCTTCAGGTGTTTAAGTGTCTAACACTCAAAGGCATTAAGGTGATCAACTTCTGTGGGAGTTTGGTGCCTAAATATCTTTAAAAATCCAGCTATTAGGAGCTTTTTTCTCACTGAAAGTCAATGAGATTTAGGTATCAAGCTGCACAGATCACGTTTGAAAATGAGATTCTTGTACTTAAGTAATTTAGGTGCTTTTAAAATCTTTACCTTCATCTTTCAGCTGTACAAGCCAATTTGATGTAAACATCATAGTTTGTCAGGAATGCCCTACCTTCCTCCCTCATCACCACTGGTAAAAACTTGAAGAAATTCCTATTTCCAATATCTACTAATATATCTACAGTTATCTGTATCAGGTTGTAATGGGTAACAACAGTTCCCTTAATATAATGATCTTTCTAGAGAAATGTTTGTCTGCTGAATATTTTTATATTACATTGAACATCTTTTTTGTGAAACCAAGCAAAAACCAAGAACTGTACAGCAAAAATTACTGGTATTTTTAAAAGGACTTAAGTTTTATCTTCGTGGAGTTGGGCCTTATTCTTTAATTGTCTGATTAATTAAAAAGCTGGTGTTCAGAAGATTGGGTTTAAAATGTGACAATATGTTCCCAAAAAAAAAAAACCCTAAATAGCCTTCCTCATTACAAGGATATAATGTCAAGATTGATATTTCTCATGAGCGCTGTGAAAATAATGACATTTATTTTAAAGCAGTGAATATTTTGCTCCTGAGCTGTGCATGTTGGAGGCAGGCACACAGGAACAAAAAGGTCATGGCATTGGCAGTTTGATGAGAAATGAATTAATTTGATTATTTTCATGGTGTGGATCAATAACACTCTGGCTGAGACCCATTGCCCAAAGGCAGTTAGATAATCAATGGAATCAGACACAGCATGCCTTTACCCAGCCCTGCAGCCTCTCTGATCTTTTCTGGGAGAATGCTGGAGGCCTGTGTAATTCTAATTTATGTCAATTGCATATCAAAGAAATTCCAAGGAGATCTGGTCAGAGGGTATTTTAGTGGTAACCATTTACAATCTATTTTTATATGTTCCTTATGCAACTTTATGTTTAAATGCCCCTTTGTTGAATGCATAGAATTTCCTAGAAAACCATAACATACAGTAGCTACCTGGTATTCATTGATTTGGCAGTTGGAAGGCTGGGCAGAAGGGGCACGTTTTCTCACCTCCCCAAGACTGAAAGCTCATATTATGTAAAGACACAGATTCCAATCAGACAGACATACAAATAAATACTTCTCCACGTGCCAAGAATTTGCTTTAATGATGTCCCAGATTCCCGGATGTTGGCATTTTCAACCTAAATGAGCAGTCACTGGAAAAAATTAGTTCTGCACAAAGCTGGAAAAAAAGTGAAGCAAATTTTGTTCTGTAATGTCTCTATTCAATTGCTGTGGGAAAGGGGTTGTCATCTTATACTGGCCAATTTCACATTGCCTTTAATACGTGAAATTCAGAGATAATGCTTCTAATATTCTTAGTTCACTCCTTCTGAAGCTGCTACTTTTCTTTCCACTAAGGCTCCATAAGAAAGTAAAATGGTCCACAGTGGTACTCTAGGACTCTAGCATACACAATGTATGCCGTACAGAATTACTTCATTTCCCAGAAAGATTTGGTTACCCAATATTTTTTAATTAATCCTGAATGCTGTTTATCCATCTGTCCTGCAGCTTTCTCAGACAAGATTTGTATTCCTTGCAGCTCAGCTGCCTTCCCAAATATTGCACAATCTTTTTGAAATCAACTAAGAAAATATAAGCCATCAGTTACAGAAATACAGACTATGAAGTATATGTGATTTAACTGATGTTTGTTGTAGTAAACTTGTTTTCCGCATCAAGGTCATTGATTGACTATAGTGGTTGAAGACTGGATAAGCATATTGCTCTTAATAGATCCCTGTTGATTGTACAAACAGTTTTAACTAATCCACAAAATAAATATATGTAAAATTGATCAGGTGGTTCAGGGTCAGCTTTAATTCCCAAGGTCAAGAAATCCTTTGAACAGTTTCTAAGTACATAATCTTAGCCCAATTCATCAAAGGCAACTCACACACTGTTTTCTTCTATTGGCTCTAACAAAACACTAAAGTTTAGGAGATTAAGTAGAGTCAGCTTCAAAAACCAGAGCAATTCTTCTAACATGCTTATCCTCCCCTCAATCTGGAAAACTACAAAAGCTGAGGCTGTGTGATGCTATTTCAAACTTTACAGTTGAGCTGGAATTTTGTAATCATTGCTGGTTGAAATACTTTCCCTCATTGCTTTCCAGTGAATTCACAGCATAGATGTCATACACAGATTGTTTCATGATAAAAATGGGGTACTACCCAAAGGGTACTACCCAAACCCAAAGGGCTGTGCTTGTTTCATGAATGGATTCACAAGCTGAACTTTGATTTACAAGGGGCTGAAAGAGAAACAGTCCCTGTCTGTTCACTATGAGATTTGAAATCAGAGGTCTCAAACTTCCAAGAACTCATGGTTATCTCCTCCCTAGTTCCATGGCCTCTAGGAAACTCTACTCTTAACTGAAACTTCTTTGAGAATGGGATGAAAAGGATTATGTGAGGGAAAGGAAATGAGGAAAGGAGGGTGGATGTTGGTGGGAGGTTCACTAGCTTAACAGATGTGCAAACAACCTCTGCCCATATTCACCAAACTTTTTTGAGTGTGAAAAGAGCAGACTGTGCTTAAGCCAGCCTGATGGGTACCACTGAGGCAACAAGTTCTCCAACAATTGTGCTTAAGATGCATACGCCAGTAATGGAATGGACATGTGCAATCAATCGAAGAAGAAAGATATCTTTATAGAAAAAAGGAGTCTGTCTCTCACATTCCAAACATATCTACTCATGAGCCTATACTCGTTTTACACCGAAGCTGCTTACCTTATCGCATCTCATCAGCCCTAAATATCTGAGAGACTTGCTGCTTTGTGCAATTTGGGTAGCTCCCTGGTCTGTAATTTCTTTACACCATCCAACATCCACTGTCTCTATTGTCATGCTGTATCGTCCAATAGCTATCAGAGCTGTAAAAATAGGAAAGATAAAGTAAGAACATAAGAATGGCCATACTGGGTCAGACCAAAGGTCCATCCAGCCCAGTACCCTGTCTGCTGACAATGGCCAACACCAGGTGTCCCAGAGGGAGTAAATCGAACAAGTAATGATCAAGTCATCTCTCTCCTGCCATCCATCTCCACCCTCTGACAAACAGAGGCTAGGGACACTATTCCTTACCTATACTGGCTAATAGCCATTTATGGATTTAACCTCCATGGATTTATCTAGTACTCTTTTAAACCCTGTTATAGTCCTAGCCTTCACAACCTCCTCAGGCAAGGAGTTCCACAGATTGACTATGCGCTGTATGAAGAAAAACTTCCTTTGATTTGTTTTAAACCTGCTGCCCATTAGTTTCATTTGGTGGCCCCTGGTTCTTTTATTATGGGAACAAGTAAATAACTTTTCCTTATTCACTTTCTCCACACCACTCATGATTTTATATACCTCTATCATATCCCCCCTTAGTCTCCTCTTTTCCAAATTGAAAAGTCCCAGTCTCTTTAATCTCTCCTCAAAGTACAGACGTTAATAGCAGAGATGGAGCAACTAAGCTAAATACACACATGCACAAACTTGAAATAATGCAATTGGAACTAAACTTCTCCTAGAGCATTTTTCATAATTTTTCCTGGGAGCTAAGCTTAAAATAGAAGTACACTGTTTAGCACATAGCTTTCTCTACTCATTTGCATAATGTTTTCCTTTTGATAAACATCCTGTACATTGTCAAGGGATATAACATTATCTACATTAGTACTTCACAACTACATAACAACCCAAATATTTCCAAATTAGGAATTAAAAACATGAATTTAATACTTAAAAGTGTAGTCTGGTAAAAGAAAGAAAAAGTGTTATGGTGAATTATGTACAATTAATTAGAACTCTTTCCCTGAATTATTTACAGAAAACAAGTAATGCAATGTTAAAATGATCAAAGTAACTGGATTCAGCTTCAGTTACTCGAGTGTCTCTCCTCTAAACCACAAACAAACAAACTTACTGTTATATGTACTATATATTGTCCAAGAGCTACAAGAAATATTATTCCACTAGATAAGACATTAGATGTTTCTAGAGATCTGTTAGCAGAATTGTATACTGTATGGACTCCTTCAATCGATTTTCTGAAGGATCAATCAATCTGTGAAATAACTACAGAATAAAACACAATTCCATGTGACTCTCCTGTGAGAACAACAGAGATTATATTCCTTTTATGAACAAATACTCTGCTGTAGGGTTGCCAAACTCATAAACCAGTATTATAGGAATATTCCGAGAATAATAGGGTATTTTCTGACTTATCAAAACAAATAATATTTTTTAAAAATTGCAGATGTTGTTCAATATGCATAAAATTTCCTATAACAATATACTCAACTCTCTACCACTGGTGCTTTTCATAGCTTGTACTGATACTGTAATAACACCACCTTACTGAACCTCACTGTTGCCTTGTCACTGACAATTTTTCAATAAAAATAAGAATTTCTGTGAGAAGATTTTGTTATTCATACCCTGTCTCAGATTAACTAATGACTTCTGCTTGTTTCTAAATATAGATCCTTTTTAAACTTAATACAAAATCATATAGTAATAGCTACAGTATTTTGGAGAAGGAATTGCAGTTGTGGCCAAAACTGTGAAGTAACTTCCTTGCTGAACCTCCTATAGGCATATCAGCTTCACACATATAATCTTCTCAATGATGAATGTTTTTATATACCAAACTCTACAAATGTTGCTGCATATTTTCCCTCTTAAAGTACAGAATTGGTGCAAAGTTGAAAGGGGGCAGGAGCATGTTCTAGCCAGTGTGAAGAGTGTGGGGATCCACGGGCAAAATCAGGCCATATTTTGTAGGCTTTACCATATTTATGAGAGTAGCCCACCTGCATTGATGGTTCTCCTAATACCTCTATCTGCCATATCAGCATTATTTCCTGTGTCATGCTGCCACCACTCTGTTCTCTCCAAGTGTGTGTGTGGAAATGCTATAGTAATGTTATTCTGGGGATAGGATGAAGCCTTGTGAAGCTAATGGGTGACATGGTTGCCCTTCATTATGGATAAATGTAAGGAGTTAAGCTCCTCTTGGAATCAGTGGAAACACTAGAAGACATTTCCCAAAACAAAGACACTTTCAAGAGCTGAGCTACCTGGGTAGAGTTGTTTCACTGAGCAAATCCATAGAGCTGGGTATTGTTTTGGTGGACTTAATGTGTGTGTATGAGCACTTGCAGCCAGGAACACCACAGAAACAAACAAGGCCAAGTCTACACTGGCACTTTCTAGCACTGTAACTTTCTGGCTCAGGTAGACAAAGCTATGCTCCCAGCACTGTCAGCCACTCCCCTTGTGGAGGTGGTTTACACAGAGTGCTGACAGAGTTCTCTCCTAACACTTGTGCCATGGCTACATTTTCAGTTTCAAGCACTTCTGTGGCTGTGCTTTGAACTGTTAAGTGTAGATAAAGCCCAAGAAGTCAGCAGTAAGCCAAGGAAAACCAGAGAACCACTTGCAGTAGGACACTGATAATAAGCTAGGAGAAAGAGCTTTTTGGGGAGAGTGCTGGAGAATGAATTACAAGTTACTTAGCTACTACACTTGTCCTTGATTCTCCCTGCCAACTTTTGCAATTTTATAATCCATATTTTCCTACTTTAAAAAGTTTTTTCCCCCTCTCTTGCTTCTATGTGGAAGGCCAACAAATAACTGAAAACTCACCAGAGGAAACCTTCATATGTGGTAAAACAACTGGAGTGGTGTAAAGGGGTCCTAAAAGCAGCAAAATGGGGTGAGAAATAATTCTCCCAATTTAGCTACTCTGAAAAACAGCCATCTTCTGAGGACTGCATTCTTCAAAGCCTTAGAACGGGATCTGCTGGGACAGAGTCCAGTGACAAAAAGATTCCAAGCAGTAGTGTGACTCAAAAAGGAGCCAAAGAAGACTGCCATAACTTGTTCTTTAAATCACACGAATTCAGGCGAGGCACAGAAATTCATCCAAAACATTGCCAAATACACCAAGTACACAAACTGAATAAAATATAGAAAATATGCACTCTTTTGCTTATAGATAATCTTGTAACAATTATGGGTGAATAATTTTAGAGAGAAATCTTTATATTGATCGCCTCTCTTTGTCTTTTGAAAATTGTGGGTAAAATCTTATTTTATTTCTATAGAACATTACTGATTTCATCCCTATTAAATTTCATTGAATTTTTTCATGTAGGCATTAAAACCATTTTCCTCCCTTTTGTATCATAGAAGGGAAGGGTCTATATACAATTCTGTCATTTTCGAAGACCAGATTATATAATTCCTGCTCATGTTTGACTAGTGTGTATCTACTGATGATTTGTTCTTCTTACATTTAAGTTTTATGCATGTAATTTCTGAAAACCAATAAAACAGAATGAAAAAGAAAATCAAGAGCACTGGGATTTGGAAAACACAAAGTAAATTTTCATAAAGCTAGATTATATATTTTAGATTATATATTTCCTATACAAGTCATTCATACCCCTCAATCCAGAATATTCAATTTATTCCTATATTTCTGAACACTAACTAGCAGACTGTGGGTGCTACTGTAATATCAATATTAATAGGAACAGTACAAGTGGGTCTTAAAACCCAAATGTTTCTAAAAAGTATGATACACAGAAAACCATAATTTAAAATAAAAATATCATTTACTTTACAAAAGTAAAGTTTAGAAGTTAAAGGTTTCTGTAAAATTTGATGTTCTCAGATGGAGTTAATTGAATTATGCTGCAGTGTTAAATCCCTCACCATTTTTCGATGAGCAATAGAAAAACAAAACAAATTCTTTCTGAAACTTGATTTAACAATAAATTAGTATAAAAATCAATTATAATATTATGGATGACTGGTAGCAAAATAGAAATATTCTGCAGAGCCGTGTTAGGAGATGCAGATTTAATCCATACTCTGCAGTTCATTGTCACTAGATTGGCAGCTGTCATTTTAGTAAATCACAGAATTTAAAGCATTCTATTAAAAAGCTGACACAATAAACTGTAATACTGTATTATATGACACTATAACAATGTATGATAAACACATGCATTCAAACTCACATTTCTAGAGAAGATGCCATTTGAAATCACCAATGCTGCATTATCAAAAGCATGCATTCCAGCATTTGCGTGAACAATTTCTTTCCTGTACTATCTGCTTCATATCCAATGTTTGTATTTGCAAACAGCTAATTAGGATCTACAGGCATATTTGTATGCACAAATGCTCTAACAGCACGCGGAAATGTAGGCAAAGACCTCCAGCATTTTTCTAAAAATTGGACAATATTTGCAGCAAAATAAAATCTCTTTACAGTGGCAGTGGAGCACAATAACCTCTCATTTCTTATACCATGCTCTACCCATTTAATGTAGTTTTGTTGTAAGTTCTTACCTAATTTTTAAAAATTCATCTGAGAGATACTATGTGTAGTGGATAAGGCATTGGGAATACAGAGACCTAAGACTTACTCTGCTCTGCGACATTGGCAGGTCAGTTCATTTCTTTGAATCCATTGCCCACACTGTCTATTTATATGCAAGCTCTTCAAGGCTTGAGCAGTGTTACTTCATGTCTGTACAATGACTAACACAACGGGACCCAGAATTTAACTGGGTATACACGTGCTACTATAATACAAAAAATATTGCAAACAACTGCAAGAAAGCTAAGCAGTTATTATTCTAATGATTGGTTTCTCCATGGGAAAATTCTCCATTTCTAACCATTTCATTTTAAGCAAAATAAAAATAAAATTATAGTAACATAAATGTTAAGAACAAAAAAGTCCATTTTCCATAAGTTGCCTGTCAGTCACAAATACATTTTGAAAAACAAAATGTTTGAACTTTTTGGTACCTTTTTGCTATTTCTGTCTGCTGTCAAAGAATAACTACCTACAATAAAATAAAACACAATACTTGGTTACTCTGAGGAAGGGCGTAACTTAACAATAGACTACATGATTAACACCTTTCATTGTAAGTTTGGCTGGATGCATTGTGCCATGAAAACTCATAATGCATTCATGAAGGCGAAGAGTCAGAGGTGCTTTTCGTGATCAAAGACAGCAAGGCTTAAAACAAGGGGAGTGACAACATAAATGCAGCTACAATAGACAAACAAACACAAAAAGGAAATGCAGCTAGCCAGCAGAAAATAAAAAAAAGTAATTCAACTTCTCTTTTTAAAATTTTACTATTGTTTCAAAAATATTTAACTTTGAACCATCCTACATTTTTACCAACTTTTTCTCCCCCCATGTCATTTAATGTGCACCCTACTCAACCTCCGCCCGCCCGCCCCACACACACTCCATAAATCCAAATTAAGGTACTTTGCACCAGAGTCACATTGGAGGGTATGGCGATGCACTGACTTGATTGGTGGTGGCTCCTTTGTAGATGAGGAGAAGGACAAATACCACCACTGGCACTTGGGAAATCACCTGCTTATTGAGATGTCTTAAGCCCAGTTAACCACTTTACAGTGAACTACATTAGGGACTTGGACCAATGTAACCAGACAGATTTAGTTGAAATGGCGCAACTTTTCGAGTATGGTTAAGGCCCAAGTGCATCTGCAACAGAAACAGTAGTGTGAAAAGTATTCATTTAGATTAATCGTATGTTAATTTGAAACCAAATAATAGCAGTTTAAGTACCATCAGTGTTAACTATATCATAGTTTGATCCAGTCAGACATTGAGCTCTTTCAGATTACAGTGAAGCTAATGGAAATTAAGTTAGATTTTACAGAAGAGGCTTAGCACACAACAATAATGGATAAGTATTGCCAATGATTTACGTATTCTGGATTGCACGCAGAATTTGAGACTGCATATGCATATTAAGTATTAGCTGCTTCTCATCTCCACCCAGATGTCTGGGTTGTAGGCCACGTAAGTGAGGATTCTATGGTTATTCTCTCAGCCTGACACTCAATTTCCCCCCGACAAAGCGACCCACTGGAGGCCATCACACTATCATGTACAGAGACCTCTGCTACTTCAGTTATGGGGTATAGAGGCCTCTACTGTACCATCTGTTCTGCCTCCCATATCCTTAGACTTTTCTTTCCCAGTTCATCCACCAAGTGACACTTGGCTTAATTTTAATTAGATTTTAAAGTTCCTGTTAGTAAATTGTCCTGATTTAACATAAAATGGAGTTGAATGTTGTAGTTTCTTAGTTAAGGTAGAACTGAGTTTTGCATGTGAACAGGATTTGGCTTTCTTGTCATGGATGAAAAATGGAGCATCTCTTCCCCAAAATTACAGAACTTATTTTTTTTAGTAGGAAATAAATTTTGTAAAAAAGTACATCTATTAAATGACTTATGACTTAACTTTAACTCCGCTCTACAGAGAGGAGATCAAGGTATGAAAAAATATCTAATATGAAATCAGTTTAATTTAATACAGGACCACAAGCACTGAAACACCTTAACCATAATCATGTGAAAGAGCAGAGTTAAAGTTACTTAAGAGCTCTAAGCCTATATTTCCATCCCTTAACATATTTAGAATTTATTTCTTAACTCTGGATTTAAAATACTATTGTTAGAATAATTTCACCATCTTTATATTTACCTTAAATTACTGATATATTGTCCTAAACTTGACTCCATTTTAATATAGTTTTTTATCTGGGAAAAATACAGTAAGAACACATTATGCTTTGCATCTTTTATCCAGGTAATGAGACAGTACATCCAATGTAACTGAACCAAATTTAGATCTCTTTAAGGAAAAAAAAAACCTTACATGCACTGGGTAGAATATATAACACAAGTTGGACCTCCCTGGTCCAGCACCCTTGCGACCTGACAGTCCCGGATGAGGGATTTTGCTGGACCAGGGGAGGTCATATCTGACTCTCCTGCCACTAGCTCCCCCCAGCACTGGACCAGCCGCCAGTCTCCTGACAGGCTCCCCCTTGCCACCAGTCTTGCGGCCCTGCCAGTCCCCCTTCCTTCCCTGTTATGCTGGGCAGGCCAGCTGCAGTCCAGCTCCCTGTGTGCCAGGCTCCTGGCTGCTCCGGGCAGACCTACTACAATGTGCTGAACTCCTGCCCCGCCAGGCAGCACTGCTGTGGCATGCTGGACTCCTGGCCCTACCAGCAGCCCTGCTGGGTTATGTCTGGCTACCCAAATATGGCATGCCAGGCAGCCCAGCTGTGGGGAGCCCAGCCCCCAGCCCTCTACCAGGACTCTCTAGTCCTGGAACATCCGTGATCCTGGCGGATGAGGGATGTTGCTGGACCAGGGAATCCCTGATTACAGAGGTTCAATCTGTAGAACGCTTCCTATATTAACAAGATCTAGCTCAGTTTAACTGAAAATAAACCATTATGAAGTTCAGTTTTGCTGCTATTAATTTCTTTCTATCATCTACACATTGCATATGCAACAAGCACCACATCAGCCAACAACAGGACAGGATTTGAGAGAGATGTTTTCAAATACTGGTCATGATTGACTGAAGAAAACCATCTATACGAGAGAGAGAGAGAGAGAGATATTTAAAACAACCTCATATTGGTTTATTAGATCCAATTAATCATTAAGCTTTTAAAAAGATAAGAATTTAAAATTTTAAGCTCACTAAGGACTTACATATCATGTAGAAACCAATCTTTATACTAAATCATACCAGGTAATGGTTTTCTTCTTATGGTATTTGTCATTACATTTTATTTACAGTATGTACATCTTGGCTAATGTACTATTAAAGGATCTGTGATAACAATCTACAAGCAATTGAAGGTCTTAAGAACAAAGAAGGGTGAAGTATTTTTCAAGATGGTCCAGTGGGAAATAACTCGATAAAAGAAGAAGAAAATGAGCAAAGAAAATGTAGATTGAATATTAAGAAAAATTTGTAAGAGGCAGATTTGCTTAACGGTAGAATGTTCTCCCAGGGGAACTTGTAGAAGTCACTTTGCTTAAGTCATTTAAAAAGTGAGTGGACAAAGCTCTGGAGAGATTACCGAGAACAATGTTGTACTGGCAAGGATCAGACAAGAGGATCTGAAAGATCTTTTCACCTTCAATTTCTATACTATTATATTAAAAGAAGAATGATATAAACAATGCAGATAAATTGAAGAGATTTCAATGCAATAAACTGATACTATATAAAATGTTTTGTAATACTGCATTTCCACTCATCCATGAACATCATTCATTAAATTAAGTAATTCCTTGATCTTAAAATAAACTCTATTCACTGGTGAAGAATACAGCATAATAAAAGAGATGACTTATTGTATCTGAAGCTAATTTTAAATGTCCCATATACCAACATGCTTACCAATTAAAAGGATAGCTATGTTGCATGCATGTATCATAAAGATACCACGCAGGAAACAGTGAATATGCATAGGAAAATATTAGGTTACATATGAAAAAGAACCTTCCCTTATGATTAACTATTAGTGGAGTACAGTAATCCTGAATAATGAATCTTTCAGTCCTCCAGAAAATAGAATTTTATTTTCAGCTTCTAAAAATGCACCCATTGTAAGCCTGAAGTGATTGTTCAGGCAAAATTCTTCACTGACTGTCAGTACTTTGTCTGAATAAGACCAAGGACAACAGAATTTGGCTCTTTGGTCCACAACTGGCTGCTATGTGCAAAAGCTCAATTAAAAAGGCTTTCCCTGCAGGATCCTCACCCTCCAAGACCTGCACTGAACTGCTGTGATAACCTTCCTGGATGTGGAAGTCTGCAGCTTGCCAACCAAATCCCATGTGGCCTAAGTGATCCATGCTCTGCAAAGACCCACTTGCTATATGCATAACCCGTCTACATGTCTCAGGAAATTTTAACTGAGCTTCTTGACAGCATACAGGTATTGTAGACATCTCTATGTGAGCTGCCTACTGCTTTAGTCACCCTACAAAGTAAACCACAGCTAGTAAGGTGTTTTTGGCCTTGTGATGAAAAAAAATCACAAGTTTTCTTAAAATATTTCTGTTGTTCCTGTACACATTGGCAGGTTTGAAGGTTGTTCATGACTAGGCTAAAGATTGCTTCCCATCCTACAAAACATGGACTTAGCACCAGTAACCTAAGCTTATGTGACCTGCAGACTTGATTATTACAGCTCATATCTCTAAATAAATCTGGACACCATTGAAAAGTTCTAATTGGTACAAAACAGCCCTTCTTTTAATCAATACAGATCACTGTGACCCTTTTTCACTAGCTTCCCAAAGAACAGAGTCCAATTCAAGTCCTCTCTCCTGAGAGTCAATGCCCTCCATGGCTACAATGGTCCTGGCAACATGAGAGATCCTTTCTCCTTCTGTGGTTATGACCTTCCGTGACAGCTACATTTTAGTAGCATCCAAGTCCAGTTGACAATTGGGAGGCAACATGTAAACGGGCTGGCCTCGTACCCCCAGTCAGCGCGCCGGCCTTGTGCACCCTCCACCTCCCAGCGCCACCCGTCTCGGTCTCGGGTAGTCTTACTGCTGTCTCAGTTGGACCCCTCCGGGCCACGGTCAATCAATACCTTGGAATGGGGAGAGGGGGGTCCGGGCCCGCCCCCTCTCACAGACCCCAGCCCAGGGCCCTAAGGACTCAAACGCTGCGGCGTCCGGTCCAGCTGGCGGGGCGTTTCGCCGTAACTCGCCAGCCCGCAGGCTCCGTGCGCCCGCCCTGGGCTGCTTCCTCTCCCCGGTCTCACGAGGGCCCTTTGCGGTGGGCTTACCTCCGGGTCTTTGGCCCCATTCGGGTCCAGTCTCCGGTTCTGGCTCTGTGTCCTCCCCTTCTGCGTCTGCCTGCGGGGTTTAAATCCCCGCGCCATCTCCCTGCTGTGGGGGGCACGCCCCACGCTGCGGGAGGCACGCCCCACGCTGCGGGACGTGCCTCCGCCAATCCTGCGGGCCGCGTGGTGACGTCACCGGCGTCCTGATGCCACCCCCCCCCCCTCCCGGCTGCTCCACGGCGTAGGCCGCCCGGGAGCACCCGGCGCAATGCTGGTATGCCGCCGCCGCGGCTGGGCGATTCCCAGCCGGCGGCGCGCACGGCTCGGGGACGTTTGCCCCTGGCGCGCGGGCCGCTAGGAGAGCGGCCGCTGGCGGGACCGGGGTGTGGGGCGCCTCGGCCCCGTCACACAACAGAACACAGAGGTGACAGAACTTTCACAGGAACTAGACCTTGACTATAGAACTCACTGTTGCCCTGATCTAGCATCAAAACTTAAGCAGATGCTTAATTTTAAGAATGAGCAATTCCTATAAAAAAAAATGACCATGGATTTCACCACTCATAATTAGGTAAAACCTCATCTCTTTTACTTTTTTTCCCCCACAGTACACATACATCCATACAATAAAATATTTTAAACATTGAATTTTACCATTTCTACTATCATCTAAGAAGGAAAACAGGAGAGATTCCTATTGTTATTTCCAGTGTTTAATATTTAGAATGAGCTCATAAAATACCATGATAAAAATGGGTGAGAAGATTGATCATCAAGCTTTTGTTCACCTGGAAATATTTTATAATGGTATGCTATACCATCTCTTTTTGGGTAGGAAAGCTGCTTTTTAATAAAATATGTATGTTCTGTATTTTCTGTGGGCCTCACCTGCCTTAGGCTGCTTGAGTTCTCCTGTGATAATTTTATTGTTATACCTTTGTGCATTTGTGGTTGCTGGCGACATTTTTTTGAGAATGAAGTATGGGACTGCAATCAAATGCAAAAGGAATACAGGGCATGACCACATTGGGAAACCAATCTAATATGATGCCTTAAGGAAATGAAAAGGAAGAGAGTCCGACTACTTCCCTAGAGCAAGTCTGTTTTCTCTAGAAGTTTAGCAAACCTAGTTAAATTCCCTTTATTTGAATGCATATTTTGACCTTTACTTGGAAAGTAGGTGACAAATCACTCAACTAGTGGCAATGCAGTAATTTTGATTAAAAATCTGTTTTGAAAGGATACAGCATGTCTATACCTTTAAAACCAAGAAAAATGTATCTAGTTAATTTTCTTAGAAAATTATTCCATCTATTTAGGATACATTATGTTAGCTAAAATAACCTTTAATATTAACTGAAGTCAGAAGGAAAACCAGTGGACTAGAAGAGAGTGAATATCTAAGAAATATGGGAGCCCAGGTAATTATCAGTCAATTATCTTGATATCTCTTATTAGCAAAATAGTTGAGGATAAAATAACATATGTCCAATATACGAATATTTGAGAATAATCAAACACACACAATTTTATCAAGAGTAAATAACGTATGCCAAACAGATTTATGGCTTTCTTTGCCATATGCTGAAGACTATATTTATCGTAGGAGTCCCCAGGAGCACTGGAGAATGTGAAAAGAGGCTAACAGTTGCAGTCTTCACGAGGATGTTTGACTGACTGGGAGGTTCTCAGGCAGTACTCCCCAGCACACTTGGTACACCATGTAATATAATTTTCACAAGAGTGGAACATACTCTGATTTGTGCTTGGCCAACATTGTTAGTTGGTGCAGAGAGGACAGGTTGTGGCCCCATGCTTACTTGCACCTCAGACTCCTAGCACTGTCCACTAGGGAAGTGAGCGTATGTCTACATTGCAAATAAAGCTCAGTGATTGGCCCGTGTCATCTGACTCAGGTTCGCAGGCACCTGCAGGCACATGAATGGTGGTGAAGATATTCAGGCTCAGGCTGCAGCCCAGGCTCTGGGACCCTCTCCACTTCTGGTGTTCCAGAGTCCAGGCTCTAGTCCGAGCCCAAACATCTGAACTACATTTTTGCAGCCTTACAATCCAAGCCCCACAAGCGTGAGTCATCTGATACAGGCCAGCTGCAAGTGTTTAACTGCAGTGTAGACATACCTTACATGGGAGGTATATTCCCAATGGGATCCTTGTGCTTCCTCACTCTTCTGCATGTGCATTTGAGCAGTGGCTGCCCAGAATTTGCCATCCTTCAAGGGGCTACAAGATGCTACTAAAGATACTAATTAGCTATCAGATGATTCAAGTATCACAGGAAGCTATTTGGAAGACTATCTTATCCTCTATCAAGGATTAGAAAGCAGCAGACAGAGAATAGGAATAAAGGTCAATTTTAAAAGTTTAACAGTGGCGCTCCACCAACGCATACAAGGACCAGAGCTGTTTAATATGGAGGTGAGCAGCGAGATTATAAAACTCATAGAGAACACAAAATCATGTAGAAGATACTACAAAGAGGACTTTAAGTAACTTCAGTAAGGTGTAAGAAAGCTAGGCAACTGGAAATTCAATATTGAAAAATGCAAGGTACACCAAAAGAAATAATTTGAACTACTCATAAACACTGGCAAGTTCTAAAACTGTAACAACGTAGAAAAAAAGAGTTGGTGACATTTTGGTTGTCCCAGTACAAAACTTTGTTTAGTGTGCTGCAGCAACTGAAAAAGTAGAGTATCAGAGGGGTAGCCGTGTTAGTCTGGATCTGCAAAAGTGACAAGGAGTCCTGAGGCACCTTATAGACTAACAGATGTATTGGAGCATAAGCTTTCGTGGGCAAAGACCCACTTCGTCAGATGCATGTAGTGGAAATTTCCAGAGGCAGGTATAAATATGCAGGCCAGAATAAAGCTGGAGATAACAAGGTTAATTCAGTCAGGGAGGGTGAGGCCCACTTCTAGCAGCTGATCTGGAGGTGTCAGCTGCTAGAAGTGGGCCTCACCCTCCCTTACTGAATTAAACTTGTTATCTCCAGCCTTATTCTGGCCTGCATATTTATACCTGCCTCTGGAAATTTCCACTACATGCATCTGATGAAGTGGGTCTTTGCCCACGAAAGCTTATGCTCCAACACTCCGGTTAGTCTATAAGGTGCCACAGGACTCCTTGTCACTTTTGAAAAAGTAGAGTATCTCAAAATGAGAAATAAAATAATTAAGTGTATCTCCTTTCCTGACATTACTTGTTCATGTAAGCAATTTCCGGAGTCAAATTCACAGTCACCGGAGGGTGGTGACTGTGAATGGAAGGAGCAGTTCATAAGACCATCCGACTATTAAATAGCAATCCACGCTGTGAAAATATTTGAGAATTCCTGAATCATAGGCATAGAAATGCTTCCATATAAGGAGAGTGAAAATATTAGGACTGCATAGTTTAGAGAAGAGATGATAAAGATGTCTAAGTGAATTGCATAAGGAGGTAAACTGAAAGCTCCAGTTTATCCTTTCTCACAATACAAGAGCAAGGGATCTGCAGTGAAATGGACAGACAACACACTTAAAACAGATAAAAGGATTTTCTTTATTTAAGCAATGAGTAATTAACCTATGAAGCCAATCCCACTGGGTATCATTACCCTCAAAATGTAAAGAAGATTTGGACATTAATACTGGTAATTATAACATCCACGTTTACATGATATTGGATAAAAACAAGAGTTATAAACCCTCATGGCTTCTTGGCATAAGCCATCCAGTAACTGGCAAGGATTTGGAAGAAACTTCTATTTGAAGCTTATTCCATAGTTGTCAATTAAAAGTATTCTTACAACTTCCCATGAAACATCAGGTAATGGCTGCTGTTGCGGAAGGATACTGAACTACATAAACCACTGATCTGATTCAGAACAGCAACTGAGTTGTTCCTAGTAGATAAAGGGAATGCAGTAGATATTGTATATTTGGTTTTCAGTATATAGAACACTGGGAGATTTACCCAGCATTGCTCAGGTCCTTAACTCAATTGATTTTTGCTTTTTGGAAATATATATTCCCTTTTCTTAGAGACATCATGATTTTTTGCTAGCTATATCATGGTCTTTGTTAGATACAGGATGCCAGATGAGGTGCACCAGTGGCCTGATCTAGTATAGCACATGCTACTATATGTTCCCGTGTTATTTTTCATTATGTCTCTAACAAAAGGGAATCCATAAACATACACACAATATGAAGTTGGTCAACTGTGTGATGCTGTATATAGAGTGAAAAATGTCTTAGGAGTATAGAAATGGCCATACTAGATCAGATCTTTGATCCATCTCATCCAGTATCTTATCTCCAGCAAAGGCCAGTACCAAATGCTTCAAATGAAGGTGTAAGCACAGCCACCTTTTAATTTCTTTGACTGTCTCCTTATATTATGAGACAGAGATAACACAAGTTTCTGATCTATCTACTTTATGCTATCCATTATTCATTATCTGATCTCCTTTTATTGTGTCCCTTATTTGTCTTCCTTCGAAAGTACACAATCCCAATTTCTCCAATCTCCCTTCATATAAGAACTTTTCCATACTGTTGCTCATTCTTGTCACTCTGCTCTGAACCGTCTATCCTTTTAAGGATAGGGGTCACTGCGACTGCATGAAGTATTTTCAGATCAGGCTACACTGCTGTTTCATAGAAGGGTATCAGAATATTTCTGTATTATTCTCTCTTTCATTTCTTATACATTCTAGCTCCTTGTTTGGGTTTTTGTCCAGAAGTGTACCCTGAGTAGAGTTCTTCACTGTACTGTCTATAGTGACATCCGTGTTTCTTTTCTGAATCAATACCGTTAATTTAGAACTCTGCAAGGTGTATGAGTAGTCTAGACTTTTTTCAATCTAATGTGGATTACTTCACCTCATTTGTTGAGATCTCTCTAAAGTTCTTCACCATCTTTTAGTTCTGACAACCTAAATACATTTGTGTCATCAGCAAATTTTGCTACCTCACTATTCATCCTCCATTCCAGATTATTAACAAATACAATGAACAACCCTAATCTTAGTTGAAACTTTGAGGTATTCCTTTCTTTACCATTTGGCATGATGAAAACTCTTTGTTTCCTGTCTCCTAGCAAATCCATGACAATACTTTCCCTCACATCCTCTAACTATTTAACTTCGTTAATAGCCTTTGGTGTGGGACTGTGTCAAAGGCCTTTTGGAAGTCTAAATAAATTATGTCAACTGGCTATTTTTTATCCACTCCTTTATTGGTATATTCCAAGAATTCACATAAATTACAGATTTATATATTCCCAGGCCAGGACGCAGCATTGCAATCATCTAGACCGACTCCCTGTATAACACAGGCCACAGAAC
Source organism: Rafetus swinhoei (assembly GCA_019425775.1). Classification (NCBI taxonomy): domain Eukaryota; kingdom Metazoa; phylum Chordata; order Testudines; family Trionychidae; genus Rafetus; species Rafetus swinhoei. Next base: position 67,687,283 of record CM033427.1, read on the forward strand.
TCCCCAAAATAATTCCTAAAGGATATTTTATAGAAAAACAACCAATCTTCATTTAACAATTCTTAGTGATGGAGAATCCAACACAACCCTTTGGTAAATTGTTAATTAATGAGACATGATTTTCCTTTGCAAAACCCACATTAGTTAGGCCTGATCTTATCATTATTTTCCTTGCACTTTGTTATTTGCTTTTAATTATCATTTCAACCAATATAAAGTACCGATGTAAAGTTTACTGGTGTATAATTCCCTGGATCATCACTACAGCCTTTTAAAAATACAGGTACAACATTTGCATCGGTACAACTGTCTAATCCTCTGTGGCTGATTTAATGAAAGACTGCATTTTTTTTAGCACTTCAAGTCATTTTATACTTGATTTTCTTCATATTTGGTTTTCCTGCAAAATGATCTGAAAAAATTGGACAAGTGAGATGCAGGTACCTGGATGAAATTCATTACTAAACGTGTAAAATCATATAGCTAGGAAGAGGGAACACAGATGCTGACTCCATGAGTGCTCCAGAGGACCAATAGAAAAAAAAAATAGTGGGTACTTAAGCCTCCACCAGCAGTCAGCTCCCTCCTTGCCAGTACTTCCTGCTTCCTGTGCTCACCACTTTTATGGTGTACAGGAGGAATTGGGAATGGCAGCGGGGAGGAGCGGGGACAGGGCACACTCAGAGGAGGGGGTGTAACTGGACAGGGGGCAGAGCAGGGACAGGAAGAGTGGGGTGCAGGGCTTAGGAGATGCGGGGGGCAGGAGCAGGCCCAGTGGAGGAGCACTCCCGGGGTTGAGAGGAAGCCGGCACCTGTGAGAGGGAAAAAGGGTCTGACCCAAAGCCCATTTAATGGAAAGACTCCCATTGATAAAGTTTAGATAAAGCTCTAAAATAGCATGTCTGAGAAAGAGTTAGGGATCCTAATACATAATAAACTAAATAGGAGCTTGCAGCATAATGCAAATTGGAGGGGGGAAGAAAAGCTGAAAACTCTGAAATTAAACAGACATGCAGTATTACAAATAAAGCTAAAGTGATGAATGGAAATAGGCATAGCTCTGAAGTGATGTTGCCTGATTTGCAATCTTCATTTTTATGCTTTCTTCTATAAAATTATTTAAACCATGTAAATTAGAAAAAAAACACCCCTATGAGACCAGTGTTCCTTCTAAGCTGCACAGCTTCACAGGTGATTAGTCAGCCCCACCCAGTCAGAGGCTCAGGGCTCCCTGCACAGAGCTGGCTGATTGGGCGGGGCTGATTAATCACCTGTGCATAGCTTAGAGGGAACACTGTATAAGACCTCCATGGTTTGTAGCAGGACTTGGAAACTGGCAAGGTTTTGGGTTAAGTAGGTGCCTTTTCTTCTGTGCAAATTGGTTCAGATTTGGCTTAGTTCTGAGCTGCTAAAAATCATCATTTCCCACTAACACATATTCTGGCTTGCTGCCAAAATCCATGGCTATTACATTGGCATTGTGCACAAACTACTTCAGAGAGTTTCAGAGAGTCACGCACTGCCCAAAATTTTCAGCATCCTTTGCATGTATGCACAATGATAGGAAATGGAATACACCACATCACACCAAGAGATGTGACTGAGGCACCATATATGCACAACATAAAGCTGCTGTCTAAGGTGGAGCACTGGTCATCAGCAAACTGCTTTAAACACGCAGAAGAGTTGGGAAGTAGACAGGAAGCAAATTCTGCAACATAGGCACTGGGTTCCTCCAGGCCCAGGGGGTGCTCCACCCTCCCCGCTTCACCCTAGGCTCTGCCCCCATCTGACCCCCTTTCCCCAAATCCATCCAGCCTCTTCCTGCCCCACTTCAGGCCCTGCCTCCACTTCTTCTCCCTAGCTCCCACCCTCACCCCATCTATTCTTGCCCCTGCCCCTCCTCTTTCTGCTCCCTCTCCTGAGCATGCCCTGTCCCCACTCCTCCCCCTCCCTCACAGAGCCTCCTGCATGTCGAGAAACAGCAGGTTGTAGTGGGCGAGAGGTGCCAGGACGGAGGAGGAGGAGTTGATTGGCAGGGTTGCCAGGAAGGGGGAGGTGCTGGCAGGTGAAGGAGCTGGCTGCTAGTGGCTGCCAAGTACCCATGAATCTTTTTCTAGGGGTGCTGCAGCCTCAGAGCTCCCACAGAGTGGGCATATATGTTCTGTGACAACATCCAAGCAACTCCAGTGCAGTGGGATCATTAGCAGATCCCCTGAGGATGGTGTGAGCTGCATTCAGAAGAGGACATTGCCAGGAGCTAGTAGGTAAATATGAAGTAAATCTGGACAGTGACAGCATTTATTTTGCAACATCTTATATCTATGTAGACACCCGCCTAATCATGCCAGAACACATTCCTACACCACCAAAATTCATTGCTGCCAGGATAGCTCTGGGAATACTATTCACTAACACAGTTAAATGTTGTAGCATAATCAGCAAGAGTAGGAACACTGTGTTTTGTAGATTATACACAAAAGCCTAAATCTGCAGGAACAGAGGAGTTCAGAGATCGATGCACCATTATGTGTCTACATTTGCATGTAAAATTACAAAAACTGCAAATGTAAATCAAGGATTCATACTTGTAAATGTCTAGTTAAGTATCATTAGCAATTTGGAAGTGTAATACTTAATTTAAATATAGAGACTTATATTATACTAGATTTACCTGGCATTGCTCAGGTCCTTAACTCAATTTTTGTTTTGTGGAAAATAAAATGAAAATGTAGATGCTTCATTTGAATCATTGTTCTGGGGTGGAGCTGGGGATTAGGGGTTCACTATGCAGGCTGCCCCGGGGAGAGCTAGCCCAGCACTTACTGAACTTGGGGCCAGGTGAGAAATGCCTCTCCACAGCTGCTGCAGCTACAGAGGGCACAGCCAGGGGTGGGGTACAGGTCCCCTCGCTGGGGCAGGTCCAGGTTTGTCTGCCTCCTGTGCTCCCCAGCCAGAGCGAGGAATACAGCTAACTGTGCACTTTCCCTTTGCTCTCTGATGAAGGGGAACAGCCAGCAATGGTCCTGTATGAATGGGTGGTTCAGTCCTCACCACCCTCCCTAAAGGATGCCAGGGGTGGGAGAATGGGAAGCTTGGGGCTGGGACACGCGCCTAGCAGCCCCTTTCTCTTGCCTGGTGATTCTGTTTCTTTTCTATATGGTTTTCTGAGAAGCAATCCTATTGCAGGCTAGGGATGTAAGCGACTAGTTGACTACCTGATAAGCCTAGGTTTATTGGGTAGTTGAGTCACTACTTGACTAGTTGCTTCCTACCCATTGCTGTCTCTGCCTCTCCCTTGCTGCCTTGCGCCGGGTCCCAACTGGTGTGCCTCTGCTGTACCCGAGGCAGAAAGGGAGGTCAGCAGTCAGGACCTGGCACGAGCAGGGACTGTTTGTGTCCCCACTTGCTCTGGGTTCCCTGCTGCGCCTCTGCCTTTTAAATGTAGTAGAATCCGTGGGACCCGATGCAACCGGGGTCTGCTTGATTCCTCGCTTGCCCCGGATACTTCAGCAGGCCTTTTACTACAGTGGGTGGCTCTTACTACATTTAAAAGGCAGAGGCGCAGCGGGGATAGCGAGTGCTGTCCCCATCCCGTTATCAATTAATTGAGTAGTTGATGGAAATTCCATCGACTATTTGATTAGCTGATTAATCAAAATGTAACATTCCTATTCCAGGCATATCCCATTTTCCTGGCACAACCAAACCCTTTCCATAATTTAAGTTATGGTAAGAGAAAGCTGTATACCTAATTTGGTGGTCCTAGCTCTTACTGTTTATGAGTTCTTGAAGACAGACAGACAGATGGACAAACTCTCTCTCATGTATATAATAATGTCAACTTCACACTGTAAATGTCCAAATATGTCGATATTTTGATTCTTCCTTTTAAAGAAAATTACTGTTGAATTTAACTAATTAAACTGAGTTTTAGTTCCTGATACATGACAAAAAGTTCTGGTTGAGAGCCTGCTGTTCTGAATGTTTTCTATTGTGCCTGCATGTTGCTTGGGTCCCAGGTTACAGAATAAAGTTACAACTATCAGACTTAACTTTGAACGTTTCTGCTTTTTTCAAGTGTGCATCACTTCAAGCCTCAATATGAATTCACTTTAGCAAGGTTTCACTGTTTGTTAAACTTATGTTTAGTGCATTTCAGTCCAGATATGCAATTCTGAATTGGGAGGGATAGCCAGTGACCAGGGTATTGTTTCTTTCCATTAAGTTAATTATGATTAACTAACTCGGGGTGGAGAACCTAAGGCTCGGAGGCTGGATGTGTCCTTCCTCCCCCGGCTTGCCTGGATCTGGAGCCTAAGGCTCCGTGTTCCCTTCCAGCACTGGGGAGTCTGCGCTTGCACTCCAACCTCCCAACCACTCCTCAGAGGGACTGGAGTACACAAAATCTACTAGCCCGGGCTACTGTAGGCTCTGGTGTGTGAGAGGAATGTGGGGAGTGTCTTTCGTCTGAGTCGGGGGTCACATAAGGTTGAGGGGTTTTTTTTTTTGCGTTTCTCACTTGTGTGTGACCTCCGACTGGTTTTTCTGTGGGTCATCAGATACCAACCCCAGAAAGGTTCCCCGCCCCATAATGAACCCATTGGCTCATATAAGAATGTAATTGGATACCAAGAGTGAATACTACTGAGACTCAGCAAAAAAGTGAACAAAAACGTAAAAGGGTTTCATACTGTGAATCATCACAGACAGACTCAAAACACAACAAAAGAACTACTTTCAGACAACCCAACTGAGAGACTCGCTTTATTAAATCCTTTAGATGTGTCTTTATATCCCAACAGAACAACTATAGCCATGTTCCCATGAAAAGAAAATAAACAGTTTGTTACAGTGGTTGTGCAGTTGACTCATCAAATTGCTTTCAGATAATGACACCTACAGTACACATGCAAGATGTTTGTAGCTAAATGGTTATATGTTATTTCTATCTTCCTTAGAATAACAACTCTTCTAACATTAATTAGCTGCAATGCATAATGAATGGGATAAAACTTCATGAAAGTAGCTGAGTGTAATCACCTCGGGAACTCTTTGAACAATAATTAACATGATGGAAATGCAAACAAAAATGTTAGTTCCTAAGGGCTTGAAAAACACTTTTTTTCTTTAAGTATTTCTTCAGTGCACTTTGCATTCAATAGCACACTCTCAGTTTCCTCATAATCCCGATGAGTAAGGGTCATTTCTTGAGGGAAGCAGTTTAATAAGGCAAAATCCTTGCTCTATAGAAGATATATTAATACCAAAACTGATAGCTTTATGAGCTTTACTGGATATTTAGTTATTTATCATGGCACCAGAATAACAGAGGGCAGTACTTGAGTTCATTGCAGCTAGATGTCCATTTACCAAAACCTTCATTCTATGGGTATTAGATATGATAGGTACTTTATAGATACTGAGCTAACTATAGTAACTGGCTAACTAAGGAGAAAGGAGTCAAAGTGGATGAGGTAATATCTTCTCTTGGACCAACTTCTGTTGGTGAGAGACAAGTGTTCGAGCCACATAGCTTGTTTCTCTCACCAACAGAAGTTGGTGCAATATAATATAAAATACATAAAAAATACATTATCTAACCCACTTTGTGTCTCTAATATCCTAGGACTTACATAGCTACAACTAGATTGCAGTGAGAGAAAGGGAGAGGAAACTGTACACACAGTTTTGGATTTGCAAGATACTTTTGGGAAGCATTCAATGACCAAGAAACAAGGTACCAGCCATGTTTGCAGTGGTTACGGCAATGCTAGAGGTCAGGAACATATCTAAGTTGTTTCAAATCCTGGAGTTCATTGTATAAGGTTTGGCCGCAATCCAGCCATCTGTGGGAAAAGAGGGAACTGTGAAAACTGGAACATGAGTCCAGGTTCACAAATCATTTGTGAACACAATAGAACTCCAACCCTCTCTGATCTGGGCAACTGATTTCAATGTTAATATTTTGCACAGCTCTACTGTTACCCATTATTTTGTGATAATCAGAAAGATTATCATTAGAAAGGGAAGCTTTATTCTAGATTGTGGGATCATGCACGGGGGCCCATTTTCTTTTTAATATACAAAAAAAATATCAATGCTTTCAGATACGGGGTGAAATATTTTGAATTTTATTATGGACAGGAATATACGACCAACATATTTGTCAAATACAGATGGTAGAAAGTATTTTTTTCCTCTCAGCTGGAGTGGGGGAGTTAGTTGGAAAGGATCGCAACAATGTAAGGTAAAAGTAAAAAAAAAGACTTTTGTGTCAAGTGTATTTTAAAGATCACTCTCAACTAAATTTTAAAACATATGCCCAAAAGAATATGCATACAATTGCAATTGTGTGCATGAAATACACATTTGAGCATGCATAACAGGTATTTGTCCATGCAAGTAAACACTGTAAAGATATATTGTGGGTACAGATTGTTTGCTGATTTTTTTCTTTAAGATTAGCGATTTACATTTAATATTTTATGAAGGAGCATTTAGTCTGCATTTATTCTATGATATTTTATGACATCTAAATTATTGTAAAAATGTAAGATGTGAGGGTGCCTGTATTCTTTTGAATCTCTGAATATCAGATACTAGTTGATTCCCAGAGCACAATAAATATGATTCCAGATAACAATAATATCATCATGATCTTGTATCACTTTTCTATAACTTATTCTACTATGATAATGAGACATTCACAGAACAAGTTCTCCTTCTACCAACTGAGAAGAGTTAATACATGGGAGGTAACTCCACAGCTGTCAGAACCTTCAATAATTTCCTCATAGGTGATTTATCACATCTGAGATTTTCATATAGACACATCCAAAGCAGGATGTACAGAGTAAGCTGGTAAACTGCAAAATTACTTGTCAATACTAAAAATAGACCTGTGTGAATCATGTTTTTCTGCTGAATGGTAACAATGCTAAGGGTTGTTTCATGGACAGACCTGGGATACAAGAGTACAGAGCTATAGCCATTTTACTATTAACTGTCCAGAAATGACAGGTCTTGTGGGCTGACTGCACTCTCAGAGAGGGAAAGAGACATAAAGAAAGACAAGACGGTAGAAATCAGAGTCCTGAGATAAAAAGATGATGGGATGATGTAGTAATTAACACCACTAGTTTATTGTTAATAATGAGTATAAGTTATTGGTTTTACCATGACTCAGAATATATAAGACCCTCCAGCACCAGTGGATTCTTGCTCTTTTAGAAAATAAACCGGTGTTTACTTAATACTAAGTTATTACTTCTTGACCTTTAATGAAAAGTTAACTAAATCAAACTAATTATGAAAAATGATTGAGGATTAACAGCTATGTTACTTGAAGTTTATGGACTATAAGACAAAGCCTGGGAGTTTGAAGTGGGGAATCACAGGATTTAAACTATATTGTCAACTGATACTGAAACAGTTTTAATGCTCAACTAGTATTTAATTAAAATGCACTGGCCTTATTAAACCGAAATTAAATGCACATACTACTGAAGCATATTTAAGGTTTATAGTTGAAAGTTTTTATAAAATTCAAATCAATGCTGTTTTTCTAAAATGTAGAAGTTAACTGGGCACTTTATCAAGTGGCTTATCTGGCTAAGCTGGTCAACTGGAAATCATTTTCTTGTGCCAGTTAATATAAACATAGTTTTTCACCTTTGTGGTCTTATCTGAGAATCTAATTTACTGGATCGCTCACCTTAAAACTTAATATTGGGCATCTGGCTCAACAGAGACCCAAAGCTAAATTAGAAAAAACATTTTTTTGTTGAAAAAAATGTCTGCTGAATGGAGAAAGAGAGAGAGAGAGAGAGAGAGAGAGAGAGAATGTGTGTACACAAATATGTAGACACAAACTCTACATTACACAACAGCTATGAAAAAATTCTATGATGTCCAGCTGTAAGTTTTCAGAAAAGCTTGCATTTAGAAAAGCAGAATGTATAAAATAATGAAAATGTAAAGTAAAAATTAAGTCTAAAGTCTGCCATATAACCACTATACCACATACCACTATAACTCAGTAATGGTGTCTCTTTAATCTTTCCATGACAGCTAACTATTTATTTTCTATACGCTTTGTATGCTGTGGCAATACAAACTAAATGTTTCCTTTACTTGATGGCAAAGCAGAACACACAAGGTTTGAAAATTATACTAGTAAGTTGTTTCACATAAGTTGCATGTTATAGACTGGTGGATCTGTTCTCTGAAACAGGTTGGGAGGTGGATGGGAGGGGTTAAAACTGTTTCAGATAAATGGTGGTCTGTCATTACCTAGTGATGGACTGTCACTAGCTTGTAAAGACAATATATAGCCTGGACGGCTAGTGGCCAGTCTGCATCACAACCATATTAAGCTATTTGTCTCGTTCCATGACCCAGTTTCTTGAATTCTCATGGCTACTTTCAGATTCTTCACAGGCAGAAGTCCTATCAGCATCTTCTTTCCAAATTAACAGTAGTAAAATGGCACTGCTTACTTCTAAAAGAAAGTAGGTTACTCAACAATAACTGAGATTCACTGAATATCATGTCCCCACAGATCCACACTCTTGGGCTAGGTCTACACTGCAGGCTTCTTGCGCAAGAATTTTTTGCTCAAGAGATCTTCCGCAAAAAGTTCTTGCGCAAGAGCGCGTCCACACTGCCATGTGCTTTTGCGCAAGAGATGTGCTTTTGCTCAAGGAAGTGTCCACACTGCCATGGACTCTCTTGCACAAGAAAGCTCTGATGGCCATTCTATGAATGGCCATCAGAGCCCCTGTGCTTTTTTCCGATAGGGATTTCTTGTGTAAGAAACTCCTGTTGTCCATCCACACACGCCTTTTTGCACAAGAGCTCTTGCACAAAAAGGCTTATTCCTTGTAGAAACAGGAATAACTCTTGTGCAAAAAGCCGTCTTCTGATGACCTACTGTACTTTTTCTTGCGCAAAATCACGCTTGTAGCGTGGACGCTCCGCAGGTTTTTGCACAAAAACTCTGCAGTGTAGACGTAGCTTTGGAGTCCTGTGTCCTGCTACCTTCTGTACAAAGCAGGGAAGAAGGAAAGACATCCTTGGACACTAAGGCTATGTGTACACTGCAGTTTCTGTGGAAGAGGAAATGCAAATGAAGCTCTCATTAGCATGTCTCACGCTCTCATTTGCATAGTCTCTTGTGATCCTTTCTGCTGAAGAGGTTTTTGTGGAAAAAAACGCAGTGTAGACGGGGCCATTTTTCGCAAAAAAACCCCTGTGTGTTCCCAGCACTCTAGTCCAGGGGTTCCCAAACTTTTTGACACGGGGACCAGTAAATCCATTCACGAACTTTTGGAGGACTGGTAACATCAATTTGCATATTTGCATATTCATTAATCAAATGATGAATATTCAAATAAGTTGTTTCTGGTCCTCCCAAAGCTCCCAGTGCCAGCTTTAGCAAAGCTTTTGATATGGTCACCCACAATATTCTTGCCCTCAAGTTAAAGAATATGGATTGGATAAATGGAGTGTAGACAGACAGAAAGCTGTTTAGACCAGGGTTTCCCAAACTTTTTACTTTAGTTGGAATCCTTTTTTTTCAGTACTGTTTTTTGCAGCCCAAAAATATAAACACATAAAAAACAAACTGAGAAAATACCAGACATACAACATGTCTGGTATTTTCTCATTAGGTACGTTTTATTATTACTAGATGTATCAGTTTGTAGTTTCGAACTGCCTGGCTGCTAAATGTGCTCAGGCTACATGAGTGTGTCTACCAGCCAGCCAGTTCGCAACTACTCGAGGGGGTGAGGTGGGGGCACAATAGAATCCCCAGGCCGGACTCACTCGTGCTTATGGGGCAGCAGCGCCCCGAGATCTACATATGGCCGGGTCAGTCCCACTCCCCCGCTTCCCCTGCTGCGCCTCTGGCCAGCCCCACTTCCCAACCCCCTCCCGGAAAGCCAGTTCTCCCCACTTCTCCTCCCAATCTCCCTTGGCCAGCCCCGCTGCCTGCGTCCGCCCTGCTTCCGGCGGCCGCTTCTCTCCCCACCCCGCATCTTCCCCAGCCAGCTCCCTATCCCCGACCTCGCGCCCCCCAGCAGCCTTGCTTCCGCCGGCCCCCCCCCAATCTCTCCCGGCCAGCTCCGATGTCCCAGGCAAGCCCTGCTTCCGGCAGCTGCTTCTCCCCTACTCCTCCTCCCGATCTCCCGACCAGCCCCTTGCCCCCCGGCCAGCTCTGCTTCCGCCGGCTGCCCCCCGCCCCAAATCTCCAAAGCTCGCCCTGATTCCCCTGTCCAGTGCTGCTTCCGGTGGCCGGCTCTCTCCTCCTCCCCCTTCCCCCCCGACCTCCCCTAGCTACTGGGAGCCGGAACATTGGGCTGCAGGTTATGCCCAGGCCAGCCAAGGGATTGGTGGACCCAGTGCCACATGGGCAGTCTGGGAGCCCGGAACACCCCGGCAACCACGCTGAGGCCCGGCATTTTTTTCCTGCGGCCCGGTATCGGGTCGTGGCCCATAGTTTGGGAAACGCTGCTCTAGTCTACAAGAACCACACAGAGACATGGAAGCGAAAAAAATGTGTATTACCAGTAGATGAAAATTTTGAAATATATGATCTCTGCAGATAAATCAACCTTTTCCTAGCATGTCTTTAGAGTTGACTGGAAGTACTGAGGTTGGCCTGGTGTGCCTGCCATTACAGATTCTTTAGTGGGACCCAGTCGAGGCTCACAGTTCAGGGACATGAGATTCCAATTGTATGGATGTATAAAGATAATTTTCTTTTAAAATGAATGTTTAAAAATTATTTTTAAGTTGCATATAATTTGTATGCCATCAAAAACCAAAACAGTGAATATTTACCTCAAGCTTGTGCTCTCAGAGACTACTGCCAAGGCATGAAAATAAACAAAATTACAAGTACTTTAAAAAACTTAAATACAGAGTTTCAGCTTTCTTCATTGGCCAGAAAAAAAACTGAGGGAAACTTTCTTCAAGAAGTTAAAGAAGTAATTATTTTTTTTCTATCTGCTGGCCTGAAGTTTCAGTGAACATTGTTCACAGATAGCAACTATCCTAGTGCAGATAATTTTCAGCACTGAATGCACCTTTGTGCATGTAGTGTAAAAAATAATTTTGATCCTTGCGATGGATCAATACCTCTTTGTTTTTCTGAGCTGAGAGCATTGTTTTTATTCTGAACATGTCTCCTGTCCCACTATATTGCAGAAGATATGTTCACAAACCTGAAATGGACTTCCACCACATTTTATTGTTATTACTTCTTGCCTTACTTTATCTCCCTCTTTGTCTTCAATCATATTGACAATAATTGTTTCAGAAGAAGTTCAAACTCCTTTTCATCCAAAATAGCACTTTTGCCAAATCTCTGTCTTTACTTCTGTAAGCCTTTATCCCTTGCACTTAAACTTTTTGGTCACTCTTGTAAAAAATGATGCTACATAGCACCTGCTCTGTAAAATCCATTACTAGCTAAGACATCAGTCAGGATGCTAGCTAGCTAACAGTGTCTGCCGCAAGAAAAGTCTACCTGTGATAGTTTTCTTTGGAAAGCCAAAACAAAAACTATTTCAGATATTTTCTGCAACCTCGGGGTTTTTTCCACAGCCTTTTCTGCTGCTGGCATAATCTAAATCTCGTGAAAAGCACTAGGGCTACCATAAGAGGGAGGTTTTTATAGGAGGGAGGCAAAGGTCCAAGGAAGAAGGGAGAAAGCAGAGTGCTGGGAGGGGGCAAGGCAAGTGGTGGTGGTAGTAAGCTACATGGAGTAGAAAGATGGGGCAGTTAGCAGGAACTTGGAAGGGAAGAAGCAGCAGGGACTCGTGGAGAGAAGAATGGACCTAGAGGGGATGAAGGGGTGATGGCGAGGGACCCAGAAGTTTAGGGAAACAGAAACAACTCGGGAGCACTGGTGGTGGAAGAAGCAGAGAGCTGGGGTGGGATGGAGGCATAAAGAATCCTGGGTTTCTCAGTTCAACTACAAATAACCATTTTAGAATGAGAAAGACTCTGGGTGTGTGGTAGGAGGCAATTTCCATCCAGGGCTTGAGGGAGAAAAGGAAAGGAGAATGATTCTGGTAAGGGAGATTAATGAGTAACTGGAGGTAAAAACAACCCCAGAACAACTCATTCTTAGGGAACACATATACACATTGAGCTGGAGAGATGGCAGAACCTTTTGGCATCCCACCCATAAAAGTTCTCAGGACAGAAGAGTAAATATCTACCATCTTCGGGATCCTTTGAAGAGAAAAAAGAGCAAGATCAAGGTATGCTGTGTTATACAGATCTTGAATGCTTCATTGCCAACTATTACAGGTGGAGTAATACAAATAAAGCAGCAATATAAGTAAAATAATACTAAGACTACAAATCTGGTGTTTAATAAATGCCATATCATGGCTGACAAGTTTTTAATTAATACCTTTAAAAGATCCTCTTTGTTAAATTAATAAATATTCCACATTGCAATATCTCAACATTTTTAAAAAAAATCAAATAAATAACATGAAAAAACCTATTATAAATTAGCTGTGCACCTATTTACATCAATACATATCTACAATGAAGTCCTCTGAAATAAGTGTCTAATATGACAAAAAACCTATTGGAGGGATATATTTAGTATTCACCAAGGCTAAGTGTTTAACAGGTCTCTATAACATAATCTGTCAGTACTGGAAGATTTTTGCTGTGATTATAAAGTCATGAAAATCACTGCATAGCTCCATTAGGAGCTGTATGAATTCACTGTATGAAAACTACTGTATTACCAGATTGCTTTGCCATTTTCATAGGACCCATGCGCAGATTTCACATATTTCCTGACTTTTTCATTGGGTATTTAGTTACATCTTATCTTGCCAGCATATATTTATACTCACTGTAAATTTAGATAGGAAGTTCAGATGTACTGTCAGCTTTATCTATTCTGTCCCAGTTTGCAAACTCTATTTCCAGTGGGGTTAAAACCACTCACATTAATAAATCCATTTAACATGCTATAAGGTTAACAACAACTGAAACCTTTTAGATATCAAGACTAAATTCAGATAAATCTTGCACAGCCTAACTAGGTCTAAAATGTTTAGCATCTTTAGTTAAAAAAAAGAGTATCTAGGGATGTAAGGAAACCATATTTGCATCGAGTATTTAATTGTCTTCTAACTGTATTTATCTAGTAGTAGAGTATCACAAATCTGCTAAAATGTTGCACTGAAAAATCAATTTTTAATATCGTGCTATAGAGATCTCTGTGAAGCAATATTCTCTAATAATAGCTGAGACATTATGTTTTTGCTTTCTTTTTCTCTTTTAAGTTTTAATAAAGATAAAAGACAAAACTGTTGAAAACAATACTTAGCCTATTATCCTGACACGTGGAAGATATGTTAGCTCTGAAGGAAATTAAGGGTACATTTTCTCTGAATTAATATGCATCAGTTTTGCTGCAGAAATAATATGCTGGTCACTAGGGTAGCAATGCCAGGTGCACAACTCCCACAGCAGCAACTGTCAACTAATATCCATGCAGCCAGGACTGTCAACGGGGGGCAGGGAGGAGGGTGAGGGGCAAAGCATGCAAGTGCCCTGGGGCCTGTTGATACAAAAGGGCCCAGAGGGCCTGGCTGTCTCCGTCACTAATATCACTTATAGGGCTGCTGAATATAATGCTTGTACTTGTAGCATTATAATTCAGTGAGAAAACTGTACTTAATATATGTAAGACTACATGGAGTAGTAGCCTGTATGCCATAAAGTTGTGTGGAAAACATCAAAAGCACTCTACTTCTGCAGCTGTTCCTTATGATATCCTCTGCTCACTCTCACCTAAGATCAGTTTTTCCACGCTGTCTGTAAAGCAACACTACAGCGTGTCAGTGGGAGCATACTGAAATGAACACCACAAACACCGAGCCAGATTCTAAAACTGGAGTAATTTGGCATTGGTCCACTGACTTTATTTAATTAATTTATTTATTTCAAATATTTTTACCATGCCTCTATTTAAAATATTCAAGGTGGCCTACAAAAATTTTAAAATACAATATAAATATATACATAAAATTAAAATACGAGACCCCAGGCGGACATAAAACCTGCTAACTTCATTTATATAGCCCAGGATCTGGCCAATCTCGTGCATGCAGAGGATTATAATGAAGTCATTATTTCCTGATCATACCCATTTCTACCTCCACCCATTCTCCCTCCCTCCCTCCCCACCAGCAGACACATTTCCCTTCTTTCCCTTCTCTTCAGTGTAGACATAGAATATTACTTGCATGGAGGACCACTGTGCATATACCAACAAAATATCCAGAAGCTTCTGTGCAGCTGCTGAGTAAAGGTTTTATTAAGGGCCTTTTTAGTCAGGGCCTAGCAGCACAGGGCTGTGCAGCAAGTTTTTAATGGGTGGAAATGCAATAAGAAAACAATTTAAAAAATAAGTTCCAAGAGATACATTTTTAGTTTTCTTGAAAAGGGATGATTTGGCTTTTAGGACTGCAATAATGAAGACAAGGGTACAACAAAAATACAAGGACATATGTGACTGCTCAGCCAAGTGTGGAGAGTAGATCTGTGGACATCACTTACAGCCAAGTCTTATCAGAGTTCTCAGCCAAAGGCTTTAAAAATTATCTTCAAATGGGAAAAATGGTGTTTGTGTTTTAGCATCTTTCAGATGTGTAAAAAAGCTTGAACATTCTTGTAATAAAAGAACAAACGGTTCACCTTCTCATCCATCAGAAATTCACTAAATAACTTGTGAAACCAGAAGAATCAAGAACAGAAGGATGAGAAACTGAGAGGGAAATGGATTTTCACTCAGATTGTTTCATACTTGTTTTCTTATTATCTATTTAATGCCAGTGACTAATGAATGTGCTTAATAAAGAATGTTTTATTAAAGATTTAGAATCTTTTCAGTTAAAAGTACAGATCCTCTGAGACCCCCCATAGATATCCTACAGCAAAAACAGATTAGATTTGACGTGTATGCTATTTCAAAAGTAAAAACCAACTAATAACTCTTTATACATCAAAGAATCAGAAAAGATAGCCCACTGAAAAAATATTTACTGCTCACCTTTAAAGGTTATCTTTACCGGTGATTCTAATTTTATTTTTTTACAGTCTTGTCCTTTTGATTCTGGTTTTAAATAAGCAATACTTTTAACAGTTCCTTCAATTGTGGTTCTCTACTGCCATGACTGTAGGACACTATTAAATTAAACTAAAAGGGTCTGTAATTTCCTCAGACTGGGTATTAGAAAGTACATATACAATAAGTTTAAATGGCCTTAATATAAATAATGGTAGCCATTGAACTAGGGTCTTCAGGGGAATAAATCTGTTGTGTGCGAATCAACTGTCAAATATAAAAAAAATCATGATTTATTATGCTCACATGTGGAAAAGCACCAATGCAACTTTTATTTTTAATTTGCATGAAATCATGTTTTTGTTTTTATGTACTACATCTCTCTAGAATAATAAAATCACAGAAGATGAGGGTTAGAAGAGACTTTAGAAGGTCAGCTAGTCCCAACCCCCTCGATACTCATATGCATGGGGATAATTGCAGAGTAAATGCCCAAATCTGATTAGATAAAACAGACATAATTCTTCATTAGAAGAATTTCAGGGAACCTAAGGGTGTCTCCGTACACACAAAAGCCTAAAGCTACCATGGATCAAGGAAGCTGCAGTACAAAGATAAGGAACATTCACAAAGAAACCACAACTTGAAATATATTTTAGGAGACTAGAACCACCTACTTCTTCCACAAGGACTAAACCTACCTGCATGATGGAAGAATGCATACAAATTCAATACATTGATACCACTCATCGAAACTGGTAAAGAAACTAACAGATTGAATTAAGATAAATTGAGAAAGTTTTAAGATATTTGGGAAATTCCACGGGAACATAAAAACAAATCAAATGACACAAAAGACACACAAAAGACGAGAAGATCTCAGATTTTTGATTGCCTTATTCTCTCGCTCTCTTTACTTCTTCCTTTTATTATTGTCATCCCTCTACTTCTTACCTTCTTTGAGCTGCCTATTGTAATTCCAAAGTTAAAGGACACTGTTAAATATGTACATTAATAATTATGTGTACACATACACACACACTATGGTTTCCATGAGATTCTAGTTTTGACTTGTCTTTGTGTTCATAGTACTGTGCATTTTTCCCCTCAGCCCCCTACATTTTATAAATATATACAGTGAGTAATGGGAGAGGGAAGGATAAAGTGTAAACTTCAATGAAATAAATGAAAAATATAACTGGTGCAATGTCCCTTTTGCCATAGAGCTGATCACAGGATAACTATACCGAAGTGCTATACTACAAGAAACCCTTTTAGTTACATTCATACAAGAGCATAACACTGCAAAGACTACACGATAAAGTTGATTTCTTTATGCCTTGTGCTCATGTTGTTTTATTGCAGGATTGTTCTGCATTGATGAACTACTGGCATGGAGTTTTGAAAATTGTTTACAAATATACTGCTGTGTTGGGTCCCAATTCAGCTCCAAAAGCCAGTTTCATCAGTAGGATCAGGTCCTCATTTTGGAAGTGAGGGAAAGAAGAAAATGATGAACTACATCTTTGTCAATAGAAATAAGAATAAAGATATGCCAAATGTGAGGGGTTTGTTTATAGCATTACCAGCCTTAGCACTGTTCTTTTCCCTCTTATAAAATGGTATCATAGACAAAACCCACAATATGCTATTCCCACAAAATTCTTTAAAACAAAGTGGGATAACATGAGATAAATGTCAAATTCCTACAAAATGAAGTTTCTTCTTAAACATTATAAAAGCAGAATTAAAGCTACAATAATATTTTGATGTGATTATTTCAGGTGTTGTATATGGTATCTTAGTAATGAAAAGGGTTTACCTTTTATGATTGTTTTGCCATGTTGTCATTGAGTGCACTCCCTTCTGAAGTTATCTAAAGTGTCCTCTTACATTATATGGTAGAGGGAGACTAGCAGTTATAGAAACACATTCCTCAAAGGAAAAATTACTCCTCATTTATTATTTGTAAGTATAATACATAAAATAATAGCATTTTG
Source organism: Rafetus swinhoei (assembly GCA_019425775.1). Lineage (NCBI taxonomy): Eukaryota > Metazoa > Chordata > Testudines > Trionychidae > Rafetus > Rafetus swinhoei. The sequence continues at coordinate 67,704,395 of CM033427.1, forward strand.
TACTTTGGGTCTGATCCTGAGCACTTTCTCTTGCAACTAATACCACTGAAATGGAACTATTGCCTTTCTTTTTTCCCATTTTTCTTTTTTATTTATTCCCCTGCTTTTGCCATTTCCCCCTCACTTTATCTCTACCCATAATTTTAAAACAAAACAAAACCAACAATAAACTATAAAACTAATTATATATTTTGTCAGTTCTCACCATGTCATTTGCCTATGTTATATCGCTACATGCCACCCTTCATCTGTTCTTGTGTCTTTTAAAATTACAAGCTCTCTGGAGCAGGGACTGTCTCTTTATCTGCATTTCCAGAGCACCCAGCACAATGTGACCACATTCTTAAGTGCGGCCTTTGGATGCTACTCTAATATAAATGCTTTGACTAAGTAAGGGCTTGCAGGGTTGGTCTTTTACATAATGTCTATTATCCATGGATTTCAAAGTACTTTATAAAGTTGACATCTCCAATTTTAACTGGAGAACTGACAGTGTTAAATAGTTTGGCCAGAGCCAGGAATAAAGTGCAGGTGTTCCAACCTGCCATCATTTCAGCTAATCTTTAGTCAGGCTACCTCTCATATATGCTAAAACCTTTATATCATATTAAATGTCCATTAATTATGCTTAGGTTACTAAATGCTGTTCATAACTCTTTATGATTCCTTTTTTACTATCACACTTTCTTCTGCATGTTTAATTTCAACATGCTGAAAAAACAGGTTTTTCCACAAAAAGCCCAAGAACTATGGCTAGAATTCAAAATACTGTGTTTTTTCTTACAAGCCAAGCAAAGGCAAGATTTATCATTCTTCTACGTGACTGCATGAATTATACTCCCCCCCCCCCCTTATTTTTTTACTGACCTTCTTTGGCATTTAAGTATAGAAAAGAAAGTATTTCAGGGTTGCATGTGTCACTCTCCGAGATGGGCAGTTCCGATTGCCTGCAGAGGCTGTTTTAAAAAAATGTTAGCGTTGTCCTGGGAAAAGCATCCTTTGGACATACTCTCTTATCCATAACAAAAGAGATTCTAAATAATAAGTGTGAGAAAATATTGTTTCTTTTGACCACTGGTGTAGGAAACCTGGATGTATCATAAAGTCTGGTGAAGAGGAGAAGCATGTAGAGGCAAATAATGGGAAAACAGGACACCTATGGAGCATGTTCAGACTCTAGGGCGTAGCTTTTCACTGAGATTAAAAAGAGAAATGAAACACAATCCTTTCAGTAGCTTTGCAGGAAAGTAAGTATACAGTAGCAATCCGTTCCACTTTTGGTTCTAAAACCTTTATTCATTTAAACCTTTATCCACTTACGACAGTTGTGTTGTATAATTTGGTTTGGGAAGCAGCAAGTTTAACTGATTTCAAAGGGTTTATTTTTATTATGGCATTTTATTTTTGGGTTTCAAATACAATACTTTCACCTTGCAACTATTTTATTTTTTTTAACGAGTATTAATATTTACACATCAACTTAAGAGTCAGAGAATAAAGCATAGAATATCTTTACATAATAAATTCAGTTCTGTTGATCTGTGATATTAAAACATACTATAGCAATTGGAGGGAAAATCCATATTTTCAGAAAATGGCTCTCTTCGCATGATCAGTTTTACTGTTTATTCAATATCTGATTTCTACAAAAAAAGAGCAGAAAACACTGTAGTTTAATGTATTCCTAATTTTAAAATGACCATGGCATTTCATACTTCATTTAGTTGCATACTGCCTTCCAATTACATTAATTATTATAACTGCATGCAGGTGCTGGTTTAAATTGTGGCATTTCAAAAAAGTCCTCTAATTTTTTTTCCCCTACCAACATCTCCAAAGGCCTTCTTCTGGCACAATTTTTCAGTTTTGAGCAGAAACTACAGAATCTCTTTAGTTTTGCTAGACTGAATAATTTGAATCTTGCCTCGTCATGCACTGTCTTTTACAGTCTACCCTTCTGCACACAGTTCAATGGAGGGTGAATAATACAAGGCAATGAAAGGTGAAATCTCTCTCTAATATACAGTTTCTCAAAGAGTCTTGCCGTATCAGTGGTGAAAAGAAACTCAACTGTCAGTATTGAGCACTGTGAAGTCTAAAAAGACACAATACCCAGGGTCTTTAGATATTTAGTTCCTAAATGGCTTATCTTTCTATTTTTTTTTTCTCAGAATAAAGGGAGTTCAGAAAGTGTATGTCAAATCATTTTATAGTCCTTCATTCCTGTCAGCCGCAGCATTGTCTATTTGACATAAATTATGTCCTGGATAGTTCTTGCTAAAAGCACAAATGAATTAACTAGCTTGAGTGTTTCATTCAGAAAGTCTCAGAGGAGTAGCGGTGTTAGTCTGCAGCTTTAAAAACAACGTGTAGCCCTGTGGCACCTTAGAGAAGTCTCTAAGGTGCAGGGCCGGATTAAGGGGTGGGCTAGCTGGGCAGCTGCCCGGGACACCAACCTATGGGGGGCGCCTGATGGCAGCTGTAAGGGGCGCACAGCGCCCCTTACAGCTGCCATCAGGTGCCGCGCGCCCGGCTCCTGGGCTGCAGCAGCTCCCAGCGGCCACCCTGCAGCGGCTGCCTGGGGCGGGGGCCACGTTAACCCTCACAGCGCCAGCCAGCAGCGCCCTTCCCCCCCGCAGCCACGGGGCCCTGCACGGCCAGGCTTGGCCTGCAGCGAGTTCGCGAGGCGTGGCCTGCCCCGGGCTGTGTACCAGCAGCAGTGGCTGGGCCGGGGGGCATTAGGACCCAGCAGGCCAGCGCAGGCAGGGTGCTGTCAATCAGGCACGGGGCAAGTGGGTGGGCAGGTCCGGTGACACCGCGCGCCGGGGGATATTTAATTTGGGCTTGCGCGGGGCTCGCCAGTTCACGCCGGGCTGGGCCGGGCAGCGCAGCACACGTATGTCCTGCCACCGCCAGCTCCATGCGGCGCCCCTTACAAGCTGCCATCAGGTGCCGTGCATCCAATGGCAGCTGTAAGGTGCGCAGCACGCCTGGGGGCGGGGCCGCACATGTGCCGTGAGCCCAGGGCGGAGCCACGCATGTGTCGCGTGCCCACTGCCTGGGGCGCCAGAATGGCTTGAGCCGGCACTGTTAAGGTGCCACAGGACTACTAGTTCATTCAGATAGGTTTACCTACGAATTTCATGCAGGCCTATCCTATAAACAAGCACACACATTTTGAAGGTGTCTTTTATTGTAATGCAGATGAATCAAGCAGATGACCTTTGAGTACACTTCTTGAACAACATGAAGTAATTCTAACACCTGGTACAGGTTTCTTTAAGCCTGATACAGGTTTCTTTAAGCAGCTGCTGAATATTTGGAACAAACATCCTGCTTAGTGCAAAAAATTTGGACAAGCTGTAGGAATCAGAATAACAGTTAAGAAACAGAATCTGAGTCTCTTGTATCAATAGGATCAGCGGAGGAACATTTCTAATCATGATAGGCAGATTTGTAAAGTTGCAAGATTCACTGGCTTTCCTGGATGGGCTATGTGAGCCTATGACCTCAGTGGTTTCAACAGAGTACCAGATATAGGCAAGAATCAAATAAAATTATTGCAAACTCTTATTATGGACAATGATCAGAAAGCTACATTGAACCAAACAAATAGAAACAATTCGATATCAAATCTCTCCAAAATCTTACAGAACTGCTGAATTAGAATGTACTGCAAAGGATCTAATATGCATTGAGAAAAACTTATAATGGAAATTTGGAACAGTAGAAGATTATGAGTCTTACTATTTCAGTTGTAACAGACTGCTGCTTTATTTTGACAACAAAAGCAAAAAATGTTCTGATTTGAGTCTAGCTATGCAGAAGGGGAGATCAGGCGGTGGTGATTAAAGGAGATTGGAAAGACTGCTATATGAGTAAGCTTGAGAGAGGAAAACTCTATGAGACTCTCCTTGTACAGGGTCCCCAGAATCACTCATTGGGTGGGGAGGGAGCGGTAGGGTTTTCCCTAACAAATAGTGAACTTTGGGGATACACAGAAAGAACAAGAGTCCCAGGAAATCTGTAGCAGGTGAGGCGAAGTGGAGTTATGCCAACATTACAGTGGCCAACAGTCTTCAAAATAGGTTTAACATTATCTTAAAACATGTAAACCTGTCTTTTTTCTAAAACTTAACTGGTTTTTTTAACTGTTAGACAGCTCCAAAAGTAGGGTACAGCCACCACCACCCCTTCCACTCCTCCCACTACAAATAAGCATGTGCTAAGGACAATTCAGCAACTTGACAGAGACTGAGATCCTGTGTGTATTCATATACATTTTTCACTTACTTCCACTGACAAAAGGAAGTTTTACTGCTTTTCACAACTGACAGCACCCAAGTTGGATTCTTTTCTGGTTCGCACATCAACTAAATCATTTAACTAAGGTTGTGCCTATCGGAGAAAATTTGTGTTGATTTAAAATCAATCTAGTTAAACCAGAGCAAGCCTCTAACATAATTCCACTTAAACCAATTAAGCCTGTACTTAAATTAATTTAGCTTCAGTAAGCTATTTACCAGCTCCAGCTAAGACCAGAGCTATGTAGACCTATATCGGTGTAACTATGTTGCTCAGTGGTGTGAAAAATCCATAGCAGAGTGACATAGCTACTATACTGACCTAGCCTTCCATGTACACAGTGCTGTGTCAGGAGGAGAGCTTCTCTCATCAACACAGTACCGTTTCTTGGGAAGGTGGATTAACTAACCCACCAGGAAAAGTTCTCCCAGAGTGTCTTCACCAAAGCACTACAGTGGCGCAGTTGCAATGGTGAAGCCAAGTCCTAAACCATATTTTTTTTATTTGTAGACTGAGCTACCTGGCATCACTGAGACCCAATACAAACAGAACTCCATAATATCATTTTTACAGAATTACTTCTCACTAGAGATGTTAAATATCAGTTCATTGAATAGTTAAGTAACCTCACGAATTCTTACTGACTGTTCTATAGTCCCTGGGGGCAGGGCCAGCAGCCAGTGCGCTCCAGCCTCACCCCTGAGGAACCCCCAGCCACTCTGTGCTGCTGCCTTGGAGATGGTCCACAAGAGGATCCAGTTTAAAAACCAGCTCCCCTTGCGGACTGGCTGCCTATCGCCCTGTGCTGCTGCCTCTGATAAAGACTACATGCAGCAGCGTGGGGTGGCAGCAGCTCTTGTGTGGAGGGGATCTGAGATCCTGGACCCAGCACAAGCCGGAACTGAGCCGGGCTATCTGCCGCCCAGCTTCTAATACACTTTAAATGCAGAGCGACAGCAGGGTTATGTCTCAGACCTGTTGCATGTCAGGAATGAGCTGGGCTATTGGCCAGCCTGCTAAAAAAATTGGGGGGAGAGAAATGCATGTAGTCTATAGCATTAACCTATAAGCTTTTGTTTATCGGTTAAATGACTACACTATTACATCCCTACTTCTCAAAGCAGAAGTACATTTTAAAAAGACAGTATTAATGGGTCATCCACAGAGGAATATTCATCTTATCTTTTAGTGCAATTCTTCAGGGAATTTTTACTCATTCTTTCACACTCTGCTTATTCCAAAGCTAGTTCTACAGTCAGAGCTAGCCCATGGCATAACACGTTGTAACATGAATCTCTCACCCTATACAAGACTATAAAAAAGTTACCTACTCTCCGCTTCTTTTGAGGAAGCTTTGGGAACACAAAATCCCTGGTAGCCACATGGTCAGACTGATTTTAATATGTATACATTTGCCAGTTTAAGATTTTAAAGCAGATCGAAACACCCAGAATACAGAGGGCAACCACAATATGTCATTTCTAACTTCCATTAATTGGGGAGTGAGAATCCCAGAGTAGTTATTAAACTAACTCAAAGTGCAGCTGGCTTAGCCATATGTTCCACTTAAGCTGCTTTTGCTGACTTTCTAGCTGTTTGTTTCTTTTTGATTTGGCAGCTTCTTTTTCCTCTTCATAAAGTTTACTAGTCTCATAGCACAATTCCACCACTCCAGCTGCAAAAGTACTTGTCTCTTTGCCTTTCTGACTACTATTCCACTAGATGGATCAAAGACATTGCTAGTGTGGTGTAGGTTTGTCTCTCTCCCATGGCACCTGGGATCATCACCCCTGCAATTTGCTAGGTCTTTGCTGGTCTAATGTCTGAACTTAGCTTTTCTAGACACTGATACATGACAGCAAATGAGCCACTAAACTAGCCAGATATTGTATTGCATTTCAGCTTTTATAAGGAGGAAAGAAATAATTCCAGTAAAAAAAAAAAATTCACTCTGAACAAAATGTGGAGTTGTTGAATTTTACTGCTACAAAAAATAAAAAGGCATAAAAAAGTCTATAAATGTGCAACAGTTTAATTTAGTAAGATTAAAGTACATATCTGCAATTGTTTTGCTGGAGGAGAGACAGAGGGCAGCTAATTTAAATGATTTTTCACCCAGCAAACTTTTAAAATTCTGAAATATTCGTGGTTCCCAGTGTTTTTGCTAGAGGCTGAGTTATTGTTAAACTATCAGGAGATCCTGTGGTTAGGGTTAATGCTGTGGGCTATTGACTATATCAACCAGTATGAGGGACAGCAGTGTAAATGCTGGCTACTTTACTGGTTCTTTTGCAAGCTTAAAAGTTTGGTAGATGGCCAGTTTATGAAGCTAGAAGTGTACAGAAATTCAGTTTCTAAAATATTATTTTTAATGAGTGCTTTTAAATGAGTAGGTAATTGACTAACTGCCTACAGAGTCCCACCAAGGGCAGGGAGGTTTAAGAAGCTCCAAGAATTATCTATTGTTTATTAACTTTCTATTACTTTGATATGTAAACAATTACTGATGGTGAGCATTTATGCATATATATTTAAAAATAATTTCTTCCCATATTTGCATACATACTATTTGGATGTTTTATTTTAATAAAAAAGTGAATTTAAATTCAGACATTCACTAGCAATGCACTCTAATAAACATATAATAGAAACTTTTGCAGGCTTACCACCTTTCAAAAGATAGGGATTACCTAAAAATGATAAGTATATCTGCTGAAGTAATGTGCCATCTCTATCACAAATTTTACATCTCTTTAACAGCAAATCTTTCCTTGTATGAATCTTGCATTAACATTGGTTTCAATGACTCTATTTGGGTATGTCTACACTTGCACCCTAGTTTGAACTAGGGATGCAAATGCAGGCATTCGAAATAGACAATGAAGCGGGGATTTAAATATCCCACGCTTCATTAGCATGATCTCGCTGGCGTGCTAGTTCGAATCACAGCTGATTCGAACTAGCTGATTCGAACTAACATTACTCCTCAAAAAATCAGCAAAAAATGAGGAGTAACGTTAGTTCAAACCAAGGGGTTTGGTTTGAACTAATGTGTCCCGGCGTGCACTTCCTGGTTCGAATCAGCTGTGATTTGAACTACTGCACTGGTGAGATCATGCTAATGAAGCGTGGGATATTTAAATCCCCGCTTCATTGACTATTTTGAATGCCTGATTTGCATCCCTAGTTCGAACTAGGGTGCAAGTGTAGACATACCCTTTGGGACATACTCAAAATTCATTTACTGAAGAACATGTTGCTATATTTCTATCCCTCATTTATTCTAGAAAGAATTATCTTTGATCTACTAAAAGATTGTTGTGAAGTTGCAGTCTTTAAATGTGTACTGATATGTTAGGACACCACTTAGAATGAGAAATCTTAATGGCTGTTGTGGGTGAATGGCTGAAACCAGGGCCTCAAATCAGCAGCATTAGTGAAAAAAAGTGGACTCAAAATAAACCAGGGTGGCATCCAGGAAGCATATGATGAAAGAATCTTCCATTTTCTGTGCTAGTCTTTAACATTGGACTGAGCATAGCCTGCAACTATATCCACCTAGGTAAGTTTGAATTAGCTACATTTGTAAACAGACATTTCAAAATCTATTAGTGTTTGTTTTTAAAACAAGGAGTGGGGATGGTTGCAGATTTGCCAAGTATAAGGTGATTTTCATTACTACAAACTCTGACACAATCAAGAAGGAAGTTTGAGCCACAAGGAGAGAAGGTTATAAATACAGAAGTTAAGGCAATGCTGTGGATTTAGAAGCTCATCTTCACAAGATGTAGATAGAGATGAGTCTGTTGTGAGGGCTGAGTCCCAGTATATGTACCACTTTGCATACAAACTATGTATTTCTTTCACCAGCAACTGAGGATCAGTGAACTATTAACGCAATGGCTGAAATGCTGCTAGAGATCCCCAGATTATTTGTTTGCTAATAGAGTTATGAAGTATTTTAAAAGGACTGAAATTCTGCCTTTCTGCTCAATATCTAAAGAGTCCAAGTGGTACACAATACATGTTATGGCCACTCCATAAAGACCAAAATCATATTTGAGAGACGATCAAAGGGGAATGAGTGTGTGTGTAAATGCTGTGTTAGAATCTTATATGTGAATATATGTAATTTAAACAAAGTGGAAAAGTCCACATAAGGACTTTTTGTATACCAGCTTTTGTTTAAAAGTTACTCATAATATTCCAAACACTATTTACAATATTTTATACTATTTACAGTGTATTTTGTAGACAATTTTGTTTTTTACTAAGAAACTACATGGTATTCTCTCTCTGAAGGTGAATTATTAATACCTACTTTCCAGTATTTACAAACAATAGCCCTGGAGCTTAACTCTGTGATTCTTTCTGAAAAGTCCTGTTCTTCAGAAGAGAATTAGGGTGCAGTAGAGGAAGAACACTGCGGTACAGAGTTATATATAATATTGCCTCAGCACGCCCTTAATCCCATTAAAACTGCAGATTAGTCAGAGAGCCAGGTGGTGGAGCCAGTGAATTTTCTGCAGGTATTCATTTTTCCCCATGCATGGATAAGAATGACTATATCTTATTTAGCTTGTACGTTCTTCGGGATCTGTGGAATATACTCCTAATGCTGTACCAAATATCAAATGAACAAACAAAAAATAAACATTAGCCCCTCCCAATACATATCCCTGGGGGTGGGGGAAGGGAAAAGAAGCTCCAGAAATTCCATACAGATGCTGCCATTGTTGGATGTAAAGGAAAGCCACATGTTCTCCCTTAAGCATGCTTTTGAAAATGTAGGTCAGTATAGGGAAGAAAGTACTTGAGCACCTCCTGTTGCTCCTGTTTCCATGAGAAAACTGGACTAAAAAAGTGAAGACAGGAGAAAGAATGAGCAGAAATAAGGCAGGAAAAAAATCTCTTACATGACAGGTTTTGCTGCCTGTCAGTTGTGAAAACAGGGAAGAGCATCCCAAATTTCTGTACCAAAGATACAAAGTAAGAGAAAATGTTTCATGAGTTCATATAAGAAATACAATTATGGAGTCACTATTGGAATTCCATACATATTTTTGTTAAAAGCAACAAAAATGTATTTTAATGTAGAAAAAGCATACTACTATTGACTTGCAATTTAGACATTGTGGTATATGTTTCCATACACTATATTTTATAAATATATAATTTCTGCTATTACCCATATCTGGTCTATACTCTACCTTGCAGCTATGGAAAAGCACCTTTCATAACTACCAATAACAATCAACAGGCGACTAAAGGACTGAGTTTTACAGCTGCTTACTAGTGATAGATCAGCCTAATCTCCAATGCGTTGCCAGGTCAATTCTTTCCCATATGGGTGCCCATATGCTATAATCCATATCAACATGTCTTCTAGCAAACAACCATATGCTTAACTTCTATACCTGTATAATTTTAAGACTTCATGATATTTTATAATAATTCTTGCTGTGCTTTTGAAATATTTATAGGCTTTAAACAGGATAAGAATAATTAAAGTCATATTGGACACTGTACAGTGCCTTCCCTTGAAGTGCTGTGCATTCCTGGTCTCTCACAATACTGATTCAGAAGAGCAGAAGTATTTTTCTTGCTTCTTTTTGAGGTATACCATATTATCTGTTTTTTTTATTTTCTAAAAATAGTGAGAGAGATAGAGCTAATACCAAGAATGATATTAAAATGACATTCATATTTAAATTTAGTCCAACCCCTACCTCCTTAATTCACAATTAATTCTGTCTCTCCTTGCAATCACATCATTGTTCCAAAGTACTGAAGGAGCGAGCCTTAGAGAGGGCGATATTGTCAGACGAGCTTATTTAAATTCTTTTAGGGATGTGCAGAAGCCACTCAGGCATAAAGATGCACTGAATCAATATGTCCGACAGTCTAGGGACCTGTACCCATGTACACAGTTAACTGATGAGCTTGGGCTCATCGGTTAACCCCCCTGGTTACACCCTGCCCCCTGCTGCTTCTATATCAGAGGCAGCAGGAAAGGGGAAGACAGGAACCAGTGTACTTGTATGCCTGCCCCTCCCTGCTGCCTCCCACAGAGCGTTGGTACTCCTTGGTTGTCGCGAGGAGTAATGGAAGTGGAGATGGCGTCACACTCAGCTTAAGGTTATTTACATAGTTGACCTTCCCTCCGCAGTGTAGATCTGGCCTAAAAGTCACCAAATGAAATTAATAGGCAGCAGGTTTAAAACAAAAAAAGGAAGTATTTCTTCACACAATGAACAGTCAATCTGAAGAATTCTTTGCCAGAGGATGTTGTGAAGTCCAGGACTTTTAACAGGGTTCAGAAAAGAACTAGTTAAACAGGTCCATCAATGGCTATTAGCCAGAATATTCACTTTGCCTTTTAAACTTTTGTTTTTCGTTTTTGCAACTGTTTTTCATAATATTAAAAATAATTTTATCTTGTGAAAGGAAAGTCTAGTTGGAAACTCTTGAGCTGTCATTTGTAATAACTTTTTAACTATGTAAGTTTCTTTTATTATCAGCCATAATATTTTCCCGGTTGCTTCAATATTGTGTCACTGTTTCTTGTTTTGTAGCTTGATTTTTTCCCACATGAATCAGAGTAAGTCTCTTTGTTTGATGTTTATTTAATTTGCATTGACAAAGAGGGGTAATCTGATGAAGATTTGTAGTTGCAATCCTTTATTTAGAGATGTTCAACAATTCTCATGGTGGATTACATACTTAACTGTGCTGACAAACTATTACAACTCTTTTGTAACAAAACTTGGATTTTCACAGATAGTTCCTTCTTGGTTGATTTATGTCTTGATTTACCCAATTAGAGAAAAAATAGGCTGAAATATCAATCCAACTACATCAAAAGCCCAGCTGGCTACCAGAAAATATGCTTAATTTCCACAGCTGACATGGGAATGAAAAATTATACAAGGTCTAACAATACTGATAGGGATAACTTGCACTGGTAACTCATGTTTTCCCCCTCAAAAAGTATCACTATAGACTAAGGTCATGATTTCTAAGTGTAACTGATGAATATATAGGATTTATACGGAGATAAGTACAGTGAATTTAATTAATATAAACAACACTTTTTGCATATACCATACCATCATACCATCACAGGGAGCTTTAATAGGACTTTTAACATCAGTAGAGATTTGCAAAACTGGTTGCCAAGTCAACAAATTAAATATATACAACCCTGCACTACAATAAACATGCCTGAATATTAGTGCTACCACAGCTAATTTATCCAATACCTTTCTGCTTTTTATTTATGATATAAGAGTAGTATTAATTGAATTTAAAATGTCTATTTTTAAGTTATTATTGTCAGGTCAGTGTTTCAGTATATTTGTCCTCTGGAGAAGTGGGTTGTACCCACGAAAGTTCATGATACTATCTATATATTTTTTGGTTAGTCTCTAAATTACTTACAGAACTTCTAGAATTTGTGTTATAAATATATCTTATGATTTCACGTGTCTTCTTTTTTATCTGTTCTGGGAACCAGAGAAACAAAATAAAATATTAGCATAAAAACATAAAAAATCTACATTAATAACCTAGCTGCTGTATTAAAATGACAATTTTATGATTTATTACTTATTGTATTACAAACCTATAAAATTTCAACTGACAGAAAATATGCATAGTACATATATTGCCTTTTGCCTTTTTAACATAGAGTCTGAATTTTTCTTTTAAATTTGTGATCAATCTTCTTTGCATTATGCATTTGTTGGTATTTCATTACAAAACTCATCCTAAAATGGAAAAAAATCACAGAATTAGAACAGCAAAATCACTGGTATGTAAACCTTGTGTATTTTACATTAGGAAGGCACAAAAAGGAATACAGTCAGTGGCTTTCATTTTGAATGCTTAAAATACAATGTATATAACATAAAGCAAAATATACTCTTGTTGTTCTGAATGTTTCAATCCTGAAACGTTGAAACATGACAACACTATTCAGCTATATAAAAATAGACCAGGATTGTTAATTTTTGCATCTCCATCCCTGGAAACAATTATGTTTGTTTGGTTTTTATTGTTACACATGTTACATTATGCTTATAATGAAAACTTGCATCACAGTGTGCAATTCAGTTTCTATATGAAATAAACACTACATCTTTTAAATGCAAAGGGAAATTGATTTACCATAGCTGAGGCCAGGACAGAAGTGACTAAATTGATTTTTTTCCTGATTTACCAGAACAACAGAAGAGTACATCATAAAACCTCTATCAATGACATATTATTTTTATATCTAAATAGCAATATTACTGCAGAAAAAAGATAATTCACTACACTGAAATCAGTCTTCATAACTCTTTGCAGTGAAACGTGCTTCTGTATATCTTGTCAAGTATGGGCAACCACACAGAAACAAGGGCTAAGACTACCCCAGAAACAGGGGGCACTATTAGTTCTGTAACAAACATATGTAATTCAAACATAAATTGAACAATGTAATTGAAGGAAATTAACTAATGGTTTGAGTTTTCCTCTCAACACATTTAAAGTACCACAGAAAAGAGTAATCTTCCATTCACATGTGGCATAAAACTTTACCATGGCCATAGCTTTAAGAAATTCTGCTTTTCTAACACTAAGAATAAGACGATGGCTCTTTGTTACAGTAAATTGAAATCTATCCTTCCTAATCTAATATCCTTAGTACATCCAGTGTTTTAATGTTATTGCTATTAGCCAGCATTTTAGGCTACTCTAATCACATCTAACCTATAGGGCTTGATTCGACTCCCACTGACGTCAAAGGGAGTTTTGCCATCAACTTTCTTGCATTTGCCTGCTTGGAAACAAAATAATCAGCAGGGATAAAGGAGAAAAGGGTTCTATGGGCTGCCACTTAAGACACTACACTGAATGCACAAAAGGGTCATAACTGAGTTGACTTCCCTAAACCAAAGATTTCACCAATATGGAGGAACCCTCTATAGGTATAGAACGTGCCACATTCTACATACTTGATGCTATAACAAAAATATTTCATAACACTCAGTATTACCACTGGAGCTAATACATTCTAAAATTCAATATTTTGCTTTAAAAAAATGAAAAAAAAAATACCCAACAGTGCAGCTTCTTGACAAGAAAAAAAAAATCCCAGTTGTGCTGGATGCCAAACCCAAACGTACATATATAAAGTAAAGCTTTTCTAAAATTTAAATTAAGCATTGCATTCCCCATATTTGATGCAGCATGAGAAAATAGTAACCATGAGATATAACTTTTCCATTAAATGTATAATCATAATTCATCCATGACTGCCATCTCTGGTATAAAAATCATACCATGTTATAGAGAAAAAAGAAAATATACTACAGTAAGCCAATGCATTTCTTAAAATTTATCACTTCCATTCACCTAGAACCTGATCTAAAAAATATTGTTACAGTTGTGATCAGCAAAGGCACCCATGCTGGATGTCAGTGATTTACAAGGGGAGTGGGTTTCAGGAGCAGTCAGGACATCATTTCTGTAAAAGAGTACTTGGCTGTAGAACAAGCTTCCTCCACTCTAACACAGTCTTTCTATGGATCTTCAGGGCATGCTGCAAATGTCTATTTACAGTGCTGCAGAGGTTGTTTTTTGAGGAAAATCAGATTTGTAGGGTGAAGAGGAGTTTGGTGTTTTGCAGGTGGTTTAATTTTGTTTTTGCAGTTTATGGCCAGGGCATCAAGAGACTAGAATTTAGCTTCTGTTTAAATAAATAAGTCAATGAGAAACTTTACATTGATTTAATCGGATTTTGGAAAAAGCCCATGGGTCTTATAGCCATCAAAAACAACAATAAAAATATATATGCATCTGGTTATACAGCATATTAGGAACATATAGCATATCTATTATACAATATAATTAGAATCTTCATTGAATGAGGGCCCATTTACCCCAAAACTGTCACTCTCTCTGTCCTACCACATTACATTTCTTCCATATTCTTTAGTTAATTTGAGAGAATCAATAGAAATACCTCTGAAATTCACTTCTGCCACAAATATATCTAAATCCATACGCAATTGATGTTGTAATGCAATCTTTCAACATTTGACCAACTACTAGGCTTCCCAGATGCTTTCAGCAAAAATCCCGAACATGGCAGGAAAAAAACTTGGTTGAGCAAAACAAACAAACAACAAAACAGGAGACGAAAGTTGTTGAGAAAAAAAAAGGGAGAACAAAAAAAAGGTCACTGTGCCTTTAAGAATCCCTGCGCTCCTCGCTTCCCTCCGCCCAAGCCAGACGCGGCAGGGGAACAATGTCCCCGCTGGCCTTCTGTCCAAGAAAAACAGAAAATACTAGACATTTTACATGTCCAGTATTTTCTGGTTTTTTTTTTACTGGATAGGGACCAGAAAAAACAGACTATCCGGGCTAAAACTGGACACCTGGCAACCCTACCAACTAATGCAGTTGTGGGCTTAACTTAGCAGAGTTTGTAGACACTGCTTTATAAGTGAAGATGTGCAGAGAAGAAGACAGTCTCCAAAGTGTGGCATTTAAATTTTATTTTCATGAGTTTGGCATGAATACATTACTTATAAGCCTCAAAGCCACAGGTGAGTTATTCAGGTCATTCCAAATGAGTGATGATAAAAGCTTTATATTACACCACTGTATAATCAGTGCATACCACATATGTTACAGAAACATTTGTTTTAAAGGAATGTTTTAGAGAATTTTAAAAAATGTTATTGGGGCTATTTTTCATGTCTCTCTGGCAGTAAAACCAGGTGCTTTAGTTACCTGAACCCTGATATATGTGCTCAGTGAGAGACAAAAAATTTGAAAGTGACCCAAAATAGATTTTATAGACATAAAAATGGTAACACTTTAAAGACTCTTTAAGACACTCTGGGGGAATGTAAGGGAAAAGCTGCTTGGCCCCATTTGAAGTTGGTAATTTCTCCTTCACAGTGAGATAAAACTCTTGCTTCTAGCCCTGCAGAACTGTGAAATATCAGACTTCAAAATCAAACATTTTATATATATAGAAAAGTTATTATTGATGCAGGACTGAATCTTGCCTATCATAGATCTTGGGCTGTGTAATTCTGATGGAAAATTTCATATTGGGGGTGAGAGCTGAAGGGGGAATAAATGGCAGCTGTTTGGCGTTGCTAAGGAGTTTGGAATGTTACAATAAATCCCTGGGCCACAGAATGAAAGCAAGAGAAATATTTCACATGAATATCACCTCTCCATATGTGATATATGCATATATATATATATATATATATATATCTCACCACAGAGCTCTTACTCTTTCCCTCCACCCCAAATACCTACCTTTTCATTAGCTGTGAGCAACACCACAATCCTGCTGTCACTGAGGCCTATAACCAATTTGGACCCCATCTTCGGTCCTCACAACCAGATTATATTTAAATCTCATCAATTTCTTCTGCAGGTCTGGAGTACAAAGTGAGTTTAGCTGTTTAGCTTAGCCCACTTTCAAGTACATTAAGCTAAAAGGAACAAGGTACACTTATTCCAGGATAAGATTGCCCACACAGAGCTATTTAAGAATAGCTGTCTCTGGTATTGAATAACTCCATGTGCAGACAATCCCTAAAATGTGGCCTTTCCTCTGTATCTACACAGGTAAATCTGTCATCCAGGCTCACATCTCCTATCTCAATTATTGCAACCTTCTTTTCTCTGGCCTTGGCAAATGCAATTTTCCCTACTCATATCCATTCAGCATACCATTGCAAAGATCATTTTTCTAGACTATTGCTTTGACCATGTCACATCTCTTTTTGAATCCCTCCACTGCCTCCCTGCCTTCTATTGTATTAAACATGATTTACTTCCTTCATTTTCAAGGCCCTTCCTGGTCTATCCCCACCCTACTGTCATCTCTCATTCACGATCAAGACATTGGCTCCTGCCTCCAACTGGAAAATTATGCCAGTCTCCATTGCTCACCTGTCAAATTTTCAAATACCTCTGTTCTTTCCTATTACTCGTCTTGCTTTCCTGTGGCTCCTCACAGTTGGGACGAGCTCATCACAGATATCTTCAATGTTGCTTCACTATCTTCCTTCTAAACCCTACTGAAAACTCCCTTTCCAAGATGCCTTAAAAATGACACTTGAGTTGAGATCATGGTCTATCTTGCTGACCAATGCTGCCTCTTTGTTTCCTTGTTCTCTCCCATTTGTCTGACTCGACTTGCTGTGTCTTGTTTTATATTTAGATTTGAGTGGGGTGGGGGGGAGGGGACGGATTGTTCTGTGTTTGCACAGCATCTATTACAATGGGTTCTGCTCCTTGACTAGGACTCCCATGCACAAGAATAATACTACTAATAATAATGGATTCAGGGTAGCAGGAGGAAGTGTACCTTCATGAATGGTCAGCATACAAGGGTGGATCATTACTAAAGAATAAGTGAATCTCATCCATGTTGTCAAGCACAGTGAATCACTGCAGCTGACTCTCAATGGTGTGGGTTACCAGTTCACACTGGTAGAGGTTAGGCATGATTACAATTTCCACTGTTAGCTTAGGCTCATTATATTTCAATTGGTAACGACTAAAAGCTAAAACCAATTGTTCCTCACACCATGTGTGTCTACTGGCAGGCTACACCTCCAAATTCAAAGAAACTAATAGTTGAAAGCCCATGCTGTCAGACAGGTGTAATCTGTAAAAACCGTGTGAGTAAAGAAGCTGAAGAGGCTGATAATTTAAAAACAGACCTCAAATCCCAGGGACGATTGAACCTGATGATATTTTAAACAAGAGAGCTCTCAAGGATGCTTGTACAGGTTGGACCTTCCCGATCTGGCCCAGATGACGGATTTTGCCAGACCAGGGAAGGTCATTTCTGCCTCCCGCTGCCCCCGGGTCCCCAGCCATGGCTGCCAGCCTCCCCCCTACTTTCTCCCTGTCAATAGCCCCTCAATGCAGGGCTCCCAGCTGCACTGTGGCAGCCCCGCTGCTGCAAGCATAGCCCCGCGCTGGGCTCTGTTTCCCCGTGGGGCATCCCCCCTTGTTGGAGTCCCGCCTCGCTGGCTAGCCTTGCGGCATCCCAGCCTCACTGGGTAGCTCCGCTGAGTGTCACCTGGGCTGCTGGACTCTTTGCTGCACCGCAGAGCAGCCCCACTCCTGGGCGCCTGGCCCCACCAATAGGCAGCCACGCGGTGGGCTCCTGGTCCTGGAGGGCAGCCCCGCTGCCTCCTAGTCCCACCACACTACTGCACCACTGGGCAGCAGTGGGGCTCCTGGGCTCCTGGTTGTACTGTTGGGTGGCCCTGCTGCTGGGTTCCCAACCCCACCACTGGGCAACCCCACTGCCTCCCAGCCTCGCCGGGCAGTCCCGCTGCCTCCCCCTCTATGCCCCCATTCTCCCTTCCCCACAGTATTGCCACCAGAAGGCAGTCCTGCTGCTGGGCTCAAGCCCGCTGGGCAGCGCAGCTACCTCCTGCCACTTGGCCCTCACCCAGTGTTACCCCCCCCGGGAGGAAGCCCTGCTTCTGGGCTCCCAGTTTCGCTGCCACAGGGCAGCCCTGCTATTGGCTCCAGCCCCACTGCAGGGCTCCTAGCCACCAGCCCTTCATGGGACACTCTGGTCCTGGGACATCCGGGGTCCTTCTGGACCCAGGATGTTGCCGGACGAGAAAGTCCTGGTTAATAGAGGTTCAACCTGTAGCTATTTCCATTGCTTCACAGACACAACAGACATTCTAGGCTTCAGTGTGATGTTTTTGGATTATTTTGCATAATGGCTGTACTGCTGTATATAGATGGCTATGTTGATTTGCATGGCATTGTGTTGTGCTAGGAGAACTGTGGATCTATACAGATATCAAATGAGGGATTTGCGCTTTGTATGTCTGGGGTTATTGTGTCTGCATTTGTGCTGAGGAATCATGCTGACAAATCTGTGTTGATTTGGGCAGGAAGCAGATGAGGATGCATGCTTCAGAGAGGGGCTTTGTGTGTTTGAGATTAATGTGTATGCTAATGATGTTGTGCAGTTGATTGTGTTATGCTGCCAGAGTTTTGTGGATGTTGTTGCCATTTCATGACAAGAAAGAAATGTGATTGCAATAACATATCTCATGGGGGTCTGATAAATAATTTGCAGACTTTCCCCACTTTTAGCAGCACTACAAGCATAGGTGCGCTAACCATTCGTTGAGAGCCAGGAGACTTTGGTTCTATTCTGGCAAGCCACTTCACCTGTCTGTGCTTCTAATTTTCTTCCCATCTTTTGTTTCTCTTGTTATTTAGATTATAAACTCTTGGTGCAAGGACTAACATTCACTACATATTTGTACAGGTTATAGCACAATGGGGTCATGGTACCAGTTAAGAACATAAGAAAGGCCATATTGAGTCAGACCAATAGATCATCTTGTCTTTGGCTGTTGGCTGGAGCCAAATGCTTCAGAGGGAATGACTACAAAGGACAATTATTGAGTGATCCATCCCCTGTCATCCAGTCCCACCTTCTGTCAGTCAAGGATTTAGAGCAGGGGGTCTAAACTCCCAGCCTGCAGGCCATCCCAGACCAGAGCAGTTGCACAATTAATTTTCTTCCTTATTTTAGTTATCCTTTTTTAAACTAATGTTATTGTGGTGGGTTTCTTTGGGATCCCTGCTCCCCCCTGAGGATGTTATATTGAATTATATTATGGTCATTATTACTGAGCGGTTCAGATGTGTTCACCTCTTGGACTAGATAATGTGTGCCACTTAGGACTAAATCAACAATTGCCTCTCCCCTTGTGGATTCTAGGACTAGCTGCTCCAAGAAAAAGTCATTATTGGTGTCTAGAAATTGTATCTCTGCATCTCTGTCTGAGGTGACATAAACCCAGTCAGTATGGGTATACTCAAAATCTCCCATTATTATCGGGCTTTCTGTTTTTTTGTAACCTCTCCTACTTCCCTGAGCATTTACCACTTGGACAGGTGGTCAGTAATATATCCCTACTGCTATACGCTGATTATTCAAGCATGGAATTTCTACCCATAGAGATCCTGTCATACAGTTTGAGTAATTTAAGATTTTTACTGTATTTGACACCATTCTTTTTTCCACATATAGTGCTGCTCTTCCCAGCAGCGTGATTTATTCTATTTTTTCTACATATTTTGTACTCTGGAATCACTGAAATCTACTTTTTATCATTCCTCAAAGTTTCTATGCTTATTATATCAATATCTTAGTTTAATACCAGGTATCCAAGTTCATCCATTTTAGTATTTAGATGTCTACCTTTTGTATAAAAAGACTTATGAAATTTGTTAATATTTAGTTGTCTGCCTTGATGTGATATAATTGAACGGGACTCTTGTTCATTTGATTTTTCTTTCCAGTTCCCACATGTACTTTTTCTGACTTTTATCCACTCTTCTTCACTACAACGTAGAGTATCTTGTTAAATAAATCCTCCCCTCGTGATTTCTCGTCCAAATCGTATGCCCCTCCATACTTATTACTTTCCCCCAACTCTTAGTTTAAAAATTCTTCTATGGTATTTTTAATTTTACGTGCCAGGAATCTACTTCAGTTTTGGTGGCATTTTTAGCTGCTACTGTAATACAAATAGTAAATAAATTAATACTGTTTTAACATAATATATGCCAAGTATGTTATGAACTATATACAATAAATGCAGTTACAGAATTAAAATCTATTTAACTGATGGATTTCCCTATTTCTGGTTTTCTTTTTGAGTTTAGACTGACTTTTTTTTTTCTTTTTTGTTTTTGTTTGTGTATTTATACAGTGCCTGTATAATACTGTTTATACTGTTGTAAATAACAGTAACAAAGAACTTGTACATTTGGAAAGTTAAGTACCAGTTCTTTGTTGATTTTGTTATTTATTTATATTGTGGTAGGCTCAAGGCCACATTGTGCCAGGCACTGTATAAATACACAAATAAAAACAGCCCCAAAGAGCTTTCACTTTTTAAAACCAATTTCAGACCAAAAAAGAATAAATTACTTTGGAAAAAAACTTTAATTTCTCAATAAACATTTTATGTTAGATCTCCCACTCTGTTAATGTGAAATCTGCATAATAGGTTTTAGAGTGATTCACAGAGCTAAACCTACAACCTTCCATGTCTGTATAGACATTGTGAAATGAAACAGCTACGAGCTTTAGATGAGAACCCTGTTTGAAAATCATCAGGTTGAATCATCACTGGGTTTCAGTCATCGAGTTCTGAGCCATTTTGAGTTTTAAATTACACTTGTGGTATACGTCTGCAGTAAGGCAAGTACCTATACCATGCCAAGAGTTCTAACCCACTGGGATATCAACATATTTACCACCTTTACTCTAGAGCTAATTTGCATGCAGCATTTTCATTTGTATGTGGGAGACTGCACATATGGTGGATTATTTGGGCTAATTGCCATATTATTTATATACTTAACTGCCATCCACAGTTAATACAGATCTCCCAAGACAACCCTCCCTATCGACAAATCCATACAACCACCCATACAACACAGTAGTCCCCCCCCCCATACACAACCCTTCACTTTATCAGACCCCCATTAAATATGTTATTGCAAACACTTTTTTTCTTGTCATGAAATGGCAACAACATGTGAAGTACCACACTCACACACGTCTTTTAAAGAATAAATGTTAGATGATGTCTAAGATTTACTCAAGTCTCATAGGAGCTAATGAAAAACGTTCTTTCTATCGAAGCAAAGTCCAGTTTATTCTACTTCCTGAATACTTCAAGTCTAAAATTCCTCCATTTCAAAGTAAGAAATGTAACTTTACAATTTCAAATACTCATGGATCTTGTCTTCTAAAAGCTATGAAAGATAAAAATATACAGGAGACAAATAAGCAGTAGGTTTAGAACAGGGGTGGGGAAACTTTTCTGGGTTGGGGGCCACTGATCCACAGAAAAAATCTGTCAGAGGCTGCGCGCACACACGCACACACACACACACACACACACACACACACACACACACACACACACACAAAAGCAACAATAAAAAACTCCCACACAGCTCATTGACGCCCAACTAAGAAGAAGAAAGGAACTCCCCACAGACGAGTAGATTTTGTGAGCCTCCTAGATTCTGCGGTGGGGCCAAAAATGAGGGGTTCAATGTGTGAGAGGGGGCTGCTGGGAAACAGGCTTGGGGTAGGGGTCTGAGCAGGAAGGAGAGCTCCAGGAGCAGTCTGGGAGGGAAGCCACAAGCCATGGGGACCCTGATCTGGGCAAGCTGGGGATCACATCCAGCCCCCGGGCCTTAGGTTCCACACTCCTGGTTTAGAAGCAGGCACAAACCTTTCAGTCATGTCTAGATATTAAAGACAAAATTTTCAAATATGGATGCTTAAAATTAGGCACCTAAATCCACATTTAATTGCCTGATCAAATATTCCAATTACTTCTCTATGAAATCAATGATGAACACTTTTGAAAATAAGGCCATTTCTTTAGCTGACTATATGTAGATTTAAGAGCTGACTTTAGCTACTTGCTTCATTAAATTGTGACTGAAAGTGAAATGTACATTAAAAATGCCTGGATTAGACTAAACTAAACAGATAGACAAACCCAAAATATTAGATCATCTATATAAAGCTTGTGTTAATCAATTATTTTTACTCATATTGACATCTTCGATCAAATGTATCTCTTGCAATATAGGTAGCACTATATGGCAAATACACAGTACCTTTGTGCACTGAAGCACCAATATATGCTGGGATCACAGGCAATCCAGATATTTTCATTATATATGTTAACTGCTAGATTTATATAAACAAAATATTGTACTATATCCATTAAAATGGAAGAGGAACTCAAGATAACAAGGAAGAAGTTATAAGGAAAAAAGAGTCAGATCACAATTGAGCAGAATGGGCAAATGAAAGAAACTGAAATCTGAGAAAAAGGGAGACAGAGGAGATCATTAATCTGAAAAGAATAGAACAACAAGTAAAATGAAGAAAATCATCTGTTAAGGTGCTTAACTAATAACATTGTAATAGTAATAATTGTTGCATATTAATTTTTCAGGGCCACTTGTTTTCCAGAAATATATGATAAATGAAATGTCTTAAAATATATCAGGAGACTGGTGAAAAACATTGAACATTTTTCAAGTATCTGACTTACCAGAAGCCACATTTTTACAGCACCAAAAAAGCCTTTTTATTTTGTAGTAAAAAAGCACATGGATATAATCACTGAAAAAAGATTACATGTATGGAATTGCACATCAGTATTATGGCAAACAGACCACTATTTATTTGAAAAATGTCTAACATGATTCACTTTTTCTTCTATCAGTGTGTATCTGATGACCTGTTATTTGCATCAAACTATAAAACAGCTCATATAAATATAATGGCAGCATCACTTATTACAGCATCACAGCAGTAGCCCTCCTGATCTTTTCAAAGTATTAGAAATGCCTTCTCCCTCCATGATACGGAATGCTAATATCATGCTATTGTTCCTGCCCCTTTATCCCTCTGTGTTAGTTCTCCTTGAAGAACCAAGTTAACAGCAATGCTGATGTAGCAGAAATTAATGATGCAGCATTATACAGAGTAACAGGGAGGTCTGCCATACCCTGCCCCAGAAAAGGGCAATAGAGATCCTCTGAACTGCCTCGAGCGCTTGTGAAGAAAGCAACCAATCAGTGCCAGCAGGTCAGTATATGAGGAAAGCAGGCCAGTGCAGGAGCAGTTCCTTGCTGGAGCTGGAAGAAAGCAGATGGTGCTCTGGATTGGCTGCTAGGGCCTTATCTTTACTTATGCCATTCAGAAAAATCTTCAGGCAAAAATAAATAAATAAATAAATAAATAAATAAAATGAGGAAGCAATAGCAGCAAAAGTTTCTTCAGTCACCCAGGAGGATAATCCAGAAGATGAAGGAATCTCATCAGTACATCAAATTCAATGAGGAGAGGACTGATTTTCAGGAAGATTTGAGGGGCTGGTTACTGATTTTCGGAAGAAGGACCAGTTAAGTGACTTGGTACATAGGTTGTTGGGGCTGTTAAAGACTGGATCCAGGTTCTGGAGCAGATATGGTTAAATTTGGAGGAACACGGGTTTAAGGATTATTTGGTATTTAGGGATAGAGGAAGGAAGTCGGGATTACAGGAAGTGCTGAGTGGAGTCAGGCTGAGTGGAGTCAGGCTGAAGGAAAGACATGGGGACTGGCTGGGCCAGACTGGGGCGGACTTGAAGAGCAATGTTTGGAAAAGTGGGGTGAATAATTGGAGGCAAAGGGCTTTCGGGGGTAGGTTCAAAGAGAAGCAGACTGGAAGGATGCGGGAATCAGGGGACAGGTGAGTTAGTGGGGAGGTCAGAAAGGGATAATCGCGGTATAGGGAGAGATCAGGGACCTGAGGGCAGTTGGGAGAATTGAGGTGTCAGTAGTCGGGAAGGGCCAGGGATGTCCACGCGTGGCGGCCGCTGTGACTGATGAGGAGCTAGGGGATGTGTGTGTCAGGGACGAGACCCTCAGTGAGGGTCATGCAGAGGGGCCAGGTCAGATAGGGGGGCGCAGGGCTCAGGGAAGCGGGGTCTGTGATGGGGGAGAAGGCCTGTGGAAGGGAGCTCCAGGGGGTTCTCGCTTCCCACTCGCTCACCTGGGTGGCTCACCAGGCGGCAGGCTCTTCTATGTGGCTCTGGGCTCCCAGCTCAATGGCAACACTCGGGGCAGGCGGCATTTGAAAAAGAATGAGCGGGGCAAAATCCCAGACATTTTTAGATATTTCTAAAACCTGGCTGGACAGAGAGTTAAGGACTGAAAAGGAGGACATTTCTGGGAAAAAACAGATGTATGGTAACCCTAGGGAATTTTTTAAATGAATCATTTTTTAACTTTTATTCCTAGGATTCAACTTTAATTCATTCCTTTTGTCTGAAACCCAGGAAAAGGACCCACAAAACTAAACTGTTCAGTATGGAAATATACTGGGGTGACTTAAAATTATCCAGGGACAGATAGAAAAATTAGCAGAATGGTACAGTTAAACTGGTGATTGTGCTCCCCACCTTGATTACATGAACTGTTTCTGCAGAGATTTCCAGCATCACCACAAGAATGGAAGACTACAGCACCATGATACCAGGCATTATCTTTACTATTGCAGCTGTACATATGCAGGCAAACATTGAAGTTAGCAATCTGAAATGACACACTAACCATGAACACTTCCAAATACAACAGCTTCCTATGAGATCTACTTACTATTTCACTAGGTCAAATCCAGGGCACCAGAGTACAGTCTAAGTAAACAGGCCCTCTGTTTTAGAGGCCTTTAGGGGGATAGAACCCTCATTTCCAGGCTTAAGAACCTCTCCACCACTGCAAAGTTATGAGAGCATTGGGTGGGCAAGTACAACATGAAGTATTGGATGGGGAAGTACAGGCTAGTGGTATCTGTTGCTGCATGGTCCCAGCCCCAAAACCCCATTCCCTGGCAGTAATGATGTCATCCTACAAGAGAGAAGTTCTAGTGCAGTGTTTCTAATATGGCTATCAGGGGCTTTTCTTATGGCCACAGCCTCCAGGGCTCATAAAGCAGTAGCAGCCGCTCCCCTGAGGCTGCCTGCAGCATTTGGTTCCTACCCCTTTCAGGAGCCACAAACATGGTAAGATAGGGTGACCATATTCCCCAATGCTGAATGTGGGACACCTGGTAAAATTACTTGTACTCAAGTGAGTTCAATAGCAATCAATCAGAACTATGCAGTACAAACTTTCAAATTAAAATCAAGTTGACTAAGCTCCTATTAAAAAGAGGTACTGCATAACTGGAATCTTTTTACTTATCTTATCTTTATGGTCTGCATGAGGAGAAGTGATACACACACTCCCATACACCTCTCTCACAATAGTATGGGGGTGACTAACCAAACTGACCCAACCTTCTCTGCCCAGTACACTTCACCCTCCATGCCTGGCTGGGCCCCCCTGGATGGACCCACCTCAGCTACTATCTGGTGCTGCTCAAAGCAACATGTGGGGGCCAGGCAGGATCACAGTCCCCCCAAAGATTTCACACCAGAGCATGGCCATCAACAATTTTTTAGCACTGTGCAGGAGGGAAGGGATGAGAGTTGCTTCCAGCTGCAGGGAGGTGGGGGTTAGGGGTATGGATAACCTGGACTGGTATTTGAGAGGTCATCTTTTCCCTCCCGCCCCACCCCCACTCCTGCTTTCCCAGGGCTGGAAGCAGCTTCTCCCTTCCTACCTGCACAGTGTTGAAAGGCAGCTGAAATCTCTAGGCTGCTGCTGGCCACTGTGCAGGCAGCCCGACTCCTTCTACATTTAAACTGCATAGCTGCAGCGGGGTAGGCCTGGGCCCCCCCTCACACTGGGTCCTGAACCACTGTGCCTCTGCATTTTAAATTTAAGAGCCATCCAGCTCACGCTGGGTCCTAGACCTACCTGTGCTGCAGCTCTGAACTTTAAATGTAGTAGGAGCCAGGGTGCCTGCACTGACTCCTGCTTCCTCCCGCCTTGCTGCCCCTGATACAGAGGCAGCAAGGTGTATGTGTGGGGGGCTGTGGGGGAGAGCCAGCAGTGACTACCCAGTAAGTATTAGCTTATTCGGCAATCCAAAATAGCACCGGGACACAAACAATAATCCAGACGAGACTGCCCAGGTAAAATCTGAACTGGTGGCAAGCCTACATGCACTGCCAGATCCTGGTCCTCTTCTCTCTTGAAGCTCCTATTCCTTCTTCCCTGCCAATCATTCCTCTAAAATTTGTTTGCACATGTTCAGTAGAGACTTTTTTCAGAGGTTTATTACTTGGCCAAATTTGTGTGCATTTTTACACAGACAGCAAAGGCACATCTGACACCAAGGCAAATCCCCAATGCTAAATTTCAAGGTCCTAAACCAAAGCATAGACTGCTGAGAGCTTCTCAGTGAAAAGATTATTTTTAATATGGGCAAAAATATGTATTTTCCCTAATCTCGTTCTCAGAAATGGCTGAACCTTGTTAGCTGAAACTTTCCAATAGTCCAATTAGAGGCAGATATCAGTCATGGAAAAATTCAGTTCAGACTAAATTTGCTATGTTATAAGCAAATGAAAATAGAGTATTATAATGGTAAGTGTTGCACAACATTAACTATAGCATGGGTTACACCTCTGCCATCTGTGATCAGGAAATATTAAACTTACTCTTCAACATATGTAAAAATTCATTACATTCAAATCTAGTATTATGCACAAATCTCTTCCTCAGTGAAAACAAAATACTATCGATTAGTCAGTCACAGAATTTATGATTTGATCAATTACATATGTGCTTTCATAACTTAATTGTTTGTTGTGAAACCAGTGTCTTCATGAAATCTGAACAATGTTGCTTCAGCTTGTATAAAACCCATTTCAAAGGATTACTAAATGTTCTGTCTTCTAACAGGAGTAACTTCAGCCTAAAGCAATTATAGTACAATGTGACAGCAGTCGCTTAGGAGATGAATGAAACTATCCTATTGATAAGGTCACAATCGATCTGAGGCAGACCTTTTTAAATTAGCAAAATGTTGCAGCATTTTAGTGTCACCAACAGTCCTTCTCCATGAAAAATGCACAGAGAGAATGACAGAATATCATCTGTACCTTATTTATTCCAAATCCTATTCTTTTAATGTAACTGCTCCCGCCTCCCGCTCCCCTTCAACTCCCCCAGTTCAGATAATCTTTGGATCCTTGTTCCTAATTTCCCTCTAAACTAAACCCTACAAAGGCCAGTTCTTCAGCTGCCATATGTACTAATTAAAATTTAATGTTCTTGTGTGTCAAAAAAACTAAAAGCAGATGTACCCAAAAATAAAACTTTACCAGCCAATTATAATTAGATCAAAATGAAAAAAAAAGCCTACATTTCAAGTCATTCAACAAATTCAAAAGGAAGGGAGTTGAGAGATCTCACATAACTTGAAAAGAAAAGGGAAGTTCATCCTTCGGATCTTTCAGACAAAGAACTGTTCCTGGGAGTTGCAACACCTTTATCTCACCCCCCACCCCCACCCACCTGACTTCCCTGCACTCAGCACACAGCAAGATTTGAAGAGTTGAGACTGGTATGGTAATAGTGGTCTCATAAAGGTATTTTAAGAAGGAATAAGATTTAAAAAAAAGGAAAGTTTGAGTCTTTAGTATAATTTGCATTAAATCTTTCCCCCATGGACTTTGGAAGAAGAATTTCCCCCAAACACTAAAGCTCCACTTAAGCTTGTACTTTTCAAGTTTCCTTTAATTTTTTTTTAATTTCAGAACATGGAGAGGAGAAGGATGAAAATGCCAATTGCCAAGGTCATAAAAGGACATGATTCCTGACTGAACTCAATACATAGATAAAGAGTAAACTGCACTTCAACATGTTAACTCAAGTAACACTTTGATGACAAGTATGTATTCTATAAAAGAGTTAACTATTTACATATTTAGCGTTTACACAGAAGAGCAGCATTAACTTTAAATATAACATGTTTCTGCCATCTTAACTGCATTTGCAATAATCTCTGGTTGATGTTGAAACTTTCCAGTTTTGCTTTCTTGGGTTTTATGAGTATAATGTGTAACTGTTGTCAGTCTCAACTGAGGAAAGGGCCAGGGGCTGAGTGAATATAAAGACTGAATTATCTCTCTCTCTTTCTTGTAGACTATGTGGTCAAATCAGGTCAAGTTACTTACTTGTGCATCATCTGAAAGCTTGCACTGCAATTAATGATCCTATAATATTTGGTCTAAGGCTAAAACAAAATCTCTAAATATATAAACTGGTATACCAATACACAGTTTTAGCAATACCATCATATAGAGAGAGAGAACACGAGATAGATATGGATATACATTTATAGTCTGTCTTCCTTAAAAGCTAGACAGACTGTACAAAGACTATTTTGTGAAATAGTATTTATAGCAAAGCTGAGTCTGACTTTTTAAATCAATTTCCTTATTAAATGCAGGAAACTATGTTAATGCAACAATAAGATCTTACAATTAAAGTCACAATTTAACTAGAGCAATATCAACTTACTTAGGCTACACTGCCTACTCTATTTTACTGTATACTTTCAACAATATAAAGAGAAACATACATTTACTGCTAACAATAAATAGAAGACATATAATTAATAAAACTTTCTAGGAATAGAAAATACCACTTAAAAGCAACTTAGACTGGTTAACATTGCTCTGATTTCACTTTCCCATTTCCTGACTTTAAAATTTTATAAGCTGATTGCTTACTCCTTGAGGTTAGACTGAGTCTTCCCCTCTAGACAAGCTATTCCATAAATGTCTATTTTGAGGGTCTCTGCGCCTTCCTGTAAAGCATCTGGTACCAGACACTGACAGAGGTAGGGCACTGACATTTACTGGACTGGTATGACAGTTCCTATATTTTTAATGATGCAATCTTAACATTTCATTAGAACTGTAGCATATTGTTTGAGCACAATAAGTGAAAAATACAGTGACTGATGCACACTTCTTGTACAAAACTGTACATTTCCTGTAAGTTGTTCCCTTCTATTTCTGTCATCACACTCCACTGAGCACTACTAAAGGTGACATGTACAGAATTATTTAAAACACTAGGCTTTTGGATTTTTTCATTCTTTATGATGTAGACATATGATGCCTGAAAAGCTTTTTTCTGCCTTGTTTTAACCTTGAAAATATCAGTAGTTACAAGTTTTGAGTTCTCTAATGTTGCTGGCGCACGCTCCGCAAGCTGCCAAAATGTTTGTTAGTGCTAACGTCTTACTTGAATTTTTAACAAAGGCTTCCTTTAACTCGGGGTAGAAAACCTTTGGCCTGCCGGCCGAATCCAGCCCGCCAAACAATTTCATCCGGCCCTCAGAGGGGTCCAGCAGCTGTGAAACACCTCAGGTGGGTCCTGGGGACCACTTTAAAAACTTCCCTCTGGGCTCCCCTGCAGTGTGGCCGGATACGTCCGGTTCCTCTCCTGCATGTGGGAGAGGTGGTGCAGGAGATCTGGCGGGAGAGAGAAGCTCCATGTGGTGGAGCCCTGCAGTGTTTTGGGAGGCGGCAATAAAAAAGAAGCTGCAGCTGCATTCCAGCCTCCAGCAGCTGCAGAGGCTGCCAGCAAAACTCCTTTTTTTGGACCAGAGAGACCAGAGGAGAGGGAGGGGGAATCCATTCCCAGAGTGTGAGGCAAGGGAAGCCCCCGAGCCCCGTCCCTGCATAGGGCACCTTTCAGGAGGAAGGTGAGGCCACAACGAACCAGCTTCTCTCCCTCTGCCTCTTCTCTGAATAGGCTGGTTGCATCAGGGAACAGCGTCTGGCAGACTGCAGGACCTGAGGGAGGGGTAATCCCTTGCAAGAGTGGGAGGGCAGGGAAGCCCCCGCCCCAACCCTTTCCCTGCAAAAAGCAAATTCAGACATCACATTAAAATTTGTGTGTGTGTGTGGTATGATTTCTTTTTTCTTCTTTTTTTTTTTGCAGCCCCCAACTGTGGGTTAGCAACTCCTAACCCAAAAAAGGTCCCCCACCCCTGCTTTAACTGATGGAATTAACAAAGTACCTATTCAACTTAATTTGGAGAACAGCCATGAAATACTTAGTAAATCTTAGTGCATGATTCACCATTGCATTACTCCAGTGCTACACTCCTGTGAAACACAGCTGTAACACAGTGGTGAATCTAGCTCCAGATCTTCTCTACCTTCCAAAATCACAAGAAAAATAGTTCAGATATTATGTGGTTAATGCTGGGGGCACATGAACAATGTTCATGTAGGCGCAAATAGCCAAAGAGCTAGCACTAAGAAGAGAATCATCTGCATACGTGGTCATCAGGTAAGAGGGGAAGTCCTCTCATGGATCAGTTACTGGTTAAAAAACAGAAAACAATGGGTAGGAATAAATGGTCAGTTTCCAGAAGGAGAGAAGTAAACAGTGGTGTCCTCTAAGGGTCTGTGCTGTGACCAACATACTCATAAATTATCAGGAAAAAGGGATCAACAGTAAGATGACAAAATCTAGAGAGGACACAAAACTGCTCAAGATAGATAAGTCCAAATCAGACTACAAAGAGTAACAAAGGGATCTCACAAAACTGAGTGACTGGGCAACAAAAGAGGAGGATGAAATTCAATATTGATAAATACAATGTAATGAACATTGGAAACCTAATCCCAACCATATATATCAAAAGATGGGGTCCAAACAAGCTGTTATGACTCAAGGAAGAGATCTTGGAGTCATTGTGGGTAGTTCTCTGAAAATATTCTCTCAATGTGCAGTCAAAAAAGCAAACAATGTAAGGAAACATTAAAAAAAGGATAGATAAGACATAATCATATTGCCCTTATATAAATCAATGGTACATCTATGTCTTGAATATGGCATGGAAATCTGATCACACCATTTTATATCTGTATATAAATTAGAAAAGAGAAACAACTACAAGGGGATATGATGAAGATGTATAAAATCATGACTAGTGTGGACAAAGAAAATAAAGCAGTGTTATTTATTTCTTCTCATAACACAAGAACTAAAGGTCACCAAATGAAATTAATAGGCAGCAGGTTTAAAATAAATACAATAAAGTACTGATGCATATTCCGTACAACCTGTAAAACACTTTCCCAGAGGAAGTTAGGAAGGCCAAGACAGGATTCATAAAAGAACTAAGTAAGTTCAAGAAGGATAAGTCCATCAATGGCTACTAGTCAGGATGGGCAGAGATGGGGTCCCTGGCCTCTGTTTGACAGAAGCTTGGAGCGGGCAAAAGGGTATAGATCATCTGATGATGCCTCTCTGTTCATTCCTTCTGAAGCACCTGGCATTGGCCACTAGGTGAAATGGACAACTGGTCTGACTCAGTATGACTGTGCGTATGCAAAGGGTGGAGAAATGTGCATTTCTATACCTAAGTGAGGGAACAAGGTTGAGGAAGAGAAGACATGATAGAGTGGAGATGATGAGCACCCATGGCTAAGTACGTAACTGAAAGTTTCAGAGGAGTAGTCATGTTAGTCTATATGGGTGTGTTCACACAGCACCCTAAACTTGAAATAAGATATACAATTTGCTATGCATATCTTATCGGGAATCTCTTTCAAAATAGCTTATTTTGAAATTTGGCGTCTCTACAATGTGCAAATTTCAAAATAACGAACTCGTTATTTCAAAAAATATTTTGAAATAATAGGTAGCATGTGTAGACATGGGGTAGATGTGCAGTGTAGACGTACCCTAACTGAAAAATCCTAAAAATCAACGAATAGTCCTGCAGCACCTTAGAGACTAACAAAAAATGTAGATGGTATCATCAGCTTTTGTGGACACAACCCATTTTTATCTAAAGAAGTGGGGTTGTGCCAAGAAAGCTCATGATACAATCTACATTTTTAGTTAGTCTCTAAGGTGCTGCAGGACTATTTGTGGTTTTTTAAGTTTTTACTTAACCGAAATGCAGCATATGTATACTATGTAGTTAATAGCCATTAAGAATGTTAGATAGCAGGTAACAAAATAGTCAGCTAACTGTATGAATTCTTAGTGGTTAGTGGACTATTCTACAGTCCCGAGAGATGGGGCTGGCAGCTAGTGTGCTCCGTCCCCATTTCTGGTGAGTCGCTTACTGCCCTCCACTGCTGCCCCTGTATTAAAGGCAGCAGTGTTGGGTGCCAGGTGGGAGCTGGTCCATGAGGGGAGCCAGTTTAAAAATCAGGTCCTCTGATGGACTGTTTGTCTGCCGCTGCACGCTGCTACCCATGGGGTCTGAGCTCCCCATGGACAGAAACTGCTGAGCGGGAGGGGTTGGGAGAGGCTGCCATGAAGCAGCCTCTGTCCGCAGAGGCCTGGGCAGCGGTTGTTCCCCCCAGCACCAGCGGTTCTCCCCTATCCTGGCTCCTGCTTCCCCCCCGCTTGCTGCCTCTGGCAGCAAGGGGTGGGGATGAGTTAATCATCAAGTCGACTATTCATTGACATCCCTAATAGTCATCTTGAGGTTTTTTGGTTTCTCCTGCTATCGACCAAGAGCAGGCACTTGAAAGATTCCCATGAAACATTAACTCTCACATCTAGCTGCTAAGACATACACCAGAAGTGGTTATTCCTTTCAACTTACTTCACCTTACTGAAATATAAACCACAGTGTTCAAAAGCAGTACTGGTGGAACATTCCTGCTTTTACATAACTACCGTCAACAATCCTGCAAGATCAGGACATTATTACCATATATATATGGTAATAATTTTTTATAAAATTGTTTTATAATTGTTTATAAAAATATAAAACAGAGAAAAATAGGCATCAAGAAAGAAATGTGTGTGCCTTACACATATGTTTATAAGTTTTAGTTAGATATTTTTCTAGCCACCTGTGTATATTTGTAAACATATACTGCAAATAGAGTTCTATATTGCATGCAGTGATATGTCTAATTATTTATTTTCACTTGGCTGTTGCAAAATATTAAAGAGTCATACTGTCGAAGCTTTGCTAATTTCACAAATACCAGTAGCAAAGCTCCAGTGCTTTTACAATATGACTTGACTCTTAAAAAAGGAATTAAGCTTCTAAAAATCAATAAATAAGCTTCACAGTTCAATAGTAGGACTATAACAGTAAAATATATTCAAAAGCTTTACGGTAGGGAAAACAGATCTTAGAATTGCTCTTGCGCTTCAAAATTAGGGTCATACTTAGCTATCTTGCTAAAACAGGGGTGTAAGATGAAATTCTTATTCTCCATGGAATTCTTATTGTTTGTATTTTTCATTTCATTTTTTGCAGAATTTCTTATTTTGTTTTATCCTTTTTATCCGTATAGGTTGGAGGGGAAGGGAAGGTCCTGCCCTGCGGGCAGGGCAGGAAGATTGACCGCCTATCAGGTGAACTTCCTAGAGTAAGCCTGCTCAAACCCCTCCTTCCCCCTATCATGATGAGGAATGACCAGGACAAACCTCAGAGGTGCTGGTACCCTATGGGCCAGGTTTCAACACCACTCACTCAAATTGGGCCCTGACACTCTTCCCTGATCATGATGGGGGGTGAGGCGGCTGAGTCAAATTTGAGTAGCACTGTCATCTGGTAGGGTTTATAGGATTTATGATGGTGGGATGACCTGGCAAGCCTGAGTAGTGCTGAAACCCCACATGACAGATTGCAACGCCTGAAGCAGAGAACTGGTTCTAGTCCTATTGCCCAGGAACAGCTAATAAAGGGTGACTTAACATTTTATTTTGTTTAATAGGCTGCCTTTATTTTTAATTTTGTGTTATTTTGTATTTACAAATGACACAGGTCTCTAGATATAGGTTCTGAATTCAACAGTGCTTTTCAGCACAAAGTAACCTTAAAGCTGGCCTGAGTGTCTAGTATTCCTTATGTATAGGAGAATTCCTGGGTGACAGAGATCTTCTGTCACTGGCTCTTCACCACCTCCTCAAAGGCCTAGGTACAAGGGTATGTCAGGGAAGAGTGCATTTGGAGCACTAGTAATCATATACTCATAGAAAAGTATAGGTAGGTCTGGAAGGCCTAGTCTACACTAGACCAGGCAGGTGAGCTTAAGATACGTCATCCAGCTACGCAAAATGTGTAACTGGATTCAGCTTATGTTACTTAAGCCTAGCCGTGCAGTGTCTATATTGTGGGAGGCTGGCGGGAATACATGCTTGTGTTGGCGTCCCTTCCTCCTCACAGAATGAGGAGTACACAATGCCAGCAGGGGCTGCCCTCTGCATTTGATTTGGGGGTCTACACTAGACCTACTAAATCAAATGCTAGAGAATCAATCTCTGGAGAGCTTATTTTTCTGTAGTGTAGACATGCCTGAAGGGACCTCAAGAACTCATCAAGTCCAGCCTCCTGTGATGTGACAAGACCAAGCGATCGTAGACCACTTCTGGCAGGTGTTTGTCCAACTTGTTTTTAAAAACCTTCCATGACAGGAATTCCGCAACCTCCTTTGGAAGCTCATTTCAGAGTTTAACTATCATTATAGTTACTTTTTTTATTATCTAACTTAAATCTCCCTTTCTGCAGATTACACCATTACAACCTTATTTCTTTTCTTATTTTCAATGGACATGGAAAACAGTTATATATATGCAGTGTAGTTTTAGTTGTGTCAGTCCCAGGATACTAGAGACACAAAGTGGGTGAGCCCTGGAGAACAACTAATCATGGTTCTCTCTGTAACGACCCTTAACGTATCTGTAGACTGTTATCAAATACCCTCAGTCTTCTTTTCTAAACATTCTCAGTTGTCTTTAAACTTACCTCACAGATCAGGTTTTCTAAACCTTTTATGCTCTCCTCTGGACTCTGTCTAACTTGTCCACATCTTTCCTAAAATATGTCACCCAGAATTGGACACAGTATAACAGTAAGACCTCCCAAATGCTGAGCACAGCAGGACAATTACCTTCAATATCGTACATAAAATACATCCCAAAATTATTTTTAGCCTGTTTCACAGCTTTATCATGTTATTGACTCATTCAATTTGTGATTCACTATAACCCTAGATCTTTGTAATGAGTACTACAACCTAATCAGTTATTCCCTATTTCATAATGATGCATATGATTTTTCCTTCTTAACTGAAGTATTTTCCACTTGCCTTTGTTGAATTTCATCTTGTTGAATTCAGACCAATTTGCCAATTTGTCAAGGTTATTTTGAATTTTAATCCTGGCCTCCAATCCTTTGCAGCCCCTCCTCGATCAGTGTCATCTGCAAATTTTATACCTATAGTATCCACTCCATTCTTTAAATCATTAATGAAAATACTGAATATTATCAAACTTAAGACTAACCTTTGTAGGACCCCACTAGATATGTCCTTCAATTTGACAGTGATCCATTAATACATATTCTGAATCTTGGCCAGTTGTGCACCCACATTATAAAAACTTCATCTAGATCATGTTTCCCCTAGTTTGTTTATGAGAACGTCATTTGGACTGTGTCAAAAGCCTTACTAGTATCTAGATATAGCACATCTACTGGTTCCTGCCATCCATTCAATCTCCTGATTGAATTTAGGCTGGTTTGGCATGAATTGTTCTTGACAAATTCATGCTGGCTATTCCTCACCCTCTAGATGCTCATGAACTGTCTGTTTAATAATTTGTTCCAGTATTTTTCCAAATATCAAAGTTGGGCAAAGTTAGTATCTTTACAAGGGAAACAAAGAGGCCTGGGGGAAAATAGCCCAGTCAGCCTTTTTCCAGTTCTCTAGGACCTGACCCCCTCTTAATGAGTTCTCAAAGATCATTGCTAATGGTTCTGATATTGTTTCAGTTAGTTCAAATACCCTGGCTTGAATGTCATCAGTCCCTACTGATTTGAATACATTTAAGTTATCTAAATATTCTTAAACCTGTTCTTTTTGTATTTTGTCTTGAATTCCTTCTCACCTAGCAGGAGTAATCCTTTTCATACAATCATAGAGCTGAAAGAGACCTCAGGAGGTCATCAAGTCCAGCCCCTTGCCCAAAGCAGGATCAATCCCAACTAAATCATCCCAGCCAGGGCTTTGTCAAGCCGAGACTTAAAAACCTCTCGGGATGGAGATTCCACCACCTTCCTAGGTTACCCATTCCAGTACTTCACCACCCTCCTAGTGAAATAGTTTTGCCTAATATCCAATCTAGACCTCTCCCACTGTAACTTGAGACCATTGCTCTTTGTTCTGCCATCCGTCACTACTGAGATCAGCCTCTCTCCATCCTCTTTGGAACCTCCCTTCAGGAAGTTGAAGGCTGCTATCAAATCCCCCCTCACTCTTCTCTTTCAGTGAAGATTAAAGCAAAGTAGGCATTAAATGCTTCTCCTTTCTTGATGTTATGAGTTATGAAGTCCCATTCCTTAATAGACAGAAGAGCTACACTGTCCTTTGCCTTTCTCTTGCTCCTAATGTATTTAAAGAGCCTCTGCTTGTTGCCTTGTGTGTTCTTTGCTAGGTGTAACTGATTTTGTGACTTAGCCTTTCTGATTTTGTCCCTACATGCTCATGCTATTCTTTTGTACTCCTTCTTAGCAATTTGTTCATATTTTCTTTCCCTCTCTCTCTTTTTTTTTTTTAGGATTCCTTTTTGATTTTTTTGGTCAATAAAGAACTCCTGATAGAGCCATACTGTATGTCAGATGCTACAATAATCTGGTGTGTGGTTAGCTTGCAGTAGGGATGTGAACAACTAGTCGAGTAGTCGACTATCCGATGAGCAAATGCTTATTAGATAGTCAACACAGTAGTCGACTAGTCATTTCCCCCACCCCTTGCTGTCTCTATCAGAAAGAGGCAGCAAGGGTGGGGAAAGAAGAGGGGATGCTTCAAAGCAGCAGTGTCATGTGGAGCCTGTGGGCTCCACACAGCACTGCCACTTTGAAACACCGCGTGCAGCCTCGGACCAGCTGGGTAGTCCCCAGGCTGCACGCAGCGTTCCAAAGTGGCAGTGCTGTGTGTAGCCTGGGATCAACCAGGGACTCCTCTGCTGACTCTGGGCTCCGTGTGGCACCAACCCTTTGAAACTCCATGTGGAGCCTGACGCTGGACTCCCCGCAGTGTTTCAAAACGGCATGGAGTCTGGGGTCAGTGGGGGACTTAGAGTCCTGGGGCTGCTGCTACATTTCAAAGGCAGAGGCACCCTTATCAAATAATCAATGCAAATTGCATTGACTATTTGATTAGTCAATTAATCGAAATTTAACATTCCTAGCTTCCAGATAGCCTAAATTAGTAAAATCCTTACACAACTCCAGGAATAAGGGAAGTGCAAAGCTACCCATAGTTTTTTCAGCCTCCCCTGTGTGTCCCCCTTATCTTTAAATCATTCACCAGGCACAACTTAGCTTTTATATCAGTCAAAAGGTCTCAAGAGGGAACAATATGAAGACCCAAGGTTGGAGCCTGTGTCCACACTTTAAAAAGGAACTATAAAGACTAATGAAGTGAGGAAGGGAGAATGTGTTTTTTCAAATCAGAAAGTAAAAGAACTGTGTGTGTGTGTGGGGGGGGGGGGGGGAGAAGGAGGGACCTTATTTTACACCTTGTTTGAAATAAAGGTCTTAATATTATAGTGAAATTACTAAATACAACAGTCCTAGTTGTGTTGGTGTAGTACTGATATCCTACACTGCTTCTCTCTCTAAAAATCTGTGTTCAATAAAAAGATATAGGAAAGTGTGATTAATAAGGAAAGAACAGAGGCTCCTCTCATAACCTCTATGAGCAATTTGGACAGGGCACCAGTAATCCTTTAGCAATTGGTTGTTTGACATTTGTTCCACAAGTAATCTTTTAATGCTATCATTCCTACACTAATGGATCTAAAAGTGACTATACTATTACAAAGCAATTTCAAAAACCAGCTGGAGAGAGAAGCTGAGGAACTTGCCTTCATTTCCAACTTTGACACCTTTAATCAAGGTTTGAACAAAGACCTGAACTGGATAGGCCACTACATTCGACACCTTAATGACATCAAAAGCTAAGTATTGGGCACTTACAGCCCACTCTATTAGCTTCATTTAGCATGGACACTCTAATTGACAAGATTTTTTCCCCTTCTTATTCCCTCCCCATTGCCTCTTTTTCTACTATTTATTTGTACCTCTGGACCCCTTTCTCCATTCATCTGAAGAAGTGGGTTGTGCCCACGAAAGCTCATGATACTATCTACATTTTTTGTTAATCTTTAAGGTGCTGCAGGACCATTCATTGTTTTTTAGGTTTATTCCTACCAACTGATCACCTTACTTCATCTTCAAAAAATCATGGCAAGACAGTTCAGGTGCCATTTGGAATGCTCAGTTTTTCCTGAGTTCTTGGTCTCAGAGACTGAGCCTTGTTGGTTGACAATCTCTTCCTAGTGATCAGCAATGGTCAGGCGTCCATTTTTCAACAGCCTTAGGATATGTTTTCACTTCAGACTAGGCTCTTAATGAGTTGTCACTGCTAAGTTCCCTACCACTTACACACAAAAGCTTCTCACCCAGATGGGGTACAGGCTAGAGCCTGAGCGCCACTTTCACTCAGGCTGGTAACCTACCCAATTAGCCATGAGGTCACAGGCCAAATTACTTCGAGCTGACAGTTCTCCAGTGCCTTCCCACAATACTTTCTGTGTACCCAGAACGACAGAGAAGTTTAAATTAGAAACCAATAGAGCAGCTCATCTTAGTGCAGCGCAAAGAATGATGGAATATGCCCCCAAGACGTCCTAGTGACACACTGAGGTAACCACAGCACCAGTCAGGACACAGTCACTTGAGTACAGATTTGGAGTGTGGCTGCTCACACCTCAGCTAGGCTAACCTGGGTGCCAATCACTCAAACTAACTCTACACTTAACATGTTCATAAATATCACTGACCAGCCTCTAGTAATTTCTTATGTGGAATTCTGTGAGGATATACTGCATCACTCTTCCTCTTCAATATGTATAGGAAATACCGAAGGAAAGAGCATGATGATTTGGATTGGAACTTGCAGTGCCCAATACTTGAGATGAAACTCAGCTTTATGTCATATATTCATTAGACCCGAGTGATGAAATGTCTGTGCTTTCTCAGATTTTAGCTGAATTAGAGGTTGGATGATGGCAAGTTGTTGGAAGCTCAATCTGAATGAAGAGATGTATTGCTTGTAAGTTGGAGAAGGATCATTAGGGTATTTTCAAGGTTATTCCTACCAGCCTAGTAGTGAGGCAATTTCTCCACCTCTTGCCAAAGAGGTTCACAGCTAGTTAACTATAAGTTTTATTAATGACAAATTGTTTTTCCCCCAACACTCTGAGGTTCACAAATTACATTACTGGTGTTTTGACACTGTATTTCTTGTCATTTCATATATGCATATAATGTTTGTAGCAGTAATAACTTAAGATTTAACAAAAAAGAATCTAAAATAATTGTGTACAGTAGTTTTACACATGTCAAAAACAAACTGAAGGACTTAAAATGCTTGGAAAATTTTGCAAATATGTATAGAAAATTAATAATAAAAATTCTGTGTTTTCTGTATCATAACCAAAAATATAAAACACTGACAAAAATCAATTCACTAAACACAGGAATTGCCTCCGGCATCACAATCTCCCTTTTAAAAACATGTACCAGTAAACTAAGGAATATAAATGGAAGGTTAGCTATAGCCTTTGTGCTTTCCTCTACTGATTTCTAGATGCAAGTTAACAATTTATTTACCACATAGCATAGGCTTGCTCTGCCCCATATCCATTCATCTCTAGGAGGCTTGAAACTGTGACCCAAACCCCTCCATTTACATAAAAAGAAGGCAACATTCCTTCTATCCAATCAAAATCATGAAGACAAAAGCTTTAAAAACTCATAATCTCTTTTTATGTGGATTTGGTCAGGGATGACTGGCTAATTGGGGGGACACATGAAAGCACCTCACAATCCAATTAGCACTTCAGTACAATTAAATAGTGGAGGCTTTGCTATTCTGCAGAGACATGGCTTTGATCTTGCCGTGAAAAGTGTCTTTCCTTAAAGTCGCTGTTTTGATTTTTCTGCAGTAATTAGTGCTAATTGTAAACTCATGCCTGACCTGCTATAAACAGAGTGTTTTGCTGCATTTGACACAGTGACCTTAAATCAGTGTTCTCTTTTGTCTACATTGTTTTTGCTTATTATAGCCGTAGCTACTTTGCTCATTATTAGAAGCACAATATGTAAGAACATACTAAAGTTAGACTAAACAAATTACATGAGCTTAAGTGCTTGTGTGGCTATTTTTACCCATGTTTCTTAAACTTTGTTTCTTTAGAAGAAGTGAAGGGAATTTAACTTAAGTAATACATTGAAGGGCCCACTCCCCAGAACAAGAATAGACTAATTTGGCTTCAGGCTAGACTCTTTATACATTTACAGAGTCTTCTCAGAGATACATCAGAGGATGTACTGATTTAACACATTTGGCTACCCTTTCTTCCAGTCCAGCACTTTTGGAAATGCACTAGCTAGGTGGCATCACCTCTGGCTCTATCAGAGAAAAGGTTGTGACTGCCTTCTGTCACTACCTCCCCTACAGTGGACTTTTCTTGTCCATAGGTTACCCTAGTGAAGGAAGACAACACAAGGCTGAAAGCAGCTCAAAAAATATAATCAGCTTCAGTAAGTCTACTGCAAAGAATAGATGCCATTGGAGAATTAAAAAAAAATGCTCAGTTTACAAAAATGCACATTCTGCATATGGAATGTTCTGAATAAAATGGACTAAATCATTCAGAGAGAGATGAAACAATATCATTATCTTAAATAAAGCAATTAACAGAATAAGTTTTGGTCTTAAAGCTATGTTCTGGCACATATATCACTATATGTCCCCAAATTTCTCTTCATTTGAGAAATATTATTGGTTCTACTAGTTTTAAATATAAGGAACCTCTTTCACTGGTAAAAATCTATGATGGATAGGAGGAGTGCTGGCCAGCACTCAGTGACTAAAGAGTTAAACTCAGGTAGTTAAGGGTGTTGTCAGAGGGCTAGAAGAACCAGAGACACAAAGCTGAAATTTAAATCCTGCTGCCCTTTCTCTTTGTGTGAATTCCAAGTCAGCAGCTGGAGGAACAAGATGAAATAATCAACCAGAATTACCATGCCTACAAGAAATACTGGCATGGGAATGGACTGGGCCTTGAGGTATGGATGAGTACGGATCATGAATACAGGGAAAATGTATATTTAGTAGCGGTCAGGTTATTTTTATTTATTTTGCTGATGGGTTAAACTTCTCTGTGTGAAATCCATGTGCCTCCCTCCCCCGATTCACTTCTATACCCCAAGCTGTGCCCAAAAATATCATTTTTTCGTTATGTTTTTATCTGCTCTTTTCTTAGTTGCTCTGTACCACCTAGCAACCAAATATGCTTTATCTAGTATATCTTTTTGTTTTGTTAATAAAATCACCTTTTTGAAGGCAATGATTTGGTTCTTGTGTCCTGGAAGATAACAGGAGGTCTGTGTAGGTTCTGCCTACACTGAAGGGCCTGCTATCTGAATTGTAGTTTGTTTCCTGTGATTTTTTTTATTTGTTTCTTTTTTCAAGATCTCTTGTGGCAAAAGAGCTTGGGGTAAAAATTGGGAAAAAGTCAAATGTTTCTTCCTGGTTTTGAGGTATTAAATCACTTGATGGTGGCAGCTACCTCCCAAGGCCAGGGAATCTGTGACCTTGGGGAGCTTTTAAGCTGAAGTCTATAGAGGCAAGGTATTTTTGAAGGTCTCTTGCAGGCCCCCACCTTCTGCACTCAGAGTGCTAGAGTGGGTAACAGCCCTGACAGAATCTTTCTGAACAGAAGGAACTTTGATGTGTGACCACTAAAAGAGCTTCTTGTGAAATCAGTTTTATCCTATGTGTACAGAAATTAGCACATATACACACACAGAGTGTACCAGGATATCTGAAAGGAAAATGGATCTCAAATATATAGTTTTGATGTTGACCTGAAACTCCCCTGCTTCTCATCCTTAGGTTTTAGTTGAGGAGACACAAGGACTTATACAAATCACTTTATTTACACTAGTACCATAGTGAGTGGCAAGAAAATTTGTAGGAGACATTTAAAGTAAATTGTTTGTTGACACCAACAACATAATCAGCAGCTATATATTTTTCGTACAATTTTTCTATACAGTATTTTGCTAAAGGTGTTTGGCCTGAAATTTGTAATGGCTCTGAGGAAGTTATTTGTTCTTTGGATTCAGTAGCTTATTCTGCTGCTGCAATAAATAGCAGAGTTGAAGAGCCTCAATGTTGCATTTCAGCTTTTTATTTTGATTTTATGTTGGGTTACACTATCTCAGCCTTGCATCACTGGAGCATAATTTCACGTGGATGCATGTCAAAGTGGCCCAGGTAACTTCTATGTAGTTCCCATTGAACAATCTCAGTACAGAAAACAAAGGCTACTATTACAATATACTGATTA
The DNA here is from genome assembly GCA_019425775.1 of Rafetus swinhoei. Taxonomy (NCBI): domain Eukaryota; kingdom Metazoa; phylum Chordata; order Testudines; family Trionychidae; genus Rafetus; species Rafetus swinhoei. Next base: position 67,746,680 of record CM033427.1, read on the forward strand.
GAACAATACCGTTCCCTCTCAAATGAAATGGCAATTTAAAGTCTGCCAAAACGTTCTGACATCTGCCAGTTTTTATGAAAATGTCTGTGCTAGCTCAGAAGCATTTTCTCAGAAACAAGCAATGTACTGGCCAGTGAACGGCTGACTAAACACTACTCTTGTAAAGAGATACAGTATTTTGCTATTATAATTACTCACAACAAATATAGATACATTGAGGGCCTAATACGGCAGCTTCTTACGTCAATGGGAGTTCAGCCATTGCCTTCATGGGAAATGGAGAAGGTTATTAAAATGTAATTTTCCTTTCAGTCATTCTTAATCATACAATGACGAAATGATTCATTTAAATGTCCAATTAATAACAGTATAAGCATTTTTAAATATAATTAAAATAGCTTTGAAATAATAATTACATTTTAGGGGCATCTTTATAAGTAACATTTATACTCTGTGAATGAAAGCTGGCCTTGGGAATAAGCCCACATGACACTTTCTCTCTCAGTTTTGAAGCCAACTACGCAGCACTGCCAGTGACACTGATAAAACATATTTATAAAATTAAATGCTTTGTTAGATTGCTGAATTAGATTTTTCCCAGATTTAACAACAATAAGCTCCATCGCATTAACAGTGTTCACTTTTCACTATTCAGAGCACTCAGTTGTGAGAACACACAAGTTGAATGTTGAGATTAAGGTAGAATCCTAGAATACAAAGTCCTTGCATATATGACGAGAAGGAGAATGTTTTTTCTCCTGTTATATCACACCACGGGGGAATCGGAAAATCCTTGGTCCAAATTCCCCTACTAACCCATGCAGGTTACCAAGCATGGCATGCTGCTGACATGTATCCACACTTGTTCAGCCTCCACTCTCCACTGATATCCCAAACTGTTGGCCTCGTTATAAAGTTTACACATCATGACAATTTTGTACCAGGAAACACCGAACTCCCATCTTCTTAAGTATCTTTAAACAGATCAGATTCACTAGCCCTCTTTTAAGGATCAGCCAATGCAGCCAAAAAAGACTAGAAAGGTCAATCTTTCTATAAAAAAACCAACAGCAACAACAAAAAAGAACCAAATAAAAAAATCCACCCAAGAAAACCTCCAATAATCTAATGTACTTTATTTTACTTTAGGAGAAAAGACACACACATATGCTGATTTACCCTTATAAATGATATGACTCTTCCTGCCAATCCAAAAGGTTATCATTTAAATATGTTCACAGTGGGTAAGCAGGGTTCATAGTGTTGCAAATACACAAAATTAAACTAAATCCATACTTTGGTATTTCATTCTAGACTCTTCACTAGAATCCAATGCATAAAAAAAGTAGAAAACAAGACACCTAATCTCAGGTTTCTGATATCCCATAATGCTACAGGCAGCATGAAGGGAACTAATCTCGCACCAGAGAGATGCTGGACAGTCAGAGCATGCCTACACTTGGGAGTTATTTTGAATAATTCTCTTTATTTTGAAATAACAAGATAAACATCCACATTACTAAGCCTGTTATTTCGAAATAATGTGCTTGTTGTTTTTAAATAATAACTCCTGCTTGTGAAGAGGAATAAGCTGATTTCAAAATAGTTATTCTGGGAGTTATTATTTTGAAATAACTTATTTCAAAATAAGTTAGTAGTGTAGACATAGCCTCAGTGGGTTCCTCAGTGAATAGCAATTCACCAAAAGGCCAGTGGGATCCTGTAAAAGCTTCAGGAAGACATGGTTTCCATGGCATTAACTCAGGCATGAGACATCACAGCCACTGGGTCAATTTTGTCAAAGAACAATTTGTATCAGTATATAGAAATAATAGAATTAACACTGTGAAAAGATCAAGGACTGCAGAGCCATACAGTAAACTGCATGCCTTCAGAAGCCCACTTCCAATACATCAAGGAGAAACAGAGGAGAGAAAAGGTCACCACTCCCACAAAACACTCCAAAGGGAAGATGGGATATTGATGCCAGGGCTAAAGGGATGAGAGGCCCTGTGGGGGCCCCCTGGGTGAGCCATAGGGAGACTAGAGCAAATGAAGAAGGGAGAGGCACTTAGTGCAAACAGTAATCTGTACCAATTCTTCCACCCAAGGGCCTGAACAGTTTCAGATGTAACATCCTCCTCCTCCTCCTCCCCTTACTATGCAGCCTGGGGTCAAAGAGGTAAGGGAAGTGAAGCAGCAGGCCCCACCTCAGAGAGATAAAGGCTGGAGGAAGGAAGAAGCACCTGGAACACACCCACAGCTGATCCTAACCGGGGTTTCCCGTTCCTGACCTCTAGCAGGCATCTTTGCTTTTCCTCCGCCCAGCTAGCAGGGTGAGCATTCACTAAGCATGAAACATGAACGTCATATCAAAGTATAATTCTGAATGTTGTTTACTGGCTTTTTGCGGGAAAAGTATAAACAACTTCAGGCTAAGTAATTAATTAGCTGTTTTTAAATATCTCTGTAGACAGAGAGAAAATAACAAATTAGAAATCAGTATCCATGAATCTCTAAATAAACAATCATCAGACTGTGGATCTTACTTATGTCACAGAGAAGAAAAAATATAATATACTATGCAGAATGTATGACTGATCTCTAATATGTTAATATTGTACAACCAGCCAGTTATAAAAACAACTATGGGACGTGAGTGCAGAAGAGTACTGGATTTTATACAATATCTGTTGATAAACACATACAGATATGAAACTAAATTAATCTCAGAAACACCATGTATTTTTTTTAAAAGATATATTCCTGGAATGATATGTGCATATAAGTCCCAAAAGAAACAGAAAACCCTTTTGTAAATAAGAGTCTAGAATCTGGGTTTTTGTCTTTTTAAGGTTACTGTTTAGTATCAATCTTTGCACTTGTATGAATGGCAAGAAGGTCCTCACTTAACTATGAATCCTTGTCATAGTATATGTGGGTAGCTCATCTGGTTGAATTGTAACTAATCATGTATTTTTGTTTAAAACTTTTAGGAAAGGAAAGGTAAATTTCTTGGCAAATATGGGTCTGAGTATCCTATGAAGGTATGCAGTGTAGTTATAGTCATTTTGAGTTTGAAAGAAAAGGTATGTTTGTGTTTGAAAGAAAAGGTAACTTCTGTAGGTGAGAGAGACCAGCTTTCAAGCCACACAGAGCTCTTTTTTCAGGTCTGGGAAACATGCTCCCAGGATCACAGCAAAATGCAAGGTGGACAGATGGTTTACCATAAGTAATTAGCACAAGTTTTATGGGACCACTCAAAGTAGAGTGGTCCATTACTCCAGAGGTGTTAACAGGCCACTCTACTTAGCCCATTACTCACCTTTCCCAGACCTGAAGAAGAGCTCTGTGTGGTTTGAAAGCTTCTCTCTTTCTCCCAACAGAAGCTGGTCCAATAAAAGACATTACTTCACCTACCCTGTCTCTCTAATACAGTGGTCTCCAACCTTTTTAAGCACAAGATCACTTTTTTCAATTTAAGTGCAATCCAAGATCTACTCAATCCCAAATACCCTTGCCCCGCCTCCTTTGTGCCCTTCTCTGAAGCCCTACTCCTGCTCACTCCATCCTCCCTTCCTCCCCCATCCTCCCTCATTTTCACCAGCTGGGGCAGAGGGTTGGGGTGCAGGCTCTGGTCTTGGATTAAGGGATTTGGAGTGTGAGAGGGGCACTGAGCTGAGCTTGGGGCAGGCAGTTGGGGTGCTGGAAGGGGTTCTAGGTGCAGGCTCTGGGAGGGCATTTGGATGAAGGGGTGCTCAGGGCTAGGGTACAGGTTTGGGGGGCAGGAGGGGATTCATGACTGGGGTAGGGTTTCGGGATATGGACTCCAGCTGGGCACTGCTTACCTAAGGTGGCAGTATATACGGTACGGTAGTATACGGTAGTACAGCAGTTCTCAAACTATGGGGCGGGCTCCCAAGAGAGAGGCAGGAATGTGTTAGTGGAAGCAGGAGCCATGTGCTTTTCCTTTTCATAAAGAGCTCTGGCTGTCAGCCATGGGTGGTTGGGACACATGCAAAAGGGCTGTGCACATTAGGAAGGGACAGCCAAAGCCCCACTGCCCCTTGGCTGAGAGGTTGAGTCCAGCCAACCGGGCTTGGACTCTCCTTCTCCCCACCCCCAATCCCTCATCTGGAGGAAGCCCAGTCTCAAGCTCTTCTCCCCACCTCAATCCCTCACTTGAAGGCTGCAGGGCTCTGACTGTGAGACTTGGGGTGGCAGCAAGGAGCAGTGCAAAAGCAAGGGTGGCAACGGGGCACTAAGTCTGCTGTGAAAAGACATTGACAAATATCACTTTCCACACTGCCTTCCTTGCTTCTGTGCTGCTGCTGGTGTGTGTGGCCTTCAGAGCTGGGTACCCAGCCAGCAGCCACTACTCTCTGCTCCGCCTTCAGAGCTGAATGGCAGTATGTGTACTTGGGTAGGCAGAAGGGGGCAAATGACTACAGACACAAAGAAGGGAGGGGGCCTGATTAAATACATTTGAGAACTGCAGTTACATCTGCCTGAGTCCGAAGAGTGCCTGAAACAACAGTCCTACCCATTCAATAACTACAGGACTCAACATTCTGGCGGGCCCTACCTCTTACCCCTATCCCCTACCTCAGCACAGCATGTAATAGGAATAGAAAAGCATAACAGGTCAGCTATTACAATATCAGTTTTCATCACTCTCTTACAGACTACCAGAACCTCTGGATTCTTTCATATTAGGTTTAACAGGTATATGTGTCTGGACACTATATATTCCTCATTACGTGGAATTCCTCAGCTCTCAGTAAAGAAGGAATAAGTTCATCTGTCATACTAAGCGATTCATAACACTTCCCAAGTTAAAAAAAACACAGTATTTTAAAATACACAATGAGAGCAGAAAAAGAGAAAAACTAAAAGGTTCAAGGGAGTAAATATAGATATTTGCCGATGAAATTTAAAAATAGATATATATTTGAGAGGCAGAGAGCTATAGAAAAGCCATTCCATGTTGTAGGAGCTGCAGAGAGTTTGCCCGTTAATAGCACCCAGATAGTGTGTGCAGAAAAAAACAGAAAAAGGGCCAGTCAGGCAGTATGTAGAAGGAGCAGAGAGGTAATAAAGAGAGACAAGGTCATTGTGGAAGGCTAGAGTAAGTACTAAAGAAGGCAATTTTGTCCCCTTCATTTAAAAAGTGAACCTTTTAAAGCATTCATTTTTAAGGAGGTCAATTATCTACATCTAAACAACACTCTAGGAGCCCATCTGTTTTTACTTACTATTTTTATGTTATAGGGGAAAAAAAGGATAGCACAGGCCTATGTAATTCCTTAAGTAAAGCAAGAGAAGGACAATTCAGAAATATGTGCTTTTTATCGGGTTCAAATAACCCAAGTCAGGCTTATGGCAAGATGAAGGTTCCGCAAAAGAAAAAGACACAGTCAGGGCTGGACTATATAAGAAACAGTAGAAAATAAGTGATGTACAATAATAGTTTTTATAGTTTGCTTAAAAATATATTAACACTTTCCCACAAAAAAGGGACAGGGAAATGAAAAAAAATACCAATTTACTGAATAAGTTTAAAAGCTTTAGCTTTATTCTCTGTGTCCATTTTATTTCAGTCACTCCTCTTCAGCACTACTGCTTATTAAACCAGCCACGGTAATGATTAGAGCTGGTCAAAAAATTTCAACAGAAGTTTTTTCATCAGAATTAAACAATTCATCAAAACCAAAACATTCAGTAGGATTGCATGTGACCCAAGGTCCACTGGATGCAGAAAAGTTACGGGGAACCTCTGTGTCTATAATTTACGTTCTAGTTTACCAAAAAGAGTATGGTGTAAGGTTTCTACCAAAAACACATGTCTCACTGGTCATCATAGTCTTTGTTAAATATATGTACAGATAATACGTAAGGAAGTATTTTATATATTTATTGAAATTATGTTCTTAGACCAGACAGAAGGTAGGAGACATTTATGTCCCTCATTGACCATTGTGTATTCTGTGTCTTTCAATGAAAGTTTATCTGCATAATGAGTCAAATGCTAATGAAGAGATTATAGTAACTTCAGGAGAAGACATTCACAAGAAGAGATGAATTGTGAAAAAGGTGTGTGTGTTGGGGGGCTGTTTCCAGGTGAAGAACAAAGAACCCATCTAATATACATAAGCAGTGCTTTTTTTTTTTTTTTGGTAAGAAAAAAGGTGCTGGTATTCCGGGGCAAACTTGTTGAGCACAAAAAACAAACAAAAAAACACCTGCACTGGGGGCCGAAATGCAGATGCAGCCCCTTTAAGAGCCAGAGTGCTGCACTGGGAGCCAGAAAAAAAAAATGCACTGCGCGTCCTGAGCAGGCATCTGTCATGAGCCAAGCCGCCCCAGGAAAACATTTGCAGGTACACACGTGGGAAATCCCATTCCTTTTCTGTGGGCTGGGAAAATAGGTGATGGTACACCGTTCTGGGCAGTACCGTCACAAAAAATAGCACTGTACATAAAGGTGCAAAGTCCTGGGATCTTTCATCTAGCTAAAGTGCTAAAAGACTTGGTTTCTGCCTTCCTGGTTAAAAAATGCTATGAGATGGGCTGTGGAGGAACACAATGCCTTATTAGACAAGAAGGCATCTTGCTATTTAAGTTTCTCTTTTAAACAGGAGTTATGTATTATTTTATACATACAGTAACGGTTTCTACTCTTCGTTTGCTACTATTTGATTCTCTGCTCTTTATTAAATAAACGTACACTTGCTTTCTCTATAAACACACCTAAGTGTTGTGTGTAATGCCAAGCTGGGGACTAAAGTATAAGTAGTTAGCTTTGAGGTGCTGTTCTCTTGGGAACAGTGGGCCTGGTGACTATGTGAGTGTCCAGTGGAGCAGGAGCTGGATACCACTATGAGACGCATGGAGGGTTGGGGGATTGAAGTGCTTGTGCTGCATGTGGCAGGAGGTGTCAGGGAGACTAAGTTTTCTCATGCTAGGATCACGGGTGAGTGAGGCGCTCATAAAGCTGGGAACCACTGGGAAGCCCCCTGATGTGTTCATTTTTATGAATCTGTTTGGTTTCCTGACAGCTTACGTGCCTGCCTCCTTCACCGTTTGCCTGGAGGGTTGCTGTGAAACCAGGTCTTCAAGGGTCCCTTCCTCTCTGGCAGCCCAGGCTCCTGACCCATTGGCAGCGAGGACCCCAGGTTCCCCAGCTCAGGAGTAGCCTGTCTAGCTTCCAGGGACAGCCAGTGCTCAATTAGTGCACAGCTGTTCAGTATTTCATTCCATCTTTATTGTCTAACATGTGACCCTATGCCTTATTTACTGCATACTGGTAGGAAAACAATGTCCTCATGGGCTTTTCTGTGGCCCTCATTGCTATAGGATCTGAGCACTTCACAGACATTAATGAATTTATCTTCACAAATTCTCAACAATTCTGCATATCAGATTCCAGACCTTCAAACTGGGAACCCAGATAATGCTGAACACAGAAGTAATGACCACCTGCAAAAACAAAATTGGATTAAGTCACTTGCTTGGGCCAAGTCTACACTATGGGAGAAACTCCATTTAAGATATACAACTGCTGCTATGAAAACAGTATACTTTAAATCAAATTTCTCTGGCAGCCCCCCATCGAATTTCCTTACTCCTCGCAACCCTGTGGAGTACCGGGGGCAACAGACTGCATCAGCATTTGATTTAGTTGGTTCTTAATAGAACTGCTAAATCAAACCCTGGATATAGTCTCTCCGGGTAAGTATAGACAAGGCGTAAAAATCAGGCAGTGTCAGGGATTGAATCTAATTCTCCAGGACAGCATTCCACTATCTTAACCAGGGGACACTCTGTTTTCTTCTTACAGTTCCTTGTGTCATTAACTGAACACCTTCCAATTTCTGAAACAAATAAGGAACGAGTCCTATAGCCTCCTTTTTACGTGACACTGATTTCAATAAACATGGTTCTGTATTGCTAGTGTTAAAAAGTCAGTGGCATTTCTTATAAGCTGACAGAGCAAGGAAATATGTTGTAGTTTGACACTTGTTCCAGCTCCTGTATCTCCAACCATTACTCAAATACAAAGGGAGGAAAAAATGTGGGATCACAGGTCTGTCAGTTTGAAGTGGTGCTTATAGCATATGATATACACGTGCTCTCATGTTTCAATTTAAAAATGAAAATGTGAATTTGTTTTGTTGGCAGAAGTACACATTTAATAACAGCAGAATTTGGCAACAGCAATACAATCTGAACTATTCAGTATCCACTCAAAAGATACTAACGTAAGGATGTCAAGGAAATGGTACCAGTTAAATAGCAAGCTCGTCCTTCAGGTTTTATAGATGGATGTTTCATTGTATAAGGCTGAAGCCTTTAGTTCAATGCATACTTAAAGACAACAAAAACATGGCAATGAACTTTAAACTTTTTGTGAAAAAAGTTTAATATGTAAATACAGAAACTCACTCCATCAAGGGTCTGAAAAAAATTGGTTGCATGCTGAATGTACTGCCACTATTAAATAGTGCTTCTTAAATTACTATATTCCACCCCCTCAAATTATTGAATATTTCTATTTAATTGATGGGAGTCGCAGACAACATTTCTGTAAGCCATTCTTAATTAGCATATGTACTGATTATAATGTCATGTTCAGAAACAGAGCTCAGTCTGTCTTCCTGTCATATTTAATAGATTTCCAATAAACAGTTTAAAAGCCTCCTTGTAAGAGATGAATTATACTGATGCTGTGTTGTGCCTTCATAGTTAAGGGTCTGTCAATATGTCCATTATAAACTACTTTCACTGCCTATCTAAATCAGGCATAAACATTTCAGAGTTCAATTTATGAGTGTTAGTTTCTAGACTGTAAACACTTTGGGGCATACACACTTTCCTTTGCGTCTATGTACCTTGCACAATGTGGGCACTAAGAGAAGGTAGTAAAAAAACAATATTTGGAGGAGCCTTATAGACTAAGGGTATGTCTACACTTGCACCCTAGTTCGAACTAGGGATGCAAATGCAGGCATTCGAAATAGTCAATAAAGCGGGGATTTAAATATCCCGTGCTTCATTAGCATGATCTCGCCGGCGCGCTAGTTCGAATCACAGCTGATTTGAACCAGGAAGTGTGCACCGGGACGCGTAAGTTCGAACCAAACCCCTTGGTTCGAACTAACATTACTCCTCATTTTTATTCAGGGTGTGTATATGGATTTTTCACACCCAGGCCACTGATCTAATTTTCTAATGCAGACCATCTCTGAAGTTACAGCAGCTCCTCAGCTGCCAATCCAATCATTCTGTTAATTCAGTCACTCTGTGGTGCTAAACCAATCGCTCTGTAGAGCTCAAGAATTTCCTCAGTGTTGCTGCTCGCAGTTGAATGAAGTGACTCAAGTTGTTAATTACAGCAAGGATTGTACTGTATTTCTTAGCTAAAGAATGCCTTCTTCTCTGAGCTCATAAATAACCTCTACCTTACATTGTTCATGCACTTGATTCAGATACAGCCAGTTAGCAAGGTTCAAGTGAAAAGATACTATTTATTCAGCTCTGAAAGTGTTTTGAATGAGACCTACTATGTGCAAATTTCATCTGAAATCATCAGATTACACAGAGAGCAACCTAAATAGAATGAATTGCCATTACATTCAGAATAAGAGATTGACAGACATACTGCATACTGACAGTAATTGTGTACATTAAGAAGTTCAATATATAATGCTGGTAAAAGCATGTACATTACACATTAGATGCTCAGATATTACTGCAGGCTTGGATCATACTACTTCCTGTGACGGGATGGAGCTGCCCAGGTGAGTGTGACTAATGCTATCAAGTTCTGGAGAATTTGAGCTTTCTTAAAATGTGGACCAAGTGTATCAAGTGTTGCAGACTAACACGGCTACCCTTCTGAGACTTTGCAGAAGTGTATGTTAATGAGAGTGTGTCCGTCTGAGGTGGTGTGTTTAGGAAAAGTATCCAAGAGTGAGAACTTGTTGGCATGTCTGAACACATTAGAGGAAAGTATCTACATGCTGTGAGAATGGTTGTGTTAGGGGCCTTGTGCATATCTGTGTGGGAGACAGAGCATCATTCTCTCCCCCCCCCCGGCCCCGCTTCCCTTCTCCTATTTATTTCGAGTTTTCATATCCCCTACTCATAACTCAGGTCATTTGAAGAAATGGGCTGTGCCCACGAAAGCTCATGATACCATCTACATGTTTTGTTGGTCTATAAAGTGCTACCAGACCATTTGTTGTTTTTTTCTGTAACAGACTTAACTCTGCTACCCCCTGAAGCTCCTGTGCATTTTAAAGATGGGTTAGTAAATTTTTGCAAAAGCTGGGATTTTTTATAATTGTGGAAGGCTGTATTACAAAGAGAAGTGTCACAGAGAAGTCTATAAATAAATAAATGGAAATAAATATATTTATAGAATATATGAGAGTAGCTGCTAATGTTACACAGCCAGACTTATATGAGGAGTGCCACTCTAATACAATTCAGCAGTAGAGCAAACATGGAAGCAGATCTCAAAGGCAAGGAAGTCAAGAACAGTAACTTCTCAAGACCCCCTTCTCTTTGACCACAGCTGTTCTTTGTTTTCTCCTAAGATTGCTGAGGCCAGGGACAAGACAATCCTGCTCTGCTGCCCCTTCTCACAGCTGACCCCAGCCACCTCTGCCACCAAGGTTCCAGAAGACCACTCCACACATCTTCCCCTCCAGGTTGATGCAAAGCTCCAATGCCCTACTGCCAAGAGAGAGTGCTCAGCAGAATTCCACATAAACTATTGTGACTAGGGAAACAAGCTGTAAGAGGAGCACTAGGAGGAGAGATAAGCACCTACTTTCATGGGATTACTATCAGCTGGGGGTAGAAATGCTGAGAAAGCCACTACAGGCATGAGAGGCTTTCTAGAGTGAGGAGATGCTTACAACTTTGAAGAGGCGCTTCTGAGAAGTAAAGCAGGGAATTGCTATTGATGATGCCAGAGGGCAAGCTGTGCTTTAGACCGTTTCAGACCCTTTAAAGAGCACCCCTCATTTGACAGACCTTGCTTCCAAGTGTACTCAATCTGGGTGCAACCAAGCAATTCTACCATTCTTCAACTGGATCTGCGGGCTGAAGCCCATTTCCCACCTTGAAAAGCCCACATGGATTTGACACTTGTACATCTTTTCACTTCAGGAGCCTGTGGCAGCAACTAATTACAGTGATTCAAAAACAGCTTTGTCAAAACAAAGGGTTAATTATTTATTCACCCATATGTACAGAACACACAGAGCAAAACGTTAAAACATTTAAAGGCCTATATGCATGGGTCTTAGCTACACTTAATATTTCCTTGACAGCTTCTGAAAGTTCCTCTCAGCCCAGTTTCCCCCACAGGGACTACTCATTTTAAAGTTACAGACTAACACGGCTACCCTTCTGAGACTTTGCAGAAGTGTATGTTAATGAGAGTGTGTCCGTCTGAGGTGGTGTGTTTAGGAAAAGTATCCAAGAGTGAGAACTTGTTGGCATGTCTGAGCACATTAGAGGAAAGTATCTACATGCTGTGAGAATGGTTGTATTAGGGGAGCCTTGTGCATATCTGTGTGGGAGACAGAGAATCATTCTCTTCCTCCCTTCCCCCCCCCCGCCCCGTTTCCCTTCTCCTATTTATTTCGAGTTTTCATATCCCCTACTCATAACTCAGGTCATTTGAAGAAGTGGGCTGTGCCCACGAAAGCTCATGATACCATCTACATGTTTTGTTGGTCTATAAAGTGGTACCAGACCATTTGTTGTTTTTTTCTGTAACAGACTTAACTCTGCTACCCCCTGAAGCTCCTGTGCATTTTAAAGATGGGTTAGTAAATTTTTGCAAAAGCTGGGATTTTTTATAATTGTGGAAGGCTGTATTACAAAGAGAAGTGTCACAGAGAAGTCTATAAATAAATAAATGGAAATAAATATATTTATAGAATATATTTGATACTGTTTATACAGAAATATAAAACACTCATTGAAACAAAGCTATCCAACACTAAAATAATCATCTATTGAATCAATTACCATATGTTGCTTGTTGACAAGATTCACTGAAACAAATATAATGAAGTAGACATGATATGTCAGCTATTGAAGCAGCTACACCAACTTCTAGAATATACACTTATATTCTGAACCTTATTAACTTTCTAGGCAACTACGATGAAGGCATTGCTAGAAAACACTGATGTGAACAATGACTCTAGAAGATGAGCCACATTCTTATGCCTTCTGACCTACTGTAGGAAATAAGCACTCTCAGTAACAGCTTGGTTTTCTATATCAACATAAAAAGCATAAAGCTTCAGGCACCGAACGAAAAAAAAACCCACTGCTGAAATCAACACACTGAGGGTACATTTGCACAGAACCACCCCTGCAGGAAGAAAGCTCAGAGCCCCAGGTCAAATGACTCAGGCGCATAGGGCTTGCACTGGATTGCTAAAAACAGCTGTGCAGATATTTGGGCATGGGCTGAAGCATGGACTCTGAGGTCCTTCTCCCTTATGGGATTTCAGAGTTTGGACTCCAGCTCAAATCCACATACTGACAGTGCTATTAGCAGCCACACAATGCAAACCTGAGTCATTTTACTCTGGCTTTGAGACTCACTACCGCGGGTCTTTATTTTTGCGGTGCAGATGTACCCAAGAGATTCTGATAAAGCAAGTGAATCCTAATATAGAATAGTGATAGAAATGTAGCCGTGTTAGTCTGATGTAGCTGAAACAAAATACAGGACAATGTAGCACTTTAAAGACTAACAAGATGGTTTATTAGATGATGAGCTTTCGTGGGCCAGACCCACTTCCTCAGATCAAATAGTGGAAGAAAATAGTCACAACCATATATACCAAAGGATACAATTAAAAAAATGAACACATATGAAAAGGACAAATCACATTTCAGAACAGAAGGGGATGGGGGCGGAAGGAAGGTAAATGTCTGTGAGTTAATGATATTAGAGGTGGGGAAAGGTAGATGTCTGCGAGCTAATGGTATTAGAGGTGATAATTGGGAAGCTATCTTTGTAATGGGTAAGGTAGTTGGAGTCTTTGTCCAGCCCCGCGAGAGTGTCGAATTTTAGCATGAATGCCAGTTCAGAGGATTCCCTTTCAAGTGCAGATTTGAAAGTCTTCTGGAGTAGGATGCATGTGATTAGGTCATTGAGACAGTGTCCTTTCTGGTTGAAATGGCAAGAAACTGTTTTTTCTTTGTGATCCTGTCTGATATCTGTTTTGTGGGCATTGATTCTTTGGTGAAGTGTCTGAGACGTTTGTCCAACGTACAAAGCAGACGGACACTTTCGGCACATGATAGCATAAATTATATTTCTGGATGCGCAGGAATATGTATTCTTGATCTTATAACTCACTTGGTTAGGCCCAATAATGGTGTCAGCAGAGTGAATATGTGGACAAAGCTGGCAACGGGTTTGTAGCAAGGGAAAGTACCAGGGTTGGTATTAGTGTGGTATGTCCTGTGGTTGTTGGTAAGAATCATCTTGAGGTTAGGTGGTTGTCTATAGGAGACTATGGGTCTGTCTCCCAGAGCTTCTTGGAGTTTACTGTCCTGCTCCAGTATAGGCTGTAATTTATTGATAATGTGTTGGACAGGTTTAAGTTGGGAGCTGTAGGTGATGACAAGTGGTGTTCTATTGTTGGTTTTCTTGGGTCTGTCTTGTAGTAGTTGGTTTCTAGGTATTCTGTTTGGCTCTTTCAATTTGCTTTTTATTTCTCTGGGTGGGTAGTTGAGGTTTATAAATGCTTGGTAGAGATCCTGAAGTTTCTGGTCTCTGTCAGTGGGATTAGAGCAGATGCGGTTGTATCGAAGGGCTTGGCTATAGATGATGGATCGTATGGTGTGTGCTGGATGGGAGCTGGAAGCATGTAGGTAACTGTATGAGTCGGTGGGTTTTCTGTAGAGGGTGGTGTCTAATTTACCATTGTTGATTTGTACTGTGGTGTCCAGGAAATGGATCTCTCCGTGTGGAATGGTCCAGGCTGAGGTTAATGGTGGGGTGTAGGTTGTTGAAATCTCTGTGGAATGTCTCCAGTGTTTCTTGGCCATGCGTCCAGATCATAAAGATGTCATCGATGTAGCATAAGTAGAGAAGGGGTAGAAGGGGACGGGAGTTGAGGAAACGTTGTTCTAGGTCAGCCATAAAGATATTAGCATACTGTGGGGCCATGCGTGTTCCCATGGCTGTGCTGCTGATCTGGAGGTATAAGTTGTTCTCAAACTGGAAATAATTGTGGGTGAGAACAAAGTTACATAGGTCTGCTATCAGGTTGGCAGTGGTGTCCTCTGGGATAGTGTTTCTAATTGCTTGTAATCCGTCTTCATGTGGGATGTTGGTGTATAGTGCTTCTACATTCATGGTGGCAAGGATGGTGTTATTGGGGAGGTTATCGCTGTTTTGTAGTTTCCTTAGGAAGTCAGTAGTGTCTCGGAGATAGCTGGGGGTGTTGGTTGCGTAGGGTTTGAGGAGAGAGTCTACATAGCTGGATAGACCAGTGATTCTTATACATTCATTACCTTGCTTAAAAGCAAATGTGGGAACTAGGAAAACAACAAATCTGACTTGTGATCAGTAAGATTCCCGTCTCTACTCCAATAGTCACATATAAGCTTTATTGGCTTTGTCCCTGACTTAGATAAGTACTTCAACATGTATTTAAATCCATTCCTATTCAATGTTGCACTGAAGCATGTGCTTAAGTATTTTCCTGAGTTGGGAGGCTTTCCTGTATTGGGCCATACTGAACATGAGTAGGAATAACTTAAAAAACAACAAATAGTCTGGTAGCACTTTATAGAATAACGAAACATGTAGATGGTATCATGAGCTTTTGTGGGCACAGCCCACTTCTTCAGATGACCGGAGTGTCGGAAGTCCAGAACCAAGAATAAATAATAATCTTCCCTTATTTATTCTTGGTTCTGGACTTCCGACACTCCGGTCATCTGAAGAAGTGGGATGTGCCCACGAAAGCTCATGATACCATCTACATGTTTTGTTAGTCTTTAAAGTGCTACCAGACTATTTGTTGTTTTTTAAGTTTTTCCTGTTACAGACTAACTCGGCTACCCCTCTGAAACTTATGAGTAGGAATGTTGATTCTGGCTGGTGAATGTATTTTATGGACATTCTTAAAGGCATTTTTTAAAAACATGAAAGTTAAATAGCTGGTTCTATCCAATAACAGAGGAACTGCCATCTCAGTTCAGATCATTTATTCATAAGGAAAATATTTTTCACAGAACTATTTGTTTTCTCTCTTGTTAACAAAACAAGCTTTTATTTGTTAAATACATTCAGGTTTTATTTGTTTTTGTTATCTGTTATTTGTTATTATAACTCAGTAATGTTGAAGCATTTGTGAAATTGTTCTATTTGTAAATGTATCTTATTGTTGGGATTCTATACCACTTAATTTGACATCATAATCACATTTTTCAAGTTAATAAGTCTGTATCCCGTTGAGACCCAAATCAGAGGTAGGGAACGTCAGGCCTGAACTTGCTTGGATCCAGTCCCTGAGGGTCAGAGGCCCCCCAGCATTGGGGAGCCCATGCAGATGCTCTAGCCCCCACGATGCATCACTGACGGCCGGGAACACACAAAATCTACTAGCCTGGGGCTAACCTAGGCTCTGGTGTGCAAAGAGAATGTGGGGAGTGTCTTTCTCCTTAGTTGGAGGGCCCATGTCAGTGAGGGTTGGGGTTTTGTTTTGTTTTGTTTGTTTTTTTGCTTCTCACTCGTGTGCAGCTCTGAACTGATTTTTCTGCGGCTCAGTGGCCCTCAACACAAAAAAGGTTCCCCACCCCAGCTAAATTATCCCAGATACTACAGTTATGAATTCCAGACAATACTGAGAGATTATATCACATTTCCATTCAAACACTATTTTTGGGGGGAGGGCTTGCCTTAATAAACTTCTACTGGATAAAGTTTGCATTCTTGTAAAACTCCCCATTAAAGATTAAAAACAAAATTGCAAGAAATCTTTTAAACTATTTGCAATTAAAAGAGGGCAGAAATATCATGGAGATTATAAAATAGGTTTTGTGCTTAATACACCAATTATTTTCTTTTTTGTTTTCTTAACACATATAAAAAAATCAGAGGACTAAAGTAAAAAAGAATGGTTCACTAGCATCCACAGATACAGCCCACAGCATAGAACATAAAAGAGCATTTAGGTATCATTATTCCACGTACACAACAGACTTTATTAGTAAGGTTTAGGGTTAACTATGACCTTAAGCCATATCATGCATGAGGGTCAGTACCCAGCTGCACCAGCCAAGTGGGAGTTCCAGTACACAATGCCCTCCAAAGCTGTTGGAAAGTTGTGCAACTCTAAAAGTGCAACATATTCTCCTGTGAATTACTGAGTGATGTAGAAGGGACTGGGACCATGACACTGTCTTCTGCCATCTCCATGGCACTGGCTACAGAAAGAAATGGCAATGCCCCAGTAGATTCCGAGGAGTTTCCAACCTCTACTTATACACTATGTTGGGGCTGGCACAATCTGGCCCACAGGGTCTTAATTTTAAAAGATTAAGAAGAAGAGACAGCGTGCATCAGAAACGAGGAAAAAACTACTTAGAAGTCATACCCGTTACACTGTGAAAGTCAGTCTGTCTTTTATAATCTATGCAAATAAATCACGGGTAAATCTAACAAGCAATGTGATCATTACACACTCTATGAGACAGAGTAACAGCTGCACAAGGACTTAAAGCACTGTTTTAAAAAATATCTTGTAACCTTTCAATCCCAAACAAAAGAGATTTTATAGTTAAGACACAGGGTTGGAAATGGAAACATTTTATTTCTGGCCTGCAGTGTGATCTTGGGTAAGCTGGTTACCCTCTCTGTTCCTCATCTTCCCCACCTACTTGCCATGTTATGAAGAAAAGTTCATTAAGAGTAAAGAACTTTGAAATCCTCCCATAGATGGTGCTATGCATATGGAAAGTACAAATATTGCTGGCCTAGATGTTTTCTTATCTCTAAATTATATATGATAAATGTAATCCAAAAATTGGACCTTCAATTTCTTAGTGCACAATTTGTGTTTGCCATTTATTTCTGCATTTTCCACTTTCTGCAATGAATTTTTCCTTTTTTTGACTAATACAAAAACCTTCTATATTGGCTTGCACTGACTTCTCCTTGGATCATGCAACATAGAACCATGTCCAGTCTTCCTTCTAAACAGGTCAGTTTATCTAATTAGGAGTCTAAAATAAAAATGTTTTGTGCATTGTCACTTTTCCTGAATATTTTCTGTCAAAGATTTCACAGAGGTATATCTGGATCCATTGGAGTGCAGAAGAAATGCCTCCCTGTTGCCTCATCTCCTACTGAAAGCCTGAAAAATTGCTTGCTAGGCTTTTTTCAATGTGCAGAGAGTTTCTCCTCTGATGTTCCACATCTTAAATCAAATAAGTCTCAATCAATGAATCTAGCTAGCAAGCAGCTTTCAGTTCGGTATCCATCTATGACAACAGATCAAACTGTGAACTTACTTGATCACAGTACTTTTATTCCATTTATTTCCTTTTTCTTTTAAATTGTCACTCTTCATTTTCCCTTTAAAAAGTCATATTAGTGGTAGCATTTTCAAAACAGCAATCACACTTATCTAATTGTATAGAATTGCTCTCTCATAAAAATGGCCATACCAAAGCAGACCAATGGTACATCTAGCTCAGTAACTTGTTGTGTAGTAGTGACCAATACCATGTGCTTCGAAGGAAACAGGCAAGACAGTTTGAGTAGTCCTCCTCACCACACACACACTCATTGAATCAGAGCTTCTAACAGTGAGAGGTTTAGGAACACCATGAGTATGGGGTTACATTCCTCACCATTTTGGCTAGTAGCCATTAAGTGTTCCTAACATTGTTAGCTTTTTTTGACAGCTGCTGCACATTGATAAGTTGATTTCATAGAACTATCCACAGTAACCCCAAGGCTTTTATTCTATTTTTCAATTTTACATACTGCTTTTAAAAACAGAATAGCTCAATGAGTCTATTCCAGTGCTCTTCCTTTTAATTTTTTACTGGAAAAACTCAGAAAAATGCTCAGGTTTTTAAAAATCCTGTATTTCAATTTTTTAATTTCTATTTTTATTTTGTACAAGGCCAAATTCCCCTGCTCAGAACCCCACTTGCAGATTCCTCAATGGATGGCCCAGCATCCCTGTGCAGGGATGGGCAACGCTGGCTGGTGGTTACTGGAGCTGCACGCCTCCTTCCCATGAGAGCCCCTGAGAAAGGGCTGCGTCGCTGCCTTGAGAAGAGCCCCAGGACATAGAGCCTTGTCCGCTTCACTCACCAGAGACCCCTCCTGGCCCTGGTGAACAGGTAACTCCAATCCCCCAGAAGAACAGAGCTGAAGAGCAAAGTGTGTGGGGAGCAGTTTAGCGGCAGCTGCTCTATTGCTGGTGGGTCTGTGTTTCAAGGCTTGGCTTGTCTACATGCCCCACAGTTGATATTCTGGAGTGTGAAATGCAGCATGCACTGGTGCATACTAAATAGGACCTAATTCATGTTTATGGTAACAAGAATTAGGAACTTTTTAGTTGGAATCAGCAGTACCCACATGGGGCAGAGTGCAGTTCATACTGAACTGAAGCTCAAAGCAGACAGTGTCCCATGCCTGTGAGAGGAACGATGATGATTTTGAGGATTCCTGAACAGCAAGCACTTACTCATCCCGCTAGGCACCACCTCCCCTCACCTACTGCCCCCATGATAGGCCTTTGAGTTGCTGAATCCAGGGATGAGTCCAAGTCAGCAGGAGAACAAACTTTGAGAAAGACACTTTGAAAAAACTGCTGCAAGCCTATGTTAGCCTGGACATTTGAAATTCACAGTAGAAGCTCCTTGTATCAAATGTATGTGCAAGTCACCAATAGTAAACTAATTGTAGACAATAGCTTCTTAAACAAACTTGTACTTTATTCATTGTTTTGTTTTGCTGTCCTCCCATCCCCTAGTATAAACTCGGATATTTTCACAGAAAACAGGTATTTTTGCACTGATTTTACCTGTTTTTAATTTTTTTTGAAATTGGGCCTTAGTTTATTCATCATACTAGAATGTGTCATTTAGGAAAGGAAGGGTTACAGGATCAAAGTCATAAGTTGGGGGTGGATATAAATAGCAAACATCCTTAATATTAAGTATAGGGTAAAGGGGGCTAGAGTTGCAAAAGAACTTCGGTGTGGCAATGCTAAGGTGCCTAGAAAATCCCTACAGTTCACAAAGCCTAATTTTGGTGACTAGGATCCTTATCCAATGACTGAGAAAAGACAGGGATCCTTAAAAAAAAACCAAAAACCAAATCCTCACTATTAGTTGCTTACAATGTTCTTTTGCAAGTGGCTGGGGAGGACAGGCTCTCTCATAACTTTCAACTTAGCATTTGGGTATTCACCATGGACACAGGAGACTCCTGGTTCAAGTCCTTTTTCCACTTGAGGGTGAGAAGGGATCTGATGGGTGGCACCCATCACTTCTCAGGTGAGTGCACTAGCTACTGGGATACTGGATATTCTCTTGTGGGGCTTCCTCAGGCTCTCCTGTTGAAGATCTTCCACTGTGAATAAAAGACACTAGGGCATAGGAACTTGATCTGGGTCTTCCATCTCCCAGGTGGGAGTTTAACCACCAGACTAGAGAGTCACTCTTCTACTTACTCTGTCTCTTTCTGCACCAGTGACTTTCATTATATATTCAAACATGTTTTGGATATAAAGCTAACTGCTTTATTAAACAAAGTATTATCTGAAAAGATTGTTTATGGTCATCAGTCCTTCAAGGATTTAGAACTAGTAGATCTTATTCTCTCCTGCTTGGTCTTTATTCATAGTTTGGGAAGAGGAAAAACAGAAAAGTTGGTTTTCCATCTCCCAGATGATTTCTTAACTTTGAATGAACTAGCCATTAAATTGAACTAGTTGAATAAACTGAAATGGAAAAAAAAATTCTTTCTGAACCTAATGAAGAGGCTACTGCTGTCAAATGCTGAGTTAAAACTTCAACAAACACTGATTTTAGATGCTTAGCCAGTGACTTTTTGGTACTTTCTTTTAAACTTAGCAGTAATATTTTATATTATTTTTGTATTTAATTTAAATGATTTTAATAGATTGTAAGCAGCTTAGGTTTTAACATAGATTGCCAATTTTCATTTTATATATAGATTTATTAAATACCTGTATTTAAATTAAATTAAAAATTGTTTTTTTTAAATTTCATTCTATTTTTCCTAATAAAACAAGTCTGTGTGAATAAAGTTTGCATACATATTTTTTAAATTAGTATACACTTCAAGGACTGATTTACCAATTATACTTTCTGGTCTTGGCACCAGCAGCTAAGTTTGCAATTGTAATGCTGTAGCTAAGAATCAGAGAAAGGGAATCTCACTCATAAAAGCCATTTTCCTAACATTAGAGGACTTCTTCCTTTTAAAATCAAATCAAATTGTCTTTTGCATCAGTAGCAAGAAATCAAATTTACTTTATTACAAAGCCTACTGTTATAGTTAGCAAATTAAACAATTGCTTGTCTTTCTGTTAAAAATAATTGTTTTTGAAGTATCTGACTGGCCCAATAGCTTGCAAACTTTAATCTCCCTCTTAAAAATCAAATAAAATCTTCTTTCAGCTGCTACAGTCTACTCTAGCTCGGCTGGAAAATCTAGCTGTTGATTGCCTTTTCGCAAAACTAGCTGAGCAGAGCTGAAAAGCCCAGATCCTCTCTTCCCCCTACCCCATTATAAGAGACTAGGGTTGCCAGGTGTCAGGTATTGACCCGGACAGTCTGGTATTTTCGCCACCTGTCCGGTTAAAAAATTTCAGAAAATACCGGACACCTAAAATGTCCAGTATTTTCTGATTTTTTTTCTCTGCCAGGAGGCAAAAATACCAGACACCTGGCAACCCTACACACACTCAGCAACCGGGCCCAGCCCCCGGGCCTCCCTCGGACTCCTCCCCACCCCCCTGGCTTATCTGGTCTTTCTTAAAGGGGCCATGCTGGTTTTTTTAAATTTTCTTTGCTTAATAACTCTCGGGGTCCATTTTTCCCCCTCAATGCCTTCCCCCCCCTTTTTTTCCTCAACAGAATTTTTTCTCTTTTTTTGGGTGTGTGTGTGTGTGTGTAATATTCGGTATTTTTGGTTAAACCATCTGGCAACCCTATAAGAGATCACTGACCAAGTTACTTGCAAACCACAAACTGAAAGAGGGAGCTCTTATAGCACGAACCTAGGAAGTGGAGCTGTGTTTTTCCTCCATTTCCCCACACTTTAACCCCTTGCTTAAGAGAGTGAAAACAAACACAAGTCAGAAATTGAGACAGACATACCTTCTTATTGGACAAATACATTGAAGTCTTAGTTGCTTGTGCAATCCTCATGAGCAAGTATGGAAAGAAAATGTATTGCAAAGGGAAAACAAACCATAGTGAAGGGTGTGATCCTATTTTGGAGTCTCCATTAATTTCAGAAGCACTTGTGTATTTATTGATTAAAGAGGTTGTTAGTTTTCTATTCTCTTAACAGCATTTGAACATAGTGGTCTGTTAATTTTCCTTCTTTAATTGTCTGAAGGTACAATAACGTGGCATGGCAAGAAGGGTAAGATCTGCTTACTGCAAATGATGGGCCTTTTCTAGGAAGAACAGAGTCTCCAGTTGTTCCTACATTAGCTGAAAGAAAGCATGGAGATCTCTCAGTAACTCCTAAAGGGAAGTCACTGGCTGCCATCTTTTATTTCAGTGAAAGATTTAGGTATTATTATCAAAGTCTGTAGCAGAACAGAGGTTCTCTGAATGGCAACATACTCCAAATGTTTGCCTACTGCTTAGATCCATCTTGCATATCAATCTAGGAAAATAAATATGTTGCTCAATATGACAGTTACACTTCTTTAGATTAACTGGAAAGGTTTCCCTCCCCTACCTCCTCATTGGCCCAAAGAGGTGCAAACTGCTATTTTGAAGCAGTACAGGGAAAGGAGGGTGAATTTGCCCTGAGGAGCAAAGGACAGGCTGAACATACTGAAAGCTTCACAGAAACCTCTGTGGCAGAGGATGCTATAAGGATATGTTGCACCAGTGCATCCACTGATTACTCAACTCATGCTGCTTTCTTCAGTCAGTATCACTCATTTTTCATGTTACAATTGTCCTTTCATTAGAGATGTTTTGTCTATTAGTGGGACTCCATTCAGCAGACTTTAAACTTTCTGTTGCTAAGGACCAGCTGATGGGCTCCTTGCCAGCAGAAGCTGGCACAGACTCCCTGCTGTAACATGATTTCATAAGGTTTGGTATTGTCTAGACAAGCAAAACCAAAACATGTTATGATAAATTCAGGGCACGACCCTGTCCCATGTTCTTCAAATATGGTACAGTTGCCTGTGGATATGGGTTGTGCCCAGATTTGCTTCAGAATATTCCTATTGCTGAATATTTCCATCATTAATATCTAGCCAATTAAAGCTGTCTTAGTTTTTCATTGTTCCAGTGCGTTAAAACAAAATGGTAAGCAGTAACGTCAATGTCTTTATGCAACTGCTCACAACAGGGCACATACAGGTAATTAATAAGGTGTCTGTTTCTCCCTAGATAAACAGTTAGAGATTTGCCAAAACCTGACTCCACTGGGAATGAGCTGAGAATGATGAAAACCATTGTTTTCATTCCAAATATTCCCATCTCCTGAGTGCTTACTAAAATTTAAAGCCTAAACTTTAAAAGCATCTAGTGATTTTAGCTGCCCAATTTGAGATGCTTTATAGGGACTTAATTTTCAGAAAATGCTGAGCACATGTACTCTGAAAAACCTTTCATTTAAACCTGTTTTTGTTTGGCCCACAGAATTGAGGCACAGAATCACTAGTCACTTTGGAAAACTTAGGCTACAAGTTTTTACAAAAGCAAGCAAGCAAGCAAGCAAACAAACAAACAACCCCACCACTTCATGCCATACTCCAAAGAAGTATAGGGACTGTCTTGCTGGTTGAAGGTGGGTACCAATGAAGCTCCATCTTAGGTGCAGCCTGCCCTTACACTCGTCAGGTTAAAATGATTTAGCAGGAGGTTAAACAAATGTTTGAAAAAATACCAATACCACTTTCAAAAGCTAATCATATATACCAGGCAATTGAAAAAAATGGTTGGACCTTCAGTATCAGCTATTTTGTGTACTTTCTGCTCTAGATTCCCCAAGCTTAGAACGCAAGTCCACAGTATTCATGACACTTTGTGAACAGGAAGCATCTGAAGAAGTACTGATATCTGCTTGGAAAATGTGCACATTTCACACTGTGTATACAATGGTAGCAAGTTGTTTTTTATTTTCTGTTTTTTAAACACAGACTGATTCAAATACCAAACATTTGTCCCTACCTTAGTGGCCAAATTTAAGCATTCATCGTATTACTTCGAAGTTTTATTAGTTTTGCAAGATATTATGCAAATATTACCGAAAACATCAAAAATACTGGGATGTGCTGTTTCTTTCAGAAGTGTGTAATTTAAGATATTGCTCACAATTTCTGTATGCATGAGTACATCAGTAAAGGGTTTTCACAGAAATGAAAAGACTAATCAATCATGTTTTAAGCTTCAATTGTATGCTCTTTACAACAGGGATTATCTCATTCTTTTCTAATAACAGCTTAGCCCAATAGGTGCCTGGTCCATGACTGGGACTTCTAGATGCTCTGATAATAAAAATACAATGAAATATTCCATTATATTTAGATAAAATATTTGTAAAGCCTTCGGTTTGGGTTCATCAGTTGATAAATCGCAAGTGCTTCTATAGATTTCAGGCTTAATTCCCTCCCCCCAGCTGAAACAAACTCTGAGCACCCCACTCACATTGGAGCACTGGGTTCACTATTGGTACTGTTTTCTTTATACTTCCCTTTATTATGTTAGAGCATTGGCCGATTGTTTTACACTAGTGAGTCGTGACTTCAAACAATACCCACATCAAAGAGAATGAGGATATAACTTTACATATTTAAAATAAAACAACTGATGGCCAGTCCCATGGCAGAGTGGAATCCTCATTTTGTAGTTAACTAGGACACATAGACATAGGAGTGCCATCTAACCCCTGGGTTTATTTGCTGAAGCTTGATAGAGGAACTCAGCTGTATCATACTTAACAAACACGTGTTTTCAAACATAGATGTATGTTCCTGAGAGAGTTGCTTAGTTATATAACATGCACTACTTATTATGTGGGAATGTGACCATAGCCGCCTCTGCCTCCCCCCCAAAAAGTTAACAACTCGAAGCTAATGAAAAAATGGGAAGGGAATAATACTCAGGTACTACATTTAGCATTACATATAAAATATTTAAAAATAAAAATTTGCAACCTGGATTTCAAAATGGTCAGGCTATGTATAATTTGTTGGCTTTCATATATCAAGCATTTGTGACTTTTAGGACTTAATTTCTTTCCTTTATTTTATTCACTTTCAGATGTCTCCTACTGCAAGAGTTCTCTTTTTTTCTGTTCTGTTAAGACCCTGTGTTATTTATGAATAGCTTTTATTAAGCTTTTGGCATCTTGTAATTAGAAGTAATATGGTTCAGCGTGTACAGTTAATAAATAAGCAACAATGTGGCACCCAATGAAAGAGAACTGAAAATCAAGCAATGTTGTTAGCTAAGCTGGATAGGAAAGAACCTTGATAATTCAAAAGGTAGCATCATTTCACTTGACTTATGAGGAATAAATACATAAATTAAAAGCTACTTTAAACATAATTTTTAAAGGCAAACTCTTTAAATCTTTAAGGCTGACCAAAGTATCTCTTGGATGGCAGGTTTTTATTACTGGAAGTACAATGACTTTCAGCTTTCTTATTAAATGAACTATGTGCTCTTCAGCAACAGCAACAGAGCTTCTGTCCTTTAATCCATTAGATCCTGAAAGAGTTCTATAGTTTACTGTGACAGCAACAGACTTTTTCAGCCACAGTCTATTTCATCGTAGGGAAAATATGATCAAGTATTGAGCCAGACATAAAGCAAGTCCACAAAAATAAAGAAATGCAGAGCTAAAATGATCATTTCTCTAACTTGATTAGGTATCACAGCAAGTATTTTGTTTCCCTCCACTGTTTTGGGACAAGCTGATAAAGAGCCAGATGTTGTTATAACAACACAGTTAATTATTATGCCAAAAGCATGTTCCAGCCTGCAAAACAAATGGAAAAGATAGTGTCCCTAAACTATTTCAAGGGGGTAAACAGTGAGGTGTCAAAATTTGCAGATGATACCAAACTGCTCAAGATAGTTAAGACCAAAGCAGACAGTGAAGAGCTTCAAAAAGATCTTTCAAAACTAAGTGATTGGGCAACAAAACGGCAAATGAAATTTAATATTGATAAATGTAAAGTAATGCACATAGGAAAAAATAATCCCTACTATACAGACAATATGATGGGGACTAATTTAGCTACAACTACTCAAAAGAGAGATCTTGGAGTCATTGTGCATAGTTCTCTGAAAACATCCACTCAGTATGACGCGGCAGTCAAAAAAAGCAAATAGAATGTTAAGAATCATTAAAAAAGGGATAGAGAATAAGACTAAGTATCTATATCAAACCATGAATACTGCGTACAGATGTGGTCGCCTCATCTCAAAAAAGATATATTGGCATTGGAAAAGGTTCAGAAAAGGATAACAAAAACCATTAGGGGTTTTGAACAGGTACCATATGAAGAAAGATTAAAAAGACTTGGACTTTTCAGGTTAGAAAAGAGGAGACTAAGGGGGGGATATCTCTAAGAGTTTGTCTGTTTGTGTGTCTGTTTATCTGTCTGTCCTGCAGGTAGGGGACATGTACCCTTCTACCAGCTGTGCCCGCTGCTTCTTACCTGGCCCCAAGATGCTGCAGTGAGAGGACGACTCGGGTTGTCCTCTCTCTCCTGGGCAGCCAGCATACTGAACTCCTCATCCCCAGCCCCACTCTAAAGCAATTATTTAAATGAAGAAAAACAAAGAAGCTCAGCAATGCCAGGTAAATCTTCTAGTCCATCATGTATTTGAGAGAGTAAAACAAAAAACTATTTAAGTTAAGGACCTGAGCAATACTGGGTAAATCTTGTAATACCGTATAATTCATTTTTCTAGTTTCATGTTGTTAAGGGGAACTTAAAAAAGTTCTGAAATGTGCCATTAAGTCTCCGGATCTCCACAGTCTCACTGGAAGGAAGGAAGATTTCATATTTTACATGATTCTAAGAGACAGAACATTCTAGTATTTTTAACTGATTAGCTGCTACATTAATTTTGCCAAGGGAAGAATTATTAATGAGTACAAGATTTTACAGCCCTCTATGAAGTTTACAGATCATTGGAATAAAATTTGCAACCCACCAAGACAAAATAACAAAAGAAAAATAATGGGCTCTCTACAGAATATCAGCTTTACAGGTAATTTATTTGTATGACTTCAATAAGTGCACATCTGTGAGTTTTCAAGTTATAGGAGAACAAAAACATATAGACACACAATACTTTTTGGAAAAGAAAGATTCCTTGGAAAACAACAAATTTCAGAATTAAAAAAATATTGAAAAAAAAAACAGAAAACACTGAAGATGAAAATACAGGCCCTGATCTTTCAAAGATTTAGTCACATGCTTAATTTTACGCATGAGTGTAATACTTGTGTTTTTAGTGTTGCAAGATTTTGGCCCCCCCCCCCCAAAAAAAAAAAAAAAAAAAAAGAACAGAGAAGAAAAAAGTACTAAGAGGGAAAACAGAAATAGGGAAAGGTCAGTTTTGAGAAGAAAACAAATAGGGGAAACTTGAAACTCAACTGACAGTGTAGCAATTTAGTATTATTTTGAAAGAAGCAACAAAAAGCTATATGTATTTAAATAACTGAAACTGAGGGAAAGCTTACATAATCCATAATACTTGAAGAGGAAATCTTTTTGACTTGCAAATATATTTTCTCCCGATTCTCTTTTTGCATCTGTTGGGAATTTATCTGTGTTGACAAAAGCTATGTGGCTTTTCCCAATGGGTACTGAGGTGCTGTGTCTTCTTCCAGAACCCCAACACCCATCTTTGGGGACCCTCTCTTGGATGTTTCATTCTGCTGTTTCCCTTCTAGCTCTGCCCTTCCAGCATTCCCTCTCACCCTATCTAATGCAGATGCAGCCCTTTCCCCTTAATTGGCTCAACTGGCAGCATCTGCCCTGACACAGGGGAGCTGGACCTATTTTTAATCACAGAGGCAAGCTGCCCTGTGACAACTTCTTAATATTTAAATTAATCTTACTCAGGTAATATTCATCTGTGAGAAAGGATACATGCACTACTTATTGCTTTAGGCATAGATTTTAAACAAAGAAGGACATTTATCCTTTTAGTCAGAATTCATATGTAAGTTCCTTTACTACCAGTGATGGTACAGTGTATATTGAATCTATAATGATGTTATTCTACCATTACATTTTTTCATTATCACTTATATTTTAACCTTATTAATTACGCCTCATCTTTTCCCCCTTTTAAATTAGGAAGACAAAAGCTACTGAAATAATAATTTATTTTGTAATAGTGGAGCACCACACAGTACAAACTTTATCATAGGGCCTTCAAGACACGTGTTTCTAAATAGAATACCTAAGCTTACATCCATGAAATTCTTACTTGCTAGAGCATTAAAAAGGCCCAAAATCTGGAGTGCTTTAGCTCAGCTTCAGTGTTCAAAACCTTAATGGATGAAGAAATTATTATACTAGTGTTCACTGTACCTCGGAAGTCCCGTGCAATTAACATAATTAACATACAGAAGTGAGGGATTCTTCATTTTTTTCCAAAGTCTAGAACTATAAGGTAATCACAATGAGCAAGACAAGCACTGCAAATCAGCTGTACCTTTTGCAGTGTAAACCTAGTAAATATAAAGGAATGATGGGTAAAGCTGTTCAGGCATTTTTTTATTTAACTTTTTTTTTTGGCAGAAAACTCTGAGTCATCGAAACCAAAGCTTTCCATACAGAGTTATTGGTTTTGACAAAACTTATCTTAAAAAGGTTTCTCAGGACCAGGATGGAATTTTCTAGTGCAAGTGATACAGACTCATTATATAATCCAAGTTTATCTTTTCCCATAGCTTAGAAAGCCAAGCTTTCTTAGTAATTCTTTGTAATTGCCTAGATAGCGTAGTTGTGTGATCATGAGACCCTCCACTTATGTACTATCACACCAGCTAATATAATCAAATCTTATTTTCTGAACACAAATCCCACCTTTGTGTGTTACTGTACCAAGCACTATGCACCATCACTAACTTTATAAGTAATATTATTTTACTTTTGGAAGTATTCCTTAGAAATTAATTCCTAACACCCAGGAAATCAATAAAATCCAGAATTAGAGCGGAAATTTGAAAAGACAGTTACACAATTCTGTATGTGATTGCTGCTCTCACCTCAAGTAACACAACTTCACATCAACCTAATCCATTTAACATACAGTCCCCCCACATCTAGAAAACCCAACTGTCTTACTAGTTCTTAGTAAAAGATTAAATACAAAACCTGTATGTTTAAATAAAGTTAAGGTTGAGACTCAAATCAACAAAAGACAGGAAATTCACAGGTAAGTCTGACAGTCCATGCTTAATTCATAATTGTTTTTAAAACGTGAAAATGGCATGAAGTAATTATGTCAGCTTTGACTTCACTTTGTCTGTGGTGTTGGGTGTTTACCAGAAAGATTACAGTGGTTAATTCACGTATGTTGCAGACAGCTTCTCTAGTAACTCTGTCTAGTAACTGTATGCCAAATATTTAAAACACTTCATACCTATCTAGTATGTCAGACTGAAAGGAATATTTAAATGCTTATTTAGTATCTTAATGATTTGTCTTATGATATGGTATAATATTAATATGGATATAAAGATAAAAATAGTATGACAAACATCCATAGATTTTAATACTGAATGCCAGAAAAGTTTTAAATATTAGGAACTAGTTTTTAATTTCAAACCAAACCAAAGAATCCC
The DNA here is from genome assembly GCA_019425775.1 of Rafetus swinhoei. NCBI lineage: Eukaryota > Metazoa > Chordata > Testudines > Trionychidae > Rafetus > Rafetus swinhoei. Next base: position 67,775,799 of record CM033427.1, read on the forward strand.
CTAAATGAAGCCTTTTTTTTTCGGGGGGGGGGGGAAGAAAGCAGAGAAACATCAGATAAAAACACTTCATTTTTAGCACTCAAAAGCAAAAAATAGCAACAATGATTTGGCTTTTCAAAAATAGATGTGTGTTTTTACAAAAGCCAAATAATTTAGTTGTTTTTTCAATTTTTTTTTATATATAAACTTAAATCCTTGGAATACATTTATTTGTGTGTGATTTCATATATATACATTCATAGTCTCAAATAAATTTATTACAAGGTTGAGACATTTTATGGCAAGTGTTAACGTGGAGAAAAATTTTACAGCTGTGCTATATACTTGTGAGAAGTTTAGAACAGAAGTGCTGACACAGTCTTAACTGTAGCAGTGCAATCAGCAACAATATATTTCTTTTTTCCTTGCAGTTAACAACTCTTAGCATCTGCTGCCTATTTCAAATCCACCTTGGTTTCTTTTTTTTCCTGTTTGTCTCATATAAATAAATGTTAAAAAAAAGTCCTCTGTGGCTGTACTGAGAACAAAAAAATCTACTAAAATAGGTTTTGGAGATTTGTTGGTATCCAAACACAGCCCTAGAGAGTCTGAGGCCCTCCACTAATTTTTTTTCATCTTATCGTTCTACACTTTATTCTACCAAATTAAATTCCATGGGGGCAATGTGTCTCAGAAACTAATGTTGCCTATGACCGTATGTTATGGTTTAGAGAATTTTAATAGACTACTTTCAATATTAAGGCATATCTTTCAGTGCACTGTATTTAGCAATATTTTTCAAATAATCAAAATGGTATAATTTCTTATTATTGTTTTATTTTATTTTCTCAACATCTTTCTGTCAAAATCAAACCAGGACTTTAAAATGGCTAAATCTCACATTTCATATTCTAGCTTTTTTAGAGAACATATGATTCATTTTGCACATCTGTTCCTATATTAGGTTTTAGTTATGGGTCAACAAGATTAGCACTAATCTTTTTTTCTTGACTGATGTCCCAAATTAAAGGTGTGCTTAAAACAAGTTGTTCTAATAACCTTAATATGTTGTTTAGTTATGGAATTTCCATTTTTGCCAACTATACTTTGGGACAGTTAGGCTCCTGACACCAGCAGTCACAATTCCACTAAGCATTGTGGACTAATGCATGAAGAAATGTGAGCTGGGAGTTTCAAAGGATTTTCAGTGATTTATGCATCTGAGTTCCAATGAACTTGAACGGAATTTGTGTGCATAACTTCTTTGGTCTCCTTCTAAAAATCCTGGTTTCATCTTCAAAATTAGTTGAGCAAGTAGAGTTGCTCAGGTATCTGTACAGTCACAATGGGCAAATACTCAATTTTTAAATATAAAAAGCAGGCAAGGCATTAATTGTGTGTTGAATCCATCAAACCTATATGGACCAAGTGCATATGTTAATATCCTCAATAGACGATCAGGAAGATTAAGCAAGAACAGATGTTCACGTATACTCATTCCTTTTCAGAATGGGTCAATTTACTATGATACTAACAATTTGGCTAAATAACTACTGAGCCTACATTTTGTATGTTACACATTTCTAGAATAACATGCTTTCACTAAGAGAGAAGCATCTGTCATTTGGTGAAGCCTGAATAGTTATGCATGTGAAATCAATAGCATAAGACGACTATTGGGAAATTACAACCCACAACAAACCATCCCACTGGACACTAGAAGTTTTCTCCTACTTGCCAAAAATGGCAGGATGCCTGCAGGATTTCAGGGGAGAGAGGTGGCTGGTTCCTTTTCCACACACTTCCTACTGTGGAGCTACAGTATTGAGCTCTGTCAGTGAGAGGCTCCCATCCACTTAAGGACCTCTGGCGCTTTGCAAGAGGAGTGGCACTTTCCTATCCCATCTAAGTCAGATTTCTTGAGTTGCTTATGAAGGCTAAGTGGTGCTTATGAGCACTGCTCTGCCACAGTACTCATCATTCATGATTTTTAACATAAAACACAGGAAGAGTGGAGCTGTCAGGGAGGTGACAACATTTATGCACTCCATGATGATGGGCGGGCGCTATGTGTTTCAGTAAACATTGATAATACACTAATTAAATAAAAAAGGTCAAAATTATTCAGTGCCACAGTTACTGTACTGAAAAATTTACCAATGCTATAAATGAGGTAATTAATGTATTAGTAGTATCATAATCAGGATATTGTACTAGTTGTTTGAAAAGCCCTAAAAACTACAAGATCAAGCACCCTGATGATGGGAAATGGCTACAGAATCTTATAAATTATGGGCAAACTTTAAAGTATTTGATTCAACAGTGCAATGTGAATAATTATGGTATCTAACCAACCAAGTCTTTGCAAATACTCTCCTCACTCATCTATTTTATGAAATGCTCTTCCCATTTTTCACCTGTGCATAACCACTTCTTCCCCCTTTTCATTCAAATCCAGTGCAATACATTTATTTGACTTTCTTTCCCCACTAGCTAGCTAGTCTAGTCATACTGCTTTTGAAAAACTACTGTTCCCCTCTCAGCCCCTTCACCAGAAGGCAGCCGGTATAGGGGAAACTGATGCGAGTTCACTGGCTGGGATGAGGGACAGGATGCCATGAACTCTAGTGGAATTCCATCCAGGCAGATCTAGAAAAAAGGTTTGAGGCTATGGTGTGGCCATCAGATCTGCAACTACAAGAAGCGTTTCAAGCAGAGCAGAGGTTACTACAACCCCATGACTGCAGCAGTAACCATAAAGTGTCTTCATCGTCATTTTGCATCATGAGAAGGATTCTTCTTCCCAAATCCTCATTGTTTCCCCTGCACCAAGCCACTTGTCTTAGGTTATATACTGCAGATGTGATTTACCTCTTAATGAATCATTGTGTGGCCCTGCCTCTCTACTGGAACAAAAATAATCTGTTTTCAATTCTCAGATCCCAAAACAGTGCAAGATTTGAAAGGAAGAACCAGTCGGAAACCATTAAAAAGATTAGCTGCTAGATCCTGCAAATCTCCATTTAAACTGAGACTGAAGAAAGAAGTAAGGTAAGAGGCAAATTAACTGAAATCTTTGTATTTATCGATCAACATTTATCGATCAACATCACAGAGATCAATCAACAATTTTCAGTCCGTTCTATATGAAGGAAAAATCTGCAGCTTTCTAATATTTAACAGAGTGCCTGTCCTGTAGCTTCTTCATTGTAAATCTTCTCTATCTAGGGCCACAGCAATACTTTTACAAGTATCACAAGGCAAATTTCCTTTTTTAAGTCTCTGTGTCGAGTTTCACTGACAGTGAAAAACAATAGTTATTTTACATACCATAGTCAGTAATCTTACAGGATACCAAATACAGCTCTTTCAGGTTCTGTCCTTCTTTAGCAATGACCTCCACACACCTGGAATACATACAAAATAAGGTTCACAATTGCAAGAATGCATTTTGTGTTAAATTAATAAGGGCTCATCTACAACGGTAACACTACAAGGTAATTCCAAACTCATTATACTAAAGTCTTTTTGTGACCTTCCTTAGAACTCTTTCAATATAATTTATAACCATCACAACATTTAAACTCAAATGTTAAAAAAATACATGACTTCAGTTGGACACATTTTTGACTACTAAGATTTCCATGTCCCAAAAAGCTCTTGATAGGGAAAACAAAGTTATGTTGTATATTTTCATATCACCAGTACTATAGTCTGGGGAATGTATTGATGTATTAATTCCAGTTTGAGAAAACGTGCTCTCTGTATACATTTTTGTCAAACTACAAGCTCATTTTGAACATAAGGCTTGTGTGCCTTCTCTGTTATCTTTTTACCTCTATGTTGGCCTGGCATTCAAAGGGAGTAATGATACACTGCTAACAATGGAGAATCATTAAGCCTTTATGGTTTTCTGTTTATATGGAAGCACTCTTGGACAAGGAGTTGTCTGCCAGAAGAATCAGTCTAACCAGGTGGCCCAATAACAAATCAACTGATCACCATATAGAGAAGTTTGACCACCTGACTGAAGGGTTTATAAGGGGACTAAAAGTTATAAAAGGGAGGTTAACTTACAGGCCATTTTGGAAACAGGGAGACGAGACCAGAAGCAGAAACCTGGATACAGGAGTGAGAGAATACCATTTTTTGGAAGAGAAGCCAAGGGCAGGCAAGGGGAAAAGAAGGATCTTGGACATACTAGAAGAATGAAACATAAGCCTAAAGAACACTTGAGGGTAGTGAGCAAACTCAGGCAGGGATGTGTGTGTATCATTAGTGTCATTGTTTTGCCTGGATCTGTATATTTTTTGTGTTGTCTAAAGGGTAATTGGTTTGGGAATTTTGGCATGTACTTCAACAATATGCCCCTGGAGAAGTAAATGGTAATCCAAAGTGCCTAGTGGGTTGGAGCTTTGCGAAAAGTTATGCTGCAGCATTTGAGGTGTCTTGTGGCAGGGGGACCAACACTAGTCCTGTGGGCTTAGGGAAGCTGGACCATGAAGTCTATGCCCAAGAGAAGAGGCCAAAGAAAGAGCTGGACCCAGGTAAGCTTAAAAGTACCCATGGTCTGACTTTTGTGGACCTAAACTCAACAGCCTAATGGGACTACAGCTAGTCTCAAAAGACATTAATGCTGTTTCAATATACAATATACAGGTTATTTGGGAAAAAATGAAAAGTTTAGAGAAATGTTTTGATTTCTATTGTAAAATCCAATATTACAATCAGACGCAAATTCTGCTTCATGCAAACAAAAAGTGTAAACTACATTACAATAGCCACATAAAACTTTAGAATATACCACCCATTATATATGTTGTGTTGAAATTGAGTTTTGTGTGTCTAGAGTGATTATTGCTGAGACCAGCACTAATACAGTCATGAAATAGAAGGTACCATTTGTGTTATAGTATGTTGCTAAAAAAGGTCTTATTTATGAGAATGAGGTTTGAATTCCTGTGTTTCTTTTTGGTTTGTCAAAACAATATAATAAAACAATACTTTATTGGTAAATTCTCTCTAACTTGTAAGTACAAAATAAATAGGAAAAAGAGCTAAATACGTTGTAAAAGAGATGCTTATAATTTATCATTTAATTGTAACTAAATCTGAATCGCTCTCTCTATGGCTGCGTCTAGATTGTCAAGTTTTTGCGCAAATACTTTTAACGGAAAAGTTTTTCCGTTAAAAGTATTTGCGCAAGAGAGCATCTATACTGGCATGTGCCTTTGCACAAAAGATTTGCTTTTGCGCAAAAGCATCCGTGCCCAGTATAGACGCTCTCTTGCGCAAGAAAGCTTCAATGGCCATTTTAGCCATCGGGCTTTCTTGCGCAAGAAATTAAGGTGGCTGTCTACACTGGCCCTCTTGCGCAAGAATACTTGTGCAAGAGGGCTTATGCCTGAGCAGGAGCGTCAAAGTATTTGTGCAAGAACCACTGATTTTGTACATTACAAAGTCAGTGTTCTTGCGCAAATACTAGCGGCCAGTGTAGACAGGCGACAAGATTTTGCGCAAAAGCGGCCGCTTTTGCGCAAAAATCATGCCAGTCTAGACGCAGCCTATGTGTGTATAAATACACACACACACACACACACACACACAGATGTTATGTTTACAACTGGATTATTTGCACTGTACCAATAATGCAATGGAGTAGCACAGAATGTATTTTTCCTACTAATTTGAAAACGTATTATTTGCTTATTAGACTAGCTGTGATAGCCTGCTGAGTGTGTACCTTCCTATATAGAGACATTAAAAAAAAAAGGATTTTTAGCAAGATATATTGTCACAATTCCTTCAGAGCCAGAATGGGTCCTTTTTAATTTGCAAGTCATTGACTCAATAGACTGCTACATCTTTCAAGTCAATCTAGCTGCATTACTCAGGATAAAAATATTTGCCAACTTTAAAGTGAAAATATGTATTTATGAATTGTTCATAATCTTTTGTGGAAAATACATCCATACCTCAGGAGCACACCCCACACAGCAGCAGCGGGAGCAGCAGAATATTCTCCAACCTAATTTTATTGTTGATACTGACAATTTGATTTCTTAAATCACAACAGCTGCGACAATTTACAGTGATAACAGCATCACATAATTTCAGTGTTATCTGTCTCCTTTACTCTCCTCAAATCCTCAACCAAAACCTACTTTTTTTTTTTTTTTCCTGTGGAGGTTGCATTGACCTTGATTTCCTTCTGCATATTTATATCATCCATCAGGTCACATTTTTAATGATTTTTCAATTTTCCTTTCCAAAATTGGGTGAATTTAGCATGTGGGAAATTGTAGAGTGGCAGCACTGGAGAACAAAGTCCTCTTTTCAGCCAAAGAGCAGAGAGAGCAAAGATAGAAAGACTGAAAACATTTTTACCATTGCATCTCTTGATCTTAAGGAAACATTCTAGGGGAGGGAGGATAATTTAGTTTCCATGTCCATTCTAGTCCTTGTCTTCTCTACTGAGATTGCCAACAAGGGCATCTATTAGCATCAACTGTGCTGGTGTTTTCCCTCTAGGAACTGGACTGAGACAAACTCTTCTCACATTAACAATTCTTTGAACCATGCAGGTTCATCAGATTATTTTTATACAAATCAAACACTATCTAGACAGTTAAACCCTCTTTTTCTATAAGGTTTATGAAATACATTTACATTTTTGAAGGACCTCATTTTGGCAGAGGAATTTGTTGTTTTTGGGAGGGGGCACAAAGTGATTGATTTTTACGAAATAAATGCAAGACTGTGCATTATATATCATAATAGTATTTTACTGCATAAATCAATAATTTGAATAAAAAGAACCATCTTCCAACAAAATGAGACAACATACATTTTAACATGAACTACTTGAAGTCTATCGTACATCTTCAAATTGGATATCATTAAAAGTTGAGCAGCCCTTTTAATTAACAGGAACATTTTGATGCTGTCTATTAATATTTATGGGGTAAGTCATGAGGCAAAGAACTGAAATTCCAATCCTAATATGAAAATGTTTTTTACATAAACCCTTCTTTGGACCAACTTCTAATCTTGGAAAATTATTTATATTATTGTGTCTAATGAGATGTATTTTATAAAATGTAGAACTTTTTATTGTCATGTCAGTATTTATCAAGAAAAGGTTAATGGAGCAAATACACAGCATTATAATTAATCTTGAGCATTACTACCTGAAGAGAATCAAATCAAAGTAACAACCTAGTTTTTCTTTTTTTTTCCAATTATGAAACACTGCAGTCACATTGTTCAGGGTTATATCAAGGCAGTACATTCCCCTTGATGTTCTGACCCCACATATCTTAGGAATGGCATTAGGAGAGTTTCTGGTGTTCCCTTGTTAGATAGGCTGGACTTCCCCATCATTCCCTGATTTTAGGCAGATTGTGGTCTATTGTGGAGGAGGGCACTCTCAGGCCCTTACATCTAAAGAACCTGTATTGGGCAGGGTCTTGCCAGCATCAATACCAGAAGAGCCATGACTGAGTAATGGTAGTGACCTTCCCCATAAAATCCTGGGCTATGATGATTGTCAGTGTTCCCCTCCATCTTGGGAGGGCAGTGTCAGGAGCACCCTACTCTGGAGGCAATTCATGTTTCTCAGAACTGTTTTTCAGGCTGGCTGAAGACTCAGGCAGGTGTACTGCATTGATTTACATTCAACTTTTCTCCACAAGCATACATACAGGACTGCATTATTGTTAATATAATCAGCGTAAATTTTAACAATCACAAGAGTTCACTAGCTAGAAACGAAGGGACTTGCATATATTGCATATTCCTTAATTTCCCCCAAATGTGCTACTCTAACTGTGAGAGTTCAAGCCAGAGTTGTTGACTCGAGTCCCACGACTTGAACTTGAGTCCAACTTAAGTCGCCTAGGTGACTCGACTTGAGACTCGATTCGGGTTCATTGTTTGTGACTTGAGACTCGACTTGAGACTTGCTAATTTTGTTAAATCGACTTGGTGAAAAAATTGTCCAAAAATGCCGATATTGATAGCTTGTACAAAAGTGACTTGACATTTTTTAAATTAAGACTTGAGACTCAACTTGGGACTTGACTCGAAAGTGACTTTAGGGACTCGAGACTCGACTTGAGACTTGAACTGTAGTGACTTGAGACTCGACTTGGACTTGACAATGACGACTTGAAGACAACACTGGTTGAAGCCCCACTGCATCAACCAGTGGAATTCTGTAAGGTTCTCTGAGCAACTACACAAGATTTGCATTGAAAACATGGTTCAACTTTCTACAATCCAATTGAATTTTTCACACTTCTCATCTGGTTGCACTACATTTGAATGCATAAAACCCATTGTCAAAACGTGCCCAATTTTTTACTTTATGAAAACAGTAAATCACAAAGCATCCAACTATATGAACTGATCAAACATTTACTTGAAAACATGCAATCTTTAATATAACTAGAACCATACTATAGAAATGCTTGTATTCCCCTTCAGTGGCTTGCCATACTCCACCATTTAATTTTCACTTTTAGTTCCCTTTTTAGCTCTCCCACATGCAAATTAATTTGTAGGAATACAAAAACAAACAAACAAACAAACAAAAAAAACCACCCCACTTTATATTGCCTCCCACACATGGCAATCATCTTGAATAGGAAAGACCACATATTTAAAAAAAAAAACATTTGTGAACAAGTCCCTTAATATGAAAGGGAGAGGGAAAAGTAGTTGTATATTTATTACCTCTACCTTTATTAATCATTGTTAAAAATGATACCAAAGAAAAAGGGTAAAAGCAACCAAATGATGTTAACCTTTTCTACAAAGCAAGGATCAAGTCATATTTAGTCTGTTTACTATAATCCATCAAAAATTACCCCAGATTGTAGCCATATCTGTCTTTTCATGACATTAAGTTTATACTTTGTCTGATTTTGCACCAATCTTCATAAAATGTTAGAAATTTTTATAATAAATATTATTAATTTGAACAATTTTTTATTTACTTCTAAAAATAACAAACATTATTGCAGAAAGGTGGAAATAGGAGTCAGTCTTAGAATAATGATAATAATTTCCTCTCCACACTATGAGAATATACTTGATATGTATATATTCCTTTGAATGCTCCTCACCCCCAAATTTTATGCCCGAAATAATAAATTGTTCTTAATCAAAGGGAGAAAGAAATGCAACTAGTAGAGTCTGCAGAACAGTAAACAAGATTCAGTGAAAGCTTTCTTATCCAGCACTCTGTTATCCAGAAAACTCTGTTAACCACCATTGACCTCAGCCATAATATCGCTGCTTCTTCAGGAGTGTGTGCCTGACTTCTGCCTGTCTGGCCAGCCACTGAAAGACTTTGGACATCATCAGCAGATGCCTCCCTTCTAGGGTTGCCAGATGGTCTCCCCCAAAATACCGAACACATGGGCTAAAAATTTGTCAAGTTACCCAAACAGAGAGAGGCAGACCCCGGGGTAACACAATGGCAGGACGGGGGGTGGGGGCGCGAAGGTGACTCCCCCATACCCAGGTCTTTGGGTATCCCCCAGTGGGAAGAAGCAGAAATTCCACCCCAGTCAGTTTTTGCTGAGAGCCCATGGAAGGCGCCTAAACCAGACAGAGGGCACAAAAACCGGACTGTCCGGTCGAATAGAGGACATCTGGCAACCCTACTCCCTTCCCCCTCAGCCTGCCTCAAGCTGCTGGGAACTGGATCGGCCAAGTAGGGAACAGGGGCAGAGTCATAAGCTTTGTTGTCCAGCACATTCAATTAACCGGCAACCCCCATTCACCATGAATGCCAGATAACAAAGCTTTCACTGTACTCAGGAACTGAGTGACTAAAAATATAATCTTCTGAGTTCATTTGTGACTTTTCTAAAGTAGGAGAACTCTTTAGAGCCATATAACATGAAAAATATCAAGAATAACGGACAATAAACAGAGAGTTTTGGGGTATGCTGTGTGATTCACTCAATCTAAAGATGCCAAAGGAAAATACCTTGTGACGTCTTGCCCAGCCCTTTCCACATCCACCATAAGTTTTATGAAGACTATTCTCTGACAGTCTGGTCTGCAGTTAGTTTTTATCACATTTGATGAAGTTGGTATTTTGAACAAGCAAATGTATGGAGGCTAGGAAAAGGCAAATAGCAGAAAATGGATTCACAGTATGAAGCCAATCAAATAATAATTCTAAGGGAGAACATAACTAATGTAAATATGAATTTGTTGGCAACTAGAATCTGTTTAGTGTTGTGATGATGGAGTTTGAAACTACTCAAAGTTCAGAGGTGTTCAGAGGATGAAGGGATCAAAACTGCTTCTTACACCTATCACATAAAAAACATCATTCTGTTTTTGGCAAGCATGATAACTTGCCAAAAAGATAATTGCAACCTTGTTAATATATCAGCTTCTCAGGTTATAAGTACAACTGATGATAAACCCTGGAGATAGACTGTGATGTTCCTTTGCACAGTCCTCCTCAGTTCTACATACACATGCAAGCAGAGTAATGAAATATACAAAAATCACTCCTTTTGAGCCTCTTCAAGGGCAAGAGTCTCCAGCACTGTCATCCTTCCAAGAACTGGGCATCTACACAGTAGGGCTAAAGCCAAAATAAGCTACGCAACTTGAGCTACATCAACTGCATAGCTTAAGTCGAAATAGCTTATTTTGGCTTTGGCGTTGTTTACACAGAAGGAAATCCGAGTTAGAGCACTCCTCCTCTGACTTCCCTTACTCCTAATAAAATGAGTGTTATAGGAGTTAGAGTAAGATGTCCTTCAGCTTGCCATTAATTTGACATTATGTTGAAATAAATACTTGCTGTGTAGACACGGACTATGTTATTTCAGAATAACGTTATTCCAAAATAACGCTGCTGTGTAGACATAACCCTAGAGCAGAAACACAGGATGGTCTGGACACATGCAGACCAAACCAAAAACAAAGGCCTAGTAGTTTCGATGGCATCCATAAAAAAATTACACATAAGATGTTTAAATATTTCACGGTTTTCTTCTTTTGCTCACAGTTGGTGCAAAATTTAATTAAAAGACTAAAAATAAAGTTAAAATAAAAAAATTTAGGAAACAAGCCATCTGCCATAACAAAATATTATTTCTCTTTTCCTAGACAACAGACCCCTAATTCTCTGACAAGTGAGTGGTAACAGTTAATAAATTAAACTGTGTAAGCTTCAAAACTATCAAAGGCATTCAGAGGGGGCTTAAATTATGAAAAAATAATTGTCTATTCTACATTGATACCTAGTTTTTCTGTTTTTGGTCTATTTCTCAAAAGCTTGGAATGTAGTATTAGTGACAACTGAAAGGAACTAATGAGGAAATATGACTACAGTACTTGCAACAAAAGTGTTCCTAGGAGACCTTGTTACCGTTCGTGATGCACTTCAGGCCCAAGAGAAGCTAATTGGAACTGCCACACATTGGTTAGACGATCTCACTTTAAAGGACTGAATTTCAATCACCACAGAGGTATGAAAAGAAAACGTACCATTAGAGACACATTAATATACAGCTTGATGAGATTCAAAATAACATCAGAATGTGTATGCCAAGTCACTTTTGCATTTGATCAACACAGACATTTCTCTGAGCAGAAAAACAAATCCCTGGTATCCCTGAAAACATAAGCAAGAACAACACAGTAGTACATTGAGAAGAGAAGCAGATTTTGGAATAAACATGGAGCTCTTACAGAAACTGGTGTAGACAGAACACTTTTGTGAAAGAGACCCATCAGGGTTCTCAGAAATGATGGCTTTTCATGTACCTTAGATACATGTACAGAAGAGAGGCTACAGACTGGATAAGCATAAAGTGAATGAGAAAAGGGATTAATATAAACATTCATTAGCAGGTCAATAATGCAATGTGTCTCAGGAAAATCTCCCATCAAGGCAAAGGGATTGGTTATAGGACACTAGGAACAGATGAACTCCTAGGAAATCTGTACTCAGGTTCAGAAGAACAATGGGAGAAGTAACAAAATGAAGGTAAATGTTGTGCTATCCAGCATTTGTACAAACTACAATAAAATCAAACAAACCTTTCCAAAACAACATGTAAAGAAAATCTATGACTTTTTATATACAAAAGAGCATGTATATTTGGACGCAGAACAACCTGTCATTGCTTATTTTTATTTAAGGTATGTATAATTTGTCCCTTTCTATCTATTTGTTTGTGAATGCTCTATACCAAGAAGAAACATTGGCTTTTCACTTCTCCTTTCAACATCATAGGACACAAATAATGTGCTGAATTAAATTTCACTAGAAACCATATGCTTGTAAATTATTCTTCAGTTGAGCATTGGAGGTTCTCTATAGGAGCAGACATTAATTGCAAGCAAGAGAAAGCAGGCTCAGACTTGCAATTAAAAGCATTAAAGTGTGTGTGCAAAGCACATTTTGAGCAGACTGGTGTGGTCTGGGACTGATCTGCAAAATGTCACTATGTCTATGAGTTAACAACAATTATCGTAGAGCAGTCATTAAATTCTCACTAGAAAAGTCGTATTCTCTAGCAAGCCAATGACATTAGAAAATCGTTTTTTTCCGAGAAGCTTTGTTACTTAAAAAAGTGGAAACTAATAAACATTTTGTCTGGCTAGAAGTAACAGATACAAAAAGTGGACAGATATTTAATTTTCAGATTGCTAGTAGTTTTTAAAATTAAATGTCTTCAGAATTTTTGCTACTCGAATTGTGCACAACACTAGCAATTGATTTGTATTAATCTGGGGGACTGTGAAACAGAAAAGAAAGGGAGAGTCAGCTAACTCTCATTTTCCTTGCAGGTGTACATGATATTACTGGTGCTGGCTTTTGATACACCAGGGTCCACACTTGACTGGAGATGTTACAACGAATTTACAGAAGAGCAGCAACTGTGAAAAATAATAAAGATTTAGGACTTGTCTGGATATTCCTCTCACATTGATGTAAACCAAGAAGTCAATAGGACACAATAATATAATGGAGAGACAATGACATGAAAATCAGGTCCTTAGTAGCTACTGTCAGGATGATGCACTTCCCCACCCATATTCACAGACTATGTTTAAAAAAATACAAAGCACTTAATTATTATGCCCTTAAAAAAGATTTTAAAAAGGAAACTAGATTATTTTGCTCAAAGACTCCCCACCCACCGTGATCCCTCCTTCTGTATGCCTGTTAATAACTGATTTAAACTTTTAAAGTGAGAGACTGCTCTTTAGTTATTTAGATTTATGTTGCTTAAGGATAGGACTAGGTGCTCTTTAAGTTCTTTTTTTGAGAAATTAGCATACTACTTGCATTTTAGTCAATTCTATTTATGATTTAGAGGGAATGATTGTGTTAATCTGGGAAATGGCAAGATACAGTAGTCACCACTACCATCTGTACAAATGTCTTTGCAACTAATTCATACATTATGGTGTTCTCCACTCACGAGTAGAAGGAAAACTAAGGTAAAATGGTGACCATAGTGATTAGAGCAGGGACTTAAGAGTCAGGACATTTGGACTGTATTTCTAGCCTTGCAAGCAACCGCGAATTAGGGTAAGACTCTTTACTTTATAAGCTACAAATTATACAGAGAGGTGATGTGAGGATTAATTCATGTGGCAAAGTGCTTTGAGATCTTTAGATAATAGGCATTTTATAACTGCCAGGTATAATTATTTTATCTCATACTTGGAGACAGATTCAGCAATCTCTTAACCATTGGGTGATGGAGGAACAAAATGACAGATGATATTCAATACTGATAAATGCTAAGTAATGCATATTAGAAAACACAATGGAATTCACAATGCAAAATACACTCCCCAACTATTCATACAAAAAGATGGAACCTAAATTAGCTGTTATTACTCAAGATGATGATCTTGGAGTCATTGCGGATAGTTCTCTGAAAACATGAACTCAATGTGCAGTGACAAGAAAAAAAAAACTAACAAAATGTTGGGAATAATTATGGAAGAGATAATAGGACAAAAAGTACCATATTTCTTCTATATAAATCCATGATACACCCACATCTTGAACACTGCACACAGAGTACCCTAGCTAAAAAAAGATCTATTGAAATTGGAAAGGATACAGAAAAGAGTAACAAAAATGATTAGGGATATGGAACAACTTCCATACAAGGAGAGATTAATAAGACAGGGACTTTTCAGCTTGGAAAAGAGATGACTAAGGAGGAGATATGATAGAGGTCTACAAAAGCATAACTACTGTGGAGAAAGTAAACAAACAAGTATTACTTACTCTTTCACATAATACAAGAATTAAAGGTCACCTAATTAAATTAATAGGAATCAGGTTTAAAACAAACAAAAGGAAGTACTTCTTCACACAATGCACAGTCAATCTTTGGACTCTTTGCCATGGATGTTGTGAAGGCCAAGACTAAAATAGGGTTAAAAAAAGAACTTGATAAGTTAATGGAGGATAGGTCCTTCAATGGCTATTATTTGGCCTGCAGATAGGCTGTGATGCATACTTTGAGTGTCCCTAGCCTCTGTTGGACAGAAGCTGGGAGTGCATGACAGGGAATGGACCACATGATGACTGCTTGTTCTGTTCACTCCCTCTGAAGTATCTGACACTGGCCACCGTCAGAAGACAGGACACTGGGCTAGCTGAACCTATGATCTGAGTCAGTATGACCATTCTTATGTTAATCAGTTAAAATTTAAGTGCTAGACAGGCAAACAAATTCTTGTAGGTTCCACTTCTGCTCATTGTCAGGTCTCAATTACAGTCAAGGAACTTGAGACTAGATAAAGTCTATTGTGAGGAATGTCAGCTTCCAAACAATTATCAGTAAAGCAGTCTGAGTCACTCAAATGGCCAATTCAACAGTCCTAATTTTTCCTGTGCAAAATGGTTCAGTTAGAGTTACAGCAAGCTACACCTTTTTATAACAATTATTAACACATGAATTTTCCACTCTAACCTTTGAATTAAAGAAAGAAATATTACTGTAGGTGCAGCTGTCTAAGGCTAAGGACTGTATTATTCAGTGTTGTCTTCAAGTCGTCATTGTCAAGTCCAAGTCGAGTCTCAAGTCACTACAGTTCAAGTCTCAAGTCGAGTCTCGAGTCCCTAAAGTCACTTCCGAGTCAAGTCCCAAGTCGAGTCTCAAGTCTTAATTTAAAAAATGTCAAGTCACTTTTGTACAAGCCATCAATATTGGCATTTTCGGACAATTTTTTCACCAAGTCGATTTAACAAAATTAGCAAGTCTCAAGTCGAGTCTCAAGTCACAAACAATGAACCCGAGTTGAGTCTCAAGTCGAGTCACCTAGGCGACTTAAGTCGGACTCAAGTTCAAGTCATGGGACTCGAGTCAACAACTCTGATATTATTACCCTTAGCTTCATGATTTTTAGTCACTAACATCAGATAGCCTTGATTTCACTTGCCAGTCAATCCGTATAAAGGTAGTTTAGACACACCTCCTTACTCACCAAGGAAAATAGCGAAAAACTAATGTAGCTAGTGTGAATGCTTGTTAGAAACAGAGTGTGTTTGGGAGGAAAATTACAATTTCCACATGTACAAAGTTGGGAAATGAGAGAAGAAATAAGTACCAAGAAAACAAAAGCTTGCACTTATTTCTTTCCCCAGACAGTAAAGCAACTTTGCATGTCTGGTAGGTAGTACAAGCAAACAGTACTCCCAACCTTCAACATGCTGTTCCAGATTACTTAAAACCTAATTCAGAGTGGTTACTGTTTACCAAGACAATTTTGTCATACATAATATTGAGGATTTCTGTAGTTGCCTCCCCATTTACCTTAATTATTGGAGAAATTGAAAGAAAATATCTAGAATTATATAGGCATATTCTTCAGTTTAACAATAGTATTTTAGAAAGCACATTATTCTTATGTGTCCAGTAGCAAACATAATGAGCCAGGCTATACCTAGGAAATATTGTTTGGGATATTTGAAAAAGCTTAAATCTCTACCTTCTAATGAAATTACTAGGTTATGCTGTTTAATTTGAAACCCAAAACAGTTTGCAGATTATTTGCAGGACAGGGAGATAACCTTGTAACTCAAATATAGGAAGAGCAGAACTCATTTTGGTTGCATAACTTCATTCTATGAAATTATAAATTCAACTTATTTTGTAGATAAGATCACTCAGATTCACACTGACCTATCCTACCCATACTGTCTCCTTGGTAGCAAAATCATGTCTATTGGTGACAATGCAGAGCTTCCTCAACTTAATATTATTTATATTTCAGGTATTTACAAGGTGCTTAGAACACTAGTATCTGAGGGCTGATGATGAAACCTAAGAGTCCAGAACAAATGGTGTTTTTTTCTCTGATGTTCTTTACCACTTCATTAAAAGCACTGTAGGTTAGGATTATATCTTTGAATTCTGTTCTTAAATTAGTGAAGAACTAATCAGTTGACAAAGCAGAGGCAATGTCTTTGCACAATTTTTATGTATGTGCTACCATATGCTGCACAAAACCTCAGTTTTCTTGTGACACCTATATCTTTCAGGCTCTGGTATTATAGAGTCAGTTTAGCATGAGGAATACTGGCCCTCTCTTGAGAAAAAGAAATACAGTTGCCTGGTAAGTAAGTCATTGATAGAAAATACCTCAATACAGTAGCAATTTGAGTGTCAATTATTCGTGGAGTGGTGATGAGTCCAGCCAAAACCTACGGTTTCTCAAAAACTTGATGATCTGTGGTCACTGCCACTGGTAAGGTCTGAGTCTTGACAAGTAATTCAAATATTTCCCTTATTTGCACCATTTCAGTTTTTTGAAGAGGAATTTCAGTTACTTTTTCTCTCTGAGATTCTGGAGATACCAGAGCACATGCAAGTTGTAACATGCAAGTTAGACACTTGTCTGTCTTGTCTGGTTAAGGATAACCATATCTTTGGAGACATTTTGGAATCAATCATTAATATTTTGTTGCTAGAAAACAAGATTCCAGCATCTATTAAGGAAACAGTTGTAACATCCTGGCTCAAGATGATCTCCTTCTTCTGGCTGTGCACAATGGCAGGCATCAGTTCTGATTCTGTTATATCAGCAATCTATAATATGACTATGAAGTTTTATTGAAATAATGATAGTACCTCTCTTTCTTAGCAAGATCCTAGATGATCTTGTTTATCTGCACTGAGAATTCTCTCTTGTTAGCACAAGTTTAAATTTTGCCATCCTCTATTGTTAGGGAGGTATGCGATGCAGTGTCTTCAGAATATGGATGACAGCAATTTATACCTCCATTTCATCTAATCCATCCAGTACTATACACTTCAGTCATAACAGTGCCCAATCAGGAGTGGGAAACTGAAGAGACTCAACCTAGATTTCAGTGAGGTCATGCTTATATGGCTGGGTGACGTGATCAGAAGACATTAAAGAGATCTTGTGATCATCTGGTGTGAATTACAGGTCCTCCCGGTGTCTTCAATCCTGAGATGAGATGAATGTGGTACAGCACAAGTTAGAGAGCTTTGGCGCACACTATAGTAGCTTACATTTTTAGCTCTGGAGGTCCACAGTTTAATCTCCAGCCAGCAAAGACTTCAGACATCATAATTACATGAGAAAACAAATATGGGATATACCTCACATTTGGTACTCAGCTTAACAACACAGGTATTTTACTGATTCCTAGCTGCTGTTCAGGTAGCAGTGGCTGCCAAGAATGTATTTTATCATCTGCGTTCTACAAAGTATGTATTGATATATTTATTTAACCAAGGCTACACTATTCAAACTGTTTAGAAATTACAATTAGTGCAGAATGTGACTGTTTATTACATGGTATTTCCTGCAAGGGAGTGCTTGATATGATATTTGGCTGCAATTTTTATTGTTGGCTTTGATCTGTAAAGTGTTTGTAAATGGTTTGTGTCCAGGCTAATTTAGATATGTGCTCTTTCCTCATATCACTCCACAGTAACTGTGATCAAAGAAGGTGTGAAATCTAAAAGCACCTCTGGTTTAAAGAGCAAGGAACTGGTATGAGAGGTTCTTGAACCAAACTCACGTCTCACCTTAGTGATCTTCAGATGGACCTCATGTTCATTTGTTTTTCCAGAGATTTTAAGGTTGAGGAATGGGAAGGTAACAATTAAGTATATTTTAGGGGGTGATGCAGAGAGATCTGGTTGTGTTCTGGACTAAGGTGTCTCTTTTATGGTATTTTTGATCTATTAACATACATTTTTGATAATGTTAGGACTAAGTTATATGTAATGACTCTGCAGTATCCAGATCTCTGGATGGGCACTTTTATACATTTAAATTGATTAATAATACAAAAGTTGAAGGCCAAAAAGTTACTTCCTCAGGTGTCAACTTTTACAGAAATTATAAGGATGATAAGGCTGCTGAGTTTTCCATAGTGTACTATCATTTGGATCAATTCTGTGTTTTCTATATGTGTATTTTTTTCCATGTACGGTCAACATTCCAACTGCAGAAATGTTAGACCTCAGCTTGTGTGTATTTTAACTTATTTCTGAATCCAATAAGCTTTCCTAATTTGCCCAATTGATGATAATTGGAGAGATATTCTATACAGGCATTTTTTTCCTCAATAGAAGAATTGTCATGTGTATAAAATACACAAGCCACTGATTAAAACGTTCCTGTGACACACTTACTTCAGAACTTCATTAAAATATATTTTTGTGTCTGTATCAAAACACTATGACCTTTTCTAAAAATTGCATTTTGTATATGCAAAAATTTAGAAAACACAATGTAAACCTGGTTTCTATGTCTCTTTTATGAAGGTGTTGAAGTTGCAGGAGAGCCCATTCCTCCATCTCCCCCTGACCACTTAGAGATAGGTGCAGGGAAAATTTATACAACTATAGAAATGTAGGCTAGAGTAGACCTTGAGACGTCATTTAGTTCATACCATGCACTAAGGCCAGACCAGATATATCTAAGATCATCCCTAACAGATGTTTTCCAATGACCTTTTATAAAAGTCTCCAATTACTGGTATTCCATAACATCCCTTAGTAACCTATCCCAGTACTTAAGAACCTTAGAGTTAGGAAGTTTTCCTAATATCTACTTAACTCTCCCTTGCTGCAGATTAAATGAACATGGAAAACAGCTGATCACCATCTCCTTTAAAACAGTGCCTTATCTGAAGATTAATCTGGTTTGCCCTGCAAAACAGACCAGTGGTCTTTTCTCAAGACCAGTGGTCTCCAACCTTTTGAACCTCAAAATCACTTTTTCAATTTAAGTGCAATGTAAGATCTACCTCAAACCCAAATACCCTTGCTCCACTTCCTTCCCACCACTTCTCCAACACCTCACCCTGCTCACTCCATCCTCACTCACTTTCACCAGGCTGGATAGGGGTTGGGGTGCAGGTTCTGGTTTTGGGCTAAGGGGTTTGGAGTGTGGGAGGGGCTCCCAGCTTAGCCCAGAGTCAGGGATTGGGGTTCAGGAAGAGTTTCAGGGTGTAAGCTCTGGGGAGGAGGGTGGGTGCAGGAGAACTCACGTCTGGGGCAGGAGGTTGAGTGCAAAAGGGGGTTCAGGACCGGGACAGGGGTTCAGGAAGCAGGCTCTGGCTGGGTGCCATTTAACTGAGATGGCTTCTGGGTGATGGAGCAGTGGGGTTAAGACAGGCTTACTCCTGCCCTGGCCCTGCACCACTCCTGAAAGCAGCTGGCATATACAGCAATGGCTCCATGGCACCATGTGCTGCCCCTCATCTACGGGCACTGAGCCCACAGCTTCCACTGGCCATGGTTCCCCATTATTGATCAATGGGAGGAGTAGTGTCTGCAGGCAAGGATGGCATGCGGAGACCCCCTGTTCTGCCTTTCCAGGAGCAGCAATTACCACAGGAATAATTACTACAGGGATACATCACTCCAGCCACGACTGGTTAGGTATATTAGAATTCACTACTCAAAGCGTAAGAGAGAAATGAAAATTATGAAATGCACAGACCAGTCAAGAACCAAAAATAACACTTCTTTTACTGCTTGCAAAGTGTAACAACCACCCTCCAAATATGTGTTGGATCGGGAGATGAGAGTAAAGGCCAGTGTGTGTTTGTGAGAATAACAGACACACACACACACGACGCACACACAATGTGTGAGAGTGACAGACTTGCACTGCTAAGCTCCCTCCATTCCCTTCTCTGTGTGTGGAAATAGTGTACAGGAGTGGGGGGAGGAGGGACAACCTGACATTAGCGCTTCTCCTCTCCTTCCTCCCACACCCTGCACAGCAAGAAGGAGGTTCCCGGGGGGGGCAGCTCCAAGGCAAAGGGCAGGAGCAGCATGACAGTGGGGGGGGAGGGGCAACTGAAGTGCCAGTGCTTGATAGTTTCCTGGCCAAACCAGTCAGGATCACCTGTCAGAGGCTCTAAGACCTACCGCTAGGATCGTGATCTACTGGTCGCTGATCACTGCTCAAGACTAAACATGCCCACTTTTAAAAATCTTTTCTCAGAGGTTTTCTTGAATCATTTCTTTTGCCCTCCTTCAAATTCAAATTTTTCCTCAGCTTTCTTAATATGAGTTATCCAATACTGTACACTAGACACTGAGCAGGGTAGGAACAATTACTTCCTGTGGCTTATATGACATTCCTATTAATATATCCCAGAATGAAAGTTGCCATTTTTGCAAATGCCTTATATTTTTGGCTCATATTCAACTTATGATCAACTATAACTGCTTTCTGTGGTACTACTGCCTTGCCAGTTATTTCCCATTTTGTATTCGTGCACTTGATTTCTCCATCCAAAGTGAAGCAATTTGAACTTATCTGTGCTGAATTTCCTATTTTTGATTTTAGACCAATCCTCCAATTTACCAAGGTAATTTTAAATTCTAAACCTATCCTTCAGAGTGCTTGCAACCTTTCCCAGTTTGATGTACATACATTGTAGAAGTATACTCCTCATCCAATTACCTAAGACATTAATGAAAACATTGAATAGTGCCAGACCCAGTACAGACTCCTTCAGAACACCAGTATATATCCCACCGGTTGGACAGTGATCCATTGGTAACTACTCTTCTTAGTTGTGGCATAAAGTGGCTTTTAGGGATGTTAAATTTAGATAAATTAACTGATCAAATCGGCAATGGGAATTCCACTGACTATTCGATTAGTCTATAAGGGCACCTCTGCCTTTGAACAATCTCCAGAACAATCCCATTATGCAGCTTCTGGCCAGAAACTGGCCAATGGGAGCCATAAAGCACTAGCTCCTTCCCCTCTGGTTCAGTTATTCACACAAGCACATGGCTGGGCAGCCTGTGCAGGCATGGGGCAGGCAGGCTGGCTGGCTGAGAAACTTGTCAAGCTCTTCAAGCATTTAGCTCTGCAGGCAGGCTTGTTGAGCTTCTGGCTGGTAAGTCTGGCCAGAGCCTGCCTCGGGCACCCTAGCCCTTCTCTTCCCCAGACCTCTGCCACTCCCCAACCAACATACATAAACCCTCTGCCCCCACTCCTGCACCCATACTCCCTCCCAGAGCTGGCATCCCAAATGTCCTGCCCAGATCACAATCCCCTTTTACCTTTGGTCACAAACCAAACCCCTGCACCCCAGTCCCCTGCCCTAGGTCACAACCCGCTCCTGCCCTAAGTCACATTCCAAAACCCTGCACCCCAGTCATCCCTAGGTCACAACTGCCTCCTTCACCCAGACTCCACTCTCCCCTCCTGTACCCTTAGTCCCTTACCTCAAGTTCCCTTCTGCATCCAACCTCTAACCCAGACCCCATACCTCCTCCATTAATATCATGGAAGAGAGAGGCCCTCGACAACTTTCCAAAATCTTGGAATGCCCCCCCCCCCACCCCATCAAAAATTATTGCCCACCCGGATATAGAACTTCAATCTTCATGTCCAATTGCTTCTGTCCTTACAGAGAAAGACATTACTTGAGACACTTGTAGAAAATTTTAAGGAAACTATGAACTCATTTTACATAAGTTACCAACAGTCATGATATGATCATAATAGTTGAGAGCTACTCATAGGTCATAGTTGAACAAAGGTGAAAGACTAGTGATGGAAGATTCTATATCCCCTTACCAATTACACCAGTTTAGCATTTATGATCTTCTATTTAAAACCAACTCTTTTAGTTTTTACCAAAACTAACTCAGTCTAATTTATGACGGCTGACAAGATGATCGTTCATGACATATTATCCGGCTATCTGAGGCATTATACTCATACAAAAATGTTGATGTTTGTCTGAGATAATGAAGCATTAACAACATTTATCTTTATACACTCACAGGATTGATTTTTTACATAATTTGGAAAATTTCCTTTACTTAGTGAGGCCAGGAGTCGGGGAAAGAACAAAAAACTTCCTCTTTCTTAAGCAACACATTTTTTATACATACACATCTTTTAAAGGACATACAAGGCAGGTAGGTAAAGGTCACAAAACTCTGTTGTTACTGGAATAATTCCATTGAATTAAAGTTGTTATTGAAACATCCTTAAACTACTGAAGTCACCAAATAAATAAAAGAAAGATGTTTTGTAAAGATTGTAGAACTTAAAATGTCTGTTTTTCTCTTCTTATAATTACATACAGGACAAAAAAAGATCAAAGAAAAGGAAAAAACTGTCTAGTTAAAGTTATCACTCTGTTGTAAATTTTGTTTATACGTCACATAAAATGATCCACCTATGATCTCAATGATTTGTGTAAAACAGCCAAACCTCAGTCATTTAAATAATTCTTTGTAGGTATCTCTTCACAACAAGATCAAGGAAAATAGATGTGGTCACAAATCTTTTGAAAGCACTCCATTAAGGGTCAGAGACATATAAAAGTTGTTGATAACTGCCATTAAGGGTTCTCAAGAGCTACAGTACTGTACTTTGAAAAGAAAGGTACGGTAATGTAATTAAAAACTATTACCAGGCACTATAAAACACAATTACAATATGCCATATTATACATGACTGGCTGGGGTGAAGGTACTATAAATGCAGAATTACTGTATGACTAGTACCTACAAAGAAATATTAAAATATCTCTATATAAATATATAGACAGAGATATAAACCAAGGAATACAAACTTGTGGGATATGTAGAACAGAGGAAAGAATAGACCCAAATAAATAACAGTGTAATATATTTACCAAGTAATAATGCAAACTAAAGAAGAATACATCAGATATGAGGAAAGAGACATTGTCTGCTATAGAAGTTGAATTTTGAGCAAGAGAATATTTAATTTAGAGAAACGAATCTCTCTGCCTTTCCCCATTACTAATAAGTTTGTGACACAAAAATCACTCATCTAAACCAGATTGTATACAAGAATCCCTGGGTAAACAGTTCCATTAAACTATCTGACAGAGATTAAACCTGACTTTTTAGGACTGAGTGCAATCCAGTGGTTGCGAATCAAGACTTTTGCTATTGCTGTCTTTGCCATTGCTGTACAAACACATGCAACTTTGATCAAATCCCTCAGATTATCTATTAGCAGGCCTGCCAAAGGGTGTGTGTGCACACAAAGGGAACAGTTGCCCCAGGGCCTGGAGATTCATAAGGGTCTGGGGCTTAGCTGGGGCCAAAGTAGCAGTGGTGGCAGCTGAAGCCCCAAGCCCGTTAAATTGCTCCTCGAGCACCATGCCACATGCTCCGCTGGGATGGAGAGGGGCGTGCCGCACTCCAGGCAGCATTAAGGGCCAGCTGCCCTTAACCCTTCCTCTTCTGCCCTTGGTCCTGCTGTAGCACAGAGCTGGGCACCTCTCCCCTTGCCCACCTATTGTGAGGCCTAATTAATTCTTTCCAAGTGCTTTGAGAGTCTCATATTAAATGTTCTGTGTAAATGTGAAACATCAGTATCACATACAATTGCAATGTAATAAAAGCAGTTGATCACACAATCAACTGTATGAGAACTATGAATTAACAGACTCTTTAAAACAATCAGTTGTGGAGTCAAGCAGAATGGAATAACCTGACTGAATTATGGAATTAAATTAAACATTAGTGGATCGATTTTAAGTTTTTTAGGCATTGGTAAAACATCATTAGGAATATGTGTAAACTTCTGGTCACCCACATTTAAGAAAGATGAATTTAAATGTGAACAAAGCAAGTGAAGTGGAAAGCTGATCATATTCATGTGTACAACTGTACAACAGAGTTGTGAAGGTGGCGGGAGACGGGGGAAGGAGCATGGCTCAATAGCCCTGGAGCTCACTTCCGATTTATGTCTTATGTTCCATAAACTCATGCTTCAAAGATTCACCCAGCCAATGGCAGGGCGCAGGATGATATTCCCAACCCAATGTATTTTGGGAGCTTATTTTTATCTCCTTCTGAAGGATAGGTGATGACCAAAGTATAGACGGGACATTACTGGTGGTGGGTCAAGGCTCTGAAGTGGCACTGAGCATTCTCTCTCTCACTCAAGTGCTTGGCTGAATAGTTCTTGCTCGCATACTCAGGATATAACTAGTTGCTATATGTGGGGTTTGGAAGCAACTTTGATGCACAACTTCTCCATTAAGTTACCTAATTATTTTTTAACCCTGTTATACTTTTGGCCTTCACAGTATCTCATGGCAACCTTTTCCTCACGTTGATTGCACCTAATAATTTCATTGGGTGACCCCTGGCTCTCATGTTATGTGAAGAGGTGAGTAATACTTCCTAATTCATTTTTCACACCATTTGCAATTGTATAGCCCTCTTATATCCTCCCTTAATCATTTCTTATCTAAAGCAAAACAGTCCAATTCTTCTTAATCTATGTTCATATGGAAGCTGTTCCATATCCCTACTAATTTTGTTGCTTTTTCTCTGTACTTTTCCCAATTCTAACACATCTTTTATTGAGATGGGGTGACCAGAACTGCACAGACTACTCAAGGGAGAAGTATACCTTAGATTTATATAGTGGCATTATAATATTTTCTGTTTTTCATCTATCCATTTCTGAACGACTCAACATTTGAGTAGGTGTTTTCAGAGACCTATCCATGATGACTTCCCAAGATCTCTTTCTTCAGTGGTAACAGTTAATTTAGACCCCATCATTTTGTATGTACAGTTGGGATCATGTTTTCCAATGTATATTACTTTGCATTTATCAACATTAAATTTCATCTACCATTCTGTTGCCCGTTTACCCAAGTTAGTGAGAGCCCTTTGCAACTCTTCACAGTTGGCTTTGGAGGTAACTATCCTGAATTTTTTGTGTGTCATTCACAAATTCTGCATCTTAGTTTAGTGTCATTTAAATTTTGGGTTTAATGTGTGGGCACTGGGTGGTGTTGGTGGCTTGGACCAGAGAGGTGGTGATCAGATGATTTAATGGTCCTTTCTGACCTTAAGCTCTATGAGTTAATTGTAACAAAAAATGTACACATTTATGACTTCTTGACATTCCTTCCATCCCTACATTTCAGTGATTCTTTGTACTATTGTGGAATTATATGTAATGTCTCTGGAGAGAAGACTTGACTAATGTAAAACCAGGGAAGTGTTTTGAGCTTCAAAGAATTATTTGAAACAATGTGAACTTTTAAAGTTAAGCAGGTTTCCCAGGAAATGTCTAGAGGGAAGTGTATGCAAATGTAAATCCTCCAGTTATGCAAAAACCCAGACTTTTGAAGCTGTGCCCTGAGGAGAAACTCATAGTCCATGAATTACTTATCTCAGATCAAAGACCCAGGATTTGTAAAGGAGGAACCAAACTTTTCATGAATGTGCTTCCCCTGAGCTAACAGCTGTTGTGAACTTTTGACCATAGTAAAACACCCTGATGGGGTTTGAAAGACTGTTCACCTGCCAGAGACCTTGTTGGGAGTTGGGGTGATCTCTGACAAGCTGATTAGCATGCATGTATATTCTGTACTTGTTTTAAATATGTTTTCTATTCAATGCTTTCACCATTGGAATAAATGTGCTTGCTTAGAAAAAGCTGTGTGGTAGCTTAATTGTGGACAATTACACTGTATCCTGAGTGAAAACATAAGGAATTTTACACTCCTTTACAGCCTTCAGTAAAAGTCAGCAAAAGGACGATTCAGCTGCTCTTTAGAGGAAAAGCTAACATATTTTGTACACCATATATTCAAGCATGCCCTAGATCCAGCACTAACAAAATATTGTTTAGTACAGAAACCCATAATAAATACAGCAACAGGATTTTACCTGTATAGCTTTTTTAAAAAACAAAAACATGGCACTTACTGGACATCAATTCAATTAACTTTTGTAATCAAAATATCAGTGCTATTCCATTAATGTACTAAAAGCAGGCCTTTTAAACATTTATCTTGGCTTTGATATGGCACATGTTAATTAACCTATAATAATATGAATCCTTTCGTATATTTTCATGTTTTTGTCCAGCACAATTAAGTAGACAAATAATCCTGTTTTCACAATAAAGCCTGCATCAGCTAAATTGAGCTATCCTGTGCAATGATTTAAACAAATAAAAGCCGTCAGCAAGTTAGAAAGATCAGTTCAACTATTCGTTGCCAAATAGGAAAACACTCTGAAAGCACTACAAGTTACAATTCCTGAAATGTAATGGAACAATCCTGCTATTTAAAGTGCAAAGTCTAAAAAGTGAATGTTAAAAAAGGAAAGTGTGTTATGAATGTGATTAAACATACAAATGGTGTGAAAAGCAGCAACTACATCAGTGGGCTAAGCTTAGTCAATCTGGAGTACTTACAATTAGTAAGGTCTATATCAAACAATAATTTCAATGACTATGGTATAGCCTGGGTAGTTGTTCTCTATACCCTAACAGGGGAAGAAAGGATGAACATTCCTCCTAGGAATGAAAAGAAAGAACGTGTCACTAGTGGAGAAAGAGGCTGGCAGCTGAGCTTGGTTAAAGAAGGAAGGACTTTAATATGAAACATTTGGGCTATTGTAGAGGTCCATGCTCCTCAAGAGGTACATTTAGCCTGGGACTGGGAGGATCATGTCTACCAGGCTCAGTTCTGAACAGCAAGGGGAAGAAGAGATTTACAACTCATTCTATTGCAATGTTATCAGGACAACTTAGGGCATTTTGTGGTGAATTAACCTTCCCAAAATGCTAAAATAAAACTTTTAAAAACATATACAATAGTACTATAATCCCACACATTACAGAAGAACCATAATTGTTCAGTGAAGAGAGAGAAACACTATAAAAAACTTGGAAATAGCAGAGGCGCTTAATGACTTCTTTGTTTCAGTTTTCGTCAAGAAGATGGATGGTGACGGGATGCCAAACATAGTGAATGCTAGTGGAAACGGGGTAGGTTTAGAAGTTAAAATAAATCAACAACTTAACATAAAATAAACTTTAAAAAGTTTATTTAAAATAAACTTAAAATAAATTAACTTAGAAAAGTTAGATGTCTGCAAGTCACCAGGGCCTGATGAAATGCATCCTAGAACACTCAAGGAGCTGATAGAGGAAGTCTCTCAGCCTTTAGCTATCATCTTTGAAAAATCATGGAAGTCAGGAGAGATTCCAGAAGACTGGAAAAGGGCATATATGGTGCCCATCCATAAAAAAGGAAATAAGAACAACCCAGGAAACTACAGACCAGTCAGTTTAACTTGTGCCAGGGAAGATAATGGAGCAAGTAATTAAGGAATTCATCTGCAAACATCTGGAAGAAAATAAGGTGGTAGGTAATAACCAGCATGGATTTGTAAACAACAAATGCCAGACCAATCTGACAGCTTTCTTTGATAGGATAACAAGTCTTGTGGATAAGAGAGAAACAGTGGACATGGTATACTTAAACTTTAGTAAGGCATTTGACACATTTTTGCACTACCTTCTTATCAATGAACTAGGCAAATACAACCTAGATGGGGCTACTATAAGGTAGGTTCATAACTGGATGGATAACCATTCTCAGAGAGTAGTTATTAATAGCTCACAATCATGCTGGAAGGGTAAAACAAGTGGGGTTGCGCAGGGGTCTGTTTTGGGGCCGGTTCTGTTCAGTAACTTCATCAATGATTTAGATGATGGCATAGAGAGTACAAATATTAAGTTTGCAGAAGATACCAAGCTGGGGGGGGGTTGCAAGTGTTTTGGAGGATATGATCATAATTCAAAATGATCTGGACAAACTAGAGAAATGGTCTGAGGTAAACAGGATGAAGTTAAATAAAGACAAATGCCAAGTACTTCACTTAGGATGGAACAATCAGTTCCACACACACATGATGGGAAGCGATTGTCTAGGAAGGAGTACTGCTGAAAGGGATATAGGGTCATAGGGGATGACAAGTTAAACATGAGTCAACAGTGTGACACTGTTGCAAAAAAAGCAAACATGATTCTGGGATGCATTAACAGGAGTGTTGTTAGCAAGACATAAGAAGTCATTCTTCTGCTCTACTCTGCATTGATTAGGCCTCAGATGAAGTAGTGTGTCCAGTTCTGGGCACCACATTTCAAGAAAGATGTGGAGAAATTGGAGAAGATTCAGAGAAGAGCAACAAAAATGATTAAAGGTCTAGAGAACATGAACTATGAGGGAAAACTGAAAGAACTGGGCTTGTTTAGTTTAGAAAAGAGAAGACTGAGAGGGGACATGATAGCAGTTTTCAAGTATCTAAAAGGGTGTTATAAGGAGGAGGGAGAAAAATTGTTCTCAGCATGGGGTGATACTGGCACATGGGGGTCCCAATCCCATGGGGGGACAAGGGTTGGCAGAGTGGAGGTGTGGCATTCCCTGCTTTTAGTGCCTAGTCTGCAGGACGGCACCTGGCTTTTCCCTCCCCCTCAACCAGGGCAGCTCCCAGCACCTCCCCTCCAAGCAGGGCAGGTCTCAGCCCCTGTTGGGGTTAATTCTGGAAGAACTTTGTACGTGCCAGTTTAGGGGTGGTGAGGCCTGCATTCTTTCCCCCCTTTCCCCACTACTGATGAGCCAGAAACAAGTCTTTGGGAACATACACCATTTAAGATAAGCATTGTTGCCAGTATAGCAAGAACAAGTATAAGAGAAGGGTAAAGGGCAAGAACGCATACACAATTCTGTTTACCCTAACGTACTGATCATGTAAACAAGACCAAAGAACAAGTAGAACTAGATCAGAACCAGATCGATAACTAACAGCTAAGCCCTACATCAGCACGTAATGAGTAACCCCTGGAAATTTCCAAACTGCAAAACAAGGCAAGAGAACTGTATTTAAGGCTGCACCAAAGCACAGCAATTTGGACCTCACTGATGGGCTTTGGGTACTGGCGCCTCGGAAGCTGAGACAACCTCCCACTTCATCCACAGCTGACTCGGGATCCCTGGCTAGCAGGAAGGGACGTAAGATATGCTGCTTCTTTGTTCTGTTGCCCTTCTAGTTAAGGGGTGCAGCTGTTAGCTGTCAGGAAATAAACTACTTGTGTTTGACAGATACCTGCGTAGCGTCCTTTGTACTTTGAGAACCCAGTGTCAGACCTGAGAATTACTCTTGCCAACAACAGCCCCTCTGACCCAGTGCAGGGCAGCTCCAAGGCCCCCAGCCACACCTTCCCCTGCAGCTGCGGACAATGCTGGCTCAGATTTGCCTATTTAAAATAACTTGCAATCCATATGAAAGCACACATATTTAGCAGCAACATAAAAAAATTCATCAGCTGTAACAGAATTGCAACTTTTTACTGATTGTGCTAATTCCAGGTTTTTTCTTCTGCCAATTGGTCTAAAGTGCTTTAAAAAGAAAATAAATTAACTCAATCCTTTGAAACTCCTATATTGTCTTGTCTCTAAGTTCTTGGGGACTGACACTATTTTTATTTGTATTTTATACAACTTTGAGCAAATTGTCAGCACTTAAATAATTAACCACAACAACAAGAACAAACCATGATAAGTGCACTCTGTGGATATGATCTTTCATAGTCCCCTGGAAGTCATTTGATGACTATCCCGATAAATATTTAATAGCAATTTGATTTCTTGGCACTTCCAGTGACTAAAATGCTATCTTGAAAAGCTTGTGGAAACAGGATTTTTAGATAAAGACCAAAGAAGGATATTGCTTGTGTACTTTACAAAGTTTGAGCACTTTACGTCAAATGATACATGCTGTTATTATAGTTCTATCCTGAGTAATGGCTTTAATTTCATTTTCATTAAAATAGACAAAATATTGCTTGGCTGGTATAGAGGTGGAAATGTCTTAACTAGTTGATACATTGTAGAAGAGTGGTCATGTTGGAACTCAAATATTAAAATTCTAATTGACCTATCCAGAAGAACAAATTAAAAGAAGAGAGCAGAATATTACTGCTAATCAAACACAATGCCAGTTTTTTAAACAAACTCTTGGAGTGTAATCCTGGTGTCATTCAAGTCAATGGCAATGCTCTCACCATTTTGTTGTTGCACAGGAATATGTTCAATAGTCTGTCAACAGAGAAAAAGACTTGTGTGTATAGTTAATGTGAAGCCTTAAGAAATATATGCAACTTTTAGGGGATATTCCTCCAACGTCAACATGTTCTAGACACTCTACACTTATTTTACAACCACTTATGGTCTACCAAACTTATCCCTCTTGAAAAACTGGTGTATGGTCTCAGGGAATTTCTATTTTCTAAAAGCAAAACTAGTGATTGCTTACCAGTAGCATAACTGGTATTTCTTCTGTTCTCACTTTTCATTTATTGTGATTTGGTGTGATGGTGTTGAAAAGAGACAAGAACAGTCTGAAATTCTGAAAAAAGATGAGTGTAAGGAAAATACATATATATAGGCCTTGGCTCTAAAAACTGTCACTATTTCATTAAAAAAAAGCTAACCACTGAATGACAAGAAGGGTAGCTAAGGTCAACTTTATCACCTTTTTATTCGGAGTTTAAAGGTATAGATAACATTTCAGAAGCATCAAATCAGCAGAAGAAACATATTTTGTTCACCAATAAAATAATCTAAATTTAAAGAGGATCCTTTAAAAATAATAACCCATCAATTGCATTTTTAAAGAAAAACTATATTTAGACATCTGCATTCAGGAAACAGATGGTATTATGCGTGATTACCTTATGATGGTAAGTTGGTGGTTCTCAAGGCCGACATTTTGAGAAATGATTAGTGATTTTGAATGCCAATATAAGACACCTTAGAGAGGTCTGACTTTTTTGGATAGCACTGTATGCCCATGCCATAATTCAGACATATGTAAAGCAAGTCCCCTAAGAAGCTGCCCTGAGGGACTAAAGCAAATTCAGATATTCAATTCTCAGATTCAGTGTTAATCAGAAACTAATACAAATGCTGGAGCAACTTGCTTCCACTTTTAGTTGGCGACATCCCACCAACATCTGTGGTAGACCAGACTAAAGCTGCAAGTTAAGTGGTTTGTGTGTTTCCTAGCCCTAACTACAGTATCTCAGATTCTACTAGGTGGAGACTGTGGAAAAATATTGGCTTTTAAACGACAATCTACATAGGTATAGGTACAGGGCAAACACGGCTCTAAGCTACCTTTAGTAGCTCCTTGATCCTTTGGTCATCCAAGTACCAGTTTGGTTCAGTGCAATTTAGAATAGTTTCCAAGTTTCTCCAAAGAGAAGGACTGTTAAAGGTACTCTGCTCTAACACATCCTATACACTGGGGACCAAAACAAAGACTGGCAGGAAGGTGTGATATCTTAAGGACTCCAACATTGAGCAGTGTGGCAAAGGATGTTCCTAGTACGCTTCACTGAGATTCTGGCTTTTCTTATCCTCTACTAGGAAGTTTTGCTTGGGTAGGAAGGAAGCTTTAAGTTCCTTGCCCTGGAGCACAAGGAACAAGAATTTAGACAAGATTCGCTGGCCACAAGTGTCTAAATATTAATAAAAAGTACTACACATACATTTAACAGTGAAACAAAAAACAGAACTATGTAGCACTTTAAAGACTAACAAGATGGTTTATTAGGTGATGAACTTTCGTGGGCCAGACCCACTTCCTCAGATCAAATAGGGGAAGAAAATTGGCATGACCATATATACCAAAGGATACAATCAAAAAAATGAACACATATGAAAAGGACAAATCAAATTTCAGAACAGAAGGGGATGGGGAGGTAAATGTCTGTGAGCTAATGATATTAGAGGTGATAATTGGGGAAGCTATCTTTGTAATGGGTAAGGTAATTAGTGTCTTTGTTAAGACCTAGGTGTAAAGTGTCAAATTTAAGCATGAATGACAGTTCAGAGGATTCTCTTTCGAGTCTGGTGTTAAATGTCTTTGAAGCAGGTTACCTATATACCTTTGAAGCAGGATGCAGGTTAAAGTGCTACATAGTCCTGTTTTTTGTTTCAGCTAGACCAAACTAACATGGCTACATTTCTATCACTATTTAACAGTGAAGCTGACTTCATGCTGTATTGTGAACTTTACTTTTTTCATTTCCTGAAATCTCATATTTCAAGTCACAACCATTAAGCTCCATTAATATAGGTTTTGTCATTTACTTTACTTTATTTTTATGTGTACCAAAGAGAATACAGAAAGAAAAAAAAAAAACCTTGTGTGAACTATGGCAACATGGATTTGCACATGAATTTGCCTTAATATAATTGGCATAATTTAAATATTGATAATATAGATATGCAAAGAAACATTTTTTGTGATTCAGAAATTCAGAAATAAAGTCTAAGACTACATTTATATTGAATAGCTGCAAAAATAAATTTTAAATTTCTTATCATTACATTATTTTAAAATATGTTTCCCAAACATAGCATTTGTCTCCGTGAAGAACAACCATAAGTAAAAACTGGCATTTTAAAGTTAATCTAGTTCTTCTGAGTGTTATGCACAAATCAATTAGTTGTTTTCAAATATAAAACTTATATTTTCTCTTTTTGCATAATTCTAAATGTCATTTGATCATACTTACAGCAAAATAAAGTCACCTTTTGTGAACATTTAAGTATGGACATTTCACCTGTAAATTAAAATGTGAGGGACAGGCATAATCATGTAAACATTAATTTTTAGAAAGCTAATTTTCAACCTCACCTATAGCTTTCAACATCACAAAGATTACAACACAGTATAAAGCTTATACAATTTGTTTAGTTATGAAAACATATCACCAATATTTTCCTCTTGAGCTCTCTAGAATATTGATATTTTTAAAGACCAAGTGGGGTCTGATCTTTGTCAGTGACTATTCATATAGGCATGAATAGATTATCTAGTCTCCAGGTCCATTCAGAATTTGGCAGCTCTAGTGACGTGCCAACAAAACTGCTAATTTGCAACAACTCTGATGTGGACACATGTCCACTGGAGTGTGACCACACTCATTACTCAGAGGTCACTGAACAGACTGAGCACGCTAATAACTTTTGGCCAGTAAGTACCTCCCCTAAATTCAGAGCAGTGACCTAGAGACTAAGAGGTGAAAAACCAGTTCACAAATGATGAGCCATCTAGTTCCCAGCGGTTTTATCATTGTTTTATTTCTCTGAGAATGCAAGGGGAAGATGTCGGGGAAGGGAGGGGAGAGTTAGCTGTTTTTCTTTGGTTGGTTTGAGTTTTTTTCAAGTGCCTTTAGAGAAGTTTTCATCTCACAGTTAGTTAAAAGTAAATACTTCTTTAAAATAATCTGCAATTCTATACAGTGTCCTAGGCCTAGAGAAGCTAATTAAAGGTATCTGTTTGCAAGAGTTAATGGGACTACATAATCATTGTGGCCATGGTTTCTATAGCTATTTAATGGGTGCAAACACTGAGGTTTTATGGATTATCTCACTAGGGGTTGAGAATTAACAAATGTATGCAGCATCTAATGATGCACTGTAGCTAGCTGTCTTTTGTTTATTGTATAGCAATTGCAATGGGACCTAATTTACACTACAGTCACTTAAAAGTAACTATTTTGAAAGGTAGAGGGAGATTAATTGACTAAGCTGAATGTTGTTTCTATATTGTTGTTCACTTCAACCTCATGCCCCCTAGAGCACATATCCAATTAAAAACAAAGTTAAGAAACAGGTATTAAGCATAGGCTTCTATGTTACTTAGCACTTTAAGTATGTACCTGAAAATTTACTACCCACTACAGGTAAGTGCTTGGTGAATTCTTAAAATGTTGTGAGGAAACTACAGTGATTCTGAAATTGTATTAATACAATTTCATACCAGATATGAAGAAGGACAAACTATTTATCCAGGTGAACCAAGGCCAGTAGATAGGAGTCTATTAATAATCAATATGGAAATTTTAAACAAAAGTCTGCATTGAGAGCCAAAGAAGCAACTTGATAAGCATAAAGGTTTTCACACTAATTTTCATAAAAAGGTTGAATACTCATTGTTTTTAACAGTTTCTGCTCAGCACAGAATTTATATTCCTATAAAGTTTCTTTCTACTATGTTATCAATAAAAACTAACACTGACCTTCCTCCTAGAAGGTTAAACTTCTAGCTTCTGTTTGAAACGCTAGAGTGCCTTTTCTCAAAAGAAATGCTACATATATGTGCCGCCAGCAATGAGAAAGAATACACTATTGCTCCGACCCTTCATTAGTCAGTGGATCTTGGCAACAGCAATGCTGTTGTATACGGTCTCTGCATGAAAAACTTCTTTTCAAAGGTAACCTTGCCAAGGGCTATGTTCTGTCTTGGCAAAAGGAAGCAAACTTTACTTTTTTACCTATCAGCAAACTCTGCATGAGAAACAGGTGTTATGGTAGGAAATGAGACTTGGAGCAGGAACAAAATAAAAATTTCTGAAAAGTTTGGTTTGAAAAAATTGGAGATAATAAGCCTGCAGGGCTTACATGTTTTTGCAAAATGCAAATCATGAAAACTGGTTAAGGGATTAAATGCTCTTTTGCAAAAATGACCATAGAGATTATAATCATTAATTAAAATCATGTAAATAATGTTCTGAAAGAATCTTCCTTTTTATCTCATAGGTTTCAAACGGCCTAATGGTAAAAAGGTTCAGTCTCAGAAGAGCTACTCTAATTAAAACTAAAAATCCAGTATAATTAATAAGTGTGAGAAAGCTTGCAAATCTTATCCACTTAGCTAAAGCAAATTTTTAACACAGAAATCAAATTATATACTTAAAAACATTATACCATTGTCCATCAGATTATATACTTATGTATATAATGTAGCTATATATAGTTTCAATCTGTTCAGTTCGTGTCCCTATTAGAGGTATTACCACCAGTCCCTAAAGGTCTAAATATATTACTCTTCTTTCTACACATACTACACTATATATAGCTACATTATATACATAGGTATATAATCTGATGGACAATGGTATATTATTTTTAAGTATATAATTTGATTTCTGTGTTAAAAATTTGCTTTGGCTAAGTGGATAAGATTTGCAATTGTTTTCATATGTAAAATCCCAACATTTGACAATACAGATGTGCTACAGAAAATAGACCAAGTGCAAAATAATTAGTAATATGTCCATATGCAATACAGACATATTTCTCTACAGTTCCTCACAGAGATCTAATATATGATAAACTATTCATTATATTGCTTTTATGAAGATAGATTTTCTTTTCAGTTAGGCACACAACTTTTTAGCATTGCAGATAGATACTAAAAAATTCTCATTCATCATAGGAAAAGCAAGATGGGAAAGCAATATAAATTATGTCTAATACTGTCTTCTCCAGATATATTTTGCTTATTACTATCATTTATTTTATAATGCTATTTTACATTATGTTAATATCTTTATCAGTTGATCTATATTAACATTTATCAACTAAATAGCACCAACACAGATCTATGAGTTATAGTTAAGTTTATTTTGTTTTCTTTGTTATTTATATATTAAATATTTTCTGTGTATTTAGAAACTGTGTAAATTCACTATTTAACTGCTGAATGGATTATAATATAATCGAGTGAAAAAAGTGTAAATACATATAATATAATCCAGGAACAAGTGTAACTACAACACGGGTTAAATTCGGAGTTCAAATTCATACATGAATCTCTTAGGCTATGTTAGCACAGCAACTGTGTCACTATAGCACTTCAGTGCAGACTCCTTTAATACAGTGAAAGGAAAGCTTTCCCCCTTTCTGTATCTAATCCACTTCCATGAGAGGCAGTAACTAGATGAATGGAAACACTGTCTAGATTGGGGTTTAGGTCATCTTAACTATGTCTGTTTCAGGAGTGCAGAATTTTTATGCCCCTCTGCAAGACAGCTGGTTTAATCTAATTTTCTAGTGAGGCCAAGGCCTTAGTCCTTTGCATGTGTAGCATAAAGAAAGGTGAGAGAAAAGCTACTCTACAGCAGAAATTCTGTCCTAATTTTATTCATTATCATTCTTACTTCAAAATATTCTATCAAACAAGAGAGGACCTCAACAATAACAGTATACAAGGCTGTAAACCCCAATTCAAATATTTAGCCTATTTTCATGTAAATATGAAGATGTTCACCATGTAGCTATGCCACCATTACACTTCAAAGGATATTTTTTAGGATTCATTACCAACTTTTTCCCAACACATATAACTGGACCCTTTGATTGTGTTACTGTAGAATGTACAATTTTTAAGGGGAGGATAAATACACCCAGAAGGTACAGTACAGTTCTTATCCTAATGTGAATTATATTCATAGATGATAAAAAAAAAAATCTTCTCTGATAGAACAGATTAAATAATTTAACTTATGGTTTATATTGAAAACTTGGTCGCTGTTCCATTTTATGAAATTTCAATGTATATTGCCAAATTGATCCCTTTCAGTCCTCGGAAGAAACTATTTTACTTGAATTTCAGTGAAGTACATAATAACCTAAGAACAGCCATACTGGGTCAGACCAAAGGTCCATCTAGCTCAGTATCCTGTCTTCCAACAATAGCCAATGCCAGGTGCTTCTGAGGGAATGAACAGAATCAATGATCAGCAAGTGATCCAAAGTATCATTAAGTAATTATTTCCTGAGGTATTTCACAGGAATTACATTGGCAACAGCCTGCATTTATGATAGAAAAGGAACAGAATATTTATCAATGAATTTTAAAAGAAGATAGATAGATAGATAGATAGATATCCACTTTATTATTATTAATTAATAACGATCCTAGATGTTTTACTTACAAAAACTTTGAAAGATTAAACTGAAGTAAAATCTTGTTCAACTTACTTCCCAAATCATAGATTATTAATCAGCTGCTACCAAGTAATTACTCATCTGCTCCAAAAATTCAGATAAACAAAGGCAATAGTTCAATTCTTAATATGAGAACTACTACTCTGTTGTTTTCTGAAGTATACTCATCACTAGGCTAGCCATCTTTCTCAATAATTTACAAAAGACAGGACATGAGAAAGTGAAGTTGAATACACTGATGAAAGACATTACAATGATAACTACAGTATATTTGCTTTGAATTTATAATATGAAGTTCATCTTGAAACAAATCCAAATACTGAAAAAGGAAATCAATACCACTAGATACTCTTGAAAGGTCAAAAATAAAAGTATTAAATTTAACAGATTAGCTTTTAACTTCTTACAAGGATTTTTTTTCCATCTCATAGCCAAGTTCCTAAACTCAGCACTGACATCTCTCAACATCTTCTGAGGTAACAATTTTAATGCATTTTGATTGTCCTGTTATACCAAAAGGACCAGACATATTTGATGTGGGATTAATCAGGTTCCAATTTTGGGCATGTCTACACTAGAGAGTTATTTCAAAGTAACTTCCCTCATTTAGAAATAACAAGGTAGCGTCCACATTACCAAGCTCGTTATTTCAAAATAATGGGCTTGTTATTTCGAAGTAACAACTCCTGCTTGTGAAGAGGAATAGCTTATTTTGAAATAGTTATTTCAAAAGTTATTTCAAAATAATTTCCCAGTGTAGACATAGCCTTTGTTATTAGATGTCTACGTAATAGATACAAGTGTATAGTGGATAAAACCCCACATTTATTCTGCAATTACTCAGGGGACTTCCACCAGCTCCCCCTCTTTTTCTATCCAGGTCCCTCCAGCAAATCCACTGTCAGGACCATATAATCCATCCCCTTCACCCCCTCAATCTATAGGAAGATTAAAGAGAGCTATACAAATGGGGGATTGACTCCCTGCCATAGCAATCATACGAGTGTCCCCTCATTTGTTCCTTTAATGAACACATCTTTTCAAGTCATTTTCCAAGTCACTTACCCAGTCACTGTATATCTTTCCTATGGAGTACCTGGACTGGACATCCACCACAAGGATGTAATAGCAATTAAACCCCAAAACCAGTTGGACTGCCAGACATCTCTTCCTGTCCCTGTTATACCAGCCAAAACAAATCAATTCCAAAGCTTGACAAAGGAACCCCAATCTCACTGGCGCCCCAAGATGCACAAACTGCTGAGCCTCTTACGACCCCAAGTAATTTGACCTTCCACTTCCATCCCCATTAGCTTCTGTGGTACCTTATCCACCCCAGTGGTGCCCCACAGCTTTCAGCCAGACTCTGCATTCATGCACGTCTAACAACTCGGGACTGAATCAAGTCCTTTGTGTTCTGAGCAATAAAGTAATCTCTTTACACATTCCCAAAGAGGGAATCTGCCTAACTCAGTGGGCAATAAGCAGCCCACAGGCTGGACACAATTCACTAGGATTAGCCCCTGATGGGCCGCTAGCACTTAATTTACCTGCATGTTCATAGGCATGGTTGCTTGCAGCTCCATTGGTCATGAACCGCCATTATCAGCCAGTGGGAGCTGTGGGAAGTGGTGTCTCAGTCCGCACCGCTTCCCATAGGTAAATAAAGTGCTGGTGGCCTGCCAAGGTTTAACCCTAGTGAATTGCCTCTGGCTTATTGCCCAAGCTAGGTCTAACTGTACATACTATTGAATAAGATGAAAATTAAACCTTAAAATCTCTGGGGTTTAATAGAAAATTTCATCTTAGAACATATGACAGTCAAACAATACCATGCAAAAGGTTATGGAAAAAAAAATAAAAATGTTGAAGTCGCTGAATATTACTTGAAGTGTAATAGAAAATGCTTATAAATAAACTCAGTTACACTGGTCAACCTTATTCTTTACTAAAAATTACACAGGAATCATGAGGCAACTTTGTGATAGAGATGAAAATCTCTCACCTTATTTTTTACATTAAGTATTTAAATTTCAATTTGTACGTTAAGTGCTTAACAGTTAGCTTAAGGTCATTAACAGTAGCTGAACACTGAATATACCCCCTAAGTAAATACCAGTTCAATACATATCTGTTAAAAATCAACATAAACAAAGCATTTCACTTGGAAAAGTATCATAAAAAAAACAAATTGTAGCTTTATAAGCAATTTAAGATATTTTACTATCCACAAGTGGCTATCTAATCCTGGATATATGTCCGAAATAAAGCTGCCTTATGAACAGCACATACATAAAGCACAATCTCTTAAAACTAAACGGCAACATCAGACACGCTTTCCTTCAATCATTACTCCATCGAAATAAGTACCAGGAGACTAGTGAGCTAATCAAGAGACTGGAATAAACCACTGGGGAAACACTCTCCTACACAAACAAACTCTTGGTTGTTAAAATACAAAATTAATTATGTACTTTTCATTGTTTGTCCCCTTTACCTACAAACTTGGTAAGTATTTTGAAAGTGTGAAAAAAACAGCAATTCATGAACTACTTTAAAAAGGATTTTGTATTATCAACAGTTTCCATCTAGGAATGCTGAGCAGTACATATTAGGCATAAATCTTGCCATTAGGGAGCAAATGCAGTAGGCAAACCTGTCTGAGTCGTCATTTTACCATGATAGGATAACCATTTTCTTTTTGGAATACAACAATATTTCTAAATTATTAGTTCAGACTGTGTAAATTCCCGCTTTACATTTATAACAGATACATTTTAGAAATCATAAACACACTTATGTAGCAATATATTTTGCTGTTGGAATTAAATGAGACTGACCATAGCATCCCATTACTATTTTTTCAGAACTTTAGTTTTACTCACTTTTGAATAAACAAAATTCAAATTCTACAAAGAAACTCACCTCATTCAATCATGAAAAATATTGTCTATTAATACTTTCCATGATGCAGCAGTGTTTATTGCACTTATTCATCATTGCTAATTCGATTAGATTGCAGTGAAACGAATAAGATAGAGGAGTAAGCTTTATATACAAGGTGAGTACATGAAACTGTCACATTAATAAACTAAACAATAAAATGCAACACTGTAAAGACAGAACTGAACAAAGCACTCTTCTGCAAAGTAGTTCAATCAGCGTAGCGCATATGGACTAGGGATGTACATACAGTTCTACTCAAGTAATGTTGTAGTACATAATGAAGAATCAAAAAATTACACAGTACATTTATTTACACTTCCCTGAGTATATGTGAAAACTATTTTTCTTTAACCTTGCAAGTTAGCCAATGTACAAAACATGACAATATGGTATCACTTTCAAACTCCATAACCATTAAGGAAAAAAGTCATGAGTCATATGATGAAGTGAAGATACAAGGCCAGCATACTACATCTTGCTACAAGTGAGAACCAAAAAAGAAAAAAACAAAAAACCCTCACTGACATGTCCCCTCTGACTGAGGGGAAAGACACTCCCCACATTCCCCTCACACAAAAGATCCTAGGGGGTTTCAGCCTAATAGATTTAGTGTTCTTCAGCTCCATGGTGGGGCAGTATGGGAAGGGAGCACCAGCGTGGGCTCCCCAATGTTGAAGAGGTCCCTCGGTCTCGGGGGCCGGATACAGGCAAGCTGGGGGTCACATCCGGCCCTAGGCCAGAGGTTCCTCACCCCTGCCCTTAAGAATGCTAGTGAATCTTCTTACAAATGCAAAGGGGGATACTGCCACTTTGATGCTGAATACTGTTTTACTCCATAAATACTACCACAAATTTAAGTGAGACTATTTGGCTGGATTCTATTCAATGTGAGTAAGGATAATACAATCTGGCTCTCAATGCACTGAGAAAGAATGCATCATTAATCTTAACAGACAGTTTCGATATATCAAAAAGTTGAAGCATAAATTAAGTTACTGAGTAAGTACTTGAAGTAGAGAACTCTTAAAGCTACTACTAAAATATATATTTTGGAAACGTTATTATCTCAAGTGATTAGGAAATGATGCTGGGCTTTTACAGCTTTCTGTAAAACTACTTATACCTTGAAATGTCTGCTTTGTATGTTCCTATAATTTACCAATTATGAGACAAACAGGTTAGCTTTCTGAGTTTTGGAATCCTAATATTGGGAAAAATCATTTTAACACACTTTTACACATTTACTGTACATCTCTAAAGCATTTTTGCATATTTAGCTTTCCAACAATTTTGAATGAGAGTGTACTGTTGCAACTCACTTTGCAAAGGAGGAAATAAACAGACTTCCAGGGCTCTTATTAAGCTCATCAGTAGGCTTTACATCTAAACATAATGGTTTATATTTCTTATCATAAGGATCAATACATCTGAAACATCTGTAGGCCATCAACACAAGTGGAAAAAGATTTCTGTGTCCTCATAAGCATCCTATCATCAAACTAAGATGTCCAATACTCCGTTTGCATTGAGCTTCTGAACTATTGGAGTGTTTCCAAGACTTATTTTGTCCTCTTTATTTACCCCATCATCCTATAAAACATCATGTCATGCCAATCCTCCCTCCAGAATCCTTCAATACGACTCCAAATGTCAGCCAGAAAAGGTTGCTCAAGAACAACATGAAGCACTCTCCTTCTCTGTAGTGCTTTGACCCAGTTGCATCAGGAAGCTTAGGATGAGTTTGAAACTCTCCTCCTAAATTAAGTTCCTGTCTACACTATAAATACAAGTTTCTTTTTATAACCAGTTTGTAGTATTCTCATCTGATCTAAGGAATATGGTTGAATGGTGCTCACAATACAACCAGGGCTTAGCCATCTTTCACAACTCTTGCCTCACTTTATTTCAATCAGTACATCCTGAAAAAACTGGGAGGGTTATGCCTTAAAGCCTCATTAGGGAACAGAATGCCCTGAAGATGAACACAAAGCATCATCCCGAGCATACATAGCAACGTGTTCTGGAAGCTCAGATTTTTGGATACCTGGTACATGGAAAGCAACCATGTACCAACCTGCTAGCAAAGGTGAAACACATGATTACCAGGGTTACCGACTAAATACTGACTTTGTGTTGACACAAACCAGATAAGGATTATTCATGTCACTGACTGGTTACAAACTCTGCTACAAATTATAGTAAAAACTGCATGCATACAAGCTGGAAAAACCTTTTAGATGTTGCTTAAAATAAGAAATTTAGATGTTGTAGAACCAGTAACCCCTATTTTCACTTGATATGCTCCTGTTTAACATTCAAGAATCCCACTAACTCTTTTGGCCACAATAACGCGCTGGTAGCTCATGTTCAGCTGATTATCCACCATGACCCCAAAAATCTAATGTTTAGTATTACAGTAGGTTTCAAATCTACATTTTAAATCTTTGCTGACAATCAGCTGTGACAACATTCATGGTTTTTAGACCTAAATTCAACTAATTATGAGTTATTTTACAATATTTTGAAAAAATGTGTTTCCTCCACAAGGAAAGAAAGAATGATTTTAATTGTGTATGAGCCTAAAATCTTGCATTTTATCTAAGGCCCTAGGAAATCTGTGAAAGATGGGCCTAAATTCTGGACCAAAGCTCATGCGTTCTATGGCATTATGGTAAAGCAAACTGAAAATTGAGTGCCTGCTTCACTTAAATGTAAAATAAGGGAGGCACTCATTGACTTATATATGAACATAAATAATAAAATAATTATCCCACTATTCTTTACACTTAAAAATTCAGTGTATTTTATTGTGTCTCCACAGTTTCAGATCTACAGTGTGACACAGATTTCCATACTGATAAACCTAATAATGCTTTATTGTAGAAGCTGTTAGGGGCATGTGCATATCTTCTGTGCAAGGCAAATGTGATTTTTGGTTGTTTGAAACTGTGGATAAACGTATTAGTTGGATGTCATTGCTAAAATAATCAGCAGTGAAACACTTACTTAAATTATCATTAGATTTCAGAAATAATACCCCTTTGATGGATAATGGAGGGTTTGCATTTCTCACAGCTACTGTTTCAGGATGCCTGCAAACTCAAGAAGATATTATGGGACATCAGTTTATACTTTTATACTTGTATTTTAAAGCTTTTCTTCACAAACATGAGGGTGCATTTACAGGGTTCAGCAGATGTAGGAGAGGGCTAAATGGGAGGAATCTTCCCTGTTAATTTCATTTGGGAGGGAAGGTTTGCTTCCACAAGCAACAAGCTGCAAACAAAGTTCACATATCTGCCTGATTCACATGGATCTGACATCTGAGAGGAAAGGGTTGCTCAGGTCATCCACGCTTGAGCCGATTCTCATTACACTGGCACACCATTCCTTGTCTATTAACATAAATCCAAAGGAGCTCTCAAATCTGATAGCAACTGAAAGAAGCCCCTTCATGGTTATTTCTCTCCATAGAGAATGGGTGAGCATGCAGGCAGATTGGTGTAAAAATATAACACAATCTGGGGCTGTATTAATTTTCGCTCAGAGCTTATTCTGAACTCTTCATGGCTGGTCCAAGAATGATGCTTGCCTCCAAAAGGGTCCCAACACAGCCTTCCCATTATTTCCCTGCTTCCCCAGATTCAAAACCCATCATCTGCAGGTTCTGTGTGGAAGGGGACATACAGACCCAGACATGACTGCTCACCTACTGTGCATTTGAGAAGCAGAACCATGTGGGACTCGCCCCTGAATATAGGG
This sequence comes from Rafetus swinhoei, assembly GCA_019425775.1. NCBI lineage: Eukaryota > Metazoa > Chordata > Testudines > Trionychidae > Rafetus > Rafetus swinhoei. The sequence continues at coordinate 67,819,630 of CM033427.1, forward strand.
TTCTTGGGGGAATGACCAGATGCATGAATATATCTTGTAAAGAACAATTCAGAGGTGAAGAGTAGATTCCACAGCACATCATGATGCTGCAGAATCATGGAATAAACAAGGATCATAACACAAAGAAAGCACTGCTCAAACAAAACAAACTCCTATTCCTCAACACTTACTCAGCTTAGCACCTTCATTAATTCCTATTGTGATTGATCTTTGAATTGGGAAGGAAATGGAGTAGAAAAAAGTTCAGAAAGTGAAGTAAAAAGTTAGTAGTCTGATTGGTTTTAATGAGTTTGAATTAATACTTTACATAATTATTTAACTTTCATATTTTTCTGCATGCAAACAGCAGTCTTTTGTTACAATGTGATGGATTCTTTGACTTTAGATTTATTCTGAGACAAATATAGAAGTGCCACTGCAAATTCAGGAGGTATTCTAGACATGAAAGTTACATCTATGATATGTTCTATTGTAAATTTCATTTTACCATTGAGTTCACAAGAATCATGTTCCCAACAAACAAACAGTCATAAATTTCTATCCTATTTTCTGTAAGAAGTTTGTTCTTAAGGTCTTTGATGTAAATTAAGGAATGTTACCAATTAAGAGAGAGAGAGGACTATGTCATCCTTATATCAACCACTTGTTTCAGGGTATATTTGAAGGAGGTGGTATTCAAGAACCTCTTTAGAACTTTGCTTGAAATGTTTGATTATGAATGGAATACCACAGTAAGAAAACAAAGAAATTCAATTCAGATCTAATGTTCACTGGCCAAGATTTAATTTCCAAAAAGACACAGAGGCTTCTCATTGAACAATGCCTGTGTTTAGCTCATCATACTCAGACAGTACTTGTGCCAGCACACTTAAGCCTTTCGAAGTTCCACTATTCATTACAACACACATCAACATTCTCCAATTCCTGCCAAGGTTCAGACAGAGCTCATTCAGTTTAAGCTGAATATTAGGTCCAATCAAAGGCGTTCAAGGAAAACATGAACAAGTGTTTTGTATGCAGAGCTCAGCTGTTGGCAGGGTGTGTTAATGTAGTAGTGTTCCCAGCTAATTCCTCTAATTTAGAAAGTGGCTTTTGAACTAAACTGAGTTACCTCTCTTGAATTTCAGTATGAACCAATATAAATGGGAAAATGTTTTTAATTACTGAATAAGAGAAAGGTTTTATTTTTTAAATTAACTTTCCATTTAGCATTTTCCGTGAAAAGGATAACATGTGCACAAGGGAAGTCAGATAATATCTGCCCCTTTTATTTAAAAGAAAACAACAGAATCCAAGAAATCATCTTGAGGATGTAAAACAAACTAATATATACATAGAGTAGATTAAAGCACCCAAAAACATTGCTCTAATACAAAAGAAGTTTTAAAAATGCATTAAAGATAATGTGAGTCAACTTTAGTGAAAATACATTCATCAATAATGTATATTCAGGAACATACACAAAGATGGTACAAGATTGCTGAATGAGCATCAGGAACTGGCAGAGGTAGCAACTGCAGACTAGCAGTTACTAGTAATAATAACTATTATTATTGGTAGTAGTATCATAAGTATTATAAGAGTGATTCTTTCGTAGTAATGCATGAACTGAGTTTTATACTTAAAACACAGAGATTCTACCACTTTGTTATGAATGAACATAGTGTATACTTCCCAAATTTAAAACACGCAGACCATTTTGGTACAGAATGAATTTTCTGAGAATTTGTAAGTAAATGATTAATTTAGGAGTTGAAATTAAATAAAAATCAACACTTAAATATTTAGCTCCTTGTTTCAGACCACTTTTTTGTCTCTAAAAAAAGAGCTCTATGTGGCTTGCAAGATTCTCTATTTCACCAGCGGAAGCTGGTTCAATAAACAGATATTATTTCATCCACAGTATGTTTCCATATTTTAACATATGTAGATTTTTTTATAATTGAATCTTAATTCTAAAAATGATTGGTTTGTATATCTTGTTTTTTGGATTATTACAATGACCCTGTTTTTACTTTCAAGACCAGGTGCAGGTGGGTAGAAGAACAGAAGACAGCTACGAATAGAGAAGTGAAAGGGATAGGAAGAGGAGCAAGAGAGCTATTGCGCTTTGGCAGCAGGGTGCTCTGTATTCTGCTGCAACATGGTGGCTGGTGTTCAGTGCTAGTATCCTGTATGTGGACCCCCCATCTTCTTAATTGCCAGTTCCCTGTCCCTCACCCCGCTGTGGCAGCTAGCACATGCCGTCAGACTCCTGCCTTTCCCTTGGGCCAGGTATTTCCATCAAATGTTTCTTATCTGCTTCCCGGCAGCAAGCTCAATGTCATTTTGTCACCACCACCCACTATCACCACCACTCCGCTTCCATGTACAGGTTTCAGGAAGGCAAAACCACAATTGCACTTCCAAGAGATAGTATGGGGCCAAATACCACTACGAAACACATCAGCCACCTACAGTATTTCCAGTGCAGCGATACAAGCCGCCCCACCTCTTGATGCCACCAACCCTGCCTTAAAGTAACGGATATTCACACACTCTGAATTCAAGTTTAATGTAGTTTTTAATCTAGAAATAAAAGTAATACCTCAGTTTTATAAACATACTTTTCTTTCTGTATTATTTACTATTTTTATTACTATTGCATGCAGGAGCCTGATTCATGGACCAGGATCCCATTGTGCCAAATGCTGTACAAATACAACTGTACAGCTCCCAACAGAAAGGGGTCTTTGCCTATGAGTAGGGCCCCTAACTGCTAGAATATAGCAAACATATAAGAAATGAAGTATAATACAAGAAACAAAATTGGACACAGACAGACAAGGAAATCCAAGAAAGCAACAAGACAATATTTGTCAGCACAAATTGGCAGGGATCTCATCACACCACCAACCTAATCATTTTTTATTCATAGGCACTACAGCAAAGAAAAGTTTTGAAGAGGGATTTGAAACTCGATGAGATAGATTTGAGGATATTTTTAAGAATACTTTGCTTTTTTGTGTTGGATTTTGGGATGTTCACCAGTAAGCATGAGGCTTACCGGTATGCGCAGTGATTAACCAGCCCTTGCCGGTGAATTCCAGCAGTGGCCAGGCACACCACTCTGTACCAGAGCAGCCCCAACCACGGCGCAACTGTGGGACCTCAGGCCCATGGCAGAACTGGCAGTGGAATCCCATTATTGCGCCCACAGTGGGGACAGGCGGCAACCTCTAAGTTAAATGTTTAACCAGTTAAGCACTAGTGTTTAAACAGTTAACCCCCTTTTTTTTTTTTACATCCCTAGTTGGATTTTATTAACAATAATGTGATAAGAATATAATTTTTCCAAAATAAAGGCATAAAAAATTATTTCAAGGAAACTGCTGTTTATTTAAAAAGAGATGTATCTGTTAATAGTCAATACTTCCAGTCAAAACGTACACAAACTAGGTGAACCACAGTGCTTAGTGTTGTAAATGCCATAAACAGTCTGGAAGCTGCTTTAAATGAAGCGAAGTACCTCTTTTGACAGAGCCCCGAGCCACACTTTGCCTGAAGGAACTGAGATTAATTGCAGCTTTTCAGAGCAACTTAAAAATGTGAGTGTGTCTCCTGAGTGGAAAATTTGTGGAGAAGAAAAAGATGGAAGAATGCCTAGAATAGTAAAACAGGAAAAAAGCTGTATTCCAGCGCAAATATTTGGGGAATTGTACTTCAATCTAGCTTTCTGATTATAAGAAATATAATTAATTGAGCACAATCTATCAAGACAATCTGCAAGACATAAATGAGAAGTAGCTATAGAAGAGAAAGGGCGTGATTGTACACACCCAGTAACCCTCAAACTTATTTTTGACTTTTGTCTTTTTCCACCACTAGACAATTTTTACATTGGCAAAGGGGCAAACAAGATAAAAAAAACCATCTTGAACTTACACTAAAAATATCTTGGCTGCTTACATATAACTGATATTAATTTCAGAATCCAGAATATCTAATCAGTACTATTAATATATAAGTGCTGAAAATAACCAATTATGCCAATTCATTCTCCAAATTGACAGAGCTACAATATCTGCAAAGGAAATAAAATCCTCCGATCTTGTTATCTCTTGTCCCTTCCCCACAGGTCCTACCAAACATTCAACTATTTAGAGCCCATTCTTTTTGAATACTACAATTCGAACACATTTGCTCCAAACCTATTTTGTATTCCACAGAGTGGCCTTGAGTGAACCTTTAAGCCTTGAAATTAAGTTTATGACAGAAATGTCTAAAATTGGTACTGTTTAATACAATAGGGATGGGCTGCATCTAGTTAAGATTTAGTTCTAATTGCACTTTAGCCTACCTTTTAGTTGCTCTGGCCTCACTCAAATTCATTTTGAACTAAAAGGTTTTTTTCCATTTCATAGCTGACAAGTGATTTAAAATTAAATGTTTTAAGCAATTTAGTTATGAAAAATATTTGCTCCATATCCAATCAGTATTTCTGCCCCCCTTATCAAGCTTAAAGACCAGTAACCCATTTCATCGAAACTAAATTACAAACAACCGAAGCTCTTTGGGGACTGACATAACTACCTCAATCTACTTTTCTGATTTGAAGGAAAATAATTGTGCACTAGTTTACATTTATAAAAGCACTAGACAAGTGTAAGTAAGGTCAATAGGAAAGTACAAAGGGGGGACCAATCCTGTTTGGAGAAGCTGGGTGCTACCTTACAATAAAGTGACTTCAAGAAAATATGCCTTATATCAGTGTTTCTCAAACTGTGCTCCGCGGAGCTCCAGGGCTCCGCAAGACATCTCCAGGGGTTCCGCGAGGTTGACAAACTGGAAACATCGATAGGTACAACATATACAATCAGTGGACCACTGGGGCTCCGCATAAATTTTTACGCATGTAAAAGGCTCCAGAGCCCAAAAAAGTTTGAGAACCACTGCCTTATATGTTCAAAATGTAACTGGATCATTCTCTCTTACTTATGGGGATTTTTCCCCATTTTCAGGATTAATTGGCTATCAAATAATTATATTTGGGGGAGACAGCCACATCAGTACTCACTATCATATATGAACTTTTAAATAAACAGCAAAGTTAATTGTTTTCTAGGGAGCAATATATTTGACATGGGTATTCTAGTCTTCCATTACATGGAAATTCAGTGTCAATTTGAGTAGCCCAAATAAGTAATCTAAACTGATAGAACTGAGTGTATTTTATATGTTTAATCAAAATATGAAGAGAAATAGATCATCCATTTTCTTTGTACATCTTGAAATAAAAATGTGTTTAATAATGTATATTCTAGATGCATTTGTATGGCCTATGATGCCTTTTGTGCATCTTAATCAATGCACTGACAGAAGATTCTATTATACTGATATGGCTTGTGCTCTGTCACCTGTTTTACAGTGTGTTTCAAGGCCAAAGTATCTTCTAAAACAAGCATCCAAATCAGAATCTGGAGATCAGGTTTTTTAAATTAAACTCTCACACTCTCCTCCCAGTACAGTCCACAATCTATTTTTAGTCTTGCTGGTTTGTGGAGTGAGAAACTAGGAGATCCAATATAACCATTTACAGAGCATAAGAATGGCTAGCCATAAGGCAGTCCAAAAACCAAACCAAAACAAAGGACCCTCTATTTGCAATGGGTGACAAGTCTTCCTCTAGAAAACATTAAATCATTTACTAAAGGAGAACATCCATTTGAATTAAGTTAATCTCTATTGCAGATTATCACATTACAATTATTCTTGAACAAAAGTGTTGGGGATAATATTGGCTTCACTAAAATGTGCAATTGGATGGTTATTACTACAAACTGCTACAAATTCAGGACAAGAAGAGCTATACAAAGATGTGGTTTATTGCTCACAGCACTTGGAGGCTGGGGAGAAGGGTGCAACAGCCTCAAACTGGTCTGGGACCATGAGACAATGGATAACAGATCTCCTTCAACACAAAAAAGGAAGATGCTTTTGGGAAATTAAAGACAAAATTTTTTCCTATTAAGGACTAAGACCCTCCCTGGCAAAGAAAAACTTCAGTGTCACACTGGGGAAATATGAAAGAAGCTGGGTGAATGTGTTCGAGAATGAATTTTCTAACGTTCATAGTTCTAATTTTTATTAACCAGCATGCTATGTGCCTAAGTTTAAATCATGCATAGCTATGCCTTTTATAGTGTATTTGTTGATATTTACGTCATTATGTTTATTAACTGCCACTTTCTCATTGGTTTTCCATCCAATGTCATATTTGGATTTACTTACACAGAAAGTGAAATAACTTAATTTGGGATTTCATTCACACTCTGTTATTTTCATACAAACCTGGGTGTGGATACTCCTAATTCAAAATAAGAGAGATCTCAACCAGATTTGTTCTAAAATAATAAAAGGTATGAATTAAAACCAGAGTTCATTATTTCATTGCCAGTGGTTGTGTAAACAAGTCCTCTGCCAGGTACTTTTAAAAGATGCTCATTGACCTCTGACTCTATGGGAGGCACAAGCAGAAATGACATAATGGGCTTAAAGTCTCCAAGGGTTTGTCTACAAGAGTTATTTCAGAATAACTGATGTCATTTCAAAATAACAAAATGTGTGTCTACACAGAAATAATAATTATTTTGAAATAATGTCCAGATGGAGGACTTCTTAGTCTGACTCCTGTAACCCTCATTTTACGAGGAGGAAGGGAAGTCGAAGGAAGAGTGTTCTTCCTTCGACTTTCTGCTGCGTAGACAGCACCAAAAGCCAAAATACGCTATTTTGACTTCAGCTACACAATTGACATAGCTGAAGTTGCGTATCTTAATTCAACTTTAGCCCTGCTGTGTAGATATACTCCAAGAAAAATCCCCACAAAAGCTACATGGAAACTAGTTATAATCACTGTGGCAGGAGGAGAGAGCTGACAAACAGGAAGGGTAAAAAACCAGGCTTACATATATTGATCTCAAATATTTAGCGAACAGAATTAAAAAACACAGTTCTTATTTGGATGACATTTTAATAGATCTTCTTTAAAGTCATCTTAGCCATTTTGGGCTACAGTTGCCTATTTTCTCATGGCAGCTACAGTGTTAATACCACAAATGCATGAAGAGACAATTCACTCTAGCATCCAGTCTCTCCTAACTGTGACAAGATGAAAACTTCCTTGCAACAGGTGGTAGCTTGACCTCTTTTTAACAAACCCAGCTGAGCAGCAAAAACTGCTTGACATTCTGCAATCACATTTCTTGCTGTTCCAGAATGACCTATTTTGCACTAAAATGAACCATGAATTCATACATATTAACAACTAACTACAGATACTACGGTTCAAAACAAGTAAAAGAGGGTTAAAATTCAACACTTAATCGAAGAACTCCTTAGCTGAAACTTGTTTGATGTGAAAATTTAAAAACACAATAAAGCTTAGACACCCTTGATTGATTCCATTTAAAAGCATCCAGTAAAAGTATTTTTAGAATAGCTTCAAAGTGTCTTATCACTGTCTTAAGTAATTAATACACTGGTGAAAGTGAAAAACTCAAAATTCACAACCTGTATACAACTGTATGACATTAATCTCCACTATGAACTACAGTTCCCATTTAACTAAATATTAATATTTTATATTAAATAAATTATAAGTATCTCTAAGCAGTTGTGCTAAGCAATGTGTTTTTTCAGATATAAAACCACTTCAGAGTAGTCTGCTTCTTAGTGATTTAATTTATTTCAAAATATATTTTATATGACAAATATTAATGTGCTAGATTATTTACAACTGGAGAAACTGACAGCAAATGTCCCGTGAGTGAGAACTGAGTATGCTTATTGGATTAGTCCCCACAGGTGAGTAAGGAGGAACACGTCTTTTCCCAGGATCCATGCATCAGTCTGGAGTTTAGGTATCTGGACACCTAATATGGGACTGCAGTGTGCTTATACAGAGGCACAAACTTATCTACTTAGGGAGTTTTTACTGCCAAATTTAGGCACTGACCAAGTTTGTATGCCAATGGGGTTTGTGGACAGCTGAACAAGGTCTGATTCTGGCAGTTAGAAAACTGAGTCCTTTTGTGAATCCTTTATACCCACCCAAACTTTGTGGATCTGAATTCTACTTTGGCCACAAAAACCCACTATAGCCGACAAAATTTACACCTGTTAATTTTGCTGGTTGGGGGCTGCTATGCTCAGAACACAATATTGGCAATGTGAAATCATTCTAGTTGCACAATGAACATACCAGGAAATCTTTGATACCTGATTTAGGCAGGAGTGTAGAATGTTTGGTGTTTTTTCATATTTACTCTACAATCAGAAATGTCTCTTTAGTTCAAGCTCAGCTGGTAAAAAAATGAAAAATAAGTCTGCTGTATTTTAACAGAATTCACCCTCCCGGCCACTTTTCTTTTATTTGTCCTCCAAATCCTCCTCTCTCTCAATTGTACTCCAAATCCTCCTCTCCGCCAACCTAAGAGTCATAATCAGCAAAAATTCAGCACAGTTTGGAAAGCTATTCATTCTGGCCAGACTCAGGGTCAAACTAATCAAAAGAATGGATGACTTGCTGCTAATGACCATAAAAGAAAAAAAAAACCTCTACATACATGTACATATTGAATTACACAGTTCTACAGGGAAAGAAAAGAGGCAGTCCTGCATGATGATGAAATCAGCATTAAATGGAACTCTGGTAACTGAACAGCCTAAAACTCAAAATATTGCTATGGATGTGCAGCCAAAAGATAGTTTGGGATTGGGTATAATTACCCCAAATTTGGATAAATTCTGGGTTGAATAGTTAGCATATGCCATTGTCTAATACATATTAGAATGATATATGGTAATCTTCTATGGATACAATTCATGTAAAACAAAGGCATACAAGTATTTGTGAGCTGTACAATGAAAATATATTTAGTATGGAAGAACTTTGGTTTCCTAATTATGTAATTAAATCTCTTAGAGTAAGATTTCAAATGGACAACTGCAGAAGTGCTAAAGTGAGATATAACAAAACGCATTTTTGTTTCCTCCTCATTTCAACATTCTACAATGAAAGAATATGCTGCTTTCATCAGCTATGATTGCCAGTTAATCCAGATACAAAACAAGTTCTTCCCCTTAGCTATACATGGCTTTTTTTCTACAGAATTTGTGTATGGAGTAGGAAAAGCAACCTTCTGTACAAAGTAATGCTAAATGTGAAGGCCACTATATTGACTTTGTACTGTAATAAATATTCAAGGATAAATGTAACAGAAGAGTTGGCGCTTCATGATGTAGTTACAAATTCATGATTTTTTGCCTATATCACAATTGCCTATTGATTCATTGTGCATAGTGACCTTTATAATTTGCTTATGTTCAAACGACATTTGATTTGTCAGTAATTAGTCAATCCCACTCATTATATTCCCCGTAAGTAACGGTCTTTGGTTTAAAATTATTATTATTATTGGATATCATATCTTAATTGAGATTTATTGCTATGGAAAGACAATTATAGACACATCACTAAATGATTGGTTGAATCAAAACAGGAAAGAAAATAATTGTATAGCCTATAACAAAAAAAGGTGATATATATTTTTAAAAACCCTAGAAACTTAGTACATATAGATGCACAATATTATGCACTTTATGTTACTCGTATGTAGATTTTGTTCCTTGGAATATACAAATTTAGAAAAGCACCTTATATGCATAATAATGTACATTGATGTATATTGATACTGAATATTGTGTGCAAGCACAAACACTGAGCCTTGTATCTGTTGCAAATTTATCTGGATTTATTGAGCCCAGATATGTATTACTGAAAGAGCACTGATTGCCAATCCTGTGGATACAGCTATTCACCATTAAACAGTTTACACATAGTAGAGAGGGCACAGAGCACTAGCTGGTAGTCAAGAGTTAACTGTTACATAATGCTGACTTTATTCCTTTAACATGCACAATTTCTCCTGCCTCTAACATGCACATTTTCACATCAAAAGCTATGAATGAGATACATCTGGCCCATTTAATTAGCCTCATTAACACAGGTCCTACCTGATGTAGTCGGTTTTACCCATGAAAGCTCATGATTCTATATATTTTTGTTAGTCTCTAAAGTGCAACAGGGCTACTTGTTGTTTTTATTCCTTTACTTATTCATTCCTTCCCCAACCATAAAATTAATTCTCTGGCTTTGTATAACATGATTTCTTTGGTTTTTTAGTATGTCTCTTCCTCATCTGTATCACTCTGTAGTTTCCTTTACACCATTCCCTGTCAGCCAAAATGGGACAAATTTTTAAAGAGATAAGATAAAAATGCATGCAAATGTCCATTTCTGCTCATGTCTCAGAGGTATTATTTGGACACACTTTTAGTATTGTGATCTTAAGTTCTCTTAGTCCAGTCTATCCCTTACTAACTTCTGTCACTCCTCCGCTGAGTTTTTTAAAATTCCTCTTTTCATGCTGTGCATATATTTTATTGAATATACATATTATTTTATATACAGAATTTGTGCTGTAGAGCCAGGCAATCCCATTTGTAGTAAAATCAATGAGCAATAAATTAGCAAAGAAATTAGCTACATACACATTGTACATCTAACTCACAAGGAAATGACAGCTTTGTAATAACCAAAAACTTATGTGAGTAGAAAAATAAAATCAACTGTGGGTCAAAAAACTGTGAACATTCAGCTGGGAATGATGCAAAGCCTGCACTATTATCCAGAGGACTGCATTTGCAGTAGGGGGAATATCATACAAAATATGCAATGAGATAGATTTGTCATAGACATGATTCTCTACATTCAAGTACATAAATCTGAATTAGGGTATGTCTACACTAGCCCCCTAGTTCGAAGTAGGGAGGCTAATGTAGGCATTCGAAGTTGCAATGAAGCCCGGGATTTAAATATCCCGGGCTTCATTTCATCTTCGAGCGCCGCCATTTTTAAATCCCCTTAGTCGAACTCCGTGCCCGCGGCTGCACACGCCGCGGAGTAGGTAGTTCAATTAGGATCTCTGGTCGAACTGCGTACACCTCGTTCCACGAGGAGTAACGTAGTCAATTAGAGATCCTAATTGAACTACCTACTCGTGCGCTGCAGCGGGCACGGAGTTCGACTAAGATTTAAAATGGCGGCGCTCGAAGATGCAAATGAAGCCCGGATATTTAAATCCCGGCTTCATTGCAACTTCGAATGCCTACATTAGCCTCCCTAGTTCGAACTAGGGGCCTAGTGTAGACATACCCTTAGGGATGTAAGTGAGTAAGCAACTAGTTGACTAACCAATAAGCCTAGGCTTAGCTGAGTCAACTAACCACATTCCCCTCCCCCCATTACTGCCTCTGTATCAGAGGCACCAAGGTGGGGGGGGGGGCGGGAAGCAGGAGCCAGTGCTAGGGGCAGCTGGCTTAAAAGCCCATTCCCCTTAGCACCATCTCTGTGGTTCCACCAACCCCCACCCTGCACTACTGTCTCTATTAGAGGCAGCAGCATGGGGGCCAGGCAGGGGAGACTGCCACGAAGCAGCCTCTGCCTGCAGTGGGCCCAGGCTCACCACAGGCAAAGGCTGCTCCAACAGCAGTCCCTGTCCATGGTGGGCCAGGTTGGCTGCGGACAGAGACTGCTCCAGCTGGGTAAGCAGCCTGGCTCAGTCCCAGCTTGCACCGGGTTTGGGACCTACTCATGCTGCCAGGCTTCCTTCCCTTATGGACTAATTAGTAGTCAATAAAAATGGTATTGACTACTTGATTAGCCAAGTAATCGTTTCTTAACATCCCTAATTTGAATGCCACATGCTGACCACTCTAGTGAATCTGGGTTCCATGAGAACATTGAAAATGTATATAATAAAGAAGTCATCATTACAATGTGTTACTGAACAATCTACAAAGTATACTTTGAGCCTAGGAGCAATCACCCCAAATCTTCTCTAAAACTGGTTGCACTCTATAGACACTGAAGGAGTGGGGAATAGCCAGGACTTCTTCTTAAGTGCTTTTGAAGGAAACATTGAGAAGGCAACATTGAAAAGGATGTGGCCCTGCCTGCAGGGATAAAATATCCAATTATTGATACTGAAATTACTATGAAACTGAGACAATGTGATGTGATTAACAAAGCAAGTAGGATAGTGTGCATGCTATGCACTTGTGTCTCTAAACCAGTGGTTTTCGAAGTAGGGTCGTGGGTCTACATGGAAGCAGTACCCCACACACCACTTCCCGCAGCTCTCCCATTGGCAAACTGCAGCCAACGGGAGCTGTGAGGCTCCATACCTGTGGACACTTGCACAAACAAAGCATCTCACGGCCAGCCAGTGGCTTAGCTGGGTGGGACCACGAACCAACTTTGAAAATCCCTGCTCTAAACTATGTTTCCAGAAACCCTCAGCATACTCACAATTGAACAAGCATTTACATAGATAATAAAAGTGCTATGCTTTCTCTCCTGACCCGCTTGACTCTTCCTTAACTAACCCTGATAGCTAATGGGGCTCATAGGTTAGAATGTATTTTGTTATAAAAGTTTTATTATTTGAGAGATGAGTGGTACATTTGCACTCTGCAACTACAAGCTGTGCAACAATACTTTCAGTACAGGTTGAACCTCTCTAGTCTGGCTGCCTCAGGACCTGAGCAGTGCTGAACCTTGCTGAGCCACAGGAGGTCAATACCAGGTCTGCATAAAGGGATTTGTGTGAGTGGCAACATACCATGTAAACATATATTGTTTGTGACTAGAACTGTGTGGCAGCTTTTGTATTAAATTGGTATGATTTTAATGTGAAAGCAGTGGAAGTATATGCACCAGTTCCAAGATATACCACACATTCAAAAATAATTTAGCATAGGTTCAGTTGGTTTGTACTATAAATTTATAAACCAAAGTACAGCAAACTTCTTCACTTTGTCCCCCCATGTTATTCTATGGCAATAAATGGACTCTACAGTTAGCACAGACCATGAATATACAAGTTGAACCTCTCTAGTCTGGCACTCTCAGGTCTGGCATGATTTTAGTTAGCCAGTTGTCCATTTATCATGGGTGTGGCCAAGTTTCCTGCAGTCTCAAAGTTTGTTTACAGACACTAGTCTTGGCCCTCAATGTTCTGTGCCTTATTTAGCTCTAATTTACCCCTAAATGTCTTCTAAGAGCCCAGTAAACAGCTGAAGTGTTGGTAATGCTGCTAGACAATACTGACCTCCCATGGTTTGGCAAATTCTCTGGTTCCACCGGTCAGGTCCCACAGGTATCACACTAGAGAGGTTCAACTTGTATTGAAAGATGTTTTAGGTTGTGTGTGTAAACTGTAATTTGTATCATTCACTCAGGAAAATAATTTTATCAGTCTCATTCTTCTAGTCTATGTAACTGGGCTAATTTATAGGAGTATAAAATTATAAATCTCTTCACGTGCATCAATTATGACTTATGTAACTCCCTCAACAACATTTAAAAGACAAAGAACTGAAAACAATATTCTGCTTGCTGACAGTACAAAAATCTAGCTAATATAGGTTTAGAACAACTTTGTTAGCTGTTAAAAATTGTAAATACCCTTTTCCCCACAGTCCTGGAACTGTTCAAGGAATTGTCCCAGCTCACTGGTTTTCAATCAGCGAGAAGTGGTTCTAATCTATTCTGTTCCATGCCATGTTTATTACAAACTGGCAAACCAAATGCAGCGTTAGCCCGTATCTCAGAAAAAAAGGATCAGAAATAAAACTGTGATTATTCCTGGATATTAGTCACTTCATAATAATTCATTCCTTCATCATCATTCTTTTATTCTTAAAGACCCCTCCCGATCTGATGCTTTTAGTGCTATGCAGCAGAGCAAGAACATTTAAACTACAATAAAAGGATTACAATAAAACTACTCATTAAAATGCAAAGAAAATTAAATGAATTTGAAACAGTCCATTACAGGAAATAAGGCTGAATAAAGGAGGAAAAAACTGCCAGATTACTGGAAGTGGGGGGGTGGGGGTGCGGCATAAACCCCAACCACTAGATACAACAGTTATACAAGATTACAAAGGAATCCATAAATTGATTCTTGTGTGAACTGATGAAGCTACTATAACCGTGGGGCATATGGCATTTAAGGAGGCCACAGAAAGGGCTAAAGAGAAGCATCCCATCTGAGAAGCAGCATCAAACTCAGAGGCACAGGATTCATGTCCCTATGACAATGGTCAGGGCTCGACAAATAATGCAATCTACTCGCCTGTGGCGAGTAGATTGCAACCCGGAAGAGCCGGGTTCGGGCGATCTGCGCGCATGCGCAGAACGATCTGCACATGCGCAGATCACCGGACAGCGCGGCTGGCGAGCGGGGCTCGCCACGGTTCAGCGAGTCCTGACAATGGTAAACAGTAGAAGTGTTGGTAATGCTGCTACATAATATTGACCTCCCTGAAACTGAAACTGCCAGGGCAATTATATTTTCCTGATGGCTGACCTCAGCTTAAGGAGATTTTTCTAAGCATAAGGGAAAAAAAGAATAGAAAAATCTTCAACTGGAGAAAAGAACTATTTTCCTTATACCAATTCAAGGCTAGCATAGTCACTATTTAGTAGTCAGGTTTCATCAGAGAGATCCATTTTTAACAGGCACCACTAACTATCAGGATAGGAAACCTTTCACTGAAAGCTATTTTTTATGACACATTGTCTGGAAGGTCTAGAAACTTTTTGTAATGGACTCTGGGACAGAGGGCCCATTGATGAAAGCACCACCACTAATCTAGAAACATGATAAGTCTGCATTTTATCCCCACAACAACTCAGAGACGCTGATTAATAGAACTGTGTTCTCTCAACTCTCTCGAGTGAAGTTGGAATGAAACAACACATTCCCTTGATAATTTCTCCAGTAGTACTTCCCAGGTGATCTGTTACAATGCCAAAAAAATTCAGTAAGGACTTACTATATATATGGACAAGAAGAATTAGGGATCTTAAATGTCTCCTGAGAAAATACATACCATCCTTGAGTTCTGGAATATTTCTAACAGCCTGATCCAAGCCCACTGAGGTCCCAAAAAATAATCTCGTTTACTTCAATAGGAGTTTGATCAGGCCCTTGGTAACTGGTCTAAAGATCCTTCACAAAGTAACCATCATAATGTAGAGGGGACCATGATCTAGAATTTTGCAGAATTCTTTCCTCCTGTACATGAATGTTGCTGTGGTGGTGCTTGCTGCTGTAAGATACATAAAACACAAATCTGGAGCCATATCATGGAGATTACAGGACATTACATTAGAGAGTCCTGACTTGTAGAGTAGGATTGAGGCCTTGTCTACACTAGCATATTCTGTCATCAAAAACTGCCCTGTGTTGACAAAACTGCTTTTGGTGACAAAAATGCAATGAAAGTCACATTTACACTACAATGCAACTTATGTTGGGAAAAACATCCAGTTTTGGCAACAAAAGACTTCTACCCGTGAAACACTTCTGTCTTTTCTCCTTCCTTTATTGTCCAAAAAGAGCCAGTGTGGACTCTGCTGTTTATTTTGTCAAGAGAACTGGCTTCCACCAATATCCCACAATGCCTGCCTTAATGGCTGTACTCAATGTTTTGTGATCTCTGCTGACCTGAAGACTTGTGCCCCTCTCCTTTCAAAGCTCCAGGAAGTATCTGACAGCTGAGTGAGCTGCTCCATTTGGGGAACAAAGAACAAATCATTGAAATGCTTCTATTCTGCCCTGCAGTAGAAACACAGAGGCAGGAAGACTGCTGCTGCAGGGGGACAGCTGGAGAGATTGCTGTGCTGCTTTGACATTCCTTAGCATGGAGAGCTCACAGAAGAATTCCAAGAAGCGAAGGGATCATCTCTGCCTTCCCACAACACTGCATTGTGGACAGGATGCTAGCAATATGGCTATAAAATGTCAACATGGGAGGCAGAAACACTGGTTTGATCGGTTCCACTTTTGTCAACTTTTGCATGTCGACGGCTTTGTCGACGGCACTTTTGTCACCAAACCTTCCCAGTGTAGACATACCCTAAGACACAGGCCTGTTAAAGGAAGACAGAAATTCTTCCAACCATGCCATAATGAATGTCAGTCACAAACTCATAAGATCTTTTAAGGGACCCACCAATTTTATTTCAAGGGTATTTTGAGGCTTATACCTCCTTCAAGACAGATACACTGGAATCCAGGAGACACAGGGTAAAGACCAGTACTCATGCAATTTAAGTGATGCCTCAGTCTACCATTCACCTCACAGTTATGAGCCAACAATTTGAAACTGGCCTATCTGGGATATAGAAACAAATTAAAGAGGAAAAATGCTTTCAGAAACATAACATAAATGAGTTATAAGAGCATTTCAGAGCTGGATTTTCCATGAGTATACATTAATTTTTCCAAACAAAAACCTAAATGACTCTCGTGGCACTTTCCTTGATAATAAGGGACTTAATGTCAGGTTCTTAGTCCAAATTGTCCTTTCCTCCTGCGCTTTGTGCCAGTTAACTGCTGCTTTCTAATATAGAGGTAACTACATGTCAGTGATGCTATATACATATCTGTGATGTTATAGAACTTTTAGCATAAGAACTAATATATAATGTCACTAGTCTATATCTAGTAACAATTGGGGAAGGGGGGATTCTATCAACGGTTTCATTTTCCTGTAAAATATCAAAATTCCTGCAATGTTTATTTAGAACCCTCATTTTATGAATTTTGTGGAAAACAACAACAATTATGACTTCATTTAAAACTCAGAAAGCTGTTAACCGCTGTGGACTTCTACAACAAGAATCAAGCACAAATAGATGTGCTCTACATTTAAATTCTATATCACCTTCAATGAATGACATTTTAGGAATGTTAAAAGTTTACCTGCCAAATTTGAAGGGAGGATCATGTGTTAATGATATTTCTTTTAATCTATAATCTCTTCATAAAAGGCTCATTACCTTCATCCTTAAAATGCAAAGTCCGGGCTAACTGAGTCACATTTCTTGAGTTTATTATCCACTACCTCACATCTATCATCAGAAAGCTCTCACAGCAAAGTTATGCTTATTTACTCACAAACAGCTTGCATATTTCTCTAGTTCATCATTTTTAACAGGAAATGCTTTCTATACCTAAAATCTGCAGAGTCATACTCTCATGGCCAGTTAGGTTAACTAGTCTATAGTTGAATGGTAATATATTGCTTCATAAGATCAATAATATTGTGATATAAATTAAAAGTGAAAGGGTTAATATCACATTGACTGCAGTTGCCATTTTTTTAAAACTTACCCTGTGGTAAGTAGTACTCCAAGATTAAAATATATATTTTAAAAAAATCTTCTGTTGGCTGTACCTAGCTCATAATATTTCATATGCATTAAGACTCTACAAAATACAGATGAAAATTATGTGAAGTTCTGTGGCACAATTTTAATTCTGGGCATTTTTAAAGTTTAATGAGATGTTGATCTCTCTTAACACTTGTTAAAGAAAGTTACTGGGAAACACTTTAGTATGCAGTGATGAGGTTAAGCATGTAAAACCACACATTCAGAAAATAACATTTTTAAAATTGTGTACGCTGTAAGACGCTAAAATAATCATGATTATTTTAACAAAAAAGCAACATCAAATAATACCAAACCATTTCATCTGAAAATTACAATCTCTTCAGAAGGCAATTTAAACAGTACACATTTCTAATGCAATATTTAAGAAAATATGATGAGTTGCTCTTGAGAGTTTTTCTGGATGGATTATATTATACAGTCTAAAACTCAAAACTAATTCTAAAACCCTGGGTTCTGGTACAGGGAAGGCTTTTTCTTCCTAATGCAAGCTATGAATCTTGCTAGGAGAAAAAACTACAATCATGAACTGGATTCTCATCCATTTAGGATTCAGTCACTCATTAGGACTTGCCAGCACAGACTTCTGCCTCCATTTGTTTTCAATGGTTCTCCTCACAGATGCAGGCATCTTTGCTAGAGGAAGCTGATGCTTTATGAATGCTTAACTGTAGCAGTACAACCAATCTGGTATTAGAAACTGCCTAACTCTTCTGACTCTGAATACGTGCAATATAAGGACCTAATGCCGCAACCACTCATGGCTAAGCACAGTGTTTGTAGGTTTAGATCCTGAAATAACCCTGGAAAGAAACAGCTAAACGATTGGCCACAAAGGCTGACATCCTTTGGCTTGACCTTCACATTACCAGACTGTAACAATTACAAATGCAATCAGACTATCCGATTGCCATTTAGACATGATGTTATTGGAAACACATTTAGTAGTACCTGTTACTTGTTCCAACAGAAACAAAACATTGAATTAACTCATTTTTTCCTTAAATTTCTTCCCCTCTCTAATCGTCTGAGATTTTAAAATATATATATACACACACACACACACACACACACACACACACACACAGTATTACAGTATAATAGGAAAAAGAGTACCTTCATTTGTTTATCATAATTCAAAGCATATGCAAAAGAATTCCAGGGCAGAGGCTCAAGAGTGGTTTTTAACTGTGTTAATTTATTATTATGATTATGAATATTAATATTTATTAAAATTGAAGTTAGCCTTTGGTTGCAGATCCCTACTTTTCAATAACCCCTTTATTCTACACTTTATTTTCCTCTTTCAAATGCCTTGCTATCTTTGCCCCTTAAAATTACACACTAAGTCTAGAAATTACTTTGCCTGGAAAAGCAAAGCATCTGCCACTTCCAAAACTAAATATAATACTATCTCCAGACAAAAACATTAGGGTTCTGAACTCAGGTAACAGTGAATAAAACAGTCTCTGATTTCTTCCCACCTTCACTCTGGAAGTAAGAATCCAAAAATTATGTTCTAGGAATATAAAGAAATATCATACAGGTACAACTTTATTTTCCTTTCTATTTGAAGTGATAATTTAAATGTAACATTAGTTTAACACCACAGACACACAAAGAATATTTTATTATTTCATCTCATGCTTCCTTAATGAGCACTACAAGCTAGAAATTGATGCTCTTT
Source organism: Rafetus swinhoei (assembly GCA_019425775.1). Lineage (NCBI taxonomy): Eukaryota > Metazoa > Chordata > Testudines > Trionychidae > Rafetus > Rafetus swinhoei. Next base: position 67,838,667 of record CM033427.1, read on the forward strand.
GTTTTAAGGATTGAATTAACCATCACTATAATCTGTTATAAAATTACAAACCTATGAACTCTGATGACCTAAAATTCTGATTGGGTATAGCTGCTGTCATGATTATAATATTTATGCTCAGTCTTACTGTTACAAAACCAGCATAGATGGTTTATCATAGACATAGACTAAAACAACTTTCAATTAGTTCAATTTCCTATAAGCTGGTCCCAGAGAGAAAAATAAAATCTCTTAAGTGAATATATAAGTTTCATTGACTTGGCGTCTTGCCTGGCTCTACTACATTGAATACACTGAAGATCAAATATTTTGATTCAACAATAGTTTTTAATGTGTGACCAATTTAGTCCTTGATGTACCAATAGCAAAATTCCTTGAAAATTCCTTTCAAATAGAAATGTCATGACTTTATTTGAAAATCATGCCAAATTTTTTGCATCATAAGCAGTTAAATCGATTTATTGAATATTAGCTATTGCTGACAGTTTCCAACACTTTAATTTTGCTTACAAAAAAGGACAAACAGTAAATACATAGGATCTAAACTACAGCATTGTTAAATGTATTAAAGATATGTATAATTAATAAATAACTGATCATTTTGAATCATCCCTGCTCCCACTTGTTTATGAGGTAGTTTTTTAAGTATGCAGACAAAAATCCCAGTTGTCTTAACTAACCCATGGAAATATATTACTTCTGGCTTCTGCAAAGACACTAGGCAATCTCATTTACAGGAAATACATATTATTGTAGCTCATCATAGGAAAAGAGTATACAAAAAGGCTCTCTTGACTAAATAAAAAACAACACGCTCCGCTCCGCCGCCCCACACCACCACCACAGCCCCTAAATAAAGAGCAAACCAAACTCATCCAAACTCATCCAAAGCACTCTTTCAAACTTCAGAACAGATAGCAAAGAGTTATAAAAGGGTCTCATGGAACTGGGTGACAGGGAAACAAAATGGCAGATGAAATTCAGTGTTGATAAATGCAAAATAATGTATTCTGGAACACATAATTACAACCATACATACAAAATGATAGGGTTTAAATTAGCTGTTAGCACTCAAGAAAGATATTTTGGACTCACCGTGAAATGTTCTCTTAAAACACCTATTCAATGCACAGCGACAGTCAAAAACAATAGCAGAATGCTAGGAACCATTAAGAAAAGACAGAAAAATATCATAATGCCACTATTTACATCCACTGTACATTCAGACTTTGAATACTGTGTGCAGTTCTGGTTACCTCATCTCAAAAAAGACGTATTAGAAATGGGAAAGGTCCAGAGAAGGACAACAAAAATGATTAATGGTATGGAACAGCTTCCACAGGAGGAGAAATAAAAAGTGTGGGACTGTTCACTATGGAAAAGACATGACTAAGGGGAGAAAAGATACAGGTCTATAAAATCATGTCTGCAGTTGAGAAACTGAACAAGGAAGTGATAACCCTTGTGATGAGGTGTCTGCCCCACAATGGCCCTTTAAGTCTAAAACTCAGCCCTGGGAGAGGGCTAAGAGCAAAGCCCACAGCTGAGGTTGATATTAGGGATGTTAAATATTGATTAATTGAATAGTCATTTAACTTCATGAATTCTTATCGATTATTCAACTACTCTATAGTCTCCGGGGATGGGGCCAGAAGCCAGTGCGCTCTGGCCCCAATCCTGAGGAGCCCCTGCCACTCCACACTGCTGCCTCTGTATAAGAGGCAGCAGCATGAGGTGCCAGGCGGGACCTGGTCCACAAGGGGAGCCAGTTTAAAAACCAGCTCCCCTCACAGACTACATTCCTGTCACCCCGCGCTGATGCTTCCGATACAGAGGCATCAGCACAGGGTGTTAGCAGCCCCTGTACAGAGGGAAAGGCTCAGCTCCCAGACCTGGCACGAGCTGGAACTGAACTGGGCTGCCTGCCCGTCTGGCTCCTAATATACTTTAAATGCAGAACCACAGTGGGGGTAGGTCCCAGACCAGGACGAGCCAGGACTGAACTGGGCTGCTAGACAGCTTGCTAAAAAATTTACTGGCGGAGTAGTGGGCGGGGAAGAGGGAAGGGAGGGGTAAGACGTGTAGTCTATAGCATTAACCTATAAGCTTTTGCTTATCAGTTAATCGACTACACTATTACATCCCTAGTTGATATTGCCAGTTAGGGCCCAGCTGTGGGCTGTATAAATAAGGGCTCCAGGAAGGAGGAAGGGAGACAGACTCTCTTGCTCTGGCTGGGAAGCAGGAAGGACCTAGCTGCTAGGGAAGCTAGAGGCTTCCTGATTTAGAACAGGGCTGGGGGAAGTCAGGCAGAGCTGGGGAAGCTCTGGCCAGGCAAGTGCCCAGGCCACAGGGCCTGAAGCAAGGCCTCAGGGTGCCAGTGAGGCAGCCAGGATAGGCAAAAGCAGCAGGTCAACAATCCATTGCCAGTGATGAGTGGCCATTACAGACTGCAGTTTGCTCCTGTGGTAGGGGCTAGATGAAGGCTGGCAGCAGGTCACTGAGGCAAGCTGGACATAGGGGGGTTGGGAGTCACCAGAGGAGGACAACTTCAGAGTGTGGGGGCACTGCAGTAGGGCAATACCCAGGTAGTAGGGCACCATGGTCTGGGAGAAACATGGGCCTTGACATATAGCAGTGGAGAATAACAAGTAACAGCAGGTGAGAACCCAGCCAGAAGGGGGTGCTCCAGCATCAAAATGCTAAATCCCTGAGTGACCAGCAGGAGGCGACCTTGGTGGGGAGGCCTGCCGCGTTACAACCCTTCACATAACACAAAAACACCAGTGCTCACCCAATGAAATTAAGAGGCAGCAGGTTTAAATCAAACAAAAGGAAATACTTCTTCAGACAACCTATGGTCAACCTCTAGAACCTGCCAGATGTTGCAAAGGCCAAAAATATAAGTGGTTTCAAAACAGCTCCAACAAACCAGCTAAAGATGGCCAGGGATGCAACCCCACGCTGTGGGTGTGACTAAACCTCTGACTGCTAAAAGCGGGGATTTGAAGACAGGAGGTGATTACTTGATAACTTGCCCTGTTCTAGGTGGATCCAGAAAGGTTGTTTTTCTGTTCAAATGCAACAAGCACAGAAAACTGACCCACTGTTGAAAACAAAAACTTTAGTGAAAGTTTCACATGCATTTTGATAATCTGTATGTGACGATTTCAAGAGAAGGATAGTACTATAAGTCATCTGGGGAAAGACAAAAAGCCTCTATGTGACTCTGCTTTTTGAGTTATCTAGAAAAAAAACCTGTTTTGGTCCCTTCAATATTTCCTGAAAGTAACAGAGAAGAAAGATTAATGGATCAAAGCCATTTAATCCACACCCCACCACAAGAGACCCAACATTTTAAACCTTTTCTCTGACAGTTTTATGAATGTTTTCAAACTCCTAACTCTAGCAAAACTAAAAAGAGAGAAAAATGTTTGATTGGCCAAATAAAGACTAAGCATTAAAAATACAAATGGGCTATAAATAAAATGCAGAATTTAAAATATATTTCCCCATAGTGTAAATCAAAATTAATCATGCATTCATGTTATATTAACTTTAATTAGATCTGAGCTACTTTAAAAGCAAACAACATTAACAATGTGAAAATCAGGTGTGCCCATAGTGGATTTGCTTTGTATAGTTCACATTTTTCATACCTTGGATATAAAACAGCACTGTCATCATATGTTCCAAATTTATATCAGGACAATTATGACAATTTATTTTCTTTAAAAAAGCTGTTTAATAATTGTATATAAGAAAACAAAATAGACTGCCATGCGCATCTGAATATATAAGGTCATTTCAGTTACATTGCTCACCTTCATATAATGAAATATAATCTAACAAGCATTTAAACTAGAGATGTTAAAATGCATTTAATTAAGTAATTGTGTAACTGCTGAAAATTTCAGTGTTACACATGGGGACAGACAGCTTCTCAGAGCTGGTGCACATGGAGAGCTGACTTATAAACCAGCTTCCCACACGTACTGGCTGCGCCTCCTGCCCCATGCTGCTGCCTCTCTATCAGTTACATGCAAGCTCCTGCTCCATACAGCGAGCTATCTTAAAAGGCATCTCCCCACACACACCAGCTCCTGGGGAGCCACCTGCCCCTCCCTCCGGGCTGTTCCTTCTGATATAGAAGCAGCAGCACAGGAAGGGGGCTCCCCAGGAACCAGTGCGTCCGGGGAGGGGAGCATCTTTTAAGCTGGCTCCCAACCATGAACATTAACCAATGAGCCCAGCCTGACTGGTTAACCATGAACACAGTTACACTTTGTCATCCCTAATTTAAATTGAGACCAAAAAGATAACTAACCAGGATTCAGACAATCTGACATCGGTATTGTCACAGGGAAGGGAGTAAATAAAATCTGAGGTATTAGGAGTGCAACCAACAGAAGACTCAAGAACCTTTTCACAATAATGGATGACAAAAAAATAACCCTGTTTAACATTAGTAGCTGTTTAACATAGTTGAGGATAAGGTTTGGGCTCTTGCACAAGGATGGAAATAACCAAATTTAAAAGCAAAACAAAACTTCATACTTTAGCTTTTGTGGAGTACTTGTGGAAGTAAAAACAATGTTTAAAAACAACAAGCAGTCCTCTGGTACCTTACAGACTAACAAATATAGGAGCTTTCGTGGGCAAAATCCACTTGTTTATTTTTAAACTTGATAGATGGCTTGGTCCTATCCCAACAGAGAACACCAAAATTGAGAACTGAAACTTAATACTGCTCTACAGACCTGCTACAAGTGGGCAATTTCACATTGTCATAACTCACAGTCTGAATACACATAAGCTGTGTGTGCCTGTTAGGAAGTCTCTGTGTTTATTACACCTTTAAACTCCAGGTTAAAAAAAACCAACTGTCTGGTGTGTACAAAAAGACTTAACTTAGTTAATGTATTGAAAATTGAAATAGCTTTTCATTGTTAATGCTGAAAGCAAAGTTATTTGAAGCAACAAAGATTTTATTCCCCTAAAACAGAAAATTTAGGGAAAAACAATTTTAATCTCTGATGCTACATTTACATGCATGTTTAACTGCAAACATATGACAAGTTCTACTGAAAAGACATGGAACTAAAGCTGTGTACCTGCTTAAGTATTTGTAGGGCCTTTCACTATTTTGGTTTTTGCCTATAACAGCTTAATAAAGTTCAAATAAGACATCCTACCAACAGTGGCATTTAAAAAAACACTGCATCTATAATTCATTACAAATTTTCAAATTAGTTTTACAAAGCCTCAACTTGATTTAAACCAATGACCTTTTAAAATCAAATAATTTAAATAGTTATGATAAACCAGGTAGGAGCACTTCTTGAGATAGCCTCTGCAAGTCAATTAAGAGGCTGGAAGATCGCTATCAAATCCTTGAAATGATCTAGAATTCTACAGAAAGGCAGTTCAGCATCTGTGGAGTGCATTTACAGTACTTTGCTGGTGGAGGGGAAGGAGGGGGAGAGAGAGAGAGAGAGAGAGAGCAATCAAGCCATTATCCATACAGCAAATAGTCAGACAGCTGCTTCTGCACTACCTGAAGCGTCAATATCTTCACATTCATTCCTCAATATTACAAATGCATGAATCATTATGGCCAGATGCGTTTATCTCAGTATATTGACTGAGACCACATAAAGACAGTAATATGAGTTATAGTTGTGTAAGTATTAAAAATAATGTTTCTAGGTACATTTAATAACTGTCTTCTTCAAATGTGTCTTGCTACTGATGACTGGCAGCCCAAGAAGAGCGAAAATTATAGGAGAGAATAATCAGTTTTGCAAGCATATCAATAAAGCCTGGAATCCCTACCAATGAAATCTAAGCAGACAACTTGAGTCTGTCACATAATCACTGTGCCACTCTTAAGATGAATGAAACAAGATATCACCAGTTACAAGGTTTCCAACGTCAAGGCCTTCTGTCAATCTGCAAAGCAGGAAACAGTAACACATGGGGAAACAGGTGATCCAAGAAAACAAAAACTGACACAGCAGAGTAGCCAAATATCAATAATTGTTTGAATTTGTGAGAACTAGAGGTGGCAGTTTGAAGTCAGGAAAATAGTCAGATTTGGAGAATGAGAGACCATGTTAGACAAATCTGGAATTCTAAATATGAAAACTATGAGTGTGAACAGAAGAGGGATGAGAAATTATTGGAAATATGCTTGTTGCCAGGTTTAGGTTAGAATTATTAAAGATCACCATTAAGCTGAAACCTCTTAAGCTGAAAACTGCAAACAACTGTAGGCCCAAGGTCTGGAAAGAAGTGATTACTGGAATTGTAAATGACATTATTCAAGACTTAAGGGGCAGCTTTAGGCATCAGGGCCAGCAGAGAGGAAACATGCTGCTGGCAGTAGAATATCCAGCAGCTTATCCAAGAGTAGGGGGAAGAGAGAATTCAGAGCCAGCGAAAGAATATGAGAGTGACAAGCAAGACATCACAGACCTAAAGCTGACCAACAAGGAGCAAAGAACTGCAGAAAAAGTCAGCCTCAGCTCATGTTGCGGCAGTCTGAGTTATAGGTACCATGCACTTACCTCTGTAAGTTAAAGTTCAAGCATGTTATGCAACTGCACTACATACAGTGGCATGGAATCCTCTCTGAAGCTTTAGTTTGCAGAGAAATGATAATTGAGTGGCTACTCTGAAGTACAGTGTAAGAATATTTTTCCTGCTGTCATGGCACTAGGCTAGATGATACAGTGAATTAAGTATGTGCCTACACTCCGGTTTTGTCTACACTTCTAAAATTAAAGCTCTGCTGCAGCAGTGCTTTAAAATCAAAGTGTGGCCATGGCAATGAACACTGGGAGAAAGCTCTCAGCACTCTATGTAAACCACCTCCATGAGGGGAGTAGCTAAAAGTACTAAAAGCATGCCTGCCACTGCTGGGAGACCATTTACACAGGCACGTTACAGCAATGTAACTAGCTGTGCTCGGAAGAGTGGGGAGGATGTTTTTTTCACACACCTAAGCCAGAAAGTTATAGCACAGTAAAGTGGCAGTGTAGATTTAGTCTGTCTGTCTGTCTGTCTCACTCTCATATCTATGAATGAGAGAAATTCTACAAGGCAGAGGAACTATTGTGGACTAACTATGATTCACACTATATTTATTGTCATAATGATAGCAAAATACAAGCTTTCTGGCCAGGGAAGTGATCCTGAGCTCCGCCAGCATTACTCTGGACTGCTCATGTAGGTAAACTGCAATATACGAAGGAACCTAAGCAGATTGGCAATACTCTATTTTGCCTTTTCCTTTGTGAGGTAGATACACCTCTGTATGGAAGAATTCTGGGTATGTGTAAAACCAGCACAGAAAGCACAATGGGCAAAATGGGGTTGTATGAAAAATGCTGAGCTGATTCCCTAGCTGGTAGAATGCTCCTTAGGGGCTCTCTCTAGTTGGCACACATTAGAAAATTATTTACTTTAATCTCACTCTGCTTTGCTCTGATGCATATCTTTTCCACCTGCTGCTATTTACTTGGCTTACAAATTATTGATGTCCACAATTCACTATTTAACACACTATAAAATATAAATAAAAAAATTCCAACACCCTCTTCAAAAATGTTTCTGTCAATGAAATAGGAAGGTGAAGGTAAGATGGTAAAATGTGTCAAAGCAGAACAATTATTAACCCCTTAGGATATTCTTTTGTAGACAGAAAGTGAATCATGTGGCTCTCATAGCATCAGTAAACGCACCTCTCTCTTGCTTGTATATTACATCTCAACACTAAGCTTAGATTCCTCCACTATCCCTCAAATCTCCTGCCTTACCTTCCCTCACTCCCATTGCTAACTTGTCCCTTTTTAAGAGTTTGCTATGTAAGAAAATTTATTTTCAAGCACGGAAGCTTGGAACCATCAAACTCTGTACTGCAACCTTTTAAAGGGAATGCAGCAGGGTAGCAGCAGTTACACCACAGAAGAAGGAAGAATGTAAACTCTGTGAAACGAGTCCATGACCACCAGGGTATTCACCAGCCAGGGTTGACCAAAATACCATTTGTACTGGCACTGGACGTAGCCATGTACGTCAGCATATATGGGAATTCTAGCAACTTGTCAATTTCATATGATTTCTGGATTGTCCCATGGATTACCCTGCTTGCTGCATCAAGGGAATAGATTGCCTAAACTGCCTTTGGCTGTTTTAAAGAGGACAGGCATATAACAGAGCATCATTTCATTGATCAGAGCTCCCCCTGCTGCCCACCATTAAGATGACTCAATGCACTGCTGGATGATTTTCTCCTTGGCAATATCCAATCCAACAGGGATAGCTGCTCAGTAGCAGATGGGTCCAGGGACTGGAGATAAGACTGGAGCATGTGGTTGGCAGCAGTGTCCTTTTGTGACTTTACACTTTGAAACAATAAATGAAAAACATATGTTTCTATGGACCAATGCAGAGTTTCTTTCTGGACCTTTACAGTTCCTCCAGGTATCTGTCAGGGATTGATGAAAATGCTATTTTAGATGTCTCAGTAGCCAGTATTACATATGACTGCCTGACTGCATACTTGTATTTACACATACCATTACACATTTTTGTGCAGACTTCCCTCCCCGACAATTTCATCCCACATGACTAAAATAGAGCAACTCAAGAATGCAACCAATAACTGCAGCAACTGAGCTGACCAGATATTCTGATCTTTAGTATTTTACTCTTTTCACATTCATTTTCAGATATTTTTTCAGCTTCCTTTTACAGGCAACCTCCTCATCCAATGTAACTGCTATTTATGCTATTTATCAAACTTATTATTTGATTTGCTCATCATTAGGTATGTCCCGAAGAAGTTTATAGGTTAAGAAAAACTGACCTACACTGAGAAAATGTTCTGTGATTCATATCATAGAATTAATTGTAAGACTGGGAATGGATGCTGAGAGGTCACAATCCCTATAAATATTAACATCTTCTCACAATGATAAGATAGCAGCAAGAGGAATCAGAATTTTAATTACCCTAAATATTTGTATTTATTGGTATACATCTTCAAAACTACTTCTCTCATACACGTCTTATCACTTTTGCACTGGTACTTGAGAAACTGTGAGGCTGCACTCTAACTGTAATTACTTTGCATCCAATGTTTTGCTTCCCCTGTAATCTTTTTGCAAACAGTAATTTTTCAAAGACTGTTTTGGGAATTTTTTTCCCACTTTACTCCCAGCAGCAGGTGATTCTTAAAAGGTGTTTAATGAGCTAAATCTGTACTCGTACCCAGAATGATAAGGTAAAACTGTAAATAATTTGTGTCTGAAACTTCCAGATGCTCCTTATTATTTTTTTTAAGTCTACTCAAAGCAACAACATTCTGGCACTCAAGAGACAATCTGAGTCCTCAAAACAGTGGGCCATTATAAATAAACACCAATTTGTTACAATATGTTAACTGCTTTGGTCTCGATAGTCTACATAAATAACACTAATTGCAACCTTTTTAAAATTAATTGCATGTTCAAAATCTAAAAGACTATGAAGAAAAACATTTAAATGAATGGCCTTTTACACTCAAGAATTAAAGAGAGGATCTTCATACCAACAAGCTCTAATAAGAAGTAAGACAAAATGAAAATGTATGGAGGCAGCTTATAGAAATACTCAGAATTCTAGCCACTTTCTATTTTAATATTGATACTTTTGACTTTTTCTGAAAGGATCAAGAACATGTAAATCTAGAGGTGGGAATGTCAATTTTAGACTGTTGAAGGCCTGTTTATTTTTACATCAAATATGTCAGAAAGGAAGGATAGACGTAATGGTCAATTTAATTAATATTTAAAGGATAACTCAGATAAGGAGAACAAAAATATTGTCTATCTATTGTCCACTGACAAGAGATTGCAACATGTGGATGGGGTTCCATATAGCTTTTTTCAGTGCTTTACTTGCAACTGTGTAAATTTTAAACTCTTCTTGTCTATCAGGCTTGCAGTATGCAGTGGTAGATTTCATTAATCACTTTTGTAATTAAAACAAATCTGAACAGTTAAGATAGCACTGATGTGGAAGCTGTTCTTAGAAGATCAGAATGGGTCAGCAGGTATAAAATATACTTTTGAACTTCACTGTCTTTCAAAGGACCTGAAAATTTCCCATATTTACATTATCTTGCAGTGTAGATGCCCATTTGTTTAGGAAAACAAACAAAACTGATCAGATACAGTATACAAAGATTACCAATAATCACAATGAAAAACATCAGAAGCAATGTTTTTGATACTATCAGAGTTCGTGCTCAAGAAAGGTTAATAGTCTGTCAGCTTCTCAGCTACAATTGTTATAAAAATTACTCCTGGATGAAACGCAGCAGAATCAACTTTCTCATGTGTCAGGGTCTGCTTGACACACTGACTCTGCTCCAGGCTTCACTCCCTCTTCACCCCTTCTCCTAAGACCCCACCCTGACTCTTGCTGCTCCCATCCTGTCTTCACTCCACCCATGGTGCCTCCTCCTGCCTCATTCTGTCCCCACGCTGAGCACACCCCACCTTCGCTCCTCCCTCTCTCCACCAGTGACTCCTGCATGCCACAGAACAGCTGATATGTGGGCAGGAGGTACAGGGAGTGAGGGGGAGGAGTTGACTGGCAGTGATGCCAGCAGGTAGGAGGTGCTGGGACGGAGGGGAGAAGCTGACTACCAGTGGGTGCTGAGCACCCACTTATTTTTTATAGGGGGTTCTCCAGCCATGGAGAACCCATGGAGTTGGCACCTAGGATGACCATCTAGTTTCTTTATTCATTATAGTGATGAAGGAAAAGGAAAAAAAAAAGCTTTTCTGCTTTGAATTCGCTTTTTCATGTCTGATTAATTAAAGTATAGCTTTAAGACAATACATTGAATTTTGCTAACAATTTGGTCATAACATTCTAGTATCAATTTAGTATTTTAAAATATTATTAGCAAATAATTAGGGGGCTGTGTCCTGTGCTCACTACACTTGCCAACCGCTCCCACATTGTCCACGAGCCTGTTAATCTTGCACAGATTATACAGAGAAGTGAACAAATGAAGCAGTATAGAAAAAAAACTGTTAATTGGGCTATTGCTCACATACTACATGTTAGAGGTGGATCTACATATAGATCTGTTTCGCAGTTGGTCCTGGTTGAAGTGCAAGTTAAGCAAGACGCTGAGACTCCACGTTCAAGTAGGCTGATGACATCATTCTGTTGCAAGGCAGGAAATTTTTTTTTATATATATAGAGAGAGAGATATAAAAGCCCATTTTGAATAGCAAGTATTCCTTCCCTCGCTGACCACTGGCATTGTCCCTAGACAAAGTGACGCTAGTATAGTTCCGTCCTATGCTGCCCTATGTATATTAGAGTTTTAAACATATGTTTAAATCTTATTGAAATTAATAGGATTTAAACACATGCACAACATTGATGGATTTACTCACAAATTTAAGGTTAAACACACACTTAAATCCTTTAGTGAACTGGGGGCTAATCCAGACAGAGCAGAGGAAGTGAAGAAAGGAAACAGTGTATCATTCACTACTTTGGAAAAAGGTACTCCTCTTGCACCACTGCTAGGAAAATAAAGGAACATGCTCTGTTATTTTTACTTAATTCTAGTTTTTTTTATAGTTTTTATTAATGTATTATAGCAATGCCTTGAGTCCCCATCCAACTATGCTAGGCACTGTACAAAAAACAACAAAAAGTAAGTTACTACTCGAAAGAGCTTAAATTCTAAGTGTAAGAGAGGCCAAAATTGGGTACCACAAAAAGATGGAGAGAGTACAAGATAACACTGAGATTATTATAAGTGTAATAGATAGTCATCACAACAACCCCTACCCACTAGATAGTGATTTGTAGGTGAAGTTACTTATAAGGAGAAAGTGAAAGAAAAGCAGTGCAGCAGAGATTTTTACAGGGAGCTCTTCCTAGGGGACAACAAAGAAAAACGTTTGTTGGGCAAACCTCATATTTATATTCGCCATTTTAAGATACCTACCATTCAAACAAAAATTTTACTGAAATTGAGAAAAATCACACCCAAGGTCCTGCCTTCATCAGCATTCTTGGTTATCCCATGTCAATCACGTTGGCTTAGTAAACCTAATGCCTTTTTGAGGATCATAAATCAAAATTACTGACCTGTACTTACCAACCTCCCAGATGCTATCCTAAAAAACCACCCCAAAACAAAATGCCCTCACATCTGTCCCTTTTCGCCACTCAAACTGGTATTACTTTCATCTTAGCTCAGTAACTGAGTAACCTCCCTATACTCGGTGACCTATATAAAAAATCCCATTCGTTTATCTAGCCTCTTATTTAATTTCCTAACAATTCTGAGACAGGTCCCCTCAGTCCTGGTGATTTGCCAGCATCATAACTTTTTTCACTGAACAACATATGCTATTTTTCTTAAATCTGGAAGAGATCTTGACTCATAAGCCGCGATACAAGTGTTTATTCCTCATCAGTTTGATATTGACTGTCTCCCTGCTGCCCTGGCACAAGGAATTTGAACTCCTCCATTTTTCTCCCAAACTATTTTTTTTCATGATAAAAAGTCAGATTTGAACAAGTTTAACAAAAGATGTGAAATGAGAAAAAAGATTAACTAAGCCATGGTTTGCATAAAAGTTGATATAGAACCAACTAAAGCACACCCAACAAAAACAGCAGACTCTCACATTTAAGTTATTACAACCATAAGATAGTAGAAACCTTTCAAGGAAACTCTTTAATAAAACATGACAAGCTTATGCCACTTTTGCTGGTTCAACTTGTAATCCCCTAAAAACTCTTTAGGTTAATTATATCTAGCTACTGGTTACTTTTTGCTTTTTATGAAACATTGCAGAAGCATTAACCAATATGTAAAGAAAAAAATCATGGTCAATTTAATGAACCATTAACATCCTTTAGGTTTTTTCAATAATTATATAGATATACTGTGAACCAGAATTCATGAGGCTAATCACTGCCTAAAGCATACATTTTATATGAGATTTATTTTAAAGGTTACTATAAGTCATATTTTCTTTGAGTAACATTTGCAATACAGCTATCACATCTGTAGTCTTTCGGTAGATGGCAGAATTCAAACCTGCAAAGGGAGACCACAATGGATTTCTAGTCCATTGCCTTAACCACTCCGCCACAACTACTTAGTATCTTGGGGGGGGGGGGGGGAGAGAGAGAGAAGAGCAGGAGCTGGTGCTGGGGGAGATGGCTTAAAAGCCAGTTAACTCCCTCCCTCCCAACATCATCGCCTTAGCGGGGCAAGGGAGGCAGAGGCATAGCAAGGACTGGGCATGAGGCAGGACACCTGATGCCTGGTTTGCACCCACACCCCCCCTTCCCCCACTGCACTTGTGCTTTTTAAAGATATTAAGAGCCACCAACACACTTCCTCCGACTTCCCTTACCTCATTCCTGGTACAATGAGGAGGAATAAGGAGGATCCTGAATCCTCATACAGGAGTCCGAGTAAGAAGTCCTCCAGCTTGACATTATGTTGAAATAACTGTTTGTAGTGTAGATGCAGACTATGTTATTTTGAAATAACATCAGTTATCATATATATAGTAGCCCAATGTCTGAGACTCTGTAACGCTGAAATGCTGGCTGTTCCCTCTGGGTGGCGCTGTTGCCTGAGTCACATCCTTAGCCTCCCGCCGTGGCGCTCAGCTGACTTCTGCGCCGCTCAGCCGGGCCACCGCAAGGGAGCCCAAACGGCTGCTTGCTCTGCTTGCTCCCCCCACAGCAGCCTGGCTGAGCAGCGCAGAAGTCAGCCCAGTGCCGGGGTGGTGACGTACACGGCCAGTGGGCGGGGCTCAGCCGGGCTGCCGCGCAGGAGCAAGCGACACAAGCGACCATTTGGGCTCCGCGCTCCCCATGCAACACAGGGAGTGTGGAGCCCAAACAGCTGTTTGGGCTCCGCGGTCCCCCGAGTGAGAGGCAGGAGGGGGAGGAGAAGAGAAAGAGAGAGACGGAGAGAGAGGCAGGAGGAGGAAGAGAGAGAGAGAGAGAGGGACCGACCGGAGGCTCAGGAGAGAAGACCGACATGGAGAAGAGACCTGAAAATCCTGTCTTATGACGGGCTAATTGGCTAGTTCTGAAATAATGCTGCTGTGTAGACATAGCGTAAGAGACAGAATTATGGGTCTCTTCATTAGTTGCCATTGTTCTAGGATTGTAATTCATATGCACTATTTGAGATGTGCAGAACTGGCTTAAATTTGCAAAAAAAATCACAGAAACTGTGTTATACATATCAAGAAGACTTTGACAACCTTCTTCTCTTTCAAACTATAACCCCACTAGTACAACCATTATTACTGAGGAAGGGGGAGTTTTAAACCTCAATTTAATTTAGAATCTTAAAACATTTAGATTAAATTTATTTGAGATGCATTAATAATATCTGTCACTGTAAGCACATTCTAATTGATTCTGATGGGGATTAAATTTTCTTTGATGTCTGAACAGTCAAAATGTTGAGTTTCCTTGTTAAACAACTAGAATCCAAAGTTTCCTGGAGTTTTACAGCTCATTGCAAGGTAATCAGTCTAATACAAATGTATTTTTCCCCATACAGTTACTGCTTGTAATGGGATGTATGTGACCATCGTGGAACCATGCTGGAGGCTTCACAGTCCTTTTATACCGTGCCCCAGGAAAGGAGCAGTAAAGGTGGATCTTCCAGGCCTTCCTATGTCTAAACTACATCTTTCTTTCAAAAGAGGGATGTAAATTAGGCAGATCGAAAGTGCAAATGAAGTGGGGATTTAAATATCCCGCACTTCATTTGCATAATTGCATCACAGCATTTTTTTGAAAAAGAGTATTTCGAAAGTGAAACCGCTGTCTAGATGTGGTTCTTTCAGGGAAAAAACCCTTTTTCAAAAGATCCTGCACTCTCAAGGAGTATTGAGCTCAATACTTCAGGTTTGACTAAAGCATGATTTGGGTTTGGCTAAATCATAACGTCCAGAAAAGCATTCAGTCTTGAAATGAAGACATTAAGGGCTTATCTAGACTACGCGGAACAATATGAGGTAAATGAGGTTTACGCGGCTTTTTGACAAAGGGGCGGGAGGTCGCCGAAAAAGCCGCGTCTAAACTACTTTTACTTTTGAAAGCTGTGCTTTCAAAAGCGTGATCGGAAGAAGAAGATACGCATATCCTCTTTCGACTGTTCTGCGTAGTCTAGGTAAGCCCTAAAAGATGCAGAATACACCACTTGCATTGGTAGTTTGTTCCAGTGGTTAATCAACTTCACTGTTGTTAATTGTGTCTTGTTTCAGATTTGATTTGTCTGATTTCAGTTTCCAGCTGTGAGTTCTTGTTACTCTTTTCTCTGCTAGGTTAAAGTGTCTTTTAGTATCCATTACTCTCTCCCTCAAGATTTATACACAGTCATCAATTTACCACACATAGTATTCCAGTATTGGTCTTACCAATGCCACAGTCCAGAGGTAAAATCACTATTACTCATTACTTCATGTTTATGAATCCAAATATCAGATTTTGCCTTATCTTTTCTCTGGGAGCTCCTGTTCAATTGCTTCTCTACTATGATTGTTAAATCATTTTTGGTCATTACTTTTCAGGATACAGTACTTCAGTCTGCTTTGTCTATACTGTCTGGGAGAGGTATAAGGAAGTTTTGCGCAAAAAGGAAATGTTCACACTGCTTGTTTTTGCACAAAACCCCCTTGTACAAAACCAGCTCAAATAGATTATGCAAATGAAGCATGACAAAATGCTAATCAGCGCTTCATTTGCATACTTTATGCTGGCAAAAGCCGGCAGTGTAGACAAAGCCTCTAAGTATAGCCTTCATTCTCTGGATCCCAGATGTATAACTTTGAATTTGGCAGTATTAAAATGCATTCTGTTTGAGTGGCCCAGTTTAACAAATGGCCAAACTCACTCTGTATGACTGTCTTATCCTCCTCATTATTTACACTTTGCTCCTCTTTGTTAGATTCACAAATTTTATCAGAAGTGATATTATATTTACTTCCAGCAAATATTTTCATGCATTTTCATTGATGAAAATGTTGAATAGTGTTGGGCCTTGCACAGGCATTTTCCAGTATGCGGCACTACCTCTGGTCCAAGGTCAAATAGTCAATTTCACTGCAGAAATACTTTTAGAAGAAAATTTCTAGATGAAACGGAGACCCTGTTTGTTTCACATTTAATGATACTCAAATTGAACTTAACTTCAAGGCTTGATTGGTCTTTTAGACACAAATAGGACCTGATTTATAACTTTGGAATTACATAAAAGGTGATCAGGTATCAGAGGGGTAGCCATGTTAGTCTGGATCTGCAAAAGCGACAAGGAGTCCTGTGGCACCTTATAGACTAACAGATGTATTGGAACATAAGCTTTCGTGGACAAAGACCCACTTCATCCGATGCATCGGATGAAGTGGGTCTTTGTCCACAAAAGCTTATGTTCCAATACATCTGTTAGTCTATAAGGTGCCACAAGACTCCTTGTCACTATAAAAGGTGATAAGACTCGTATGGTGTAGCACTCTGGTCACTTAGACAATTGGTAACAGTACCACAGGCTTAATTAAGTAATTAATTACAGGAAGTAATTAATCTGTTATTGTGGGGAATGTTGACCACGATGGGGGAAAAGGTCAGGCTAATAAGGTAACCAGCTCAAAAATGGGAAAACATGTAATTGGTAAGAAGAGGAAGAAATGGGAACGCTCCAAGTGAGCTGGATGAGGTAGAGAAAGCTAGATGGAAGCTACTCCTAATACAGGTGTGCTACATCCTGTAGAGCTTGGAATCAAAGCATAAAGAGTTGCTGCGGCACAGCTGTATTAATATAGCTAGACTGCTATAGGGCATC
Organism: Rafetus swinhoei; assembly: GCA_019425775.1. Taxonomy (NCBI): domain Eukaryota; kingdom Metazoa; phylum Chordata; order Testudines; family Trionychidae; genus Rafetus; species Rafetus swinhoei. Next base: position 67,855,573 of record CM033427.1, read on the forward strand.
TGATGGAGACACTCAATGCCAATGGTGAGTAATCAATGGTCCATGGGGTTCTATGTGTGGCCTGTGAGATATTTTGTTTACGAATGCCCACGTGCAGGATTGCCAGATTCCACTGGTTTCCATCTATTGCTGCTCTCTGCCATTAGAAGAGACCTCTCCTGTCAACATAAGAAAACCACCTACATAGCTGGCAGAAACTATGTCAGAGAAAGAAGCTCCTCTGAAATACTGCTGTGCTGATATCGGTGCAACTTATGTCACCAAGAAAGGGGGTTTATTTACATTTTTTAGCAATGTAAGTTTTGCCAATGTAAGCTGTAATGTAGACAAGTATACTTGGGGAAAAGAAATTTACTCATAATATGGATGGTCTGAGGCCATATGGAACTGCATTTTTCACTTTTTTTGGCAGAGCATTTCCATTTTTGGAATAGAAAATATTGCATCCTCATTCCTTGAGTGTTTAATATATTTTTATTCCTGTTTTGATTACCCAGAACAAAGGAAAGACTAATACACTAATTCACTGCATCACCTATCCCCCAAGATGAGAGTTCTAATATGAATATACAAGAATAATAAGTGATAGCCTGGTGAACTTCAATTAATCTTTTTTTTCAGCACATGAAAGCTATTCCTTAGAGTTACAAGTATACAACAAATCCAATCTAGGATGAAATTATGCAAAAATATACAGGCAAACTGTCAACCAAGAACAACAATATTTTCCGTGTTTCTGTGGCAATGGCCATATCATATTATACAGTACTACTGGTAATTTGTCAGAAAATTAACGGCCATAAATTAAAAAGTGTGTAGAGTACTTTCCCCTTTCATATATTTTATTGCCTATATTGTTCATCAGAATATGTTTAATATATTTTATATAGTCTTTCTAATCAGAAATTTCTCTTAATATAAAATCTACTCCAATCTGCAACTAACATTAAATAGGAGGAGTAAGGGACAGTACAATGCAAAACATTCAGGTGGGGGCCATATCAGTAGATAAAAGAAAAGAAGCAAGATATAGAGCAGGGGTTTCTAACTCCTGGCCTTCAGGCCATCCTGGACTGGAGCAGTTGCTCAATCCAGCCCGTAAATCCTAGCAAATCAGAGGTCCTTTCTGTTCCCCTTCTCCAAGCCCCGTCCCTTCCCATCATCGCCTCAACCTCTCCCTCACATGGCACATGGTCCCCGAGGGTGCAGGAAGGCCTGAGATAGGGTGGCAGCAGTAGATGGGCCCCCACGTGCTGTCACGGGAAAGCAGAATGCATTCGGCAGGTGCACTTGTTCCACTGCGAGGAGGGACCCGATCGCAAATTCCACTTCTTTCCAGGTCCCCCTCCTATAATCCCGGAAGGGGCATCCTCAGGAATGGGGCATCATGAGGGGGAAGAGGGTGGGGTGATGGTGGAAAGGTGTGGGGCATGGAGAATCGGAATGTATAGGCCTGCCCCCCGAGTCTCCTTCACCAGATTGCACAACTGCTCTAGTCTGGGAGCTTGAGACCCCTGATATCGATAAATGGAAAAAGAAAGACACAGTATATTTGTACAGATCTTAAATAGCTTTAGTAGTGTATATGTATGTACACATTAGCTTACATACACAAAACTATGTTCTAAGAGTATTATCAAGGTTACAAAGTCAAGCATTCAAAATTTAGGAGATCCCAGTGGTAAGGTAACCTATGCAACTTTAATTTGCCTGTTTCTGCATGTGCCTTTTGACAGCCTTTAAATTATATGATCAAATGATATTTTTCCCCCACAGGACCCTGACATCTTTCAGCACACAGGTTGTACTCACTGAAAATGGGATCTTATAAAGGAAAAAATCAGACAATAATGATGCTACCTGCTCTCCCTCTAATATACATTAGCTATGCTATATATACACACATTATATATCTTGCATACAATACTGTAATTCATGAATATGCACTACTTCTACCAATGATATATCCGAGTCTCAACAATTTCTCTCTCTCACTTTATTTACTTATAGGGTCCCAATCAGTGCTTCCATTGTGTTGTTCATTCTTGATGCAATTTCATTTTAGTTGAGGACTAAAGTATATTTTCAAGTAATTAATAGAGTTGGATTTACAAAACGTGTATCTACTGATATGTTTCCTGTTCAGAAAACAAGATTCACAGGAGCAAATAAAATTTAAAAGAATAGCGTGTTAGGCTGCTTAATTGAAATCTAGGAGATGTAAGCAATGTGGTATTAATAAGGCCTTACTTCTACTGCAGGATGACTGTTAAATAATGTGGCTGAGATGAGGACAAGACACGGAAAATTGCAGAAAAATAATAATGGACTTTTATGAAATGTAATATTTGGAAAAATCCAGAAAAGACTTGCTTGCTGCAATAATATAAAGTTTAAAGCATTATATTATGCTTGCTAATTTTTTGATGACCAGATATTTCACTGCAACTATTTTATTGTCAATATGTGGGGCTCACTGCCTGATCCCCCGCCACTGTCAACTCAGATAAATAGGGTTGTACTTTACTAATGGGAGGAAAAAGGTGTGTTGCAAACCTCAAAATGTATGCAGAATTGTTGACTATGGGGAAAAAAGAGCTAATTAAAACCAAAACGGCAGTACAAGACTAATAAGGCAGAATCCACAATATATACAATATCACAAATGAAGTAAGATTTTAAGACAGTGGTTCTCAAAGTGCAGTCCGTCTTGCAGATAGGCTGCAGCTTGAAGCTCAGCCCCCTCCTACAGCGGGGAGCCCCTACTGGAGCTCCAGTCCTGTATACCCCCCCCCCCCGTGAGTTTGGAGCACCAGTGCCAGCTTCCCGCTGCAGCAGCGGAGGATGAGCCCAGATCCAGTTCACAGGGGTAGCAAGTGGCTCCACATGCTGCTGTTCCTCCTCCACCCAGCTGGTGGAACAGCAGCACAGGGAAGTGCTGCCTGGAGGCTTTCCCTGCTGCTTCTATTGGCTGGAATTGTGGCCAATGGGAGCAGCAGCAGGAGGCAGTGCCTGGGTGCAGCAGGGGTATGAAATCAGGTAAGTGTCCCCATCCCCAGACCCCACACATATAATCCTCTCATGCACTCCCCTGTACCGAGACACCACACCTCCAGCCCTCTCCTACACCCTCCCTCCTACCCAGATCTTATCAGCTGGTGATACAGCTACTGCTACTTTGGGAGGTAGAATAATTATGTTGATAAGAAAACTCTCTCCTGCTGGCATAAAGAATCTGCACTAGTAGAACTATAGTGGTGCAGCTACATTGGTACAGTTGTGCTACTGTAACCATTTTAATGTAGACTAGCCCTCAATATTGTAGCTAAATTTCAAAGTGAAAAGTCTTATTGAAACAGAGTTCAGATGAGGGCATAATCCCCCTTACACAGAACTGTCCGTGTCAGTGTTTAGCTCAATGTAATTTATAGTGCTCAGGGATGGAAAGGTGACTTTTCCACACCTGTGACTGACTTAATTTATAACCAATTAAGTTTTAGTGTGTACAAGCTTTTAGTTTAATCTTAAACTAAATGTTTTTGGTTTTTCATTTCAGCAAGAGAAACCAACCTAAATCCCCTCCCCTTATTTATTTTTCAGTTTTGAGTCCCAGCTCATTAAATTCACCCAGCTCTAGTGGCTATTGCTTGCCACTGCTGGCAACAGGGGGCATCTCCCCAGGTCTCATTCTTATAATCTCAGCTCTAAGGTTGCTGCTCACGCCCTCTCCGAAGAAAACTTCGGTTTCTTTTCTGATCCTGACTTCTCTATTTAGGATATTACTTTCCCCTTCCTGTTTCTAGGAATTATAAAGCCCTCTACTGACTGGTTCGTCTTCCCCTGTATCAGAAAGAAGGAACTGAAGTAACAACCCAGCATTCAGCAACAACTATTACAATACATTAATAAAAATGACCCTTTGTTTTAAAAGTTGGAGGATTCTCCCAAAGAGAGATTTCTACCTAGACTGTTTTTTATTCTGCCATATATGGTTATCTAATTATCACAGTGTGTAAGGGACTGTTGTGGCTTCCTATTAATTTCTGGGTTAAATTCAAGTGGGTGTAAACTTTATGTGCAACACCTTGTCTATTTGCTTTAGATTAGCAGCAAAGAGACCATCTCATGGCTTGACATGATATTTTAATCTTCATGGCATAGGGCAATGTGTTGTGGGTGGGCTGAGATTCAGTTTATTTTGAGGGAACATCTCTTGTATTTTGTAAATATGTCTTAATTCTTGTACTCGGGAAAATTCACATTTAAGACAATGCAAGAGAATGAATAAGGATTCAGAATTTGTTTCAAAATAAAGAAATTTGTAACCACAGATTGTTAAACCATTTTTTTTTTTATAACTGAGGAAGATTTCATCTTCCCATGAAAGAACTAAATTACAAAAGAATCTAATATCATCTGTGACAGGAGCTTAGTTTAATGTGAACAATCTAAATAAAAATACCTTGGCTAAAAGTAGCACTATCATAAATACTAAATTTGGATCACAAACTTTTTCTTCTATGAATTTGCATCTCAACAGCCTATTCCTTTTTGTACAATTACTTTGCAATCATTTCTGGGGCACACAAAAATTGCCATTTTGGGTCAGATCAACCAACAATCTAGCCCAGTAGCCTATCTTCTGACTGCAGCTGGTGCCAGATACTTCAAAAAGAATGTACAGAACAAGTCACTTTATCCATTGTCCCCATTACCTGACTGTTATACAGGCACTCATGACACTGTTCAGAAGCCTCCAATTTAACAATATCCTTTTTGAATTCTAGGCACCAAAATCAGGCACAATATTCCAGAAGTGGTCATACCAGAGGCAAAGGCAAAGGCAAATTATCCACTCAAGCCACTTGTTTATACATCCCAAGATCACATCAGCCTTTTTGGACACAGCATCACACCAGGTCTCACAGTCAACTGATTATCCATCCTCACCTTCAAATATCTCCCTCCCACCTCGAGTCACCGCTACCCAGGATAAATCCCCCATCCTGTAATTATGGCCTTCATTCTTCCTTCCATTATTTGCTTTCATGATGTTTACTAAGCAATCCAGGTTGCTCTGAATCCAAGGCCTGTTGTCTTCTTTATTTACCACACCCCCAATTTTGTGTCATCTCCAACCTTTATCAGTCATGATTCTATGTGCTCTTTCAGGTCATTGATAAAAATGCTAAACACTCTAGAGTCAAGAACAGATCCTTGTGTGAACACATCCTTGTGTGATCTCACTGAAAACAGACCAATTTTATGAAGATTCTCCATTTATGGTTACATTTTAAGACCTCTCAAGTACTTTAAAAAAAAAAAATCGATAAAAAACTTACTGTGTGCCTTGTTAATTTTATATTATTCTGGACCTTTAACAAAAAATGTGGCACCAAGTCAAACACCTTATAGAAATCTATTACCTTAATCAAGCAACTTTTTTATCTCATTAAAAACAATAATCAGGTTATCTTGACAGATTCTATTGTCCAGAAACAACATGTATTTATATTTATTACATGGCCCTCCTTTAATTCTTTATTAATCAAGTCCTGTATCCATTATCTTGCCCAGGCTTACAGGTCTAGAATTAGTCAGGTCATCCATTCAAGCTAATTTAAAAATAAGCATTAGGAGATATTTACTATCTATCAGTATGATTTGAGAAACTAAAACCTGAAAACTGAACATAAGATGTTGGTTTACAATAATATCAACACATTCACACTACAGGTCTTTTCTACAATCTTTTCAAAGTCTTTACCTCTTTCACAGAAAACCAACACTTACTTCATAGGAAGTTAGTACACATTCACAAAGGGTAAAGAAGATGGATTATGACAAATAACCTCATTGGCAATATTCCAGAACCATTTTACAAAAAAATTAATCTCTCTGGACCTGTAATTGTTACAATGCACTAAGACTTTACAATACCATAAGTCTCCCAAATAACTCTGAAAAGTTTAAAATACTATTGTGTAATTCACTATTCTAAAAGGACTGACATATTCTGACTGTGGTGTGAGACGGGGGAGATTGGGAATCGCAAGAACACCACTTGTAAATAAGTTCTCTATGTCAAAATGATGATAGATTCTGAAATTAGAATTACACATATTAACAGCGTTAGGAAAGGGTAGATTATCATTCTGTCTGCCAACTCCTATGTCTACCTAAAATTGGACATGATAATTAAACGAAAACACATATTTCTTCTAAGTCTTCACAACATTTGTTGACTTGAAATGAAAGATACTGGGAGTCAAGGATTATCACATTATAGAGAAACCAAAAGCACCTCCTTTCCATAATACTGGCTCATAATAGCCTGATAAAGTCACTTTTGAGCTGAAGTTTGTCAGGCCTGATCTTTGCCTTAAGGATCTTTTTTTAATTGATTGAGCCATTTTTGAGACAAGTTGAAAGGAAGTGAGTGATAGAGAGTGTGTGTGTGTGAAAGTCCATTATAATTTTTCAAAAGGGACTCTTGCTTCTACACCTCCTAAGTACTTCTTAATATGCTACCCATAATTATTAACAGCTCTAGTGGCAAAATGGGTGAGGATAGAAATTTCAAAATTTAATTTTAATTTGTAGTGAAAGCATAGCCATTTTTCACAGACATTTTTAGCTGTTGAATTGTCTACTAAAAAGAAAACATTTGCTTTAAATGTCTTATGTTCCTGGGGGAAGGGGAATCACAAAACATATTCCATGATGACTGAAAAACAATAATCAGTTTAGAGCAGGGTGACATGGCCTCAGATTTAAATTTGTTATAAAGGAGGCAAACAAGACAATTAAATGTTAACTCAAACACAATCTGAAATATTTAGAAACTCATATTATAGATACTATAAATATTATAGTATTTAATCTACAGTAGCATTCAGTAAGTCAAATGACTAAAATTTAAGTTTAAATAATATAATATACCATCCACCACAACAGTGCTGCCCTATAATTTCTTTAAAGTACCTAAAATTAGTAAATTTCCAAAATAATCTATTAAAATTTTAGGTTTTATTTATTCCAAGATATTAAGTAGCTTTTTAAGATAATTCTATTAGGTCAACTTCATGATCACACAAGTTTTTTAGTAATGTAATCCCATCCACATGAATCAAGAGCCATAGAAAAAGCCCTTTGAGCACACACAGGAAAGATATGTGAATAAATAAGTTTCTAAATATCCATTTAAGCTTTTGGTAATACTTTATATATTAAAAGTTCCAGGGAGTAGCTGCTATCACAATAGGAATTCTGAAAACAGTCCCTTTAAAAATGTAGCCAATGCTAGATATGAGGTCAATTAAGTACTATCACTCACAGCCTTTAAGAAAAGGTTAGATGACTTAAGACTCCATAATTCCATTCTTCACATTGTTAAATATATAAGAATAGGAGGTCAAATAGCAATCTGGAACATCTATTTCTACTCATTACAACTGCCAAATTTAACAGTACATGAATCCTAAAAAACATGAGATACAATAAAAGGATGTGCAATTAATAGATGTTGCTCAGGGTTACCTCTTCTCTACAGCACCAAATGCCTATAATGAAGTGAGTCTGCTACCAAGGAAGATGAGATTTATATATCCTAGAAAACGTGTTATATGCTGATGAACAGCATAAAATTGACATAATGGCTCTTCAGGGCTATAAATGTAGCTTTTTCCTACTTTAATTGGTGATGACTGGATTGACCTTTTCTCTATAATTGTAACTACAGTAAAGCAATTAGTCAAATCACAATCTCTATCGCTTCACATACATATTAAATAAAAAGCAAAGGAAGTGATTCTAAGTCACCAACTCCATGCTGATGTTAAAATACAACAGCATTTTACATTTGCTCTCATGGGGGCAAGGTTTAATTTTTAGTAAGAAATAATTGCAGTTGGGATGAGAAAATTCTATTACATCATATATGATAATGAAAAGTGACAAATATGTTAGGAACATCCTATATGATCTATTGCCCAGAACATTTCTTGATCATGTCACAAATGAACACTGCTGTCTCTCCCTATTACCATATTAAAGAGGTATTTTATATCATTTAAATTTTCACACAACCTTTGGCTCTTTGTAACTGATGGAAAAAGCAGAATCAACATAAAATCAAATATCCCAATTAAGAGTTCATATTGAACAAAAACCAAGTGTCATCTATGCAACTCAAAAAAGCTCAGCTTTCTCACAGATCAGGCTACAAACCTATATCAAAATTCTTTTCCCTCTCCTGTCAGAAATGCAACTACTAAATATTACTAAACATACAAGACAAAAGGTACCTCCCCATTTAAGCTTTCCTTTTCTCTAAATATATATCATATAACTCTCTATTATAATATTATAATATAATGAAAATATGCAGTATTAAAGATATGCACAAACATATATATGGAGATACACTAGAATTGCACCCCCATTTCACAGATGGGGAAACAGATTAAGTGATTTTCCTGTGAGGCTGTTTTTAACAACAGACTGGTTTTGAGTTCTACTTATAAAACAGTGGTCCCTAACCTTTTGGTGCTGCCACGCGCCCGGGGCCCGGGGCACAAGAATGGCTTGAGCCGGCCCTGGTCACTCGGCGGGTGCACATAAATGCCCTGGCGGGCGCCATGGCACCCACAGGCACTGTGTTGGGGACCACTGTTATAAACGGACTTGCTATATGATCTTTAGAAAGTCACGTAATTTCACTGGATAGAAGTTTCCTAATTTGGAAAACAGAGATAACAATATTAGCTTCTTGCATAATGATGTTATGAGTGGTAATCAAATAATACTTGCAAGAGCTGTGTAAAAGCAAAGTATGAATGTTAAGTCCTATCAGTGATCCAGGCAGCATATGACTCAGGGGCTTCAGGACCTATATTTTCTCCACGCTATGTAGTTTCCATGGACTATCTTCTTCAAAAAGACATAAAATTGAAAAAAATTGTGTAATAAGCCTCTTCAATTTGTTATATGATTCAATATAAAAATGTTCAGTTTACTGAAATTTCACAACCTACTGAAATATTTGGAGAACCACCTCTACTCCTCTCTATAATCTAGAATTGGGAAAAGAGGATGGAAAACTGCATTGAGCTTCATTTTCTTGAGGTATTTATGTATCATAATACCTGTACATTTGGAGCAACAATTTTTTTTCCTAGATAAACAACAAAGGTTGTTGCCTTGCTTCTTTTCACTCTATGTATGTACATTAATAAATATTGAAATTAAAATGTTATTTTGAATTGGGAGGCATAGATGAGGTCTCTCACCTAAGCAAACTCAGAAAAGGATTTCAAAAGATGATAATCTGCAAACTGATATTCATTAGAAAAAACAGCTCATGTTTCCTGCAGTCTCTTTTACTGTGTAATATTGTAGTATATATTTTACAAATTGAGGAGGTTACTCATGGTCACATGACTTGGGATAGTGCAAGTTGTTTCAATGCAAGAGTCTCTTTAAAAAGTCCTGTGGCATCTTAGAGACTAACACATTTATTAGATCATGAGCTTTCATGAGTAAACCCCACTTCATCAGATGAGTTGGAGTAGAAATTACAGAAACCAGGTTATACATAACCTCAAAAGAAGTTACCTGTCAATTGTAGGACTCTCATGCCCTTTGCTGGTAGAGACTAATCATGCTAAGCAACAGTCAGTATGCAGAGGACAGTGTTAGATATGTATTCTTAAAGCATTATTTCCTGGCTGATCTAGCAACTGCCACTGTCAGAGGTTTCAAAAAACAGTACTCAAAAACACCCATTCAAAAGGAAAAAACAGACAAAGGAAAGTTAGTGATAAAATTAGTTCCAAAAACGTAATAAAAATGCCACTGAAGCCTTTAATCTCAGATCTGATCAATAGAGTCCAAGCTGCCCATAGTTAAAATTGAAAAAAGCAATATCTGATGCTGTCAGGTTGAGCGGGGTGGGGACAGCCCAATTGGGGCCTGATGTTTTCACCACAGCTCTCTGGTCCTATTACTCTTTTGCAGAGTAATTTCAGAAACCAACTAGAGATAGAGATGACGGAACTGGCTTTCCTATGCAACTTTGACGCATTTACCCAGGGACTGAACAAAGCCATTAACTGGATGGGCCATTATATTCAACACCCAAATGATATCAAAAGCTAATTATCGGACATTTACAGCCCATTCTATTGGCCTCATTTAGCATGGACACTATAAGGGACAGAGGTTTTTTTTTCTCCTCCCCCGTCCCCTCTTTTTCTGCTTTTAATTTTTAGGGTTTCTGTGCCCCTCTGTACCTCTTGCTCCACTCATCTGAAGAAGTGGCTTATGCCCATGAAAGTTCATGATTTTATATATAACAACAATATAGTGTTAGTCTCCAAGGTACTACAGGACCACTTGGGTTTTTTTATTTTTTATTTTTATTTATTTAGGCTGTATCATGGTTGGTTTCTACTACTGGGAATGGTTTCCAAATGCAGAAGCACTTTTCTTGTTGTGACCCAAATTGCCCTGACTTGCCCAGTGTCCTAAGGGTATGTCTACACAGCAGTGTTATTTTGCAATAACTGACGTTATTTTGAAATAACATAGTGAGCGTCTACACTACAGGCCATTTCATTTCAAAATGATGTCAAGCTGGAATACTTCTGACTCATGATAAGCCTCATTTCACGAGGAGTAAGGGAAGTGAAAGGAAGACTGTTCTTCCTTTGAATTCCTGCTGTGTAGACAGTGACAAAAGTCAAGTTAAATTACTTCAACTTAAGTTACGCAGTTAACGTAGATGAAGTTGTATAGCTTAATTCAACTTTAACCCTGCTGTGTAGACATAACCAAAATGCTTTAGTGCACAATAAAATCTCGAACACAGCACAGTTCCATTCTAAGCTGAATTATTTCATTCTTATATACAAGGGATTTATTGTTTAAATGGTAATTTGCATAGAAAGCAAATAAGATACAATGTTCACTAGTAAGCTCTATTGGTCAGAGCACTACTTTATATCCAAATTAAGATATCTGCTTCAAAAGACAGGCAGCACCCACCTTTTTAACCGTATTATTTTTATATCTCTACTGACTGAAACCTATTTAAAAAATTCAGGACAAGTTTAGATGTTATAGTCTGCTATTTTAAGACATGTCAATAACCAAAAATCTGGAAAGATGCCAATAAAAAACAGAATAAACAATTATGATTATAATAAACCTGTATGCCTCAAGGCCAAAAACTAGGGCAAGATCTAGTGAAGAAAAATCAGCACCTGCTATTGTTTCTTCCCTGGCAGTTTGCCTTTTGGCTGTCAATATAATAAATCCTCAGGGGAGTTTTTGACAAAGCTTATCTTTTCCTTTTTTGCTATTTGTAATGCAGGGTTAGGGGAAGACACTATATTACAAAAAATGCTAAAATGAAACAATTTGATAAAAATACATTTTAAAAGAGTGATTATCTTTTCAGTACTGAAAGTTGGGCACATTAATGTACTAAGCAACATTGTGTGATTTCATGTTTTCACTAAATGGACCTGGATTACTTCTAGGGGAATTCTGTATAAAAAAAAATTAAAACTCCATGCATAATATTTTAAAATTCTGCATATTTTATTTGTCAAAATAACACAATATAATCACATCAGTTTCAAATTTTCTGGGCAATTTATTTCAAAATATCTGTTATCAAGTATGTCTGTAAGAATACAGACAACAAAAAATACTCAGGAAATGCTTTTGGATAAATAGATTCCTTAACTAGGCATGTTAGTACGGAATCCTAATAATTTAAACTACAATACAGAATGTTATTGCATCCCTCACAAGCAGTTAAAAAACTTGGAAAAGTCAGCAGTGATGGAGATGCTGAGGGGAAAGAATATAATTGCTAGGAAGTAGCCTGTGAGGGAACCTGGAAGTGTGAATGAGAGAAATACTGAACAGGTTTTTAGGCCCTTTATTTTAGTTTTAGTTCAGCTGTGCCAAGTACAAACCAATTTGAACCCAAGGGATATATGCTCAGCACAGCATGTCACTGTCCATGCTACTGCAGCTACGCTACTTTTTATACTTGTACAAGTTCTCAGAGGCTATGTCTACAGTGTTTTTGCGCAAAAACCCATGGAGCATCCACACCTCGAGCGCATTTTTGCGCAAGAAAATCTACAATCGACAGAACAGAGGGCTTTTTGTGGTGTAGGTATACCTCCTTCTATGAGGCATAACTCCTTTTTGCGCAAGAACTCTTGTGGAAAAAGGTGGGGGGGGATACTCAACAGGGGTTTCTTGTACGAAAAGAGCCTATCACAAAAAGCACAGGTGCTCTGATGGCCATTCTGTGAATGGCAATCAGAACTTTCTTGTGCAAGAGTGTCCACGCACTGTGGACGCTCTCTTGCGCAAAAGTACATCGCTTTTGCGATGTGCTTTTGAGGTATGGACACACTTTTGCGCAAGACGTTTCTGCAGAAGATCTCTTCCGCAAAAAAAAACAAAAATTGTGTAGAAAACCCTGCAGTGTAGACAAAGCCATAGAGTATATGTAGAGGAGGAGGGAAACAATTCTTATTCCTATTTACCTAGCGTTATTCGGGGCCTTAACGCAATTTTTGTTTTTCTTTTTTTTTTGTTTTTTTTGGAAAATAAAATGAAAATTCATTTAAATCGTTGCTCTGAGATGGGGTTGGGGATGGGGACGAGGGGTTCAGCATGCAGGTAGCCCTGGAGAGAGAGGACTACCCCAGACCTCTTTCATGTTAACAGCTTGGGGCCAGGTAAGAAGCACCTTTCCATGGCTGCTGCAGCTCCAGAGAGCACAGATTTGTCTGCGCCCCTTGTGCTCCCCAGTCAGAACGAGGACTGCAGCAAACTGTGCATTTACCCCTCACTCCCTGGTGAAGGGGAACAGCCAGCAATGGTCCTGTACAAATCGGTGAGCTTCAGTGCTTCCTCCCCCCCCCCCCCAAAGGGCACATTTGTTTGATATAATAATAGGGTGCTCAGATATCCCAACATTAGGAGTTTTGGCTTATATGAAACTGTTCCAATGTTCCCACCCCTAAAAAAAAAGGAAACTCAATTTTTCATACTTGCTATCTGGTCATCTTAGATAGGAAACAGTAGAGGTGGATGTGTCACTGAGCCACATCTACTCCTGAAGTGATGCATTTAGGAGAGCTAATTAAAACTGTGGGTAAACAACTCTTAAATTGTTAACAAGGTATCATGCAATAACTTTGTTAGCATTTAAATGATCCTTAATTTTCTTAATGCAAATTATTCTAAGCTCACTAACAACGTGATCAAAAATGTTTTAAATGAGAACAGAATCCTCAAATCATGGCTCTGCTATCTGAGAATAGAGATTCAACAAGCACTAAAAGTATATTTTAGTTATGAAGAGGGTAAAGAAATTCCCAAGAAGTTATTTGGATAAATCAGGGTATTAAATGCTGTGATGATATGGGGAGTCTGTCTATATAATTTATGAATTCTCTAAGATTATGAACTCTGCATGCATTTTTACTCATCTGCAAACTCCATTTTGAATGTGCAGCACTCATCAAGCAACACTGAGTATGTGTACATGAGCTGAGAATTATACCCCTATCCTGTAGTGTGCATGTACCCTCACACCAAGGGGCATCAGACTAGAACAAAAGTCTGATTAATATGTTAAAGTCACATGTATATTCCATGTAAACACTATGTAAACAATTCCAAATCCACAAAACTACATACCACAAACTAGTTCTCCAATTGTATCAGGTTCTCTAAATGTTAATTAAACAAAGACAGTTATACTCATTCCTTGGGTTTAAGTTTTAAATAAAAATCCTCCCATTTTATGTCTTTATATTATAATGTATGTCTAGAAGTCTGAGAACACATTCACATAAAATCAAAATTCCAGAAGTAGAATCCACTACCTCAGACTTTTTCATGTGTGTAAAAACTGTAAGGGAACTGGTGTAACACAACAACTGAAAGAAGCATAGTATGCAGAGAGTAAACAATAGGTCTATAACATTCCAACATTACGACCTTCCCATTAAAGCAGTTGCTTTATTTACAGAAGGAGATCACTATCCAGATCCTGCAATGAATGCATGAAAATGTGTATGTCATCTGACAAGACCTGCTTGGTAATATTTCATTCAGTCTTCAGTTTAACAAATTCACTGCTATATCTTATTGATGGATGCCATGATTCACCACAGAAAAGCAGCTCTCTACAATCTTTGTACTTTGGAAATAAATTCCATTTGAAGAGATTAGGGGGAATAAATACATACATACATTTCAAGGGTGCACTTTGCTTTGAAGCATACAAATTTCTGAACTTTATGTTATAGTAATCAAAACATTTATGATTAAAAACATTTGCCAAATATAAATATTCTATTCTTATAAGATGTAAGCCTCTATTGACAGTTAATGTACCAATTTATACTCGCATGGAAAGAAAGAATGAAAGAAAACAGCCTTCTCGTCCTCCAGCTCTAGAACTGCAGTTAATAGAGATTTACAAGAGAGCTTTAGTCTCATATTGGCATTCTGTCAAATATAAATCTATTCCAGTATTTCCCCAGCCCATGTCCCTTTTTATACTTCCCCATATGTTTGATGTTTCTCAGTTGTGGTAAGCCATGCAACATCAGTAACACTGTCAGCAGAGCTCCAAGGACAAAGAACTTAATTTAATCTACTGGTAACAGAGCAACAACTCTTAAAATCTAAAAAATATTTGTCAATAATTTGATTTAACAAAGTATAGGTAATGAGCCAGAAACAAGAATCAACACCTCAAAGCAACATAGAGACTGAAATCTGGATCTGAACCCAGATTTCGTGGTAATAATTAGAGTCTCCATCTGCAACACGACATAGGATCCTGCATCTGAATTTTGCAGTGTGGGCTCATCTCAAATAAAATCTTCTCTCCCACTTCACTCTTGATAGAAGTAAAGATTTAACAGTGATTTTCAACTGTCAAGCTAGCAAGAAAAACATTACTGTAATTAATAGCCCTAGCATGGTTATTCAAATGTAGAACATCACCCTTATCCCCCAAATATTGCATAAGTAATATTACTCAACCATGTTCTCACTCACGTGCACACCCACAATGATTGAACACACACACACACACACACACACACACACACACACACACACACACACACCCCAATTTCAAAACAGACAGTGAAGGCAAATAAATAATAATACGCACAACAGAAAATAGGTAAAAAAAAAATAGATCAATGGAAACATCAATTGCCAGCGGACTATTTAAAATGCCAAATGTACCAGGTATGTCCGGCAGACATAAACCTCCTTATTGCTCTCTCTGATATATCTGGAATGACTTGCTAGTTTTGCTGACGTTTAAGGAATGTCTATTTAAAAGTAGTAGTACAATCTTTTATGGGCCATAAGTAAGGCAATCATAGACTAATGGCTTGACATTTCTATTTGTGAACATTTTTGTTTCAGAGGTGGAAAGTAAAGAAACCTAGTAATTTTATTATTTGGTGCATATCTAATTGTAAACAATTCCAATATAATATTTTGAAACGTTGTCAATGAGTTAATGGTTCATTCTATTCTTTTTTCCTCTCTTATGGGCAGCAGTTGCAGGGTACCTCCACAGAGATGAAAGCAAGGCCAGCATGAAAACACGCCGCAGTATCTGATTCTCCTTTGGGATGATGCTACAAGTTCTTTCCTAGCCAGTAGAACTTTCCCTCTGTTAGAAACCTACATGCCTCACTATGGGGATTGGAAAATGAGTAGAACTAGTGAACAACAAGTAAGCCCACGGCAGACTCTCCACTAATTGCAATGATGCCATAGGAGAAAGAATAATTTCCATCCATTATACAATTTTAAGTACTAGACTTAGAGGACCTTATGTTTCTGAGCAGACAAGGTTTCCTCTGACCTCAATAATAGCTGTAGAAGTAAGCAGTAACACCTCTGGGTCTCAGGGTTAAAGATAATTTACAGCTATGTGCCTGTGCCCTGGATATAGCACCATGTTAAGAGGATGACTGTATTCAAATTGCCAATCCACACAGACTTAGACCTTATCAGGAAAGGAACAAGCCAGTAGTGCTTAAAGAAGCAAATGAGAAGCTTCTGCATGGGAAGTCAAGCTTGCCAGTGAAAGGTGAGAGTTCAGAAACCACATTTGGTGTGGTTGCTCCCAAATCCTACCTTAGAACATCAGCCTTTCAAAATTCCCTGCATCATTGCCAGAAGTCAGCCCTCTCTCAAGCTTCATATCGTACTATAGCTTCCATGCACATACATATGTTCATCTGTCACTGGCTTTGCTAACACATGTATCCCCTATTGCTTAATCCTCACCAGCTTTGATGCAGCCTAGTGTCCATTGGCCTAATATCTGAGCCTTCACTTCATCATCCTATTGCAGCTATACTCTCTCAAGAGATTCATCATTTTCTGATAACCTCCTCCCTACTACTTTCCCTGGGCCACTAGTACTTCTATAGAACCACAAGGTCACATTTCCTCTCCTGAAAAGGTTTCCATTTTTCTTGGCCAGCCATGGATTCTGACCATATGAGCTTTCTGACCTATGTTTCCAGCAGGTATCTGTCCATATAAAAATCACCACAAAAATTCGTGACAGTGGGCAATCTCTGCAAAAAATGCTCCCAGAACTGGGATCACAGAGATATTATAAATGTGGATTCAAGCTATTTAGCAGAGGTGACTGTGGCACCATGTGTAGCTCCTGCTCATACTATGCCAGACTCCACACTAATATTAACAATGAATTTATTATGAAAAGCAAAATCACCCTTAAACCTTTAAAAAGGAACATAGTTTACATGTGAGCTGATAACCTATGCACCAAGCCATAGCCGAAGGCAAATTTAAAAGATGAGTTATGCACCCTTTAACAAATGATGTTTATTATAGAAATACTGACAGACTCTAAACAATATAGTCTGCCGTAAAACATTAAGACAGCCATCACTTCCTTCTCTTTTTTTAAATAAAAGTGTCCATGCTAGTTGCATGGTAAATTATAGGTGGTAGCCTCAACATGAAACTATAATTGAAATAAAGATTGTGTCTTGTTTTCTATGCTTCAGTAACTGGATTTTTTTATTGTTTTGTACTTTAAATTATACCACTGCAAATATTTTCTCTGTAGAGGAATGATATCTATAAAACCTTTCAGTTATCAGGTAGAGCTAAGGACTCATTTATAATATTCTGTCATTTTTCATACCTTCAGGGTCCATTGCGCTCTCTTAATTTCTGTAAGGACTGTCATACAGAAAATAGTCAAGTCACAGTTACGTCAAATCTGCCATTTATAATTACAACCAATCAAGTCCAAGCAATTTCTCCTTTGGTTTAACATGTGCGCATCTATCTTCTAAAATAATTTTTATGCCACAATTCATAAAATAGTTTAGGCTGATGCTAAATCCCTTGCATTAAATTAACAACTAATCACAGGAGAGATTTATCATTCCAAGCTTCTTACATGAAAATTGTCGGAGTTAATCACCTTTACCATATTTTCACTATTTACAGAGCTTCATTTATCATACATTTTAGCTGTCTGACAACAGCAAGCTATTTTAACTGCTTTCCCCAATTCTCAAGTATAGAAAGAAGAAAATAAAAATGGTGGCAATGTGGCTTACATGTTTTAACACTTCTGGTTACATCCTTTCCACTAGAAAATGGTTTCTAAGGAGCCACTTATTTTAATAGTGATATATCTAACAGTAGAATTAAGAAAACTACAAACATATGCTTCCAATTTAATTATTGAGAATATACTCTATGTATCATAAAACTTTAAAAAGAGTTGTCAGAAGTGTATGTTTCAATCAAATGCTTGATACCATATTTAATATCTGTCTCCTATAATAGAAATTGATGTAAAATGCCAAAGGGCCTAATTCACACGTATTTTTAATTGGATGTCGTGTTTACTACTACAAGTTGACTTCAGAGGGATTACTTACCATAGAGTAAGCACTAGGATTCATGAGAGGTGTTTGGAGGACTGGCTCTAGACTGTTTTTCAATGCACATACTTAAGTGGCTGTTGTACTTCCATCATCCAAAGAAAGCTATATGGAATGACATTTTAATATGTCTATTGCTAGCTTCTACGGAAATTTCATCCTGGATTACTAAGAATAATTAGATGAAGTTCCTTCTACCTATATATTATTGCTCAATGAGAACAAAAAGCAAGTCATGCAAGAAATTACTTTATTGAAATAAAGAATGAGTGGCAACTCCTAAATCTGTCAGTGGAGACATTTTATATATAAATGTTACCTTACTCTTATAATGAAATATTTCAGAATATCTGCCTGGATATTAAGTAAGCAGAACCACACAGCTTCACAATTTTAATTGATTCTAAAAGAAAACTGACATCTTAATTCCCTAAAACCATTAATGGTAGAGAACCTAAAGATGTGAACTTGCATTTTTATTTAAATTACAGTATGCTGACAGAAAACAACATAGTGGAGATAGTAAATCAGATATAATAATTTTACCCTTTTAGTTTCCCATAAATTCTTGTCAAAGAAGCTACCATAAATCAATGTATGAATACAATAAAATCAGGTTTGATATTACTATTGAAAAACTCCTAATAGTCATGTGAAAGCTACAACAAATACACTTTGCTGGGGAAGACAACAAAAGAGAAGTAATATAAACACATTTTTTGGCTATGATTAATCTGACAAATATATCTGAAGAATCAACTACAAATAACAATAAAAACAAATGAGAGCCAATACTTGTTTAATTACATATGTAAATACCTTCTGAATATTTCTGTTTATACTGAAGCAGAATCTGATACTTCAAAGTCCTTATGACCCTCTCAAAATTTTGCATACACTGATTTACATAAAATTATTACTTGCAAAGAGACAAATGAATCAAAATAATCAGATTATGTACCAATTTTAAAGGTACCAATCATAAAACCTATACACCATTAACAAAATAAAAGCTCCAAAAACTTATTCCATTCAATCAAGATAATTTTCAATATTACCAAAATATATCTGAGAAAAAAAGGAAGATGATTATATATACAAAAATTGAGAACAAAAGTTAGTAACCCATTTCCTCATAATCATAACATTGTAACCAGAAAATAATAGAGCATTCTGAATTCACGAAATACATTTATTAGTAGTTTTAAAATGCTATCTGACTAGAAGCCATACAAGTTGAAGAATTACTTACCTTGCTCAGAAAATGTGTGTCTTTCTGGGTGCTCCAAGTAAAGAGCACATGTATCCCAGGAGCCTTTGACTGGAGTCTTTTGATCGGACTACCTGAGTTCTGGAGTGCACATGGAGGCCAAACTGGCACTGCTACTGAAAGTTTCCAACCCAAGTTGCATGGGGGTATGTGACAGATATGGCAACTTCCTGTGATATCCTTATTGAATTTAAGTTGAAGTATCTTTGAAGTACATTGCATTAAATGAATGGTTTATGTATGACTGTTTTCTGCTTCATGAGGGAGAACTGCTACAACTCCACCAGGAACCAAAAATAGTGGTTGGTGATTAAGACAAATCACCCAAATTGTAATAACCCCAAGGAGAGATATACTAGTCCACATTAGATTCTTCAGAGATCAAAGGACAAAGAAAGGACTTTTGGCTAAGCAACATAACTCAAGAGCTCTTCTGAATCAACACACAGTCAATGCTTTCTGTCCACGGAGAAACCCACCCCTTGCAAAATGCTTGGGAAAAAATTAGCCAGTTAGTGCCCTGTAAGATTGAGGAGAAACCTCTGATGCGCTATTTGCACATGCACAGAAATGTTTATTTTGTTATACTTTTTCTGTAATGCTTTTCTATTAAGAATAAATGTGCTTGCTTAGAAAGAGCTGCATGGTAACCATGAACTACCAGCAATATACTATTCATAGCCCTCAAAGAAAAAACACAGGCACTGGTCTTTTAGACAGATTGAGTTGCTAGGGATATCACAGTATAAGTCATATAAATAGCTTTTTCCTTAGGAATATACAGTAGCTTAGAACCTACTGGATCAGGAAGTTGTTTTCACTTTGGCATTACTAGCTTGCCTCATCTATTTCTGTTAATACAAGTCACGATGACAAACGTCTCTTGAAGCAATTTTACACATGCCAGAAAATATGATTGTTTTCTGATTAGTCACTTTTGTTTTAGTAATCCCACACCAGAATTACATATGATTTTTTCGCACAGCTTAAAAAAAACTTCTGAACCTGATCTTATGCCCATTAAATTCAAGGACAAAGCTCCTATTGTTTTTAATGGAGCAGGAACAGAGACTTTGTGTCTTCCCATCTACTTTAGCTTCTAGATTAATCCAGTTTCTATATATATCAGAAAGGCACTGTTTTCACAAACAGTTCCAATTTCCAAAATAAAACAACTGCAGAATATACATTTTAAGTAGGAGCTCCTATAAAGTATTCCAGTTCTCTCATCTAGTCAGACTTCATCTCCAAATTTAAAGTTTGAAATATGTGACGCTCATCAATTGACCATTTTATGAGATTTAAATTGTGAAATTCTTCTAAATGTGCTTTAAACAAACACAATTGTATGATAATTTTAAGAGAATAAGCAATTTTATGAACAATATACTGTCACATTTCCAGGTAACTGCATCTGTATTCCCCTTGGTGGTCATGCAAGGGCACCCATTTAAGGTTTCCAGCTCCCACAATCACCTCTTTTGGGCAGAGATTCATGTTTCTCTCCTTTCTAAAGAGGGGTGAGTGTTTAAATTTGCACAGCTCCTTTCAAGCCATTCTTCCCAAAGGCCAGCACCTGAGCTTTTCTCTCTCGGTCTAAGGGGTATTAACAGTGTATTGCCAGCAGTTAAAAAGCTATCACATAGCTCTTTCTAAGCAAGCACATTTATTAATAAGGTAAAAGAATTACAGAGAAAACATACAAAACCAATCAACTTTCCCATACACACACTAAAAGTTCATCAGAGGTCATTAAATTCATCAGAGGTCTTATGCGGCCCTAGTAGGCTAAAGTCTTTCCAACTCTGTATAAACCCCACACTAATGCTGTAGGGAAGAAAGAGGTGCTGAGAGCAAAACTGGCCCCTGCCTCTCCAGCCTTGTGAATCATGTTGGAGTGGGGGAAAGGGCTTAAAAGCAGGCAGTTCCCAGCAGTTGGGAGAGTGTGGATAGTGGTTCTATAGTTCCCAAAATTGACTCCTGGAAGGGTTCATGAGAACTGCGCTAAAGCAAGCCATTCACCAGTGCCATCACCGCACAGCCTATAAGGAGGCAATGGCCCCAGTATACTGATCTCATCTGATGAACTGGTTGCCAGGTGAGTCATTAGGAGACTGCTGCTCTAACCTCTTACCCCTTTGGAGGTTAAAGAATCTAAGACCATACTAAAGGGACTAAGACAGTGGGATCCAAGAGCCTCATCCCCATCAAACACAAGTGAACTGTTTGACTCAATTTCTATCACACTCACAGAGGCAGAAAGGGTGCCCCAAGCATATTTCAGGGCAGCAGGAGTTGCCAGTAACCAGCCTGAGAACTATGACACTCTAATGCAAGGGTTGAGCCCCCTCTGGACAGAATGTCCTCTTTGCTGGATCAGGAAGAAGAGCCTTGAGTTTAAACTCAGGCTATTTACCAATAGTTGTTTCCTTTGGTTTCTGGAAAGTCTAGCGTGAATCAGTTTATGCAACGCTGGTACCTTTCTAGAGGTGCTTACAACCTAAGTAATTCACCTTAACATCCTCTCCCTGCCAAACACACACACAGAGGGTTTTTTCCTGGAGTAGCTGTGGTAACCATTTCTCCTGGATTCGCATACAATATCTGACTCACAGTGGTACATAAGCTTAATCAATATGGTCTCCCAAGATACTGCACACAATTTCAGGATCTGTCAAATGCACACTAATGGTAAATTGTATAACATTGTTTTAGTGGAAGAGTTTGCACATTTTTTAACGTAGATCATTGTAAACGTTTTACAAATATGTAGAAATAAAGATGCATAATAACAAGACACAAGGGAGATGATCTTTTAGACAACTGAAAGAAGTGAACAAATTCACAATTAAGAAATGCTAGTATTTACCTATAGAATTAATGACAGCTGTCATACAGTACAAACTACAGTTATTCTTCTGGAAGGCTTTATTATATCCCCAAGCCCAACTTATGTTAAATGATAGGAAGAAGAATAAATATCAGTGCTCCGCAAGTACATTTCCACTTCAGTAAGATTAGAGATGATGAATCTGAACTTGCACTATTTACTGCAGTGGCTACCACTGACAAAGAGTGTGCTTTCTTTCCCATGTAAAAACATGATGCAAAGAAGGCTATGTACATTTGAATTTGAAATGTGTTTAATTAAAATAATATTTGAAGATGTAGTAACATTTTCAAAAGGAACAGCTTTAATTTAATTACATGTAATGGACAAGCTCTAAAATGTACTAGACCATTTTCAGGCATTTAGGATTGTTTCTAGCATCTACTGATTCAACCTTTTAGTAGACACATGAGAATAACAACTTAGTTATTGTCCTAGTGCCTCATTTTCCACAACTGCCAACACAATTATAGCTGAGTCCATGATTAGTAATTTTGGGAGAACTAGCACAGAGATCTAGTACACTGCTAATAGCATTTTTAGGACTTTATCATCTAGCACTGGTTGCAGCTAATAGAACGGCTCCCAAAGTTATTAACACTAGTTCAGATGAACCTGTATGAGCAGCAATGGGAAATTGCTAAGAAAATTTGCCTAATGTTATGTCTTTAATAAAAGTTTACTTTGGGTATTAACATGGTAGAGAACTGTAAGGTCTTAATGTATGGATGAGACAATGGTGTCAGGAGAAGGAGCTGAGATTTATTAGGAACTGGGGAAATAGCTGGGGATGTGAGGGAGACTCCCAAACCTGAGCCAGTCATTTTAGGTGACATAGTGGAGGAACTGTCCTAGACTGAGGTGTCATTAGAAGAGATTTCTGAACAAATGGATAAAATAAACAGAAATAAGTCACCAGGGCCAGACAGTATTCACCAAAGAGTTCTGAAGGAACTCAGATGTGAAATTGCAAACTACTGCTGTGGTTTCCAACCTATCATTTAAATCAGCTTATGAACTAGATGGCTGGAGGATAATTAATGTGATGCCAGTTTTTAAAAAGGGCTCCACAAGTATCTAAGCAATTACAAGACAGTAACACTAACTTCAGTACAGGCTGTATCTCCCTGGCACTCTCGGGGCCTGACTGGTCCTGAACCAGGCAATTTGCCGGACAAGGGGAGGTCAATGCTGGACCCTTTGCTGACATTGGCTGCCAGGCTCCAGTTTGGCATCACTAGAGGTGCTGCCATTGATCAAGAGGCCAGTATTCCCTTAAACTACACAGCAGCACAGCTTCACAGGTGATTAATCAGTCCCACTCAGTCAGTCAGCTCTGTGCACTGAGCCTTTGACTGTGGGGGGAGGAGGAAGGTGCAGTTAAAAGGAACACTGGTTGGGGGTCACTCTGTGGAAGAGACAGGGTGGCTACAGAGCGCAGCTCCACATGAATGCCCTGCAGCAACCAGGCTGCACTCCCAGACCCTGCCACAGGCTGCAATGTAACCTGTCACAAGGGATAAAAGGAAATGTTCAAAATGGAGAGAGGTAAGTAGTGGTGTTCTGCAGGGGCCTTCACTGGGACCAGTTCTATTCAACCTATTCATAAACCATCTGGAAAAGGGGGTGAAGAGTGAGGTGACAAAATTTGCAGATGATACAAAACTACTCAAAATACGTAAATCCAAAGATGACTACAAAGAGTCAATAAAGGGATCTGACAAAACTGAAGACTGGGCAACAAAATGGCCGATGAAATTCAATGTTGGTAAATGCAAAGTAATGCATATTGAAAAACAAATCCCAACTACATGTATCAAATTATCTAATTTAGCTATAACTGCTCAAAAAAGAGATCTTAGGGTCGCTGTGAATATTTCTCTGAAAACATGATCACTTTGTCTCAAAAAAAGATATATATTAGAACTAGAAAAGGTTCAGAAAAGGGCAAAAAAAATGATCTGGGGTGTAGAATAGCTACCATATGAGAAGAGATTAATATAACTGAGATTTTTCAGCTTAGAAAAGAGACAGTTTGGAGGGATATAATACAGGTCTATAAAATCATGACAGATGTGAAGAAAGTAAATAAGTATTATTTATTCCTTCTCATAACTCAAGAACTGGGAGTCAGCAAATGAAATTAATAGGCAGCAGGTTTAAAACAAAGAAAAAGAAGTATTTTTTCCACAGAATGCACAGTCAACTTGTAGAACTCTTTGCAAGGGGATGCTGTGAAGGCCAAGAACATAACAGGGTTAAAAAAGAATTAGATATATTAATGGAGGATAGGTCCATCCATGGCTATTATCCAGGATGTGCAGGGATGATGTCCCAAATATCTGTTTGCCAGAAGCTGAAAATAAGCGACTGTGGATGATTGCGTATTGGGTTCATTCCTTTTGGGGCACCTGGCATCAGCCACTGTTGGACAACAGGACACTAGGCTAGATGGACCTTTTGTTTGATCCAGTATTGCTGTTCTTGTGTTCTTCTTACCCATAGTATGCTATGACAATAGTTGGTTTTGCCTGTTTATGTAGCACCAGGAAGTGTTATTGTCATGTTACCAAACTCTTTTACAATTCTACACATACATGATAACATTCTGTGGCACCATCTACACAGGCAAGAACAATGTTTTAATAATATTTGAGGCACAACAGTGTTGTAGTAATGTCCCCTAGTACTGCCAAATTTGACATGCAGATAGGTCCTTATATTTAATGGCTTGCAAAATGTATATGCAACTTTCTTAGGAAGAAAGCATAAGTCAAAAAGAAAAAGTGTATGTTTCAACACTGAGTGGATTTACTGACAATTCAACTCTGCTGAGGTCTACCTCTTTGCTTCCATTTTCAGTGGCTACTTTTCCCATGCTCACTGATACTGTGTCTTTTCTTAGACAATGGAAAATGAACTTGTTCTTGGCTAAGAGAAGCTAAGTCACAGGAATGAAAATTCTTTACCTCAGCTCTCTAGTAACAATTAAAAAAATCAGTACTGTTCCTCTCTGCTCAAAACTGATGTTGAGCGCAATAGACAAAGAGCATCTGTGATATCAAAACACTTTATTTGTAAGAAAGAGAATTTATGCGGCCTGTAATATGCTAAAAATTTCACTGCCACATACGGTGGGAAAAACCAAAAATTACTCAAGCGTTGTACCAAACGTTTCAGTGAAAATTATCTCTCTCCTATCCAGAGTACCTGAGTTTAAGATAAGCTACAAGTTATGTTCAACAAAATCTACTTCATGTGCAACATTTCATATATAGTTTTGTTTCGTTTGGGTAGCTTTTAAAATTATCTCTATCTTAAGCAATATTGAAATTGACTAACTGCAATTCCAAGTCCCCTGTGACATGACTTTTACAAAAGAACACCAGATAATTTATAAATACAATGCACAACACAAGTTCAAAAATCCTTTCTTGGAAAATGACATACTATGGGGCACTCCACAACCATTTGGTAACTACTTGCTCCACTCCCCCATGAACTTTATTTCTAAATGTCACTGTTTTTTTTTAAATCAACAGAAATGTGATGTGAAAAGATTAGCAAGCAGAAAATAATTGGAATCTATAGAAATATTTAAATAAAGTCTCAGAGCATGTTACATCTCCTCAGGATAGATACAAACATGAGATGTCTGTGTATCAGATTATGAAGTATGGATCCAAAGTGACCTACTACTTTATAATGATGATTCTTCTCCACGTCTGTCTATTAATAGAATTGACAGCAGCTTTTTATTTCCTTCACATCTCAAACAGGGAATAAGAAATTCTTTCTGCAGTTTAGTTTACCTAAATAATAACACTGTGCAAGTTAAGGTATTCAACACATTTAGACTTTCCTAATAAACCAATTTAAAACAAATGGTATTAAGTTCCTGTTTAGCCCTCAGCTTCGGAGAGACTGGTTTATTTGTCACGAAAAGAAACCTATTTTCATGACATATTAAAACTAATTCAAAGTTATCTTAAGTAAACACATTTTTCCTGTAGGTAAAACTGAAAATTAACTTATTTCTTTATGTTTGCCTTGAAGATACAGACTTCTTATGACAAAATAGCTTTAATAAAACATGAAAAATAATCAATAGACCTTATGAATTTCTGCATGTGGAGATGATTTACAGGTTATATGAGACATGTGGAAGTCTTACCTGCAAAAGGCTTAAATTCTCAAAAAACAAGAAATGCAAAGGTTGCAGCACAATGGGAAATGGCACTGTGCTGCCAGAAAGCATTAACATTGTACGTGTACAAGTGCATTGCAACAGTACTGTAGCAGGATTTTACTGAGTGATTCTAGTTTAAGATCCTCTGTATCTGAAATGTAGTTTTACAAACTCTGATTAACTTTTGCTAAAGAATCAGCAAATCTAGCCACCCATTTCAACAGGTGGAGGAACTTTATGGGACTAGTGGTGAAAGGGGACAGCCCCAGCAATAAGGCAGGGAGATATTCACTGAGGGACACCAGGTAACTCCTCTGGCACTCACTGACCAGTTTGGGGAGAGGAGTGCTATTTGGCCAGCATTCCTCAGCTCCCAAAATTTAACCTGGAGCAGAGCTGCTTCCTTTCCCCACCTCCTCTGGCTGGGTCAATGCCCAGGGAAAGCCCAAGACTTCCTGGTGCAGGGTGCTGGCCAGGAAGAGTCAAACCCTGCATGTGCCTAAGTCTCACACACACTGGCATGGGGAAGCCTCTTTGCCCATCAGCTAAGTTCTGGAGTAGCAGGGAAGGGGCAATTTCCAGCCTGTTCACACCCTGATCCTGGCAGGCTCCAAAGCAGCCCCTCGGGCAGGGGTGGGCATGAGGCAGCCAGCAGGTCAGATCCGGCCCACCAAGCCACCAGATCTGGCCAGCGGCTGCCTTGCTGGAACCCTTAGACACAGAGCAGCTCATGCTTTAAACAGCTGGCTACTCTGGATGCTGGGGAGGGATGAGGGAGACATCACATGCTTCTCTTCCCCGCCACAAAATTTTCCGGCCAATAGGAGTTGAGAATTTTACTGGGGAAAGGGGCGGGCGTGTGAATCCTCCCTCCCTTCCCCCTCCCATGGCCAGAATAGAGCCACATGGAGCAGCCAGCAGCCTGCAGCAGACAGCCTGCCTCAGTCTCCTACAGGGCTGCTGGCTGGGAGCCATCTTGATAAGTGCCTCCCAGCCAGAGCCTGCCTCTGGCACCCCAACCCCACACTCCCCAACTACCTGCCCCAGGCCACCACCCAAACCCTCTGTACCTCTTTTCCCCCTTCTCCCAGGTCACAACTCCCTCCCAGACCCTGCACTCCCTTCTATACCCCTCCCCTAAGCCAGAATCCTCTCCTACACCCATATGCCTTCCTGAACACTGCACCCAAAGCCCTGTCCCAGATCACAATCCCCTCCTTCACTCAAACTCTCTCTCAGACCCCACACCCAAGCCCCCCTATCCCAAGCTCCATTTTGCACTCAACCTCCATCCCAGGCTAGGGATTTAATAGCGTAGTTGATTAACCAGTTAACGGATAAGCAAAAGCTTATAAGTTAATACTATAGACTACATGCATTTCCCTTCCCCTCCACCCTTGCCAGTAAATTTTTTAGCAGGCTGGCCAGCAGCCTAGCTCAGTTCTGGCTCATGCTAGGTCCAGAACCTACCCCTTCTGCAGCTCTGCATTTTAAGTGTATTGGGGGCAGGCAGCCCAGCTTAGTTCCGGCATGCACTGGGTCCAGGAGCTCAGACCCCACCTGAGACAGGGGTTGCTGCTGCCTCTTTATCAGCAGCAGCAGCAGCACTGGGTGACAGGTAGCCAGTTCACAAGGGGAGCTGTTTTTTAAACTGGTTCCCCTGATGGACCAGCTCCCACCTTGCACTGCTGCCTCTGATACAGTGGCTGCCGGCCTCACCCCTGGGTACTATAGACTAGTCGACTAATGAATAAAAATTAATTAGGTTAACTGACTATTCAACTAACCAATATTTAACATCCCTATCCCAGACCCCACACCCCTCCATGGAAGTACGACCTTTGACCACTTGTCAAAATCTTGGAGTGGCCTTCCACTAAAAATGATTGCCCACCCCTGCCCTAGGGCAAAGGTAAGTTACATTTGAGGAAGAAATCCCATTTTCTGGATTTAGAGAGAAACATGTTTAAAAAAAAAAAAAGTCATTTCCTCTCCTAGTGCTGTTTTTCCACAGGCTTCCTGCTGTGATCCAGTTCATTATCATCCTTTCTTCCCTTGAATTGAATCTACATTTATAGGAAAAATATTTTTAAATTTAAACATCAATTATTTCTACAATTATGTATTTTATATGTTATTCTAACACCACATAATTTTGTTTTCCTTTCCAGAAGGACAAGTTGGTCAGTGACTATGTCCCAATTTACCAATTCACATCAGAAAGTATGTTATTACATCGGTACTGTAGTCCCTATTTAAATTACCAACAGAATTAACTACTCAGCCTATGGATGACGGAATCTGAGGTATGATTGGTATGCATGTTAGTGATCTATCATGGTACTGTACATCACAAACATACATTAGGCATTGAAAAATTAAGACAAATCGAAAGCAAGATGACCATTACCCAAAGAGTACGGTAAAATAGTTTTATTCATTTTCCCATAAGAATTCTAAAACAATATTGAATTGGTAGTGGTGTGAATTAAAAAGAAAATATCACTAAAATTGAATAAAGTTAAAAAGAAATCTGTTGGGCATTTCAAGAAAAATCAGAAAACTAATTAAACAGTCACTCAAATATAACAGAGTGACAGAATGTTTTCTCAATTATATGCTTCAATAGTCTGTTGCTGCCAAAAGCCTTCCTTCCCACTCAATATGTTTTTATTTCAGGTAAAAAAAAAAATTAATGGATAAATAAAAAAAAAAAGATTGCAAGAAGAGGTTTAAAAATAAAATTCTGATTGTGGTGAGGAAGAGGAATATATAATAACAAGTACACTCCTGACATCTGAAGAAACGGGTTGTGCCCATGCAAACTCATGGTACCATCTACATGTTTTGTTAGTCTTTAAGGTGCTACTAGACTATGTGTTGTTTTTTTAAGTTTTTCCTGTTACAAACTAACTCGGATACCCTTCTGAAGCTTTTTAGTATATAATAATTGTTATACAATGTCTTTATGTTTAGTATGAAATGTGCCATGAACAGCCACTTTTAATTTAAGGCAGGACTATGCAGCACTTTAAAGACTTTAAAGGTTTATTAGGTGATGAGCTTTCGTGGGCCAGACCCACTTCCTCAGATCAAATTGTGGAAGAAAATTGGCATGACCATATATACCAAAGGGATACAATCAAACATCTCTATTACTATTTTAATTTAAGGATATGTCATGGCTCCTGCTTAAAGCCTCTATTTTCAGAATTTATAACTTCTTTTGTAGAAATCCACTCAAGAATTTTTTGTTGCTTTTGACTTCAAAGCAGTGCTTTGATCTATTTTCTAATAATTTTAAAAGATTCTTCAAACTTTTTAGTCTCATGTTTTAACAATATTTTACCATCCCATATAAGGCATTCACTTAGATTTCCCATGAGCTTTTTCTTAATTTTAAAAAGAAGATTTAGCTTACTGACAGAATGAAACAGGAACATTTAGAGTTTGGAAGCATTTTGGCAAAACATGTTTACTAAAATTAATCTTAGGTTAATTCTTGCTGACACTATTTTTTTTGCCAACAGATTGACAGTGTTATAGTTCTCTAACCTTTAACACATACAAGTTCCACAGACTGAACATACAAATAAATTATCATTCCTTACATGCTCATGTTTTTCCTTGGATATTTTGTACCCATAAGTAATGTTCAAATTTTGCACACCTGTTTGCAAAAATATTCAAAACACAAATTCTCTCTCTCAAGTATCCAAATCAGGAATCACATTCTGACTTTATCTACAAGGAAAACTGAATAATGCCCTCATTCATTTATCAATCTCTACTATTAAAATATATGAAGGAGGTGCCAGAAAATAAGGCTCTAGATCACTGTTTCTTAAACTATGTTCCGCGGAACTCTGGTGTTCTGTGAACAACTCGCATGTGTGCCATGACCTCATCTTTGTTTTTGTTACTTGGTTTTTAATTTTTTTTTGTCTGACAACAATTTTTTTTGAAGAAAATTTTCCTAGGTGTTGTGCAAAAAAATAAATAAATTATTGTTTGGTGTTCCGTGGTCTCAAAAAGTTTAAGAAACGCTGTTCTAGATAATTTACCCAACAGAGAGAGACAGAAACAGAGACATCAATTTGAAAACAAAAAAAAAAAAAAACAGTTTGCCTGTTTTTAGGAATTCTCTCACCAAACAGCTATGAATCCTCACTGACTACAATTATTCCATACCCATAGGTTAATTTTACTTTTCTGTAATTTACTGCTGTTATTTGCTATTATTAAGTTACCTGTCATTAATGATCCAGTTCAGACAGAGATTGAGGGAGCTAAGGTTTTTACATCTCTTCACTATTTCCATCACAGTTTCATTATCCAGTTCTGTGATATGACGTAGATCCAAGCTGGAAAGGTTTCTTAACTATTGAGAGAAACATAATAAAGAAAAAAGCACCTGAAAAGGTATTCATACTCAGGAAGTACTGACATATTCGGTTATAAAAGCTTTTAACCTGTTCTTGAATCATGTGCAGTACAGGTTGGACCTCGCTGGTCCGGCACCCTTGGGACCTGAGTGGTCTCGAACGAGGGGATTTGCCAGACTAGGGAAGGTCCCTCCCCTCATAGCTATGCTGCCACTAGTCTAGGGCTCCAGCCTGCCCCGCACTGGTGCCCCAGCCCCCCCACCGGGGCTCTCCTTGGCCCCTCTGCTACCAGGACCGGAGAACCACAGCCAGACCTGCGCAGCTGGGGCAGTGCTCCGCAGCCACCTGGCTCCATGACTGGGGCTGGAGCTCTGTGGCTGGGGTGGAGGGATGAGGCTGGAGTTCCACAGCCTGGCCCTGAGCTCCCTGGGTGCTGCTGGGGCTGGAGTTCCTTGGCCGCTGGAGCCAGAATGCAGCCAGAGCGCTGCGGCCGGGGACAGGGCCAGAGCTCCCTGGCTGACACTGGGGTCAGCGCTTCCTGGCCGGAGCTGGAGGTCCATGGCCATGGTCAGACTAGAGCTCCCGGCCACTGGGGCCAGGGAGCTCTGATGGGGCCAGAACTCCTTGCCTTGCCATCCATCTTCTCCACTGCCCCTCCCCCCCCCACACACACACACTCTGGGCTCTCGGGTGAGTCACGGTGCCCCTTACGGGGCTAGCACCCTGTCGCCAGACATATCTCTTTCTGGGCTCTGTGGTTTAGGAATATCCATGGTCCATGCCAGACCACAGATGTTGCCAGACCAGGGAGTCCCAATTAAGAGAGGTACAACCTGTATAAGAAAGAGAGGAAAGATGCATTGCAGTTAATGAAAAGTCCTTCTCACTAGTCTGAAAAAGGCTTTTGAATAATCAGAAACATAATATATCAGCATCAGACAAGAAAAATTCTTTAATCCAAAGAAAATTTTTTATTGAAAATGTAATACAATTGAAATGACAGAATAAATGTTTGTCAGTATTATATGGGCCCTCTAACATATCTATATAGTTCACAGTGCTTTATCAGTTCTATTATGAACTTCCCCATCCCCAGCTTTATCTTTGGGCTCTATGAAATTAGAGGCTGCCAGCAACATCTTTTCCTCAAATACTAAAATGTTTATTTGGTGGTTATTTAGTTGAAGGCATATAAAGTTGATGCCTTCAAAACCTTTTTACAACCTTAGAACCAAAATATATGAATGACTTTTAAAGTTAATCTTTGAAGGACATCAGTTTTCTTATCCATGTTAGAATTCCTGCATCAAGTCCACAAATTTGTAGCCAGGCTCATGCAGTTTTAGAAAGACATCTAACCTTGATTTAAAGACTACAGAATGGGGAATCCTCAAATTCATTATTAAATAGTCCAATGGTGAATCATCCTCACAGCCATTGGTCTTCTGTATTGACAATCAACAAGCACTCAAAAATCATAAATAAGATCCTCCAAAATTACAAGATTGGCTTAGAAATAATGAGGTGTTATTTAAAAACACCTGTGAGGGAGGGTATTTGCATTCTGGTTTCGAGCCTTTTGCACAAGCTTTAGATTACATATCGACGCTTTTCTTTACAACCACAAGCTAGAAACTTTTTTAGAGAGAGAATTGGATGCAAATGTAATCACTTAATTCCAGGAACTGGAGCTTTAAGAAAATAAATGTTGAGAGTATTATGATAAAAATGCAAGAGTTAGCTATACCGTATCTTGTTATATCTTTGGACTTCTCTACTTAGTGTAGTAATATGCACTTGAGCCTATGATTTTCAAAGCACACTAATGTGTCGTGCATGAACTGGTGCTTGTAGACCTTACAGGTATGCATTAAATGTTCTGTTAACGCCTGGGGAAAATGGAACCGTTAAGGAAGGCGAGGTTACTAAACTGTACAAATCAAATCCCCTGTACCCCGTGTGCATAATCCCACTTTACAGTCAAACTCATTCTCTGCTGAACAGGCCTCTTTTTTCTGAAAGCTTCTCTCCATGTAGGTATTTACAGAGAGCAATCAATACTACTTAAATTCTCTAATCTCTTCAGTCACTTAAGGGTGACCTGTCACTGTTTTCATATTGAAATGTGATTTTCATTTGACAACTTCCCTTTAAACCACAGCTTTCTTTCAAATTCATTGGGATAGAAAGGTTATCTCCAAAACACTCAGTCTTCCTACAGACAGTAGACATTATCATTAGCATAAGAGTTAACTGAACCCTGATTATAGTAGTTAGACCTACATAAAAATTGTGCTGCCTTCCAGCACATTCTGGACAGAGTAATTTCTTATAAAAGAGTACTGTTTTATTATACCTAACAGTTGAAAATACTACATATTACAATAGTTATATATGGAAAATTTAAACATGTATCTGTCCACAAGAGCAGAGCTACAGAAAATTCAGAAGCACACAGAATACAATCCTGCCTTCCAGGCAGTAGCACAACGTGACAAACAATATGGCACAGGTAACTTTAATAACCTGGTGTATTCCCATTTTAAACATTTTTTTAGTATTTCCCTGTTTAAAAAAAAAAAAAGGATGAACTCTATGTGCACATAAGTGAAGGATGGTGCTCGCAGAAGGCTTTTTTTGAGCAACTGTACACAAGTTGTCACAAACTTCTCAGACAATGACTCAATCCCTTTGTTTCTAAATACACTTAATCATAGTAACTTCTAGTGTTTTCAAAAAAAGCTATCTGAAATAATCTGTAGCTTCCTCTAGAACAAATAATTGCATGTAGGTAATACTGACATTTTAATTAAATTTACCTTCTCTGTATGAGAGAATAGTAATCCTAGTCAGTGATTTAAGTCACCACCAAGGACTTGATTAAGTAAAGACTTACAACTGAGATCATATAAATTGTTCACTTCAGTAGTTAAACTCTAAATCGAGATATTTAAAAGAAACTAGGGACTCTGAATGCAGGCAATCTTTAGAACTGGTATAACAGTGTTATTCCACAAGGGCTAACTTTCTCCAATTTAAAGTTTGAAAAGAAATTAAATAGATTTATTGCCTACAAAACTCTGCTGAATAAGAGCTATATTCAGAGACCCAGCCTCCAATAATGGTTCGGATGCAGGATATTTCCTCAGGGAGTGGGAAAAGAATGCTACCCTCAGGGCCATCCTTAGGATTTATGGTGCCCTAGGCGGGATTATTAAACTGGTGCCCCTATGCCTGACTTGCTCTTCCACCCCTACTGCCTCCCCTTCCCAGGGACCCCAGCAGCCAATCCCCTCCCTCAGACTGTGCTGCAGGCAGCACATTCGGCCCTCTCTAGGACCCAGCCCTGCTGTTACATGTGTAAACCTTCCGCCGGTTAGGCCTGGCAGCAACCAGGGCCAGGTTCAATATCTAGGGGTCCATCTCACACAGAACCGGCTCGAGCCCCAACCGAGTAGCCTGGGAAATTCACACACCCCTGGGCACCTCTGAGAGGCAATGCTTCCCCACTCGCAAGCACAGAATCTGAATGAAGAAAAGAAACTTTTAATGAAAGAGAGAGAAGTCACATTGCATTATCTTGGGAAAATACCACAACAGAGTTCACTTACCCAAACTTTCTCCGCACCCCACTTTAGATACCCCACTTACAGCTCTGTTCAGTCAGTGCAGACCCTGACACATCATCTGGATGACTCCCCTCCTTGGCTATGTCTACACTGGTGGGTTCTTGCGCAAGAACTGCCGTTCTTGCGCAAGTATCTGCAGAGCGTCCACACTGCCCTCCTGCTCTTGAGTAAGAAGATTTACAGTATGGCGTGGTAAGGAAGGGTTTCTTGCGCAAGAGCTACGCTCTTTTCTAACAGGTGTAAGCTGTCTAATGCAAGAAGGCAGTGTGGATGCGCAGCAGGGGTTTCTTGCACAAGAAAGCCCTGTGGTTAAAATGGCCATCAGAGCTCTCTTGCGCAAGAGAGCGTCCACACTGCCATGGGCACTCTTACGCAAAAGCACATGTTGCTCATGGCAGTGTGGAAGTGTTCTTGCACAAGAGCTCTTGCACAAGAACCCTTGCACAAGATGTTCTTGCGCAAGAACCCGCCAAGAACATAGCTCTTGAGCCTGAGGCTAGGCCACCTTTGTGCTGCTCCTGTAGTGCGCTGGCCGCTTCCGCCAGCCGCTCGCTGGTCATTCCCACTGGCCACTCCACTGGCTGCAATGGGTCTGGCTCCCGGACAAACCAGTGATTTCAGCTCTTAGTGATTTCAACTCTTTAGCCACCACCTAGGCTGGCAAAAGATTCCAGCTTCCACTGGACTAGCAAAAAAGACTCCCCATAGAGTCTACTTTAGGTCTGTCCTTAAAACCAGGGGGGGAAAGGGGCAGATTGAGCCAGTCTTACAGCTCATACCTGGCAGGCATGAAGCAGGCTGACTCAGCCCTCAAGCCTTTTCTTCCCCCCCCCCACCCCGCCAACTCAGTTCACTCAACTCTGTTAGGGGGGAGGCTTAGTCCTCTGAGACCTCTTACAATGATGGTGTCTCTCCTGCAAGCACTGGTGTCATATTTTACAGTTCCCACATTTAGGGGTAGCATGATTTGTGACCCCCACAATAGCCCCAAATTATTTACAATACACCACATTCCATTCCAACACTGATCCTCCATCGCCCTGGCTGAATTGGATTTACATAACCACCACACCTCGGATTCCTTCCCCTTCCTGGCATGAGCTGTATTTACATATCAACAGTTAACAGTTAATTATCTTGCAGAGCTAAACAATTGGAATGAGCACACCCATCCCACAGGGCAGCACTCTCCTTTTAGCTGGCTGATAGCAAGCAGTAGGTTAGCCTCTGCTTACACATGCCCCACTGCTTCCCGTCCGTCCCAGCAGAGTGGTGCCCCAGAAATACTGGTGCCCTAGGCAACTGCCTATTCTGCCTATGCCTAAGGACGGCCCTGGCTACCCTCCAGACTGCAGAGCTGTTTTGTAGAGGTAGGGTGACTATATTTCCCAAAAGGAAAACAAGACACCACGCAGGATTGGCCCAAGCTACTTGTCCGAGTTACCCACTTCCCCAAGCTGACCTGAGCCACTGAACTGAGGCTGCTTCCCACATGAGGGGCAGGCAGGGCCTGGGCAAGCAACAGCGTACATACAAGATAGGGTGACTATATTTCCCAAAGATTAGGGCTGGTATCACTGCTCACCCAAGCCCTGCCTGACACCTGTGTGAGGCTGGGGCTGGCATCACTGCTTGCTTAAGCCAGGCCTGCCCCCTGCTGGAGCCCTGCCTCTCAGCATTTTGCAAAATGACAAAAAAAAAAAAGGTCACGATGGAAAAAAAGGTGTGTGCTGGCCAAAACAAGACGTGTGGTGACTTTATGTAGAGGCTACTCTAGTCCAATTGCTTTCTGTAACCCTAACTTATTCCTACTACTTTGTGCACCCATACTGGGAAGGGGAGAAGGACAAATGTGGTTTCAATATATTGGGAAACATTGCTTTGTGGGGGATCTTCTTGCAGCAAATCTTCTTGGCCCTTCTCCTATTAAATATGTGAACTTTGTTGCCCTATACTCTACACAGTAAAGGGGAGAAACACTTTCAGGCTATGTCTAGACTGCAGGCTTCTTTCAGAATAAGCTTTTCCAGAAGAGATCTTCCGAAAAAACTTCTTCCAAAAGAGAGCGTCCGCACTGGAAAGCGCATCGAAAAAGCCATCTGCTTTTTCGACAGATAGCGTCCACACTGAATGGACGCTATCTTGCATGTAAGCTGTGATTACTATGGGTGGAAGGGCACCTGTGCTTTTTCCTCTTCTATTGAAAGAACTCCCTCTTCCCTGTTCATACACACCTTTTTCCAAAAGGGCTCTTTCGGAAAAGGCGTTCTTCCTCGTAGAAAAAGGCTTACCAATGTTGGGAAAAAAACCTCTGTTCTTTCAATTTTTTTTCGAAAGAACACAATTGCAGTGTGGATGTGAGGTTTTTTCGGAAAAAGAACCATTTTTCCAAAAAAACTCTGTAGTGTAGACATACCCTCAGTGTCCCCACAAAGGAAGTCCCTCTCCCTTCATACATGTGCAGTGAAACTGCAACGGCTCTGCTGCTACTGGGACCTGGATTCACATCAACTCATTAGTTATGTGAGATAATAGGACATTATTAGCCTTAGCAATCATTTTGGGAATAATGGGTCTTGTGATAATCCACTGAAGTCTTATTTACACTAGTCATGAATTTGGATGGTAATCCTAATTAACGGTTCCCTTCAACAAATTTTTCCCAGCAGTACAACTGGAAAACTTAATGCCCCCATTTAGTAAATAAACAGCTTGCACAAACATCAAACAAATCATTACAATAATATTTTATATGTCAATCTAAATAAATGTACATCCTGCAGCAATATTAGAAAAGACCCTCTCCTTTTCCACTTATAACTGCAGAATGGATCTATACAGCATGATAGTCTGTTATAAATGAATAAATAAATAACATCTGAATAAATGTTTTTGCCTGGAATCACCCCAAATCCTAGAAGGAATAAGGAACATATCATATAATCATAGAATACTAGAACAGGAAGGGAACTTGAGGGGTCATCAAGTCCATCTTCTACCCCCACGGCAGAGCCAAACACCATCTAAATCATCCTTGATAGATATCTATCCAACCTGCTCTTAAATATCTCCACTGATGGAGATTCCACAACCTTCCTAAGAAATGTATTCCAGGGCTTAACCACTCTGACAGTTAGGAAGTTTTTCTTAATGTTTAACCTAGACCCAGCATTGCTGCAATTTAAGCCCATTGCTTCTTGGTCTATCATGAAGTGTTAAGAAGAATAATTCTTCTCCCTCTTACTTGTAACACTCTTTTAGGTACTTGATCAATAATCAACTAACTAAAAAGTACTTACTTACCTAAAAGGTACTTGGACATACTGCCCCAACTCTTCACTATTGGAAATCTGCTAATCACTGGCTCTAGATTTTCATATGGTTCTCATCAGCACTATATCCAGGTGCCTCAACACCTCTGTCATGTGAGCAAGTCTCCTCTTATCTCCACATTACAGATGGGGAACAGATGCACAAAGATTGCCCAAATAAACACATGGACTCCGTGCTGGAGAATTAAACAATGCAACACCCAGCTTAAAGAGTTGTTTTGTAGGATGACCTTATTTCCCAAAGAGAAAACAGGACACCATACAGCACTGGCCCGTATTCTCCAACCATTGCCTTAACCACAAGACCATCCCATGAAGGATGAGTGTCTTAAAAGGGCTGGAAATAACTGTTGGGCAATTCAGCAGATCATGTGCACCGTACCGTAATAATCAAATATCACCAGGGAACTCGTGGAGATAATCAGAAACTGCATATTACAAGAAATGAATGCCAGCCAAAAGCACTCTTTTCCCAACCCCACTATATTTAATTATAAGAACATAAGAACATAAGAACGGCCGTACCGGGTCAGACCAAAGGTCCATCTAGCCCAGTATCCTGTCTGCCGACAGTGGCCAGCACCAGGTGCCCCAGAGGGTGGACCGAAGACAATGATCAGCGCTTTGTCTCCTGCCATCCCCTCCAGCCTCTGTCAAACAGAGGCCAAGGACACCATTTTATCCCCTGGCTAATAGCCTTTTATGGACCTAACCTCCATGAAATTATCTAGCTTCTCTTTAAACTCTGTTATAGTCCTAGCCTTCACAGCCTCCTCCGGCAAGGAGTTCCACATGCTGACTACGCTGTGTGAAGAAGAACTTTCTTTTATTAGTTTTAAACCTGCTACCCATTAATTTCATTTGGTGTCCTCTAGTTCTTCTATTTAGGAACTAATAAATAACTTTTCTTTATCGGCCCTCTCCACACCACTCATGATTTTATACACCTCTATCATATCCCCCCTCAGTCTCCTCTTTTCTAAACTGAAAAGTCCCAGTCGCTTTAACCTCTCCTCATATGGGACCCGTTCCAAACCCCTAATCATTTTAGTTGCCCTTTTCTGAACCCTTTCCAAGGCCAAAATATCTTTTTTGAGGTGAGGAGACCACATCTGTACACAGTATTCAAGATGTGGGCGTACCATAGTTTTATACAGGGGCAGTAAGATATTCCGGGTCTTATTTTCTATCCCTTTCTTAATAATACCTAGCATCCTATTTGCCTTTTTGACTGCCGCTGCACACTGTGTGGAAGTTTTCAGAGAACTGTCCACGATAACTCCAAGATCTCTTTCCTGATTTGTCGTAGCCAAATTAGCCCCCATCATACTGTACGTATAGTTGGGGTTATTTTCCCAATGTGCATTACTTTACACTTATCCACATTAAATTTCATTTGCCATTTTGTTGCCCAATCACTCAGTTTGGTGAGATCTTCTTGGAGTCCCTTACAGTCTGCTTCTGTCTTGACTATCCTAAACAGTTTGGTATCATCCGCAAACTTAACCACCTCACTGCTTACCCCTTTCTCCAGATCATTTATGAATAAGTTGAACAGGATTGGTCCTAGGACTGACCCTTGGGGACACCACTAGTTACCCCTCTCCATTCTGAAAATTTACCATTTATTCCTACCCTTTGTTTCCTGTCTTTTAACCAGTTCTCAATCCAAGAAAGGACCTTGCCTCTTATCCCATGGCCATGTAATTTACACAAGAGCCTTTGGTGAGGACCTTGTCAAAGGCTTTCTGGAAATCTAAGTATACTATATCTACTGGATCCCCCTTGTCCGCATGTTTGTTAACCCTTCAAAGAACTCTAATAGATTAGTAAGACAGGATTTCCCTTTACAGAACCCATGTTGACTTTTGTCCAACAAATTATGTTCTTCTACATGCTTCACAATTTTATTCTTTACTATTGTTTCGA
Organism: Rafetus swinhoei; assembly: GCA_019425775.1. Lineage (NCBI taxonomy): Eukaryota > Metazoa > Chordata > Testudines > Trionychidae > Rafetus > Rafetus swinhoei. Next base: position 67,895,211 of record CM033427.1, read on the forward strand.
CTAATTTGCCCGGTACTGAAGTTAGACTTACCGGTCTGTAATTGCCGGATCGCCTCTAGAGCCCTTTTTAAATATTGGTGTCACGTTGGCTACCTTCCAGTCATTAGGTACGGAAGCCGATTTAAGGGATAGGTTACAAACCACAGATAATAGTTCAGCAATTTCCCATTTGAGTTCTTTTAGAACCCTTGGATGAATGCCATCCGGTCCGGAGATTTGTTAACATTAAGTTTTCTATTTGTTCCAAAACCTCCTCTAATGACACTTCAATCCGGGACAGTTCCTCAGATTCATTACCCACAAAGGACGGTGCAGATTTGGGAATCTCCCCAACGTCCTCAGCCGTGAAGACTGAAGCAAAGAAATCATTTAGTTTCTCCGCAATGGCTTTATCGTCCTTGATTGCGCCTTTTATAGTTCGATCGTCTAGGGACCCACAGGTTTTTAGCAGGCTTCCTGCTTCTAATGTACTTAAAAACATTTTGTTATTTCTTTTGAGTTTTTGGCTAGCTGTTCCTCAAAATCTTTTTGCTTTTCTTATTACATTTTACACTTGATTTGACAGTGTTTATGTTGCTTTCTATTTATCTCACTAGGACTGGACTTCCACTTCTTAAAAGATACCTTTTGTCCCTCACTGCTTCTTTTACATGGTGGTTAAGCCACGGTGACTCTTTTAGGTCTCTTGCTATGTTTTTAAATTGGGGTATACATTTAAGTTGGGCCTCTATTATGGTGTCTTTAAAAGTTTCCATGCAGCTTGCAGGGATTTGGCTCTAGTCACTGTGCCTTTTAATTTCTGTTTAACTAACCTCCTCATTTTTGTGTAATTCCCCTTTTTGAAATTAAATGCCAGGGTGCTGGTCTGCTGAGGTGTTCTTCCCACCACAGGAATGTTGAATTTTATTATATTATGGTCACTATTCCCAAGCGGTCCTGTAACGGTTATTTCCTGGACCTGATCCTGCGCTCCACTCAGGACTAGATCGAGAATTGCCTCTCCTTGTGGGTTCCTGCACCAGCTGCTCCAAGAAGCAGTTATTTAAGCCATTGAGAAATTTTATCCGCTTCTTCCTGAGGTGACATGTATCCAGTCAATATGGGGGTAATTAAAATCCCCCATTATTATAGAGTTCTTTGTTTTGGTAGCCTCTCTAATCTCCTCAGCATTTCAATGTCAGTATCCCTGTCCTGGTCAGGTGGTCGATATATCCCTACTGCTAATTTCTTATTTTTGGAGCATGGAATTACTATCCATAGCGATTCTATTGAACATGTTGATTCATTTAATATTTTTATTTCATTTGATTCTACATTATCTTTCACATACAGTGCCACTCCGCCACCCACCCGGCCTGCTCTATCCTTTCGATATATTTTATAGATAGCAATATTACTGACTCTTATTTTCTTGAATTTTATTATTATTATTTATTGTTTTATGTTGTCCAAAAAGGGTACCACTTCATAAAGATAAAAAGATGCAATGTTTGATTTTCATAGATGTTGAAAACCTCCATAGCTCCCAATGCTGCAGCTTCCACTGAATTAAACTGGATGTTTGGGTAATCAGCTCTTCTGAAAAACAAGGCATATGATGCCTACTTCAAGTGGCTTACAAGCGGGGTACCAAAAGGAGAGGACCAATGCAGGGAAGGACGGAGAGTACCTTTTATCAGTAAAGGTTTATCAGTAAAGCTCAAATACCATTTGTCAGTAAAGGTTTTTTGCTCTGGATGGAGAGATTTTCCAAAACTAGGTTGCAGTTCTAGCCCTAGCCATTAAACAAATTTGCCAAGCAAATACTTTATGACTTTCCCAGCATAGTTCTATGCCAAGGTTGAGTGTACTACCAGTTCTCCAGTATTTAGTTTGGTAAATGGAAAAGGTTATAGTTAGAGATAACACAGTGATACATACTTGACATTCCAGGTGAAGAAATATTGTATTTGTATACTGTATGTTCCCTTTCTATCTCCTTTCAAACTGATTATTTCTTTGCTACCTGGGAAATATAGCATGCCTGTTATTAAACAGTGTGTATTATTGAAGGTCCTGGTCTTGGATGTTCTGTTTCCCTAGTCCACACCCTCTGGAATCAATGACTGGTTAAATATTGTTTACAGCACTTCATGTTTGACAAGTGCTGATTTTTCATTATGATTTACTTTAAGTAGGGAGTTACTACTCAGGATACAATGGGCTAACACTACACACCAAAAAAGAGCCCAGTCATGTTTGGCAATAGGTGAAGTTGTTAAGCATATGCTATGTGGAAGTGGAAGTCCAATCCTAGTGAGATAAATAGAAAGGAACATAAACACTGTCAAATCAAGTGTAAAAATGTAAGAAGAAAAGCAAAAAAAGATTTTGAGGAACAGCTAGCCAAAAACTCAAAAAGCAATAGCAAAATGTTTTTTAACTACATTAGAAGCAGGAAGCCTGCTAAAAAAACAGTGGGTCCCCTAGACGATCGAGATATAAAAGGAGCAATCAAAGACAATAAAGCCATTGCGGAGAAACTAAATTATTTCTTTGTTTCAGTCTTCACGGCTGAGGATGATAGGGAGATTCCCAAATCTGCACCATCCTTTGTGGGTGATGAATCTGAGGCACTGTCCCGGATTGAAGTGTCATTAGAGGAGATTTTGGAACAAATAGAAAAACTTAATGTTAACAAATCTCCGGGACCGGATGGCATTCATCCAAGGGTTCTAAAAGAACTCAAATGGGAAATTGCTGAACTATTATCTGTGGTTTGTAACCTATCCTTTAAATCGGCTTCCGTACCTAATGACTGGAAGGTAGCTAAAGTGACACCAATATTTAAAAAGGGCTCTAGAGGCGATCCTGGCAATTACAGACCGGTAAGTCTAACTGCAGTACCGGGCAATTTAGTCGAAACAATAGTAAAGAAAAAAAATTGTGAGGCACGTAGAAGAACATAATTTGTTGGACAAAAGTCAACATGGTTTCTGTAAAGGGAAATCATGTCTTACTAATCTATTAGAGTTCTTTGAAGGGTTAACAAACATGCGAACAAGGGGATCCAGTAGATATAGTATACTTAGATTTTCAGAAAGCCTTTGACAAGGTCCCTCACCAAAGGCTCTTGTGTAAATTACATGGCCATGGGATAAGAGGGAAGGTCCTTTCATGGATTGAGAACTGGTTAAAAGACAGGAAACAAAGGGTAGGAATAAATGGTAAATTTCAGAATGGAGAGGGGTAACTAGTGGTGTCCCCCCAAGGGTCAGTCCTGGGACCAATCCTGTTCAACTTATTCATAAATGATCTGAAGAAACGGGTAAGCAGTGAGGTGGTAAAGTTTGCGGATGATACCAAACTGTTTAGGATAGTCAAGACAGAAGCAGACTGTGAGGACTCCAAAAGATCTCACCAAACTGAGTGATTGCGCAACAAAATGGCAAATGAAATTTAATGTGGATAAGTGTAAAGTAATGCACATCGGGAAAAATAACCCCAACTATCGTACAGTATGATGGGGGCTAATTTGGCTATGACAAATCAGGAAAGAGATCTTGGAGTTATCGTGGGTAGTTCTCTGAAAACTTCCACACAGTGTGCGGCGGCGGTCAAAAAGGCAAATAGGATGCTAGGAATTATTAAGAATAGTAGCCCAGTGTCTGAGAGTCTGTAACGCCGAAATGCAGGCTGTTCCCTCTGGGAGGCGCTGCTGCCTGAAATGCTGGCTGTTCCCTCTGGGCGGCGCTGCTGCCTGAAATGCTGGCTGTTCCCTCTGGGCGGCCCGTGCTGCATGGGGAGTGCGGGGTCCAAGTGGTCGCTTGCGCCACTTGCTCCCCAGCAGCGGCCTGGCTGAGCGACACAAAAGTCAGCCGAGCGCCACGGTGGGAAGAGAAGGGGAGCTGAGGGGTGACGTGCGGCGTGACAGCGGCTCCAGGCCCCGCCCCTTGGGCGTGAACGTCACCACCCACCCCCCTTCGCCTCCCGCCGTGTCGCTCGGCTGACTTCTGCGCCGCTCAGCCAGCCGCCGCATGAGAGCAAGCGGTACAAGCGACCGTTTGGGCTCCGCGCCCCCCATGCAGCACGGGGAATGCAGCGCCCAAACGGCCATTTGGGCTCCACAGTCCCCCGAGTGAGAGGCAGGAGGGAGAGGAGAAGTGAGAGAAAAAGAAAGACAGAGAGGCAGGAGGCGGAGGAGAGCTGAGAGAGAGAAGGAGGTAGTAGGAGGAGGAGGAGAGAGAGAGAGACCGGAGGCTCAGGAGAGAAGACCAACGTGGAGGAGAGACCTGAAAATCTCGTCTTATAGGCTTATAGGCTAATAGGCTAATTATTAAGAAAGGGATAGAAAATAAGACACAGAATATCTTACTGAATCATAGAATCATAGAACTTGAAGAGACCTTAGAAGGTCATCAAGTCCAGCCCCCTACTAAAGGCAGGACCAATCCCAACTAAATCAACCTGGCCAGGGCCTTGTCAAGCCGAGACAAACACCTCTAGGGATGGAGACTCCACTACTTCCCTAGGTAACCCATTCCGGTGCTTCACTACCCTCCTAGTGAAATAGTTTTTCCTAATATCCAACCTGGAACTCTCCCACCACAACTTGAGACCATTGCTCCTTGTTCTGCCATCTGTCACTACTGAGAACAGCCTTTCTCCATCCTCTTGGAACCTCCCTTCAGGAAGTTGAAGGCTGCTATCAAATCCCCTCACTCTTCACTTCTGCAGACTCAACAGACCCAACTCCTCAGTCTCTCCTCATAGGTCATATGCTCCAGCCCCTAATCATTTTGGTTGCCTCCGCTGACCATCTCCAATGCGTCCACATCCTTTTGTAGTGGGGGCCCAGAATTGGACACAGTACTCCACATGTGGCCTCACCAGAGCCGAATAAAGGGGAATAATGACATCTCTGGATCTGCTGGCAATGCTCCTCCTAATGCAGCCTAATATGCCATTAGCCTTCTTGGCTACAAGGGCACACTGTTGACTCATATCCAGCTTCTCATCCACTGTAACCCCCAGGTCCTTTTCTGCAGAACTACTACTTAGCTGGTTGGTCCCCAGTCTATAACAATCCTTGGGATTCTTCCGTCCCAAGTGCAGGACTCTGCACTTGTCCTTGTTAAACCTCATCAGATTTCTTGTGGCCCAATGCTCCAATTTGTCTAACTCACTCTGGACCCTATCTCTGCCCTCAGGCGTATCTACCTCTTCCTCTAGCTTAGTATCATCCGCAAACTTGCTGAGGGTGCAATCAATCCCCTCATCCAGATCATTAATAAAGATACTGAACAAAACCGGTCCCAGAACTGAACACTGGGGCACTCCGCTAGAAACCGACCGCCATCCTGACATCGAGCCGTTGATCACTACCCGCTGGGCCCGGCCTTCTAGCCAGCTTTCTATACATCTTACCGTCCATTTATCCAATCCCCATTCCCTTAACTTGCTGGCAAGAATATTGTGGGAGACCGTATCAAAAGCCTTGCTAAAGTCAAGGTATATCACATCCACTGACTTACCCACGTCCACAGAGCCAGTTACCTCATCACAGAAGCTAATCAGATTGGTCAGGCATGACATGCCCTTTGTAAATCCATGCTGACTATTCCTAATCACTTTCCTCTCTTCCAAGTGCCTCAAAATGGATTCCTTAAGGATCCCTTCCATGATTTTTCCAGGAATCGAGGTAAGACTGACCTGCCTATAGTTCCCTGGATCGTCCTTCTTCCCTTTTTTGAAGATGGGCACTACATTTGCTCTTTTCCAATCATCCGGGATTTCTCCCGATCTCCACAACTTTTCAAAGATAATGGCCAAAGGCTCCTCAATGACATTTGCCAACTCCCTCAGTACCCTCGGATGCATCAAGTCTGGACCCATGGATTTGCGTACGTTTAGCTTTTCTAAATAGTTCCTAACCTATTCTTTACCCACCAAGGGCTGTCTATCTTCATCCCATCTAGCGTCACTTAGCGCATTAGTCCGGGAGTCCACCTTGTCCGTGAATACAGAGGCAAAGAAAGCATTGAGTACTTCAGCTTTCCCCACATCATCTGTCACTAGGTTACCTCCTTCATCCAGTAGGGGCCCCACCCCCTCTCTGATCACCTTCTTCTTGTTAACATGCCTGTAGAAACCTTTCTTATTATCCTTCACATCCTTTGCCAGTCGCAATTCCATCTGTGCTTTCGCCTTCCTGATAACCCCCCGGCATTCTCGAGCTATACATTTAAACCCTCCTGGTCATTTGTCCAAGTTTCCACTTTTGTAACCCTTTTTGTGCTTAAGTTCACCAAGGATTTCCCCTGTAAGCCAATCCGGTCTCCTACCATGTTTGCCTCTCTTGCTACGCGTCGGGATGGTTTCTTTCTGTGCCTTCAATAAGGCTTCTTTAAAATACTGCCAGCTGTCCTGGACTCCTTTCCCTTCATGTTAGCATCCCAGGGATTCTGCCCATCAGATCTCTGAGGAGTCAAAATCTGCTTTTGTGAAGTCCAAGGTGTGTATTTTACTATTCTCTTTCTTCCTTTGGTCAGGATCCTGAAATCTACCATCTCATGATCACTGCTTCCCAGGTTGTCACCCACCTCTACTTCCCTATTAGTTCCACCCTGTTTGTGAGCAGAAGGTCAAGCTGCGCACGGCCCCTGGTCAGATCCTTCAGCACTTGTACCAAGAAGTTATCCTCAACATTCTCCAAAAACTTCCTGGATTGCCTGTGTACTGCCGTATTGGTCTCCCAACAGATGTCAGGGTGATTCAAGTCCCCCACGAGAACCAGGGCCTGCGATCTGGAAGCTTCTCTCAGTTGTCCGAAGAAAGCCTCATCTACCTCATCCACCTGATTCGGTGGCCTGTAGCAGACACCAACCACAACATCACTGTTGTTGTTTGCTCCTTTAAACTTAACCCATAGACTCTCAACAGGTTTTTCCTCCCTCTTTATACTGGAGTTCAGAGCAATCATAGTGCTCTCTTACATATAGTGCAACTCCTCCTCCTTTTCTCCCCTGCCTGTTCTTCCTGAACAGTCTATACCCTTCCATGACAGCTCTCCAGTCATGCGAGTCATCCCACCAAGTCTCTGTTATCCCAATTAAATCATATTTCTCGGACTGGGCCAGGGCCTCCAGATCTTCCTGTTTGTTGCCCAGGCTTCTTGCATTAGTGTACAAACACCTCAGATAGCCAGTTGATCGCCCTATCTTCTCCATTCGAATCAGGGGGTCCTCCTTTGTTGCTCGTTCCTCTCTGCATTTCTTCCCAGTATCCGACTTTCCCACTCCCCTCAGGGTTGTGGTCAAAGTCCCACGACGAACCTAGTTTAAAGCCCTCCTCACTAGGTTTGCAAGCCTGCCCGCGAAGATTCTCCTTCCTCTCTTGGTTAGGTGGATCCCATCTCTTCCTAACAATCCTTGTGCCTGGAACAGAGTCCGATGATCGAAGAAACCAAAGCCCTCTCTGCGACACCACCTGCGCAACCACGCATTTACGTCCTCAATTCGACGATCCCTGCCCAGTCCTTTCCCTTCAACACGGAGGATGGACGAGAACACCACTTGTGCGCCCGAATTCTTGGATCCTTCTTCCCAGCGCTACATAATCCGCAGTAATCCGCTCAAGGTCATTCTTAGCCATATCGTAAGTTCCCACGTGGAGATGCAGTAAGGGATAGCGATCCGAAGGTTTGACCAGTTTGGTAAGCCTCTCAGTCACATCCTGAATGCGAGCTCCCGGTAAGCAGCACACCTCTCGAGATTCCAGGTCCGGTCGGCAGATGGATGGCTCAGTCCCTCTTAGGAGGGAGTCCCCGACCACCACCACCCGTCGTTTTCTTTTGGAGGTGGTGGCCGTGGAACCCCCATCCCTAGGACTACGCATCCCATGCCTTCCAGTAGATGGTGTTCCCTTCCGGTTTCTTCCTTGTGAGGTCCCATCCAAACCATTCAACACTGCAGAGCCTGCGGAGAGAGCCTGAAAGCGATTGCTAACCTCTATAGTACTGGGGGATTCCCGTGCTGGCCTTTTTCCCCTTCTAGAAGTTACATGCTGCCAGTTCTCTTCCTGGTCCCGTACTGCCCTCTCCGGCTCTTCCGCCTGCCGTGCTTGAAGGATTAAACACTGCCTTCTATCGAGGAAGTCTTCGTCCTCTGTGATCGAGCGCAGGGCCTCCAGCCCTCTAATTTTTTCTTTCAAAATGGCGACCAGCTTTCACTTCATGCAGACAAAATCCATTCTTTCTTCCAGGAGGAAGACAAACATGGCACACTCCGTGCAGGTAACAGAAGACCTATCACGATCCATTGCTGCTGTCCTGGAGAAGGGATTTTAAAAGAAGGCAAGGGAACCTCGCCCCCTTCCCTCTCCTCTTCCATACTCCCTCTCTGAACTCCCTGTTAGCACTCACCTGTTCGTAAGCTCCCTGGTCGCTTGCCCACTGCCTTATAAAGCCCTGGAGTGCCTGAAAGTCCCTCCCCCTACCAAGGCTCAGCCAATCAGCAGAGGCTTCTAGAATTCAAACTTTAATTAGAACCCATCCTGGACAATGATCCCTCGCTTTCACAGGCCTTGGGAGGCAGGCCAGTCCTTGCCCACAGACAACCCGCCAACCTGAAGCATATTCTCACCAGCAACTACACACCGCACCATAATAACTCTAACTCAGGAACCAATCCATGCAACAAACCTCGGTGCCAACTCTGCCCACATATATACACCAGCAACACCATCACAGGACCTAACCAGATCAGCCATACTGTCACTGGTTCATTCTCCTGCACATCTACTAACGTAGTATATGCCATCATGTGCGAACAATGCCCCACTGCTATATACATCGCCAAACTGGACAGTCCCTACGTAAAAGAATCAATGGACACAAATCAGATATTAGGAATGGCAACATACAAAAACCTGTAGGGGAACACTTCAATCTCCTGGACACACAATTGCAGATCTAAAGGTAGCCATCCTGCAGCAAAAAAACTTCAGGACCAGACTACAAAGAGAAACTGCTGAGCTACAGTTCATCTTCAAGTTTGACACAATTAACTCAGGAAGAGTTAAGACTGTGAATGGCTTGCTAACTACAAAAGCAGCTTCTCCTCTCTTGGAATTCACACCTCCAGATCAGCTACTAGAAGTGGGCCTCATCCTCCCCTGATTGGCTCCACCTTGTCATCTCCAGCCTGATTCTGGCCTGCATATTTATACCTGCCTCTGGAAATTTCCACTACATGCATCTGACGAAGTGGGTCTTTGCCCACGAAAGCTTATGCTCCTACACTTCAGTTAGTCTATAAGGTGCCACAGGACTCCTCTCGCCGCTAAAACAAAATATTGAAACCTTGTGAAATAAAATTGTTTTCTAACATAATCTGAACTCATTGGTTCTAATACAAACATTTCAAAAATTAATTATGCATTCTACTACACTGCTCTACAGCCAAAATGTGTCTGAAATAAATGTAGTCAAACTTTACTAATTCTGGGTCACTGAGAACGAAAATGATGCTTAAAATTGTTGATTGGCTCTAGTTTTCAAGAAATGCTATTGGGTCAGTATATACGACCCTTGACTTGGGAATGGCGGAGGATAAGTGAGTTATAAAGGGAAGGGATCTCAATTTAAACCAGAAATGACTAAAATACATCTTTGACTGGATCTATGAATAAATCTATGACTGGGTTTGGACAGTACTTGCTTTTAGGCAAAACAATGAATGATGCAATCTGAAGCTGGTATTGCGTCACACATGATATGAATTGCATCATGTTATTCCTAGAAGTCACGGATGATGCAGTAAGCTTACATCACTCTGCCGAACAAATTGCCCTATATCAGCTCTAGAAATCGTACAGTGTCGTGCTCTCTTATTTATCAGTGTTTGATTTTGCAAAGGGACACATTTCTGCTTAGCCAAAGTGAGCAGAGATGCCTCAGATTTGTGTGAACAGTGCAGATAACTTCTGCTATGTTTGTGGTGAAGTGACTTTTGCATCACAAAGCGCAGTATAACCACTATGGTTAAGAAAGCCTATCACCTTTATTTTGGCTGCAAAATTGAGATCAGGACAAGAGGTGGGCCCACACATATGCTGCAACACTTGTGCAACAAATCTTCGCCAGTGGTTGAACAGGAAAAGGAAATCTATGCCTTTGCAGTGCCAATGATTTGGAGAGAGCCAACAGATCATACCAGCAATTGTTACTTCTGCATGGTGCCTCCAGTTGGGAAAGGTGTGTCAAAGAAGAAAAAGTGGACTGTGCATTATCCAAACATTCCATCAGCTATACGCCCAGTACCCCACGGAGAAGGACTGCCGATTCCTGACGCACCAGAATCATTCTCACTGAGTCGGACGAGGAAGAGGAAGAGGATGAAACTTCTGGTCCTGAACCATCAATGTCACAGGACCCACATTTTCTCCCATCCTCCTCCTCTGAACCACACCTCATAACACAAGGCGAACTGAATGACCTTGTCAGGGATTTGGAACTACCCAAGAGTAAGGCAGAGCTGTTGGGCTCCAGACTACAGCAGTGGAATCTCCTGGCAGCCGATGTTAGGGTTTCCATGTTCCGTGACCGTCAAAAGGATCTTGTCCAATTCTTCTTCATGGAAGGTGATCTTGTAGCCTGCAACAACATCGATGGTGTGATGGCAGCCCTCGACATCGTTCACGATCCAGATGAGTGGAGACTGTTCATTGATTCATAGAAGACGAGTCTTAAAGCTGTTTTGCTGCATAATGGCAATGTTTTGCTATCAATTCCAGTTGGTCATGCAGTCCATATGAAGGAAACCTATGACAACATGAAACAACTTTTGAGGTGCATAAACTATGACCAACATCAGTGGCAGCTGTGGCGATTTGAAGGTTGTTGCTCTCTTGCTTGGTCTGCAGACTGGATACACAAAGTACCGCTGTTTTCTCTGCAAACGGGATAGTCGTGCAAGAGATTCCCACTACATCAAGATAGATTGGCCACTCCGACAGTCATTGGAGCCTGGGAGGAAAAGTGTTCAGCATCCACCACTTGTTGAATCAAGGAAGATTTTGTTACCACCCTTCCACATCAAGCTGGGTCTGATGAAGAACTTTGTCAAGGCCATGGACAAAACGCAAGCAGCTTTCAAGTACCTCCGTGGAAAATTTCCAAGGTTAAGTGAAGCTAAGATAAAGGAAGGTGTCTTTGTTGGTCCTCAGATTCGTGAACTTCTTCGAGATGATGCATTTGACCATGCGCTGCGTGGCAAGGAAAAGACGGCATGGAAAGCCTTCCAGTTAGTGGCAATAAATTTTCTCGAAACAACAAGGCAGACAACTACAGGTTGTTGGTGGAAAACCTCCTCAAGGCATACAAAAGCCTTGGTTGCAACATGTCACTAAAGATACATTTTTGCACTCTCATCTAGATTTTTTCCACGAACTGCGGAGCAGTGAGCGACGAGCACGGCGAGCGATTTCACCGACATTGCAACAATGGAGAAACGCTATCAGGGCAAATGGAGCCCATCAATGCTTGCAGACTATTGCTGGACAGTGACAAGAGATGCTCCATTTAATGAATACAAAGACAAGCCAAGGACCGAGTAGACACTGAATAGGACTAAACTATGTACATAATAGTTTTTTGCCTTTTGTTTCATAATAAATTTTATTTATATAACCCTTTGCTGATTTTTAAAGTGTTACATAAACAGGACAGGTGAAATATTATCATGTAAAGCAACCATAAACACATGAAAAGACCTAGGTTTACAATTTATGATTAAAACTCTACTAGCTACACAATATACATAGATGTAAAATGTAAAAACTTAAATATCTTAGAAACAGTAGCCAATCAGTTGTTTTAATTGTCATATTTGAATTCAGCACATCAAAATACATAATAAATAGCTCATTTTATCTCTGAAGCAGACGACTTCTAAAAAATTGTAGACCAGTGTTATTGGCCCTGCTGTCAAAAGACTTCATCTTACCAACATAAAGTCTGTGAAGTGACTGGTTACACATGCACATGCACAGAGTGCTCCCTTAGGTATCATTTTTCACATACCTCAAGAAAAGCAGATTCCAAGAGCTATTTTAGAGCAAAATTGATTTCTGGCTCTTTTAATCGTGGCAATCTATATTCTTATAAATGTGATTTGCATCATGTTCCTGAAGGTGCCTGCAAATAATGTTGATGCATCAATCTAATTCTCTGCACCCACCCTATTCCCTAGCAGGAGCTGATCATCTGGCAAGACAATCCAAAAATTGTAGAACAAGCATCCGCAGTGTTTTAGCCATAGATTCTTCCTCCTGCCCCTTTCTTTCCTTCTTTGTGGCGATTGTTGAAAGGAAAAAAGCGTACTAGTTACTATAGAAAGCATAGGTAGCTGTAGTGCTTTTTGCAGGAGACAAACTTTACTGCAGCTTAGGATGCTAAAGTAGAATGTGACTAGGGTAAAAATTATCATTTTGCTTTTTTTCATCTAAATGTAGAGCAGCAACTATAATGTTCCATAAGGTGTTAGCAGTAACAACGGCAAAGTCAAATTCAGATGATCAGGGAACATTTTTTAATCCATAAAGCCACAGTAAATGGAGCTAAAAAAATTTGCTGTATGGGCCTAATCTTGATGATCCTAAAATCTTTCATACATTATTTGCTAAATTATCTGAAAAACCCCCATACCTGCTATTGTATTTTCTGGGGATTTTAATAAACCAACCAAAACTAGAATGGCTCTGGGTATGCGATATGTGATATTTAACAGTACATCCAATGAGTGGAAACTATTCATGCTTTTCCCCAGTACATGAGTCCTATTCCCATACAGATTACCTTTGATCTCCAAGAACTGGGTTAATTCTAGGTAAAACAAGAAAGCAGTCATGCAGCACTTTAAAGACTAACAAAATAGTTTATTAGGTGGCAGACCCACTTCCTTTTATCTGTACAAAATTCTGTAATTCATTCTTCCATTGATAGCAGTTGCTGTCTCTGATTATGTCCCTATAGAACTCTTCAAAGTCAAAAGATCCAGGGAAGAACTGGTCAAGTAGATGGACTTTTTCACTTTTAGTAGATCCCCATTTCAAAGTTCTTACAGAAAAAGAAATTGTCCTGTTCCTAGAAATAAATGAACCTTCAACTGCTTCTAGCAGGCTATTGAAGGAGATGCTCAAGGCTTATTGAGAAGTAGAATTATTAGTTTTGAATCTGCCTAGAAAAGGGAACACTGAGAAAATATGATGGCCCTTGAGAAAAAAGTAAATGAGCTTGATTTTTCTTATTCCACAGTCACATCTCCAGATACGTTATGATCCCTGATCAATTGTAGATATAAATTCAATAAGCTGTACTTGGCACATGCTGAACTCACCCTATTTCAACTCAGGCAGGTTTTCTGGGAATCAGATGAAAAAAACTGGCAAACTGCTAGCATATTACATAAGCAAAAAGGCCTCTGCATGTAGAATCACCACCAGTCATGACAAACATAATAAATTATACTTATTCATATCACAAAGATATTAAAGAATTCCTTATTAATTTCTATAAAGACCTACAGAAATTAGGCACAAACCCTTCCACAAGAGCTTTGGATCAACTTTTAAAAATATTACCGCAGCCCAACATTGAAACCTTGACATTTCCTTAGCACTGAATCAGTTAATTAGACGATTAAGAATATAAAGGGAAAGACCCTGGGCCAGATGGCTTCTTAGTTAAATTCCACAGACACTTCCTTGAACTTCTGTCTAAAAAGAAGATGCTTGAAATATTTAACTAGGTCACTTAGAGGATTAGCAGGTGAGGCCCATCATTGACTGGGCAAAGTCATTTTGTGTAGATTACACTTATAGGAAAGTTCAAGAAACTAAATATATGTAATAGAATTTTTTATTAATGTTCTTGCAAAAGGGAAGTAAAAAGAACCGTTTTAAATCTGTAGGATTTCAACTTCAAACATTATTCATTTTATTGAATAATTACCATATGTACTAAATTTGACTCAAACTCAAAGCTTCCATTACTCTTTCCCTAACTAATTTGAATTATTTTGTTATTTGTAATAGTAAAAATTTTCTTTACACTAAAGCGACAGTTAAATAGGTGACTCGATTTTAATTTTGTTTGCAAATACTATTTATGAACTCTAATCATAATAGTCATGACTTTTTTCCAATGAAAAACAAAAATTATTATTTAAACTCCTCACCCAGAATATTTCAGTATAAAAGTAATGCATTCAGCTAATTTAAGTGGCAGGACTGTGCAAAATTTAGTATTTGTAGGTAATCATGAAGTATGACTTTATTTTGCATACAAAAAATTCCGCAAACTATTCCAAATATATAATAAATACCCTTTTACTTATGCTGAGAGAATCAGTGATTCCTAATTAAGGAAGAGATGCCTCAATATTCCAATTATAGATTAATTTTACTTATTAATAGTCATGTCAAAATATTGGCATATGTCCTTATAATGAGACTGGAAAAGGTTTTGGGCTCGATCACACGGATAAATCAAGTCCGGTTTGCCACGGCTCTGATAACCTTCAGCAACTTATTGATATTAGAGCAATGAAATATGATGACCCCAAACTATATGCCATTTTAGTCTTAAATGCAGGAAAGTGTTTGATAAAGAGGTCTGGAGGTACATTTTATAGCCTATACAAATTTGGATTTGGGGGTTTGTTTAGTTCCTGGATCCAGTTGTTATAGCCTCACCTCCCACCAGACTGCAAGGGAGAGGTAGGGGAGGGCAGATGGGCAAAGGTGGGCAATTGCCCCAGGGCCTGGTGATGCCAAGGGGCCCAGGGCTCCAGCAGCAGGGGCAGCCAGAGCCTTAGGCTCATTAAAATGACTATTGCAGAGTTGCTCTACATATTCCACACAGCTCTGAAGACTGAAGCGGGTGGGGCCCATCACCATACTCAGGGAGCTACTGAGGGCTGGCTCCCCTCCACTACCCCTTTCATCTGAGGCTTTGCCCTTTCTGGGGAATAGAGCCAAGCCCCACACACACATCTTGCCCACAGATGCTGTCAGCCCCCTGCCTCCCACAACGTAACCAACTATGTGACTTCAGATACCTTTAGCTTCTTCAGGAAAGGATGCCCATATTTCCATTACTATTTGATTTGGCTCTGGAGCCCTGGCAACAGCCACACAGGCTGAACTAACATGGTTCCATGGTGAATAAATTCATGTTATAAGCCACTGTACCTCTTTGTATGTATCCAAGTCAGAAACCACAAAACTTTTATCAATATCAAAAACTTTTATCAATATCAGGTTACAAAATAAAATGAACACCCAGAACTACTGGAAATCTCCCAACTGTCATGTAGTAGGGGCTCTTTCAGTGGAATTTCCAAAGTAAAACTGATGCAGTGATGAACCTCATTATAAAAGTTCCAAGAAATATTAATCAACTAGTCATGATAAATTCAGATACTGTACTCTCTCAAACAGTTATGATATAAATAGGTGTTATCCTCTCTTCCTGAGACTATGGAAAAGTGCTAATAAAAATGAATATTCTGTTTACGCTTCTCTACATGTCCTACATGTATATATACCTGTGCCTTATTTAATAGCATTACCAGAGACTTTCTGTGGGGCCCTACTCAACTTTCATAGCTATCATTTAAAACAAAAAAACAAAAAAACAAACAAACCTCCAACTCCCTAAGGCAAGAGGAAGAGAGCTGGACTTTGAGTCCTATAAAATTACTTGTATACTTCTATGATGTCGCAGATGTCAGATCGGTTCCAGCATGCTAATGTTGTTATAATCACAGGAATAGAAATTGAACATGTATTAATGCATCCAATTCCACCGGCCTCCCTTCCCCCCCACAACCTATTCTGCCACCATGGGTTCCTTGACTTCTCTTTTTCTCCAATGAGGGAAAAAATAAGCTGCATACTGTGGTGGCTGTCCAAGCTAAGATACACCAATTTATTCTTTGCCCTCATGAAAAAAAAACCTTGTTTGGGGCAACCCAGACTTGCAATTTGGGAAAGATTTGAAAGAACTGGCTGAGCAGGGGTATCATACAAATTCCTGATTAGACAGTGATTAAGGATTTGTCTCTCTTCTAACATTAAAGTGTCATTATGACCCAGCCCTTATCAGTGGACTGGAAGTACTTACAACTAAGGCTTTGTCTACATGGGCAATTGAGTGACAAAACTTTTGTTATTCACAAGCACGTAGCTGCCCCCACTTAAATCATAAAAACATTGTCCAGGCAAGTACTAATGTGAAAGCTATTGCCCACAATCCCTCAGAGCCTCAGAGGGGGGTGGAAGTTTTTTGTGGGCACCTTGTTTACGCTGCCTGACTTCTGTGCCTTATTCCTCAAAAATCGAGGTTTATAGGATCTTGTGGAAAGAGCGGGTTTTTCCGACAAATGGCTCCGTCTACACAGGGCTTTTTATTGGCCAAACCTCTTCCACAAAAAGAATCACAAGATACGCAAATGCGAGCGCGATTTGCATATCCTCTTCCGCAAAAAAGCGGCAGTGTAGCCATACGCCTAGTTTGGGGAAAGGATTTATCATAGCCCTTAAAAAGAATCCCAGGGGCAAAATGTATAATTTAATGTTAAAAAATATTCTGTGGATATCAGAAAGTGATAAAACAAGAACAAATATTCAACATGTACTGGGCATCAGGGAGGTTGCATGAGAGGCCTTGTCTTCTGATATTTGTTGGAGCTGTAACAAAGAAAAAGTAACCCTGATATATATGCCAATGGACTGCACAATAGTCAGACAGATATGCAAAGAGGTGGACACAAGAGTTAAAATAAAACTCACCTTCAGCCTTCAGCAGCCAACCCTCAGATGAAAGTTACATTAAAGGATATTTACCTGGTAAAATGGGTTTAACACTGCCACAAAGACTGATTCTTTAGGGCTGCAATTATCAAGTTTGAGACATTTAGGGTTGCCAGGTGTCCGGTATTCTACCGGACAGTCCAGTTTTTGGGCCCTCTGTCCAGTAAAAAAATCCAGAAAATACCGGACATGTGCAATGTCTGGTATTTCCTGGATTTCTGGCTGGGCGCTGGACGGAAGCCTGGCACGGGCTGGGGGAGTGGCTGGGAGGAAGGGCGCGATCGGCGCTGGGAGCCCTGGCTGTCTCTGATGCCTTGGGGTATGTCTACACTAGCTCGTTAATTCGAGCTAGGTAGGCAAATCAGGCAACCGGAGTTGCAAATGAAGCCCGGGATTTAAATATCCGGGCTTTATTTGCATGTTCGATCGGCCGCCATTTTTAAATCCCCCTTAGTTCGAACCAACTGCCCGCGGCTACGCGCGGCAGTTTAAAATTAATCGAACTAAATCCTTAGTTTGGATTAACTTTAAACTGCCGCGTGTAGCCGGGCAGTTAGGCTAAGAGGATTTAAAAATGGCGGCGACGGGAACATGCAAATAAAGCCGGGATATTTAAATCCCGGCTTCATTTGCAACTCGTTGCCTGATTTGCCTACCTAGCTCGAATTAACGAGCTAGTGTAGACATACCCTTGGGGAGGAGTAGAAGCCCTGTCCCTGCTTCTGAGCGCGTGGTGGAGTGGCAGCTGTACTCACTCGCGCTTCTCCGGACCGCGCGAGGGACTGACAGCGCCCCAGGATCTGCACGTGCGCGGCTCAGTCCCCCCCGCCCCGCTTCCCCCGACCCCCTCCCGGCCACCCCTGATTCCTGCCGGCCGATTCTTCTCCTCTCAATCTCCCCTGGCCAGCCGTGCTGCCCCAACCCCTCCCCATCTCCCGGGCCAGCCGCACTACCCCCGACCCCTGCCCACCAGCCCCACCCCTGGCCCCCATCTCCCTGGCCAGCCGCACTGCCCAGCCCCGCCCCATTTCCTCCAGCCAGAGGAGCTGCCCCTGACCCCTGCCAGCCAGCCCCACCCTCCGGCCCTCCCCATCTCCCGCAGCCAGCCGCGCTCCCCATCAAGTGTGTCCAGTATTTTTCTAAACCTACCTGGTAACCCTAGTGACATCGTGAACCTAGAAAGTAGCACCCTGGAACCCCTATGTTCTCAAGGGTGATATTTTTATACAAGGTTTTGTACAAAGTATAGTATGTGAGATATCATTTTAAAAGTCATAATCTACTGATCCAGTAATATCTTATTGGATTGTATAAACCAGCAGTTCCCACCGCCCATCTGTCACACGCAGCTGGGCCACAGACCTCTTGCTGCCAAGCCACGGTGGCTCTGGGGGCTGGCACTTGGATACACCACTCCTGCTGTGGCTGTTGGGAGTGGCATAGCCTACTCCGCCTCTCAGCCAACCAGTGCCAAGCAGGGGCGAGGTCTCCTCCCAGACCTGGCACTGAGGCTAGCTGTTACACATGTTGTGAGCTCTGCTTTATACTGCAGAGCCCACAGCAAAGC
Organism: Rafetus swinhoei; assembly: GCA_019425775.1. NCBI lineage: Eukaryota > Metazoa > Chordata > Testudines > Trionychidae > Rafetus > Rafetus swinhoei. The sequence goes on from CM033427.1 coordinate 67,913,632, forward strand.
TAGCTCCTGGGGAGTCAACGTGTAAACGTAATGGAAACCGATGAGCTGATGCTTATCCGTTACACTTTTACATTCCTAGCAGTGACATCACCACTTGGACTCTCCCCCATCCACCTCAACACCTGGAAAAATGATCTGGAAGACAAAGACTTTGAACTGGGGAAGAGTGGTTCTAGGCTAGAAAGGGAGTCCTTAGGGAACTGTAAACTGCTGTATCATCTGTCAGGCTGAGAATATACTTGATTCAAGTCTTGCTTAAACTACAATTTTAGTGTATAGAATGTGTGTTTATTTTTTATTTACTTACTGTAACTATCTGTGACCTTTATGCTTACCACGTATAGTCACTTCAAATCAATTTTTCTGTAGTTAATAAATCTGTTTAATATTTTATTTAAAACAGTGTTTTGGTTGGAGAATGTGCAAGATCTCTGCTCAGGTTAATAAGGACTATTGCATATGCACTACCCTTTCAGAGTGGCCAACTAGATCATGAGCTTAAACTGGCCAGGTTTCTCATCAGTGCAAGACGGTACAGTCAGGGCTGTCCCAAGGGGGATGTGGGGTCTAAGGCAACTCCCCGCCTCTGTTGCCAAGGCATGGGCCCAGGGCAATCCCCCACACTGCAAGCCTCACCCCTCCCCCTCCTCAGCCATTTTCCAAGCCCTGCTTTTCCCCTGACTCTTCAAACCCCGCCCCCACCCGAGCAAAGCAGCCTAGGGGATTTATGGGGCTTGGCACAGTGCCAACAGCGTTCACCTCCCCCCACACTCATCACGTGGGTGGAGGCAGCTAGAGGGGCCCAGCAGCCTGCTCCACCCAGTCACGCTGCCCTCCCACTTGCTATACCAAGCTTCTCCACATGGCAGGATCCAGAGTGCTCGGGGGCAAAGGGCTCTGCTTCCTGGCACTGCTGAGAAGCCACACACAGTGAGTGGGGAGACGGTGGGGGCAGAGAAGAGCAGAGTGCCAGGCCGTTCTGGCTCCCTCTGCCCATGTCGCGAGTGTGTGTGTGTGTTTGGGGGAGAGGCGACCCCTGCTGCCACTGTGCCAGGCCTCTGCAATTCCCTGGGTCCCTCCCATCCATAGTACTGTTGGGGCCCCCAAAAGCGCGGGTCCAATGGACAGGACAGGTCTGGGTACAGTCCTGAGGTGTAAGGCTTGGATTGGCTGGAGTCTCTCTATTGATGGTTAATGAGAGAATGGGAAATCATTCATGTAACACAGTTGGGTATGGCCCTGCTTGAGGATGTGTGTCAGAGGTTTGTAGTTTGCTAACAGCATCACAAGGTGAAAGAGTGCTCAGGAGTCACACAGTCCAGGTTGCACCCCTGGGACTTTCAGAACTCTGACCCCTGGTAAGGACAGTGGAGACAAAATTTTAACAACTTATGTACTAAGACAGTGTTTCCCAAATGGTGCTAGTGGAACTCAGGGTTCCGCAAAAAAATTCTACTTCCCTGCCCCTGTAGAACCCGTAGGCAGCTCCCACTGGGGCTTTGCCAGCAGGGGTGGGCTTCTGGGGGCGCGCAGCTTTGGCCGCTCCACCCCCCACTGAGGCTGCCCCACCCCCACACACAGCGTCACCCCCTCCCCACCCCGCAGGATGGCCCCTGTCCCACAGGGCCTCCAGTACCTTGAAGCCTCCTCCTCCTCCTCCAGATGGGCAGGCGGCAGCTTTTACAGTGGCCGCTGCTGCTGGGAGGGAGAGGGGTGTCTGGAGCCAAGGAGCCACTCCCGGACCTCAGCCTTTTTAAATGCTGCCTGCATGGAACCTGGCTCAGGCTCTGCTGCCCTCCCCCCTCAGGGTGCGCTCAGGTTCACTGCCCCCCATGCGCTGCTGCTCTCTCTCCCCTGCACCCCTCCCCAGCTTGCTGGGGAAGTGGCAGAGTCTGTTCTGGCAGGGAAGGTTGGGGTTTCTACACCCGTCACCCCCGCCCTAGCAGCGGGAAGCCTGACCTGGTGCTACAGCTGTGCTGGGTTCCCTGCTGCATGGGCTGGGAAGGGGGGAGGGGGAGGGGGACTGAGCTCCTTCCCCCCCGCCCCAAGGAACAAAAGCATGCTGCCTGGAGGCTTTCCCTAATGCAGCAGGGTGCCAAGCCAGATAAGCATTCCCCCTCATGCCCATACCCCACACCCATATCCCCTTCACCCCCTTCCCCCTGCCAAGACCCCACATTCCCAGCTTACTCTGACACCCTGCCCCAAGACCTCTCCTCTACTCTCCCTCCTGGCTGGACACCTTGCCCCAAGACCCTCCTGGCCAGACACTTTGCCCCAAGTCCGCTCTTGTACCCTCCCTCCTGGCCTGACACCCAAGTCCCCCTCCTGGCCAGATATCCTTCCCCAAGACCCCTCCTCTACCCTCCCTCCTGGCCAGACCCTCTGCCCCAAGGTTTCTCCTGTACTCTTCCTCCTGGCCAGGACACTGCAGATCATCTTTGTGATTTATACACAAACATCGTGAAGTATTTTCCAACCATAAATGACAACGATAACTGGATTTGAAATCCATTAAATATAACAGAAAAGCCAGTCAGTTTTTCTATGCAAGATTATGAAAACCTAATCAAAATCACTTCAGATAGCCAATTAATACAAAAATTTAAAGAAGTTTCTCTGATGACATTTTGGGGCGGCTTATGTCAAGAATTTTCAGCTTTATCAAGACGTGCAGTTCGTCAGTTGTTGCCCTTCACCAGCACATACTTGTGTGACACTGGGTTCTCGAATTATGCAGCAACAAAAATGAAATACAGAAATCAACTGAATGCAGCACCAGATATGCAAATCCAACTTTTTAGTATTAAACCAAATATTAAAAGAATTTGCCAAGAAAAGAAGAAAAAAACACTCTTCGCATTGACAACTGCCAATATAATTCATATCAGTTTTTGAGCTTTATTTTTTTGTACACATTAAATGTGATTTTTGTTTTTAAATACGTGCAATTAAACTAAATGTTGATCTCATGACCTTATTTAGCATTTGTTCATTATTAGTATCCTTACTAACTTGTGGTCTACTTTTTCGGCTCCATATACCAGACTGTCTTCCGGGTTGGGGGGTTGTGGCACCCAGGTCTGGTTGCTTTGTTTGGGGAGGGGGGGGGGTGAAGGGAGGCTTGACAAATTTTCCCCTCGTTACCCTAGGCCCGGCTATAGGGGGTTCCTCAAAATTCTTCTGAGTTTAAAAGGGTTCCATGGCCAAATAAAATTGGGAAACACTGTACTAAGAGAATCTAGCTTCATTTATCTACCTCAAAGTGTTTTATATATTCAGTAAAAGCCTGTCTCTGGAAAAACAACAGGCTTGCTGATGAGATGTGTTCATTAAGGCAATAATGTTATTTATACATCATTTTCACAATAACCAACTCTGACAAAATGAAGGAAATTTGTATTCAAACTGCTGCTCCATTACAGCAGGTAGAAAATCTTAACCAAAATACCCTGACTCATATTTTTCAGATTTCTGTGGATGTGCATGTAAAAATTAAGCTTTATCTAAAGTTGTCCAAAATAGGTAAGGGTTTATAAACTGAAAATGGAAAATTGCTTCTCTGTTCCTCATTTCATATTAACCACTCAAGTGTTATGTACAATGCACCACTTCTGGTTTTGTTCTGAAAACTAATTATATACATAAGAGGTTCATTCAGTCCTCAGAGCCCAGAAATCCCTTCATCACATACAACCATCCTTTGTGAACAACTCTGCAACACCTCTCCACTTACCTCTCCTTTCTCCTCATACAAACAGCGCCACACACACACAAGAATGGCAGGCAATACCCTGTGCCAAAGTGGTGCAGGACATTCCTTGGCAAGAAGGCATAGTTGCAGCTATTATCTGAACACGGTTAAGCAGGTATTATGAGAAAAACTATATTCTGAAAAAGATTTCTTAGATGAAGAATCACCTAGTACAACGGTGATGAGAAAATAAGACATTCCCAACTGATAGTAATAAAACAGGAATTCTTTAAAGCAAACCATGTACTAAACTTCACCCATACTGGCATGAGAGGAAGTCTACAAATCCAGTATCCTCCAAGCAAGTAGGCTTCAACATGAATAAAAATCTATCTTGGTTCTATTAAATGTATTACAAAAAAGATTAATTAAAAAGGATGAAACTCACTGACACCGACTCTGAATAGAAATGTATCCATTAAAGGACCTGAGAAGCAATGAGCACAGAACCATGTGAAGCCTGATGAGGGACATCGCAGCATATGTGAGCAATGATATAGGCCACTGACCAAACATCTTTGTGTTACAGGGAAACCAAATTAAAATAATTGATTTCACTAGAAACAGATGAGACTCTCTATATTCCTAGCCCAACTAGGGTAAAATGGCACATTAGGTCATCCCATTCCCAGCACAGCCATTGGAGCTACTGTGACAGAAGACACTGTTATGGACTCTTATGCTCTCCTACCTACTGGTCAAGGTGGGTGCCTGATCTCTTGGTTATAGCAGAGGGGACCAGGCTCAGTGGTAAGAGATAAAATCTGGAACTGAGTCATCAAGTCCAGGGAGTGAGATGAAGACAAGGGCCAGGAATCAGGAGCTAAGGATCAGAGCCAAAGTATAAATTGGAGCAGGGATAGGAACCAGCAGCAGGAGCCCAGAATAAGGAGCAATCTGTCTCCAAAACCTAATAAACTCCTCACCAAAAAAGAGAGCACATATTCGCAGAGGATGGCTTCTCTGAGAAAATCAGAATGTTTAAAAAGATATTTCACTAAGAAGAATGTTTCTGGCTCACAGCATGGAGAACATTTCTGGCTCCAAGTGAACATGTGGCAGAAGAAATGCCAGAGCTCAAGAAAATCAAATGGCTACCAAAGCAGACAAGACACATGATAATTTCTGACAAATGATCTGATCACACTTTTTGCATGAAAGAAGGAAGGTGCTGACTTGGAAGATAGAGTCACAGTGTAGTAGACTGGCCTACGAAAAGCAAATACAGGTTGAACCTCTCTCATATAGAACCCTTGGGACCTGACTGGTATCAGAGAGCTTGCCAAATCACAGAAGATCAATATTGTCTAGCAGCATTGCCAACACTTCCACTGTTTACTGGGCTCTTAGAAGACAGTTAGGGGTAAATTAGAGCTAAATAACAGCACTGAATACTGAGAGCCAGGGCTGGTGGCTGTAAACAAACTTTATGGGACTACGGGAAACTTGACACACCTAGGATATGTCTAAACTACATCCTTTTTTCGATAAAGGGATGTAAATTAGACATATTGAAATTGTAAATGAAACCGGGATTTGAATTTCCCGCACTTCATTTGCATAATGGCATCTGCAGCTTTTTTCCGAAAAGCCGCTTTTCAAAAAGAATGCGGTCAAGACGGGGATCTTTCGACAGAATGCCCTGTTTCAAAGATCCCGTAAACCCCAGATCTCCATGCCAAGCTCCCTTCTACCCCAGTCCTCTACCCCAAGCTCCCTTACAACTGTCCCAGACCCCACACACTCTCCACAGAAGTACAGTCCTTGACCACTTACCAAAATTTGGAGTGGCCCCTCATAAAAAATTGTTGCCCACCTCTGGATACCAACAGGTAAATAACATACTCCAGTCACTTGGGATCCAAATGTCAGACATTCAAGACAACTCTTCAGAGGCAGTAACTGCAATTCAGCTGTTGAAAAAATTCTTAGCGAATGGTGGAAGCCAGGAAAAGAAAACACCAGAGACCATACTGATAATGACTTAAGTGAAGCAGATCAAGAGAACTTGACCAGCAATCCTGATCAGTAAGTAATTCAAAGACCAATGAAAAGGCACTTTTCAGGAGTCACCAAGAATGAACTAGACAGTGCCTATGCTAATGCTAAAAGCAAAACATTATGAAGCTTACTTCAATAGTTGTGTTCTGTATTTCAAAATCTAGAGGAAATTAAGAACAATAAGAATGGATTGTGTGTGTGTGGGGTGGGGTGGGGGGAATTTCAAGGTTGGAGGAGATTAGAGAAAATGGAGAAAGGATGGGAAGTAGCCGTTAGGTGTTTCTGTGTAACAAACTCATAACTCAAATGATCACATAGCAAACTATCCCTAAGGGAGAGGGTCAAGGTTCCGTAAGTGGAGAGAATGTACCTCCTTTGGATTGCAAGCGATATAACAAGTGCTTATGGGGAGAGTACATGGGGTGAAGTTTCAGTAAAGTACAATAATTTGGGGATAGTTTTACATGTTATGTCACTATTTCATTTGTCATTATAGTGTGAAGGAAATGCAGAAAAGGGGAGGGAACAGGGGATGAAGGGCAGAATTAAGAGAAGTAGTAGATATAGAACTTTACAAATAGAAACAAAGCCATATTCAGGCACACAACAGTGAATGCAACATAGTTAAAAACAAGAGAGTCACTGGCAACACAGGTTCATTTAATCAAATAGTTGAAGAATCACAATTATTTCAGGTTTTTCATTAAGTTGAACAGTTACTCTCAATGACTCTTCCTTTTAAAGTAACATCTTTGAATATCAAAGGGGTAAATCATACTGTTAAAAAGGAAAAAAGCTCTGGAAGAACTTAAAATTATTCTCCTCTCAAATTATTCTCCTTCAAGAAACGCATTTTCAGGGGAAGCAAATTATAGACATGAAAGGTAACTGGTTTCAACAGACATATTTTGTCTAAAGAAAAGAAAAGTGGAATGGGAATAATATTTCCTAAACATGTACTTTTCAGATGAAAGATCAATTTAAGGATAAGGAGGAATGATTTATATTGTTGAAGGACACAATTGCTGGGTTATTAATAACAGCGGGTTCAGTGTATGCTTCTAATCAAAAGCAAAAACAAAACCAAACAAAAACCTTTTTAAAGGACTTTTTTAAAACACTGAAACACTATGGGGAAGGGGAAAATATACTTGGAGGAGATTTCAATTGCAAACAGACTTCTTACTGGGACAAATCTGATAAAAAAGACATAGGGGACAGGAAAGCAGATACAGCATTGACTTCTCTATGCCAACAATTTAATCTTTCAGACTTCTGGAGAAAATTACACCCAGAGGAAAATGATTGCACATTTTATTCACACCCTCATCAGTTATATACTAGGAGAGACTTAATGTTAATTTCTAAGTCATTAATGAAGCAGACAAGATCTGTAGAAATTGGCAACATTACGTGGACAGATCATGGACCAGTGGAAGTAATATATGATATTTGGGTTCATTCCAAAGATCACTGTATTGGAAAATGGAACTGTTTGCTTCTCCAAGACAAAGACTGGGTTGCAGTAACTGGAGAGCGCATTGTTCGTTACTCCCGAATAAATTATAAAGACGGGGGGGGGGCGGGAGAAGAGAGAGAGATCTTCTCTGGAAGGCAGGTAAAGCAATATTTAGGGGTCAGTTTGAAAAGTAGAGGTTCTCAATTGGGAAAAAAGGAGCTCAAGAAAAGTCAAACTGGAACAGGAAATAAAAAGATTATAAGACATTAATAAAAGCTCAGGTTCAGAAAAAACTTTACAGATAATTAATACCAGAGGGCAGTTGCATAGGTATACAAAGCAGCAAGTCTTATGAAAAAGGAAATAAAAGTGATAGGCTATTGGCTCAAAAACTTAAATGTATAAGAACATCAGAAAATAGCACTACATGAAGATAATGTACTACTATTTTTCCATCTAACCCAAATATTTCTCTACCATTAGTTTGTAAAGAAATCTAGGATTTTGGGAAAGTGTCTAGATGTAGAGTAAATTATGGCAAATCTATAAAGTTAGCTATAAATATGCTAGATTCTGAAATGTCAGTCCTCTAGAAAACACATGGGTACAAATGGGCAATAAATTCTAGAAAACATCCCAAAATTCACATCTCAAACAACCCTAAAAGAGCTCTGTGATTTATATGTCAAACTTGAGCAAAGGAAGAAAGGTCTGGAGTGCTGGAGGAAGTATGCAATTTTTTTTGGTGGCAAAGAATAGCCACAGTCAAAATGAAAATTCTGCCAAGGACATCTTTCTTATTTAAAACCCCTGTAAAAACAATGAGGAGTCCTGTGGCACCTAAGAGACTTACAGATTTACTAGGGCATAACTTTCATGGGTAAAACCCACTTCATCAGATGAATTGGGTTTTTACCCATGAAAGCTTATGCCCTAATAAATCTGTTAGTCTCTAAGGTATCATAGGACACGTTTTTGCAGATATAGATTAACATGACTTCTATGACTTTGATAATCCCAGATAAAACACCATAGCAGGAATAGAGGATGATGATGGACTTTATACAGAATAAAACAAATCCAAGAGGGACAGCAGATAATTTGTACAGACCCATTAAACAGAGAGAACCAGGTGTTGTGTTCCAAATATTCAAGTGTGCTAGCAAGACAGCTCTAAACTGTAGGAGAGTGGAGGTGCTCTAAGCAGCCATAAATAGATTGCAAAAGTGTAAACAACACTAGGCTACCATGGATTATTAAAAATCATGCCAGCCAGAAATTTGAACACATCATTTAGCAATGGGATTGTATTTCAGATGGAACTAGAGATACTAGGACTTTTCCCTCACCCATGGCACCCATTGCAGGTAATCCAGATTTTAACCCAAATCAAGAACCAGAGAGCTTCAGAGATGTGAGCAATCTGGAATACACATTTGTCCAGTTATTCAGTAAAAGAACTTTTCTAACATTTGATATGTCTACATAGCAGTGTTATTTCAAAATAAGTGACATTATTCCGAAATAACATACTCTACACTACAAACCTTTATTTTAAAATAATCTTGAGCTGAAGGACTACTTCCTCCAACTTCTAATAACCCTCATTTCACAAGGAGTAGGGGAAGTCCAAGGAAGAGTTCTTCTTTCGGCTTCCTGCTGTGTAGACAATGCCAAAAGACAAATTAAGCTATTTCAGCTTAAACTACCCAATTGACACAGAACACGTTGCATAGCTTAATTCAACTTTAACCCTGCTGTGTAGACATACCTTTAGAGATCAGAACTAACTTTAACTGGCCCACTGGCTCCTAGTGCCAGCACTTTCAAGTCAACTATAATATTTCTCAACTTTCTAGAAATGCTATTTAAATAGAAAGCTAATTTTAATAAACGTGTTAAGTGTTTTCTCAATCAGGAAATAAAAAAATTATAACTAGTAATATATATCTTTGCAGACAAAAATATATGACACTCTGGAAGAAGAATGTGGTAGACAAATTAGCCCAAATTCATCTGTAAAAGAGGACCAGCACCCTCCTCCTGTGTTACGTATGCGTATGCAAAGATTTCACTCAATCAAATAACGAATAGAAACAACCTAAGTGGTGTGCTGAAACTCCCTCGTAATATGGTAACTAGGGATGTAAAATTTCAATTAACTGGCTAATTGAATAGTCAATGCAATTCGCATCAACTATTCAATTAGTCGATAAGGGCACCTCCGCCTTTGAAATGTATCAACAGCCCCAGGACTGTTGCTACACTTCAAAGGCGAAAGCACTGCAGGGAGCATGGGGCCAGCAGAGGACTCAAGCAGTCCCTCACTGGCCCTGTGCTCCCTGTGGCGTTTCAAAGCAGCAGCACCGCATGGAGCCCAGGGTCAGCAGGGGAGTCCCCAGCTGATCCCAGGCTGCACGCGGCATTTCAAAGTGGCAGACCCCGGGCTCTACGCAGCGCTGCTACTTTGAAATGCTGCGTGCAGCCTGGGATCAGCTGGGGACTCCCAGCTGGCCCCAGGGTGCATTAGGGATGTGCATGACTAGTCGAGTACTTGACTATCTGATAAGCAAACACTAGTCAACGAGTTGCTTCCCTCACTTGCTGCCTCTATCAGAAAGAGACAGCAAGGGGTGGGGGGGAGAGAACGAAGTGCTTCAAAGTGGCAGTGCTGCATGGAGCCCCGGACCAGATCCCGGGCTCCACGTGGAGCTGCCACTTTGATACACCTCGTGCAGCCCAGGGCCATCTAGGGAGACCCCAGGCTGCACACCGTGTTTCAAAGCAGCAGTGCCATGTAGAGCCCGGGGTCAGCTGGGGACTCCCCTACTGACCCTAGGCTCCAAGCGGTGCTGCTGCTTTTAAATGCAGTGCGGAGGCTGACGCTGTGCTCTCCGCGGCGTTTCAAAGCAGCAGTGCTGCACAGAACCCGGGAACAGAGGGAGGAGTCCCCAGCTGATCCTGGGCTCCACAGGGCACTGCCACTTTGAAATGCCACTAGAAGCCTGACACCAGGCTTCCCGCAGTGTTTCAAAGTGGCAGCATCGCTTGGAGTCCGGGGTCAGTAAGTTCCCAGCTGACACTGGGCTCCAAGCAGCACTGCCCACAGTGGGGAGCACAGGGCCAGTGAGAGACTGCCCCTCTGGTCCCATACTCCCCGCAGTGCTTTTGCCTTTGCATTGTAGCAACAGCCCTGGGGATGTTGCTACACTTCTAAGGCGGAGGCACCGTTATCGACTAATCAAATAGTCGATGCAAAATGCACTGACTATGCGATTAGTCAAATAATCAAAATTTAACATCCCTAGGCTGCATGCGGCATTTCAAAGCGTCAGCGCTGCATGGAGCCCGGGGTCTGGCCCCAGGCTCCACACGGCACGGCCGCTTTGAAGCACCACCTCTTCTCCCCTTCCCGCCTGCCCCCCCCTTGCTGCCTCTGTCTGACAGACTCAGCAAGGTGGGGGGAAGCGACTAGTTGACTATCCGATAAGCATTTGCTTATCGAATAGTTGACTAGTCATTCATGTTCCTAATGGCAGCAACCTATTAAACAAAGATTTGCTGTCTATAATCCTGTATAATGTCTCCTTAAACAAAATCTAAAATAGCAGCAATAGCAGTTTTGTTTCTGATATTTACATAGCAAGAAGGTGTAAACTTAAAGCTTCCTAAAGAAATAGTTAAAAAAAGAAAAAGAAAACTCCTGTGGTGTTTAACTTACATGTTTTTTTCTGATAAACATGTGCCCAGTATTGATACTAGCAGAGCTGAATCATTACCTCCGTTACTGGTGGATTGATTCCAAGGCCTGGCACAGGCAGCCAACAAGAAGCCAGGCTCTCTGAGGTATGACTGTTCTTGGAGTAGTGCAAAGATCAGTAACACCACAAACATTTAGGGCTAATGGTTGGGTTTTTAAAACATGTATGCAGTTTCATATGAAGGAGGGTCTGGCCTAGCATTTGGCCTGTTCCTAAAGATCAAGTACATAGATGGTGTCAATGGCAAATCATAGGGCCTGGCATCGTCAACCATCTCTGGTTCCTTTTCAGACCATAAGTTATTAGACGAATGAAAGGTAACCCAAAATCTTGTGGCAGGATCTTAGTAAAGCGATTACTAACGAACACTTCTCAAGACAAAGACTATACAGAAGATCCTCAACATCCCATCACTATTCAGTTACTTGGGGATTCAGTGAAAGTTCTTCGGTCTCCTTTGGCCCTCCATGCCCATACCCCTTGTGGCTTCCAATTCAAGTCTGCAGAGAATTCAGTTCCTTCCCACTGGTAAAGGGATTCTACACTCCGCTTCCTTGGCTGTGAAGCAAGCAGATAGGCTTCCCTTGCCAGGCCCCTATCCAAATTATCCATTCTCTCTTCCTCCTTGGCTCTCCACCCCAGAAGGCCTGATTTTAACCATATAAACAAAATCATATGACAAGCAGGTTATTTTCTCCACCTCGGGAGGCAACTCAAGCATCACAAGTTGGGCTGTACCTTTAAAGGTACAGTCACTCAGAGACACCCTTGTTGCTGGTTATTTTACTAGCTGTATTAGATTGCATTTTCCCATCTGAATGTCACTGTGATTTTCCTAGTTATATTTCTAATCTTGCATTTTCTCGGTCTTTCCTGCTGCTTTGCATCATCTCCCAATTTAATACCATCTGTGAATTTAATTATTAAATTAATGGATGAAACTCTTCCACCTTATAATGAAGATATTAAATAAGACCAGTCCAAAAACCAATTTCAGCAGCCTAGCATATCTCTCACATGTTACTACACTGATTAAAAAGCAAATAAGAGAACATAAAGGATAATTATCAAGATTGATTTCCATTATATATTACTAAGACTCCACAGCCATGAAAAATGCATCACAAATGGTGAAATCTGGTCCTCCGCGTGTTCCAACGACATCTGGTTTTTGTGTGTTTTACCTTATATGACATAGATTTCATGGGGGAAACCTGTATTTCTCAAATTGGGGGCCCTGACCCAAAGGGAAGTTGCATCATGATCACCAAGTAATTTAAAGGCATCATGGCTTTGCCACCTTTCATTCTACGCTGTCTTTAAAGCTGAATTAAGGTGGCAATACCACACCATGGTATTTTTACTTCTGCACTGCTGCTGGCAGCTGGGATCCTGGTCAGCAGCTGCAGCTCTCTAGATGCCCAGGTCTGAAGACAGCGCTGTCCCCAGCAGCAGCACAGAAGGTAGAGTTGTAGTAATACAGTCCCCCCCTACATAATCAGTAGTGAAAGTAGGTCAGTATTGTCTGGTACCAAGCTTTTTTGTAACCTGGTACAGCATATGGAATGACACAGGGGAAGCTAGCTGCCCCGCACCTCCTGTGGCACAGCTGTACAGCCTCCAGCCCTTCCATGGGGGTTCTGCTCCTTTCCCTGCTGAGAGAGGCAGTGGAGAAATGAGCACTCCAGCGGCTCCTCTTTGAACTATGCCACTCACCAGTCCCGCCCCTCCAGCCCTGTCCTGCTCTGCACAGATGCAGCGCCATGGAAGGGCACGGCAGGGGATTCTGTTCCTTTCCTTGCTGTGGTTCCCAGGGCTCTCTCAGGAACCACAACAGGGAAGAAGCAGAACTGGCACCTCCTCTCTGGCATGGGTTGTGTGGAAGGACGGGGGGCAGTAGAACAGCCACATTGGGAGAGCTGCTGGTCTAGGGCTGCCTAGTAACCCCGTAGTCTGCTCCTTTCTTGAAGTCTCCAGCAGAGCAGGAGATCCGAGTGTGAGTAGGTACGTGTGTGCACACATACACACACACAAAACACCACCCCTGGCTCCAGGTAAAGTGTGATGGATACAGTATGCTTTCTAATTCTAACACAATAAATAACTATTCAAATACAATCTAACGTGTTTTCAACTTCACTTGTCTCAGGTTTTTCCTCTTGAAACACTGAGCATTATGATGCATCATGGGGAAGGGACAGGGAGAGTGTGGGGAACTTCAGAAAGTTTATTTTATTGAATCTATACATCTAATCTGTCTGATTGCTATCAAGACATTTGACATTTACAGTATTTTTTCCATTAGAAGATTTTTCACTCAACATGTTTATGGCACACAGATGAACAGAGATAGCCAATTTGGTTTCTGCTATACAAATAGCTATTGTATTTATGTACAAGCATAATGCTGTTGATACCAACAGCTTTGGCGACAATTAAGTACTGTAGCTCTTGTACTTACATTTGTGAGGTGAATGACTCCTTTAGATGTAACAGAGCAGCCCATAAACCCAACATACTGCAGCTCAGGACAGTGTTCAGCAAATGCTTTTACCGAGTGATCTGTCACCTACACAAAGAGATATAGAGAAAGCAGTTGAAGGTGACACTCTTATCTACTCAATACAAAGAAATCTAGCAAGATCTCAACAACAATGATAAATTGTTGATTCAATAGTTTTTTTTGTCTTGACAGCGTGAGCAAGAAAGTATTGTTTGCCTACAGGTCTGCAGATATATATGTATAGGATAAAAAAGAATCATCTCCCCCAGCAAAAGAGAGACAGTAACTACTAGATGATGTACAGTGAATTTCAAATTTTACTACTGAATTTATCTGTAGGGCAAAAACAATCCATTCCATCTGTTTTCCATAAAACTTTACAAAACATCAACAAGTGAAAATTATTACTAGGTCGTGCAGACTCACACACTCACTCACTAGCTGTGCACACAGTGTTTGAACTAGGTTATATTTCAGGAAGTTTTTTACTTCAACTTTCAAACAACTTCCACTAAATCTAAACCATCTAGAATCAATCAGATTTTTTCATTTTAAAATACAATCCTAATTTCTTGTCAGTGAGTAAATCTGACTGACAAGTGAATGTCCTGTATGTAGGCTAGCAGTTGTAAACAATGTTTTGCCACTCTTCCCATAGCTGAGATGAATATTCCAATATAACCTCTGCCCCCTCCTATTCACCTCCCACTATAAGACTATGTGTTTTTTTATTTTTTTAATATTAGTGTGTGTGCGTGCGCATGTGCGTATTGATTTATAATTAAGCCTATATCTGGAACACAGCATAATAAAATGTAATATGAACAACATGCCACACTAAATTTGATGCTTACATAGTGTAATATTTGACTTTCTGCATAAAAATACTCTCTGATTGCAAGGATCTCTTTCTTTAAACTATTAGGCTGCGTCGATCAGACGATTTTCGCGCAAAGCTGCTTTGGCGCAAAATCTTGCCGCTGTCTACTGGTCGCAGACAGCGGCAAGAACACGACTTTGTAATGTACAAAATCAGTGGTTCTTGCGCAAATACTTTGATGCTCCCACTCAGGGATGAGCCCTCTTGCGCAAGTATTCTTGCACAAGAGGGCCAGTGTAGACAGCCACCTTAATTTCTTGCGCAAGAAAGCCCGATGGCTAAAATGGCCATCGGAGCTTTCTTGCGCAAGAGAGCGTCTATACTGGGCACGGATGCTTTTGTGCAAAAGCAAATCTTTTGCGCAAAGGCACATGCCAGTATAGACGCTCTCTTGCACAAATATTTTTAACGGAAAAACTTTTCCGTTAAAAGTATTTGTGCAAAATCTTGCCAATCTAGACACAGCCTTAGTCTTCTTCAATTTTCAACTCCTTTATATTGTCCCATATTACTATATCTTCCCAATGATTTATTAAGGGATGGCTTAAATTAACCAAACCTAATTTTCGCCATCATATTTTGGAATTCAATTTTACTGTTTAGACAAGAGAATATTAAATATTTTTACAAGAATTTTCTGTTCTTCTCTATCAATAGCTATGCATACTCCCTTTACTTATTAAGAATTTCACCTCATAACTTTCTTATCTATTTCAAGCAGATGCTGAAAACTCACCATCTTTCAGTACAGCATGTTAAGAGCACCATATAAAAACAACAAAAGGGGCACTTTTTAAAAGAAATAAAGCCACTGGCATCAACATTATTCTTATGAAATATTAATCTCACCTTCAAATATAATGTGTGCCTGAGGCATATTTTAACTGAGGGTTGTACTAATAAATGCATAATGGGCATTGTTGCCATTTGCAGAGGGTTTTTTTAGTTTTGTTTTGTACTCTCTCCTAAAAGACTTGTTTAAAGCAAAGAATAGATCATGCACCATAAACAAATCAAGTTATGCTTTTAGTGTCATGAAAACCTTCATCATTTTCTCTATTCATTTTCCACTTTCCCGAGGTTGAATCAAAAGAATGTTCATCATTTATAAATTCTATGCTCAATTAAAGATAGCAAAAAAAAAAAAAAAAAAAAAGGGGATGTTAAATATCGGTTAATTGAATAGTCGAGTAACCTCATGGAATTTTATAGGTTAGTTGACTATTCATAGTCCCTGGAGGCAGGGCCGGTATCAGAGGCAGCAGCGTGGGGTGCAGTGCGGAAGCTGGTCCACGAAGGGAGCCGGTTTAAAAACCAGCTCCCCTCATGGACCGGCTGCCTGTCACTTGTGCTGGTGATTCTGAGAAAGAGGCAGCAGCGTGAGGTGGCAGCAATCCCTGTCTGGGGGAGGTCTGAGCTCCCAGACCCAGTACAATCAAGAACTGAGCTGGACTGCCTGACTGCCCCGGCTCCTAATACACTTAAAATGC
This sequence comes from Rafetus swinhoei, assembly GCA_019425775.1. Classification (NCBI taxonomy): domain Eukaryota; kingdom Metazoa; phylum Chordata; order Testudines; family Trionychidae; genus Rafetus; species Rafetus swinhoei. Next base: position 67,929,480 of record CM033427.1, read on the forward strand.
AGAGCTGAAACTGAGGTAGGTCCCGGACCCGTTACAAGCCAGGATTAAGCCAGGCTGCTGGCCAGCCTGATAAAACAATTACAGGCAGGGAGAGGGGAAAGAGGAAAATGCATGTAGTCTATAGCATTTAGACTATACTATTACATCCCCAAAAAAACCCTCTGGTGCCCTCAAGTCATAGATGGTTTTGCCATTGGCCTTAATGGGAATAGGACTGGACCCAATGTATATTTGCTGAAAAAGTTACAGTGCTACAAAATTTAACTGATTCTAACTGCAGTAAAACATACATCTTTTCTAGATACATCTTGCTCCTGGTCCCTTGAAATATGAGGATACTTTGTTTTACCCTATAACATTTATCTGCAATAGTAGAAAGAATGATTACTATAGATAGCAACCTTATTAGCTACTATATAATATATGTTCTAATTCTAACACAATAACTTTTCAAATACATTCTAACATGTTCTAAACTTCATTTGTCTCGAGTTTTTCTCTTGGAACACTGTAAGTGTTCTGACACTATTTCTGGTCTGTGACATTACTTAAATGAGAGCTCAAAATCCTATTTTTCTTTTCAAATTTTTCAGGATTCATTTTCTTTGCAATACAGGTTGAACCACGCAAATCTGGGACTCTCTGGTCTGGCAACATCTATGGTCTGGCAAGGCCACAGATGTTGCTGGACCAAAAAACCCTGGAAGAGGCAGGAGCAACGCAGGGCCTGGGGAGCCCTGGCTGGGCCAGGCAGCATCTGGGGAGCCCCCACCCTGGCTGGGGAACCCCCCAGCATCAGCAGGGAGGGGTGGCATTTAGTTGGGATTGGTCCTGCCTAGAGCAGGGGGCTGGACTTGATGACCTTCTGAGGTCTCTTCCAGATCTATGGTTCTAGGATTCTATAACCAGGCAGCAGCCGGGAGCTCCCGTCCCAGCTGGGGAACCCCCAGTGTTAGCAGGGCCAGGTAACCAGGGATTCCCAGCATGAGCTGGGAAATTCCTGGCTGCAGGGGGGCTGCCTGTGGCCAGGTGTCCCCAGCCACAAATGACCGGGCAACATCTGCCGGGGAACTCCCCCGGCTGAAGCAGGGCTGGCGGAAGTGGGTGGATGGAATCCCCAGAGGCAGCGGGGAGGTCCTAGCAGTGGGGCGGGATGGCCAGATGCCCTTCTGGGGAAGCCCTGGCAACAGCAGGGCTGGCAGCAGCCAAGCAGTCCCTGCCTGGAACCCCGGGAAACCCTTGGGCAGCAGGGCAGGGAGCTGTGCCAGGTCAGTGTTAGGGGGGCCAGCAGCAGGGCAGGGAGCCCCTATGAGAGGAGCCAGGAGTGGGGCAGCCAGCAGGGGAGCACTGGCCTCCCCTGTTCTGGCAAACTCCCTGGTCTGGGACAGCTCAGGTCCTGAGGGTGCTGGACCAAGGAGGTCCAACCTGTACTTTTTTGTCATCTCCAATTCATCGGATGTTTTTATACCTCATTAACATATCATCATTTAAAACTATGCATTCAGAACAGTACTGATCAACAAACAACTAAAAATACTCAAGGTGATGAGAATTAACCAGATATTTGAACTTTATAATCACTACATTTTGGGAAGAAAGTTAAAATGAATGTTATCAAGAGCATTTTTTCTTTTCTATTAGTTGCTGAGAATATTTTTTGAAGGTTAGCTTCTGATACATAAAAATGAACGTTTACTTGGTTAAATTTTCCTTTTCATGCACAGTATGCATTTAAAGATCTTACACACAACTAGACAATGACTGCATGTGCATATGTACACTTTGTTGACCAATACCTTAGAAAAACATTCTGCTGGCTCATCTGAGGAAGTGCACTCTCCTTCCAGATCAGGGCAGCTACAAAAGCAGCACTGGAGGCAGGACTGTCCTTTAGGATTTAAGGGGCCCTACGCAATAATATTAAACAGATATGGGGTGAGGGAGTGCCTGATGGCAGCCAGGCGGGGATGATGATTTTTTAGATATGATTTTATTATCTTCAGCAACACATTAATGAAATATTTTTAAAACAAAACTTTTTAACTCACGTCCTATAGACTAACATGGTCTATTTAGAAATTGACAGTATATATTTGGGGTTGGTAAATGCTTGTTAAATGGCTTCATTACCACTTGAATGGCTCTTTCAGAGGTTCAAGTTTTCTGCTAAGAGGTCTGTCAAGCTTTTTCACTTTTCAGTTAACTAGCTCCTCTCTGGAGAAAGCAGAGCCACAGAACAGGGATAGGAAGAGGCAGCTGGATGGACATGAAGACCCAGTGCTGCCCCAAATTTTCGGGTGCCCTATGCATCTGCAGATTCTGTGCATGGAGGCAGATGGCTCTGACTGGAGGAGTTCGGCTACCAAAAGGTTCAGTCACTGGAAATAGGACTGTTTGGGACAGTAATTCACTCTACTGGTGGGTTACTGGGGTGGACAAAGAGCAAAAGGCGGCTACTGAAAACCTGGGACTATTGAAAATAGGTTGAGGGGAGGAATGATAGCCAATTGGCTGCTCTCCTCCTCCCTTTAGCCACCCTCTCTTGCCTCCACTTCCTCCTCCCAATACACATTCCTCCATGTGCTTATACTGGAGTTCAGGCAAACTTGGGCTCCCCCTCCTCCACTTCATTTTGAACTATGATTCCTTTCAGTCTGACCTAACATTCCCTCCCTCTGCAGATATGGGGTGAGGGAGTGAATTACCTCTGTGCATCTTTGAAGGCTGCGGAGGGTGCCACGCTCTGGGTGGCATGGAGGGCAGACTGCTCCCCCGCCAGCTCCACTCCTTCTGTTTGAGTCCCCACCCCTTCTGGGAGTGTGGAGTCAGGCCACCCCACCTCCACCTTGCCCAGGGGCCTGCATAAGCTGTCAACTCCCCTGCCGATATAATTTCAGTATAAACCCAATCAAATATTCTCTCTCCTTTTCTATAGTATGCAAGTCACGTTTTCCAGTCTCATAGAAATTATTTACAACCTATCAAAGCAGAATAGAATGATCTGAATATCACTTATCTTTGATTACGCATAAATTAAATTTTAGACAGACATCAATAGGGTATTGCTAACATACACAAGTGCTCTTAAATACTGACTTGCAATATCCAGTATTGCATGGAAACAGTGTGACATCTTTGGGCTCAGTTCAATAATAGATAGCCTCCTTGGATGCCACTCAGCAGACACTCCACTAACCATTGAGATTAATTTGAATTTTTAAGGAGAAATGGTAAATATTTCTTTGATTAGCACTGTAATCTATGTTCAAGTACTGTTGACCATATTTATAGTTCCTTTTCTTTGTCGCATAAAATCTCATTCAGCTTTTGTTGAGACACCAACGATTCAAAGGAGAACACTGGCAAAATAGTAACAGAAGATACAAATTCTAGTCCAAGTCCATTCTTAAAGCAGCAGCAGCTGTACTGGGAAAACCCGGGAGGTCCTGTCCTAATACTTATATTACACTAAATCATACATGCCTATCTTTGGTGTTTAAAGCTTTCATATACTTACAAATCCAGGTTAGAAGAGAACAGAGAAGCTGGACCAGGTTGGCCTCTCCAACTTTCTGATTTGCCCCCCAAAGGCACTCTTTATACCCAGCTTACATAGTTAGTTTTATAGTTCCAGTGATGAGTCTTCTTTGCAATGGTGAAAGTTTAGGGCTCCAATACTGATGGTAATTCAGGATGAGGACTGTTACAGTTACAGATAATGGAATTTGATTTTATTTCCTTTAGAAAAGCAACTAAGAAATTACACAAACTTTGTGTTAAAGTATTATTTAGATCACAAAATCAATCAACTGGCATTAATAAATGCCAGATTAAGTGACGAAGAAATCTTAATTGTGTGCCTTTCTATGTACACATTAGGATAGTCATTACTTAAATCATCACTTTTTTACTGAACCCCTAAAATCACCACACATAATATACCACAGTTCTACTAAAAATGACCTCTTGTCAACAAGGGCACAGAAATTCACAACTGATCACATTACAAAAGTACATTAGTGTTCATTGAGGAATCTGTAATAATTTGATTGCCTGTTCGACCTTCATTGACTTTTGCTCATTCTGCCTTGCTCAATGCTAGTCTTGCTTTGAAATAGTCATATAGGCTGATGAGCAGAGATTTATAAGTTATGCACTAAAGCATTGTGAATAGGAAAGACATCGGCCTGGAACTAATGGCACAGATATTTTGCACCTATTAAAATGATCTATGATAAGTTAGACCTAGCTTAACCATTTTCCTTTAATTTATTGAACTAGTTTCTGTGACTGCAGTTCTACATTATTTTATTCAATTCAATATTTTGGATAGTCTGAATTAAATTCACTAAACATTAGTTCATTTGGTATTCTATTCAAGTTTCAAGTCTGCAAAAAAATGAGCTCTTAAGCAAAAGTGATAAAAAATAGCACAAGCTACTTAAATTTCAGCAATCTCCCCCGGAAAAGAAGTGATTAACACAAAGTTAAAGAAAAGCTGAAACAAATAATTGGAAATACATAAAAAGAAATACTGTTATCAATAAAAAACAGGACTATGCAGAACACACCATACGATCCATCATCTATAGCCAAGCCCTTCGATACAACCTCATCTGCTCTAATCCCACCGAGAGAGACCAGAAACTTCAGGATCTTTACCAAGCATTTATAAACCTCAATTACCCACCTGGAGAAATAAAAACACAAATTGAAAGAGCCAGACGAATACTCAGAAACCATCTACTTCAAGACAGACCCAAGAAAACCAACAATAGAACACCACTTGTCATCACCTATAGCCCCCAATTTAAACCCGTCCAACATATTATCAATAAACTACAACCTATACTAGAACAGGATACTACACTCCGAGAGGCTCTGGGAGACAGACCCATAGCCTCCTACAGACAGCCACCTAACCTCAGGATGATTCTTACCAACAACCACAGGACATACCACACTAATACCAACCCTGGGACTTTTCCTTGCAACAAACCCCGTTGCCAGCTTTGTCCACATATTTACTCTGCTGACACCATTATTGGACCTAACCAATTCAGTTATAAGATCAAGAACACACATTCCTGCTCATCCAGAAATATAATCTATATCATCATGTGCCGACAGTGTCCATCTGCTATGTACATTGGACAAACGTCTCAGACGCTTCGCCAAAGAATCAATGCACACAAAACGGATATCAGACAGTATCACAAAGAAAAACAGTTTCTTGCCATTTCAACCAGAAAGGGCATTGTCTCAATGACTTGATTACCTGCATACTGCTTCAAAGACATTTTCACACCAGGCTTGAAGAGAAACCTCTGAACTGTCATTCATGCTTAAATTTGACACTTTACGCCGGGTCTTAACGAAGACCCTAATTACCTTACCCATTACAAAGATAGCTTCCCCAATTATCACCTCTAATATCATTAGCTCACAGACATTTACCTCCCCCCCCCCCCCACTTTTCCCCCCTCTGTTCTGAAATTTGATTTGTCCTTTCTATATGTTCACTTTTTTTTTTTATTGTATCCCTTTGGTATATATGGTCATGCCTATTTTCTTCCACAATCTGATCTGAGGAAGTGGGTCTGGCCCAAGAAAGCTCATCACCTAATAAACCATCTTGTTAGTCTTTAAAGTGCTACATAGTCCTGTTTTTTGTTTCAGCTAAACTAGACTAACACGGCTACATCTCTATTGTTATCAATAAGGCTTGTCGTTCACACTTAGGATCAGATACACACAAAAATTAATTAAATTAAGCAAGAATACATCATTTTCCTTCTCAAGGCAGAAAGATTTTCAGGACTCACATATAGGTAACACACAGAGAACACTAAAAGATTTTGAATTTTTGTTTGTTTCTTTTAGCTAAATTAGCCTTCATGATTAATGAAAATTAGTGTTTTCAAATGGTCCCGAATCAACAAATGCAAGGAAATTCAAAATTAAAACTTAAAAACTGTTACATAACTGGCACACAGCACTAAATCACATATTACCCATTATCACCTTACCTGAGACCCCTATATCGTTGTACATCATCAAAACAAAGCAAATGATGAATGGAGTCTCAGCTTTAATATCAACGACCAAACTTTTAAAAATAGAACCCAATGCATATAAATAAAATAGGTTTCTGTCAGCGCACCCTGCACAAGAGCATGTGGATGAGCAGCCCGTGGTAGCTGCGTTCTGTGTCTCACAAAATGTGTGCACCTTAGCTTAGCTTGCATTCATTGTATGGGGCCACTATGACCCAATTGGTGACTCCCTCATTCTTATGTCTTCCATGTAGGTTTGGAAGAAAGAGCAAAGAAGAGCTGGAGACCTGTGGATGGAGAGTGTTCTTCATTACGCAGGATCAGGACCATACACAGGAATTTCTGAGTGCTTTTTTTTGCAAATATGGACACCATTTTTTTAAATACAAAGGAAATCAAAATGTCATGCAATGAGTGTGCATAAGAGAGGTTAATGAAAAATTTAGTGGAAACAGTGATTAGTCAAATGACTTTGTTATAACATACCAAAAATTTATACAGTAATAAAGGCTTTTTATAAATTACCCTCTGGGATCATGGTGGGAAATGCGGCCACCATGGCCCCTCACTCCCTTGCCCACCTCTGCCTGCTGCTACTCTACCTGCTCAGTGAGGCCAGCGCCAGGTGAGTGCAGGTGGGGCTTCTGGCCAGGGGGGCTGGGCATGGGCTGCTCCTCGCAGGTGTGGGACACCGTTCACCGAGCCCTGCCATGCTACCACCAACCCCGCCTGCCCATTCCCCCACAACACAGCACTCCCCCATCCTTCTAACAGAGGCTCCTCATGCTTACTTGGCAGACCACGAGGAGAGTGCATTCGCACGTACCCTGCGTACAGGCCTGAAGCAATGTGTTAACCCACTACAAGAACTATAACAGAGCCACTGGATTTTGGGACCTCCAAAGCCTGTCCAAGGAGACTCTATTACCTTTAGCTAAACTATGTGAGTGTATACTATTTTTAATTATGATCTGGAAAGAAAAAAATCATTTGAACACTTTTGTGCTTCTTCACATTGGATAAAAGGGGTACTTCAGAGGGAATGAGATTGACCATTCATGTGCATTCAAGCACACCCACACATTGGCTCTCACTAGTTGATTGAAACTTCATAATTTTCTAAAAAACTACATTAGTATTTTTTTCATAGAAATTTGAAGTGGAAAAAACCTATTCTGTCACCTCAGTGACCACTTGCTAGCATGACTATCCCCCTAAGAGTATTCTTTGCAGCGCTTTCGTTGCCTCCTATTAGGAAAGCTATTCCACAAACCAAGAGAAATCACTGACAAACACCTCTTTCTTTTAATTAGTCTTTCTCTCTGTACACTTATAAAAAGGTTATCTAAAGCTACAGTTAAAACATGATAACACTTTTAAACACAAACTTTGTGTAATTTCTTAGTTGCTTTTTTAAAAGTAAATGAAAGCAAATTTTATTATCTGCAACTGAAACAACTCTCATATGCATCATCATCAGACTGGAGCCCTAAGCTTTCACCATTGCTATGCAGACCACTATCACTTGAGTTATAGAACTATGATAGCTGGGTAAAGAAGGTGCCTTTGGGGGAAAAATCAGAAAGTTGGAGGGCCCAACTTGGTCCACCCTTGCCAATCTTCCTCTCACTCAGTTCTCCTCTAACTTGGATATAAAAATATATTAAATAAGTTCTGGCTATCCTTGGGGTTTAAACTTTTCAAATATTTGTTGATTTATTTCCTATGTAGTCATCACTTAGCTAACCTAACACCACATATATTTTTAATCTTAAATAAGACCCACCAGACCTGTAACTATTTCCAGATCTCATTTCTAAAATGCCTCCAATTTGTCTGCCTTTCTGATAATGAAGAGCTCAGCAGGCATCTTAATATCACAGAGATGGTCACACCAGAAAAATAAAACAGTGGGATTCTCATAGTCTTGTCTCTTGACAGGATACTTCTGCATCCTGAACAACATGGCTGTTTCTAGTTCTAGACTATTTAATCTGTTTAAAAAAAAAAGCTTCTCCCACATTAGACTAATTTTATAGTGAAAAAAAGTTTTCCAAGAACTGCCAACACGGTGAAGTTCAAGATATCAAAGTTACCTTCTTGCAGTTTCTTTTATCTTGAAGACTTAAGTCCACTCAAGTTTGTACACTCAATAGTTATTACACATATTCAGATTACCAATGACTTCTTACCCCCCTTCTGTATCCGGTGGACTAGTGGTTCACATATATCCTTGGGGATACACAGAGGACTTCCAGGGGGTATTGAACTCATCTAGACATCAGTGTCTCAACCTGGAGATGTCGAAAGATGAATTTGGGGGTGTATGTGCAGGGTTGGCATTAAGGGGGGGGGGGACATGCAGGGCAATTGCCTGGGGCCTGACACCATAAGGGGCCTTTGCAAAGCTAATTTACATGCTTCATCCCCAGGCAATGAAGTTCAGGCTTCATTTATCCCTGTTATCCCAGGGTTCCAGCTTCAAACAAGACTCAAATGCAAAACAGGCTCAAGTATCACCTTAAAAGCTAAGTGCAATATTTATATCCAGTTTGTTTTGTATTTATATAGTAAAATGAGAAAGCAAGCAACTTTTCAGTACTAGTGTGCAGTAACACTTCTGTATTTTTGTGTCTGATTCTATAAGCAAGTAGTTTAAGTGAGGTGAAACGGGATACACAAGACAAAATCAGACCTCAGAGAGATACAGTAGTCTGCTACATTTGAGAACCACTGCTCTAGACTGTATTTTTTTCCACATATTTCAACAGCTTCCACCAATCTATTCATTAAGAAAAGAATAACTTTTACAAATTAATATTTCTGTGGTTATGAATTGCAAGAATACGATTTCTCATCTGACGTGTACAAATAGCTTTCAACATACTAACTTCAGCCACACTATTGCTGGTAATCTTCAAATGTTGTTGTTAGCAACTTCTAAAAATGGTTTATAATAGTTATAGTCCTTAAGATAGTGATACCAACATTTAATGATCACATTTATATGAGGCCAAATAATAACTGGTAATTGATAATACTGACCAGTATAATGTATACATGAGTATTTATCAGCTACCATGACTAGATTTGGTGACCTCCAGCATATCATAAGAGGTATACACAAGTACGCATATTAAAAAAATATTCATCATACATATTTACAACAAAGCTAAGTACATAACATTATAATCATGAAAATTTGCACTATTTTATGTGCAGAATTCACTATTGTGAACCTTAGCATAAATACAATTATATAATCTATAAATTTACCAGAGGAGAAATTTTGGAGAAACAGTTTTACAAGCATTTTGGAGAAATGGTTTCACAAGGTAATAGGCTGCTTTATCACAGAAGAAATGACAATATTTAAAGTTATGACAACTACTTGCATGTTACAAGGCAAGAGCTGAAGAAAACTATTCCTATTTCAGTGTACCCTTCTTAAAAATATAGACAAAAACACATACACTGCTGTAAACAGAGATTACTGTAAAAGAACTACTAAAATGAGTTCAGAAAAAAAAAAATTGGTCACCACATTGCTAATGCATGTCAAATTACAGACGCTAAGTTGAAGATGAGACTCACTCTATCATTTTGTCTAAAAAGGATGAAGTAGCAGTGACAATTGCCTAAATGCAAGAGATTCACCCACTTTATCGGAGAGGTTTATGGTCAATCACTTATAATAATAAACTGGTCATGGTAGTGTTTTTAGAGGAATTTTTAGTAAACACACTCAACATTTTGTCTGAGAAGTATAGAAAAAAGTTACCTTGGATATATGAGCAATTATATTATACAGTTCTGAATACAAGTGAACCGCAGTAATCTGAGCCCTAATTAACAGAGTTTCAGTTATGAGAATGCTAACTAAAGCCCAAGAGATTTGTCTGAAGCTTAACTCTGCACACCAAAGCTCTTGTGCCACTCATCCTGAAGAGCTCTTAAAACCCATATAGGATAGCAAGTTTTGGAAAAGTAGCCTTTGGCCTTTGTCATCTGTAAATGCATACTTCAGGGCCCAGTTGGGCTCCTCTCCTGATTATTCAGTGTTATGGTGTCATCCTGCCACCACCATCACTATCAGCATCTTCACATAATTAGGGTTGTTTTGTATTAAATCAAGTTACATGGCTGTGGAAAATAAAGAGGTAAACAAATTCGTAAATGAGCAATGTAACAGCCACAATAATCAGTCAAAATGATTCTCTTAGTAGAACCGATTGCAGGGTTTTTCTAAGAAGACATCAGAGTCCATCAGAAGAAGATATACAATTGTGATATATCCTTCATCATATATATAGTAGCCCAATGTCTGAGAGTCTGTAACGCTGTAGCCAAACAGCCATTTGGGCTCCGCAGCCCCCCGAATGAGAGGCAGGAGGGGGAGGTGAAGAGAGAGAGAGAGAGAGAGAGAGAGAGAGAGGCAGGAGGGGGAGGAGAAGAGAAACAGAGATGGAGAGAGAGGCAGGAGGTGGAGGAGAGCTGAGAGAGAGAGGGGGGAGGCAGGAAGAGGAGGAGGAGGAGGAGAGAGAGATGGACATGGAGGAGAGTCCCGAAAAATCCCTTTGTATGACGAGTTATTGGCTAGTATAGAAAGAATAGGAGGGGGAAAAAAAGCAATCAGTTGTTTTACAATAAGGTAAAATTAATCTACCTTGTAACACTGTCAAGTTGAGCATATACAAAACAGCGTAATTCAAAAAAGGTTGTATAAGCCAGAGTTAAAAAAAAACTAAGCATGTTGCTGTCCAATCATACTATAGGCTTGCTATTAAAAAAAAAAATTCTACTGCTACTGGTATTTAAAAACAGATGCAGATAGATGAGTAGGCCTGTTCAAACATTGCATAAACATAGCTGAAACTATCCCTTGTCTGTAAGAAAAATCAGTGATTCATAGCTGTTGGACAAACATTTTCATATGTGCCATATAAAATTTAAATCTTTAAAAGCAGAGTATTAAAGAAGAATTTTCTCAGCGAATGAAGAATTCAACCAACAAATTGCAGTTACCTAGTACTACGTCTATTCCAAACAGATCTGTATTTTTTCACTTGTACATAATGTAAACGTAAGTATCAGTCTTACACATCTAGACAGACATGGCTAACTGTTACTGACTATTCCTGTGGCTGTCCCTCTATTATCTTATAGAGCATTCATGATAAATTATTAATTTGCAAAACAATTTTTTTCACTTTTTACATACAAAATGCTCATGTTTTCATCTTCTTTCCAAATACTTCATTAACTGTCCAAATTCTAAGTTGCAAGCTTGTAGTACAGGGATATGTAAATGAGAATCAAGAGTTTTTGTTCAAGCAAAATGCATTTGTATATGGCCAAATGTGATTATGTATCTAAGGACAAGGAACATAGGCCATACTTAACGATGGGAAACTACTGTGAGGATGTAATGACTTTGAAAAAGATTTGAAGGTCGCAGTAGATAACCACCTGAACATGAGCTCTTTGTGTGAGAAGGAACCTCAAACACATCAGGAATAAGGAGGCAATATTACCTTTGTATTTGGCACTGGTATGATGTCTACTGAAATAATGTGCCTATCCTAGTGTCCACAATTCAAAAAGGACATGATTAATTGGAGAGCATTCATAATCAATCATGAGAATAATTTGACTTACAGTGAAAGATTCAAAGGAGCTCAATATGTTTAGCATAAAAAAAAGTGTCAAGAATTGATTTGATCAGCCTCTAAGTATCTAAACAGGGAACAAAGTTTTGATAATAATGGACTCGTCAATCTAGCAGACAGAAGTCTAACAAAGTTCAAAGGCTAGTAGCTGATTCTAGATAAATTCATATTAGCAAAAAAGGAGCAGAATTAACAGTGAGGGTAATTACTCATTGGAACAATTTAGCAAAGGTTGTGGGGGATTCTCCATCATTGCCAATTTTTAAATTAAGATTGGATGTTTTCCTAAAAGATATGCTCTCATTCAAATAGGCATTAATTCAGGGAAACGTTATGGCCTTTGTTATATAGCAGGTCAGACTCAATTATCACAATGATCCTTTCTATATTTATAATCTCTGAATCTCTCCAAATTTTCCAGTTTCATGTTTCCATTAGTGGAAAAAGAAAAAAAATATGCATGGGCGATTCTTTCTGTCATAATCCTTTTTTATCCTACCAATAAGAATAGTAAAAATCATGAAGTATTATGACTCCATCTACTAGGAAGTAAGCAACAAAGGTATCAACCAAGTTCTATATTTAAGTCCTAGTTTACATACTCTCTTCCAGCACAAAAATAAGAAGTAAAAAAGAGAACATGGTAAAAGAAAAGATGGTGCTTCTCTCAACGACAAGGAAGACAGATTGGGAGAAGATTAAAACAAAACGAGTTACCAGCAAATAATGAAGTGGGTTGTACTCACTAAAACTCATGATGATATCTTCATTTTTTGTTGGTCTGTAATGTGCTGCAGGTCTATTTTTTGTTGTTGTTTTTAAGGTTTTTTTCAGTTACCTCTCTGAAGCTTTCCTCCTACAGTACATCCCCCTTTCTATCCTACTACTAGAGATAGTAAAGGACTATCTAGTAGATGTACTAAGCAATATGTTGGGGATGAGGCCTTATCTTTCTTGGAGAACCCTGCACAGAGACAATGTACCTATAGATAAAAGATTGATCCATCTCCTTGGAAGTGGAGGTTTTGGCTCTCACAGCATGGGAAATCACAATTCATTTAGCAGAGACAGATTTGATTGGCTCAGGATACTTGCATTCAATTTGTCCATAAGCAAGGAAGATGCAGTCCTTTACTCATCTAGCAATGTTGTGTTTTGTGGTAACCCTCAGAACAGACCAAGCACAATCAAATCTTTCTGAACACCAATTAACAAGATAAACATCTCTTTGACCCAGTATTAACAAATCCAACGTTTTGTTCAGAATTGCTAAAATTACAAAGTTATGAACAACCTCCATTCCCAAGGTGTTTTTAAGTCTGAGCTTCAACTTTAAGTAAGAGAGTGTCAAACAAGAGGATCTCTGTAAGCTACAGAAAGAGTAGTAATATCAAAGCTGTACATGACCAAGCAGTTTATTCAACAGTAGGGAACGAAGAGAGCCCATAAAAGCATATTTTATCATTCTTGCTAGACTCATTAGGGGAATGACAGCAATACCCCTCATGCAGGCTAGCAAGGGAGGACTCTGCTGTATAATCTCTCCTTGCTGGTTTTCTACTTTCTGGCACACTCTCATTTCTTATCGTCCCTCGTTTTCCAACTAGGGGTGAGAAAAACTTAAGCATGAGAACAGAGGCATGCTTCATGCTTTCAGAAACAGGAAGTAAAGAAAAAAACGGTATAGATGGACCGGGACTTTATATGCAGAGCTTGCACTATCCATTTCTCTTTCCATCTCCTCACAGTGATGCTACAACAGTATATATGCGGGACTGTCCCTATTGGTTGAACAAGAAAAGAGGAACATATAAAGACTACATGCAGACGAGCTTAAAGGAAGCCTAAAAGAGGTGCTCCCCTAGAAATGAGTTTTCACTGTTAAATTTTTAATCTGAACTGCTAAATTGATCAGTTTAATTGAAACTCGGTACATAAGGCAGCAGCAACCATTTTTGGGTATAGAAGCACTTAAAGCCACTTTCCTCCAGCCTGCCTGGGGTACTCATTAACATTTACTTCTAACCTTTATTAATGAAGACAGTTTTATAAAAGTTTGTCATGATACCTTAAATTTGTTATACTACCTTAAAGTGCATAAATATAAAATTCAGAATTTAAAGTGGTAGTATTGGGTTTGATTGGGTCTCTCGCTCAATCTCTCTCATGCACATACGCGCGCGCGACGCGCGCGCGCGCGCACACACACACACAATGGGGGTACATTTCCACTCAAACAAAATTGCTGGAAAATAGCTTCAATACACAGTATGTAAAAAAAGACTTACCTAAAATTTAAATGAAAGATTCTTAGAATTTAAAAGTAGTGGTATAGAGTCTGGCTTTTTACCAATGACATATTTAAACGGTAATTGGAACAAACATTCTGGGAAAGTTACTAGTACTGGAGTGACTGTTTTAATTCACAAGCCCCTACTGGAATTACAAAACATCTGCAAAAGGTAAGGTGAAGATAATTTATCATTATTCTTCTATGTACAATGCTTCCAAATTTCATTAATGGTTTCATTACTCTGCCCACCTTATCTAAATGCTTTTTGGTCACATTACTAATTTCTTAAGGCTCAGTACAATATTTGGATAATTTAATAGTAGATTTATTCAAAAAAGGCAACTGAAGACTCTGAGTTAAATCTGCAGGCACCAAGGGAGGGAGCAGGAGCTGGTGCTGGGGGGGAGCAGGCTTTTTAAACTGGTTCTCCCCAGAAGTGTCTCTCCGGGGGCAGGGGAAACAACTTGAGTGGCGACCCAAGCAGTCCCCGTTCACTTGGGTTCCCTGCTGTGCCTCTGCCTTTGAAATGTACAAGAGCCATGGGCTCTTGAAATGTACATTTCAAAGGCAGAGAAGCAGCAGGATAGCCAATGCCCCTCTTATCGACTAATCAAGGGCTTGTCTACATGAAGTAGTTAAATCAGAGTAGTTCCCATTAATCTGATCAGAAAAAACTTGTGTATACACGACAACACAATTCATTACAATGCACTCATTTTGCATTTATCACAAACTCTGCAGTCCTCTTTCAAAATGGAAGATGTCTGATGCAAACCAAGTTAGTGTGGTCTATAGTCCATCTGCACACTATGATGCTGCACAAAACTTTGGTAGTGTTCTAACTGGTATTCCACACTGCTTTTGTGAGTGACCATTTACATGTACATGTACACTGCTTCAGCATCAAGGTTACCATATGCTGGTCTCCTTGCATGTAAGTAGTGCATAGCCAATATTTACCCATTTGTCATAGATTTGAGTGTATCAGCATTACGGTGATATTACTCCAGAAGCTTTATGACATGTTTCGAGAAACTCCCTTGAGTTGAGCTGGAAGCCACCACCAGAATAAAGATGTTTAGTGAACATTGCTAAGCAGATGGTCACAAAGGGTGACAACCAGGATGCCAATCAATGCAGGATGAAGCGCAAACAGGTCAGGAAAAAATTCTTTAAAACAAAGGACACTAGGAAAACGGTCCATTGTGGACATGTGATCTCTGTGTTTTTGAGGTGCTGGACAGGATTTTAAATCAACTGCACAACTACCCAACCCAAGAACGTTGTCAGCTGCAGGTTGTGATTCCTCCCATTTGTTCCCACCCCAAGAGGACAAGCAGCAAGTTATTGGAGCTTGTACACAAAAAGGCCAGTAAAGAGCTGCCCTGGACTTAGCTCTCTTGAGGACTAAGGACTATGATACCGGTCAGTTCACAGGAAAGCTGAAATCCTGCCATGCAGGAAATTCCCAGACAGACACAGAGACTAGAAAAAAGAAGGCCAATCCTATCAAGGGAAACTCATCATATTAGTATCTATAATTACAATTTATTATTAATTATTATTATGCTATACTCCCCTGTTAGTTTCTGTTCCAGCTAAAGCCATTTCAGGCAAATGTGAGTTAAGAGCTTTTGCTCCCTCCTTCCCATGGCTCACACTGTTTTGCCCCCGTATACATTTTCAAAACCAGGTCATCTGCCTTCGCGCCGTGCTGAAGCCCTGACCATTTTCAAGCCAAGAGCACAAAGACCACAAGCCCATCTATCGATTTCCTTTCCCTATTCCCTATCTGTCCTGCACAGCAAATGCTGCCTCTACCAACCTTTTTCTCCAGCTCCAAGTGGGAATTGGACAACAGGGCACAGCCACAGCAAATTCAAATAATGAAACATTCAATTGTGGAAAATTCAACAATTTACTAAGACATCTGTTTAGAATTGTCAGTTTACATGAGGTAGATGTAGCACTGCATGGCCATAAAGGTACAAAGACTACAGCTCCCTACATAGCTATAAATGCCATAACACACTCATTCTTTACAGGAAAAGAGCTTTATCTTAGGTAGAACAAAGCTCATAATGGCTTTTCACAGGCTTACACCGAGGAAAAACTGAGACCAGTTAACGGTTCAGACAATCATTGCAGAAGGCTATTTTTCTCTTTATTTTCATCACGTCTGCAGGGGAGATAAAGAAGAATTTAAGGCAGAGAAATGCTCTATTTTGTTCCTGCCATCAGGGGGGATAGCTGCATGGTCATCTCCCCCAGTACAGCTCAAACTCCCTTTCACTCCTGCTGCACTTCTGGGGCACCTGCTGCTAACTAACAACTTCACAGATATTTCAACGGTCTGCCCTTTGCCTTTTTGAATAAGATCATTCTCTGCCTTCTAGTTACCTACCTCCGAGTAACATCATCAGTAATCTCCCTCTCCCCCCCAGAGGACATAGGGGGGATTACTACCCAACTCACTCCCAGCTGCCCCTTCCTAAAGCCACATCTTTACTGAACGGAAAAATCAATGCTGCTGCAATCAATCTTCTGGAGTTCAATTTAGCAAATCTAGCTAAGACTCACTGAAACAAACTCAGAGAGTGCCCCCGCTGGTGGCCAGTACTCCTGCTTCTCTGAGAAGTAAGTGTAGCTGATGGGAGCATTTGCTGTCGGCCTCCTACTGTGGTGATGGAAGGGAAATTAATTAAATAGCTAGAGTCGTATATCTTGATTCAATGTTCCCTTTAGCATAGGCCTGACCTAAGCCATCTGATACCAAAGTAGAAGAACTGCAAACTGAAACTAGGATTGTATTTCAAATATCCATCTCCCAGCCTCCAAGGCACAAAATCTAACCCAAAAAGCATATACTGTGCAAATAGAAATCCCAATACAGCCCTCATACACACCATTTACCCTCTCTCAATTTCCCCAAGACCAGGAAGACTCTCAGGAAGAGAAAATCAGAAATACATATAAAAGTGCTAACTTAGCCTCTCTATGAGCAATAGGAGTAAGAATAATACCTGCTTGTGGGTTTCTTCCCTACTCCCCAACCACAGCGTCTGCAGGAGCCAGACCTTTAGAGAAAGGCCCTTTACCAATGGCTGAGTGACCAGGAAGATAGGGATTGAAAACTCAGACTGAAATGTTTGCACACCTCATTTATAGAAACCTCTCCCATCTCCACAACCTGCAAGAACTTCCCATCCCACCCAAAAGAAACCCAAAAAACCTAACAGATAGGTGGAGGCTGTAGTTTAAGAAGAAACGGTGTTTTCCAGAAAGATCACTGGAGTGACCAAAGATAGCATTGCAGTGGTTAGGGCGAGTCTTGCCATAGCACTATTAGAAAAGACAGAGAGAGGCAGAAGCAACTTCTGGAGACAATATAGAGTCACAATGCCCTGCTCCTATTAGGGCACCAGGAAATACAATGCTGTAAACCAGGAACCAGTCATGTTCTGCAGCACTTTGACCATACAATGTACGGGGAACACCAGCAATGCCTCCCCACTGGTCATTCCCTTCCCAGGCCCATGCTCAGATCAGCAACAACAGATGTGCCTGGGACCCCAGCTCTTTTGAGCCATCCAACACCCTTGGTAACTTCAAGCATCAGCTGTCGTCATAGGCATCCTTCGAGCCCCAGTTGGACTGATTCAAGCAGCATCTTCTGTGACTGTGCAATCCAATCCGGGAATGGCAGTCCGTTCCACACTGTGAGCAGCAGTAGGCAGATGTCACTGGTATCACGGGCACGGATCTTCCTGAGGGCTCTCTTGTCTTCCGCTTCCTTCACCAAGGTAGTTTCATACATAGCAAGAGCTTCCTTCACTCCCTGTTTCCAGGCATACTTGTCTAAGGCAAGCGAATGCCAGGTGTTCGCACTGATAGAGAGCGCGCTGAGGTCACGCTTGCACATGTCCTTGTAGCGCAATTTAGGTCGCCCTTTCGGCCTCTTTCCAGACGCCAGTTCGCCAAAGAGAAGGTCCTTCAGTATTTGGCCATCCAACACGCGTGAGACATGGCCAAGCCAGCGCATACGCCTCGTTTGAGAAGGGTGAACATGGAGATGGTGCCCGCCTTCTCAAGCACTGCGCTATTGGGGATCTTGTCCTGCCATGAGCTACCGAGTATACGCCTAAGGCAGCGCATGTGGAATGTGTTGAGACGCTGCTCTTGTTTTGAGCACAAAGTCCATGTTTCACTGGCGTACAACAGTGTGCTCAAAACACAGGCTGTGTAGACCTGCACCTTGGTGTGTACAGTGAGCTTATTATTAGCTCATACTCTCTTCGTCAGCCTGGAGAATGTTGTAGCAGCTTTTCCAATGCGCTTGTTAATCTCGCTATCAAATAACAAGTTGTCCGAGATCGTAGAGCCTAGGTACACGAACTCATGGATGACTTCCAGTTCGTAGTCTAACCCACTGATAGATGGCTCATTACCCATGCTTTGGCCCATCACCTGGGTCTTCTTTAAGCTGATTGTGAGGCTGAATTCCATACATGCATCCGCGCAAAGCGAGTTATGAGTGACTGCAGTTCCTGCTGAGTGTGAGCAGCAATAGCTGCATCGTCAGCAAAAAGGAACTCCCTTAGACGCTTCGTAAGCACCCTGGTCTTTGCTCTAAGCCTCGACAGTTTGAAGAGGTTGCCGTCTGTTCTCGTGCGCGGAGAAAGATGCCCTCTGTAGCAGTTCCAAAGGCATATTTGAGCAAAACTGCAAAGAAGATGCCGAACAGTGTTGGAGCCAGCACGCACCCCTGCTTCACTCCACTGAGAATCTCGAAGGGTTCGGATGTGGATCCATCATATACGATGGTCCCCTCATGCCAACATGGAAGGCCCTAATAATGCTGAGCAGAGTTGGAGGACAGCCGATCTTAGACAGAATTGCGAACAGACCTTTCCTACTGACAAGGTCGAACGCCTTGGTCAGATCGATGAAAGCAATATACAGAGGTTTGTTCTGCTCCCCTGCACTTTTCTTGTAGTTGCCTAACAGAGAAAACCATGTCTATGGTGGACCCTTCAGCTCTGAACCCACACTGAGACTCAGGGTAGACTTTCTCTGCGAGAACATGGAGCCTCTTCAGGACAACACGTGCAAATAGCTTCCCCACGGTGCTGAGAAGGTAGATGCCGCGATAGTTGTTGCAATCACTTTTGTCACCCTTGTTCTTGTAGACAGTAACGATGTTAGCATCCCTCATATCTTGCGGTACGCTGCCTTCTCTCCAGCATTGGCAGAATATTCCATGCAGCTCTGACACTAGGGTACCGTTAGCACATTTAAGGATTTCCGAAGGAATACCATCTTTCCCTGGGGCTTTTCCAGAAGAGAGTGCTTTTAGCACATCGCTAAGTTCTTCCATGGTGGGCTCAGCATCAAGTTCAGTCATGGTGGGCAGAGGTTCGATAGCATTCAGGGCTCTCTCTGTAACTACAGTCTTTCTGGCGTACAGCTGTGAATAGTATTCCACCCAGCGTTCCATCTGCTTGGTTCTGTCCTTCAAAACCCCGCCTGTGGCCGACTTAAGTGGGGCAGTCTTCCTTTGTGATGGACCAATGGCCTGCTTGATCCCATCGTACATTCCTCGCATGTTACCAGTGTCCGCGGCCTGCTGAATCTTGGAGCAGAGTTAGAGCCAGTAATCGTTGGCACACTGCCGAGCAACCTGCTGCACTTGACTCCGAGCAAACCGGAGCGCCTGCAGGTTCTCCTCACTGGGAGAGGACCTGTATGCAGCCAGCGCCTGTCTCTTCTTCTCAATCAGGGGCGTCAGCACTTCAGTGTGGGCTTCAAACCAATCAGCAGACTTTACTGTCTTCTTCCCAAAGATAAATATTGCAGTATCATAGATAGCATCCCGTAGTTGTTCCCATCTCTTGCTGATATCAGTGTCATCCCAGCGGGGCAAAGCCTCTTCAAGTGCTTGGACAAACTCGCATATTTTTGAAGGGTCACGAGTCTTACCAGTGTCAATGCACGGCCTTCCTTCCTTTCTGGAGCGAAAAAATCTTCGCGGCTGGATGTACACCTTACTACACACGAGCAAGTGGTCAGTGTCACAGTCTGCGCTCTCAAGCATCAGCAGTCAATATAAAAGGCCCAAAAACAAGAGATGGGGCAAGGCATATATTTGCCTGTGACTTGCATTCTACCACACCCTATTGTGTTCTGCCCTCCACTGCACTGTGGCACTTTGAATGTCTGTTTGCTAAACCATAGACTGAATTTTAAATGGTTATTATTAAACAATCAAAGATGCATCCGTGCATTTTACAGAGAAAAATCTGTACATTTTAATTAATTCGCAGGGTTTTACAAGAAGTATCTAGGCACAGACAGAAGGTAAAATAAGGAATGCCACAACATGCCACATCTTCCACCCATAAATGAGACTTCACTGCTCACAATCCATTCCAACCCCCCTCCATGGGTTAACAGCAGTATGTTCAGCTGCACATTTTCAAACCTGAGAGTCCGTACAAGAGTGACATCCCTGGATGTTTCCATTTTCTACTGGATGTTCTGTTGGCTGCACTCACTGCTGAGCAAGTCTCCCAACCATCACTAAGGCCTTTACCCTCACAATATTGTGAAAAATAAAACATGAAGCTATAATCTTTGGTAAGTTTTTCCCCCCCAAAACTACCAACCTATTCCACAAAGACTGCAACCTTCCTTTCAAATGGCCAAATGAACAATGCACAGCCATTATTCAGAAACCACTGAGGTGAATGTTAAATAGTCCCTTCCTTCTGTGCAAGTGGCCTGTGAATGACTTCTTTAACCAGGGAAGCAAAAGATAGCTCCAGTTATCATGGGAAACTTGGCATATCTCCACACACCGTGATGTCCATCATGACCCTGAGGGCAAGCCGTCCTTTAACCAAGAAGGTAAAGAGCTGAATTCCAAAAGATACCAGCATTATGGAATCTTCCAGACCAATCTGCTTCTATGTTTGTAAAGCTGCCACCATGGTCAAAGCTGCCACCATGGTCACCAGACCTTGGAGCATCACGGAGCAATATGCCTTCTGTTTATAAATGCTGAGCTATGAAGTGGAGGTGGGGAGCAAGGGTAGCAGAAGGAAAGTAGATAACAGGTTTGTCTGTCCAATCAATTGTCTCACTATAGTTTTGGAAATCCATATGTGCAAAGTGATCAATAATCTTCTGAGCATTACCAGTCTCTAAAACCCGGTGCAATAGTACATGGCATCTCTCATACTTGCATGGCAAAAGCCGTGACATTCAATCTTCCCATGCCAAATCAGTTGGCTAGGGACCAGTAGCATTTGAGGGTGACGAACTTCCAGATGGAAATGACAACCACTTTTTCCATGAGTATAGGATATTACTTGTTGGTGCATTGTCACTGCAGCTTCAGGGCTAGTTCAGCACATATCTCAAAAGACTGCCTTTGCCATCCTGAAATTCTTTCATCCCTTCTGGTCATCCCACATCTGCCAACCAATCCTTTCCCAACAATCCACGCTAGTTTCTCAAGCCCTGACATCTCATAGCTTCAGCTGCTCCAGCAATCACCCCTCCAATAGGGTGACCCAATAGCAAGTATGAAAAACTAGAGTCGTGGTCAGGGTAACAGGTGCCCAGAAGACAAAACCCCAAATAGTAGGATTGTCCCTACAAAATCAGGACCTCTGGTCAACCTATTCTATTAGTTGTTCAATGTCCTCCTCTTAGATGAAGTTATTTCAGAACAGTTTATAGATTTATAAAGACATTTTAAGAGTTAAAAATACTGCAAAATCCAACCTATGCGTCAAGTAATCAATAGGGTAATTTTCAGTATATGTTATGTATGCTAACTTCTGATGAAAATTTTCAATAGGAGATGGTTAAAAAAAAAAGAGAGAGTGTCATTTTATAGCTACAATACCTAAAATAATTTCTGTACTGCTTCATTAGTATTTCGGTAGCAGATCTTAGAATGATTTACATACTGCTTAATGGGAAATACTAGACTAAAGCTCATCAGTTCTATCATTTATTACAATGATCATCTCAAATTTTGCTACTAAATATTACAATTTAGTTAAATTTTTATCAGATCTTTCTTCTGACCAAGGGCAGGGAACATTAAAAGGATTTCTTCTGTTACATACATCCAATCTATAAAAAAAACTATCAAGATTCAATTCAGGTTCTGAATTCATGATTCATGTACTGAAATTGCTATAGATATAATATTATCATTCAAGATTTGGTCTGGTAGAAGAGTTTCCTTCCCTTTCTTTAAAGGCTAAGATTAAACAAGCACTATAAGTTAATTTTATAGAAATAACATGTCGAGCTGATTTTTTTTATACAGAGCACAGGGCACAATACAGATCTCACAATTACAGAACTTTCTGGACTATAACAACAGTAGGTTAAAAATTCAAGCGGCCAACTATGCCCAATGCACTCATACTTGCAAATGCAAACCTCCTCCTTTTGGAATCTCTCTTCTCTTAGTCCTATTGGCTCCGCCTGGATGCTCCCAGTCATTAAATCACCACATCACAGACATTTATGACAATAGCCACCAAGACGGGTGAGTCCCCGCCCCCTTCTATGTTGGTCTACTTTAACTGCTGACCTAATCAAAGGATAAATCTTTACCAAAAAAGAGCAAATCATATATGTACAGTCATCTCATCTCCAGAATTTTAATTATGGCTTAAAGAAATGCCAATATTACAATACATTTCTCTTTGACTCAACATTAATAAACCTCACGATTTAATGAAGAACTATTTGTCTGCCCTTGTATTTAATAGCACTATCAAAATGTTGTAACTTATTTCTTGTGTAACTGCAATAAAGTTCTAAAACTAATAAATATTTTCTTTAGCTTATTAAAATATTGCTTTCATGCCAAAATGTTATTTCAAGATGTTGTTTACTCTATATTGTTAAAAATACTGCTTCCGAAGCATAGCATTTAATCTTCCCTTAGAGTGCTATTATATAAAGATCCTGCTAACGTTTAGAATTGCAGAGAACTCTCTAAATGTTTTTTTAGAGAATGTGTAGCGCAATTGCATTGAAAATGATCTACAGAGATTTGAAACCAGATACATAATTTATTCACTAAGGGTTTTAGAAATCTATACTATTTTATTACATATTTTATTTTCTACAGCATGCTTTAATAAATATTAGGATTGTTGGGGAAATAATTAACATTGTTCTATTTATTTTAAATAATGATATATTTTTACAAGTACAGAAGAGTTTTAAGAAAGAATAGAAAAATTTCCAAATCCTAAAATATTATTCCTAAAATGTATCTCCCTAATTTGTTTACTCTTACATCCTCTTCTGTCACCCCCATACAGCCTTTAAAACACAGCAGGTACATGCACTATTGTTTTATAACTTTTGAACAAAAATTAATCTATCATATTATCATTCTCACTAGTACAAGATGAGCAGTATGAAACTACCAAGCAACTCTCTTTTAAGACAACTATATCTCAGTTAAATCCCCAGAAAGGTACCAGTTTCATTACCAATGATATTAGCTCTGCCATGGGGGAATGAAATTGTCATGAGGATTATCAACTCTATTGTTTTCTGTGAAAAAACTAAATCAATATTTTCCCATTCCATCATTGGGCTTTCATTATTTTTTATAGTCTTTTCAACTCTATCAGTACAGATTAAATTGTTTTTCGTACTCAGATGACACAAGTTTAAGGATATGCTCTTATTTGCTGTTTGGTTTAATGGCTTGACCATTTCATCTTCACTCACTTGTTCAGGAATGAGCACCCATATCTTTCTAAAAATCTTACTTTAACTCTTGAAAGTTATATAGGAGCAATTCACAAGTGTTAGCCAGGGGCTTAAAATCAAGACGTCATTAAAAGAGAATGTAGTCATTGTCAACCATTCCTACTATAAAGGACATCATCTTTCACATTTTAATTATTTTTTCTACACACTCTACTTTGCTCTTGTTCATTTTCATGAAAAATTATGGGGTTCTGCATGTTCATTAGGTCAATTTCCTCAGTCAGTGGACAGATGTTCTCATCACTGAATACACTACTACAGCTGGCATCTTTAGTCCCAGATATATCAAGTTGGCATATTTAGTCCCAGATGTTTCAAACTGACATCTTTAGACCCAGCTGTATCAAGATGCCAATACACTGGCCTTTCCCATCATCCTTATATATGGTCCTTTCAGTATAGAAGTTGAACTACGCTGACCAAGCAGTGTGGAGATTACAATTTTGTCTTCTACTTATGCTGCACAAAGAAGATGTCTGTCACCAGGTCTCTCTCTTGTCAGAGTCACAAGGAAAATTTTAAAGGATTTTAAAAAACCTTTAGTAATCCAAGACAATCAATAATGTATTTTACTCTGCAGTCTTTTCCAATTTCCATGTGAAGAATTTCTTCTTTACCGTGTATGAACTTGTTGTCAAAAGTCCAGTACTGATATGAGTCTAAATAAGGAGTTAGATTTAGAAAATATCCACAAACTCCGCACCACAGTATTTTCTTCTACTGGGAGGTCTATTTGCAATCCATTCAACATTTGCCAAGATCAATCTCTCCTCTACATAAGACAAGCAAAATAACTCTAAATTGTTTCTTTCATTTCTGGAAGCAATAACCCCCGAGTCAGTCTTGAAGCAAAAATAATCTTTATTTGTTTTTGCATTTATTCCATTCTCCCTGAATGCCTTTGTGTCTCAATGATCTGTTCCCCAAAGACTGGGTGAAGTTCACTCTAAATCTCAGAAGTAACACATTCAAAATAAGTCAAGTAGCCACTGCAAAACAACATCCAGTTTTTAAATCCTCCTTGACACAACAGCTAAGTGTACAGTATTAGCTGCACTCAAGTTCCTGCCTCTGTAATTAGTACTAAGGTAGAGTACCTATCTTTGATCTCAATATAAAAGTTTGTTGTACTACTATTATATACTCTTGCCAACCTAATCTTAATTTTTGACTGGTATTACAAACTTTCAGAAATGGGCTTTAATTATTCAGATCCTTCTTTTTTATGATTTCTCTTCCTTCTTCCAACAGTTTGTGTAGAAAAATCACTTATAATTTATAACTAAGTACTAGGAGAGCAAGAAGAATATCATGTGACCTGAATCAAATGTGAGAGTTCGTAACCACAGCTAAGAGTTAAAAAAATCGTATTTTACATAAATGAGGCAGTTCTTTTTCCTAGCACTGAATCCTTCTAGATTTTCATTACCAGATCATAGATTTTGATTATGATTACCATACTCATTCATTACCCTGTTCATTTACAACAGCGGTAGTCAACCCGCAGCTCGTGAGCCACATGCGGCTCTTCACCCTTAAAAGTGCAGCTCGCGAAGCCACCCCATGCGCCCCTACAAATGGCCTCTGACTCCCCTGTGCTCACCGGGTTCAGGGGAGCCATCCGATATAGCAAAATGGCATCAGCAAGATGGTGGCGGCCGGCGGGAGCCTGATGTGGCCAGAAAGCCTAACCCGTGGTTTTAAAGGGGCAGCGTCTTTTTTTTTTTTTTGCGCTCAACAACTCTGGCTGGTGGGGAGCTCTTCCTTTTTTTTTCTCTCTCTCTCTCTCTTCCCCCCCTCAACAATTCTGGTGCAGCTCTTCACATTTTTTTCACCGCTGTTTCGGCTCTCGTCGTTTAATGCATTGGCCACCCCCTGATTTATAAGATGACCCTCCAAGATAAAAAGGTAAAAATGGCAAAATTATCTTATATACACACACACGTACATATACACTTATGTACATAGACACAGACACGTAGATATATAGTGGCATATCAAAGACAGCAGGCTGCAGTAGTTTGATTGAGAAGGTATATGGTCAGTTAGGTAAGCAGGTTCCTGTTCCCTGAATAGGCTGCCAGAGACTGCTGCCCATCAATTAAGTCAAGCAGGCACCTGGGACTCATTAAGAGGAGGCCTGCAGGAGCAGGCTAATGGGACACCTGTGCAGCTAATTAGGGCCTGCTGGTCCCTTATAAAAGGTTTCCCCTCAGGCAAGGAGGGGGAAGGAAAAGAGGAACAGACTGGAGCTGAGGAGGAAGCACAGAGTGAGGCAAGCTGCAGATGGCAAGCAGGAGAGGTTTTTTCCCCAAGATGCCAGGGAGAAGGCATTGTGGGAGTGGTTGGAGAAGTGGCCGCTATATGGTGGGGATAAGGGCAAGAGCCCCACTAGTAGCTGATACCAAGGCCTCTGGGCTAGAACCCAGATCCCCCCCAAACTTCCCATGCCCACTGGGCCATCACAAGGGAAGAGGACTTTTTGGAGCTGAAGGGTTTTTCCCTCTAAGCTAGTGACTAGCCTATGATGGAAATGGCTCATTAAGCGGGGAACCCTCGCCTCAAAGAAACAAGAGGCAACAGGATGAGTCAATCTCAGTTCTGGACTTGCTTCTTCAAAAAAGGAAGTGCTAACATTTTATTTCTCTTTAAATTGCGTCTGCATGAAATTTGACCCACCCATTTCACAAAATGCTAAACCTTACAAGTCACATCAGAAAAATACCATGAATGATAGTACTACGGCACTGGTGTCCATCTGCTACTGTGTAATTTGATCTGTTCATTCATGTTGATCACTGAACTTCCTAAGTCTCTAGCAAATCTGAAAATATAATGTGCAGAATCGATGAAATTTGTAATAAAATGTTAATAGCCTGTTATTGCCCTAAATATGCCAGTCTACAGGACTACTGTGAAAGAAACAGCAATGATAATTTGATAGTGATAAAGCAGTTGACATTGCTCTATAAATAGCTACAAAATCTATAGCTAAATTATTTTCTAATATTTTCATGCTAATATTTAAAATGAACAGTGAAATCACAAGAAAATGGTCTGCTTGTGATGAAGCATTCAAACTTAAAGCTGTTGAATATTCAGAAGCAAACAATAACTGTGCTGCTGCTCATGAATTCTGTATCAATGAGAAGCCAGTAAGAGAATGGCAAGAAAATAAAGCAACACAAAAGACATGCCAAGAAGCAAGAAAAAAAATGTCCAGCAAGGTGCACTTCATTTCCAGAGCTGGAAAAAGATCTTAACGAGTGGGTTGTTAAATGTCAACGAAATGGGTACCTCGTCACTAGAATTGGAATTTGTCTGTGTGCTCTGCAAATGTTGAAAGATGACAAATACAAGTCAGTAAATTCATCAATATTTGTCACATCAGTGGGTTGCTGTACTCACTTCATGAACCATTGTGGTCTCTGTCTTCGGCAGTGAACAAAGATAGCACAAAAACTTGAGACCTGGAAGAAAAATATCTAAACTTTCCAAAGGTTTATTCTAAAACATCAAAGAAATATGCATTTGAGCTGTCACAAAGAGGAAATATGGATGAGACACCGATGACATTTGATCTCCTGAGCAACAGAATGGTAACTGGTATTAGTGAAAAAAGGTTTAATTAAAGCCACTGGCCACAAAAATATCCATTTTACAGTAGTTTTATCATGTTTGTCCAATGCACCAAAGCTCCCTTCTGTTTTGTTTTTTAAAGAAAACCGTTGCCTAAAAACATGCAATTTCCTGCGGGTGTCATTGTGTATACACATGATTAAAGTGGGACTACTGAATGGCTGGAAAAAGTGTGGAATTGAAAAAGACCAGGAGCACTTCTCAAGCAACCTTCTATGCTCGTTTCATACTTGTTCAGGGTACACAAGATGGATGAGGTGAAACACATGGCCAAAAAAAGGAAAATGATTTTGGTTCTAATACCTGGATGCTTAACTTCTGTTTTACAACCGCTTCATGTCTGCCTAAACACACCCTTTAAAGACTACGCAAAATATGGTCAGACAATGTGTTAAAGCATGGCAAAGTTGACAAAAGGCAGGAATCTTACGAAGCCCAAAATCAAGCGAGTTGCCCATTGGGTCAAGGATGTGTGGGAATTAATTCCCTTAGAAAGTATAGAAAAATCATTTTGCAAATGCTGCATCAGCAATGCACTTGATGGGTCAGAAAATAATGCCATATTTGCTGATGACACAATGAAGGTTGATAAGGAATCTGAGTCTGAGGTTTACACTGATGTCATCTATGATGACTATGCAGGAGCAGCTATGACTGAAGCCGAATTAAATGGACTGTTTGGTGAACTGGAGACTGATTCACACTTGGAAGGATTTAAAGTGTTTTTAAGTGCATTAAAGTAATATGAGGCTTTAAAACATGAACTGCAATTTTGAAGGCATGTGAAGGTATGTGAATACATACTTGTTTAGTTATAACAGGTTTTTGTTAGATCACATTAAAATAAATCTACTAAAACTTTCGCTCCAGGTACACAAAACGTCCCAGCTTACTCTGATGGGCTGGGAACTGAAGTTTGCCAACCCCTGCTCTAAAACAACAGTGTAAACCTGTTGATAAGCCAACCCCACTCTTTGATACAGGACTTTTTTACCAATACAAATTTGGCTTATGAATGAGAACATATGGTAATATTTCTCCTGTGTCAGTGTTTCTCAAAGTGGACCCAAGCCATACCGCCTCCTGTCGTTCCCCTTAGCTGCAAACAGAGAACCGCAGCCAATAGGAGCCATGAGGCTCTGTGGCTGTGGAGCCATTAAGTGGGCCTCTGCCCCACTTCGAGAAACAATGTCCTACATCCATTGGATTAAGCACTGTGTATAGAAAGCTGACCTTATCAAGTGTTTTTTTTTTAAACCATCCTCTTGACATCAAATTTTCAGATTTGTTAAAACTATGCAAGGAATGACTCCTTTTGATTCAATAATATTTCATATGCTAGAATTGTTTTGTCAAAGTCTTCTACAGCTTCTGTCATTTCATGCAGTAGTTGCAGCAGCTTTTCCTTTTCCTCTAGTTCAAATAGTCCATCATGCCATGAAACTGTGACAATGCCAGCTGAGAGTCAAATTCCTACTAGTGGCATGTCTCAACTTGATTTTATAGTAGTCAGTGATGGGGATTCCATTGCAATCCTGGGTAAATTGTTGCAATGGTTAATTATCTTATTTCTAGTCTGAATTTGTCTAAAAGTATATATTTTTTTAAAAAAATTCCAACTTCATTTAAACCTATTCCCTTCTCACCCTTAAGTTTAAAAAACAAAACTAAGAAGCAGAAATGTTTCTCTCTACTCTCAGTATCCTTTAAAGCAACACAGATTATTTATTTGTATACTTTAAATTCCAAGTTTTGTATATTGGCTGCAAAATTAAAAGCAACTGGAATTAACAAACATCTGCTCTGACATTCAATAAGGACCATATGTTCACTTGGTTTTTATACTGGCTTTATGGAAAGTCAATATTTTTCAACTCCAGTTCGCTGTATCAAGTAGCAGCTAATACAGTCACTTCTGAGACTTTTTTTTTAATACATCAAACCCAGCTCATTAATGATTGCAATCAAACAGTGTGAATTTACTACAAATTATCTTCATATCGTGATGTCCATCTGCTCTAGCACAATGTATCCTATATTTTAAAAATCAAATGTTATCCAAGTCTACAAGTCTTCAACAAGCTCCATGACCTCATTTACTTTAATGTATCTTTTTAAAGAGGACTGACAAGCTTATCAAATTATTTTAACCAAGTTCATATCAGAAGCAATTCTACATATTGTACATATATGGAATTGCTTTAATAACTACATCAGCTTGATAGGTAAAACAATGCAAAGTACTCTTTACAAGAACAATGATGAATTGTCTGTACAGCCAGAAAAGTCCATTTAATAAGAGATGGTTATATTTGTGTTCCTGCTAATGGACTTGATATTACATATGATTCTCTGCTCTGCTTACATTCTAAGTACTAAAACGCTTTAATTTCCATTAATCTAAAAATCTCCAACATATCGTTGCATCAGAGCCTACAAAAGGTAGATATTGTAGGCTCTCCAGTTTGACTAGCAGGATAGGATTTTTTGCTGGTGTTTTTGGTGTTCATACTTAGCATCTCTAAAAAACAGGTGCAACGTGCACAAGTTTAAATTTTTCTCTGCTTCAAATGTGATCTTCATACAATGAAAAGCGGTTCTTATTAATGAAAAAAGACTCTAGAACCAGAAGCAAAGCAGGAGAGAATTTTTTAACAGCTCTTAGTGGACAATATTATCAACCATTTAATAAAAACATCACTGTCATATCAATCAAATTATAAGTCCTAATCCAGCCCCAAAAGTGAAAACTTTAATTACATTTTATTATATTTTCTCCTAACCTGAGGTGGACAGGAAGATATACATTTAAATCCTGAAGAAGTTATTTTACTGGCAAAAAAGCACAAAGGTCCAGATAGTTATTTCAAGCCCGAATCCCTGTCCTCAGTTTGTGCTTAG
Source organism: Rafetus swinhoei (assembly GCA_019425775.1). Taxonomy (NCBI): domain Eukaryota; kingdom Metazoa; phylum Chordata; order Testudines; family Trionychidae; genus Rafetus; species Rafetus swinhoei. The sequence continues at coordinate 67,959,854 of CM033427.1, forward strand.
GCCACATTACCTCTCATCCTAGAGCAGCTGGCTCTGTTTAGGTAAGTAGCAAATTTATCATTTGAATCTGCCATTAACAAGAGATGCTGTGAAGTATTGCAGAGTTCAGTTCATGTGAGAACTTGTGACTGAGACTGTCCACTGTTGTGTTTTGCATGCCTGTTGAGTAGGCTGCTGATATTAAGTCGTCATAGGAAATGCACCAACTCCAGAACTTTAATGCTTCTGCACAGAAGGAGGATGATCTAGCGCCTCTCTGATTATTTATATAGTACATACGTGCAATATTCTTTCATGACCTTTGCATGTATACCTCTGATCAGTGGGAGTGAGTTTTCCTGACTACCCGGAGTTTGAGAAGGTTGATGTGCAGAGTCACCTTTAAAGGCAACCATGTGTCTAGAGTCCATGAGGCTGTTGAAGGGAGCACCCCCACCCACGTGAGCACCCCCACCCACGTGAGATCCATCTGTTGTGAGAAATAACTATAAAGGGGAGCTGAATGAATGATGTTCTAGTGCAAATGTTTATCAGGTCCTTCTATCAATTCAGGACGCAGGGACTTGACCGTGGCAAGCATTCAGAGCTGTTCATCTAACCTGTCTTTGTTTTGCCTGTAAATTAAGCCGAACCATATATGCGGATACCTGATGTGGAGTTCAGTGTGAGATATTACTAAAGTACCAGCCTCCATATGCCCCAGATGTAGGTAGCAATTTCTGGGTGATGCTGGAGGGCTGAGTTGAACTTTTAGCACGGGACAGGCTGTGAAATCTGCGCTGTAGATGGTGCTTCCTCACTTGCTGTGACTCAATGTTGGCACTTACAAATTCCAAAACTTGTTGGTTAAGGTCAGTTTTTGTTCATTGATTTGTGGGCCCAGGCTCATGAATACCTCCATAGTTCCATGGATGGCTCATAGGCCTTCATCAAAGGACCAGAACTTAAGGAGACAGTTGTCTAGTATGGGTAGATCATGGGCCCCTGGGTGCATACATGAGCCACTACTACAGATAGGACCTAAGAGAATAACCTGGGAGCTAATGAAAGTGAAGTACTCTATAAAGGTTGCACCTCTGAAAACCAGTACTCTCCAGTCCGGCAACGTCTGTGCTCCTGGAGGGCCAGCACCCCAGGCGAGGCCGAGAACTCGAGAACTGTGGCAGCCTGCAGCAGCGCAGAGTCAGGGGCTGGGGAACCTCAGGCACCCACAGCAGCACAGGACTAGCAGCCGTAGAAGGCTGAGTGCTCATGGCAGTGCGGGCTCACGGATCGGAGAAGCCCAGCCACCTGTGGCAGCCCGCAGCAGCATGGAGCCAGAAAACCCCCACAGCCAGTGGCAGTGTGGGTCTGGGGGCTGGAAAAGCGTGGCCGCCTGTGGCAGCGCAGGGCTGGGGAAATCTTGCTGCAAGTGACAGCATGGGCCAGGGCCGGAGAACCCAGGCTGCCCAAGGCAGCCCAGGGCTGTGGCTGACAGCAGCAGCAGCACAAGGGAGAGGCTAAAGGGAGCAAAAGACAGGGAGCCGGTTGGCTCAGGGCTGTGGCAAGGAACACCTTCCCTGGTCCGGCAAATTCTGTAATTTGGGATTGCTCAGGTCCAGACTGTGCCGGACCAGGGAGATCCAACTTGTACTTGTAATGGTCCTGTCCTAGAGTAAACTTGAGGAATTGTCTGTGGAATGCTAGAATTGATAACATGGAAATGCATGCATTGGATGTTGAGGGCCAAGAAGCAATTTCCTGTTCCACAGATGGAATAATCACCGTGATTGTGACTATCTTGAATTCATGGGCCTTGACATATTGTTCAGAGCCCTGAAAACCAGTCTGGGTCTCCAATTTCCCTTTGTCTTAGGGATCACAAAATATTGTTAGTAAAAACTTGTGCTCTAGAATTAATTCCTCTACAGGACATGTAGAGGAATTAATTCTATGACTCCTCAGCACAGACAAAGACCCAACTCCTATCCCAATAGTCTATTATGAGAAGAGTCCCCTGAAGAGGGACAAGGGCGGCGGGGGGGAGGGAAGAGGGGAAAGGAAGGCAAAGTGGATTGAATTCCCATTAGAGACATGATAGATTATGGCAGAGCTATTAGAGGATTGTCCTTTTAATAGGAGCATGCTGCTGTGTAAATATTAGTTTTGGCAAGCCAAAAGTAAAAAAAGCCCTTATAACAATAACCAGCTTGTTCTGATAGTTTGATTTCTCGTACAAATCCACCTTCTGTTTAATCGAGGTTTCTGATATTCTGACTAACCCAAACACCCAATAGAATGCAAATTGACTGCAATTCTATTAGTATCATTTCTATTTCTGATCTGTAAATATGACAGTTAACAAGAAAATATTTTTTAGCTTGGAGCTATACAAAAGTTAGAAAAATCAGTAAAGGAACAAGAGCCACTACAGCAAGGCAAACAAAAAACCCCTGAAGAATGTATACTCTATTAATATTTGAATCACGTGTTGGGCTTGGGTTGTTTTGTTTTGTGAATGAGCTGCAAGTGTATGAAATAACGAATGGAATATCTAATGCTTTACGCAAGCAATACATCTTCAAGATCCTGCTTTTCTTGAAAAACACTCACACCAACTCTCAATATATAAGCGTTCTTCTAAGTGGGCTGCACGGATTGCCCATAGTAAGGGACTATTAGATATCAAAGTCAGAATGACAGTGTAACTGAGGCCAGCACTATAGTCTAACATTACATAACGTCTGTATGTAGGTTAGGAAATGGGTTTATTTTCAGCTGGGATATCTTCATTTAAAACTTCACTCAACACCTAGTCTGCATGAGATTCAACAGCAGGTTAGCGGATAATGATCAGTCCTAGGCTGCAAACTTAATACTTTTTGGACATTCTCCCACAGTGAGAGAAAGATTACCACTGCATGCTCAAACTAAATGTTCTTTAAAATTGACCATTACATTGAAGCTGACACAAAGATAGGAAAGACCTATTAATGATCTGGTGAATTGAGAAAAATATTGAGGGGGGAAGACAGGGAATACTTGAATCTATACTTAACCTAGATTAGGACATTTCTTGTTGATTTAAGTAAGTATGCTTAAATATGGGGCCCCTTAGGCCTACACCAAAACAGAGAAAAATATCATCTTGGGAAAAAGAAAGACTGGCAATTACTCATATGTTTCCTAATGTTCCTGCACATTATTTTGTGCTCTAGCTCTTGCACAATCTGGCAAAAAAATTATTGTATGATGAGTGATCCATGTAAGCAACCAGGTGTATTTCCCAGTAGGAACATAAGCAAACACTTCATGCCAAAGTTAGATGGGTTATAAAAAAATCTGTCTCATTGGAGTTGTGCTCATACACATCCAGTCTGCATTTTGTGCTCCATGAAGGAACCTCAAATAATTTCTTGCATACCAGCACATACACCCAAGTCCCTACATAAGTATTTTCTCATGTTTCTTTTCTTTTATGGCCATGTAAAATATAAAAGTGTAACCATTTCTCATTGACGGGAAAAGCAGGATCTGCTAAAGCAGGATCTGCTAAAGCAGAGGTGGGGAACCTAAAGCCTGGGGGCCACATGCAGCCCCTGATTTGCCTGGATCTGCTTCCCTCCCCTCCCCGAGGCTCAGGGCTCCTCCCCAGCATTGGGGAGCCAGCATCAGTGTGCACCAGTCCTCTCACTATCCCCCCCATGAAGCTGGAGCACACAAAATCTACTAGCCTGGGCCCCTCAAGGATCTGATAGACATTCCCCACAATCGATCTGTACTTCTCTCTCTCAGTTGGGGGGCACATTAGTGAGGGTTTGTTTGTTTTTTTGCTTCTCACTTGTGTGCAGCTCCTGACTGATTTTTCTGTGGGACAGTAGCCCCCCTGTTCACGGCCAGGGGGCGGGGCCTGGAGCCGCTGTCACACCGCACGTCACCGCCCCGTCCCCCCTTCGCCTCCTACCATGGCACTCGGCTGACTTCTGCGCCGCTCAGCTGGGCCACCGCGGGGGAGCAAGCGGCCATTTGGGCCCCGCACTCCCCATGCAGCACAGGCCGCCCAGAGGGAACAGCTAGCATTTCAGCAACAGCGCGGCCCAGAGGGAACAGCCAGCATTTCAGGCAACAGCGCCCCCCAGAAGGAACAGCCAGCATTTTGGCATTACAGACACTCAGACACTGGGCTACTACATATATATGATATAGATATATATGAGAGAGAGAGAGAGAGAGAAAGATTACATATCAATTGTAGTGCCGATGCTTATAAGGCTAATTGAGTGGGCTGGAAGAGTCCCATACTTAGTTTTTGATGTAAATGAGGTGTTAAATGTTTGGAAGGCTTTTCTTTCCACTCCAGCGCATCTGAAGAACTACTTGTTGTTGTTAAGGATTGAGATTATTTTGATTACGTTTTAATTATATATCAATGTACATGTGAAAATGCAAGTTATTTCTATACTTCGTTGAAACATCAGTCCATTTTTTTTTTTTTTTTTTTATAAACCAGAACTGCCACTGTGACCGCTTGTCAAACCAGCCCTGTAGATACCAAGCAGACTAATGCTGAAATCATGACCCCATTGAAGTCAATGGCCAAGCTCTCATTCACTTGAATAAGGTCATGGTTTCATGCAATGTATTTAAAGGTAAATCCTGCCTTGCAGCTGAGCAGGCACACCAGTTCTGCTGTAATGAAAGGGAGAAAAGATTTGAGCAGCTTACATTGGGATGTGGAGTTCAATGAGGGCTCCCAAGCAAAATATGGAACAGAGCAAGAGGCTGTGCTGATTTCACATGCCATTTTTTTCCTACAGAGCAGAAGTACAGGAGCCAGGGTTGGTACTAATGTTTCATGGATGCAGAGTAGATTTACTGCCACTCCACACTATGGGAAATAGGATTTTCTTCTCCCTTCCTCTTCCATCCTGGAATTGTCAGAAGACCAATGCTCATCTAGCTACAAAGGGTTCTATACTGTAGAAGAGATTTATAGTGTTTAAGGCAAGAAGGGATCACCAGATCACCTAGTCTAACCCCTTTTATCTCAAAGCCCATGAATACCCCTAATACCCATGAACTAAACCCAAAAACAGAAATTAGACCAGATTACCACCACCCACAGCATCACACTATTATGTGCCACTGACCGAGAATAGGAGGGAATGAGGTTTGCCAATGCCCAGGCCTCAGCAACAGCAGGGTAATAAGTTAAATGAGATACACCCAAATAATCTTGGCAAGTGACCCACATCCCATGCTACAAAAAAACGTCAAGGTCACTGCCAATCTCACTTGGGGGAAAACTGCTTTGAACCCCACATACAAATATCAGGTAGATCCTCAGCTGAGCAAGCACCTAAGAGAGAGAGAATGGTCAGTGCCACGTCAGATCCCATGCCCACTCTGCTCTATGTCCCAACTCCAGCCATACTAATCCCTGATGCTTCAGAAGGAGATTTAAAAAAACCTTCCAGAACATGGTGTCTGACTCAAACCCTGAAGCATGAGCTTTAGGAACTTAAGACAAACCAGACATGAGCCCAAGGGCTGTGAGCCATGCCCTCTACCATCACAAACAATTCCATCATCCCATAGTACTTTCACATTTTCCCAGTGCTCTCAAGAATAATTAAGTTATTTGCCTGCATGCCTTCTATTGGGAGGCTGCTCTAGAACCTCACCCCCTCTGGTGGATAGGCATTTTCTTCTGATTTCCAGCCTGGATTTGTTCACGTTCAGTGTAGAGCCACTTATGTCTGTGACAACTTTGTCACTTTCACTTTAAAAGGTATGAATAGAAATGGAGGTGACAGCCAGGGAATAACATCCAGCAGCCTAGTGAATACAACCATGTACTAGTAAATGGCTACCCCAGGAATCATCTTAATGAAAAAAAAGAAAAAGTGTTGTTATAGAGGCTTAGTACCCAAGTTTTAATATCTTCCAAAATCTTCTACTGAAGTGAACAGAGAAGAAACTTCCACGGAATGAACATCAAAATGTTTTATAGAGTAGAGTTTTTTATTAAACCACCCTGACTTGCCATACCTCACAATATTTAACTTTTTCTTCTTGGAATCCAAGGAGGTGGATGTTCTCAAAGCTAACTTACATGAATCTGTGTAACAGTTTATATCAGCCAGGTCTACATTTAGGGAACAAGTCAATTTAAGATATACAAGTCCAGCTAAGAGAATAGCACAGCTGGAGTCAACATACCTTAAATTGAATTTCCACAGCATCCCCATTGATGGAGGTGAACGGGAGAAGCTCTCCTGTCGACTTCTCCTACTCCTTGTGACCCTGTGGAGTATACCAGGATTGAAGGGGGTACCATCAGCTGTCAATTTCGTGGGTCCTTTAGACCCGCCAAATTGAATCCTGGAAAAACGATCTCTGGAGCGTCCATCTCTGGGTAAGTATAGATAAAGCCCTAGTAGTCTAAATAAAACTCATTTGTCTCTCTTACTGGCATGGGCACAATGCTATCTACCGTCAGGAAGCCTGACTGTGCCTTTTACCTTTTAGCAATAGCAAATCTTTTAACTGTACATTAAGGAGGCTCTCCATCTGTTCCATCTCCAACACAGATCTAGCATTATATTCTCACAATAAACAGATGTATTTATGCCCTAAGCAAATTATTTTTGGTGGATAAACCTCAGTGCAACTTTTCCAAGGTCCATTAAATGGGTTTCTCATTCTGCCCCTACCATTGAGTTTCTGTTATAAGAGAAAAAGGAGCATTAAAGGCAATAGGTGAAAACTAAAAGAGGGAAATACATCTGTCGAATTGTCAGAGTTCTGGTCAGAGAAAAGGTCTTTTGCTACTACTACTATGTCATTGCTTCCCTGTACCAAGAAAACTCAAAGGAACTGGACATGGAAATTTATTCAAAACACTGGTATAGGTTGAACTTTTCTAGTCCAGCACCTCTGATCCGGCAAAATCTGTAGTACAGCATGATTTTAGTTAGCCAGTTGTCCACTTAGCCTGGATGTGGCCAAGTTTTCCATGGTCCTATAAAGATTGTTTACAGCCACCAGTCCTGGCTCTCAGTGTCCTGTACTTTTATTTAGCTCTAATTTACCTCTAAATGTCTTCTAAGAGCCCAGTAAGCAGTAGAAGTGTTGGAAATGCTGCTAGACAATACTGACCTCCTATGGTCAGGCAAATTCTCTGGTTCAACACCAGTCAGGTCTCAAGGGTGCTAGACTACAGAGGTTCAACCTGTATTGCTGTAAGGATATAAAAACAGTATCTCAGCAACATTATCACATGACCTTGGTTTTATAAACTAGGAAAGTTTATAAAAATACTTGCTGATTATGCTCTTCATTGCTGCAGGTATCCCAAATCAAATTGCCAGTCATTAAAATGATAACTTCTATACGTGCAGTTTCTTAATTCTTTCCTCAGTTCCTACAGCAATAGCAAATCTTAGAATAATACATTGTAAGTCTTTATACATTGTAAGTCAGTAACATGCAAGGATAAAACACTGCTAACTACCAGTGTTTTTATCACCCTATTCATAATGCTCCTGGACAAGCTAACGGGCAGTATAATTTCTAAATAAGGGAGGGGAAAGAAGAATTATCCAAGACACATTTCTATTACACGCAGCACTATAAACAGCATAAAAATCTTAAATAAGGTAGGCATTCTGAACAGCACAGATGTTAGTGAACTACTTCTATCCCAATGCAGATGATGTCTTTTGCAGAGTATTCCAGAAAAACAAATATGATTCAAGATTCTATTCAGACAGCTTGGAATTATTTATGGAAGGTTATTTATGAAAAGAGCCTTTTTCATACTGTCAAGCTTACAATATCTCCGCTTGCAAGATGTATTTTGTCTTTTAAGATTTCAAGTTTTTCTCAATAGTTATACTGTGCAAGATGTTTTCCTCAGAAAATTTATATTTCACTGCAAACATTTAACATTTTTATTTAAATATTACAATTCTGATTTGCCTTGGCTTATACCAACCAATGCTCATACTAAAATACATATTTCCATCCATCAGGGTACATCTAACCTACATCCCTCTTTCGAAAGAGGGATGTAAATTAGACATATTGAAATTGCAAATGAAGCTGGGATTTGAATTTCCCATGCTTCAATTGCATAATCTCGTCACGGCGTTTTTTCAAGAAACGCTATTTGGAAAGTGAAACCACGGTCTAGATGCGGTTTTTTCAAAAATAAAAGCCTTTTTCAAAAGATCCTGTATGCCTCAAAAAATGAGGTTTACATAGTCTTAGAGCTTACTCATGATATTGCTTCAGATAAGAGACTTATTTTTATTTAAAGAACTATATTATGTAAAACACCTAAGAAAATCTACTGTGATAGCTGGCTATAGTAGTTTGGTGGAGGATAAATACACAGTCAACTCGGTAAATAGTTTGCTATCCCCTGAGTGAACTGATCAGGCAGGCACCTGGGGTCAATTAAGAACTTGTTTGAAGCAAGAGGCTAACCAGGGCACCTGCAGCCAATTCAGGCCTGCTGGGGCCAGTTTAAAAGGCTTCCCCTCAAGAGAGTGAAAGGAGGCCAAGGCCAGCAAGTGCTAAGGACTAGGAAGAGGGTTGTGGAGGAGGAGAAAGGATTGCTCAGATACTCGGGAGAAGGTACTGGTTGGTATTGTTTGAGGAAGTGGCTCCGGGAACAGCTGCAAGACTGGGAGTAGAGGAAACGTTGTTAGTTGCCACTGCGCCTTAGCGTCCCTGGGTCGGAACCTGGGATAGTGGGCAGGCTCTGGTTCCCCACAACCCTTCCCACACTACTACAGCGTCTGCCCCTGGGGGGGGCAGGACTATGGAGGGGTTTTACCCCAAACTATGGACGAGCCTGTGATGAGGATGGCTCAGTAGGCTATGACCTTTGCCTACAGTAAAGGGCCAGAGGCTGTGTGGAAGGTCACAGCAAGCCTCTAAGGCAAACACTAACCGCCAGGGAGCATAGGACCCTCGGGGCACAGCCAGAGCTTTGCCAAACTACTTTTGCACAACGCTGTGATTATCTACTTTTAGCAACCTGTATATAACATTTTGTAGCCTTCACTGTTCAGACAAACATAGGAGAAAGCTGTTCAGCTTCAAACTTCCTCTAAAATATTCAACTCCTGACACCATTTAAATTATTATTTTTATCTTATTTTCTAACAATCAGTTTTGATTACTGAAATTTAGACTGCAACAACAAAAATATTTTTACTTGAGTTTTGATGTAAGCATTATAAGATCAAACTATGCCTTGCAGAGTCTCACTGCCCTAGCAGCACTGTAGTAGGCACTGGGCCTCATGGAGAACTTTGAAGCACAACGCTGCTGCAGCTCCCTCAGAGCCCTGCACTAACACATAGACATGCACCTATTTGAACAACCCCAGGTAAAACAATGCTATGGACAATCAAGATCTGTGTGTTGTTTATTTGGATTTCTCTAGTCAATTATGCATCAAAAATATTTTATACAATAAAGCACCTTCCTTACTCCCATAGATATTCTTGCAGTACAATAAAAAAAAAAAATCTAGGAGAACTTTTAAAAACCTCTCAAAAATGAAAACAGTGGGTGATAAATATATGCACCATCATTTGGAACCTCTACAATACAAATAAATCAATAAATAATAGGGAAAATAATTGCCAGTTTAGTTTAAATGCAATCAAACAACAGAACAAATATTGTTCAAATGCTCTGCCATAACATCTACTCCACAGTGAATGAAATCTTTTTATTGGCCGTTTTAAAATTACATAGGAATATATCAGATATAATTCCTGATGGAGCACACACGTCATACTATTTTAGAAACAAACTGTCAAGTCTTCTGGGCAGTAATTATGTCTGTGTTTGGAAATCACTAACCACATTGGTGGCATTTTTCAGAATACAGAAGGCAGCAGCGATACTAATACACAGCCTGTATATTAAAAGTTTAAGTTAATCTGAACAAAAAACAGAAGTTCCTTATACACACACACACACACACACACTCTCTCTCTCTCTCTCGAACAAAACTAAGTTGCTTAAAAACAAATGTTGACATTTAGAGATTTCTCTACTACACTCTTACTAAAATTTTTCAGTAATCTTAAGAGATTAATTTTTCATACAGTTAGTCTTGTCTGAGTTCACAATCCAGGGACAGTACACACACACACACACACACACACACAGAATTTAAGTGAACAGAAACAGACAATTTGAAAACAGGCCTAAAAGAACTGTCTGCTGCTCAGTACAGGATGGACCTCCCTGGCCCGGCACCCTTGGGACCTCACCGATTCTGAATGAGGGAATTTGCGGTACCAGGAGATGTCCCTACCCTCATGGCCCATCCTGAACATTGTCCCCCTGCTAAGGCTCCAGCCCAGCCCTACTGCTGGTGGGACTGGAGCTCCTTGGCCACCACTGGAGCCAGAGCTGCTTGCTCCCTGAACACCGCTGGGGCTGGAGCTGCGCAGCTGGGGTCGAAGCTACATGCTATGGCTACCACCGAGGTTGGAGCTCTGAGGCCACTGCCAGCCCCGTCACTGTCCAGCCTCTGGGCCCAGAACTCCCCGCTGCACAACTCCTGCCCCCCCCCCCCCCCATGAAGCTCCCAGATGAGTCGTTTCCCTCTCCCCCCTCCCCCCACCAGATTCCTGCCCCATGACCATACTCCCTATACCTGGACTCTGTGGTCCAGGAACATCTGTGGTCCTGCTAGACAACAGATGTTGCCAGACCAGAGAGTCCCCATTAAAGAATGTACAACCTGTATTGACAACTCCAAGCATTCAAAAATCATGAGTTTAGTTTTAAAATCTAGAGATTGTTAAACAGTAAATTGGCTTTCTTTTTCTAACATTTTGTTTATGTTTAGATCTTAGAGTAACTTCAGTTCATGCGTTGCCCACTTTACTCTCCAACCAGGAGAGCTTTGCCCCCCTCCCGGACCAAAAAACCAAACACTGAAACAAACATAACAGCAGCTGGAAACCCACCTCCTCCCCACACACACACACACACACAGAGCCCTATAGAATTCAAGTTCAGTTTATCTATTTCTCTTCTGCCATTTGGTATGTCTGTCAGCAGTTGGGAGCAGAATCTCTTATATTCCTTATTTTGAAGTTTCATTTGTCATCTATAATAGTAACCTTAACTCACATCTTGTCAAGTACAGGAAAGAACAATAATTTTCAAATAGTTTGTTTTACAATGTATTAATGTGTAAGTGTATAGGATAATGCTACTCAAAGTATTGTTTCATGTTTCAGTATTTCTTAATTCAATCACAAAAATCACATTCACAATATTATATTATTAGCTATACTTTCATATACCTCAATTCAACTACTCTCAAAAAGGGATAATGCAACTTATTTAAAGGTCACCTAAAAACCAAAAAAGAAAATTGAGTTAAGTACAGACCCATGTGTTAAATATTCCCACAAATCAAATTCTTGGGACAGGACAGAAAAATCTCCCTGCACCCGAAGTTACCCTGCACTTCACTATTCTCTTGAGAGCATTCCATTGTGTGACATCACTAAAAGCATAAATATAATTTCAAACCTACAATCAATCTACACTGCATATGCACATTTAAGAAAAATCATTCATGCTAGGATACTTATATTTCAGGACAGTCTTATTTTTATTATTTTTATATTTCAGACCACCAGCCTGGATGGGAAAATAATTCTGAAACTCAAAGGAATCCATTGTTGGTAATTTGGCTGCTTCATTGAAGTATCTACACAGGCTCTCCTATGCCATATATGTAACAAAAAAAATGAGCAACTGACGTGAAAAACCATAAGCCAATCTGTGGGGTGCACAGCACTTTTGAACATCAGGCTATTTATTTAAGAGCATTAGCTTTGGACCGTTGTTTTTTAAAAATTTTAGCAATAAAAATCATTTACAATTACATGAAGTGTGTAAAGTTATTATTTAGATTGCTACAAATTGATATCATTAGGAATTAAGGTTGAAAAATATGTGACTGAATATCACCAAAAAACTGACACTGACACGTTCGACGGTGGAATAAATTTCACAAAACTACACTAGAAAAAAAAAAGTGAAAACATGCTGTCGGTACCAGTGCTCTACAGGGGGCACTTACATGGTGATGGGCACAATCAAAACTTAAGTCATATGGACTGGATGATTACATATTAACTTCCCATTTCTCATTTCTAATTTTTGATTCACAAAAAATATCAGCAAGAAAAGGCTACCCAAAACTTCCCTATTCATTTTTTTCCTCAAACTAGAATGCGAGGTAGATAACCTGAAATCTTCACACAGATGAAAACAACTCACCCACATCCTCTGTCCTGCTCTCGCTGAGTGATGGGATGAAGACTGGGTGAACTGAGCATCCAAATGTCCTCCCTACTAACCTTGTAGAATTTATCCAGAGAAGATAAATGGATTCCATAAAATCATGTGAGATTGGGAGAGCCCCTAGTAATATGGCATTAATAGGATCTGCCAGGTCTGAAAGACATCTCTGCACTGCTTTCCCCTGAGAGAAAACACTGCATTTTCCCCATTCCCAATGGGACTATTTTAAAGAATTTCCATGAAAAAATCTTCAGAAAGATTTTCTGAAAGATCCACTGCCCTGTTTTTTTCACGAAGGAGGCGGCAATTTAACTTCCCAATATTTAAAAAACAAACAAACAAAAAATCTAAGGCCCCATTTTCAATCACACATACATTTCTGGGAAAATAGCTGTCTGTCCCAAATTTTTTCATGCACATTCTCAGTTCAATGGCTGTATTTTCTTTATGGGGGAGGTTAGACAAAATTTAAATCCAGCTATTAGCCAGTAATCAGGTCATGGGAAAGAATCACACCTTATTTAAGACATTTTTGTATTCAAACACATTTGTCCGAATTTCAACTTCGGATTGTATGAAGTTCTCAAGCTTTTCCAAGTTTGAAAAAACTGGTTAAAAATTAAAAAACAAATGAAAAACAACATGCACTGTCTGTTTACAACTTCTACTGTGCTTTTTAGTGTTATTGTACACCAAAACCTTGTATATATTTGGACCACAGTGAAATGATTCATTTAGTGCTTATACATTCATAAAAATGCAGTATATATTGAATGCGCGAGCCCACAGACATTTGCCAATATTAAAATAAACTTTGTGCATCCATATCATTGTGAAACTACTCTGACAAACTTCCTTTAAAAACCAAAGATGGCAAATGGAAAAATTACACTGGCATAATTATAACAATAAAATTTTACACACAAAAAATACAATTTTTCCACATATATCTTCAAATACTGCATAGTTAAAAATAATGACTAATTGTTGATTCAAAGAAGAGAACAGGAGACCTATGTAAATACAAATATGTATACATAAATGTTTTAAAGGGACACAGATTAAATTAAATATTTGTTTGCCATTTTGTTTTAACACAATATATCTTTTAAAAAAACCACAAAATGGCATAAGGAGAGGAGGAAGGGATAGGCAGAAAACTGTCTCTAATAATGTTCATGAGCCATACAACTTTATACTGCACATTATATGTTATTTCTTTTTGACCATTCACCTTTACAGGAATAATCAACTTTTATAATACTGGTGGCAAAGAATCATAAGAAAAAAGAAGAAAGATTATAGAAAGCCATTAAGAGAATGACAATACATAACCCCTATTAATAAGTTTATGATAATCAATCAAGTCAGTCAATAGCTCTATGATCAATTCTCTTCAGATTTCTTTCCCAAAATGAACATGAAACAAATTCAGCTATTGGAAACTGCTACACTACATGCACTTAAATATAGACGGCAAACCTAAATGTGTGAAATTTATTGTGAGAAAATATTTTAACAAGGTTACACACAAGTTATTTGTACATCTGTCTTGCCACAAAAAGACGACGTTTTACTTACAGTATTTACTATAAATGTCTAGCTCACTTTCAATGCTATAAGAATAAACCTTGACTTTTACTCTCAAAGTGTGCAAACTGATTTACCATCCACACAAGTCAATATGAACAACAGTAGATAGTTCTCAGAGGACACTATTCATTTTTTTAAAATGAATAATCAAAAATAAAATGCCCAAGGACATGCATTAAAACAGCTCTTTTGAGCACCAATTATGCTCTCTTTGAACTTAACAAGAGTTTTGCCATGATTCTTCACTTCGCAGTTTCACTGGACTGCTAAAATTTGAATTTTTATATATTTCATTTAAGTAAATTTCATTCAAAAACTATACCGTATTCTTGAAAAATATGTTTATACTCACTACAGAAAAAGGTAGGAGAGAGATGTGGAATCCTTTCTACTACCCTTGTTGGGCCATATCTAACTGCTGAGTTTTTCCAGGATACTGGAGATATCCGGAAAAACTCTGCCGTGTCCAGGGAACGCGTCTGCTCTTCCAAAAAATTTTTCAGAAGAGCAGATTCACACTCTCAGCATCCCTGTAAACCTTATTTTATGAGGAAGAAGGGATGTTATGAAAGGGAGGTTTTCCGACATTTGGCCCAGTGTAGACAGGCAAAGTGTCGGAAAAGCCTCTTCTGAAAAAAGCAGTGGAAAAAGCTACGCCAATTGCAGTTCGCAGTTTGCGTAACTTTTTCTGGAAGAACAGCGCAGTGTAGACATAGCCTTGATGATAAACAAAGAAAACCCGAGTCTCCTAAAAAAGGTGGGAGTTTCTGATTATTAATTCTGGACTAGGGATTTTAAATAGATCAATTTTAAATGACTTAAGCTAACAAAAACTAAAAGTTCTTCCTCTCTGTTGCTTAGATATCACTTGTTAAATACTTGCTATGTCATAGTCTTCCTCATTTAGCTCTCAAATAATTCATAGTGTGTTTCTGGGGGAACAAAGTAAACTAACTCCTAATACACATAGAAATTCGTTTAACACATACAGAAATTGCTTAAATTGTATGAGTTTGCATTCCTTCTTTACTGATTGGTGAGTTATACTAATTTAAATGTGTCTATAGTAGGGGTTTGCTCCAGTTTAACTAGACTGACTTTTTTGTCAATGACTGAGCTAGAAGTTTTGCAATTTTCTAGCCTCTGTTGAAAATCTGGGAATTTTTAATTTGTTTTTATATTTGTTAACACCCTCATGGCTCAAATGTATGACAAGCCCTTTGGTAAAAACATTTTTTCTTAACAGTTCAACACCCACCAAGTCAATTATGATGGGAAAGCTCACCCTTCTTTAGTCCTCCAAATAGACCATGCACCACCATCCCATTTTTGACCAGGAATTAATATTCATTATATTTCTAAGGCAAAACAAGAAGGAAAAAATACTAAAATAAGGAACTAAAACCAACATCCAGGTCTTCTTTATATATCATTCACAAAAAGAACAGAATAAAGAAGGACAAACCCTATTTAATTTTCCTTTGTGGGTCACATTCAACAATGGGAAAAGGATTAATTAGCATTAGCACTAGGTTTATTACAGAAAATAAACGGTTTAACAGGAAAATGATTGATACGATACTAGTAACAGTGCATTGTTTTAATAAGTGCAGAATCAAGTGCAAATTACTATTAATGAAACTTTAGAGTACATTTCAAAAACAAAGGAAATATAAAAGCTTGCATTTCAATGTGCTATGTCATTCCTCTGGATAAATGCTTAGCTGGTAAATCACTGAACAAACATATGCAATAAGTTCTTAAATGACCAGTCACATACAGACAAATGAGACTGTTCACGTGAGAAAGCACTACCTGTATGAGTAAGGGTTTTGCAAACCTGGGATCTAGGCTATAAAATATATGCCATAAAACATGCCTGTGATTAATGTGTTAGCATTCAAATGGTTCCAATCAGTATTTCTGAGGTAAGTAGGCTGAGGAGAGCTAAATTCACACCACTGATGCTGCAATTTAGCAATTAGATATTATTTACCGTTTTTATATGTCTGTAGCATAGCAACTAAAACAGATTTTTTTTTTAAATGGAGCAGAATGTAGGAGAATTAAGCAAAAATTGTAGGGAAAAAAAAAAATCACAAAATAATGGGATGCGCTTTTTTTTAAAAACAGCGCATCCTTCCCAGAAGGTAGGGAGCTTGGAGGACTTTTCTGTCTATGTCATATGAAAAAAAATGCATTTTTTCCATATAAATTATTCTAGCAACATCCTTCTGTGCTATCAGGATGATCAGGAAAAAACTGTGCTCTTATTTTCATTAGGGAAAAAATATTTCTTCTGCCTCACACAGCTCAAAAATGGCTTAACCATTTTCCTTAAAACGTTCAAAAAATGTTTCATCTGAGAACATGCATGGAAAATTTCAACCCAAAATCATTTATTCAGAAAATTATGAATAGGTGAAAGCAAGTTTATAACATCGCAAAACAGTTTCACTTAATCCGCTGTATTCACTACTAACAATCTTATGTAAGTACGAATTTGTCATCTTTAAAAACAATTATTTTAAGATTTCTGTTAATTATAGTTAGACCTGTAATAAAAGACTGAACAAAAATCAGAAACATTGTATAAACATAAAGACTTATATCAGTGGTGTGATTACATCCCTCCATAGCAAACTCACTTCAGAAATATTAACCAGCTATCGATTTTGCAGTTAAGCTCATTTTGACTATTAAGCAATATTTATCCAGTCCATAAAAATATTTAGGTCCTTTCTGTTGCTCAGTATTTTAGGTACTATTACCTGCTCCAGTCTGTTGTCATTACAATAGTCAAGTGTAGATTACACAAGGTGGAGGGTTAGTATTCTTATCTTCACATGTGAGAATTCAATTTGAACTACAAAACATCCTATTTCTTCATTTTAATTGTTTTGTCATTTACTTTTCTTTTGAGATTATAATTGTATATGTACTTCTATCACTTATTTTCATTTCTGAAAACATTTTCTCTACTACACAAATTTCAATGTGTTTTTGCACTGCAGTTTTACTAGTAGACTGTTCTTAGCAATGCTCCTTTTTATTTTCACAATATGTATTTTTTATCCTTTCTTCAAACATTCTCAACATATCTGGAAATTGTAATTCAAGTATTCTAATAATTGTATTGTAACTCAGTGCAGAAAATGAATTATGACATTATGTCCTGACCATGAAGCTTGTGTTCCATGTGATCTACTTGAATTTTTGTTTAGAGCATAACACAGGCACACACAGAGACTCCCTGCTAACAATCTATAACCATTTAACTGTATACTTGATTGCTGGACATTAAGGCTGAAGGTAACATTTTGAACCAGATATAAATGCAAATCCAGAGTCATGAAACAGCTTTATATTAATTGCAGAAGAATCATTTTACTTGCTAATACCTTCAAGTCTAAAACAAGAAAAACTGTTAATCTTCAGTGTAGAAGCTTATGCTGAAACAGCCACAATTAAAGATAATTTCTGCCATCATTTTTCTCATTCCATTAGTCACATTTGAAAACTTTAAATTTCTGCTAGTCTCACTGCTGAATATCATTTATTGTCATTTACACTGACTTAAGATCAGATGTTCTATTTCAAACATTAAACAAATCCAAGTGTGATGACTGTAGAAGTTCTACATTTTTGTTTTACTAAATGCAACATTTTAACACACTTTACTGAAGTGAAATGGTGAATTTTCTATATTGTTTTTTTAAAAAGTTCATTGTGCTAATCTGAACATTCATAAAAGACCTAATAAAAATCCTTATATAAAAGAGGCGAGGAGTCCTGTGGCACCTTATAGACTAACTGAAGTGTGCTAATTAACACTTCAGTTAGTCTATAAGGTGCCACAGGACTCCTCGCCGCTTTTGCAGATTCAGACTAACACGGCTACCCCTCTGATACTTTATATAAAAGAATTACACAAATTATAGCCACTTGAAAAACCACTATGGGTTTTGTTTTAAAATAAATCCCCCCCATTACTCCATATTAGAGATTATAGTCTGCACGCTCTTTCAAAGCAAGAGCACTAGACAAAATATTTTAAAATAAAATATATTTTACTAAATAACATGGCACAAATATTTAATTTGCTTCTGATCTGAAATTATAGCACTATATGTACTTTATACCCAATTTCAGGTGAAAGTGAATGTCAACATGCCATTTAAACATCTAAAAATCCATATAAAAAACAAAGATCAACCTAAAAGGAAACAGCTATTTTCATGGTAAGATAGAGAATGTACATGTGAGGAATGGAGATTTTTTTGTTTCACCTTGTTTGGAGGCAAAGGTTGTGAGCTTCATGAAGTATTTCATTTCAAACTTCCTGTTTTATTCAAGGTATTTTATTAATAAAAAGAGATCACTATGCGAGGAATCCTTGCTATTTAAGAAATACAACCTAAAAGGAAAAAGACTAACCTCTCACAGACCCAAAAGCACTGATTTATTTACTGTACATTACTAATATATAAGGGTTAAGATTTTGATACAGTCCTAGCACTCACTTTGATGTCAATAATGAAAAAAAATAAGGCTCTTTTTGTGCCTCATCTTAAAGAGCAACATATATTTTTAATGCCTTTTTGACAGAACCAAATGTCAGTTCAAACTTATTCTATGCTGCCCTATGGATAAGATGTGATGAGATGCTTATAAATATATTTGATATCTATTGTCAGTCACA
Source organism: Rafetus swinhoei (assembly GCA_019425775.1). Taxonomy (NCBI): domain Eukaryota; kingdom Metazoa; phylum Chordata; order Testudines; family Trionychidae; genus Rafetus; species Rafetus swinhoei. The sequence continues at coordinate 67,978,488 of CM033427.1, forward strand.
CACTTTCTATTTCAAGTTTAAAAATAAATAAAAGCGTTGAGTGGAAATTCGTGTTTAAGTAACAAAATCATAACTACATTAAGAAGCAAGTCATTTTCAAAACAACATGCTCAATGTTTAACTCCTGACACCTACTGACTTTATAAAGAGGAAGAGACAGCAACAAAAGCTTAAGAGATATAATCAGGCATAGTGTATATCAAGGATGATTAGATACATGCAAAGATGGAAAATACACGGAAGGCTTTTAAACATTTTGTTTTCTTTTCTTCTGTCCATCCCAAACGCAGCAGAGAATTTAGTCTGCCTCAACTACTTCAGACAGTGTTCCCAACTAGAAAACAGAGTCATTTACAAGAATGCACCATGAAACCAATGATATATGTGATATACATCAATGATATTTTCATTGTCAGCACCAACGGTTCTCCATCTATTCACTGTTGTGGGCTCTCTTATTGATGTACTTGGCTCCCAATGTGTTCTACATGCAATACTACTGTATGGCCCTGAGCAAATCAAATGGGCTGAAGCTCTGTGCTGATAAGATCCCAAGAGGGCAGCAGGTTGAAAACCACTAGTCTACAGGGGAGTCCAACTCCCGCATACATTTCCATCACAACTTGAAATTACCAAAACCCATCCATTTAAAAAAAAAAAAAAAAAAAAAAAAAAAAGTTATCTAGAACACACCCACTCTTGCATGAACTTCAGCTTCAATAAGGGAACCCAACGAGTAACACTGGACTTATGGCTTAATACAGTTAAAGGGCTTAATGGAACGGGAGAGCCACAGCTCTTTTAAAAAAAAAAACAGCAAAGACCGTGGCTAATCAGAGGCATCTGAGACAGAGCTGCTATAAATCAATTAAGGGCCAGGTGAGCTCATTTCAGGTTGCCCACGGGACCTCTTTAAAAACCTTCCCTGTAGGGGAAAAGGAGTTTGGAGAGTGGAGGGGAGCAACAACTGACAAGGAGACTCAGAGGAGTTGAGCAGAACAACATCAGCTCTGCTGAAGGCTGCAGGGAGAGGTGAAGGGCTCTGTCGGGGAGTGTTTGGAGGCTTCCTTCCCTCCAGGTGGTGAGAAACCTCAGCCAGCGGCTGAGGAGGACTACTTACTCAGCCCCAGCTGGCCAGGGGCATTAGCCCCCAACACCTCTTTGTTTGCCAATGGACAGAAGGCCAAACGCCAAGAAAAGGCAAATGGGACTTGTACCGCGGCCCCTAAACTGTGGGATAGTGGACAGAACAGGCACCTGGGACCCAGGAGATGGAATAACCCTGCCACAACACACACACCCCACCTGCTTTTCCCCACCTCTTCCTTTCGCCCCCTATGACTTTAGGGCTTTATGGTCCACTTCGCTTAAATGGCCCATTGAAATGTGTGTTAACTACTTATGCTAAACCATCAACTCCATCTTGCATTTAGTTGTGACTCCAAGTAAGTTTCTCAGACCTGAGGAGGAGCTTTGTGTAAGCTCAAAACATGTGCGTCTCAAACAGAAGATAGTCCAAGAAAACAATGTAGTTGGTTTGACCAGAAACACTAGCAGCACACATTTATGTAAAATTTCACTTTTTTTCCCCTCTATTCTAGAAAGCTGATAGCAGCAGTAGGTAAAAGATAGAAGACAAATAAAAATTTGGACAAGGAGGGACAAGAAATCATACATGAAAAGGTATTCTACTTTATTAAAATTATACACAATCATCAATAACTCCATAAGAATCTTAAAAAAAGAGTCTAATGAACAGAGTAAATGTTCAAGAAGCAGGGATTCGATCTTCCATTGATACCTAGATCTTCCACAGAATTGTTGCATGACATCATACATGTCACTCTCTGAATCTCAGTATCTCCATAAATGAACACTAATGTATTTCAAAAGCTTGTTATAAGAATTAATGGATTATACAACACTGAAAAATAGTTTTGTAATTTGTATTAATCCATCTTCAAAAAAAATCAGTGCACCAAGATATTATAATTCTATGCTACCTGCAATGAAACGAACAAGTTTCCAGTATTCAAAATGTCTTTGAAGAAAATCTGATAACGCTCTAAAGAACAGTTTATTCATCCAACTACAAAATTATCTGTGCAACAGATTTAAAAAGAAACATGTTAAAAACATGAACCCAGATTTAACAGTATGAATTGCTAGTAACATTTTTTTTTTTTTTTAAAGCAGAAAGCTTGTTTTGTCTTTATTCTTTTTCACTACGAACCTCTAACACGGTCTCAGAGTAAGAGTCCAGGTCACATCTCAGGATCTCATCTTTTCATCAGCACTGATACTCAGAACATTCCAGTTTATGACCTGGAGGACAATGCCCTACATGTATGTTGATGATGCATGAAATGATGGGTACCAATAATTGTTCATTCACTTTTCTTAGGTAGTGTTCTATCTTATACATATTTTCTTTATTTTACACTACTTCAGATTCATAGTCTTTCCCAGAGAATTCCAGAATCTAGTAATTCATTGTAAAAAGCCTGACAGTACTCAAAGCTTTCAGATCCATTTCAGAATGTGAATTATGTATAAATTGTTTGCTGCTGGCAAAAAAAAAACCTTAAGTGTCAAGAATTAATTTCACTCATTCATCTAAATAAGCTGTTGACTTTGAAGTCAACTTATCAACATCTAATGTCAACACTACTTATTGTATTAGGAACATTCCAACAATTCCTTTATCTAGCAAAGCTCACAAACAATCCATTCCGTCCTTAGAAAAGTTGCGAGTTTTGAATATCCAAATTGGTAAATATTATCCTAATTTATAAGTTAAATGAGATGTTGGACAGGATCTTAGATATTACTGCAAAATATTGTTACATTTCCATCAACTAAAAATTATCGGACACCAACAATGTGATGGCTTATTGAATTCTGTGATTTTTACAGATAACTTGTTGGAACACAGAGATTGTTCAGTTCAATAACTTATTTTCAAACAACTTTTCACCTGTTTGTAATTATCCCTAAGCATAAAAATTGAGTGGGGGAGAGTAGCCATTGTTTTCCCTTTTTAAGTGCAAGTTCCTTGGGGGAAGGAATCATGCCTGCTTTTATGTCTGTACAATACCTAGCTTCTTCTAGATGCTGCTGGAAAAAGTAACCCACCAACCATATTCAAATAACATGAGAACACAGAAATAGAACCCATTCACAGAGATTTCATACAGCCCCTGCCATTCGTTTTTCCTCTCTAAAAGGCAAATCTGCTTTTACAGCTCCTGCAGTTCTACTTATTCATCTTCAAAGTATTCTCTAAAATAAGTCCCAGGGCTTTAAAGGAAATCATAATATTTCTAACTATAAGAATGTAAGAATGGTCATGGGGGTAAAACCAAAGGTCCATCTAGTCCAGGGGCTAGTCTTCTGACAGTGGCCAATGCCAAGTGCTTCAGAAGGAATGAACAGAACAGGTAATCATCAAGTGATCCATCCCTTTTCACCCACTCCCAGCTTCTGACAAACAGAGGCTAGGGACCTCATCCCTGCCCATCCTGGCTAATAGGTCCATAAAGATAGGTCCATCAATGGCTAACTAACTCTTTTTGAACCCTGTTAGTGTTCATTTTGTTTATTTTAAACCAGCCCTCTATTAATTTAATTTGATCATTTCTTGTGTCATGAGAATGCATAAACACTTCCATAAACACTTCCTTCTCGACTTTCTACATACCAATCACAATGTTAAACCCTTCTATCATATCCCCCTTAGTCATTTCTTTCCCAGGCTGTAAAGTCCTAGTCTTATAAATCTCTCCTCTTATGGAAGCGGTTCTATACCACTAATGTAAATATTTTATACACACCTTATTTATGGTTGCACCTCAACTTCATCAATCAAAACACTTAATGGGATAATGCATAAAGATATTCCTGAAACAACTCTGCATAAATCATTTTAATATATTAACTGAATATTTATTTGTGGTTTGTTTTCTAATGACAAAACAGACACAAAAAAAATTAAAAAGCATCACCCTCAGCTGTGCTATACACAACATTAAAAAAATTAAAACAATAATAATACTGTATAACATATCCCAGGAAGCAGAGCAGCGAAGAAAGACATGGATTTCAGATACACAATTAGGTTGTTGGCTATCCACATGTCCTGATAATCCTTTTTTCTTCTAGCACAAACATGAACATATGTACATGAGTGTGTGTGTGCACTGTTTCTACAGAAACAAATCTGCAGAGGTACATGGTATGAGGCAAGATAGAAGCTTGACTTAGATACTGAAGGACCACGATAGGCTAAGAGAGATATGTAAATCTAAGAGATGTATCCTTTTTCTTTCCATTACTTCTACTGGATTTTAGTTAAACTCTTGGCCCAGGATTCTAAGTTGGACTTGCCTGATCTATTTGAAAGAATCAGTCTGATAAACATTTTCAATTAATTCAAGAGGCATTTGGCCCATATCACTCCTCAAAAAAAAAAAATCCATCTACTACTCAATATCTATGTCATTTTTTGAATCAGTTAAGATCTTTTGACTAGTATTTCTGATTAATTCAACATTATGGAACATTTTTCTGAGAAAATATCTGGGGAGAGTGCTATAATCAATCACCTATAAGTTCCAAGGAAACTAACTTTGAAACTCATCACAAAATTGTGACTCGAGTCATTAGTTGTCATAGTTTGGTAACTAGTTTCAAGATTTCTTCCGTTGTACCTTTCTAGGTGACAACAGAGTTTGAAGGACTATATCTTTCTCAGAGTGCCGTCAGAAAAGGAGAAAATATGCATTTCCGATGACTAAAGACACAAGTAGTTTTAAATAATTCAAAATAACTTATCAGAAATGAGTGTCTGTTCTTCTAATAGCACCTCACACTCACTCTGGTAATATTTCCTGGTCAAGTTCATATTCATTGCTCTCTCAGAAAAATTTACATATCCATTCACCTAACTAAAATAATGTATTAAGTACTGAGCACAATTCCAGGAGTAAGTTACACTGTGCAGTTATTTAAAAATCATTTGTAATATTCAGGGCTCGACAAACCACGGCAAAATCCACTCGCCAGCCCCGCACCGCACATGCGCCAGACCTGCACTGCGCATGCGCGCACCACCAGTGAACGGGGCGACTGGCTGAAATCTACTTGCCATGGGCAAGTAGATAAAGGATTTGTCAAGCCCTGGTAATATTTGTTCAAAAAGTTGATGAAATTTATTAAGATAATTATGTGTTCACCATTTCAATATTATCCTACAGCACTAAGTCCCAGTGTTTATATTCCCAAACAATACTAGCAAACTGAGAATAATTCTTAACCTTCCATCTTTTAAGTTCAAGCCCACGGTGGAGAAAGAACAGGTGACAAACTATTTAGACAAGTTGGACGTACATGAATCCATGAGGCTGGATCTAAGGCATCTAAGGGTGCGGAGGGCATTGGCTGATAAGACTGCAGTCATTGGCCATTATCTTTGAAAACTCATGGCAATTGTGGGAGGCCCTGGACAATCAGAAAAAAGCAAATGTAGTGTCCATCCTTTAAAAAAAAAAAAAAAGAGGAAGAAAGACAATCCAAAGAACTACAGACTCATCAGCTTCATCTCAGTGCCCAGAAAAATGATGAAGGGAATCTTTAAGGAATCCATTTTGAAGCACTGAGAAGAGAAGAAAGTGATCAGGAACAGTCAATATGGATTCACCAAAGGCAAGTCATGCCTGACCAACCTGATTGACTTCTATAACAAGGTAACTGGCTCTGCGGATACGGGCAAGGCAGTGCACATGATATACCTTGACTTCAGCAAAGCTTTTTATATGGTCTCCCACAGTATTCTTGCCAGCAAGTTAAGGAAGTATGGATTGGATAAATGGATTGTAAAGTGGCTAGAAAGCTGGCTAGACTGTCTGGCTCAACGGGTAGCTTAATGCCTGGTTGATGGTCAGTATCAGAGTGCTCCATGGGTCAGTTCTAGGGCCAATTTTGTTCAACAGATTTATTAACTACCTCGATGAGGGGGTGGATTGTACCCTGAGCATGTTTGCAGATGACACTAAACTAGGAGAAAAAAGGTAGATATGGTGGAGGGTAGGGATAGGGTTCAGAGTGACCTAGACAGATCAGAGGATTGGGCCAAAAGAAATCTGATGAGGTTCAACAAGGAGAAGTGCAGAGTCCTGCACTTAGTATGGAAGAATCCCAAGCACTGTTACAGACTGGGGAGAGACAGGCTAAGCAGCTGTTAGGCAGAAAAGGACCTGGGGATTACAGTGGATGAGAAGCTAGATATGAGCCAACAGTGTACCCTTGTGGCCAAGAAGGCTAATGGCATATTAAGGTGCATTAGGAGGAGCATTGCCAGCAGATCTACAGAAGTGATTATTCCCCTTTATTCGGCACTGGTGAGGCCACATCTGAAGAATTGTGTCAAATTCTGGGCCCCCCATTACAGAAATAATGTGGATGTATTGGAGAAAGTCCAGCAGAGGGCAACAAAAATGAGTAGGGGACTGGAGTACACGACTTAAGAGGAGAGGCTGAGGAATTCAAGCTTGTTTAGTCTACAGAAGAGTGAGAGGGGATTTGATAGCAGCCTTCAACTACTTTAAGGGAGGTTCCAAAGAGGATGGAGAAAGGCTATTCTCAGTAGTGACTGATGCCACAACGAGGAGCAATAGTCTCAAGCTGCAGTGGGGGAGGTCAAGGTTGGACATTAGGAAAAACTATTTCACTAGGAGGGTGGTGAGACACTGGAATGGGTAACCTAGGTAGGTGGTAGAATATCAATCCTTGAGGTTTTTAAGTCCCAGCTTGACAAAGCCCTGGTTGGGATGATTTAGTTAGGTTTGGTCCTGGTTTGAGCAGGGGGTTGGACTTAGGGCTGGAAGAGACTTCAGGAGCTATGATTCTGGTGCCTGCTGCTACGATGGAACTGGACTGTTTCCTCTCCCCGGAGGAAAAGAAGGTCCTGACCCACAGCAAGGGAACAAGCAGGAAGCATACAACAGCTGCTCAATTCAGCTGCTTATGTAACTAGCACATGACTCTAAATGCTATGAAATCTCTAGGAGCTGGACTCAAAGGGCTGCACATAGCATTTCAACTGTAAGCAACATTAGGTCAAGATTACTTCAACAGCAGGCACACAGACAGACAAGCATTATGCAGGTGTGCAGCAATAGACAGAAGTGGAAATACTGCCAAAAGGGGAATATTTTATGTGAATCAATATCTAAGTTATTGCCGAACACTTTGATTAATCCACCACGGAAGTGAATTTACTGAAATTAACAATGTGAAATGTAATGCCAGATAATTTCTGGGGAAAGTTTGTCTGGACACAAGGCAGTTGATTCTAAAAAAACCTGACAGTTAACCTGAAATAACTTGAAGTGTTAAAAAAAGCCCTAAATCTGGAAACTTCCTGGCTTTACATTTTGGAGTATTGCACTTGAGAAACTAAAATATTTTCAAAAACAGCCAGAGTCATAATGAATGCCAAGATATATCTTTAAGCCAAAGCCTTTAATGGCTTCTACTCATGGGAAAACTGGGTATGCCAGTGAGACTGGATCTCTAAATAAGCTCTGCTCACCAAAAACAGGTCTGAAGCATTATATGTAGAAATTCCAGGTAGAAACAAACACTAAATATAATGGGAACGCCCACAGACCCTAAAAATTACTTCCCCCCCCCACCCCATCCGATCTTAAGTCCTTCTACAAAACCTCTTTAGCAATCTAATCTTTCCCAAACAACCACTTACATCAAACGTTTTCAATTCCTAGTGATGAGGGAAGAAATAACCAAAGAGCTCACAGTGCAATACAAGAGAATGAACACTCAGCTCAAAAGAAAGGGGCCACTGTGCTCTGCTACCTTGACCCTGAGGCAGCTCCCAGTGTAATTTGAACAACCTAAAGTCTATTCCAAGTTAGAACATCTCCTGATGCCCCAAAAACTTTTTAGGGCAGCTAGCCATTTAGAAACAAAAGCCATGCACCTTACCTCAACCTTGTCTTTGTGTACCAGTACTTGGGCAAGTTAACAGAATTTAAGAACTTACAATATTTTATTTGTTGACTTCAAGTAACCTCACATATACATATTACTATGAATTAGACTTAGACCAACTTATGTAAAGCATTTTTATTATACTCATACAACTTACCCAATATTAAAACATCACTCCTCCATCACTAATCTTTCCTTCCCTATTCGCTTTCAGAATCATTTCCTCTTTCCATCTGCCCTCTTCATCTGTCCACAGTGCAAATCACAATCAGTTTAAATATCTGAGAACATTAGTCCATAGTTCTGTTTTTCTGAGTGCACTCTCAAGAAGCAGTGGGCCACCATATTCATGATTTAGGGTATGTCTACACTGTAAGTCAACATGTGATAATAGCACAGGTATGCCTACCCATGCTAGTTCAAACTAGCTACCATAGGTAACAACAGAAGCATAGCTGGGGTGGCATAGGCTTGCAACCAAAGTACAGGCACTCCTCGACTTACAATCTGAATTACAAACATCCACATATAGAATCCACATATACAAACTAAAGCTCACCTGCAGCCTTGGGGAGCAGGCAAGAGGCACATGTGATAGTGAGCAACACAAGTGCTGGCCGGAGGATTCTGAAGGAGCAGGACGTGGTGTCACAGCCAGCAGCTAGAGAGAAGTGGTGCTTTGAAGGCCAAAGTTGCTACATCTCTTCAGCTGCCAAATACATGGCCATCCCCTGCTCCTATCAAGTCCTCTGGTCTGTGCTCGCCACCCCTGGGGAAGGTAGCTAGGGAAGCCCAGAATTCTCCTTCAGAATCTCCACCTACCTTCTCATCCTCCTCTATTTAAACCTGCCTTGCCTCATGCCCGAGCATTCAAAGTTAAATAAACTATTTCTACTATTTTTCATTGCAAATATACAGCAAAAAAAAAGCAGACATGATTATGGGATGCATAAACAGGAGTGTTGAGAACAAGACATGAGAAGTCATTCTTCTGCTCTAGTCTGCACTGATAAGGCCTCAATTGGAGTATTATGAACAATTCTGGGTACCACATTTCAAGAAAGATCTGGAGAAATTAGAGAAGGTCCAGAGAAGAGCAGCAAAAATGATTAAAGGTCTAGAGAACATGAGCTGTGAGGGAAGACGGAAAGAATTGGGCTTTTTTAAGTTTAGAAAAGGCAAGATAGAGGGGACATGTTAGCAGTTTTTAAGTATCTAAAAAGGTGTTACAAGGAAGAGGGAGAAAAATTGTTCTCCTTGGCCTCTGATGGTATGACAAGAAGCAATGGGCTTAAATTGCAGCAAAGGAGGTTTGGGTTGAACATGAGGAAAAACTTCCTGTCAGGGTGGTGAAGCACTGGAATAAATTGCCTACGGAGGTTGTGGAATCTTCATCACTGGAGATATTTAAGAGAAAGTTGGATAGACATCTGTCAGGATAGACATCTGTCACAACATTGATCCTGTTGTGAAGGCAGGGGACTGGACTTGATGATCTCTCAAGGTCCCTTCCAGTTCTAGTATTCTATAATTCTATTATTTCACCTACACTATGGGTTAAATAGGCTTTTGTGGGGTAGCTGGGAACCTAACTGCCATTTTTAACACATTTTCCCATAGAAACAAACAACCCACTTACCAACTAACTTTTGAAACACAACCTGTTAAGTTGTGGATTTCCTGTATGCACTTTGGACCCCTGGCAGGCTTGTATAGGTTGAACCTCTCTAGTCCAGGAACATCTGTGGTCTGGCATGATTTTAGTTAGTTGTCCGTTTATAATGGATTGGCCAAGTTTGCCGTGGTCCCATGAAGTGTTTACAGCCACCAGTCCTGACACTCACTGTTCTGGTCTGTTAGTTAGCTCTAGATTAGCTTTAAATGTCTTTTGAGAGACCAGCAAGCAATGTAAATGCTGAAAATGCTGTTAAGCATAAGCATGTTTTTTATCATTTATCTACTCACTTCCTTGTGCCAATACAGTAAAATTGTGTAACACCACTAATTCTTGGTTATGAAGATAGCTCATAAGCCTTGGCTAGGTATAGTCTTATATAGTGTGTATCCACACAGTCACTCATTAAGCAACATTACAAGCACTATTCCATTTATTCACCTTGATGAAATAAAAAACAAAGAGACCCATTCACTACAATATTAATCTCCCATAGTTCAGCAAATTCTCTGGTTTGGCACCAGTCAGGTATACTAGAGAGCTTCAACCTGTACTCTGGTTGCTAGTCCAGGTTGAAGATTATGCCATAACATCTAGACTACTACTACTCCCCATGCTGGCTAGATTGAAGCTCACATTTGTATGTCTTCCCATGCTGCATACACCCCTTTATTTCAAATGTAGATACACCTTTCGTTCTCTTGATCCTCACCTTGTTGGAGTTGTTTATTTCAGCAAGATGTCACATTCACCCCCATCTGAGAATAGCTAGGGGGCAGACATGAACCAATATTTCCTCAATGGCAACTGACAATTAGAATATCCTGATTCTGGCACGTACATTATGAGTCACCAAAGAATGTCACGTGAGATCTTCAATAAAAGCCAGGGTCACATTGGTCATTGTTGGGAAATGTTGCGTAGGTATTAGGTAAGAAGTTATGCATCTGAAAATACTGAAAATATGTTCTTGAATTGTGTACCATGCCCGGGGGGGAGGGAGGGGGCGCAGGCAGGGGAAGGAAACATGTTTCCTGTTAAAAAAAATTTCACCTCTCTCTGTTGACACGTGAACTACCACAATGGAGGTACGTTTACACGCAACAAGTCAGAGAAAATAAGTCAACAAGGAAGAGCACACAGTGGGGTAAAGATAATCTTATCTTGAAATACACTTCAAAAGATTTGGAGAACAAAATAGATACCCCATCATACTGCATCTAGGATGTAAAGAGGCAGTGTGTTGACTCATGAAAAAGGGATCACAACTATATTTGATTGAAGATGTTGCAGAAGGCTTTGGGTGAAAAACTTCACTAGACAGAAGGCCAACCAAATAGCTCAGTCACTAAAAAGCATCTTAAGATTTGGTTTTATATGTAAACCTAACATTTCCATTATACTTACTCTTAATTATTTGGTAATAAATGTATCCTTCACCTCATTATAAATATAGCTAAGTGCTGTGGTATTAGATAGGTACTGACCCTGAGTTGAATTATATAAGCTGGGCTGTACATTGTTCCCATGGAGATAGCAGAACTGGTATTTCTGTAAGTAAGAAGTTGGATACTACAGGGGAATTCTTCAAAGGGCTTTAGGGACTGGGGTACATATATTGTTAACACGCAAGCCTAAGTGAAGGCCGGCATAGCCAAGGTGAGAGAGCTTGGGTGTCTAACAGGCTGGTGGAGCTGATCTCCAGTTACACACAAGCAAGTCCCTCTCATGCCAACAGCAGGAAAGTAACAAGGCAATTCTCGATCCTGGGTACTGCAAGAACCATAACAGTATAAAAGATTGGATAAATGACATCTCAGTTGCCCTGTCTTCAAATTATTGCTAAATTTATAGGGTCTAGTCTTCCTCAATACTTGTTTTTCTGATTCCACAATGCAATTAAAGTAGTCCTATGCACCCAAGTTCAAACCAAACATAAAACAATTTTTACTCCATAAGACCTTCCCATCAAAGGATCTCAAAGCACACTAAGAACATTAATTATTCTTCAGACACCCTAGGAGGAAGGCATTAGGGATGCGAAGGAGTAGTCAACTAGTCCATTAACCAATAAACCTAGGCTTATCTATCAAAGGCAGCAAGGGAGGCAGGGAAAGCAAGAGCCACTGCTGCGGGGAAGTGGCTAAAAAGCTGGTTCCACCCCAGCAATGACGTCACCTGTCCCTCTCCCCACCCACTTTGCACTGCTACCTCTATCAGAAGGGGAGGCTTCTGTGAAGCAACCTCTGCAGGGGGTCCACAGACAGGGGCTGCTACCAGAACAGTCTCTATCCGCAGCTAGCCCAGGACCACCACGGACCGAGGCTGGTTTGGAGCAGTCTCCCCCACCATCCCCAACAGGCTCTGTCTGTGGGGAGCTAGGACCCACTGCAGACAGGGACTGCTGCCACCCAACACTGCTGCTTCTGTATCACAGTCAGCAGAACGGGATAACAGGAAGCCGATCTGCAAGGCGAGCTGGTTTTTAACTGGCTCTTCTCCTGGACTGGCTACTGATTGGCACCCCCAATCTATTAGAGGCAGCAGCGCAGGGTGGCAGGGGCTCCCTGGGAGTGGGTCCAGATTTGCACTGGCTGCTGGCCCTGCCCCTGGGGACTACAGAATTGTTGACTAACCACTAAGAATTCATATGGTTAGTCGACTATTCAATTAACCAATAGCTAACCTCACTAGTAGGTATAATTGTCCCCATTTTACAGACTGGGAAATTATGGCACACAAGAGTCAAGTAATTTACTTAAGGTAACACAAGGAGTCCAAGAAGTCACAGAGCACCAAGCAATGTAGTGTCTAAGCACATCCCAAGTATTTAACAACAGAAATTACTAATTCTCTCTCCTGCTTACCAGCCTACAGGCCTTTAGGCTGTTACTGTTGGGAAGAAAGAGAAATAAAAATGCAGTGTAGCCAGAAACAGGCAGGTCTAGGAATTTAACCCAGATTTCTTGACTTCTAATTTTCTGCTTTAAGCACAAGACCAGCCTTCATATAATGAAACATTAAAGTTCTTGACCACACTCATTGAAACAGATTTTTTTTGGCAATGTTGCAGTGATATCCAACAAATCTCAAAACAAGAAAAGGCAGGCAAAGAGTCTTCATTCCAATCAAGTTATTTTCAGATATACTGAAAGAAACAGTTATAGTGCCGCTACTATGACACTGCATTAACACATGCAAAAAGCTAGAATGAGTGACACTGCTTAGTAACACATTCCTTTTTCTGCTTGGTCAAGAACTAAGTGTATTTCACAAAATGGAGTATAAGCAGCTCATTTCAAGGACATGGCATTAAAATAAATTGATATATGTTTGAATTCCGTTAGCAGTAAATATATCACTATTGACAGAAGACAAAGTCATATATCATTATGTACATGATGACAAGGTCTAACAAATCAATTCAAAATGACAGATTAATTACTTTCGAGTTTTGTCAAACTACACTGAAAAATGTGGCTCATACTTGCAAAACAATCAAAACCTAGGGAGTCATATAATAAATATCCAAAAATCCATTCTCCCTGACTATTGACAGTTTATAAACCTCTCAGTGAACCCCAATAGAATACCGTTTTATTTGTTTTTACTTTTTCATATTATTTACGTTTTTATTTTCAGATTTTCTATTATTTGTGTATTGCCATAAGAAATTTCCAAAAAGATTTGCTAGAGTCATATTAGCTCACCCTTCTTCTTAAGACATATCAAGAACACAGATTAAATAGAGAAACAAAAATTAAGGGCTCTTAGCATAAAAAAGTATTACGGGAACAAATATTTACTTTCAAATTAACATTTAGCAGATCTGCAATTCTGTGAAAAGAAAATAAGGCCAATACAATGATCACTTAAAACTATTTTCCTCAGCTTACCTAAACAAACAAAACAAAATACTTCTAAAATACTTTCAAAGAAACATTCATAAACTAAACTAAATAAACTTACTTGTTAAAAGTAAAACAAGAAACTATGCTCATAACAAAAATGGCACTTACACATACACTACAAAATAATAAAGCTCAAAAGATAGGGTTAAGAACAGCCTATCAAAACAGGATACCTTAAAAATGTAGTAGCTTTTAAAATATTCATAGTGATAGAAGCAGAGCACTCACCACTTAAAAAAAAAAAAAAAAAAAAAAAAACAGACCTTGAAAACCTATTACAGTATTCTAGCACAGCAAATAACAGCCACCTAATTTTTTTATTTTTTTTTTAAACCTTCTAAAATTCTGATGATGTCCAGCAATTTTATCTTTCATCCACATATAGTCCTCCATTATGTGGAGCATTGCAAGATGTTAAGTTATTTTAGATCTTCTTCATGGTTAATGTTTCTAGCAGCAAAATTTAACTATAGATACATTATTTTATATAATTATTTAACATGAATAAACCGTTTTCTCTGTAACGAACACTGAAGTCTCCTCAGTATCATACCTAATACTGAATTGTAGTATATAATTGAAGAATTATTTCACAATACAAAGAGATAAAATGTGAAGTACTGAATAAGTTCAGGTAAAATGTTGCACCACAAGCTACATTTTCAATTAAATGCTATCAAATTAATACTACTAGAAAAACTAAGGCACTACTAGCAGACAAATTACTTTAACAGTATGGGGACAGTTAACAGAAGCTGTCAATGTGAAACCATTCCACAATTCCTGAGAACCATGTTATTATCTATACAAACTAAAAATCCTACTATGTATTTTAGATTTATTACATTTTCCATCAATAAAGTAAAATTACAGCTTCCAATAATAATCAGACAATGGCTAGTCTCATTAAAATGTCAGGAAATAAACCCATACTATTAGTTACATATTGTATTTTTTCTACTTTGCACTAAGAAATCAGAATTTAGACATTTATTAGAAAGGACAAATTAGCTTTCTCAGCATAATACATGGGTTGGCACTACATATCGTTTTCTTGCAATCTTATTTGTTAGCTAGTTCTACCTAAAGTTGTGTTTTAAAAATTCCAACAAAATCAATGTTCATATAGATGGCACTGGTTTTCTTAGTGAAGCAGTGTTACTAAAAAGTAGGAAAAAATGTGTTTAATTTAGGCAGTAGATAGCATCCCATTTCTTTGCGTTTAAATCTTAGCAACATCTGTGAATATTTTTAGGCTTTTTGTTTTCCAGTAATTAAAGTATATTACACACGCATCAATATATACCCATGTCATCATGTATGGCTGTACATAAATATGTGCATTTTAGAAAGGGAAAGTATGCCTTAAACTAGTTTCAAAAATCTCTTGCTTTGTTTACTACTAGGATTTTCAACATGCGTAGGCCTCAAAATTTAACTTCCTTGTTCAAAAATTATGTAGCTTAGGGGAATAAAACAACATATTCATAGTGCTTTTGAGAACAATTAAATACACTGCAAGAATCATTAAGTAAAAACCAATCAACCAACCCACCAGTGGTACTAATCAGATTGAACACAAACAACAAAATATGTAACCACATCATCACAAATGTCATGTTTGCAAGTACCTTTATCTTTAGAATCTATACTATGTGCCTTTTTTTTGTTTACTTTCATTTTTTAATTATTTCAGCCTTGTGAAACAATTAGATAAAAACAAGGACTAAAAAACACATTTGAGTCTGTATCTATATCTAGCCCCTTTAATATAAAATCAAGGCCACTGTCTAAATCCAAATGTTTTAAAACTACACATAGTAGAAAATTGTGTATTTAATTTACATAGTGTCTATTTTACTCAAACACACAGTATAAATACATTCAAAATGACAATGTTCTTTAATAAGGCAATGGAATAATGCATAATGAAGACATACAAGTATTATCCAGGTGCCTATATGTTTATTGTTTTTAAAAACAACAGACACTTAAGCCTGTTTTGTTTTATTGGGAGTGTTCACTAATTCCTTTCTATTGACAGTCTTGTGTAGTTTTCATCCATTAGCATACACAAGACAAAAGTAGACTCAGTCTCGCTAAAAGAATTTTATTATACTTTCAGTATATTAAGAATATTGTGTAATCAATTATATATCAAACATTATTCTGAACATTAAAACTATATATATTAAATTTACATTTAAAAAGCACATTGATCCACATTGATCAACCCTTGTACACAGAAGACAAGATTCAAAGTATGGGAATACTTTGCATACTGGCACTTATTTGTATGTAAGAAAACCAATATGCTTTCCTAAAGAAAATTTAAAGACTAAACAGCAGCTGCGCTGTAATCTGCAATTCTTAATCTCTTTTATATAAAGAGTGTAGACCTATTCAGACTGTGACAAATGATCTTCTCCTTTACCATGAATGGATATGTTCTTACTGAAGTAATATAAAAAGAAAATTTATTCCAGGAATAAAATGTAAACTTAAAAACCATTTTAAAGAAGCCATTAGCTAAAATGCTTTTATATGAACCATCATGTAATTGCAATAATTTATTGCAATTTTGAAAATCAATCACTGAGGCATTTTCAAGTCACTGAGAAAACAAAGTAACCAGACAAACACTGGGAAGAGCTATTGTATTTCATGATTACCTTTTGTCAAATGCAAATTTCTTAGATAAATTTGAAATAAAAATGAACATTCACACTTCCTAAATAAAGGGTAAAACATACAAGGCTATACTGGGGACGTTAAAAGGAGTTCTGAATGTCCATTTCAGACGACTGGATCCTAAGATGCTATCACTGTTGCTTTCCCTTACTCTGAAGTGTCTATTTATACCTGCCAGCTTCTTCCATATAAACCAGGGGTGGGAAACGTACGGCCTGTCGGCCAGACTCAGCACTTGGCTTACCTTGATCCGGCCCCCTCTTACGGCTGCCTCTCGCAGCAGGGTGAGCTAGTGCTTGTGTTCCAGCCCCACCACAAGTCTGAGCCTCAACATCCTGCCATGGGGCTGGAGTGTGAGCACTGGCTCACCCCACTGCTGGAGCAAGCCCTGAGCCTCAGCGTCCCTCCCCCCAGGGCTGAAGCACACCGCGAGTCCTGGTGACCTGCGTTGTGACTGGGGGCCACGTCGGTGAAGATTTATTTGTTTGGTGCTGGTTTTTTGAGGATTTTTTTGCTTCCCAATTGTGTGTGGCTCCCAAGTGATTTTTCTGAGAGTCAGTGGCCTCTGACCAAAAAAGTTCCCCATCCCTCACAAACCCCATGTGCATGAAAAAGAGTAATGGAGAAGCACAGATAAAGCGAGGCAGGATTTAGTTTATATTTTTACATATATTTCCAATGTTATGAACATTGTTAGTAATATTTTAGTCAAACAATCCTTTCTTACCAATAGCAACTCACTTCCTCAGATGCATTAAGTGAAAGCAAGGCAGGGATTCAGAAATGAGAGTCTAACCCAGTGCTAATTCTTACCTACATTAAGGCTTATTAGATTTATGAAATACTGTGGTCCTTAATTTCAGAGTGCAGAGAATGACTCATTTAGTCATATTCTCTACATTTTGTCCAATATGCTACCACACAAATAGTGAAAGCTGAAGAAAACGTGTTCAAATGATTACTGTATGAGCTAAGGGAATTGGAAATACATAACTGGGTATCTAGGCCTATTAGATTTATTTACTTTCTAAAACAAAAGTAATTAGAACTGAAAAACACACAACCCATGATGGTCAGTATCTAAAAATAGTCTACAGAATGTCATTAATAACTAGGAAACCTATTAAATATTTGTAAAGTACCAATAAAATTAAAAAGCAGGACTAAAGCATCACAAAGTAATATTTTGATAACTGTAGCTTACTTTAATCATTTAGAATAAACATGTCATGATCTATAGTTTGTGTGTGTATATGTACTTTACAAGGAAATCTTGATAATCTGAAACCTAATCACAGCCCTGTGATATTAAATCTTTGCTGAGAAGTGGCAATTGCTGGTGCTGTTTATCTGCAAGTGGTAAAAATGCTTTTGTAACAGCACAAAAATTACTGGAGTGCTTTTGAATAGTATTTAGGTATTTGCAATGGCTTTTTCATAAGGCTGAAATAAACTGGGAGCTGTATTACAGCCTGATTTCTATTATTACACTTTGTCATCAGGATTATTTCATTTACCTTGAGGGAAGATTACAGGATCCAAAGAGGAGCCGCACTGAACTAATTGCGTTCTCCACACACATTTTTCCCTATCCCCAAGGTTTACAGAGGGTTCTAATTTAGTGGGTACTGCCCCATCTAATTTAGTGGGTACTGCAATATTTCCAACATTTTGAATTTCCTTCAAGAGCAACTCCTTCCAAACTCCCACATATGCTGTGATATGATGTCTCGATGTTACAATTCAGAGTTATCTCCCTGCAGAATAAATTCCTACAAAATAGAAATTGGTTATTTTCACATAGTGCATGCCAATTGCAAACTAAGACTGACTGTAATGGATATCTTCACACCACTGATGATGCTCGGTAAAGGAATGAGAGGCCCCCAAGTATTAGAGTTAATAATCTTCCTACATCAGAACATAGTATTTCTGAAAAAAATATAGAAAATAAGATCCAGCCCCAAAGGAGGTTCCAATCTGAATTTTTTTCAACAATTTAACGAAGTTTAAGTAACAAAAAGAGTTCACATTTTCAGCTTGAAAAGCCATATTTTTTTAAAGTAATTGATTGCTTTATCTAACTCTGTCATTGAGCAACAGACACTGACAACAGAGACAAGAAAGTACTAAAAAAAGAGAGGACATTAAGGTATTTGACACTGTATTTGGAGAAAGTATGTTTAAAGTACCAGTAATAAAAGCTTTTATTTACATTTAAAAATGCAAATGGTGTTATGTAATAGTTTATGTATAAAACCACATAACTTGCATTTTTAAATGTAAATAAAAGCTTTTGTTGCTGGTACTTTAAAAATGTCTTACGTCAAAAGAATCAAAATATATATCCTAGTCATCTGAAAAATTGATTGTTCAATTAAATGTGGTAGATTTTTAATAGTATACACAACAAGCAATAGCAATCACCATTTTAACCCAGCTAACATTAATTGCATCACCAGTTAATTGCATCACCAGTTTCTAGCTATTTGCTAAAAGATACACTGCTACTATCATCATATTTAGAGCCAAGTTTCCTTCTAAGACCATATTCAGAGTATTAAAAACAGTTAGTAAATAGGAACAAATGTTTCAGAGACTTCAAGGGCAAGTTTTATATTTACTGATTTGCAAAAGCTTTAAATTTGGCACTTCTATTAACAACATTTACCATTTAAAAATCTCACTACTGCCAGATTTGTGAGACTTATATTCAGCAGATGTTCAATTCAGGTATGGGACTCTATGAGCTGGTTGCTTGTTTGGTCTTCTAAATAAGGTATTTAACTACCACCTTCTTGCAAATCTTTAGGATGTGAAAGATTCCTGTCATTTAAATAGGTCTCACATTTATACACATCTGGGACTTTTGAAGATTTAGTAGTTTTTATATCTACAACTCCAGTTATAAACTACCCAGTGAATGTAGCAATGCATTTTTAAAATACCAGCAATAAAAATACTTTTCAATACAGTCAGACCTAAGACTTCTCGGAAATGACACTTTATTTACATTTTAAAACACAGGTGATGTATAATAGTTTAGACCTCAAAATACTCCTTAATTACCTAGAAAGAATGTCAAACAATTCAGGGATTCTGAGAGCAAAGAATTGTTTAAGAGAATTGCAGCAGTTTAAAAACAAAAACCAAAAAAAAACCACAACAATGCTAGATTAACACTCTCCTAAAAATTCAAATCAAAGTTTACTGTGACCAATCCGCTACTTTTAAAAATGATTGCCAAGACTTTTACTAGACTAACTGGGAGCAGAATTGGTCCTTTTACATTCTGTGAAAGAGATTAAGAATTATTTGACAGAAGCTCTAGCCAAAATTCAGCTGAGCTTTCAAAAAGAACATTCCTCTGACTATTGTAAAGAAATTACATTCTGCACTTTTTTTATTTCACCACACTAAATCAAGTACTCTAGTATGGAAGTAGTTTAAAAGATAAATATTTATTATTTTAAAATACGTGATTTCGATATTTTGTGATAGTAAGGGTGTCAGAAAATGAACGCAAGGCCCATATATTTTCGTTACTTTCCCCTTACTTGAAATCTGTTACGTTTATTGGTATTCACTGTGCATATGATAAGGTTTTCTACACAATTAAGACAAAGGGCCAATTTTAACCAGTAATAATAGGTAAATACAGATGTGAAATTATATTAACAGATTTTAAACATACTTCTAACATGCTGCACTTGAAAAAATGTTTATGAATGAAAACCCCACCTTACCTAAAAATAATCTTGAAAACTTTGCTAACATTCCACTTCACTATTACTGAGCACTAGACAATCTCATAGATGCTCAAATCTTTACTGTATCCCTAATTGCAAAGAGCTTATTTTTACTCCTGTACTAAATTACTCTTCTGAAGACCTGCAACTTGCCACTTTACCTCTGTTTTTCATTTCCTCTCCCTTTTCTTTATATTCATACCTTTGTTTCTGGTTCTTCTTTTTTCTTACTATATCAGTCTATTTTGTCATCTTTTCTCATTTGATACTTTCTTTCAGTTGGCAGCATGTGAAACCCACAGCAGACAGCCCATATAGTTGGGTCTGAGAATGTAAAGTAATTCTTGTTATAAAAGACAGTTACCATCTGGAAAGGGACAGAGGGGGGCTTTAACCCACTAGAAAAAGCCTGCCCAATAAAACTCAGACTTCATAGCCAGTAATTAGAACTTCTCATACACAGAAATTGTTGTCTTGGAAACTTTCCAAATTTTTCTCTGCTTGTTTGTTTAATGCAGTCTAGAGAAAAAGATAATCAATTTAAGTAGCCTCCTATAATTTAGTGCATTTCAAGAGTCTTTGGAATTCTAATGATTTAAATTGTCTTCTTTCAAGAAACTATCTTTCCACCTACAAAATAGTACTTAAAATGTGTGCATACATGCACTCACTCTCACTCTCTCCAAAAAAATAACTGTAAAAATTGTAAAAAGTGTTTGATTCAATTCCTTTTAAGGTACTCTCTTAGGAGTTTAAGATGCAGTTTCATTTGGCCCAAGTGAAGACTTCTTCCCTCCCTAATGTAAATTTTTTTAGCAATATGAGACTCTCTCAGCAGTCAAAACAATTTTAAGACAAAACTAGTTTTAATTTGTTTAATTCCTTCATTATAATTTATAAAGGTGATGAATAGATTTTTTTACCGGCTATATACAATTTTTTTAAAATAATCAACGCATAGTTTGTGAATTCATATCCAGGATGCTTCTATCGTTTTAAGACACCACATTTTAATTGTTCATTTTTATGTTCCAGGTACAGTACACTAGCCATGCTGAATGCTCCACACATACCCTAGTACTGCGCTAATATTAATGGCATATTAATAACTGACAGCACAGGAGATGTGATTGCTGTTCAGGACAAAGGTTTCACCATTTAACATATATATACCTGAAGTATCTGCCATGTTATATTAAAATCAAGTTACTTTTTCCACTTGAAATGCCTCGGTTTTCTGAAGAGTTGAGATATTTATGTCAGTTGTGTGCACCATTGCAAAAATGACCCATTTTAGTAATAACACAATTCTCCTATGTTTCTGTAAAATAAGTGTTTTGGTCAAGTACAATAGAAAAAAACCAATTCATACAGAGCTCCAAACCCCTTCAAAAATCAAGAGAAAGTCGCCCATTGACTTCAATGGGCTTTGGATTATGCTTTTAAACTAGTGGATCAACAAGCATTATTATTTTCTTAGGGTGATGATCCTTTGTTTATAAACTCCAAGACTTAAGGTGAATGACTGCAGTAAATATTGAGCCTAATGGGAGAATGAGATGCAGTCCCTTTTCACTGTATCTTGTGGATGCAAATTACTCAATGAATTGAACAAAACCAATGTACCAGAAAGCTTGAAAATTACATTTCAAATATGTCAAGACACAAAGAAGTGAAAGATAATGTTTCAGTATCAACTTTGTACATACCAACTATGAAAGCTGTCCAAGTTCATGTAGAAATGAAAGACTTAACTGAATTGGAAACATGACGTGTGATTATTATTTTACACATGCTGAGACGTTCCAATGTCTCTTGAAGACAGCCTGGTGGACACATCAGTAAACATTTCAAAATTATCTACCAATACAATCCTGACTAATATCTTCATTTACTTTCTCAAGAAGCCAACACTCTGACCTGGTCAAGAGGAAATGCTGTATTTATTAAAAATACACTCACTCAATGACAACATGGGCATCTGGAATACTGTGCATAGTGTTTTTTCTCATGAAGATTTAAGTACTATATATGCAATATTCCATTTTGTATCTCTTCTAAATTTGTTTACATAATAAACATTTCACACTTATGGAGAAGTCTTATACATACCTACTTTGAAATTTTGAAAACAAAACTTATCGTCCTAGAGCAAAAGAACAAACCAAAAATATACACACAAAATAATCATCATAGTCACAAGTATGACAAGATGATTTTCTTTAAGCTTTCCAAATTTATTATGCATAACAAGTTTCAATCCCAAATAAATTTTGACAAAGTTCTAAAGACTATAAAAACAGGTTTAAAATGAAATAACTCACTTAGCTTCAGACAACTGCTACTGATTCTATGCTGTACCTCAGCATGAGTACCACAGATATGGCCTTGTTAATGAGCGAACAGTTATCTGAAAGCCTGACGCTACTTCCAGATTATATTGTTCCCAGTGGTTGTGAATCTTCACTTTTAGAATTGGGATAGGAAGAATTACGTATTAATGAGAAACAAACCTCAAAGTATGTTCACTTACATTAGCACATCTTACACAAGTTGTTTTATTTACCTTCTATGAGGTTATTTTAAACCAGGGCTACTCAACGAGCAGCCAGTGGGCCACATGGGGCCCGCGGCCTGTTTGTTTGCAGTGCGGTTTGGATTTATGCGGGGGTCAACGTGCGGCCAGGAGCCAAAACAAAAAAGTAGTCAATATAATGGTCTTTGGTTGATATAAGTTGTAGTGGTTAACTCCTGGACTGTCATTGCTCATTAAAAGTGCTGTCATATGGGTGGAAATTGGGTAAATACTGCATTTTATTAATATTAGCAGAACTAACTTCAATGGGGCCTGTGCGTTGTGTAGTCTTGCCTTAATCTTTGTATTCATGCCCATTAGTGTGACAGTCTATTTGAATATATATTTGCATTTCTGTGCAACCACACTTAAGCTGCTGCCCTCGGCATGTACTGTATCATCGTGGCCCCTGGGGCTTCCAAACTTGAGTAGCCCTGTTTTAAACCACATTTTAAAAAAAACAAAACACATGTTTATCAAAGGGTTGTTTTCATTTTACGTAAGTGGGAGGTTGTGCTTTTTTTAAGTTCTCCGCTACAGAAAAACACCACAATTCATGCTCAAAATCAGATCTCCATTATATAAATTGATAACCCAGAATTCTCTACGGCTATGGTTTCCACGGAATCGTGACACATACACAATCATTGCAGAGCACTGCAATTTACCAAAAGAAATTTTCTGCAAAGCCAAATGTCAACAGCATAATGAAATTATAAATAAGTAACTAGTTCCACTCCCTCTTCAAATGTACCTCAGTTTACCACATACCTCCCCTTCTGCAAAGTTTCTAGTTCTATAAACGGATCTCTCAAGGTCCCTTCCAATTCTATGTAGTCGTTTCCTTCCCTCAGACATTGAGGTTGGTGTAAGATGGAAGGAACTGTCACTGAGAAGGACAAAGAAGGGAGCCAAAGCCTATAACGAAGCAGCAAAGTACGGTTCTGAGAACGGATGAAGAGATTGTTAATGTTTTCATGAATCAGTTTTCTTTATGCTTACTCTGGTATTGTATCAACTTACATTTTCAGTGAGAAGAAATAGAATGCACTGATATTCTTCAAAAGAAACAAGTATTAGGAAATTTCAAGAGCAATGCATTAATGAGCTTCCTAACAAGAAAATTAATGCATGATTGTGAAGTGCACAAATATTTAGTATTATAGAGATATTAAGTTTATATACTACAAAACTTATACCAGAATTTGGTTTAAAGGCGTCTTCTAGACTTCTATTTTGAAAAACATCCTAACAATAAAGTTGTTTAATCGCTGTTTTGGGGTTTTTTTGCCTTTAGTGAGTTTTTTGTTTGTTAAGAGAGAGCATTGCTTGGATTTTAGAACAAAAAAGTAAAAATAGCAACTCCAAGTTTTAGCTAAAACTATGACCAAAATACTTACTAGGTTCAGAAGCAACTAATCTGCATTTCTGATCATCTATATTCACGCAAAAAAAATGTTATTATAATCAGGAAAATGCTTTCTTTAGTAAACCATATGATTAGACATCTTTTTACCTATCCAAAATTTCAATCTCCAAAACAGACTCAATGGGTTTTGTTGATCCAATTTGGATTATATTAAGTGGCTACTCAGTTCCTCTCTAAAAGCGTAAGAGAGGTCTGAATATAGTGGAAGCAACTGTGTGTTACTGGCAAACATGCTGGTAACAAGGAGGTTGTTTCAAAGAATAAGTTTCTGGGAAAGCTTTACTTTTGTCTAGGCCACAATAGAAACAATATTGAGAAAATAAGGCTTGTGGATCTCCATCCTTCTATGGACAAGCTCTTCATTTTTCCACGCAGGTCTCGGTGTGCTAAAAGTAGAGTGAATAAATGATGCCCTGGTTTTCCCCAAGCCACTTGATGGAAACTCTCAAGATTAATATCCTTAAAAAGGCAAGGGAATTTCAGAGTGAACCAATACCTCTTTCAGTACTGAGGGTATGGGAAGAATAGTTCAGACAAATTAATCCAATGGTATGACAAAATCAATGTTATTTAATACCGTATAGTATTTTCCTAAACTATCTGAAGTAACTGAATTTAAATGTTGTTAGTATAAATTCATGTCGCAGCCGAAGTGGCTATTTCAAATCCAGTAAACTTCTTTTATGAGGGAGTCCCAATGCACACAAAATGAGCATCTATTACATTAAGTACTTGTTAGGTTAATTTATAAAATTCGTGAGAGTTTTCTTAAGGGGACACTAAAAGATACTTTTACTCCCAAATATAACTAAATAAAATATTTTTTAAAATAGTCAATATAAATCAACTATTTTCATTTCACCTTGAAGCAGCAATTTAGGGACCAATGCAAAAATTCTTGTAGCCCCAAAACAAAAAATAAGGGGGGTAGCTATGTGTATTAAATATAATATTTGACAGCACACACATTTGTTAGTAGAAACTACAGAAAGTTGGGCTTTTTGGTGTTTTTTATTGGGGATAGGAAGAAGCCGGGGGGCATTAAAAAGAGAAACACATTGACTAAATCTACACATTAAATGATAAACACTTTAAGAGAAGTCAAACTGAATGCAAAGCTCTTGGTAGTAATCCCCCAAATCTTTTTCAGACCAGCTGAATGTTATGAGAACACTTCGGAGTTAAAGCTGTTTTGCATTTTATTGAGACCTTTTTATTGCACATTTAACCTCTCTGGAGCTTAAACAGTGAGTTTATTTAGTAAAAACCACGTATAATGATCATTTAATTATTTTATTTATATAGTTCTTCCCTTCTCAGAATAGTCAGGACACTGTACAAGATGAAGAAAAAAAAATAACAACATGCCATCCTCTTAAAACTTATAAAACCATTAAAACCAAAACTATCCTGAATTCACATTGGCTGGTAGATTCTTAGCTCAAGTTTCATGACATCGGATTTAAAAAAAAAAAAAAAAAAAAAAAAAAAAACAACGTTTAAAACAATGTCTAACCAAAGTGAGCGAGCGAGCGTACATATGTGAAAGTAAATGACCATATGAGAAACCTGAACTGAAAGAGTAGCCCAAGGTTAATTCCCACATTAATTAATGTAATATTTAATTAAGTAATTAATAAAAATTATGAGACACCCCTAAGCACCAAATTACTTCCCTGACAGAAATCTCAGACCTACTACAGAAGCAGAATTTACAGTTGTACAAAGTTACTTCAAAGAAAGGAAGAAATAAGATACTAACCTTTTCTTAATATGTTGTCAAGTGAATGTCCTCATGTTTGAAGTCAATTCTGGGATATCTTTCAAATTTGAACTTGGAATGTTAAAAGCTGCATGAGCATTTTAGCTTTGTTTAGCCACTATGGTAACAATTCAAATGTTCATTATTTTAATTAAAATTGGTATATTTACATTTAAACTAAACTAAGATGTATTATTTTTAAAAGTAAAATAAACACTGAAGACTACTCAATGAAATTTCAGGGAACTCACATTGTTAAATTTCCAGTAAAAATAGTGTGCTAAATGAAATCATGCAAAAATGCTTAGAAAAACTTAGAAACTGATCTATCTTGTTGAGAAACTGAGACAATTAGCAAAAATACAGAATATTTCAATTAAAATACAGTTTCTTTAAGATTGTTTCAAACAGTTCTTTCAAAGATTGTACTTTTACAAAGTACCTTTTATCTTTTTTAAATTTCATATTTTTGCATAACATATGTTTGTATGGCTAATATATTTTGGCAAAATGGAAAACAAAATATAGCTATATTGTAATTTGCAATACAAACAGGCAAGAGAATAGGAGTTAATTTCAGTACATAGTCATGAACATATTACAGGCTTTACTGGTATACTGAATTTCTTCTCAATTAGTACAATATTTCCTTTTACATTACAAATATTATGACATGCATCCATCAAAAATATATGTTGTACAGAATAACATTGAACTCTAGATAAAAAATGATGCAAAGAAAGGAAGCAGAAAATATTCTAATTTTAGGTTCCAATGAAGTTCAAACTACAATCATCTGTATAATCAGGCATTCAATGGCATGGATGGGCCACCTAAAATTAAGTTCTCTACCATTACAAAATTAATTTTCTATTTCCAACATTTCTATATTTAGCCCTTTTGATAATATAATTCTATTTGCTGAACAGACTACATGCTATAGTTGACAGGCTTAGAAGCCCAGTAAATAATCAATAATCTTCAACTGGCAGTCAGTGATTTATACAAATCCTTTGGGCGCTTTATATATAAATGCTGAATCGAAGTATTCAACATTTTACACATTTTATTAATGTTACAAGCAAAAGCACTTTTGTTGGTAAATTTTCTTTTTTAAAAAAAATATTTTCTACCAACACGTAGAAATCAAGTTTAGAAGACAAGAGACATGACTGTGTGAGTACGCAGAGCTGATTTCCAAATTCTTCCATTTTCAAAGTAACTCCACAATATAGAAGAGTTCTCCCCCAACAGTAGCACATATTAATTATATTTTTTAAAAGTTATTCTGGAAGAAAGAGTGCTATAAGCCACATGAATTGATTCTTTTCTGAAAAGTATGTATTAAAATTAATACACCAGATTTTTTTTTTTCCACTCAGCACAATTTGTGCTACTGCAAATTTAATTAGCAAGACTAAGGTACCTAAAATGCAATATGCCAAGACTCAACATTTTATTTCACACACAAGACATTCAGTTGTATAGCCAAATGTCAGTGTCACATAACAAAGCACCTTTAATTGACCCCAGGAAAAGGGAAACCAAAATCTTGCCTTCTCCAGTTCAGCTTCCATCTTTACTCATTCACTGTACATCAAAGAGAATCAACTCAACCTGACACACAAGGACTGTTCCCCTCAATGATCAGGCAGGTGTCAAGGCCAGGCAAAAAGCCTGTTTTCCACAGCCCTTCACCTTGTTTGATCACTGCTTACTTTTGATCTGACACTGCCCTCACTCTAGTAATGACTTCCCCTTCATAGAACTTACCTCACATCTGTCAGATAGAATAAAGGGTATCAAACTGAGACCTGACAAGGCCTATGGGCCATGAGATGTGCTGCCAACAGAACGTTCCCTAGCTCCCACAATTTCCAATTCAGTTTCTTTTGTTCTGGTGGGTACTGGGGTTAGGGTACCAATGACAGCAGAAAGGATTATACACCAACTGTGAAGCCAAGCCTTCATGAATTTTATATCTTTTCATCTCAGCTTCATCGTCTCCTTAAATGCTGTGAACTTCATGGTGGTTACTATGAAATACACATTCAACAAACGTAATAGAAAGTTTGTTTAAATCCTCTTTCCCCAGAAAACAAAAGTTACTGAATATCCTGTAGTTAAACTCAGGATTTTTTTTTTTTTTTTTTTTAAGATTTCCAACTGATATTGTATGAGGTCACTACAGACCAGCTGGCAAGCAGCAGTGAAAGGGCGGAGAGGAAAGGAGGCTGTGGAGGTTTTTCTTTTATTTTGTTTGTTTTATATACAAAAAACAGCAAAAGAACAATGAAGATTTTAGCATAGAAACTACATAGAAATTTCCTACAAGAGAACTATGCTTAGCTCAGACTATGGAAGCTCCATAAAGGGAGCAGATACAGATACATGGGACAATTACAAATTTTGATTTTTTTATTCAGAGTTTAGTAAGGCTGTTTTAAGCAATAATTTGATGTTGCAGGAAATTTTATAGCACATAAGTCTATTACAGATTATATAACATCTGTTTTAAAATCCTTAAAACATAGTATTTGGACACTATCAAAGCAAGGAAGAAAAATATTCAAAATCAGACCTTTAATGTAATTATATAGTATATTGTACTCTAAATTGTCAATATTCAGATATTACATTTTAAAACTGTGGCATTCCTCAGTTTGGAAGAACAGATTAAAAACTCAGAGTAATAAGCATAGCCCAGTAAATGTCTCACAATTTCCTTTTGTGATCAATGCCTCAATTTACAACTTTCAGTAGCTACAATTAGACACACATTTTGTGAAATAAGATGACCTAATTCCTAATGGACTTTTTGATACTCAATGCTTTTGAAAGGTAATGGAAGCTGAATGTACTGAACACCTTTGAAACTCTGGCCATTTTCGTTCAGGAGAATAACAATCACTGTAGGGACCATTTTGTCAAAAATGCTAAATATGCACAAACTTTTCCAAGAGCTCAGCTCCTCATTAGCCACTTAAATGATGTGGGCAAATGTTCAGAAGCCAGCAGCTCCTAACAAATATTTAAATGGCAACAAAACTCTATTGAAAAACCAAACACTTATTTTAGAGGGCTGTTGGGTGCTGAATTCTTTTGTAATCTCGCTTCAGAGGGTCTAACTTTCAGCACATCTGAAGATCTGGGCCAGAACTCATGACACACAGACTGTCACATGGCCACATCATCAGCTAGATACACAGGAGTCATAGTCTACTGACTTGATCATCTGAAACCTACCTGAAGAGACATCAAGACACTTCAGTACAAGGCACAACCACCACTTTAAACATAGCAATTTTGAACCAGATCCTTGCAAGATCCATACCAGACAACGGTGAGGGGCAAGGAACAAACTGCCTGATCCCAGCATTCTGTAGCGGCCTGGTTTGTGCAAAATAGGTAATTTGGAAGGTAGCAGTAGAATGATCACATTAGTATTTATAAAGAAAGCACAAGATTTCACTATCTAAATACAAGAAAGCAGTACAGATTCATAATGGGTTTAATTCAGACATTTTTAGTCTATGATCTACATAAAAATCAAATCTGGAGGCTGATTTCTCATTTTCATCAAAATTAAGTCACTCTTTCTGCAATAAGTATATTTTAATTATGTACAGCACTATTTATTTTTTACATGAAGTGTTAGCTTTTGTTCATAGCAAAATAAAAAGCAAGAGACCATAGGGTGCCAACATATGAAAATCCCCTAAGTGGATAGAGCAACAAAGAAAACAGAGCAACAAAGAAAATCCAAAGAAAAATGGATCACGTACAAAATATTGAAAAATAATCTAGAAAAGGTACATTTTTCTCCTGCTTGACATTAGTTTCTGATTTTAAAGTTCTTGCAAATAAATCACAGAAAAAACATGTTTTATTTAATAAACCATGCATCAAAAAACCATGGAGAAAGACAACAAATTATTCGCATAACATAATAAAAACATGCTAAGAGATAGATACACACCCCTTGAGATTTCTGCATGTGGCAACACATGTGATCTTAAAAAGAGACATTCTAGAAACAAAACATCATTCTGGAAGGAAAAAGGTGCCAGAAGGAAACATCTCACTAATGAAACAAGTGACAGTTACTGTTCTTGCAGGACAAACAATTATAAAACAAGAGGGCATCCTACAAAAGGTGCAGAATTTTACTGCGAAACAGTTCTACAAACTGTTCTTGGACAAAGATGGCATCAACATCTGAATAGAAAATACATAGTGATATACAGCAAGCAGAGAAAATAAGCCGTCAGGAGAAAGTGTGCTTGGGGGGAAAACATCACTACTGACACCATAAAGTATCTCAATAACATAGCAGAAGAGCAACAACAGGGGAGAGGGGGAGTCAGTTCATGTCATAAAATGGAGACAAAAAGAACCTGTAACATTTTATTTATATTTTTTTAAGGAAGAAAGACTTGTCTGACTTGAGGCTCTTCAACCAACTGCATGTAGTTTGTAATTCTCAAGACAACACTAATACGGAAATGCAAAATATATTCTGCAGCCACAGAATAACCAGCCACACTGAAAGCTTTATATATGCAGTCTATACAGACCTATACTGTAAAGTATACTGACTCAAAGTAAAAAAAAAAAAAAAAAAAAAAAAGTGAGAGCAATTATAAATATTATACATATGGTATTTCTTACACACTTTGATTCCATGAGAGAAATATTAAAACCTGGACAAACTCTACTATTTTTAGCCTCCGGGGAAGGTTGGTGGCTAAATAGATTAAAATATAAGCTTCACAATATGATAAAAAAAGAATAGAAACAAGTCCAAGTCTTGATGAGGTTTCTCTAAGAACTCAGTAACATCAGAAAATGGAGAGCAAAGAATATTTACTGAGCAGCATGAAGACAGAATTTTTCATATTAGGAAAGAAAGGAAGAGACGCTCAATACCCACCTCCGCCCACCGCAAAAATAACCCAGACCACCACAATTAAAAGTTAATTTGTTAAACAGAACACAAGAAACTCTCAAGTCATCATGAAGAAGAAGCTAGAACAATATCAATTCAAATTAGATGGTTAAAGGATAGAAGACATGACCAACTGATGGAAAGAAACCACAAACAACACAGGCTGCATGTATTTTGTCAACATGAATTATCATGAGATACATTCTATTAGCCATTCCCTTTTCCAAATAAGAGGAGATTGAGTTGTTAAATGTTCGTGAAAAATGCTTTGAGTAACTTTCTAAGAGGAATGGGGAAAGAGGTTAGTTCTGGTATCTGAAAAATTCCATCTAGTGAAAGGTGATAGCTAATAGTAAAAGTACACCCCGAAGAAAAGATGCAGAAACCTCTAAAAATAATCAATTTGCTTCTATTTTTCTCTATCACTACATCTTGAAGTTTTCTTCTATTTTTCTCAGGAGAGACAGGTGGATCAGAAGAGACTCTCAAGCCATTACCCACCCACCATAGCAGTTGGCTAAAGTGATCAATGAGCGAGTGGATTATGAGGATGAGACCCATGTTCACAAACCTAAGATATGCCTCCATTTACAAACCCTTGGAACAACAGAGCTAAGCGCATACCTCCTCTTTTCTTATGGAATGGCTTGGACTGGCTGGAAAGCAGCACAGAGAATGAGGAAAAACGAGTGACAAGAACATAGTGAGCCTATGACTGGTCAAACACTGACCAACGGAATGCCAAAATTTAAACACCAAAAACCTACAATTAGAAAGCAAGTCCTTTACAATAGGGATGTTAGATGTAATTCAACATCATGTAACTGCACAAAATAGTATCCCTTACGTGACTATTTTATAGTCCCCAGGGGCAGGGTGACAGCCAGTACGCTCCATCCCCACTCCCTGGGAACCCCCTGGGGTCCCGCGCTGATGTCTCCCTATCAGAGACAGCAGCACAGTGTGGTAGGAGGGAGCTAGTCCCCAAGGGGAGCTGATTTAACCACCAGCTACCCAAGCAAACTGGCTCTGCCTGCTGCCTCTCATGCTGCAGCAGAGTGGGGCAGAACCAGCCTCTTTCCACAGGGCAACAGCTGCTCAGTGGAATGCTGGAGCAGCCCCTGTCCATGGACATCTCAGATCCCTGTGAACAGAGACTATTTCACAGTAGTCTCCCCCTGACTCCTCCCCACCTCTATCAGAGGCAGCAGCGTGGGGTTGGGGAGGGCATGTGGCACCGCGGAGCTGGTGCTGGGGGGAAGGCAGGGAGGAGATTCCGGGTTTTAAGCTGGCTCCCCCCAGCACCAGCTCCTGCCTGCCCCATATCCCACCTCTGTAGGAAGCAGCAAGGGGGGGGGGGCGGTCAAGATGGGTCCGTGGAGCCAACACTCAGAGTGCGAGCTTAAATCCAGCTCCCCATGTGTATCGGCTCCTGCCTGCTCCCCCCTCACTCTCCACGCTGCTGCCTCTCCATCAGAAGCAGCAGTGTGGGGATGGAAGGGGCAAGCAGATCCCAGGCTTGTGGGAAGACAGCTTAAAGCCAGCTCCCCATGGGCATTGGCTCCCACCTCCCCCCGCTCTTTGCTACCTCCATATCAGAGGCAGCAAGAGGGAGGGGAATGCATATAATTGACAGGATTCATTTATAAGCCTGGACTTATCGATTAATTGTGTAGTCAACTACACATTGACATCCCTACTTTACAACACATCCAGATATAGGTTTTACGTGTTTTTTACGTAATTCTAAAGAAAAAAATCCAAATAGTATAACTGACTATAGTGCTTAAATTATTAACAGTATACAAAACTTCAGCTGTAATTCCCAGAGCCACTCTTAACCAGCCACGCTGGTCAAGAATAACTTTAATGAATGTCAATCCGGTGAGTAGTCCTCTGGTAGTTAGGATCCTGTATATTTTTGTTAGTCTCTAGAGCTTTCATTCGTAAGACCCACTTCATTAGATGAGTTGGAGTGGAAATAACAGAATCCAAGATATACATGTAACAGCAAAATAAGTACCTGTAAATTGTAGGACTCATATTAATGAAGCTAATTAGGCGGGACACATCCAGACCACTCATAGCTTTTGATGTGAAAATTCTGACATCAGTGGCAGGGGAAATTGGTTTTGTAGTGTGTTAACCAGTTAAAGGAATGTACCTTAGTAGTTAAGAGACTTCTGTTTCCCATTCTGCACCTACTCCCTCCCATCTCTACTCCTCAACCCTTTGCATTTGGGTCAGGTGGTTCCTATTAGGTGCCAGTAGACAGACCCTGTTCACATTCCTAGCTCTCAGTTCATTTTTCTAGGACCACAGCAGCCTCTGGCATCTGGGAGAAGCAGCTGCAGAAACACTCTGTGGTAGTCCTTTCCAACCAGTAATAGTAACATGTTCTTTGACTTTGTGTATGCACAATTTGGCAGGCACATAGGAGCTGTGTGTGAACAGGCCATGTCTCTCACTGAGCACTCTCAGAGAACAGTGCTGCCAACCACTAACAAGTCTTGTGTGAACATGTTCAAATTGCATTTTTCAGAGACTTATATAGTTGGCTTTCAAATGGATTTTTTTTACTAGGACAGCAAATGGCATTTCCATAATACTAGGCCAACCCTCTGCCAAATTTCCATCTCCTGTTAAACCATGGATGTACCAGAGATTCTTACTTACACAATTGTAAAAAATTTCACCTTGGCAAAATATTATTTTTCTTTTCCCTCTTTTCAAAAATAGTTGACCCTTTATTGTTGAAACACAATGACTCTGAGGCAGAACCCTAGAATGAAATGTTTTGCCCAGTTAAAATGTGGCAGTTATTAACAATTGAAAATAGGGTGTTAAAACTATTTGGCAATATTAACTACAGGTGTTCAAATAATTTTTGACTATGGCTGTAGTTTGTCATGTCCCAATTTTAAAGTAGTTTAAATAAATAAATAAATAATTCCCTTGCAATATCTATCTTTTATAACAGTTCCCTTTATAACAATGCTGCTTCTATAGATTTCAAGTGGGTGCTAATACCTACAATTTTAATTCATTAAGCTAATTTTCCTCGGTGGCAAATATAAAATTGGGAGGAAAAAAAACCCCCATGAAGTTGTAGAATTTGTTCCCAAACATGCACAATCCATTTAAAAAGGAAAAAGTCTGCCTGCTTCCCATCTCCCACCCATATTGAGAAGAAAATAATTTAGGATAATTCCTTCCCCCAAAGTAATCTGAAATGGAAAAAAAATTACCAAAATGGATGCTGTTTGGAAAACTAATTAACTTTCTACTATGGTATAATCCAGTTTTAATTTTAAAATTCAACATGTCAGAAGAAAACAACTATGGAATAATCCAGTATTAGGTACAAAGAATAGGAATTATTCCTCAATTTGAGGAACAGTAAGTAAAAAAGAAACCAAAATGTTCCAGAAAACACTGTCTCAGCATACTAACAACTTCATCAGGGCAGATTTGATAAATAAGGAATAACATCATTAAACACAGCTATCAGATAAAAGCAACACATTTATTTTGGGTACAAAGTCTAAAACTACTGGATCTAAATCTTGCATCTGTCTTTTGCCTTTCAATAATGCATCTAAATTTATCTTCTTTCCAACCAGTGTTCCTAAAAATAGTAGTAGTAGACAGATAAAAAAGCATGTTTACTTTGAGGGGAAAACATTAAAAATTATATTTTAACTACTGTACAGAAATGAAGTATTAAATTTGGTTTCAAATTTTATTAAAAATACAGATTCCAATAGTATGATAGATTTTTTTAAAGCAGGTAAATGAAATTTTTGTTCTTCAAACAGCACGTTAAAAATCACATTTATTTACATTATTATACTGCAAAGCAATCGTGTAGCTAGTATCCTCTGCATAACAGAAACCAGCTGTAATCAAGCACATACTTTCCTGGCCAGAAATACCACGTCTTAAAGATTCCTGGAGGAAGAACTATTCTATATGCATTTTCCTTTAATAGCTCTCATGTGCTCAAGTACCCTGTTCATTTTTAATCACATGGTCAATATTAAATGATGAATGAGAATATGCCAAAATGTATATTACAATTCTAATAGCACAGTGCCTGTGCTCTAAAGTAGGATAATTAGGCATTACTCAAATCTCTCTCCCTCTCTCTCACACACACGCACACGTAGTTCAAATTATATATTTCAAATTAATTTACTGGGAAGATTTCCTAGCGGACACAATGGTCAATAACAGAACCATTTTTTCTTTTTTTTCCCCTCCTCACAAAACAATACCTTAACAAAAGAATTAGAAAAACTTGATATTTAAATACCTGTATTAAAACTCAGTCTCAATCTTTCACACTTTATGCACAAATAGTCCATTAAACTTAAGTTTCTCCAGAATTAGTGCCTTGTTTCATAGCAATTGGTATTTAATATTTAAATTAACACAGCTAGTAGAGTATTTTTGGGTACCACAATGACTCCACCCTAGTTTAATTACATCCTTAAAAAAAAAAAAAAAAAAATTAAAACCACTTAAACTATAAGTTTCCAGTTATAAACCAACAGCTTATATCCACTAGGTCCTATAGTATTTTTTTATTTAAAATATTTTTACCCTGTCTCTCTTCTGTGGAAGTTGAAGTCAGGTAAAAAAATAAGTAAGCAGAATAGGCTAGTGAATAAATACTAGGGATGTAAAAAAGGTTTAATAATGTTAACCATGTAACTGATCACAATTCATTCAGTTACACAGTTAACCCCACTGGCTGCCACCAGCCTCTGCAGGTCAGGATCGCTTTCAGCACCAGCAGCCCACTGGAGTTTAACCAGTAACTGGGACTGATCAGCATCAGCTTATCAGTTAATGCATTAAATTCTTACATCCCTAATAAATACTGCATGGCTTCTTATAAGACTCATTTTTCCTATGGGTGAAAAAGTGATCCGCAAATAGAGGGCTTTAAGAGAAAAGAGAAAGTAACAACATTTGCATGATACAGTAATAATTAATTCCCTACTTTCTTCCCACAACAGTAACACACAAAAAGCCATTTGCAGGAAAGATTCAAGTAGGCTATTGCTGTCAGGGATTTGCCATTCAACTTCCAGACTGGCCACGTGTGGTGAAAAAGCCAGTAGTTGCCTTCAGAGCCAACCAAAATTTAGGCTTGGAGATATCTATGGCAGGCATAAGGGTGAGTTAAAACAAAAAACAAAACAAAACACACCACACCACACAACTATCCCCAGTGCCACATCAGTAAAGAAAGATCTTGATAGGCATATTCACCTTGTAACAAATTGCTGTTTCGTCAAAAATCATTAAAATCTCTCTTGACTTTGTTTGCCAAGCTACAATCAATCATTAATGGAAGCATCGTCGTTGCAATTCAGCACCACGTAGCTGCAGACTTACTGTTTTCTCCCTCTTCTTCACACTCCCTTCATTCTCTGAGTCCCTTTCTACAATCATAAAACACCTACAGGATTTTGAAAGATGCAGTGGATTACTATGGGCCTAAATACAGAGAAGTCAACTTGAACCAGGGAGTAGAGAGTACTTCCGCTCCATAATAAATGAAAAAGGAGATTATTTATCCTAAAAAATGTGCCAATGTTCTGCCTGTGTTGCTTTATGGAATCTGAAGCAAAATTCTGCTAAAAGTTTTGACTGGAGGGAAACCAGAGAAAGGAGACAAAAGTATTATGCAAACTTGATAATGTGAACTTGCTTAACAAATCAAAATTGATTTACTCTCAAAAAGTCAGTCATGTAAGCATCTGAGATTCTTTACATCCCATCCAACAAGCAAAATTGGAGAAGGGGTCAATTTTAACCGTTAACGTTCTGCAGCAGCAAGCTCTTCATAGCTTAAACTGAAAGAGGATGGGACAGGCAGTCAAACACAATGAGAGAATAAAGTAAATTCCAAGTCTCAGCTACGTAGAATCTGGCAATTCATGTGACTGGAAATCCAAGGTCCTCTCATGTGGTCTCCACTTCAAGCAGCTCCATTAAAACTCAAACCCAGTGAAAGCTCAAGATGTATTTATAACAGAGGTGGCTCATTAGCGGGCTTTGAAGCCTCTGTTCAGGTATCATACACACAGACTTCTAAAGCATTGTGGCCTGCACTCCAAGATTTTTCAAAGGTTTGCAATACCTAAGACTTTCAGATTATCAGAAAGATAATTTAAGAGTTAGACAATTAACTATTTCCAGTTAGAATTGAAACCAAGTTCCAGTTCAAAAATCCATAATTTAGCATAAAGTTCCAATGCTGCTTAATGCTACTCACTGGCGACACTATTGTAAGAAACTCCAGAATACAATATTAGATTAGAAATTTGGTAAATTTACTTCTGTGGCACTCCACTTTAATCCTTCTCACATTCAGCACATTTATGGCAATGTAGATTATGCCAAACATTTTGAAATTTGAGAAATTATTATCTGGATGCAAAAGGTAAAGTATTGCTCTTTTCAGCTTCAATAGTTTCAAACCTATCACCACACTCAAGCACTAGAATAGTTTCCAAAATGTTAGCTCTTCAACTACTAAATGTTGAAGACTATTAAATAATTTGACAGCTATTGATATTGTATAACATTGTGAATATTTAAATAGTATTTCAATGTTAAGTATTGTCTTTTTTCAATAAAATATTCTACCTCTTACAATTAGTATTTCCTCATTGTATGCAGTAGCCAGTTTGGTCCCAGGATATTAGACACTCAAAGCGGGTGAGAGAATGTATTTTCTTTGACCAGCTTCTGTTAGAGAGAGAGAGATATGCTTTCAAGCTTACACAAAATTCTTGCTCAGATCTGAAGAAGCAATTTCCCATTATGAACAAATATTTCTTTGATTATTAAATTTTGAAAAATGCTTCGTTTATTCACCAACAATAGGATTTCCTTCATTCACAGATTTCTTTCTTCTTCAGTCTTGTTAGACTACGAGAGAGAAACTAATTGCAACAATGCAACTATAAACACTAGCACTTTTGATTTACACTAGCACTACAATGGTGAAGAATAACTTGCTGAAGCAGTTGTGAGCCTGGTACAGCACAATTTATAACAGTACTATAACTTTTAGCTGACATTGCCCAGGTCCAGCCCAGGGTGAGGAAAGGTTGGAGTGGCAGGGCCGCACGGCACAGTTGGCAGCTGCTCCCAAGAGGGCAGCCTAGACCAGTAGGAGTTGTGCTGCCAACCAGCAACCACTCCCTGGGGCCGGGGCCCTTGCTGCCCCGATGGTCATTCATGAGTATAACTGTCCCTGCTATCTGCTTGACGTGAAACAATCAGATTCCCGGCACATGCTATAGTCCTGGCACAACCCTGACCTTGCTTTAAGTTGTGGTAAGAGGAAGCTGAACACCCAATTTGGTGATCCTAA
The DNA here is from genome assembly GCA_019425775.1 of Rafetus swinhoei. NCBI lineage: Eukaryota > Metazoa > Chordata > Testudines > Trionychidae > Rafetus > Rafetus swinhoei. The sequence goes on from CM033427.1 coordinate 68,016,634, forward strand.
CTCTTACCATTTAGGTAAAGTTCTTGAACAAACAGACTCAGAGACACAGATTCACAACCTCTCTAAAATAGATATACAATAGATTTTTGTAGTACAAAAAACCTGCATTCTGAAATTCACACTTTGGCTAGCCCTAAATTATACAAAATGAAGGCTAGGAGAAGAAAGTAGTACAAACAGTAATGAATGCAGAGTGGCCTAGAAGCAAGCCTTTTGCTCCCTGAAGACAACATTGGCATCACAAAGGGAGCAGGAAAGGGTGATAGTGGAGCTATGACTATACCTCCCTGCGTACTAGTAAGAATCATTTATAGAAGAGTGACAATTGCCACCACAGTCCATGTTCCCTGGAAACTGCAATAGGAGGTCTGGATCAGACAGTGCTAGGCTGTCAAAATATTTTTCTATCCATCAGTGATCACACTATAGAATAACCATAGTAGATAAGTCTGTAGAGGGATTTGAAGAATGAAGCAACATGCACTGATTAACAAAAGATAATTTTAGCAGCTGTATTTTTGGGCATACTGAGCACAACTAACATGGGTAGAAAAAAGGCCAAAGTAGAGGTAACAGTAATTAAGGCAGGGTTTGACTGGGATTTGATCTGGACAGCATAGCGAAGACTATGTTGACCAAGTGGCAAAACATGGTGACAACCTGAAAGTATGGTCAGAAATAAAGTGAAGCATGAAATAGGAACCCAAGGTTGCAAACCTGGGTGACAGATGGTGCTGTTGTTCATAACAATGAATAAAGGAAGTGAAGAGGTTTCACCTTGATTTAGGAGTAACTACTTCCAACACTGACACAATAGTTCAGTCTCCATTTCCATTCAATCCATGAACTTTATTGTGCATATGACAACATTACTTGCGCCCAACTCTGCAGTAGTAATTGTGCTAAAATCATCATCTCACAACAAATCCAAAAGGTCATGACTGCACATGGTGTTTAGCTATTGCAGTTATAGGTGCACTTTACGGGCATGGATGGGGGGAGAGAGAGAGAGAGAGAGAGAGAGAAGTTTCATCCACTAGCAATTGATAGGCTAAGCAATTGAGGCTGCTCTGTTACAGTCCCAAGCTCTCCCCTACATATGGTGATGATCAGTATCTCCTCTGAGGAAAGACAAAGCACTGAAGCTCTACTTGAGAAAGCAGAGACAAGGAAAAAAATATAATCATTTACCAAGCTTCACAAAGCTAAAAGGATGTTTACTGATATTTGTTGGAATTGTGTAAGTAGGAAGATGTGTTTGACATTTTTTCATAATTTTGTCTGTGCTTCGTTCAAATAAAAAGCACAATTTATATCACCTTTGATAAATGCAAATTGCTACCATTTTAAAGAAATGATACTAATACTTATAAGGACTTGCTTCACAGCAACCTATCTGATCTCTTTTCAACAGACAGCACTATAGCTCATTCCAAGTAACATTAACTGTTTTGATTCATTGTTCACTTTTAAGTGAATGGCTGAGAAATTTTAGCAATACAAAACGGGTCAAGATTATGGCTGTGTAAATGGAGAATCACAAATTAAGAGTTTGTCAGTGGTGTCTTCAACTAGAAAACATTGTTACACTAAAATGAAATATTTGATTAGTTCTTTAATTTAGTTGCAATATAAGAAACTAACATCAAGTTTTTCCAAGCTTGGGAGTATATAGACAGATACTAAAATAAAAATATACTGATTTTGAGAAGCATTGTTCTCCCATCGCTGTACAGTTTCTTTGCTTTTTAGAATCAATGCAGAAGGTCTGACTGATGAGCTACTCTGAATTGCCAGGTCATTTTTATCTAGGTGCCTCACGTTGGGATCCCGAGTTATAAAAGTTTGCCCTTACGTTTTATAGGTAGGTAAATGTTTCAACAGACTAGATGCAGGCCAGGATGGAAAGAATTCACAAATTCTAGTCCCAGTTCTGCTACTGACTGATTTTGCTGCTTCTGGAACTTCTCACCCTCTCTTTCATTTATCCTCATCCATAAAATGGAGATAAAACTTAGGTCACAGGATTTTACTGAGAAGGTTATTGTTTGTACAATATTTTAAAGATGTCAAGCACTTCAGAAATGCTAAAACGTTCTCTTTCTTCTCACCCAACCACATGTACCTGCAGAATCCCCTTGTTAAAAATAACTCTAATAGTACAGTATTCTCATTTATAAACTTTAATGACTTTTGATTACCACTGATCTGGGCTATAAGTAAATGCGTATATCCAAGTAACCAAAGGGGCTCCATATCCAGCTATCAAACCCATTCAGGGCCAGTACTACATACACATGTGGTTGCCTCATCTAAAAAATGGTATCTTGGCAATGGGAAAAAAAACAGAAAAGGCTACTACATTTTTAGGGGTTTGGAACGGGTGCCAGAGGAAGAGAGATTAAAAAGAGTAGGACTTTTCAGCTTAGAAAAGAGGAGACTAAGAGAGGATATGATAAAGGTCTGTAAAATCATAACAAGTATAGAGAAAGTGAATAAGGAAAAAATACTCACTTGTTCCCATAACATAATAGGTAGGTTTAAAAACAAAAGGAAGAATTTCTTCATGCAGTGCGCACAGTCAACCTGGGCAACTCCTTGCCAGAGGATGTTATGAAGACCAGGACTTCATCAGGGTTCAAAAAGAATTAGATAAACTCATGAAGGATAGGTCTATCAATACTTTTTAGCCAGTATGGGTAGGAATAGTGTCCCTAGCCTCTGGAAGAGATCACGTGATGGTTACCTGTTCTGTTCATTCCCTTGAGGGCATTGGCCACTGTCAGAAGACAAAATACGGGGCAAGATGGACCTTTGGTATGACCCACTATGGTCGTTATTTTCTATTCTTTGATTATTTTTAAATTAAATATCAAGTACATATACTACAGATTCATGCAAGATTTATGACATCCATTGCATAGTACATAAACTTGTTATTCTGTTCATACAGTTTGGAGTTTTTTTCTAATAATTTATTTCTGGTCATTTTAGTAAAAAAATGAATCATAATAAAACCTTACAAAAATGGTGATTGTGGCTCTTAAGGAGAAACACCTGGCCCTTTACAAATATCCTTAGGTAAAATACTTAATTTCCATAAAATAATTTTTCCAACTATAACAATGCCCTGGTTTGGAGCAGACTTGCTTAATGCAACATTTCTATTAGTTTAGTTTTGCTACCTTTTCTCCTTGATCCATAAAAACCAACAGTTCAAATTACTAACAATTTTAGGATTTTATTTTTAAATAATTAATCATTACATTTTAGCTTTGTGTTATAATAAATATCCTATTGATCTTTTAACAAAAACAATACTTATGTTCCATAAATACACAGATAAACCTCTTCCACCTTACTCACTTGATTAGTCCAGTTACACGCATTTAAATTACCATGTGTGACTCTTAGATTACTCACATCAGAGCAGAATTTAGCTCTCACTCAGCTTTAAATTTTTGGTTTTTCTATTTGAACTCCACTAATTATTCTATGATTTATAAATTAAGATTTAAACAATGTAAAAACTAGAATCCATTATTGTACACTGTAAATTCAATGTTTATGTAGTGCCAGACATTAAAATGCAGGCACACAATCCTATCAACACTCATTAAGAAAAGCTTAAATCTAGGCAATTGTAAGCAAAATACATTCATATGTTGTTCATGGAAGAATGTTCAGGATCATGCCACATTTACACAGCTTTTACCAGTGTTTTGTATCCATCACTTTTTATTTGTCTAAACCATAAAGCCAGTTCTACTGAACGTAATTTTCTCTTATATTAATACATCAAGCTTTTCATGTGTATGTGAAATATTTACAGCCACGAAAACTGTAGCAAGTTGAAACATGAAAAAAAATACACATTATATTAACCTATTTATATTTGTTTTACTAATAAATATCAAATGTTCACATAAATTTATTTTAAAAAATGCATCATTAGGTAGATCAATGTCTTGTTCAATTAATCTACCATTTATTACCTAAAGAAAGCATTGAGAACATATTTAATGTACTAAAAATAATGGGTACACAATGCATAAACCAATATATATTGCAGTTTAAATTGTTTAGCCCCTAAAAATACTTTATGTAACATAGTATAAACCACAAAGTCACATAAACCATTACAAATATTTCTAAGGTAAAGGCAGTGTTCACAGTGTACAGAGTAGTACAATTATGTAACTGAAGTTTCTGGGTGTTTTTTGTTTTTGTTTTTAAATCATGGCCCTTAAAGTAGCCTTTTTAAAATTGCACAACACTAACCTTGTAATTATAATGTGTACACTTTTGCACAGTATAACCAAGTAGCTACCATATAAAATTAGACTCAGAATTCTGGCAATGACACATGGAGCCTTTCACTTTTCTATCAATGGCCCAGATCTGCTGTAACTGAAGTTATTACCATTGACAGATGTTTGGTGGCTAATGTAAAACTGAGCTGGTGGTTTCAGTCCATTTCTTGGTGCTAAGAACTATCACAAATGGGTACTCTTGTTGGTAGCCTCAGTAACGATTGAACAAGCATGGAGACTGAAGTACTCTTACCCATCCTAGAGGAGTCCTCTAGGTCAGGGTTTGCAGCACATAGGTGGGGCAGTGTGGAGAAGCTTGCACTGCTGCTGCTCACGTTGTACCTGTTTAGTGGACAAAAAGAGGACTTCAGTTTCCAATGCTGTCAATCTGGTATGTTTCAAAAGAACCATATTTAATTTGAATATATAAATAATTTGAAATGAATATATAAATCACTTTAGTTAATTAGTGTTTGTTTGCTTGTTAAATGTATCACTTCTGAAGAGTCATATTGGGGTAAACACTAAGCTCATTTAAAGACGGTGGAAAAACAAACTGACTAAAAATTTGCTCCATTGTAAGCGAGATTTTCCTCATACACATACCAAAATGCCTTTAGAACAAACTATGCAACATGAAAAACATATTAACATTTGATGAGGTGGCACCTGAGATACAACAGTGCTAATTATTAAGGAGCTATTGACTCGCCTGACAGCAAGGAATTAAACAGGATTTGTTTAAACACGTCATTCAGAAGTAGAAGGTATATTAGACTTGGAAAATAACTGAACATATCTCTTCAGATGTAATTTTCAAAGTGGTTTAATTTGTATTCTATAGCACATGCAAATACAGCACTTAAAAGACACAGTATCAGTGAAAGGTACATGCACACAGAAATAAGTAAAATAAAATCAATCTCATTCAGCATTTTATTTTGAACAGTAATAATGTAGTCCTGGTAAGGATTTCCTCCAATTTCCTCATGTGCCACCTTATGCTAACAATTGACTATTGATAGCATATAGGTAATTTGATGGAGATTCCACCTTGTTTATGCTGAATTCCCAAGTATCCCACATCCTAAGAAGGTGCCATTGTGTGGTTTATGAGCAAGCATCAACTCACACCTTCCACACTCAGAATACAGACATATGACCTCAAAAGTCTAACCAAAGAATAATAGTCATTTCTATCCAAAGTTTCCCTAAGGATAAGGTATGTTTAGCCTCAGCATGTTTATTTTCTACTCCATATACTCCTTGTCCTGGATATGTTGATCATCCTATATGATTAACTAACTTTACTCTATAAAAAGACAGTTTGTAATCTACTCCCTGAACACTGCTACTTTTGTCACCTGTCCCCCATTCTTTATTAACATTTCTGGAAACAAAGCAATGACCTGTATTTAAAAAGAAATGCTTTTAACAATTTTCCAACTAAAGCATGCAAGAATTAAAATACTGTCAGCTAAGTGATTTGTTATGTGCTGAAGATCAACATTTTTAAATGTTTTTTTAAATGAAAAATAGTCATCCTGTGAGTCCTATATGAAAGTTTTAAAAGGATACTGCAACATACAACATCAATATAGTATTTAAAAAATGTCTGTGTAAGGACATTTCATTATTGTTATACCAAGGACACAAAGGCCTGTTACTGCTATCTACAAAGTCAATACTGCCACCTAAAGGCCAATACACAAAGTAAAGTTGTGTATTTAGTATTAGTGTATTTACAGAGAACTCACAGAAACTGAACATTTGCACAGCAATTCAAGTGGTTTTCACCAAATACATTTAAGTGAAAACCCAAAGATCATTAATATTTCTGTTTGAGAGATTGATAAGGAGGGTTTTTTCCTCACAAACATTTCAAAAAAATAGAAGCTTGTTAACTGGAAAGATTTTCTTGTATAATAATAAGCAAAAGTTCAGACTATAGTTAGGAAGAAAGCTTTGCGTTTGAGTATTCCCCTAACATACTAAACTATTTCACAGCATTGCACCATGAGTATCTATACAAGTCATAGATTCTACAACCAACAAAATACTGTTCAAGAAAAATATGAAATAAAAAGGCAAACTTTTCAATAGAGTGCTGTTGTTCTGGAGATAACCACCACATTATTGCCTTACATGGCTAATCCACATAGTTTTCACAAAAAAAAACATGTCACTCCACTTCTCAGCAAAGAGCTACCGCAGTGCTGTAGGGAGGTTTCATACTAAAAAACGCATTATCTTTTAGAAGTATATTTCAGTCTATTCACTAATGTATTAGTATATAAGAAATACCTGAAACTACACATGCCAAAATTGCACACACTAGTACCGTGGTGTCCAAAATGCTAGCCACTAGCCACATGTGGCTATTTGGCTGGTTGAGTGTGGCTAGGTCACTACAGCAGTACTGGTTGGATTCCCCAGTATTGACAGGAAGCAGTGAGATACTTGCCAGTTGCTTACCTGATAAAAGTTCAGTTATTTGTTCCCCAATAAAAGCAAAGCTGATTGGAAAACTGATGAGGGACTGGACCCTCTACCCTTTCAAGTATTCTCTCAGTTCTGAAAGGATTCCTAAACGTAGCCTCCTTGACTCTGCACTATAAAACAAAACACTCATCTCTTGACCCCATCAGCAACTTGCAGGAAGTGTTCTTTTGGGGGGGTTTTCTATGAACGATAAGAGATTTTAACTACTGCACGTATCTTTAATAATAAGTTCATTAAATCTCCCTTTTTCAGGGAGCCCTGGATCAATGGACCTATCCTGGCAAAGGAGGTAACTATCTCAAATTCTCCCAATCTCTTTCAGGGCTAGGACTACAAGTGTGCCCTCACTTTGCCATCTTCTCATCAAGGAACAAAGTAGTATCACTGACAGAAAAGATTCCTTACTCTAAGCAATCACCACACTCTGCAGCGCATGCCGGCCAAAGGCTTCATCAGCTAAAAATAGAGAAAAGCTACTTGTAAAACTTGTTAAGACATGAAAGGATGACAAAATTACAGCTTTATAAATTCCATTGTAATGGGCTCAAACTCTCTCAGTCCAGGATGCTGCCATTACTTGTACTGAGAGAGCTCTTCTGCTTATTTTGATGATTGAATCATTTTTCTCCATATGCATCAGCAGTGCACCAGCATATCCACCATGAGACAAACAATTTAAATGCTTTTGCACCTCTTTTCTTTATACTCTCAATTTTTAATATAAATCCTTAAGGCTTCCTTATCAGCTCTTTATACATCTAAAAAGCAGAGCCGGGAATCAGCTGATTCTTGGCTCACACCTAGTCCCCGCTACCTCCTGCGTCCCCTGTCCCCCGTGGAGACGGTGCTCAGGGAACCGTCTCCTGTTCTCCCCCACAGCAAGGATGGGGGAGAAGCAACTAGCTGACTAGTCCTTCAACTATCCGATAAGCTTTTGCCTATTGGATAGTCAATGAGTAGCTTACATCCCTAACCCAGAATCAAATTTTTGAAAGCAGCATGGAATGCTTAATTAAGGATTAATTGAGAAGACTCCATTCTACCAAATTGCTCAGCCAATCAGCCTTCATATCCCTAGTACTCTTTATGTGTAGAGCCCTGCAAATTCGTGGATATTTGCTTTATATCCACAGGTAGCTGCATCCTTGGATATAGATGTAGCTGTATAAGATAGATCTGAAACTTATTTTTGCAGATGCAGATACAAATTTTTTATATAGAACTTGCCTATTTGTGGATATCCATATCTGCAGATGTGGATACAGATATCCACAGCTCATTTTTGCAGATCTGGTTGGAGATACAAATTTTGTATCCACACAGGGCTCTATTTATGTTGGGGGAAAGTCAACATGATTTCTGTAAATGGAAATCATGCCTTACTATTCTACTAGAGTTCTTTTTTTTTTTTTGGGGAGGGGGGAGGGGGGGGCCAAGGGGATGCAGTAGATATAGTGTACTTAAATTTCCAGAAAGCCTTTGATAAGGTCCTTCACCAAAAGCTCTTAAGCAAGTTATCATGGGATAAGAGGGAAGGTCCTCTCATGGATTGGTTAAAAGACAGGAAACAAAGGGTAGTAATAAATGGTAAGTTTTCCAAATGGAGAGAGGTAACTAGTGGGGTCCCTCAAGCATCCATACTGGGACCAATCCTATTCAACCTATTTATCAATGATCTGGAGAAAGGGGCAAAGAGTAAGGTGACAAAATTTGCAGATAACATTAAACTGCTCAAATTAGCTAAAACCAAAGCAGACCATGAAGAGCTTCAAAAAGATCTCACCAAACTAAGTGATTGGGCAACAAAATGGCAAATGAATTTTAATGTTGATAAATGCAAAGTAATGCACATTGGAAAAAACAATCCCAACTATATGTACAAAATGATGGGGACTAAAGGAGCTATTACAACTCAAGAGAGATCTTGGAGTTGTCGTGGATAGTTCTCTGAAGACTTCCACTCAATATGCAGCAGGAGACCAAAAACAAACAAAAAAACAAAAAAACAAAAAACCCCACAATGTTAGGAATGAGTAAAAAAAGAGAGCATATCTAGTTGCCCCTTTATAAATCTCTGGTACACTCGCATCCTGAATACTGCGTACAGACGTGGTCACCTCATCTCAAAAAAGATTTACTGGCATTGAAAAAGGTTCAGAAAAGGGCAACAAAATGATTAGGGGTTTGCAATGGGTCCCATATGAAGAGAGATTAAGACAACTTCAACTTTTCATCTTAGAAAAGAGAAGACTAAGGGGGGATATGATAGAGGTCTATAAAATCACGACTGGTGTGGAGAAAGTGAATACGGTTAAGTTATTTACTTGTTCCCATTACACAAGAACTAGGGGGTCACCAAATGAAATTAATAGGTAGCAGGTTTAAAACAAACGAAAGGAAATTTTTCTTCACAAAGCTCACGGTTGGCGTATGGAACTCCTTGCTTCAGCAGTGTTGCTAAACATGCTCAGTAAAAGACAAGCACCAAATGAGAAGGGGGGAAAACCAACCCCATCTGCCTTCCCATCCCCAGCTCACACATTGACTCTACCCAGGGGCTACCCAGTACTGGAAAAAAAAAACTCCACTTTTTTTGACAGACAACTCAGCAGTAAGTTGAGAGGAGCACTGTACCCAATTCCTATATAAAAAGGAAAGGAAATGAAATAAATATTAGGCCCACTCAGATCTACCACTAACATATTCTGACATCTTGCGTTAAGTCACTTAAGGGACACTGGTTAGTCTTAAAATTGAAATGTATATTCTTACTTGTTACTAACTCTGTGAACTCCTAGACTCTATCTCAGCTCTGGAAGGGGAGTGGGGTCTAGTGGGTTACAGCAAGGAGGCAAGATAAATTTCAGCTGTATATAAGATCATCAGAATGGCCATACTGGGTCAGACCAAAAGTCCTTCTAGCCCAATATCCTGTCTTCGAACAGTGGCCAATGCTAGGTGCTTCAGAAGGAATAAACAGAAGAAGCTATCACCATGATCCATCCCCCTGTCCCCTTGTCACTGGCAAACAGAAGCTAGGGAGACCACCCCTACCTATTCTGCCTACTGGCCATTGATGGACCCATCCTCCTTGAACATATTTTGTTCTTATTGGAACCCTGTCATAGTTTGGGCTATTCCACCATATTCTGGCAAAGGGTTCTACAAGTTGATAATTGTTTTTGTTTTAAATCTGCTGCCTGAAAACATAATTGGGTCAGTTTCTTGTGTCATGTTAGCGAAGGAACAAACAACATTTTCTTATTCTATGTTTCCACACCATTCATCATGTTCTAGACCTCTAACATATCGACCCACCCTTTAGTTACTTCTTTTCCAAGGTGAAAAGTCCTGCTTTTGTTAATCTCTTCTCGTATGGAAACTGTTCCTTACCCCAATCATTTCTGTTGCCCTTTCTCTGTGTTTTCAAAATACAATGTATCTTTTTTCAGGTAGATTGACCAGATCGGCATACCATATTCAAGATGTGGGTATACGACTTCATGTAGAGGCAATATGATATTCTATCTTATTATCGATTCCTTCCCTAATGATTTCCAATATTCTGTTAGCTTTTTAGTTTTTCAACTGCCACTGCACATTGAACAGATCTTTTCAGGGAACTATCCTGAACCATTCCCAAGATCTCTTTCTTGAGAGGTAATAGCTATTTTATATATGTATATAGTTAGGATTCTATTTTTCCATGTGTATTACTTTGCACTTAACACTGAATTCCATTTGCACTTCTATTGCCCAAGTCACCCAATTTTGTGAAATCCCTTTGTAGCTCTTTACAGTCAGCTTTGGATTAGTCCCTATTCACCCCTTTTTCAAGAATGTTTGCAAGTTTAACACAGTAATCCAAATGCAGATCTCTGCAGCACAACACTCATTCCTACTTTCCCCACCCCTCCAATCTTAAGGGGAGTACCCAGCAATGTTTTCATGATCATTTAATAATTGTTCAATTACTAGAATACCCAGCCTTTTGTTATTCTTAATCACCCTGCCTTCTGTTTTTATAACCCACTCCTCAAGTCAAAGCTGCAAGCAGCTCAAACTGTGCTGCATTTAAAAACTGCCTCTGGAATCAGGGCATGGGCTTAAGCAGACCTCAAGTATGCAATCCAGGGACTTCAAACTTGCGACGCAGGCCTACTCAGCCCTCCATATATGGCACCATTACCAGAGAGTTCCGGTTTAGGGAGGTACAACCTGTAGTTATCTCCTTTTCTGATGCTTCCAATTCAGTTTCATCAGGGAACCTGACAACCTGTACAAGTGCCTACATTAGGCACCTGCTAAGTTGCAACAAAAATTAATATTACAATCTAACCTAAGCACCTGTTCCCTGGGCTGCTACGGGGAATGTGAAGGGAGGAAAATTAACTCACACTGCCCAGTGCAATCTCACAAGACCAGAGTTACTCCAACTGGGGGTCCCAAACCAAGAAGAAATCAACAAAGCTATTGTGGGGGGACACCAGATCGAAAAATATCATCCAAACCTTTACATTCTTTGTTCAGATTATCATATTTCAAGTTTCCAAAGAGTGAGGGTTCTCAAACTTTTCCTTTCTGATGCCTGCTAGTACACCAGAACAACTCCATGACCCACCTGTGCCACAACTGTTTTTTTTGTATATAGAGCCAGGATTACCATTAGGGGTAACAAGCAGGACAACTGCCCAGGACCCCATGCCACAGAGGGCCCCACAAACCTAAGTTGTTCAAGCTTCGGCTTTAACCTAAGTGGCGGGACTTGGGCCGGTTGGGCTTTAGCTGCCCTTGACACTAGTGAATCTAACCTTGGCCCTACTTCACATACCTCCGGAAGCCTGCTCCAAGGCACATATAGAGCCTCTAACCCCTATTTGAGAACTGCTGAAATAGAGGACACTGCTGGGGAGAGTACAGGAGCAGGTCTCCAATGTAGCGTGGAAGCCTCTATCTTCTCCCAGACCTTGCCTACAACTTTATACTTTCCAAACCTTTTTACTGTTTTATGCTGTTTCAGCAGTAATGCATGGGGCCTGCAGAAATCTTATTCCTGTAAGAAGTTAGTTTTGGAAATTTTCACACACACACTAATAAGCTGTATCTTATAGCTTACTCTATTATATCTTTCTTAGCCAGTCTTGTTAATAAGATTGGGTCAAAACCACAAAGGGAGCAAGAGTGTTCAAGTAAAAATATTTATATTAGACATACTGTTATTTTGTATGACAAGAGAAGAGAGATCCAAAAATATAGGAGAGGTGTCCTGTTGGTCCAGAAGAGGAGAGCAGCAAACATCTGGTCAGTTTTAGACTTTTCAATATCTTACCCATTTTGGGGGTTGAGATGTACTTATCTCTAATCAACTGTGTGCACCCGCAAATTTTAAGGTGAGGAAATCCAGTTTTGGTTTGGCTACTGACGACGTACAAATGCCAGTAAAAATGCTGTGAATGCTCTGCCCGGGGTTGATCTTGGCCTATCTTTAGTTGCCATTCATACGGTCCTTTACATTTATTTATTTATTTATATTTTTAAAAAAACCACACACACACACACACACACATACCTTCAGTCTTCACGTTACATTTATACTGATGTTGCAAGGAGAGGCAATTGCCACCATTGACGAGGTCATCATTTTAAGCCTTTTACGGTGTATAATCGTAACATTCTTTACATTAAAAGTGTTCAGTTTTTCTTTTCAAGAATGTAAGTGTTGAGGTTGTCACAAATCCCAAAATCTGTCTTCTAACATACAGCTGTCCAGCCCTTAATTTATGTGGCAAGAGGGAGGACAAACCTAGTAACATTCTGGTCAGACTGGTGAGCCTTCCAATACCAAATCCCCAATAAAAACTTCAGTCAACACCAGCACAATTGCATCTATATGGTGGCACTACCACACTGTTGCTTTACACTTTCAGAGGCCTCAGTGTTAGAGAGATAATCATAACATTCTTCATTTAGTGCTCCTATAAGTATACAGAGTAATTTGCTATCACTTGGAGTGAAGTAAAGGAATATTAACCAATTTACCTCCTACCACCTTCAACTGCATTGTTTCATATATTTGAAGTATTTAATATTTAGCCTTGCGAAAGTTAGCTCCAGCCAAATAGTTAAAAAAACAAAACAAAAAACTATAACCTCACACCAATCCGCTTAACTCGAAAGCCTGATTTTAAAATATTTTCCCATTTATGTTCAACTACTGTGACTTAATTAGATATCAGTTTTGCTAAATCAGCAACTATCAGATCAATTATTAAAAAAACTAGAACAAGCTTGCCAAGTATTGTTAATGTTTGTTTTTTTTTACTAGGTTGTCAGCCTGAGCAATGATGCAATGGAGAAAAAAAAAAAAAAAAAAACAAACCACACTGCTTTGCCTGTATTTTCACTCTCCTGTTTAAAGAAAAATATAAAAGCAAGCATGACATTCTAGTGGGATACAAATAAAATAATTCAGGTGTAAGAAGATGTACACAAATTAACCAGGTGACAGTGTAACTTCTCCCTCCTTTGTTTGTTTTAACTTTCACTTAATAGCACAGAACTTCTGAATTATGAACATCTTGGGAACGGAGGTCATTTGTACCTTTGAAATGCTCACATCTCTGAACAAAAATGTGATCATTGTTATTAAAAAAAAATTTACAACTATGAAACTTTACTATGCAGAAGAAAAAAAATCTTAATTTAAATGAAGCAAGCACAGGAACAGTTTCTTCACACCTTGTCAAATTTTCTTGAAAACTTCCTTTTCTAGTAATTTATGTTGAACACAGTACTGTACTTGTTTTGTTTTTGGTTGTTGGGCTCTGCGGCTGACCCGTCAGTTCATAACTCTGTGTAGGGTTGCCAGATACCTTCACCTGTCACGGGGAAAAATTGGTTGAGCTATTTCTGTCCAATATTTTCTGTTTGTTTGTTTGTTTTTACCCGACAGACACTGCAATTACCGGACTGTCTAGGCAAAAACCAGACACCTGGTAACCCTAACTCTGTCATTCTACTGTGTGGCCATTTCCCACCAATTCAATCCACTGAGAGGAATGGGCCAGTTCACCGCTTTCAGCTGTTATAGCAGACTGCCTATAGATTCGGCTTAGCTTCACTGGTCCACTACAACTAACTGTGAATTACTAAGGTGATGCTAAGTGACTATAAGATTCTGATTGGAGGTGACCTGTAAAGAATTCCTAACATACAAGAATTAGCTGCTAGCATGAAACTGGTGGAGGCAGAACAGCAGCTCCTGAGTGAGCTGCACCCTGGAGATCTGAGACACACCCCAAGGGAAGAATCTAGATTGCTGTATGCCCTTAACTCACCAGTCTTATGTGCACTATCCCCTGCTTTGGCATGTGATCTGACACACTACCCACTAACCTGAGCCTCTAGCATGCAAGTCCATCCTCCCACAAACAAATACTTCAGTGCTATGCCTAGCCATTCTTGAACTAAAGATAGGGCAACACCAGAATATCCCCAGAAATGTGCCCTTACACTGTTCAAGACCCTCTCAAATTAGTGTGCCATTCTAGCAAAGTACAAACATATGTCCAAAACTTCAATCAAAAACACACTTGCTTAGAGAAAACATTAAAGTAAGTTGATTAAATTACAAATAAATAGATTTAAAGTGATTCCAAGTGGCATAGGCATAGAAGATGGTAATTGGTTAAAAAAACCCAAACTCTTGAGCAAAGAAAAGCCCTCTGACTAAGCACTAGAATAGTACCTCTGCATTTTTCAACTGTTACTTTAGCCAAAGAAAAGACTCTAATTTCTGGATTTTAAAATGATAACTTTGATTCTAGAGTACAATTAAAAAAAAAAAAAAAAAAAAAAGGAGTAGATCCCACAGAAGCAGAATCACAAATTAAACAGGGACCTAATTCTACTGTTTATATGTCTGTGGGCTCATCTCAGACTAATAGTTATATCTTAGCTTCAGAGGGATAGCCATGTTAGTCTATAAGGGTTTTTCTACAGAGCAGGGCTTAACTTGCAATAAGCTATGCAAATTGGGCTATGCAGATTGCATAGCTTATTTCAAAAAAGCTTATTTCGAAATTGGGAGTGTCTACACAGCACTTACTTCAAAATAGAGCACTCTTCCTCCAACTTCCCTTACTCCTCGTACAATGAGTATTACAGGAGTCGGAGTACAAAGTCCTCCAGCTTGACAGTATTTCGACATTATTTCAAAATAACTTAAGTCCACATCTACAAAGCAGGCAGTTATTTCAAAATAACGCTAGTTATTTCAAAATAATGTTGTTGTGTAGGCGTACCATCTGTTGTTCTGTAGGCGTGACACCCCCCAAGAGAATAATCTAGATTGTTGTATGCCCTTAACTCACCAGTCAGATGGTATCATGAGCTTTCATGGCCACAACCAACTTCTTCAAATGTGGGTTATGCCCATGAAAGCTCATGATACCATCTACAATTTTGTTAGTTAGTCTGTAAGGTGCTGCAAGACTATTGGTTGTTTTTGAAGTTTATTCAGTTACATCTTAAACAATCTCAGCCACTAGCAAGCACTCTATACTACACTACTACACTGTTTAATACTAGAACAAACAGAGAACGAAATGTACATATTTTCAACACTTCAGAGAAAGGAGGGAATTGGTCTGCAATTTTATAGACTTAAGCCACACAGATCATTGGCTACATCTACACTGCAGGCTTCTTGCACAAGAAGACTTTTGCGCAAGAGTTTTTGCACAAAAACTTCCTGCGCAAGAGCACATCCACACCTCAAAGCGCATCACAAAAGTGATGTGCTTTTTCGCAAGAGAGCGTACACACTGCATAGACACTCTTGCACAAGAAAGCTCTGATGTCCATTCTGTGAATGGCCATCAGACCACCTGTGTTTTTTCCCCCCATACAATCTAGATTATTCTCTAGAGCATCCACACTTCCTTTTGTGCTACAGCTATTGCACAAAAAGGCGAGCTATGCCTTATAGAAGGAGGTTTACCTACACTGGCAAAAGCCCTCCGTTCTGTCGTTTTACTGCTGATTTACTTGCACAAAAGCGCATTTGAGGTATGGACGCGCTGCAAGTTTTTGCACAAAAGTGGCCATTTTTGCACAAAAACCTTGTAGTGTAGACATAGCCATTAAGAACACACCTTTTCTGTACAATATTGTTAGCCCATGAAGTAGAAAGTGGAAGCAGAAAAAGGATATATGCATACAAATCGTATGTCAGACATTTTTAATTATTTTGCTCAAAGAAGGTCAATGGATAAATAAATCTGTGTCATGTACCTCATAATTAAATAAAATCTGACATTGTTAGGACAATCTGCACTGTGACCATAATTTCAAAGGAGCAATAAAATAAACACAACCAGCAATGTATGGTGTTTTATAAAGGGAAGCTGTTTTATGAATAGGAGGAGAGCTGGCCAGCACTCAGTAACCAAATGGTTCAACTTAGGTAGCTACAAGGGTGTTGGCAGGGGGCCACAAGAACCAATGCAATACAGTGCTGAAGTCTGAATTGCACATAGATACCTTGCCTGTCCTACATGTAGAAATTCTAAGTTTAGGGCTGGAGGGAGCAGATACAGTAATTCAAATTACCGTGCCTATACAAAAAAATATTTGACATGGGACCGAACTGGACCTTTAAGTATAGATCAGCACGAATCCTAAGCAGAGGGAAAACGCATATTTAGTTGCCATCAGGTTATATTTCTTTATTTTGCTGTTTGGTAAAACTTCCCTGTATAAAATACATGTGCTCTCCCTCCTCTCCCCCCACCATTCACTATTTAAGTTGTACCCAGATGTATCATTTTTTTCCCTGTGTTTTAATTTGTTCTTTTCTTAGTTGCTCTTTAACACCTAGCAACCAAGCATGCTTGATCAAGTATATCTTCTTGGTTTTGTTAAAAAAAAAAAAAAAAAAACCACCTTAAGATGATGATTTGATTCTTGTGTACTGAAAATAAACAAGGGGTCTGTGTCTGAATGCCTAAGACTGGGAGGAGATTAGCTATCAGAGACTGCAGTTTGTTCCCAAGCTCTCTTGTGCTAAAAAAGAGCTTGGGGATACCGCTCTGGAAGAAGTTCAAGTGCTTCCTTCCTGGGTTCAAGAAGAAAGGGGTCTCTTCTGTTTCACTTGGTGGGGGCAGCTAGCTCCCCCAGGGCCAGGTAATCTGTGGCCTTGGGGAGCTATTAAGCAGAAGCCTGTAAGTAAGGTATTTTTAAGGTCTCTTGCTGGCCTACTCCTTCTGCACTCAGTATGCCAGAGTGGAGAACAGCCCTGACAGGAAATCTGAAAATTACAACTTGCTAAATTAGAGTCAAGTATAAATCATATCTGACACTGTCACACTGTTTTCAGACAACTCCTTGGCATCAACTGATTCTGAAATAGGGATGACATAGAGCAGTCGACTATATGATTAACAGATAAGCCTAGGCTTATCAGTTAATCTTGTCGACTACTCACATTCCCCTCCCCCCCAGCTGCCTCTGTATCAGAGGCAGCAAGAGTTGGGGGAAAAGTAGGTACTGGGGGGGCTGCCTGCCCCCCCCACACACACACACCCCAAGCGCTATGGGGGGGAGGGGGAGCCTGAGCTCCCCTGCAGACAGAGGACGCCTCACGGACAAGGGCTGCTGCCAGCCCAGGCCACCATAAACAGAGGGTTCTGCTTGGCAGCTTCCCTGTCTCCCCCTTGCAACAGCCTCTGTCCGCTGGGAGTTCAAATCCCTGCCGACAGGGGCTTCCTGCCACCCAACACTGCTACCTCTGTATCAGAGGCAGCAGTGTGGGGTGGCAGGCAGCTAAGTCTGCATGGAGAGTTGGATTTTGAACCGTCTCCCCTTGCAGACCGGCTCCCACCTGCCACTTCGTGCTGCTGCCTCTGATAGAGAGGCAGCAGCACGGGGTGGCAGAGGGCTTCCTGAGAGTGGGACTGAAGCACACTGGCTACCGGCGCCACCCCAGGGGACTACTGAATAGTCACGTAAACACAAAGAATTCAATACATGATGTCTAACATCCCTATTCTGAAGCTTTCCCCTTCAGATTTCTAACCTGTAAATTGTTACCATACAACTGTGACACAGTTTAAAATTCACAGTCTACTGTCCTGAACTGTAGCAGATAAGGTTTTTGCAATGTGGGCTGGAACATGTAGGGCTAAAGGTGTTTTGGTCATTTAGCAGCTATCAGTAAGCCTTGTCACTGAATATTTTCATATTTCCGTTAAGTGAATACTCTGTTAGCTAGTTCTCAGATTCACAATTCATTTCTAGTTTCAAGATTCTAGGAAAAAAACCAAAAAACAAAAAAAAAAACAATATTTTGTGGAAAATCATTTCCTCCTGTGATAATTGAAGCTTAGTTTTTTTAATTCATTGCAAAATATCCATTCAAACCAAAAACTTTCTGCAACAAAAAGGGTCTGTTTCGACAAATTTCTCAACTCTAAAAAATGATAAAAAAAGGTTTTGAAATTGTAAATTGCCCAAAATGAAAGCTTTTGAGTTTCTAGTTCAAAACAGTATTTCTTTTGGAAATTTTAAATTCTAGTGAACAAAGCTCTACGTAGTTGAGATTGAAATTATTTCTTTTGATAGTTCACCTTTTCATCCAGTTTTCTGCCCAGTTTTAGTGGCTAGATGCAGAAAACAAGATAGAAAGGTCACTTGATCCCACCCCACCTCCCTACCTTCAGCAGATGCCAGCTACAGCCCTGAGGAAGCTGGTGATGGTTGCCCAGCCAGCTGCTCCTGGGGCAGGTGGCTTGTTCTGGGGCTGCGCTAAGGAGCACAGGGCCACTCAGACTCACCCCACCTCCCTACTTTCACAGCTGATGGCTGCCTGGCCAGCTGTTCCAGTAAAGATCAAGACAAAAGTCCGTATTAGAATTTAGACAAGTATACTATTTACAGAACATGTTAAAAAAAGTTTTACTTTCTGTATTTTCTTAACAGGAATTTTTTCAACAACAACTCAACTCATTTCTGCAACTATAATCTTCTATTAGAGACACTGCAGTACTTCCTGATGCACATAGTTAAGATTCCACAAGTCAACGACCATGAGGAATGTGAAAATACAATGAATAAAGACAGATCCCATAATTAAAATAAAATAGGTAGAAGGTCAAATTACACAAAAAAGTGCATAACCACACATTTACCTTCATTATGTGCATAATAATTAAATTCTCTAGCAGCCTCATACACACAAAATAACCTGGTATGCACAATTGCAGATATTAGTTACGAGAAGACTTGCAGAGCCAGAAGGGAAGGGGGACCGGTCCAGAACCAGGAGAGCAAGACGGAGAGAAGGTATGCAGGCCAGCTGGCTGCGGCAACACTGGCAGCCCAGCAGTGGCTGGGGGTGTGTGTGTGGCTCTTGCAGCAGGGCCTAGGGCTGCACTGCCCAGCCTCAATGGTGCTCTGGGGGGGGGAAAAGGACGCCACAGCAGTGGGGCTGGTATGGCTTTCCCTTCCTCCCCCCAGTCTGATGCTGAGGCCCAGAGAACAGAGATTTGGGGCAGCTGGGCCACTAATCTGAGCTGGTGGCAAGCAAGATGGCAAGCCCTGTCCCCAGCTGGCCACTCCATTGGCGGTGGGGCTGTCCCCAGTGGTCACTCTGCAGTATAGCTACCCCCTGTGGTGAGTGTGAGTATAGCAACCTCCCACTCAGCCCCCTCCCTTTCCATGTTATGGAAAACAACTGAGTTCTTTGCATAACCCATTCTCCTAGCACAACCAAAATCTGATCACTCCAATTTGGTGGTCCTAGCTCTTAACACTTAGGAGAGTTCTTGAACAAAACAGACTCACTTGCACTGAAAATGCCACTTTTTACCATGAAATATTCGTCTTCTAGGTTGTTCTGGGCTACATTGACAATCCTATTAATTTTTGCTATATCCCATAATTCACAGCAACAACGAAATATTCTTTCTAGTCTCTTTCACCAGAGTGTAAAACTTATTTTTAGATTAGATACCACGCACATATGAGCAGCTTGCTTTAATATCTATACAGTCATACCTAATTTAAGTTGAAGTTCAACTGGCTAGGAACAAAGTATGCAGCTCACCTAAATACATGCCACTCACCTGCTCTAACTTACTGCTTTGAGCAGTTGCTGGCTTTAATGGTAACAACTTGTCACCTCAGAAATGGCCCCCCAATATCTGCATAACAGAAGACCCCGTCTTATTCTTAGAAGTTATTTTCATTGTTGTGGTTTCCCTTTATTATCATCCTCAAGAGATTTGCTCTACTGGAGCCCAATGAGAAATGGCTGCACATTTCCAGATTAGACTAATAAATTTTTGTATTTGCAGACATTACAAAAAACTATTCAAGTTATTTATAAATGATCTACAGAAAGAAGTGAACAGTGAGGTAGCAAAATTTGCAGGTGATACCAAACTGCTCAAGATAGTTAAGACCAAAGCAGACTGAAGAGCTTCAAAAAAAGATCTCACCAAACTAAGTGATTGGAAACAAAATGGCAAATGAAATTTAATGTTGATAAATGTAAAGTAATGGACATTGGAAAAAAATAATCCCAACTATACATACAATATGATGGCAAGTAAGTTAGCTACAACTACTCATGAGAGAGATCTTGGAGTCATTGTGAAGAGTTCTCTGAAAACATCCACTCAGTGTGAAGCAGCAGTCAAAAAAGAAAATAGTATGTTAGGAATCATTAAAAAAGGGACAGAGAATAAGACAGAGAATATCTTATTGCCTCTATATAAAATCATGGTATGCCCACATCTTGAATACAGTAATTCCTCATTTAACACTATAGATATGTTTCAGAAAATGATCGTGTTAAGTGAAAACCTGTTATGCGGGGTCAATTTTCCCATTGAAAATAATGGAAAAGGTGGGGGTTGCGTTTCAAGTGGTGGTGTCTGTTGGGACCGGGACATAAGGTTGGGGGAGAAAGGGGACTGGGTTACAGCAGGGAGGGGAGGTGTTTGGCTCTGAGGAAGGGGATTGGGTTGAGAGTATGCCCCTGTGACGGGTCTGCCAGGACCCGCACTGCGTTCGTCGGGGGAAGGGGGAACGGCATGGTGAGCGGTGAACCCTCCGCCGCTTTGCAGGGAGGCAGGGGAAGCCCTCACAGCCGCTGGCAACGGGCCGACTAGGGAAATTGTGTTATTCCCAGGACAGTCGTGTAATTCAAAAAACGTTCCCCCAAAAAAACGTGCTATTGCGAAAACGTGTTAAATGAGGAATTACTGTACTGCACACAGATGCGGTCGCCTCATCTCAACACACATATATTGGCATTGGAAAAGGTTCAGAAAAAGGGCAACAAAAATTCTTCAGGGTGTGGAACAGGTCCCATATGGAGAGAGATTAAAAAGACTTGGACGTTTCACCTTAGTCCCATCTTTTCTATGTGTGTGGGGGGAGGGGGGGGGAGGGACACGACATGATAGAGGTCTATAAAATCATGACTGGAGTGGGAAAAGTGAATAAGGAAAAGTTATTTACTTATTCCCACAATATAAGAACTAGGGGTCACCAAATGAAATTAATAGGCAGCAGGTTCAAAACAAACAAAAGGAAGTTTTCCTTCACTCAGCGCACAGTCAACCTCTGGAACTCCTTTGCCAGAGGATGTGGTGAAGGCTAGGACTTTAACAGGGTTCAAAAAAGAGTTAGATAGATTCATGGAGATTAGGGCCATCAATGGCTATTAGTCAAGATGGGTAGGAATCATGTGCCTAGCCTCTGTTTCTCTAGAAATGGGTGACAGGAGAGGTATCACATGAGGATTAATCACATGAGAATTACCCTCTGGGGGGCACCTGGTATTAGCCACTGTTGGCAGACAAGATATTGAGCTAACATGGACCTTTAGTCTGACCCAGTATGGCCATCCTTATGTTCTTACATATATGGAATGTTCAGAGAAAGTGACAGTGACTTTCAGTTAAGCTAGAAATTAGTACAAGTATAATTACTGCTTAAGATTCTGCATGGACTTGACACGTTTTTATCTATCTGTATGAAGCCTGAACACATATTGTAACAAATCTGTTCCTAGACTGAAGCTGTATAAAAAATTTAAAAAAGTATGTGGGATAGACCAATTAATTGTAAAAACACACACTTACCTGGACTGGTGTTAATATGCTGTTCTTAAAGAAGATTAATCAATACATACCAAAAAAAGAATGTTAACATTGTTACCTATAGAGATCTGAAAATCTCATCAATTGGAGAGAAGATGATGTTTAGCAACTTCGAAAAAGAAGTACTTATTTAGAAACAGTATTAAGAATTAAAACCTAGAGAAAACGTTGATACTGAAGTATTTGAAACAGGATTGGACAAAGGATAGCACGAGCATTTTTAAAACTACATATATTTCAACAAGTACTTACTAATTTGTTTTCCTGCATGTATATTCTTTGCAACTTCAGACATCCTTTAGCTATAATGATCATTCCTTCATCTGAGATCTTGTAACACTGGCCAAAATGAATGTCTTTCAATTCTCTGCACTTTGAGCCCAGCTGCAAGTAAACAAATTAAGGTTAATACTTGGGGGCCGGGGGAGGGACACAGGAATATGAATGTATTTGTAGCATGTTTTTGAAGCACACACTCTTCTGGAGGATACACTAGTATTGTTCACAAACAAGTTAAAACTATTGTTTTGTTCCTATAGTATGATGAAATTGAAGAACCTGTAACAAGTTTACGACATTGTCTAGGAAAATCAGATTTCTGACACAACAAATTTGAGCTGACAAGGACAATTCTGCCCCAAGCCAATTCCAAAACAGTTGTTTCAAAAGACATTTTTTTTGCAAATACCAGATTAAAATTCATCTTAATTCCTTCTAATCCTCCTTATGATTCAAGAGGCATATCTAACAACAATAAAAGCAGACAGGATCAACCAATTTTCTCTTTCATTCTACAAGTTAGATATTTAAAGCTTAGTTTCAAATGGCAGCCAAGCCTTGAGAAACTCAGACATAATAGCTAAAGTTCATAATATCATCAACTAACAAGAAATTTTAACAGCTACATGCACAAGTAACCACTCAAAAGAAAAATGAGGGTTTTATAGGCAGCTGTTCAGAAAAAGAGCAACTAACTGCAGACCTAGCAACCAATGGCAAATAAAAACAAAATTTCTGAAAGCCAAGATCACCTCAAAAAGTTCAGAGGGAACGTGATCTTCCCAGAGGCTCATTCATTGATTGACCAGGAAACTTGGTTCAATATACAATTCCACAAGCCCGGTAAAGAAAATTTAGATACAATAGCTCCTTAGTATAGTACATTTACATTTGGTGTAAGCTAATAAATATGATCCTAAACTGATTTCAGAGTAATCAAATGAGTTGAACAAACTTTCAAAATATTTGGAAGAGTATTCTTTTACACCTGCTCTTTTTCCTTTCCATTGTTATTTCCTTCATTGATGAAGAAGAGCCAAAGAATATTAAATGCCCCAGATAATGCACTTGTATTTCCTGCATAACAAGTCAGAAAAATGCTCTTGTTGATTAGTCCATTTTGTAAAAACTCACATGGAAGAATCTAAACAAAACTTTTGTTCCTCTTAGAAGCTCCTGCAATATACAATTAAAGAAGTTGTGTACTCCCATTCAGGACCGCAGCTACAATATGTTTATGCATTCTAGAGATAAATAATAGTACCTTGATTAAGGCCAACGTTCAATTTTTCCCCTTTAAGAAGGATTCAACTTTTCTATTTCACACACACAATGAAGTGCATCTTTCCTACACTTACAGCACTTGAACTGTGGGGGCAGAAATTATGGGGATTTTAAAAACTAAATCTGGTTACTTTTTTAAAATTCGAGAACCATTTTTTAGGAGCTACCTTTCTGTCCTTCGACACTGTTAAGTCACTAACCACATTCAGCCAGTGTATATATTTTTAAAACTAAGCTGTAATGAAGGAAGTTAGCATCCATTGCAAGCTCTGGAAATGTTATTAAATGTCTCCGAATATTTAATATTTTACTGAAAGCAGGTGGGAATCTCAGATCTCAAAAAACAACAAAGTCCCAAGCCCTTATAGTTGCAGAGAAAAGTCTGAAAAAAAAGTGTGTGTCTCGAGTATCTGAAAGATGCAGGTAACAAAAGGCAAATGGGGGGGGGGGGGGTGAGGAAAAAAAAAAAGCCACCACACACAAACACCCACAACCCTTAAGATTTTACTTCAGATCTCATTCTTAAACACCAAGTAATGATTTTTTTTTGTGGACTGATGCATTAACATTTGATGTTGGGAATACTGTTTTAATTATTTTTTCTAATGTTCCCCATTTTTTTTCATGTACTCAAAATGGTCACTATTTGCCGTAACTGAAAATTAGACTAACATTACTGAATGAGATTTAAACTAAGCTGGAGAGGACACTGACAATTTGGAGAATGTCTTTGCCTAGTTGTGAATTTCATTTCATTTCATGGACACCAACTGTATTCATAACAGTCAGTGCAGATTAGAACCTCTATTTCATGGCAAAAAACTAACTGCATGAGAAGCTGAAATATGATCATCAATCCAGGTGGAAAAAGGAAAGTTACTGCCCATGCCATTTACTTTTACAATCTTCTGAAAGCAATCTGACTTCAAGAACTAGGGCACAGAAAATCTTAACGTAAGTAAAGAAGCAAGCAAAGACATCACAGACTGATTAAAGAGATGTTTTCTTCCCCCAGAGAACCATGCCATCTCCAAAAAAGGGAAGATACACTGCTTTTTCTTCTTTTGCTTTCGCCATCTCTCCTCTGTGCTGTATAAGCATGAAGTGCACATATCGTCTTTTCTAAGGGCATACCTTCACCGCAATGTTCCTTCGCATCAACGCAGCAAGCCTGTTATTTCAAAATAACGGGCTTCTTACTCCAAGTTCTGTAACCCTCACTTCACAAAGTAGTAAGGGAAGTCGACAGAGTATCCTTCCTTCGACTTCCTGTTAAGCTACTTAGACTTCAGCTACGAAATTAACATAGCGGAAGTTGTGTATCTTAATTTGACTTTAGCCCACAGTGTAGATGTACCCTAAGTGTCTCCTTTTCCAAAGCTTGACCGACTTCCCCCCGTAACTAGGAAATCCCCAATCTATTGTGTTCAGTGCCTACCTCGTGTCCCATGGCTTTTTAATGCTCCTAGCTCTGAACCAAGTCATAAGAACATAAGAACATAAGAACGGCCGTACCGGGTCAGACCAAAGGTCCATCTAGCCCAGTATCCTGTCTGCCGACAGTGGCCAGCACCAGGTGCCCCAGAGGGGGACCAAGACAATGATCAAGCGCTTTGTCTCCTGCCATCCCTCTCCAGCCTCTGTCAAACAGAGGCCAAGGACACCATTTTATCCCCTGGCTAATAGCCTTTTATGGACCTAATCTCCATGAAATTATCTAGCTTCTCTTTAAACTCTGTTATATTCCTAGCCTTCACAGCCTCCTCTGGCAAGGAGTTCCACATGCTGACTACACGCTGTGTGAAGAAGAACTTTCTTTTATTAGTTTTAAACCTGCTACCCATTAATTTCATTTGGTGTCCTCTAGTTCTTCTATTTAGGAACTAATAAATAACTTTTCTTTATCCGCCTCCACACCACTCATGATTTTATACACCTCTATCATATCCCCTCAGTCTCCTCTTTTCTAAACTGAAAAGTCCCAGTCGCTTTAACCTCTCCTCATATGGGACCTGCTCCAAACCCCTAATCATTTTAGTTGCCCTTTTCTGAACCCTTTCCAAGGCCAAAATATCTTTTTGAGGTGAGGAGACCACATCTGTACACAGTATTCAAGATGTGGGCGTACTCATAGTTTTATACAGGGGCAGTAAGATATTCCGGTCTTATTTTCTATCCCTTTCTTAATAATACCTAGCATCCTATTTGCCTTTTTGATCGCCGCTGCACACTGTGTGGAAGTTTTCAGAGAACTGTCCACGATAACTCCAAGATCTCTTTCCTGATTTGTCGTAGCAAATTAGCCCCCATCATACTGTACGTATAGTTGGGGTTATTTTTCCCAATGTGCATTACTTTACACTTATCCACATTAAATTTCATTTGCCATTTTGTTGCCCAATCACTCAGTTTGGTGAGATCTTCTTGGAGTCCCTTACAGTCTGCTTCTGTCTTGACTATCCTAAACAGTTTGGTATCATCCGCAAACTTTACCACCTCACTGCTTACCCCTTTCTCAGATCATTTATGAATAAGTTGAACAGGATTGGTCCTAGGACTGACCCTTGGGGACACCACTAGTTACCCTCTCCATTCTGAAAATTTACCATTTATTCCTACCCTTTGTTTCCTGTCTTTTAACCAGTTCTCAATCCAAGAAAGGACCTTCCTCTTATCCCATGGCCATGTAATTTACACAAGAGCCTTTGGTGAGGGACCTTGTCAAAGGCTTTCTGGAAATCTAAGTATACTATATCTACTGGATCCCCTTGTCCGCATGTTTGTTAACCCCTTCAAAGAACTCTAATAGATTAGTAAGACAGGATTTCCCTTTACAGAACCCATGTTGACTTTTGTCCAACAAATTATGTTCTTCTACATGCTTCACAATTTTATTCTTTACTATTGTTTCACTAATTTGCCCGGTACTGAAGTTAGACTTACCGGTCTGTAATTGCCCGGATCGCCTCTAGAGCCCTTTTTAAATATTGGTGTCACGTTGGCTACCTTCCAGTCATTAGGTACGGAAGCCGATTTAAGGGATAGGTTACAAACCACAGATAATAGTTCAGCAATTTCCCATTTGAGTTCTTTTAGAACCCTTGGATGAATGCCATCCGGTCCCGGAGATTTGTTAACATTAAGTTTTTCTATTTGTTCCAAAACCTCCTGTAATGACACTTCAATCCGGGACAGTTCCTCAGATTCTCACCCACAAAGGACGGTGCAGATTTGGGAATCTCCCAACATCCTCAGCCGTGAAGACTGAAGCAAAGAAATCATTTAGTTTCTCCGCAATGCCTTTATCGCCCTTGATTGCGCCTTTTATAGTTCGATCATCTAGGGACCCACAGGTTTTTTAGCAGGCTTCCTGCTTCTAATGTACTTAAAAACATTTTGTTATTTCTTTTGAGTTTTTGGCTAGCTGTTCCTCAAAATCTTTTTTGCTTTTCTTATTACATTTTTACAATTTGATTTGACAGTGTTTATGTTCCTTTCTATTTATCTCACTAGGATTGACTTCCACTTCTTAAAAGATGCCTTTTGTCCTCACTGCTTCTTTTACATGGTGGTTAAGCCACGGTGACTCTTTTTAGGTCTCTTGCTATGTTTTTTAATTTGGGGTATACATTTAAGTTGGGCCTCTATTATGGTGTCTTTAAAAAGTTTCCATGCAGCTTGCAGGGATTTGGCTCTAGTCACTGTGCCTTTTAATTTCTGTTTAACTAACCAAGGACTACCCTTGGCTTAGGGCCTCTAGGCACACTCAGGTTACAATCCCTCTGTGTAAGACATTCTTCTGAAAGCAGAGACTCTGCAATCCAAATGCTTAGGTTGCAGGATCAGGGCTATGACACTCCCTTCCCAACACTGCCCACTCTTTTTAAGTGCATCCTCTCCTGGTAATAAAGGCACTCTGGGTTTAATGCTCAAATTCCAGATCACACGACAGTGAAAGTCAGCAAGCGCACAGATTTTGCACATCAGTTTAAGAATACCAGTAGATTTACATAGATAGGTGAGAAATACCCACATCTACACAAAACACACATATGCATGCATTTCCCAGCCTCAGGTTCCTCATCACTCTGGAAAGGTCTCCGAATTTGTGTAGAGTCCTTCCAGGCATTGATAGTCTCTCTCCAGCAACTCATGGTTTTTATTCAAAATCATGAAGCTTTCTAGATCAGTTAGTTTTTGACCTTCAACCAGACTTCTCATGCAGCCTGGGAAAATATGCCCATCTCTTCCTCTCTCCTGCCAATTTCTTCAATGTCTCAGTTTCTGAAGTTTATATGTTCCTCACCAACACATCTTTTTTCTGTTCCTGGTGATTTTCCACTCTCCCCCATTCACCATCCCTCTTCAGAAAAACTTGGTCAAACTAGTTTCCCCACTAAGGAAACCTCCTTAGTATATTTTTTGTTAGGTCAGAGCACAATCATTATGGATAACAATTCTCCATTGTCCCTTGTCTGGCAGATAGATGTTAGATTACCTATCAGCAAATGGTGGATGCCATATACAGAAAAAGGCTTCCAAAATATAATATAAATTTCCCAACAGCGATCTGAAATCATAAATTATAAGCAGACACTTTACACATCTCAACACCTTCATCTGTCATGCAGTCCCCAGACAAACTATAAATCAGAATGCCCACATGGATGTAGCTCAGGGGAGAACATGCATTAGCTACTGGGGAACAGGGATGTAAATGTGTATCCATGTACACTGTTAATGAACGAGTCTGGGCTCATCGGTTAACCCTCACAGTTACACACAACCTCCTCTTCACCCCACTGCCTCTGTATCAGAGGTAGCAATGGAGGACGGGAGGGAAGAAACAGGAGCCAGCACTCTGTGCATGCTCCTCACCCCGCGCCACTGCCTCTGTATCTCAATCAGCAGCAGGGGGAGGAGGATAGGGTGGAAGGAACAGGTGGGAGCCGGTGCTTGTGGAGAGCCTGCTTAAAAGCTAGCTCCTGCCTGCCCCGCCACGTGCACATGTGTCAGGGCTGAAGGCAGTTCTATAGCAGCAAACTAGCCCAATTGGGGGTTCCAGACAGGGAGTCTATACCCAAGAGTGTGCCAGAGAGCTAGAATTGAAGAGAAAAAGACAGTATCTGGATGATACTCATACCCAGTGGCTTGAGAGCACATGGGATCCACAGGATGGGCCCAATACAGAAGACTGGAGATATCCACAAGTGGAAACTCTCTGTGGGCTGTAAAAGAGTTCTTGGCTGCCTCACCATGTTGATGGTTGTCATAAGCAGTATCTCTATAGTTATAATTCTGAAAAATCCAGTCAGGAGTTATCTGATCAGAATGTAGCATATAGGATAGTCCTCCAACCCACCCAGGATTACAGATTTGCAAGTATACCTGAAGTCACTCTGGGAAATACTCTATCCACCTTTTTCTGGATGCAAGAGTCTGGCAATATCTACTACAGATCACAGGCCAGAGGCCCTCCACTCTTCCAGTCAGGGAAAAGGGCAATCCCAAAGCTCCCTCATGCCGTGCAATGAGTTAGGAAAGTCTCCAGAATTTGAAAACTTCTACCAATCCCAGTAATATGGGCACTATTATGCTGGAATTAACGGAAAAGACAGACCCCACAACACACAGTGCTGTCAAGATTCTGAAATAAATTGGACTGCCTTCCATATTTTCTTCAGTGTATTTAAAAGCAGGTTGGATAGACATCTATCAGGGATGGTCTAGACCAGTGGTCCCCAATGCGGTGCCCGCAGCCCCGCCCCCGGGCGCCCGGCGCATGCGCCTGCGCAGCCCCCGGCTGCCCCGACAGTTTAGGGACCACTGATCTAGACAATACTGGATCCTGCCATGAGGGCAGGGAACTGGACTCGATGACCTTTCGAGGTCCCTTCTAGTTCTAGTGTTCTATGATTTGCAAAGGAGATTTATACCACTGTTGTATACCATGAAGCTTTATCTCCCCTTCTTACATTCGATATGGGTAACTAGGTGGATATTGCAAAAGTGACGAGGAGTCTTGTGACACCTTATAGACTAACAGATTTATTGGAGCATAAGCGTTCATGGGCAAAGACCCACTTCATCAGACGCATCTGACGAAGTAGGTCTTTGCCCATGAAAGCTTATGCTCCAATAAATCTGTTAGTCTATAAGGTGCCACAGGACTCCTCATCGCTTATGTTGACATTACAATCATAAGGACACTTCACTGAGGTGAACAAGATAGCTCTTGAAACTGGTTTTTTTTTTTTTGCAAACAGACTGATATTATTGCATAGGTTACACTCACAATTAAAACTTAGATTTAGAGAGCACAATGTGACAGCTTAAAATATATTTTACTTCCATGTACATAAGGAGGTGCCAATATACTTTATTTCCATGTACATAAGACCAGAGGTCAAATTGGGACAGGCTAAGTGGCTCTTGTACTTCTGCCTGGCAAAATAGTCTGTAGTCAGGCAAATCTCTGTCAGCAGACAAAAAGTCACTGGTGTGAGAGTGCTATTTCAAGTGATCACTTTTTAATCTGCTATGAAAAAAAGATATCTTTCTTATGAAAGTTCCTAGAGCAAACAGTTTCTCTGACAAATACAGAAGGTGACTCTTTGTCTTACCTTTTCACATAGACGTAGCTGTGATGTTATCACTAATTACAGCCTTCTACTGAAATCTGTGTCCAACAAGCTTCATCAGGTTGCTCAGCTATCTCAACCATTAATATACTTATGACATTCCTGTGGAGACCACTGAACTTGCACTAACCAGTCTGAGGAATTCAAGTCCCCAGTCAAAAAGTTCATTTGTTATCATCATCACCATCTGAAGTAAGTTGCCTGCATCAGAACCTGGACTTATGTCATGGGTGAAACATCTTGGTGTATTAAAAAACAAATAAATGAATAAAAACAAACACCACCACCACCTCTCTGTAAGGACTCTTGAAACCTTGCCCAAGTCATAACCTCTACGAAGAAGTCTTATTCCTGAGTGATAAACCTCAAACTGCACTCAGTCTAAGAACATTAAAGCATAATTAACTAATTACCAAGAGAACACAATGAGATACAAACTTAAACTATGTAATTTATAAATCACTTTGAGTTTCTGGTACAGAATAGAATGAGATATTAATAAGGTCTCCATTGTAGTGAAGGAAAGGCATAGCTATTTGGATATTCGCCGCTTGTTAATAACGGAAGTACCCAAGAACCATCTGGAGTGCAAGAACAAAAAGTATTTCAATGCACATCTTTGCTTAAGTGACCACATACTAAGGAAATGGCCTTCATTGGAAATGTTTGTGGACCAAGGCAAATCAGATGCATCTTCTGCACAGTCTGCGTTAGGAAAAACTGACAGCCCTCAAGAACTGACTGAGGAAAAGTTGTCTTTTCAAGACAGATACATCAATTCTGTTAAACATCTTCATTTTGCAACAAAACCTCCTAGGAGTATTTAAGACGTTCAATGTCTAGCTGTAAGATTACTCAAGTCCTGTTGTTGACAGAAATTTAATGTACTCAGAAATCATAAAATCAAAATGGAGACTGTGGTTGAAAGGACAATTCAAAATGGAGTTGTGGTGCATGATGGGATTTTAAAATGGAACCCAACAGACTGAGAGGCCTTTTGCCGCCAAAACCATCCTCTGCACACGGCACGTGGCTGTGCACACCACACCAGTTTGTCTGCACACAGCACCATCCTTTGCACTCAGCACTCCAGCCGCCTTCCCGCCCAGGGATGCTTATAAACCCAGACCTCAGGGAAGTTCGGGTTCTCCATTCTTCTTCTCCTCCTGGTTCGGACGGTTCGTTCGTGCATCATACCAGCAGCCTGCTGTTCTCCAAAGGACCCTGGCGAAGGCCGAGACCTGCTTGGAACACATCACCATCTGCTGCTCACAGGGTGCTTCAGCCCACCACTGTGGCAAAAAGCCCAGTGTAGTGGACTCTAGCTACCTGCGCCACCGAGCCATCCTCCAGCCTGCTCTAATTATTGTGGTGAAGACCCTTTAATTGCGGAACCGAGAAGCACTCTCCCTGCCGCACTACTGTCACACCATCAACGGAACAACACCAAGGACTCCTCAGTGTTCCTCCCCCAAGGCTATCCCAAGCCAAAGGGTCGTAGGTCCTGAGCCTCGGCAGCAGCCAGCTATCATACCTCCTAGATAGACTGAGTATAATTTATGTCATCTGTTTATACTGTACTATCTCCTGTCATTTCAGAGGGTGAGGGGTTGGTTTTACAGTGTTGTGTTGAGGGTTATTCAAGTTTATTGGTTATCTGTTGTATTCAATACATCTTTCAAATTTGATATCAGAGTCTGTGTTTATTTCCATCTGAGAAATCCGCTGGTGACAGATACAGTGGGTTCCAGGCCCGATCTCCTTCTGGGACAAAGGCACTTTACCATCTAGTCAGCAGCCCAGTCTAAATTATCCTAAATTAGTTTATTAGTGCGCCTTTACTGGTAACACTGTCTACAATCAGAAACTTAACCACCCCTAAAAATGGTTCCTGGGCTACGATTTTCAAATCATGACTAGACATCTGAGCATGGACAGTTACTGTTATATCCCCGATATTTTCTCAAGTAATTAGAGAATTTGAGATTGCCCCTTCTGATTTCCTAACTTGAGGAACCTTAAAGGGGACTGATTTTCAGAGACTGGGAACTCAATATGTTTGAAAAATAAGGCACTTGAAGTTCTCACATCGACGGGAGGAAAAAAATAAAAATAAAATAAAAACCAACCATCAAAAACCCCTAGTTACTTTTTTTTTTAAATCTAAGATTATAAAAATATGTCACGTCTTTTCTTTATGTAAGAAGTTGTTCCAGTGGTCAACCTCAGCTGAAATGGGTTGTCACATACAACTGTAATGGGAAGGCTGCATACTTACAGTATCCTTTTAAATAAGATACTTAGTTTTTTATCCTGATTTACAGTTCACAGATGTGCAGCCAAGTATATACATGCCTAAACTAAAGGCAATTCAATAGCCACAGTGCCTGATGTACAGCCCATAATGAAAGATGTAAAAATTGAGTAGATATTACAGTTCTGGAAAAAATCCAAATGTCATATCTCCCTCCATTTTAACCTATTTAAATTGCAAATTAGTTCAACTGCACAGCCCATTTAAGAGTTCGTGCAGTACATTTTTTCGAAATCCTATGTCAACTTGTAGGAAAACAAACAGGTAACTACATTGACATATGAATTTAGGAGCCAAACTTTAAGCTCTCTCTCTCTTAAAATAGCTATGGCTAGGATTTATTAATTTGTCAGCCAAATACAGTGTCACTGTTTAATTAAGACTGTCCCTGCCCCCACTTGTGTTTAAAGGTTAATTGCTTCCACCTTACAAGATTAAGCTACAAGACTGAGAATAAGTAGTAGTTCCATATCCTCAACTTTTCAAAAACGGACAAGCACTAAATGCACAGATACATCGTAATAGTCAGTTGACTAACAATGTATTACATACTAGTATACTCTTGCTCATCTGCCTCTTTAGGGTCAGCATACACCTCACTTCAGTGTTGCTCCTAGTGGCCCTTTTGAGTCAGAGACATTGGGATTTAGGCATTAGGACACAAGAGTGATCCAGGAACTCCTTGAAGAGAATACCAAAAATCCTTTGAAGCCAAAAATTCAAGATGACTTTCTTTGCTTACTACCTCGTTCAATAGACACTTGTCCCATATAGTAGCTGCGTATAAAAATTAGACATGCTTGTAGGTTCATTTCAATATCAAGCTTTATATGTATAATCTTAAATTCTTAACTACACTCTGAAAAGTATTTCACTTAACAGATCCTGCCAGACTCCAGAATCTTTCCTGATACTTCTTGTGTTTGATATCAGTTGTACCAAAAAACTTGAATTAATGTAATCTTTTAGGCAACTGATCTCAAAGTGTAGGTGGGGAAATAAGCGTCTCTTGGTAAGATCAGCGTATTGTTTAAGTTGAGTAATCTTGACTTCTTCCCCAACATTCAATTCAACCATCACCTTCAAAGGTTTCCCAGGCAAGCTTTGAAAAAAGGAGAATTACTGAATTTCCATTGCCTAGTCTGTATTTTGTATTACAAAACACTAGGTACTTGTGTAAATATAGGATCTCTGTTTCTTAATAATTTATCTATTCCTGTTGCTTACCCTTACTGAAGAGGATATAATCAGAGCAGGGTACAGATAGAGTCATCCAGGAGTTGTCCTTGTTCAGGCGAACAAGGTGAGAAATATTGGGGAGGTCTATAAAGAGAGAGTCAGGGTGGGCTATTATGTGATAGAAGGAAATATGATGACAAACACATTAATTTACCAAAAAAGAGTGGCATCAAAGCAATAAAACTCACCGCTAACACAATAAGCAGCAATTATTGGAGGAAGAGCTAGAGAACTGAGAAACTAGAAACTTGAGAATGTTTCTTCCCTCACTGGTTTTTCCTGAGACTCACTTCCAAACTCTGTTTTTCCTCTCTCTCTTCATCACTGGTGTATTTATAATATGAAAATACGTAACAATCTTGAGTTTGAAAGAACATAAAATAAATCATTCACTCTTTAAAAACAAGTTTTTAAACCTTTTAAAATTCTATTTTGTATATTCATGGAAATTTTTACTATGCACACAACATGTAAACCCAATACACAACTCGAGGAGAAAAAAAACACCAGGTCTATTAATTAGTCAAGTTTTCCTGTGACATACTATTTTGCTTTAACTAGGTTTCAGCTTCAGAATTCTCCCAAAGTGGGTTCTTTTAACAGTCATTTCAGAAGCAGAATTTTTCTTAATCTTGACTGGAAAGTGAAAAGTTACTTCATATAGTTTTAAAAGTGGAACATCTCTATAAACCTAGTTAATAGAATGCTCTTTTAACTTGCAAAAGGAAAATCAAAGGTCATTATATTTATGTGAGAATACAGAACAAGAAAAAAGAATTCCAATCCTGAGGCAAAGTTCATAACTCCTGAATCCTGCAAAAATTAGGGCATGAGCTTCTTATAGTAGTCCTATTTCCTGTAAGAACTATGCAACAAATGCCCTTTAAATTCTAGAAGAGCAACTGTTGGAGAAATTCATGGGCTAAAGAGCAACAGGTTACTTTTACCTTTTTGTGTGTATTTTGCAAGATATTCTATTTACATTATACCAGGCCAGACATTCCAAATAACATTTCTATTACGCAAAGTCTTTATGGAAAAAAAAAAAAAAAAAAACCATTTCCTGACCCCCTTATATACACCTTTATTAGTCATCTTCATACAGCTGGGAAGGACTAGCCTGGTTTTAGAAGAAAGTTAGTCATCACAACCTAATTCTGCTTCAAAACACAGGATCAACTTGATATTTTAGACCAAAATTAAAGATTACCTGTTTGAGTCCTTCATCAGTGAGTCTGTCTTGATTGCCTACATGTACTTTCTGAAGCAGAGGACACTGTGAGGCAACTGCAATGATAGATGTGTCTGAAAGTTGTTTACATCTGTAGGCAGTATATCTTAGAAGTCCAGGACATTTAAATGCTAGCACACATACTCCTGTATCAGATACATTGCGACAATCAGAAATATTGATTTCAGATATGTTCTGGCTTCTTGATGCAATTTTTTCCAGCAATTCATCAGTGACCTGTCAACAAAATTCAAATCCTCAATTTAATATTGTCATTCATCTGGTACTTGAATTAAAAAACAAGTATATACAGAGTAATGGAGGAGGAGGTGTCATGTGAATATTAGGATGTCAAATCCCTTTTTAATCAGTTAACCTGTTAAATGTTATGTTTAAACTGTTAACTGATGTTGGACCCCATGGCACACGCAGGGCTGGAACAGTCCGCCGCCTGTGGCAGGCTGCTGGAGCGGGACTTCTCCCGACGGCTGGTTAATCTGTTACCCATTCTGACCATTCACATCCCTAATAAATACCTTAGTACTATGGCAGCAGGAAGCATTTGCCTAAGTGAGGAAATTAAATGTTTAGATTTTTATGTAGATTCCAAGCATGGATTACTGCTATCAACTTGCCAGTTTTCTTTCTAAGAGTTATGCCCCAAACCACGATGACAGTTAAAGCTATAATTTTAAATGGCCTGCTTACACCCTGAACAGGGAAGGGGAAAAAACTAAGGACTTGTCTATACTTAACACACTACACCTGCACCACAGTAATTCTTCAGTATATACACTCAGTACAGCAATGGGAGGGGTTCTCCTATTGGCAAAGTTAATCCACCTTCCCGTGAGGTGGTAGCTAGATCAATGGAAGAATTCTTCTGACAACCTAGTGTGGCCTGCACAAGTGGAGTGGTCAGATTAACAATGATCTTAGGGTGTGTGCCTTTTTCATACTCCATGTATCTTAACTTGTAAATGGAGACCTGGCTTAAATCTCACACTTCAGGGTGTTTCACAGAAAAGTAACACAAGGAGAGCTATTGTGCTCCTGCTACTTGCTATTGCTCTTCACTTAAGAAGCTATGCATTAGATAGCTTTTGGCAACTTTCCATTAGCAGTTACCAACTCAATATTACGGTTATGTCAGTGACAACAGCAGCTTGCATAGTGTGATCACAAGTGAAAAGATGTTGACAGAGAAAATAGGCGCAGAACGATTCTTAAAAATAATTCTCATTAAAATATAACAGAAAATTGGATATTTAAATATGTCCGTTAGCTCACACTCTGTCATCTTTAAACAGCAATTGCTATGCACTGCTTTCCACAGCAGTGCCATTGAAACAGGACCCATCTCCTTGGCACCCACACACATTACACCAATTAAAACCACCAAAACATTTAGCATAACCTAAGTCCTTCAAAGTGTAAGTTGTTTAAACTCAAGATGCAATTAAAAGCTTCAGACTGGACATAGACAGAAAAAAAATGCCTCACAACAACAAAGGAAAGTTTCCTTTTTAAAAATAGAGGTACAACAAACTAAGCTAAATTGACAAAATTGTTCATCACTCAACAATTACACTGGTTAAGATTTTGGCTTTGCTACGCGCACAAGGAAACAAAAACTTGCTTGCCTCCATTTCTTATATAGTACAGGAATAAACATGTGCATATGTACTCAATCCATTTGCCATTAATGGTCCTCAACCCAAAGGCTGAACCAGAATGTCTAAAAAAACCCAAACCATTAAGATGGAGGACGTGGCTCTGTGTGTGTACAAAAAAAAAAAACCTATTTTAGTATCCCATTAAATAATCAGCCACATAGATTCATGGCCAAGTATTGTAACTGGAAACAAAGATCCTCCTTGTAAGATCATTACACCAATAGTTTTAAGTCAGACCATAAGAATAGTATTTCCACTGTAACAGAAATAAGATTAAGCCCTGACCTCAGTCTAAAGAAAGGGACCACCTGACCAGGATCAAGTTATTATCTTCAATTTCCAGACATAACCCTAGAGTGTGACCACTGTTTTGAGTACACTCTCAAGTCACTCTGATAATCACATGGGCCATTTTCGAATAAGAATTCAGTATTTAAAAATTAAAGCTGACTGATTTAATTCTGAACTTAATTCACCAAGAGGACACATTCAGACTCCATCTTTAAGTGGTGCATCCTCTACTAATAAAGAGTCATTTAGGAGAAAAAAAACCCCACACACCAATATGCCTCTCTGTAAAATTATGCTGAACCAAGTATCAACTGGACAAGACCACAAAAAACTAGGTCTCGTAGCAACCAACTACCAATTCTCAACCATTTAAGTGAAGACAGACCTCTCATCCTAGATGAGCTATTAGAGAATGGTAGTCTTATTTACATGAAGTATCCAACGCATAGATGGCATAGACCACTTGTTTTAAATAGAGCATATCTGCATTCTGTTCGAAAAATGGACTTTAGCGGGAAGCCAAACTAAATTAAGATGTAATTCAATCATCTTCTGCTTCTATCACGAAAATTGAAGTTGAAAAGTAAAGAACAAAGACCACCTATTAGAGTGCACTTCACATTTTTTATTGTAGTTTTTACAAATTCAGAGAACAAAATTTGTGCTGTCCAAATGCTTAGTGTTTCATGATTGTGTTCATACCTGCTGACGATTACTGAGATCCAGCTGCTTCCAGAACTGAAAGTCTAAACAGAGGTCACGCCAGTATTTACAAACTAATGAGGCTGAAAGGCAGCGTTCATTCAAGGATAAATTGGAAAATATCTGTAAAGAAAAAAAGAAATACACAAAAGGCTTATCAGGTTTTGTAACCACATATGGGAGACAAAACTTAATTCTTTCATTAGTGGCTCTGAAAACCTGTACATACAACAGAAAAATATTAATACAGTTATACAGTAAAACTCCGTTGGTCCGGCACTCCTGATGGTCCGGCACCATCAGGAACCCGGAAGTGCTCCGGGCAGCCGGACCATTGAGCTGCTCTGCCCCCGGCTTCCCCGATTCAGCCGCTGCTGAAACTGACCAGCGGCTGAATTGGGGAAGCCAGGGGCAGAGCAGCTAGAGTGCTGCCGGTAGGTCCCATAGCACTGCCCCTCGGCGCTACTGGACCAACCCGGCAGCACCCCAGCTATCCCCGATTCAGCCGCTGCTGAAACTGACCAGCGGCTGACTCAGGGAAGCCCGAGGCAGAGCTGCTCTGCCCCGGGCTTCCCGGAGTCAGCCGCTGATCAATTTCAGCAGCAGCTGACTTGGGGACGCCTGGGGCAGAGCAGCTGGGGTGCTGCCGGGTTGGTCCAGTAGCGCCGCCCGTTGGCGCTGCGGGACCAACCTGGCAGCACCCCAGCTGCTCTGCCATAGGTGTCCCGATTCAGCTGCTGCTGAAACTGACCAGCAGCAGCTGAATCGGGACGCCTGGGGCAGGGCCGGACTATTGGAAGGGGGGGCTATGAGGGGCCTGGGGTGGCATCCCAACCCCCCCACACACCACCCTAGACCCCTCATAGCCCCCTCTTCCAATAGTCCGGCATATCTGATAATTAGGACCCAGGGGGTGCCGGAAGGTGCCGGATTATCGGAAGTTTACTGTAATTGCCACTTGGTTCTATTCTTTGCTGCAGACTTGCTCAGCCAAGGGATGAACAACAGGACCAACAAAACAGCTGTGTTAAAATATTAATATCAGTTATATAAATCACAATGGTATAGCGAATGGATTCTACTTAAACATTTAGTTCACACAGAGTGCTACCTTTGATGTTATGCACATGCTGGTGACATAGCACACCTTTTCAAAAAACGTAACAATTAACTGAAACACATTTTCATTAATTTTTTAAAAAGCAACTTTACTTCATCACGTATGGAGATAGTCCTGAGGTCCAGCAGTACACATCACCACAATGCAAGAGATCAAAGCACAGGATTAGCATTTTAGCCTTATCACTACCCCCCAGAGGCTTTGAATGATATAAACCCCCTGATGTGCGAAGATGGAACGATCTGTGTCACTCCACAAAGGGCAAATGGGAGCAGAAGTGCTGTGAAAGGAGTTACACTCAGTTCTCTTTCAGAGGCATGGCTCTAATGCAGAAAAAAAGAAGACTGTGACAAGAGATAAAAATGAAGAACAAGTGCCATAAGCTTTCATGGTATTTGGAGACAAGGAGTGGGAAGAGACATATCATCCTGAAAGTCACTAGCCCAAAATATAGTGAAAAGGCATTATCAGAGCTATATGGAAAAAGATGCCCAACTGTACAAGTAGCTAGCCCTGCTACTTGTTGGCAAACATGTCCTGATAATGCTACCACTCAGGAATAATAAGTTAATGGTTCTACTATTTATTCCTAAGGAGCCCTAAAGTAAGTTTAAAAGAAAATAGTCCAAGACACAATGGTGGAAAGCTCAGACAGTCAACTCTTTACAGCATTACAGTAAACAGTGACTATTTCTTTATTAACAAGGAGCTGATGAAGGCTTGTAACTTACTGTCCAGTTCTAAGAATGAACTGTGAACCTGTCCAGTGATATTGTCCAGAAATCTCTCTTCGAGGCCCTGAAGTAATCTTTTATTATGAGATTAATTGGAGAAAGGCAAGGTCACTTGTGTGAGAGGAAGCACAGGGCTAGCAGAGGGGGCGGAGAAGGCACGGGGTCGAGGGGCAGGGCTAGTGCTAGGGGCCTGAGGACAGGGAGGGGGTCTAAGAGACCAGGGGCTGGCACTGGGAGGGCTCTGGCGGGAAGGAGGTTGCGTGCAATGGGGCTCTGAAAACAGGTGGCTGGCCCTGGGGGGTCTGGTGGTGGATAGCTCTAAGGGACATGGGGCTGGCACAAAGGAGTTTGGTACAGCAAGCTCTGGGGTCACTGGCTGGCACTGGAGGGTAGTGGAGGGGTTGGGGGCTTTAGGCGGACTGGTAACATTTTAAGTGCATATGCATTATTTGCTTCAAGGCCTTGCTAAGTCCTGCGCTCTCCCCCAGCTGCCGGGGGGAGGGCGTGGGAGGCCACTTCCGGGCCGTGCTAGACCCCATTCTCCCCCCTCACCCACTGGGGGGGGCGCATTCCGAGGCCTCGCAGGCCCCACGCTTTCCCCCTGCTGGGGAAGCAGTTCCCCGAGCACTGGGGAAAGAGGAGGGGCAGTGGGAGGAGTCAGGCAGGACACAGTGACATGCTGACATGACTGTCGTCCCACAGGAAACAGTTTTTTGTGTGTGTTTTTTTTTTTTTTTTAAGTTCTGTTGGAACTATACTTACTGCCCACAAGTCCTTGTATTATGGAACCAATAGTTAGAGGAAATAAGGGCATAGCTTCTAAATTTTATAAACTGTTTTGTTTTTTTAAGTGAAAGTTGTTGATTCTGAGCTCCTGAAATCAGTTTACTATGAATATTAAGATGTTAAAACTAAATATTTACAATTAATGCATTAAACATTGTCATATTTGTATATTAATACTTGAAAAGCCATCCACTCATTTTTTAATGGAAAAAGACGTTGACTGCTGATGAAAGTGATTCAAATTCAGCTGCCAAAAATTGTTATAAAAGAACAACATTTTAATATGAACTATGTTATATGTAAAATAGCAAAGTGATTTTAATACAGACAATACATTTTAAAGTCATCCAAGCTTTTCATGTTTTTACACTTATGAAACGAATTATTTCAGAAAAAATGCCATGAACTAAACCATTAAGAATCTCTCAAAACAGAAATAAGAGAGTATATTCATCTTGCATGTAGGGATGTTAAATTTCTTTTAATCCGCTAATCAAGTAGTAAATGGAATTAGTCAATAAGGGAAAGAAGCTGAGGACTCCCCCCAGCACCGGCGCCTGCTCCCCACCCTTGCTGCCTCCAAGGGTGGAAGCAACTAGTCAAGTAGTCATTTGACTGGCCGATAAGCATATGCTTATGGAGTAAGTTGACTACTTGGCACTCCCCGCTGGCCCAGGGCTTCACACGGTATGTCAGCTTTAAAATGGACAAGAGCCCCCACTGGGGCTCTTGTACATTTCCAAGGCAGAATATGAAAGTTGTTATCTACTAATCAAATAGTCAATTAAAATCCCATCAACTATTTGATTAGTTAATTAATTGAAATTTAACACCCTTAGTACAGGCATTGCCCCATGCGTACTTGGTAAGAAAAGGGGTCAATTCAGAAACAAACATCAGCAAATTACACAGTAACATTTTATTCTATCCCATCATCTCCTCCCTCACTTACTCCTATGGCTCATAATGCACACATTCAACTGCAAAAATTAATTATATTCAACAAATGCTTGTTAGGAATATTATTCTCTACCCTATTTCCATTCTCCTTATTCATCTTATTTAATCTAAAAGC
Source organism: Rafetus swinhoei (assembly GCA_019425775.1). Lineage (NCBI taxonomy): Eukaryota > Metazoa > Chordata > Testudines > Trionychidae > Rafetus > Rafetus swinhoei. Next base: position 68,057,991 of record CM033427.1, read on the forward strand.
AGATTATTTTGTCTCTACCTTATTTACTTCACATTCACCTACCAATGATTATTGTGTTTGTTCGTGTGTTGTGGTGGGTTGTTGTTTTCCCTCCCCCGCTTTCTCTGTGTTTTTGAGTGAAGCTTTAGAGAGGGAGTTCTCTAGGCAGAGGAGAAAGAGATACAGGACTCTTGAGGGAAGTGTGTGTTGTCTTTGGGGCTTTCTTGCTGTGTGCTGAGCTTGTGTTTGTGAGGGAGGGTTGGTGTGTGTTCTTTTTTTGTTTGTTTGTTCCCCTGTGTTTGTGAGTGAGGCTTTTTTTTTTTCTCTTCACTTCCCTTTGCCCTTCCCCCTCCCCTTAATGGAGTGTGTGCTGTGATTGGCAGGTGGAAACTGTTGGCTTCTAATTAAAGTTTGAATTCTAGAAGCCTCTGCTGACTGGCTGAGCCTTGGTAGGGGGAGGGACTTTCAGGCACTCCAGGGCTTTATAAGGCAGTGGGCAAGCGACCAGGGAGCTTAAGAACAGGTGAGTGCTAACAGGGAGTTCAGAGAGGGAGTATGGAAGAGGAGAAGGAAGGGGGCAAGGTTCTCTTGCCTTCTTTTTAAATCCCTTCTCCAGGACAGCAGGGATGGATGGTGATAGGTCTTCTGTTGTTACCTGCACGGAGTGTGCCATGTTTGTCTTCCTCCTGGAAGAAAGAATGGATTTCGTCTGCATGAAGTGCAAGCTGGTTGCCATTTTGGAAGAAAAAATTAGAGGGCTGGAGGCCCTGCGCTGGATCAGAGAGGACGAAGACTTCCTCGATAGAAGGCAGCGTTTCATCCTTCAAGTATGGCAGGCGGAAGAGCCAGAGAGGGCAGTACGGGACCAGGAAGAGAACTGGCAGCATGTAACTTCTAGAAGGGGAAAAAGGCCAGCACAGGAATCCCCCAATGCTATAGAGGTAAGTAATCGCTTTCAGGCTCTCTCCACAGGCTCTGCAGTGCTGAATGCTTTGGAAGGGACCTCACAAGGAAGAAACCGGAAGGGAACACCATCTACTGGAAGGCACGGGATGCATAGTCCTAGGGATAGGGGTTCCACGGCCACCACCCACAAAAGAAAACGACGGGTGGTGGTGGTCGGGGACTCCCTCCTAAGAGGGACTGAGCCATTCCTCTGCCGTCCGGACCTGGAATCTCGAGAAGTGTGCTGCTTACCGGGAGCTCGCATTCAGGATGTGACTGAGAGGCTTACCAAACTGGTCAAACCTTCGGATCGCTACCCCTTCCTGCTTCTCCACGTGGGAGCTAACGATACGGCCAAGCATGACCTTGAGCGGGTTACTGCGGATTATGTAGCGCTGGGAAGAAGGATCCAAGAATTCGGCGCACAAGCGGTGTTCTCGTCCATCCTCCCTGTTGAAGGGAAAGGACTGGGCAGGGATCGTCGAATTGAGGACGTAAATGCGTGGTTGCGCAGGTGGTGTCGCAGAGAGGGCTTTGGTTTCTTCGACCATGGGACTCTATTCCGGGCACGAGGATTGTTAGGAAGAGATGGGATCCACCTAACGAAGCGAGGAAGGAGCATCTTCGCGGGCAGGCTGTAAACCTAGCGAGGAGGGCTTTAAACTAGGTTCGTCGGGGGACGGTGACCAAAACCCTGAGGTGAGTGGGAAAGTCGGATACTGGGAAGAAATGCAGAGAGGAACGAGCAAGAAAGGAGGACCCCTGATTCGAATGGAGAAGATGGGGCGATCAACTGGTTACCTGAGGTGTTTGTACAGTAATGCGAGAAGCCTGGGAAACAAACAGGAAGAACTGGAGGCCCTGGCCCAGTCCGAGAAATATGATTTAATTGGGATAACGGAGACTTGGTGGGATGACTCGCATGACTGGAGCGCTGTCATGGAAGGGTATAGACTGTTCAGGAAGAACAGGCAGGGGAGAAAAGGAGGAGAAGTTGCACTATATGTAACAGAGCAATCATAGTGCTCTCAACTCCAGTATAAAGAGAGAGAAAAACCTGTTGAGAGTCTATGGGTTAAGTTTAGAGGTGCAAACAACAGCAGTTATGTTGTGGCTGGCGTCTGCTACAGGCCACCGAATCAGGTGGATGAGGTAGATGAGGCTTTCTTCGGACAACTGAGAGAAGCTTCCAGATCGCAGGACCTAGTTCTCGTGGGGGACTTGAATCACCCTGACATCTGTTGGGAAACCAATACGGCAGTACACAGGCAATCCAGGAAGTTTTTGGAGAATGTTGGGGATAACTTCTGACGCAAGTGCTGAAGGATCCGACCAGGGGCAGTGAGCAGCTCGACCTTCTGCTCACAAACACGGAGGAACTAATAGGGGAAGTGGAGGTGGGTGACAACCTGGGAAGCAGTGATCATGAGATGGTACATTTCAGGATCCTGATCAAAGGAAGAAAAGAGAATAGTAAAATACACACCTTGGACTTCAAAAAAGCAGATTTTGACTCCCTCAGAGATCTGATGGGCACAATCCCCTGGGATGCTAACATGAAGGGGAAAGGAGTCCAGGACAGCTGGCAGTATTTTAAAGAAGACTTATTGAAGGCACAGAAAGAAACCATCCCGACGCGTAGCAAGAGAGGCAAACATGGTAGGAGACGGGATTGGCTTACTGGGGAAATCCTTGGTGAACGTAAGCACAAAAGGAAGCTTACAAAAGTGGAAACTTGGACAAATGACCAGGAGGGTTTAAATGTATAGCTCGAGAATGCCGGGGGGTTATCAGGAAGGCGAAAGCGCAAATGGAACTGCGACTGGCAAAGGATGTGAAGGATAATAAGAAAGGTTTCTACAGGCATGTTAACAAGAAGAAGGTGATCAGAGAGGGTGTGGGGCCCCTACTGGATGAAGGAGGTAACCTAGTGACAGATGATGTGGGGAAAGCTGAAGTATTCAATGCTTTCTTTGCCTCTGTATTCACGGACAAGGTCGGCTCCTGGACTTCTGCGCTAAGTGATGCAAGATGGGATGAAGATGGACAGCCCGTGGTGGGTAAAGAACAGGTTAGGAACTATTTAGAAAAGCTAAACGTACACAAATCCATGGGTCCGGACTTGATGCATCCGAGGGTACTGAGGGGAGTTGGCAAATGTCATTGAGGAGCCTTTGGCCATTATCTTTGAAAAGTTGTGGAGATCGGGAGAAATCCCAGATGATTGGAAAAAGGCAAATGTAGTGCCCATCTTCAAAAAAGGGAAGAAGGACGATCCAGGGAACTATAGGCCGGTCAGTCTTACCTTGGTTCCTGGAAAAATCATGGAAGGGGATCCTTAAGGAATCCATTTTGAGGCACTTGGAAGAGAGGAAAGTGATTAGGAATAGTCAGCACGGATTCACAAAGGACAAGTCGTGCCTGACCAATCTGATGAGCTTCTATGATGAGCTAACTGGCTCTGTGGACGTGGGTACGTCAGTGGATGTGATATACCTTGACTTGAGCAAGGCTTTTGATACGGTCTCCCACAATATTCTTGCCAGCAAGTTAAGGGAATGGGGATTGGATAAATGGACGGTAAGATGGATAGAAAGATGGCTAGAAGGCCGGGCCCAGTGGGTAGTGATCAACGGCTCGATGTCAGGATGGCGGTCGGTTTCTAGCGGAGTGCCCCAAGGTTCGGTTCTAGGACCGGTTTTGTTCAATATCTTTATTAATGACCTGGATGAGGGGATGGATTGCACCCTCAGCAAGTTTGCGGATGACACTAAGCTAGGGGGAGAGGTAGATACGCTTGAGGGCAGAGACAGGGTCCAGAGTGACTTAGACAAATTGGAGGATTGGGCCGCAAGAAATCTGATGAAGTTCAACAAGGACAAGGGCAGAGTCCTGTACTTGGGACGGAAGAATCCCAAGCATAGTTACCAGCTGGGGACCAACCAGTTAAGTAGTAGTTCTGCAGAAAAGGACCTGGGGGTTACAGTGGATGAGAAGCTGGATATGAGTCAACAGTGTGCTATTGTAGCCAAGAAGGCTAATGGCATATTAGGTTGCATTAAGAGGAGCATTGCCAGCAGATCCAGAGATGTCATTATTCCCCCTTTATTCTGCTTTGGTGAGGCCACACCTGGAGTATTTTGTAGTGGGGGCCCCAGAACTGGACACAAAGGATGTGGACGCATTGGAGAGGGTCCAGCGGAGGGCAACCAAAATGATTAGGGGGGCTGGAGCATATGACCTACGAGGAGAGGCTGAGGGAGTTGTGTCTGTTTAGTCTGCAGAAGCGAAGAGTGAGGGGGGGATTTGATAGCAGCCTTCAACTTCCTGAAGGGAGGTTCCACAGAGGATGGAGAAAGGCTGTTCTCAGTAGTGACAGATGGCAGAACAAGGAGCAATGGTCTCAAGTTGTGGTGGGAGAGGTCCAGGTTGGATATTAGGAAAAACTATTTCACTAGGAGGGTAGTGAAGCACTGGAATGGGTTACCTAGGGAAGTAGTGGAGCCTCCATCCCTAAAGGTGTTTAAGTCTCGGCTTGACCAAGCCCTGGCTGGGTTGATTTAGTTGGGATTGGTCCGCCTAGAGCAGGGGGCTGGACTTGATGACCTTCTGAGGTCTCTTCCAGCTCTATGATTCTATTATTTTGATGGTGTTATTCATCATGCTCTCCAGGCTATGCTAACGCTGTGCACTCAGTCCATCTCAGAACATATTTTTCTGCCAGGAATGTCATGAAAAAACACCCCAACAGCTCATCTCAGATTACGGCTGCTGTATTGTTCACTAGGCAGCACAAGTATCCAGCCTGCCCTTCACTGGCTATAACTCCAGTGCTGGATACCTGACCCACTAACACCTGGCTCCACACATCAGCTCCAGAGCACATAATGTAATCAAATTAACCCAAAAGTTTTGGAGAGCAAGAAGCAGTACAGGTTCATTCCAGTAGGGCAGAAAAAGAATGCAACCAACTGCAGCAAAAAGGCATGCATCTCTCTCAACTCAGGCACGTAACAATTACTTTACAATGTTCAAATATTCAAAGTAACCCTTTATAGGTTTGTCATAAATTAATATGTGAATGTGAATCAGTCGCACCTTTTCTTCTCTGTTGCTAGTCTGTTTCTTTCCTTTCACAAAAGCACCTCTTCTCTCCTACCAATTTCTCATTTTGCCTATGATCTCTTCTCCCATGCTGTTCTGTAACACTATACAGCATTTTGCATAAACTCTTATGTTAAATTCGCTGTAATTTTATCTTTATAGCAATCAGTGAGTCAGAAGTTTTTCCATGGCAAGTGTAAAAGCCCAATCCATCATCAATTTCTGCAGAATTTAAGATGATTTAAAAAAAAAAAAAAAAAAAACAAACCACCACCTTTCTGGAAATTATGGCTACAAAGATAACTTTCCAAATATGAACTAAAACATCTTCCTGACAATAATGATGCCTCTGCTGCTGCACCTCTTAGCTTCACACAACAGCAGAACAGTGAGGTTAACAAACCTGGTTAGTTTCAGACTGTCTTTTTGGAATGCCAGTAAACTGGCAAAAAAAAAAAACCCCAACAAGTCAGTTTCATTCATAGAAAAAAATTGTAAGCAACTGTAGAACAGACATTGGAATTAATCAATCATAGGAAAAGACTAAGGACAGGGACTGGAAGACAGTAGTGCCAACTTCTTTTCCACTAGGGATGTTAAAATGCATTTGATTAAGTGACCACAGGGTGGCAGGTGGCTCCTCAGGAGCTGGTGTGGGTGGAGAGCTGCTTCAGGCTCCCACCTCTGCTTCTCCCTCCCCCCAGGCTAATACAAAGGCACAGTCCAGGAGGGAGGCGGCACCCTGAAAACCAGTACGTGCGCACCGTGGGCCTATGTATAACCATGAAGGTTAACCAATGAGTCCAGGCTTATCAGTTAACCATGTACGTGGTTACACTTTCACAAACTTATTTTCTACATACCTCCTTGAAGGAGCAGAAGACTACGAAGTTGGGAAGAAGATATGGAAAGATCTTCCCAATAGCTAGAGGTGGTGAAGCTTCAAGTTTGTCAGATGGATACTAGCTGAAGGAAGATTTTAAAATGAAGCCTCAAGCTAGGTCTAGAGAAAGCACTTGTGATGGGATGTATTCCCCAAACTGGTCCTGAGCATATAAGTTAGCTGGACATGCCTAATGAACCAATTAGGGAGTAAGTATGGGAGAGATGTAGGCTACAAAGAGGGTACTAATTAGAGGAAATGAAAGTACAGGTGCTGGGCAGGAACATAAGGGACCTGTATAAAACAGAGGAGCAAGGTAGCAACAGGAAAGCAGGTTGCTGTTGTTCCATAAGACGGGGTGGGGAACCTCTTTTGGGCTGGAGCCACTGACCCACAGGAAAAAAGGAAAAAAAAAAATCAGTTGGGGGCCCACACACAAGTGAGAAGCAAAAAAAAAACCCGAAGCCAATCCTCACTGTCGTGGCCTCCAACTGAGGAGAGAGGCACACCACACATTCCCCTTGCACACCAGAGCCTGATGGGGCCCAACCTAGCAGATTTTGTGTGCTCCAGTCCCACGGTGAGGGGGACTAGGGAGGCTGGAGTGCCAGTGCAGGCTCCCTAATTCTGGGGGCCAGATTTAGGCAAGTTGGGGATCACATCTGGCCCCTGGGCCTGAGGTTACCCACTCCACCCTAAGAGAAGGGTGTTGGGAAGCTGGCAAACTCACAGAAAGATGCTAAGAGTACAAGCCTTGGTTGCATGCTGGAACCCCGTACAGGAGGCAGACCTGGGTTCCCCCACTAGCCATTGCATATTAAAATAATCATATAGACAGCTCGTCTGAAAGGACTGATTTTCCCAAGGGTGAGACAGACTGCAGACGAAGGCTACATTTTCACTTCCCATAAGATTGATGCTGTGGTGCTCTTTTTTCCAGAGTTTGATTTAGGGGTCTAGTTAAAACCCACTAAATCAAATGCTGAGGACACCCCTGTTGATGCCAAAATTCTTACTCCTCAACGAGAGCATTCTTCCCATTGACCTTCATCTGTGAGAACTGCACCAAAGCTCAGCTTAAAGTACTTGGACTCTAGCTTCGTTTTTTACAAAGCTAGAACTGCATACCTTAAGCTGACCTTCAGCTGTAGTATAGACCTGGCCTGAGAGAAGATGGGGGGAGAAACAGCTGAGGAGAGCTTAGCATCTGGTACAGCTAATTCCCAAAACAGCCAATAGGAGGTACCACAAATGGTGAGAAAACACCATCCCAGGACCAAATCTTAAATACAGCAGCTCCAAACAAGAAGCAACAGCATAAACACCGTATCCTGGCCAAATTTTATACACATGATGTGTTTTAGTACCCCTGTTTAATATTCCAATTCTGCATGCTGCATAATCCATGATTATATTAATATATTTAAGTTTCTTACCCTTGTTAATGTTCCACATATGAATAGAGTATAAACCAATGCAGTGTGGTCAGCCTCAGTCCTGAAACAATAGCTCAGAGATTTGAATTCCCCAATGCCTACAATGCTTCAGATACTAATTTTAAAGCAATAAAGTTGTGACCATTTAAATTAGCTATTTAAGTGATTATTTTAATAGAACGGGGCAAAGACAGGGAAGAGGATAAGAAAAAAAGAAAAAAAGCTTAACAAGTAATGCAAATAAAAGAAAGGTGGTGAGATTATTTTAACATTTTGCTTTATCAACTGTAAAAAAGTATCTAAAGATGCAGCTACTCGGCAAAAACCATATTCACCACTTTATATTAGGGATGTTAAAGTGCATGTATTTGTGTAAACATGTAACTGCTGAATTTTCAGTAGTTACGTATTTACATGTGGGGAGAGGAAAGAGAGAGCAGGAGCCGGCTTTTAGGCCAGCTCTCCATGAGCACTGGCTCCCGTTTCCGCTCCCCACAGGTTATGCTGCAGAGTTCTAGGCAGACTGTGGCCAGCACTAGGGATCAGGCCCCCCTGCACTCACCATGAGTGTAGGAGCTATTGGAAAGTAAAGCAACACAGCAGCCTGCTCTGCTCTACTGCCATTTCCTAAGCCCAGTGCTGGGCTGGAACACTCCACTTCCTGCTGCCATGGTGAAACAAAGCAACCAGGCTAGACTGGTATATTGTGGCAGAGGCTGCTACATCACTCCACTTCCCTGCAGCTCCCACCACTATGGTGAGGGCAGGGGAAGAGGGTGTCCCCAGTAATCATTTAGGCTATGTCCCTGTGGGGAACAGGTGGGGTGGAGCAGCGACTGGACTTGGGCGAAGAGTACAGAAGCCCCCCAGAGTCACAGGGACTCTCATGCCAGCAGCCACGTGCAGGCCAGATTGTGCAACTGCTCAGGTCGCAAATGGCCTACGAGCCATGCGTTTGAGACTGCAGACCTACATAGCTTCTTGACTGTCAGCCCTGTCCTCGAACTCAGACACAGAGCCCTGCTACCCTGCTGTCAGTCCCATCCTGAGTTCACCACTGGATCCTTGCCCTCCCAGCTCCCGCTGTCAGCCCCTGAGGTGAACGAGTAAGGGACCTCCTCTTTCACCCCCCCCACATTGCTTCACTTTTATCTGTACAAGCACTCTTCACGACAACGTGCACCACCAGCAGTGGGGGGGCAATGTGAACATGAAAAACAGCAGTAATTATTGTGGTGGCCATATGTCAACCTGAAGTAGATAAACTTAATTCTGTGGCAAAGGGAAGAGTTGAGTTTGACTTATGCCTGAGTATCTGCATAGTGGGGTGGGGGGGAGGGACATAAGTTGATACTATTTCTTGTCTACTGTTCAGAAAAAAAAAAAAAGTAAGGGCCTGATCCTGCTCATACTCACTGCAACAGGATCAGCATTTGTCTCTACATGAAATCTCTTACATGTGCCTATTAGAGTATTAACTTCATGTATTGATGTAAACATACCTACAAGCCTTAGTGAAGAAAAGCAGTAAATCTGAAGTGCAAAAGCAGGATTCCAGGATATATTTGTACTGGATCATACGCCTGTGATTCAGCCCAGGATCAAAGCTAACTCCTTAGGATCAACACTGCAATTGTGCAGTCCCAGTGCTTCAACACAGAAGCTGGAGTCAACCTGGGACCCAGTTTCTGAGCCCTATTACTTTGCAGTGCAAACACACTCAAACTTGATTCAAGTCTTGAGAGTCATCTGGAAATACTCTACAATTCCACTGAACAAGATTCCTTAGTCTTCTTTATCCCAATAATCTTTAATCCACCATTGAAAGCGGAAGACTTCCACCTCCCACATACAGTTGGCAAAAGGCAGCAGCTCAAGTCAGCACTGAACCATTCTCTCTGACCACTGACCTGCAAGCACAAGTTCAGAGACCTCCTGGATTTGCAACAGAAAGCAACCTAATCACGCCTTCTGCAAAATAAGCTTTTTCCTGGTAACAGAGTGGGCAGTAAAGTTTCCTACAGTACCCAAGTCTAAGAACGAAAGCTTCCACCTTTAAGGGATCAGGCTACATGCTAGGGACTTTGGGGGCTTTAACTCTGATCTGTGTATGCCAGAACCCTAGAATTTGAACCCAGATTAGAAAAAGCTTATGGTAGGTGTTAAATACAATTCAGACACTCAAGGCCAGGGTTCCTGAACATTAGTCAGCAGGCTCAAGTCCCACTAACCCTGGACTAACGTTGTCTTGTCCACCTACCCCTGACGCAACAACCCAAATATCTCTACACCACATTAAGCTGATCTCTATCCTGATTCCCTTGAAACCGAGTCAGCTGACATAGGTCATCCCCCTGGGTATGTGGGTGCAGGGAAGAGACATACCCTGCATATCCATAGCCAGAGCCCCACAGGGAAGAGAGGCGGCCCTTTCTCACCATCCTGACAGCTACCTGAGCCAACACAGAGTCACTTTCAACTCTGGCTCCCCCTAAAGCCGCTGGCGAGGAATCACTCTCCCCCCCAGGGTCACGCCCGCATCCAGACTCACCTTGAGAAGGATGGAGGGCGGTAGCTGGTTGATGTCGGGGGGCGGCGATAGCGGCGTTTCTCGGCAGCACTCGCTAGGGTTCTCGGGCGGCTCCTGTCGCTCCGGCTCGTTGCTTTCCTCCTCCTCCTCGTGCGGCGGGAGCAGCTCAGGGGCCAGCTCCCCCACGCCGCTGCTCTCCCCGGCCGGGCCCCTGAGCGGCGGCCCCCCAGCGCTGGCAACGCGGTTGGCGGCACAGGGCAGGGGGCAGAGCTGCTGCTCGCTCCGACACTGGCAGGCGGCGGCCTCCGGTTCCGGCGGGGCGGCGGCGCAGCGGGGCTGTTTGCAGGGAGGGCAGGCGGGCAGGCCGGCCCCTTTGCGCTTACACACCATGTCGGGGGCCGGCTCGCCGGGCGGCCGCGCCGAGCCCAGGAAGGCCCGCACGGGCGGAGGCAGCAGGCCCGACAGGAGCAGGCGCTGACACGGACCCCGCTGCTCCCAGGCGCCGGGCGGGAGGTGCAGGAGGCGGCGGGCGGCGCGCTGCTCCGGGGAGCTCAGGGCCGCGCAGCGAGGCGAGTCCCGGCCGGGCAGGGGCTGCTCCGGGGCGGGCGGGCTGGCGCCGTGCACGATGAAGCAGAGCATGCAGGGCCCGCGCAGAAAGCAGCTCCGGCTGCGCGGCGGCACCTTCCTCCGGCGGCGGCGGCGGCTCCTCTCCCCGCTCAGGCTGGTTCCCTCCCTCGAGAGCAGGTGGCCCATATAGGAGGCTCCGGAGCGGGGATTTGCGGGGGCCCGGCCGCCGCCCCCGGGCAGGTCCCTTCGCGGTGTCAGCTGCGGCGGGTGGCAGGGGCGGCGGGTGTCATGGGCCCGGTCGCTAGGCGGGGAGCGGGAGGCGGCGCCGGTTCTTCCGGGACATTGAACGGGGAGAAGCTTCCGCTACCGCCGCCCTGACCCTACCCAGAAGCCGCTCGCGGCCCGCCAAGAGGGGCCGCCCCGGCACTAGCGCTCTGCGGTGCTGCCGCCTACGGCCGGGCTGGGGTAGGGCCGCCAACCCGCAACTCCGGCGGCCGCCCTCCCCGGGCCCAGCCACTCTGCTCCTGCAATAGTTGCACTCTCCCCTCACACACTCCGGGACAGCCCCACAGTCCTCAGACACACACAGCTCACAACAGCCCCACGTCCCTCAAGATCCACTTTCTCCACAACAGCCCGTCTCCCTCCAGCCACAACAGTCCCCACTCCTTCCTCCTCACACAAACACAAGTGCCCCGCTTCTGCTCCCGCACGCCACACAAAGGAACTTCTTTGAACACAAGCATATTGCTCCGTACTGCACCAACTGAAAGACTACAGGCACTGCCATGGGTAGTGTTCGCTCACAATATGGTAATCACCTCCAAGAACGGCTTCCCCAAGAATTTCTATCAGATTCAACATTTCAGGGACTACTATCCCTCCCTAACACCTAACAAAAGAACTGGCTTTTAAAATAGGCTCCCCAAAGTAACTAAATTACTGTGGAAAAACTACATTTCACAACACCGGACCAAATTCACACACACAACTTGCACCACCACTCTGTTTTTCCTGTGTAATGTACTGGACAATATGGCCCAGGACCTGGGTTGCTGGGCTGTTCTTCCCCTTGATTTCTGTCTAACTGTAATCATGAGAATGCTCTGTATTTAAAAATACAGTGGTATTGTTGAGATATACACAAATGGCTTATTTTTTGGTAATTTGGATAATGTTTTAACAATAGTTTATTGTAACATTTTTATCAGAAAGAATTGTGTAAAACCATTGAAAAAAACAGACAACTATATGATATCAATATTCTGGAAAAGATAGGGGGGATGTTAGATACCATGTAATTGAATAATCATGTAACCACATCAATTTTTAGTCACTACATAACTGTTCAATTGGCCCTGGCCCTGGCCCTGGCCCTGCCCCTGCCCCAAGGACTGTATGCTCCAGACCCCACTCACAGGGAGCCCCCTGCCATCAGCATGGGGCTCTAGGCAAGCCCAGGGCCCACTGCAGTCAGAGGCTGTTTCATAGCAGCCTCCCTTGCTTGCCCTCCTGCACCACTGCATCTGATAGAGGCAGCAGTGTGCGGGGGAAGGGAGGCGGAGCCAATGATCATGGGAAGCCAGCTTTTTTAAGCCTGCTCCCCTTGAACACTGGCTCCTTCCTTCCTCCCCCCACTTCATTGGGAGGCAGTAAGGCAGGGGGCAGGCAGCTCCATGGAGATGACATGCGTGGAGAGCTGGCTTAAAAGTCAGCTCTCCATGGCTATGTATACATTGGCGGGTTCTTGCGCAAGAACTCTTGCGCAAGAACACGTCCACACTGCCATGTGCTTTTGCACAAGAGCATCCATGGCAGTGTGGATGCTCTCTTGCACAAGAAAGCTCTGATGGCCATTTTAGCCATAGCGCTTTCTTGCACAAGAAGCCCTTGCCACGCGTCCACACTGTCCTCTTGCGCAAGAGGGCTTACACTTGTTAGAAAAGAGCATAGCTCTTGCACAGGAAGCCCTGTCTTCCAACACTGTACTGTAAATCTTCTTGCGCAAGAACGGGCGGGCAGTGTGGACACTCTGTGGGTTCTTGCGCAAGAATGGCCGTTCTTGCGCAAGAACTAGCCAGTGTAGACATAGCCCATGTGTATCAGCTCCTACCATCCTCACTCCCTACCACACCGGTCCCTCTGATACGGAGGCAGCAGCATAGGGGGACAGGCAGCTCTGTGGGATCCAATGTCACCGCACCGTCCCACTGGCACCAGCTGCTGCCTCCCCCACCTTTGCTACCTGTGTGTGTGTAGTCAACAGAATTAACGATAAGCCCAGGCTTATCTGTTAATCATGTGATCCTCTACACATTGACATCCCCCCCAAAAAATCTTATTTAATAGATGAAAATGTTAACTGAAAAAATATCCCTTAATTGTGTTAAAAGTTTTAAAGACAAGCATGCATTATGTTTATGTACAGGCCCACTTCTGCAGACAAGCAAGTAACTTGATTTATGTGAGTTGTTCCTATTGATTTAAGTGGAGTTAACAAGAAGAATGAAGTTACACATGTAACATATATTTCAAAATCACACTTAGGATGTCTACACAGCGTCTTTTTTGTGCAAAAACCTCTTGCGCAAAAGGGATCCGAGGAGGAAATGCAAATGAGAACGTGACATATGCAAATGAGCACTCCATTTGCATTTCCTCTTGCAGAAGAGGCTGGTGGTGTAGATGTAGCCCCCGGTGTTTGGCTTCCCCCAGAATATGTCCCCTCTTTACATTTTTTCCCCCAAACTCTAAATGCTCCAGCTGACTTCTTTTGAGCTTAATGATTTTAACAGTTTGGTCTACAAGAAACAGATTGTATAATTGGATCTCTCTTTAGGTCCCTGCAAAGACACAAGTGGTTAAATTTAAGCCTTAAAATGTATCCACTGGGCTCAGTGTTAATGGCAGTTTTGAGTTGAGCTTGTATCTAAGCATTTGCTAGATTACTGCCTTAATAACTTTAATCAAAAACCCCAAAGTGCCTTAGTTTTTAAACAATATGGAGCAAAATTTTGCTCTTTGTTATAGTGTATAAATTGGGTTGCTCTTCATTTACATCATGGTCAAGTAAGAGGAGAATTTTGCCCTTTACTAAGAGGGTAAAAACAGATTTTAATTAAAAATATATGATCCTATTGAGAATATCTACTATCAATAACAACTTTTTATGTTGGGATTACATGATCAATGACACATATTATTTTAGTTTTCTACATATATTTCCAATGTTGTCTTTAACAGCACAAGATAAGGTATTTTGCATCTTAAAGAAAAACATCCATATGAGAAAAGTTAATCTGAATCTGTAAAACATTACAATTCATTTAAAAATTCAAATAGAAATTAATGTCAGATTTGGCATAGTTTTTCCCTTGATGTTCCAGATGTCCACTTATCATGGGTGTGACCAAGTTTCCCCACTGTCCTATAAAGTTTGTTTACAGCCACTGCTCCAGGATTTTAGTGTTCTGTGCTGTTATTTAGCTCTCATTTATCCCTAAATGTGTTCTAAGCAGTGGAAGTGTTAGTAATGTTGTTAGACATTATTGAGCTCCCATGGTTCAGCAAATTCTCTGGTTCAGCATGAGTCAGGTCTGGAGGGTGCCAGACTAGAGAGGTTCAACCCGTAGTAACCTTTGTTTAAAGTCAAACACAGTGATTAGTTGCACCTACTAAGAACCAGGAGGTGGGTGGGCACAAGCCTGCCCATGCCTAAAGGTGATGAGCAATTAGTTGCAGATCATGGTAGGGATGCCCTAAAAGCATGAAGTTCCCCTATCTTCTTTCTTCTCTTCTTATATGGTATTTTTTCCCACACTTCTCATAATTTTTGTAACCTGTTTCTGGATATTGTCTTTTTCTGCTGTATCCTTTTCAAGATAGAATGACTAGTCCTGAACACCAAACAATTTTCAAGAAGTGAAACTCTTTTTCCTGTCTGGATATAGTTTATTTAGATCGCAGCACTTTATGTGAGTAATTTAAATTATACCTTCCAATTTGTTACATTACATTTGTTAACAGTAACTTTAATTTGGCATCCTGCTGTAAATTGCCTATCTTTGTCTGGTATTCCTTGTAACCACATTGTTCATCCAATTTTTCTGATCATTAACTTGGGTTTGGGACTGCCTCATTGAAACTTTTTCTTTAATGAAAATGTATAGAATTTATTTATGCTGTTAGTTTAGCATCTCTTAGCTAGTGTAATGGGATGGTAGGATGCACCTTACAATTCATGGTGATTGTTCATGGTGATTGTTCACTCCATTAAGATATCTGGTGATTGTTGGTGCTAATTCATGGAGATTGTTCACTCCATTAAGATATCTGAAGCGGGGTTTTACTCTGGTCAGAAGGAACTAAGGGTAGAATCAGAAACAAGGAGGGCTAGAAGAAAGCTATGAACGGCAAGGTGAGTGTTGCGTGGTCGGGTGCGTGGGGGCTGAGTTGGTGAGTTTAAGTTGAGGTTTATGTTCTATGAGTGTTACCTGTGTTTGACCCAGAAACCTCTTGGTGCCCACTGGCAGAAGGCACACAAGCGTGGCATGTGAGGGCACTGCTGTGAACCAGTATCCCCGTTAATCACTACGATCATTGTGAAATGTACAAACAAATAGTATTTATGAATATTATAAGGAATTATGCGTCTGTACTGAAAAGTATGCTCTCCGGGCAAGTAACCAGAAGATGACATATCTCGGATGGATTCCTTTCAGGCAAGGTAACAGATTCTTCTATGAAAGTTTACAGGAAAAAACACCCACAGAGAGGAATCTTGTTATGAATAAGGACAATGGATTGTTCTGATACGGGGGAGGGCAAATAGAAATCCTGGAGCATTCACTGAAGAGGAAAGCAAAGTTTTGGGAGAACTTTGCTCTAAAACAGGGATAGGGAACCTTTTTTGGGTCAGAGGCCACTGACCCACAGAAAAATCAGTTGGGTGTCATGCAGAAGTGAGAAGCAAAACCAAACAAACAAATAACCCTCACTGACATGAGAAGGAGACAGGCACTCCCCCATTTCTCTTGCACACCAGAGCCTGGGGAGGCCAGGCTAGTAGATTTTATGTGCTCCAGTCCCCTGGTGGGACAGCAGGGGGATCTGGAGTGCCAGCGTGGGCTCTCCTATGCTGGAGGGAACCCCTGAACTGCAGGGGCCCAGATCAAGGCAAACCGTGAGCTGGATGCGGCCCCTGGGCCTGAGGTTCCCCACCCCCGCTCTAAAACATGAAAGTCTCTAGTTAAGTAACTCTGGCTTGTAGAATGCATGTTATGATTTTATTTTAGATGTTATCATTTGTTTCCAATACTGCTACTTGCTATCAGTTAAATCTCTATACTTTGTTAAATTAACTTTTGTTTTCACTGTAAATGTATGTGCTGTGTGTTAAATAGAGCAGTGATCTGAGGTGAACTTGGGAAGCTAAAGTGTAATGTTCCTTTGGGAGCTGCAACTCTGTGAATTCTGTATTTCCAGGGGAAAAGGATCTGGACACTCGGGGTATGTCTACAGTACGGGATAAGGTCAAATTAAGATACGCAACTTCACCTGCGTTAATTGCGTAATTGAAGTCAAAGTACCATATCTCAGCTTTAGGCACTGTCCACACTGCAGGAGCTTCAAGAGAGAACACTCTCCCTTCGACTTCCCTTATTCCTCATTGGAGCAGGACTACCACTATTGACCAGAGTGCCCCTCTCAGTTTGAATTAGTGCGTCTTCACTTCACCCGTTAATTCAAACCCTGGAAGATTGATAATGGCAGCTTCGATCTTCTCTGTAGTGTAGACATACCCCCAGGGAGATCCTCAGATGGCTCAGGAGTTGGTGTAAGCCTATTGCTAACCTTTAAAGAGAGAGCAGTCTGTGGAGACTTGGAAGGCTGTGCTTCTATTGCCGCAGGCTACTAGAATTGGGGAGCTAACTCGGGCATGAACAAGACTTCCTCATGCTAAAGGCAGGTGATAACAAGGTGCCTCACAACCCTGTGTATCCCCAGCATGTATCCCAGTGAGTTACCATTAGTGCCTCTCCTTCTGACTGGTCTAGAACTACCTATTTCTAAGAAATAAGTGTCTACAAATAGCTTCTGTAAACCTTGTTTAGACATGACAAGTGATCAGATAAGATATAGTTGAAGTCACTGAGCATTACTGCTATATTAGATTTAGTTATCTATTTGATCTCCCTCAGCACACAATATCTGTTTTCTGAATAGGAATTCATTAGTATAATGATATCAATATTTTGGAATTCTCATGCCTTGAAGTTTGTATTGGTCCTAAAGAAATTTCATCTCATTAGATTCCATGCTATCTTTCAGATATAATGCTACCTTCAAACTTCTGTAACCTACTCTGTCCTTCCTTTATGGATTATACACATGTTTTACTGCATCCTTTGGATTTTTGTCAATCCACCAAGATAAAGCCTCAGCTGGTGTAACTTATCATATTTGCACTGGCAGTAGAGCTTCCAATTTACAAACACCAATCTTACCAATGACGAGTTATAGAAGTTATTTTTCCTGTCAGGAATAATAACGCAAGTGATGTCACTGAAGAACAAGTTGACATTCCTTCACATTGATGCTTCAGGACATTAGAAATCACTTTGCAGTGGTTTGAAGAACAAGAAAGCAATGCAATGAAGCATACTGCAATTTATGAACACCTACTGTACTTTTGAGATGTTCAATTTTATGACTGCCTCATTCCTCAAGTTAGCCCATAAAATAGAGGTTCCTACGGCATGACAGCTGAGGATCTACCCCCACCAAGTTTTAGTAATGTCTGTTATGTTATAGTCCTCTTCCATTGCTAAGCATCCTAAGTTTTGTTCTGTTTTTAGGTATATTGGCACTGAACATAGATATTAGCCAGGCTTTATTTGGAGAAGTGATGAAATCAGTAAGAACTGCTGTGCAAAGTTAAGTTCATACTTTTATTTTTGACCTAATTTGACTCCTTTTTCTGACATTGTTTCAGTATATGTGTAATGACAACCCACAGACAGGCATCATCAGGGGGATCAAAAGTGGGACCTCTGAAGTTTAAATCCATGAGCTTCTACTGCATGAGCTAAATGACAAATCTCAGTCAAGGCTACAGCAAGCACATCACTTGGGACCTATCCACCACTAACGGGACACAGGGCACCACTCAGAACAAGCAGGTGGTTACATACTCTTCCTGAGGAGGGCAACACATCATCAAGCTTCAGAGGCTGGCTCACAACTGAATTCCTTAAATCCCAATATTTGCCATCACTTGTAATGCCTACCTACACACAGGTAGTAACAACAGGGATCAAACCTGGAACATTTAGGGTACATCTACACTGCAGCCCTATTTCAGGATACTTCCGGTATCCCAAAATAGTCATTCCGCATCTTTTGAACAAGGCCATTAGAAATCTATTGGGGAAAATATTTTGAAATAATGGGCATGCTATTCCAACGTCCCTGTAAACCTCGTTCCGTGAGGATTAAGGGACATTTCAGAATAGTGGTTTATTTTTAAATTTGGTGCTGTGCAGACAGTGCCAAATTACGAAATAAGCTATTTCAAAATAAGCTACACAATTTGCGTGGCTCAAATTCCATAGCTTACTTCAAGCTAAGGGTGCAGTGTAGATGCACCCTTAGAGCTAAAAGCATGAGCTTGAGCAAAAAGATAGATATCTCTTTGATAGCCAAGGCTGTAGCAAGCACATCAGTCGGGGGAAAACAGGGCTAGTCACCACTAGAGGGGGAGAGAGCACCATTCCAGCAAGCAGGAGTTACATAAGTAAAATGCTTCAGGGGGTAGCCAAGTTAGTTTGTACAGGAAAAAACAACAAATGGTCTGGTAGCACTTTATAGACTAACAAAGCATGTAGATGGTATCATGAGCTTTCGTGGGCACAGCCTGCTTCTTCAGATGATCGGAGTTTTGAGTTTAGGATGTTCAGACCCAAAATAAATAGGAGAGAAGGGGAAGGGGGAGGATAGGGAGCAGAGGGTATGGAAAATCAAAGGGAAAACAGCAAGGTAGAGCTGGGAGTCAGTAAGTATCTGAATATTGGGTAGTCAAAACAAAGCAGATAAGAATCAACGTCAATATATAGTATCCTTCCTAACATAGGAATCTACTCAAAGAGCTGTTTGCACCTTCATTGAATCTTAGGTTGATAGTGTCCCAACCATCCTTCATCACGATTGAGTCCATTAGCATGAGAATTGAATTTGCAGATGAATTCTAATTCCAATGCTTCTCTGTGTATCTAGGTAGTAGAATTGGATTGTGCAAGACAGCCACTTGAAGATCTTTTAAACAGTGATTAGGAAGATTAAAGTGTTCCCCAACAGGTTTCTGAATGTTCCCTTTACGTATATCTGATTTGTGTCCATTGAGTCTTTCCTGCAGCGACTGTCCAGTTTGTCCAATATATATATATAGCAGTGGGGCATTGCTGGCATTTGAGGACATAGATCAAATTAATGGATGTGCAGTCAAATGACCTTTTGATTTGGTAGCTTATGTTGTTGGCTCCAGTGATGAATTTGCTAGTATAGATATGTGGGCAGCGTTGGCATCGCGTTTGGTGGCAGGGCTGGGTTCTTGGATGCTTATGATGTGGTTGTGTGGCATGGTTACCGGAAAGAATTCGTTTCAGGCTAGGGGGTCGTCTGTAAGCAAGAATAGGCTTTTCTCCCAAGGCCAATCTTCAGATACTTACTGACTCCGAGCTCCACTTTCCTGTTTTTCCCTTTGATTTTCCATACCCTCTGCTCCCTGTCTCGTTCCATACCCACTGCTCCTCTCCCTGCCACCCCCCTCGTTTTTTTCCTCCCCCTCTCTCCTATTTATTTTGGGTCTGCACATCCTAAACTCAAAACTCTGGTCATCTGAAGAAGTGGGCTGTGCCCACAAAAGCTCATGATACCATAAGTAAAACGAATATATTTGTTGTTCTTTTACTTTTATCTTGACCATTCCTTTTAAAATACACAGTGAATATATAAATTATAGTCATCACTTACACACAAGATTTACTAAACCTCTGATGCTGATAGAGTTTTCTCAGTATGAATTCATATTTTTGTAGTTTATTATGAAACTTCTGTTTTAAACTGCTTAAATTCAATGGTTTGATATTTAGTATATTGGAATAATAGTTAATATCTAGGAAGAAGCTTGCAAAATAGTTATAACTACTCAAGTATTAAAGGTGCTCAGGTTTAGGAATTAAGATTTCATTAATTATCCATGAATTTTGTATTTATAAAATAAATTTGAAGTAATACATACCTATTTTTAATTTCTGAGTCTGCTTATTAGTCAATTTTTGGAACACTATCCAGCCTGAACTTGCTACCCTAAAAAAATGTATGATGATTTAGAGTTATAAAGCCACAATGAGCACTGATTAGTATGAACATTTCTAGCCCTTTATTTCTTCAACAAAGAATGACTTTTGCAGTAAAATGCTCTTATCTTCCCAGAACTTTTATAAATGCTTTCTACCAAGTTTATAAGTCACTTTGTCTCACTGCTCTTGGAATCAATGAATTCTTCAGCACAGTTCAAAGAATCAGACCGGCCTCCATGACTTCATTGTTTCATGATCCTATAGCTTGTGACCTAAGCTGTTAAGGCACCTTCTGATTCAAGCTGATTTAACCTTGGAGCACTTTATAAACTTACAGTAAAATTGCAGTGCACTAAAACGTAATGTTCTTAAATCTAAAATGACTTAAATGTATTTAAAATATTATTGTAATTTTATTTTAATAAACCTCCAAAGTATTCTTATTTGCTCTATTACTTTTTATTACATGACTGTTGAATTACATTTTAAAGGAATTTGGTGTGTTCTGAGTTGATAAATGTTATCCAGGTGCT
This sequence comes from Rafetus swinhoei, assembly GCA_019425775.1. Lineage (NCBI taxonomy): Eukaryota > Metazoa > Chordata > Testudines > Trionychidae > Rafetus > Rafetus swinhoei. Next base: position 68,078,327 of record CM033427.1, read on the forward strand.
TCTTTGATGAATTTATGAAATATTTACTGCATCTTAAGAAATCAGTGTTTTGCATGGAAGTTTAACAATTCAGCTTGATGATAAACTTAAAAACATAATGCAGCTATTAAATAAGTGCAATTTTACTACAAAGCTCATTTCATTATACAAAACAAATTACCTATATTTGGTACTACTTAAATTTAAGCTTTAAGATTAGTTCCATGGCAAGGAGAAATCTGGTATAATAGTTATAAAACAAATTTCCTATCATATGTTTATCTAAGAAAGACACACTAATTTTTTAAATATCCTTTTGGTAGGAGTTTTTGCTGTCAATATGATAGGCTTATCCATAACATGTAAGCTAATGTGATAACTATACACAGTATATCAATATTGCTGTTCCTTCTCCAGATGTCAGTGTCTCATTCTGGCACCAGAATCGTCCATCTGCTGAAAGTTAGTAAATGCCTGGAGTCCTGAAAGTTTCCTTCCCAGGGAATAGAAGTCAGTGATGTGGAGTTTGTGTAATTTGTTTTATTTATATATGTAAATCACTCATTGAACAGAGATGGTCAAACAGCATGCTTGCAATTTCATATTTCAGTAATCCCAGTCCAACATTAGTGTCTGGTTCCCAGAGAACAAATCTGCTGGATCCAATTCTAATCAAAGATTGAGGCAGATGGCAAACTCTCCTGTTGCTTGCACAACTCCCCCACCCCTCCTCCCCACCCAAGAACCAATACAGCTACACAGAACCTTTCAAAATAAAAGTAACACCACACAGCACATCCTCCCAAGGCTTATCATCTGTTTGCCAACACACAAAAATAATTTTGAAGATTGTGTACCAGTGTGATCTGATGACACCTGTGATAATGTGGGTTGTGTCATACATACACTAAGGCTGAATGACTGTGTCCTTCTCTTGCATGTAGAGGTTTATGACTCTGCTACTACTTCCATAGTAAGAGACCTGCTTCTTTAGCCCAAGTGGTAACTAATTATGCTTTTACACCAGGCACCTTAGGTTTGGTCCCTATAAAGTGCCCAAATGAAACAATTACATGTGGACTATGTCTACACTGCAGGCTTCTTGCGCAAGAACTGTTTTGCGCAAGAGTTCTTGCACAAAAGGTCTTGTGCAAGAGCGCATCCATACTGCCATGTGCTTTTGCGCAAGAGATGTGCATACTGCCATGTGCTTTTGCGCAAGAGATGAACAAGTGTAGATGTACAAGTGTGCTTTTGCACAAGAGATGAACAAGATGCACAAGTGTAGACGTAGCCTTAGACATTATATCTGTTGTGATTATTTCAAAATTATTGTTCTATCAAAAGCAAATTAGCAAACTCACAACTTGTGATCTATTTTTTAAGAAATGTCCCCATATTCTCCTTCTTTAAGACGATGTTGAAGACATACTTCTTACAAGCCTGTCTACACATTATTATTTATTATTATTTGTGTCAAACCACAATTTGCTACACACTTTACAGACTTATGAAAGATAAACTCTACCCCAAAGACCTTTATATTAGAGTAGACAAAATCAAGAAGCGGGGGGAAGAGAGACTATAACACACTTGAAATGTACAGGTAATATTTTTTAAAAGTATGACTTCCTGGCCCATACCCAGAACAAAGATTTGTGGATATATAGGAAATCTAGCCAATGTGAAAGTGTCTCACAAGACATTAAAAACTCTTACTATTGATCTGTGATTAAGGCTAATCCGTGAGAAAATGTATTGTTAACACTGATCCCTACACAGGTTGCATGGGCCTTGCCAAAACAGAATGCTTCTGGAGACACTGGCTCCTATGTTTTGGGGATCATCCCATGGTACCATCTTTTTTGCTAGTCATTGTCAGGAGAATAAATATGGTAATGGATACCACCTTAAAATTATTTATGTTGGAAACTCTCCAACTCACAGCAAGTTTGTTTTTTCAGCGCTATGCTTGTAACTAATTGGCATGTTACTTAGGCTACATCTAGACTACGGGGTTTTTCCGGAATACTTTTGGTATCCCAGAAAAACTCTGCCACGTGTAGGAACGCGTCTACTCTTCCACTTTTTTGCGGAAGAGCAGACATGCTTTTTCGGAAGCCCTGTCTTCCTTCTTCCATGAGGAAGAAGGGATATTCTGAAAGAGGAGGATTTTATGAAAAAACTATCGGAAAAAGGTACGGAAATTGCAGAGCACATTTTGCATACCTTTTTCTGATAAATCATTGTAGTCTAGACATATCCTTAGTGAAAGAACAGACTAAATCTGTGGATAGAAGCTTAGCACAGCAACTTGACTGATGGGCAGCTCAAGAGTAGGAAATGTTTTGGAGAAGAGAGACGTCAAGACAGATTTGGAAAGATTTGCTCTAAGGGTACGTCTACACTAGCCCCCCTAGATCGATCTAGGGAGGCTAATGAGGGCGACCAGAATTGCAAATCAAGCCCGGGATTTAAATATCCCGCGCTTGATTTGCATGTTTCCGGACGGTCACCATTTTAGAAATTGACTAACCCGAAGTAACTGCCCCGCATCTATACAATATGTGTTTTACTCTAATCTTTTCTCATCAGAAAGATTTGAAGCCACAAAATTTAGATCTATAATAAAACCTTCATCAATTCCACCTAGAAGAGAGACCATAGAGAGTGAAGGCATATTGTTATCTGATATTGGAATTACCTCCTACAATACACACAATGTCTACACACGGCAGTGAAACGGGATTCCGATTTAAAGCCCTAACTCGAATTAGCTGGTATTCCTCCTGCAATGAGGTTTACCAGCTAATTCAAATTAGGGGCTTTAAATTGGAATCCCGTTCACTGCCGCGTGTAGACGCGGGCAGTTACTTCGGGCTAGTCAATTTCTAAAATGGCGACCGGCCGGGAACATGCAAATGAAGCATGGGATATTTAAATCCCGGGCTTGATTTGCAATTCCGATCGCCCTCATTAGCCTCCCTAGATCGATCTAGGGGGCTAGTGTAGACGTACCCTAACTATTTAGAAACCTTTCAGTAATTCCTGGTACATGGAAACTGAAATGTTGGTTCTCCTTTCTCCCTTCCTGCCCCCTTCCTTTTTGTTTTATTTTTTTTTCTCCCCCTCTTTTTGAGGAAAAAAATCAATACAATATAAATTAAAAAACTGAAAGGGGTATGTGGCTTCCTCACATAAAAGATTATTTACACATGCCAAATATAAAACATATGAATCAGTGTTTGCACCTAAGGTTGGAAGCTTTATGCAAATACTTATAATCGACATACCTAGTGTGGTTCACTGTCCCATGTAGTGGAACTTAGACCACTTATAGCAAGGGATAAGAACAAGTGAGCTCTACAACCTAAACTGAGAACTTGCTGGCTTTATAGCGCAAGCTGTAGTGGCTCCTATACTAAGTTCCAGAGGTCGCAGGTTAAAATCTGTCCTGTGGTGGTTACATACTAATTAACATTCTTTTCATTTACTCTGTTACTTATTTACAAATAGCTATTTGTCTCAGGTAATCTGGACCTTTCTAGTAGTTAGTCTTCAGAGTTCCCTCTGGCTTTGAGAATCCCATAGATCTTGTAGATACCAATATTATTTTTAAGGCACTGACTCAGCGGTGGCCCGTGGATGTAGGCAACCTCGGCAGTTGCCTAGGGCACCGCGTTTAACGCGGCGCCTGATGATGACGTCACGCCATTGAGGGCTATGGAGGCGGGGGCGCCGATCGTGCATTCCGCCTAGGGTGCCAGTTGCCGGCAGCTCTCCTCGAGCCACTCCCGCACTGACTGACTTAAAAACAAAACCCAACCTGCTCAAGACAGGATCCTTTATAAACTACAAAGACTGTAAAATTTTGTTGTAAATTCATATAACCCCCCCTTAAATGATAGCTATTAAGGCCTGAAAAAAATCATTGCGATCATCTAGTTTGGCCTTCTGCATAATACAGGCCATGAAACTTCCCCAAAATAATTCCCAGAGCATCTCATTTATACAAATATCCAACATAGAATTACAAATTGCCATTGAGGGAGAATCAACCAAAACCTGATAAATTGTTCCAATGGCTAATTACCCTTACTATTAAAAATACATCTTATTTATGGTCTGAATTGGCTAGCTTCAGCTTCTAGCCAATGGATTGTTGTACATCTTTCTCTGCTACACTGTTTTTAGACACCAGTCCAGTCACCTCTTAACCTTTTCTTTTTTAAGCTAGAGTGAGCTCCAAGATATAGCAACATAAAGCATGTTTTCTCATCTTTTTGTCATTCTCATAGCCCTTCTCTGAACCATCTCCAATCAACATTTTTCTTGAACTGTGGACACCAGAGCCAGACAGAGTATTCTAGTTCCAGCCACATCAGGGCCAAATACAGAGGTAAAATAAACTTCCTACTCCTACTCAAGCTTCTTCTGTTTATATATCTGAGGATCACATTAGCCCCTTCGGCCACTGTGTCACACTGGGAGCATGCGTTCAGATGATGATCCACATAACTCTCAAATGTTTTTTAGAGTCACTGTTTCTCAACACTGAGTCCCCCATCTTGAAAGTATGACCTATATTCTTTGTTCCTAAATGTAAATATGAAATAATACCATGAACTAAATGGATATGATTCTATGATATATTATTAACTTCAGTTTAAATTAGACCCAAACCTGGTCATATATATCTCTTCTGCCATTAGGTAAAGCAGGTTTGATCCTATGATCTTTTGTAAAATGGTAATATAATAATCTATTAATACTTCAGTTTGTTCCAGTAATTTTTTATTGAGAATAATGTAATTATAATTCTTCAAGAAGTATTTTTAAATGTTTCTCACTGTTATGCATCTACACAGCTAGTCAGTTAGGGATGCACTGGTGTAGTGGAGAGGAGAATTTGGCCCATTAGGAGCTATAAGCACATGAAGTTTAATTATAGAATTTTTGTCTTGAGGGATACATAGAAGTCAATAGGCTACATGCTTGTGATTATATATTTAGTCACTGGATGTCACTGTTGCTTCATGCAAGAATTACCACCACAAGAAGTTTTGTTGTGGCAGTGGGATGAGACAAATATTAGATAATAGGGTAATCAAGCAATCTGATCAGCTGTGAAGTCTTAACTACCTTAATTTAAGCCAGAAGACATGACTAACAGTGCATTTCTGAATGATTATTGCATATATTAACTGAGATTAAAAAGCATAAAATCAAAATCTGAATAACTAACTATCCAAGAAATTCAATTAAATGCACTACCTGAACACTGAAAGAACTATTCCACCTAATTTATGCTGCTAAAGATTTACTAGATATATTGCAATCAAGTTTTCTGAATGTATGACATTTATCAAAGTTATCTCCTTGCAAATTTGATCAGGACATATATAGTTATGGTGTGCTAAAGATAGGACTAACATAATTCTGGGCTGTGAACAAAATGAAACTATTCTATTCTTTTCATTTATCACAGCTATGTATTTGACAGAGATCACCTGCTTATCTTGCAAGGTGCTGAGAACCCTGGCCTCGATCCAGCAAAGAATTTAATTAATGCTTAATTTTGGATGGGGCTGCTCACATGTTTTGCAATACCAGGGTCAGATTGCTAGCACTTTGTTGGCTGAACCCACAAACAGATGCTCAAAGGGTGAAATTAACAGTTCATGTGAACATGTTCTCAAAGGGTAGATCAGTCTTTAATTTATCTGTGCTTGGAAGTGCGACAGAAAATGGGAGACAGGGGTCATACCTCACTCCCAGTTTTCAGACAGGGAGGGACAATAAAAGCAGTCAGTGTTCAAAAGTGTTCAAAAAGCTCAAAAGTCATGCGTCAGACCCCAAAACACCATCAAGTTGGCACAAATATCATGAGATTTAAAAAGATCAAATTGTATTTTAGTCCTACTTCTGATTTTTACGATATATAATTATTTCAGCGTCCTTACACTAATTTCTATACAATATGTGTTTTACTCTAATCTTTTCTCATCAGAAAGATTTGAAGCCACAAAATTTAGATCTATAATAAAACCTTCATCAATTCCACCTAGAAGAGAGACCATAGAGAGTGAAGGCATATTGTTATCTGATATTGGAATTACCTCCTACAATACACACAATGTTAGTGAGTTTCAAAAGTATTTGTAAGACTGCAGTGGAACCCTGAGCACTAGGATTCTTCTCCTGGCATGGGAGCAGATTGTTGTTTAGTGGTTACAGACAGTATGTCTAAATGTGAAAACTGTGCTGTCTGGTTAGTCTGTTGAAACTCAACCTTCACTTTATTAAGCTAAATAGAGTGAACTCCAGGATATAGCAACATAAAGCATGTTTTCTCATCTTTTTGTCATTATCGTAGCTCCTCTTTGAACCAACAGCAATCAACATTCTTCTTGAACTGTGGGCACCAGGACTGGACAGAGTATTCTAGTTGCAGCCACACCAGGGCCAAATACAGAGGTAAAATAAACTTTCTACTCCTGCTCAAGCTTCTCCTGTTTATGCATCTCCAGATCACATTTGCCCCTTTGGCCACTGTGTCTACCATGGACTAAATGAATTCATTAGTATCTTTAGTGTAAATTAGACCCAAACCTGGTCATATATATCTTTTGCCATTAGGTAAAGCAAATTTGAGCCTATGATTTTTTGTAAAATGGTGATATAATAACCAATGTATTCTTCAGGTTTTTTCCAGTAAATTTGAATTGAGAATAAAGTAATAGTAATTCTTCAATTCTGTCTGCATGTAAAAGAATGAGCGGTTTACCAATGCAGATAGAGAACAAGGTTTCTCAGTATAAAAGCAGTAGCAGAGTCATAAACCTCGACATGTGGTCTAGGCAGACAGTGCTCCACAGTCACACTGCCTTAGAAAGAGTTAAACTATCACCCACATTCACACATTCTTTTCAAAAGACTGTGGCAAAGCAGAAAAGATTAAATTCTATTATATTAAAGATCTCAGTTCTCTTCCAAGCTATGTCTAACGTGATTTTATGCAAGTTCTTTTTTATCTTATCTGTGAAATAGGTGTACGACGGTTACTAGAAAAAGAATGAAATGTCTTGTAATAAGAGTGGTTAAGCGTACTGGCTGTCAGTAGAAGAGCTCATGGTTTATAGGCTCTCAGTTAAAGTTTCTACTATTTTGAGGATGGGTGAGAGTGTTTTCTCTCTGGTTTTACTTCCAAAAAATTCATGAAGGCCACATTTAGCTTTTCATATCATTGCAAGACTGTCTGCAGCAGGGCCCAAAGTAACATTATGTGAGACTTCACAACACCTCTTTTCTCACCCAACTTTGAGCTTGTGTTGGAGAGGAGGCAAATGGGCATGAATTCCAGCAGCAGCAGGTTCAGCATTCTTCCTTCCATCTTCTGCTGAGTCTATTACTAGATGATGAGTAAGGATAAGATCTGCTTACAAGATGATAGGTAGAGAAGAGGCAGCACCATCCAGATCCAACAGGGGAAACCAGAGGGAGAAGCCAAATTTCCCACCTGCTGGTTATACTCACAGGGACCAGGAAGAAGAGCCCTTCCCTCACATCCCCACAAAACTGCAACTTATGAGTGAAAGAAGAGGACATACTCTAGCAACTTTCCCAATGGAAAGGGAAAAGGTACTACTTGGAAGGATACTGACTGGACTCAAAAGATGGTGAAGGGAAACACAACATGAGGAATGAAGAAGAGAGAACACAAGGTGGTGGGGGAAAAACACATAAGGAGAGAATGAAGGGCACAAAACAATGAGAGTGTAAATCACTGAATATACACATATGTAGAAGATGCATGATACTCACACACATACCTTTATGGTGTAGAAGGCTGTGAGTTATTATGGGGGCTTTGAGAAGGTAGAATAAGCTTTTCTATGAAACTAGCTTGTTGCCTCTGCCCCTCAATTTCCAAGTCCAAACACCTCCGATTCCCTCACCATTACACCCATTATATTTTGTGCTTGCATCTATGTCCACGAGTTAAACATGAAGACCAGGGAAACAAACTGCCTCTATGGACTCCTGGGCAAGGTGAGAGAGGGCTGGGTCTGCTCCTTGAAGGGCAGGGCTTTTGACGGAAGGGCCAGCCCACAGCGCTGCCCAGAGCACAGCATATCCCCTCCAGCCCTCAGAACTGCACAGAGTGTGTGGTACTCTGGTGGCAATTTAAAGGACCTGGGGCTCTAGTAGCTGTGGTGGCAGTGACCAGGAGACTCAGGCACCTTTGAATTACTGGGCCCTGGGGAAATTGCCCTTTTGCCCCTGCTTCATTGGCAGACCTGGCAGAGATCTGTATCCTAGGAGACTGGCTGCTGCTAACATTATTTCTCTTGCAATGTTCTCATGCTGGCTGCAACTTTGAGTGCAATTAGGACTAGCTTAGGAAGAAGCAAATTTTACCAGAACAAACCTTAATAGAGTTTAAAGCTGTAATATCACAAATGTAAAAAGTCAGAAAGTCCAATAGTCTTTCCCACAGATTTTTTTTTTTTTTTGGTCACACTTTTTTTTTTTTTTTTTTTTTTTTTTTTTGGCAAAGCACCATAGCAGCAGCTGTCAGAAGGAAAAGATAGAAAGTAACAAGCTAAGAAATAATGATGAGATGAATGAGAATTTGCCTTTTCTCTTGTGGTAAACAGGAAGAGACAAGGGAAGAAAAAAAGCTATATTCTATTTTCAATTATCAGTGTAAATCTAGAGTGAATCCAACTACAGTGGAGTTATTCCAGATTTGCAGTAGTGTAAATGAAAGCAGAATTTTGCTCTATTATAAATTAAAATAAATTCTGTACAGTACAGGGTCAGGCAGGGCACATGACGCCTGCGTATTTAGGAACTTGAGCCTCTATGGCAAGCTGGAGGCATGCACATTCTTCCCCCACCATGACTTAGTGGTTGGGGATGTGCAGATGCCACTCTGCATCGTGGGGGATGTGGCCTACCCCCTGATGCTGTGGCTAATGAAGCCTTATACTGGTTACCTGGACCCCGGCAGGGACCAATTTAATGCCCACCTCAACCGGGCCAGGATTCAGGTCAAGTGCGCCTTCGGGTGCCTTAAGGCATGCTTCAGGTGCCTCCTGACTTGCCTCGAAGTGGGGGAGCACAACATCTCCCAGGTGTGTTGTGTTCTCCACAACATAGTAGAGAGGAAGGGTGAGACCTTCCTCCTGGGGTGGGGGGTCAGAGGCCGGCTGCGAGGGGAGACCCTTTCATCAACCATGGACAGCTGCCATCCGCCAGGCTCATCAGGCCGGGGTGCACATCCAGAAGGCCCTGAGGGAGAGTTTCTCTCAAGGACCCCAGTAACTCTCCCCGGGGCCTCCCCCCTAGGGGCCTCTGGCTTGCTCCAATATCCCTTTCCCGCCACAGCTCCTCCCTTCGCCCCTTCCTTGACCTCTCAATAAAGACACCTGTTTGGTTTTGAACAAAATGAACTCTGTATTGATCTTTCATTTTAAAAAGCTGGGAAAGGGGAGGGGGCTCCTAACTGGGAGGGGAGCTCAGGTCAGGGAGTGCATGGGGGACTGCTGGCTGCCTCACCTCGGGTTTGGGGACCTCGGTGAACTTGGGGTTGGGTGGGTCCTGGGATCAGAGGGGGGTGATCAGGAGGGGGGACTGGAGTGGGGTCAGGGATGGCAGGGGAGCAGGGGAAGGGGACATGGGCATCACTTGGGGAGGGGGCATGGGTATCACTTGTGGGACAGGGGGAATGGGCATAGCAGGGGGGCAGAAGGGTAGTAGGCAGGAGCAGCGACAGCAGCTGGGTGTGCCACCATTTTCTGCATGATGGCACACGTTGTCACCCTGCCGCACGAGCTGGTCCCACATGCAGGTCCGCTACTCTGCATCCTCCCAGATCTTCTGGGCCAGGGTCTGCTGCATGTCATGCAGGATGGCCACATGCTGCCTCATAAGCTTCTCCTGGACCATAGAGCACTTTTGGGTCCCCTGGGGTCGGGCAGCTGGCTTGAGTGGTGTGGCTCGCCCCTCAGCCCCAGCTAGGGAGAAAACAAGGAGGGAGAGTGTTAGCCTGTGGCCGGGGTGATGAGTGGTCTGTGAGCCCTATCACACCCAAGTCTTTAAATGCTAGAACAAAATACAGGACTATGTAGCACTTTAAAGACTAACAAGATGGTTTATTAGATGATGAGCTTTCGTGGGCCAGACCCACTTCCTCAGATCAAATAGTGGAAGAAAATAGTCACAACCATATATACCAAAGGATACAATTAAAAAAAATGAACATATATGAAAAGGACAAATCACATTTCAGAACAGAAGGAGGATGCGGGGGGGAGGGAGGTAAATGTCTATGAGCTAATGGTATTAGAGGTGATAATTGGGGAAGCTATCTTTGTAATGGGTAAGATAGTTAGCGTCTTTGTTGAGACCGACGCGTAGAGTGTCGAATTTTAGCATGAATGACAGTTCAGAGGATTCCCTTTCAAGTGCAGATTTAAAAGTCTTCTGAAGCAGGATGCAGGTAATTAAGTCGTTGAGACAGTGTCCTTTCTGGTTGAAATGGCAAGAAACTGTTTTTTCTTTGTGATCCTGTCTAATATCTGTTTTGTGGGCATTGATCCTTTGGCGAAGTGTCTGAGACGTTTGTCCAATGTACAAAGCAGACGGACACTTTCGCACATGATAGCATAAATTATATTTCTGGATGCGCAGGAATATGTATTCTTGATCTTATAACTCACTTGGTTAGGTCCAATAATGGTATCAGCAGAGTGGATATGTGGACAAAGCTGGCAACGGGGTTTGTTGCAAGGGAAGGTACCAGGGTTGGTATTAGTGTGGTATGTCCTGTGGTTGTTGGTAAGAATCATCTTGAGGTTAGGTGGTTGTCTATAGGAGACTATGGGTCTGTCTCCCAGAGCCTCTTGGAGTTTAGTATCCTGTTCCAGTATAGGCTGTAGTTTATTGATAATGTGTTGGACAGGTTTAAGTTGTTGGGGCTGTAGGTGATGACAAGTGGTGTTCTATTGTTGGTTTTCTTGGGTCTGTCTTGAAGAAGATGGTTTCTAGGTGTTCGTCTGGCTCTTTCAATTTGCTTTTTTATTTCTCCGGGTGCGTAGTTGAGGTTTATAAATGCTTGGTAGAGATCCTGAAGTTTCTGGTCTCTGTCAGTGGGATTAGAGAGTCCCTTCGCAGCGGGCGACCCTAACGGCCGACGGATGCCCCAAAGATACACCCGAGTCTTTAACTGCTAGGACAAAGTCCCTTCGCAGCGGGCAGCCAGGAAGGCTGACAGGCGCCCCAAGAGTCTGCCCCTTGGAGGCGGCACAACTCAACGCTCAGCTCTTACTGCGTTTACCCCTGACAGCGGCAAGATAGCCAAACCGGCTATGGTTCTTTTGATTGTGTTGGTTCTGTTATAGCAACAGGAGGAGTCAGGATAAGACTTAAACAGTTACTACTTTATTGTTACAAGGCAAGCTTAGCTGTTAAATGTTACTGTTGTGTTACAGATAACACAGTCACTACAAAGACAAGACAGAAATACAATAAAAGTCACTTAAAGGTACCATGGAACCCTTTGGTTCTCTGAGCTCTTATTGAATGCGTGCAAAACAGACACCTAGGAGGTATATTCTCACCCCTGCGATCCTTACTCCGGAGAAGCCAGTGTTTCTCTCAATCCCAATGGGATGCAGTCGATACGAGACAGAAGGCGTCCTTAAAGTCTCGGGGGTCCAGGACCGCCTGACCAGCAGGTATATGGTTGGATCTCCAATTAGAGTGGGGCATAGGACCCCCACTTTATACCCCTGTAGTCACGTAGACACTTCTCTTGTCATTAAAATGCCAATTAAGTTGGAACATCTTTGTGACGCCAGTTCCCACAGGGAGTTGCCAAAGCTTAAGTTGCACCTGTGAGGTGGAGGTAACTAAATCATTAGGGCTGGACGTTCTTTTCCTGATGGGGCGGCAGATTCCTCTTCTGGGATGGTGTGTAGGCGTATCAATTACTGGTACCAGCCAAGGGCAGCCCGAGGCCCCCGATCATCTGCTGGCCCAATTGCTGCTGTTATCTGGTTTCTGTCTAGCATCCAGGGCCATAGTTATTCCAGCACCTCTGGAGGCCCTGGAGCCTTGAAGACAGAGTTTCATTCCCATGGATTCTCCCTCCCAAGGATTTCGGAGGGGGGGGGCGGGTTTCTGTCTGTCTGGCTACAGAGAGGCAGTCAGTTATCCAAGCAGACACAGTGCTTGAGGCTGTGACCTCCTCTGTGAGCAGTGACCAACAGTCCTTGGGCCAGAGGACAGTGGCTATCCCTGGAGCAAGGCCATATATGGCCTGCACGGCAGGCCCTGCCTCACAGGGGCCCCGAGGTGCCCAGGGAATCATGCTGCCCACTTCTCCCCACCATGGACAAGCAGGCACGGGAAGTGTCCGGACACAGTGGGATCCCATGGGCAGCAGAGCATCCTGACCCTCCCTGGGGCCCGCACACACACCTGCACCTCGCAGCACTGTCTGCAGGAGCAGGTGGTGCCTTGCACAAGCAGACATGCCCGTGTGCTGTGTGCGACACTCCTTGGTGTGTCTGGGGTCATGCCTGCACCCTTGGGACTACCCTGCTTCTAGCCGTGGCAGGTGGTGTCCCCATGGCATGCCCCCATCCCGGGGCCAGATGTGTGTGTGACCTTCCCTGAGCCTGGGAGCAGGAGCCTGGGCTCAGGGGCTGCCTGCGGAGTCCGCATGGCACACAATAATGCTGCACATGGTTCCACATGCACAGACTACAGCACAATGTCCAGCCCGAGCAGGTCAAGCGATGCTCATACCCCACCCCCTCTGCGCCCGCCTCCCCTGCCCTGTTTGTGTGACAAACTGAGAGCACTCACCTGAAGAACCCTCCCCAGCATCAGATGATGCCTGGGACACGTCCTAGATCGCAGCTACCAGCTCCAAGGACAGTGTGACGGAGGCCATGTCCTCCTCCTCCCCCTCCTGCAATCGGAAAGATCCTCGTTCAAAAAATCTTTGTAGTTTAGACATGCCCTCAGTGTTTGGAATTCTGATCTATTTGTATTAGATGACATGTAAAAAAATCATATTTATAAAGAGCATGATGGTTTCTTTGTGCCACATTAAACAATAATATTTGGAAAAATGGAAATCTGAAAAGTCCTATTTTATATTACTGTATACAGTCATGGGCATACAGCACTAAAAAGGAACCCCTAACATATATTTTAAATGAAAAAAAATATACCATGTTATCAGATCCAGTCTTCATTCCAGCCTTGCTTCCTTCTGATGCATTATGTGACCTCTTTTCTAAGCACAATTAGCCAGGGCAATTTCAGGGCAATCTAAGGAAGGAAAGGGAACATTAATGTAATTGTTGATGTGAGTAATGCCCTGCAGGCAGCTTAATGCAATTTATCCAAAATATTTGCTGAAATAAATTACATTTGCCAGTTTCATTTTCAGATAAATTCATATGACATCCTTAGCAATTTTTATTCGGACAATATAAATTCTCAATATGTTAGGGTATGTCTACACTAGCTCGTTAGTTCAAGCTAGGTAGGCAAATGAGGGCAACCGGAGTTGCAAATGAAGCCTGGGATTTAAATATCCCGGGCTTCATTTGCATGTTCCCGGGTGCCGCCATTTAAATCTTAGTCCGAACTCCGTGCCCGCCACACGCAGCACAGAGTAGGTAGTTCGAATTAGAGATCCTAATTGAACTACCATTACTCCTCGTGGAACGGGAGTGGAACGAGTAACGTAGTTCAATTAGGATCTCTAATTCGAACTACCTACTCTGTGCCGCGTAGCAGCGGGCACGGAGTTCGACTAAGGGGATTTGAAATGGCGGCGCTCGGGAACATGCAAATGAAGCCCGGGATATTTAAATCCCAGGCTTCATTTGCAACTCCGGTTGCCCTCATTTGCCTACCTAGCTCGAACTAATGAGCTAGTATAGACATACCCTTAGTACCTGATTCATCATTAAAATTTAGGCTCTGATCCTTCAAAGACTTAAACATGTGCTTATGTGCATGAAGTTAAGCACACAGAATCTCAGAATTGTAGGATTGAAATGGACCTCTATAGGTCACCTAATCCATTCTGCTGCACTAAGTCAGGACTAAGTATTATGTAGTACACCATCCCAGACAGGTATTTGTTTTTGCAGAACTGGGGCATGTGTGTTTGTATACTTGTTAAATGATGTAATATTTCCATTAACTGATGAGCTATAAATGTAGCTATTTATATTGAGATGAAGAACTTGTTCAGTAATTTTTGTAAAATTCCTATATATAAATATTCATGACATCTAGAAAAAACTAGAAGTTTTTTTTGTTTGTTAGCCTCAAGATGGCAGCAGTTCATTCAAAACACAACATTTAAGCAGTACCACTCAGGTGCTAAAGTAAGATGAAAAGAAAAATAGAACCTAAGTGTCAGGTTGTCAGTAATAGGATGGAGAATGGGAGAAGAGGTGGCACATGTTTCAAAATATTCTGATCTGCCATAATTTTCTTAAAATCACTGTCATCTGTAAAAAGCCACTATAATTGATATTTCAGTGAAACAGCATATTTACTGTGATTACTAAAATGATGTATTCCGGTCTCCATAATACTGCTATAAGTACATGTCTGCTGTCTATGGTTTCATTAAAAATCCCTTATTGTTAGATTAGCCTTTCATTGGTCAATAAAACTTCATTTAATACAAATTAATTGTATTTAATTTAATTTAAAACTTCTAATTTAATACAGAAAATTAGGTGCTAAAAGTCTTAGCTCTGCACTACTTCCTTTTAGTTTATAAAAGTTCTTTTAATTGCATATTTCAAGTTTTGAGTGAAAAAAAAATCACAAAATCATACGAGTGGAACGGACATCTAGAGATCATCAAGTCCAGTCTCCTGCACTCATGGCAGGACCATGCACCATCTAGATCGGAGGCGGGGGGTCTACTCCAAGAATTTGGTTAGTGGTCAAGAACTGCACTTTTCTATATTAATGCAAGGGATGCAGCATATGAGATGGAGGCTGGGTTCAGAAAGGAGCTCAGGGTAGTAAAGTGGTATGCAAGATGGAATGTGGGGTCTGGGAGGGAGCTTGGGTGAAGGAGGGGTGCAGGAAGGGATGCGGCACCTGGGAGGGAGTTGTGACCAGGGACAGGCGTGTAGAAGAGGGTACAGAGGTTTGGGTTCTGGCCTTGGGGCAGGAAGAAGTTATGACCTGGGGCAGATGGTTGCATTGGGGCCGGGGGCGATGCCAGGTGCAGCTCCCAGCCAGCCCCCCAGCAGAACCCTAAGGCAGACTGCCTGTCTGCCATGCCCCCACATGCCACTCAAAAAGGTTAGCTGCTGGGGCCAGTGTAAGCATCTGCACAACGCACACCATGAAGGGAAGAGGGCTCCGCGAGCTGTCTGCACCTGCATAAATGGCCCAGGCAGTTCCCACTGACTAGTTTCTGGCTAATGGGAGCTGTGAGGATTGTGCTGGGGATGAGGATACTGCGTGGAGATCTCCTCACCCCCATTGCAACTCCTGGCCACTGGGGAGGGCTGGGATGCGGCTGCACCATCCTGGGCCCCTTCTCCTCTCCCTGCCCCCAGCTACACCAGCCGGCCACTCCTCCAGCCTCCGGCTGTGCCAGCCCAGACCCTTTCTCTCCCAACCCCCGCTCTCAGCCACACCGGCCCAGGCCCGTTCTCCTCTTCCCCACCCCATCCCATCCCTGGAGATGCCAGCCTGGGCCCTTTCTCCTTTTCCCGCTGGCTGCAGCCTAGTCCTAACCCCTTCCAGGCCAGGAGTGGGCTGGCGGTGTGGTGGGGGAGGGGTGTGTGAGGCACTGGGGGTGCAGGGTCTGGGCTTGACGGGTGGGGGGGCACTTATTTTTTCATGCTGTGTGCTGCTCCCCTGCTGCTCCAATGGGGAAGCTGCCTCTGACTCCGCTTCTACCTCCAGGTCCAGGGCCCCGACGGTCCGCAACCCAGGGGAGAACTGCCACTTGCCTGAGGCCACCGCCTGCCTGGTGCTCCAGTCTCGTGCCTCTTCCTCTCCCCCCTCCTCCAAGATTATAGCCCCAGCACCGGCTTCCTGCAGGAGAGAGGGTGAGGAGAAAGCCCCCAGGCTCTATGCTGGATCTGGCTTGAGGGGGAAGCGCATGCGCTGCTTCTCCCCTCCCCACAGTGGCAGCGGGGAGCATGGGGGAGTATGCTAGAGCTCTGCAGCCACCTGGGCAGCCCGGGCCCTTCCCACTCACCCCACATGTGGGCGGCTGCTGCAGCGCAGGGCTGGGGGCACTTTGACCTGGTGCAATGGCCTGTAGTGCTGGGAACCAGCTGGTCTCCTGTGGGCCCCTCTTCGCTTTCATGATACGTCCCATGAAGGGGCTGAGTGCTGCCCCCTGCAGGTTGCTGGGGTTTGGTGGCTGAGGTGGCATGGAGCTGGCAGTGTTGCACATGGAGTCAGCACCCTGGGAGGCAGCTGCAACAGGCAAGGAAGAGGGAGGAGCTGCAACACACACACTTTTAAAGATAATGTTAAGACACTCAAACTGACATAATCCAGGAAATTCAATATGAAGGCTAAATCATGCGTTATTAACATCCTGTTCCTTCCATACTGTATTATATCTTTTATACTTATAAGAGCAGTGCATTTTTTGCACTAAATTATAAAAATCTGGTTAAACCCAATGACATATTTGCTTCAAAGAGCTTTAAGTAAAAGTGAAATTAAACTCTTCATTTTCTAATATAAGGCCATAAACGTCATTGCTTTCTGAAGATCTCTGTTGGCAGAGCAGACTCCGGGTATTTCGCTACATACTTACTATCCTGTGTTAATTCATTCATTTAGACTTATTGAAGTCTATAGTTTTTCCCACTGACTTTAGTGGGACCTTGATTTCACCCAGAGTGTATTACTTACAATTTTTCATTTCTATAATGCGTCCCATTGTGACTTTTAAATACAAAATGGACTTCCTAGTCATTTCTTTTTCTCTTACTAAACCAGTTGTGACTAATGTGATCTCTTTTGACCTGAGCAATCAACACGTACAATCAAGTACTTTTCATTGTATCTAATGGAAGTAATACTACTCTCCCGACCTAACCTGCACAGGCAGTAATATACTACTGAAAAACTTCCCAACTAATCATGCTGATTTTGAGCACCAATACAAACACTCTCTGGAATTATCAGAAAGCAAACTGACCCGCTTTACACAATTCACTCACCACTCCATCATTCGTATCCCACACAACAACTCTATGGAAGAAGCTTACATGTGATCATAAAAACTATTTGCAAAGCTACCACCATGTCAATTCCAAGATGCCCATTCCCTGCCTAAATGAAGAGAGCCAGAGCCAGTCTTAGGGGTGGGCGAGCCAGGCGGTTGCCCAGGGCCGCCAACAGAGCTGGTCTTAGGGGCGGGCTGCAACCCCATTTTGGCCCAACCTCCCGAATCCTCCCCTCATTTTTTGAGGAAGAATGGCTCTTGCACAAAAGGGGGATTTTGCACAAAAAGGAGCCGTCTACACAGCGCTTTTTTGGGCCAAAACCTCTTGCGCAAAAGGGATCCGAGGAGGAAATGCAAATGAGAGCATGACATATGCAAATGAGCGCTCCATTTGCATTTCCTCTTGTGGAAGAGGATCGTAGTATAGACGTAGCCTCACTTCTGCTCCTCCTATGGTTCTTCACTTCCCTCTCCAAGGCTGTGTGGGTGTATGACAGGCCTGCACAACTCGGAAAGCAGCGAGGGCTATATTACTACAAAGAAAACAGCTGCGGGCCGCAAGGGTAGGTTGGGGGGGGAGCCTCCCCCCTCTCCCCACCCCGGGCCCCCCTCTGCACTGAGGAGCAGAGGTGGGGTGCTGCGCCTGCTCCCGGTGGGAGCATTTTCTTTTAACTGGTCCGGCCTTCAACCCCCCCCCGACTTTCACGGAGCATGGCAGGCCCTTCCCCCTTCCCGGTCTCACCTGCCAGTGCCAGAATCTGGGCCTCGTGCAGCAACAGGTGCCTGGAAGCGGCGCCTCAGCGCTCAGCTGAGCGCACCTTGGGCGCGGGGTCCAGGCAGACTGGAGCAATCCAACGCCAAGCGGAGGCAAGCCTGGCTGGGCAGGCGCATGGCGTGGTGCACTCCAGTGCACTCCCAGCCTCTCTGTCCCCTGCGGCGGGCAGGGGAGACCCGGGGTCAGGGAGTCCCATCCATGCGGCAGCGCAGCAGGCACGCGCCGTGTGGCGGAGTGACTCTGGGTGCTGGGGTGTTTTAGCACCCCCCATAGGTTGGCACACCAGGCAGCTGCCCGGCTAGCCCGCCCCTTAATCCAGCCCTGGTCACGGGCTGCACAGTGAGCCCCTGCGGGCTGCATGCGGCCTGCGGGCCGTATGTTTTGCAGGCCTGGTGTATGAGAATACAGCAGGGTCCCCTCCGCCCTTTCCAGGCTGCGAGGGGCAACACCAGGGGCTCTTTATCCTTTCTGCATTTGGTGCACCGAGGAGTCACAGGATGGGTGGGAGGATTAGAGTGGCCCTGAAATGCTAGGTTCTTTAGCTTCCTTCTCATCCCTCCTCCCCCAATGAGACCAGTTTCAGGTTATTATGGGGAGGGAAAGTAGAGGTCTGCTTGAAGCGGCCCCGAGACAAGCAAGTGGGGCAGGCATCCAAACAGAGGACTCAGTATCACTAGGAAGTTGGAGCTTTTTGGGTTATGCCAACGCTGCAATTATATTCAGCCCCTGTCTATATGTGCTAGATATGGGGAAGATTCTTTTGTGGTCTCCCACTTGCGTGGCTATGTTCCAGTCAGGCACAGTCTGACCAATACTGTGGATGTCAGCACAGAGTTTGCCCCTTGGCAGTGCCTCCATTTTAAGGTTTAAATAAATATCAGTGGTCAGGGAATAGCAGATCCTGGAGGCTTAGTCCTGCTCCCAGGAATTCAATGGCACAACTCCTTACTGTAATGGATGTAAAAACTGTGGCACCTATTCCAAGAGAATGCTGTACAATTGTATTAATTAATAAAGTTTTGTATTTTCACAACTTCACACTTCCCAGCCCCCCCCCAAAAAAACCCTTGCTGTAATAAAGAGGATTTATTTAGAAACACAACTGTACGAGACATATAAAGACATATTCACTGCTAGATACTTGCAGCTGAGAAAGCATTTAAGCTGAGCAGTAGTGATTGTGACATTATGCCCCCATATTATTATGGACTTTGTTTTTAATATGAATATGCATAACTCAAATATGGTTTATGGAAAATGGGGCAAGCAACCCGTTATTCAAGAGCTTGTGATCCCTTGAACATGCATATTCTATTTGTGTGCATGTATCTTTCTTGTATGAGAAGTTAGAAATATAAAGTTTAAACCTGTTTATTAATCTAGGTCTTCTAGTGAAAGCCAGGAACTTAATACCTGAGTGCTGAAGGCAATGATCTGTACGTGGTTTTGTTTTCCTGCAAAACTAAAGTGTGGTTGGTCCTACAAAGACAGGTGACCATGACACCTGGTGCTGTAATCTACCTTGAATGTGGTATTGTTCCATTGGGACAGGTATGATGGAACAAAGGATTCCCACCCTGGGGGAAATTCTATGTAAAGGATAGAGAACAAACCATGATGGTCTTCAGCAGGGCTGGTCCTAACCAATTGGCGGCACTTGGCAACCACCCGGCTCGCCTGTAGGGTTGCCAGATGGCCAAAAATTTGTCAAGCAAAAAAAAGAAAAAAAGGGGGGGGGGGTCAGGGAGAAACCAGAGAAACCTAGGGAGAGGATTCAGGAGGTTGGGCCAAAATGTGGTCGTGGCCCGCCCCTAAGACCGGCTCTGTCGCGGGACCCTTGAAAATGGCAGCCCTGGGCAACCGCCCAGCTCGCCCACCCCTAAGACTGGCTCTGGTCTTCAGTCAGCTTCATAAACTGCTCCTCTCCTCTCTCAAGTGGACACATGAAAAGACCTGGAAACACTTAAAAGGGGAGAAGCTCTTAGACCCAGGTCAAAGAAAAGATCAGCTCTGCTTTAAAGAATTTTACCTGAAATAAGGACTAAGGGAGGAATTTATGTTTTGTAACTATTCCCCTTAGAGTACTGGATTTAGCTGATGTGTTTTGTTTATTTTAGCTTAGTAACTTATATTATCTGTCTGCCATCACTTGCAATTACTTAAATCTTGCTGTAACACTTTTGTTTATCAGTTCCAGCGTAAATAATTGTTACTTGGGAAGGGAGCAGCAGCTGTGCATCTCTCTCTTTCATTGGTAAAGAAAGAAAACTTTATGATTTTGCTCTGTATACAACTTTTTTACAGAGTAAGATGGATTTCTTTGGTGGTTTAAGTGCTGACAAGGCCATGTAACTGAGCCCGCCCAGAGCTGCATTGGTTCAGTATCTCTGTTACTCTGCTGAGGGGCTGTTACTCTGTGCCTCTGCTGGGGGAGATCAGAACTTCTGCCTCAGCAGGACAGGGTGGTGGGGCACTCACAGGGCAGATAGGCAGGCTTAGTGGTATGATGGGCATATTGGATAACAGTCTCGAGGAGGTCTTTTTGATCCAAGCCATCACAGTGAGATCTACAGATGGTGAATTACAGGTCTACATTCCCTGTGGGTTATCCTGTGGGTCTGTTTCCTATCTCTATGGACTAGCATGATTTTGAAATAGGAAAAATGGCTTACTGGGGTAGCACAGAGGTGGGTTAGGGAGAAAAGCTCCCATTGACATTGAGCATTCACCATTTTGAAAGTTCTCTTTAATTACTGGCTGACAGAAAGAATGAAACTGAACAATACTTACATTCTTCCTAGAGCTCAATCCTTTCCATCCACTGGCTCAAGGATTGAGATTCCAGAGTTTCACCCTAAATTCACATCTCTGTCACTTGAGTAGAGAATGTTACTGTTAAGCTTCACCCCGCTGCGCTTGACCCCACTTAGAAATGTAACCCCTCAGGAACAGCCTTGGGTTTGTATTTGCTCTGTAGCCATACCTCTGGTGCTATTGTAATGTAAATAATAATAAGAGCGCAAGCAGCCTCTTGTTGTCTATTTGAAAGGATTTGTAGAGCACTCAGTAGAGCTCAAGCAGCAGTTACAAGACGCTATTAATTAACAGAGATTTCCACAGTGGATGCTAGTTTGAGAAGGGCTGATCTGCAGTCTAATTAAGTAGGACTCATGTTGCCCAACTCCAAGCAAAAGTTAACTGCTTATTAGTCATCAAGAGTGGAACCTATGAGAAAAAAATCCAACAGCACTATCCTAGAGTAACTTGGGATTTAGAATGTGTTGTCCAGAGGGAAGGAAGGTGACTGTGGAATCTTCTGCCATAAAGTACTACTCCTATGGGATTCTGTAGTGGCCAGAGTACTGACAGGTGACTGGGACTGTGCCATCCTTTATGCTCTCAGGTAGAAGGGCACCTCAGGTGCAGGCATGATTTCAATTGACTCTGCAGGCCAAAATAATCAGATTTTGTGGACTCAAGAATGGATTCAATGTGTCCAACATATCTTACAGAAAACAGCAGAACATACCACTTGTTAAGATCCAGTACCTTATGCTAAATACCTAAGAAACTTTTATGAACAGAATTGATTTGAGGATCTCAGAACCAGCAAATAATCCAGCTTGTTTTACCTCCAAACTTATGCATGTGAACAAACAGGCTATTTCATTCTCCAAATTGCCATAACTGGCAGTAGTACACTTTTGGGAATGATATCAGTATATCCAGCAATGATGACTGCCCAATCACAGTCACCTAGGGACAATATTTCAAAAGTTATGCAAAAAGAAAAGGCACATCTTATCATCTTTTCCCCAAACCACTCTCCCAAATGAACTGAACCTAGGCATGTGTATGTGACCCCTCCAGTGACATGGGGTGCTTCCACAAAATCTTGAATAGTATGTTTTGTGATTATGGCAGAACAACTTATAGCAAAGAGCAAGAAAATAGTAAAAGTTTAAGGTCCGCTGCCACTTAGAGCCATGATAGACAGCAGGTACTGAAGTGGCACTGGCAAAAGATCCTTTTGGTTTATATTTATGTTGGACTTAGACTTGCAGACTCTTCTACCCTCAAAGGGATTCAGTTCTCTCAGGGCTGGTCTACACTAAAGGAGAAAGTCAACTTAAGATATGCAACTCCAGCTACATTAATTACATAGCTGGAGTTGAAGTATCTTAAATCGCTTTTGGTGCTGTGCACACTGCAGGAGGTTGACAGGAGCATACTCTCCCATCGCCTTCCCTTACTCCTCCAAGGAGCAGGACTATTCTTGCTAATGGAAGCGCCTTCTCAGTTCGAATTAGCGTCTCTTCACTAGAATCATTAATTTGAACCCTGGAAGATCGATTGCAGTGGCTTTGATCTTCTCTGTAGTGTAGATAAATCCTCAGTGACTTTGCTGGAGGCTTAAGTCACATTCATAACCAAAGTGTGCTGAAGACTCCATTGGGGGAAATTGAGGCAGAAGTCCTGCAATCCTGTGTCGTGCCATGAGAGTATATGCATGGATAGTATCCTAGCTATAAGACAACAAACTATAGTTCAATAAGTTGTAATTCTAGACCAGTGGTTCCCAAACTTTTCGGCATCATGCACCGCTTTTGATTTTTGAGAAACCCTCATATCTCCCCACCTCTTCTTTACCATAATCCAACCCCCTTTTAACAAAAAATTCAATTCGTAATTTAAAATTAAAAATAAACACAAAAACTTGGTATAAAAATTAATTAACATTAAAAATATGCACAGTTTTTCTTGGCACAAAAATTTAATAAAATGTAATTTAATATAAGAAATAGCAGAAACAAATCAAATTTAATGTGAAGAATGATGCTGCATTTTCTTCATGAGCTGGGAAATCCTATGTTTGAAATGAGGGAATGAGGGTTTTGGGTGTGGGAAGGGATGTAAGGTACAAGCTCTGGGAGGGAGTTTGGGTGTAGGAGGAGGTGGAGAAGGGGCTGCTGGCTCAGGGAGGGGTCTCCAGGCTGGAGAGTGTTGGGGTGAGGTGGAAGGTTGGGATGCTGAGCAAACCACAGGCTTGTGGATGTGAGGGTGCAGGAGTTCAGGCTGTGGTATATGAGGGGCTCAGGGCAGGGGGATTGGGAGTATGATAGGCACAGGACACAGATTTGCAGTGTGTGGATTGTGCAGTAGTGCTGTGGCAGAAGACTGGAGATGTGAGAGGCTCAGGACAGGGGGTTCCAGTGTACGATATGCTCAGGGTTGGGAGGGGAATGCGGGGGGGGGTTATGATGCTGCAGCCAGATGGGGGATTGGCCCCAACTGGGGGCTTGTTGGCCAGGCTTCATTTTTAAATAAAATATGCCCAACACAAATGTTTCAGCATTGTCTTTATTTATGGGAGGGACAGGGAACTGTTTTGAGTCAGGGGTCACTCACCCACAGAAAAGTCAGTCAGGAACCACACAAGTGAGATGCAAAAAAAACAACTCCTCCAAGCCCCTCTGATGTGGCCCCAACTGAGACACCTCCCTCCCCTGGCACTCCAGCCCCATGCAGGGAGGGTAGGTAGGCCTGAGGTTCAAGGACTCAGGCCAGATTAACTCTTCTGGGGTTCCAGGGTAAGTGGAATTTGTGGGCCCCTCTATACTCTGAGGTGGGGCCAAAAATGAGGGGTACCAAAAATGAGTGTGCGGGACAGGGGATCCAGTGTGCCAGTGAGTGGGATACAGATGGGGTGCAAAATCTGGATGGAAAATAGGGTGCAGGCACAAGCTGGAGTGAGTGTCTATCTAGGAGGGAGGGGGCAGGAGCTGGGTGCTGGTGGGTGTCTGGCTAGGAAGCAGAGGCAGAGTGCTGATGGTGTCTAGGCAGGGGGGCAGGTGGGGCCCTGGGCAGGGGGAAGGTGGGGCCCTGGGTAGGGTATTTGTGGGAGTCTGGGCAGGGGGGCAGGTTACTCGTGGGGCCAAGGCCGGGCCAAGGTAAAAAAAAACAACCTGCGGCTCACCTACATGTGGGCCAGCGAGCGTGGGGGGGCCGGAGCTGCCGCCTGCCCCCGCTACCACCGCCTGGACACCATTCTGGGGGACATGGGGGCTGACGCCCTGCTGGTGCCGATCGACTCGGCAGTGGCCACCCCAGTGGTCCAGCCACCAGAACCGGAGGAGGAGGAGAAGGGGCGACCGGTCCATTGAGGAGGAGGAGGAGTTGGACAGCAGCCAGACCCCACCAGCCCAGCCCAGCAGCCAGGACATGTCCCGGGACTCCTCGGAGGCTGGCGAGAGATCCTCCGGTGAGTGTTGCAGCTGCAACGCGCAAGGGCAGAGGGGCCGGGGGGGGCACGGGGTGAAGGGGAGGGAGCGGCTCATGGCTCTTCCTGGCCACATGCTGCGCAGCGGCACGCAGCACGTGCAACCTTGTGCAGCCAGACCGAGTGACACACGGACGCAGCAGGCAGCCCTAGCACACACCCAGGACCCTGGGGGGTCATGCATGCCCAGCCAGGGAGGGGGGGCATTTTGTCTGGGAGCAGCCCAGCCCCAAGGGCACAGCCCTGACCCCACACAGCCCGAAGGGAGCTGCACACTGCAAGCCACCACGGCCACCCATGGGACATGGTAGTTGCCCATGGGGAAGGTACAATGGGCCCCCCCTGCGCCCACGGCCCCCCAGAAGCTCCTGGGCCACCTCGGGCCCCCCCGCTGTCCCTGGGGGAATCCCCCCACACTGGCCACACCTGTCTCCAGGCGTCATGGCACATGTGGCACGGGGAGGAGGGCACAGGGCACCCGGAACACCATGGGGCAGGGCTCACTGACCGCCTCGCTGTCGTCTGCTTCCCCCACAGTGGGACCCCCCTGCCAGCGAGGACCATCCAGACCCACCCTGCCAATGCTGAGGAGCCAGGGCCCGTCGTCGCAGCACTCCCGGGACCGCCACCACCTGCTCCACTGTTACTTCTGTGCGATTGAGCACATTGAGCATTCACTCGCTGCTAAGATCCGTGCAGATGAGGTGTGGCAGGAGCGGATGTGGGGCCAGTATATGGAGTGCTGCGACCGCATGTGCACCCTCCTGGGCACAATCTTGGAGTGCATGGGCCCTGCACCGCAGCACAGCGTGGCCGGGCCCCTCTCCTGCTGCCTCCCCGGCGGGCCCAGCCCTCCCCCCGCCTCACCCATGACCCCTCACACGGCCCCCCAACCTCAGCACCTCTTGTTGCAGCCCACCCCAGCACGAGGAGCACTGGGACCCCTGCACCCGTGGAAGTGGGAGAGGCCACACTTCCCACCCATGAGGCCCTTCTGCATTGGAGCCCTCCTCCCCCCTCCCAGTTGAGTGCCCCCTCCCCACTTCCCCACAACCCACCCTTCCCGTTGGAAATAAACGACCGTCACATGTTACCCGAGTGCATGCTTTTTATTGGGAGGTGAGGGAAGGGTGGGGGGAAGAGTTGGTGATGGGAACAGGAAGTGGGGGCACAGGGGAAGCCCCGTGGTTGGAGGCATAGGCACGGTCTACTGTGCAGTCTGGTCAAGCAGCACCCGGAGGGCTTCCCGGATCCGCACCCCGTCACGGTTGGCCTGCCGGGTGGCGGCTGTCCGAGGCTGCTGGTAGGCCTGGCCCTCGCCTGCCATCCACTCCGGGAGGAAGGCCTCCCCCTTTCCCTTGATTATGTTGTGGAGGACACAGCACGCCGTGATGATCTCTGGGACGTGCTGCACCCCCATGTCCAGGCGGGTCAGGAGGCACCTGAAGCGTGCCTTCAGGCACCCGAAGGCACACTCCACATGGTTGCGGGCCTGGTCCAGGTGGGCATTAAAGGCGGCCTGGCTGCGGTCCAGTCGGCCCATGTACAGCTGCATGAGCCAGGCCATTGGGGGTAGGTCGCGTTCCCCATGATGCACACAGGCATGCTGACGGCCCAGACGGTGAGGTCCCACTGGGGGAAGTAGGTCCCTGCCTCCAGCCTGTGGCACAGGCCTGAATGCCAGAATATGCGGGTGTCGTGGGCTCAGTCGGACCACCCCACATAAATGTCTTGGAACTTGCCCCGGTGGTCCACGAGGGCCTGGAGCACCACTGTGCAGTAGCCTTTGCGGTTGATGAATCAGGCCACCCGGTGCTCCAGTGCCAGGATGGGTATGTGGGTCCTCTCTACAGCTCCCCCGCAGTTCGGGAACCCCAGGGCAGCAAAGCCGGTGAGGGTGGTGTCCAGGTCATGGGGGCGGATGACCCTCTGGAGCAGGACGTCATTGATGGCGTGGATGACCTGCAGAGGGGCACATGGGAGCACAGGGGATGCACAGAATGAGACGCGATGGGTACAGGGGCTCTTGAGGTGTGCCCACCTCCCTCCGATGCTCCTTTCTCCCCACTCACACCAGGGTCCCCTCTCCCAGGGGTTCCCCCCATCGGCGGGGCTACTGGAGGGAGGGACGGTGTGACCTGCTGGGTGCAGGGCTTCCCCCCGTCCACACAGCACCCCCCGGGCCTGGCCCCATGCCTCACCCAGGGCGGGCCTGCAGGGGCCTTACCTACCAGACGACCATGCTGCCTGGAGACCTGCCCACCCCAAACTGGTTCGCCATGGAGCGGTAGCTGTCCGGAGTGGCCAGTTTCCAGAGGGCGATCACAACCCTCTTGTCCACGGGGATGGCGGGGTGCAGGCGGGTGTTCTGCCTCTGGAGTGCAGGGATGAGCCAGGTGCAGAGCTTGTGGAAGGTCCCCCTGCACATCCAGAAGTTCTGCACCCAGTGCTGGTCGCCCCATTGTCCCAGCACCAGGTGCTTCCACTAGTCCCCACTGGTGTCGTGCCTCCATAGGTGCCTGTTGGTGGTGAGGTGGGGGGTGCCCAAGCACAGCTGCAGCATCGATCACAAGGGCCTGCAGGTGCTGCCCGTCTCCAACTCCCGCTGGAGCAGCGTGGCTCCCTGGTGCAGCTGCTTCACGGCCTCAATGATGGCTGTGAGGGGACACTGGTGACGGGGGTCTTCCTCCAGGTCCATGCCTGGAACGGCGGGGCAGCGGGGCAAGGGTGCCCAGGGCCAGTAGCCAGGGGCTGTGGTGCCCTAGGCGTTGCAGTGGGAGTTCTGTGTGGCGCGGCTGTGGCTCTCGGTCCCTCCAAGAGGTGCCTAAGCACACAGCAGCAGGGAAACTGCTGTCCGGGGGTCCCTTTAAGTGCGTTTCCCAGTGGGGGGGCCGGCACATGCCCATGGACACCGCTGGTGACCTCTTGCCATGGCTGAAGTGGTTCCGGGGTGTTATGGGTCCTTCCCCGACCCGGGGTCGGCCCACCGACTTGGTCCTCTTTTCTTGTGTCTATATGTCCTTTCTTCCCCGTTAAGTCGCTATGGACGCCCCGGCACCAGCCGCGAGGGAAGGGGGACCTGGGCCCTCCCTCTCTCCAGGTCCCAGCCCAGGACCCTAAGAACAGGCATCAGTGACGCCCTGCTCGACCGGGAAGGGGGGTCAATGCTGCAACTCACCAGCCCTCGGGTCCTCCTTGGTCCCGTCCTGGGCTCCTTCCGTTCCTCGGGTCGTTCACCATCTGGCTCTCGCGATCTCCGGGTCCCGCAGTTGCTCCTACCCAGTCCAAGTGGGCTGGTGCCACCTTTCCTCCGGACCCTCCTGACACTCTGTTCCGCCAGGCGTTCTGGCCCCTTCGTCGCCCCCCTGAGCCTGCCGAGCTGTCCGGTATGGCGATAGGCCCAACCGGGTTGGCTCCGCTGATTCCCGGCGCCTCACTGGCCTCGGTCCTTACCCCCCTTTTCTGGGGCGGGAGCCCTCCCTTTTCAAAGCCGGCGCCCATTTCCCAGGACGCTGGCGCATGCGCTCCACGGCCCCTCCTCCCCTCCCCCAGCACGCCCACCGGGGAAACTCCCGCGCCTGAGTAGGCGGCGGCCGCTGAGCAGGCTCGGTAGAGCATCTTGCGTCCCACAGCGCCGGGGCCGCCCGGCGCCTGAGTGCGGGGCGTGGGGCTAGCCCCTGCCGCCCCGTCACACGGGGCCACATTCTTGCACAAGGGCGTCCCGCCAGTGTGGATGTTTTCTTGCGCAAGAACTCAGCGTTCTTGCGCTGCGTTTCTGGCTATGTGGACGCTCTCTTGTACAAGAGCTCTTGCGCAAGGAGCCGCCAGTGTAGACATAGCTTTGGAATCATAGTATATGTTAAACTAGGGATGTAAAATCCTGTTTAATTGGTTAACCAGTTAAACAACTGGGCTGGAGCGGCTCAACTCCCGCTGTGGCTAGTTTGGAGTGCCCCCCCCAACCACCATAGACAAGGGTTGCTCGAGCTGGCTGGTTGGAGCATCCCCTGCCTGCAATGGGGGGCAGAGAAGGTCTGGGCTGGGCCCACCACGGATAGGACTGCTCCAGTTAGCCGATCACAGCCCTGGCTGTGGCAGGGGGCCGGGCTGGGGCCGGCATGGACAGGGACTGCTCTGGCTGGCCAGTCGGAGCAACCCCTACCTGTGGTGGGCCCTCCAGAACTGGAGCAGCTCCCTGCCTCCCGCGGACAGGGAGCTGCTCCAGCCCCACCAGTTAACCGAAACTGGTAAACCTCACCCATTAAGGGTAAGGTCTATTGGTTAACCATTCATATCCCTATGTTAAACCCTCTAGAACTTGAGAAATAAACTGCAAATAACTATACAGAGATACATTCAGCCAAATAAAGACTATTGCAGCTTTTGTGGAAAGGAAGATGACCAAACAAGGACAACAATAGAAACAGCTAATATAGCAATGTACAAAAATAGACAACCACTTAAAAGGAAAACATTAATCACTAGTGGGTTCAGCTTTCTGCCCTGTTCTTTTTAGTCTGGTCCCAGCTGAAGTGGCTTGCCTTATCAACAGGCTCCTGGTAGTTGGTAACAAATCAAACTAACTGTTACTGTCTGGTCTACCCTTGCACAAGGAGGTCCTGGCAGACAACAATGGGGCTTCAGTAAGTTCTGAGCCCCATGCAGATTTCTCATGCAACATGGGAGCTGCTAGTTCACTTTCCTCCCAATCAGTCTCCAACTGAGAAGTGCAACTCAGAGCCCTTCTAGTGACTCATACAGACTGTGCTGCAGAGACTTATACATATCTAACGTGTCACCTATATCAGAATTACGAAGTACTTTACAAAGATTAATTGTCTCATATTATACTATATTTTCAGATGAGGAAAGTAAGACTGAAGGGAATTAGTAACTTGCCCAAGATCACACACAACAAACTTGTAGCATAACTGGAAATAGAATGCAAAACACTTATTTCCCTATCTTTTGCTATAGCTTCACCACCATCCTCTCATTTCCCACACAAAAAAAAAAAAAACCCACTTCCTCTTCAACTTCCTCATTGTACAGAATGAGCCCCCTTCACACCTGACAGCTCTCGCAAATTAAGTGTGCTGGGGCTGATTGGCTGGCTACTGTGGGATTTGTATGCCTATTGTCTCGAGATATGTTTTGGCTACTTCCAGAAAAGTGGTTATTCCCAACGGTTTATTATACACACTTTCTACAAGAAAGAGAGGAAGAGCTCGCGATTAGCAAAAGAAATCAAGTACAATCATTCTTTTAGGTTTGTTATAATACACGATCCAACAGGGCTGGCATGATAAATATTTATAATGTTTAATGCCTGTTTCCTGCAAAGGTTGAGGGAGTGATATCTGTAATGGAATCCTATACTGTATTATACTTGCCAGCCACTAGATGATGTGGTGCATAAAATGCCTTGTTTAAGTTACCTAGAAACAAAGCTGCTAGAGCATTAAAGTATGTTATTATGAATACATCTGGTGAGCATAAGCAAATTCTGTGACTAGTCCATATCTGGTGCTGAGTACATAATATCCCTTTGAAATAGTTATGAAAACTGACAAATCAGATACAGTAAGGATTGGGAACAAGGATGGGGTTTATAATTTCCCATCAGTAAAGTAATTAAAAATCTATTTCCTTATATTTTGGAGCCTTTCATGCTGATGCATCACAAATTATATGCCGGAAAATAAAAGAAAGTTGTCTGAAGACTCAAAATAAAGCTCTTCAAGTTAGAAACTGCTTGCTTTTCATCTTCAAAGCATACTTTGTATCATGACATCCTTAAAACACTTAATCCTAATGAAGTCAAATCATTTCATATATTTTGAAACTCTTCAGAGTCAATGACTCGTCTGGCAGATCTTGGTTTTCAAGAAGTGAATTTTTTGCATTTTTGGGATCTGCGCAATTGCTCAGATTCCAAAGTGGCTCATTACTAGGGAATGTGTAGGATAAAGAAATCAGCTGAAAAATCACTGTCCACGATGTCCTTCTCATCTTATTACTTATAAGTATCCAATTAATAGGGATCAAAGTAATGTTTCAGGTGCTGCTATACACAGACATGGTGTAACTTTGCAGGAGTTACACCATTTCAGTGTTTTTTGCTTTTTTATGATACACCCTCCTCTTTATCTCTTTTTTAAAAATGTCCTCCCTATTACAAAATAGCAAAGAAAAAGAAAATGGGAGAAGTGAATCAAAAGCCTTACTAAGGCCTATGTCAGGGCAGGATAAAGGCAACATGGGACTCCACCTTTTAGGCTATTAATAATATTGGACTTCACTTTGGAAGGTCCCCTCACTCAGCAGACATTCCCTTAGCCTCTCTCCTGGAGAGGCTTTGGTGGTAGCACAGGAGGGTCCTAGAACTTATCTCAGCAGCTGAGCTGTGTATGTTTGCGTTGGTGAAGCAATGGATGGTACTGGTGTTCCATGATTCACAGATAGTCAGATTATACGATGTGATGATCCCTCCTGGCCTTAAATTCTGACGTTATGACTCTGATTGAATTTGTAGGCTGCTTTGGTCAGGGGGTTGGACTCCATGACCTCCTGAGGTCTCTTCTAACTCTGTGATTCTATGATATCAAGAAAGCTGGGAATTTAATGTGTATTTTGCTTCATTTTTCACTGAAAAGATTAACAGTGACCAGATACTCAAAACAATTATGTGGGAAGGAATCTAAGCCAAAAAGGGGTGGTCATTGTTAAAGAATATTTAGATAAACTAAGTATAATTGGTCAGCAAGGCTAGATGACATTTATCCTAGGGTACTTAAGAAACTAGCTGAAGCAATCTTAGAATTATTAATTATCTTTGAGAATTCAGGGAGGCTGGATAAAGTCCTAAAGGACTGAAGAAGAGCAAATTTAGTAACTCTCTTTTAAAAAGGGAGCAAGAGCTCACAAAATTATAGAGCAGTAAGCCTAACTTTGATGCCTGGAAAGAAACTGGAACAAAGTATGAGACAATCAATTTGTAAGCACCAAGAACAATGTTTCAAATAATCTTTTCCATCCATGTGCAGATTTTTTCCCTCCATATGGGGAATGAATTTTTTCATGTGCACCACAGGATATGAAATTCTGCACCACCAGTTTAAACAAAAACCTTAGCTGTGGGATCTCTGTTAATCAACTGGATGACATTTTGAGTATCTCCTCAGTGACCACACAAGCATACAGCTTACAGGGAACACTGAAATAGAGGATAATTAGAATATAAGAAATACCTAGCATGGATTTGTCAAGAACAACTCACGCCAAAGCCAGTCCAATATCCTTGTTTAACAGGATTACCGGCCTAGTGGAGAAGGAAGAAGTAGTAGATGTGATATATCTTGACGTTAGTAAGGTTTTTAACATCATCTTGCATGATAGTCTCATAAGCAAATTATGGAAATGTGGACCAGAGGAAATTACTATAAGATGGGTTCACAATTGGTTGAAAGACTGTGATAAAAAGCGTAGTTATAAATGGTTTTCTATTGAAATGGGAACGTGTATTTCTTGGGGTCCTGCAGGTATCAGTCCTGAGTCCTGTAGTACCAGCACTAGTCTGTTTCACTAATGGCTTGGATAATGGAGTGGAAAGTATGCTTATAAAATGTGCAGATGACACTAAGCTTGGTTGGGTTGTAAGCTCTCCTTCCCTGCTAAGCTGAGGGCCTACACTTTTAACTATCCATTGTTCCCAATGTTTCTGAAGAACCTCTTGACTCTATGAGTCTTCTTACTGCTTTTTATGTCCCTTGTTAAGTGTAATTCTTTTTATGCCTTTGTCTTTGTTTTATTCCTACATACTTATGCTATTCTTTTATACTGCTCTTTAGTAATTTGTCTCACTTTTTGGAAGATTACTTTCTGATTTTCAGTTCATTAAAAAGCTCCTGCTGGAGGCAGATTGGCTTTTTACTATTCTTCCTTTCTTCCCTTTGCACAGGGGCAGTTTGCAGTTGTGCCTTTAAAATACTGTCTCCTGGAGAAGCTGCCAGCTCTGCTGATTTTCTTCCTTAGATTTTCTTCCCAGGCAATGTTACCTACCAGTTCTAAGTTTGAAACAAAAGACAGGACTATGCAGCACTTTAAAGACTAACAGGATGGTTTATTAGGTGATGAGCTTTCGTGGGCCAGACCCACTTCCTCAGATCAAATTGTGGAAGAAAATTTGCATGACCATATATACCAAAGGGATACAATCAAAAAAAGTGAACACATATAAAATTGACAAATCAGATTTTAGAACAGAGGAGGAGAGGGGAGGTTAGTGTCTATGAGATAATGATATTAGGGGTGATAATTGGGGAAGCTATCTTTGTAATGGGTAAGATAATTAGCATCTTTGTTAAGGCCCATTCGTAAAGTGTCAAATTTAAGCATGAATGACAGTTCTGAGGCTTCCCTTTGTAGTCTGGTGTTAAAGTCTCTTTGAAGCAGGATGCATGTAGTAAGGTCATTGAGACAACTCCCAGTCTGGTTGAAATGGCAAGAAACTGTTTTTTCTTTGTGAAACTGTCTGATGTCTGTTTTGTGTGCATTGATTCTTTGGCGAAGCGTCTGAGAAGTTTGTCCAATATACATAACAGACGGACACTGTTGGCACATGATGGCATAAATTATATTTCTGGATGAACAGGAGTATGTGTTCTTGATCTTGTAACTGACATGGTTAGGCCCAATGATGGTGTCAGCAGAGGAAATATGTGGACAAAGCTGGCAACGGGGTTTGTTGCCAGGGAAAGTTCCAGGGTTGGTATTAGTGTGGTACGTCCTGTGGTTGTTGGTAAGAATCATCCTGAGGTTAGGTGGTTGTCTATAGGAGACTATGGGTCTGTCTCACAGAGCCTCTCAGAGTGTAGTATCCTGTTCCAGTATAGGTTGTAGTTTATTGATAATGTGTTGGCGGGTTTAAGTTGGGGCTATAGGTGATGACAAGTGGTGTTCTATTGTTGGTTTTCTTGGGTCTGTCTTGAAGTAGATGGTTTCTGGGTATTCGTCTGGCTCTTTCAATTTGTTTTTTTATTTCTCCGGGTGGGTAATTGAGATTTATAAATGCTTGGTAGAGATCCTGAAGTTTCTGGTCTCTGTCAGTGGGATTAGAGTAGATGCGGTTGTATCGAAGGGCTTGGCTATAGACGATGGATCGTATGGTCTGTTCTGGATGGGAGCTGGAGGCATGTAGGTAACTGTATGAGTCAGTGGGTTTTCTGTAGAGAGTGGTATCTAATTTACCATTGGTGATTTGTACAGTGGTGTCCAGGAAATGGAGCTCTCATGTAGAATGGTCCAGGCTGAGATTGATGGTGGGGTGTAGGTTGTTAAAGTCTCTGTGGAATGCATCCAGTGTTTCTTGGCCATGGGTCCAGATCATAAAGATGTCATCGATGTAGCGTAAGTAGAAAAGGCGTAAAAGGGGACGGGATCTGAGGAAACTTTGTTCTAAGTCAGCCATAAAGATGTTAGCGTACTGTGGGGCCATACGGGTACCCATGGCTGTGCTGCTGATCTGGAGGTATAAGTTGTCCCCAAATTGGAAATAATTTTACAATATTACAGTTCTAAGTTTGTTTAAGTCTGCTTTTTTGAAACCTATTGTCCTTGATATGATGCTTTCATTTCTTCCTTTCTTTGGAATCATGACATCTACCATTTCATGATCGCTTTCACCCAAAGATTCATGAACAGTTCCTCCCTATTGATCAGAATCAAGTCTAAAATGTCTGTACTCCTTGTTACTTTCTCCCACTATGTAATTTGTGCCAAGGCTTGACATGGCTGATCCCGGGCATCTCTAGGGTTTGAATTCCATAGCCCTGGTACCTATGGGCTTGCCCCAGCATATATGAAATTTTTTTTAAAAATGTTGCTCGATCCCCAGTATCTTTATCATTTCAAATTAAAAAGTCTCAGAGGGGTAGCATGTTGGTCTATAATTTTAAACATTTTGAAATTACAAATTAAAAATTTTTATATTACAAATTAAGCACTGCTTCCTTCACTTCCTGAAACAAAATTTGGCCCCAAAACATTCTAAGAACTTACTGGAAAAATTGTCTTTTGGCATATTATCTTTCCAACAGAAAGTATATTCAAGATTTTCTTCCTTTTTATCCTGCCTGGCCTTCTTCCACAAGGTATATCCTTCTATACCAAAATTCCAGTTCATCGGATTTACCTCACCAAGTGTCTGTCATGCCAATTAAGTCATAATTTAACTCATGTACTAATACTTCCAGGTCTTCCTTTTTATTCTCCATACTCCTTGCATTTGTATGTAGACAATAGTTAGTGGTACTTGTATTCTGCTTAGGCCTGAATGGCATCCAGTGGCAAAAGTGGGCAGGAACTTATTTATACTAATACTAGAAGACTTACCCAACACTGCCCAGGTCCTTCAGAGCAGGGGGGTGGTAGTGTGTGGGGGAGGGTACAGGAGTCATGGCAGGGCCTTGAGGAACTAGGGGGGAGCAGGGCAGGAGGCTGGGGATAAAGGAGTGTGTGTAAGAGGGACAACCAAACCCTGACCTTGCTGTAAGTTAGGAGACAAGGAGGCTACATAACAAATTTGGTGGTCCTACCTATTACTGTTTAGGAGGAGTTCTTGAACAAAACAGACGTCTGGACAGGCAAACAGACAGATGCACATTTTATAAAATATATAGATTACTGGTATTTTAACAATATAATATGTTAATGGTGATACTGTCAGACTGACAGCCATTATAGCCAGAGTAGGGGCATTGCATAATAATGGCACAGTTGCAGCTATACCATGATTATGTAAATCCCTCTGCTCCGACTTGTTACTGCCCTCCGGACTATTATTTCATATTCATATTATGCCACAAATCTGCATGTTTCATTACAGAAAACAAACTGGCTTGGTCCCTTCCCTGAAAAGCTAACAGAACGGAGCCTAGCTCTAGAGCTCACAGTTGCAGGTATGTCTCCACCATGTCATGCTCCACGGGAGTCCCATGTCAATGGATCTGGACAGAGCAGGCAAAGTTCTGCCACATTTTCGCACACACATGCCAAAGCAGAGTAAATTACCAGACTGAGGCTGCAACAGTTTTTGTTGCTTGAGCCTCTGTGATTTGGAGCCCATCCTTTGAACGTAGTTTTGTAAAAGCTGGAAGTTAAAGGAGGAATTTGTGCCATGGTTTCTGAAGATTATTTCCATATAAAGTAGAATGGGCACATAAATTATTAGACCAAAATACAAATAACAGTAAAGGATAGAAAGGCAAGAGAAGGGTTATAAAAAACAAAGATGTGACACTATGTATGCAACTTAAGATGGTGTTTTTGACTTTGTGATGAGCATAGGGCAAAAGAGAAAAGATTGTCTTAAAGGTCAGCAAAATTCCCCAACCGTAAGTCTGTAGCATCCTTTTTGATGGAGAAGAGACAGGATCCAGATGTAGTAAGTACAGAGTACAGTTGCCTTATGCAGGTGACTGGACAAGTAGGTATTCTGTATGTAGGAATATAAGCTGAAACTGAACCTGTGAGCTATGATTTTAATTTGGGCTAGGGAATTAACATAAGCAATAGACTCAAAGCATGAGAAAGAAGAATTTTTGTGTTAAATTTGTAGAGGCCCTTTGAAATACCAGTGTTGTCTTTCTTAACGTTTGGGCTTAATTAATAGAAACAAACCATAGCTAATTAGGTACCAGGTGCAGAAAATAAATGACTATATAAGAAACTCTTTCATCTGGATTTAGCTAAGATGTGATCATTGGCAATGACATCACTTGTTTAAAAGGGTATAAAAACAAACTCTTAAAAGGGCTCATTGATAATATCTGCCTAATCAAGTCAGAGCTGATTAATATGGGTCTAAGCACCCTGGGGTTTAGCCAGTTGGTAGTGCTTTGTTATTATTTGGATGTAGAGAATTGCTTATTATTTAGGTTTTTTAGGCACTTTTTGAGTAACTGTATAAATATCATTTAGCCTTTGGATTTAATAAAGGATTTTATGGTTAAATTAGTGTTGAGGTAATACCCTGAATAAATAACATTTCCAACTCTGTAGTGCATAGACTGAAGACTCTAACTCGCATTGCACGGGGTTAAGCCTCAGGAGCTGCCTAGATCCCAGCTCAGACTGATCAATTAAAATAAACGGCTTTATTGCAATATACTGCTCACAACAAATATGCTCACTTCCTTCCCTTTCCCCTTCCTATCCTATCATACAACTTCATAGCAAACATTAAATACAAGGGCCTGAGTATAAATGAGAATTAGAGAATTATAACTAAAAATAGAATTAATTTTAGTTCCAGAAGTAAAAGGGGCAAGTAAATCTTCATCAGGAGGCAAGTATCATCAAAGGGTAGATATTGAGAAGATGGGATCAGAGGGGTGATGGGATAAGAAGTTGACACATCCTTATTTGTCATGGGCATATGGTACTGAGGGCTATAGACTATAGGAGCAGAAGGATTTATAGCAGCCAGAGTACAAAGCAGAGACGTTTCAGTATAATAATACATTCAGTATAATAGTGGCCCACTTATTTTCTTTGTTAAGTAAGTAGTAACCATTTCATGGGCTAAAACTCAGGATAAAAGCAAGTAGTCATCGAGCTTATTAGCTCAGTAGAAGTACTGCTTCATATTCTAAAGAAGTAGCCACCAAAGTAATTGGAAAATGGAAGAAGAGAGAAATCTTCCAAAAGAAGTAAATTTATATTATCTTCTCTAAATCTGAGCTGTAAATCTGTAACAAATTTAAATTCTAAGAAGATAAAGCAGAAACTCAGGATCTGCTGCTACCATAGATGCCAGCTTCTTCCACGCCCCAAGAGCATTCAGGTCTCCCACCCCACCCCAGCCCTGATGCACCTATAGAGTTGGCACCTATGACTATTACCTTTGTTAGCATCATTCTCTCTCTCTTTCTCTTTCTCTTTCTCTTTCTCCCTCTCTTTTGGGGGATAGGAATGTGAGAGAAGACACAAACTTCATTTTTACTGTGGCCTTTTGAGCATTTTACTTAATAGCTGAATCTTTCTCCACTTATTACTTTCTCCGTATACAATTTGCATGTGTTATTTTCCAGGAACTCCCCCCCCACACACACACACACACAAAAGATTAGCTTGTTTTATTCAGTACACACTGCATTTCAAACCAACAGATTATATTCTGACTAGAATAGAATTAACTTTTTTCTGAATATGGTTTATTTGCCAAAAAATGCAGTGTGAGGTTGACTAAAACTATTCTCATATTTGATTATTTCAGACAAAAATATTTCAGGCTAGAGTCCCAAAGAGATTTAGCAGCAGTAGTGCTTATTACACCTGCTACTCAATGACTTAACCTACAGGTTAATTAACCTAATCATTTACCTGGGATGTTGCAGATTTATGTTTAACTGTTCCCTTTGGATCAGAGACTTGAACCCAGGTCTCCCTCCTTGGAGGGGAGTGCCCCAAACTATCATGTATGGAAGGATGGGTCTCTCTTAATTTCTCCTGTTGAAGTTTTATATGAATAATTGGAACAGGAAATTGAACTTTAGCTTTCCCTATCCTGGGTGAGTGCCTTAACCACTAGGCTAATGAGTAGATTTTGTGATTTTTTGCAGATCTAGCCCTTCATGTCATTTGTTTTTATTTTAAACAACATTCAAAGTACATAGAAACAGAATGAAACATTTCATTCAACCCAACCAAAATGATATTTGTTTTTCTGGATTTATCAAAAAATTTCAGTTCAGATCAAACCATAGCTTTTTCCAGTTTTTTTTAAACTTTCTGTAAATCAAAAAAATAAAACAGTGATTCATCCCGTTCTTGCATTGAAGTCTGTTCCTGCAAATCAGTATAATTAAGGGTTAATTTTTTCAAAGAAAAAAACTACTGAGCCACAGCATGTTACTTGGCATCTTTGGCTGAGTGCCTTCTTGTATTTTACCAGTTTCAGCATTCCTTACCATTAGACAGAAACACCATATATATTTACAGCCTACATTATCATCCAACAGGTGCTTTCTTGGAGAAAAAAATATTTTTCCTTTTTCTACTACTTAAAGCTTATCCTATTTTCCTAGCAGCCAACAACATGGGACTTTGAAAAAAGCAAAGCACTGTAAAATTTAATTAAAGGGCATTTAGAGAAGCATATTTGAGCTAAGCTAAGTGAGGGAGTTGCTGAATTTCTCATTAACTTTAGATATGGTAAGCATTACTTTGAAAGCACCACATTTTTACTGTACAAATAATGATATTGTTCTAGTCTAGGTAAAGTTAGTATGGACACATGGACACTCTAGAGCAGGGCTGGGGAACCTCTTTTTGGTTGGAGGCCGTTGACCCACCAAAAAAATCATTCAGGGCTGCACACAAGAGAGAAGCAAAAAAAACCCCAAAACAAAAAATACAAAACCCCTCACTGATGTGGTGCCCCAGCTGAGAAGGAAAAAGACACTTCCCTTATTCCCCTTTCACATCAGAGCCTGGGGGGCCCAGACTAGCAGATTTTGTGTGCTCCAGGTCTGTGGTGGGGCAGCAGGGGGGATGGAGTGCCAGCCTGGGCTCCCCAATGCTGGGGGGGACCCTCAGGCTCCGGGGCCGGATCCAGGCAAGCGGGGGCTGCATCCGGCCCCTGGGCCTGAGGTTGCCCACCCCTGCTCTAGAGCAAAGAAAGCCAAATGAATGTGTAGCAGACAGAAGCATCCTCCAAATCATTCAGAAAGTATGCATATATAACTAACATGAAAGATTTTAGCATAAGTCATTCTGCACCGAACACAATGGATGAGTGCTGAAACAGATTAATAAAGTTAAGCCTAGTTTTCTTCATGGATGGTGCAAACATTTCCAACATGTGCCATGGAAACCAACTGATAAATACACAAATATGCTCTCACAGTGCACTTCAGTACCAGATCCTTTTTATCAGTAATGTGCAGAAAATATAAAGAGTGATACTTTAAATTTATTACTATCGTGGATAAGCAAAAAAGTTCCCAAGCACCACAATTTGTCAAACTTTCAGTTAAAGCAGAATACGGTACAGTTGGAGAACAGTTAAGAATAGCACCTTGGCCTAGAAAGAAATAGTCTCTAACATACATAATATAATCTAGTCTTGACTTGACTAGCTTTTAGTTTTCTCTAACTCCCATTTAAGCAAACTGATGTGCTGTCTGCTTGTCCTTAATGTCATGAAAAAAACTTTCCTATTTTCCAAGTTGAATTTGTCTTCGTTGCTTGTTATGTTACTAGTATTATCAAATCTAAGTAGTATTTCCTCCCTTGCATAAATTTAATTTTTATGTTTTTCTGAGAAGTTATCATGTCCTTCCTTATCTTTATTTACACAAATTAAAGTGATTTAAACTGTGCTGAATACTTTTGTTACTCTAACTAACCTTTTTTAAGTTTATTTTATCATATGTTTTAAAGTTGTGTCCAGTATTATGTCACCAATCCATTCTTACCAACTCAGCATGAAGAGATCCCTATGTTTTCTACACATTCCAGAACAGGATTGGCCCTTCACAACACTATGCTGTGAACTCAGCCCTTTTCCTCAGAACTTCATTTATCCAAGGCACCAATAACCTTCAGCAAAACCCAACAAATAAACAATTCAACATAAATCCAATCAGCCAAACCAGGTATTCCCTTCACCCAGGGGCTTCCTTGCCAGGGTTTCTGCTCCTAGCAGCTCTTTCACATATGATATGCTGGGACACCCCTCTACTCTAGGAACTGCCTCATGAGATCAGGAACAATAGGCAGGGGGAAGTGGGAACAAAGGGCTGGGTGAGGAGGCCTGGGTCTCAAGCTCAAAGGAGGCCTCAACTGTAGACACTTGTTCATTTGTTGGCATTTGATAAGTTTCACTATTTGTTTTATGCGCATCCCTACCAGGCCAAAATGTGACACACAGTCTCAGCTTTTCTTGCAACGGAAAAGGTTGGAAAAGCATTTGTTAAATAAAAAAATATTCAAATTATGTCTCTTTCTTGGTGCCTTGTTTTGTTTTCATGTGTCATCATTTTTTTATTTTTATTATGACTAGGGGCCTCAAAAGCTGGAAGTAGCTCAGGCTTCTCTGGACCTCTGAGACGGCTTGCATGAGCCAACCTGCTTTCTGTACTCTGCACCCCATTACTTCAGTGGTTATAGAAATCAAGTGTTCATTAGGAACTTACCCAACCCCTTCCTACCAGGTCTCCTACTGCCTCTTCCAGGCACAAATATCTATTCCTAAAGGGTATATCTATGCCACTGGATGAAGTCAAATTAAGAGATGCAACTTCAGCTACGTTAATTGTGTAGCTGAAGTCCAAGTGCCTTAACTCGGCTTTTGGCGCAGTCTACACTGCAGGAAGTCGAAGTAAGAACACACTTCCTTAGACTTCCCTTACTCCTCCTGAAAGCAGGGTTACTGGCATCGGCGTGAGAGCCCCTCTCACTTCGAATTAGCTGTCTTAACTAGACTGCTAATTCAAACCCTGGAAGATCAACAGTGGCAGCTTCGATCTTCTCTGTAGTGTAGACATACCCAAAGGTGCCCTGTCTCAGAATAGATATGACTGGCCTGAGGTCCCCTAGCTCCTCAAGAGTCAGATTATCCAATTACATCTCACTTCATGATCCATTTCTAAATAATCCATTAATATCTATGTCTACACTAGCCCCCTAGTTCGAACTAGGGAGGCTAATGTAGGCATTCGAAGTTGCAAATGAAGCCTGGGATTTAAATATCCCGGGCTTTATTTGCATCTTCCCGTCTGGGCACCATTTTTAAATCCCTAGTCGAACTAACTGCCCGGCTGCGGCAGTCAGCGTTAACTCAAACTAAGTCCTTAGTTCGAGTTAACTGTTACACCTCATTCCACGTTTGACTGCCGCGTGTAGCCGCGGGCAGTTAGTTCGGACTAGGGGGATTTAAAAATGGTGCCCAGACGGGAAGATGCAAATAAAGCCCAGGATATTTAAAGCCCGGGCTTCATTTGCAACATCGAATGCCTACATTAGCCTCCCTAGTTTGAACTAGGGGGCTAGTGTAGACACACCCTATCTTTGCTGCATTACTTCCCCGGTTATATTATGTTGAAGACTTTTACAAACACACAACTGCCAACATCCTCTGCAACAAGGCAGTAGATTTGCAAATTTACATTAAGTTTTCATACATTTGTATAAGTACGGGCAGAGCTGCAGAGATCAGAAGCATCGCCTTTCCTTTTTTAGAAGTTATGCTGTAACAAACCCTACTAATGCTATAGCAAATCTCACTATGATGCTATAATTGCACACATATGTTCAGAAGCTCAAATGTTTATCATGCATGGTATATAATTCTATTAAATACATTAAAAGCATATATACCATGTTGCCAGTTTGGCAAGCAGTAAGATGGGCAGGAATCCCTGGGAATACCTCTTACTTAATTGAGGGCTAATAGTTTTCATAGGAAGGGATCTTCAGAAGCACATTTTTCAAAGTGCTTTCTTCGCTCAATAACCCCATTTTTCCTGGAATCAGTTTTAGACACCTGCTCTTCAGTTGACTTCTTTTAGTCATTTAGAAAAGCAGGAGGCGGTGCAGTTCTCCTTTGACATAAAAGGTGTTAAGCAGGGTGTTGTCCAGGAAGTGCTGTCTCTCCAGCCTATGTTGTCTCTCTGCAGCCTTTTTGTGACTTTGTTTAGCTGTTACTTACAATACCTCCCTGCCCTTTACTTGCTCACATACTCCTTAGTATGCTTTCAAGTACTTGGTATAGAATCAAACTAACAACTCAGTAATTATCATTACAAGGTATGTATTTATTATTTGATTTCCAGAACAATGATTCAGAAATCATACTTCTGTCAGCCTGTGTGTCAATCTTAAATCTGACTTTAGGACTATGACTAGACAGGAGCCCAAGTTGGGCCTCCCTCTCATCGCTGGTGATGACAATCAAGTCATGAGATCTGGCTGCAGTAACTGATGTGGATGACAGGTGTGGCGATGGGTAGAGTCGACCAGCTTGTAGTGTCAGAGCAATGGCAGAGCTCTGCTCTGCACTGAGCAGCACCCCAGAGGCCTGGCAAGTCACCAGTGACAAGAGAAGAGCCTAGAAAGGGGTGGTAATGAAAGCAGTCACTAGTCATATGGAGCTTGTATTGAAGGCTGCACTGAGGAAAGGTGTTGATTAGACATGCAGCAGAGGAAAGTGGAAGGGCTGGGATGAATAAGGGTGAATATAAATGTAAAGGAAGAGCAAAGGGGAGGATTCAATAAGATAGGTCAACTGGATAAACAGGATCGTCTCCCTGAATGGGGAATGAGGGTCCCCCCAAGTGGAGTATTACTAAAAAACTGAGGAAAATGAAACAGTCCCTCTGGGATATGGGAATGGCTGCAGAGGCCACTTTAGGATGGACTGTGCAGCGGCAGAGCAAAGAACCGTCTGGGTCCTCTTGGGAGCTGAGGCCTCAAGTGTTGAAAAGGGCAATGACAACTAAGGGGTTGCAATTGGACACAGTGTTTGCCCCTACTAAATCCACTGTTGTAGGGTTGGTGGTATCTCTTGCAGGAGTCTTAAAAGGATCATGGGGAGGAGACGGTAACTAACAGGCCAGGAGGTGGCATTGGGGAGGTGGGAAGGGAAAGAAATGGGATGTGGGGGAGGGAAGTGGAGATACAGGGACAACTAACTGGAGATGGGCAAGGAGGTACATGAACCATTTGCAATACACTCCCTAACACCACCAATGCTTGAAGGAAACTTTTTAGCTGAGACTCTTATATTGAAAGATAGAGGCTTGTTAGCAGCAATTCAACTACAAGGGTTACGAGAGATGAACTTCTGGTTTCAGAACGACTCTCCAATGGAGATTTTTTAGAAGCACTATCGGAAGGTACAAAGTAAAAGGGATTGGCAGTGTGGGGTGCTTGTTTCTCTAAGTACCCCCAAACATGCTTATGATGTGAGACTTGGAGGGACAGAGGCAAAGTGTTTATTTGGAAAGCCCATCTGGGCTAGGACCATCCAGGTCCCTGTGTCTGAAATCAGCAGTTGCAATTATGTCTGAGGAGATCTTTGAGGCAGAGAGCTTCAGTCTATTGAGGTAGAGCATAGCTGGGGTGATAGAGGCAAAGCACAGCACAGGGGGGAGGTTGAAGGGGAGGAAGATTCTCAGTGCAGAGTGAGCAAGATTGTGGGTCAGCAGAGAACATCAGTTTTGAGTAGAGCTAATGAAAATCATGTAGGTCCAGGGTGGAAGCAGCTGAGAAGGGAGATAGAGGAGCAGAACTCCAATGAGTCACAAAAGCAGAGAGGGAGACAACAGGTGACAGTACCAGAAGGGAGAAGTGTGAAGGAGGAGAATCATCGAACTGGAAGCAATCTCAAGCAGTCTAGCCAAAAATAGGCAGAAATTCAGCTTGTTTCAGGCTGATTTGGCTCTTCTTTGCTTGCTGGCCAAGTTGTGTATTTGTGTTAGT
Organism: Rafetus swinhoei; assembly: GCA_019425775.1. Classification (NCBI taxonomy): domain Eukaryota; kingdom Metazoa; phylum Chordata; order Testudines; family Trionychidae; genus Rafetus; species Rafetus swinhoei. The sequence goes on from CM033427.1 coordinate 68,122,106, forward strand.
TTGTGTGTGTTTGTTCTTGGTCAGCACATTTACTGTGGCTTGTAGCTTGGTTTTTTTGATTGTTCAGCTCCTGAGTTGAGAACTCCAGGCACACACTGCATCCCCTCCCAACAGGACAGCATCAGAGGAAGTTGAGTGGAGGCTGGGGAAGGGGTCATGCCCTTGTTAGAAAAAAAATTAACATTCTGGAGCATGGGAGTAAAAGCCACAAGCTTGACTGCTGTGTGGGGGCAGGGAAGCCCTTCCAAGTGCTGTGGACACTGCACAGGGGGAGGGAAGCCCCTTTGCATAACCCCAGCAGCAGCATGTACAATTACAAATGTGGACTTTAAAGTTCCAATCCAGACTAGTTTCTTCCTGCCTGCCTAAGATGCCGCTGCATGTGCTGTAGCAGAGGAGCTCCAGGGCACCTCATGGAACAGCAGGGATGTAGGGAGGTACATAGGATTAAGGGCAAGGGGTGTCAGAAGGGTAAGGGGAGAAATGGGGTGAGAAGAAGTACAAGGGGCCAGGTGGCAGGCATGGGAGGGCAAGGGAGGAGGGTGAAAGGGAAGGGGAGGTTCTGGGGAATAGTGAGGAACAAGGGCACAGGACATCACCTAGGGTGAAGGGTAAGAGGTGGTAAAAGGAGACAGGATAAGACTTCAGTGGGGTGGAGTGGGCCCACAAAATGAACCCCAGAAGATCACGTCATAGATTGGAGGGGTTTTGTAGAGATCTGCTTGTTTTCGGCCTCATTTTGATACAGATTAGCTTGCATTTCAGTGTATTTTGAAAGTCTGGTTGCTTATTTAAAGCATGAAAGTTGTCAGTTTTGACCTTAAGATCATGAAGTCCAGTTCCCTCCACTCACAGCAGGCCCACCTTCTAGACCACCCCTGACAGGTGTCTGTCTAACCTGCTCTTAAAAATTTCTAGTTGTGGAGATTCCACAATCTCCTTAGGCAATTTATTTCAGCATTTAACCACCCTGATAGTTAGGACTGGTAGGGCTAATGGAGAGACGAGGCTTCCTCTCCTCAGTCATCTTCTGGGCTGCTGTCTCTGAAACTTTCTATGCTGGTTATTCCCTTGGAAGTGTTCCCTTTTTCTCCCCAAGGGTAGGTAACTCCATCTTCCCTTCTGGATGAGAGCCTGATCCTCTGTATGATAGGGACTTCTGGGAACTTTAAAGGGAGCCAGGGGATAGTGGAGTATTAGAGAGCCGTAGCAAGATGAAGAGATTCTCTTCCAGGGGGCCCTGATTTTTTCTTCTCTCCATCTTCCAGGACCTGCTCCCTTACCAATAGAGTAGAGCAACACATTTTCCTACCCTGGCCAATTGGACAGAAGAGTTGGAGACCCAGGAGCCCATCTGGGAAGCAAAGGCATATAGAGAAGCAACAGAGGCTTTGGAGTCAGTGAAGGATGATGGAATAGGAGAAGGAAATGTGGAGGTATTGGTGACTCTGCAGGAGAATGGAAAAGAGGTTGAAAAAAATGGGAGTGGATCTGGAGGAGCTGGCAGGGACGTGTCTTGGTCATTGCTGAATGGGCACGGGCTTCAGTAGAATCATATCTGTCAACTCTTAACTTCCACCAGGGGTGTAGGGTGTGTCGTCTTGCACCCAGGTTATTCATAGGGTTACCAGATGGCTTTTAAAAAAAAATACCGGACACACTTGATCTCAGATGGAGGAGGGGGAACCGGCTGGGAGCAGAGCGGGGCTGGCCAGGAGGAGGTGGGGCTGGGGGAAATGGCCGACGGGAAGCAGGGCTGGCCAGGAGGGGGTCGGGGAAGCGGAGCTATCCAGGGGAGGAGGGGGGGAGAACCGGCCAGCGGGAAGCAGGGCTGGCCAGGAGGGGGTTGCGGGGAGCGGGGCTGGCGGGAGTGGGGGGAGACAATCAGCCGGCAGGGAGTGGAACTGACCCGGCGCACGCAGATCCGGGGTGCGGCCCGCCCTGTGCACGGTCCCGGCAAAGCACGTGGATTCCCTCCCACCCCCGGCCCCGCAGAGTTGCATATTGCCTGGTTGGTAGACACACTCACGCAGCGTGAGCGTATCTACCAGCCAGGCAGCATGCAACTACGTCCTGCTACTCCTAATAATAATAAAACTTTCCTAATTAGAAAACATCAGACATTTTATATGTCTGGTATTTTCTCAATTTGTTTCCTGGACAGAACCCTCAAATACCGGACTGTCCGGTTCAAAACTGGACACCTGGCAACCCTAGCAAGCTGTGGGGATGGGGAAATAAACAGTCCAAGTGCTACTAAGAAAGCACAGAGTAAGAAGGAGGTGGGTTCAGAGAGATCTGAAGGGGAAAGGAGGGAGAGTTGAGGGCGTCATGATAGAATATAAGTGTCTGATCCTGGACATAGAGGTCTGTCAAAGATTCTTTGAGCACTTCCTGACAGCATCTACTGACTGGGTAGGGGGATCACATGACTTCATGGGCATATTGGGTAGAAATAGACAGGAGAGCTGGACTCTGAAATGGAGAGTGAAAAGGTTACCCACAAGGCTTTTTACTAAAAAAAAAACAAAAAAAAACCCCTAGTATGTTGGCTTGACACATTTGTTCTTGACAAATCCATGCTGACTGTTATTTATCACCTCATTATCTTCTAGCAGTCTGCAAATTCATTGCTTAATTATTTGCTCTATTATCTTTCCAGATACTGAAGTTAAGCTGTGTAATTCTCTATCTTGTCCTTATTCCCCATTTTATAGATTGGCACTATATTTGCCCTTTTCTAGGAATCTCGCATTTCTCCTAATAGTAGATATGCCAGAGGAGGATAGAACAGATAGGGGATTTACCAGCTTGTGTTGGTTAGAGGCTCAGATTCATAAGCCTTTTCAGCTGGCTGATTGCTCAGATGACAGTCATTTTGGCTTTCTTATCTATTGCGTGGCTCCATGCTGACATAAGCAGCACAGACACTGTTGCCCTAACTCCACCAATGTAAGCTCTAGGTCTCTCATGGAGGTGGAGTTAGGTTGATGTAGTAGAGCAGTGGTTCTCAAACAAGGGACCGGGGCACCAAGGATGGCTATGAACAGGCTTCAGGGAGCTAGCATTAGACTCACTAGGGCCAAAGATAGAAAGCCAAACCCATACCACATGGGCCTGAAGCCCTGAGCCCTGCCACCTGGGACTGAAGCCTGAGAAATGTAGCTTTGCAGGAACCCCTGTGGTATGAGTCCATAGACACACCTCCTAACACTGGCCCTAGCTCTTGTATGCAGAAAACCAGTGTAACCTGCTGAAAGGTGCAGCCAGGGCCAGGTTCAATATTTAGGGGTCTTTCTCCATCCAACACAGAATTGGCTCAACCCTTTCCCAGTAACCTGTGAAATTAACACACCGCCTTGGGAGCCAATGCATCCCCACTGCAAGCACAGAGTCTGAGTGTAGAAAAGAAACTTTTAATAAAAGGGAGAAAAGTAAGTTTTGGCATTAATTTGGGAAACCACCACACAAACAGTTCATAAACCACGAGTAAAAGTCCAACCCCAAACAGGCTGGATGATGTCCTTTTGTTCTCAGGTCAAAACAATGAAATTAAGTCCAGCAATGAAAATGTCCTCTTCCCAAGTCCAACCCTACTCCGCACCCCAGTCACAGCTGCTTCCCTTAGAGCAGTGTTTCTCAACCACTGGTACGAGTACCCTTAAGGGTACTTGAGAGGAGTCTGGGGGTACTTCAACACAACTGAAATTTGGAGAAAACTGAATTTTTGTTGTAAATTTTACAGCACTTTAATATTTTTGTACTTTTTATACCCAAAAATTTCACCGCCTGCCTGGCTATGATTAAGTTGTTTAAACAAATGTGTTGTAATGGTAGAAAAAAAATGTATGTGTCTGAAAACTGTAGGTACTAGGGGTACTTCTAAGTTTTTTTTAAAAAAGGGGTACTTTATTAAAAAAAGGTTGAGAAACACTGCCTTAGAGTATGCCCAGAGTTCAGAGGTGCATTGACTGAATTCACCTCCTATCCTGGGGTGGGGAGGAGGTAAAGAGGCATCTTACTCTACTGGTCTCTTGTCATATGCCTGCTCTCTGCCAACACCCTGCTGGCCGCTTGTTACATTTCTCTGTCACCTTGCTGAATAGCAGCATCTGCTGCCATCCACCTCTTGGCTGTGACTTCTGTCCATCAACCTCAACTGATTTCCTCTCCCAGCGATTTTACTCTTAGGAAGCAGGATAGAAGAAAGTCAACTCCAATACTATTAACATAAGAAAAGTGTATTTAGCTCTGTTCTTTGAGCCATGTATGTATTTAAATGGGTCAAAGCAGTCCCTGCAAAGAAAGAGTATGCAGGCACCTGATCAGAATGGTCTCCCTCACCCCCTCTACTCTTATAGAGTGCTGAAAGTCAAGGCCCTACTTAGTAGGGTTCTTTCTGCTAACTGTAGCCCTTTACTTTGGAACAATGTAGCTCAGTCCTACTTTTCTGTATTGCCACAAAATTACAAACATGGGTAACAATATTTTAGCTTTCCTTGCATTTGATACAAACAGCTGGGGTTGGATCACAAATTCAGCTGATTGAAATGAGCAAAATGCTACTTGATCTGCTGAATATCTAATATAAGCAAAGCAGGAGCAAACTATTTACATACACACCCAGGATCTCTTCCCCCTTCCAGCTAGCTGTAAGGGGAACTTTCCTTCAGATCCTGCTTACACCAGTTATTCTGAACAGAGGTGATTGGTGGTGTTTTTAGAGCATATTTGGGGCTGGGAGCTCAGAAAAAAAAAGGTTTTGAACCCCTGCAGAAGAACACTTGAAACCATAGGAGCAAGGCTCTAGTGTATACACGGAGACTATATCTACCCTGCCCCCTCCTGTGCAAAAAATTATGCAAATGAGGCCAAGCATGGAATATCACCATGCCTCATTTGCATAATTAATGAGGCTCCGTTTTTGCACGAGAGGCTTTTGCACAAAAAGGAGCCAGCTACACAGCTCCTTTTTGCTCAAACCCGCCCCCCCTGCGCAAGAGCCGTTCTTCCTCTTTTTTTCAGGAAGAACAGCTCTTGCGCAAAAGCCTCTTGTGCAAAAACAGAGCCTCATAAATTATGCAAATGAGGCACAGTGATATTCCATGAGTCGCCTCATTTGCATAATTTTTTGCACAAGAGAGGGCAGGGTAGATATAGCCTGACTCAATTTGGTCAATATTAGCTACCTTATGTCAATCTCTCTCTGCAGTCTTAACCAACCCTACATAATCATTCAAAAGCTATTTGTTTTCAACTAGGATTGTAACTAGGCTTTCCAAGGTAAAAAGTGAATGAGATCAAACAGGAAATGCCAGATCCTCTCCAAAAAGCTGACCAAAAACTTCCTGTCAGGGTGGTTAAACACTAGATTAAATTGCCTAATGAGGCTGTGGAATTGCCATCACTGGAGATATTCAAGAGCAGGTTGGACAAACATCTATCAGGGGTGATATAGACAGTGCTTGGTCCTGCCATGAGAGCAGGGGACTGGACTTGATGATCTCTTGAGGTCCCTTCCAGTTCCAATATTCTATGAATCTCCAGTCTATAATAGAAGGGTTGGCCTTTGCAAGTTCAGCTGGTGAAATTTCCTGGTCTGCCAAGATTGTTGCATCATCTAAGCTGCAAAAATAAACAAACACACACAATAAAAATAAAATAAAACTAAACCAGCCAGAGATGCCCACAGGTCAATTTTCCCCACTATAGAGGGAATTCCACTCCATAAGTCTGGCCCTCCAGAGCCTATCACAAGATGTGCATGTTGTGGGTAGATGAAGAGTATGAAGGATCTGAGTACCACTGTGCCTGATCCTTTGCTGTCATAGGCTTTATTATAATGCTTACAGTAATGGCTGAAGTTAGAGCAGGCCTGGTGTTGCTCTAGGTTCAGTGCTGGCCAAGTGACAGCATATCCAGCAGCCTCAACTAGCTCTGTAAATGCCATCCCCTATTATGTCCAAGAAGAACTTGAGTACATTGAAGAACTGGGGCTAGTCTCTATATAAAGTTTTTTTGTTCAGATTTTTTTTGTTAAATCTATGCAATATAATCCTTTAAAGTGGAAGTATATCTAGTAGTTCAGGCCAGTCTATTGGTTTCTTATCTCTTTTCAGCCTATTTCCTTTTGCTTGGCCTTCTCTGGAGAGAGGATTATCTCTTCTGAATGAGACATCTGTTATTTCTAAGCTAGTGAAATAAAACTTGTTTGCACTAATACAGCTTGCAGCAGTACAGTGTCTCTCCTTAGGTAGATCATGATAAAGGTTTATGAACATTTATTTACACTCCTAATTTCAAATATGAAATGTCAAGTCACCTGGGCTTTTCTGGTTTTTTGTTCATTTTTATAAATGCTGAGCTTGTGGTGCCAATAGCTTTATTGTCTAATATGAAGACTCACTCCAGCAGTAAAAAGTTTTTACTGTTTTGGCCCCAGTCACATTTCCAGGAAATTTTTCAGAAAGTCAGCCATAGTTTAGACGTGGGTGCTGAGGTACATAATTATAATGGGTTCTGCAAAGCTGAAGGCTAGACAAGCCTTCTGTACATATACTGAATTACATATCAGCAAACAGGAAGTTCAAGACAGAGGGCACTTTGATAATAACTAGTGAACAGCAAGAGCAGCCAGAGCTAGTCAGTCTTAAATGAAAAAAAGGCAGACATTGATCTACTTGAAATCTATGTGGCAGTTCAAGCTCTACCCAAAAGACCTGGGTATATTGTTAACATAAAAATAAATTAAAAGCCTGTCTTTAAAGATGACAATTTATTTAATGCACAAGCAAGTTTGAGCCATTCTCTATCCTACTTGGGTTATCACTGTTAAGGCCTGAGAACTGCATAAGTTTTGGCTCACAAAGGCTAAGTTTACACTGCAATAGCAGGGTAAGGTAGCAACTCATGTGCATACCTCATTAAATGGTGTAATCTAGGGTATGAATTTCCTTTGGTGTAAGCAGATGCAACTCCTTAAAAGTAGAAGTTTGGCTGTAGCATCGCATAAACAAAAGGTCTGTTTTAATATATAGGTGACAGATCTTTAAGGAATTTTCTCATGTGTAGGTATTTCCTAACAATCCTACAGAGCTGGCTGCTCTCCTTAAACAACCTTTGTTACCTTGACTGTGCAGCACAGAGGAGATTAAAATTGGTAGAAGAGTGTGATGTTACCTGATTAAACTATAACCATATAGATCATTATTACAGCCACTGTTAGTATGCAACGAATTTTATATAGGTTGGACCTCCCTGGTCCGGCATCCTTAGGACCTGACCTTCTCAAATAAGGGAATTTGCCAGATCAAGGGATGTCCACTGCCACTTGCCTCCCGGGATATGACTTTCCTTTCTACTGTGTCTCAGCTCAGGGACAGGGACCAGGGGAGAGACACATGGAGTGTTAGTTTTACTCTTAAGCATCTGACCAGCCTCCCTGGGCCACTTCCTACCTCCCTACTCTCTCAAGTTTGGAACATGGAAACAGGTGCCTAGTCCCACGCAACAGCAAGTTCCCCATCAGTCTCAGCAGCTCAGTCATGCAAATAAACATTCTCCAGCTCTCTTTCTAGTGTCAGCTTACTTCCCATTTCTTACTCCATGCTCAAGGAAAGTGGGTCAAACCCCCTCTAAGGTTGTCCTGGAGTCTTAATATTTAATTGAATATTATTTAAAGAATAATATTCAATTAAATATTATGTCATGTGATAAAATATTTTGTTTTATGTCTGTCCTGCACTGGGACTGCAGGGGCTAATTCCACTCTTTGGGCCAAAGAAACCACCCTCCCTCAACCCTCCTGAGCATGCTCCTGATGGAAACCAGTTACAGAAGAGAGCGGCCAAGTCCATTTGAGGTAGACCAGCAAAGAGGAAGGAGGTGTTTTACAAACTCCTGTTGAAGGACTGCCGACACTTCACAACACAGAGACCAGACAGATAGCAGTAACCCACAACCGCTGGGTGCTACAGTGAGAAGGGAGACCAACTAAGATGAAGAGAAATATGTAGGAGGTCACCCAGAGAGGCTTTTGAGGTAGGGAGACTGGACAGCCTGACACTACCTTGGTGCATTTTGGCTGGATCCCCACTGAGCTGGTGGCAAGTAACTCTGTCACTGACAGAGACCTCGGTTGGGACCTAGTGGAGAGGGAGGCCCAGGTCCCCTTATGAAGGCTGCTGCCCACCCTACTGCTCTACTAAGTCTGGCCACACAGCCCTGACAGAGAGGGCATGTAGAGTGCTTTTGACTATTAGGCCGCATAACTCTAAGACTTAGAGGGGTCACGCAGACTTGCCCGTAGGCTTATAATAACCCATTCCTCGGCATGCATGGTCTGTGACAACGTCCAACCAGAGTCCGTATCTTTTCCTTAAAATATCTCCTTACTCAAAGCAATTTTTATATCAACTTCTCCATTTTAAAGCAGTTACCTTTTTTTTAAATCTGTCATTTCATTGCCAGGTATTGTAGGAATACATCACAGGAGTACTATGTTCATGCCCAAGCATACTCACTGGTAAAAAAAAAAAAAACAGTATTTGATTCATTAAGTTACTCCTGCTTTGAGCTATTCCTTTTAATTACCAGTATACCAGATAATGAAACCAAAAAGATAACAGCTGCAGTCATTTATACATTATTCCTACCAATTCAGCTGTCATGATGGCTACCGTGATGGACCGGGCAGGGTCTGGGCACCGCTAAGGGCATCCACTCAGGGCAAATTGCTCAAACTCAGGGCTCCTTACAGCCCCTGACCGGAAACCTTCCCAAACAGGTCACAAACCAGTCACACTGAGCAAAACCCCTCAGACACTCCAACTCTCCCTGTGCCCCAATCAGCCCCGGGCCAAACACACAGGTGAGGGATTATAGAACCCAATCTCACCTACCCCGAACGGATCTTTCCGGTCCCAAAGAACCAGCCACAAATCCCCGGTCAATTTACACTCTGGATCTTACCCACAAGATCATGCTGAGCCAATCCTTTAGAATCTAAAATATAAAGGTTTATTAATAAAAGAAAGAAAAGCATGAGAGTAAGGTTGTTAAGGAAAATACATTACATGCATCGAATCACCAAGTTCTCGATGCAGGCTTTCAGCAGAGATGTTACAAACTGCTATCTTAAAAGTCTCTGGTGTACATCCTATGTCAGGATGGGCCCACGATTCTTCCCGGCTTGCTGTTCCTCACAAGGCTGCATCTGGAATCAGTAGCAAAATTGAAGGCAAGATGGAGATTACCACATGGCATTTATATACCTCTCCTGGCATCTTCCTGGCCAGAGCAGGTCACATGTCCCAGTGACCTATCCCTGTGTCCCACATTAGTGGTCATCAGATACTGGCTGGTTTAAAGGTATCCAGATTTCCAGACTCATTCCTCAGGTATGTATCGGCACCTAAAAAGCCATTGTCCCAGGAGCCTTGCTAATTAGCACAGACACTGGCTGAATATTCTTTGCCCATTGCTCTGGCTCAGAGAGAATCTTCCAGACCAAGCACAGATTACATATTTATAACTCCACATACAGATATCATACAAGTACATTAATAGAATATACAGAATCAGTAAAACACAAGCTTTTATTTGACACCTCACACGGCCCCCTTTGTACATACTTTGGGGCAACCCCCCACCCTCTCCCCGCCATAGGTGCAGCAATGATCTTTAAAACTGAAAAAAGTGACAGCTACAAAAATAGATATTTTTACATTTCTTAACTCCAGTTTCAAGGATGCAAAATGCTGCTTCCACTCTACCTTAATTTTTTTTTTTTTTTTTAAGATTTGTCAGTGTAGAGTCAGCAATGGTGATTCCATTTAACAAATATAAACTCAAACTTTCTGTCATACAGGATGACGCTTTCCCTTCACTTTATTAGATACTTTTAAATCCACATCCAGAGAAATTTTCCAGGTATAAATTTTCTGCCTCATCACTACAGATTTTAATCTCTTCTAATTCTTCCTTTTCACTTAACTCTTTTATCTACTTGTTAACTGTAAGAGCATGAAAGAGGCTACAGTGTCAGGCTACATTTAGTCCACTTAATTCACAACCATTCTCATGTTAATCTAGTATTATCTGTGCCATTTCCCTTAACTTGAGCCAAAAGTGTCAGCTTAAAACTTTTCATTCATAAATCAATAGGCATTTCTTCTAATGGCTTACTGCATTTGCCTCTATGTAGTTAAGAAATGCACCACACTCAGGCTATGTCTACACTACACTGTTCTTCCAGAAAACGCTATGCAAATTGCAAACCCCCATATTCAAAGGATCCCACCTGCAGGCCACGTGTTGAGCCCCATGTAAACCCAAACCTCACCATGGGCCACAAAGAAATGGGCTGTGGGCTGCATGTTGAGTAACCCTGCTCTACATGCGCTGCTCTCGAGTCATATCCCTCCCAGGACCATGGCATCCTCTTCAGGCATCCCTGCAGCAGTGCCCACCACAATGATTTCTCACATTCCTTCCAGTGGTACCAGCAGTCCTCAGACTTGCATCAGCCACTGATCAACTGCAGCCTCACTCTAGCCCCTCACCTCAGATGCAAGCTACAGTCCATAAAGACCACTCAGTGTGATTAGGGAGACACAGGCCCATCCACTACTCAGGGTCCCAGCCTGGGACCCTCTGGCAGCAGCCTTGTCCTAGCTTCTTTCTCTCTCCTTTTGCCTCCTGGGCCACTTCTCCTGTGATCTTTGTACCCTCCTGGCCTGCAGCTGGCAGATACAAAGCTTGAGGATCTCTTGTTCTGCTTTCCTGAGTCTGCCTGGGACTGGTCCTTCACCTTTCCAAGTCAGGCCCCAACTGCCCTCTACTGAGCTGCTTCTTAAATACAGGGCTGCTCCAACAAGTTGCCCTCTGAGTGGCTTCTTAAAAGCCTCTCCCTGATTGGCCAGCGCTCTGCCCAGGCTCCTTCTAGCCTGCTTTTGCCCCTTCTGGCCAGAGCATGTCAGCCACCTCATTACAGATTGTATCAAGTAAGGTTATCACCCACACCCCATACTGAGTATCATTTTAAGCATATCTTCCATCTAAAGCATGCTCTGCCACCATGGAGAGGTACTGCTCCTTCTCTTTGCTAGTCTGTGCATGGGATCTGTAAACTCCATCATGATTCTCCAATATTAAAAGCAGTAAATATTGCCATCTGTGTACAGGAGAAGAGGGGATGATTATAGGGGAAAAAAACTATATGAATTGAATGCAAAAGGGCTGTGTACAGGTTCTTGGTAATCATTTGACTAGGTCATGGACAGAGCAGCTTTGACATCTCTTCCTGTTGACTGAAATATGGTGTGATAAAACAGTTCCCTCCAATGAACAGAACGCTTCTTTGGGCAGAATATCACCCATACAGTATAGACATAGTTCACATAACTGATAAGTACAGACAGAAAAGTGGTTGATTTTGGAGTCTGCACTGTGATGAAAGGTCCCTGAATTTGCAGGTGTAATTATATATGTCAAAATTGCAGAATAATGATTATGGACTTGTTTGCCACCAGAGAAAAGACAGTGCTGTCAAAATATGCAAAATCCCAAAGTAACCACAACAGATAACAGATATCATTTCAAATTCTTTTTGTCCCATGAAATGTTGTGCAATGTTTTTCCTCCTTCATTTGACGTCCAGATGTCACTGGGAGAGTTTCCAGGAATAAGCCAAAGAGAATACTAATAGCTTCAATGTGAGCAAATAGAGCTCAAAAATGTTAAGGGTGAACTACACAGTTAACTTGAAAATTCAACTAGCCCCAAAACTGTGCTGAATAGGCACAGGGCCCTTGTCATCTGAACTGTCTGTGAAGAGACTAGCATACTGGTGATTTAATGAATTAAAATGATGCCCTCATTAAGACTATGGTTGTCATAGAACAGATAAATTGGTGATTTACTTTTTACTTTCATTTACTTTTTAAAACAATTTCCTCACTCTCATTCAATTATCAAATACTGTCTGCTGAATTAAATCATTTGATGAACTCACTGATCCCATTGTTTGCACACACTCCTAGGGCACATCTAAACTACATTCTTCTTTTGAAAGAGAAATGTAAATGAGGCAAATCGAAAGTGCAAATGAAGTGCGGATTTAAATATCCCATGCTTCATTTGCATATTCATGTCTGAGCACTTTTTAAAAAAGGGTTTTCCAAAAGTGAAAGTGCAGTCTAGATGGGATTCTTTAAAAAAACAACCCTTTTTCGAAAGAACCCGTACTCCTCATTTTTTCAGGGGTACGGGTTCTTTCGAAAAAGGGTGGTTTTTTCCAAAGGAACCCCATCTAGACTGCGCTTTCACTTTCAAAAAACCCTTTTTCAAAAAAGCACTAGGACACGAATATGCAAATGAAGTATGGGATATTTAAATCCGCACTTCATTTGCACTTTCGATTTGCCTCATTTACATTCCTCTTTCGAAAGAGGAATGTAGTCTAGATATAGCCCTAGAGACTAGTGGCGGGGGGGGGGAGGATTCAGCACACATTTCTGGGTTTAATTCAATTTTCGTGTAAGTTTTGCATTCATCATTGAAGACCTCCTATTCCTTTTAGCCCCAAAGCACTTGCTAGTCTAGAGCCATATGGTGTCACTTTCTCTTTCCCATAACAATGCAAGGAAGTTCAGTATAAAGGCTTGGCTGTTGAAATGATTTTTTGGGGGGGAGAAGTTGGGGGTTCCATAAGAAAAGAAATAGTTACTTTTCCTGCGTACAAGCCCCTAGGTGTTACTTAACAGCAGCCTGGATCCACAAAGGAATTTAGACTTACAATGCTTTTTAAAAGATAAACTTAAAAAACCACCAATAGACTAGTAGCACTTTAAAGACTAACAAACCATGTAGATGGTATCATGAGCTTTTGTGGGCACCCATGAATGCTCTTGATGCCATCTACATGTTTTGTTAGTCTTTAAGGTGCTACCAGTCTACTTGTTGTTTTTTAAGTTTTTCCTGTTAAAGACTAACTCAGCTACCCCCTGAAGCTTTTAAAAGATACTTAGGCTCCTAGTGGTATCTTCAAAACACAGAGGCCAAAACTCATTGATTTTGGCCTCATTAGATACCTAGATGTTTTGAAAATTCCACTCAATGCCTACATACATGTACAAATATGACCTAAATCTGGGATGGTGCCTATTTCTGTTTTCGATCCACAGACAGACACTGGCTCCTGAAGTCAGATAGCATAAGTATCCTAAGGCATTTCTGGTAAGAATAGCTTAGATGCCTAATGCCACACAAAATAGCTTTGTTTTAAAACTCATAGCTGTGTGGGAGACCTTGGTTCAATTCCCTTCTCTACCTGATGAGAAGGGATTGTAACAGGGGTTTCCTACTTCACAGGCAAAAGTAGAATTTTTTTAAGGTGCCTCAAGGCAATGGTCAGCATCAAATACTTACCGTAAAGTTGTGAGTATAGTGCGCACTTTTTTCCCGTTTTTTTTACATTGAAGTCAGGGTGCGCATTATCCATGGGAGTTTTTTTTCAAAGTTTTCATTTGGCGGTTCCGCGGCACTTAATTAATCGCTGGACACCAGAGGTTAAGTTGATTTTTATTAGCATCGACAAGCAACTATATACACAGTTTCAAAAAGGTAAGTTAAACAAATGAAATCAACACCTCAGCGCAAACAAGCAAATGCCGTATGTTAATTGATCTTCTACTCATCTTCAAAGCCCTCGAATCCGCGTTTGTTAGAATCTTCCTCGAACAGACTAGCAATATCTTCTGGGGTATAGCCCTCGACATCTTCATCCAGGTAATACAAATCATTGTCATCTTCGCATGCCGGTAATTCGCCCTCAGACGATTCATTGTCGCTCGGATCCATCCACAGGGCATCATCCTCACTGCCATCCATAGCATTAGAGATGCTGCATTTCAGAAACCCCTTCCTTATGACAGCGGGATCAAGTTCAACCCAGACATCCGCTATCCACTGGGTAACATCTTGCAGTGTCGGTGTTCGCATACGTCCACCTGCAGTAAATGTATGTTCACCTTCCAACAACCAGGTGTTCCATTTCCTGCGTAGTGCATCTTTCATTGGCTTGTTAACTGTCACGTCAAGCGGCTGCAACATTTTGGTCATTCCACCAGGAATAATTGCCAAGTCTGTTTTGTCCTGCTGAAGCCTTTTCTTGACGGATGGCATACGATGACACCGAAATGCATCCAAAACTATTAGAGACCGCTTTCTCATAAGTCCACCCGCCGCTTCGCCCAAACCATCTGCAGCCAATCAAGCATTAAAGCTTCGTCAATCCAGCCTTTAGGGTGAACACGCACGTGAACGGTGTTTGGGAATATAACATTCTTTGGCATTGTCTTACGCTTGAACACAATATAAGGAGGCAGCTTCATTCCGTTGGCCATGCAAGCAAGCATTACGGTAAACCTAGACTTTTCATGGCCTGTGGTAGCAATGGAGACGGTCTTGGCACCTTTCACTTCAAGCATTCTGTTGTAGGGATTATCGAAATTTAATGGTGTCTGATCTGCTTTACCAATTAACAAAAGGTCGTAGCAGTGCTGCTTGCGTAGTTTTATGATAAACTTTTGGAACTGTAATAGCTTGGTGTCTGAGTCCATGGGTAGCTTCTGTGCGATTGTTGTTCGGCATCGGACTGATAGGCTAAGGCGATTCATGAACCGATTGCCCCAGCCATGCGAAGCTTTAAACCTGGCTGTGTTAGCGCACGTTTTGGCAATGGTCAAAGCCTTCATTCTAACCTCCACAATGCTAACACCACCGCCTTGCTGTCTATGCTCAGCAATCCATTCAACCAGCTTGGCCTCCAACTCAGGATATGCAGTGCTTTTACCTCGCTCAGCCATCTTCATCCGAGGCAACGCTTGCAGGCGCTCTTTCTGCCATCTCCAAAGCCGAATGTTAGACTTTGCTATGCCATCAAATTCACGGCTGGCAACTCTGTTGCCATGAGCCTCAGCATAGCTAACAACTTTAAGTTTTTCAGCAGTCGTGTAAGATCGCCGACAACTCATGGCATCCCAAAGAGAGCATGGAAATGCTGCGCACTGTATACTTGTGCACTCACGCATGATTACCTGACAAGACAAGACAAAATACGGCAAGACAAAATACAGCAAAGTCGGGGTGCGCATTATAGATAGGAGCTCAGTTTATGCCGGAATTCTCATGTTTAAAAGTTAGGTGCGCATTTGCATAGGTGCGCATTACAGTAGGGATTTTATGGTATGTTTTGTGGATCCAGGCCTTAAGGCCCAAATTCTCTGCTTAAGACAATACAGAGAACCCAACAAACAGCATGAGGGTCTTAAGATCTTACCATGGAGTATAAGTGGTGGAGAATGATTTGTGTGGACTCTGCACAGAAATGAAGGGCGTCTTTTTCTTACAACCCAGATACCTCCCAACTTCTATATATATATATATATATATATATATATATAAGTGTTCTCAAATCAAAGTTCACTTAAACAGTCCTAGATCTCCCATCCTTATAATTAAGGATGCCTCACAAAACAAGCTAGTTTAAGGTTTGATTTTCAGTACACTGAAATCTCATTTTAGTAATTAAACACCAAAAAATGCTACAGGATTTTTCAATGGGTTTTCATGTAGCTGTGTCCTATTTCATCTAATAAAGGGTAAGAATCATAATTAATATTCAAATGTTGAGCTGGCATGGTGTACAGTGCTTAATAAGTTCCAATATCCTTTGAGTCCTTGACCTCTATTCACCTACTCTTAAAAAATGAAATTAATATCTAGGATAATTCCATTGGGTAAAATGATGAATTTAGCCAGTTAGAAATTAACATATTTTGTAGTCATTTTTATCTCAGTCATTGTTTAGTACTCCTAGACAATTAAAACCCAGTCTAGAGAAGTGCTGTTTAATTTCTCACTGTGCTACACTAAACTTGTTGACATGCACCTAAAATCTGGGGGGTGAAAAAAACAAACAAAAAAACCAAAAAAAAACCACATGCAATGTGTGGCTGAAAAGAACACTGGCATTCTGGTTCATTTGTAATGTAAGTAGTATTGAATGCAAGACTCACCTCATATGAGCAATGAAAGTAGCTTGCAGTAACTTCTCTTTTTTGGGAGGCCCACATTGCCTGCCTCCTCTCAATTCATGATAAACTCTCTTTAAGTAGCATAGAAACTTGACAGTGAGAAAACAATTTGCTGCCAAACTTTCTTCTTACCGAGACCCTAGTAGCAGGACCAGGAAGGAAGGCAGCTTATGATTGGCTACCCTCAAATGTGCTTCCATTATGTTGGTGTCTCAGTCTTCTTTGGGAATCCAATAATCAAAAAGGTCTCAGACTCATAGACTTTAAGGTCAGAAGGGACCATTATGATCATCTAGTCTGACCCCCTGCTCAATGCAGGCCACAGAATCTCACCCACCCCCTGCTAGAATAATCCTCTCACCTATATCTCAGATATTGAAGCCCTCAAATATTTTAAAGACCCCAAGATGCAGAGAATCCTCCAGCTGTGATCTGTACCCCATGCTACAGAGGAAGGCGAAAAACCTCCAGGGCCTCTGCCAATCTACCCTGGAGGAAAATTCCTTCCCGACCCCAAATATGGCGATCAGCTAAACCCTGAGCATGTGGGCAAGACTCACCAGCCAGACACCCAGTAACAAGCAGAAGAAACTAATGGTTTGCACCTCCTGGCTCCATGATTTAAAGTCCTCCTTCAGTTCTACTCATACCCACTCTGAAAGACGTGTAGCTATATTGTCCCTTTGTTAGTTGGGCTTGGCTTTGGTTTTACCTCCTCCCACACCTGGGAAGATGTGACTGTGACTTTGTCTCTCCCACCCAGATAGTGGGGTGCAGGCAGGTTCAGGTTTTGGTCTCCCTTCCTGGGGTTGTGTCAGAAAGGGAGGTCAGTGCAATTAAGTTAGAGAATGCCTGAAAGAAAAGTACATTGTGACAGAATAGCTTGATCCTTACAGGCTGGAGGCCTGGGGCCAGACTATCCTAATTATTAGGGAGTCAGACTTGCATATGAATCAGATGGTTTCCCTACAAAGAACAGTAGTGTAGCCTGATCTAGAGATTATGTATTCGTTATACTGAATACTGAAGAATTCCCAGTTATCACTTTAAGGGTTAACAGGTGGTTGTCTCTAGATCAGATCCAGCATTATTCAATTTCTTAGATATTTGGGAATCCCAATGTGCACAATTGTAACACTTACACTGCAACTCTTCTATATTTACAAATATGTTTATCACGGTCACAAACACCCCAACTCAGAAAAGTAGGTAAGAGAGAGACCACAAAACGTATGCCTGTACATCCATCTACTCACACCATGCCTCGCAGAACAACCTAATCCTCATCACTACCACCTTAACCCTTATCGCCAGTGGCCATCATTCTGATGCTTCCCAGGGCTACAACTCTGTCCTACTGCTCAGCAGCTGGGATGACACTTTTATAATATGTTACAATGATACCACAATGTCTCATGCATATTCAGTAGGGACTTCTTCCCTCTTCCTTATGTTGGCATGTCCCTCTCCTATAGACCAGTACATCAGTGTTCTCAACTTACTATCATATACGTCAATTAGTTGCCATGGCCCTCTCAAGCTTAAGTATCTGCAGATGTCGCTCATGTTCCTGTATTGTCATATACATCAATTCATCGTTATGACATATTTGTGGTTGGACTCACGTTCCTGTGGTCAGAAATTCCCCTTAAAGGATCTATTTTCAGCTTCCCAATACTTGGGTTTTTCCGTTGGGCCATTTATCTATGTTAACATTCATAGACCTCAAGTCTTATGCTAACTGCTGAATCTAATGTCTTCTAGGATACAGGCCTATGTGTTCCTTGTATTACTGTTGCATATAATAAAGGCAGATGATAATGAAGGCAATGCAGTGAATAAATAAAGGTAAGCTAGCCCTATGGGCTAGGTGGATACAGGGGAGAGAGAAACTGAGGCAGGCTGCTGGTAGGGCTGCCTGCAGCCACCAGAGGGTGATGGGAAGCAGACAGTCACACACATGCCTAAGTGCTTTGCTGAATTGGGATCTAAAGAAAAAAAAACAGCTACCTGCTTGTAACTGTCATATTTGTGATGTGGACATTTATATTACGTATGTGTGTACACAGCCTGCGCTCAGAGCCAAACTATCAGTAGTCATAGGAGGCAATGCTTCATGCCTTGCAATCCTAGTTCATTCCCTCGCTATATAATGGCAGAGGTGTTCCAACCTTTTCAGTTCCTTAGCAACAAACCTCAAAGTATAAACTCCAGTGCACACAGGATGAAGAGTACACATTTGTCTCACATCTTGAACAACAGTTACAGGAAGGTAACCATTTTTTATTCTTCAACTACAGGAGGCCAGGCATTCCATATAGGTGACTGTGGCGGGCCCCTCCCGCCTGCCCTCTTAAGTCCAAGGCCCTCCGGCCTGAGTCCACAACACAGGTTAAGTCCGGCCCCTTTAGGCAAGGCCACGGCCCTTCGGCCTGAGTCCACAACACCTTTTAAGTCTGTAGCGGGGACGCACCCCCAGGTAGGGGGACCCAGGCCCACCCTACTCCACCAGGTCCCAGCCCAGGTCCCTGTGAGCAACCGGGTAGTGGGTCACTCCCTCGGCAGGGCAATCTGGCCGAAACGCGCCGAGGTTCTCCGGGCGGGAGGAGCGGTTCCCGCTCCTGCCCTGGGCCACTTCCTACCGGATTCCCAGGGGTTCCTTCCCATGTACTTGCGTAGCTGGCTGCGGCCTCCGGGCCGGCATCTCCTCAGCGGGCCATCCCTGGGTTACACCAGCTCACCTCTGTGTCCCCCCCGGCCTCTCCTGGAGTCTCCAGTGACAGCTGTGCAGGAGCTCCCTTCACCAGTCTTTCTCCTCCAGCTGTCTCCCCAGACTGAGTCCTTCCCCAGGCTTTTATGGTGGAGCTACAGCCCGGGCATGCTCGGTAGGGCTGCAGGGGAGGGGCCTCTGCAGCCAGGTAACCCTGGCTGGGCCCTGCAGGCTCAGTGCGGGGCTGCCTTGCCCCGTCACAGTGACTCACAAGCAGTACGTGTGGGATGAGGGCCTCAGAGTCTATGTAAATTAGAACTGCAGGACTTCCTTCCCAAAGTTGCACCTGATTTGGGCACAGCCATAATGACATAGTAATTTGCAGAAGTATGCACATGGGATAAAGTGGCTGCCCTAGAAATGTCTAATACAAGACAGCCACATGGAAGTGCATGAGCTCTTGTGGAATGAACTCCTATCTGTTGAGAAGGCCTAGACTGGCCTGCTTCATAGGCTATCCAGGAAGTTGTCCACTCAAAGATTGTCTTTGAAGAGACCACTTGACACATCATTCATGTTCTGCATATTAAACAGACAAGGTGAGGAACAGAAAAGTTAGCTCTATTCCGATAAAAAGTTGAGTATTGCCTGACATTCATTGTGCTGGGCCTCTGTGGTTGAACATGGTTTAGGAAAAATAACTGGGTTCAATTGAAACTCAAAAACCACTTAGGATAAAAACTTAGGCTGCAGACACAGGGTTATCTTATCTTTAGAATATTGCTGAATAGACTGTCCTGGTGGAGGGTTTCCTACTGTTACGACAAGCCTTCTGACATCATTCCCCCTCCTCATCTAACCATGCAGCATCCACTCTGAGAGATGCAGGGAGCTGAGTGTTGGATGCAAAATTTTACCTTGATGCAGAGTCAGGAGGTTGGGATCAAGAAAAAGGAATGATAGGTTGAACCAATAATGTGAGGGGCTTGGATAATAAATACTGTCTTGGCCATGCTGTAACAATAAAAATAAACTTGGCATGGTTCAGTTTCACCTTGAGAATACCTGCAGGATGATTGCAATTGCAGAAAACATACTGAAGAGCCAATTCCCAGGTAAGGTGAAAAGCATTGGTCAAGGAGCCCTGCCTGAGACCCTTTTGGAACCAAAATGGTATTTCTTGTTGTCTCTCATGGCAAAACACATCAATCATTGGATGCCCCAATCTGCAAAAAAATGGACTGCGGGACATTTATGGACAATTCTGGATGCCAGGTAAATGAGTCCAGGATCAGTGAAAGAGAGTCAGATTAGTCTAGCCAAGGGATGATGATTTGGAAGACAGACGTAGTTCACCCACATTTGAAGAGGAGAAAGAGGCAATCTGGCAAATTGGACTACCTATGTGCATGCAGCCCGAGGCCTAGCAACCTCACACATACACAGGCTGTGGCTGAGGGGTGAGACTGCAGCTCCAGAAAAAAAGCATATGACAGATCGCCTGGAATCACGCTTGTCAGTAGACTCTACAAGCTTGACAGCATTTCTATCAGATCCTCAATGAACTTGATGTCGTGAGTTGGAATCACTGTTGACTTCCTGTTTTAGAATTAAGGCCTGGACAATCAAGGACCATGGTGTGAAATGAATAAGGAGGAAGAATTCCTCTTTGGACTTGGACTTGTGCTTACATAAACAATTGTTCAGATACTGGAAGATACAAATTCTTCTTCCTAGGGTATATTGATACCACCGTCACACCACGTGGCAAAAATCTGGGGAATGAAAGATGGGCCAAAAAGCAGCACTGTGCACTGGTACTGCTGGTCAGCCATCTGAGGAACCTCCTGTGGCTCAGTATTGCTACATAGAAATGTCCTGCAGGTCCTAGGTAACAAACTACTCGTGATTCAAGGCAGGGAGGATAACTACTAAGGTGACCATGGATTCTCATGCATCTGATGCATTGTTGAGATAGATTTCATTCCCCTTGTTGCCTGGAAACCTGGATATACTAAGAGAAGAACTTGTGTCCCTGATACTGAAGAGGGATCGGTTCTATGGACCCAAAGTCACTAGAGACTGACACTGCTCCTCAACACGCTATGGTGAGAGGGGCCCTTGAAGATGGTGGGGTAGAGCGGGGGGGGGAACCTAAGGCCCAGGGGCCAGACACAGCCACTGGGTTGCCTGGATCTGGGCCCCAAAGTTTAGAGCCTCCCCCAGCATTGGAGAGCCCATGTTGGCACTCCAGCCACCCCCTTCAGCCTCACCACAGCCCTCAGCCCCTGACTAATTTTTCCATGGGTCAGCGGCCTCCAACCCAAAAAAGGTTCCCCAGCCCGGGGTACAGGGATGAGAAGGAGGTAGGGAGTGGAACTGTAGGGCCTTATCTAATTTGATGGTACATATGACCGAATTGTCCACTGAAATAGCATCCCAAATACTGTAAAAATGGACCATCCAATTCTTAAACAGAGGGTAGGGAGAAGGAAACATCAGAACAGTGATCCAGGGTTGAGAAGAGTCAAAATGGGTGCTTGCTGGATGTCAGGAGTAGGAGAGCTGTCTGGTTAAACTCAGCACTAGAGGACATTCTCCTCCAGGATCTCTTGCTGGAGTAGTTACCCAGGGTTTTCAGAACCCAAAGCAGTGGTATCGTAATTATTTCATTCCAGGTGGTGATAAGAACAAATCAATGGGAACACAGTGCGTCTGGCTAATGACAGATCTTTACAAGCAAGCATGCTCTTAACTAGAGTTTATTAGATTTAAGTACACACAGACATAAGTAATAGGTTTAGAGAATCCCAAATTACCTAGAAGCTGAGGGCATGTCTATACTACAGCGTTATTTCAAAATAACATAGTGCACGTCTACACAGCAAGCCATTATTTTGAAATAATTTCAAGATGGAGGACTTCTTACTCTGATTCCTGCAACCCTCATTTCACAAGGAGTAAGGGAAGTCAAAGGAAGTGTGCTCCTCCTTTGACTTTCTGCTGCATAGACAGCACCAAAAGCCAAATTAAGCTATTTTGACTTGAGCTACACAATTGATGTAGCTGAAGTTACATACTTTTGCCCTGCTGTGTAGACGTGCCCTAAATTAGATGTCATTAGGTAATTAGCAACAGGTCAGCAATGGCCAGTTGCTTCGCTGAAGGGAAGTATGCTGTCAGGAAGGTGTCTCAGAATAGCTTCAGAGAACTGTTGAAAATTATACTCTATTTCTAGTCTTTTTATAGTGATCTCTACTTGCTTGTCACTTATCCTAACTTCAGTAAACTACTTATAAGCAAAATACTCCTAACATTCATAGGGTATGTCTACACTGCCACCCTAATTCGAACTAGGGTGGCTAATGTAGGCATTCGAACTTGCAAATGAAGCCCGGGATTTAAATATTCCTTGCAGGAGGAATAACGGTAGTTTGAATTAGGAGCTTTAATTCGAACTCTCTAGTCCATGCCGCGTGGAGCCGCGGGCAGGTAGTTCGAACTACGGGCATTTAAAAATGGCGCCCGCCCAGTAACATGCAAATGAAGCCCGGGATATTTAAATCCCGGGCTTCTTTTGGAAGTTCAAACGCCTACATTAGCCACCCTAGTTTGAACTAGGGTGGCAGTGTAGACATACCCTTAGGGAAGCTTTTGTCGACCGCTCCTGTAAACCTTGTTTAGTCTAGACTGCCGCACTGTGCCGGATCAGCTGATTGTCGGCACAGCGCAGCGCCCATTTTTATTTTAATGAAGCGGGGATTATTTAAATCCCTGCTTCATTGACTATGTCGAGTAAACTACTTTACATGGCTCTGTCGACGGAGCCATGTAGTCTAGACATACCCTTAGGGTATGTCTACACTACAGTGTTATTTCGAAATATTTAATTTCGAAATAGTCATTTCGAAATAGCTTATTTCGAAATAATGCATCTACACACAAAATGCATTTCGAAATAGCTTTTTGCTATTTTGAAATAGCACGTCCACACTGATTGGACGCTGAATCACATTTAAGGCCAGCTGGAACTGGTTCTGGCAGGGCATCAGGTCAGAAGTTACCTCGTGGCCAGGGCGGCCAGCAGGACACCCTGGGAAGGGCTGGAGGCCACCTATTTCGAAATAAGCGTCTACACAGTGCATATTTCGAAATAGCAATTTCGAAATTGGCACTATTCCTTGTGGAATGAGGTTTACCAATTTTGAAATAAGCCCTCCGCTATTTTGAATTAATTTTGAAATGACGGAATGGCTGTGTAGATGCTAGGATAGTTATTTCGAAATAACGGCTGTTATTCCGTTATTTCGAAATAACTTTGCTGTGTAGACATACCCTTAGTCATAAGCTTTTATATTAAAGGCACCCAACCCCAATCTACATCCACTTTTTCAGTTTGTTGGACTTTTGTACCCTTCTCCTATTCTGATCAGCATAAACCACAAGCCTGCGGGTAGCATTTGACCTTGCCTCCAGAAGCCCTGTTCAAATTAATCCTTAAATTCAATGGTGGTCTATTTTACTAAATCATGGTATCTGAATGCACACAATAGGACTGCCATTAGCTTGATCAAATTCTGAGTTAACATACCCCTCTATTCTGGAGCAATACTGCTGCCGTACAGAAAATAACTATCTGAAAAAATGCTGCAAGTGGTTTTGCTACTGCCTAGCAGCATTCATAACTTTGTATTTTCTTCATGTGGCTAGATTGTCTCTCATTTTGGCAGATTCTTGGCCTTGATTATTCGTGCTTTTGTTATCTCTCACCTGAGCTAGAATAATGCAGTATACCTTTGCCATGAAGACTTCAATGCTTCAAACTCCAATGAGTATAGAAATGCTGCAGCCTGTCTCTTCATCCACACAGGCTAGTGTGAGCATAGCATGCCTGCCTTTTTCTCTCTCTGCAGGTTTTTCCAAAACATTTTATATTAAGCTCAAGGTCTTTCACTTTATGTCCAAGGGGCATCATAGTCCAGGGTACTCAGAACAGGATATCTAAGGGATGTCTACACTACAGCGTTATTTCAAAATATCTTATTTTGAAATAGTTAATTCGAAATAAGATATTTCTAAATAACGCGTCTACACACAAAATGCATTTCAAAATAGTGTTTTGCTATTTTGAAATAGCGCGTCCACACTGATTGGACGCTGAATCGCATTTAAGGGCAGCTGAAACCGGTTCCAGCAGGGCATCAGGTCAGTAGTTACTTTGTGTGGCTGCTGCCTGAGGCTATCTGAGGCTTGTGCTTAAAGGGACCCCCCTGGAGAGCCGGTTCTCAGCTTTCCCTGCTTGCTTGCCTACTTCGCTGAGGGACAGCAAAGCATTTTTGTCTCTGCCTGCTTTGGTTGCCCTGACTTGGGACACCACAGCACCCGGCACCATGGAGCCAGAGCTGCCCCTGGGCACTCTGGTGCTCATTTTGGATGTCTTGCTGCAAGCCTGGCAGCAATTGCTGGAGGCTGCCTCGCAGCATCTGCTGCAGCCCGACCCCTAGGCCCTCTTCTGGACCCTCCTGGGGGACGAGGAGGAGCAGTGGATGGACGCCAGCATGCCCCGCACATCTGGCTTCTGGACACCAGCAGCGACTGGTGGGACCACGTCATCTTGGAGCTCTGGGGAGACCAACAGTGGACCCAGAATTTCAGAATGAAGAAGGACACCGTCCTCGAGCTCTGTGAGTGGCTCACCCCTGCTCTGCAGCGACGGGACACACACATGAGGCCTGCCATTCCCCTCCAGAAGCGTTTGGCCATCGCCCTCTGGAAGCTCTCCATGCCAGATAGCTACCGATCCATGGGGAACCAGTTCAGTGTGGGGAGATCCATCGTTGGAGCAGTGCTCATGCAGGTATGGCAGTCTCCAGCCACTGTGCCGGGGGGAGAGGCAAGGAGGGGATGGGCTGCTCCAGGGAAAAGTGGGGGAGGTGGTACAAGTCCCCTCCCAGGGAGGGTTTGTTCTATGGGACGCACATCCCCATCTATGCCCCAGACCACCAGGCCTCCCTGTACATAAACTGGAAGGGATACTTCTCGGTCATCCTGCAGACTGTGTCTGACCACCGGGGCTGCTTCCTGGACATTAAAGTGAGCTGGTCCGGCAAAGCACATGATGCGCGGGTGTACCGCAACTCCTCTGTGTGCCAGAGGCTGCACGCCGGGACTTTCTTCCCCAACCACTACATCAGGGTCGGGGACGTGGACATACCTGTGTGCCTGGTGGGGGATGCGGCCTACCCACTACAGCCCTGGCTCATGAAGCCCTACATAGGACACCTCAAACCCTCCCGACAGGCCTTTAATGCCAGGCTCAGCAGGGCCCGCATCGTCGTGGAGGGTGCCTTCGGCCAGCTGCAGGCCCGATTTAGATGCCTCCTCACCCACCTGGACCCTCCAAGAGGAATATTCCGCACGTGGTGGCGGCGTGCTGTGTGCTGCACAATTTGTGCAAAAGGAAGGGGGAGGCTTGACTGCCAAGTTGGATGGCAGAGGCCGACCACTTGGCTGGCCTGTATGCGCAGCCCTGCATGGCTGCAAGCCGGGAAGCCCATCGGGGGGCTGTCGGTATCTGGGAGGCCCTGGGGGAGAGCTTCCAGAGGGAGGAGGAGTGAAGTCTCCCTGGCATGCCCCACTGGGGCCTTGTGCCTTATTCCACCCTCACGTCCTTCCACTTTTCCCTCCCTAACCCCCCTTCCTGATGTAAAATAAAAACACGTGTGTTGCCAAAAACAAACTCTTTTTATTGAACATAACTGGGGGGTTGGGAGGAATGAGGGCGGGAGAGGGAAGGCGAGAGAATGGGAGAGGGAAGGGGTAAACCTGGGAGGAGGGATCTGGAAAGGGGAGGCAAGGGGAGGAAGGAGGAGGAGAAGTTCAGGGTTGGGGGTCTTGCTGGTCCACCTGTCTCCCAGCAGTGCAGGTGCGGGGGCCTTGGCGTCCCCGGGTGGGGGGAGTGGGCATGGAGGGTGGGGCGGGTAGAGGGGGGGAGGAAGAGGTGGGAGGGGGAGCAGGAGTGAGAGGAGGAGTGGTAGCTGGAGTGGCAGGTGGCACTAATCTCTGCACCAGGGTCTGCAGGTGGTTGCAGATGGCATGACCCTGGGCAAGCAGCTCATGCCAGCTCTCCCGCCACAGCTGCAGGTCTTCATGCACCCAGTGCTCCAGGATGAGGACCTGCCTTCGCAGGATCTCCAGGTGCTGCCGCTGGTACTCCTCCTGGTTCCAGGTCACCCTGCTGGCCCGGGTGCGGGAGGATGTCCTGGGCGGGGTGGTGTGTCCTGCAATCGCAGCTGCTGTGGCTGGGAGAAACAAGAGAAGTGGTCAGTTTTCCCTGGGGACACAGTGGGTGAAGCCCAGAACCCCGCTCTGTAAGGCGAGGACGGCAGGTCTCTGCACAATCAGACCCAATGTGCTTGCACACACGTCATATTTGGCATGTCCTGCTATCCCCGGGAGCATGAGCTGGATCGGGACTGCACCCATGCCCCTGTGCTGTATATAGTGTGGGGCTGGGGAGGGAGGGGAGATGTGCCCTGCCTCTGCATAGAGGGGACTTGTGGAGGGAGGGCATCATGCAGTGTCCCTCCCCAGGGTCAGGAGCATGTCATGTGCCTTCATACATACACGCGTGTGGGTAACAGGCCAGGGCCCCTGTGTGGCAGCCAGCCGGGGCCACATGCCCAGGGTGGCACGGCACATGCACAGGTTGCTGCGTGCTCTGTGGTCAGCAAGGCCCACACGCACGGTCCCTGGTCTCCCTCTTCCCCGTCCCCCTGCATAAGGCGACAGTGATGGCACTCACATGTCGAGGCCTCCCTGGCCTCAGACGACACCAGTGACATGGCTGCTGTGATGCCTCGGGGGTCCTGGGTGAGTGCCACACTCCCTCCAGGCTCCTGCGGCTCCTGGCTGTCGTCCTCCTCCATGCCCTGGTCAGGGCCCTCTGCCCCAGGGTCGATGACCACCTGGGGGGGCACGGACTGTCTGACCCTCCAGGATGTGGTCCAGGGCATCATAATAGGGGCAGGGGTCTGGGTCAGCCTCTGTTTGGGAGCTGCCCAGTGTGGCCCTGGCATAGGCCTGCCGCAGCTCCTTTATCTTCATGCGCACCTGCTCCTGGGTGCGCATGTGGCCTTTGGTGGCCAGGCTGTCAGCCATCTGCCTGTAGATGGCCACGTTCCTGCGTCTAGTGCGGAGATCATGGAGGCCTCCCCCCAAACCTCAATGAGGTCCATGATCTCCACACTGGACCAGGAAGGCGCCCGCCTTTTGCGGCCCCTGGCAGGCTCCTGGGATCTGGCAGACTGCTACTGGGGAGCGGTGGAGGGCTGGGTGCCAGTGGGTTGCTGGCTTATGCTGGGCCAGGGGCAGCGACTGCTAGCTCTGTGCTGGCAGGCTTGCAGCTGGCACAGGCACTGTGGCCAGAGTCTACCCCTTTAAGGGCTCCGGGGCTGGGAGGGAGCAGAAGAGTTTTCCTGGTTTGGCCCAGAGTGGCCTCCAGGGCACCCTGGGAAGGGCTGGGGGGGCCCTATTTCGAAATAAGCGTCTACACAGTGCTTATTTCGATTTAGCTATTTCAAATTTGGCGTTATTCCTCGTGGAATAAGGTTTACCAAATTCAAAATAAGCGCTCTGCTATTTCGAATTAAATTCGAAATAGCGATTTGGCTGTGTAGACGCTGGTAAAGTTATTTCGAAGTTACTGCTGTTATTTCGAAATAACTTTGCTATGTAGACATACCCTAAGAGACCCTAACTTTGCTATGTAGACATACCCTAAGGATTCAGGATTAAGACTGATTGACATTCTCTCTGGGAGCACAATGGAACTGCCCACCATAAAGGTAAAACATCTGTATAGGAGATTGAACTGTCTCAGAGGCTAACCCAAGTTTCTGGAATGAAATTCCCCAAGAACTGAGGACCAGCACAAATCTTACGCCTTCTTCAAGTATGAGGTGCATTTCTTCAGCCTTGTAGCCTCTAACAAATACATAGAAACATACATATTTAAAAAGCAAAGCCACGCAAGAGGAATCCCGCCCCAATATTTACCCCCCCTCCATATTTACAAAAAAGACTATCTGCAGCACATGCTTCTCCCCTTGGGGAGAGGATAAGGGGAAATACATCAGATTTCAGAAATCATGTCATTTAATACCCTACTAGAAGGTGCACAGATAGACCCTTATGTGCTCATCACTGTAGTATCTGGATTAGAATTTATCTTTCTCACAGTCCTTAATCCCAGCTAGGATCAATCATGCACAGGCAAGCCTGTAATGAGGTAATTTTCTAAAGAAAGCCTCACATTCACAAAGACAGTATTCATACATTTGTATGACCCTATGTTGTGTTTCACCATTGTCAGGCTGAGTGAACTCAGACTGGAAAATAAAAAGATCTTTCTTTTAAGAAGTTTCAGAGGGGTAGTCGTATTAGTCTTTAACTGAAATAACTTCAACTTTCATCAACCCACTAGGTTGTACCCACAAAAGCTCATACCACCATCCACAATTTGTGTTAGTCCCTAAGGTGCTGCAGGACTATTTGTTGTTTATGTTTCGTCTTTTTAGAAGGCATTTTGACAGGGTGCATGCTGCAGTCCATTGTATTCATCCCCTTAGCTCTGTTCCTTCAAGACTCAGAGACACTCCAAGCTACTACAACACCTGTGCTCTTTATTTTGTGTTGGTTTCCCACCACCAGTGTCCCACATTGACAGGCTCTTAACACAGGTCAGGCAAGCAACAGATGAGTAAGCTCGCTCCCTCTGAGCCTGACCTTTGCTTCCTGGCCTCCATCCCACTTGCTCACGGCCTTTTAGGTCCTGCTAATGACTGCCTGGCCATCTGCCCTCTTTGTATCCCTCTTCCCCTGTCGGTGGGCCTGGATCTATCCTAACAGAAACAGTGATAAAAGCTTATGTCTTCACCAGCAATGAACAAACCACAAAAGACTTGGGGTTTTGAGAGGTGCCAGTCAAAGAAGAACTGAGTACATTACCTAAAGATTAGTGGAAGGGAAACTGGAAATACCATAAAAATGGCTTTGCTTTAAGTATTTTTGCTTTCAGGTGAAGCCCAAACAAGAAAGTGGAGACAGATAGGAGAACTAAAAAATGACAACTACAACTAGGCCCAAGCTGCTAAGTTTCAATGTGGAGACAGGGATTCCTCTGACTGCAGGTACTCAAGGACAATCCTTAATAGAGATCATCATTGTGTGCACAGGAAAGATAATACAATCTGGCACTATATTACCTTCTTTATCACATTGTACAAGGAACTGATGGGGGCGTCTCTAAGCCAAAGGTGGGCAATAAAACAGTGGGGATTCACCAAGGTTAGCCCCGGTAGGCTGCTGCCAAAATATTTACCTGAATCTCCACAGGTACAGGTGATCGCAGCTCCCATTGGCTGGGAACGGTGATCCATGGCCAATGGGAGCTGTGATCTTCTATATCTGTGGAAGCAGAGTTAAATACAGTAGTGTGGGGGCCCATCAGAGGCCAACCCTGGTGGACTGGATCCAGCCTACAGGCCAGTATTTGCCCACCCCTGCTATAGGCCCTTCTCCTCCATGAGCCCTCCTCCCCTTTTCACTCCATAGGTTCTGACCAAAAGAGGAAGATGCTGCCAAGAAGACTGTTTCCTCTTTGCTTCCTCTTACTTTTTGCCCATTTTTATGAAGCATAGATGTGATCTGAGCAAGAAAGAGTCCCTTTATGTGCAGATCCTTAGAGCTCAACCAGGGTTGGTACATCTTTGAAATCCTCCATCCATTTTCTCCTTCCAGGTCATATTAATTCTCCCTCAAAAGTACCAGGGTGTGACAAACACGTTCCCCACCCCCTTCCAGTAATGTTAGATGTTGCTTCTTTCTGCAGTCAGTGAGCTCTTTCATTTGGCCAAAAGCACTCAAAGCTTCCAACTTCTCCCAAACTCTGCCAACCGGAAAAATAGCTAACCTTACTTGCCTTCTTGCTTCTTCCCAGGAAGAAGAAAATAAGATGACCAACTACTCCAGATTTCCTTGGGCTACTATATCACATGCCCATAATTTAATGTATACAGTTTTGATTTTCAATGAGATTAACAACATGTCCTAAATCAGAATTGTTTTGACAAACCACAAAGATCCAATTTCATTACAAAAACAATGCAGACTCTTACATCTGGACCCAATAAAGATAAACAGAAAGCAACACACGGCACAATAACTCAGTCTTTTAATCTAGTTTTCTTCTGTAAGATTTATGCACACAAAAAGTAAAGGTTTATTTCCTGAAGGTTCTGAGATGACTAAAATGAGCTCAACACAGAAACCCTTCTGTATTTTAATCGACAGAGCCTAAAATGAAGCAGAAGTTTTCCAATAATCCTTCATAATATTCTATGTGATTCAATCAGAAGTTTCATTAGTTGCAGTATTACGGAAGTGCCCCGAGTCCCAAGACCAGATGGGGACACCATTCTGCTATGCATTTTACAAACACATAGTCAAAGATATTCTCTGCCCTGAGGAGTTTACAGTCTAACTAGACAGGACAAATCTCACTACCTTCCACTCCCAATGCAAATCACAGTACTTTGTCCTTCTCTTCTCTAACAGATACTAAGCAACATATATTTTTAAAATCCCTATGAAAATAAGGCATTCCGCTATACATATTTTTTTGCCTGGCATGGCAAGGCTCTCACTCAGACCCCTCACCCTGAGACAACTTCTTTGTCCACAAATCTTCAATAGACCCTTTTTTGTGCAATCACCTGTGCTTTTTACTGTCTATGTACAGCCCTTCCCCGAGTTGCAAACAAGTGACGGACCAACACGTGTTCGTAATTCGGATCCCATGGAGTTACATGGCGACCACGCTGTTCGTAAGCACAGATCGCCGTTCATAACTCGGATCCGCATTTACGACCGCTGTGGTCGTAAGTGCTGAAGGTTGTAAGTGGAGGTGGTCGTAACTCGGGGAGCGGCTGTATTTCCTGCCACCTTCTATTTAAAAAGCTTTGTTTTTTCAGCAGCAAACTCCCCCAACCTCTCCTTCTACCTGGGGGGCATACTCATCTTCATCCTGGCTTCTCCCTTTTCATTTCCCCTCTGGTTGCCTCATCTAGCTTGCTGGCTAATGAGGCTCACAGCTGCTTCCATTAGCCCCGCAGGTCTGGGCTTGCTCAGCTGGCTTCCATTTGACCTTTTCGGCCAGGCTATAATGGCAGAGCTCTGGCTTAGCCAGCAGTCTGCCACACTGGGAAGAGGATGTGAGAACAAACAACATGAGACAGCTGTTAATCATGTCATTTCATGCACAGCTGAGAGGTGATCAACTACGGCTATGTCTACACTGGCGGGTTCTTGCGCAAGAATTGCTGTTCTTCTATAAAGCGTCCACATTGCCTGCCCGCTCTTTCGCAAGAAGATTTACAGTAAATCGTGGTAAGAGAGGGCTTCTTGTGCAAGAGCTATGCTCTTTTCTAACAAGTATAAGCTCTCTTGCGCAAGAGGGCAGTGTGGACACGTGGCAGGGGTTTCTTGCGGACGAAAGCTCTATGGTTAAAATGGCCATCAGAGCTTTCTTGCGCAAGAGAACGTCCACACTGCCATGGACGCTGTTGTGCAAAAGCACATCTCTTGCGCAAAAGCACATGGCAGTGTGGACATGTTCTTGCGCAAGAGTTCTTGCATAAGAACCCTTGTGCAAGATGTTCTTGCACAAGAACCTGCCAGTGTAGACAAAGCCTATTAGAGATAAGAATGGTATAAGAACTGTAGCCTATAGGGCTAACTTGCTTGCTTGCCTATAAGTAGCTATATACTTTCTTATGGTTTAGTCTATAGTTTAATAGGTTTATAGGAAAGTAATTTGGCTGTAATGCAAGAGACCCATAGGTCACATCCTGTATGTTAAGCTAGGCAAGTTAATATTTTTTGTTGGGGACCTTTCACCCATATAGCACAGTTTAGCTTACGTATGTCTAGGACCTTTCACCCAGACAGCAGAAGATGACTTGCATATGTTTGAGACCTTTCACCTGGATAGATGGTGATAAGATAAAGCGACTTTTCATGGTATAGGGACTTCCAAGAATACCCTCAAATTTAACCAGTACACCACAAGAAGAATAAAAATAATAGTCAAGAATGATCCAGAATCATGAATATGTATGAACATGTCATCAATATGCATAAATATGTTACATGTGTCTAGCCTATGGAGTAAGTGTACCCCAATAGTCTGTGGGTGAGACAGTTAAATTTGGACATAGAAGGAGGTCCCAGGCTCCTATGCTTATAAAACAGGGTGCCTGGAGCTTTTGTTTGGGAAGAGAAAGAGAGGAAAGGAGAGAGGAAGAAAAGGGAAAAGGAGAAGAGAAGAAGAGATATAGGTTATCTGAGGTTTGAGCTTAAAAAGACCCCCCTGTACAGCTGTGTCTCAGGCTCCTCTACTTTGCCTACCTCTTTTCCTGCTGTGGTTGCCCTTGTGGACACCTCAGCACTCCTGCCATGGAGCCGCACCTGCCTCCGAGCAGTCGACCACTCTGATATGTCTTGATACACCTCCTGCTGTGGTTTCTGCCGGCTGCCTTCCTGGCCCTGCAGGAACAGGACCCCCAGCTCCTTGTGGGGCAATTCCTCACCTCTCTCTGGCGTTGCTCATGCAGCTCAACTCCACCCTCCTTCCCTTGCACATTAGCTTCTATGATGAGGTAACTGGCTCTGTGGACATGGGAAAGTCAGTGGATATGATATACCTTGACTTTAGCAAAGCTTTTGATATGGTCTCCCACAATATTCTTGCCAGCAAGTTAAGGGAGTATGGATTAGAAAAATGGACTGTAAGATGGACAGAAAGCTGGCTAGACTGTCAGGCCCAACGGGTAGTGATTAACGGCTTGAAGTCAGGTTGGTGGTGGGTTTCTAGTGGAGTGCCCCAAGGATTGCTTCTAGGGCCGGTTTTGTTCAACATCTTTATTAATGACCTGGATGAGGGGATGGATTGCACCCTCAGCAAGTTTGGGGATCACACTAAACTAGGGGGAGCGGTAGATATGCTGGAGGGCAGGGATAGGGTCCAGAATCACCTAGACAGATTAGAGAATTGGGCCAAAAGAAATCTGATGAGGTTCAACAAGGACAAGTGCAGAGTCCTGCACTTGGGGACGGAAGAATCCCAGGCATTGTTACAGGTTGGAGACCGAATGGCTAAGTAGCAGTTCTGCAGAAAAGGACCTGGGGATTACAGTGGATGAGAAGCTGGATATGAGTCAACAGTGTGCCCTTATAGCCAAGAAGGTGAATGGCATATTAGGTTGCATTAGGAGGAGCATTGCCTGTAGATCTAGAGAAGTGATCATTTCCCTTTATTCGGCTCTGGTGAGGCCACATCTGGAGTATTGCGTCCAGTTCTGGGCCCCCCACTATTCAAAGGATGTGGAGGCATTGAAGAGGGTCCAACAGAGGGCGACCAAAATGATTAGGGGGCTGGAGCACATGACCTATGAGCTTTTGTTTGGGAAGAGAAAGAGAGGAAAGGAGAGAGGAAGAAAAGGGAAAAGGAGAAGAGAAGAAGAGATATAGGTTATCTGAGGCTGAGGGATTTGGATTTGTTTAGTCTGCAGAAGAGAAGAGTGAGGGGGGATTTGATAGCAGCCTTCAATTTCCTGAAGGGAAGTTCCAGAGAAGATGGAGAGAGGCTGTTCTTAGTAGTGTCAGATGGCAGAACAAGGAGCAATGGGCTCAAGTTGTGGTGGGAGAGGTCTAGGTTGGATATTAGGAAAAACTATTTCACAAGGAGGGTGGTGAGGTACTGGAATGGGTTACTTAGGGAGGTGGTGGAATCTCCATCTTTAGAGGTTTTTAAGACTCAGCTTGACAAAGCCCTGGCTGGGCTGATTTAGTTGGGATTGGTCCTGCTTTGGGCAGGGGGCTGAACTGGATGACCTCCTGAGGTCTCTATGATTCTATGATCGTGCACTGCCGCTTCTGGCGACGGGACACCAGATCCAACTGGTGGAACCGGATTGTCCTTGAGCAGTGAGACGATCAGCAGTGGCTCCAGAATTTCTGTAGCAGAAGGACACCTTTCTGGAGCTGTGATAGTTGCTCACCCTTGCCCTCCGGCAACAGGATACCCTTATGAGACCTGCCATCCCCCTCCAGAAGTGGGTAGCCATTGCCCTCTGGAAGCTCCGGACAGCTACCAATCTGTCGTGAGCCAGTTTGGCATGGGAGATCGACCGTCAGGGTCGTTCTTGTGCAAATATCGTGCTTTCATGTTATTGTCCCAGGAGGATGGTGAACTGAGCTACTTTAGTGGGGTTCTCTAGAGAAGGGCATGGGGGCGGGGGCAAAAGCCCCCTCCAGAGGAGGTTTTTCAGTCTCACCTTCACAAAGCCCTGAAGGGGGATGGGGCAAGTCGGGGTAGCTCTTGCTGTCTGGGGAGGAGGGCGCTGCAACCCTGGGGCCCTGCAACCCTGTGTTTCTCTGTTTGTTTGTCTCCTTCTACAGGTGGTGAGGACCATCAACACCATCCTACTGCACAGAGTCATCAACCTGGGCGATGTGGACCCCGTTATCGACAGCTTTGCCCCCCCTCCAACTTCAGGGGGTACTATTTGTGGCACTCGTATCCCCATCCAGGCCCCCGACCACTGGTCATCTGAATACATCAATTGGAAGAGGTACTTTTCGATGGCTCTGCAGGGCCTCATCCAGGGCCGTCCTTAGGATTTATGGTGCCCTAGACGGGATTATTAAACTGGTGCCCCTATGCCTGACTTGCTCTTCCACCACTACCCCCACCCCTTCCCAGAGACCCCAGCAGCCAATCCCTTCCCTCAGACTGTGCTGCAGGCAGCGCATTCGGCTCTCTCTAGGACCCAGCCCTGCTGTTACATGCTCCACCAATATATTAAAATCCCACCAATACATTAAAATCACATTCCTTCCCCAAGACCCAAGACCCCACCCCTTTGAGGCCCCATCCTCTCTGTTCCCCTCCTCTCCATCACTTGCTATCCCCAGCCATTATACTCTCTCACTTGGTTGAGAGAGGAGGTGCGGGCTCTGGGGTGGGAATGAGGGATTTGGAGGTGGGAAGGGGTGAGAAGTGCAAGCTCTCGGAGGGAATTTGGATGCAAGAGAAGGGCATGCTGGCTCAGGAAGGGGGCTCCAGGCTGGGGAGTGTTGGGCTGTCACGTTATTGGATTTTGAGGGGAGCATCTGGGACACTGCTGCACCCATGGGAGGTGTTTGCCCCAAAAGTGGTACAAAGGGGGCCATGTGAGGTGTCAAACAAAAGCTTACTTTCTACTGATTCTGTATATGCTCTTCATATATCCGTATAACGTCTGTGTTTGGAGTTATGAATATGTACTCTGTATGGAGACTGGAAGTTTCTCTGTATGTGTCTATGGACATGCTAATGAGCAAGTCTCCAGGGAACAATGGATCTCTGGAGGCCAAAGACACACCTGGCCACTGGCCATGTGACACGAGCCAGCTTGGAAGAAACCTGGAAGGAGGGATAAATATGCCATGTGGCCGACTCCACGTGGGTACTCAGATTTGCTCCTGACCCCAGATGCAGCCTCGCAGGGAATCAGGAAGAACTGTGGACCCATCCTGGCATAGGATGTGCAACAAGGACTTTTAAGCCAGCAGCTATAACATCTCTGCTGCAAGCCTGCATCGAGAACTGGGTGATTCGATGCATGTAATGTATGATACTTTAACAACCTTACTCTCATGCTTTTCTTTCTTGTAGTAATAAACCTTTAGATTGTAGATTCTAAAGGATTGGCTCAGCGTGATTTGTGGGTAAGATCCAGAGAGTAAATTGACCTGGGAACTGTGGCTGGTTTCTTGGAACCGGACAGAACTTGTTCGGGGTAGGTGAGATTGGGTTCGAAGACCCCTCACCTGTGTATGAGGCCCGGGGCCATCTGAGGCACAGATATTGCTGGGGTGTCGGAGGGGTTTTGCTTGTGAGGCTTCAGGCAGGCAGCTGAAGTGCTCTGTGAGACTGGTTTGCAGCCTGTTTGGGAAGGTCTCCAGTCTGGGGGCTGTAAGGAGCCCCGAATTTGAGCAATTTGCCCTGAGCAGACGCCCTCAGCTGTGCCCAGACCCGGCCCGGTCCGTCACATGGGCTCAGGTGGAAGGTTGGGGTGCTGAGCAAGTCACAGGCTTGTGGGTGTGAGGGTGCAGGAGTTTGTGTTGGATATGTGAGGGGCTCAGGGCAAGGAGGTTGTGAGTATGATGGGCTCAGGACACACATTTGCCATGTGTGGATGGTGCAGGAATGTTGTGGCAGAAGACTGAGGATGTGGGGATGCAGGAGTTTGGGGATGTAAGAGGCTCAGGACAGGGGGTTCCAGTGTATGATAGGCTCAGATTTGGGGTCAGGTGGTGCAGGAGTGTTATGATGCTGCAGTGAGATGGGGATTTGGCCCCAATTGGGGGCATGTTGGCCAGGCTTCATTTTTAAATAAAATATTATGTTAAACTCAAAAGATTTTAGCATTGTCTTTATATATGAGAGGGGCAGGGAACCTGTTTTGTGTCAAGGGTCACTGATCCACAGAAAAGTCGGTTGGGGCCACACAAGTGAGATGCCAAAAAAAAAAACCCCAAGCCTCACTAATGCGGTCCCAAGGATGCTGGCACAGCTGGCAGGGTGCTGTGGTGCTGCGGTGGGTGGCAGGGTGCTGGGTCCAGGGACAGGGTGGTGCTGGGTGCTACGGTGAGTGGCAGGTGCTGGTGACAGTGTTGGTGGGGGCAGGGGACAGGGTACTTGTGGGGGGTCTGGGCAGGGGACAGGGCTTGCAGCACCTCTGGGGAGTGTGCGACTGCACTCCCCCTCCCCAAACAGCTGGCGTGCGCACTGCCTGAGCAGCAGGGGCTGTTTCACCCCAGCAGCTTACCTCCGCGATGCCATCCTGTGAGGGGGGGGAAGGCACGAGGAGTCCCTGGGTAGAGCGTGCTGCCTGCACAGTCGGAGCTGCGCAGATCCAGATCTCCTGACCTCCCTGCACCATGCAGAAAGGCCCTGGAACTAAGTTGCCGGGTGCCACAGCCCAAGCTGTTCAGGCAGCGTGCACCGGCTCCTGTGGGGAGGGGAAGTGCTTTCCTCCCCGCTGTGGGTCACGTGGAGTAAATCCTGTCTGGCACCCCCTGGTGTGCCAGCCGGGAGCAACTGTTCCCTCTGCCCCCACCTCCCTATGCCCCTGCGTCGCCCGGGAGGAACGGGAAACAAGTCTGTTGCTTCTTTAAGCAGCTGGCTAGCCGGTGCTTTCTCTTTCAGGGGGGGTGGAAGAGTGCCAGCTTTTCGCACTGCTCCACTGCTTCCGGACTGTCCTGGCAGAGTGGTGCCCCAGAAATACTGGTGCCCTACGCAACTGCCTATTCTGCCTATGCCTAAGGATGGCCCTGGCCTCATCGACTACTGTGGCCAGTTCACGGACGTCTACATCAGGTGGTTGAGGAAGGTCTCAAGTTGTGGTGGGAGAGGTCCAGGTTGGATATTAGGAAAAACTATTTCACTAGAAGGGTGGTGAAGCACTGAAATGGGTTACCTAGGGAAGTAGTGGAGTCTCCATCCCTAGAGGTGTTTAAGTCTCGGCTTGACAAAGCCCTGGCCGGGTTGATTTAGTTGGGATGGGTCCTGCCTAGAGCAGGGGGCTGGACTTGATGACCTTCTCAGGTCTCTTCCAGCTCTATGGTTCTATGATTCTATGATGTGCTCTTTCAGTCCTCCATTCCTAAGTGTAGTGGACTTTACTTAGGCTAAAAATCTCAAGATATGGGTGTAGTATTACAGTGAAGGGAAGAGAAATTGGAACTTGCAGCTTGTAAAAGCATATGGAAACAATCAAGTTAGATTTTAGCCAAACTTGCATTAAAATCTGAAACCCTGCAAATGCTACCTGGAGAGGTATCTATGTTCAGAGTGGAACCTCTAGTAAACTTCTCTCTCTTCGTTGCACAGCACAGCAACAAAAGCATTCTAACAAGAATATTATAATTCCTCTCCATGTTTCCAGAGTAACTGGACTCTGACCAAACCCCTTCTGTTAATGAACCATGATCATCTTTCCAGTGCATAGCACTACCAATTGGAGCACGAGAAATTAAAATAGTGAAATTTATGTTCTCTATCCTCTGGTGCATATGTGCAAGATAATATGAAGTGCTTTTCATACTTGCTCATTTTGCATTTGGATCTACTGATGACATCTTAATTTCTAAGCTTTTCCCCTTGTGATTCAGTTTTATTAAGCTATATAGAAAATGTGTGTGTTAATGAATTTCTGCTTGATATCCAGGTTTAACATCCATGTATCAAGAGTATGAAGCAGCTAAGTGAAATGTTCAAATTGAAATTGCTACACAAAATTAATAAATTTTCCATTCCACATTTACATGGATTGGAATGATCATCATGTGCATAGTCTGGACAGTGATGACAGCTTCCCAATAGAAAAACAATTTACTTGCAAATGAATTCA
This sequence comes from Rafetus swinhoei, assembly GCA_019425775.1. NCBI lineage: Eukaryota > Metazoa > Chordata > Testudines > Trionychidae > Rafetus > Rafetus swinhoei. The sequence continues at coordinate 68,160,430 of CM033427.1, forward strand.
AGTTAGAAAAAAAGCAAAAAATGTATTTTTAGGTATTAGTCTCTTTAACAATTACAAACATAGATAGAAAATATTCATTACCTTGGATTTTTTTTCTCCCAGGTTTTAAAAGCAAGGTGCCCATTTATTACTGACTTGTCATCTTTCAGGACAATTGACTCAAAATCTAGAACACCTAGTTCAATTCATGTCTACTGTAGTAAAGAACCTTTTAGATTTGGTGATTTTCCTGCCAGAGATGTTGGGTTTAGCAGAAGGTTAATAGGATACTATTTCAGTCCTGCTGTGTTGCTTTTAGGGCATAGAACAGCAAGATGTTTTTACATTCCGGTAAGTTAGAAAACCTAAGAGATACCAGCATGAAACTTGCGGCAGATTTAAATAAGTTTTCTCACTGCTAATTTAGAAAGTCTAGCAGAATTTTGCTCCACAGCATAAACTAATTGGATAAAGTTTTATTAATGATGTGCTGCTCAAGGGCACAATGAAAAAAAACCCAGCCTTTATGTGTCTGTGACTTTTTTACATGATGGCTCTTAGGCACGATGCAAATGCTAACATCCAGCTGTCCATACCCAACAGGTATCAAAGAGATTCATACTGAATGCAGAATACTGGTCATCTTGGTCTTTTCAAGCCTGTTCATTCATTTACATTTGGAAATATAAAAATAGTAGCAGTATGAAATTACTTTGTTGTTTTACTTTCTTGCTAATTATTAAAAATTAGCATTTTCCCCTCAAACACAGAACAACAAACAGATAACACCACCAATGTGTCCTCAGAATGATTAACCATGTGTGGTATTTAAGAAAATTGATAGAACTCACTATTATATATTACTAGCACATTTACCTGGCATTGCTCGGGTCCTTAAGGAACGGCTCAGATGGCAGCTGGTGGTGTGGGGGCTGCAGGAGTCAGAGTTGGGGATGAGGAGGGGCTCTGGGCAGGGGACTGGGTGTGTGTGTCTGTGTGGAGGGGGTTGGGGAAGCCAAATTCATACCAGAGCTACTTGCTTTTCTCCTTCCCGTCCCTGTCAGGGAGTGAGAGCAAAGTACACAGCTCTTCTGCCCCCTGCACTCCCCAGCCAAGTGAGGAATGCAGCAAACTATACACTTTCCCCTTGCTCATTGATGAAGGGGAACAGCCAACAATGTCCTTGTACAAACTCGGGGAAGGGGGGAGGGAGAGCTTCAGCCCTGCCAACCTTCCCTAAAGGGCCTCTGGGGGGTGAGAGGCTCAGGGTTGGGCCAGTCCTGGATGGGGTGAAGGGTGCCCCCAGACAGCCCCTTTCACCTGACTGGTGATTCTGTCTCTTTCCTTTATGGTTTTATGAGAAGCAATCCTATTCTGGGCACATCCCATTTTCCTGTCACAACCAAACCCTTACATTGTTCTAAGTTATGATAAGTGGAAGCTGTATACTAAATTTGGTGATCTTAAGTCTTACCTTTTAGGAGGCATTCTTGAACAAGCAGACAGACAGACCCTCTCGAATAAGTAGTAGATTAGTTTCATACAGAAGGATCTCAAAGTCTTTTACAAACTTTGGGCCCAATCATTTGATTTGTTTTTTTAGGTGGAAAAAGTACAATAGGGGAACAAATACCAGCCCCCAATGTCCAGTAAAGAGAGACAAAGGACCTATGTGGTTTCATTTCCTTCCTTGGGCCATGTTTATACTTATGCGTTGGAGGTCGATCTTCTGGTGTTTGATTTAGTGGGTCTAGCTAAGATCTGCTAAATTGAATGCTGAGAGTTCCTCTGGTTAACATCAGTACTCTTCTCAGTCATGAGGAGTAGGGAAGCCAATGAAAGCATTTGCTCCAATCAGCCTTCCACTGTGAAGATACATTATTTACATTATTTAGCTTAGAAAGCTAGTGCCTGAAAGTCTGGCTGTGATACAACATCAAGTAGAAGAATCCTATTATGTAGTCATATAGTAGCAAGAGCCTTGATTCAGGATGAATGTTCACACAGCTGTTTGGCTGCAGATCTCAAGGTTCCACCTAGAGCCATAGAATAGGATCTACTGTCTGCCAGCAAGAACCTATCTACAAAAGATGAGTCAAGAGCCACTCTTCCCTCCTTCCAACATAGCCATGAAGAGAAACACTCAATTTACAAAATAACTTTGAAATCAGTGATTGACTTCTAGGGATTGGCGAACCATGGCCAACGGGAGCTGCGACTGGCCATACCTGCAGATGGACAGGTAAATAAACCATCTGGTGGCCCACCAGGCTCTAACTCTGGCAAACCACATCCGGCCCATGGGTCACTTATTGCCTACCCCTGCCTTAGAGCATTCAGAGTTCTTTCTACCTTGTGCACATTCTTGTGCATACCTTGTGCATTCCTACCTTAGGAATGAGAATCCTGACAAAATATCTTCAAGGGTTCTGTTTCTTTGATATATTGAGGAAAAACTTCAGAGACAGAACAGATGGAATAGCTTGAATCCAGGGAAGATAGTCCAACCACTGTGGTGGAATGAATCCCTGTTTTCACTCTTTACACACCACTGTAATAATATTTATACAAAATATGCCATATAAGAAACAAACTGCTGCTCAATAATATGGTGAAATATATGTAGTAACATTATGTATAAAATTATGAACATAAATGGAAATCATGACTGAACTATGTTTGTAGACGAGTCTAGGAACTGGGTAAACCTTTTTCTCAAAGGACACGCTGATGCTTCTCACCAGGTGTCAAAGCTGATGGGCCATTACCTTATCAAGTGGCCATTTTTTGGCATGGAAGGAAGAGAAGGCAAGAAAGAAGCCTAATCTTTGTTTCAATATATGCAAGTGAACTGAAAGAGCAAGGAACTTCCTCCACCAGACTCTGTCTCTTTGGTCTCAGTTGGAAAGAAATTTATTTAAGAGATCCCTTTCAGGAAAATGCATTTCAAAGGGTGACACGTAATAAAACCTAAGTTCTCGCTCACCTAAAGAGACAAAAAAAAAAAAGTTGGAGTTTGGAAATAGATCCTGACCTGAAAGTTTAGTCAGCAAAGTTACCGAAACATGTGTTAAGGGATTCTTTTGGTCTAGTTGGTTAAGTTTAGAAAAAAAAATTATTCTTGCAACCATTTCTGATGTTATGCCTTAATAATTGTATTTGCTTAAAATCTATCTTAAATAAACTCATCTTATTCTTTCATCAAAACACTAATTCAATGGTGTGAACGGTGTGAGTCATTCCATTTGACATGATCAACTGTTTTATCTTGATCCCCCTTAAGGGGCAATGAGCCTAACATACAGAGATTGTCCAGGAGAGTGAAGAACACATGTTTTGGTGGGGAAATCCAGGACTTGCAGTGTGTTGGAGTCACCTTCCATGTGTGATAACCAAGGCTAGTGGAAGCTGACACATGACTGGAGTATGCTGGTAGGTTGCAGCTATACACAGATACCTTGAGTATGACCTGGTGGCTGGCAGGCTGTTTCGATTGACTCAGGTAGGAATACAACAGCAAAGCATTCTGAGGCACCCAAAACTGAAGGGTTGAATGTCAGAACAACTTCAGGTATATAAAAAGATAAGTATATAGTATAGAAAATCATTCGAAACAACTAGACAAATAAGAACTAATCAATGGTTTTCATTTTGCTCCTCACAAGAGCAGCAGAACAGCACATTTTTCTGACATCTGCAAAGTTCATTTTACACAGAAAAGTTTAGATCAGAATTATATTTGGTAATTCCATGTATTTCTTTTAATATATATATTTTCAAATATACAATATAATGTAATGCAAACAGATCAAAGCCAAAGTTTCTACTAGGGCCATATTATCTTCCATTCTTATTAAATAATATATATAAATTCCAATTGTACGCTCTGTTATCTTGACAAAAAGACACAGAGGTAACATCATGTTGAACAGAGTTTACAAAAAGGGCTATATAACTTTGAAATATAAAAATCAGAAATATAACATGTTAAATTACTTTATTCTATTATTTAAACTACAACTTCAAAACTTGTTGGATTAAAAACCAATCAGAAAAAAATAAACTTGTCCTATGCATATATTAAACATATTTCTTCTAACATTTTTATGAACATAGCAGTTGATCCTTGTGAGCATTACTTGTGGTAGCTGAACAAAAGAGTTAAAAAAAACCCCACAGGTGAAATTTTCAAACTCAATTAAATTGTGACTATCTTAGATCAAAAGTTTTAAATACAGGATACAGGAAGCATCGCAGAGGACATTATTAACTTTAAACCCCCAGAGTCTGAAATGTTTTAAAGGCCTTGCCATTATTGCATAATAGAAATGCTAGGGCATGAAGCTGAACTTGCTAAAGGCTTTGATCTCAAGAGGAGAACAAGTTCTGGAACCCTCTCCATGTATATTTTTAAAAAGTGCTCTAAAAGTTCATTTGAAAGTTATTCTAAGATATGAGGCTTTCTTCCCTTTTCCTTTCCATAAGTAGTCTTTCAAAATATTTTAATTTTAAAAAGTCATATAATGCATGGATCCGATTATTTAAACTTCCCCTATTGGTACCAACAGTTTGATGCTGCTTTTCCTGCCAACGAGTGATGTGACCTTTTCTATCTTCAGCTCTCCTCTACTTTTCTCTTGCTTTTTTTGAATTAGTATCTTCTCTTGTGATCTGTTTCCTCAAGCTTTTTTCTTATCTCAGACTTCCTACAAGCTTACTTTTAGCTTTTGTCATCCTTTCTTGATGTAAGACTTCTAAATATTATAGCATCCAGAAATAATTAAGCTTACTTCACTGTTAATCACCAAGTCCACCATAAGGACAGCAGTAATAAACTCTGACTTGGAAGAAGATCAGCAACTCAATTACCTACGCCAATATCTGTTCCTTAATTCAATACTCCTATTAACTCTTTGTATGAAATCTAATCAGAGTGTTGAAGTAGAATAACCTATTTCACCTAAATTATATCATATATCAGCAAAATATCAATACATTTCTCTCATGGTACATATGCAGTTTGCAACCTGGCAGTGTATGGCACTATCCCTCTGGGCGTATACAAAGATCTAGCAGGCACTCCATGTGTTCATGGGCTCTCTGGCTGAATGAATATTATGAATTTAAAAAAACTCGTAACTTAATTTTTTTACTGAAGACAAACTCCATGAAGGCTGCGGTCCCCAGAGTGGAGGCATAACCGATTTTGTCATGAGAGCAGCAGAGCCATTCTAAGCATCCACAGTTACTGCTATCATCTTTCCATATTGCCATGAAATACATCAATGCAGGTAATTTTGTAACATTCATATTTACTTTTTATTATTTAATGTTTTAATATTTAATATTTTTAATATTGTGCTTCTGTAACCCTTCTGCCAGGTAGCGCTGGCAGCAGCCAGGGCCGGGTTCAATATCCAGGGGTTCCTTTTCATCCATCCCACACAGAACTGGCTCGAGCCCCCACCCAGTATCCTGGGAAATCCACACACACCCCTGGGAGCCGCCAAGAGGCAATGCTTCCCCACTCACAAGAGTCTGAGCATAGAATAGAAATTTTTAATGAAAGAGGGAGAGAAGTAACATGGCATTAGCTTGAGAAAACACCACAAACAGAGTTCATAACCAACCCACGATTGGACGTCCTAGCTCAGGCGGATTGAACAATGTCCTTTGCCTCTCGGGCTCACAAGTCCAGCAATATAAGTGTCCCATTCACATGCCCAACATTTCTCCGTACCCCACTCACAGTTGCTGCCCTTGGTCAGGGCAGACCAGAGCTCAGAGATGATTGTCAGAGCTCACCTCCCACCCTTGGGGGGGGCGAGTGGGGATAGGAAGCATCTGTCAGCCGGTGGCCGGGGCAGTGAGTGGTCTGTGAGCCCTATTACACACCCAAGTCTTCAACTGCTAGGACAGGGTCCCTTCGCAGCGGGCAGCCAGGGGAGGCTGACGGGTGCCCCAAGGGTTTGCCCCGTGGAGGTGGCACAACCCAATGCTCAGCTCTTACTGCGTTTACCCCTGACCGGCTGTGATCCTTTTAATTGTGTCTGGTTCTGTTACAGCAACAGGAGGAGTCAGGTTAAAGCTTAAACAGTTACTATTTTATTTTTACAAGGCAAACTTAGCTGTTAAATGCTACTGCTGTGTTACAGATAACACAGCCACTACAAAAGGACAAGACAGAAATTACACTAAAAAGTCACTTACAGGTACCATGAAACCCTTTTGGTTCTCTGAGCTCTTATTAAATGCATGCAAAATAGACACCTAGCAGGTATATTCTCACCCCTGCGATCCTTACTCCGGCAAAGCCAGCGTTTCTCTCAATCCCAATGGGAAGCAGTCAGTACGAGACTAAGGCGTCCCTAAAGTCTCGGGGGTCCAAGACCGCCTGACCAGCAGGTGTGTGGGTGGATCTCCAATTAGAGTGGGGCACAGGGCCCTACTTTATACCCCTGTGGTCACGTAGACGCTTCTCTTGTCATTAAAATGCCAATTAAGTTGGAACATCTTTGTGAAGCCCATTCCCACAGGGGGTCCAAAGCTTAATTTGCACCTGTGAGGTGGAGGTAACTAAATCATTAGGGCCGGACATTCTTTTCTGATGGGGCAGTAGATTCCCCTTATGGAATGGTGTGTAGGCGTATCAATTACTGGTACCAGCCAAAGGCAGCCCGAGGCCCCAATCATCTGCTGGCCCGATTGCTGCTGTTATCTGGTTTCTGTCCAGCATCCAGGGCCATAGTTATTCCAGCACCTCTGGAGGCCCTGGAGCCTTTGAAGACAGAGTTTCGCTCTCAAGGATTCTCTCTCCCAAGGATGTCAGAGGGAGGAGGGGGAGAGGGGGGCAGTTTCTGTCTGGCTACAGCATCTCACCCACTCCATTGGCCACTTGCCACTGCTCCTACTAGCCACCCGCCAGCTGCTCCCACCATCTGCCCCACTGGCCGCCTGCCCCTGCCAGCCAGGACCTACCCCCACTACGCCTCTGCATTTAAAATGTATTAGGAGCCAGGCAGGTAAGCAGCCCAGCTCAGTTCCAGCTTGCACCACGTCCGGGAGCTCACACACAGACCTGTATAAGAGGCAGCAGTGCGGGGTGGCAGGCAGCCAGTTCGTAAGGGACGCTAGTTTTTGAAATGGCTCCCCTTGTGGACTAGCTCCCACCTGGTGCCCTGTGCTGCTGCCTCTGATAGAGACGCAGCAATGCGTGGTGGCAGGGGGTTCCCCCAGCGTGGGGTTGGAGTGTACTAGCTGCCAGCCCCACCCCCAGGGACTACAGAATAATAGACTAACTGATGAGAATTCATGAGGTTAATTGACTATTCAATTAACCGATAATTAACATCCCTAGTGTATAAAGAGCTCTCAAAGAGCTTTCTTTTCAGCCAGTATTTCAGAGTGGGAAAATAGTGCTAGCACACTCCACATCACTCAGAACTTTGTGGATTGGTATAGTCTGACCAGACTGATTTCCATTTACATCGTCAAATTTTCTTATTACCTATATAAAGTGGCGCTGACAAGGTCTTCACCTGTTGTGGACAGCAAAATGTTTTTCTTTGTTTTGGTGGGTCTTTCGGCTTCCGCTCCAGTTGACACCAGAGATTCTCCCTTCCCCTTATCATCATGTTAAGAAAAATTCACAAGAAAAACACCACTGGGCTAAAGATACTGAGAGCTGAGCTATATAATCAAGCACTCTCCAAATGCTGTTTCAAAATGTCTGTATCATGCCCCACAGGTCTGCCTCATGGCTCCAAATTTTATTCCCATGCAAGTTCAGAGTGCAGTTCAGTAGTTTATGTTGTTTGCATACTACAGCCCAGTGATATTGTCCTTCAGAGCATCATCAAAAGCAAAGAGAGTCTCCAAACCTAGTACGGCTAGTGCTCTGATATAAAGCTAATGGAAACTTTGCACAATCCAGAATTGATGAATATGAAGGGCATAAAGAAAATGGAACCTTTATCAGCAAGCCCCACTGTTCATTGATTTAAAAGTTTCATTCTAGACATTTCAAAATATGTGTGGTATTAATACTAATCAGTGTTTATTAACATTCAGACACATTCACAACTGTTCTAACAGCTGAGTGCCTGTAAGCTAAATTGATTCCAGTCCTTAGATACCCATTAACAGCTCTGTTTCCCATTTAGATAATGGAATACAGTTGTTTAGGGGTATTTATGAAATGACATCCAGTTGATTTGTAAGTGACCTTGACTGAGCAAGGCTTTGTGCATGTTGGAATTTAAATGATCCCCGCCCCTTCTGATTACCAATAGGTAACAATTTCACTGCTCAGAGAGATTGCTTAAGTCTATCAATGTAGTAAATATCAGTTTGATATTTTTATCTGCCCACAAGTGTGTTTAGGAAGAGAAGACTTTAACTAATAACCCATTTCCACATATTAGTATTTTAAATATTGGGTGTAACCAAAAGAATCATAAGAGAATGCTCTGGTTTTTTTAAAGTCCACACTGTTTAAAACTACAAAACCAAATAGCTAATAAAGTTTCTTTTTCCAAAATAGATAACCAAGTGATTAATTTTATAGTTAAAAAAAAAGCAGGGTGCAAAGTCTAACCTAATTATAATTAGTTAATAAAACTGGAAAAGATACCTGTAATATTGATTTTATTGTCAGAAAAGTCACACTTCAGCATAAAAATAATGCTTCTTTAGAGATAGTGAGAATTTGTCAATAATAGATTAAACTATGGAGTAAATTGTTTGAGATCAGAACATTCTCCTCCGATTTCTCCATTACACTCTATGATGACCAAAATATTTCTTCCAAGTTTGCATGTGAGGACTCTATTTATACAACTCTCCTTTGTCCTACACTGTAACGATGGGCCAAGACTTTGAAAAATGAACACCAAAGTTAGGTTCTAATCTTTATGTAGCACCTAAATTAAGATTATGGGATGGAATTTTTAGAATATTTCTGAAACTGTAAAAGCGGCGAGGAGTCTGAAAGCGGCAGATTCAGACTAACACGGCTACCCCTCTGATACTCTGAAACTGTAGTGTGCCATGTTATACTCTGGGTCTTTCACTGCACTGCACGAATGTTCTCATGGGACATTATAGCACAGCAATACACCACGCTGTAGAGTCATACCTTGGCTGGCCATGTAGTTATTAGCTCTGTAGACAAGCCCCAATAAGTACCTGAATTTATGAACACAATATGTTAGTGAAGATTACCTGGTTCTACTCCTGGAATGGTAAGTGTTGGCTAACCCAGCCCTATTTTCTATATCTGCAAATATCCAGAATTTCCCCACATCCTATTGCGTTCTAGATACTGGCGGTGAAGCAGGATTGATACTGCTCATAGCAGGCATCACCTATATACCAATCCCATAGCGGCCTTGATAAGAGGTCAGTGCTGTTCCCATTCAAATAAACTAAAGTTAGGTGCCAAAATATCTTTCAGAATTCCACTCATTTCCCATTAGATATAGACTTTTGGTCATTTCTTTGTCACCATAAATATGCCTAGAAGAACAGACTCATGCTGATCCTCCTTCTGAAAATGCCGTAAGTAATTAGAAGGACCTTAAGCAATATTTTAGATATCTGACAGACAGCAATTGTATGCCTTTGTAACTCTTGACTTAGAAGCCTTATCTTAGGAAGGCATTTTTCAGAATGAGTCATAATTAGCCAGTTACTGTCATTAGTTTTTCTAGTGTATAAAACAGCTGTTGATGCACAATCTCATTTAAATGATACACAAATAGAGACAGACATTCCACAGTAGATTCAGTCATTTACATAATTTAATTTCCTATTTTTAGAGAAATGTTGCAAACACCACTAAATCTTTTTTAGCATTATTCCTTTTCCTTTCCACAAAGGGTCAAGAGTGCAAATTTAGCACTGAGAAGGGAATATGAGGGTTAGATTTATCTGTTTTCTGTTGCTGTAAGGATTGAAGGTCTCCTGAGAGGATCAGAGTGGGTAGCTCTGTTTTGCAGCAGCACAACTGTGTGTGCTCTGCACAGACTGAGCAGCAATGAGGCTCGGGCAAGATGGATATATTGGCTATCAAGTTGATGTGTTGTATAAAGTTTAATAAAACTACAGTTCTAAAACTCTACCTGAACCGAGAGTAGTGATAGAGATGCAGCCGTGTTAGTCTGGTCTAGCTGAAACAAAAGACAGGACTATGCAGCACTTTAAAGACTAACAAGATGATTTATTAGGTGATGAGCTTTCGTGGGCCAGACCCACTTAATTTTCTTCCACAAATTGATCTGAGGAAGTGGGTCTGGCCCACAAAAGCTCATCACCTAATAAACCATCTTGTTAGTCTTTAAAGTGCTGCGTAGTCCTGTCTTTTGTTTGAACTGAGAGTGTAACAGAACATACATGCATGAAACGTGGATTAGAAGTGTCCTTAATTTATGATCTTTGCATAAAATCAATGCCTTTTATAATTCACAGTCCAGCATACACAATCCGACGTAATCTACCCATTGCTTCTAAATTGTGCTCTAGCATGTAAGCTCTCATTTTTTAAGAAAGTTGCATTTATAACCATTATATAAGTAAACTTTCAAACAAAGTATAAAATGGACACAATACTACTTTTTTTTAACTCTTCTTACAGCCAGATGTACTTGTCCTATTTCAGTGTGGTATTAATTCTGTCATCTAATGACAGCCGCTTCAACATGACTTGATTATTTGATTGGTGATTATTTTAGTGGAAATATGCAGCTAATGGCTTATCTCCCAGTCCCAAATTTCTTGCTACTTCATTGTTAAAAGCTCACTTGTCTCCTCCACAGCTTTAACATGCCATTTCAAAATTTTAAAATGTTGAAGAAATTATAGGACCTTGTCACAGAATTTGGGCTGATGGTACCCTAAGTACACAGGATCTTGAATTAAATTTGAAATAATTAATTTTACATAATCCACATATGATCATATGATCAATTGAAAAGCAAGAGCTTCTTCACTTACATCTAGGATTTTTTAGCCAACACAGCTTCCCAGAATGCCTTATGTCAGAGAACAGTGAAAAATTCTTTCTTCAGGTATTTACACCCGATAAGGAGTCTTCACCAGCTCCAAGTTTGCAAAGTAACAGGAAATTAATGGAAGGCTCATCTCAGCTTGTTGGCTATTTGTTCAGTATGCTGGTTTCCTATCTGTCATCTCTTTGTCTTTAAATTTTCTGTGTAGGATAAGGCTTTGAAGAGCCAGAATTCATGTGCACTTTCTCTGGAAAGCCTCACTAAGAGCTATAAACATTCCTTCTTGGATATGTTGTCTAGTCAGTCTCTTCCTGGAATAAAAAGAGATGTAGTGGAGTGGGGCATAAAGCACCTGTTAAGAGATGATGCACTCTTCTAGTTCTGGATTTTACAGCTTCAGTCAAGGAGACCGGCAGAACGCTGGCACATGAGGCCCAACACTTATTTGGCCAAAAAATATTCAAAATGGGGTTTCTTACTTAAAGGAAGAGTGGAATATAAACCTCGAACATTACTGATTCAGATATATCCTGTGCTTGACACATACTTCATGTCTAGTACTGTAACGTGATCACCTAGTCCATACATCACCTTTGACTCTGTGTTGGCACTATCCACTATCACAAAATGCTTGACAATAGTGACCATGTATTATACAGTGGAGTGTGTGTGCTCCCTTACCAGCTCTTCAAAGAAGAGATCCAAGATTCACACCACCCCATCAGCAGGGTGAGGAGTCAATAGGGTGGGTTCAGGGTAACCTATTTTGCATTACAGAAACTGCAATACATATATATGATATATCAAAGCTTTCCTGACTGAGGCTGGCATCCAGACCATTTAACAACAGGGAAAAAGAAACAGAATCTGTAAGATAGGTCTGTGATAGGAGAAAGTAACACAAAAGTGATAGTTTTAAAGACATTAGACAGCCTCAGGATCCAATGTACACATAGACTTCATAGCTCAATGACTTCAAACTTCTTTGGTATGATTGAAATCCAGGGATTACTAAATTGTATCACTAATCATGCTATATCTCACTTAGGATGGCCAGCTCATGTTGATAATTCCACACCCAGATTTCTCAATCTGTCCAGGAACTGGAGCTTTATATATTGTTCTGAAGACAAGTAGCCCTAAAAGCATTAATGCAATGGTTCTCAAAAGCTTCTGTGCTGTCCACAACTTAAGGTGTGTAGCCTATAGGGCTAACCTACTTGCTTGCATATAGATATATATATTTTATATAGATTTTTAATTTCCTTATGTGTTTGATTATTTGTTTTATTATAATAGGTTTATATTAAAGTAGTTTGGGCTGTAACTCCTGTAGCCGTGCTAAGGCAGAGTTAGCGTACATATATCTGGGACCTTTCACCCCGACAGCAAAGTTGGCTCACATATGTTCAGGATCTTTCATCTAGATAGATGATGATGAGCTAAAGCATAAGGTCCACATATGACATGTTAAAGCAGGATAGCATAGGGACTTTCCTAAGTTCATGTCCTTCTAAACTTAACAGGTACACCACAACTTGGAAAAATCCAAAGTAACTGGTTGGGACAGAAATAACGAATGTGATACCTAACCCTAAAGGGCCTATCATATTGAACAGATGTATATGAGAATAAGTTGAGATCAGTGATATACTGGCCTATAGGAAAAAGACACTTTAACATTAGTAAGGTGAGGAAAAAGGGAACTGTCCCCTACTGAATATGCATCAAACATAACATTATCAACATAACATATTATAAAAGCTGAATCCCAACCTAGGGGCAGTAGGAGAAGGCAATATAGTCCTTGGGAGGTGCCAGAATGTTGGCCACCAGTGATGATGAGGTGATGGTAATGAGGAAGTTGATAGATAACACATCAGGTGGTTCTACAAGGGATGGTGTGAGAATATGGAAGTGCAAATGTACATTCCCTATCTGTCTTGTTAAGGTGCGGTGTTTGTGACTGTGCTAAATGTATTAATTTACAAACTCTATTTGTAAATATACAAGAGTTCCTATAATGTGAGTGTTGCAAGTGTGTATATCTGGGTTCCCAGCTATAGAATAATTTAAATACTGAACCTGATCCTGGGTCAAGAACCTGTCAACCCTCAAAGTGATAACTGGCAATTCATAAATAATCTATATAAATAATACATAATCTAAAGGTCAGACAATAGTCAAATTCTTATGGGTGATCTGTTTTACAAGTAATTCAAAAGCTTCTGAAAACCTGATATTCCAAAACAGCAATTGGTCCACTAAATTTTACATATAAAGCAGGGTCTCTTAGGAACTTGTTTCCTGTTTCAAGAAGCCCTGCAGATCTGGGATTAGTTCGGCAAAAAATACCAATGTACAATAACCAAGAAGGACAAACAAACATGACAAGTTATGCCTATGAAAAGTGAGTATCTGCAATAACAGTTTGTGGTCTATTGCGTAAAAGCTCCAATTAATTCATTTATATTCTTCATACAAAAAATACTTGATTACCTCCTTCAAGTGTCAGAGGCTGAGGACAAAAGGGAGTTTCCCTAGCAATCTATTTGACAGTTGCCTTAGTCTTTCATTAAGATGTTGGGTCATATGTCTTAGCTTAGAAAGTTAAACAAAAGGATTTCCTGGCAAATCCACATGAAGTTCTGTAGACACAAAGTGATACTTAGCTGAAATGAATAATTTTCATCAAATAATTACTGGAAGTTAATTCTATTAGTGATGCAAAGTTTGACTTTTTAATACCAACAGTGGCTGGTTTATATCAGTATTCTGAAGTAGCATGTTGGAGGAGTCTATGAAGAGAAATACAATTTTAATTCCTCGTGTCTTTTTTTATCATCATATTAGATATATATTTATTGTCAAGCTAAGAAAGCTTCCTAGGAAGGCTTGCTCCTAAAAATACATAATGAGCCTGAAGAATGATGGAGGTAGTGGGTAAAGATGGAGATTTTAGCCATATAAGTACAACTTTGTGTCATGTTTAAAAATAAAAATGGAAAAAATATATGTTCAGCAGCTGTGAACTTTCCCTTAAGCATCAGTTTCGGAAAATAGTGAAATCCTTCATAGCACTGGCATACTAAAGTATTTTTGTGAGACTGTAAAAGACTAAAGCTCAGTTGATCATGACTGTAGAAAAGATTTCCCATCTCAGTTTAATTATTTAAAAACTAGCAGAGTTACCCAGCATTGCTCGGGTGTGTAACTCAAGAAATGGGTTTTGGTTGGGTTTTGTTGGGAAATAAAAGTAAAATGCAGATGTGTTAAATAAATTATTGTAACTTTCAAAAAGGAGGGCATAGCCTGGTCCTGTGAGGAGAAGTGTGGAGGGGAAGGAGGGAATCCCTTGGCCCTGGGTGAAGTGGCGTAGAGGAGGAGGTGGGGAGTGATCCCTAGGTCCCATGAGGAGCCATGGAGGGGGCAAAGGGAATCAACTTATAAATACAAGCAGCTTGGAAGTAAATACAAGCAGCAGTCTGACATGAAAAAGAAGGGGAAAGAGAAAGTGTCCATGGCTTAGAAGGCTAAGCCAGCACTATATAGTCAGAAACCAACTAGCCAACAGTGTAGATATCGGAGCACAGATTTCATGTGTTCATATTTTACAATTTGGCAGCTATATTTTGTCTCAGCTTCCATTTTCAAATGGATTTTGTGCTGAAAACAGAATGCACACTAATACTCTAATATCAAGCCAATAAAAGATTCAATTGTAATAGTGAAGTCCACATCCAAGAGAATATCTTGTCTTTTTGCATATGGGAGAAAGCCATCCAGATCTCTGCAGCTATTTTTTTTTTATTTTGGTCTATAAGCAGGAGAAAATCTAAGAAGATTCTTTCAGATTAGGAACCCAAGTGACAACTCATGGATGCACACAATCAAAAGAGTCTGGTGTAATCTTTTCATAAGCTCTAGTTGCCTTCCATATCCTAGCCTTATCAACTTTCCATAGACTAAACTGTAATTAGCTTGCTGTCATCCATGACCAAATATCTTCCAACCTTTTGAAGATGTCTGTCTGTATGGATGAAGCGGTAATAAAAAGCTAGGTGTCATCAACATACATAGGGCATGTCTATACTGGTGAGCGTCCATACTATCTAGCCTATTATTTTGAAATAATAACACCTGCTTGTGAAGAGGAATAAGATTATTTCAAAATAGTAATTTTGGGAGTTATTATTTTGAAATAAATAAGCTGGTAGTGTAGACATAGCCTGAAAGAGTTTCTACCCTTATCTCCCTACTAATTCTCAAAATGGCCTGATGATACTTGTATTGAAGAAGGGGGTTATAGGGAGAACCCTCAGGAAAAAACTTTCTGTGGCAAAAGACCAACTAATACACAAAAATCTCCAGTGCAGTCCTGACACACCTCGAGGTAACGCTCATTTTTAAAGAATGCTTTCTCTTTCCAACTCTTAGTTTCAGTTCTTTTTTCCTTCTACTGTGGATGGCACTTGCATCTTAATTTATTAAAATAGGATTACTGAATTTAACTAATTATGATGGAAGATGAGATAGGCCCACACAGCCAAAGACCAACAGTATTGCTGCTGCCTGTGGTGCTCTAGAGGCATAATCAGTATATTTACCCTGGAATTTATATCAGCTTTCTCATTATGAGTGGGATGGTGCAATCAGCAGCCTTCGCCCTGCCACAAGCACAGGAAAACCAATATCCAAGTGCATGTACAGAGAAAAGAAGTACTACTGTGTGGTATGTTTCATCTGTTCATCCCACTTCTTCCTCATGTTCTCCTGTGCTTCCCATAGCCTCAATGATTCATTTTATGAATATCCATGCTCTTACTAGGCCTATTGTCAGGCAAAAGTATCACCTTTTCAAAATCGAACCATTTTTCTCAAATAAAATACAATCAGTGTGGTGAAAGTGGGATTTGAGGGTTTTTTTAATGTCAATAGTCATAATCCACAATAGAGTATAGGTATAATAAAGCACGTGTTTTATACCTCTCCTACTTTTTGAATCACTACATACCGATTTCCTCCAGCCGCTCACGGTACAATATTGAGGAGCATACCTAGATGAGTGGATTCTCAAAAGCTTCATAGGTTCCTGTCAGTTTATGTAAGCTCCCTTGAGACACTGATGCTTATACTTGTGGGCACCCAGGTTCTTCCTGTAAAGCCCTCAGGGATCTATGTTGCCACCCCTGAGTATGTGCAAAAGGGTCTACGTCTGATGCTTCCAAGCTGAATGGCACCTTCCCTTACACATAAGAATCCTACCTAGGCTTGGGTGGGGGAAAGCCTGGTTTATCTCCTGTGGGGCTCAGTTCAGGAAACTTGCCTACTGGATCAGGCCTCATCCAAAGATATCTGGTGTGACTAGACTGGTAATTTTTCACACAGGTGTGAGACTGTCAGAGTACCAAACAGCCAAGATATTCAGGCACTCACCTGGGATATCAGAAACTTGTTTTCAGGTCTGCATTCTGCCTGATTTGTTGAAGGAACATTAGCTATTTTGTACTTTGGTCAGGAAGCCAACCTCTTATTTATGTATGAAAGCTAGTGTACAATCCCCAAAGTTACAGCCCTTTCTCAGAAAATTCATTCTCTGATCAGCATATTTAAAATTAAATCAATTAATTAGTTTGAATTAAATAAAAACAATGAATCCTTTAAGAAAATCGGCTACATTTGGTATTTCTTTGTTCCACGTGATTATAAATATAGAATAACACAAATGCTAAACTTTCTTTATAGAGAAAACTAACTGAAATCTTGTATCTCGTTGTCATAACTATTATATAGGCTACAAACAGGGTCAAGTCATAGCTCAAGTAAACAGTTTAAGTAGAACTATTGTGACCAGGGGGCTGACAGTCTTGCCAGGCCCCTGGGCATGGTGTGGGGGGCAGCTCTGTGCTCCCAGAAGGGGTGGACTGGGGAAGCCAGCCCTCAGCACTGTCCAGAGCATGCTGCATTGCCTTCTCACCCAGCCAATCCTCAGAGTTGCCTAGAGCATGGGGCTTCAACAGGGATTTAAAGAGCCTGCGGCTCTGGCCACCACCACTCCTGCAATAGTAGTGGCAGCTGGGAACCCTGAGCCCTTTTGAATTGCTGGACCCTGCCTATGGGCCGGCCTGATTGTAACAAAGGCAAAGCAATCAACATCTACCTTCTGTAACTGATTTGCAAATAATAATTCTATTGTTATGAGCCGGTGACATGAGGGAGTATGGACACATGTCAAAAGTTCTCATTGCTAGATTGGTTGGACTAACTATCCCCACTCTTTAAAGGTTCTGTGTCCACATACTAGCAATGCTACCTTGGTGCCACTAAATGTATATACAGTAAAACTCCAGTGGTCCGGCATCCAATGGTCCGGCACTCCTGATGGTCCGGCACCATCTAGAACCCGGAAGTGCTCCGGGCAGCCGGACAATTGGAGCTGCTTTGCCCCCGGCTTCCCCGAGTCAGCCGCTGGTCAGTTTCAGCAGCAGCTGACTTGGGGAAGTCTGGGGCAGAGCAGCTTGGGTGCTGCCGGGTTGGTCCCGCAGTGCCGAGGGGCGCATCTCCCCCACTCCACCCCAGGCCCCTCATAGCCCCCCCTTCCGATAGTCCGGCATATCTGATAATCCGGCACCCCCTGGGTCCTAAAGGTGCCGGATTATCGGAAGTTTACTGTACCCAGAAGAGCATGTCTGGGAAACTGGGACAGAAACAGAGGGAGAACCTTTATTTAAAATGCAGAGATATCAAAGGCTCTACTGACTCAGATATCTACTGGGTCCAGCCACTTAGGCAGTGAAAGTGACACCAAAAGGAGAGAAAAGAAAATGGGGAAAAAAGCTGAAAAATCTAACTATTTAAAATCAGTGTAATCTAATCTGGAAGTAAAATATTAAAATTTTAAAATAAAAAGAAATCACATGGCTATTGTATGGAATCATTTTAGGGCAAAGTTAAAGTTTTTTGGGTATTAAGTATTAATGTTTGCATTTTTAAAGTGTAGCCTTATCTTTGAATTTCTGGGTTTGCAAAGCTTAATTTTTGAGATAATTACTATGTCCCTGTGAAAAATGTTACCCATATGTTATTGATACTTACTCTCCATCTTAACTCCATTTTAGTATCAGTATTTGTCTTGAAATAGCAGTAGATTTACTTTTTCTTTATTTCCACTCTATGTAACATGTAGAGTAAATCTTGCCTAACCACTGTGCTTTTTATTTCGTATTCGGAAGGTATAGTGCCAGAAGGCTTCCATTTGCCAGTTCATTGAAATAGACTATATAAGTCATGCTCCACTGGTGTGATGCTTACAGTTAACTCTGTTCTCCTTTTTGTTTGTTTGTTTGTTTAACAAATAGACTATTCTGAAACAGATAGGAAACAATGTGATCTGAATTCCAGTGTGTTGGGTTTTTTGATTGTCACAAGCTAAAGTAATGTTGTTGTACTGTTGCTAGTGGAGCCGAATGTATTTCATGCAGCAGATTCTTACTGATGCTTTTTGGTTACAAATTACATATTTAGTTCAGTAAGAGGGGTCTTTCTAGCAATCAGAAACACCAGCACGTACATCTGTCAGCTATCAGTTGCTAGCAAATCCTATCTCAAACACCTTGATTACTGAGACACAGCAAGAGACATAGTCCTAGAATTGCCAGTCAAAGAAAAAGTACTTCTTCTGTCACCACCCACATCTAAAAAGGTAGCTGTTAAAAAACAGAAGTATAACAGTACTCAGGAGTCTCAGAGGGGTATCCGTGTTAGTCTGTATCTCCAAAAACAATGAGTCCTGTGAAGTTATAGAAATTCCACCCCAATTCATCTGATGCAGTGGGTTTTACCCATGAAAATGTATGCCCCAATAAATCTATGACTCTCTCAGGGTACATCTACACAGCGGCACTATTTCAGTATAATGGGCATTATCCTGAAATAGCGTTCTGCACGTCTTAACAGCAAGCCCTTTATTTCAAAATACATTCGAAATAACGGACTTATTATTCCAATGTCCCGTAAACCTTGTTGCATGAGAATTAAGGGACTCATCAGAACAGTGCTCTATTTCAAAATAGGCTCTCTCAAAATAAGCTACGCAATTTGCGTAGCTCAAATTGAGTAGCTTATTTTGAGCTATGTGCTATTGTGTAGATATATTCTCAAGTGCCACAGGACTCCTCATTGTTTTTGTAGTACTCAGGAGACCACTTTTCTAAAGAACAGTAGGTATAAAAGTAAACCCCAGAAACAGAATGCAACTAGTTATAGGGAGAACTGTCAGCCAGAAATATAACTAGAGGCCAAAGAAGGTTTTTTTTTTTTGGTGGAAGAGCAGACATGCTCTTTTGGAAGTCCTGTCTTCCTCCTCCCATGAGGTAGAAGGGCTCTTCTGAAAGAGGAGGCTTTTCCGAAATTTGGCCCAAATTTCAGAAAAGCCTCTTCCAAAAAAACTATCAGAAAAAGGTATGCAAATTTGCCTACCTTTTTCCGATAGATCCCTCCAGTGGAGACATAGCTTCAGGGTAGTTAAACACTGGAATAAATTGCCTAGGGAGGTTGTAGAATTTCCATCACTGGAGGTATTTAGGAGCAAGTTAGACAGACATCTATCAGGAATGCTGTAGATGGTGCGTGGTACTGCCATGAGGTCAGGGGACTGGACTTGATGATCTCTCGAGGTCCCTTCCAGTTCTATGATTCTATGATTCTAGTGCAGACAGAAGGATTCTACCAAGTGAGTAAGAGGTAAAAAATTTCTAGTGAAGTGTAGAAATCAAGCAAGGGAAGAAAGTTTCATCCGGGGTCCAAAAGGTCTTAAAAGTATTTCTGTTTAATCAAAATAAAATATTCTGTCACTACTCTACAGCAATGCCTCATTGAATTGGATGACCAAATTAAGAAATCTAATGAATCAACAGGCTCATACTATTAGAAATAAAACACATGTGGCATAAAATGGTGTCAGGGATTCAGTAAGTGATGCTCATTTCTCCAAGTCATTGCTCTTCAAGTGCCTCAGCATTGTCTTCAGAGGGAGTTGAGGTTTTGATGTGCGCTCTTTAGAATGAGACATACACCAATGCTGAATGCTTGTGACCATTGAAAGCCCAATGGTACTTTCCCTCAGAAGAGTAGGACTATTAACCCTGGTGTCCTTGCCAGCTTCCCATTTGTGTAACTACTATCTGCCTAACAAACAAATTACTTTTATAGTTCCAAACAGATTTATCTTCACTTCATGTGAAATATCAACTCCAGTGTCCAGATATACTGGAAGATGAACAGGAGAAATTGATGTGGTTTAATTAGGCAGCAACTTTATTACTGTCTGGGCGGACCTAGTACAGAAAAGTGTACAGCGCAGGCAACTCTATGACCAGGCAGCTTACATCAGCCCTACCCCCACTTTTTTCACCCAGGTCCCCAACCAACCCACTGCTGGGACCTTATCATTCCTCGCACCTTCAAATGAGGGTTACAGTGGGTGCAATGGAACATGACTCACTACTGTGGTGCCTCCTGCTGTCTGTCTTGTGAGTTAGTTCTGCATATTAGCATATCCTCTTTGGGTGGTGTCTCACTAACATCTCTCCTGCTGTAAGACCCATGTCTCTCCAAGGACTTCAACATCCTGTTCAGCAACATAGTCCTCAAGGGTATGTCTACACATCAAAGTTATTTGAAATAACATCTGTTATTTCGAAATAACTCCTAGCGTCTACACAAGCCAACCGCTATTTTGAAATTAAATCAAAATAGCTGAGGGCTTATTTCAAAATTGGTAAACCTCATTCCACAAGGAATAATGCCAATTTCGAAATTGCTATTTCGAAATAAGTGCTGTGTAGACACTTATTTCAAAATAGGGGGCCTCCAGCCCTTCCCAGGGTGCCCTGGTGGCCTCTCTGGCCTCAACCAAGAACACTCCTCTCCTTCCCCCTTCCCCGGAGACCTTAAAGGGGTAGACTCTGGCCACAGTGCCTGTGCCAGCTCCAAGCCTGCCAGCCCAGAGCCAACAGTCACTGCCCCTGACCCAGTGGCCTCAAAACATGAGCCAGCAAGCCACAGGCAGCCAGCCCTCCATCGCTCCCCAGGAGCAGTCTGCCAGCTCCCAGGAGCCTGCCAGGGGTCAGAGAAGGTGAGCGCCTTCCTGGTCCAGGGCGGAGATCATGGACCTTATTCAGGTTTGGGGGGAATGCCCCCAACATCCATGATCTCTGCACTAGACGGGGGAACGCGGCCATCTATGGCAGGATAGCTGCCAGCCTGGCCACCAAAGGCCACATGCGAACCCAGGAGCAGGTTTGCATGAAAATCAAGTTGGTCCGGCGAGACCCCCAACCCTGAGCCCTGAGCTTCTCCTCTCCCTTCTTCCCCTTGCTTCCCTCTTCCAGCTCCCTCCTCCCAGGTTTCTCCCTCCCCTCTGCCACCCTCTCCCGACTCCTTTCCCTAGTCTCACCAGAGTTTCATTCTCCCCCCCCGCCCCCAGTTTTGTTAAATAAAGAGAGTTTGCGTTCATGAAAATACATGTATTTTATTTTACATCAGGAAGGGGGGTTAGAGAGGAGTAAGTGGAAGGACGTGAGGGAGGAATGAGGCACAAGCCCCCAGTGGGGCAGACCAGGGAGGCTCTTAGTGCTCCTCAGGGTGGAAGCTCTCCTGCAGGGCCTCCTGGATACTGACAGCCCCCCGATGGACCTCCCGGATGGCAGCCTGCAGAAAGTGCAGCCAGGCTCACAGCAATGCGTCCACGAGAAGCACCAGAGTGCCCAGGGGCAGTTCTGGCTCCATGTTGCAGAGTGCTGTGGTGTCCCGAGTCAGGGCAATCGGAGCACACAGAGACAAAATGCTTTGCTGTCCCTCATCGAGGTAGGCAAGCAAGCAGGGAAAGCTGAGAACCGGCTGTCCAGGGGGTGTCCCTTTAAGCACAGGCCTCAGATAGCCTCAGGCAGCAGCCACACAAAGAAACTCCTGACCTGATGCCCTGCCGGACCTGGTTCCAGCTGGCCTTAAATGCGATTCAGCGTCCACTCAGTGTGGACGCGCTATTTCAAAATAGCAAAACGCTATTTCGAAATGCATTTTGTGTGTAGACGCGTTATTTCGAAATATCTTATTTCAAAATAACTATTTCGAAATATCTAATATCTAATTTCGAAATAACGTGCCACACTGTGCTCCCCCTTCTGGGGGACCTTCAGTCTACTGTTCAGCCACTTCTCTTAGTGGTTACTGCATTGAATTGTTTGGCTACTTCCTCATGGTCCCAGCATCCTCTTTGCTCTTGCCTCAGGACCAGCCTGCAAACCCCAACATTAAGCCAGGAGCTATCTCTCATTCCCCAAGTCCCTGTTAGCAGCACTGTTATGTCCAGGTGCTGGCAAGTCTCTCAGTCCTCCAGAGACACAATCCATCCTTGCTGGACTCCCAAACGGAACTCCCTCCTCTGCCCTGCAACTTCTTTTTTATATGGGCCTGCTTCTCCTTAACTGACTGCCCCCATGCAGTCTCCCTAGGGCTTCATCAACTCCTCAGAGCCCATCACAAGGGGCCATAAAGGAGGGGGGATCCCTGTGGTGCCAGTCATGGGAATCATGAACCCTCCATTTCTGTTCCTTTAACAAACGCCTCTTTTAAATCCTCTAACAACCCATGTATCTGATCACTGTAACCTTTTCCTGGAATAGCTGCACTGGACACCAGTCACAAGGTGACACCAGAAATTAACTTGAGTGCCATGCTCCCACCCATACCCAGACAGGTTCCCAGACTCTTACTAATGCTTTTTTAATATCATCCAAAAACATGTCAGCCATCACGTCTGAGAGGTGAACCACATCTTCTCGAATAATTCTGATGGCCCGTATGCTATATCAGGATTAGGGATGTAAATTCCTGGTTAAAAAATTAACTGGTTCAATGCTATGTTTAACTGGTTAGCCCTGGAGCGGCATGCTGCCCATGGCAGGGGGCTACTCCAGCCTGACCAGGCCTGCTGCATCGTGGGCTGTTCTAGCTGGGCTGGGCTGAGCCTGCCAAACCACATTGTGGGCGGGGGCTGTTCTGTCCAGGCTGGGCAGGGCCAGCTGTGCCACACCGCAGGTGGGGGACTGCTGCATCCGGGCCTGAATTAGCCTAGCCCTCAAACAGTGTTGCTGCTGTTGCTGTTTTAATCCTGAATGAGTGGGAACCAAATTCATAGGCTGAAGCCCCAGCCTTATCAGTCCCCTTTTCTACACCCTAATAAACTGGTATGTTGTAATGTGACTCATCACCAGAGCAGTCTTGTCCATTGTATGGTTTAGAGTGGCTCCCCAATGCCTCGTGCTTTGGGGACCCCTGTGGCGGCCACCTAAACCATCCTATGGCTGGGACCCATGGGCCCAGGGTGGCTTGGGGCATTAATTGGGGCATGTAGTGTGTGGCGGCAGCAGGAGTTGGCCCCTTCAGACTCACTGTGGCAGCGAGAGCCAGAATGATCTGGCAGCCTGTTCCACTACACCCCACCATCCATCTCCCGCTAAGCTTTGCTTCACCAGAACTGCAAGAAGCGGAGCACCCTGGAGTCATGGCTGGGACACTTCACTTTCTGCTGCTGCAGTGAAGTGGAGCGCAGCGGGTTGGGATATGTGTGACAGAGTGGAGCAGGCTGGGGATAGGTTGCTTTGGCTCCTGCCACCATGGTGAGTGAGAGGGGAGAGAGGGCTGACCCTTGAAGCCACACTGCACCAGTCCCTCAGTAATCCCCAGGCTCATGTCACTCGGAGGAGGGGGCATTGGGCAAGGGGTGAAATGGGAATGGGAAGAAATAGGATGGAGTTTGGGGAAAGGAGTGGAGTTGGGGCTGGACAGGGGTGGAACAGAGGTGGGGCAGGGTAGGTGGTCACAGGGAAATTGACCCTGGCCCCTGCCTGGGGCACTGGGGAAAGTTGCCTCAGGTCCTGGTCCTCCTAGGGATGTCCCTGTTTGCCTCCCTCCCAAAGGACTATTGATTCAGCTCAGCCTTTATGATCCTCCCTTGGCTTCCACTGCTTTCCCCACCCAATGCATATCTCACAATTCCAAAGCTCTTCGGGTATGTCTACACTACAAAGTTAATTCGAAATAACAGCCGTTATTTCGAATTAACTTTAATAGCGTCTACACATACAAACCGCTATTTCAAAATAAATTCGAAATAGTGGAGCCCTTATTTTGAATTTGGGAAACCTCATTCTACGAGGAATAACACCAAACTCGAAATAGCTAATTCGAAATAAGTGCTGTGTAGACACTAATTTCAAATTAGGGGGCCTTCAGCCCTTCCCAGCGAGCCCTGGTGGCCACTCTGGGCACAACCAGGAAAATTCATCTGCTCCCCCCCAGCCCCGGAGCCCTTAAAGGGGCAGACTCTGGCCACAGTGCCTGTGCCAGTTGTCAGCCTGACAGCACAAAGCCAGCAGACCGTGCACCTGGCACAGGATGAGCCAGCAACCGCTGCCACCCAGCCCTCCACCGCTCCTGAGGACCAGGCTGGCAGCTCTCAGGAGCCTGCCAGGGGCCACAAAAGGCGGGCACCTTCCTAGTTTAGTACAGAGATAGTGGGCCTCATTGAGGTTTGGGGGGAGGCCTCCAATACCCACGATCTCCACACTAGGTGCAGGAATGCGGCCATCTACAGCCACATGGCTGCCAGCCTGGCCACCAGAGGCCAAATGCGCAGCCAGGATCAGGTGCAGAGTAAAATAAAGGAGCTGCGGCAGGCCTATGCCAGGGCCTCCCAGCCAGGGGCTGACCCGGAGGCCTGGCCACACTATGAGGCCCTGGACCGCATCCTGAGGGGTCAGATGGTCCGTGCCCCCCTGGTGGTCATTGACCCTGGGGCAGAGGGCCCTGCCCCTGACACAGGGGAAGAGGAGAAGAGGAGGACAATGGCAGCCAGGAGCGTGGGAGCGTGCCCTGCACCCAGGACCCCCAAGCCGAACCGGAGAGCCCATCAGCAGCCTCATCCGAGGCCAGGGAGGCCTCCACATGTGAGTGAGATCACAGTCCCCTTATGTGGGGCGGAGGGGAAGGGGGGCCTTGCCGACCACAGAGCAGGCGGCAACCTGTGCATCTGCCGTGCCATCCGGGACTTGTGGACCCAGCTGGGTGCCATGCAGGGGCCCTGGCCTGTTCCCCACACACGTCTACACGTGAAGGCACATGACAGGCTCCTGACCCCAGGGAGAGACACTGCACACTGCCCTCCCTCCAGATGCCCCCTCTACAAAGAGGCAGGGCACACACCACACTATAGGCAGCCCAGGGGCTGGGGGGAATCCTGGGCCAGCTCACACTCCCGGGGATAGCAGGACGTGATGGTGCGGAGACCTGCCGTCCTCACCTTGCAGAGGGGGGGCTGGGTTTCACCCACTGTGTCCCCAGGGAGAACTGACCACTTCCTTGTTTCACTGCAGCCGCAGCACCTGCGAGTGCAGGACGCACCACCCCGCCTGGACCATCCACCCGCACCCAGGACAGCAGGCACACCCACAACCTGGAGGATTTCCAGAGGCAGCAGCTGCAGTTGCAAGGATGGCAGGTCCACAGCCAGGAGCAGTGGGTGCAAGAGGACCTGCAGCTGCGGTGGGAGAGCTTGCGGGAGCTGTGGGAGCAGGGCCGTGCCCTCCGCGAGCACCTGCAGGCCCTGGCGGACCGATTGCTGCCTCCTGCTGCTCCAGCCCCTGCGGCCGCCCCAGCTATCGCTCCTCCTCCCACCCCTGCTCCCCCTCCCGCTTCTTCTGCCCTCTCTGTCTCTCCTGCCCCCCCCATACCCACTCCCCCCTGGGAACGCCGAGGCCTCCGCATCCGCAGTGCTGCAAGACGGGAGGGCTGGCAAGACCCCCAGCCCTGAGCTTCCCCTCCCCCTTCCTCCCCTTGCCTCCCCCTTCCAGCTCCTTCCTCCCAGGTTTCCCCCCTCTCCTCTCCCGCCCTCATTCTCCCGCTCCCCCCACCCCAGTTATGTTAAATAAAGAGAGTTTTTTGTGGCAACACTGGTGTTTTTATTGTATGTCAGGAAGGGGGGTTAGGGAAGGGAAAGGGGAAGGAGGTGAGGGTGGAATGTAAGGCACAAGGCCCCAGTGGGGCATGCCAGGGGGGACTTCACTCCTCCTCCGCCTGGAAGCTCTCCCACAGGACTTCCCGGATGCGGACAGCCCTCCGAAGGGCCTCCCGGATGGCAGCCGTGCAGGGCTGTGCGTACTGGCCAGCCAGGCGGTCAGCCTCTGCCATCCAGGCTGGCAGGAAAGCCTCCCCCTTCCTCTCACATAAATTGTGGAGCACACAGCATGCTGCCACCACGTGCAGAATATAGTGCTGGGAGAGGTTGAGGCGGGTGAGGAGCCATCTAAATCATGCTTTCAGTCGGCCGAAGACCCCTTCGACCACAATGCAGGCCCTGCTGAGCCTGGCATTGAAGGCCTGCCGGGAGGGGCTGAGATGTCCCGTGTAGGGCTTCATCAGCCAGGGCTGTAGGGGGTAGGCCGCATCCCCCAGCAGGCACACTGGCGTGTCCATGTCCCCGACCCTGATGTGGCGGTCGGGGAAGAAAGTCCCGGCGTGCAGCCTCTGGCACACGGAGAAGTTGGGGTACACCCGCGTGTCGTGTGCCTTGCCGGACCAGCCCACATTGATGTCCGTGAACTGGCCCCCGTGGTCAGACATGGCCTGCAGGATCACAGAAAAATACCCGTTCCTGTTGATGTAGAGGGAGGCCTGGTGGTCCGACGCACGGATGGGGATGTGCGTCCCATCGATTGCCCCCCCCCCCGAGTTGGGGAAGCCCAGGGTGCCGAACCCCTGGATGACTGCATCCAGGTCGGTGAGGCAGATGACTCTGCAGAGCAGCACCCTGTTGATGGCCTTGACCACCTGCAGAGAGACACACAAAACCGAGGGTCACTTGGGTGTCCGTGTGGCTGGGAGTGTTCGTGCCCCACCACTGCCCTGCGCCCCAGTCCCAGGAGCAACCCCCGCTGCAATCCTGGCCACTGCGGGCGGCCTGTAGCGCGGCCGGGACAGACCGAACCCTCCCGGGGAGGGCACTTACACCACCTCCCCCCCGTTTGCCCTGGGGCATACCATGTCCTCCTTGCAGCCCCGCCTCCTGGCCCAGTGGCCACTGACTGCCGTACCTGCATGAGCACCGCTCCGACGGTGGATCTCCCCACGCCGAACTGGTTGCCGACGGATCGGTAGCTATCTGGTGTGGAAAGCTTCCATAGGGCGATGGCCACCCGCTTGTGGAGAGGAATGGCGGGCCTCATGCGTGTGTCCCGTCGCCGCAGAGCAGGGGCGAGCCACTCACAGAGCTCCAGGAAGGTGTCCTTCTTCATCCTGAAGTTCTGGATCCACTGTTGGTCTCCCCAGCGCTCCAGGACAATGTGGTCCCACCAGTCGCTGCTGGTGTCCAGATGCCAGATGCGGCGGGGCACGCTGGCATCCAGGTGCCGCTCCTCCACGGCAGTAGGTGCCAGGCTTGCAGCAAGACATTCATAGGAGCACTAGAGTGCCTAGGGGCAGCTCTGGCTCCATGGTGCCGAGTGCTGCAGTGTCCCAAACGAGAGCGACCAAAGCAGGCGGAGAGGAAAACGCTTTGCTGTCCCTCGGCGAGGTAGGCAAGCAAGCGGGAAAGCTGAGAACCGGCTGTCCAGGGGGGTTCCTTTAAGCACGAGCCTCAGATAGCCTCAGAAAGCAGCCACACAAAGCAACTGTTGACCTGATGCCCTGCTGGAACCGGTTTCAGCTGCCCTCAAATGCGATCCAGCATCCAATCAGTGTGGATGCGCTATTTCGAAATAGCAAAACGCTATTTCGAATTAGATTTTGTGTCTAGATGTGTTATTTCGAATTAGCTTATTTCGAATTAACTAATTCAAAATAAGTTAATTTGAAATAGCGCTGTAGTGTAGACATACCCTTCCAGAAGAAGCTGGATGAAAGAGGCCTTCTCTTGCTCAGTTTGCATCTGTCTACTCTCCCCACTCTTCGGTTATACCTACACTACAAAGGAAGATCGAAGCTGCCGCTATCAATCTTCCAGTGTTTGAATTAGTAGTCTGGTTAAGACAGCTAATTCAAAATGAGAGGGGCACTCCAGTCTATGCTGGTAACCCTGCTTTCAC
Organism: Rafetus swinhoei; assembly: GCA_019425775.1. Taxonomy (NCBI): domain Eukaryota; kingdom Metazoa; phylum Chordata; order Testudines; family Trionychidae; genus Rafetus; species Rafetus swinhoei. Next base: position 68,188,556 of record CM033427.1, read on the forward strand.
GAGGAGCAAGGGAACTTAAAGGAAAAGTGTTCTTCCTTTGACTTCCTGCAGTGTGGACAGCGCCTGAAGTCAAGTTAAACTACTTCCACTTCAGCTATGCAATTAACATAGCTGAAGTTGCGCATCTTAACTCAACTTTGTTCCATAGTGTAGACATACCCTTAGCAGTCATCTGGAGGGGAGAATTAGTCAGTGTCCTCACGCTGATCCACTCTGCATCTACAACAGCATCCTTGCTTCTGCACTTAGTATGCCCTTTTCTCTAATCATCTAGACAAATGGCCCCCTTGCTTAAGGTACAGCATGGTTATTCTGTTCGAGAAGTGGCTGCACAACAGGCTCGGGTGAAGTATTCCTAAGCACAGAGCTCAGTCCTGTGATCATGACGCAAACAGCACCTCCAAAGTCTGATCACAATTTCTGTGGAGACATTTAGTGCCTGTCTTATAGCACAAAACAGACTTAAATTTGCCTTTGCCATCAATCTGAAGCATTATACTGCCTCCTGCGCACCCCCACAAGAACAATGTAGCCAGGAGTAAGGGATGAGAGTGTTGCCGCAGTGCAGCAGTCACCAGCTGCTGCAATAGCCCTTTAGGAGTCACTACAAATGGCTGAAGTTAGAGTGGCCATAAGGCATTCTAAAAATCCTCTGAAGGACTACACCAGAATTTGAAAGGCTGAAGATCAATGATCAGTAAGAATGACCTTTGCATCTGCCCCTCATAAGTTGTACCTGTCTGCAAGTGGCTGGCTCCAAAGATCTAGACCCTGTTATTTTTGGCATGAACCTGGACCATAAGATCAAGTACACAGTTTGTAAAGCATTTTGGATTCCTGAAGCTGGACAGTACAAATACAGAAATTTTTATCATTAGACACAGTTTTCTTGAAAAGATTCTAGAAGGCATTCGGTGATTTATGCAGCCTTAATCACATTTATGCCAGAATTCACAGGAGCTTGTGAAGAATGGTAAAAGATTTAACACACAGTGGGAATGTGAGAGACGCATCCTATTAAAGTAAGAAGATGATTCTGAGTTAAATTTCATCTTCTGTCTCTTTTTTTCAAGAAAATGGTGGGACTGTTTTATATGAAAATACAAGAATGTTTATCAATTTAATCAGCAGAGGCAATTTAGGAGGTGAACAATCAGGTTCTGATAGAAATCTAGAGCTTTTGACTATTTTATACTTTTCATAGTCTTACTGCCAATCAAATCTCTACTCACACTGAATTTCCTAGGCTGCAGTTAGGCTACACACATGGACTTCTGATTATTTTTAGTCAAGATCATAAGATATGACGTTTAAGGGATAGCAGCTCACAGATCTCTTTCAGGGGCTGCAAAGTGTTAAGAAAAAAGCAAACAAAAAGTCTGAAAGGCTTTGGGAATAAGAGGTCTTTGGGAAGATTTTAAAAGAGTTCTACAACTGAGAATATACTTTACAACTTTATCACTGATGAGCTTCAACATCCATTTTCTAATTAAAATAATTTAAGACAAGTAAATGATGAGACTCAAGATGAAAGCAATGAAAGATTCATTTCCAGATCTGATGATAACTATGCCCTTTATAAACCATCCAGTAAATTTTAGATTTATGGATGATGTGACTCTACATCTTGCACCAAAATTATCCTGGATTCCCTATAGTGCCATTCTATGACAGCTGGCCACATGCTAATATGAGATTGAGCTATTAACTATGCATATAGCATATGAAGATAAATGTGGGAAGCAATTTTCAGAGAGCTATATTGTTTTTAAAAAATGGAATAATGAGAAAATGGAAAGAACACAATTATTATAAGCTAAATTTCAAGTTCTAAAATAGATTTCCTGGTGTTTTGCCTGTAGCTGAGGAAAGAGAGTTCAGTGTAAACTATATATGTATATACAAAAACCTATGTTAAAAGAACATTATTAAGGTCACAAAGTCAAGCATTTAAATTAGAAAATACCAGAATTAAGGTTGGCTGTACTAAGGATGTTAAAATGCAGTTAACTGACTAGTCACTAGTCGACTAGCCGATGGAATTTCTATCGACTAGTTGATAGGCACTTCTGCATTCCTCCTTTGAAATGTACAATGTACATTTCAAAGGAGGAATGCAGAACTCTGTGTACACCTCGGGGCCAGCGGGAAGTCCCGTTGACTCCGGGCTGCATGCGGGTGCCTGCTTTGAAATGCACAAGAGTCCCCAGCAGGGGCTCTTATGCATTTCAAAGCCATGGAGGCCGGAGTCAGCAGGGAACTTTCAGTCCCCCGCTGACCCTGGGCTCCACACTATGGGCTCCCCTGCCCCTTTGAAACTGCCACCTCTGTGTGATTCAGAGGGGAGGCAGGAGAGCCCGGGCTCAAATGGGGACTCCCTAGCTGATCCCGGGCTCCCCACGGCACATCCGTGAAACCCAGGGTTAACGGCAACTGCCCCCATTTGAATTGCGCAGAGGCGATGTTTTAAAGGGGCAGCTCGTGGCACAGCTGATCCTCAGATCAGCTGTGCAGAGTTCTGCCCCTTTAAAACACCGCCTCTGTGGGGATTCAAAGGGACAGCCCTGGAGCCCGGGGTCAGCTGGGGATTCCCAGCTGATCCTGGGTTCCCCACGGCATTTCCCCAGGACTTGGGATTTGCTGCCTTGGGGTTTCAAAGTTTCATAGAGGCAGAGGGGGAAGGGGGGACTGACTAGTCGACTATGCTTATTGGATAGTCAACTAGTCTTTAACATCCTTAGCCTGTACACAATTATGAAAAACGTAGTTTAGTGACATGCCTATGATCATCAAGGAACTTTGTGGCAGAGAGACTTTGTGGCAAGACATGAGACCATCTGTTTTCCTGACATCCTTTGCTTCATCCTCTATATGCCTTCCAACTTCTCCACAGGGGAAGCAGGAGTTTGTGGACAAAAATCCCCTTTCACTACACAACACTGACTCATCTATAGAGCAGGTCCATTGTATGAACTACAAGAGACAGGATATGGTAGAAAAATAGTATGTGATCACGTAATTTAAGAGTGTTTCATAATGCATGTGCACAAGAAGGGAAAACAAAGTTTGCATAGAAAAACTTAACAATAGCATTTACTAACTTTTGAGTGCTTGATTTTACAACCTTAAAAATGTTCTTTTAACATAGCTTTTTCTAAGTAATTTGCTAGATTTTTTTTAAAGTCAAACTAAACAGACTTCAGAAATTCCATCATTGGGCATCATACTGTCACCCATGTTTTATCAGTAACATTGGAACCTTTAGATCCACTACTATGACTTTTGCCACTTGAGCTAATGGAGTTCATGCTACAGGTTGGGACTCCCAAAACCAGGACTCTGGTCCAGCAACATCTTTGGTCCAGCAGGACCGCGGATGTTCCTGGACCAGGGAGTCCTGGCTGGGAGTCCCAGTGGCAAGAGGGCTAGAGGCTTGGATCCCAGCAGAGTTGGGGCTGGGACTGGGCCTGATCCCCAATAGCACAGCTGGGGACATGGCAGCCCCAGTAGCGGAGCCAGGGCTGTGGCAGTTGCGGTAGCCCCCGATAGTGGGACCGGGGCCAGGGACATGGCAGCAGCGACAGCCCTGATAGCGAGGCTAGGCCAGGGATGCAGCAGCCCCAATATCAGGGCTAGGGTTGGGGACACAGCAGTCTGGGCTGCTGGTGTCGCAGAAGCATGGTGTGAGGTGGGGCAGCTGGGGCCATCAGTGGAGGGGGGGAGATTGGTTGGGGGCTGGTAGCAGGAGACTTCCCCCATCTAGAAATTCCCCTCGCTTAGGACCAGTCATGTCCTGAGGGTGCTAGACCAGAGAGGGCCAACCTACATTTATGTAGTAATATGCAATACTCTATGTTTAGCAACTTAGATGGGGATGAGCTGCTTTGTTAAAGGGTTCCAGAGATATTTGTTAATCAAAGAGGAATGGTAAGACTCAGGGTATGTCTACACTACAGCGCTATTTCAAATTAACTTAATTTGAAATAGTTAATTCGAATTAAGCTAATTCTAAATAACGCATCTAGACACAAAATCTATTTCGAAATAGCGTTTTGCTATTTCGAAATATCACATCCACACTGATTGGACGCTGTATCGCATTGAAGGGCAGCTGAAACCGGTTCCAGCAGGGCATCAGGTCAGTAGTTGCTTTGTGTGGCTGCTGTCTGAGGCTATCTGAGGCTCGTGCTTAAAGGAACCCCCCCTGGACAGTCGGTTCTCAGCTTTCCCGCTTGCTTGCCTACCTCGCCGAGGGACAGCAAAGCGTTTTCCTCTCCGCCTGCTTTGGTCGCACTTGTTTGGGACACCGCAGCACTTGGCACCATGGAGCCAGAGCCACCCCTGGGCACTCTGGTGCTCCTGTTGAACGTCTTGCTGCAAGCCTGGCAGCAATTGCTGGAGACTGCCTGGCACCTACTGCTGCAGGCCAGCCCCCGGCCCTCCCCCTACCGTCCCTGGGGGCCGTGGAGGAGCGGCGCCTGGACGCCAGCGTGCCACGCCGCATCTGGACACCAGCAGCGACTGGTGGGACCACATTGTCCTGGAGCGCTGGGGAGACCAACAGTGGACCCAGAACTTCAGGATGAAGAAGGACACCTTCCTGGAGCTCTGTGAGTGGCTCACCCCTGCTCTGCGGCGACAGGACACACGCATGAGGCCCGCCATTCCCCTCCACAAGCGGGTGGCCATCGCCCTATGGAAGCTCTCCACACCGGATAGCTACCGATCCGTCAGCAACCAGTTCGGTGTGGGGAGATCCACCATCGGAGCGGTGCTCATGCAGGTATGGCAGTCAGCGGCCACTAGGCCAGGAGGGGGGGCTGCAAGGAGGACATGGTCTGCCCCAGGGAAAATGGGGGGGAGGTGGTGTAAGTGCCCTCCCCGGGAGGGTTCGGTCTGTCCCGGCCACGCTACAGACCACCTGCAGTGGCCAGGATTGCAGCGGGGGTTGCTCCTGGGAGTGGGGTGCGGGGCGGTGGTGGGGCACGAACACTCCCAGCCACCCGGGCTCCCCAGTGACCCTCGGTTTTGTGTGTCTCTCTGCAGGTGGTCAAGGCCATCAACAGGGTGCTGCTCCACAGAGTCATCCGCCTCACTGACCTGGACGCAGTCATCCAGGGGTTCGGAGCCCTGGGCTTCCCCAAGTGCGTGGGGGCAATCAATAGGATGCACATCCCCATCTGTGCGCTGGACCACCAGGCCTCCCTCTACATCAACAGGAAGGGGTACTTCTCTGTGATCCTGCAGGCCGTGTCTGACCACCGGGGCCAGTTCATGGACATCAGTGTGGGCTGGTCCGGCAAGGCACATGATGCGCGGGTGTACCGCAACTCCTCCGTGTGCCAGAGGCTGCACGCCGGGACTTTCTTCCCCGACCACCACATCAGGGTCAGGGACATGGACATGCCAGTGTGCCTGCTGGGGGATGCGGCCTACCCCCTACAGCCCTGGCTGACAAAGCCCTACACGGGACATCTCAGCCCCTCCCGGCAGGCCTTCAATGCCAGGCTCAGCAGGGCCCGCACTGTGGTCGAGGGAGCCTTCGGCTGACTGAAAGCATGGTTTAGATGCCTCCTCACCCGTCTCAACCTCTCCCAGCACAATATTCTGCATGTGGTGGCAGCATGCTATGTGTGCCACAATTTATGTGAGAGGAAGGGGGAGGCTTTCCTGCCAGCCTGGATGGCAGAGGCTGACCGCCTGGCTGGCCAGTACGCACAGCCCTGCACGGCTGCCATCCGGGAGGCCCTTCAGAGGGCTGTCCACATCCGGGAAGTCCTGTGGGAGAGCTTCCAGGCGGAGGAGGAGTGAAGTCCCCCTGGCATGCCCCACTGGGGCCTTGTGCCTTACATTCCACCCTCACCTCCTTCCCCTTTCCCCTCCCTAACCCCCCTTCCTGACGTACAATAAAAACACCAGTGTTGCCACAAAAAACTCTCTTTATTTAACATAACTGGGGTGGGGGGAGGGGGAGAATGAGGGCGGAGAGGAGAGGGGGGAAACCTGGGAGGAGGGAGCTGGAAGGGGGAGGCAAGGGGAGGGAGGGGGAAGGGAAGCTCAGGGTTGGGGGTCTTGCCGGCCCTCCTGTCTCGCATCACTGCGGGTGCGGGGGCCTCGGCGTCCCTGGGGGGGAGTGGGTATGGAGGGTGGGGCAGGAGGAACGGGGGGACGGGAGCAGGGGTGGGAGGAGGAGCGACAGCTGGGGCGGCCGCAGGGGCTGGAGCAGCAGGAGGCAGCAATCGGTCCACCAGGGTCTGCAGGTGCTCACGGAGGGCACGGCCCTGCTCCCGTAAGCTCTCCTGCTGCAGCTGCAGGTCTTCTTGCACCCAGTGCTCTTGGCTATGGACCTGCCATCCCTGCAACTGCAGCTGCTGCCTCTGAAAATCCTCCAGGTTGTGGGTGTGCCTGCTGGCCCGGGTGCGGATGGATGTTCCAGGCAGGGTGGTGTGCCCTGCACTCGCAAGTGCTGCGGCTGCGGTGAAACAAGAGAAGTGGTCAGTTCTCCCCTGGGGACACAGTGGGTGAAACCCAGCCCCCCTCTGCAAGGTGAGGATGGCAGGTCTACGCACCATCATGTCCTGCTATCCGTGGGAGTGTGAGCTGGCCCAGGACTGCACCCCAGCCCCTGTGCTGCCTATAGTGTGGTGTGTGTGGGGGGGGGAGGGGAGATGTACCCTGCCTCTTTGTAGAGGGGGGCATCTGGAGGGAGGGCAGTGCGGCCCCTGGTAGGCTCCTGGGAGCTGCCAGCCTGGTCCTCGGGAGTGGTGGAGGGCTGGGTGGCAGCGGATAGCTGGCTCATGCTGTGTCAGGTGCACAGTCTGCTGGCTGTTTGCTGGCAGGCTTGCAACTGGCACAGGCACTGTGGCCAGAGTCTGCCCCTTTAAGGGCTCCGGGGTTGCAGGGGAGCAGACAAGTATTCCTGGTTGTGCCCAGAGTGGCCACCAGGGCTCCCTGGGAAGGGCTGGAGGCCCCCTATTTCGAATTAAGTGTCTACACAGCACTTAATTTGAAATAGCTATTTCGAATTTGGCGTTACTCCTCGTAGAATGAGGTTCACCAAATTCAAAATAAGTGATCCGCTATTTCAAATTAAATTCAAAATAGCGGTTTGCATGTATAGACGCTGTTGAAGTTAATTCGAAATAACGGCTGTTATTTCAAATTAACTTTGCTGTGTAGACATACCCTCAGGAATCTTGGGTTTCATTCGAGGTTCTGGACGGTAGCATGCTTTAGTGAGTACAGACTAGAGATGTGAATGGTTAACCAGTTAACTGGTGGGGGCTGGAGCAACTCCCCACTGTTAATGGGCAGGGGACTGCTCCAGTCCTGTGGGGTCTGCTGTGGGCAGGGGCACGCCAGCCAAAATGGAGCAGTCCGTAACCATGGTGGGACTGGGGGGCTCTTTCAGCCCAGACAGGCTGGAGCAGCCCTCCCACTCACTCCTTGTTTAATCAGTTAACGAGTTAAACATTACATCTAACCAATTAGCCAGTTAAACAGGATTTTACATCCCTAGTACAGACTCTTCTGCACTTTTGCCCCAAGTTTGATTCCTTTTGCCTGATCCACTCCAACCTTGTGCCAGTCTTGTGCCTTTATCTTAATCACATGTATAAGCTTATTGGACAGTCGACCAATGATGCACCTAGTCACTTCCCCCCGCTTGCTGTCTCTATCAGAGAGAGGCAGCAAGTGTGAGGGAGCAGGAGACGGTGTTGTGCGGAGCCAGCTTAAAAGCTGGTTCCCTCGAGCACTGTCTCTGCGGGGGGCAGGGGAGGTAGAGGCACAGTGGGAAACAGCACGAGTAGGGAATGAAGCAGTCTGCGCTCTTGACGCTTCTGCTGCGATTCTGCTTTTGAAATTTACAAGAAAAGCCCAACTGGGGCTCTTGTACATTTCAAAAGCAGATTGCAGCAGAAGTGATTCTGGGGTCACTGGGGCTCTTGTACATTTAAAAGGCGGAGGTGCCGAAGGGAGCCCGAGGCCAGCGGGGGACTCTGCTGGCCTCATGCTCCCTGCGGGGCTTCTGCTTTGGAAATGTAAAAGAGCCCAGTAGGGCTTTTGTTACAGTTCAAAGGCCGAGGCACCCTTATAGACTAATCGAATAGTTGATGGAAATCCCATTGACTATTCAGTTAGTTAATTAATCTAACATCCCTTTTCTGGGAGTGGACTCAGTTGGCACCCTCTCCCTGGCTTTGTGGAGATTAAGAGTGCATGGTATCTTCTTCCCACTCTTCTCTGGGGCTGATGGTAGCACCACATGGATTCTGGGGTCAATTTCTCTGAAAAATTCTGCATAGGACTCCTATTCACATGTTACTTCTTGAAGGAAAATGGGGTGATAGTGTTGCTAGGTGTATGGTGTATATTTCACACCCATCTGCACCAGTTCACATTTAGGGCTTGTGTCCACTATGTCAGGGATCAACACTGCAATGACTGATCCACCGGCTATCGAATTATCGTGTCTGCGTACTCCACCAAGATGAGAAGACTAGCTGGCCTTGATAGGAGAGCAACTCCCACCAACCTTATTGCACACAAGACACTGTGGTAAGTATATTGACTTCAGGTGTTAGGAATCAAGAATGGGTGTCTGCAGCATAGTTTCTGATAGGGAAAAGTCTATCAGAACTGGTTGTTCTGAGGAAATCTGTAGGCACCTTTATCAGAAAATGTGCAATTTTAAATAGCTCAACATAGCCTGAAAAACATTCAGAAAGCACCACCAGTCAGATCATGATGTTGTCATGGCAACAGACATTGAAATTCAAAATATTAACTACAAAAGGAGGGAGGGATGAGGAAGGATAAAACATTCATAGAAAAATAAGCAATCATGTAACTATATGCAGTGAGTGTAAAAGGTTTTTAAAATGTACACTTTGGGGATCAACAGGTCTGAAATGTAAAAATTAAAAAATCAACTAATACTCTCATCTAGGTTCTCATTATCTTGAATCTCAATTAATACAACATCCTTTTCTCTGGGCCTGACAAATGTCCTGATAATATTCATTCAGAATATTGCTTCAAAGATCATTTTCCTACCTGTTGCCTTGACGATGTCACCCTTCTCTTTCAATCCCCTCACCAGTTTTCTCTATCATCAAACATATGCCACTTGCCTTCTCTTTCAAGGCCTTTTCTGACCTATCTCTGCCCTAGCTATTATTTCTCATTCATTATTGAAAAGTTGATTCCCATCTGCTACTGACACTTGATTGCAGCCTCTAAAGCCCACTTATTTAATTTTCAAACAAGAACCTTCGCACTTTCTCTCATGATTCCCTTCATGTTTTGGGAGAGGTTTGCTATAAAGATATGCATAGCTACCACAGTATCCTCCTTCAAATTCTACTCTTCTGTGAGTCCTACAAAACATGTGAAAACAGTTAGGCTGTTGCTGTCATTGCTTGTCATGCTGTTGTCTCATTGTTTCCTGTCTATCTGTATCCGCCAGTTGTTCTTTGTTTTATACTTAGCTTGTGGGGCCTTTGAGGCAGGATCTGTCCTTTTGTTCAACACTTATCACAGTGGAGTCCTGGAAAGTGACTGGGATTTCTATGCTCTATGATAATAAAAATAAAAAATAATGTGTATTTATATAACATCTTCCATCTGAGGGTCTGCAAGTGCTTTATAAATATTAATACCTTAGCTCCAGATCCTAGAAAGATATTTAGGCACTTATTCTCACAGATACCTTTGAGGATCCAAGCCTTATACTTTGGAATATCTGTAGTGGAAAGTACTGTTGTTCCTTTTGACCTGAATGGCTAGTCAAAGTTTGGGCCAGAGGTGAGCAATACCAGCCTACAGGTCGGATTCGGTTCACCAGGGTTATTCCCTGGCAGGCTGCCAAGGCTGTATTTTCCTGGACCTCCACAGGGATGGGCGGTTGAAGCTCCCATTGAGTGTCCAGTCCTGGCCCATGGGAGCTGCAGGAAGCAGTGTCTCAGTCTGTGTCACTTCTCTAGGCTCCCATTGGTCAGTAACAGCAATCCATGTCCAACAGGAGCTTCAAGCACCCTTACCTGGGGAGGTGCAGGTAAATACAGTGGCAGGCTGCCAGGAACTATCTGGGGTGAACTGCTGCCGTCTTACAGCTCAGCACTAGTTTGTACTCCAGCTGGGAATATAAATTGATGGAATTGGGCATTTCTTGGATGCAACTTTATTCACAAAGACTATACACATTATTGTGTCTCTGAACACAGAAAAAAGCAGCTTCTTCTGTTCACAGCACCAAGAGCACTATTATCAGCCTCCATCCTTATCCAAAAATCACTCACCAGGTTCCTTCCAGGGGAAGCAATCAAACCTATTGTACTTTAGGCTGCTCCTTTAGGCACTCACTCTCTTGTCTGTTCTCAGTTTCCTTTTTTTTTCTGCTTTCCCATTCACCTATGTCTATGTAAAATGATCCTCAGCAAAAGCTCCCGGATGGGTACTCGCACTTCCTTTGTCTTAGGTGCAGTTTATGATTAATGTAACTAAAAGGTGAATTCACACTCATAAGTGTTAGAGAGGTAGCCACATTAGTCTGTTTCAGCAAAAACAAGAAGTCCAGTGGCACTTTAAAGACTAACAAATTTATTATAAGCTTCAGAGGGATAGCCCAGTTAGTCTGTAACTGGAAAAACTTAAAAAACAACAAATAGTCTTGTAGCACCTTAAAGACTAACAAAACATGTAGATGGTATCATGAACTTTCATAGGCACAACCCACTTCTTCAAATGAATGGAGTTATTAAAGGTCCAGTTTCGAAATAAATAGGGGATGGGGGAGAGAAGGGGAAAAAACAAGGGGGGTGGGGTGGGGAATAGTCACTTAGAGTCTCCATGCTACATGAAGCTGATAGAGAAGTTGCAAATTGTTCTTAAGTACCCATCTTTTTAATGTCATTGGGATGTGGAATGTAGCAGGCCATCCAGCCAATGTTTTTATTCATACCTTTGTGATTGGAATCAAACCTGTAAACGAAGTTAAGTTCCAAGGCTTCCCTAGGGTGTTAGGGCATAAGCTTTCCTCAGCTGGAACTCAATTCCTCAGACCCAGCTCATATCCCTGTTTTACATGTAACAAATTGGAGATACACTGAAAATGGCCTACTCAAGGTCAGACTGACAGGAAATCTGGCTGAATGGGAAAAATAATTCTGGTTTCCCAGTTCTGTTTTTTAACCACAAGTTCATCATTACACTACATGTTAACATATGCTTGTTACTTGGTACGTAAAAGAAAATGAAGAACACAAGTCCCTCACACAGCAATAACAGTTCTCCATTTGTGGTAAAAGTTCAAGTGCATTTACCACTAGTTTGTGGGTTTTTAAACTTTTTTTTTTGGCCATATTTCTCCTATCTAATAGTAATTGCAAATAGATGAGGGGGTGGAGGAGGGAGAGTAAAAGTGTAGCTATGCACCACTGGTGATGTTAAATCTTTCCAAGAATATACTATACATTATAGATACATACTTTCATGCATGGCTCAGCAAAGAACTGTACCAAATCTAAGTGAACTAGAAGAGTTGATATCACTTGACTGGCTAAGTATTCCAAGGAATGCAATTTCTGCTCAAAAGTCTGAGAGCTGACTATTTCAGCATATTTATTAATGAGCTTATTATTTTTTATTCCTCACAGAATTTTGCCTCTGCAATTTTTTACTCTTAATGTCCCTCTTCCCCATATTATCGCTGTATGCATAATAGCATTCTTAGTATATCCAAGATATTTTTTTTTAATGTTCGCAATTTAAAATTACTTGAATTTTGCTTTAGCTGCTTACAAGAGTGATAATGAGATTCTCTCCCTCTTACATTTATACTCCCCTTCTAGGCATGTAATTTCATTTAAAATTTGATATTGTTCTCTGTGCTGTTCTTTCTAATAATGGAATGCAAAGTAGTTATCTGTCACCTAAGTACAACTTTAAGGTTTCTCTGAAAGGATTAGCACAGTGCAGCAGCTACTGGAAGTTTCTTTTGGGAATTTGAGACAAAGTATAAGAAAGCAGAAGAAATTAGACAAAGGTGGAGGAGGATTCAAAATTAACAGAAAGTGTTGAAAGACACATCTGGCAGTAAACCTGAAGGGAGAGCAGACAGAAGAGCAAAAAGGAGAGGATTCTGGCTACCTAGAGCTTAATGGAACAAGACAAGACAGCTGCTATGAAAGGAGAAAAATCAGATGGAATTTCCAGGGCCATAGTGCAGTCAAACAGAGTATGAGAGAAAGACTGGAACTTATTTGATGGGCAAGAAGCTGGCAAAGGACATGGCAGCTGACATTACAGAGGTTGGTTGTCTTTGAGAAAAAGTGATTTCTGTTTTTTCCTCTTCTTATTTCATAAACATTAGCAAGACTTGAAAAAGTGCATTCTCAAATTATCTAATTAAAAAAATTTACTGGAAAAAGATGTTTGGATTTTAAGATTAAACTGTTTAAACTTCCCCTACAAAATTGGAGGGAGAAATACTATCCTAGCCTTGCAACAGCTTCTAAATTATCAAGATTAGTGAGATTACTTAAACCCTGGACTTGATCCTATAAACTCTTCTTTACTCACATTTGTAGTTGCTTATCAGAGTAATTCTTCTTGGGTAAGGACTATTCATGCAAGTGAGCATTCACAATAAGGTCTGACCCAGCAGGGCAACACTTGCTGTTAAGCTATGACTAGCAATGGGTCAGTTGCTTCTTAAGACAATGTAAACCGTATGTTTATTCAGTATTTTTGCAATTAAATGAAGACTTCTCAACTTCAGTGTATCTGAAAAAAGTCCAACATAAAAAAATGGCGTCTTAAATAACCTCCTCTTACAATCAGAAAAAATAGCTATTGGTTATTTTCCTTCTAATGCATACATATTTGGTATTATGAAATTTTACTAATTTTCATTACTAATTTTAGGTCCCAGTCCTTTAATGAACGCTATCTGGGGAACTCTACAGAATTCATTGCAGTGTCAGGTCCCAATTACTGTTTTTGAAATTAAAACAATTGTAGATACCCTATCTTTTAAGTGGAAATATTTTAAAGTATCTTATATCAAAGATATGGGTCTAAGCTCAGATTTTAAAAGTTTAGGCATTGCTGCACTAAGTACTGCAAGTGCCAATGGGAGCTTCTTGGGCTGTGCTTGTGGCACAGGCAGCATGCAAATCTCCCCACAGGTGCTCAAGGCATGCAGAGCACATGCAGAGCCGGCCACTATGAGTGGCGTGAGGGGCATGGAAGGCAGGGTGTGTGATGGTGACGAGCCAGATCCAGTGGTTTGGTGGGCCATATTTTGCTCACCCTTGCTCTATGTCAAAAGGTGCTGTGTACCCCAGTTTTACCTTAAACTAATACTTCAGTAAACCACACAGCAATTATGATAAAACAAAAGTAGGTTTATTCAAGAAAAAACAGAGATTTAAATGGTTACAATATAAAATGTGAACTTATGGCTATACTTATCAGTATTTATCTTTCCTACCTAATACAGAAAATTTTCCTCAGTGCCTTACATGTATATTCTCAATAAACAGGATCCAAAATGTCCATGAAAGTACTCTTGTTCTCCAGTTTCCTTAGTGCTTCCCCTTACACTTTGTGAAACTGAAAGCAGTATTTTGTTTCTATTCATAGTAAGGGCAAAGCTCTGTCTGCTGTAATGTTTCTTTTTTTTTTTTTTTAACCTCTAAGCAGTTTTGATTCTTTGGCAATGCCTCTGATGATTTTTCAGATTTTTGGGAGGGAGCAAGGATAGTCATCTTAGCCTTGCATTATATCACTGCGTTCTGGTCTACACTAGGGAGTTATTTTGAAATAACCCTCTTATTTCGAAATAATAAACGGTGCATCCACACTACCAAGCCTGTTATTTCGAAATAATGGGCTGGTTAATTTGGATACTCCACAGTTGCTATTTCAAAATAACTACTCCTTAGAGTAATTCGATGTAAGTACTCTCCAGTGCTTCTTGGGGCTCTAAGTCGAGGTAGTGCATCCACAATAACAGAGACAGCCTCAGACTAATTGTGAGGCTCCCCTGTAATGGGGACGTGCTAGTTCAATTTTGTTATTTTAGGAGTTATTTTGAATTTAGTTATTTCAAAATAATTTCATAATGTAGACATCCCCTGGTTGATTAGAAAAAGGTGACACTTCCCTTTCGCGTGGATGGACCATCCCTCATGCTCATTGCCTTTTGATGATTAATTTCTACTCCAAGTCCATGAAGCACACTTTCAATACAAATGCAGTGTTCCTTAACTATTAACCCTACATACATCTTGTAATGATTCTGAGTCTTGATGAGTTAGGCAGTTTCTGTAGATACCTCACATGATATCTACAGATATGTCTACACTACAGAGTTTTTTTTTTTAGGAAAAATGGCCGTTTTTCCAAAAAAACTTAAATTACGTCCACACTGCAATCATGTTCTTCTGAAAGAAAATCAAAAGAACAGAGGGGTTTTTCCGACATTGGTAATCCTCTTTCTATGAGGAAGAAGCCTTGTTTCCCGAAAGAGCTCTTCAGGAAAAAGGCATGTGTGGACGGGGAAGAGGGAGTTCTTTTGAAAGAAGAGGAAAGAGGAAAAAGCACAGGTGCCCTTGTGGCCACTCCATCCATAGTAATCACAGCTTAAATGTGAGATAGTGTCCATTCAATGTGGACTCTATCTTTCGAAAAAGCAGATCGCTTTTTTGATGTGCTTTTGCAGTGTGGATGCTCTCTTTCGGAAGAAGTTTTTTCGAAAGATCTCTTCCGGAAAAGCTTCTTCTGAAAGAAGCCTGCAGTCTAGACATAGCCACGGATAAAAACCCTTGAAGATATGTTTGGCTTGAAGAGTTGTTTACAAAGAACAGGGAACCCTTTGCCAAGATAGCTCTATTACAGCATTAACAAATTTGATTGCAAACCAAGTTTAAAATAGGGTCTGAAAATAATTTTTTGGAAAATTTGAAGGGTGAATAATTAAAAATGGAAAAAAATTCCTATTGTCATGGTTTTGCTTGGTCCACACATGCTCAGTAATAGAATTTTCCAGATGTCAGTGACATACATATTCAGCATACAGTGATTTCCATGCTTTGGTGATTTTATTTTTGGGAGAATGTTTTCAATTTTTTATTCTTATGTACTTGAATCATAGAGTTTAGGAAGACAACACACCAGTTTCATTATCTTGTAAAATGATCTTTTTGTTTGCTACAGATCTTTCAATCCGGTCAGTTATAAATCATTATGAAGAGCCTGTTCTACACTTTGGACAGTGTAAGATACTTGCAGCTGGGCTCCATAACTTGTGAGGCACAGCTGCTGCCTATAAAAGGAGATGGAATTAAGCCAGGTAGGAGAAAGATCTAACCCAAGGGATGGGTGCATGTTGTGCACATGTTTGGACTCCAAAGAGGGAAAGGCTTATATATATACTAGGGATGTTAAAACATGTTTGTTTAAATGTGTATCTGCTGAAATTCTCAGCGGATACACATTTACACGTTGGGAGGGGAGGGGGAGGCGGGAGCGGGTGCATGTGGGGAGCCGGCTTTAATGCGCATCGGCTTCTGTTTCCCCCCACCTCCTCTGCTGCCTCTGTATCAGAGGTGAGGGGGCAGTCAGCTTGGCGGGAGCTAGTATGTGAGGGGAAGTGGCTTAAAGCCGGTGCCCTGCACACATCTGCTTTCATCTGCCCTCACCTGCCCACCGCGCTGCTGCCTCTGATACAGAGGCAGCAGTGCTGAGGCGAGGGTTGGCTTGGCGGGAACGTCCTGTGTGTACTGGCTCCTGCCTACCCCTCTCACCCCTCAAATTGCAGCCTGTTAGAGACAGCACTGGGGCGGGGGGGGGAAGGGTGGGCAGACAGCTCCATAGAAGCCAGTACTTTTAAGTTGGCTCTCCCTGAGCACTGGCTTTGCCTGCCTCCTTCCCCTCCCCCACACCGCTGTCTCTGTGCAAGGCAGCTGGAGTGGGGTGGGTACACTCAGCTCGGCTGGAGCAGATATACCCAGGGAGCCAGCTTGAAAGTCAGCTTCTTTGGTGTACTGGCTCCTGCCTGCCCCCCTCGCCCTCTGCACTGCTGTCTCTGTGGCAGGCAGTGGGGTTGGGGCAGGTGGCTCAGCTGGAGCTGATATGCATGGGGAGGAAGCTTAAAAGCCAGCTCCGCAGAGGTACCGGCTTCTACCTGCCTCCCTCACCTTCTGTGCTGCAGCCTCTGTCAGAGACAACAGTGCAGAGAGGTTGGAAGGTGGCTCCACAGGAGCTGGTGTTCATGGGGAGCCAGCTGGGCACGGGCTCCCATTTTCCCCCTACCCCCTCCATGTGTAGTCAGGATTAACCAATAAAACCAAGATTAATACTTGGTAGTGCAAATGATGGTTATCTGAATTTATTAATGCATTTTGAAAAGGAAGGCCTTTTGTGTTGCAATTCTCTCACACAGGGAAATACTTTACACTTGTTTGTGGCTTCTCACACCACGATGCTATGGTATGTCTCCTGTATGCACCTAGCAACATAAACAGAATTTACATTCTGCACCGGTATGGTCACATTGGCTATCAGCATTCTGCTACAAGTTTCTCTTTTCATATGCAACATGAAAAATAATGTATTTGTTCAAAATGTAAAGGGAATATTGATCAGCAGAATGTAATTTTGGCTGGATATCTGGAACAACATCCTACCTCTTATGGAAAGTTCTTTTCACAGGTGCTCCGAAGTTCATTTTAATGCTTCATCATAGGAATATTAAATTAAGATTAATTAAATAATTGAATAGTTGATGGGATTTCCATCCACTAGTTGATTAGTTTATAAGGGCGCCTTTGCCTTTGAATTGTAGCAACAGCCCTGCCAGACTCTTTCTATATTTCAAAAGGAAGCCCTGCAGGGAGTGTGGGACCAGCAGGTACTCCCCTCGCTGTCCCCGCATCCTTTTAAATGTACCAGAGTCCTGGCAGGGCTCTTGTACATTTCAAAAGGAAGGCCCTCAGGGAGGCAGGGCCAGCTGGAGCCCGCACTCCCTGCAGGGCTTTTGCTTTGGAAATGTACAAGAGCCCCCTAGGGGCTCTTGCACATTTCCAAAGCAGAATTGCAGCAGAAGTGGCTCAAGTGGAGACTGCTTCAGTCCCCACTCTTGCCATTTCTGCTATGCCTCTAACTTCCCTGCCCCCTGCAGAAACAGTTGGGGGGGGGGAGGGGAAACTGGCTTGTAAGCCGGCTCCCCACAACACCGCCTCCTGCTCCCCCCTCCACTGCCTCTCTGATAGAGGCAGCAAGGTGGGGGAAGCAACTATTTGCATCACTGGTCACCTAGCCAGTAACCTTCTGCTTACTGGATAGCTGACTAGTCTCTTACACTCCTACTTTATCATATAATTCTAGTGGAAATTATATCATAAATACTGGAGTGTAAGTGGCAGAACCCACTTTCTTCTAAATACCACTAAAAGTACTACTGTACTAGCATTCCCTGCATTAGCGATGTATTATATAGATAGTGTGATCATATTATATTGTCAATAATCACGTTCACTAGAATCTATGTGTACATGACTTCACTTACTACACTTCATTTACTACTACAATTAATTTGTAGTAACCTACCCGAACCTGGTGAACTCTATAGTATGGGGGATTTTCCCATTTTGTAGTAAAAGCATGAAAGCCAGACAAAATGATTTTCTTTAAGGCATCTACTGCTTTTTAATTAGTATAATACAACATAAATGGAATTAAACAGTTACCTAGTCTGCATTTTAAGCACAATAGGGAAATGGAAAGTGCAGCTTCAGGGCAGAGAATTTTTGTCAGTAATTCTAAGTACAGCAAATGAGTGTGCAGTAAGATCTACTTATTAAAGAATCTTCTCAGCATTTCTGAGGAATTTATGGCAATGTAGTACATTCATTATCTGCCTATTTTTGTAGGTGAAGCTGCATGGTACTTTCAGGCTATGTCTACACTGGAGGGTTCTTGCGCCAGAAATATGCAAATGAGGCTAAGCGTGGAATATCGCCAAGCCTCATTTGCATACTTAATGAGCCGCCATTTTTTGCAGAAGAGGCTCTTCCGCCAAAAGGAGCATCTACACTGCCCCTTCTTGCGCAAGAAAAACCCTCTTGCGCAATGCCGCTACGCTGATTATTTTCAGGAATAATGGCAATGCGCAAGATGGTTTTTCTTGCGCAAGAAGGGGCAGTGTAGATGCTCCTTCTGGCGCAAGAGCCTCTTCTGCAAAAAATGGCGGCTTATTAAGTATGCAAATGAGGCTTGGTGATATTCCACGCTTAGCCTCATTTGCATATTTCTGGCACAAGAACCCGCCCGTGTAGACATAGCCTCAGAGTACAGTTGAGAGAAAGACATGAACATGAGAAAGAGAGGGGCAGACAGAGAAAGCTGGGAGTTTTCCTAAGCAAAATGTGAGGAAAAGATGAGTGGCCATGCCTCCCAACTCTGGTTAACAGGCTTTGCACACAGTACTGGGGCTGAGGTGGGGAATGTTTTCTCAATCCTTGCCCAGCATGCTTTGCTCTGTGGCTAACTCTCTCTCAACTCTTGAGGTATTGTGCGTTTTTCTTCAGATGCAGGCTTCTTCATTCCCATTTACTTGCTGACAGTGAAAGTTTTTTAACTCTTTTCAGCTCATCATCTGAAGAAGTGGGTTTTGCTCTGGAAGGCTCATGCTACTATATATATTAGAGATGTTAAGAAGCATGTAATTTATTGTGTCATTGACAAAAAGTTTTATCAATTAATCACCTAGTTGATAAGGGTTAGCACTGCAAGCACTCAGTCTCAGCTTGTGCAGGCTGCAGCAACTGCCAAGGCACTGAGTAGGCAGGATGGTTCAGACCTGGCTCTGGCTAGGTCTCAGGGGCTAATCCCACTGTGGCTCTGCACTAATAATTTCCTTGCAAAGCTGCAGCGGGTGGTAGCTCCCAGGACCTGGCATGAGCTAGCACTGAACTGGGCTGCCTGCCTGCTGGCTCCCAAATGACTTCTCATGAAGAGCCACTGTGGGGGTAGCTCCAGGAACTTGGCAGGAACCGGGAGTGAGCCAGGCTGCTGGCCAACCCTTTGAAACATTTACTGGCACAGCTGCAGGAGGTGGTGTGGGGAGAAGTACGTGTAGTCAGTAACGTTCATCGATGAGCTTTCACGTATTGGTTTATCGTTTAACCGACTACGCGAGTCCATCCCCTCCTAGACACAGCTGTGTGAGTCTGCAAGGTGCCACAGGTCTACACCTTGTTTTCCAAGTTCCAGGCTAACAGGGCTACTCCTCCCAGTCTTTTTTAACCCTCTTCCCACTTTCCCTGAACACGCGGAAAAAGAACAACACCGACAAGGCAAATACATGAAACCCCCCAACTATCTGCATCCCGAGCAGCGATCTCCGCCTTTCGGGGCAGGCCCGAGTCCCCTGGGGCAGCTGCTCGCCTAAGGACACCTAGACACGCTCCTGCTGGAAAACCATTTCCAGTGGGGACACCCCACAAGGCAACTCGGTCCGCTTGGTGCCGCGGAACAGTGCCCCAGCCATAAGAGCATCCGTCCGCACTGCCCGGCCGGCGGGGGAGAGCCAGAGCCAGACTCAGGCGCACAATAGGGCAGGGCGGGACTAGAACCCGGATCCCCACCGCGAACTAACCCCTAGGCCCGGCACAGACGAGCAGCGTTTACAGCAGGCAGCGCAAAAGAAAGGAGCCACGCCCTCCTCACGTCTTCCAGTGCCCCGCCCATGAGTCTCCTCTGCCAATCGCCTGGCTTCCTTTTAGGAGCAGAGGCGGGAACGGTAGATCATTCCGCTCTCTGGAATTGGTTGCTGGAACTAGAGTGTTACGCGGGGGGCGGGGGTCCTTGTGGATTGGCTGTCGGGTGGCGAGAGGTCCGCGCTCATTGGTTGGCAGCATTCACGGGACGCTAGCGGGGCTGTGACGTCACTTTGTGGTGGAGCGGCTCGGCTTGTCAGGTAGGTAGGTGCCGCGCGCGGCGCGGTGCAGCGGTCCCGTGGCCCGGCAGCGGGGCTCGGGCGGGCAGCGGGGCGGCGCGGGGACAGCAGAGGCGGCCTCTGTCCCCGCCGAGGCCGCGGCTGGGAGGCTGCTGCGGGGCAGGGCGGGGGGCGGCTAGGCCCAGCTCGCTGAGTTACTTGCAGCCGGGCAGGGCGGGGGCAGCCGGCTCCACTGCCTCGTAGGGCGCCCGCCTGCCCCCGGTGTCGCTTGTCAGCCCGAGTCCAGCGAGCGACACCCCGCCCGGCTGCTCCCGGCACCAGGCGCGCGGGGCGCCCCGCCCTCTCCGGCTTCATCAGTGTCGCCCCAACCCCTGAGCTGCGGCGAGAGGGTGCGGGCGTCGCTGCGCGCTGGCCGAGGGTGGGCGCCTGGTGTGCGTGGGGGTTTGCTCCAACCCTCGCCTCGGCGCTTCCCTCCGCAGGTCCTCGCCGCCTAGCGACCTCCCCCCCCCATCCTCCACGCATACTTGGATGTGGCGCTCCTGTGTTGTGTTCACTTTGCTAGGTTGCTACACCCCGGCCGGTCAGTCTGTGCCCTTTGTCACAAGGAGTGGGTGCTCTGTGGGTGTGCAGAGCCAGGCCCCAGCACAATGGAACTTCTTTTGTAATTAGTTTTCGGAACTGTTTTAGTAAATGGTAGCAATAAGCATAAGATTCTGATAGGGCCAGGATGGGCATGGGTATGAATGGGCTCCAGAAAGTGCTTTGCAAGGGAAAAGCTGGACCTTACTGATTTTTTTTACCTTAGGCTCCAAACTGCTACTATCAAAATAGAGCACAAATTTAGCTGCTCCTAACCATAAACTTCGGAGGACCAGTTAAAAATTGGTGGGATTCTGTTGGGTTTTGATGCCTCAAGGTACACATTTTTCACTTGTACACTTCTTCTATTTGAAAAAATAACTCTAACTATGCATACAATATGATGGGGGCTAATTTAGCTACAACTAATCAGGAAAGAGATCTTGGAGTCATCTTGAATAGTTCTCTGAAAATGTCCATGGAGTGTGCAGTGGCCAGTGTGCAGCAGCAGTCAAAAAAGCAAAGAGGATGTTAGGAATCATTAAAAAAGGGATAGAGAATAAGACGGAGAATATCTTATTGCCTTCATATAAATCCATGGTACGCCCACATCTTGAATACTGTGTGTAGATGTGGTCTTCTCATCTCAAAAAAGATATACTGGCATTAAAAAAGGTTTAGAGAAGGACAACTAAAATGATTAAGCTTGGAAAGAGGAGACTAAGGGGTGATATGATAGAGGTATATGAAATCATGAATGGTGTGGAAAAAGTGAAATACAGAAAGTTATTTACTTGTTCCCATAATATAAGAACTAGGGGCCACCAAATGAAATTAATGGGCAGCAGGTTTAAAACACATAAAAGGAAGTTCTTTTACACAGTCAACAGTCAACTTATGGAACTCCTTGCCTGAGGAGGTTGTGAAGGTTAAGATTATAACGGGGTTTAAAAAGAGAACTAGATACATTCATGGAGGTTAAGTCCATTAATGGCCATTAGCCAGGATGGGTAAGGAATGCTGTCCCTAGCCTCTGTTTGTC
Organism: Rafetus swinhoei; assembly: GCA_019425775.1. Classification (NCBI taxonomy): domain Eukaryota; kingdom Metazoa; phylum Chordata; order Testudines; family Trionychidae; genus Rafetus; species Rafetus swinhoei. The sequence continues at coordinate 68,210,143 of CM033427.1, forward strand.
AGAGGATGGAGCTGGATGGCAGAAGAGAGATGGCTTGATCATTTCCTGTTTGGTTCACTCCCTCTGGGGCACCTGGTATTGGCCACTGTCGGCAGACAGGATACTGGGCTAAATGGACCTTTGGTCTGGCCCAGTATGGCCATTCTTATGTTCTTACGTTCTACTTTGATTATCAAACTTGGAATTTAGGGCCTCAAATTAGCAAAATCCACATGCTGTATCTGAGTTGTTACTCTTGCTCGCAGATGTGCTGTTACCTGGATTTTTGTTGGCATAGTGAGTGGCTGAATTTGTTCTTAGTTCGGATAGTATGGTTTGAGGGTTTGATGGGGCCAGAAACTAGCCAGATTAGGTGCATTCTCCTTTTTCTACTTTGCATCACAAACCTACATGAGTGCTAGATGTTGTCAGCCTCAATTTGTTAAAATACAATAAAATGCATTGTGGTGAAAGTCTTGAGAGCAAAGGCTAAGAAACTATTTCTACATAAAATACATTAATAGAATAGCTACTGACAAAGTTTGGCAAATATAGTGTTTAGAACTAGATTTGTTGTAAACTACAAATCTGAATATTTTAAAGCAGAATGTTCATGAAACCTTATTATCGTACTTTTAAGAGGTCATTAAACATTAATTAAATAAGTAATACTTTTGTTTAATCTAAATTAAATATGTATATACATAATGACAAACCAAGGATTCTGTACAAGGTTATAGGTAATTCATGTACAAAATTATTTTCTATTTCTTGTTTCACTGTTTCCAAAACTCTGATCTCATTCAGTCCTACATCTTTTATTTGTCTTATTCTAGTGCCTGGAGATTGCAGTCAGGATTGCAGAATCTATTATGAAAATATGCTGTACAACTTTAGATACTCAGGGTTTGTGCCTTGAAGAATTTATAGTCTAAAACAAGAAGTAGAACATGGTTGTAACAGTTAGTAAAAGAGAAGGGGAAGAGAGTATAAGTATTAAATGTGTGAAGTTTTTTAGACTGGCTAACTGCACTGTTTGAAGTTTCCAAGTTATGTACTTTTTCTTCAGTAAGATAAATAATAAAGAACATAGAACAAAAACCAATTAACCATTTACCTAGCATTTGATTTATCTTTGGAGGATTTAAATAGGCTGGCTGTCAGACTTTCTCATATCATGATGACCCCTATATTACCAAAGGAAGTTCTCTCCCACAAATATCAGGATCCATGATCCCATTTAGAAAAAGAAAGCAGTTCTAACTCCTAAAGGATGAATGGGGAAGGAAGGAAGGAAGGGTAGGTCGATGGCAATGACAGCTGCTAGCTTGAGAATTCTAGGGGGGGTGTACTTGTTCCAATACAAATTCTGTCCTTTGCTTATACAGTAATTCCTCATTTAACACGTGCCCGCTTAACATGTTTTTGCAATAGCATGATTTTTTTTTATAGGGAACGTTTTTTGAATTACACGACTGTCCCCAGAATAACACGATTTCCCCAGCCGGCTCATTGCCGGCGGCTGCGCGAGGCTTCCCCCGCCTTCCTGCAAAGCAGTGGTGGGTTTGCTGCTTGCCACACTGTTCCCCGCTGACTCCCCCTCGCTGGATGCCTTGCCCCCTCTCCTCTACCCCTGCTTGCAGGCCGGTGGCTGGGTTTCCCCGGCCAGCCCGTTGCCGGCGGCTACGCGGGGCTTCCCCCCGCCTCCCTGCAAAGCGGCGGAGGGTTTGCCGCTTGCCACACCATTCCCCGGCGACCCCCTGTCGCCGGACGCAGTGCGGGTCCCGGCAGACCTGTCACGGGCATACTCCCAACCCAATCCCCTTCCCCTCTCTTCCCCTTCCCTTCCCAAGAGCCAAACACCTCCCCTCCCTGCTGTAACCCTTTCTCCCCCAACCTCATGTCCCAGTCCCAACAGACACCACCGCTTGAAACGCAACCCCCAACTTTTCCATTATTTTCAATTGGAAAATTGACCCCGCATCACACGTTTTCACTTAACACGATCATTTTCTGAAACATATCTATAGTGTTAGATGAGGAATTACTGTATATATTGTCTCTTGCTGGAGTGTTACTGTGAGGGTACCACTATCAAGCCTCAACTGATCCTTCTGTTTCTTATCTACTTAGGGTGATTTGTTCCTGACTTTAATGTACCTTTATACTAATGATTTTTTGAGAGACTAACGTTTTCTCTCTGGACAAAAGTCCTTTATCTGCTGTGTAATCTGCTTATCTTTATTCAAATGTGAACACTGGAACTAATGATGTTTTTGTGGTGTGTGAGATATTATAATAAATAGTGACCGTGACAACACCAACGTTTCTTCCTCCCCCCAATTTATAATTTTTCCTGAATGTTTAGATCACATCTAAATCACAGGTAGAACTTGGCCTTGCCTTGATTATGTCTTTGAAGGAAGATCTTTGTGCTTTAATCCTCATATTAGGGATGTTAGTGTGTAGTTGTTCACATGATAAACCGATAAGCCTGGGTTCATTGGTTAATCCTAACCACTGTAGGCACACCCTTTCCCTCTTGCTGCCTCTGTATTAAGGAGAGGGGAGAGGTGGGAACCGCCTGCCATCCCCCACACCTACTGCTTCCCACATAAATAACAGGGCAGGCGGCAGCTGGTGCTCTGAGCTGGGACAGGGGGAAGCTGGCTTACAAGCTGCTAGAGGCAGCAGCATGGGGGCTGAAGGGGGCAGGCAGGAGCTGGTACACACGGGAAGCTGGCTTTTAAGCCAGTTCTCCGCATGTGCTGGCTCCCACGGAGCCGCATGCCCCCACCCTGCTGCCTCCCACAGAGGCAGCAGTGCAGTGAGGCAGGGTAGGATGGAGTCAGCGTTCAGGGGAAACTGATTTTTAAGCTGGCTTCCTCTGAGCACTGGGTCCCACCTGTCCTCCTTTGTCTCCTGCCCTTGGCTCTGTGCTACTGCCTAGTGGGAGGTGGGTTGAGACAGGGCAAGTCTTACACTAGATCAGGGATGGGTAATAATTTTTTGCTGGGAGCCACTTCGGAAATTTTTGAAGTGGCCCTGGGCCGTACAGGAAGGGGCGGGGCATCGTGTGGAAGGGGTGGGGCCGATATATTTCTGGGTTCCCCACCTCCAGACAATGATTGGTCTGGGGGTGAGGGAGTGCCTTTGCCCCCACCCACCCATGCCCCTGGTATGGAAGGAGACTTCCCTTGCTCCCCTGCCCCTAGGCCAATTAGGGCCTGGGGGTGGGGAGCGTGCAAAGCCTCCTTTGTTCTCCCCCCCCTCCCCTTTTTTTGAACTGGGAACCAACAGGTTGAAGAAGTAAGCTATATTGCCTATTCATGCTGGGGTAGGGAGAAACAGGCTCCTTGGTTAATTCAAAAAGGTAATCTAGCTGTTTGAGGTCATCTGCTTACAGGGAAGATTCTGTCAGTGTGGGGGGAAGGGGCTTCCTTTGATGAATGGGGGTGGGTGGGAGAAGGAGAGAGTTTGTGTAGTGTGCTTCCCTCTGAAGTGAGTGTTTGCTGTTCTTTCTACTAAATGTTAAATTTTATTTAAAAGCTCCTTTTATTATGTTCTGTTGTACTTACTTAGGGTTGTATGCAAACTATGTTGTAATTACAGTTTTCTTACAAATGGAAGAGAGAATTAAAAAAAACCCAGCCGAATGTTCATTTCAAATCATAATATAATACTCATGCAAAAATGTGTACACAGACAGGATACTTTTGAAGCAGCAAGAAAATTTAAAATAGTTTATATTTAAATATACGATTAGTGTCTGAGGTACAGATTTATGATTACAATGTGCTGTTGCAAATGATTTTGTTTTTGAAGACTAAATATATTAGATATAAAATTGTTTTGTTTTTAAAGTTGGCTCAGATTTCTTTTGGGTGAATATTAATACCCATGAGACATTAGCCTCAAATTATAAACTTACTAGTCAAAGCTTGCAAAAATTAACTATAGGACTTTGTTTTAGCTCAAGATAAATTTATTTTTTAAACATAGTTCTATACTGAAGCTATAGCACACAATTTATAGAAAGGATTTTGAAGTTGTAAGCTTTTAGTGCTATTGTCATTCTAATTTGCTATCTGCATTAGGGATGTTAAATATCGGTTTATTGAATAGTCGATTAACCTCATGAATTCTGATCTGTTAGTTGACTGTTCTGTAGTCCTCAGGGGATGAGGCCGGCCCCACTCCTTAGAAACCCCCTGCTACTGTGTGCTGCTGCTGTATCAGAGGCAGCAGTGTGGGGTGCCAGGCGGGAACTGGTTTGCGAGGGGAGCCAGTTTAAAAACCAGCTCCCCTCGTGGACCAGCTGCCTGTCGTCCCATGCTGCTGTCTCTCTGATATAGAGGCAGCAGAGCAGGATGGCAGCAGCCCCTGTCTGGAGGGGGATCTGAGCTCCTGGAGCCTGTGTGAGTCGAGCCGAGCTGCGTGCCCAGCTGGCTTCTAATACACTTTAAATGTAAAGCCGTAGTGGGGGTAGGTCTCGGACCCAGCGCAAACTACATAATTTACTGGCGGGGAGGGGGGAATATGTGTAGTCTATAGCATTAACCTATAAGCTTTTGCTTATCAGTTAATGGACTAAACTATTACATCTGTAATAGGCATAAAGCTTAAATTTAAAAGCACGAGATGGAAGAATTAGGCTCTTTGACCTTTTGGGCATTTTCTTTCTACTAGACTAAATGCTAGAAGGCAGAACAGGCAGTTGGGTTTATGAGTTTTATTCTGGTTTCAAGACTCCAGTTAAGATGGGCTGTCAGTAGTCAACAATGAAAGTTGGAGGCAAGGGGGAGATTTCAAGCACCTCTGTGCTTTCCTCAGCCTCTGCATGTGCTGTTTTGCTTTTGTTCTGTTTCCCTTTCTCAGTAAGTTCCTAGGGATTGCTCAAGAGTGCACCACTTGCTCAAAGAGCTGTAAGAGTAGATTTTGGACACTAGGGCACAAAATAATCCTGGATATACCCTTAAGCGCTAGTGATGACTGTGATAGCAGGACATGCTATGCATTGAGTGGATTCCTTTCCACTGGGATGAGGCACCTGTGGCCACCTACAATGGCTTGGTTGCTGCTTTGCGCTCCTGGTGCTCTGCTAAAGCAGTGTGAATTCAGTTCAAATTACTCGAGTAATTTTTCTTATACTTAGAGAGATTTTTCTTATACTTAGATCTTAAGTTTATGACTTAGTATAATAAAATTTCCTTTGGCAGTTTTGCTGCTGATTAGGTAATTTTGATAATCTGTAAGCAGTTAGAAATATAGTATATCTATTTTGAAATCCAAAAATATTATGTAAAACATTGTTTTTTACAACTGCCCTGCATCTGTCTGACTAATTCTAAGGGAGACTTCATACAAGTAAGATGCACAATCATGTGATTTTTTTTTCAGTATGTATTTAATCAAGAAAAACATCTAAAAATTTCAAGTCTGATAGAGAGGAGTGGAAGTTGAAATACTTTGAGGTGAACATGGTCCTCCCCCTGCTTTCTTTGATTATGATCAGAAATGAAAGCTCTCTTGTAAATCTTCTCACCCTTTGTTTCCAGGTTTTGAAAGTTTTCTTTTAAAGGTATGAAAATAGAATATCTGCAGGGCAAAGAAAAATAATTCTTAAATCACAAAATCAAATTTTAAAAACATTTTCCTACATGGGCCTTGCAGTAAAGAATATTTATTTTGCATGTTGGTCAAATTCAGTGATATTCAGATTTCAGTGCTTGAGTAGTGATCTGCATTACATAGAAGAGCCACAGTAGTCAGAGTTCATTGTTTCATTTACTCTTCTCTCTATATACACATTTATTCTCACAGCAAAATGACTTACCAAGTATTCTACAGCTGGTTAATAACATAGTAAAAGCATCCTGATTTGTTAATGAAATCAAAGAGAGTTTGAATATCACATGCTGCAAAGAGCTGCAGGAAACACATTAAAAGAGACTTTCCTGAGTCTCAGTCTTAAATATCACATATCTAATCTCACTGTCATGTACAAATGTTATTCACTATATACTAGGGGGCTGTGCGTCCTGCTTGCTAGCTTGCCAACCCCCCCTCTCTCTGAGGGTAGGTGTCTGGCCGGAGTGAGGGTGCAGAAGTGGGCTGGGGGTGTGGGGTCTTGGTGGAGGTTGTGTGTGAGGTCTTGACTTGGGGAGCATGAGTGAGTGGGCTGAGGGTGCGGGGTCTCAGCAGATGGGGTGTGCAAGAGAGCTGGGGGTGTGGGGTCTTGGCAGAGGGTCTGTGTGTGGGGACTGGGGGTGCGGGGAGGCCGTGTGGCTCCTGCCTCCCAGGAGCTCTGAGTGAGGGGGCTAGGGATGCAGGGGTGCGGTGAATGAGGGGCTGGGGGTGTGGGGGCTCGGCCTCCCCGGTATTTGCGGGGGTGAGAGCCGCGCTGCATCCCTGGTGCAAGGTGCGGGGGCGAGGTGGGGAGACAGGATCTGTGCTGTCTCCCCATTGTTTCAGATGTTAGTCTGATTTCAGTATTGCTATGGCTGAGTTTTTCAAAGAATACCAATTAGGTGTTCAAATCCTATTAAAATCCCTTCTTTGATAATTCTAGTGACTGTTGTTAAATGTTGCTGTTGAAATAGGTTTGTAGACATGAGTTATTTTATTTTCAACCTGGCAAGCGCTGGGCGCAGGGCGAGATGTCCCATGTCCTGGCTGCCCGCTGCCCCATCCTCCGCTGCGCCCCGAGTGGCTGCGTCCTGAGCCCAGTGTTGAGCTGCCCAGGTGTAACTCACTGCTGCAGCCCCTGAGGCGTCACAAAAGGGTGGCCCAGCAGCATTTGGAGCAGCTGCTGTTTCCTTGCTAGTTAGGTTGCCCATTTGTGGGAGGGGGCAGGGTGTGCGTAGGGAGGGAGGAAGAGAGATAGGGTTTATCTGGTATAGGGGCTGGGAGAGGGGAGAGCCAGGGCTGGCATGGCCTGGGCCAGGGGAGGAAGGGCAAGAGCCAGGGCTGGCACGACCTCTGCTCTGCCCATCCTGGTGGCTGAGGGGAATGCCAGGGTTGCTTTTCCCAGAGAGGGGGGGTTGGCGAGTGTAGCAAGCAGGGGGCACTGCCCCTTAGTATATTATAATTACTGTAATGGATCTCACAGAAGAGAATGAATGGTGTTCTAGATCACCCGAGAGAAACTCAGTATTCTGTTTTTGCCATATCTGCAGACTTAGTTTCTCTGGGCTTTAGCTTTATATATGTGAAATGGGGATAATGCAGAGAGCCCTGTGATGATACAAAATTTTGTATCTGCATCCACAAAAATGAGCCATGGATATCCGGACATTTGCAGAGTTCTAGACACAAAATTAGTATCTCTACCTGTATTGCAAAAATGATGTGTGGATATCAGAATCCACATTTGTGGATGCACATACCTGCGGATATAAAGCAGATATATATCCACAGATTTGTAGAACTCTAATAATGCAAATTACCATTCTGACCAGGATTTTAGAACATTTCAAATGAGGCACCATAAATATTTCTCTAATTAAAGAGTTAAAACATACAAACCTCCAGAACTCTTTGTGATTAATTATTTGAATGATAAATGATGTATATTGTGGTTCACTAATCATGAAGAAAAATATTGACCAGCAGTCTTGCTGACTGTGCATTATCAATTTGCTGTTCTGATGAGGCACTGTGTCCTTTAGAAAAAAATATGGTGTGATCACATAAGACTATCATGACTGTACATAAGGAGGTGTAGGTAATGTTGGACAGTTTGCCTTAAGAAGTTATTAACATCGTGACATTTGAATGGCTTGCTGTAAAACTTTGACATTTAAAATGTATTTTGTAATTTCCTATATTTTTAAAATGGAAAATTGATGCAACATAGAATTTTCATCATATTCAATAATAGTTGCTAGACAGTGTGAGAGCGCTTTGTATGGCTCAGGAAAAGTGTAATTACTGAGGGTGTAATGCATTCCTGAGAATGAGCCCACTGTATTTCACCTAAAAGATTAAAATAAACCTAGAGGAAAATTAAACAATATTAAGTCAGTAGGACCAAATGATATTCACTCAGGAGTTCTGAAGGAGCTCAGATATTAAGTTGCAAACCAACTGGCATGTAACCTGCCCCTTAAATCGGCCTCTGTACCAGAAGGACTGGAGAATACCTAAAGTAATGCTTCCTAAAAAAAAAAAAGGCTTGAGAGGCAATTCTCGTAGATGCTAGAGGTATATAAAATCTTGAACTATATGGAAAAAGTGAATAAGGAAATGTTACTTACCTCTTCACATAACACAAGAAACAGAGGTCACCCAAGAAAAATTAATAGACAGCAGGTTTAAAACAAATGAAATATTGCTTTGCCCCACCCACAGTCAGCCTCTGGAATTCACAGCCTTGTTTGCAGCTCTTGAGTCTCAGAATGATTTGAAAGCCAAATGTGTAACTGGGTTAAAAAAAGATGAGTTTGTGGAGAATTGTATTATTTTTATATATTGCTAGCCAAGATAGGGATGAACTGCATGCTCTAGGTATCACTAAGCCTCTGACTGACAGAAACTGGGATTGGATAACAGGATAGATGGCTTAATTACCCTGTTCTTTTCAATTGCTGTGAAGTGTCTGGCAGCAGCCACTGTCAGAAGACAGGCTACCAGGCTAGAAAGTCTGATGCAATATGGTCTGTCTTACGATTTTATATTAAAAATAATTATAAAAATGATACTTTTCTGTGTGTCAGCATACGCATCAATGCTTGTACTGTTCCTAAGATAGACATTCAAAAAGTTATTCAAACTGCCTATTTTCCAGGATACGTCTTACTTTGACTCCACTTGCTATGTATTTTTCAGGTCTCCAATTACTTTTTCAATGTTCCTTTGCTACACTGAAGACAGAATCAAACCTTTCTCATTTCTAACTGCCTTGTGATAGCTGAACCTGAGAGCAGGTGTTCATAGGTGCCATGGAAATGGCTTAAAGTTATGGTGATTAGCTTTATGTTATACAGGAAGTCATCATAGATGCTCATAATATTGCTTTCTGGCCTTGACATTCAAAATCTAAATACTGAAAAACTTAATTATGTGTAGGATAATTTTTTGTAGCTGCTGGCGGTTTGTTGTCTTCAGAGCTGGGTAGTTGGAAAGCATTGGCAGCTGGCTGGGAGTCCAATTCCAAAGTCAGAGTTGCTGTTAGTGGGGTGCTGCTTTCAGAGCTGGTTGCCTGGCCAACGCTCTCTGCTGCAGCTGCCCAATTGTGAAGGCAGCGCAGAAGTAAGGGTGGCAGTACTGCAGTCCCTCCTAAAATGAACTTGTGACATCCTTGTAACTGCCTTCTGGGTCAGGAACCCTAATTTGAGAAATGCTGGTTTCCCCCATGAAATGTGTATAGTACAGTACAGGGTAAAACCACAAAAGACCAGATTTTTTATAGGGTGAGACCAGATTTCGGTCTGAGACACGTTATTCATAGTTGTGAGTTTGGTAGGGTCCTACTTACAACTTGGTCAAATTCAGACAGAATTTCCTGGAGACCACAAAAGGCACACGCTAGGGATGTAATCGACTAGTCGACTATCCGATAAGCAAATGCGTATCAGATAGTCGACTAGTGACTCAACACTAGTCACTTCCCCTCCCCCCCACACTTGCTACCTCTATCAGAGAGAGGCAGCAAGCAGGGGAGCAGGATCTGGTGCTGGGGGGAGCCGTCTTAAAAGCTGGTTCCCCCCAGCACCATCTCTGTGGGGAGAAGGGGAAGGGAGGGGCACAACGGGGAAATGGTGGTGCTTCCGCCTTTGAAAAGTAGCAAGAGCAGGGCTCTTGCTACATTTTAAAAGCAGAAGCGCTGCCAGGAGTGCGGGGCCAGAGAGAGACTGCTTGAGTCCCCTGCTGGCTGTGCCTCCCGTGGCCGGCAGGGCTCTTATTACATTTCAGATGCAGAGGCACCCTTATCAACTAGTCAATGCAAATTACATCAACTATTCAATTAGTTAATTAATCTAAATTTAACATTCTTAGCACATGCCTGGCTCAAAGGCCATCCCCTGCCTAATTTCAAATCTCTGCTCCAAAGCTAGAGCTTCTCAAAGAAAAGGTTGTCAAAATGTTTTGTAACATGGGCAAAACAATGTGTTTATTTTTTAATCTCTTTTTCAGTAATGGCTGAATCGTTTTAGCGGAAATAAATCAGTATTCTGAGGCAGATATTGTGTATGGTAAACTTCAGCCCAACTGGTTAAAGTTTGGCAGAGCTATAAGCAAATGAAAACTAAATCTTATAATGGGAAATATTAGGCAACCTTAAATATAGGCAGCATTACCATCTCTGCTTATAAATGTGTGAGGCTGTCAAAATCCAGTTCACCAACACATCTAATATTGTGTTAACCACAGCTTTTATAAAAATAAGTTTTTATTTCTGTAGAGCTCCTTCCAGTGTATTGGAGTGCCCAACAAAACGTTTTATTGAATCTTCTAATGGAAATAATTTCTTAAAAACAGATAGTTTCTTTAATGCAGCATGTTTGACAATACTAGGGGCAGAAATGACTATAATCAAATGAAAAGGACAGTTATTCTTTTAAAAAATTCTCTGTGCTTGGACAATGAAAGCAAATAAAGTAATATTTTGTAGTGCTAAACTTCTAGGATTTAATAGTGCTAAACTTTAAAAAAAAATTAGTAATAAAACACTGTCAATATTTTAACGTTGAATGAAGTTATATAGTTTGCACAACCTGTGGAACTCCTTGCCAGAAGATGTGGTGAAGTCTAGAACTTTAACAGGGCTCAATAAAGAGCTAGATAGATTTATGGAGGTTAGGTCCATCAATGGCTATTAGCCAGGATGGGTAGGAATGGTATCCCTGGCCTCTGTTTCTCTGGAGATGGGTGATGGGAGGGAGCACGTGAGGATTACCTGTTGTGATCCCTCCCTCTGGGGCATCTGGTATTGGCCACTATCGGCAGACAGGATACTGGGTTAGATGGACCTTTGGTCTGACTCAGTATGGCCTTAAAATTTTTTCTCTTAAAGCAAGCACTGCATAATGTGCCATATCTTGTGGAGGGTAAAATACCTGATTAGGAATGCTGGCCATCACACACAGAGTCTTTCCTCGAGATGGATGTGAAACCATGAAAAAGAAAGTAATAAAGTATCTTTGGTATCCAGTCTATGTAACTCATCCAAGCAAATGTAAATCAGAAGTCCCCAGGAGACATCTCTCCTCTTTAGAAAAGCAGGAATTCTCTTCATTTGATATAGAACAGGATTCCAAGATAAGGACAAAAGATTGAGCAACAGATGAGGATTCAGTAGATTAAGGATTCCATTATACTTTTTTGTAAGGGTGATGCAAAGATACGTTCACTGTTTAAATATATCGCTAGTGTAATTATTTATCAGAAGTTGTAATGGACAGAAAAGTAGAAAATTCTATGAGCAGGGACTTCAGAGCATCAGGATGTTCAGTGCAAGCCATCCTGTCAGCTATATGTTTTGTTAAGAGTCAGGGGCAGATGCCTACTTATTTCTCCATGCACTGTGGGTAGGGCACCGACTGCTTGCAGCACTTTGCATTTGCCTCAGCACTGCAGCAATAATCCAAGGTTGGTGTGAAGGAGAAGATGCTGGAGAAAGAATTTACTCTGCAGATCTGGCAGGGGAGATACCATGATCACGAAGGTGGTTTTCCCAGAGTGAGGCTCATCCATTGCATGGCAGATGTGCTGACCTGTAATTTTCCCCAAATGCAGGAAACTCAACTGCATAATTTGTGGTGGCTCCTGTGCCTGAAGGCTGAGCCTGGCTCTCTGCTCCATGTATTGCGACCTGGCAGTTGGGATCACAGTGCCATTCAGGTTTTGACGTTTTCAAACTTAGTAGTAAATTTAATTGAATCAAATCCAGAGCTAATGGAAAAATATATTTAGGTACAGGTAGGCAACACCCGAGGTATGTGGAGTAAACAGTATTAGTATGCTTGAACCATCATCTCCCATTGACTATCTATTATAGGCTCTGCCTTTATCTCTATATCCCTGTGCCTGAGGTTCTTTCATTGAGGATATTCCAGTCCCCTCATCTAAAGGTCTGTCCTTTTTACTCTGTTACTTTGAAGTCTAGGCATGAATAACCTGGTAACTGCTAATCTGGCATAAATGATATAGTTGACTTTGAAGCCCACATACCTTCCCCACTATCCATCCCAATTATTTAGTTATAAAGATGATTAAGGTTTCATGAGTGAAGAGTTTTTCATCATCTTTTACTGAAGATACATATGTCAAAGAAATTCCAGGAATTTTTAAAAAGCATATTGATTATAATTAGGGATATGAGCAAGTATCTGAGTACACAGTTCATCGGTCAACCCTCACGTTTACACGCACATCCCCCACTACCCATCTATCAGAGGCAGCTGGGGAGGGAGGCAGAAGCCAGTGTGTTTGCCACCCTTCACTCACTGCTGCCAACCACTGAGGCAGCAGTGCATGGAGAGGCGAGGTTGGGAGCTGGTGCTTGCGAGGAGCTGGCTTAAAAGCCAGCTCCCCGCAAGCACCAGTTCCTGTGGAGCTGTCTGCCTCCCGTGCAGCTGAGGGGAGAAGAGGGGAAATGGGAGCCAGTGCCAGTAGGGAGTTGGCTTAAAAGCTGCTTCCCGAGAGCACCAACTCCTGCGTCTGCATGCCCTTTGCCCCCCTGACATGTAAATATGTAACCACTGAAAAATTCAGTGGTTACACCATTACACAAACACATTTTAATAGCCCTAATTATAATGACAACTAGATAGTGTAGGGTCTGTTTTTATAATGAAGAGTAAAGAAGAAAGAGATGGGGTCTGTCAGAGAGATGCCATGCTTGTGGGGTTGCTGCCCTCTGCATGGAGTGAGGAAGGCCAGAAGGGGCTGGTAACTCCAGGGTATTTCCATGTAGTATTTCACTGTAATTTTGCATTAGTTGGACATTTAGAACAGTTAAGAAATTTGTATTCTATGGTCCAGTAGAGACATAATAAGCATAATCCAGTCTCCTTCCCCAGAATGTACTCCTCCTGTGCTGTTCAATCGTGTACATGTGCTGTACAAGAGACTGGTTATGCAAAAGTGTTGTACAGCACAAGTATACCATTCAGTGTAGGAAGCTTTAATTATCATTGTAATAGAGACCCGGAAAAGCAGCAGCAGCCACTACCTTCCCCACATGAACTAGTACACTCATCTGCTCCCAGGACCTTCAGCTCTTGAGGGAGACCCCCTTTCCTGAGTCCTTGCCGTTCCTTCTTTTACTACTCCTCTGTTATCTGGAGGCTTCATTAGGAGAATGGATTTTATGATCTTCCTCTCTATGACCCATATTAGCCCTCCTTGACCTTTCTCTTGGGGTAGCCAGGATAAATTTGACATTGGATCCCAGACTGTGCAAGAGCGCAAATACTTAAGGGACCTGGCCCAGTGGTGGTGGTACAGGATCCCCTTCTCTCCTCCTCCCCTGCCACCACTCAGTAGATCTGAGCCAGGTTAAACTTGCTGGCTCCAGGCTTAATGTTGGTCCATGACACTGAGAGGAGCTGCCATGAGTTTGGCAGATGAATTGGGATGTTGATGCCAGCTGTGTTCTCAGCTATGTTAGTTGTGCACATTTGGGCCTGATTTCTGCAGGTGCTATTGCAACTTGGGACCCTGCAACAATTTACTAGTGAGCACCCATGAACTAGTGCGATGTCCTGAGAAGACCATTGACACCACAAATAATGAGTTCCATGGCTTCACATTTCATGGAGGGTGCTTTTGTGATGTGATATGCGCCTTTCTGTTCAAGGTGTGCCTGTCAGTTCTGTGGCTCTCACTGGTGTCTGTACTCTGGAATTGAGACATTTACTTTGATCAGCTCTTTTGTTTCTCCAAGTTCACAGGAATACAACTGTAATGGCGAAGATAGAAGTGTACAAGGCCAACAAATCCAAATGCTGTTTAGCAATTCCTTACAGGGCAGGCAAAAGCGAGTTCACACCCTCAGTCCAGGTTGTAGATATCATTTTGTTCTAGCTATAATAGTTCTGTACACAGAGAGGTGCAACTATGTAAGTGCAATGAATACTGGAACTGAAGCCATTGGATAAAACAGTTATCAGGTGCTATGCAGCTTCTCTTTCCAAAATTTCACCTAGTAAGCCAAACTGGATTATGAGGTCACAACTTCCACTTCCTTCTCCAGTGTCAAGCACATTATGTTCCATTTTCTTTATTGCATACAAGAAAAGAGATAGAGATTGTGCAGTTTTAGATCTCAAATGTTTCCACAAAAATGACAGACTTTAGGATGGAGACAGCCTTAGTTCTTGTAGTGTACTCTGGAGATTTTGTAATTTCAGTAGATTAGGTTGAGTTTTATGTACTCCATCAGCGCCATTGACAACTAAATCTTGCCTGTTTGAAGCATCGCTGTCATCTTCTTATCCTGCTCCATGGGTATTGGTGGTAGTGTAGGACACTTACGTGACCAATAGGGAAAATGCCTGTATTGTTTTTTATAAATATTCTGTATGACCCTGTTTCTCTGTTCAGTTGTGTATTGCTGACTGAATACATAAAGTCAGAGGAGCCTGTAAAGGGTTTGTTAACAAAGAGAACAAGGAGAACAATGACCCAATTAAAGTCCATCCAGATTAGGAGGCTTTACTTTTTGCAAGCCTAAGACTGGCATCAAAGAAGATCTAAAAGCACCTAGAACAGACGGGTTTTGGGGTGATCCAGAAGAGGCTTTGGGTATGCCAGTGAAATAAATGGCAAGCTTGGAAGACTCAACCAAACACAAAGCAGTAAGACTGCAAGCAATTGAGACTCTTTCTCCTAAATCAGAAATAAGGAATAAGATAGACTCACCAGAGCTATAAATAGAGAGGCTTAAGATCAAGTAAGGAAATGTGTGGCTTTTAACAGTGTTAGTTTGTGGAGGATGGGATGGGTAGCTGTTTTTTTGAGATGAGTGGTATAGTCCCTGCTACAGTTGAGATGCAGAATCTCTTTTTGAAGAGATAAGCATTTGAATTGCTTCTTTCAAGCTCACAGCATGGGCTAAAATTTTCCACCTGCTCCCCAAAGAATTAGATCTAGAGAAATGAAATTAAGTTGCAGTGCTTGATCTGAAGATAGAAAGTTTGAGAGAGAAATAATGGCTCATACTCCCTGAAGAAACACAGGCATGGTTCGGTGTTTTGTGAAGAGAGCTGCTAACAGCAATCACAGAAGATAAGGAATACCTGTCTGTGAAGAAAACATTTTCTGACATGGACAAGGTTACGAGTAAGATATTCCATATGTATTCTCTGCCCCAACATCGTCCATTGTGTTTATCCTTTTTTCCAGACAGGCTCCAGTATTCCCTCATCTTTAGTTTTGGCCTCCAGGATCTCTAGAAGATAAAGGAGATTAACAAGCAAGATCCAAGAAGGTGCAAATTCAGGTACATAACATCAATTGCCCTACACTTTCGGTATGCAGGTGCCAAAGACACTTACAATGCATGAAACCCTGGAGAAGCTGAAAGAAGTATAATCATGACAGCCCTACTTTTGGATAGCTGATCGGTTCCTGATTGAATTTTGTCGTACCTTTCAACTGTCAGCAGCGCTCTTGTTTCTGAGATACAGTTTCTACTTCCAGGTGAGTTACATGATGATGGGCATAGTAAATCATTAAAATAAGGCTTTTGAGAGAGGCTTCTAGTAATATGCTTATTTTCAGACTATTGAAATCTGTTTCTTAGTCACAATGACATCTGCTAGATAATTTTCAGAACTTATAGCCTTACTCCGGAAAGAGCCTCATTGTGTGTTTCGTGATGATAAGATGGTCTTTAAAACAGCATCAGAGTTTATTCCCAAAGTAGATGCTTCTGTTGACGAGTCTCAAGATTGAATTTTTCTTATTGAGCGTAAGCCCAAGCCACCTGCAAAAATAATTACTTGAAACGTGACAAATCAAGAGGATGACTACTTCGTTTGCTTTCAGTTGAAAAGCAAATGGAGAAAATAATGGAAATTTTGTGTCTGAGTAGATGAGATGTATCTTAGAGGATTGTAAATGGTTAGATAAAATGGTGTCTTGAGTGTAATGAGGTTTTTTTCACAACATGACTAGATCCTGAACAGAGAAAGAACATGGCTATATCATGTTTCAGTTGAAAGAAATTAGCAAAGGATCTCTTATGTTACCACTCTCCTCACTTGCTACATATAAACCAAGCCTTCATACCTCTTGAGGTGCCTTGTTGGTGTGAGCTTGTTTCCCATTAGTGAAGATACTAAAGAGAAGAATGAAAAAATTAATTATCCTGTATTTTTCCATCAGAACTACCACTAATATTTTTCTTTAAATTCAGAAGCTTTGTTATGCTTAATACCCCTTGAAATGAGCTTAATAACCCTTGAAATGAAATTGTGTTAAGATTATTGATTTTTCTCATACCTCATGGTTGGGTGATATTTAAAGAGTTTAATGAGTATTAACTCACCTAATTGTGAACTCATTCCTTCCTAGGACCTTAACCTAGTTTGACAAGATTCATGGGTCACCCCCTTTGAACTGTTGGTCTCTCTTGGATTTCATTGTCTGCTAAGACAGTTTTCTAGGTCGCAGTAACGTGGGAGAAAATAGGAGAGCTAAAAGCTTTTATGGTGGCCATGACAAATTCAGGCTGGAAATTAGAAGATTATTTCTAACCATATGTGGGAAGTTGTTCTCCCAATATGAGTTGTGGGAGCAAACAACTTAATTAGTTTTAAGAACAGGTAGACTCACTATTGAGTGTAGTTGGATGGGGTTGTTTGTGATGGGGCAGTGCTCAATAGTGCGGGGGCTCACTTTCTGTTTAAGTCAGGGCTACTCTACATGCGACCTGCAGCCCATTTGTTTGCGGCCCGCAGTGCAGTTTGGGTTTACATGAGGCTCAACACATGGCCTGCAGGTGGGATCCTTTGAACATGGCCTCCACTGGGAACATACTCCACAATGGTGAGGCATCTCCCAGACAGGGTGAGCACTGAAAGTCGCAAGAGTACGGTCTGGCTGGAACAGATGGTACAGGGTGTCGGCATTTCTAGCCCCCAGGGAGGAGGAGCCGGGAGTGCTAGGGCATTGTGTAAAATAAGCTACTAACATGTATTTGCATATATATATCACAGAATGAAATGCCACCAAAAAAAAAATTAGCCTTTCTGCTTCCAGTAATTGCAGATATGTAGCTATTGTAACTATTCTGTGCCATATATATTGAAGCAAAACTATTGTCTTCCCTTGGAGTTCTGTATAGAAACGGATGGCAGAATATGGTTTCTGGTCATTAGAAAAATCTTTGCTCCTTATGTCATGTCTTCAGCTGATGATCTGAAAATGCAAAGGATCTGGTTGAAGTTTAAATTATTGTAAAGTATTAAAGAGTGCAGCAAAATAAATGAAAACAATAAACGTGTGTGTGTTTTTTACACAGAATTCTTTGGAAATAAAAAAAAAATCCATAACGGGGGGAGTGCTGGAAAAAAGGATAAGTCAGAAGATTTGGACATTGGATCAGAGGATAAAGGATATCTCTGTAGAACAACACTTAAAAAAGTATGTGAACTGTTTTCTTCTGTTAGTAAGCCTGAACTAAAAGTCAGCAGGTCATTTTACCACTAACCATTGTAACATTTGTCATTTAATAATTTTCCTTATTGTTGAAATCTATGGTACAATGTACTAACTTTCTTAAAATACAGGTTTTTTGTCCATCTATCAAACAGAAGTAATTTCTTGTTTTGTTTTTGTTTTTAGAATGTTATATTGCAGTGGCTGCTGGAGGGCCCCAAAGAGGATCGTGGTTCTTTTGTGATAGGCACTGCATAAATATATAATGTGACATGGCCCTGCACGGAAGAGCTTACTCTTTTCAGATGACAAGTGAGATAGGAGGCCTAAAGAAAAAGGAGCACAGTCAAAGATAGACAAATGTTTGTTATTTACAATTGGATGTTTTTCTATTTAATATAGATAACATTTTGAATGTGTGGTTATAGTGGAAAAGCAGAGTCAAATGAATGTATCTTACATTCTAGTATATTCTAAATGGTTGTTGTGGGCGTAAGGTTTGTAATGGACCATGTAGTGAAAAAAGCCTGTCTCCCTTCATATTTTTGTTAGTCAGTTTCGTTGTTTTAGTGGAGCACAGCTGTTTACAGAGCATCCATTCTGGAAGGTGAGATTTTTGCCTCAAGTAAATTGCATAGCTCATGTGGAGGGTTTTGGGCATCAGTGCCAAAGCCTTGAACTTGACGTTGGATGTGCTATCATTTGTACATATTGTTGCTGTAAAGAGTGAGATGTTCACTGAGCTGTCCATGACAACAGCTACAGCCATAAAGGGAACAAGCTATTTTAGTATCCATAAGGAATGGATTGGAGACTTATACAGAAGCTGTTAAAATCCTATTATATAAACCAGTGGTATGGCCTCGAATATTTTGTGCAGTGTTGATCATCCTTTTTCAAAAATAATATTTCAGACCTGGAGGGGGTTTAGAAAACACTAACTTCTATAAAGATTCCATTTGCACCTATTGTAGTAAATTTTCTCCTCAAACCCTCAAAAGTTCTTGTGTGCTGACGGAGTTGCACATGTTTGACTCGCGTAGCCTGCTTCGGCTCAGGGCTGCAGAGCAGAACTTGCCTTGCAATTTCACCTTCTTTCTTTTGTGGACTGCCATGGTGCTGGGCATATCAAGGGAGAGTAGGGGAGACTGTCCAGTGGTGTAGTGAGGGGGGGTGGAAGGGGCATTTGCCCCTGGGCACCATGCTAGGGTGAGCACAGGGAGAATGGTGCGGGTTGGTCTGATGTGGCCGTGGCCACGGCTGCTGCGGCGGGGCTGGGCGGTCCTAGATCTGCCTGCACCGTTCTCCCTGTGCTCACCCTAGCGTGGTGTGGGGGGGCTGGGGAACTGCCCCCCCCCAGATCCCCTTGCTACGCCACTGAGACTGTCTTTCTTTATGCTCATTGGGACCTCATTCCCCTAGCCTGAAGAGCATGGAAGAGAAAATAGCAGCTTGATTAAAATGCAGACAGGTGAACAACCAGGGAACAGATGCAAGGCAGGGTGGGGTGATAGAGGCAGGAATTGAGTAGGGAAAGAAGAGGAGTTGTGGGATAGGGACAGGAGTAGAGGGAGGGGAGGATAGGACCATGAGGTGGAAGAAGGGCAGGATCCAGGGAAATGGGAAGGATAGGGGCCAGGAGTGAGGGGTCTGAATAGGAGTGATTATGTGGGTGCATGGGAAGTGACAAGGCCAGGAACTGGCAGAGTTTGTAATGCGGGGTGGGGGGCAAGGAGGGTTTAAGGTAGCAGGAGGAGTGGTAAGTAAAAGAGCAGGTGAGAAGGAGAGGGTCAGGAGAGGGAACCAGGGAGGGAAGGTGGAAGCAAGTGAGATACAGGAGACAGAGCTGAGGTTAGCAGCAGTAGAGAGAGATGGACAGGAGCTTTGAAGAAGTGGCAAATTTGAGCAGAAAGGAAGAGGCTGGTCTGATAATAAAGAAAGGTCTGTATACTCTGGAGAACACTCCCCCAGAGCCTAGAATTGAATTGCTGAGTCTCAACATGGCTTTGCTGTTTAGTAAATAGCTATAAACCTAATAGCCAAGTGTATGTCACATCCCCCTCTCTAGTGGCAGGTCTGCATAGAGGAGAAGAATCTTCTACAGTTACCAGTTACCCTGCTCAAGTGCAGAGGGCTGTGCTATGGTTCTAAAGAGTCCTTGGCTGCTGCTGACTTAAGTTGGGTTCAGTGTGGTTCCTCATGATGAAATTCTTGCTCTTTCAGTTTGCTTAGGAAAAAGTATTATGCTTAAGTTGTAAAGTCAAGCACTCAAAAGTTACGAAATGCCAGAATTAAGGTTAACCAATTAAGTGGGATCCCTCTCCAATCTTTCTGCACTTGGGGCTGCTGGCCCCACTCCCATGCCTTTCCCCGTCCTCCTAAGCTTGGGGCCACCACACTGATTCCTGAGTGTTAACACCTGACAATTGACTAACTACTAGGAATTTTATGGATTATGATGTGCAGTATACTGTGAAGAAAGGAGGGTGTCTGGTTACTAGGTGTCAAGCAGGATAATCTGGGATTATTGTCTGGTAATATATTTGTTTCCATTGATCTCTTTCAACTATTTAATCAAATGAGTCTATTTAGTTTCGGAATTCAGTATATCTTATATAATTATATGGACCGTCTTGCTGTATTATTTAAGAACTCCACCATTTTTAATATGCTCATCTTCACAAACATCTCTGTGAGGTAAGAAAGTACTGCTATGCAGTAGTACTTTATGCAAATGGAGAAGTAAAGTGCAGACAGAGTGAGCAATTTGCTCAAGTTGACACGGGAAGTCTGTGGTGGCGTTAGCAAATTTGGATCTCCCAAGCCCTGGGTTAGTGCTTCAACCCCAGGACTGCCCTTTTCCGCTACTAGCTGTTTTCTAAGTGGTTAATGTGCAAAGTGGAGCTGCGTTTTTTGCTGTTGAAAATTGTGGCTGATTATATTTGTTCAGAGATTAGTGGTTAAATTAAAATAGTAGCATCTTGCTTTACATTTCAATATGTGTCATAAGTTTGTGATCATTGTATTGAAAGAGAAACCTATAAAATGTAATTCTCCTGTATTTTCTTTTTACAGATGTGGTGACTAGAAGAACCTCTCTTTTTGTCCATAGCATATATAGTGCCTTATAAAGATGGGGTTTGGAAGCGACCTAAAATATTCTCATGATGCTTTGTTAAAATTGCAAGATTGGGAGTTACGATTACTGGAAACTGTGAAGAAATTTATGGCCATGAGAGTAAAAAGTGACAAAGAATATGCATCCACTTTACAAAATCTTTGTAATCAAGTTGATAAAGAGAGTACTTCCCAACTGGATTATATTAGCAATGTATCCAAGGTAAGAAAAGATTATTTAAAAATTAAAATTGGCATGTTATTGTTTTAATTATGTTAACTCCTTTTTCTGCATTGTAAAGTCATCTCAAAGATGAACTTCAAAAGTGTTTCATTGTCCTTTGTTGTTTGTCCTTTTGGGGGTGAATCCCTTATGCTACCCTGAGTCTTGTGTTCCATCTTCTTCATTCTCCTACCTTTTCCATTTTCCTCCTTTGTTAGGCCAGATGTAATTCTGCTTCAACAGTGGCCACTGGATTCGGTTCATGCAGCTTCTTGAGAGTTAGTTTTAGTAAAGAGGTTGAAGTGTCTGCTACAGTCTCTGGGCAGAATGTGTCATGCAAATTCTCTGCTTGAACTGAAAAAAAAGGACCAAGCTAGAATCTTTAATTTTGATCTCTGGTATTGTAGACTCTGGGGTAACCCATATAATTTTATGTTTAGAGGGGTTAGTATTAGAGTATATTGTAGTAAGATTTTTTTAAAGAGTTAAATAGAAACTATTGTTCATGTAATTTAAAGGCTGTGACAAAAATAGAGAAAAAGCCAGGAAATTCAGAGCTAAGGCTGACATTCTGACTATTATTCACACCACAGTGTGTAGTTGTAAAAACAAAGCATTGATTAAGGCCAGAGTTTCTCGAGACTTTTTCTCATAATTGTAATATTGTTAAACATAGTATTTTTGTATAGTTTTTTTTTAAAAAAGCTTTCTTTAACAAAAAATAGAAACAGTGTGGCAGTGGCTTCCCCATTTCACCTGTTAATAAGCCTTAGGTCAGTGGTAGTGAATTGTTACTAACCAGTTGGTCCACTTAGCCATATCCACATCTTCATTCCAAAATAAGGGGCATGTATATTTGTAATATAAAACAAGAAAATGACAATGGTATCTGGCAACACCTAGATTTCTCTTATTGCAGCTTTATGTATGTATATTTGAGCGATAGATTCTAAATCTAGTTAACTAATTAAAAAGCCATCATGATTAGCTAAGTTAAACTTTTTTTCATAGCAACATCCAGCACAGTAAACAACTTGGGAATTTACTTGTCAAATCATACTTGTACTACTGTAAGGCATAGAGAGAGTCTTGAAGAATGATGCATTGCAAAGTGAATTGTTACTAACCAGTTGGTCCATTTAGCCATATCCACATCTTCATCCACATCATTTTCTCCCAATAAGCAATTTTCCTTATGATGTTTTACTCTTGTAGCTAAGTCCTGCATCATCTTCTTGTACTGCTTACACTTGACATATTTTCTTTCTTTACTCAAAGAATGAATTTCTTCAAAATATTCCCAGATAAGGTCTCTCATGTCCAAAATAGGGATGTAAGCGACTCATTGACTACTTGATAGGCAAAAGCTTATTGAATAGTTGATACACTGGTCGTTAAGTCACTCGCCCCCCTTGCTGCCTCTATCAGAAAAAGGCAGCAGTGGGGGTTAGAAGATGGGGTGCTGGGGGGAGCCGGCTTAAAAGCCGGCTCGCTCAGCTCTGTGGTACGGATGGGGCACAGGGGTGGCATTCCACCTTTGAAATGTACAAGAGTCCCCACTATGCGCTTCTGCTTCGAAATGTACAAGAGCCCTAGCAGGGGCTCTTACACATTTCAAAGGCGGAACGCAGCACAGCACTTCTGCCTTTGAAATGTAGCAACAGACTGGTGGACTCTTACCAACTAATAGAAGTGCCCTTATCAACTAATTGAGTAGTTGATGGAAATTCACTCCATTGTTCCTTTCTATGCTGCTTCTGTCCTTTCCTATATATTGTCTCTCTGTCTTAAGACAATGTCTTAACTAACTCCTCTGCAGTGCTTGGCCAAGGTCCATCACCACAAAAGCACAGAACAAAAATAATACTGTCCAGGTTGTCTTCCTTTCTACATGTTACTTTTTAGTCTGCTGAGAAACAAAAATTCAAAGCCTTGATTTTTGAAGAAGTAACAGCTAGTAGTTAGCCTGGACAGATTAGAGCAATTAATTCATTTTTATGAGACTGTAAGTGTATGTGTGACATGTTTGTGACGAGAATTAATTGTAATTGTTATTTTTA
This sequence comes from Rafetus swinhoei, assembly GCA_019425775.1. Taxonomy (NCBI): domain Eukaryota; kingdom Metazoa; phylum Chordata; order Testudines; family Trionychidae; genus Rafetus; species Rafetus swinhoei. The sequence goes on from CM033427.1 coordinate 68,233,132, forward strand.
AAAGAGAAATTTAGTATTTTATTGAATTAAAAAATAAAACCGGTTTTAATAAAAACATCTTGATTTTTTTTGTTTTTAAAAAATCAGTTTTTATCAACTCTGGTTATAGATCTGTCAGTTTAGCATTAATCCAGGGCAAAGTAATGCAATGGCTCATACAAGACTTGATTGATAAAGCAGTCAAAACAATTTTGTGGAAATCACACTTATCAAAGTAGCTTTATAGCTTATTTTGTTGACATTGCAAGGTTGGGTGATAAAAGAATAACATTGATGTAGTAGGCTTCTCTAAGAATTGATTTGGTATCACATGGGACATTTTGATTAAGAAATTACAACAATGCAAATTTAACATGGCACCCATAAAATGGTTTAAAACTGGCTATTTAATGTAACTGTTAATGGGATTAATCATTGAGTAGGTATGTTTCTAGTGAGATTCCACAGAGATTGGTTGTTGACCGCACCCTATCTAACATTTTTATCAATGACCTGGAAGAAAATATAAAACTTATTGATGGTAAATAATGAAAAGGACAAGTGACTAATTCATAGTGATCTGAATTGCTTCATAAACTTGGTGCAAGCAATAATATGTAATTTAATTTGACCAAATGTAAAAGTCATACATCTAGGAACAAAGAATGTAGGCCATACTTAGAAGATGGGGATTTTGTCTTGGGACGCAGTGACTCAGAAAAAGATGAGGAGGTGTGAAGGTGGATAATCAGCTGAACATGAGCAACCTGAGTGACAGTGAGGTCAAAAGGCTGATGTAATCTTGGGATGTATAAACGGGAAAATCTTCAGTAGGAGTAGAGAGGTTATATTACTTGTCAAGTAAACACTGGTTTGACTGCTCTTGGAATGCTGTGTCCAGTACTAATGCCCACAGTTAAAAGACGATGATTAAATTGGAGGGAATTCAGAGGAGACGCAGGAGAATGTTTAAATATTTGGGAAACGTGTAGATGTCAAATGATTGCTCATGTTAGTTAGGTGTGTGCACACCCATGTTCATGGCTGCTGGAGATGTTTCTGTTAGTGGTATCCATAGGACTGGCCTTGATATCTCCTGGAGTCTTGTGCTCATGTGCCAGTATAGGCTGCTGTTGGACCAGCATCCGTTCAGTTCCTTCTTACTGCCTGTGACTGTCGCTTTCTCTCCCTTGCAATTTGCAAGTGCTCCCACTGATTTTCTTTTCATAGTTGTTGTATATAGTTGGCATTAGTTAATTAGTGATTCCTTCAGGGACTTTAGGGATGGGACATGCCCCAGTACCTGAGTTTCAAATCATATGCTGTCCATGCTAGTTGTATAAAATGTTTGTTAAGGAGAAGTGCAAAATCTGTAAGGGCTTCAAACCACACACACGAGACATTCATCTTCAGGCCCTACTGATGGAGGCAGCACTCAGACCAGCCTCTTTACTCTCCCACACTGATTCTTTGCCAAGTATCTCGACCTCAATATAGAATGCCCCACCAGCATCATTGTTGAACTTGGCATCATTCACCATTGCTGGTGCTCCGGAAGTGGCACAGGAACCAGCCCACTGAATGTGGGTGCTTCCCCGTCTTAAGAAAGGTGAAAAAGGGGTGGCAGGCAAAAGATACATGTCAGGCCATCTGCCTCTGTCAGGACTTCAAGGAATAGCCTTTCCATCTAGGACTCCAAGCCCAACATGGGAACTACCCCTGACTACCTATGACTTCAGGGACCATCAGGGATCCTCTGTACATCATAGTGCCCTTGATACTAGAGGGATTTGAAGTGGTCCGATATCGGATCATTTTGCTGGTGCTGCCCACACCTTAGGACCTCTGGCCAATGGCAGAGTCAGTGAAGGCAACCCATTCCAAAGGGAAGCCTTTGTTGGGCATGTCTCAGCAGTTCCTTGGCTGATGCCATTTGCTGGAGTCCTGGCCCCAGGACCCCAGTTTCTGTATCCACAACACAGATCATCCACTTGATGTCATCAGTCTGTCTCCCTGGCATTGGCTGTAATTCTCTCGGCACTGGTTGCCGACACCATGGTGCCACTCATCAATTCGTCATTGTCGGTTTCTGATGCCCTGATGTCCGTCTCCACGTCACTACTTGCCATCTTGGCACCAATTTTCGCTTAGGCAGCACCGATCTCTCAGTCTCCAAACCTGGTTACCATCAATGTTTTCATTAATCTTTTCTGTCCATGTGTAGATTTTTTTTTCCATCCATGTGCAGAATAAACTTCTGTGTGCAGTAGGGATGTAAAATCCTGGTTGTTCATCTAACTGGTTAAAAGTTAGGTTTACTTAGCATTTAACTGGTTAACTGACTAAAGCAGGATCCCAGGCTGGAGACTGCTTCAGCCTGACTAGAGCAGTCCCCAGCCCATGGGGCCCTCGCCTCCAGCCCTGTGCTGTGGCTAGGGCTGCTGTCAGGTCCCAGCTGCCAGCCCCCAACCTCCCTGGAGCAGCTCCTGTCTGCGGCAAGTGAAGACTTTCCACAGACAGAGGCTACTCCATGGGAGCAACCCGTGCTGTGGGACACCTGGGCCTGCTCTGGACAAGAGCAGCCCCTGTCTGCAGTGGGCCTCTTGCAGGGCATGAACCAACCACTAGCCCGTGGCAGGTAGGGAGCTGCTGCAGCCCCCTTTGGTTAATGGTTAACTGGAACTGGTAAGCATTACCCATTTAGGGTAATTCTTACTGGTTAACCTGATAACCGGTTAACTTCCACATTCCTAGTTTGCACCACGGCATGTGCAAATGTGCACCACCAGTAGAAATAAAAAACCTAGCTGTGAGCACTTTGCTAATCAGCTCGGTGGCATTTGAATCTTTCCTGAGTGGCTGCACAAGTGCACAGCTTACAGGGAACGATGGTTGTCGTCATCTTTAATTTTTCAGATGAGCCCTTTTGCTAGGTGCACCCACTTTCTCCTGCAAGATGACTTTCACAGTCACCAGGACCTTCTGAAGGAGTAACCTTAAACTTGTAACTAGAAGCAGAGGAGATAACTGAGCTGACAGATAGATAGCCTCTTTGATATCTTGGTGGCTTTGGCACCTTCAGAAGTGGTGCTGCCGGTATATGAAGACATACTGAAAGTGGTTAGGTCCTTTACCAGACAGTGTCCTCTTGGCCCCCAGCATCAAAAAAGGCAAAAAAAAAAAAAATTATGTCCCAGCCAGAAGCTATGAGTATTTATACTCCTACCCACTTCCTGGTTCACTGATGGTGTCTGCTGCTAAAGCATAGGAAAGGCAAGGCCAGGCCTGCATCAGGCTTAAAAATAAGACCTCAAAGAGGCTAGACTTGTTTTAGCAGAAAAATTCATGCCATCATCAGTCTCCAACTCAGAATCTCCATCCAGCAGGTGCTGCAGTGGTGATATAATTATAATATATGGGATTCCATGGCTAAATTTAAGGACTGCCTGCTACAGGAGTTCAGACAAGATTTTGCATCTATTTTGGAGGAGGTCTCTGAATTGTATTGAATATGGCTGATTGAGAGGTCTTTGTCTTCTGCTGTGTTTGTGCAAACGGAGCTCACGCTGCAATTCTCAGGGCTGTCGAAGGAGCTGCAGCAGTCCATTCAGGACCTGAAATATTCCTATGTCATTATAATATATGGGTTTGGTCTGGGCACTGCTGAGAAGGTCAGATCAGGGTGAATTGCTTAAAACCAGGGCTACTTACAGCCGAAGACTGGGGTTCTCCTCTGTAAGACACCAAATCAATACACAGAGCACTTCAGCTGCCACTCTGGCCAGCAAGAAGCCTCACCAGCAAAACCCTTTAGACATCCTGTGCTACTGCTGATATTTCCCAGTCCTGAAGACCTCTGCGCATTCTAGACTTGTATTACCTCAAAAGATATTTCAAGAAGCTGAAGTGCTTCATGATCTCCAGGGCTGCCATCATCCCCTTGCTGTTTGCAGGAGACTGGTACACTGCCATCTAATTGAAGGATGGCTATTTTTGTATTTCTATTTTGCATGGTTACAGGAGATTATTCTGTTTTGTGACAGGGCAGTACCACTGCCAATTCATGACACTGCTCTTTGGGCTATTGTTTATGCCAAGGGCCTTCATGGCAGTGACGTCTGCTTATCTGAGATGTCCAAGTGTACCGACGTCTCTATACCTTGATGACTGGATTTTCAAAGTCAGATCTATCTTCTGGAGTCCCAGATCTGAGCTGTGTCTGATACCATGCTTGTCAGAGCCCACCTGCTCACAACTGCCCAGCTATGCTTCAAGCTGCTTAACTGCATGGTTGTGTGTATTTACATGGTCCAGCACACGTCTATGGCTCAGACCTCTATATGCATGACTGGCATTGGTCTACATTCATGGCAGACATGTTTTGGACTTAATGGTCACAGTTACAGTGTCCTGTCATCTCTGATGTAGTGGACAAACTCACAATCAGTTTTTGAAGGGGTCTTCAGAGCTCCACTCTCATTGGTGACATTGGTCTTTGATGCGTTGGATTTGGTTTGGGGAGTCCTCTTTGGCACTAGGTCCTCTGTTTGCTGGAGGATTGCTCCTTCCATAAAAATGCTTGACATGAGTGTTGCTGATCTTGCCAGATAATACACCTGCAATATTTTATATCAACAAGCAAGCCAGAACCCATTCATCTGCCCTGTGTCAAGAGGCTGTGGGATTCCTGTGTGCAGCATGCCATTTATCTGGTGGCATTGCATCTCCTGGGTTCCTGAAATGTGCTGGATCTCTTCAGCAGGTCCTTCTCTTCCTGCCATGTGTTGTCAGTCCAGTTAGAGGTATTTCAATATGAAGGGAACTGCCCAGGTAGACTTATTTATGTCCAGACAGAACAGAAAATGTCAGCATATTTGTTTGCATTGTGGGCTTGCCAGGGGCTCCCTGTCCAACACTTTCCTGCTTCCTTGGATGGGAACACTGCTGTATACATTCCATCTGGTACTTCTAATTCATAAGACCAAGAGGGACAAAACAGAAGTCATCTAGGTATTTTTGGGTGTGGCTCAATGACACTGTTTCAGCATACTTTTGGACCTTTATTTGGCATCTCTACTAGATATCCTCACTTGAATGGGATTTGTTCTTGAAGAATCAGAGCTGGTTGCTCCACTCAAACCTAGCATCACTGCATCTGATGGCGTGATTTTTTCATGGCTGAGCACAGAGGAGCAGGACTACTAGGAGCAAGTTGAACATGTCCTGTTGGGTAGCAGTATGCCCTCCACCAGGGCAACTCACCTGATCAACTGAAAGTGTTCCACCTCTTGGGCCACAGGCAGGAATCTCTCTCTCTCTCTGTCCTCACTTCATTCCATATTGGACTTTCTGCGCCATATCAAACTACTTGCTCCATTTCTAGCACCAGGGCCTAGTCCTTAGTCAGTCAGGGTTCACCTGCCAGCCATCTCGCCCTCCAGTTTAGTGTAGATCAAGCTTGTCTCAAGAATGGGGTCCTGCCAAATTCATGGTCCATTTTGGTCAATTTCATAGTCATAAGATTTTAAATATGATAAATTTCATTATTTCAGATATTTAAATCTGAAATTTCACAGTGTTGTAATTGTAGGGGCACTTACCCAAAAATAGTTGTGTGGGGGTTGTGAGGTTATTGTAGGGAGGTTGTGGTACTCCTACACTTATAGCTGCGCAGCTGCTGGCAGCAGCATTGTCTTCAGAGCAGGGCAGCTGGTTGTTGACCAGGAACTCAGCTCTGAAGGCAGAGCTACTGCCAGCAGTTGCACAGAAGGAAGGATGGCCTGGTATGGTATTGCCAGCCTTGTGTGCTGCTGACTGCAGATGTGGGCATTTAGTCAGCAGCCACCGCTCTCTGGCCACCCCGCTCTGAAAGTAGCAGTACGGAAGTAAGGGCAAAATGGGTATGGTGTTATCACCCTTACTTCTGTGCTGCTGCTGCTGAGGCGCTGTCTTCAGAACTGAGCACCCAGCCAATATTACAACCAACACTCGTCCAGTTGCCCAGCTCTGAAGGCAGCAGTGCAGAAGTAAATGTGACAATACTGTGATCTTACTAAAATAATCTTGTGATTCCCTCTGCAACTCTCTTTTGAGTAAGGGCCTCCAATTTGAGAAATGTTCATCTCCTCTATGAAATCTGTATCGTATAGGGTAAAAGCACACAAAAGGCCAGATTTCACAGGAGGATATCAGATTTCACTGTCTGTGATGGGTTTTGCCTGGCTGTGAACTTGATAGGGCCCTACTCATGACATGAAGACGAGGTTCTTAAAAGATTTGGTTTGTCCCTCCTTGAGACCTAAACGTGGTGTTGTCAAGACTCACGTGCTCCCCCAACAAGCTTCTGGTTTCTTATTCTCTGCTACCTCTTCATGGAAGGTCTTTTTCCTGTTGGCAGTCACATCAGCCTGCAAAGTCTACAAGATTAGAGCTTTGATGTCTGAATCCCATTGTGCAGTATATTACAAGGGTGGGCAATAATTTTTGCAGGGGGATCACTTAACAAATTTTGGTAGTGATTGTGGCATGGCTCTGCCCTCCTCCCAGAAAAGGTGGGGCCTCAGATGGAAGGGTTGGGGCATCTGGTGGAAGGGGCAGTTTCCCTCTAGGCAACATGCATCCCTGGTGGGGGGGAGAGGAAACTTCGCATTGTTAAACTGTTTTTTGATGGATGTTTGCTAACTTCAGTTGGGGTTTTTTTTGCTTTTTTTGGTTTTGTTTTGCTATGCTAAGCTGGTTTTAATGAAAAATATTGTGTTTTAAATAACTCTTGCTTTTTTTAGAGCTGTTGATTTGCCCACTGCTTACATTTTGCTAGGGATATACAGCAATTTTTAGCATTTTTATGTCTCTTTTGGCTTTTTTTAGAACATTTGGTTCAGTGGCCTTTGCACTTACTTTTTATACATTTTTTACTTTTTTACACATAACAAGGTTGATTTCTTTGTTACAGAGAAGCAATATGCACATTTGAACAAGGACATCTAATTACAATTTAAAAAACCCAGTTATTATACTCTTTTACTTATTTTACAATACTAATTTTAAAACTTAAAATTGTAAGATTTTATCCCTGCCTTGGAATTAGCTTTAAACACAAAATTCTGGCTGGTGCACCTTTACCAATGGTAAGGTAAAGGTCCTTTCTGCTTTCAGAAAGGGTATCTGGCAAAGTACCCTGAGGCACATTACTTTGCATGAAGCTACATTTTAGCTACATGGTTACATGGCAGTCTCTCTCTCTTTCTCTGCCACTGCCCTGTCAGAGATGCACAACGCCTGGAGGGAGCCACAAGCCGCTTTGAACAGCAAATGACTTCATGCAGTGTCCCACCCCGGGTCTTGATTCATCCAGTCCATGGCCCACCCTGTTGCTTCCCCACCCTCCAGGCCAAAAGGCTTGGTGGGCTGGATCCGGCCCATGGGCCATATCTTGCCCACCTCTGGTGTATTACAAGGGAAAGGTTCAGCTGTGCCTTCCCCCTAGCTTTCTTACCTAAGGTGGTTTCACAGTTCCACAGTAATTAGAGTATTTTCTTACTGTATTTCTTTCTGAAGTCTCGCATGATGAACAAGCATGTTAGGTGGGCCTCTATCTTCTACACTGAGAGGACAAAACCTTTCCTGTGGTGGCAGACAGTATGAAAGTTCTGCTAGTGACCCCTCAGAGAATCTTCTCTTGGATATCTGCCTGCATAAAGTTCTGGTACAAACAAATGGGAGCTGCTATCCTGACTGCTCGTTCCACCAGTGCGAGTTTTTAGAGGCCTTCTTTGCTTAGGTACCCATCCATGATACCTTTATAGCCACTGTCTGCTCTCCAGTTCATACGTTCTTGTCCCATAATGCCATCACCCAGCAGGCCTAGGATGACTCCAGCTTTGGCAGAGCAGTATTGCAAGCAGCTCAGCCATGAGCTGTGAGTCTACCTTTGAGTCTGTGTGCCACCTAATATGGTATCCATGTGAGCAAGTACTCGAAGAAATATAAAAGGTTACTTGCCTTTCATAACTGTTGTTCTTTGAGATGTGTTGCTCATGTCCATTCCATGACCTGCCCTCCTTCTCTGTTGTTGGAGTTGATGCTGGAAGGAACTGTGAGGGCACAGCATTGGTGCATTAGTGTGGGACTCCAGGGGAAGCCAGAGCCAACACTACAGATACCGTTAAGGGAAATATCACTGGCAACCGGGCACATGGCTGCATATATACTTAACATGGAATGGACATGAGCAACATATCTCGAAAAACTAGAGTTATGACAGGTAGGTAACCATTTTTTATAGTTAAAAACTCAAGGACTCTGTTTAGTTTAATAAAGAGTTAAGAGGTGGCTTGATTAGAGTCTATAATTACCTACTTGTGGAACAGAAGTTTGATACTACAGGGCCCTTGAATCTAGCAGACAAAGGTATGCAAATGGCTGCAGGGTGAAGTCAGACAAGTTTAGATTAGAAATATGGCACACATTTTTAACAGTGAGGCTAATTAGCAAGGGTTGTGTTGGGTTCCTCATTACAGGATTTTTTTTAAAAGATACATTCTTGTGCAAACAGGAGTTAGTTTAGGCAAGTCTTATTGCCTGTGTTACACAGGATGCCAGACAAAAGAATCAAAATGTTCTCTTCTTCCCATATCATCTATAAACTATATTTTCCCCCTGAAATAGATGAAAAAATGAAATATCTTTACATTAGTGTTCCCATTCTTTTTTCCATTCACTTTGAACTGATATTTTGAACGTTTCTTCTACTTCAAGTTACTATAAATGTCAGTTTGTTACAACTGTTGCCTTTTGTGTTTCTTATTAGCTCTATTTTGGCTAACTAAGAGAGTGATTTTCAGTGAAAACCTTGTAGTTGATTATTTTCATCATGTTTTCTACACGTTGTACTTCACAGTAGAACTCCATGTTTCCCACCAATTAAGTGTGTTTTGTTCATACCATAGAATCCCAAATACTGTGCAGATTTTTGCTGGAGTGATGGCCATACTTGAAACGCTGGAATATTTGAGGGGGTAAAGTGCAGCAGCTATTCTGTGGTAGCAATGCCTTAAAACAGGTTTTTAGACAACAAACTTGAGAATAGTATGTTCTTTTCTCTCTTTGATAAGAAAGTATAACTTTTCCTATCTGATTGTGAGTAGTCAGTTCCTTACTTTTATCTTTAACTTTTGGATACCAGTGTTTAAACAGAGTGTAAATAGGACTGTTTCTGTACCTTGATGAGTGAATTCTAGAGAACACTCATGTACTATAAGAAATGCTGTGGGTAGTTTGTTAGGTTGGGCGGGTCTTCCATTTCACTTTTTATTGAACTGTTGGTCTGGTCTGGTGTTAAGGGTGCATGTACAAACAGGATGCCTTTTTTCAGTTGAGATATTAAAAGGAGAACCCAGTCAATTGTGGTAATTAAAAATGCATTGTTACCTATATATTGAACAAAAGCATTAATCCGAGTGTTGACACTGAGAATTATATATTATATATGTCTAAATTCTGTAATTTCAACTTGGATATGGTAATTGAAAGCAGTGCTGAAGTACAATCACAGTATCATAAAATTGAATGCCTAGTGAGCCACATTCTGTTCTCTGTAGCAGAAGTGGGCAAGGTTTCATGGGATACTAAATAGTTGGAGGCTCACATCAACAGCTTCAGTACATTGGTATAGCTCCAGTGAAGTTAATGAAGCAATGTCTGTTTATTCCACTTGAGGTTCTGGCCCTCCATAAAGAAGGACCTCATTCTACTCTAGCTCAGTTGTTTGAGCATTGGCCTGCTCAGTTGTTTGAGCATTGGCCTGAGTCCAATTCTTGAGGGGGCCATTTAGGGATCTGGGGCAAATCTGTCAGGGACGGTACTTGGTCCTGCTGTGAGGGCAGGGGACTGGACTCGATGATCTCTCAATGTCCCTTCTAGTTCTATGAGACAGGTATATCTCCATATTATTATATTATTATCTATGAGATAGGTATATCTCCACTGCTGTGGCCGAGAGCATCAGTCATGTAATGGCTTTCAATACAAAGAAAAATCTGCCAGGGCAGTGGAAACACATACAGGAAAGGGAAGAAGAGAGGACATTGGGAGCATGTCTGTCAAAAAAAAAAAAAAAAAAAAAGAATTTGGGTGATAGCTCAAGTGGGGGTTAGTGAATTTCAATAGAGACATAGACTTGGATGTGATGCTAAAATGTGACTACAATACATCACTAATACACCTTTGATCCCTTTAACATGGGTTAAAGACGTGGTTATACTATAAGGGTACGTCTACACTAGCCCCCTAGATGGATCTAGGGAGGCTAATGAAGGCGACTGGAATTGCAAATCAAGCCCAGGATTTAAATAACCCGCGCTTGATTTGCATGTTCCTGGCCGGTCGCCATTTTAGAAATTGACTAGCCCGAAGTAACTGCCCGCGTCTATACGCGGCGTTAAACAGGATTCCAATTTAAAGCCCCTAAATCGAATTAGTGGGTATTCCTCCTGCAGTGAGGTTTGATTTGCAATTCCGGTCACCCTCATTAACCTCCCTAGATCGATCTAGGGGGCTAGTGTAGACGTACCCTAATAATATATTTAAAGGATCAGAGTGCCATCAGGCAAATGTACAAAAATATTATCTTTGTAATGTCTCTAAATAATGATGTGTTTTTCCAACAGTTCCTTTTGATCATGCAGTAGCAGATAAGTTATTTTCTCCCTTTCCTTTCTTCCAGTCTTGGCTGCTTATGGTACAGCAGACAGAACAGCTTAGCAGGATAATGAAAACACATGCAGAAGACCTTAATTCTGGACCACTACATAGACTTACAATGATGATCAAAGACAAACAACAAGTAAAAAAGAGTTACATAGGTGTTCATCAGCAAATTGAGGCAGAGATGTTCAAGGTACCTTATTTAACCACGATTTATTTATGTTTGTGAAGTTTACTAAGTTACTAAAGCTTCATCATTTTCCAAAATTATTACATGTGAATATTCATGTGAATAATGCAGATGTCACCATTCCGCTTTATCTTGCAGTACTAATACTAATGTATTATAATTGGATTACATTTGCTGCTTGTTTAAGCCTGTTCCGCCATGTTTTTTACAAGTTATTAGCTGAAATGACAGAGGTGGGAAACTCCTGAAAGTGAATTTAGTTAGGCTAACCGCTCTGGAAATTTTCTCCTTTCACTAGAGCGTGACTCTGTGTGAATCCCTTCTCCTGTCTCCTCTAGGCATTCCTGGGGTCAGGGCTTGAAAAATCCACTAATCTAAGGCAAGTAAAAGCTTTTCTTGGTGAGTGTTGTCAGTTGTTGAGGAACGTAAGCTTCTTTTTAAAAAGAATTCCCCCTTCAGTAGCCACCGTTGGTTTTGGGGAGGAGTTTGAATGTATCCAATACCAGAGGCTGATATGAATCATGAAGCCTCCAAACAAGTACGGCAAGAAGTTTTTAGTGAGCAATAATCACTCCTTGGATTAACTTAATTGTCTCTAATACTATTGCTGAAATTTAGTGCAGCTTCCTATTATGAATCCCGGCACTCTCCACTTTCCTAGCAGCTAGTGGGAGATTGACATGTCACCTTGATTTTCTCCTTACTCATTTGTGGTTAATAGGCTGAGAAGTCAAACTGTTGGATGCCTGGTAGAACTTCCATGTCCTGTATGTGAGCCTATGAATGTGCTTTTCTGTATCAAATATTGTGGGATGGTTAGAGAGGTAATGGAATCAGTTAGGAAGGAAAAGTACAAAATATGGAGGGAGTGAGTGAGTGAGGGTACGCCTAGACTACAAGTTTTTGTCAGAAAAAGGTACGCAAAATGTGCTCTGAGTTTTGCATACCTTTTTCTGTTTCTTTTGTCTAGACTGGGCCAAATGTTGGGAAACAAAACCCCTTTTTAAGAGAGCCCCATTCTTCCTCATAGAACAAGGAATACAGGGGCTTCTGAAAGAGTGCATTTGCTCTTCCACAAAAAAAAGCGGAAGAGTAAACGCGTTCTCTGGATGTGGCGGAGTTTTTTTGGGATACCTGTGGTATCCCGAAAACTCCCCGCAGTCTAGCTGTACCCTGAGTGAAGGGGTAAGGGGAAAGGAAAAAAGGAGAGAAAAAACCTACAGTGGGTAGAAAACCATTTAGAGAGAGGTTAAAATTGAGGTGGTGATATGGAAAAACACTGAATAGAAAGAATTCTGTTGATTTTGTGTATACCATGTTCTGATACATGGGGGAAAAAAAGATAATTTTCATGTGATAACATATTTGACAAAATGTTCTGCTGATCAACCAACACTAGCAGCATATTATATATAATTATTTTTACTTACGTTTTTGTAGTAAATGTACTGACAGTGCATGATGAGCATTGTGAGGCCCACTTCTTAGCACAAGCAGATGAGGGGTTGGGAGCATGGCCACAGAGGTATTATTTTGCTCTGTCCAGGAGACTATGCTGGTCTTCTCGGTGTTGAGTTTTTTCTAGCCATTTTGGAGGACTTAAAGACAAGTATATGGATGGATTTCTGATGAGATGTGTATTCTTACAATCTTATCTGTCGAATGCTTTTGTACTTCTGGAGCACTTACTGTAAGCGCTTCCTAGTCCAAGTGCTTCCTTGTCCACATAAGATCTCTTCCATAGTACACAGCAGAATTTTTGCCTTGTTAGATAGAATATCAGAATACCCATAGCCTCCCAAGGATGCTAGCAGTATTCAGCAAGATTATTAGCTGTGGTGATTGGAGTCCATAGGAGATGCTGCCCTAGAGTAGAAATGCAACAGTGTAACTGTTTAAACTGTTAACCGATAGGCATTAGCTTATCGGTTGCCATAATAGTTACATGCCAGCTCCTGGCCCCGCTCCCAGTGAGTGGGGCTGAGAGCCAGCAGGCACTAGAAGCCAGCTTCTGCCAGTACAGTGTGGCAGCTGGCTCCCCGGGAGTGGGCCAATAGGTGGGAGCTGGTTCACACCCAGAGCTGGCTAAAAAGCTGACTTCCAGTGCATACCAGCTCCTGGAGAGCCGGCTGCCACCCGGGAGTGTAGGCTCTGCAGAATAAAGTTGGCTTTATACTGCAGAGCCTGCAGAATGTAACCATGTAACCACTAAGATTTTTAATTATTACCCAATTAACTGCTTTTTAACATTCCTACCCTTGAGGAATAATTAGAGCAAAATAAAAACATAGGCCTATCGAATTCCAGAGAATCTTTTTCTTAGGAATTCTTTGATGAACCCATGAAGGATTTATTTGAAAACAAAAAAAAATCATGCTTTCCACACATGCTAATAGTAAAGACTTTACTTTCAGATTTATTCCAATCCCACTGCAGATTTTAGATATTCTTCTTTTTTGTACAAACTGGAGAAAAAAGAGATTTAGAATGTTTCTAAGACAAAAAGATCAGACATGAGCATCCTGCATGGGTGGTGGATAATGTAGGCAAGGGAAGGCATTGCCTTCCCAAAAGTGCCTTCATAAAAGTGCCTTCACTCCTCAGTCACCAGGGAAGGCTGGGCCCTGGCTCCCTGGCTTCCATGAAAGGCTGGGGCCCTCATGCGGTGTGAAAGCCCAGCTGCCCGGGAAGGCTGGGGCTCCAGCATGGCGTGGCAGCCCTAGTCCTCCAGGTGGCCAGGAAGGATTGGACTGGAGTTGGGTGGAGCTTGGCTCCATGTGGGGTAGAGGGGAAGGTTACTGAAGGGGCGGGGCTGGAGCTTGCCTTCTCCTGCCACCCATGGCATCCAGTGATATGTAGGAAGACACTTTAGAGATTGTTTACACAATGCCTTAATCCACACGGGTGTAAATCCGAACGCATAGCAGCATGTTAGTATACTAACTGACATTCATGAATGTACTTTTGTTTGAAACATGACTACATTAACACGTACTAGGGAATGTTAGTACATGTCAGTAGGGCCCACAATAGGGATGTTAGATATCTGGTAATTGACTAGTCGTATAACTGCATGATATCTTAGCGGTTACATGACTATTTGATAGTTGCTGGGGCTGGGGCCGGCAGCCAGTGCTCTTGCAGCCCCACTCCCGGGGAGCCCCCTACTACTCCCACGCTTCTGCCTACGATACAGAGGCAGCAGTGTGGAGTGGCAGCAGCCCCTGTCCGTGGTGGGGGGTCCGAGCTCCCCACAGACAGGGGCTGCTCTATGGCATGCATGGGGAACTTGGATCCCACGTGGACAGGGGCTGCTGCCACAAAGCAGCCTCTTCCTGCAGCAGGCACAGGTTTGCCATAGTACCCTCTCCTGTCCCTAAGCGGCACCATGGAGCTGGTGTTAGGGGGAACTGGCTTATGATACAGAGTCTGCAGGGGGGTGGGATAATGCATGTGGTAGACTAGATAAATCCATAAATCTAGGATTATCGGTTAATTGTATAGTTGACTATACGTTGACATCCTGAGTCCACACAAGAAAGTTGGTATGTGATTGGCTAGTCTGTATTAAAATGTATACCTATGTGGTATGGACTAAGGCATTATGAAGAGGAAACCAAAGATAATTTTGACTATCTTAGTTCTCTTAATTTTATCCAGATACGGAGTTCTTGGCTTTGTTTTCATCACTGATGAGCATTTTTTAGATAGATGAGTCAAATCTATTTCCTTTTGTTAAATACAAAGGTTTCCTACAACTATCTCATTTCCTGTTTGTTTTCCACTCTTCTACAAAAGGACCAGTTCCTAATTGTGCTCAGCACCGCCTAATCATGGGATGAGTAACATCAGTTCCCTCAGCATTTAAGAGTCCAACTCAATTTATTTACTTTGGGCTCATTGATTTACCATTCTTTCAAAACTTCAAAATGGAGTCTGTTTGATTCATTCTTTTAGCCATTGCCTGGCATATTCATTGGCAGAAACCAATTGCTTCACAGCACTAACAGTATTTCTGTTTCTTCCTTGGGAAACTGTAGTATAATCTGTCAAAAAGTCCTTTCCTGCCCAATGTCTGAGTGTGCTCGTGCATGCATGCTTGTGGGGAGCAGGATAACTCAAGAAATGGTTCACCTCTGACTTCCAACTTCCCCGTACCTGGACTGGACTAGAACTAAGAATTGAAAAGTGCCTTGGTTACTTTTTGCCAAGTTCTGACAGGTAACCAATTGCTAGCTTTTTAAAAATAAACAAACAAACAGACCAATTGAGTAGCTGAGGCTTATGTGACCTAGCAAAAGAGACTCCTGAGTCCCAGCCATGCCACTCTTCACATTCCTCGTAATAGAGAAAAATAATTGCTGAAAAGCTTAATGGTCTCTTAAGTTGACTGAGCAGAAATGATTTCTCCAAGTCCCTGATGAATGTTCGAGATGTATTGATCAAAGAAACCTCTTGCCTTTCTTCTCAGGTTTTGCTTTTGACACCAGAGTCCACTGAGTTATCAAAGGAAAGTCTTCTCAATCATGTGCTTCAGTGGTGTTTTGTATTTTTTGCTCACTTATTTTCCTCTACATTGTGCTTAAGGTTTGAACTGTAGAAGGCAGTGTTATTCTTATAGCTCCTTTGCACAAAAATGTTCAGATTCACGGAGCTGGTCTAGTTATCTGTGGAAATAAAGGTGGTCCTGAGCCACACTTCTAATCTCTTTGTACAAGCCAGTTGCTCTTCTTCACGTAGCTTAGTACATGAGAGATGAACTCTTCTACTAAAGGCACCTATCATGGCTTTTGAGAAATTTTTAAAATCTAGAATTTCTTTTTTCATTTTTCTGTTTTAGCTTTTGAAATAAATTTGTTTAGTGTAATGAGGAATCAGATGAGAGTAAATGGCTGATAGTAAACCAGATGAGAGTAAATAGCTAATTAAAATCCTGTTTTTTTTCCTAGTGAGATTTGATTGTGGGCTTTTGGCATTATCACAATATTAGTAATAATAAGTCAGATGTCCTGATGTGCTTCACCATAAACATTACAGCAGCTCCCTCTTATACACCACACTGTTAGTCTTTTTTCTTTTAATTACAGGGTATCGCAATATATTTAAGAATATCCCTGAAAAGCAACAATACATTCTTAATATATCAGAAAATAAATCCTATAATTCTTTTCCTAATGTTAAGAAATCTTTAACTCTTGAAGTGTTTTAATAACTTTCTTATTTCTGATTCATTCATAGGTCACAAAGACAGAACTGGAGAAATTAAAATCTAGTTACAGGCAATTAATAAAAGAAGTTAACTCTGCCAAAGAGAAGTATAAAGAAGCTGTGGCTAAAGGTATGTTTATTACTAATAAATAGTGATCATTTTAGCTTTTTATTATTGTCTTTTAATTACTGCCTTTTTAAGAAAATAGTTATAACAAGGTGACATTTCTGTTTTGAACAGCTCAGTTGATGAAATATCACAAAGCTGAAAGATTAATTGCAGTAACTAGTCAAATTCCTTGATAGTACAGTTTTCCAAAGAATTTCATGGAATTTGTGGAATTTGTGATGGACCTTTCTTTTAAACTTTTCTTTTCATCTTTCTTTCCTTTTCGTCTTTCAAGTTTTTTTCTTTCTTTCATTGGTACTATGTAAAGATGGGAATTGTCAGACACATGGATGAACATAATTTGTTGTGGAAAAGTCAACATGGTATCTGTAAAGGGAAATCATGCCTTACTAATCTACTAGAGTTCTCTGAGGGTGTCAACAAGCTTGTGGACAAGGGAGAACCAGTGGCTAGCGTACTTAGATTTCCAGAAAGCCTTTGGGTATGTCTACACTATAGCGTTATTTCGAAATAAGCTACTTCAAAATAGTTAATTCTTAATAGTAAATAAGCTATTTTGAAATAACGCGTCTACACACAAAATGCATTTTGAAATAGCGTTTTGCTATTTTGAAATAGTGCGTCCACACTCAGTGGACTCTGAATTGCATTTAAGGCCGGCCGGAACCAGGTCCGGCATGGCATCAGGTCAGGATTTACTTTGTGTGGCTGCTGCCTGAGGCTGTCTGAGGCCTGTGCTTAAAGGGACACCCACCCCCCTGGGCGTCCGGTTCTCAGGTTTCCCTGCTTGCTTGCCTACCTCGATGAGGGACAGCAAAAAATTTTGTCTCTGCGTGCTCTGGTTGCCCTCGCTCAGGACACCACAGCACTCTGCAACATGGAATTGGAGCTGCTCCTGGGCACTCTGGTGCTTCTCTTGGACACGTTGCTGCGAGCCTAGCTGCACTTTCTTCAAGCTGCCATCTGGGAGGCCCATTGGGGGGCTGTCAGTATCCAGGAGGAGAGCTTCCACCCTGAGCAGCACTAAGAGCCTCCCTGGTCTGCACCACTGGGGGCTTATGCCTCATTCCTCCCTCATGTCCTTCCACTTACCCCTCCCCCCCCAACCCCGTTCCTGATGTAAAATAAAATTCACGTTTTTTCATAAACACAAACTGTCTTTATTTAACAAAATGGGGGTTGGGGGAGAATGAAACTCTGGTGAGACTATGGAAAGGAGGCGGGAGAGGGGAGGAGAGAGGATGGGAAGTGGGAGCTGGAAGGCAGAAGCAAGGGGAAGAAGGGGGAGGGAAAGCTCAGGGCTCAGGTTTGGGGGTCTCGCCGGACCACCTTGATTTTCATGTGAACCTGCTCCTGGGTTCGCATGTGGCCTTTGGTGGCCAGGCTGGCAGCTATCCTGCCATAGACGGCTGCATTCCTCCGTTTAGTGCGGAGATCATGGACGTTGGGGGCATCCCCCCCAAACCTGAATAAGGTCCATGATCTCTGCCCTGGACTAGGAAGGTGCCTGCCTTCTCCTGGGAGCTGGCAGACTGCTCCTGGGGAGCAGTGGAGGGCTGGCTGCCAGGAGCTTGCTGGCTCATGAAAAATGAAAGCT
Organism: Rafetus swinhoei; assembly: GCA_019425775.1. Lineage (NCBI taxonomy): Eukaryota > Metazoa > Chordata > Testudines > Trionychidae > Rafetus > Rafetus swinhoei. Next base: position 68,250,940 of record CM033427.1, read on the forward strand.
AATAAAGTATTCAGATCCAGCCACATGGTGATGAGCTCTGGTATGGAAATCCAGTGGCAGTAGGAAGTGCTTCAACTAGATAACGCTTTGATCATATAACCCTTTGTTCTTAGGGTGAACCAACAAAAATTAGACAAATACAATACATATATAAATATTTTCATTAGTATTTCTATGCTTTTTTAATGTAGCAGGGCATTGCTTATTATAAATACAGGTGCACAAGGTGCAGCCACTCAGATTCTGTACTTTCAGAATCTCAGAAATATGAGGCATTTCAATCCCTTTTGTTTTAGTAACACTACTGCCCATTGCAGTCATGAAGATATGGAAAATATTCTTACATAAAACTTGAGGAAGACTTTTAATCATGTTTGCTTGGCAGGAACAGTTTAAAAATGTCCGTGGGAAGCGATTAAACACTCGTTTAAGGGTTGACTTGTTTTATGATATCTTGAGAGATTTATAGGTAAGGAGACAATAAACTCACTCCCTGTTCGTCCTTTACTTGCTGTTGGGTGTTGTGTTGGTCTAATGAAACTGATATCAATTTAACTGCAGAACTTTTGCATCTTTTTATAGTATGTTTAACTTCAGAATGTTGGTTGATCAGTAACTTCCACAGAGTTCACCTCCTGACATATGTTTTTATAAAGTTAACTGTTCTAGGTCAGTTAAGATAGTAAAGGTTTTGCATTCAAACAATCTGAAAAGTGTGTACACACAATTGAAATGTGTTTGGGTGAATCTGTCATCTTGAAGATCTGAGACATTTCACAATGATTTTCATAATGACTCTGTTGGAAATGTGCATTAAAGTTCAGTAGAATCCCAATTATGTGGGGAACTCCAAGAAGACTTTCTGAAATTATATCCTGTAAACCACTACAGGTTGGATCTCACTAGTCTGGCACCCTGAGTGGTCCAAAGAAGGGAGTTTTCTGGAACAGGGGAGATCAGACCTCCGGCTCTTGTACATTTCAAAAGCAAAGTTGAGTTTGGGGCCAGCGGGGCCTCAAACAGTCACCTGCTGGCCCCACGCTCTCTGCTTTTGAAATGTGCAAGAATCAGGGGGGCTCTTGTACATTTCAAAACCAAAGTGCTGGGAGATGGCCTCCACTGGCCCCGCGCTCCTGGAGATGCTTTGCTTTTGAAATGTACAATAGCCCTCTTGGGACTCGTGTACATTTTAAAAGCAGGGAGCATGGGGCCAGCAGGGGCCAGCAGGGGCCTGCAGAGCTGCTTTTGAAATGTAGCAAGAGCCTGCTGTTGCTACGTTTCAAAGGTGGAAGCGCTGCCAGTTCCCCGCTGAGCCTCTGTTTCTTCTCCCCATGGAGATGGTGCTGGGGGAAAACCGGCTTTTAAGCTGGCTGCCCCCCCACTGGATCCTAGTCCCCCCCTTGCTGCCTCTTTCTCATACAGGCAGCAAGAGGGGGGCAAGCGACTAGTTGAGTCACTAGTTTAATATCTGATAAGCATTTGTTTATCGGATAGCAGACTAGTCGCTTATATCCCTAATACATGAAGAGGTGAAAGTAATCCCGTGCACCCTGGTGCGGTGCTCTGGCAAGAAACTGGCCGGTTGGGGCACTTAGCTGCAGGGGGAGGGTTGGTGTGCTCCAGCCCAGCTCCTTGGGCTTCCTGCAGGCTGCAGTGTTAGAAGCAGGCAGCCTGGCAAGTTAGAGGAGCTGGCTGGGAGGGGAGCTTTTGGGACTGCCCAAACCTGGAGCCTCTCCGCTCTCTTCTTCCCCACACACACACTCTCTCTCTCTCTCTCTTCCCCCCCCCCCCCAGGGAGCAGGGTGGGAGAGGGAGAGCTGCAGATGCACTTACCATGGTTTCTGAGGTTTTTTTCCAGACTTTGACTAGGGAGCAAGGCAAAGTTCACAGACTACTTTCACTCCCAGCCACCCAGGGAAAGGCAGGAGAGGAAGGCTCTCTCAGCCTGTTAACTTTGCCTCCCGCCCTAGTCAGAAAAAAGGGGAAAAAACCCACTCAATTACCATAGTAAATGTGGCTGCAGTGCCCCCCAGCTGCCTGAAATGTTGTCCTTGCCCCCCCCCCCCGCGCTCACCCAGCCCTCTGCACTGAGCCGCCTCCTCATACACCCCAGCCTTGACTCCTGCACCCCCCCTCTCCCAAACCTTCTGCCCTGTGCCCACTACACTCCACCCCACACTTAGTTTTCATACAGGTACTGTTGTATGGCCACTCCTCCCTGCGCTCCCCCAAAGGGGGGCCGAGTTGTGATAGGGCAGTACTTGTAAGAAATTTAAGTTACTCTTCCCTTGGTACATGTATTCAAATTTTTCACGACAGATAATGAAAAAAAGGCAGTGATTTATTAATATTATGCTATAAAAAGAAGGAATCGCCAGTATTTTAGAGAGATGAAGTGTGTGAAGTAATTTTTTTATTGAAATCATTTCAGTTGGAGAGAGACTAGCTTTCCTGCTTACACAGAACTCTTCCTTAGCCCTGGTAAACTTTAGAGCAGTGGTTCCCAACGCTGATCTGCAGACCAGTGCTGGGCCGCAAACCGCTGGCTTCTGGGCTGCAGCACATTGCCTGAGCCCAGGGGTAGGAGCACCCTTAGGAGCAGAGGCTGCAGCGCAGTGGGTTGCTTGCTGGGATCCAGTAAGAGCTAGGGGAAGTGATCCTTGGGTCGGTCCTGGCTGCAGGAAGCATTTGCTGCTGGCCCCCGCAGCCTGGGCTGCACCCGGAAGGGAGCAATCTCTCACAGGGCCAATCCCACTGCTCCCCAGAAGCCTCTCCCAGGGGAATGCCTCCAGCCTGGCTAGTCCATGCCTGCCCTAGGCCCTGCTCCAGGGAGAGTAGCGCTTGTGGGGCAGATAACAGAGACCACCCACCTCTCCCTCCCCCAGGAGCAAGGCCCCAGTGCCACAGGGCTGCAAGCGTTTGGCCCTGGGTTGCTCCCAGTGGAGCTGGCCCAGGGAAGCTTCCACCAGTTCCCAGCATGTGTAGGGAGGGGAGCCAGTCCTGGGAGGGAGCTGGTCAGGGTCAGGTAACGAGGGTGAGGGAACAAGGATGTGTGAGGCGGGGGCAGGAGGAAGATGCAGGAGCTGAAGGGTTGGGTTGCCAGGTATCCGTATTCAACCAGACAGTCCAGTTTTTGTGCCCTCTGTCCAGTAAAAAAAAGTCAGAAAATACCGGACATGTACAATGTCTGGTATTTTCTGCTTTTCCGGCTGGGCGCCCGATGGAAGCCTGGTGGGGGAAGTGGTTAGGGAGGCGGGGCCACAATCGGCGCTGGGAGCCCTCAGCTCAGCTGGTTGCGTGCGGAAGCCTGGCAGGGACGGAGGAAGTGGCTGGGGAAGTGGGGCCGCGATCAGCGCTGGGAGGTTCGTGTAGTCAAAATATATGATGTAGACTGTTGATTGTTTATTATAAAGTTCCCATTCAGTGTTAAGCATAGTTGTGGTGGGTTTTTTCTTTTTTCTTTTTTTTTTTTTTTGCTCGACAAATTTTTAGCATGTGTGTTCTGTATTTTTTGGGAAACCATCTGGCAACCCTACTGAAGGGAAATTGGGGGAATTCAGGGGAGACTTATGGGGTGGATGGGAGCAGGGGTGCAATAGAGGCAAACTCTGAGGGGTGCTGAGGTGTGGTCACAGGGAGGGAAATGGGGAATGTGGAGAGGGGTGGCTGGGGAAGGAAGAGACAGAGGTCAGGGGTTGTACAGGAGGAGACAGGGGAGGTAAAATGGCAGCTCCTCCACTTCATGGGGCTGGACATGGGGAGGGCAAAGGTGACTGGTGGGGTAGTATTGGTGGGCACCTGCTCCTATGCCCCTCACAAAATTTCAGTTGCTAATAGGGTGCCTCTCCCTGCGCCCCTCCATCTGCAGGCACCAGTTGCCCTTGGGGAAGGGGCTGCCCCACCCAGCAGCCAGAGGGGAATTCTTTCCTTGAATTTTTTAGTGTTGTAGCTATCTGGAAACTCTGACCAATTCTGACATGTATTGTGTACATACAGATGCGATGCAAAATAACACTTGACCTCTTAAAATTACCATAATGAATATGCAAATAAAACGTTACCAGTCTGCCAAAAGTGGGTGAATGGGTTTGCTCGTCCGCAGTATAAAAAAGGTTGGGAACCACTGCTTTAGAGTGTCACAGCTAAATATAATGTGGAACAGATCATTTAGAACGGTAACGCACCTTTCAAGGGACCATTCAAGGTGAAGTGGCCCATTAACACACTTCCAGTTATAGGGAGGAAAGGAAGAGGTGGGGGAGGCAGCTGGTAGAGTCTGTTAGTGGGTTGTAGATGGTTGTAATAAGCCATAAATTCAGCTTCTCCCTCCAGTCCACTATTTTTAGTGTCTAGAGAAGTTATGAATTGAATCTCCCAGGTTTGTCTTCTGGAAGTGTTGTGTAGGTTTTCTTTGAAGATGAGGGCTGATGGATCAGCTATAGAGTTACCATAATGCAGGTATGGGATGACAATCAGTGGCTGCAGACAAAGGCCACTGATCTGGTCCATTCTGGGTCCAGATTGCCCAGAGCCCGCACCCTTTCCAACCCCAAATCCCCCACCCCAGCCTAAGGCTCTGGGATGGAGTTTGGGTGGGGGAGGCGTGTTGGCCCTGGGAAGAAATTTGGGTGCTGGGGGAAGCTCAGGGCTGAGACAGGGGATTGGGGTGCAGGTGGTTTGGGTTCTGGGAAGGAGTTTGGGTGCAGGAGTACTGGGGTCAGAGGTGCAGGCTCTGGGATGGAGTCTGGGTGCTGGGTGCAGGCTCTAATTTGGGGAGGGAGTGGTGGTGTAGGAGGAGGTTAGAGGTGAAGTTTGGGGGCTGGAAAGGGGAGCGGATGTGGTGGGGGAGAGGGTGAGGATTGTAGCTAGGGTGAGGTCTTCATGTGTTGCTGACCACAGGAACCACCCTTGGAGCTTCCATTCTTTGTAGAGACATGCGAGGGGCAGCACATGGAGACCCCACTCCAGAGCCATGTGGCAGCCCCACGGAGTGAGTGGCTGGAAGCCATTCTAACCCTGCTATGCTCCCATGGGGGCAGCGAGAAGCCTCCAAGCTATTTTTAAATTGCCAAGGGTAGCGGGAGTGGGCAGGTGGATCCAGCAGATGCACTGCGCATAGATATGCTTGGCTGCAAAAATCATGGTGGTGGTGCCTTGTCATGGTCAGAAGCAGCATTGGAACTGTGGAAGTAAGTACTTCCTCTGCTCTGCAAATGGGAGCATGTGATTCAGTGAAATTCTAGCAAGAACCTTCCCAGCACTGAGACGAGTGCAATGACTCGACATTGCCACAGTCGGCCCTATCTCCCTTTTTTGTAAGTTGTAGGGATGTGAGCACTATGTAATTCAACAGGGATTTCTATGATGTGCCAGATTTTGAGGAGCAGTAAATGAAGCTTGTTAGTCAGTGTTTCTCCCCACACTTTCAGTACTTCACCTGAACCAAGCTCATTTAGCCTCATGCCTCTTGAGATCCAAAGATGGCAATATCCGTCTTTAAGGTAACATTTATTAAAGAAGCTTCAGAGGGTAGCTGAGTTAGTCTGTACAGGATAAACTTAAAAAACAACCAATGATCTGGTAGTACTTTATAGACTAACAAAGCATGTAGATGGTATCATGAGCTTATGTGGGCACAGCCCACTTCTTCAGATGTGTCATCTCCAGTCATCTGAAGAAGTGGGCTGTGCCCACGAAAACTCATGATACCTTCTACATCAATGGTCTCCAGCCTTTTTAAGCATGAGATCACTTTTTGAATTTAAGTGCAATCCGAGATCTACCTCAAATATAAATACCCTTGCCCCACCTCCGTCCCGCCTGTTCTCTGAGGCCCCACCCCTACTCACTCCATCCTCCCTCTCTTGCCTATCCTCACTGACTTTCAGCAAAGGGTTGGGGTGCAGACTCTGGTCTTAGATTAAGGGATCTTGAGTGTGAGAGGGGCTCTGAGCTGATCTTGGGGCAGATAGTTGGATGGAAGAGGCGGTTCTAGGTGCAGGTTCTGGGAAGATATTTGGATGCAGGGTTTGGGGTGCAGGAGGGGATTCATGACTGGGGTAGGGTTTCGGGATGTGGACTCTAGCTGGGCACTGCTTACCTCAGATGGCTCCTGGTTGGTGGTGCAGTGGGGCTAAGGCAGGCTCACCCCTGCTCTGGCCCTGGCCCACTCCCTTAAGTAGCGAGCAAACTCCGTCCCAAGTCCTGTTGTGCCCCCTCTCTGCTTCGTGGAGAAAGGATGCAGAGTGGGAGGAGGTAGCTTGACATCAGCACCCCTTCTCTCCCTTCCCTGCCCTGCACAGAAAGCAGGAGGCTCCCAAGGGGGAGGGGCAGCTCCAAGGCAAAGGGCAGGAGATGAGCAGCAGTGAGGGGAGGGACAGCTGAAGTGCTGGCACTTGAGAGCCTCTTGGCCAAACCAGTCAGGATCACCTGTCAGAGGCTCCAAGATCTACCGGTAGATTCCGATCTACTGGTTGGTGACCACTGATCTACTTGTTTTGTTAGTCTATAAAGTTCTACGAGACCATTGGTTATTTTTAAATTCATTAAAGAGTGTTGGGAAGGAATGCTATCAACAGCTACTAAATCAAAAATTGACTGTGACTGATGTCCCCATCAATTCCGTCCCTCAGCACCCAAGATGGGAAACTCTTGACAATCCAACACCCGAGGAGGTCTGCAAAACAGTTAAAGAAATGAAGAACAATAACGCACCATGTCCTAAAGGCATTCAAAGTGAACACTGAGTGCTAGGAAGTATAGGACCACAGAGTATATAGGTGTAAGGACTGTAATGATGCTGAGACCATTGGAAATGTTCACTTTTTAAAATAAAGTATTTTTTAAAACTAGGGGACTGCTGTGTTATACAGTATGCTGCTTATGCCATGTGTAGTAAACACTTCAGAAGTTCATAATAAAAATTGAATTGACTTTAGAATAGCTTAAAAAGCACTCCAGATTATCATGCAAATGCCACACATGCATAATTGAATTTTGCCAGCTTTATAATAGTGTTTATAGCACAACATATTGTATATGCAGTCTATTACTATAAACATTAAACAGATTTGCCACCAAGTGATGGCAATAGAATTATAATTAGATCTGTTTATGAAATTAATTGCATGGATAAAAAGAACTTGGATGTTTTCCTCATTTTAATTGATAAGTTGATCAATTGTGCATGTTGCTTCACTGAATTCTATGCGTAAAAAAAATGCAATCCAGATACAGTGTTGTAGCTGAGGTTTTTTTATATTAATAGTGAGCTGGAAATCTTCAGTTAAACTTCAGGGTGCATGCTAATAGTGTGATCTATTCTGAAACAAGTTCTGATGTGTTATAAGGAATCATTTATGGAAAACAATTATATAACTGACCTAGTCTTAAAAGGAATAATTTTCCTTTGTAGTAGTGTTTCTGAGGATGTTGAAATACTAAAAGTCTCTGTAGTAATGTGGTTGTGATGATGATCAATATGAATATGTTCAATGTGCATTTGTTCATCATGGTGCATTAGGTCGATAGCAGCATGCATGTAATACACATTTTAGCATAGTTTGTATATAGCAAAATATTGGTAGTGTGGAACTTTTGTACGTGAGAACTCTCAAAAGAATGTTAAGAATTTTGATTTCTATATTCAATGAAAGGTATTCTAGTTTTCCAATAGAATATAATAGTGAACAAAATTAAAAACATTTCCCTATTAGAATACGGTCACTTTCTTGTTGAAGCATAAGGACATGTCTATGCTATGGACGCGAAGGTAGCCTGCCATAGCTATGCCAGCATAAGTCCATAGTGCAGATTCAGACCAAAGGTATTTTTCCATTCATTACTGAACACTGCCTCCCTGCGTAATGATACCTATGTTGACGGAATAATTCTTTCACTGCTAAACCTGCCTCTGCACTAGAGGTTAGGTGAACATAGCTACAGTTCTCAGGATGTGGGATATTTAATATCCCTGACTTAAATAGGTCTGGCAACCTCCTTAATCAACTTATTCACACACAAGTCCACTAAAATCATTGGGAGCTTTTCCATATTTGGTCATCAGTAAGAAGAGTAGAATTTGGTTCAATGCATGAATTAAAAAAATTCTCAGTGTTAGTGTTGTTTTTTTTAAACTATCAGCCTAAAGCTTTAGAAAAGCAAAAAGTGGTCAACTTGTCATGAATTTAATATGCAATTGTGACTACTTCATTTCTGGTGTTATTAACAAGCAATGAATTATCAGTGTGCTGTTAAATCGCTGTGTGCATTTTCCCATTTTCTTTTCCTTCAGGAAAGGAGACCGAAAGAGCCAAAGATCGTTATGATAAAGCAACTATGAAACTTCACATGCTGCATAATCAGTATGTGTTGGCACTGAAGGGAGCACAGTTGCATCAGCACCAGTACTATGACACTACACTCCCTCTGTTACTTGATTCGTTACAGAAGATGCAAGAAGAAATGGTTAATGCATTGTAAGAGCTTTTCCTGTGCTTTTGATTTGTAATAGGTCCATTTTATTTAATATCCCATTTAGTAGTTATTTCACTATTATTAGAAAATAATAAACATGTTTTTTTATTTCCATGAAATGGGAAAAAAAAGTCAGTGTTTGTTCTGCTGTCAGTTTTCAATACAAAGTCCATTCAAATAAATGGGACCATGATCTTCTGGCTTAATGGAATATGTGGATGTGTCAAAGACAGGTTATTCCCCCCTATAAATTTCTAAAATATTAATTGGGATTTTTTGAGTAAATCCTCAGTCTTCGTTTTTAAAACTTGGAAATGATTCATTTAATTTAAACTTGTATTTGCTAATCTTGCAGATGACCCTAATTTTCTTTGTGATTTTCCCTTTTCATGTCAATCCTAGACATCAGTGTCAATTGCTAAATACAGAGTTTGGTCTGTCTATGTACTGTTTCTATTCACTAAAGGGCTGCATAGATTTCCTTCTTATCTGGGATCACGTGAAATACTAGTGGTTCTTTGATGTGATGACTTTACACCTGCACAGGCGATGAATAGAAAGGCAGCGTATACCACAGATGTTAGGCCTCACTCATTTGAAATTTTGTGACAACCTTGCTCAACCTGCATGGGCTATGAGCAGTGAGAAATTGACATGTCTAGCTCCCTATAAACTTCCTCTCTGATTTAAAGAAAGAAGCCTTTTCAGGATGCCAGATTCTGATGAGTTTCTTCTCTACCCTTTATGCTTCCTGGTATGCCCCCAAGTTCCTTAGATGCAATAGACCTTATATGGATGCACTGATAAGTGTAATAACTACACACTGTTTTGTTATCATAGATAAAATTAGCTCATTCTTTATTAAACTTAATGAGTCAGTGTTGCAGCACTACATTTTGATCTTAAAATCATCAGTGGAGGTTCATATCACATACTACTGCAATTGTTCCTTGGTAATGATACAATGTCATAAATAACTAATGGTGCTCCCACTGTTAGTGTTTTCTTAATTTGGCTGTTTATTTGGAGGAACTATGGGAGTGGTAGGGAATATGGTCAAAGAACCCTCCTTCTCACAAAATACCTTCAATGGGGGGCCTATAATTTGGTACTTTATTTTTTTCAGTAATGTACAATTGGATTCTTCTCTTTTTGCAGTCAACTAGAAGAGCCATTTGTAGGAAAAACTGACTGCAAGGCACTCCATATTTGAACAACTCTGCTCATCATTATTGTGAATTTTATGGCAGTCACTACAGAGATAAAACTTAAAAATGCAGTAACAGAATATAATAGGAATTTTAAGAACATACTGAGTTTCTAAGTATTAGTAAAATTGTTGAATAAAGAATGAAAATTAAGAATGAGAACAAAAATTGTATCCCTTTTTGTTGAATTCAGGATTAAATGTCTTAAAGAAAACTAAGTGCTTTAGTATATTAAAGAATGCCAAACATTATAAAGGTTTTCACTAAAGATTTGGAAAAATTAAGAAATTAACTGCATTTCTGTGTTGTAGGTTAAAATTTTTGAAATATGCATTTATGAATGCATACTGTGTTGTACGTTGGATATGCTCTACAAATTATTTTGGGGTTGTTCCTTGGTCTATGTTATGCAAGAAGTTAGACAAGATGTAATTCATGCCTTGGAATCTATGAATTGTGGTATTTTTTTTCCCCCCAGAAAAGGAATCCTGGATGAATACAGTCAGATCACCAGTCTTGTAACAGAAGAGATAGTGAATGTCCATAAAGAGATCCAAACTTCCGTTGAACAGATAGACCCTAATTCAGAGTACAGTAGCTTCATAGAAGCTCACAGGTATAAACTTTCCATTCTGGTTGTTTTATTCACTTTTACATCTGAAGAAGAAACCATTTCTGTATTTAGCCTTCAAATGGAAAAAATGGTACATGCTTTGTTTGTTTTCAGTTGGTTTCTTGTAAATCGCTATTTGATTGTAATGCTTTATCCTTATTGGTGAGATTGTCTGGTCTGTGCATCTCCATGCAAAGTACTCCACTTAGGAAGGAACAATATGTTTCACACATGCAGAATGGGAAGCGACTGTCCAGGAAGGAGTACTATAGAAAGGGATCTAGGGGTCATAGTGGACCACAAGCTAAATATGAGTCCACATGTGACACTACTGCAAAAAAAGCAAACATGATTCTGGGATATATTAACAGGAGTGTTGTGAGCAAGACACAAGAAGTCATTATTCCTCTCTACACTGTGCTGATTAGGCCTCAGTTGGAGTATTGTGGCCAGTTCTGAGCACCACATATCAAGAAAGATGTGGAGAAATTGGAGAAGGTCCAGAGAAGAGCAACAAAAATGATTAAAGGTCTAGAAAATATGAGCTGTTAGGCAAGGCTGAAGGATTTGGGCTTGTTTAGTTTAGAAAAGAGAAGACTGGGAGGGGACATGATAGCAGTTTTCAGGTATCTAAAAAGGTGTTACAAGGAGGAGGGGGGAAAATTGTTCTCCTTGGCTTCTGAGGATAGGACAAGAAACAATGGGCTTAAATTGCAGCAAGGAAGGTTTAGGTTGGACATTAGGAAAAACTTCCTAACTGTCAGGATGGTTAAACACTGGAATAAATTGCCTAAGGAGGTTGTGGAATCTCCATCTGTGGGGATCTTTAAGAGCATGTTAGACAAACAGTTATCAGAGATGATATAGACAGTGCTTGGTCTTTTCATGAGGGCAGGGGACTGGGTTTGAAGATCTCTCAAGGTCCCTTCTGGTTCTAGTATTCTATGAATCCATGATTCTATGTACGTAAACTATGTTAGGACACAGTTAAAAGATAAGTCTTAAACTCAGCAATAAGTTTTTTAAAGAAAATACTAAATTCTAATAATTATTGTTAAAAACATATAATCAGACACAACTCTGGAGGCTAGAAATTTTGAGTCACAACAGTGAGATACAGCAACATTAGGAATGTGTATGATGTTTTGAGCAAAGTTTATCTCAGGAATAAGTTTTGTTTGTTTTTTATGGATGTGATCTTGCCCATTTGTTTCTCAGGCAAGTAGTCCCAGTAAGTTCTTGGAATTGCATGCATTTTTATTTTTAAGTCAGTTACTAATGTATAGATTCATGTTCATATTATTACTTCATTCCAAACTTTTAACTTGGATCAGTTATTGTATATTCTACACTCAGATGAAGTTCCATTAAAAGCATTAGTTATGTAGAGACCTTAATTCAAGGTAAAGTCTCCCACGTAGTGTTCTAATGTGTTTTTAAAACTGCACTCTTATTTTGAAGTGAGCATGTTCCAATCTTTTTTTTTTCAGTATTATTAAAATTTGCTTTCTATTGATATATTTTTGGAAAGGAACAAATATTTAAAGTCTGAGTAGACTTAGTGTATGTATGCAAATTCTGTGTAATACAAATCTTAGTTATTTTGAATATTTAACAGGTCACCAGAGAATGTAGAACAAGAAATAGTGTTTGATACTTCTTTATTGGAAGAAAATGAAAATCTTCAAGCTAATGAGATCATGTGGAATAACTTAACAGCAGAAAGCTTGCAAGGAATGTAAGTATGTCTCAAAAAAGTGTGGCATCTTTTTTGACTGTTCAGAAAGATTCCAGGAATGACACTCTGTGTTGCTATGAAGTATAGAATGTCTGGCTTAGTATGAAGTGATGGAAACATTTACAAGCATGATTCAGAGCTCTCTTTGTTCAGAATATCAACAGATTGCATCATCACTGACAGGTTGTGAAATCTCCATCATTGGAGATATTTAAGAGCAGGTTAGACAAACATTTGTCAGGGAAGATCTAGATGGTGCTTGTCCTGCTGTGGGTGCAGAGGACTGGACATGATGACCTCTTGAGGTTCCTTCCAGTTGTATAATTCTATGAAATGTAGAGAGAAAAATCAAACCTAAAAAAGATGACCAATCAACTAGAAATGAGGCTCTCCGGAATTATGAATCAGCAGGGCAGCAAGATCCAGTTCTTGGGAAGCAGCTTTTTCTATCTTAAGTAGTTGTACAATTTTCTGCATCTTTCAGTCTTTTAAAAACAGTTTAATTACAAACTTCACATGGCTTACAGTTCTCTGAAATCAATACCGAATTTATTTTAGTTGCATTAAACCTGTATGTAGGCAGCATAAATGTTTGTTTCAAAATAGTGAAATAGTAAAGCATTTGTAACTCTCCATTCTTCTTTTAGTTACAGTCTCTGTATGGATTCAAAAGATGGATGCATATGTCCCGGAGCCAAAAACATTCTGCAGCAGTGCCTTATTGACCAACACATGCTCCATGCATTGTCCTTTTGTTTGTGGCCAAGTTTATAAGATGCTGCTTCAGTTCCTTCTCACCATTGTGTGGCTGGAGTTGGAACACCTCTTCCTCAATGTTCTGAACCTAGATAAGAGAGATGATTGTTCAGGCTGCCTTACATAGTTGTAGATAGTGGGGTTTTTTTTTGGACAATATATTAGGTTATATAAGTTATAGGTTCCCTTTTGAACTTCTTTCCCCATTGGGGAGACCTCTCCGGACCCTGGCAAGTCAGCTTCAAAAGCTGCTTTATGTGAGTGATGAGCACCACCTGTGCTTTTATTGCCGGGGCAGAGTCCATGTTGTTGCATACTCCTTGTTGTGCCATCCCATAGTGCCTCTTAATGAGCCTCCATATAGTCCTGTGCATTAAGTTCAAATGTATTGTCCTTGTTTAAAAGGCCTTCATCACTTAGCTGCTGCCTGCATATCTGACCTGGTCTCCCTTTTTGTATACCCCACCCACCCTCTGCGCCATCGTAAGTATCAGCCTGGATACTGAAGTGCAGACCACTCCTGAGCATCTGTTTGACACACTCAAGTTATTTAGTGATGAGATGAGTGAATCCTTCCATACCCTTAAGGTTTCTTACACCATTCTGATGTCATTTGGTAATTACACCTCAGCCCCAAGACATTGGCAACAGAGGCAGTGCACTCATCAGCCACACTAGTCTGCCAGTGCCACCACTGCTTCATCGACCTTCCTGTATTTCCAGTTTAAAAAGCAGTTTGGCTCCCAGGTTAGGACCTTTTTTGGTACCTCAAGTCATTTTGGGAGGCTGTCTTGCCCTTTTTGTCCACAAATAGGGTAAGATCACCATGGACTGTTGGGCATTGAACATTATCCATCTGGGGTACTCCACTGAATGTTTCTCATCCTCCCCTCCCCCTTGTCATTCACTGGACGATGACCATGGAGATCCCTTCCACTGCAATCTTGTCTAACAGGAAGCAGATGCCATTCTTCAAAAGGGCACTATAAAGCCAGTTCCCCTCCATTACAAGGTCTGTGGCTTCTGTTCCTTCACCCTATCCTAGACCTCTAGCTGCCCAACAGCTTTATATAAAGAAATTCAAGTTCCGGATGGTGACACTCCCCTTGATTATCACTTTACTTTCCTTTTCCAGGGACCCCGCTTTGTGGCTCCCAACATAACAGATACCTATTTCCACATTGACATTCACCTCTCTAACTTAGTCTGTTTTATGGTTGGATACTCCCATTATCAGCTCTCTTTTGATACTTGCACTGCTTTGTCTTGGCCATTTGGTATTCTCCTATCTACACAACTAGCTCCTTGTTACATCATCCCACAGGTGCCCCTTATCAGCCTCCCCATAGTTGAGTGCATTAAGTTCAAACATCTTATCCATGTCTAAAAGGCCTTCATCATTCAGCTCCTGCCTGCATCTCTGATGTGCTCTTCCATTTTGTTACCCCACCCACACTCTGCTTTTCATCAGTGCCAGCCTGGTCACTCACTTGGTCATCTGTTTTTACAGAGGCTTCCTTCCTTGCCCCTTTGCTTCAAAAAATATTAACATTGTGAGCCACCACCTTTGTCCTTGGACCTCTCTGTGTGAGTCCTTGCAATGAATTCCTAGTGAGCATTAATGCTCCTCATTGTGGCTATCTTGTCCTGTAACTCTCCAGCATGCTTCATGAGAGATTATACCAGCAGGCCCCTTTCAAACTGGAGGCCTCTCTTCCTCCATTGGGACTTTCTGAGAATAGGAAATGCAGACCACAGTCTCTGCAAATCCACACCTAGGTCTGGGTAGATTATAAACTTTTTGAGCTGGGGACTATATCTAGTTGACTGTTAATCAAGAATCCAAGCACACTTACGGACATAGCACAATTAAATTAGGGTAATCTACTTTTCTTTTGATGCATTTCTGATTGTTTCTGATGAGAATGGGAAATGTGTGGGGAGTGTCTCTCTCTTCAGTTGGGTGCCACGTTAGTGAGGTTTTTTGTGTGTGCGGCCCTTGACTGATTTTTCTGTGGGTCAGTGGCCCCTGGCCCAAAAAAGTTTCCCAACCCCTGGTTTAAAGGAACAAAGCTATGCCATTGCCTTTCTTTTTGTCGTCCTTGCCAATGTATGAAGGAGTATTTCCTTTTCTCTCCAGAGGCCAGGAATTGCAAATGCCATTTATTTTGGCACAGGATGTCCAAATGGAAGGTTCTTTGTGCACATTCTCTGTGCACCCACACTATGCTGATGGTAATGTGTCTCTTTTTCAGGAAGTGCAGTATAATTTTATCAGTATAAATTCATTATTCCCAACATGGTGGTGATTTGTAGTAATTCAGGATGAAGTCAGTTTCCGAAGGAGGGTGTATGAAGAAATCAGTATCCAGCTGTTATAGCTATGAGTGATCTCCTCCTGGTGGAAAACTTGATTGATATTATTGTTTATGCAGGATATCACCAAATACTAATTTTAGCCATAATTCTTTTAATAAATTCAAAGGCTGAATGGTGTTTATACAGTTGCTTCAAATGTGCCTTAAATGTGGAAGTGGTCATCACACTTTAATAATATACAGTTACCAACAGTGATTAGATGCTTATCGCAAGACTAGGCCAGGACACTCAAGCCCCTGTTGGTTGTTTCCAGTTTGCGTAGGTAGACACTAGTAATGAACACTTTAAGAGCTCCTACCTTTTTACAGCCTTTACAGACAAGTAATCTGAGAGCCAACTACTGACTTAAGCTAAGAACCAGTTTTGAGCAATTTGGAAATGACCTCTTTACTTTCCTGAGTAGACAAGATTTTATGATTTGGCCCCTTTCTTCATGTTGACACTAGTATGTTAAAGGTTACATAATGAGTGTATTACATCACGAAACAATTTTTGCTTTGTCAGAATCAGTTTTCAGAAGTCATAGTTTTTCTTCTCAGCTACATTTTGAGCTCAACACTTTCATGTCTCTTGCTAGTTATATATTTTTTCTATTTAAGGCTTTTCCATAGTTGCTAATACTACTTTATGTGACTTAAACTACAGAACATATAAGTTTTCTTTCATTTCTACATTACATTACTGGGTGAAGTATAATTAAACACTTATCCTCATTATAAAATATATTGTGTAGAAAAAATGGATCAGTTTTATATTTTAAAATAATGTAAATCAAAGTAAATTCTTCATGGTATACATATAATGGTCTCCATTTAAAAGTCAACATTTACCCGTGGTTCTGCTCTAAATACAAAGAGAGATTGGTATTTGCTGCTAAGTGTTGATGGTTTAATGGAAGCTAATCCATATATAATATATTTTAAACAGCTTCTGTGTTTGCATAATATTGTGTTAAAATGTTCTACTTAAAAGATAGTGGGATGAATAAAAAGAGCAAAAAATAAATTACTTGTAGAGAATATTTGTTCTTCGTTGAGAGGTGTCCCGGGGGGTTCTCCACATCAGGTGTTGAGCTCCCCAGCGCTTCTCGACGGATTTTTCTGAGCAATGTATCAGGGGCCACGCATGCGCGGTGCGCACGAGCCTCCCTCAGTACTATCACGCATGCGCGACCCCCCCCTTCAGTTCCTTTCTACCGCCCCCTTCCCCCCCCGGCTTCAGATGGAACTCTCCTACTCTCACAAAGATTTCTCCTCTCAAACTTCTTTCTTCAAATAGTTGTTTAGAGTTAGTTTATTTCCACAGTTCCTGTTAGTAGTTAGCTAATTTACTTGTTTAGAGTTAGTTTAAACTTCGGGTGAGCACAAAAAGGGCAATGAAAATGAAAAAAAGGCTACCCTTACTGAGGCAACAGGTCTTCCCATGCCTGCCTCACACTCCGCGCTGTCTGACACGTCAGTGCTTGCCCTACCACGGGCCATAGGAGATCTTCTCGCTCCTATCACAGCATTGAGGAATCCCCTCATAGACCAACCGCTGGTGCTGGCCCCCCTCGTGTTACCAGGGGCAACACCTCAGAGGAGTGCTGTGGCAGCGTGGGCAACTTGTTTACAGTCAACAGAGCTATCCATGCTGCATACGCCCCTCATTAGCCACAAGGACCACAAAGACCTGGCAATCTCTCCCACTTTACATTTGCATAATTTGACTGATAACATACATCCTCAGTCTCCATTCTCTGATTACTCTGACTTTCCTCCTCCTCCTCAAAGAGGGGGGAGGGAATGTTTAACTGCTTTTTCACCTCAGCCATATATGGAGGGCTTTACATGGTCTGCTTATCAGCAACAACCAGATTTTCTTAGAGCACAAATGGCTTCCTGGGCTCCTTATTTTTGGATGCCACCGCCTATGCTTTGCCCCCCACAGTGGCAAATGTTCAATCAACCACCTCAACAATATAAAAAGAGACCATGTAAGACGAAGCATATGGCGAAACCCTGCTCTCCTTTAAACCTGTCACCCCACACCTCTATGAGGGGAACTGACAGTGAAAGCCATTGCTCTCCGATGTTGGCTTCTACATCTACATTGCATTCAAATGCAGCCTCAGCCATAGAGCAGGCTTTGTTACCACCTGCTACTCATACCACCGATGATCTCTCGTCTTTTCAAGATTTATTTAAAAGAATTGTTATTGATTTGAATATATCTATGCAAGTAGTGCAGGTTTCTCAACATGAACTCACTAACATCCTGCAGCCCAGTACAGCAACAAAGATGGCACTTCCTATTAATCCAGACATCTTGGAGCCTGCTAAAACCCTATGGCAAACACCTGCATTCATCCCACCAATAGGCAGGAAAGCCGATCGAAAATACTATGTTCCCCCCAACGGTTCTCAATTCCTCTTGTCTCACCCTCCACCCAACTCCCTCATAGTAGACACTGCACAGCAGAGAAACAAACAACAAAATCGTTCCACCCCATCCGAAAAGGACAATAAACGTCTGGACACATTCGGAAAGAAGGTTTATGCCTCTTCAGATGAGAGTGGCGAACTATGCTGCTTTATTAAGTAAATAGGACTTCAATAATTATACAAAATTCAATACTTTTATTGAAGATATCCCTGACTGCAAAAAGGCACAATTTCAGGCTCTTGTTTCAGAAGGCCAGATAATACCGTGAATAGCCCTGCAAGCCGCACTTGATGCAGCAGACACAGCTACAAGGACTACGGCAACAGCAGTCACTGAGAGACGAGCTTCTTGGTTCAACTCTTCTGCTTTTCCCTACCAAGTGCAACCATCAGTAGAAGACCTTCTGTTCGATGGAGAAAAGGTATTTTCTGCAAAGACCAATGAACTGCTCCAATTGATGAAAGATTCCAGAGCCATATTGCGGTCACTCGGTATCCAAACCCCTATGACGAGACAGAGACAGTACAGGTACCAACCATATCAGAGACCTAGGTACCCACAATTCACTTACCAGTACCAGAGACAAGACTATGCCCCGTACCAACAGAGGGGGCGCAGAGGCAACACAGACGGCACCCTCAGACTAATAACCCCAACTGCTCATCCCAACCCATCAAGCAAATTTGAAACAACAGTTGAGAGATGTAAAACTACACCACATGCAGCAGAGCTTGAGATTTGGTTCCAAACCTTTCCTATTTCGTTTATTACCTTTGGGTATCTATTACCACTGCTAAGTGGGTAACTCAAACCATCTCCTAGGTTATACCATCCCTTTTCTCTCCCCCTTCTTTCCCCAACCACCCACCCCATCCTTCTTCAGAGACCCCTCTCATGAAATCATTTTACAACAAGAAATTGACCACCTTCTCAAATTAGGAGCCATAGAACCAGTACCCCAAGAGTTCCACGGAACCGGTTTCTACTCACATTATTTTTTTGTAGAGAAGACAGGTGGTTGGAGGCCGATCCTTGATCTTCGGTTACTAAATAAATACATAAGGAAACAGAAATTCAAAATGGTCACCCTAAATACTATTATTCCAGCTCTGGAGTCTGGTGACTGGTTTTCTTCTCTTGACCTGCAGGGTGCATATTTTCATGTATCCATTCACCCCTCTCATAGACGTTTTCTTCGTTTCACTTTAGGTCTCCAACACTACCAGTACACGGTACTGCCCTTTGGTCTCTGCACTGCACCAAGGGTATTCACAAAGATGCTAGCGGCTGTCGCTGCTCACCTCAGAAAATAAGAAATCACAATTTACCTGTACGTAGATGACTGCCTTATCAAAGCGAGGACCAGTTAGGACTGTTATCAAGATACCATCACTGTGATAACCTGCTTTCAGTCATTAGACTTCCTAATAAATTATGGCAAATCAACACTCGCCAGCCCAAACAATCCAATTCATCGGCGCTCAGCTCAATTTGATCACAGCCAGAGCCTCTCTACCGACAGACAGATTCACTCGCATCAGTCAACTCGCAGAATTGCTCCAAGAGATGCCAGTAGTAAGGGTTTACGACTGCCTTCAACTATTAGGTCACATGGCATCATGTAATCCTGTGGTCCCAAATGCACGTCTCTTTATGAGATGCCTCCAAGGTTGGCTCCCACCCCCAGGGACGCCTCTCGATGAAGAAAAGGAGGTTACTCACCTTCCTGTAACTGACGTTCTTTGAGATTAGCGTCCCTGGGGGTGCTCCACTACCCTCCCTTCTTCCCCTCTACTTCGGAATGCCCCTATGATAACATCTGAATATATTATTTGCCGGGTTTTGGACAGAAGGAACTGAAGGGGGCCGGGGGGGCGCGCATGTGCGATAGTACTGAGGGAGGCTTGCGTGTGCCGCGCATGCGCATCCCCCGATACATTGCTCAGAAAAATCCGTCAAGAAGCGCTGGGCCACTCAACACCTGATGTGGAGCACCCCAGGGACGCTCATCTCGAAGAACGTCAGTTACAGGAAGGTGAGTAACCTCCTTTTGTTCAGATAGTAAAAAGGGTGAGTAGGAAGATGAATCGGTACCCAGATGAGTTAAACAAATTTTCCATAAAGCAATTTTGTACAACTACGTATTCCTCTTTATTTGAGATTGTTACATGAATGATGAGGAAGAATTCCTAAGTAACTTTACCAGATCATTAAAATAACTTTACCAGTTTATGGAAGGGTGTTCCATAATGCTTTGATATGTCCATTTTCAATGTAAAGATGAAGAATTTGGAAGTTTATTATTATGAAAGCTATTGGAAAAGTTATTGCATCTGGTGAAATCAAGTTCTGCTTCTTGTTAGGAACAACCCCACAGCTAACAATGATTAAATTGACTGATGAGTTAGTAATAATAGTCTTTTTCTGAACCACTGTTGTTGAGAAGACAGATGCAGGTCCCCAGTAAAAAAATATCCTGGGACAAATTGTAACCAGGGTGATGATATAATACAGAGTTTGAGATACCAACGGTAGTAAGTCCTAAATGGTATCCAAACTTCAGATGATTATTTAGAACAAAAAAGAAGATTGAGCAAGAAAACTTAACTCAAACTAATTTTTTCTTCCTTCATGAATGCTTTATCTTGGTTTTCTCACAAATGTGATTACGCTTCATTTTCTTACTCATAGACAGTTTTAAACATCCAAACAGATCCTTAAAAACATAGTAGTCTTTTATCAGGCTTAAAAAATTCTTTTGCTCCCAACAGTTCACACCCATATCTAAAGTGTACCCATATCATAAGGTATATTCACATAATAAACAATATTATAAAAATTTTGCCAAGGAAGGGAAACTAGAAAACTAGAAAATAATTTGAGGATTGCTGGTTATCGTCTTAGACATACAGAAAAACATACATATTCATATGCGCACAAACTGTTTATATTGTGTGTTTGTGGTACATGCATATTTCTGATGTGTACAACTGACAAATTCTAGGTTGAAAACAGTAATAGAAGAATTGGTTCAGACACAGCGGACACTTTTGAACAAAGAGGAGCTTGTGTTGGAACTAGAAAAGAAAATAGAAGAATCTTCCACGACCTGTGGGAAAAAATCAGAGTAAGTGTGTCAGAGATATTGGAAGATGAAAATTTTAAAGAAAAAAGTTGTGTGTGTTGTCATGCAGCTCTTCTTTGGGTGATTTATGCATGTCTGTTCCACTTCACATTTGTGTGCTCCCAGTGCCTGAAGGGATTTTTTTCCCTTAGCGTTAACTGTTATGGTGGCACATTTGCCTTATGTTCACTCATGCTATGGAGTGCTGCCCTGACACTCCCCTCTTCCCCCACATTCTTTCTTACCAGCTGTAATTGGAGCATGCCAACTTCTTTATCCAAGTTTCTGCCTCCCCCCCCCATTTTTTTTCTGTGTATTTGTATCTAATTAAATAGTGTGGGTATGTATGGCTGTTCTTGTTTAGTGCCACTCATTATTGTAGTTAGTCTTGGTTTTCTTTTTCTTTTCTTGGTTTTCTGACGTAGAGTCAGTCTTAGTGCAAATGTTGATGCTCACTCTTGGGCATGCCTCAATCACCAGGCTTTAAGTTTTGTGTGGCTGCAAGAAATCTATCCTGGTGAGTGACCCTCACTGTAAGTGTCTGGGTGAGGGCCACATTCAAGAGCATGGCCCAATCTATAGAGATTTCAAGCCCTGTATAATAAACAGGGAAGTGACACCACGTCACCACTTGGGGGAAGATTGATGCTGCGGCGGTGGATCATCCGGCATTTGATATAATGGGTCTAGTGAAGATCTGCTACAGTGAACACTGAGAGGACCCTCTTAGGTGCCGGTATTCCTCCCCCCATGCAAGGAGTAAGGGAAGTCGATGGGAGTGTTTCTCCCATTGGTTTCCTACTGTGAGGACAGCGCCGAAGCTCGGCTTATGGTACGTTGACGACAGTTATGTTTTTTATGTAGCTGGAATTGCGTACCTTAAACCGACCTTCCCCCATAGTGTGGACCTGGATGCACCACATTTTTACAGTACAGATTGAACCTTTCTAGTCTGGCATTCTCTGGTCCGGCAACATCCATGCTCCGGCAAGATTCCCGTGGTCCCATAAAGTTTGTTTACAGATGCCAGTCCTGGCTCTTAGTGTCCTGTGCTATTGTTTAGCTCTAATTTACTCCAAATGGCTTCTTAGAGCCCAGCAAGCAGAGGAAGTATTGGTAATGCAGATAGGCAATATTGAGCTCCTATGGTCAAGCAAATTTTCTGGTTCAGCATCGGTCAGGTCCCGGGGGTGCTGGACTAGAGAGATTCAACCTGTAGTACTATAAAATAAATGAATAGTGGTGCTTCTCAACTCTGTATTGGCCAGGATATTCTTGCCACAAGCCAGGTTCCAGCTGATGCTATATATTTGTGTGTATCTTGAAGCCCAGGTGCTCACAATACAGGTTGAACCACTATTAACCGTGAGTGGTCTGGCAACATCCATGGTCCAGCACAGATGTTGCAGAACCAGCGTCTCGGGGAAGGGGTGGTGGCCAGAAGCCCTGCAGGCTGGGAAGTGCGGCAGCGGGGCTGTGTGGTGAGGCTGGAAAGCCTAGCATGTGGCACTGGGGCCATCAGCATGCGGCAGCGAGTCTCCGGCCGATAGCAAAAGCTGAGTTTGGAGGGGCCAGTGGCAGTGGGGAACAGGAAGACCTCCTCTGGTTCAGCAAAATCTTGCATCTGGGTCTAGTCAGATCCCAAGGGTGTGAAGGACCAGGTAGGTCCAACCTGTAGTAAGAACATGTCTAAAATTTCTGGGGCACGTGGGCTCCATGTACGTGACCCAGCATGCCAGACTTAATTTCAGTTGCAGAGCTGCATGAAGTTAGTTTATTCTTCATCTCATCTGTTGGACACATTAATTCATGTACCTGCTGAAGTCGTAACCTTAGTAGACTGATGGAAGGATATGCATGCAAGTTCGCTTTCTCTCTTTTTTTTTCCCCACAACTATAGTGATGAATGTTTCATATATTGGTTGAGGGGCTCTCCTAGGGAGCATACACGTCCAAGGACTGTGGATGGATCAAGCTTTCACCCTACACATAAATGTACAAGAGTTGTAGGCAGTTTGCCTGGTATTTCCAAAGATAGACCTGTTAACTATTTGATTGAACAAAAAATGAAGCTTGTTTTGTTCTAGGGACTGGCAGTTAGGTTCTTTAACAAATGCTTTTTTTCTGTCATGGAGAGCAAAGCTGCTATATGTCCATTCCTCTGCCCCCAAAAGGGTTAGGTAAGATCAAGCAGGACAGAGCTCTAATAGTCCTCATGAAGCTCATCCTGGCCTTATCAGCATTGGTTCTTCAGTCTTCTAAATCTCTATCAGGAACTGAATGTTTCAACCAGGAACCTGACTCATCACAGAACCACAATTGGAAGATACATCCCAACCCATGCATCCTTCATCTTCAGGTGTAGTTCCTCAGTGGCTAACCTTTCAAGAGGCTGAGTACTATGTGGATGTAAACATCCTTCTAAACAGTGGAAACTTGTCCTCTAAATATGCTTTCCTAATGAAGCGGAAGAGTTCCTCCAGCAGATCTGCTGATCCTGTTTTCTATCCAGCATATCCTGAATTATTTGCTTCCCTGCAAGCATCAAGACCTCTGTCTAAGTTCCCTTACCATTCATGGGCAGCTATCTCTCCATATTGCACCTACCAGCAGAGGTGGATTCATGTTTTCTAACGCTAAGACCATTGAATAGTTAAAGGGTATAGGCAAGCTGTACCCTGATGTTGGATATCCTGTTCCCCTCTGTGAAGGTAGCCTTTTTGGTGGCCATTACGTCTGTGAGGTGGATGGCAGAGTTATGTGCCCTGGTTGTTGATCCTCCATACGTGTTTTTTTAAAGGACACATCCTCATCCAAATTTCTTCACTAAAAAGTTATTCCCTCAGTCAAGCCCATATACTTAACCCCCTGTGTCGATGCAGTCGGGGTTCCCCCGACACTGCATCCCTGTAGCAGCAAGAACAGACTCCGCCAGTTGGTAGAATAGAGGGGGTTTATTGCTTCTCCAGGATACAGCACAGCATAGACGTGATGTGTTTATAGGATTTGGGGCCAGGATGCCTCAGACCCCTTGAGATGGGGTCTTTGGGCTCCTAGATTCTAGCCCCCCTCCTTAGACTGGTTCCCTCATGATTCCAGCCCAAGACTGACTCTTCCCCCGAATACTCACTTCCCTAGTTCCCTCGCTGCCCCAACTCATCTGACAGGTTGGGTCTTTGTTTACCTGACTTAGGCAGCCCACCTGCTGGGCAGTGCTAAAAGGCAGAGGCCAGTAGGGGTCATTCACAGCCCACAACCCAAGCACAGCAACCAGCAAGGTACTGACACTACATCACAACATGTGGGTGAGTCAGTGGGAATCACATCTCACCGCGCAGGGGATCCCAGGTTATAGAGCAGACAGCCCCTCCACTATGCCAAACCCCTCCCACTTTTTTTTCTCAAGCAAAATTCTAATAATAATGAAGAGGCTTCATTTCTGGGGTGTCAGAAGGGCTCTGGCATTTTACCTGGACAGAACTAGGTCTCCAAGAATAGTAGTTTTCAAACTTATTTTATGGCTACCCAGTTGAAGAAAATTGTTGATGTCTGCAATCCAACAGAGTTGGAGATGAGGGGTTTGGAATGTGGGAAGGGACTCAGGCAGAGGGTTGAGTGTAGGGGTGAGGGCTGCAGATTAGGGCCAGGAACAGAGATAGGGGAAGGGGCTCTGGGCTGGGGCAGGAGGTTGGAGTGTAGGTGGGCACCAGGGTTCTGACTTGGGGTACAGGCTTTGGGGTGGGGCATTTGGGGTGGCTCAGGGTTTGGCTAAGGAACTGGGGCATGGGCTTACTTCCAGCAGCCCTACATTGGTGGTAGTGCTAAGGCAGGCTTCCTGCCTGTCCTGGGTGGTCCCTGGTGCCAAAAGTGGCCAGCAGCGGGTTTGGTCAGCTCCTAGGTGGCGGTTTGGAGGCACAAACTCCCCCAGCTCCTATTGGCTGGAAAGTGGCCAATGGGAATGCCTACCTGGTAGTCAGGGCTGGAGCAGTGCATGGAGCTCTGTGGCCCTGTAGCCAGGAGCTGGACCTACTGCTGACTGCTTCCAGGGTGGAGCATGATGTCAGTGATTTTCAAAGTGCAGGTCGCAGCCCAGCCTTATCTGGCCACCAAGTCCCTGCATGCTGAGCAAGGCGACCCAGTGCCTTACATTCTGTGATCCAGTATTGGGTCACTACCCATGCTTAGAAAAGCACTGTTTTAGAAGGTTTACCCAATTGTTTGTTTCATTTGTGGACAGAAAGGGTCCTCAGGGTATGTCTACATAGCAACTTGGGCTTGTTGGGCTAAGGCTACAGGGTTGTATCACTGCTGTTCAGCCTGAGCCCAGAAGTCTGGAGTCCTGGTGGGGAGGGCATAGAGTCTTAATTTTAGACAAGCCTGGAAGTCTGCATAGCAGTGAAACAGCTCTGAAGCCCAAGCTTCATGAGCCTGAATCAAGTGGCTGTCAGCTGTGGATGTCTAGCTGCTTTGTAGACATATCTTCGATTTCTTCACAACCGATTTCATTGTGTATTTCATCCTACATACATTTGAGCTGTGATGTTGCCAACCACCAAGCTGAGTTGTTCACTCTACAAAGAGCCAAGCAGCTTTTGTTACTTTTCCATCTTAAGTGTCCGTAAGAGACGTTTGTAAAGTTGCAATATGGTCATTTGTGCATATTTTTATGGTATGCTATACTGTATTCTGGGGATGATGCCACATTCTGCAACCAAATCTTCTGTTCTTATTGTGGTAGATTTGAAAATCTTTCCTCTGTTTGTTTGAACTGCTGGTTAGTAACCTAAAGTAGAATGGACATACACGAACCCTTGAAGAAGAAAAACTATTAACCCCCTTCTGTAACTGTTACTCTTTCAGATATGTTGCATATGTTCATTCCATGACCTACCCTTCTTCCTTTCTCTATTTGAGTCTATCTGGCATGAAGGAAATGAGGGTTAAGAGCAATTTTACCCATTATGCCATTGATCAGTAGCGTGAGCATCTTGAAAGTTCAGGCGCTGCCCAAATATTGTTAAGGAAAAAACATCTTTGGCTCCAGAGCACTGGATTCACATGCACCTGATGGGGAATGGACTACGCACAACCTGTCTTGAGCAATAGCAGTTACAGATAAGATTTGTAACTTTTGTTTTTTTCCCCAGAGCTAGTTTATGAAAGTATCAGAGGGGTACCCGTGTTAGTCTGAATCTGCAAGAACAACGAGAAGTCCTGTGGCACCTTAGACTAACAGATTTATACACAAAAACCTGTAGGAGAACACTTCAATCTCCCTGGACACACAGTAGCAGATTTAAAAGTAGCCATCCTGCAACAAAAAAACTTCAAGAACAGACTTCAAAGAGAAACTGCAGAGCTACAATTCATCTGCAAATTTGATACTATCAGTTTAGGATTAAACAAAGACTGTGAATGGCTAGCCAGCTACAAAAGCAGTTTCTCCTCTCCTGGTTATCTCTAGCCTTACTCTTGATTGGAACTCTCTTCTGATGCCTGTATATTTATACCTGCCTCTGGAATTTCCACTACATGCATCTTACGAAGTGGGTCTTTGCCCACGAAAGCTTATGCTCCAATAAATCTGTTAGTCTATAAGGTATCACAGGACTTCTCATTGTTCTTTATTAAAATACTTTAAGCATTTTTGTTTGTATTTGATTAGCTATACTATCCCAAAATATTCTCAATAGAACTACTGGCTGCCAAGTTTTAAGTGTAAAAACTGAGAGTTGAGCTGTATCCTTTAAGGACTATTTCTAATTGTCAGTAATGTCCATAAATAGAATCCCTGATTGTTAGTGTATATGCATCCAGGTAGCAAAGCAGAAATCAATCCAGATCCTCCATTCTGCTTAACAGATCTCATTGTACAGTATGGCTGTGAAAAGGAATTTCCTGAGCTGCACTCCTCGGGTGTAATTTGTTTTGCTCTATCTCCACATTTGGAGCTCAGTAGGGTACGTTCTTTACTCAAGGCATCTTATTCCAAATACTGAACATTAAAGTAGTTCACTGAATATTATACAGAATATTCATAGCCTGTAATACTAAATAGTTTTATAAATAAAGCAAATCAGTCATAAAAATCAGCCGTTTTTGTATGTTAAGCTAAATGGACTCATCAGCTCTTTTTAAGTTCTGATTATACAGCTTTGAACATCTACTTTGAAATTTAAGTTTTAAGAACTGATTAATAGAATTGGAGTTGTACTTAGTTCCCTTTCCCCCATTGTTTCCATCCTCAGACAAAATTTAATTGACTCTGATACACAGATATCATTATTTTATAACAACAGTGAACTTGGGTATAATAGCTCAGATATTAATCTTAATGAATAAACAATGAACAAATAATACTCCTGCCTTACTATGAGCTCTGAGAGGACTGAAGGTAGTTGTCTTAATGCATTAGATATTATTTCAACATTATCAAAAGCTTTAGCTGTTTGCCTTTTCTGCTGCTTTCCACCACTATAATTAATTTCCAGTTAGCTAAGTTCCACTACTTTAATGAGATCCTTCTACTTCTGGTGAATCTGCGTGAATGCATCTTACTATCTTTTATTTTCATCAGAGGATCTTAACAGAGTTTCTGAAGAGTTCAAGCAGTGTTGTTTTATCTACATAGATTTAAATTCAGTGTATTCACCATTTTGTTGTAATTTGTATTTCTGTTTTCATTTATTACTAATAAATTACATATTAAATGCTGTAGAAACGTAGATGAAAGTGTTTACCCCCAGAGCTTACAATCTTAACCAACCCCCCCCCCCCCCCAGATTTTCCTTCTCTGATCTTCATACCTCAGTGTGTCATGCTAGCCCAGCTTATATGTATGTGCACATAAAAAATGAACAAGTTTCAGAAAAAGAGATAATAAAATCTTTGCTCACTAGCCAAAATTAAAATGCACATTTTAGGATTTCTATGCTTGAGTATACCTTTTTTTCCCCTATGCATGCTACACAAGATGAGAAATACTAGATTTGGTGAATTTTGAAGGATGAAAAAAAAAGTGGGCATTTCCTTAATTCCATTTCCATTATTTCCATACTAATGGAAAAGTTTAAAAACTCTGTTTACTAATTGTGTAGTTCCTTGGAGAAAGAAAGGGTAGTGACAACATGTCAGTTCATTCCACTTTGTTTTTATTACCCTTCTCCTTTTCACAGCCTTGTAATATTTGAGTTGTTCACACATTGAAGGACTTAGAGCAGCTAACACACTGGAGATTTCTTTCTGTTTTTCAAAGAAGAGCTCACTTGGGTTTCCTTCATTTGAGATAAGTGAGTGGGAAAGGTAGAAAAGAGAAACCAAATTACCAGTAACAAAAATGTTTTCTCCAATATTGTTTCAAAAGAAAAACTCATTTTAAAATCATGTGTTCAGTTTGTATTTGCCCTTTTCTCTTCAGCATTGTGCTTTTGCTGAGCCAGAAACAAGCACTGGAAGAACTCAAGCAAACAGTTCAGCAATTAAGATGCACTGAGGCAAAATTTACAGCCCAGAAAGAACTTCTAGAACAAAAAGTTCAGGAGAATGATGGGAAAGAGCCACCTCCAGTGGTAACTTACGAAGAAGATGACAGATCAGTCACTTCTATGGTAAGTCCCTGTGCTTACATAACTAAATCGTACAACCGCTCATGCTATTGAATTGCTCAGTTTCGGTGTCAGAGGCCCGAATGCTCAGCAGAGAACACAATATAGTTGCAGGCAGCCAACTGAGAACTTGTCTCCACTTATGAGGAGATTGGTGCTGTGGAGATTGATCTCCCAGGGGTTGATTTTAACGGGTCTAGTAAGGACTAGGGATGTTAGGTAGCGATAAATTGAATAGTTGTGTATCCGCACAAAATATTATTGGTTACACGACATTTCGATAGTCTCAGGGGCGGGGCCAGCAGCTATTGCACTCCTGGGGAGCCCCTGTCACTATGCGCTGTTGCCTCTCTATCAGAGGCAGCAGCGTGGGGTGGCTTGTGGGAGCTGGTCCATGAGGGGTTGCAGCAGCCCTTGCCACAAGCCAGGTTCCAGATGATGCTATCTGCAAATGGATGGAAAAGGTCCACATATTAGAATGTCACACTCGTGGATCTGTGTAATTGGCACAGGCAAGCGTACACCTCAGTTCTTTCCTACTGATAACTTCAAAAGATGGGTAGGAAGGTAGGTAATTTGGTGTTCACTCCAAGAACTTTTTCATGTATTGCCACCTGCATCTGGTTTTGTTATGAGCAAGTGATACTCCTTGTGAGTCTCGTAGAATAGAATATATATGAGCAAGCCCCTGAAGAAAAAAATGTTACCTATCTTTGCATAACCGTTGTTCTTCGAGATGCTTTGCTTGTATCCACCTTCCTACTCATCTGTTGGAGTTCTCAGCAGAAAAAAACCTGAGGTGTAGGCCTGCCTGTGCCTGATACACAAGTGTGACAGTCTACAGGGTGTAACTGCTGACCCTATCGGTGTTGCTAAGACAAAAATGTCCAACACATATACCTAGAATGGAATAGACATGAGCAACACATCTCATAGGATAAGAACATAAGAATGGCCATACTGGGTCAGACCAAAGGTCCATCTAGCCCAGTATCCTGTCTGCCGATGGTGGCCAATACCAGATGCCCCAGAGGGATGGAATACAATAGGTAATCCTTGTGTGATCTCTCCTTTGTCACCCACCCTCCAGAGAAACAGAGGCTAGGGATACCATTCCTACCCATCCTGGCTAATAGCCATTGATGGACCTAACCTCCTGAATCTATCTAGCTCTTTTTTGAACCCTGTTAAAGTCCTAGTCTTCACCTCATTCTCTGGCAAGGAGTTTCACAGGTTGACTGTGTGTTGAGTGAAGAAAAACTTCCTTTTGTTTGTTTTAAACCTGCTGCCTATTAATTTCATGTGGTGACCCCTAGTTCTTTTATTATGGGAATAAGTAAATAAGTAAATAACTTTCCTTATTCACTTTTTCCATACCAGTCATCATTTTGTAGTTACCTAGTTACCTCTCTCCGCTCTGAAAACTTACCATTTATTCCTACCCATTGTTTCCTGTCTTTTAACCAGTTATCAACCCATGAAAGGATCTTCCCTCTTACCCCATGGCAACTTACTTTACTTAAGAGCCTTTGGTGAGGGACCTTGTCAAAGGCTTTGTGGAAATCTAAATATACTGTATCTACTGGATTCCCCTTATCCACATGTTTGTTGACCCTCTCAAAGAACTCTAGCATATTAGTAACAACGATTTCCCTTTACAGAAACCATTTCCCTTTACAGATAATACAGATAATAGTTATCAAAAGTAGGTAACCATTTTTTTCAGTTTTGAATCAATTAAATAGATTGTTTGAATAACAAGCTAAATTCTACTGAGCAACCTTCAGTAATTAGCCTTGGTTTCCTTAGGATGAGTTGGTGAAGTATGTTAGTGTAGCTATAAAATTAGCATAAAAATACTGAAGAACGAGTTTAAAACAATTTACTTTAATTTCTGATCTTTCTGTTTGAAACCTATATTCACAGACACCCATTCCTTTGCAATATGTTTGCTAAGCTCTTACATGCTCTTTACATTTAAAATTAACTTTTTATATTGTATCAGAGAACCTGGGGTATAATTTAGATGTGCATCAGTAAAATACGATAATTTGTCTTCCGACAGAGAAAAAAATCCACTTGGCTAAATTTTGGAAAATCTCATACAATGTTAAGAACGATGATTATATTTGATGAGCAGTGTTCCCTCAAGTCTCTTCCATCCATTTGCAGATTTTATTCCATGTATTAAATTCATTTCTTATGTGCACCAAGGCATGTGTGAATGTGTACCACCAGTAGAAACAGAACAACATAGTTGTGGGCACTCTGCTAATCAGTTGGGCAATAATATTGGTTCTGCAAAGCTTAAGTGTTGCAAAAGGGCATTAGCACTTAGGTTTGCTTTGATGGATTTGGGTTTGCACTCATGGAAGATGGCTGTGAATTTTTTTTAATGTTGAGTTTCAAGATGTCATTTACTCTTCATAGTATGGCAGCAGTGCAGTAAAATGACACATGATCTAATGAGTTCTCTTGATTCTGAATACTAGCTCCCTTCCCTTCTTCCTTTCTGGTCCTCCCTTATAGCCTTCCAGTGTTGCCTCTTCCTTCTATTGTGTATTATTTACGCAGCATCGAAGATGTAGATGATGTTTTACAAATGAGCAGATATGGATCTGTCCTAAGAAGCTTACATGTAAATTAGATACAACATGGCTACAACATGGCAACAAATGACCAAAAAAAAAAAAAAAAGAGCGAGAGAGAAAGAGGGGAGAATAGGAAGGACTAGAATATTGACAGAAAGAGATCAAAAAATAGTCCCTTTGGAACAAACAGTCCTGTTAATTCTTTCATATAAGACCAGTAAATTAGGGGATGAATTCTTTTAAGGAATCAGTGGAGGTGAGTGATGGCAGACTGGCCTGAAGTGACACCACCATCCTCTCCCCCAAGTTTCTAAAGCTTAGAATGTCTGGATCTTGCATACATGTGTGTGTTGATTGTATAGCATGTTGGCCATCTCAAAAAGTAAAGAAATGTTCATTTTTTTTCTTTTTGCTGAAACAAGAACACAATGACAGTTAATGGTAACTTTTTGGTATGACTCCATTTTGATGAGTTACTATTCAAAAACAAGGATTAGAGTTAAAAGTTTGCATACATCAAATCTGTGTAATGATAATACAAATACAAGCAAACAGTATAAAATACAATAATAAACCCTGGAAATGGTTTCTCATTTGATTTGTGTGAAATTTCATGTGCTCAAGACCCTGTGTAGCCCACAGGGTAGAAGATGTTTTCACAATAGAGAGAGGCTTAAGCACATGCTCAAAAACTTTGTTGAATTTTGTGAGATCATGGAAATAGGCTTTGAGTTGGAAACAAATGAAATTCATGCTCCTCCCCATAAACTGTGGGGCAGACATGGGGATTCTATAAACCTTTAATAGCTGCAGTTTTTACCTTCACCTCTGGAGTGGCAGCTACTGTGTGAGGTACCCCCAGATATGTGCATCTGAAGCTCAAGTAGCTAGTCCTCGACCTGTTTGCTAAGGTGCTGTCTTATTTTGAGTCAACTTAGTGCTCTTTTCTTTAGCATGTAGAGAGAGTGAAACTAGGGTTGCCAGGTAGACCCCACCAAAAAAACGGACACACTTGGTTGGGGCCGGGGGAGGGAGGAGAACTGGCTGGGAGGCGGGGCTGGATGGGAGGTGGGCGGGCGGGAAGCAGAGGGGCAGGGTCTGGGGCTGCGGGGCTAGATGGGAGGAAGGGGGCCGGGAAGCAGAGCTGGGGGTCGGGGCCGCGGGGCTGGACGGGAGGAGAGGGGGCCTGGAGAAAGGGGGAGGTAAGCAGACCTGGCCGGGAGGTGTGTGCAGCCACTGGCCACAGCTGGAGTCCTTTGGGCCGTGCCCCTGGCAGGCACTCCCTTTAGTTGCGAGCAGAAGCCGGGCGGGGGGGGGGGGGGATTGGGAGTCACTCCCCCTGCCTGGCTTCTGCACGCAACCAGAGGCTCCCAGCTGGGAGGCGAGGCCACAATTGGTGCTGGGAGCCTCTGGTCGCATGCAAAAGGTGGGTGGGGGGAGTGGCTGGGAGTCCCGGCCCCCGCCCCGCCCCACCCGGCTTTTGCGTGTGACCACAGGCACCCAGCGCCAATCACGGCCCCGCCTCCCAGTCGCTCCCCGGCCCCCGCCAGGCTTCTGTCTGGCGCCCAGCCGGGAATTCAGAAAATACCGGACAGTGCACATGGCCGGTATTTTCTGAATTTTTCTACCGGACAGACGGTGCAAATACCGAACTGTCCGGTAGAAAACCGGACACCTGGCAACCCTAAGTGAAACGTGCATCCTTACAATCTGCAAAGCTTACGTGGTACAGAAGGCATTGGTTTTTCTCCACTCTCGTGAGGAAGTGGCTTAGCCCACAAAAACTCATGATACTGTATGTATTTGTTAGTCTCTAAGGTGCTACAGGACTACTCATTTTTTTAAAGTTACAGACTAGCACTGCTACCCCTCGGAGGCTTTTAAAAAGCCATTGGGTAAGACCTCAGCAGAGGGGGCAAATTGCGCTGATTAGAAATTTTGAAAAACTTGTAACATGAAAAATTGTAACTTGAGTTCAATTTTTATGTTCATATCCTATTCAGTATCTCTCTGGTTTACAGGTGCAACTTTTTCATAAACTGCCAACACTTTTTAAAAGTCAATTCAGTATCAGCAAAACTGCCAAAGTAGGCATTGATAAATACACTTCAGTCAGTTGTGATCTAATGTAATCTAAATCACTTCAGATATCCTGCACATTGAGACAATAAAGCTTAGTCAATCTAAAGGAGGAGGAAAAAAGATGAGACAAAAGTTTATTTAGATAAATGGCCAATCTGTCATAATCATTAGCATGATTTCTATGATAAAAATTCCTTTAAATTATGCAGCTGCTGAGTAATCAATAATGGGCTTTTATCTCACAGCTGTAGCTCTGCCAGTCATCTTTAAATGGCTTGACATCTTTTTGGTGTTAATCATTCAGGAGGATCATTATTTCTTCAATTATAAACCCATTTAGGTCTGTCATCTTCATCTTAGATCAGGTCAGCCCAAATGTTTTCAATTTAGCTATTTATTGCTCTTGAAAAATTAATTATAAGGACTTTTTTTGAAGTTGCCTTCTTAAGGACAACATCATATTTTATCAGCTTGCATTGTGAGCAAGCATGTGTTTTTGCATATAGAATAGATGTAATATGTGTAGCCACAAGCTTTTTGTCCTTACTCTTTGAACTTTAGCACAATATGATACACAGAATAGATTTATTTATTACTAAAATAACATGATGTGTTTTATCTGTAGTACCTAATTGGAAGCTCACTATGTAACTGAATCATTAATCAGAGGAATAGGTCAAAAGCTGTTTGTTTTGTGGGGGGTTTTTTAAATAAAAAAGGGCAAGAGTTCTGTAACACATTATTAAAAGGTATCTGGTATTTTATGTAGCGTTCTCTGAGACTTTTCAAGAAATGGATTGTTAATTATACTTCTTTCTGTAACTTCATAAAATGTGAATGTATTCCTTTCTTGTGCCTTCATTGTCAGAAGATTCTCTAACTATTCTTTTGTTTCCTCACATCAGATATCCTCATTTTTGATTGTGAGCTGTTTGAGGTTTTTATTTTCAAAATATTCATTGTTTATATTTATTAGGCTCAGATGCAAGTATTTTATGTGCAAAAGAAACTGCTAGATATGTTGACACATGGCAAAATGTAATTTTTGGCTTCTCCTGATTGTAATGAGATTACAGAACTTTAGCTTTACATGGAGAAGATTATTTTTTATAGTTTTAGGAGTTGGTTCCCAGGCTGTAAATTTAAAATGAAATAATTGAGCAATATTTTGAATTTCTAACATTTTCCAGCATTACAGTTTGGAATCTCTGGTCTTAGAAAATTGTACCCGTATGCACTAATGTATTCTTTTACAGAAGAAGACTCTTTGTGGGCCTCCATTAAAGTTCAGTAACATCAAAATCACAGGAAAGTAATAATTATTTAGAAAATAGAAATAAGTGAAATACTATTTTTTTTAAAATTGTCTAAAACCATAATATATTTGTCAAAATTTGATACATGGTTATATGATATATTTTTAAAAAATAAGGAAAAGGAAAATAGAGTAATCTGTAGGCTGATCTGGGCTTTAAGTGTACAGGTACATGGTTAATATTTAGGTGTTAACATGCACTGCTGCCTCTCTCTCTATTGTATATGGAGAGAGAAAGAGAGACAGCAATGCATGTTAACACCTATATATTAACCATGTACCTGTACACTTAAAGCCCAGATCAGCCTACAGATTACTATATTATATTACTATACTGTGTGTGTGTGTGTGTGTGTGTGTGTGTGTTACACTAAGATAAGTTACTATTTATATAATTGAGCAATTTTATTTTACAGATAATAATTTTGAGTTGGATTTACAAAAGAAAATATATATATATATACACACACAGTTGTATGCTCATGAAGAATGTTGGATTTCTAGCCTTAGAAACTCAAGTCCTGTGTTTATCTAAGAACAGGCGCAGCATAGACCAAGGTCATGCATGGCTTCCCACACCACCTTAATGGTGGGGCCAGATCCGTGTCCTTTTTGTATTGTGCCAGCAGTGTAGAGGGGATTAAAGTTGTCTTAAAGGGCAACTGGGTATTTTTCTGTCTAGGATGGTTTTAACTAATTGTTCTCTACTCTCTTCATTTTGGGACATGCACGGAGCCCTTTAAATTGCAGCTAGAGTCGCATACAGCACGATCCAGGCAGCAGTGAGGGCTGGGTGGGAGAGGCTTCCCTCCATCCACAACCCTTCTACTTGAGGCCCTTCCCCTTCTGGTGACCCAGAGCACTGCCTCACCTTGGCTATGGGCCAGTGAAGTCTGTCACCATCCCTGCTTGAATCAGGGAGAGATGACAGGAGCTGTGGCCAAAGTTCTATCTGGCAGACATCAGTATAGCCCTGGGGAGACAGATAGGTAGCGCTGAACCGTGTGCCTTTTCCCCCATCTCACCAGAATTTGTCTCCCTGTCTCCTTGCTGATCCTATTGAGGTGCTAATTACGTTTTTTTAATATAAATATTAATGGAAACAAAAAGTTAAGGAAACTTCAGAAAGAGCCGAAGCCACAATTTGAAGATTTAGTTTTTGCTTGCATTACTTTTTTCCCTGATAGTCTCTAAGCAATACAGTAATTCCTCATTTAACACTATAGATATGTTTCAGAAAATGATCGTGTTAAGTGAAAACATGTTATGCGGGGTCAATTTTCCCATTGAAAATAATGGAAAAGGTGGGGGTTGCATTCCAAGCGGTGGTGTCTGTTGGGACCGGGACATAAGTTTGGGGGAGAAAGGGGATTGGGTTACAGCAGGGAGGGGAGGTGTTTGGCTCTGGGGAAGGGAAGAAGAGGAGAGGGGAGGGGGATTGGGTTGGGAGTATGCCCCTGTGAAGGGTCTGCTGGGACCCGCACTGTGTCTGGCGAGGGGGGGGGTCACCGGGGAACGCCGTGGCAAGCAGCGAACCCTCCGCCGCTTTGCAGGGCGGCGGGGGAAGCCCTGTGCAGCTGCCAGCGATGGACCGGCTGGGGAAACCCAGCCGCTGGCCTGCAAGTGGGAGCGGAGAAGAGGGGGCAAGGCGTCCAGCGAGGGGGAGCCGGCAGGGAGTGGCGCGGCGAGCGGCGAACCCTCCGCTGTTTTGCAGGGAGGCGGGGGAAGCCCCCCGCAGCCGCTGGCAACGGGCCGGCTGGGGAAATCATGTTATTCCGAGGACAGTCGTGTAATTCAAAAAACATTCCCTAAAAAAAAAAATCGTGCTATCGTGAAAACATGTTAAGTGGGCACGTGTTAAATGAGGAATTACTGTACTTTAAACATAAACCTTTAAAGCTGCAAGAAAGAAAATAAATGAGTATGACATATGTTCATTGCCTATTTTTATTTGTTTATTAAAAAGTAGCCATTTATTGTTCATATTCTGTCATAGTACAGTAAAACTCCAATAGTCTGGCATCCAGTTGTCCGGCACTCCTGATAGTGTGGCATCAACTGGAACCCGGAACTGCTCAGGTCAGCCGTTCTCATGGCTGGGCTGCTGTGAGCAGCATGCGCACTCATACCTGTGCTGTTCCTCTCATGGTCCCCAGCGCACACAGCGTCGAGCCTGCATGTGCTAGCAGCTGGCCGCTGAGCACAGGCAGCTGCTACAGGACCCAGACATAAGGTTGGGGGAGAAAGGGAATTGGGTGACAGCAGGGAGGGGAGAGGGATTGGGTTGCGCACGGGGTTCTGGCCAGCTCATTGAAAAGCCGGCCGCTCAGCGCTTGTGCCCCAGCGCCTGGAGGGAGATGTGCGGCTGGATTGGCGGCTCCGGGACCCGAGCATAAGGTGGGGGTGGAAGGGAGGGGGATTGGGTTGGGAGTATGCCCCCTTATAGTACCTCCTAGTACTCTGGCATATCCGATAATCTGGCGCCACCTAGGTCCCAAAGGTGCCGGATTATCACAAGTATACTGTATAAACAAATCTGTATGTATGTTGTGATAGACTTTGGTAAAGGTTAGGTACTAGGGAATTCTGCAAACACTGCTTGGCTTGGTCTAATGACAGGAATAGTCCTCTGGCAGCCAGACCATGCAGTATCAGGGCCAAAAATAAAACATTTTCAGTACAGACTGCTTATAGCTCTAATTATTATAAAATAAATTACTTAAGGAGAATCTGGAAGTTACATAATTTTTTTATGTAATGGAATAACAAAATCTCAATTTAGATTTAAGCTTACTAAAAGTGATTTTAATTTTTTCTGTGAATATTAATATAAAATATTGTATGTGCAAAAACAACATTTTAAAAGCAATCTTAAAATGTTGTTTGTTTTAAGAATGTAATGTTTTAAAAACAAAACAGAACACATAAGGACAATGTGGTGTGGTAAGAGGACCGTGCTTCTTCGGGTCCACTTTAGAACATGCATTGTTTGGTTATCTCATCGTGGCCACATGGCTGGAGGAGTTTTATCTTGCATACTGCAGGATTACATAGGAGGCGTTGATAGATTTTCTATACCAATATTCAATTTGTAAGATATGAAGAATTTGCCAGAAGATGGAGCTAAGTGCCAGAAAAACAGTATTCATCATCATCATGATTTTAGAACAAAAATGGCTAATCATAAAGTACTGATATGTATGGAAAAAGAGTAGGTTTACATTTTTTAACATCCAAACATACCTGAGGCATTCTTTGCTATTTATATACTGAGTGAAAATCATCTATAGTAAAGAGCACTAGTACAAGGTTCTTTTGTAACAAGCATAAGAACTGTGCAACAGGACTGCATCTGAAAGCAACATAAAGTCACTAGTCACTCTGTAAATACTAAAGAAAGGGTCTGTACATCTGCCTGCATATATCAGGATGTTCAGGTGCTGATAAGAGCAAACCAGGAGAAGGGCTTCAAGGCCTGTGGGTTTATGTATCTAGAGATTGCAGCACCACATACCAGTGCCACAGAGGGGCTGACATTGGAATAACAACTGTGGTAGGAAAGACACAGGAAAGGCTATAAAACTCCCATTTTACTAGCTCCTGGTTCTGTGAATAGATTTCACTCCTACATTCCATCCAGAACAGCATCCCAACATTACTTAAGTAGTTTACAGTGAGGTAATAGGGAATAAATGTTCGTCAGCAACCTTTCAGAGGTGGAGTGCTGAGATTTGACTTATTCACTTCTATGTATGGATCCGAGTGCTGGTGATACTTTTTCAAGTCAATGAGAGTCCTACTTACAACAGCTTCGTTAATAAAGAAAGATGCAGATCTTACCTTTTAGTGCAGGGGTCAGAAACCTTTCAGAAGCAGTGTACTAAGATTTAACTTACTCACGGATCTATGTGCCGCGGGGGAGGAAAGGGCAGGGCAGGCTGGGTATGTGACCATATTTTCTAAACCAGTTGCAGCTAGTGAGAATGGTTTAATTTAAATTATGAAACAGATTAAGCGTTTTAACTTTGTCATGATAGTTTATCAAGCTTCATTTTAAATTAAGTAAAATATTAAGTCCAACACAAAAGGATTCCATGTTTTCTTTATTTATGGCAGGGATGGGAAACCTTTTTTGGGGTGTGGTCACTGGCCCACAGAAAAATCAGTTGGGGACTACACAAGTGAGAGGCAAAAAAACTCCTCTAAAAACCTCAAACCCTCACTGATTTGGCCCTCAACTGAGAAACCTCACTCCTCTGATGCCCCAGCCTCATGGGGTGAGGGAAAGG
This sequence comes from Rafetus swinhoei, assembly GCA_019425775.1. NCBI lineage: Eukaryota > Metazoa > Chordata > Testudines > Trionychidae > Rafetus > Rafetus swinhoei. Next base: position 68,289,538 of record CM033427.1, read on the forward strand.
GAAGGAGGGGATTGAGGTTCAGGGCCTCCCATAGACCAGATTTAATTTTCTGAGGTTCTGGAGTTAGTGGATTTTATGGACCCATTAGACTCTGGGGTAGGGACAAAAATGAGGGGCACAGTGGGAGACAGAGCTGCCAGCAAGTAGGATAGGGATGGGGTGCATAATCTGGGAAGGAAGTAGGGTGAAGAAGAGGGAGAGGTTGCAAGGTTTGGGTGGGAGGTAGAGTGCAGAAGCAGTCTGGGAGTGGAGTATCTGTCCAGATAGAGGGAGCAGGAGCAAGGGAGAGTGCAGCGAGTGGCCAGGAAAGATGGTGCAGCAGCAATGGTAGATGCAGGAGCAGGATGGGGGTGTCTGTCCAGGCCAGGGGGGAAGGTGTCTGGCTGGGAAGGAGGGTGCAGGCACAAGGGCAAGCTGGGGGGGGGGGGGGGTCAGGGGATTGGGATGTGGGGGGGTCTGAGCATGAGGGAGGGAATTTACCTGGCTTTGCGCCCCCTTGCAGCAATGGCTGCAAGCCATGCTGTCCCGGGCCACCCCAAAGGGAGGCCCTGCTGCTGCTGCTAGGGCCTACATGGTCTAGGGCCAGCCCCAGATGCCCTGTTGCCGACTCCAGATGGTTTGGGGCTGGCCCCAGAGGCGCCGCTGCCAGTGCCATGTGATTCTGGGCCATCCCTGAACTGCATGGCCGTGGCAGAAGCGCCTCCAGTCCTGGCCAAGGGGCCATTGGGGAGCCTCAGCCCCAGCGCTGCCTCTTCCCACTGCAGCCTAACCTGCTGCAGGGAGTGCTGGGGCTGAGGGGGAAGGGAGTGCTTTCCAGTGGCCTCATGGGGGAAGAAGGCTGGGGCTGAGCTCCCTCCTGTGTGCTGCTGAAAATCAGCTTGTGTGCCGTAAGTGGCACTCATGCTGTAGGTTTCTGATCCTGCATTTTTATTGCTTTTCTTGTTATAGTAGAAACTAGCACATTTACCCAGCGTTACTTGGATCCTTAAGGAGGGGTAGGGAGCTGGGGACGGGAGTGGAGGGGTTTAGGAGTCAGGGTTAGGGAGTGAGGCAGGGGACAATATGTCTGAATAGAGAGGAGGTGGGGGGAGGCGAGATTCATACCAGGGCTGCTTACTTTTTCCCTTCCTGTCTGTATCAGGGAGTGAGAGCAAAGTGCATAACTTGTCTGCCCCCTGCACTCCCCAGCCAGAGTGAGAAATGCAGCAAACTGCACTTTCCCCACGCTTCCTGACAAAGGGGAACAGTCAACAATGTCCCCCTATGAATTTTGGGGTGGGAGAGAGCTTCAGCAGTCCTGTAATGGGGTGGGGAAAGGTTGCCCCCAGCCAGCCCCTTTCACCTGCCTGGTGATTGTCTCTTTTTTCTTTATCGTTTTATGAGAAGCAATCCCATCCCAGGCACAATCAAATTGTTGTATTGCTTCAAGTTATGATAAGAGAAAGCTGTGTACTGGTTAAACCTCCCTGGTCTGGTAGTCTCAAACAAGGGAGTTTGTTGACCTGGGGAGGTCAGGCCCCAGGCTTTCTCCAGACTCCCTTCCTTGCCACCACCCCAGGAGAACCTGGAGACCTGCCCTCTTCCAGCCCACCTGCCTGGCTCTGCTCCCAGCGCTGGGGGCTCCATGTGTCCAGCTGTTCAGATCCGCACCGGGCAGTAGCCACTTCCGGAACTCCCTGCCCCTGGCTGCTGCGTCAGGCAGCAGCTGCAGGGCTCTTTTCCCCCAGGTCACTGGTCCTGTGAGCTGCTGCCCAATAGGCTGGCTCCACTTCAAGCCACTTTCAACCACTGTGGTTGGGGCTCTCTGGTCTAGCAACATCCATAGTCCTGCCAGATGAGAACAGTTCAACCTGTACTTAATTTGTGGTCTTAGCGCTTACCTTTTGGGAGTTCTTGATCAAACAGACAAACTCTCTCAAATATATAGCAGATTACTGAAGAAACTTAGTACTAGTTGTTTTGTTTTATAAATATATCAATCTTTTGCTAAGGCCGACTGCCTTCATAATACATTTTAACTTTTAGTTTTAATATGTATTCAGAGCTGATTTTGCATTAACAGGTTGAATAAGAAACAAAGAACTGCGAATATAATTGGTCATGAAAATAAAATATTTATGACTCTGTGGCTCATGTTAAATTTATGCAAAGAATGGTACACCGGTATCATGAGTGGTGTCATATATTGAGGCAGGGAAAATAAAAATAGTCACATTTTAATTAAAATATACTTCATTTTTTGAAAACATAAAATGTTTAATAGCTATTTTTAAACTAATTTATAAACATTTGCAATACTTTTCTGGATGCTGACATTTTAGCTTTGGAATCCCATCCCAGGTCTCTGGAATGGATTATCTCTATTGTCCTCATAATAGCATAACTGACAGACCGCTAGCTCTCACTTGAGTCACTGTTCTTAGCTTCCCATGCAATCCAGGTTTTAACTTGGCAGATTCTCAGTTCAATTGATTGAACTATCATATTGCTGTAGCCACAATCAAAAATTGCCAAATAGATGAAGTCAAGAATATACCTTTTTAAAGTATACTCCAATCATGAGATCAGTGACTCCTTTGATAAGCATGACTCTTTAAGTATGTGTTTTTCTCTAATGAATGCTATGATAGTAGAGGATCACACCAGTGTTTTAAGTGCCTCTTTTTCCAGTATTGCTTCATGCTGTAGAATTTTCACATTCAAAGAGGTACAGAGAGAAACTGTCAGCTTCTGGGATGTTCCATTACAGCAGTAACAACAAACTCTGAGGGTAGAGAGTAAAATAACTATTTCTTTTTGCTTGTTGAGAAAAATGGAAGTTTTTTGGTGCTCCATACAATATTATCAACAGGCTCCCGTGTTCCTCTACCTCTGGGATTAAATAATTTCCAGCTTTATGGTTCACACTATCTATTGTCCTAACAGTGCATGACAGCACTTACCAGAGGAGAGGCAGGGGAGCCCTTATAAATATATAATGTATAAATGACTGCGTTCCTATAAAATTTCTTTCCAGTGATCTAGGGTTCTAGAGTAAACTTTCCTGCCAGAGGGGTAATGGGAACAGAAACCAACTGAGGATCAGATTGGTGTGGCTTTGGTGCTGTTTTCATCTCAGTTTTGGCAGCAGTGTTATAGAAACCGTGAATGTTAATTAGCAGATTCGGGAATTAGAATTACTGTTCTGTTGGTGACATTTCCAGACAGCTGAAGTTCATCTAAGTGGTATCTTGCTTTGGAACTGCTTTTCCAGTTCATCACCTGAGGTATATATTTTTGGTTCACTGTCAAAACCAACCATGGAGCAAAAATGCTCCAAATGTCAGTTACTTCCATCAAGCGTAGAGAATGAACTTTGCACTTCTTGTAAAAAGAGCACATATGCTCTGTCCTCTGCCTCTCCTTCTTCTAAATCTTCCTTGACTACTGGACATGCATCAGAGGAAAGAAGGTCCTTGGATGATAAGGTAAGAGACAGAAGTCTAATCATGTGCTGCGGTAGAGGGATGTCCAGCCAGTGGGATAGAATTCACAAATTTTTATACATCATATTAGTCTTTCAATGTCTCTTCCAGTGTGGAAAATGCCTGGCAGTTTCTGAAGTGCCTACTGGATTCCTCCAACAAAAAGCAAGGTCAAAGACTTGAAACTTCCTAAAGCCAGTGTTCTTTATTTAAAAATTCCTCTCTTGTTCCAGTCTTGCTCATGGAAAGGAGAAATTAGTGATAAGGAGGATTTAAATGACAAGGTACTTGAGATCAGAGAATATTATTAGAAATAAAAAGAGGAGTTATTGCCTGAAACTGGAGCATAGACAAGCTCATTCAGGGCTGAGAGACCAGATGGGAGTAGGTTGCAGAGCTCTTGAATGTATTTCTAGTGCAAAAATACTGTATAAGTAGCAAGTGAATCTAAAGACATTTCAAGAGCTTTTCAGGTTCCCCAAGGAAAAAAGCCATTGTTTGTCTAGTGAACGTTGCTGCATTAGGAACTGGATGCAAAACAATCGTTCCAGTAAAAAGGTCCTTGAGAACCATTTGAACAGAAAACATATGCTGCCCTCAAGCAAATATTTAAGTGTTTGGTCAGGAGGAGGAGAAGTAGTAGTGATACTTTGAAAACAATCGACACTTGTTATGCTGAACTCTTTTTATCGTAATAATAGGCTTTTAAGTCAAATGAATTTCCTGCAGCCATCAGGGTAACAGTCATTCATAATGGTGGCAGTTTCATGTCTATGGTTTTTGAAGCTAAAAATGAACTATTTTAAAAGAAATCAAAGACATTTATTTATGTATGCTTGACAAAGTTTTAAAATCTGACATAGTGTCCCTTTGACCTCTCCCTGTGTCATATGAAGCATCTGTGGTACACCTGTAGGCTGTAAACTCATTTTATTAATCAACATTCTAATTTCTGGCCTGGCCTGGTGGCATATGCAGTGTTTTCTGCTTTATTCTGCCATTTATGATATCTGAGTTTGATTTCTTTTAAACTCGCTTCCTCTAGCTGGTGAGAAATGGGGAATGGTAATATAATCCATATCTCCCACATTTCAAAGCACTGCACTGCTAAATTTCCCCTAATCTCTGTGCCTGCCCAATTTCCTGTTAAGGCCATGCAGGGCCTCAGGGCTGCAGCTCTGAAGTTGGTGGGGAGGATCCCCTCTCTGTTTGTCCCAGTGGTAAGCTCCAACTTCATGCCCCACCTTGAGTTCTCCCCCAGCCCTTAGCACCCTTCTGCACTCCAAAGCCCTCATTCCCAGTCCCACCTCAATCCACACCACTGGCCCAGAGCCCCTACCCCCTCTGCACCCTAAGCCCAGAGCCCCTCTCCAAAACCGGAGAACTGTTCCTGTAACCCAAACCTCTCATGCTCAGCCTCACTGCAAAGCCTGCACCTAAACCAGAGCCCTTGCACTTCAACCCTCTTTCCCAGCCCTGAGCCTCTCAGTCCCAGCTCCACACTACAGCCAACACACCCAGCTAGGCCCTCACACATGTGCACCCCAACCCTCTGCCCCATGTCTGTGTCCCCTCCCACACTCAGAACCCCTTAGTCCTGCCCCCACCACATACATTTTGGTATGTGCACCAATATGAAAGCGATATGTTGCACATCACCTCTGTGTCACACATCACTTCCATATTGGTGCATATAACAAGACTTATTCTGCTCAGGGATGGGAAAAATTAGAGAGATCATGGCTACACTAAGAATGTTAAAATGCAATTTGGCAAATTGTATGGTCGATACAATTTGTATCGACTATATGATTAGTTGATAAGCACCTCTGCAGAGCTGCAGTGGGGATACTCCAGAGGAGCTGACTTGAGCCGGGTCTGAGCACTCCTGGCTTGTGCTGGCTCTAGAACTACCCATGCTGCGGCTCTGCATTTTAAATGTAGTAAGAGCCTCTGGGCGATCAGTGCGAACCAGGACTGCTCTGATAGAGGCAGCAAGTGGGGCGCGACTAGTCAAGTCAGCTATCCGATAAGCATTTGTGTATTGGATAGTTGACTAGTTGCTTACATCCCTAGGCTACACTAGCTTATTTAACCATTTTAAATTTTTGTACCCATTATAATCCATATGGATTTATTATTTCTTTTTATTTCTAGTATATGTGGAGCATAGATGTGAAGCACTATTTTTCCTTGGATTTTAGGGAAAAGTGGAATAAAATATTAGTGTCAGTGAGTCAAAAATAAAATACCGTCTCACGCAAAGATCAAAGGGGGGGAACAGTCTTCCTAGAAGTTTAAAAAAAATTCTTCCTCTTCATTTCAAAGCTTTTTGGAATAGTTGATAGAAAAAACAAGTTGCTTTGTTGTTAACATAAGTGATTGTAATACACACTTTGCTTAGTCTCATTTAAATGTTATGTAATTTTGTATCTGAATGTGTTCCTCCAACTACAGGGTCTGTCCTTTCTGATCTTCTTCAAGCTGCTTTTTTTTTTTTTTTTTTTAATTTTGGTGACCCTTTATTTAAAAAAGTTTTCACTATTCCTCCCTGCCTCCTTTAAAATCCCAGTTCTCCCAGGAGAAGCAAAAATATAATTATTTTTATGTCAAAGGAATGGTTGAAATAGAAAATAGTACAGAGTGAGAAGAGAAGGAGTTACTAGTTTTCTTCTTATCAATTTCAGTCTCTGCAGGATAGTAGTTAACTATAGTTGCAAGAACCTGTTGCTGTTGGAGGCAACATCCTCAAATTTCAACACAAATGATTAATCTCTTTTTATGACCAATACATACATCTCTGAAGCAGTACCCGTTATTTGATCAAATGTTTCTTGATATTCTATCAAGACTTTTCTATAGAATCCCCTTCCTATGAAAATCTAATTTGTCAACTATTTGTTTGTGTGGATCCCACACGTGGTATGCATGCACCCTATGCACACAAGACCAGATTCAGACAATTTGAGCTTCCTGTCACTTTTTTGTTTTCAACCTTTGGACACTGGGACTGATATATGCTTTCCTTCCATTCCCCATGGTATCGAAGTCCTGAGAGAGCTGATGCAAAATGTAGGACTGATATTTATGATAAACCAGATATGGCCTACACAATACTTCTATGTAGTTGTGGTGATCCTCTCACCTGCATCTTGTCCTATCATCATTACATCAAACTACCTGGGTGCTGACTGGCTAACATCCCCTGAAGAAAGCTGTTCAACTAAAGTACAGACCATTATGCTTCAAAGCAGGGAAGACTGGCTTATAAAGCTAATTGAAATAAATCTTCTATTTTGGCATCTCAGCATGAGCTGTCTCCCTGGGCAATATCTCTTTCAGTGTTGTTGGACAACCTGCCAACCTGGAAGTTATCTGTACTTTTTATTAGTTCCATCTAACTTTTTACAAAGATGCATCTAATGGCAATATCTGCATATTCATTTGAGCTAGGTCCATGCTGTTTCCCCCATCTTAGAGGCAAGATTCCTAAAGAACCTAATTTATGTGTCCGCCTCAGCCCCCAGCCTCAATTTGGGAGCCTCTTCTTTTTTGAATCTCAGTATAGTATTAACAGGGTTGATGGGTTTCTCCTCCCCCATTTAAGTTCTTACCTGCTGTTTATATATATTATCTGTCATTGAAGACTGCTTCAAGTGTAGGGAAGTTCAGGTCCTTCTGATGGGTCTTGGTTATCCAGCGCTTCATAAGGACAGAGTTGCTCTCAGTTCCTGCTCAGGATTGTTTACATTTTGATGCCATTCATGTCCAAGTTATCTTCCTCAAGCCTCACTCCATCCCAGGGTAAGCTAAACTTCACCTTGATGTGGCAAAAACATTATCATATTACTGTAGGGTAACAATCAACAGTAACGAGAGAGCATTTTACAAATACATTTTAAGCAGGAGGAAGACCAAGGATGCAACAGTGATGGACAAATGACTAAGGACAAGTAGTGTTAACAAGAACACAAAGTATCCGTGCTTAAGATGGGTAGGTGTTCGCAGGCAGCTTATAGATCTGGTAGAGGTATGCAATAGGTAAAGTTAGCAAATCTTTGCACGAGTGTTCAGGCAGCCTCATCTGCCTGTTCAAAGAATGTCAGTTTCTGAAATTGGTACGACAGGTATGTGGAGTGTGAGCCATACTTATATAAGACTGTTCTTTAATGTAGGCTTCCAGATCAAATGTCTGTTTTGGTAGGACTATCCTACAGTCCCTGTTTAATTAGGACTCCTAGCACGCACTGCTGAGCAAATTCCTAGCTGCTTGTCAGTCACTGGGATTGTGACCCATGTGAAAAAGCACTCAAAGAATGAAGAACAATTACTTACAGTAAACTGTTGTTCTTTGAGAAGATGATTCACGTGGATCCCATTATCTGCTCTTCTCCATTACTGTGAACTCCTACTCCTCTGAGATTCTGTGGTGACAGAACTGAAAATTGAACCCAAACTGTCTTTCTGCCCTCCAGTTGGGGGGCCTTAAGTCTTTAGGCATAGTTTTAGCTCCTACAGATGCTGTTGATTAAAAGAATCCAATCTCACTTGCATAGGGTTCATGTGACTCCATAGTGGGATCTATGTGGACCAAACAGCTAGAAGAATAGGGTAAGTAACAGTTCTTAAAGTAATAACAAATGTAGAGCTGGAAACCATCTGTACAACATGAGCAAAATAAATATATGCTTGAATTACATCATCTACTTCACAAAAGAACAGGAAAATTCAGAACTGTCTTGGTCCTGAAGAAAATGATTTATCTCACTAGAAAGTCCTGTTTTTTAACAAAAATATTTGCTGTTTCCCTAGTGATTCAGACCAAGTTGTTCAGTGAGTTGTTTTAGGCTTAAACAAAGCACAGCAGCATATCGATTTAAAAAAAAAACAGTCTAGAGATTCATCTGCAGTACTCAACATCTTATCAGCATTTTGAGTATTCAGTGGAATATACTGATGGTGGTACGAGTGAGATTATTATTGCATGGGCTCTACATGCAGACACATGTGAGTGACCTCATTAATGCAGCATCTAGAGTGAACCCTAGATTTTCTATATTATTTCTCTGCAAGATAGCAATATTAGTAACTCTTCTTTCCCTAGGATCTCATCCAGCATTCCAAACTACTAACTTTTTTCTCAAAATAAACATTACTTTCAGTAGGTATTGGTCTTGTTACTACTATCACCATCACTGTTAGAGCCCTGCTTTCAAGTGTGAGTTCTGTTTGGGACATGGTGCGAGTCAGACATTTCAGGAGGGAATAGACAAGGCCCTGGAAGGAATACACATTTTGTTTGAGAAGTGGTTAGTGGGACAAACTAAGAAAAATATCAATATACGTCACTAGGTGATACTTGGTGACCAGAAGTTCCTGGAAATGACAGGTATTCTATTCCAAAGAGAAAAACCCAGGGTGTCACACACTGAAAGAAATATTTATTGGTAAACTTTCATAAAAGTGCTTTTCGAGAACAATTTATTTCAAGTCCTGATCAAAAATCCTTTCTTTTTTGCTTTGTTTTAAAAATGATGTTTGAGTGTTCATCTGTTCTATTTAAGTGAACAATACATTTTTCCAGTTCATAAGAACTGTATTATTCTGTGTATTAGATACAGATTCATTCAGAAAGTAAATATAAAATTTCATTGGAAGCAAAACATTGTTTTGCCTTTATTTTTTCCCTAGTCCCAAATCACAGAAGGCAAGGGATTTTCACTGTGTGGCTGCCAAAAGGTAGATCTGTATAATTTAGAAAGACTTATGTGAAGCAGCCAAGAAAAAACTGGCTGTCTCAAGTCTAGCATTGCCAGTAGTGTCTTTTATTAAAGCAATTTGCAAAAATAAAGATATTTTTCCAGGAAATATTTTGGTTCACCTAAAGGAAGTAGAGGCAAGGGCAAAGTTTGGATCAAAGAATGATGTGATTCTGAGCTCAGTTCACATGCTTAGCCAGCAACTATCAGCTACACTTATGCCTCTTAACTAAGATTTAATTTAGGAGAAGTGTACTACATCCAGTAGTCAAGTTGTATCAACTCTACTAATCAATCAAGAATGATTGTGAATGTTTTTCAGTACCTTGACATTTGTAAAAAATCTAAATATGGAGTACACCACAATAATTTGGAACACATTGAAGGAAAAAGTCATGATATTTTCCAAAAAGGTCATCAGTTTCACCCATTATATTTGTCTTTTTTGAAATTTCTCTTTCCTGTACAGCTGTATATCTTATATGAATGGAGCAACAATGAGCAAAAATTTGTTAGCTGGTATTCTAGCAAATGTTAGCATAGCAAATAAAATACTAAGTCATTGCTCAAGCAGTTGCCTTGCAGGTTAATTAAAAGCCAGAGGGAGAAAAATTGAATGTTGGGCTATGACTATGGTTGCTGACTAGGTTGTCAGCAGTAGCATCAAATGAGAGAAACTGTCTTTGGAACTACTGTACAATGCAGGTTGTTCCAGTTATGATAAATAGTGGGCATAATTAGATGTAATTTTGTTTATTTATGATGAATGTCCAAAGTTGTTTCTTGAACACAGGACGAATCACACAGTGGAGACAGTGTCCTTGCTCACAGATAGAAGCCCCTTTAGTCAGCACCCAATCCTCTCACTGGGCTTCTCTCTCTTTTTTTCTTCTCTGCTGAGTTTTTTGCCTGCATCTGTCTCTCACACATGGATTGAGAGGGAACCGCCTCGACCAGTCAATGCTCCCGCCCTTGCATTTGAAACCTTTTAAGTCACATTTCAGTGTTTGCTTAAGCTTTTAATATGCTTATGCTTTATGTGCTGCTACTTTTGTTTCAGCCATTGCTTTACATTTAACCTGAATGAAAGGTGGCTGCAACACCCTACCTACAACAATCAGATTTAACCCAATCTGTGGCAGTACTGTTGTTCCTTATGTCAAATGTCATGAACAGGAGCTGCTAAGGAGAATCTGACTTACCTGAAGAGTGAGGAAAGGGTTAAGCAACTCTGGAGATACACCTGAGGAAGGGGGCTTTGGGCATTCAGCCAATAAAATGTAGCTAGGAATTTCAAACCAAGAGGGGTTTTTCTCTCTCTTTTTTTGTTTTTGAGATCAGAGCAGTTTTCCCCAGGTAACAAGGGAGAGGACCCTCCCAGGAATGGACTCCTTGAAATGTTTAAGTAGGGAAAAGTTTAGATAGTCTGTCAGGTTTTATTGTTTCCCTTTTTTGGAGGGTTTGGAAATCATGTCTGAGCTGATTGTTTTTCCACTTTTGTAACAAAGGATTACAACCCAGGGATTTCCACTGAGTCTATTTTATTCCATGGCTTTTAACACCCAGTCATTTACTATACTTGCAACAGTAGTCTTATTTTCAGGGCTCGACAAATTATGGAAAACCCTACTTGCCAGACAAAAAAGGGACTCGCCACCCTCCCCCCCCCAAAAAGTGTTTTTTTTTTTAAATGGCATAAATTCCTAATAAGAATAAGAACAGTAATTACTAATACGTTCTTAATAAATATCACCCAAGTTATTAATAAATGTCTTATAAACTTCTACTTTTTCCCCTCTGCTGCCATGTCTCCTCCCCTTGCTCCATCAGCTCCCTGATGCCTGCTGCCCCCAACCTCACCCTCCTCTGCTGTCCTGACTCCTGCCCTTCTCGCTGCCCTCAGCCTTCCTGAGACCTGCCCTCCTCCACCAGCCCTTCTCTCCCCGTGTCCACTCCTCCAGTAGCCCCACTCTGATCAAGTGAGCTACCCCTCCTCATCCCCTCTCCTAACACCTCCTCTACACACCTGCCCTCTCTCTCCTCTGAGGCTCCCTCCCCTGCAGGTGTCTGCCCTTCTGCTTCACCCCAGAATCTCCTGGCACCTGCACCCTCCTGGTTCCTCCCCTTCCCTCTGCCCCTGCCCCTTTGCCCTCTTTTCCCCTGATACCCGCACCCTCTGCCCCCATTCCCCTCATACCCTGTGCCCTCACATATGCCTTGCTCCATCCCCACCTTCCTCATGCCCACCCCTTCTTTCAAGCCTTCTCCCAGCACCTCCCCCTCCTCCCTCTAGCCCCCAGTGCCCTTACCCTCTCCTCTCCCAGCATCACCCTGTTCCCCTTGCACTGACACCTCCTCCTGCCCTTTCCCTCATTGTCTGCACTTGGCCCCCCTGGGATTTGTCTCTCCTGTACCCCTGTCCCTTGGTGACTTCCCCTTTCTTCTTCTTCTTCTCCTGACCTCCTCCCCTCCCCACAAACCCCTACCCCATATTTTTCCCTCCACTCCCTCCTCCCGCAGCCCAGCCGCTTCCCCTCCCCCAGGGCCAAGCAAAATATCCCCCTTTTTGTTGTCTTTTACACATTTGCATTTTGCAATGGTTGTTTTTTTTTTGTTTTCATTTTTGTCCCAGCATTTTAGCCCTATAAATAGCAAATAGCATTTTCATTCTTTTTTTTTCCACAAAGGCAAAGGCGCTTCAAGTGAACTCCCCCTTTCACTGGCTGCTGGGTCACAGCAGTCTTTTCCCTGCCCTGTCCAGCCCCTCCCTATGGACAAGCACCCCTCACTCCCAACCCACAGGGGAAACAGGGTGCAGGGACAGCACAGAGCCAGGGGGGTGCAGGGAACAGTGCGGGGGAGGGGTGGGGGAAGACGGGTGGCACGGGGAACAGGAGGCACAGAGGCAGAGGGACGCAGGGATTTGGGGGAGCAGGGTGCGGTGGAGGCGCGGGGAACGGGAGGGGCAGAGGGATCGGGGTCTAGGGGCAGTGCAGGGAACGGGCAGCACAGAGCTGGGGGGGGGAGCCGGGATTGGGGGGAGCAGGGTGCGGAGTGCAAGGGTGGCGCAGACCCAGAGGGAGAGCAGGGGATCCGGGGTGCAGGAGCGGTGTGGTGAATGGGCGGCGGAGCCAGATGGGGCGTGGGGCAGGCGCAGCGAGCCGGGCGGTCGGCAGTGAGGGTCTCTCGCCAGCGAGGGGCTGAGGCCGTGGCAGGACTGGAGCCGGCGGGCCGGGGCCTGGCCTGGCTCTGCCGTGCGCCGCAGCTGCTGGGGACGCGTGGCCAGAGCTGAGCTGCCGCGGCCCTTGACAATCGGCGGGGCCAAGTCCTACCAGCGTCCTGGCGTCTTCCAGCTCTGCCTCCTCGCGCCGCAGCTGCACACAGGTAGCCCGGCGCTGAGAATCGCCGCAGTTCCCCTTCCCCGGCAGCGCTCTGCTCCTCCGCCGGCCGGCGGATCGGATGGGGCCGCGCCGCCCCTAGTGCGGGCTTCGGCCAGCCCGTTACAACGGCCCACCGGGCCAGTCTGCCCTGTTACCTCGCCAAAGCTGTTAATTTGGCTAAGCGTAACGTATAACTAATTAATGCCAATTAGCCTAATTATATGCAAGAAGATTACAAATGCGGACCCTCTCCCACATCTATCATTGGGTTTCTCTAATATAGATTGGTATGTGGCGCTTGAAATTAACACTGAGATTTTGGTAGATTTCAAGCACAAGACTATATTGTTCAAAAGATCAAACAAGCAAACAAATTAATAACAAACACAAATAGGTTACCAGAGTCTACGCCTCAGAGACAATAGAGGTGTTGCTGGCGACCTACAATCTGTTGGTCCTTTCGGGCCTCGGGAGAGGAACAACCAGGAGTCCCACGACGGTTGACGACGCCGAAGCTGGCGACCTCGATCCTTAGGTCCTTCCGGGCCCTTGGAGAGGAACAGCCAGGAGTCCCACGAAGAAGCCGGAGTAGAGTGCGATGACTTCGCCTTCCGCTAGGTCACGACCTCTTCCTGCTCTTTGGGGCAGCTGGATCAGGCGATGGTCGCTAAACCCTGTCTAACCTATCCTAACCTTATCCTAAATAAAAACCCTATCTACCACGCGACGCGCCCGACGTACAGACTCGACGACGGCCGACATGCGTGGACTGACGCGACCTGACGAACAGTCTCGACGACGTGAACTAAACTATCTAAAATCACTAAACTACCTAAACCTACCTACGTTGATAGGCTCAAGCCTTCCGCTCAGCCTATACACTTAACCTAAATTAAGCTTACTAAAAACCAATCATCTCGCGTGACAATATGCAATTCTCTCTCTCTCTCCTAAGCCTAAGGCCGACGCCCCGACGTGACAGCAACTGACGCTCGGTAAAGACTTATATAGGCATGGTTCATGCATTATACATGAAGGTTCTTTTGAACTGATTGGGTGAGAGAGGATGCTACTTTACATGATTTCAAAATGATTGGTTCTTAAAGATAACACCTTAATATTCATTAAGCAACTGTTCAACACATACATATTCATTAAAGCAACTGTCAATAACTCATGAATATGCATTAAATTTTAAACTGGAACAAACAATGCAGTTGTAAACAATACAGAGGTTGATTTTCAAACCACACAGTTGTTAATGATTTACATATCCAAAGGCTAATACATGTTTAATCTGCTCACCTATTAATTATATAATTATTATACAACAAGTTATATAATCAAACAAACAATTCTGTAACAGCCCCTGCACTCGCCAGCTGGCAAAATCTACTCGCCACGGGCGAGCGGGCGAGTGCATTTGTCGAGCCCTGCTTATTTTGATAGTAAAAGTGTTTCCCTTTTTGTTTTGATTTACCGGTATTGATTGATTTTTGTGTCCTTAAACCTATGTGCCTAAGTTACCCGGGAGGAGCAGAGTCCCATTGTTCTCTGAGGATTCCCTCTGTTTGTTTTCCCAACTCCGAGCGAAACTGAGGTTGGGGTAGTGGGGAGAGTGTTGCATCAGAGAGGGGATTGCCAAGTGATCTCTTCCCTGGAAAAGAGGTTTATTTTATTTTATTGTATTTTATTTTATTTTAACTACACTTGGATGATGGCAGTGGCCGATTGTCTTCCTTTTGGGTCTCAGGGAAACTGAGAACCAGACAAGTTTGTCTCTGGGAGTTAGAGACAGGTTCTTACAGAGTTTATTCTGCTAGCCGGTCCCCGTATCTACACTCGAAGTGCTAGGTTGGGGAATTGAACCGTGAAAATATGATGTAAAATAGACAGTTGTAGCAGAAATTCAATGCTTCCTTCAGTCATTAAGAGAAGAATCTGAAGATAATATTAAATGCAAATGAAACCATCGCCCTTCTGTTTTAAATAGTATTTACCAACAATAGTAAATTGTAGAAGTTTCCATGCACACTTTAGCACAATAGTGAAATGGAATTGTTCTGCCTAACTAGCTACTTAGGCAACTCAATTTCACTATTGTGGGAGTATAAAACACTTAGGTTCAATACTGTCATCAGTGGCACTGTGAAAGAATTCTATTGTTGCAGCATAATGCCATTTGATTCAGTATATTTTATGATTTTAGGTATATTGCAAACTTGATATCTTCCCAATCTCAGGAAACCAACATTAAGCCAATCCTGCTCTGCCAGAGTGCCACCCAAAGCAAACCCTCTCATGGCATGGCTTTGAAGGAATCTTACTATCAGTTTCCTCCTGGATTGTCCAATAACTTACTCACAATCTAAATACTTAAAGTAGTCCTACCTTCTTTTCAAACTCCATGGTCAAGGACAGGATGCAGAATTTATTCTCTCTACAGAACTCCTTGTCCATAGCCAGCTCCATTTCTGTTATGTAGTGACTGCAGAGCTCCTCTGTGTGCCCTTCTCGTGCTCTCTACTTCCTGTCTTTTTGCATGTCATGCCTGCCCCTGTCTAGCAGAGCTTCGTCTTCAGTTAGGCTTTATCTTTCCCTGGCTCTCCTCTAGTTGCAACCTATAAGATTAACTGGTTGTTTTTAACCAGCTTGCGCCTTGTGATGGGAGGTCACCTCATCATGTATCCCTCTTGCCCTTTTTTCAAGCGGAATGGCAAAGCTATAATGTGCACTTTTAAACAAGGATATTGAAGAATTGGAGTGGGTACAGAATAGAACCACAAACATGACCCGTTGGGCCCGACAGTCTAGCCAGCTTTCTATCCATCTTACAGTCCATTTATCCAATCCATATTCCCTTAACTTGATGGCAAGAATATTGTGGGAGACCGTATCAAAAGCTTTGCTAAAGTCAAGGTATATCACATCCACTGACTTTCCCATATCCACACAGCCAGTTACCGCATCATAGAAGCTAATCAGATTGGTCAGGCAGGACTTGCCCTTCGTGAATCCATGTTGACTACTCCTGATCACTTTTCCCTCTTCCAAGTGCTTCAGAATGGATTCCTTGAGGATCCCCTCCATGATTTTTTCTGGGGACTGAGGTAAGGCTGACGGGGCTGTAGTTCCCTGGCTTGTCCTTCTTTCCTTTTTTAAAGATGGGCACTACATTTGCCTTTTTCCAATCATCCAGGATCTCGCAAGATCTCCACGAGTTTTCAAAGATAATGACCAAAGGCTCCCCAGTGACATTTGCCAACTCCCTCAGTACCCTTGGATGCATTAAATCCGGGCCCATGGATTTGTGTATATTTAGCTTTTTTAAATAGTTCCTAACTTGTTCTTTCCCCACCAAGGGCTGCCCACCTCCTTCCCATACTGTGTTGCCTAGTGTATTTGTCCGGGAGCTGACCTTGGCGGTGAGGACAGAGGCAAAGAAAGCATTGAGTACTTCAGCTTTTCCCACATGATCTGTCACTAGGTTACCTCCCTCATCTAGTAAGGGACCCACACCCTCTCTGATCACCCTCTTATTGCTAACATGCCTGTAGAAACCTTTCTTGTTATCCTTCACATCCCTTGCTAGCTGCAATTCCAGTTGCGCTTTTGCCTTCATGTGTACTTACTTCCTGGCAATGATCAGAGATATACAGAAAAAGGTCATGATGAATAGTATAGCCTTACATGTATTACATTAACAGTCGGGGAGGTATTTAGTTGTGTCCTACCCCTCCTTTGCATGGAAGGACTAGAGCTGTGAAACTGCTACACAATGTTACAATTTCAGCTGCCTACTTACTGGGAGTGCACAACATGTCAACGGACAGTCTCAGCTGCAAAATTCCCACATGACCAGAAATGGGAAATGGATTCAGTGATACTCTGTAACACCCTGTACTTTGAAGGAGCACCTTGGAACCTCCCCACCCCGTATCCCTCACGGTCATATGATTATGATATGATTTGTGTGAGAGCACCCAGGTTAGAGAATTATGGAAGCACGCCGAGTTCCAGCTTGTTTCCCTGACTTTCCATAATAGACTCACTGTTGCAGGGTTGGTTGATTTTTTTTTTTTTTTTTTTTTTTTAAGTGTAGGTCTACTCATAGTATAGTTCAGTCTTTTTTCTAAGTCATGGTCCCTGTCAGTTCTGTTGCGACTATTGCATTTTTAGAGCTACCTAGTGTTTCCTGCAAAATATCTGTTTCTGTTACCTTAATATATAAGGATTGCTGTGCAGCACCAGCAGGAAAAACAAGCAGACTTTGGGGGTTTTATTTGGCTTTCTCTGTATTAGAAAGTTACACATAGGCCCTGATCCATAAATTTCCCTACTAAAGCAAGCTGGGAAAGATTAGATTGGCATCTAGATACTGCAGTAATGGTAGTCACTTTTACAAATATATGCAACTAAGCAGTTCCCCATAAGCAAGCTGAGAGCTGTTCAAAAAAAATGTTTATCCTTAGACCTGTCTAGACTATTGGTTATTTAACAGCAAAATCTTCAAGTTCTGTCCTGAAAGCTGATAAAAATTGGAGAGTTGGGTCACATATTCATAATGTCAAAACCATTGAGACAGAATTTGATAAGAGCAAATAAAAAGAACAGTTTTTAAACTGTGAAACCAGTAAACTCATTTTATGGTCTCATAATCAAGTTGAGTTTATTCCTGGTTGTAAATTGTAACTACTAGCAGTTCTGCTGACCAAATTCTGCCTTCATATATCATGGAGAGCATAATGAGGGCTGATAAACTTTCATTACTGCAAATGATACCCAACATAAAGAACCCTGTATGACTCTCAAATCCCAGGGTGAGTTTACATGGTTGATAGTTGGGAGGGAAAAACAACCCTTCTTCTTCCTTTTTCAAACTTTGCAATTATTAATTAGATGAAATTGAAATGCAATAAACATGGACCTCCATAATATTTGTGCAGTTACTTTTCAGAGTAGGACCGTACTTTTACATTTTTTTTTATGCATTTAATCTCTTAAAGGTGACCTTGAAAGGGAAAAATGTACTCTTCCCCTTTAGTTTGCTTCTTTCTGATGTGTGAAACCTTTTCATGTATTTATAAACAAATTCTTGTCTGTGTTTACCTTGGTAATTCAAGTCTTGGAAGGTCTCTGTAGGCAGAGGGTTTTCATTCTGTGGACAATTTAATTGAAATTGCCATTTGATCCATCACTTGGATCCATATTCTTTGTATAGGTTAGTTGGCTCTCTATTTATGTTGCCCCTCATCTTGATATGTAAGTTCTCTGATATTCTCAATTGCATGAATTTTCCTTTTGAGAGAATCCTATGACAACCCTTTTTGCAGTTACAGCAGTTGCTCATTTGATAAAATACCATAAAAACACTGTGTCAAATTCAGTGACTTGAGACCTAATGAAATGATGCCATCATGAGTTAACAGAATGAAAGCTGAGCAATTTAGAGAAAGGCTTTTAGTCAAAATAACTTCTGTGATTTAGAAACAAGAACTTCGATTTTGGGGGTTGGCCAAACTGCTTTACTGTATTCATGATCTGTTGAGAGAAGGAGCTGGCAGGGGTAGAGGTAACTTTTCGCTGCTCTTCTGTTTTCTCAGTTTTGAGGCTGTTGCGGAGCACTTTTTGTCCTTGGTGTAACTTAGAGCAGTACATTATGTTGGCACTTGCAGCTTTTAATGACAGATGAAGAGAATGGATATATTTTTTTCCAATTTTCGATATTCTGTTCTAACAATTGGAAAATGTAATTTTTAAAAATTAAATAAGACTTTTTACATTTTTAGTTCTTATTTTTTTAGTTTTAAATTGCTAAACTAGATGCTTTATAACCCGTATTCATTTTCTTATTTGCAAAATAGAGTTTCAGTTCTTTCCGTAAAGATTTTTCTAAAAAAAAAGTCATACTTAAAATGCTCATCGGGGCTGAAAAAGACAAGTCTGGGGTCTCTTTAGCATCTTCACTGTGATGACATTGCAAACTGACGATAAGTGACATGCAAACAGCTTTTATTACATCTGGAACAAAATTCATTTTTGAATATATTAAGCTTTGACATGTTAAGACAGCTTGAAATGCTCCAAGTGACTGAGACGACATCAGAGTTTGCAGTTTGAATTCAACATGACTTGTTCTATTAAGTTATGTAGGTGTTACTAAATATCCCACCTGTAGGTGCCAAAATAAGGACATATTTAGGTACTAGCTGGAGTTACCCGGCGTTGCTTGGTCCCACTCCCCGCCGGCCAATTCGCCTACCTCCCCCAAACCCTACTTCCTGCTGGCGGGTTCTCCTCCTCCCGATCTGCCCCAGCCAGCCCTGCTGCCCCTTCCCCCTGACCAACACTGCTTCCCGCCAGCCGCCCCTCCCCCAATCTCCCCGGGCCAGCCCCGCTGCCCCGCCCCGACTAGCTTAGGTTCCCGCCGGCCGCCTCCCCAGCCAGTCCCGCTGCCCCGACCCCCCAACCAGCTCTGCTTCCCGCTGGCAGCCCTCCCGATCTCCTCGGCCAGCCCTGCTGCCCTGATCCCCTGACCAGCTCTGCTTCCCGCCGGCCCTCCCTGATCTCCCTGGCCAGCCCCACTGCCTCCGACCTCCCCACCAGCTCTGCTTCCCGCCGGATGCCCTCCCCTGATCTCCCCCCGCCAGCTCTGCTTCCCGCCCCCCCCTTCCTCCCAGTCAGCCCTGCTCTCCTCCCACCCGGTTCCTCGCCCCCGATCAAGTGTGTCTGGGGTTTTTTTTAGACTACCTGGTAACCGTGGGGGGCAGGGCGGTTGCCTAAGCCGTTGTATATGTGGTGGTGGTGTGAGTCCCGGACGGTGCTGGGGGCTGCAGGTAGCGGGCACGTGACCTAGGGTGGGCGGGGCTGCCCCTGCAGCGCAGTGCAGCGGGTTATTTTTTATTTTTACAGCTTGAGATGGGCCCAATCAGGTCCAAAAGTAGCTTAAAACCTTCTCCTGGAGGAAAGGTTATCCCATGGAAAGCTTGGTTGAGGTAGCTCTTATAGTGTCCAAGTTATTAGAGCACAAACATACAAACATTCTCCTTTATATATTAGATTCAAGAGCGGGATATTAAAAAAAACCCCAAACCCTCAATACTTTGTATTTTGCCTATAGTAGTTTTGTAAAATTCAAGTAAATTCAGTGACATTTAAGAAAATAGCATTATTAATTTTAATTCATTAGGAATTTTACTTTGGTAGCACAAAATTTCAAATAGTTTGATTGTGCATCATCCCTACTGCATAGGCCATAGAGTTGCAGCTTTGGCTCCGCTGACATGTTACCACTTGTGCAACCCCTTCTGTAGGAATCAGTAGCCTATGTATATGCATATGCACCTGCTTCTGCTCACTTTGTCCTGCTTTGTTCTATTCCGGCTCTCCTTCCCTTCACCACATTCTTGTTGCTTTGAATGCAGGATGGGTCTTACAGGCTACAGAGGGAGGGACAGGATTTGCAATTGAATTTTGACCAACCAAGAAAGCTGCCATTATCTGTCAGTGCTTTTGCCTTGGGTGTTGCCATACGACTAGTCATCTTGGTATATTTGTTAACAGTGACAGTCTGTTGATTACTAAAGGGTTACATTCTTGGCCTATGCTAGTATGGCAGAATGTGTTTCTTTGCACCTTTGTTTTTAGTTTTAATGTTACTTTATTTTTCATTTCTCCAAGTTGTTGCCTGGGAATACAATAGAATTGATCAATCAAATTCCTTTTTCCTTTTTCTTTTGTTATCTGATATCTTGATCAGTACTTCCATGATTCTTTTCATATTCAGCATTTCAAATAACAAAATTTGCTTTAAGTTTTGTAATGCAGGCTATTAAATTGACAAAAAATGGTCTCAGAGAATTTAGAACTCACATCTTAGAAGGTTTCCTTGCTTGGGCTTTAAGTTCTTAAAAGTGCCATTATTATCTCTCTAGAAAGGTTCACTTAGGTTTATAACCAATATGAACTTTGTAAATATTTATAGAGAAAATATAGGGAATATTGTTGAAATTTTTTGTCTCTTCCACTCTGCTCGTGAGAAAGATGATACTCTTGGGGGCAGGGAGGGGATTTCATTTTCTTGAGAAGATGAGCAGGCCAACTTACTCCCACTGCATAGATGTTTTATATCTATAAAAATATTATGCAGTCTCATACAGTATCAGTTCAGTTTGTTGTAGCTGAGCATGTCCAAAGGAAAAAGCAACACTTTCAGCTGTTGCATTATCTGTGTTCTCACATAGATATGTAGAGAACATAAGAACATAAGAACGGCCGTACCGGGTCAGACCAAAGGTCCATCTAGCCCAGTATCCTGTCTGCCGACAGTGGCCAGCACCAGGTGCCCCAGAGGGGTGGACCAAGACAATGATCAAGCGCTTTGTCTCCTGCCATCCTCTCCAGCCTCTGTCAAACAGAGGCCAAGGACACCATTTTATCCCCTGGCTAATAGCCTTTTATGGACCTAACCTCCATGAAATTATCTAGCTTCTCTTTAAACTCTGTTATAGTCCTAGCCTTCACAGCCTCCTCTGGCAAGGAGTTCCACATGCTGACTACACGCTGTGTGAAGAAGAACTTTCTTTTATTAGTTTTAAACCTGCTACCCATTAATTTCATTTGGTGTCCTCTAGTTCTTCTATTTAGGAACTAATAAATAACTTTTCTTTATCGGCCCTCTCCACACCACTCATGATTTTATACACCTCTATCATATCCCCTCAGTCTCCTCTTTTCTAAACTGAAAAGTCCCAGTCGCTTAACCTCTCCTCATATGGGACCCGCTCCAAACCCCTAATCATTTTAGTTGCCCTTTCTGAACTCCTTTCCAAGGCCAAAATATCTTTTTGAGGTGAGGAGACCACATCTGTACACAGTATTCAAGATGTGGGCGTACCATAGTTTTATACAGGGGCAGTAAGATATTCCGGTCTTATTTTCTATCCCTTTCTTAATAATACCTAGCATCCTATTTGCCTTTTGACCGCGCTGCACACTGTGTGGAAGTTTTCAGAGAACTGTCCACGATAACTCCAAGATCTCTTTCCTGATTTGTCGTAGTTAAATTAGCCCCCATCATACTGTACGTATAGTTGGGGTTATTTTTCCCAATGTGCATTACTTTACACTTATCCACATTAAATTTCATTTGCCATTTTGTTGCCCAATCACTCAGTTTGGTGAGATCTTCTTGGAGTCCCTTACAGTCTGCTTCTGTCTTGACTATCCTAAACAGTTTGGTATCATCCGCAAACTTTACCACCTCACTGCTTACCCCTTTCTCCAGATCATTTATGAATAAGTTGAACAGGATTGGTCCTAGGACTGACCCTTGGGGACACCACTAGTTACCCTCTCCACTCTGAAAATTTACCATTTATTCCTACCCTTTGTTTCCTGTCTTTAACCAGTTCTCAATCCAAGAAAGGACCTTCCTCTTATCCCATGGCCATGTAATTTACACAAGAGCCTTTGGTGAGGGACCTTGTCAAAGGCTTTCTGGAAATCTAAGTATACTATATCTACTGGATCCCCTTGTCCGCATGTTTGTTAACCCCTTCAAAGAACTCTAATAGATTAGTAAGACAGGATTTCCTTTACAGAACCCATGTTGACTTTTGTCCAACAAATTATGTTCTTCTACATGCTTCACAATTTTATTCTTTACTATTGTTTCACTAATTTGCCCGGTACTGAAGTTAGACTTACCGGTCTGTAATTGCCCGGATCGCCTCTAGAGCCCTTTTTAAATATTGGTGTCACGTTGGCTACCTTCCAGTCATTAGGTACGGAAGCTGATTTAAGGGATAGGTTACAAACCACAGATAATAGTTCAGCAATTTCCCATTTGAGTTCTTTTAGAACCCTTGGATGAATGCCATCCGGTCCCGGAGATTTGTTAACATTAAGTTTTTCTATTTGTTCCAAAACCTCCTCTAATGACACTTCAATCCGGGACAGTTCCTCAGATTCATTACCCACAAAGGACGGTGCAGATTTGGGAATCTCCCAACATCCTCAGCCGTGAAGACTGAAGCAAAGAAATCATTTAGTTTCTCCGCAATGGCTTTATCGCCCTTGATTGCGCCTTTTATAGTTCGATCGCCTAGGGACCCACAGGTTTTTTAGCAGGCTTCCTGCTTCTAATGTACTTAAAAACATTTTGTTATTTCTTTTGAGTTTTTGGCTAGCTGTTCCTCAAAATCTTTTTTGCTTTTCTTATTACATTTTTACACTTGATTTGACAGTGTTTATGTTCCTTTCTATTTATCTCACTAGGATTGACTTCCACTTCTTAAAAGATGCCTTTTGTCCTCACTGCTTCTTTTACATGGTGGTTAAGCCACGTGACTCTTTTTAGGTCTCTTGCTATGTTTTTTAATTTGGGGTATACATTTAAGTTGGGCCTCTATTATGGTGTCTTTAAAAGTTTCCATGCAGCTTGCAGGATTTGGCTCTAGTCACTGTGCCTTTAATTTCTGTTTAACTAACCTCCTCATTTTTGTGTAATTCCTTTTGAAATTAAATGCCAGGGTGCTGGTCTGCTGAGGTGTTCTTCCCACCACAGGAATGTTGAATGTTATTATATTATGGTCACTATTCCCAAGCGGTCCTGTAACGGTTATTTCCTGACCTGATCCTGCGCTCCACTCAGGACTAAATCGAGAATTGCCTCTCCTTGTGGGTTCCTGCACTAGCTGCTCCAAGAAGCAGTCATTTAAGCCATTGAGAAATTTTATCTCCGCTTCTCTTCCTGAGGTGACATGTATCCAGTCAATATGGGGGTAATTAAAATCCCCATTATTATAGAGTTCTTTATTTTGGTAGCCTCTAATCTCCCTCAGCATTTCAATGTCAGTATCCCTGTCCTGGTCAGGTGGTCGGTAATATATCCCTACTGCTAATTTCTTATTTTTGGAGCATGGAATTACTATCCATAGCGATTCTATTGAACATGTTGATTCATTTAATATTTTTATTTCATTTGATTCTACATTATCTTTCACATACAGTGCCACTCCGCCAAATGAGAGGAAAATCATTTGTATGAACAGAAAATGTTCTTCAGATGTGAACCTTTATGGTTTTGTATGTGACATAAGTCAAGGAAATTTGCTGATTTATTATGAATTGCAAACTTTGTACCTACAAAATAAATCTATTTTGATTGCATCATAACATCTAATTACACAGCCTCCACATGTCCACAATTCCTGCTGCAGCCTAGAAAGTGGCAAATTGATTCACATCTAGCAAGGTATTTTGTAGTAAGTATACAAGTGGTCACACTTAATGTTTCTACTGATTGGAGAGAGATTTTCTTAAAATTCAGAATACGGGTATAACCAGATATGTCTCTCAAATTGGTAAAAATGTTTAAGGGTATTCACTATGTACTACAGAACTAAACTACTTTTTAAAAGCTTGTAATTTTGTTTCTGTTCTTTTTATGTGTTCACGTTACAGCCTTATGGGCCTGGATCTCCCCATTCCGTTTCTAGATAGCTCTGCAGAAGTCAGGCAAGTGATAACTATCTCATGCTGATGATATTCCCTAGTCTCCCTAGTTCAAACAAATGGTTAGTGTTCAAATAGCTTCAAATAGTGTTGGCTTCATGTACGGGGTAACACTCATTCCAGTGGTGTTGGTTCAAAAATGAAGTTCTCAATAAGAAACCATTAAAAAAAAAAAAAAGCAGAGGAAGAAGTCAGCCAAATCTTCTAGATTTATCGTGAGCTTTATAGACATGAGTATAATGTTGTATGCTTGCAGAGGTCTATTGATCTAGTCCAATTTATTGCATAACAGAGGCCATAAAACTTCCCCAAAATAATTCCAAGGGCAAATCTTTTTAGAAGAAAACATCCAATTGTGATCTAAAAATTGTTAGTGATGGAGAATGTATCTTGACTCTTGGTGAATTGTTCGAATGGTTGATTATTCTCACTCTTAAAAGATTTACAACTTATAAACAGTCTAAACTTATTTAGCATCTGTCACTACTGTTTTTTAATCCTTTATTAATTCTTGTAGCTCTTCTTTGGATCCTCTCCAGTTTATCAAATAAGAGTACATCATCCATTTTAAGTTTACGTTTTAATATGTGTTCTAACAGGAGTTTCATACTCGGAAATACATTTTCCTTCTGTGTTTCTTGTGTAGGTTCTATTGATCTCAGGTTCTCAAGTCCAGATGGCATAGTCACTGACTGCTGTGCATTAGTTAGAGATACTATAAGTCTCTGTTCCCATTTTATGTCTCACCTGTTTGCATTGACTCTGGTGTATTTAATACCGTTATGGAAACAAGATCAGGTCTCAATTGGGTCTCAAAGCAAAAAAAGTTTACAAAAAAAGTCTTAGGGGTTAGCCGTTTAAGTCTGTATCTGCAAAAACAATGAGGAGTCTTGTGGCACTTTAGAGACTAAGGCCAGGTTTACTTAAACTAAGGATGTTACAAGGCAGATAACTGCTAATTGTGTAGGCAGTACGATTTGTATTGACTACACAATTAGTCAATAAGGGAAGGCTCTCAGTCCTGGCTTGGGCCGGGTCCAGGAGCTAGCCCACTGCGGCTCTGCAGTTTAAATGTAGTAGGAGCTGAACGCGCAGGCAGCCTGGCTCCTATTACATTTAAACTGCAGAGCCGTGATGGGGGTAGGTCCTGAACCTGGCATGATCCGGGACTGAGCAAGCCCGACTCAATCCTGGCTCGCATCAGGTCCAAGATATAACCCCGCTTCAGTTGCCCTCATTTAAAATGTAGTAAAAATCGTGCAGGCTCTTATTACATTTGAAATGTAGACACGCAGTGGGGATAGCTCCTGGACCTTGCTCGGTCCCAGCTTGCGCCAAGTCCAGCAGCCCGCCTGTGGGGGATCCCAGCAAGGAGCTAGGATCTCCCACCTCTGCGGACAGAGGCTTCTGCCACAAAGCAGCCGCTGTCCGTGGTGGTTGGGGTGGGCTGCAAATAGAGGCTGCTCCATCAGCAACCCGGTTTGCAGGGGATCCCAGGTCCTCGCTGGGACCCCCCCGTGAAGCAACCTCTGCTCACGGTGAGCCAGTAGCATGGGAGGGTCCGGGGGAGGCTGCCACAGGGGGCTCCCCCCATGGACAGGGGCTGGTGGACCCAGCATAAGCTGGGACTGAGTACGTCTGGCTTAGTCCCAGCTTGCACCCCGTTTGGGACCCACCCCTACTGCAGCTCTGCAGTTTAAATGCAGTAGAAGTTGGGCTGCCTGCCTGCCAGGCTCTTATTACATTTAAACTGCAGAGGCGCAGGGGAGTTAACTTCCCATATTGACTAATTGTGTAGTCAATGAAAATTCTATTAACTACACAATTAGCACATTAGCCACCTCTTAACATCCCTAGTAGTCATTTAATCCATTGATATAGAATTGACCTGCCAGTAGACTAAGGGCAATCTGTTGTATTACCAGATCATACTTTCAAATGGTGTGCAGTATTGTTTAGACATGAGACTGGTAAAAAGAGTGAAATGTTTATTTGTGAGTAACTGGGCAAATAATGATCAAGTGTTAGTTATATTGTTTTATAAGTTCCCTATCTGTCTCATGATGAGACTAGTATGAAAGTTTAACTTCCACCTCTTCCTGTTGATGCTATTCTTATTTTATGCATCTGTAGTGCAAACTGTGGACACATTGCAGAATGTTGTTTAAAGAAATAATTGGTGTAACTAGCAAGTAGAGCAGGGGTGGGCAATAATTTTTAAAAGGGGGCCACTTCACAAATTTCTGAAGTGCCCGGGCTGCCCTGGAAGGGGCGTGGCCTCGGGTGGAAGGGGCAGGACCAAGAGACCCTGGCTTGACGTTGGGGGAGCAGGTGAAGTCTTTGCCCGCAGCTAGAGAGTATTGCCAGATGTTTTAAAACAGCTGGTAGTTCCCTTTAGGCGCTGCAGCAGGAGGAGACCTCATGCACTCCCTCCACCCCTAGGCCAATCGGGGGCGTGGGGCCAGGAGAGCATGCAAAGTCTCTCGCTGCATGCCCCCACCCTGCCAGGGGTGCGCGGCAGCTAGACAGAGCTGCTGGCTGTTCTAAAACAGCCAACAGTTCCCTCTGATGCTGCATGCCCTGGTGCGGGAAGGAGACTTCACTTGCTCCCCCGTCACCAGGTCTTGATTGACCTGAGGACGGGGGGAACGGCAGGGCAGCTGTGGGCTGGATCCACTGGCTTGGTGGCTGGATCCAACCTGCAGAGGCCCCTTTGCTCACCTCTCAAGTAGAGTATTGCCTACTGGCTGAATTGAAGTACAGGTTGAACCTCCGAAATCCGAGACTCTGTTCCAGCAGAGCCAGGGATGTTGCTGGACCAAAGAGCTCTGGAGCAATGCAGGGGCTGGGGAGCCCTGGCTGGCCCAGGTGGCATCTGGGGAGCCCCAGCCCTGGACAGGGAACCCCCAGCATCAGTGGGGCCAGGCGATGGCCTGGAAGCTCCTGCCCAGGCCAGGGAACCCCTCGGTGTTAGCGGGGCCACGTGGCTGGGGAGTCCTGGCCCCAGCCGGGGAACCTCTGGCTGCAGCTTGGCTGCCTGTGGCCCGGTGGCTCCAGCCAGGAACCCTGAGAAACCCCCCGTGGCATCAGGACCGGGCTGACAGGGCAGCCTCTGCCAGGGAACCCCCAGCTGAAGTGGGGCTGTGGGAGGCGGGTGCCAGAATCCCCAGTGGCAGCAGGGCAGCCCTAGCAGGTGGTTCCGGCTGGAGAACCCCTAGCAGCAGCAGGATGGGTGGTGCTGGGTGGCCCAGCTAGAAACCCCAGAGAATGCCCCGCGACAGCGGGACTGGTCCAAATGGTCCCTAACAGGAACCCTGGGAGACCCTGGGGCAACGGGTGGGCAGCAAGATGGGAAGCTGTGCCAGGCCAGCTTTAGTGGGGCCAGTGGCAGGGCAGGGCGCCCCAAGGAGAGGAGCCCAGGAGCTGGGGCATCCAGCAGGGGAGCAGTGACCTTCTCTAGTCTGGCAAACTCCCTGGTCTGTCTCAGCTCAGGTCTCGAGGTGCTAGACCAGGTAGGTCCAACCTATAGTACATTAGTTTCCAGGGTGGGCATACACTGCAGGTAACATTTACTTATTGGTAAGGATATGATTCTGTCATGGGAGTTGCTGATTGCTTTACTTTCCGGTAGTTCCATGACTTTGTCTGGGGAAGGGCTGGAGCAGTGGCTGCTGGAAAAACTGCCAAGGGAACAGCAGACAGGCAGGTGGCTACTGGAACAGCTCACCATCAGTCAGCCCTGGGGCCACTGGAACAGTGGCCAGGAGGCTGCCACAGGAACAGCTTTACCGATGGCCAGCCCCATAGCAGCTGGAACAGATGACTGCCAGTCAGCCTCAGGGCCACAGGAGCAGGGGTCCCTGATCCGCCGTAGCAGCAGTTGGAGTTGGCTCATTGCTCTTTCAGACAGGAGTAGCTGTGGTCAGACCCTGGCTGCACTCTGTCTCCACCCTTTTCCCAGGCTATTTTTAGTAAAATTCAGAGGCAGGTAATGGGCTTCCATGATTTTGTTTTGTTTATCTGAAACCTGTTCCATATTGTTACTAAAAATACCTGTGACAGAACATTAACCTTACTTATTGGTTTTACGTTTTGTTGACCATTTAGAAAATTATTCTGCCAAAAGCTGAAGTTACATAACTGTTTATGTATTTAGTTATTTCAGTTTTTAACGTCTGTAGTTCCAAAGCTCTGAGAGACTTTGAAAATCACTAATAGACCTATTACCTCAAGATCCAACACGGTGATAAAATTAAATTAAATTTAAATTCCTTCAAAGAATCCTCACCTGAGTCCCATGAATTCTGCTCCCTAGCCATATTACAGGTGGAACCTCTCTGGTCCTGTGCCCTCGGGACCTAAGCAGTCTCAAACCATGGAGTTCATTGGACCAGGGGATGTCAACACTTCCCTCCTGGCTGTTGGCCCTGCTCCCAGGTGCCAGCCCAGGCCACTGGGCTCTTCTAACCACTGCTATTGGTGCGCTCTCTGCTGCGCCAGCCCCACTGCCTCTGGCCCTGGCTTGGGCTGCACTACTGGCCACTGGCCCTGGCTGTGGCTTTCTGGTCCAGAAATATCCATAGTCCTCCCTGGATTACAGATGTTGCTGAACCAGAGATTCCTGGATTTTAGAGGTTAAACCTGTATCATACATCTGCTTAAGGGGCAAGGCAGCGAAGATGGACCTATTACTGACATTGTGTAGTTAGGGTTGCCTTACATTTCTGTTTATAAGCTTCTTATTTAGTTGATTGTAACTTCATCAAATTTTAACCGTTTGGGCTAAAATTTTCCATGTTTTGCTTTCTGTCTTAAATTATTTAGAAGAAATTTAGCAATAGCCAAATGATTCATATTGCTTAGATGGAAGAGCAAACTGCCTCTGGGATCGAAACTTGGCTCGGTGACTTGGCTGACCCAGCAGCAAAAGGACGGGTAATGTTTAAGAGAAGGAGGACTTCAGACAAATTTGAAAAGATCTGAGCTAAGCTTTTGGAAACTTTTGATTAATTCCTAGCAGATGGAAACTGAGATGTGTGTCTGCTTTTTCTTCTTGCTTTCCTTTTTCTGCTCTTACCCCTTTCTTTACTTTTTTTGTTGTTTTGTCCTTTTTGGTTCTCCCTGGTTTTGGGGAAGAACTAAAAAATTCAATAAAACAAGAAAGCAAGGATTTGGCAAAACAGCCCAATTGTTTCTCAGAGAGCAGGTAAGGAAAAAAAATCTCTGAATAGTAGTAGTGCCTCCTTGTAGTGCAAGAATTTGAAATTTAATGATAGTTTTAGGAATAGAGAAGTGCCTTTTGTGGGCCTTGTGAAAATCCACTTAGATTTTGCTAGGTTTTAAACATCTACACTTTTCTATTAGCATGTGATCTGTTAGAGCTCTTTATTGGTTTGGTGAACACTCCGTCTACACTGAGTTTTCTCTTTGGCCCAACAGAGATTGAGCTCCATGCAGTTGCCATTCTGGCTTATGGAAGGATCTAGGGAGGGATCATGAATTCTAGACCCAGCTCTTGTACTGACTAGAATTAAGATTTTTGTGTACTTCCAGTCTCTTCTTAATTGAGCAAGACCTAACTTTTGGAGGCAATCAGTATCACTCCATCTGTTTAACAGAGTAACTGAAAGTCTACGTAAGAACCTGAACCCAGTCCTCAAACATGTCAATTATAAATGGCATCCACAACTGCACAGCTCTTTATAATAAATTTATCTACTTGCTCAGCAGTTGCCTGGGTACTCCCATCCCTTAGCATGCATGCTTGTCTTTTAGGCAAAGCCTTGGCTTTTGCCACACAATGATGTGGTTGAACTCTTCACTCCTCTTCCTTGTTGCATTAAGCAACAGGTTGGAGCCAGGTGCTGGGTCCAGGGAAGCAGCAAGCTACAGAATGGAGCCACTGCTGCCTGGACTCACTCTCCAACTCCCAGAGCCAGCACAGTGGGGAAGGATGGAGCCAGGGTAAGCGTGGGGCTGGGCAGGTTCATTCTCCAACCTCTGGCCCAGGGGGCAGGAGCAGAGCCACTGCTGCTTAGAGTTGAGTGCAGGATTGGGCAAACTCATTCTCAAATCCTGGAGAGGAGCTGCCATGGCTCAGAGAGACTGTGGGGCCAGGAGGGTTCAGTTTCCAACTTGTATGAGACAGGAGGCATTGTGCCCAGTGTTAGAGTGGTACTCTCTATCTCGCCAGACCTTCCTTCTGTCTCACAGATTTCCCTTCCACACTGGGCTAGAGAGCTAGGTCCAGCCCTTCCAAACAATATTTTTACCCTCCACCTGTGATCTTGCTGTTTCACTTTTTGTTCAGCAAATTGTTGTGCTTGCTTCCAGAACAACGTGCATCATGTCCCTCTCTAGTGGTAGATTGATAAAGATAATAGCTTACTTCTACCCATAGGAATTGATTGACTTTGGAGGGATGGGGGGTTTAATAGCATTAACAGTAAGTATAGGCCTAACTTATGGATTTACTGATTGTTAGTGCTACTTAAAAATTACAGTGTACATAGTGAGTCAGAGTCAGAGATGGTGCTCCCTCCCAAGTTTCTTTATATGGGGCTAGCCTGAGCCACCTGGCATTGCTTCCCCGAATGTTTTTCTCCACTCCTTAGATGGGCTCAACCCATAGTTAAAAAACATCTGCTGTGCAGTTGGGAGGTAGAATGTCCTTCCATGCTCCCCCTCCCCGCCCAAATCTCCACCCATGCTTCTGTTGTCATTTACTACTTTACCTCAAGTAATGGAGCTCTGTGTTGAGATTTAAAGTTCTTGGATTCAGACCTTGCTGATGTGCTGATTAATACGCTTCTATATGACGGAATTTCTGTTTTTGCAGCTTTATTTTTAAAAGACTTAAGGTTTTTTGTTTGGAGTTTCCTATGTTAAAACTGTATTTAAGTTGAAAAGTCAAGCACTCTGAAGTTAGAAAATGCCAGAATTTAAATAGTCCATATAACCTTAATTGGGTCCGTTTCTGTAAATGTATTATAATATGATCACTAGTTACATTAGAGTAGACAATTTGTTCTATAGCCCTGGGTTATCCTGAAGTCTTCCAGGGATATATTAGTTCCTCTACATATTTGCCTAGTTACACAACAGGCTACATAAAAAACAGTAACTAAATACAAACTAAAATTCCATAGAATGATTTGTTCATGCTGCCTTACATACTATGCTTTGAAATGTAAGTACAATACTTATGTTCCAATTGATTTATTTTATTATTATATGGTAAAAATGAGAAAGCAAGCAATGTTTCCATAATAGTGTGACTGTGACACTTTTGTATTTTATGTCTGATTTTATAAGCAAGTAATTTTTAATTGAGTTGAAACTTGGAGCATGTAAGACAAATTAGACTCCTGAAAGGGTACAATAGCGTGGAAACTTTGGGAGCCACTTTTCTACAGGATTCACACTTGAGTATACTGGATGGTCACTTTTCACCCACTTTTTCCCCTCCCGTCCTCCCATTTGTCCAACTTTTTCTTACCATTTTTGGTAACTGTTCCACAGCTTTGTTGTCTGTGCACCTCATGCTGCACTCAATGGCGTACAGAGCAGGAAGAGATAATAAAGGAAAGACAATGGAGATGAAAATTGAGTGATATGCATACAAAAGAGCTACTTGCAGAGTTTTGTGTTCCACTGGGTGGATAGCTTAAAAAAAAACTCCCATTAAAAATTACCTATTCTGGGGCAGTTAAAGAAGGAGGTTAGACCTGACTGTACTATTACATAATTTCAAATCTGTTACAAGGCTGACAGTAATTTTATTTTTAAATAATTACTCTCATCTTCTGTATTTAATATTATAAAATTTGGGCAAGTTCCTCAACTGATATAAATTAGATAACTCTGAAGTTTGTGCAGCAATGCTAGTGAATATCTGTTTATATTTAACCAAAACAGGAAAAGTATGTAAGATTATAAATACTCAGAAATCTGTGTTGTGTAGTTTATTATTGTTGCTGATATTCTTTTCCCCCCCTCTTGTAGGATAAGAAGGACAAGGTGTCCAGGTTTGATACTATTCGTCACTCCATAGCAGGAATGATACGAGCTCCAAAATCCATGCTGGGCTCTTCATCAGTAAGTAGTATTTACAATGGAATGTTATTCTGTCCCACTTTTTGCAAAGCAGATATATGATTATTTTTAATACTACCACATAGTTCTACATACATGCAAAATATTATATTAAAATAGCATTAAGAAATCGTAAGTTCTGACTGGTCATTAGACATGATAAAACCATGACATAACAGAGTCTGTCAGAACTACTTTTACTTAAGTGCACTTTACCAAACATTTATCAAGTGCCTTTTCCATTGCTCCAGGACATTGTTATACCATAAAAAAATTCATTTTTGTAGAGCATTAATTTATTGACTGATTGACAGTCTGGTGCATTGTGTATTCCTTGGTCAATCTGTTGTGTCGAAGCAAAGGTGGTATAATGTATCTCTTACATGCCATCTCAAAACATTTACACCCCTTACTAAATACAGTTATTACTGATATTGATGCATGTAGGAGCTCATTGATTTCTGAGGTGCTGTTTGGGACATCTGGTATTCTAGAGCCTGATCCAAAGTTCATTTCAATCAATGGGAGTTTTTGTATTTTAAAAATAGGCTCTGGAGCAGGTTCCTAAGCAGTGGAGAAATGCTTTTGAGGCCTGGATGCATTCAGGCTGTTGAAAAATAAAAATTGGAGGAGGGAAAGAAAAACAAGCTGTGTGATGCTTACTGATCTGTTTTGAAGTATGCACTAAAAATTTATATCAAGTGCGGAATCACATACATTTCACTTAGATGTCTAACTTTATTTTAAAACGGTTCTCTTCCAAAGCTTAGCTGAGGACTCTCAGCTGGTGAAGGGCAAATTTATTGCTCCAAAAATTTAAAGAAGGCCCAAACAAACCTTGTTAGAACTTGCAAATAAAATTCTCCTTTGGGTTGATGTGAGGTGAGGTGCAGTTGGTCACCCTAAGTTTCAGCCCAAAAGGAAGATTATTGAGAGAGAGGGGGGTGTAGAATGAATGGACTTTATCGATAGTCAGTATTGTATCACTACCAAGTAAGGTGTACTTTAGCTACACCATAATTGAAATAGATGTGTTGGAGAGATGATAAAATATATCTTTATGTATGTGAAGAGTATAAATCATAATAAAGAGGAAGAATTATTTAGGATGGTCCAAACAAGGATATAAATAGCAGTAATGGGATTAAGTTAAGAAACGGAAATATTAGGCTCAATAATGGAAAAATCTCCTTGAAAGTGAGGGCTAGTCTACAGTAGAAGCTCTATAGTGGCACAGCTGCACTGCTGTAGTGCATCTGATGAATTTGTTTTATGCCAGCATTAAAGGAACATTGTCCACACCAGCACTTAGGCTGTGTCTAGACTACACAGTTCTTCCAGAAAAAAGATATGCAAATATCAAACCACAATTTGCGTAGCTTTTTCCACTTTTTTTTTGGAAGAGGCTTTTCCGACATTTGGCCCGTCTACACTGGGCCAAATATGGAGAAAGCCCCATTTTTCTGAACATCCCTTCTTCCTCATAAAACGAGGTTTACAGAGATGCCAAAAAACCGCATCTGCTCTTCCAAAAAAAAATTCGGAAGAGCAGACGTGTTCTTTGGATGCGACAGTCTAGACGTACCCTTAGATTGGTGTAAGTTACGTCACAGAAGGGTGTTCTTTATTCACTCCTTGGGTGACTTAAATTATACTAACAGAATCTGGAGTGTCCTCAGATATATTAGTTTGTGGGGATAATTTTCCCAGGAAAACGATGAAAGCTGCATTGCTTGATATCTCAAAAGCTATACTAGATCTGCACCACACTTAAAGGAAACAAATCTTTACCAAAGAGAGATAAAGTATCTACATTATATGGAGAGCTGTTGTAACTGGCATAATACTGCAATATTTTTCATGTGTTCGTAATTATAGTAATTATGTTCATACCATATAATTCAGTGAAACTTTAATTTTTATGGTATGCTCCATTAAAAACTGTATTCCAAACTATTTTAGAGAATGAAATAATGGATAAAAATGGAGAGAGAAACTCAGATTGGAAGTGCATTTTGAAGTGAAATTGAGAGTGAAACCTGTCTACGTTGAAGTTTATGGCAAACACCTATTTCTTTCAGTGGAGTCAACATTTTAGCAAGAGACTCTATGGACTTGACTCTGATCAACTACTCTTCTGTCAGTTGAATTATGTTTAAGTGAGATCAGAATCAGGGCTACCGAGGCAGGAAGATACAGGAAATCAGTTCCAAAAGGCTAGAACAATAGAGAGGAGAAGAATAGTGTCTATGAACAATATTCCAGAGAAGGGCAGTAACCAAATTTATGTCCTGTATCTTACTGCTTATACTTTGTCAGGGGTGGGGAACTTTTTTAGGATTGGAGGTCTCTGACCTATAGAAAAGTCAGTCAGGGGCCGCACACAAGTGAGAAGCAAAAAAGGAAAAAACAAATCCTCACTGACACAGCCCCCAACTGAGAAGGAGAAATACACTCCCCACATTCCCCTCACACGTCAGTGCCTAGTGATTTTTTTGTGCTCTAGCCCCATAAGGAGGCAGCGAGGGCTGAAGTGCCAGTGCGAGCTCCCCAATGCTGGGGAGGGGATCCTGAGCATCAAGGGCTGGATTCAGGCAAGCCTGGGGCCACATCTGGCCCCCAGGTCTTAGGTTTCCCACTCCTGCTTTAAATGACCTACTAAATTAGAACATATCACCCATCCAGCTGCACTTCTTGAGTATTTTTGTTATGTGTTGTGAGTTAATGATTTAATGCAACCTTTCAATAATAATTACCATACATGCATGGATACAATTTCCCTTGTAATTTTGTAGCTAACTGCCACAATAACTAGTTACTGGCCATTAATCTTTTTCTTGCTGCCCTTTGTGGCAGTGCTTCTTGAAGTGAAGATTGATTGTTAGAATATGGGCATTTCAAACTTGATGTGCATTTTTCCCAGTATTCTAGGTATATTACAATCACTGGAGTATATTATGGTATATAATATGCCAGATGTATAATAAAACAACATAATATAACACATTTTAACTGAAAGACATACTCATATTTTCAATAGTAATAGAGATGTAGCCGTGTTAGTCTGGTCTTGCTGAAACAAAAGACAGGACTATGTAGCACTTTAAAGACTAACAAGATGGTTTATTAGGTGATGAGCTTTCGTGGGCCAGACACACTTCAGATCAAATTTTCAAATCATAGCATTTAAAATTAGAAGAAAAATGGTGTTGATGCTATTACAGAACATATTTCCAGTTAAAATATCATTTTAGCTGTTTGCTTTCCAAGTGTACATTTTCAATGTTTTAACAAGCTATGTGAAAAAAAAATCTTGGTTTGAATACAGTATTATAGCAATGTCCACAGTTAGAGGGAAATATAGTTACTGTCATGCATAACCAAAGACAACCTTTTATTTTTTTTTAGTGCCCTCCGGAGAAAGTAGCAGAGAAACCTTGTACTTCCTCAAACACCCAGGAGTTTAGTAAAGCTCAGGTTAATTATCATGCATTTGTTAGTATTTAGATGTCTTATAGTTCTCAAGGTCTTTATGTGCTTTGTCTAATCTGTTAGATGAAAAGAGGAGGAGACACAGGTGATTACAAAGTCAGTCTCTTATTTAATACTTTACTCTGAAACCTTAAGGAATGCTTAGCTGAGCTTTTATCTCAGAAACATTTGGGAATTACTAGTAGAGGTGCAACCAACAGAGAAGATAAATGATACCCTGCAGTATGAGACTGTATGTCATGGTATTACAAAAAAGCTAGAAAGCTGCTATAAATAGGCAATTGAGGATTCCTTCAGTAAGGGGTAATTTTTGGCTGTGATAGAGATAGCATATACATCGTATACAACCCTTTTCTATTTCCCCTGGCACAGTGATATAGTATTTTGGGCCTTGGTCAAATTGTTCTGTACTCCGGCAGACTCGGTCAATTTAATAGCCTCTTGGGAATTAGGATATGTCTACACTGCAGTTGGGTGTGATTCCACGCATGGGTACACAAACTCAGGCTAGCGTTGCTCAAATTAGTGCATTAAAATATCAGTCTGGATGTTGCATGCCATCTTGAGTAAAGCTAGCACAAGTCTGTCTGCCTGCACTGGGAATCACACTCCTGACTGCAGTGAATATATAATCTTATGGTCTTAATGTACCTTAGAGCAGCTTGAGGGCTTCTCCAAACTACGGTGAAGATATGGATGGTGGAAACCTAGCCCCAGAATAGAGGATGCATAAGTAACTTACTGAAAGCAGCTGAGGATCTGCTTCCAGAATCTAATACTTTTATAGCATGGACCGCTAGCTGATGGCTATCTCTCCCATTCACTGTTATACAGACTACCTCCCCTACCATCTGTAAGCTCATAATTATGATAACAGCAATAGTTTCTTTGGTACTGGGAATGAGTTTATGTATTTTTCTTAGTTGTTTTTAAAGGAATTTGGCAGCTGGGAGAAAAGAGAGACACCATTACGTCATGAGGCAACTCTATGTTACCAAAGCCAGAATTTCACAGCTTTTCTGGTGTATTTTGCTCTAATACCTTTGGACAATGGATAAGAAAGGGTGAAGATCGAGACAGATATGAGATGGTGTATAGAGGGAAAGTAGAGAGGATGAAAGGAAAACAGAAAAGGTCAAAACCCAATAAGCAGGATAAGTAAGACAGAGAAGATGGAAAAGAGAAGAGAGAGACTTCAGCAAATCCCAAGAGAATGGCTTTTGTCACAATAAAACTAAATCAGGTGTCCATAAATGGATAGAGCAGTAATACAAATTTTTGTACTCTGAGGTTAGAAAACAAGGATTAATCGATAAACCCTTACTTCTCACATTCTGACCCCATAGTCTAGTCAGTAGTGGTAGGATACTGTCCTATTTGAACCAGTATGTGAATGAACTGAACCTTGAAATAGGCCCTGTTGCCCCTCAAGTTCAACGTATTCTTTTTTTCTTTAAGAAATTTTGTACTTTTTGCAGATATCTCATAGTAATTATGTTTCTTAGTCCCTTACTGCTTTGTTCTTTTTTAAAATCAACTTGGTATTAGTGTTTATATAGTGGATGATAGTTCTTATGAAATTCAGCTCTTTAGGGTTATAAAATATTTTTAAAATATTGTTCATATCAGTGTTATCTTATATTTTGTGGTTTATTTAATTTTTGCTTTAATATGCAATGTTTTGTGAAATGCTACAGCCTCTTTGCATTTATAAGTCCCTTGATCTGAAGTAGATATTGGCCTCACATGGTGTATTGCCCTGTAAAATAATTAATTAATTACATTTTAATGTGCATAATGTCAGTAGAAGAATTATGCTGTCTGGGTTAAGAAAAATGTCAGAGGGAAAATTCTTAAAGGATCAACCCATTTTTTTCTATTTTTACTAATCCAAGAATATGCCCTTCCTTTCTGCACAAGAGAATTAAAATATCTTCCTAATAAAAATACAAACTCTTCATTGCTTCAAGACCACAGAATAAAGCAATACAGGTTGAACCTCCCAAATCTGGGACTCTCTGGTCCAGAAACATCTGTGGTCCTGCTGGACCAAAGAGCCCTGGAGGCTGGGAGTGGGAGAGATAGTTAGGAGCCCTAGCTGGGCCAGCGGCTGGGAAGCCCAGTCCCAAGGGGTCCCCACCCTAGCTGGGAACCTCTATGGCAGTATGGCAGCCCACGGAGCCCCTGCCCTGGCAGGGAACTCCCAGCAGCAGCATGGCTGACGGGGGAGTCCCCACACTGGCTGCGAATCCTAGCAGCGACCAGATCTGGCAGCGGCTGGGGAGACCCAGCAGTGGTGGGGGCCGGTGGCGGCTTGGGAGCCCTGGTCAACAGGGCTGCAGCAGCCAGCGACACCCTGTGCCAGAGAGACCCACAGCCCAGAGAGGAGCTGGCCATGGGCATGCAGCCAGCATTGGCCTCCCCTGGTCCCACAAACTCTCTGGTTTGGAACTGCTCAGGTCCTGAGGATGATGGACCAGGGAGGTTCAACCTATACAACAAGTTTCAACTAATTATATGTGACAAATGGAACAAATGTAAATTATTAAGTAAAAGAGTATCATTGAGGTATTTGTGGATGGAGGGTTGCTATCTTTTTAAAGGGCACACATTGCTCAGCAACCGTTACACTGAAAGTCAGGGAGTTACATGTTTTTTTCAGAGACCTCTTGTTTCTCAGTATGTTCAAAGGTAATTAGGGTAGGAAATGTCTATTTAAAAAAAATGTTGAGTCAAGAACATTTTGCCCATTTTAATTTCTGCTGTTAGTATGAAGTTGAAATAAGTTTTACTCTAAGTTCATATGAAAGTAAAAGGGAGGAGAGGATCCATAAGGGAGAAAAGGGAGATTACTGTATATATAAGGGGAGCGGGAAGAGGGATCTGAGGGAATCCCCCCAAAATCCCAAGATAAAGTATGGGCAACCATAGAAATCCCGTAATGGAAGAAAGGAAAGAGAAAGAGGCTCAGACAGAGAGAATAATAAGTAAACCCATAATTAGTGTGGATGATACATTTCAGTTTATTTCAAATACCATTTAATTTTATGGTGATTGTGAATTTACTTGGTAAAAGAAACTTAGAAATAAAACCTTCAATTTAAATATCTGAATTCCTGCATTAGAGAAGGAAAGACAGACACTATGTATGTCAGTGTCAGTTAAAGACAGTCAAATATCTTCATTCCTTAAAATAAAATCTGAGTCTTCGAATGTCAATATCTTAGTTTCTTATTCGTATTATCAAGCAAATGAACATTTCCTTAAGTCTTATTTTACATCAAACATTGTTTAAGGAAAACAGATGGGAATTGTAAAATAGTGAAACAGAAATGACTTCTTTAAAAGGGAAATATTTTATATTTAAACTGTTCATATTAAATTCTGCAAAATTTTATTCTAACTTTAAAATGTAGTAGAAGTTTACAGTTTTAGTAATTCAATTTATACATTCATTTGCAGTTAGTGTCAAAATGTTTATAAATCTTTCACAGATACTCTTAGTGGCTGTAACCGTATTTCCTTAAATAGCAATTTTGAAGTGAATTGATGATTTGTCCTATTTCTTTAAAGCAGGGGAGGGGAATCTTTTTTTTTTCAGCCAGGGGCCGCCAACCCACAGAAAAATCAGTCGTGGGCCACATATATCACTGACGTGGCCCCTGACGGAGCAGGAGAAGGACACTCCTCACATTCCCCTCACACACTAGAACCTGGGGGTAGAGGGACCAGTCTAGTACATTTTGCGAGTTCCAGCCCTGCAGTGGGGTAGGAGGGTTGGGGGGCTGGAGCACTGGCGCAGGCTCCCCAATGCTGGGGCAAAGGCCTGAGCTTCAGGGGCCAAATCCAAGCAAGCCAGGGACTGCATCCGGCCCCCAGGACTGTGATATCCCACCCCTGCTTTAAAGCATAGTGCTTAATTACATGATTATTGTGTGGAATAAATGTATACAATAATATTATTAAGAGTGAGGAGAGTTGTTCATTCAGAAGTTATATAATTTATATAACATACACAGCGCCATCATTTAGAGGTTTAGATTGCAATTTTTTTTTCTGCGAAGAAATACTTAATTGATAATTAGGCCTTGGTAAAAATTGCCACAGTTAATAATAAAACATAACGTGAAAGGTGAAACACCTTAGTGAGTCTACCCAACAAAGAGTTTTAACTGCATTTAAACAGTTTTTCCACATGTTATCCAAGTACAATGCAAGTTCTTAGGAAAAAAAAAAACAGCAAGCAAGGGGGGGAAAAAAGGCTAAGCTCCTATTTTCTGTCTTCTAAATCTTCTCTGTGTCAAAAGGACTGTTAGGATATTTTCTGCTGAGCACATGAAGCGATAGTCATGGAAATTGGTTCAGACATGACTCAGTTTAGAAGTGAAAAATGGTTACCACCTGATGACTTGCTTGTTTGTCTTCTATAGACTGTACTGTGTGGCATAGTGTGTCTGTTTCCTTCTTAGTGAGCTAGTATCAGCATTACACTGTCCATCACAAATGGCAGTTTTTATCACACATAAAACTGCGGGGAGGCCATGAAATGGTTGTGTCAAATCCTTACAATCTTCTTGCCAGTAGGGAGGTTCTCTCCAGGGTAGCACTGAGGTAATACATGGAAGATTTTGTAGCCTTGACAGTATCCTGCAGCTGTTCAGGGAATATGCAGCAAGATCTCAGTCTTTTGATCTGTCAATCCCAGCATCTTTCACAAACATTGAACTAATTTAACCTTTTACGAGATTTTTTTTCCCTAATAATTGCGAAAGTTTATTTTATGTGTAGGTAATTTCAAAAGATAATATTTTGTTATTATTTAATTTTAAAAATGGTAGAGAAATCTGGTCTCAATTTTAACTGATTTTGAATGAAAATATTAAAAATTAGGAAGAAAATATGATATTCTGGGAGGTAGTGCTGTATTTTACTTTGTTTGTTAATAGGTCCTTTATCAAGAAGTTGGGTGAGAAATTCACCCTCTAATCACTAAAGGCTAGATTGTACCACTGTTACTCACGTGATAAGTGTTAAATCCTGGCTTTCTTCCAGTCTATTGTGAATGGACCCAATTGCTGTGTCTCACATCCTTCCAAACTGTCAGGGTAGAGTCTAATAAATGTTTCTAGCTCTGGGTCTATATAGGACATATTCCTAGGCTCAGGCCTTTAGAGACATGCAGCTTTTCTGTGACTCCAGCCTCCCTAGATCCCAAGATCAGGTTCTGAGCCTTGCAAGCCTTCCCAGTCACTTACACACACTTTCTTAAAATTTTATCTAGGTTGTGGGCATTCTGGACTTCTAGTTTAACCCTTTTTGGGAAAACATGGCAGGAAGGCAATGGTACAGGTGCTTATCAAAGGACTTTTAAGTTGAAAACCGTAAGATTACTTGAGATTTACAGATCTTTGAGAACAACAGAAATTCTTGAGACTGTACCTTTCCCATGTCTGATTTTGTCCTTTCTGTAGGTTTGTTTGGCAGCATTTCAGGCTGACAGAATCCTCCCTACCCATCCTCTATCTCCAGCAACATCTCTTCACATATAGGGATGGTTGGCACCCTGCACAAACCAGTACTCCCTCTTACATGGAGGGGCTCTCTCTCTTTGCCATATGCTCCACTGGCCCCTTCCTCTGTCCTGCCTCTAGCCCCATGTGTAGAAAAATTATTGTTCCATGCTCATGGGCCAGTAGTTGAGACTTTGAGAGATGAATGCTCTAGATGGCTTTCCATAATGGCCTTTCAGTGAAGTGTCAAGCACATTTACTGGGCAGAGCTTTCCTTTTGCAAGTTTAGATGTGTATATTCCACACGTTATACAAAACGGAGTTTCTAATTTAAAACAAACAGCCTATCTCATAATAGTGAGCACTTGCATTATTTCATTGGGACTGCTTACACTTGCACACCAACATGGATTTGCACAGTCAGTCCTAACTAGTAGATCTGGCCTGATAGTCAGAAACTAGACTTTGTGTATTCTAGCACATATTAATTAAGTACATACATACCTAAATATGATTTTTTTTCAAAGCTCAAGTCATACTCTGTTTACAACCAATGACAAATAATAATGAACAATTCTTGTGTGTCTTACCTCAGAATTTGCTTTTAAGTTCACTAATATAATGGGACTAGGGGATCTGTGAAATTGCAATCTAAATACTAAATAACTACTGTCTCATCACCTGGTTGATGATGGTGCTATAAAATGGCTAGGCACACTGCATATCCTGAGAGACTGCTAGAAAAGCTTGGTTCCTAATGCTGCTACCTGATTTCAGGCTGTCAGGAGAAGGATATTCAAAATCAAGAAACATAGAGCTCAACCAATGTGAGTGCTTTTGAAAATGCCACACCTAATGTCTTGTAAATTCTTAACCCCTTTCTCACTGAATAAGGAAATAGTTCATTTCAAAGGTTAAGTGAGAGCAAGAAGGATAATTCATCCAAGAGAAGTTTATTAAAAAGTAAAAATGAAATTGCCTGGATAGTACTATTGATATGCCTTTTGTCTGTGTGTTCAGAGATCTGTGCTGAGCTTTCATATATACACATTTTCCTCTATTCTTAACAATGAGTAATTATAAAACAAAATGTTCAATTCACTTTGATTCTGAAAATATATGCATCACTTCAAGTAATAGATAGAGAGAAGTGTCAAAGTTTGTCACCATCTATCATGCTTTTCATGTAAAGACAAAGTATAGAAAATGGATTACAGTGTCCTAACTTCTTTTCTCTCTCGTTTTTTATTTAAGTTTTTTGATGTAATATCAACCAGCGAGAAACCATTGGCAGAGCAAGATTGGTATCATGGTGCAATTCCAAGAATAGAAGCCCAGGAGCTGTTAAAGCAGCAAGGAGACTTCTTGGTGCGAGAGAGCCACGGGAAACCTGGTGAATATGTCCTTTCTGTGTTTTCAGATGGACAACGGAGACACTTTATCATACAATATGCTGATGTACGTCTCTGATATAATACTGAATGTTTATTTCTTGTCAGGCAGCTTGTATTTAACTGAAGAATTATTTTGGATAATTCATTCAGAATAGAGGCATTGTTTACTATAGATAAACTGTACGAGAAGATGTACTATAAAGTGAATTTTTAGCCTTCTCATATGGAAAGGCCAGTATGAAATCTGCTAAAAAAATATGGTAATCTCTGTTTTCCAATATTGAGTTTAGTGCCAAAACTAAAAAAAAAAAAAAAAAAAAAAAAGTATTAATAAAAGTTGTGAGCTTATTCCACGGTTTTTCTTCCCTGTTAAAAGGCAGAAAATTACTTCGATAAATGTTTAAATACCTGAAGTTACCACTAATTTAAACGAATTATGCACATGCAATTTATATTTTCCCCAATCCTTTGATTTTTTTATGCTTAGTATTGCTGTGACAGCTCAGGTTCTAAAGCAGTTTGAATTTAACCCCTCTCTTCACATAGCCATCATATTTTGAAACATTCACTCTTGGGGCTGAAGTTTTCTAACGTGGATATGTGCTCTAAGACCAATCAGAGGCGGGGGGGGTGGGGGGAGAGGGGAGAGGAGGAGGGGACAGGAGAGGTTACCGCGGAGCAGCCTCTGACCACAGTGAGCTCAGGCTCGCAATGGACAGAGGATGCTCTGTGGAGGCTGGCATAGCTTGGACCGCAAGCAGGGGCTAGTCTGCACAGGAAGCCAGTTTTTAAACCAGATCCCCTCATGGACCAGCTCCTGACTGCCACCCTATGCGGCTGCCTCTGATACAGGGGCAGCAGTGCAGGATGGTTTCGGAGTGGGGCCAGGAGCGCACTGGCTGCCAGCCCCACCCCTGAGGACTATTGAATAGTCATGTAACCACTAATATTTTGTGACTATTTAATTAAACTCTATCTAACATCTCCAGTGAAGAGCTTCAAAAGGATCTCACAAAACTAGGTGACTGGGCAACAAAATGGCAGATGAATTTTAGTGTTGATAAATGCAAAGTAATGCACATTGGAAAACATAATCCTAACTATAGGTATAAAATGATGGGTACTAAATTAGCTGTTACGACAGAAGAGTGAGATCTTGGAGTCATTGTGTGGATGTTTTCAAAGAACTATCCACAATGTGCAGCAGCAGTCAAAAAAGCAAATAGTGTTAGGAATCATAAAGAAAGGAATAGAGAATAGGACAGAGAATATCGTACTGCCTCTGTATAAATCCATGATACACACTAATTAATAAGTAGCAGGTTTAAAACAAACAAAAGGAAGTATTTCTCAACACAACACTCCATCAATCTGTGGAGCTCTTTGCCAGAGGATGTTATGAAGACTAGGACTTTAACAGGGTTATAAAAAAAGAACTGGATAAATTCATGGAGGATAGGTCCATTAATGGCTGTTAGCCAGGATTGGCAGGAATGGTGTCCCTTGCTTTTGTTTGGAAGAAGCTGGGAATGGCCGATAGGAGATGGATCATTTGATGATAACCTGTTGTGTTGATTTCCTCCAGGGCACCTGACATTGGCTGCTGTCGGAAGACAGGCTACTGGGCTAGATGGACCTTTGATCTGACCCAGTATGGCTTTTCTTATGCCTACACTCAAAACACTGCAGTTGTGCCACTGTAGCACTGCTGCAAAACACTATTTCCTAATGACCTAATCTACCTCCTTGAGAGGTCACAGTTAGGTTGACAGAAGAATTCTGTTTTTGACCTAGCATTGTCTACACTGGAATTATAACTGTATAAC
The DNA here is from genome assembly GCA_019425775.1 of Rafetus swinhoei. Classification (NCBI taxonomy): domain Eukaryota; kingdom Metazoa; phylum Chordata; order Testudines; family Trionychidae; genus Rafetus; species Rafetus swinhoei. The sequence continues at coordinate 68,333,974 of CM033427.1, forward strand.
TGTATTGCTCAGGGATGTAGATATTTTTCCACACAAGAGCAAGATAGTTAACTGACCTAATTTCACAGTGGAGATCAGACCATAAAGAATCTGAATAGGCACTGGAAACAGAAGAGTGAGAGAGAGCAGTATGAGCTTGTATTCCCATGTGCACACGCATCTTATAAATAATGTATTAAAATATTACTCTGATCACAGTTAATCAGTGGTGAGCAATAACTGGGCACAGGCCTGATGCAGCTTGCCAGGGTTAGCCCCTAGCAGTCACCACAGCTTTATTTACCAGTGCCTCTTCAGGTACGACTGCTTGAGGCCCCTGTTGCCTGTGAATCGCCGTTCCCGACCAATGGGATCTGCGGAGGCACAGGTAAATGAAGTGCCAGTGGTAGCCATGGCATGCTGCATCCAGCTTGTTGTCCATCCCTGTAATAAATAGTTTGAAATTAGCATTTATCATCCACTGGTCAAAGATCATCTGACCCCTAGTCATAAATAATTCTACTACCTAGATCTTATGATGTTTCACCAGTACGTCTCAAAACATTTTATTAAGGAGGTAAGTAAAGAAAAGCTTTCCCAAACAATATAGAAAAGAAACTTCCTTGATTTTGCAGCATAGCGTTTGTGTGTGTGAGGAAGGGAGGACTAGGACTAGGTGCTGATAGTTTGCAGTAGGGAGGTCTGCACACCATGGGAGTCAGACTTTCCCGTAGACCTCAGTGATAGTTTGAAAGATATCAAGCTGATGATACACACACTTTGAAAAGTACCTCTTAAAGCAATGAGAGAGGGGGCTGGTCAGCTGTGAAGGAATGTAGAAAGTTAATGCAGTCTGCAAATGAGGTATTTTTTGAGTGACTGTTCTTAAATGTTCATTGAACAATACGTGAACTTTCAGTGTTCCGGGGCTTTGATTTTTGTCTTTTCTTATAGCATATTACGTGCATAAGAATGGAAAAAATTTAATACTGCCTGAGGTGAAATTTACCCTGTTGAATAAGACAGATTTAAAAAAAAAAATCCCTGTTGTAGCGTCCTCTAAACAATTAACTGACCCTGTATAAACACGCTGTTGCCTCTATGCAATAATGACTTCATGTGATTCAGAGAAAGTCAATGGACCTCACCTAATTCTTCATTTTGGGACAATGCCATAATAAAAAAGAGACTAGCCACCTGCTTGCAATAAATAATTTTTACACTTTGCAGCAGATCTTTACAGTTTTACCCTATTTTGTTTGAGGAATAATTTTTTCAGTAAAGGGAAAGTAAATTCAGAGACTATCACTTGTCTTACATGTACTTTATGGTAAGTATTTGAAAATAAATTTTAACAGTCATTTTTGAGCTGTCTTGCAGTAACTTCACATGTAATTGCCGCAATATGAAACTTTCACATAAGACATTATATATCAGATGCCATCTTTTGTTAAAAGAAGTTTTGTATAAAATAACTTAATGTATTATTGTTAGAATATTAATAATACAGATATTTCAAGTAGATGGCAAGTAGTTTAACATGGTCTCTGTTAGATTCTGGGGTAAAACTGTGGCCCCTTCGACTTCAGTGATTACAGGTTTTCCTTCCTGGATTACAACCAAGAGATGCCAAATTTAGTTAAAACTTTTTGGCTTCAGATGTTTCACAGCCAGAGTCTGTGGGATTGGGAAAAGTCATGAGATCTTCTCAAACTTCAATCTCTAAGCATAGATCAAGGATGAGTCGACCTTTTTAATGTCAGTAAATTTGCATCGTCTAATGTTGACATTTATGTTGAATGTACAGTAAATTGTAACCTGTGAATTTATTGCACATACTTAGGTAAATGTCATGTTATAGGACACGATAGATTGGGAAAAAAATACATTCTTTTAACCAAAAGTTAAAATAATTACTTATATAAGACTATTCTGTACTGAAGTTCAGCTGATCAGTGTTGTCAAGATAAAGATTTGGTTTCAAAGCTCTCACTCCCAAGGCTGTGACCAAAAATTGGCTTGTGTTGGCTCTGTTTCAGGATTTCCTGATTTTTGTTTCATAAATAGCTTTGGCTTCGTGTTGGTCTCAGATGAAGCTCTACTAACTCGTCCATCTAATAAGGCATGGGTATTGAAGAGAGTAAAAAAGTATAAAGGCTATTGAGAAAACCCAGAGAGGTTTTAATTGACTGAATTTTGAATCAGAGTCAGACTTGGTAAAAGATAACCTTTATTCAGATAGTTCCATAACAAAACCATTGAAAAATATGCTGTTGAAAGTCTTGCAGTGATATAGAGCATGGTAGTTAAATTTTAGCTGCTACCTCCACCAGTTTCCTACAAATAATTATTTCACTGTTGAGTGCACTGACATGAAATTTCCTAGCTTTTACCAGTTTTATAGATTTAGAGAATACTATATAGCATCTCTCAGTTTCATGTTCTCTCCTCATTACTCCAATTTTTTGAGCAACTTCCAAAACAGGGAAGTGACACAAATGAGAAAAAATATGATTTTCCTTGCATCAATGTCACAATCTTGTCATTTCCTGTGCAAATGAACTTGACTCTTGATTTATATCAATTTCAATATTCCAGTCCTTGGCTTTATTAAGTGTAGAATAGAGAATAAATGGAGATAATCATAACCATGCATTTATAAGGGCACAGTAGCCTCTCCCATATACTAGTGAGTAACTAACATCCTGTACAGAATTCAGGACTGTAAGGTGTTGAACAGAGTAGTACAACTTTTTTGAATAATTTTCCAAATTTATCATTGCCTTTGCAGCCACTAGTTTACCCACGTTACTTCCATTCTTTCTACACACTTGCACATACAATGCTTCCTGACATTCTGCAGTAGGAAGTACAGCTTCTAAAAGATTCTATACAGTCCAGCATGATGGCAAGAGAGTTATAGTAACACCAGCACAAACTTTCTTGTTATTTGAAATGAGACCGAGAGAGAGAGAGACACACTACTGTAATAGGAAACTGAGGGAGAGAGAAGTACGTGAAACAAAACTGCTTCTCATCTCACTCAGCATTTCTATAGTATGAAGGTGGCTCATCTTTTTTATCCTATTTAATACTGAAGCCTGTGTTGATCATGTATCATCATCATCATCATTATCCCACCATCAATTTTATTCTCTGTGTGACCATGACTCAGTTGTGGTTTTTATCACACTTTGTCAGGAGACTACGTAGTGAATTAAGATTTTGCCCTTTGCTCAAGCTTTGTTTCTGTGCTAGAGAACTGAAACTTACCTTGTGTTAAATCGATTTTCAAAGATATTTTTTGCAATATATGCTTATTTTATACAATTTACATGTTTAGATGTGGTCTTAAAATAAGTGCTTGTTCTTTAACTTGGTAATTGCGTATTATTTTAGTAATATTTAATATGTTTTCAGTCCATTGCTGCTGTGACATCTGTTGAATCATAAGGACTTCTTTTTAGCTTTGAGAGTTGAGATCTATGGTTATTTTCTTATGCTACACTAAATGAATGAATGAATGAATAGATATTGTAGTTGTTATGGCCTACACCATTGCTCCATTGGAATCGCTGGAATTTTTCTATTTACTCGGGGCCAAGATTTAATCCTATGAAATTAAATTTATTTGTTCCTTGTTATTTGTAAGGTAAGAATTGCTAATCACATCTTTTGTATTTCCTCATTGGACCTGTTCTGAAACTGATTTTTCTCTCCCTTACAGAATCAGTACCGATTTGAAGGAACTGGGTTTCCAACTATTCCTCAACTTATAGAACATCATTACACAACAAAAAATGTCATTACTAAGAAATCAGGTGTAGTTCTGCTGAATCCTGTTGTTAAGGTATGCATGTATCCTTATTTATTTTGTTAAGTAGAACATTTTGCTGCATTTCATTTAACCTTTAAAACCACAATCTTTGCAATTAAAAATGAAAGGTTAAGCAGTCAGTAGGCTAATCAGAACTAGTCTGTCAGTCAGTACTTCACTAACTTCTTGAAGATAGCAAATGCCTCAGTGTCTCTTACGTGATTACTCTAGCTCCCAAAACACTTTCCTGAGATCTCATTCTTGCTCGTTATTCTGAAGCTTCCTGAGCTATTTATAATCTTTTTGTTACAGCACTGAAGATTCACCCCAATGAATACTCTCTCCTCACTCTTAAGGGTCTGCATCACAAGAACCCTCATCCTTCTGGAAGGATGCCATTCTGAGTCTGACAAAGTTTTCTTATACTTCATTCTTCTCTTTCCTCTTTTGGACCTTCAAGGTAGATTCTTGCTGGCTCAGTAAATCAAAGACCGTTAGATTGATTTCCTTCTCCATGAAGCTGTGTAGCATGTACAAGTGAACTATTATAATGGTAATTATTTCTGTTAATAACTTGAAGACACTGATGCACTTCAAAAACCAAATTTAAACATTTCCTTCTTTCTCCAGTCTTAAATGTGGCATTATTTCATTCAGAATTTGAAATGAAACTTCACCTGTTAGTCATTGTGGAATAGAAGGAAACAAGCAATCTTATACAGCACTATACATGCAATAAGAAGCTGTAGAATTGTAGAAGTGAAAGGGACCTCAAGAGGTCACCTAGTCCAGTCACGTGCACTCGCAGCAGGACTACATAATAACTAGACCATTCCTGATAGGTGTTTGTTTAACCTATTCTTAAAAAACTTTAGTGATGGAGATTCCTCAATATCTCTTGACAATTTGTTACAATGCCTAATCATCTTGACCGTTAGGAAATTTATCCTAATGTCTAATTTAAACCACCCTTGTTCCAATGTAAGACCTTGGCTTTTCCTCTCTTTGGAGGTTAATTAGAATAATTTTTCACCCACCTCTTTGTAACAACCTTTTATGTATTCGAAAACTGTAATGTCCCCCCTTGATATTCTCCCAATGAAAAAACAAAAATAAAAGACCACACACAAGCCTTTTTTTCTAATCTTTCCTCATAGGTCATGTTTTCTAAACCTTTAATCATTTTTGTTGCTCCCTTCTGGACTTTCTCCAATTTGTCTACATGTAGGCTAGAATGTGGCTCTAAGATGAGGACACATTACTCTAGGTGAGGCTTTATCATTGCAAACTAAGCACAGTTTGAGAAAGCTAACCATCTCCCTATTTCCTGTAGCTAGGTCTTGAGCCACTTAGCCAATATCTCACACATAAACAACCCTTTATAATTAAGAAATACATCTTTTCATTTCAACTCTGAACTTATTTCTGAAGTAGTCATGTGTACTTAGTGAGAAGAAAAATCAGTTTCACACATTTGTAAGTTGTATAAAATTTATACAAAGCATAAGAATTTATAATTGAGGATCACTTATTATCTAAATAATAATATTAGATCTTTGGCCATACCTAGTCATAAGAAAGCAAAACATGTTTCTGTGCTTGCTCCTATCTGGAATGTACTTTTATATTTGCCTGTGTGCTAAGAGAATTTGAAGGGATAGATTAAGTTTGTACTGGGAGTCTTTCTTTGTCACAACTTTTGGTCTTATACACATTGTTATTCATTCCTGTTCTATATGAAAACTCTCTTTACGTCTCTTATGAAGAACTCAGTGGTTTAGTATCTGTAAATGTATATAGCAGACCTAGGTCATGTTATATTTAAAAGATATGCCTTCTAGACAAACTGTTAATTTTGGGTAACTTCATAGAAAAATATGACTCAAGACAAAGAAACGTGTCTGATTATAATTTTACTTTAGCACTTGACCACAATTGCGCTGCCTAGTTTAGATGAGAAGTCATGTGTCTGTTCTACATAACTCCTAAGTAATTGCAATCTTTATTGAAGTTGCTATGTAAATGGAGGTTCCTTCTGATCCTTGTAGATAAATGTGTTTGCCCTGCTTCAGAAAGAGTTTTAACTTTAGTAGAGAGTAATGGAAGTAGAAAGAAAACAGTACAGCATGTTTTACGGTATAGTTAAAGTGTTCGCGGAATTGAAGACTAATGTACACTACATAATAGTGCTACCTAAATATTACATGACAAAGCTTAGGATTTCATTGTAGAAGTTTGAGTATATATGTATTCAGACTAATCTGCTTGGTTCCAAGAGACAGAATGTTGGGCTCTTCAATCTTAACTATCTTTTTTTTTTTCTTCAGCATTTGCATGATTGTTGTAATTCTTTTTGTATTTGTTTTAGATGTTTAATGCTCTGTATTATTTCTGTATGTTCTGGTTTTGTGAAGTCCTCATCATTGTAGTGTCTAAGCACTTTTTAATTTTTAAAGAGCTATGGCAGCTTTGTGAGCAATATTGTAATTGAACACTCTACTGTGTGAGTACACAGTGAAGCACAATTATATTTCTTTTATGCGATGATAAAGGTTTGTCCATTCCCCAGTCATCTCAGTTCCTTCTTTTCTATGGCTAGCCGTGGTCACAAGAAACGTCCTTCTGTTCCTGGAGTCTCATTGGCTTGTTACACTTTAGATCTCACACCAAAGGCAATGTTTGTAGCTTATCCTGTAATAAACCATATACAGACGTATTAAATAGGAAAAAGGTATGAGAGAATTGTTTATAAGGTTAAAGCAGGTAAACCTAGTGTGACAGAGTCAGGCCATAGTCCTATAGGAGAGAAATGAACAGGAAATATATTAGCTCCAGATTAAGTAAGTTTCTGTTCTTCGGGTAGACTAACAAGGGTTGATCCAGAGCCAGCAGGAACCTATCAGCATCAGTCAGAGCAAGCAAAAACTCCTGGAACCAATTAGAGGTTTCCAGACTCAAGGGAGCCAGACTAATTGGGGGCAATTAAGGACCAGTTGAGTCTGGTTTAAAAAGGCTTCACTTCTGTTTGCTCAGTGTGCGAGGAAAGAGCTGATGAAAGTTCAGTGTGGTGGAGCGTTTGGGAGAAGAAAGTGCAAGCAGATACCATGAGGAAAAAACCTCCTGTAATGAAGGTGCTGGGGAAGGCTGGGGGAAGTGGCCCAAGGATTTGTAGCTGTGTCACAGATATTACTAGAAACATTACAGAAAGTTGCTCTAGAGGTTCCCTGGGTTGGAACCTGGACTAGAGGGCAGGTCCACGTCTCCCCACTCTACGCCCCCTCCCTCCTCCCGCAACTCCTTGTTTCAGGTCTAGGAAGAGACTGGCTCTGGTATAAGCATTTGTCCTACCCTGTACCACTTGCAGTTGCCACAGAGACTGGAGTTTGATTCCCCTCTTTTCCACATGCTGGCCAATGATGAGAGTAGCTCAGCAAACAGCAAGCTGGTGTCTGAAGTGCTATGAACCTTTGAGGCAAGTAAGTGGTTTGGAAGTTCAAGACCCACTAAAGCTTAAGGAGGAGCTTTGTCACATAGATACATAAATGAGTTAAAAACTTACATTTCAAAGAATGATAGAAGTGTCTATATTAAGCAAGCTTTCTGTCCTTTAGGGCTAAGCAGCTGGGGATCCCTTTGCTTATGCCTAGAAACCTCCCCTTCTTCCTCCCTCCCCACCACCCCGCTGAGGTCAAGTAGCATAGAAATCCAGCACCTTCTTTATAGGTGTTTTGAATCCCACTTTCCTTGTGCTCTGAGCTCTAAACTCAGCTTATGGGAAGAATTCACTTTCATGAATCATCTCCATGTGGGCGGGAGGCATCAGAACAACAATATTTTCTTCTCAATAATGCCTCACAGTAGTCTCTGATGTAGAGGGACTTTCCCAGTTGGGCAGTACATCATACCTTTGATTGCAGATGGGCATGTAACACTTGTTAGTCTCTGTTTTGTCTGGTGATTTAGTTACAGAAATTGACAATACCAATGTTCATATGTTATCTTAAAGATTTTATAAATGAGATTAATGCATGCAGCAACTTAAAAGAAATCAATAAAGACTAACCATGTTCTTGTAATTCTAATAACTATTTTAATAATAATAAAGCACAAGTGAGTCAGACTGATTACTGTGGAGTATTTGTCAGTATTCATTTAAGGCCAGGGAATCTTGGCATGAACTAGTACCTAGTCTGCCAGGGTCACAGTGCTAAATAGATCCTCTAATGTACTTTTGATATAGAAGAGGGTGCTATATTGATTCTGATGCATTGATGTGTATGGCTGCAAGAATTTAGAAAGTGAAATTTTAGCCACCAGTAGTTGTAAAATTTTGTGAAAGTAGACAACCTTTAATACATTTTTTAAAGTTCTTCAAAATTATGTATTTCAGGACTGTAAGGCTACATCTAGACTACATTGCTTTTTCGGGATATCACTGGTATCCCGGAAATGCAATGCCGCATCCAAGGAACGCATCCAGTTTTTCAGAAAATTTTTCAAAAAAGCTGACACGCTCTTTTGCCATCCGTGATCTACAAGGAATAAGGGATGGCTCAAAAGTGCACTTTCTTTGGCAATTTGGAACCGTGTAGATGTGCCAAATTTCAAAAGAGCCTCTTTCGAAATTAAATCAGAAAAAGATATGCAATTTGTGTACTGCAAATTGCGTGTCTTTTTCCCGTTTAACAGTGCAATCTAGATGTAGCCTAAGACAACACTAGTAAATGCTGAACAAAAATGTTAATGAGTATTCAGATAATTTTAATGTCTTAAAATCATTGCAGATTTATTGGCTCTTTATAACTTTTATTTTCCTTCCCTGATTCTAATCAAACCTTACCTCAGTATTAAAACCAATTATGATTCATAAGTCATCAGGGTTTTTTTGTGTGCTCTCCCTTTTTCTTCAATCATTTTAGATCTCTGACCTGGGTTTTGTGCCATTCTGGGACATTGAAGAAGCTTCAAGCATGCTTATTTTTGGAAACATGCGTACTGTTGCACACACTGTTGGATGGTGTACTCTGCATTGTGCAATCTCTGCAAAGTACGTTTAATAGCTTCCTTAAAATTCATTTGACATCTTGACAGGATTCTTCTCCCATCTCTTCCTCAGAGCAATGAAGCAGAGTTTGACATTTATGTAATCTTTAATCTGTTTTATGTAAATTGCTGTCCCTGTAATAACCCATTTAGAAGTGAAAGTTGAATACCAGAGAAAGCATAACAAAAAGAATTATGCTTTATATTTTGTTCTTAATATTTTTTTCACAAGTGTTTATCCTTCTCTGCCATATTTGCTGAATTAGTCTTCACCTTATGTTACATTGTCCTTGAAGGGAACAATTTTATTTGTGCCACAGAAGACTTGCCCCACATCCATTTTTATGTAGACTAACTACATGCTAGGAATTATAATCACATAGAAATAATATAATTTAAATTAGAAAGACCAAGGGCATTAAGAAGATAACTTTTGAATGATTTTTTTGAAAAGGAAAACCATCTCATTTATATGTATTTCTTATGTTTTGAGAAAACTTCACATCATATTCTTCAGTTTGTTATTGATGCAACAACTGGAGTATATAAAAGGCTTCAGAGTAACCTTAGAGAATCCATTTTTGAGGGCTTTAATAATGAAAAGGCTTTTTTAACCACACAGTGTGTATTAACTTTCTAAAATCCTTGACCTCATATTGATGAGCTTTTGAAGTTTGCTGAGAGATTTTGTAGACTAATAATAATAGATCTTTGTGAAGCTGTGGATGTGCTCTAGGTCTGGTGTATAACAAATAATACCACTAAGGAACTCAGAAGTAAAAAACGAGTTTTGTTCTCTAGGAACAGAGTTTGAGTTCTTGTGGTCATGACAGCAGTTACCTATACTTCTTTATAAACTGAATTAAACTATGTATTTGCTGTTGATGATTACTATTGAAAAATTGTACAAAGGTAATGTGGATGGTGAGATATTAGCCTGCTTAGTATTGACTGAAAGCTTCACAGTGGCATGGTAAACTTTCTGGGCTTGTGGAAATGGCCATCTATGTATGTATTTTAGAGCGAGTCTGTCTGAGAGTCCATTTGTTTGTGCATCTGTGAGTTTGTCTGTTCAAGAACTCTTCCTAAATTGCAATAGCTAGGACCACCAAATTTGATGTGCAGCTTTCTCTTGCCCTTACTTAAACCAATTTCAGGATTTGGTTGTGCCTGGAAAATGGGAAGTGCTGGGAATGGGACTATTTTCTATAACATGGAAAGGGAGGACACAGAGAGCAGAGGGGTATGAAAGGGAGGGGCATAGAGAGGAGGAACACAATACTGACAGGGATCATTGGGCCAGCTGCAGCACCAAGAGTGTAGCCAACAAAGCTGGGGCTCTACCATCTTACTTGTCACCAGATTGGGTAAGGAGACCCCAAACCTAGAGCCTCCCCCAGCCCCATGGAGAGCCTGCAAGCTGTAGGGGAGGCTCTGGAGGAGGGGGTAGCCCCTGTAGCCTTGCCCCCTCCTCAGACACTCGCAAGCTGTGTGTGCGTGGGTGGGGGGGAAGCACTGCAGGCCAGGGTTTGCCACTGAAACCTCTTCCTTCCCAGACAGCCTGCAGGCCACAAGAGGCTTCTCATCACCCCCCGTCCCGAACAGCCTGCATGCTGTGATGGTGGGGAGTCCACTGGAAGAGGAGACAGCCCCCAGAGCCTAGCTCCCCCCACAACAGCTTGCACGCTCTGGCGGGAAGGGGGGGGGAAGCTGGAAGGGGAACAACCTCCAAAGTGTCCCCTCCAAAGAGGCTGTTGGATAGGGGGTGCTGGAGGCCAGGGGTAGCCCCCAAAGCGCCAGTCCCCAGACCAGCTACAGAGCAGGGGAGCAGCTGGAGACCAGAGCCAGCCCATGGACTGCCGCCCCCACCTGATAAGTGCTCAGCCCTGGATCCCTGCCTCTCAGGAGGAGCCATCATCTGGGGAGCGCAGCTCCAGCCCCTTGGGAGGAGCTGCCACGGGAGCAGCACCACCCTTGCTGCCATGGGCAGCCACTGTAAGCCCCTCCACGCCCTCCCAGCCCCCTGTCCTGAGTCCTGCAGCTCCCACCTGCCTTGACTTCTTCATCCCCACCCCCGCCTTGAGCACCCCCACACTTGCCAATCCTCTGCCCTAAGCCACATACCTTCTTCTGCCCCTCCTCACTCCGGCCTTCATTTACTTTCATTTTTTAAAAATACAATCATTGAAATAAAGCATGTGCACTTTTTATTTATTTTTTTAAAAAATTACTTCAGTTAAAGACCTGAGCAATGCCGGGTACATCTTCTGGCATAAATATAATGAATATTGATGCTGTAATACATTTAGGTGTCAAAGAAAATATTAGAAATCTTTATGCAGCAACAATGAAAGTGTTAATGAATAAGAGCTTTGATCCTGCAATCGGTGGTGGGTTTCTATATGGGCTCTGTAGTCTGCCATCTTGCAAGGAGTCCGTTGCAAGTTAGGAAGCTAAGTAATACTATGAATAATCTAATACAAGAATATTTGTGATTTAGGCATGTGACAGTAAAATTCCATCAAGTTGTAAGTCAATGAAGATAAAAGTTTAAAAAAAAAAAAAAAAAAAAAAAAGAGAAGCTGAGAAAAGTGAATTAGATTTTCCTTATGACACTGCCTCTATAGGGCCCACTTGCAGGAGGTGTGTGTCTAGTCTTGCAGCCCTGAGTGTTTTTGAACAGTGGTTGAAAGGGGCCATGTGCATACTGTCACAAGGCAGGTTAAAGGGCTTGATGGAAGGGGAGAGATGCAGCTCTGAAAAACAGCAATGGCTGTGCTCCTGAACCTGGCCAGTTGGGACTCTCTTGTCCAGCAATATCCGTGGTTTTGCTGGACCATGGACATTGCCAGACCAGAGTGTTCTGGATTTTAGAGGTTCAACCTGTAGAACTGGAACGGACCTTGAGAGTTCATCAACTTTAGTCCCCTGCGCTCATGGCAGGACCAAGCACCATCTAGATAATTCTTGACAGTTGTTTAACTAACCCGCTCTTTAATTTCTGCAATGATGAAAATTTCATAACTTCCCTAGGAGTTGTGTTTATGCTGAGTTTTCCCTGCAGCAGCTAGATTTCTAAGTACTCCTCTATACCTCAATTGCATCCAGATCTTTGCCAGGGTATGTTTTGCAATGCAGATGTGAGAAGCAGCATTAGTTACTGCAGACTTGGTAACTGTCCCACTCTTTGGGTAGTAGAAAAGGATTTCTGCAGAGACTTGCTGGTCACTTTTTCCTGGTGGCATACACAGTTTGGTAGCTTCTATAAAAGGATTTCAATGGCGCCAAGACAGATTGTCATTAACATAGGTGTTGCTTCTTGTCCCTCCATCTCCCCGTTGTGATTTCTGGCACATGTTCCCCTCCATATTTATATACACAGAAATTTATCAAGGATATGTGTTTTAAGACCTCATTAATGTGGAGGTTTCTTATTGAGGTCTTATGGATGCCATCACTTTGCTACTTAATTGAGTGATATATTAAAGACTTGTGATTAATTTTGAACATAATGTGCAAAGAAGGGAAAAAAGGGGGAAAGCATCTAGAGTATGAAGTCTCTACATTTGAATTTATGTACAAAACTACTGTTGCTAACAACTTTAAAGAATATTAAAACTTTGTATAGTGGCAAGCTATTAAAATATGTTTACATTCTGTTTTCTTTTTAAGAGTTTTTAAATTTGCATGTGACAATGCAGTATTTATGGACTATATTTAATACTGGGATTGATTGTCATTTGTGAATACTACAATTTATGCCAAAATTGACATTATACTTGAACAATTTAGGCAAGTACAGGAGTGTTAATGTACACATTTTAAAGAACTATACAGATACTAAATCTTACCCTATAATTTTTAAAAATAGATCATTGAAAATAGTAGAACAGCTATTGCACTAGCTTTTGATTTCTCATTTGCAACTTCTTTTTGTTTAAACCATCAAAGACACTGTTCTGTAATCACCACTATTAACTTGCTGTTATAGTCATATTGATTTAATAATAAGGCTGAACAATGAGAGACTTCGATTTTTGCTAGCGTAATACGGAATGCATTGAGAAAATGTTATGTGAATTTCAAAAGATGTTTCCAGGGTCTTTAAAGAGAGAAAAAACAAATATTTTCACAAACTCATATTTGTTTGTTTAAGCTGGTTAATAAAATACAGGTTGTATACAGATTAATTTTATTTAAATTGGCATGAGATGTCTTTTGGTTTGAGGAAACACCTTCTAAAACAGTTTGTTTTTTGAGAATCATTAAGCAATAAGTCAGAGTGCACCTTTTAATTTTTGTATGAATTTTAGAGGTAGATGTCAGAAATAAAAGACGAAATAGTGGTCACATTACAGAACAACTCCCTAGAATTCTTTATCAACGTATGCATGATTGTTTTAGCTTTTGCATCTATTAGATATTGGCTTACGTCAGCTCTTATTACTGTGGGGCTTCCTTTTGAAATGTACAAGAACCTCCCTGCGCTCCCTGCAGGGCTTTCGCTTTAGAACTGTAGCAAGAGCCTGGCAGACACCTTTATAGACTAATCGAATACTTGATGGAAATCCCATCGACTATTCAATTAGTTAATTTAAATTTAATATCCTTATTCCAAACGTGCCATCCACAGCGCACATATGGAGGCTACAGGCCCTCTGATGCCTGCCTCACAGACCTTGGCACTGAGTACGGCGCTGACCAACACAGTGCTTCAGCTTGTGGTACTGAGTGCGCTCAACACAGCAATGCAGTAACAGATGGCGCAGCCTATTGGCACCGTCCTGTCATCTCAGGGGGCTTCAACTACATCTGTGATGGCAGCAAGGATGGAAAAGCACAAGTTATGGTACTGGGCATGGTACCAACACCCATGGTACCGTCCACTCGCATACCTAGCTACCTACATCAGAGGGACCTAGTGGTGGTATCAAGTATTCTGTTCCTTGATATAGACAAGCTAGCTTACTCAGCGGTACCTAAACATATCTCATTACCTACTTTATTATCTAGCAATGATGATGATAAACAAGGGTCTTTTTCACCCCAGTTATCACCCGGCACAGAGTCATCAGGAAATTCGTCCCATGCCAGTTTTACCCAACCTATCACCGTGGGTATGTCCCCCTAGGCTCCATACCCATGGATGCTCCCATCCATGCCTTATTCAGCACAGTAGCTATATTGGAGCCATGGACTCATGACTACAAAAAAAGAAACAATTGAAGAAGAAACATACTCAACATGCACTTTCTCCTCCACCCCAATCCCCCATACTGCAGAGGGAGCAAAATGGAATCGATGAACCACAATTTTGAGACTTGGATCCAGACACATCCTTACAAATTCATCTTCCCTGCTGGGCCAGGCAGTCATGCCCCCCACCCCCAACAATGGTGGATGACTTCTTTTCCTAGGATCTCTTTTAAAGAGTAGCATCCGATCATCACATCACTATGGAGGAGGTGCAGGACGCACAGCTTGAGCTTACCAATATCTTCCAGGCCACGCCATCTGCAAAAATTGTCTTGCCTATCAATTCAGCCATCATTGAACCTGCCAGAATTGTTTGGCAAACCCTTGCCACAATTCCCCCAACATGTAACAAGCAAGGTAGAAAATACTATGTTCCCCCTAAGGGGTCAGAATTTCTATTCGCACCTCCACCCCCAAACTCTTTGGTGGTGGATGCTGCCCGTCAGATGAACAAGCAACAGCAAAATGGTTCCACACCCATCAGAGACCATAAGAGACTCAACATGTTTGGCAGGAAAGTTAACACTTCATCCATGCTATAGTTCAGAGTAGCCAATTATGCTGCGCTCCTTAGTAAATATGATTTCAATAACACCACCAAATGTAATCATTTTCTTAATGACATACCCGGGGCAAAAGTGCAACAATTTAAGGTGGTCATTGTGGAAGGCCATATGATATCAAGAACAGCTTTGCAAGCTGCCCTTGATGCTGCGGATACGGCCACCAGAGCAATAGCAACCGCAGTCATGATGAGAAGAGCCTCCTGGTTCAATTCCTTGGCGTTCGTTCACAAAATCCAATCATCTGTCGAGGATCGACTATTTGAGGGCGAGAAGCTCTTCTCACGTAAAACTAATGAGGTCCTCCACTCCATGAAGAACTCGCTAGTGATGCTTTGCTCGCTTGGGATTCATACACCTGTAACAAGGAGGAGGCATTATAGATACCAACCGTACCCAAGACTAAGGTACCCACCCCACGCATACCAATACCAAAGACAGGAACATCCACCAAACCAACAACATGGTCCTGGCAGGCAGCAATGTAGATGCAATCAGGGCAGCACCACCAACCAGCTACCCCAGCCTAACAAGCAAATTTGAACCATCTCTCAAGAGACTGAAAATGATCCTACCTGCTCCAGAGCTTTCAAACACTGACAAACCATTCACCCATCATCTTCCACCTTTTTTTTTTTTTTTTTAATAGCAGAACGTAACCTCTGATGAATGGGTGTTACAAACAATCTTAGCGAGTTACATCATCTCATTTCTCTCCATTCCACCCTCTCTACCCTGTCCTTCCTCAGAGACAGCTCTCACAAGATCATATTACAACAGAAAATAGAAGACCTTCTACAGTTGGGCGCCATAGAAACTGTTCCCCCAGAATACCAAAGGACTTGGTTTTACTCTCATTACTTCCTCACCCTGGAAAAAAACCTGCAGGATGGCATTCAATTTTGGCGCTTACAGCTCTTAACAATTTTGTGATGAAACAAAATTCAAAATGATGACATTGTCCACCATCATCCCTTCTCCAGAGCCAGATGATTGTTTTTTGTCTCTGATCTTAAAGGACGCATATTTCCACGTGACTGTTCACCCTGCTCGTAGACGGTTTCTCCATTTACCTTAGGTATGCAACACTACCAATATACAGTCCTACCTTTTGGACTTTGCACAGCACCAAGGGTTTTTCCCAAGATGCTGGTGGTAGTTACAGCCCACCTCAGAAAACATGATAAATCATTATATACCCTTACCTCGACGATTTCCTTATCAAGGCAAGAACCCAGGACAACTCTTGTCATTGCACCTACTTTGTACAACAGTGTTTCCAATTGTTGGGACTATTAGTAAATGAAAAAAAATCTGTACTGACACGGACTCAATCCATACAATTCATCAGAGCACTACTCAACTCCACTTTGGCCATAGCTTCCTTACCTCAAAACTGATTCTTCTTTGAGGGTCCCCGTGAGAGTTCCACTTAGGTGTGTAAGTGCCGCTGTGCACACTGCCCGGAGATCTTTCCTAGCAATTTCCCGGCCGCCAGCGCATGCTGTGCAATTACACAATCGCCCCAATGGACAGTTAGGCATGCAAGGTAGTCAGACTGCTGCGCCTAATGCCATGCGACACAGCTCATGACTGTCTCCAACTTTTAGGCCACACGGCATCCTGCAATCCTGCTGGACGAGGGGAGGTCACTGCTTCCTATTGGCTGCCCCACCTGTGGGCTCCAAAGGCTGGGGCTCCCACCCTGCTGCCGGCCCCACTGCCGCTAGGGTTCCCCAGAGTTCCCCAGCATCTGCCAGCCCCAATCAGAAGCCATCTGCCCTCCTGCTGCGGAGAGTTCCCTATTGCTGTCTGGCCCTGCTGCTGCCAGGGGTTCTCTGTCCGGGGCCACCCAGCCAACCCGGGGCCACCCAACCAACCCAGACCCACTGCCACCAGGGATTGGGTTCTTCGGCTGGAGCTCTACATCCCTGCTCGGCCCTGATGATGCCGGGAAGTTCCCCAGCCGGGACCACTGGCCTTCTGCCACTGGGGGTTCTCTGGCTGCCCGGCCATCCCAGCCTCACTGCCACTGGGGATTCCCTGGGTTCCCTGGCCCAGATAATGCTGGGGGAGTTCCCGGCTGGGGCCACCCGGTCGCCACCGGCCCCACTGCTGGGACCAGACCTACTTCTGCTGGGAGTTCCCCAGGGTTCTCTGCACTGAGGCTGCCTGGCCCTGCTGCTGCAGTGAGTTTGCCACCTGGCCCCGCTAACATCAGGGTTTCCCGGGTTGGGGTTGGGGGGGGGTTCCCCGTTTGCCACCTGGTCCCACTAATACCGGGGGTTCTTCAGCCAGGGTAGGGCTCCTCACCTCCTCGTGGTCCTGCTCGTGCCGGGGGGTTTCACAGCTGGGCCAGGGCTGCCCACCCGCCACCTGGTCCAGCTACCGCCACCTGGCCCAACTACCGCTCCCCAGCCCTGTGTTCTCCCGTTGGATCCCGCTCCCACCTTTGGGGCTCTCTGGTCCAGCAACGTCAATGGCCCTGCCAGACCATGGATGTTGCCGGACCAGAGAGTCTGGAATTTGGGAGGTTCAATCTGTGTGTATACAGACACAGACACTCTAAGAAAATGAACCTCTGATTAAATGCTATGACTCAAACACCTAGCTTAATTGAAAGGAAGGCTTCATGACATATAGACACCTTAAGACAATGACAAAAAAGAGGATAAAGCTGTAAATTGGCAGCAATACTAATCTGTTATACTCTGCAGATATGGAGAAGCATGCCGCCACTCAGAAATTATAGCACTAGACATCTCTGAAAGAACAAGTTTCTTGATGTGGATTTCAATAAACCTTAAAAATGTCAGTTTTCCATTTATATTATGCATTTTAATATTACCATTAAAGCACAACATAGTTAAATAAAATAATATTTTTGACCTAAACTGACAAAACAAGGGAATTTTCAGAGTTAAGGCAGAGCTAAATCTATGAAGAGGACTTAGGCTCAAAGTTACAGTGCTTAACCTAGTGGAATCCTCTACATACCTAGTAGAATCCTCACTTCTAAGTTAGGCACCCAGGGTTCCTGTAAAATTAAGGATAGAGAGAGAGCTTAAGAATGGGATTCACAAAATCCACCATGCTGAAGGGGAGCTACCTAAGTTAGCCAATAAGAAATGCTGACGAGATGTGTTTCCTAAACCCCACACTCAAAGAATGTAGTTCTTGTAACTCTGGGCTGAAGAAATGTGCCTATTTTCACTTGGGATTCGCTATGGAAAACGCTGGATTTAGACACCTAAATCAAGCCTCATCCAATAGGTGTGCTGAGAAGTCTCCTTAGATAAGCAGATGTGTGCCAGATTGTGCTCTGTACAAACCAGGCGTGAAGAAGTAAGAAGTGTTGATAATTAGTTTATCTGAAAATTACGGAAATATACATGATCATTGCCTGAAATACTTACACAAAATTGTTTTTCATGTGAATAGTACCTTTTTCTTAGCAAGGACTTCAGGATTTGGCCCATCATATGGAGAAGCAGAGGTCCATTATAAATGTGTCATAATTAAAGTTAAAAGGTATGACTTCATTGTTTATTTTACACAGGCTTTTTGAAAGTTGTAAGGGATATCATGACTGAGGAAATCAAAATAATGCAGTTTATTAATAATTTATTTGACAAACAAAATAAACAGTGAAGTACAGAATGTGTATTCATTTAACTGTAATGTATCTCTTAGGGAGTTTCTAACAGTTTCACTAAAAGTAATGAGTGATAAGAACATCTTCAAGAGGGAACACTTCTCTGGACAGATTGAAATGGGAAGTAAAATATATAAAAAATTAACATGGGTAGTATTATTGTCAGGTCAATATGATGAGTTTATTTAGAATCCGTAATTTCACTGAAGTGCTCTCAGCCATTTCAGTTGATTGATACAGAGATGATAAATTTTAACTTTTGATATATTTTATCACTTTATTTCAGTGATAAAACATGCCTAAAACCACGTATTTCACTTTATTTCTACCCCCTCGGGATATTGAAGGCTTCACTTGCACAAGTACACACTCTTCATATACTAAAAGTCAGAACCTCCTATTTCATTCTGACTGTTCTCTGATCAAGAAGTCTGGAAAAAAACCTTCATCTGGAGTTTCTGCTGACATTGGCTCACCATAAGGAAACACCCCTTACCAGCTAGCATCACACTACTAGCATGATATGGAGTTGCTTCTTTGTTCTTACTACTGTACATGAACAACAATATAGTTTGGTCATCCAGTTTGTCTGTCCTGCTAAGACTTCTGGTTGCCTTTGGACTGAAAGAAGAAAATTCAAGGTTTTGTAAGATGTCAAAATTAAATTTGAAGAAATACACATAATCCAGAAAAAGTACAAGAAAACAGGTTTTGTGTAAGTGACCTTTATGTGGCTGAGGATGTAATGCATGCAGGAAACCTGCACAGTTGGTCTGTGATCATTACTATAGTTAATATATTATAGTAGTGGTTACAAGCCTGTGTGTATCCCTGCATCAGGGTTTGCAGCCAGTGCACCATTAGAGTTTAAATCAGAAAAAAAGTTGAAGTTGACAGCAGCTCATACAGAATAATAATTGGGAAAGCAGTCTGACTGTCTCTAGTGAAAATATATAAGCTGCACTATTGCTCCCACATCTGTTACTGCGTTTTACCACGTATTCTATATTGGCTTGATGATGATAATGCAGAACTGCTTCTGCAACAGTTTCTACTGCTCATATATCTTTATTTTGCAAGCACTTTTAAGATAAAGTCATAGACCTTTTTCAAAACTATTCTCGTAAAGCACACCCAGTTTCAGGAAAAACAAATTTTCCACAGGCTTTCTTTATTTTCATGCTTCATCTGAAGGACCTCAGGCACAGTTTGATTCATGAAATTGATATGCACATTATAAATGTACCACTCTAGGTGGCTTCAAAAATAGTTTCCCTAACAAGATCATTTCTCATTTTCACAGAAGCAGACATCTGTTATCACCCTCATTTCTTTCTTTGCTTCAGCAAATTTTGACACATTATATTTGAATGTCCACTTTTGATTAAAAAAAAAATGGTATGCAGTGATGATTTTGATATTCATTTAAAAATTCACCTCTAATTGTCTCCAGTATTGAAAATGGAAGATTGACTTTTCTATTTTTTCTATCATGCGAAATTTTTTCTCTTAGCTTGCAGTGGTTTGCACTATTGCTACTTTTGATGTGGGGTGAGGTGGAGTATAGTTAAAAGTATTTCTCTGCAGTCTTATTTGCATTACTATATGAAGGAAAAAACTAGGCATGATATATTAAACATAATTATAAAATTGTCATGTATTTTTTATGTGTGTCCATGTGATGTGGAGGGACATGACCTGGTACCCTGTTCAGAGGGGGTTAAATCCAGTGTCACTTTCTTCTGTAATTGTAATTGTGTGCTAGGGGAAGGACAGGCAGAAGGGTTGCTGAAGGAGGATGGGAGTAAATGTCTGTGTATTAGAGTAGATTTAAATGATAAATGGTCATGTGTCTTGTTACACATGAGGCAGCTCAGTATTTCCACTGGCCATTTTTCTAGGCCATGTTTCTTGCTCCTTTATAATCTATTTCCATGACAGAGACATCTTGCTCAGTGCTTTTTAAATATGTTGTTTGTTGTCCGTATTTCTATCTTCCACTGCATGATATTCAGGCAAGGGCTTGTCTAGAAATACGAGGTTTTGGGCATGTTGTATATATCTCAAACTTCTTCAGTTATTTTTCTTGCTTTCTTGTCCTTTACGGTCTTTTGGCAAGTCCTTTGTAACACATTGGCACTACTTACTTTATAACTCCAGTGGACACCAAGTATTTTGCACAGAGATGTCCGATAGAATGCATTCAGTTTCCTATTGTGGTGTTCTAGCACTTGCCAAGTTTCAGCAGAATATAACAATGCAGCTATCTCAGTGACATTGTGTAACTTGATCTTTGTTCTTCTATGTGAATCTTTTTATTTTTCCAAATATTTACCAGTCTCTAAAAAGTTCCATTTGATTTCCTAGGTTTTTTTTAATCTCTCTATGCCAATGGAAATACATATCCAGTGCTGAGGGCCCAGTGCTGGGTTCCGAGAATTTTCCAATTCTGTTACTTTTGCTTAGGACAGTATGGTTTGTGTTTTGCTGATACTTTGAATTTATCCACTGAAAAATCCTCCTAACTTCTGTTGTACTTCTGCTGTTAGAGATTGTTCCTTTAGTGGTATCTAGCAGCCATTGGTGTCATGTGTTCATGCATCAATATAAGGGGCCCAGCCAGCTCTACTCCCCTCTCTCTTCCTTTTTACCACCCAGGATGGTCACTGAAACAACTTCTCTTGTTTCAGCAAGGCATTCAGTCAGCAAGTTCATTTCCTGTAGTACTGGTGTATATAGTTAACCCCACCTCGTTGCCATTTAGCTTAGGCATGCCCTAATCTCTGGGCTTAAAATGCTGTACTTCCTACAGCAGTCCTGGGCTGGTGAGCAGGGCACATTACAGCTCTCTGAAATGTCTGGAGGCTAAGGTTCAATGCGAGTGAATTGCCAGATCTGCTATGAGTTCAAGCTTCAGACATAAAAGGGTAGGGAGGATAGACTAATGGCCATACTGATGGAAGGAGCATTCACATGAGCATCTGAGTCAAGTTGGTTGGACTTGGTACCGAGTACCTTCAGTGTAGGATGCTCGTCCAGCAGCATGGGTTTGTCAGTACCATTCCCTTTCACTGGTACCGAGAGACAAAAGGAGCAATGGCCTGAGAGGGGATGCTCCCCAGAATTCTGAGGACGGACAAGTGGAGTGAGAGCCATGTTGAGCTATTCTTCCACATCAGCTATCCAAGTGGCATTGACTCCACCACCCTGCATGCAGGTGCCGTTGAATCCAGTGCAGGACCGTCCTCTGACACCAGGAGGAGATTGAGGTACCAGAGGCTAGGGAGTGATGTCTCTCCCAGTACAGCTAAACTCCAGGTGGGAGCAACTTCTTGCACTTGCAAGATCATTGAGTAGCCAGGAGCATGTTACCATGAGCTCCTATTCATCATTAGATCCTCCAGTACCAACCAAAAAGAACCTGGCCCTGCTAATATTGGTGAAGACTACTTTGCTCTGGCACTGATTCCTAGACTCTTAGCACCAGCCAGCGGAAGTGAGGGGTACCATACCTCATGGTCTCGCCAAGCTGACTAGTCCTCAGCGTCAGAGGTAGAGTCTGGCACCCAGTCAAGGGGCTATTACAGTATGTAACATACATTCCACTGGCTCTTGGTGCAAGTAGTTCTTTCCACCCCCCTCCATTCTCTCAGCAACTGGCCCAGAGGACAATGGCTTATGTAGGTCCAGTGGTTATTTTGGAATATATAGGGTTCCCCTGCTCTATCAAGATTGCCTTTCAGATGTTCGAACTCAGTGGTGTCCAAGAGATGGGCTCCTCTGCCCACCATCAGGCACCTAACTCAGACTCTGCTACTGAGCCCAGAACCAATGTTTAAGACTTAGGTCTGTGCAATATAGTCAGTGCACAAGAAGAGGAGAAATGTTCCCTACCAGTGCAGGCCGCCTCCACCTCCTTTCTAGGCAAAGCTGTGTCAAGACCTAGTGAATTAGCACCATAGGACTAGTTCAGAGGTCTCCAGGAGCTACTGAAAAGGGTGGCTTCTAATCTGGGCCTAGAGATGGAGATGCTTAAAGAGTTCATACACAGCCACAATGACCCCATCAAAGGTGGCCCTATCCCTAACAAGGCCATTATGGATTAGTTGGGTCACCATGGCAGACTCCATCCTCTGTCCCTCACTTCAAAAAGAGCAGAGAAATACATTGTTGCTGCCAAGATGTATGAACAACTATATTCTCACCCCCTTCCCAGGTCTCTGGTAGTCACAGTGGCCAGTGAAAGAAACAGGCAAGAGTGTTTCAAGTTGCAATTTTGAACACTCTTCTTCAAGCCAAAAGATTCAAAGAAGATGGATCTGTTTGGTAAAAAGATTTATTCTGCTGGTGGGTTAATGCTGTGCATCTCCATCCAGCAGGTCTTGTTTGGGGAAGGGGGGGTATGACTAATGTCTGAAACTCCATGGCAAAATTTAAGGACTCATTTCCCCAGGAATTCAGGCAAGAATTCTCCATTCTGATGGAGGAAAGGAAGACCATAGCCAGGACCTCCCTGTAGGAGGCCTTAGTTGCAGTGAACATGGCCAGTAAAAAAGCTTTAGCTGTGGTCATGAGAAGGTACTCCTATCTCCAATCTTTGGGTGCTTCCCCTGGAGGTTCAGCAACCCATTCAACATCTTCCATTTGTGGGAACTTCTCTCTCTGAGCAGATGTATACAAAACTCCATGGTCTGAAAGATTCCAGGGCTACCCTCAGATCCTTGGGCCTCTGCTGGGGTCTGAGGAAGCATTCAGACCTCAGCAACTGCTCTGCTTCTTGACTCTGCCACCTCATCCAGACCTGTTTAAAAATGAAGCAGGAGCTACAAGCACAAGTAGCTTCCACCTGAGACTTGCTACTGGGCTTTTATAGATATCTAATAGACTCTAAGTAGAACTTTTGAAGGGGCACCTGAGGATGTTATTTCAGTTGCCATACCAGATCCTCCCGGCTCCTCCCATTTTGATTGTAAAACCTCTCTCCTCCTTCAGCCTGGAGTGGTCCTTCATCACCTAGTACTTCTGGTATTTGTAACAGGGCTGCAACTCACCGCCGAAGTGCCTGCTTCTGGCCACAGTGAGTAATAGTTCTGCCCTGAACAAGGCACCCCCTTCTGACGAGTGTCTCACCCATCATTGCTCCACACTAATGCTCAGGACTCACATCGCTACCAGGACCACAGTGTCGTATTCAGGACACTGCCATCCAGCAGTGCCCACTACACTGGTCTCTCACTCCCTCTCTAGGGGTATCAACAGACCGCAGCTTTGTGCCTGCCACTGTGACCAACTGCAGTCTCAGTCTAGCCCCTCACATCAGCGCTATTTCAAAATTGAAACCGCAGTCTAGACGCGGTTCTTTCGAAAATAGAAGCCTTTTTCGAAAAATCCTGTAAACCTGAGGTTTCGAAAGAGCACCATGGCATGATTATGCAAATGGGTTAGGCTAAAAGGGATTAAAAACCAAGATGATGTCCTGCTAGGAGTCTACTACAGGCCACCTACCCAGGTGGAAGAAGTGGATGAGGCTTTTTTTTAAACAACTAACAAAATCATCCAAAGCCCAAGATTTGGTGGTGATGGGGGACTTCAACTATCCAGATATATGTTGGGAAAATAACACTGGGCACAGACTATCCAATAAGTTCTTGGACTGCATTGGAGACAACTTTTTATTTCAGAAGGTTGAAAAAGCTACCAGGGAGAAAGCTGTTCTAGATTTGATCCTAACAAATAGGGAGGAACTGGTTGAGAATTTGAAAGTGGAAGGCAGGTTGGGTGAAAGTCATCATGAAATCGTAGAGTTCACAATTCTAAGGAAGGGTAGAAGGGAGAACAGCAAAATAGAGACAATGGATTTCGGGAAGGCGGATTTTGGTAAGCTCAGAGAGCTGATAGGTAAGGTCCCATGGGAATCGAGACTGAGAGGAAAAACAACTGAGGAGAGTTGGCAGTTTTTCAAAGGGACATTGTTAAGGGCCCAAAAGCAAGCTATTCCGATGTGTCGGAAAGATAGAAAATATGGCAAAAGACCGCCTTGGCTTAACCACGAGATCTTGAATGATCTAAAAATAAAAAAGGAGTCATATAAAAAATGGAAAGTAGGACAAATTACAAAGGATGAATATAGGCAAACAGCACAGGAATGCAGGGGCAAGATTAGAAAGGCAAAGGCACAGAATGAGCTCAAACTAGCTACGGGAATAAAGGGAAACAAGAAGACGTTTTATAAATACATTAGAAGCAAGAGGAAGACCAAGGAGAGGGTAGGCCCACTGGTCAGTGAGGAGGGAGAAACAGTAACAGGAAACTTGGAAATGGCAGAGATGCTCAATGACTTCTTTGTTTCGGTCTTTACCGAGAAGTCTGTAGGAATGCCTAACATAGTGAATGCTAGTGGAAAGGGGGTAATTTTAGAAGGTAAAATAAAAAAAAAGAACAAGTTAAAAATCACCTAGAAAAGTTAGATGCCTGCAAGTCACCAGGGCCTGATGAAATGCATCCTAGAATACTCAAGGAGCTGATAGAGGAGGTATCTGAGCCTCTAGCTATCATCTTGGGGAAATCATGGGAGACAGGAGAGATTCCAGAAGACTGGAAAAGGGCAAATATAGTGCCCATCTATAAAAAGGGAAATAAGAACAACCCAGGAAACTACAGACCAGTTAGTTTAACTTCTGTGCCAGGGAAGAAAAAGGAGCAAGTAATTAAGGAAATAATCTGTAGACACTTGGAAAGTGGCAAGGTGATAGGGAACAGCCAGCATGGATTTGTAAAGAACAAATCATGTCAAACCAATCTGATAGCTTTCTTTAGTAGGATAACGAGTCTTGTGGATAAGGGAGAAGCGGTAGATGTGGTATACCTAGACTTTAGTAAGGCGTTTGATACGGTCTCGCACGATATTCTTATCAATAAACTAGGTAAATACAACTTAGATGGGGCTACTATAAGGAGGGTGCATAACTGGCTGGATAACAGAGTAGTTATTAATGGTTCACATTCCTGCTGGAAAGGCATAACAAGTGGGGTTCTGCAGGGGTCTGTTTTGGGACCGGCTCTGTTCAATATTTTCATCAACAATTTAGATATTGGTATAGAAAGTACACTTATTAAGTTTGCAGATGATACCAAGCTGGGAGGGGTTGCGACTAATCTGAAGGATAGGGTCATAATTCAAAATGACCTGGACAAATTGGAGAAATGGTCTGAGGTAAACAGGATGAAGTTTAATAAAGACAAATGCAAAGTGCTCCACTTAGGAAGGAACAATCGGTTTCACACATACAGAATGGAAAGCGACAGTCTGGGAAGCAGTACGGCAGAAAGGGATCTAGGGGTTATAGTGGACCACAAGTTAAATATGAGTCAGCAGTGTGATGCTGTTGCAAAGAAAGCAAACATGATTCTGGGATGTATTAACAGGTGTGTTGTGAGCAAGACACGAGAGGTCATTCTTCCGCTCTGCTCTGCGCTGGTTAGGCCTCAATTGGAGTATTGTGTCCAGTTATGGGCACCGCATTTCAAGAAAGATGTGGAAAAATTGGAGAGGGTCCAGAGAAGAGCAACGAGAATGATTAAAGGTCTAGAGAACATGACCTATGAGGGAAGGCTGAAGGTATTGGGTTTGTTTAGTTTAGAAAAGAGAAGATGGAGGGGGGACATGATAGCAGTTTTTAGATATCTAAAAGGGTGTCATAAGGAGGAGGGACTTTTCTCGCCGTGGAGACGCGCCGCGGTCCCGCCGCTCGCGTCCTCCGCGGCTTTGCTCCGCGTCTCCCTGGTCTGCTGGGGGCCCCCCCCAGCAGACCAGGGAGACGCGGAGTGGCTTTTCTCACCGCGGAGGACGCGGGCGGCGGGACCACCGTGGCGCGTCTCGGCGGTCTGCTGGGGGCCGGGGGGGGGCAGCTAGTGCGGGGTTCCCTCACCGCGTTCGTAAGTAGGGATCCGACGTAAGTCGGATCCACATAACCCGGGGACTTCCTGACAAGCTTGTTTCGGCCTGAATTTAGGAAGCAATACTAATCACAGCCACTATATACTGTTATGTTAGTATTGCCTGATGAGTCACTTATGACTAAGTCTTTTTTGTAAGCCCTTTTATTCTTCAAATGAGTATAGAAGACATAGGAAATACGTGCTCTGTTGTATGTGTAGGGTTCATGCTTTCCCTCAACCAGCAAGGCAAGGCTTGAAGGCAGGGAAGGTGGTAGAACCTCACTTGCCCCAGGTTACTACCTGCAGAGCAAACTGCATGAAACTGGTGATGAACCACGTAAACTTCTCCCTCCTCTTGTCCCTGTCTATTTCCTATATTTGGTCCATGTTTTTCCACCCTGACATGCTTCATAAATGGGGAAACTTTGTGAAGGAAAAGAAATAATCCTATAGAGGTCAAACTTACAGCAAGAAATAAAATATTCTTCCTGAAAAAAATGTGCCTAATATAGTAGGGAAAAATCCTTTGCCGAGTAAAAGCTATGAGATGCTATGAGAGACTATTTTCCTATTCAAGTATTTCTTTATACTATTGTAGTGCCTGATCAGGATTAAGAGCCCGGTTTTTGTGAATATTCCACAAACCTCTGCAAATCTTGCACTAGCATCTGTTAGTGTAGACCCTAGGAAGGTGTGGGCAATGCTCATTGGGGCTGGGAGTCAGCACCATCAAGTTCTGTTCTGGCTCCATCCTCAGACATAGTTCAGCTCTCAGCCCTCTGGTTCTACACCTGTATGTGGCCTTGCACCCAGATGCAGCCTCATTCCTCAGCCCTGCTTCTGGCCCAGCCTCAGCTCAGGCCCCAACCATGGCTCCAGCTCTGCTGGGAGGGCGAGCAGAGCTGGCCAAAGCTGAAATGAGCTTCAGTGTAGGGATGTGAACATATTACCAAGTAAATGGTTAACCAATAAGCCTGGGCATATCAGTTAATGTTCATGGCTACACAAAGGCTTCCCCCGCCGTTCCCAGGGAACTGGCTGTCACCCAACACTTCTGCCCAGGGCCGGCCCACAACATTTTGGCACCTGAGGCGGGGAGCTCAAATGATGCCCCCATTCCCCCTCACTTGGGCCAAAACTTTGAAAGGTCTCAATTCTGCCTTCTTCCTGTTCTACTCCTCTCATGGTACTGCAGAGAGAATACGTATGCATCAGCAGCAGACACAGTTTTCCACACTCTGGGTCTGAGTGGTGCCCCCCCCTCCCCCCTCACAGTCTGACATCTGAGGCAGTCGCCTCAGTTCGCCTCATGGTAAGGCCAGCCCTGCTTCTGCCTCTGTGTTAGAGATGCCGTATGAGCGGCAGCAGCATGGTGGTGGCAGCTAGCTCCCCAGGATTGGGGCTGCAGACCGGAGAAGGTGTGCACTGGCTTCCAGGGAGCTCGTACGCGCTGAGAGCTGGCTTAAAAGCCAGCTTCAGTGCGCACCAGCTCCCAGGGAGCCAGCTACCATTGTGGGTGTGTGCAACTATATAACAGTTGAGTTTTTCAGGGGCTACATGGTTACACAATTACCTGCTTTTTAACATCCCTACTTCAGTGCTGGGCAAGGCGGTCTTTAACATAAGACAGCTGCCCAAGACTGACTATTTTAAGCTTTCGTTCCAAACCTCAACAAGTCTAACACCAGCCCTAGCAACCCCATTAAAACAGGGCTATGAGCCGCTTTGAAGTCCTGACCCATAGTTTGAGAACCATTATGCTAAAACATCTGTTCCACCTTGCATTTTGATGTGATGCTAGGAGTTCCCTTCCCAGACCTAAAGAAGAGTGCTTTGTGCCTCAAAGCTCGTCTCTCTAATCAACAGAAGTTGGTCCAATGAATGATATTGTCTCATTTACCTTGTGTGACCAAACCTTGTAATAACAAATCTTGTGCAGATAACATGAGCACTGTTAGTTGTCATAGACGTATGATTCCAGCAACTGCAATCTCTAATTCTTCAGAAGGGATTGATTTTGTAATTCCCTGCAGCTCAGCCAAGACAGAACATAGATTGTGAAGTTCCAATTCCCGAGTTTCCTTTGTTCCCTTTTCAGTCTTTTGGTATCTTAAAATCTTCCCAGTTCTGAATCCCATAGAGCAACGTACGGAACTAAAACTGAATGATTTGTAGGTCAGCGTAAAATAAAACTGTTTTCTGATTTTAATTAATGTAAAACTATGATAAATCACCAATATGAAGTACAATGCTATACAGCAGTCTAGGATGAGATGTATTCTTTTTCACAATACTGAAGTAATACTATTTTTGGTCAAATGTTTCATTAGTTTTGACTGTAATACACACCTAGAAAGCAAAATAAGATAGACAAATAACTGTTGGTGAGGTAGACAAGCAAAATGTTTGCTTTTCAATATGTGTTATGGGGAAATCTGTATTTTATGTGCTTTGGAAACTGGTAAAGTTCCCAAAACCATCAGCTTTCAGATTGACTTTGTGTTACTAAACCTAAAGCAGAAAATGCTTCATGGTGGTGCTTTACAGAGAGGACTACATGACTTCACAAGGTGCCCATCAAAGGAGTTCGATAAAAGAGAAGAGGAAAACGGAACATTTATTTGACTCAATTTAGGCTCCCTTCATATACTATTTGAAGGGTAATGTCTTGGTGTCTGTGGCTGCCTAGGAAGATGAAGAATGTGTAGCGTATGATTGCACTTCTGAGTTATTTAGGTAGGCTTGTTGAAAGTTATCCCTGTGCTTACTTCAGACGTGTGGTTTGAATATATGGGAACGATATATCATGTGATAAACAGCAGTTAAGTCCCAGTGTCATTTTCTCTACCTGACTTTGTGCCCTTTGTTATTCATTTAATAACTCTCCTCCCCTTCCCCCCCCAAAGGGAAAAATATAAATCTGAAAGGGTACACAGAAGGCTAGAAGATTATTTATTGCCAGGTTGCTAAGCAAAGGGTCAGTTTTGCCCACTCTTATTTTTCTGGGGAATGGTACAAGTTGAATCTCCCTGGTCCAGCAACCTTGGGACCTGAGTGGTCCCGAACCAGGGATTTTGCCAGACCAGGGGAGGTCAGTGCTCCCTTACAGGCTGCCCTGCTCCCAAGGCTGGGGCTCCCACCCTGCTGCTGGCCACACTGACGCCAGGGTTCCCCGGGGCTCCCGGGGCCACCCAGCTGCTGCCAGCCCTGTTCTGAAGCTGTTTGCCCCGCTGCTGCTGGGGAGTCCCCAGGGCTCTCTGGCCAAGAGTGCCCGGTTTCCGCCTGGCCTCGCCACCACTGAGGGTTCTGTGGCCAGGACTGCCAGGCCAACCTAATCCTACTGCCCCGAGGGATTGAGTTTTCTGGCCAGGGCTCCCTAGCCTTGCCTGGTCCGGAAGATGCTCAGCCGGGGCCGCCCAGCCTGCTACTGCTGGAAGTTCTCTGACAGTCTGGCCACCCAAGCCCCACTGCTACTGGAGGTTCCCCTGGTTCCCTGGCCCAGATGATGCTGGGGAGTTCCCCAGCCGGGGCTGCCCTGCGGCCAATGGCCCCATTGCCGGGCCAGTCCTGCTTCTCCTGGCGGTTCCCCGGAGTTCTCTGGCTGCTGCAGCGAGTTCCCCAGCCAGGGCAGGGGCTCCTCATTTGCCGCCTGGCCCAGCTGACACCAGGGGTTCCCTGGCAGGAGTGGGGGCTCCCTGTTTGCCACATGGTCCCAATAATACTGAGGTTTCTTTAGCCAGGGCGAAGCTCCTCACCCCCGCCTGGCCCTGCTGATGCCTGTGGTTGCACAGCTGGGCTGGGACTCCCAGCCACCACCTGGCCTAGCCAGGGCTCCCCAGCCCTATGCTCTCCAGCTAGACCCCACTCCCACTACTAGGGCTCTGTAGTTCAGCAACATCAATGGCTCTGCTGCACCACAGGTGTTTCCGGACCAAAGAGTCCTAGATTTAGGAGGTTCAATCTGTATTAGACATAATGATGTCAGAGTTGTGACCTTCTCTCCAGTTTTGATTATGGTGTGATTGTATACGAGAACATATTGAATTTATTGTGTTTGATTTAGGAGCAGTTCTGATGAAATGAGATTTTGTTTTTATTACTCTAGTAGACATTATATTAGCTACCTATCCATAATTAAGTTAAGGCTTTTTTTTATAACTTTGCTGTCATTCACCTTTAATTTGTTGTCTTTGTATGTGGGGGTACACTTACATTATATATTGATTAGAGATTTATTTTATACTCCTGACAGTCCAAAAATGTGTGCGCACATGCGTGCACAAAATTATGCAACTTGTGATCAGATTAAAAAAAAGACAAATGACCAATTCAGATTTATTTTATGCTAATGTCCAACAATTCTTTTGTTTATATAATTCATATATTGTTGGTATGAGTGCAGGAATGTTCTACTTTCAGAAGTGTAGACTGATAGGAGCTATTGACATTTCAGAACACTTGATGGGTCAGGAGTTTTGAGACGTCAAACCTGGAAAATAATTTTATTTCTGGATTTCATGTCAACTACTGTTTACATGACTCAATTTGAATGTCTGAGAATCACATCAGTGTACTACTGGATAGCTCAAGTCTACAGGCCAAATCTGGACAGTCTTCAAATATGAGCCTGCCTTGAGACATTCTGAACTAACTCAAATAGTGATCAGTAAAAGCAAATATTCTCGGAAGTGTCCGGTTCAGTCCCCCTTTACCACTGATGACAGTAATTTCAGATATATGAAAAAATAATTGAGGGGAAAGGGCACATTTGAGTTATTTTATGGTTTGAGGTCACTGGGCTTCTTAAAAGAGCCTTACACATCTGTTTGCTGGAGTTAAAAATTGTTTGTGTGGTCCTTGTGCCATTTTTCCTTCTCATACTCAGAATAGTTGTTCAAATAGTTATGGACAATACACATTCTATATATTGCGTCAACTAAGGGGGGTATTTATTCCATTCAGCTACATGCAGAAACATCAGTTGATCAGACTAGTGTGTGCTCCATGATATTCAGCTTGTGGCCCTGTGTTTAGCAGGAGAGAGCAGTGTGATTGTAGATTGACTCAACAGGGACACTTTTCAAATGCACAAATGGTCCCTGAATGATCAGTTGATTAAGAGCCTCTTTTGCAGCTGGTGTCAACCAAATAGTCACATAGACTACAAAGCTGAACAGAGTATGTCTTGTCTTCTGTTAAAAAGTAGGACATGATGGTCAGTCATCTCAGAAGCTTTAATTCTGCATTGAGGAAGGGGCTTTCTGTATGTTTGTCTCTCCCCCTCCTTCCATTGAGCCAGATGGCAAGAAAGACAGGGTAAAGATAATTCTGATTGCTCTGGCTTACCATGTCAGTAGTGGTTTATCAGTCTGTGTTTGCTGTGCAGCAGGGTCTTTATGCATAGTCCTTTGTCTCCAGATCTTCTGCCTAAGCAGTAGGGCATGATTCTTTATCCAAATCTGCAGTTCCATCACCTGACGTCTTGGGTGATTAGACTCTGACTATGGTTTACTCTTGAACAATCATGTTCCTCACTACTGCAGAATGTACAACTTAATGTAAGCTGTGTACCAAGAAGTGTTTTTATTGGCAATGGTCCACATCCATGGCTTGGATTCAGGTAAAATCTGATTCTCCTGCCTTAGCTTTCCTAACTTGTAATTTTGAATAATTAAGTCACTTAAAAACAGAGTGATTATCTAACTCATCCTTGAAAGTTCATTTGGCAGCTCGCTCAGCTAGCTCATGTTTAGACTGATGGTATCTCATGTTTTCCGTCATGTTAGGTGGAATTTTGTGAGGAGGATATGTTATATGTATTCCTCTTGGAAAATCCTATTCTTGGGATCTTAATTGGGTTTTATCTGCGCTCATGAAGCCACTCTTTGAAACCTTGGGTGATGGTTCTTGGTATTGTTTAATCTCTTAGAACACCCTTCATTATTGCTGTAATGTCAGCCAGAAAGGTGAGTGAATTAAATTCCTCGATGGCTGATCTACTGTTGGTCTTTTCATAAAGGCAAGGTCTGATCCTTGGGTTTTGTCAAAAGTGCTTTCTGACTTACACATCAATCACAATTTATCACTATTCTTTCCATACTAAAAAGGGGGAATCTGTTACATGCTTTGAATGCAAGAAGACCTATTGTGTATTATTTAATAGAACTAAAATTTTCACAAATCCTCTAAATTATTTGTTTTATGCTAAAAATCACATAGGTTATACTTAAAAAACAACAAATGGTCTGGTAGCACTTTATAGACTAACAAAACATGTAGATGGTATCATGAGCTTTCGTGGGCACAGCCCACTTCTTCAGATGACCGGAGTTGATACTGTGACTCCACAGATTATTTCTAAGTGGATTAAATAACACACTGTTGAATAATTTAAAAAGCAATGAATAGTCTTGCAGCACATTAGTTTCTAAGGTGCTGCTAGACTATTCATTGTTTAAGTTTTTCCAGTTATAGACTAACATGGCTACTCTTTTGAAATACTGCTGAATGTTGCATGTTAGCAGGAAGTCCTGTATTTATGACATTGTGGTCTTACTCCACTGCTATGGCATCTCCATCCTTTTCTTGCCTTAAGCAAATCCCTGTTACTGAAATTTGCAGGGTTACAAACCAGGAGTTGTGTACTAGGGATGTTAAATATCGAATAATTGACTAATTGAATAGTCAATGCATTTTGCATTCACTATTCAATTAGTTGATAGGGCACCTCTGACTTTGAAGTGTAGCCTCCACCTTTGAAATGTAGCAACAGCCCTAGGGCTGTTAATACACTTCAAAGGTGAAAGTGCTGCAAGAAGCCTGGGGTCATTGGGGGACACCCCTGCTGACCCTAGGCTCCACACAATGCTGCCACTTTGAATTACCCCCACCTGTTCCCCTCCCCTTGCTGCCTCTTTCTGATAGAAGCAGCAAGGGTGAGGGAAGCGACTAGCCAACTAGCCTGTCGACTATCCGATAAGCATTTGCCAATTGTGTACAGTAATTCCTCGCTTAACACGTGCCCGCTTAACACGTTTTTGCGATAGCACGATTTTTTTTATTAGGGAACATTTTTCGAACAACATGACCCGTCCCCGCAATAACTCGATTTCCCCTACCAGCCGGCTAGTTGCCGGCAGCTGCGCGGGGCTTCCCCTGCCTCCCTGCAAAGTGGCAGAGGTTGGCCTGCGCTGTTCCCTGGCGACCCCCTCTGGCCAGATGCCTCGCTCCCTCTCCTCCGCTTCTCACTTGCAGCCGGCAGCTTGGTTTCAGCTGGCCGGTCGCCGGCAACTGCATCGGGCTTCGTCTCGAGGTTTCGCCGCCGCTTCATTTCGGCGACTCTGGGATGCGCCTTCTTCTGCCCCCGCAGCCGGGCGGTTGTTTCAGCTGGCCGGTCGGCTAGCTGCGGGCTTTCCCCTGTCAGCGCGAGGTTCGCTGCCGCCGCGCCCCTCGGCAACCCTCCGCCGGACGCGAGGCATCTGGGCCAGAGGGGTTGCTGGGGAACGGCGTGGCGAGCGGCGAACCTCCGCCGCTTTGTAAGGAGGCAGGGGAAGCCCCGCGCAGCTGCCGCCGACCGGCCAGCTGGGGAAACCCAGCCGCCGGCAGTAAACGGGGGGCAGAGGAGAGGGAGCGGAGCATCCCCAGAGGGGGTCACCGGGGAATGGAGCGGCGAGCGGGGAACCTCCGGAGACAGGGGGAAGCCCCGCGCAGCTGTCGGCGACCGGCCAGCTGGGGAAACGCAGCTGCCGGCTGCAAGCTGGGGGCGGAGGAGAGGGAGTGAAGCATCCGGCCAGAGGGGTCGCCGGGGAATGGTGTGGCGAGCGGCTAACCTCTGCTGCTTTGCAAGGAGGCAGGGGAAGTCCCGCGCAGCTGCCAGCGACTGGCCAGCTGGGGAAACCCAGCCGCCGGCTGCAAGCCCCCTCCCCTGTCCTTCCCTTCCTGTCTCCAGAGCCAAACACCTTTCCTCCTTGCTATAACCCAGTCCCCTTTCTCCCCCAACCTTATGTCCCGGTCCCAACTGCTAACAAGTGCAGGCTGGAGCTGCGAGTGCACGCTGGAGCTGCGAGTGCACGCACGCTTGAAACGCAACCCCCACCTTTTCCATTATTTTCAATGGGAAAATTGACCCCACATAACACGTTTTCACTTAGCACAATCATTTTCTGAAATGTATCTACTGTGTTAAATGAGGAATTACTGTACACAGTTTTATTTAACATTAACAGACTTGCCCAGTGTTGCCTGGGTCCTTCAAGGCAGAGCCTTGGTATTGGGGTGGGGGGCAGGAGGGGAATGAAAGGGGAGGTGTAGAAGGCTGGGGGCCAGGGGCCTGTTCTCTCCCTTCAGCCTGCCTGGGGCCTGTTCTTCACCCCAGCCAGCCTGCCTAGGGCCTGTTCTTTCTCCTCCTCACCCAGACTGTCTGCCTAGGATCTGTTTTTTCTCCTCCCCTCCAGGCTTCCCTCCTGCTAAGCCTGCCTGGGGCCTGTTCTTTCTCCTTCCCCCATGTCACCTCCACCAGTCACCAGTGTTTCTCCCCAATCTCTGGTGGTGTGGCCAAGACCTGCTCATCAAACCTGCTTTTCACTGCTTATCAAACTACTCATACATATAAGTATGTAGAGCCACTTGAAGAAAGGAAGTTTACTTACTTGTACATGGAATTCTTTGAGATGGCCCTGCATATTCACACTTCCCACCTGCCTTCCTCTCTTTCTGAGAAGCCTTTTGTTCTGTACCTGTACGTTGGCTTGGCCATGGAAGGAAGTGAGGTGGTAGAAGGTTCCCCATCCTTTTAAATACCCTCCCCCTCAGAATGTTTAGATGTGCTGAGGGGAGTGATAGGTGGGAGCACATGAATTATCTAATTGTCAAGAATAGAGTCCAGTCATCCGAGCTCTCAGGTGAAGATTCCTAAGTTAATATTTTGTTTTGAAATCAGGCAACTTACTTAGGTACCAAAATATGGATTTAGGAGCCTAGATTTGGGCATTTGTTTTTGAAAGTCTTCGCTTGAACTTTTGCACTGTGGATTATGAACACGCATGTGTGCATTCAGCATTTTATAAAATCAGTGTACTTCAACAATATGTGCAAAGATAGTGATATATTTTAGAATGTATCCAATGACAATGCCAGAAGCAGACTTGTAATCTTTAACACACTGTTTTACCTATGTATTACAGAAATATCCATTCAAGTATACGTGTATCATGTAACCAGACAGCTGTTAAATGAGTCATTCCAAATTTTCTTGGGGTTAATCATAATATCAGAATTTTAGAATCTTAATGCATACCTAATTACAGTAAGGTGCTACATCTGAAAATATAAACTAAGAAAGGCTCTAGTCATATGGTGCACTTATACCAACTGGCTACACTGAGGTATGGGGAGGATGAGTGGAATAGCTTCAGGTGCTAGTGGGTAAGTGGGAAGAGGAGAAAAGGAGCAGCTTTGATGATGCCTCTGCTAAGAGTAGAGAGAATAGTTGTTACTTCCTCTTAAGACCTCTGCCTTCTTTCAGTTCTCCTGGTACATCCAGTCATCGGCACAGCACATGTGATGAGACTGTATAGCCAGTTGTCTGTTTAGTGCGCCTCATTTCAGGGAACAGAGAACTCAGCTAGCTGTTCCCTCCAGCATAGATCCATTTAAGTGCTGCTGGTAGGTTGAAAGAGAGAGAGGGAAGAAAAAAATTGCAGGATGAGGGATAAATGCTAAATAGTGGAAATATCCAGCAGGGCACATGATCTTGTGTTACATGGATGGAGGCATTTGCTACCCAGTCCATCATAACAATTAAAGGGAGGGAAGAGTCAAACAAAAAAAGTCAAACTATTTAAATGAAAGGAAGATGGAAAAGCGTAAAAGCCAGCATCTTTGTAATTAACTATGAAAAATGACAGAAAAAGTAGATTTGAAGGAGGAAAGGCAGGACCCTTGTCATATCAAAAAAAGAGAGAGAGGATAAAAAGGGGATATATCGGTTGCAAGTTATAACATACCTTTACTGTATACTGTGAAACATTAACATTTATAGGTGAACTTGCCTGTTCTCCCATGCCATTTTCAACACTAAAGAAAAGAGAGAATCTGCGCTACCTATTCTATGTTTATTTCTCTGTTCCCCTCCATGTTCTATATCATGATGCAAGCAAGTGTTGAGAGACTTCTGTGACTTCTGGACTAGAATTAGCAGGAGCTGAAAAATAGTTGTTGTATACTGTAATAGCTTAGGGTTTCATTTCTATTTATGGTCAATCACTTAAAGAACAGCCTATGTATTATAAAGATTGCTAGTGAATGACGCCCCTCCTCAGAAATAGGTTTGAATTAACTCTTGGTTAAAAATGATAGTATGCTAGCATTGCGTATTTGTATATATAGAAGGAAATTAAAATGGAAATCACAAAAACAGCTGTCAGACAAGGGAGTCTGTTCAGGGCTGTGGCTCATTTCATTTTTGTGTGTGGCTCACTGAGCCATATTGCCATAGATCTGTGATGGTGGGGAAGGTGCAATCGAGGACAATAGCAAAATGCCTGAACTAGCATGATGTCTGGCTATTACCAGAGAGGGATTTTTCTCTTTCAGAAAGTTGTCAAGGTCAATTTGGGGCCTGGATTAGTGTCCTGTGATAATTGAGTAGTAGTTTTAAAACAAAAAACCCCCCTGTAAAACATGACTTTCCAGGGAAGGAGGAATGAGACTGATAACAAAGATAAATATCTCCAAAGCCTTGTATTTGTGAATATTTAATTCGTTATTTTTTAAGATCTTTCCTCTTAAATGGTAGTCCATTGAAATAGGGAAGAGAATTATTGTACCATCAAGCATAGATAGCAGACCTACTTCAAAGAATCAGAACATTTAACATTTTCTGTGGAAGGAAAAAAATAGAACTAGAAGAACATACGAACCTTTTATGTACCCGAAGGAAATGAAATGTATCTGTGCTCATAGGGCAAGTTCTTCATAAATAGACAGAATCTTATTCAAGACAACTATTGGATTAATTGGTAGACCATTTAAACAAATGTTCAGTTACTGATGGCTTGTGAAACTGATTTTAACAAGGCAAGACAATGTGCATATTCTTATCAATAAAGATTTTCTTTCTAAAGCCACCATGAGAACTTCACTGACAAAGCTGATCAAATTTTGAATAATCCTTTGGCTCTGAAAAATCTGCTACTACTGAGATTTTGAATGGAACATATGTGTTAAGATGGCATATAATAAAGCAGATGGATTGAAAGCTTGCATTAAAAGGAAAAATACAGGTAGTGATTAATGCACTAGTAATTAACAGTGGTAATGCATCCTTTCACAGATAATTTGGTTACAGCTTATAGTGCCATTTTGTTTAATTAGGCCTCTGAAGGATTGTACACCAGATTTGTTCTTCACAGATAAGCCTTTGAAATGTCATATTGTCAACATTTTCAGAGAGTCGTGCATTGATGGATTATATCTTGGGAAAGTAGTAGGTAAAATTCCTTCAACTTCAGTGATACGGTTTGGGGGTCTTTTGTTTTTGTTTTTACTCTCTCAATATTGATCATTTAATTCAGAATATCGTTAGATTGACATACATTAAGATGTCAGTTTTATTTTTTTTCTTTTGCAAGAGGCCATCATATTTTCCTTTTTGACTACGATTCATTGAGTGAACAAAGCCAGGTCTTAACTCTATGCCATTTCGCTGTTGCACGTAATGTGTTAACTTTTGAACACTGCATCTCATCAATTCCAAAATTTTAGGCAATTTCTAAATTTAGGCAATTTCTAAATTTCAATAGACAGAATTCTGCTGATTTTGATGAAAATAAAAAACACAGAAATGGACATAAGGGAGCCACATGGAGCCTCTTCCATCTGGTTAGCAGATCTGGCAGCTTCAGCTAGCTCTGTAGAT
The DNA here is from genome assembly GCA_019425775.1 of Rafetus swinhoei. Taxonomy (NCBI): domain Eukaryota; kingdom Metazoa; phylum Chordata; order Testudines; family Trionychidae; genus Rafetus; species Rafetus swinhoei. The sequence goes on from CM033427.1 coordinate 68,372,142, forward strand.
AGGATATTGTTATTGTGCTGGAAGGAGCTAATGGATGCCATGGACAGATTATTCTATCAGCTCTGTCCATTCTCATGATAGTTTAAACTCTTTTGGGGCCTAGGGCTAATAGATTTTGTTGGGCTCCCTAGGCTCTGGGGTGGCATAAAAAAATGAAGGGTTCATTGTGTGGAAGAGGGCTATTGAGAGGTAGGGATGCAGGGTATAGCCAGGAGGTATTGTGCAGGAGTGGGGAGATGCACAGTCTGGCTAGAAGATAGAGCGCAGGAGTGCACTGCAGGTGCAGGGTCTTAGCAGGAGGTATGGTGCAGGAGTGGGCTGGAAGTATGGTGTCTGTGAGGAAGGATGTAGGATGGGCTGCGGTTGCAGGATCTGGGAGGGAGGGAGCAAGGGACTGGGGCGCCTACTTGGCATAGTTTCTGGACAGGTACAGATGGCTCTGTGCCACTGCCCCCATTGCTCCCATTGGTCATGATTCCTGGCCAGTGGGAGCGACGGGGTGAAGGCTGCAAGTAGTCTGTGAAAGGCTAACTGGTTAACCAATAAGCATCCTAAATGATTAGGGGGCTGCTCTAGCTCAGCAGGGCCCTCCACAGGTAGGGGTCGCTTCGGCTGGCCAGAGCACGCCCTGTTCATAGTAGGCCCAGCGCAGCCCTCCTACCGCAGATTACATACTAGCTCCCTGGAAGCAGGGCCAGCAGGGGCTAACAGCTCCATTCCCAGGGAGCTGTCTGCAGAGCCCACAGCAAAGCCTCCCTGGGGGCAGTGCCAGCAGCCCTTGCTGGCTTGGCTCCCAAGGAGGTGGCTTCATTGTGGCAGCAACGCCTCCTCCCCAGGAGTGGAGCCAGCAGTCCTTTCTGGCTCCACTCCCAGGGAAGCGGCCCCTCGGATACTTTGCTGTGGGCTCTGCAGTATTAAGCTTAACTGTGCCTTGATCCGTCCTGGGGTTCCCCTGCATGGCTGGAGATCCAGTGCTAGCTCATCCTGCTTTGGCAGGGAGGTCAAAGTAAGCCGTGGGCCATAGGTTCCTCGTTTCTGTCCTAGTGAGTTGCTTCCTTCCCCCACCCATAGAACAGTCTGCTAAAAAGGAGCACAAAATACATGGAACCAGGACTCCACTCCGTTCCTTATATGTTTGACAGTACAGCTCGCTGGCTACATGGTCTAGGGTTGTGGGGAATGTGCTGCATTGTGTGGCTGGGGAGCTTTGGGTCATAATCTGACATTAGTTTATGTGGCTAAATTATTCCTACTGAAGAACAAAAATATTTCATGCTAAAAGAATTTCATGTATAAAAATGGGCAGCTGTATTTGACTGAAATGATCTTCAGCTCTGTGTCCTGGGAAGATTATTGGTCAGATCTAGTTATGAGACTCATCTGAGAATGTGAGTTGAGCCTGTGCATATTGGATAAAGGCCATTAACATTACACAATAACAAGAAGTGGGATATATTGCTATTCTCTAGCATTGATTGAGCACCTATTCATGGAAAATATAGTTGTTGTTAACTCAGTGCCATTACAGAATATGAATTCTGTGGGAGTTGCAAGTGCTTAGCATCTGTGAGGTTTTGGCTTATAATAAGCCTATATAGAGTGTTAGTTAAAAACAAATGTTGAGTGTCATATCTGTGATGAAACTGCTGACTGTTATTTAGAAGATAACGAACATCGTGATAGGGATATTTTAGAAAGTCTTTTTCAAAGAATGGGAAAAATCACATGGTTTGTATATTAGTATGGTGGTTCCACAGAGATAACAAAAATCTCCAAAATGTAATTGAAATAACAAAGTAAACAAGTAACTTCAGAGTATTGGTAGGGTTCTGTAATTGGTCTGCATGAAATACATTTGAATAGGGCAGTGTATTTAAATCATGGGAGATGAACTCTATCATGGCTAAGGACTGGCTAAGGATGTGAAGGATAACAAGAAAGGTTTCTACAGGCATGTTAACAAGAAGAAGGTGATCAGAGAGGGTGTGCAGCCCCTACTGGATGAAGGAGGTAACCTAGTGACAGATGATGTGGGGAAAGCTGAAGTACTCAATGCTTTCTTTGCCTCTGTCTTCACGGACAAGGTCGGCTCCTGGACTTCTGCGCTAAGTGACGCAAGATGGAATGAAGATGGACAGCCCGTGGTGGGTAAAGAACAGGTTAGGAACTATTTAGAAAAGCTAAACGTACACAAATCCATGGGTCCGGACTTAATGAGGGAGTTGGCAAATGTCATTGAGGAGCCTTTGGCCATTATCTTTGAAAAGTCGTGGAGATCGGGAGAAATCCCGGATGATTGGAAAAAGGCAAATGTAGTGCCCATCTTCAAAAAAGGGAAGAAGGACGATCCAGGGAACTGTAGGCCGGTCAGTCTTACCTTGGTTCCTGGAAAAATCATGGAAGGGATCCTTAAGGAATCCATTTTGAGGCACTTGGAAGAGAAGAAAGTGATTAGGAATAGTCAGCACGGATTCACAAAGGGCAAGTGGTGCCTGACCAATCTGATTAGCTTCTATAATGAGGTAACTGGCTCTGAGGACGTGGGAAAGTCAGTGGATGTGATATACCTTGACTTTAGCAAGGCTTTTGATACGGTCTCCCACAATATTCTTGCCAGCCAGTTAAGGGAATGTGGATTGGATAAATGGACAGTAAGATGGATAGAAAGATGGCTAGAAGGCCGGGCCCAGTGGGTAGTGATCAACGGCTCTATGTCAGGATGGCGGTCGGTTTCTAGCGGAGTGCCCCAAGGTTCGGTTCTAGGACGGGTTTTGTTCAATATCTTTCTTAATGACCTGGATGAGGGGATGGATTGCACCCTCAGCAAGTTTGCGGATGACACTAAGCTAGGGGGAGAGGTAGATACGCTTGAGGGCAGAGATAGGGTCCAGAGTGACTTAGACAAATTGGAGGATTGGGCCACAAGAAATCTGATGAAGTTCAGCAAGGACAAGCGTAGAGTCCTGCACTTGGGACGAAAGAATCCCAAGCATAGTTACAAGCTGGGGACCAACCAGTTAAGTAGTCGTTCTGCAGAAAAGGACCTGGGGGTTACAGTGGATGAGAAGCTGGATATGAGTCAACAGTGTGCCCTTGTAGCCAAGAAGGCTAATGGCATATTAGGTTGCATTAAGAGGAGCATTGCCAGCAGATCCAGAGATGTCATTATTCCCCTTTATTTGGCTTTGGTGAGGCCGCATCTGGAGCATTGTGTCCAGTTCTGGGCCCCCCACTACAAAAAGGATGTGGACGGATTGGAGAGGGTCCAGCGGAGGGCAACCAAAATGATTAGGGGGCTGGAGCGTATGACTTATGAGGAGAGGCTGAGGGAGTTGTGTCTGTTAAGTCTGCAGAAGCGAAGAGTGAGGTGGGATTTGATAGCAGCCTTCAACTTCCTGCAGGGGAGTTCCAAAGAGGATGGAGAGAGGCTGTTCTCAGTAGTGACAGATGGCAGAAAAAGGAGCAATGGTCTCAAGTTGTGGTGGGAGAGGTCCAGGTTGGATATTAGGAAAAACTATTTCACTAGGAGGGTAGTGAAGCACTGGAATGGGTTGCCTAGGGGAGGTAGTGGAGTCTCCATCCCTGGAGGTGTTTAAGTCTCGGCTTGACAAAGCCCTGGCCGGGTTGATTTAGTTGGGATTGGTCCTGGCTAGAGCAGGGGGGCTGGACTTGATGACCTTCTGAGGTCTCTTCCAGCTCTATGATTCTATGTTGTGACGAAGTCAGGCTAGATGGCTGCAAGAAGATTGTGAAGGCAGATCTTTTAGTCCTAGAACCTAAGGGTCCTTTGTCCTACAAGCTGAGAAGTAGTAACCTCAGGTCAATTGGGAACATGTGAATCCAATTTTGGGCTGCCTGCAGGGTGGATTGATTTAAATCAAGGCAATTTAAAACATTAATTTAAATCACAATTTAAATCACAAAAAAGACATTGATTTCCATCAAGTTTTGCACTGATACTACTACACATTTTTTAAACAATGATGCAAATCTGATCACTAAAACATGTTAATTTACAGCTCAATACAGCATTGTACAGTATCAAAGAGGATATACTTTGTGTACCTTTAAGGCAACTTGATTTTTATTAATTTAGGAAATAGCATGTAATACTCATTACCTATGTCTGGGTGAGCAATAAGTTTTGACTGGGGGCCACTTCAGAAATGTTTGAAGTGGCCACGGGCCACCCTGGAAGGGCCGGGGCCTCAGGCGGAAGGGGCGGGGTCAGGATGCTTCAGTTGGCAGCTGACTTTAACTCCTGAGCCCCTTGCAGGGCAGGAGGAGAGTTCACATGCTGTCCCCACCCCGAGCCCCTGACTGGGTTGGGAGGAGCATGTGAAGTCTCCGCCCACCCTGCCCCCATCCTGCCAGGAGCATGCACTGCTTGCAGGGTGGGAGGACACTTTGTGGGCTTCACCCTGCCCCCAGGCCGTAATCGGCAGGGCTTCCATGGGCTGGGTCAACTTACTTGGCAGGCCGTATCTGGCTTTTGGAGGCCTTTTGCCCACCCCTGACATATGTCAATGTCAAGCTGCATATGCAACAGCAGTATGTTAAGAATGGTAAGAACTAAATCGTACACAGAAATAGAGCAGCATTTAATTAATCTAAATCTTAAATGTTGCAATTGCAAATGTGAAAAATTTATGTAACAGTCTCCTGAATTGCCAACTGATGGCTTTCTTAGAACTCTATTACTTTCAAATTTTATTAACTTTAACAGACAAGTCTTCAGAACACTAATTGTACAGAGTCCTTAAAACTTCTACAATTAGCTCTCATCTTCCCCACTCCAGCTGTCATTTTGATGCAAATATGATTCTAAATTACCCAAAAAGCTAAGACTGTGCTTAGAGTGCACTTTATTTTGGAGTATGCCCCATTGAAATCAAGTATAAGATGGGGTTCCTTTGGGAAATCTGCTTTGTACTGAAGTAAAAGAGAGAATAGATGTATGGCATCACTATTATGGTCTGTGACCATGATGTTCCAAAATAAGAGACATATATTATGTATTCTGTAATATACAATAAGAAAATGACACCCAGTTGAGTGGCAACTGTCAATTCTAGATTTCTCTTACTCCAGCTTTGTGTACTGAACATTTGGGTGACAGTAATCCTCATGGCCTGTTCAGTTAAATAACTAGCTTTAGAATCTAAGCTAAACTTTTTTTCTACCAACATCCTATGAAGCAAACAGCTTGGAAATGTACTTGTTAAATAACACTTAGACTGAAAGGAATAGAGAGAGTCTTGAGAGTCATTGCCAAGTTGATCCACGTTGTTCTTCAGTATCAGAGGGGTAGCCGTGTTAGTCTGGATCTGCAAAAGCAACAAGGAGTCCTCTAGCACCTTATAGACTAACAGATGTATTGGAGCATAAGCTTTCATGGGCAAAGACCCACTTCGTCAGATGCATGCATGCATCTGACGAAGTGGGTCTTTGCCCACGAAAGCTTATGCTCCAATACATCTGTTAGTCTATAAGGTGCTACAGGACTCCTTGTAGCTATTGTTCTTCAGATATATCCTCATCTTCATCAATATCATTTTCCCATTAAGCAGCTTTCCTTATGATGTTTTATTCATATAGTACTTCTTACACTTGACACGATTTCCTTTTTTACCCAGGGAACTAATTTCTTCAAAATATTCCCAGATAGGGTCTCTCTTATGCCCAGAAGCCATGACAGTTTGTCTATGACAAAAGTGTAGGGGAATATAGGAAGCTATGTATGTGCTGATTGTCTTCTCTTTTTTTTTTTTTTCAAGTCCAGTCCACTGTTCTGTTCTATGCTGCTTCGGTCCTTTCCTTTATGGTATCCCTCTGTCTTTAGGCAATGTCTTAACTGATTCTGCTGTGTGTGGCCCAGTCTACCACCACATAAGCACAGAACAAAAACACTCCTATCCAGCCTTTCTCTGTCTTTACACATTAGTCTGCTGAGAAACAGAAACTGAAGATCCAGAACTTTCAAAAATCAAGAGTTGGTTGTTAGGCTGGGAAGACTAGAGCCATTAATTCATTTTTATGATACTGTAAGTGTAGCTCTAGCATGTTTGTGATGAGATTTAATTGTAACTGTAATTTTTAAATGAGACATTTAGCATTTTGTTGATGATTTAGAGAAAATTAAAAAATCTGATTTAAATAAATAATCCAATTTTTTATTTAAAAAATATCATTGAATTTTATCCATCCTGGCATCTGAGACCTTTGAAAATCTCTTCTGGTGAGAGAAGAGATAGGCAAGCTGCTTCCAGGCTAGTGGCAGCAGGGAAATAATATTTTCCAGGGTAAGAGGCTGTATTCCTTCCCATAGAAGCAACAGCCAAACGTGGGTGTCTGCTAGGGAAGGACTGACACCCCAGGATAATCAACAGGGCAACACCTTACTCCCGAAGGGGCAGGGAAATTATTCTTCATTTTTTTTACATTTGTGACATTGTTTCTTTCTTAATTGGTGGAGAAACTCCCTCCCTCTCCCCGCCCTTCCTCTCCCTCCCCCTCCCAGCAACGCAGGCCAACCCTGAAGCATCCCCTGAAAATATCGCCAAAGAGGCACAAAAGGGGGAAGGCAGAGAGAGGCTGATTTATCATAGTCCCACTACCACCAGAGGAGAAAATGCTAAGTCTGTAGAGATGCAAGTGCTGTACCACAATATTTTATAAAGATCATTGTTTCATAAGTATAAACGCTATCATTTAGGGTTTATGCTAAAGATTAAAACTACTATTTTGACCAATAATTGAGTGCTAGTCAAATACACAACTTTTACCCAGATTATTTTATTGCATATTAAGACAATCCTGAATAGTTTGTCTTGTAGGTTCAAATAAATACTATATAAATACTAGCTTCTAATCCTAGCTTCTAATCCTGTAATCGGAGGCACAAGTCCTATAGGGAAATTGGATTTTTATGTTGCCAGCAGAACACTTTTTGAGAATATTTTCTTTTTTAGGTGCATGAGACTGGTCCAAAGTATAGATAAGATATTTATGTTTGAGAGAAATGCATGCTCGTGAAAGCAAAAGACTAATATTAGTGGCTACAACCATTGACAGTATGAGCTCAGTGCAATTGTATGAATGCCACAGTTCTCAAAATATACATTTTCAGTCAAATAATCATTTTTGCTAAAATTCCTAAAGTGTTTAGGACACACGCGTTTTTATGATTTCTAGTAGCTGTCCAGATATTTGCAAAAAATGAATAATGACCTCGCAAATAATAATGATGCACACTCTGCTATTATTTATGGAAGAAAAAGGAAACCACATCTGCTATCTCTCATCTCTAATATTTTGACATTTGATTCTGTTGATTAATAGTTCTCTTTGTTTTGTTTTAATTGTACACAAAAATAAATATTATGGCCTAATTCTGTGAGGAACTGAAAGCTTTCTACAAGGTGCCATAATACCACATTTCCCCATTTTTTTCTTTAGGAGTTGTGGACTGTTCGTTCCTCATTGAGTTGACCCCTAGATACATTAAAAAGTAAATTATATTAAAAATGTACAAATATGACATGAAAGGAACAGTATTTAGGTAGCAAACTCAAATAAATGAAAGTTAGTAAATGCCGTAAGTAAGGTTCCCTGTGCAACTGTAAGTCAGCCCCGCTGTTCATTCATCCTGAACTCTGATTGAGGTTCTCTGGGAAAAAATAGGATGTGGTAATAAAATTACACACTGCATCTCATTGCATATATGGAAGGGGCAGAACTAAAATTGGACAGGCGTTTCTTTTACCTTGCAACCTAAATTAAACTTTCAAATGCATATTTTGTAACTTAAAAACAAATTTTATGTACATCTGTAATAACCTTTCCCCCTCGTCATGCATCACTGGCACCATAGACCTCTATCACTTGAACTACAGACTAGCTACATACACTGGGATAAAAGTCTTTGCCTGCTGCCAGTTAAAATGGTAAAAGACTGGTAGGTGCAAAGCAGGCTGGGCTGGTGAATGGGCTGCATGAGCAGAATGTTGTAACCAAGATGGTCTCTCAGGATAGGGTGGTTTTGCTAACTGCATGTACATGCCTAGTATTTATGGGATGTTCTGATTGAACCACAGCAGTGTTTCAGTTGGGTACAAGGCGAATGCATGGCTCTTACAAGTCCGTATTGTGTGCATTCAGCACGCACCTTGCTTTACATGCCCTCTCTTTGTGTGTGTGTCACTTTAGTAATACTGGAAGGGGAAAAAACCTACACGGACGGAAACCAGCAGAATCTGTCAATCCTGTGCATGGGCAACAACAAAAAGTGTCTCGCAGGCCACACATAGACCCCCAATGGTTTACATGCAACCCATGGATCACAGATTGCTCATCACTGGCCCAGAGTGTTCCTGACAGAAGCCTGCGCCCGCTGTCTTCCCCTCCATGGGAATTGGGGAAGCTCCAATACTGTATATTGTCCTGGAATGGATAATGGTCCATTGAAGTTTGTGTTAGGGTCAGGGATGGATGAGAGAATATTAACATTCAGTTTTACTTTTGTCATATTAGCAAAATCTTCCTGAAGAATGCAGGTGAAAGGATAAATGATCAATTTTTATTTATCAGCTAAACCTGAACAGAATATCTTGGGGCAAAGCAAAAAAACTTCTTCTTTGAGGGTCCCTGTGGGTGCTTCACTTAGGTGTGTCAGTGCCGCTGTGCACACAGCCCAGAGATCTTTGATAGCAGTCTCCCAGCTGCTGGTGCATGCTGGGCTGTTGCGCAATTGCCCCGATTCATAGTTAAGCACAAACTGGGGGCCGTTCCCTCAGTTCCTACACAGCCACCACTGGCATTGGTCACGCTTCAACCAGTCTCCCTAATACATTGGGAGGGGGGAGAAGAATTAGAGGAAGAAGAAAAAGAAAGGATAGAAAGACAAGCGGGCGAAGTGGTACACAGTTGCTTCTGCAGTATTCTGCTCCCCCGCAAGACAACACAGACAAATAATCCTGTCATGCCTGCACCACTGGGTTTTAAAAGATGTACAGGGTGCAGAACAGCAGTTGCAGCAGCGGACAGACATGAGCAGTGTCTGTGCTGTTTAAGGCAAGATCATCCGGTCAGCTACTGCCCGCACTGTCAAAAGCTTGCCCCACACTCTAAGAGGACGAGAGATTTACAAAGATGATTTCAGTTTCTGGATAACATGGCTGAGTCACAGCCTCATTCACCCCCCCCCCACTCCCAAGAGAGAACCCTCTTGGGGAGGAGGGCAGAAGGAGTACTTTCCCACAGGGACGTGCCAGAGACCAGGAGCCGGAGCGGAGCACAAAACGCTCCTGGTCCCCCGCTGAGCCTCAGCCTATAAACCAGTGTTTCTGAAAGTGCTCCACGAAACCACTTTGAGAAACACATTAACTGGCCGCCCCGGTTTGTTTATTTACTGGCGCTGAAGCCACGGAGCCTCGCGGCTCCCATTGGCTCCGCACTGTTAAAAGCTGGAGCTCTTGTGCAAAAAGGCATGTGTGGACAGGCAGGAGGGGGGTTTTGCGCAAAAAATGGCCTCCGGAAAAAAAACAGGTGTTCTGGTGGACACGCAATAAAACTCATAAGAGCTCTATAGTTCTTGTCTCCTGGCCCCTCTTAAAGCTGCAGGCCCCCTGGGCAAGCCATGTGGCAGGAAGCCAGCCAGAGAGCAGCACCTCCCTGCCACAGGCCTTGCAAGCCATGTCTGCCCCTGAAGCCCCCCATGACCTCCCTAGCCCTCACTGGGAGCAGCCCCAATGGTCCCAGGACCCACCCAGCTGGACCAGGAAGCACGCACCCTCCTGGTCAGACCTGGAGATCTAGGCCCTCCTGAGCTTTGGGGCCAGGAGGAGACGCTCCAGGATCTCCAGGCCAAGAGGAGGAATGCGAAGATTTATGACTGGGTGGGATAGGCCCTGGCGGAGCACGGACACCCACCCCAGACCATGGAACAGGTCCGGACGTAAGGTCAAGGAACTCCGCCACGGATATATCTGCGCCACTGAGTGCACAGGGGCAGGACCCCACACCTGCCCCTACTACAGGTAGCTGCACTGCATCCTGGGGGATGGGGAGGATGATTACCCATTCACCTTTGTGGACTCTGGGCTGCCGACCGCTGTCGTCACCGAGCAGGAGGGCAAGGGCCAGCTGGCTGCGGAGTAGTAAGAGGACGGGGCACCATGACCCTCTCCCTGGAGCTGGTGCCCATCAGCCAGGACGTCTCCCAGGCCGCTTTGGAGGCCTGGAAGGGATCCTCAGGTGAGTGGTCTCTTTGTCACTTACACAGAGGGCGGGGGAGGCGGGTGCACAGGGTGCAAGTGTCGCTCGGGCTGCACTTAATGCTGCGGTCCGTGCACGTGCAACCTCGTGCAGCATTAGTGTGTGGCACATGGATGCAACAAGTAGCCCCCGAGCACGCCTGGGATCCTGCTGCCACACATGTCCTACCATGGGCGGGCCGGGGAGGGCACCTGCTGGAAGCAGACTAGCCACAAGGGCACAGGCCCGAACCTCCCCCCCCACACACACACTGAGGAGTGCCACACACAGTACGTGGCCATGCCTGCATGTGCAAGACAGCAGCTGCGGCCGTAGACAGCGCTGCGAGCCGCCCCTGTGTGTGTGGCCCCCTGGAGGCCCAGGCTGCTCCCGGCTCCTCGGCCACCCCTGAGGGGATCCCACTGTGGCTGGACACTTCCCTTGGCTGCTTGTCCGTTGGCTGGGAGGGGACGGGGAAGCGGGCAGCCCGGTCCTCTGGGCCGTGGACTGTTGGTTGCTGCTCACAGAGGAGGGTATGGCCTCAGGGACCATGTCTGCAGGGAAGACTGATGGCTTCTCCCTCTTGTGTGTTCTCCACAGTCGGACCAGCTGGGAGTGAAGGGCCAGCCAGTCCACCGCCCCCACCTGACCAGAACCCCGACGAGGCCCCCACAGCCAAGGTGGCATATGGAGCCGCCCCCACTCCTTTCACAGTTATGAGTCCCTGTCCCAGTTCAGAGCCCCCTGCCCACCTTTTCTTCATGTCGAATAAATAGTTTATTTTTTGATGAAAACCAAGCAGGCGTGTTTATTGGGAGATAAGGGAAAGGGCAAAGGGAGGGGTTCTCGTGGGGAAGGGATAGGGCCGCAAACCACAGGCTCCTAGTGGGGAGGCCCTGCTGAGAGTTACTGGTGTGCTTGTGAAAACCTTTCCCTTAGGGCCTTCTGGATGCACACCCCGGCCTGATGGGCCTGGAAGATGGCGGCTGTCCAGGGCTGCTCGAACGCACAGCCCTCGTGGTCAGCATTTGCCCCCAGCCCGGGAGGAAGGTCTCCCCCTTCTTCTCCACAATGTTGTGCAGGACACAACATGCCGCGACCACTTTGGGGATGTTGTGCTCTCCTTTCCCATGTTGAGATGGGTCAGCAGGCAACCGGAAGCGCACCTTGAGGCAGCCAAATGTGCACTTGACCTGGATCCTGGCCCGGTTCAGGTGGGCATTAAATTGTTCCCCACTGGGGTCCAGGTGTCCAGTGTATGGCTTCATCAGCCACGGCATGAGGGGGTAGGCCATGTCTCCCACAATGCACAGTGGCAACTGTACATCCCCAACCGCAAAGTCCCAGTGGGGGAAAAAGGGGCCCGTCTTCAGCTTGCGGTACAGATTGGAGTTTCTAATGATGTGGGCGTCATGTGCCCCACCCGTCCACCCACAAAAATGTCCGTGAAGTGTCCTCTGGTCGACCAGGGCCTGCAGCACCATCGAAAAGTAGCCCGTCCGATTAATCAAGTGGGCCGCTGGATGTTCTGGGCTTGAATCGAGACGTGTGTCCCATCTACAACTCCCCCACAGCTAGGGAACCCCAGGGCAGCAAATCTGGCCACAGTTGCGTCCAGGTCTCCCAGCCAGATAACCCTCTATAGCAGGATAGAGTGGGTGGCCCTCGCCATCTCCTTTGCAGAAAGACACAAAGAAAATACACAGAGAATGAGAGAGAAGGGATCCTTGAGCCCTTGGGAGGTGCCCGCCCTCCCATCTCCTCCCCCCCCCCAACACCCCAGGATCCACCCCCTATGAGGCTGCCCCCCCAGCAGCAGTGCTGTGTGAAGGTGGGATGGCACAAGCCCCTGGAGATGGAGCTTGCCCCCCACCCCCAGTCCACCCCCCACAGCCAGGACTCTTCCCCCCAACCCCCCCGTGCAGGGACTGCAGCCCAGAGGGCCTTACCTGCATGAGGACTGTCCTGACGGTGGAGTTCCCCATGCCGAACTGCTTGGCCATTTACCGGTAACTATCTAGAGTAGCCAGCTTCCAGATGGCGACTCGCTTCTCCAGGGGGATGGCAGGCCGCAGGTGGGTATCACATCTCTGGAGGGCAGGGATGAGCCCGGCACATAGCTCCAAAAAGGTGGCCTTCCGCATGCGGAAGTTTTGGAGCCACTGCTGGTTGTCCTACCGCTCCATGACCAGCCAGAACTGGTGTCCAGTCTCCAGAACTGCCTCTGCACAGTGGGCTAAGGGCTGCGGTTGCCAGAGTGTAGCAGCAGCACCCAGGGAGAGGGATTCCAGGTTGTCAGAGTAGAGCTCCTGCAGGAGCAGCATGGCAGCGTGTATCAACTGTTACACAAACTGCAGCATGGCCTTGTGGGGCCAGGAGATGCACAAGGGCAGCTCCGGATCCATGGCACAAGGGAAAAAGCTGTGGCATCCAAAAAAACACAGGGCAATGACAGCAGGCACTGCGAGAGCTTTGCTGTCCCTCAAAGAGGTAGCAAGCATGCAGCACAAGCAGAGAAACAGCTGTCCGGGGGGGTCCTTTTAAGCGCATGTCTATGCAAGGCTCCAGGCACCAGCCCTTGGAAGCAACTGGTGACCTTAAGCCCTGCTTGAAGTGATCCTGGATGGCCTGTTTTTGCAAGAGAGCATCCATGCAGTCTGGATGCTCTCTTGCACAAAAGTGCATCACTTTTTCGATGCGCTTTTGTAGTGAGGACACGCTCTTGCTCAAGAAGATTTTGCATAAGAAGCCTGCAGTGTAGACATAGTGTCAGTGAGGATGAAGAAGAGCAATCAAAGGGCCAACACAGAGTACCCCCACATGCGGGAACGCAGCACTAGAAAATGCAGACATGGCAGGTGCCACAGTGGATGCCTCCACCAATTCCGCCGCAGTGGACGTATTGGGATCCTTGGGCTCCTTATAGAACCCAACAGTTTCAAAACAATATGGAGATTGTGGTGACACAGTCAGCTGACATGAACATCTGAAAGAGAGCTGACTGGGATCAAACAGACCATGACAGTGAATCATCTATGGAGGAGACAACCCAGGCTTCCTCTATCCTGCCCAACACCACCTACTACATGACAGAGGAACACAGTGTCCCCACGAGAGAGGACGACTTCAGGAAGTTCGAAAACTTGTTCAGGAGGGTGGCTGTCACACTTGCCATAAAACTCTTCGACGTAACGCAGAACAAACACAAACTCACGAGCATACTCAGTTTACCTCAACACAATAGGCTTGCTTTACTGATGAACAAAGCCTTGATGGATCCTGCCGACGCCATTTGGAAAACTCTGGCATCGGTGCCTCCAATGTTAAAAACGCTAGACGCGAAATATTACTTCGCCCCTTTGAGGTCGAATTCTTCTTCTCTCACCCTTCCCCGAATTCATTCATGGTTGAAGCAGCCAACCAAAGGGGTAAACAACAACAGTACCCCAGAACACCGAGTCATGATAAAGAGACTAAAAGGCTGAACACTATGGGAAAGAAGGCATACTCAACAGCCTCCCTCCAGCTAGGAATCCCGAATTATGTGGCTCTATTAGCAAAATACTCGCACAACACATTTGAATCATTCAGTTCCTTTATTCAATATATACCAGTGGATGTGAGAGAACAGTTTGCATTAAATATCAGAGAGGGTTCACTGATCTTTTGAACAGCTTTACAGGCAGCATTAGATGCAGTTGACACAGCTGCCAGGTCGATGGCATCGGCAGTAGCACTGAGACGGATGTCATGGCTGCAGCTGTCGGGGTTTCCCAGGGAGGTTCAATCAAACGTCAAGGATCTCCCATTTGAGGACGAGAAGCTCTTAGCAGAGACAACAAACTCAGTCCTCCACACATTAAAGGACTCCAAGGCGACACTCCGTACATTAGGTATATAGCTGCCTAGAGCCAAGAGAAAACAATACAAACATTATAACTATAACCAAAGATTCAGGGCACCAGGGTACATACAACAACAAAGACCCTCTGACAACAAGAGGTGCATGAGACAAACCCAACACAGACAGCCAACTGAGCAATCATCAACTCAGACATCCACTTTGCATCAGCAGATTTGAGGAATTGGTCGAGTGTACAAAAGCCCCTGATCTACCAGGGCAGGTACATTCAAGCAAATGAACATTCGCAAAGAGACTCGCCGCATTCTACCAGGCATGGACAACCATCACATTGGACCAATGGGTTCTGGAAATAGTACGAACCGGATACTGCATACCATTCAAAGCAGTTCCACCAACCCACCCCCCTTCCCCGTCCCTCTTCAGGGACCCCTCTCACGAGTTGGTCCTCCTGGAAGAAGCACAGCACCTCCTAGCACTAGGTGCCATAGAGCAGGTACCCAGCAGTTACAGAGGGAAAGGTTTTTACTCCCGGTACTTTCTAACTACCAAGAAATCGGGGGGGTGGAGACCCATTTTAGATCTCCGAGAACTCAACCGGTTCATCAAGTACCAATGATTCAAGATGGTCACATTGGCAAAGATTATACCTGCCTTAGAGAAAGGAGCATGGCTAGCTACCCTTGACCTCAAGGACACGTCTTTCTACCTGGCTCTCAGAAGATTCTTCAGGTTCACCATCAAAGACTTACACTATCAATACAGGGTCCTCCCCTTTGGGCTGTCCACGGCACCCGGAGTCTTCTCCAAAGTCCTGTCCATAGTAGCAGCACACCTGCACAGAAAACAAATAAACATTTTTCCATATCTTCATGACTGCCTGATCATGTCGTCCACCTATGGTGACACAGAATGCTCACTGGAGTCAACAAGAGCGTTATTCGACACGCTTGGGCTCCTACTGAATCTGGAGAAGTGCACCCTCACTCTGACACAGACATTGGAGTTCATAGGTTCACAGTTGGACTGCAATTAGGGCTTAGCCTCACTGCCGACCCACAGGTGGTCAAGAATGTGCGATTTGATCATGTCCATATAGAGTTGCACACACATCACGGCACGGACATGCATGCAAATGCTGCGTCCATGTTCGTAGTCCCCAGTGCCCAATTACATATGAATCCATTCCAGGCATGGCTACACTCCATGTACCGCCCCAGGCACCATCCGCTCCACAAAACAGTCCATGTACTCAGATGGGTCAAGGACACCCTAAACTGGTGGACAGACATAAACAGCATCTGCATAGGGTTTCCATGCCAAACGCTGCCTCCATCTGTCACTATCACGACGGATGCGTCCCTGTTGCGATGGGGAGCCCAAGGGGGGGAGCGTGATATTACAGGGACAATGGACATGCAAAGAGTCCCAACTTTACATCAATGTGTTGGAACTCAGAGCAGGGAGGAAGTCATGTGCTCAGCTACTTCCACACATACGAGACAAACACGTGAGAATAATGTCGGACAATGCTGCAACGACATATTACATAAACAAGCAAGGGGGAGAGAGATCACGCAGCCTGTGTGCGGAAGCAATAAAACTATGGTGATGGTGCATTATACACAATGTCACACCTACTGCGATGCACTTACCGGGCAAGGACAACGTCCTAGCGGATGCCCTCCCCAGACAATTCCCACAGAACCACAAATGGGAAATTAACAAATCCATCATAACAAACGTATTCAGGAGATGGGGATATCTGGTGGTAGACTTGTTTGCAATGCACATCAACTCCAAGTGTTCCCTGTAGTGTTTCAGAGTGGGCATTGGACCATGATCTCTAGGAGATGCCTTTGCAATATACTGGGATTTCCCACTAGCATTTCCACCTATACCTCCAGTTCACTAAACGGTAATAAAAATCAAACAGGAGGCAGCAAGAGTTATATTTGTGGCTCCCATCTGGTGGAGACAAATCTGGTACCCTATCATATTATAACTCAGCACACATCAGCCATACAGGTTTTCCCCGATACCTTATAGACTCAGGACAAGGGGCGCATAGCACACCCTGGGATACATACACCGAATCTAGGAGTCTGGATGCTTGTTGGCTCTTGCGCAAACAGCTAACCCTGTCTCGAAGGGTCAGAGACATACTAATTAATTCCAGGAGGCCCACTATGAGATGAACTTACCTGCAGAAGTGGCCCAGATTTGCAGCCTGGAATTCAGCTCACGCATGGGATCCTCACAAACCGGGAATATCAGATGTACTGGAATATATCCTTCACCTGCAGAACACGGGACTATCAATTAGTTCTATAACGTACATTTAGCAGCTATATCAGCCATTCACCCACCCATACAAGGGTATTCCATTTTCTCCCACCTGTGTGTTAAGAAATTCTGGAAAGGCATACTGAATCTGTACCCACCGTGTAGAGCCAGTGCCATCATAGGATCTGAACCTTGTGCTCAACTCAATCATGAGACAATCTTTCAATCCACTTGCAACTTGCTCACTACTCTACCTCTCAATGAAAGTAGCTTTTCTCGTGGCAATAACATCACGGCACTCATGGCGGATCCACCATACACTATATTCCACAAGGACAAGGTTGTCCTTAGAACCCACCCGAAATTCCTGCCCAAGATACCTACCTCATTCCATTATAACGAACTGATACACCTACCTGTGTTCTTCCCGAAACTACACGAGGACAGCAAACAGGCAGCACTGCACACACACAATGTATGCAGGGCATTAGCGTTTTACTTAGAACACACAAAAGAACACCCAGGCTATTCATGTCTTGCACAGATAGGTCCAGAGGTCAACCTATTTCCAAACAACAAATATCCAAATTGATTTCTACTTGTATACAGCTGGCTTACTCCCAGAATCACATATGGCCACCAACAGTTATACGGGCACAGTCCACAAGAGCAGTATCTACCACAACTGCATTCCTCAAGAGTCTTCCAATAGACATCATTTGTAGAGTTGCAACATGGGCTTCGCCCAATACCTTTGCACAACATTTTGCTATTCAGTCTTTTCGGACTCTAGCTTTGGACATACCGTACTGTCCAACATCCAATCCTGCAGCACAGAGCACCCACTGCCAAGCAGGAATACTGCTGCGTAGTCACTTAAGTAGAGCACCCAGAGAGACCCTTGAAGAAGGAGGAAAGGTTACTCACCTTGTGCAGTAACTGGTGTTCTTTGAGATGTGTCGCTGTGGGTACTCCACAACCGCTCTCCTCCCCTTTTCTCTGGGCTAACACAGTCCAGTGCAGAGAAGGAATGAAGGGAACGGCTGCTGGCACGTGCCTAACTGTCCATTGGGGCGATTGCGCAATAGCGCAGGACGGGCTGGCAGCCGGGAGGCTGCTAGCAAAGATCTAGCGGGGGGGAGGGCATGGTTCAGGTTTGTCTGCCCCTTGCACTTCTCAGCCAGAGTGAGGAGGCCCTAAAGGGTGCCTGGAGCATGAGAGGCTCTGAGCTGGTGCAGTCCTGGATGGGCCCCCTCCCGCCAACCCAGCTTCTTTCACTTGTGATTCTCTCTTTTCTGTATGAATGAATAGTCCTGTGGCACCTTAGAGACTACCAAATCTATAGGATTATGATCTTTCGTGGGTAAAACCCACTTCATCATTTTACCCGTGAGAGCTCATGATCCTATAGATTTGGTAGTCTCTAAGGTGTCACAGGACTACTTGTTACAAACTAATACAGTTACCCTCTGAGTCTTTTTTTGTAAGTGCTCCAGATGCTGAGGCCGTATCCCCTAGGCCACTCCAGAACCCACCCCATTTCCTAGAGGGTCCTTTATCCTGCTTTCCTAATGCGGGAGCCAGGTCCACCCAGGACCCAGCTGCTGCCTTGGTGGGTGAAGGGGGTGGGTTTTCTGAGGAGCAATCCCATTCCAGGCACATACCATTTTTCTGGTACAACCAAACTCTTACTTTGCTTTAAGTTACTATAAGAGGAAGCTGTGTTTTGAGTTTGGTGGTTCTTGCCCTTACCATTTAGGAGGAGTTCTTGAACAGACAAACTCACAGAAAAACTCTCTCAAGTATATAGTAGATTTAAGGGAAGTATACACTTTGAAATGTTAAATAAGTCTCCTAAGGTGATTGTAAATTGTCATATATAGAGAGAGAGTGTGTATATTTTTGAATTTAGCAAAATTAGATCAAGTTTTGGATTTTGGCTAAGAGTAAGCTTGTTTAAAAAAAAGTCTTACCAGAACTTGTTCTAAGTTAATTCATGACCAGCAAAAGGTAAATGATACTTTGCGGCTCTTAATTGTAGGTGAAAATTAGTGGCACAAAAGAGCCTTTAAAATAAATCAACACTAAATATTATCAGAAAAAAAGAGAATCTGAAAGACTTTGTCAATTCAGTTTATTTCTGATCAGTTATTGATGTTACTGTCACCTCTAGATTAGATTGTTCTACCTTGGTTACACGGTGTGATAATTATAAAGCTGAAGTTAATGTTCAGTGCAGCCACTTGATTATTAAACAGTGTAATACAAAAATGAGCACTAATCTGTAATCTGCACTCACTGTCAATATGTTTACAACCTTGAATATTTTGAGACTGATTTGCATGAGAGACCACCTTACTTTGTCTGTTTCAGCTGTGATTAGTGCTGCTGCTCAAGCCTGACCTCCCTGTTGGAGGAAAGGAATAGGAAAAAAGGGTCATTAATTTGGAATTTGCTTTTCCTTGGTCCATTAAAGCTAGACGTGCTATTTTATCAGGTGCACAAGAAAGCTTTCCTTTAACTCCCAGATTTAGGGAGAAAAGGGGTTGATTGGGATGGCAATAAATTGATTGACATGGGGTTTATTTCATTCGTAATGGACAGATCCATGGTATAAGTGTGATTATGGTCTTATATGTGCATATAAGAGATTGTTGCTGATGGTATTTATGAGGTGCCTAGACTCTTATATGCTAGAAGACTCTAAAGAAATAAACATAAATAATCCCTCTGCATGATGATACATTTTAATACAGCCCTGAAAAT
Source organism: Rafetus swinhoei (assembly GCA_019425775.1). Lineage (NCBI taxonomy): Eukaryota > Metazoa > Chordata > Testudines > Trionychidae > Rafetus > Rafetus swinhoei. The sequence continues at coordinate 68,391,310 of CM033427.1, forward strand.
GTTTTAACAAATACAGCCCTGAAAATGTTTTAACAAAAGGTGTTTGTACCAATCCAAATGTGTCCCAGTGCAGCCAGAAGCTATTGCAGCCATTTAATACATATGCTGATCTGTAACAGAATGTTTGCATGACTGGTCTTCAGTACTGTACTGACACTTTAATAGATGTTATTAAACTACACTTGAGAAATACGTGAAACTGCACACAGTAAGATAACACATAGCCAGTTCATTTGTAGAAAAACTGGTTCTTATGACAGTGTACTGGGAGGGAAACAATTTGGTTGGATCAAGTCAGAATTAGGATTTTTTTGTATTTTATTGCAAAAGGAAATCTCCTTATTCTTATCTCTTACTTTGACTAATGTCATATTTAAAATCAGCAGTAGTAGTTGTCGGATACTGAGCTTTGTGAAAATAGTGCCTGTTGTGCTCTATTTACATAGATAATATGCTGAAGGCTTAATCTTTTGATAGAAATTTACTATAATGTAGATTTTAATATCCTATTGTGTAGCAATATTTCTTAAATCTGTTTTACAGCCTCTTGAGGTTATAACTTCTTGGCATACTGTTGACTGAATGGTTTGCATGAAATATTCCTTCAGGTCTCTTTCTACTAGCTCAGATACATCTTACAGAAAATGAACTCTTGCATGGACTAAACAACTGGTTTTTTTTTCTCCCCTTGCCGTAGGATAAGAAATGGGTTCTCAATCATGAAGATGTCACACTGGGAGAATTACTGGGAAAAGTAAGTAATCAACTGAGCTAACTAAGAAAAAAACCAACAAAAAAACCCCCACTTAGCCTACTAGTTCTAAGTATTTATTAATTGTGAAGTCTGTAGTTACTCTTATTTTTGAAGTTTTTATTTTTCCTGTATACAACCTTTCTTTAGTAATTCGTATGGTTTAACACATAGCAAATAGCATTGAATTTCAGCATACATAAAAGTACACTGCATTTACTTGTAAATAATATTTTTTTATCTTTGATCGGTGTAATTGCTTTAAGAGTATCTTGTATATTTCATATAGTTACATATATGTATATTGATTTTTAAAAATCTAATATTTTGTAAAAATGCAAGCAGTGGAGAATGTTACTGCAGAGTAGTAAAGGAGTTCACGAAAATTAGTGAGCTGGTAAAAATAAGATACTGTATGTAGAACTAGTAAAATGTTTTAAGGTCTACTGAGTACTGGAAGGCAAGTCAAATAGTAGTGATGATAACATCACAATATAGTCAAAATAATGCTTAACGCTTACATAATGTTGTCAAAGTCTTTTACAAATATTAATCTTTAGAAAACTTCTATAAGTTAAGGAAGTAATTAGCCCTATAGCCCATTTTACATGGTATAACTGTGATGCCAAACCCCATGGTGAGTTAGTAGAAGTATTGAAATTAATGTTCCTAGCTCTCAGCCTTGTGTTTAATTTACTGTACAACACTGCCTCTAATGCTCTAGAATATGTCCCCAAATCTGAGAAGTCGTTTAAATCATAAACACAAATAAAGACAGTTGGCTTAGCATAAAATATGTGTTCCTTATACTGTAAGAATTAATGAACTGTTCAAAGAACAGGAAAGGAAAGTTCTGTCAAAGCATTCTGCTGCACAAGATAAAATCTCTTTGACAGCCTAAGGAAACAAAATCACAAACTGCCAGTAACTAAGCAGAGAATTATGTCCACTCAAAATGCCACACCTTTATAATGCTAGTTCTACTGAAGAATGTGGAAAAAACCCATATTGCTGGCATCAGTCACAAAATCAAATATACATTACTTACCTGTTGGTAACCAAGACAAAGCGAGTCTTTGAACAAAAGTAATACATTTCAACATTAAGTAAAAGAAGTTAAAAAATCTCAGAGGGGTAGCTGTGTTAGTCTGTAACTTGAAAAACAACTAGAGCCATTGTGGCACCGTAGGGTGTGTCTACACAGCACCTGAAACTTAAAATAAGATATGCACTACGTAGCTTATTTCAAGTCTATTTTGAAATAACTGGCTTTTTCAAGCCATCCCTTAACCCTCGTGCAACGAGATTTACAGGGATGGCGAAATAGTGCGCCTGTTATTTCGAAAAATATTTTGAAATAACTGGCGCATTTCTATCCCGAAATATCTCTGCTGTGTAGACGAACTCTTAGAGACTAACCAAAATACATAGAATCATGAGCTTTCATGGGCAAACCCTCTGCATCAAATGAATTGGAGTGGAAATAACAGCAAAAGAAGTCCCTGTTAATTGTAGGACCCTTGATAATGAGGTTCAGTGGGCTGAATGTGTCATGTACATATCTTTTGATATGGAATGCAGATGTTAAAAGCAGGAGGTTTATGTCTGTTACCATTTCTGATGTGTGATTTATGTCCATGTATCCTTTGTAGTAGAGACTGTCTGGTATAGCCAGTACACATGGCAGGGGGACATTGCTAGCGCTCGATGTCATATATCACATTAGAGGATATGCACTCAAAGTAGAAGATCTAATGGTTGCTTCTGCATTAAAATGTATAAATCTGTAACTATAACTTGCCTTGGCAAGGTACTTTAAGAAAGCGCTGTGATTTGTCCAAATGAAAAGAGGGAGGAAGTTGCTGATTGCTTCACCTATTCAGACATTTCCATTTACAGTTGCATGGAGTAGTATAGCAACTCCTTAGAAGACACTAGTCAAATTATGTGACCAAATCAGTTACATTCCATCCCACCACATGCCGATGTGTTAAAAGTTTTTAAATAGTGGTCAGCAGATTGAAGAACAGACTGGGAACAAATGGGCAAGTAGTGTCTGCCTCAGAGTGAATGGAGATTGCTTATGTTTCTGGGATGCATGATTCTGGGATGCATTAACAGGAGTGTTGTGAGCAAGATGTGAGAAGTCATTCTTCCGCTCTACTCTGTGCTGATTAGATCAATTGGAGTATTGTGTCCAGTTCTGGCACCGCATTTCAAGAAAGATGTGGAGAAATTGGAGAAGGTCCAGAGAAGAGCAACAAAAATGATTGAAGGTCTAGAAAACATGAGCTATGAGGCAAGGCTGAAGGAACTGGGCTTGTTTAATTTGGAAAGGAGAAGATGGAGAGGGTACATGATAGCAGTTTTCAATTATCTGAAAGGAGGAAGGAGAAAAATTCTTCTCCTTGGACTCTGATGATCGGACAAGAAGCAATGGGCTTCAGCTGCAGCCAGGGAGGTTTAGGTTGGACATTAGGAAAAACTTCATAACTGTCAGGGTGTTAAACACTGGAATAAATTGCCTAGGAAGGTTGTGGAATCTCCATCACTGGAGATATTTAAGAACAATTTAGACAGACACCTGTCAGGGATGATCTAGACAGTGCTTGGTCCTGTCATGAGGGCAGAGGACTGAACTTGATGATTTCTTAAGGTCCCTTCCAGTTCTAGTATTCTGTCATCCTATGATTCTATGTTCACTTACCTATGACCTCTCTTCACAAAGGATAGAATAAATGTAAACACTGTGCTCCATTTGTTTTCAAAACACATGAGGATCTACAGCTCTTAATGAATAGGAGTAATGCTGTGTTTCAAAGATGATCTGTCCTAAAGTTTGGATACTAATCTCTCAAAGGAGATAAGAATCTCTGTTTAAAGAACCAGAAAACTCAACCATATAAAATTACAAAGTGTATTATCAAGTAGTACCTTGACCCTTGTAAATTTAATTGTATTAATAGTCATCTCTGCAGTGCCAGATAATTTTAAAAATGGCTACTGTTTCTGTTTCCCTAAAAGCAATGCCATGTGTAACCTACATTCTATGAGAGCAACTGTATATGCAAGATGGGTTACAAAGCATCATGGTTTTGAATCACCTTGAAGAAAAATACATGTTAAATACCATCTATAGCTCAATGTTTCTAGTTTTGCCTCTTTATTTGAATTAGCAACCCTGTTTGGAGTTGACTGCAAACTTGATGGGAAAATAAAAGTGAATTTCAAATTTAAAAGGGAACATTATGAACAATAAAAGCAATATCTAAATAAATGACTTTTAAGAGCATTTTCTGTCAAAAACTTCCTTAAAATTAAACACCATCATTTAAGTAGTAAAGCAGTAAAATGATTTTGTATTATGATTAAAAGCACTCAATTTCTGTGAATGCGCTACAGTTTTCCCAGCATGGGCACGTCTTGGAACTTCTCATTGCAGTCATTAATAACAGGACAATCTTAGAATATTTAATGAGCCATAGTCTACCCTCATTTTGCATGTAGAACTACTGATACCATTGGGATTTCTGCACAAAGATCTAGGGTAGAAGACAGTCCAGAAGGAAGACTTCTGGCTGTGGAAAGCTGTCACACATTTTAATTGAAATCATTCTCTGATGTGAGCGTTTCATATTGTTCCTGACCATTTTGCAAGCTGTTTTTTAAAAAGAGTTTGCTCTGAGCCCATCAGCATCTGTTGTTTGCTCCTCTAGTAAAGAAGCTGTTTCTTGAATCTATTCTTCCAAGTTTTTTCCACTGTGAGACTTTCTTTTATAATTTTTATTGGCCAGCTCAGAAGCCTTATGGTGTTGAAGTCAGTATTTACTATCTCATTCCTTGGAAAACACTGCTTGGAAGCACTGTAGAAGTAGCAGGTTCTCATAGAGAACTTAGGGAGCATCTACACAGCAAAGTTATTTTGGAATAGCGGCTGTTATTCTGAAATAACTGTGCGAGCATTTACACAGCAATTCTGTTGTTTAGAAATAATTTCAAAATAACAGATGGCTTATTCTGACTTCTATAAACCTCATTCTATGAAGAATAATGCCTATTCAGAAATAGCTATTTTGAAATAAGGTATATGTAGATGCTCCACTACTGCCATTTCGAAATAGCCCCTCACTGGGGCCATTCTAAGTTAAGTCTGCCTTGGACTAATTTTGAGGCTTCCCTGCAGTGTAGACGTGCTATTTCAAAATAAGCTATTTCGGAATAACTATTCCAGAATAGCTTATTCCGAAATAACAGTGCAGTGTAAACGTAGCCTCAGAGAACTTTCTCTCCCTTTTTTTCCTTTTTTGCACTAACTTATTGGTGAAGCTAAGCAAGAGGGTACCAGCCAGCAGTTTCTTACCATTTGGGCTTGTCTAAACTAGGATTAGCAGTGCACTTTATATAATGAACCTGGTTCATCTTGACCAGCTAACATGTTCAAAAAGGGTTTCAAAAATCATGAAACTGTTTTAGCCTACAAGTTTAAAAATTACAACTTTTATCTTCATTTATACAAATCAACAGAGGTTTGAGATAGTAGAAGACATAATTCTACAAGTCAGTTTCCTGAAGGCAATATAGTGTATAAAGAGTATACTTGAATATTTTAAATAAATTATTTTATATGTCCATATTTTTCATATAAGATTATTTTTCAAGCTTATATGTTTGTAATTAGGGATTTAGAATAGAAGAACCATATAATTATAACAGCACTGCTATCATTTATCTGAGTTTTATCTCTTTCCTCTTTTTTTGCTTTTCACATTAGTATGTGTGTTCATCTGTGGTGATTATTTAAAAAAAAACCATTCACCCAGAGAAACAAAGAAAGCACTTCCTGCAAATTCTGTCTATGCTTATTGAAGTTGCAGTGTTCCAAACACAAGCACATATAAGGAAAGAGATCTGTGTAGAGATAAAACCAGTGATAGTTTTAAGATTTAGCCATATCTGCTCTTAGAGGAAAAAAGAAAAGAAATTAATGAGCGTAGGCAAAAGAAAAATGTGATGAAATAATATCAAAGAAATATGCCCTTTAGTTATGTGCTCTTGTGCCTGGTCTGCTCCTTTGCATGAGTATAGCCTTTTCATAGTTTCTTAAGTAGTAAAGAATTAGAAATTGAGAGCACCCTTGGGCCTGCCATAGTTTCTTGTGATTTGCTGCACCTTCAGTCTTGAACTAATTGCTTCCCCTATCTTGATCATAGTTATTGTTTAAATAATTAGCAACTTTATGGTAGCTTAAATTACTTTTTAGTTGTCTTCATTCTACTGTCCTCCTGCCTAATTAATCCATATTATCCTGCAGTGAAGGCCAATAAAATCAATACATCTTTCACTGAAAAGCTCTTGCTTGGAATCTCAGAAACCTGAATTTAGAATGAGTTGCTTTTCCACTTGACAAAATGTGAGGCCTCAAATTCTTGTCTTTCTGTAGAAAATAAAATTCTGAAAATCGGAAGGTAAAATCTTCCTAGATATGGAGAGCCTTTGTCCTGTCCTCCTTGCTTATATATAATGTAACTACGCGGATGAGAACTATTCATAGCAATAGTCAATTATACTGCAATTAGTATAGTTGCCTACGTCATACCCCATCAAAGACCATATTAGGTAACAAAATATTCTACATCCCAAAGTAGGGACTTAACATTACTCCATTTTCTTATATAGAGATGTGGGGTTAGTATAGAAGAAAAGGAAACAAGTAATATTTTCAATGTGTCATCCACCTTTTAGAAGTTAATGTCATTCCAATGACTAAAAGAAGAATTTGAAGAAAATTCTGTTTTGATTATTCAAAAATATTTTACTGTTTTCAGAAAAGTTACATTAGAACTTACTTGTCAAATGCTGTATGTTAGATATCAAATATAAAAATGTATTACAGACTGAATGTTAGAAAAAGAGCAAGGAACAAAGCAATCCTTCTTTGAAGTTAGCGTGTGATTTTTATAAGCACATCTTTAAAACATTGATCCCAATGAAAATAGTTTATTACCTAATGTATCTGTTCTTCAATAATTAGTATTTTTCTGAAAACTTAAAAATGTCTTTACTCAGCACAATGAATATGTATATTTACAATTTCAGGGTAATTTTGGTGAAGTATATAAGGGAACATTAAAGGATAAAACTCCTGTTGCTGTAAAAACTTGTAAAGAAGATCTTCCTCAGGAACTGAAAATAAAATTTTTATCAGAGGCCAGGTGAGTTCTTTAAATGCAATTAGATATGTGCTTATCCTGGATGGTTCTTTTAATTTTGAAAAGTAAAGATTTCAGAAATCTTTACTCACCAGTCCAACAATCATAAATAAGCCCATTGCCACCTAGTTAAGAGCTTTTCTTTTACCAAGATTCTGACCTTATCACAGACTCAAGCAAGACTTTAGAGCAGTAATGGTAGTCATAAAGGCATGGTGATGTTAGTATTAACCTCACTAATCTTTCTAGGAAGAAACTGGCTCTCTGGAAGGACTGGGAAATGAGGTTGGAATGTCCATTATATTATTAGGTAGGCATGTCAATGTTTACTTGACTATACGATTAACCGATAAGCCTAGCCTGGGCCCTCCACGGGCAGTCCACAGAGAGTCCAAGCTTCCTGTGGACAGGCTGCTCCGCATCCTGTGGAGCACCCTCTGTCTGCAGCGAACTTGGGCTCCCTGCAGGCAAAGGCTGCTTTGTGGCAGCAGCCCCTGTTCGTGGTGGGGTCCAAGATCAGATCTCCTGCGGACAGGGCCTTTGGTCTGCGCGGGGAGCTGGTTTTTAAACTGGTTCCCTTTGCAGACTGGCTCCCTCTGCCACTCTGCGCTGCTGCATCTGATGCAGAGGCAGCTGCAAGGGGTGGCAGGGGACTTCCCAGGAGTGGGGCCAGAGTGCACTGACTACCACCCCTGCCACCAGGGACATTCAGATAGTCATGTAACCATTAATATTTTATGCGATTACACAGCTATTCAATTATATGATTGCTAACATCCCTATTATTAGGAGGTGAAAAACTTCCTAAGCACATGTATGTGAGCAGATACATGATAACATAAGTACATGGCCTTTTAAATACTAAGGGTAAGGGACTGTACCGAAATATTTTAAAATGTTTTAAATGATCTTGCTGTCCTTGTTCTAGAGTTTAACATAGTTTCATGTTAGATAAATAATTGAGTTTTAGAAAGGTAGAAAACGCTCATACAAATGACTTTTATTGGGTATCTCAAATATATAATTCCCTTGAAAATGGTTTTGATTTCATGCTAATAGCCTGCATGGCTATCAGGGAATTGCTTCACTTGTTAAGCAGCCTCCAACTCAAGAAATGGTTTTATATTGAAATGAAATTTCTTACTGAGATTGCGTTCAAGCATACTGAATCTTTCCATTTTCTTTTACAAGAAGTGGTTCAGGTTAATAAGTACTAGGCAGCAAACTTTCAAAAGTTATGTCGTCTCGCTAGAATTCTCACTAGCCATCCTAGCATATTCCTTTGTTTGTAGATGTTGTCATCATAGCCTTACTCAAATAGATTCAAATGCTATTGTTTTAGCTTCCTAGATTGGAATAGTTATCCTTCAATTTTTGTTTTCAGTTCAAATTATTTTGACTGTATTTAACGCTCAGGAAAGTAGTTGGAGGTTGAATGCAGACAGATGCTTTGCAAGGTTTTTGACAGCACTGTACCAGTACTCCCTAGTTCTGATCTTCTAGCTAAATTCTGGGCTTCATGAGGCATGATTGCCTTGTGATGCCAAATTATATAGTTGTTTTATGATGTGGACAAATGATGGGATCACTATGAGAATACTTACGGTGATCTTGACTTGTAAACTAGCTAATGTAGTCACTAATTTTTATTTTTCTCATCAGAGTGGTATGATTGTAATTACAAAGTAGTACTTTTTATGCAGTATAAGCAACTTGTTTGTATTTTGGATAATAACAAGGGAAATTTTGCTTTAAAATAATGTTACGGGTTTAAGATGTTTTCACCTGATATTTATTTCAGTTGACTTACATAATGAAATATACTAATGTAATTAAACTTTTTTGCACCCTATGCAGAATACTGAAGCAGTATGACCATCCTAATATTGTGAAGTTAATAGGAGTTTGCACTCAAAGGCAGCCTATTTATATAGTTATGGAGCTTATTCCAGGTAAATTTCTTATTAGCATTTTTGTAACCTATATCCCTGAATATATTATGTCTTAATTGCCTTTATTAGTGTTGTTGTGTTCTATAGCTCTAAACTTTTCAGAGAACTCCGCTTATGCTAGCCATGATGAAATGAGCTGTGTAGGTCTGCTGTGAGTCTCCAACCCACATTATAGACTTTTAGGAAATACCACTCGATAATTGTTGAATGCAGGAATAGTGTTCTTAGTTCTCTTCACTCCACTGTAGAACAAAATATCCCCCTTTCATGAGCTAATTACATTACTGAAGCCTTTGTTATAGATAAGTTAATTAAATTTAGTAATTTGGCTTCCATAATATCTTTGGTACATGTGAGCAATAATCTATAATTTGTGCTTTCCACTAAGGTTTTTTCTGTGTTTTATCTATATCTCTTTCATTTAAATGTATGAAAATAGGTTATTTGGGGAAACTATATTGTTTCTTTTTCCTTGTACTTTGGGACTGCTGTGTTGGTGTTTTTCCAGCAGGTGGAGACAGTTTCACACTGTTAAGATAATAATTGCTACTAGGTATTTTATTCGCCCTTGAAATCTGTCCGTAGCAAGAAAAACTGTGTTCTTGGTAACCTCTAGTATTCCTTCCTATGCAGCACACTTAGTACAGGTGATGGTTTTTAATAAAATGCTTCAAAATTATATTCAAAACTGTAACAAGAACCATTCTATTCACAATTAAATAGGTTGTGTTTTCATGCAAGGTTTGGGTGTCATTCAGGGCTACTCAACACACAGCCCATTTGTTTGCGGCCTGCGGTGCAGTTTGGGTTTACATGAGACACGACACACGGGACTCAACACGTGGCTCACAGGTGGGATCCTTTGAACATGGCCTCCACTGGGCATATGCTCCTCCATGGCAAGGCATCTCCCAGGCGGGGTGAGAATTGAAAGATGCAAGCGGGCAGGCTAGCTGGAACAGACGGGTACAGAGTGTCGGCGTTTCTAGCCCCCAAGGAGGAGGTGCCCAGAACACCAGGGCATTGTGTGAAAGAAGCTGTTTACGTATATATTTGTGCATATATGCAACCACACTTAAGTTGCCTCCCTCGACATGTACTATGAGTATCATTGTGGCTCCTGGGGCTTCCAGAGTTGAGTAGCCCTGGTGTAGTTTATTGTTTATAGAACTATAGTATTAACAGAAACACAGATACAAGAGTGAAATCTTAGTCCCATTATGATTTATTGCCTTTGTTAATGAGATTGTTTTATATGTGACTTAATTGGTCATGAAAATTGGAGGCTAATAGCATTGTCTTGAGCCAGGCCTATTCTAGGCATGCTTTGTGAAGATTTCCACAAATGCCAGTGTTCGTCTATTCTGCCCTTAAACACCATTGCCGTTTTGGTCCAGGATTCACAGGGCCAGGATATGTTGAAAAAGCGGGCCTCTGATGGAGTGGTCTGTTAGGGAATCAGAAAATGGGATTTCAAATCTTTCGCCCATCCCCGTTACCATTTCTACCTTTACACCCACTTAAAGGTTGTTTTCTCCTCCCACTCCCCAGGCTTCAGATCTGCAATAAACCTCCCAGGTCTGATCCTGATCTGCTTTATGTTCTGGATATTCTAGCTAGCTTCCATGCCTCAACAGCCTTTATACTATTTACAGTCCTTCACACCTAGTACAAAGCCTTTTTTGAAAGTTAAAAATGACCGGCACACCAAGTGTAGGACCAAACCAACTAGCAAAGTTAGGAATTCTGGTGCTGGTGAATGGGGCAAACAAAGGAAGGACTGGGTACTAGCTGTCTATTAGAGGAGCAGTGGCTGTGCATGGAATATTACTACTATTTTCCCTTCCCTGATGGCAAATTTGAATGGAAATATGTTTTACTTGTTACACAGTCATAGAATCATGGAATACTAGGACTGGAAGGGACCTTTAAAGGTCATCAAGTGCAGTCCCCTGCCCTCATGGCAGGACCCAGTACTATCTTAGATCATCCTTGATAGACATTTATCTAACCTACTTTTAAATATCTCCAGAGATGGAGATTCCACAACCTCCCTAGGCAATTTATTCCAGTGTTAAACCACCCTGACAGTTAAGAACTTTTTCCTAATGTCCATCCTAAACCTCCCTTGCTGCAATTTAAGCCCATTGCTTCTTGTTCTATCCTCAGAGGCCAGGAAGAACAATTTTTCTCCCTCCTCCTTGTGACACCCTTGTAGATACCTGAAAACCGCTGTCATGTCCCCTCTCAGTCTTCTCTTTTCCAAACTAAACAAGCCCAATTCTTTCAGTCTTCCTTCATAGGTCATGTTCTCTAGACCTTTAATCATTCTTGTTGCTCTCTCTCTGACCTTCTCCAATTTTCTCCACATCTTTCTTGAAATGTGGCGCCCAGAACTGACACAGTACTCCAACTGAGGCCTAATCAACACAGAGTAGAGCGGAAGAATGACTTCTCGTCTCTTGCTCACAACACACCTGTTAATGCATCCTAGGATCATGTTTGCTTTTTTTGCAACAGTGTCACACTGTTGACTCATATTTAGTTTGTGGTCTACTATAACCCCTAGATCCCTTTCTGCCGTACTCCTTCCTAGACAGTCGCTTCCCATTCTGTATGTGTGAAACTGATTGTTCCTTCCTAAGCGGAGCACTTTGCATTTGTCATTATTAAACTTCATCCTGTTTACCTCAGACCATTTCTCCAAATTGTCCAGATCATTTTGAATTATGACCCTGTCCTCCAAAGCCGTTGCAACCCCTCCCAGGTTGGTATCATCTGCAAACTTAATAAGCGTACTCTCTATGCCGATATTTAAATAGTTGATGAAGATATTGAACAGAACCGGTCCCAAAACAGACCCTTGCAGAACCCCACTTGTTACGCCTTTCCAGCAGGATTGAGAACCATTAATAACTACTCTCTGAGAACAGTTATCCAGCCAGTTATGCACCCACCTTATAGTAGCCCCATCTAAGTTGTATTTGCCTAGTTTATTGATGAGAAGATCATGCGAGACCGTATCGAGTGCTTTACTAAAGTCTAGGTATACCACATCCACCGCTTCTCCCTTATCCACAAGACTCGTTATCCTATCAAAGAAAGCTGTCAGATTGGTTTGACATGATTTGTTCTTTACAAATCCATGCTGGCTGTTCCCTATCACCTTATTACCTTCCAAGTGTTTGCAGATGATTTCCTTAATTACTTGCTCCATTATCTTTCCTGGCACAGAAGTTAAACTGACTGGTCTGTAGTTTCCTGGGATGTTCTTATTTCCCTTTTTATAGATGGGCAATATATTTGCCCTTTTTTTCCAGTTTTCTGGAATCTCTCCTGTCTTCCATGATTTTCCAAAGATGATAGGTAAATACTCAGATATCTCCTCTGTTAGCTCCTTGAGTATTCTAGGATGCATTTCATCAGGCCCTGGTGACTTGCAGACATCTAATTTTTCTAAGTGATGTTTAACTTGTTCTTTTTTTATTTTATCTTGTAAACCTACCTCCTTCCCACTGGCATTCACTATGTCAGGCATTCCTTCATCAGACTTCTCGGTGAAGACCGAAACAAAGAAGTCATTAAGCATCTCTGCCATTTCCAGGTTTCCTGTTACTGTGTCTCCCTCCTCACTGAGCAATGAGCCTACCCTGTGCTTGGTCTTCCTCTTGCTTCTAATATATTTATAGAATGCCTTCTTGTTTCCCTTTATGCCTGTAGCTAGTTTGAGCTCGTTTTGTGCCTTTGCCTTTCTAATCTTGCCCTGATCCTGCTCTCAAGGACCCACCCCCAATTTCCACCGCAATTCCACAGAACAGGTTTCTATTCCCATTATTTTCTCATAGAAAAGAAGACTGGTGGGTGGAGACCCATCCTAGACCTCAGATCCCTAAATAGCTTCATAAAAAAACAGAGGTTTAAGATGGTTACCCTAAATACAATTATTCCAGCTCTGGAGACGGCCGACTGGTTTTCCTCTCTCGACTTACAAGTTGCATATTTTCATATTTCTATGAGACCATCTCATAGACGTTTCCTTGGTTTCACTTTAGGTTCAAACCATTTTCGGTACACGGTCCTACCCTTCGGACTCTCCACAGCTCCGAGAGTATTTTCCAAGATCCTAGCGGCAGTCACTGCCTACCTCAGGAGACAAAGAATTACCATATACCCCTACCCGGATGACTGCCTAGTAAAAGCAAGGTCCAGACACGAGTGCCATCAACACACTCACATGGTGCTAGACTGTTTTCACTCTCTAGGACTTATAGTGAACCACCCCAAATCAATGCTTACACCCTCGCAGACCATCCAATTTATTAGGGCACACCTCAACTCTGTCACAGCCAGAGCCTCCTTCCCTTCTGACAGAGCCACTCACATCAGGCACCTGGCACTATCCCTCCAGGACATGCCTACAGTCACCGCACTTGACTGCTTCTGACTTCTCGGCCATATGGCTTCCTGCAACCCGGTGGTGCTCAACACGAGATTATTTATGAGGTGTCTCCAAGGATGGCTCCTAACCCAGTACAAACCAAACATTCATTCACTGACAAAGAGATTAACAATGCCTCCATGAGTCAAGGCATCATTAAAATAGTGAACAAAGGCGTCCAACCTAACTATAGGCACACCCTTCCAATCCACAGAGCCTACAGGTGGTCATCACCATGGATGTCTCACTCACAGCCTGGGGAACTCACATGGAAGGAAGAACAGCTCAAAGCCTACTGTCTTCTGCGGAGCGTGCTCTGCATATAAATATTTTAGAACTCAGAGCTGTCCGCCTAGTATATCAAAAACTGCTCCCTCAAGTAAAAGGTATACACATCCGTGTCTACATGGACAACACGGCATGGATGTTCTATGTAAACCAACAAGGTGGAGCACGGTCTCAGCCCCTGTGCAGAGAACCCATAGCCCTTTGGAACTGGGCCATGGCATGGGAGATCCAATTATCTGCATGCCATCTACCCGGGGTTCTCAATATGACAGCAGATGCCCTAAGCAGAGCCCTCCCCCAGGAACACGAATGGGAGAAGGACCATACAGTCCTGCAAGAAATATTCAGCCAATGGAGCCACCCCTGTATAGATCTGTTTGCCACCAGATCCAACATAAAATGCACAATGTATTGTGCCAGAGCGGGGATGGACAAACATTCCTTAGGGGGGCGCTCTGATTCTGACATGGAATGTGCCTCCGCTATACGCATTCCCCCCCTTTCCTCTCCTCAACAGAGTCATCATAAAGATACGGAGGGAGAAAGCAAATATCATCCCCATAGCTCTGTGCTGACTGCACCAAACTTGGTTTCCCCTACTACTCAGGATGACACAAAGTCATCCAATCACATTACCGCAGGTACCTCACATCCTCTTTCACCCTCAACTCCCAATGCTCCATCTAAAAGTGTGGCACCTGTGGTTCACTGGCATAGAGCTCCAGCGTTCCCAGCAAGTCTGGGAGGTCCTCCTGCACAGCAGAGCTCCTGCAACAAGGAAAACATATATCAGTAAATGGACGTGTTTTACACACTGGGCCAGTGACCATAATATACCACCGCAAACAGCCCCACTCCCGGTAATTCTGGAATACGTGCTGCGCCTAAAGCAGTCTCATCTCTCCTTAGTCTCAGTTAGAGTGCACCTAGCAGCTATAACAACATTCCATGCACCACTGGATGATACCACTTTATTTGCACCCTCACAACTAAACGGTTTTTGAAGGGACTGCAAGCTCTGTACCCTGACGTGTCACGCCCACAAGAACCATGGGTCCTCCACCTAGTCCTGACAACATTAACAAAACCGCCCTTTGAACCTATGGCCACATGCTCCTTACTCCACTTAACGCTTAAAACGGCGTTCCTAGTGGCTATCACCTCAGCACGCAGAGTAAGCGAACTGACCACTCTCATGTCCGGTCCACCCTTCACCATTTTTCTTAAAGACAGTGTGTCCATGCAGCCACACCCAAAATTTTTACCTAAGGTCAGCACAGCCTTTCACATCAATCAAACAATACACCTACCTGTGTTTTTCCCAAAGCCCCATTCCAATGCCTTTGAAGCACAGATGCACACTCTTGATGTCAAAAGAGCTCTCTCCTTCTATATTGACAGAAGAAAATCATTCAGATCCTCCCCACACCTGTTTGTTTACATCACAAACCATAACATGGAGGAGAAAATATAATCACAAAGACTATCCCATTGGATCTTGGAGGGTATCAATATCTGCTACTCACTTAATGACTTACCTCCACCTGCTCCAATCCGAGTGCACTCTACGACAGCAGTGGCAACCTTGGTCGCATACCTCAGGAAAGTTCCACTGGAGGACATTTGTGCAGCAACATGGTCCTCGGATCACACTTTCGCAAAACACTACACTCTTGCTTCGGGTTCTTGACAACACACTAAAGTAGCAAAAGCTGTCCTCCAAATAGCCTACTTACCCAATCCGAAGTCCCTACCTCTATAAGGTAGACTGCTTGTAGTCACCTCATGTGGAGCACGCCAGGGATGCCTCTCGAAGGAGAAGAGGAGGTTACTCATCTTCTGTAACTGACGTTCTTCAAGATGAGCGTCCCTGGGGGTGCTCCATTACCCTCTCCTCCCCTCTACTTCAGAAACATTAAAAAAAAAAAAGCAATCATGTAAATCATGCTCCTCCGCCGGGTTCCGGATAGAGAAGGAACTGAAGGGAGGCAGGGGCCGCGCATACGCATAGCTAGTGAGGGAGCCCGTGTGTTTCGCGCGTCCTCCTCCGAGACACTGCTGAAGAAACTCCATCCAGAGGTGCTTTGACGCTCTACACCTCATGTAGAGTACCCCCAGGAACGCCTCTCGAAGAACGTCAGTTACAGGAGGTGAGTAACCTCGTCATCTCCTGCATGCTCTATGGTGGTGCTTGTCTGCAACCCTTGGAACTCATGGTCAGGTGTGCTGCTTGGTGTGCAGACTGCTCTGCTCTATAAGCAGGCCACACAGGAAATTAAAATCAAAATTTCCTTTAGCTTTTCTTGTTTACCTGGAGAGCAGTAGATTTGAAAGTCCTGGCCAGAGCAGTCACTGCAAGGTGCTGTGAGACCCCTCTTGGAGGCCAAGAACGTTTACTTTCACAGTGCTACATCTGTATTGCTGTCAAGTTGACCATGCGAGGTTGAATTTAGCATTACTTCTCGTGAAAAGCAGGAGTACAGAATCTACTTTAATAGCCCTTAAAAATCAATGGAACAATGTGTACGCCTTGTTTAGAAAATCAACCTAATGTGGCTACACCTGACCTAAACTCCCAGTGTAGACCAGGCCTGAAAGGAGCTAAATGGATGATTAAGTGAGTAGGCTACATAGAGACATGCTGTGGAGTGAGACCATGAAAAAGGCAGACATGTCATTTTGAATTAGGACTACAGTGGGACTGTATATTTTAATGAATTCGGTGGGACTGTGCACTAGCACTGACTATTACTTTGACTTTAAGAAAAAAAAGGTGTTATGTAGGTTTGCTCCAGCAAAAAAAGGTTTGCTCCAGCAAACTTCTATTAAATATTTAGGGTATGTCTGACAGCAGACTCAGGCTCTCTCTGGGGGTTGGGCTGCAAAATTGTGATGTAGACATTTGGGCTTGGACTGGAGTCGGAATCTGGACCCTCCCCACTTGCAGGAGCTGAACGTATCTGTCACAGTTTTAGAGTTCCATTTTACAGCCCCATATCCTGAACCCCAGAAGCCTGAGTCAGCTGCCACAAGCCAGCTGCAGGTGTTTAACTGCAGTGTAGGCAGAGCCCTACTGTTCATAATATGTTTAAAAAAAGCATCTGAAAAACATTGGTAAGAATGTTTCCTTTGTCCTTACAACACGAGTAGCTCAGCAGTATGTATAAATATAAATGTCTGTGTGATATGGCAGGATACTGATTCAGTGACAGAATTTTCAAATATGTGCTATGCTCACCTTTTCAGAGAACATAGCTGCATTGCTTGCTTGCAGAATCTGTCCCTTTCTCGTGTGTGCGTGCGTGCGTGTGTGTGCGCGCGTGTGTGTATAAAAGTTTTGCTGTGGGATGACAGAGTGACATCATTGTCACTCTGCATCCACAGGAGCCCCAAGCCCCACCCATTCTCAGCCTGCCTCCCAGGGCCAACATGGAGACCTGGGGCTGCCTGCTACCCCAGCCTTCTCCTTCCCAGTGGCCTGGGGGAGAACCATAGTGCCTTGGCCCAGCCCTCCCTGGTGGTGGAGGGAGGTTGAAGAGACTGGTCGTGGCCAGGCCCCTCCCTGCAGCCGGGAAGCGATCCGGGCCCAGTTTGACTTCGACTCTGTCTTCCCTCCGGGCAACGTGTGGGGAAAGCCAGGCCTGGTGTGGCTTCAGCCCGGCCTGCCACAGTAGCTGGAGGGAGAGCCAAGTCCGGTGCTGCCTCAGCCCTGCTCCCTCTCCTGGCAGCCGGGGAGAGAGCCAGGCCTGGCCCCCACTCCTGGCATCTGGGGAAAGAGCCAGGCCTAGTGAGGCCTCGGCCTGGCACAGCCTCAATCTGGTGCCCCCTTTCCGGCAGCCGGGGGAAAAGCCAGGCCTGGCCTGACCTGACCTCAGCTTCGCCTCGGCTCCTCCCAGTGGCCAGGGGGGAGTAAGAGGCCCAGGGAGGCCCAAGAGCTGTGGGGAAGGGGAGCAGAGCCGGGGCCACCTTGGGCCCCCACAGCAGGTGGCGGAGGGGAAATACCTCAATATGGCCTTCCTTCACAAATAGTTGGCAAAAGTGGATAATGTAGCTCCATTTGAAATGCTTGAATAGTGCAGGAATGGAGCTTACCTCCTGTGGGGCTTGTAAGACATGAAGCAGAGGGAGAGGGCTGCTATCTGAAGTTCCTAAACTCATTAGGAGTGAAGTTCTGCAATAGATTGAATTTTATTTTCCTAGGTTGTAAACATTTTGGTCTGGAACTATTTTTTCCATATGTGTTGGTAGAGCATCTAGCACAATCACGCCCCATCCTGTTGTTTCCTATTTTACATATTAGTTGAAGTGCTGTGCAGAGAAATTGCAGTACAGTGTAAACATATAAGCCAAGTCTACACTATACCTGGAAGGCTGTCTTAAGGTATGCAGCTATGTAGAATACGGTTTATCTTAAGCAGAGCTTAGCACCATCCCCACTGCAGGAGGCCAACAGAAGCAAATGCCGGTCATTCACTGTCCAGAACTGCCCATAGCATTTGATTTATGGGTCTATACTGCCAAATTGAATGCCAAATGTTGCTCTCCAGTGCAGCAAGTGAGGATGTACTCATAGTAAGAATTGGAGAAATAACGTGTAAAAGAAAAAATGATTTTACCTTCAAAATGACTCTGTAGTATAACTCTTAATTGTGAGAGAATGCCCCTAAGTTGCTGCTCTGTGGGCAAAGGCCCAGAATCTACATGATGCACAGGTTACCAATAATAGTATTAACGAATTCAGTTGAGCATTAGAAGCTGATGTCCAGAATAATTAGTGGGTCTACAGTTAGCAGTTTTTCATAAGAGAATCAGTCTTTAAAGTGACAAACTGGGACATGGGGTCAGGAGTTAAAGGGAAGTATTATGTTGTGGGGTAAGAGAGGTTGGTGCAGTAGTAGAAAGAAAAAGGGGCACTTTCCCTTGCCCACTCTCTTTTTTTCAGAATAAAGAAATGGGACATTTTACGGTGGAAAGCAGGGGGGGAAAGCAATTTTGCTTTGACATCTCTTGACTTTTCTAGACCCCAGCCTTTGTTCTCCTAGTCTAGCTCTGCTCCACAATATCCTCTTATGGTCTTCACTTACAAGACTAGCAATTCACCCACTCTCTCAAAACTAATTAACTTCATTTCCTCTTGCCTTCAATCCAGTCAGCACAATCTGTCCTCCCACCCAACCCTCACTTGCTCAAAAACCCATGTCATGTGTGTGCATAGTGACATCATGCCTAACTCCCTGTGCTGAGGACCTCCTCTGACAACCTAAGTTTTCCACTGCTAAGAAATGCCAGCTAAGCTCTAAGCTTCCTTTCACCCAGCACCATAGTGCTCAGGATACCTCTCTCCCTCTCCACCCCCCCACCCCCCCCACACACACACCTACCTTTCAGGCACAGAACTCTTCCCTTTCCTTCCTGTAATCCACTGCCACCAGACACAACTCTTCACTTTCACCCTCTGGAGATATGATACAATGCAGCCCATGGAGAGACAGAACAAAATGTGCAGCTACAGTAGACAGTCATCCAAAGTATATGAATGTGTTTTATTTCTTGTTGCATTTCTACTTCTCCTGCTTTGCCATACTCAAGGAGCATGTGCAGCTGATCTGACATCTCTTTACAGAACCCTTTTCTATGCATTTTCACTCTACTGCTTGAAGCCCATGTAGTGCATATGATATAGGGGATGGAGTCAGCAGGGATCATATGCAGACAAACCCTGTTGTCTTTCTTTTGGTAGCAGGACTGAAGTAGCTTTTCAGAAACTTCTGTCCTCTGCTCCTTCCTCAAGGTACTGCCAGAGCCCTGTGTGCTGCATTTCAGGTGGATAGCCATGTGTACTGCAACCAGTGTTGCCTCTAAGCAGTGTGGTAGCACAGCTTGACCAGTGATTAGCTCAGCCTCTGACTGTGCGGGGCTGATATCACCTGTGAATCTGTGTTGCCATGCTGCTTAGAGGGAATGCTGACTGCAACACTGAATACTGGAAGGCAGCACCAGTCCCACCAGGAGTCTCCCATGTCAGCCAATAGTATTGTACTTCACAGTACATCTGCAACATTAAACAGTAGGCCCTGTTATCTCCTAAAGACCAGCTTCACCTGGAAAGTAGAATATAAGAGGCATGCTGGAACAGAAACATGAAGATGTGAGAAACATGAAGATAGGTATGAAGGGCCCCATCGAGCATGCCAGAGCAGTAGTTGAGGTGGAAGGTGATTAGCATAAATGTAAACGTTTGTGATATATTTTTTCTCACACAGACACAAATGTAGGCATACTGGTGTTCAGACTGTCTTCTGTTAAGCCATAGAAAATAACTTCATTTACTTTTTGTGAGAGGAAAAGGCAATTTTGGGATCAAAGACTTGAGATCTGAGTGAACTGTGTCTCTGCTCCTGTTTTGTCATACTCACCAAATAGAAATGCAATAAAATACATTAATATAATTTGAGTTACTTGGGTGAGATCTTACTGAGCAAGCCAAAAGAGATGCACAAAACCAAAAAACAAACAAAATACAGACATGCAGGCAAAGGTAATGGCAATTTAGGAATATTTGTATTTATTCATGCAGTGGAAAATATCTGATCATTAGGTGTTGGAAATTTCACCCAAGTGTATTTGTAATGTTTGCTTTTGTGGTCATAAATCACTAAAATACAACAATTTTCACCTTCACACCAACCTAGAATTCATTCATCTGAAAAACAAAACTGCCACGAAGAAAGACAAAAGACACGAAGTAATTTTACTGTTTTCCCAGTTAAGTATATACCTAAATGTAAATAATTCATTCAGGGACTACACAGCACCAGTTCATATTCCTGTCTGAAGACACACGTGTAATCCTTATGAGTGGGATATTCTGTGTATTGTATCAAAGGGAAATAATGGTCAGGAAAGTACTCAAGATCATTTTCTGAAACTTTTTTCTTTGTTCCATATACAAGGTTACGTGGGATAGCTAGGTGCAATAAAATGCTATAAGTCACTGTGTCATTTGCCAGGACACTGTACAATGTGTGTACACATTCACCCATCATGAGTAATGAAATTAGGAGCTGCTTGATGAGAAGAATAATCTGAAGTAACACTAGGGATTCACTTTACAGGATGTGAGGTAGTGGGGGTGATGGTAGTCAGTCTTTGCTCTGTGTGTGTGTTGGGGGGGGGAAGGGGGCTGATCATGACCCACTGCTGATGTATATTGGGCCCAGACACTTGGGGCCAGACATAGGAAAACTCCTGCTGAGGAAGAGACACAAAGGATAGGCTGGGCTGCCCCAGGCTGGGGGGGTAGGGCCAGTGAGAAGAGTCAGTCTGGTCTGGGCTAGCAGGAGAGAGAGTGCTTGGAGCAGGGAAAAAGGAGTGAGGGGCCTGGGAGCCCTTCCCCCTGAGAGGAATAATGCTGCCAGCTCTGGTTCCTGTATTAACATCAGTCCTAAACTATGATGCGTCTCTGAACCAATAAACCTTCGGTTCTACCTGGTGGCTGAGAATCGCATCTGGCTGGATGGGGGTGCAGGGTCGAGCACAGGAGTATATGAAGTTAAGCTGAATTATACACATTGTACAGATGTGTTACTTCTGTTGAAGACTTTTTTTATATACATGCAATACAACCAAGAGGTATGCAGTCTTTCACAATCACTGCTTCATGCAAGATCATGCATTATATGCTGTTAAACAGGAGAAACCCGGTTTTCTTCTACAAGTAATGCCTGTGAAGATACAAACTTTATCAGTATCTTCTGGAAAGCTTTGTTGAGGTCACCTGAATACTCCCTCATGACACTGAATGTTCCGATTCAAGGCTGTAGAAGAAGTTGTAATCCTACCCGAAGTTTTCTCCATCTGCTAGAAGTGTCTAAATAGAAGCAATTTTCTTCCATCTGCTTTTTGTTTGAGGTTTTCTTGTAGTTGAACATTTTCATTGTTTCTGGGATTGCATTTTAAAATGTCAAAATAACTTTATGGTTGTGGAGTCAAGTATTCAGAAGATATATAACACTAGAATTAAATGGTCTGCACAAACGTAATTCATTCCACTATTATGATAGTCTTTAAGTATACTAGCACATTTTTTCCATAGGACCCCTGCCTCAGTCAGCGAATAAATAGATATTCAGTTTATACTCTTCAGTGCACACCTTTCATACTTTACACCAAATACAGTATTATTAATTTGCTTGTGGTCATTTCTGTGGTACTCTCACTGTAATATTGAGTGTTTCACAAACATTTATGTTTATGCTCACAATTTTTTTGTGAGATGTGGTAGTGGTATTAACCCCAATTTATATCTGGTGAACTGAAGCACAGAGTGATTAAGGCATACATTTTAAAGTTTGTAGTGGGAACTGATACCAGTCCTCCATGTGAACTAGCCACTTTGCCAGTGGGTGCTA
This sequence comes from Rafetus swinhoei, assembly GCA_019425775.1. Classification (NCBI taxonomy): domain Eukaryota; kingdom Metazoa; phylum Chordata; order Testudines; family Trionychidae; genus Rafetus; species Rafetus swinhoei. The sequence continues at coordinate 68,413,359 of CM033427.1, forward strand.
ACAGCGGAAGAATGTGGCAACTCAGCACACCAGAATTTTAAATTCTATTCTCTGCAGGGAAATGTACTTTAGGAGTTAGATCTTTCTTCTTCTATCCTCTTGGGTCAAGAACTATGGGCTTGAGTTGTCTCAGCAAGTGGGTGGGACTAGCTAGGTCTAGGGTTGCCAGATGGTCCCCAAAAAAAAAAAAAGGAACGTGGGATAAGCAGCGATCGCAACCCCGCCTCCCAGCTGGGACTCTCAGGCTGGGAGGTGGGGCCACGATCAGCCCTAGGAGCCTGTGATTGTGCAGAAGCCTGGCGGGGGCGGACTCCCAGCCACGCCCCCCGCCAGGCTTCTGCGGAATCACAGACTCCCAGTGCCAATGGCGGCCCCACCTCCCAGCCTGGGAGTCCCCTGTCTCCTCTCCCCTGGCCAACAGCTCCAACTTCCTTCCTTCTCTGCTCCTATCCAGTCTGCTACATGTGGTGCGCACACACACAGTCCCTGCTTCTCTCCCCATTTGTTTCTATCCAGCCTTCCTCACACCCCTGGCTCCTTTCCCCCTTCCCTCTCTGCTTCTGTGCAGTCTCTCAATTCCTGTCTGTCACATGCTTTACTTCTGTTCAACCTCCCACACTCACCCCCTTCTGCAGGCTAACCACTGCCCCATACCCACTCTCCACCCGTTATTCCTGTTCCTTTAGAGCTCCATCCAGCTCCTGTCCATCCTCCTCTTCTGTGCCTACCCACTCTCAGGTTCCTGCCACCCCGTTCCTCAGTCCTCATTCTTTACCTTTCTGCAGTCCAGTATGGCTGTCTCCTCTTCCTCTATGCTACTTAGGTGCTGGAAATGGGAACATCAGGAGAACTGGAAAAAGTGTCTCCGTATTCTGTGTCGTGGTACTGGATGCCACAGAATCACTCAGCAGCAGCCATTAATAACAATTGCAAGGAATTTTTTCCTCAGCCCCTGTAGCTAGAGCATGCTTAGTATAGATGGAAATTTCATATAATTAAGCTGCCAAAGTTTAAGTTGACTACTGAGCATATGTCAGCAAATTTTTTTCTGATACATATAAATTGGGCAGATTTAGGCAGTTTTTCACAAGGATAGCACATTTCATTATACTGGGATGACCTCTGCTAAATTTCATGTCCCTATTCCAAAGAGTGAAGATGTTGGAGGCAAGCTACAAAATATTTATAATATTTTTCTTTAATATGGGCAAAATCATCTATTTTCCTTGTTCTAAATGCTATTTAGTATATTTATCAGCAGTGTAGACAATGATACAAAATCTTTGCTGGTGAATATTAAGGGGGAGGTTATTGTTAAAGAAGGATCTGAATAATTTTGTTAAATGTTCTCAATCAAACAAAATGTGTTTTAATATAGCCAAATGCAAAATAATGTATTTGGGAACCAAGAATGCAAATCATACTTTTAGGATGAGAGACTTGATTCAGAGCACAATTTATGGATCATTAATTAATCACCTGAGCGTGATTTCTCAGTGCATTGCTGTGGCAAAAAGGGCTAATGCAATCCTTGGATGTATAGAAAAGAGAATTTCAAGGAGAAATAGAAGTGGTCTTGCCTCTGCACACAGCGTTGGTAAAATCACTGTTAGAATACAGCATGCAGTTTTGGTATATATGTTTCAATAAAGAGGTGGAAATACTAAAAAAGCTTTAAAGGAAGTTACAAAAATGGTTCAGAACCTGGAAAACAAGTCTTATAATGTGAAGCTTAGAAAGCTCATCAAAGACAAGTTGAGAGGTGACCTGATAATTGTGTATAAATACTTAAAGGTGAAGAAGATATCGGGGAAAAGCACTTTTCAGTTTTTCTGGCTGGATATTTAAGTTGAAGTTAGACAAATTCAGCTGTGAAATAAGATGGAGTTTCCGAGGGCTGGTCTACACGACGGGGAAGATCAATCTAAGTTACACCACTTCAGCTACATAGCTGAAGTTGATGTACTTAGATCTAATTACTGCAGTGTCTTCACTGTGGCTTGTCAATGAGACAGCATCTCCTGTTGACTCCCCTTGCACATCTCATTGAGGTGGAATACTGGAGTCAACACTTAGAATAATCGGTGCTTGATTTATCATGCCTATACTGGATATGATACATTGACCCTTACTAAATCAGTTGCTGCCCCTAAATCTGGCTGGTAGTGTAGACATACCCTCAGTTATGAGCATAATTAAACATTGGAACAGTTTACTGGGAGAGGTGGTGAACTCACTATTACTTGAAGTCTTCAAAACCAATTAAGTATCTTTTTAAATCTTTTAAGGATTTTAGTCCATTTCTGGGAGAAATTCCCCAGCCTGTGTGTATGGTTTGTGGTGACTTCTTCTTGGTCTTGGAATCTCAGTCTGTGGTTACAGCTACACATCAGTTAGTGGGATTGGAATCAGTAGACCTGTTTCAGGGAACCCAAGTGGGCTTGAGCATTTACACTGCATTTAAACCCCAGTTTAAGGATTTTCTGACTTGTTTATGGACCTTGGTCTCTGTCACCCACACTTCAGTGCACAGACCCAAGTCAAAGGAACCCTATCCCCAAGTGCCTAGTGCAGAGATAAGGGATCCCTGTGGGGGACTGCTGGAGTGCACTGGACTCCAAGCCTTGGAGATACTTCACCTCTTTGCTGCAGGCTGGAGACTGTGTGTCTGTGTGTGTGTGTGTGTGTGTGTGTGTGTGTGTGTGTGTGTTTTCCTCTGAAACCTATATTTTACATCAAACTTCAAAACAGATAGCAATGAATAAAAAAAATTAAACATTAACTTCATTGAGCATCCCACTTGAAAAATTATGAAATCCAAATTTCATTTTAATAGTTTGACAGTCCTGGAGACTGATGTTCAGATTTGCCTCAGAACAGATATACACGGGCATTGTCCTGCCTAGAGGTGGAGAGCTCAATTTTCAGATTATATAGTTGTTGATTGTAAAGCCTTCTTAAACTGATGTCATTCTACTGAGACAACTACTAAAGGAGCTTATTATGTAATTTATGTACTCTGGCTCTTGGGCGCCTGTATCCCATTAATAGCACTATCACAGTTAAGAAGCACATGCTTTCAGTTAATTCAACTTAACTATCCTCAGTGTACCTGTGTGGACTCAGAGAGCTGACAAGCAGTGTTCCCTCTAACATTGGATAGAGGATAAAAGGGAAGCTGGCAGTGTTGGGTTTCCTGCAGTAACCAGCCTCTGTCACTGGGGGGGATAGGAGGAGCAGCCACTCCTGCTGAAGTCTGGAGGAGTGACTCTGCTTAGCAGCTGTTGCTCTTCCCACCTCTCCATCACCTCTGATGGAGAAAATTGTCTGGCTCCTGGACTGGACTACAGAGTAAGTACTAGCATTCCCTGTAAACTCTGCGCTTGTGCAGCTGCTCAGGAGAGATTCAAATGCCACCAGCTGATTAGCAGCACACCCACAGCTAGTTACTTTTGTTTTCACTAGTGCGTCACATTAGCACATGCCTCGTTGCACATAAAAATGTATTCCATACATGGATGGAAAAAATCAGCACATGGATGATAAAGATTAGAAGAAAGAGGTCGGTACTGGTGCCATCCAGGGGAGAGATGGGTAATTTGTCTGCCCTTTGTCCCAACCCTGCTGTGCTCTGATTTTCCCTGTTCCTTGCTCTAGGAACAGACCCTTCTGGCCCTGCTGTGCTCTGATTCCCATGGCCCCTCATTCTTGGGACTGAGTTCTCCCCACCCTGCTATGTCCTCTTTTTCCCACCCCCACCATGGTCATGATTTCTCCACCTCAGCCCTTTGCTCTGGGCACCATCTCCATCTCAGCAACTTTTTGAAGGAATCATCCTGCCCATTCCTCTGTGGCCTAACTTACCCACCCCAGCCCATCACTTCGGGGACTCACCCTGCCATGCCCTGATTGGGTAGTCAGGAGGCTCTGCATCAACTCCCAGCCCAGCTGTTCAGGTGGCAGGTGACTCCCAAAATGGAGAAGCAAGCGATAGGGGTAGAAAACAAGTTATGGAAGAGGGGATGGGGGGAGCCTCAGAGGAGGTGGGGCAGAGTCTCTTGGCCTTGGCCTACACTAGGACTTGATTTCGAATCTCACCCCTCCCTCCCTTCCTCCTTCCCCCTCGGTCAAATTTATAAGCGGAGTGTCCACACTACCAAGCCTGTTATTTCGAAATAATGGACCGCAGAATTAGAAATCTGTACTCTTGCTTTTCATCAGGTGTAAGGTTAACTTTGAAATAGTTATTTTGAAATAATGGTAGTGTGAACGCTCTGGTGCTGCTAGTTTGAAATAATTACTCCACACAGTAATTTGAACTAATTTCTCCCCAGTGCTTCCCGAGGCTCTAAGTTCGAGGTAGAGTGTCTACATTAATGGAGTCTGCCACAGACTAGTTTTGAGGCATCCCTGTACTGTGGACACGCTAGTTAGATTTTGTTAAATCAGGAGTTAAGTCGAATTTAGGAATTTTGAAATACTTTCCTAGTGTAGACATGGCCTTGGAGAGGAGGGACAGGATAGGAGTGTTCAGTTTTCAGGGATTAGAAAGTGGACAAGCCTACCTTCATGCAATGTGTTTTTGTTTTGTAGAATTGATTTAGAACCATTTCTCAATGAAAAATTAGTTCTGACTTTTAACAGTTGATCACCATTTAGTGAACCATGTCCTCCATCATTTGGACAAAATTAGTGAAAGGTTTAGAAGCTGGAGTTCTATGTTTTTCATCTCCTGCTTTCTTATCCTAAAACACTTGCAATGTATCAGCCTTAAAACATTCTAGTTGCAATCATTTATTCTTGGCTGTCCTTAACAGGGTAAGGTAATCTCAATAAACTGTATGTTCCCATAGTCATACTATTTATCTTCACAGGAATAGTTATTCAAGAGATATTTTTACAGTTAAGTGTTGCTTTTTACTTGTTTATATTTATGCATGTACAGTTTCACTGGATAGTGTATTGCATTAAACTGTCTATAAAACTAGCCAATAAATCAATACTAGAGAAATGAAAGCACATACAACTTTGATAAAAACAATCACTTGAACTCCTCTAAAATAAGGTCTTTGATTACGACAGATACTTTAAAATATCTTAGAAATTTCATTTTTGTAGAATTAGAACAAACACATTTTAAGCATCTTAAACATGCATTTAAATTCACAATTAAAATATATATATTATTCTGCTGGTAATGAATACAAGACTGATGGTATGCAGAAAAGGACTGCAATATGATTAGGGTTCGATTAGGCAATCAATAGACTTGGGGTCAGTAAAACCTCTCAAAATATTTTGCTTTCCATTAAAATTAACATGAGTAAGTTTTTAGTATTTGACTGTCTTTGTAGATCATTTAAAGAATATTGGATGAGGGAGTGGCTCAAACTTTGGTGCCTATTTCAAAGATAACTGACATATCCTAGTGTTAACGTTGAATGAATAATGTTAGAGGCATTATATACACTTGTAAAGGGGACCAAAGTGATTTTAAATAAATTGTAAGAAATAAAATTTAGATATTACACAATTCCCACTATATGTTGCCCATCATATTTCCCTAATGTTTGGGTATCCATTTTGTTTTTTTGACTAATGTCCATGATGCTTAGAACACATGGATAGGTGCACCTTGTTGAGGTCTCAATTAAGTTAAGCACCTGCTTAAAGGCTTTGAATAATCAAGGCCTTAACAATATTTGTACCAAATAAATATTCTTCTCTGTTTTGGGATTTATCTATGGAGATTAGACAATTTTGTATACTTAAAGTTGGGATGTTTTACTTGTAGAACTGTATACACATAAGCAAAATGCTTCAGGAACTAAATAAATCTGCAAAGTAGACGCAGACAGGACTCTCTTCCACGATTTGACAGCAGAAACAGAATCCGTTAATACTTACGTCATTAACAGCTTCTTTGCTGTAGACTGAATAGCTGAAATTCTCTCATAATGTCCCAGATAAAAGTATATATTGCCTTATTTTAAGTGTTGCTTTCTACTGTTTCAGCTTCTTTTCCGTAGTTGTCTTTTTGGAGGCCACAACTTCCTTCCACTTGCATCAAGAGATCAAACATGTAGTTTCATAGTCACATGGTATTATTTTCATTTTTTTTTCAAGTAAGCCATCCCCCAGAAGTGCTGACATACGGTGCTGTGAGTACTCCATTACTGCCTCCATATGTTTGAGAGAGAAAGCACATGCATCACAGTCAAATATATAAAAGGCTATTTTTGCGTTATGCTCAGTACTGCGGGTTGGTATAATGGAGCTCCATGATAGTTGTACTGCAAGTTGGCATCTATTTGTTAATAAAATAGTTGCATCATATCGTGCTGCCCAGCCTAGGCCTATTATTTATCCAATTTTGTAAACATAAACCAAGTAGTTGATTTCTGCTTGGTGATGACCCTATAATGGTCCAATTATTTCTGTAGTGCTATAGCTGTTGGAGTAGAACTCATTTTCTAGCTCTGGAGTCCCATTAACTGAAATTGCAGCTAGCCATGTAGAATACAAACCATTGAATTCCTTATCTGAGTTGGCATTATTTTCTTATCAAGTTATTTAGTTTTATTTTAGTTATACTGTAGAGTACTTTCATATTCCATGTTAATAGACCTTTTCATTTTTACCAACAACTGTTATCTTATAAAGGATGTTTTCAAATATGTCTCAAATAAAGTAAATAATATCCCAATGTTAAAACTTGTTTTAAGAAGTAGATGACATCATCACACAGCTAGTGTTCTAAACTGAAAGGACTGCACTGAAATCCTCTTAGCTCAGCTATGATTATATTCACATGGATTGTTCCTTGTGAAGGTGGTTAGCTAGAACATTTGTCATAATGCATTGTGAAGATCTGAATGTACTAGCAAAATAATCCTTTTTTGTTAAAGGAGAGACAATTAAGCTTATATTATGTCACAGGGATGAAAAATAATCAGTATTTAATATAAAATGACACACAATATTTTGTACAGAATGCTTTAGTGATGTAAATAGCTTTATTTTCTATGCAGCAGATAATATTTCCAAATCAGAGTTGAGTAGAATAAATAACACACATTTTCTATAGCCCTGATTCTAATATGTTATGCTGGAGGGGAAGCCCTCCTGAAATGTCTTTTTCCTGCTGTGACTTTGAGGAATTAATATAGCTTTCGTAAAGTTTTGTTTTAATAGCAGTTGTGACAAGGTCAGGCTGGAGGGCTAGATTGGAAGGGGAGAGAGGCAGCTCTAAAAAACAGAAAACCCACTCCTAATTAGCCAGAGCCTAATTCAGGGCAGCCAGGAACAGCTGACCTGGAGGTTATCGGGGCAGGGCTTCTATAAATCAATTAAGGGCTAGCTGATTTCACTTCAAGCTGCCATGGGGCCTTTTAAAAAAAGCTTTCCTGGCTAGGGGAGGGGGAAGAGGAGATTGGAGGAAGGCGGAGAGGAGTTTGAACTTATAAAGTCAGAGAAGCTGATAAAGAGAACGTCAGCATTGCCAGAGACAGCGGAGGTGAGGGGCTCTGTCAGGGAGTGTTTGGGCTCCCTTCCCCAAGTGGCCAGAGAGTCCAGCTGATAGCTGAGAAGGACAGTTTACAGTGTTTGCCCCAGTACCCTTTTAGCCAAGGGACAGAAGCCCCAAACACCAGAAATGGCACCTAGACTGCGGGATTGTAGATGGAACAGAGTCTGGGACCCAGGAACGGGAGTGTCTCGGTGCCTATGTATTTAAAAGCAGAACATTTTAGCAGCAATATCCTGGATGCCTGGCACATGCACACAGTCAGCCGTCCCTCAGTTCATTCTCAACTGCTCCAGCCTTGATTGGAACCCAGCAGTGCTCTGTTATTCCTTTCAGATAAGATAGTTATTAGAGAAATTGTTGTTACTGTTTTTTCCCTTAGTTTATTCGGGTGCCTTTCTTTCCCTTTCTTCACCTTAAAAAAAGGTTTTTCCCCCTTTTCTCCTTTTTCTTTACCCAGTTAGTAGAATTAGTGATGCCAGGCTCTCCTGGGTTTAAGAGATGCCTGACTTGTAGAATGTCCATCCCAGTATCTGATGGACATGCCAAGTGCATTACAGCAGTATTCTCCACAGAGTTGCTATCATTGTAAAAAGTTCTCCTCCAGGTCCCTGAAGGCCAGGGATCTACAACTAAAGCTCTTGATCATGAAGACAGTGAGACTAGTGTCAGAGCCCATGTCCCAAGCCTCTCTACCACACATGTTCTTCATAGTGGCTTCAACCAGGGTTTGTTGGCACTGCAAGATCCCCTGGCAAAGAAGACTTCCAAGAGAAAGCACTCCTCTCCTACAGCTGACACACCTGTAAGAAAGTATCCCCCCCCACAGAAGCTTTCCTCTGCACCAAAGGGACAGGCTTCAGGGGATGCACAGGTTCTGGGCATGTCGAGAATGGACAAGTTTTGAGGGATGGTGCTAACCAAAGACGTATGCCCTGTGGTTTCAGCACCGAAGCCGAAAAAGACCAAACCTGCACTGTCAGTACCAATGGCACTTGTACCAGGGCAAGCAGCACTGAAACCAGTGCACCACTCTGGGGGTAAGGACCGCTCAGAACTGATGGTGCACACCCCCGACTAAGATGGTATAGGGGCCATGTACTGAAACCTTTCTGGTTCCAGTGGCAACCAAGACTCCTGACAACTCTGCGCCACAGCATATCCAGGTGACTGCACTGATGGTACCAGTGTTTCCTCCACCATGCCCTTTGACTAAACACCAGGAGCCTCAAGGTTGTGTCAGTATCAGACACTCCACTCTTCGGCACCAATGCCATGCCTACGCTTGAGGGACCTAGTAGACTTGCTGCACCCTCAAGCTCAGCTCCATCTTTTTTCCAGGAAGGACAAAGATGAGGAAATTTCTTTCTCTCCTCGCCATTTCTTACCTAAACCAATATCGCAGTTGTAGCAGCAGCAGGGCCAAGCCCAAATGTGGCAACTTTCCATGGTTCCCACCCATACTGTTTGCTCTGTCATGGCATGGATAGGACTCCAGGGGCCCTTTTAGAGCTCAGATGGCAGCATCCCAGGCTGCACCAAAGTAAACCACAGGCAGTAGTTCCAAAGCCACCAGTCTCTACTAGATCCAACACTACTCAGGAGGATGTGGAAGACCTGGAGGAGACACAAGAGGAGGACACTCTCCCTCCTTCACACCTCTTGTCATCTTTGCCTGAAGAGTCCATAATGCCTCCACCATCGAGTGCGGGAGATGACTTTTAGTCCTTCCAGGACTTCTATAAAAGGGTGGTAGAATCACTCAACATCTCCCTAGTTGAGGTACCTGAAATTCAGCACACACTCGCCAAAATTCTATAGGCCCCCACTCCTTCCAAAATAGCACTCCTGGTGAACAAGGCTATCCTGGATCGGGCTAAAATCATTTAGCAGACTCCAGCCTCCACATCATCAACATCTAAGTCAAATCTCGATGGAGGTTCTCTTATAGCCTAGATGGCTTTGCAAGCCTCTCTAGACTTTGCAGACGTGGCATCATGATCCTTGGTGATGTCTGTCATGCACAGGGCCTTCTGGCTGCACTTAGCTGGGTTTCCTCGGGAGGTGCAAAATAGAGCTGAGGATCTTCCTTTCGAAGGTCAGAAATTATTTTCCACAACTACAGGTGCGTCCCACACTCAGAGATTCCCAGTCTATGCTTAAGACCTTGAGCATGTACTTCCCTCAGCCCACGAAGAAAGAGAACCATCTCTATACTCTTCAAGACAGATCCTCCTCGTACACTGCATAGAGAGGTTATGACCAAAGGCGTTGTCAGAGACAGCAAAAGAGGGGACAGCCCCAGGACCAACCTGCCATGTCCCAAGCCTGCAAGCTCCAAACAGGCATTTTGAGGAACTGGTTGAGGGTTCAATGTTAGTTTCTATTGCCAGACAACATCAGTACAGCCTCTGCCTTTTCCATTGTGCCTGATCCCAAATAACAGTGGACAGATGGGCTCTAAAAATAATTTGCAGGGGTTATACCATCCCTTTTCTCTCATTCCCTCCAATGCACCCCCCTTCCCTATCCTCCTTCAGCGATCCCTCTCACGAGACTGTCCTCCAACAGGAGATAGACAAGCGTCTCCTAATGGGGTTAATAGAACCAGTACCACCTGCACAGAGGGGAAAGAGGTTTTATTTCCAATACTTTCTCCCTCTGAAACAATCAGGAGGTTGGAGACCCATTCTGGACCTACACAGGCTAAATAAGTACCTAAGAAAACAACACTTTACTATGGTACCCTGGCGAAGATAATTCTATCTTTGGATAAAGGAAACTGGATGTCCTCTCTCGACCTACAAAATGCATACTTCCACATCGCAATTCGACCATCACACATGAAATTCCTCAGTTTTACCCTAAGAGATCATCACTACCAGTATTGGGTCCTCACCTTTGGACTCTCCTCCACACAGAGAGTTTCGCAAAGATCCTTGCAGTGGCTATAGCCCACTTGAGAAGGTCTGGAGTAATAATTTCCCCATATCTGGATGACTGCCTGATAGTGGCTCCCACAACCCAGATGGCACAAAAGCCCACAGCAAAGACTATCCAGCTGTTCAACACACTGGGCTTACACAGAAGTCCCATCTCACTTCCTCCCAGGAGCTAGGATTCATAGGTGCAATGCTGGACTGTGTCCAAGCACAATCCAGACTCCCACTGCAGCATTTTCAATCCCTAGCCATGCTGGCCCCACAATCTCAGCCAGATGATGCCTACAGCTGCTCAGACACGTCAGCTACAACGTACGTGGTTCCTCATGTCCTTTTGCACATGCAGTGCCTTCAGGCATGGCTCTGCGCTTGCTTTCGACCACATGAGCACTGACTGCACAGGCTTCTGAGCCTCCCAAAGAGGGTAAAAGAATCCCTTCAATGCTGTTTACAGGCCAAAAATCTTTGCAAGGGAGTATCATTCCAACAACCTCCTCCTGCTGTCTCCATAACTACAGTCACTTCCCTAGAAGGCAGGGGCATGCGCATATCTGAGTATAACATTCAAGAAAGGTGGTCTCCTCCAGAGTCAGCGCTTCACATCAATGTCCTAGAGCTACAGGCTGTCAGGAAAGCCTGTGAATATTTCCTTCCCCTCATTCACCGCATGTCAGTGAGAATACTCACAGACAACAAGGTGTGTATGTTTTATATAAATTGCCAAGGTGGAGTCAGGCTGTACCATCTTTGCAAAGAAGAAACAGCCTTGTAGCACTGGTGCATTCACCACCATGTGGCCATATCGGTGGTCTCCCTCCCAGGAAAACAAAACATTATGGCAGACCATCTGAGCTGAATATTTCATCAGAAATATGAGTGGGAGATCCACCCTCAAGTTCTGCGTTCTGTGTTCCAAAAGTGGGGGTTTCAGGACATAGACTTATTTGCCACCTTTCTCAATGCAAAATGCCCCAAGCACTGTACCAGACCAAGTCTGGGAAAGAACTCAATGGACAACACCATGTTATTCAACTGGGTGGACAAACTAACGTATGCTTTTCCACCTCTTCCACTTCTCAACAAGGTCTTACAGAAAATAAAGCAGGACAAGGCCAGAGTCATTCTGACAGCGCTGGCCTGGCCCAGGCAGACCTGGCATCCTTATCTGTCGCAGATGTCCATTGCTTCTCTGATTCGTCTCCCGCAGTTTGCAAATCTCTTGTCACAAGGTGGTCAGATCCTGCACCTGGATGTTCAAAGGCTCCACCTCAAAGCTTGGCTCCTCCAGGGCTTGACTACGCCTAATCTCACCTGTTCGAATGAGGTTTGTAACTTAATCATGAACAGTCATAAAGAGAGCACAAGGAAAACCTATGCTCAAAAGTGGCAGCGTTTCTGTTTGTTACCTTTTTGAATATTGATTTGTGTCCATTAATCCTTTGTCTCTACAACAAAGGGTATTTGAAAAGGTAAGGCACAAAAACCAGTTGGGGAACATTTTAACTGGCCCCGGGCACTCATTAATGGATCTCAAGGTTTCCATATCATTACAAGCCATTTTCAAAAACTAGCTTGAAAGGGAAGTTGCAGAATTTAATTTAATTTACAAGTTTGATACCTACAGTAGAGGTTTAAACAAAGTCCTTAACTGGACTACCTGCTACATTCCTCATCCTAATGACATAAAAAACCAAACATCAGGTACTTAAGAGTACTTAGAACCCTCTCTATCAGTTTCATTTTGAGTGGAAACTCTAATTGACTATTCTTTTCCCATTTGTTTTCTCCTTTCCTTTCCCTCCCCATCCCTTCTCTTTCTCTGCTATTTATTTGGAGCCTGGACCCCTTAAACTCCATTTATCTGAAGAAGTGGGTTGTGCCCATGAAAACTCATGATACCATCTACATTTTTTGTTAGTCTCTAAGGTGCTGCAGGACTATTTGTTGTCCACTTGACAAGACATAGATCACCACTTCCAACTAGGGAAAGGAGAAGCAGCTCCAGTCTGGTACAGGGGGAAGAGTTTTTGTTCCCTCTATTTTTAACACAGAAGAAAAATGGGAAATAGTGACTGATCCTGGATCTCAAACAATAGAACAAATCTGAGATAAAACAAAGGTTCAAGATGGTCATGTTAGCAACTATAATACAAGCACTGGAACAAGGGGGGATAGTTTTCAGTCTTTGATCTATAGGACACTTATTTTCATATTATGATACATCCCACCCACAAGCAGTTATTAAGATTTACCTTAGGTAAAGACTAAAATCAATACAAGATTCTACCTTTTGGCCTCTCAATGGCATCTCAGGGTTTTTTTCAAAAATGTTCACGGCAGTAGCGGCACATCTGAGAAAACAAGGCTAATAATATGTCATTACCTGAAAAATTGTTTTCTGAAATCACTCACTCAGTTTGATGCCTTCCATACCATCCAATTGATTATAGATTTATTTCAGAATTTGGGCCTACAAATAAAAAATGGTTAACAGTAGAATCAGTTCAACAACTAGAATCCATCAGGGCTTACCTCAACTCAGTGGTAGCAAAAGCATCATTATGTGAAACAGATCTGATAAACACTCAAATCTATTGTAAGGAACAGCCTGCAGATTACATCCTGCACATTCCCAACCTCTGGGCCACATGCTCATTTGTGGTGAAACACGTGTTTACATATGGACTGTTTGCATGGATGGCTAAGAACTGCCTAAGACAGAATAAACATGGATTAAACACGCTATTAATGATGCCACGCAGTTAAGTAATCTTTCAGATGGTGGACTCAATCACACGATATGTGTGATTCATACATGTATCCATTCATACAGGATCCTCCATCACTGATGATTATAACAGATGCCTCCCTCATAGGGTGGGGAGCATCCTTCCAACACCACACAGTTCAAGTGTTGTGGTCCCTAGTTGAGACATGACTACGCATAAATTGGCTAGAACTCCATGCTGTCCGCAGTGTCTGCCTCCACTTTGTGCCACTCATAAAGAACCGGAACATAAGGGTATCAACTTACACATTGCTTGCTTATTGTACATAAACAGTCAAGGGGGGGATGCCATTCACTCACTATGCACTGAGACTATGAGACCCTGAAACTGTGCACCCAACACAATATTCATATCCCTGCTGCTTTCTTCCATGGATGTCAGAACACTATGGGCACAGCTACACTACAAGAAAAAGCCGAATCTACTTTGGGTGATTTCTGGACATGCATTATGGGAAAGAACCTCAATACGGGCAAGAATCAAATGTTATCAGAGGTAGTGCACCCACATTTACAGAGCCTACCACTGACTCAGAGAGTGAGGAGGCACCCTGAGGAGCTTGGCAGATGGGGCTATTAGTTCCGCGTCCACGGGGTCCAAAGTCAGCAATGGGTGCTTACTAGGGACGTTAGATATTTTGTGTATTTTAGTAATCATGTAGCCACAACAATTTTTAGTGGTTAGACAGTTACTAAAATACTCCCTGCGGGCAGGCTGGGGAGTCCCCTGCAATCTTGCACTGCTTCCTCTGTATCAGACTCAGCAGCACGGGGTGTCAGGCAGAGCCAGTCTGCGAGAGACTGTTTAAAAATTGGCTTCTTGTCTAGACCGAATCCCGCCTGCTGCCCAGCACTGCTGCCTTTGATACAGAATTTTTGGAAGTGCGGGGCAGCAGCAGCCCCTGTTTGTGGGGAGCCTGAGCCACAGGTGGGGGAATTGAAAAGAGGCAGCAGTGCAGGAAGAGCAGGCAGCTCCATGGAGTTAGCACATGTAGAGCGCCGACTTAAAAGCTGGTTCCCCGGGCATATCAGCTTCTGGAAGGCACCAATGCATGGAGTGGAGCACCCATGGAGGGACGGGGAAACACATATCAAAGAACCTCAGTTGCTGCACAAAGAGAGTAAACTTCTATTCAGCATATTGTGTTTCACAGCACCTTGCTGGGTTGGAAGACAGACTTCAGATTTTCTTTTACTTGCTGCCAGAGAAATTTTGTTGACTGTGTAGAATACGTTCCGTTTTGTAATGTTGTTTTTTAATGTCTCAAAGTCTCATCCTCATAAACACCTCCAAAAATTCTAGTTCCTATTGCAATGATGCATTTCTCTTCAGCTCTCTCAGCTGATTAGCAGAGGTGCATACTTACAACTGGGATGGGGGGAGACGACAGAGTAAGACAGAGCCTGGCTTCTCCAGAAACTTAGCCAGCACACACCCAGTCTGTGCCACACATACGCAGTCATTGCCATATACACTCTCCCAGTCTCCGTGCCCCACACACTGCTGCACACATGCTCCCATCTCTGTGCCACATGTACTCTGTGTCACAAAGTTTGTGTCTCACACACAGTCTCTCTCTCTGTAACACCAACCCCACCCCTTCAGGGGAAGGGGGCAAAGCCAGCCCACTACCACGTACCAAAATTCATGAAATGGCCTCCCTGCCAAAATTATTACCCATCCCTTTCTAAGGAATCTAAAGTTGTTCCTTATAACTGTTTTGGGGACAGTTCTACAGAACATTATGGCTTTTTTTTTAAGATGTATCATTTGCCCATGTGGAAAGAGATATGGTTTGGTCTTGCAGTCAGTGTCTTACCTGCTGTCAAGGCTGTTCCCCACTCTGGCATGACAAATGCAGAAGTGGGGGCCCACAAGAGCACTCCAAAGCCTACTCTCTAAAGGCTTTGGTACCAAAACTTCCCCCCAGAATCTTAATACCCGGATTTTGGAGAAACCCACTGCAACCAC
Source organism: Rafetus swinhoei (assembly GCA_019425775.1). Lineage (NCBI taxonomy): Eukaryota > Metazoa > Chordata > Testudines > Trionychidae > Rafetus > Rafetus swinhoei. Next base: position 68,428,586 of record CM033427.1, read on the forward strand.
TCAAGTAATTCCAAGAAAACCAGGGAAGAGATCACTTTGGAAACCTCCTCCCTATGGTAAAACTCTTCCTTGCCTCAATCTCCATTTGCTTAGAGTTGGGAAAAACAGAGGGGACCCACAGATAGACCTTCCAGGACATGCAAATCAACCAGTACCAGTAAATTAAATTAAAAAAAAAAAACCAAAATTTTATTATCAAACAAAACTACAGTTGCAAGCATAGTAAAGTGGCTACACAGAAAGAGGTACTAATTGATAAAGTTTCTAAGGGAACCCCCTGGGTTAAAACTTAGTTACAAAGAAAGACCAAACACTTAACCAGCTCAGACATAGTTCCAAATTCCCAAACCGGGAAAACAACAAAACCTGATGAACTAGCTAAACTTTTCCCTACTTACACATTGTAAGAAGTTTGTTCTTGGAGAGAGAAGTGTCTTCCATCTCCCTTAATACCTGCAAGAAACTGCTCTTTTCAGACAAAGGAGAGATTCCTGTGTCCCAGTTTGAAATTCCTACCTGCGTTGTTATTGGCTGACCAGATACCTGGCTAGGGACATAGTTAACCCCTTAGTCACCGGGTGCTGATCAGCACTTCTGGTTATGACATCTGCTATTCCCTTTCTCTTCCCAATCTCCACCATGCTGGGACCCACATCCGTTCCAGACTGTGGGGCTCCTGCCCCTTGGTACTACTCTGAGGCAGTGGCCACATTCTGGAGTTCTCCAATTTAGGAAAACCAAGTTACCTCTCAGCTCACCACTTGCCTCAGTGATCCACTGCAGTACTTCATCTAGCCCCTTTGCTCAGGATCAAACTGCAGTCTGAACTGGCCATTCATCATCAACAAGGAGGGTGGACCTGCTTCCTGTTCCTTTCCTGGCTGACCCCTTGCAGCTCTAGTAGCTCCTCTGGCCTCTTTAGCAGTCCTCAGTCTGGGAGATCTTCAAGCAGATGTTTTCCCGTCTTCCCCAATACTGCTTTGTCAAAGGCACCTTTTCCTGTATAGGCAACTTGGTCTCTCTCCTTCCAAAGTTTGAAGAAATACTATGCTCCCTCAGGCAAACCACCTTTTTCTACAGACCAGATTGGATCTGATTGTCTGCCTCAAGCTTCCCAATCATTGGCTGCTGCCACAGCTCTCTCCAAGGGCTGTTTAACCCCTCGTTCGCCAGTGCAGGGTAAATGCCCCATCTCACATATCCTCCCCAGCTTATCCCTGAGGGCAGGGGGTCTCTGGGCCTGGGCTACCCAAAGATGTCTCTCCAGAATCACTCATTTCTTCTAACTGCACCTGTAGATGTTCCTTCAGATACATGATGGTGTTACAGCTGTTCCCCACTCAGACACTCTGAGTGTAGAAGATGGGGGCCCGCAAAGCTCAAAAGGAAAAAAAAATTGCCTCTATAGACTCCGGTAACAAAAAACTTCTCCCCAGAATCACAATACATGGATTTTGGGGAATTGCTGTCACCATCAAGTGATTTTTATCCCTAAAAAAACAGGGGGTGAACACTTGAACTCTCCCACGGGGTACTCCAAGCTCTTTTGCCCCCAAAAGAGCTTGAAAAGAGAAAAACAAGCTGCAGTCTCTGGTAGCTGACCTCTGTCTGAGGCATGCAGATACACACAGACAGACCTTCCAGGACACAAGAATTAAATAATCACTTTTTAAAAAGTGATTTTTATTACAAAACAAAAGATAAACTAGATAAAGCATATTTGGTTGCTAGATGTTACAGAGCAGCTAAAGAAAACAAATTAAAACACAGAGAAACATCTCTGGTCATAATGCTAGATGAAAAATGGGGAGGGGAAGCATAGATTCACATAGAGCAGTTCAAACCAAACCACAAAATAAAGAAAAGGATACCCTGAACACGACACAATTCATTTTTCCCTTTACTTACTTCCAGTCTTCTCTTTATTTAGTCCACTTCCATGCCCTGAATTCTTTGGAGTTGTGGTAGTCCTGCCTGGGTTTAAATCATTTTGTCTCTCAACTCCTGGTTTTTCTCTCCCACAAAAAGAAAGCAGGTAAGGAATCTATATTCAATTCAGATTTCAACACACTATCTCGATTGGTTTGCCCGTTCCCCTGGCTAACACCTTTGCTTAGCTACATGAGTTTAACCCCTTAGTCACAGGGTGCTGGTCAGCTCTCCTCCTGTCTATTACAGATGTCTAAACTCTCTACCCATTTTATAAAGTCTGTCTCTGCCTTGTGGCATTCCTGTTCCACCTCCACTAGATGTGCACTGAGGCAGGAGTCCCTCAGATCCTCTTCCCTCAGGGTCTGGGTCCCTGCTCTATAGTAGGGATGTTGTCCCAACTTCTTGCTGGGCCCTTCTCTGTACCTGCCCTTTTCTGCCACCTCACGGAGATGGACAAGCATCAGGTCATCCACCATCACAGTGGAATCCATGCATCCCACTTTTGATCCTACGTGATCTTTGGGTACTTTTTCCCTAAGCCATCCTCCTTTGAGAGTGAAGTGCTTCCTGATATGGCTCCGCTCATAGCAACGAAAACAGGCTTCCCATCTCTTCATTGCCTTGGGCCTCTGATGATCCTTTCCGTTTTACTTTAGGGGACAGGCGTTTCCTGCTGACCAGTCCTGGGAATGAGCTCTTTTGCCTTCCAGAAGTGCCCTTTTGTGGTCAGTGTCTCACCTGGTATTACCTGTCCCTTCACAATCTCCACCATGCTGGGACCGGCATTTCTCTGAGACCATGGGGCCACATCCCCTGAGTACTGCCCATGTTCTAGAGTCCTCCCCTCCTGGACAACCTAGTTATTCCTAAATCCACCACTTGCCTCAAAGACCCATTGCAGTTATTCATCTAGCCCCTTCGCTCAGGGTCAAGCTGCAGTCTGACTGGCCACTTATCATCAGCAAGGATTTGGGGGGTGGACCTGCTGCCTATTCTTTCCCTGGCCCTTCTACACACCTAGTATCTCCTAGAACCTCTTTATGAGGCCCTAGGTCTAGGAGTTGGTCAGGCCACTGCTACTCTGACTCCGCTTGATCTTCCCCAGCAGTGTCCTGCCCCAAGGTACCTTTCCCTATAAAAGCAGCTTGGCCCCTCTCTCCCCAACGCTTGAAGAGACACTGAGCTCAGGTCAATCACCTTTTTATACAGTCCAGCTGAGCTCTGATTGGCTGCCTCAGGTCTCCTCCCCCTTATTGCCACAGCCCTCTCCAAGGTTTTTTAATGCCCTATTCAGCAGTGTGGAGCAACTGCCCCCTCATAGTGGAATATTTGGATCTTTTTAGAGACAGAACATCTGCTGGCTTTCACCTGTGAATGTTTAAATGTCAAAAAGTCACTCCAAATTCAACACTGATCACACTGAAACCCCCACAATAATTGCTACAGTTTTGCATCTTGATGGATCACCCTTGTGAGTGTATTTCTCCAGACTCTTGAATTGTGGTACCACCAAGTTGGAATACAACAGAAACATCACAAAAAGTATTTTTTTTTCATTTTAGGACTGTTACTGGAGTGTGCACCCTCTTGAACCATTTTTGTGTTTTTGACTCATATTTTACAGAATAGATTATGCCCTTAGTCTTCAGTCATTACATAGTCAACCTTTTAGGTATTTGGTACTTTTCATCTCATTAGAAATTAAAATGCAGTATTCAGAACTTTGCAAATATGCACCCTTAGAATATGTCTACACTGCAATAAAGGACCTGTGTCTTGTTTGGGCTTCCAGGGCTCAGGCTCCAGGACTATAAAATTGCAATGTAAACATTGAATCCGAGGCTCTGGGACCCTTCCTCCTTGCAGGGTCTCTGAGTTGAATGTCTGCCCTGCAGTTTTATAGCCTGGTATATCAAGCATCGGAAGCCTAGCTGCTGTGGACCGGCCATGGGTGTTTCATTGCAGTGTGCACATGAGTTCTGTTTTACATGATCTATAACTATGTGCATGATATCTGCATAAATGCTACAGGCTCAAGCCTCAAGTGTAAGCAGTACAGCGATGGTCAGATGAGCATAGTTTAGGAAAGCTCTATTGCTGCTCTAAACCTGTAATTGTCAACCTTTTAGAAATTTCAAATAGCTATCCAGACCCCTTTTGAAATCTGTTGTATGTATATACAGTTGAAATCTGTTCAGCCACTTTTCAGTCTGTCTTATTCATATTCTGTGGACCCCCAGGGATCTGCAAACCACAGGTTGAGAACCACTGGTCTAAACTAAACCATACTAGCCTTTGGTCAGCCCTGGAATGGAGAACCACAACTTGTGCTCGGCCTGTCCTCGAGCATGCCCCGAGGGTTGAGCCTGAATCCTTTATGCAGATATCATGCATGTAGTTATAGATCTTGTAAAACAGAACTCATTTGACATCAGCATTTTATTCTAGTATATGATGATGTTTATGCATATGTACACACCCAATTCCTTTTAAAAACCCTCATCTTCTTCCTGGAAATTGTTAAATGATAACGGATACATCATAAAAAAAAAATTCTTAACCTTCTCTTGTCTTTTGCCTGACTCAAAAAGGTTAATTGGAAATGAGGTTAAAGGAAAGCTTATTTGTTTCTCAAATGTTTGCGGTGCCCTGTGGGCGAGCAGAGGGGTAAACCAGAGAGTTTTAGCTGGAGGTTGAGCTTCCTGGGAACTTTAATTTAGAAACAACCCATTAAGCCACCTCTAGAGATTTTGTATCAAAAGGACATAGATGCTTGGTAACGTGGGTTAAAAAAAGTGCAGGACTTGATAGTTAAGATGCTAATTCCTTTCAGAAATACTCCAGCTTAATATTTGAGGGCTGCAGCACTTGAAGGAAAAATGTTAGCTCTTAATAAAACCTTTCTCTAATAACCCCTCAGTTTATCTCTTACAATGAAATATAACTAGATTTTTCCTTCTAAGAAAATCCCAGATGAAACTTTTAACATATGGTAATGTCTCTTTCCATTACTAAGACAGACAGTATATGAAAACTGTGTCATTGGGCATTACTTGAGAGAAGATCATTAGAATCAGTTCAATACATAGTAAAATGAAATGAAGGCTAGAGAAATGGCTCTCTCCCTAATAACATGTAAAACTTCATTCTTGAAAAAGCTATACTGTAATTTCTGGCACTGCCTGCTGCAGTGAGGCTTATTTTAGACTTTAATGCAAGTTTCTAATCATCAGCACGTGGTAGTATATGGCTTCTCATAATCTTTTTCTCTTGCTGACTTGTGCCCTAATCATCAATCATAGAGGCATTACTTAACTGTTACAAATCTGCAAATACAAACTCATCACCTATTGCCATTTTCAGATTTTAATAAACCATTGCAGTTGAAAGATGTGATTAAAACTGCTTTTTAATCACAACCTATTATCAGTAGATTATTTACTCCATAATTCATAATTATGCAAATATATATTGAATATTCATAGGGAAATATGACATGTAGTGTAGTAAAAATATGGACTTGATTAAATTTTTTCATTCTTTGTACAGCTTTCACCTGGAAACACTTGGAGCAATATTCAGGGCATCTTAATGTGGCCATGTATTGATGGAAATGTATTTTTTCCATTTTTTAAAATCTTATCCTCACATTGGTTGAAAGGCCTGGTTGATAGCGTAATACTTTTTTCAGTCAAGCATCTCCAATGAGATAAATATGAGTATCACTGCTGTCATGTCTCATTGTCCATTTGTCTATTTCTCTAGGAGGTGATTTCCTCTCCTTTTTAAGAAAGAAGAAGGATGAGCTAAAAACCAAACAGTTAGTGAAATTTTCATTAGATGCTGCTGCTGGCATGGCGTATCTCGAATCTAAAAACTGTATACACAGGTAAGGAAGATACTCATTTTCCATACTACAGTTTTGGTCACTTCAATGGCTAGATAACAGGTTAAATGTGTAGTGCTTAATATAAACTGGAATCTTTAAACTGTAAAACAGGCAATATTTTTTTAAAGATCTGATTCCATGGCTGGGCTTTCAATTCAAAGATTAGTAACTTTGGCTCCAAACTACTCTGTTGTTCAACCATTAAGACAGGAAAGACAAGTTAAACATGCAATGAATTGCTCACTGAGAGAGAATTTGAGTCAAGAACACAGTTGATATGGCACAGTTAAAGAAACTAACCAGCTAAGAGATACATGCATAGCCAGAAGACATATTTTAATATGCTTGCATTTCCCATTTTAGTGAAACCCCTTAATATGTAAAATCATGAAGATGGGCTAACAGCAGTTCTGTACATCAGCACCATGTTAATTGTTCACTCATGCCAACTTTCCAAACAGTCCCTACACTTTCTATTAACATATTTGCCATTTTTCCCAATGCAGTCCCAATGGAGCTTTCTATAATGACTGCATTTCAGTGCAATTTAAATAATTTATCCCCATTTGCCTTCCAAAATATCCCAATGTGCAGAACATGTTGGTAATTCCTTACTGGAGAAAAGTTTCTGTTAACAATGGTGATATGGCTCAAAATACAGTTAGAAAAGTTTTTGACTAAGTTTTGGGCTGTTTAACCAGTTTTAATTGTGTAATTTCATATCTAGTGCAACTCTGCTAAGGTCAGATAATTAGAGTACTGAATGATATTTCCCTTACTTACTTAAAGTATTAATTTGTCCCACTATCAGATATATAAAATGTATCTGGTTACAGGAATGTGTTATTAATTTAAAAAAACAGATATAGCTAGAAGAAAGATTATTATATAGTTCACAATTTTTTGTAGACATTATTATTTGTCCCCATGTTTTATGCTTCACTCCATATACATTTGAAGAATTAATGTGATTTATCAAACTCTGTGCCCAAACTTGTATTAACATTTACAATGATACACCAATGAATTGGCAAAACATTTGTGATAGCTTGTGCAACATAAGAACCATGGAAACAAACAAGTCTAAAGGTAAAATATTCAATTTAAGGAGCTATTAAAAACAATATGGGAAAACAACAGGAGTCAAAACCAACAATTCTCACATTAGATTCAGTGAAGTATGGTATTTTCTTTTAAGGAAATATAACCACCGTGTAAATCAAAGTAGAATCACAAATATGAAGTGCTTTTGTATGTCCTTATACGTTTGTATCATTTAATTTTGTTCCTGATCCTATACACTGTTAGATGAAAAGTGCCTGCTCAAATCTTCAGAATTTCCAGAAAATGAAAAAGGGGAAAAATAAGACTAAATGGTATTTTGGAACTTCGTAGCAACATGTAGTGTTCCGTAGTTGTGGTTATGGAAAAAACAGCATGCCAATTTTACATTACATAAAAACGTGACAGCTGCAAAATGCAAACAAATAATTGCAGAAAGAAATGGTTTAGTTTTGGAGGATAGTTCTGTCTTTTTTTTTTTTGAACTCTTCAGACACATTACGTGGGTCTTCCAGCCTAATTGGAATCATTGCTAACTGTACGTGTGCAGTTTCCTTTTTGTTGTCTGTTAAGGAGAGTATGATTTTTTTCAATTGCAATTGTATACTATCATATTTTTGGGGATACAATTTCATTTACAGTGAAATAAAACCAGTATGCTAATTCAGTTTTTTATATTCAGATTAATTTTGTTGGCAAGTGGTTATAGGGTTGACCTTCTAGGATAGGGGTGGGCAAAAGGGCCTCTGCGGGCCGGATCTGGCCTGCCTAGTGAGTTGATCCAGCCTGCAGAGGTCCTGCTGCTTAGAAGCGCCGTGTGCTTCTTGCAGGACAGGGGAAGGGCAGAGGAGACTTTGCAGACTCCCCTCGCCCTCAAGCTCTGATTGGTCTGGGGGAGCACGTGAAGTCTCCTCCTGTTCTGCAAGGGGCTCAGCACTTAGTCAACTGCCAGAACTGTTGTTGGCCCCGCCCCTTCCGCCCTCGCCCTTTCTAGGATGGCCTGGGGCCACTTAACATTTCTGAAGTGGCCCTTCGTAAAAAATTATTGCCCACCCCTGTTTTAGGGGGTTTAATTAGATGGTTTGCAGTAGTATTTGTTTTATTTTTGTAATTGTTAATGATCTTTTTCTCAAACTTGTATTTTAGGAAGCTTTTTGGAAAAAAAAAGATATATGCATAAAGAGTGGCTCAAGATATGCATTGTATAGAGAGATGTGGTGGTGTGCGTTGGCATAAAGTTTTGATTGTCACAAGTATGGGGATTCCTGTATTAATCAAGAGGGGCAAAGCTGACTTATGCATATCTTCTCAAATAAGGGCGATAAAAAAATTAATACATTGCATCATCTCACATTTTGTTAATACCAGAGATTTGTCAAATCTTGTTTGCTTTGTACTATTTTTAGTTTTGATTTGCTTTTGCCACCTTAGTTACTATGGAAACAGTGATTTATTAGTGTGGAGCTTTGCAACATTTATGTTTAAATAAAATCATTTTAGACAATAGTTAGAAATGGTTTGTGAAATACAGAAATCTGTTCTGGATCAAATGCAGCATGTGGTACCTGTGCCGGAAGGAGGGAAGGTAGATGTGTGAATTTCTGACGACTTAATTGTTCATTCTTTAACTTCAGAATTCCCACCTTATTTGGTTGACAAAAAAGAATGTTTTATTTGAAGGACATAGTGTCTGTATTTTTTTCTCTTAAACACATGTTGAAGAGAATAACTATAGTTTTATAATGTAATCAAACAGTTAAATTAGCTGTTCAATATGACTGGTATGAAATATGGAGGATAATAAACTTGATATCAAAAAGCTATATTTCAGCTTTCGTAATACTTTATTATGCTACATTCTGAGATCTTAGCAAAATATCTGACTACATTGTAGCAAATAATGTAAATTTCTTCTTCGGGTAGTGTCCCTGTGGGTGCTCCACTGTAGGTGTCGGGCTCGTCCGGCGCCACAGGTCGGAGATTCATTAGCCGTGGTTTAGCCGGACCGCGCATGCGTGGCGGTGTTGTGTGCCCTTCGCGCCGTTTCTGAGGCTGCGCATGGTCCGGAACTAATGACTAAATTTGTGTCATTTAGTCACAACATGAATCAAAGGGGGGGGTGTGTGAAAAACCTGGCTCTGGAGATATTCAACTTCATTGAGCCACTGTATCTCTCTGTACTTAGTTGAATTGTGGTAGCAGTGGTATATCATAATTTGAATGCATGTGGGTGCATACATACTGACCTATACCATGCAGCCTGCCAGCTTTATTAGCTGATATATATGTGTGACAGAGCTATGGCTCTATCTACTCCTCTCCTAGTTGCTCCTCTGATTCTAGTTTTTGTGTTTCTCTAAACACGAAGGATGCATGTGTGCTTTTCTGTGGGCTGTGCAAAGAAGTCCCTTTCCCTTCCTACTTTCCTCCATTGCCAGATAAGACAAGAATGTTGTCTAGTGCTAAATAAGTTAACTGCTGAGAAATGTCTTATTGTAGTGACAAAACTAATTTAATTATATGATCATGCACTGGCCTTAAAAACACAAGAATTTGGGACTGAAAATTGATGTAGGTTAAAAAAGGAGGTGTGGGGAAAGAGAGAGGACTAACTATAGATACCAATGGACATGATAGCAGAATATCTTTTATTTTGTTTAAAATACATTGCAGAAAGTCTTTATAATTACCGATTTTGTAAACAACCAAAAATAAAAGATAATTAGAAACTATTTTTTCCCCCCATAGATTGCTGCAAAAAGGGTAAATACTCTCCTACAGTGCTTTATCTGTGGTGGTACTTTTCTCTGTGTACTATGCTGAAGATCTCCTCAGAGCCCTAGCATATTTTTTTCAGTTACTGAACTTACTTGCCATTCTTCTAAGAATATGTGCATTTGAGTTACTTTATCATGAAATTGAAGTTTGCTCAGCATGTGAGTCTACTGCAATTAGCCATACTACTGTTGGAGTAACTATATTGTCCATGCCAGGAATTTGTCCTTATATTTAAAAATTATATATCTTGTTGTTTGAAATTCACTGATTGCGTCATACTTTTGCCTGCTCATTTAACAGTTTGGCTAGTACAGCAGCTACCGTGGCTATCGTTTTACATTTTCCTCGTGTGAGTTTTGTAGTGAATGTATGTGTGTAGATTAAGTATGATAGATTTAGAATGTTTAACACATGTGAATGATAATTTAATCCATTTTCTGAGTTCATCTAAATTCCAAAGATTAGCAGTTCTCTGATCTTGAACCAGAACAGAAGACAGAGCAGAAGTCAGTGGGTTCAATTAAAAAACATTTTTGCATGAGGAGGTGTTAAAAAAAAAAAAAGCAGTTGCACAAATACAGCACTATCCAGTTACTGCATCTCCATTTAGTTAAATTGAGCATGAAAAATTGTTTCTTGTTTTCATTCTTATTACATGATATTGTTTAGATGTTACCATTCTATCTGTTAATTAAAAATACAAGATTAGCATAGGAATGTAGATCATCTCAGTTGGTTGGATAAGCATTTATGACTGATTTTTCTCTTCTAACATTAGATTGCATTTATTGAGAAGGTTTAGCTGTTATTTTATTTTGAACTTCCAAAAAAAATCTAAGTACCTGGTTCACAGACTATGCCTACAGTGTGTATGTTGTTTGTATACTTTCCCTTCCTCCTCTTCTCATTATTCCTAATGAAGAGTAATAGATATCATGATTAGGAGAACTTAATATGAAATTAAATTGATGGAAGACTGATTTGAACTGATATTATCTCCTGGATTACTTTCATATTTTTTCATTGATAACATAGTATTATCACTTGTCATTGGGGCACACTCATCTTGAAAATCATATTTTCATCTAAAAACGTGCAATCAATAATTAGAACACCCTTATGACTATGATTACAAAAATAGGTTTTTTTTCTCTTTTTTCTGTTTGTTTTATTTTGTTCTTTTGGTAGCACTTTGTGTTGAATCACAGTTTGTGTTTTTCCTGATAAGTAGGTTGGCTTCACCATTGCTGGAAGATCTTTACAAATAGTAATAAAGAAACAGAAACTATTTTTTAAGGAGCTAAATTAATTCAGGAAGTGCTATGCATAGTGTGGTTTATTGGAAGCTGGCATTTTAAAAATCAGTCCTTTTAAAAAAGAATAATGCTCATTTCTCTTTAAAATGATTAACTTTTAACTGTGAACTATATATCTGCAATATATACAGGCTTGACAGAATTAGATTTGTATTTTTATCATTTAAATGGATGTTAATGTTTGTTTTTAAGGTTTCCCCCCCCCCCCCATGTTTATTAATTCAAATTTTCATTTGTGGGAAATTATGGGAAGAATCAGGCAATGGGGCAGAGTCAGTTACTTAGTGAGATTCAGTGAGATGCTTGAGATTCGAAAAGTTAAAGCTTTATAAAGTTACAACTGTTATCAACTTTATATGTCAAAATGTACAAAGTAAATATACCGAAAACCATGTGCTAAAGTAAAGGTGCGGGGGTGAGGGGAAGGGTGCTGCAGCACCCTATGGCTAGAAGTAGTTTTCATTATATATAGGGTTTACAGAAGGCCTGGGCAAAATATGGCCAAGCCACCGGATCCGGCCCGCAGAGACAGACCTAGAGTGCATGCCTTTAAGGGTTAGGTTAAAATGCTCCTTTTCCAGCTATTCCAAGTTTTACTCAGATTACTCTTGCTTCAGAAAAGGGGGATCTCCTTAACTTCACCCAAGTCCAAGAACAGTATATTTTAATTTTATTTTCCAGCTGATACAACACCGAAGTTTAATAGTGCCTGAGTTATGTCATTGAGTAAAATCCCGTTACTACAAAAGTTAGTTGCAAAATAGTTTATTTTGAAGTGGCTAGAATTGCTCCAAGAATCTGTAAGAATATGCTTTAAGGTTACATAACTGAAAGAAATAGCCTCACATACATTCATTTTGCAAAATAATAGAGTAATGTAGATTACCCCTTTCCTCTGTAATGTACATGACATAGGCAGCCATGAAGAAAGAGTATATTAGTAGCCTTGTCTAACAAACACAAATTTAACAAGAATAAGGGAAAGCTAGTTGAAATGACAAGCAGGCTAACTACCAATATATACTTGCAAACCAATCAGAGGCACTAGTTTTAGTAGCTCTTGAAAGGAATAACATGCTTAACAGCTAGCTGCCAGACCATCGATGTCGCCAGATCAAATAGTCCCGGTTCAGAGAGGTTCAACTTGTAGTATGCTTAAATGCACTGTACCATATTGGTAGAGAGAAGATGATACATAACTGTAGAATTTAATACTTAATGTAGTTTTGAGTGTGGTATACATTTTTTAAGTTTGTAAAATTTTATTCACTTACGTTTCTGTCAATTGGATAGACCCAGTAAATTTTGTTTTACAATCAATAATTCATGAAGTAACCTGTGTCATAATTCTACTAAAAGGAACCTTGGAACAATTTTATTATCTTTGGATTGTAATTAATCAAATGTTCTAATTGAATAAATACTCTGAAATGTCTTCTTATTAATATGTCATATGTAGACTATTTGATTGGAAATATCTAGTTGTTTACCTTTATCCAAATAAAGACTGGTTTAAAATTGAATGGTGAGGTTTGATCATCTGTGGTCATCAAGATATTTTTTGTTCCTCATCACAGCTCAGTAGATGTTAGCCCCAGTGTATGATTAATTTAAAAAAAATAACATACTCCATTGTTATGTGTTCAAAAAAATCTCATAAAGGAAATTTAACCAGACAGTTGCTTGTTTCCACCTCTTCTTTATTAGCATATCTGAAAATTCTCTTCAGTTGATTTTATTAGTTTTCTTCCATCTAGTCTTCATGTTTAGCTTTTGTTTTATATGTTGCTCTCTATTTTTTAGGATTCTTGACAATAAGTATTACAAAAACTCTGAAGAAAATCTCAGGAGGCTTTATTTCTGTTTTAAAATAAAAGAAAGCCTTGTAGCTTCTGTCACTGGAATGAATATCAATCTTATAATCTTAGTTGTGTTTTTCTGGAGATGTATTGATGCATTAAGTTACATGTCTTTAGAAAAGTGTGTTTGTACTTTAGTATGTGGTCATTTAACCATTTTACAATTGGTTTAGAATTGTTTAGGTGAAATGAGTTTGCATAATACTATTTTTGTAGCCTCCTGATTCATGAATAGAGAACATGTTTAATTATTTACTACTGACGCAAATAATTCTGTCGTGTTGATGGTTAATAATGCGGTTTGATCGTGCATGAGCAAACAAGATTTTTTTCCATTAGAAAGTTGATGTCAACAGAACTGAAATAGTGCAGAAAAGGAATCAGTTGTCATACATTCAGATCTTGTTTTCCTCTTAGATGAATTGTCTGCTCAAAAATAAAAGTATCATATAAAAGTATATTTAGAGTATCAACAGCTCTGTTATAAAAATAGTAAAACTTTATCCTGATAAACTTAGGCTGTATCAGAGGCAGCTGGGGTGGGGTAAGCAGGAGTAAGTGTTGGGGGGGAGCCAGCTTAAAAGCTGATTAACCCCAAGCACCATCTCCATGGTGTGGGGTTGGGGAGGCGGAACTGCAGTGGGGGACCCAGTGCAAGCCAGGACTCAATAGTCCTGGCTCATGTTGGGTCCTGGACCACTGAGGCTCTGCTTTTTAAATGTAGTAAGAGCCTGACGGCTCATATTACATTTAAAAAGCAGAGCCGCAGCAGTCCAGGATATGGCACCAGCTGGGACTGCTGAGTCTCGGCTCCTGACAGGTCCTGGACCTGCTCCCACTGTGCCTCTGCCGTTTAAATGTAGTAGAATTCACCTGGCTCCTACTACATTTAACTGCAGAGCCACAGATTATCGACTAATAATGTACTCAATACAAATTGTATTGAGTACACGATTACTCAATTAACATCCTTACTTTGTATTAGACTTTTCTTCAAGTGGTCAGCATTTTTGTTATAAAACAAAATCCATCAAATATTGTCATGTTCTTAACATTTCTTCTTCAAGTACAATGTATTGAATCTGTTTTCCACAGTGCAGTATAATTAAATGATGTAATCTTTCAATAGTGCAGTGGAGAATAAGCCTGATGGAGCCCTTTTTTCCTCACCAGTGCATTGGGTGGGCAGAATCTTTCTGTTACCATTCTCAAGTGAAAAGAAGTAGAGCATTTATTAGTGCCACCAGTCACGCTCAACAGTCCAGGAAGAATTGAGTTGATGATAAGAGGAAAAATGGGTGGGTGGCTCCTTTGTAAAAAAGGTGTAACAGTTGCTGTTATTGTTATGCTACCATAGTGCAGCTGGAAGTGTTCAGTGCACTTGTGTTTTCCAAAGGCAGAATACTGATGCATTGCCTTTCTGAATATAGCCCTAATGTGGCAGTGCCTAGAAAAGCCACAATCTGGCATTCAGAGTGTATTTCAAGAATTACTAAATTATCTGAGCGTGGAACTACAGTAGACTTCCAATAATCCGGAACCTATGGGATTTAGGTGGTGCCGGATTATCAGATATGCCGGACTATCAGGAGGTACTATAAGCAGGTTATATATATACTGTATACATTATATACTGTATATAAAGTGTTCTTAACCCTTTTTATTGTACATACTGTATACAGTATACTGTAATGTTTTAGTTTTTTTAAGCCTTTTTTACCCTTTTTGCTCAGTTCAGCTGCTGCCGCTGTTACCTTGTGACTCATTTTTTGCCGAAGCTCACTCACTAGGCTCTTGCCATTTTGATGCCGGACTATCAGGAGTGCCGGACTATTGGAGTTTTACTGTAATTCACTGTGCTCCAATGTATTAATTGTTAGTTTTCAGCCTGTTACTTATGTTTTTTTTTCAGGGTGATATCGCCAAGCACAAAATGGTGCTGTTTTCAGAGTGGTGTCATGCTTTCAGGTTCACTGACAGGTGAATGCTATCTTGTTTCCTTACATTTGTCATGTAACTGTGGTTATTTGTTACATTGACACTGGAGAATGGCAGACTGTTCATCAAGTTTTAAAAAAAAAATTGCAGTATGTATCTATCTAGAAGAGAGTAGTATTTAACATGATGCTAAAAATAGCATTGGTAATAGTTTTGTTTTACTGCCTAGAGAACTACTCAGTAAACCAAATATTTCATTTAGTGTCACTGCCCCCATACATACACCTTTCTACTTTCCTCTTTGCTGTCTTTTATTTATTTATTTAAATAATATGCAGTAAATTTGTTCTTCTGTTTATACCGTTGCAGTGTATTTAGTTACTCATCAGTTAAGATACTGAGTTGGGTAGTTTTTGATACTTAATGAATGTTTAATTCCGTGGTATAAAATTTTCCCCTCCCTTCCCTACATTCTTTCTTGAATAGAGAGACTTCACTACTTATATAAATTACATGAACAGACAAAACTGCTATTATTATATCTGCCATTTGAGACATTTAGAAACCCTTTGGCAGCACAAAGCCATAAAGCAGATCTGTGGCTGAATAAAACATGTTTGGTATATAAATATCTTATGAACATTTTACCCTGCATCATACATTATGTAGTGACATGAATCTTTGAAATGCATCATGATCTCTGAAATGCATGCACTGCTTATAAAACTAAGGGAAAATGCTATTTTTACTAAATGTTTCCTGATTTTAGTACTGAGCTACATTGTTATAATTAAATTTTGGGTGAATTTTGTTTAAATGAACATCAGAGATTCATAATCACAGACTGAAGCCACTGCTTATGAATTGTGTAAGTTTTCCCATATAACTAAATTTGTGAATTTGTCTTGACTACTGCAATTTTTTAACAGTAAGTTACATTATATAGTGCTTTTTATCTTGACGGAACCTATAGCACTTTACAACCCATGAAATTTATATAGAATACAGAAATCACTTCAGTTCTACTGAAATGTAGGTATTTCTGTAAGGTAGCATTTAGTTATTATTCATCAACAACAGAGTGCTACAATTTTAGGTTGGGTCATAAAGAACAACTGCTCCATTTGAAATGGAGGAACTTTAATCTTTCTCAGCATAGTAAGTAGTCACTTCTTGTTATATAGTCTAACATCCAGTGAGGGCAAAATTTGTTTAACCAAACTCAGTTTTGTTTACAATTCCAAATGATCTTTGAAGGTCCAGTAAACCTTCAAAAATGAAAGGAAAATTTGCAAAGCAGTCCATGCTTACTCAATTAGTTTTTATTTCATTGTCTATCTGTCCCGCCTGTTTGTCCTTTGCTTACCAATGTAGCATCTGAGCATCTTCCATTATTATGTAAATCTAAAACTGTAGTCTAAACAAAGATTCTTAAACATAGTGGTTGTTATTCATTAGTTCACCTTTCATTGCTGTTATGGAGCCATTACCCCCAGCAAGACTATGCTGTAGTGCTTGAGGTACCGTATTTCAAAAGATATGTAAACCTGGTGTCTGGGGCCGTTTGTGATTATTAAAATACATGTAGCACTTCTTGTGTTAAGAGAGTGTTAACACCCAGTCCTTACAAATTTCTGGTATTTTCTACCTAATGGAATTTTTTGAAGTTCAATTCTAACTGAATGTAGTGGTCTTCACTTTGTGTCCTAAATGCTTGGTTAGTCTTGCTGTGAATTCTTCAGTAGTATAAAAACTTTTAATTTTTTGGCATATACTGTACCGTCTTCTAGCTGGGGGAGAGGGGTAGGAGGAAATTTTCTCTGTAGAGTAGAATATCCTACTGCAGGATTTCTTAGTCTAAAATCTCTAGTACTAACCAGTGTTTGAGAGAGTATATTGGATCAGATGAACCATTGATCTAATCCACTGTGGCACTTCCTATGCTCCTGTCCCTTTGGACAAAAGATGCTTTATAAATGTAAGAGCATTTTCATTTCTGCTATTCTTTTTATTATGGCTTGGTAAACGTTTTTATATTTTTACAGTATTCAAAACATTTTGTCTGTATTTTTATAAAACAACTCTCAGTTCATCAGAAAAAATTGATTTGTCACTAGTTAAGCTTTAGCTGTTGTGATGTTTCCTAGCGGTACCCAGGATTGAGTCTCATCTCAGTGCAACCTGTCCTTAGCATGAGGAAGCTTTGTCTGTACCTGCTGTAGGTCAGTTCCCCAACACAAGCACTGCCTTCCAGGCTTCCACTCACCTCTCTCTCTCTACAGGTGAATTCCATCTCCCAACTCCTCCAAGCATCTCCCTAAAGTGTCCAGCCCCTAATTCACTGGACACTCATAGAGTTCTTAGGTCTTCTATTTGCAAAGGAACAGAACAACACAGTTTTACCATAGAGCACATCTCAGCCTAAGACACAGTATTTAGCTTTGTTTACAGAGAAAGCAAGTAGAAGATCATTCTCGAGGGATGTCCTCATGAGTGCTCCACTCTAGGCACTGACTTGTATCTCTGCACCTTCACATGGACATTTTTGTAGCAGCGTCCCTCTGTGTTACACGTTCAAGGCTTATCTCACAACCCACCCCCTCATTTACTGTATTTTTATACAGCTGCATGTGGGACCTGGCGTCCTCAGTTCTTCTTCCAGGAGTGTCCATGTGGGTGCTCCAATTTAGGTGTCTGGGGAGCCACTGCGCATCTAGTCAGAGATTTCTGGTAGCAGTGTCCTCTGGTAGGCTGCGCATGCAAAGCAGACTGCACGCATGGTGCTGCTACTACGCATGCGCAGCCAGCCGTCCCTTTGGTTCCTTCTCTGTTGCCTGTGGTGTCACTAGGAAGTGCAGTTGCTCGCCAGCTTTTTTTGTCCAAATTCCTAGTATTTCTTGTTGTTATCGTTAGTATATTTTAGTAAAAGTGTTCATAGCTAGTAGTTTTTTCTAGTTACTGTTAGTTATTTAAAAAAAAAAAAAAAAGTTTTTCTTGCTGTTGTTAAGGCCATTTGCCTTAGCAAGACTTTCTTCCTGGGAAGCTAGGTTCCCCAGGATTCAAAAACTGCCTGTCCTGCAGGCTCTCAATTCCTGTTTCCGTTAGGCATTCGCAGTGTGTCCAGTGCCAGCACTGCAAACAGCTAACGGCCCGCATGCACAAGACAAGGGAGCTCCAGCTCAAACTCCTCTCCCTGAAAGCATGGTGGGGCCGGCCTCGGATCCAGAGCACTCAACTCCACCTTGGCAGCCCTCTCTGTTGGCCATATCCAAGAAGGTGGCTCCTGCGGGCTCCGGCACCACGGATTCTTTCTCAGAACAACCCAGGAAAGAGACCCCATTCTTCAACTAAGGGTGACTCCCCTTCAAAAAAATGGGGACAAGCATCCCAGATATCTCCTGCACCGACCTTGACCAGGGCACCAGACAGGGTGCTACTGGGACTGTTGGGCACTGATGGCTCCCGAGGGACCTCACTAAGATGGGCACCAAGGTTGCAGACAAGCCTAAGTTGAAATTGGCGCCTCTGGCACCATCTAAACCCCTCTCCGTGCCAATTAAGGCAAAAACCTTAATCAGCATCTGCTGAGGCACTGTCAGCACGGAAGAAATCCAAGCCTCATTTGGCACCACTGACACCTGTGCCACCTCCAGCATAAATACACGGTATTGATACAGCACCATCAGCACCACAGATTGTGGCCATACCACCCTCGACACTGCCGCCGGCAGCAGTGATCCTGGCACTGCAATCTTTTACTATTATGGAGGAGCTCAGGGTAACTTTGGTGCCCATGACCCTGCTGTTAAGCACTGACTGCACAGCTATAATGGGCAGGTTCATGCTTTCCACTCCTGCAGGATTGACACCGCTGCTTTCAAGTGATGAGGATGACAAGCCGTTGGTCGGTACCCATACCCCAAGGCACTCCTCTCCAAAGCAGCCACAGCAACAGCCACTGCCACAATGGCAACCACTGCAATGGCTGCCTCCTCCTATGCTACTACCAGCCAGTTGACCCTATTGGAACCCCTGGGCACCATACCGAGCCCAGCAACCACAAGAGTTACATTACAGCCTCAACCCACTCCAGCAGCATCATCAAGGGACACTTTCCTACCCTCCCTGGACAGATCAGCCTACCAGGAGGAAGATGAGCCAGCCTCAAGCGACAAAGATTCTTCTGTCTCTTCTCACCCTCCAACACACATCTCATCGTCCTCCTCTATGGTATTTTGATGAACCCTCCTCCCATAGCGGGAGATGATTTTCAATCATTCCAGGAACTGTACAAGAGGGTGGCCAAAGTCCTGAAGGTCTCCCTAGTGAATCTCCCTGAAACACAACATAAACTAACCAGCATCTTAAATGCCTCCCAGTCTGCTAACCTGGCCCTACCAATGGACCCAGCCCTTACGGACCCTACCAGGGTTATCTGGCAGACGCTAGCCACAGTCCCATGGTCTGCAAAAGATCTGACTGCAAATATTGTGTCACACCACAAAGTGCTGACTTCCTGTTTTTCCACCTGTCCCTAATTCTTTAGTTGTGGACACAGTTAACCAAAGGAGGAAACAGAGTGCAGCCAGAACCACACCTTAGGACAAGGAGTGGAAGCATCTAGACTTCATGGGCAGGAAGGCATACTCCTCTGCATCATATTTTCAAGCAATTATCACACTTTATTGACAGCCTTCCCGATAACAAGAAGGAACAGTTCAGGGCTAATATAAACATGGACATCCTGAGTTCTCTCTCAGCTTTACAAGTGGCCCTAGATGCATCTGATACCACATCCTGGTCCATTGCAACATCTGTCGTGATGACGAGGTCGTCATGGCTTCACCTCTCTCTGGTTTTCCCCATGAGGTACAGACCTTGGTTTAAAGCCTCCCTTTTCCAGGGCTCCAAGCTGTTCCCGGACACCACTGATGCATTGCTCCACTCCCTCAAAGACGCATGGGCCATATTAAAGACACTCGGTATCCACTTCCCTGCACCAAAATGCAAACAGGGAGGTATAAGCCTTCACTCTTTACTCAGGTGTAGAGACATTTTGACAACAGGAGGGGGCAACATCAAACCAAAAGGAGGCAGACCCCTGACTCAACCCTCTACCTCCCAGCTCTCAACTTTGAGGCTAATGTTTTGAATGTCAGGTCAAGAGTGCAATAACACTTCTTTGCTTAAGGCAACCCCATCAGCTATTTCGCCAGTGTCTAGTCCCATTTTATCATCAGTGGTGTTCCATCACGATCGACAGATGGGTTCTCGACATTATAAAGGGTGGATCCTGTATCCCCTTTTCTTCTACCTCCTTCCTCCACCCACCTTACCCGTCCCTCTTTAGGGGCCCATTTCACCAGAGCATGCTACTCCAAGAGCTCAATCATTTGCTTCACCTAGAGGCTATAGAACCCGTACCTCGCCACTACAAGGGCAAAGGGTTCTACTCTCATTACTTCTTCACAACAAAGAAGTCAGGGGGATGAAGACAGATTCTCAATATTAGGAAATTCAATCGTCATATATGACCTTAGTGATTCAAGTTGGGTCACCCTATCCTCCATAATGCCTGCTTTAAACAGAGGCGACTGGTTATTGACTCTCGACCTCCAGGACACATGCTTTCATGTATCCATTCACCCAGCACATTGGAAATACCCAAGATTCACAGTGGGCGATGCCCACTTCCAATACACAGTGTTGCCATTCAGTCTCTCCACAACTCTGAGGGTCTTCTCAAAAGTGCTCACAGACAAGGGGTATCCATATTCCCTTACCTTCTCAGCTGCCTGATGAGATCAAGCACAAGTCAGGAAGCCCACAACACAGTCTCCCTAACCAGGACTCTGTTCCAGACCTTTGGGTTACAGATAAATCTGTCTAAGTGCAAAATACAGCCAGCCCAGAGAATGGAGTTTACTGGGGGACATCTCGATTGTGTGGAAGCTATAGCTTCCCTCCCACAACAGAGATTCCAGTCTATAGAGGACTTTATTGCACTGGCCCAAGTCATCCCACAAGTTCCAGCAAGGACTGTCTTTAATTACTAGGGCATATGGCAGCGACCGCATCAGTGGTGCTGCATGCCAGACTGTACATGGGAACCATGCAACAGTGGTTAAGGACCACATATAGATCACACTACAACAGTATCAACAAACTAGTATCAATCCCGAACAGAATCAAGTGTTCATTGGATTGATAGGCAGACCCAAGAAACATGTGCATTGGAGTATCTTTTCACAAACATCCCCCGGCCATGATCATCACGACGGATGCCACTCTTCTTAGCTGGGGGGCACACTCAGGCCTTCTCAGAACTCAAGGACATTGGTTTCCACAGGAGTGTTTCCTGCACATAAACATACTAGAACTCAGAGCAGTATTATATGCATGCCAACATTTCCTTCTTCTCATACGCAACAACACGGTGCAGATTTTTATGGACAATCAAGCAACAATGTACTACATCAACAGGAAAGGTGGATCCAGGTCCCACAGTCTGTGCAGGGAAGCTGTCTGCTTATAGACATGGTGCATCACACATGACAGGCATATGAAAGTCTCTTCTGGGGAAGGGCAACCTCAAGTGGACAACCTCAGCAGGAATTTCAACTCCAATCACAAATGATTGGACCCCAAGATTCTTCAACAGATATTCAGTCGCTGGGGCTTCCAATGGTGCACTTATTTGCAACAAATGACAACAAGAAGTGTCTACAATATTGTTCCTGCATGGCCACTGGCTTGCACTCCCTGGGGGACATGTTCACAATACCTTGGAATGTGTCTCTCCTATGTTCATTGCCCCCAATTCCGCTCCTCCATTGAATAGTCAATAGGCAACCTCAGTGATTCTTATCACCACAGCCTGGCCCAGACAGACTTGGTACACTTTCCTGGTACAGATGTCCAAGTGAAGGCCACTTGGCTGCTCCCTCATCTCCTGCTGCTTCCTCATCTTCTGACTCAGGAGGGCAGTCAGGTTCATCAACCATACCCCCGATTTCATCACCTCCAGGCATGGTTTCTCAGTGGTTCAACTCAATAAAAACAACATTCACTGATCAAGTCAAACATTTTTTCTTAGTTAGTTAGTTAGTGTTTATAAAAGACTCAAACAAAAAAACTTGCCACTTAAATGGACATTTAACAGCTCCCAGGTGCCAGGATGACCAGCTCTCCAGGCTTCAGGAGATGTGGATCCTGTAGGAAGGCTATGCCCATCGTTGACAGACAAAGCCAGTGTGTTTGCCGTCTGGGTAAGGGGCATATACCCCAGAATAGTGTTCACTGTGCCAAAATGAAGTCTAGGGCATGCAAAGACAGGGACCTGAAACTGAAAAGCCTCCTAATGGAAAGATTTCTCCAACCAGCCTCCGACCCAAGACCAAAGGGGTTGCTCAGCAAAGAGATCCCCAACAAGGTGCCTGAAAGTGAAAAAGCAGCAGGCAACTTTGCCACAAAGAGCGCAAAATAGAAAAAAATTACCTTCAACGAGATCTCTGCTGCCACCACAGGCTGCTCCAAGAGTGAGCACTGTCAATGCTCCAGGCACCTCAAGCACAGTGTGTCTCTGGCACACAGAACCAGTGCCAAAGCTAATGCAACTGCTCTCCCTGTCACTCTTCTGGCACCATAGGCATCTCAGACAGACTCAGAACTAACAGGCAATCTGCTTCCATTTCAGCAGTTCAGTGCCAAGGCAGGGATTATACTCAGTTACACAAATCCTTAGTATCCCCACCTCTACTGTGTACAAATGTGGTTGCTTCATCTTGAAAAAGATATATTGGCATTGGAAAAGGTTCAGAAAAGGGCTATAGAAATGATTAGGGGTTTGGAATGGGTCCCATATGAATAGAGATTAAAAAGACTTTGACTTTTCAGCTTAGAAAAGAGGAGACTAAGGGGGGATATGACAGAGGTCTATAAAATCACGACTGGTGTGGAAAAAGTGAATAAGGAAAAGTTATTTACATATTCCCACAATTTAAGAATCAGGGGTCACCAAATGAAATTAATAGGCAGCAGGTTTAAAACAAACAAAGGGAAATTTTTCTTCACTTGAAAACCTCTGGAACTCCTTGCCAGAGGATATGGTGAAGGCTAGGACTTTAACAGGGTTCAAAAAAGAGCTAGATAGATTCATGGAGGTAATAATGACTATTAGGCAGGATGGGTAGGAATGGGGTCCCTAGCCTCTGTTTCTCTAGAGGGTGGGTGACAAGGGAGGGATCATGCAAGGATTACCTATTGTATTCCGTCCCTCTGGGGCATCTGGTATCCGGCCACTGTCGGCAGACAGAATACTGGACTGGATGGACCATTGTTCTGACCCAGTATGGCTGTTGTTGTTATGTTATGTTCTTATACTCCATGAAGAAGTCAGGGAGATGATAAAATCTCTTTTTAACTATTCCTTCCACGCACACCAAAGTGGGGTGGGTTTTTTATCCCTGAGGAAGCAAAATTAAAAATGTGGAAGAGTTGGAATTAATTCAAGTTGAAAAAGCTATCTGGAATGTGCATCCCAAGCAAGGAGAAAATATCATAGGGAAGGGTTGCAGATGAAACTGGATTGGCAAACATTTCAAATTGGTTATAACAGGACAGTAGAAAGCCTACAAAAATGGAAGAAGGGATTGATCAAGAATGCAGACTGACTCTTTGAGGTCAGAAAGTGTAGGGAAAAATTGAGAATTGCCAAAAGCCTAGCTGAGCTGGACCGTGCAAAGAAGATTAAAATCATTTTTGAAACATTCTTTACCAACAGAAATTTAAAAAAAAACAAGGAAAGAAGAGTGCAACCACTATGTACTGTAGGTAATGTGGTAATTGAAGATAACCTTGGGATGACCCAGTGCTTAAATGAATACTTTGCTTCAGTTTTTAATAAGTGTAGTGAAGAACTTGGGGGCAGCAACAGAATTGCTAATGGAAATAACCAAATCTGAGGCGAAAACCAAACTCAAACAACTTAACTAGGCCGAATTAGGACGAGGGCACTTTCCATCCAAAAGTACTGAAGGAACTGGCACATAAAATTGCAACCCAATAGCATTTTTTAATGAATCCATAAATTCAGGGATCTGTGACTGGAGAATTGCAAATAAAAGTTATCTGGGAAACTTTAGTTTGACTGGAGTTGTATGCAACGATTTAAAACAAATTTTGGGGATGCATTTCTCAGGAAATTTGTGTGTCCGTATTAAGAAACATATCCTATTTTATGTAAGTAGTTAACTCTTAGATAACTTTCTGATCTGCAGAAACACAAGGAAAGCTTAGTAGATATAAAAAAAATTAAAAGTTGAACTAAGTATTTATTTAATCTTACTTGCTAAATTATGTTGAACTGTTGCCTTATATAAAGAGAAGAGTTTTGCTTTATGTAAACTCAGCAAATGGACATTTACACATTCTGCATACATGCTGATGTCCTTGTTTGTAGGCTGCTACCATTTGTCAAGATAATTGTTATTGATGCAGTATGATTACTTATACACGGGGAAAAAACTGCATTGCATTTTGCCTTTGGGATGATACTTTCTGTGACCGAAGACAAACACAGTTTGGATGAAGACAGATAGCATACCTGAGCATAATTTTTTCTCCTTTTCTCTTCCTTGTTAAAATATATCCCTCTGTTAGAAAAGCAGACTAAATTAAAATGAATAATAAGAAATACATCTATATATGATCATGTTGTTGAAAAGGTCAGAGAACAGAAGATAGATCGAATCCCTTGGTTTGTGATAAAAGATTTACTTGCTTTGCCATCATCATAAATGTCAGGGCTCATAGAGAAGAATCTAATGTGAGGCAATTTGTCTGGGCTTTTTGATTTTAAACTCACCTTTTACATAAAGTTTATCTTCATTTTAAGATATGTAACTTGGCACTGTCCTGATTTCTTCCCAAAGAGAGTACATTAATCCCAATACTAAATGTTTTCCCTTTCAGGATAAAATTGTAATAAAGATAGAAAGTACATTGTGATCAACACCATCTCCAGCTTGGTGGTTCTTTCTCATATTTACTCAACAGAACCTCACTACAGCACAACTCACTGGGTACAAATTGTCTCTC
Source organism: Rafetus swinhoei (assembly GCA_019425775.1). Taxonomy (NCBI): domain Eukaryota; kingdom Metazoa; phylum Chordata; order Testudines; family Trionychidae; genus Rafetus; species Rafetus swinhoei. The sequence continues at coordinate 68,453,458 of CM033427.1, forward strand.
CATGCCATTTGACTGACTGAGCAGAGTGGTCTGGTTTCCAGAATCTGTTTACTCTTCAGTGTCTCACCTTTAAGGGTTTAGTCTTCTCTTCTTCTGCACATCTGTGTGAAATTTCCCTTACAACAAATCTTAACAAAAAAAGATTTATTAAGAACATGGAAATTGAATTTAAAAAGGAAATAGTTTGCTTAACATATTTAGATTTATTTTTTCATAAGATAAAGAAGATAAGGCATTTTCAGTAATAGAGAAAGGTATATCTCCTGAAATCACTCCTCTTGCTTATCATTCTGTTGTCATTGGATATGAAGATCCTTTGACCATGGATGACTCATGACCTCTAGGAGTTTGCCCCCAGACTTCCTTTCATCAGGGGTGTGTCAAAAGTTCACTTGATTTACTTTTTTTTTTTTAAAGTAAGTATGGTGATTCATGGCATTCTTTTTTTATAGGAACTAATTCACCCCCTTTGACTGAATATAGTTGTTCTCCAACTTAGTTGAACATACAGAGTTTGGATGTGACCATTATTTTAAATTTCTTTTATTAATTTGTCACAATAAAAAGAAATTCTTGACAGACCACATGTTCTTATCTCTCTCTTTTCAAATTAATATATCATGAAAACATGTTTGTGTAACCATGTGCCCTATTTTGAAGATTCCATAGTAATATCCACAGTACTCTATCAGTTACAATAATCAGAAAATGATACATTTTAACTGCTTACTAACACATCTTTCATAGTTTGTGCCCAGTTGCAAATATATTTCTTAATCATTCAAGTTGATTATATTTCTACCTATTAGTACAAAAGATCTGGCAATTGTAGAAAATGAATTCCTCGATTTGTCTGCTCAAGCACATTGAAAACAATTGAGAAACACATGATTGTCCATGGAACACCAACATTTATTTTCTTTCTTTGGAGGAAATGTGATCCCTTCTTTTTTGGAGCAGTGCTTCCCCAATCTCCCAGTACAACCTGAATCCCTTGTTGTGTTACTCCCACCACTTATGAAGCACTGTAACAGCCTTACCATCGAGTTACAGACAGTCACCTTGGGTGTTCCAGTCTGTTTTGCTTCCCAGGCGAGCTGGACTTATTGATAGTTGATTGCTATATACTGATGATCACTCCAGATTCAGATTCCTTACAGTCCCATAAGACCAGTTACGTATCCCAGCTCAGTATATATCTCCAATCTCATACAAAGACAAAGCTTGTAGCCCATCCTATGGTAAACTAAGTAAGGATTTATTAACTAGGAAAAAATGAGAAATGTTGACAGGTTATGGAAGGCAAACATGTATACACAAATGAGTTACATTCTATGGTTCTAGAAAGTGACAGGGTTGTAGTAATTTGTGTCAACACTGAATGTCTTTTAGGGGTAATCCATGATGATCCTAGAGATCTCCGCTTCTGTTTTGTTGTTTCAATCCTGACAGAATCTAAAGAGAAAAAAAAAAGAAAAATTTTCTTGTTAGATACCTTTATTTCCTTCTTCCACAGTTGAAGTTGATGGGACAAATACAGAGCCTCTTCACATTTGAAAGGGCAATTAACAAAGTCTTTATACTGGCGTCCCCCAGCGGCTTTCATTTTGATAGCCTTCTGGATGACCAAGAGACCATCCCTCTTGACAGGCTCACAGTTTCAAGGCCATCATTTTTATAGTAGTGAAGCAAAAAATGAGATTAATGCATGCAGCAATTGATAAGCACTTTGTCAAGTCTAAACACATTATTATAAGTTCAATGCTCATCTTAACCATATTAACACATAGATGAAACAAACTGGTTTCCAGCAGTGAATTTGTCAGTGCTTCACGGTGGCTTATTGCCTTGGCAAGAGCTTGTACCTGGTTTGCCAATGTAATAGTCACATACAATGAAAACAACTGAGAAATATTTGCATATATAGATATGTGTGTGTACACACACACATACTTTTTTTGTGCGTGTGAGAGGAAATTAAACAACATCTTTTTCTAGGGCAATGTTTCCCCAGTCTCCCAAAACCATCTGAATCCCTTTTAGGAGGACATTCAGAAAGTTTCTAGCCTGACAAAGAAAAATACATAATGTGCATTCAGTTATTTATGTTTCAGTATATTCCTCTGGATACACTGCTCTACAGCCAAAATGCTTCTGAAATAAATGTAGTCAAACTTTACTAATTCTGGGTCACTGAGAACGAAAATGATGCTTAAAATTGTTGATTGGCTCTAGTTTTCAAGATATGCTATTGGGTCAGTATATACGACCCTTGACTTGGGAATGGCGGAGGATAAGTGAGTTATAAAGGGAAGGGATCTCAATTTAAACCAGAAATGACTAAAATACATCTTTGACTGGATCTATGAATAAATCTATGACTGGGTTTGGAACAGTACTTGCTTTTAGGCAAAACAATGAATGATGCAATCTGAAGCTGGTATTGCGTCATACATGATATGAATTGCATCATGTTATTCCTAGAAGTCACGGATGATGCAATCATAACGAAGCTTACATCACTCTGCCGAACAAATTGCCCTATATCAGCTCTAGAAATCGTACAGTGTCGTGCTCTCTTATTTGTCAATGTTTGATTTTGCAAAGGGACACATTTCTGTTTAGCCAAAGTGAGCAGAGATGCCTCGTACTTGTGTGAACAGTGCAGATAACTTCTGCTATGTTTGTGGTGAAGTGACTTTTGCATCACAAAAGCGCAGTATAACCACTATGGTTAAGAAAGCCTATCACCTTTATTTTGGCTGCAAAATTGGAGATCAGGACAAGAGGTGGGCCCCACACATATGCTGCAACACTTGTGCAACAAATCTTCGCCAGTGGTTGAACAGGAAAAGGAAATCTATGCCTTTTGCAGTGCCAATGATTTGGAAGAGCCAACAGATCATACCAGCAATTGTTACTTCTGCATGGTGCCTCCAGTTGGGAAAGGTGTGTCAAAGAAGAAAAAGTGGACTGTGCATTATCCAAACATTCCATCAGCTATACGCCCAGTACCCCACGGAGAAGGACTGCCGGTTCCTGATGCACCAGAATCATTCTCACTTGAGTCGGACGAGGAAGAGGATGAAACTTCTGGTCCTGAACCATCAATGTCACAGGACCCACATTTTCTCCCATCCTCCTCCTCTGAACCATACCTCATAACACAAGGTGAACTGAATGACCTTGTCAGGGATTTGGAACTACCCAAGAGTAAGGCAGAGCTGTTGGGCTCCAGACTACAGCAGTGGAATCTCCTGGCGATGTTAGGGTTTCCATGTTCCGTGACCGTCAAAAGGATTTTGTCCCATTCTTCTTCATGGGAGGTGATCTTGTAGCCTGCAACAACATCGATGGTGTGATGGCAGCCCTCGACATCGTTCACGATCCAGATGAGTGGAGACTGTTCACTGATTCATCGAAGACGAGTCTTAAAGCTGTTTTGCTGCATAATGGCAATGTTTTGCCATCCATTCCAGTTGGTCATGCAGTCCATATGAAGGAAACCTATGACAACATGAAACAACTTTTGAGGTGCATAAACTATGACCAACATCAGTGGCAGCTTTGTGGCGATTTGAAGGTTGTTGCTCTCTTGCTTGGTCTGCAGACTGGATACACAAAGTACTGCTGTTTTCTCTGCGAATGGGATAGTCGTGCAAGAGATTCCCACTACATCAAGATAGATTGGCCACTCCGACAGCCATTGGAGCCTGGGAGGAAAAGTGTTCAGCATCCACCACTTGTTGAATCAAGGAAGATTTTGTTACCACCCTTCCACATCAAGCTGGGTCTGATGAAGAACTTTGTCAAGGCCATGGACAAAAGCATAAGCAGCTTTCAAGTACCTCCGTGGAAAATTTCCAAGGTTAAGTGAAGCTAAGATAAAGGAAGGTGTCTTTGTTGGTCCTCAGATTAGTGAACTTCTTCGAGATGATGCATTTGACCATGCGCTGCGTGGCAAGGAAAACGGCATGGAAAGCCTTCCAGTTAGTGGCAATAAATTTTCTCGGAAACAACAAGGCAGACAACTACAGGTTGTTGGTGGAAAACCTCCTCAAGGCATACAAAAGCCTTGGTTGCAACATGTCACTAAAGATACATTTTTTGCGCACTCATCTAGATTTTTTTTCCACCGAAGTGCGGAGCAGTGAGCGACGAGCACGGCGAGCGATTTCACCGGGACATTGCAACAATGGAGAAACGCTATCAGGGCAAATGGAGCCCATCAATGCTTGCAGACTATTGCTGGACAGTGACAAGAGATGCTCCATTTAATGAATACAAGAGACAAGCCAAGAAGCGCCGAGTAGACACTGAATAGGACTAAACTATGTACATAATAGTTTTTTGCCTTTTGTTTCATAATAAATTTTATTTATATAACCCTTTTGCTGATTTTTAAAGTGTTACATAAACAGGACAGGTGAAATATTATCATGTAAAGCAACCATAAACACATGAAAAGACCTAGGTTTACAATTTATGATTAAAACTCTACTATCTACACAATATACATAGGCGTAAAATGTAAAAACTTAAATATCTTGAAACAGTAGCCAATCAGTTGTTTTAATTGTCATATTTGAATTCAGCACATCAAAATACATAATAAATAGCACATTTTATCTCTGAAGCAGACGACTTCTAAAAAATTGTAGACCAGTGATATCAGTGCACAGCTTACCTCTGCCCATTTTATGGAAGTCACTGTTCTGCATGGCCAGAAACTGCTTGACTTGTGTGATCACCTCATCATTTTTGATACTTTTCTCATTAAGGTCTTACTTAAATTTGGGAAACAGGTAGAACTCTGAGGGAGCAAAACCTGGTGAACAGAATGGATGGGGAAGTATTTGAAAGCCACACAGTGTCTGTGATTATTGCAGCCTATGATGTGTTGAGTAATGCATTGTCCTGGAAAAGCAAAAAGTTCCCTGGGAATGTTAAGTTGCTCTCTCTTCTGATCAGGGTCCAGCATTCTGACTACCCATCTTGCTGACACCTCTTTCCTGCTCAGGCCTTCATTGAGGATGGCATGAACTGACCCAGTGCGGATGCCCACTGTCTCAGCTATGTGCCTGACAACTGATCTTCTGTCTTTTGTTACCAGGCACCCAGCAGGCAGGGACTGCTCCTATGGAGCAGCCACTGTCCAAAGGGAGCCCAGGTTCTTCGCAGGCAAAGTCTGCTCTTTCAGGGGCTGGGAGGGAGGAGCTGGCGGCAGCCTCACTCCCCAGAAGGGCTGGGAGCCAGCAGCCAGTGCAGGGCTGGGGCCGGGGGCCCCTTGGACTGGAGTGGTCCCCAGTCTGGAGCCCGCTTAGTCAGTTTACCAGTTTAAACGTTAGGTAAACCTAATGTTTAATCAGTTAACTTATTAACCAGGATTTTACATGTCTGGGATATACTAGATGTGGGCTTGAAAGCCTCCTTAGCCAGTGCTGCCTCTTACATTGAGTTGAGTCCAGCGAACTCCTCGAAACCACCCTGAAATATGGATCGCTTACAGTTAGACTCTTTCTCAAGGCAGTATGCAGTAACGTGTTTCTGGCAGCGGCCCTACAGCTCCCTTTTATCAGTGGATGGCAAAGACTTAGATGAGTGCTCCCTTTGGTGGGCATCCAGTGTAGATATTGTCTTGCATCAACGTTAGCAGTCTCTTGGTAGTCCCCTAAGAGATTGGTTCACCCATGCTGTCCAAGAAGTTCTCTAGACCTTTGGTCTCATTCTTCTTTCTCTTTTGTAGTATGCAGAGGTGTAAATGATAGTCATGGCCAGCACTGTTTATCCCTAGCATGAACATAGATAGCAAGAGCTGTTTCTTGCCCCCTGCTTGGCTCTTATTAGCAATAAAATGAACATTCAGGTGAGGCCTACCTCCTATTTTGTTAATATTTATGTCAAGTATTCTCAGATGTTTCCATAGGATAGACTTCCTCTTACAGAGAGGAATACCACCTTCCCATTGGCACATGCAAGGATCACCTCTTTAGAAACTTTGTCCTACTGTGTAAATTTATGTATGAAGGGGTGGCTGGCTTATGTGAGCAACCAAGGTTCTACCAGTCTTCTACCAGCCTCAAAAGTTTAAAAATTGATGGCCCTCCCAATCATGATTTTTTTACAAAAGATTTTTACTTCAATCTTTTGATTTTTGAACTCCTGCTGTCCATCCTCCCATGCGTGACAAAGAGAAAATGAGTGTTGCCAGCTCTCCCAAAATTATTGAATGCAGTGATTTTGGCCTCTACTTGCATGGACTCTCCCTATCTCATATGGACTTTCCAGCTTCTCTCTAAATCTGAAAATTCATATTAATTAATTACGTGCTTCCTAACCCCACATTTACCCATTCCTCAGCCCAGCAATTGATTACATAGCTCCTACATAAATTTAGCTCTGCAACACTTAAATCTGTTTACTCCACAGCATCCCCATCAATTCTGTCTCCACATCAGTACTGCCCCACAGTACTCTGCATCTATAGGGGTTCTTCACTCCGCTCTCCCAGGCCTGGAGGAGGAAACAGATGCAGTAGGATCCCCTTTTTCCCTTTCTCAAGGCCTGGGGAGGAAGCTCCAGGGGTTCTTCAGCCCCTTCCATTGTCCCAGTCCTTTTTGCTGGGATGCAAATAGAGGAAGGAGAGAGCAGATTGACCTGGTATTGGTAGGAAATGGGAAGGCAGGTGTGGAGCTGCCCTGAATTGTTGGACTATTTCCACTCCCTCCTACTTTCCATCTCTCCTGAGAAAATGGTGTATTGGTTGGTCCTTCCCCTAGCTGAAAAGTCCTTTTGACTCCTAAGGGGTGGGAGGAGAGCTGTGTGCATGGCAGGCTTGGTTGTCTGCTATTCTTTGGGATGTGAGCACATAGGGAAGCCAGTCAGTCAAAGTGGGAGCTTCTTCATGCTGGTATGGATGAGCATCTTGCATTATCCTGAGACTGGCTGCAGCCCTAGCCAGAATCCCATCTCTTGCAACCAAATTGGAGGAGTGGTTAATACTGATTGTTCCTGTCTGTTGAAGGCCACCGCTGTCTCTCAGGATTAGCAAATCATTCACCATGTCATTTAGTCTAATGTCATAAGGTGATGTTGGCCTTTCTATAAAAGGATAGAGAAGAGTTTTTCCTTGTTATATACTGGTATTCAGACTTCCTCCTAAGGATGTTAAAATGTGGTTATCAGGCTGATCTGAGCCGTGCCAGCTCTGAAAGCCACCCGTGCTGCAGTTCCATTTAAAATCCAGAGGCGCAGTGGTCAGCACAAGTTGGGACTGCTGGGTCCCAGCTCACGCTGAGTCCAGCAGCCCCTGTTCGCGGTGGACAGCCCTCGCTGCCGTGGACAGGGGCTGGTGCCAGAGCAGCCTGTTCGCAGTTGACAAGGCTGGCGGCCACAAAAAGAGGCTGCTCCAGCACCAGCCCCTGTTTGTGGCAGCCAGGGCTGGCTGCAGACAGAGGCTGCTGCAGGAGCAGCCCCTGCCCAAGGCCAGCCCTGGCTGCCACAAAAAGAGGCTGCTTGGCAACACCCAGAGACGGTGCTGGGAGACCAGATTTTGAGTGGAGACTCGACTAGTCTCCTCTCCTCCCCACTTTCTGCCTCTGTCAGAGACAGGTAGCAAGCAGGGGCACCTCAGGGACTCAAAGCAGTTCCCCACTAGCACCCGTTTCCACTGCAGCTGCTCCAGCCTTTGAAATGTACAAGAGCTCCATGGGGCTTTTGTACATTTCAAAGGCTGAAGCGGCTGCAGTGGGAACACGGGGGAGCAAGGGATTGCTTCAGTCCCCCCTTGTGCAGTTTCCCTGCTGCGCCCCTCCCCCCAACCCTGAAGATGGTGCTGGGGGGAACCAGCTTTTAAGCCGGCTCCCACTCCCTCCCTTTGCTGCCTCTCTCTGATAGAGGCAGCAAGTGTGGGGGGGAAGCGACTAGCCGAGTCACTACTCAACTATCCAATAAGCTTATGCATATCGGGTAGTCAACTAGTCGCTTACATTCCTCCTTCCTCCACTAGCCTGTGTCGATTGTTCCATATGATCAGTCTTTATACTCTTCTTATCAGAATCTTTGTCATCAGTGAATCTGAATATCATTATTGCTAATATTATTTGTTATTGTTTAATTGTTAATATTCCTTCCCCATCTGTCATCTATCCTTCCCCTAGAAGCTTGATCCATTTTTTTTGCTTCTGACATAGTGTTCTTTCTAAATATCAATTCAGTTGTATTTGTCCTGTTAACCTCCTCCTACTGTACGTTATTAGTCCATGAATTTTTATGCTCTTCTGATTTATATATTTAAAATATTTATTATTTTTAATTTTCTGCATGAGTAAACTTTAGTTTGAGTTACTTTAAAGATGAATGGACAAAGCACTTGACAATATGCTGTAGGGAATAATCTTACTTTGGTAGTGAAAAGGTCTGGGTTGAATGGGTATGTCAGTACATTATTTTAATCTTCTTCTGTAATTTATGGTCCCGTGCATTTCATTGAAATATTGGTTTAAAATGGAAACCTGAACCTAATTACTTTGCTTGCCACTGAATTTCCATTATAGCTATTTTGAAGCATTGGAATAATTTAGAATCTTGATATCTTTATCATTCAGTCTCTCTGAAAAAATAACTATTTAGGAGGAAATAAGTTCAGCAGTTTCCAGATCTGTGTGTTCCTTTGTCCCTGATTTGCTGAACGTTACCATCAAGAATCATAGAAGCAGCAAAAAGTCTCTCAGGGTCACTCTAGGAAAATTCAAGATCATTCTATACAATACACAGTGCCCCGCTCAATGTAATTTTAAATTTCTCAAGCATTAGGACTTCCACCATTTATTTCTACAGCGTAATGGATCTCACTGTAGGGAAGATTTTAATTCTATTTAATTCTTTCTATTGAAAACCTCTAGAAAATAATTTCTTGGACTTTGGTGTTGATGTCTTTCAGATATTTGTAGACTGCTATCAGATCCTGACTTAGCTGCCATTAGCCAAAATATATGTTCATCTTGTTTTAATTCTTTCCTTGTGTCAGTCCCTGAAGACTTTTATTTATTACTTTTGCTCAGCTTTTGCTTTGTATTTTTCTAGCACCAATATGAATGGAACCAAGCGTAATAGTCCAGATATGGTTGTGCCTGATCTCATAATAAGGTATTTTACTTCCCCGTTGTATAACATAGTGTTTCTCCATATGCAATCTATAATGCTCTGGCATTTTCGATATTGTATCATGTTATGGTATCATAAGGTGATGCAGTTGCACACAGTCTTTCAGATTATTTGCTTATATGCCAAAACAAAGTTTCAGCTTTAGAAGACATGATATGTATTGGTTTTGATTATGCAAAGATCTGTGTAGACCAATGGCAACTTCAGGACAGAGAGCAAAGCTGTAGTGAGCTTCGGGAAAGTATTCCCTTGTCTTGGTCGCTGAGTAAAGTTAGTTCATGAGGCAGAGTTGCTTTCTGGGAAATGGGCATCGGAGTTGATTTGTAATTGTTGAAAGAAGGAATTGCTGGCTTTGGAATTATGTGTTTGACAATCTCTGCTCTAAGATTGATTAATCATATGTAGGGCTAGATGGGATCTCAAGAATTTAAGTCCAACCTGCTTCATGTAGCAGGACCAGGTAAACTAGAGCATCTTTCACACATGTTTATCCAACCTATTGGATAAGGATGTTAAATATCGATTAATTTACTAGTCAAGTAGTTGATGGATTTTCCATGAACTACTTGACTGGTCGATTGGCACTTCCACATTCCTCCTGCCGTGGCGTTTCAAAGCTGCAGTGCCGCACTGAGCCTGGGGTCAGCTGTACGGCGCTGCCCCTTTGAAACACCGCCGGAGCATTTCAAAGGGGCAGTGCCGCATGGAGCCACTTTTAAGTACCCCCTTTTCTCTCCCCCTTTGCTGCCTCTATCTGATAGAGGCAGCAAGGAGGGGAGGAAGCGACTAGTCAACTCGGCTATCCGATAAGCTTTTGCTTGTCAGATAGTCGACTAGTCCTTATCATCCTTACTATTGGATTGCCAATCTTAAAAACTTACAATAATGATCATTCCACAACCTCCCTTGGAAGTGAGTCTCAGAACTTAGCTACCCTTAGAGTTAATTTTTTTCCCCTAATACCTAACTTAAATCTCCTTTGCTGCAGATTAAGCTCATTACAGCTTCCCTACTTTCAGTAGTTATGGCAACAACTGATCACTGTCCTCTTTATAACATCTCTTAACAGTCTGGTCCCACTCTCCGTTGTCTCTTTTCAATGCTAACTGTGCTCTTTTTTTTAAGTTTTCCTCATTGGTCAGGTTTCCTAAACCTTTTGCCTTTTTTTCTCTCTCTCCTCAGGAATCCCTCCAGTCGACATCTTTCCTCAAGTTTGGCATCCAGAATTGGATGCACTGCTCCTCTGAGGCTTCACCAGCTCTTGCTGAGGCCTGTAGAGTGAGACAGTTATCTCCTGGGTCTTAGATATGAATTTCCTGCTAATACACCTCAGAATATTATCCATTTTTACAGCTTTATTATATTGTGCATTTGTATTCAATTTGAGATCCACTATAACCCTGTAAAGAATAGTGGCTTGTTTTATAGAATCTTTTTCCAGCTGGACATAGGATTGCTCTTGCTGAGCCTCCTGGGAGAATTCTCCCTGGAACCTTCTTAGAGAGTCCAAGAAAGGTAATTTCCATCTACATAAGTGGGTGTGGTTTCTTTTATTTTATTTCAAGTCTCCTCAACAAAACAAGATTGAAACCTCCTCAAGTCTGTCATTGATCCCAATGAAATTTTCAACCCAAAAGTTTCTGGCCCTTGTCACAGAGCTTGTGTGACAATCCTACAGTTTCTCTTCCATCTCTTTCATTTCTGGGAGCTGTTCCTCCCAGCTTCAGCCTCTGGCAAATAAGGCAGATCTCCTTCTCCATTTCCTGCTCCTCATTTTATGAGTGTCAGCCTGGTAAGATGTAGATCTTCCTCAGTTGTGATGCATAAAGTTAATCGGACAAACAGCTGCTGGCCTCTGACCCCAAAGGAGTTGTGTCCCTAATACCATCACAAAGCCCCAAAATCTTTTCAGCAGTACTACCATCTAGCCAGTTACTCCAATTTAAAGTTTTGCATTTTTTCCTTCCTAAATGTAGAGTTTTGCTCATGTCTTTCATTGAATTCTTCATCTTGTTGATTTCAGACCAATTTTTTATTTTGTCAAGGTTATGAATTCTGAAGCTGTGCTCCAAAGTGCCTCCAAATTTGGTGTCATGCACAAAGGTTATAAGCATATTCTAGGCTCCATTATCCCAGTCATTAGTGAAAACATTGAACAGTACCAGACTGAGGTACTGGGTCATCTAAGCTACATTTTCCTGGTTTGCTTATATGATGGACATGAGAGACTGTGGTCATGTCTTCACTAAACAGAAGATTGATGCTGCTGCGATCAATCTTCCAGAGTTCGATTTAGCAAGTCTAGTTAAAACTCATTAAATTAAACTTAGAGGGTGCCCCCACCAGCATCCAGTGCTCCTGCTTCTGCAGGGAGTAAGGTAAGCTGATGGAAGTGTTGGCTCCTGTCAGCCTCCCCTTGTGGGAACATCAGGAAATTTGAAACAAGGTACAAGTAGAATTTTGAAACAAGGTAATTAACATAGTTGGAGTTGCGTATCTTGATTCGACCTTCCCTTTTAGTGTAGACCTGGCCTGTGTCAAAAACTTTGCTAAAATTAAGATATATCACTGCTATTGCTCCTCTACCCACATCCACTCACCAAGTAACCTTGTCAAACCAAGGAATTCAGCTGATCTGGAATGATTTGTTACTGACAAATCCATGTTGGCTGTTGCTTACAATTCTATTATCCTCTACATGCTTACAAATTGATTGATATTTAGTTCCATCTTAAAGATAGGCTGATTGGTCTGTAACTTCCTTGGTCTTCTTAGTTCCCATTTTTAAAGATAGGTACTATGTTTGCTTCCCCCTCCACAAAAAAAACAAAAACAAAAAAACCCCAAAACATCTCATCAGTGCTGCATGAGTTCTCAAAGATAATTGCTAACAGTTCTGAAATTGCTTTGATAGTTCCTTAGCTGCCCTAGGGTGCTTTAATGAGGCCATGCTGATTTGAATATATCTAATTTATCTAAATACTATTTATCCTCTTATTTCCCTGTTTTGGCCTGAGTTCCTTACCCTCTGTTAACATTAATTACGTTGAGTATCTGGTCACTATTAGCCTTTTTAGTGAAGACTGAAGCAAATAGGCATTGAAGAGAGATCATCAGTTTTAGCTCTCTTTCACCACTAAGCAGAGGACCTACACTTTCCTTTGTCTTTTTCTTGTTCCTACTGTATTTAAAGATCCACTTACTGTTTTCTTTTGTGTCCCTTGTTAAGTATAGTTTGTGCCTTAACCTTTCTGATTTTGTCACTACATTCTTGTTCTATTCTTTTGTACTTAAGCAATAGTCCAGTGTTTCTCTATCTTTTTTTATAAAGTACCCCTTTAAAAAAATTTAAGTACCCCCCAGCCCCCCCAATCTAATCCAAAATTAAGTACCCCCAGCCCCTACCTTCCCCCAGAGTCAGGCACCAGACATATGGTAACCCTACCTTTGAAGTGCCCACTGCCACCGCCCAGCCCTGCCTCGATGGCTTGTCTTCAGGGAGCAAGTGGACTGCCAGCGCTGGGCTCACTGTGTGGGGCTGGGTGCTCCCACCTCAGCCCAGCACCCCCCTAGCATGGCCACTATGCCACTGATGTGGGGGGGGGCGGCTTTGGAGCAAAACTTATTGTGCCACTTCATCATCTTTTAGCTCCTCTCCGCAGCATCACATGGAAGAGGTGATAGGAATAAGTTGTACTGAGCTGCTGGTGGGGGTGGGGGTAATGTGCATCTCCAGGTTCAGCCGCCTTCCCTGCTAGAGCACCCCGGGGAGGCTGCCGGAGAGGAAAGGAACTAGGAGAGGTGGCCGTGGAAGTGATTTTTTTTTTCTCCCTGCCCCCCAACTTGGAACTGCCCTGGGTCTCATAGGAGCTGCTGCCGCCGCCGCCACACGCTTTTCCCACCAACACTGGGGCACGTGCACAGAGCGGCTATTAATGTCTGGGCGCGTGGCTCCGAACATTCAGTTTGGCAGGCATGTGCCGCCACCCCCTCCCTAATCCCCTTTGCAGGACAAAATCCCGGACATTTTTTGCCAAATTTAACTTGTGTTGATGAACCCCCAGACTTCTCTCGCGTACCCCTGGTTGGGAAACACTGCACTAGTCCATATTTCTCCTTCTTATAGGATTCCTTTTTTATTTTGAGTCATTATAGAGCTCCCAGTGGAGCACTATTGGCCTTTTACTATCCTTCTTAGCTTGGGATAGTTTGCAGTTGGGCCTTTAATATTGTCTCTTTGAAAAGCTGCCCGCTCTTTTATCCCTTAGATTCTCTTCCTTATGGGACCTTACCTACCAGTTCTGACTTCGTTAAAGTCTGCTTTAAGTCTATTATCCTTATTCTGCTGCTCTCAGTCCTTCCTTTCTCAAAATCCTGAAATGTATCATTTCATGATCAATTTACCCAAATAATAATGTATAAATAAATATAAATATTTGTAAATAAAACAAGTTACATGTAGAATCTACTCAGACTCTGCATATCACTTTTTACTTTCCCATTAGGAAGCTGAACTGCCAGGTCCTAGACATATGCTACCACGTGGCAAAAGGATGAAAATAGAGTTGGAAGCTTCAGGGGGTAGCCGAGTTAGTCTGTACAGGATAAACTTAAAAAACAACAAATGGTCTGGTAGCACTTTATAGACTCACAAAACATGTAGATGGAATCATGAGTTGGAAGCAGGACACTAGTCTCAGGGGAAGGGACAGCACATCACATTGCAAAGTGGTTATGCAGGCACTTACACTTTGCTCATCACTACAGCAGGAGAGTGCTTTGTGGTCAGTAAGATCACCTGTAGATGTTCTCAGCCTTCTTTCCATTGTTCTCTCTTACTTCCATTGACTGTTAATAGTTCTGTTTATTTTCCTCCAGATCAAATCATTTGAATGTTCCAAAGTTTATTCTAATTAAGTTATTTTATAACCTTAGTATCTTTAGCCCTTATATTATTTCTCGGTCTTGACTACTGTTCACAAGTCTTCCCTTTTGAGCACCCCCTGAATGCTATTTACCTCCTCTACCAGATAATACTAGATAATTGTTAAATCAGGCCAAACCTAAGAGGAAGCTGTGAAATACTCCAGATGACTTCAGTCTCAGCTCAATCTGATGGTGTTTGCTAGGACTCTAGGTATTAGGGGGCTTATTTGTAGATGACTGTTGCAGCCTGACCCGAGAGTCTCAGTTCATGTTTTCATCTGCAACAATTTCTTGGATAGCCATATAGAAATGGCTACGAATTTTATTATGGGCCTCACTACAAGCCATGCCTATAATATGAGAAGTCTTAAGCAACCTTAATAGGTACAACCCAATTTCAGAATATTCCATGTTCATTGAGCATACCTCATCTGCTGACAGCTCCTTATGTTGACCAGATTGTTCATATACTGTTGCCTCAGAGCAAGTGAACATGCTCAAGACTGTAGGGGCAAAATCTTGCCACTATCAGAGAGAGGCAACAAGTAGGGGGAGCAGAATCCAGACTGCTTGAGTTCCCCCGCTGGTCCCGCACTCCTGGTGGCACTTCGTTTTTGAAGTGTACAAGAGCCCTCCTAGTGTTCTTGTACATTTCAAAAGGAGAGAGCGTGGGGTCAGTGGGGGACTGCTTGAGTCCCCCACTGGCCATGCTCCCCACAGTGGAGGTGCACTTATCAACTAATCAAATAGTCAATGCAAATTACATCGACTGTTCGATTAGTTGATTAATGTAAATTTAACATCCTTAGTTTATATCAGTTGTTTGTCCATGACTCGATCAGTCTCTGGAATTCAATGTGCTTTGGCCATGCTCTTAGTGAATTGAAAGTCACTATCATCTGACAGCAGTTTGGTGGCTAATATAAAATTAATACCTAGTTTTAGCCACCTGGGGTCTCAGTTTCTCATGGACAGATATTCACATCACAAAAGACACCATCACAAATCATGAGCACCCTTGTTAGCAGTTGAGGTGATTCTATATAGGCCAGCTCTTTTACTATATTAAAAGAGTATGTTAAGTTATATTGGTGACAAAATTAAAGTGCAGAGATCATCTTTTTATACCACATTGTTTTCCTTGGCTGCTGTTCCAGACTAAGAAATAGGGGATAGCTCTTGTTTGCCTGGGGATTTTCCTGCATCAGTCATCTTCGGTGTTTGTTACTCTGCTAGCTAAACAACAAATCATCTAGGTCAGTGTTTCCCAATTTTATTTGGCTACGGAACCCTTTCAAACTCAAAAGAATTTTGCAGAACCCCTAATAAAAGTCTACTATATAGACATCAGCGCTGAGTAGTGACATCATCGTCCCCACTCTCTGGCTAAGCTGGCATTACACAGGGACACTTATCGTGGCAAACACAAATGAAAGTCTTTTTCAATAAAATGCATAAATGCTTAAATATAAATATTTTTTAAATCATAAAATGTTATTGTAATGGAATTTTCTCACAGAACCCTTATTTTTACTTCGCGGAACCCCAGGGCTCCGCGGAACACCATTTGGGAAACACTGATCTAGGTATCTACCCGTAAAGCTCTATTGCAGAATGGTGGTTCAACTATGGGGTTTCAAAGGCTGGCATTAGCAAGAAACATTCATAGTTTCTGAAACAAAGCAGAATATCCAGTTTATTTTTGACCTATGAGATTTTAGTACAGTTTTTTCCAGTAAATTAGTATTACTGCTTAAAATGATATGAAGAGCAGTAATGTATTTTTTTCAAGTACAGTGCTGGAGAGTTTGTGGACTTACAGTTCTGTGGGAAAGATGGTGTCCAATATATAAATGACTGACCACAAAAAATAACCATTCACTGCTTTTTTGGTGGTGCAAGTGTTGCTAAGAAGCATGCTAGTCTACATTTGTGTCCTTAAAGCCAACTACACTATAATAGCCTAGAGATTCTTAAACTGTGGTCCACAAGCTCTGTTCCATTGTTCTGTGGCTAGTTCCCTCTAAAGTGTGCACCTGGGTGGCCACATATGAGAGAATGAAGTGCCTAGTGTCCACATAATTAAAGCACAGTTTATGTGGATTTAATGCATCAAAAGAAACAATTCTCTAACTTTCTCTGTCACATTCAAAAAATTCTAAATAGGACTATTTAGACTGCCCAAAGTAGCTTTTCTGTAATTAAGAGAGAATTTATGCATACTAATCTCTTACAGTAAATTATTGGAGGCTGAAATGTATTGCTCTATTTACATTAATTCCAATAAATTTAAATCTCTGGTACTTTATACCAGATGTCATGATTAACTTGGCATGTCTGTTTAAAATTATCTGTTCTTTAAAAAGAAAATATTTGGCTTTATGAGAACATTTTATTTCATTGACTAAAGGAAAGATTTCCTTCTAAATCAGTAGGTAGAGTTGCTGTATTGAAAATTGCTAATGACTGCCATGGGGGGAGGGGGCAGTGGGATAGGGGGCCTACTTTGATGTAAAGAAAGATTTCATTCGAGTCAATTAGTGTGCCAGACACCCTCTTCCAGGTTTAAAAGAAGCAGCAGTCAAACCTCTCTTTCTAGTAATGACAGCTGCAAACAATGGATGACAGTGCCCAAGGAGTAGGCTACATAGTGTATCAGAGCTTGGCTGAAAGGATATAGAGTTTCTCCGGTTGCAAAAAGAGGGGCTAGGAGATTGGGTTGCATCCCATGTGTGTTAGAGGCAGAGAAGCCTTGGGATTGAATGATGAATGTCACTCTGAGAGGAAGCAGAGAAACAGCTTCTTGATTTCAGAGTTTGTTGGATTGGCATACTTGAATGGCTTCTGAGCAAGGCAACTCTCTGCTGTTTGGTTCTGCTGTGGTCAAGGAAACAGGACTTAGTGTTTGTTTTTTGTAAATAAACAAGATTACACCAATAACATACTGACTCATATCATCCTAATGGAAACCATTCTGCAGGACTTAAAATCCTGGCTAATCACTAAGATCAAAGGGGCAACATAACATTGTATTGCAAGGCAGATGTACCCAAGTGGTATCTTTTCCCAGAGCCCTAACTCCTTGTGCCATTTTGGACTAAACGCAAAATGGAGATATTTCTTAGGATAATCAGCAGGGTGACAGCAGGCAGGGCATTAAGGAAGCCCTAAAGGAGATTTCTCAGAGGAGTAGTGCAGTCTCTCAGTCATGTAGATGTGATATGATACAAATGTTGTTGCATATCAAGGGAGTATCCCCATCTAAGAAAAACAGAAGGCAAAGGGAAATGATGTGAGAAGACCAATATATGTTAATTCCTGACATATTCGGCCAGATGCTAAACTGTTGTAAGTTATAGCTCCATTGATTACAGTAAAGTTACTATTCATTCCTTTTGGGTTGATATGGTTTTCTTGGCATGTACCATAGTTTGAACAGGTGAACGAGAAAGCATCTTGTGTTTAGGGACCTTTTGTTCCCTGCAAAAGCATGAAAACAATTTTTATTTTTTGCCTATCTTCTCTCTTTTAAATATAGTGATAACAGATTATTTATATCTCTTGAAATTCTATAGCTGCTTAAATACAGATACCTATCTAAAAATCCAAATGTAGGAGAGTTTCATCTCATAATTACTTTTGTGTACCAAAATCAATACTATTCATTTCTTCTTTGTAATACAGCCAAGCCTTGATAAAATCAATGCATTAGAACAAGAATAGAATTTGTGCTATTATCCACAAATAATATTGCCATATGAAATTTAATCCTTAATGACACATTGTATGAGTTCTTTTTAAAGAGTGATTTTTTTTAAGAAAATTTCAACTGTCAGTTATTTTTTCAGAATTTTCAGGTCCTATTACACTAAAATAATATGTGATTAGAAGACAAAGTGCCACTATATAAAACTGTGTATGTGTGTAGACTAAATGGGAGGCAACAGAATTGCTGAGTGTTTAATGCAGTAAATGATTCTAAAGACCATATGAATGACATCACTAGGCAAACAAAACTTCAGTTTTAGTTGCCAGAAACCCCAATAAAAAGGTAAGAAAGCTTTGTAATTGAAGGTATTTCTTGGAAAATGACACTAAATCTGTACCTCAGATCTAAATGGTCTGATTTTTCTGTGGTGTTGACTTCTTGTAAATGGCACTGTCTAAGCCTGTGTGTTCAAAATAACTTTTAAAATATATTTTATATAAACGTGATCTATTATAGTTTTAGTACAATATTTTCACAGTAAGGAGCTAATTGAGACATAATTCAGGACAGAAGACAATCAATCAAGAATAGAATTATAGAGAGGACAAGAATTACAACAGTAGATCACTAGAAATACTTAAGTTACAGACACTCTTCAGAGGAGCTATATTTTTTTGTATTATAAAAAGGTGCATATCATCAGCAGGGGTTGTTATGTACTCAAGTGGAGTTGAATAAGTATGCACTGCCTTTTTTATCATGAGATGTCCTTATTATAGTAAACTCAACACTCTGAAAAGAAGCAAGCTTTGCTAGAAAATCAGCAAATATAATTGAAACATTATGTAATCAAGAGGATATAGAGATAGAGCGAGAGAGTCAAGGCTGTTCCTCCCTCTGACACTTGGAGTGCAGAAGGTGGGGGTCCCCAAGATACTTTTAAAAATACTTTTGCCTCTATAGGCTTCTGCTTTAAAAACTCCCCAAGGTCACAGATTCCCTTACCTTGGATGGTATGCTGCCATCATCTAAGTGCAAAAACCCGTTTCTGAACCCAGGAAAACTCACTTGAGAATTTCTTCGTATTGGGTAACTCAAGCTCTTTCTCCCTCCCTTGGGAGAGAACTTGAAAACAAACTGTAATTTCTAATAGCTGACCTCTCACTCAGGCACTTGCACTAAGACGCTCCTGCCTTGTAGGACACAGGAATCAGCTCATAGTCTTTAAAAAGGTGATTTTATTAACAAAACAAAGAAGATATATTTTGATAAAGAATGTTTGGTTGATAAGTGTTATAGAGCAACAAAATAAAAGATTAATGCACAGAGAATTGTTTCCCTGAGATTTAGTTATAATGTGTAGGGATGGCACATATGCTCAGCATGGAGTTCACAAACCATAAATTAAAAAAAAAAAGCCTGATCGTTTCTAACTGCACATTCCATGTATACTCACATTTGTTATAGAATACTAGAACTGGAAGGTAACTTGAGAGGTCATTGAGTCCAGTCCCCTGCCCTCACGGCAGGACCAAGCACTGTCTAGATCAAGTGTGGCCAACCTGAGCCTGAGAGAGAGCCACTGTTTACCAATGTACATTGCCAATGAGCTACAGTAATTTGTGGGCAGTCCCCATCAGGGGCTTCCTCTTCCGTCCCCAGAATCTTTTGCCCATCAGTAGCCCCCTCTTCCGTCCCCAGAATCTTTTGCCCATCAGTAGCCCCCTCCTTCCTTCCCTGTGCCTCCTGCCCACTGCAATCAGCTGTTTCATGGCACTCAGAAGGCTCTGTGGGGGAGGGAAGGAGCAAGGTCTCAATATGCTTGGAGGAGCAGGTGGAGCCAGGAGTTGAGCACTAGAAAGTTGGGGCAGCTGGTGCTAGCTGTGCCAACATCAGGAAGGCCAGATAAGGGATGCCCTGAAGGTATGGGAGGTGGGATGGGTTCTAGAGTGGCCTAGGGGATAAGGTTTTGGCCTGGGGGATAAGGCATTGACCTGGGGCCCCAGAGTCAGAGCCACATATTAACTTCAGAAGAGCCACAGGTCTGCCACCCCTGGTCTAGATAATCTCCCTAGTCAATTTATTCCAGTGTTTAACCATCCTGACAGTTAGGAAGTTTTTCCCAATGTCCAACCTAAATCTACCTTGCTGCAATTTAAGCCCATTGCTTCTTGTATTCCAAGGTTCCATCCTTTTTAGACATGAATATTTCTGTACATTCCATGTTCATCTCCCAAGGTTCACTTCATCTCTGTCCCCCCACATTTCCTTTCAAAATCACATGAAGAACTGCAGTAGTCACATCTCTTATTTCAATTCAAATCTCACTCTTTCTTCCCATTGGCTTACACTCCCTGGATACCCACTGTTCTGGGTTTAACCTTTTTGTTCCTGAATGCTGGGATGTCTAGAAAAGGGTAGAGCCCATCACATCCATCTGATATTACAGGATTGTTTTTGTTAACTTCAGTGGTTTAAAAAAAGTAAGGGAAAGAGAAAGTGAAACTGTAAGTAATAGAATTAATAGTTTCATAACCATTAAGGCAAGGAACAATTTACTGCTAAGATGATGTCAAGGCTCCTTCCTCACTCTGGCACGATGAATGCAGAAGTGGGGGACCACAAAAGTACCCCAAATCCTTATCTTTCCGGGCTTTGGTTTTTAAAAAAACTTCCCCCCAAAATCTTAACAACCTAGATTTTGGGGATAAAATCTCTGCTGCCACCACCCCAGTTATGATAAGAAAATCAGGGGAGCGATCGCTTGGGAAATCTCACCCCTAAAGTACAAACCAGGACACACAAATTAACCAATACCAGGTAAATAAAAAGAAAAGAGAAAGAACTTTTATTATCACCACAATATTACTGTTGCAAGCATAATGACTAGATGGAAAAGTAACAAAGTACTATACTCATGGAGGGGAAACCCACCATGGGCCAGGAGCTTAGTTACAAAGGAGAGCAAAACCCATTTTTAAATGCACAGACATCAGATCCCATTTCAGACATCAGATCCCATTTCCCAAACCATAAAACAATAAAACCTAATGGATTTATCTAAACTTTACCCTACTTACAGAGGAGTGAAGAGTCTACTCTTGGAGGGAGACATTCTATCTGACTCCCTCAGTAGCTGGAGAGAAACTGCCACAGAGACAAAAGAGGGAAAACCCAAAAATTCCTTTGTCCCAGTTTGAAATTCCTATCTACATTCCTATTGGCCAACTCTACCTGGGTTAGGTATAGTTAACCCCTTAGTTCCCAGGCTGCTGGCTAACCCTCATTATCATGACAGATGACAATAAAATTATCTTTAGTGAACATCAAGAGACCATTAAAAGGGACTGCCAGTAAAATTTGGTGCTTTCTGCACCATGGCATTCATAGTATTTTCTTTGTTGATAGGGAATCTTTTTTATACTGGAGAAAATTTAACTGCTGTGCATGGTAAATCTCAAAATTTTAATAGCGTATATTATCGCTGCATTAGATAAAGAAAAAATATATGAACTGTTTCTTCATCTTTTTTGTACAAAAAGATTAAGAAAAATACAGTACCCAGTATCATTATAAGACATACCTTGTACTTTATTCAGTAACAACAGAGAAACTGCTGTGCCTTTCTTTTTTTTTTTTTTTTGAGGCAATCTCTTATTCAACTTCTGTATTTTGAAATGTTTGGCTATTTTTGGAAAGTGTTTTTCATTTAGTTCTGATTACTTTTCATGTTTATTCCTTAGAACCTGATTTTCAGAGTTGCTGAGCACTGTTTGTTCCCATTGACTTCAAATGGAGTTTTAGGTGCTCAGTACTTTTGAATCAGCCAAAAGTCCAATTCCAACATGTCATTTAAAAATATACTTGCAAAGTTTGTTAGATTGTACAGCTTGATTCCCTAAGGTAGGAGAAAATCATTGTTTTATTGGCCATTCCTAAAATCCCTAGTCTTTAATACAGACAAATTTTCTCTAATGCTGACAGACTTAACCAATTTACGTCTGGGATCTTGCTGGTGGTGAGTTTCTGATCACTTTTGGGGAAAACAATCTGTTCCTTTTATATTTCCCCAAAGCTTCAATTCTGTGAGATTTTACATTTCTTTTATTTCTTTCAAATCTATTTGTGCAACATTGTAATATTTATTAATAATAAAATAACAAAGGAGAGAACACTGAAACATGAATCCTGATTCAGTGTAAAGAGATTTCATAGAAAAAGAAAAGCACCATTCAAACCAAGACCTCATACTGTTGACCAAGTAGCATGCCATCATACCAAAACTGAATGTTTAATCAATAATGTGGAGCACTTTTTTTGACAATATGGTGTTTTTATATAATCCAGTAAAATATAAATGAATGAAGCTGCTTTTGACATTGGATTTCTGATATTGAATATTTAAACCCCAACAATGGTTTAGCACCATCATAATGAAAATTAGGCTGTTGAATTGTAATGAAAGACTGAGTCTGTAGACCAGTAGTTAAAATCTAAAACAGATTATAGCAAGAGATATTTTAAAACTGGTGCAGTGTATGTAAAGTTATATCAGGTCTGTTCTGTCACTATTAAAATCAATGGCAAAACTCTCATTGATTTCAGAAGGACCACGATCTGGTCCTTAAGATAAATGTGTCTTTGCTATACTTAAACTATTCAGCAGGGTTTAATTTAAATATATTTTCACAAAATCAGTGGCTATAGTTCTTGTCCAACTACTGTTTTATTAATGTTCAAATGCTTCCTGATAATCAATACTAAGTCTTAATAATTTTATATCCTCTTGTGAAGCTATACTCCGAATTCAAATATTGGTATGAGGTGGTGATGTAGGAATAACATGCTCTGCTGAATCTGCCAGTGCTAGTGCTTTCACTAATTGGATTGGGAATGAGCATTGACTGAAGTGGTCTCAGTTTTACAATAGGTGAAGTAAGTTTTAGTGAGGAAAACACTCAGCTAGTTAGTTGACAGAATCAGGCAAACACAAAAGGTTTAGCTGGATTGGAATAAAAACTGAATTAAAGAAAAGAAGTGCAATCAGCTACCAGGCATCTTAGCAAATCTTTTCAGAAATGAAGGACAAGACTTTTCACTGATCACAGTAAACTGTCCAGAAGGCAACTGAATGCTTCAGTGCCCATTAAATAAGCACTAAAGCATGCTGTTATGTACAATGACTTTACATCTATATATTTATTTTGATTGGAAAACTTCTATCTTTTCTGTAAGAAAAAATCCTAGTTCTCTAAGTGTTAGTCCACACAATGTGAAGCATGCACTTCGGGTGCTTGAGACCAGAGATTCATAGCAAATAGTGTCCATTGATTCATGCGTCAAAATGACTGATGATTTTCAGTTCTTTTTTACTAATGTATGGCCAGAGTCAGAAGAGTCTTCATTGTTTTCGTATCCTGCACATTTTTGAAGATTATTTTAAAATTATACTATTAATGCCTGTGTTGTTTTCCAATTAGTGTAGTTTTCTCTATCTCAGGGACCCCCTTCCCTTTAGAGAAGAATTGTCGAGAGTCCCAGGTTTTAAGAACTACCTGCACTGTACTAGCTCCTTCTCAATCAGCAACAACCATCAATGTTGCCATTACTGCCTTGTGGAGGCTCATAGCTCTCTTACCTGTCAAGTACAGCATCTGCTGTTCCTTTACTCTCCAAACTCAGGAGAGACAGGAGCTTCTCTTACTGATCCATAGGTTATGTGCTATAATCCCATTTGTAAAGCCCTTTCATGTGCCAGACTTTTTTCAGGGTAGGTCATATAGCCTCACTACATCCCACGCCATGAGCTCTGCTCAGCAAGTCCAACTGAGATAGATTTTTGGAAGAGATTTGTACACTCTTCAGGGAGTAATTCACCGCAGCCAGTATTTGTGATAACAGCCCAAACATTTAGGGTAGCATTTATTAGTCAAGTGGAACACAGCATTGTAAATCCTCAGATTAGCATAGAGAAATAAAGGTTAAGGCATATTCTGTTCTTATCAAGCCACAATTCATTAACCAACTTGTAATGAGGTTCTTTTCAGAAACTGTCCTTTTCCCCCTTGATTTCTTTCCTTAGTCAGCTCACAGGAGATAAAACACCCAGCATCTTCCAGAGCCTATACTTATTCCTCACTTCACACTTTTCAGTCCTTAATTCTAGAGCTGGGTCTCTGCTTAGTTTCTTTTCTGAAAGTATCAATTAATAAGCCATTGGAGTTTGCATTGTTTTCTGCCCCTCAGCTTAATCTGGGTCAGTTTCAGCCAATTCCTGAACTACTCTATTCATGCAACCCAGACAGGGAAGTGATACACCAATTATGTATTAGTCTGCGTTGCCTTCCTCTCCTCCTGGCCTCACTGGATAGCAATGTAAAGTGTGAGGGGAAACTAAGTCTCACATAGGATTCATCAAAATATTACAGAATGGTCCTGCTTTGTCAGTGTCTGCTGAAAAAATACCTTGTGGAAAAGGCTCTGGAACTCTAGTGGGATAACCCCTGTATTTTGCCTCAGGCTGTGAGCAGCATCCCTCTCACCATGAGCTACAAAGAACAGACCAGAACGGTTAAACCCCTGTATTTTGCCTCAGGCTGTGAGCAGCATCCCTCTCACCATGAGCTACAAAGAACAGACCAGAACGGTTAAGCCCACAAAACCATTGCTTCGAGCCTCTTATGAGAGGAAAGAACACTCTCAGACATAACAGATCCTTTCCCACATCTCCTTGAAAGAAAGAAAGAAAGAAAGAAAGAAAGATCCCTCCTCAATTTTGTCCCAGTCAGGTGAGTCCACATGCACAGGTCCTAGAGACTTTGATCTGCCTAAGCCTTCTGACCATGAGGATAAGACATGCAAAAATCTGTTTGTCCTGCTTTGAGCTCATAAGCCACAAGATTGGCATTGTCAGCACCAACTGGGTACATCGAGACTACACCTCTCTGTGGACAGAGAGATGTAGATTAGGCACGTCAAAATTGCTAATGAAGCAGGGATTTAAATAAACATGCATAAACATGGCTGCTGCTTTTTTTCTTCGAAATGGAGCTTTTTCGGAAAAAAAACTGCAGTCTAGATGCAGATCTTTTGAAAAAGGGTTTATTTTTTGAAAGATCCGGGTCTAGACTGCCGTTTTTTCAAAAAAGCTCAGTTTCAAAAAAAAAGCGGCGGACATGTTTATGCTAATGAAGCATGGGATATTTAAATCCCTGCTTCATTAGCAATTTTTACATGCCTAATCTACACCTCTCTGTCCCTCTCTCTGTTGACAGAGAGGTGTAGTCTAGACGCAGCCACTGTGAGTTCCAGATTGGATTTTACTTCAGTGGCACTGAGTTACTTGAACCTGTTAGGATCCTCCAACTACCATGTGCGCTATATTCATTGTTTCCAACTGTCAGTTTGCACTGACAGGCAGGCTGACATTTACATTTTCTTTGGAGGATGTTTTGCCTTAATTTACCCTCAATATGCTCTTCTTTCGGATTCTCTCCTCCTGAGGAACATCTCAAATGTGGAAGGGGAACCCAGTTTGAGAAGAACTTCAGCCATGAGTTGGATCCAGTGCTTTTTTTTTTGTGACGGTACGCTCCGGGCATTTCGACCCTTGGCGCAGCTTTTTATTTATTTATTTATTTATTTTTTTGCTCAACAACTCCCCCTCCCCACCCACCCTGGAGTACTGGCACTTTTTTTCTTACAAAAAAAGCACTGATTGGATCCATCATTTACTAGTATTGACAGTGGAACCAGAACCTACCTTTTTTCATCAGCCCAATCTGACATCCTATATAATGTCAACATAGAATGGCTAGTCCAGATAGAGATTCTAGAATGTCAGGGACCTGGCCTTTAACCAGATATGACTATCTAGGTGACCAATAGTTTCCAGTTACTTGTGGTTCCATCAGTCAACCAGTTGATCCATCATATTGGCCTTCTTAGGAGTCCATGGGATCACTATATTAGACATTCCAGATCTGTGTTTGGTCCCATCATCTCCCCCTTTCTACACAGCAGTAGTCGGCAGCACCAGAAGAAGATGTTGAGTCAGTGCAATGAAGCAATCTCCCCATCCTCATCATCCCCACCTAATGTCCAGAGGCAACATTGACAGGCAGCCAGTGGATGGCTTTTGAATGTCAAATCACACTAAGAGGTTCCTGATACTAAGCATAAGCTGCTGGATATATGGTGGTCAGGTGACTCTCCCAGTGAGCAAGGATATCGTGGAAACAGCCAGAGTGGTATCATACTCTCAGAAGTATTGTGGCTCCTACGTTGAAAAGGTCTGAGAGGCATTACTTTGTATCATCTAAAGAGCCAAAGATTCTATTTACCCACTATGACCCTAAGAACATCCTAGTGCCAGAGGTTATGGTGTTATGTTGTTTACCCAGAAGGGGGTACGTAATATATCATTTGAAAGCTAATAACTCACTGATCGTTAATATTCTTATGTGATATATGTATGGTAAGCCCATAAAGAACTTTCAACATATGCTTTGATTGTGTTGGAAGTGTGTTTATATATCAGGGAGTTGACTCCAAAGAAAAGAGGATAATACCTCAGTCCAGATGTAGTCAATGTCAATGAGCCACAATGTCAATTTGTGCCAGAGGTTGCAGGCAGAGATCATTTTGCATTGTAAAAAATCACCAGTCGGGGAGGACCCAGCATGAAGTCTACACCAGATACCATGGTGCCTATACCCAGCAGGGAAATGGATTTTATCTGGGTATACCCTTCAGAAGAACACATTTCAAATATTTACTGAGTATAGAGAATAGGGTAGGCCAGACCCCAAAGTTATCTGCACCTGAAAACACTGAGCACTCAGAGCTCTGTTATAAATCCTGGCCAGAGAGTATGGTCATCCATGCTGGTAGAGACTTTGTAAGAAACACTTGTTTGAACACAAGACTTTATTTTGTTAATAAATTTCTAATACAAAAATCTGATTTATGTGACTATAACCCCTTTTATAATTGGTAACTCTTAAGCCTATGACTGTTGTTTAATAAAACTGTTTTATTTCTTCTATAAATGAATTCAGTGTTTTGATTAAAACAGAGTGTTTGTTGACCCCAGTTAAGATAACAAGACTGCTAGGAATTGTCTAACAGAGCAGCAAATTGAATAACATCTTTCAGTGTGCAGTGAGAGGGCTGGGCAGACAGAGCAATGTCTCTGAGGAACTTAAAAGTCAGGATTTGTTGATAGTTACCTACTAAGGAAGTTTTGTCACAGTTCTGAAGAGTTTGCTGGGCGGGGGGAGAAGCTGATGTGTCAGGGAGCTGATGCATTGATTTAGCAGCAGCAAAACTCTCAACTGCTGCATGTGAGAGGTATAACCCAGCAAATCATGATCCTGGAACCCCCACCAGAGTCTCATTACTGCTCTGCCCCCAAATCCCTAGTTGCACATGCAATACAGAAAGTTCCAGCCTGTAAAGTCCCTCAGTTACTCATGCAGACAAGGATGCTAAATGCTTTGCTCTCTCTTCTAGGGAGGAAGTTATTTTCAACCACCAACCTCCTGTTTGGACTCCCTAAATATCAGCTCTGTTAACAAAATATGATTTTACAAATTACTCGAAATTCTTGGCATTCTAGGACAAATTCTCTCAGGAAGACAGTGTCCAATTCCAAGCTGTTGTTGGTAATAGCAGACAGGTACCCAAGATCTCACTTAGTGACATTGGATGTGACTGATTCCTCATTCTAGGGTCATAGGTACAGCAATAGTTATGAAGCTTCAATTGTGACTCCATTTCTCAGCGTTCCACAGAGAGGTTCAGAGTACCATCAAGGATCTACCTTTTGATGAGTCTGATCTTTTTAATGAGAAGACAGACAAGTTATTTTACTTAAAAGAATCCACTTATTGGATTCTTATACTCCAGCCCTGAAGAGGAAACACCAGAAACTAATGCATAAGACAAGCCATCCACCCTCAAGAGTGAAGTATGGAGCTGCCTCCTCCTCAACCTCAGCCACTCAACCCCACCCACCATCCAGAAGTTACTTTATAAGAGATTGAGGACTGCTGAAGCCATCTTCCACCATCCTCTCCTTACTGCCTCCAAACATTTGGTGGATGCCTAGTTACTTCCTCCACAATTAGATGGCAATAAGAATGGACAAGTTGATACTTGGTATCATCCACTCTGTCTTTCTTTCTCACAAGCTCCTTGCTCAGCTCTTCTTCAGGAATCACTCTCATGAGGTGATGCTGCTTGAGTCCATCCTGCCTGAGGAGGTGGACTTCAGAGATTTTAACTGAGTATAAGCAATGAAAGTCAAATGGCTAAAGGAAACTAAGGATTAAAAAGGTGTTCTAGTGTCTGGCTTAAAGTATATTAGATTCAGAGCAAATTTTCTCCTCATGTGCTTCCTACAGCATTAGGTCAGGACCGCTCCCCCAGAATCCAGCAACTGCTTCTTTTGTCTTCTCAGGTGCAAAGAGTGACTTGGGCAGGGAGAGAAAAGAGGAATCGCTTCAGGTTTTGACCCTTCTTTTCATAAAGCAGTCCCTCTTTAAAAAGCATGTCCACTTGAAAACAAAGAGAGAGGGAGTCTAGTGAAAGAAGGAGACCTTATGCTGGTGGGCTCATTTTGTTTTGTTTTTTGCTAAGATGCAGATCTTTGTCCCTATCCTTTCTTGCCAAGAATGACCATTTGATAAGTGATGTCCCATCAGCTTTGCTAATACCTGACTGTGACATCAGCCTGATCCTTTGTGTTTGAGATACTGGGAAACACCTTTCCATTATGATTTCAGTTTGTTTATAACTTTACAAATAAAGTATATTGTGCATAATATTACTTATTTGCAAATTTTGAGTTTTCAAATTATACATCACAAGGCTTGCCCTGTCTAAATGTTATTACAATAGTGTGCTGGGTGTGAATGCAGAGCTACATTAAGACCATTTAACCATTTGGAATTTTAATTCTGTCTTCCAAAGCACTTGCAAACCCTCCCGGGAGAGTATCATTCAGAAAGTTTGTAAGTGAACTCTCTATGCCATTCTCTAAGTCAAGGGTCTGCAGAATATGGCTCAGTATGGAACCAAATATGGCGCTTTTGTCATTCCCAAAATACATGCAACTTTTAAAATTAAAATGAAAAATTCAAAATTTTAAAAACACGTAATTGCTTATGTAGCTTAAATGCATGCTGAACCTGAATTTAACCAGTTATGATGCAAATGTCAAAGAAATGTGTTAAAAGATGGAGCAGCAGAAGTCCTATTCGATAAAGTCTGTGATTATAATTGTTCAGTTATCAATAATACTAAATTGTATATTTTCAGTCATTCAGATGGGCTTTCTTCTACTGGCTCTTTGTTGACCACTTGTTCTGAATTTTGCTGTAGTTTGGCTCTTTGGTTCCAAAAGGTTGCGGCCTCCTAATCTAAATCTTGATAAATATATTGAACAGAACCAGACTCAGACCTGATCTCTGCAGGACTTCACTTCATGTGCCCTTTCAACTTGTCTGTGAACCACTGATAACTAAACTCTGAGAACAGTTTCCAACCAGTTATGCAGCACTACGGTAGCTCCTTCTAGTATGTATCTCCCTGTTTGTTTACAAGAAGTCATGCAAAACAGCATGAAAAGTGTTACTAAAGTCAAGACATATATCTACTGATTCCCCTGTGGAAGAAAACAAGTCCTCACTCTGCATTTGGTAAGCAACAAGTCAGAGACAGTTTGTTTCTCGAGCAATTGCAAGGGAAGACTGCAATCGGACGGGGTGGAGGGTGCCCCCTCCCTTGGACAGATCTTCAAAATACAAGTGGTAAAAGACAAATATATATATACTCTCCCGTTACATGCAGCAACGACTAACGGTTATCTATTTGTTTATACAGATGCTTCCTTATCTCAAGTCAGCATTTCTTAGACTTCTGCCTAAGTCAGCATTCCATCTTTATCTTTTAGAGCGAAGCGTCTCTTACAATTCTCGCTCTCGCGTTGTTAGGCCTCAGGTTAGCCTGTCTCTTGCTCTATTCCTAAGAACCCTAAGATGGCT
This sequence comes from Rafetus swinhoei, assembly GCA_019425775.1. Lineage (NCBI taxonomy): Eukaryota > Metazoa > Chordata > Testudines > Trionychidae > Rafetus > Rafetus swinhoei. The sequence goes on from CM033427.1 coordinate 68,483,305, forward strand.
GCACACAAATCCCCTTTTTTCCTTTCCCTGCTTCCACACCCCCACACCCCCCCATTCACAAGGCAAAACAACAAATGTACTGAAATAGTACATTTGTACGTAACAAATACGGGATGGTTTGCTCTTGTGTTTTTAATAATCTCTTAGGGAAAAAATGCTAACTCTATTGAACTAGGATTTTACCTACCCAAATTTGAGTTTGCTAAAGTTTTCTCTCTCAATATCCACTGACTATTATGATTGTGAAGCACTTGATGAATACTTTTAGGGCTGTTGAAAAACTCTACACAGAGAGTATTTAGAACTTCCCACTTAGAAATTCAGGTATTTTCTGTGGGTTAGAGGCTAATATTTGAAAACATGTCCTGGAGATAGAACCACAATCTAGTTTTGGGAAAGCTAAGTATAGGATTTTATAGGTTAGAGTTAACATCCTCACTAAGAAGCAAGTTCAGAGGGGTAGCCATGTTTGACAGAGCCAGGTAGGTACCCAGAATCACCTACTACAGGACAGGCCCAACAAGAATCATAGAACATAGAACCATAGAGCTGGAAGAGACCTCAGAAGGTCATCAAGTCCAGCCCCCTGCTCTAGGCAGAAAAGTAACAGAATATCACTAGTCATCACCTACAGCCCCCAGCAAAAGCCTCTCCAGCACATCATCAAGACTTATAACCTACCTTGAAAGATGTTCCTTCACTTTCACAGACTTTAGGAGGCAGGCCAGGCCTCACTTACCAGTAGGCCCCCCCTCCAAACTGAAATATGAGCAACTACATACCACACAACAGAAACAGCCCAGGAATCAGTCCTGGCAACAAATCCTGTTGCCAACTCTGTCTCTTGAGACACACTATCACCGGACATAATCACATCCACCACATCAGGGGCTCATTCATATGCACCTCTAGTAATATGATACATGCAATCATGTGCCAACAATGCCCCTCTGCTATCTACATTGGCCAAACCAAGACCCTCTTTATGTAAAAGAATAAATGAACGCAAATCAGACATCAAGAATGGGAACATTAAAAAACCAGTAGGAGAGCATTTCAATCTCCCTGGATACTTAGTAACAGACTTGAAAGTTGCCACATCTCAGCAAAAAATATACCTGAAAAACAGACTGCAGCGTGAAACTATAGAGCTGGAATTCATAAGCAAACTTGACACTATCAGACTGAGTCTGAATAACGGACTAGGAGTGGCTATCCCACTACAAAAAGTATAAACTCATGCATCTGACCAAGTGGGTCTTTGCCCACAAAAACTTATGCTCCAATACATCTTTTAGCCTATAAGGTGCCACAGGTCTTCTCGTTGTTCATGCAGATTCAGACTAACACGGCTATGCTTCTGTTATAAAAAGTAATTTCCCCTGTTTAGGTATTCACACCATCTCATCAACTGTTGGAAGTAGGTCTCATCCACTCTGATTTAATAAACCTTGTTAGCACTCATCCACTGCATAGTGATGCAATACACCCACATTTGCATGTGTGATACTTTCCAAACTGAATTTTCCACTTTATGCAGCTGATAAAGTGGGTTCCAGCCCATGAAAGCATATGCCCAAATACGTTTGTTAGTCCTTAAGTGTAATAAGAGGCAGCAGATAAAGATATTGACAAGTTTCAATTCTAGAAATGGGCAAAAGTCCCCCTTCTTCGGCATTAGAAAATGAGTAAAACCCCTTTCTACTGAACTTAGAGGCATTTCTTCTATTTCCCCAAGATTTGGAAGTAGGTCCATATGTAGTGACCATTTCTTCTGGAAAGGGATCCCAGAAGAGGGATAGATAAAGGGATAGGAGTAAGAAGACGCTTCAAAATTGTGGACCACAGTTTGGAAACCTCCAAGTTTGATGGTGAACAACTTGGGTTAAATTCACAGTTGTGAAATAATATGGCTATGATTGATTGCAAATATTTTGTTTATTTTGGTTATTTACTCCTCTTCCCTAATTACAGCTGTTTGATTAACCTCTCAGTGTGTAACCATGACCCTCACCTCCTTCCATTTTGAAATCTGACTAGATTTTGAGTCTATTTGACATTGAATCTTGTATCACAATGTGTGCTTTTATAATGAAATCGTTCTTTACCACCCTAAGCACTTCATATATACCAGAAAGAAGCGGGCAGAAGGCTCTTCAAAATATATTTAAAGTTCTAATTTTCTTCACAAAACATAATGCAATAAAATAAATTATAGGGAATTTTAAAATGTAATGTTTGTTTCATCAGGAAACAGGCATTTTACATTGAAGTGCTTCAGCCTCTTCCTTCAGTGTCTTTTATAGCAGATGTGCTTAGCTTTGAAATATACATGTCAGCTAGTAAATAGTGTGTTTCTGTTCTATTTTTGGTATATTTTAATCTATATTTTATAACCATCAAGGTCATTTCTGCTCATGCTTTGATCTTCAGTCAGACACAAAAGTTCTGGAAGCAAAGGCAGATTCACTTCAGCTAAGCAATTAATTGAAGTTACTGATACCATGATTAAATAATCAAAAAAGTAGAGAAAACATATTTCAAATATATTTACTGAACTTGTGGGCTAGGTACACACCTTTTCAGCCTCATTAATCAATCAGATGCCTTCTTTATCTATTTACTTTAATATATCGGAGTATTTCCATGTGTACACTAATGATATATATTAGGGATGTTAATTAATGTGTATTTGTGTAAATGCTGGATTTTTTAGTGGTTACATGTTTACACAGTGGGGAAGGAGGGAGCTGTGCTCACAGAAAGCCAGCTTCCTCCCTCTTTGATAGAGGCAGCAGCACAGGGGCAGTAAGGGATAGCTTTAAAGCGGGCTCCCTGGGCACATGAGCTTGCAATGTTTCTGCCCCCACACACACTTCTGCCTCTGATAGAGGCAGCAGCACAGGAGGAGGAAGCAAGTGGCTAACCGTGGGAGCTGAGCTGATACGTGCAGGGAACTGGCTTGAAAGCCGGTTTCCCACGTGTACTGGTTCTCGTCTACCCCCCTCGTGCTCTGCGCTGGTGCCTCTCTATCAGAGGCAGCAGCACAGGGGAAGGAGATAGGCGGTTCTATGGGAGGCAGTGCTTGTGAGGAGCTGGGTTTTCCCCCAGCATTAGTTCCCGCATGGCCCCCCACGCTGTTGCTTCTGCTCCCCACGACCACCAGCTCCTTTCTCCTCTCCCCCTTGCGCTTCTGGTATAGAGGCAGCAAGTGGGGTGCATGTAGTCATTAGGATTAACCGATAAGCCCAGGCATATCAGTTAATTGTGTAAATGACTACATGCTAACATCCATAACACAAATTCATCTCTACTGTAACATGAATACATTGCATGGAAAGTATTAAAGATTATAAGTATCTGTGCTCTACTGATAAATAGATGGACCAGAAAGGATAGCATGAATCTGTAAGGCACTGAGAGTGGGATTCACAAGAAACTTAGGCACATAAGTCCCACATTTGAAACCCTCTGTCTTCACATACACCCACTCAGCTTCAGCATGACTCCACAGGTCCCTAAACTCCCTGAGTTCCAGAGGATACATCTACGTTGTGTTTTAAAAACTGTGGGAATGAGTCCCATAGCTCTGGTATACGTACTTGGGCTCACAGGGCTTGCTATATAGCTCTGAAAATAACAGTGTAGCTATTTGGACATAGGCTTGGAAGGCTGCGGCGGAGGATGGGTTTTCAGAATCTGAGCTCAGCGCCAAGCCACAACTTCTGTGCTGCTGTTTCAGCTCTGTAACACAAGCCCAGTTCTCTAGAGCCAAGCTTTAAGATTTGCCACTGCAAATTTTAAAAATATAGTGTACCATAGCTTCTGTTGTAACAAAAGTATGTACATCAGTGTCTGGGCATGTACACAGCCACCTTAGTCCAGACACTGCCCAGCAGCTTAATACCTAGTTCATGGGTAAACCTCAGCAGGTTTCACAAACTAGGCATTCTTCTACCTGTCTTGCTTTCAGGACCTGATCCAGTGGGCATGCTCAAAGCATACCTAAACCCACACATAACGATCAGAGGAGGTTTTATCACTTCCCTTGTACCCTTTGGTCCAGTGGTTAGAACACTCACCCAGTATGTGGGAGATCTGCTTCCATTCCCATGTTTGCCTGATGTGGAATAAGGATTTCAACTTGGGTCTCACCCTCCCAGGTAGCTCTAACCAATCGGCATTCAGGGCCAGGTCTCTATTTCTGTCATGTCAAAGCTGTTCTGCTCTCTATTAACAATTACACATTCATTGGAGCAGAGTGATTGGAACCTCCCCAGGACTCCTAACTCCCCAGTCATTGCTTTACTATGGCATTCTTACTTTCCAGCCCAAATTATATTTGAGTATTTATACACAGTGGAGTGGCTTCAGCTGTATAGATTAGGGGAGCCTAAATGTGCTATGAACAAACTGTCAGGAATTCAGAAAAAAGCAACAAAATTTAATGAAATATCTACCTTAAATTGGATGGCATGAATACAAAGGATGGAGATTAATTGTGGTGGTCCAATGGGATACTGCAAAAAGCACTGTGATGAAAGTAAAGAAAGGAAAATTGCAAAGCTATTCAAATGTCAAGGAATAAAGTCTGAAAATACCAACAATGGCAAAAAACGCAGTGAAACTATGTGAATCTTCCCAGTTGGTGAAGATTAAAGGCTTGATGCAATAGCCACTAAATCAGTGTCCAGGTTCCCATAGACTTCAGTGGTCATTGAATCAGGCCCTAAGAAATCCTGGAAAAAAAGAACTTCAATGTTCACATTCAAATACCGGGGGGGAAAAAGACAACTGAATTGGTACTAAAATTACCAAAGAACATCAGAGTCACAAGTGCCAGAATTACAAACTAACCAATCAATCACATACCTCCTTTGGAACTGGACGTATCCATTCAGGCAACAGAGACACCACCACCCCTGGGAAAAGAAAAAAAAAAAAAAAAAAGAGAAGAGAAGAGGGGTACGTGGGGTGTATTTTACATTTAACTACAGTTCTGTGTTAAATGTAAAATACTAAAAACAAGTTTAAAAAAAAATTGACAAGGTAAGGAAATTGTTTCTGCGCTTGTTCATTTAAATTAAGATGGTTAAAGCCATTTTCCTTCTGAAAAGTAAAATTTCAAAGCTATTCAGTTGAAAAACTTTGAAAGAACAACCATAATTTTTTTTAGTGTTACAAACAACCTCCACTTCCAAGATGCTCATAACCAAGGATCAACTGTGCTATGAAAGTCAGTCACTATTTCAACAGTCAGTTGGATCAGTTTGACAAAATCCTAATACCTCATTTAAAGGAATCTATACAAAACTACAAAATTTAGCAGAACTCTAGTTCAACTAAACTCTCATAATTTATCAAAGGGAGGAAAAATAAAATTAATCTATAACATGTAAAAAGATTAAGTATTATATAAAAAGCACCTACATAAACAATCTTTCCTTTCAGATCTCAATCTCAAACATTCCCTGCTGAAGTATATTGATGGGTTGTGTGTGCATCAGGTGAAGATTACATAAACTTGCCTTAATGAGAGAGGTGTAGCTCCCTTGCAATACCCTCCATTTTACTGTGCTGTTTTTATGTTCATATTTTATAACTTCCCTCACTGTTCTAATTAGTGCAGGTCACTTTACAATTTGATCTTGTGTGTATATGCTATCCTTCTGATTTTAGTGTCATCCACAGTTCTAGGCAAGATCAAATTTACCCCCACAAAAATGCATGACAAAGAAGGACATGAAGTAGCCAAGCAGAGAAAGTGAGTAAGTGTAGGTAGTTCTGGATTGGGAACATCATTTTTATATACTGACAGATGATCCATCATTGTGCCAAAATAAGCTCAGCAGAGTATTTTCAGACTTTCCACAGATCACAGCTAGAAAACCACTGTAATAAACCAGAAATGATCTGGTTGTGGATATAATACAGAAATCACCTTGTTTACATATCCATATACCTACTTCTGGGTTATATGAAACAATGAGTGTAATATTATACCTCAGTATTTCAGTTTATGTATATTTAAACATAACATTAATTTAAAAGAATGCAAACTACTGAGGTATATCACTTTACAATGAGATCCAGTGCCTGGCAAGATTTTAACAGCTTTGGTTTATTTTATAAGAATTTTTATAGCATATATTACTGAAATACCTGATTTTGGGATAAGAAGGAAGGAGTCTCAGTCTTTGATTAAATTTTCATAAGTTGAACCACAGTGCATACATGGAAGACAGGAGAGATTCCAGAAGACAGAAAAGGGCAAATATAGGGTCCATCTATAAAAAGGGAAATAACTCCCCAGAAAACTATAGACCAGTCAGTTTAACTACAGTGCCATGAAAGATAATGGAGCAGGTAATTCAGAAATTAATCTGCAAACATCTGGAAGAAAATAAGATAATAGGTAACAACAGCCAGCATGGGTTTGTAAAGAACAAATGATGCCAAACCAATCTGATAGCTTTCTTTGATACGATATCAAGCCTTGTAGATAAGGGAGAAGTGGTGGACATGGTATATACCTAGACTTTAGTAAAGCATTTGACATGATCTTGCATGACCATCTTATCAGTAAACAAGGGAAATAAAACCTAGAGGGGGCTTCTATAAGGTGGGTGCATAACTGGCTGGATAACCGTTCTCAGAGAGTAGTTAACGGTTCACAGTCATGCTGGAAGGGCATAAGTGGGTCTGTTTTGGGACTAGTTCTGTTCAATATCTTCATCAACAATTTAGATGACTGCATAGAGAGTACGCTTATTAAGTTTGCAGATGAGACAAAGCTGAGAGGGGCTGCAACTGCTTTGGAGAATAGGGTCATAATTCAAAATGATCTGGAAAACTGGAGAAAGGGTCTGAGGTAAATAGGATGAAGTTTAATAAAGACAAATGCAAAGTACTCCACTTAGGAAGGAACAATCAGTTTCACACATACGGAATGGGAAGTGATTGTCTAGGAAGGAATACTGCTGAAAGAGATTTAGAGGTTATAGTGGACGACAAGTTAAACATGAGTCAACAGTGTGACTGTTGCAAAACAAGCAAACATGATTCTGGGATGCATTAACAGGAATGTTGTGAGCAAGATGTGAGAAGTCATTCTTCCGCTCTACTCTGCACTGGTTAGGCCTCAGTTGGAGTGGTGTGTCCAGTTCTGGGCACCACATTTCAAGAAGGATGTGGAGAAATTGGAGAAGGTCCAGAGAAGAGCAACAAAAATTATTAAAGGTCTAGAAAACATGAGCTATGAGGGAAGAAGGCTGAAGGAATTGGGCTTGTTTGGTTTGGAAAAGAGAAGACTGAGAGGGTACATGATAGTGGTTTTCAAGTATCTAAAAGAGTGTCACAGGGAGAAGGGGGGGGGGCGGGGAGAAATTGTTCTCCTTGGCCTCTGATGATAGGACAAGAAGCAATGGGCTTAAATTGCAGCAAGCAAGGTTTAGGTTGGACATTAGGAAAAGCTTCCAAACTGTCAGGGTGGTTAAATACTGGAATAAATTGCCTAGGAAGGTTGTGGAATATCCATCACTGGAGGCATTTAAAAGCAGGTTAGACATCTATCAGGGATGATCAAGACAGTGCTTGATCCTGCCATGAGGGCAGGGGACTGGACTTGATGATCTCTCAAGGTCCCTTCCAGTTCTAGTATTCTGTGAATCTATGATTCTATCTTGCACATAATTTTGAAAAGAAATGAGTATAGGGTAGTCAGACCTTTTTGGCATTGTGTAGGAAACAAGTGACAGACTTAAAAGTATAAATTCCAGACATACAGACAAATGGATTGAAAAACTATGCCTATCTGAGCTCTACTCCAATTCTTCTAATAGTGATACATTTTTTGAAAGCAGCTTTACTCAACAGAAGTGATAATTCTAGCAAATTTACTGCTATGACATTTTTCTAGTTGAAGTTTTTGATAAATAAACATCTGTTTTCTTAGTTTTAAAATGGGGAAACTAACTTCTGTTACAGGAAGTTACTATGATGAAAAAACGCAACTGAGATATTTAAATTTGGTTTGGTTGGTTGGTTTGCTCCAGAGGTCAGTGCCAAAGTTGGTGTAAGAGCTGCAATGGCTCCATTTGCCTCTCCCCCAGAAAATTCTCAATTGGCCATTTAACTGGAGGCAACACAAAGCAGCCTTAATGAAACCAAGGACACATCTTGAAAAGCCATTTATTTCCAGACAGGTGTAGGTCAGGAATCAGCAAGGCAAACTTTTGTTCACTTCTCCAGCAATGTGCCTGAACTCTGTCCTGGAGGCCTCTCTTAATCATAGAAGTATAGTTCAGTGCCTGTGGTCCAATCAGTCCTTGATCTCTCTCGCATATACTACCAATCAGATGTTATGATTTTACTCGTCTTTAATAACCTACTATGGAATCAAAATCTGGTTCTATATGCAATTTCCAATTCCCTTTGTGTCCCATGTATTTAATTTCCTATCAAATGGAAATACATGTATTCAGCTAGACTAAATCTGATCTTTTTTACCTGCTGAGTGCATAGATGCTAGTACTGAGAGTGCTGCTGCACCTACCCCTACCCCTCCCAGCTTGAAGTGGTTTCCATCATGCACAGGAGTTTGCTGTTTGGTTCAATGACTCTCCAGCACTCCCACTATACATATTGTTCACCCTCCAAATTTCCTGGCAATTTAGTACAAGCGATTTTCTTGACAACAATATTTATGTTAAATATTTTAAATAGTTTCCTGCTGTGATGAGCAAAATGAAAAGGCTGTAGAATTTGCTCTGCTTTCAATTCCAATTTTGTGGTATGCCTTGATTATAATTTTGTAAATCATATATCTGCTTGTAGACACTTTCTCTTGGAGTGAATATAATAATTTGATTTTATCATTTTAACGCTGGGTTTTGATATTGTTTTTCCTCATGGTGCTATTTCCTGCAGTATTCATCATCTCTCTTGAGTCTGTCTGTATTACATTGCTGTTAAGTGCAAGGACAACTGTACAGAATAAATGCCTTTACTCTCTTTTCTGCTTTTTTGTTTTCACAGAAATTTTTGCAATGTAACCAGACTGACTTTTCTTTGGACTCACTTCTAAACGTTGTCAATGTTTAACTTACACGTCTAATTACCTATGAGTGACTTAGTTTATACTCTTCCTTTTCATTGTTTAGTTAGCAAAATTAATTATTGTATTGAATATTATATGTGTGTAATATGTATGTATAGCACACCTTGATGGGAATGTGGCCATTCTAAGTATATGATTTACATACATTACATGTCACACACATTTACTTTTAAAATGCACAAATCATTAGGCATGGAATTTTGCGTATGTGTGTTCCAACTACAATGACCTGAATAGAATAGTTCTAGAATTATGTTTTACTTACTCCATTTGACAGAGATGAATAGTGAAAAACCATAAATGACAAGGTCGCAAGTACCTTCTAGATTATCTTCTTTGTTTCCCTTTACTCCTACAATATAATCTCTGGCTTAAACCTATTTTTCCTCCAGTTTAATTGTAAATATTTGTAATTGATTATTTCTCATTGTGTAATATTCCATAATGTAAGAAATGACATTTTCTAATTTCAAGCAAATACTCATTATCATCACATTCTTAATCACTTTAAATAATTCCTTCCTCCTTTCCTTTCCTCACAACTATTTGTACCTCCCTTATTTTCCTGGCTTTCTTTTTCTGAACTGTATTTATTCATTTCCCTCTCTCTCTCTTTATAGGCTGTTCTCCAGTCCTTTTGTCTATCAACTTTATTCCTGTTGTAAATTGATCTCTCAGTATTTTGTTGTGAGATGTCAAATACTATGTGCATTGGGAAACAGTAACTGAACAGTAGCTAAAGTAGACTCCTAGGTCAAAGTTGTACAATACAACACAAGTATGGGGAAATAAGTGTGTTGGCCATTGTGATTATTGTGGAATTGACTGCACACAGATGTAGGAATACAAGGGGAAGTAAGAACCCCTCTTACAAAGTCAGTCTGGGCAGAGGGGTGGATCCTTGGCTTCTTCTCCTGGGGATAAAACAGCATAGCTCAACCATTCTGAAGCGGCAAAGAGGAAGTGAGGACAATAGGAAATTACCACCTCCTTTGAGCAAGGGGACAAAAGGCAGGAAATAATGCCTCTCATATTTTCTCTCTGCACTGATGCAGTGTATCAATATAATGTCTCTTATAGAAATGAAAGCAAAAATTAGCCGTTCAAAAGGTGTGTATCAGAATATTGTGTGAATAGTGTGTCAGCAACTGCAGAGAGGAGAATGAACTGAGCCTGTGAAACTGATTTATTTGTAGTTAACATCAAAGAGTACTATGCTGCAGTTAAAAAGTGCTGAAAAATTACCCCCAAGCATTATGTTAGCAGATAAGCAAGAAGAGTTTGTTCTTAAATTCTCTTATGGGAATTCATCTATATTGTAATATGGGAGGGAATACAGATTAAATTATATACTATATCCCAGTGCTAAAGTGCCTTTCATGCTCCGAGACAGCAGTGTCCTTTTGGAACGTGGTCTTTTCTTAAAGAAGAACCTAAATAGTTTTTAACAAAAATATTCAAGATCCAAAGTTCTTCTAAGGACAACCTGTTTCTCTTACTCCCCATTATGCCCTTTCCTGCTCTCCTGCCATGCCAGAATCATTCCCCAGCTGTGTGGGATGAGGATGTGAAGCAGTTATGCAGAAGGACCTTGCAGTCCCTTGTTGTGCTATGGAGATTGCTTTTGTGATCGCATGTTTTTGAGGGCATACGAGGAAAAGTTGTAGTTATATAGCTACGAAGTTTTGTCTAGCTTGCCAGCTCCATGTGGGAAATCTCATACAAAGTAGACGAGTTAATTTGCATAACTGAAACTGATTTGCATATCACTAAAATTCTACTTTTAAAATTATGTGGGTGTTAGTGCTGATGAAAGGCAGGGATGGAGCAGGGAAGACTGGAATTCCACATCCACAAGTTTTTTATTCACTTGAGCTGTCCCTTCAGCTCCTGGAAACCTCTGGCTTGTAAACCCTCTTTGTAAATTAATCAGCATGCACAATCCACCATACTGCTATCAAGTGTCTTCTTTATTACTGTTTATGCTTCCAGGACATCACAACATAGCAACAGTTATGTGGAGCCCCACTTCTTGTTCCCTGACTCAGTCCTATATATTGTTTGGTTTCTTCTCAGAGCTATCCAACTCGTGAGCTAATTAGACCCCCTACACACATAAGGGATCCCATCTATCCTTCCAGGATGAACCCAGGCTGCCTAAGTCCCTGCTACCTAAGGACACCAACTGTCTTTAGTGCTAAGTGACCAGGGTGCTGGCTTCCAAAGGGTTCAATTTATAGTTACTAGCAGCACCTGGTCATATCTCCTTGCAGCCTGTTTACTTGGGCTTTGTGCAGTTGATGCAGATTTTCCTATAATATGTAAATTTTAAGTGCCTGATTTTGAGTCTTAACATCTTACTATATGGGTACTTCCTTGTGCACAATTAGTATCATTTAAGATTTGATGTGTTTGCAAATAAATGAAGCACTACTGAAATTGTACAAATTATTTTGTTTTGTTTTACTCAAGAAACTACATAGTTTTTGGTGCTGTTTAATTTAAAGATTTTTCCAGAAATTGTAATTTCTGATAATATGCTTACATAAGTGTGAGAATAAACAATTATTGTCTGTGTAAGGCATTATAGGGGGCCAGTTACTTATAATCCAATTTACTTTATAATACTGACCAAAATTGCAATTTAATTTTGTGAAGATGATCTATTTACAAAGTATCCTACTTGCGTTGAACTAGATATGTAAATGTTAGTATTGTTTTGTTGTGCAGTGTTAGGAATTCTTGTCCTAAGTAACAGTATCAGAGGGGTACCTGTTTTTAAATAAAAGTAATTATCCTTTTCAGATCTTTATATGAGACACATACAACAGTCTATTTAAATATGCATTTATGATCGTGAGCTTATCTGCTCATGAAAAGTAAAATGAATTAATGAACCCTTCCAAAAATGAAAATGGTTCCTGGGGCATACTTGATTTCACTACTGGATCTATAGTAAATAAATAGGAGCACAATCCTACATTACAAACATATTTCACCATTACAAAGTTTAATAAAAAATCAAGGGGAAGAAAGTCCTTTTAGCTTAATTTGTTCATCCTTATGCCAACAAAGGTTATTCTTTATAATATATTCTTGGGTTCTTTGTCCAGTTTTATTTTTTAAATTACTTAAGAAAGTACTTCTGCCTTTTTTTCTTGGGAGACTTTTCCACACTCTAATAGACAATCAGCTGTTATTTCTGTATGCTCAATTTAGTCCCATTAGCCCTATGTATATATAGTCAATTCTTTCTGCTCCTTAATCATTACTGTTTTCATTTGAATTCCCTTTCTGTCAGCATGACTGCTTTCTAAGTATTCCTCTCCCATTACATGTTTGCATTTTGGCTTATTTTTCTACAGAAATGTTGGTTTGCGTTTTTCAGGTTGAATCTCATTTTATTGTTTCTTCCCCATTCTGCCTCCCTTGATTCCTTTATGGTGGTACTACTTTTCCCTCAGTGGTGTTTGCAGCATCTCTTAATTTGGATATTTTGGTATCAGCTATTAAAAACATTAATATGCTATTTACCTCTTCCTCAGGACCATTAATGAAGCGGCTAAATGACAATAATGCCTAAAACACCTTCAGAACACCTCCCCCCAGTTCAGTACTTTGCTATTTATCACTGCCTTTTTAAAGAGCCTTAAACCTCTTTTCAAACCCAGTACCTAGAGCCACGCCTTTTTAATTAATTTTTCTAGAGGGATTTTGAGGCATTGTCAAATGCTTTACTAAAGTTTAGATGTTTATTGTATCACCTTTGCCTACAGCAAAATAGCATCATGTTTGTCTGTAACCAGAGTGTGCTTGGTTAAAGGGAATGTCATTTGTGTGGCAATATCACAGTGCCATTGCCATCCAAACCAAAGATTTGTCCCAGTTTCATAGTACTGGTTCAGTTCTCATCATTGCATAGTGCTAAACTCACGGAATAGTTTCTGGTCTCCTAATCAATTGTGTCCAGAAATCTCAGGGGCATTTTAAATCTCAAGCAATCAAGATTTAATTGTGCACCAGTGAACACAAGCTTCAATAGAGACATGGACAATACTGGAAAATCATAATTATATCATGTATTAAATTGTGGCCTTTTCAAGGAAAAGAGGGCCTGGTGATAGATGTGTGTAGAGACTGGGTGGGATTATAATAGGCAGGGAAATACAGACTGGAATGCCAGTAATTTATAAATGGAGAACTCAGAAGGTCACACATCTATACCTTTAGCCCTTCCTAACTGCAAAATCATCTGATATTCACACTTTGCATGTGACTCCAGCCCAGATTCTCAACTCTTTTGCAGTCTCATCACATCAATTATAACAATAAAAAAACCCCCAATTGATCCTGATTCTCAATTGTCAGACCATCCATAGCCTCCCTCTTCTACCTGCTGTGACCAAAAATATTTAAAACATTCTGTGGCTTCACTTTTTCCAATGGCAATAGAGTTTTGCTAATTCCCATTAATGACTAGGAAACTTATTGTAGATTTGCAAGTAAATAAACTAACAAAAATCAAAGATACTGCATCTCAAAACTAGGGTTGTGAAAGTGTAAACATGTACACTGTTAACTGATGAGCTAATGTGTAAGAGGCAGCAGGGTGGGGGGATGGAGGTCGGAGCCCAGGGAGCTGCCTGCCCCCCGTATGTAACCCCTGAAATTTTCAGCGGTTACACATTTACTTAAATAAATGCATTTTAACATCCCTACTCAAAATACATTTGTCCAGTTGTTTTTAGGTGCATTGTGATGGTACAGAATATCTTACTAGTTTTACCAACAGTAAATAGATATGGTAATTACACTCTTTTCAGTATCCTTTTATAATTCCCTATCCAGTACTTATCACAAGAAATACCTTGACTAGCGAGCTTAGCTAACTGCAGATCTTGTTTAGTTTTTCAAGGAAATTGGCAAATTTTTCATCACCCTCACTGCAGTTTAGCTTTCATTAGTAATATTGCATGACTTTTATACATTGCTCTAGTATCTTCCAGGTATTGAAGTCGGATTGACTGAGCAATAGTTTCCCACCTTCTCTTTTTCCCATTTTTAAAAAGATGGGCACTACATTAGTTTTTCTCCAGTCTTCCGGGACCTGCCCTATCATTCATAAGTTGGTAAATATTACTGCTGGTGATGCCAAGATTTCTACAGCTAATTCCTTTAGTACCCTCAGATGAATGGCATCTGGCCCTGGTGATTTTAGTTCATTCCAATTGGTCAGAAGATCTCTGACATCTTTACTTTTCCCAATCTGCAGCCCTTTGCCCTTTATTGTCTATGGTAACTTTGCTATTTATCTGGTCATGTTGTTTTTTGTGAAAAGACTGAAGCACAGTAGGTATTGAGCAGCTCTACCTTTCTGTCATATTTTGTTACCAGCTCCCCACCTTTATTAAGCTGAGGAGCCAAACTGTCCTTGATCTTTCTTCTTGTCTTACACATCTGAAGACCCCATTTCTGTTGTGTCTAACATTTCTTGTCAGCTATAACTCTTTCTTTGCCTTAGCTTTACTTGGCTTTTCTCCCTACACTTTCATACCATTTCTATGTGTGGACATGTATACATCTGCAAACAGAGGAGAAGCATACAGAAGGAGATTACCTAGGAAGGAGAACCCACACAAGGTTTGCCTTTCAGGCTTCTGCAGTAAATAGACCATTTGAAGAGGCTCTTGATACAAAATAGAAAATATGGATATTGAGGGATCAGCTGTTGTGACCTGCATAGGATGTGCCATGTTTGTTTTTCTCCTTGAGGGAAGAAGTGAGTTTTTCTGTACAAAGTGCAAGCTGGTCTCCATACTGGAATAAAAGAGTCAAGGACTAGAGACCCAAGTAAATGACCCTGCATTGCATCAGAGAAAATGGAAACTTCCTAGATAGATGTTAGGGTTTGGTATTGTGGGCACAGAATGCCAAAGAATCAGAGGGTCATGTATTCGTGGGAGACTAAGGAACAAGTAAGAAAGTTAGCAGCATGCATCCTACAGGACAAGGAGAACTAAAATACCAACAATGAAGATAGAGGTAAGGAATTACTTTCAGGCTCTCTGCACAAATACTGCTTCTGAGAATTCCCTGGAAGAATCTACTGAGGGAAGGGCATGGGATGAATTGACTTAGGGATGGAGGTTCCATGGCCACCCCTATCAAGAGAAGAAGGGTGGTGGTAGGTGGGGACTCCCTCCTAAGGGAAGTAGTTACATCCATACACTGTCTGGTGTGGGAATCCTGAAAAGTGTGCAACTTGCCTGGTGCTAGAATTCAGATGTGACTGAGAGTCTGCTGAGAAATAAGGTGAGATTATCAAATTTTGTTTATAAATGATCAGATGTACTGATTAATAAGGTGAATTTGTTCTGCAGCCCCTTACCTGATTTTTGTTGATGCAATTTTGACCTGGCCTATGTTACATCCCAGTCATCCCTATTTTTTTCTTATTAATAACTGATTAAAACAAATGACTAATTCAGTCCGTTTAGAATTGTTCATTTTGTCTTTGTTTATTGTCTTACTTTCTCTCTAGCATTTTATTTCCATGAGATATTTGTAAAAATTCTTAGTCTACATAATGCCTTTTGCTAGCCATTAGTTTATTCTGCTTCTTTACTGTCCTTATCTTTTTGGCTGCAGGCTTTAACTGACCTGAATTATTTCTCTGTTTTCAACACAGGTACTTTTTCCCCTCTCATCATTAAACAGTCCTTCATAAGGCCACGCTGGTCACATCTTATTTCTTGCATTTTTTCTGTAGTCTATCACACCTTAATTACAGTGAATTTTCAGGATTTTGTAGTCTGTTACACTCAAAAGATTTAAAAGCTTTTTCTTTTTGTATCTTACCCTACATAGGCTGTCTTGAAATCTAGCATCCATTCACTGATGTGTCTGATGAATCCATGGTCATTAGCCCCAACTCTCCCTGTTATCCTATCATTCTTAATCAGTACCTCTCCAGTGGTAGAAATATAGATTTAGAATGATTGATTTCCTTTCTTTTTAAATTCTTCTTTTCTTGGATCAGGAAACTGTCGTCTACCATGTTCAACTCAGGAAACTCTTTGATACTCTCCTGAGAACAAGTGCACTCATGCAGCTTCAAACTCTACAGTACATTGTCCAGGATTATTTTAAATTGCCATCCTTCCATTTCTTCATGATTTTCTATCCTTCCTAACCCTCAGCATGAATATTTTAGTTGTCCGCCAACTTTCACTAAATGTGTTATGCCATTATATTAAACTATCCATCATGCAGTGACTTTTTATCATCTTGCTTTTGTTGTTTAAGCTCCTTGTTTTGTACACTACACCATAGCTGTAATATCCCTTGATGAATTCACACACCCTTCAGAATAGTAATACCTCTTTTTTTTAAGTCCTCTTTTGTAGAACATCTCAATTGTTTTTCTATTCATACCTAAAAGATGTTTTAATTATACAAAACCTCAATTTCTAAAATGATGTTTGGATATAAATTTGTCATTTTTAGCCTCGCCTGAGTCGTCAAGCTTTTTTTGGTTTTGTTTGTTTGATTCTTGTCTAAAAATTAAGGCAAGATCCCTTAGGGGCCTGACAGATTGTCCCTTCCTATATAATGAAAATAGAGATTCCCTCTTACCACTTTAAAAGTTATATCAATTTATAGCCAAGGTGTGTGGCATCCAGTCTACTGGCATGGAAATTCAGCTAAATTACTTTGTGTTACATTGCAATGTTCTGTGGATTCAGAATTCTAATATAACCCTTTTTCACTCAACCTGGCCAAAGTATCTCGTTCACACAAATTCCTTACCAGTCTGGCTGGAAAGCACAGAAGTAGGGAGGAAGAGCTGACCAAACATCACACCTCTCTTGCTGTAAGTGGAAAACAGCTGCTCTGTGGCAAAAGTATGGAATTAATTGTGGGGGTGCTGGTGGGTGTTAATGCTGGCAGTTTTATCACAAGCCCTTATTTTGTATCTTCTCCTGCCCTTCAGAGGGAAGGGTAATATCTAGGCCCATGAGGGAAACCACTGGCAGGATAGTGCCTCAGTGCTGCCAGTTTCGGTACTTTTGGAAGAGGCACATAGAGAATACCCCAAAATCTGTGGGCGTTCTCTATGATTCATGCAATATCCACACAGTTAGGGCATCATCCACAGCTGCACAGTCTTCCCAAGATTCACCCTTTTCCCAGACTGATGAGACAGGAAGTTCACCTGATGGAATAACAACATCATTTCAATCACTTTCACAAGGATGTTTCCACAGAATAAGATAATTTAGCCCAGATTGTATATATTAGTTTGTATCCTTAGGGATATAAAGATCTGCACAAATATAAATTAGCTCTTTGACTATGGTCTGACAATTAGAAAACTGTTAATGCATTGGAAGGATGAAGGCTAGATTGTTCATTCACAGTCAGTTTGACATAAGAGGTGATTTTTGTGTAATAAGTAGTGTGTGTGGTTTACAAGAAATACTGAAAGCTAAATGAATGAAAGACATAAGGACCCAGGGATGGAGAGTTTAATAGTGAACTTATCAAGTAAGCAAAAACTCTTCATCTCATATGACTACATAAAGAAAAAACAGCTACACAGATGAAACGGGGTCTTAATATAATACCATGGAAAATAAAATGTTATCAAACACAATGCTGAATTATTGAAATTGGACAAAGATAAGGCAAGCTTTCCTGTCTACAGAAAGGAAATTTGTTGAGACAGAAAAGAAATTGAATTGCAGACCTTTGTTTCAAGATATAAATGAATTATAGGGAAAAAAGACCTGTATTCATAACTTAGTCTCATACATTGTTTCAGCACACTGAAAGCAATCATAAGAGCACAGGAAATGTATTACGAAGTCAACAGGGATACCACTGTGTGTGTATATATATATAAACAAAGAAAACCACATTATAGATTGAAAAGGGAGTGATGAAAATTTCATCAAAAGAACACAAACATAACAGATACATACAAAGTAACCACCACATCTTTGCCATTTTTACAAATATTTGGAGTGTAGAATGATTTAAATACAGCTACTACTGCTAGTCCAGGTGCAAACCCTGCTGCTTCAAGTGGCTCTGTGTAGGGGAGCAGTCTTGTGAGCTGCAACTTTATTGCTCTCTTGGTTCTGATACACTTGCAGCTCCATCATTGCTTCTCTGGCATTACTATCCTTTTGACTCCCTGTGATCTAGGCCCTGCCACTCCTATGCCCCTCAGCATAACCACAGCAGAAGCATAGTCTTCACTAGGGAAAATAGGTAATGTGTAGTTTTAATGTGTGCTTGTAGGTCAAAGTAAAGACTGGAGCAGAGCATAGCTCTGCTATTCCGGTCCAGATTAACCAGTGTGAACTTAATGTACTTGCTCTGGCCTCCCAATGCTGTGGGCCCTCCACCACTGGGGGAGCAGGAGAAACCTGAATGGTGCTCTGCCCCACTGAGTCACAGAGCCAATCATGGTAGAGAAAGGGGCAATGTCTATAGTGCATAGAGCCCCAGAATTCTTTAATCCAACACAACTGCTAACACAGGTTAAAAAGTGGCTTGTGTTTGTTGTGATTTTACCATGTCATTTTTTTTCTTGTAAGATATTGTAAGAACACACTTTCTTCATAGTGAGGCTCTCAGGAGTAGCTCTCCACTATCAATATTTTTTACAATGAAAGTAGAATTATTCCTTATCCTTTTATAAACAGTATTGCCAGCCTCAGGTGTTGAGTTGGGCACTCCAAAACTCATGAGATTATCTTAAAAACTGTGAAACTCTTAAGAACTAATAATAAATATGGGGAAAGTCTCAGAGGGGTAGTCATGGGGGCATCTCATTTACATTGCTCCAGTGCTTGCTGCAATGTATAGTGCACTTCAGGTTCTTTATGTATCCAGGATTAGAGAATTTTTCCTAGCAGGGTTCATTCAGTTCACACGCCATTCCCCCTCTCCCCGAATTCTAGCGATGTAAAAGTGTAACCGTGTATATGGTTAACTGATGAGCCTGGGCTCAGTAGTTAACATTCACAGTTACATGCAGGCACCCAGTATGCACGGGGAGCTGTCTTAAAAGCTGGCTCCCCACACACACTGGCTCCCAGGAAGCTGCCTCCCTCCTCCCCTGCCCAACTGCTACCTCTGTATCGGAAGCAGCAGCACAGGGCGCAAGCAGAAGCTGGGTTAAAAGACAGCTCCTCACATGCACCAGCTCATAATTAGATGGTTACTTAAACACATTTTAACATCCCTAATCTACTCACACTGCACTAAAGTTATAAAGGGGACTGCCAAAATACTGCTGTCTCAGTTCCTTCTTACCATTACCTTGGATCCAATAGGAGGGTCTTGCAGTGGAGAAGTGCACCGCACAGAAAAAACACATCTCAGAAATTACCACAAGTTGAGTAACGGTCCTACTCGTAGTATGAAAGTTATACTCAGGTCATGCTCAGGCTTTTCTCCACAAACATTAGGTTAGAAACTTTTTAAAATGAAAAGTGAGATTCTCATATAATCATTGGACTTAGGAGCTGAGGCTTTATGTAAAACACCAAATATCGTGAAAGTTGCAACAAAATTATGAACGTGATAATACTACAGAGAGATCTTACCTCTGCCTTGCACTTCTGGGGGACAATTTTTGCAGCTTGGAAATCAGTGATGGTATTAATATCCAGTGAGGAGGATCCGGAGAGGGAAGAGAGAGAATTGGGCTCTGGAACAGAGAAGAAATATGAGAGTTATGCTGGAGCCTCTAGAATCTTAAAATCACCATGGCTTCCCATACAATCGAGTAATGTATCCATTGTCCCATCACAAGATCTTTGTATCTAAATCTAGATATAGTCTACTGTAATTATATTTGACAACTAGCAGCTGAGCATTCTTCAGACTATAAAAAATAACACAACCCTGAATCTTATTACAGCAGTAAGTGAATCGAAGTTATTGTGCACTGCTGATATAAACCTGTATGCACTTTTTATTTCTCAATTTAGATAGAAATATGTGTCTGTGCAGGGCCATCAATGGAAGAGGCAGATGGGGCAGTTACCCAGAGCTCCAGTTATTTAAAAGTGTCAGAAGCTCTGGACCGTTGCTACTGTAGCAACAGTAGCAGCCACAACCGCCAGGCTCTTTAAATTGTCACCGGAGCCTTGCATGGTGCAGTCCGGATGGTGCTAAGGTCTGGCTGAGGAGGCACACCACAGTCCAGGTGGTGCGGAGGGCTGTCTGAGGCCACGCCCCTTCCATGGGGGCCTGGAGCTGAGCCCTGCCCCCCACCACCACATTGCCCAGGTCCCAGTGAAGTCTGTCACCAGCCCAGTGTCTATGAAAGCATGGGCTATAACAAATTGTTATAGAGAAACTGTTTTATATCTCTTTGTATACAGTACTTAAGTAACCTTTCTTGTTTCACGCTTATTTTACTTGTACAATTTAACATAGTTAGCATGTGCACAAAAAGGATGGCATATGATATATTTGCATATCATAAACACACAGTGCCAACTAGCAAGAGGCTATTGCTCAGTCACACAGCGATGGAGTAGACTGCCAGTAGTCTTTGATGTGGCTGTGCAAGAGTCTCCCATGGGAACAGTCCTTTCGCTTGGGAAGCCCAGTGACTGCTTCTTCCTTCCAGGGGACAACGTGTTAAAAATGGAAGTGCAGGGCTTAGGGTGCCCTCCCTACTTGTTGTGTGGGCTGATGCAGAATGGAAATGGAGCACCAACTGAATCAGTCTGTGCCATACAATGGGGCAGAGAGATCACCCCTTGGATCATGTGCAGAGAGCAGCCCTGGAGAGATTGTACAATGTAATGTTAAACAACTTGTATTAATTATTATTTACTTAAAATCTTCCTCTCAATGTGCACTGAATGCAATATGTACTAAACAGAGCAGTAAAGCTGTTTAATTATTTCTTCTGTTCATTTTTTACATGCACAGAATTTTTTTAAACATAGGGCAAATAGCTTGATTGTTTCCAGTCCAGAGGACTGACCAAAATACTGTAACTTGACAGATAAACCTAAACACAAATAAAATGACTCTTTAGTAGATAAGATGTTTAACTTTTTATTTTAAAAAACATAGGTCTTTAATATAATACTTGTTCTCTTAAATTCAGTACTGTTTTAAGGCAAAACAACTTTCTCAATTCCATTTTGCTGAGAGATAAGGAGGATTTTTTTTTATCAAAGTATTGCCCAATAATAGGAGAACTCACTAGTTTTCGTGCGGCTGTTATTTGCTACACTGTTTACTGTACCAGGACTTTTGTTGTGCCTTCTAATTGCTGTTTAAAATTATAATGTTTTTAAAAAAGTCTCATTTTGTTGTTTACCAATTCAAGTTTCTAAGTAGATTTTACAAAAGCACATTAAGGCTTTCTGCGAGTTTTGTTTATTTTTCCTTGTTATTCATTTAAGGTTTGTTTTTTAAATAATCAATATTTTCTGAATTTTTATACACAAATATAGATTCCCCTGAGATATGCTATCATTTCCCAGGGTAGCCTTTGACTGGAATACTGAATGCTACTTAAACATAATACACATTTTACCTTACAAATGGAGACTACAGATTTCATAAAAGGGTAAAATTGCCACCTTAATCACGATGTAATATATAGGGGTGCATTTATGATGAAGCTCTTTTATGTTGTTTGCTTGGGTACTAAAATACCAAATTTTGATTCTTAGACTCAGCTTCCCTTACTCATCACAACCCTGTGGAGTTCCAGGGTTGATAGAGGCACCCTCAGCGTTCGAGTTAGTTTTAGACTCACTAAATCAATCCCCGGAAGATCAGTCTTTGGAGCATTGATCTTCACGTAAATATAGACAAGGCCTGAAAGTCCCACAATGGCTCCAGCACATTCATTGTGATGTAATAGAGAGATATAATCAATACTCTATTTATGATTCAAATAAATTTTAGAGCAATAGTTAAAATGACAGTTTTTTTTTAAACTTGGGTCAGCTCCCTGATAGTGGAACTTAGCGGGGGCCGGTTGTTCTGTGGTGTTATTTGTATCTATTACCTGAGATGGGGAGCTCCATGACCCTACTTTCAACTAGTGAGGAATATATGATTTATTTCTTACCAAGGTAACTACTCCATAGTAACTTAATATAACCTATGCCCAACCTTAGCTTTCACAACAGCAAAGTAAATATTATTTACTTGTTTTCTATGTAAAAGATAAATATTGACTTCATGAAATCACTGGAGCAAAGTAATAAATACTGTATCAAAAGAAAAAAATTCCCTCTGACTAATCCATACATAGAGAATACTGAGTCTTCTATAAAATCATTTCTGGTCTTCACTGGGGTATTTGCTGCAACATTCAGTTCAGCCACAGGGAAAAAGAAGCCAGATCATTTCAGGTGGAATCAAGGCAGAAGAAAGACACAGAATACTAAATCTGGTCAACTAATCATATGTGTGTATAATGTCTAAATCTGAAAGTATGGTGAGCTGCTACAAAACTTTATCAAAGGAATCTGTTAAGTTCTATATGACGTAATCTGTGTGCTTTTCTCTGGATATCACTGGGTATTTATGATTTACTTTACATTTTCACTCACACATTTAGATGTTCATTCACACAGTTAGCTGAAATCTTTGGGAGACAGCATTTTGCCCCCAACACTGACATTGTCTTTCCAGCAAATCTTTTTTAAAAATCCCTGAAAATGCTTTTCAGAAACAAGGAAGAGATTTAAAAAGCTTTTAAGGAATTTTAACATGTTATAAAGTATATTTGCTTCTATTACCTTTCTTTCCAATACTATGGACAAAACATTGGCAACTTATAGTCCTAAGTCCCAGGGGAAAGGAAGTTTATTGGTCCCATCTATCTCTCCCTCATTCCCATTCTGATCACCCAAGGCCATCAGTCCAGGTAATACTAGTGGTATGTGAGTACTTAAATGCCCACAGTTGTAACTGATAGGCAGATAGCATGGTATTGAGGGGTGATATTTCCAAATGAGCTTGGCCCATGGGCTTTTAAATAAAGATAACAAGTTTGAACCTACCAACAGCAAAATGAGAAATTTAAGTCATCTGGTTTGTAATTTATACTGGGAACACAATTACTGTTTATAAAACATTTGCAGAGTAAGGTCCACCTAACTTGTAACTCATCTATGTTTCCTGATATAACAGCAAATAGAAATTAATCAACACATGGCTTGTAGCATTCACTAATACTAGTACTGATAAAATAAATTTCACTTCATGTACAGACACAGCAATTGTAATTTAAACAGAATATACATGATTGATATGTGTGTTTCTGCAGTATTTGCATATGTATTGTATGGTAAGAATATAGAGGAATACCTCTTTACTGAAAAACAAGTGCCATGTTCCATGGAGAACAAATTCCTTGCAAAAATCATTGAAACTGTAGCAGTTTGCAGTGCATTGTTGATAATGTTCAGACTTGTGGCTAGATCTGAGTTAGATTGCTTTCAAAGTAGAACTGTAATCCTGCTGTCAAAGCCAGGCATTTTAGATGACACAGCAAAGTCTAACTTACAATAAAAGATTTCACTTAGTTGAGGAGTGAAGAATAATGCCATTATTTCTAAAGCAGTGTTGTAAATGAAGGCTTATAGGTGAATTCTTTATCATTGCAGTAGCTGCAACACAAAAAGCATGTTGTAATCAGAGCTGCACATACTAGAGATAAGAGAGACCTGAAGTGATCATGTAGGATTTTCAGCTTTGTATCCTGAATTTTAGTGCTCAGTACTTGTATGCAGAGTTTCAAACTTATGGTGCATTATGTTAGACTGAATTCAGGTCAGAGAATAAGTCAAAATTTACTTTCTCCACTTAAGAGTTAAAAGAACAGGAAAGGACCTTGAAAGGACATCTAGTCCTGTCCCCTACACTCATGGTAGGCAGATGCACCGACTTCCCATCTAACAGGGGTACCCTCACCCCAATTCTGTTCTATCCCAAAAACCCCAGCTTACCTCTTCCATGCCTCCTCCCTTAAGGTTGCGTCTACACAGCACCCTTACCTTGAAATAAGCTATGAAATTTAGGGTGCCAGAATAGCACACCCGTTATTTCAAACTATATTTTGAAATAATGAGCGCATTTAAAGATGCGGAATAGCTATTTCAGGATACCATAGGTATCCCGAAACAGCTCTGTTATGTAGAGGTAGCCTAAGTGTACCCCCTTCCCGCTCCTCTCCCATTGAACTTTCTTAAAGCCACAAAACAGCTGTTTGCGGACAACGGGAGGTGCTGGGAGGGAGGAGGAGGAGTTGAGCAGAAGGGCTGTTCACCAGCAAGAGGGGAGGGGGAAGTTTAGCTGCCAGCAGGTGCTAAGCATCCACAAATTTATTTCCATAAGATCCATGGAATTGACACCTATGCATGGTGGGACTAAATATTATTCTAGACCACCCCGATGGGTGTTTATCTAACCAGCTAATAAAAATCTCCAATGATGGAGATTCCACAACATCCCTAGGTAATTTGTTCCAATACTTAACTACCATGACAGTTAGACTTCTGAATGTTCAACCTAAATGCTGGAATTTAAGCCTATTGCTTCTTGTCCTTTGTTCAGATGTTGAGAACAAGTTTTCTCCCTTCTCCATGAAACAACTTTTTATGTGCTTAAAAACTGTTACGTTCTCTATCCGTCCTCTGTTTTCCAGACTGAACAAGCCAGTTTTTCTATTTTCCCCTCGTCATGTTTTCTAAACCTGTAATCATTTTTTGGCTCTTCTCTGGACTTTTCCAATTTGTCAATTTTCTGACAGACACACCAAGAACTGGACACAATGCTCCAGTTGAGGCCTAATCAGCATGGAAAGGAGAGGAAGAATTACTTCTCATGTCTTGCTTACATCCTAGAATGATGTGTGGGGGTGGGGGTTTTTTTTGGGGGGGGGGGGAGTGTTAAACTGTTGACTCATAAAACTATTAGCAGAGACTAGGAAAGAACAATCAATCAGTTGCATACATACAAAATGGAAAATGAGTGTCTAAGAAGGAGCACTACAGAAAGGGATCTGGGGTTCATAGGACCACAAGCTAAATATGAGTCAACAGTCTCAGAGGGATAGCCTTGTTAGTCTATAACTTTAAAAACAAGTATTCCTGTGGCATCTTTGAGACTAACAAATATATTTTGTTAGTCTCAAAGAGACAATTTTTTATTTCAAAAGGTTGAGAAAGCTACTTGGGAGAAGCTGTTCTAGATTTGATTTTAACAACTAGGGAGGAACTGGTTGAAAATTTGAAAGTGGAAGGCAGCTTGGGTAAAAAATCATGAAATCACAGAGTTCATGATTCTAAGGAATGATAGAAGGGAGAACAGCAAAATAGAGACAATGGATTTCAGGAAGGCAAATTGTAGTAAACTCAGGGAGTTGGTAGGTAAGGTCTCATGAGAAGCAAGACTAAGAGGCAAAACAACTGAAGACAGCTGGTAGTTTTTCAAAGGGACACATCATTAAGAGCCCAAAAGCAAGTTATTCCACTGCATAGGAAAGATAGAAAGTATGGCAAGAGATCACCTTGGCTTAACCAGGAGATCTTACATGCTCTAAAAATAAAAAAGGAATCATATAAAAAGTGGGGAAACTAGGTCAAATTACAAAGGATGAATATAAGCAAATAACACAGGTATGCAGGGGCAAGATTAGAAAGGCAAAGGCACAAAACAAGCTCAGTCTAGCTAGAGACATAAAGGGTAACAAGAAGACATTCTACAACTATATTAGAAGAAAGAGGAAGACCAAGGACATACTGTTTGAGCACCAGGCCCTGCTGTCTCCAGTCTGGGTGGGGCTGCGCTCCCTGCTGTGCCAGCCTCAGCCAGGGCTGTGCTCCCAGGTACCACCATCCTGGTGCTTCTGGCCTGGCGGGACTGCATTCCTTGCTCTAACAGCTGCACCGGCACAATGTGGTCAGAGCTGGTCTCCCCACTACCAGCCCAGCCCCTGAACAGGGTCCAGGTGGACCACGGATGTTGCCAGACCAACAAGTCCCAGATTTTAGAGGTTTAACCTGTAACACCAGCAAAGATTTTGGTCCCACTCTCAGTATGAAGAAATCAAGATTAGAGGAGACATGTAGTCCGAGTCCAAGGGTGTTTCAAGAGCTTTTGAACTCAGGTATTAGCTCAACTATAGCTTCTCTTCAACTCAAACACAAAATATTTTTAAAGTTTAGGAATGATTGAATTAAAGAGATTCCTGTGTTATCAATCAGCACTTCAGACTTCCTTCCAGAGATTGTTGATTTCTGTTTCACTCTCTGCATTCGCCTCAGGTGAAATCCTGGCCCTGTTGAAGACAATGGCAATAACAACCACCATCACTCTTGAGACTGTTTGGGACACTTCTTATGGAATTAAGTACAGAAATGAGAATCTCTGGATTTTGCTTTGCAATTCTCTCTCACATACCAGTCACAGTATACTCTTATACAATTTGAGATGCCTCTAAATCTGCATATTTGCTGAGATGGGATCTGATTCTGATTACAAACCACTTTTAAAACTAGTGCGATTTCATGGACTTCAGTGGAGATTCTCCTAATTTACAATGGTGATAGATTAGTAGGATCAGATCCAGGGATGAATGAATGTTTCATACCTCCTACTGGTTGCCCAGCTTCAAAGGAATAATATAAACAAACTATAATTTAGAGAAATAATTATCTTCAAAGAGAGAGAAAGCTACTCAACCATTGTTACCACAATGAGATGCGAGTCCCTGTGGGTGCTCCACTGTAGGAGTATGTGCGCCCCTGTGCCTCTAATCAGAGATTTTTGGGAGCAGTGTCCATTGAGCCTGCGCATGTGCTCTACCTCCTTCATGGTCTGCCTCAAGACTATCTAGCACTGTTTGGGCAAAAGCCCCTTACTTCCTTCTCCATGGCAGAGTTGTATAGAGAACTCTGAAGTAGACAGGAGGGGGGTGAGTTGTGGAGCACCCATAGAGACACACATCTCGAAGAATTGTTGTTACTGCATAAGGTGAGTAAATTCCTCTTCTTTTTTGAGTAGTGTCCCTATGGGTGCACCACTATAGGTGACTCTCAAGCAGTACTCGCCACTGGAGGCTGGGACTTGGAATGGAGTCTGTTACTACATAGAGCACTATAGAGTGGAAGATGGTGTTGGGGGCCGAATCTTCAGTGACCACATGTTCTGTGAGTGTGAGAGCAGAGGCCCAAATCACTGCTCTACAGATGACTGAGATAGGAGTATCTGTACGGAATATGACGAAGATAGAAACTGACCTCAAAGAGTGCATATGGACTCTGGACAGAAGCATACTGTGCCCTTGAAAACAGTGATTAATGCAAGCAGAGACCTTTTTGAGCCAATATCACAGAGCTTTGGGATCTTTCTTTGGCTAAAAGAAAGAGTTTAGGGGATTTCCCAATGTCCTTAGTCCTCTCCAAGTAGAATGCTAATGTTCTTCTAACATGTAGCATATAAAGAATCATCTCCCTATTGTCTCAAAGTGGGTTTGGGAAAAAACAAGGAGATGGATCTAGATTGATTCATATGGAAAATGCAGAGATAGTAAGGAGAAACTTTAAATATGGCCTTAAAATTACTTTGTCTTTAAAAAAGGAGGCAGCAACATGGGGGTGAGGGCAGGCACAAGCACCGGCTCCTGTGGGGCCATCCCCCGCCTGCATTGCCGTCTCTAACACAGCAGGGGGGAAGGGAGGTAGGCAGGAGCCGGCACATGTGGGGAGCTGCCTGGGGGAAGACCAGGAGGGAGGGAGAGCACATGTGCAGGCTCAATGGACACTGCTACCAAAAATCTCTGATTTGAGGTACTGGGCACACATACATCTATAGTGGAGCACTCATAGGGACACTACTTGAAGAACTATTGATTATTATGCATAGCAACCTGTTTGTTAGTATATAAATCTAAGATTAAAACAAACCTTATAAATTATTAGGTGGTATAACTTTTTAAGGAATTATTGTTTGTAGTTTTCTATATTAAAGGTGTGTTTTCAAATAATTACTTTTTTTTTCTTTAAACAATATTGACTGTAGGCTGTGCTTATAGAACTTAATCAAGATAATACAAAGCTTGGAATTATTCTCTTCCGACTTTTTGGACGGAAAAGAATCTTTGTTTCTTATGGGAATGGCTTTACTTTTCCTTTCTTCCAGTGGCAGTTCAAAAACCTGTAATCAAGTGGGTAAAGATCAGCTTTATTTCTTTTTAATTAAATTCAGTGTTGACCGTGCTGTGGTAAAAAATGGTTTTCCAGCCTCTCTAGTTCTTTTTATGGTCATAGAAACAAGCTTTCCAGCTTCCTCTCTGAGCTCTGCTACGTTCTGCACCAAATTTGGTCTGTCGTCAAGTAAACATAGTGCAAACAAGCCTGCTGGGCAGTCTGGGCATAGCATATTATTGGCCTATATATGCTTATTTTTTCTTTTATATGGAAATATTTGTGCCTCCCCAGGAGCCTTGCATGTTTTCTGAAATATGAATTTTCACTGTGAATAGATTTCATTGTAATAGAAAGAAGGTGGGAAATGGTTGAAGCTGTGTTTCTCCACATCTCAGTATAAATACATTATGAATGTAAAAGCAATGCTTTTAATTTCTAAAATGTTGTTTTTTGTGTCTTAATCTAACTCAGGGACCTTGCTGCAAGGAACTGCCTGGTAGGTGAAAATAATGTTCTGAAAATCAGTGACTTTGGAATGTCTCGTCAAGAGGATGATGGGGTATATTCATCTTCAGGCTTAAAGCAGATTCCTATCAAATGGACTGCTCCAGAGGCGCTCAACTATGGTAAGGAGATATTATCTTTAACTTTATTATAGAAAACGTATAGTGTAATACAAAGTATGGAGGAAATACTCTGTAGTCTGTACACAAATATATAGTATTCCTGTTGTCCTTAGTCTCTGAGGATAGGACAAGAAGCAATGGGCTTAAACTGCAGCAAGGGAGGTTTAGGTTGGACATTAGGAAAAACTTCCTAAGTGTCTGGGTGGTTAAACACTGGAATAAGTTGCCTAGGGAGCTTGTGGAATCTCCATCTCTGGAGATATTTAAGAGCAGGTTAGATAGACATCTATCATGGATGGTCTAGATGTTACTGGGTCCTGCCATGAGGGCAGGGGACTGGACTGGATGACTCATCAAGGTCCCTTCCAGTTCTAGTGTTCTATGATTCTATGCCCTGTTTAGACTAATAAACATATAAAACCTTTCTATTCAAATAAATTAACAATTCAGCCCTATTAAGATTGCCTTTTACTTCATAAGGTAAGATTGCCCTTTCCTCACAAAGAACAAGAACATTTTTTTCCATCCATGGAGCAAAAGTCAAAGTACTTAAAATACTGCTGATTTAACAAACAAAATGTCTGCATAATAATGCTCTGGAGCTAGAATATTACACTATACTACCTAGACCAGCAATAGACAACAAAGATTAGCGTGTAGGCTGCATGAGTGGCCCTCATGACCTTTCAATGGACCGCATGACCAGTGGTGGGCACTCTGTGGCCCATGGCCCACTGGGATTCCATCTGTGTCCCATGCACCCCCACTCTACTCCTTCCCCCATGCCTGTTCCACACACTGGGGTACTGGAGCCCTGCACTCACTTACTCTTCTCTCTCCCTTTCAGCACTTTGAGTGCCATGTGAATCGACTGATTTGCATTCTGTCTCCACTCCTCTACCTCCTTCCCAGAGCTTGAACAGACACAAAAACAGCTGATTTGTGGTGTTGAAGCTCTGGGGGGGAAGAGGAGGAGCAGAGAATGAACACAAATGTGCAGATTCATGGTGCTCCAAAACTGCTGTTACAGAGAGGGAGGAGTACGAAGTGCAGGGCTTCAGTGTCCCAGTAGGGGAAGGGGGACAGACAGGGGTCTGCCGGCCATAGGTGGGAAACCCAGTGGGCGGCATGTGGCCCGCAGGCTGCAGGTTGCCCACCACTGATCTAGACATTCATCCAGATTATAAATATTATCAAAATGAGTAGACAGGTTCCTCAAAATTATGGTGCTGATTATTTTAGCCTTTTATTATGAAAATGAGAGAAAAGGATGGGATGGCAATTTATTATATATATTTTAAAACTTGTTCTTGTCATGTGCAGTTGTATCATTCTCCTGTTGTCAGTGAAAATAAAAATAGCCTTATCTGTGGGAGAGGGGAAATGGCCCATAACATGATGGATAATAGCTTGAAAACAAAAATAGAAAAAGTAAAATTAGTGGGGGCAGGAGCATTAAAGTAAAATTAGAAAGTAAGTTTTAATCAGGAAAAAAGTAAAGCAGCAGTATGTGAACTGCAAAATTGATAAATGGTGTAGTATTTGTGCTAGGTCTACAAAGTAATGTAGGTACATGTCTGCCACTTTATTCACCTAACTACAAATTTTAGATCCTCAAAATCCTTGCTCAGCTGCTGCCTAGCCCTATAAATGCTTATACTTCTGTCAATGGAGTCCCATAGGCACCTAAAAATCTGCCTGTGAGTATGCACCCCAATGTCCTTGTGGGATCCTCAAACTAGGCTTTCCTCTTCATCTACTGCATACCTGGGTCCCATTCACGGTGTGTGGGCACAGCACTACAGTATCTCAGAACATTTTCACTAATGATATTTGAAGGGGGTCACGATGGTGCTCTTTATGTCCTGATGCTCCCTTCCTGAGGTTATAAGAGCACAACAACCACAACTGCCATTCAATTCTTTTGAATTTCTATAGGCAAAACAGCCAGAACGAGTAGTGTCTCTTTCTAGTTGCTTGTTACTTAGTGTAGCCGTAGTGTTACCTCCAGTAAAATACATGTGTATGGAGTTACAGTTTACCTACAAACAGAAAATTAAAGTTAGTGTATTGAGATTTTAGTTATGATACAGCATAACTGAGATCCCTGGCCTTTAAATTATACCATTTTGTGGGGTGGAGGGAAAGGGCTGTTCCTGTAATTGACATGCATATTTCGTAATACAAGATGGATGAGAGAGCTTGTCTCTCTCACCCAACCGAAGATGAAAGATTTCATCAGAAGAGCCATACTGTGTCAGTCCAAAGATCTATCTAGTCCAGTATCCTGTCTTCCAACAAGAATCAATGCCAGGTTCTTCAGAGGGAATGAACAGAACAGGTAATCAAGTCATTCATCCCCTGTTGTCCGTTTCTAGGTTCTTCTTCGAGTGGTCCCCGTGGGTGCTCCACTCTGGGTGCTGGTGCATCCTCACGCCGGCGACCGGAGACTTTTTCCAGCAGTTTCTGCTGCGCCGCACAGGCACTAGAGCGCCCTCTAGTACCGTTGGAATCCTAAGGCGCCGGCGTAGCTCCTCAGTTCCTTCTCTACCGTCCTCTGCAGCAGATGGAGCCACTGAGTTCTCTTTGTTCCTGTTTAAAAATAGATACAGTAAAACTCCAGTGGTCCGGCATCCAGTGGTCCAGCACTCCTGATGGTCCAGCACCATCTGGAACCCGGAAGTGCTCCGGGCAGCCGGACAATTGGAGCTGCTCTGCCCCCGGCTTCCCCGATTCAGCTGCTGCTGAAACTGACCAGCAGCTGACTCTGGGAAGCCGGGGGCAGAGCAGCTGGGGTGTTGCCAGGTTGGTCCTGCAGCGCTGAGGGGGCGCATCCCCCCCACTCCACCCCAGACCCCTCATAGCCCCCCCTTCTGATAGTCCGGCATATTTGATAATCCGGTACCCCCTGGGTCCTAAAGGTGCCGGATTATCGGAAGTTTACTGTAAATACCTTGTTTAACTCCCTAGTTTCCTCAGAATCCAAGTTTTTTAGCCCTTTTCTCCTTACACAGTCTGTTTTAAAAAAAAATGTTTTCTTCAGTTGCAGCCCGCCGCCGCTTTTCCCCTGGGCGCCTCATGCCCAGCTTGCCCGGCTTTAAGAGATGCGAGGTATTCTGCGATGCTATGCCCAGACGGGCACTCTAAGTGCATAAAGTGTTTAGGAGAGGCGTACCAGATGCAAAAGTGCTCCCACTGCCTTAAACTCACCATGAGAGTGCGCCGTGACCGAGCCAATAGGCTCAAGACACTCCTTTACAAGAAGTCCCTTCGCCCTTCTTCTGAGGACTCTCCCGTGGATCCTAAACCAGCGGCACAGAGTAAGGGTATGGATAAAAATTGTCCCTCTACCCACTCCAGCCATACAGCCTCGAAAACGGGCCTTTCCCCAACTCCCTGGCTACCCTCGGCACCGACGGCCGCACGGGTCAGCACCGGAGAGAAACCGGGAACTTCAGGCACGGTGCCGCATCTGTCGGTGCCGATTCATAAGAGAACCCATTCGGAGCCCAAGCAGAGGCCAGCAGCACCGCAACCTATGGCACCAGTGCCACATGAGACTCCGACTGTACCAGCTGTCCAGGGTTCAGACCGAACGGCACCGAAGCAACATCCTAAACAGTCACTGATGCCCGCACCGATGCCCCGCTGCCTGAACGCTCAGCACCGGAGCCGACTGCCATGCCGCCGTCACCTTCGGCGTCTACAACGACCTCGGCACCATCTAGACACCACCATTCGGCACCGAGAGAAGGCCGCAGTCGGTACTGTTCACCCGTACGGAGTCACAGTGAACCGCTTTCACCAAGCTCTTCTGTTCAGTCCGTACGGTCTCAACGATCCACTGTGGTGTCTCGTTCCCCAAGCAAAACAGGCACCGGGTCTAGAAGCAGATTTTCCTCGCAACATTCCAGTCCGACACCTAGACCACCATCCTGGCAACCTGCCACAGTGCAGTACGCATACCCTCCTCTTCCGCCACCATGGTATGCTTAACAGTACGCCTACCCACCACTGCCGTATGCCTCTCAATGGCAACCTTGGGAGCCACATCCAAAAAAGAAGCACCATCGCGCTCCTTCTACTGTTTCTAAGCCACCACCGGCGTCCCCATCCTCTACTGCTCCCGTTACTGAACCAGCCTCTCTCCCCTCAGAAGGGGAGTCTTGTATGTTGGAATGAGGTGAAGATAGGTCGCCTTTGCACAATTCGTTGTCATCTCCAGATGATGCAGTCATAATGGAAACCCCACTACCAGGTGATGACACCAAGAAATTTCAAGACCTGTTCAAGAGGGTGGCTTTGGCACAACTACGAGACCTCCAGGAGGTCCAGGTGAAGCACTATCCGCTTCTGCATATGTTGCAACCTCCAACCGCCTCCAGGATAGCGATCCCCATGGACGAAGCCATCATGGACCCGACCGACGTCATTTGGCAAACCCTGGCCTCTACTGCCCCCACAAATAAAAGAGCTGACCGCAAATATTTCATCGCTCCCAAAGATATAGATTTTCTTTTTACTCATCCCCCTCTGAATTCATTAGTGGTGGACTCTGCTCGGCATAAGGGTAAACAGCCTAATTTCAGAAATACCTCACAAGACAGAGATCACAAAAAGGTTGACATCATGGGTCGTAAAGTTTACACCTCTGCTCCTCAGAGCATCAAACTACACTGTCATGCTCACAGATTACGACCATTCTAATTACTCCAAGCTGCAGGACCTTCTCCCATGCCTCCCCGAACACAAGCGACCAGCCCTGTTGAATATCATGCAGGAGGGTCATAATATCTCCCATACCACCCTACAGTCCACTATGGACGTAGCGGACACTGCGGCTCGTATCACTGCTTCCGCCATTGTCCTGTTATCTTGGCTACAGGCATCAGGGGTTCCAAGAGACCTGCAGCAAAAGGTAGAAGATCTACCATTTGACAAGACCAACCTATTCTCGACCAAAACAGATGAAGTGTTACACTCTATGAAAGACTCTGACTACCCTCAGAACTCTGGGGATGTACACTCCCCCCTTTAAGAGGACCAGATATAAGCCTTACCAACGCCCCAGAGAGCCTTTCAGGCAGCATTCGAGATATGACTCCCGCCAGAGACAAAGACCACAGTGTCGTAGGCCTCAACATCAGCAGCAACAACACCCTGCTACTCATCCACCAGCAAATAAGCAGCAGATTTGAAAATTATGTCGAGAGCCAGAAAGCCACTCCTCCAACTCTGAAAACCGGTATTTTTCAATTCCACCACCCCTTCCGGGCCTTCTACCACCAATAGGCCCTCATTACATCAGACAAATGGGTCCTGGAATTGTTCCAATACAACTACGCTATCCCATTCACTTCCCTCCCTCCCACCCATCCTCCTATCCCATCCCATCCCATCCCTTTTCAGGGACCCATCTCACGAAACCCTTCTTGATCAAGAGGTTTCACACCTTCTACAACTGGACTCTATAGAACCAGTTCCACCAGTGTTCCAAGGTTGAGGATTCTACTCAACCTACTTCCTAACCCAGAAAAAGAGTGGAGGAAGGTGACCCATTTTGGATTTGAGGCGACTCAACAAGTATATCGCCTACCGATGTTTCAAGATGATAACTTTAGCGACAATAATCCCATCACTCGATCAAGGAGATTGGCTCTCGACCTCCAGGATGCCTACTTCCATATCATGATCCATCCTGCTCACAGACGTTTTCTGCGTTTTACCGTAGGTACCCAGCACTACCAGTACCGAGTGCTTCCCTTTGGCCTTTTGACCGCTCCAAGGGTCTTCTCCAAAACCCTAGCAGTGGTAATGGCCGCACTCCGTCGTCAAGGGGTCATGATATACCCGTACTTGGACGATTGCCTCATAAAAGGTTCCTCCTTCCAAGAAACCAAGGCCATGACCGATACTACAATGCACCTTCTGGTCAACCTGGGTTTTCATATAAACCACGCAAAATCCTCTCTACTTCCAATGCAGAGGTTAGAGTTCATAGGTGCTTACCTCGACACGGTAGCAGCAAAGGCTACCCTACCCAAGCACAGGTTCGCTACCATCTGCGACCTGATCAATACGGCATGTCTAACTCCTACCATGACGGTATGCCAATGCCTCAAAATTCTCGGACATATGGCCTCTACAACGTACGTAGTCAGGCTCGCCAGACTCCATATGAGGAGTCTACAATCATGGCTGGCAACATCCTACAAGCCTTCCAAAGACCTGCTCTCCAAAGTGGTGGCTATCCCGCCCCACATTCTCAATTCCCTCTGCTGGTGGACAGATCCGCAGAACGTGCTAGCAGGCGTTCCCTTCCAGAATCCTCCTCCTACACTGACAATTGCGACGGACGCTTCTCTTATGGGCTGGGGAGCCCATTTGGGCAACATTACAGCACAGGGCAAATGGTCCTTGACAGAACAAGTCTTCCATATCAACTTCCTCGAACTATGAGGAGTCAGATATGCATGCCAACATTTCAGACAATACATTGCACACAAGTCGATTACAGTCATGACAGACAACACCACGTGCGTGTACTACATCAACCAATGGGGGCGCCTGATCCCTATCCCTGTGTGCGGAAGCTATCAAGTTTTGGAACTGGTGCCTTACACATCAGGTCACTCCGGTAGCCGCTTACCTCCCAGGGGTACTCAACATCACAGCAGATACTCTAAGCCGCACATTCCACGATCAACATGAATGGGAGATGGACAGACGTGCTCTCATCCCTCTTTCTCCAGTGGGGACAACCAGACATAGATCTGTTCGCCACAAAGAACAACAGAAAGTGCCACCTCTACTGCTCCAGAGGAGCCCTGGGGAAACATTCCCTCGAAGACGCCTTTTCCATCTCATGGAACACTCATCTCCTTTGCACCTTTATGCCCTTCCCCCTACTGCACAAAGTCCTCAACAAAATCAGGACGAACCAATGCGAGTTATTCTGGTGGCACCAACTTGGCCCAGACAGACATGGTATCCTTACCTCCACAGGATGACGACGACGGATCTGTTCCTATTTCCGCTCCAGCACGACCTCCTGTCACAGAATCTCGGCATGACTCTCCACCCAGACCTCCGCAAGCTCCATCTCCACGCCTGGCTCCTTCATGGCTCCAGGATGCCGAGATTGCCTGTTCGGGACCGGTAAGAGAGATACTAATTAATAGTAGAAGACAATCCACAAGGAAATCATACCTATACAAATGGAAAAGATTCTCTCACTGGTATAACGATCTCCACACAACATGCCTGGAGTCCGCCCCACTCCCTGTTTTGCTGGACTACTTACTATCCCTAAAACAGTTGGGCCTTGCCCTTAGCACAGTCAGAGTGCATGCGGCCGTCATAGCAGCCTTTCATCACCCTATCAACGGCGCTTCCTTCCTCACTAACCCGTTAACCAAATGCTTCCTTAAAGGGTTGCAGAACACCTTCCCACCCATCCTCCCGCCAGTCCCCGTCTGGGATCTCAACCATGTTCTCAAAAGTTTGATGAAGCCACCATTTGAACCGCTGGCCACCTGCTCTTGGTCCCACTTGTCTATGAAGGTGTCCTTCCTGGTTGCTATAACCTCCAGCAGGAGGGTGAGTGAACTCGCAGCTTTGATGGCCGACCCCCCTTACACGGTATTCACAAAGGACAGGGTGATACTCCGACCCCACCCGAAGTTCCTCCCCCCTTTCCTGTTAACGAACCTATACGCTTACCTGCGTTTTTCCCCAAACCGCATACCGATCCAGTCCATGCTGCATGGCATACACTCGACGTCCGGAGGGCACTAGCATTTTACGTGGATCGAACCAAGCCTTGGCGAGCCTCTCCCAGGCTGTTCTTGTCCTACGCTGAACGATCTAGAGGACAGGCAGTCTCATCTCAGAGAATTTCAAAGTGGATTATCTCCTGCATTAGAACTTGCTATAACTTATACGCTAAACACTTACCTGAATCAATAACAGCTCATTCCACGAGAGCGATGTCTTCTACAACAGCCTTCCTGAACAACATTCCTCTTCAGGACATCTGTAACGCCGCCACCTGGTCATCTGACCACACATTTGCACAACATTACGCACTCTCTTCTTCCATTGCATCTTCTATGGCGGTGGGACATGCAGTACTATCCACAGTGACAACCACACAGTTCCAAACCCACCTCCGCGAGCCGAAAACCGCTGTGTAGTCACCCAGAGTGGAGCACCCATGGGGGACCACTCGAAGAAGAAAGAGTTACTCACCCTGTGCAGTAACGGTGGTTCTTCGAGATGTGTCCCCGTGGGTGCTCCACTACCCTCCCTCCTTCCCCTGCTTTAGAGCCTCGTACTCTGGTAGGTAGAGAAGGAACGGAGGAGCCACGCTGCACAGGCACCTCAGGATTCCAATGGCACTAGAGGGCACTCTGGCACCTGCGCAGCGTGGCAGAAACTGATGGAAAAAGTCTCCAGTTGCCGGCGTGAGGACACACCAGCACCCAGAGTGGAGCACCCATGGGGACACATCTCGAAGAACCACCGTTACTGCACAGGGTGAGTAACTCTTTCTTCTTGCAAACAGAGCGAAGGGACACCATTCCTGCCTTCCTCACTAATAGTTTAATGGACTTATTCTCCATGATTTTATCTAGTTCTTTTTTGAAACCTTTTATAATTTTGGCCTTCACAACACCTCTAGCAAAGAGTTCCACAGGTTGAATGTGTGTTGTGTAAAGAAATATTTCCTGTTTGTTTGTTTTTTAAACCTGCTGCCTATTCATTTCATTTGGTACCCCTTAGTTCTTGTGTTATGAGAAGGAGTAAATAACCGTACTTACTTACGCTACACCAGTCATGATTTTATAGACCTCAGTTAAATCCCCTTGAATTAGGGATGTAAAATTTTGATTTGGCTAATCGAATAGTCGATGCAATTTGTAATATGCATCGACTATTTTATTAGTTGATAAGGGCGCTTCTCCCTTTGAAGTGTGGCAACGGCCCCAGGGCTGTTGCCACACTTCAAAGGTGAAAGCTCTGCAGGGAGCATGGGGCCCAGCAGGGGACTCAAGCAGTCCCCTGCTGGCCCTGTGCTTCCCGTGGCATTTCAAAGCAGCAGTGCCACATGGAGCCCAGGGTCAGCTGGGGACTCGGGAGTCCTCAGCTGACCCCGGGCTCCATGCAGCACTGCCAGGGAGCCCAGCGTCAAGCTCCATGTGGCATTTCAAAGCAGCAGCGCCGTATGGAGCCGGGGTCAGCGGGGGAGCATCCAGCTGACCTCGGCCCGCCACACGGTGCTGCCGTTCTGAAACACCATGTGAAGCTCAGGCCAGATGAGGACTCCCAGCTGGCCCCGGGCTGCATGCCGCATTTCAAAGCGGCAGCACCGCATGGAGCCTGAGGTCTGGTCACAGGCTTTAAAGCACCCTTTCCTTTTTCTGATAGAGGCAACAAGGGGAGTGGGGAATGACTAGTCGACTAGTCTGTCGACTGTCTGATAAGCAGTTGCTTATCGGATAGTTGACTAGACGTTCACATCTCTACCCTGAGTTGTCTGTTTTCCAAGCTGAAAAGTCCTACATTTATTAATCTCTCCTCTTCCAATACCCCTATTTATTTTGTTGCCCTTTTCTAAACCTTTTCCAGTTTTTTATAAAATGCGGAGTCCACATCTGCATACAGTATTCAAGGCTTGAAAGCTTGTCTTTCTCAGAATTCGGTCCAAAAAAAGATTACCTCATTTACCTTCTCTTTAATATCCTGGGACTGAGATAGCTACAAGTATGCTATGTAC
Source organism: Rafetus swinhoei (assembly GCA_019425775.1). Lineage (NCBI taxonomy): Eukaryota > Metazoa > Chordata > Testudines > Trionychidae > Rafetus > Rafetus swinhoei. Next base: position 68,522,038 of record CM033427.1, read on the forward strand.
ATTGTTAGTATCTTCATTGCCTAGGTGAAGAGTATATTGTTGCTAAATGTACAATCTGTAAATCTTTTAGGAAGCGCAGATACAAAAGAGACAGTCCAGGTTAACACTCTCTCACTCTTGGAGTCTAAGAAAGAAAATCCTGAGGAAGCTCCTATCAAACAAGTTCTTCAGTGCTCCAGTCACTAGGGATGTGACTTTGAACTCAAAATATATGGAGGCAATAAAGAGGCCTTGCAAATGCTTTCAGAGCTGTCAGATATCCCTGCTGTCTAAAAAGTGAGGGACTCAAAATCCATTATTCAGTATCACTCTCTCTTTCCACTGCCTGGTGGTAGAAAGTCACCACGGAATCCTTTGCTAGAGCTCACATTGACAGAAGGCACCTGTAGACCAAGAGCTGATAACTGTGGCTCAGTGTTTTCTAGCACCATCCCCCTTAGTACCCAGTGCATCAATTGTTATCTGCCCCTGTAACATCTTTGATGAGAGCATCTCTCTTGGTTCCAGCAGTTTCACTGTTTTTGGAGCTTTCAAAGCAGCTAAATGACTTCCTCCATTCATATGTCTTCTGAAGGGACATTCACAGCATATTCTATATTCATTTGAAACATAAATGAATCAGTTTAACTTGGAAGCCTGGGTCACCATTTCACCATTGTTACAGGCTGTTTCTTCGCTGTCTAAAATTTCATCCTCAGGAAGGAAGAGGCATATATGCATTAAATATTTCTCTTTTATCAACATAAAAAACTGGCTTGATTATAGAAGCCCTACTCATTTTAAATTCTCCTGTTGTCCCATCAGTAGAAGAATTCCCAGCTTCTGACTCCAAGAGGAGCCCTCAATCTAAGAGAGCTACTCTGTAGACAAAAAGGCATTAGAAAGGGAACCTCATTCTAAATATAAAGGTTTAAATCCTAATTACTATCACATGCTCTGAACTGGGTGATAAAGCTTACTGATATGGTTCCCAACTTCGCAAGTCACCTAATTCAGGTTTTCAAGCATGTTGTATCATTCTCCCATTCAGATTACAGAAACAGAGGGAGCAGCAGAATTCTAGTGATGAAAGAGGCTCATTAAACACTTTCAGAAAGAAAATTTATTCTTCAGCTTGACTTCAAATTAGGAGAACTAAATATGATTACCTACAATGGGAGATCTGTCAGACTTTAAGGACAAATTACCTATAGAAATTAGAAAGGAGTTCAGATCAATTTGCAAAGGTCACCTGAGAGCTAAAACTTCTCTTCAGGTTGTTCTGGATGCAGTTGATAGTGGCATCATTTCAAAAGCAACAGCTATTATGATGAGACATTTGTCATAGTTCTCTGCATCAGGTTTACTTATAGCGGTATAGACAGCCAGTGAAGATTTGCCATTTGATGGACTAGGCTTGTTAAATACTAACATGGATAAGATCCTACACTCATTAAAAGACTCAAGATCCACTCTTAACTCTTAGTTTGTATTTACCCACATTCAGGGTTGTCCTTACCGATAGACAAAACACACAGCCACCTAGGGCACCAAATTGCCCCAAATTTCATGCTATCCTATGCATTTGCATGCTGCCTATGGGCTCTGCCCACCTCCTCTGAGCCCCACTTCAGCTGCCTCTCATGACATCTCCCATCTCCCCCTTTTTTTTTTTTTTTTTTTTTTTTTTTTTTTGCAGTAAATGGCATCTAGTCTAAAAGAGCTAGCAACCTCTTTCCTCACAGCTTCATCCCCACCCCTGTGCTGAGTGGCTGCTGGCAAGGTGAGGGGAGAATTGGTACTGCTGGGTTGTGTAGGGCACCAGCACCAGTAGGGATGTCATTTTCTACATTTCAGAAGAAACAATTTCATCCTCATCCTTATCTCTCAAATATAGGAATACTAGTTTCCTTAGTTTCAGAAGCAGAGGTTTTATAACCAATTCGAGAAGAGATTGAGATATCAGAGGAGATCAATTCTGCCATCATCTTCAGTAAACTCACAGTAGGGGCAGACATGAGATTTGATGTTACAGTTGAGAATGTGGGACTAATCCACAGGCTCTAAATCCCTTGCTCCCTCCCTTTGGTTCCTGCTTTTGCCATTCATGCCTCTTCAAAAAAGCAATCCCCACAGATCAATGGGTCATTCTATCATTCAGTTTCAATCTGTCTCCCCCACCCTGCCACTTCCCAGTCCCTTTTCAGGAACCATTCTCATGAGAATGCTATGCTTTAAGAAATAGATGACGTAATCAATCAAATAGAACTGGCACCTCAAGAATTTATGAGAAAGGACTTCAATGTCATACCATAAATAAAGAGGTTGGTATTTGATTCTAGCTCTCAAGATTCCAAACAAATAGATTTGGTGCAGCAAATCTTGTGTGGTACACTCACTTCAGTTATTCCTGTAGATTGGTTCATTACCCTGGACTTTCAAGACACTTATTTTCACATGTCAATGCACCCTGCTTGTAAGTATCTTTAATTTGTAGCTTTAGGAAAACGCTGTATATTCCAAGTATTGTCCTTTGGAATTTCTTCAGCTCCACAGGTGTTCAACAAATGCCTGTCCATAGTAGCAGCCCATCTACACCAACAAGAATTGCATTTTTACCCTTTATCTAGACTATTTGTTTGTACAACAAAATCATGGGATCATAGTGGCAAGAAAGGTGCTCCTTCGGTTTTCATCCCAAGGTTTCAAATTCAAATTGAAAAAATCAATTCTGATTCCATCCGGATTGAAATAATTTATTTCAATTAACTGGATACAATAGCAGCAAATGCTTTCCTTCCATCAGACAGATTTCAGACAACGCACCTGATTCTCCACCTTCACAATCTCCTTCAGAGGAGAGGATGTAAAGATGTGTCTTAAACTGCTAGTAGGCCATATGGCATCATGTTGTTTTCTGACTTCATTTGCCCATGATGATTCAGACTCTTCCAAGGTTAGTTCAAGTCAATATGTCACTGAGGGTGACAATTCCAAGTCAAAATTTAAACTCTTGGAAAAGATGGACAATAAAAGAAAGTGTGGCAGACTAACATTTGTTGTTCTAGTGATGCTCCCAACCAGAGGTATCCCGGAAAAACTCCGCCGCATCCGGGGAACGCCTTTGCTCACCCACTTTTTTTTTTTTTAGCAGAAGAGCAGACGCACTCTTTCAGGGAGCCTTGAATACCTTCGTTCTACAATGAATAAGGGCTTTTCTTGTCCAGACAGTGCCAAATTGCGGAAAAGTCTCTTCTGGAAAAGCAATCGGAAAAAGCTATGCAAATTGCGGAATGCAATTTGAGTAGCTTTTTCCAAAAAACTGCGATAGCATAGACCTAGCCTCAGCCTGTGGTCAGATTCCACAGGCTGAACTAAGATTGATACAACTATCTTGCAAGAGATTTCTACCACTGATCATGGATTCTTCCTTCCAAATTCTTAGGGACAACTCCAAAGCTACCTACTACATAGAGACGCAAGGAGTTGCAAGATAAGACCTTTAATGTCAAGAAGCCACAAGACTCTGGGAATGGTGTATCCAGAATTGTATCAGTCTGATAGCTCTTCATCTTCTAGGGGATAACAATGGTTTAGCTAGTGGACTCACAAAACAGAAATTCATTAGTGGACCCAATATTCCAAAAGTTGCAGTTTTGTTTAATTTGAATCAGAATAGGAGATATCGAATTTTTTTCCCCTTGATCAGGAACGAGTCCAAGATCCATAGTGGATGCTTTAAGGATTTGGGGTGCCATCATTTGATGTATGCTATACCTCCTTTTCCTTTAATTCCAAGAATGTTAAGGAAGATAAGAAAAAGCTTGGGTTTTATACTATAGCTCTTGCTTGGTCTTGTTATTTCTAGTTATTGGATCTCCTAATACTGTCCAATTAGTTGTTTACTGGACTCTTTATTGAGAGCAATGTCCCCTCAGAATTATAGTTTAATCCTGTACCCAAATTCAAAGTAGCTACATCTCATGCTTTGTATGGTTTCTGGATGCCCTTGTTAGAGAAAAATCGTCAGTAGTACAAAGTATCTTATTTCAGGGCAATGATCTCATCAAGCAGTTAATAGATTCCTGCGGAGGCCTTGTTTTAGTTCTACATCTTACAAGAAAAATTGTTCCAACAGGTTCAAATCTAATTTCCAATTAAACATCCTCTTGCATCCCTAGCACACTGCCTAATTCATGTTTTATCAGTAAAAGTAGCATTTTTATTACAATTACCTCAGAATAAAAGAACCACAAGCATTAACGATAAACCGTTCCTACACAGTTTTCCATAAAGACAGGTAACCATGAGATCGCAACTATCTTTCCTCCCCAAAAGTATTATCAGATTTTCATACTAATCAATTTATTCAGTCATGGGTCTTCTTTCCATGATCTCATTTGTCTTCAGCTGCATCTCTTTGGTGTTTAAAATCATTATTATACTACCTACAGAAAACTAAAATTTTGGTAAGACTAACTTTTTTATTACTTATGATAATTAATCTAAATGAATGTCTATTTCATCTCAAAGGCATTCAAAAGGGATATCTGATTATATTTGGACTGCATATGATGTTAACATAATTAATACTGACAATCTACCAGAGCACAAGCAACACTAGGGCTATGTCTACATTGGCGGGTTATTGTGCAAGAACGGCCGTTCTTCTGGAAAGTGTCCACATTGCCCACCTGCTCTTGCACAAGAAGATTTACAGTACAGCGTGGTAAGGGAGGGCTTCTTGCGCAAGAGCTACGCTCTTTTTTAACAGGTGTAAGCTCTCTTGTGCAGGAGCTCTTGTGCAAGAGGGCAGTGTGGACACTCAGCAGGGATTTCTTGTGCAAGAAAGCCCTATGGCTAAAATGGCCATCAGAGCTTTCTTGCGCAAGAGAGCATCCACACTGCCATGGATGCTCTTGCGCAAAAGCACAGCTTGCACATGGCAGTGTGGACGTGTTCTTGCACATGAGTTCTTGCGCAAGAACCCTTGCGCAAGATGTTCTTGCGCAAGAAGCCGCCAGTGTAGACATAGCCCAATAGTATGTCTAAGTTGAGTGCCCTTACTGGAGATTTGCATAGTAGCTGTCTAGACTTAAGCTTATAACCTTATAAAGCATTATTTGTTAGTAAATACTTGCAGCAGATTTGACCCCTGTTTGAGGGCGGCAAATTTGCAATATCTTTTCAAATAACAGCTAGCTTGCTAATCACCATCAGTGGGAGCCATATGTGCAGAACTTGAAGAAAAAAGTGATTATTTATCTTACTATAAATGAAATGACTTGTGCATCCCACAATCCATCTTCCTTCCATCCTGACTTGATTAGTTTCATTAACACAAGCAACTTCTTCCTTATATATACTCCTGCTTCTGTAACTGCCACTGCAATTCATCTGATGAAGCGGATTTTACCCATGAAAGCTTATGTCCTAATAAATTAGTTTTTCTCAAAGGTGACAAAGGACCCTTTGTTGTTTTTTCAGATACAGAACACACCTCCCCTCTGAGATTTGCCATGAGTGAAATTCAATCCTTTAAGGACGGCCTTTACATCACTATTAAATGCTGCATAAACCCACACAATAAGGTTTAAGTTAGTCTTGTGAGTATAGTATAGGGGTGAATTTTACACTTTGCAAATAAAAGCTTTTTCTCTGGAAAATTAGTAATATTTGCTGCTAGAGTGAAAACACCATTGGTCAGCATCTATTTTGAGAGATGCTTTTGTTTCTAATATTTAGCTTGAAATATTATGTGTTTTATTTGTTCATTCAGATCTAGGAAGTTTGGTCTTTTTGTTAAGTGTATGAGTAGACATAAAATATAAAATTACTTCCACACTAGCTGGGAAAAAAAAAACCCTGATCACCTGGGTAACAGGAACATAACCTTCAACTAACAAGAAAGAGTTTTATTAAAAAATATGACGTGACCATGACGTGAACACAGTAAAAATTATTGCAATGACTCTTGTTTTCTGGTGAAATATTGCAAGGGAAAATAGGGGATTGGAAGAGGAAATGATTCTCTGAATTTACAAAGACTTGTCAAACAAACGAATGAAATATGGACAGATTTACAGAGATGCTAAACAACAACAACTTTTACTGAATGTAGTTGTGGACCTAACACCTCTCTCACTTGATCAGTGGATAGGGTAGTGATTTGGCTTTTAGAAACATTCACTTTTGACAAAAACTCTAGAAAAATTAATTCACTTTCATGCTGTCTAAGTGCCTGCTCCACAGCCCAACTCAGCACAACACCACCACGTTCCTAAGCAGCTGAAGTGCTTCTGCAGGCCTGGGGAAAGGGAGAAGCATTTCTTGTTGCAAGAGTGTATGAAGAAGTTTCCTCACTTACGCATTTGAACAATGTGGGGGGAAACCCCAACCAGCATTTACAAAGTTGTGATTTATCTTTTGCAGTTCATATGAAAATTAGATGTCGGACACTTGTGATCATTCTAAAAACTATTACATACGTGTTGGAATATTACTGAGAACAATACTGAGAATGAGAATTATCCACTATCTAGAAAGTCTTTAAAATTGTTAGTTTTTAACAAGCTATTATTTTAAAAGTTATTATTTTAACTTATACTTAAGCTGTAAATAATAATATTCACAAGACCAAAACAATGGGAGATATATTGTCAGATAACAATAATATACACTGTAAAATGTAAACACTGAATAAGACAAAGAAACAGAATACTTAGGAATACATTTTCCAAGTGTTATCTTCAGATTATAATCATGAAACTCCTAAGGGTGTGTCTAGACTACATCCCTTTTCTCGAAAAAAGGGATGTAAATTAGACACTTGGAAATTGCAAATGAAGCTGGAATTTAAATTTCCCATGCTTCATTTGCATAATGCCGGCCATGGGTTTTTTTCGACACGGGGCTTTTTGATAGAAAAACTGCCGTTTAGACAGGGATCTTTCGAAAATAAAACCCTTTTTCGAAAGATCCCCATCTAAACTGCTGTTTTTCTATCGAAAAGCCCCTTGTCGGAAAAAAACTGCGGCCGCCATTATGCAAATGAAGCACGGGAAATTTAAATTCCAGCTTCATTTGCAATTTCGAAGTGTCTAATTTACATCCCTTTTTCAAGAAAGGGATGTAGTCTAGACACAGCCCTAATGTGAAATCCTGACCCTAATGAAGTTAAGGGGTGTTTTGTCATTTACTTCAATAAGATGAGAATTTCAGCCCTGTTCTTTGTATTGGTGTTAACGCTTTAAAGTTACATAAAATGTTATTAGATACTTTGAATACGTTGGCCAATGTTTAACTGCACTTAAAAAGTAAAATGTGTATATTTGTTTAATGTAATGTTCCACTATAATTTCTTCAGTTCTTTATAATGCTAATAAATAATCGTATGTATAAACAGCATGCCGTTTCTCTGCCCAGCTATTATCATACTGAGAAAGGTAATTGACTCTACATAACTTGTGCTTTCTTAAGAAACTAATTACTTTTAACTTGTATCCACTGAATGACTTTAATGAAAAGTGTTAAATTACTGGATGCCAAACTCTGAAGAGAGTTGATATACAGACAAGAAAACTAATCTTACCACCAGCAGCACCATGAATGTCCATAATTACTATCTCCAATGCAAGCAAGCTAATTTAACACAGCTGGAAATGATATTTAGTTTAAGTACAAACTGAACTTTCTGACGTCAGATAGCCCCAACTGTCATTATCATTTACATGTACTTCATTTAGGCTGGGGGAAAAACATATTCTAAGTTTAAAATGATTAGTTGAATATTTAGCATTCAAATATCAGCATCATGACACTGGCACAATGGCAGTGTTGGAAATCAGGCAAACGATATATGATGGTGATTTTTTTTTAAACTCAAAGATAACTGAAGCAAAAATATGATAAATGGATTTTGTCATTGCTGTAGGCCCATGATGATGTTCTCTGTATTAATGGTCTTAATACTAAAAGGATGGGTATGCTTTTGAAAAGACTGAAGCACATGTACATTCTAAGATGGTATTTTCAGAGCCTCTATGTTTCATTTCACGTCACTAAGCTGGCTTCTGCAGTACATCAGCACAGAAGCTGGGAAATGATTCTCAACCTGAGTAGACATACTCTGCGTAAACTACACACTAAAAATACCTATGACTGTATTGTACTCAGGTACTTCCTATATTGACACAGCGACCCTACAATTCTTAGCATGCTAACTCAAGCAGCGCTAGCAATGTGTGTCTGCCCAAGATGGGAGTTCAGCTACTGTGCAAATATATCCTGAGAAAGGAAGTTCAAACCTGGAGAACTGAGTTATACCCTGTATTCACCATGGTGAGATACTGTCTTTAAGGGCAAAATTCACAAAGGGACTAGAAGTATTGCAACACCGAGTGTTGCGGAGCCCTGCTGCCCAGCTGTGAGGTAGATGCCAAGCTCCCCCTGCAATGTATAGGCACTTACAAAAGATTCTCAGAAGTCAGCACTCTACTGAGTGCAGAGCTACCTCAGCTAGTCAAGAATAAAAGGCCGGGGGAAAAGGGCCTAGATCCTCAAAAGGTGTACAGAGGTGTCTAACTCCCCTTTGATCTGACAAGCTGAAGTGAAGCAAGTATCTCAGGTGTGAACCCTCCCCTGGGCTTAGGCCCTCAAGCCAAGTAAGCCCTTTCTCACAGAAAATCCAAAGGAATAAGCCCTATCTCCCTGTACTCTAACACAGAGAGTTAGGGTACTCATTTGGGAAAGGGGTGACTTAAGCTCATATTCCTCTCCAAAATCAGGCAAAGCAGGGATTCAAATTTGAGTCTCCCAGGTAAGTGCCCTGACAACTGGAATCTTAGCTGTACAGAGGCCTACAGTGTTAGATGGCACCTGAGCAGGAGTTTGGTGAATGTTGTTTAGGCCTAAAGACACCATTAGACACCTCGGTCCCTGGTGTTCAGTTACAGTGTTTTAAATTTCACCTTATCAATAGTACAGGGAATGTGCTGTCATTACTTTATGTAAATAAAATTCTTCCTTACCATTGATTCAGGGCAGCATACAGTACATCTCAGAAATATTCTTTTAATTGTATTATCTACCATCTCTTCTTGCTCAGGGCGGTACACTTCTGAGAGTGATGTATGGAGCTTCGGGATCCTTCTTTGGGAGACTTTCAGTTTAGGAGTATGCCCATACCCTGGAATGACGAACCAACAAGCACGGGAACAAGTGGAGAAAGGTAATTGTTACTTATAGGGTGGAGCCATGTACAAGAGATACTTCATAGACCTTTTGGAAGACAAAGTTCCTGAGCTTAACAACTTAAACTAAATGGACAATTTTCAATTGGGAAGTGACGAACGATATAACCAAGCAACTGCAGCAAATGCTAGGTTAGATCCACAAGTCTGTTGTGTAATTTTCTTTGTCACTTGCTAAGAAATCCCTGTGAAGATTAGGGTTTATAGGTTTCTGGGAAGGACAGTGGAGCTAGATGGATGAGAAGATACAAGTATAATGAACTGAGTCATCAGAAAGCTGAGGTACCTTATAGGGCTTTATTAAAGAAGGCATGAAGGATAGAGTTGGAGAACAAAGGATGTGGTTAGTTGCGTGACTTGGGCAGCACAAAGGTCAGACCAGAAGATGTTCTTATCAAGTAAACTGCTCCAACTCTCAGCTGCTGCAAATACCAAAAACCTATCTGTCTGCACTTTCTTTTGTTAAAGCTTTCCCATTTGGAGCAAAATTTTAGAACAAAAATAGTAAACAACTCCATTTGAATTAGCTGAAGTAGTGAATCCCAGCTTTATTTTCACTAATTAATCAAAAGTAGATTACTTTAATTAGGTTATTAGATCTCTGAATGCATTCCTTGTTCATCTTCCATAGTGCTATCTTTCAGGCTGTTCTAACCTGCTCTGCAAATTTGTAAAATGTATTATTGTATCTAGTGTGTGTTAACAAGACTAGAACCAGGGGCAGCTTTTTGTGTCTAGTGTGTGAGCAGCTGATGATTTGCTTTTGTGATTTCCTGGGCTCCTGCACTCCAAGAAGTCAGAAATTTGATTTGGTCACAATGCAGAAGTAGGGAGCAAACAAAAGAAGTCTGCCAAGTGAAAGAGTAGAATAAAGGACAGACAGTGAATTGAGGAGGAAACCTGGGCAAAGAAATAGAGAATCATAAAAGATTAGAGCTGGGAGAGACCTCAGGTCATCTAGTCCAATCCTGTGCACATAGCAGGACCAACCCCAACTTAATCATCCTCACTAGGGCTCTCTCAAGCCAGGCCTTAAAAACCTCTACAGATGCAGATTCTGTCACCACCCTAGGTAACTCATTCCAGTGCTTCACCACCCTTCTAGCAAAATACCTTTTCCTAATATCCAACATAGACCTCCCACACTGCGATTTGAGACCATTGCTCTTTGTTCTGTCATCAGTAACCACTGAGAAAAGCCTCTCTTCATCCTCTTTGGACCCCGCACTTCAGGTAATTGAAGGCAGCTATCAATCCCCCATGCCCACAGACTAACTAAGCCCCCTCAGCCTCCTCATAATTCGTGTGCCCTAGCCCCCTAATTATTTTTAATGCCCTCCACTTGACTCTTAATATGTCCACATCCTTTCTGCAGTGGGTGGCCCAAAATTGGACACAGTACTCCAGATGTGGCCTCACCAGTGCCAAACACGGGGGAATAATCTGTTCCTTCAATCTGCTGGCAATGCTCCTACCAGTGCAGTCCAATATGCCTTTAGCCTACTTGGCAACAAGGGCACACTGGTGACTCATATCCAGATTCTCATTCATTGTAATCCCCACATCCTTTTCTGCAGAACTGCTGCTTTAACCAGTCAGTCCTCAGGCTGTAGCAGTGCATGGAATTCTTCCATCTTAAGTGCAGAATTTTGCACTTGTCCTTGTTGAGCCTCATCAGATTTCTTTTGGCTCAACCCTCCAAATTTGTTTACATCACTCTGGATGCTATCTCTAACCTCCAGCGTATCTTTCTCCCCAGCTTAGTATGATCTGCAAACTTGCTGAGGGTGCAATCCATCCCATCATCCAGATCATTAAAACAAACCAAGTCCCAGAATCAACCCCTGGGGCACTGCACTTGTTACCAGATGACACCAGCTGCCATCGAGGCACTTTGAGATATTGATCACTATCTGTTGAGCCCAACGATCTAGCCAGCTTTCTATCCACCTTATTGTCCAGTCATCCAAGCCATATTACTTTAATTTTCTGGCAAGAAAACTGTGGGAGACCATATCAAAAGCTTTGCAAAAATAAAGATACATCACATCCACCACTTTCCTAATATCCACAGAATAAGGAGGCACAAGAGACTTGGATATAAGGAAAGAAAAGTGAATGAGAGGATGGAAAGAGGGCTGATTTTTTTAATATAAAAATGGAGAGGCAAAGGAAATCAAAATGGAAAGAAAACAAAAAATGGGAATGGGAGATGGAACACAAATAGAAAAAAGGGGCAGCGGAGAAATCCACATGCAACTTTAAGGTAAATGTGTTTTAAACTTATTAGCATTGCTACAAGTTGTTAGATTTTAATGATAAAAAGATGGGACTTGAAAGGAAGAGGGGCTAATCATTTTCCTAGGATGGGGAGCATGAATTTTTAGGCAAATTGTAGACACAGGAGGCAGGAAAAGCATACTGACAATTTACCTCTCTGAATCTTAGCAGAGTTTAATTTGCTACTCGGGTACATTAGCATAATGTGAAAATCATCTAATTTATACACAGAAGATGAATACATTTGACCTCAAAGTTGTGTGTGCAGTGACCTCAAGGAACTTTGCTCAATTTTTAATTAAGGTTCCTTATTATTTTTCATTTTATAAACACATGTTCAATTTATATTACTTTGGCATTCTAAACTTTTTTTACTTTTTATTTTTTCGTGTCAGGATATCGAATGCCAGCCCCTCAAAAATGCCCAGAGGAAATATATAAAATAATGCAGCGGTGCTGGGACTACAAACCTGAAAACCGACCAAAATTCAGTGAGATTCAGAAAGAACTATCTTCAATCAAAAAAGAAAGTGACATAGTGATAAAGTAGTGACAAACTCAACCTACAGGACTCTTATTACTTTGTTGAAAAACATTTTTCCCTCAAACACTATGCGTTATACCACAATATCTGCAATATTCTTCTAGGGTTATTTTTTAAAATAAACTCTTTTTATATATATATATATGTGTGTGTGTGCGCACGCATGTGCACACTATCTTGGAAAATGTCTAAGCATACATTTTAAAAAAAAGACAATTCTTCCAAATGTGTTATATACAGTTACATTGATACTGTCATTTAGGATACATGTACATAGAACATGATATTATAGATTTGACTCCCATCTATTTTACAGTGATTAACTGCTAGAGAAAAGCAGCAGTTTATCAGGAATCAATATGCATACATCTCTTTTGAAGGGCTAGCTTTTTTCTAAAAGATTTTCTACTTGCTGCTGCATTCTTAATTTGTTATCCCAGTCACAGATGTCAGCTCCAGTGGCACTAAAACATGATGGCCGTGTCATGTTTCTGAAGACCTTAAACCTAAGGACCACAATTTTTTAATAATATTTCAATTAGGAACTTGATATTTTTAAATCGTTTCTGCAACTGATATTTTGCTTAGAAAGAACATGCATTAAGATTCTGGATGTGCATGTATTGTTTTTGAACAAAGAAATCCATACAGTTTTTGTAGAATAATATTCACATGATTTACAAACACCTCCTTAGATTTCTTACGGTTGCTTCCATCATAGTAAATATGTTCACCTTTGGACACTTATTTTTTCAGAGGAAAAAAGCAGCAGTTTATCAGGAATCAATATGCATACATCTCCTTTGATGGGCTAGCTTTTTTCTAAAATGCCACATATTATATATGTCTGTCAGGAAATACTCCAAATCATCTGCCTTGGAAAGCATAAGCAGAAGATGACAATACTTGGTTTTTGAATGTACACATGTAGAAAAGCGGTCATCAGGAAGCAAATTTGAGAGCAATAGTGGCATGCAATGAAGGTAGTGGCATTGATTTTAAATGGAGTAAAAGAAAAAATGAATTGGAGATTCTCTGGTAGGTTTCTGAACTTTTTTTTTTTTTTTTTTTTTTAAATGGTATTCCTTTTTTGCATGCTGTTGGAGTCAGCAAAAGGACATGCTTAAGGAAAAACTTTCCATTCATAATGTCACAAAGAAAAAGGCTATATCTCAATTGCAGGAAGAAATGTTAACTGTTTTAAACCTCTGGAAGGCTGAACAAGGTATATAGTAGAAATATTCATCTGTAGAACTGTTTCTTTAGCTGCATTCAGATTTGTTCTCCATTTAAAAAATAGCTTTGCATACTCACTGTCAAAGACTGGTATAAAATTATATTTCTATAAGATCAATAAAAGCTAATCAGTCTTTGGGGGAAAAGGCACAATTAGTTTGTGGCTTGGACCTATCTCCACAAAAGGCCCCGATAAGGATTCCTGACTGCCATAGAGACCCATGACTTTAGAAACAAAGTTATGATCTGGGATCCAAACTTTAGGAGACTATGGTTTTGATGTAGGCCTATCTCCAATAAGTATCAAACGGTTATTAGCCCAAGCTGTGTTAACAAGAAGTTAACTTCCAGACCAAATGACTAAAACAGGTATGAAAGAAAAACAGAATTTGGGACTTTTAATGGCACTATATCCTTCTTGTGGCTGCATTACATTTTATTTATATTATGGTGACTCTTCTATTGTCCAGAGCACAACTCCTGCTCTTTAAAGTGTATTTGTAGTAATCGTGAAAGGAATGTGTGTGACTGAAGTATTTGTAGGCTGAGAGTTTCGACCAGTATCTATTAAAATCAGTGCCCAAATGAACAATGAAGCAACATGTTAGAGAACACTTTTTTCATTGTAGGTGGACTTGTTAGCAGGCTGGGTTTGTTCTGAGGGTAAAGAAAACAAATACATTGGGAATATGGAGTAGAAACTAAAGGAAAATTAATGTAGTTCCTTTATAATTTCTTTACATAAATACTGAGCACATTTAATTATCACTGCTCACATTTGGTCCAAAGATACTTAACGCCAGTAAGAAACATTGTTTAGTCACTCAGCACTGGCATAAAATTCTTTCTATACCTTAATGAGCTGGCATACTTACGTGCGTAAAAGTGCCAGAAATGTACAACCCTAACTCCAGGAAGAATGCAGTTCCAAATCAATAAATGACACAAATGCAGGTTCTCTTATGTAATTGCTAATGTCTAAAAGTTAGGACAAGAATGTATGGGCTTTTTCTTAGATTAACACGCTTTTTTAAATGGATGACTTATTTTGTAAAGGACTGTATATATCCAACCCTTCCACAAGAAAACAGAACAGTTCTTTTTGTCTTAATTTAGTTAACAGGACAGACAATTCTGATTTTTATCTACAGATGTAAAAGGATAAAAGCTGCATTCATTTTTCACTTATCTAAGCAGTTAACATTTGCAATTCATATCATACATCTGTTTAAATTGAAAAGGCTTTTCAAAACATGGGACACCTGCAGCATCTAAGTATTCTGTGTTCTTTGTCCTAAGGCAGACAGGAATTCAATTCATGATTAATAACCCTTTGGGAGACTGTCAGGATGAGTTCAGTGGTATAGAATAAATTTAATATAGGCATATCTGGCTTTCACAAAAACTTATGTAAACTGTTTTCTCACCATTAATTCAGTTGTGTTTGTGACATCATTTATTTGTCCCATCTGTCACATGTAATTATTGGAATTATGTTCTTTAGGAAGTTAAGTCAATACCAGATACATGTCTATAATTACTTTTCTTAACTTTACAAGCATACAGCAGGGAAGACTACAAAATGTATAAAGAAAAACTCTTCCATTTAAGGAATGTAAGGCAGGTATAGCATTCAGGAATCAAAGCTGCAGCTATCCGCCTTCTCTGTAGTTTTGAAGTCTTTTAAAGGATGAACAAAGGGTTAACATCTTAGCTTTGTTAATGAATTAACCAAATATTGGCTATTTTACTTTTGTACATTTTGTTTAAGATGCAGCAAAATTAAGTGTGTCTTCTTTTGGAAATTCACTATATTTAAATAGACTGACATCTGCACTGACTCCATGTAAGGGGTTCTAATGGACTTTGGAAATATTCAGATGGTTATTACCCAGAAAATACTCCTAAGTGTTACAGAAATAGTAAGACAGCGGTACCCTAAAAATCAAAACCTCTAAGTATATTGTATGAGAGAGAGCTTAGAGTGATCTATCCAGTTACCAATTATTTTCTTCTTTTTCAAGGCATTATAAAGGAATGAAAAGTGCTACTGTCATATTTCATTTAACTTTTTAAAAGGTTATTTTAAAGCCCCATGAAAGCCAATAATGAGTGTACAGTTTTAGTTGTTTACAATCGAAACTGAGCATTTAAAACTAGCCTCAATGTTTAGTTTTGAAATCATCATCCTGGTTAAGATTCTAAAATGTATGGAGTTCGTGGTTTATAGAAAGTGCAATATTGAGAAACAGCATGTTTGAAAACAAGACAGAGACATGTGCCCTCAGCAGATGTGTAGTCTTTTTGTACAGTCTACATTTCACACAGTTCCTAGATTTTTAATCTAAAATGAAAAAGTAAACAACAGTATTTAGTAACTGTGGTCATTTTGCATTTTTGTTTTAATTGTGATGTGCATTTTGTAATTGTATCTCAGAATATGCCTCTATTTTGCAGTTTCGCTTTCAGTGTCTTAATATACTTTAGAGGCTGTCTGCGTCAGGAAGTACAGCATCCAAACAATGCTGTTCACAAAATAAACCTCAGACTTTTGAGGGCAGAAAGCAGTTGTAAGAAAACATTCTGTTTACTGTACCTCACTGTTTTTCTCTCAGCTGTGTTTGTTTATAATGAATGGTGTGCTTATTCAAATGCTGCATATACTTATTGTGAAATCATATACATTATTTATGGTATTTTTACTACTGTAATGCTATTAATCAAAAATATCAGTAAACCCCCTTCCCCTCCCAAATTAAAGAGCCTCAGCCACAACATTTCTAGCTGACTCTAAAGCTTGGAGTTTTTCACATCTGAAATTCAAGTTTGGGATTGTCTCTGTTTTCTCTTTCTCCTTGTTCATGTGAATTACTTTGCTGCCAACAGCACATGATGCTTTACCCTTGTCTATGCTGGCCTTTTTTATGAGAGGTCGGACCAGTGGTAGCAATGGTGAGCTAATTAGGCTGGCTGCCAGCATTCTTATATCTTCTGGACCAGCTCTGGAAAGGGTCACGCAACATAGAGATCTACATTAGCACTCCTGCTGGTAGAGCAGTACCTCAAAAATATTTCAGGGAGAAAGGCTAGTGTAAATAAGATATCTTGTAAATTAGCCTTATGATTTTTAAGAGGTCTTAATCTGACATAATAGCTGTTAATTGATAGAATGTCCAAGATGCTAATGGCACACTATAAAGAAGCAAGGAGAGAGAGAGATGGATCAAAAAAGAAAGGATCCTCTTTTGATAACAATAACCTTATTCATTAGCAATGGAATAGTTTGCATCATAAACACACTTGTTTGTTACAATATCATTACCCATTAGATAAGCAGGAAAGCTTGCCACTGAAATAAGGTCACCTTTTCTAATTAATTACTTCCTTAAAGTACGAGGGGTTTTTTTTAAGATTTGGTGAATGCTGTATTATGATAATTAGTACAGGTTGTGGCTATTAACCATTGTGGTGGGGGTACAGAGAACCATGCTGAAATGGCAATCCTTGGAAGCATTCTGACTAACTTAGCCATGATTGCTCTGGGGGATGTACAGAGTACAGACTGTGTGTCCATCCTACCGCCTCACCAACAGCAGGGCACCTGCCCTCTTTATATTCAGGCCTTATACTCCCTGCTGTAGGAGGGAAACTAAATTCAGTGCCCGTGGAAACGGATTAAATCACTGTAGAACCAAAGAGAGGTTTCAAGAAGAAATATCCCAAACTCAATCTCCCTTAAAGAAAGGATGTTCTAGCAGAACATTTAGAAAATGAAATCAAGGCATACAGTGTCCTGTATATACCTTAGCCCAAGTGTGGCTGGATGGAAATTGTCTTTCAGGCCCACATCCTGCTGCTTGTTTGCATCATGAGAGGAGGAGAGATTTAAACATTACTGATCAGCCAGTTGATTGTCTAACAGGGATCATTTCTCACATCATTTTGCTTCACTTATCTTTTGTCAATTTAAATTATTAGGCTTGAAAAATACAGGTCTGCTGATTTAAAAAAAAACTGCCCAGTTTTCCAAAGGAAAGGACAGAAATGATCATTTCATTAAGGACTATTATTTATAATTCAGAGGACATGTCATAAGGTTTTTGAGATAGTAGCTAGTATAGCTCAGCATAATGTCCATTTCTGACAGTGAAGGCATTAAAACAACCAAAAGGAAAGCAGATTAGAATCTGAAGTAGAAAGAATCCCCCTGTTAGTTTTCTGAAGCCCTTTCTTCTGCCACTCACTTGCCAATATATTTCCTTTCTGAAGCTGATGAGGTGTAGTGATTGCCAGCTGAACTTTCCCTGTAGCAATATAAAAGTAGTGCAGACCTAAATTGCGTATCTTCTCTTCTTTGATATGAAAGAGAAAGCAAGAAAGTACTTCAGGTGAAACCATACCACAATCTCAGACATGAAAACCAAACGCAGATTTAAATGCCAGCTTCAGTTCATTGCATTTATCACACAAGCACCATGTGGAGCATTTCACCATTTGCCTTGCAAAGTGTTAAAGGGTGACTGAAAGTGATGTGTCCCGAGACACTTTATTTAGTCTTCATATTATATAGCATCTTCTGAAAATAAATGTTCTGATTTGTCTTTAGATTTTGTTAGAGTTATTTTCATGAAATGTTGGTCCTTGTGCTTTTAGTCACTCCTTTTGGTCTTTACATCTGGTTTGTCCCATTCTTGCTTTCCTATTTTTGGAACCTCGGAAATAACCTGTCTGAGCTGATGCCCAGAGTAGTACTTTTCCCCCTCATATTCCTATCTTCTAATCTAGAAAGTTAATAAAACCTGCAGGAAATACAGCTCCCTAGACTCAGATAAAGTAGTGGTATTCTACCTCCCTCATGCTGTTGGCATGTTTGTGCGGGTATCTTGCAAACAGTTTAAGAATGATAATAGCTATGATGTACATACCAGCAATATTTCCATTAGAAAGAAAAAGGGGAGGAGGGGCTGGAAAGAGGGAAGATGCACAAGAAAAGTAGATTAGGTACTGTACTAACAAAGATGACTGGGCTGCTATTGTGGGTCAAAG
Source organism: Rafetus swinhoei (assembly GCA_019425775.1). NCBI lineage: Eukaryota > Metazoa > Chordata > Testudines > Trionychidae > Rafetus > Rafetus swinhoei. The sequence goes on from CM033427.1 coordinate 68,540,374, forward strand.
AAAAGCTGAGGGTAGGTCTTCAGCGACTATTACACCAATGGGAGAGCTGCTCCTATCACCATAGTTAATCCACCTCTACAAACAGTGGTGTCAGTGTTCATGGGGGAATTCCTCTTGTCTACAAAGGGGCTCTCAGAAATACTGGGTCCCTGGAGTGGAGGGAGCAGCTCTACGCTCCCAAAAGGGGCAGGCATCGGGCAGAAAAGGAGACAGTGCTGTCTGGGCAGCACTGCAGGCTGACTGCCCCAGTCTCTTCCACCCCGCCCAGCCTTTTAGCACCACCCACATCATGCCACCCAAGGCTTCGGTGGCAATTTAAAGGGCCCAAGGCTCCAGCCACCGCTCTAGTAGTGCTGTATACACCGGGGGCTAGGGTTAGTATAAATGAATTGCTCACAGGTATGGATTTTTTGTGCCCATTGAGTACTTGTAACATGTAAGTCTGTAGAATAGACCTGACCGAACAATGGTTAAAAAAAAAAAACTGGGCCTAATATTTTCCAGTATAAGTTATCTGAAAGTCTCTCTTCACCCCTCAATGATCAGACGGTCACTTATGGTAGCAAAATGTTCAAGTTTTTGTGGGCTTGGCGGGTACTTTGGGCAGGGGAGCAGAACCTCCTGAAAATACTCTGTTCTTATATCTATTGTGTCTAAAATTTTGATAAAAATTTCATAGGCAAAGCAGAGTTTTCAGATCATTAATGTGCTTGGATATTTTAGAGTTGAATATCTCTATAGAGTTCTTTTTTTTTTAAATGAAAATGTAAAGAATAATTATCTTCCAATTGGACTAATTTTTGCTCTCAATCTCTCACAGAAATCACGAGATCCAGCACTATATCCCATTGAACCACTTTGCTAAACTTCACCAAATTCCTGAAAATATTAGTTACTTGATATGCAAGATGTTTCTCCTTTGATGTGACAAATCTGATTCTGGACTAATGGCTGCTTGAAACTATAGGTACAACAGCACAGCAGTTGGGGAAGAAAGGGAAGTTAGAGATTTCACCTTTAATTCTTGTCTTTCTCAAGACAGCAAATCCTCTGTGGCTTCATCTACACTGTCGGTTTTGCCAACAGCGAGTATGCAAATGAGATGCAGATTAGCATATTGCCCCACCTCATTTGCATGCCATTTTTGCAGGAAAAAAGTAGTGTGGACTTTTTTTTGCACAAAAAACCCGTTTTCTGCAAGATCCTTATGATTCAGAGGCATAAGGATCTTGCAGAAAATGGTTTTTGCACAAAAAAAGACCACACTATTTTTCCCTGCAAAAATGGTGTGCATAAATTATGCAAATGAGGTGTGGTGATATGCTAATCCACACCTCATTTGCATGCTCACTGCCAGCAAAACCAGCAGTATAGACATAGCCTATGTTAGTTTGACCCCAGAAAAGAAAAATTGTTGGTTCGACACTGAATAAAGGAAATAATTGCATAAAAACCAAACAAACATGATTTCCATATATCTGCTCCTACCCATAAATCTCAGAAGATGGGATATTTGGAACAAATATACATTTAAAATTAAGAAGAAGAAATTGCATGTTTAAGAAAAGAAACAAATTCTCTTACTAAAATTCTGAAATGCTTCCTTGCATGGAACTCCCATCAAAGGATTGGGGCAACAGTTTTGATTTTTGGTTTTTTGAAGATTTCTCATTACTGGCCATGCTTGAAGATTATTCTTCTTTCATCTACACTATTTCACTAAGGCAGAGCTTTTTGACCTTTCTAAACAGGAGAGGATTTATTTTAAAGACTTTAAAAGAATTAGTGCATTTTTAGTGTTCATAAAGAACAATTCACAATACTGGCTAGAGCGGTACGTAGTTACTTTTGATGCTTCCCCTCATCTCTCTGTGAATGTACTTCACACTCTACTTACAGATCTCTTGATAGAAATGTACTTTCTTTGCCAGTCAGAGACTACTGATCACATTCAATTATGAAATGGTTTAATAATATGGACAAAAAAAAATCAACTAGGCTAAAACCACACAACCCAAAATAGGTGAAAAAACTGCAAGACATCATCTTTATTCTTATGGGGAGGGGGTCATTTTTGTTTTTGAGGTTTTTTTGTTTTTGACAAAATGAATACTTCCATGCATCTTTATAAGCAATCACCTTGCAAACAAATGGCTAGATCATAAACCTCAGGGGACCATTTTACATGCAACTGTGAACTTAAGAGACTACTTCTCATTCTGAAAATGCTTGCAGGCTAGTATGAGGGACAATGAAATCACATTACTTCACAAAGAATGAACTGCTGCTAGAAAATAGAACCTAGAAGTATAATTCTAAATTGCCATCATAGGTGTGCTATAATTTTAGAACTGGTTCTAAACATGTAGAGCAACTCGGTGCACCAAACTTTAACACTGTGTAGTAAGAGCAGACAGAAAAGCACACACCAGCACCAAAATCCCTCAACAGTCCAAGCCACGGTGATATGTGAAAAGCAAAACAGCATGTCAAACAAGAAAAAGAAAGGTCAGTCTTGGATTATTAGTTTACAGAGAGAGCGTTCTCTACATCACAACTGAAATTTTGCTCTTATTGAAAAGCCAGTACAGACATATTAGATTCAGTCTTGCTGAAATGTATCAAGAAAAAAAATCATTCTGCTGAATACCAGTAAAAAGATGTATTCAATTAAATAAACCAGCAGAACAAAACTAAAAGATACCACCTACAACAAACTAATGTAAACACAATTATGGGATACAGACAGTAAAACACACATCTAATCATTGTGCTTGGATTATCAAAAAGATCAATCTTAGGGACAAATTCTCTCATGCTGTAGTCAATTCAACTGACTTTAGCACAATTTCACTTATACATGATGCCAGCAAAATTTCAGTTCAAGACTATTTTTAGAGGACAGTCTGACCCTTAATATTGTCGTCTTCAGGCATCTGTTTGAATGAGATGCTTCCATATCCCTCACATACTTCCATTTCACATTGTCTCTTAAGAGCAACTCAGAGAGTAAAGTTCCAAATTCATCCCGGCTTTCATTTGGCCCAACATCTACTACTTCCAGAGTCGCAAAAATACTACTACAGGTATGACATCCTGAAGTAACTGTAAGGGAAAGGTGAATGCCCAGTCCACCTTCTGTTTCACCTAATGACATCTTCAAGAAAGCTAACTGTAATATAAAAAAGGAGGTTACGTATGTGACATTCTGCTGTTGAAGTTTTCTTTGCAGCACACAATGTTCTGTTCCTCATCTTTGAGGAATGACATGTAATTAACACTGCCCACCGGCACAGAGATTTACCCTGCTTCAATTATAGTCAACAGACCAGTTCCAACTGAACTGAGTGTTGATACCACGGTTTCCACTGAGCCTCATTAAGGAAATGTGTTCTCCTTTTAGCCCATTTCAGAACTCCAAACCTGTTCTGCATTCTTAAATAATCATCATTCTTAGTGTCATCCATTTTGTTTTTAGAGGCCTGGTTTCCTTGCTTACATCACATAACATTCAGCTCTGCAGATACTGAGTCTGAGACTTGCAGACGAAGAACTTACGGCTTGTTAGTCCATGAAATATATTGTGTTTACAGGACATTTAATATGCGAAGTGACTGATTTTTAGGTAACCAATTTAATAGATTTTAATTAATTTTCCTCAGCAGATGGCTCAGCTGGCTCAAATATCAGTAATGCCATAATCAGTCACTGTTGGTAAAAAAAAATAATAATAAGTATATCAGTGTCTCTTGCATACAGTTTTCTCCTTAACAGATATGTGGCTTTTCTTTTAATCACTAAAGTTATTCATTAAAATAGTGTTCCATGTAAGGTTTAAGTTGTGCCCCACTTCTCTCTGGAATACTAGGGAAGGGCTGAGTAGACTATAGCAGACAAAGAGAGGGGCTTTTTGGCATTCTGCCTTATATAGATCAGATGTAGCCCGGCTGCCTCCCAGCACTGCTGCTAGGAGTGCTCCCTGTAGCATTCCATACATCCATTAATGAAATGTGCAGTGTGCTCCTCCCAGCACTTGCTACCCAGTGCTAACTGACACAGGAGAAGTAGAAATCTAGCCCTGCCCCCTCCTGGCTTACCCATGCTAGCTTGCAGCTGTGTACAACCCCAGTCCCCACAGATTGCTAGTGTCAGCAATTTGCCAAGTCCTATACTGGTGCACATGGGAGAAGGTTTAGACAAAACTTTCTGCATATTCACTGTGCAAGAGATTCAACTTACCTCACCACAGGAGAGCCAAAAATGCATCCAATTAAAATGTCCATCGATTCTTAGTATATCAGCATAATAATCATGGCTAACAAACATATTGCCTGCAGTGAGTTTCCCCATCTGATTATTAGATGTTATCTCCCTAAAAGCTAAAGAACACAGAAAAGCCTAACGGAAAAGGACCAGGCCTAGGGTTGGGCATTGTTAACACAAATGACATATCCAAGAAATAACAGTCCAAAGAGTTAATCTGACCTATTGATTCTAAAAACACCCTGCAAAAGTCTTGAAAAATCACAAACACACATTTTGTATCATTTAGTTGTCATCCCCACAGCAATTGCACAATTGTGTACAATCAAGATGTTTCCAGAAAGGACAGTTGAGGTGACAGTTGTAGGGGCACTGTCTTTCCAATTATGTGTTAGTTTTCTGTTGTATAAAAGCCTAGTGGAAAATTGGGAAGGGGGGAAGGAGAGAAAGAGTCATTGACATATCATTGCAATATGTTAGACTTTTGATACCGGTAGCCTTGAATAGCAGGGCACTGATGTAGTTTACAATTTTTAAATGTATTTAGATGTTTTTTCATTTAGTGCCAATGAATGCACCAGCAAGTTTAATATCAGGTAAAGCACCTTTTATGCTTTTTGTTGTTTAAAAATAATATATTTATGAAACAAATGGAAAAAACATAACACTGGAAATGGGTGCTTTTCCCCAAAAGTATATGTGTAAAAAAAAAGGGGGGGGGAAGGGAGGGAGGAAAAAGCCTTGTGTAAGTTTAAATACAGATAAACAAGTCTAAAAATGATAGCTGTGTAATATAGGTTAGTTTTCTTTCCTTTATAATTTTAACACATATGCATTTTAACTCTTATTTATTTGCTAATTTTTATATACATAAAAGTTATACTTTTGAACTTAAGCTAAGATTTTTTCCTAGTCTGTTACAAAATAGGAGTTCAGTAAACTGCAGACTGTTCAATAGCTTCTGGTCTCTTCTGATGGACCAATTACCACTAATGAGCTGCAGTCCCTCTTTTTACTGTATTCTTCCAATAAATGTAAAATCTTTGTATCAGGATTCGTCACAACTTCATATTTATATTTCTCTCTTTCCTGTAATAGATATATATTGTGCACTGAAAACAGAGGACTATCTCTATAGTAATGTCCCTCCTAGAGATGTTACAATGCATACTATACATCAACTTTGACATGATTGAGTTTATATGAATTCTGGTTCTAGTCTTGGGGATTGGTGCTTATAGATACAATTCCTGCTGCCTTGCCTTAAACATTACTTGCTAAAGTTCTATTGTCATATTTTAGCATGTGGCAGCCATTTGCCAATATTTATTATTATAGGTTCTTCATTCTAATACTGCCCAAAATGAACAGAAGGATAAAAAAAATGACAGAAATCTAACTCAGTTTGAAGCTAGAACAGTGAACCCTGGTAATTTGAACCATTTATTGCTTCATATTTTGTTGTTTAAATTGACAGTGGGGAACAGCCTCACTTCTGTTGATATCTGTTTACTCTCCATTCAGCAAATGAATAATCTTTTTCAAAAGGCTTTCTGTCATTTGCACAGTATCTGGCACAGAGAATTGCCTCTGATGTTAATCTGGTTACTTCTACCTTACACCACTTTAATTCTGCCACTGGCATCATGTTTCACAAGAGAGTGTTTACATGTGCTTTACTGTTTGTCACAATCAATATTTTATATTAGATATCTATTGCCTTTCATCCCATACTAATTTCCACGTAGCATCAATAGACTGAAAGACAACAGGCCATCAGTTCACTGCACAAGTGTGCAAACATTGTATTCCAAGACACCGAATCAGTCCTGTATTTTCAAGAAAATACACAGACTCTAATGCCCACTCAAAGCAGGTATTATCCATTTTTTAAAAGGATGTGTCAAAACGATTGATATGATTGATATGCACGTGCACCCATGGAATTCAATATACTTACCTTGGAAAAAGGAAGGATCAATTATTCCCCCCATATTTGAAATTCTAATTTAAAAAAAGTCTCCAGATAAGATAAAGGCTCATTTTCTGATTTCACTTAAAAATAATCCTAAAGTCGAACAAAGACATCTTAAAACCAAGTAAAGATCAGATATATTTCCATTGACCTAGTGTATTACTTACCTTACTTTTTAATTATTTACTTGGAGATGCTTACAAACATTTATAAAACGTCACCTTTGTCATAACCCGTTAACACATCTTACAAATTTTAATTAATTCATAGTTCAAATTTATGAGCTATAAGGTGTTTAATGAAATTCTCTTGATTGAATATTCCTGTCATTCAATTTGCAGACCTCCCTAACTACCTGTTACTACTGAAGTGTTATTTGTTTTCTTTTGTCATACATCTTATTCACTTTCTATGAAGCCTACTGTCAGTTTAACTAATTATATAAAATCCCAAGGGATTTTTCCAGAATGGAAGTTGTTGATAAAAACAGGATGAAAATATTAAATATGAGTGAACCAGTTGGTTAAAATAAGAGCTAAATAGTAACCAAACCAAACCAAGCGGGACCAATCCCAACGAAATCATCCCAGCCAGGGCTTTGCCAAGCTGAGACTTAAAAACCTCTAGGAAGGGAGATTCCACCACCTCCTTAGGTAACCCATTCCAGTACTTCACCACCCTCCTAGTGAAATAGTTTTTCCTAATATCCAACCTAGACCTCCTCACTCTAACTTGAGACCATTGCTCTTTGTTCTGCCATCCGTCACTACTGAGAACAGCATCTCTCCATCCTCTTTGGAACCTCCCTTCAGGAAGTTGAAGGCTGCTACCAAATCTCCCCTCATTCTTCACTTCTGCAGACTAAATAAGCCCAAATCCCTCAGCCTCTCCTCATAGGTCATGTGCTCTAGCCCCCTAATCATTTTGGTTGCCCTCTGCTGGACCCTTTCCAATGCGTCCACATCTTTTCTGTAGCGGGGCCCCCCGAACTGGATGCAATACTCCAGATGTGGCTTCACCAGTGCCGAAGAAAGGGGAATAATCACTTCTCTAGATCTGCTGGCATTGCTGCTCCTAATGCAACCTAATATTCCATTCACCTTCTTGAATACTAGGGCACACTGTTGACTCATATCCAGCTTCTCATCCACTGAAATCCCCAGGTCCTTTTCTGCCAAACTACTACTTAGCCAGTTGCTCCCCAGCCTGTAACAATGCTTGGGATTCTTCCGTCCCAAGTGCAGGACTCTGCATTTGTCCTTGTTGAACCTCATCAGATTTCTTTTGGCCCAATCCTCTAATCTGTCTAGGTCACTCTGGATTCTATCCCTGCCCTCCCAACGTATCTACCTCTCTCCCTAGCTTAGTGTCATCTGCAAACTTGCTGAGGGTATAATTCATCCCCTCATCCAGGTCATTAATAAACATGTTGAACAAAACCAGCCCTTGGAACCATCCTTGGGGCACTCCACTTGAAACTGACCACCAACCTGACATCGAGCCATTGATCACTACCCATTGGGCCCAAAAATCTAGCCAGCTTTCTATCCACCTTACAGTCCATTTATCCAATCGATACTTCCTTAACTTGCTAACAAGAATATTGTGGAAGATTGTATCAAAAGCTCTGCTAAAGTCAAGATATATCACATTCACTGACTTCCCCATGTCAACAGAGGCAGTTACCTCATCATAGAAGCTAATCAGGCATGACTTGCCCTTGGTGAATCCATGTTGACTATTCCGGATCACTTTCCTCTCTTCCAAGTGATTCAAAATGGATTCCTTGAGGATCCCCTCCATGATTTTTCTGGGGACTGAGGTAAGGCTGACTGGTCTGAAGTTCCCTGGATTCTCCTTCTTCACTTCTTTAAAGATGGACACTACATTTGCCTTTTTCCAGTCATCCAGGATCTCCCCCGATCTCCATGACTTTTCAAAGATAATGGCCAAAGGCTCTGCAATGACATTTGCCAACTCCCTCGGTAACCTCGGATGCATTAAATCTGGACCCATGAATTTGTGTATGTCTCGCTTTTCTAAATAATTCTTAACCTGTTCTTTCTCCACCAAGGGCTGCCCATCTCCTTCCCATACTGTGTTACCTAGTGCAGTAGTCTGGGAGCTGACCTTCTCTGGGAAGACAGAGGCAAAAAAGCATTGAGTACTTCAGCTTTTCCCACATCATGTCACTAGGTTACTTCCCTCATCCAGTAAGGGCCCCACACCCTCTCTGATCACCCTCTTATTGCTAACATGCCTGTAGAAACCTTTCTTTTTCACATCCCTTGCTAGCTGCAATTCCAATTGTGCTTTTGCTGTCCTGATTACTCCCCTGCATTTTCAAGCAATATATTTATACTTCTCAGTCATCTGTCCAAGTTCCCATTTCTTATAAGCTTCCTTTTTGTGTTTAAGCTCACCAAGGATTTCCCTGGTAAGCCAATCTGGTCGCCTACCATATTTGCTTTTTTCTTACTGTGCATCGGGATGGTTTATTCCTGTGCCTTTAATAAGGCTTCTTTAAAATACTGCCAGCTCTCCTGGACTCCTTTCCCCTTCATGTTAACATCCGAGGGGATCCTGCCCATCAGTTCTCTGATGGAATCAAAGTCTGCTTTTCTGAAGTCCAAGGTGTGTATTTTGCTATTCTCCTTTCTTCCTTTTGTCAGGATCCTGAAATCTACCAGCTCATGATCACTGCTTCCCAGGTTGCCACCCACATACACTTCCCTTACTAGTTCCTCCCTGTTTGTGAGCAGCAGGTCAAGCTGCGCATGGCCCCTGGTCAGTTCCTTCAGTACTTGTACCAGGAAGTTATCCCCAACATTCTCCAAAAACTTCCTGGATTGTCTGTGTACAGCTGTATTGGTCTCCCAACAGATGTCAGGGTGATTCAAGTCCCCTATGAGAACCCCTTATCTGACTTTGAGAAACACTGTTCTGACAGACCAATTTGCTGAGTTCTGATTTATACTTCATTTGGAAGTGCCTGCTCAAAGAATCTGCTGTGGTATTCTTGCAAGCCCAGAAACATAGACCATTGAGATTTCTATGCAGTATGAATTCACATTCGTAGTGATTCTGTATAATGATTTGGACCTTCCCTCCACCTTGACAATGTTAGGAATTATACAGTACACTGCTGCTCTGTTGTCTAGTATAAACTTATCTGGGAGGCCCTTGATGTTTCAAAGGAAGTATTCACCATGGCAGTTAGAGAACATTGATGAGTAGAGAAGCTTTTTGAGTAGGCCATTTGACCTGAGCCTTGGAGGTGGGCACCCTGACCCACAAGTGAGGCACAGGTAGTAGTAACCCCTGAAGTGAAAGTAGAACTTCCACACAGACTTTGAGATGCTCCTTCCACCTGCTGATGGAATTGGGAATGGTGGGAGCTATGGTCAATCATTTGGAAATACTGTTGGGATAGTAAAGAGCCCTAAGACAGGCCTGAAAGATGTAGTCCTCGGCAAGGCACTGCAAACATGCAGGCTAGCGTGTGGCTTAAGAACGGCAGGAAAGTCCTTGATGTGGATTATTGGCTCTATTATTGTGTGGGGATGAGACTAGCTATCATGGTGAACCTGTCTATAAGTACTGTAAGTAGGTAGGCTCTAGCATTCAAGGAGTTCATTATAGTGAACAGATTTAATCAGGGCCACTCTGGTTTTGGGGCAGACCTCTCCACATTTAGACAAAGGCCTTGGGAGTAAAATAAGGTTAAGTCCTTGTTGGTTGCTCCACTGGACCTTGAAGAGGAAGTGACCCATGAGGAGCCAATGATCCAGATATAGAAAGATGGTTATTTCCCATGGATGCAAGTGAGATGTGATGACAGAGGAGACCTTTGTAAAGGTCCTCAGGATGGTTTAAAAGGCCCTCAGTGGTGGTTCACAACCCTCAACAAATCTGTCAAAATGGTAGTTTGGAAGAAAGTGTAGAGTAGGAGATGATTGTTGAGGAAGGTGTTTTTTTGTGAAGTGTGGACTTTTTGCAGGGTAACTTGGAATCAGATCTGCATCAAAATGACAATGGGAATGGGAAAAATGAGAGCTAGTTGTAGAAGTTTTAAGGACGCTGTACATTTAACAGACAAATCCTCAGAACACTAGAGTTAATAAAATTTGAAAATTAAAAAAAAAAAAAGTTAAAGGACAGCCATCAGCTGGCAACTCAGGAGACTGCTACAATTGCAAATGTGAAACATTTATGTACTATTTAAGATGTAGCTTAATAAAATAAGTGTTATTGTGTTTGCGTATATGATTTAGTTCATACCATTGCTAATACACTGCTGCTGCATCAAGTATTATATACTACTACCTAAATTAATCTAAAAAATTACACAATTGGGGGGGGGGGGATTTAAATCAATCTACCCTGCTCATGAAGACTTTGACATTAAGCTCAGGACATTGATTTTGCACTAGTAGGGAAGCGGCGGGACCCAAAGTAGCATGCTAAACTCTGGCAAGATCATTCTGACAGTATATTCAACTTATTCTATTACTGTTAATTAGAGACTAACACAATTTAAAGAAAAACTGCTGCAACCAGCCCTGTATTGCTCAGAGATGCTGCACATCAGAAGAATGAAGACATGTCTATTCTTAAAAAACTTGCTACCGCCAACTACTCCATAGCCCAGGATCAGCAGCAACAGCTTCTGTTTTGAATCTCTGTTCCTGTTAATTATCAGGGAATCTATGGAAGGAAAGAGATGGGATGGAGTGAGTGGAGATTTAACGAATTTGAAAGTTTCATGGCTTGGACATACTGTACTATGATACAAGGGCAATATTATAGAAAAATGTAAATGTACCAATGTCTAAGGAGTCACCAGAGCTGAGGACAACTTGCAATAATATCATTCTTCATGCTATCAATCCAGGTCACCCATTCCCAGCTTCTGTCAAAAAAGCTAGACACAACAATGGGGACAGAAGGCCATAAAGATATTTCAAATTGAAAAGAATGTAATATATTCAGCTTCCAACAGTGGTGTGCTAAAGTGAAGTTTTAATAAAAGCAAGTTTGGATGAGGTGCAGTGAGCTACTTTATGACAAGGCTGTATGGCCTCATCATGTATGTTCATTAAAAATGTTCTGCAACCAAATTTCAACTCATTCAAGCCATTTTATAAACATGTAAGAAATGTGAAAATGCAACAACAGATTGGCATAAATGGAGAGCTGTATGTTTCCTGTCCTAGATGAAGTACCACACCTAGATCCAAAGATTGTTTAAATACATATTACTACTAATCATCAGTCATTTTATGAATGCAATACTTTCCTCAGCCTCAAGTTTCATTGTCGGAAATTAGTCTGGAAGTCAAAACATAATGAAGGTCAGGTTTGTTGTGTCATGAAGTGAAAATGTAATCTTATTAACTCTACTGAATTCAAGGTTTTGTTGCATTCAAAAACTACATTTAAAATAAATCATGCATTATCTTGAGCTAATCCTGACTCTTCTCTGAATGACAAATTAGATACTAGTTCAGAAAAGACTTTCTTCCATTAAGTGTTTTTCAAGTAATAACTGGACAGTGAAAAAGTGCAGAATAATACAGCACCTTTGACACCACAGATTACCAGTTGAATGGATTAAATTTCCTGATTTTTTTTAATACTACTGTAATAGCAATATTAACAATTTGTAAAGTAACATGAGACATGCAAAAAGCTTAAATTCTATTTCTACGCAACATGTTTTAAAGACAGAAAGTGCACATTGTCTTGGTATACACTGTGAAAGATATTTTAAAAGTAAATTAAGAGAAATTGCTTTATTCATTAAATGCCCAGGAAGAATAATGGGGAACATTCTAGCCCCGACTGTATCTTATTTAACTTGCCCATTTAGACAGTTAATGCTTTTTCATGGGTTCTGTTTTGTACGGTAGTTAGTTCCTTTTAAGTCCACTGTACCTCACAAAAGAATGTATGCTCTCCCCAACCCCCTTTAGAAAAATATTACCAAATACTCTAATGAGAATAAGTGGCTAAGAAAAACGAATGAATAGCTAATTGAAAAGTGAATAAACACACAAACTTCCTGGAAAGTTACTAACAATTTCTCCTTACAATATGTATGTATATGTATACATATGGGATACGCTCTCTTTTAAACACTTGCTCAGAGGTGCAATGCAAATCTCATCGCTATATTGAGTTGATATCACAAAAAGCTACTTATTTGATACAATCTTTCTGCTTGTTATGCAGGAAGCTCCCTCTCAACCTTTCAATCAGCGAGTCATGACTTTATGCTGGCATAAGGTCTACTTTGGTGTAAGAAAAAAACCTATTCAGCCCTAGGTTTTACTTCAGCTTTCCTTCAGACTCAACAGGCACAGGCCTTGCACACTTGAAAAGGAAAACGATAGGAAAATAATGGTATTAGAAGCAGGAGGCCTGCTTTGAAGAGGTTGCCAGTCAGTTTCCATTTCTCACATGGTTATGATGGCTGGAGTCTGAGATAGAAGAGAGGCTTTTAATAGTCTTGAACAATCAATTTGAACTCTAATTTGTACAAGCTAAGGTGTTTCATTTCCACTTTTCCTTTATAAGAAAATAGATTTGGTAAGCTTTCTGGAGAGAAAATAAGTTCCATTGAACTTTTGTCTATGTGCCTGTCCTTTGGATCCAGTCAGACTCATTCTGCATAAAGCTATTTAGATGAGACTCCTAGGGCAACAAATGCATTCTGACAAGCATTCCTTTTAAGAAGGAAACCAATTACCAGGCTTCCTGAACTGGCATTACTGTTCGGAAGGATATTCAGAACCCTACTGAGTCCATCAACTCATTGTTCCAACACATAAAACTAGCACTAAGCAGACTCTCTGATGGTAAGACATCTCACAAAATACAGGCTTCCCTTGACAAGAGTGCAAACCATCCACTTGTAATTAGAGCTTGGTGAAAAAAATTTAATCAATTGTGTGTGTGAAAAATGCAGATTCAACAACAGTGAAACATTTCACAGGCTTGTGGCTATTTTGCTAAACTGTTTTGGTCAAAAGAAAACTTAAAATAATGGAAAAGGGATTATACATTTTATTTTGACATTTTCTAATAAAAGCATTTTGATTTTTTTTCAATTTAAAATTATTTAAACATTCTTTTTATGTAAAACATTTTAAAATGCTCAGTATGCAAATACATGTTTTTTGTTTGAACAATATGTTTAAATGAACTTGACTTTTTTTGACTTCTCAGTTCATTCAAAATTAAGAAAAAGAACATGTTTGTTTCAACTCAAATTGAAATTTTCACTTTGTCTGGAATTTGCAGCAAACTGGTATATCCATTATTTGCCTAGCTGATCCTCTAAAAGACACTCTCCTTGTTCTGAATTAAAAGATAAGCAACCTTGAAAGCGATACTCTGAAATGATTTCCAAGTCAGAGGCCACAGCTGAGGTCACTCAACCATGCATGAATTACAAGGTCAATTGTCAGGGTTCCTCCAATAATAAGATCTGTTACTTCTTGCTATTCCCAGCTGGTGTGAAATTGGTGAGGGGAAAGATTTTTCATCTAACTGGACTTTGTGAAAGTGTAATTGCGTACATGGTTAACCAATGAGCCTGGGATCAGTGGTTAACCTTCACAGTGACACACAGACTCCGAGTATGCACATGGAGCCGGCTTAAAAGTTGGCTCCTTGTGCACACCGGCTCCCCACAAACACCCCATGTAACCATGTAAACGCTGAATTCTTCAGCAGTTACAAATTTATTTAAATGCATTATAACATCCCTAATCTGTGCCCTAGAGCATGAGGTTAAAGCTACAACATAGGTTATACTAGCTTATTACGGAAAAAGTCCCAGAAATGGGAAATATTTAAATTAAAAGCAGTAATGTGGCTGCTGCTGTTCTTTAGGTGGTTTGAGAGAAAGAGCTCAGGGGAAACATGAAGTGAACCTTGGGAGCTGGACATGGAATGTCCAGCAATATTCATGTCTAAAAAGGACAGAACCTTGAAATAACAAATATGAGTAGACAGGGAATGTGTAATTAGACACAATGAGTTTTTTCTAATTATGTCTGGTTTGTGAACTCTGTACTGAGTCCATGTGCCTCTTCCCCATTCGCTATAACTGAAGCTGAATCCCAGGGAAGCAATTCTCCGTGTTTTAATCTGTTTTTCTCTGTTGCTCTGTAACACCTGGCAACCAAGTATCCTTAACCAAGTATGTCTTTTTTTGTTTGTTAATAAAATTACCTTTTTAAAGATTATGATCTAATTCCTGTACCCTACAAAGCAGAAGTCTAACTGCACATGCTTAAGACTAAGAGATCAGCTATTAGAAATTACACTTTTCAAGCTCTCTCCTGAGGGAGGGTAAAGGAGATTGGGGGTACCTCACAGAAAGAAATTCCCAAGTCTCCCTGGGTTTGGAAGTGGCAGCGTAGTACCCAAGATCAGGGAATCTGTGACCTTGGGAAGTTTTAAATAGAAGCCTTATAGAGGCAAGGTATTTTTAAAGTCTCTTGTGGGCCTCCCACTTTCTGCACTTGAAGTGCCAGAATGGGGAACAGCCTTGACATAAGCACACTCAAATTGTGTTATGTCTTCAACACATAACTTCCAGAGCACTTTCCAACTGGTATAATCATCACAAGGGAAGTCATAATCTAATGGTTAACAGTTCATAAATTCTCGTTTTAAAAACAATTATAAGACGGTCAAGGCTTCTGAAAGCCTGGTCCAAAGCCTGTTGAATTCAATGACTTGCATATGGACTCAATGGGCTTTGAATTAGGTCCATGGACAGGGGATTATATCCATCACTGGACCACACCCTTTGGTTCATGATATGAAATGCAGTATTGTTTAACTGTGTCTGCTGTTTTGCTTAGAGACAAATCCCAAGTAAATAGCGTAGCCCTTAAAACAGCAAGGTTTATGGGGGCACCAATTTTTTTTTTTAAAGTGTAACAATAATTACTATTTTTGTAGTAAACAGTCCTCTTCCCATACTCCACCATCAATATTAAGACTTTTGGGAATGTTCTTGCAATCTCCCTGTTCCATTTGTAAAGAGTGAAGCTGAACTGAGGCTAAATTGAAAAGAAACCTCACACTGCATGGGTTTTTTCCCTGGGATTCCCTCATTAACAGTCCCTTTAGGGACCTTGAGCTCTTTGATTATAACATCTTCCCTATTTTAATACAAACATTAAAAACAAATATTTGATGCCCACACCCCTATGCTATCCCCTTTCACAGAGGATGCTAGCATATAGCCAAACTGGGGTACTGCTTTTACCACAGACTGAGCTGGTAATTAAGTCTTTGAGACATCTGTTGAGGAGACAGATCATCATGAGGGAACTTTCTGTCTTCTCGTCACCTGTCTCCAAGTCTTGCCAACTATCTTTCTATAGAGTCTCCTCCCTCCCTGTGAACCTTGGGATGGTTTTGTATCTCTGCTGGCTCTTGTGCCCTGTTTTTTTGGTTCATTTCTCCCTTCTGAATAGGTATCTCATATGCACTGAGATGGCACTGCTTCCAACTCTGTTTGTCCTCTCTTTCTACTGACTCTTTAATAACAGGATTGTTCTATCACTTTATCCCAAATACAGTAGACTTCCGATAATCCAGCACCTATGGGACCCAGGTGGTGCCGGATTATCAGATATTCCGGACTATTGGGAGGTACTCCGGCCGGGGGGGGGGGAGGGGGGGGGAGAGGCTGTGACAGGTCGGCCAAGACCCGCACTGCCTCTGGCGGGGATGGGGAACGGTGTGGCAAGGGCCGAACCCTCCGCCATTTTGCAGGGAGGCAAAGCCTGCAAGCGGCGGAGGCAGAGAGGAGGCGAGAGGCAGGCAGCTGCTTCAAGAAGTTGTTAGTCAATTACACTACCGCTGGCTGGATCCCCAGCGACCCCCGCCGACCCCCTGCCTCCCCCCCGCCAGAGGCAGTAGAGGAAAGATAAATTGCGAGCCTGTGGCCTGCGGATCCAGCCCGCAGTAGTGTAATTGACTAACAACTTCTTGAAGCAGCTGCCGGAGCACTTCCAGGTTCCAGTTGGTGCTGGACTATCGGGAGTGCCGGACCACTGGATGCCGGACAATTGGAGTTTTACTGTACCACCGCCACAGAAACTCTTTTCTATCTGGACATCATAGACACCGACTCCATGGTGCTTTCAGGCTGGAGCACCAACAGGAAAAAATTAGCGGGTGCTGAGCACCAGCTGGTGACCAAATTGCCCTCTATCTCATTCCCCCCGTGCCCCTCATACATTGGTGGCCCTGCTTAACAACAATTCTTTCCCCTCCCTCCCAGTACTTCCAGAGCACCATGAAACAGCTGATTCAAAGTGTTCAGGAAGCTCCAGGAGAGAAGCAGGGAAGAGGTGGGTTGGGGGCATGAAGAGGACAGAGGTGGGGACTCGGACAAAGAGGTGGAGTGGGGGTGGGTTCTGAGGCACAGGGGGTGTTGAATACCACTCCCACCCCCTGCCTAGAGTGGAAGTCAGTGCCTATGCTAGGCAGACCCTGTTCAGTCACTGCTCAGAGCTACACCCAATCCTCTCTCTGATGCAGCAGTGCGTTTGCACAGCAAGAGACACTCTAAATATTTAGAATAAAACAAATACCACATGCCATTCATTGAACATAAAGAGAGGATTTAAAATGAATCATACAACGTTCCCCATTAAAAGCAGAAACAAAGCCCGATCATCATCTTTACTCAGCTGCATGTCTCTTTGAGGCATTACTTTATAGCAATAAGGAACCCAGGTCTGTATGTAACGGCCACAGTCAAACAATGGTCAAATGACAAATCATTCGTAATCAGGACTGAAGCCTGGCTGATTCCCATGCAACCTGGGTTAATCACTATTCTTCATCCAGGATGGATACACACAAATCAGAGGCTGAAGTTTTGTCATCTTCTGCCTTACCCTGGCCAGAATCACAATGATCACTAAGCTCAAGTTAAAATTAATCCACCCAGTCCTGCTGAGTATCGCCGCCGCACCAATGCCACCTTCATTTCTTTCAAACTCAGTGTTCAGTGACCCAGAACAAAATTCTATTCAACCCAAAAGCTTTTTATTGAGTTCCCAGTGTCCTTTCCCCTCTATAATACGATTTATTAGGTTTCTGTGGGGAATTTGTGACTTATCTTCCCATTGAGAACACCCTATCAATTACATATCCTCAGGGGAAACATATCTTCTGAGTCCAGAAACGATACCAAAATGCTCTAACAAAGCACGAATGTGCCATATCCACGTGACTTGTTTTTTGATACCTATGGGCTTGTCTACATTACAAAATTAGGTCCTCTTGATTTAGGTTGGCCTACAGCCACCTCAGTAACTCAATCAGCTCTTGGTGTCCACATTATTCTCCTTCTCCTGGTGGAGGATATCCTTAGCAAGAGCACTTGCATTGACTGAAGTGGGGCACTAAGGGTATGTCTACTACATGGCTCCGTCGATGGAGCCATGTAGATTACCCTTGTAGACATAGGAAAATGAAGCAGTGATTTAAATAATCGCCGCTTCATTTAAATTAAAATGGCTGCCTCACTGAGCCGATCAGCTGTTTGTCGGCACAGCGCTATAGTCTGGACGCTCCGCGGTCAACATCAGAGGCATTTGTCAACCTTCCCAGTATGCCTCGTGGGATGAGGTTTACTGGGGAGGTCGACAAATGCCTCTGATGTTGACCGCGGAGCGTCCAGACTACAGCGCTGTGCCGACAAACAGCTGATCAGCACAGCGCGGCAGCCATTTTAATTTAAATGAAGCAGCAATTATTTAAATCGCCGCTTCATTTTCCTATGTCTACAAAGGTAATCTACATGGCTCCGTCCACGGAGCCATGTAGTGCAGACATACCCTGACAGTCCTGCAGGGCTCACAGCTGCAACATTCTCATCCACACCAGCATGACAGCCCCAGCTGTGTGCCCTGTGTGGACTCAGTTTCACAGCACAGAACCTCCTAGCAGTGAAACTGGCATTCTTGTCAATGTCACATGGCTACCGATGTATCTGCTCTGAGCAGCTGCGCTCTGACAACCTTGGGAGCTCTGTGGGAGCTGGGAGCCCAGGCTCTCAGCACCTGGCAACCAGGCTTAGAGCAGAGAGCCTGGGCAACATTCCAGCTGGGAGCAAGGAGTATAGTAAGGCTCCCAGAGGGGAGCCCAGCCAGCAGTCTGCTGGGAGTTGTGAGGGGCAGCCAGGTTGTAGCTGGAAACCCCGACCCACCACAAGGTGACACAGCCTGCGCTGTGAGCCAGGCACAGGGTTCACAGCAGGGAACCTCCCAGCCTTTTCTCTCAAATTTCAAGGCTTCAACAGGGAAAAAAAATTGACAATTTTAGCCAAGAGCCCATGTAAGGAACACAATGTCTACACAGATACTGTCTTGCCCTAACTACACTGACATAAGCCCTATGCCTCTTGTGGAGGTGGAGTTATTATGTCAAGGTAGTTGGGCCCTTACATCAACAGGAACTAGACTGTTGTTTAGACACTGACATAGTAACGTCAACATAAGACAGCATATGTCAACCTAACCCTGTAGACCAAAACCTATCCCTCTAGAAGCCCTTGTCAGGGAGATAGGGCTAACTCAGAGTGAACAGGAGTTTTAAAAGCCAGCCCCTAAGCAACCAGAGGAGCAGCGAACAGGAGAGTTTTGTAAGAGGCATGCAAGAGGCAGATATACCTAAAACACGGCTCTTGCCCCCACTCCTACCCAAACAGTATAAAAAACGGAGACGTCTAGCAGCGGGGGGGCACTATTTAGATTATTGTATTGAACACAGACTGTATGACTGCCAGCCTCTTGGGCAGGCAGTTTGTGTGTGCATACAGTGCAAACAGCTCATGGCCCTCAAACATAGTACAGGCTCCTGAGGCCAGAGTGGTTGAACTGGATGAGTTAAGGGAGGCACAAAAGTACACAGTCAAGACTTTCAGGGACACAACAGAGAGGTCCTACACCATCGGACAAGCCCCTGTACCATTAAGGAGGATGAAAGTCTCAGGGAAGGAGAACATCAAGCTGGAGTGGCAGGAAACCATCCCATAGTTGGGACCTTCCATCCAGAAGATGTGCTATGCTCTTGCACTGAGGACATAAGTTCTGGAGAGGGAACCCCCCTTACTAGGAAGAGCCAGGTAACAATAATGTGGAATTCAGTTATTAGAAATAAAAATACAGCAAAACCCTGATTATCTGACTAATTGGGAGCAGGGCCATACTGAATAATCAACAATCTAGATAAACCGGAGAATGGGAAAGTGCAACACTGCAGCCCCGACTGGGATCTGTGCATACTGGCTGTCCAGTTCACACAGACGGCTGGATAACCAAAGGTCAGATAAATGGGATTCTATTGCAGTTGGATTTTTAATGACCAGGAGAACTGCACAATGAACTGCCCGCCTGGTGTGGGGGTTGCAAATTTCAAGAGACATCTAAACAGATGTAGGTGCCGTGCTGGGGAGGAGCCAGTAGACACAGTGCATGTAGGTGACAATAATACAAGGAAAGGTAGGAGAGAAATCGTGGAGGACAAATTTAGGTTTGCAGGTAAGAGATTGAATTCCAAGACCTCCAAAGTAGCACTCTCTGAAACGCTTCCAGTTCTATGCAGCACACCAGAAAGCCAGGCAGAACAATGACTGAACTGCATGAGGGCCCTCCATCTCAGTGGGCCACCAAGATTGAAACCAGGCGTGTGCACGAATCATGACCCTAAGAATAAAATTAAATACATTGCACTGATTCTCCTTCTTTAACATGCCTTTTCAAATAGGGATGTGAAATGTTAACCAGTTAACGGCTAAACGGTAAGCATCATCCTAAATGGGTAATGCTTACACGTTCTGGTTAGCAGTAGGGGGGATGGAGCAGCTCCTCACGCAACCTGAGTAGGGGCCTACTCCAGGTCTGCGGAGCCCAATGAAGGCAGGGGCTACTCCAGCCGGCCAGGACAACCCCTGTCTGTGGTGGGCCCCGCCCAGTCCCCCCTCCCTGCTTCAGGTTACACGCTGGCTCCCAGGGAGGTGGCTTCGCTGCAGCAGGGAAACTTTTCTCCAGGAGTGGAGCCAACAGCTTTATACTGAGAGGTGCTGGGGGGGAGTAGATAGAGGTAGGTTGTGTGGGCCACACATGGAATCCCAATGGGGTGCATAGGGCCTTGCAGGTTGCCCTAAACTCACATAGAGGAGTATATAATTTGGGTGGAACATTCCGTAAGGATGAATTTATTAAAGGGGAAACTCTATCCTACTAAACAGTATAGGAAAGAAGTTAGTAAAGTGAAGCTAAAAGCTACTGAGGAATAGCCCAATGTAAGAAAGTTCCATCTAAATACAATCAATTGAATACTGACAAAATGTACAACTGTTTCTATACAAATGTCTAAATTCTAATACGAGTGAACTAGAGTCCCTGCCATTAAATGAGGCTATTGATACAATAGGCAGAGAAACTTGGTAGAATAAAGACAACCAATGGGACAGCAGGGTACAAAATATATAGGAATGAGAGAGTAGGTCACATATGCAAAGGAGTGGACCTATGTGAAAGAACACAGTCAAATAAAGTAAAAGTCTGATCAAACAGTATTGTAGGATCATCTAGGGATAGAAATTTTATGCATCACTAATAGGAATATATCAGAAGCTTCAGGGGGTAGCCGAGTTTCAGCCTCCTAGTGAAATAGTTTTTCCTAATATCCAACCTAGACCTCCCCCACTATAACTTGAGCCCATTGCTCCTTGTTCTGCCATCTGTCACTACTAGGAACAGCCTCTCTCCATCCTCTTTGGAACCTCCCTTCAGGAAGTTGAAGGCTGCTATCAAATCCCCCCTCACTCTTCTCTTCTGCAGACTAAATAAGCCCAGATCCTTCAGCCTCTCCTCATAGGTCATGTGCTCCAGCCCCCTAATCATTTTAGTTGCCCTTCGCTGGACCCCTTCCAACACATCCACATCCTTTCTGTAGTGGGAGGTACCAGAATTGGACGCAGTACTCCAGATGTGGCCTCACCAGTGCAGAATAAAGGGGAATAATCACTTCTCTAGATCTGCCTGCAGTGCTGCTCCTAATGCAACCTAATATTCCATTAGCCTTCTTGGCTACAAGGGGACACTGTTGGCTCATATCCAGCTTCTCATCCACTGTAACCCTCAGGTCCTTTTCTGCAGAACTGCTACTTAGCTGGTTGGTCCCCAGTCTGTAACAATGCTTGGGATTCTTCCGTCCCAAGTGCAGGACTCTGCACTTGTCCTTGTTGAACCTCATCAGATTGTCACTCAGGAAGGGATGCAGCAGTTCTCATCTTCAATAGGGTCTAGTTGGCATGGGGCCAGCAGGCTCCCTACTTGACTACTTGTCTCCCTGGAAGCAGCAACATGTCCCTGCTGCTTCTACATAGAACAGCTGCCACAGGGGACCTGTGCCTTGCCTCCCATAGCCCTGAATGCTAGCTCCACAGCCCAAGAAGCTGGGGAAGGGGGGAGGGCAGGTGGCACCTGTGGATAGAAGCAGCACAAAGAGCCACCTGGCTATGCCTCTGTCTAGGAGCATCAGGGACATGTCACTACTTCCAAGGAGCCACCAGGTGAGCACTGCCCACATCCAGTACCCAGTAACCCCTAGCTCTGAGCCCCCTCCTGCATCCAAACTCCCTCCCTCTTAGTTAACCAGAATTTCTGACTTACAGACACCCCACCTCCCCAATTCTCCCAACATACCAAATAAAGCTTTTACAGTAGAAAGGATCATGAACTCTGGCAAGCCATGTGTAAATGTGTAATTAGGCAGGTCAAGAAAAATGTGAAGAGCAACTAGCTAAGCACACAAACATTTACAACAAAAATTCTCGTAAGTAGATGAAAAGCAGGAAGCCAGCCAGCCAGTCAGTGGGGTCACTGGACAATTGAGATAGTGAAAGCACACTCATCTTAGAAAAGAGGAGACTAAGGGGGGATATGACAGAGGTCTATAAAATCATGACTGGTGTGGAGAAAGTGAATAAGAAAAAGTTATTTACTTATTCCCACAATATAAGAACTAGTGGTCACCAAATGAAATTATTAGGTAGCAGGTTTAAAACAAACAAAAGGAAGTTTTTCTTCACTGAGCGCACAGTCAACCTCTGGAACTCCTTGCCAGAGGATGCAGTGAAGACTAGAATTGTAACAGGGTTCAAAAAAGAACTAGATACATTTATGGAGATTAGGTCCATCAATACTTATTAGCCAAGATGGGTAGGAATGGTGTCCCTAGCCTCTGTCTGGAGGTGGGTGACGGGAGGAATCACGTAAGGATTACCTATTGTAATCCCTCCCTTTGGGGCATCTGGTATTGGCCACTGTCGGCAGACAGGTTACTGGGCTAGATGCAGCTTTGGTCCGACCCACTATGGCCGTTCTTATGTTATTAAGGAATATAAGGCCATTGTGGAAAAGCTAAATCAGGGGTTTTCAAACTTCACTGTACCACAACCCTCATCTAACAAATAGTATTACATGACCCCAGAGTCAAAGTCTGAGCCTGCTCAAGCCCACCCAAGCCCCATGCCCTAGGTGGTCAAAGCTGAAGCTTAAGGGCTTCAGCCCTAGTCAGGGGGCCTGTAACCAGAGAGCCACCACCCAAACGCAAGCAAGTCTAAGTCAACCTTGGCAACCCCATTAAAAGGAGGCTGTGACTCCCCCAGTTTAAGAACCGCTAAGCTAAATGAGTATTTTTCATTGGTCATCACTGCAGAGGATCTGGGGGAAGATACCCACACCCATACCCACACCCACGCCATTTTTTTTTAGCTTCAGAGGGATAGCCGAGTTAGTCTGTAACTGGAAAAACTTAACTAATAGTTGAGCAGCACCTTAAAGATTAAGAAAACATTTAGATGGTATCACGAGCTTTCGTGGGTACAACCCACCTCTTCAGATGCCAGATCTGAAGAAGTGGGTTGTGCCCATGAAAGTTCATGATACCATCTACATGTTTCGTTAAGACTATTTGTTGTTTTTTAAGTTTTTCCATTTTTTTAGGTGAGAAATCTGAGTAACTGTCCCAAACTGAGGTATCAACACAGAAGGTTTTGGAACAAATTGATAAATGAAACAGAGTAAGTTACTATGCCCAAATAGTATTCCCTCAAGAGTTCTGAAGGAACCTGAAGATGAAATCGCAATACTGCTAACTGCGGAATGTAATCTATTGCTTAAACCAGCCTTTGAACCGGAGGACAGCAAAGGTAGCCAACATGACACTGCTTTTTAAAAAACGCTCCAGAGGTGATCCTGGCAATTACAGTCTGGTAAAACTAAGTTCAATACCAGACAAAATTGGCTAAAATTATAGTAAAGAACAAAATTATCAGGCACCTAGGTAAAGAGAATATATTGGGGAACAGTCAAGACAGCTTTTGTAAAAGGAAATCATGCCACACCAGCCTATTAGAACTCTCTGAGAGTGTCAACAAACAGGTGGAGAATGATTCAATCAGTAATAGCGGCGAGGAGTCCTGTGGCACCTTGTAGACTAACCGAAGTGTTGGAGCATAAGCTTTCGTGGGCAAAGACCCACTTTGTCAGATGCATGTCAGTAAGGGTACATCTAGACTACATGCCTCTGGCGACAGAGGCATGTAGATTAGGCTACCCGGCATAGGAAAATGAAGCGGCGATTATTTAAATCGCCGCTTCCTTTAAATTTAAATGGCTGCCACACTGAGCCGATCAGCTGTTTGTGGGCTCAGTGTGGTAGTCTGGACGCTCCGCGGTCGACATCAAAGGCATTTGTCGACCTCCCAGGTAAACCTCATCCCAGGAGGCATACCTGGGAGGTCAACAAATGCCTTTGATGTCGACCGCGGAGTGTCCAGACTACTGCGCTGAGCCGACAAACAGCTGATCGGCTCAGCGTGGCAGCCATTTAAATTTAAATGAAGCGGCGATTATTTAAATCGCCGCTTCATTTTCCTATGCCGGGTAGCCTAATCTACATGCCTCTGTCGCCAGAGGCATGTAGTGTAGACGTTCCCTAAGTGTGTGCTTGGACTTTCAGAAAGCCTTTGATGAGGTCGTCACTAAAGGCGCTAATCCCGTGACTGATTAGTGTGCTTAAGTGGGTAAATTATCTTATGAATCAGTAATCGGCTAAAAGATAGGGAACACAAAGTAAGAATAAATTATCAATTTTCACAACAGACAGAGGTAAATAGTGGGGTCTCCCAAAGATTAGCGCAGAGACATATGCTATTGAACATATTCAAAAAGGGATAAAGAGTAAATTGGCAAAATGTGCAGATGATCCAGAATTACTCAAAATACTTAAATCCAAAGATGACTAGAAAGAGTTAATGAAGGGATCTGGCAAAACTGATCGCAGGGCAACAAAATGAAAAACGAAATTAAATATTGATAAATGCAAAAAGTAATGCATATTGAAACATACAATCCCAACTATACATTTAAAATGATGGGGTCTAAATTAGCTGTTACCTCTTATGAAAGATTTTAGTCATTGTGGGCAGTCCTCTGAAAACATCCACTCGATGTACATAAAAAAAAGTTAATGTTAAAAATTATTAGGAAAGGGATTAATAGAAAATATCATAATTCTACTATATATTCAAAGTATACCTACAGCTTGAATACTACCTGCAGTTGAGGTTGCCTTTTCTCAAAAAAGATGTATTAGAATTGGAAAAGGTGCAGAAAAGGGCAACATAAGTGAGTTGGAGTATGGAACAGCTTCCATACAAGGAGAGATTAAAAAGACTGGCATTGCTTAGTTGAAAAAAGAGATCATTAAGGGCAGATATGATAGAGATCATAAAAAAAATCACAAGAGGTATTGAGAAAACTAATAGGAAAGTGCTACTTACAAGAACTAGGGGTTACCCAATAAAACTAATAGAGAGCAAGTTTAAGCAAAAAAAAAAAAAAAAGTAATTTTTCAGGTAATACACAGTTAACCTGTGGAACTCACCAGCAGCAGATGTTGAGAAGGCCAAAAGTACACTGCTCCATAAATGGCTATTAGCCAAGATGGCCAGGGATGCAACACCATAAACCTCCATCTCCCAGACGCTGGGACTGGACAACAGGGCTACATCACTCAAATTGCCCTGGCAGTTCATTCTCTCTTAAGCATCTGGCACTTGCCTCTACCAGAGACAGAATATTGGGTTAGACAGACCATTGATCTGACCGAGTATGGCAGTTTTTATGTTTTGTTGTGACAGCTAGAAAAAGAACAGGGAAAAGGAGAAAAACGTAGGCTAGGACCGCACTTTTTTTTCCTGCACATATGGACTCCTGAAATCATATGAAATGTTCTATGAAAAATATTCAGGAGCTACCCTAATTATCAAATTTCCCCCCCCCCCCATCTCCTTCAAAAAGCTGCTAAATGTTTCTCAACTGATGAATTTTCTACAGGCAGCTATTCAGGTTCCAATAACATTCACATGTGGGTAGCTTCTTGCTGGGAAAGTATTTACAAAATAGGAATGAAAGACAATAGGCAGGGGGTGTGAAAGCAGCATCACTGGTAGCGCTGGCAGAGAGAACTAAGATATTTCTTTCCTGAGAGACTTGAAGCAGTAGTGAAAGAGGCTGTGCCGGGGAAAAAGCTGGGTGGTGTTCAGCTGCAGTGACTGGACGTAGTTGGCTAATGAGTAGAAATGCACCTGAAGGAGTGCACAGTAACTCGATTAGACTTCAGGCCTTGAGCCTGTGTGCTATGCAGCGGGCATCTGATTCTACATGTGCTGATCTCATGAGTCCCACACCTATTGCTGTCACTGGGGGCTTGCTTTTAAAAAAGTCAGTTGAAATAAGCGTAAAGATATGTCTGCATAAAATTCAACTCAGCTTAGAACCTCTTTCTGAACATCCTTGCCACCCGAGCTATGGGAGACCTGGATTCACATCCTAACTGCTTGATTTGTATCCAGGAATTAGAACCTGTGTCCCACCCTCCAGGAGTATTCTAATTCTTGGGCTAAAGGGTATTTTGGGCGAGTCTCTCTCAATTTCTCTTGTTGAAGCGGTTATACTTTTTATTTTAAAAAATTAAAACATTTTTTGAGCCAGAGACTCTATTGTTCTCTTTACATGACTTTATATCTTGGTGCTTAGGGCAGCCACTTGGAAGGGTGGAAATCTGGTTACAAGTCCCTGCCCCACATCAGGAGAAGTGGGGATCTGAATTTGCATCTCCCATGTCTTTGATGAGTGCTCTAACCTCTGGGCTATTGAGTAAAAGACTCATCATCCAACTGTGTATTGTCTTATCCAATAGGCAGGAGGACACCAATTTTGTGAGTTAGGTGCCAGGGTAAGACAGAGGCAGAGCACATACACACTAGCAGAAATGCAGGTTCCACATGCTAGAAAGCAATTAATAGGAAGGGATACTTGTCCTTTTGGGACATGTTCCATTCTAACACAAAAAACAATGTGGCTTTTACCAATGCAGTGCTCAGGACTTGCCTGCAGAGGCAGAGCTGGGGGTCGTAACAAATAGGAATAAGGTGTGGTGGGGACACCCATTAGGTCTTAGTGGTCTGTGAAATACTGCCTTCACCAATCACACGCAGAAGAGATTACCATCTCATGGTGTCTCTTAAAGAAACATCCCAAGCACACACATCATCTGACACCTTAATGTTTTGATTGCATATCCCCTTGCAGAGAATCCACAGCACAGGACTAAGGAGGCCAGGTTGGAGTTTGGCTGTGTTCTACCTTTGCTCAATACTAACTATGGGTATTTTCTATAGCATTTAGACATTGAACTTCTTGATTGCACTTCAAAATCAGAGAGCTACATATCTGCATTATAATTGCAGCAATACTATTTATTTCCACAAAAATGGAGGCTAGGTTGAAGTCACTTCTGTGTTACCCTAAACCCAGAATTTCTGCAGTGGCATAGTAATTGAAGTGTTCTGGCATGTTTTTCTCACTGCTGTTGTTTTCCAGTGTATTTGCTTTGTTGAGATTGCTGTCTCTCCTATTTAGACTGCAACCTTTTCATCTTGCTTGTCTTCTATTCCCTAATTACTTGCAAAACATTAGTACCTAGGTTTCAGAAAAGAATTTCTCTAACTGCAAAAATTTACTTTTAAAACATCTCAAGTAAATTCTCTCAGTTCTTACATATTATGTTTATTCTTAAATTAAATTTTTGTCTGAAACTAGTTTTTTTGTTTAAAAACTGTATTGATTCTCTCAGATTCCTTATGGGTCCACCCAAATAAAACCCCCACAGTCTCACCAGGAGTAAGCCTGCCCCTCCTGGTTTCTGCTGATCCTCTGGAGAAATGTTGCATGATTTAGGCCTGAGGAGAGCATTAGATTATTTACGTGGCAATGATGTTCAGTATGCACCAAAACAAACTTATTTGTATCCTTCCTGTTTAAAAGGGAAGGCCAATTTGTATATTCTGTAAATGAATATTATTATTTTGTTGTTGTTGCGGAGGTCAGACTGCAGCATAGAAAGTCAAATGGAATAAACAAGAAGAAGTTGATGTGATATGCCCATCAAATTAAATCATGTAACAGTGATGTGGAAACAAGAGCACTGCCATGGGAACAGGGTCTCAGACTCAGGACTAAATAGGGATGAGAAAGGTTTGAGATCTCAAAGAGTGATTACAGTTATTCACTGGCTGAGAACTGGCAAGTGCCCTATTCCACCTATTTACCAACGGCGCTTCTGCGGCAGGTAGAGCCACTCTTCTATTCCTCACTCTGCATGGCAAAGCTCAACTGTCATCAATAATCCTCACTAGTTACGTGAGGCATGCAAGAGTGAGAGGGAGGACCAGCTCCAACCCATTTCGGCTCCTGCACAACTGCCTTCTGTTTAAATTAAAGGAATATCAGAATGTACACTCTACACTGGACAGCAGTCAATGTTCTGAATGCATTTGCGCATAGCTCTTCTGAATTCTACCTTTAATCCATAAATACAACTCATTAGAGACATAAAATGTAATAACAAAAAGTATCTTAAACTTTCAAATGTTAGAGATGTTTCTGAAAAAAAAAAAAAAAAAAAAAAAAAAAGGTCTGTATATACAGATGGTTTTAGCCAGATCCAGTCCTTGCTCACCTGACATACACACACTTTACAGAACAAACCAGGTGTAAACACTGGAAAATTTGGACAATCTTTTAAAATGGTCTTGGGTTCTATAAAGAGATGGATCAGTTCAATTAGGCAAATAATTCAGACATTAACACACATTAGAATCTAGCCATGAGACCAAGCAGTCTGAGAATGTGCATATTAACTTGCATGGCCCTTCACAGCCACTCTCTCATTCACTGCTGAACAGAGGATTCCCAGCCCACTGTTCCAGTCTGTACTGCCACTCGTAAATTTTTCAGTGAGCACCTTTGTGCTTTCTCCCATGCTCTTCCATGGTAAGTGCTCCTTGTATATGTCCACAAAGCTACTTCAATAGCCACCTTCAAATCCCTCCTCAAAACGGTTGCCATGATGCCTGCATAAAACTTGAGAATAATTTGCTGCTGGTGTGCAGAGGCCACCACCCACTCATGTTATTAGTGTCCCTTTGTTTGTCTGTTGTCTCTTGTCCTATACCTTGGATTGCAAGCCCCTTCAGGCAAGGACTATCTCCCTCCCCCCACCCCCCGTGTTTATACAGCACTTCGCACAAAAGAGCCCTGATTCAGGACAATAATATGTGTGGCATATAGTAGTTTAAGACAGTGTTTCTCAACCTTTTTTTTATATAAAGTACCCCCTTTAAAAAAAAAAAGTATCCCCAGTACCTACAGTTTTCAGACACAAATTTTTTTTCTACCATTGCAACACATTTGTTTAAACAACTTAATCGTAGCCAGGCGGGCAATGAAATTTTTGGTGTAAAAATTACAAAAATAATATAGCAGTGTAAAACTTTTTTAAAAATTCAGTTTTTTTCAAATTTCAGTTGTGCTGACGTACCCCCCCAGACTTCTCAAGTACCCCTAATGGTACTCGTACCACTGGTTGAGAAACATTGGTCTAAGATAGTGTGTGCATGCTGAGATATATGGTATGCTTAGAACGTGGCATTCCAATATCCAAGAGTTAGCAGTGCCCTCCAGTAAATTGTTGAGTCTAAAAGCTGAGGAGGCAGAGGGACAAACAAACCTCTGGTTACGTTTGAAGGAAATGCAGTGTTGCTACAATGATTGGCACAGCTGGCCTTGATTCCTCCTAGAAAACCATAACAGGAAAATGCTTTTGTCAATATTATATCTTCTCACCAGTTCAAAAGTATGCCTGCATCTGTGACCAGCTCTTTTAGTTTCCTCAGAAATCAGTGATTGACTGTAAAAAAGTACTTCATTTCCTGATCTGGCTGATGGCTTTTTGGGGGGTTCCTTTTAAAAAGAAAAAAAGTCTCTAGTCTGTGTTGCTGTATCTGACAGCAGATAAAACCAGAATATACAGTTGGAATCTGTAGCATTTTTTCCTTAATAGTTTCTCTACTTTAATATAAATGTAAATTTTTTTTTTTGCTCAAAAACAAAAAAGAAGGGGGGGGCTGATTGTCAAATTAAATCAGTGTGTATTAATTATGCATTAGTGAAGATTATTCCACAATCCTTGCAATCAGTCTTCAAATAGAGGGCAAGTGCAAGAGAATGTAATTTTTCTTGATAATAAAAAAAAAGCAAGCACAGTTCTTGTTAGAACTATAATCAAGAGAGATATACTTGACAAATTACATTCTAAACTGTGCTGCCTGGGGGATTTACAAACAGCTGGTATCGATGTCCAAACACTGAGATGAGGCACATCTCTTCTCTGGGAATGCTGCAGAGTATTAAAGCTGCCCTTTTCACTTTATGGCATTTTTCCCCTTTCATAGATTTTTCAATGCAGATTGATGAATGGGATTATTGATTAAATATTAGATAACATTTCCAAGTCTTTTCATCTTAGCTATTAGCTGCTATACCAGTGACTGCTAACATTAAAAAGGGCAGCAATTAAGTTTGATGGAGGGGGGTCATCTCTCTACCAGGCACCCCCCGAGGCTGAACTCTTAAAAACCTTCGGAAGAAGAGATGAAGTAGAAACCCACAGTGGGATACAAGCAATGCTCAGGACACCAACACAGAAGCAATTATACACACACACACACACACACACACACACATTTTTTTTGCCATGCCAATTCCCCCCTATTGAACATACCTTCGACCAGGCCACTCCAGCCTGCATTCTGACCAGATCTGAAAAGCTACCACAGCTGAACCTCAGTGCTTGAAAAGCAGCTCTCTAAGGAGGTAACAACTACGCAGCTAAAGAGATGGTGCTGATGATCCATTAGGACAGTCTTACTGAAAGCTAAATCAAACCTATAGCTTGATGTTCACATGCTGTGAAAGGTGTCACCTTTTAGATGAGAAGTGAAACTGAGTCCCTGAAAATGATAACCTTAATTTATAGGATGGCTTTTATTTGAGGATCTTATAGCCTATTATTACAGGCGGGTGCGTATTTACATGAAAAAAAAAAGGAGGCCCAGAATGGTTAACTGTCTACTGCAGTGTTTCTTAAACTTTTTAAGACCGAGGAACATCAAACAATAATTTTTTTTTTAAATGAGGAACACCAAGGATTTTTTTGAGCAACAAAAGAAAGAAAAAGGGGGAGAGGGGGACACTGGGGAAAAGTTATTGACCAAAAAGATTGGGGGAAGTTACTGAGAAAAAAAGGTCACCTGCCCCTTTAAGGGCAGCCATTTTGAACTCTGTTGTTCTCCACAGCACACCTCCAACTGCCTCACAGCACACTGGTGTGTTGTGGAACACAGTTTAAGAAACACTGGCCTACTGTCATATAGCAAATCTAACAAAGTGGGGGAACTAACCTCTGTCTCCTGACTCTAATTCTCCTGGTTTACACATCCTGAAGGACCTCTGCAAAAGTGAGAATTAGTCCTGGAGCCATAAGCAAATTCCATTCTGTTTCCTACAGGCTGACTGCATACATCCGCCCAATCTCCTTTTTCAGTTGATCATGTATTCTGCACGTTTTATCCTCAAGTGCATAGGCAGAGAGTACAATAGGCCAGGGAGGCTCAGTGGGGTTTGTGGGGATTTGGCACAGAGTTTTTTGTGGGGGTTTTTAACTTTATTATGCCGCATGCAGGTTTTGGGGGGGTGCTGAGGAAGAGGTGATCTGTGCTATTCAGCTTCCAGGATTCAACAATAATCTCTATCTGAAATAAATGCTTTTTGTCCTTCCCACCTCACAGCCCCATCTTCTCTCCCACAGTCCCCAGGCCAGATGCCCCATGGGTATCACTGGCAAAGCTTAGCTCTTCCAGCAGAGTTGACAGCCAGAACCTCCCCACGCTAGTAGGAGTGTTAAGTTTTGAGTAACTGACTAATCAAATAGTCAATGTAATTTGCATCAACTATTCGATTAGACGATATGGCGCCTCCACCTTTGAAGTGTAGCAACAGCCCTAGGGCAAAAGCACTACAGAGAGCATGGGGCCAGCAGGGCATTTCAAAGTAGCAGCGCCATGGAGATCGGGATCAGCTGGGGACTCCCCCACTGACCCCGGGCTCTGTGCAGTGCTGCCGCTTTGAAACACCGTGGGGAACCCAGCATCAGGCTACATGTGGCATTTCAAAGCAGCAGCGCCATGTGGAGCCTAGAGTCAGATGGGGACTCCCCTGCTGACCTCAGGCACCATACAGTGCTGCCACTTTGAAATGCCTCATGCAGCCTGGGGGCACCCCAGCTGGCCCTGGGCTGCACGCGGTGTTTCAAAGCGGCAGCACCGCATGGAGCCCAGGCTCCGGCCCCAGGCTCCACATGGCGCTGCAGCTTTTAAGTACCCCCACTTCTTCCTCCTCCGCCCACTGACTCTTTCTGATAAAGGCAGTGGGGGGGCGGGGGAGAAGTGATTAATCAACTAGTCATTCACATCCCTACATGCTACAGCACTAGGGCTGCTAGACTACTGATGAACCCAAGAAGCTGAATAGCACATACTTCTTCCTCAGCCACTCCCAAACCTGCATGGGACGCACCAAAAGCTTCTTCCAGACAAGAGGCTTTCCCCTGAGAGAGTTTGGGGAAGGGGGAGGAAGGTAAAGGCATGGTTGTGGCTGGAGTGGGAGTTCTCTGGCCGGTGGGAAGCGGGGAGACTTGAGACACCTCTGGCCAAGGTAGAGGGGAAAGGGATGGAGCCAGGGGATAGCCTCCTCAAAGTAGGACTATACCTGATACCCACGCTGAAGCGTTATACATACATAATGACAAATATAATTCAAATATAAGATCAACTCTTCTGGTCTACTCTTCCTCTCCCAAAACAGAGGCACCACCTGTTTCTGACACACACCTTTTTCTAAAATTCCTGCTTTAGACTTCACTAAGGTGCTTGGGTTCTGGGACAGCTTTTTTCTATGTGAGAGTATAACAAGACTAGCAGCTTTTTATGCACTCCCTCATAGCTTTGGGGGTCCCAGTATAGGCAGGGAAACAGCCTTGTTTCCGTTCTTGGATTGTACAAATAAAACTTCACCAAAGCTTTTTGTAGCCATATATACCCCTCCCTAGGGCCTGGGTTTATTGATACAAAACAAACTCCAAATAAAACTCAAAATTCCAAAATAAAAGTCAACCCAAAAACACAGATTTCCCTTCCTCCACCCAGGCCTTCCCACCTGGGGCTTCTCCTGCTTTAGCAGATCACTGCGAGGCCTTACCTGGCTGAAGTCTCAGTTTTAACTCCTAGAACACTGCTACAGCCTGCTCACTCCAAGCAGTCTGTGATCCCTGAGTCCCACTTCCTCCTACCTCTGCAGCTGCCTACTGTCATGGCACAGGTGTGGCTCCTTAGTAATCAGGGCTGACTGGTCCTAGGCCTCCCAGCCCTTTTGGGGCAAGCCACCTGTTACAGGGTGAAATTCTGTCCTGCTCTATATCTGGGTTAGAAAATAAAAGGTGGGACAGCTTGGCAGCCTTCTTTGCAGTCCAAAAAGACTGAAAGCAAAGATCCGTGGACAGGAAGGTGTTAAAGAAGCACCATAAGATCTTAACTAGACTCAGACAGTTGGACTGTGCTCCAGCAGTACATCAGGGAGGGGAAAGAGAATGCGTGTAGTGTCAGAAAAAGAGGCAGGTAGAGATGCACAGCTGTGTGTACGCTGCACCAGTGAACCACTAACAAGTACTACCCTGCCCTATGCTAGAAAGTGAGCACTACTTCTACTGGTGGCACGTGACTGAACTTCAAGGGGCACATAGGGTGCTGCCAGTGTCAGATTAGGCACTGAGCCAACGAGGTCCATACCCCGGGGCCCAGGCCAATTGGATGCACTGGGTGGATGGAGTGGAACAAGCCTCTGCATCCTGATTCCATTTCCCTAGCAGGTGTGTGGGAGGAGAGACTGTAGGCAGAAGCAATGGGGTGGGCCCCATTTGCTCTGGCCCAGGGCTCACCAAAGCTCTAATCTGCCCTGGGGCATTTCTCTAACAGTTCCGAATACTAAGGACAAAGAGCACACTCAGCACAGAAGGACCAGATCCCTCCCCTAAATGCTCTGCTGGAGAAGTCCTCAGAGGGGGTGGAGCTGGCAAAGCGGGCTCCAGGCTCACTCCCTTGCAGGCCTGCAACACCCCAAGGGAAGGGGCAGTAGCCTGAGTACAGTGCATAGTGCAAAGTTAGACCAGGCCCAGGCTGTCCTAACCCAGGTTAAGTCTAGGGGTGTCGAAGGTCTGGATTTTTAATGGAAAGTCCAGGAAAAAGGGAACCTGACATTGTCTGGTCAGTATGACTGAACATGAAAAGTTTGGTTACCACAAACTAGCTTCCATTCTACCATTAGGAGGGCACGAAGACCAGCTGCCACATTCAGGGTCTGTCTGTCTACAGCAGAGAGAAAGGCACCAGTGCCAGGGGTCCTGAAGAATGCATCATGTGAGGAGCCGGGCTGGTCGCCAGGCTCACTGCTTCAGCCATCTCTGTGCCCTGCCCTTCCATCCTGCTCCAGTCACCCCTAGAGCCCTGCTCGATTGGCTGGGGGAGGGAGGAGGAGAGAGCAGTGAGCAATGGATCTGGGCAGGGGAAGGAAGAGGTGAAGCAGAGGAGGTTCCAGTCTTCCCTTCTCATTCATTTTGCACTCCTCCAATTAATAAAATCCTAGGGAGCAGAGAGAGGTTCCCCCAAGGGTCAGTCCTTAGGACCAATCCTATTCAATTTATTTCTAAATGATCTGGAGAAAGGGGTAAAGAGTGTGGAGGCAAAATTTGCAGATGATACTAAACTGCTCAAGATAGTTAAGAACAAAACAGACTGTGAAGAGCTTCAAAAGAATCTCACAAAACCACGTGACTGTGCAACAAAACAGCAAATGAATTCTAATGTTGATAAATGTAAATTAATGCACATTGGAAAAAATAATCCCAACTACACATATAAAATGATGGGGACTAATTTACCTATAACCACACAAGAGAGAGATCTTGGAGTCACTGTGGATAGTTCTCTGAAAACATCCACTCAATTTGCAGTGGCAATAAAAAAGCAAAGAGAATATTAGGAATCATTAAAGAGCGGATAGAGAATAAGACAGAGAATACCTTATTGCCTCTATATAAATCCATGGTACGCCCACATCTTGAATACTGCATACAGATGTGCTCGCCTCATCTCAAAAAAGATATATTAGCAATGGGAAAGGTTCAGAAAAAGGCAACAAAAATGATTGGGGGTTTGGAATGGGTCCCATATGAAGAGAGATTAAAAAATCTGGGACTTTTCATCTTAGAAAAGAGACTGAGGGGGATATGATAAAGGTCTATAAAATCATGACAGGTATGGAGAAAGTGAATAAGGAAAAGTTATTTACTTGTTCCCATAACAGAAGAACTAGGGGTCACCAACAGGGATATTAAATTGAGGTTATTTTAGTAATGGAGTAGTCAATAAAAATTCTACCAATTACTCGATTACTTGATGGGGAAGGCAGCTCTGCTCAGTCCCAGCTTATGCTGGGACCAAATCCCATTGCTGCTTTGCAATTTAAAAGGCAATAGAAGCCAGGGGGCAAGCTGCCCGGCTCCTACTGCCTTTTAAATTGCAGAGCCGCAGCAGGGTTTGGTCCCAGCACAAGCCAGGACTGAGTGGGGCTGCCTGCCCAGCTGGTAGAAAATCTTGTCCATGAGGGTCCCAATGGGAAGTTGCTGGAGGGACTGCTGTCAGAGCAGCCTCCCCTGCCTTGCCCTGCTTCCCTCCCTTGCTGCCTCTAATATGTCGTAAAACCAGGACTTTACAAGGGTTCAAAAAAGAACTAGATACATTCATGGAGATTAGGTCCATCAATACTTATTAGCCAAAATGGGTAGGAATGGTGTCCCTACCCTCTGTTTGTCAGGGGCTGGAAATGGATGACTAGAGAGGCTCATTTGATGATGACCTATTTCTCTTCACTCCATGGAACATCTGGCACTGGCTACTGTCAAAAGACAGGATACAGGGCTAGATGAACCTTTGGTCTGACCCCGTGTGGCCATTCTTATGTAGAGACAGTGTCTAGTTTCTACCACATGGAGTAGAATCATTAACATTACTTACTTGTTCCCATAACATGGTCTCGACGGTACTGGGTCCTGCCATGAGGGCAGGGGACTGGATTCTATGACCTCTTGAGATCTCTTCCAGTTCTAGTGTTCTATGATTACACCCTAAAAGCCACTTTTATTGGATGCCTAAGTCATGGAGAAATTTACATTCAACATATAGGATTTTGTCATTCATCTGCATTGTCTTTCACATATCAGTATAGTAGTAAAGTGCATCATAGGCTACTTGATTCTTATTAGTTTCTCTGCATATGAAAATCAGAGCATCAACTTCAACTCCAACTAGGGATGTTAATTATCATTTAAAAGGTTAACTGGTTAAACACTAGGTTTAAACAGTTAACCTTGAAGCAGCCCCCCACCTGTGCACCACAGGGGCTGTGCACCACCTGTGCCCACCTGCTGTGGGCTGCTCTGGCCAGGTCAGGCTGAGCCCTCCGTGGGCGGTGGCTATGCAGGGTAAGCCCAGCCCGCTACTCCACAGGCAGATGCGGGGCTGCTTTGGCCAGGCTGGGCCCACCGTGCCACACCATGACCTGGGGCTGCTCCAGCCTGGCCCAGCTAGAGACCCTCCCCTCCCACATCCACAGTGTTGTGGGCCCAGCCGGGGAAGGGGGGAGCTGTTCCAACCTGGCTGGGTTGCCAGTGATGCTCAGCAGGTAACTGGGTAACCGGTTCACCCTTTACATCCCTATCTCCAACTTCAGTTGGCTTCAACTTTCTATTCAGGTTTGTAAATTAATCCTTAATTTTGTACTGAACTGATGGAAAAGTATGAAAGTTACCTCCATTTGCACAAAGATGGAAGAAGAGTGCAGCCTAGCCTAGTGGCTACTACATTTGAAAATTATTTAATTTTTTTTTAATATGGATTTTTCTGCATCAGAGCAATTAAAATCAAATGCATATTTTTGCTTTAGGAAGGTAGTAAAAACTCAGTCATATAATTAACACATCTTAAACATTTCACAATTACAAAAACAACAAAAAACATTTGCCCTTCAGACCACAGAAGAAAAATAAAGGCCCTATCATTAGGGATGTGAATGGGTAACTGGTTGTTGTTTTTGGAATTGTGGAGGGGGGAAGCATTTAGTGACACTGTCACATTAGAAAAGAGCAAATCATTTAAACAGTCAAGTTAAATTGCCCAGCTGATGAAAAAGCTCCACTATACAGTGATATGAAAGGTACAAAAGTAATGGGCCAGAGAAGTCAGTCCCACTGCCTTGTGTAACTTTTTATTATTTTAAAAGATAGCCCGTTGACATATGGAGGAATTGTTGTTTTGTTTTCTAAAACCATGCAAATGTTTCAAGTCAGATATTGGCTAAAGTAAGAAGGACAAAGGATAACAGAAAAACATTTGCTCTTCAGACCATAGAAGAATAAAGGCCCACCCAAGCAGAGGGCCGCTCCAGCCCCACGTGCATAGCCAAGAAATGGCAACCCCATGCATGGGGGGGGCCCATCAGCGGCAGCCTCAGATGTGTGGGGGAGTTGGCAGCAGAGTGGGGAGGAGGCAGACAGCAGCAGGAATCGGCAGCCCCACATGCAGGGGGCTGCTCAAGCCAGGCTGGAGCAGTCCCTGCTGGGACCCCTGCTTAATTGGTTAACCGTGATTTTACATATCTAACTATTATATCCTAATGGGTAATAATGGTTAGTGTTATGTACAAACTTCAGAGCATGAATCAATACCATTTAGTGGACAGAAAAATAGCAAGTCTCCCCTCCACCAATGCACTTCTCTCTTTACCAACCCCTTCCTTTTTTTCTGCTCATGAGTCTCACATAAAATGCTGATGTATCAGTGCTAATTCTCCACTGCTTTGCACCTAATTTAGTCATTTACATGTGTGCCCAGTGGATGTATAACCCTGCAGTTTTGACCTGGTGACACTTTGTACAGATTTTGCACAGCTGCAAGTGGTTACAGAGAGTGCAAGACAGTGGAGAATCAGGTCCATTTTCCACTTTCTACTGAAGGGTATGCATGTGTTCATTTTAAACAAAATGTGGTTTGGAAAGTAGGTATGCATAAAGAAGCATGCTGTGGCTCACCACCATAGGAACAGTCTAGAAAAGGCCAAAGGGAGGGGGGTGAACTCAACATGTGGAGTGGAGAAGTACAAGCATGTGACAAACAAAGCCATATATGGAAAGGTTGAATATGATTGGTTTAGAAGTTTGTGTTATATAACTTATGTAACCGCCATGTGCTATAAAACAGCAAGGGGAGGGGCTCCTTGCTCGAGGGGCTCTGGCTAAATTTAGTACCAGGGGCTCGCCCTTTGTGCACATTGAATAAAGTCTTGTTGAATTGAAGTATCGAAGACCCTTGATTCTGCCCAGCATCTGACTCTCTGGGAACCACAAAATCCCAACACTACTTACTTACAAAATGTGCCGTAACCAAGCATCCTCAAAATGCAGCTCTTATCCACCCCGGGCGGTTGTCCCTGCTACCACAGCTTTTCAAAACCAATGAAGCATGTCCCAACACCTGCTGAATGGAAGCACATTGCAGGGTTCTCACTGCAAAAGATTCCACACTCCAGAGGAGGTTTCATTTGTACAGATGTCTTTGATCTCTGGCACACTGCAGGATCCTCCTTGTTAGCAATAGCTGCACCTCCTTTGAACTATTATGGGCACCAGCAGAGCTCTTATAACATATCAAAGCTCTAAAGATACTGGCTGACACAGCTTAGGGGATGAGAGCCGCACACAGATTTCCCAATGGAGCTTGCAGATAGGTTGTGTCTACACTGCAATGAAAATCCCACAGCACTGATTCTCAGAGAGTAGATCAGCTGACTTGAGTTTGGGGGGCTTGGGCTACAAGGATAAAAATTGCAGTATAGATATTTGGGCTTGGCCTAGAGCCCTCATGATGTCTCAGAGTCAGGGCTCCAGTCAGAGCCCAGTGGGGATGTAAAATCCCATTTAATTAGTTAACCGGTTAAACATTATTTTAAACGGTTAAACTGATTACGCGGGGCGGGCGGACATATACCTACAGTTTTATATTCCTGCAGCCTGAGCCAGCTGACAGCCAGTTGTATCCATACGTCCACACATATGGATACTTTTATTAGAGTGTAGACCAGTGATGGGCAACCTACAAATCAGCTGTTCATGTTGTTCCAGCTCTGGGAGGGAGGGGGAAAAGTGGGGACGGAGCACAAATCAGGCAATTAACACACTCTGAAAATGCTGGGAAGGAGAGAGAGGAGCAGGTAAGTGTGGGGCTATGGTGCCCCAGTGTGTGAGAAGCAAGCGGGGGCATATAGAGAGGCCACAGGATGCTGCGGCCCACTGAGGTGAAGGAGGGCCGTTCAAGCGGCCTACCCACTATCTGTGGTTGCTCATGCCTGGTGTAGGCATCCTGATGGATGTAGATATCCAAAACAAAGACACAGAAAGAAGAGGAGCCGCCTTGCTTCCTGGGCTATGAAATACTGATAAAGTTTCTTGCAGTAGGTTGTATGGCACTCTTCACCCAATTATTAGTCTGCCCATTTTGGCACCTGCAACTTTTGGCCAACTAAAAGGGCAAAAATATTAAATGGCTTTAGGCACATGATGCTACCCTTTAACGGGTAAATGGATGGTTAGTAGCTGCCAGTCATTCTCCATGCATCATTACTTATGTACGCATTTACATACTGTCAGAGTCTCAGAATTCAAGACACAAAGTAGCACAGTTCCAGAGATGTCTGGTTAGTCATTAATCCTGCATTTACTCATTATCACAGACTCAAACTATTCAAGTCATCTATTCCAAATCTGCCAGGCTAGGTTTGTCTCCCAGGATAACTCACTGTAATTCAGAGGAACAGAGGTAGGGTAAAGCCTATTAATAGCTTTATCATTTGTAACAGTGTGTTGGTACTTACACTCCTAGAGCTTCCCAAGCTATGTGGGAACAACTTTCTCCTCCTGCTCTGGCAGGCCTCCTCCCTGAGATACAGGCTACACAGTCCCAATGATTCCCCCACCACGCTTCAATCTGGGAAAGGGTAGAGAATAGGATTCCTAACCCACTACTCAGTGGGGAGAACTCCATCGAATGTGCAATCAATGTTCCATTCCTACTATTGCTGGCTACCAAATCCCCTTGTTACCCTCTACATTACAGGAGTACGGGAGGATAGTTTTAAAATCGGGGGATATTTTTTAATAGATTCACAAATTATAAAGCAAGAAAGGACCACTGTCTTCATCCTCTTGTATAAACACAGGACATAGAAATTCCTGAAATATATTCCTGTTAGGACTAGAGTGTATATATTTTAGAAAAAGACAGAGTCTTGGATTTAAATATTTCCAATAATGGAAAATCCACTACAATATTTGTGAATTGTTACAATGGCTAATTAACCTCACTGTTAAATCTGTGCATTTTATTTTGAGTTTGAATTTGTGTAGCTTCAACTTCCATCCATTGGATTTTGTTTCACTTTTATTTGCTAGATTGAAAAGTCCTCTATTAAAAATGTTTGCTCCTCATTTCAATTTGTATAGACTGATCAAGTCACCCCTTAATAGTCTCTTTGTTAGGATAAATATATTGAGCTCTTGGAGTCTCACTACAAGGCATGTTTTTCGGTCCTTTAATCATTCTGATGGTTCTCTTTGGATACCTCTCCAATTTAGACACCAGAATGGGAGACACTATTCCAGTAGTGATTGCACCACAGGCAACATGACCTCCTTAGTCCTACTGCCTATGCATCCAAAGATCACATTAGCCCTTTTGGACACAGCTCATGTTCAGCTGATTTTAAAGAAGCATCAAGAAAGATAAGAAATAGGTGAGGAAGGAAGAAAAATAATGAAAAGATAAATGAAGAGATGAAGGGCAGAGGCACTGACTTCCACCTTGCCTCACAGATGCTCAATCCCCACTCAGCCCCAGGCTCTGCTTCCACTCCACCCTTTCCCTGCCCCAAGTCCCTGCCCTGCTCATTCCATCCCCACCCCACTGCTTCCCTCCTCCTCCCCCAAGTGTGCCCCATCCCTGCTTCTCCCCTTCCCTCCCAGCACATTGCAAAACAGCTGATTCATGGTGGGCAGGAAGTGCTGGGAAAGGAAGGAGGGAGAAGAATTGATCAGCAGGGCCACAGGCCGGTCAGCAAGCAATAGGGGACAAAGAATAGAAAGGAGCTTGGCTGCCACTGGGTGCTAAGCACCCACTAATTTTTTTCAATGGATGCTCACACAGAGTCAGCATCTGTGATGATGGAGAAGAGATACTGAAAGAGAGAAGAAGAGAGAATGGAATTCAGGGAAAAGAAGAGAAAAGCAAGAGGGGGAAAAAGACTAAAAGAGTAAGACAAATGAAAAGTGGAATGAATGAGAAGATGATAAAGAATAAAGAGCTATAGTGAATCCCATTTGTTCTTAGATAAGTTCCAGAAATGATATAACTAAATGCAAATAAATATAAAATTTCATGCAAAATATTAGTATTAATGCAACATTTAAAAAAAAATCAAGCTTTCAATGGTTAGGCATTCCACAGGATGGAAAACTTCTAGGCTTCCAGCTGTTCTGAATTCCCAGAACAATAAGACACAAAGGATTGGGTACATTCTTTTTCACCTCCAAACATACTTGGTTTTGCCTGAAATGTAAAAATAAGCATCACCTTACTGCACAAGCATAAGAAAACAGAACATACATGTTGTAAAAGCCACTGAATTGAATTTCTTCACAAACAGCCCAAGGGGAAGAAAGTTGGTTTAGGTGATGTTGACTTATGGACTCTCAATCTCTTATTGTACATTGTAATTAAAACAAAACAACAGCTGAAGGGATTTTGCTACAGCTTTACAAGGAAACAAAACAAAGCAGTAACCTCTGAGCAGAGAGCAAACACAGAACATGAATCTAACCTAATAGGAATTTGTCTGAAAAACTATGAGCAACCAGAAGAGACAGGTTATAATGGAAGCTGGAATTCAACCCTAAAGGAATTTCATCAAACTAAAATCTAGTCAGTTTCAAAGTATGAGGTATAGTTTTAGGTACTAAACCCTCTGCTCATATTTTCTGTTGGTTTTTTGGTTTTTCTTAATTTAAAAAAAACAGTATCAGTCTCTCCCCTCCTGTGTGAAATCATTAGGCAGCTGGTTTCTTGCAAATGACTTCTTTACCTGACCAGTATACTCTGATTGTTTTCTTTGGGCTCCCTATTGTTTGTTTTATCCATCATTGTTCACAGTTAACAATTAAAATGTACACTCTTTGAAGCAGGCACTGCATTTGCTATGTCTGTACAATGGAATCCTTGTCATAGCTAATAATGTAAATTAATAATAATCCACACAAAAAAAGGAGAGAAAAAAACTGAGTAAATGTAAACCTGTCAACGCACAAGACAAATCAAGTGAACCTAAAAATACATTTGTCTCTAATCTTTTGGTTACAGTCATCTTGGATGTCACTTATGAGGTAAAACACTTCCAGAGAACACTGTGGTTAAGTTGCTATCACTTTAACTATCATTTTGATTGTTTCCAGATGTGATAATAGTAAGCAGGGATGAAGTAGACAGGGGTGTCTCCTGGCTTTAATGGAATTAAGCCTGGAGTTAATTCTAAACCAGAGTTAGTCAACATGCAGCCCGTGGGCCGCATGTGGCCCACAGCCCATTTGTTTGCGGCCCGCGGTGCAGTTTGGGTTTACATGGGGCTCAACATGTGGGTGGGAGCCAAAACAAAAAAGTAGTCAATATAATGATCTTCTGTTGATATGCATTGTAGTAGTTAAATTCCTGGACTGTCATTGCTCATTAAAAGTGCTGTTTTATGGGTGGCAATTGGATAAATATTGCATTTTATTATTATCAATAGAACTGACTTAAGTGGGGCCTGTGTGTTGTGTAGTCTTGCCTTAATCTTTGTATTCATGCCTGTCAGTGTGAAAGAAGCTATTTACATATATTTGCATGTATATACAACCACACTTATGTTGCGGCCCTCGGCATGTGCTGTGGGTATCATTGGCCCCCGGGGCTTCCCAAGTTGAGTAGCCCTATTCTAAACCATCCCTGCGTTTTATCCCTAGCTCATGACATATACAGGATCAAGTTTTGCATGTACTTTTCCTCCCAAAAGTGACCCCCAACCATTTTAAAGACTTCCCTTTCCCACCCCTCTATCCAGGTTACTTAATTTACAAATTGATCAAAAGATACTTGTCAGCCCATTCCTGCCGCCTATGCTTCCCCATGCTTCCTTTCCTAGCCATATGCACTCCCTGTTCCACCTCACTTCTGAAAGTGGTAGATGCTCTCCTCTTCCTAAGCCAATTGCTATCTGAAAACTAGGCTGCTCTCTCACTAGCCACCAATGAAATGTTAAAATGATGACCAGAAACCACATCCATCCGTCCCCTCAAATCATGGAGTCCCTCATCATGAAGTAATGCAGTTTGCCATGGAATCTGATTACGGATAATATATGGGATATATGAAACACATATTCCTTGAAGAGTAATGAGTTCCTTGTGGTACTCAAAAATGAAAAAAATTGTTTATCCCCAAAATAAGATCAACCTAAGACGACATTAAGAAAATGGCTTACATCACGTGAAATGCTTTGTCTAAGGACCCACAAAATCAGCCAAACTTCCTCTTCCCAAGAATAGAAACTAAAATGGCTAAGTGACAGTAGTATCAAGCACTTAGGGTATGTCTATACTACCGAATTTCATCGAGGAAACTAAAGTTGACACACAGAAGCTGCCAAAAAATGTTGCCAAAGCATGTTTACACTTGCTCCGTCTGTTGACAGATTGTGTCCACATCTCAGCTCCTCTATCAACAGCGAAAGCAATGCTCTGTGTCTATGTATCCCACAATGCCTGGCAGCAGTATATTTTGCTAGGTATTGTGGGACCTCAAAACAGTGTGTAGGGCATCTCGGGACCATGCAAAACACCTTATCCAGCACCATTTTGTTCAGCGGCTTCTGGCATCGTTTTAAACCTTTTTCCAAACCCTGTTCTCTCTTGTGCACTCTGGCATCTGCAGCGAGAAAGGAAAGATCTGGGGGTCTCTCACATGCTCTGTTCATTGTCATTAGGACCGTGCATATGGCAGCAGAGATCATCTTTAAGTTACTGACAGAGGAAGAAGACCTGGAAGAGCTTGACAATGTGCAGCTATACTGCGTAGACTAGCACTTGTTGGCTAAGGAAACCAGCACTGATGAGTGAAATCACACTGTCATGCCGATGTGGGATGAAGATCAGTGACAGCAGAACTTTAGGATGTGCAAAACAACCTTCCTGGAGCTGTGCGCTGAGCTGGCCCCCAATCGATGTCACAAGGACACCAGAATGAGAGCTACCTCTCAGTGGAGAGGACTGTTTGGCAGCTGGCAACTCCCAATTTCTACCAGTCAGTTGCAAGTGTGCAGGGCATATCAGAATGTGTGTGCCATCTGTGGTTTCCCCCCTCTACAGTTGGGAAATCCCATGTCTACATAGTCAGACACCATCTCTCAGCACATTTCTCCGTCTTCCACAGCAGAATGCAATTTAATGCAAGTGAGCAGCCAGACAGTAGAGCTGTCAGAGGAACTCAAAGAGTTGCTGTCGACATCAGGGAAGCTTCGAGGGTACACTGAAATAAACCTCTCTAACAGCTGCTTTCATGCACCTCCCTCCCCCTTCAATGTAACACAATCAAGAACATGCCTTTACTGCCTGCACCTGGGACAGTGGTGAGTGGTATCTGACTTGTTAAGCCGCGAATAAAAATGCTGAACCATTCTGAAAGTGTGCCTCGATTCATTAGAAAGCAGTGCACTTAATGAAGCCTTTCCCATCCACCTGGTAAGGAAGGTGCTAGCACAGGGTTACAACTCACAGTTGTGTAGTTGTGTGGGTCCAGACACTATAATCTCAGCCAGGAGGGGGGGTAGGAGTG
Source organism: Rafetus swinhoei (assembly GCA_019425775.1). NCBI lineage: Eukaryota > Metazoa > Chordata > Testudines > Trionychidae > Rafetus > Rafetus swinhoei. The sequence continues at coordinate 68,585,211 of CM033427.1, forward strand.
CTTGGGAAAATGTGGACACCCAGAGAGAGAAAGGAATGTGAGGGCATGAGGGGGGGGAGAGGAGTTCCTACACACAGAATTTTGATTCTGCCATGGGGAATGGAGGTCACACAACTCATGTTAGCTCACTGTACGGCTTCACCAAGCACTTTAGGATCTCAGTCTGTTCCTCCATGACCCTGATCACGTGTTCTATGCCCTGCTGGCTTAAGGCTGATTGTCCTTGTGGGTCATGAGTTCCGTTTCCAAGCGCTGTTACCGACATCTGCGCTCAGTGACTGATCCAATACCTCCCAATCCAAATCTTCCCTTCTTCTGCTACTGGGTGTTGCCTTATCTGAAGCAAGTGCTCCAAGGCAGCGAGCAGTGGGGATATCAAGGTATCTGATACTAGACACAAAGCACAAAAAGGAGTCTGATAACACTGAGTCCTACACTGTAACATTTCACTTTTACAAACCCCTTTTCCACCATTTTCACTCACTGTCCCACTGGCCCTTGAAAGGAGCACATCTCGGCAAACATCTCAATCATGGGGAGTGAGGAGAAAGTGGTGGTGTAATCTGTGCATACAGGCAACATAAATTGCAGCTGGGTCTAGAAATTTCCCTTTTCAGTAAGTAAGTTAGTTCTAATTATGCCACAATTATCCATAGGCAGGTAAAACTGTGGCAGACATCTCCCTGCTCAGAGTAAGCATGAGGGCATTTCTCCAGGATCGTGGCTTTTGCTCTGATCCTTATGCAGTCCACCTATCTTCTGCTTTGGTTCCTGCACAAGTGATTGATGGATGGTCTGAGCAAGCCTCCTACAACAGGGGAAGGGACAAAGCAGCACTGCCGTGGAATCTTAGGCAGAAAAATCTACAAATACAAAAAGTTCCGATAGCCTCTCTCTGCAGGATTCCATTGAGATCACAATGAGCGTCAACATCCTGCTTAGTCATATAAATTAGCTACACAGGTATATGGGCAGCTCCTAGAAACACAGCCAGCCTCCCACTTTTCCTTGCCCTCAGCCCTGCTCTCCACAAGCCACAGCCACTAACCCTACACCTCATCCCCTGCTTCCTGGTCCCTGAAAAGTGGCTGCTAAAACTGGCTATGTCCCTCAGCAGTGGAGAACTGTTTCTTATTGCCAGATGCACTCAGCGATCTACGTCAACCTCTTCATCTACAATTTTATCCTCCAGGTTACTTCCTCCACGCACTGCCTCAATGCCCTCTGAGGTATCCACAGGATCTTCACAAAGGAGGTGGGTTCTCTGCCAAGGACTGCATCCAACTCCTTTTAGAAAAGGCAAGTCTTCGGTGAAGCATTAGAGTATCAGTTTACCTCACGAGCTTTATGATAGGGGTGTCTCAGTTCTTTCATCTTTGTTGTGCATTGCAGCATGTCCCTCTCATTTCCCTTCACAAGGCTTGTGAAATGTGCCTGCACACATCCCAGTTCCTAAGAATCACTCACAGCTGGGACTGGACAGATTCCTGTCCCCATACACTGATCAGATCCAACAGCTCCATGGCAGTCCAAGGCAGAGGAGCATTTGGTATGATGACCAGGCATGGACACCTAGGAAGACACCATAAGATCACTGGGGCTGGGGGTGGGAGGGATTACTCCAGGTACTCAAGCAGCAAGAAAAAGGGATTTCAATGTTGTGGGGCTTGCAAGGGCACAGGACAGGTAGCTGATTACCTGGCCGCATGACAGCGGAGTTCAAATTGCTGACCAGAGGGCCTGATTGGGAATTGTGGGCCACTTCCTAGAGGCCAGAATTAGTGACAAAACGCCACAAGATGTCTGCACTGCGTGTCTGTCAACAACACAAGGAGGGGAAAAGACAGAAGTCCCTCATGGAAATGGAATTTTTTTTGTCAACGAAAAAGTCTGTTATTGGCAACAAAAGTCACGTTGCACCATGAATGCTCAAAAGGCATTTTTCCTTGACAAAGCTTGCCAGTGTAGACAAGCCTTCAGGCAAGAATCCCTCAATTTGCATATGGATAAATGCAAATTATCTCCCCCTCCCCCCCCAAACTTGCTATAAAGGTGACACCTTGCTTTTTTTTAAATGCAAAATGACCCATTTCACAAGATTGGGGAAGGGGGAAGAAATGCAAGTTAAGCAAATTAGAAATGTGGCAGTAAGAACAAAAGTCAAATTGGACAAACTACCAACTTTCACCGCAAATTAGAATCTGCATATTTGTTTGCCCTGAGCCTACATACTTCTATATCTGGAAAATGTCTCTTATAAGCCTCTCCTGGCCCTGCTATCTGCTGCCTGCCTCTTCCTCTCCTTGCTGTAAGCGGGCTTCCTTTAGAAATATTTGCTTATTCCTTATGCACCATGAAAGTTCCCAGGCTGCTGAGGAGACAGTATTTGCTAGACAGCAAACTGGGTCCCTTGGATCCCCAGTGGGATTACTGATGAACCTGGGAAACTGAGTAGCAGATACTACCTCCTCCGCCACCCAGGAACCTACTTGGCACATGTAAATTGTCAGTGCCCTTTGCCCACTGGTATCTGGCTGCTCCTTCTCCAGCACCCCCTCTCCCATCTCCAGAGGCTCGCTGGTTCCTTCTTTGTGCTCCATTCTGCTCCATACCTACTCAATCCCCATGCCACCGCCTTCTTACTCTCCTCCTCCCCACTCGCCCCCCCCCCCCATGTCACTTGAGCGTGGAAGTGGGGGGAGTAGAAGAGGGATGCATATGGTGAGCAGTCAGGAGAGGAACTTAGGAGGGATGCTCATGGCAAGCAGGCTAGGTAGGGAGGGATAAGGACATGGGCAGAAGAGACAGGAAGGATGCCTCATGAAGGGGGGAAGCTTCACCTGCTGCCCATGTTTGTAAGTCCTAAGAATATGAAATTGCTATGTATAAATCAAATAAAGAATGGACTGTGCCCTCCAAATGTAGAAGTTTTCATTATAATAACTGTGGCACTTTAAAAATAATAGGAATTATCTAGCACGAGGCAGAAGAAATGTTAAAAGATATAAAGGTATAAGTTTTGGATATTAAGAGAAATTGCTTAAAAGATGGGATCCCAGATGATTGCAGGGGCCAATAATGAAACACAGTGTTTACGAGGAGTTAGATATAAAAAGCCACCAACAAGAAAAGGAGTACACACATTTTGTATATGCTGTCATCATCTATTGAATACTAATGGAAGCTGCAGAGAAACTAAGAGCTTAAATCTGAACACCTATTTGGAATGTATCCATCAAGAATCAGAAGGTGGCTCCCTCCAGCAGGCCTGAAACTAAGGTATATAAAACTGAGATCACCATACACTCAGGAGAGTGGAATTAACCTATTACAAGAAGCTGAAGAACTGTAACTGACACCCAAAACAATTTTGTGATAAGGCCTCTTCCCCAACCCCACTGTTGGAAAGATAAGAAGAAATGGTGAGATTTCATTTCAAAGATTGTAGTTCCCCTTATTTTCTTTAATATAAATAAACTATAGGTTATCTTTTTCTACACTGACTAATGAGATCTCAAAGAACCATATTTTAGATTCTATCTTCTTTATATTTCCAAATACACTGGCTTAAGAGAGCTTGAAAACAACAACTTGTCCCTTTCGGACCAATCTACTCAAAAAAGTAAGCACACTCTTCAAAGTGCCTTAAAGACGAGTACACCCTTGGAAGTGTGACAAATGTGCTAGGTACCAGAGAACTGACAATCATAAGTAAATGTAATAAGCAATCTTGGTAATTTTGCATTTTTCCTTGATAGATCTGCTGAACGTCTAATTTGTGGGAATGATTTTATTGTTTGTGTAGTATATATATTCAGCTGGGTCTCCATTTGAGTGGTAAACTGTTGGTTGTACATATTAACGTGGTTGTGTGTGAATTAATTGTTAGTTGGCTAACAATAAGCAATAATCCTGATTTGAGACACACTGTTCAAGTTAAAAGTTGACCTGAAAAGAACCCTGCATTAATCTAACAATCCCTTGACTCAATGAAAAGGGGGTTAGCCGACTGGATTTTATCAGAGCATGTCTCCACATACAACCTTGCAGTGGCACAGTTGTGCCAATGCAGCACATCTGATGAAGACACTGTGTAGTGATGGGAAAGAGCTTGCCCACTGACATCATCAAACCACCTCTGAGTGTCACAGTGCTGTCCACACTGGCACTTATGTTGGCATATCTTCAGTTATTCAGGGACCGGTTTATTCACAAAACCTGAGCAACGTGTTACATCAACATAACCTCTAGTGTACACATAGCCTTATATACTGGCAAACCTAGTTTGTTAGATTTCAAGTTTAAATCTAACTGGCACGCTGCCAAATTCACAAATTATCTCCATTTCATGCTTACAATAGTGGTCCCTAAAAGAGAAGCAGAAGTCTTTGAATGTGCTGCCCAACCATTCATTAAAAGTTGGTTCTCATTAAAACATTTATCTGCTGTCTGTCATCCAGCATCTGCTCAGCAGGAGCATTCCATACAAATCTGGAATCAGCTTTCATGTTAGCTTTCAGGCTCATCTGTGAACACAGGCACTAATATGGGCCAATCATATGGCAGACGTTAAAAAACAACTACATGCCAAAAGAAGGGAGGCAGGGGAGAGGAAGAAAAGCATTGCCTCCTGTTAGCACAACTAAAGAAATTTGTGCTTCAGGGAATGGGTGTGACAGAGAGCTAATACTGGAAAAGTTAGAAAGGGAGCTGGAAATGGAAGAGGTAAGAGTAGGAACACCATTTCCTAACTATGTTGTCTATCATGGAGTTTAATACTACTAGACTTTTGAAGGTCCAAGTACATTTTGAATTAAAACCCTACACATTGGTTTGCAAAGTTCTACACTAGCAATTTTCTCAAATTCTCCCCCAGTTGCATTTCCACCAATGTTAGTGCTACTCCAGTCAGAGCAAAGGCATTTAACACAATGTCATCTAAACCTGCCTAGGCCACTACACTTCCATGATGAGGTGCATGCTTTTGTAAAATGAACAGCATGTTCTTCCCATCTCATATGTCCTTCATACCAAAACAGGCATGCTACCCAACCACAGCCTCATAGCTCTTGCTCCTCCTATAACACTAGCAACCTGCAGAGGCAATTTGTGATGAACTATGTGGGGGGGGTCAACATGCCCCCTCAGCTTGGCTTGTACAACCGTGCATGCTCAGTAGCACTGACAAAGCCAGCAACCTTCATTTGGCCTCTTCTTCCGCCGCCTCCCTACCCCCGCCCCGCCATCAGAAGGCTTGAGTTATTTCTGCCCATATAATAATACCATTGTTACCACAAGACAGGGTGGGGAACTAAGGCCAGGGGCCAGGATGCAGCCCTGGTTTGCCTGGATCAGGCCCTCCGAGGCTTGGGGCTCCCCCCAGCATTGTGTTCTAGTCCACAAAAATCTACTAGCCTGGGCCCCCCTAGGTTCCTATGTATGAGGGAAATGTGGGGAATGTCTTTATCATTCCAGGGTCACATCAGTAAGGGGTTTTTTTTTGTTTGTTTGTTTGTTTTGTTGGGGTTTTTTCCTCTCACTTGTGTGAGGCCCTCAACTGATTTTTCTGTGGGTCAGTTGCCCCCAGCCCAAAAAAAGGTTCCCCACCCCTGCTACAGAAGGTATACAAATGTCCATTTGCCTGGCGGAAGGACTGATTAACCTAGTACTGAATATGAATGTTTTTCACTGTTACCACTATAAGCTAGTGCTGGAGCCAAATACATTACAGAAATGTACGACAGGATATTGCCAGGAATCATTTCTCCACTTTTTCCTGTCTCATAAAATGCTGCTGTTTTCTCTGCTGATGGATGTCCTCCGTTCTTGTTTGCCATTGATTCTAGAGTGTAGGAGAATAGTAAAACAGCCTTCTTTGCTGCATTTACATAACACAATGGCGTGTGTCTTAAATGGTAAATTAAGATTTCTGGGACATCCCCTACAGTTTGCCACATCATTTCAGAAACTTCTGCTCCAAACATCTCAATTGTTCACTGTCTTGCTTCTTTTTCTGAATTGCCTTTGTTGGCTTCTCCTCAGATGAAGACAATTTTACCATTAATCAGAAATAATGATCTGTTGAAATAAAATACCATCTAGCTAGTGGCTATATGGAAGAATTTCTCTTGTAAGTATGCCCTCAATCATTCCAAGGCAATCTGAAACAACTAACAGCATCTTAGGTTCGGTTGTAGCTTAACTTCAATCACAGTATCAAAGAATAATCACAGACCTACAATGCTGATTGGAAAACGCCAGAGAAGCAAAAAAATTCCTTGGGTAATTTAGGTTAACTACCAGAAAATAGACATCTGAATGTTTATTCTGACAACTAACCCTGTCCATTAGAGACAGCCGGGAGAAATGCAACAAACAACTTTTTTTTCCTGAGACAAGATTAGCACATTTCCAATTTGCACTTCAGGAGGTCAGCGCTGTTTGTCCTCTGGGGGTACTTAATGCTGCTGTTATTTCCTTTTTCTGTAAGGCTATGTCTACACAGCAACATTATTTCAAAATAACTAGCGATATTTTGAAATAACATAGTCCGCCTCTACACAGCCGGCAGTTATTTCGATATAATGTCGAAATACTGTCAAGCTGGAGGACTTCTTACATCAACTCCCCATTTTATGAGGAGTAAGGGAAGTCAGAGGAAGCATGCTCTATTTTGAAATAAGTGCTATGTAGACAGCACCAAAACTCGAAATAAGCGATTTCGAAATAAGCTACACAATTGAAGTAGCTCAATTTGCGTAGCTTATTTTGAGTTAAGCCCTGCTGTGTAGATGCACCCTAATTGTATTCTTTCAAAGTTTGTTAAGGATTACAGTACAGTTATATTAGGTTATTGACCGTTCTGTGTGTTTCATAATTGTATTTCTCTCTTATGCTTAAATTTAATTTGAATATGAGTTCTAAAATGCCTCACCTGTCCTGGCTGGAGTAATTATTGTTTTTATTACCATGTTGTGCTTTGTCATTTATTATTTAAAGTGGTATAATCAAATAATTGTATCTTTCTATAATGCAAATTTAGCATGTACTCATCTTAGCAGTGCCAGGTTAAACAAAAAATTAGCTGAACACATTACTTTGGACACCACTGATGAAGGCAGCTTATTTTCAAACTGTATTTTTAATTATACCTATAAAATAACTAAAAATAAAATAGATGTTCCAAACCTGATAAGAGTAATGATGGAGTCAAACGCTGGCAAGTCATGTACATGATTGTGACCAGTAAATATAAATGCCAAAATAATTTAAAAACTAAATTCCCGTTCTTAATAAAAGAGAACAAAATTGATTATGTTTGTTAAAATTAAGTAAATATGTTTTATGGAGTGAAAGACAATTGAGTAAAACAGAATAGATAATGGTAGTAACAAAGTGTTTCTTGTGTGTCTTTTAAGAGAAGGTAAGCAGATATTTTTCTCTCTCCTAAAATGTACACAGTATCAAACGTGTGTGTCTGATATCTTAACGGTCTTGACTCCTCAAGGCGTGGATTTGAGAATATTTTGCTGTATTATCTCTTAATCTAAATTTACATAAAAACTATGCCTTTGATTGATCTTTCTTTATGTAGAAATTAGGTACAGCTAATTTCCAAGTTACTATCTGCAAAAAGACTGGAGTTTTCAGGTGCCTCAGTAGCCTGTAGAATCACAGTTAAAGTTACCCTTCCCCCACAAAAAAAAAATCTGAAATGCAACTCTTGCTTTCACCCTACCCCCATTCACATTCCATATGTGTGGCTCCCTGCCACATGCCTGCTGCAGCAACACATGCTTCAACCCAGGCTGATGACACTTAGGCTTGCAAAATGGCTGAGGCTCAGTTGCTTCACAGATCCATCCCTCTTTCTGTCCTCTGCCTCCTCCAGCTGCTACTAAGAACACAGGAGAGAGAGGAGTGCAGGTAATGCCCCCTTCAGCACCTGTGCTCAGTTAACCATCTCTAGCCTGAGGCCCGCTCTCCAGACTAACTACAGTGTGAGTTGTATTATGGCTCTGGGTCCCCAAATAGCTTACTTTAGAATCGTAGAATCGTAGGGCTGGAAAAGCCCTCAGGAGGTCATCAAATCCAGCCCCCTGCCCAAAGCAGGACCAATCCCAACTAAATCAACCCAGCTAGGGCTTTGTCAAGCTGAGACTTAAAAACCTCTAGGGATGGAGATTCCACCATCTCCCTAGGTAACCCATTCCAGTACTTCACCACCCTCCTAGTGAAATAGTTTTTCCTTTGCCCTGTGCAGTGACTAATCTTATTTCATCTCTGATTTAAACTAGGTAGCTATTATTATTTATCCAATATTTTTATATAACTTTGTAATTATTAGTTTATTGGCTTAGATTTTTCTCCGATTGATTTTCAGAATAAATATGGGACCACTGACGTGTCATAGATAAAGTAAAAACAGAGTTGTCTGTATGTATTTTTATTTTCTTTTTGAGAACATATAAAAACACATTTAAGTGTATATTGTTAAAAAATAAATACGTATGAATGTCCGCAAGATGTATAGTGCCGTCCCCTCCCATTTTCTGCCTAGCCCTCCTTAGCCTCCCCTTTCCTTACTTGCACGGAGAATAGGCTGATGCCACCCCTGATACTTGCTTCTCTACTAGTCTCATCAATGTTAGTGGGATTTCTGAAAGAACAGAAAATTATTTAATGTAGAGATGGCAGAAGCAAACTTTAGACTTTAAACTGTTCATGGAAGGTACTTTACAACAGCTAACGCAGAGAGATCTAGATTAGGGATCTAGCTAGCTGCTTCCCACTCCCTCTCCCTCGCCTCTGCATCCGACGTAGCAAGGGGGGGAAGCAAGAGTCAGTGCTGAGGGAGCCATCTGCACGGGGAAGGGGAGCAGAGGAGGCAGAGGCGCAGCAGAGAAATGGTGCGAGCAGGGACTGGTGCGCCGGCTCCCAAGTGCTGTGTGTCTGCCTTTGAAATGTAGCAAAGGCAAAGGTGCAGTGGGGAACCTGGGGTGAGTGGGAACTAAAGCAGTCTTAGTACATTTAAAAAGGCAGAGGCGCAGCCAGGAAAGCCAATGCCCCACTCCTCCCTTATCGACTAATCGAAATTCCATCAACTACTCAATTAGCTGATTAATCAAAATTTAACATCCCTAGTCTGGATCCTGATTAGGTCCTCCGGCCTGCACTAGAATACAAACAAATTACTACTACTAATTCCTTTAGTATTCCAGTTTTAATTAGGCAAATCTTACTTCCTGTGTCCTAATTTCTCCAATTCTTTGGCCTATGATACCTTCTTCATATAAGTATTATACTTTCCACAAAGTAAAAATAGACTTGCCCACCTCTTGAGATTTCTACAAAATTTAGTCCACTATCTATCTATAAATAAAAATTTCCTCTGGGATGACAAAGTGAAGTCATCATGTCACAGCATCCACAGGCTGGGGCCGGGGGGGAGGGAGGTAAGGCATGGGCAGGTAAAGCCCCTAACCCTTCCACCCCAGGCCCCATCCCTGGAGCCAAGCACCACCCACTGCCAACCCAGTCCTCTACAACAGCCACGTGGAGAGCCATGCTAGGGCACTGCGGCCCAGCTTTCCCTGGCTGCACAGCCAGGCCTGGTGCACCCTCGCTTGCAGGGCAGGAGGGGTTAGGGTTAGACCGTGGCCCGGAGGAGAGTTGGGAGAGAGAAAGGACTTAGGCTGGGGTGGCCGGGGGCAGGGAGGGAGAAAAGACCTGAGCTGGTGCAGCTGGCGGCAGGAGGGTGGGGAGGAGGGACAAGGGGCCCAGGCTGGCATGGGGCAGGAGCAGGGAGGGAGAAGGAGCCTGGCCCTCCCCAGTGGTTGGGGAGGGGGGAGAGCAGGGGTTGCCTACCCCCCACGAGAGGAAGGTCTGAGAGCTTAGCGAACAGGGGGCACAGCCCCTAGTAAATCTTAATTTCCCTACTTTTGACCTTTCAGTGCAAGGACAGGGTCAATCCAAAACAAAACCACAATTCCATTCATATGTTGTTCCCTCTTCACACACACCACCCTTTTCCTAGCTCATCTGAAAGCTATTTATGGCAACTTATATAATAACTGGGGTGAAAATTAGAATTTAAAACCAGCAATTAGTTTATTGATGCTGAGAGGTCTTGTTAATCAAGCCTTACTACTTTTTGCAATCAAAAAGCAATATGTAGCTGGCTTCTCTAACAAAGCTATAGCCAATTAACCACCCTGTAATCACAGACTTGGTTTCCTAACACATGTCGACGCATTTCATTGATCAAATTTCACCTCCATCGCACCTTTAGAAAACTAGAAAGTTTTGTAGATCCCATTTTTTCCTTCACTTGATCAAAATATCTAAAAGCAAAAAATGCCAACTGCAGTTTTATTTTCCAAGATACCCACTGGAGTCACTTATAGCAAGGTGCGTCTCTGTGGCTTAATGAAAAAAAGCTCTTCTGAGGCTTATAGATTGTACATGAGTTTCTAACATAAAACATGTTAAATAAGTTCAAAGTTATTTTATTTTATTTTATTAGTATTTCCATGTTAATAGTCCTCTGGTAGTATGCTGTTAGGATTACAAGTTCCTTCTACACCAAACACAGCAGACAAGAACAAAAAATGTTAAAAAGGACAGGGAGAGTGATTTATAAGAGCAATATAAAACATAACCTTTTTGATGTAATATATTTGCACATCAAGTGAAATACAGCCTCTGAAAGTATGACCAAGATCTAGTAAATGACAGCAGAGCAAAATATTTGAGTCATTTTTGCTTTCTGGGCTCTTCTGAAAATAAGATGAAATGACATGGGAAAGTGAAAAGGGAGTAACTTTGATTTCAGAAAAAAAAAAGTGTTTAGTTTAGGAATAAATACTACCTAAGGGGCAAGCTATAGGTACAGTGAAGTTCAAACTAATTTGGAAAAATGGCTTTCTTCTCCACACACTTGCAACTGTATCAATTTGATTCAGGTTTTCAAATATTTACTTTTGTCCTATCAGTTAAGATGTGTGATAGGAAACAATGTGTTGTCAAATCACAAATTTAAAATTTGAAGCACATCCCACCTGTGGACAGAGCTTTGGAAAACATACAAAAGTGAATTGAGACTGGAAAAAAAATGGGGAAAAGGGAAGAATAAGTAAAGGGCCAACAGTGGTCATTTTGAACTCAAAGCTTTGAAGAATTAGGACATCTTACTACTTTTTCCATTGCTAAGATTCACCGTGTAGCACTGGGAAAGTCACTTCAGCATTGACGCGATTTTCCCTTGCCTAACATAGAGCTATTCAGAATGGCTTGTGATACCTGATTATATAACCAACTCTCATTTCAAACAATATAGATACACAATGATTGGCATGGCAAAAGGTCCTAACAGCATGCACATTAGGCAGGATGAAAATACCCATAGAAATAGATACGGTGTAATGAATAACTGTACTCGGAGCATTGTGTAGGCATTTGTTTGGAAGGTGAACTCGGAGGTTCCTTTTCGCGCAGTTGCTCTGCAACATAAGAAAAGTAGTTACCCAGAGCCACCTTTCCAGGCCATGTGACCTCATTCAGCAGCCTTGGAGTAGATACTAGAGGTTTCCCAGATGAAAAATGAATACTGAATATGTTCCATATCCTAGGACCCCAGCACAGCACAGGATGTGATGAAAGAATTCCTAATAGCTATTTGCTCAGGCACTACTTTCCTGTCACAAGATTTACGGGGAGGTCTTGAATGTAGGCCACAGCCTTTATTGGGCTGCTATAGTGAAAACAAAGAACAGGAGCATAAAAGTGGAAACTTATTTAAAGTAAGGAGATGTGTCCTGAACAAAGCTAAGAAAACAAACTAGGACAAATCATTGTACATTACTTCACCTACAGAAATATTTTTAAACAATCATTCACTTTAACACATCTGTATTATGATTTTAATCAATTTTCTCCACAGTGTAACATCTTTTTAATTAAAATGCAAGTGGACTACCATTTATTGTTACATAGTAATCATTCTGTCATTGGGGATGAGATGAACAAGATAAAGGATTCCTAATTCCAGAAAAAGAAAAAAACCTCCTATCTATCCATTTTCACTTCAAGTTTGCAAGGGGAGAAAAGGAAAATTAATTTATTTGCAACTACCAGTTATGAAATTCTAGTCAGAAACAAATCAAATGTTATCGAACGTCACATTTGGTTTAGTATTTTAAATAAGTAATGCATTTCATTATATGCATATTAGCAGCAACAGAAATCACTTGTACTACAACTCAGCTTCAAGGAAAAGCCAATCAAAATTCCAGTAATTCAATATTGAGGTGTCAGGGCTGCAGTGTTAAGAGAGATGGGATGGCTTTAAATTTGCACATTCTTACCATTTATTGCTGGTGCCTTTTTGAAGACTATGTATTTGATATATTACTGTTATTTCATAATATTTTTTTTTTAAGTTTCAGTGTTTGAGAGACACTGAAATGTTGAGGCTCCACATAATGCTACCTCTTGTATCACTGAAATTTGGGGTTTGACTATGGACTCCTCAGGCACGTGAACAGGATTTGTCCCTACACAGGCTATAGCCATAGGAAACCAAAGTCCAGGAAACAGGAGCACAATGGAATGCGGTATCCTTGACACAGCCTCAAAACAGCTAGTGAGGACAGGCTGGGCCCAGAGCCCTGGACAGAAGACAATGTACCAAGCAGCTCACAAGAACATCAGTGTAACAACAATGCAGAAAATTCAGAGGTAGGACAAGGCTGGCTCTGCCAATAAAAGCAGGGATGTATGTGACAACCAGCTTTGCAGGCCTATGTGTAATAGGGATGTAAGTTGACTATCCTATAAGCATAAGGCAGTAGTTGGAAGGGGAACAAAAAGTGAAACACAGACCCTCTCTGCCAATAACAGCCACGTGGTGAAGCTACCAGCCAGCCTGGCAGACCTACAGGCTTCGGTGAAGAATTAAATACAGGGGTTTGAGGACACATTATTCTCATGAGAAAGGATTGTGACACATACTGTGGAGAAAGGCCATGATGACAAGATCTGAGAATGTTACCCAGAAAGTAGTAAGTGGAAAAAGCAAAAATAATTATTTGTATTTGATTTGATATATGCCACTTTTGATGTTTGTGAGGACTGAAAAGGGAAGCAATTTAAAGACTCTCTGGTGAAAGATGTGCTAACTACGGTTGTGTCTGAAAGCAAGCCATACAGCAGTTCTTCCTTCATAAAACCCCAGTTTTGGCTACCAAAACAGTTACAGTAAGACAATTGCTGTGCATGTTTTACATTGAGAAATGTGCATGTTGGCAGATAGAAGAAAGGAATAGTACGGCCTATCAGAATCCTACCGCCACTGATATATTTGCTAGATTTCCTTGTTGAAGCCAAACAGGAAGCATCGTTTTGGCTGGGAGATGTAGCTTAAGACAGTATCTACAAACTTGTCATGGAAAGCAATTCTTGGAAAAGAAAGAAGGGCGGAAAAGCCTGGCAAAGGCCAGAGAAGAGTCACAGTCAAGCTGAAATGTAATGCAGCTTCCTCATCCCTAAACCTCAAAGTGTTTTAAAACTTTAAAATGCTTGTATGAACTAAAAAAATGTAGATTTTTTTTTAAACACATTTTAGGATACTGCTGTACTAAATGTACTAAGAGAGCAGTAAGGGCATTCCTTCATGCCCTACCATCCCCTTCGATTCTGTATGTCACTGGAAGGAGAGCAAACCATGCAAGGTGGTTTTGACAGGATAAATTTATAATGCCTTCTGCATGGCTGGAAGTTGACAGTTTACACAGCCAGGATCCATTTGTCCTTTTCACTATGCATTTCAGTAAGCACAATATTTAGCTATAGAATGTACACAATTTAAACAGTTGCCTTAAAATGGCATGAGGTAGATACATTAGAAATATAATCATTTTCTAGGAGTACCATTATTAACAACATGAAATATAGTGATGGAATTTAGATCTGTGATTCAAAACATAGGAGATGTCATGTCAGTTTTTATAGCATTGTACTTACTCTTTTTCCATAATACTTCTTCAGTAACATTGTTGCCGATCTAATAGGCCTTGATCCAATGGATTTCTAATACCACTCCTTATTTATACTACACATTCTACAGTCTGTACCTAAGTATCAAGTCTTAGGCCTAGTCAGCAATACCAAATCAATACACAAAAATGAGGACCAGTTGAGAATGTTGCCTTCTTCTTACCTTGTAACAGAGAAGTAAATTTCAATAGTATTCCAAAAAATATTCAGAAACTGCCCCTTGCCTTTGGAAGGAAAGAGTAAGAGGCAAAATATAGTGCACATGTCTGTGTTTCTGAGCATGTCTAGCAGAATTCATTCTACTCCATATTCTCCAAGCAGGGTATTATCTTGCTGATGTTTGAATCTGTACATCAAAGTTCTTGTTTCTCAATATTAATTTCTCCCCACTGTATTTTCACCAATATCCTTGATAGAGTTACTATATCTATATTCCTCCAAGTAAAAAAAAAAAAATCATACTTCTATGTAGCAACATTCCTACTGGTATCTTTTCTAGGAGTGTTTTCATCACTTGCTTTTTTGGTATTTTGTCACTAACTGATCTCTAAGTGGTTTGAAGTGCTCTATGTTATAGCTCAGTCATGGGGAACTTCCAGCCCCTGGCTTACCTGGATCCAGCCCCCAAGGCTCTGGGCTCCCCGCCCCAGCATTGGGGAGCCTCTGCTGGCACTTCAGCCCCCCCCTGCTATCCGACCATGGGGAGGGAGCACACAAAATCTGCTAGCTTGAGGGTCAGCGGCCCCCGACCCAAAAAAGGTTCCCCAACCCTGTTATAGCTTGAGCTGAACAGCTTCTCAATAATGGTTTTCTATTGGAAGTTTTGCTCCTTAGAACTGGTACTTTATATAGTCCTTTTGAGCTTCTTCAACTGGCCACACTTGGAGTTTGTAGGAGGAGAGGTATCCGGCATTCAGCAATACTCTTTGCATTTTTAAGATCTCCTAGTCAGAGTCTTGTTTTTGGCCTTCAAGAGATGAAGTGATTTTCCAAAGGTTTCTTAGAATCAGCTGCTCGTTGAAGTTCAGTAATGGTGGGAGACACAGAGAACATTTTGATTTCTAAGTGCTGTGTTTTGCTCTATAGCTATTTCAAAAAGAAAATGATTCCCCCCCTGTGACGGGCCGGAGGCGGCCTGCACGGAGGAGCCCGCAGGGGGGCTGGGGGAGGCAGCACCCCCGGCCGCGGCGCCCGGCTATGGGAAGCCGGCGCGCGGCGGATACCGGCCGCGGGAACTTCCCCCGCGGCTGAGAAGCTAAGCCGCGGTCCGCCTGGCTCGCGCGCGCCCGCCAAGGGCAGGCGCGGGGGTTGACAAGCCGGGCGGGACAGAAGCGCGCGCTGGCGCCAGGGAGGAGGCGCGCCCGCAGGGCGTCATCTCCGGCGGGCCATTTAAAAAGGGCCCGCCGGCAGCGTGGAGGGGGCGCGACCTTGGAGGCCGGCTCCCGCAGGGTGTGGGGCCGGGCACGGGGAGACGCCCCACCAGGGAGCCCGGATTCCCGACGGGAACCCCCGGAAGCAGGGGATCGAAGACGCCCGCGGCGACGGGTCACTGACAGGACCGGACCCTGCAGCGGAGGACGGACTGCTCCGGCGCCGAGCGACCGAGCCACGGTAGGCGGCGGGGACCCCACGGAGAGGGCGACGGGGTTCGCAGCGGGGAGGAAGCAGCCCGGGGGCGGGGCCCTTTTGGTGACCGTGGGTGGACGTGTTTCGGGAAGGAATCCCACGTTCGCCGCACAGGGAGCTAGCAGACCCCTGTGCTTAGGGCCCCGGGCTGGGACCCGGTGGAGAGGGTGGGCCCGGGTCCCCCTCCCCTCCCGCCGTCGTCGGGAGTTGCGGGTCGCTCCTGCGCCGACGAGCCGGAGCCCCCCCGCCCCAGTGGAGACCGCGGGAAAAGTCCCGCTTGAAGGGGTAGGCGACCCCCGGGCTCGCGGATCCCCCAGACTGAGCCGAGAGGGGTGATCGCGCCCAAAGGCGCAAAACCTGACTAGACTCCGGGACCAACAGGCCGGAGGCCGGCGACGGGGTCCGCTGAACCCCGCTCCCGGGCCGGGAGAGGGTGATCACACCCCGCAGCGGTCACACCCCCATACAAACTGACTCCCTGCAGGGGAGGTATCTTAAAAGATTAACAACATTTAATTTCACGTTTTTAAATGTTATTTATTTACCATCTCTGCAGGGATTCAGTCTGCCTTGCAGAACTGGGCAAGAGCAGTATCCCAAACAATTGACACTGGGTGCATACACCCAGCCTTCTACTACAAACGGCATACACTGTATGTACTATATAACAATAATTGTACTAAATTATTACACCCAATAAGTTCCTGAAAGCAAAGCAGAGGCCTTATTTTTGTCCTTATCAAACATACCTTCACCTACAAGTTACAATTATGCATATGTTTAAAATTATTTACGACATAAATCAGCTTTTATTTCCCCTGTAAGTACTATTACTTAAATCAGGGATGGGGAACCTTTCTTTGGTTTGGGGCTGCTGACCCACAGGAAAAAAAAAAATCATTCCGGGGCTGCACAAAAGTGAGAAGCAAAAAAAATAAATAAATAAAAATGAAACACACCATCTATAGGAGGACCAGCTTGGGGTCTGCTCTATTTACCCGTTTTATTGTGGTCCACCCGCCACCACTATCACCCTTTTACACACCCGGCACCATCTGCACCGTAAAAGTCAATTGCACTTGCGTTGTAGATTTCCCGCAACCAACACTCGGCCGCGGATTGCGGGGTAGGAGGACCCGGGCCCACCCACTCTCCCGGATCCCAGCCCAGGGCTCTAGGACAGAGATGGCTCCTCCCTGGCCTGACTAACGGAGGAGTCACCTCTAAACGCATCAGCTCGCGGACTCCACGACCCCTTCCTACCTCCGCGCCCGGGCTCTCTCCTCTTTCCCTCCTAGGGCAAAGGACGACCTTTTAAACAAAAAGGAAAAAGCCGCACTCCTCCCGGCGCATCCCAGCCCGTCCGCCTCGCAGGTGCATCCCTGACCTCTCCTCCTCTTGCACCAACGGGTGACGTCTTTTATCCCCCGCCTGCCGTGCCCGCGCGCTCATGACGTCCCCGCCAAGCTGGCGGGTGACATCACTACCCGGTGCTTGCCTCGTCGGCGCATCTTGCGCTTATGACATCCCCGCCAAGCCGGCGCGTGATGTCACTACCTGGCGCCTGCCTCGTTGGCGCAACCTACGCTTTCCGCGCCTACACCGGCACTCCGCTTGGCCCCGGCCGGTCTCCCGACTGGGGTCTGAGTGACCTCCTTAGCTGCCTACCTGGGGCGGTCTCCGCTGGTCTGCCCCCCTTCCCTGGAGTCTCAGCGCCCCCGGCTAGTGCGGGGTTGCTTCACCCTGTCACACCCTCACTGACATGGCCTTTGACTGAGATGGAGAGACACTCCTCACATTCCCAATGCACACCAGAGCCTAGGGGGCCCAGGCTAGTAGATTGTGTGTGCTCCAGCCCTGTAGGGAGGCAGGGGGCTGGAGTGACAGCCCAGGCTTCCCAATGCTGGGGGGAGCCCTGAGCCTCCGGGGCTGGATCCAAGCAAGCTGGGGGCCAGATGCAGCCCCCAGTCTGAGGTTCCCCCACCCCGACTTAAATATTTCAAAACACAGAAAGCTTAATATATTACATCATTATTTCATATATAACTTCTTGTAACCTGTCAAATGAATGTAATTTTTACCACCACACTAAATTAAATACATGCTATTTCCCTTCTCTTTAAAGGATTTACTCTAAAGCCCCACTTCAACTAGCAATATAGTTTTTGAAAGAAACACTGTTCAAGTTTTCCCTGAGAGAAATAGAGAACAAGGAGCCCCTTATTACAAATTGTAAACATTTAACAACTTATCTTTTACCATAAGGGCATAAGAATATTTTCAAAACACTTTACTTATCAAATAAAAAAGCTACTGCTAATTACCAGAAACTTCTACAGCATTGCCAACTTGCTTTGGAGAGCAGTCTTCGCATGACTGATTCCACTCACCCACAAACTGATAACACCTGCTCTTTTTTGTTGCAGAATGACTGACACCTTTGCAGTGCTTGAAAGGGCCATCTGAAAGTTATATATTACAAATGAATACATTATTTTTATGAGGGGAAAGTCATTTGGATCAGTCCTATACAGTGTCATAGAGTATAAGTGATTAGGAGATGATAAATTACTTTAAAAGACTATATCATTTAATAGAGAGAGGTATAAGCTTTCTGCAGAATGAATAAATTATTCTACAGAATTTAAAGGAGCACAAAGTCATATTTCTGTCTGGATTTTGTTTTAATCTAAGATTTCTATTTTTCAATTTGTTTACTTTCATATTTACAGCAATTTGTGTATTAGCCCGATCTCACAAACAGTTATACAGGTGCAGACTCCTGAACACAGAGTACCACTGGCTTCAGACTGCCTTTTTAATCAGTTTCCCCTTTTGCTTGGTTTGGTGGGGTGGGGGTGGGGGCTTCAAAATTGAAACAATTAGCAGGGATATGTCAGGCAATATCTGAAACTAGTCAATGATTTAATATATCAGTGTCCTTCTTAATAAAAAAGTGTAGCCTTGCTATAAGTTTCTATAAGTGGTTTAAAAATTCTATCATCCTCTATTAAATTCTATAGGGTCCATCTGGCCCTCACTCGGATTTCTTTGCACTAGTCTTAAGGAGGAAGGGAAATGTAAACTTGTTGAACCCCCACAGTTTGTGGTCTCCCAAACAAAAATCTAGAGCGGGGACAGCCTCCCCGAGCATAGAAGCACATCAAGAAGGAAAAAGGGGCTGTGGCTAGAGTACAAGTATAGCTTTGGCTATACCCAGCTCACTCTTGCCCAGCTAAGCAAAATTTAGAACTGCCTCGAACTTGCTTTATAACCTCTTCCCATGCAACCACTGCTCCCCACTGAATAAATCTTGGCTCCTCTTGTGAGGAGGCCTTGGCCGTTTCTTTTTTACTCGTTAAATAATACAAACATCAATATAATAAGGTCACTTGCATCTCCATGTCTCAGGGGTACAATGGCAGGTATGCTCTCTTCCTGTACCATCCTTCTTCCCCCACCTACATCAGCTGATGGCTTCTCCTTTCCACCTGCAGCATCCTCATCTTCTACACTGTTCTTCTCAGTAAGGCTAGGAGAGCTTATATTTAGCAACTTAATTTGCATTTAACATCACAGTGCCTGCTGTCTGTCATCACAGAGCCCCACCATACAAGTTAGAGGATGACCTTAGGCTGACATGTAGCCATCGTTACACAACAGTTACAGGCAGTGTTCCTTCTAAGATTTTCCATCCGTGAGCGGAGTGAGTTTTGTCTAGTGCACCAATGACGTCACGTGTGCTTGTTCAGATGTGTGCCACTATGCCACTTAGCAGTTACTAACAAAATTGTGTGTGTGTGTGTTAGGTAAGAAAAAATACTAACACAAGGGATAATTAACAAGGTGAATGACCCTGCACCCACCCACCCTGAAAACCACCCAGCTTGGTGGTATTCTGCTATTAGGCATCTCTGTTTACTGTGTAGAGTTCCGGGCAGAGTGTATGCTCCAGCAAACAAAGGTGACAGAGTTGAATCTCAAGCTGTGTACAAGCTGTTTTGTGTCTATAAGGGTAGCCTACACTGCATGCTTATTTCAGAATAAGCTATTTCGGAACAAATACTCCAAAATAGCTTATTTTGAAATAGCGCGTCTACACAGCAAGTGCCCATAGAAATAGCGCTGAGCTATTTCAAAATAAGAGTGTTCACACTCATTGGACACTGAATCACACTTAAGGCACCCGGAACCACTTCAGTCAGGGCATCAGAACAGCACTCACTTCCTGGAGCTGCTGCCTGAGGCTTGTACTTAAAGGGACCCTCTGTATAGCCGTGTCTCAGGCTCCTCTCTTTTGCCTACTGCATTGAGGGAAAGTAAACCCATTCCTTTGCCTGCTGCGGGTGCCCCTATGGACACTTCAGCTGTCTAGCCATGGAGCAGGAGCTGCCTCAGAGAACTTAACGCCTCTTATCTGTGGTGCTACAGCTCCTGCAACAGTTTCTGCAGGCTGCCTTCTGGCCCTACAGCAACGCAACCCCCAGCTCATCGCGGAGAACCTCATCATCTCTCTGCGTGAGCAGCTCATGCAGCTGGACCCCACTGTGCACTGACCCTTCTGGTGTCTGGACAGGGGGACTGGCTTGTTATGGAGCAGTGGGACAACCAGCGGTGGCTCCAGAATTTCCATATGCGGAAGAACACCTTTCTGGAGCTGTGTGAATGGCTTGCCCCTGCCCTCAGGTGACAGAACACGCACGTGCAACCTGCCATCGCCCTTGAGAAGCGGGTCGTCATAACCCTCTGGAAGCTTGCCACACTGGACAGCTACCAAGCAATTGGGAACCAGTTCAGCATGAGAACATTGACCCTCGGGGGCCCTGGTCATGCAAGTATGGCGCTCTCAGACTACTGTCCCAGGAAGGTGGTAAAGTGCTGGAAAGGGGTACCCTAGGGAAAGGGAGGGGGTGGTGGTGGTGGTGGTGGAAGCCCCCTCCCTGGGAGGTTTTTCAGTCTCACCCTCACAAAGCCTTGCCAGGGGAGGTGGTAAGTAGGGGGCTGCTCCTGGTGTGTGAGGAGGAGGGGGATGAGTGGGCTGGGGGAACCTCCCAAGGGCTCTGACAACCCTATGATTCTCTGTCTCCTCCTACAGGTGGTGAGGGTCATCAATACTGTTCTGCCGCACAGTATCATCAAGCTTGGAGATGGGGACCCCATCATCACTGGCTTTGCCAACACGGCCTTCCCAACTACAGCGAGGCTACTGACAGCACCCATATCCCCATCTGGACCCCCAACCATCGGCCATCGTTCTACATCAAGCGAAAGGGGTACTTTTTTATGGTCTTGCCGGCCCTTACGGACCACCATGGCCAGTTCACAGGCATATGTCGGGTGGTCGGGGAAGGCGTATGACACCCATGTCTTCCGAAACTCCAGCATCTTCCAGAAGCTGCACACCAACACTTTTCCCCCCGAACACCACCATCAGGGTTGGGGACATGGACATGCCAATGTGCATTGTAAGGGATGCAGCCTACCCGCTGTTGCTCTGGCTAATGAAGCCCTACACCAAACACCCTTGATCACACCAAGAAACACTTCAAGACCAAGCTCAACAAGGCCCGCAAGGTGGTGGAGGCCGCCTTCGGGAGTCTGAAGGCAAGGTTCCAGTGTCTCTCATGTGGCTAGACGTCAGGGAGCAGAACATCCCTCAAGTAGTGGCCACATGCTGTATCCTTCACAATACATGTGAATGGAAGGGGGAGACATTCTTGCCATGGTGGGGGGCAGAGCAGGGGCTCAGCAGGGCTGTGGGCATCCGGAAGGCCCTGAGGGAGAGTTTCTCACAAAGACCCCAGTGACACTCTCCCCTGGGCCTCCCCACTAGGAAGGGACTGGGGCAGGAACCTGGGAGAGGGGAGGAGAGAGGAGGAAGCGGGGGAAGGAGAGGCTCAGGGCTGAGGCTGGGAGTGGCACCAGGCTCTTGTGGTCCCACCACCTCGGGTGCAGGGAGCTCAGTGGCCACAGGGGGGCAGGGGGCTAGGTGATGAGGCACCAGGGGCAGGAGCAGGCACCATGCCGCTGATGAGTGCTTGTACAACCACGCAGATGATGTCGCCCTCTCCAGCATCTTTCTTCAGGTCTCTCACCATAGGTGGATGTCCTCCTCCAGTTTCTGGTCCAGAGTGTGCTGCTGGGCTCACAGTGCAGAGATGTGTTCCACTGGAATTACTCCTGGGAGTTCCTGTGCCGGTGGGTCACTTGAGGTCAAGAGGCTGCCATAGGTGATGTCCACCCCCACCCCCCCCCGGCAACTGGTCTAGGTGTGCAGAACAGAGAGAAGGTCTATCAGCCCTGGAAACACTGTGTCTGACATCTTGCCCTCATCTGTGAGCCGAGACCAAAAGGTCTCGGGTCAGACAAAGGCAACATGCTTGGAGCAAGGCCCTCTGTGGCCTAGACAGTGGGCCCTTTCCTACAGGGGCCCAGATGTCCAAAGGGGAGCCTTACTACCCCCACATCCGAGGGACAATCAAGCATAGGAAGGTGCCAGCAAGACCGGGATCCTGTGGGCAGGAGGGGGGGCCATGAGATGGCTGGGCGGAATTCCCTCTGTACCTCGCACATGTTGGATCCAGCAGTGGCGGTCCCCCACGGGGAGAGAACTTGTATCCCTGCCTGCTGGAGGAAAGGAGGGCAAGGTGCTAGGGGGAGGAGTGTGTGATGCTCCTGCGCCTCGCTGTGCTGTCCCCGGAAGCAGGTGCTGCCCCGAGCATGCAGGCCCACCTGTGTGCGGCACTCCTAAGTGTCTGTGTCTCTCTCTGCATCCCCAGCCTCCTTCTAGTGGTGGGAGGGTGTCCCACGCCAGTGTCAGGAGCATGGCAGGCCTCCCCAGACCCTGTGAGCAATAGCACAAGGGTCCTCCAGTGCAACCTCCTGGGCCTGTGCTCATGTGCACAGGCCCCTGCACAATCCATAGGCCAAGAAGGCCAAGCGAGGCGCATGCACAGCCCCCCACTGCCCACCACCTCTACCCTGTGCGTGCAGGAAAAGTATTGGCGCTCACCTAATGGGTCTTCCCCGGCCTTGGACAATGCCTGGGATACATCCAGGGCATGGGGTACCGGCTCCAGGGTGAGCATAGTGATGGTGCTGGCCTCATTCGGCTCCTCCTCTGCGTCTCTGTCCCCCAGGAGGGCGATGATGGGTGTCTCCAGCCCTGAGTCCACTACCAAGGGAGGGGAGGGACTGACCCACGCCCTAGGATGCAGTGCTGGTCTGTATAGTAGGGGCAGGTGTGGGGTTCAGCCCTGGAGCAGGGGCTGTGCTCCCTGGCCTTGGCATAGGCCTGGCAGAGCTCCCTGACCTTCATCCACACCTGCTCCTCGGTGCAGATGTGGCCCTTGATGCCCAGGCTCTCGGCCATGCAGCCACAGACGTTGGCATTCCAGCATCTGGTGTAGAGATCCTGGATGTTTACCTCCTCTCCTCAGACCTCAATGAGGCCCAGGATCTCTGCACTAGATCAGGAAGGTGTGCACCTCTTTTGGCCCCTGGCAGGGTCCTGGGAGCCTGCTACCTGCTCAGCTGGAGCCATGGAGGACTCGGATGGAGCACAGGGGTGGTTCAGGGTAGCCATTACAGCCATGCAGGCTGATGTAGTGTGGAAGAGGAATAGCAGGGCCTGCTATCTGCCATAAGCCCTTTCCCCTGCGGCTGTAGCTTTAAGGGCTGCAGGGGAAGGGAGACTACAGAGTTCTGATGAGCGTGGACAGAGCAGCCAGCAGGGCACCTATGGGAAGGGCTGGAGGCCCCTTATTTCTAAATAACTCCAGCTGCCCTATCTACACACGCACTATTGCTATTTCAGAAGAGGTATTATTCCTCATAGAATGAGGTTTACAGAATCCCGACATAAGCCACCCATTATTTCGAAATTATTTCAAAATAAAGGGCTTGCTGTGTAGAGCTCGCAAAGTTATTTCAGAATAACATCCGTTATTCTGAAATAATACTGCTATCTAAATGTACCCTAACTGTGGCTATTTTCTTTAGTCAATGGCTCCTGCTTAAGTAGGATAGACATGAAACTATCTAAACCCACTATTTTAGTATCCAAACCAAGTTGGAATTAGAACTATGTTATTGCAGGATTACTCACTGCACTGTTAAATCCATTCATTCAAAGTTAATTTAAATGAACTTGCAGCTCATCTGATTTTCTTTTTTCATAAAATCAAATTTTAATTATTTTAGTAACAATAAAATATCAGGAATAACATTCTCATGGTAATATCTATTAGACTAGAATGTCTCACACACACAGTCTGCAGGCCAAATCTGGCCCATTTGATACATCTATTCAGCCTCCATGGTATACCCAGATTTTGCAGAATCTAAGCTTGCCTTAAAAATACATTTATCACTTGTGTTTTGCAAATAAAATTGTCCAAATGTGAGCCAACTGCAAACTGATGAAATGGTTTCTTTCTGAGCCTGCAGGGAACCCTGTAACAAAGACCCTGAGAGGTATGAATTCCCCTTTAATGGCATTAGGATGCCTATCTCCTAGAACTGGGATCTTAACTTCAAAGACTAATGAGACTTTAAATGTTGTAATTAACCCTTTGCAGTATTGTGGTGGCCATGTTGGTCCCAGGACATTAGAGACACAAAGCATGTGAGATAATATCTTTTAGGCTTCGTCTACACTGCCTGTTTTGCCAGCAGTGAGTATGCAAATAAGGTGTGTATTAGCATATCGCGGTGACTCATTTGCATAATTTATGCAAGCCGTTTTTGCAGAAAAAAAAAGTAGCATGGACCTTTTTTTTGCGCAAAAACCTCGTTTTCCGCAAGATCCTTATGTGGAAAATGGGGTTTTTGCACCAAAAAAAAGGTCCACACTACTTTTTTTCCGCAAAAACCCTTGGTGCAAAAATGGCTTGTATAAATTATGCAAAAGGGTTTTTGCGGGGAAAAAAAAGTAGCGTGGATCTTTTTTTTTTTTTTTTGGGCGCAAAACCCCCATTTTCCACATAAGGATCTTGCGGAAAACGAGGTTTTTGCGCAAAAAAAAAAGGTCCACGCTACTTATTTTTCCGCAAAAACCCTTTGTGCAAAAACGGCTTGCATAAATTATGCAAATGAGGTTCGGGTGATATGCTAACCCACACCTTATTTGCATACTCACTGCCAGCAAAACTAGCAGTGTAGACATAGCCTTATTAAACCAACTTCTGTTGGTGAAAGGGACAAGCTTTCGAGTCTTACAGTCTGTAACCCACTAACCCTTCTATGGCCTATGATTGCAGAATCTAGAATAGTCCCTTGCAACATGTGTAAACTCCTTATGCTAAACCGTCAGCTCCATCTTGTATTTAGTGGTGACACCCTGAGTACCTTTCCCAAACCTAAAGAAGAATTCTCTGTAAGTTTAAAACTTTCTCTCTTCCACCAGGCTGAGTGAAACCTGAAGCATGGAGTTCCATCCCTGACCATCTTAGCTAACAGCCATTGATGGCTCTATCTCCATGAATTTATCTAGTCCTTGGAACCCATTTATGCTTTTGGCCTTGCAACATCCCTTAAAGAGTTCCACAAGGTGACTGCACTGAGTGAAGAACCACTTCCTTCACAGAGCGTTACATTTGCTCCCCATTAAGTGAAGCGACAGTTATTTTCTTGGTGAGAGTTGTATAGCAGGGTTATGTGGACAAAGAAAAACCTACTCAGCTGTCCAAGAGCAGTGGTGAAGGGCCTTGTGTTTTTAACATGAGAGTCCCAATTTTAAAGGTCGTGCCCCAAGAGATGGACAGCCCTAGAGAAACACAGCTTTGCCAGAGCCTATCCTATTCCCGCCAGGCTGCCCACCCAGCTGCTGCACTCTCCCAGGCAGCCTCCAACCTGGGAGAAGACTCTGCCTGACATGGTGCAGCGCAAAGGGACAGAGCCCCCACTCTCTCTGCCAGGTAATGTACTGGGATGGGGAGGAAAGGGATGGGGCACCAGCATGCTCCTGAGTCCCAGGCAGCCTCCAGCCACGCTGCCTGGGAAGCATGTTGCTTGCTACAGACACCCCCCCCTCCTTCTGGGCAGCTATTATGTACACCGCAAGCCTCCTGCTGGAGTGAAATGCAAACACAACCAGCTTCCTTCCTCCTTGCCTTTTACTATGAAGGTTGCCAGTCATGATTCCATGACTGAGGTTCAGTTCCGTTTTGCACTTCCAACAGAGATTCAACCTCTGAGTTGTGTGTGAAAAACCGTCTATCCTCCCCAAATTCACGTACTTACTTAGTGCAGAATGAATTTTCTAAGTATTTGCAAATAAATCCATCATTGAAACCTGCTCCACTGTTCAGTTCTGAAAGAGAGACCGACAGAGGATGGAAAAGCAGGGAGGAAGGTGAAAACAAACCAATAAACAAATCCCTAACCTCATGGCCAACACACACACACAGTCTAGAACCCTTTTTCCACTTCTCCTCCGAAATGAGTATCCTAATTCTTCAGTTTGGAGTTTCCTTACTCAGGTCTGACTAGTGCTCAGTAGTAGAAAAAGTAGCATTTCTTTTCTGTAAAAGAAAAATGTGTGTAGTTTTTCTTTTTTCCTTTACTTATATACAGTGGAAGCACTTTACAAGTTTCTTCACAATGACATTTTATTTTTGCTGCTAGAACTGGTCAGAAAATAGCATAATATCTTTTTGACATGCAAACAGACTTATCTGTTAAGTGTATAAACACAAAGTGCTTTTCCAAGCTAGCCACAATGCGCCAAATTGAACCTGGTACACCAACTGAATTCAATACAGTTTCCACAGAGGTCAATGTGGACCAGCGTCTTAAAAGTATTCATTAAAAATGTAAGAGCAGTTTATTACTCTGACTTCCTGTTATTTTAAAGCCAACATAATAGCAAAGACACACATGCAACAGAAAATAAAATGCTTTCAGTTACTCAGCCAATAGAAAAACAATGTATATTGCTGTTTTTTCTATTTGGAAAAATTATTATTTCATTTTAAGCAATACTGCACTTGGACATAAAACCAGCTCAGGTATGAACAGAACATTATAGTTATATAAGAAATAACAGAAGGTAGAGATGTTATTTGTTAAGAGATTACAATTACATTTCTCATATATATATATATATATATATAATTAGGTGATACATTATATATACACTTACATATATCACACAGTGACACAACATTCAAAAATGTATGCCAGTATGCAGGATGCCCTTATACCTCATCATCACTTTAAATTCCATAAAGAGCTTCCAGATTGCATCATATCAGGATGAAATTGTATTGCAGCTTATATTAGCTTTTTTAAAATCATCTTGACATTTCCCAGCTAGCAATCACTGGCACAGCTTTTTACTATTTCCCAGGATGTTGGAAGTAGGGTTACTGTTTGAAGTACACTATCTGCCTAGAAAAGAAAATTACCTTCTAACCTAACTATTGTATATCTACTGAGTACTACAAAGGAAATTTCTACAAACATGGAGCATTATAACACCCAGAAACAACATGTGACTTCACAAGAGGATAAAACCAACATCCTACTTCTCCTCCAAATCTTGAGTTTTCTTTTACAGCAGGGAAGGTGGACAAAGTGGCATAAGTAAAACAAGAACTGGAATAAGAACCCCAAATAAATTGAAAATTTTCTGATATTTAAAAAAGGCTTTGCTCATTTTTTGTGCTTTTATTTTAATTTTTGTACTACTCTTCCAGAAATGGAAGTGAAAGTATAAAATAAAGAAAAACGTCACTGCTTCCTGGGTTATGCCTTTTTTCATACTACCTGCTATGCACGGAACCATCCCTGAGACTCAAGAGCACCAATCTACCTGTTCCTCAGCCACACCACTCAAATTCTCATTTCTTGCTGAGTGAAAATATTTAAAAAATTGCAAAATGGTATATTGGCATGAGGGGAGATGGAGAATAAAAGCTCCCTCTGCAGGTCTCTATGCATCTTCTCTTTGTCTGTTTTCTTCACCATAACATGAGGAGTGTCTTAGTATTTTTGTTTTGCACAGTGCCAAGCACATTACTAGTCTGTAATAAATAACTCATAATAAAAGAGGTTGTGATGGGTTTTTTTTTTGACTCAGCTCCCCCCAAGAATTACTGGAAATCTCACATGAAAAAGATTTGTTATCACAATACTTCCAATCCTCTACTGGAACAAAGAAAAGTTGCTTTGTCATTTCTTCTGAGGTTATGTCATGGTAGGGGGACACTGACACCAGCTCTGGAACCAGAATAGTAGACCCCACTCTTTGCAGGGCCCCACTGTTGCTTAGTAACTTGCAAATAATAAGACTGATCCATTTCTACCTATATCTGGTGCTCATCCCTTTAAATTAAACAGTAACAGGAAACAAAAATAACTGGGAAACTCAACTGAAAAGTCCAATTACCAAATGAATTTGTCTTGCTAAAAGAAAAATTTGTACCAGAAATCTGAAAAGGAATTTCTGTTGGACCCTTCTTCTAAACTAATCAGAAAATAAAAATGATTGAGAACACAGAAAGAACTGCAGGATCATCCAAACTTGTTTTTTCAGAGCAGGTTTGCTTCTCTAAATCAGGATTAAGGATGCCATTGAGTAGTGTTCTGTCTTAGGGAACTAATTTATGTCTTTATAAATGTCTGCCTAGTTTGAAGTGAATGCTTGGTGGGGGGGGGGGGGTTAATTAAGAGTAAAATAGATGCAATTGATCTTTTTGAAAATAAAAACTTTCAGAGATGATGAAAATCAATTGAAATAATGTTAACTTGAAAATGGCTTTCAAAAACAGTTTTGAGTGGTCTTTCATAAGATTAGTCACAGACCCCAAAAGACATTAAGAATACATTACATACATATTATGCACAAGGAGCCTTTCCTTCTATTATTTAACTTTAGACAAAGATGACCTGTCATTTCAATTAAATGTATCCATCAGTATTCCACTTTATATAATATTTTAAGTCCTTTGA
Organism: Rafetus swinhoei; assembly: GCA_019425775.1. Classification (NCBI taxonomy): domain Eukaryota; kingdom Metazoa; phylum Chordata; order Testudines; family Trionychidae; genus Rafetus; species Rafetus swinhoei. Next base: position 68,613,846 of record CM033427.1, read on the forward strand.
GTGCTATAAGGAAATGACACTGGCACTTCTGTGTTAGAATCGTGAAAAGCAAAACAAAGTGACAGGAAATTTTCTTTTACACAAGGGAAAGAATTTTAAATAATTGATTCTGCACTGATCCAACCTATACCCTCTGCCTTGGTGTGTGTAGCTCTGGTTCAAGAATTGTCTCCATTGCCCAAATATAGGGAAAGAGGTAGGGTTGCCAGGTGTCTGTTTTTGAACCGGACAGTCCAAAATTTGAGCTTTCTGTTCAGGAAACAAATTGAGAAAATATAAATGAGAAAATATAAATGTCTGGTATTTTCTAAATAAGATGTAATGTAGATTGTGATGTAATGTCAAATGTGTGCAGTATTTTTGTTGAAGCCATCTGGCAACCCTAGAAGGAGGTAGTGTCAGAATAAAATTGCAACCACAGCAAAAAGCTGTCCTGAGATTCTTTAATGAATGTGTGCTGTTTCTGCACAAGGCTCTGCCCCTATCCCAGACAACAGTATCCAGGCTACAGATTTAAATCTTGCACTAGCCAGCAGCAAGCTTCCCAGTGAAACAGAGGTTGTAGATACCTTGATACAACTTCCTCCAAGCTGTCTTTTTAGTCATGAGGATCCTATTTTTGTAGGCAAATTGTAGAGTTAAATCTGTCTCTACATCTTTAGAGCATGTACAAGAGTTTAATAATTAATCATCTCAACACTGCTGTGAGCTATTACTTATTTATCTAGGGTCAACTTTGTGCTAGGTGTTCAAATCCCAAAACTTTATTACCCAATGTTATAGCTATAGAAACAAACAGAAAGGTTATGGTGCTATGCCTAAGCAAACACTGGCAGAGATGACACTTAGGAGTTCCAGGTTTCAAGACGCTAGGGTATAAACTGCCAACCCCCGGTGAGCTGCCAATGTTTTAAACAAGGGAATCCTAAAGCATTTCTCCATCTTAGCATGTGAAAAATCCCATATAGAAGGGGGTGAGGGACTGAATAATCCTAGGTATCCTCTGGAGATGTTTGGAAAATGCTATTTGATGCAAACACAAATATTGTTCTTCAGAAGTATTTAAAGAGTCGCCGAGATATCTTTGGCAAGGATGAGTAAACTGTTCACAGGAAGTGGTAATTAGGGCTGGCCTTTGGGCTGGGCAATCTGGCTCAGGGTGCTGTAGCCAGGGGGCACCGCAAAGGGCTTGGACCCTGCCCTTCCCCTTTGATCTTTTTTTCCTGCCAGCTGACAGGCTTTTCTCTCCCCTCTGCATTCTTTTCCATCAGTGTGGAGGGTCTGTGGGTGGGAGGGCACAGGATTTGCCATTATCTCTGGGTGAGAGACCACTGGGAATGGGGGTTACTGGGCAGGGAGGCAGTGCGGTAGGCACACTGGCAATGCAGGACTGGGGTTGAGGGTGCAGGCCGAGGTAAGTGCAGGGGTTGGGGTGAAGGTGGCAAAATGTTGGAGTTAGGGGGCACAGTGTAGGAGTTGGGGTGCAGGAGAGGCAAGAGAGGATGGGAATCCAGGGGTAGGAGAGTCCATCTCAGCCAAAGGAAATGAGCACCATATCGGGGGAAAGGAGCAGGGGCATAAAAATACAAGCTCGCCCAGGACACCATTTTCCCAAAGGCCAGCCCTGGTGGTAATCTTCATTAGAGGCAAAGCAACCATGCAACCTGTGAGGATGTGTAGACTATTTCTTTAAATCTTAACAAAGATTCAGGTACATTCTTCCCTGTTAAAAGAGAGTAAAAGTAACTCATTCTTTACCACTGTCACATGACAAAAACTTCTCCTCATTGTGATAACAGAATTGCAATCAGATCCCTAGAATCTCCTCTACCACATCACTTTTGTCAACCAGATATTAGGATTTATATAATATGGTGCGGTTACATGTCCTAAACCAATATTTACAAATTTGAGCATCTGAAATTTACAAGTGTCCATACTAAAGACACATGAAGAAATGGGTACTCAGCTCTTCTGAACATCAGATAGCAACTTAGAAATCCAACTTCATGCATCTGACAAATTGAGCTCCAGCTCACAAAAGCTTATGTGGAACAGGCAGGCAGTAGAGTTTTATAACATGCTGGGGGGAAACTCAAAGAGAAAGGTTGAGAATCCCTGTCTACATTACTTAATTACTGTGATGTAACTACATCATTCCAGGGTGTGAAAAATCCACAGCCTTGAACAACATTAAACCAACCTAAGCCCTGTCGTAGACAGCACTATGTTGAAGGGAGGGTTTCTCCCATCAACATAGCTACTGCCTCTCAGAGTGATGGAGTAGCTACACCAGCAGGAGGGGCTCCCACCAAGCCATTTTCTGATTTCCCCTTGGACAACCCCCCATAATAAATTGTCTGTCATCTGCTGTACCACTGTTGTTCCCCAGCTTGTAGCTCCCTCCGCTCATACTCATTTGTAATGTTGGGGGGTTTCTAAGCTTATGGAATCAATTTAAATAACTAAGTAAATCTGCTCTCCTCACACTCACTAGGTCAGTCAAAGGCTCCAGTACTCACCAAGACACAGACTCAAACACATTTGGAGTGTATAAGTCTAGCCATTTCAAAGTTGGCTGTGAGCCAAAACAAACTTAAGATAAAAGTGGTGAGATCGCTGTAGAAATCAATCCATTGTAAGTCCCAAATGCTTTGACTAATCAGTCTTAAACTTTGCAGAATGATTGCTATCCCAGCATAAGATCACCTGTGAAATTGCAGGCAGGCAGGAGCAGATTACAGATAGGCAGGTAAAAACTGAGTTTATAACAGAAGATTAGCTTCAACCTTAATGAAGAGTTTAGTGTCTTTGCGATGCTAAAGTACTCTACTCACCATCTCTGTGAAGTATGGAGGCAGATGACTACAATATTACAACATAAAGGGGATATTTTTAGGGACTCACATTTAAAAAAGAGGTAATAACAGCCTTTTGAATCAGGCATAGTAGTTGAATGAAGTGGACAGAAGCAACATTAAAGCTTCCTATTCTTGATTATCTCTCCATGGAGGCAATGACAAATATATTCTTCCACCTTTGACTATCCTGAAAATGACATCCTTTCCGCTAAGATGAAGCCCTTCTTAGACTAATGCGTGCTTTTATCTCCTCCCTCAGACTATAGCAAGCATAGCAACAAAGGTTTGCAGGAACATATCATGGGGCTATTTCAGCTTCACATACTCCATTGACTTTCCCATTCATTTCCAAACACGACTAAGTCCTGGTCCAAAAATTCAAAGCTCTTAATTCCCTTCGAGTCTAGTTACTTTGGAAACTACCTGATTCTAGGAGACCCTGTTGTGTCTACACTGCAATAGAATACCTGCAGTTGGCCTATGACAGCTGTCTTGCGCTCACAGGGTTTTTTGGCTGTGTAACTATAAAATTGCTGTGCAGACCTACGTGGACCCCAGGGGTCCAAGAGCTCGGGCTCCAGCCTGAGCCCAAATGTTTATACTGCAATATTATAGTCCTGCAATCTATGCCCTGTGAGCCCAAGTCAGCTGATACGGGTCACCCATGGGTGTCTCTTGGATTGTAGACATATCCTTCAAGACAGCCAAACCCCAGAGTGATGAGCCAGATAGAAACTACAAGCATGGAACAGAATTTTCTCAGCAGCCTAATCTAAGCCATGGAACTCCTTGCCAGAAAAGATCTGAACTGGAACAATGAAGCATGACAGTGTTCAAATCAAAATGTAAGCATGCCATCAGATAAATCCTTCCCCCTTAGATTTATCCCCTTTCATTTAAAAAAGTCCTTGAACACAACACAACACACATATAAACATTAGCACTTGGAAGAAGAAAAAGAGAAAAAATCCACTATTTACAGTATTATCCTTTTTTCATAACTTGTTTGTGTTGCTTAGATACCAAGGTGATAAGTGCCTTAGAGAAAGATGGAAAAGTCACCTAATGGCTGACATAGGAAAAACTAAAAAGAAATCTGTAACTTTCTATGCCTTCCGTGGACATGGATGATTCAGGCAATACAGCCATTTGTAGATGAAAGGAGCCCCATGTGATGAAAGTAGAAACCACCAAGTTGAGGATCAAGCACATATAAATCATATTTCAAAAACAAATAAACCTAAATAAATAAAATCATTTCTAAAGTTTTAAAAACTATTAAAATTTTAGATATATAAATAACTTGCAAATTCAAGGATTGAGGAGTATGTATACCTTTAGTCAAATACGTTTAAATATGCACACAGAAGATCAATGTATTCAAGGGTTTTAGTACTGCTTTCATAAATAAAATATTGAAAGCGGTCTTCTTGTTTTTCATTTAAAAATAAAATATATTATGTGCATCACTGAGACAAATAATATGCAATTTTGGAAGATGCTTTCTTTAAGAGCACACAATTCATAAAGACTTCCAGTTTACAAATATTCAGAGTTATTTTATATATATTGATATACTGCCATTTGTAATATTCTGTCTGTTTATGGAATACACACAATATTGTGTATACATGCTATACATTTATATTGTACATGCACATTTTATACACACACAATATTACAAATTAAAGTACACCACGAGCATTAGTTTTACCAAAGTTGACAACAGAACATGTTTTAAGTGAACATGCCATCTGTTTCCACTGCCTTCGCATCTTAATATTGACATCTCACTATTCTCACATATATACTTACATGCATGGATGCACATTGTATACTAATAACAGACAGTGAAAGCAGATGCTTTAACTTCAATTGCACATATAAAATATAACAGATTGTATTTATTCTAAGATTATATTGTCTGAATAACCATCATAGTATTACACTGATTTTTAAGTAGACAAATCTAAACAATAATCCATCTCTTTTATGATACCTAAGGTGACAGATGATAAATTAAGAGACTTTATCAAAGATGACAACATAATGAAGAGACAGCAGAACAACTCTTTCAGCCTTCCATTAAACAATAGTTCAAAAATATACAGAAGATGATAAATGTTTTCTATAGTGAAATCACAAAACTGACTGAAACAGTGTTGGCTTGATTCCTTTTGAACACCAAAATACGTCTGCCTCTTCCTGCCTGGGCAAAGTAAGTGCTTCTGTTCTACAGGCAGGCAAATCTAGAGAGTACACAAGCCACTAGCCACCAGAGGACCTATCTGTGAGGGAGCCCCATATTTGCCATTGTGCAGAACGCATTTGGATACATGGCAGCTTAATTCCAAATGGATGTACTGCTATTCAGACCCAATGACCATTTCCTCTATGTAAGGCGGGGTAGGCAATAATTTTTGACCAGGGGCCACTTCAGAAATTTTTGAAGTGGCCCCGGGGCTGCCCCAAAAGGGGCGGTGCCAGGACACTTCCCTGTTTCCCCACCCACAGACCCTGACTGGTTCCCTCTAGGTGCCCGTGCCCCTGAGGTAGGAGGAGACTTGGAGCACTCCCCTGCGCCCAGGTCAATCAGGGCCTGGGGGAGGGGGAGCATGTGAAGTCTCTCGCTCCCCACCCCACCAGGGAGCACCTCACTTAGTCAACTGCCAGCTGAGCAGCAGCTGGGAGTGAACTTTAAGTGCCGAGCCCCGTGCAAGGTGGGAAGAGACTTTGAGCGCTCCCCAAGCCTTGACTGTCCTTGGGGCTGAAGGAGTGCGCAAAGTCTCCCCCCACCCTGGCCCCATCCTGCAAGGAGCGTGTGGCACTGAGAAGTACTGCGCCCCTCGCAGGGAGGAAGGAGACTTTTCCTGCTTGCCCCTTTTCCCCCAGGCTCTGATTGACCAGGGGGCGAGGGAGCACACAAAGTCTCTTGCTCCCTGCACTCTGGCGTGCAGCGTTTAGACTCAAACACCAGGGTTGACCCTAAGCACCATGCACTCCCCCATCCCTAGGCCCTGATTGGCCTGGGGAAGGGGGAGCAGCAGGGCCTCTACAGGCCAGATCAACCCACTTGGTGGGCCAGATCTGGCCTGCAGAGGACCTTTTGCCCACCTCTGAGGTAAGAGCTCAGGGGACCAACATCATAGGTACTACTGCAGCCCCAATGTTAGAGAAGTAATTACAAGCATCTTCTAAACCACATTGCAGCATAAGGATCTTTATCGGGATGTAAAAAAAGTAGTCGGGTAGTGAGGTCCCTCGCTGCACCTCTGCCTTTTAAATATAGCAACAGCCTGGTAGCTCTTACTACATTTAAAGGGCAGAGTTGCAATAGGGTTAGCTCCCAGGGCCGGCGCGAGGTGGGACTGCTTAGTCCAGGCTCAGGCTGCCCCTGGGTTACCCCTCTGGGGCTCTACAGTTTAAATATAGTAGGAGCCAGGCATGCAGAGCCACAGCAACGGCAGCGAGTGCCCCTCTTTATCAACTAATTGAGTAGTTGATGGAAATTCCATCAACTACTCAATTAGCTGATTAATCAAAATTTAAGTTCCCTAGTTATTTACTCTCCTCCTCAGATATATCCTAGTACATATGCTGTTCAGTGTAGGCACTAAAGAAAACATTTGGGCCTTAGTGGCTAATTCTACAGTCCTGATTCTGAACTTTCACTGAGAGGAATTTCTGAAAATTTAACAGCATGTACAACCTAAAAACCCTCATGCAGCACCAATGAGGCCAGCCATACTCACCTACCAGTCCACTTCTGCATCAAACACTTTCATGCTTCCTCCCATGCTGTCCCTGTAAAAAAAGTCACTTAGTCACTTCATAGATTTTGACATCATGCCCTCTCCTTCAAATCCCTTCTTAACCCTCTGCCCTGATGACTAGTATTGACATCTTGTAATAGGCAGGCAGGTGGAAGCAAAGACTAAATAAGTATGCAAAACTTCATCCCTGCCCCCTCCCACAGAGCTGGAGCTGGGGGGAATCGGCTTTTAAGCTGGCTCCCCCCAGGACACCTCCTTTCCTCCCCCTTTCTGATAGAGGCAACAAGGGGGGGAGCGACTAATCAACTAGTGTGTCGATTATCCGATAAGCTTTTGCTTATCGGTTAGTTGACTAGTCGCTTACATCCCTAGTTTCTAGATAAAATGACACTGATGTGAAGAAAACCAAGCAATACTATTTAAAAAATATTTGTGAGTTTTAGTATATTGATTACAATAGGAATTTTGCCTGAGGGCCACACAACTATCCCATTTAATTAGTTTTTCAGTTACTGGCTAATTGCTGACCATTTCTTTCCTATTTTTTTAAACTTGCTCCTCAGAGACAGTACATTTTCTAAACAGACTCTTCATTACATGAGTATCTGTAAAAAACAACAATTTTGTAATGCTTTCTTAATCCGTTTACATGCATTAAAAATACCCATTTTTATATAGTTTACTGTTCGAAAGGACTATTTTCCAGTGACTTTATTAAATGATCATATTAATGAATGAAAATCTACAATACTACCTCCTCGTCCCCCCAAAAAATGCTGATTCTGAAAATAGAAAAAAAATCACCCTGACAATCTAATCTCTATCACAGTTGGCAGTAAACTTCATGGACAGTGATCTGCCCATAGCTTTGCCTCCCACAGAAACTGTCAATTGACTTTATAGACATAAACTGGAGACTTGCAGCTACATTGCTGTATCCACATTTTGACAGCAGGAAAAAATCTTTAATCTCTTTCCACTCCCTATACTTTAGGACAAATCATTACCTAAGTGTGAAAGCTACCTATTCAGAGCAGATTTTAACACACAACCTATACTGAATTAAGTGACATCTTTTCAAGAAGTAATTTAGTAATTTAACAGCATCATTTATTTTAGTAATTTAACAGCATCATTTTTAGCTTTGTTTCTAGAAACATAAACCAATTAACCAATAGCATTGTGTTGCGCCATTATTCCCCAGGCTCTTCATTTATTCCTTGCTCTTTTTACTTAGGTAACCACAGTATAGTAACAATACATTTTGCTGTGAAAAGCCATAAATGATGCCTATTCACCAGTTTCCACCAAAAAAAAAATCCTTTTTACCAAAAATTCTGTTTAAATTTTCAATTACCAGGGAATAACTACTTTGCAAAATTTAAGGTGGACCAACCTGCCAGGTGGACCAGCTCCCAGATGGATTTGTATTTTGTTCTTGGAAAAGCTAAACTTTTTTTTCCTCACTATGTCTCAGAAATGGCTGGATATAGGAACATTCCCTTTGAGCCTCCTCAATGCAATAGTTGTAGTTTTGAAACTTGTAACTGAAAGCTACATGAGCAATTGAGATTGGCTACAAAAGAGAAGAATTAATGTTGCACCTGGAACCTTCATGAGCATTTACATGCTTTCTGGTACCTATATTTTTTTGTTGCTGCAATTTAAAATACAATCTTCTGATTTCTTGACATTTCAGGTTGTTTTAAGTTACTGGAAAGTTATAAACATGATCTAAAACATAGTGAGCATTTAAACATTTTTCCCAGATCCCCTCTACTAACTGGGGGGGGGGGTGGAGATTGGAAGGTTGTGTGCATTTTGGGGGGAATAAAAAGCAACTTGCAAATAGGAAACAATTATAAGGAGCTTAAAACCCAAGAACCCCACATTAAAATCTCTATCTGATGCTGTAAATATACCCAAACATTGAAAGGCTTAGGGTTCAACTAAGCCTGATACTTGGGTACTTAATTCAACCATCAGGTCTTACAGAACAAAGCAGCATTCCAAAGACTCCCCGCAACCTGTAGCTGTCTTCCCGGGAGATGAGGGATGTAGAGGCCTTCCACTCACATACAGTATGTCAGAGGACACCAGGTCCTTCCCAGCTGGACGACTGCATAAGATTAACCCTTCAACAACTAAGGAGGGCATCTTTCTTCCTCTCAATCCTCCTTGTTCTCTTACAAATTATCCCCTCTCCTCCTCCCTGGGAGTGCGCTGTGTGCCTTGGGTGACCATGCCTCCCATGTGGGCCAGAACAATTCATTTTTCCAGCCCTGTTCCAGCTATGCTGATTTTTTTTTGGAGGGGAGGGGGGATATTGATCATCAGACAGCAAGAAGAAATGGGGCAACTACCCACTTTTATCAAGAAAGCGGGGTGCAGAAGAGAAAGGTGTAGGGGAGGGAGGAAGCTGCAATGGGGGGGAGGCAGGGCTCGGGTGGGGGCAGGCAGCACTCAGATGAATAACAATGTCTACCCCAGCCTCGTGTGGTGGGGGCCAGGCAGGGCTCAGGCCAGCAGCGACCCCAGCCCTGCACACGAGGCAGGCAGGGTTTGAGTGAGCAGTGAACAGCAGCAACCCCAAACCCACCTATGTGCACGGGGCAGGCAGGCAGGGCTCAGGAGAGCAACAACCCCAGCCCCCCGGGGGAGGAGGGAATTGAGCCAGCCCCACGGGGTGTCCTGCTTTTCCCTTGGGAAATATGGTCACCCCACTGACCTCTGGTGGAAGGATAAAGCCTTCCTCGCGCTCTCACCTCAGGCCCTGCAATGCCACATGGTGACCACTTAAAGATGCGGCAGCTGCGCCTCAAGAGCAGAGGCAGCTGCCTGCTTCTCCCCCCTCGCCTCATTCTGCCACACCCCTCCATGCCAGTGGCCAGAGAAGCGAGGAGTAGCAGAGAGAAGGTAGATGTTGGCATACAGCCTCCTGCCTTCTCCACAACAGTGCAGTCTAGTGGTGGGAAGCCAGCACCACTTGAACAAGCAAGTGGAAGTCACAGCTGTTGGGACAACAGGACTGAGTATCTCAGGCAGATTTGTAACATTTGGCACATTCCAGCCAGCAGACACTCTCTGGGTGCTGTTCTAGGCTCCCCTGATAACTATTAAATAAAATCTCAGTTTGCAGATAAGAGTCTGGGGCTGCCTATATATATATGCTCTGACCCATGTTGCTGTTGCACCTTTTTGACAAACTTTCTACTAGATAGAACATACATCTGAGCTCCACTACAGTGAATATAAAAATACTGTAAAAAATAGTGTGTGACCTATGACCTATCAGTACATTATTCCAAAGCCATTGAAAAAGGTTTCAGTTTTTATTCAAAAAGTCCAAAGGCTTATTGGTGGCTGATTAGCACTGTCCAGTGAACTTTATGTCTTTAGGAGAGAAAACGGGCTATTGAGGTCAATGTCACATGATCTCCTGGAACTTTAAATAGCCAGAAGTTAGAGTGCAGAAGGCAAAGGACATAATTGGTATTAACACTGGCAAGATTTGACAATTTCTCACTACAAGCTATAAAGGAAGGGCAGTTTGGATCACAAGGTAGAAGATATTAAGATAATGGTAAAGATAAGGATAATCACACTGAATGCTTCAGGGTCTTAACCACTCTCCACCCCTTTGTACAAATGTTCTGTTTCATTTTAAGAGAACAATGCCCAGATATACAAGACACTGACAGAGGGAGGATATTGATAATTCAATTGTATTTTTTATTAATACCAGCATAAATGAGCTAGCCTAGCAATTCTTCAAACAAAACAGACTTACATGTACAGGAGTGGGTCTTCTGTGACAATTATTTATACTATTGAATTTGGACAACCTTAAGTATCCTGCACAAAAACAATGAAAAATTCACTGGAAAAATATCATTTTGAAATACCACTACCATAAGGCATTTAAAATCAAAATATTTAAAACAGAACTCAGCAACAAAACTTGTACCTGTATAAGAAAATATATAGTTTGTGTAGGTAAAATTGGGTGAAATTCTATATTCATAAATTTGTTCTTAACAAAAGTGATATTTTCTTCAACAAACTTCATATTGAAACTTTATTTCAAAGTCAACATACTACAGTATCTGAAAAGACCAATCATATGCAAAACAAAGAGGTGGACCAAAATAAGTTTGTGTGAATCAATACTCCATTTTTTTTCCATCCAAGTGTGGAATACATTTTGTTACATGCACCAAGGCATGTGTGACTGTGCACCACCAGTAGAAACTGCTAATTGGCTGGGCAACACCGGAATCTTTCAGCTTACAGGGAACACTGGTTTGAATGTATTAATAAATATATAATATTCAAAAAGTAAACTATGTACCTTTATAATAAAGATAAAATTTCAGTAAGTGACTTACGGTGCATACACTCACCACTGCAGTGCCCCCGTGTCAGGGCAGAATGGTGCAGGATCCTTTGTCTCTAGCATCCCCTACAGGGCATCTGCCTTTCAGTGCAATTCAGTTCTCTATCTGAGAAGGTGTCTAGATCATATTAGGGATATTAAATTTTGAGTAATTGACTAATCGAATAGTCGATGCATTTTGCATTGACTATTCGAATAGTCAATAGGGTGCCTCTGCCTTGGAAGTGTAGCAACAGCCCTTCAAAGGCGAAAGCGCCAGATTGAGTCCGGGATCAGCTGGGGACTCCTCTGCTGACCCTGGGCTCCATGAGGCGCTGCCACTTTGAAACACCCCGTGGAGCCTGGGGACACCCCAGCTGGCCCTGGGCTGCACACAGCGCTTTCAAAGCGGCAGCACGACGTGGAACCTGGGGTCTGGTTCCAGGATCCATGGGCGCTGCCACTTCGAAGTACCCCCTGCTCTTCTCCCCCCCCTTGCTGCCTCTTTCTGATAGTCGCCTAGTTGTTCACATCCCTAGTTCATATCCCTTTATCACAAAGTAAGGTCCAAGTAAGGCACTAAATAAGGTCTAAAGCATCTTATCAAATCAGCCTCCCTCTCCTTTCTCAGTTACTCCAGCCTTGAACAGTCTTCCCTCTAATTTTTCCCACTCCTGAGTGGAATTAATTTTTTTATGTACATCAATATGGAGGTGATGTGCAACACATCACATTAATATTGGTGCAGATAACAAAATAAATGTGGCAGGAGTGCGGTTAAGGGTTCATAGTATGGGGAGAATCCGAGGCTAGGGGCTGAAGATTGGGGCGCAAGGCTGTGAGGGCTCTGGCTGGGGAATGCAGTCTTTGGAGTGGGACAGTGGATGAGGAACGAAGGGGTGGGACAAAGGGTTGAGTGCCAGGGCTCCAGCAAGGAGTGCAGGCTCTACAGTGGGGATGAAGGGCTCTGGGCTGGAGCAGGTTGAGGTGCAAAAGGCTGGGGCTGCAGTTAGTGGGGTGGGGCTGGCTTCTGAAAAGGTTTGAGATGAAGGAGGTTGCTCTGGGGCTACTGCAAGGATAGAGGACTTCGCCCAGTTTTCTCTCCTCGCAATAGCACTTGGGTGTAGGGGAACATTATGGGGCCAAATGGGGGCCATGGCCAGATTGGGGACAGAGATGAGGCCAAATGAGGGCCAGGGTTGGGCCACTGCAGCCGTCTGAGGGAGACAAGGTGGAGCACTACAGCCAGGCTGCTGTGGCCAGAGAGGGCCCAGGCCATTGAGGCCTGCTTCAGGATCATGGTCAGGGCCAGGCTGCTGCAGTTGGATGGGGGCCAGACCCAGACTGAGGCCAACACAGCTGGTTGGAGGGCAGGCTAGTTGGAGCTGGGGGTGGGGCAGCCACAGGTTTCCAACCTGCGCAGCTTCATTAAGACCCCTTCCACACTTGAATTCCCATCCATAGGCTGCACCCCACCATCATACCCTAGCCCTGAGCCCTCTCCCGTTTCCCAACCCCATATTGCAGCCCTGAGACTCTTCCTGCATCCAAACTCCCATCTGGAGCCCTGCCCCAACCCTGAGGCTGCTCCTGCACTCCAAATGCTTCGGCCCTAGAACAGACTCCCTTGGCGGAGAAGTAACTGATTAAAGTACACTTGCAATAGATGTAACCAATAGATCATAACCATTTCTAACCAGCAACGGCATTTCACCCCACCACAATGGGAGTTTAGTGATTTGTTTTCAGTACAGCTAGATTATCAATCTGAAATGTACATGTCATGTTTGGAAACTATGATGAAGTATTTTGATCCTGGGTTTAGATTAATACTGGGAGACAAATACTTTTCTTTCCCTCAAGGTATGTCCACACTGTCCACTACCGGCAGTGACAGCCAAGAGCAGGCTCTTTCCACACTGTGGCTCAGCAATGGAAGCCAGTGGGGGAAGGGGAAAGACTTCACCAGCAGAAAGGTGTCAGAGTTGTTTTCTGTGGCAGGGAAAGGCTAGAGCAGCCCCCCTAGCACAGGAAAAGACCTCTATAAGAGGGAAATGTCAGAGCTTTTCTTCCATTGTTAGAGCCTTTCTTTGCAGTGGGAAAAGGCTCCAACGGCAGGATCCTACTTAGCCAAAAACAGCAGCGTAGATGGTGGTGGAGGGCACTGCTTGAGTACATAAAGAATTGTTTAGGCTGCTCTGAGGTTCAGGTGTATCTTTATTTGCCAAATAAGTACTTCACCCTCCACACTGCTATTTACCCATGCTAGGGAGACAGGGAGCATATATACTCTACAAGCCACTATGAGAAATATGCAGTTTAGAGATATCCTTAAGTGGCACAGGTAAAAATGTAAATGCTTACAAGCTTATTCACTTCTTTTGCAATTAAAATTATTTTAAAGATTTAAAACTCAACTTTCACAATGTTAACCAGTAAGCAAAGCCAGTATAAGTAATTTACTCAAAATTAGTTAAGTCAAAGAAAAAAAAAAGACTTACTAATTTAAAGATAAAGGCTTTGCATCTTTTTTACCCTAGCAGTATTCTGTTTTAATATCAAGACCACTGTGATGGAAGAGTGCAATGGGCTTTTGCATTTGGGATTATAAATGAATACTGATTTGATTCATTAAAAGGGTGACAGGGATTTTGGAGCATTAAATTCTTGCCAAAACTTGGTTCTTATGTGGATACAAAATGTACCTGAGCAAATCAGTTTTGACAAGGGCCATCTAATGTTAGCTCAAATTTGCATTAGGTCACTTCACACTGAAAATAATACTTGAACAAAATTACTCCAGCTGCAGTACCAGCTTGCTTTTTTTCAGTAAACTTCTTGAACCTCTAAAGCACTTTCTTCCCAATTGCATAAAGCCTCCTAGAATGTATAACATCCTCACAGCTTTAAAACAAAAAATAGGAATTGTACTATATTGCAGTGCAAAAATGAAATCTTGTTTACAGGCAGGTGATTTGTGAAGTTATAAATATTATTCAGACATTTAAATCTGGGCAGGTGCTATTATCATATGTTAGAGGAGTCAGAAGGATTTCCCGTGAGCATTGAAATTGTGTAAAGGCTGAGCTAACTTACGTGGGATAATATCCGGCTGCGGTTGCCCGGTCCTGGCCCCATCCCTGTCCCCCCAATCCAGCTACAGCCCCATCCGGCTGCTTGGCTCCACTGTCTGCTTCTGGAAATACTGTCCTATGTCACATTGATGAGCCAGCTAGTTCCACTGATGCAACTTTCCTGAATTTGACACCTTCTGTAATTCTGGGTATGTCTAGACTAGAGTCAAATTGATTTTAGTATGTTAGTATGCTTAAATGAAAATCACAATGGAGATAAGCCAACTTGTACTTGGCATGTCTTTAACAGAGCCAAAGCTTAGGCTCACCTCTGGGGTATATCTACACTACAGAGTTTTGTCAGAAAAACGGCCGTTTTTCCGACAAATCCTGTGTTACATCCACACTGGAATTGCATTCTTCTGAAAGTAAGTCAAAAAGAACAGAGGGGTTTTTCCGGTGTTGGTAATCATCTTTCTACAAGGAAGAAACTTTTTTCCGAAAGAGCTCTGGCCCGGATATATCCGGGTCAGAGAAAGCAGCTCACTCTCAGGGGCAGGACCCCACACTTGCCCCTATTACCAGGAGCTGCACCAAATCCTGGGGGATGGGGAAAAGTCTTCCCCACCCATCGTCGTCGACTCCAGCCTTGAGACCCTCGTTGTTGCCCAGCCGGAGGTCATGGCGGAGGAGGAGTAAGAGGACCAGGGCCAGCCCGAGGAGAAAGAGATGGAGACCATCACCCTGTCCCTGGAGCACCGGTGCTAGTAAGCCAGGATGTCTCCCAGGCCTCGCCGGATGTTGGGGAGGAATCTTCAGATGTGTGGACTCAGTTTGTAACACACACAGGGTGGGGGAGGCGGGTGCACAGGGGGCGGGGTGCACAGGGGGCGGGGTGCAAGTGTCACTCGGGCTGCTTGGGCTGGACATTATGCTGTGGTCCACGCACATGCAACCATGTGCAGCGTTAGTGTATGGCACACAGATGCAGCAGGCAGCCCCTTAGCACAGGTGGGATCCTGCTGCCATGCTCAGGGAAGGCCACACCCCGTCCTGCCAGAGGACTAAGGCTAGCCAAAAGGGCACAGGCATGACTCCAGACACCCCAAGGAGTGCCACACACAGAACATGGCATGCCTACACGTGCGAGGCACCACCCGCTCCCGCGGGCAGCGCTGCGAGCCAGTGTGTGTGCCAACCCCAGGGAGGGCCAGGCTGCTCCAGGCTCCTCTGCCTCCCATGGGGGATTCCACTGTGGCTGGACACTTCCCTTGCCTGCTTGTCCGTGGGCCAGGGGAGGTTAGGAAGCAGACAGTACAGTCCTTTGGGCAACTCGGGGCCCCTGTGAGGCATGACCCACTGTGCAGGCCACAAATGGCCTTGCTCCTGGGACATCCCCCTCCTCTGTACTGTTGGTCGCTGCTCACAGAGGAGGGCATGCTCACAAAGGGGGCCTCCCCCTTACTCTCCACAATGTTGTGGAAAACACAACATGCCGTGACCACCTCGGGGAAGTTGTGCTCCCCAACGTTGAGGCAGGTCAGCAGGCACCTGAACTGTGCCTGTAGGTGCCCAAAGGCACGCTCAACTTGAATTCGGGCCTGGCTGAGGTGGGCATTAAATTGGTCCCTGCTAGGATCCAGGTGGCCTGTGTACAGCTTCATTAGCCACGGCAGCCGGGGGTAAGCCGTGTCCCCCATGATGACAATGGCATCTGCACGTCCCCAACCGCAAAGTTACAGAAGGGGAAGAATATGCCCACCTCCAGCTTCCCTAACAGGCTAGAGTTCCTGAAGACATGGGCATCGTGTGCCCTGCCCAACCACCCAACAAAAATGTCCGTGAAGTGTCCACAGTAGTCAACCAGGGCCTGCAGCACTATCGAGAAGTAGCCTGTGCGACTGATGTATTGGGCTGGTCGATGCTCCAGTGCGCGGATAGGTAGGTGGGTCCCATCAATCTTTCCACCGCAGATCGGGAACCCCAGGGCAACAAATCTGGCCATGATCGGGTCCAGGTCTCCCAGGCAGATGACCCTCCGCAGTAGGATGGAGTTGATGGCTCTCACCACCTGCAGAAGGAGACAAACACACACACACAACAGAGAATGAGAGAGGGGCGTGCCTGAGCCCTTGAGAGGTGCTTGTCCCCCTCCCACCCTCATCCCCCCTTCAAGCACCCCAGGAGCCACCCCCACGAGCCACCCCCCACCCTCCACAGCAGCAGGGCTGAGTGAGGATGGGGCAGCACAACCCCCTGTGGATGGGGCTTTCCTCCACCCTCACTCCACGCCCCACACCCTCCAACCCCTTTCCTGAGAGTCCCCCTTTAACAGGACTCCTCTCTCCCCTTCCCCCGTGCAGGGACTGCAGCCCGAAAGTACCTTACCTCCATGAGGAGGGCCCAAACAGTAGACTTCCCCATGCCAAACTGATTGCCCACTGACTGGTGGCGACCTTCCACAGGGCAATTGCGACCCGCTTCTCCAGGGGGATGGTGGGCCACAGGTGGGTGCTGCATCTCCACGGGGCGAGCCAGGCACATAGCTCCAAAAAGGTGGCTTTCTGCATGCGGAAGTTTTGGAGCCACTGCTGGTCGTCCCACCACTCCATGACCAGCCGGTCCCGCCAGTTTGAACTGGTGTCCAGCCTCCAGAAACACTTTCCACTGTGGGGTGTGGTTACCAGAGTGTAGCTCCCGCACCCCGGGAGAGGATCCCCAGAATGAGCTCAGGATCAAGCTCGTGCAGGACCAGGAAGGCAGCTGGCAGAAAGTGCTGCAAAAACTGCAGCATGGCCGTGTGGGGCCATCATGTGCCCAGGGGCAGCTCCGGCTCCATGGCACAAAGGAAAAAGCTGTGGTATCCACAAAAGCACAGCAACCATAGCAGGCACTGTGAGAGCTTTGCTGTCCCTTGAAGAGGTAGCAAGCACGCAGCAGAAGCAGAGAAACGGCTGTCGAGGGAGGTCCCTTTAAGTGCGTGTCCCTGCAAGGCTCCGGCACCAGCCCTCGGAAGCAACTGGTGACCTAAAGCCCTGGCTGAAGTGGTTCCAGGTTGCCTTGTATGCGAGAGAGCGTCCAATCAGTCTAGATGCTCTCTTCTTTCGAAAAAGCAGATCACTTTTTCAATGCGCTTTTGTGTGTGGACACTGTCTTTCGGAAGAAGTTTTTTTGGAAGATCTCTTCCAAAAAAAGCTTCTTGCGAGCTTCTTGCGAAAGAAGCCTGTAGTCTAGATGTAGCCATAGGTAGAAAACTGCCCACACATTTAATTACACATGCTCCTTTCTAAGGATCAACAAACCCAGGTAAAACTTAAATTTGTTGTGTGCTGATTAGCGGATAAAGAACATCTTCTTCAATCCTATTCTAGACAAACTCTCATGGAAGGAGGAGACTGGCACTAAAACTGGGCACTCTAACCCTTATACTTACCCTACTAGGTGATCTCTTAAACATAAATGTGGCTACGTCTACATTGCACTCTCTTGCGCAAGAACTTATGCAAACGAGGCGTGGCAATGAATATCGCCACGCCTCATTTGCATACTTAGAACCGCTATTTTTGCGCAAGGGGGGCTTTTGCGCAAAAACCCCCCTCTTGTGCAAGAGCCGTTCTGCTGCTTATTTTCAGGCAGAATGGGCTCTTGCGCAAAAGGGGGTTTTTGCACAAGAAACAGCAGTGTAAACTGCTCCTTCTTGTGCAAAATGGCGGCTCATTAAGTATGCAAATGAGACGCAGCGATATTCATGGCTGTGCCTCATTTGCATATGTTCTTGCACAAGACTGGCCAGTGTAGACGTAGCCACAGAGTGAGTGGCATTCACTGGGCAAGCAGAGCAAACAGCATCACCCCTTGCCCCCCCAAAAAGAAAAAGCAACTGTAATTGTTTAAAATCTAATTACTGTAAATTGAATTTTCTGATAACTATTTGCTAGCCGTCAAGATGAAACATCTGCACGATGCCTTGGTATACTATAGTCTAGAGTCATTTCTGCGTAGAAAGAACTATCTTCATTCACTGACATATGGATGGGGAAGTATGAACTTTCTGGATCTTCATGCAAAATGACAGTTTTTCTTGAGTATGCATAATGACTATATATTTTACAATATTATGCCTTCTATATTTCATCTCTTAACACCTCATATCCTGTAATTCACCAGTATGTCTTCTGTAAAGTAGTGGAAAATAATTTTAATATAGGATTGTGCTTCACTAAACATGCCAATTGATCCAGCTTTGAAATGTAAATAATAAATGTTTTCCTATTCCCCTTCAATCACACAGAAAAGGAAAAAAAAACCCAAAATGACAACACAGTAGCAGCCTATTATTTCCATGTTGGTTTTGCCATATAACTTTCAGTATATATATTTGTTTGCTCTTTGAATATTCCTCTGCTCAGACAAGGTCTTAGAAGTTTGACCACTCGCCATTATCCCAAGTTACTCAAATCATTAGTACATTTATTGCTTAAGTTCTGATTTTTTTGTACAGAAATCTGCAAATTTTCCATACATAGTTATGGTTGAGCTTTTTCCTGTGATTGAAACAGTTTGATTGATTGCATGTCATGAATTAAAATAAATGTAATAAATAAATTTAAGAGCCAAATTTTAAAACAGCAGAGAAAGTAGAGAAATTCTTATATACAATCCATTTCACTGTCAGCATATGATTTACATATAAGTGGGTTTCCTATGTGGTGAGTTTATACATGCATGTTTTATGTATGTACAAATGGGACATTTGTGCAGCTGCAGGTAAGTGATTGCGGGCAGAAGATAGAAGGGAAGAGTTTAAAAAAAAAACAGAGAAAAGGGAATACAGAAGAAACCAGAAAATACAGGAAGAAAACAAAAAGGCAAAGTAAAGAGGCAAACAATTAATCTTTCTAGAAATATTGCCCCAAACAGAATGTGTTACATGCAGAATGGCAGATTTACAGAGTGAGAAGTTGCAAGAATGACAGAAAATAATCTGACCTAAAGGCATGAAAACCAAACATCAAAGTGAATATAGAAGCAGAGTGTTGACATTTCTTTTGGCATCAGTATGCTGAGAGAGAGATATCTTTCCCCAAAGATTTATAGAAGGGGAGTCTGAACCCCTTCAATTTAGGATTTTACCTTTAGTAAATGCACATTTTTATGTCTCTTACTCCATGTCTCTTTCCCCACATTTAAATCTGAATTAGGGGCCAGATATATCCCTCCCCTTACCCCCAAATATCAAACTCTCTCACTGTAAGCATGATAAAATCTGAATGTTTAATGACTAAACTGGACACATGTTGGCTTAAATCTGAACCTCTGGAATTAGGACACTCACTAGTACTAAATATTATTTTGGTACTTTCCAGACAAATGAATGAAACTTCAAATGTTGCAAGTAGTTCCACTGAAGTGAGCTTCACTCACAGTAGTAAAGTTCTGCTCCTCCACCAATATATGCAGGATTTGGGCCTAAATTTTGACTATACACAAAGTATTGAGGTTGCCAACCTTTTAACAGCAGAAAACAGAATGCCCTTGTCCCACCCCTTCCCTGAAGCCCTGCCCCTTCTGAGGCCCCATTCTCTCCATCTCCCTTTCCTCTGCTTCTCACTTCCCTCAACCCTCACTCATTTGCATTGGGCTGGAGCAGACAGCTGCGATACAGGAGGGGACGAGGGTTCCAGCTGGGGGCAGAAATGAGGGATTCAGGCTGTCGGAGGGGGTTGAGATGCAGACTGCAGCTGGAGTTATGGACTCTGGGATGAGGGGTTTGAGGTGCAGAGGACTAGAACTGAGCCATTTGGAGTGGGGAGCAAGCTCAGGGCTGGGGTAGGCCCAGGGAAGGAATCTGGATGCAGGAAGGGTCTCAGGGCTGAGATAGGGAATTGGGGTGCAGGTTCTGGATGGGAATTAGGTTGCAGGAGGGAGTTCCAACCTTGGGCAGGAGGTTGCGATGCAGATGGGGAAGTTGTGCTCCAGCCAGGCAGTGCTTTCCTCAATCAGCTCCCAGTTTGTGGTACATCAACACTGAATCCATCTTCCTTCCTGACTTAGCTCTGCATGGCCACCTGAAGCAGCCGGCATGTCAGATTCCTAGGCCAGGGGCAGCTAAGCGGCTGTGCATGGTGCATGCTGCACCCATACTTGCAGGAGTCACCTTGGCAATTCCTATTGGCTATGGTTCCCAACCAATGGAAGCTGCGGAGCTGACGCTCAGTGAGGCGGCTGTGTGTGGAGCTTCCCTGATTGCATCTGTGCCTAGAGATTGCAGGGGCTTGCTGGCTGCCTCTGGGAACCATGTGGAGTAGGGCAGGCTGGTTACCTTCTTTTGCCCTGCTGCACCATCAACTGCATTTTTAATGGCCCAGTCAACGATGCTGAATGGAGCTGCCAGGGTCCCTTTTCAACCCCGCATTCTGGCTGAAAATTCAACCGCGCATTCTGGCTGAAAACCTACAAAATATGTGATGACAAAGTGAAACCAGAAACATGTTAATCTGGTTGCTTTGGTTAATCATATACACCTCAGTGATTCTGCATTTCAAAAAATAATTTGGTTTATAAATTGGCATTGTTTTGTAAATCTATTTTTATAATAAGTATTGTAATAACAAAGTAGCACCATGTACAAAACTCACCTCCTTCACAATCGTTCATTGAAATGACCTCTCATCCCCAGCGCCTCTGCTGCAGAGCCAGGTCTGGTGAATTTTTAACTAGATATTTAAAACACAGAGGCATGTCTCCCTAGGTTAAAATTACATTAATTGATTTCAATAATTGAGAATGGGTCCCATTTTTATGGCTTACTCAGCAAACATTCCAAATTCCTTTTCCTACTCTTAGTTTGTAAAATAACAAAATAAGACAGACGAAGTCTTTGTATCTTGAAAGCTTGTCTCTTACCAATAGAAGCTGGTTTCCTTATTATCTCATCCTGTGTTACTAAAACAGATACAATCTGAGATACATGAATGGGTGTAGCCCACTAGTAATGCACTCTATTATGGTGATTTGAACAGGCAATCTACTTCTAATACTGCTCATGCTGGTGTGGCATCTTGCTAAGCTAACAAATGTAATCAAAATTCAGGTTTAAAACAGAAATTTGCATTATAAGGAATTGATTGGCATAAGTAAATATATT
This sequence comes from Rafetus swinhoei, assembly GCA_019425775.1. NCBI lineage: Eukaryota > Metazoa > Chordata > Testudines > Trionychidae > Rafetus > Rafetus swinhoei. The sequence continues at coordinate 68,635,076 of CM033427.1, forward strand.
TCTTTCAAATATATGCAAATATTGTTGCAGCTAGTATACTATAATTTTTAAGATAGATTAGAAAAAACACACCATAACTTCAGATTTTTGTTACAAGAATTCTCATGTGCAATGAAGCTTATCTCCAATTTTAGAACAATCATCTTACACATTAACATGTCACAGTAGAATACAGTTATTCAATTTACAAGACAAAAATACTCCTTTATTATACTTGGGGGGAAAAAGTCACCTGATTTTCCTATTTCAGGACTACCAAGCAGCCCCTAACTTCTAGCTGTACTTAGTGTTAGAGAGAAGGTAGATAAGGTAATATTTATTTGACAACCTTCTACAGGTTGGACCTCTCTGATCCAGCACCCTGAGGACCTGACTGATCCCAAATGAGGTAATTTGCCAGACCAGAGGAGGTCCCCATACCACCTTCCCTGCTCACTGCTGGCCCCAGCCACACCCCCGCCAGGCTGCTGCAGCCCCAGGCCCAGCCCCGCTACTACGACTGCCGTGTCTCTAGCCCTGGCCCCATTACCACAGCTGCCACGTGCCTGGCCCTGCTACTGGGGCTGCTGTGGTCCTACTGGCCCATGGATGTTGCTGGATAAGGGAGTTCTGGTTTCGGGAGGTCCAACCTGTACTGGTGTGAAAGAGAAGCTTTTGAGCTAACACAGACCTCTTGTTAAAGTTTAGGAAAATGCTGCAGCTGAATACAGGAAGGAACATTGTTTAGTATAAGCAGTTAACAAGGGCCGTTTCAAAGTATTGTTAAAATACTAAACCTTTAATCTTTTGTTTTCTGTAATAAAAGAACTTAATGCAAAGTACCCAACTTTAAACTTTGAAAATATTACCTTGCTCCTACAATAAAGTGTTAATGACTTTCTTTGAAGCCTCTGGGAAAGCTTCTTTCTGAATAGGTGAAATGATTGTTTCACAGCTGAAAATTGTGCCCATCAATTCTATTTTCACCTTTGTTTAAAGGCTGTTTAAGAAACACTGAGCCTGATTCACATTTACACAATGATTGCTTTGTACTGCTATAACATCATAATTTATTTTTACATACACTTTAAGACAATTTATGTTGCCAAACCTGTGCAGAGGGACCTTAGTGTAAATGAAAATCTGACCTATTATGTTTTAGCCTTTAATATATGGCACCATTAAACTCAAGAGCTTAATAATTAACAGTACTGATACCAAGAACATTTACCTCAAAAAGTAAAAGGGTAAATTCTACATCTACTCAAATGTTTAAAAGCCAATAGTTAAAAAATAATTTCTGATACGAAGTTTCAGCATTGAAACAAAATTTGCAAATACAGATTAGTTTTCTGTGATTTTGTTATACTAGAAAAAGAGAGGAATACAGATGCCATCTAGTGAAATTCACCAGTCTCCAAACATGATATTTAAAAATGAATATAAATTAGGAAGTAAAACAAGAGAAAAATAAGCAATGCTGAACAAGAAAGGAACTGATAGGGTACATACAGAGCTGACACATAATGTACATCATTGAGTTTGATATAAACACTAGGACTGTCAATTAACATGCATCAATGCCTGTAATTAACGGCGTCCAGGATTAATGCGTTAATTTTTTTAACACATTTATTGCAGGTATTAATGCTGCGCTGCCCCTTTGATGCACTGTAGCGGCACTTCCAAGGGGCAGCACAATGCAGAGCCCGGGATCAGCTGGGGAGTCCCCAGCTGACTCTGGGCTCCACTGCCCCTTTGAAATGCTCAGAGGCAGCGTTTCAAAGGAGCAGCCGCCGCACAGCTGGGACTCCCCAGCTGATCCTGGGCTCCGCGTGACATTTCCCCAGAACCTGGGATCAGGTGTTTCAGGAACCACAGGCAGCGCAGCCATGGAGCCCGGGGTCAGCTGGGGAATCCATCTGACCCTGGACTCCGCCTCGCACTGACCCCTTGGAAACGCTGCCCTGGAACTTCAAAGGGGCAGCGCTGCATGGAGCCCAGGGTCAGCTGGACACTGGGGAGGCACATGCTATTAATTGCGATTAAATTTTTTGTCGCTTGACAGCTCTAATAAACACACAACCAATGATTGTTTGGGGACTGAATATCCTAGCATATTGTGTTAAAACAGTGCCTAAGGAAATGCAAAAAGAGGGCTCCCAAATAATTTCAGACTTTTGATGGAGGCTCACTAGTAGTAAAGTACTAGGAAATGATACCACGACCTGGACTGGATACAGCCAAAAATTACAAGTGAAGTTAAAAATGTATTATGCTAATATTTCCACTTAAACAACAAAATGTTAAAAAGAAAGCTGAGGAGAGCTTATGAATCCACCAGAAAATGAGTAATTTCATTTTTGTGGATGAAGGTAGTTCTTCCTGTGGCCCGTCAAAAAATGTGTGATGGAATAAAATGTGTGGTGGTTGTCAGGGAATCCCTCCTCAGAGGGATGGAGTCATCCATCTGCTGTCCAGACCTGGAATCTGGAGAAGTGTGCAGCTAACCAGGAGCTCGAATTCAGAATATGACCGAGAGTCTTCCAAAACTGATCAAACCTTTGGATCGCTACCCCTTCCTGCTTCTCCATGTGGGAACTAACAATACGGCCAAGAAATTACCTTGAGCAGGTCACTGCAGATAATGTAGCACTGGGAAGAAGGATCAACGAATTTGAAGCACAAGTGGTGTTCTCATCCATCCTCCCTGTTGAAGGGAAAGGACTGAGTAGGGATCATCGAATTGAGGAAGTAAATGCGTGGTTGTGCAAGTGGTGTCGGAGAGAGGGCTTTGGTTTCTTCGACCATGGGACTCTGTTCCGGGCACAAGGATTGCTAGGAAGAGATGGGTTCCACCTAACCAAGAGAGGAAAGAGCATCTTCGCAGGCAGGCTTGCAAACCTAGTGAGGAGGACTTTAAACTAGGTTTGTTGGGGGACGGTAACCTAAGCCCTGAGGTAAGTGAGAAAGTGGGATACCGGGAAGCCACACAAGGAGGAAGGAGCAACAAAGGAGGACCCCTGATTCGAATGGAGAAGGTAGGGCAATCAGCCAGTTATCTAAAGTATTTGTACACGAATGCAAGAAACCTGGGAAACAGACAGGAAGAATTAGAAGCTCTGGCCCAGTCAAAGAACTATGATTTGATTGGAATAACGGAGACTTGGTGAAATGACTTGTATGACTGGAGCACTGTCATGGAAGGGTATAAACTGTTCAGGAAGAACAGGCAGGGGAGAAAAGAAGGAGGAGTTGTCCTGTATGTAAGAGAGCAGTATGACTGCTCAGAGCTCCAGTATATATTGGGAGAAAAGCCTGTTGAGAGTCTATGGCAGTGTTCTCCAACCTTTTTACGCCAAAGATCACTTTTTAAATCTCAGAACAGGCGAAGATCTACCGCCCCGCCCCTTCCTTGAAGCCCCACCCTCTCTATTCTCCTCCTGTCCATCACTTGCTATCCCCAGCCCTTACTTACACACTCCGATAAACAGTTTATTTTTAAATTATGCGATATATAAAATTAAAATCACGTTTATAGTTATGAAATAAATGGTCTGTTTTTTATTCATGCTATTTAAATCTAAAATGAAGCATTTATAATTATACATTTTGTGGGGACAGAGTTCTGCGGCTGGGGGCAGGGAGAGGGAACAGGGTGCTGGGAGGGCAGAGGACAGGGTTCTGCAGCAGGGGACAGGGTGCCAGTGGGGACAGAGTTCGGGAGTGGGGATGGGAATGGGGACAGAGCTCTGTAGCTGGGGGCAGGGAGTGGGGACAGAGGGGCTGGGGACAGGGAGTGGGGACAGAGCTCTGTAGCTGGGGACAGGGAGTGGAGTCTGGGGAGCGGGACAGGGGCAGGGTGCCAGTGGCAGCAGAGTTCCCTGCATCTGCCTCCTCCCAGGATCCTCCCCGAGGAAGCCAGCACATGCCTCCTCCGGGCCCTCCCGCGCACAGGGAAACCCCAAGCGTGCCTGCCCCGGGGCTAACCCCCGCGGGAGCCTGCCTCGGGGCAACCCCATTCGCGGCGGGCGGGCCAAACCGCGGCGCCTGCCCCGGGGCCAAACCCCCCCTTCCACGGCGCAGCACGGCCCCTCCCCTCCCGCAGTGCGGCCAACCCCCGCGGGCCCCTGCCCCGGGGCCAAACCCCCCTCCCGTGGCGCAGCGCGGCCAACCCCCTCCTGCAGCATGGCCAACCCCCGCGGGCACCTGCCCCGGGGTCAAACCCCGCTCCCGCAGCGTGGCCCGGCCCGGCCCGGCCCAGCCAACTCCCTCCCCTCCCGCAGCGCGGCCAAACCCCGGGAGCGACTCCAGCTCCCACGGCGCAGGGAAACCCCTGCGCCAAACTCACCTCTCCGGCACTGGCGGCGCAGGGAACCCTCCGCACTCCTCTAGGGCCAAGCCCCCCTCCCCCAGCACGCAACAGAGCTGTGGGAGGGGAAGCAGCACGCGTACTTCCGGAACCCCCGGAAGTGACGCGGGCTTCAGACAGGACTTCCGTCCACCCTGCGGGAAGCCGGCACTACACTAGAGGTAGGTAGTGGGGCTTCTCGGGGGTGGGGGTGGGGGGAAAATAGGGGGCGGGGTTGCCCGAATGCCTCGCGATCGACTGGTCGAGGCCTCGTGATCGACCAGTCGATTGCGATCGACAGGTTGGTGACCACGGGTCTATGGGTTAAGTTTAGAGGCGGAAGCAACAGGGATGATGTTGTGCTTGGGGTCTGCTATAGACCACCGGATCAGGTGGATGAGGTAGATGAGGCTTTCTTCAGACAACTGAGAGAAGCTTCCAGATCACAGGCCCTGGTTCTCATGGGGGACTATAATCACCCTGACAACTGTTGGGAGACCAATACAGCAATACACAGACAATCCAGGAAGTTATTTGAGAATGTTGGGGATAACTTCCTGGTACAAGTGCTGAAGAAACCGACCAGGGGCCATGCGCAGCTTGACCTGCTGCTCACAAACAGGGAGGAACTAGTAGGAAAAGTAGATGTGGGTGGCAACCTGGGAAGCAGTGATATGAGATGGTAGATTTCAGGATCCTGACAAAAGGAAGAAGGGAGAGTAGCAAAATACACACCCTGTACTTCAGAAAAGCAGACTTTGACTCCCTCAGAGAACTGATGGGCAGGATCCCCTGGGATGCTAACATGAAGGGGAAAAGGAGTCCAGGAGAGCTGGCAGTATTTTAAAGAAGCCTTATTAAAGGCACAGGAAGAAACTGTCCTGATGCGCAGTAAGAAAAGCAAATATGATAGGCAACCAGATTGGCTTACCGGGGAAATCCTTGGTGAACTTAACTACAAAAAGGAAGCTTATAAGTAGTGGAAACTTGGACAAATGAGTAGGGAGGAGTATAAATATATTGTTCAAGAATGCAGGGCAGTAATCAGGAAGGCAAAAGCACAACCAGAATTGCAGCTGGCAAGGAATGTGAAGGGAAGCAAGAAAGGTTTCTACGGGCATGTTAGCAATAAGAGGGTGATCAGAGAGGGTGTGGGGCCCTTACTGGATGAGGGAGGTACCCTAGTGATATTTGATGTAGGAAAAGCTGAAGTACTCAATTATTTTTTGCCTGTCTTCACAGACAAGGTCAGCTCCCAGACTACTGCACTAGGCAATGCAGTATGGGAAGGAAGTGGGCAGCCCTCGGTGGAGAAAGAACAGGTTAAGAACTATTTAGAAAAGCTAGACATACACAAATCCATGGGTCCGGATTTAATGCATCCAAGGGTACTGAGGGAGTTCGCAAGTGTCATTGCAGAGCCTTTGGCCATTATCTTTGAAAAGTCATGGAGATCGGGAAAGATCCCGGATGATTGGGAAAAGGCAAATGTAGTGCCCATCTTTAATAAAGGGAAGGACAAATCAGGGAACTACAGACCTGTCAGCCTTAGCTCAGTCCCGGAAAAATCATGGAGGGGATCCTCAAGGAATCCATTTTGAAACATTTGGAAGAGGGGAAAGTGATCAGGAATAGTCTACATGGATTCACTAAGGCCAAGTCATGCCTGACCAATCTTATTACATCTATGATGAGGTAACTGGCTCTGTCGACATGGGGACGTCACTGGATGTGATATATCTTGACTTTAGCAAAGCTTTTGATACAGTCTCCCACAATATTCTTGCCAGCAAGTTAAGGAAGTATGGATTGGATAAATGGACTGTAAGGTGGATAGAAAGCTGTCTAGATTGTCGGGCCCAATGGGTAGCGATCAATGGCTCGATGTCAGGTTGGAGGTCAGTTTCAAGTGGAGTGCCCCAAGGATTGGTTCAATGGCTGGTTTTGTTCAACATGTTTATTCATGACCTGGATGAGGGGATGGATTGTACCCTCAGCAAGTTTGTGGATGACACTAAGCTAGGGAGAGAGGTAGATATGTTGGGAGGGCAGGGATAGGGCCCAGAGTGACCTAGACAGGTTAGAGGATTGGGCCAAAAGAATCTGATGAGGTTCAACAAGGACAAGTGGAGAGTCCTGCATTTGGGACAGAAGAATCCCAAGCATTGTTACAGGCCAGGGACCAACTGGTTAAGTAGCAGTTCTGCAGAAAAGGACCTGGGGATTACAGTGGATATGAAGCTGGATATGAGTCAACAGTGTGCTCTTATAACCAAGAAAGGGAATAGACTATTAGGTTGCGTTAGGAGCAGCAATGCCAGCAGATCTAGAGAAGTTATTATTCCCCTTTATTTGCCACTGGTGAAGCCACATCTGGAGTATTGCATCTAATTCTGGGCCCCCCATTACAGAAAGGATGTGGACACATTGAAGAGTGTCCAGTGGAGGGCAATCAGAATGATTAGGGGGCTGGAGCACATGACTTATGAGGAGAGGCTGAGGGATTTGGGCTTATTTATTCTGCAGAAGAGAAGAGTGACGGGGGATTTGATAGCAGCCTTCAATTTCCTGAAGGGAGGTTCCAAAGAGGATGGAGAGAGGCTGTTCTCAGTAGTGACGGATGGCAGAACAAAGAGCAATGGTCTCAGGTTACAGTGGGGGAGGTCTAGGCTGGATATTAGGAAAAACTATTTCACTAGGAGGGTGGTGGAGTAGTGGAATGGGTTACCTAGGGAGGTGGTGGAATCTCTATCCCTAGAGATTTTTAAGTCTTGGCTTGACAAAGCCCTGACTGGGATGATTTAGTTGGGATTGGTCCTGCTTTGGGCAGGGGGCTGGACTTGATTAACTCCTAAGGTCTCTTCCAGCCCTATGATTCTATGATAAGATGTAGACAAATTCTGGAACTGTGTTTCATTGCCAAAAGCACTTGTAAAAAGTGACATACTGATTAGGATTTTCAAAAGCACATAAGGAAGAAAGAAAGATGTTCAAGTCTCACTGAAAGTCACTGAGGGTAGGTACGTCTACACTTGCTCCCTAGTTCGAACTAGGGATGCAAATGTAGCCAACCGAAATTGCTAATGAAGCAGGGATTTAAATATCCCACGCTTCATTAGCATAATCTCGCCCCACACGCTATTCCGCTTGCCAGCTGATTCGAACCAGGAAGTGCGCTCCGGGACACGTTAGTTTGAATCAAACCCCTTGGTTTGAACTAACGTTACTCCCAATGAGGAGTGGGTGAGATTATGCTAATGAAGCACGGGATATTTAAATCCCCGCTTCATTAGCAATTTCGGATGGCTACATTTGCATCCCTAGTTCGAACTAGGGAGCAAGTGTAGATGTACCCTAAGAGCTGAGCTTTTTTGAAAATCCCCATCATCATCTACTATACATTTCAGAGAGTTTGTCTGTTTGATCAAGAACTCCTCCACGGTAAGAGCTAGGACCAACAAATTCAATATACAGATCCCCGCCCCCCCGTTTTTTTGTTTTTTTAACACAATTTAAAAGCAACACGAGCGTATGGTTGTGTTAGGAAAACTGGATGTGCCTGGAATGGGATTGTTTTTCCTAAAACCAAACAGAAAAGACAATCATCAATGCAAGCAAGTACAGTACTCAAAATTGACATAACTAAGTGAGTGTTGAAAGAGACTGAACCAAGATGAGCCAGAAAAACAGGATGAACTGGGAACAGGATTACTTCTCAGAAAAAAAAAAGATAAAATGCAGAAATTTGGAATAGCGCTCTGTTTTGGCACAGTTAAGTCAATGCTTGAAGTTTGAAAACTGGAAGAAAATATTATTGGAAACTAAATTGACTATAGCCTTTTTGTATTACCCAACAAAAAATCAAAATGATACAAGAAATATAACCCAGTTCTCAAGAAATGAAATACAAAAATACAAACTCCTACACAAGAAATGACACACAAAAACAATAGTATACAAAGGGGAACTTTACTGGGCACAGGAAAAAGATTCTAGAAAAGGAAAGGGTGAAGTGTAATTAAAAGCTACAACATCAACAATATAACGAATTCCCCCTCCCAATATTCACAAGTACACCCCTGTTCTCAACACACACACACACGTCTGCAGAGCTAGAGCTACCTGAGCCATCTCATAGACCCCTCAGCAGTTTTGTGGAAATTTGGCAGCTAAGCAGAGACATCTTGGGCTGTTCACCTATGCTTTCACTCCCCGACTCAGAAGCAACAAAAGTTAAACTAAACCTAGCCCTTTTGTAAATAGGTCAGGCTGTCCCCTGGCAATGGTGTGTCAACATGCGAGAGAGAGCAGATTGCTTTGACATGGGCAACTAAATGCTGCTATATCAAGAGTGGGAAGTGGGGAAAATCTGTTTCTTTTTTTTTTTTTTGCTAGAACAGAGAAAAACTGCAAATATTTTCTACCAAGAAGCTCTGTTTGAATCACTTTAATTCTTTTATTAATACAAGTTTATTTTTCCTTAATTGTTGAAAAATACAATAATTTAACAAAGCATATACATTTTCATTTTATTTTCCAAAAAACCCGCAAAACCCTTAATTAAGGAGCCAAGCAACACCGAGTAAATCTACTAGTAGAATATCAAAATTTTAACAATGCTTCACTAAAACTCCAATGAAAATAATTCTTGATGTAAATAGTTTATTTGGCTTGGAAGATGACTGACCTGGACAGAAATATGTGTAACTGATTTTTCCTACTAGCTACACCTAAATCAATGGTTTTTATTATTTTGTTTTACTACCTGAACTTCAGTTTTGAATTCTGGTATCTAGTTAGATTGGCAAGCCTGTTTTAGTAGTTAGGGGATATTAATACTGTAGGATTTTGTGCGCATGCCCACATGTGTAACAACTAAAAATTCTAAAAGCGCAATGCCACTCTCTCACTAGCTACCATTTCAATTGCGATACCTGGACTGAAATTTCTTCAGGGATAAAAATACTCCTAGTGATTTACTTACAATGTACATATCTTGGAGGGCTTTCTTGACACATATAATAAACCTCTGCAATAAACAGCAATATCAGTGTCAAAGCATCTTTCATAAGTTTAAGCAAGGGGAAAGCTTGCACTACTCCAGCCAGATCAACTTTGATGTTCAAATAGAGAACTTACTTTCTTCAGGTGTCTTTTCCAACCCCTATCAAGTATCTTTTTTCAAGGAGGGATAGAGAGGAGAGGAAGAAGAGAGAACTAAAGTGACTAATAGATTTTTGGCTAACAAAAATCTGTGTTCTAATTTTGTAACTAGAGATGTTTTATTACAGTATTAAGTGCAGTTAATATTGTATATTTAACTGCTTTTAAGAACAAATATTGTATTCTTGACAAATATTCAAAATGAGGTAATTGGTTATGCTGCTATACATTTTTGTGTTTTTTTTCTTAAGGACACTGCAATATATCGCTGTATGCACAGGCAACTAAGATGAAGTACTGTAAATAAGTGAGTGTAATTTATGTTACTTCTTTACCTATGTAGACAGATTAAGACCCTGAAATTTTGCTTTACATGACAGGGAAGTAGTATTTAGTATGGTGGTGGATGGGAGTTCCTTAAGACAAGTGGACGATTCTCTGGCAACAAAGGTATAGCCAGAGGGACAGAATACAGTGTTTTTCAGAGCACTTACATCTATACAGAGGCTATTTTGGCCAGATATATTTTTATATTGAAAGCAGAAACTTGTGCATCCACAGGATATTGCTTTCATAATGAACAAAACAGCAGCTATGAGATTTGGATAGCAGTTCATCATTTGATTCTTCATCTTATATATGTCCAATATAATTCAACTAGTAATCTTTTATTATAATGTCATATTTATTGATTCAACCACTAATTCTGGAGAGAGTGTGCGCGTTATCCCTCAATTAAGGACCATGACTTTGAAAGGTATGTATGTAAGGGAGACTTACAAATACAGATTAAAAAAAAGCAATCTTTAAAACACTTTTGTGAACCAGCTGTTTAGAGCTAACAGGGAGCCACGGGCTGAGGCCAGCAACAGACGGCAAGGAAAAAACCTCCAACCTGCCAGATCCTCCAAGCTCAGCTCTCAACACTGCTAGTTGAGTTTAAAATTGAAGACTTTAAACAACTGGCAAGCAGTTTCTAAATCAACACGCAAACTGGGATAATGCACTTTGAAACAACTGTTCTACTTTAGGAGAAGGAAATAAAGGGCATCTTACAGTACAGAGACAGTATGCAACATAGCCAAAGGCTATACATTATAGGCTTGTAAAAAAATCTAGTATCAACAACTGCATTTTTGCACTAGTACACAGAACAATGACATCAACAAGGAGCAAACTCAGCCCCACCTAACTATATGCACCTCTGTGCATGTTTTTCCCATGAAGGGAACAGTAGTCTGTTTTAAATACGACACTTCTTCTCTGTCTTTTCTGATTGTTCAAATGCCCCAGATTGATGTGGACCTTGGAAAAGCCAGAAGGATTACATATCTGCCTTGTCTTACTATGGCACCATCTGGATCTATGTTGTCAATGCCCAACTTGCCAATTACTCCAAAGTGGCAACTTACAGCAAATATTCTGTAAGAGTAAGTGCTTCTTGGATCAGTACTGAATCTAGATCTGTTCTTATAGGAAAGCTGATAGGTCTCCAAAAAAAAAAAAAAAAAAAAAAAGTGCCACACCCTCTTCCTCCCCAGCAACATACCATTCCACAGTGGTTATCACCTGTTCCCACCTTATTCTGCTTTCTAAAAATCACTGTGGAAGCCCACCTTCAGTGTAATTCAGTTCTAGGTACTTTCCACAAAAAGGGAAATCATACTGTGAAACTGTGTTAACTGGAGGATCCAACTGCTTTGGCTTCACTGTACTCCAAGGCAAAGGAATGATAGTTCTGTAAGTAAGTCACTTAGCAGGGACTCAGGAAATCTAGATTCAATTCTTTAACCTGCTACATACTTTGTGTGTGACCTTTAGACAAGTCACCTTATTTCACTGTCCTCCTGTAAAATGAAAATAATACTTCGTCTCAGAGCAGCGTTGCGAAAATTTGTAAAGAGATTGCATTTTTACTGTGTGGTCATAAATCAGGAGTATGTTTGAGTATCTGAAAAATGAGACCAGAATATGTATGAAAAACAGGTTATTTTCCAAGTGTAACTTTTCTCCAAGGGCCCAGTCCACTTCCAATTAAAATAAATTCAACTGCCATTGATTTTAGTGGGAGCTCAATTGGACCCCAGATATATGATTCCATGGGAGCAATACATCTAATTTATAACCATGGGAAGTTTTTGAGAGTTGGTTGTTAGAGGTAATGTACAATTCCTTGAGCCCTACATTTTTGCCATGTAAGATTTACTTTCAGTACAAGTTGTACCTCCCTTAACTGGGACTCCGTGGTCCAGCATCATGCGTTGTCTGGCATGGACCACAGACCACAGGTGTTCCTGGACCACAGAGCCCAGGAAGAGAGAGGTCTGGCAGTGGGGAAAGGAACCCCATAGGGGGCACCAGCGACTCAGCTGGAAGTCCAGGGTCAAGGGGTAAGGGAAAGGTAGCATGGGATGGTTCTGGCTCCAGCGGAGCTTCCTGGTCCCAGCATCCAGGGAGCTCCAGCCCGGCAGCGGCCATAGAGCTCCGACCCCAGCAGCAGCTAGGAAGCTCTGGCCCCAGCCATGGAGCCACGCGGCTGCGGAGCTCCAGCTGTGGTGCTCTAACCCTGGAAGCAGTGGGGCTGGTGGCATCTAGAGAGCCCTGGGGGGCTGGGACAGTAGTAGGGGCAGGCTGGAGCCCTAGCCCAGTGGCAGCATTGGCCATGAGGGGAGGGACCATCCTTGGTCCGGCAAATCCCCTTGTTTGGGACCAGTCAGGTCTCAAGGGTGCTGGACCAACAAAGTGCAACCTGTATACGCAAAAAGATGAATATGAAAGATTATTGAGGAAACGCAGTATAATCTGAGAAGTCCATTACAGTTTCATGGTTTGCTTTTGCTTTAAAGTATTAAATGTAGTACAGTCCATTGCAATCAGCAGAAACAGTGGAAGTCTAATCATATGTTTATACTACCAATAATAACTTTGTTGTAATTATCCAACTGAACAGCTTATTCCATTATCATATTCCATATTTTGCCTTAATGTGGTTATTACAATATACTGGATTTTTCTCAGTTTAGTCTTAAGCTTTCAGACAAAAATTCATAAAGACAAGAAACTATTTTAAACATCTCTACACAGAGCAGAGCAAACATCACCGTAGCCCCTGAAAATTAAAAATATTTAGAATGGGATTTGCATAAGAGATGGAAAGGAATTAGGTATTTGACTCCTCTTGACTTAACTCCTTATACTTCTTTGAAAATCCCAGTTAAATTCATACTCTACCTATTTTTTTAATGCCAGGCCATATGCTCAAGCATAACCGCAGATATTTCTAAAAACTTCACACTATGGTATCCATAACAGTGGTTCACACATATGAAAAGAATATTATGAAAAAAGTCATAAGATAAAAAAGTGTACTATTTATGCAGTTTATTTCCAGTGAAACCAAATTTTACTACTGCTGTCATCACAGAACGTCTTCACATTTGATGCAAATATGAGAGATCAATTACAAAATCACTTGGTGCCACGATCTTTGACAAAAACAAATTCAGTTATATTATGTAAAATAGGTTAGAAGCATAACTTTAATAAGCTCCAACTGCACTGCAGTTTCAAGAACTTGAACACATAAAGTGCCACATTAATGATTTTTTGACAAATTTAATGTAATACAAGCTTTAAATATCACAATTAACAGCGAAATGTTCTACCGCAGAAAACTGATGCAAATTTTTCTAATTTTCAGTTTGAAAATGTTAGCTAGTATTGTAAATCTAAACAGTTTAGAAAGTCTTACATTCTCTCTAAACTAAAATATATACTATATAAAGCATTTATATATAATATCTCTTATATATAATTGTTTTCACATTGTAATTATAACCAAAGAAATTTACATTTTAGTTTGATGGGTCAACATCTCATTTCAGACGCTAATTTTATTGTGTTCCTGCTGCACTGTGGACTGAAGGAGGGGAATCATGATCAGAGAGAAAGGAAGTAGCAGCAGCAGCAGCTGCTTCAGGGAGTACAGGTGCAAGCACATGACGGCACACAGGGCATGTTCCCGACTAGAAAAGATGAAAAGAAACAGGTTAATTGAAAAGTGTGTGAGCCTACAGATAACATTTCTGAAATGAAAAATGCCCTGTGTCTTAATATAGTAATATTTCATTTTAAAATTTGAAGCAGAGCAACAAGTTAGTTAAAATTAGGTCATCTCAAATGAAAGCAGTATTTTATCTTGAAGCACCATCATCCTCAACCAAGGTAAAATAAATCAAAGACATGTACCTCCAGAAATGCAATAACTTGGACAAAATGACTATAGGAAAGGCATTTAATACTATATTTAAAATCTTTTCTAAACTGGTTTAGCTTCAAATACACTCAAAGAATCTCTATTTTTCAATAAAATACACAAAATTTATTTTCACAAGTGGGCTACTACTTACAAAGAGGTGTGCCTGTTACAAGGGACTTCCTAATTTGGCCTTGATTCACCAGAGTAGTAATGCACATAAAGTTAAGTCTCCAAGTAATCACATTCTTATTCAGCCAATCACTTAAGCAAGGCATGGGCCTGCCCAACTTCAATGCAACTATTCACATAAAATACATTGTTCAATAAGTGCGATGACATTATTCACATGTTTAAAAAGTTAAGCATGCACATAAACACTATTGAATTTGAGCCTCTATAGTTGTATCTATCTATGTATATATCTCACCACACACACTGAGTGGCTCAGCATTCATAGTGTTTATCCTGCATTTTTATAGAGAAAGTCAAACAAAGTAAGATGGATAAACTGAAACAAAACCAAAACAAAGCACCAGTAGTAGGAAAGACAGATCTAAACTTGGTTATTTAGTAAATATTTTCCTAAAAATTCTGATATTTAACATAATTGGTATTAAAAATAGGATTACTGTGATCAATTCTGGCAGTTATTTATTCTTTGACTGTAAACTTATTAGTGCAGGGCCATGTTTTTACGTTTATACAGTGCCTAACATAATGGGGCCTTGATCTTCATTGGGTTCTCTTGGCACTCTGGTGTGGCACAAACACAAGCTTTACATCAGACTACAAAAATAATTAGTCCCCTTATGTGGAGTTGAAAGACTATGCTCAGCATGCTTTATTTCAGGCAACCTCCATATTGGAATACAGTAAACTTCCGATAATCCGGCACCTTTAGGACCCAGGGGGTGCCGGATTATCAGATATGCCGGACTATCGGAAGGGGGGGCTATGAGGGTCTGGGGTGGGATGGGGGATGCCACCCCAGACCCCTCATAGCCCCCTTCCGATAGTTCGGCTCTGCCCCAGGCGCCCCGATTCAGCCGCTGCTGGTCAGTTTCAGCAGTGGCTGAATCGGGGACGCCTGGGGCAGAGAAGCTGGGGTGCTGCTGGGTTGGTCCGGTAGCACCGCCCCTCGGCGCTGCGAGACCAACCCGGCAGCACCCCAGCTGCTGTTGGGGATGCCTGGGACAGAGCAGCTGGGGTGCTGCCAGGTTGGTCCCGCAGCGCCGAGGGGCGGGCGCTACGGGACCAACCTGGCAGCACCCCAGCTGCTGAAACTGATCAGCGGCTGACTCCAGGAAGCCCGGGACAGAGCTACTCTGCCCCGGTCTTCCTGGAATCAACCGCTGGTCAGTTTCAGCAGCGGCTGAATTGGGGACGCCTGGGGCAGAGCAGCTGGGGTGCTGCCGGGTTGGTCCCGTAGCGCCACCCCTCAGCGCTGTGGCGCTGCGGGACCAACCCGGCAGCACTCCAGCTGCTCTGCCCCAGGCATCCCCAAGAGCAGCTGGGGTGCTGCCGGGTTGGTCCCGCAGCCCCGAGGGGCAGCGCTACGGGACCAACCCGGCAGCACCCCAGCTGCTCTGCCCCCGGCTTCCCCGATTCAGCTGCTGATCAGTTTCAGCACCGGCTGAATCAGGGAAGCCGGGCGCAGAGCAGCTCCAATTGTCCGGCAGCCCAGAGCACTTCCGGGTTCCTGATGGTGCCGGACCATCAGGAGTGCCGGAGCATTGGATGCCGGACCAATGGAGTTTTACTGTAATACTCATCTGCAAATAATTCAACGCAGAATAAAGATAAATTCATGAGTTAAAAGGAGTGTCTATTTGGTTGACAGTCGTCTTTCTTCATTACTGGACTAAATAATGCTAACAGTTTACAAGTACTGTAGGATGGGATATTAGTTTGAGAAAATACTATGCTGTCTTGTCCACTTCCGTACCATTGCAAGAGTGTTTTCCCAATAGCAATTCTCAACTGCTTTTTTTCCCCATCTTGTAAACGTCTCAACCGATAAAGATGTCATTCCTGCATTGAGGGGACAACTCTACAACCAGCCAGACCTCAGCCTAAGTTTTCAGTGCAATTTAACAGTATTACTTCTACTAAAATTGCCCTGAACCACCTTAAACTAGGGATGTTAGCTATCAGTTAATTGAATAGTCGACTAACCGCATGAACTCTTAGCCATTAGTTGACTATAGTCCCTGGGCCAGTGCAATCTAGCCCCACTATCAGGGGAGCGCCCTGCCACTCCACACTGCTGCCTCTCTTCGCGGCGGCAGCCCCTGTCCAAGGGGGTTCCCAGCCCCCGTGGACAGGGGCTGCTGCTGGAGCAGCCTCTGCCCGTGGCAAGCTTGGGCCCACTGCCACGAAGCAGCCTCCCCTGCCCCCATGCCGCGCTGCTGCCTCTAATAGAGAAAGCAGCATGGGGGCAGGGGGCACCATGAAGCTGAGGCTGGGGCGGGGGGGGCAGGGGGGGGGAGAAGAACCAGCTTTTAATTCGGCTCCCCAAAGCACTGGCTCCTGCTTCCCCAGCCTCCCTTGCTGCATTTCATACAGAGGCAGCAAGCGTGGGGGAAAAGTGAGTAGTCGACTAGATTAACCAAAAAAGCCTAGGCTTATCGATTAATTGACTACTTGTTCATATCTCTACCTTAAACAATTCCTCATTTTTAGTAATGTCCAGTGATGTTGCGCTCTTCACTCTTGCAGTTTGCTATTCTTTCTTTCTGGGCAAGTTATGAGGAAAAAATTAAAATTGAAAAAATCAATTATTCCAACCCAGGAAGAGTTTTTTATCCAACCCATTTAAACACAGTATGGTGTTCTCAGGGTTAGTCATTGTGATGGGTAGGAGTAGTGCTGGCCAGCACCTGGTGACTATGGGGTTAAACTCAGGTAGCTAGCAAGGTTGTTGGCAGGGAGCCAGAGGAACCAATGGGGATAGAGTGCTGAAATTTGAATTGTATAAGATACCTTGCCTGGTTTCTTTGTGTGGGAAAGTTAAACTAGGAGTTGAGAGATACAGAATGATTTAAACCCAGGTAGGACTACCACACCTCCAAGAAATTTGGGGCATGGAAGCAGACTGAACCAAGAAGGGATTATGAGTAAATAAAGGGAAAAGGTGAATCTAGTCGCGATCAGGGTATTTTTCTTTATTTTGTGGTTTGATTTCAACTGCTCTTGTGTGAATCTATGCCTCCCCTCCCCATTTACCATCTAAGAACTGTTCCCAGAGATTTTCTCCGTGTTTTTAATTTGTCTTCCTTAGTTGTTCTGTAACACTTATCAATCAAGTATATCTTTCGTTTTGTAATCAAAATCACGTTAAGGTGATGATTTGATTCTTGTGTCCTGAAAGGTAACAGCATGCCTCAGACTAAGAGGTCAGCTATCAGAGACTGCAGTTTGTTTTTCTCTTCCCATGTTTTTCAAGCTCTCTCATAGTAAAGGAGCGTGGGGCACCCTTGGGGGAAAACTCAAGTGTTCCTCCCTGTTTTTAGGGATAACTCACTTGATGGTGACAACTATCTCATTCACCCCCTTCCCCCAAAGTCAGTGAATGTGTGATTCTGGGGAATTTTTGTAAGCAGAGCTTGTAGAGGTAAGGGGTGTGGCTTTTTTTTTTTTTTAAGGTCTCTTGCGGGCCCCCACCTTCTGCACTCGAGTGACAGAGTGGGGGGATCAGCCCTGACAGTCATTATAAAAAAATCGGGCACCATCCCTGATGCACTGCAACCATCATGCTCTACACACATTGCAAACAATGTCTGAATTGTTTAGTTTATTAATATATCTCAAATATATTTAGTTTTAAGCATTTATCAATTTTGCTCCTTGTATTACAACTCTTTGTGTGCTTACTCCTAGAGATCACTTCTCATCAACAAAATTGTTTCCTAAAAATCTTGAAATTTCATAAAATAGTCAATTTAATAAATATCACAGTAAGTTTTCAGAAAAAGCTGCATGTTGTTCTAACCAGAAGGGCACAGATTCTCCACTAATCATGCAAGCAAGCAACAAGCAAACAAAGAACTCACCTTCTGCAACCAAAGTGTTACACAGGGTTTGTGAAAGAAATGGTGACATGGTAGCTCAGTTATTATTTCATCTTTCACATACTCACTGCAACAGATAGCACAACACTGCTCCTGACCAACAGCTTGAGGGGGGAAAAAAGATATCAAATTTAAAATGTAAATGTAATTAAAAATAAAGTGAAATATGTTAATTAGAAGATTTCAGAGGCTAATTATAGAATGATACAGTTTACCAAAGTAAGCAAACCATTTTATAAAATGCCCTTAAGTTCTACTCAGAGTAAACAGATTTCTAAATTTACTACTCCATATTGTGGTACATGCCACCATGTCATTTTCCTTTAAAAACTGTATGTACATTACCATACAAGAAGCTTAAGATTAAGTATTACATTTTGCAGAAATAAAAATTTTTAATGAGCCAGTTTTTTCATACCATTGTGATTTTCTGTAATAATAATCTGTGGCAGACAGTCTATGCTTTCTTTGCTGGCTGGTGGATGAGCTTGCTCAACATCAACTGCAAGAGACTCCAGATGAGCCAAAGCAGTCTAAAAAAGGACGTTTGGAAAAAAAAAAAGGTTATGTTTCCTTACTCATAATAGAGATACTTCACATTTAAAAAACCAAACACACACAAAACTTTATAGCTAATAATGTGTTACTTTATTAAGCAAAAGGATTATGCAAGTTAAGAAGAGAAATATTACTGTTGGATTTTTACAGGTCAGCTGGAACAAAAAGTTAATGAATTAGTTAGTTATTTCTGGAATCCTGGTTTCAAATATTAGTTAGCTTATGAGCAAAGAGTTATGATATCAACCTATTCCCTAATGAATATTTACCCAAATTATAAAGTGGCTGAACAAAATGGCAAAGAAAATAACTTTTCAAGAATGATTTAGAAGATGCTGAAGGCCAGAACTGATTGTTTCCTTAGTAACACACTTCCGTTTTCACCTGTTTTGAAAGTAGTGCCAATGGCATGATAACAGATTTCCCGGTTTCAACTACAGCACAGTCCCAAACTGCAAAGTAGAAACTAAGGCTAATAATGGGCTTGCCTACGTACCAGCCACAATACAAGTTTTCAGGAGGAAAGCAGAATAGAATACATCTAGACCAGGGCTACTCAACACACGGCCCGTGGGCCACATGAGGCCCGCAGCCTGTTTGTTTGCGGCCTGCGGTGTGGTTTGGGTTTACATGGGGCTCCACACGCGGCCCATGGGTGGGACCTAAAACAAAAAAGTAGTCAATCTGTTGATATGCGTTTTTGTAGTTAAATTCCTGGACTGTCAATGCTCATTAAAAGTCATAGGGTAGAAATCAGGTAAATATTGCATTTTATTAATATCAGCAGAACTGACTTAAATGGGGCCTGTGTGTTGTGTAGTCTTGCCTTAATTTTTGTATTCATGCCCCTCAGTGTGAAAGAAGATATTTGCATGTATATGTGACCACACTTAAGTTGCGGCCCTCAGCATGTGCTGTGAGTATCATTGTGGCCCCCAGGGCTTCCAAAGTTGAGTAGCCCTGATCTAGACTTTTATGGAGATGAGTGGCATTTCAGAAAGACTCAAGTAACGCAAGAAGTTTTGCAACTTTTTGGCTATGCGCTCACTTACTAGTTACCATTTGCCCCAAAAACCTATTTTGGCAGCTGTGGATCACATAGATATATCAAAGCTCTCTTATTACATTCCTTGTGGGGCAAAGTGGTATGCAGGAGCTCACACACCACACACACCTTTTTCCATGGAGCCTGTGTGACACAAGGCTGCCAGAGCAGGTGTGTGAATCTGGCCACAAATATTTTATTCAACTGGTATCACATGGCTTTTAATGCCTAGTATTGTCAATTATTATAATACTCTTTCTTTAAAAAGAGATTCTTATTGGGAAACAAATATCAACATGTATTAACACAAACATTTCTGTACACGTTCCATATGACAAACATTCAAACACAAAGAAACAAAACGAGCTAAGCCCTATTACGCTATATCTCCTTGATTCTTCCACCCAGACATATACGTCATCACTAAAAAGCCATCCAGCTTATGACAAAATATGTAAGCACTAACTACTCAAAAAAAGTACATTTTACTTTTAAGAACAGCATACTGATGTACTAAAATGGCATTTGGACAGATTCAAAGTTAAGGTTGTCAGATGTTGGAATATGCATGTCTAGTATGAAGTCAAACAAACAAAAAAGACTGCCCTAACAACAGTCTGAAAACCTAGACCACAAAAAAGTAAGGATAATAATAAACAAATGCTAAATAAGGTCATGTGTCTGGCCAGGAGGGAAGGTAGAGGAGGGGACTTGGGGCAGGTGTCAGAGCAAGCTGGGAATGAGGGGTTTTGGCAGCGGGAGGGAAGTGAGGGGGGTTTGGGTGCGGGGGTCAGGGCATGAAGGGGGACGCTTACCTGGCTTGGCACCCTGCAGGGAAAGCCTCCAGGGAGCATGTGTGTGTGTGCGCATGTGCATGAGTCTCAGTTCCCCCCCCCCCATGCAGCGGGGAACCCAGCGCAGCTACAGCACCAGGCCAGGTTTCCCACTGGCAGGGCGGGCGGGCGGGACAGTAGAAACCCCGACCGTCCCCGCCACATTAAACTCCGCCACTTCCCCAGCAGGCTGGGGAGGGGCGCAGGGGAAAGAGAGCAGTAGAGTCCGAGTGCACCACAGGTGGCGGTGGGGGGCAGCAGAGCCTGAGCGCGCCCGGGGAAAGGGGGGGCCCGGCAGAGCCTAAGCCAGGTTCCCTGCAGGCGGCAGTTTTAAGACGCCGAGATCCGGGAGTGGCTCCTCAGCTCCAGTCACCCCTCCCCCCCCTCCCAGCAGCAGCGGCCGCTGTAAAAGCAGCCGTCTGTACACATGGAGGAGGAGGCGGCAGCGCAGCACGGGAGGGCCCTGTGGGATGGGCTGTCCTGCAGGGGATGGGGGGGGAGGAGAGGCAAGCCACAGTGGGAGCTGTCTACGGGCTCTGCAGGGAGCTGGGGAGCAGAATTTTTTCTGTTCTCTCCACGGCACACCTCTGACTGCCTCGTGGCACACTGATGTGCTGTGGAACACACTTTAAGAAACGCTGGGCTAGTGTTTAAAATAAGAAGTCTGAGATGAGGCATCAATTTAATACATTTCAAAATCCATCAAAAACAGAAGAACTGGTTTAGATTTACGTAAAAATTCAGGTCAAATGGCAAATTCTTCAAATTCCAAGACGCATCAGCAAACTGAAGCAAAACAACAACTATTATTCCATAAGGTGCACACTAGATGGTAAGAAGAACCATAGTACAACAACAACAAAAACCAGCAACCAGCCTCCCCCACAACTCCTTGTGAACCAAACGTGACAGATTTCAATTGTAGGATGGACCTAACAATAGTAATTAAAACGGAACAGCTAAAAATGTCACTTCAATACACACACACACTAATTATAGGCATGGATGTTTTTGGCAAACACCATTTATGTATGTATTCTAATGTACACAACATTTATCAAGTTTAAATATTAGTACTAGGGATTATTTAGAAACATTTTTCCTGAAATCTACAGGAGTATAATTACTAATTAATGTGAAATACTAAAGGGGAAAGCACTGAAAACACTAAAGCACTAGTATGTTGGATTATATTTGGATTTATTTTGAGTGTCCATCTCAATCTTTACATAGGGAGAGTTTACGGAACCTATTTCAATGTTCTAAAGGGTTAGAATTGGTTTAATCTATGTTCCTCTAAATGATAATATCTTTGACTGCTAATCAGAAAAAAAAAAAGCTGAAATCTTTAAATGCAGTATTCATAACAATTTTAAGATGGAAAATAACAAAAAGAAAAAAGTGGACAAAACATTTGGAAAACCATGAAAATAAAAATTTGAAATATGGCGGGGAGAAGGAAGGAGGGATGGATTACAATTCATTTGATGCTTCCCTACAAGCCCCAATGAAGTAGTCCCAAGAAATTTAGTAGCAGATGTTATTAAAAACAGTTAATGAGAGCACCTGGGAATCAACCTCAGGCATCTACTTCCCCTGACTTGCACATTTCCTAATTATTGCTTATTTTAAAGCTTTCTTTACATCTCCTGTCCACAGGCTTCCAGACAGGTTTCTGCACTCATCCTCCTACCCAGGTCTGCAACCCACCTTTTACTCTGAAACAAGTGGAAACCAGAATTTGTTCTATATCTTAATTAGAGAACAGGTATAAAATTACCACAAATTGTTTATAAGATTATTAAGTTGTCTAGACACAGAAGCAGAGCTTTTTTTACATTAAATACAATTCTGGAACCTATTAACAAACAATTAACTAATCTACCAATTTGAGGGGGGAAAATGAATAGAATTGTGCTTAATTGTGGCAGTTCAGTCTCCCCCTTTTCTAGAGTGAGATAAACTTGGATTTTTGCAGCACTACAGGTTTATGACCCTTTCAGGTGCTACTTAGCTATAGCAAATTGGTTTTGCTAGGTAGAGAGATTTTCTGAATAACTTCTGAGCTTTAGAAGATTTAGATAAAAGTTAAGTTGTCATAAGGGAAAGATCTCTAGCTAATGAAACATGAGAAATGTTGGGAAGATTGAGGAAGGAGGGCTTAAATAAATCAGTAACACTGAAAGAATCCATTACACCATCATGAGACAGATAGGATTTTATTGATAATATATTCAAACTATCAGTTCCTCAATTATCAAAAAAATGGTACATAGTATTTCAGGTCAGTAGTTAGGCTCTGAGAACACCTTAAACCCACGTGCAAAATGCTGCCGTACTGTGAACCTCCTGGACACATCATTGTATTCTGACAGGAAACAGCCAGGCTGCCTTTTAAAGCTAAAGAACAAAATGATATTTGCTATCCCGTATTTAAAGTATTTCCCAAGTTCCCTATCTGTAGATACTCAAATTACCGATACCTGTAAATGGTGATATGTCATTTCTATGTTTGTTACCTGAATTTGGAAAGATTCAGGTTAGTGAAGGGGAGTACAGGAATCTTAACAGTTTGTACCCCAGATCAAGCTAACCTTACAGGTTATTTTTTCAAAAAAATATATTTCCAGGGCTGGAATGTTTATGGCATTATGACAGTGATACTAAATAGGAAAGAGAACCTTTGTACCAATGTCAGTATTTTGAGAAATAGAAGTCATTCTCTGTTCCAAGTTGGTTTTTAAAATTTTTTTATACTTTTCGATTTTCCAGTTGCATGGTGCACCATTTAAAGGTTCTATCTACAATAACCTAAAAGCATGATAAGGAATCATTTAAACTTGGTTCGAAAACAGCATCAGGAACACTAATTTCTAGCACTGTGTGCCTGGCCACACCTGTTCCACAATGTCCTATCCTAGGTACCTTGCCTTAGTTCAGGTAACACTAGCCAGCCAAATCACATTAGATCTATTTTCTAGAACTATTTGTATCAGATTTTAAAATATATTTCCTGTTTCTAAATATGGCTATGCTCAAACTGGGAGACCTTAGCAGATCAAAATCCAGATGGTACCTGAACATACACCGTCCTCTTTGGTGTGTCTACACAGCACCCTTATCTTGAAATAAACTACACAAACTGAGTAGTTTATTTTGAAGTAGTTTCAAAATAAAGTGCTATTCCAAAACGTTCCTTAACCCTCGTGCAATGAGGTTTACAGGGAATATCGGAGTAGTGAGACCATTATATTTTGATGTAACAGGCTTGCTCTTAAGATGAGGAATAGCTATTTTGGGATACTGGAGGGATCAGAAATAGTAGACGTAGCCTTTGTGGCAAAGGTTTTAGTTAGTTTATTTTTCAAGTTCCAGTAGGTACAAACAAAATGTTCCCAAATTAAAAAAAAAAAGCCATGTTGGATAATTCTTGCTGTTTTCTAGCCAGTGTTTGTAACTATCTTGAAACTGGGAGCAGATGTGATCCATCTGGAGTACATATTTGGAGATCTTCTCAAAATTCCTGTTGATTCTGGTACAATCAAATAATTTAGATGTATGGATTTTTTTGTTTGTTTGTTTTATGTTTGTTTTTGCTATTTTGCTATCCTCACCAATTTCAACAATTTCTGAAAACATGTGAACTGCCTGGAAAATATTCTGTACTTCTGAATGTAGTAAATCTGCAGAAAAACATAGGATGCTCTATTGATCAGAAATCTTCCTAGTATAGCTATAGAGTATAGGGTCTGGAACGTAACATATCTAACGATGGTTAGATCACAGATTAAACATTTTGCTCCTTCAGTAAACCAATGTGGTAAATCTGTTCTTTTGGAAAGTGAAGTTACTCACATCGGTTCAGTAACTGTCGTTCTTCGAGATGTGTGTCCCAGTGGGTGCTCCACTGTAGGTGGTGGGCTTGCCCTGGCGCCGCGGGACGGAGATGTTCAAAGCTGTACCCGACTGGGCTGCGCATGCGCGGCAGGGCATCTCGCGGTGTTTGCAGTCTTCCGTGCTGCGTGATCCGGTCCCAATCAGTTCCTCTGACCCGCCTCAGGATCTGCAATAAAGAGAAACAGACTCCGAAGCAGGGAGGCGGGTGGGTAGTGGAGCACCCACGGGGACGCACATCTCGAAGAACAACAGTTACTGCACCGAGGTGAGTAACTTCGCTTTCTTCTTCGAGTGATGTCCTCGTGGCTGCTCCACTGTATGTGACTGAGTAGCAGTACCCACCCATGGAAAGGAAGGTGGGGATCGGAGACTACTATTTATTAATGGAAGAAAGGACAGCAGATGCCACAGAAGTATCCGGAAGCCACCTGCGCTGAATGGCATAGTGTTTGACAAACTTTGAGAGGCCCAAGTGGCTGCCCTACAAATATCAGAAAGAGGGACACCCTTTAAGAAAGCGGTGGAGGTAGCTACTGCCCTTGT
The DNA here is from genome assembly GCA_019425775.1 of Rafetus swinhoei. Classification (NCBI taxonomy): domain Eukaryota; kingdom Metazoa; phylum Chordata; order Testudines; family Trionychidae; genus Rafetus; species Rafetus swinhoei. The sequence continues at coordinate 68,659,773 of CM033427.1, forward strand.
AGAGTGGGCTCTAGGGAGCTGTGGGAGCGGCACATTTCGTGCAGCATAGCATTGGGTGATGCAGGAAACAATAATGTTGGAAATATGATGTGAAGTCAAGGGCTCCCCTTTAGAGCATTCAGCAAGGGAGATTATTAACCTATCCGTTTTCCTAAGGGTCTTTGTGCGTTCTATGTAAAAGGCTAGGGCCCTATGGACGTCAAGTGTGTGGAAGAATGTCTCACGTGGCGATGCATGAGGTTTCGGGAAGAAAGTGGGTTGCACCACTGGTTCATTAAGGTGGAATTCTGATGACACCTTAGGGATGAACGCCGGGTGATGTCTGAGGATCACACTGTCTCTGTTGAAGATGGTATATGGAGGTACTGCCGTAAGAGCTGAAATCTCACTCACTCGTCGCGCAGAGGTGATGGCTATGAGGAAGACCAACTTCACTGTGAGGGTCTAAAGAGGAATCGTAGCTAGAGGCTCAAAGGGTGGTGCTGTAAGAGCCCAAAGGACCAAGTCTAGATTCCACAAAGGAGGGGGAGGCCGTGTGGGTGGATCTATGTTCATTAGGCCCTTCAGGAATCTCTTAGTGAGAGGGTGGGCAAACACCGACACACCATCAATCAGGTGCCGAAAGGCTGTGAGTGCCGCAAGATGGACTCTAAGAGATGCTAAGGCCAGTCCACTCTGTTTCAGGTGCATTATATAGTCTAGGATAACACGGATGGGAGATGTCTGAGGATCCACACGTTGCTGAGAGCACCAAGAAGTAAATCGTGTCCACTTTGCAAGGTAAGTAGATTGTGTGTTCTGCTTTCTGCTGTGAATGAGAACGTTCTTTACTTGGTCAGAGCAAAGGGTTTCAGAAGTGTTTAGCCATCTAGGTACCATGCTTCAAGGTGCAGGGAGTATAACTGCGGGTGCAGAAAAGAGCCTTGCTCCTGAGTGAGGAGGTTTGGAATTAACGGGAGATGGTATGGAGGGTATTGCGCTAGTCGTAGGAGGAGTGGATACCAATGTTGGCGTGCCCACACAGGTGCTATTAATATCACGGTAGCTTTGTCTATTTTGATCTTTTGGAGGACTTTGGAGATGAGGTGTAGGTGGAAAAGCGTACATGAGGAGACCCCCCCCCAGTTGTGTAGGAAGGCGTCCCCCCAGAGAATTGGGGCAGAGACCAGCTCTGGAGCAGTAGCGGCGACACTTTTTGTTGGTATTGATGGCGAATAAGTCTACTTGAGGAGCCCCATCGCCGAAATACGGAACGAAGGACTCCTTGGTGAATCTCCCATTTGTGGTCTGTTGCGAAATTCCTGCTGAGGGAATCTGCTATTGTGTTGGTGATGCCAGGTAAGTAGGATGCCACAAGGGCTATGCCACTGGCAATGCACCAATTCCATAATCGGGTTGACTCTGCGCAGAGCAAGTGGGATCATGCACCGCCTTGACGATTTATGTAGTACATGGTCGCTATGTGGTCTGTGAAGATAGCGACCGCAGAATTGCGGAGATGTGCGTGAAAATTTCTGCAGGCGTTGGCGACCGCTCTGAGCTCTAGGAGATTTATGTGCAGCAGAGACTCCTGCGAAGACCAGCAGCCTTGAATGGAAAGATTGCCCATATGGGCCCCCCAGCCGATAAGAGACACATCTGTATTTATGTGGTAACGAGGTGGGGGCTGGTGAAACAGGGTACCCAAGAGCAAGCTGTCGTCCCTGGTCCACTAGTGGAGAGAAGCTTTGACTGTATCGGGAATAGTCATTGTTCTGTACACATTGTGCCTTGTCGGATTGTAGACCTTCAGAAGCCAATGTTGTAGTGGCCGAAAGTGTAATCTGGCATGGGGGTACGACGTATGTCGTACAGGCCATATGGCCCATCAGCTTGAGCACTGTTATAACCTGAACGGATCGTTTGTAGAGGAGCTCGTCCAGCAGTGTTTGTATTGCTTGAAATCTGTCGGTATGCAGGTAAGCTCTTGCTGAAATGGAGTCCAGACGAGCCCCTATGAATTCTATATTTTGGGTTGGTTGAAGAATGGATTTGTCATTGTTGATAAGGAAGCCTAAGAGAAGGAAGGTTTCGATTGTAACTCGCAGCATTTCTGATGCTTCTGTTGACGAGCCTGCTTTCAGAAGGCAATCATCTAGGTAAGGGTATATTATCACCCCCTTGCGTTGAAGATGCACAGCAACCACTGTTAATGTCTTTTTGAAGACCCTGGGTGCTGATGCAAGGCCGAAGGGCAAGACTCGGTACTGAAAGTGATCTGTACCAACTGTGAATCGTAGAAATGTCCTGAGGTCGAGAGCAGCAAACCAATTGCCTCGCACCAGAGTGGGGAGTATGGAGGCCAAGGTCACCATCTTGAAGCGTTGCTTGCGGAGGTATGTGTTTAGTTGTTGAAGGTCCAATATAGGCTCCATCCACCAGTTTTCTTTTGAACCAAAAAGTAGCGGGAGTAGAACCCCTTCCCTTGGAATTGAGGAGGAACCTTTTCTATGGCACCGATATGAAGTAGGTGAGTAATCTCGGTGCATAATAAGTCCTCGTGAGATCCGTCCCTGAAAAGGGACAGGGATGGTGGGTTTGTGGGAGGTAGAGATACGAATGGGATGGCGTATCCTGACCGGATTATTTCCGGAACCCATCTGTCGGTAGTAATATTGAGCCATTGATAGTAGAAAGGCTTCAGCCGGTGGTGAAACATATGGTGGTTTGGTGGGGTTGTCTGCCTGCTCTCAACTAATACGTCAAACATGCTGCCTGTTACTCGACTGAGTTTGCACACAGTTGGCCAGATTCCTACGTCTCAGAGGTCTCGGACACTGGGGGTGACGTGGTTGATCAAATTGTCGTGGCTGATGCTGCCACTGCTGTCTGGTATGAAAGTAATCATAATGTCTTTGAAATGGGAGTATAATGTCTTCTTCTGAATGGTGGGGTGTACATTCCTAGTGATCTAAGTATTGTTCTAGAGTCCTTACTGGAATGTAGCACAGAATCTGTCTGCTCACCGAATAATTTGTCTTTATCAAAGGGTAAGTCCTCTACTTTTGGTTGTAACTCTCTAGGAACTCCAGCTGACTGCAGGAAAGTGGCCCTTCTCATAACCACAGCAGTAGCTACGGTGTCGGCAACATCCATCGCCATTTGTAGACTTGCTCGCGTAGATGTGTAACCCTCCTGGATGATGGATTTAAGGCGCGGCCTTTTGGACTCTGGCAACGCTTCCATTAATGGAGTCAATTTAGTATAATTGTCAAAATTATGGTTGGATAGGTGAGCAAGGTAATTCGCTATCCTTAGGCGTAGAGTCGAAGAAGTGTAGATCTTTCTACCAAACATATCAAGTCTTTTCACCTCTTGTCTGATGCATTAGTTTTATATTGAGGCGCCTTTGCCCTTTGATGGGCCACATCAACCACAAGGGAGTTGGGTTGTGGGTGAGAAAACAAGAACTCAGAGCCCCTGGGGGGGACAAAGTACTTCTTATCGGCGTGCTCGTTAGTTGGGAGGGCCGAAACAGGTGTCTGCCACAATTCATTGGCCACCTCTAATATCGCCTCATCCAGAGGTATAGCTAGTTTGGTGCTCTGGGTTGTTTGTAAATTTTTTAACAGGCGATTCTGTTTTTCTTTAATTTCTTGTAATTGTATTTGTTGTGATGCCGCAACTCTTTTAAAAAGGTCTTGAAATTGCCTCACATCATCTGGTATAGAAACATCACCAGTTATAACAGTTTCATCCGGTGAGGAAGACTGATCCGTTGGGGATACCTCCGGTGGCTGTGCATCCGCTGTATTCGATTGCATCTCACCCTGATCAGAAGGCGGAGGATGGACGGGAGATGGATCTTGTTCTGAGAATGCAGGAGCCGAGAGTGGAGACTGCTGGAGGATGAATATCCCATCGTGGATCTCAGTGGGGATGTGGGCGAATAGCGGGAACGATGGTAACGAGGTCAGTAGTCCCTGCGATGTCGATAATAGTAACAGCTGTCCCAATGATGGTGTGAGGATCGTGATGGAGAGCGCCTATAGGGGTGGTACCTGGAATAATCATGTCTAGAATAGGACCTCCGAGAATGAAGTGACGGAGACGGAGAATAAGATTGTCTGGGAAGAGGTGATGGAGACGCAGAGAAACAATGAGAGTCTTTTCTGGGAGCCCTTGGAGGCGTTAGGAACGGTGATGGTAGCCTATCTGGTGCTGCATATCACCGGGAAAGCCATGGAGATCTCCTGCTAGATGGTGATGGTGGAGAGGGAGATGGAGCTGGCAAGAATGCTAAAGGCGGCGATGGGCTACAGAGGTGATGAGACTTCGCCCACGCTTTAGCCGGTGCTGATGTCTCTGGTGCCAAGGGTGCTGGGCGTGCCGAAGCCGGTGCTGTGTATTCCGGCACCCGGGGGGGGAGGGGGCGGCATGTGGTAATGAGGCCGACACAGTGCATCTCGTCTCCGTTCCACATCAGGGCCGCATGCCGACGGTGCCGCGGAGTTAGCGGCTCACGGTTCTGTGCTGTACATGGTGCCGTGTGGTCTCACGCTGGGCCCAGTTCCATGAGCTCCCGTGCCGGCGTCCAGTTTGTTTGCTCCCGTGCCTGAGTCGGTGCCGAGTCCAGCTCCGGTGATGGAGGGGCTCTGGTCGGTGCCAACTGTGCTTGCGGTTCCGTCGCCGCAGATGGTACCGATGGCTGCGGTGCCAAAACTGTCGGTGCTGCCGTTGTGGAAGCAGCAGCTAAGAGGCCCGATGTTCCAGACAATTCTGCCCTTTTGGGAACTTTAGAGGAAGGTCGAGCACTGGTGGAGGAAGCGGCTGACTTCACTCCTGAGCTAGGCTTGCCCTGAGATGTCAAGGGCAGCGATCTGGCCGGGGATGGCTTGGACTTCTTTGGGGGTGCCTGAGTTGGGGAGGAGGCACTCCTCTTTTGCGGTTGTTGACTTGTGCTCGGCGGTGAGGATGATCCCTGGGGCTGAACGGCTTTGTCAAATAAAATCATCCTCAGCCGCATTTCACGGTCGTGGCACGCCCTGGCCGTTAGCTTAGAGCAATGCATGCATTTCTGCGGCACATGGCTCTCTCCCAGGCAGCGGATACACGCCTCACAGAGGTCCAAGGCTGGCATGGCGTCGCGACATAGGGAGCATTTTTCGAAACGCAGGGACCCAGGCATTTTAGCCAAGAATGAAAAACTTCTTTTCTTCATGGGTTTTTTTTTTTTTTTTTAAGTATATACAACAACGGGTAACTGGGTAAGGGGAGAACAGAAACTTAGCCGTAGAAGAGATCGAACAAGCTATTATGAAGATAATTTTTTTTTCCAAGTAGAAGAAGAAAACCGTACAGGTATTAACTAAAGGTAAGTTGAAGAATTTAACAGTTTTGTCTCTCAAACAGTGGATAACAAGGAAAGAAGATCTGCTCTGTCTGCAGCCTGAGGCGGTTGAAGAGGAACTGGTTGGGACCGGATCGCGCAGCGCGGGAGACTGCAAACGCCGCGAGACACCCTGCCGCGCATGTGCGGTCCGGTCAGGTACAGCTTTGAACATCTCTGGCCTGCGGTGCTGGGGCAAGCCCAGCACCTACAGTGGAGCACCCACGGGGACATCACTCGAAGAAGAAGAAAAGATGGTAGCAAACTACAATCCTGGATATATGCCAGGTGTTCAATACAATAAAAGAAGCAAATACAGCTGAAAAATCAGAGATTGGCAATATTTTTTTTTTTTCAAATTGCATCCTGGATGTAAGTTTGGAGAGGTAGAGGCACTAACATTAGCCATATTAAAAGGAAGCAGCTCTTAGAAGGACAGAGATGGGCAGAAGTACACTGAGTCAAGTTACAGAATTTAAGGAAAAGAGCTTTAAAAATATGACACCTATGGTTTCCCTCTCATGATTACTGAAAATACAAATCTTAACTGGATATGTCAATACAGTTTTACAAGTGATTTGCATGGACAGCTATTCTTTACATCATAAAATGTTTAATGCAAAGGTGTAAGCGTATACTAGGACTCAAAATCACTAATTTTTATTAGGCTCAGTTATTAATCAGAATGCAGAAATTGCTGTGTTTTGTTTTTTTCCTTATGCCACTTTATAGTCATTTTTATAATAAATCAGGTTCTCTGTACTGATGTTAATTATGTGTGAAAGTGTGCTTCCTTTGATAGTGAAAGCCATCTCTGTTCCAGCTTGGCAAGCAAATATTGCACATGTACTGTTGATTGCTAACTTGGTGTACCCAGAAGCAGAAGAATTAGGACAAGATTATGAAATGAGTGAAAACAGGCAAAGAATGTGATTATGGAATTATTGAAAACAAAGAATCATAATTACGGCAACACCTAGAAGTATGCTGGTAACAATAAAGAGAACACTGACTAGAGAAAGTGCAATAGATAAAATGGCAAGTTTCAAACCTATCAGCTCTCCAATAAGCTATTTAATAGCTTATAAGCTATTTTTTCCTCCTTCAGGAGCTGTATTTACATTAGTTCTAGACTTGCTTGTAGATGCAGAACCATCCTGATGTCCCTGATAACATAAAACTAGAAAAAGGTGTTGATATTTTAGCAAGGGTAGTCTGAATCCTGAATTTTGTAGAGGCTCAGTGAATATGGTATGGTACAGGTTAGACTTCCCTAGTCTGGCACCGTTGAGACGTGACAGGTCTGGAACAAGGGAGTTTGCTGGACCTGTCAGGAGGTGGGAGAGTGGGGAACAGTCTTCCTGCTGGGGTCCTCTCCCCAGCCACCTAGCACTGCTGCCCCCAGCTGCCCAGCTGCAACAGCAGCCCTTGCAGTGGCCCTTGCCGGCTCTCACAGCAGCCCCATGAGCTGTGGACTCTGTGGCCCCACGAATTCCGTCAACCAGGGCAGCCCTGTTAGCTCCACAGCCCCGCTGGCTTCCCTGCCCAGCCAGCTGTGGGCTCTGGTGTCTCACAGGCTCAGCAGCCCTGCTGGCCCTGTTGACTGTGCTCTACTCCCAGCTGCTGGCAACCTCTGCCACTGTATTCCAGAAACAATGCTGGACCAGAGAGTCCTGGACCACAAAGGTTTAACCTTTATCAACACATACAATACATTATGTCAAAATTGGCAACATAATACAGCATTGCTAACTTGGTGTACCCAGAAGCATAGAGCCCATATCTTTAAAGAGGTACTTGAATTTATACATGAGAAAAATAAAATCTCACAATGGGGTATTTGAGGAAACAGAGAAGTAATGTACATGCCCTAAAAGTGTCAACCAGTTATTAAAGACCTCTATGCTGCTGAGACACCCTATTGGGCATTTATGTAATGCTGACAAAAATCAATTGTACCAGGCTCTTTTGTTTGCCATGAGGTTTCAGACAACTGAGACCTAATTTTAAACCTATTTTTAAACACTGATACAGTCTAAGGGAATTGTCTTTCCCTCTTGTCAGATATCCAAATTGACTAGATAGGACTTGTGTCGCTCTCAAAGACTGTAAACAAGTTCTTATTTAGTCATCCATGATTTACTAAATGGACAGAATGCTGAACAGCTCCCAAGGATACTACCATAATCATAGCAGCTCTCTGAGTCAACCATGCATTCAGCCCCACAAGGATTACCTTTAGAGGCGCAATTTACCAGGGGCTCATACTTTTTCTCCCCTGACAGAAGAGCTTAAATCTGTTGCATACCAGTACTACAGACAATTTTTTGTAGACTCAACACCCCCAGACTTCTGGGTCAGGTATCAAGATCATCTGGCAAATGAATACAATTACGGATACAACAAGATCATCTGGCAAATATAATCAACATGAAGGATTTGCCCTCTACATGCAGGCTCCCCCTATTTTTGAGCAGAGTAGCAACTCAAGTTACCTCTGTTCCCCAGCTCCAATCCCCCAACCCTGGTAAAAAGAAAACCTCTGACTAGGCAAAGGACTAAGTTAGGAGGGGGAGATGCACTTCTCTCTCACACCACACAAAAAAAAAAAACACTGATGGAAAGTTAAGGTAGCTATTAACTATTCTGCAGCTCCCTATACATTAGGGGATACCCCTTAAAGAGCAATGTTTGTGCAAAGCCCTGGCAATTTGTCTCCAACTGAGATCAGGTGTCAAGGACCTGGGTGGAGCTGAGCAGTAGAGGGCCTGGAGCAGATGCACAGGTATGACTTGTTTGTCTGATCCTAATTTCCAGTGGATCTCAGGATGGCATGGGAACAAAATCACTGCGGATATAAAGGGAGTTACAACCTCTGCCCCCTGATGAAATGATGTGAAGAAAAGTCATGAAGTGGTCCTGGGTTTTTCATCTCTCAGATCTCCTGCCATGCTATACCCAGGAGAGGATTGAAGAGCTCCATGATCAATAAATTAAGGAGTGAGCTCTAAAGATTTAAAACATTCTCCTTGGTATTATGACTCAATGCGGATTACAAATCAAGAAGTCTATTGAGTTCAACCCTTTGAACTAATGGATCGATTCTCAAATGATATTGCTCCTGCTCTACAGGATCACATACCAAGTACTCACTACAGTAATTATTTTATAACAGTACATTGCACATCTAAAAACACCACTTAAGCACTTATTTTGTAGAATATAAAGTTGAGGTACCTAGGACCACAGGAATTGCTATACTGGGTGAGACTCAGTCTATGTAACTCCGTATCCTGTTTGACAATGACCAGCATCAGCTGCCCTCCATCCTGCAAAAGCGAAGAAGCCCACAGCAGGCAAGTGTGGGATAGTCTCACATTAGGTCTCATCCTGACCTCTAACATTTAACCTTTAATCAAGCTCCATCTCATCCAATTTTTTTTTATGATCATGCATTATACATATAATTGTCTACTAGAGCAAGGTAATTAAGACTGTGGATTACATTTGCCTCAGGGACTTATTATGACCCTTAACCTAGCCCTTCTCTCTCTAGCATTAATGGTCAAAGCCTACTGAGCCACTTTTATCATAGGCCAGAAAGGGAGTTGGTGAGAAAATTCCCAGAGTTTGTTGCCCCTTGAGAGTTAATTGGAGCAGTTCAACTTCCTATCCCACCAGGGGTCTGTCTTCCTTCTCAGGGGCATGTTCCTATAGTGAATTGGGGACTGGGGGAAACCCAGGCCCACCCTGTACTGTAGGTTCTCTCTCAGGGACACTAATGGCAGCAGGTGTTGGCAGTTTTCCCTTCACAGAATCACAAAAACATAGCACTGGAAGGGACCTCAACAGATCATCAAGTCCAGTCCCCTGCCCACACAGCAGGACCAAGCACTATCTAGATCATCCCTATCAGGTGTTTGTCTAACCTGCCCTTAAATATCTCCAGTGATAGAGATTCCACAAGATCCCTAAGCAATTTATTCCAGTGTTTTACTACCCTGACAGTTAGGAAGTTTTTCCTAATGTCCAACCTAAACCTCCCTTGCTGTAATTTAAGCCCATTGCTTCTTATCCTATCCTCAGAGGCCAAGGAGAACAATTTTTCTCCCTCCTCCTTGTAACACCCTTTTACTTGAAAATTGCTATCATGTCCTCACTCAGTCTTCTCTTTTCTAAACTAAACAAGCCCAGTTCTTTCAGTCTTCCCTCATAGGTCATGTTTTCTAGACCTTTAATAATTTTTGTTGCTCTTCTCTGGACCTTCTCCAATTTCTTCACATCTTCCTTGAAATGTTGTGCCATAATTGGACACAATATTCCAATTGAGGTCTAATCAGCGCTAAGGATGTTAAATTGCAATTAACTGACTAGTCGAGTAGTCGATGGAATTTCCATTGACTACTCAACTAGTCGATAGGCACGTCCGCATTCTTCCTTTGAAATGTACAAGAGCCCCCACTGGAATGCAGAACTCTGCATGCAGCCAGGGCTGGTGGGTGTGCCTGCTTTGAAATGTACAAGAGTCTTTCAGCTGGTGCTCTTGTGCATTTCAAAGCCATGGAGCCAGGGGTCAGCGAGGGACTCAAGAGTCCCCCACTGACGCACCAGCTGCATGCCGTGCAGTCATCTGGGGAATCCCTATCTGACCCCAGGCTCCATGCGCTTTGGTATTTTAAATGGGCGGCCCCGCACAGCTGATGCCCGACTTAGCTGTGCAGCGCTGCCGCTTTGAAATACCCCTTCCTCCCCACCCCCTTGCTGTGTCTATCTGATAGAGGCAGCAAAGCGGGGGGGGAATTGACTAGTCGATCAGTCGACTGACTATCTGATAAGCATTTGCTTATCGGATAGTCAACTACTCCTTAACATCCCTAATCAGCGCAGAGTAGAGCAGAAGAATGATTTCTCCTGTCTTGCTCACAACACTCCTGTTAATGCATCTTCACTACTACAATTCCCTGGGCCACTTCCCCACGATTCCCTCATTCACACCTCCTTCACCCTTACCTAAGGGCTTCCTTCCCTGTAGCTTGTTGATATTTGTACTTCTAAATTCTCCGGTAACACTGCCTCTCCTCTAGCTCTTTCCCTCAAAACTGATTGGAAGGAGAGTTTTTAAATAGTATGAGTGGGGCCTTCATTGGGTCCAGGTATTTCCATTAGGCTAACAACCTCAACTGATTCTTTGCAGGTTAATTGGAGTCAGGATAGTTTTGCCTTCTACTACTTTCTTATATCCTTCTGGTCAGAGTCCATCTCAGATTGTGAATATAACAAATTTGCCTAAATTCCCAGAACAGTTTAAACTGTATGTATATGAATGTATCATTGATTATCTTCTCTTAATTAGGAAGAGCAAAGTAATTTTGTTCCCTATGTAGATATTTACTGACTGGCATTAAGTCACCCCATAATATGTTAAGCTAAATAGATAGAACTCCTTGAATTTTTGTTTTTTAAACCTTTCATTATTCTGTTGCTAGTCCCTCAACCCTCTCAAATGTATTAGCTTCCTTCTGGAATTGTGAACACTAGGACAGGAAACAGTATTCCAGCAGCAGTCACAACAATGCCAAATACAGAAGTAAAGTAATACCTCTATTCCTACTTCAGATTCCCCTGTTTATGCATCCCAGGGTCACACTGGCTCTTTTGGCCATAGTGACACACTTGGAGCTCATGTTCAGTTGATTATCTACCATGACTTCCAAATCTTTTTCTGTCACTACTTCCCTGGATATAGTATTCCATCTTGTAAGTATGCTCTAGATGTACATATTTACACTTACTCCCATTAAAACTCATATTATTTGCTTGTGTCCATTTTATCAAGTGATTCTGGCTGTTCAAGACCAGTCCTCTTCTTCATTCACCACTTCCCCCAATCTGGGTGTCATCTGTAAACTTTATTAGAGATGATTTAATATTGTTTCCAGTATATTGATAAAAACGTTCGAGGATCAAGAACGGATTCCTGTGGGATCCCAGGGAAACAGATTTGCTTGATGACGACTTCCCACTTATAATTACATTGAGACCTAGCAATTATCCAGTTATTAATCAATTTAATGTATGCCATGTTCATTTTATATCATTCAAATGTATTAATCAAAATGCTCTTCGGTACCCAGTAAACTCTCTTTTATTCTTTAAGTAGTTGCAGATCAGTCGACCCACAAGCCAAATGAGCAGTAGGATGTAGGATCCGAGTCTATTTTAAGAACAATTACAGGACCACCTTCCCGAAGTTTGCATCTGACTTAGATGCAGACAAGATACCAAAGTGTGTGATAAAAGTAAACACTGCAAGGTAACTGCCTTGCAAATGGCCAATACTGAAACAATATTGAGCAATGTGATCAATATCATTGGGCTATGGATGAATTGCTCTAACCTCTATGGACATGTGGATTGCATATGTGGCATAATACAGAAAGTTGCACCACATGAATCATGGTGCTGGTCTGCACTCCTCTTAAAAAGGGAGAAGAAACCTTTCCTAGCTCTGGAATGGCCCTGGTCCATTTTATGATATCTTTGTCTGGGAAAATCAGAGGAAGGGAGACAGTCTCTTCCCCCCTGGGAGAGGAATCCAAATCTAGCCAAACAACAGCCCATGATGGCTAAGAATTCTGATATAGCTGTGGAGATACAAAAGGTAACTGAGGACTTACCCTCCAATGGCCAATTTTTGTTTTGCAGAAAACTGACAAAACATTACATTCCTTTAACAACTCTAAATCTACATTGTGCTCATTGGGTATTTTGTAACTCCAGTAGTAAAGAGACCTCAATCACCATCAGCAGTTCTTCATGTCAGATTATGCCACGAAACATCAGGACTTCTCCAGAAAGGGGCTTAAGTCAAGCAAAAGGTCTTCTGGTCCTAATTGCACCTAGGCAGCCTATCTTTCTTCTTTTTTGAGCAGGCAGTCAATGTGAATCTCTTTCTGTAATTAACATTCCAGTCATCATTTTTCAAGTCATCTCCCCTCCACTTGGGGAGGTGGGCTATCCCACCTCTTCAGGTCTTGGGAGTCAAAAACTATGAACTAAGCACTGTGGGACTAGATAATGCGTTTCCATTCCCCATTTCTTTGTTTTCAGCAGGTGCAGACTCTTTCAGATGCTCAGATGCCCACTAAGGGGTCTGGCAATCTGTGGAGGTCCCTAGTGCTGAAACAGAACTCATGGATTGCTCCAGAAGAGGTACTGGTTCAAATTAAAGCTTCTGGCCATCTGTGTTTCTCTTCCTGAATGACTTGCAGATTTTCTTAACGTGTCCTTCCCCAACAAGTCTGGGGTCACGATACAGGTTCCTTTCATCACTCCACGGCAAGTTTTTAATCTCAGTAATGGCATCACACCAGGTGAATTCCTATTAGTAAACTAAACCTAGGAGTACTACCAAATAAAGTTCAACTCATAACTAGACACAGGAAAAGCTGCACAGATAGCACTATGGAACAAGACATAAGATAAAAGCAATAATGAATGCTCTGACTCAAGTTCCAGGCAATGAAAAGGAACTGAGGCAGGTAGGGGTAGGAATATCACCTGTACAGGTACTGCTAACCACATTTTCTAGCTTTGGTGTGCTGGACTAGTACATACCTGAGTGGAATACCTGGATGCAAAAACTTGAAGAAAAACCTCCAGTGACAGGGATTCTACAACCTCCCTTGGTAGCTTACTTCAAACCTGGCCAAACAACAGCCCATGCTGGCTCAGAATTCAGATACAGCTGCTGAGGTACAAAAGGTAATTGAGGACTTACTCTTAGAATTTGAAAGTTTTCCCTAATATCTCACCTAAATCTTCCCTGGTACAGATTAAATTGATTACTTCTCGTCCTGGACATGAAGGGCCATCAATCATTGTGCATATATGAAGACACATTGTGTCCCTCTTCAATCTTTTTCTCAAGACTAGACATACTAAGTTTTTTTTAAACCTTTCCTTATAAGTCAGGTTTTCTAAACAAGGTATCAGTTTTGCACCTCTCCTCTGGAGTTTCTTATTTGTCCACATCTTTATGTTTGAGTGCCCAAAATTGGATGCAACACTGCTGATGGGACTTCTACAGTGCATATAACATGCCTGTTAATACACCCCAGCATGATATTAGAGTTTTTGCAATTGTCTCACACTGCTGACCCATATTCAATTTTTGGTCCATGTGACGGGGTGGTGGGGTTTGAAGGGAGAAACCCCGCTCTAAACGCGCGCTTGGCTCCAGTGCGGCGAGGAGCAAGCGGCTATGCCGGGCTTGCTTGGAAGCCACGGCGTGCACATGCGCAGGAAGCCCCAGCCCTGCTGCTCCAGGCGGGGGCAGAGGCGCCGGCATCCTGAAGAGAGGGCACCAGCTTTGAAAAGGGAGGACCCTGGCCCAGGAGAGGGAAGAGGGAACAGAGAGCCGGAAGGAGGAGTCGGCGGGCGGAGGAGAAGAGGTGGTGCCCCGAGCCGGATGAGGCAGCAGGACTAGGGATGAGAGGGGCAGTGGAGCCACGGAAACCGACGAGAGGGAAGGAAGCAGTTCAGGACGGGGCAGGATATTGCCTGCGGGCTGGTGAGTTTCGGTATGGACCCCACCGGCCGAACAGGTAACGATTGAACCTGTTCTTAGGGTCCTGGGCTGAGACCTGGAGTGAGGGAGGGCCCAGGTCTCCCTTCCCCCTCAGAGCATCGGTCTTTCAGGACTAGCACCAAAGGTGTGAGGAGGACTCTTTTCTGAACTGGGGATAAGGGCGACAACAAACTATAGCAGTCCACTATAGCACGCAGCAGTTCTGTCACCTAAACAATTATTTACCATTTTTGTATTTGTGTGGGATTTCTCTCTCTTATGTGTAGTGCATTTCACTTTTCTTTACTGAATTTCATCCTTTTGATTTCAGACTAATTATTCTAAATGTACTCTAAACAAAACCAAAAATCGTTGCCTTTAGGCTCCTTTAAGTTTGTCTGCAGTTCATAGTGACATGGTTTTAGTTATTTAACATACTCAGTTTTTCATTTTACACAGATCTTAGAAACAGTATTTCAATACCTCCATGGCCTGCGCCAAGCGCTCCTCCAGTGCCATATATGTGAGAAACTGAGGATCCACGTAAGAAATGGCTTGAGCTACTCCTAGGCCATCACCAAATTCATCAAGTAGTCTGAAAATACCAAAAATACAAAATGGAAATGGAGCCTGCATTTTAACTGCTGTTTTAATAATATTTAATTAAAAATGACTTTCATCTGTCAGACAAAACAAACAAACAAATCCCAATGAGAGAGACAAGGTGTGTGAGGTAATATATTTTTACTGAACCAAAGACATTGGTTCAAAACAAACAAACAAAAAAATTAACTCACCCTCCTTGTCTCCCTAATATCCTAGAACTGACACAGCTAGAACGAATGTATAAAAATACTAAGGAGTGCATAACAGCTGGGTTTGTGTACGTCAATTAGAAGATGTCTGTGAATCAGTTAGGAGTGAGACCATTTGAAAATGTTATGCTTCATGTCTCTGCATACAGATGTTCAGACAGACAAAACAATGTGTCTATATTTGTTCAAAATCATTTACTCCTATTTTAAGTAAAATTGTGTGCTTTGAGCAGATTTTACAAGATGGAGGTATCACCATTCAATAGAGATAAGGAACATGCTTTCTGTGTTTTTCTTGTCATCCCTAGAAGACATCACCAATTTTTGTTCTCCAAAAAACTTGAGACAAAACATGTGCCTTTATGTCCTCATGATGCTAAGCCACAATATGAACACTCTTACTCCTCCCTCCTAACAAAAAATGTTTATTTCCTTATTTTTCTAGATTAGGTACTCAGGTCCTGTCTTGCCTGCAAGGTACTTACATCATCATCAGAACAAGGAAAATGAACTATTGAAGAGATCAGATTTGTAAAATTTCTGCTTAAAATTCTGGTTTTTTTCCACACGTTGAACACTTGTAATTTTTTAATGAAGACTATTTGAAAAATTCAACATGCTGTCTTTTCAATAAAGGGCTGAAAATTAATTGTATTTTTTCAGACTCCTCCTCACAAAGTGATCCCTCAGACAAACCTTGAAACACTAAACTGGATGATATTCTCAGGTTAAAAAAATTGAACACAAAACCACATACCCTATGACTGTCACCAGATTCTCCATGAAACTCCATGAATCTGTTTAGATCTAATTTTTTTTCCTCGCCTTAATCTGATTTCCTGTGCATCCCAGGCCATGGAATTGAATCCAGATACAGTTTATTGAGCTTATTACAAGGGTGTTTCACTAAAGCATAACTTGTGTTTGGTTGCCTTTCCGGAAGAAATTAGGATGTTAACATGTACCCTTGTACACGCGTGGACGCATCAGATAACCTTCACAGTTACATGCACGCACACACACATACACCCCCCACTGCCTCTGTGTCAGCACCTCCTCTACACCCTTCCTCCCCTGTGCTGCTGCATCCCACAGAGGCAGCACTGTGGGTGGGGGGAGAGAGGGTGGGGGAGGAGACAGATGGAGCCAGTACACACGGGGAGCTGACTTTCACGCCAGCTCCCAGTGGGTACTGGCTCCCACCGAACCGACTGCCCCCTCTCCCACTGCTGCCTCTGTATTAGAGACAGCACCGCAGGGGATGGGGGTGGCAGGCGGGAGCCGGTACACACAGGGAGCCAGCTTTAGACCTGGCTCCCCAGGAGTGCCAGCTCCCATGGAGCTGCTTCCCCCTGATAGAGGAGCAGTATGGGGGAGGGAGGGTAGAGCCGATGTTCGTGGGAAGCTCCCCACCTGCCCCCTTGCATATAAAATGTGTAACCGCTGAAATTTTTCAGCAGTTACATGTTTACAAAAATAAACGTATTTTAACATCCCTAGAAGATACGCTTGAGCCAGTCTCAATTTAGACATCAACAGATGAAAAATGCACCACTGCCTGTGATAGTTTGTTCTACTTGTTAATTTCCCTCATTGTGAGACATGGATACTAATTTTTATTTTGAATTAGTTTGGCTTCAGATCCAGCCACTGGTTCTTTTAAAGCCTTTCTGTGCTAGATTAAATAGCTCTTTGGCACCTATTATTTTCTCCCCATAACTTACTGATACACTGTAATCAAGCTGTATCTCAGCTCCTTTTGGATAAGATAAACTGATCGAACTCCTTAAGTCTTGAATTATATGGCATTTTCTCTAGCCCGAAAATAATTTTAACTCTCTTTTCTGCACTCTACTTTTTCAACGTTCTTTTAAAAATGTGGATATCAGACTATATGGATTAGTTATATGAATGGTGTATGGAGGTAAAGTCTTCTCTCTACTCCTACTTGAATTATCTAGATATTTTCCAGTATTTCGAAATAAAGAAGAAACTTGTTAAAAGAGCATCATAAAAATGATTTCTACGTGCATAGCACTGGAGAGAGAAATAAGAGGTTATAATGTAGATCTAAATCCCTATAATTGCAGAGAAGTAACGGCAACATAAACATTACTAAGATCATATATACTTCAACAGTCAACTAGATTCAAATTCTTATGTAATCAAAAAAGTGTGTAAGAAAGATTTATACAAGGCATTTATTAGTTTGGAAACAAATCCAAAATTATATCTCCCGGATTCCCAATTTGAAATAACTATGTGATGTATCAGAACTACCTTAAATTTTAACCTGATCAATAAGACACAATGTCTTAGTCTTCTTGTTGGAAGAAACAGCACTTATTGCAAGATAAGCCTGAAACTGCAGTATTAAACAGCTTGCTTAAACAGAGGAATGATGCTCAATTTGTGGCCTCCTAAATATACCATGAAGTGCAAGATAACAGAATAACTAATTGTTAATAGGTTCTTGCACAGAAAACCCATTTCTTATGTACTGATGCATACCTCCACTCCATGTCTAAGTCTTCACTCATACTGGAGTCATCCTCAAGGTTGTTGTTCCCATCCAACATGAAAAATCCTGGATGCACAAAATGGCTAACTGGATCATTTTCCTCATCGCTGCTACTTTCAATTTCTTCATGGTACTGTAGCCAAGGAATCTCTCCCTCCTCTAGAGAGGTCTGTTCCCTACAAACAAATATTAGAAAAACTGTAACAATCAATATAATTACTAAAGTAAATATAAATACTGGAGAATACTTCTTTTACTCTTAAGGTCTGGAAATGCACCTCTCTCCGACTCAGAAGACTTAGACTCTGAATCAAATGAGGACTGCCAGGATCCTAAAACAACAGCTCTGAGAGGTACCACCTGATCCATTCACCAAAAATCAGTCCTGTAACAGGCACAATTTAGAGTTCGTAGAATTTACAGAAATTAGCATATTTGCTGCAGAATTTGCAATTTTGTTGCAGCCAGAATCAGGCATTTGTCTATCTCCCTGCCCTTCCAGGACCTGCTATCCTGCTCAATTTTGCTATTCAACTGTCCCTAGAAGAGGGCAGTTAACTGGATTACAATGCATGCTTTTTGAAATGTTTCATGGAGCCAGGAAGCGAGAGAGTAGTGACCAAGCTTGCAACAGTGGAACTGGGAGAACCAAAATGGTAGGCTGGCCAATGGGATGCTAGAGAATAGCATTCCAGTTCCTTTGCTGCTATTAATACCAAGCAGACAGAGAGAGGAACTCCATTTTCTCAGATTTGTATATGTTGTTCTATAGGAATCTGGGGAAAAATCATAGGTAAATTATGGATCTAAGGGAAAATCTAAAATAAATAATTTTAAATTTACACTTTGTTTCCCCAAAATGTGTTCTTTTGTATAGGATTAATAAAGGGGGGAAACTGATACTTGGATCATAACTCTTTTGGATTGATTGTGTGATGTCTAATCAGCATAATATATGTTTACAAAAACCTCAAAATTGAACTGCCTAACTGAAAGTATATATATGTGCAGTCATCAGTATGTGGGAGTGGAATTAAGGGTCTATTTGGGTTTGCTACTGGACTTGTTGAATGACCATGAGTGAACTTTTTTATCTTTATGCTTCAGATGTCCTTTATCTGAGATTAAAAGTACCTACTCCTACAAGGGATAATATGGAATTATTTTGAGATATTTGTAAAGTGCTTTCAGATCAAAATTGCTATAAGTGAATGAAGTGTGATTTCACACAGAGATGGATACTGAGTAATTTAAGGTACAAATACATTCTAGTATTTTCAGCTTCTTAACACAGTCTGTTTTGTGTCATGTTCACTTTTGGTTTATCTTTTATAAACACTTGCATTCCAATTTTCAAAATTGTTGATGTTTCTCTTCTTCTATTTCCATCTGACTGAATAATATGCTTATCTTTGGGGACCTAAAATCTACTTTAGTGGACATGCAAAATGTATCAGCTACAGATATTAATACACTACCATAGCTATACTATATTAATATACTATTTTAATATAGCTGTTCCATTGGCAAATCTCTTGTGAAAACAGCTTATACATTTAAATGATTCTGGAATCCAAATACTAAGTAGGAGTCAGATGGGGAACAGAAGGATACAGCATTCTCCCAAGCTCCACTCACTATTAGTCCAAGAACTACATAATATTGTTGCAAAAGTGAGATGCTTCGCATAGTAAATTGAGAGGATGACAATAATAGGACTGTCCTCCTTTCTTGCATGTTTTCATCAGTAATGAAATACTTAAACTACCATTTAAATCAAGCAACTCCAGAGTTAGCACACCAGTTAAATGAAGAAAGGGTGCTCAGAATTCTTAGTGCTATTATTTCAGGGTACCTAGAGACCTAGGAATGCAAAACTGCGTGGGTTACCCTCTTTTTCAAAATTAAATATCTAGCCTTTAGAGCAGAAAAGCTAAACTGTGTTTTAAATGAAAGCTTAGATTCTAGAAATCAAGATGGGGCTACTACAGGAAAAGTACCAGCTCCAGCTGCTAGAAGCAAGCCCAATTAAACAACTGGCACACATCTCATCATAGTTTGGCACACAATAAAAGAAAAAGCATAGGATTTAGTGTCTGTTCTCATTTTTTGCCACAAGTGTATAGCTACTTGAGCTAATAGGTGCCAATTTCAGGTCTCCTGATATTGTTTCATCTGCTAGGAGGTAACTAAACTCTGCATTTTATGTTCTGAAGTAACTACACCTTTAGCATCATACTGAATCCTGAACTTTTTTTTTTTTTATTAGAAAGATAGTGACAATTTGGAGAAAGTTCAGAGAAAAATCAACCTCAACAATCAGAAATTCACTTAAGACTAAAGAGCCAATATGTTAAGGATGTAAAAATCAAGAAAGAAAAGTTAATTAGGATAGTACAGCTACAACAAAGAGAAATGAGGTGAAATCAACAAAGCAATTTTCGGCTAAATTTCAGGAAAAGTTTTTTACATAATAGTTCAACCTGTGCAATCATCTCACAAGATAAGTGGTGGAAACCCTGCAATTTGGACAACAGGAACTTGGCTGAACTGTGCCTGGCTAGTACAATGTGACACTGAGCAGGAGGTGCATGACAGGTGGAGTTACTTAAGAAGCTAATAAGAATTATCATTTGCCAACTGTTATCACAACTGGCCTCTAAAGCCTTGCTTAGTGTAGAGAAGTAGTCAGCCAGACTGGCCTGACTCACTTTTTTGGGTGTGCTGTAGTTTAACTAGCTCAACTGAAGAAAACACTTTTTTTTTTTTGCTTAGTCTAGAGCAAAGGTGGGGACCCTCCGGCCTGGGGGCCAGATGCAGGCCCTGGCTTGCCTGGATCTAGCCCCCAAGGCTAAGGGCTCCCCCCTCCAGTATTGGGGAGCCTGTGATTGTGCTCCAGTCTATTAGCGTAGGTCCCCCCTAGGCTCTAGTGTGCTAGGGGGATGTGAGGAGTGTTTTTCTCCTTCTCAGCTGGGGTCCATGTCAGTGAGAGTTTGTTTTGGGTTTTTTTGCCTCTCAATTGTGTGGGGCACCCCGACTAGTTTTTCTGTGAGTCAATGGCCCCCGACCCATATAAGGTGCCCCCACCTCTGGTCTAGAGAGTGACTAAACCCCTTCTCACTTTTAAAAAGGAACTATAAGTTTTCAATTAATTTTTCTCTCAAAGGGACACCAAGATTAAATTTGATAAATTCCTAGATCCATAACTGTGGACAAAAGCAAAATTAATAGAGCAGCATCACGTATATTACTGTTCTTTCAAGTAAGATAGTCTTCTTAGCATTTAAAGAAATTAATTTTAAAGTGTTTGTGTTTGGCTCTATATGGAACACTTACTTTGCCAGACAAGGGTCAAGTTCTGTAATTGACAATTCTGAGCATTTTAAAGTATTTCTCCAATGGAAGATTAGGGTCATGGGCATCCAGGAGCCATCATCAGACATTCCAATATTGCCATGCTGGGCTCAATACAAGTACCTGAATGTAAGAGAACAGGCACCAACAAAACCCCTGAAATTTCACTTGTCTATAGTCTCCTTCTCCATCCTGAGCACTAACTCCCCCATATGCTACCTTGATGATGGCACTGTTAGAACTTACAAAGAAACAAAACAAGTTGTGCCATGAGGAAATGGTCAGCTCTGTCCAGGATAATAATCCGTGATCTTATCTTCCCCATTCTCTCCCTTCTATTACATTCAGAGTTATCTTGGCTTCTTGTCGCAATCTGGTAATCCCTTTCAACAAGCGAGAAAACACTGCTCAGCTACCCTCCCTCTCAAAAGGGTGGTGAAGCTGAATCCATGTCTGACAGGAGAAGAGATAGACAAGGTATGCTGGGTAAATAAAAGCCACAGCTCTGCTCACCATATACTACACTTCAAATAGGCTGCTCCACTGCAGTGAAAACCATGGGATAACCATGTTTGTAGCAGAAGACAGCGAGCAATTCATGTTTGAATTCATGCATTTGGTAGGCTACAGCACTCTCTAAACTCTGTGCAGAGGCTACAGTATAACATTCCCACAAAGCTATTAGTGCCCATGGAGATGTCTGGCAGAAGGGAAGACGACAGAAGAGAAATGGGTCCCTTGATTATTGCTTTAGTTGCCTACTCTCTTTCCCCCTTATTAGTCAGTATATTTTGCAAATGCAGTTCCCCAGTGCTACAGCATTTGGAGTATGTGGGAGTGTAATCCTGCCCTCTGCTATCATTCAATTGCTGCTCACAGACCTAGATGGACTTCCTTTATAGAGGCAGCAGGTGGGCTCTTTCCCATTGCAATTAGGGGATTAGAGGGGCCCTTCAAATTTTTAAATTATTTTTAAATTGTGTTTAATCTCATGGCTTTTTTTTTTTTTTTTTTTTTAATAGCAGCCATACTGGCCCTGACCTACTTTGAGTGTGCTGCATATCAGGAAATTATCAAGGGTAACTGCCCTTTTAAATCTGTACTATATGTTGTCCTTAGAAAATATGACCTTCACTTCTGACACACTGCAGAAGTCACAGCTACTTGGCTATGTAATGCAAAACAGCATGATTTCTAAAGAGAATGCAAAATTTTCTTTCAACTATTCACAGTTTAGGCAGGAAAAGGATAGAAGCCCTTAAGTCTATATTTTTATTCCTATTTATAAAAAAATTCAACATATGAAGAGGATCAATCACATTAAATCTCAGCAGTTGTTTGTAACAGGTTATTTACCTCTCCTCTGATGCTAGTTAAGCAACATTTTTATTCATTCACAAGAGAAAGCAGAGGCCCTGTAGAGACCACCAACACCGATAGGACTATGAGTATCGTGTGGCTGTTGAGCACAACACTATGGAACATGACAAGCTATAGGCACTACTTTGATGAAAAGCAAAATTCAGATGTTAAATTTACCATGTCAGAGCATGTGCAGTATGCTGGCCACAAACCATATTTTGCAACAAAGGGATGGCACTCTAGTGGTTGTCAGAAAGGAAAGCTATTCTAAAAACATTAGGTATATTCAGATAATTCTATTTTATATAACAAATACAGAAAATACCCTAAGCAATACAAAATAATAATTAAATCAGAGTTTATTGAGGATACCCTCCTTAAGAACACATTTTTAATGGCTTAAATGACAGAAAAAAACTCCACAGAAAGACTTGTACAGTCTTTTATAAAACTAGTTCTTTTATTCAGTAAGGTAACTGAATGCACACTACAGTAAATGTCCTGGATAAAACTATCTAGTTTTACTGTAATCCATTTCCTTAGGCATCATCAATGACCTCTCTACTCCTGTCCTGAATGCTTACTAATCTTCCAACTCTGACAGATAGCGCAACTAAATGAAAGCCCATGCCATATTGGGAAAATACAAAATCAGTCACTCATGAGATATTTGTGTTTTAATTATAAAAAAATTCCCCTCTCCTTCTGCCCCAGCCCAGGCCATGAATAACAACCCCTAAGAGAAAAATCAGTGTTTTGTTGAAGAGACTGTATATTATAGACTTCTTTGTAAGCTAAATATCCACCTGAGGGTACACTGTCCTTTCAACTTTCAAATCACATACTTTCAAAACATTTAGTTTTTGTTTAATAGAAAAAATTCTGCAACACCATTAAAAATAAAGTAACTAAATAGTATTAAAATCAATTTATGTTCCTAATCTGATACAATCATTTGCTATTTGTTTCTTCTTTCTGACTTTAGAGCCTTTATTAGTACCAAATATCCGTTTATTGCCTACATTCCGCTCTGCTCTAATCTCTCCAGGCTGTTACTGTTTTTCAAGTCTTGCAATTTATTTTTTTGTCCTACTTGACGAAATTTGAACACAGCTGAGTTTGCACTGGAAAAAAACCCACAACAAATTAATATGCAGATTCTTGCACAACAACCTGGACACAGAGTCATACAAGAGATCTCACACAGGAATGAAACAGACTACTATTCCTGAAGACTTTTTCAGACACACATAAAACTTTCTAAGATACAGAATTACCTCTTACTTCAACTGCACATGCTTAACCATTGTAATAGAAGCAGCTCTGTAGATCAATTTAGCAACTGCTGACTTAGAAAATTATTCACCACCACTATATTATTGTCACTAATATAGCAGTACTATATAAGGTGTACCATTTTTTTTTTAAAGTATCAAGATCAACATTTTCAAACATCAGTGCCTATATTTGGTCACCTGTATTCTTATTTAGGCACCTAAATGAGACAGGTCTGATTTTTTTTATTGTTTGAAATGTTGAACATTTCTAATCCTCAGAGTCTGTGGAATCAGGCTATTCTGACTTAGATGCCTAAAATTGATATAAGTAACCAAATGTAGGTACTCATGATCAAAATTCTTGACACAAACAGGCTAAAAAGAGTCATGGAAAGCCACATACTTTCATCCTCAAAATATATACTGAATAACAGTGTTCCTTCTCATTTTTTCCATCCATGTGCAGAATGAATTTTATGTGCAACACATCAAGCTTATGTGCAGATGTGGATCACCAATAGATATAATAAAACTAGATATAATTTTTTAAAATTTACCATAGGTATAACCAGGACAGGTTAGGCATTTAGAACTCACAACTCAAAGAATTACATTTACACATCAGAGAGAAATAATTATGAAATGCACAGAGCAGTAAAAAAACCTAACACATTTTGAAAAAGCATGAAGAAGCAACAATAGTAATAAAAGTATGTGTTGGAAGGGGAGTGTGTGTGTGTGTGAGAGAGAGACCCAGACAAATGTTTTGCTCCTTTAAGTACACTCCCCCATTTTAAGCATTCTGCCTTTTCATTTAGATCAGCACTCACAAACCCTCTAGCCAATTAAGAAACAATACTGACTGGCTCAGTGGAAAGTTTTATCTGGTTCTCAGTTGGAAGTCTTCCCATTTTGCTTTGAAGAACAAGTTACCATGGTCATCAATACATAAGACTGAATAAACAAAACTGATAATGGCAAATTCCATGACCAGAGGAGGAAGAGCAGCCAGGTAAAGAGACTAATCGGAAAGAAAAACCAGGGAAGTGGATTTGGAGGAGAAAATATCTGAAAACAGTAAATACATAGTAAAGAACAAGTGTTCATTACAATGAATTTGGACAAAGATGATACAAAATCCAATCTCACTGTTTTAGTCAATTAAGTCTCTGTTGTTGCTTGTGCAATCAGTGTCCTCCCCACCCCCCGCATAGAATAGTATTACTACGGCTACCATTCAGAAATCAACAATTACCAACAGTGGGTCTACATGAAACACCAGAGCTGTTTCTTATTCTAAATATAGGTAAATACTACATTCTGATACAACCATAGTAATTGCTGGTAAATTAAGGTTTATTAAAAATGGCAACAATTATATACACTGTTGGGACACATCTTATTATTAATTCTCACACACTGGTAGAAATCACTTTCTGAAATTAAAAAAACAAAAAACAAAACCAAAAAACTTACCCGCCTTGGAAACAGAAGTCTGTGTTTTCCTCTTCCAGGCCACTGCTGTTGCTCTGCACTTCAGGTTCACGTTCCTCCCTACCTGGCAGAGTTTCCCAGCTTTCATCGCTGGAGGATTGGTCTTTTTCTGTAGCAGCAAAATAGGAGGGCAAAGATGCAGACCACTCCCCATCACTGCATTCAGAACTGCAATTTGAGACAAGCCATTGTTGTGTTTAAAGCTTTAACAGCCTCAAAATAAATAAAGCCAAAAGTTAAAATCCATTATTTGCTATTTCACTAAAAGGAGAGAGAACGGTTTCTAAAAGTAAACAATATTTCTGAAATATATTAATTGTGTACCATTTCATGTATCTTGCCATCATGAATAAAAGATGATGCTTCTTTGTAAAAAGGAGGGTTTACGTTGGTGTAACAATATGATTTTTAAAAACCATGTCTGTATTATCTGGCACAATTTTTAATTTTCCCCTCCTCCATCCATGTTTGCAGAGTCTATTACGGGGTGGGCAATAATTTTTTACCAAGGGCCACTTCCGAAATTTTTGAAGTGGTCCCAGGCCACTCCAGAAGGGGCAGGGCCTCAGGCATGGTCTGGTGGTGGGGCAGCGAGTGAAGTCTTTGCCCGGCCCCCACTTTTCCCAGAGGTTCCCCCTAGGCATCCATGCCCCTGGCAGTGGGAGAAGACTTTGTGCCCTCCACCTTCTGCCCCCAGGCCAATCAGGGCTTGGGGGGTAGGGGTGGGGAGCACGCAAAGTCTCCTCCCACCCTCCCAGGAGCATGTGGCACTTCTAAGCGCCGTGCGTTCCTTGCAGAATGGGGGCAGGGCGGAGGAAGCTTCATGTGCTTCTCCCTGATCAACTGGTTTACCGGGCCGAATCTGGCCCACGGAGGCCCTTCTGCCCACCCCAGTCTATTACATACCTTCAAAATATTCATATTACATACCTTCCAGAAGAAGGCTACATAACATGAAATGTTATCTTCTTCCCACCCTCAGAACTTATTTGGAGAAATGGAAAATTAATTTTCCTTCTAATATTACATACATGTACTAACAGAATTTACTGAAGAACATGTTTAACCAAATAGCAGTACGTTGGAAGCTACACATGATAAACGTGAGCTAAGGGAAAAATGTTGCAGAATGCATACATTTATATATCTCCTCTCCTCCCAAAGAGAGAGACATCAACAGTTTTCCAGGCTCTCATCATTTGTGGTGAAACTATAATGATAAATAATAGCTATCCAGTAAGTGTCCAGTAAAGTCAGATGTCCCTCAGGAGTAGCCATAAATACTCCCTTATTGTCCATATGATGAGTTATTTCCCAAAGGAAATAGTTCCATAAAGTGGGAATGTCAATTCAAACTGTCTTTAAGAGTAACTAATAAAAAGGCAATCAGAAATTCAATACGACCCCATTTGAGAAAGAAATCTGAGACATCCATAATAGAATGCTAATGTAAACACAAGTTACATTAAAAACAAATATATGAAGTTATGATGAGTAACATCAACTAATCTATTCCCAAGCTTCCACAGTCAGTTATCTATATCCATCTTTTCACTGCATAATATAATTATGTATCCTTTTTGAATTTGTAGCATATAGTCCAATTCCACAGGCAACCCAAAGCTTACCAGTTGAGTGACAAAAGTTAAAATTTTTACCTGCAGAAAATAATAGAACGGGGCTTTTACCATATTTAGGGACAACCTGAGCCTGACACTCTTACGAATGAAGCCTGCAGTATCCTCATCAATATAGTTATCCTGTAGCTGCAGGCAGCCTGATTTGGCCATGCCACCTGATTGGCTGGAGGAGCCAGCAAGCTGGTTCTTGAGACAGCAATAGCTGCAGGCTAGCTCCTCAACATCCACCATACCTGTTCCTATGTTACCTTGTTCCTGCTACTCCTGTCTGGCTCCCAGTCTTGCCTATGTCCTTCCCTGCCTCACTCCAATTCCTGACCTTCAGCTTGACAGTGGCTTTGACTTATGACCATTGCCTTCGGCATGCCCCTGTGGGCTAGTATCCAGTTCCTACTCTCTGGTTTGACACTTAGCTTTGACTTCTACAACTGGTTCTGGCTTGACCCGTGGCTCTGGTGTCTATTCCATGGCTTTAATGTGAAAATGTCAACATGAAACAAAATTGCAATCCCATCTGAAAAGTTTGAATCCACTAGTGTTACAAGCACAAAATATCACAGCAAAACCACTTAAATATTTGACAGCATAGCAAACAGAGACAGTTACACTGTTTTGTGGGTGGCATGTGGCCTTCCCAAGCCCTATGAAAGGGTGCTCATCAGTAACAGCAACAGCAGAACTGAGACCAAAGGAGGAAACTGCAAGCTGTATTTGTTATTTAACCCACCTGTGCTTACTATTTAAATGGTACATTTATTCCCACTATCACTAAGACAATATTTACATGTATGTGGTCTATATACTTTTCCCTCCCATTTTACAGCAAAGAGACAGATTGCATCTTAAGAACACATGCTTAAGGTACATAAATGGAGTTCCTCCCCACATCTACAGTAGCAGCATGGTGCTTGAAAAAGGATATTCAACAATATAACCTTCAAAATAAAATACAACTATTTACTCTACAATAAGAGTGGTTTGAGATGTTATAGTCAGTGCAGATCCCATTCTAGCATCATACACCTCTGGATTTTTTTGCCTCCTTGTGATCTCATATGAGAGCATAAAGAGTGGGCTGGTCACAGCCCTCCCTCAATGCCCATGCAATTCACAGCCTGTATAGCAGAGGACTCAAGAAAAACTGGGTTGAGAGTGGGTCAGGGAATGGACACTGAATATATCATCTCAAAGAACCACACAGTTACTACAGGTGGGACATCCCTGGTCCAGCACCCTTAGGAACTGAGTGTCCCAAGCCACAGAGTTTGCCAGACCAGGGGAGGTCAAGGCTCCCCCTCTTGGCAATGAACCCTGCTCCCCACCACCGGCCCCACTGATCCATTCCTGCCAGGGCTTCGCTCCTACCTAGATCTGGGGCTGTGCTCCCCACTGCTGAGAGCACCAGTCTGAGCTAGTCTCCCAACCCCGCTGCCTCCATCCGTGCTGGGACTATGCTCCACGAGGCCAGCCCCATTTCGCTCGCCACCACACTGGCCCACTGCCACCGGGGCTATGCTCCCCACCAGCAGCCCAGCCCCTGAATCTGGCTAGCCGGACCCGTGAGTCCCAGATTTTAGAGGTTTAACCTACATAGGAAAAAATTCACTGTATTACATCTGTTAGTCTATAAGGTGCCACAGGACTCCTTGTCACTTTTGCAGATCCAGACTAACACAGCTACCCCTCTGATACTGTATTCTTGAGTGTTCATTAGTGTGCATCCTCCCCAGATGACGATAATCAGGGTTTCGGCTCTATCAAACAGATTCAAGTATTGCTATTTTAAAATTGGCATCTGACTTGGCAGTCATGTAGTTACATCAAGTGCACAATGTTACACAAAAGTCTCCAGGGTTGCTCAGCATGGCTGGCTGACAAATCTCAGAGATCATCATATTTCTAAAAGAGCCCAGAGACATTTCCTGTGCCCTGATAGATGGTGCTTTGATATTTGGAGGAAGAGGGTTGCTGGTCAACTTGTAGCAGGCAGAAACATATTATAAAATCAACCTACGGATTCTGAGACAAAGACAGCTTGACCTTTTAATGCACTATATTTGGCCAACACAAAGAGGTGTGAAGAAAATTGAGGGGGGGGGCACTCTTAGGTCCTGTTGATGAATAAAGCAGGGCCTTAAGAAGCTCCATACTTTGGATGTTTCTTTCTCCTGGCATTAAATGCAGCCTTCGGTAGCATACTGACAAGATAACATACTAGTTTGGGTGGAATTCTGAAAGCCATTTTAAGGCTTAGCGTGTGGTCTCATCACCACTTCACCCATGTGAAAGAATGGCAGAATGAGAACTTGCAGCTTACAGACTCTCCATGCAGATGTGATAGCTGTGAAGACAGCAGTCCTAATATTGGAGATGATAGAATAAGCATTCCACTAATGGTTCAAATGAGTTATAGGAGAACATTAAGCTTCCACATGGGAACACAGTCTCAAACTAGATGTCAGATATGGAGAAAATTCCTGAGGAATCTTGACATCACAGAGTGTGAAAGACCAAGTGTTTTTGTATTGCAGTGTGGCTTTCTGATATTGCTGCCAGGTAGACTTTAAGGGACCTAAAGGTTACTCCTCCTTGCTTCAGAAGCAATATTGTAGTCAAATATTTTGGCTACAAGGGCCTCAACTGGGTTCATTCTGTACTGCCCATATGGAAAACCTTTACTTTGAAGAACATATCTTCTTGGTGGAGGGTTTCTGATTCTATAGAACTATCTCCTGGATCTACAATGACCAGTCTTTCAGTCTGGCTCTCAGATGCAATTGCTGTGGGTCCAGGTACAATATTTAAGGGTACGTCTACACTAGCTCATTAGTTCGAGCTAGGTAGGGTAATGAGGGCAAGCGGAGTTGCAAATGAAGCCCGGGATTTAAATATTCCACGAGGAGTAACGGTAGTTTGAATTAGGATCTTTAATTCGAACTACCTACTCCGTGCCGCGTGTAGCCGCGGGCACGGAGTTCGGACTAAGGGGGATTTAAAAATGGCGGCACCCGGGAACATGCAAATGAAGCCCGGGATATTTAAATCCCAGGCTTCATTTGCAACTCCGCTTGCTCTCATTACCCTACCTAGCTCGAACTAACGAGCTAGTGTAGACATACCCTAACTCTCTTTCTGTCAGACTATTTCTGGACAGATGGGAAGGGATTGGGGAAGGGGGAAGCTGGCAGGTCAGTTGATGGAGATGTGGAAATACAACTACTCAGAGAAGCAAGTATCATGATGATCATAGCTCTGCCTTATCTGGTTTTAGATAACAATCCTGGGGATTGGTGGAAAGGCATAAGTCCTTATGCTTGGTACTGTCTACCATGTTGAAAAGATCTATAATGCAAGTTTTCCACTGGTAGAATAACAATTCTAGGATCTTTACTAAAATAAGACAGGAGATCTACATTACACACTTCACTTCTCTACAGAGGAAAAAGGACTGTAAGCTGTCTAAAATCCTACCTGCCACATCGGGCCACAACAGTGGTACCCCTAACTCACCCAGCAATATTGTCAATCTATCCAACTACACACTCAGCTTGGCAGAAGAGTCTGTTCTATCTCGGGGACTCTCTTTTTGCCCCACCACCCCCACAAACATGCTACAGTTCTGCGGTGATCTAGAAGCCTACTTTCACCATCTCCAACTCAAGGAATACTTTCAACACAACACTGAACAGCACGCTGACACACAGATACCATCCCACCAACAGCACAAGAAGAAGAACTCCACGTGGACTCCTCCTGAGGGTCAAAATGACAATCTGGACCTATATATAGAATGCTTCCGCCGAAGTGCACAGGCAGAAATTGTGGAAAAACAGCATCGCTTGCCTCATAACCTTAGTTGTGCAGAACGCAATGCCATCCACAGCCTCAGAAACAACTCTGAGATTATAATCAAAGAAGCTGATAAAGGAGGTGCTGTTGTCATCATGAACAGGTCTGACTACCAAAAGGAGGCTGCCAGACAACTCTCCAATACCAAATTCTACAAGCCACTTTCCTCAGATCCCACTGAGGAATACACTAAGAAATTGCACCATCTGCTCAGGACACTCCCTACACAAGCACAGGAACAAATCAACATACCCTTAAAGCCCCGACCGGGGTTATTCTATCTATTACCCAAGATCCACAAACCTGGAAATCCTGGATGCCCCATCATCTCGGGCATTGGCACTCTCACCGAAGGACTGTCTGGATATGTGAACTCTCTACTCAGACCCTACGCCACCAGTACTCTCAGCTACCTCCGTGACACCACTGATTTCCTGAGAAAACCACAATGCATTGGTGATCTTCCAGAAAACACCATCCTAGCCACCATGGATGTAGAGGCTCTCTACACAAACATCCCACACACAGATGGAATACAAGCTGTCAGGAACAGTATCCCTGATGATGCCACAGCACAACTGGTGGCTGAGCTCTGTGACTTTATCCTCACACACAACTATTTCAGATTCGGTGACAATATATACCTCCAAACCAGTGGCACCGCTATGGGCACCCGCATGGCCCCACAATATGCCAACATTTTAATGGCTGACCTGGAACAACGCTTCCTCAGCTCTCGTCCACTAATGCCCCTTCACTACCTACGCTACATTGATGACATCATCATCATCTGGACCCATGGGAAGGAGACTCTGGAAGAATTCCACCACAATTTCAACAGCTTCCACCCCACCATCAACTTCAGCCTGGACCAGTCTACACGGGAGGTCCACTTCCTGGACACCACGGTACAAATAAGTGATGGTCACATAAACACCACCATATACCGAAAACCTACTGACAGCTATGCCTACTTTCATGCCTCCAGCTTCTATCCCGGACACACCACATGATCCATTGTCTACAGCCAAGCATTAAGGTACAACCGCATTTGCTCCAACCCCTCAGACAGAGACCAACACCTACAAGACCTTCACCAAGCATTCTTGAAACTACGATACTGGTACAATGAAGTGAGGAAACAGATTAACAGAGCCAGACGTGTACCCAGAAGCCTCCTACTACAAGACAAGCCCAAGAAAGAAACCAATAGAACACCACTGGCCATCATCTACAGTCTTCAACTAAAACCTCTCCAACGCATCATCAGTGATCTACAACCCATCCTGGACAATGATCCCTCACTTTCACAGGCCTTGGGAGGCAGGCCAGTCCTCGGCCACAGACAACCCGCCAACCTGAAGCAAATTCTCACCAGCAACTATACACCACACTAACTCTAACTCAGGAACCAATCCATGCAACAAACCTCGGTGCCAACTTTGCCCACATATCTACACCAGCGACACCATCACAGGACCTATCCAGATCAGCCACACCATCACTGGTTCATTCACCTGCACATCTACCAATGTAATATATGCCATCATGTGCCAGCAATGCCCCTCTGCTACATACATTGGCCAAACTGGACAATCCCTACGTAAAAGAATAAATGGACACAAATCAGATATTAGGAATGGCAATGTACAAAAACCTGTAGGAGAACACTTCTATCTCCCTGGACACACAGTAGCAGATTTAAAGGTAGCCATCCTGCAGCAAAAAAACTTCAAGACCAGACTTCAGAGAGAAACTGCTAAGCTACAGTTCATCTGCAAATTTGACACCATCAGCTTAGGATTAAACAAAGACCGTGAATGGCTAGACAACGACAAAAGCAGTTTGTCCTCTCTTGGTGTTCACACCTCCAGATCAGCTGCTAGAAGTGGGCCTCACCCTCCCTGACTGAATTAACCTCATTATCTCTAGCCTTATTCTGGCCTGCATATTTATACCTGCCTCTGGAAATTTCCAGTACATGCATCTGACAAAGTGGGTCTTTGCCCACGAAAGCTTATGCTCCAATACATCTGTTAGTCTATAAGGTGCCACAGGACTCCTTGTCGCTTTTGCAGATCCAGACTAACATGGTTACCCCTCTGATACATAATTCCAGGATTGATTTTGCAGTGACCACTCATGGCTGGTAACCAAATTCTTGCTACAGAAATCTGCTAGGTCACTGTTAACTTCCAATAAATGGAAAGCTATGAGAGTCATTCCATACTGACAGGCCGAAAATGGATGACTAAGTGAGATCCTGCTTGTTTATACAGTGTGTAGCTGATATGTTGCATTCCATGATCTTCACCACTGTCTCTCAAAGGACTGGTAAGATCACTTCATAATCCAACAAGCTGACTCTCAGTTTCATATTCATACGTAGTTTCGGATTGTTCTGAGACCGGGAAATGTGCACTTACAGGTGGTCCATATCAGGGATGTTAAAATACGTTTATTTTTGTAAACATATAACCACTGGAAAATTTCAACGGTTACATGTTTATACACAGGGGGGCTGGCAGAGCTCCCTGCTAGTGCCAGCTTGCCCCCAACCACCATGCTTCTGCCTCTTATACAGAGGCAGCAACATGGGGAAGTTGGCTTGGCAAAAACCAGTATGCATGGGGAGCCGGCTATTAAGGGGCTCACACCTCCCAGGTGGCTGTACTGCCTGCCAGCCATGGGGAAGGGCAAGCCCTTTAAACAGAAGCAGTTGAGAGGGCTCACATGTCCCTGGCTCCCAGGCAACGCACTAGCAGTGAGGCTCGGAGCAGCAAGGCCTTTAAATAGTAGTAATTGAAAGGTCTTGTAGCTCCCGTCTCCAGTTAATGTGATGCCTTGGAGCCATAGGGGGAGGCATGAGCCCTTTCTACTCCTGCTATTTAAAGGCTCCGTGCCTTCCGTCCTAGGTTCCTCACCTTCCAGGGCAGCGCGTAACCATTTCAAAAATTTTTGAAGTGGTCCCCACTCAAAAATTATTGCACACTCCTGCTTTAGAAAGATCTCCAAGCGTGGCTTTTCTGGAGCCAGGCCCACTCTGAGATTGCTCCAGAAGATGGAGCTTCAGCCTCACGTTCTTCAACTTGCAGATGCTTTCAGAAAAGGAAAGGCAGACAAAGTACCTGGTTTAATGCAAGACTCTCTCAAGAAAAGTTACTTACTGTACCTGTCCTTAATTTGAACTAGCCCACTACTAGCCTGCAGTTTTGAGCCCACCTGTGTTAAGAGTCCATACAAAAGCTTATCTATGGGAAAATGGTTGTACAGGAGCATCTGCAAGCAACTTCTGTTGGACAAATGCTAGAACAGACAAGGTATTACAGAATCAAGATAGTTCTGAACAACTTCAGAGTGCTTGAAGTATTATTAGAGAAAATTAGCCAGACTTCAAGTATAGTGAGTCAGCCATCAGCTAGAAATCCATCTTGCTGCCATGTTCAGCAGATGCCTCACCTTTTATGCTCTAGTATGGGAGTGTGAAGCCACAGGGGACACATGCACAGCCTCAACAGATGGTATTTAAAAACCCTTGTTTCACA
This sequence comes from Rafetus swinhoei, assembly GCA_019425775.1. Classification (NCBI taxonomy): domain Eukaryota; kingdom Metazoa; phylum Chordata; order Testudines; family Trionychidae; genus Rafetus; species Rafetus swinhoei. Next base: position 68,693,567 of record CM033427.1, read on the forward strand.
TGCGATGAGGCACATCTGTATCTAGAGTGGGACCTACGCAGACACACAACTGAAGAAGAATAACCGTTAGAGGTTATTCCCATTCACCTTCATGTTAGTATTCCTCATAAGTCCACCCAAAGGCATTATTTAAAAGGCTTGACCTTATGAATCCATTTTATAAGGCCTTGAAGATTTTATTCCCCCTTTCAATCAGTACTTCTTGCAATATTTTAGTTACAAGAACTTATGCAGATAATTTTTCATATAGTAAATCCCTCATAAGTGGTAAGAACATGAACTGGTAAATGAGTCTGGCAAAGGAGCATAAAGTAGTAAAAAATTACAAGGCCAATTATATATTGAGAGAGAAGATTAGATCTGTGGTTAAATGCACTGAAAATTGCAACTGCTTTCCATTTCCATCTCTGAAACAGATGTGTGTCATTTTGGCCATGTTGCTTAACTTCTTTGGGTAAAATTATGAAAAGCACATAAGTCCCATTCACTTTTAATAGACTGAAAATGCTTTTGAAACAATGTTACTCATAGTCACTCAATTCTTCATCTGCAAGATGAGGATAATATCTACTTACAAGGAGCTTTATGAGCCACACTTGGATGGTAAAAAAAGCCGTGTGTGGCTCACAAGCAACAGTTTGGCCACCCTTTTATATAGGTTACTACAGAGGATTTCCAAAATGTCTCTTTATATTAGTTTTACATAGGCTTTCAAAAACAAAAGGCTTACTCTACCCAAGTGCATTCCCACAAACCAATGTTCAAAATATTTTCTTTTGGAACGTAGGATGATAATTTATGTTTCTGAGGAGTCCCCTGGTACGTGAAGATCTTCATCTTACAGTACACTTTGGGCTGAATGCAAAATGGACACATTAAAAGCATAGCAAGAATGTCAGTTTTTCAGACATCTAAAACCAACTAATTCAATACACAATTTGTAGCAGCTAAGACTCTCTCTCTCTCTCTCTCTCTACACACCCTACATATCTTGTAAAGTAAATGCTTCTACACCAGGAAATTCCAGATAGTATTTACTGGTCATTATTTCAGTAATCTCTATCTACAAATCACAGTATACAGAAAATGATACTTCAAGGAAGTTTTAAGTGATCAATTCTGACAAACACAAATACTTTACATATTAATGGAAAGAAAAATGGGTTGATTAATATTTTAGCATTAAAAATCCCTGTATGCAATAAGGAATTTCTGGCATTCAGTACAGCAGCAGGTAATAAAATATCGCACCACAATTTGAGGAAGAAAAAGATGGTAACTCATGACAAGGTACTCAATATTTACTCATTTGCATACCACCCCATATATAAAGTTATTCAAGTTAGTACATTATTTTTACCACTTAAGATGATACATTAATGTATGTATTAAATCTTACCTGTCTTCATCTTTACTGGAGCTAGGTAAATTCCTGGTGCAATCTTCAAATTCATCCCAGAAAGCACTATCATCTAGAACAGTTGTTTTTTCTTGGATGGTTACCTTTTTTTTAAGATCATTTTTTGTGTTCTTTTGAGCACCTTCATAGTCTCTTGGGTCAAAGAACATACTGGAATTCATTTTTTCCTTGCTGTTTCTCAAGGTACATCCTCCACTGCCTTGCTGTAGTTCCAAAATTTCACTCCTCCTTCTAGTATTGCTTTTCTCTTCGTCATCACTAGTAAGCAGCTTTTTTCTATCCAATGGGTTTGTAGCATTTTGTTTTCTAACTTTAGGTCTCACTACCAGTTCAGGTGAATTTCCTTGGTCAGTCTTGTCAGCACTGGTACCCAGTTCATTACAAATTTCTACAGATGCCCTTGCAACATCAGCTATAATTTTTCCCTGTTGTATTTCACAATTGGCACTACCACTTACATTTTTTATTACAGCTTTATCTTCAGCAGATGATTTCTGAAATATCCTATTTTGAAGGCCCGACTCCAAGTCTATGATAGACTCTCTCATTGAAGGCACTGGCCCTGGTTCTTCAAAAACTTCTCTGGAAGTACAGTGATTAAAAGCAGATAATCGTGACTGTATGCCACTGAACGACTCTACCTCTTTCTCCAACTCAGAAAGCATGTGATCCAGCGTTTCCTGAAATAAGCCTGCTTCCTCTTTTGCTAAGGAAAGATCAACTTGTCCACCGTCTTCCTCTCCATCACTGCTATCTGGCTCATAGGAGTCAATATTTACAAAAGCAATTCCATTCTGACCTTTCAGATCACTACACTTGCCAGAAATATACTCTGCACAGTCCTCAGGAATTTTATCAGGATTCATACTGCTCCTTGAAGTTTGGTTGCCTTCCAGATCGTAGCATACTGGAGAATATGGTGATGTGTTTGTCTCAACTGTTTGCCTCAATACAGTTCTACAAACAGGAACTTCAGATCCACCATTCTGTAATGAAGGCTCATCTGATAAAGCAGAGCAAACTTGAAGCAATGGACTGGGACCTTCATAGACAATTGCAAGAAAGAATACATTGGGGTGATCAAACTAGATATAAAATTTCTCATTAACAATGCTGGCTCATTAAAAAGCTGGCAGTTGACTGGAACAAAAGTGCAATTGAATGATCAGGTATAATTTACCACACGTGGGCTTATGTACAGCAAATATCTGTGGTTGCATTTATTAACTAAGCCCAAATAAACGAACCTAAATGATACCATTTCAGCTTCACTCAGACCAGAAAGACTAAGTGTCCTATGACAAAAACACATTTGCAGGAAGCCTCTTTAAATTGCTTTCTGACAATGGAAGTTTGGGATGAGAATTATAGGAATTTAGCATGTTTCAAAATTTAAGGAAATTAAAAATGTGCTGCTAATAATAAGACTACCCAGATATTAAGTGGCTAAAATGCACATTCTGCAAGGATTTTAAAAAGTCATTTATTAGTACTATAAAAATGGGATTTTTGCATAGGCGTATCTTGTACTGGCAAGCAAGAATGTCAGTCTTGATTTACAAGGAGAAATTAATAAGTAAATGTAAAAGCTCCAATTGACAACAATGATTTTCACTGCGGTTAGGTTTAATAGTAAAATTGAGGTAGACTCCTTTGATGGTAACATGATAATGAACATCAAGAATGGCAGACTTTGAGAACTGAGGGGGAAAAAAACTAGAAAAAGGTTGAAGTAGTATAGCATCCAGTTAGTTTTGAAATGAACTGTGATCCAAATCTTCATAAGTTTATATATTTTTGCACACCTCTGACTGGTGCACATGCAAATCAGGCTTGGCACATTTATATTCAAGTTAGCAATGGAAACCTCAAGATGCATGCAAAACTCAGTGAGTGCACTTAATGAATCACTGTGATATATATATGCTTTCTGTGCTTCTATCTGAGAAAAGAGTTTTGAATAAAGAAGAATGAAATATGCATGGTTAAACAGATGTACTCCCATATATTCTTTTTAAAAAATATAAGGAGTGATACAAACAGATAAGGTGTAAATTGGAAGGAAAAAAAAGCTCTCACTAATTAAATACGTTATGCAATGTGAAAATACATAAGCAAACAAGGGAAATGTGGTCCAGAGAAAACTACTATAACGTTGGTGCTCAACTGATTGAAAGAGTCCTCAAAAAGTACTTATCAATGGCTTGTTGTCAAACAGGGAGAGCATATCTAGTGGAGTCCCACAGGGATCAGTTGTGAGTACAGTACTATTATGCAATAATTTCATTAAGTACTTGGATAATGAAATAGAGAGTATGTTGAAAAAATCTTCAGATGATACTAAGGTGGGAGGGAATAAAAGCATTTTGGAGGACAGGTTTAAAATTCAAAATGACCTTGGCAAGTTGAATTGGTCTGAACAGAAGGATGTAGGATGGAATTCAATAAAAACAAGTGAAAAGTACTTCACTTGAGGAAGGAAAAAAAAAAATCAAATGCACAAATAAAAAAATAGGGAATAACTGTCTATATAGTAACTGTCTATATAGTATTGCTGAAAGAATCACAAAGTAATAGAGGACCAAAACGGAGTAAGAGTTGTCAATATGATTTAGTTACAAAAAAGGCTAATATGACTCTGGGGTATAATAATAGAGTATAGTATGTAAGACACAAAAGGTACTTGTCCTGCTCTTCTTGGTACTGATGAGACTCCAGTTCTAGACACTACAATTTAAACAAGACAGGGACAAACTTGAAAGAATCCAGAGGACAGCAACAAAAATAATAAAAGGTTTAGAAAACCTCACCTGTGAGGAAAGGTTGAAAAAAGTGGGCCTGTTTAGTCTTGAGAAAAGAAGACCGAGGGGTCATCTGTTAAGTCTTCCAATATGTTAAGGGCTGTTAGGAAGGTGATCAATTGTTCTCCATGTCCACTGAGGGTAGGACAGGAAATAATGGGCTTAATCTGCAGCAAGGGAGATTTAGGTTAGATATTAGGAAAAACTTTCTAACCATAGGGTAGTTAAGCTTTCAGTGGACTCCTCATCACTGGAAGCTTTAAAAACCAAGTTGGATAAACACGTGCCAGACATGGCCTAGATTTACTGGATCCTCCCACAGTACAAGGGGCTTGACATGACGACTGCCCTACATTTCTATTATAAAAATTAAGATGGATACTTGGGATACTTGTATCATATAGGATTCAAATTTCTGCAGTAACTTGTATTTAGGTGGCTCAGATAGTGTCACCCCTAATTATAATCGTCCAATATTTTTGTTTCTCTCTTAAGTGTTGTCTGAAAATAGACATATCATGTCAGAATGGATAAGTTGATAGCCCTTTCATTTCTGGAACAGAAGGATGTAGTTTCTCCACACTAGAATTTGGGCTTATATGTCATGTTGTTGCTGCAATATTGAAAGAATATTGTACTCTTAGAATCGCCATCTTGTATGAAACACTAAACTGAAGCACCCTCCATCTATCTCTTGTGATTGTTTAAGTTGATATTGAAGAGGGCATGGAATTTACCATGGGAAAACACCTATGTTTTGATCAGTACTCCCAGTATAAAATGAGAATCAGCTTGGAAATAAACAAGCTCATACATCTAGGAATAAAATAATCCAAAACATAAATATTCAGTGACAGGGAAAAACATGGAAAGTAGATATGTCAAGAAGAGACTTAAGGCACAGCACATTACTATTAGACATAAGTTTACAAGACAATAAAGCAGCAAAAAAGTCAATGAAATTTTGAGCTACATCTATAAACAAGTCACATCACTGAACAGGGAAGTAATATTTCTTTTACCATCTACCGCCTCTGAATACCCAAAAATGTTCAATGTGGGCATTTTATTATCTAATTATTATAGTTACAAACTAAAGTGAGTTGAGACAAAAAAGCAATAAAAATAGTCATGGGATTAGCACTGATTTACCAGAGAATTAAGATGCAAATAGGGTAAATATTTGCATACAACTGAACATTTAAAAGATGTAAACAAAAAGGGGAACAGGAATTTCTTAGCATAATAAAAAAGGTTTCATGAATAATGGAATGAAATTATGTGAAGATTTTACAAAAAAGCGAGGGTTTTTTTTGCTTGTGGAATCGTCTCTTAAATGTTCCCATTACTTGGAACATTTAAGATTAGACTTTTAAAAACATTTATTAATCTACAATAGACTCAAAAGGGAAAGAACTATACACATGATGTAACAGGTCATTTTGAATTTCTAGATTCCATTATTCTAAAATGCTACTTTAACCTCATGAACTACTGATGAAGTTAAAAATTAGCGCACAAAGAAAAACTGAATATTCATAGGAAAAAAAGGAAAATAATGACCATTTGCTATTTCAATATTTCTTTTTCTCCCTCATTTTTCTTCTAAATACTCATACATTGTCAAATCATTTTCTGGTGTAGCTCTGCTAAGTCAACTGACTTACATGATGGAACAATGTGGCTCATTTGTTTTGTTTTCTAGTTCTATTTGAGGCAGCATATAAACATTAGGTATTTTCCTCTTACATGGGAATTAAAGAATATGGTAAAATTGGTAAATAAGGTAAAATTCCTGTAACTTATTCAAGGTTACAATTACATATTTTATAAGATTTTATTAAACCTCTCATTATGCTACTTTATTTTATCAATTGAATTTAAACATTTCAAGATAAATACCACTTGTCATTAAACTTCAACATTAAGTTTTTTGCTGCAGAACATATGAATTAAATAAAACATTCTCTACATTTACACCTCCCTACCCGCCAAAAGGAAAATGTCTCTGTTTGAAATTACAGAGCACGCACATAAGGACTTCTCTTTTTGAACATCGTCTAATTCTAATCCTTCACATTCTCCATTCTGTTGGCTTGAATTGCTGTCTTGATTCATCAAAGATGGTCTAAAACTGACATACGCATGTCTCCTTCCATATCTTCTCCCTGTAATGGTCTGATATCCTCCTGCTGGTTTGGGCCAGGAAGGTTTGCCAGCTTCTTGACCCATTGCTACAAGAGATAAAGCAGGAAAAACTGAATACATTAGATAAAAGTGATGAGAAAACAAAATCCATTCCCTCCCCTCCACGCTTTGATGCAAGGTAGATTTCTTTGAGTAAGTAATCATTTTCTAATATAAATTTCCCACTTTTCCTCTTTAAAATGTTCAGGTGCATGGTCATGAAGATTTTTTTTTTTAAATCTATATATACATACACCCATATACACACACAATTATAAGCCCATTCGTTCATATGCCGACCTCTGCCCCTCCCCCAAGTTAAAAAAAAATTGTAAAATCATAATGACCCTTCATAAGCCGACTCTATACTGACGGTTTGCAAACTTCCGGTCTCAGCTTGTCAGAGCAAGCCACTGGCATACTGGAACATTTTGTTTACCTGGAGCATCTGCAGGCATGCAGTCCTGCAGCTCTCATTCTCTGTGATTCACCACGTCTGGCCAACCGGAGCGTCAGGAAGTGGTAGCCAGCACATCCCTTCGCCCGCGCCACTTCCCACAGCTCTCATTGGTTGGGAATAGTCAACGGCACTCACTGGGAGTTGAGCTGCTCTGTACCTGCAGACACTCCAGGTACTAAAACGTCCTGGCACACCAGCGGTTTGCCCTGCTGGGCTAGGAACTCACTAGCTCCCTTAAAGTTAAAAAAAATGGTAAAACGCAATGACCCATTCATAAGCAGATGGGTCTTTACGGTGTCATTTTTTAAACCAAAAAAAATTCGCTTATGATTGAATATGTGGTAATCAGTCAACACTAACAACTTAAATTTTAGTTCTTTTGATGCTAATAGCATATAAAAGTATACTTTAATCAGACTTTTATCCTTATTTTAAATAATATTTACTGATTAGAGTCTGTCAGGAAAAAATACAGACTCTGCAGTAAATAAAAGCTTAAAAAACTAACATTAGGCCAAATTAACCTCTAGTGTAGTTCAAATCAAAATCAGGAATTAGAAATAGGGAATAGAGAAAAAATTACTGTAAAACTATCATTCCTCAGCCTTTTCATATCTCTGTATGACATGAATGCCTCCATCTAGAATGCTCAGCACCATAAAAATCAGAGGGTGGTTATTTGATAAGACACCCAAAGCACTGAAGAGCCCAGGAAGCTCTTTTCAACTGTATCTGTTCCGAAAGATTATTTTTCTGTGAATTTTTCCTTTAAAACTTTATTTGTCCGTTTAAATTTCTCCACATTATCAATCTTATAAATTAAAATAGGAGTATATATTAGGGTAATGTTGTTGCTCATAAGTCAATAAGGAGAAGTAAATATTTAAGGCATGGGAAAGTGGGGAGGGGACTTTTTATATTCTTCAGAATGGATGAGATCACCAAAGACAGCCTTAATTCAGACTTATTTAGAATGTATACAGGTTGAACCTCTCTAGTCCAGCACCCTCGAGACCTGACTGGTGCTGAATCAGAGAATTGGCTGAACCATAAAAGGTCAATATTGTCTAGCTGCATTATTTCACTGGTTCCTGGGCACTTAGAGGACTTATAGAGGGAAAACAGAGCTAAATACAAGCACAGAACACTTACGACATGTCTACACAGCTAAAGCCAAAATAAGCTAAACAACTTAAGCTATGCAGCTGACACAGCTCAAGTCGAAATAGCTTATTTTAGCTTTTGGCACGGTCTACACAGCAGGAAGTCCAAGAAAGAGCACTACTCCTCCGACTTCCCTTACTTCTCGTAAAACGAGGGTTACAGCAGTCAGAGTAAGTTGTCCTCCAGCTTGAAATTATGTCGAAATAAATGCTTGTAGTGTAGACACAGACTATGTCATTTCAGAATAACTACAGTTATTCTGGAATAACACTGCTGTGTAGATGTACCCTTAGAGCCAGGACTGGTGGTTGTACACAAACTTTATAGACTGTGGGAAACTTGGCCACATCCATGATAAGTGGACATCTGGCTAACTAAAATCATGCCAGACCTTGGATATTGTCAGACCAGAGAGTGCCGAACTAGAGAAGTCCAACCTTTACTTATTTTTCAGAAGAAAACATGAAACAGCTTTGCTGAAAGAACAGTCTACATCTATTTAATGTAGATAAAAAAAGGGTTCAGAAGTTACAGTAGCACACTAATCAGAAGAAAAGTTTTATATAAAAGTGTCAGTTAACTTAACATTTTGTCATAAAGGTGTAATATATGCTACAAAATTAGAATTAAGAAAAATGTTAAGAACAACCGAAGTGCACATCCAGTATTTCTTAAGTGCTGATTTAAGAATTGCTGCCTCAAAGAGGAAAAAAAAAAAAATTACTTGCATGAGCCAGGTCAGACAACCAGTTAAACTGAACATTGCACAACCCACTCAAAGAAGTTTTATCACAAGCTCAAATACAGTTAAAAATAAGTCCAACAGTAACAACACAAAAGTTAGCTGGATTCAGTTACTCTCTAGTTTGGGAAAAATATCAGTAGCCATACCACATTTTCTACAATAAACATTACAGGGTAGTAATGGATTCTTTGCATTAGGTAACTTCACTAAGCACAGCCATGCAAGGGTAATAATCTATGTGATATCCTAGTATGGTTAACAAGAGCAATGCTAAATGAATCCTACTGACCTTACCAAGAAGATACAGTTCAAGGCATAGGAAAAATGCTGATATAGTAGATAATACAAAAGTTTCTGGTGCAATGTTAATTTCAGATGCAATCTGCCTGTTGTAGAAGTGCTGGCATTCAGTAATTTCCTCAATTAACGTAATTAAAGGTCTAGTACTTCAGAGGTTCAACGCTTTCTTTGGGGGGGTCAATGTAAGCAATTTTTCTAGTCCATAGGTCATCTTTAACTTGGCTGGTTATTCAATTAACACTAGCTTTTGTAATCTTGAAAGTTAATGAAATGTCAATGGGGCAAGGACAAGAAGGAGTTTAGTGTTTCTGAGAGCTCACATTCACAAACAGTAAATATTTCTGTAGTTCAAATGGAAGTTTTCTTTTTTTTCAAGCTTGTTTAAAAATCATGCTTAGTTCAGTGAACACAAGCAGGATAGTTGTTTGTTTAAACATATAATGCCACTGATATTAGGGAGTTTCCTCATATGCACTCAAGCAGTTTTTCCACTACCAAAGTTAGTACCTCTATAACGTCAGTCAGGAATGGTACAAATGCATAGGTGGTAGCATAAATATTGAGAAGATTGGATGCTGGTGTTTTTACCTCTTTCATAAAAACCTGCATAGTTGCTGATGTGTGTAAAATTTTGCCAACCCAATTACACCAAAGGAGGCAATTCTTTTTTCCCCCAAGCAGGATGAAGCCAAAGGCTGCACTTAGGAAAAATGTGGAGAGAAGAAAAAAAAAAAAAGAAAAATTATATTTTTTCCTGGTGCTTCTCTCAACTAAGATATCACCCTTTAAAACTTTTATTTGAAGAAATGGATATAGAATGACTATTATAAACTAAGGACTACAGCTTCTAGCAGAAGCTGTAGATATGTCAATATTCTCAAAAACTAACTATTGATTTTAAAGTGTAATCTAGGTACTAGAAGTTTTTCTGTGGAAAAAATGATTATATTGTTTTCAGTATTAGAAGGCAAACTTTTAATAAAGTTTATGTTGAACACACACACACACACACACACACACACACACACACACCCCATGCGAAGTAAATATTAATGGAATAATTTCACATAAATTAGGAACTTTGTTCCAAAGCATCTATAAAGCACCTTAAAGAAAAAACCAGGTTGAGCATCAATTACAGATTGATAAATATAATATACTATTCAGGTCAGGTTGGGAAAGATATAAATTTGGAAGACACTGGGAGATTCTCTTTCAATTTAAGGACTGCTCTTGTGTTTGAACATCATCTTTAAGAAAGGCATTATTGAGTTTGGATCTTGTTACCTGTGCTTTTTCTGACAAGTTATTTAAAGCAAACAATATATTAAATAAACTATTTAAATAAGGAATCATTTTATTATTTATGCTTCATTACTGAAGACATTATTTATGCTTCATTAATGGAGAGCCATTAGGGGTGACCTAGTCTCACTTTGGAGCAGTATTTCAATTTACATATCCTTTAATCTACGTTAAACTCATATCAAGTTTCATGAGGTTTATGGGAATTCCTGAAGACAGAGACAGATATTCAGGATCATAATTTCCTCTGCCTATTTTTCAGAGCTGAAGTGACTTTGGCATTCAGGAAAGGTACTAAATCAATAGTCGTGGAAGCTGGGGTCCTCTGTTTATCTAGTGATGTGCAGCATGAACAGTGCAAAGAGCCAACTTCCCTATACTATTCTCTTAATATGCCTTAATTCTGCTCTGTGATGGGCCTCTTCTAGGGATTACATCAGGCCTGGGCAAAATACAGCCTGTGGGCCATTTCCTGGGCTCTGGAGTGCAAACTGTACATTCTAGGGATGTTGAATTTAGATTAATCAGCTAACTGAATAGTTGATGCTATATGCAGAGACTATTCGATTACTCGATAAAGGCGCCCAGCCCCAGGGCTGCTGCTGCACTTCAAAGGCAAAAGCACTGCAGGGAGCACAGGGCCAGTGGGGGATTCAACCGTCCCCCACTGCCCCCAGGCTCCACGCAGTCTGCCACTTTGAAGCACCCTTTCCTCTCCCCTTCACCCCCACCTTGCTGCCTCTTTCTGATAGAGGCAGCGGGGAAGGGGAGGAGTGATTAGTGTGTCAACTATTCAATAAGCATTTGCTTATCGAATAGTCAACTAGTCGTTCACATCCCTAGTACATTCTAGGGAAATTGAAAGAAATATTCCCTCATCTGTGACCATAGAATATCATATAAGACATTCTGTGACAGGCTCATTCTCAGAGGAAGAGTCGGACTGCATTAACTGATAGACTCTAGTGTAGCTTTAACAATAGATTGATATTAATTAATAAATTGCCAATCTTTTAGATCATAGTCATCAATAAACGTTTGGTCTTCCCAGAGCTACAGAATCAGGAATATCATCATCAGTATCGTTAGAATAACAAATCCCAGAAGCACAACAAATTGCAATACATCACAAGTCCATTTACCAACAAATCCACTATTCAGATAAACAATTCCACAAGTACTAAAATACAAGAGTAAACAGAGAAAGTGCAAAATGTTTAGTCCTACAATTGGCACCAACCACTTATAGCTCACATTTCATATTCTCTACTATGGGACCCTGAAAGGTTCGTTGTCTCATCTCATGGTCATCCTGAGGCTCTCTGTACATTCCTCCTCCATCATTACACTAGCCAGGCAACATATTTTTATTCTGAGTTATGCTTATGCCTGCTAAGGTTCATGCATATGAGTTAGGATTTTAACCCATTTTCCTTATCCCAATTTCTATACCATTAATTTATGGGTGCCCCGTCTCTCACTGGCTACCCGCTTAAATTTCCCTTATTCTCATTAATACCTGTCAATGTATTACCATAGCATCTTGAAGTTATTACAGAATCCCAAAAAATGTTATTGGGCATATTGTGATATTAACTAAAACATTTCAGCATATTTTCCAGAGCATTGTCAGTTTCCAGATTAGCAGCACTTAACACATCTTCTACTATAATCTTACACTTTACTGGTATAGGGTTAATGGGAAATATACTGCAACGTATCAGCTTTACATGCAACACAATTATATACATTATTGGACAAAATTTAATAGATAGTGGTATTTCTTTTTTTAAATGGCGTTTCTAGTGGTTGGTAAACTGTTTTTATTGGTTGTTGCCACTGGATGAAAACATGAATATGCTGGTGCTTTCTAATGTTTTATTCTGCTGATGTGTACCTATCCATAACTTGGGATGGTTTATACAGTTGACAATTGTGGTTGAAAAAAATAGGTATAGTATTAATCAATTGAGGCTTATTTTTTGGTATTTCTTGATACGATGACCATATTATAATCCTTCCTCCCATACAACACAAACAATCATCATTATCATCATACTACCTTGGACAATTCTTTTTAATACAATTTTCATTCACAAAAGGCTTGCTAATACTTCATCTGCTCTATCTAATAACTTATTCATGTTTGTTCCACTTAGGCCATGTCATTACTAATATCAATTAAATGCATGTTCTTTCTAGGAATTATTTTAGCTGTAAATTCAACAGCGGTATTGGTTCAAGAAAGGTAATGGGTACTTCGCTGTGTTAATTCTTGACAATCTGGGTTACTAAGGATAACAATTTCATTTTCAAACATAGGTACAAGAAAGATTATCATATGTATTTTTGGCATAAAACAAAAATTTAGAATTGTGATAAAACACTTACTATGACCATTATAAACTAATCTTTTTTTATTTGTAACTCCACAATATTGCCCCTCTCCACTGTAGGTTTCATGCTTCATGGGATATTTCCATTTGGTCAGTTTCATTGGACATGACACTGTTGCTGAGTTAGCTTGCAGTAGGTTCCGTAAGTACCCTTCTGCCTGGCCACACAGTGGGGGTTTGTTACTTCATACGCATTACACCAACAAATCCGCTGATGCCCTGTCAAAAGGAACAGGAAATCTGTGGGACAAACCATGTTTGGGGACTTGTCTGCATCTTCTCCAGAAATATACAACGCCTGATCCAGAAGCCAGAGAAGTCAATGGCAAGATTCTTATAAATTTCTCTGGCTCTGGGTAAGGCTCATAATATAGGGTTTTGCCATTAAATGCTTTTCAGTGATAGGAAAGAACATTTCCTGGATGAATTACTTCTCCTAAAAAAGTCCACTATTAGACTTTTGTTAACACAAAATAAAAGGAGTTTTGGTTTAAAGGAGTTTTATTAGCACAAAAGAAAAGAAGTTGAAGTGTAAAAGTAGAGAAAACTTGCTTCCTTGCTAATAGGCAGGAACCACATTTTCCCTGAAATGGTTTGTCCAGAAAAGGTTAATTTTTTTCCCTTCATGTCAAAGAAGATTATTATAATACAAGTTCCCCCCATTTACACTTTCAGAAAAAATATTTCTATAATCCAATATCCTACCAGATTACACTAACACATTTCCTTTTCCTCTTCTTAGCAGGTAAAACTCCATTTTGATGAACAGAGATTTTTAGTACCAAGTGACAAAAAGAACTTAAAAAAACATAGAAATGCTCCAATATCAGATTATCAGTACCCTTATAAACACTGTAGCATTACATTTCTAGAATGTCTAACACAATTCAAGATAAATATAGGTTAAACCTCTCTACTCCAGCAACATCCGTGGTCCAGCATGATTTTAGTTAGCCTGATGTCCACTTATCATAGGTGGGTCAAGTTTCCCACGGTCCCATAAAATTTGTTTACACACACCAGCCCTAGCTTCCAGTCTTCTTTGCTGTTATTTAGCTCTAATTTACCTGTAAATGTCTTCTAAGAGCCCAGTAAATAATAGAAGTGTTAATAATGCTACTAGACAATATTGATTTCCTATGGTCTGTCAAATTCTCTGGCTTGGCACCGTTCAGGTCCCGAGGGTGCCAGACTGGAGAGGTTCAACCTGTAGTCTATATATGTGATGCAATCAAGTTACATGAGCTCAGCATTTATTGTCAATGTTATTAAATACATTAACATTACATTCATCTCACTGCTTTCCTACCGCACATTTTAACCCCAAAGTACAAATTCACATTCATTGATCATTACCGTTTTTCTCCCCTATGATTAATTCATTTGGCAGTCATGCACTTTTTATCTAAGTGAACTGCAAAATAATTGAACTTTTGTATCATCCTAAATATGTCCCAAAATAATCACCAGAGAGACTTACAATACATCTTTAATAGCTCCGTGAAGAGAACTGCATATACAAATTTTCAACTTCAGTGTATGTAAAAAAAACCTCTTGCTTCTTAAAAGCTGTTAGAGTCAGTAAGTGCAAAAATATTCTGCAGGATTTTTGCATTTATAAAGCAAAATTACTCAGATTAGAAAGTGAAACATTTTAGACTAAACCTGTTTTATTATTCAGGAAAAGAAAGGCGATTAAATAATTGAAGTACTAAGAGCTTTCAGAAGTAACTACTGTGCATATACAATAATTATGATGTCTAAATATAGACTGGTTTTCTTCATCAGAAAACCAGTCTACATGTTATAAAAAATTCTAAAAAGGAAAAAAAATGCAGAGTGGGCTGCCCAGCAGTCACCACAGAGGAGTTGTACCGTTTGCTAATTTGGGGGCAACCATAACTGCTCTCAAACACTAGCTAAGTTTTTGGTGCTTTGCTCCTTACTCCAATTCTGACAGAAGAATTCTTTTACAAACAAAAGATTAAAACTTAACTAATGAAGTGTGCTAAACTAGTAATTCCTGGCGTGTTGCTTTTGCAACTGAAAGTTAGATAATAAATGGGGACTGAATTGATGGATGCATTTTACCTAAAAAAAAAAAATAATCAGACTCCTGTATGTAAGATGATGTGTTTTTAATTGTCCTCTCTCTTTTCCCTATCATTCCTACATCTGCTATAATAAAAAATTAAACAACACTTAGCTCTCTGGAGAAGCAACTTTGTCTTTTTAAAATCTACATAACAGCACATTGATTATTACATAACATCATCATTCTAATATATAAAGGAGAATATTTGTATGTTTGTGCTCTAATAACTTGGACACTATAAGAGCTACCACAACCAAACGTTGCATGGGATAACCTTTCATCCAGGAAAAGGTTTTAAGGTACTTTTGGACCCGATCGGGCCCGAGCTCAAGCTGTAAAATTAAAAAAGTAACCCGCCATGCTGCGCGGGCCGCCCTGCCCACCCTAGGTCCCACCACCTGCGGCCCCCAACGCCATCCAGGACTCGCCCCTCCCGCCTGCGAGGTTACATAAGCAACCCTCTTTCCTCCCCTCCCCCCGCACTGGCACACAGTGCCCAGACTCCCACGCGCACAACGGCTCGGGCACCCACCTGTCCCCCGCGGCACCTGTAGCCCCGGGCACGAGCTGGGATGCCCCTCCCATGTGTAACCTCCCCTCCATCCGGGGTCGCGCACCGCCCACCGCCCCCGGGATGACGCGGACCTATATTTTAATCCCTATAAAAATCCGTGCAACTTTTCTACTATTCAAAAAAAGATAATGGACTACTGTTTTTCTACATTTTGTTCTTCCTGTTTCCCGAGCAACACCGGGTAACTCCAGCTAGTACTTACTAATATACTGAACTAGGACTCAGGAGACGTGGATTCTATTCCTGACTCTGTCACTGTCTTCTTTTGTGATTTTGAACAAGTCACTTCCCTTTCTCTGTGTGTGTACATGTGTACGTGTACACACACACACACACACACACACACACACACACACACCCCGTCTGTCTGCCTGTCTTTTGTATTTAGACTAAACTGTTTGGGGTAGCAATCATTTCTCACTACCTGTTAGTACAATGCCTAGCAAAATGGGAACTAGGATTGCAGTCAGAGCTTCTAGGTAATACCACATTATTTAACAATTAAAGCCACATTTCTTCCATTGAAACAGTCTGTGTTGAGAGATTATAATCAGTAAATTAATATTTCATATCCAAGGTGGCAAGTTTTAGACCGACCTGATCTACACTAGAAAATAAGTATGGCTTAACTACTTCGGTCAGAAATATGAAAGATAAGCATCCCTGAGTTGCATAAGTAAGCTGATTTAAATCCCTGCATAGACAACACTAGCTTGATGGAAGAATTCTTACATCCACCTAGCTGCTACCTCTTGGGAGGGCAGATTACCTATGCTGAAAGGAGAATCCCTTCCATCAGTGTAGGTATCATCAACACTGAGGCTTATAGCAGTACAATATTTTAAGTGTAGACAAGCTCCCACCCACAGCTCCACCCAGACAAATGAAACTATCTTCCTCGAAAACCAACGTGAATGCTCACCAAAAAGCAATCAACTTGATGGGTCAGGTAGATATTTTCAGAACAAGCTGTAAAGTGCTATAGCCAGTGGTTCTCAAACTTTTGTGCTAGTGACCCCTTTCACATAGCAAGCCTCTGAATGTGACACCAAATACATTAGGAACACTTTTTAAAAAGTATTTAACACTATTAGAAATGCTGAAGGTGAAGCAGGGTTTGGGGTGGAACCTGACAGTTTGCAACCTTCCTCATAACAACCTCACAAACCCCAGTTTGAGATCTCCTGTGCTCTACTTTGGGCTCAGAAATAGGGAAAGTCATTAGCGTAGAAGTAACCCGACTTTCGGATGGAAAAAAATCTGAACATGGGGAAAGAACTTTCATACAGCAGGTTAAAGACAGGACTTGCTCTTAGAAGACAATCTGATGTATTCCCTTACCTACATTAAGAAGGCATAATCTTGTTCAGTTTATAAAAAGTGTAGTTCTAGATACGTGAAGTTTGTTTTAAATTCATTTTCTGTTTTTAACAGATCTTGTATTAAGAAATTATATTGTTGTGCAGTTTCAATCAGTGTCACCAAAGAGATAAATAGCCTACAATCTCAACAGAAGTGATAAAGATTTTGTGAGACTAAGCCATTTACTCCATCTCTGTCAAAAGGCCTGAATAGAGTTATCCTTCTACAATGAAGATGAGTTGCAAAAGGCTGTATCGCATACAAAACATGACGGGAGATGCCCACCAGTAGTTCACTACTCTGCGTCAGCAACTCGTCAGGTGTGACAGGGCATCTTCCCCACATGGGCCCTGTAAGTGTTAAAACCTAGTCCTGGGAGAGGGCTGGATGCAAAGCCTACAGCTGTGGCAGATAGTAGCCAATTAGGGCCCAGCTGGGGCTACATAAATAAGGGTTCCAGGAGGGAGTAAGGGAGACACATTTTTGCTCTAGCTGCGGAGCAGGAAGGACCTGGTTGCTAAGGAAGCTGGGGGCTTCCTGGGACAGGGAAATGCTGGGGAAAGGCAGCTGGGGAGTTCTGGCCTGGCCTCATTCCCAGGCTGCAGGACCTGAAGCAAGGCTTCAGAGTGCTAAGGCTGAAGGGGAGGCAGCCAGGATAGGCAAAAGGTCGAAGGTCTGTCCCCTTGCCAATGATGAGTGGTCATTTCAGACTGCAGTTTGCCCCTGAGATAAGAGGCTTGATGAACACTGGCAGTGTGTCACTGAAGCAAGGTCGATATAGGGCAGTAGTCACCAACCAGTAGATTGGGATCTACTGGTAGATCTTGGAGCCTCTGACAGATGATCTTGATTAGCGTGGCCAAGAAGCTATCAAGCGCTGGTACTTCAGTTGCCCCTTCACCCACTGTCCCGCTGCTTCTGCCCTCTGTTTTGGAGCTGCCCCCCCAGGAGCCTCCTATTTGCTGTGCAGGGTGTAGGAGGGAGAAGAGGGAGGTGCTGATATCAGGGTGTCCTTCCTCCTCCCACTTTTGTACCCCATCCCCACCCAGAGAGAAGGGGATGGAGGGAGCTTGGCAATGCAAATCTCTGTCACTCTCTCACACTCTGTGTGTGGCTGTCATTTCACACACACACACAATCCTTCACTCTCATCTCCCAACCCAACACCTACGTGGGGGGTTGTCACTCCTTTTACTGCTTGCAAAGTGTGTTATTTTGTGTTTTTGACTAGTCTGTGCATTTCATAATTGTCATTTCTCTCTTATACTTAAATTTAATTCTTTGACTAGTGAGCTCTAAAATGCCTAACCTGTCATGGCTGGAGTAATTATCCCACTGGTAATTGCTGCTCCTGGAAGTGGCTGGCAAGTCCCTGCAGCCGCTGAGAAAGGCAGAGCAGGGGGTCTGCACATGCTGTCCTTACCTGCAGACACCACTCCTGCAGCTCCCAGTGATCAGTAATGGGGAACCATGGCCAGTAGATGCTGTGGGCTCAGTGGGGGTGGATGAGGGCCAACACATGTATGTATTAATACTCTACATGGAGCCATTGCTGCACATGCCAGTTGCTTTCAGGAGTGGTGCAAGGCCAGGGCAGGAGTAAGCCTGCCTTAACCCCACTGCTCCACCACCCAGAAGCCATCTCAGTTAAACGGTGCCCCGCCAAAGTCTGCTTCTTCAACCCCTGTCCCAGCCCTGAACCTCCTCCTTCATCCAACCTCCTGCCCCAGGGTGCCCTGCTTGCACCCTGAAATCCCTCCTGGAACCCCCACCCTGGGCTAAGCCCTGAGCTCCTCCCACACTCCAAACTCCTTGGCCCAAGACCAGAGCCTGCACCCCAACCCCATACCCCAGCCTGGTGCAAGTGAGTGAGGATGGGGGAGGAAGGGGAATGCAGTGAGCAGGGTGAGGCCTCGGAGAAGGGGTGAAGGAGGGGCAGGACCTTAAAGAAGGGGTGGGAGGGAAGTGGAGCAAGAGTATTTGGGTTTGAGGTAGATCTTACATTGCACTTAAATTGAAAAAGTGATCTTGTCGTTAAAAAGGTTGGAGACCACTGATATAGGGGAATTGGGGGTTCTGTGGGAGAGGAAGACCCCAGAGTACAGAGACTGATAAACACCCCTCCACACCATAAGGGGCCAAGAGACACTGGAGTGGGCACTGCCAGAGGGCAATGTCCTGAAGAGGATGTCATAGTCCGGGAGCGACATGGGTCTGGAACTGACACGGGGAGACACCAGCCAGAAGGAGGCATCCGAGAAATTTTATCTGGACTACAAAGAGGAAGACACTGAATCTCACATGAGAAACGATCGTATCAACTGACTGAACATAATATTACTGTATTATAAAAGTTATCAAGTGAAATGTTTAATGAAAGTCTATGACACGCTGGTGATTAATATCATTGGGAAAATGTATGTATTAATACTCTACATGGAATTATGAATATTCATAGATATTAGACTTTATACCTCTGTGTCTAAACAAATGGAAAAATAGGTCTCTCCCACAAACAAGGGATCACCACAACTATTTACCTGTCTCCTCTGTAAATGAAGCATGGAGGAATCAAAACAATGGAAACCCAATTTACATAGAGAGGGGTGGGAAGCCCACACAAAGGGGAAAAATACCACAAGGTCATCCAGCGTCTTGAAACACAGTTATTGGACTTAGGAAGATCTAAGCAAAGGCAGAAGTCATCTTCGGCACCCATCATTAGACAAGTAAACAGCCCTGGCAAGCTGAGAAAAAGGGGTCCTTCAACTAAACGGAGGAGTAGGGGGAAGCCAGAAGTCTCTGAGAACTGCATATAGGTGGGAAACCTGCTTAAGCAAACATCATTCACCTAGGAAGATAAAGGGAACCAGAATCTTTGTACTTTTGTCCTGACTAAAGGGAAAGTCAGACAAGGCTGGGAAGAAAGATTGGTGAGAGAAACCATCTTAAACAAAGCCAGTACCTTGTTATATTGAGTTTTATTCTTCTAGATATAGCTTCATTTGTAAGCAGGCTGGAAGCTACAGCAGTAAAACATTATAAGGCACTCAGGGTTGCGGGACAAATGGTGACACAGCCCCTTACTGGTCTGTATTGCACCTCCAGGCTGTGACACTTTCCTTCCTACCCACAAAACAGTAACTTTTGGAAGATCAGTTTTGCCCTTATAGACATTAAACTATTATCAAAGGACTTTCTTCATCTCACACAAATATCTTTAATCCTTCTCAAATATATTTTAGATAAGCCTATGCATGAGAAACTCAGATGAATATCCCATACTAACAAGAAGTCATTACTCTCATAAATGTCAAGAAGAAATTATGTAGACGATAGAGGGTTTATATTCTGACATCAGATTCATAATTTTGTTCATCTGCAGTTATTCCTGTGGACAGAGTAACTCCTCGACTTCCACTATGTGTAGAACTTTTCTTTCAAAAGCAGTATTAGAAAACAAAAGATCCACTATCATGGTTATTAAAACAGTATGAAAGTTAGAATGTTACTGCTCTTCAGATTCATTTGCCAATATAAGCAAGCTCTTCTCCCACATGGTGACAATCTTTCTATGCACTTATATACTAGTTGTGAACCTCTACTGTTCTGGTTTCTAAGTGGAAAATAAGGACATAGTTTAGCTTTAATTCTTCAGTTCTCTTCCACCTTTTAAGCACTATTCGACCATAAAGAGTATGCCATACTTTCTCTTGGAGGATGACAGGTATAATTCCTGTGACTTTTGAAATAAATAAATAAATAAATAAATAAAAGTCTTAGTATGAATGCAAGAAAAGGCATCACGATTATTTCAATTTTATACCAAGGCGGCAACTTCGTCCTCCAATTTGGTCCTAGAAAATTTATTTACTAAGAAATGCTATTTACAAAAAATAATAAAACCACCTTAAGAAGTTTGAAACTACATAGGCACATGTACTTCACAAAGAACTACAGGGTAGTTCTTAATCTGCTATTTTTAAAATGCCTTTAAAACCCTTATGTTAAATTACTATTCATCTAGTCTTATATTGTAGGCCAGCAGGTTCCCCTAAGCTGTTTGCTAAACTAATCTCCGAAGATTAAACCATTAATTCAGTCTCACATCTATTAACTCTGGTAGCATTTGGAATTGTAAAAATCTGCCTTATAACATTAAAATAATTGTTTTGGTTTAGCAGTAAATTTTGAGAAGCATAATTATTACATTACTATTTATAGATTTGGGGTTTATTATTGATCTCAAGAAACAAGTATAGTATATTTTCCACAAATATACTGGACCCCTGAGTGATATTTTCTCCTGAGCTAATTTGGGTCAAGAAGTCTGGAGGAGTACAACTGACAGACAACCTACCATAAGTCTCCCTATAACTGCACTGACTCACCAGCGTGGCACCTCCTACTGGTCACACTGGGAATTAGTTCTGTCCATTGGAGTACGCCATCTTCTGGACAGCATCTTGCCCATCATTCTCCACTACCTCCATCATCTGGACCCACAGTGCCACCTCGACCACAGCACCCTCTTCGGGTCATTGCCCTCTGGCATTGCCCAGCACTCCGTTCTTACCCCCTCCTGGAGGTGTCAGCAGTCACACCTACCACTGTGGCCAACTGTAGCCCAAACTGTATAATCTCTAGCACAACAGGGCTCTGGTGCACAACTGGGACTCTTAGGTGCTACTGCAATATCAGGAACAAAAACAACTTCATTTTCTTTAAGTTCTTGTGTTCCAACACATATTTATAGTAATTTTTTGAGTCACAACACAACAGAAAATGCCACTCACATGCTCTTACTGCACTCCTTTCAAGGAAGTTATACAGGGGTCAACATACTCTTTTTTTCCATTTCAGAAAGGACACCACCTTTTTTAATTTCAAGGAGTTTAGGGGATAAAGTACAATCTGTGTAACCTTCTTCTGTGACCCATCAGTCTGCAGTAAGTTTTATCTAGAGTCTAAAAATGGTATCCTGCCCCATAACTGAAGCTAATTAACGTGGGTGTATGACAGGTAATGGTGCTGCAAGAGCTAGTGCTGCTCTCGTAGCTGATGAGGGTTGGGACCCTGTAGAGAAGACAGGGTTCCCCTATCCCAGCCACCATCAGTCCCTCTGAGGCGGTGGCCCCTCACCCTGGACAACTGCCTCTGGCCACTAGCCTCTGCTGCCTTGACACAAGGAGCTTTGCCATGGGCAGCTAGGCCATCCTGCCCTGAGGAAGAGGGCTGCATTAATGACTCCAGCTGCCAGGCTATGCAATCCCAGTATCTGAGACTATGGTGTGGACCAAAACTTGAGTCATGGAGTATCTGAGTCCGTGGGACTGTAGAATACCAAACCCGCACCCTAAACGTGACAGATATATCAACCTAGTGACAGGGTGACTTATCTAATGGATTCAATAGTATTTTCTAAAACCTTGACCTAAGTTCTCATTTAGCTGTGCACCCGCACAGCAGCTATTCAGCACTGCACACACAATTAGGACTTTGGTCGGGAGAGATGCCTCTCCTCCCGGTCCCAGGACAGCACAAAAAATGCCTCTCCCTATTGGCCCCAGCCCAGACCTACCATAAGTGATGATGAAGCTGCCCTCTCGCAGCCCCAACTTAGCCCTGCACTGCCATAGTGGAGAAAGAGGTGCCTCTCTCCCTCTCCCCACACTCCAGGTGCCTCTGCAGGGAGAGAGAGCTGGGAAAAGTCCTCTATCCCTGCTGTATTCCCAGGACAGCCTGCATACCAAACCCATTATCCTCAGCCCCACCTTAGAGCTCATATGCCCAGAGGGCACTCTCAGACCCCCACACCTCAACTCTCTGCCCCAATGCGGAGCCCCTCATCTCCATCCCCACCCCAGAACCCACACTCCCAGCCAAAAACCTCACTTCCCTGCAACCCAGCCCCTCTGCCCTAGCCCTGAGTCCCCTCCAACACTCCAAACCCCTCAATTTCACCTACCCTACATGAATTTTGGAACGTGCACCAATATGGTGGCCCTGTGTCAAGACTCTTGCCTACGTATTCCTCTACTATTTCTAACGCTTTGTTTCAATAGAGGCCAAGTTCTTTCTGTATCTACAGAAAGAAAAATGATCCTCAGAAGCTGTGTGTCTTTCATAGAGATCAGACAATCTTTTCTGCATGCTCTTTCACCAACTTCGCAAATATTTTCCATTATGATACCCACAACACAAACACCACCTTTCTACTCAACCAAGTATCTTCTACAAAAAGACCAACAGCTTCTACCCCAAGCAGAATTGTTACTCCCAACCAAAAGTTGTCTACTAAGTATAGTATTATTGTTATCAGAGCACCTTCCACATGAAAATGATACTACAGAGATGTCTGACAGCATAAAACTATGCAAAAAGTCTAAAAAGCGTGTTCAAAAACCGTATCATAGTGATGCTTGAATCCGTCAGGCAAAATTGTCCCTTCGCCATAGGAAAATATACAAAAGCTGAAAAGTTTCCTAAAATCTTGGTTAAAATTGTGACTGTATTGCACAAATATCTTACTGATGGTGACACCATTACAACATGCAAGAGCCCTTGAGAAAACTATCTTCCCCCAAAGAGACCACCAGATGACAGTTTAAACAGAAAGGACACTACCTTGCAGATTGCCTCTGAACTCAGTCAACTGTGAATATAGGCTTGGTTGACACTACAGAGTTAGGTCAACACAAGATAATTCATGTCAGCCTAATTTTGTCAGTGTACTCTTGCACCTGTTGATGTAAGTGCCCTTCTATATGGACTTAAATCCATCTCCACAAGTTGTAGGGTTTATGATGGTGTAGTTAGGACAGGGGTCAGCAACCTTTTCAAACCAAAGTGCCAAACTACATCAAAATTCAGAACAAGCGGTCAACAAAGAGTCAGTATAAGAATGCCTATTTGCATGACTGAAAATATACAACTTAATATTATTGACATGATGATTCATAATAGCATAAATGAAACACTGTACTCACAGACTTTATTTAATGGGACTTCTGCTGCTGCTGGGGGTGCAGGAGTCAGGGTTGGGGTATATGAGGGGGTCAAAGCAGGGGGTTGGCGTGTGTGGGAGGAGGCAGGGCAGGGTGATGGGGGTGGGAAATAGAGTGCCAGCGGGATGGGGGGATGGAGTTGGATTACATTACCTGGCCAGAGCTGGGCTGCTGCACCCGGGGAGGGCAGGGTTGAGGGCTTGAGTCCCGGACAGCCAACACAGGCTGCTCCAGGGATGAAGCTGGCTCTTGTATTAGGAAGGCAGGATAAGGGACCCGCTGAAGGTAGGGAAATGAGGTGGGATCGCCAGTGAACTAGATCCCAATCAGGCAGCACTGGGGCAGCCAACACTGCCTGCCCCAGCGATGGAGCTGGGTCCCGTATTAGGAAGGCAGGATAAGGGACCCTCTGAAGGTAAGGAGGTGGGGTGGGTTCTTGAGTGGCTTAGGAAATAGGGCATTTGCCTGGGGAAGGCAGAGCTATGGGCCCAAGTCCCTCCACCCACCCCAGGAGCAGCCAGAGGACTGCCACAGGGATGGACCAAGCAAGGGGCTGGGCCAGGATCGCCTCAGATAGGTCATGGCTTCTCCCCCCACCCAGGCCACAACAGGACAGGTGCCACCACCAAACACCCGGCCCTGTGGCCAGATGGGGGCTGGAGCGTGGGGCCCGCCCCAGGATCAAGGCCAGGTATAGGATGCTACAGCCAGATGGGGACTTTTTGCATAGTTTTATGCTGTCAGATTGGGGCCTTCTTGGACAGGCTTCATTTTCAATAAAATAAAATATGTCCAACACCAAAGGTTTCAATATTGTCTTTATTTATGGCTGGGTGGGGAATCTTTTTTGGGCCTTTGACTCACAGAAAAAAAAAAAAAAAAAATCAATCAGGGACCACACAAAAGTGAGGGAAAAAAAAAAAACCCTCCAAAACCCCACAACCCTCATTGATGTCGTCCCCAACTGCAACACCTTACTCCCCTGGTAAGGATGTTAAGTAACGGTTAATTGACTAGTCGAGTGATCGATGGAATTTCCATCGATTACTCGACTAGTTGATAGGGACTTACACAGTCCTCCTTTGAAATGTACAAGAGCCCACGCTGGAGTCCTCAGCTGACCCCGCCTCCGCGTGGCATTTCAAATTGGCAGTACAGCATGGAGCCTGGGGTCAGCGGGGGACTTTGAGTCGTCCACTGGGGCTCTTGTACATTTCAAAGGAGGAATGCGGAACTCCATGTGCAGCCAGGGCCAGCAAGAAGTCCTACTGATTCCGGGCTGCACGCGGCGTGCCAGCTTTGAAATGTAAAAGAGTCCCCAGTGGGGGCTCTTGTGCATTTCAAAGCAGCAGCGCAGCATGGAGCTGATCCATGAGGATCAGCACCACACAGCTGATCCCAGAGGCAGTATTTCAAAGGGGCAGCGCTGCAAAGCTGAGCTAAGGATCAGCTGTATGGTGCTGCCCCTTTGAACGCTGCCTTAGTGTTTCAAAGCAGCAGTGCCACACAGCTGAACCGTGGCTCAGGTGTGCGGTGCTGCTGCTTTGAAGTACTCCCTCTTCCCACCCCTTTGCTGCCTCTGATAGAGGTGGGGGTGGCAGGGAGAATCAACTAGTCGACTGACTATTCAATAAGCATTTGCTTATCGGATAGTCGACTAGTCCTTAACATCCTTATCCCCTGGTGTTCCAACCCCATGCGGGGGATAAGTGGGGAGGGAGCCTTACTACATTTAAAATGCAGAGCCGCAGCGGTCCTGGAGCCAGCAAGAGCTAGCTTCGAAGTTGTTCAAAGTTGCTCAAAGTCATGTATGTAATAACATACATGTCATCTGAAGACAATTTAGTTTTGTTGTAAATTATGGATGTTAAAATGAGATTAATTTACTAATTGAGCAGTTGATAAGCAGTCTGGCTCAATCCTGGCTCATGCCAGATCCGGGACCAAATCCTGCTGCAGCTCTGAAATTTAAAAGGCAGTAGGAGCTGGGCAGCCTGTCCCCCTGCACCCCGAGCTCCTACTGCGTTTTAAATAGCAGAGCCGCAGTGGGGTTTGGTCCCAGACCTGGCACGAGCCAACACTGAGCTGGGCTGCCTGTCTGGCCAAAGCAGCCCCTATCGTGGGGAAGGGGGGTTCCAGCTCCCCTCTGAGATCCCCCGCAGACCTGGGCTGCTGCTGAAAAGCAGCCTCTGCCTGCGGCCAGCCTGGGCCCGCCGTGGGCAGCAGCTGCTTCATGGCAGTGTCCCCTGGCACCCCCCATGCTGCTGCCTCTCTGAGGCAGCAGCACAAGTGGAGGCAGGTGGCACCATGGAGCCATCTTTTAAGCTGGATACCCCTGAGCACTGGCTCCTGCTTCCCAACCCCCTTGCTGCCTCCGATACAGGAAGGGGAAGGGAGGAATCTCTAGACCTTGTCAAACACATTTTTTACAGATGTCTATACTGAGAAAAAAATGCTGTGTGTTAAATGGAAAGGTGATCTGAGAGGGAAGAAGGGCCCTGCACGGATACAAATTTGAACCTGTGGATGTGGATTTTCACAGATATAAATCATTGTCTGCGGAATTGCAGGGCTCTCCCAGGAACTGCAGTGGCAAAAAGAGCAGAATGTGTGGCCATGGCTCCCAGGAGCCAGATCCTCTGGCGCGGGTGTATTGGATCCAGCCCTGCCCCCATCCTTTCCAAGCAGCTGTCTGAGTCTCCTGTGCAGGACCGTGCTAGTGAACCCGGTACCAGCCCTAGCAGGCAGGGTGGGGTGCAGTGCAGCTGCATCAGAAGAGCAGTTAGCATGGGGAACTGGCTCCTGGGAGCAACAGCCCTATGTTCTGCTCCTTTCACCGCTGCAGTTCCCAGGAGAGGCCTGCAGTTTCATAGATACCAATTTATCATCTACTGTTATCTGCATCCACTGGTTTAAGTTTGTATCTGTGCAGCACTCTACTGGTAAGGTTGGGATACTGTTGCTTTCAGAGCAACATGTGCTAAATTTTTAATATTTATCGTGCATTAGCAATATTAGAGAAAATAACTTCTATACAATCTCCGATTCAAATACAGGTCAAACCTCTCTAGTCCAGCACTATTCTGGTCCAGCATGATTTTAGTTAGCCAGATGTCCACTCATTATGGGTGTGGTCAAGTTTCCCCAGTCCTATAAAGTTTATTTACAGCCACCAGACCTGGCTTGCAATGTTCTGTACTGTTATTTAGATTTAATTTACCCTAAATGTCTTAAAAGAGCCCAGTAAGCAGTGGAAGTTTTGGTAACGCTGCTAGACAACACTGACCTCTTGTGGTCCGGCAAATTCTCTGGTTTGGTGCCAGTCAGGTTCCGGAGGGTGCCCAACTAGAGAGGTGCAATCTGTATATACATGTACAATCCAATAAACTAAATAGCTTATATCTGGTGAACTGTATCACAGATGCATCAATATTTGCAGAGCTTATTTTTAAATAATTTTTTCAATCATGTCACTAATCTTATATGAACATCAAGTCCATGAAGTACAGAATTTAAAAAAAAGTCATCAGAGCATAAAAATAAAATCTGAAAGTTCTCTTTGCTGCTGGGAGGCACCATTACCCCCCTGCTCCCGACAATCAAACAGAATTTTATCAAATGTAACAAAAGAAATTCACATGCAGCACAATTTTAGTCCCAAAGGTAGTAAAGTTGAGGGATAAGTATATATAAACTGCTAACAGTTCAAGAGTCACACCAGAAAATTGTTGTGTCTGCAGAGCCACTAAAAACACAGAGCTGCATCTTAAACCCATGCAAGTCATATAGGAGAGACCTGGCTCCTATATGAATTATATAGTATCACCTGGATACTAAACTAAATCTGTTGACAATTTAGAATTTTCTGAAACATTGTTTTCATAATATTAATATGCAGAGATTGTGCAATGTGTATTTGCAAGAATGTACAACTCAAGTCTGTTAAAACACTTAGTGGTAGTTGGTCTAAAATTATGAATTTTAAATATTATAAACTTAAGCATTTAAAGTGTTTTTTATTTTAAAATAACTTTAATTCCACTATAAATAGGATATGTTTATACAGCCAAGAAAAACCCACAGCTAGCCTGTGCCAACCAACTCACGCTCAGGGGACTCAGGCTCCAGGGCTGTTTCATTGCTGAGCAGGATCCCAGGGCTCAGGCTGGACCCACCCTGAAGGATCCTAGAGTCAGGGCTACAGCCTATGCCCAGAAGTCTACAAAAAAATCATACCCCTGAAAGACGTAGTTAAGCCAATGTATGCACCAATACAGATATCACTAAATCAACGGAAAAATTCTTCCACCGACCCTAGGGATATTAGATATTGTGTATCTGAATAGTCGTGTAACCACATGAATTCTTAGCAGTTACACAACTATTCTATAGTCCCTGGGGCCAGTGCTGGCAGTCAGTGCACTCCTGGCCCCGCTCCTGGCAAGCCCCGTCACCCAGCGCTGCTGCCTCAGTATCCGAAGCAGCAGCGTGGAGCCAGTCCGTGAGGGGAGATTACAGAGGCAGCAAGGGTGGAGAGGATGCACGTAGTCAAGAGGATTAACAGATAAGCCTAGGTTTATCGGTTAATCATGTATTAGTCTACCTGATGACATCCCTAATAGACCCAGTTACTTCCTGTTGAGCAAGCAGGTGGATCTAACATAGCAATGATTTTCAAACTCTGGTCTGCGAACCCCTGAATATCCAGTACCACAAACTACGTCTCAGATTTCCAAAAGGATCCACACTTCCATTCAAAATTTTTTAGGGGTCTGCAGATCCAGGGTATGCCCTGTTCCTGGTAAAATTCCAAACTCAGGAGGTGCACCTCATGGAGCAGAAGCCCACAAAAGTCCTTCCCACTGGGGAGAAACCCCTATTCCACCACCCCACTGCATGTAGAGGTCCTGAGCTTCCCCTCCACCCCGGTGGACAACAAGATGGGCCGAGGGGGACTCCATGAACTGCACTTTAACAGTAAGAGAGACATGTGCCTTAGAAGCCTCAGTTTGGCCACCCCTGGCACAGGTATAACATAAGTACAACTAGACCTGTGGGTGTCCAACAAGCTAACCACTAGACAAATGTGGCTATTTGGTCAGTTGAATGTGGCTAGTTCGCTACAGCAGTAGCCACTATAATGGCTATTGCTTCAGAACTGGTTAGACACCATGGCTGCGTCTAGACTGGAATGATTTTGCGGAAATACTTTTAACGGAAAAGTTTTTCCGTTAAAAGTATTTCCGCAAAAGAGCGTCTAGATTGGCACGGATGCTTTTGCGCAAAAAGTGCTTTTGCGCAAAAGCATCCGTGGCCAGTCTAGATGCGATTTTGCGCAAGAAAGCCCCAAGTGCCATTTTCGCCACTGGGGCTTTTTTGCGCAAAATAGTTCTTCCCCTGTCTACACTGGCCCCCTTGCACAAGTATTCTTGCGCAAGAGGGCTTTTTCCCGAGCGGGAGCATGAAAGTATTTGCGCAAGAAGCACTGATTTTGTACATTACAAAGTCAGTGCTCTTGCACAAATTCAAGCGGCCAGTGTAGACAGCTGGCAAGTTTTTGCGCAAAAGCGGCTGCTTTTGCGCAAAATCTTGCCAGTCTAGACGCACCTCATGGATACAGACTATTACCATAAAAACAACCATAATGAGTCTAACTAATGACCATCTAGTCAGTATATGATCTTCTGACAGCGGCCAATACTAGGTGCTTCATGGGGA
Organism: Rafetus swinhoei; assembly: GCA_019425775.1. Taxonomy (NCBI): domain Eukaryota; kingdom Metazoa; phylum Chordata; order Testudines; family Trionychidae; genus Rafetus; species Rafetus swinhoei. The sequence goes on from CM033427.1 coordinate 68,723,101, forward strand.
ATTAACACAACAGGTAAGCATCAAATGATTCACCCCATCACCCATTCCCACCGTCCAGCAAAGAGGCTTGCAATACTTCAGAGCACATTTTTGCATCTCTGTTCACCTTGGTTAACAGTTACTGATAGAACCATCCTCCATGAACTTATCTAGTTCTTCATCGAACCCTGTCATAGTTTTGGTCTTCACAACATCCTCTGGCCAACACTTCCACTGGTTGCCTCTGCATTGTGTGAAGAAATACTTCCTTTTATTTGTTTTACACCTGCGGCCTATTAATTTCATGTGGTGACTCTTTAGTTCTTGTGTTATGCGAAGAATAAATAACACTTCCTTATTTAATGTCTCTATACCAGTTATGATTTTATAGACCTCTTTCATATCTCCCCTTAGTCATCTCTTTCTCAACCTGAAAAGTCCCAGTCTTATCAATCTCTCCTCAAATGGAAACTCTTCCTCACTTCCTAATAATTTTTGTCTTTTTCTGTCCTTTTTTCCATTCCAATATATTTGTGAGATAGGACAACTAGATCTGCACACAGTATTCAAAATGTGGGCATACACCCCTGGATTTACATAGACACTATATAATCCTTCACATTTATGAATATGCTTGTGCTTATGCCCCTAATTCTGCAGACACCAAGAGATGCTGGAAGTACAGAAGTAACTGGATGAACTCAAGGCCCCTTCTAACCCTACCTGTTTATGATTCTATAGTTAACGTTATTTACAAGAGCAGCACCATTTGAGTAAAGTGACTCCTGGCACACAGGGAAGAGTTTGCACAATGGAGCCCCTGATGTGTTCACTGACTGTCACCAAGACTTGACAACCCAATGCCCCACGGGGCTTAACTGGTAACGAAAGAGGTGCCAGTCCTCTCCTCAAGCATTTAGATACGGAGACTCGAGCAGGTTTTTTTTTAAAACATTCACAACTATTGCAGCAAGCCCAACGCTGCCGCTGCCAGTGCTGTGAACTCGCCAAGCTGCCTACAGGACCGGGGGCTAAGCCTCGGCACGCATTACACAACGCGCCCACCCACGGCCCCTGCTCCCAACCACGCCTGCCGAGGCCCCCCCGCTTACCTACTGCCCACTCTATGGGCCACTAGCGCCCCGCTGCCTACCACATGCCTCCCTGACCGCCTGGGCCACGCACAGACCTTCCCCAGCCCCCACCCCACCGCTGCCCGCAGCACTGGCCCCGCCCGGGCCTGCACAAGCCTGGCGGGGCGGGGAGCCCAGACCCGCTGCCAGGGCCGGGGAAGGGGGCCTGTCCCCAGGGAGCGGTTCCGGCCCAGGCTGCCCCGCCCGAGGGCCAGAGTCCCCGCCGGGAGAACCAGCAAGGGCCGGGCCGGGGCTCCCCGCGCCGCTTTGACAGGCCGCGACACGGAGCCGCTGGGCCCAACCGACCCGAGCCGCGATGCCGCGCGGTGGGGGCTGCCCCGGGCCTTGCACTTACCCCTCCCCGGTCCCGTGTCACCCGCCGCCGCCAGGCCGGGCCGGCACCCCAGCGCCCACCCCCACGGCCTCAGCGCGAGCCGCCAGGCCAATCCCGTCCGGCTACCCCGCCACAGCCGGCCAATCCCGGCCCGCCCTGCGGAGACGCCAGCCAATCCCGGCAGAGAGGAGAGAAGATCTGCACGGATGGCCCCGCCCCGCCGCTGGCTGCTGCAGGCTTCAGGGATGGGAAATAACTGAGCTAAGCACTACACACAGCTGCAGTTCTTCCTACACAGCCTCCCCCTGCCGTACCGCCGCAGCTCTCCCTCCAGCCACACGCACACACTCACAGCAACACGCACCCCCAGCCACACACAGCTGCAGCCCTCCCTTGAGATACACACAAAACTACACTGTTCCCTAGCCCCAAAAACACTGAGACAATGACATTCCGTCCTGGAGACACACACACACACCTACGCGTGTAGTGCTGCAAGTGGTTTCCATTATACACAAGGTTACATACCCAGCTACATACTTTCCAAGAACTAGGCACACACAACTACACCTATTGTGTCCAACCAGTTCCGAAGCAGTAGCCACTAGCCACATTATTCTAAAAATGTAAATAATTTTGTAATACTCTCTGAACATACCAATTCTTGTCTTTTAATGTCAACAGAACGCTTCAACATTGGTTTTAATCAACAGAAATAATCATATTTCACAGAAATTCAATCAGGCTATGTCTAGACTTCAGGCTTCTTTCAGAAGAAGCTTTTCTGGAAGACAGCTTCCGAAAAAACTTCTTCCGAAAGAGAGCATCCACACTGCGAAAGCTCATCAAAAAAGCATCTGCTTTTTCGCAAGGTAGTGTCTAGACTGAATGGACGCTATCTCACATGTAAGCCGTGATTTCTATGGGTGGCCACCAGGGCACCTGTGCTTTTTCCTCTTTCCTCTTCTTGCGAATGAACTCCCTCTTCCCTGTCCACACAAACCTTTTTCCGAAAGAGTTTGTTTGGAAAAAGACTTCTTCCTCATAGAAAGAGGTTTACCAATGTTGGAAAAACCCCTCTGTTCTTTTGATTTTCTTCCGAAGGAACGCGATTGCAATGTATGCGTAATAGAAGTTTTTTTGGAAAAATGGCTGTTTTTCCGAAAAAACTCTGTAGTGTAGACATACCCTTAGTGGGACACTTAACAATTTTGTTTCCCTGCTCAACCTCTGAAATCAGGGCAAAAACTTTTCACTGATAGCACACCTCAACTCGGCCTCCATATTTTCATCCAATAACCATGACTGATACTTCAACTTGATGTACGTCATGACAGAAAATGATGCTTCACAAAGCCATGTTAGGGATTAGGGGTCAGAGGTTAGGGGTCAGGTTCTGGTGAGGGAATGTGAGTGTAGAAGGGGGTCTGGGGTGCAGGCTCTGAGATGGAGAGAGACCAAAAGATGTACACTGTATACTGCATAGAGACAGATACAGAGAGTGACTTAGAGACTTGTATTGAGTCTGGTATAAGAAAGAGTATTTCATGCACCAAACTATGTGCATACAGACAGTCACAGAAATGTATTACACTTTGGAGGTGGCCTGTAATAGTATATGTTGAGAAAGACAGACAAAGTAAGAGCCAACTATGCTGTATTATTCATACAGAGACACATTTAAGAAGGTTAGCTCTAAGTTACTATTATTCATAAAGCTGAAAAGTGGTCTTTTATTCAACTTCTGATTAATAAAACTTATTCTCACTCTTCAAAGATGTCTCAAGGCACCAGTTTTGTTTGGAATAATGTGGTTATATTACTCAATATCCAGCTAAGCCCCAACACATTTCCCCAATAGCTAGAAGAAACTACAAGTGCAGAATGAAAGATAGATAGAAAGAAAGATATGATTATGGTATCCTAGCCTGATTCAAAAGAGAACTAGCACGGTATTAATTCTGTTTATTCTACAAATCAGTTCTTCCTCATTGTACCCAGATTATTTACCAAACATTCACATGAAAATTAACAACACTAAGAATACTAATATTAATACTAATAGGCTACGTCTACACTGCTCCCGTTTCGTGCAAAAAAGATGCAAATGAGGCAAAGCATGGAATATCAGTGTGCCTCATTTGCATAATTAATGAGGCTCCATTTTTGCACAAGAGGCTTTTGCGCAAAAAGGAGCCGTTTACACAGCTCCTTTTTGCGCAAACCCCCCCCCTTGCGCAAGAGCCGTTGTTCCTGAAAAAAATGCGGAAGAACAGCTCTTGCGCAAAAGCCTTTTGCGCAAATATGGAGCCTCATTAATTATGCAGATGAGGCGTGGTGATATTCTACGCTTTGCCTCATTTGCATATTTTTTGTGCAAAACGGGGACAGTGTAGACATAGCCATACTTACTTATGGAGACATATGTATACAGATAGAGAACTGGAAGTAATCTCTATAGAAGGAAAAAAATAAAATATTTTGTGTAGTGCTGTCAATCACAGTCTACTCATGTAATTAATGAAAAACAAATTAACTAGATTTTAAAAATTAGTCCTGAATAATTGCAGTTTCAGTTGCACTGTTAAACAATAATAGAATACCAATTTAAATTTATTATAAATATTTTGGATATTTTTTCTGTATTTTCAAATATTTTTATTTCAGTTACAACACAGAATACAAAGTGGACATTGCTAACTTTTTACAAATATTTGCACTGTAAAAAAGATAAAATAAATAGTATTTTTCAATTCATCACATACAAATGCTGAAGTGCAAATTACACATATATAATTTATTTTATATCACTATACTCAGAAACAAAACAATGTAAAACTTTAGAGCCAACAAGTCCACGCAGTCCTACTTCTTGTTCACCCAATTGCTAAAACAAAGAAGTTCATTGGAGTAACCTGAGATAATACTGCCTTCTTCTAATTTATTTATTTTTACAATTCAACACTTAAGCATTTTTTTCCTGATCTTTAGAATGATTATTTTTGAAGGCATTGAACTGAGAGCTCTTAACAGACTTAATTTGGGAGAAAGAAGACAATGTCAAAATTCCTGCAGGCAAAGGAGTTCCATACCAATTGTAAACATTGATAATCTTGAGACTCATTCATTTACATTAATCATTTGATATGTTATTTTTAAGAGAAAAATCTTTTCAAAATAAAAATAAAAATTAGTGAATCAGTTATAGGATCTTGGAAAATGTTTCCCCTTCATGAATTATGTTATTATTATTTGTATTGTGTGTGTAACAAAGACAATTATTCATGGAGACATCCACCATGAGTGTGACATACTGAAACTTTATCAGATATTCTGTAATAGGTTGCTGAAGATATCCACATTCATGGGAAATGGAGACTGGAAATGAAGTACTGCTTTTTTCCCATATTTTTTTTCTTTTTGTTCATCCTTTTAATTTCCAGGAATGCAAAGAATATAAGTATCTTTGCAATTAACATTTAAAGATAAAGTTGAGCTTTCAGAAACATCTGGCAATTCATTTTGAATTTTGGTGCATTGAAAAGTAAATGGATTTAGAACTTGGTATTACATAGTGAGAAGTTAAAATTTAAGAGTTCAGTACTTATTTAAATATACATTTATTTTAAAATTGCCATATATAGCATTTTCAAAGATACGAGAATTCATAATGGATCTTTTAAGTTTAATGACACGGAATCTGATTTTTCACCAGCCAAGGTGTAGTTAAGGATTATGATAGGAATTATTCAATTATTTACCCCCATTTTATTCCATTGGTAGATGATATAACATTTTATTGATTTAAGTAGCATGTTAGTTGGCAATCTTGCTTAATCTTGAAGAAAAAAGGCCATTGCTTTTCATATTGCCATTGTATATAACAACTTGAAAATGTTAAACTGTCCATTACAAAACTAGGAAGATGGCTTGAGTGATAGTAGGCTAATCTGCATATTCAAAGATGATACTGATTGTAGAGATAAACTGAGGCAGTCCATGGTATTTTGCTAAGAACCCTTATTCAAATCCTAAATTTGAGGCAAGGCCTGAGAACACACAGAACAAGCAGCTAACATGACCCTGGTCGCCCTGGCAACCACATTCCAAGAGGGCCTCACTCCGATAAGACCCTGGCTGGTACCAAAACAAACTTCACGGAAGCTGTTCTCACTGTCTCCTTTAATCCTAGATAATAAGCCTGAGACCCAAGGACTACGCCAACACGAGGCGGTATCATCTCACAGTAGACGCATCATAATTTCAACAGACAAAGTTGCCATTAAAATGCTTGTCTTGTTTATGTTGGCTTATTTAGCTTGTTAGGAATAACTACCTGTATTATTGATAAAGTGTTTAATTGGCGATGGGCGGAGATACTATGTAACCTTCGTAGTTGATTGGCTTACGTGCACATTCCGACTTGCTGCCAGACCCTATCAAATTGCTTCTCCTCCGTCCATCTGCCATCTATATAATCTATTGTAATGTTTTGATTAACTAGTGTTCACCAGATTAACCCCTGGGTGTCACTTCACCAGCACTGAGTATTTAATAAATCCTCTGACTTATTTTCACCTGCATCCAGAGTGTCCAGAATTATTCCCTACAGTTTGGGGGCTCGTCCAGGATCCAGGCTTGTGAGCTGTTCAGGAATCGGAGACTGATACCCAAAGAGAGGTGAGTATGTTTATTTTACCACCTCATTAGGCTAGGGGTTAAAGTCTCTCATTCCCTTCAGACACATCCTGGGTCCATTCCCATTTGAGACATGAGACACCTGGACATGTGTGAACCAAGCATAAGAGGCAGGCCTGAGGGGGGACACATGTGGGGACAAGCACAAGAGGGCAGTATACTGTTTGAGCTAAGGGGCTGTTACGGAGGGACTGGATAAACCACCAGGGAGTTATTGAGCCATATGTTAAGTTCAGAATTAGCTGGGTACGCAAGGCGGCAGGCAGTACGAACTGGTGATCCACTCCCTCATTGCAGGTAACTTTGCAAGACCTGATGGAAGCCCCCCAACAGGCATGTGACGTATACACCCTTGAATAGTGCAAGTCCCCATTCCAGTTGACAGTGGGAAGGGTGCCAAGAGACATGAGAACCGCGGCGGTATAAACTGTATACAGAAGTGTGGGAAAGCTGATCTGTGGGTGTGCCCTTTGGGACGCGGGACAGCAAACCTGTATGCAGAGAAAGGGAGGGAGAGATTCCCAAAATTCTCAGTGAGTGAGGTGTCAGTGGCTGTGACATCCAAGGGAGGAAAGCTGCGTGCAACCTCCGTAAAACCCCAACGCTTGATCCGGAGTGGCCTGTGCCCACATGATCAAGGTTGGAAAACAAAAGAAAAGGGAAAAGAAGGGGGAGACGTACATTCCCAGAAAGAAAAAAATGAAACAAAACAAACAAACAAAAAAATAAAAACAAGAAAGGAAGAAGAGATTGAGGGCTAAGCCAGACAGAAGCCATGACATCGCAGGGAGAAGGGAGAGCTAGCCACGGGAATATCTAAACTACAAACATGCGCCAGAGAAGGATTTGATCAAGTGGGGGACTGAAAAGGAAAGTGGAAAAACCGAGACGGCAGTAATAATATTGTTAAAAAACCTTGCACTAAAAGAGAAAGAAATTAAAGCCCTAAGGGATGAGATTGAAGCTCTGAAGAGCAAAAATCCGCCCTGCAGTGAGAAATGTAAACCACAAGCAGCAGCAGCACCTCTGTGCCAAGAAAACGCACTAGAAGTGAGAGAAAAGGATCTCTCAGCTGGCGCGCCTATACTACCTGCGCCGCCTCTCCCTAACTTAGGGGAGGATTTAGCTCCACAATGCAACACCATCAACCCCTCTCTATGCTCAGCCCCATACGAGCCATTGCCACACATCATTGAAGATAGAGAGGAGGCACAAAAGATAATTGAAAGGGACCAGCTCTTCCCTCTGGAAAAATGGGCTCTAGTAACAGATCTGCCTGATCCAAAGCGAAACACTGAGTTTTGGGATAAGCTTAACAGCTTAGGGGAAGTGTTCCTCCAAATTCTGAAGGAAGGAATGTCTGCTGACCACCAAGCCGTATTGGCCCTAGGCATCTCGATTGGAAACACTTACACAGACATAATGAAGTGGGCTATGGATTTAGAGAACAGGAAGGGAAAGAAAGTATCTTCAATCTAGGCTATACCTCTCTGCTATACCTGCGGAAAGCCAGGGCACATAACATGGGACTGTGGGCACAAAAGGAAGCCCAAACTTTATACCAACTGCAAAAAGACTGGCCACACTAAGAAAAAATGCTTCTACCCTGGAGGGGGTAAGGCAGGTCAGTGGCCGAGCAAAAAAACCAAACCCATCGCCCCTAGCACACCGGACACACAGAACAGCACGCAGAAGCAGGAGAAAGCTTCCAAGCAACTCAAGCAACTCCAGGAGATTCTTGAGCTCCTGGCTAGCAAATAAAAACAGCAGCCTCTGTGGCTGGAACTGCAGGCAACCCAAGGATGTTTCTTAACACATGAGTGAACATGAGGGGGAGGGGCAGCCGGGCAAATGTTAACTGATACCAGTGCCTCAGTATCGATAAACTCCTAAAACCTTCCCCTCACACGCTGTTATATTTGGTTTGAGGGCATGGGGGGAGGTAAATTAAAAGCTACCCTAAGCCAGCTAGTGGCAATCAAAATTTAAAAATGTAATCACTGTCTGCCCCAAACAAGGAAAGGAGACACAATTTGCGGCATAGATCTCCTTACAGAACTTGGGGGAGTAATCCACCCCAGAGCCAGAAGACCTTGAAGCAAATTGGCAAACGTTTACAAACCCCTCATGAAAAGGAGAAAAGGTATACTATATCTTTGGAACAAATATTGCAAGAGTTTAAGCACAACCTATGATCTGACAATACCATGCAGAGGTTTTAAGCAAATTGATGAAATATTTATTGGTTTACAAACCCTTAATCTCAATTAAAAGAAATACTGCTGCAGTCTCACTGTTATGAAAAACCCTGTATTGAGGAGTTTAAAAAAATAACTATTATTAGCTGACTGCAATAATAAACATTTGGATTTTTACCCAAGTAAAGGAATCAGAAGGTATGATGGATAATTAAGAAGCCCATCCTGCTTGCTAAATTAGTAATGAACAAAACCTGTGTCATTGGAAAAAGCCATTTAGCAGGAATCAAGACAGACCATAAGCAGGAACAAGCATGTGCAAAGGGGGTAAGAGGTTTGGAGCTCTATGGGCAAAGTAGAAGGAATAAGGAAAGCAGTAATACAGGCATTGGAAAGTTAAATTAATAGGAATGAGGAAAGTTTTCATTTGAGGAACAAAGCAAGTAATTAAGGGTATGCAAGGTGAGAAGTTGATTCCCTGGGAATGTGAAAGGAATTAAGCAATTGTTGTAATGTGTGAGGACAAAACCTGCTTTAAAAAAAAAGACTTAGACTCTTGTTTCTTGCGGTGTCTTTCTTAAGTAATGTGTAAATAATCCAGGCAAAGAAACAATCAAATTTAAATATTTAGCTACGGACACTTGTTAAATCTGCTAAGGGGAAAATAGGGTTTAATTTAATAATTAAACAAGAAATGGGAAATAAGGGATACTGCTGAAACTTAACTGGTTAACTGTATAAAAAGAATAAAATCTATATATTGTAAATTTGTAAATCTGTTTTGCAGGTTTCAAATGAATTTGTTTTATTTGTTTTGGATAATGCCCTCTCACTTAAAATTGCAAACAGACAAGGCACAAATTGACTAGTGCTGCTTGTATTGGGGCATTTAACCCTTTAGGTTAAATTTGCTTTCTCAGAAAACAAATTATTATTTTAAGAATCCAAGCTCTGGAACTTCACTGTGTCTCTTTTCAAGGTTGATTGATAATACTTTTTGGCTTGCTTTCAGATCCAAAGTTGTATGTGAATACAGGCTGCCTGGCTATTTAAAAAAACAAACAAACAAACAAAAAAAAACCACCCACTGTCCCCTAAAGTAAATTGTCCGAATAAAAACAAGATATTCATAAGCACCTATTTGAAAATTTTAATGCTAATATTATTAACATAGCTCTAATAAGTAAACCTGTAACATTGTATATGATTCTTTTTCAGGAAAAGAAAACCTTTTTGCTTGTTGGAATGGTAACTGGCAAACCCCTAGTACTAAGGACAATTTCTATCGCAGTAAAGCCTCTCAGTTACCACCCGTGAATAAATTTGATGCTACACACATTAAAAACCTGGCCCACAGTACAAGAGGGAAACTGAGGCATACCACCTTTAACTTAATAATTGAACAATGAAGTAATTCACCCAAAGTCTCTGAAGTTGGTGTACAAAATAAAAGCATATCATTGGGTAACAGCAGGCTGAGCAAAAATCAGCAAGAACATCTGTAAAAGAAAAGTATTCTAAAATATAATGTGCCACCCCCACAGGGGTAGAAATGTTTTCTTTGTCTTTCAGAACATCAGAAAGCGCTGGCACCAGCTGAAGAGCAACTGAAGAAAAACCATGGTTCTGCTCTCATGACATAATGAGCTTGTGTTTGTGTTCTGTCCAAGAAACGTGAGTTTAAACAAAATAACATTAATAATTGAGCCCAAACAATTGGCAACTCTAAAATCTAGTGGAAGGATAATAGTTTGGTAATTGTTTGTTAGCATTTACCTAGCATAATGTCTCCACAGGTGAACAAAAAGGAACTGGAAGGTAACCGTGGGGCTGCTTTTGCTACTCCTATGGAGCTGGAGGAAGGGAGCAAGGAGTGCGCCATGTGAAAAGGAGGACGCAGAGTGAGGTACCAACCTCCCTCCACCGGGTTTGCTTTGCTTTAATGGCCACACAAATGAAATATTTAGCCTTTGCAAACTTGCACACTAACCATGAAAGTGGTTTGGCCAGAAATAACAAGAAATCTGAAACAACATGGGCAAGTGGGACTTCAGAATATTTAAGTAAAGATGCCCACAACACCATTGCCCACAACGATAAAAATACTAGTAACCTCAACATTGTAATAATAGCCAATTGCCCTGCTACCAAGAATACCTGGTAAAAGGCCTCAAGAATACCTGGAAAGAATCATGGATTTGCATGGGCTCCCATTAATAATCAAACCATCAGTGAACCATGTTGTGGTCCCATAAGAGAAACAGTGACTCCAGTCAATGTAACCTGCCTTCAAGTCACATACATAGGAGGACAAATACACACTAATAGCGATGGGGAATACAAGGCCATGGGCCGCCCCTCCTTCACACATAATTTTGTTTAATGTAATAACATGAACACTATGAGAACAAGGAACACACAGTCCTTGGTATTAGAATTTGTATGGGATATTGTGGGGGAGAAACCAAATCCTAATATCAGATCATGCACCAACTACACTGACAAGGTACTGGTTGAGATAGGACCTGTGGACTCCCACTGGGATTTACCACTTAAGGCCAAGACAGAGGTAACCCCTAAGGCATGGCAACCATTCGTTCAACAATGGCCATCGCTAACTTGCCCTCATTTGGATATCATCAACAAAATAGAGCCTCCTGATTGTGCATCATGTCCTGAACAGACCCCTGTCCCAGAGCCAGGGCTGGTAATTATAGGACCAGTGTTGCCAGTCCTCACCTTGGTGGTGTTCCACACTTACAAGGTCGAGGTGCGCCTTGCCCTAGGAAATATAGGCCAGCAAGGTACTAACATTACCAGACTGGCTAATCAAATTGGTGAGCACCTGATTAGGCAATGACAGGGCTTAGCAGATACCATTGCAGGCTGGTTTGGGGCTGGAAACTCTGTCAGCAATACTTACGTCATAGCTCAGCAGGCAGAGGAAAGAGACCGTATAGAATCTAGGCTGGCAAATGCAGTAATATCCAATGCCCATGGAGGCCTAGACACCAGCCAAGCTAATCGGTTGATCCTAAATAGTTTAAAGGATCTGTCCAGCTCTGTGTCCACTTCCTTAGATATAACCAAATATTTGGACCAGAGATTAATTGGGTTGCTAATTAACGGTACTAAATTAAAAGAGTTAGAAGACCAGTGTTGGAGAACAGGGCAAGCGTTAGCCACAACTACCCAGGGAATAGTAACAAACCTTTTGGATGGTTGAGTCCACCCAACTCTCATGAAAGTGGTGAGTCCCCATCTCCCTCGTACCCATCCATGGGAGTGGGAAAGCAGAGAATCCATGAGGATTCAGAGGCCTACCTGGACAGGCCATGGTATAATCTTTCGCCTTTTGGCTCCGTTGGGTATTCCCCACTCACAGCAAGCCAGAATGGTAACTTCCCTGCTTGTTCAAAAGCAGGGGCATATTGTTAGAGTCGAGGGCATCGCTTATTCCCAGGGTCTAGGGGGCACCCTGTACCCCAGAGACTGTTCCACCCACTCCGATAAGGAAATCTTATGTATCTGCCCATATAACATCATGACAAATCTGTCTAGGTTTGAAGTGGTCGTCACAGAGAAACAAATGCACACAGAGCTGGTCCAAATGAATGGTACCTACTGGTGTTTGACTGCCCAGACAGACCACTCCATTGAACTAAATGGAAGGCCCTGCCCCTCTACATATCCATCCGTGTGCATAATGGACCCTCACCGGGCGATCCTGACCGTTGATGGGACACGGCTGTACTGCACTTTGGCAGTGACGGGTAACCTAACATAGGATCCTGAGTGGCATAGCGGAAGTAAGTACCTAGAGGAGGGCCTACTGGCCCTGCAGGCAAAGATCGAGGAGTTGGTGGCCGATGCCCAAAGGCATGTCGGGATTGGCCGTCTGAGGTACACACAGATAGGGAGAACTGTGGACCATGCCAAAACACATTACTCTGAGGCACTCAACCAGACAGTGGAGGTCAAAACTATCATCATGGGCAGTGCCTTTACTGGCAATGCAATACCTTGGGGATGGATATGTAAAATGTGTTGTCAGGAGGCCACAGTGCAATGAAGTTTGAGAACCCCTGTTCTAACATGTGACCCTTCTATAGGTCTCTTTTTATTGTTTTCCCCTCATTTTTAAAATGGTGGCTGGTGTCTTTTCAGTAATACAAGTTTTAATAGTCCCAGGGTTGAAAAGAAAACAGTCAAGGGATGTCTCCAAAGCAGCTACATTTCACTTATTTCTGAACAGGAGAAAAATCTGCCAACATCTATTTCCCATCATTATTAATATTGAGAGTTAGAGGGGTATCCATATTAGCTTGTTTCAGCGAAAATTTCAAGGAGTCTATGGCACCTTAAAGACTATAGATACGTCTACACTAGCTCGTTAGTTTGAGCTAGGTAGGGTAATGAGGGCAAGCGGAGTTGCAAATGAAGCCCGGGATTTAAATATCCTGGGCTTCATTTATGTTCCCGGGCACCGCCATTTTTAAATCCCCCTTAGTCCGAACTCCGTGCCCGCAGCTACACGCGGCATGGAGTAGGTAGTTCGAATTAAAGATCCTAATTTGAACTACCGTTACTCCTCATTCCACGAGGAATAACGGTACCATTCCACGAGGAGTAATGGTAGTTCGAATTAGGATCTTTAATTCGAACTACCTACTCCGCGTCGCGGTGTAGCCGCGGCACGGAGTTCGACTAAGGGGATTTAAAAATGGCGGCGCTGAACATGGAAATGAAGCCCGGATATTTAAATCCCGGCTTCATTTGCAACTCCGCTTGCCCTCATTACCCTACCTAACTCGAACTAACGAGCTAGTGTAGACGTACCCTATCAGACTTATATGGGCATAAGCTTTCATGGGCTGGAGCTCACTTCATCAGATGTATGAAGGGAAAACTACAGTTTGGAGGAGGGGTGACTGGTGAAGGGAGACGGAGGGGGGTGGGGATACTGGCTATGTGACTTCTCCAGCCCAGGGAAGGACCGGACAACTCTTTTCCATCCCAGGCCTCACCTCTCCCTGTCCTTTCTTTGCCCTCTCCCCGCCCCTTCCCCACACTTGCCCTATCCAGGCCCGGCCTCCTTCCCCAACTGATACAGCCCAGGGGACTAGCAGGGCCATCACTGGCATTGGGAGTCCACACACACCCCTCTGCATTCACTGGCAGTGGCAGGGGAGGTAGAGCAACATGGTCCCAACTCTCTCTGCTCCACCAGCCATATTGTTCCACTTCCCGCCAGTGAATGTGGGGGTGGTCCGACTCCTTCGCTGAGCAGTATGACAGGAAAACAGAGCAAGCTGGGGTTACAGTGCTCCATTTCTCCCGTCATGCCGGTGAGTGGGGCGGAAGGACTGGATTCTTGTTGCATGTTCCAGGCCTCCCATCCCCCAGTAGTCCACAGGCCACCCAGGGGCTCTGACCCTGCTGATGGCCAGCTCCTTGCCCCTCCCGCCATTGGCATTTGGGGTGGAGGGCATGCTGTCTCTTGGGCCCCCTCTCATCACTGCTGTTGGCAGGGATATATACACAAATGCAAATATGAAAGAGTTACATTATTATGTGGAGAGCCAGTGCTAACAAGTTGTTAATATTGAGATTCTTGCCCTTTACCAAGCATATGGGAGAATACAAGCATCTGCGCCTCTAATCAGATTCAAAGCAACAACAGCCAGTCCAGCATGCACCACAATTCAGATAACCTGTAGGAACTCTAATGAGTATGTTAATCCCATGGCAAGCATACAATAGCATCCATAATTGCTTAGTGTTTATTCTAAACAGAAAGAAAAGAGGGTCCCTGTTCTGAAGAGCTGACGGGCAGACAAGTGAAGTGAGAAAGTGTGTGATAACATCATACCTAATATAAGGTTATGTAAACACAAACATGTTTTTAAAGAAATAGAACAGGCAATCTATTCTCAATTACTCCTGAAGCTTGTCATTAAAAGTCAGCTTCTTTTAGGCTTTGATTCAAGCTAATCCCAACTAAAATGTTGAAAAAAACCTATTTTCCTCAATTCCTTCATGTTACAAATTGGTGTAGAATCAAGAACCTGAAGATTGCATTAATCTCTGAGCCCTAGTCTACACTACGGAGTTATTTCAAAATAATTCCCTTTATTTTGAAATAACAAGCAGAGCGTCCAACCCTGTTATTTTGAAATAAGGAGCTGGTTATTTTGAAATAACAATGCCTGCTTTTCACTGATGCTACTGTGAAATAACTACTCCCCAGAGTCATTCAAAGTAACTACTCGCCAGTGCTTCCTGGGGCTCTAAGTCGAGGTACCGCATCCATATTAAGGAAGCCTGCCTCATACTAATTTCAAGGCTTCCATGTAGTGTGGACGCGCTAGTTTGAAATAGTTATTTAGGGAGTTATTATTTCAAAATAAGTTATTTCAAAATAATTTCTTAGTAAACATTCCCTAATAGGCCCAGTACTCAACTACGTCTGAAGGAAATCCTGGAGGCCTCTAGTAAAACCTCCGTGTATATTTTACCTCTTCCATTTTGAAGGAGAAATGATAATGCTATGTCACAAAATTAAACATCTTACATTAAACCACGGAGATTACACATGAGCCAAAAAATCCAGCATTAAAGAATGACAAGATCAGATGGATATATCATAGATGAGCAAATATCTCAATAGCAAATATTCTCAGGACTTAAAATCTTATAGGTACTGAGAGAGAAGAGGCAATATATACTGAGTGTCCTTTGACTCTCTTCCCTAAAGAGACAACTTTAATCAGCAAAGAGCTTCAAAGGTCTTCAGGGCAAGAAGAAAATAACTCCATCTGCTCAGCCAGAAGAGATCCAGCAGATCAGAGCTGTCCTGTGCTAGGCTGACAAACCCCACAGCCTGGATGGATTTCACACAGTTTAATGCAGGGCATGTCTACACAGCAAGGAAAAAGTCGAATTAAGCTACGCAACTTCAACTACATCAATTGCATAGCTGAAGTCAAAATAGCTTAATTAGGCTTTTGGCTCTGTCTACACAGCAGGAAGTCGAAGGAAGAACAATCTTCCTTCGACTTCCCTTATTTCTTGTGAAATGAGGGTCACAGGAGTTGGAGTAAGAAGTACTCCAGCTCGTCATTATTTCATAATAATGGCTTGCTGTGTAGATGCACTCTTTGTTATTTCAGAATAACATCAGTCATTCCAAAATAGCACTGCTGTGTAGATGTACCAAACTGAAAAGCCATGTCAGCCAAGCTTGGGGAAGGAAAAGGACAAAATTCAAAGCAACTCAGCTGGCAAGACCCATACCAGGAATGGGCCAGGATGGCAAGACTTGAGAAAATGTATACTCAGCTAAATTGTGTCTATGACTCTGTAATGGAAAAAACACACTCCATTTGGGGAATTTAAGCAACAGACAACACAGAAAGCCAAAACAGCAAAAGGTTCTAAGTCAGTGACTTGAAATCACTTGGCAATTTTTTCATGCTCAGTTAAATTAAAGTTGCATGAAAGCACATGCTGATAAACTGCTGATTCACTGCAAAAATATTATCCCAGCAAGCAGGGTAGATAAAAAACAATGATTCTTTTTTTAAGAACATAAGAACATAAGAATGGCTGTACTGGGTCAGACCAAAGGTCCATCTAGCCCAGTAGCCTGTCTGCCGATAGTGGCCAGCGCCAAGTGCCCTAGAGGGGGTGGACCAAAGACAATGATCAAGCGATTTGTCTCGTGCCATCCATCTCCAGCCTCTGACAAACAGAGGCCAGGGACACCATTTCTATCCCCTGGCTAATAGCCTTTTATGGACCTAATCTCCATGAAATTATCTAGCTTCTCTTTAAACTCTGTTATAGTCCTGGCCTTCACAGCCTCCTTTGGCAAGGAGTTCCACAGGTTGACTATGCGCTGTGTGAAGAAGAACTTTCTTTTATTAGTTTTAAACCTGCTACCCATTAATTTCATTTGGTGTCCTCTAGTTCTTCTATTATGGGAACTAATAAATAACTTTTCTTTATTCACCCTGTCCACACTACTCATGATTTTATAGACCTCTATCATATCCTCCCTCAGTCTCCTCTTTTCTAAACTGAAAAGTCCCAGTCGCTTTAGCCTCTCTTCATATGGGACCCGTTCCAAACCCCTAATCATTTTAGTTGCCCTTTTCTGAACCCTTTCCAAGGCCAAAATATCTTTTTTGAGGTAAGGAGACCACATCTGTACACAGTATTCAAGATGTGGGCGTACCATTGTTTTATACAGGGTCAGTAAGATATTCTGTGTCTTATTTTCTACCCCTTCCTTAATAATTCCTAACATCCTATTTGCCTTTTTGACTGCTGCCGCACACTGTGTGGAAGTTTTCAGAGAACTATCCACAATAACTCCAAGATCTCTTTCCTGATTTGTCGTAGCCAAATTAGCCCCCATCATACTGTACATATAGTTGGGGTTATTTTTTCCAATATGCATTACTTTACATTTGTCCACGTTCTATTTCATTTGCCATTTTGTTGCCCAGTCACTCAGTTTGGTGAGATCTTTTTGAAGTTCTTCACAGTCTGCTTCTGTCTTGACTATCTTGAACAGTTTAGTATCATCCGCAAACTTTACCACCTCACTGCTTACCCCTTTCTCCAGATCATTTACGAATAAGTTGAACAGGATTGGTCCCAGGACTGACCCTTGGGGGACACCACTAGTTGCCCCTCTCCATTCTGAAAATTTACCATTTATTCCTACCCTTTTTTTCCTGTCTTTTAACCAGTTCTCAATTCATGAAAGGACCTTCCCTCTTATCCCATGACAATGTAATTTACACAAGAGCCTTTGGTGAGGGACCTTGTCAAAGGCTTTCTGAAAATCTAAGTATACTATATCTACTGGATCCCCCTTGTCTGCATGTTTGTTAACCCCTTCAAAGAACTCTAATAGATTAGTAAGACATGATTTCCCTTTACAGAAACCATGTTGACTTTTGTCCAATAAATTATGTTCTTCTTTTTAAATTTAAATCTGGTGTTTTATTTTTTAAATCATCGATAAAATATTAATTTTCTCATTTAAAAATAACAGTGACAATTAAAAGTTATCACAAACACCTACCATAATAGTCTCATAAAAATGGATTAATGGGTCTAGTCTGTCCAGCCTAACAACCAGCTCTTACTTCTTGAAAGTTCTGTGTCTTCAATTTTTGTTTCTCAGAAGACTAATGTGCAAATACAGAGACAGGCTGGATAGGACTGTTTTTCTTCTGTGTTTATGTGGCGGTGGACCTGGGCCAATCACAGGAGAGTTAGGACATTATCTAAAGACAGAAAGACAATATATAGGAAAGGACAGACACAGCAGAGAAAGAAATGGTGGAGTGGACTGGGAAAAAAAGAGAAGACATCCAGAACACACACGGCTTCCTATATTCCCCTATACGAGTGGTCTCCAACCTTTTTATACCCAAGACCACTGTTTATATTTCAAGGCAAGCCAAGATCTACCCCACCCCTTCCCCAAGACCCCACCTCTTCCTTAAGGCTCCGCCCTCTCCATTCCCCTCCTTTTCATTATTTGCTATCCCCAGCCTTTACTCTGGCTATGTCTAGACTATGGAGTTTTATAAAAAAAAAAGTACACAAATTGCACTCTGCAATTTGCGTATCTTTTTCCAATTGTTTTTTCGGAAGAGGTTTTTCCAAAATTTGGCCCATCTATGCTGGGCCAAATTTTGGAAAAACCTCCTCTTTCAGAAGAGCCCTTATTCCCCATAAACTGTGGAATACAGGGCTTCCAAAAAAGTGCATCTCCTCTTCCACAAAAAATATCAGAAGAGCAGACGCATTCCCTGGACACGTCAGAGTTTTTCCGGGATACCAGAGGTATCCCGGAAAAATTCCGTAGTCAAGACATTGCCTAGACATTGCCTCTCTCTCACTGGGTTGAGACAGGAGGTGTGGGCTCTGGGGTGGGAATGGGGGATTTGGGTGTGGGAAGGGGTGAGAGGTGCAAGCTCTGGGAGGGAATTTGAATGCAGGAGGAGGTGGAGAAGGGGATGCTGGCTCCAGGAGGGGCTCCAGGCTAGACAGTGTTGGGGTCAGGTGGAGGGTTGGGGTGCTGAGTAAGCTGGAGGCTTGTGGATGTGAGGGTGCAGGAGTTTGGGTTGGGCTGTGTGAGGGGCTCAGGGCACAGGTTTGTGGTGTGTGGATGGTGTAGGCGCATTGTGGCAGAAGACTGGGGATATGGAGGTACAGGAGTTTGGAGATGTGAGGGGCTCAGGACAGGGGTTTCAGGTGTATGATGGACTCAGGGTTGGAGTTTGTGGGGGGTGCAAGAGTGTTATGATGCTGCAGACAAATAGGGGCTTGGCCCCAAGTGGGGGCTTGTTGGCCAGGCTTCATTTTTAAATAAAATATTATGTCCAAAACAAAATGTTTCAGCATTGTCTTTATTTATCGGGGGGACCTGATTAGGTCAGGGGCCACTGATCCACAGAAAAATCCATCAGGGACCAAAAAATTGAGATGCAAAAAACAACCCCACCAAACCCGCCCAAGCCTCACTGATGTGGCCCCAACTGATACACCTCACTCCCCTGGCACTCCAGCCCCATGGGGGGAGGGGGAGGTAGTTAGGACTGAGTTTCAAGGCCTCAGGTCAGATTAACTCTTCTGAGTTCCAGGATTAGTAGATTTTGTGGGCCCCTCTACGCTCTGAGGTGGGGCCAAAAATGAGGGATCCAGTGTGCGGGACAGAGCTGCCAGTGAGTGGGATAGGGATGGGGTGCAGAATCTGGGTGGAAGGTAGGGTACAGGAGCAAGCTGGTAGTAGGTGTCTGGCCAGGAGGGAAGGGGCAGGAGCAGGGTGCTGGTGGGTGTCTGGCCAGGGGACAGGGTGCTGGTTAGTGTCTGGGAAGGGTATGGGATGGTGTCTGGCCAGACAGCAGGGCAGGGTTCTGGTGGGGGTCTGGCCAGGAAGCAGGGTGCTGGGGCGGTATGGCCAGGGGGCAACGACTAGGGTGCTGGCGGGGCTCTGGCCAGGGAAGAGAGGGCAGGAGCAGATTGGCCGGTACCTGGGGGGTCTCCAGGGACAAGGATCTCTGGGGCAAGATCTGCAGGAAGCACTGGAAGACGTGCACATATGTCTTCTTTAAGAAATCCAGCCGCTCTGGATCCCGTGCCACCATCTTAAACCACCCCCCCACCCCCCACCGCCTCCCTGGAACACGGGAAAGTAAGGGAAGACAAGAAAGCGTGCACACTGTTGTGGGCAGGGGAGGAGCACGCACTTTCTTGTCTTTCCTTCCCTCCCTGTGCTGCCTTCCTTCCTTCCTAGGCATGGTGGGGGAAGTCCTGAGGCTCTGTGCCAGATCTGGCTCTGGATCTGGCATGCAGCCACAGGACTGCCCGCCCCCCCATGCCTCAGCAAGCCGAAGCTAGCTCTATTTTTGCAGGAGGCTGTAGCGCCAGTGCAGGCTCCTCACTGGGAATAGGGGAACAAAGAGGGGGCTGGGAACACTGCCTCGTGATCGACTGACAGTGCCCCAGCAATCGACCACTCGATCACGATTGACTGGTTGGTGACCACAGCCCTACACTTTTGCTATAGAAAAACTGTCATGGCTTCTGGGTATAAAAGAGACCCTATCTGGGAATATTTTGAAGAAATTCATTCCTTGGGTGAAAAAGGAAAGCGTATCAAGTGTAAGCCGTACAAGAAGAAGATGCAGGGTCTATCGGCAACAGTGTAACATCATAAAGAAAACTGCTTATTGGGAGAAAATTAGGTAGATGAAGATGTGGATATGTCTGAAGAACAATGTGGATCAACTTTGCAATGCATCATTCTTCACGGTTCTCTTTATGCCTTTTAGTATAAGTGTGATTTAACAAGTAAATTTTAAGCTGTTTGCTATATTGGATGTTGTTTTCATCACTGGACCCAACCACATCAGCCACCATATCAGAGGCTCATTTAATTACACAGCCACTAATGTGATCTATGCCATCAAATGCCAACAATGCCCCACTGCCATGTATATTGGCCAAACTGGACAGTCTCTACGGGAAAGAATTAATGGACACAAATCAGATATCCAAAAAGGCAATATACAAAAACCTGTTGGAGAACACTTTAATCTACCTGGACACTCCTTAATGGATCTCCAAGTCACTGTTTTGTTTCAGGCCAATTTCAAAAGCCAAATACACAGAGAAGGATTGGAACTTAACTTCATTTACAAGTTTAATTCTTATGCAAACGGTATGAACAAGGACATTGGCTGGCTCACACATTACCTTCCACATCCTATGACTTAAACTATCAACCAAACAGTGGAGGTGCTAATGGTTCTTATCAGCCTGTTGTAACTATTTGAACCATCTACTCACTGTCTCGCTCTTTTTTTTTCTCCTTTCCCCCTTCTTTTTTTTTTCTCTTTTTTTCTCTCCACTGCTCCCTTCCCTTATTTATTCTTGGATCTGGACTTCTAATACTCCTGTCATTTGAAGAAGTGGGTTGCGCCCACAAAAGCTCATGATACCATCTACATGTTTTGTTAGTCTTTAAGGTGCTACTAGTCTATTTGTTGTTTTCAAGTTTTTCCTATTACAGACTAACTCGGTTACCCCTCTAAAGCTGGAAAAAAAGTTTAACTTCGCTAATCCTTGTGGCTTATTTAATTAGTTAACTAGTTTTAGATTCTATCACCCAAGTATATAGTACACAAAGCTGCAGTAAGATAAATCTAGAGTTGCCAGTTGCTACTGAGTGTCTTTTTCTTATTTTATATTACATAATACATAATATATACTTTTTATTTTGGAACATCATGGTCACAGACCATAATAGTGTTGCCATAAATCTATTCCCTATTTTACTTCAGCATAACTCAGCTTTCCAAAAAGAATCCCATCCTATACTTGTTTTCAATAGGTCTTACTCCAAAATTATGTGTACCCTAATCACAGTCAGTCTTAGCTTTTTTAGTAACTTGGAATCATATTTGCATCAAAATGACAGTGTGGGAGTGGGGAAGAGGAGAACTAGTTTTAGTGCTCCAAGGACTTGTCTGTTAGAGTTAATAAAATTTGAAAATTTTAAAAAAAGAGTTAAAGGACAGTTGTCAGCCACTAACTCAGGAGATTTGCTTCAGTTGCAAATATGAAACATTTATGTAACACTAGCAGATGTCTCCTGTGTTGCTTGGGTCTTTAAGCAAAGTAATAGGTTTTGGGGTGCGTTTGGAAAATAAAAAGAAAATGTGCATGCTTTATGTAAATGACTATTTTCAAAAATGAAGGAAAAAAGTTTGTATTAATAAAAGAAGAAAAATGATTCAGACATTAGGTAGAGCTTCTTGGTAGACAATGTTTGCTAAAATAAAAAGGGGTTGGAATGCAGGAGTGAGGGCAGAGGGCTGGGAGGTTCAGGGCAGGAGGTGGAGGTGCAGAAGCCAGGGTAGGGGTTTGGGTATGGGGGGGCTGTAGTCACAGCAGGTTAGGGATGGTGGGCTCTTCACACCCACTCCCAGTCCAGCACTATTAGGCTACGGCTACCCTGTAGCCTTCTTGCGGAAAAGCTTATGCAAATGAAGCACAGCGTGGAATATCGTGGAAAAAACTAGGAAGAACGGCTCTTGCGCAAAAGCCTCTTACGCAAAAGCGGCTGCTAATTAATTATGCAAATGAAGCATGGCAATATTCCACGCCACTCTTCATTTGCATAAGCTTTTCTGGAAGAAGGCTACAGTGTAGCCATAGCCTTAGGGCTGGGAGGCACTTACCTGGTCCAGTGACCAGCAAAATGAAGCCCTGTCCCCAGCTGGCCACTCTCCTGCTGGTGCGGCTGCCCCCAGTGGTTACTCTGCAACATAGCTTTCCCCCCATGCTTGCTGCCTCCAGTGGTCACTCTGCAGTATTGCTGTCCTCCGATCAGCTACCTCTGTTTCCATGTCATGTAAAACAATCCCATTCCAGACATGGCCTATTTTCCAAACCTTAACCTTGCATTAAGTTAGGATAAGAGGAAGATGCATACCAAATTTGGTAGTCCTAGCTCTTACCATTTAGGAGTTCTTGAACAAACAGACTCACAGACAGATAAATGGATAGACTCACAGGCAGACACACGAATTCTCTTAACTATATATACAAGATTTAAGATTTCATTGACTAAAATGTAAGTTCTGTTATGTTTGCGTGTATGATTTTGTTCTTACCATTCCTACCATTCCTGCAGCTTGACACAGGTAATGAGTATTATGTACTATTTTCTGAATTAATAAAGATCAAGTTATCTAAAAAAAAATACACAAAGTATACCCTCTTAGATGTTATAAAACCCTGTGCTGAGCTGTAAATTAACATGTTTGAGTGACCAGATTTGTTTAAGAAATATGTGAAGTATCAGTGGGAAACTTGATTTAAATCAATTATTTTGCAGGGGAGGGGGGGATTTAAATCACAATTTAAATCAATGATTAAATATTCTTGCTTTAAATCAATCCATCCTGCCAACAAGACTGGCTGTACTGCAAAGTGAGATCCTTCCACAATGCTCTTTGGTAGCCACCATAGGAGTAAGCTTACTGTATATGTAACCCACACACCTTCTAAGTGTCGTGCACTGTCCCATCTAGTGGCATTGATACTACTTACAGTGAGAGTAATGAGTCTGCTCTTCAGCCTTAGCTGAGACTCCGCTGGCTTTTAGTCCATGTAATAGAAGCTCATTCACTAAGCTCTAGAGGTTCCCAGGTTCGGTTCCGCCTGTTGGCATTACATATACTTAAAATATTAATTCATATAAGATAGACGCTGATCCTCCCTAAGCAGGATTTAATGGGCAATGGATTTTAGATATTTTACCTGCAGAAAATACTGCAGGATATCCCATAGGAAGCTACTTCAATCCACCTCTAAAAGATTTGTGAATATGATTAAATGTTTCCATTTACAAATGAAGTCAAATAACCACAAAAATCCAAATCCTTCTTGTCTTCCCAAACTTAGGGTGTAACAAGAATCTAGGGCCTCAGTCCATTATCCATGTGCTGAGCCGCTATCTATATGTGAATCAAAACAGTGTGTGCCCCCCTCCAAACTAAAACCCACCTAGACGGGATGTATTCAATACAAGTGTAATTGGAGGGGATAAATATGGCAGTCTTACATGGGGCACAACTTACATGGGGCATGTCTTTTGGGAGATAACACTGCATCCCTTATTAGAGACTAAGCTGTGTGGAAGCCTTTGCCCTCCTGAGCCAATGTCAGTACTTAATCACAATGCCAGAAGGCAACACTGTCTGGCATTTTAAAGGTCAGAGGTTACACTATGACTGAATCACAATGTCTGGGACAAAACACATCAATGCTTCAATTTCTGTAACCAGCATAATTTTAGAGTCTTTCTCATTGGGCACCAGAACACCAGGGCTTTAGTTTCAGAATGAAAGCTATGCTGGACTTTTCAGTGCATGAATGATGCATGTGTTTTGGTTCTAGAGCCTGTATTAGACTTCATTATAGACAACAAATTAAGTGCACTGGAGTGAAGAAGCTACAATTCTCTGCAGCTTTAAGGAGCACAAACCAAAGTGTCTTGCTGCCTCAGTTAGGAAGCAATGATGTGAGTGAGTGATCTATACCTAGAAACAAAGGTGGGCTGGAGCTTGGGATTCAAGTGGTAATGGTACATTGGAGTTTTCAAACTTAGAAACAGAGATCCATCCATATCTCAGTAAGGAAAGAATGCTGCACCAGGGCTTCATCGCTGTATAGAAGCCTAAATGCAGGTTGAACCTCTTTGGTTTGGGATTCTCTGGTCCAGCAACATCCAGAAAGCCCTAGGAAGTTGGTGGCAGGGAGCAGCTGGCCATGGAACCCTTCTGGCCCCAGGGCAGTGGAGCATGGTTACCCGGGGCTAGCTTTAGAGCACTGGTGGCCCTGAGGCAGCTGAGCCCCAGTGGCTCTAGGGCTGCAGAGCCTTGGTGTCCTGAGGTAGTAGAGCCCGGCTCCCCAGGGCTGGCCACAGTGCTAGGAGCCTGGTTGCCCGGGGCAGGGGAGCCTGGCGATCTGCTGAAGACCCGGAGTCCATTAGCAGAGGAGCCAACCTCCCCTGATCTGGCAAACTCCTCCTTTGGGACCAGTCAGGTCACCAGGGTGTTGGACTAGGGAGCTCCAACTTGTACTTGGAGGCAAAGGTACAACAAAGCCTCGCCTACACATTTGTCTCAGGAGGCAACTGCATCAAGACTTCTAAGCTTAGAAATAAAAGTGTGTGGAAATGACAGGCGTTAGAAGATGCTGCTGAGTTGAAGCCTCAGAACCTACAGAAGGGGCTGCTTTGATATCTGTCCTAAGTAATGTCCCAAGTGTGGAACCAAAGGTCTATATTTGTCAGTGTCTCAGACTCGGGGGGCAGCAGAACTGAATATACAGAGGTTTGAAGTTTCAATTCTTCGAAAGTTTTGGAAGACCAGTCAAAATACATGACCTACTACTCATTAAATAGTGGATCATGGTGATTCTGTGCTAGTGCTTCTCATAAAAGGTGCTGTGCCAATGTCTTGAAGCTCCAATCAAAGCATCAAACTTTCACCAATATCTTTCAGTAAATGAATCTTTGCTGTTGTCTTAATACCTAGAGGGAAAGATTTTAGCTGCTTTACCCCTTGAATGAGATAATGTTTCTGCCTGCTTCTCAGATCTTGTGTGACACAATGAGGCAATAACTGAGTATAATCTACTAATCTGTGTTCAGGCATAGGCCAGACAAGAGAATCAAAGTACCGAAGTGGAGCTGAATAAGCTTTCAAGAGCTACATTCACAACAGACTAAGGGGTTCTTGAAGCTTTGCCATCTAGTGGAATTCACAAGTCCAAGTTTAGTGCCCAGGATGCCTGTACAATGCATAGGGAGATGTATGTGCCCAAAGAACAGTTTCAGAGGATCCAGCATATCTAAGATAGCCAATACGAAATGCCAGGGACAGGAGTGTGGCTGAAACCTTGCCCCACAAAGGGAGTCAGGCATTAACTTTGGGGTAGAGAGGCCTAACTTTGCTCCAGATTCCCAGCCATGAACCCTCACCTGAAATTAAGTCCTAAACTGGTCAGCCCTTTTCTCAAGGAAAAACAGGCAGGCAGTGCTACTGCCCCTTAAGCTTAATATCACAATGGTGAGAGCACTCACCCAGTCTGTGGGGAACCAGGATTCAAACTTCCACCCTGCCTAATTCAGAGGAGGGTTTTGAACCCAAGTCTCTCACTTCCCACCTGAGAGACCTTTACTCACGCTTCTCTTGATGGTTGAGTGGTTGTAAGTATTTCATACTACCTGGGATGGTTTCAACAGGAGGGATTCCTATCCCTGAATAGATAGACAGCAAGTTATATGGGCCTGTGGTGCCCAGGCACCAGGAATATTCCTGGCCTGGGGACACTGTGCCACCAAATTTTGGCGCTGGGTCTCTCCCCTGGTCCTGCCTACTGCCCCAACATGCTCCTCCCACACCTCCAGATGTCCTCTGGCCCCACCTGCCGCCCAGGATGTTCCCCGAGCCCTGCCTGACACCCCTGGGTGATTTAAAATGGCTTGAGTCCCTCACTGCCCCCATGGTAGTGCGGTGGAGCTAGAATGGCTTCCTGCTACTAGCTCTGTGCAGCTGTCATCACGTTCCTGTGGCCCCACGGTGGGGAGAGGGGCAGAGAGTGCCTCTGCACACTCCCCCCCCACCTCAAGCACCTGTGGGAAGCATCAGCACATGGAGACCCACTGCTTCCCCCACTGTGTTGCCCCAAGTAAACACTGCAATCCCCACCCTCTTCCCCTGTACCCCCTTGCGCATCCCAAACCCTCCTTGCACCAAACTCTCCCCCACACCACCTCCAGTTCCCAAACTCCCTCCCACAGCCTGCACCCAAATCCCCTGCCCAGCAGCCAGAGCCTTAGGCAGGCAGGTAGGGAGGAAGTGGGGGGGAGGGGAGGGAATAATAACATATAGTACAATATCACTGTACTCTCTGTTTACTTTTACCTAATGGCAAAGGAGTGTAAAACTCCTGAAAATACCCAAGAAATTTATTTTAACCAACAATAAACAACAGAAGGAGAAACCATCACTGTGAGCCCTTGTGCCAGCAGCTTTTAAAAAGGAACTGAGAGTTGAAACACCACAGGGCTGTGAGCTCAGAGAGCAGGGTGTACATACCATCTGCTGTGTGGGTGAGGATGAGGGCACAAACTCAACATCTTTAGTTTTGGGAGCTGGCAATGCATGTTCTTGAAGCTTAAGATACAAAAGTGTGAATGTATAACAATTTGCATTTTGCTGAAGTTTGCAGCATGGTGCTTGTTATGTGAGTAAACAGTCTCTGGGGCTGTCAGTACAGCACTTTTCACAAACACTAAAATTCCCTAGAACAGGTTAAAAGAAAAAGATTAAAACCCTATCCTAAGGGTAAGTGGATGTGATAAAAGTGTTTAGATAGGTAAGGGATATTGCAGGAATCTTACTAAATATTTAGGTAACTGGGAGGTTTTGTTTCTTTATTAAGGAGACAGAGGATAATTTGTTAGCTTTGTCATTTCCTACTTGTGGTGGTGAAATTTCCCCTCACTCTTTTGTAATATAATTTTATGAAGTACTGGATTCTAGTACAGTGCCAGAAACAATGTTATATAGTTCCTGGTATGACATTTCAAGGGAATATTGCATTTGTGTGAAAGAGCAGTAAAAGGTATGGGGATACCAAGTACATGTGAAACAGGTATTTATTTATAGGTGTTTCTCTAAGCATGGTACAGGGAAGCTATGGTGATAAGTACGCCAGAAATGTGTAGATAATCTATTCTCTAGTGTATTTAAATCACTTCAAACTATATCCTTCCTGTGAAAGATTTGCAAAGCCCACTTTATTTTGGTTCCCATAAACCAATACAGAAAGGGCATATCTGCATTAATAACATACATAATCTGAATTTCATGACATGACAACAATTTTACTGCTGTTTTTTTCTGGAGTAGGGAATAAAGTACCAATCACATGTCAGTAAAAAGAGGATTACATATAGAGATTATTGCTATCCGTACACCAGAGACATAGCTAACACAAGCAATTTATATTAGAATTAAAACTGCTATTGGGGAAGTAAATATCTGAAGCGTATATGACTTCCAAACAGGTCACTTCTGAAACTATTGGTACACAGTAGGGAGAGGAAATCTATGACGTGAGAGAGTTTAGTTGTATCACTGAACTTGCAAAGGCTGCTGTAACAATGGAGAGCAGCGTCAGCGTCTCTGAGGCTGCTGCAATAATCTACTACTGGGAACTGCTGCTCTGAGCATAGGATCTAATCACATGGTTGAATGTCATAAAAGCAACACTCCATAAAGTCAGCAGACATATGGCTGAAAGACCAAGAAATCAACATGTTGAGAAGTTACTGAGTCAGAAAGATGAAAGAAGACTAAGTATCCTCTGTTTCTGAGAAGGAAGGGGGACTTAATGTCTCTTCTTAAAGGACCAATTTGAGGCTTTTTATTTTGACTTTTCAATCTTTTAAAAGAGCAATTTCTGTTTACAGTTATTCTGATTAGTAAAATACATTTCATTGTATAAATAAAACACCACTCTTGCCTGGGCTTTTAAGAAGGGAGAGAAGGGCCTAGAAACCTATTGCCTAGCAACAGGATGTTAACTCTCTCTTCTCTAAACCACTGAATACTTATCCTCCAGTCAGCTTTCTGGCTAATTGACTTTTAGAAATTTATGGATTTGTGGCTTCATGGGACCAAAGAATATAATAAAAAAAACCTCAGCTCAAAACTACTGAGGTTACGCTAACAAAACAAGGAAGAACATAATAGTAAATGATTATTTTAAAAGAGGCTCTAGCTTTTCATTGTCATTTAAATCAGAGATATGTATTTAAATTAGAGATGTGATAGGCTGCTAACCAATAACTTGAAGTTAATTTACACATTTATACTTAATAGGGATAGGCCTGCCAACAGGGGGAGGAAAAGGAAGCAACTGCCCTGGGGCAAGTAGATTCAAAAGGGGCCTGGAGCTCCTGGCTGCTGTTGCCACTACTGTGGCAGCACAGTGGCCAGAGTCCTGGGCCCTTTAGAATTGCCACCGGAGCACTGAAGCACTGCTTTGTGCGACTCTGAGGGCTGGGTGGTGCTAAGGGCTGACTATCCTCAGACCATCCCTTCTTCCCAAGGCCCCACCACTTCCAGGGGTGCAGAGTTGGGCCCCTGCATACTAGGGCTGTAAGCGACTAGTCGACTACCTGATAAGCAAATGCTTATTGAGTAGTCGAGTAGGAACTCGACTAGTCACTTCCCCCCGACCCTTCCTGCTCTATCAGAGAAAGGCAGCAAGGGAGGGAGCACAAGTCAGTGCTGGGGGGAGCTGGCTTAAAAGCCAGTTCCCCCTCCCCAGCACCATCTCTGCAGGAGGCAGGGGCATCAGGGAAATGGCGGGAGCAGGGATTGAAACAGTCCCGCTAGCGTGGGTCCCACTGCTGCTCCTCTCCCTTTGGAATGTACAAGAGTCACCATGCCAGTGTGGACTGCTTTGCTCCCCGCTAGTGCAGGTTCCTGCTGCCTCTCTCCCTTTGAAATGTACAGGAGCTGCCATGGCTCCTGTACATTTCAGAGGGACAAAGGCAGAGGGGCAGAGGGAACCTGCTGCATCTCTCCCTTTGAAATATACAAACGCTATGCACGGCTCTTGTACATTTCAAAAGGAGAGGCACAGTGGGCTACTGCGCACCCCCTTATTGACTGATCGTGTAGCTGATGGAAATTCCATCGACTATTCAATTAGCTGATTAATCAAAATTTAACATCCCTACTCCATACCTTGGGTCTGTGGTGGCTCTTGGCCTTGCTGAATACAGAATACATCCACAGTCAGCAACCATATGGATAACTTCAAAATTTACTTTGTTTTTGTTCATTGTTTGTTTTCCTTCATTTTGGAACAAATACTGATAGATATTTCACCATATAACAATAAGAGAAGCATTTGGGAATATCATGTCATCACTTTACTGATCTCTGAACTCATTATGAGTTCATTATTCTTAAGCTTGACATCATTTTTGCTTCTGAATTCTCCTTCTTCTACTGCCATCTCCTGGTTCTGTAAATCTCCCAGTCACCTCTTCAGCTGTTCAACTGCCTTGAGTCTTGCTCTTCTGCAATCCTCATCTCGACATTCCTTCACTCCTTAACTCACGTCTCTACCATCTTCCCATTTCTTTGCCCTCTAGTATGTGCTGAATGTTGCTACCCACCTTATTATTTAGACAAAGTGGAAACATATCGTCCCTATCCTGGGATTCCTCAACTTCATTCCACATTCATCTCAGAATCCAGTTCAAAACTGTCTCCTTTAAAAAAAAAAATCCATATGGCTTTATTTCAGCTTACCTTTTAGACTTTTTTCCTCCACCCTCCCTCTGCTTTTTAAGCTTCTTCCTCTTGTATTCTATTCCTACAATCTTCAAGCTATTGGTACCAGATTTATTTTTTTATTTATTTTGCATTTCTGGCCATCTGTGTTTCCCTGACTTTTTAACTCCCTATCTCCTTTCAAATCTCATTTTAAAACTTATCTTTTCTCTCTTGCCTATGCATCCTACTCTTTCTCCCACTATTGGCTTTGTAATGGAACGCTTTATATCAATGTCTTTATATGCTTGTTTCTTAAATATATTTCTTGTCTTGTATTACTTTGTTCTGTAAAGGTATTTCTACACTACAGCGTTATTTAGAAATACCTTATTTCGAAATAGTTAATTTGAAATACGTTATTTCAAAATAACATGTCTACACACAAAATGCATTTCAAAATAGCAAAACACTAAGTGGATGCTGAATTGCATTTAAGGCCGGATGGAACCTGGTCCGGCAGGGCATCAGGTCAGTAGTTACTTTGTGTGGCTGCTGCCTGAGGCTATCTGAGGCCTGTGCTTAAAGGGACCTCCCCTGGACAGCTGGTTCTCAGCTTTCCCTGCTTGCTTGCCTACCTTGATGAGGGACAGCAAAGTATTTTGTCTCTGTGTGCTCTGGTTGCCCTCATTCGGGACACCACAGCACTCTGCAACATGGAGCCAGAGCTGTCCCTGGGCACTCTGGCGCTTCTCGTGGACGTGTTGCTGCGAGCCTGGCTGCACTTTCTGCAGGCTGCCATCTGGGAGGTCCATTGGGGGGCTGTCAGTAGCCAGGAGGCCCTGCGGGAGACCTTCCACGCTGAGGAGCACTAAGACCCTCCCTGGTCTGCCCCACTGGGGGCTTGTGCCTCATTCCTCCCTCACATCCTTCCACTTAACCCTTCCCAACCCCCCTTCCTGATGTCAAATAAAATACATGTATTTTCATGAACACAAACTCTCTTTATTTAACAAAACTGGGGGGGGGGATGAAACTCTGATGAGACTGGGGAAAAGAGTCGGAAGAGGGGAGAAGAGAGGGTGGGAGAGGGGAAGGGGAAACCTAGGAGAAGGGAACTGGAAGGGGGAAGCAAGGGGAAGAAGGGGAAGGGGAAGCTCAGGGCTCAGGGTTTGGGGTCTTGCCGGACCAACTTGATTTTCATGCGAACCTGCTCCTGGGTTCGCATTTGGCCTTTGGTGGCCAGGCTGGCAGCTATCCTGCCATAGATGGCCGTGTTCCTCCATCTAGTGAAGAGATCATGGACGTTGGGGGCATCCCCCCCAAACCTGAATAAGGTCCATGATCTCCACCCTGGACCAGGAAGGCGCCTGCCTTCTCCGGGCCCTGGCAGGCTTCTGGGAGCTGGCAGACTGCTCCTGGGGAGCGGTGGAGGGCTGGCTGCCAGTGGCTTGCTGGCTCATGTTTTGGGGCCACTGGGTCAGGGGCAGTGACTGCTGGCTCTGGGCTGGCAGGCTTGGAGCTGGTGCAGGCACTGTGGCCAGAGTCAACCCCTTTAAGGGCTCTGGGGAGGTGGGAGGGAGAGGAGTGTTCTTGGTTGAGGCTGGAGTGGCCACCAGGGCACCCTGGGAAGGCTGGAGGCCCCCTATTTCAAAATAAGTGTCTACACAGCACTTATTTCGAAATAGCTATTTCGAATTTGGTGTTATTTCATGGAATGAGATTTACCAAATTCAAAATAAGCGCTCCACTATTTCGAATTAATTTCGAAATAGCGGTTTGGCTGTGCAGATGCTAGTAAAGTTATTTCGAAATAACGGTTGTTTCTGCCGCATAACGTGGTCCTGCCACACACCAGAGTTTGTGGCACTGGCTCCTCGCCCCGCGGGGCCTGACTGCCCCGTCACACACAGCCCCTTTCAATATTGTACGTGCTCCTCCATCCCCTTCATCATCCCTCTCCGCAATCCTCGATAAAAAGTCTGCATTCTGGTGAACTCTTCCCGGTCGGTGGACTACTTCAAAACAGTAAGGCTGGAGTGCTAAGTACCACCTCATAATCCTTTGATTCGCGTCCTTCATTGCTTGGAACCATCTGAGAGGGGCTTGGTTGGTCCCTAAAAGATAATAATGGAGAAGGTTTACAGACCATTTTACCACCAGGGCTTCTTTCTCTATAGTTGAATAATTTTGCTCACGCAGGAACAGTTTCCGACTGGCATATAATATCGGGTGCTCACTCCCTTCAATTTCCTGTGCCAACACCACCCCCAGCCCAACTTCTGATGCATCGGTTTGAAGTATAAACGGTTTCATAAAGTCCGGTTGTGCTAATACAGGGGTCTCAGTTAAATGAGCCTTTAGGGCCTGGAACACCCGTTCACTCTGATTTGTCCACTGTACCTTTTTTGGTTACGTGTTCTTGGTGAGGTCGGTCAAAGGGGTGGCTACCGTAGCAAAGTTAGCCACAAACCAGCAGTAGTAACTAGCCAGCCGCAGAAACTGCCGTACCTGCCTCTTAGTTGAGGGTGGTGAGTAGTCCCGGATGGCACTTACTTTACTCACTATTGGCTTTAACTTCCCTCATCCTACAGTATATCCTAGATAAGAAACTTCCTTTTGCCCAACTTTACACTTACTGGGGTTGGCAGTTAACCCAGCTTCCCTCAGCATTGCTAACACCGCCTCTAACTTTTGAAGCCGTTCGTCTCATGTTGAACGGAAAATAACAATATTGTCAATATATGCCGTGGCGTATTGTTGATGTTTATGTAAAATCTTGTGTATCAGCCCCTGAAAGGTTGCAGCCGCTCCATGCAAACCAAATGGCATGGTTATAAACTGGTATAATCCCAAGGGGGTGGAGAAGGCCGTCTTTTCTCGTGATGTCACCGATAGGGGGATTTGCCAATAATCTTTTGTAAGATTGAGGGTTGAGAGGTATTGGGACCCCCCCAGGTCGGTCCAATAGTTCATCTATCCTCAGCATGGGGTATGCGTTTAAACAGGATATAGCGTTTACCTTCCTAAAGTTGATGCAAAAGTGCATCAAACTGTCGGGCTTGGGGACAAGAACTATGGGGCAGCGCCACTCACTGCACAATTCTTCTATTAGTCCCCATTATAGCATAGTTTGGACCTCCTTCTGTACCGTGTCCCATATATTTCAGGGGAGTGGCCTCACCGGGCCGTGCACTTTCTTTACCGGGTTCGGTGAAGATGTCATGGCGCATAAGTGTCGTCTGCCCTGGCTGTCCTGTCAAGACTTGTGCAAACTTCTGTAGTAGCTGTTGTACTTCACTCTGCTGAAGCGGGGTCAAATCCTCCCCTATCTGTACTGGGGCTCTTTCGCCAGCGTCCCCCCCCCAAGCCCTAATTCCAAGTGAGGGGGCCAGGGGTCCCCTAATATGTTCTCTCGGGGATTCCATTTTTTAAAAAGGTTGACGTGGTAGATTTGGGTGCCCCTCCCTCGGCCCGAGAGTTGTACCTCGTAATCGACCTCTCCTACCCTTCAGTGGATCTCAAAGGGGCCCTGCCATTTGGCCAGTAGCTTAGAGTCTCGTGATGGTAATAATAGCAAAACCCAATCACCGGGCTCGAAGGTCCTTAAAAGCGGGCCTTTTGATTGTATTGCCGGGCCTGCTTTTCCTGGGCGTTCAACAAATTAGCCTTAGCAAAATCCCCTCATGCCTGAAGTCTCTTCCGCAGCTGCAATATATATTGGAATGTGCCCTGGGCTCGCGGTTCCTGCTCCTCTCAACCTTCTTTAATTATGTCTAAAATACCTGGGGGTTGGTGGCCATAAAGCAATTCAAAGGGCGAAAATCTTAGCGCTGCCTAGGGCACCTCACGCACTGCAAATAACAGTGCTGGCAATAATCTGTCCCAATCCCGGGGGATCCTCTTCCACAAAGCGATGTAACATTGTCTTTAAAGTCCTATTAAACCTTTCTACCAGGCCGTTGGTCTGTGGGTGGTAGACTGAGGTTCGTAACGTCCTGATGTTTAACATATGACATAGTTCCTTCATTAAAGGGGAGGTTACATTAGTTCCTTGGTCAGTCAAAATTTCCTTCATATTCCTCACTTAGTATTAGCCTATCCAAAAAACAGAAAAAAAAAAAAAAAGGGGGAGGGAGACAAGTTAAATCTGCTCAAAGCATGCTTTTCCTGTGTCTTTGCCTCTCTGTGCCTAGCAGATACTGGTGCTGATGTGTTATCACTAGTCAGTGTGAGATTAGGTACCTGCAGCATCTATCATATTGATCTGAATCATTTGCTTCAAGAAGGTTGTATGTCTTAGCATATTGATTATACAGACAATTTTTATGCAATTATAGTATTTATGTAACTGGGCATGGAATCACTGTCTCTATTACTGATTTGTCTCTGAACACATCAGATAAAATATCTACTATGGATATTAATCCTTTTCATTTGAGTGTGCTGCTGAAGAGTTTTGATTGAATATAACCATACTCTGCATATCCCACAATGTAGGCATGAAATGAGAAAAACTATACATTTCACAGCTGACAGCATTACATAAGTACAGCACAAACAATACGGTATTTGCACTGTTAAACATAGCACTGTAACTGCACCACTATGTACTTTCATACCAGAGTCAACTGAGCATTTATTCTCTCATATTTCTGCCTTCCCTCAATTGTTGTAGGTTCCCTTTGCATTTGGAACTGCATTCTCACCGTCCACTCAGCTTCCACATTTGTATTGTCTGTCGGCTGCCACTACTCTGGAAAGTGAAGTGTAAAAACATAATTAGGAAGGTCAAAAAAGGATTTGAAGACAAGCTAGCCAAAGACTCAAAGAGTAATCGCATTTTTTTAAGTACAGGTTGAAACTCTGTAATCCTGAGTTCCCTGGTCCAGCAACACCCCTGGTCAGTCATTGTCAGGTGACCCCCTGTAGAAGCACTCATGGGGATAAGCTGTTAAGCTGGGGCCAGGAGCATTGCCAGACTAGGTGGCCAAGACAGCCAGGGGCAGCAGAGCTGCCAGGAGGAATGTAGAGCTCTCATTCGCTGGGCAGGGGGAAGGAGCATAGCTCCCTGTCATGGTTGAGGGCAGCAGCATGGCTGCCTGAGGGGAGAGCGGAGCCTCCTGGGCCATAGGGGCATGCTGGTTGAGGGGAGCACAGAAATGCTGAGAAGAGCACAGAGCCCGCAAGTGTCTGCTCCTTGGTGGAGCAAGGAGATGCTGGGTAGCAGCAGGGCTGCTGGGGGGAGTGTGGAGCTGCCGTGCACTAGCAGAGGCCCCCGAAGGCAGCAGAACTACTGGGGACAAAGCCACCAGGGAGAGAGTGGAGCTCCAGATGGCAGTGAAGTCCCTGGCTACCGTGGGGAGAGCAGAGTCCTGGAGGGGGAGTGGAGCCCTGAGCAGCAACTAAGCTGCAAGGGAAAAGTAGAGCTTCCTTTCCCCAGTGCAGAGTCCTGGGTGGCAGTGGAGCTGCTTAGGGAAAAGTGGAACCCCTAGGGGGTCAGGGAGAAAGCAGACCCTCCCCGCTCTGCCTTGACCTCCTCTGCTCTAGCAGATCGCTTGGTTCGGGACCAGTCAGGTCCCGAGGGTGCTGGACCAGGGAGGTACAACCTTCTACATCAGAAGCAGGAAGCTGTTAAACAGCAGTAGGGCCATGGGATGATTGAGATGCTAATGGAGCACTGAAAAATGATAAGACCATCAAGGAGAAATAAAATTAATTCTTTGCATTAGTTTTCATGGCTGAGGACATGAGAGAGATTTCA
Organism: Rafetus swinhoei; assembly: GCA_019425775.1. NCBI lineage: Eukaryota > Metazoa > Chordata > Testudines > Trionychidae > Rafetus > Rafetus swinhoei. The sequence continues at coordinate 68,758,605 of CM033427.1, forward strand.
AAACCTGAGCCATTCTTTTTAGGTGATAAACCTGAGAAACTGTCCCAGATTGAGGAGTCAGTAGAGGAGAAGTTGAAACAAATTGATCAGCTAACTAGTAATAAGTCACCAGGGCCAGATGGCATTCACCTAACAGTTCTGAAGGAAGTCAAATGTGAGGGTGGGAGGGGAGAGTGGAAGAAGAGGAAAAGAAACAGAACTCCCAGCCCCACCCCCAGCCTCTCCACGTCTCTGTTTAAGGACAGGCAGGGGGCAGGGCTGGGAGTTCTGCTCCTTTCCCCGCTGGGAGTGGCAGCAGGGAAAGGAACAGTTTCTCTAGCTCTGTATTGCCCCCAGCCCCTCTCCCCAGGTAATGTGGGATGGGGAAGATTATGTGGGTCCCATCCTGGTAGTGGGGCAGAGTCATGTGAGGAGGTCACATGCTCTTCCTTAGCTGGTGTGCCTTCCTCCTCCTGCACCAGTAAGAACCTTTGTTTACTTGCATCACTGCATACCTCTGGAATATTAGAGACCTTTTGTCACCTGTTATCTAGTTGTAGGTCTTGCTAGAGAGTGTTGGACATAACTAACGTTGTGAACCAAAAGCTGTAAACCAAAGTAATCACGGCCTTGGAAAAATAACAATACACTAGTATTAGTTAACACATAGTAAGCATATTCCTGACCTGAGAGGAAGGTACAGTAACATGTAGAGTTCTCAAGTAATGATGTAAACACATTCTTAGGAGATGGTACAGGAAGATACCAACCCCAAGTAATATAAGGATGAGATGACATGATAATGGATGGGGATATTTTGTTTGAACTAGAAGGTATAAGGATAAGAGTGGTAAATAACTATGTCAGTAGTGTAATATAGCATTTGTTTGCATCAATGTATAAAAGGGGAAGTATCTTTGTCCATCCTAGGGGACAGCAGAAACTCCTGCAGCTGACTGGGCTGGTCCATTGTTGTGAGCCAACATGTGTTAGTATACTTCCTATGGTGCAGTAGGACCTTGCCCCATCAATAATAAACATGGCTGAGCACCTTTGCCACTGAACTGAGCATATAGTTGTCCTTGTGAGTAATACTGAAAACTGATCAGTTAACATGCTGCACTGTCTGCTAGTGCAGCCAGCATTGGGGCTCTAAGCACAGTAACAAAGCTGCAGCAGCAACCCCATACAGTCCTCAGCAACCCCATAGCAGTTAGTAGCTATGATTGCAGGTAATCTGCTTTGTTCTGGGTCTGAAAGAGCCACATATGAGGAAGATACTTTTGCAGCATTTAGGTAGACACGGCCTTTATCTTATATGGAACATCCACCTTCACTACAATATCTTTATCTTATATGGAACATCCACCTTCACTACGAATATCTTACTGCCCCTGTATAAAACTATGGTACGCCCACATCTTGAATACTGTGTACAGATGTGGTCTCCTCACCTCAAAAAAGATATTTTGGCCTTGGAAAGGGTTCAGAAAAGGGCAACTAAAATGATTAGGGGTTTGGAACGGGTCCCATATGAGGAGAGGTTAAAGCGACTGGGACTTTTCAGTTTAGAAAAGAGGAGACTGAGGGGGGATATGATAGAGGTGTATAAAATCATGAGTGGTGTGGAGAGGGCGGATAAAGAAAAGTTATTTATTAGTTCCTAAATAGAAGAACTAGAGGACACCAAATGAAATTAATGGGTAGCAGGTTTAAAACTAATAAAAGAAAGTTCTTCTTCACACAGCGTGTAGTCAGCATGTGGAACTCCTTGCCAGAGGAGGCTGTGAAGGCTAGGAATATAACAGAGTTTAAAGAGAAGCTAGATAATTTCATGGAGGTTAGGTCCATAAAAGGCTATTAGCCAGGGGATAAAATGGTGTCCTTGGCCTCTGTTTGACAGAGGCTGGAGAGGATGGCAGGAGACAAATCGCTTGATCATTGTCTTCGGTCCACCCCCTCTGGGACACCTGGTGCTGGCCACTGTCGGCAGACAGGATACTGGGCTAGATGGACCTTTGGTCTGACCCAGTACGGCCGTTCTTATGTTCTTATGTTAATCATATTCACTGACTAGTGAACACATTACAGATGTGGTGAGTTGACAAGAGACACATTAAACTTTATTTATAAATATCTTTTTACATGGCTCATTTTTGCTCAAGAGGGGATGATCTGCTCCAGAGGTTTAGAACCTACCTTCTCCACTTCCCATCTCTTTTGCCTGCCGCACTGTGAGCTTCTGCAGGAAAAGAGAGAGCGCTCTTAATCCCACACAAACACATACTCTGCAAACTGAGTATGTGTAAAATCTTAAGGTGTGTTTCCGTCAGACCGTGCAGGTACAATGCTGTCTGCGTTACAGTCAAACTCAAACTAAAATAGCAGAAAAATACCAAGTGTACATCAACAACTCAGTTAGAACATTTACTATTAAAATATTTATTTCTGCAAAAATAGGTTGACAAACAATGCAATATACATCAAGGAATTTCTGCTAAAACAACATACTAGTGAATATAGCTGGTTTGAAGCTGGCACCAATGAAAAGAAAATTAGGCCACTAGTTTTTATCCTCTTTTGAAATAAGCATTAGAAGTCAGCCTATGACATCTGTGTTATACTGTACAGGTAATTAAGAAATAATTTTTGTCCCCTCACTGATTGCACTACAAATTGAACCTCTAAAATCCAGGACTCTCTGGTCCGGCAACATCTGTGGTCCAGCAGGATCACGGATATTGCTGGACCAGAGAGTCCTAGCTGGCCGGGTTCAAACGTGCAGCCCAGGCTGGGCTGGCAGTGCAGAGTGTAGCCCCAGTGGGGTCTCACAGTGGAGATCAAAGCCCTGGCCAAGGCTGACAGTCAGGGATGCAGCCCCAGCTGGGGCTGGCAAGGTACAGGAAGCACAGCCCTGGTGGGAATGGGCATGGTGTGGGGAGTGCAGCCCGGTGGGGGCTGGAAGCAGCAGGGCTGGCAGTCAGGAGTGCAGCCCCAACCAGGACTGGAGTCAGTGGGGCCCGCACCTGGGCATGTAGCCTGGTGGTGCTGTGGTGAGCGCAGCCCCTGCCAGGGCTTGAGGCAGCAGGGTGGCCCCTATCTGGGGCTGGTACAGTGGGGGGCGAGGGAAAGGAACTAGATGCAGTGGGGCAGGTGATACAGAGTGCAGCCAGATCTGAGAGCAGAACCCTACACCTGGGTAAAGAGCCTTGACCTCCCCTTGTCTGGCAAATTCTGTGGTTCAGGACCACTCAGGTCCTGAGGGTGCCAGACGAAGGAGGTTCGACCTGTAGTTAAAAGTGTTTGAGTGATGATATGACATAGCAAAAAAATTAAATATTGAAAGGTATCTGGAATGGAATGTAAGAAGGCAGGGTGGGCCTAACAATGGATGCCTTCATGAACACGGTTCTCCTTTCTATTGTGTGGGTATTTCCCTGTGGAAAATAATGCTGACATTATATCTGTGCTAACTATTGAAGGTTCCCCGCCCCCCCATATTAAAAAGAAATCTCCCTACTCCACAATTGAGGATTTGCGGCCACTGAGAAGCACACGTGAGTATCACTGTAGTAGAAGCTATGCTGTTATGGAAGAGAAGGATTCTGGGAAACGACAAATAGGCACCAGGCCTCTATGTAAGCATCTCTCCTTTGGGAGATATCTTGAGAGCTACAGGCACTTTCTTTGGATCTCAGGAGAATTGCAGAATTGATGGGTTTAATTCCCCACCAGTTCCAAATATGGATAAATCCTGCTCCTGTAAAAGAAGCTAAAAGAAACTTCATCAATTTGAACTCAGAGGTCCCTGGCTCCTAAATGGGTTTCTCTCATCTAGAAAAGCATAGGGCATCAGATCTAGTTTGTATTCATGTAATCTATTTGACTTTAAAAGCCTAAATCAGGGAATTTTTTTCAGCTTTACACTAGTGTAATTAATATCAGAATTTGGTCCTTTGTGTTAGCCTGTGCTGGGTTGGTCATTCGTATCCCTGACACTAACTTAATTAGAGCATTTACTATTAATATATATATATATATATATATATGTCAGCAAAAAATATGTTGACAAACAATGTAATGTACATCAAGGAATTTCTGCTAAAACATACTAATGAATATAGATGAGTTTGCCCTTTATCAAGTTTATAAAACTCGTAGGTTTTATGCTGAATTTTTCTTGAATAAATAGTTCATAAAAGTAGTAATCACATATGAAGAAACTCCTAAAAAGGAGATGTGAAACAGCAGCATTATTTCACTGGAATTTACCATGGTTGCCTTTCATCTTACATTCAAGATTATTGAGAATTATTCATGGAGTCACAGATGTATTTCATGTAGATAACAATCTTATTTTGCAATGAATTGGGAAAAATGCACTCATAATTTCCATATATACTTTGTTATTGTTAATTTGAATTGCAACTATTAGTTAAGGCTCAGATTTTAAAAACTGAAACATAAATCCATCATAGGAAAGAATATGCATCACAATGTGCCTTGAATATAATTTATTAGATTTTTACATGGTGGCAAAACTCACTAACAGGTGTGTACAGTATGTGCAATCTGCCAAAGCTGAAAAAAACCAACCCAACTGTTTGATGAGTTTATTTCTTACTCTGTAGCTGCCTACCCACTAACCATTTTGGGACAACTTTTATGTCAATAGAAAACAACCTTTCTTGCTCTGCTCTCCCCTGCTCACCACAGCACACACAAAAATACTATTAGAGAATTTCTATAAATGATCATTGTGAACCTAAATCATTGCTTTTTTGAGCTAATCTCTAGAACAAACTGTGCACCAAGCAAGGCCAATATTATAAGTTAATAGTTAACTTTCTGTTGGGGTGTCAAGAAGTTTGGTTTACATACACTATGAACTTGATTCCTCTGGACTATTTAAAATAACAAAAGCCTCACAATCCAAATAACTCATAAAAAGAACTTCTCTAGTCCGGCACTCTCAGGTTTGGCAACCTCTATAGTATGGCATGATTTTAGTTAGCTGGATGTCCACTTATTATGGGTGTGACCAAGTTACCATAAAGTTTTTTTACAGTCACTGGCTCTCAGTGTTCTGTGTTGATTTATTTAGCTCTAATTTACCCCTAAATGTCTTCTAAGAGCCCAGTAAGCAGCTGAAGTGTTAGAAATGCTGCTATATAATATTGACTTGCTGTGGTTCGGCAAATTACCTGGTTTGGCACCTGTCAGGTCTCAAAGGTGCTGGACGAAGGGTGCCATTTATGGGGAGTTGGGGTGCAGTAGCCTCCCTCCTGAAGTTGGAATGCCTAGATTTCATATTTGAAGTCTGCTTAAAGCTGCATGCCCTGACTCCAGAGGCAGGACTTAACTGCAACAGTTCGAACAGCTTGCAGCTTTGCCTTTTGGGGTAGGGAGTTTGTTATAAAAAGAGGAGGGCAGAGTGACAAATAAATAAAAGGCTGGGCATTCAAGCAATTGAAGGGTCATTAGATCATCATGAAAACATTATGGGGAGCTTCACTTAAAAGATAGGAGAAAAAAGAATAGGAATGAATGATGTGCTGCTGGGATTTGCATTTGAACCACTGCTGTTAAACTTATTTACGTGTTCTTGAAAATGGGATTAACAGTGACCGATCCAAAGCTGACTTTAAAGAATTACAGAGGGGTAGCCAAATTAGTATGTAACTGGAAAAGCTTAAAAATCAACAAATAGTCTAGCAGAACCCTAAAGACTAACAAAATGTTTTGTTAGTCTTTAAGGTGCTGCTAGACTATTCGTTTTCTTTTAAGTTTTTGCAAAGAGTTACAAAGAGGTCTCACAAAACTGGTGACTGGGCAACACAAGGGAAGATGGAATTCAATGCTGATAAGTGCAAAGTAATGTGAACGGAAAAATATAATCCTAACTATACATACAAAAACAATGGGGGTCTAAAATAGCTGTTATCATTCAAGGAAGAGATCTTGGAATCCCTGTGGATAGTTCCCTGAAAACATCTGTTCAATGTGCAGTGGCTAAAATCTAAAAAAGCTAACAGAATATTGGAAATCATTAGGAAAGAAGTAGATAATAAGACAAAAGACCATATTGCCTCTATATAAAGTTATTGTATGCCCACAGCTTGAATACTGTATGTAGATCTGGTCACCCCATCTAAAAAAAGTTACACTGGATTTGGAAAAGGTACAGAAAAGGCAACAGAAATTATTCGGGGTAAGGAACAGCTTCCATATGAAAAGATTAACAGGACTGGGACTTTTCAGTTTGGAAAAGAAATAACTAAAGGATGGGGGATAGGTTAGAGGTCTACAAAATCATGAATGGTGTGGAAAAATAGAATAAGGAAATGTTACTCTCATTCCTTCACTGACATAACACAAGAAGATGACCCAATTAAATTTATAGGCAGCAGATTTAAAACAAACAAAATACATTATTTTTTAACAGTCAGCTTGTGGAACTCTTTGCCAGGAGTTGATGGAAAGGCCCAAACCATAGCAGGGTTCCAATAAAAACAAACTAAGTTCAAGGAGGATAGGTCCATCAGATGGCTACTAGCCAGAATGGGCAGGGATGGTGTCCCTAGCCTCTGTTTGCCAGATGCTGGGTATGGGTGACAGGGGGTGGATCATAATGATTGCCTCTTCTGTTTATTCCTTCTGAAGCACCTGGCATTAGCCACTGTTGGAAGACAGGATACAAGGCTAGCAGGACCATTGATCTGGCCCAGTATGACCATTCTGATGTTCTTATATAGATCTGAAATGTATCTACTCTCTTACTGTAACCCACCAGGCCCCCACTCTCTTTCCAGAGCTGAGAGAGAGCCCAGGAGTCCTTACAGGATCTGTCTCTCTCCACAGAGTTAGTAACTAAGTAAGAATATGCATTAAAATTTTAAAGCTAACCAGTGTCCCTTAAGTGACTTGCCACAAGATGTCAGACTATGTTAGTGTTAGAGCTGAATGGGTCTAATATTTATTTAATTTTCTTTCTTTTTTATATGAATTAGATACAGTGCTCCTGTCAGCTATCTGCTAAGTAGTCTGCCAAAAAAAAAAAAAAAAAAAGAAGAGTTTTCCAGCGCCTTAGTAGCCCCTGGATACAGGTGATGTGTATGGGGGAGTGGGGGAGAGCAGATGGGGTTGGTTCCCCCTTCCCCAATTTGATGCTTAGCTTGTACTGAGCATGCTCAGTAACGCTGCTGTAGCCTCTGTCATCAGTCGGTCCCTCCCCTCCTCTTCTCCCCTGTCCCATCACAACATATACAAGTTGCCCTCCTCCCAAAAAATCTGAAATGGTGCCCCTGTGTCGGAGTAGAGAGGTTGAACCTGTATTTGCTTATAATGAATAATTGTTTGCACTTACATTTTATGACTCTTCCAAGCATTAAATAAATGCTACCACTGGGGAAAAAAAACAACACTTTTTGATTATATATGTCCTGCCACCTAATGAAAGCCACAGCCCTGAGTTAGGTCCTTAGGCTCCCAATACAATGCAATGAAGAGAGCGAGGTAACTAAGAATGGGATTCACAAAAGTTAGCATGCTGACCTGGGCACTGCCTAAACTAGCCAGTAAATGTACCGAGGAGAAAGTAGACCACTGGACCCCCAAAGGCACCTAGGTCCGTGGCAGAGGTAGCCACCTATCTCCACTTAGGATTCACAGCTGTGAAGCCTCTCCTGGAGTTAGGTGTCTGAGCCAGGTCAGTGCTTTACCATAAAGGTAGCTCAGTAGCTAAAGCACTAATCTAGGATGTGGGCGATTTAGATTCAAATCTCCATGCTGCCTGATGTGGAACAGGGACATGACCCTAGGTCTTTTACGTTCACCCTCTAATGTGCTCAATACTTCTTATAGATGAGTGTCTTAACAACTAGGCTATAGATAAGAGGTGGCCAACCCATTATAGACAAAGAGCCAAAATAGTGGTGGATACAGCGCAAAGAGCAAAGGGAAAGAAGTTGTTGAGCAAAAAACCAAAAAAACCCCCAAAAACCCCCGCTGCTTCTTTAAGAGCTGTGTGTGGCCCAAGCAGGCTTCCGTTGGCTGCAGCGTCAGATCTCGCCGACAAGGAAAAAAGGTCAGAGCAGAGGAATGCAGAACAGCCGCGGTTTAAGGGTAATTTCAAAAGAAGGGTTTTCTTTCGAAATAACCGCATCTAGACTGCATTTCTTTTTTCGAAATAGAGTATTTTGAAATAGCGGCCAGACACAATTATGCAAATGAAGCGTGGGAAATTCAAATCCGCGCTTCATTTGCAATTTCGCTCAGCTGCATTTGCATTCCTCTCTTGAAAGAGGAATGCAGTGTAGACATACCCTGAGTGTTTAGCCACTGGGCTAAATGTTAAGAAGTAGCACCACCATCTCCTCTGTTTTATGCAGCGTTGAATTTAGCAGGCAACCTCTGAGAACATCTGTTGGATCAGACCCATGGGCAAGATCATTGGGGAAACACTCAGTTTGAGGATCCTGCTGGGATGTGAGCCCTGAGAAGATCACTGGCATTGGAATTTACACAGCTATGTTTATACCTACCTGCAAAAATGTAGATACCTTAGGGACTTCACCCATGGAAATTTATATGTCTTAGTAGCTTAGGCACTAAGGGTACATCTACATAGCAGGGCTAAAGTTGGAATAAGCTATGAAACTTCAGCTATATCAACTCTGCAGCTTACAGTGAAATAGCTTATTTTCGCTTTTGGCACTGTCTACACAGCAGGAAGTTGAAGGAAAAACACTCTTTCTTTGACTTCCCTTACTCCTCATAAAATGAAGGTTACCATGAGTCAGAATAAAAAGTCCTCCAGCTCAACATTATGTCAAAATAAAGGCTTGTAGTGTAGACGTGCTCTTCGTTATTTAGGAATAACATCAGTTATTCTTAAATAACGCTGCTGTGTAGATGTACCCTTACAGGGCTAGGTGGAGATGAACAGGGGTTCTGTGGATCTAAACTTGTGCCTAGAATGGAAGTTAGGTACTATCGAGAAGTGGCCTGCCCCTCGGTAACCAGACGTCCCCTATGGCTGGATTACGGCCCCCTTCAGACGGGGCTGCCCTTAGTTTCACCCAGATGCCCCTCTTCTAGGGCATATACGGCCTTATAGGCCTAGTTTCCCCAAAGTACAAGTCCCTCTATTCAGGTATATACAGCCCTCTAGGCCCAATCCCAAAGTACAAGTCCCTCTGTAGGGTTATAGTGGGCCTTCCGGCCTAGTCCTTCAATGAGCTTCTCCCACACAAGCTAGGGAGCATGGCTGGGTGGGGCGGTAGGGGGACCCAGGCCCTCCCACTACACCGGGTCCCAGCCCAGGGCCCTGAGGGCAGTGAAAACTTTCTCTGTCTGCTCGGTGGGGATGCCTGCCGGTAGGGTTGCCAGATGGTTTCAACAAAAATACCGGACACACTTGACATTACATCACAATCTACATTACATCTTATGTAGAAAATACTGGATATTTATATTTTCTCAATTTGTTTCCCGAACAGAAAGCTCAATTACTGGACTGTCCAGTTCAAAACCGGACACCTGCCAACCCTACCTGCCGGAACATGCCAAGTTCCCGGAGGTCAATCCTCTTGCCTTGGGCTCCTTCCTACCCCTTCCAACGCTGGGCGCAGTCCTCTGTGTGCTGCTCCCTGGGTCAGTCCCAGTCCGACAGTCTCCCCGCCCAGTGCTGTTGCTGAGGCTGTGGCTGGTGCTGCACCTGGGGCGACTGTGGCAGCTGGTGCAGTTCAGGAGCACCTCCCTGAGCTCTTGCCCCTCCAGCTATTCCCCCTGATTGACTGCCTGCCTGGGCTTTTATCCCCAACCTCACTCTTGAACATGCTCTGCATGTCCGTGGGGATGGGGCCTGTTCGGGCAGTTGAGCCAGGGGAGCTCCTGGGGCTTCAGTGTGGTGCAGTGCCGCTCCGTCACAGGTACCTAAATCCCTGTTCCATTCTAGCCTTGGATGCCTATATTCTTAGAACAAGATTCAAGTTGCTATCTCAGGTAGTTTAAATGGAAGTCATCAGCTCATCCTGCTAGGATGTATTTATTTTCCAATTTCTTCTTTTGCTAAAAAGGAAATAAACTAAAAAACTGTGGAAAACTAATGGCAGACCAGAAGAATAAATACGGAGGTAGGAAGGAAAGAAGGGTTATGAAGTATCAGGAGAAAATAAAATTAAAAAAAATAGGTAATGACAGAGAGATAGAAGCAGTATATATGAATGTGATAAAGAAAGAGAGTGATGCCAATAGTATAGTTAGGATAATTGTTTATGAGTGAATTTCTTCTGCAAAAATTTCAGGGATAAATCCTTCTTTTGTGACCTTTTTTCAGAGAGCTATTGGAATCCTTACAGATTGTTATCTCTCTCCTATTTTGTTGTTGACCTTTCAGGTTGCCTGAATGGTTCATGAATGACTGGTACCTACTTGTTTTTTCCTCCCATAGAAAGGTAGTATTATACTTTCCATACACATATAACAAAAGTCTTATCTTCATCAGGCTTGAATCATCCTATTTACATAGTTTACATTTGCAAGACACTGAAAATAATTCCAATAATTCCAGTAGCAGAATAAAAAAAACCAAAAAACAAAACCCCCCCCCCACCTAATCGGGTTTTGTTTATATTGCCACTGTTCCAGATTGATCTGGCAAAGTGAAATGTTTTTAATGATTAATACCATAAAATGCAGTGATTCTTTTTAGAACAGAATTCTGAGCATTTTGCATATACTGCATGTCTAAAATATATACCAAATCAGAGCAACAAATCAAAGGCAGCAATGAAGTGAGTCATATCAAAGTGCTGAGACACAACAAAGCAACTAACAGTCAGAAAAGAAGGCAGGGAGTCCACATGGCTTGAAACAAAAAGAAAAACAAACTGGATAATGGAAGGCATACTGTGCAGAACAGGCAAATACAAACAGCACAGGATAATGCATGGAAAATCACTGAGTTAGGGAATGGAACAAAAGAAAGACATTATAGATGAGACAGTTAAGATGGAATCTTGAAGTGCTTCTTAAGGATAATAAAAGAAGGGAAGAAATGAAAGCATAGTAAGTCCAAAGCAAAAATGTTATCTCAACTCCCTAAACCCTTATTCTTTACTTGGGCAAAACGCCAACTGACGATAATGGGAATTTTGCCTAAGGGAGAACTGCTAGGCCAGTGGTTCTCAAGCAGAGATCTGGGGTTGGTTTCAGAGGAGTTGCCAAGCAGGGCCAGTGTTAGCCCACACCACATGAATCTGAAGACCATGGCCCTGAGCCTCACTACCTGGGGTGGAAGCCAAAGCCTGAGCAACGTAGTTTCATAGAGACCCTATGGCAAAGGGCAGCAGGCAATTGCCCTGCTTGCTACTCTAATGATGGCCCTGGCTTTTACATGCAGAAAACCAGTTATTGTAGCACAGGTGGACCATGGTGTTTTTACAGCTTGTTGGGGCACCCCAGAAAGAAAAAGGTTGAGAACCCCTGTGCTAGACTACGCCTAAGAATGGAAAATGTCATGCATCTTGTTACTTATGCAAAGTGCAAAGTCATGCACTTAAGGACTAACAACAAGCATTTTTGTTATAAGCTGGGGATATTCCAGTTGGATGTGAGAGAGGAAGAGAAAGACCTGGGTGGATTGGATGATGACTATGAGTCATCAATGTGATGTGTCCATGAAAAAAGGCTAATGCAGTTGTAGGACTCACGAGAAAAAGTATTACCATTAGAGACAAGGAAGTGTTAGTACCATTATACAGGGTACTGGCGAGCCCTCATCTGGAATACTATGCGCAGTTCTGGTCTCACATGTTCAAGAAAGATAAATTCAAACTGGAGCAGGTGCAGAGAAGGTGTACTAGGATGATCAGAGAAACAGAAAACATTCTTTTTGAGATGAAACTCAAAGAGGTTGGCTGGTTTAGCCCAAACAAAAGAAGGCTGGGGGAGATATGATTTCTCTCTATAAATGCATGAGAGGAATAAATACCAGGGAGGGAGAAGAGTTATTTAAGATAAGTACCAATGTGGACACACAACCAAATGGATATAAACTGGCCATCAACAACTTGAGGCTTGAAATTACACTAAGATTTCTAACCTTCAGAGGAATGAAGTTCAGGAAAAGCCTTCTAAACAGAGGTGAAACTAAGTGGGTGTGCCCTGGTGCACAGCTCTGGGAAGAGCTGGTTGAGCTAAGGCAAAAGCCAGCAGGGAGCTATTTAAAGAGATGGCAGGGACCTGGGTTGCAATAGGACAGTACCTGTAAGACATTTTAAGTTACTTTCGTCACTGCTTCCAAGGGAAATAGTAGGAACAAAACACCTAACTGGATTTTAGACTATGCTTGATAAGTTAATGGTGGAAGGGCAGAGAGGGTGGCGGTGATATGATGAAACTGCCTACAATGACAAGTAGCTGATCTGTGACTGCTAGCAGCAAGTATCTTCAGTGGCCACTGGTGGAAGCAATAGATGAGGAGGGCTTCGAGTCACTACAAGAAATTCTTTTCCTGGTGTCTGGCAGGTGGTTCTTGCCTAGATACCCAACTGACCACCATATTTGGGATCAGGAAGGAATTTTCCTTTGGCTCAGATGGACAGAGACCTTGGAGTTGGGTTTGGGGTTTTTTTTTTGTCTTTCTCTGCAGCATGGGGCAAGGGTCACCTTCAGGTTTAAACTAAACCAGTGTAAATGATGGATTCTCTGTAACTTGAAGCCTTTCAAATCATGATTTGAGGACTTCAGTCACTCAGCCAGAGGTTATGGGTCTATTACAAGAGTGAGTGGGTGATGTCCTGCATGTGTAGGAGGTTCAGACTAGATGATCCTGATCACCCCTTCTGATCTTAATGTGCATGATTCTGTGAGGCTACACTAGAAATCTACACCTCAGCAAAGAGAGGACAAAGGGAACATTCAGTACTATTATTCTGATCTGGCTGCATTATACATCCACTTTGCTCATGTGTGAGTTAATGCACAGGCACCTTCTTAATTGCTTTCTACTAGCTTTCTACATAGCATCCCTGTATCATCATCATCAGGTAATCATCAAGTGATCCCTCTCCTGTCGTCCATTTCCAGCCTCTGACAAACAGAAGCTAGGGACACCATTCCTACTCATCCTGGCACATAAATATGGATGGACCTATCCTCCACCAATTTATCTAGCTCTTTTTGAACTCTGTTAAAGTCCTAGCCTTCACAACATACTCTGGCAAGGAGCTCCACAGGTTGACTGTACTTTGAAGAAGTACTTCCTTTTGCTTGTTTTAAACCTGCTACCTATTAAATTTCCTTTGGTGACCCCTAGTTCTTATATTATGGGAACAAGTAAATAAATTCTTTATTCACTTTCTCCACACCTGTCATGATTTTATAGACCTTTATCCTATCCCCCCTTAGGCTATGTCTACACTGCAAGATCGTCCGGCAAAAAATATGCTAATGCGGAACTCATTTGCATGAATTGTGATCTCATTAGCATATTTTCTGCCATTTCTTTTTGAACAAGAAGTTTTTGCACAAAAAAAAGCAGCGTGGGCACCCCAGGAGAGGCATAAGGATCTTGCGCAAAACGGGGTTTTTGTGCAAAAACCCCCCATTCACACTGCTTCTTTTTGTGCAAAAACCTCTTGCGCAAAAAGAAATGGCAGAAAATATGCTAATGAGATTGCAACTCATGCAAATGAGTCCCGCATTATCATATTTTTTTGCCAGAAGATCTCGCAGTGTAGACGAAGCCTCAGTCTCCTCATTTCTAAGATGAAAAGTCCCACTTTTATTTATTTCCCTTCATATGGAAGCTGTTCCAAACCCCTAATCATTTTTGTTGCTCTTTTCTGAACTTTTTCTAATGCCAAGATATCTTTTTTGAGATGGGGCAGCTACAGCTGTGTTTTATTTACACTGGCACATTTTCTGAGCATCAGGTGAAATAGTAAGAGTGAGAGGAGAAGAAGGAAAGTGAAATACCTTTAGTGGTTTTACTATCCACCTTCAGCAGTTTATTAAAACCAAAAAACGCATTTTCCTCCAGTTAGCCAGTGGTAAGCTGTCACATTTCCTAGCATCCAGTACCACAGAAAAACCCGTAGGTTGCCCAGGATTAAGGTGACGGCATAAGGTAAGGCCCAATTAAGCCCTTAGTATTTACAAAGCAGTAGCAGTATTTACAAAGCTTTGGTTGAGATGTAAAAGATGAAGAGCCAAGAATTTTTTTGGGGCAGGGGGAATTAAGAACTTCAAACAGTGCTAGAATGTGTGTGTAGATAAAGGAAAGTATAAGTTGAAATCAGTGGGAGTTTTGCGTAGCAATTCTACTCCCTGGCCTAGACTAGAGATAGAGCTCAATCTTTCATTAAAGCTAATGGGAAGTTTTATTTTCAAAGAGGATTTTTTTTTTCAAACAGCATGCTTCTTTAAGGCAGCACACCAGCCAAACAGATACAATCCAGGGAAGTGGGGACAGAGTGGGTAGCTGTCCAGAATAGCTGTATGGCCCAGAATTATTAGCATATTGTAATGAACCACTGATAAATAATAAGTAAAAGTTGTCAGTTGACACTCAGCTCATGGGTTGTCAGCTGCTCCTATGGTGACTTCACTTGCTCCTACAAGTGGATCTCAACTGGTCAGACTGTCAGGAAAGTTCTCTTTGAAGTTTTCATCTTTGGAGACAATATGACAACAGAGGTCACTCTGGCTATGTCTAGACTGCAGGCTTTTTGCACAAGAAGCTTTCTTTGGAAGAGATCTTCCAAAAAAAGTCTTGCGCAAGAGTGTGTCCACACACAAAAGCGCGTCGAAAAAGTGATGTGCTTGTGCGAAAGAGAGCGTCCAGAGTGATTGGATGCTCTCTTGCATAAAAGGCCACCCAGAACCACTTCAGCCAGGGCTTTAGATCACCAGTTGCTTCCGAGTGCTGGTGCTGGAGACTTGCAGAGACACCCACTTAAAGGGACCCTCCTGGACAGACATTTCTCTGCTTCTGCTGCATGCTTGCTACCTCTTTGAGGGACAGCACAGCTCTCGCAGTGCCTGCTGTGGCTGCCCTTTTCTTTTTTGGATGCCACAGCTTTTTCCTTTGTGCCATGGAGCCGGAGCTGCCCCTGGGCATGCGATGGCCCCACATGGCCACGCTGCACTTTCTGCCAGCTGCCTTCCTTGTCCTGCATGACCTGGAACCCAAGCTCATTCTAGGGACCCTCTCCATGGCGGTGGCTGCTCCATTCTGGCAACCACACCCCACTGTGGAGAGGCATTTCTGGAGGCTCGACACCAGTTTGGACTGGTGGGACCAGCTAGTCATGGAGCAGTGACTCCAAAACTTCTGCATGTGGAAGGCCACCTTTTTGGAGCTATATGCCTGGCTCGCCCCTGTCCTCCAGAGATGTGACACCTACCTGTGGCCCATCATCCCCCAGGAGAAGTGGGTGACCATCGCCCTCTGGAAGCTAGCCACCCCCAACAGCTACTTGTCGGTGGGCAACCAGTTTGGCGTGGGGAAGTCCACCATCGGGGCCCTCCTCAGGGAGATAAAGATCTCTCCGGTTGCAGTCCCTGCAGGGGGTGGGGAGAGTGTTGCATAAGGGAGACCCTCGGGAAAGAGTGGCTAGGGACTCTGAGGGGTGAAGCTCTGTCCCCGGGGGCTTGTGCCATCCTGCCCTCACACAGTC
The DNA here is from genome assembly GCA_019425775.1 of Rafetus swinhoei. Lineage (NCBI taxonomy): Eukaryota > Metazoa > Chordata > Testudines > Trionychidae > Rafetus > Rafetus swinhoei. Next base: position 68,774,270 of record CM033427.1, read on the forward strand.
CTGCTCCGGGGTGGGGGGAAGGTAGTGGCCTCATAGGAGGTGGCTCTTGGAGTGTTGGGGGAGGAGGGGCAGAGGAGGGGAACAGGGCGAGCACCTCGCAAGGGCTCAGGCACCCCCTCTATCATTCTCTGTTTTGTGTGTTTCTTTGTCTTCTTCTGCAGGTTGTGAGGGCCATCAATTCAATCCTGCTGCAGAGGGTTGTCCGTCTGGGAGAGGTGGACGTGACCGTGGCTGGATTTGCTGCCCTGGGGTTCCTGAACTGCAGCAGAACCATAGATGGGACCCACATCCCGATCTGTGCACCGGACCATCGAGCGGCCCGGTATATTAATCGAAAGCGCTACTTTTCAATTGTGCTGCAGGCCCTGGTTGACCATGGGGGACACTTTATAGACATTTTTGTTGGGTGGTTGGGCAGGGCACACGATGCCCATGTCTTCAGGAACTCTAGCCTGTACAGGAAGCTGGAGGCGGGCATGATTTTCCCCTGCCGTGACTTTGCAGTTGGGGACGTGCAGATGCCATTGTGCATTGTGGGGGATGCGGCTTACCCCCTGATGCTGTGGCTGATGAAGTCATACAGCTATACACCGGCCAGCAGGGACCAATTCAATGCCCACCTGAACCGGGCCTGGATCCAGGTGGAGAGTGCCTTCGGCTGCCTCAAGGCATGTTTCTGGTGCTTGCTGACCTGCCTTGAGGTGGGGGAGCACAACATCCCCAAGGTGGTGGTGGCACGTTATGTGCTCCATAACATTATGGAGAGGAAGGGGGAGGCCTTCCTCCTGGGGTGGGGGCAGATGCCAGCAACGAGGGGCGAGCAGTCCAGCAGCCGCGGACAGCTTCCATTCGCCAGGCTCATCAGGCCGGGGTGCGCATCAACGAGGCCATGAGGGAGAGGTTCTCTCAAGGACCCCAGTAATTCTCCTCAGGGCCTCCTTCCTAGGGGCCTCTGCCTTGTGACCCTATCCTTCCCTCACCATAACCCCTCCCTTCCCCTGACCTCACAATAAACACATCTGTTTGGTTTTCAAACAAATGCAGTCTGTATTAATGAAAGATTCTGAAAAGGTGGGCGAGGGGAGGGAGGCTCAGAACGGGTAGAGGGAGGGGGCAGCTCAATGTGCGGGGACCTCGTCAGAGTTGTGGTCGGGTGGGTCCAGGGAGCACAGGAAGGGTGGATAGGAGCGGGGGCTGGAGCGGGTCCAGAGTTGGCGGGGACAGGGAAGGGGCATCGGCATCACTTGGGGAGGGGGCATGGGCATTGCTAGGGGAGGGGGCATGAGCATCACCTGAGGAGGGGGCAGAGGCATGGCATGGGGAGGGAGCAGAGGCATAGCAGGGAGGAGAGGCAGATGGGGAATGGGCATAGTGGGGGGGCATCAGGGTGGAAGCCAGGAGCAGCGGCATCAGGTGGGTGTGCTGTCATGTGTGACATGATGGCACACGTTTTCACACCGCTACATCAACTGGTCCCAGGCGCGGTCTTGCCACTTCAAGTCCGCGCAGACCTTGTGTGCCAGGGTCTGATGGATGTCATGTAGGACACTGATGTGCTGGTGCATCAGATCTTCATGGACCCTGGCATGCCTTTGGGTCCTCTGGGCTCTGGCAGGTGGCTGCAGTGGTGTGGCTCGGCCCTCAGTCCCTGCTGGTCTGTCTGTGGAGAACACACAAGAGGGAGAGGCCGTCAGTCATCCCTTCGGACACTATCCCTGAGGCTGTGCCCTCCTCTGTGAGCAGTGACCAACAGTCTGTGGCCCAAAGGATGCCCCGGGTGCAAGGCCATGTATGGACTACACAATGGGCCATGCCTCACAGCGGCCCCGATGTGCCCAGAGGACCATGCTGCCCGCTTACCCCACCCGACCCCCGGCCCACAGACAAGCAGGCAAGGGATGTGTCCGTCCACAGTGGGATCCCCCCAGGGGCAGCAGAAGAGCCTAGAGCAGCCTGGCCTTCCCTGGGGTCCGCACACACAGGTGCGGCTCACAGCGCAGCCTGTGGGAACGGCTGCTGTCTTGCACGCGCAGGTATGCGCATGTGCTGTGTACAGCACGCCTGAGTCTGTGTGGGGTGGTGCCTGTGCCCTTGTGGGTAGCCTGCTTCCAGCAGTGGTGCCCCCCTGAGCCTGCCAGCAGGATCCCAGGCATGCTCAGGGGCTGCCTGCTGTGTACGCATGCCACACACCAACATATCACATGGTTGCACATGCATGGACTGCAGCATGATGTCCAGCCCCAGCAGCCCGAGTGACACTCGCCCCCCCCACGCTGTGCACCTGCCTCCCCTGCCCTGTGTGTGTGAAAGTGAAAGCATTCACCTGAAGAACATTCCCAGGCCTCCGAGCCAGATGTCCTGGCTCCCTTGCACCAACTCCAGGGAAAGGGTCACGGTGCCCGTCTGCTCCTCCTTCTCCTCTTCCTCTGCTGAGGCCGGTTGGCCCTGGCCCTCCTGGTTCTCATCCGCAGAGACCTCCGGCTGGGTGATGACAGGGGTCTCCAGGCTGGAGTCCACGAGGATGGGTGGGGAAGATGTTTCCCCACTCCCCAGGATCTCGTGGAGCTCCTTGTAGCAGGGGCAGGTGTGGGGTCCTGCCCCTGAGTGAGAGCTGTGCTCTCTGGCCTGGACATATCCCTGGCAGAGCTTCTTCACCTTACTCCGGATCTGTTAAAGTCCTGGCCTTCACAACATCCTCTGACAAGGAGTTCTACAGGTTGACTATGCTTTGCATGAAGAAGTACTTCCTTTTGTTTGTTTAAAATTTGCTACCTATTAATTTCCTTTGGTGACCCCTAGTTCTCATGTTATGGGAACAAGTAAATAACTTTTCCTTATTCACTTTCTCCACACCATTCAGAATTTTATAGACCTCTATCACATCCCTCTTAGTCTCCTCTTTTCTAAGCTGAAAAGTCTAAGGTGAAAAGGCCCAGTCTTTTTAATCTCTTTTCATATGGCCATTGTTCAAAACCCCTAAAGAGAGAACAAAGGGAAGAAAAGTGATGGGCACTTTATGAGGGTACTAATGTGAAAGTAGTTAATGAGGCAGTGGGTAGAGATGGGACCCCTGGTCCAGGTTTTCACATGCTCAGCAGGAGTGTATGGTGCTTTCAGTCCCTGATGCCTGAACCACCCTTATTCATCTGATACCTGATGGCTCATATGCTGGAAATATTTTTGTTTTAATTTATGTGTATAGTGCCTCAGTATAGTTCTCTCCCGTTCCTTTCTTTCCGGCACCCCACTATGCTGAGTCATCAGGAGTTTGCCAAGCTGACCCCCGAGTGTTACAGAGAGCAGGAATTTTGCTCTGTTCTCTTTAGAAAGTATAACTATATATGACACACAGTGGGAAAGATTTTTTTTAACCATATGTTTAATTTGTATGTGTAAATACTAAAATCATACACGCAAATGGCTTATTAGACCTCTTTGCACACAGAAGTACCAAATGCCCAACTATGACACTTTCATGTCTAACTTTCACCAAAGTAAATGTAATTAGCAGCAGTTTGGTGTGGACAACGTAAATAAGGAAGTGTGATTTAATCTGTCCCAGAACACAAGAACTAGGGGTCATCAAATGAAAATAATAGGCAGCATGTTTAAAAACAAGCAAAACCAAAAAAGGAAGTATTTCTTCACAGAATGCTCAGTCAGCCTGTGGAACTCTGCCAAAACTACAACAAGATTCAACAAAGAACTGGGTTAGTTCACGGAGGATAGGTCAGGGACAGTGCTCCTAGCCTTTATTTGCCTGGAGCTGATAAGGGATGACAGAGAATGGATCACTTGATCATTACCTGTTCTGTTCATTCCCTCTGAAGCACCTGGCATTAGCAGCTGTCACAAGATAGGATATTTGGTAGATGGACTTTTGGTTGACTCAGGATGGTCATTCTTATACAGTTGTTATGTTGCCTTTTTTGTAAACAAAGGGTAACAGAAGATGCTGGTATAGAAAAATTATCTCTTGGAAACATAAAATGCATTCGTTTTCCTTTCTAAATACCTTACTTTTTGGTTTCATTCTAGTCTGGCTTATTATGTTGACTATATTTACAAAGATATAAAATTGAAAACATGTATTTATAACAAACTGAGCATTTATTCAAACTAATGTTTAACTGAATCTATCAATTTTAGTTCCAATATTTCTTTATAGAGATACAGTGGTTTCTCTTCTTAATATCAAACACTCCAAAAGCTTTGTTGGTTGAAGTAGGTACCATGCATCATTCACGACTTCAGTTTATAACACAGGCTCATTACCATACTCATTATTGTGAATTATAGAAGTTTCCTGGCTGGCCCTCATTAACCATCTGGCAGATAAACACTGATTTGTGTTGATATATAAAGTTAATTTTAGAAAAGCACCTGAACATCTAGTGAAAATGTTGATTTCATCTGTTTCTCCATATTTTTGCATGTCCTCAAATTGAATGTCTCAAAAGCACATTCTGTTTGTCTTTATTGTTTTATTTATAAATTTGTATGATGTTGTCATCAAATTGCAAACAGTGGGAAAGGACTTTTTATGCCTTTTGTGGCTGTGTATTAACATGGCTTCTGTCTCTTATCTTACCTAGACACTGATTTATTGTAATGTCCATCAAAATCTGTTTTACCAGCAGCATTAGCTATTGCTTTTTTCATGAGCCAGTAGTTTCTGGGCCCCTAACTTTGCACACTAGCCTTATTTCTTCACACAAGTTTTCAATTTTCTTTTACATGGTGCTGCTTTTTAGAAAAACTAATTTCTATCTGTTAAAAAGTACAATTTTTCAGTGATGAGCCAAGCACTTAATCTTGTCCCAGTGGGTCTGAAACGGAAATGTCACAAATAGGATACATCCAGCTCTTAATTCCCTTTCGTCTTTTCTCAAGTTGTCATTTACTGTAGGTTTTGATCTTTTGTCACCTTAGAAGACAAATCACTTGCAATTGTCCCATCTTCATTATCTAATGCATTAAATCACAAAGGTTTCCAAACAGCCATTTTCTGAGATTTCAAAGACAGCTAATAAATATTGTGTAAACAGCTTGAAAGCATCAGTAGAATCATTCCCTAAAACTCGTGGGAAATTCATTAGCTGTAGATTATTAGTGTCTGCACTTCAAATGATCCATCTTTCTTCTTAGTTGTATATTGTCTCTAATTAACATTAGTCTGAGTCTGGAGAGAAGTGATTTTCTTTGTTATTTTTTCTTCAAGCATTCCAAATGAACCACTGGTTATTTCTAGCTCCCCAGCTTTGGCTTCTGTGCCACTAACAAATATGAAATTATCTCCATCATGAAGAAGGTAGACTAGGGCTTGCTTTTCACTGGGAGTTTAGGTGGAACTTAGCTGCATTAGGTCAAATTTGTAAACAGTGAGTCCACACCACCAAGCCCATTCCATTGACTTTAAGGGCCATTAAAGTCAATTTTGGTACTCCTGCTTTTCACAGGGAGTAAATTTAAATTTGACCTTGCATGGTTGACTTTATGGTAGTGCAGATGTAGAGCTGTGAAAGTTGAAGGTCTTGGCCTCAAAGAGGCATTCCACAGTGCCTCGCAGAGACCGCTCTGATCAGGACTTTCAACTCTACTGCTCTTCAGATGAACAGGAAAAGCCCCAGGAAAATGTGAATTTCATTTCTTGTGTTACCAGCGTGGTGAGCAGACCTGAGAGCAGGCAGCATACCTGAGCAGTACACCTGACCATGAGTTCCCAGAGTTGCAGACGAGCACCAACATGAAGCATGTAGAAGATCCTGGACCTTATTACTGTGTGAGGAAAGGAATCTTTTCTTGCAGAACTATGAACCAGCAAAAGGAACACAGATATCTATTCCAAGATTGCAAAGGGCATGGAAGAGAGAGGATATGCCAGGGATGCCCAGGAGAGCATTGTGAAAATAAAAGACAGGACTATGCAGCACTTTAAAGACTAACAAGATGGTTTATTAGGCGATGAGCTTTCATCTAATAAACCATCTTGTTAGTCTTTAAAGTGCTGCATAGTCCTGTCTTCTGTTTCAGCTAGACCAGACTAACACAGCTGCATCTCTATCACTATTGTGAAAATAAAGGAGTTGAAGCTGTCATACCAGAAGACAAAGGAAGCAAACAAATGGTCTGGATCATTGCCATAAACATGCCAAGTCTATGAGCAGGTGCACGTGATCCTAGGGGGACCCAAACAGATTCCCTAGATAGGCTGTGGATTCCTCCCAAGACATTCCTCTGGCAGCTTCAGGCAGCAGCATGGAGGACAGTGTGGATGAGGAGGAGCAGAAGGAGGAGAATGGTCAACAGGCAAGTGGGGCAACGCATGTCACCGAAAGCCAGGATATTTTTATAACTTTGGAGACAATCCCCTCTTCCCAGAATGTCTCACAGCTGAGCACTGATCCCGGGGAGGGCACTTCCGGTGAGTTCACATTTTTCATCATGCTACAAGTGGGTTAAGACAATTGGGTGCGATCTGTGATGGCCACTGTGCTTTTATAGCGAGGGCTCCCCGGAACGGTGTGTTAATGTGTCTGGTGATGGAGCGGAACTCTTTCATCCTTCTCACAAGGCTCCTGGGAGGCTTGCTTTATTCTGTCCTCCACAGAAGGACACATTTACATGCCAAGCCAGCAGCAAGTGGTCTGGCTCATTGCAGCACAAAGCACTGCAGCATAAGACCCAGGTTTCTGGCAACGGTCATTATCTGCTTCCTGTCGCTCTATGTGATTCAGAGAAGACTGATATCTTGCATGGCAACCTGGATGAAGCAGGGGAAGCAATTAGCTGATACCTTTGCAGTAAATCTCCATTTGCTCAACCACAATGAAGCCTGGCTTGATCCCCTACCCTGCTTTATCACCATGCCTGGACCCTCTCCCTCCTCCTGCCTACATGGTCCCAGAGGAAGGGAAAGTTTCACTATCCCAACAAACAGGGGATGCTGAACACATGGGAGCCACATAACTCCTTGCCCTGCCCTGATGCCATGTCCGAACCCCCTTCTCCCTCCCACTCGCATGCTCCCATGGGAAGGGAAAGTTGAACTTTCCTGGCAAATGGGGGGTACCAAATACATGGGCACTGTGTGAGGCCCTGCCACCACACCCTGACTCCCTCTCCCCTCCCACCCGCACGGTACTGTGGGAAGGGAAAGCTGCACTCTTCTAGCAAACAGGGGGTGCTGAACACACGGGCAATGTGCAAACCCCTGCCCTGCCACCATGCCCAGGCCCGTTCTTCCCCATGCTCAAGCCCTTGCCTGTCCCTTCCCATGCCTGCCACCAAACTGAGTGCAGCTGCTCTCCTAAGAGCGCTGTGGTGTACCTGCTGCACAGTGGCTGCTTAAAAGCATAACTGTGGCCTTGTACATAACACATCCCTATTGTCTCTAGACGGCCCTTTCTTTTATGCTAACAGATTAGGTTTTATCCCCTACCATGTATCTCCTGTAACATCGCCCTTCACTTTTCATAACTGTGGGAACAGCTGCGAGCATCCAGCACACACCCTTGACTCTACCAGTTGTCCAGCCAGCACAAATCTGCAGGCAAAAGCAGACTAGGGATGACATATTCAAGGAGCAAATGCAATCCGTCCACTAGGATAGGCAGCGCTTAAGCAAGTGGAGTAATATGCTGCTGCTGGAGATGAGAGCGGAGCATGAGGACAGGAGAGTGTGCAGGGAACTGGAAGTGAAATCCTAGAAGAGAGTTTTGAATACCATGGCGGATGTGATGAACCACATGGCGGCCTTCCAGCACAGCTACATGCACAGGCACCCCCTCCAGCCCTTGTGGAAGCACATTCCTTCCTCACCAAGTTCCATAGCTTTCTCTACCAGGGTCCCTAAAACATGGGAAATGGGGAAGTCAAGGGCAGCCTCACACTCACAACCTGGGGATGCATCCCAAAGCAGAAGACTGCCCATCTGGCAATTGTGATCACCCCTCCCAAGCTCCTGCCATGAATTCCTTTTCTCTCCCTGCTGTGTACCCTAAATACAAATGAATGATTTCTGAACAACTGTCTCTTTATTGCTTGTATTGAAGGTGGGGGGAATTTACAGGCAAGCACACTGAATGCAGGAGCACCTCATTAAGAGCAACAGGCATGATTCTAGCCATTCATAAAACCGTCTTTCAAAGCCTCTCTGATTTGCAGTGTCTCTCACTATGCTTTCCTTATTGCCATGGTGTTTGGCTGCTCATCATTGGCTGTGTCTCAACTCCCCACCCTGTGATGTAACTTTCCCTCTTACTCTCACAAATACTATGGAGTACACAGCTGCCACTACAATGTAAATGTTGCATTTGCTGAGATTTAATGAGTCAGTAGAGTGTGGAACTTTCTCTTTATACACCCAAAAGCACATTCTACCACCATTTTGCACTTGCTCAGCCTGTAGTTGGACTATTCCTTACTATAGTCCCCGCTGCCCATGTATGACTTCCTACACTGACTGACTGCAACTCGTGGAATGAGGAGTAACAGTTAATCCAAACTAAGGACTTAGTTCGGATTAACTTTAAACTGCCGTGTGTAGCCGCGGGCAGTTCGTTTGGACTAAGGGGGATTTAAAAATGGCGGCTGGATGGGAACATGCAAATAAACCCCGGGATATTTAAATCCCGGGCTTCATTTGCAACTCCAGTTCCCTGATTTGCCTACCTAGCTCAAATTAACGAGCTAGTGTAGACATACCCTATCTCTTTTTCTTCCTTTCCCCCTTCCCTTATTTATTCTTGGATCTGGACTTATTATACTCTGGTCATCTGAAGAAGTGGGTTTTGCCCATGAAAGCTCATGATACCATCTACATGTTTTGTTAGTCTTTAAGGTGCTACTAGACTATTTGTTGACTAACTCAGCTACCCCTCCGATGCTTTTATAGTGTTTCTCAGTGAAGTATCTAGTAAAAGCTTGTCATACTATGTGTCATAACTGTTGTGAGATGTATGCACAGATAATTTTTAAAGAGCTGTGTATACATAATGAAAAAAAAATTGAAATCTGTGGACAAAAGGTTTTGCCAGAAAAAGGGATGTAGTCTGCCTTGGTTCATCTGTATATTAAACGTTATAAACAAACACAATGGAAGCCCCAATTTGCACATGAAGTCAACACAAGGCTGCACACCAGGAAAGCAACCACGGAAAGTCATTCTGACTCTAGGGACAAAACCAATGGGTTTTGGGAAATATAAAGATAAGCAAAAATACATTTTCGTATCCGTTAACGAAGGAAAGAGTGTAGATGTTGATGAATACTTGGATTCTGGTTTTGACTGAAAATGAGCATCTCTGGGAAAATAGCACAAGTAACCATTGATAAATATAGACCCAAGTTTGCGTTGTATGTTTTGTTTGATAAAAAACTGTTTCCGTTTCCATTATCCTTATTACTATATCTTAAATCTTAGCCTTTAATAATAAACTTATGATTCTTTCCAAAATAAATGAGTATCAGTGCTGTGATGATGTTTTGGAGCTGATCTTTAGTTAAACTGAGCAAGCTAGTATGTGCAGTGGCCAATGCCAAGTGCCTCATAGACAGAACAGGTTAGTGATCCCTCCTCTGTCATCCATTCTCAATTTCTGATAAACAGAGGCTAGGGACACTATTCCTACCCAGCCTGGCTAATAGCCATTGATGGACCTAATCTCCATGAATTTATCTAGTTCTTTTTGAACCCTGTTAAAGTCTTGGTCTTCACAACATCCTCTGGCAAGGAGTTCCACAGGTTGACTATGAGTTGTGTGAAGAAATACTTCCTTTTGTTTGTTTTAAATCTGCTACCTGTTAATTTCATGTAGTGATTCTTAGTTCTTGTGTTATTGGAAAAGTAAATAACTTTTTCTTATTTACTTTCTGCACACCAGTCATGATTTTATAGATGTTTATCATACCCCCCCTTAGTCTCATTTCTAAGATGAAAAGTCCCAGTTTTATTAATCTCCCTTCATATGACAGCTATTCCAAATCCCTAATAATTTTTGTTGCCTTTTTCTGAACTTTTTCCGATGTCAATATATCTTTTTTGAGATGAGGCAACCATATCTGCACACAGTATTCAAGATGTGGGCGTACCATGGATTTATAACAGAGGCAATTAGATATTCTCTGTCTTATTCTCTATATACTCTATTCAATTTTTTAATGATTCCTAATGGTTTGTTTGCTTTTTTTTTTTTTTTTTTGCCTGCTGCTGCACATTGAATGGATGATTTCAGAGAACTGTCCACAATGACCCCAAGATCTCTCTTGTGTGGTAATAGCTAATTTATAATTTGTACATATAGTTGGGATTATGTTTTCCAATATGCATTAATTTATATTTTCAACACTATCACTCGGGTGGGAGGAGCCACTTGTGCACCCAGGCTCACTTTCTGCTGTGCTTTCAGACTCTGTAGTCCACTGAGCATCAGGGTTTCTAGGCTCCTCAGTGTGAGTGATTCCCTGTGGCTTCATCAGCTGCAGCCCTCCAGTCCTGCACTCAGAACCTCCAGTTCCCGCAGGCAAAGACAGTGATGGCTCCTCAGGTCCTTCCTCTGCAGCAGTGAGCCCTGAATGAACTGAGCTGCTCCCTTTTATATCTAGTCTCCTTGGCCCAAAGAGATCCAGATTAGAATTTTTGTGAGCTCAAAAGCAGGCATTCTTCAGCTCTACTGCTCAGGTGATATGCAGGCACAATCTTGACCTCAGTCCTGCGGATAACAATGTACATGCTTACCTTGAAGTTCATGAAGCCAAGGGGATTACTTGTGGTTTATTTCAAACATTTTAAGCACCAACATAAACGTTGGCAGGATCAGGGCCTTAAGAACAAATCCTAGTAAAAGTTTTTGCCAAGGAATCCAGGTAGTATGACATCGAAAGTCCATGAACTTTCCATTAGACTAGAAGCACATGATGTTTCTTTTAGAGACCATATTGACAAAATTCAAATTTAAAAAATAAGCTTATCTTTGTAATGAGAAAAGTTTCCTAGAACAATGTACAATAATTTACAGTGCAATTATTTTTTAAATTGTTACTTCCTATCTATTAAAATTAGTTTCTCAGTACAAACACTGTACATCTATTAGGGATTTATTATAATACCTTCATTCTCATTACTCATTCTCATACTATGTTCTAATGAAATTTTTTATACATAAATTATTACAAATAAGTTTTTTTCAATGTCTTAATTAAACTATAAATTAAAATCACTTTCTTAACTATCTACTGCTGTGGTTTTCATTTCCTCACCTTACAGAATCTACTGCCAGCAGGATAACACTAAGAGAGAGGGAATTTTATTTATGACTTCATTGTTTGTGTGGAAAGTAATTTAATTTGAAAAAAAATACATCAGTTTTGCTGAAATGCACAGCTCAGGTTTCAGATAAGTGTCTATTCATGAAGTAGTTTCTGCATCACAATGTACACCAATGCTTTATTCTTTGTATGTCAGTGCCTTGCCTGCCTTTTTATCTACAGATTTTCAGAAGAGTCAAAATTTCAATTTTTTTCTCCAACTAAGTGCATTTAACTGGTAGACTGAGATATAATAGTTTAACATAAATATTATTAGAGGTACAAACTGTGATGAAATCTATTGTCTACTTTTTCATTCCCTCTGAGTGGCTTTGCCATTATGCTAGTATCATTTTGATGGAAAAACAGACAACTGTTCACTTTGATCAAAATGTACATCTTGATCTTTTATTATTAGTTTTGCAATAATAATAGCAGAATAAGTATATAGGCCAAAGTTCGCTGGAGTCTGATTTCCAACCAGCACAATGCTACATGGTAATGAATTTTTCTAGCATACGGTCTCTGGATTTCTCTCTTTCCAATGCAAAGTATCATCAACAATATTCCATAACAAACCTACAATAAATTTCCAATAATCAATACTAAGTAATTATGGGTTGGACCTCCCAGAACTGGGACTCACTCATCTGGCAACATCCGTGGACCGGCAGGACAATGGGTGTTCCTGGACTAGGCAGTCCTAGCTGGGAGCCCCAGTGACAAGAGGGTTTGTGGCATGGAGCCTGGCAGGGCTGAGGCTGGGACCAGCACTGGAGTCCCAGTAGTGCAGCAAGGGCATGGCAGCCCCAGTAGCAGGACAGGGGATATGGCAGCCATGGTAGAGGGACTGGGGCCAGAGATGCAGCAGGGGGGAGGCTTGGGGCCAGCAGCAGGGAGAGAAGCTGGTCTGGGACTTCCTCTGGTCTGGCAAATTCCCTCATTTGGGATTGGTCAGGTCCTGAGGGTGCCAGACCAGAGAGGTCCAACCTGCATTAATTTAAATACTCTAGAAACATCCAAACATTAATTGTCCTTCAAAATAATTACAGCACTTTCCAAATAATTAAGTCCGTAATATAGTTAACATATACTACTTTCACTTTTAATGTATCTCTATTCCAGTTCATTCATTTGTGAATTTACTTTTCTATTGACACTACTGCCATTCTCTCCATCTCGTTCAGTACAGAATGTCCTTGTCTTGTGAATGACACCATTATGCATTATTGGAGGTCGGGGGGTTGTTTATATATAGTCAGTTATTAAGGCTCCTTCCAAAATTGAGGGTTTGGAGACTGCCTAGCTGGGTACACAGATGATCTGGAGCAGGGGTGAAAGCAATATTAATTTTTTTCTCAGTGTGGGGGGGGAGGGGAAACACCAGCTAAGGGGGTCCACGTACCCCTCATGTGATTCTGCTCCATCCCCAGACCTGGGTCCCCACACTCCAAGGGTGGGGGGACTGAGAGCAGTTCAGGAGCAGAAGCCCTAGCCCCACCCCAACTATACTTGCATTTCTTGTTTAACAGTCTACTTCACTTGGAATGGCTTCCTACAGCGTGTTAACTGCTTGTGCTAAACAATCTCTTCTAGCTTGTATTTACTGTGACACCCTGAGTACCATTCCCAGACAAGAAGAAAAGTTCTCTGTGGCTTGAATGCGTATCTTTCAGCCATAGAAGTTGTTCAATAACAGACATTACCACATTCACCTTGTCTCTCAAATAGTCTCTCAGGCTTTGCCTATACTTCATAGTATAAAGTGCAGCTACCTCAGTGGTCACAGCACAAGCACTAGCGGAGAGCTCTTTCAGTACTCTATATAAGCCACCTCTGCAAGGGGATTAGCTCCCAGTGATGTAGCCTGATTCGGGGGGGGGTACAGCTAGACTGAGAGGATCTATCAGAAAAATGCGGTCCGCATTTTGCGTATCTTTTCCCAATACTTTTGTCAGAAGAGGCTTTTCCAAAATTTGGCCCGTTTAGACTGGGCCAAATGTTGGAAAAAACCCTCTTTTGAAAGCCCCCATCTTCCTTGTGGAACAAGGAATACAGGGGCTTCCGAAAGAGTGTGTTTGCTCTTCTGCAAAAAAAAGCAGAAGAGCAAACGCGTTCCCTGGACGTGGATGAGATTTTTTTCCGATCCCGAAAAACCCTGCAGTCTAGCTGTACCCACACTGGTGCTTTAAGCACTATAACTTGCTGTGCTCAGGAAGGGTGGTGTTTTTTCATACCCCTGTGTCAGAAAGTTATAGCACTGTAAAGTGCCAGTGTAGATTTGACCTATGTTGCATTGGAGAGAGAAAAATGCATTCTGAGGTTCATGAATGTATTAATATAAATAGTTAGAATTGGTTTTGTTATTCCTAATCATGCCTATCTAAGGGCAAAATATTCCTTCTGTTTAGGATGCCTAATACATACATATAAGTTAGACATTGCATTATACATTTTTGATCAAATCTACAGCCAATTGAAATTAAGGTATCAGAAAATTCTCCATAATAATGCTATTCATGGAAAAAGCCTCAGTTTAGAGATGGTACATTGTAAATTACCTCTTTTGAACTCAGGAGGTTATATTGTTCTTTAAGTTTTGTTTACAATGATTCCAGAATCCTGACAATTCATATAGAGGCAGCTTGTGAACGCAGATTTGAAAGTGTCTTTGCTGATTTTAAGGCATCAAACTGAAAGGGAAGGAAACATTTAAGAGAGTGCATTCATTTTTCTATCGTGTTTCAACAGCCAATGAAACCCATTGTGTTTGCTGTTCATAGATGAAGAAACACATTTGCACCCAAGGCATCCTGCCATATGGATACTATAGCTGATAAAGGACATCTGGTGATATACTCTTCAAAAGACTAGTACTTATGTTTTCTACCAGTAGAATTTCATAATAGTAATGCAAGAAATTATTAGGAAATTTGCAGTTTTAGGGGCTGTGACGGGGCTTACCAACCCCGCACTGAAGCTAAGGGAATTGACTTGGCCCAGCTGGCTGAGAAGGCCCCACCCCCACAGCCCTTCTGGGCATGCTGCCACTGGAAACAGACTATAAAAGCCTCTGAACCAGCTCAGTCAGGGATGACTGCTGAAGGGGAAGGAGGTGCTGAGAGAGCTGCAGAGCTGGAGGAAGACATGAAACCAGGCCACAAAGCAGCAGCTGGACCGAGAGGAGCTACTCAAGAAGCCCCAGAATGAGACTACAGAGAATGGAGTTGCCAGAGGATGATAGGAAGTAGTCCAGGGTGGGAAATTGTTCTCTGGGTGCTCAGTGTGTTGCAGCAGGATTCCCTGCTGAGTGGGCAGTGGCACTGCTAACAGGGCCCTGGCCTGGGACCTGGCGGAGAGGGAGGGTCTAGGTCCCCCTATGCCCTCCGTGGCTAGCCCGTATGGGGGGAAGTTTTCGTATGGGCTTGTGTACACACTAGGCTACTACGCTGTATTACCCCTAGTAAATGGGGACTGTGTATGGACTCTGGCCACTAGGCCATATTACCCCTTGTAAATGGACATGTGTATGCACTTCGGCCGCTAGGTTGTATTACCCCTAGGGAAGGGGAGTCTATTTGAGGGGCCTCCAATTGTAGGTTACCTCTTGACAGGGGCCATTCAAGCTCATAAGTTATCTTCAATAGAATATCTTATTTCAAGATTATTTCTTTTTTGGAATATATGAATCACCTTGACTGTTATCAGGATCCTATATTTTTGTTTCTTTTTTTTTCCAATAGTTGTACTTTGGCGTGTGATTCTGAAAGGTGCAGAACACTCTGGCCCTTATCCAGCAAAGCACCTGAATAGATTCTTGCATTTCATTGAAGTAAATGGAATTTAAATATGTGCTTGAATTTAACCATGTGCTCAAGTGTTTTGTAGAATTGGAAGGCTTTGTAGGACCAGGGCTTAATCTTTAGCTTTTGTTCTGACTTGTTAATGTTTTCACACTTTTAAATTTCCCCATGTAGCGAGGAGGCCTGGATCCGATCAGACCTAGACCAAGAGGGACCAAAACCTACTCTTTGTGCTGCAGAGCCAGCAAAGCCCCACCAGGCCCATTAGAAACTGAGAAATGGAACAGGAAGTGGAAGTATAAAAGGTAGTAGGCCCTGCAGCTTAATTGAGTGGGAGCTGTTGAAGGAGACACAAGCTTCTTCCCTGCTGCTGAAGCAGAACAGAGAGGAGGATTGCTGCTGCCCTGAGGAATAGCCACCGCCCCCAGGGCCACCAGCAAGCTGAGATGCCAATGAGCTGCTACCGCTGCCACTGACAACCAACCCCAAGGAAACAGTGGAGACATCCACAGCCTAGAGGAACTAAACCCTGGAGAAGTAGGAAGTAGCAGCCGACTGTAGTCTGGCTGCTTGGCTGACCTATCTGTAGGTAGCATGTTGAAACTGGAGTCTCCACTGACCCCAATGGTAACACTCCAACACTGTTGTGGGCCTGCTGGAGTCGGGTGGGCCTGGCTCCTCCTATCATCTGCAACCCCTTCCCTATGGTGGCAGCCTTCCCGGCAAAGGGCAATAGGCCTTCACCAGTCTATTGCCAAGGGCAACATGTGGTGGAGTATGAAGGACCCTGTGCTCTGGGGGGGTCCTGCAGGGCAGAGGGTGGCCTGGAGGATTAGCGGGGCCAGGTGTCGGCAGCAGGGACCCTTCCATCCTGCACTCACCGGTGATGGCAGTGGGAAGCAGAGCAACCAGGCCCTAGCCCTTTCCATTCTCCAAGCAGCATCATTCCACTTTCCACTGCTGGTGAGTGCAGGGGGATGTTTCACCTTTCACTTGAGCCCTCCCCCAGTGATGTGGCCCAGGAGATTTGGGGGGTGGGGCTAGTGCTGGCAGCAGGGGTTAGGCCTGTCCTTGAACTCACCAATGGCAGGAAGTGGAGTGACACGGCCTCAGCCCGCTCTGTTCCCCAGCTCCCAGCTATATTGCTCAGGAGAAGAGGTTGAAGGAAAGGATACGACCACCCCCTGCACTCACCAGCAGTGGGAAGTGGAAAGTGTAGGTGCAATTCAGATGCATATGGCAGCTGGAAGAGTGTAGCAGAGCAGGCTGGGGCCAGGTTGCTCCGCTTCCTGCCGCTGGTGAGTGTGGGGCTGGGGCCTGACCCCTGCTGCTGCTGCCTGACTATTCCTGTGGGCTGTATCACTTGGGAGAGGAGGCTTTAGGGAATGGATGTAATGGGGCAGGGTGGGAAGAGGCAGAGATCTCTAGGGGTGGCACAGGGAGGGGTCACATACGGGTTTATAGACCTTATAGCCCCTGTTTGTGGTTCTGCCCTCCCTGAGGGCTGGGTTTCACTGACTCACTATTGCTTAGCCCAGATGAATTGGCCTGAGTTTTAAAGACAGCTAATTCTCTCCCTGCCCCCGCCATCGATTGCAGGGTTAAAGGCACAACAAAGAGAGATCAGGAGGGGGTGGCCACATGTGCTTACACCCAATATATCTTCTATCCTCCTGCAAAAAGTCACTGACATCTAGCAGGTTGCTCAGGTTAGCATACAAGCAATACAAACAAGAAAACCCCAGGGCTGCTAAGAAAATACTGATATTTGAAACATGGACAAAATTAAAAATGTCAATACAAACAAAAGATTTCAT
Organism: Rafetus swinhoei; assembly: GCA_019425775.1. NCBI lineage: Eukaryota > Metazoa > Chordata > Testudines > Trionychidae > Rafetus > Rafetus swinhoei. The sequence goes on from CM033427.1 coordinate 68,791,197, forward strand.
TTTTCACCTTAAAAATCATGGATTCTTGTTTTTGTGAAAGCTGCTAGTGATGGTGACCCCAAATTATATTGACCATTGTGATGATAATCTTTTATTAAGCTATCAGTGGTACTGGATTGTCATTGTCTGTCATCAAGGCCAGCATGAGTAACATGCTAGGTTAGATAGTCCCTAGTGTTTGCTTTGCCAAGTAGGAGGAATAAAGCCCGCAACCCCCTTGATCCATGCTCAGCTGATTAAGGGCTAGTCAGATGATAGAATTAGTCCTAGGGGAGAGAACAGGGGATGCTCACCACAAACTGCTCACTGTGAGCTAATGGGAGGAGGCAGAGAAAGATGGCAGATGAGAAGAGCCTTAAACCTTTTCCCTTCATGCCCCATTAAGAATAGCTGGCTAAGGGTAAGAGTGGTGGATAATTTTGACCATTATGTGAAGTTAATTGTAACATATCCCATAATCAGAGATCCTCAAATGGTGGGGCACACTCGAAGCAAAGTTTGGTAGAGAGGGCGGAAGGAAGTGCCACCAGCCTCACTCTGCTCCATTCCTGCCCTTCACTATGGCCCAGCCATGGCTTCTCCTCCAACCCAAACCCTGGCCTCTGGATGTGGCTTCATTCCTGGCCCCGTATCCACCTTGTCTGCTTCCTCAGCGCCCCTGCCCCCCAGAAGCTGTGGCCCCACTCCCAACCCCAGCTCATGGGGTGGGGAAAGTGCAGACATGGCGGATGACCCTGAAAAGTTTGAGAGCCAAACCAAGGCCCAAAACCAAGGAGGATCCCCAAAGGATCAATCTAGCGTTGATAGCTTGAAAAACAATCAGAATAAATGTGCTGATCTAAAAATCTAGGACACACATGGACTTGTGAAATGACTTAACTGAGCCCAAACATTAATATTCTTATGGGAAAAACAACTCTGTCAACTCATCATACTCTGAAACTTGGCTGAGAATAACATTAATAAACATATTGGACAATGTAGGTCAAAACTAAAATACTCTGAACAAAAAAAATCAGTGACACATGTACCATGAAACACAAGAGATGACAGACGCAGGCAGACCATAATTCATTGGTTACACTTGGTTCACAGTTTTAAGGTTTCCTTCACATAAGGACTAGAAACATAATTATTTTAAATGAAAGCCGAGATTCTGAAGCATCCATTTGATGTGAAAAGTATTCTCCATCAAAATTTATTCAATCACAAACATCAGAACATAGAAGAGATAATAGATAGAAAAGTTAATAGATAAAAATTAAACGTGTTCATGCTAATAAATTAAAAACAAAATCAAGTAAAAAAGTAGCCTTCACACCATAGCCCTGTAGGTGCATTCACTCATGCCCTGTTCTTGCTTTGAATGTAAAAACAAATTTGGCATACCCTAGCAAGTACTATAAGAAGAATTTAGTGCCACACTAAATTCTTACCAATTACTTACAGCAGAAGATCATGGTTCACAATTCTTACTTCCCACTCTTTTATGTGTAAGGTCTAATTCCATGTACCTGCCACTAATGGCTCCCCGTAAGCATGCTGTAACTCAGTGTTAATTTAAATGAAAACTGGAACACCAAAAGAGATTAAGCATTTAGGATGGTGGCTCTAGTTTTCTGCTGCTTTGGCTGTTGTCATGATACTATGGTCTTGTGAAAGGCTGCCACTTTTTTCCTCTTGCCCTTTACTTCTTTAAGACTAAGGCTACCTCCAGACTGCATCCCTCTTCAGCAGAGGAATGCAAATCAAGCACTTCAGAAGTACAAATGAGCCCGGGATTTAAATATCCCGGGCTTCATTTTCATACTCACTTTTGGGCGCTGTGCCGATCACGTGCCCTTTCAAAAGTGAAAGTAAAATCTAGCCACGGCTCTGCCGACAGCGGGAAGCTTTTTTGGCAGATCCTGTACTCCTCATTTTGGAGTACAGGATCTGTGGAGAAAGCTCCCCACCCTCGGCAGAGCTGTGGCTAGAATTTACTTTCACTTTCAAAAGGGCGCGTGATCGGCACAGCGCCCGAACGTGAGTATGCAAACGAAGCCCGGGTTATTTAAATCCTGGGCTCATTTGCACTTTCGAAGTGCCTAATCTACATTCCTCTGTCGGCAGAGGGGTATAGTTTAGATACATCCTAAGAGCTACAACTGCTCCTACAACTTCTTATGTTGATCATAACACTTACCTGCAGGACACTGGAGGCATCCAATTTTCAAACTTTGGGCTAAGACTTCCCAACAAAAATGTGTGCTAAATCATAATTGTAAAATCCAGTAACTGTCTGTGAAAATTTCCTTCACATAAGGGCTAGAAACATAGTTATTTTAAATGAAAGCCGAGATTCTGAAGCATCCATTTGATGTGAAAAGTATTCTCCATCAAAATTTATTCAATCACAAACATCAGAACATAGAAGAGATAATAGATAGAAAAGTTAATAGATAAAAATTAAACATGTTCATGCTAAAAAATTAAAAACAAAATCAAGTAAAAAAGTAGCCTTCACACCATAGCCCTGTAGGTGCATTCACTCATGCCCTGTTCTTGCTTTGAATGTAAAAACAAATTTGGCCACCTTGGTCACCAATTTTATATTCACTTTTCCAGATTTTGAACTATGAGGCTACGTCTACACTGCAGGCTTCTTGCGCAAGAACGGCTGTTCTTGTGCAAAAACTTACAGAACGTCTACACTGCACATGTGTTCTTGCACAAGTAAATTTAAAGTAAAGTGTCAGAACAGAGGGCTTCTTGTGCAAGAGTAATTCCTCTCCCCACGAGGAATAAGCCCTCTTGTGCAAGAGCTCTTGCGCAAGAAGGCAGTGTGGACAGGCAACAGGGGTTTCTTGCGCAAATAACCCCTATGGCTAAAATGGCCAGCAGAGCTTTCTTGCACAAGAGAGCATCCACCCTGCCATGGATGTTCTTGCGCAAAAGCATATCTCTTGCACAAAAGCACATGACAGTGAGGATGTGCTCTTGCACAAAACAGTTCTTGCGCAAGAAGCCTGCAATGTAGACGTAGCCTGAAAGTAGTAGCTGTAACTTGCAGGTAATTTTTGACATTTATTCAAAAACTTCAGAGACAGAGATTCACAACGTGTTCTTGGACTTTTTTTTCATATCTTTTTACTCCCTTCAAAGATATTTATACACAAAACATAACTAGAAAATTCTCCCACATACTCTCCCCCACCTTTTTTTTGCAGGAAAATGAACAGTCAATTTAAACAAAAAAAACCTGGCTGAATTTCTCCTTAAAGTTATAGTAAAATATAACTAGAGGAGGAAGCTAGACTCACCCATTTTTTAACTACTTCTACAGGTGTCTACGCCTTTCTTTGTAATAGAGAGTGTGGATACCTCTGGAAGTTTTGGAATCAATGCCGTGACCAACTAGCTCTCCACAGACTGATCTCATGTGGCCTGTGGAACATAGCTTTATAGCTACTGGTATAAATAATCCTCTTGGTGTTAAATAGCATTAGCATTTCTGAAGCATGATATTTTAAGGTGCAAAATTTGAAAATAGGGTGATCTATCAGGATAGTGAAATAATGACTATGTACAGAAGTGATCAACAACACAGACTGCAGACAGTAACTGTGACACACTATTTTCTATACTGCAGACTGATAACATTGCTATAATGAGGAATGACACATTTCTAACATCTTACAATACCTCCAGGCTAAATCCCTATCAGTGATATCCCCAACCTGTGACAACTAATTTTCTCTCTGGTAGTCAGAGAACCCTGCTGTAATGAGTCATGACACATTATTGGCAAATCTTATGATGCTGCTCCCAAAGCTACATTGTTAAGTGATGTCTAAAATATGAGTTCCTTCGTGTGTGTGTGTGTGTGTGTGTGTGATGTCTAGAATATGAGTTTGTGTGTGTATACAGTAGTGTTAGGAGATCAGGAGATACAGGAATTTGGTAGGATTGCTTCAATCGCTGAAGTATTCTCATAAACTCAAATCCTGTAAAATAAATTTTCTTTTCTTAACTCCTCATAAAAAATCTGGGCAATAGTTAATGCTGCATGAACTCTGGGTAGAAATCAGCCAAAGAGCTTTTTCATGTCTTATTTTGTAAATGGGTTGTTTAATGACATAGATGTTTTCTGTGTAAACAGAAATGCTTTTCTAAAGTATTGCACTCAATTATTATCTTTTCTTGGTGTTAAATTTGCAGACTATGATATTAGAAACAAATGTTAGTAATGGCAAAGGTTATGCTGTGCCAGACAACGCTGTATTAATCATTAGTTCATGAGTTTATGCTATGCTTTAACTAGTCCTGCTAGCATTTAGAACATGAATCTCTCATTGATTGTTAGGAGATGCTAGAGATTCTCAACAATATTTTAAATTGCTACAGATAATTCCATGAAGAAAATTCATCATTTTTTTGTTGCAAAGATAATTAGGCTTGCTAGTAATAATTCTTGAGTTTGAAAGGAGGAAGGGAGACAGGGCATTTGAAGTTTCCGTAATTGTTAATAGATAGTACACTGTTCAGTATTCTTGCTCAGCTTCTCTTAGTCTGACAGAAATGTAAGCTATTGTTGCTTTAGGAACAAATCACACAGTACTTAAAGAAGTAGATGAAACACCCACCCACCCAAATTGTATATATTTATATTTGATGCCCATTAGTGCTGTTAGTTTGTGGGTGTTCATAAACAGCTGTTTTAAATCATTTATAATAATTTGGGCCAAAAATTAATTAAGCAATACTTTGAAATAAAAGTTGTCAGTTGGGATTCAGATATTTGCTGAATGAAAATCAAGCAGTTTATTTTCAAGTCACGCAAGCAATCAAAAATGAACAAAACAAAATCTCCCAAGCTTATTAGCACCTGAATAACTTGTTAAAAACACATTTAAAAAAATTAGACCCTGATGCTGAAAATCTTTTCTTTTGTGAATTAGGGATGTTAGATATTGAGTAATTGAATAGTTGTGTAACTGCATGTAACTGCATGAAACTGCTCCTGTCCCCTGCCTCTGATACAGTATGTGGAACAACCTCTGGCCTCAGGGAGCTCGGACCCCACGCAGACAGGGGCTGCTGCTGCAAAGCAGCCTCTGCCTGCACTAGGCCCAGGTTTGCTGCAGACAGCCTCCCCCTCCCCCCCCGCCACTGCTGCTGCCTCTAATAGAGGCAGTAGTGGGGAGGGGAGGTTGCACTGCGGAGCCAGTGCTAGGGAGAACCCACTTTTAAGCCGGCTCCCCTCAGCACTGGCTCCTGCTACAGAGGCAACAAAAGGGGTGGAAATGTGTATAGTCACCAAAATTAACTGACAAGCCTCGGCTTATCGGTTAATCTTATAGTCGAGTACACGTTGACATCCCTAATGCGAGTAGTCCAATAAAAGGTCTAAAGTGACAGCTCTGTTATACCTTGGAGTCAAGATCTATGTGGCAGCCAAGTGCTTTATTTAAAATAATGACCTAAATATGACAGTCAACATAAACAATTGCACTTTGGGCAACATTTTCTAATGACTACACTTGTTGGCTGAATTCATCCCTGGGAGTTCAATGGAGTAACAATGGGAATGAATTTGTCTCACTCTGTCCACAGCTATGATTTACATAAGCAATTAAGCATACAAATCCAGATCTTCCAAGTGGTAATATGCATGTACAAAATTACTTTTGATTATTAAACAAGAAATGAATGACAAATAAGTGAGAAAATGCAGACTACCAATAGTTTTTCATGACAAGCATCAGAAAATGAATCCTCTACATCAGTATTACTTTCTTTGGTAAAAATAATAGAAGTTTTAAATAAAAAGCTATATAGGTCTGTGTAATACATTTTATTCCGTTGTGTTTGAGCACATGGCTCTCAAATTCTACATCCTCTTCACCGCCTTTCTGCCAGGGATAGCTTCTCTGCACAGATGGAAGTCCCATTGGCCATTTTTGGACAATTTTTATCCACTTGGCACCAATGAACCTTTTGCTCAAGAGAATCTCATTCCCAAAGTGTAACAGGATCACCAAAAAGAGCAGTACAGAGCAAAAATGTATCTAACTTTCTTACCTTTCTTTACATGCAATTGTATGGTTATATGTCTGAAAGCCATACATATTTTGTAATGTTCTTACTACATTAGGATTGAACTGTGATAGAGACAAACAGATATGAAGACAGATACCTCTGCCCCAGATACTTTACAGATTAATGGCCAAAATGTGATATCCTTGCTGATGCTGTGTAGATTCAACTTGGCCTTGTGCTCTTTATTGGGAGTCCCACTGACGTCACTGGTGCTGCTCGTGGAGTAAGATAGTAATTGTTGAACATAAGAGCACCACTCTAGCATTAGAATGATAAGTAATGTATGAACTGTGTGACTAGAGGAATAAAATCAAGTATATACACTTTTTCTAAACATAGACATTTGAAAAAAATATTTATAAAGTACATTCCAACTATACTGATCGGATGTCATAAATTGGCTCATCAAGTTTAAGCATTGCAGGAGTGGAGGATCTTGAAGCAATTCTGTATACAATATTTTGCTTTTGTTTACTCTGGATACATCTACACAGCAACAATATTTCAAAATAACTTAGTCCGCGTCTACACAGAGGGCAGTTATTTCCAAGTAATGTTGAAATACTGTCAAGCTGGAGGACTTCTTACTCCAACTCCTGTAGCCCTGATTGTATGAAGAGTAAGGGAAGTCAGAGGAAGAGTGCTCTATTTCGAAATAAGTGCTGTGTGGATGCTCCCAATTTCGAAATAAGCTACACAATTTGGATAGCTTATTTCCAGTTAAGCCCTGCTGTGTAGATGCACCCTCTGAGAGGTCTGCTTGGGCATTGTATGCTTGGATTTTCATTTCAGTTTATACGCTTGTGTGGTGGTTAAAAATGAACTAGTAGTGTCTTTTGGGTACCATTAAAACTTGTGCACCTGTCTGTACACAAAAAATTTGTGTTCAAAATTACACATGCAATTTTTTTGTTTGTTTGTTTTTGCAAATGAGGTAATGGCAGATCTAAAAGGCTAATTAGGCATTTGCTTTGTGTGTGCAATACTGTAAGGGTATGTCTACACTAGCCCCCTAGTTCGAACTAGGGAGGCTAATAAGGGCGACCGAAATTGCAAATGAAGCGTGGGATTTAAATATCCTGCGCTTCATTAGCATGTTCCCTGGCGGTCATCATTTTGGAAATTGACTAGCCCGGAATAACTGCCCGCGTCTAGATGTGGCAGTGAAACGGGAGTTCGAAGTAAAGCCCTTAATTCGAATTAGCTGTTAAACCTCATTCCAGGAGGAATAACAGCTAATTCGAGTTAGAGCTTTACTCCGAACTCCCGTTTCACTGCCGCGTGTAGACGCGGGCAGTTATTCCGGGCTAGTCAATTTCCAAAATGACGACCGCCCGGGAACATGCTAATGAAGCACGGGATATTTAAATCCCATGCTTCATTTGCAATTTCAGTCGCCCTCATTAGCCTCTCTAGTTCGAACTAGGGGGCTAGTGTAAACATACCCTAATTTCATGTTCATTTGTTGGCATCTGAATCTACATCTTTAAAATTTAACCCTTGAATTTTGTTTCACAGGATCATCCTGTCGTACAGAATTATTGCTGAACTCTTCACTTTTGACTTGGCCTTGTGTTCTTTATTCTGGAATTTGTAATGATCACAGGGCATAGTGTACTGGCCTTTTAAAATAAAACCTTTTACTTCAGTTGTTGTACCTTAGGGGAAAGAAGCATGAAATGGTGTGGGGCAGAGGGAGTCTAGATATAGCAATAAAGTTAACTATACTTCGCTGTATGCTCCCACTATGTAAGCCTGAAACCTGTCTAAGCTTTATACGTTTTGTGATGCATGAGAGCCCCTTCAAAGCATGTGGTTAGATCTATTTTCTTTTTGTGTGCATGTAGCATGCCTGAACTCAAATAGACATTGTCAGATCAAATTTAGCTTAAAAATTAAGATTTTATAAAAATTACATTTTTACAAGAACTTAGACCAGTGAACGTGCTTCCATGATTTTGTAAAATATTACAGTGGAAACATTTTCTAAATAAATGCACATATTTTCACAACATCTGCAACATTGTGCTAGTGCACAAGAACGTGAAGATGTAATTTATTAGAAATCATGGGCAAAATACTATGCTTTCATTATCCAAGCAGAAAAAAATGGAGATACAATGATATGTATATTAGATTTAAAAAAAATCTTCCAGTTGTATTACTTTAAATCCTGCGGGCTTCCGGTAACTCTGCCCAGTGCAAAGGAAACAAGAACTACTTTGAGACAGTAAAGTGATTATAGAGCAGGCAACAAAGCTGAGTAGACCTGTGTTCTACTCCTGTATCCGACTGACACCTAAAACTTAAAGACTCTGTCTGTTCAAGATAGCAATTTATACTAGCTAGTTCTGACAGTAGCTTCTCTCATGTTTCTTATCAACATGTTTGCTGTTGATCCTCAATGCTAGTAAATGTGCACACATATCTAATGTATCTTTAATTCCAGTTACTTTGTAGCTGCTTCAGGGGATAGCTGAGTTAGTCTGTTAGGGTATGTCTACACTACAGCACTATTTCGAATTAACTTAATTCAAAATAGTTAATTCGAATTAAGCTAATTCGAAATAACACATCTATGCACAATAACTATTTCGAAATAGCGTTTTGCTATTTCGAAATAGTGCGTCCACACTGAGTGGACCCTGAACCAAAGTTAAGGCTGGCCGGAACCAGTGCCGGCAGGGCATCAGGTTGGGACTTAGTGTGTAGGGCTGCTGCCTGAGGCTAACTGAGCTCCGTGCTTAAAGGGACCCTACCCCCACCCTGGACAGACAGTTCTCAGGGTTCCCCGCTTGCTTGTCTACCTCGATGAGGGACAGCAAAGCAGTCCTGTCTTGGAGTGCCCTGAGTGCCCGCACTCGGGACACCACAGCACTCAGCCACATGGAGCCAGAGCTGCCCCTGGGCACGCCAGTGCGTCTCGTGGGGTCGTTGCCATCAGCCCGGCCGCACTTGCTGCAGGCTGCCATCCGGGGCTCCATCGGGGGGCTGTCAGGATCCAGGAGGCCCTGAGGGAGAGCATCAACCCCGAGGAGCCCTCAGAGCCTCCCCGGTCCTCCCCACCGGGGGCTTGTGCCCCATTCCTCCCTCACGTCCTTCCACTTACCCCTCCCTAGCCCCCCTTCCTGATGTCAAATAAAAGACACTTATGTTCAAAAATAGAAACTGGGTTTATTGAACAAAACTGGGGGGGAGAGATGGACCTCTGGGGAGACTGGGAAAAGGAGGTGGGAGAGGGGAAAAGAGAGGGTGAGAGAGGGGAGGGGGAAACCTGAGAGGAGGGAACTGGAAGGGGGAAACAAGAGGAAAAAGGGGGAGGGAAGCTCAGGGCTCACGGTTGGGGGTCTCACCGGACCAACCTGACTTTCATGCAAACCTGCTCCTGGGTTCGCATGTAGCCTTTGGTGTCCAGGCTGGAAGCTCTCCTACCATAGATGGCTGTGTTCCTCCGTCTAGGGCTGAGATCATGGATGTTGGGGGCATCCCCCCCAAACCTGAATAAGGTCCATGATCTCCACCCTGGACCAGGAAGGCGCCCGCCTTCTCCAGCACCTGTCAGGCTCCTGGGAGCTGGCAGACTGCTCCTGGGGAGCAGTGGAGGGCTGGCTGCCAGTGGCTTGCTGACTCATGTTTTGGGGCCACTGGGTCAGGGGCCCTGGTGGCCACTGCTGGCTCTGGGCTGGCAGGCTTGGAGCTGGCACAGGCACTGTGGCTGGGGTCTACCCCTTGGCTCCGGGGCTGGGGGAGAGGAGAGTAAGCTTTCCTGGTTGTGCCCAGAGGAGAGTAAGCTTTCCTGGTTGTGCCCAGAGTGGCCACCAGGGCTCCCAGGGAAGGGCTGGAGGCCCCCTATTTCATATTAAGTGTCTACACAGCACTTAATTCAAAATAGCTATTTCGAATTTGGTGTTACTCCTCGTAGAATGAGGTTTACCAAATTAGAAATAAAGGCTCCACTATTTCGAATTTATTTCGAAATAGCAGTTTGCCTGTGTAGACGCTATTAAAGTTAATTCGAAATAACTGCTGTTACTTCGAATTAACTTTGTAGTGTAGACATACCCTTATAGAAAAAAAACCCAAATGGTCTGGTAGCACTTTATAGACTTTTGTTAGTCTATAAAGTGCTACCAGACCATTTGTTGTTGTTGTTGTTTTTGTAGCTGCTGACGTAGATGTGCCATTTGTGGCAAAATCTTTCCTCTCATCTGACAGTTCAAAAGAAATTTCTTCTAAGTGTTCTCAGAAGAAAAGTTATGCTTTTCCTATCCTGACTATCAGCCAATGAGCTGATAGATTCCTGTGCTGGCATCAACTACTGAAAAGAACCCAGGCTTATTTAAATGCATGAAATAATTGCTGTCTGGACCCAATAAGAAGGAGTCATCGCACCTCTGTTGCCCTCCCTGGAGTCCATGCAGAAATTCCCATTGATTTCAAGTGCAACAGGATTAAGCTTTAGTGAGAACATCTTTTCACGAGATAAGAGAGCCATCTGCATTACATTATGATGTTGAAATCGTTAGCAAAACAGACTGTACGTGTTTTTATTTTTTAATAATTTGACATATACAGGAACTAAGCTATAAATAGCCAGCAATCTCATAATTATCAATTTACAAAGCAGCTGGAGTACACAGACAGTGTAACCACCCTGTTTGTTGTCTTTATGAACTTACAAGAGCATACCTTTTTCGTCATGTTTGCTTGGAATAACTGATGGTGAACTCAAGTGATTCAGGGCAAAAGATCTACTGAATTTAAAGGGCAGGCACAGCCATTAGACCATATTTGCATTTCAAAACAGAAAGAAATCCACAAAGGATTATAAAAGCATCATTTCATGAAGACAGAAATATTTTATGCATGCAGATGGTCCATTTTATTTAGATTGCTACTACAGAGAAGACAGGTAGTCACATAATGATACCTTACAGAAATATGTCACTTTTTGATCATATATAGTTGTCTCCTTTTCTTCTTTTTTGTGTCAGTTGGAAAGTACTGATCATTTTAGTTAGAGAGAAAATTCTACCAACTGAAATGTTTAGCATTCCACAAATCTTTTCTAGCACTGACTCAAAAATGTAAAATCAGTTCTGTGCTGTACACTTGAAGGGAGCTTCTATTTTTTCCCCAATGGGAGTGTTATTAAAGAGCACTTGACTCTAGAGATTAAGATTTTAATACTTCTAAAAATAGTTTGTTGTAGGATCTATCTAGTTACTTCTAAATCCCCTCTTAGCTAACAGTTGAGTATCCCCATTGTATCCAATTTAAACCAAATGCTTTTGAAAAAATCTGACTTCAAGATGAGTGCATTGTAAACAACATTTTGAGGGTGAGACTGAGATTCACTTTCTCACAAATCCTACACGTCTACTGTCAATTCCTTTAATGTGGCCTGTTTCTATATTTTCTTCTTAGGGTATGTCGTTATTTCAAATTAACTTTAATAGCATCTACACAGGCAAACTGCTATTTTTGAATTTTGTAAACCTCATTCCACAAGGAATAACACCAAATTTGAAATAGCTAATTCGAAATAAGCTTTGTATAAGCGCTTATTTCGAAATAGGGGGCCTCCAGCCCTTTCCAGTTTCCCCTGGTGGCCACTCTGGGCCAAACCAGGAAAACTCTTCTCCTCTCCCCCCGACCTGGAGCCCTTAAAGAAGTAGACTCTGGCCACACTGCACGTGCCAGATCCAGGCCTGCCAGCAGTAACTGCCCCTGACCCAGTGCCCACAGAATGAGCCGGGCAGCCAGTGCCAGCTAGCCGTCCACCACCCAGTCCCCCAGCTCCCAGGAGCCAGCCAGGGACCAGAGATGGCGGGTGCTCTCCTGGACTAGTGCGGAGATCATGGACCTCATAGAGGTTTGGAGGGAGGTCTCCAATGTCCATTATCTCTGCACTAGACGGAGAAATGCAGCGGCTGCATAGCTGCCACCATGGTCACCAATGGCCACATGCACACCCAGGAGCAGGAGTGCATGAAAATTAAAGAGCTCCGGCAGGTGTACACTAGGGCCACACGGGGCTGCTCCCCTACAGCCACACTATACACAGCACAGGGGCATGGGTGCGGTCTCGGGGCAGCTCCCGCTCCCGGGGATAGCCGGACATTCCGACCATGGTCTCTGTGCAAGCACATCGGCTCTGACGGTGCAGGGCACGGTCATCCTCATCTCGCAGAGGGGGGCTGGGCTTCACCCACAGGGAGAGCTGACCACTTGTCTTGTTTCTCCACAGCCGCACCAGCTGCACATGCAGGGCGCACTACCCTGCCCGGGAAATGCTCCCGCACCCGAGGGCTCCGCAGGTCCACCCAAACAGTGCAGGGGTACCGACAGCAGCACCTGGGGGCACTGCGAGCCCTGCACCGCACCCTCCGGAACTGGGTGCAAGAAGACCTGCAGCTCCAGTGGGAGCAGCTTGCCCAGGGCCGTGCCATCTGCCAACACCTGCAGTCCCTGGTGCAGAGCGTGCTGCCTCCTGCCGCTCCGGCGCCTGCTGCCTCCCCAGCTACCGCTCCTCCTCCCATTCCTTCTCCCCCTCCTGCTTCTCCCTCCACACTCTCCTCAACCTCCACACCCTCCTCCCCATCCCCCCGGGGATGCTGAGGCCCCCGCATCCGCTGTGCTGGGAGACAGTTGGCTGGGAGAGACCCCCACCACTGAGCTTTCCCTCCACCTTCTTCCTCTTTCTTCCCCCTTCCAGCTTCCTCCTCCCAGGTTTCCCCCTCCCCTCTCCCACTCTCTCTCCTCCCCTCTCCCGCCTCCTTTCCCCCGTCTCCCCAGAGTTTCATCCCCTGCCAGTTTTATTAAATAAAGACAGTTCGTGTTTGTGAAAAAACGTGCATTTTATTTGACATCATCGAGGTAGACAAGCAAGCAGGGAAACCTGAGAACCGGCTGTCCGGGGGCAGGGGAACCCTTTAAGCACAGACCTCAGTTAGCCTCAGGCAGCAGCCATACAAAGTAAGTCCTGACCTGGTGCCCTGCCGGAACTGGTTCTGGCCAGCCTTAAATGCGATTCACAGTCCACTCAGTGTGAACATGCTATTTCGAAATAGCAAAACGCTATTTCGAAATGCATTTTGTGTATAGACGCGTTATTTCGAAATAAGCTATTTTGAATTTACTATTTTGAAATAAGATATTTCGAAATAACGCTGTAGTGTAGACATACCCATAGTGACTAACTTCCAATATGGCAAAGCTGAGAGGGTAATGTACATGTAGCCTTCTCTGCTGCTCTTTGATTTGACTTAAGAGAAAGCAAAAGGGATGCTCGGACCTTGCAGTCAATTCCTAGCTCTACTGCTTGCAGGCCATCCTCATCATCTCCAGTTCTGGTGCCAGATAGACAGACATCTTTCTGCTGCATGCCTCCCAATCACTCTCTGCTATTGAGAATAAGAAGGACATTCTGCAGTTGCTCTCCCCCATTTCTGGTTTCTGTCATTCTCTGAGGCCCCAAAACAATAAGCTGTGACTAACAAGGAAAGTCATAAAAACATAAGAATGGCCATACTGGGTCAGACCAAAGGTCCATCTAGCCCAGCATTCTATCTGCTAACAGTGGCCAATCCAAGATGCCCCAGAGGGAGGGATTACAACAGGTAATCCTCACGTGATCCCTCGCCTGTCACCCACCTCCAGAGAAACAGAGGCTAGAGGCACCATTCCTACCCATCCTGGCTAATAGCCATTGATGGACCTAACCTCCATGAATCTATCTAGCTCTTTTTTGAACCCTGTTAAAGTTCTAGCCTTCATCACATCCTCTGGCAAGGAGTTCCACCGGTTGACTGTGCGCTGAGTGAAGAAAAACTTCCTTTTGTTTGTTTTAAATTTGCTACCTATTAATTTCCTTTGGTGACCCCTAGTTCTTTTATTGTGGGAATAAGTAAATAATTTTTCCTTATTCACTTTTCCACACCAGTCATGATTTTATAGACCTCTGTCATATCCCCCCTTAGTCTCTTTTCTAATCTGAAAAGTCCAAGTCTTTTTAATCTCTCTTCATATGGGACCCATTCCAAACCCCTAATCATTTTTGTTGCCCTTTTCTGAACCTTTTCCAGTGCCAATATATCTTTTTTGAGATGAGGCCACCACATCTGTACGCAGTATTCAAGATGTGGGCATACCATGGTTTCATATAGAGGTAATAAGATATTTTCTGTCTTATTCTCTATCCCTTTTTTAATGATCCCTAACATTCTATTTGTTTTTTCGCTGCTGCTGCACACTGAGTGGATGTTTTCAGAGAACTCTCCGCAATGACTCCAAGATCTTTCTCTTGAGTAGTTGTAGCCAAATTAGTCCCCATCATAATGTATATATTGTAAAGATTATTTTTTCCAGTGCACATTACTTTACATTTATCAACATTAAATTTCATTTGCCATTTTGTTGCCCAATCACTTAGTTTGGTGAGAACTTTTTGAAGCTCTTCACAGTCTGCTTTGGTCTTAACTATCTTGAGTAGTTTGGTATCATCTGCAAATTTTGCCACCTCACTGTTTACCCCTTTCTCTAGATCATTTATAAATAAGTTGAATAGGATGGGTATCAGGACAGACCCTTGGGGGGACCCCACTAGTTACCTCTCCACCTGGTAAACTTACCATTGTTTCCTGTCTTTTAACCAGTTATCGATCAACGAAAGGACCTTGCCTCTTATCCCATAACAACTTACTTTACTTAAGAGCCTTTGGTGAGGGACCTTATCAAAGACTTTCTGGAAATCTAAGTATACTATATCCACTGGATCCCCCTTGTCCAGATGTTTGTTGACCCCCTCAAAGAACTCTAGGGCTATGTCTACACTGGCGGGTTCTTGCGTAAGAACATCTTGTGCAAGAGTTCCTGCACAAGAACTCTTGCACAAGAACAAGTCCACACGGCCATGTGCTTTTGCGCAAGAGCATCCATGGCAGTGTGGACGCTCTCTTGCTTAAGAAAGCTCTGATGGCCATTTTATCCATAGGGCTTTCTTGTGCAAGAAACCCCTGCCGCACATCCACACTGCCCTCTTGCGCAAGAGCTCTTGCGCAAGAGGGCTTACACTTGTTAGAAAAGAGCATAGCTCTTGCGCAAGAAGCCCTCTCTTCCCACGCTTTACTTTAAATCTTCTTGCGCAAGAGCGGGCAGGCCGTGTGGACGCTCTGCGGGTTCTTGCATGAGAACAGTTGTGTAGACATAGCCTAGGACAGGGGTTCCCAACCTTTTCAGTCCCCGTAACCCCTTGGCTTTCAGTAAACCTTCCCGGACCCCCTATTCAATGTGAAAGGAAATAAATTCTAGACTCTAGAATCCACAACTTTTTTCACTAACACTACTACTTTTGGAATATTTCAATTAGGATAATCTAGTTATTTACCAAATATTCCCCGTATTCCCTTGACAAGCTTCACGTACCCCTTGGGGGTACGCGTACCCCAGGTTGGGAACCCCTGGCCTAGGAGATTAGTATGGCATGATTTCCCTTTTCAGAAACCATGTTGACTTTCCCCCAACAAATTATATTCATCCATTTGTCTGACAATTTTATTCTTCACTATAGTTTTAACTAATTTGCCCGGTACTGATGTTAGACTTACCGGTGTGTAATTGCCAGGATCACCTCTAGAGCCCTTTTTAAATATTGGCATCACATTAGCCATCTTCCAATCATTAGGTACGGAAGCCGATTTAAAGGATAGGTTACAAACCACAGTTAATAGTTCCGCAATTTCCCATTTGAGTTCTTTCAGAACCCTTGGGTGAATGTCATCTGGTCCCGGTGAATTGTTACTGTGAAGTTTATCAATTAGTTCCAAAACCTCCTCTAATGGCACCTCAATCTGGGACATTCCTCAGATTTGTCACCTAAAAATAATGGCTCAGGTTTGGGAATCTCCCCAATAACCTCAGCCATGAAGACTGAAGCAAAGAATTCATTTAGTTTCTCTGCTATGACTTTATCATCTTTGAGTGCTCCTTTAGTATCTCGATCATCCAAGGGCCCACTGATTGTTTAGCTGGCTTTCTGCTTCTGATGTACTTAAAAAACATCTTACTGTTACTTTCTGAGTTTTTGGCTAGCTGTTCTTCAAACTCCTTTTCGGCTTTTCTAATTACATTTTTATACTTCATTTGACAAAGTTTATGGTCCTTTCTATTTTCCTCACTAGGATTTGACTTCCACTTTTTAAAAGATATCTTTTAATATCATCCTAATTGTAGTGCAATGCAAACACCACTCTCACCCCCATCACAAACACCAACTAAGCAAACTTGACCTACAGTGGAGTGTTAACCCACTCAGAACTTGTGTGGTGTGAATGTGGGCCAGAACAGGGCAATTATCCTGATATGCTGCTCCTGGAGTGAAGCCAGGGGTTGATTAGGCCTAACTGCAGAGAAAGCACAGATGGCGGAAGAGCTGGGATAGGATTATAAAGCCTAGAGGTAGGCTGAGGAAGGAAGTCTGCAGGGACTTCTTAGAGGGAAAGGGAGTTTAGTCAGGGATAAGGTGGTAATCCAGGGGAGGAATAAATTCTGGGGTCAAACTCTAGATTAGGGACCTGTCAAGAGAACGAGACGGGGGAGATAGACATGGAGAGCAGAGGAATCTCCAGAAATAGACATCCAGATTGATTGGGCGAGGGGTGGAGAAGAAGTTCAGGGAAATAACAGGGTTTGAGACTGAGCTGAACATGGTTATTGGGCATAGGGTTCCTAAGTAGGAACCCAAAGCAACAAGTGGGCCCAGGTTAACCTGCCCACGACTGGCAAAATGGCCCTGCTATGGAGGGAACAGAAGACGGTTTGACACAGCATACAGGCAGTTTATTGGGTGGGATTTTGTTAATCCAGAAGGTGGGGGACTAGAGAATGATTTAACAGGGACTCAATTTATGGGCATAGGAGGGGGACACCAGACTGCAGTTGTGTTCTGGAATTAGATTTCGCGCTAAGAGGTATACTTGCAGTGCGTGGACCTCTCTGTGACCCATGTAGACATGATAAATTGTCATCAATACCCATTTGTTCCCAGAATAGGTAAGATGAAGGAAACAATGGCGAATGTTTGGGTGTTTTAAAGAGCCACTTCCCAGCAAACACAATTATGAAAGGAAAAAGGAAGGTCACTAGTTAGGTCCTCACCAAACACTTGCTACTTAAGATTCATGATTTTCTCTGTTATTTTATCCAATCCACCATACACATGGCACTTTGTTCCAACTTCACATAAGACTCAGAGGGCTAGATTCTCCAATCCACTCAGGCTACTTTACACCATATGACACAAGTCAGAGAAAAATTCCCCTTGTGTGTGGGAATGCCTGCTGCTGCAGAGCTGGCAGTGGTGGCTCCCAGGTCTCTTTATATTATTCTTTCCCCTTCATTTCTGGCCCAAGGGGAAAGAGGGAGTATGCTGGGGCATTCTTGGGATGGGACACATTGGAGCAGAGTTCCACTATACATGATACTCCATTGGCCAGTGGAATAGGTTTGTGGGGGACAGTGGGAGGTGGCCTCTGAGCAACCCTAATTTCTACTGGGTAGCCCAAAATGAGAGAGCTACAAATCAGATTTTCATCTGAATGTAGTTAGGATGAAGTGGAGATTGTAGTCCTTACCCTTTAACTCACAGCATGGGATATTTTCTAAAGGGTCAGAATGCTACATTGTTACTTTGTGAAAGAAAATGGTTAAGGCATAGCTGTAAACTGTTAGGGTGTGTGTAGACTACAGGGATTTTTCAAAAAAAGTGGCCTTTTTTTGAAAAAGCTTTACCTGCGTCTAGACTGCTGCCACATTCTTTTGAAAGTAAATCGAAAGAATGCGGCAGTTTTTTCGACTGCAGAAAACCTCGATTTACGAGGAAGAATGCCTTTTTTTGAAAGTGCTCTTTCGAAAAAAGGCGCTATGTAATGCAAACTGTGCTTTTTCGAAAGAGAGCATGCAGACTGCCTGGGTGTGCTCTTTCGAAAAAGCGGCTTACTTTTTTGAAAGTACTGATTGTAGTCTAGACGCTTTTTTTCGAAAGAGGCTTTTTCAAAAGTATTTTTCGAAAAAGCCTCTTTTGAAAAAGGCGTGTAGTCTCGACGTAGCCTTAGTGGATGATGATGTTTAAGGCTATGTCTAAACTAAGGGTTTTTTCCAGAATACCGGAAAAACCCCACCGTGTCCAGGGAACGCGTTTGCTCTTCTGCTTTTTTTTTTGCGGAAGTGCAAACGCACTCTTTCGGAAGCCCTGTCTTCCTCATTCCATGAGGAAGAAGGGATCTTCTGAAAGAAGGGGATTTTCCAAAATTTGGCCCAGTGTAGATGGGCCAAATTTTGGAAAAGTCTCTTCCAAAAAAAAAAATCAGAAAAAGGTTTTGTGTTTCCAACAAGAAAACATAATCTAGACCGAGCCTAAGTGTTTGCTTTTAAACAGAAGTGATGTGTAAGAGTGTTTATCATTGTGAGATGTTAGAGTTTGTAATGTTTGGATGAATGTGATTTAGGTGACATAATGAAGAAATCGGGTATAGTGTTTTGGTTTTCTTCAGTATTTGATATTCATAGTTTGAGTAGCATGTTTTGGTGTGGAGATGGAGGACAGTGGCACATAGTGGTAGAAATGGGGGAGATCACATGGAGAAGTGAAATCATGCTTGCACTAGGACTTAACTAGTGACCTCCTTGGATAATCTTATGGTTGTGTTACTGGTATATGCACACAAGAAACCCTGACTATTTAACAGAGTTTTTAGAATAATCTCGTCTTTTAAATAAAGATTTATCAACATTGACAGTTATTCACATGGATCATTATCTTTTTTATGTGAATTTCCATCCCTATACACTCCTGCAAATCTTTGATATGCCCCATGCAGCCTTGCTTTTCCTTCTATGCTTCTGTATAATTATATTTTTTTCTCTGACACATTTCAAGTGTGAGTTTGCCAGGACTGAGCCTAAGGTGTCTAAATTTTAAGGACCCACATTTAAAAGGTTTGCCCATAATATTTAATTCTTCATTACATTTGGATTCTTCTACAATTGTTGTGTGATATGTCCCCCTCCCCATTTCTTAATATTAGTATAACAGCATCATGAGCACATCCAGTTTTATTATGCCAGTATCCTGTAGCACAGTGGCTTGTGGAACAACAGATTAAAAAAAATGAATGTGCTTATGTAACTCCAACAGACAGAACCAAACCTGGAATCTGTGGTGCTTAGTGCATGAGCTTCTACTACTTGAGCTATAAAACCTGGCTCATAGCTAAAGTTCTAGAGCAGGGCTATTCAACACATGGCCTGTGAGTCGCATGTGGCCCATGGGCCATTTGTTTGCGGCCCGCAGTGTTGTTTGGATTTACATGGGGCTCAACACACGGCCCGCAGGTTGGAGCCAAAACAAAAAAGTAGTCAATATAACAGTCTTCTGCTGATATGCATTTTAGTAGTTAAATTCCTGGACTATCATTGCTCATTAAAAGTGCTGTCATATGGGTGCAAATCGGGTAAATATTGTATTTTATTAATATCAGCAGAACTGACATAAATGGGGCCTGGCTATTGTGTAGTCTTGCTTTAATCTTTGTATTCATGCCCATCAGTGTGAAAGAAGCTATTTGCATATATATTTGCACGTATATGCAACCACACTTAAGTGGTGGCCCTCGGCATGTGCTGTGAGTATCATTGTGGCCCCTGGGGCTTCCAAAGTTGAGTAGCCCTGCTCTAGAGCTTTCTCATTCTTTCTCTCTGTAAGTGGCCTAAATGCCACTTCATGGGATTGTGCACCACACCCAGAAGTTGTGTGGGTTACAGCTAGTTTGTTTTCATCATGTTTAACTATGATGTGGGTATCTAGCCCTCACAAGGCTTCAGTAAGTAAAAAGGGCCAATTAACCTTCTGACAGGTGGTACCTGGAGGAGAGTCAGGGCTGATAAACTCTAAGGCTACGTCTACACTGGCATGATTTTCCGGAAATGCTTAAAACAGAACAGTTTTCCATTATAAGTATTTCCGGAAAAAGAGCATCTACATTGGCAGGATGCTTTTCCGAAAAGCCCTTTTTCCGGAAAGCATCATCCGCTAATGTAGACCTTTCAGAAAAAGCCCGATCGTCATTTTTGCGATCGGGGCTTTTTTGAAAGGACTACTGTGCTGTCTACACTGGCCCTTTTCCAGAACAGTTTTCCGGAAAAAGGGACTTTTGCCGGGAGCAGAATAGTTTTCGGAAAAGCAGCTGATTTCTTACAGTAGATCGTCAATGCTTTTCCGGAAATTCAAGGGGCCAGTGTAGACAGCTCGCAACTTATTCCGGAAAAGCAGCTGATTTTCCGGAATAAGTGGCCCAGTGTAGACACAGCCTAATTGATGATGAAGCCCAAATGGGCAGGCTGTGCTAGAATAAAACAAGCAAGTAGTGGGTAAGAAGCTGCTGCAGGGAGGAGTGGTACAGTTATTTCTCAGTGAGGCAGGATGTTGGTAAGAGACAAGAAAGAGTTATAGCGGAGTGTAAGTCTTGGGATCCTGTCCATTGATACTTGTCACTGATTATATCTTGTATTCTGTTATTCCAAAAGCATTGTTCAGCAATGTTTTATGACTGTGGTCTTGTAGAATTACAATAGAAATGTAGCCGTGTTAGTCTGGTGTAGCTGAAACAAAATACAGGACTATGTAGCACTTTAAAGACTAACAAGATGGTTTATTAGATGATGAGCTTTCGTGGGCCAGACCCACTTCGGGTCTGGCCCACGAAAGCTCATCATCTAATAAGCCATCTTGTTAGTCTTTAAAGTGCTACATAGTCCTGTATTTTGTTGTAGAATTACCTTTGAGTTTGTAAGCAGAGTGTAACATCTGTTTTATTAAAACCTTGTTCTTACTAAGGCAACATTAATGAAGGCTAGAAAGTAACATACTAAACTTTACAGAAACAAACATATGACAGAGAGTGAGAGCCTTGCAGAGCTGGTTGCAGTTATTTTGGTCAGAAAGTGTCAGTGTTTAAGGGAGTGGAGCAACTGGAGAAAGCTGTAAATTTAAAATGGCAAAAATATAAATGAGTATTTTTGCAGGAGTTTTAGTGAGGGAAGAAAAAGCAGTGTGGAGATGAGGTGGGGAGGTGATGGGGGTTAGTGTTATTCATAGGCTAATGTGAAACAGGAATTTTTGAGGCTACATTAAAAGATGGGGGACAATTCTAGTGGGCCATTACAAGTGAAAGGGCCTTCAGCTATATACAGCTATGAGATTAAGAAAGAGAGGAGATCAAGAGAGGGCCAGTAGCAACAGTTAGGCTACGTCTACACTGCAGGCTTCTCGCGCAAGAACTGTTTTGAGGAAGAGTTCTTGTGCAAAAGGTCTTCCACAAGAATATGTCCACACTGCCATGTGCTTTTGCGCAAGAGCGTCCATGGCAGTGTGGACGTTCTCTTGCGCAAGAAAGCTCTGATGGCCATTTTAGCCATAGGGGTTTCTTGAGCAAGAAACTAATGTTGCCTGTCTACACTGCCCTCTTGTGGAAGAGCTCTTGCGCAAGAGGGCTTATTCCTCGTGGGGAGAGGAATAACTCTTCCGGAAGAAGCCCTGTTTTCTGACGCTGTACTGTAAATTTACTTGTGCAAGAACGTGCGTGCAGTGTAGATGCTCTGCAAGTTTTTGCGCAAGAACAGCCATTCTTGCACAAAAAGCCTGCAGTGTAGACGTAGCCTTAGAGAAGAGGTAGAAGAGTCTGGATAGATGCATTTAATTGAATTGGAAATAGATACCCACTGAAGCCATGAGACTATAAGCAATAGGATCCTGTTTTCTGGAGCAAGAATAAGCAGGGTGTAACGCTATATGCTCCCTGAAATGTAGCATTTTAGCTGAGCTGCATTAAGGCAGGAACCATTGATTTATTATGCCATTGCCCATGTGGCAACATCAACACTTTTATTTTTTGCATGTTAGCTTGAGTGGAGCCTAGTGCATGTCTGTTTAAGTGGGGCCTGGAAGGCCCACTCCTAGCTGCAGTGAAGACATACAGATATGAGTTCTCCTGGGGTACAGGCCCTGCCTTAATGGAGTCTTGTGCCCAAAAAAAAAGAACCTCAACTTGAGCACATGGTCACAAGCAGTGGAATACATATACAGCTACTCCCCGAGTTGCGAATGGTTGAGTTATGACCATTTGCACTTACGACCAAAGCTCCCATGGAGCAGTTATAAAGGCGGTCCCCGAGTTACGAATGCGACCCGCACTTACGAACAGCGCAGTCGCGTGTAACTCAATGGGGTCCGAGTTACGAACAGATCGAGTTATGGCCAAGTGTTTGGTCCGTAACTCGTTCGTAACTCGGAGAGAGGCTGTACATGCAGTCAAAAAAATTCCATGAGAGCGTCTTGAGAGTTAGGAAAAGTGACAGTAATTTGAAATATTCTGCAGTAAGTTTTTGTGTAGCCAGACACTAATAGAGACAATAGGCACAGAGATCCTGCTGTACAGTTAAGCAAAGAATAATTAACTACAAGTAACTTCTAGCTACACTATCAGGCAGCTGTCTCTTTGTTCAATCCCAGCAGCAGATGCAGGGGTGTCTGCTTCATTGGCTCACATACCCTCTGCATACCAGGTGCTGCACTAGTTAAACTGTCCCCTCCTGCAAACAATACATTGAAAATAGCATCTTTATGTAGAAAAAAATCATGCTACCTGCTACCTTTAAAATAGAGGAAAACAAACTGTAAGATATAAATAATAAACACCAGCATATTTAATAGACTGAAAAATAGCCTTGCAGCACATCAACAGATAGAAGCCTATTAATGGGTTTTTTTAAATCAATTTTGCCTGTATGTAAAAAATGTAATTCTTCTTCCAATGGCATATTTCCTGGAAAGGAGCAGGAAAATTAATACAACATGTTATGGTAGAACAAGTTATGTAGATGTGAAGAGAAGGATGGAAGAGTGGTTCAATTTCTTGATGACTTTTATTTAAAATATCAGATTATTAATTTAAGCAAGGCCACTGCCCATTTACTCTTATTATCACAGCAAATGGTTGCTATAGCTCTGTTACTTGGTAATTTTAAATAACACATCTAAAGACAAGCTGAAGAATAAAATGCAAAAAGAACTGATTAATTTTTGCACCATTTCCTACTCTCATCATAATCTTTGTCAAGTGAATGGAATAATTTGTGCCATTTGTGCTTCTTATTATAGTATTTGTCACTAGAATGAGGTGCTGGGAAGCATTTAGAGTGCCTCACATTTTATGAATTAAAATAGTATTCCTTGCTGCTGTGACCTTTTAAATATTCTCTTTTTCCTCTACTCTTTGGCTGTTCATCTCCTCCTCAGCACTTCCTCTCCAGTCTTAGTAAGGAGAACTGGTAGAAAAAGTACAAGGCACCCAGGAGAACAAAAAAAAGCTCTCATGAAAATCATTCCATTGTGATATTGGTCTTATGTCATTTTTTGTGAGTGATAAAGAATACAAGATGCCTACAACATCAGTGAATCAAGCTAGTCAAATTAAAAACTGGAACACTAATTCAAGGTAGAAAGAAGACTGCCCCTTAACAAGAACTGCTTGAAATTTTTTCAGAAACTTGTAATTTCAACAAATGGATTGGTGAAAGATTTAACCATTTTTTATCAACTGTATGCTAAGCCTTTATTCATCCTTCAATTCTGAATTTGTTAAGGTTAAAGCACGTGGTGTGTGTTTGGCCAGCTCTATATCTAATACCAATGTAATACCAGGCCTGCAATTTATCTAGCTCAGCATCCTATCTCCTATGTTTCAGATAGGGCTACTCAACATGTGGCCCGCGGCCCGTTTGTTTGCAGCCTGCAGTGCAGTTTGGGTTCACGCAGGGCTCAACACGTGGCCCGAGGGTGGAAGCCAAAACAAAAAAGTAGTCAATGTAATGGTCTTCTGTTGATGTGTGTTTTAGTAGTTAAATTTCTGGACTGTCATTGTTCATTAAAAGTGTTGTCATATGGGAGGAAATTGGGTAAATATTGCATTTTATTAATATAAGCAGAACTGACTTAAATGGGGCGTGTGTTGTATAGTCTTGCCTTAATCTTTGTATTCATGCCCATCAGTGTGAAAGAAGATATTTGCATATACATTTGCAAGTATATGCAACCACACTTAAGTCATGGCCTTCGGCACGTGCTGTGTGTATCATTGTGGCCCCCAAGGCTTCCAAAGTTGAGTAGCCCTGTTTTAGAGCAAGGTACAAAAAACTCCTCAATGGGCAGATGCAGCATAATCTAATACTCATGAAAGTCTCATCCTAATTCATTATAGTTAGAAATTGGTTTAAACCCAAAAGCATGAGATGTTATATTCTTTCCAAAAGTTGTTACCATTCACTATTATATGGTAGAGCTACAAATATCCGATTCTTCTTTGCATCTTGCTAAGTTCTTGTTCGCAGCAATGTGCTATAGCAGAGAGTGTCAAGTCTTACCGTACCTAGGATGAAAAAGTACTTCCTTCTGTTCATATTGAATTTGCCATCTTTCAGTCTCATTGAATATCTCATTGCTGTTATGAAAGAGGGAGAACAGAAACTTCTGATCTGTCTTTTCTACACAATTCAGTATTTTATATACTTTTGTCATGATCACTGTTTTTTCTCCTTTTGAGTAAATAATTCCAGTTTTTTCAGTCTCTATGAATGAGAACTTTTGCATGCCCTTGATCATTCTCATCACTCTTCTATGAATCCCTCCTCATTTTGCAATATCCTCTTTGAGATAGGATGACCAATGCTGCACATAGTCCAGTTGAAGCTGCACCATTATTTTTAAAAAGGCATTGTTATAATTTCTTTATTATTCTCCATCGCATTCCACATATATCCAAACATCTTGTTTGATTTCTGTTACCAAATGAACAGAGATTTTTAGTGATCTGACTGCAATCACATCTCAGTTCCTTCTTGTGTTGATAGTCAATTTAAAACTCTGTAAGGGGTCTGAGTAGCTCTTTCCAGTGTTCATTATCACCATGTAACTGAGCATCCATACTTTTATTGCAGTGTAGATGTACCTCAGTGTTCTGCTACCTGGTGCTGTGATCTCACTTACTGAGGTGTAGTAACCCTGAGAGTGACTCTGACTTTGTCACATTATTCTTATCCTGAGGTCCACATTCCTAATTCAGAAAGGGCAGCCCAGCAGATCTGCTTCCACTGAACGGATCCAGTGACTTTCTTCCGGAAAGAAAGTCACTCTTCTAAAGCACCAGAGTTATATTTTAGGATACATCTACACAGCAGAGCTAAAGTCAAATTAAGCTACACAACTTCAGCTAAGTCAATTGTGCAGCTTAAGTTGAAATAGATTAACTCGGCTTTAGGCGCTGTGTACATGGCAGGAAGTCGAAGGAAGAACACTCTTCCTTTGACTTTCCTTACTCCTTGTAAAATGAAGGTTACAGGAGTTGGAGTAAGAAGTCCTCCAGTTCAACATTATTCCAAAATAAAGGCTTGTCATGTAGACGTGCTCTTCGTTGTTTTGGAGTAAAGTTAGTTATTCCAAAATAACACTGCTGTGTAGATGTACCCTTATAGTTTAAAAGGTACCAAAGGGGAAGGAAGAGATCTTGAAACAGAAATTTAAATATACTGCACTCATGTTGGGAATCAGGGAAAGGGAGACAGATTAAGAAGAGCATTGAGAAGAGAATCTTTAAAGTGATTCTTTTTAAAAATTACATGAGCACTAAATTTTGATTCAATTGGAGAAAAGTTGGGGAGTGTAGCCGGAGATATTAAGAGAAGGAGTGATCTAAAACTCCACATAATACATTTTTAAAGAGTAAGAGGGAGATGCAGGAAAAAGTGATTAACCAAAACCAAACAACTGAAGTACCACACTTCCATCTGCATAAGAATAAAAACATTATCCAGAAGTACTCAACTCTAACATATTGCATAAGAACAATCAACATGCTCTAGGTATCAGGAAATCTCTATTCTTTAAAAGAGCTATGCACAGAAATTTGACATGAGGAAGGAAAGAAACCCCGAATGCCTGGCCTACGCAGTAGAATCCAGCTGTTTTAGCAACTGAAATCTGTCTCCCTTTCCCTGATTCCCAGCATGAGTGCAGTAGATGTGGAAAGGGAATGGAGATCCTCACTCATCCTGCATCAACAATCACTATCTCCTGAGATGGAACTAAGTTTACATCCTATGTGTGTGCTCACTTTTTAAATGACCTTTAAACTTCACATTTTCCTGAAGCTTTAAGTTTTACATTTTTAAATAACTGAAACCATTTATCACATTGTTAAATATTTATAGGCAATACATGATTGGATGATGTCTGAGTTTGGTGTGGATTTATCATCACAATGTAATCCCAAACAAATGAAGAGAAGCCCTTTAATTACCAAAATCTCAGCCATCATTTTATGTACTTTTTTTTAAAAACAATCAAGTTATGTCCTAAGTAGTATCAATTTTAACAAGGTATACGACCTGGTTAAAGTCCAATCTTCATTATACATGTGAGCCATCATTGAGATCAAGGTAAGGTATAAAAATCTTGTAAGCGGTTTCCCTAACCTGGCTGTAATCATAATAGAAGCAGGTGCCATATTTCAGTAGCTACCTCTCTGCACAGAGTCTGCTTTTGATACCAACAAGGAGCTATATCCTGTACTGATGTCCTCTTTGGCCTAAGCGATTAGCCTTATTTGGGGAATTCCTAAGTTATTCACTCTAGGAAGAGAAATAGATTGAGAGAGTCTGGTATTTCTTTGCTGCAATACTATTTCATTACAAAGAATGAACACAAAGTTCTGTTTCCTGAATCACTGAAGAGATCAAACAGGAAGCAATTTGCTTGCTCATAAGTCTGACTTTTCAGCAAATTCGGTGCTCAAAAGAAGCATGTGCTCTTTCTCTCCATGTTTCCTCTCAGGGTCATGCTCACTCTATTTCTCTTCCTGGCTACAGGCTTTCCATCTCTGGCCTGCACTTAAAAACTCACACCTCTGAGGGTGTGTCTAAACAGCAGGGCTTAACTCGAAATAAGCTATGCAAAATGAGCTACGTCAATTGCATAACTTATTTAGAAATAGCTTATTTTGAAATTAGTAGCGTCCACACAGCACTTATTTTGAAATAGAGCACTCTTCCTCCAACTTCCCTTACTTCTCCTACAATGAGGGTTACAGGAGTCAGAGTAAGAAGTCCTCCAGCATGACAGTATTTTGATATTATTTCAAAATATCTGCCAGCTATGTAGATGCGGACTAAGTTATTTCAAAATAACTCTAGTTATTTCAAAATAATGTTGCTGTGTAGACGTACCCTTACACAATATTGTTTTTGTTTTTGCCTCCACAGCTAGAACTCTCCCTACCCATATTTTTATGAGTCCATTCTCAGACATTCAACAATGAATGTATGCAGTTACCATTGCCAAAAACTATAGATATTTTTAGATCGCCCCCTTTTGTTCTAATATTATGTGATTCTCTTATGCAAGTCCCATAATCTTTCCACAATGGTCACAGTAGCCATTTTAAAATCATAATGACTTGCCTGGTACTTCAGCCTGTTTTACTTTGAGGCTTCTATAGTTTGTAACTTGAAGAGCTGAAGGAGAGAAGGATGGAAATGGTGCAGCACTCAAGCAACTCTGTGTTTGGCTGTGAAATGGAAGTAGAGGCAAATGAAGAGTGTTTGCCAAATGTACTTGGGAAAAGAGCAGACTATAGGCTGAGCTAAGCTACACTCATGGGGCTTCTCATTCTGTCTGGATTAACAGTGGCTAGATAAAACTACTTCAGGTGTTTAAGACCACCCTGGATTTTGTGGAGCTGGCAGCATCCTTGCAATGGAAAAGTCACCAACATGAGGTCTGATGTCTTAGAAGACAAGAACGTTGCCATAGCAATCTGGAGGCGGAGCTAAGACATGAACACAGACAACTGCTCTCTTCATTCTTCTTGCTCTTCAATGTACTTTTTTCCTGTTCTAACTAGGGGGGTGTAAAATCCCATTTAAATAATTAACCAGTTAAACGTTATGCTTAATAATTCACTAAGATTATTTTTTTCCAAACTGCATTGATTCTGTTTTAACTATATACTTGAATGTGAACATTTTGGAACTTGATACATGAAGAAAATCCATGGATTTTATTTCTTGAATTTGTATTCACCACTTGATTTTTGCCATTTCTATCCATTTCTTATTTTTTAATGCCTATGTCATAAAACTCCAGAGAGGATTTGCTGAGATTGCATGTAAGGCAAAGCTCACTTTTGATCACTGAACACCTATGGTGCTTCTTCTCATCCGCCCACAGGTTTTGTGGCAGCAGGCAGCCCAGGATCTATATTCCTTTAACTGTGGAAGTGAGAACTCTGCATCATCTGTAGCTGAACACCTGCACTTTTCACATTAGATATCCCTGCATGTTGTGATAATAACACCTTTAGACACACACAAAAAAACTCTGATTTATATTGTTTCTGGCAACTGAAAAATTTGATTAAAAAAACTTGCCCGGCCAGTGAAATACTGGCCATCTGGTAACTCTAGCTCACCCTATGTCTGCTGGACCCCTGCTGCTTCATACAAGTTTTGCACAGACGTGTAACCTTCTGCAATATCCGGGGCTTACAGCGTGCTCCACACATTACTGCTCTTCAGCTTTTGCTCCCTTGCCCTGCTCTGCAAGATTCTACTCCTTAGATTCTCTGCTCTCCTGCCAGCTCACATGAAGCCCATCCAGCAGCTCTCCAGCTTCCATGATCTGCTCTCCGCTCATCCTGTAGCCTTTTCTGCCCACTCGTTTCCAGCCACTGCCTTCCTAGAGAGCTCACTTTTTTGTTCTGAGGCTTTTCAAAGGGTGTGCGCATGAGTGCGCACGCGCGCGCACACATTTTTTTTTTTCTGCTGGCCAGAAGAAGGGCCTAGATCTTTTATAAGTTAGTGGGAAAAGGATTGATGGGAATAATAATTCTTTTCCTGCTTAACAGAGTCATCACATCAACCATTGGGTTCCAAGTGTAGCAAGCAAGGGTGACATTTGTAGCTAATGCCCATGGACTCCTGGAGATACTACATGTACAAATTGCACTGGCAAGGTTAGAGTTGCCCTTCCACACAGACATGAAATGCTAATGCCAAACTGGTTACTGGAACTAATACGTGTGCCAGTGTAAGGAGTCTAGGACAGCAACAAAGTCTCCCTCTGAGCCAAAAAAGGAAGGGTCCAGCCTCACCCAACCCCACCCACAGGAAGCAGGGAGGCAGGAGCCAGGGTATAAGAACTCAGCGTGCTCAGTTGGAGCCTGGTGGCTGAACAGGCCAGACACTTGGTCCCAGCTCCGGCAGCAACAGGCCCAGCCATGCTGCGCCCACCGGGAGGACTGGGTTGGGCTGCCAAGATCCCTGCCAGACCTCTGCGACTGGCCTGGACCACGGAGACCACTGCCATGGCCCGAAGACCTGCCGAGGCCTCCAGAACCCACTCCGGGATCCGATGAGTGGACTGGGCCCCTGTCAGAGCCAGAACCCATGGACACACTGCCAGCACCTCCGTCCCCAGCTGATCCTGAGGAGCAGAGCCCGAGGCAGGTAGGACCCCAGGGGGAACTTGGAAGTGACCCAGTGATAGCCAACCCCGGAGCAGCTGAGGAAATGGAGGTTGAGTGGGCAGCGCATTGTGGCTTAGATCCCCACTGTCCCACAGACCTGGCCAGCGTGTTGCGGTCTGGATCCCCACTGACCCAGTGACTGTTGCGCTGCCACTGTCAGGATTCTGGGCTGGGACACAGTGGAGTGGTTGGCAGGCTTCCCCCTGTGGCGGAAAACCCCTGCACTTGTCAGCTCTCCACCAGCTAGGAGACCTGACCCTTGCCCGGCTGGGACTTGGCTGGAGCCTTAAACTGCTATCCAACTACTCCCGGTAAACTTTTGTTTTTCCACCCCGCCCTGACCCAGGGCTAGGCATTATAAACTGCTTGGTTATAGACTGTGACATTGCACTTGCCCTTTAACGGGCAATAGCGAGAGTCAGCGCTGCCTCTCCAAGACATTGGATAGTGCAGATACTGCTCAAGATGTTAACTCTCAATTTTTCAAAAATTTCCAAAAATTCTAACTTGATACTACATGCAACCATGTTGACTTTAATAGATCTTCATGATTTGTAAGTAAGGGTATTGCTTTTTGCCCACTTCTGTTTATTTAGAGTATTGGGGATTGTCTGGTTCTCTCATTATGTGCTTATTCTTCATTGTATCAGTTCCCTTTGATACCTGATTAACTGGGATGTTTTACCTGTGGATTACTGTCAACTATTGTTTATTGTCACTAAATATTTGATTCACCTGACATTCTGTATGCAGTCGGACCCTTAAAGCAATAGGCCCTAGCAAAAACTGTTAAAAAGTAAATTATTTTAGATAAATCCAGCTGAGATGACAGTATCAGCAAGCCCCTAAATCACATTGACACCAGTCCAGTTACCCACACTATCACACTAAATTAAATACAATGAAATACAGAGGAGGGGAACTAAGTAGATATGCGGATGATCAAATGTTTTAATTAACCATAGGAGTTTCATCAAGGTAATATAACATTCTCAAGGACAATAGTGATTTATACGGTTGTACTGGTTACAAGGTTGTGCTTAAATCATGAGACGGCTATCACCAAAATGAAATACCATATAAAACATGATAAATGGTTGACCTCCCATTAATCTTATAGTGTAAGTGACTAATTTTCTGCATAGCATTTTTTAGTATTAAGTAATATCTTGAAAGATATTTAAAAAAAGAAAAAGCAGATATACATTTTATGTTGCAATCTAGCACCTCTCATGTGCTTGAAGGAAAAAAGAACAAATATGCCCTCCTTGTGAACGTAGAATATAAGATAACACATTTGCTGGTGGTATGGTCTTTTCCCATTAGTTTTCTACATGATTTAATTTCATGTTTTCATAGTTCCAGAGCAATTTTCCAGATTGGCTCTTTAAAAGGATTATAAACCGAAAAGTCATATTAAATGCTGTATGAAGTTAATGCAGCTATTGCAATTCTGTGCATTTGTCTTTTAAGTTTTCTATGGAAATGTGTTATCTTTCCATTACATTTTTCTTACGGTATGTTACTTTATGAATAAGAATTCTAATGACTAATGCCTGCCTCTAATTGATGACATTTTAAAATATCAGAATCAATCAACATAATTTCAGAAATAAGTGCTGTTTTATCTTATTTTAATAATCAATTTTATATGTGAAAATACCATCCAAAATAATTATTCAAGAATGTATGCCAAGAAATCCGATTTTTAAAGTCTCTATTCAACAGAAATAACAGAAATTCAGTTATACAGAGCATATACCTGATTCAACAGCATTAAAACACATACCATGAAAAACCCACACAGTCTGCTTTGGCTTATCATGCAGAAACACATCATGCAACTGTGGACTTCTCTGTTTCGCTAAATGAAAATGAAGGTAGGAGTCTTGTCTGAGCATGCTTAGAGCAATTCTTTGAAGCCCAGATCTGACAGAATGTAAAGTGTAAATTCCTCTGGGCAGAGACTGTTTATGACAGGCCTCCCTAGGTGTTACAAATATAAATAATAAATATAATATGCATTATTGCTTTGGAAGAGTTAAAATACTGTCTACTATATCTAGATAGATAAAATGATATTTTAATTAAATTTCTTCACATTTAGAACTTGAAATATACTATATTGAGAATTAAATTATTCAAATTTCCATATAACATTCTGAATTTCAATACAATTTATAATGCAATTAAAAAACTTGGTGAATTAATTATTCAAAGTTCTTTTGTGGATATTTGAATATATAAATAAATTCACTTTGGGCTTGTTGACACACCTTTCATACTTATTTTCCTTGAGCAAATACTCAAGTTTTACTTGCATAGTTGTAGAAAGCAAAATTTGAAGGCGATTATACAAGAATTTGTAGAAACCCAGATTTTAAACTTCGATGCAAATAATAGCATGCAAATTATGTGTTTAATCCTAACTAAGCAAGCAGCCTAACTAAGCAAGCAGCAAGCAGCCAATAGTTACCATAAACCCTAAGGCTATGTCTACACTGCCCCAGTTTTGTGCACAAAATATGCAAATGAAGTGAAGTGTGGAATATTGCCACGCCTCATTTGCATAATTAATGAGGCTCCATTTTTGCGCACGAGGCTTTTGTGCAAAAAGAAGCCGTCTACACGGGTCCTTTTTGCTCAACAACCCCCTCTTGTGCAAGAGCTGTTCTTCCTGAAAAAAATGCGGAAGAACAGTTCTTGCGCAAGAGGGGGCTTTTGCACAAAAAGGAGCCATGTAGATGGCTCCTTTTTGCACAAAAGCCTCGTGCGCAAAAACGGAGCCGCATTAATTATGCAAATGAGGCGTGGCGATATTCCACGCTTCACCTCATTTGCATATTTTTTTGCACAAAACAGGGGCAGTGTAGACATAGCCTAAGATTGAACCTCTCTAGTCTGGCAGTCTCTGGTTTGGCGTCATCCGTGGTCCAGCATGATTTTCGTTAGTAAGATGTGCATTTATCATGGATGGGATCAAGTTTCCGACAGTCCAGCAAAGTTTGTTTACTGCTGCCAGTCTTGGGTCTCAGTGTTCTGTGCAGTTATTTAGCCCTAATTTATCCCCATATATGTCTTTTAAGAGACCAGTTAGCAGTGGAAGTGTTGGTAATGTTGCTAAACTTAAGCATGCATCTGTACTGATACAGTTTTATATGATTATTAAGCTGTATTGCAAAGGTTATTCATTTATTCCCCTCAGCAAAATAAAAATGAAAGGAATCCTGGCTTGCTACAGTATTGACCTCCGGTGGTTTGGCAAATTCTCTGATTTGACAGATCCCAAGGGTGCTAGACTAGAAAAGTTCAACTTGTAGTAAAAATTCCTGTTTGAATCTTACAAAACAGAAAAAAGCTAGATTAATCAAAGAAATTATTTGTTCATCTCTAGAAATAAAGGCCAACATTCATGAAATAGCACTATAACAGTAGCTTTTGCAACTGTGCTCTGGGGCACTCACATTCTCATGACCAAAGAGATGTCAATGGTGGTGGTTCATGTGGTACTAATAATATTATCATTACTTTTTTAAACACGCCTATTTCTGTCTTCATTAGGTACTAAGTAAAGTTTAAACACTGGGACATTTTTGTGGCTACACTTTTTAGGGTTGTAAAGTAGTCATTCAAAAGACATATGGTGCTGTCACAGTCGACAGCTCTTGATTGAGTAGAGTCTCTTAGAGGAGAGATTTTTTTCACTATGAATAAGCTTACCATGAAAACACTGAACAAGGGTCATCGATGTTCTTTTTGAGCAAAATAACAACTTTGATAATGTGTGAACTCATTCAACTTTTCTCTCCAAATATTTCAACACACTGAATGCTTGTTCCACTGGATTATTCATTCTTGGTAAACAAATTCAGAACAAATTCTATTCAGCATAGCAATTCATCTCAAACAAAAATGCTGTAGTTATAACCTCCTCCTCCCTCCCCCCCTCAAAATAAAATCGTTTTGATTGACAAAATGAAAAAAAGGACTGTCCTAGTAAAAATGGAGAAGTGGGTGAGGTAATATCTATATTGTACTAACTTCTGTTGGTGAGAGAGAGAAGCTTTTTAAAACACACCACGCTCTTCTTCAGGCCTGAAAAAAGTACCTGAAAAAGAGCTGTGAGTGGCTTAAAAGTTTCTCTCTTCCACCAACACAAGTTGATCAAGTTAAGGATATTACCAAACCCACACTGCCTCCCAAGTATCCTGGGATTGGAGTAGCTATAACTATATTGCATGCTTGTACAAGTGTGACATATTGTCAAATTATTATAACCCAGTAACTGAGTGATTGGCAGAAATAGTCTTCACCAAAACAGCAAGCCATGCTAGCAGAAAATAAAGAAACTGAAAGTCCAATGTAATAAGGTCTGAGACAATAACAATCTGTTCAACTCAGGATGGAAAAATATAGTGCTGTGACTAGCTCGCCTCAGAAGCACAGAAAAGTCCCCTTCGTCATTAAGTTATGCAGCCACAGAACAACTTCATCTCCCCATGTTTGTTTGTTTGCGTGGTCCAGGCTCAGTAAGTGGTACTCCACAAAATGATGAACTTCTTTGGCTATAGCATGCAGGCATAGACTTAGGCGATTGTGGGTATTCAACTACGGTATTAAGAACATCATCTGCTGATTATCTTGGATTCTGGTTCTGTAGAGATACCTTCTATTTTGCCTTCTATTTTGAGAAAGGGGGCTAGGTGTTTTATGAAATTTCCTGGGGAATTATGGGCACTACTCAGGTATTTTTGAAGATGACTTTTTCTTTTGCAATTCCTCTGAGTTTCTCAAACAAAACCAGAAGCCACTCCTTCAGAAACCTCTAGTGAGAATTATAGGAAAGGTATGGAAAAGGTAGTGCAACAGCAACAGTGCTAATGTGGACAAATGAAAAAACTGTATTTGTCTTGTATCCATAACTGCTTGGTTAGTGCAGACATCTCATACCACTGCTGCTTAAGTTAGCGCTATTCTGGCAGTTCAGTTATCTTGTCTAATCGGAGCCTCTGAGACTATGTCACTACTTACAAAACTTGGCTATTGTGACTGGCATGTTTGCCCCACTCTGCTATCCTGAGGCTTAATTCTACTCTATGAGCTGAGGAAGTCACACCCCCTTAGCCCTGCTGGACATCCTCCCACTGGAGACTAAGTATAAAAAGGAGCAGCTCAGCCCATTCAGGGCTGACTGCTGAGGAGGTAGGATGCACAACGCAAGTGCCAGCCTGGGAACTGTTGAAGCTGCAAATGGCAGAAGCTGGAGATGCTCCAGCTCATAGAGTGATGGAGCTGTTGGGAGCTGCATAGGCTGAGGAGCCTATGAACTTTGAAACTTCACCAGAGGAGGGTAGGAAATGTGTTGAAAACCAAAAATGTAGACACCATGTAGATTCAAGCAGGAGGGTTTATTACACACAGCGCTGGTGGAGTGCCACCTTGCCACTTGGGCTCAGCGAACACTGCCAAGCAAATAATCACAATAGGCTATATAGGGAGCTGATGGGCGGAGAGAGAAACGATAGAGTGGAGAGTTCCCAAGCCCCTGGATAGGTTCTAGCTGCAAAGTATTATAAGCCAATAAGCCAAAAGTCTAAAAGATTACATAGTAACTCCACCCACGGCTCAGGTTAACACAATTTCTAAACACAAGTATATGTCCCCACCCTTCCCCCCAAGAAGTGCGAGGCATGGCTACATTCCAATCGGGATGCCTAGGAGTGGTCCATATGTATTTGTCTAGGGGTATAAAGCAAAAAACAAAACAGAGTGAGTTACGCAGCAAGCAATTGTTAATAATATGTCTTTGGTGGTTGGGCTCATTACAAGGGGGTGCTATCTCTAGTTCCTT
This sequence comes from Rafetus swinhoei, assembly GCA_019425775.1. Classification (NCBI taxonomy): domain Eukaryota; kingdom Metazoa; phylum Chordata; order Testudines; family Trionychidae; genus Rafetus; species Rafetus swinhoei. The sequence goes on from CM033427.1 coordinate 68,826,762, forward strand.
CGTAACAATTTGTGGTTGGCCTTGAGAAGGCAACTGGGTGTGCTTTCCCATGCCAGGCGCAGACTGGGCGGCCTTCTGCAGAGCTGTAACCTTGAGTGTGTATGTGAAATTCATGATAGTGCTACTCAATTGTGGCTTTCCGTTTGATGTTGTGCTGCCTAGCTTATAAACAGACAGGGCTGCTTTCCTGTGTTCGTCCTGTTTTTCCAAAGCTTCCTGTTATCTGTTTTGGCTCATTGGGGCCCTGTGTCTCTGCTTCAACTGCACAGCAAGGCCTTTGCAAAGGCTTAGCCAGAGACCATAGTTTGGGGTTTTACCTATGTATCAATGGGCTACTGGCTATCCTCACAGTGGGTTAAAAACCTGTTCCTACAAAGTGGCTCAAGGGGACTAGGCATTGTACCAAGGGGTATCGGTGTGTTTTGGGTGGATTCCCTGCTGACTCAGTGGGGAACCATATAAGGGCCAACAGTCTTGCCTGGCCCCTGGGACAGGTGAGGGGGGTCTGGATCTGCACTCCTTGAAGTGAGGGGACCTCAGATGGAAGATGCGGGGCTAGTCTTCCCAATACCAGCCCTTCAGTGCCACCTGAGCTCAGCGATAATTTAACAGGCCTGGGGCTCCATCTGCTGCTGCAGCCCCAGACCCCTTTGAATTGCAGAGCAAGGTAGCCATTATAATGACTCTGGCTATTGAGCCACACTGCCCTGAAAGAGGGCAAGAAGACTGACTCTGGCCATTGGGCCATGAAGCCCTGAGAATGGGACAGTTACACCAATTCCGGCTCCTAGGCCACGTAGCCTTGCTGAACAGGGCAGCCTTATTGACTCTGGCAGCTAGGCCACACAGCCCTCCTGAACCAGGAGGTAATATTGACTCTATCAATAGACTATATAGCCCTGCTGAAGTGGGCACTCATACTGACTTTGACCATTGGACTATGCAGTTCTGAAAGAGGGTGCAGCCCATGGGTGTCTGGTATCCTAGGTGGGGAAGGCACAGACTTCCCAAAATGCCAGTCATGGCCCCACCCACACTCTGCCCCCAGAATGCCTGCTGTAGGCATTCTGGAGGTGGAGTGTTGCTGCCACGGAGTGCCAGCCCTCCCCGTGCTCTGGTGGTGGTAGGGTGCACTGTCCTGCCTCCTCTCCGACCTGTGATGAAGGCGGGGCCTCAGCCAAAGAGGTGGGGCAGGGGGCATGCCTCCCTCAGCCTCACCTTCACTGACCACCCATGGTGCAGCCCTACTGACTTTACCACTAGGCCATGCAGTCTTGCTGAGCCAAGCAGTCACACTGACTCTGACCACACTGACTCTGACAACTGAATTGGGTAGCCATACTAGCTCAGGCCATTGGGTCCCACGGTCCTGTGAAAAGGCAGTTATCACTCAGTTTTTGGCCATTGAGCCACATAACTGAGAGAGCGAGAGAGAGAGAGAGCATTCATACTGACTTTTACCACTAGGCCACATTACCCCATGGCAAGGTGTGCTCATAAAGACATGGTTATGGAAAAGTAATTATCCTTTACACTGCCCCAAGAGGGGTTGGGGCATGCTTGTTCCTCAGTGGTTATTCAGAAGTTCAGTTAAAATTTTGAGGACTTCTTTGATTTCTTTTGATAATGATGTTTTGTTTTTAATGATCAGTCAGATACATCTGTAATTTGAGATAGTTACTACTTGTTTTATAAATGCGAATAAATAAATTGATTCAAGAATCACAAGCTCATAAGAGAGCCTGTGTTTCCTCACCTGTAAAATGGGGTTAATGATAATTAAAGGGAGAGGCACAGGGACATTGTGAGGATTAATTGGTCAATGACTATAAAGTGCTTTGAAGATATTAAGTGTTCAATTAAAAATGAAAGGAAGGGAAAATATAGTGATAACCTGCTCTCTTAACAAGTTTATGAATACTTTATAGGCTGCAATCAGTGCTCATCTTTGTGCAGGCTGCCCATTTCAAATACCATCTGGGGCCTAATCCTATATTCCTTGAGCAATGAAAACTGTATGTCAATGGAATTCAGAATCAGTACTTTGGATTCTTGTAAAATTGTACATACTTTTGTGACAATTTGTATTTGAAGAATTCTTTTTAATGGTCCCAGTATTTCAAGTTCTTCAGAGGAAACAATAATGAACTCATAGAAGATTGGTTTTTTTTCAGTGTAGGACCACTTGCATCCCTCTGCTGAATGGTGCAGGTAGATAACAACAGGGCAAAATGGGGAACAAGGCAGTGGAAAAAGGGCCCACTTTAAATGTGGTCTCTCCGGTACCCACTTGGACACCACAAGAGACTCCTGTATGATAGTGGCCCTGCAAATATGTGTGTGAGGGGTGGGGGGTGGGGGTGGGGGTGGGGGCAGAGGGAAGTTAGAGTTGGGTTTGGGGGAACTGGGGAGGAGGAGGGCTGAGGAATTCTATTTTCATATTTAGGCAGATTGTTAATAGGCAGAAATTCTCAAGAGAAATCTCTAAAGTTTTAGGGGTAGCCTGTAGCCTGAAATTTGAGGGGTCTTATGATGGGGTTCAAAAAGCTCTTTCCCTTCTTTCTATAACCTTTCAGAATGAAGAATTTATAATACTTAACTGTACAATTAAGAGGATACTTTGTATGACAGCTATCCTAGCCATTTTCTATTTCAAGCTAGAAAGATGAAATTGAGTATGGGGAAAGCAACAAAACCGTGACAATTTTATATACTGAGAGCAATCAGATTCTCCTGCTCACTCACAGGGAGCAGACTCAACAGCATCAGACACAATAAAGGAAATATTTTTCATCTGAAATAAGTTTTCTAATATGTGAAGAAAGGAAATAAGGAGCTGGGAAAAAATGTGATCATGGTAAAACTGATTAGAAAATCCAGAAACATTTCAATAGAGTCAATACCACAGAGGCAGAGCAACACACAGAAGACCTAAAGGATTGTAATAGGAAATCAAGCATAAATTGATTCAAGAGATTAATGTACACAGGGACAGACTGAATAATTTAGAAAATCGATATGAATAATTGAAGGTTACAGAGAAGTGGTGTATAGGTTAATGTTTTATACAGATCTATTTAGTGACCTTCTTAGAAGCAATAATAGTTGAATTTTAAAGAGTGGCCAGTAGAGAGATTTTGCAGTGTGTGAAAAGGAACAGAAGGGGGGAAAGACAGGTTGGGGGGGGAAGAGGGGGAATATTATACTGTTGTTGCACACTTTCTATGTTTATTATATTTTCCATCTTGCTAATTATGCAATGTTAGCGAAAATGAAATTGGAGCATATTAAGGCTGATGTACATTTTTTTTTGTTGGGGCACTCACCCTACTCAAGAACACAGAGATCTGGATAAATGAGTCAAGTCCCCTGCTATCACAGGGAATCCTGTCATATACTACTAGTTGTAAGCAATCTTAACCGTTAGGTTAACTTTCCTTCACTACCCTTATGGGAATGCAGTATCAAAATTTCACTCCTCTGATATTGAGAAACCTTCTTCTAATTTCTGGCCTAAATTTATTCATGGCCTGTTTATACCTATTTGTTCTTATGCCAGCATAATTTAAATAGTTTCTCTCCTTTCCTGGAATTTACTCCCCTGGTGTATTTTTAGACACCATCACATACTTCTTAGCCTTCATTTTGCTAGGCTAAATAACCAAGATTTTCTTGTAAGATAGGCTCCCCATTTCACTTATCTTAGTACCCTGTCTTTGCACATGTTCCATCTTGAATAAATTTTCCTTGAGCATGGGTGATGTATTCATTTAGATGAAATATATGAGCTAATGGTGTTACCATAACCCAGTCACTGTGCAGTATTGAATGATCTTCAGCAAAGTCCAGGCTCACACCATGGCAAACACACCATCCAAAATAACGTTAACCTTTTATTATAGATATAGAACAGAAGGAAAAACATTACTGTTGAAATGTAAAGTATTAAGTAAGCTTTCCTTTAAATTACATCCCTTGTTCTCTTTCCTTTTAGCTAGAGAGTGTTTTTAGAGGGAATCCCCCCTTGTTAGACAGTTTAGATGGAGCTGCTGTTGTTGCTATTGATAAAATCTAATCCTTTTTCACCCTGGGCAGGGTTTGGGACTTATCTGGAGCTGACAGAGCTAGTGATGCAATTTCAGTCTCCTTCTCTTTGGCCCTCAATGTCTCTGTAATGTGGTCTACCCACTTGTGAGCGCCCCTCTGTGGCAAAGGGGTGCTGCATAATTGTCTGGACATCTGGTACTTTCCTTGCTCCCAGGGTCCCTTCCCCTGGATGCTGCCCTGTCTGGTCATCTTTCAAGGTTCTGAGGCTAGGATCTGACTAGCCCTGTCCATGGTGCTATCAGTTCTTATGTTAAGCTTGTGGCCAGTCTTTGGACCTAGGCCTTACCCAGGTCTAAGTTCAGCTCGCATTCAGAGCTGTTCGTAGTGCTGCTGGTCTCCCAGTCAGTATATAGACCTGCCTGGATCAAGCTCCTGCCAGGCTCTAGCCCAGCAGCTTCTTTTATACTGGTCTTCTGGGCCCTGATTGGCTACTGCAGAGACAAACACTCTCTCCTGCCTGGAGGACCTCTCTTCTGCTCCTCTTGCTGGGATGGGGTGTGGCAAGGCCTCTGGCCTCCTGTAGGGGGCATTGGGACTTTGTCTATCCCATCACAGTCTCTCAGTTGTCTCCCAGTTGCTCCTGTATGATATTCTAGTTTTCCTCTGTATTGATGATGTCTCCCCACTCTGGATCATTAGTGAACTTCATTAGCACGCTTCTACTTTTTGTGCTAAGATCACTGATGAAAATATTAAATAAGATTAGTCCCCAGACCAATCCTTGAGAACCTCCACAAGTCAACTCCCTTCAGCCCAATAGTTTATCTTTCAGCAAAACCCAGCAGGGTGGATAGCCTTGCCAGGGCCCTGGGCAAGGTGCGGGGAGGGGAGCTGCTCCTTGTCCCCAAAAATGTGGGGCCTCAGATGAAAGGGGTGGGGTTGGGGCTAGGCAGCCCTCAGCACTTCCTGCAGAGCACCCTTCCCCCAGCCCTGATTGCTTCCTGGCGCTTGTGGCATGGCACACCAGCAGCAATGGAAAGGGCCTGCGGCTCTGGCTTCTGACACTGCCACAGTACTAACAAGCATTCCCTCCCACCATCCCAGTCCATGGGTGGCAGTCTCCCCCTGTTTCTGGGCAAAACAACTGTGCTTGCCGACTCTCTGCCAGTGCTAGGAGGCCCGACTGCTACTCAACCTGAAACTAGGCCTGAGACCCCTGAACTCTTTGCTGCCCTGCTGTGCCCTGCCCTGAGCTAGGACCTGAGCATATTGACTGTTGCTCAGTCTGAGCATAGGCACAAGCACCTGAACTGCTTGCTGCCCTGTCCTGAACATGGGCCTGGGCATACTGGTTGTTTGCTTGGCCTGAGCATAGATCCAAGCACCTGAACTGTTAGCTGTCCTGACCTGAACCAGTGCCTGGACTGTTTGTTCAGCTGAGCACAGGCCTGGACCCCTAAACTTTTTGTTGCCCTGCAGTGAAGCAGGGCCTTGGCCAAACTGTTTACCTGTTCTGCCTGCGTGTAGTGAGGCAGGTTGGCCTCACTCTGACCCTAGAAGGGATTGCGAGAGATTCTGACCAATCCAGTACACAGCCCTTCACATATGTAAAGATTTATCAGGTCTTTTCCCCTCTGTCTTTTCTCAAGATTGCTCATTTTTTAACCTTTTGTCATAGGTCAGATTTCCTAAACTTTTTAGCATTTTTGTTGCTCTTCTCTGAACTCTCTTCACTATGTTCACATCTCTCTTAAAGTGAGGCATCTAAAATTGGATGTAGTGCCCAACTGAGACCTTGTCAGTGCCACGTAGAGTGGGACAATTACCTTTTGTACCTTACATGCAACACTCCTATTAACATACCCCAGGATGATATTAGCTCTTTTTGCTGGCTCATACTCAATTTGTGATCCACTATAACTCCAGACCCTTTTCACTAGTTCTAACACCTAGCCAGATATTCCCCAATTTGTATTTGTGCATTTAATTTTTCCTTTTAAAGGTTGTGCTTTGAACTTTTATCAAATGTCATCTTGTTAAATTCAGACCGGTTTTTTTAATTTGCCATGGTTGTCATGAAATCCAATCCTGTCCCCCAGGTGCGTGTAACCCACACAGCCTGGTACCATCCACAAATTTTATAACCGTACTCTGCACCCCGTTGTCCACAAGTCATTAATGAAACAATCAACCAGTACCAGACCCAGACCCAGAATAGAGCCCGATGGTCTAGATAATGTCCTCCCACTTTGACAGCAACCCTTTTGATAAGTACTTTGAGTACAGGGTTTCAAACAGTTGTGCATCCACGTTAGAATTTCATCAAGGCAACATTTCTCTAGTTTGCTTCTGAGAATGCTGAATGAGGCTACATCAAATCTTTATTCAAATTAAGCTGTATCATGTCTACTCCTTTCCCCCATTGAATAGGCCATCAACATTGTTGAAAAAGGAGATTAGGTTGGTTTGGTTATTTGTTCTTGATAAATTTATATTGGTTATTATATATCACCCTCAAAGTGCTTACAAACTGATTGTTTAATAATTTGTTTTAGCATTTTTTCACGTACAGAAGAAAGATATCAGGTTGATCTGGCATGATCTGCATTTAGTAAACTCATGTTGTCTTTTGTACCATGTTTCATTTACCTTCATGTCTTTATATATTCTTTCCTTCACAATTTGTTCTAAAGCCTGGCATGTTGTTGAGGTCAAATTAACAAGTTTGTGGATTCCAGGATCACTTTTTCCTTTTTCTTAAATATAGGTGTCATCTTCGCTACTCTCTAGTCATATAGTACCACTCCTGATTTGATAGGTTTGTTAAAAATGCTTGCTATCACACTTGCAAATTTCATTCCCCGAGGTTAAGTACTTAACTATTTTGTGTAAAATTTTTGGTCAATGATAGGGAATGTTCATAAACACAAACTAATATCCTGGAAAGTAAGAGATTTTATCATCATTTTTTAAAATTTAACATACTTCAGTCACTTGAAATAAGGTGTTAATATAATTGTTTTAGAAAAGATACATTTAACAACAAAGGTCTGATCTGGTAGATTAATTCACTTACCCACTTGTTATTTCTGAGAGTATAATTATTAACATATATAAGTGTTTTGCAGGATTAGGCTCTATCTGAATACAAGAATGGAAAAGGAATATGGATTTAGCACATTTTGAAATATTCTACTTTTACCTAAGCCACTAGATGAATAGCAATATTAATTGGAAAAACATTTCCTTTAACCTTATTAAAGATTATTGAATGCATACTGAAGACTGTTATAAAGTCAACCTGTGGGTCCAAACTAGATTAGCAATGTTTCTGCATTGAATTGTGATTGCTTTGAGTTTCTAATATTTTGGGAATCCACTTTGACAGTCTGAGCAAGACATATTATTTGTGTTGGAAATCCATCTTTGGGAAAATCAATAGGAAAACTAAAGCAATCCCTTTCAAAAGCTTCTTTTTTGGTTGAAATGCATTTCTACTACATAGCGAAGGTTGAATACTAAAGAAATACATTATGGCTACGTCTACACTATGAGTTTTCTCGGCAAAAAAATATGCTAATGAGGGATTCATTTGCATGTATCATGATCTTATTTGCATATTTTCTGCCAATCCATTTTTGCGCTGGGGTTTTTGTGCAAAAACAAGCAGTGTGGATGTTTTCTTTTAGTGCAAAACCCCCTTTTCCCGCAAGATCCTTAGGATCCTGCGGAAAAGGGGGTTTTTGCCCCAGTGCAAAAATGGATCCACAGAAAATATGCAAATGAGCGGGCGACTCGTGCAAGTGAGTCCCCTCGTTAGCATATTTTTGCCGAGAAAACTCGTAGTGAAGACGTAGCTTATTATTATATTTGTGTCTACAGAACACAATATTACCTCTATGTACATTTGTATAGCACCCATCACTGTGGCATCTGAGCACACTTTATATGATGTAAATTAAGTCATTAACACATGATATTTTTTAGTCAAGTGAAGTACTATTTTAGAATTTACTGAGTTCTACTTCAACATACTCTTTAAGGGCCAAATAATTTATTCTGCCTCCATGGGCAAAGAGGAGTACAGACTGACAGGAGTAGAGTCAAATCTGGAGCAACATTCTTTCTCTTTCTGACCCTGTGCAAGCCATTCTGTGGTGACTTTGAAGACTGGGTTCTGCATTTTAGGAAAGGGCAGATCCAGTGTGTTAGTGGCTTTTGGTGGGAGTGTTCCATCAACCCCATGGGAACCATCCAAACACAGATTTCTGAAATCAGGGCACTGTCTTCTTGATGCCTGTAACTGTTCCTTAGTTTTCTCCTACGTCACCCAGGCTGCCCTAGTTGGTATGGTTTTTTAATAGACTAGGATAGTTTAATGTTGAGAATAGTGAGATAGTACTATGCCAAAGAGATGGAGATGGGCAGATGTAGTTCCTGTCTTTAATTACAATTTACAAATGTGTAGGCTTGACTTCATTTGTAGTTAAAACACCAACAATATCCATGTATAAAATTCCATTGTGTGAAAAGCTTGAGTCCTGTACACAGATGAACTAATGTAAATTCTAATGTCTATGTGGAATCCCATTGACTTCATTGAGATTCTGTGCAAATATAATGCCTCCTGTGACATCTGCTCATGTAGCATGAGGCACTGATTTATTAATGAATAGTGTAAATTCCTGAAGGAAAAGGAAAGATGCCTGATTTTTGAAATCTTCTAACTTGCTGACTCAGGTGAAAAAGAATATCTATAATTCCTTAACATATTTGATACTGTGCTACAGAACAGATTAATTTTTAGGAAAATCAGAAAATACCATAGAAAAGTAGAACAAATGAAATGAATGAAAAACAGACTAAGAAACAGGCAATAATAGATATCAATAAAAGGGAGTTGCAGTCTGGAAGAACTAACAAGTTTGAATCACTTGACAATTCATGGAATATTCATAAAATCATAGGACTGGAAGGGACTATGAGAGGTCATCTCATTCAGCCTCCAGCATTCCTAGCAGGTCTAAGTATTAATTAGTAGTATGATACCTAGCTCTTATATAGTGTTTTTCATCCTTAGATCTTGAAATGCTTTATAAAGGAGGTCAGTATCATTATCTCCATTGTACAGATGGAGAAACAGCCACACAGAGGTGACATGACTTGCTCAGGGTCATTCTTCAGGCCAGTGACAGAGCCAGGAATGAAATTCAGCTTCCCTGAATTCCAGTTCAGTATTCTGCATGCTAGGACATATGGCCGGTAAAGGTGATCTCAAAGGGGGGAAATCTATTCTTGGTGCTCTGGTCCTCCAGCCGGGCAGAACAGTACAGTCAGGGCCCTCGGTCACATCAGGACAGCAAATATTTACCTGCAATCAGGACAAAGCTATTAATTAATCCTTAAACCTTAACAACAAATGGTCTGATAGCACTTTATGGACTAACAAAACATGTAGATGGTATCATGAGCTTTCGTGGGCACAGCCCACTTCTTCAGATGACCGGAGTTTTGAGTTTAGGATGTGCAGACCCAAAATAAATAAACCTTAGTCCTTCAGTCAGGGTAGGGAAGAAAACAATGAGTAGGCTCTTGCCTGCAATCACTGTAGATCACAAATAAAGTCTAGAGGTTCAAGTAACGAACACCAACAGTGTCTATGAAGCTCATAGAGGGTTGAGCTCCAGGCACAGTCTATGGGACTCAGGTAAGGGGCTTCCTGAGGAGCACAGGTCTCCTGGCGTAAGGAAGGGAAGCATTGCCACCCCAGCAGTTGGGTAGTTGGGGGATGTGGGCCTGCCCAGCTCCACTGGATCCCAGTCCAGGGCCCTAACAGTGGCAGAGCAGTCTGCCGCTGAGTCTGCCTGCAAAATGCTGACCTTGTGTCAGACCAGCTTCCAACCAGACTGTAGCCTGGTTTCCCTGGGCTGCTTCTTACTCTCCTCCTCAGATTTACCTGCGTCCATTGTCTCAGGGAGTTCGGCCAGTCCACAGGCAACAGCTCCTCAGTGTCTTAGTTGTCTGACAGCCTTGGGAGATCCATCCAGTCCTGAGTAGGCAGCGCTGGCAACTCCTCAGCATTTTGGTCAGCCAGCAGTTTTGGAGATCTGTCCAGTCATCTGGAGGCAGCCTGGCAGCTCCTCTGTAGGTTCCAGCAGCAGGCGAGACATGCCTACTCCTGTGTTGGCTCCAGCCCAGCTGAGTTGCATGGCCTGTCTTCTGTACTTCCTCTTTCTGTCCTACCTTTCCACTTCTGGCAGTGCAGACATGGTTCTCCTGATTGGGCCTACCATGAGGAATGTTGTGATCTCTCCCTGTCACAGTCTGAGGGAGGTCACACCTCCTCGCTATAAGCTTCAGGTAGTAGTAGTAGTTTTGTGATTCCATGTGACAAACACAACCGGGATTGGAATCTCATTCACTGCTGTGGAAACTCACATGGTCTCTGAGGGTATGTCTGCACAGCAGAGCTAAAGTTGAATTAAGCTACTCAACATTCGCTACGTCAATTGCAGGGTTAGTATGTGTCAGAGAGCAGAGCACGTCTGCCTCCTTCCCTGGCACTTCCCCGACTGAGCTAGGAGCCCCACCTTTTCTACTTCCTGCTCCACCTCTCCACTTTCAGGTGGTGCTATCTTGGTCTGGCTTTGCCCATTCAGCCAGAGGTAGGGAGCTCTTCAGCCTCTGCCTTATAGGGAAGCCACACCAGCTTTCTACAATGCTCTTGTGGGGAGGATGTAATTTCAACAGTAGCTAACTTTGCTGATAATACTCAATTCAGATGGAACAGTAGATAAGGAAGAGAACCAATCATTTGAAAATGATTTGAATAGATTAGGCGTAGAGACTGAAAGTAGTTTCAGAATGTAAGATAATGAGACAAGGCACTAAAAATAATCATATGTGCTATGGACTAAAATGCACAATTCAGAACTCAGCTCACAAAAACAATCCAGTGATGATTGAGGATAATTAAGGCTGTACTTGTGCCATCTTGATATGCATCTTTAGAGTTCTCAAGTTCTTGTAAATAAACAGAGGAATAATGGGGCTCAAAATTAACAGACATTTCTACAGATAAATGTAAGGAGCAATGACTAGATATGCGCAGGAAACGTAAGGTGTACAATGATTTCTAGATGCCCACTTCCTTTTGTTTCTAATTGGGCAGAGCTTTCACTTGCTGCAGCAGTCTCCAGATTCCTTTGAAACTGCACAGTCTGTTCCAACAACACTGAGGGTTATTCCGCTGTCAAATATAACCAGGGGTGAAAGGAACTTAATGTTTCATACAGGTACTATCATATTGCAATGACCTCATGGGAGAGAAAGGTCAGGACAGGAGGTTGTAAGGGTGTGTGCGCTAAGAACAGGCATTGGGGGGTGGGGAGAGGGTTCTCAGGGCAGGGAGTTGGTGGGGAGAGATGGGGGCTGGGAATGCAAACACCACTCTGCCTGGCCATAGGGTTCCTGGTTTTGGCTGGGGTGGCGAAGACTGCACTGCCCAGCAGTCCGAGTGCAGGGACTAAAGCCTGGGAGCCCTGTGGCTATGCCACCCAGGGTGTGGGTACTGGCAGTATTCTGCAGCTGCAGCTAGCCAGTCTTTTACCAGTGCACTGCACTGGGGCGCACCAGCTTACTTTCACCTTTGGTAAAAGCTTAATCATTTACAGATACTTACAGAAGATTGATCTCTCAGGTATGTTCTTCATAAAAGTTAGCTCCTGATTCTACACACTGTTTTACTAATCCACTTTAAATTCACACCTTAGTTAATCCAGATTCATTTTCCTGAGTGGTCCTGTGTAGACAAGCCCTCAGCTTCTGCAACAGATTCTATTTTTTGCATATGAGGAAATCTGTGAGATTCAAGAGAAATGTGGCACTACTTGTCAGATTGTGCATTGCTTTTACATGTTCTACTAAAGCTTAACTCTTTATAACATAAAGATCTGAAACATGATTTCTCATCTCCTGGGACCAAAATGGCTACCACAACACTTCTCTCAATAATATAAGTAAAATTAGGAAACGCCCCAAGTAAATTGACCAGGCCTAATTCAGCTTTTGGGTGTATCTTTACTTGGAGAGAAGAGGGGTATCACACTTCAGCTCAAAGTGTAGATCCCCACTGAAGTCAATGGTGCTATATGCCATCACAGGGGTCTATTTCCACTGAGTAATTTGCAAAAACAATTTGACCATGCTGAATTTATGAGGAAGGCCTTAAAACTTCCTGAAAGGATGATTATGATTCATTGGCTCATCTACCATTGTATTAAAGGTTACAATGTCCCTTTTATGGGAGAAGTAATCTAAAGAATATGCTAACAAAACAATTTGACAAAATATGGGACACTTTTTGGACTTTAAACCTAACAAAGAAATTCAATGTCTCAAACAAAATTTGTGATGGTGTACAAACAATCTGCTTTATTAACAACAGTTTCTAATAAAACGTCAGGTTCTAGGACCCTGTATGAAGAGTCAGAGATCTTTTGTGGCTTTCTGTGTTGTCAGAAATGGACTTGTTTGTCACTACCTTAAGCTATTTTTTCCCTTTAAAGAATGGGATGGGGAGAAATAACCTCTCACACAATCTATGTAGGATAGCCAAATGTTTTTTAAAAAATGTTTGGGTATTTTAAGACATCAGACTAATTACATTAATTAAAGAGGGACATCTGAAGGGAGTCTTGTTGAATCATCTTTTGTTAGAAAGATAATTAGCATGATAAAAGATTTGAGGAACAGGATCCAGTGGGAAGTTCTTCACAACTCCTTGAGGTATGCAGAAGAAATGGAGTGATCAAAATTTAAACCTCAACAATATAGTCAAAGAACACTATACCATATCAAACGGCTAATCAAAGATTTTGTATACACACTGAAGAATCATAGAATCCTAGGGCTGAAAGGGACCTCAGGAGGTCATTGAGGCCAGCCTCCTGCCCAAAGCAGGACCAATCCCAACTAAATCATCCCAACCAGGGTTTTATCAAGCCGGGACTTAAAAACCTCTAGGGATGGAGATTCTACCACCTACCCAGATAACCCATTCCAGTACTTCACCCCCTTCCTACTAAATAGTTTTTACTGATATCCAACCTAGACCTCTCCCACTGTAACTTGAGACCATGGCTCCTTGTTCTGCCATCCGTCACTACTGAGAACAGCCTCTCTCTATCCTCTTTGGAACCTCCCTTCAGAAAGGGGTAAGCAGTGAGGTGGCAAAGTTTGTGGACGATACTAAACTGTTCAAGATAGTCAAGACCAAAGCAGACTGTGAAGAACTTCAAAAAGATCTCACCAAACTGAGTGATTGGGCAACAAAATGGCAAATGAAATTTAATGTGGATAAGTGTAAAGTAATACACATTGGAAAAAATAACCCCAACATTACATACAATATCATGGGGGCTAATTTAGCTACAACTAATCAGGAAAGAGATCTTGGAGTTATTATGGATAGTTCTCTGAAAACATCCAGGCAGTGTGCAACGGCAGCCAAAAAAGCAAATAGGATGCTAGGAATTATTAAAAAAGTGATAGAAAATAAGATGAAGAATATCTTACTGCCCCTATATAAAACTATAGTACGCCCACATCTTGAATACTGCGTACAGATGTGGTCTCCTCACTTCAAAAGAGATATTTTGGCATTAGAAAAGGTTCAGAAAAGAGCAACTAAAATGATTAGGGGTTTGGAATGGGTCCCATATGAGGAGAGGCTGAAGAGACTGGGACTTTTCAGTTTAGAAAAGAGGAGACTTGGGGGGATATAATAGAGGTATATAAAATCATGAGTGAATAAAGAAAAGTTATTTACTTGTACCCATAATATAAGAACGAGAGGACACCAAATAAAATTAATGGGTAGCAGGTTTAAAACTAATAAAGGAAAGTTCTTCTTCACACAGCGCACAGTCAATCTGTGGAACTTCTTGCCAGAGGAGGCTGTGAAGGCTAGGACTATAACAGAGTTTAAAAAAGAGCTAAATAAATTCATGGAGGTCAGGTCCATAAAAGGCTATTAGCCGGGGGTATGGAATGGTGCCCCTGGCCTCTGTTTGTCAAAGGCTGGAGAAGGATGGCAGGAGACAAATTGCTTGATCATTGTCTTCGGTACACTCCCTCTGGGGCACTTGGCACTGGCCACTGTCGGCAGACAGACTACTGGGCTAGATGGACCTTTGGTCTGACCCAGTATGGCCATTCTTATGTTCTTAAGTTGAAGGCTGCTATCAAATCCTCCCTCACTCTTCTCTTCTGCAGACTAAATAAGCCCAAATCCCTCTGCCTTTCCTCATAGGTCATGTGTTCCAGCCCCCTAATCATTTTGGTTGCCCTCTGCTGGACCCTCTCCAATGCGTCCACATCCTTTCTGTGTTGGGGGGGCCTAGAACTGGATGCAATACTCTAGATGTGGCCTCACCAATGCCGAATAAAGGGAAATAATAACTTCTCTAGATCTGCTGGAAATGCTCCTCCTAATACACCCTAATATGCCATTAGCCTTCTTGACTACAAGGGCACACTGTTGATGTATATCCAGTTTCTCATCCACTGTAAAAATCAAAATTGATAGACATTATATATTTTCTGAGCTTGGCTGTTCATGTTTGTAGCCAGACAGGAACCCCCCTGTAACATCCATTTTTGCTTGCCGCTCTCTGAGATGCCTGGAGCATACAGGGCACACAGAGCAGTAAAATCAGCATAGTCTTTGAAGCCTTGACAATAGGCCCAGATATGCCAGCTCACAGTGACCCTGGACAACTGTAAGCAGAGATATGAGGGTGATCGAGCTAATTGCTGACCAAGAGGCTGCAGAGGAGTGCCCTTGACTGAAACCCATATTGATACGAACACACACACTCGTCCGGGGGGAGGAATCTCCCGCCAGTAAAGAATGCCCAGTACTCACAATTTAGTTATCTCTCTTGCAAGTGTAAATTAAGTTGAAACTCCCTTGTAAGAACTGGCGTCACAAAGACGGACCAACACAATTTGGCATCTTAGATAAGAAAGAGGATACGGGCCCCTATGGGTATAAAGATGGGTCCAGCAGCACACTTACTCTGAGCGTCAATCTACCATCTATCTGCTGGTCGGGTTAGGTGATTGGCCTCCCGAGGTTCCACGGGGACGCCCACCTCGTATTCGTCTTTCCTAGGAATTGAGAGACCGGCCCTGGCCTGATACGCTGGAGTCGAGAGGCACAGAAGGGGGTAAAAATTGTACCTGTATGTGTCCTTTGTTTAAGTATATATACATAGAATTAGAGCTCTTTAAAGGTTAAGCTGTCACTTGGTACCATTATTACTATTTTCTATCTTTATTTTCTTTGTAACCATTTTTAAGATCTATATTTGTCAATAATTAAGAAGTAGAGCAATAGCCATTGTAACCACATCCTTTATAAGTCTCTTTAATGAACCTGTAACTGTTTAAGCTTTAACCTGACTCTTTCAGTTGCTGTAACAGAACCAAGCACAATTTAAAAGAACTCCAGCCGGTCATAAGGGACAGATACAGGCAGAGCTGGGCATTTGGATCGTGTCGCTTCCAGGGGACAGATCCGTGGGGCATCTCTCAGCCTTCCCTAGGCTGCCCGCTGTGAAGGGATCCTGTATCCTAGCAGTCAAAGTCTGAGGTGTAATAAGCTCTCCCTGTAAACTCTGGGGCATCTGTCAGCCTGTTGGCTGCCCGCCGCGAAGGGACCTGGTCCTAGCGGTCAAAGACACGGACGTTAAACTCCTTGGGGCACCCGTTGGTCTCCCCTAAGGCCGCCCGCTGTGACAGGACCTTGTGTCCCAGCAGTTGAAGACTTGGGTGTATAACACACACACACGCACTGCCCTGACCATCGGCTGACAATGTTCAATACCAATTTTCCACAGAATAGATTAATAAAAAGCAAGAGTGATAGGGAAAAAAAATCCCAAACAAATAAGAAAAGAAAAGGTCTCATTTTCATCTTGCTTAGGTCCTATCCTCTTAAAAAAATCCTACCCATTTTAAGTAAAGGTATTATTTTAAACCAATGTAGTTAAACTGGTAGAAACCCCTGGGTAGATACTCTAATTTCTATTTAAACTGTGTTTATTTCAGATTAGTTTAACTAATTCTTAATACATGCCTATAATTCCACTACTCTGGTACAAATCAGGAGTAACTCCCCTAAAGAAATCAATGGATTACCAGTGTGTCCCAATTTTATTTGGCCACGGAACTCTTTTGAACTCGAAAGAATTTTGTGGAACCCCTGACTGACTGCGCTGAGTAGTGACATCATCTTTCCCACTCTCTGACTGGCATTACACAGGGACACTTATCATGGCAAACACAATTGAAAATTGTTTTCAATAAAATTCATACATGAATGAAAATTCCATTCCATTACAATAATTCAGGTTGTAATGGAATTTTCTTGCAGAACCCCATTTGGGAAACACTGGATTACACTACTGTAAAACTGCTGTAAGGGATAGGAGATTTGGTGTATATCATTTGGCAGCCTAATCAATGTGAGACTGTAATGACTAAGTAAAAGTGATTAATGACACTTATGACACCGTCACAGGACCTAACCACATAAGCCACAACATCAGGGGCTCATACAACTGCACATCCTCTAATGTGATCTATGCTGTCAAGTGCTAGCAATGCCCCTCTGCCATTTACATTGGTCAAACTGGATAGTCTCTATGACAAAAGAGAAATGGTAACACACATAAACCAATAGGGGGACATTTTATCCTGCATGGGCACTCAACCATGAATCTAAAAGTAGCCATTCTTCTACAAAGGACTTTCACCAGGCAATTATAGAGAGAGTGCAGGATTGATATTCATCTGCAAATTTTACACTGTTTCCTTGGGCTTGAACCAAGGCATTAACTGGATGTTGCATTATAAAGCCAGTCTTCCTTGCCTTTAACACGACATTTTTACATAAGCTCATTTAATTAGCTTCATTTTTTACTTCCAGCTCACTTAATTAGCCTCATTAGCACCAGTCCTACAATTGACAGGTACTTTTCTCCTGATGTAAAATAACTGGTTTCTGTTATTTCTACTCCTGCTCATCATCTGATGAAGTAGGTTTTGCTCATGAAAGCTCATGATACTGTATACATTTGTTAGTCTCTAAGACAGTGGTTCTCAAACTTTTTGGCCTGTGGCCCACCTGGCTCAATGCCAAACTTTCCGCAGACCACCCGTTGCTAATGGAAACTCACCATTAATTATATAATCATGCCTGAGCCATTTTGCTAGTGCTGCAGCTAGAGAGAATGGTTTAATTTAAATTATTAAACAGATTGAAGTCCTAGCTCCTGGAGTCAGGTATTTGTAATGACATTCACCTGCCCTCCCCCTGAGCCTTGGGTGGGCTTGGGACACAGGGGTGTCTGTTCTGGGGGTTGGATGCATTGTGAACGAAGCTTTGGAGCGGGGTTTGGACAGGGCTTGTCCTCGGGGCCTGACTGATGCTGTAGGAGCTCGATGCTGGGCAGCCTGCCTGGCATGTAGGGGCCAGTGGGTGCTGCCATGCAAACAGCCAGGGGCTGGGGGAATCCTGGGGCCCCATCCTGCTGCTCCTGCCCTGGCTCCAGAGGGGTGTGGCTGTGGTTTCCTGGACCGGGGACTTTGGCTTTGAGTCCAACACTACCCTCCCCAGCCCTGCTCCCAGTTTCAGAGGAGGGAGGGTGTTCTGGCCAATGTACACGGGGCTCTCGGTGTGTCTCTGGGTCTCCCAGGCCTGCTGCCCTGCACTGTGTCTGAAGGGGGGAGTAAGGAACACTGGGCCATGCATGGGGTGGGGGAATGCAGAGGCACTTGTTGCTGCAGTGCAGTGCTCACCCTGGGTGAGGGATCCCCTGCAGCTGCGGTCCCTGCCTGTGCCTTCCCATGCTGTCCACCAGTGCTGAGCGGAGACCGGCTCAGCTACCCTTGGCCGGCCCAGCAACCTGCCGGGTGCTACAAAGCATGGTACTGTGATGAGGCAGAGAAGGAGTGACACAAGGGCTAGTGGATCGTGGAGTCTCTGAATGGGCAGAGTTAGTCTGTCCTCACAGGGCTAGAGTAGGGCTTCCTGAGGGCTTCCCAAGCAGCTGGCGTGTGGGAAGGGCAGAGAGCAGATCTTGGGGCTGCAGGTGTTGCTAAGGCAGCCGGTCCCAGGGGCAGCAAACAGGGCAGTCAACTTCCGGCTCTCTGGCTCCTCTGACACATGGCAGCCATGGCTTAGACTTGTCCCCCCTGGTACAGGGGCACGCGGAGGCCCAGATAATGCCATGAACCAGGGGCTGAGCAAATGTTACCAACTAGGTTCAGTGCCTGGGGCCCCTGAGAACCTCAGGGCCGAATGCCCCCTCCCTAAGATGGGGAGCCTGGCTGGGTGAATAGTGACACTAAAAGCTGTGCCAGAGGGTGAAACATGTTCAGTCCGGAAGATTCAGGGCAGCCACCAGCTGAGCTGCTGTCTCCGTGGGTTCTCTTAGCAGAGCCTAGAACTGGGATCCAGGCTCTGCAGAGAATAAAGCAGCGGCTACTACCTGCCAGCAGCCAGGGACAGCCAGCAGCCAGTGAGCAGGGCAGCTTCACAGACTGCCCCTTCCCTGCTCCTCCTTCCTTTCAGCAGTTACGCCAGGCCAATTAGCAACAACGGGGCCTAAGTTCCAAGTGCACCACTGATGGACTTGACAAGCTGCAGCTGGCCCCATCTGGGTTCTGAGAGCCTTGGGCAACAGCTGACTTGTTATCTTTCTAGCCTGATGTGGCCGTGCGGGGCTCATGAGGCAGGTCATCCCCAGTGCTCCTGGGTGAGCTGGGGCACAAGGTGCCTTGCACAGGTCGGCTGCATGTTTGCGCTGCTGCTCAAACCTCCTAGTCACTGGGCTTCGCACTGGCCACCGACACAGCTCCCTTCTGGATGCGCAGCCCATGTTGATAAATCTGGAGCGGCACAGAGGGCGTGCGGGGAGGTGAAGAAAGCCCCAACCTTCCCTGCCAGACCCGACTTTTGGAAACAGGTAAAGGAAGTGGCTCTGCACTTGCTCTGCCTCCCTCTGTGAGCCAGGTCTGGAGGGGAAGGTTGGAGGTTTCTTCACCACCATCCCCTGTGTGCCCCCTGAGTGGGAAACCGGAGCTGTGGCAATCACGAGTCTTGAGCAGCAGTGCGGCTCCCTGCAGTGTGGGGAAGAAGGTGGGAGGAGCTGAGCTTGAGCTGCAGACCGCCTGGGAGGTGGCCACAGGCCACTAGTGGTCCGCACTTTGAGAACCACTGCTCTAAGGGTATGTCTACACTACAGGGGAAAATCGACAGGGGCTGCTTCAATCTTCCCCTGTACTGCAGACATACCCTTAGAGGAAGATTGAAGCTGCCGCTGTCGATCTTCCAGGGTTTGAATTAGTGGTCTAGTTAAGACAGCCAATTTGAAGTGAGAGGGGCACTCTAGTCGATACCGGTAACCCTGCTGTCACGAGGAGGAAGGGAAGTCGAAGGAAGAGTGTTCTTCCTTTGACTTCCTGCCATGTAGACAGCGCCAAAAGCCGAGTTAAGCTGCACAATTAATGTAGCTGAAGTTGTCTACCTTAATTTGACTTTGTTCTGTAGTGTAGACATACCCCCATGGTGCCACAGGACTACTTGTTATTTTCAAGTGATTAGTATTTGAAATGTACTTTGAGACAATCATGTGAAAAGTGCCATAAAAGTGCTTAGTACTATTTTTAGAGCTGGTAGCAAATTTTTGAAAGGAACAATCCACAGTAAAGTGTCAATTTTAATGAGATTTTGTTTAGAAAGAAAAAAAATAAATTAAAATACATTTTGATAAGGTTGAAACATCCAGTTTCAACTTCATTGGAATGAAATGTTTCCCTTTTTAATTGTATTGCTATATTGTTATATTATTGCATAAAATAATATCATATAGCCATATAAAATGAAAAATTGAAAATAATTTAAAAAGTGAAAATCAAAGCAAAACATTTTGATTGACTTGAAAATAAATATTTTTGGAAGTTTCATTTCATGGGATATTTAGACTTTTCATTCCGATTCAAGGCAAGTTTTTGGGGAAATGTCAATTTTTTGTGAAACAGAAATGGTTTCCACTACCTCTAATTACAAAGTTCCAAGTATTTTTATTATACAGATGTCTTACAGATAAGAGACTCTGAGAGCTAAGGTCATCTCAAGCAAGCCAAAAATTTGAGAAAAATCAATTCAATCGTTTTAAAAGTGAGCCTTTTAACAGTCACATTTTACTGGAAATGTTGAAGCCTTTCCATCCTTTTGTTAAAAGCAAGTCAAAGTGATTGTGGTTTAGACCACTGGGATGTCTACATCTGTGGTCCATCTGAAACATAGGATAACCCCAGTCTTTTGATTATCTGAAACATGGAATAGCCTTAGGTGGAAATTATCTAAAAATTGAGAGGATAGTGGAGGCACTGCTGTCACCTTATTTCTGTATTTCCTGCCTTGTGCATGTTTGACTTCTCAACTTGAATGATACATTATTGCCAAGTTTTTGCATGACTTTAATACATCAGATGCAGAGGATACAATTTTTGTAGGTTAAGGAGAAAAATAACTTGGAATATGTGATATTCAAAAAGACTTGCTCTTAAGCCAAATGCCCAGTAGTGAAATTTAAATTCAGGTGAAGCTGCACTTCCTCTTTGCATAGTTCAGTTAATTTGGGTATTTTTAACTGAGTTATTTATGCTGCCAGAAATGTTAGCCTCTCAATTACATGTGATAACATGAAGGGGTTGAAATATTAAGGAACTGGGTAGAACATTTATTATTTCACCTTCAATTTTGCTCATTATGAACAATGGAACATGATTCCATCTAGGCAGATCATTTCATCTGCCTCCTCGATGCTTGCTATGTAATTTAAATTGGAGAATAGAATATCAGTCAAATTTTAACACCATGATATTTGATATGCAAGGTGTTCTCTTGATAGGCTACAGTACACTGAGTATATACCTTTCATTTGGATTTTCAGTGGCACTAGACTCAGTCTGGTGAATGTTAATTTTACAGCCTAACATGTCAAAAATGATCATTCATCTTTAAAAATTGACAAAGTAGAATCAGGGTTCCTGACAAAATAAATTATCCTTGGCATGCAAAAAAAAGAAACACACTTCTATAGACACTGTCTTGGGCTGGGTTTTAGCTAAAGGGTATAGAAACAAGGAAGATGATAAAGTAACAAAAGGCAGCCCTGTTGGGTGCCACTATATAGCTGGAAAACACTATTGCCAGGAACTGTGATAAGCCTTCTAACAAAAGGGCTGCCTAAACCAAATTTTCCCAGTACTGCAAACAGAAAGCTCTATTTCATCATGTTGCCTGTTTTTTTCTATGTCCATCATCAAGATAACTTCTGGCAGGCCTTCTGGGTCTAAGCTTTCAAGGGTAGATAAGAGACTATAGGAAACATCTGACAGCTGTATATTGTAAAGCCTGCCTAGATCACCTTGGGAAGTTGGATACCTGGCATTATGCTGCTGTTTTGATTAACATTTTTACTCTGCACTGAATGGTAGGATCGGTCTGGAAAAATTGGTAGTCTCAAGAGTCCCCTTTCTACATTTTAAAATACTGAAGTAAATGCCAACTTAATTTTCTTTCACCTTATTGTTGTTCAATCACAAAATTAAAAGCTTTGCATGCTGTCATATGGGGAATAGCTGATCTTTAAGTATCTTGTGAAAGTTTGTTGTATACTCATGTGAGACAAGAATTTTATTAGCTTTTAGATTAAAACAGTTCTCTACATTTCTGCCTTTTCTATTGATGTCAGTCTAAAGTTTCTTTATCCTTGGGCTCCAGGTTTGGTAAATTCCAGGTCATTATTGATAAATAAAAAGATTGGGCCACAATTTGATATTGATCTGTGCCTGAAATAATATAGCTAAAAAACGAAGGAAAGGAAGGAAAAAGAGGGAAGAGGTCCTTAACCAAAGCCCATTGAAGCCAATGGAAAGATTCCCATTCACTTGACTGGGATTTGGATCAAAACTTGAGAAAGGAGATAAAGGAAATCTGATTCATATCTCTTACTGTCAGTTATCCAAAAAGTTAAGAGGGTCTTTCTTCAGTCCTTACTATGTAAAAGATCTGTTAACTTCAGTGAAAGATTCTGTAAGGTAAGTTCTGCAGGACTGGCTTGTCTGCATGGGTTTAGTAGAAACTAAATCAAATGAATGCCACTTGAATTCTGAATGAGACTATGTCTACACTACAGAGTTTTTCCGGGATACCAGAGGTATCTTGGAAAAACTCTGTCACATCCAGGGAACGTGTCCGCTTTTTTGGAACGGTTTCCAAAAAAGCGTGTGCATTCTTTCGGAAGCCCTGTATTCCTCATTTTATGAGGAATAAGGGATCTTCCTAAAGAGGAGTTTTTCCCCACATTTGGCCCCGTGTAAATGGGCCAAATGTCGGAAAAAGCTCTTCTGAAAAAAAAGCAGAAAAGGGTACATAAATTGCAGTTAGTGATTTGCGTATCTTTTTCCAGAAAAAGAACACATTGTAGAATAGCCTGAGTGTATCCACACAGTTATTTCATGAAGTTTAACTCAAACTCATGTTAAAGTGCACATACATTTTAAAATAAAGTATGTATATATGTGCATATATTGTACATTTTCTTCTTAAAGTGTCTATTGTGGATGATACAAGTTACTCTTGGCGGTAATAGTGGCCTTATCTGTTGGCCCTAACATCTATAAAAGAAAAAAGAGCCTGAGCCATTTTTACTGAAAATAAAGACTTGCGTTATCCCTCTTTCCCCTGCCACAAACACCCTCCCTATTCCTTTGCCCCATTAGAAATTCAGGTCTTGTCATCTTGTTTTTTCCAGGACAACTCAAGGCTAGCAATGAATGGAAAAATTACAGCATTACATTTATTGAGGTATGTCTAGACAGCGGGGCTATTTCGGGATACCCCACGTCTTTTAAATGTGCCTGTTATTTCTGAATATTTTTCAAAATAATGGGCATGCTATTTCAGCAACCCTGTAACCTTTGTTCCACAAGGGTTAAGGGATGTGTTGGAAACGTGTGTTATTTTGAAATTTGGCGCTGTGTAGATGCGCCAAATTTCGAAATAAGCTATTTTGAAATAAAATTGAAATGAGATATGCAAATTTGCATAGAGCAAATTGCGTATCTTATTTCGAGTTTAGCATGCTGTGTAGACACACCCTGAGAGAGGAAGGCATTTTTTGCTTTCTGAAAGTTTAAAATTTTGTTTCCTTGTTTATACCTATTTAACTAAAACACATGATACACAGGTGGGAGGAAAGATTTTGTTAAAAATAAGTCTTGTGCCTTCAGTTAATGACAGAATAAGGTTCCAGTTCTTTGGTCCCCCATAGAGTTCTCCAGCAGAAACAGGGAAGACATGACCGAGACTCATTCTTCCCCATATTGTGAAATGAAACCCAGAATCTCTCTATTTCTTTCTTTTTCACGTTTTAGAAATAAACTTTTCTGGCCTCCTTGTATATTTGTAGCAGGAAGGGCTGATGACCAGCTGACTTAGTGGTCAGCTCATGGCCTTACAGTTTGTGCCAGTTTTGTCAGCCCAGAAGAGGCCTTGGCTGCAGCCTCAGCTTTGTACTTCGATTGCTCTCCCAGATTTCAGTCACTACAAAGGAGCAGTGGGAGAGGAAGCAAGGTTGGGGAACCGAGACCCACTCACTTCACTAGGTCCTAACTCAGGGTCTTGGGGGTTTATTAGCCCAGTTACTGAGCAACCCCAAATTATGTTTTCTCCCAGGTCACTTCCTGAAGTTTAAGGCAGGTTAATGGCTTACCAGACTTGTCTCTGTTTTTTAGTGCCCTGTACAATCAGTCAGTGTCTCTCAGGTTTTCCAACTCCCAAAGAACTCGGGTGGGGAGGGAGAAAACCAAGCCCTTGCCATAAAACTGCCTTCTCAAAGCTGCTTCTGTTTCTGGCACAGCTCTCAGCATCTTGCTTCCTGATGCCACATGAAGCTCATTTCCACCTTCTCCTGGGCTACCAGTGCCCTTTTAAACTGTACCTCCACTGGAAACCTGTTTGTACCTATTGAGGGGTTCAGGTCTCCCTTGCCCAGTAGTGCTCTAACCCCCCACCTCAGTTCAGTGTGGTGCCTGTAGACCCCATCACAATGTTATAAAAAAGCAAAAATATTTCCTATATGATATTTTGTATTTTTTAGGTTACCTATAATTCTCCTTTCCACTTTCCCTCCCCCCCCCCCACCCCCATCCTTCCCTCTGCTTCAATTTCCTATTTTTCACCTCTTCTCTTTTTTTCCTCTCTTACTACTATATGGATCATTGCACCTGTTTGTCCGGAATATAACTTCAGCCAACAGAGAGTATGGGGCCACTGTTTGAATATTGCTAAATTCTGTATTTTTTCATTGTCATTTTCTTATTTAGCAGAAAAGAGCTGATAGGAATAGAAGACTGTGGAGCTTCTGTTTCCTCTGCTTTTAATTTAGCCCTACAGAATTTTGGTGGCAGGCTATAGAATTTTGGTGGCAAGTTTGACCTTTCCTGGTTATGCTTCTGCTTGTGTAAACTCAGTTTTCTAAAAAGTACTCAATGGGTCTTTAATGTCTACTTTCTTTGTGTACTGTTCTCAGTGATGGAAGAATGAAAACAAAACAGATGAGCAGGATAAATGCAAGTCATTAGGCAAGAAATAAAAAATACACAAAGCCAACACAGGTCTGTGCAGTATATTAATACATTATTTAGCATGTAGTAAAGTAATGTATTTGGATTACATCCAAATTACAAGACATCATTGCTTCTCTTGACCTTTTGAAACTCACTGTTCAGTTTGCAGGACTGCATTCAAAGATACAAAAGTTTTGTCTCAACACTTAACCACTTCATTGCATTTAAGATATTGGCATACTGGATTATGATTAGTCTATGGATGTAAATGTGTCAGACTTTGCTTTTTGTTGATACTCCTTCCATGATCCCAGGTCCAAACCCTAAAATGCCAATATATTCCGTCTCCTTTTAACACTAGACTTTCCTTAAATGATATTCATATCAGTTTGACATTCAATTCCTGTAGAAGAATAAGTATGCAACTTAACAGCTCTTTAAAAGCTTTCTTTAGGCATGAAGTAACTGCATGTTTTGGTTGGCTTTTAATAGAACGGCATCTGTGCAATGCAAGCCAATGAGTAGCTAGGATTCACTAGATAGTAAGATTCACCAGCATTTTCCTAGAATCAGCATTACAAAGAAAGAGTGAGGAAAAAATGGAAATTAGCTAACATATCCCCTTTTATCTTTTTATGTTACTCTTAATTTTTGGCCACTGATTATAATGCTGGTGAAAGGTGACAGATTGGGAGTCCTAGAGAATGAAGCCCTTTCTCAGAAGAACAGGTCTACTAGCCCATGTAACTTCCCTATGCTGCCTAGCCAATGTATTTCACCTGTGGTAAAGCTATGTCTACACTAGAAAGTTTTACTGACAGAAGTTCTGCCAGTATACTGCAACCCACATGGTTATTTTGATAGACGGCAGTCGCATTTGGCTTCCTTTGTGGGTGCCACATGTTCTCACAGAAACAGGCCATCTGGGGCATTCTGGAAAGACATCCCAGTGTCTCCCATGCCATTGTGTAGCATACTACATTGTAGATTTTTTTGCTGTGTACTGTGGTCCTGCTGCTATGTATTGGTGATAGCATCATTCCTCCCAGGGAATTATGGGAATTTGAGGTAAAATTTCCATAAGTCCCTCTGATCTATCACATACTCTATTCTTAGTCATGCCATTTTTCTTTCTTGCCTTTAGAAATGATTACTATACTGATCAGTAGAGCAATCTTGTCCATTTTAAGGGCAGAGCAAGAAATTATTTTGTATCTGTGGAACCACAGTGTTTGGACACATGGCAGAGCAAGAGTGCAAGGCAGAAAAGGAAGCTGGAATGCCATCAAGAATTCACTGACCAACTGCACACAGTGAATGGTGGTTTGGGGCCCATACTTTGATAACAGAACTGTGGGATTAGATTGTGATATAAACCTGGGACAACTGGCAGTGGTTGCTGGATTCTCAGATGCAGTTGGCCGCATCCTGAGGTTTCATACTGGGCTCACCCTAGCTCTACAGTACGCAGACACAAAATGGACAGAGGAATAAATGTAAACATCACCTGGGCCAGTTATGAAATGTGCCTTTGGAAGATTGTACGGCAGGTAGAGGTGTCTCACGACAAGGCTGGAAAATACTTTTGATATTATTGCTGTATAACATCTGTGAGGCTAGAGGGAAACACGCCTGCCTGGGTAGGGGTGAGGTTATCAGGCTGTTTGTTGATTTGGAGCAGCCTAAGATAAGGTTGGTGACTTGTGCTACTCCAGGTACAGTAAGGTTTAGAGGAGCTTTAAGAGCACAGTTTGACAGTAAGTAGGAGCCAGAAAATTCTCTGGGCTTATTCAAATACAGTACCTTATTTAGCAATTGTGATTTTGGTGTGTGTGTGGGGGGTATCATTGCTCTGGGGGATTTTTGTCTGCATTGCAAGGAAAAGAAAATGAATCAATGGTTTCATAAAATAGAAATTTATTAAACATCATTTACACTATATTAAAAAAATGGAAAAAGAAAGAGCCAGTTTCTTGCATGCTGCTATATCACAGCAGGTAGAAGATTAGGTGTGTTCACAGCAATTCTCATTATTGTCTCTTGAGGCTGAATGCCAGGGACACTGCTGTGGAATGATTGGAGTCTCCCCAGAAGGGAGTATATGGCCTTCTCAGGAGTAAGGATCATAGATAGCCTGCTTTCCTGCTAGATTTACCCCAGGCAGTCTAATGAGCACAGCTAGACCCTATTTCAGCCACCTGATTTGTTGAACTGTCCAGTTGGCTGAGAGGATTAGCAGACCTGCTCCTAAAATAAGGAGGAGCAGCAGGCTGCTTGAAGCATTTACCCTTGATTGGGATAATTCTTTGTTCTCAGCCTTGCTACCATCTTGGTCTTGTCCAATCCTGATCCTGCTTTTCCATGCTCTAGGTAAAGTGAGTCTGACCCTTAGCTATGATTCCTGAGTGGTTTGACCTTCAGCATTCGTCTCTGACTCTAGTTCTGTTCCTAGTTCTTGATTCCAGCTGTGGCCCTGGGCTCTAGCCTCTGGCTTAGGACTCCTGCTCTGAGCACCAGATATGACTTCCCTACTTGTTGGAACAGTGCTGGATTGTTATGAATTACCATGACTGATATGAAAGAATGTGATAAGCATGAGTTTGGTGTGCTTGGTATGTCTGAAATGGCTAAAGAACTCTTGGGAACAAGATTCTTTTAGCATCCAACAGTTGGTGTGGAAATTTACTGAGAGTGCTGAAATTGCACTTGATTAGTTGAGACACAGTGCGTGTGCTTCAACATGAGACTTCGATACATGTCAGCTGAGTGACCAGCTCAGAAAGTAAAGAAAACACAAAGCTATGCAATCAGTGAGCTTGGTTCAGTGACCTGAGTCAAAATAACCCTTTTAGAGGATATTGTACCAAGAGTTCAAGTGAATGATGAGAAGGCAAACATCAACTGATCTTTGGTCTGTGTCTGTTTTGCAGCCCCCTTCTTAAATATTAGAGAAAAACCAGTAATGAACTGTTCACGGGGCATATTTCAGGGACATGTAACTCCTTTGAGAACAAAAGATATAAATACAAAGCAGAGAAAATTAGTTTGTTAGCTCCCAATTAACATCTGAAGGGGTCTGTGAGCCTGTAAGATAGAGAGCCTCAGGATAGCCAAGAACCTGCTACAAGAGACTTTTGTAGAACTTTTGACCCGGAGGGCCTCAGGGTAATCAAGACCCTGCTTCGGGGGACATTTGACAGGCCAAATATTTGAGGGGGATAGAGAAGAGAAGAAGTCTCCATATAGAATTAGTAGCTATACCTGTTTTGCTTGCTGATCAGGATACTGTGTAAGGCCAATATAGTTACGGAGGGTTTATGCCTAGGAAATGAGGCTTATTAGGGAAATATGGATTATATAACATTTTACCACTTGTGTGATTCTTTCTCAAATAAATTGCTGTGCATTAAGCAAACTGAATCTGAATTTTCACTGGTACCAGTAGTAATCTGCCCAGCTGTGGGCCATTAAAGTTCAGTTTCAGCATCCAGTCCCCTCCTCCCTGTCAGCCAGAAGCACTTGTTCTCCATGCTGTGTAATGGCTGTCAGGCTGCTGGTCTTCTGATGCTTATTTGATAATATGCTCTAACATATGTGTCTCGTACTTGAAGAGCTGCAAGATGTCTTAGTGCACCTCTCAATCTTTCTGTCTTCCTCTCACTCACCTGAAGCATATGGTCCCACCATTTTTTAATTTCACACACCCTGGACTGTGTAGTTTGGATCAATTTGAAAGGTCTTCTCTTGTCTGTTTCTTTCTCTCCTCCTCAGGCTGGGTTGCTAAGCAGATGTAGAACGGACACTCCTAAAAGGCGCCCCGGCTGAGATTACCAATAAACAAATAAACAAATAAAAAAACATTGCTAGGCATGAGAGGGGGGTTCCAGACAGCAGACAATAACTGTCTTTGTTTTCCCATCTCAGGTATATAAAACTACTATGTCTCATAATTTCCACTGCTTCATAAGTCTTTAAGAACACACAGAGTAGTGAATGTATGAGGATGCTTGTTAAAAATCTTGTAGCTGCGAGGGATGACTGGGCATGAGGTCTTGGGTAACTTTTTGATATAGAATAGTAATGACTGCTACACTTACTACATGTAGTCATGGTCCTTGAGTATATAATGATGTGGGTCTCCAAGGACCCGAGGAGGAAGCTGTCTGAGAGGTGGTCGGCTGGGGCTGTTTACTGCCAGCCTCTTCAAAGGGACGACCCTTGAATTCCTTATAGAATGGCACAGGAAAGTGTCCTATTAAGGCAGGAGAAATAAGACAGTTCTGACTAGAAATGTGAAATTGTACCAGCACACAACAAAGCTGTTTGTGTTAAAATCCAAGGTCTTCACAAGCAGTGGGAAGTCCCAGCATCCACTAGTTAACATATGTCAGGAGTTTAGCATTGTTTCGCCTCTTTCCTGAATTCAGTGCACAAAAGTATAGACTCAATAATTCTACGTCTATTTATTTACCTCCATGATACTATATTTTATTAGTTATATTTGTTCCCGCAATGTTTCATTTTATTTGTTAGGATGGTTTGAAGCAACATGTTCTGTAAAATTATGTACAAAAAAAAAAAAAAGCTTACTCATCAGTTTCATGGTAGTTGAGAAGTGCTTTTTACATTGTCTAGGCTTTTAAAAGTATTGCAAGTGCTTTTATGTTCGTACCATGACTTTTAATGAGATTGCATTTCATTGGTTAAAAGAAATCGTATTCTATAAGACTATGGATTTAGAGTGCTTACTCACTGTATTCATTGTAGTTTATAAGAAGTACGTTGCATGGCAAAATTGTATTCCTATCCTTGTATTCCTATCTTGGCCTATTGCCTGCTAACGGGGCCCCACATGGGGGTAGGGAACAATATATCATGGCACTGTGTCCCATCCCAGACTGCAAATTGTCGTGTGTGTGGGAGGGGGTTCATGTTACAAGTTTGTACTGGGCCTGAAAAAATTATGCTTGAGCCCTGCCTGCTAATTTTATTTTATGCTCTTAAAATAAATCAGCTAGTTCAAAACAGAATTCCTTTGTCTCCACACATGAATGGTCATCATGGAGAGGGGGCAGGAAGGATGAAAAGAAGGGTGATGATGCCTCCTGGACTGTAGAGAAAGTAAACAAAATGGCTGTATTAATGGGCTAGTCTTATTAAATTCCATTGGAATCCACTTCCAAAGCTTCCAAGTGGATCTGAAATAGTACCTGTTGGTTCTGGCATCATCCACATCAATGTTTTCAAAGGTATCTTCCTTGATCACCAGTTCTTGGGTGCTCTTCAACTCAAGTCTCAAGATGTCCACTGTTGTTGGTGGAAAAGTGATGGGGCTGTGGCTCAGCATGGAATTTAGCAGCTCATCATAGGGACATATGTTTTAGTAAGCCCTCTACAGCTCCTTTGTCTTTGTCTGGCATTGGCCTTTGTCCCTGCTGTGCCTCTATGCCCTTTGCAATTTCCTGGTACACATCTTTATTCGTGAAGGAATTCCACAGCTGTGCCAGCACACATTCCTCCCCACACAGGTTGAGAAAAATCTAGGACCTATTTCCTAGAGCAAGTAGCAGCATGAGGGAAAGGTGGAGCTGTGTCTGTGCAGATGTGCTTGCACAGGTGAGTTAGCAGAAAAGGAGGCATTTCCAATATAGGCTGAGGGCTTTCATTTTTCAACTGGGGAGTGTTGGAGAATGAGTGTCTCCAGTCACCATCACCCTAGGCAACAGAGATTAAGAAAAACTCTGAGTGATCACCGGTGAGGAGACTTGCAGGCTTGTTACTGGATGACCTATTGTACCAGTATTGGTACTTATGCATCCCCACAGGCATTGCACCAGTTAAAAAGATGTCAGTTGAGTGCTTGTATCACTCAAGGAACTGGTTTAACTTTGCCAGCTAAAGTGGAAGATTTGGGCTGCAGGATTTAAAACTGAGAGTGGATGCATTCAAGGTTCTGCTGACAAAAGACCTGATCTGCTGATAAAATTTCATGGTGTAAGTGATCTCTTCACCCTCATCTGTTGAAGAGAATATTGTTCAGATTTTATAAACATTCAAACATTGGTCTCTCTGTGCAGACTTCCAAATGTGCTAGTTGAGCTGGGTATATGTTTGGTGTATTGGGGGAGGGTTGTTTGTTTCTTTGTAAGCTTGACTTAAGACCACAAACTCATGTAAAATGGATCTTGGGAGAGACTTCAGATGGCTGTGACTTTGGCTGAGATTTCAGATGGTTCTGAATCCATTTTTGGCCACAATTTAGTGCTAAAAAGCATCAAAAGCCACTTATTACTGATAGACATTCAGTCCTCATTTCCCCACAAGCCCTTAACATTCATTTAAAAAGATCTCTTCTGCTACACCTTGTCCATCAACAAAATTCTAGCAATCAGCTATTCTAAAGAACACTTGAATTTTATATTTGTTTTCTAGTCTCCACATTATTATTGAATTTGGTAGTGCCTGAAGGTCAACCAAGAATGGGGCCCCATTGTGCAAAGAGTAGCAGAGGATCCCTGCACTGAAGAGCTTACAGTCGCACTAGGCAAGACATATACAGCATGGGCAAAACCACACAAGCAGAGTGAACAATGAGATAGCAGCACATAACATGTGAGCTCCATAATTATTGGGGGGGGAGGGTATGAGAGGGTAGGCTGAGTTAAGAATGGGGATCAGTGTGGTGTTTTAGATGCTGCTTGTAATTATTAGAACTGGGAGCACTGGCTGTTGGGAGTCTAGAAGCACAGGAAACAGGAAGGAGGGGGGAGAAGATTAGCCAGGGCTGTGTGAGAACTACAGAGGGGAGCAGCAGCAGCTTTGGAAAGAGGTTTCACTTTTGGTAAATAAAGGCCTGTTGAAGTTTGTTAGTACTTTGCTTGCATGACACAACATTTTGGCGACGAGGATGGATCTTCTGCCTCTGAATCCACCTGCACCCTTTCTGCAAAGCCCAGGTGAGCCTCCAATTGCTTTTACTGCCTGGATCCATATGTTTGAGACTTATCTGCTTGCATCAGTGCTACATAGATTTCCGAAGTAAGAAAACGCGCTCTGTTAATCCACTGCCTTGGAGCAGAAGGGCAGCATATATTTTACACTTTTCCCCTTGCAAATGATAAATATGAGACTGTACTCACTGCGTTAAAGAACTTTTTTGTGCCAAAAGTGAATGTAGTAGCTAATCACTACAGATTTCGCTAACGTGAGCAGAAACCAGGGAGACTATAATGCAGTATATTGCTTCTCTGAGGAATCTGATTGTAACCTGTGACTTTGGGAATATGGCAGATGAGATGATTAGAGACGAGCTCATTGAGAAAAACAATTGAACAGAACCAAGAAAAGTATAAGGCTTTCACAGACAGATGGCGGCGTGCTAAGGAACCTAAGTTTGAGCGTGGTTCCTTCGTTAGAGTAAGAAAACCTGGAATTTTAAGCAAAGGGGACCATAAATTCACATCTCCTCTTAAAATAATTGAGAAGGGACCTTACACGTATCGACTTTCTGATGGGCAGGTATGGAATGCTTCTTATCTTGCACCTGCCTATGCACCAAGAGGAGATGATGCCAGAACCCAGTCCCCATTGGATGACTTCACTGTAGTACCAACACAACAAGACATTGCACTAGAAACGGGGTTTGAAAGACGGTCTGTCAGACCCAGACGACCACCTGTCTGGACTAGAGACTATGTTATGTAGTATTTACAGTGTTTTCAGTGTAATATTTCTGCCAACAGTATAGTGACTTGTTCCATATTTGTTGCTGTGGTTAGAACAACAAAGGTTTATTTTATAATTGAGAGAGCTTCTTAAGAGAGGAGGGAGTGTGGTGTTTTAGATGCTGCTTGTAATTATTAGAACTGGGAGCACTGGCTGTTGGGAGTCTGGAAGCACAGGAAACAGGAAGGAGGGGGGAGGAGATGAGCCAGGGCTGAGTGAGAGCTAGAGAGGGGAGCAGCAGCAGCTTTGTAAAGAGGTTTCACTTTCGGTAAATAAAGTCCTGTTGAAGTTTGTTAGTACCTTGCTTACGTGATACAACAATCAGCGACACTGAAAGAGGGGGAGGAAAAAAATGAATGGACATGAGAAGGGAGAAGAAAGTAAAAGGGACAAATGTCTCAAAACGGAGGTGAAGAGAGTGGTAGGGAGAGGGGGGAGGGTAGGAGCACAGGGTACAGAATCCAATCAAAACTGTACAATGTTTCCTGAGCATCTAGAAGTCCCTGCTTTGGGTGTTTCTGTTACTATTGGCTAGAGTCTGAGACTGGTTCCTCTTTGCCATTTTTCTTAAAGGCACCAGTTGGGCCCTAAGTATTACTATGGATCTCCTTTCACTGAGCATGTCTCTGATGCCCTTTACAAAGTAATTTGTAAAAATATTTCTAGAAGCATGAGTTCCTGCTATCATTGCAGAATAGTTTCAGTTTATGTAGCTTCATAACAAGTCAACCTCCTAAAAGAGTTATCCTTTGCAGATTGAGGATGAGCTCTCACCATCTATAAAGGGCTGGCATCCATGAGAGCCTCTGACAGCAGAACTCATCATCACTTGTCTTCAGGTGCCACGGGTGTTTCAATCAAAATTGGAAATGGGATAGGTGGGTAGCTGGTGCCTTTAAAATAACTGTTAGCTCAGGACAGATGGGAGGCCCAGGAGGACAGCCTAGCTAGGAGAAGGAAAAGTCTGATCTCAACTCCTGATCCTTTGGTTAAAAGCAGCCTGGTGTTGGCACTAACACTTCCAGTTGATGTTTTACCAAGTCTATCCAAACAGGTGGGACAAATGGGCCTGCAACTAGTCTAACTGAATAAAGGCCTCATACTGTGGTGGGTGTAAGGGATGCCAATGATACACTAGAGTTCTTATTGGCCAAAAAATTACTGTCAGTGGAAGCAGATTTTTTCTTTTTGTGGCAAGTTATCAAAGACCTGTAGTTGACATTTATTATAAGAAGGGATGAGACTGCTCTGTATGATTCTCTGCTAGGGACTACCACTAACAATGGGAGGGGATTTGAGTCCTATGCCACAGTTTGCCCAGCTCAAGCCTGGCAGAACCAACCCAATAGGATTTCTGGTGCCCAGTGGCCTGTGTCTGAGCTGCCTTCTATAGGATCAGAGGACCAGTGGTCAAAGAATCAGTCCTGCATAGCCAAAAAAACCCCCATATCATAAAGGTAGCAAAATGGAATGTATCCAGTTTCACGGGTAAAGGTATGGAAATAGCTGAGGCGATATTAAGGAACGGTATCAATGTTCAGTATCTACAGGAAAGATGATGGATGGGGAATATAGTGAAGGAGTTGAGGTTAGATGGTAAACCCTCCTACGCTGATGATAAAAGGGGACACAATTGAGTCTGGGTGGCAGGGAGGGGAGACCTGAGGACGAAGGTTTTTGAAGTTAAAATAACTGATGGGTTTATGATATGAGCCTTAGTTGAAAGGTACATCCTGTTTGTGATATCAATATATACACCTCAACCAGGAGGTGATGACAGGGAGTTTCTACTAAGATATGCAGGCACTAGTAGGCACAACAACCCCTGAACAGCTGCTGGAGATACAGGTGATCTCTGGATCCATAATTAGAAGGAAGTATGAAATGTGTTGGGGAAAATGCCATTTAGGCTGCATGAATGAGGAAGGGAAAGCACTACTAGATGTGTAATGTCAAACAATAGATAACAGCTGATACATGGTTCCAGAAGAGGGTGAGTCAATTTTTTATGTACATCACTGGTGGAAACAAACTGGATTGATATCAGGTTGTTGAAGAAATTGTGTCAGTGTTGGGAAAGGAGGGAACTAAGCTCAAAAGAAACAAGATTAAAGTATGAAGGGGTGTGCACAGGAATTTAAACTTGACAGCTTTTGGAGGGGCATGTTCTATGTCCTGCCATAGCCCCAGGACCAGAGGAACTCACTCTCCTCACTGCACCTCTGGGAGTTCTGTGCTCCTACTGGTTACTAGAGGTGTCTCTGGCCATGCCCCTGAAGGTCTGGGAAGTTAAGGGATAGAGCAGCAGATTAGTTTGTGAAAGCAGTGCAGGATTTCTAGGACCTGATTTTACATCCACTGAAGGAGTGGTACCATCTTTAAAAATATAAGAATGGCAATATTGGATCAGACCGATGGTCTGTCTAGCCCAGTATCCTATCTTCTGAGGGTGGTCAATACTGAGTACTTGTGAGGGAATCATCAGACTTTTAGATTAAACAAATTCTGGTAGGGCAGAATTGTGAATATATGATCCTGTGCTATTCCTGAACTTGCCATAAAAGAGGAGGTGAGAAATACAATCCAGGAAATGAATAGTACAGCAGCAGGATCTGATGAAATGATGGTGGAGCCAGTGAAAGTCCTGGGTGAGGGAGGCAGAAAATAGATGAGCAGTGTGGTTAATGCCATATGGCAAGACAAGAAAATTTCCCTTTGACTGCTGCCAATCTATCTTGCTCCTCTTACATAACAAAGGAAGCATCCATGAATGTGGAAACTACTGAGGAATAAAGCTATTGCCACATGGGAGAAGATTCCAGAATGTATCCTTTTGAAGTCTATTAATTGTTTGTTGTTTTCTACAATGACATATGAGTAAATGAAAAGTTTATCTAGAATATCCATACGTGTTTTTTCAAGTCATGGTGCAAAATTCCCTTCTTTTGAAAGTGCAGTAGATTTAGAACCATCACCTTAGGTATCTCTCCTACACTTGGTCTGGGAATGAAGTTTGCAGGCACCCTTTCAAATTCCATGCCATGACTGAAAGAATCTGCTCTAATTAGTTGTACCGGAAGATTTTTATTAATTTCTTCCCTTGAAATTCTTTCTCGTTGACCTCTGTGAAATTCCAGCTATTTTCATGTTAGAATATCACACCAGAGGACAGCATTGTTCTGATCACACTGGATTTCTCTGCATATAATTTAAAACTCACTTGTCCAGCTGCCAGAACTTTAGAGAACATAGAAGAATCTCAGTGGAGCTAGATTATCTACTTCCTTCAACTTATTCTGGAAGCTCCCCAGTTTTTGAATGGAATAATGTGGTTCTAGAAATATATTGCTATGTTCCATTATTATGTCAGTTTGAAATAATAATAATAATCAGTGTTTCCTTCACAGTGACAGAAGAAGTGGGTCCCAAGTGCTTTGGCCTGCAGAGGAATTAGCTCATTTCTGCAGAGGTAGGATGGAGGGATAGGGGAAAGAGTTATGGCTTTTAATGGGTTGTCATAAACCTTCAAATTAAAATTCAGTAAAAATTCTGACTTGCCTGTTTAATTGTGACAAACTATCTAGACAGACCAAAAATCCAGATAATTACACTCTTTGGTTAACATAGACCTTTCAGCTTCCTTTGCCACTTAAAACACTATGCAAACTAAGGGCCTGATTCTCCACTCTCTCACATCAGCTACATGCCAGTATACCTTATTGAAGTTAAAGGTAACATTGATGTGTAAGGGTATGTCTACACAGCAAAGTTAATTCGAAATAACAACCGTTATTTCAAATTAACTTTACTAGTGTCTACACAGCCAAACTGCTATTTCGAAATAAATTCAAAATAGTGGAGCACTTATTTTGAATTTGGTAAACCTCATTCTATGAGGAATAACGCCAAATTCGAAATAGCTAATTCGAAATAAGTGCTGTGTAGACACTTCTTTCAAAATAGGGGGCCTCCAGCATTCCCAGGGTGCCCTGGTGGCCACTCCAGCCTCAAACAAGAACACTCCTCTCCTTCCCTCCCTCCCCGGAGCACTTAAAGAGGTTGACTCTGGCCACAGTGCCTGTGCCAGCTCCAAGCCTGCCAGCCCAGAGCCAGCAGTCACTGCCCCTGACCCCGTGGCCCCAAAACATGAGCCAGCAAGCCACTGGCAGCCAGCCCTGTACCGCTCCCAGGAGCAGCCTGCCAGCTCCCAGGGGCCTGCCAGGGCCTGAAGAAGGCAGGCACCTTCCTGGTCCAGGGTGGAGATCAGGGTGGACCTTACTCAGGTTTGGGGGGGGGGGATGACCCCAACGTCCATGATCTCCACACTAGACGGAGGAACGTGGCCATCTATGGCAGGATAGCTGCCAGCCTGGCCACCAAAGGCCGCATGCGAACCCAGGAGCAGGTTCGCATGAAAATCAAGTTGGTCCGGCAAGACCCCCAACCCTGAGCCCTGAGCTTCCCCTCCCCCTTCTTCCCCTTGCTTCCTCCTTCCATCTCCCTCCTCCCAGGTTTCCTCCTCCCCTCTCCCACCGTCTTTCCTCCCTCTCCCACCTCCTTTCTCAAGTCTCACCAGTTGCATCCTCCCCTTCCCCCAGTTTTGTTAAATAAAGAGAGTTTGTGTTCATGAAAATACGTGTATTTTATTTGACATCAGGAAGGGGGGCCGGGAGGGTAAGTGGAATGATGTGGGGGGAGGAATGAGGCACAAGCCCCCAGTGGGGCAGACCAGAGAGGCTCTTAGTGCTCCTCAGGGTGGAAGCTCTCCCACAGGGCCTCCTGGATACTGACAGCCCCCCCGATGGACCTCCTGGATGGCAGCCTTCAGGAAGTGCAGCCAGGCTCGCAGCAACGCATTCACAAGAAGCACCAGAGCGCCCAGGTGGCCGCTCCGGCTCCATGTTGCAGAGTACTGTGGTGTCCCGAGCAAGGGCAATCAGAGCACGCAGAGACACAAACGCTGTCATCTCATCGAGGTAGGCAAGCAAGCAGGGAAAGCTGAGAACCAGCTGCCCAGGTTGGGGGTCCCTTTAAGCACAGGCCTTAGATAGCCTCAGGCAGCAGCCACACAAATAAACTCCTGACCTGATGCCCTGCTGGACCTGGTTCCAGCCAGCCTTCAATGCAATTCAGTGTCCACTCAGTGTGGATGCGCTATTTTGAAATAGCAAAACGCTATTTTGAAATGCATGTGTAGATATGTTATTTCGAAATAAGCTATTTCGAATTAACTATTTCGAAATAAGATATTTTGAAATAACACTGTAGTGTAGACATACCCTAAGGCTGCGTCTAGACTGGCAAGTTTTTGCACAAAAGTGGCCGCTTTTGCATAAAAACTTGCCAGCTGTCTACACTGGCTGCTTGAATTTGCGCAAGAACACTGATGATCTAATGTAAGATTGTCAGTGTTCTTGCACAAATACTATGATGCTCCCGCTCAGGGATAAGCCAGTATAGACAGGTAAAAACTGTTTTTCGCAAAAAAGCCCCGATGGCAAAAATGGCCACGGAGCTTTCTTGCAAAACCACGTCTAGATTAGCACGGATGCTTTTCCGCATAAAAAGTGCTTTTGCGCAAAGCATCCGTGCTAATCTAGATGCTCTTTTCCGCAAATGCTTTTAATGGAAAAACTTTTCCGTTAAAAGCATTTTCGGAAAATCATGCCAGTCTAGATGCAGCCTAAGAGTGGAGATTGGTCCTTGTGTGTCAATCAGCTTAATGCTTAGCTTTAACAAAAACAGAAATAGAATACATAAACAGAAAGTGAAAATTATTTTAGGAAACATGGAAACATTCTTCCCTGTGGAGAGGAATACGAAAGGTAACAAGAAAGGTTGCTACAGCCATGTTAGCAATAAGAGGGTGATCAGGGAGGGTGTGGGACTGTTACTGGATGAGGGAGATAACCTAATGACAGATGATGTGGGAAAAGCTAAAGTAGTCAATGGTTTGGGCTTTTTTGCCTCTGTCTTCACAGACAAGGTCATCTCCCAGACTACTGCACTAGGCAACACAGCATGGGAAGGTGGGCAGCACTCGGTGGAGAAAGAACAGGTTAAGGACCATTTAGAAAAGCTAGACATACACAAATCCATGGGTCCAGATTTCATGCATCAGAGGGTACTGAATGAGTTGGAAGATGTCATTGCAGAGCCTTTGGCCATTACCTTTGAAAACTCCTGGAGATTGGGAGAGGTCCCGGATGATTGGAAAAAGGCAAATGTAGTGCCCATGTTTAAAAATGGGAAGAAGGACAATTCAGGGAACTAAAGACTGGTCAGCTTCACCTCGGTCTCCAGAAAAACCATGGAGGAGATCTTTAGATAATCCATTTTGAAGCACTTGGAAGAAGGGAAAGTGATCAGGAATAGTCAACATGGATTCACCCAGGGCAAGTCATGCCTGACCAACCTGATTAGCTTCTATAAATGAGGTAACTGGCTCTGTGGACATGGGGAAGTCATTGGATGTGATATACCTTGACTTTAGCAAAGCTTTTGATACCGTCTCCCCCAATATTCTTACCAGCAAGTTAAGGGAGTATGGATTGGATGAATGGACTGTAAGGTGGCTGGAAAGCTGATTAGATTGTTGGACTCAACGGGTAGTGATCAATGACTCAATGTCTGGCTGGTGGTCGGTTTCAAGTGGAATTCCCCAAGGATCGGTTCTAGGGCCAGTTTTGTTCAATATCTTTATTAATGACCTGGATGAGGAGATGGATTGCACCCTCAGCAAGTTTGCGGATGACACTAAGCTAGCAGGAGAGGTAGATATACTGGAGGGTAGGGATAGGGTCCAGAGTGACCTAGACAAATTGGAGGATTGGGCCAAAAGAAATCTGATGAGGTTCAACAAGGACAAGTACAGAGTCCTGCACTTGGAACAGAAGAATCCCGTGCACTGTTATAGGCTGGGGACCAACTGGCTAAGCAGCAGTTCAGCAGAAAAGGACCAGGGGATTACAGAGCATTGGAAACTGGATATGAGTCAACAGTGTGCCCTTGTAGCCAAGAAGGCTAATGGCATATTGGGGTGCATTAGGAGGAGCATTTCCAGCAGATCAAGGGAAGTTATTATTCCCCTTTATTCGGCATTGGTGAGGCCACATCTGGAGTATTGCATCCAGTCTGGGCCTCCCACTATATGGATGTGGATGCATTGGAGAAGGTCCAGTGGAGGGCAACCAAAATGATTAGAGGGATGGAGCACATGACCTGTGAAGAGAGGCTGAGGGATTTGGGTTTATTTAGTCTGCAGAAGAGAAGAGCGAAGGGGAATTGATAGGAGCCTTCAACTTCCTGGAGGGAGCTTCCAGAGAAGATGGAGTGAGGCTGTTCTCTGTGGTGACAGATGGCAAAACAAGGAGCAATGGTCTCAAGTTACAGTGGGGAGGTCTAGGTTGTATATTAGGAAAAACTATTTCACTAGGAGGGTGGTGAAGTACTGGAACGGGTTATCTAGGGAGGTGGTGGAATCTCCATCCCTAGAGGTTTTTACATCCTGGCTTGACAAAGCCCTGGCTGGGATGATTTAGTTAGGGTTGGTCCTGCTTCGGACAGGGGGCTGGACTCAATGACCTCCTGAGGTCTCTTCCAGACCTAGGATTCTATGACTTGCTGAGGACCTCTGGCCCTGGTAAAAACACAACAATAAACTTGGAATGAAGCTATGTTTCTATTTTTTAGAACAACAATCTCTATCTAAGATAGTCTGCAGAAAAAAGAAAGGCTTCCTCTGCTTTGCAAGAAGAACTTCAACCCCTTGGAAGTCAGTTATAAATAGTCCACATGCCTGTCTTGTGTTCTAAACTTTTATTTAACAAAACATAGCAAAGGTCATGAATATTAAGTATTCCATGAAATGTGAACTTGTTGACAAAGCTTTTCTCTTTCCGGAGGAAATATCAGATCATATTGTATGAAAGATTACCATTATGCAATTCCGGTTTTAGCAGAGAATGGTTAGTGATGGAGTGTTCCTGACTTCTAAAAATAGAAAGCTATTTTTTTTTAAAGATACAAAGAGTAGAGGCTTCAGTTTTTTACTTCACTGCTGATATAATTAAGAATACTTATGACATAGCAAGAAGCTAAGGAATTAATTAACTGATATATAAGGGTTCTGATGCTTTGATTCACATTTTCAGGAGGTAGGTGAAGCCTAAATATACCTTCTATTTCATCCTTTCATTTGCACCTGTGTTATGTCGTGGGGAGTTTCACAGTATAGGAAGAAATCAGTGGAAATGCAGAGAGCTGGAGTAGTTGCAAGTGTCCATTTTATTGCAAAGCACAGAACTAACTAGAATAAGCCCAGACTAGCTGGGCTGACCCCAGTGACCTACTCAGTTACTATAACAACAAGATCTATATCTACAACCCAATATACAACATATTCCTCCCCCCTTAATAAAAACGTCCCTTTAAGAAAACAAAACTAACTATGAAATGAGGGTAGACCGCCTCAAGTTCCCAGCTAACCCTGGGGATTATTTTGCCCCATCTGTGAGTTAATCTCAACTAAAGGTCCAGCCGTTGAGGAGGCCTCCTTTCTCTAGGTGGATTACGGCGGACGTCTGGCATTCGCACCCGAAGATGTTATGGGTGCAGGCCTGACACGGGGCTGGGAACTTGAAGTGTGAACAGGTGAGGCTGTTGGATCAGCCTGCTCAGGGAGGGTTATTGTTCGCCGCTGGTGGTGATGGAGGCGGAGAGTCAGGAGCAGGTGATTCTTGACACGGTAGCTCACCAGCAGTGGGAAGGACGGGCAACTCAACTGGAGATGTGTCTTGGGGCAGGAATAACCTGTCAATAACTGATCTACGTGCGCGCCAGATGAGATCCTTCGCAGTCCGGACAGTATAGGAAACAGGTCCTGTTTGAGCAATAATAGTGGCAGGGACCCATTTAGCTCCACGAGCATAGTTCGAGCCAAAACTGGCTGTCCAGGACTAAAGGTTCGATCTTTTGCTCTGGATGCACGCCTGATGACTTGACCTTGCTGCTGATGTTGCACAATTTGTCGGTTCTGAAGGTTTCAGCAAATCAAAGCACGTGCAGCTGACGTCCCATCATTAGAAAAGCCGGGGACACTTTGGTTGTAGCATGAGGAGTGTTTCTGTAGGACAGTAAGAATGTGTCCAGACTCTTTTGTACGAGTGAATGTCCTCTAACCGATTTCAAAGCTTGTTTCATTGTCTGGACAAACCTTTCAGCCAATCCATTTGTGGCTGGGTGATAGGGTGCTGAAGTGATGTGATGGATCCCGTTTGCTTTCATAAAATTTTCAAACTCCTGAGAGACAAACTGTGGACCGTTGTCACTCACAAGTTGTTCAGGAATACCCAGATGACAGAAGATTCCCCGTAATTTTTGGATAGTACTCTCAGCAGTAGTGGAAGGCATTATACAGACTTCTGGCCATTTGGAATGAGCATCTACCACCACCAATAACATGCTACCTTCAAATGGGCCAGCAAAATCAACATGAATACGTTGCCATGGTTTTCAGGCCAGTCCCATGGGTGTAGAGGTGCCAATTGAGGTGCATTCCTCACACCCTGGCAAGAAATACAAGCTCTTGCCTTCTCTTCAATGTCACTGTCCAAGCCAGGCCACCAAAAATAGCTTCGTGCAATTTCTTTCATGCGCACCATTCCACAGTGACCTGCATGCAGCTGCTCTAACATCTGTTGTCTCAGTATTTTTGGAATAATGACACGCATTCCCCACAACAAGCACCCTGAATGGGTTGATAACTCCGTTCTCCTGGACATGTAGGGGACAAGGTCAGATGAGACCTGAGAGTTCCGTAGAGATGTTCCGCATCACTAGTTCCATTACTTGGGACAGTACTGGGTCAACCGAGTTGCTCTCTTAACTTGTGCTGCAGTGATGGGCATGTTCTCCACCTGTTCAAAGTAAAAGATTTCCTTCTGGCCACTATCTTGATGTTTGACTGGCAAAGGCAGCCTAGAGGCCATCTGCATTGCCATGTAGAGTGGCTTTCCG
Source organism: Rafetus swinhoei (assembly GCA_019425775.1). Lineage (NCBI taxonomy): Eukaryota > Metazoa > Chordata > Testudines > Trionychidae > Rafetus > Rafetus swinhoei. The sequence goes on from CM033427.1 coordinate 68,869,260, forward strand.
ATATCTGATCTCATATGTGTGTCCTGAAAGCCACAATGCCCATCGTTGCATCGACTAGCAGCCATTGGTGGAATACCTGAGTGTGGACCAAAAATCGCCGTCAGAGGTCGATGGTCAGTGAGAAGTGTAAACTTCCGTCCAAACAGGTACTGGTGAAATTTCCGAATTCCGAAAACGATTCCCAATGCTTCACGTTCAATTTGCGCATAGTTAGTTTCAGCCTTGCTTAAGGTGCGCGAAGCAAAAGCAATTGGTTTCTCCTCTCCTGAAGGCATAACATGTGACAAGACCGCTCCCACTCCATATGGGGAGGCATCACAAGCCAACTGTAAAGGTAAGGATGGATCAAAATGCGTCAGGACCTCTGCGTTTAGCAATGCACATTTAGCCTTGTTAAATGCAACATCACAGGCGTCAGTCCACTTCCAGACCTTGTTCTGGCCAAGGAGCTCGTGAAGTGGTTTTAATAGTGTGGCTAGCTGTGAAATAAACCTTCCATAATAGTTCAATAGTCCTAGAAATGAGCGAAGTTGACTAACATTTTGAGGGGTGGAGCCTCACAATAGCCTTAACTTTTGAAGGGGACTTATGAAGACCAGTAGCATCAATGATGTGTCCCAAATATTCAACAGAGGGCTGAAAGAATGCACACTTATCTTTACGGACTCGTAGGCCATACTCTTCCAGTCTTTGTAGGGTAGCCTCTAAGTTCTTAAGGTGATCCTCCTCATTCCGCCTGTGACCAGGATGTCGTCAAGATAGCACTGAACTCCTGGCAAGCCGCACAAGATCTGGTCCATAGCTCTCTGGAACAAGGCTGGGGCAGAAGTTATTCGAAGGGTAGCGACAGTAACGATAAAGCCCTTTATGAGTCACAATAGTCAACAGCTCTTGGGATTCCTCATCAACTTGCATCTGTAAATATGCTTGACTCAGATCAATCTTGCTGAACTTCTGTCCTCCAGCCAGGCCCGCAAAGATGTCATCGATGCGAGGAAGGGGGTATTGCTCTGCATATAAAACAGGGTTAACAGTGACCTTAAAATCCCCACAAATCCGAATAGAACCGTCTTTCTTCAATATTGGAACTATTGGAGTTGCCCATGGACTATGGGTGACTGGTATTAGGACTCCATTTTTGACTAGGCGCTCCAGGTCTGCTTCAACTTTTGGCCTGATAGCATATGGCACAGTTCTGGCCTTCAGATATTTTGGTTGGCTACCAGGTTTAATGTTCAGTTTCACGGTGATTCCCTTCATACTTCCCAGATCCTCTCCAAAAACAGCAGCATGTTTCTTTAATATATCAGTCAGACCTGTTTCTTCTTTAGTTATCCGGTGCACTTCTGCCCAGTCCAGTGGGATCTTCCTAAGCCATGATCTCCCCATTAAGGCTGGGTAATGGCCTTTCACCACAAACAGTGGTAATTCTGCAGTCTGTCCATTTAGTTCCACCTTAACATCAGTAGTGCCCAACAGGGTACTGCTTCTCCTGTGTATGTCTTCAGAATGATCTTTGTTGCCTTAAGTGGAAGATGCTTCAACTTTTCCTTATACACCGTGTCTGAGACCAATGAAACTGCTGCACCAGTGTCCACTTCCATGCGTACCGGTTTGCCATCCAACAGTGGGGTTACCCAGTATTCATGGGAGCCCCCTTGCAAAGACAAAACATAGCATGGCGCTTCTTCTTCAGACAGGGTGTCACTTTGATCATCAGACATCTGCTCGATGGTATGCAGATTTTCCTTTTTGTTCCGCCAGCCCACAGGCCTCTTTTTCTTTTGTTTGCAGGCACGCTCAATGTGTCCTTTTTTTCCACACTGTCGACACACTAGGTTCTTACACCAGCATTCTGATGCTTGGTGACCTGGCTTACCACAGCGGTAACATTCCTGGCTCCCCACTGTTTTGTGAGTAGGTTCTTGGGACATTTTATGCACCCCAGGGGGTGCACTAAGGTGTGTGCCTCCTGTGGCCAGTTCCATGGAGACCGCAATATCAATGGCCTTCTGTAGGGTGAGCTGAGCTTCTGTTAACAGACGCCTCCGTATAGCTTCACTGTGCAGGCCACACACTAACCTGTCACGTATGGCATCATTTAACATCTCCTTAAATTCACAGTGTTCAGCAAGCTTTTTCAAATTGGCTACAAATTGTACAATTGTTTCACTTTCTTTTTGGTCTCTGTTATGGAACCTGTACCTTTCTGCAATTACCAATGGTTTTGGAGCATAATGTGACCCCAGGATTTCCACAATGTCACTGTAAGATTTGGTCTCTGGCTTAACAGGAGCAGCAAACTGCGTGCAGAGAGTAGGTCTTAGCCCCTACAACACTTAAAAATATTGGCACCTTCTTTTCTTCTTTAATGTCATTTGCAATAACAAAAGTTCAAACGCTCAGTATATACGTGCCATTGCTCTCTAGTCTCCTCAAAAGGTCCCAGTGGCCCTGTAAGTGTAGCCATGGCTGTTGCACTCCCTCCTTTTTTTTTTTTCAGTCTCTAGGCTCCTTGATCTTAGTTTCAGTTTGCACAGTGTAGCAGTCAGTTCTTACCCCACCTTCCAAAACAGCCAAAAAAGTTTGTTTTCTTACATTGACTTCTACTTCTTTTGTTGTTGGAGGCAGCACAGGCATCCCATCCTCGTCACCACTTGTTATGTCGTGGGGAGTTTCACAGTATAGGAAGAAATCAGTGGAAATGCAGAGAGCTGGAGTAGTTGCAAGTGTCCATTTTATTGCAAAGCACAGAACTAACTAGAATAAGCCCAGACTAGCTGGGCTGACCCCAGTGACCTACTCAGTTACTATAACAACAAGATCTATATCTACAACCCAATATACAACAACCTGCAGTTACCCTAATTGTACATACAAATAAATAAACCCATTTATGCTCAATATCTTGCTAAAAGAGCATACAGGTATAAACTAGGGATGTAATAGTGTAGTCGATTAACCAATTAACCAATAAGCAAAAGCTTATAGATTAATGCTATAGACTATACATATTTCCCTCCCTCCACCTTGCCAGTACTTTTTTTTAGCAGGTTGGCCAGCAGCCTGGCTTAGTCCTGGCTTGAGCTGGGTCCAGGACCTAAGCCCACTGCGGCTGTGCATTTAAAGTGGATTAGGAGCCAGGTGGCCAAGCAGCCCAGCTCAGTTCTGACTCGTGCTCGGTCTGGGAGCACAGCTTGCCCCCCGACAGGGGCTGCTGTCAACCCATGTGCAGCATGGGGCAACAGGCAGCTGGTCCATGAGGGGAGCTGGTTTTTAAACTGGCTTTCCTTGGAGACCAGCTCCCACCTGGCACCCCGTGCTGCTGTCTCTGATACAAAGGCAGCAGTGTGGAGTGGCAGGGGGTTCCTCAGGAGTGAGGCCAGAGCGCACTGGCTGCCAGACTCGCCCCCAGAGACTATAGAATAGTCGACTAACCAATAAGAATTCATGAGGTTACCTGACTATTCAATTAACCGATAGTTAACATCCCTAGTATAAACACAAAATTGTATTTGCCCTTCCGAGGCTTCCTATATGTAAAAAGTGACGCTGAAAGTAAATCAATCGTATTTATAGATAGACCTGGAAAAAAGGAATCAAATGTAATGTTCCTCAACCATAAATAATTTCTTTCAGATGAGAAATATGAAATAGTTGCAGCCATATTTAAAGCAATGGCATGAATATTTTGGCATGAAATGTGAGAATTGTAGAAAACAAAATGGTGTGTGTAATTCTTCCAAATGATTAATTGATATATAAGGACAGAATCCATCAAATTATCTACAATCTTTCCTGCTTAAAATTTAGCTGATCTTCAAGACTTTGAAGTGAGTAGATAAAATTCATGAATTTTGATCCAAACTTTCTAGCGGCAGAGGGTTTTCTCTAATCTAGACATGGGACATAATTATGTTGATCATCATATGGCTTAGAGACCACTTGAAGCCTCAAAGGACCTTGTATTTGCACACATCCAATCAAGCTGACAGACATGAGTTTCTGAATCCCTTTCCCATCTTCCAGGAGAGAGTCCTGGCACACACTTAAGGCCCGAACAGAACATCTGCTCACTGTCTGGGAAGTTTTACTTTAGCTCCAAACTCTGGGATTTCATCCATGGTATCATCAGTGGCTATGGAGCCTACAAAACATGTGAAGATGAATCTAGTAAGCTGGAGGGGTTCAGTCACATGAAGGTCATAATGAAGAATAGCATTGAGTGCTTGGAGGTGGACAACAGTCATAGGATGAGAGGGAGCTATATAAGACCCTTAAAATTTACATCATGTATAGCCTGTCTGGACCTGCATGCAGATTTAGATCTCTGTTGTTAATGACTGTTTCGTCAAGGACAAACAGGAGCAGCACTGATCAGTACCTACATGACTGGATTGCAGGCTCAGATTTTTCAGTTAATTACAAAGCCATTTTGAAGGGCAGATGACTTTTATACTTTTTACATTAATTATTGAACTTTGGGTGTTAGTGGATATTTTGTGGGCAAAGACCCCCTTCGTCAGATTAGTGGATATCCACTAATATCCATGTCTGACGAAGTGGGTCTTTGCCCACGAAAGCTTATGCTCCAATACATCTGTTAGTCTATAAGGTGCCACAGGACTCCTTTTTGCTTTTGCAGATCCAGACTAACACGGCTACCCCTCTGATAGTGGCTATTTTGTAATTAATACTTTAATTTAGGGGGATAATTAGCATTCAGTTAATTAATTGAAAGACATATGCATATACAATAGTGAGCAGATTCATGTGCTTTGGCTCAAGATATTAGTAATCAGATGTAGATCTTTTCACCTTCATCTACACAGGATCAAATCCAGTTTGGGTTGGTAGTGGCTGCATTTCTGGAACCACAGATGACTCTCTAGTAGCTTATATGAAATGAGTTAGTGGCCTGTGCCACTTCCAAATGTCTAAGTCAGAAATCTCTGCCACCAACTGGTGCCCTTGTTGCCTGAATGGGCCTATCAGAGCAAGATTGAGCTAGCGTGGCTCCAGCACTTAGAGGAAATGTTGCCATGCTGTTGCCTCAGCTCTCCCATCTTGGGAAAATGCCAGGCTTCAGGGTGCTGGGCTCTTAATCCAGCATTTTTCAACAAGTGCAAAATTGATTCAAAGTTAAAAGATGAACTCAAAGGAATACATTGATTTAAAACAAATAGGCTACGTCTACATTGGCACCCTTTTCCGGAAAAGGGATGCTAATGAGACACTTCGGAATTGCAAATCCGCGGGGGATTTAAATATCCCCGCGGCATTTGCATGAACATGGCTGCCGCTTTTTTCCGACTCGGGGTTTTGCCGGAGAAAAGCGCCAGTCTAGACGCGATCTTGCGGAAAATAAACCCTTTTCCGGAAGATCCCTTATTCCTACTTGAAAGCGGCAGCCATGTTCATGCAAATGCCGCGGGGGATATTTAAATCCCCCACGGATTTGCAATTCCGAAGTGTCTCATTAGCATCCCTTTTCCGGAAAAGGGTGCCAATGTAGACGTAGCCATAGACTATGAGACTTGTTGTGCAGGTTATTTTATATTTCTATAAAGAATTGCAATATGGTCATTTAAATAGTATGTAAATAATCCGAAACACTGCCTCTTTTGTTGTTTTAGTGTAAATACCAGATGACTTTCCTGGTTTCAGTACAGAGCAGAAATATTCCATCATACATTCTCATGCTATAAGTGACTTGCTTTGCAAGATGATAAGCTCTTCAATTTGCATGCCACTGGTATTACAAGGTTGAGTGAATAAGAGGCGGAAGGTGGCACCATAATCACTCAGTGTAAGGAGGCAAAGTAAGCCCTTCTACCTCTTCTCGATTTGCTGTTCTAATGCCTCATAGGCTGTGGGGAATGCATTATCCAGTAATGAGTCCTTTCTCGGGATACGATTCTAACACTGAGGTCATGGATTCTGCGACTTTATCAGACGTCCATGATTTCTTTGGCTTCAGCCCATGCTACTGACCGGCCTGGAGCTGCAGCCAGTAGTCATCCCTGATGGACTCCCACTGTTAGTCTCCCTTCTTCCCCCACTAACTGGCTTTTTTAAATAAAATTCACAGCGAGGTCGCAAACTTCCATGAATTTTTGTTTATTGCCTGTGACCTGTCCATGACACCTATGACAGTATCTTTTAAACTTAGTCATCTCTGAGCCTGAGTACTAGAGGGTTCCGTGGCTGAGCCCTGGTTGATTGACAATCTACAAATGAAGGTTTAATCGGGTGATACCCAAAGCCAGGAATATAGGCTCCCGCTGAGAGTAGCTACTCCAGTCTGCTCAACATCATTATCTTGCTGGGAATAAAACCTGCTACTTGATCGTTCAGACAGACTGTTCCTTGTTCTAATTCTAGTCTTGATTTCTATTCTGACAATTGGCTGGAGTCTCTGGTCTGATTTCATGGCCACCACTGTTCTAACCATTAGGACTAACCATCTATGTCTCAGTTTAACAACGTCCTAGCAGAAATCCAGAAGGAGGAGACTCCTTCGGTCACGAAAAGTAGGGGAGGGAGAGACTCCTCCCCCTCAAGTTCATAGAGAGGCAGTGGTGAGATGTTCCTTCCTTGCCTCATCTATCAGAAGCAGAGGAATGGAGAGAGATAATGGAGACCTTCCTCATCTATTGAGAGTTAGGAAACAGATCAGGAAACTCTTTACCCTTCAGAAGGAGAATCAGAGCAAGAGACAGAGGCCTTGTCTTCTCTGCATACTAGCTTCATGCTCAACCTTTTTTTTTTTTTTTTTTTTGAAGTGGGGGACATCATATGAGCCGTAGAGGTTCAAGCACCAAGAGATGTCCCCTCAGAGGTCCTCAGAGAGCCTATTACATTCCCTGACTGGCCCAGGCATGCTAATTTAAGGTATAGGAAAACTATGTGTAGGCTCTCTATGCAACTAAATGGATCCCTGGCTTGCTGCTGCAAGCACACCTTACTGCATACTCCTGGTGACTGAGCCCAGACCTGTTCTTGATTTCTGGTCCCCTGCTCTACTCCTGATGCCTCATCCTGATTTAGTTCCTAGTCTCCTGCTTCACTCCTGACATCTTGTTCTGCATCTGTTCCACTAGCCCTGGTTTGGCTGGCTCACGTGACTCTTACTAAATATGGGTCATTGACCTCCAGCTCTGACCTAATTCTATTGTGTTCTACAGGGGTGGACTTCTGCTGCTGGCTTTGATCCTCTAGACTGAACTTGGCCTACTTTCTTGAGTTGATTCTGGCCCCAGACTTGGCTCATGTCCCTAGAGCTATGGACCTGACAAGCATGTGAATTCAAGGCAACAGCCTAAATAATTAATTTGCCCCTTTTCTTTTGCTCCATGTCATGTCCAGGTCCACCCACAGTTCCATGGTCAACCTGTGGAACTCCTTGCCAGCGGAAGTTGTAAAGACCAGGACTTAAACAGGGTTCAAGAAAGAACTAGATAAATTCATGGAGGTTAGGTCCATCAATGGCTATTAGTGAGGATGGGTAGGAATGGTGTCCCTAGCCTCTATCAGACTCTGGGAATGGGTGACAGGAAAGGGATTGCTTGAAAATTCCCTCTTCTGTTCACTCCCTGATGACTGTTTCCCATCAGACAGAAAGGGAGGACTGTACAAGGACCACTTTGGAGACTGCATTAGCAACCCTTTTTATTGGGGTCCCCCCCATCACCATTATCACCCCTATACGCTCTCGGCACCGTCCGCACTGAAAAAACAATCAATTTCACCACGTTGCCATTTCCCCTTGACCGGTACCCGACCGCGGATGACGGGGTAGGGGGACCCGGGCCTACCCACTCTCCCGGGTCCTGGCCCCTAAACACATCAGCCCGCGGGCGCCATGACCCCGCCCTGGGCCACTTCCTACCTCTGCCTCCGGGACTTTTCTCCTCCCCTGTCAGGGCGAGGATGCCCCTTTTTACCCCGAAAGTGAAGGTAGTGCCCTTCCCGGTGCGTTCTTGCCTGTCTGCCCCACTGATGGCTCTCAGGCTTTCCTCATGACTTCCCCAGCAAGACCCCAGGGCCCTTTTTCCCCTTCCGTGAGGTGCCTGGCGCGCTTATGACATCCCCATCAAGCCGACGGGTGACATCATCAACCGTTGCCCATCGCTCCGGCGTACCTCGTCTCCTCTGTGCCTGTGCCGGCATTTTGCTCGACTCCGGCCGGTTTCCCGGCTGGGGCTGGAGTACCCTCCCCAGCTACTTCCAGGCGGTAGTCCCCGCCGGGCCATCTCTCCTCCCTGGGCTCACGGCATCCCAGGTCAGTGCGGGGTTGCCTCACCCAGACACAAGGACTCTTAAAGCAGAGAAAGTTATACTCCAGAATGACCACAGGGGTGCAACAAGTTGGTTCCTGCTATTCCAGGCAGCCCCAGGAAGACAACAGGTAGGCAGTGCAGACCCCTTTGCCCTGACTAGCCCAAGGGAGAAGCTACTGGCCAGGCATCATGCCTTCACCTCCCCATCTGGCCCAGGGAATAGCCACCAGCTACGTGGTGCAGTCCTTGCTGCACTGGCTGGCCCCAGTGAGCAGCTGCCAACTGAGTAGTGCATCCCCGCTGCCCTGCCAGCCCCGGGAGCAGCTGCTAACTAGGCAGCATGGCCCTTTCTGCCTGGGGGGAGCAGCTGCTGGCTGTGCAGTGCAGCTCCCGTCAACCCCGGGGAGCAGCCCTGGCTGGGCAGCATGGCCCTCACCTCTCTTAGGGAGCCTCCCCTCACACTCCCAACCCTCTGCCCTGACTCCTGTGTCCCACACACCCCGCCCTGAGCCCCTTCTCACCGCCCAAGCCTAACTCCTGCATCTTCCACAGCCCACCCCCTGCCCTGAGTCCCCCACATCCCCAAACCCCTGCCCTGACTCTTGCATTCCCCACACCCTCAGCCCTGCTGCTCTGAAGCCCCCGAGCAACACTAGGTAAATCTTCTAGTATTTATATCTAAACAGCGCAACACCTGCTGACTGTTCCTCTGTGGCCTCTGTGGTGTTGACCTTGCAATCATTTAATGAGCATTTGGTTCTGCATGCGAATAGACTTACCATGTGAGAAACACAATACACACCTGACCAGAGAAAAAGAGATAATCTTCCACTGCTGTCTGACCTCCTAGCAATCTGTTTTTAACCTCCAGGCCTTACAAGCCTAACTTCTTAAATAGTTCTTAACCTGTACATACACAATGATCAGTACTTTACTGGCTCTTGGAAGACCTCACTTGCCACCTATGGGTGCACTATTATGTAGATACCAGACCCAATGCATATCCCTCTGTAGCGTGGTCGCCCCCTGCGGCCCCCGGACGCCCTGCCCCTAGTCTCTCCCGTAAGTCTCTGGGTCCCTTTTTGCGTGGGGCCCCCCCCACTTCTCACGTTCTCCATCAGCTGGTCATACGGACGTCCCCCACCGTGCTGCTTGGGCCCTCAATGCCCGCTGTCTGGCCCGTCCGAGCCTCCCGGTGGCCGATGGGCAGCCCCTGGGCTCTCCCTGGGGTGTCCCGCTGTGGTCAGGGGCACTCCTCTGGACTCCTGCCGCGTCGGATGCCCTCCGCTCCCTCCTCGCCGGGTCACCGCCTGTGGGGGTCGAGAGCACAGCAGAGTGATTTATATTATAACTTATTTATTAAGTCTTTTCATTACAAAAGCAGTGTTTTCCCAGAACTTCCTGATTTCAGGGTGGGAAGGAAGTGTTAATTTTTTTGTTTGTTTTGCAAACAAAAACTAGTGCATATTATTTCATGAGACTACAGCAAGAACCCCTTCTCTTCTGTCGTCTTCTGCAACACAGGGAGCAGATGAGTAGCCTTGAGCTGTCTGCCAATAACTGCAATGGAAGGAATGGGCCATGTTGGCTCCCTCTCCCAAGACATTGTCAGATGTTACCCCTCATTCCCTTCCAAATGGAGCAGAGAAGATGTGAGTCAGAAGCAAGCTTTGAGACACTTTGGGCCAGTCTGATTTTCTGTTTTTGTTTTATTCGCTGAAATTGAGTTTTAGCAATTTGTGGGGCAGGCTTGGTGAGAGATGGCCACTATAAGTTGGTTGTGGCATATATATAGAATACAGGAAAGGCAGGTTGGAGAAATATGATCAGCACATGATGTATTTTTGAGCTGTTGGTTACCACTTTTTGTCTTTGTCTCCTTTGTTTGGATTGCATGCTCTTAAGAGTAAGGACCGCCTTTTACTCTGTACTCTTGCATAATGATACATCTTCAATCCTGTCTGGAACCTCTAGGCACTACATAATACAAATAAATAATGTACACATGAATGTGCATCGTATGAAACCAATTCTGCTCAATACCTGGTACAAGTAAAACAAATTTTCACAACCTTTTCTTCTGTATGTTGTTTTTCAGTTAAAAGCAGTAAATGAGAAGAGGGAGTTTTCTTACAAAGTGAAGCTGTAATATCCTCTCCAGAAAGTATATTTCAGTTGCACTGAAAAAGAGATCAAAAGAAATATCACACAAAATATAATCTGAAAATAGCTAGTAAGCAATAGCAGGCATAAACAAATTCAAATTGTGTTCCATATTGTCAAACAACAAGTAGTCCTGTGGCACCTGGAGGTATGTCTACACTACAGCGTTAATTCGAGTTAACTTAATTCGAAATAGTTAATTTGAATTAAGCTAATTCGAAATAACGCATCTATACACAAAAACTATTTCGAAATAGCGTTTTGCTATTTCGAAATAGCGCGTCCACACTGAGTGGACCCTGAACCGAAGTTAAGGCTGGCCAGAACCAGTGCCGGCAGGGCATCAGGTTAGGACTTAGTGTGTGGAGCTGCTGCCTGAGGCTAACTGAGCTCCATGCTTAAAGGGACCCTACGCCCACCCCGGATAGACAGCTCTCAGGGTTCCCCGCTTGCTTGTCTACCTCGATGAGGGACAGCAAAGCAGTCCTGTCTTGGAGTGCCCTGAGTGCCCGCACTTGGGACACCACAGCACTTGGCCACATGGAGCCAGAGCTGCCCCTGGGCACGCCGGTGCGTCTCATGGGATTGTTGCTATCAGGCCCGCTGCACTTGCTGCAGGCTGCCATCTGGGGGGTCCATCAGGGGGCTGTCAGGATCCAGGAGGCCCTGTGCGTCCACCCCGAGGAGCCCTCAGAGCCACCCCGGTCCTCCCCACCGGGGGCTCATGCCCCATTCCTCCCTCATGTCCTTCCACTTACCCCTCCCTAGCCCCCCTTCCTGATGTCAAATAAAAGACACATATGTTCAAAAATAGAAACTGGGTTTATTGAACAAAACTGGCGGGGAATGAACCTCTGGGGAGACTGGGAAAAGGAGGTGGGAGAGGGGAAGAGAGAGGGTGGGAGAGGGGAGGGGGAAACCTGGGAGGAGGGAGCTGGAAGGGGGAAGCAAGGGGAAGAAGGGGAAGGGGAAGCTCAGGGCCCAGGGTTGGGGGGTCTCGCTGGACCAACTTGATTTTCATGCAAACCTGCTCCTGGGTTCGCATGTGGCCTTTGGTGTCCATGCTGGCAGCTATCCTGCCATAGACGGCCGTATTCCTCCGTTTAGTGTGGAGATCATGGACGTTGGAGGCATCTCCCCCAAACCTGAATAAGGTCCATGATCTCCACCCTGGACCAGGAAGGCAACTGCCTTCTCCAGCCCTTGTCAGGCTCCTGGGAGCTGGCAGACTGCTCCTGGGGAGCGGTGGAGTGCTGGCTGCCAGTGGCTTGCTGGCTCATGTTTTGGGGCCACTGGGTCAGGGGCCCCGGTGGCCACTGCTGGCTCTGGGCTGGCAGGCTTGGAGCTGGCACAGGCACTGTGGCCAGGGTCTATCCGCTTAAATGGCTCTGGGGCTGGGGGAGAGGAGAGTAAGTTTTCCTGGTTGTGCCCAGAGTGGCCACCAGGGCTCCCTGGGAAGGGCTGGAGGCCCCCTATTTCGAATTAAGTGTCTACACAGCACTTAATTCGAAATAGCTATTTTGAATTTGGCGTTACTTCTCGTAGAATGAGGTTTACGAAATTCGAAATAAGCGCTCTGCTATTTTGAATTAAATTCGAAATAGCGGTTTGCATGTATAGACGCTATTAAAGTTAATTTGAAATAACGGCTGTTATTTCGAATTAACTTTGCAGTGTAGACATACCCTTAGAGACTAACAAAAATATATAGTATCATGAACTTTCGTGGGTAAAACCCACTTCATCAGATGAGTTATATTATTCCAGGATCAGCAAATTCTTAGATATATATGATTTAATTAGTTTGTGTACCATACATTAAAACATCTGATGTAGTCTCAGGAATGTTTGCATTTTGACGTTACAAAGAATTATTGCCTTTTTTCTTATAATGTAAGGATACACTGCAACTGAAATGAAGATCCAAATATAAGTGAAGTAATTTTCTTCCAAGGTGAACCATGGAACACAGTGTAATGACTACATATACAATAAAGCTAAAGACTGTTAAATCGATAGCCTGAGTGAAAGGACAGAGCTCCAAGGAAAATATTCTGAAGCATGGCAAGGCTGAATTCCTGTTTCCAATATGTGTCTCAGGGTTATCATTCACACAAAGTCTGCTACTGCGCAATGAGAGATGAAATCGTGGATGTGATATACTGCTCCTTTCTAGCACATGGTTTAAACTTTGTGGATTCAGTGTGTGAACCCACTAGTCAAGCTTTCCAAATATTCATGCTTTTGCTTTAGCGATGTAAGCAACTAGTTGACTAGTCAACTACCTGATAAGCTTAGGCTTATTGGGTAGTCGAGTAGTGACTCAACTAGTCACTTCCCTCCCACCTTGATGTCGCTATCAGAGAGAGGCAGCAAGGAGAGGGGGAGCAGGAGCTGGTGCAGTGGGGAGCTGGCTTAAAAGCTGGTTCCCCCTAGCACCGTCTCCATGGAGGGCAAGGGAAGGCAGAAGCATAGTGGGGGAACCGGGCGTAAGTTGGGAATCAGCTGTCCCAGCTTGTGCCCGGTCCCAGTCACTGCACCTCTGCTTTTTAAATGTATTAAGAGCTGCCATGCCCATTCGCTCCTGCTGTAGTGCAGGGCTTCCTCGCCTGGGTGCATCTGACCCTGTGCCTCTCCAGCCCAGGTTCGGGGAGTCCATCCCTCATCTGCTCCAGTGAGAGCTTGGGCTTCTCCCCCTGTAACTCCTCGTTCATGGTGACCTGGCAGCTCTTAATACATTTAAAAAGCAGAGGTGCAATGGCTGGGACTGGGCCTGAGCGATCCAACTGTTATAGACTTTATGTGACTTTGCTGCCCTGCTCTGACCCATGGCCATGGCCGACCAAACTGTTATAGACTTTATATGTCTTTGCTGCCCCGCCCTGACTCAGGGCCATGGCCGATCAAACTGTTATAGTCTTTATGTGTCTTTGCTGCCCCGCCCTGGACCAGGACTGTGGCCACCCAAACTGCCATAGATTTCAGGAGTGGTTGTCAGTGGAGTGAGTCAACAGGGCCTCCCCCTGACCCGGACTGGTACAATGCCTATTTAGCTTTAGGATCATTGGTTGTATTGTAGCGATAAGTCAGAGAACTATGGTTGTATTTTATAATAGAAAAATTCACAGAATAAGGTAAGCTAGGAATGGATCAGTTTAAAATGTTTCTCAGCTATTTGAATCCTAATGATAAAACTAATTGAAGTGGTACTATTAACTTCACAGTTTTGTTTGTAGCTTGTGCTTTTAACACATGGCAATTATCATATTTAATGCTCTGTTGACCATTTTGTTGCTATGCGTTTTTCTTTGTATTCATTAAATATTTGGGCTTTTTTTAATTAACATGTTTATATTTTATCTGATTATCTACAATGTATTTTGATCATTGTTCTTTACTTTGATGATGTCCAAATAGGGAACTTTATCCACACCCATATATTGTTGTTTTCCCTCCCTTAAATAATGGTTGTGTTAAAAATTTGCAGTTCCCAGAATTGTTTCTCAGCTGTAAGACAACTCTTTGAATTGTTTCTTTATCACTATATTAGAATGAAATGCTCCTTTATGTCAACTAATTTTCTTAATTTCATTTTGTACACAAGAAGACTATTGCCAATTCATACACATTCTATCTGGAGCCATGTATATACCACTCTTTTTTTTTAAGGTGTCCCAGCCCAATCAACAGTAAATATGACAGTCTCTAAATTTAATTAAGTATGCTGTGCTTGTTAGAGATGGAACTTTGGGTTTAGGGCTTTTAGGGGTGTAGGAAGTTGGTTGCTTGGTGTTTTGGAGGCATTGCCCCAGTTGCACAGCTCTGATCACCGTTCCTGCCCAGAGTTCAATGCTCATGCTAAATATACAGATCAGCTTCACTTTGTAAGAAACTCCCTCTTCTCAAGCTCAAGATCTGCTTCATTCTTTCCTCTCATGTCATATCCCTTTAGCTCCCACTCCATCATGTGTCCTCTCTATCTCCCCTTCAACTGGCTTTTTTTTCTTTTGTGCTCATTCTCCCCTTTAACAAGCACTGGTAAGTATCAGCTTCTATTCTGAAGCTAGATGTTACTCCTCTGATGTGCATGTATTTTGCTTTTTAACTAAAGCAGAAATGCCTTTTACCAAATATCTGCATAATGAAACTGCATGCTGTCAGTACACAATTTTAAGAAGTAAATACCTGGTAGAATTCAGTAAAGAAACAGAAGACATTAACTCAAGACATTTTGTAAATACATCAGTATGCACTGTAAGTTTTGAACCATCCTCAGATCAGCTGGGTAAGCCATTTCCAAATATTCTTTTTCCCTTTTGGAATTCTGAGCTGGATGATTTTTGTTATATGCATGATTTACTATTACTCTGTATAAACTTCAATAAGCTTTCATGTGGGTTAATACACATTCATCAAGACTCAGACATATGGCCTGTCGTGGATTACTTTCAGATCTCAACACAGCTTTGAAGCCAAACATACTGCTTTTTTCATGTCCTGCTCATTAAATTATAATTTGCTGTGAAGTTATTTGACCCCAAGAATTCTGATGTTCTGAGTCAGTCCACAGAGAATTAAGGCAGGAGCTTTATGTTCCAGAGTTAATGGTGATTGGTGAAAGAGAGACCGATATAGATAGTGGGCAACAGCTGGCATACTGTAGAACTAACAGAAACCGGCCACCCGCTAGGAAATTAAGACACATTCTATGTTAATGGAACCCATCCGCTGTTTGGTCATTACATGTTATGTGATTCATGGAAAAGCTAGAAGAAGGGTAAAACTACATCTGGGAGTCATGTGGCTCTGACTTAGGCTGTTTTGCAGTTTGCAGGGGAAGTACTTGCACTATTTAATCTAGCTAGTACACTAAAAATAGCAGTAAAGATGTAGTGGAATGGACTACAGCACAGGCTAGTAATGTATGTATGTACCCAGAGCAGCGATGAACAACCAAGTCTAGAGAGTGGCCCTCCTTCATCTCAGTGGGCCACAAGATTGAAATTGGGCATGTGCACTAACCATGTCCCCAAGAATAAGATTAAATACATTGCATAAGATTCTCCTTCTTTATCATGCCTTTTCAACACAAAACAATCCATTATAGGGGCAAATTAAATTGCTAACAAAAGTAACATAAAGAAATAGATGGTGCACAGGGATTTCACAATGTTGTGCGCAATCAGCATGAATCTCAGATGTGCCCTTGCTTAAATGTGTGTCATTTCTCATTTTGCTAGGGGCTACTCAACTCTCCCATCCAGGCCTTGCCCTCACTCCAGCCCTTCCCTCAAACCACCATCAAGCCTCTTCCCTCTCTCTCCCAGCAGTTCCAGAGTGCCATGAATCAACTGATTTGTGCCCCAACCCTGCTCCTCCCCCTCCATCCCAGAACTTGAACGCCACGAATCAGCTGAGAGAGAGGACTAGATAAGCTCAGAGTCCCCAGTGTGTGAGAGGTGTGCGGGGGGGGTAAAGGGAGTTTGTGTGCAAGTCTGATATAGAAAGAACCCTGATGGGCTGCACATGGCCTGCAGGCTGCCCACCACTGACCCAGAGGGACTGGGCAGGCTTCTACTGATGCCTGTACCACCACATATGCAGTGCTATGTTTAGCTGTGCAAGTCAGATTAAAGCTAGCACAGATGTGCCTACTCAAGCTGCAAATAACATCTCTGATTTCAATGCATACATAGCCTTGGTCAGCATAAATTGCTTACAGTGCTATTTGGAGAAGCCAATTTTTTATTTCTTTTGGGGGCAATAGGAGAATGTCCAAAATGTTGGTGGATATAGGCCTAGTATAATCTCAATTGACCTCTGCGAATCATAGAACAATTTATAACAGCTTGCAGCAATAGACTCAATTTGTGAGGATACTACAATGGATCCAATTAATTGTTAGCCTTAAATGATTCCATTTAACAGGGATGATGATAACAAAACTTAAGAATTACGAAGTCTGGTTTCTTTCCTCAGAAGAAACAGTATAATCTTGCTAGATGGATTCTAAACTGGATTCTGTAACGAATACCTTTAAGAAAATTCTTGCAATTCAGAAGTGGAAGACTAGTTTTATTGTATGAAACACCAATAAAATCTGTGAATAAATAATAAATAATTATAATATAAATAATTCTGACAAATTTAATTAATTAATTCAGTCAAAAAATGAAACAAAGAATTGATAAAGAAACCACAGGGCAATACAGAATCACAGAGCTCCCATGTAAAAACTGAAATGGTCTGTCACACAGCTCATGAACACCTTGAAAACAATATTTATTAAATTCTGCTGCCACTGAATTGGCCCTGGGAATCTATCATTTATTGGTAAACAGATAATAGATTCCCCTTCCAATTTCCCCCAAAATCCTTTTTAACAAGTGGATGCCAACATTGATGCTAAATTTCTCTAATAAAATTTATGAACTGGATTTTGAAAAAGAAATCAAAAGTTAGGAGTTAATTGGGGATGATACCAAACTAAATTAATTTTGTCAATGCCTTATTATTTGAGTTATTAAAAATAATGTTGCACAAGTTTTAAGGCAACATGAATATTTATATGTTTCCTATTATTTTGTTTTTAAGTGAACTCCAAAAAGCTTTGTAACTCCCTACTACTCACATCTGGTTTCCAGTGCTTGAAGAGCTACAGTAAACCAGTGCATTTTAACGTGAAAGTAATCATGCTTTAATTATTTTTTTTAAATCAAGGACAATAGAGATTGAAACACAAAGTCCTTATGGAAATGTACTAATCTTTGTGCAAGGTATCAGAAATTTAATAAGATTGCTTAAAATTCACTGAAATATACTTACTAGTCCTTTACTAAACCTAATTTAATAACATTGTATTTATTACACTTAGTGTGCGAAATTCACAGGTGATGTAAAAAGGGCTGTAAAAGATAAACAAATTACACATTGGTAACTGGGTGTGAATCTTTAGGAGACTAAATTGATATATTTGCAGGATGAGAGAGATGGAAGAAGGTGCAAAAAAAAAGAAGTTACTCACCTTTGTGCAGTAACGATGGTTCTTTGAGATGTGTCCCCATGGGTGCTCCACTGATGGTGTTGGGCTCATCCCAGTGCCACTGCTCGGAGACTATGAATAGCTGTGATCAGCCGGGCTGCGCATGTGCGATCAGCAGCTCGCGCCTTTCACACCCTTTGATTGTTGTGCGTGGCTTGGCTCCCACCAGTTCCTCTCACTGCTCGGTTATCTGCAACGAGAAAGAACAAGTCTCCGAAACAGGGAGGAGGGCGGGACGTGGAGCACCCACGGGGACACATCTCGAAGAACCATTGTTACTGCACGAAGGTGAGTAACTTCTTCTTCGAGTGGTCTCCGGGGGTGCTCCACTGATGGTGACTATGTAGCAGTACTTGATGTATGCTTCCGGAGTCAAGGTTTGTCAATGACTGAAAGTATTGCTGAAGCCACCATGGAATCCGTGGCCCACCATTGAACTATTGCATAGTGGTTCATAAAGATCACATTGGATGACCATGTAGCCGCTCGACAAATGTCTGATAATGAGACTCTGCAGGCAAAAGCAGTCGATGTCGCTACCGCCCTGGTGGAATGTGCCCTCCATAAGGTTTGAAAGGGCTTGTTGTGGATTGCATAACAGGTGGTGATGCAAGAAACTATGATCTTAGAAACACGTTGTGAGGACAAAGGATTGCCCTTGGAATGGTCTGCTATGGATACTAGTAGGCGGTCTATTTTGCGTCAGCTCTGCATTCTGTCAATGTAGAAAGTTATAGCTCGACATACGTCAAGGGTGTGGAGCATCAATTCTCACATGGAGGCATGTGGTTTCAGATAGAAGATGCGAAGGACAATAGATTCATTAACATGAAACCGTGAACAAACTTTAGGGATGAAAGCAGGATAAGTGTGTAATATAAGTGAGTCTCTGTTGACAACCGTGAAGGGTGGCGTTGCCATCAGTGCTGCTAATTCGCTGACCCTACAGGTGGATGTAATTGCCCAAGAGAAACACTACCTTCCTGGTAAGCATGGATAGTGATGTTGTGGCCATAGGTTCAAAGGGCGGGTACATCAAGTTGTCTAGTACCAAGTTTAAGTTCCAGGAGGGGCGGTTGAGGTCTTCTGGGGGGGCGGGGGGGGGGGGGTTGAGGTTTGTTAGGCCCTTTAGTAGTCTCTTAGTCAACGGATAGGCAAAGATCGAATTTCCGTCGTCGACGGTTCCATGAAAAGCGCTAATTGCCGATAAGTGCACTGTAAGAGTGGAAATGGAAAGACCTGCTTGATCAAGAGATAGGATATAATTGAGGATCTTATGTATCGGTGATGTGTCTGGATCAATGTGGTTGTTCGCACACCAAGCCACGAATCTATTTCATTTTGCCAGATAAGTCTTCCTTGTAGATTCTCTTCTACTGTGTAACAGAACCGCCTTTACATGATCTGAGCAAAGGCGCCCTTCTATGTTGAACCAGCTAGGAGCCACGCTGTTAGATGCAGGGTCTCCAGTCTCGGATGTAGCAGAGAGCCACGGTTCTGTGAAAGGAGATCTGGGAGGAGTGGCAGAGGACACAGCGGTTGCAGGGACATTCTGTTGAGAAATGGGTACCATGGCTGTCTTGCCCAGGCCGGGGCTAGAAGAATTACCCGGGCTGAATCTGCTCTGATTTTCTGTAACGCTCTCGGTATAAGTACCGTGGGTGGAAACGCATAAAGCAGAAGTCTGTCCCAGCAGACTAGCAGTGCATCTCCAAGGGACCCTTTGCCTATACCCCCTCTCGAACAGTATAGGTGACATTTCCTGTTGTCATAGGTGGCAAAAAGATCTATCGGGGGGACCCCCAAGCGTGGAAGACATGTTGCAGGACATCGGAATGGATTTCCCATTCGTGGTCATGTGGAAAATGTCTGCTGAGTGCATCCGCCATGATATTGCTTGTGCCAGGTAAGTAAGAAGCTATCAGAGTGATGCGATTTCGTACACACCAATTTCATAAGCTGACTGCTTGTGCACAGAGCAGTCGGGAACGCACTCCACCTTGGTGATTGACATAATACACGCTGGCTATATTGTCCGTAAGAACCCTGATGGTCGTACCGGCAATGTGAGCATGGAAATGCTTGCAAGCAAGGAATACAGCTTTGAGTTCTAAGAGATTGATGTGCAGGGCGGCCTCGGTTGTCGACCATTTCCCTTGAACGGACATGCTGTTGATGTGTGCTCCCCAACCAATAAGGGAGGTGTCCATAGTTAATAGGCTTGATGGTTGCTGGTGATGAAAAGGTACCCCTGCCAATAGATTTTGAGGATTCAATCATCAACCTAGAGATCTGTGAATGAGAGTGGTTGGACTTATCTCTCTGTGAGTGCTGTGCTTTGTGGGGATATATACTGACACCAGCCAATGTTGTAGACAGCGGAAATGGAGTTTTGCATGATGAACCACAAAGGTGGTGGCACCCACATGTGCCATGAGGCGAAGGCAAGTAAGAACTGTCACTGTGGGCACCTGCATAACGACTGTAGCTAGTTCTTATATGGCTTGAAAGTGCTGGTGAGGTAAGTATGCGTGAGCGGTAATGGAGTCTAGCCACGCTCCTATAAAATTTATAATTTGCGTAGGCTCTGTTGTTGAATTCTGCTCGTTGATGATGAGTCCGAGTGATTGGAAGGTTTGTCTGGCTAGCATGATTATATGCAATGTCTCTTGCCTCGACTGACCCTTTATAAGACAGTCGTCGAGGTACGGAAATATAATCACGCCTCTGCGCCGCAAATGAGCAGCTACAACTGCCAGAGTCTTCAAAAAAACTCTGGGGGTGGCTGCAAGACCAAATGGTAGCATGCGATATTGAAAATGTTTGTCACCAATGGTGAAGCGGAGGAAATGCCTGTGGGCTGGATGGATGGCTATATGAAAATATGTGTCTTGCAGGTTGAGGGCTGCAAACCAATCGTCTTCGTCCAATGCAGGTATTATAGTGGGAAGGGTCACCATTTTGAACCTCTGTCGATGGAGGTGCCAGTTTAACTTTCTGAGGTCGAGGATAGGCCTCCACCCTCCGTTTTTTTTCTCCGTGAGAAAATAACGCGAATAGAACCCTCTTCCTCTCAACTGGGATGGGACGACCTCTATAGCTCCTATGGGCAGTAGATACTGGACCTCTTGCCTCAACAGGGCCTGTTGAGGGCCTGTTGGTGGATTTGTAGGTGGTATGGTTGTGAAGGGGATGGTGAGCCCAGATACCACAAGTTGTAACACCCAGCGGTCTGATATAATAGCTGCCCATTGAGCTTGAAAAGGTTGTAGTCGGTGGTGAAAGAGGTAGGTGACCTGATGTTTTGCCTGTGTGGTAAGGACTTGTTGCGTGCCCTCGACCAAAAAGTCAAACCTGCTGTTTTGAGTTCCACTGGTTGGTTGTACGGCGGGTGGGGGCTGGGGTCATCTACGCTGCGGACGCTGCCTTGTACGAGACTGATCTAGTGGCCGGTGTTGTTGTCTTTGAAAGGAATAGTCATACCTCCTCTGATAGTGATAGTATCTTCTGTGCCTAAAGGGAGGTGTATACATCCCCAAAGTATGGAATGTTGTGCGAGAATCCTGAATGGAGGACCTCATCTTTCCCGAATGGAGGACCTCATCTGTTTTGTCCACAAATAGCTTGTTTCTATCAAATGGGAGGTCCTCCACTTTGTTCTGAAGCTCCTTGGGGACTGCAGCAGAGGTAAGCCAAGACGACCACCTCATTGCGATTGCTGTCACTGTTGTACGGGCCACTGTGTCCACCACATCCAGTGAGATCTGCAAGCTCACTCTAGCTACTGCAAAACCCTCTTGCACATGCAACTTTAGGAGAGGACACTTGGATTCTGGTAGATATTGAAGTAGTTGTGCTATCTTTTCATAGTTATCAAAGTTGTGGTTAGATAACAAGGCAGCATAATTAGCAATGCGTAAAAGTAGGGTTGCGGAAGAATAGACCTTTCTACCGAATATGTCCAACTTTTTTATGTTTGATATTGCCTTATACTGTGGCATTTTGGCATGTTGCTGAGCTGCGTCCACCACTAAGGAGTTTGGCTGTGGGTGATTGAATAGGAACTCCAGATTTTTGGAGGGGACAAAGTACTTCTTGTCTGCTCTCCTGCAAGTCGGTGCAATCGACGCTGGTGTCTGCCAGATGACCTCAGCAGCCTCCATGATGGCTTCATCATTAGGGAGGGGAATTTTTGCACTCTGCCGGGGATGGAGATTTTTTAATAGCCGGTATTGCTTTGTTTGTACCTCTGCTAATTGGACTTCCTGGGACTGGGCTACGCTTTTGAAAAGCTCCTGGAACTGTTTGATGTCATCCGGAAGGGACATATCCACTGGGAACATCGCCTCGTCAGTAGAAGAGGATGAGCAGTCGGCTGTTGGAATCTCCGGCTGTTGGTCTTCTACCTCTGACAATTGGCCCTCTTCGGGATCTGAATGTTGGGTGACTACGCTCGGACTCTGTAGAGGAGGAGTCAGCTGGCATGTGTGCTTCATCTCCGATGGGAGAGTGTGCTGTGCTGGCGGCCGGTTGGAGTGTGGAGATTGTTGATATGAGCACTGGTGTGGAGATTGTTGATATGAGCACCAATGGTAACAGTAACGTGGAGAGTAAGAGGACCTGTGGTGGTGATTGTAATATCAGTCGGAAGGATGAGGTGATGAGTATCTGGATGACCTATCACTTGCATATCGCCTAGTGTGACCAACATGGGGAGATCGGGCCGGGGAGTAAGAATAGCGTGGCGACCATCTGTGCGGTGGGGAATAGGATCGTTGCCTATAGTAGCTGTCATCATGAGGACGGGACCTGTGTGGTGAGTAAGGACTCCTCTGATAGTAATGGTGTTTTGGACTGGCGGTAAATGTGCTGTAGTGGCGAATGGTATAGCGGAGGCGAAGGGGAAGGTCCTGGTGAAAATGTAGTAGATGGAGAAATGGGACTCCCCTGCCTTCGTGACTTAGCCACAGCTTTCATAGGTGCTGGTGCCGGGGAATCTGCCAGTGCCAGGGTCATCTGTGCTGGAGGGTCCTGATGCAGTGCTGGTGTTGGTGCCGGGACGTCTGTTGGTGCCGGCGTCGTCTGTGCTGGACGGACTTCATTCGGTGCTGGTCCACAATGAGGCGGCACCTGCTGGTTCGGTGCCACATGCAGAGCTGGCATTGGCACCGAGTGCTCCAGTGCAGTGGGTGCAGGCGGCACCTGTGAAGTGTGGGTGCCACTGCCTGGCGCCGATGACGGTTTCGGTGCCAAGAGTGCCTGTGTGGGAGCCGCTATTTTCATAGGTTTCATGCCAGAAGCTAGCACCTAGGGTCGCAGGGTAAGGCCTGAGGTTCCTGGCTTATCCCCTCTACTGATCCTACTAGTTGGATCAGGCGGCTATGAACGAGCAGGGACGCCCTCCTCTTCTTATGAGAAGTAGACTCGGGAAGGAGACCATGCCCTTCTGGGCCAATTCTTGTTGGTGGCCTGCTGATGGCATATTCGGCTGCAGCGCCTTATCAAAGAGTATCATTTTGAGGCACATCTCCCTGTCATGGCGAGCGCGGGCTGTGAGTTTGGAACAGTGGGTGCATTTTTGGGGAATGTGTGTCTCTCCCAGACAGCTTATACACGCTGAATGGCCGTGTGAGGCCGGCATCGGCTGTCGGCAAAGCGCATACTTCTTAAAGCCTGGGGATCCAGGCATCATGCCTATCTAGGCTGAATTTCTTCATCTACTCACTCTTATTGAGATTGTTGTTATTGTGCCTCTTTTCTCTCTGCGGCTAGGAGCCACAAGCCGCAAAACACAGCAAGCCGCGGACAGTTCAAACAACTTTGTTGTTTTTTTTTGAATAACTAAGTCGAAGAATGTATATTACAAGGCAGTAACCTATTTACAATTAACTATTTACAGGATAGATAAGGAGACTCTGTGAAGAGACGAGGAGGAGAGAGGAGCTCCGTCTGTGACCAAGGACGGTTGAGAGGAACTGGCGGGAGCCGGGCTGTGAGCAATGATCAAAGGGCATGAATGGCGTGAGCTGCTGATTGTGCATGCGCGGCCCGGCTGATCACAGCTATTCAAAGTCTCTGAGCTGTGGCACTGGGACAAGCCCGACATCATCAGTGGAGCACCCACTGGGACCACTCGAAGAAGAACCATAGATTTAAGGCTCTTAGATTTTCTTGTCCTTGAATTTGGGCCCACTGATTTTTAATCACTCAGAAAATCTCCGGTTGTCTTTATGGACAAAGCAGGACAGTGGTCCAACCTTTTTATCTACCCCATTCATTCCCTGAGGCTTCGCTCCTTCCCTGAGGCTCCACCCACTTCATTATCCCCTCTCTACCCCACTCTCTCTCACTTTCTCTCCTTGTTCTCCCCCATTCTCTCTCACTTTCACTAGGCTGGGAGAGAGGGGTGCAGGCTCTGGGCCAGGACCTAAGGATTTAGGAACAAGAAAGGATGAAAGGTGCAAGCTCTAGGAGGGAATTTGGGTCTAGGAGGGGACTCCAGACTAGGTATGTTAAATATTGGTTAATTGAGTAGTCGAGTAACCTCATGAATTTCTTATCGGTTAGTCAACTATTCTATAATCCCTGGAGGCGGGGCCATCAGCCAGTGTACTTTGGCCCCACTCCGGAGGAGTCCCCTGCCATTCCGTGCTGCTGCCTCTGTATCAGCGGCAGCAGCACGGGGTTCCAGGTGAGAGCTAGTCCCTGAGGGGAGCCAGTTTAAAACCCAGCTCCCCTCTGGGGACACAGCGTGAGCTGGAACTGAGCCAGGCTGCCTGCCCACCCAACTCCTAATACACTTTAAATGCAGAGCTGCAGCACGGGTAGGTCCCAGACCCGGCATGAGCCAGAACTGAGCCTAGCTGGCTGCCTGCCCGAGTCCTAATGCATTTTAAATGCAGAGATACAGCAGTGTTTAGGTCCCAGACTTGTTGCAAGCCAGGACTGAGCCGGGCTGTTGGCCAGCCTGCTAAAAAATTTACTGCCAAGGGGTGGAGGAAAATGCATGTAATCTATAGTATTAACCTATAAGCTTTTACTTATTGGTTAATCGACTACACTATTACATCCCTACTCTAGACTGAGACAGAGTGTTGGGATATAAGAGAAGTGCAGGGTGCTGGCTCTGGAAGGCGGCTCCAGGCTGGGGCAGAGTGTGGGGTGCTAAGCACGCACCCAGACCAAGGAGAAAACCTTTGAATGTTTGTGGGAAGCAAGGCTTTGCATTTCCCCCCTCAGTGATCCTTAGTATGCAGGACAGCTGCCCCCAGGCTGGAGTCCCAAAGGAAAAGCTTGCATGGGTGGATGCGCCACAGGGTTTGGTGGAGGACTTTGCTTGACCAAGAGCTCTGTAATGGGGTGGTCTGGGCTGTTGCCTAACTCCATCTGCACTCCTAGCTGAGGCAACGTCTTCTCCTGGGTGCTCATAGGCACCACCCCCAATGCCCCTTGACAGCTAGTTAGTTTATTTGTTATAATCCTCCCCTCACTCCTGGAACCCCTTGCTGAATGCACATTGGCAATCAGTGCATATTAAAGGGCCGGGGAAGAGGCAGCAGCAATAGGAAGGATAAAAATTAGATAAAACAACTGGCTGAAAAAGCATCCAGCAAATCAGCTTGGGGCTATAGCAGCATGCAGCCTGTACTAAGTTCAACTGATTCAGAGGGGTAGCCAAGTTAGTCTGTAACTGGAAAAACTTAAAAAACAATGAAAAAACTTTAAAGACTAACAAAACATGTAGATGGTATCATGAGCTTTCGTGGGTACAGCCCACTTCTTCAGATGAATGCATTATTAAAAGTCCAGTTCCAAAATAAATAAAGGATGAGGGGAGGAAGGAAGGGAAAAATAGTGAATTAGAGTGTTTGTTACATGAAGCTGATAGAGAAGGTGTAAATTGTACTTAAATACCCATTGTTTGGTTGGTTAAGTCACTAAGATGTGGAAGTACTGTGCTAGTCAGGTAATGTCTTTATTCATACCTTTGTGATGGATCCCAACTTGTAAATTCCAATGCTTCCTTGTGTATTTGGCTTGTGGAATTGTCCTGAAACAACATGGTGACTCTGAGATCCATTAATGAGTGCCTGGGTAGGTTAAAGTGTTCCCCTATAGGTTTCTCTGTGTTGCCTTTTCAAATATCTGATTTGTATCCATTAATTCTTTCCCAGAGAGACAGTCCAGTTTGGCCAATATACATGGCAGAGGGGCGTTGCTGGCAGTTGATGGCATAGATCACATTAGTGGATGTGCAGTTAAATGAGCCTCTCCTGTAGTGGCTGATGTGGTTAGGTCCAGTGATGAAATCGCTTGAGTAGATGTGTGGCCAGAGTTGGCACCAGGGCTGATTGCAGGGGTGAGTTCATGGATGAGAATCGTGGCGGTGTGCTGTGTGGTTGCTGGAAATAATTTGTTTGAGGTTGGGGGTTGTCTGTAGGCAAGGATTGGCCTATCCACTAAGGCCTGTGAGAATGAGGGTCATTTTCCAGGATAGGTTGTAGATTGTTGTTAGTGCGCTAGAGGGGTTTAATTTGGGGGCTGTAGATGATGACCAGTAGTGTTCTATTGTTTGTTTTGTTGGGCCTACCTTGAAGAAGCTGATGGCTGGATACTTGTCTGGCTCTGTCAATCTGTTTTTTCACTTCTCTGGCTGGGTATTTCAGTTTTAAGAATGCTCTATATAGATCCTGTAGGTGTTTGTCTCTGTCTGTGGGATTGGAGCAAATCTGTTTGTATTTTAGGGCTTGGCTGTATACAATAGATTGAGAAATGTGTCTTGGATGGAAGCTAGAGGCATGAAGGTAAGTGTAGCGGTCTGTAGGTATCTGGTACAAGGTGATGGAAGTGTGTCTGTCATGTAAATGTACTGTAGTGTCAAGAAAGTGGCTTTCTTGTGTGGACTGATCCTCATGTGGCTGAGGTTGATGGTGAGATGGAATTTATTGAAATCCCTGTGAAATTTTCAAGGGTCTCTTTCCCGTGGATCAATATGATAATGTCATCAATGTAGTGTAAATAGAGTGAGAGCTGAGCAAACATTGTTTGAGGTCAGCCATAAGGACATTGGCATACTGTGGGGCCATACAGGTGCCCATGGCTGTGCTGCTGACTTGAAAATACAAATTATCTCCGAATCAGAAACAGTTGTGGGTCAGGACAAAGTCGCAGAGCTCTGTAACTAGGGCTGTGTCTAGACTACACCTCTCTGTCGACAGAGAGATGTAGATTAGGCACGTCGAAATTGCTAATGAAGCAGGGATTTAAATATCCCGCACTTCATTAGCATAAACATGGCCGCTGCTTTTTTCAAAACGGACCTTTTTCAAAAAAAACCAGCAGTCTAGACACGGATCTGTCAAAAATAAACCCTTTTTTGACAGATCCTGTAAACCTCATTTTTGGAGGAATACAGGATCTGTCAAAAAAGACTTTATTTCCGACAGATCCGCATCTAGACTGCCATTTTTTTTCGAAAAAGTTCCGTTTAGAAAAAAAGCGGCAGCCATGTTTATGCTAATGAAGCATGGGATATTTAAATCCCTGCTTCATTAGCAATTTCGACGTGCTTGATTTGCATTTCTCTGTTGACAGAGGGATGCAGTCTAGACGTAGCCTAGGTGTGCAGTGGTGTCATCAGGGGTAGTGTTCCTAATAGCCTGTAATCTGTAATCCTGTTTTTAAATTCAACTGAAGCTTTGTTAAAGCACCAGAAAACAAACGGGGGAGGGTAGAGATAGACTGTCAGGGCCTCTGCAATCGACCAGTCGATTGTGATTAACTGGTTGGGAACAGCTCAAGTAGGAAGACCTATGGGGTGATGTTCAAAAGTTACAAATAGGAGGTAGGAACTCAACAACCATTCCTTCCCCACCTTATCCTTGCTGGCTTTTGCCGCAGCTCAGCCAGCTCTTGCCGGAGCTGTGCACCTGGGCGCACCCGTTTTCACCTCTGTTCTTATGGCACATCACTAGATCTCAGAGGATGTACTTCTATTTGACCAATTCAGATCTGAACTCTAGGACAATAACTCTATTTCTCCAGAAACTCCACAAAGTTATTTACAGGTTTTGCTTTATGTGGCTGCTCTTACATCATAAAGACATACTTTTATATCACAGTCATTTTTATTACCTTTATAGAGAGAGCTATCTCCTACAATAATATTTTGGCACACACTTATACTTATCTTCTTGCTGGCAAATCTGTTCTCATTCCTATCTATAGGCCAAATGTACTATCTTCAGGATACAGCTGTTCTGTGCTAAGCATTGGAAAATTTGAAATTAAATTGAAGCTGCTTGCCTACAGTCTTGACCACATTGTTTTCATTTCAGATCAATGTGCTATACATAGTTCTTTCATGTCCCTGGTTACAATATGTATAGTAACCTCATATTGTGGTTCAGTGAATTGTGAAGGAGGGAAGTGGCTATGGGAGTCAGCAGCTGATTTGTAAGACTGGACTGCTAGAGAACAAAAACAGTAAAAGCCAGTCTTCAGTTCTGATATTTACAGCAGGAGAGACACAGAGTCATGATTAGCTATTAGCACACGTTAAACCACATGCTACTTCTACATTAATTCTCTCAGATGAGAACTACAAAACACTGTATTTATTTGTGATGGTTCCTTGGAATTGTATGGCCTGAGCCTGAGTTGGGGTTTATTATGGAACTGGCAAATAGCTTAATCTTCCAAACTGCACAGATACTTTAAGATAAACATTGAACATGGATAAATCAGAGAGCCAAGAATATTTGTGTAGATAGTTGGCCCTTCTGCCTAGGCTACTTTTCACTGCTTCCCCTATCTTATTTCTGTACATAAACCCTCCCTCCTTCAGAATAACTATAATCCCTGAGTTAGGATTTCTTGGAACTTTTTGTGATGTTGTCTGAGCTACATGGTGGAGAGTTTTGTCTTTACATTTACTGCATAATAAACAAACGTGGGACCTGTTTTCTGTCTGTAAACAAGAGGCTTAAATAGGGAGGAAAGCAGAACTGGAGAGCTATTAGGAATAATTGGCTATAGATTTGTTCTGTGAAAAGAGCTGAAGCTGGAGAGACTCAACTTGAATTCCAAGATGACATCAGGTCACTGACTGTAGTCCCTGAATGTAATGGTTTTGCCCAGTAGATCTTTATTAGACCCGCTAAATCAAACACCAGAAGATTGACTGCTGCAGTGTGGCCTAACTCTCATACCACTGGTTAGTTTCACAGAGTAATGGTCATTCCTACAGGCAGGAAGGTTATTAATACCGGTTGAAACTCTCTTAACTAGGATTCTCTGGTCTGGCAATATCCATGGCCCAGCACAGATGTTACAGGACCAGAGAGTCCCAGTGGAGGGGGCCATCGGCATGGATCCTGCGAGGCTGGCAGGGCAGTGAGCTGCCCGCAGCAAGCTGATGGCGGGGCTGCCTAGTGCTGGGTGGCGGGGCTGCCCAGTGGGGTTGGGAGACCCAGCGCGAGGCTGCCTGGTGGGGCTGGGAGCCACGGTAGCTCAGTCAGCTATGAAGAAGAAATGAAAGCATGATTTTTTTAAAGAAAAACGCCAACAACTGTCTGTTATAAAAAGTACTCAGCTGCCACAAAAATTTGGTGGATTTGCCTATCCTGATGAGCTGACACTATTCTGGACCCTGTTCACTGTTTTCTTAGTGACTTAGCGGACAATACTTTGTTTTGTTGCCCTGTGCTATGACTAGCTATTAATGTCTTCAGCCAATCTTAGTGCAGATCTGTGCAAGCTGAATGGTTCATGACAATCACAGAGTTGTAAGTTAGTAACTGCACAAGACTCTGTCAGACACTATTCCTAGTATTGCCAACCTGAAGAGATCAAAAATATTTTGTTGGATCTCCCAAAAATAAGAGTGTCCCCCAAAATTGAGATTAAAAAAATTATATTGTGGTTATGGTCTCTTGATTTTGGAATTCCCCAGGGACTGTGTGTGCATGCATGGCCGTTAGTGTTGCTCACTGTCACAAGGTGGAGTAGGACCATTAACAATCTATAAAGAGCCAGAAGGTAACAGGAAACTGGGTGAGAAATTTGTGATATAGAGCTTTACTGTGCAGAAGTTCCCTATAGGAAACTACTGATTTAGGGAAGGGTTTGGGTTTGAAAGACAGAGTCAAAAGGCTGAGCTCCACCTAAGAAGGACTGCAGGTAGTGAGTTTATGAAGAGCATGCTGGGACAGAAGAACTCTTTGTGTATTTTAGAAGAAGCCAGAGCTGAGAGAGTTTTTGTGTTGTGGTGATGGATTTTATTCTGGGCTCCTGAGGAGTGTTTTCAATTGTTTTGTTTATTAAACCAATCCCAGGCAGGAATGATGTGTTGGTTGTTAAACCAGCCCTAGGCACTGTGTGGAGTTCTTAAAAAAAAACACTGAAAAGGGAAAACAGGCAGGATACTATATAACTATGAATGGCCATAAGGCCGTGGTTACTGGCTTGTTAGTAACTGGGGTAGTTGATAGGATCCTGTAGACTCCCTCTTATCAAGATATAGTAGAGCAGTGGTCTCCAACCTTTTTACACCCAAGATCACTTTTTAAATCTCAGAACAGGTGAAGATCTACCGCCCCGCCCCTTCCTTGAAGCCCTGCCCCTTCCTTGAAGCCCCGCCCTCTCTATTCTCCTCCTGTCCATCACTTGCTATCCTCAGCCCTTACTTACACACTCTGATAAACAGTTTATTTTTAAATTATGCGATATATAAAATTAAAATCACATGTTTATAGTTATGAAATAAATGGTCTGTTTTTTATTCATGCTATTTAAATCTAAAATGAAGCATTTATAATTATACATTTTGTGGGGACAGAGTTCTGCGGCTGGGGGCAGGGGAGAGGGAACAGGGTGCTGGGAGGGCAGAGGACAGGGTTCTGCGGCAGGGGACAGAGTGCCAGTGGGGACAGGTTTCTGCAGCTGGGGACAGGGTGCCAGTGGGGACAGAGTTTGGGGAGTGGGGACAGAAATGGGGACAGAGTTCTGTAGCTGGGGACAGGGGAGTGGGGTCTGGGGAGCGCGGACGGGGCCGGGGTGCCAGTGGCAGCAGAGAGTCCCCTGCATCTGCCTCCTCCCAGGATTCTCCCCTCCCCCCCCAGAGAAGCCAGCATATGCCTCCTCCGGGCCTGACTCCCTCCCTGCCCTGCGGCACAGGGAAACCCCCGCGTGTGCCTGCCCTGGGGCCAACCCCCCCCCGCGCGGTGGGGCCAAACCCCCGTGGGAGCCTGCCCTGGGGGCAACCCCCCCCGCAGCAGGGCCAAACCCCTGCGGGCACCTGCCCCGGGGCCAAACCCCCCTCCCGCGGCGCGGCTCGGCCTGGCCTGGCCAACCTCCTCCCCTCCCGCAGTGCGGCTAAACCCCGGGGCCGACCCCCACTCCCATGGCGCAGGGAAACCCCTGCACTCAACTCACCCCTCCGGCGCCAGCGGCGCAGGGAAGCCGCCGCACTCCTCCTCCAGGGCCGACGCCCCTTCCCCCAGCACGAAACAGAGCTGTGGGAGGGGAGCAGCCTGCGCACTTCCGGAACCCTTGGAAGTGACGCGGGCTTCAGACAGGACTTCTGTCCACCCCGCGGGAAGCCGGCACTACACTAGAGGTAGGTAATGGGACTTCTCGGGGTTGGGGGAAAAATGGAGGGTGGGGGTGCCCGAATGCCTCGCGATCAACTGGTCGAGGCCTCGCGATCGACTGGTCGATCGCGATCGACGGGTTGGTGACCATGGTAGTAGAGAATAGAGGATGCTTTCATTTGCTGGTCTAAAAGCAACAGTGGTCATAGAATTTTTTTTCACTGGAGTAGCAGTGTCAACTGCAGAACTGTGGGCCATGCTGCAAAAAAGGAGAGATGGTGGATTTGGGACCCAGCAGCACTGGTTGGGAGACCACTGTTGTCTCCTAGGATGGATCTTTTTGTATGTTTCTGGTGAACAAAATATCTGAGTGCACCATGATGCAATATCAGCATAAGAAAAAACAGCAGCATGGGAGGAAGGGGACCCAGATTAAGGATCTGCCCAAGTGTTTTGAATTTGGAGAGACTTGTATGTTCCGAGTACCAACCGCAGTGGAAAGGGAGAGGAGCACCCTTTCAGGAGTGAATCCACAGTGGGCTCCCTGCTGTGAACATTAAGGGGAGATACTTTGCTGGTTTCTGTCAGGAATGAACTTTGTGAAGGGGCTGGAGCTTCTGGCATCATCATGGCATTAGCTCCAGCAGCCCTTGAAAATCTGTCATTTCATAAAAAATGCTAGAGTTGGCCCTATAACATTCCATTTCACAACAGTGTAATTTGACAGTCACCCCTTTTGTTCTTTCAATAGGCCAAGTAGTGCACCCTATGAGAAAGGGAACTATTTCCACGTGATGTGTAGAGGCATCAGTAAGGGGCACCATAGAGATTCTGCTGCCTGCAGCAACTTGATGGAGGAGAGAATGTGTGTCATACGGCTATGGGGATGACATTGTCCCAGGTGGAGTGAGGTGGTTCACCTTGCTCCTATTGCACTTATCCCCACCTTTTTTCTCCCCCGCTGGTGCCTCTATTCCTGCTCCCAAAGCCTCTCTGCTCCTTCCCTCTAATCCCCTTGTAGCAATCCTGTAGGCAGGGCAGCATAGTTCAATAGTCATCACAAGACCCAGTGGTCAGAGTCTATTCGTGGGAGAGTAGGTAGGGGAAAGTTTTATATCCCCCTGTAGTGGGGCTTAAGCCCTCCCACTCCACTGGACCTCAGCCTAGGGCCCTGTTAAGTGGCTTGTTCTCGCCACTGAGTCAGCGGGGAAATCCTAACCACAACATGCTGACTCCTCAACAGTGGCTCACTCACCCCAGTAGCTGTCACCGCTCCTGGGCTGCTTCCTGCTTCCCTAGTCCCAGCTCACCCATAAGTCTTGGTTTCACCGCCTTCCTCTTTGTTCTGGCTACTTCACCTTATTTCCAAACTTTGTGTGGTCCCTAGAGGTGTCTGGTCTCTAGTCTGTGTGGTAGTGTCCCGGCTTTTAGATAGTTGCTGGGGCTTGCAAGGAGCTGGCTCAGCATGTCCTCTCTCTCTAGCTGCCAATCCCAACTGAGCTGAGCTGCTCCCTTTTATAGCACTGCAGTCAGAAAGATCCAGGGGGCGTGGCCTCCTCTGCTTGCAGGGCTGAGTTATCCCCCTCCTGCTCCGTGTGGGGGGAATGCACCCTATCACAATGTGTCAGGAGTGAAGGAGGAATAATGGAGATGAGAGGGATGAGTGGAGTTAGTTACTCCTTAGCACTTATTGCCAAGTTGCTTTGTCGTTTACTCTCCAGTGACTCATTAACCTGAGCCCCCTTCCCTTCCCTCCTAATCTCAGAACTTCACACACTTCCTCCAATAGAACCTTTCTTTTCCCTTTAAGCCCCGGCACCACTATTTTCCTTCCTTGCCTCCGCTTCATTCCTATTTCAGGTCTCTTCTCCCCCCTCTTCCCCTGGAATCCATTTCCCCCTTAAAAATCTTTTCTTTTAAGATCTTATTTCTCTTGACTATAGGCCAGAGTTCAGTCTTCCGACTCAGCAAGTTATGTTATGTCCCCTGATATGTGCAGGTAGCAGCAGGGGAGTCAAGAGAGATTCTCAGATTCCAGTAGTCTGGAGGCTTGGATTTTCCTCTGAGTCAGGAAACTCTGTTCCCTTGTTTTCAACAAAATCAATAGGTTCTGCCCATTGATGCCTTGAATATTCCCTGCAACTCTGACAGTTCCAGGATGCAGAATTCCAAAGTATCACATTACATACAACGAACCAGGGAAATGCCATGAAGTTGGCTGTAAGGTCTTGCTTCTCTTGGCCAATTACTAACATTTTAGAACAGAACAGACCTTAATGCTTCAAAAATTCATTGCTCTATCTTAAAACTGTATACCTTAATCTACTCAGCAACAAATTCAATGCAGGGTAAGTACTTTTATGCGATATTAGCAGTGGGCAATAAGGCTGTTTCCTGGGTGTGGGGTTTATATATTTGTTTTTGTCAAGCTATCTTGTATTTGTCAAGTGGCTCACAAACTTGATTACCAGCCTCAGGACAGACTGTTACAAACCAGGGCACAAATCCCAAAATGGTTTTGAGTGCTATACTCAGATTTCACCAACCAACAAGTGTGAACTCCCCATGTACTATAACAGTCTAACCATGTAGTCACAGGCAGTGTCCCTTGGGTACTCAAGTTTATCTTGCTAGCTGGCAAACTTACTTATGGTCCTTTAGATAAAAAAGTCACAACTAAAATCTAGGTTACCAAAGGATCAGTCACTTACCCTCAGTCAATTGCATCTCAGATCTCACACCAAAGTCATTTGTAGTTAATTCTGAAAAAAAAATCTAACTAAAGATATATGAATTAAGAAAAAGAAATATTTACTTACAAGATTAAGGCAGCTAAACATATGCAAACAAATTAATTAGTGTTTTAGGTTCCAAAATGTAATAGAAGCTGCTGTGATATGAAAGCTTTCTATGTCCTTTAGGGCTAACCCAGCTCAGCATCTTGAGTATCCCTTTGCTTACGCTTAAAAATATTGCCCACTTCTAACTCAATGCAGCATAGTGATACAATTCATTCTGGTCAGGGATTTTTATTCCCTTCCCTTATAATTAAAATGAGTTTGTGCCCATCCCCTCATCATGGATATATATGTGTCTGGGGGGAATCAACAAAGTCTTGTCCTTTGTTTCACAAAGGCTCATTTGGTTTCAACAGCCTTGTTTGTTACAGGATCAGCATTTTACATTAATTAATCCTTCATTCCTGTTTGAGTTACACAGTTACAGAGGTTTACAAAACCAACATTCAGTGTAATACATGGGATAAGTGTTATAAGTGAGATCAATACATGTAGCATCTACAACCATTTTATAAAGATTAAACAGGTCTTCATAGACTTAACATCTATTTTAACAATATTAACTCACAGGTGATCCAGACTGGTTTCCAGCTATGCATTTGTCAGTGTTCAGTGAGGCCTGGGAGCTTTGACATGAGCTGGCACCTGGTCTACCAGCATCACAGTTTTCATTTGGATTCAAATAAGTGATTTATCTGACTGATATTCAGGAAGTAGGTTTTAAGAATTTTCTGAAACATTATGTTTTGGAAATTGATATGAGGTGAGAACAATGTAATTTGTAAAGCTTGTATTTCAGGCTAAAAAAACCCAGGCAGATTATACTGCTACCTACTCCAAAGTTTCTCCTCAGGAAATCCTCATAGCTCAATTTACGTGAAGTAGCCTCATGTGCATATATAGTTATTCTCACTGAAAAGACATCATAAAAACACCAGAAACTACCAGAAGTAAACTGTTGAAGAGTAGTTGCCAAGCACCTTAAATACTATTAAGTTGTAACAAAAAAATTGATGCATTGAAAATAAACTAGTCTGGAAAGAAATGGGAAGATATACTGAGGAAAAACAGCTTACAGTAATTTTATTTCAAACAAAACCCCTTTCTACCCCATCTTATATCAAGTCCATTTTCCAAGGGCAGATATGCTTAAATAAGATCAAAACATGTTAGGGACAGAGGGACCTGCAATGTGGAAAGTGTTTTTGTACTGAAGTGAATTCTTCTAATGGGTGTTTTGTAATTATTTGTTCAAGTGTACAGAAGTCTCTATCTATGATCATGTGACCTCTCAGAATTTTCCCATGACATACCCCTCCATATCTTAATTTTTCAGTGTAATATTCTGTGCTGTTATTCACTTGGTTACCTTTGCACTTATGAAATACTTAAAAAACTAAATTAATATTCAAAAAAACCTCAGAAAGGCAGTGACTTGTTTGTATGTCCAAAACAATAAAAAAATGTATAGGACCAACTCTGGAAACAGATCCTCAGCAAACTAGATATTCTGTCCTTCACCCATCTAGTCATACATTTAATTAACCATCAAACACACTCAATGTTTTGTGATTGAAGGCATCAATCTCTTCTGCTTGTTGTAAAAATTGGCCCTAAAAAGGTAGGGTAAGTGTTAATAAATGTTTAATACAAGAAACAGGAATAGTGAAGATGAATGAGAACTGTTGCTAGGTTAATGTGAGATCTTTGAAGGCAATTATGGTTTTCAAATAAGTAGCCGTAGATCATTATGTATATGGTTTGGCAGTAATGGTCTATATTTATACCACAGCATCCTCAGTAAAGACTGAGGCAATCTGTTCATATAGCCACTCAGCTGCTGAAAAAGAAGGCTTATGCATCTTAACACATATAAACTACTGATTTACTGCTATCCTTTAATGGGACTGTTATATTGGCACAGACAAAATAGACTTCTGAAATTTTGGTAGTAGGTGCTTCCTAATAAGTTTTGTTTATATCATGCTACTATCCACAATACTTAAAATGTGATTTACTCTTGTATAACCCACTCAGGTATTCTATTGTGTATTTGTTCTCTACCACCCGACCTTGCTTGGATAGTGTCCCTTAGGCATGAAGATAATTTAGGCTATGGGTACACTGCATCAGAGCACAGATAGCAAACATGTGAATTGGAGAGCTATTGAAGTGTTTTGCTGTAACTGCCGAGTATGGATGTTGCTGGCATGAACTAAAAGGGATCCAGTTCATTTTAACATGACCAGCAGCTTCCACATGGGGGCAGTTAGAGCAAAACACTTTGGTGCACTTTGCAGTTCACACCCTCCTAGTCCACATTATGGTGAAGTGCATACAAGCCTTTGAACAGTACCTTAATAGCTACAGTCTCTAGAAACTAAACTTTAGATCCCACTGTAGTCAATAAGAAAACTATGGATAAACTGGTTTTCACTGTTTGATTCTAGAATAGCACAGATTTGAACATGCATGTATAATTCTGCATTTCACAAGTCTCTCTCACATCTGTGCAACTGGAGTTCACCCTCCTCCCCTTGGCTACGTCTAGACTGGCATGATTTTCCGCAAATGCTTTTAACGGAAAAGTTTTTCCGTTAAAAGCATTTGCGGAAAAGAGCGTCTAGATTGGCATGGACGCTTTGCAAAAGCACTTTTGCGGAAAAGCGTCCGTGCCAAGTCTAGACGTGTTTTGCGAAGAAAGCCCCGATCACCGTTTTAGCCATCGGGGCTTTTTTGCGCAAAACACTTTTTAGCTGTTTACACTGGTCCTCTTGCGCAAATACATTTGCACAAGAGGGCTTTTGCCCGAATGGGAGCGTCATTGTATTTGTGCAAGAAGCACTGATTCAAGCGGCCAGTTGGCAAGTTTTTCCGCAAAAGCAGCTGCTTTTGTGGAAAAACTTGCCAGTCTAGACACAGCCCTTGTGTATCTGCATTATGATACAGCCTTTAATTATTTGATCACAGGACCCCTACCTCCTTCAATGAGCTGGACAGACGGTGTTCACTGAATGGGTAATTAATTAATATGTCAGTCAGTATAACCACATGTATTATTTACTACATGCTATCTAAAATCTGCTCTGAATTGTCAATTTCCTCATGTTTTTCTATGATTTCATCTTATAATACTTAAAAACGTTAATGCCCTTATCTGCACACAGTGGAACTGAAACACAGTGATTATAGTCAAGAATGTCAACTACTTTTGGTGCCCAATTTGAAAAGATTTGGACCTGATTTCTCAAGGCTAATCTACACTAGAAGCACTACAGCTATGGGTCTATACTGATGTAGCTCCGTTGCTGTAACACTGCCTTTGCTGATGCTCTGTGCAGACAGAAAAGTGCTGTTTTATGGAAATAATGAATATTCAAATATGCAAATAAAATGTTACCAGTCCGCCAAAAGTTTGTAAATGGGTTGGCCGATCTGCGTATAAAAAGCCCCAGCCCCAGAGCCCCTCAGTGCCACCCCTAACCCTAGAGCCTCTCAACCCTCCACTACCCCCCCCAGCACCAGCCACTCACTACAGAGTCCCCTGCACTCAACCCCAGGGCCAGCCCTCAGTCCCCAATATTAGCCCCATTCCCAGTGCCCCCAATGCCAGTCCTGCTCCACATTACTAACTTCCTGGCTGTGATGGAGTGGACAAAGCCCGACATCCCTGTGAGAGGCCTTTCAGCACCCTGGCCAGCAACAGGAGCAGTAGAGAGGTCCTCCGAGCAGAACAGAGTGGCAGCCTCTGCTGCAGCAAATCAGGGTGCAGCAGGCTGATATAAAAGGAGCTGCTAGGCTACAGCCTCTCAGTTCCTTCCAGGAGCTTGACCCAGGCAGACCTTAGGGCTGACTGGGGAACACCAGCACTCTGGGCATGGTACCTGGTCAGAGCCAGGTCCTGTGGTTGAAGACTAGCCAAGAAGCCAAAGGCAACCCTGCAGAACCCCAGACAAGGGGAACTCAGCCACAAGGCCCTAGAGAAGGGCTAGATGGAACAGCATCCCAGGGAAGTGGCCTAGGGATATGACAGCAACTAATCACTTGAAACTCAGCAGGTAACTGCTACTTCTGGGCTATGTCTACACTGGCAGGTTATTGCACAAGCATATCTTGCGCAAGTATCTTTGCACAAGATCTCTTGTGCAAGAGAGCGTCCCCACCGGCCAGAACGCAGCGCAAGAACTCTGAGCTCTTGCTCAAGAAAGTGTGCACACTGGCAGGATGCTGTTACGCAATAAGTTGGCCCCAGAACCACTTTGCCCATGTCAAAAGGTCACCAGTGGCGTCTGTGGGTGCGCGCCGGACCCCTGCTGGGTAACGCACTTAAAGGGACCCCTGGACAGCCGTTTCCCTGCGGCTGTATGCAGAGGCATCTCATTGAGGCATCCAGACACACAGCTGTGCGCTCCAACTTAGCCTCTGAGCAAGTGCCCCTGGGCACCATTGCTGCCTTGCTCAAAGACATGGAGCCGGAGGAGGACCCCACCCAGCAATGTCCCATCACATCCATAATTGAGGCTGTGGAGGTCCTTCTGCAGGGATCCACACTGCTCCAGCAGGAACTGGAGACCGGGCAACACGTGCTCAATCAGATGCATGCAACAGCTGCACTCGGGCACCCCCACCCCACCACCGACAGGCACCTGTGGAGCCACAACACCAGTGGGGACTGGTGGGAGTGCCTGGTGCTGGGACAATGGGGCAACCAGCACTGGGTGCAGAACTTTAGGATGCACAGGGGGACATTTCATGAGCTCTGCACCTGGCTCGCCCATGCGTTCCGGAGGCAGGACACCCGCCTGAGCCCTGCCATTCCCATGGAGAAGAGGGTTGCGATTGCCCTGTGGAAACTGTCCACCCCAGACAGCTACCACTCTGTGGCGAATCAGTCCGGGGTGGGTAGGTCCACTGTCGGTGTGATCATCTGGCAGGTAAGGCCCTCTGTGGACCACAGGCTCGTCCTGGGGGAGGGAAGGGGCCAGACTGGGTGGGGGGGAGGCTGTAGGGGCAGGGGGAAGCCCCGCACCCAGGGGGTCATGCTGTCCCTCCTGCACACAGCCTTGCTGGTGGGGGGGGGGGCGGGAATCCGGGGGGCAGAGGGCCCTGGCCTGCATGGGGGGAGGGGCCATCAAAGGGAGGGTGAGCACACCCAGGGACCCATGTACGCACTGTGTCTCATTCTATGCATCCCCTGTGCTCCCATGTGCCCCTCTGCAGGTCGTCCATGCCATCAATGATGTGCTACTCCAGAGGGTCATCCACCCCCGTGACCTGGACACCACCATTGCCGGCTTCGCCAGCCTCAGGTTCCCGAACTGCGGGGGAGCCATAGATGGGACCCACATCCCCATCTGGGCGCCAGAGCACCGAGTGGCCCAGTTCATAAACCGGAAGGGCTACTGCTTGGTGGTGCTCCAGGCACTCGTGGACCACCAGGGCCGGTTCCAGGATATATACGTGGGGTGGTCCGGCCAGGCCCACGACGCTCGCATCTTCAGGCACTCAGGCCTGTGCCACAGGCTGGAAGCAGGCACCTACTTCCCCCAGCGGGAATTCACCATTGGGGACGTCAGGATGCCGGTCTGCATCTTGGGGGATGCGGCCTACCCCCGATGGCCTGCCTGATGCGGCCATACACCAGTCAACTGGACCACAGCCAGGCCAGCTTCAATGCCCACCTGGACCAGGCCCACAACCCCGTGGAGTGTGCCTTTGGGCGTCTGAAGGCACGGTTCAGGTGCCTCCTGACCCGCCTGGACATGGGAGTGCAGCACATCCCGGAGGTCATTTCGGCATGCTGCATAATAATATTGAGGGGAAGGGGGAGACCTCCCTCCCGGGGTGGATGGCAGGTGAGGGCCAGGCCTACCAGCAGCCCCAAACAGCCACCACCTGGCAGACCAACCGCCACGGGGTGCGGGTCCGGGAAGCCCTCCGGGTGATGCTGGACCAGGCCCCACAATAGGCTGCCCCTACACCTCTGACCGCAGGGATGCCCCCGTTCCCACTCCCATTACCACCCCTTCCCGCCACCCTTCCCTCACCTCCCAATAAATAAAATGCACTTGCTTTATATAATGCACTTTTATTTACAAGGGGAAGGGGGTGCACTGTGGGGAGAGCGCTCAATGTACTGGCCCCATACCCGCTCCTGCCACTCCTCGTCGGCATGTATTTTGTTCGTGAGTGAGCGCTCCATGCGCTCGATGGCGCAGACGTGGCGGCGGAGGTGGTGGTAGCGGTCCTGGGTGCGCTGTGATGGGCCCTGGCTCCTTAGTGCTGGTAGGATGGGGCTGGAAGGTCCCTTGCTGGCAGGGGGTCCCGC
The DNA here is from genome assembly GCA_019425775.1 of Rafetus swinhoei. NCBI lineage: Eukaryota > Metazoa > Chordata > Testudines > Trionychidae > Rafetus > Rafetus swinhoei. The sequence continues at coordinate 68,909,465 of CM033427.1, forward strand.
TGCAGAGGAAGCAGATGAGAGAGAGATCGTTAGTGACCTCTGCCCCATGGTGTTCCAGGCGCTCCGTGCCCTCCTCATGCCACTGCACATGCCACAACGCCTGGGGACAGGTAAGACTGGTGTGGGGGGATTCCCCTAAGGTCAGCAGGGGGGCATGAGGTGGGCTGGGGGATCCTGGGAGGGCCACAAGTGGTGGTGGGGGGCCTGTTGTGCCTTCCCCTATGGGACACAGTAGCTGCCACAGGTGGCCATGGATTAGTGCTGCGTGCAGCACCCTTGGGCTGAGTGGTGTCCACCCTGTACCCTTGGGGCTGGGCTGCTCCCGGCTGGACTCCCCCCAACCCCTCCCGGGCTGGGTGTGCATGACCCCTGGGGTCCCAGGCGTGTGCTGGGGCTGGCTGCCGTATTTGTGTGCCACTTGGTCTGGCTGCACAAGGTTGCACATGCTGCGTGCCACTGCGCAGCATCCGGCCAGGCTGTGCCATGTGCTGCGCCCTCTCCCCCACCCCATGGCCCCTCCGCCCCCTGCACACTTGTGAGTGGCAGCTGCGACACTCACTAGATGATCCCTCACCAATCTCCGAGGAGGCCCGGGACACATGGTGGCTGCTGTGCTGGGCTGGTGGGCTCTGGCTGCCGTCCACCTGCTCCTCCTCCTCCTCAGTGGACCGGTTGCCCTCCTCCTCCTCCTCCTCTGTGTCTGTTGGCCGGACCACTGGGGTGGCCAGGGCTGAGTCCACCATGGCCTTCAGGGTCTCGGCCCCCTTGTTGGCCAGGATACTGTGCAGGCGGTGGGAGTGGGGGCAAGCAGTGGCTCCGCCTCCCCCCCTCTCGCTGGCCCACACGTAGCTGAGCCACAGGTCTTTCACCTTGGCCTGGACCTGTTCCAGGGTCCGGGCCGGGTGTCCCTGTGTGGCCAGCGCCTGGGCCATGCGGGCAAATATGTCCACATTTCGCCTCCTGGATTTGGGATTACGGAGGGCCTCCTCCTCATCCCAGAGGTCCAGGAGGGCCTGGACCTCGGCGTTGCCCCAGCATGGAGCCCGCCGCTTGGTGCCCCTGTGGGCCTGCTGGGTGCTCTGGGGTGGCTCCTGGGTGGGGCCTGAGGGACCTGCCTGTTGCTCAGCAGCGGCCATCGCTCCTTCTGGCAGCTCCAAGGGCTGCACGTGGCACACAGCTCCGCTGGCTGCCTGTGCCTTTAAGGGGAGGCCGGCTACGGGGAACCAGCGAGTGGTGATTGGGTGTACAGAGCGTCGGAGAGGCCACCGGTGTTTTTTTCCTGGAGGCCAGTTCTTGCGCAAGAAACCCCTGCCGCATGTCCACACTGCCCGCTTGCGCAAGAGCGCCTGTGCAAGAGAGCTTACACCTGATAGAAAACAGCGTAGCTCTTGCGCATTGCATCCTCTCTTAGCACGTCGTACTGTAAATTTCCTTGCGCAAGAGCGGGCGGGCAGTGTAGACGCTCTGCGGATTCTTGTGCAAGAACGGCTGAACTTGTGCAATAACCCACCAGTGTAGACATAACCGTAGGGTCCCTGAGCTAGAGGAGTGGGTGGGCCTGGGTCCCCCCCAACCGCCCTGTAAACTGCACCTGGGGGCATTGGGGTAAAAGAAGAGGCCTGATCTCTGGTCACTTACTGGATGCTGCTTTGCCTGCAGACAGGCAAATAGAGACTGTAAGATACCCCTGTAAGATACTAGCCCCACTCCCAGACCCCTCAAGTATCAGCTTTGCCCACAGTGCTAGCCCCCTGCCTCTGATACCCCCACCCCCAGGACCCCTCAGCACTAGCCCCCCCTGAACCTCCAGTGCCTACCCTGCCCCCCCAACCACCCACCTAACTCTGCACTGCCTCCTAGTCTCCAGCTGAGTGCTGCTGCCTGGGTCATGGCAGCTCTAAGGCTACCATGCCAGGCTTGGTGTGGCCCTCCCGCCACATAGCGAACTGCTTTCCTGTGGTTGGGAGGAGACCCTGCCCCTGACCAGCACTGGTTGGCTGGGGAGGGGGGGCGCAGGATACGTCCCTCCCAACAGCCATAGCAGGAAGGGAGGTGCTATGCAGTGTACCTGAGTCCTGGCCCTCAGAGCCTCTGTGACCCGGCAGCCAGATGTTTGCGGCCCTGTACCAGTCCACAGCCCGGCAGTTGGGAACTGCTGTTCTACTGTATAAGAATGGCCATGCTGGGTCAGGTCAAAGGTACATCTAGCCCCATATCCTTTCTTTTGATAGTGGCAGGGATGAAAGAAACTTATATTACTTAGTTACTGTCATATCACAACCTTCCCCCCTTTGGGGGAGGCTAAGTGGGGGAGGATTAGCCATATGACAGTACTTCTAAGAAATATTTAAGTGTGGGGTGGTGGTAGGTGGGCTTAGGGCAGAGTTTGGGTGTGTGAGGGGTGCAAGAGTCAAGGTTGGGGTGTATGAGGAGGGGGCTCAGGGCAGAAGGCTCGTTGAGTGTGAAGGGGGAGCAAAGGTGACATTTCAGGGCCGGGGGGGCTGCAGACCCACTTATCCTGGTTGCTTAGTGGGTTTTTCCTTTTTGCTGATTAGGGAGCAAGGTTAAGTTCACAGCTTGTGTGCCTTCCTCCTCTGCCCTCCCCGAGGGGCAGCCAGGAGCAGAGCAGGCTGTGAGGTGAGCTTTGCCTTGCTCCCTAGTCAACAAAAAAAAAGGAGGGGAAAAAACCCCTCAGTGACTGGGGTAAGTGCAGCTGCAGACCCCTGCTGCCTCTGAAATGGTGGTAGGTGGTGGGCTCCAGTCGAGGGCAGTCCCAGCCCTCTCCCCCCTCAGCCAGCCCCTCTAACCTGTCAGGCTGCCAGCTTCTAGCACTGCAGCCTGCAGAAAACCCAGGGAGCAGGGTTGGCAGTGCCCCTTCTTTCCCCCTGCAGCTAAGGGCTCCAGCCGGCCAGTTTCTTAGTAGGGCACTGCACCAGTTTACTTTGACTTCTGGACACTCACCACTGCTAGGCATTCAGAGAATGAACAGAACAGGTACTTAAGTCATACATCCCATCACCCAGACACAGCTTCTGGAAACAGAAGTTAGGGACAACATCCCTGCCCATCCTGGCTAACAGCTATCTATGGACCTAACCTACATTAATGTGTCTAATGGTTTGTTGAACTCTGTTATAGTCTTGGCCTTGGCAACATCCTCTGGCAAGTAGTACCACAGACTGACTGTGTGTTGGGTGAAAAAACACTTCCTTTGGTTTGTTTTAAACCTGCGGCCTACTAATTTCATTTGCTGATCCCTAGTATTTATGTTATTAGTAAATGTTTCCTTATTTACTTTCTCCATACCAGTCATGATATTATAAACCTCAATCATATCCACTCGTTTCTTTTCCAAAATGAAAAACCCCATCCTAGTTTTATTAGTCTTTCCTCATATGGCAACTCTTCAATACCCTAAATCATTTCTTTACCCTTTTCTGAACCTTTTCCAATTAAAATATATCTTTTTTTGAGTTGGGGCAACCACATCTGCATGCAGTATTCAAGATGTGACTGTAATATGTTTAAAACAAGGTGCCCATTGAGTTAATTTGCTAATACACATGATCAAATACACTTAAGCAAATTAAATGGCAGGTTCTCAAGTTCAACCTTCAGAAAACAAATATATAGTTGCAATCTGAAAATTGTGGTTCCAGTGCAATAGTGGGCCATGGTGATGGAAATAGGGATAGAGTCTAAATCTTTTTAAGGTGGCATTAGAGCGCCTAGAATATAAGATCATCTTCTCTAATTCCTGCATTTTCTGGCTTTACTTTTCCAACTTCCTCAGCAAATGAGGTAGAAGTCTAACAGGCAATATTCATTATACATTCCCAACTTATTCTCAGGACACAGTCTGTCCTGTGCACTGAACGAGGTAGGGGTGACATGGGGAAAAAGTAATACATGACTGTCTAATTAAAGAATCTCTTTTAATGCACATGCACAAGAGAGTTAATTAAGGCTGTATGGGCAACTTTAATTATAGCATTTCCTAATTCTTGTGTGAGAGAAGCTGAGGGACTGGGCTCTCAGCTCCTCTACCAGTTCCTTGCTGAAAGTCTTGCTACTCCACAAGTTCCTGGGTTCCCAGCAGGCTGCTGATTTCCATTCCCCACCAGGAACAGAGGTACTCTCTCAGGGATTCTTGGACATCTTGCCCATTATCGGCTGAGAGCCAGACAGCCTAGTCAATTTCATGGTTTCAGGATAGAAAATGCCTGGCTTCTCAGTACACTGGGAGCAGAGTCCAGCCACAGGGCTTTTCACTCCAGCTCCTTCCAGGAAGCAGGTGGGAAGCAACCCAGATTTTTTGCCCTGGCTTCCAGACTGGAGAGGGGTCCAGCCACCCACCAGTCCAGAGGAGCCAGGGGCAACTAGGTTCTGGCGGCCTGGCTTTCTTGTCAATTTCAAGGCCCCTGCTGCAAAATTTACGAGACAATAGCCAATACATAAGTAACCCAATACTTACACAGACACTGACTATGCTGACATAAGTCTCTCGTGGAGGTGGAGTTGGGGGGGTGTAATAGAGCACTTAAAAGGGCAAGAGCAAGGCCCATAACTAGGTTGGGGTAAGTCAGAGCTACTTAACATGCAGCCCGTGGCCCGTTTGTTTGTGGCCCGCAGTGCAATTTGGGTACAGGTGGGGCTCAACACACAACCCATTGGTGGGATCTTTTGAACATGGTCTCCACTGGGAACATGCTCCACAATGGTGAGGCGTCTCCCACACGGGGTGAGCATTGAAAGATGCAAGTGAATAGGCTGGCTAGAACAGACAGCTACAGAATGTCAGCATTTCTAGCCGCCAGAGAGGAGGTGCTGGGAGTGCCGGGGCATTGTGGGAAGTGCTGGTTGCTTAGCCTTGTCGGCAGAGCCCGATAGGTGCTGAGTGGCTCACACTGGCCACGTTTGGGTCCGGTGCCACGGCCAGACAGCCCAGCCTCCGTCCCGCACGGAGTGACGGACTCCCATGTGCGGACATCAGCCCTGCTGGGAATCCAGGATGGTGCTCCTGGCCACTTGTTCTTTTTTGCCTCTTGTGTCCAGTCTGACTCGCCCAGTTTCCCACCTGCCACCGATTGGAGTGCTCTGGCTTGGAAACTTTTTCCGAGTAAAATCAGTCTAAGAAATGCACAAACCGAAGCTTCAAGCTAAACATCCAAAACACTGGTATACAATTTTCTTGTTAAAAGTGCTCATTAACAGTGCTGTCATATGGTGGAAATTGGGTAAATATTGCATTTTATTAATATCAGCAGAACTGACTTAAATGGGGCCTGCACGTTGTGTAGTCTTCCCTCAATCGTATTCATGCCTGTCAGTGTGAAAGAAGCCATTTCCCGGTAAATGCAACCACATTTAAGTTGTGGCCCTTGACATGTGCAGTGAGTATCATTGTGGCCCCTAGGGCTTCCAAAGTTGAGTAGCCCTGAGGTAAGTGGCTTTACTTCAACCTTACGGTGTACTGTAGACCAGCCCATAGTTATATGTAATTTCAGCACATGCAGTTACAGTATCCTTTTCCACAGGCATCACCAGCAGGACTGGAATCTTTCAATCCAGAGCAACTGCCTTTATCGCTTGAGCTAATAGAGTGAATGGAAGCCAACTGTAGAAACAGAGTGCCCAGGAGTGACATTCTTTCTGGCCCCAGAACTGCTGCCCAGCCCCTTGAGCCCTGGGATGAAGCATGCTCAGATGCTTTGTGAGGATGGTGTATGTGTGCTCCAGCTGGCAGGTAGAAACTGGGAGGTTCTGAAACATGCTTAGAGTAGACAGAATCAGTGGAAAACTTAGCTACCAACTCTAGCAAGGCTCTCCAGAACATGAGTGAACATTATTTTTTTTTCTAGGGCTGTGTCTACACTGGCGCGATCTTGCGCCAAAGCGGCCACTCTTGTGCAAAAACTTGCTGCCTGTCTACACTGGCCATGTGTTCTTGCGCAAGTAAACTGATGTTCTACTGTATAAAATCAGGGCTTCTTGCGCAAGAACTATGATGCTCCCGCTCAGGAATAAGCCCTATTGCGCAACTGTTCTTGCACAAGAGTCCAGTGTAGACAGGCAACATGAATTTCTTGCGCAAGAAAGCCCTATGGTTAAAATGGCCATCAGAGCTTTCTTGTGCAAGAGAGCGTCTACACTGGCATGGATGCTCTTGTGCAACAGCACATCTCTTGCGCAAAAGCACATGCCAGTGTAGACACTCTCTTCTGGAAGAGTTTTTGCACAAGAACTGTTCCGCAAAAGAGTTCTTGCGCAAGAAGCTGCCAGTGTAGACATAGCCTAGATGTTTATAATGGGGAAGAAGTTTCAGAAAGCTACAAAAGGCACAGCCTTGACATCCAAGCAACCATCCTGCCTAATTTCACATCCCTGCTCCAAAGCATGTAGGCATTAGAGGTTTTCACTAGAGAACTGTTACTTTTGTCCATGTTGAAATTTTTTAAATCCGTGTATTTCCCCCCTCCTAACCTGCTCAGAAACAGTTCAACAAAAATATCAACAGTAGGTGGCCTACTAATGTGGAAAATTTTAGGGTGAAAAGTTCAAACTGGGCAGAGTCATAAGCAACTGAACCCAAGGTCTTCTAAGACGACATGGAGGGAGGGACAACCAGGAGTGGGCAGCCCTAGCTGCAGGAACTCCTAACAAGCACAGGGACTCCATTTCTTCAATGAGGTGGAAGAAACTTGTTTTGTTGGTTTCTCTAGCTTGGGAAAAGACTGCTCTAAACTGAAACTGCAGCAGAACCAGCCAGGGGCACAAGGAGGAACACATGGAGAAGAAAGGCTCAGAAAAATACCAGCTCCTATGTTCTCACCCCACTCACAGTGCTAGCTGTTGTAGCAGGCCTGGAGAGGTGGGGTGGGGAGGGGGTTGCAAAAGCACCTGTATGGGGAGATTTCGGCAAATCCAGTAATGTGCCTGAACCACTATTGCTTACTGCTTGAACTTTAGCAACCAAGCTAACAGGCCCAAAATAGGCCTAGACAGCATGACCAAGTCAGGGAGGGGGAAAAAGGGAGAGTTTGGGTGCCACAGAGAGGGCAGCTTGACCCCGCATCCTTCCTGAGGCCCAAATCTCTAGTGAAATAGCTGAGCTATACATTAAGAAAAAAAGGGAGGTTGGCTAAATGCCCTAAGACATATATCTATCAGGGCCCCCGAGCATGAAATCTCTGAAAAGGAAAAAAAAAAAAAACCACATCTGGTGAAAGTGATGATCAGAAGAAAACCTCTTGCCTAACCTTTAAAAAGTGCTTGCCTAGCAAGTTTTTGAGTGACATGTTGTTGTAATACTAATGGATAAATAGGGAAGGAAAGTTTGAGTTAGGGGGAACAAAGCTGGAGGGATGCCTCGAGGACTCTTCACTTCTGGATGCATCTTCGTCCCCACCGACATACGGAAGACTGGCCATCGGAAGCCTGCTCGGTGTCACTCGAGAGCCACACTCAAATTTGGTAATTATCGAAGGTGGGGGAGTTTTACTAACCTGTTATGGACCTGTGTAAGTGCTTGAGACTAAATAAAGTTTAGCTTTAAGTGAAAGCACTAGTGTTGTCCTGTTTGTACCATCCATCTATTGGTGGGACGACCGTGCCTCCCCTGAACTATTTCTTGACACCACCTTGCAGAGAGTAAAAGTTACCGAGAGGTTTGGGTTGAAAGAACCCAGGTTAACACACCCACCACGTCCCGCAAGTAACCTGCAGGGGGAAGACTGGGGCTGATTTCCCCGCTTAGTTGGGGGACCATGGGGGTGAATGTATACAGCTGCAGTCCGCATTTACCAACCTCCCCCAAATTCCTGCGTATGGGCCTGCCCAGCTACCCACCGCCTGCCCCAGCAGGGCCCTGAGCACGCAGGGAGCCAGACTGGCAGCCATCACCCCGGGGTGCCCCGCAGGGGCAATCCTGGTTGGTGCCTGCTGCGCTGGAGCAGGCCCGGGGATCCCTGCAGCTGAGCCCAGGCAGAGCCAGGCGTGTTCTTACTTTCGCCGCCGTGTAAGCTACCGAGTGGAGGCGGCTCAGGCCCCGCCCAGCCCCCTTCTGAGCGTGCCGCAGCTCCGCTTCCTGTCGCTGGGCCCACGGGAAGGCACGAGCGCTAAGCGTCTTGTGGCCGGAGCACTAACTGCTCCGTGCTCCCAACCGGGGGGGGGGCCGCAAAGGGAGCGCAACAGCAGCACTATCGGCTCGTGCTCCCGCGCGGCCTACAGAAGCCCCCCCCCGCTCTCAAGTACGTTCCGCGTTGCAGAGGGGGCAACAACGGCCGCGCCCCTAACGGTCCGCGGGGCAGTGGCTCCTCCCCCCTCGGTTCAGCGCCGCTCTCCTGCTTCCGAGCGCGGGGGCGGCCCTGTTGCGGCGGCGTGTCACGCGCAGGCCCCGCCCGGCCTCGGTGCGTGCGGGGGGCGGAGCGCGTTGCTCTCCAGCAGCAGCAGGGGCGGGTGGTGCCCGGCTGGGGGGGGCTCCGCGCTCCCAGAGCTGAGTGTGCGCGGCACCGTCCCTGTGCCGCGGGGTAGCGGCGCACTCGCAGGGACAAGGCAGCGGCAGCCTTGGAGAAGCGGGGGAGCAGAGCAGCTGGGGTGCTGCCGGTTGGTCCCGCAGCGCCGCCCCTCACCCCCCTGCTCGGCGATAACTAGTCTGGGGGGTGGGGAGCCCGCTCCGCTCCCGGAAACTCTCGGCGGCGGCGCGGGGGCTGAGCGCAGCCGGAACGGGGCAAGTTCGGGGACGTAGCGTGAGGACCCTGCCGCTGCAGCTGCCCGCGCAGCCCGGCCAGAGGAAACTTTTCCCCGTGAGGCGGGACAGGCGGCGGGCCCGGCGGAGTCAGCGGGTGCCACCAGAAGTTGAGCGAGTGCTGGGAGAGCTGCTGCCTGCCGGCCCCGGCCGGGCGAGCGAGCTGCGGGCTAGGCGCTGCGAGGCGGCGGGGCCCCGCTGCCCGGGGACATGAAGCTGAGCAGGCAGTTCACGGTGTTCGGCAGCGCGATCTTCTGCGTCGTGATCTTCTCCCTCTACCTGATGCTGGACAGGGGCCACTTCGACCACCCCAAAAGCCCCCGCCGGGAGGGCACCTTCCCCAAGGTGAGCGGGGCAGAGGGCACGCGGAGGGCGCTGTTGCCGGCGGAAGGGGGCGAGTTTTAAGCCGTGGGTGGGCGAGTTACCCAACTTTCCCTTTCCTTACTGCTGCCGGCCGGACGTGGGACAGCCGCCTCGTCTCCAGCTGCCCGGGTGGAGGCACGGTCTGACCGCCCCGGCAGAGCTGAGCTTCCTGGGCGCTGTTGAGGGGCCATCCTGCCAGTGGGGCATCACCCCCGTGAAATCTTAGCGCCAGCCTGGTGCGAGGACTGCCGCCCGGTCCGGTTAGGGGAAGGTGCTCTGCGGAGTGCGGGGCCGGGCTCAGTTCCCGCATTTGTTTCTTTCATGTGGTGGGAGCTGTGTGGGGAGAGGAAAGAGACCGCTACAGTGGGACTTACGTTCGCCTGAAGCTGCAGTTGTGGCGCAGGACCAGCAGTGCCCCTGCTGCTACCCCTGCTTGCACACATCTGACGTGTCAGTGACTTTGTCGGGGTATAGCGGCACGGGTAGCTGGTAAACGTTAACGGAACATAAAAAAAGTCTTCATTCCCAAGAAGCTTCGTGTATCAATGAAGCGAAAACAGTTTGTCATTGGGGATGTCATCCTGTTGTTAGCTGTTGTGATATTCTGTAGGAAAATGAGCCTGTTGAGTTTGCTTGTATAAGGGTTAGTTCAGGTGGAAACTGCCTGCTTGAGAGTAGGACATAATGCCATATTATTTTCTAACTATTATTTTTATTTGCAACAGATATGTAACTGAGATAATGTAAAATGTCTGTCATACTTCCGAGATTAGCCATGTGGTGCTCAATTATGTGCTGTTCATCTTAACTGGGCAAACAAGACTTTTCTGTAACCTAACAGCTTAATTTATGTTCAGTGTGCTTAGTAAGCGGAATCAAGTTAAGTTTTATTCTGGATTCTGAGAACAAGCACTTAGAATTATTATTTGGACTTCTTATTCATCAATTTATCCTTGAGTTCAGATATCTGGATCAACAGGTCTGTTCTAAAGAAAAATTGATTGTATTTATCTTTTTGTCCCCCTGAGAGTCACTTTGGGCTTATTGCTGACTATTATTCAAGTTACATAAGGATTATAAAGTACAGAAGGGCATTTGTAACCCTTTTTTTTTTTTTTTCTTGATGCTTGTGTGGCAGAGAAATTTAAATGCGATTTACAAGGTGTTACTGTTGTTCTAGGAGATGCTCATTTAGTAAGGCAAAATGTGGCTTACAGTTCAGTCAAAAAATAAAACCAACAAAAAATCCTAATTGGTAAATAAGGCTAAGAAATTGCATATTCCTGTTGTTCTAATGTGGAAGAGTTAAATTTTATAACCACCTTTGAGTCGTGAAGTGTATATTCATATTTCTTTTTGATGTAACTAAAAGGAACAATGCTTTTTAAACAAGGTCTTGTGCTTTGCAAACTGTCACTCAAAACAAAACCACCTTGCTACACTCATTTGTATAACAGGAGAATATTGACAATATATAGCTGTGGAAAGATAAATATTCCTGTTGCCTTTACATTAACTTATCAAAATGAAATATAAAAGGTCAAGTAAAAGGCAAAGCATGTTTATATTTTCCACTATTTCAGAAACAAACTAAACCCCAAATTTCCTTTAAGACCATAAGGTGCTTGAAGCAAACAGATGAATTTTCAGATGTTATTTTAAAAAAATAAAATGCCTTATTTTGTGAGTAGAATGTTTTAATTGTTGAGTTACGGCTAAAATGATAATAGTAATACATAAAAAAGAATGGAGGAGGGGAGATATAAAGCAAAACTATGACACCATTTGGTTGTGAAAAGAAGGGTGCAAACTTGTGATAGTCTCTCTCTAAATCTAATGTTTTGGATCAGAGTCCAGCCACCAACTTTTCTAGAAAAAAGGAGGAGGGAGAGAAGAGGATGCAGATACTGCAAAGTAACTGCCTCAAGTCCAGAAAAAGAAATCAGAAAAGGAATGTATTTAAATACATTCCTTTTCTGTCATTACACAGTGATATCAGGGCCTGAAAAATATTGGGATATATAAATAGATATGAAAGATTTGGTAGAGATTCTCATTGTCCACAGTCAGTACCCTGGTGTATCTCTTGTTTTAGCATTTGGATAGCTAGTATTTAAATATACAGTTGCCACCATCTATTCCTAAGAGAGACTACTCATATTCCCTCTACTTATCCCAAAATACCATGTTTGCTCTAAGGGGAAAGGGATGTTGTTTCTATTGTTCTCGCTAATAGCATCTAGCATGGTTCTTAATATGGTATCCATTCCTATCCTTTAGTTGGGGTACCTCTGAGTGAATAGTTTCAGTTCTTGTTTCTGTTGCTTAAATCTTTTTCCACAAGTAGTTACAGATGAAGTAATGTTATTTTTGTGTTTTTCCCCCCTCCATCCACAGGGTATAGTAGAAGTGAAAGCTGAAATTACTACAGATTGAACCTCTCTCATCTGGCAACATCCGTGGTCTGGAATGATTTTAGTTAACTGGATGTCCGCTTATCATGGGGGTGGCCAAGTTTCCCGTGGTCCCGTAAAGTTTGTTTACCACCACCAGTCCTGGCTCTGTGTTCTGTACTGTTGTTTAGCTCTAATTAAGAGCTTAGTAACCAGTGGAAGTGTTGCTAATGCTGCTAGACGATACTGACCTCCCGTGGTCCAGCAAATTCTCTTGTTTGGCGTTGGTCAGGTACTGAGGGTGCTGCACTAGAGAGGGTTCAACCTGTAGTAGTTTTGCACTTCACAACGATTTGGGAAAGCTATGACACTTATCAGGCACCAGTTAATCACAGTGGTATTAGCTCAAGGTTTTGAAATGTGAAACATGAGGATGTGAGGGAAAAGCCACTAGCAAATGTAATGGCACCTCTACTGACTTGATTTCAAAGTTCACTGTTGTTGTCAGGGTTCAGTATAGCGTCTGTTAAATTGACCAATGCCTTGTCAATGTAATGCTCCTCCTTCTGTTTCGAAAAGGAAGGAGTAGCAGTATACTGTTTCAGTCCAGGCTCGGGGACATAGCATTTTATTAACGTTTGGAAGTTTATCTTCATAAAGGTTAAAAAGTTAATTTAAAAAAATTAAAAACCAACACAAGCTGTGGCAGAAACTGATGGGTTAGATGATGATCTCTCCATTTGCTTCTTATTCACCAGTGGCAAATTAACTTTCTAGCCCTGTGTCAACTGCACAATTGCCAGAAACAGTTTCCAGTTGCGTGCCCTCAAGGATGTGAAATGTGACATTTTCTTCTCCAACCCGGGTATGGTTGAGGCTGTGCTCTAGGTAGAGGAATTTAGATCTTTGCAAGTAATCTCTTCAAAGTATTTTGTTTCTGAGTTCTGCATTTTAGATTAAACCAGAATTACCATAAAGCAGATTTTCAATCTATTGTCTTGAACTCTATATGACCTTTTCACTTCTATTAAATGATCTCTAAATCTAAATTGGTTAGCTGACATGTAAATCTGAGGCTCCCTCAGTATCCATATTTGCTCTCCTGCAGGTTTACCTCAGCATTATTTACCTGTTAAAACTTCAACTTGCCTTATCTAGATTAGAATTTGAAAGTTAGTTGACATGTTAGTAAACACATGATAAAATACTTTTTTCTTAGTGACGACAAGGAATTTGGAAAAAATCTGCACACGGATAGAAAAGATTAGAGGAAACATTAGTTAGATCTCTCCTTTTGTTTCCTATTCACCAATGGTGAAATAACTTTTCCAGCTCTGTATCAACTGCACATTGGCCAGAAACAGTATGTTATGCATATTGCAAGTGAATTTATCTTCATGAAGAAAAAGGGTTTAACATGTTAGTTAATATAAGTTAAAATATCCCTTTTTTCAAAATGTAGGCATGGCCTTTGTTTATTTAAGTTGTAAACAGTGAGAGTAACATTATTTTTTCTGTGTATGGCACCCATCACAATGGAGTCCCAATCCCAGTTAGAGGTGATTTGGCACTATCATAAAGTAAATTTTGTTGCCTATAATAATTAGAAAAAACTGACTTGTGAACAAGATGGTGCCAGTGACATTCTGACGCTTAAATCACTGCCCTGTTAAAATGATTAAGGTGAAGTAAATGACAGGTTCGTGGGTATTGGATGTGCATGGTGGATTTAGAGATTATGGCCTCAATTCTTATTCCAGCAAATTTAGCTAGTTGCAGGAATGTAGGATGACAAAAGTGACTCCTCTTTGCATGCCCTGGTATTCTGAGCCTGGCTCCCAGTAGTTGTTATACTAACTATGAGCTCTCTACCTGCTGAGAATAGCCAGAGTGCAAAGGTGCTTCTCCTCTCTGGCATGTCCCCTATGCTGGGAGCAGGTAAGAAGGCTGCTGTAAAACTGCTTTGGAAGTTATTCATTGGCTTCTGAGCTTGAGTTCCTCTTATGCTGGGGACTTTGTCTAGGTATTGTTTCTAGGTTTTGTAACCCCCTGTGATACTGCTGAAACACTAGGAAAGGCAGCTGAAAACCAGAATTTGGGCCCCAAGCATTTGTAGTGTGTGCTAAAGCAGTTAAATCACAAAAGAAAAGAAAATGACACAAGCATAACACACGAATCCCAGAATATTAACTCCAAGTGGACTAGTTTAGGTTTTATTCAGTAGGTTTTTAAGGTAGCATATTACGTTTACATTATACTGCAAATTTTCTTTGATCTTCTTGCCTTGGCCTGTCTAGTTTTTCTGGCCCTAGGGTGCAGAACTTTACTGCTTTAATCTGCATCTAGTTGTCATTTTCAGGAAGCTTGAAGTCAGAGGCCATTAAAGGTCTGCATCTGGCCCAGGCTGACTCAGGCACCTGGGGCTTGGGCAGTGAGACTATTTAATTCCAGTATAGACAAACAGACTTGGGCTGCAGACAAGTCTCTAGGACCCTACCATCTTGCAGGGTTTCCTGTCTGGCATTCTCCTCTCTCCAAGTTGCTTTATGACTTCTATAGTGTCTTTACAAATAATGCAGCGAGGGATTCATTCTGCAGAGACTACATTTTTAAGCTCTCTGCCTTGATTTGAGGTTAGTCCAACTGTAGGTTAAGGCTGGAATGCCTCAGTTGTATGCGTATCCAAGGGTAGTCTCTCTCTCCCTGTTTAATAGTAGGGCAAGGTTCCTCTTCCAGGCATAGCTCTGTGAGAATTACTCATCATGCTATCTTAGTCAAATTTGGGCCAATGCTCACTGCCCATTGTATAGTGGCAGAAACATATTAAATGTAGCTTTCATCATAGTCTGTATGGAATCAGTAAGCCACACAACATCGATACAGTTCTATGTTTTACCTATAAACTTTGGACTTCTACTGTTACAAGTGCTCTAACGTGACTAAGGTGGTCAAAGGCATGATTTTCTGAGTATATAGTCTGCTACAAAAGCCTAAGACTTTACATGAAAAGGAAAGACACAATGAGTAGGTACTTATTGCAGTACTATCTCTGATCTTTTTAAAACATATATTCAGTACCCAGTTAGGTCACAGGAAAAGTCACCATGAAAGTTTACCAGTCTAGAAATAAAATCTGCTCTTAGCATGATGATTTTATACAAAAAGCTTTAAGAAAATATGAAAGTTGCACAAGTAAGTACTTCTGTCAGAAAATGCAAGAGCAAAGGTTTCACAAGTAATCTGAATTCTGATTCATCTTACATATGCTCTTAATTGCATGTTCTTGTACACTCTCAAACATGGTATGCTAAACAGGTCTATAAGTTATGCATTTTTCACTATTTTTAATTACTGTACTGTAATTAGTCTTTCTTTTGATGTAGATTAATTATTTTTAAGGTATGTATTTTAGTTATTTTGTCAGCACCCACGTACCATACTCTTCAACCACTAGCACAGCCTATGTTGCTTTCTTTAGCACTGAATAATACCAAAGCTGTTAACTTCATTTTAAAGATAAATGGCTTATATTAATTAGTACATGTTCACTATCACAATTGTGATAATCCAGGGAGCCTGTTTATTACATATGAATTTTGGTAGTTATGAAATTGTAGTCATGGAACACCTCTCTATGGAATCTGACATTTGCAGATCACACACGTTACGCTTACCAGACTAAAGATGATAGATTTTGTTCCATCTCTGTTATGGCGGAAAGACCTTGAGACAAAAGACAGGCTCCTACTCTGTAGAACTGATTTATCAGGGGAGAGGTTGCCAGGAAATGAAGCCACCTGCAAGGAGTGGTCTCTTGTTGAGGCTGATCAGGAGCACTACTGAAAAGGGAAGCTAAAAGTTGTAAAAAGAGCATTTCTCAGCAGTTAATCTAAGCTTAACATCCCTAGTTCTGTTTGTGATTTTGTTTAGATCTGGCTATTTCTCATGTTAAATAATTAGTAATGGTGCTTTTGAATTCTGTGCAAAATTAGTGTATTTTTTTTTTTGCTACTGTGTAACCCTGTGGAAGTAAACTGTAACCAAGAAAGCTTAGGCTTTCGGTGGGATTCTGGGGAATGTGCAAGAGCTGTTAGGGAGGGTTGGGGGAAATGATACTAATTTCAGGTTCTAGATATTATGCCATGCAGTACGTACTGCCAAGAGATGTGTAGACACAAACCTTTTCTAGGGTCCCAAAGGCAGGGACCATTCTTAACGTGCTAGAAGCTGGGCAGAGTTTAAGAGGATATGGGATTCTGTTTTCAGATCCCCGTACAGAATTCTATGAAGTGTCCACAGGGGGCTCACAAACAGGTTAGTTACAGTATTACAGAGTATGCTGTCTGAGTATGCTTTACTGTATGTATGCATGCCAGAAAGCTCTTATGAAACTTAAAGTATTATACGTAAGGCTACGTTTCACTCACGGGTATTTTTAGTAAATGTGACGGGCAGGTCCCAGCCAGTAAAGAAAAGCACAGCATATTTTACATGACTTGAACTGTGTATCTCCACCTCAAACTTGGTCTGGGCAGGGAGTGCTGGGGAGGGAGCAGCCACAACCTCTGCTGTGGGGTAGGTGTGGGAGGCTTCCTAGTAGGCTCCGCACATCTCCCTAGAAGCATCTGGAATACCCCTGCCCCATGCCTCTTTGGGGGAAGGGGTAGGTGGCCAGAGGCACACCTCTGCACGCCTGTCTCTTTCATGAGCTCTGGTGCCACAGCTCCCATTAGGTAGGATCCATAGCTAACGGGAACTGCAGTAGTGGCATGCACACCAGGAGCAGCATGCAGAGGAGTTCCCTAGCCTTCCATACCTTTAGGACAGGGGAATCTCAGGCTGGATGTGACCCCCGGCTTGCCTGGATCCGGCCCGCAAGGCTCAGCCTCCACCCCCAGCATTGGGGAGGCCGTGCTGGCGCTCCACCTCCCTCGCTGCCTCACCACAGGGCTGGAGCACCCACAATCTACTAAGATGAGCCCCCTAGGCTCTGGTTTGTGAAGGGAATCTGGGGAGTATCTTTCCTTCCCAGCCATGGGTCACATTTTTTTGTTTTGGGGTTTTTTGCTTCTGACTTGTGTGGCCCCCACCTGATTTTTCTGTCAGTGGCCCCTGACCCAAAAAAGGTTCCCCACCCCTGCTCTAGGAGCTTCAGGGACATACCTTAGCAGGGTTCCTTAGAAGCAGATATCAAGTGCCATCTTGCACTCTAACCCCCTGCTCCAGCTCTGTGCCCCCTCCCACACCAAACTGCCCCAGCTGTGGCCAGTGCAACTGCCCCAGGGGCTGGCTGATCTGCTCAGGTAACCCTGGAGCAGCCACACTGGCTGCTGCGCAAGTCACAGAGATCATGGAGAGTCACGGAATCCATGACATCTGTGACCTACATGAGACATAGAGCCTTAATTATGCAGTGCTACAAAATGAAACATGTCCGTGTGAAAGGATGTAGAAAAATGGTATGATTGTGTATTTGAGAAACCGTTTGAAAACCAAACTTTAGCATATAATGCATATTTCCAAGACAGTAGAGTTAAAAATGAATGAAACCTTACAATTTTAATTTCTTGACTTTCAAATGCTGAAATGTTACCATAATGACCTTTTGGTATGATATTCTCAAGTCTTTAAGAGGGAAGACCACAAAAAGACCTTAATTTGTCAGAGCTTTGAAACAACTGGGTAGCATCAAAAAACAGCCCCTTCCCCCCCCAAAAAAAATTGCACTTACAAATTTCATAATCTGAAGCTCTTCAAATTAATATCAGAAGTGTGCGCGCACATATGCCTAAAATGCTGTACAGGATGAAGTCTCTTCTGCAAACCTGTGGCGTTGTGGAGCTCATAGTCCACTGCAAAGCCCACTGAAGTGAAGCAATCCTCTTTATCTCAATACTTTCATGCTGTTGATAGGGGCTGAGATCAGTTTCAAGTTTGTGCTTATGTCGAGTGAATTTGTTTAATTGTACAGTCAAATTAGCCAAGTATGGGCAGCATAACTTTTACAGTATTTATGGGCTTAGTGTAAAATGTTTGTTCATACGTACCTTTTGTACATGTGATTTTTAAGTCATAACTTGGTCACATAAACAGTAAACACTAGAACACTCAGTTCCCAATGTGGGCTATTTCTGTGCAAATTTCAACTGTCTAAGTTAATTTCAACTATATAACTTTTTAAAAACTACTCAAGTAACTTTTCCACTTGTATTTAAAAAAAAAGTTGGAATATATTTGAATAAACACTTAGTTTCTACCTGATGAAGGTTATTTTTGAGAGTGGAAAACAGCTAGAAAAGCAAATACTGCAGAAAGTTAGGATCAACTTAAAAACAGAATTAGAATGGACACAATCTTGCAGCCCCCACTATTATACCTGCTTTAATAGTGAGTAAATAATAATTTTCCCATCGCCTCCCCTCAGAAAACACATTAGGTAGGAGGTAAACTAGAATCTTATAGTGTTGCACCAGTTAAATGCAAAAATAAGGAACATTTTTATAGACTCTTGATCAAATTTAGAACTCTGAAGAATAACAAATACAATTATTAGAATAAAATAAAATTAAAATGCCTATTGCTTTCTTAGGCATTTTGCCTTTAATATGTTGTTTTTGCATTCTGCTTTATCATCCTCTGAAGATATGAATGTCCACTTTTAAAAATTGTAGGGGGAAAAAAAAAATCTAGATTCTGGTTCTGCAGTTAGATCCATGCAGGCGGATCTAAGTGCCTGCACAGAGCTGAAGTGACTTCAGTGAGATTCCCAGCATGAGTTCACTGCAGAGCTAACCTATGCTTTTACCCCACCCCCATCATCCACATGCACAAACTTTTTGCTCTGGCTTTTATATGCTTTGAACCTGATCATGTTTTCTGTCTTGAGGTATAGAATCTGAATTTTGTTTTAAAGTAGTCTCAAAATCCAGCAGAGATTTTGTCCTCAGATATTTATTTTGTTCCACCAGGGGGCATGGGACTACACTTATTTTCCTCCCCAATACCTTTGTCATATACATACCGTTTTTCTGTTTGTGTTGGAGTCATAATCTTTACAAATATCTAGGATATTACTGTGATGGTGTAGGCCTGTATCCTTGCTTGGTTAACCGATCTGTAATTATATGGAAGGATGGAAAGTTAGTCATTGTCATGATGCATTTTGTAAACACAGTAAAAGAAGTGGAATAATGGCAGAGCAACAACCATATGACATGTTTGTGAACCAGTGAATAGAAACCAAGTGTTCTGATAAGAATATTACTTTTTAAAATTTTGTATTCTGAGATGGTTAACTTAGACTGAATGAATAAAGGTTCTATTTCAAAAGAAACTACATAGTCCAGATAGATGAAAAGACAAACTGGAAAGGCTTATAAAATCACAAAAAAAGTCTTGCACATGATTGCAGAAAACTGCCATTGTGTAGTTTAAAATTAATGGAAATGCGTTTATAGGTAAATTGAAAAGTCTGTTTTGTGTTTACAGTATTGGGATGAGGGATGGTCCTTATGGTACAAACTCAAAGTAAACAGAATTCAGGGAATTACACAAGACTCTACATCACAGAATTTAATTAAGAGACATATGGCTTAGTGCAATAGTTGAAAAAAAATCAAGACTTTTTATACACTGGCACTTTTGCTAAAACTTTTGTTGCTTAGCAGTGTGAAAAAACAACTCCCTGAGTGGCAAAAGTTTCAACAAGAAGCACTGGTTTTGATACCTGCACTCCCAGCAGTGAAGCTGTTGCTTCTCATTGGAGATGGTTTAATTTTGTCACTGTGAGAACTTTTTCCTGGTGATTAAGTGCAGCTACATAACACACTTTACATCGGTGCTGTTCCAGCAGCACAGCTGTGACATTCTGTAGTGTACAATGTAGACATAGCCTACGTCTACTCAAATTTAAGTAAAACACTCCAAACTTTTTTTTACATGTTAAGGGAACAATTTGCATCTTCAAAGGGATGTTCAAGGACATGTGAATGGTGAGAGAAGACATTTCATTTGAAGTTCTACACTGATTTTGAGGAAAGCCCTGATACTTTTTGTAACGTGCTGTAAGATTTGCTCAGTGAGAGTATTAGCTACTTGTTGAATGTAATGAACAAAGCTTCGTCAGAGTTTTGACCTGTAATACTCTTACTTGATGTGAAGAAAAATTTTGTCAAAAATGACACGTGTGTTGTATAACTTTGGGATAGGTGATGTCTTTATTTAAAATTATTTTAGTCCCTTTGTCCCTCGTCCTTTCTTACTGATGATGGAATCTGTGGACCAAAAATAACAGCGTGGAGATAAATCTTGAAAAAATTATTAGTAAACAAAAATATCCACGTGTCAAAAACGTAAATGTCATCTAGCCTCCTGTGATTTATAATAAAACATCTTCTCCAAAAATTATTGGAGCTTAAAAATATACTGCCTATTCATTAGCTGGAATTGATTTGAAATTAAGAGAAGGGGCAGAGTGCTCCAAGGTTAGCACCCTAGTAGGAAGCATATAATCTTTTGCTTCAACTCCGTCCTGCCAGTCTAAGAGTATTAGTTAATAGGTATGGATATGTTTGTTGTTGTCCTTCTGTTTGCTTGGTTTCCACTCATCCCTGTTTTACTGGAGAAGGGTCAGCTTCTTTTCCTTATGTTGCCTGCCAAGAAGGTCTAGAACTAGATCTGTTGGTAACTGCAAAATTTTGTATGACCCTGTGACTGAAGACCCGTCAGGTTGAGATCTTTCATAGCTGCAGTCAAAAAGAAATAACTTGTTAAATTTTAGCTCTAATTTGTATAACTGTGGGATTATCCTTCTCCTGTACTCAATCTAAATTCAAGGATTAGCTAGTATGAATCAGGTAATTTATAATTTTCTCCTTATTATGTACCACTTCCATTCTTCCTCATGCCTCTGCTTTTTTTTAAACAGTGAAATCAGGTACAAATTTTTATGTAGCTATATCTTTGAAATTAAAAGGTAATAAAAACTTTGAAATGTTCATATTGAAAGACCATCTGCTCATATAGGAAAAACAAAACTTTGCCTTATTTTCGAGCCCATTTCAGAATGCAACTGACTCTGCAATAAAAACAGCAATTTCTTTTGAAATAACCATGCTAGTAATGCAAAGACTAGGTTTCTGGAAAATTTTGATAAGCATAAAGGAACGTGTTAAATCAGAAATGGCCGACTAACTTGAAATTATCTGCCATGATTAATTTGGTATTTGAAACACAATGTGGCTTTGTCGTCATAGATGAGCATATTCTTTTATATTGTTTTTGAAATATTGTAGCATGCATTCAAGTTTATAGCATAGTATAAGCTATTTTTGGTTGCTTTGTTTTTCTTCCAGGTCCTGAAGTTTATATATAGCAATACAGGTTCACCTTCTCTGGTCTGGCACCCTCGGGACCTGAGTGGTCCCGAAACAGGGAATTTGCTGGACCAAGGGAGGTCAGTGCTCCCCTGCTGGCCACTGTCCTGCTCCCAGGCTCCTCTCCCAGCTCTAGGGGGCTCCCTGCCTTGCAGCTGGCCCACCTAATGCTGGCCAGGTGGGGCTCCCTGCCCCACTGCTGCTGGGGGCGGTTCCCTGGTCGGTTCCTGCTGCTCTGTCATGGCTGGAACCTCCACTGCCACTGGAGGTTTCTGGCCAGGGCTGTATGGCGCCTGTTTCTGCTGGGGATTCCCCGTCCAGGCCAGGACTCCCCAGCCACCACCAGCCCAGTTGCTGCTGGCTCAGCCAAGGCTCTACAGCAGGACTTCTGAATTGCTTCTGCACCTGGTGTTGGGGGCTCTTTGGTCTAACAACATTCGTGACCCTGCTGGACCGTGGCTGTTGCTGGATGAGAGAGTCCTGGATTTGGGAGATTCAATTTGTACAGGAATAAGAGCAGGGATGTAAAGGGTTAACGGTTACCTGGAAAGCATTCGCCTTACTGGCATGCTTACTGGGACAACCAGTTAACTGGTGCCCGGCCCAGCTAGTGCAGCCACCTGCCTATGTTGTGATGCAGCAGGCTGGTTAACTGGATAAAAGTATACATTAACCAGTTAACATTTTAAATGGGATTTTACATCCCTAATGAGGAGCCCTTTTTCATAATTAGCTCTGTTTCTCTAAAAATGAACACAAAATAATGGTGTATTTAATAAAATATTTATGCCAGAAAATACCACTTCAGTGGATTGAAAAATTGAATTCCAAATATTTAGATTTATAAGGAGATGATTTGAGGACTAATAGAATTTTTCATTTCTTATTACAGGGCCAGCTTTCAATATTACAAGAGAAAATAGACCACTTAGAACGTTTGTTGGCAGAAAATAATGAGATTATTTCGAACATAAGGGACTCGGTGATCAATCTGAGCGAATCTGTGAAGGATGGTCAAAAAAACCCTGAGGCCATAAATTTCAGTCAAGGGTCTTTCTCCGACCTTCTGCCATCTGTTTTAGTATCCCTCACAGTTGATCCTGAGGATTGCTCATTTGCTTCAAAAAGTGGAAGTCAAGATTCAGATGTACAGGTAAGAAGCATGTAAATAAATATTAACACTCTTAGTATCTCCTCCTTTCATCCCCCTCAGTCTGTTAGATGTTAACAGCTTTCATTATCCTGAAGATTTTTCTCAGTGGTGTTAGTCATAGTCATTATCTTATCTTTGTCGTCCATGTCAGGCTCTTTTGATAGTCTATGTGGATCCTGTTGATGGAGCATAACCCTTTAGTGCTCTCTGTTCAGTCTATCCTGAGAAGGAATCTACCCTGATGCGCCACATGGCACTGTGGAACACTACTACGAGGTCACAAATTCTATTGCCCAGGTGTTTAAATTATGGTGTCTTATTATCAAACATTAATACAGATATAGAGGTCTGCTCAGGACTGTTGGTAAAGCCTGACTTAAGCACAGCCAGCCTGACCACTGTGTGTCAAGTTAATTTGAGATATGACTGAAACCTGACAGTTTTGCTTGAATCAGTGCTGCTGCCACCACCACCTGGTCCTCCAACTTGGTCTGGTCAAGCTTCCCACCTCCCATACCCACTATCCATTTCTGGATGACTTTTTCAGATAGGTTTTGGTGTGATGGCAGCTGTGTGCCTTGCTCCTGACGGTCATTGCTGTGCTGTGCACTATGGAATGTGGCCCACTGTGACTGGTGCATTGCCAGGAGTGAGGCACACAGCTGCCGTTGCACTACATGTGAAGGCAGTAGGAGGTGGTCAGAGGTGACCTAGGCTCAGGAGGGCCAGGTTGTCTTCAGACATGACCTGACTCAAACCTGACACGTGGTCACATCCTGGCAGGCTAGGGTTGGGTTGCAAGACTCTAACAGGTTATATTTTTAAAAGATAGCAGTCACTTCATGGTTAAAGGTGTGTGTTGATTTGGTGGAGTTTTTGACTATACCATCCAGCCTACTCTTAAACTTTTCTGAAATTGAACCACTTGAATGGAAATATCAAAAGTTCTTCAGTATGCTGCTTTCAGAGATGAGTGGTAGGGAGTGAGATTTTTTCTCGGGGTTGGGGGATGATGCATGTATAAGAATAAGATTTTCTCTCTCCAAAATTTTAGATCTGTTTCCTTTTTTTGAGAACTGTTTCTGTTTTTAGAAATATTCAGGTCTAGATTGACCTAAAATCTGGGCTTGAGATTTCAAAAGTAACAAATACCCTCTTGTTTGATTTACTTCATTGTGGGGTGTAGGTGTTGAACATCTTTTCAAGTCAGCACCTACACGTTAAGTTAATTTTACAGTTATCAGGGAGGAATGGGGTCTTCAACTGATATTTTTTTGAAAAATTGTGTGGCTCCTTTTACAGAGCAGAGGAACCTTACAGTCCTATTCTGTGTTGTTTAGTTCTGAACTCCGTTGTTCAGGAGATCTGGCGTAGATATAGATCTTCTCTGCAAAGATTAAATCAGGAAGTCTTTGAACAGCAACAGTGTTCAGGAAACACTTGACTTTGGATAACTAAATGTAGGCATAATAACATCTGTAAGAGCTGCAGCACCTATTGCAATACTTGTAAGGCCTTCAGGGATACTGGTAGTAGTTCATAATATATTAATGCTTCAAATATAGAGACCAATATTCTCATTTTTAAAAATCAGTAATCTACACAAGTCCCAGTCATATTTCAATAATAGATGATGAGGCTATTATCAGATAAAAAAATTAATTAAGATAATAATAAAATTATAAATACACATCAGTACTGGTAGTAAAGGGTAGGTAGGAAATTTAAGAGCACTGCAGTTTTAGAAAAGTTGTCAAAGCTAGAAACATTAATAGAATTTCAAAACCAGAAAGAATCATTATGATGTTCACACTTCAGCTCAGTTGCACTTACTGAACCACAGAATGGAACTGCAAGGGCAGTCACTTTTCTTCTGTCTCCCCCACCTCTCTGAGGTGGAGATCGATATCTCTGCCTCCTAATCCTCCAGGCTGCGAAGTTCCCTTCTTATGTCATCTGCATCATTCACCAGCAGGCCAGACTGCTTGCTACTGCACTTGGCTTCTCCTCAGTGGCTATGTATGATCTGTTATGGTTGTCCACAGTTATAAGCTACCACATGGCTTTTCGTAAGCAATAATGTTATTCTTAAGGTGAAAGCATTACAGGGAAAGCATATAAAAAAAACTTCCAAGCATGGAAATAAGCTTCCCAGAGATCACCCTGTTCAAACAAGTAGCTAAGTCTTTTGATGTGTGACTGGCAGAGCTACCACAGACGCCGCATAACTAATGGATATAATCCAACAGCTAAGGTTACCACCATTATGGACCCTTCAAATATTGTCTACCAAACAGCCACAGCTGCACCTTCTTATAAGAGATCTGACAAAAAGAACTATGTACTGGTGAAGGGGGCTGAATTTTTGTTCTCACCCTACCCCAGACTCATTGGTGGGTAGAAGTGGTTAGCCAAAGGGGGGAAGCAACTTAGCTCGAGAACCACCCCTTATGATAAAGACTGGAAAAGGTTAGACCTTTCCAGAAGAAAAACCTACTCATTGGCTACTCTCCACTTCTGCATAACCCACTATTCAGCTTGACTATCCAAATACATGCACAACATGTTTTCTCAGATGTTGACCTTTATTGACTATTTTCCAGAAGATAAAGAGGAGCAATACCAGGCCAATATTGTAGAAGGTTCCCTCATTGCCAGAATGGCCCTACAGGTTTCTCTCGATTCTGTTGACAAGGCAGCATGTTGCATCACTACTTCTTCAAGTGGTTCCCGTGGGTGGCTCCACTCTTGATGTCGGGCTCGTCCCAGCACCACTGGTCGGAGGTTTTCAGTAGCAGTTGTCCGCCGGACTGCGCGTGCGCAGTCAGCGTCTCACAGCTTTCATGCCTTTGATCGCGCGGTCCGGCTCCCATCAGTTCCTTTCAACCGTCCTCGGTTGCTGGTGGAGCTTCTCTTTTCTCCTCAGTGAAGCTCAGCTTCTGTAGAGAAAGAGTTAGTTATAGTTAGTTTCATGTAGGATAGTAGTTAGTAGTAGTTAGTTCATTGTTAGTGTTACTGTTTAGTTCTTTGGTTAAAAGCAAGAAACTGAAATTGACATGCCTGGCTCCTCAGGCTTCAAACGGTGTTCCCGTTGCTGGGAGGCTATGCTGGCATCGGACGGGCATGCGGCTTGTATCTGCTGCCTGGGTGAAGCTCACATCCCTCACAAATGTGAGCACTGCCTAAAATTGACATCTAAGGCGTGGAAGGAAAGGGAAATGCGCCTCAGCCTGTTTTTATTTGATGAGGCTCTATAGCCTTCAAGCGGCGTTCCGCCGCCGGCTCCAGTTAGTACATGGGCACAAGAGGAGTGCTTCGTCCCCCGGGCCATACCCAGATAAGAGAGTGAGGGCATCTCCCATCCACTCTTTACCAGCTGCACCAAGAGTCAGCGGAGGGGGCGAGCCGGGCATGCCAGGATCTGCACCTGCTGCCCTTAAAATGACTGCTGGGGCCGCAGCGAGAAAATCAGCCGCCCCGGAGCCGAGAGCAGGTGCAGTGCCGGCACGGAAGGCAGCCTTGGCACCGGTCCCGAAAGCTGCACGGAAGGTCGGCTCGGACCCGCCAGGACAGCTGTCAGCAGCGGAGGTGCAGCAGGCGCCGGCACCGGCACTGACAGCTGCGCGCGGGGCTGGCTCTTCACTGCCCGCACAGCTGGCGGCAACGGAGCAGCAGGCATCGGTGCCAACGCAGGGAGCCACGCGCAGAGACAGCTCTGCACCACCAGCACAGCTGGCGGCACCGGAGGAGCGGCAAATACCGGCGCCGGCACCGAGAGCCGAGCGCAGAGACAGCTCAGCACCGGTAGCGCAACACACACTGATGCTGGCACCGAGAGCCGTGCAGACTAATGGCTCAGCACCAACACCACAGCTGTCGCCACTGGACACACTGCAACCATTGCCAGAGGCATCCGCACTGGAGGGGTCAGCTGTCATGGAGGCAGCAGATCACAGCGGGGAACCAGGGCACTCTCCAGCACTGATAGTGCATGACAATGGGGACCATGCCCAGCTGATCAACACAGCAGCTGCAGCACCAAGAAAAGCCGCTTGCAAAACGTCCATGCATCTGTCAGTTTTCTCCCCATTGCCAACTTTCACCCTGGCACCGTCTCCTTCGCCTCCTAGGCACTACTCCCCCATGCAGAGGGCCACGCACTGCCGCAACACTCGGGGGTCTTATTCACCGTGGCGTAGTCCTAGACCCCAGAGACATCACACATTGCCTCGTCGCTGGTACTCTCCATCACCGGCAAGGTGCTCGTCTCGCTTGCCCTGTTCACCGAGGCGTTCTCCCTGCACAATTTATTATAGGCATCATGGCAGCATTACATCTTCCAGATGGTCCTCCCGAACCTATTTTGACCGTTACTGTGATCGATGCCACGGGGCGCACAGCTACTACAGGTCCCGCTCCTGTTCTCAACCTACATGCTGCTGCCATTCCCTGGACTATCAGTATGTCCCAGCGGGAGCACACACACAGTAGAAGAACTACCTGTCTGCACCATCTTCGATCAGTCCTCAGGCACAACCACAACAGTCCGATCCTGAAGAAGGACAGATATCTGAAGCCGAGGATCAGCCTGAGCAGATGTCACCGACAGACCAGACCTCAGTAGCTCCAGATGAGGCACTCTTCCCTGAGGATATGTCCCCTCCAGACGACCTGAGACAGTTTCAGGAGCTGTTCAAACGAGTTGCTGAGTCTCAGAATGTACAGCTGGCAGAAGTGCAAACCAAGCAGCATCCCCTACTGCAGAATCTCCATCCACAAGAATGTTCGACAATTGCTCTTCCAATCAAGGAGGCAAACATGGAGGCTGCAGACGAAATATGGCAGTCACCAGCCTCGACAACAAGCAAACAGGTTGACAAAAGATATTTCATCCCAGCCAAAGGCTTCGAGTTTCTCTTTAATCACCCGCAACCTAATTCCTTGGTTGTGGATTCCGCTCAACAACGATCGAAGGCGCCACAATTCAAAACCATTGGTGCAGACAAAGAGGCAAAGAAACTCGATACCTTGAGCAGGAAGTCCTACTCCTCTGCCACCCTACTTCTGCGCATAGCGAATTATGCTGCTCTACTTTCCAATCACAACTTGGATAATTATTCCAAATTGACCGAGCTGGCTCAATATCTTCCAGATTCTAAGAAGCCGATCTTAAAGTCAGTAGTACATGAAGGTTATGCTACATCAAGGGCAGGACTTCAAATTGCACTGGATGTTGCGGACACAGTAGCACGCTCTACGGCCACAGCTGTTTCCCTGCGCAGAGCGTCCTGGCTAGCCACAGCGGGAGTCCCAAAGAGCTGCAAGGCAAGGTAGAGGACCTTCCCTTTGACAAGCAGAAGCTGTTCGCGGAGAAAACAGATGAAGTCCTCCACTCCGGAAAAGATTCCCGTACAACCTTATGCACTTTGGGCATGTACACCACTCCGTTCAGGTGCAAACAGTATTATCCGTACCAGAGAAGATACGATCACCAGTATCAGAGGCAACAGCAACGTCCATATGAGCAGACGCATCCAAAACAGCGATCCCAGAGTAGACGGCCTCAGCCCGTACGAGCGAATAATCCATCATCTGCGAAGCAGCAGGTTTGACTCCTCGGTCGAGGGCATACAGACATCTCACATCGTCGCAAACCAATATCATGTTCTTCCCTTGTTCCACCATCGGTTATGGCCCTTTTACCATCAGTGGGCCACAATAACATCCGACCGATGGGTGTTGGAGCTGGTGACATCGGATTCATGATTCCACTCACCTCCGTCCCTCCTACTACCCCACCAACCCCGTCCCTTTTCAGGGACCCATCTCACGAGGAGCTCTTACAACAAGAAGCCCACCGTCTTCTCTCCATCGGGGCAGTAGAGAGAGTTCCGAACCAGTTCAAAGGAAGGGGTTTTTACTCCCGCTACTTCTTAACTCAAAAGAAGTCCGGAGGATGGAGACCCATTCTAGATCTGTGGGGATTGAATCGTTCCCTCTGGAAACAGAGGTTCAAAGTGGTGACACTAGCTTCAATTATCCCATCGCTTGACAATGGGGATTGGTTTGCAGCCCTCAACCTGCAAGATGCTTATTTCCACATCGCCATACACCAAGCGCACAGGCGATTCCTTCGGTTCATAATAGGGGAGCAATCACTTCCAATATCGCATCCTGCCCTTCAGTCTGGCGGCCTCTCCAAGGGTTTTTTCGAAAACGCTTGCGGTTGTGGCGGCGGCACATCTCCGTCGGATGAATATGGTGGTATTTCCTTACCTGGACGATTGCCTCGTGAAGGGCAGGACACGACAGGAGGCAGCACACATGGTTATGTTGACTTCAAACTTTCAATTCTCTGGGCCTTATAATCAATGAGAAAAAGTCCACTTTGGAGCCT
Organism: Rafetus swinhoei; assembly: GCA_019425775.1. Classification (NCBI taxonomy): domain Eukaryota; kingdom Metazoa; phylum Chordata; order Testudines; family Trionychidae; genus Rafetus; species Rafetus swinhoei. Next base: position 68,937,891 of record CM033427.1, read on the forward strand.
AGTCAGAACATAAAGTTCATAGGTGCCACGCTCGACTCCATTGCTGTGAGAGCGTACTTACCTGTAGAAAGGTTTCATGCAATACAAGACCTCGTGACCATACTTGTTGATGCTCCCATGGTGTCAGTACACACTTGCATGAAATTGAGGGGCCGTATGGCTGCTACCACTTTTGTAGTTCTTCATGCCCGGCTACATTTTTGATGCCTCCGTATATGTACCTTCAAGGCACAGCATCCAAAAGATAGTCGTGCCCCCAGCCTACGTCCGCAAGTCCCTCGCATGGTGAACGAAGCAGCACAGCCTCATGACAGGAGTTCCATTCCATCGGATGCAGCCTTCCTACCAAATAACCACAGACGCTTCCCTCATCGGTTGGGGTGCGCACATGAAGGGGGGGGGAGGGGAGGTGCAGGGCAGGTGGTTGGACTCCAAGAGACTTCTCCACATAAACCTCTTAGAGCTGAGACCTATTTTTCTTGCATGCAAACACTTATGCACCCGTATCATGGGCACTGTGGTCAGGGTGTTGACAGACAACATTGCCGGTTGGTATAATACGTTGCGGCAAGGAGGAGCGAGATCACGTTCCCTGTGTGCGGAAGCAGTCCGTCTATGGAACTTCTGCATCCAAAACAACATCACCATCACAGCGTCATACTTACCTGGCTCCGACAATACGATCGCAGACTCTCTCAGTCGACAATTCCTGCTGGATCATGAGTGGGAAATACGTACGGACATCCTTCGTCAAATTTTCCGCAGATGGGGAACACCTCTTATAGATCTATTTGCCACTCCATACAACAGGAAATGCCGATTTTTCTGCTCCAGGGCAGGAATCGGGAAGGGATCACTGGGGGATGCACTGTTAATCAGCTGGAAGGGATCGCTACTTTATGCATTCCCTCCAACAGTACTCATACCCAGAATGCTAGAGAAAATGAACGCCAACTCAGTATGAGTAATATTACTGGCCCCGGCATGGGCGAGACAGCCGTGGTATCCATTCCTCCACAGGATGTCGGTGAAATCGCCTTATCTGCTTCCCCCCTATCAAATCTGCTATCGCAGAAGCAAGGTTCTGTCCTTCATCCCAGGCCAGGAACTCTTCACCTGATGGCCTGGTTCCTGATTGGCTCAAAACAAACGAGCACTTCTGTTAGGAGCAAATTAAGACAATCCTTTTGCATAGTAGGAAATTATCTACCCGAAAGACTTACCTGGCAAAGTGGACTAGATACGCACGTGGTGTGGCAACAGTCAGACTAACCCCGAAACAGCTCCTCTCCACCAAATCCTTGATTACGTTGTTCATCTGCAGGGTTCTGGTCTGGCGATCTCTTCTCTGAAAGTACATATGGCAGCGATTTAGTGCTTTTCTTCATCCCCTAGAGGGATTCTCCATGTTCTCCCACCCAACTACTAAAAGGTTTCTAAAAGGTCTGACTAACCTTTACCCTCCATGGAAACCACCTACTCCTTCGTGGAACCTAGATTTGGTACTCGATACCATGATGTATCCTCCCTTTGAGCCATTAGCAACTATACCATTTCGAATATTAACAATGAAAGTAGTCTTTCTACTGGCGATTACATCTGCATGTAGAGTCAGTGAGTTGGCTGCACTGATGGCAAATCCACAGTCCACAGTGTTTACTAAAGAGTCGGTCACATTACGCTTGCATCCGACATTTATTCCGAAAGTATGTTCTTCGTTCCATCTCAACGAACCCATTGTATTACCATCTTTTTATCCAAAGCCTCGATCATCACAGAGGGAAGCCTTATTACACACCCTTGATGTGCGCAGAGCACTCTCATTCTATATCGATAGAACTCGGGACTGGCGCACAATGGACAGATTACTAGTGTCAATAGCACAACGATACAAAGGCAGCACGCTTTCCAGCCAGCGTATTGTGAAACTCATAGGCACATGTATTACTACCTGTCACGCTACCCGAAATAGACCTCTTCTTTCACAACCAAGAGCTCATTCCATGAGAGCGGTAGCTACAACCACAGCCTTTTCCCGTGGGGTATCCTTGGAAGATCTCTGCCAGATGGCCATGTGGTCATCAAATGCTACCTTCGTACGACGCTATGCAATCGTGCAATGTTTAACCAAAGACTCGGCTGTAGCCTCAGTAGTATTATCAATTGCGGACAAACATTAAGGCTGGAGCGCTGTCTGGGTGCTGCTCTACAGTCACCAAGAGTGGAGCACCCATGGGGACCACTCGAAGAAGAAGACGAAGTTACTCACCTTCGTGCAGTAAGGATGTTTCTTCGAGATGTGTCCCTGTGGGTGCTCCATGTCCCGCCCTCCTCCCCGCTCTGGAATTTGTTTCTTTCTCGTTGCAGACAACTGAGCGGTGAGAGGAACTGACGGGAGCCGGACCGCGTGATCAAAGGCGCAAAAGCCGCGGGACGCTGACTGCGCACGCGCGGCCCGGCAGACAACTGCTACTGAAAACCTCCTACCAGTGGCGCCGGGATGAGCCCAACACCAAGAGTGGAGCACCCACGGGGACCACCAAGAATGGAGCACCCACGGGGACATATCTCGAAGAAACATCTTTACTGCACGAAGGTGAGTAACTTTGTCTTCAGTAGTCATATGTAGGGCTTCCTGGCTTCATCATTCTGGGTTTCCCAGTGAAGTTAAAGCAACCCATAGACACTTAACTTTTGAAGGTCAAAAATTGTTTGCAGAGAGCATAGATATGTCCTTTTAAACCTTGACGGACTCACGAGTGATAATATAGCTAATCAGAATTGATGTTCCTACAAACAAAAAGAAACAAAGCAGATTCTCTAATCAACTGTTCCAGACTGCCACAAACACCCAGCCTCAAAACCAGCACTGCAAACAGGCAGATGAGATTGTGACAAACACAAGATTGGTGGTCTATGTCTTAACCATCCATTTTGAGGCAAAATTTTTGAAGTGTTGGTTGAAGACACAAGACCTTCATATTCTCCCAATTACAGAGCTGCGTCTAATCTCCAGCCCATTTGAGGACCTCCTGTCACCATTCTACCCAGTCTAGAAAACCATCGCCTCAGGCAAATGTGTACTGGAAATAATCCAAAAGGTCTACTCCGTTGTCTTTGTCTCTACTCCATCCGTCCACGGACCCCTCTCATGTGCCCTTCCTAGATCAGGAAATACATAATCTCATACAATCAAGTGCCATGGAACCCATACCAGCTCAACACAAGGGCACAAAAGGTTTTTTCAAATTATTTTTTTCACTCAGAAGAAAACAGGTGCATGGAGGCCTATTTTTGACTTGCAAAAACTGGACAAGCTTGTGAGAACACAACATTCAAGATGGTGACAGTAGCAACTATAATTCTGTTACCATTTCATCCATCACAAGCAGTTCCTGCAATTCACACTTGGGAACCTGAATTACCAGTAATATGTGCTGTCCTTTGGCCTGTCCACTAACCCAGAGATGTTTTCTAAAGTTCTTGTGATCGCACGGTGTGATAATCTTTTCCCACTTAGATGACTGCCTTCTGAAAGCACCAACATGCTAAGCAGCAATTGATACCACTCTCACCATTGTAATCCTGTTTACAGATTTAGGCTTACATAAAAAACAGCAAATAGTCTGGTAGCACTTTATAGACTAACAAAACATGTAGATGGTATCACGAGCTTTTGTGGACACAGCCCACTTCTTCAGGTGACTGGAGTATTAAGTTTAGGATGTCCAGACCCAAAATAAATAGGGGAGAGGGGGGAAGGAAAAAAATGGAAGGGGGTGGGAAACAAGAAGCAGAGGGTATGTAAATATCAAAGGGAAAAACAAAAAGGTAAAACTGGTAATCTATAAACTCCTAAAAATTGGTTAGTTAAAAGAAGCAGATAAGTATCATAGGATAGCAATTAGAGAGGAAGAATACTAGCACAAGAATCTACACCGACTGACCTCTAAACTTACCTCCATGCCTTCAGCCTCCATCCCAGACACATTTCTCAATCTATTGTATACAGCCAAGCCCTAAGATACAACCGGATTTGCTCCGATCCCACAGACAGAGACAAACACCTACAGGATCTTTATAGAGCATTCCTAAAACTGAAATACCCACCTGGAGAAGTGAAAAACAAGTACCCAGACGTGAACTACTTCAAAACAGACCCAAAAGAGAAAATAACAGAATTCCACTTATTATCTACAGTCCAGAACTCAACCCCCTCCAATGCGTTATACACAATCTGCAACCTATCTTGGAAAATGATCCCTCACTCTGAGGCCTTGGGGGGAAAAGCCTATTCTCGCTTACAAACAACCCCCCAACCTGAAATGAATTTTTTCTGGTCACCATGCTGCACAATCACATAATAAGCATCCATGAACCCAGCCCTGCAATCAGCTGTGGTGTCATCTCAGCCCACATATCTGTACAAGCAAATTCATTACTGGACCAACAACATAAGCTACCAAATCAGAGGCTCATTTAACTGCACATCCAGTAATTTGATCTATGCCATGCAATGCCAGCAATACCCCACACCTACCTTCCCTTCCCCCCCATATATTCTTTTAACTATCCAATTTTTAGGTGCTTATAAATTGCCAGTTTTGCCTTTTTGGTTTTCCCTTTGATGTTGACATACCTCTGCTTCTTGTTTTCTGCCCCCTTGCATTTTTTTCCTTCCTCCCTCTCCCTTCTCCCCTATTTATTTTGGGTCTGGACATCCTAAACTCAATACTTCGGTCATCTGAAGAAGTGGGCTGTGTCCACGAAAGCTCGTGATACCATCTACATGTTTTGTTAGTCTATAAACTGCTACTAGTCTATTTGTTGTTAGTTTATCCTGTACGGACTTAGAAAACGCGGTTACCCCCTGAAGCTTATGGTTACATATCAGTCTTCAGAAATCCACTCTGACACCCATTCAACAGTTGGACTCTATGGAGAGCACCTCGATTTGTATCACAGCAAGAGTACAACTACCTTAATCAATTTAATTTTAACAGTAAGAGACCACCCACAAATGATTTTCATACAGTAAAAGCTTTATCAGGCATGTTGCAGGAATGGGGAGTGCCAGTTAGTAAAAAATTCTGGCTAGCTAAGAGTTATACATACCAATGGAATAGCAAATTTCAAAGGATTAGAATACAATAAAATGAAAGAAGTATAAAATAGTCTACATGTACTCACCAATCCAGTAGTATACTGCACTGCAGAGTAGTTGGTTTCTTGAAACACTTAAGTGTGTATACATTTTTTTGTGCAGTAGGTTATCTTATGACACTACATATCACTATTGGGAGCATATAGTGTGTACCCAGGTCATTAAGAATACACTTCATGCTAAAACTGTGCTGAATATAATTTAATCTTTCTTTGATTCAGAAGGCACTTCAGGATATTGCAGTGCCTCAGGGACATCATTATCAACATTGTCATTGTAGATGTAGAAGGTGTAGGAGATTAGGCTGAATTTGTAATGACCTTATGCACTCCCTGGAAGCTACTTTTTTAAATAAATCCCTGCTATCGGCTTGATTACTTGTCTTCTGCCTCTTTTGCATAAAACTAGAGTACAAAATGTACAATTGCATAACCTCCTGGGCAGTATATTAGACTTGGTTACTAGACTGAAGATTTGTATTGCAGAATGTCAGAAATGTTGGTTAATAGAGGTGATCCGTTGATAAAGTACCAGATAACATAGTTTTTACTGTACTTTCACTTTTCTTTCTATGTGGGCTAGTTAATTATAACCCTTAATCCTGTCTTCTTCAGTTACCAAGGCTTCTATGCCTGAAATGTCTGTACTATGCACGGTCCAAACTTGCCAACTATATCCTCCCAGCCCTTTATGGCTCCAGTTTACGGTCTCTGCTTGGTGAATTCAGCTGCTTTCCCTCTGCTGTAATTTAGGCTTTCATCAGATCCTTGTTAAAAGTCCCTATGAGGTTTTCCTGAGGGCGTTGGGTCTGATAGCATTTTTTACCTTTGACACCCTCTTTGCAAGTCTACCAATGTGACGTTTATAGCTGGTACGATGTGGTGCGTAAATCAAGTATTCGTTGTTGAATAAATTCTGCCTGTCTTCTGGTAGGCTTAAGATTCTGCTGTCCTGGGTCCGACTAGAGTGTGTCTTGTAAAGAATGTTTTGGATGCCTTTCTCCTCATCTACTTCTCCAATGAGAGCATGTACAGATGTATTCAGGAACACATCTGTAAGCCTTCACTGTTTGTGGTCTTCAGTTACCTTAGGTGGTTCATAGAAGTTACCATAGGAGAGTCATAGAAGTTTGTTAAAGCTCTAGGGCTAGCAGGCTGCTCTTACCTTTTTTCTTCCATAGATGATAGGGCGTGCAGTGCAGTTTGTCAGACTGCATGGTTAATAAATACATTGTTGAACATATGGCATGCTTGGCCATCTATCCAGTATTGAAGCATCTGGAATGAAGTGTCTTTCTCCACCTGGCAGGTAGTAAAATAACCACCTGCCCACCCATCAGCATACCATTGTTGATGATATGAGTTCGAAGAATGTGGATGAGTTTGAGTGACAGATCAAAAACAGTGTATTTGTGATATTTAGAATGGGACTCATCTGGATGCAAACTTACTTGATATGAATTAGAGCAGCAGGTGTTTGGGGCCCAGCTGACTGGGTGAAGACCCTTGGTGCTTATCAACACCTTTCTTTTATGTTGAGGAGTGTTAGGTTCCTTTTATGTCTCTGCTCAATTTCCTCTTTCCACCAGAATATTGAGGAAAATTGGGCAAGACTAAGCCCACATGGCCTGAGACACACTTGCTTGAACACTGCAGGCTGTTTTTCAAAGATGCTGGCTCTGTCCAGAGATCAACCATTCTTTTTCCCCTTTAATTCAGCTCCCTTGGACCCAGTAGTCCAGCAGGGTGGTGTGTCTGTATCCAAAATCCTTTTTTCTAATAGCATGGTTATTTAGTTCCTATGCAAAATGCCCTCTTCTTAATGAGGAAATCAAGATAGTTCTGTAGTAATACAAAAGGCCTTTCACGAAGAAATGTCCTGATGAAATACAGTTCTTAAGTCTAAGTAGAGATTTTGACCTGGCTCTGTTTGGTTCCAGTTAGCATTAATAGACATAGGAGAAAGTAATTGATATAATTGCAGTTGCCATAATATGAGTTCTTCACAATTTATAAGTCGTTTAATGTCTTGACTTTCAAAATCCCTCTGAGGTTCCCATTCCTCATTTTACAGACTGAAGAAAAGAGAGACTAAATGACTTGCCAAGATCACACAGGAAATATGTGCTAGAGGAAGGACTTGAACTTGTAACTCTCAAGTCCTAAGTTCGGGTCCTATCCCCTGGACCATCCTTCTATTCTGCTATTCCTGTCAATTGTAGAGATTTACATAGATACTCTTTTTGCCTGCCCTATTGCTGTGAAGGACAGAGTTCTTGGTGAAACCATATTTAATGGATCTTAGGCTTCTTTCCTCCTCACAAGCATATTGACCCTTGATTAATTAAAACTGGCATCAATTACCTTTGGCAAGAGGTTTTAGAGATGCAATTCCAGACAGCCTGGTGAATCTTGAACCATATTTCACAAAGAGAAAGTGGTATTTGGCCTTCATACCAATATCTGACACAAGTGCTATTTGACTTTCATCTGAATAAGCTAATACCAAAGCCTGCCTCTTTTTTTCCCTTCATAGAGCCTCATCCTGTTCTGGAGAGGCAAAATTAATCACCCTTTGTTAGAACAACTTAAATTATTACTTAGAATGAAGCCATTTAGAAAGCCAACCAGACACTGGCTTTGAAAAAAAATTAGTGGTCAACAATATTGGCTCAATTGGTCATCTAAAGGGATGACAGATTTAAAAGGATGTAGTTTCTGTTTATCCTTAACTGAAATCTTTAGGGTGTTAGGTGTGACTCAAATGGCACACATCTTAATTGCATCTTCTTGAGAATTCATGATGATCATATGAATTTTGGGAGGACCGTGATTTAGTCAGGGTATTTGGGGCTCCTCTGTCACATTTTCAAGGATGTCATTGGGGTTTGTGGGGACAATTCCATGTAGAAGAGAAAAGTGGGTATTACATATGGTGACTCTTATTCTCGAGCTGTATTCTGTCTGAAGTAACACTTACTGTTTCCCCCTTTTTGGGGGCTTATTACCAAAAAGGCTTCTGGTCACAGAGCGTGTGGAAGATCTCCTAAGAGGGATGTTGTATTTATGCATGTGCTTTCATGGTAGGGAAGTGACTCCTGCAATGTACACACTGGATGCAATCCAGTTGCGAAATAAGTTGAAATAGGTAAGTCAGCTTTTCTTTTAGAGTGTCAGGCATGTTACCCAGGAACTCAGTAACAAGATGAAATTAAAACTAGGATCTGATTGTAGTTTGTTCCTGACACCAGAAGAACAGGTTCCCCGATTCTGTATCTATCACCAGTGGATATTTGCCCAATGAAAACACAACTCGGATATAAATTTAACCAATTTATTAAAAGAATTTGGAACAGTACACAGCATATAACCATACAAAACAACAGTAAAACCCCAGTACACTAGTTATAGAAATCCAATCCCACACCCTCAAAATAGGAGAGAAGAAGATAGGAAAGTTCCCCTAACAATCAGTTAAGTTAAATACTTTACAGTCTCTCTCTCTGGCCAAGATGTTATTACAGCAGGTGAGGACCTAGGACCTTCTACCCAGTGGCTGCAAGCAGCCAAGGGGAGGAACTGTAGGTGATCCGATCCCACAGCAGATGTTCCTTGTTGTTAGAGGTGGGTAAGGATTGATGGCACTGTCCACAGTAGAGCCAGGTATTCACCACAGGTCTGGAACGCGTCTGAGTGGCTCTTCAGGTGGTGGAGGAAGTCAACGAACCCTAATGTAGTGTATCCCCAATACTACACCTAAGCCTTTGCTATAGGTGGCATGAAGAAAGCGCTCTTAGTGATTCGAAGGCTCTGCAGCACCACTGCAGTACAGCTGTCTCCGGTCTGGCGTACCTCAAGCTTGAACTGCTGGGCTTCGCCACAAGGCATGCGTGGGAACCAGCAGCAGGACTGATGTCAGTTGGTCTTGACGAGTCACAGAGACTGGAGGACTGGCCCTGCACTCTTGAGTGGGTGGTACTTTTATGTCTTGTGGTGGGAAAATAAATGATTGACAGTAGCGTATGTGCAGCAGCCTGCGGTAAAGCTAATATGATAATTAGTCCAAGGCGGGAAAATCCAGCTGGAACCAGTTCTTGTTTACCTCCTCACCTTCAGGTGACAAGATGGAGTTTGTGATTTCAAAATGGAGTAGTCCAGTTTGAACATATGATTAAGTCCTCATTAAATCACTGCCAACAGGCAGTATTTTTTTTTTTTTTGTGAGACAGGACTAAACGAGCCATACACATGCTGTAAGCCATAGAGGTGAGGCTATGTGGACTTTTCTATGCTGAGGGACATTTAGCTTTTACCTGCTTATATAGTCCTCAACAGTACGGTGAATGCCTCAGTTAAGTTTATCCTCACAATACCCTTGTGAAGTAGAGGCCAGCTGAGAGTATCAACACCAGGGTGCATTGGCATCCAGTGTCTCGGATGTGTCCTCAGTAGCTTTTAATGTATTAGTTCATTCATAGTTGTCCTCCATGTGTAAGGGCCTTAGTGCAGTTATAGCAGAACAATGAACCTTTCCATAGTCCTGATGCTTCTTTTAGGTCTTGATGCTTTACTTTTGTTGGGGCATAGTTTGTTGGTACAAGGGATGTTAAAATGCATTTATTTAGGTAAATGTGTAACTGCTGAAATCTACAGCAGCTATACATTTACACGCAGTGGGAGGTGGCTCCTGTGGAGCTGCCCCCGCTGCGCTGCAGCCTTTGCTGCAGGAGCGGGTGGAAAGTGGGGTGGTATAAGAGGTGCCTCCATGGGGGCCGGTACATCTGGGGAGCCGGCTTAAAAGCTGGCTCCTGCCTGTTCTGCCCACACTGCTACCTCTGTATCAGAGGAAGCAGCGGGGAGTGGGGGCAGGTGGCTCTCTGGGAACCAGTGGTTTTTGGAGCTAGATTAAAAGCTGTCTCCTCCATGCTGCTTCCTTTAACTGAGGCAGCAGGATGTGTGCATAAAACCATGAAGGTTAACAGGCTCATTGTGATGATTAACCATGTACACGTTTACACTTTCGCATCCCTTGTTGGTACTGTAGAGTATTCCTTTTGTTTGTAATAGAAGCACATATTTTGAGACAAAGATGAAAGGTCCTGGTTCTGTTCTGAACTCCAGAGTCTTGAATCAGTTTCTCTTTCTAGAAGAATAATTTAGATGAGTTCTTGGAGACTTTGAAGGAAGTGTTTACATTAGCTAAAAAAATTCCTGCTCTTGCTATCACTAAATATAGATCGGCATATCAACCTCAAAGTTGTTTATTGCTCAAGAGATGTAGACAATTCGCTGTTGTTAAAACGTTGTCTGCTGCTGGTTGTGAGATCTAGGAATAACAAGGAAGAATTTCTATCAGAATTGCTTCTGTAGTATCAATATTGTGAAATTTTAGGTAACAAGAGTCCAGTGCAGACTAGGCTAACGGGTCATCCCTTGTGAAGACAGTTTTACAACCGTAAACCAATCCATTTAACTGGTTTCTCTACTCCTGCTGGTGTTCATAAATTACATAATATACTGCAGCATATAAAATAAGAATCTTGCTGTGATCAGCAGAAACTCAGCTATCTTTCTTTTATTTTTAGATAAAAAATAAAACCTTTTTGAGTAGGGATGTAAAATCCTGTTAGATCAGTTCAATGTTATGTTTAGCTGGTTAACTGCTTAAATGGGAGTGGGCAGAGGCTGTTCCAGCCTGGCTATGCTGGAGTGCACTCCTGTCTGCAGTGTGGTGGGTTGAACAAGTAGGAGTGTTCCCCTTCCCCTGCCATGGATGGGGTGGGGGTATGCTCTGGGCACATAGTCTTGCCACAGATTGGGACTGCTCCAGTCTTGCTGAAGTATCCCCCCTTCCAGTGGTACTGAGGACCTGGCTGGGCTGGAGCAGCTCTGGGCCCACATCAGGCAGGGGGGCTGCTCTAGCCCAGTTGGGCCACCGCTTAACCATTGACATCCCTACTTTTGAGTGATCAAGATCTTGCTGCCAACAGATCTTTACTGATGAAATCCTGGCCTCATCTAGATGTCAAACTTTTGAAATGGTAAAACTTAAACAGTGAATAGTCCTGTAGCACCTTAGAGACTAACAAAAAATGTAGATGGTATCATGAGCTTTCCTGGGCAAAGCCTATTTCTTCAGATGAATGGAGTTCAAGGGTCCAGGGTACAAATAAATAGTACAGAAAGAGGGGAGGGAAAGAGAGGGGAAAAAATGTTGTCAATTAGACTGAGTGTCCATGCTAAATGGACATCATCTTTCTATCCAAGTGCAAAAAGATGTACATCGTACCCAAAAGTATCCCTTTGGTATATATGGTCATGCCAATTTTCTTCCACAATTTGATCTGAGGAAGTGGGTCTGGCCCACGAAAGCTCATCACCTAATAAACCATCTTGTAAGTCTTTAAAGTGCTGCATAGTCCTGTCTTTTAACCTCATTTAGCATGAAACAATAGAGAGGCCTTTAAGTATTTTAAGTACCTGGTGCTTAGCTTTTTATGTCATTTGGGTGTGGAATGTAGCAGCCCATCCAGTTAAGGTCTTTGTTTAAATATCTATTCAAGGTGTCAAACTTGTAAATGAAACCAAGTTCTCTCTCTCCAGCTGGCTTTTGAAATTGCTTGTCACTTTTAGATCCATTAGTGAGTGCCCAGACAAGTTGTTCCCCAACAGGTTTGAAATGTTCCCTAACAGGTGTCCGTGTTACCATTTCAATTATCTGATTTGTGTCCATTAATCCTTCACTGTAGAGACTGTCCAGTTTGGCCAATATACATGGCATAGAGGCATTGGTGGCATTGATCACATTGGTGGATGTGCAGTTATATGAGCCTTTGATGTGGTGGCTTATGTGGTTAGGGCTTGTGATGTCGTTTGTACAGGTGTGTGGACAGAGTTGGCACCGGAGTTTATTTCAGGGGTGGGTTCCAGGATGAGTATGATGGAGGTGTGCTGGGTGGTTGCTGGAAAGAATTTGTTTGAGGTTGGGAAGTAATAGAGAGGTAGCCGTGTTAGTCTGATCTTGCTAAAACAAAAGGAAAAACTATAGCACTTTAAAGACTAACAAGATGGTTTAATAGGTGATGAGCTTTTGTGGGCCAGACCCACTTCCTCAGATCATGGTTGTCTGTAGGCAAGGATTGGCCTGTCCCCCAAGGCCTGTGAGAATAAGGGATCATTTTCCAGGGTAGGTTGTATATCGTTGTTAATGCGCTGGAGGGGTAAGTTGGGGGCTGTAGGTGGTGATCAGTGGTGTTCTGTTGTTTTCTTTGTTGGGCCTATCTTGAAGAAGCTGATGCCTGGGTACTTTTCTGGCTCTGTCAATCTGTTTTTTCACTTCTCTGGGTGGGTATTTCAGTTTTAAGAATGCTCTGTATAGATCCTGTAGATGTTTGTGTTTCTGTCTGTGGGATTGGAGCAAATCTGGTTGTATCTTAGGTTGCCTGACTGTAAACAATAGAATGGGAAATGGGTTTCGGATGGAAGCTAGAGGCATGTAATGGTCAGTAGGTTTCCAGTATAAGATGGTGGAAATGTGTCTGTTGTGTAAATTGTACTGTAGTGTCAAGGAAGTGGATCTCTTGTGTGGTCTGGTCCAGGCTAAGGTTGATGGTGGAGAGGAAGTTGTTGAAATCCCTGTGGAATTATTCAGAAGTCTCCTTCCTGTCGGTCCATATGATGAAAATGTCATCAATGTAGTGTAAGCACAATAAGAGTGCTGGGAGGCGAGAGCTGAGCAAACGTTGTTTGAGGTCAGCCGTCAAAGTTGTTGGCATATTGTGAGTCCATGTAGGTGCCCATGGCTGTTGCACTGACTTGAAGATATAAATTGCCCCCAGATTGGAAATAGTTGTGGGTGAGGACAAAGTCACAGAGCTCTGTAACCATGTGTGCAGTGGCATCATTAGGCATAGTGTTCCTGAGAGCCACTAATCTGTCATCCTGTGGAATGCTGGTGTAAAGAGCTTTTACATCCATGGTGACTAGGATGGTGTTTTCAGGAAGATTACTGATGTTCTATAGCTTCCTCAGGAAGTTGGTGTTGTCTCGAAGGTAGCATAGGGTCTGAGAAGAGAGTCAATATATCCAGATAATCCTGCTATAAGAGTGCCAATGCCTGAGATTGGGATTTCCAGGTTTGTGGGTCTTAGGTAGCAGGCAGAAAACTTCTGGGCTGGGATTTGAGGGTGGAGGTAGGGGAGTTTGTGTAGATTTGGTCCTGAATTGTAGGTGGTTTAAGGGTTGGGTTTTTTTTTTTTTTTGGTATTTTTTTAGGGGGATCAGAGGAGAGAAGCCTGTAGAATCTGATGTTGGGAGAGTTGTCTGGCAGCCTCTTACTCATAATCTGTTCTGTTCATGATGACTACAGCACCCCTTTTGTCAGCTGTGTACAGCATTGCGTTCTGCACGGCTGAGATTATATGTTAAATGTTGTTGTTTGCTGACAGTGTCAGCCTGGGCACGTTTGTGGAAGCAATCGATGTAGAAGTCGAGCCTCTTCTTATGGCAGTCAGTTTTTTTCAGTTAAACTAACACAGTTTCCCCCCTGAAACTTTTGAAATGGAATTCTATCTCTGATTCTTTAGTGACAAGTCAGTTTTCTCTAAATTGATAGCAACTTTCTGGTCTTTTATGAGCATTGCTGTATAATTATATATGCGCTATATAAACATTCATCCTATAACTTTTTTTCTGAGATGCGATAAGACAGTAGGATTAGCAAATATAATTACAACTTTTCAGTGTGGTTTATTTCTCTAATTTTAGGCATGTAAAGCAACTTAAATCTGTGAGCTAGAAGAAAATTGATTTGATGTGCCCTCAGACACTAACATATTGTGTAGTTTGATCTCCATAGATTGGTGTTAATGCCAAAATCTGAAATCCTTGCTCAGTTTTTGCCCTTTACTTTTTAGATTGCTTTAGGATAAGATTACTTGGTGATTGCCTATTCTTTAATGGGTTCTCCAACTTTGTAATTTTTTTACAACAAAAATTCCTTCATCTTTGGGAATGAGGGACTGAAGCCTGAGCCCATCCAAGCCTTGCTGCCCTTGCTAGAGTGTATGTGTAAGTCGGGGAGAGAGGAGCAGGCAAAGCTAATGCCTTGGGCAAAGGCCTATAATCTGAAACCCTCAGACTTTGACTTTGGCCCTGGGCAGAGGCTCAGACTTTAGCACAGGGTGGCAGGGCTTGAGCTTTGGCTTCAGGCCTAATCAAGTCTAAACCAACCCCGATGACCCCATTAAAAGGAGGCTGTGACCCATATTCGGCTCCTGACAGACCTTTTAAAAAGCTTTGGCCAAATCCAAGGACTTGGGGACTTGGCCCAAAATTAACAGAATGTTAATCTTCTGTGTATGATTTTTTTAATCTGCCTCTTAATGTTCTGTTAACTTTTTTGGTACTCCGGCAATATAAAACTGAAGTTTTACGGATAAGGGCACTTTTACAGAGTGCTTGACAGATATTGACCTGATTAACTACATATACTTTTAAATAATTTTTGTATTTCATTGTGAAATATGGGAATTCAGTTCGGCTGTTTTTGGAAGGTTTTTTTTTTTTTTTTCAGAATCTGAAACCATAAATTTACATATTCAGATAATATAATATTTGGTCTTCCTAGATCTTTTCCTTCAGTAATATGGAGCATATAAAGTTACTTTTTTTTTAGGGTGGGCGTTAGAAATTAACAGTTCTGTATTTTTTAAAGTAGTTTGAAAGTAAAAAACAGGTAGAGCCATGGTTACCCAAACCCTAATTAGCAAAGTCAGATATAATTAATGAAATATGACTTCAACATAAGATTTTCTCCGTGTGAAAATGTCCATTAGTGTGCAAGTTGTGAAGGCACCTCAACTTAGAGAGTTTTATTTACTGCAAGCTCAGTTACTTGAATAAACTTCCGTATCTCTTGTTTGGCCTTGAGCGGGTATTTTACTAAGGAAGATCAGCTACAGAAGCAGCGTTAATCATATCAGCCAACAAAGATGTCCTGTATTTTTGACTGGACTGCGTCTATTGTCTCCTTCACCACCACTCCTCCCCCTTCCCCCCCGGTTTGGTGTCTTTGTAGTTTCTTTACCTCAGCTTCACATCACACTTGCCCTCAGACCTTCCTTATGTCCCTTTTCTGATTTGTTTTGTCCCCTCACTTTTTACATTCCACTGACTTTGTTTGAATTCCTTAACAGATGTTTCCCCTCACCCCGCCTATCTCCTGACCCCAAAATTAGGGAACTGGTCTGTTGGCTTGAGTATATATGCTCCTTTTCCCTACTCTTTTTCTTGGCAGTTTAGATTGTAAGTTCTTTGGGGCAGGGTTCAATTAACGCTTGATCTTATTTGGTCCCCAGGCATTGTCATACTAAGCATTTGTGCTTCTGTAAATCAGATTGGTATTTAGTTGCCCATTTAAAAAATATTTTGAAGAGCAAAAGCCAGCATTGAATTTGAATTTTTAATGAATACAGCATTTTTTTTAGTATGGAATTGTGCACTGTATCTGTGAATTCATGCTGTACATTCCTTTTACCCATTTTAGATGTTGGATGTCTATGATATTCTTCCTTTCGATAATCCAGATGGTGGAGTTTGGAAACAAGGATTTGATATCACATACAATGAAAATGAATGGGATGATGAACCTCTTCAAGTGTTTGTTGTGCCTCACTCACATAATGACCCAGGTAATACGCTGTCATATGGATTTGAAATCTCGGTATTTATCAGCTTAAGGTATGTCGGATTTCAGCCTTCTTTTGGTGTTAAGGTTTGAGCTTTCCTGAATCATTCTGCCTAGTGTATTAGGTATTGATTCACCAAAGCATTTGAGCATGTGCCAATTTAGCCCATTGTCCTGGTTTGGAACTACTCAAATGCTTGTGCATGTGCTTAATTATTTGCAGGATCAGAGCCTTAGCGGTGACATTTTGCATTGGAGTGTATTGTGGAATTTCTAGATACTCCCGCTATTAAGTCAAATGGAACTACATATTACTGCGTTAAATAAGTTCATTTTAATAAGACTTTTTTACCAGTATGTGAAATCAGAAAAAAGTCAACTTGTGAGAATTAATTTTTTTTAATGCAAGTTACCAGTAATTAATAGGCTTGTATCTTTAGAAGCTGATGTTATATAGCAGAATCTAAATTTCTATCATTTTCTTCCTCATTGCTCTGACTAAAATGGATAGCAAATGTAATCCTCCCCCCCCCAAGAAGTGTTAACGTTTCTTATAACTAAGTGAGGTTAAAAGTGTCACAGATCTATAACGTTTATATCAGTGGTCTTCCACCTTTTTAAACCACAAGTTCACTTTTTCAATTTAAGTGCAACGTACGTTCTACCTCAAACCCAAACACCCTTGCCCCACTTCCCTTCCTGCCCCTTCTTTGAAGCCCTGCCGTTTTTCCACCCCTTCTCCAAGGCCTCACCCTACTCACTCCAACCCCTTTTCTCCCCCATCCTCACTCACTCGCACCAGGTTGGGGTAGAGGGTTGGGGTGCAGGCTCTGGTCTTGGGCCAAGGGGTTTGGAGTGTGGGAGGGGCTCGGGGTTTAGCCCAGGGAGGGAGATTCGGGTCCAGGAGGGTTTTCAGGATGTAAGCTCTGGGAAGGAGTTTGGGTGCAGGGGACTCATGTCTGGGGCAGGAGGTTGGGTGTAGGAGGTGGTTCAGGGCTGGGACAGGGGTTCAGGGCTGGGCACTGTTTAACTGAGACTGCTTCCGGGTGGTGGAGGAGTGGGGGTAAGGCAGGCTTACTCCTGAACTGGCCCTGTACCACTCCTGAAAGCAGCTGGCATGTACAGCAGTGGGTTCATGGCACCATGTACTGCCCCTCATCTACAGGCACTGAGCCTATAGCTTCTGCTGGTCACTGTTCCCCATTATTAATAAATGGGAGCTGCAGGAGTAGTGTCTGCAGGCAAGGACAGCATGTGGAAACCCTCTGCCATACCTTTCTCAGGTGCTGCAAGGACATGCCAGCCACTTCCAGGAGCAGCAATTACCATGGGGATAATTACTCCAGCCACAACAAGTTAAGCATTTTAGAACTTACTGCTCAAAGAATTAAATTTAAGCGTAAGAGAAATGAAAACTATGAAATGCACAGAACAGTCAAAAACACACTTTGCAAGCAGTAAAAGGAGTAACAACAACCCCCCACATGTGTGTTGGCTCAGGAGATGAGACTAAAGGATAGTGTGTGTTTGTGAGAATGAGACACACACACACACACACAGTGTGAGTGACAGAAATTTGCATTGCCAAGCTCCCTCCATCTCCTTTTCTCTGTGTGGAGATCAGGTACAGAAGTGCGGGAAGAACATCAGCACCCCCTTCCTCTCCCTCCCTCACCCTTGCACAGCAAGCAGGAGGCTCCTGGGGAGGAAGGGCAGCTCCAAAGCAGAGGGCAGGAGTAGCAGGACAGTGGATCAAGGGGCAACTGAAGTCCCAGCACTTGATACCTTCTTGGCCAAACCAGTCAAGATCACTTGTCAGAGGCTCCAAGATCTACTGGTACATCCCAAACTACTGGTGACCACTGGTTTTTATAATGGAGCAATACATGCAAAAGGCAAACTGTTGGATACATAAAACTAAAATTCAGATAAATTGCCGGTCACAATTCAGATTTCTCTTCAGCAAATCTACTTACCATGCACCTGAGGGGAAAGTGGGGAAGAATAACCTTTTAGTTGCATCCCTTTCACCCTCAGAGGAGCATTAGGTATCTGTCACCATTTCACCATATGTCACACCGTTTCTTGGAGAATTGGGAGAGAACCCTGCCCCAGCCTCATAGTAGCTGGCATGTTTAGGGATGGTTTTACTGTAGAACACTCACTGTAAATTCCTTTAACTGCCACTGTCATTTTAAATACTAGGCAAGTGGTTCTCAACAGTTGTATGTGCATTCCTGCAGTACACAGAGCTGTTTTGGGACTACATCAGTTCATCTAGTTTGCTTAACTATACAATAGAGTACATAAAAAAGCAGTAGTAAAGTCAGTACAAACTAAAAAGTCATAGAAACGTTGACTAGTTTATATTGCTCTATACTCTGCCAGTGCTCCCCAACCTTTTGGGGCTGCCGGGCGCCTGGGGGCGGGGCCGCGCACGCACTGGACACCCGTGGCCGGGGCCGCACACGCGCCCGCACGTGTTCCTGGGGGCGGGGCCACCCATACGCCGCGTGCCTGGTGCCGGCGCTGCTCCTGTGCCGCATGCCCAGGGGAGAGGCTGCCCATGCACCCGGGGCTGGCGCCGCCCCTGTGCCGCGCGCCCGGGGCCGGGGCCGCCCCTGTGCTGCGCGCCCGGGGGCGGGGCCAGCACTGATCACTTGGCGGGCGCCATGGCACCCGCGGGCACCACGTTGGGGACCACTGCTCTATGCAAGTGATGGGCAACCTGTGATGGACAGGCCACATGTAGCCCTTTGGGGTTCTATGTGTGGCCCATGAGACATTTTGTTTACTGTTGTCCATGTGCCGGGTTGCTAGATTCCTCTGGTTTCCATCCACATAGTTTTTTTTCCTACTAGTATTTGTAAAGTGACATGCTCGTAAAGCAAGGGTACGTGAAGTGAGGTGTGTGCTGATTGCACACAACATTCACTGAGAGAACTGTGTGCTCCTTCTTACCCACTGCGTCACTTTGATTGGATGTAATTGGCAGACCCTGCAAATTCTAAGGCTGCAAGCACAACAAAATGAACCTATCCTGGGAGACCGTAATAGTTACCAGAATCTTGAGGTCCACTGAAATGGAGGGCCATTCATGTGGCCCACTCACTAGTCAAAGGTTGCCCATCGTTGCTTTACACTGAAATGTACGTACAATATTTACATTCCCATTTATATAGATTATGATTGTGGCAAAAATGATAGTAAGCAGTTTTTTCAGTAATAGTGTGTGGAGACTTTTTTTTAAATTTTTGTGTTTGATTTAGTTAGTTTTTGTAAGGTGAAACTTGGAGGATATGAAAGACTAAATCAGACTCCTGAAAGGGGTGTAGTAGTCTGGAGTAGTAGTCAAGAGTAAGGATGTTAATGCAGTTAATAGACTAATCAACTAGTTGATGGAATTTCCATCGACTAGTTGACTAGTCGATAGGCACTTCTGCATTCCTCCTTTGAAACGTACAAGAGCCCCAACTGGGGCTCTTGTACGTTTCAAAGGAGGAATGCGGAACTCTGTGTACAGCCCGGGACCAGCAGCAAGTCCTGCTGACTCCGGGCTGCATGCGGGTTCCTGCTTTGAAATGCATAGGAGTCCCCAGCGGGGGCTCCTGTGCATTTCAAAGCCTTGGGGTCAGTGGGGGACTCTGTAGCTGACCCCGGGCTAGACGTGGCACTTTCCCGGAACCCGCCCTATCAAGAATAGGGTGAAGTTTTTCAGATAAGTAATTCATTTGCCGAAACTTCTGGTAAATTTGAAACACGTTTGCCAAATAGTTTTGGTTAAAAATAAAATTTTCTGGACTTAGGTGGTAGTGGTCATCTGCAAATTTTATAAGCATACTCTCCCTTCCTCCTCCGTTATCTAAGTAATGAATGAAAATATTGAATAGTACTGCCTATTGCGTGACTCCAGTAGATATACCCTCTCAGTTTGATGGCAAACTATTGATAACTACTTTTTGAGTACAGTCTTGCAGTCAGTTTTACACACACCTTGTATTAGACTACATTTCCTAGTTTGCTTATGTAAATGTCATGTGGGACTGTCAAAAGCGTATTAAAATCATGTCTATTGCTTCCTCATCAATCCATGCACTAGGGCCACTTTCCTTTCCTAAGTCACACTCTGCTCTGGGAGAAGAAGCAGTTGCATACTTATTACTTAAACAGAACCAAACTATTCAAGCTGTCCCACTGGTTTCTTCCTGCTAGAGTGACTGATCTGAAAGTCAGGCCATCTCATTTGATTATCAAAATGGATGACATAATGTATTTTGGTGTGTTACCAGAAAATTGTAGCTCTCTCCGCTGTAACATAATCTGTCTGCTTCAGCAATATGCCTGTATCAGCAATTTAGAGCAGCAATGTGGAGTAACTCATGGCCTTTGTCAAAGGTTGTCAGTACTGCCCAAAAGTTGTTAGATGCCAAAGTTGGGAGACCTGTACTGTAGTCGCTGTTTGATGCAGCTGAGACTCTTTATCCCATCATGCAAAGGGAATACTGCTTTCCAGCACATTCTGGTGGGATCTAGACTGATAAATACTGAAAGAAGAGAGTGTGATTACTTTTTCTGTAGTCCTCCATTTCTTACTTGTGGAAACCTCTGCCATCATGGGCTTTGAATTATTTTGGAACTGAGGGAGGATTGTGTATTTATATAATAATATAGAGATATACCTGTCTCATAGAACTGGAAGGGACCTTGAGAGGTCATTGAGTCCAGTCCCCTGCCCTCACAGCAGGACCAAGTACCATCCCTGACAGATTTGCCCCACATCCCTAAATGGCCCCCTCAAGGATTGAACTCACAACCCTGGTTTTAGCTGGGCAATGCTGAAACCACTGAGATATGCCATTCATGTCTTCACAGGGGAGTAAGAAAAGGCACAGGGTTACGTGTAGCCCTGATATACAGTGCTATTCAAAATAAGTTGATCTTATGCAGGTGAAGTGCATGCACACCTGTACCAATGGTGGGAATCACACAGACTACAATACCTCGAAGAACCTTGGCTAAAGTAGGTTGACTGCTCTCTTTTCCCCCCCCCCCCCAAAACTGTTAATGAACAAAGCCATAGAACTCTTATAACTTCAGAATTTCATCTATGGTGTTGAAGAGTCAGAAAATATGCTAGTAGATGTTAGAGCTTATGTGCAAATTCATTTGTAGCTCTTGAAGAGGCTGTAACCTTGTACCAGGTATAACAATATTTGAGGCTCTAGGTCAGGGCTACTCAACTTTGGAATCCCCGAGGGCCACAATGATACTTTCAGCACATCCCGAGGGCCGCAACTTAAGTGTGGTTGTATCTACATGCAAATATATATGCAGAAATATATGGAAATAGCTTTTTCACACTGATGGGCATGAATACAAAGATTAAGGCAAGACTACACAACACACAGGCCTCATTTAAGTCAGTTCTGCTGATATTAATAAAATGCAGTATTTACCTGATTTCCACCCGTATGACAGCACTTTTAATGAGCAATGACAGTCCAGGAATTTAACTACTAAAACGCACATCAACAGAAGACCATTATATTGACTGCTTTTTTGTTTTGGTTCCCACCTGCAGGCTGCATGTTGAGCCCCTTGCAAACCCAAACTGCACCACAGGCCGCAAATAAACGGGCCGTGGGTTGAGTAGCCCTGCTCTAGGTAATAACACCCTTGCCTGCGCCAGCTGAAACTGTTACTACCATGAATCCTGCATAACAAGTGTATTTAATTATTCTCATCAACATTGCATTTTAGTCTAACAGTGGTTACTAACTTTTATTTAGACTGCAAAAATGCTCACTGCTTACTATTAATGCCAACAGTAGGCACATTTGAAATTGTGGATGTCTAATGAAAGCTTGGGCCCATACCTTCTGGCAGAACTCAAGATTTAAAGAGTTGGAAGAGATTGCATCAAAAAATTCAGAACAAAGGTTCCCCTCAGGTCCCATTATTGAAACTTAGAATTGTCCAATGTGTACAGAACAATTGAGATGGTTTACCAGCTTCTCAGTATCTGTGATCTGTTGTCTAGAAGAAGAGTTAGTTTGGACTGTTTGATGGGGAATGAAGCACTGAGTCATTAACAGGGCAACTATCAGCCATGTTTCCTTTTTATCATGGCCCAGGTTTTTCATTAGACTTTATGTCCTATTGCTCATTTTTCACTCTAAAATTTCAATGTGTACCATAAATTCTAGGCTGTCTTCACCGCGATGAAAAGATATTTTTCCCAGTGGGGATAAGTAAATGTTAGCTATTGCTTTGTAAAATTCTAATGAAGATAAGACACTGTCTTTTATAAGAAACAAAAAACAGGACTATGTAGCACTTTAAAGACTAACAAGATGGTTTATTAGGTGATGAGCTTTCGTGGGCCAGACCCACTTCCTCAGATCAAATTGTGGGTCTGGCCCACGAAAGCTCATCACCTAATAAACCATCTTGTTAGTCTTTAAAGTGCTACATAGTCCTGTTTTTTGTTTCAGCTAAACTAGACTAACAAGGCTACATCTCTATTACTATTCTTTTATAAGAGGGTTTCTGGGAGAGGTCAACACTATGCCACCCCAACTATGGTTAACTTGGCTTGACTACCTTGTGGTAAAATTACACTAATTTGTCTCCACTAGGATTTGCGAACATGCTTTCATTATGTTGCTGAAAAAAACATCCTTCTAAAAATAGTGATAATCTCTAGTATGGTAACTTAATAATAAATCAGATGTTATGAATTAGTGTGTCACAGTCTGAGTTTATATTAACTTTTCATGCAGTACCCTAAACTAATTTCTCTCTCACGTGGAGATGAGATGAACCTTACACTGTATTATAAGAATAATAAAAAATCTTAGTTCTTATAGTCTGTTTATATCTGTAGGTCTCCAAGCTTTCCCACACTATGGATTACAACTTACAATAGTGTCATGGAAGGTTTATAAGATTTTGTGAGAACTCATGCCAAACAATAAAAAGGAGGTGAAAAATGCACCCCTAATAGTGTTTCACCCTCAGGGTACCCTCCTGCTAGTGGTTCAGGAAAGGATATGTGTATGTGCTGCAGGCTGATACAACTTCTCATAAAATGGTATTATTTACTGCGGTAATGCATAGGAACCCTAGTGGACCAGACCTCATTGTGCTAGGCGCTGTGTAAGCACACTGCAGAAAGATGCTCCATGTCCCATGAGATCTGCCTTATATAAGAGAGCAAGCCCTATTCAAATGTTTATTATGTATAACACAAAGCATATAGATTGGGGCAAAATGTGTCCCAGAATTACAATCAATGTGCCTGCTGTAAACTTAAGGAACCTGAAGGCACCACTGAGCCTTAGATGTTGGAGCTTCTTGATTTGGAAAAGAGATCCTTTTGTGGAAAATTCCTCTGTCTGTAAATCTGACTTTGTTAGCCCTATAAATTGAAATGTAAAGGCTTTGAGAGAATTAATTATATGTATATGCTTACTTGAAGTTTAATTTGTACAGACTTTCTGGGTAGAAATAAATTCTGTGGGTCTGTTGAAAAGCTGGAAATCTCTTCTCAGTGATAGAAACCCTACATTTTTAGTCCCGAATGATTGTGAAATAGATCATTCATAGGCTGAATGAGGTTAGGACTTGAATGCTGTCTGCACTAAGTTTTAGGGAAGTATCATGAAAGTGAACATTCCATATGATGGGAAACGGAAACTTTTTTGAGGCTGTGGAAAATGTTCAGAAAGTATAGAGTTTAGTAATCCTAAAGAAGATGCCTTAGTAGAGAGACTGTGGTAGGGGCATTTAAAAGTGTGGGATAAATGCAAATTATCACATGAAACTGCAAGTTACTATGTGGCTATTAACTTGAGACTGTATGTTTAACCTCTATTTAATTTCTTTTAGAAGGCCCCAACTTAAAAAAGAAAAGGTTTTAGGGATTTAGGAGTTTAACTTTAATCCTCAAGAGCTTTAAAAATGGATTTCAAGTCTCCACATTTCTGACAACTGGATTCCATTTTAAGGCATATTTTTACTCCTCTTATAACTTTGGTTATTGAAATTTGACCTGAAATTGAGGGATCTATTGTCTGCAGATTTTGAGAAATGGTCTGTTAGCCCATCTTTGGTGATGTAAACCTTAAATCTAACTGTTTCAGGCTATCTGCAGTATCCTTCCCTTTGTATTTATCAACAGTATGTGGTGTAGTTTAAGACACAGGCAGGTTAAGGTGGAAAACAACAAGATGTTTGTTAGTGTTCACACAACTAAGACTCTCTGCAAACATAACAATAAGGGCTTGGTTGTTAGCACAGATGTACCAATGGGGGTGAACCCCAGAGCCCAAACCCTTACAAATAGGATTCACAAGAAAGCCAGGGAAGGACTATACCACATCCTGTAGACAATAGGATGAGGTGAGGACCAGGATATCAGGACAAAGGAACACCAGGAACCATTTTACAGTAACCTCAGGACAGGTAAATAAATCTTCTTCAGTACATTGTTTTCTGCCTTCTAGATCATGCCACCCTGAGTCCAGACTCCTAATGGGTGAGTAAAGGTTAGACAAAGGGACCTTAACAGATGTTATTCCCTTGGGACTCTGAGGCCTTGTCTACAGTTACCGGGAGATTGGTGCTACATGGATCAATCTCCCGGGGATTGATCTAGAGGCTATATTGAAGACTTGCTAACTTGATTGCTGGTTGGGCTCCTGTCAACTCCCCTGCAGTTTCTCCCATCAGACCCCCTCCAGTAGAGACACCAAGGTAACTATATCTATTCTAGCTACCCTATTCATGTAGTTGGTGGTGTATACTTTAGTTTGACATTGCCACAGTGTAGACCTGACCTGCCTGTAAGCTAGGCTGGTACAATGTGGGAGGGTCTCCATCCCTCACTGGGATGACATACTTGCCTAGCATCCAGAGAGACAGAGTGCTTTGAGTGTCACACACCCTTATATATTCTGGTTAGTAGACAGATTTATAGTCACAAGACACTACAGTTCTCACCTTTCCCTCCCCTCCCCCTTTTGTTTTGGCTCCAAACTTGAAAAAGGACACCGACAGCTTGAAGGAGAAGGGGCACAAAGATGGAGGACAGATTGTCCTTTTTGCTAATCCAAGATGGTGATCACAATAAAAATAGCAACTATATACATTAACCCTCCAAGTCAACCTGTGTTTGAGTTAAGGTCCTGGCATACCTTGTTATGCAGTCCTGTAACAAGCATATAAAGCATTGTAGTAAAATGTTTCTGACAGTTAAAAAAAAAAATTCTTCAGTAACAGTAAAACTGTCCTGTTTAAAAAACATGTCTTGTTCCTGGAAACATTCTCCATTGGAGAAGGTAAGGTTTTGTCACTTTCATAACATCAGTATTGCTTCTCTAACATTTCTAGAATTTTTGGGACAGGTCATCTGGTACATTGAGACCGTACCTTTTGGTTAATCACACATGCCTCTTTTTTTAGACATTTGTTTCATATCTTGTGGTTGGTACATTGCTGATATTTCTCCTACAAAAGCTTTCAACACATGATAAAAGTTATTGCTTGGTAAATTTCACTCTCTACAGTTAGCTTCATCTTAGCTGCAAAGTATCATGGGAGTCTTGCTACTAGGCAAGCCTTAAAATATTACTTGGCCTGTATTAAGTGTCAACCCATCTAAGCGCTTCATCTGGCCCCTAGACTCTTGCTAATCGCAATTTCAGTTTTCTTTCCTAGAAGCTTGACTTACAAGTTTGTTTCCTACTATCATTTTTATTATTTCTGCTATATAGTGCAAGTTTTGTGTCTGTTCCTCCATCATCCCTTAAAAAAGCAAGGTTACAGCAATGTAGTTTGTCTTGCCTTTTTAAGCAGTTTAACTTGTCACTTCCCTGGTTATGAAACTTCGCATGGACATCTTGATAGGGCCATTGTTTTGCTATTGTGTGTTTCTGCTTTTTTTAAAACAGAGAAAAGGCAAGGTTAGCATTCTGTCTAATCTCTCACCAGTTTTTGTACTATATCCGTTGGCACATCATCTGAGTTAATTTACCTAAAATTAATACTGAAGTCCCTAGCAGATTGCTCCTGCTGCAGTGAACTCTGGCAAAGAAAGCTTCTGCTTGCAGCTCTAGACTAGGTAGTGTGAAGTGGCTGCTGAATGGAATAATTGAAAAGCATTTTTTTCTTTTTAAATTTGTAATACTCAGGATCAGAATATACTTTAGTGGCAACAATTTTTTTGGTGGAACAGGGGTGAGTTTCTATTTGGAAATGGGCTGTTTCTTCTTGGAGATGCAAATCTGTAATTTTAGAGGGCTTTTTGGTTTTTTCATAATCCATACTTGAAGGTTTAGTAATCTACCAAATAAAAATCCTAGAGAGGAAATCTTTCTGGCCCTTCATACTTTACAACAGACATACTGCTTTTGGTTAAATATCTGGTCACTGAATGCCTAGATACACATCTGTAGCGGAATGCATAGCAAGTGACTGTGGAATGATTTTTTTTTGTCCTGCTAATCAGTTTTTTTTAAATTAACAATTTAGGTCATACTGCCTGTCCAGGAAGTTAAATTTGATGACGTACTCTTTCAGTGGTAGTGTTCTTCCTCCTAGCTAATGGGCAATACTTGCAAAAAATTTTCTAGAGGAGCTTATAGTTATCTATTAAAGCTTGCTACAGCTAATACTGGAACATATATGTTACAATGATTTTTCTACTTTGCTTTCATTTTCTTCCGTGATGGAGTATAGGCTGGAAGGTAAAGATCTTGTGCTAGAATCTTTTAAATTTTTATTCATGTATTTTACCCTGGGATACCTTCCTCATGATTGGTAGTCTTAGGGTATGTCTACACTGCACAGCTATTTTGGGATACCCCATGTCTACACAAGCCATCCATTATCATATATATATAGTAGCCCAGTGTCTGTGTGTCTGTAACGCCGAAATGCTGGCTGTTCCCTCTGGGGGGGGCGCTGTTGCCTGAAATGCTGGCTGTTCCCTCTGGGCGGCCCGTGCTGCATGGGGAGTGTGGGGCCCAAACGGCCGCTTGCGCTGCTTGCTCCCCCATGGCGGCCCGGCTAAGCGGCGCAGAAGTCAGCCGAGCACCATGGTGGGAGGCGAAGGGGGGCAGGGCAGTGATGTGTGGCGTGACAGCGGCTCCAGGCCCTGCCCCCTGGCCGTGAACATCACCACTCCACCCCCCTTCGCCTCCCGCCATGGCGCTTGGCTGACTTCTGTGCGTCTGCCGCGTGGGAGCAAGTGGCGCAAGCGACTGTTTGGGCTCCACACCCCTTATGCAGCACGGGGAGTGTGGCGCCCAAATGGCCATTTGGGCTCCGCAGTCCCCCGAGTGAGAGGCAGAAGGGGGAGGAGAAGAGAAAGAGAGAAAGGCAGGAGGTAGAGGAGAGCTGAGAGGGAGAGGCAGTAGGAGGAGGAGAGAGAGAGATGGAGCGAGATACCGGAGGCTCAGGAGAGAAGACTGATGTGGAGGAGAGACCTGAAAATCCCGTCTTATGACGGGCTAATTGGCTAGTTTCAAAATAGTTTTCGAAATAACAGGCATGCTATTTCGTCATTCTGGTATACCTTGTTCTTCGAGTGCCCCAGGGGTGCTCTACTTAGGTGTATCAGCGCTGCTGCGCACCAGGTCAGTGATTCTCATTAGCAGTCTGCTGGCCCCCGGCACGTGCCATGCTGTTGTGCAGTCAGCCCAGTTGAGCATGCGCCGGCGGCTGTTACCTCAGTTCCTACTTAACCGCCGCTGTCATTGGTAGCATATCTTTGTCTCCCTTCTCATTCAGCCTGAAAAAGGAAAACAAAACAAAAAAAACCCCAAAAGACTACAAAGAGACAGTAAACAGGAGCAATAAAAAGACAAGTGGGGGAAGCAGCGTGGCTCCTGTCACGGCACTCTGCTCCCCTGCACGACTCCTAGGGCTCCTATTCCTGACATGTGTGCATCCTTGGGCTTCAAAAAGTATTCAGGGTGCGGAATGATGATTGCAGCAGCAGATGGGCATGAGCAGTGTCTGTGCTGCTTAGGGAAGGATCACCCTGTGAGCCTCTGCCCTCGCTGCCAAAAGCTTGACCTGTGGTCCAAGAGGGTGAGGGAGCTGCAAAGAAAACTGCTGGTTTGTGCTATGGCTGAGCCACAGCCCCGTTCACCTCCTCCCAGGTGGAAGGGAGCAACAGTAACACCCCCCCAGAGGGGAAGAGCCCCAGACCGGGAGTCAGAGCACAGCTCAAAACGCTCCTGGTCCCCCCTGAGCCTCAGCCTTGCTCTTCAAAGAAAGTCAAGCAGGCTGATAAGATTAAACCGGGCTTATGGAAGTGGGATAAGGGACCCAGCTCACAGACAAGCTGCAGTCTTCCAGGGGAGCATAGATCTGGCACACGTGCTTCAGATTCTCCCCTCTGAAACCCGGTACTGGGGAACAGCAAGCTCGCCGGCAAGCCCCAGAGCAATGGAATCCTGTGTAGCAGTAAACACTCGGTATCGCCGGTACAGAGACAGTTTGAAGTGCCAGTGGTGCATATGCAGGCAGCTGTCGGGAATAGAGCAGTGCTGATGCCTCAGGTCTCGGTACAGGCATTCCTGGTGGAGGTGGATCTTATGGTACCGCTGGTTCCATGCTCCCCTCTATTTGGTACCTATGGCGCACCACGTTCTCCCTCTTCTCTTCAATGCCAGCAGCAACAAATGCAGGTTTGGCATATGGCACAGTGGATGCCTCCCCACTCCCCCCACAGTGGGCATATTAGGATCCTTGGGCACCGTATAGTACCCAACAGCTCCCTAGCAGCGCATAGATCCCGATATCGTGGTTGGCTGGGGCACACACATGACTGTGAGCTGGCAGGGATGGCACGTATTCTGATAGACTCCTTGCTGGAGCAGAGAGTGAGGAGCTCCTTTATCTCTCCTAACACCTACTATTCCATGGGGGATGCCCAGACCGATCAAATGGGCTGACTACAGGTGTTTTCAGGACTTGTTTCGGAGAGTGACGGATGCGCTTGATGTAGCTTTCCGAACAATTCCAGGACAAACATACCCTTAGTGACATACTTGTTTCCCCTCAACATAATTAAATGGCTCTTCCAATGAATGAGGCTTTGATGGATCCTGCCAGGACCATTTGGAAAACTTCAGCATCAGTGCCCCCAATGTCGAGGAAGCTGGACAAGAAATACTGCATCACGGCTGCTGATGTTGACTTTCTTTTCTCCCACCCCCCACTGAATTCTCTGGTGGTCGAGGCAGCTAACCAGAGAGGGCGACAACAGACCCAGTACCCCAAGGCACTGGGTCATGACAAGGAAATCAAACAGTTGGACGCGATGGGGAAGAAGCTCCCTTGAGCTGCGCATCACGAATTATATGGCGCTGCTAGCTAAATACTCCCAGCATACATTTCATCTGTTCCACTCCTTTATTCAATATATGCCAGAGGACATCAGAGACCAATTTGCATCCAATGTCAGAGAGGGTTCCTTGATCTTTCAAACGGCCTTACAGGCTGCGATGGTCGCCGCGTACACAGCTTCATGATCGATGGCATCAGCGGTTGTGCTGAGACGCATGTCCTGGCTACAGCTGTCAGGGTTCCCAAGGGAGGTCCAGTTGAATATCGAGGACCTTCCATTTGCAGGGGACAAGCTCTTTGCAGAGCTGATCAATGCTGCACTTCACACAGTGAAAGACTCTCAAGCGACGCTACGAACTTTAGGGATCCAACAACTTGGAGCCAGAAGGAAACAGTATGTCGTACAACTGCTACCAAAGGTTTAGATCGTCCGGGTTCGCGCAGCAATAAAGGCCCTATGACAACAAGAGGTGTATGAGACAAACTGGTCGCAGACAACCGAAGGATCAATCATCTACCCAAACGAACGCCTCGCATCAGCAGATTTGAGGCTTTGGTCAAGGGTACGAGAGCCCTTAATCTCCCAGGCAAGGTAAATCCAAAAGAAAGACCATCTGGCAACAGACTTGCCGCATTCCAACAGGCCTGGAGTACCATCACGTCGGACCGATGGGTTCTGGAAAATATACAAATTGGTTACTGCATTCTATTCATAGCAGTTCCACCCCCCCCCTTCTCTGTCCCTCTTCAGGGACCCCTCTCATGAGTTGGTCCTCCTGCAAGAAACTCAATGTCTCCTTGTACTGGGGTCTATAGAGGAGGTGCCCAGCAATTACAGAGGGAGAGGGTTCTATTCAAGGTACTGTCTAACTACCAAGAAGTCGGGGGGGGGGGGTGGAGACCCATCCTAGACCTCCAGGGTCTAAATCGGTTAATCAAATACCAACGATTCAAGGTGGTCACATTGGCTCACATTACCCCTGCCTTGGAGAAAGGAGCATGGCTAGTAACCCTCGACCTCAAAGATGCATATTTACATGTCTCAATCCACCCGGCCCACAGATATTTCCTCTGGTTCACCATCAAGGACTTACATCTTCAGTACAGGGTACTTCCTTTCGGATTATCCAGAGTCTTCTCCAAGGTCCTGTCTGTGGTGGTAGCGCACCTATGGCGTGGGAAAAAATAAAACATCTTTACTTATCTGGACGACTGTTGAATCATGGCAGCCACCTACAACAATACGGCACGCTCGGCACAGGTGACTCGAGAGATATTCGACTACCTAGGACTCTGACTGAATATGGACAAATGCACTCATGCCCACGCAAACTCTGGAGTTCATAGGTGCACAACTGGACTGCATTCAGGGCATTGCCTCCTTACCTCATTACAGGTGGCCAAGGCTGCGCGATCTCATGTCCATCCAGTGTTGTACACACACCATGGCTCAGATGTGTCTACAGTTATTAGGACACATGTCTCTGTCCACATTTGTCATACCCAATACCCTCTTCCACATGAGGCCTTTCCAGACATGGTTGCAGTCCGTGTATCATCCCAGACACCATTCTCTACACCCGTCAATCCATGTGCCCAGGTGGGTCAAGGAGACCTTCACCTGGTGGACGGACATCAACAACGTCTGCGTTGGGCTCCCATTGCAATCACCACCCCCTTCCATCACTATTACGATGATGCATCATTGTTGGGATGGGGGGCTCATATGGGCGAGATTGTCGTTCAAGGGGCTCGTTGACATATCTGTGTGCTAGAACTGAGTGGTGAGGAGGGCATGTGCCCAATTGCTTCTTCACATACGAAAAGGTGAGTCAGAATATTGTCGGACAATATCTCCACGACATATTACATAACAAACAAGGGGGAGCGAGATCACGCAACCTGTGTGCGGAAGCACTGAGGTTATGGCTATGGCGTATTCTCCACAATATCACGCTCTTGGCTATGCATTTACCAGGCAAGGACAACATACTAGCAGATGCCCTCAGCAGAGAATTTCCACACAACCACAAATGGGAAATGAACACTTCTATTATAACCAACCTGTTCAGGGGCTGGGGATACTCTGTAGTGGACTTGTTTGTGACATGTCTCAACTCCAAATGTCCCCAGTATTGTTCCAGAGCAGGCATCGGGCTGGGCTTGCTAAGTGATACATTTGCCATACGTTGGAACTTCCCACTAGTATATGCTTTTCCTCCTATCCCTCTAATACATCAAATGGTATTGAAAATCAAGTGGGAGACAGGGAGAGTCATACTCCTAGTCCCCAACTGGCCACGTCAGATCTGTTACGCCACTGTACTGCAACTCAACACACGTTGGCCATACAAGTTCCCACTGGTGCACGCTCTACTGACCCAGGGCAAGGGCCGCATACTACATCCTGGAATCCACATGCTGAACCTCTGAGCGTGGGTGCTTGTTGGCTCTCATGCAATGAAAGAACCGTCTCCTGGCAAGTACGGGAGGTACTGATTAATTCCGGAAGACCTACTACGCGACACACTTCCCTGCAGAAGTGGTCCAGGTTTGAGGCATGGAGCTTAGCTCACGACCAGGATCCACACGTGGCGGGGATATCAGATGTACTGGAATATCTCCTTCACCTGTGAGACACAGGATTGTCCATTAGTTCTGTCACTGTGCGTTTGGCAGCCATAGCAGCCATTCATACACCCATACAAGGCTACAGGCAGTCCCCGGGTTACGTACAAGATAGGGACTGTAGGTTTGTTCTTAAGTTGAATTTGTATGTAAGTCGGAACTGGTACATATTGTAGGGGAAACTCTAGCCAAACATTTCTCCAGAGCTCAGTTTTATTCTCCCACACCTCACTTCCCTCAGTCCTTTATTCTCAAGCTGAGGTGTCTGCTGAGAAAGCCGCTCCGCGTCTCCTGGTCTGCTGAGGAGGGGGCCCAGCAGACCAGGAGACGCGGAGTGGCTTTTCTCGCCGCGGAGGACGTGGGCGGTGGGACCACGGCGCGTCTCGGCGGTCTGCTGGGGGGGGGGCGGAGAGCGCAGCTAGTGCGGGGTTGCCTCACACCGTTTGTAAGTAGGGATCCGATGTAAGTCGGATCCATGTAACCTGGGGACTGCCTGTACTCTATTTTCTCCCACATTTCCGTTAAAAAGTTCTGCAAGGGTATACTGAATCTGAATTCACCACATAGGGACGTTGTACCATCATGGCACTTGGATTTGGTGCTCGACTCGATCATAAGGCGACCGTTCGAGCTGCTTGCGACCTGCTCGCTAGGCCACCTCTCCATGCTTTTCTTGTGGCAATGACATCGGCTAGCAGAGATAGCGATGCTCCTGGCGGACCTGCCTTACACAGTGTTCCACAAGGACAAGGTCATCCTTAGGACCCACCCAAAGTTCCTCCCCAAGATACCTCATTCCATTGCAACAAGCCCATGTACTTACCTGTGTTTTTCCTGAAACCACATGAGGACACCACCCAGGCAGCCCTGCACACATTGGATGTCCTCAGGGCTTTAGCTTTCTACCTGCAACGCACATAGGACTTCGGAAGGACACCAAGATTATTTGTCCTACCCAAACAGGACAGGGCCAGCCTGTGTCCAAACAACGTATATCCAAGTGGCTTGCCTCATGCATATGATTGGCGTATTCCCTCAAGGACAGAGAGCCACGGTCGGTTGTCAGAGCATACTCCACAAGAGCTGTGTCTACCACGATGGCATTCCTCAAGAGTCTTCCCATAGATGACGTTTACAGGGCAGCAATGTGGGCCTCGACTAGCACTTTTGCCCGACATTATGCCATTGAAGCCTCATATGTTAGATTCGGATATGCAGTTCTGTCCAACATTGAGCTTGGTGCCACGGAGCGCAAATCGCCTAGCAGGAATACTGCTGCGTAGTCGCCTAAGTGGAGCACCTATGGGGACCTTCGAAGAAGTGAAGGTTACTCACCTTGCATAGTAACTGGAGCTCTTCGAGATGTGTCCCCCGTGGGTGCTCCACACCCCCCCTTCTCTCCCCACTCTGGAAAATCACAGTCCGCCGTAGGGAAGGAACGGAGGGAACAGCTGCCGGCACGTGCTCAACTGTCATCTGGGCCGATTGCGCAATAGTGTGGCTCGTGCCGGCGGCTGCTAATGAGTGGCTCGTGCCGGCAGCTGTCAGACTGCTAATGAGTCACCAATCTGATGTGCAGCAACACTGACACACCTAAGTGGAGCACCCACAGGGACACATCTCGAAGAACTCTAGTTACTGCACAAGGTGAGTAACCTTCCCTTGCACAAGGGATAAGGAATGGCTCGAAATAGTGTGTTGTTTCAAAATTTGGCGCTGTGTAGAAGTGCCAAATTTCAAAATAAGCTATTTTAAAATTAATTTGAAGTAAGATACACAATTTGCATAGCACAAATTGCATCTTATTTCAAGTTTAGGGTGCTGTGTAGATGCACCTTTACTGTTTTCTCTAGGTTGTGTCATCTCAGCCAGTAGTTCTTCAGATGCAGCAGTGAAATCCTGATTCTTGGCCACTGAACTGCTTGATTCTGTTGACTTACAAAATAAGGGCCAACAGCCATCCTTCACAAAAGAAATTAATGTTTGATGTCAGCAGAAACCGTTTGTAAAATAGTAGCTAGTTTATAATTTTATCAGACACAGTTTTACCTACTTTGACTCTTTCTGCAAGCTTATATGAAATGCAAAGATGAAATATTATGGGACTTGAAGAGTAAGGCAGAACATTTGTGCCCAAGTTTTGAAACTTTTAGAAAAGGGGGACCTTTCCTATTGATTAAATCACATAGATGCTGATGATGAATTGTCCAGTCTTGTCATTTTAGCTATGCAAACTAAAACGTTAATTATACATTCTCACAAAACAAAGTTTCTATTTTTCCATCTTTAGGTGTTCATCGAACTTTAACTGTTCACTGCATTTATGCTGATTATTCTCATTAGTATATACAAAATCTGATCAAGGCAACCATGCTCCAGAAAGCTTATATGTTAGTATGGACGAGGACTTAGTGTTAAGTGTTTCACGGGTAGTATGATGAACTCATTTTTGTAGAACAGTTATATTTTTGAGGCTTTCACATTCATCTTGAAGCATTAATGTTATCAGAAACTGAGACCTCTTACTTTTAGTTCCTAATCCTGGCGTCTTTGGGTTTTCTGACTGTCAGGTACTATAATGGTTAGGTGTTCTGCTAAGAGTTGGTGGTGCTTTAGTCTTATTTTAATGGGCTATAAAGGTGGTAATATGATGAGATTATATGATGTGGATTATTGATAAATTTAGTGGTATGCTTTTTATTTTGAGGTATTTGTCAGAGAAGTTAAAGTTGTCCTCTAAAGTGCAATTATAAAGTGTGCTTTTTGATTAATTTAATTCTGATACAAGTACAAGATTATGAATAAATTACTTGGACAAATTACTTCGGTCAGTGGAAGCTAGTACTGTTATGTTTGAACTCTGAAGTTCACGGAAATTAAATGTGAATGACTTAAAAAAACTAGAAAGCGATAAGTGAGCACCTCACTAGACAGAAGTCTTGAATGCATTAATTTGATGAAGTACTCAAGTTATGCATAATGTCAACCTTCTCTTTGAAGCAAATTTTATTAGAATTAGAAACAACAAGCCTCTTACCAATGCATGCTGCCCACACAACACAGTTTAATGTTCCTGCTAAAACAATCAGGCTGTCTCTAAACTGAAAAAGTGAGTACAGGATCTTTCGAAAAAGGGTTTTATTTTCGGAACGATCCCCGTCTAAACAGCTGTTTTTCTTTCGAAAAGCCCCTTTTCGAAAAAACCATGGCTGCCATTATGCAAATGAAGCAATGGGAAACTTAAATCCCAGCTTCATTTGTGATTTCGAAGTGTCTAATTTACATCCCTTTTTTGAGAAAAGGGATGTAGTTTAGACACAGCCTCAGTGAAAAAGTTAAAGTTGGCATTTTAAATGGTCATATTTTGGTTTCATATTAATAATTCCATTGAATGGAGGAAGCTGTGAACACTTTTTTTTTTTGGTTGTGTGTAGACTCACATAGACAATACGGTATGGTAGATTAACACTGAAAAAAGTCAGGAATAGATATAGTTGTTTAAAATGAAAACTTAGATTCTGAAGCATCAGTTGATTGTCAAATATATTGCATGATAAAAATGTGGTTTTGCTTGTGATGTAGCTAGAAACAGTTTTGACTACCAGTGATAATACATATAATTACTTTGAGAAAGTAATCTATGCTTAGAATTTGGCCTAGGACTTTGTTTAAAAGTCGAAAAAATGGGCAGAGCAGTGGACATTAGAGAAATTGCCTGGGTCTGGGATCAAGCATGGAAACTCTGATAGCCTGTTTAAGATGCACTGTTTATTGAGTTGGGGTCTAGATCACAGTGTTAAGTGGTAGGAGGGAGGAGATGTGACAGGCCAGCCAGGTGCAAGAGGGTAGAGTAAGGCAAATGTGAAAACTCTGGAATGCTAAAGGCTGCCTTCTGTATCAGCTGAGAAGTTAATACCAGCCAGTTAGGTTCAGATGTATCCAGGTACTGCTTGAGACCTTTTAAAACCCTTCAATTGAGATAAGATAGAAGGGGGGGAGAGAGGGCGAGACAAGCTTTTACCTGGCTAGTGGGAGCAGAGGAGTAAACATTTCCAAAAGGAGAGGCTGTGCTGCCTTCTCCCTAACAGGAACTCAGACTTGCCTGTTTTCCCTGTGGGGAAGATTGACTGCCCATTGTGGCAAATAGGGGTTGATTTCCATCAGGCCTATCTTGTCATAAGGAGAAGTGCTGAGGGATAAAGAAGGTGCCTTGCTACATTATCTAAATGGATTACTGGATGTATTATTGATTATGGTGCTGCTAGGGTTCCATCCTTTTCTTGTTCATCAGCTCTCTCTACAAGGTCACAGTCTACATCCAGGCCTCTAATTAAAAATGTTCCAGTGTTTGAGATCTGCAGAGTTGATCGAGGCACATATCTTATCTAGGCACCGTGCCCTGGTTGATTCCTTTAGATCTGATGTGGGGCAGTTGGCAATGCAATTTGTTTGCTATGTTCTGAACTCTAGTTCAAAACTTCCTTCTCCTTATGGGTCTCCTGCTCAGGAGACACATGAGGTGGAGCATCCATAGGGACACTTCTCAAAGAAGAAAAAATGATTACTTACCCTGGTCATTAACTATACTTCTGTGTGGTGTTTCCCTTTATGGGAACTCCACTACCAGTCTTTTTTTTCCTTCTGATTTGGAGTTTTCTTTTGAGACTTGGCAGTGGGAAGGAACTGAGGACAGTTCACCTGTACAGCCTGGTATAGCATCAGGGTGGGTTACGAGGACATCAGTGAGGACCAAACTGACACTGCTAATGGAAATCTCAGATCAAAGGCATATGGGACACTTGCACACCTCAAATGGTGTACCCAGATGGATACATATCTCGATGGCTGAATAATATTTCTATATGATGGGGAAAGTGAATAGGTTGAAATAGTACTAAATTTTGTATGTTACCTAATGGGTGGACATGGTCAGGGCTAAGAATTAGTTAAATACAGAATAACAAAAAGTGTAAGATCTGTTTCCAAAATGTCAGAAAAGTGACAGTTACCAGAGTTTGTATCTAAATCTTGGAGTGTTTGCCGGAATTATTCCTAGTATTATCAAAAATTCAAGGGGAGTATTTCTAATTCTATGTTTAGAGGCTTTTTAATTTTTAGTTTCGTGAGTTACTGAGAGGGACTAAAGGCTAGTCAAAGCCAAAACTTCACACAACCTTTTCTGGGTTGTTTTCGTTCCATTGTAATATCTGATATGCAGCCTCTTGCTGAATACATCACTTGTTTGTATTTCATTGGGCTCATACTAAAGTATTAAATTTTGTATTAATGTGTAAAAATAAATACACCATGAATAACTTCGTGATTATTCTATTGTATAGCAGCAATGAAAGCTAATTTACAGTTATATTGTGCCTGTTTTACACTGCATAGAAAAAAGTTCAAGCAGCTATATTTCAGTTCATTCTTTGTGTGATAATATGGCAATATTTGTAACTATTCAAGAATGAACTTCATGGTGTAGGAAGAATTCCTTAATTCATAATCGTACTGGTATGTTGGTTTGCATAAATATATTTGAAATATATTTGTCTTCAATGACAGGCAAAAGGAAAATGAATTAATACTTCTGAAGCCACTTCCTAATGGATGAAAAGTTCCAGAACAAAACTTTCCTTGAAGTGGGTGTAGTTCATAGCAAGTTATCACTCTGATAAAAGCAGCATGTTAGAGAAAATAAGAAATTCTTATGGTTTATTAGTTTTCCTTTTTCAGTCTCATTGAAACTATTGCATGTATAATTCACCGTATCAACTTCAGTTAACCTGTTGCAATCTCAAAAAATTTGTATACTATATTTAGTTTTTAAGCAATCTTATTTTCATTACTTTTTCCTTGCAAGATGCACTTTCCCTCCACTAATAGACCTTGTCAGTCAGTTTAGGCCACCTGTCTATTAAAACTTAGAATTGTAGTAGGGTGATTTCTGTAGATTCTAAATATGATTTTTTAAAAAAGCTTAGCTATAGCTATAGTTCAGGCTTTAAGGAGATGCTGCATAAGAAAACTACAGAAGTGCTATTACACCCTGAAAACTAATACTGAGAGTGGTTCTGTTTTTCATCTGTGGCGTAAAAAAATCTATTTTAGTCAATTTATGAGTAAAAAGATCTTTTCCCTGTGTGCCACCTGTGCAAGCTTAATCTGAAACCTAATTGTCAAGCTTTATTGTTTGTGGCTATTGTATATCACCAATAATAAAAGTTTTGCATTTTGAATTTAGTCAACAATTTGGATGTGTGAGCTGCGAAAGAATTAGCTAATTTCTGCCAAAATGTATTGGCTCTGCAATACTAACAGAAGTAAAACTTTAATAAACCAAACGAAACCGCATTTCAGTCAATAAGGTAAGTACATAGGCTCTGAATATCTGGATAGAGCAGCTCTTTTTAGTAAAAATGGAAACTTTCTTTGAATAGTTTTCTATTTGTTACACACTAAAATATTCTTTTGCACTAATCTGCTGGCTTTGAAGCAAAATTTAATTCTAGTTACTGCCAGAGTAGTGTGTAAAGTTGTAGGGTGATGCAGGTCACTCATTTTTCTTTTGTGCTGGTATCATTTAGTTCAATGGAAAAAACTAATACTGGACTTAGTTGGCAAGTGTCTTGAGGGAATGGAATAAAGATGAATTTCTTAGAATTCAGGGTTGGCTTGCCCACAAGGATTCAAAGGTATTTCTGGCTCTAAGTAGAAGCTTTCATTTAAAAAAAATCTTCAGTGTTTAAAATTTGCAGAAACAAGTTTCTTATCTGTTGCTTACTATTCAGGGGTGCTCTGCAGCTGCTGCTTTCACTTGAATGCCTCCTGTTTCTTCCCTTTGTCATCACTGAATAGCAATATATATTGGAGCTACAGACATCAGGAAAAAGAAGAGGCTGGTTGTGTTCTGGGAAGATAGGGATCATGTCTTTCCTTGTACATTGCTGGAAAAGGGGATGAAGAAATAATGCTTATAACAGGGCCTGTGAAAGGGAGAGAGATCTCCCTGTGCACTTTCATAGAGTCTTTGGGGAGGGAATCTCATGGCAAAATATCCTCCCTTCAAGAGTTGCCAACACTGCATTAGAAAAATACAGGACTGTTTCCTTAGCACCTCTATGGGGGAGGAGTACTCTGTACTCTCGGGGGAGTGGAAGTGCTAACCATGAGATAGATAAGGAAACGTCCACTTCAGGATAGCTAGGCATCCGGTTTTCAATTGGAATACTCGCTCAGAACGGGATCATGGTGGCTTCGGTCAGCACTGCTGACC
Source organism: Rafetus swinhoei (assembly GCA_019425775.1). Classification (NCBI taxonomy): domain Eukaryota; kingdom Metazoa; phylum Chordata; order Testudines; family Trionychidae; genus Rafetus; species Rafetus swinhoei. The sequence continues at coordinate 68,977,001 of CM033427.1, forward strand.
AGGCCATAAAAAAATTCATTCAGCAGTTCAGTGAGGCTAAGACAGGCTCTCTGCTGGCCCTTGCTTTGTGCAGCTACCTGAAGCAGATGGCATGTTCCTGCAGCTCCTAGACAGAGGGGTGATCGGGGAAGCTCCACGAGAAACCCCTGAGCCCAGTGCTGGCTTGTAGCTCCCATTGACTGGGAATAGCAGTCAATGGGAGCTGCGGGGGCAGTGTTTAGAGGGACAGGCAGCATGCAGAGCCTCCTGGCTGCTCCGCTTAGGAGCTGGACATGCCAGCTGTTTTCTGGGAGCTGTGCAGAGCCAGGGCGGGCAGGGAGTCTGCCTTAGCCCTGCTGTGCTACTGACCAAGAGCCGCCTGAGGTAAGCACTGTCTGCCTGGAGCCTGTGCCGTTTCCTCCCTACTGTACCTAACCTCTTCCTGAGTTCAGAGCCCCTTCCTGCACCCAGACATCCTTCTAGAGCCCACACCTCGCACTCACCTGCATCCCAACCCTGTTCTTCTTCGAGTGGTTGCTCATGTCCATTCGAATCAGGTGTGCGCACGGCGTGCACCGCGTCTTCTGGAGCGTTTTCCCTAGCGGTACCCGTAGCGCCGGCAGGGTGCCCCCTGGAGTGGCGCCGCCATGGTGGGGCATAAGTACCCCTGCCAGCGCTCCCCCACCTCAGTTCCTTCTTACCGCCCCTGATGGTCGTTGGAGTGTGTCTCTCTCTTACATTAGTTAATGGTTCCCGTTTCTCTTAGCATTGTAAATAATTCAGTTAGGTAGTTAGTGTTTACGTCGTTCTTTGTTCTTCCTCCCCCTACGGGGGTGAGGAATGCCAGGGCCGCAAGGCTTCAAGGCGTGCACTGTCTGTGTGAAGTTCATGCCCAAAGGGGACCCGCACGACAGCTGTCTGAAGTGTCTCGGTGAGAGCCATCTTATGGACGCCTGTAAGATCTGTAAGTCTTTCAAGCCGCGCACTAAAAGGGAGAGAGTTTCTCACTTAAAACTCCTCCTCATGGAGACGGCTCTACAGCCGGCACCGGCTGGGCACCCTGCGGTGCGCAGTGCACCGGCATCAACGTATGATGCTCCGCCCTGGGCCTGGGCCCCGGTGTCGAGGACCCGGCACCAGTCTCACTCTCCGGCCTCGAAGAGGTCGAAAAAGGCTCGCGGGAGGTCCCCGTCTCGAAAGACCATGCTGGACCTGCACCGCGGTGCCATCTCACCAGTGCACAAGTCCTCTACGGTGCGCTGTAAACGAGCGGAGCGTCCCTCTAGCCCAGGGTAATTGCCCCCGCACTGTCCATCCACGCCGGATACCTTTGAGGCGGCGCAGGACCTTATCAGTCTTACCACCTCTCCTCCGTCGTCGGTTGAGGCGGAACGGTCGAGGTCGCCTTCGCCAGAGGCCGTGTCGGCTCTGGCTTCGCCTCCGCACCGGCAAGACCGGCAGGCTCAGGCCACTTACGTGACGGGACCGTCCCTCGTGGGGCCAGTACCGCTTGCCTCGGCATCGACGCCGTTCTTGACGCCGGCTCCCAAGCCTCACTCGGCACCCGACTGGGTTCGGCCTACCTCGGTGTTGGGATCTCTCCCAGCCCCCCTTATGGCTGCACTGGTGCCGTACCACCCTAGCCTTGTGGCAACGTCTGCGGCACCGTCATCTTTGACTCCGGCTCAGAGTACTCTGCCGGGACTGTCCCTTCTCGCGTCGGCACCGGGCTCTTCAGCACCGACGCACATCATGGCACCGTCGCAAGCACTGGCACCGACCATGTGGACCCTGCTGGTGCCCCAGCCTACGGTGATGTCAACCTCTTCGGGGTTCGTCTCGGCACCGTCATGCTCAGCACTGGAGATGCAACTGGCACCGGGCCCTCCGGCACCTCGCCCTCCCGCATCGGCACTGGGACTGGGTACCCCGGTGCCACATCAGCCATCGGTGCCCCCGGTACTGCAACCCTCGGTACCGCTACAGGGTTTTGTTCCTCCGGTGCCACAACAGCCATCGGTGCTTCAACCCTCGGTACCGCAGCAGGGTTTCGTTCCTCCGGAGCCACAGCAGGCACCGGCACCGGCACCGGCACCGGCACGTCCCCACCGTGCCCATGCGGGCAAGCCTGAGTCCATGGCCAGGTTTGCTCCTCCGTCGGCTTCTACGCCACTCCTCGTCGGCCCCGGCCCGATTCTGATTTTTTTCATCCGATTCTGATGCGACATCGCTCAGGTCCGGGTCCTCGGGAGCCTCATCGGTCCATAGGTCCCGTTCCCGGCACTGACATGACCGCTCGCAGGTGCAGCAGACGTGGCCGCCTCATCCGCAGTGGCCTTTCTGGACACCGTGGGCTTACCAACAGTGGCAAGGGCCCGTGCCCCCCTCAGTGGTGTCAGGAGCCTCGGGTCGCCGAATGGAACCATCGACGTCATTGTCGCGACCTCCTCCTTCCCCCCAGAGGCCGCTGAAGTCGGACCCTGTGGCACAGGCGCAGGCCTCGGTGCCTGAACCGTGTCCGCAGCCGGTACCTTGTGCCCAACCGGTGCCGCACGCGGCTCCTGCGCTACATCCGGCACCGATACAGGAGTCGTCATCATCAACCTCTCCTGATGAAGCCCTGGCGGATCCTGCATCGGCGCTCCCTACCATGGATGCCCGAGCGCATCAGGAGCTGCTCCGGCATCTGGCTTCCAACCTGGGTGTCCCGGTGGAGCCAGTCGTGGAGGACACGGACCCTATGATCGACATTCTTTCTGATGACGCGCCCGCCTGTTTGGCTTTGCCGCTTAATAAAACGGTGGCAAAAATTACCAATGCCCTGTGGCAAACACCGGCGACCCTGACCCCTACCTTAAAGGGTGTCGAGAGGCGCTACTATGTTCCTCAGTCGGGGCACGAGCACTTGTACTCCCAACCTGTCCCTGGGTCCTTGGTCGTCCAAGCAGCGGCCCAAAGGGAAAAACTCCCTCAGCCGGGGCCGTCCCCGAAAGCTAGGGAGCCCAAGCGCCTTGACTTACTGGGTCGGAAAGTATACGCCACTGGTGGGGTGCAACTCCGCTTCGCTAACCAACAAGCGATGCTAAGTCGTTACGCTTTTAATACATGGCAGGCCATGGATAAGTTTAAAGATAAGCTCCCTGCCGAGACCCATCAGGAGTTTCTGGCCATGACCTCTGAGGGTAAGGCCATCGCCCGCACAGCCCTCCAGGCTTCCCTGGATGCGGTCGACTCCGCAGCCCGCACCATGGCGTCAGGTGTAGTTATGCGCCGTGGTGCATGGCTGCAAGTCTCTGGAATACCTCCTGATGTCCAGTCTACAGTCTACTATTCAAGATCTGCCTTTTGAAGGCAAGGTGCTATTCTCGGAGCATACGGACTCGAGGCTCCATACCCTCAAGGACACGAGGTCTACCCTCCGATCCTTGGGGATCCACACACCGGCTCCTCAGTGCCGTCAGTTGCCCTACAGACAGCAAGGGAAACCACAGTCCCAGTTCCCCCGTGGGGATTACTGGAGACGCTGTCCTTGTGCTTCCGGTGGGGATACGGGGGCGGCTTCCGGTCCATCTTCCTCAAGGGGGCGTAGGCGTCACCCGAGGGGAGACAGCTCCCGTGGGGCTCGCCAAGGGCCCTCCCAACTGCAGAAACACCAGTTTTGACGGCTTCCCAGAGAGTTGCGCACCAGTCTCCCACCCTGGCCCCCCCGTTTGGGGCCGGGTTATCCCGGTTTGCTCAAGCCTGAGCAAAAATCACCAACGACACCTGGGTCCTAAACATAGTCAGGAGTGGCTATACCATCCCCTTTTTGGGCTCGCCCTCTTCCAACCCACCTTCCCCGTCCCTTTTCAGGGACACCTCTCACGAAGGCACTCTCTGCCAGGAGGTACTGGCGCTCCTCCAAAAGGGAGTGGTAGAGAGGGTTCCCTCGCACCTGGAGGGCAAGGGTTTTTACTCCCGATATTTCATAGTCCCCAAACCCAAGGGCGGTGTCCGTCCCACATTGGACTTAAGGGATCTCAACAAGTAGGTTGTGAAATCCAAATTCAGAATCGTGACCCTGGCTTCTGTCATTCCGGTTCTATAGTTAGGAGACTGGTACGCCACTCTCGATCTCAGGGATGCTTACTTCCATGTGGCAATAAGACCCTGCCACAGGAGATTCCTCTGTTTCATTGTCTCCCAGTGCCATTTCCAGTTTACTGTGCTCCCATTTGGCCTTTCTACAGCACCCAGGGTTTTTACGAAATGCATGGCAGTCGTGGCGGCGTTCCTCCGCAAATCGGGTACACGTGTTCCCGTACCTGGACGACTGGCTAATCCGTGGTCGGTCCTACGAACAAGTAGAGGCCTACGTGTCCCTCACAAGGGCCCTCTTCCTGAGGCTGGGACTCATGCTGAATGAGGAAAAATCATCGTTGACCCCCTCTCAGCGCATCGAATTCGTGGGTGCCCTCCTGGACGCCAGGTTGGCGGGGGCGTTTCTCCCCAGAGCCAGGTTCCTGGACATAGTGGAGCTGGTGTCCGAACTGACTTGGTCCCCTATCACAACCGCCCGGGTTTGCTCGAGGTTGCTCGGGCACATGGCAGTGTGCACGTACGTGGTACGCCATGCGCGAATGAGACTCAGAACTCTACAGGTTTGGTTGGCAAGGGCATTCAACCAATCCAGGGGCCTCTGGGACATGGTTCTTACGGTGCCCCTGGAGGTAATACTTTCCCTACAATGGTGGACCCAGGAGTCTGTGGTGTGCAGCGGGATCCCCTTCTCCGTGCCTCCCCTCTCGCTCACTCTGGCCACAGACGCTTCGGACCTGGGTTGGGGAGCACATCTGGGGTGCCACAGGACCCAGGGTCTCTGGTCCCCTGCAGAGCGGGCCCTTCACATAAATGTACGGGAGCTCAGAGCAGTCAAGAGAGCGTGCGAGACCTTCCTGTCCAAGCTCTCTCGCCGCTCCATTCTAGTCCGCCTGGACAACATGGCAGCTGTTTTTTACATCAACAGACAGGGGCGGGGCCCGGTCGCCTCCCCTCTGTCATGAGGCCCTGCGCCTCTGGGACCTGTGTGTGCAGCACAACATAGCTTTGCAGGCAGAGTACCTACCGGGGTGCAAAAATTTGCTGGCCGATGCTCTGAGCAGGTCCTTCAGAGCCCACGAGTGGTCTCTCAAGGACTCAGTTCTTCACCAAGTCTTCCGCAGGTGGGGCTATCCCCTACTAGACCTGTTTGCCTCGGCACGCAATACCAAGTGCCAGAATTATTGCTCCCTGCTAGGGCTCGGGGAACACTCCTGGGGGGATGCCATGACAGTGACGTGGCCGGTGGGCACCCTTTATGCTTTCCCTCCGTTTCCCCTAATTCCCAGGGTTCTGACCAGGGCCAGGACCTTCGGGTCCACACTTGTCCTGATAGCCCCCCGCTGGCCCAGGCAATTCTGGTTCCCCATACTGGTGGACATGCTCGTCGAGGAGCCTATAACGCTCCCACTGGCCTGGGATCTCTTGACCCAACCGTGGGACGGGGGAACCATGGTTCACCTGAATCTCCAGTCTCTACACCTAACGGCCTGGTTTATCCGTGGTTGACTCTACCTGAAAGGGAATGTTCCCAGGAGGTACAGATGGTGCTCCTAAGTAGTAGAAAACCATCTACCAGACGGTCATATGCTGCCAAGTGGCACCGCTTCTCGTCTTGGGCGTCCTGAAGGGGAGTGCACCTGTCCTGTGCACCTGTCCCGTCCATTCTGGACTATCTGTTTGAACTTAGGTCCAGTGGCCTCTCTTCCTCCTCTATCAAAGTCCATGTGGCATCTCTCTCCGCCTTCCATGTTGGTTTGGCAGGAGTTTCCCTGTTCTCTGACCCTGTGGTCAAAAGGTTCCTTAAGGGTTTGGATAAGTTGTATCCTCGGTTAGACCCCTCTCCTCGTGGGACCTTAACCTCGTTTTGTCTAGACTTGTGTCACCCCCCTTTGAGCCGCTGGCCACTTGTGCCCTGAAGCACCTCTCGATGAAGGTTGCGTTCATTGTGGCTATTACGTCGGCTCGCAGGGTCTCTGAGCTGAGGGCCTTAATGGTAAATCCGCCCTACCTGGTGTTCTCCGACCATAATGTGAGGCTCCGCCCTCACCCGGCTTTCCTCCCTAAGGTGGTATCACCATTTCATTTGTCCCAGGAGATCTACCTCCCGGTATTCTTCCCAAAGCCCCATGCCTCGCCTAAGGAGCAGGTGCTACTACAGTCCCTCGATGCTAGGCGTGCACTAGCCTTTTATATCGATAGGACTAAACCTTTTCGCAGATCCACACAATTGTTTATTGCTGTCACCGACAGAATGAAAGGACTCCCCATATCGACCCAGAGGTTGTCCGATTGGGTCGCGGGATGTATCAGGGAGTGTTATGCCTTAACTGGAAAGGTCCAACCCCGGGTTACAGCACTTTCCACCAGGGCGCAGGCATCCTCTAGCTTTTGGGGCACAGGTTCCAATCACGGAAATCTGCAGGGCAGCCACGTGGTCGTCACTACATACCTTTACGGCGCACTACGCACTGGCACAGCAGGCTAGGGAGGATGCAAGCGTGGGCGCTGCAGTCCTCAGCTCTGTTTTGTAAATATGCCATTTCCTGTACTGTTGCACTTTCTACGTTTTATGCTGTTCGCTTGGTTGAATAAATTGTTGAATTGTTCAACTCTTGTGGACAACTCTTTTCAGTGCTCCGACCCCTCCTCCTGTGGGTGGGGTTAGCTTGGAAGTCACCTGATTCGAATGGACATGAGCAACCACTCGAAGAAGAAAAGAACGGTTACTTACCTGTAACTGTTGTTCTTCGAGATGTGTTGCTCATGTCCATTCGATTCCCTACCTCCCCTTCGTTGGAGCGACCGGCAAGAAGGAACTGAGGTGGGGGAGCGCCGGCAGGTGTACTTATGCCCCTCCATGGCGGCGCCACTCAAGGGGGCGCCCTGCCGGCGCTACGGGTACCACTAGGGAAAACGCTCCGGAAGACGTGGTGCACGTGGTGCGCACACCTGATTCGAACGGACATGAGCAACACATCTCGAAGAACAACAGTTACAGGTAAGTAACCGTTCTTTTCCCTAGGCCTGAGCCCTCTCCCACTTGCAAACTTCCTCCCGAGCCCCCTCCTGCACCCAGACTACTTCCTGGAGCTAGCACCGCGCACTCCCTCCTTTACGTCAACTTCCTGCCTCAGCCCTGAGCTCCCTCTTGCACTCCAAAGCCCTGATTCCTGGCCCTGAGCTAGAACCCACACCCCAACCTCCTGCTGTAGCCCAGTGAAAGTAAGGGTGGCGGAAAGCAAGTAATGGCAGGAAGGGGAATGGAGTGAGCAGAGGCAGGGCCTTGGAGAAGGGACAGGACAGAGCTTCAGGGCAGGGAGTTCAATTTTATGCAGTTAGGAAGTAAGCATCCCTGTTGTGTTCCCTGAAGTAGTCTGGCTGCTGGCATCCAGCTGTGGAAGTGAATGAGGGAGCACTGAAGGGGCAGGATTGGGAAGTGAGTGCAAAGATGCACCTGGGAGTAATGGCCCTCTGTTGACTCCAGTCCTTGAACACCTCCATGTCGGCTGTCACAGTTTGGGCTTTGTCTGGCAGGGCAAGCGAATGGGGTCATGTGCTCCGGAGCTATTCTGAGAGGCGAGGGGATCTGTCTGGCAGGGGAGTGAATACTTAGGAGTGTAGCCTTCCATTTCCTGTTGGCAGAATGTCTACCAGCGTCCCCAGCAGAGAAGCATAATTGTTGGTTGGTGGTTGCTGCAACTGCAGCAGTGCTGGAGTGAGGCAGGCAGGGAGTTTGGTACTGGCAGCTGAAACCATGGTACAGAGCCCATCTTTTCCTTGTAGACCGAGCCTCTTACTGACTCTAACCTCCCATTGCTGCTCCATCAGGTCTTCATGCCCCACAATGAACTTACCTCCTTTCCCAGGGGGCAGTGCCTCATAGTTGGGGAACCTCTGTACTGTAGGTACATTGGTTCAGTAAACCATGGGACTAATTCTGCATTATTATATTGTCTAATTTTGCAAATTTTGTATCATTGCAAGGTAAGGTAATAAAAACTGGCTTTGCATGATATCTTAAGGTGTTGAAATACAGGATAAAAGCCATTCCATAAAAGTATTGATTTTAGTATAGGACAGGCAATTTTCTGCTTTAAATAAGGGACATTCCTAACAGACCGATTTGAGATCTGGGCAAGTAGTTAAGCTCCTTCTGCTTAGCAGCATCTTTGTTCCTCATTCTCCACTACATGTTTTAGGCTGGTAGAATTGATATACATCCACAAAGTACCTTTTTCTTTCCTAATTAACTTTAGTAGTGAATCCTTTTTCTTAGTGTCTATTTTTAGCTTCTCGTAAAAGCCATGTAGTATAAGTCACTGTTAGTTGGCTATGTTCTTCACTTTTTTCCTAGGAGAAAAGTTCCTTTCCAGCCATGCATGTAGGACAAAGTTGGAACATCTTTATTGCAGCTTCCCTCATATCTTTTGGAGAAGAGGGTTTGAGTGTACGTTACCTTCCTCCTTAAGTAATAGGATTGGGTGTGTGGAAGCGTGGCCCTGTTGGTTTTTTTCAGAACCCCTCGCCCCCTCTGCAAGCTTGACAGGTGGCTGTTGGAAACTTCTACCCCATCTTCTAAGCCTTCAGGGGGTGTATGGTCAGGGTAGGCTTGAACATTGTGCTGGTGAGAGAAATGACACTGCCTAGGGCCCAGGTAACTTTTTTTCCTTCCCTAATACAATGCCTGCTGTATGTTTTGATGTGTTTCCTTGGTGATAGTATCCAACCAAAAAAGAGGCAGTAAGTAACTGTAGGCTTCTAAACAGAGGAGCTACAAGGGTCAGTAGTTAAAATTATTTCTTTGTGGTGCTTATATTTTAAGTGGTACTCTGTTTCAAAAATTAAGCTTCAGGTTTTCTCTGTTAAAATCTTTTCTTTGTGTGTGTTTCCTTATATTTTTCTAGTGTCCATCATTTCTCCCCTACCACCATAACCAAACTCATTATTCTACCAATTACTTCATCATGCATCTGATGAAGTGGGTTTTACCCATGAAAGATAATATGTATTCGTTAGTCTCTAAGGTGCTACAGGACTGCTCATTGTTGTTTTTATATTAAAACTATATGGCTTTTCTGTAAGGCTGTGTCTACATTGGCACCCTTTTCCGGAAAAGGGATGCTAATGAGACAAGTCGGAATTGCAAATGCCGCGGGTATTTAAATTTTCCCAGCGGCATTTGCATGAACATAACTGCGCTTTTTTCGGCTCGGGGCTTTGTGGAAAAAGCGCCAGTCAAACAGCGGCTCTTGCGGAATATAAAGCCTTTTCGGAAGATCCCTTATTCCTCTTAAAATCAGGAATAAGGGATCTTCTGGAAAAGGCTTTATTTTCCGCAGAGCAGCGTTTGACTGGCGCTTTTTCGTCAAAGCCCCGAGCCGAAAAGCATGTTCATAAATGCCGGGAAAATTTAAATCCCCGCGGCATTTGCAATTCCGACTTGTCTCATTAGCATCCCTTTTCCGGAAAAGGGTGCCAATGTAGACACAGCCTAACAGAAGAATTTGATCACTTATAAATATAAATGCAGTACTACAGGCAGAAATGTTAGGTTTTTAAGTTGACCATGTTTTTTAGAGGAAAAACAAAGATATAAAATTGTAAAACCAAAAAATGGAGACTTTAAAACACGTTAGGAGGATTCAGATTGCTTATTAAAATTTAGCATTGCAAAACAGCCCATAATATGATAGGGTTGGGCATTTAAATGAGTGTTACATGATGAGTATTACACATTTAAAACTAACGCAGCTTTTCTTTCAGGGTGAAACTTTTATGCAATGTATTCTTATTTTAACTTAGGTTGGTTGAAGACTTTTGATGACTACTTCAGAGATCAGACACAGCATATCCTAAACAACATGGTGATAAAGCTGCAAGAAGACAGCAGGAGGAAGTTCATGTGGTCTGAAATCTCTTACTTTTCAAAGTGGTGGGATGGAATAGATAATCAAAAAAAGGATGCTGTTAAAAGGTTTGAACATTTGTATTATTTGCTGCAATAAACCGTATTTGTAGATTTTTTTTTTTTTTTTTTTTATAAATCTTAATGAAGTACTTAACTATATTTAAATTTGGAGCTTCATGATTAAAAGTATATAATTCTTAGTTATCATTTTTTAAAATATTATGCTGGTTAAACTTCAATTTTTTCTTAATTTTAAATACATTTTTTTCAGGGATTTGAAGGCACGCTGCATATAATATATGTTCGCTGTATTTGGCAAAGAACCAAATAAAAATATCTGTGGGTATATATTAGGTTCAGTAGTAGTTGCAGCAGTAGTTGAAGTTGCAACTGAGTTTTCATTATAAACCTAACTACTCTTCCCCATCCCAGCACACAAAAGAATGAGTGGTCTCAACATTGATAAATTGGGGCTGAGTCTAACATAGAATCTTTCTGTAAAATATGTGCATGTGATAATAGGTTCCTCAATTAGGATGTCTAAGAATTGAGGTGTTAATCAGTTTAAAAAAATCCTTGATGGTTTTTACATGATTCCATAGAAATAAAAAATATGACTTAGTTGAATTCTAGTGCAAGAACTAATTCTTACTTGAGTACAATCACATTTAGAAAGTATAAACATATTTATTAATGACAATTGGATAATCTGTTGCAATGATCTTAAACCACCCTTAAAGGGAGAAAAATGCAAGTCTCTGTCCACTTAACTTGTGGGCATAGTCCTGAAAATGTACATTGATCACTTGAGGGGCTTCTGAGTAAGAATTTTGGACCAAAATTCTAGCTCTAAATTGAGTTCGGTTTGCTCCATCTATCTTGAGACTATCTACATTAATCTTGAACTCCATGAAGTTTAAGGGATTTCCCCATTATTTTCAACCCAGTGTGGTCAACAAGCAAGAGTCAAGTTTTCTTCCAAAATAACAAAATAACTTGTAAAGATGTATTTTTCACATTTTCAAACATCTTGCCAAAGATGTGGGCTAGAAACTTAAATAGATAAATTGGAGATTCTCATATAATCATAAAATTCCAGGGGCTTTGATCCTAATAAAAAGGATAAATATCATGACTGTACTCTCATTAAAATCATGAGAGTTGGCAACCTGGTTTATCTGTTCCATGGTGGGATGTGAACCAGGAGGTGGGCTGGAAGATGTCACCGTTATTCCCTCCCCCTCGTAGAGCTCCTCAAATGCTCACTTTCTATGGATCTTATTAGGTCAGTGAGAATTGCACATATTGTTAGGATTTGTGTTATGGGACTTGTGAGGTTGGTGGAATGGAACGTGTGGATGGTGACAGCAGACTGTTGTAGGAGGCAATGGAGAAAGAGTGAATAGTGGGTAAAATAGCAGGGAGTTGTAGAAATGGAAGCCTGCCTGTTTCAGTGTTATAGTAGTCTCTTAAATTACAAATATTTTTTCTTTGTCGATTTACTACATATTCTTGCCTTAGTCATTGCATCCGATATAATGTTAGTAGTGAATTTGACCAGGCAATTTTACTTGGGCAGTCTCTGGCTTTGACTTGTTTGATGGTTTTTTAAATTTATAATTCAGCCATGACTGCTTTTAGAAATTGTGAAAGTTGATTAAAAAACTCTTGATTGAAAGTGAAATTTAGGGAGAATAGTGATGGGTAGCCCTGTCTTATGCCACCATTTCTAATCTTTCTTCCCTCACTCCCTGGAATACTTACTCTATATCTGTTAAAAATTCAAAACAGAACATCCAAATCTGTTCATGACAGTTTCATATCTCTCTCCTTCTGTTGCTTGGTTATGAGACATGGATCCCTTTATCTGACCCTGCCTATGGATACCTCTCCTTTTATATTCTCTTCTCTGGACTGGACTTTCACCCCTTTTGAACAGTACTGCATCTGACTTGCCTCTCCTTTCTTCCTACATGTTCCTATTATTTACTGTCCACCCAACTCCTCCCTGGTCAATCTTCCTGTTTGATTTAGACTTCTGGCCCTCTTCCTCTTCCTTACATGAATTCTTCAGCTTTTTTGTTGTTGATAATCTGACCCCAAAACGTGGGGGTGGGGTTTGTCCTCACTTCTTCATTTGACCTTGAAGCCCCGATTCAACTCTTACACTTACCAAAAGGGCCATTCAGCTGTTTTGGTCTTGACCAGACAAAGCATTTTCTTTAATTTTTCTGTTTCTGTGAATGCTCCTTCTTTGGCCATCATTTGGTCTCTTTCACCATCTCCCGTCAATCCGCTGTGATCTGTTACTGAGCCTGTCCAGGATTCCCAGTCTCTCTTGTAGACTTCTCATCAGCTCTCAGCCCTATGCTTCCCAGCCTCTGCCCTGTCTTCCATTTATATGGTTGTTGATTCGCTCCATGCTTCAGTATCCTTCACTGTGGACTTTTTTGGGCCTCTCTTCCATTACAAGGTCCGCTCTGTCAACCTCAGACCCTGGCCCACCTCCATGAGCCATATCCGTTCCTGTTCTTGCTTCATGGTACAACTCTAATGGAAATCCTGTGACCAGGCTGACTTCCTCCACTACAAATTTATTCAGTCCAATTTCAGTTCAGCCATCTTTTGAGCTGAACAACATTCTTTCTAACTTGAGTGAATCCCATGTCCTCAACTCAAGCCATCTTTTCTGAACCTTTTATGCACTCAACACTCCCCTCTCCTTTTCTTGCTATCACATTTCCCTATATACAAGGGGTCAGCAACCTTTCAGAAGCAGCATGCCGAGATTTAACTTCGATTTATGGATCAGTGTGCCGGTAATATTTTTTTAAAGTCAACAATAGCCTAGTTACAGCAGCTTAATTAATAAATAAATTAAGATGCAGCTCTTACCGTTTGGTGTGATCCTTGGCCTTCCTTTGCCTGGCTGAGTTGTCTGATCTCAGGCTCGTAGTTGGATACTTTAAGCAACACACAAGCCTCTGAGTCAGGGTTTGGCAACCTGCGTCATGCCAGAGTGGCTCCCCAAGCAGCCACTCCCCAATGCAGCTCCACGGCTGTCCCTGTCTCCAACCTGCCTACCCACGGCTTCAACCCCCCCAGCAGCAACCCGCCCATCCATGGCTTCAGCATCCTCCCCCACCCCGCTCCCGGCCGCAACCCACTCATCTGCAACTTCAACCATCCAGCAGCAACCTGCTTGTCCATGGCTTCAACACGCTGTGGCAGCAGCCCACCCACATGTTCTAGGCCCAAAACACTGGCGGCAGCCATCCCATGTGCAGCTTTAGCCCTAGTGGCAGCCAGCCTGCAATGTGGCATCATGTTGTCTCTGGCCCTATCTCCCTCCCCACCAGTAGGAGCAGCTACTACACTCACCTTCTAGGAGCAGGAGGAAAGAGTGCTGCTGTGGAGGTGGATGGGATTAGATTAGAATTTTTTGTGTGTCACCACATAGGCGCGCACAATAAGGGAACACTGGTGCAGGCTCCCAGCTGCATGGGGGAGGAGGGGTGGGAATGAGCTCCTGCCTTGTGTGCCAATGAAAATCGACTTGCGTGCCACAGGTTGCCGACTCCTGCTCTATGCAGTATCTCTGATTTTTCTGGAAGAGAAAACAAACTTTTACATTACCCTCTGCATCCGCTTACCTTCCCTTTCCCTTCTACGACTATCTCTTTCATCTCTTCACACAGATTTCTCACCTTTCTATCTGTAACCCATTCCTTCTCCCTCCCTCCCAGTGACTATACCCCATCCTGTCTTTTTTAATCTCCTTCATGCCCACTGTCATCCCTTCCTTCACTCTTTCTTCATCTCTTTCAGTCTGGATCTTTCTTTTCATGACTAACACATGCTTCGTATTGCTCATCTTAAAAACTAAACAAACAACCCATCCCAGTGCTCCTTTTCCCTTTGATTTCTGTGATTGTTCAATGAGCTACTTAGAGCTGCATTCTGGAGTTCCTCTCCTCCAGTTCTGTTCTAGACCTGTTTTCAGTCTGGTTTCCACTGCTTGTGTTGCACCAAAAACACTCTCTCCAAAATCCTTAATGATCTTGTCTTAGTTAAAACTCAGAACCAGCACTTCATCCTTGATATTTCAGCTGACTTGAACGTGGGATATGAATGGTTAACTGGTAACAGGTGAGACTTACCAGTTCGGGTTAACCATGGACAGCCCCTGTCCATGGCCAGCCTGTGTCTGCCCCCCAAATGCTGGCAGTGGGAGCTCTGACTGGCTGGCCGGAGCTACCCTTGTCTGCAGCTGGGGGTCACTTCTGCCTGGCCATGGTGGGTGGAGTAAAGGCTGGAGTGGCCCCTCATACATCTCACTTTTTAATCGGTTAAACAAGACTTTAGATCCCTAAATTGAATACCATTGACCATACTCTTTTTGAAATCTTGTCTACCTGATTTCTGTGACTTTCTTTTCCTAGCTCTCCCACTAACTCTCTAATCCCCTCCCTTAAACCCTTCCTTTGAATGATCCTCATTCCCCTTCAGTTTTGTGGGATTTCCACAGACCTCTGTTATTGGTCCCCTTCTCCTCTTCTTCTACACTTTATTTCTAGATAATCTCATTTATGAACACAAACTCAACTACCATCTGTTGTTGACAACTCTGAGCTACTGCTCTACTCCAAACTGTGTCCTTCTGTTAGAACTAAAATCTTGGCCGGTGTTTCTAACATTTCCTATTGGATTTCTACCAGTCATCATTACCTCAAGAAGTCTAAAACAGAGCTCGTCATCTTCCTCTACAAATGCTTCCTGCCACTTCCTCTCTCAGGCTATGTCTAGACTGCAGGCTTCTTTTGTAAGAACCTTTTTTCAGAAGAGATCTTCCAAAAAGCTTCTTCTGAAAGAGAGCATCCACACACACAAGCGCATCGAAAAAGCGATCTGCTTTTTCGAAAGATAGCATTCACATGGAATGGACACTCTCTCGCATTTAAGCTGTGATTACTATGGAGTGGCCACCAAGGCACCTGTGCTTTTTCCTCTTCTTTCAAAAGAACTCCGTCTTTCCTGTCCACACATGACTTTTTCTGAAAGAGCTCTTTCAGAAAAAGGCTTCTTCCTCGTAGAAAAATGATTACCAACACCAGAAAAAACCCCTCCATTCTTTCGATTTACTTTTGGAAGAATGCGATTGCAGTGTGGACGTAACTCAGATTTTGTCGGAAAAATGGCTGTTTTTCCGACAAAACTCTGTAGTGTAGACATACCCTCAATTGCTGGACAGCACCAATATCCTGCCTGGTACTCAAGTCCATAACTTGTGTGCTATTTATGGCTTTGACCTCTCATTTGGGTCCTCATGTTCAGACTTTTTAAAGCTCATGATAATTTCTGCATAACATTTCTAAGATATGGTCTTGCCTATCCAACCATCCAGCTAAAACTGTTGTTCTGGTGTAAGTGCTTTGAGACCGTCTTCTTTTTTAGGCCCTGCTATTTATATATATGTATGAAGTGTTGAAAAACTATTTTTCTTGTGCTTGTAAAGTGCCTATAGAAAAGTCAATTTGCACTAAGATTGTTTTTTAGGTTTCTAACAACTGTCAAGGGTTTCTTTTGTGGAATTCTTGAATTTGAGTTTAAAATATATAAAGAAACCATATTCCAGTGGTGCAACTGTTTGTCTTAGAGAGCTTTTTCTAATAGCGATGCTGTTTTAGAATGCAATTCAGTGAGGGTCTGTGTCACCTCTGTCCTGCAGACTTGGCTGCCTTTCAGTGCCTTGCTGCTGTAGCTCCCTCCTGTGCCACTCTGAAACAGGGTGTGACAGGCATGCTATTTGGCTGAGTGTTTGTGAATGTTCACGGTTCTTCTTCAACGTGTCTGATGCCAGCAGTCTGTCTGCAAACACCAGCTGCACTCTGGCTCACGCCAGCCTTGTGCCATGTGCAGGTGACCCCAACGCACTCCCAGTCCAGAATTTTCCTCTAAAAATGTGTGTTCTTTCTATCCCAGCTTTTTTCTGGATTTTTTTTTTTTAATCTGTTGTTCCTGTAAAGGAACAAGATAGAACAACTTGCCACCTTAAATGAAGTTATCCAAACAGTTCACAACACAGGAGGAATTTTGATTTAAACAACAAAAAAGTGTATTTTAACTGTAAATACAGAGATGAAATGAATATAGGAGTTAAGGCATTAAAATCAGAAAGATTATAAAAATAAAAATAAAGATGAAATACTTCTTAGTACTAAAATAACTAGATTTGGTTTAAGCTGAAGTTCTTACAATAGGCTTTCTGCGCATTGCTTACCAAAAACTCTCAGGCTAGGATTGGCTTGCAAGGTCCAATGGTTGATTCTTTTGTTGTCTTAAGAGAAAAGAGATGGGGAGAGAGAGAGAAACCGGGTGTTTTGCCCCTGACTTGTGTAGTTCAGTAACCCTTTGGAATGTATTTTCCTGAGTGTGACTCCTATGTAAATTTCTTTACAGCTGAGAGCAAGGAGACCTAGAGTGTGATGGAGAAGACATTTTATATAAGTGTCTTTTCACCTGTGTATGATGAAATGCAGATTTTTTTCTTCATTCTTTACTTTCTTGCTATCTGAAGGCTCTATATGTAGTTGAGACAGAACAGGTCAAGTTAGTCAAACTAAATGGAGCTATGTGAGTTGGAACGTGTGGGTTTTTTTAAACATCATATGGGAGGAGGGGCGATTTCATGACTTTCCAAACAGTGTTGTGGCATTCATTTCATGATATTGTTGACCAGTGAGTTATTAGTTTGCAAATGTTACCTCTCAAGACTTATTTTGTACAAATATTATTAAAGTTGTACTTAGGGTGTGAATATAGAAATGCGTTTACTTGCAATAGCATCAAAATGTGTTCCATTTGATGTTTAGGATTGAACTTAGCATACATTTTCGTTGGTGCTAAGCAGCCCTTGCAGCCTTGGCTCTTTTTATAGTGGGAGTGGCAATGACAGTTATAAGCAAACCCCTGTGTACTCAGCTAAAGTGGATCTAAATTCAGTGGCAGAATACCTGGTGTGAGAGAGAGACTGGTAATCCTGTAAATTTCATTCATTTTCTAAAATGGAGGTTTTTCTTGAATTACACTTGAAATTAAAGAATATAATTAAAACAGTATCCTCTGTGTTATGTAAAATGCAGCTTAGTTTACAGTGACCTAAGCTTTGAATTTTTGAATGCGAGAGATTTTTGCATTGACTGTGCATAATTTTATAATGGAAGCTGGTTGGGAAGCTGAAGCTTCGACAGTATGGAGGGCATTTTATGACTTTAACCCTAGGTAGGTTGTTGTGGAAAAGAGTTTGAAATTGTGGGGTAAGCACATGAAAATTCCCGCTAAAATAGTTTCCAGTGAACTAGATAAATTTTGGGGGTTTTTTTGGCACTACTCCTATGTGAACATGTATTACAGTGACATGATGCATCCTAGAAGAGTTACTATACATTACTTTGTAAGTTGTAGTAGTTCAAACTTTATAGTCTCAATGCTATTACTGTGAACATTAAAATTTTGTGAGTTTTCAATTTATGCATAGATTTTGTTATATCAGATCTGCATTTATAGATACCAATTTACTGAATATTTTCCCCCAGATTAATAGAAGATGGACAGTTTGAAATAGTTACAGGAGGATGGGTCATGCCTGATGAAGCTTCTTCTCATTACTTTGCTTTAATTGACCAGCTGATAGAAGGACATCAATGGCTAGAGAAGACTCTAGGTATATATGTGCAATTTTTGTACCGCAACTTACACTAACAAAGAATTAAGTGAGGGTTGTACAATGTTTTGATGACTGACAACAGTAGGCATGATTGCAAGTTAAACTATTTTCAGAGAAACAAATTTGTGCAAATATGATTACATTTTTGCTGAGTGTGTTATTTCAAAAGCTTAGATGTAAGGAATATTGTGCATTTCTATTCTGTTAATACAGCAATAATTCTCAAAAGTGGCTTTGGACCTGATTGACAATTTAAGTAGTGGAAATGCTATGTGTGAGTGAAGCAGTCTATGTATACATTGTAAATTGCAAGACTGATGCCTGTATTTGTGATGCTTATTTGTAAACATAGTTTCCGAGAATAAGATCAATTACTCGATTTTCCATCCTATTTTTTCTTGTCTTGATCTGTAGAAGATACTTACAGAAATAAAGCTTAATAAATGAGCAATAAAATTTGCTTTAATAAAAGCACCTGAGAACCCAGGGTTTGATGAAGGATAGAGCAATATTGTCTCTATCAACTTGGGAAAATTCATGAATCAGGCCCAAAATGTCATGAAATTTTCAAAAGAATAAATGTGGGTCCTTCTTATTTACCATCTCTTGAGCTTACAGCGGTCACGTTTCCCTTTTTTTCCATAGAAGTAGGTGCCAGATGCTTACTTTTAAATGCAAGGTGAGATTTTGGGGTATTTGATTTTTTTGGAGTAATTGTTTCATGGGGTTTGAAGTAAAATATGAAATATTGTGATGATAAAAATGCAAGAGACAACAATAATGGAATACTAGAGAGTCTATTGTACAGGTTTTTATGCAGTGCAAGAGATTGACCTACTTTTAATTATGTGTATGTGCTTCATTTATATTTATATTTATATTTATACTTTATTTGGACTTGGTAATGATGAAGTATTTTAAACAGACTTGGTATTTTTATCTTTCATTTATGTACTTAAACTATTTGCAAGAGAATGTTGTGAAAACCAAGACTGCAACGGGCTTAAAAAAAGAGCTAGATAAGTTCATAAAGGATAGCTCCATCAATGGCTATTAGCTAGAATGGGCAAGGATGGTGTCCTTAACTTGTTGGTCAGAAACTGGGAATGGGCAATGGGAGATGAATCACGTGGTGGTTTCCTGTTTTGTTGATTCCTTCTGAAGGACCTAGCATTGGCCAAGGTTGGAAGTCAGGATATTGTTATGTTCTTAAGCTAAGTGCTTTGCACAACTTGTCTCTTCTGAACTCTAGGTTGAATCATATAGGTGTAGTTTTCTTTGAAATAAGAAACAAGTAAGAAAGAAACAAATGTCTTACATTTTCTGCTGATCAACAGGAGTAAAACCGAAGTCTGGTTGGGCTGTTGATCCCTTTGGGCATTCACCAACAATGACTTACCTTCTGAAACGCACAGGATTTTCCAACATGCTTATACAGAGAGTTCATTACTCGGTTAAAAAGTATTTTGCAACCCAGAAGACACTAGAATTTTTCTGGAGACAGAACTGGGGTATGTATTATTTTCTTCATATCACTCAGTCATTTGTTGCTTTATATCTCCTAAGAATTATGAATACACATTGAATAAACAGTAGTGAAAACCTCCTGCACAAGGTAATCCTTTACCTGTAGATCATATTCAGTCATTAAAAACAGGTCTGATCAAAATTTTAATATTTTATTGGAACAGTTGTTTTTAAAGAACACATTTTAATGTGTCAAAAATTTTGATTCTTTTTTGGGGTTTTACTCTTTTGACAAAATGAGAAAAAAGTAATTTAATTTTGACTTAAAATATTAATTTTTTTATCCTTAGTTTTTAATTTTCTTATTTTTCCTAGCATCTTTTGTCCACTGGAAAATTGGGTGGGGAAAAGTGGTTGTTATATTCTCATGTTTTAAAACAACACAAATGATTTCCCCATGTTTCCAGTGGGCAGGAAGAAGTAAAAGGTAGGAATTTCCCCCTTTCTCTCACTGGTTTGCTATGTCTTCTTTTTTCCTGCAACTGAAAAAAGTAAGGGAAAAATGAATTAACGGTGCAGAGAGAGAGCGAGAGACTTGTTTCTTACAACAAAAATTTCAACCAACAAAACTTCAGGTATTTTGCGATGAGTAGAAGGTGATATGATTCTTCGATTTGTTTTTAATTTTACCAAGCAAAACTTCAGAATAATTAATATTCTCAAACAGAATTTTACTAAGAGGGATTCTTCACAGTAATTAATCTTAAGTGCTTGAGATGTAAAGGATTAAATATAATCTACTTCATCAGAATTAAGTGAATCTTCAGGCCTGCTTTAATGAAAAAATATACTTTGAGTCTCGTTAACCGCTCTAGCCAAACAAACCCTATTTAAAAATACAAGTACATATATAGGTGAAGTTTAAAGGTTAAATATCCTCTCTCGGTGTGTGTGTGTAAGTATTTAAGTATAGGAAATAAATGTCAGCAGAAACGCATATTCTTTTTCACGTATGTTTTTGTACCATGCTCATTTACCATACTGTCCAAGTGCCTTACTATAGTGCATAAGCAGCATGATCAGGGCTGCCAACAGAAATGTCAGGATCCTGGGCGAGATGGGACGTGGGACAGACTGGGGGCTAATCTTTTCCAGCCAATTCTTCAGTGCTGCCTGGCCCTCATTAGCTGGGGCTCTGGCAGCAAGTTAAAGGGTCTGGGGCAGCTGCCCCCTTTGTCTCCTGTCAATGGCCTTTGTGTCAAACAGTGCTGGTGGCCCAGTGTGGCGTCACCACCTGGGTGTGGAGCTGGACTACGGGTGGTGGCTGGACAGTGTACAATGCATGCAGAAGTTGCCACTGCTACTGCAAAGCAGCTAGGAACTTCCAGCGACCATAACTAATGCGGGTAATGGTGGTGACCTGAAGCTCCTAGGGAATTCCCCCATTCTTCTTTGAGTGGCGTCCCCGTGGGTGCTCCACCGTGGGTGCTGGGCTTGCCCCGACGCCGCAGAATGGAGACTTTTGCGTAGCAGTACTCGGCCGGACCGCGCATGTGCGGTGACGTCCCGTGGCGTTTGCGCTCTTTTCTGTGCTCACATGGTCCAGCCCCCACCAGTTCCTCTCGACTGCCTCAGGCTGCAGACGGAGTGAACTGCTCTCCCGTGATCTTCTCTCCTATTTGTGTGAGCCCGTTCCATTCCTAGTTCATTCTCCTCACTTTTCTCCTAAATACCTTCTTGTTAATCTCCTACCAAAAAAAACCACGTTTTTTTTCTCCCTTGTTCATAACCCAGTTATAGTCCTGCTATACTTTCCCTCCAGTTACCCCAGAGTAGAGCTGTACATAGTTTGAGTTTTAACTAGTTTAAAAAAAAAAAAAGAGAAAGAAAAGACAGAATATATATATTATTATGCTGTTGCCCTCAGGTGTTAAGAAATGCGACACATGTCGCGAGGCAATGCCCGCCTCAGACGGCCGCTCCTGTTGCGTTCGCTGCCTGGGAGAAGCCCATGTCCTGCAGAAATGCCTGCATTGTTTAAAACTGACTGTGAGGGCCAGGCGGGACAGAGAGATGAGGCTCCACATGATTTTGTTTGACAAGGCACTTCAACTAGCCTCTTCGGATAGCGCGGCCTCCTCTACTCAGCCTCAAAAACATAGGGCTTCTTCCCCTACCACAGAGGCCCATAAGAAGCATAGGGGCATTGCCTACAAGATCTCTGCTGGTTACAACACAGAGCAGAGTTAGCTCTGGAGATAAGCCGGGGACGTTGGGTACCTCAAAACCGCGCCCCAAAGCTCCGACGGTGCCAGAGACCAAGAAATGGTCTAAACCGGCACTGACACCGGCCCCGAGGTCCACGTTGGCACTGGCCGTGTCCTCGGCACTGAGGGAATCTGCCCTGAGAGCATCATCGGCGCTGGTGGCACCCAACTCACCATCGGCACCGACCTCGCTTGCGACACGGGATACGGCACTGAACGTGCCTGACAGAGTTCCCCCGGCACCGATGCTACGTGCGCCCAGCACTGATGCGCCTGGCACCAAGACACTCGGCACCGCTCCGAGTCCATACTGAAGCAGAAGCCACTCATGCTCCTGTTTATTGATTTGATTTTTTTTTTCCCCCCCCCACCGGCACCATCGCCATCACCACCGGCACCGAGGTCCCCCACGCTACATGATTCGTGTCGGCACCGATCGCCAAGATCTCCACAGCAGAGGTTACCTTCACCATTTCTGGCTGCCACCACTCACCATTATCATCAGCACCGTAGTCACCATTCTCTTTCCCCAACATCATCTAGAGCTTCGTATACTCGTTCTCACTCACCCCGCTCAATTCGCTCATCCAACTGAGAACAATCTCGACACACCTACTTTGATCGACGGTCACCCCTTAAAAGACTTTATCATTGTGATGACTACTACAATTGATACTCGCCTAGCTGACACTCGTATTACTACCGTCCTAGGTCTCGAGGAAGGTCAGCGCTGTTCATCTCCACGAAACCAGGCATCCCCAACTCCGGCCCCTCCAACTCCAACGGGACAACCCGCATCTCCTCTACTCCAGTTGTCGGAACCGGACGATACACAGTTCTCCACGACAGAGGACCGACCACGAGAGACTTCCTCCATGCACCAATCCTCCTCATCACCAGACGAGGCTGTAATCCCAGGAGACATCTCCCCACCTGACGAGGAGCTCTTCAAGAGAGTAGCCATAAGCCAAGAAATACAATTAGACAAAATAGAGGAGAAGCAACATCGTCTCCTAAAAAACCTTCAGCCTCAACATAGAGCAAGGATAGCCATACCACTGGATGAAGCTATACTTGCAGTCGCTGAAGAAATATGGCAAACCCCGGCTTCTGCTCCACCAAGTAGTAAAAGAGCAGACAGAAAATATTTTGTACCACCTAAGGGGATGGAATTCCTTTTTACCCATCCCCAACCGAATTCTCTGGTGGTGGATGCAGCACATCAGAGATCAAAAACCCCTCATTACAGAAACACTTCCGACAAGGACACAAAACGGTTGGACTTACTAGGTAGAAAGGTCTATAAGTCCGCAACACTTATGCTCCACATAGCGAACTACACAGCACACCTTTCCAACCACATTTTTGACAATTTAACAAAACTTACACCCTTACTGGATTATCTGCTGGAAGCAAAGTGGCCCATACTTAAATCTGTGGTCCAAGAAGGCTATGCATCAGCCCGAACTGCCCTACAAATAGCCATGGATATAGTGGACACAGCAGCGAGAGCCACTGCCACAGCGGTAGTGATATGACGAGCATCTTACCTCCAATCGGCCGCAGTCTCCAAGGAACTCCAGGCTAAAGTCGAGGGTTTGCCCTTCGATAGAGATAAGTTTTCCGAAAAAACTGACAGTGTACTACACTTTTCCAAAGACTCGCGGACAGTGCTACGCATGCTGGGGATGTATACCCCTCCCTATAGGCGCAAACATTACGCTCCATACCAGAGATGTTATGACTACCCTTATGTCTGACAGCAATGGCAGAATCAGCAAAGGACTCTAGATCATCAACGGAATAGACAAAGACCACAGAGGCGTTGAAACGAGGGGAATTGCAACCAGACCCCAATGAATACCAAACAGCAGGTTTGATGCCTTGCTCGAGGGTACGCAGACGAATGCAGATACCGACATAAGTCACCATGGTCGCTAATACCATCACCGCCTGAGGCCCTTTTATGACCAATGGGCCTCAATTACCACAGACAGATGGGTGTTAAAAATAATCCAATCAGGATACTCCATACCCTTTCTCGTAATTCCCACCGCTTCCCCTCCCCCACCCTGTCCCTCTTCAGGGATCCATCTCATGAAACCTTGCTACGCACCGAAGTCTATCACCTCCTCTCCATTGGTGCAATAGAACCAGTTCTAGCACAGTTCATAGGCAGGGGATTCTACTCCCATTATTTCCTCACTCAGAAGAAGTTGGGTGGATGGCGACTGATATTAGACCTACGGAACTTGAACAAGTTCTTGCGGAAACAACGTTTCAAAATGGTAACCCTTGCTTCGATAATACTTGCGTTGGACCTACATGACTGGTTTGCGGCCCTCGACCTCCAGGACGCATATTTTCACGTCACAATCCACCCTGCGCACAGGAGATTCTTACAATTCATAGTCAGAGCAAGCCATTTTCAATACAGAGTCCTTCCCTTTGGCCTTTCCACCGCTCCCAGGGTATTTTCAAAAACCCTGGTGGTTGTAGCGGAACACCTTCGTCGGCAAGGGGTTATCATATTCCCCTAATTAGACGATTGCCTCCTGAAAAGTCGTTCCCATTCTGATGTTCTCGACATGCTCAAAATCACCATACGACCCTTTCGCACCCTCAGGCTGCTCATAAGCAACCAAAAGTCCATTTTTCAACCGACTCAGCAGTTACAGTTCATTGGTGCACACCTAGATGCCGCCACGGCAAGCGCATACTTATCTGTTCAGAGATTCCAAGCCATCCAGGACCTCATAACAATTGTCCGAGGCAGTCCATCTATCCAGATACTTACCGCCTTAAAGCTCATGGGCCACATGGCGGCCACAACTTATGTCGTCCACTACGCAAGATTACACCATCGCAGCCTTCAGTATTGGTTAGTGACCATATACAATCACACCAAACACGACCTTCACAGGTCAGTAATCGTCCCACCTTCTGTTATCCAATCTCTCCAGTGGTGGATGAACCGTGTGAATCTTCTTACTGGCATGCCCTTCCACACACAACAACCATCTCGTCACATATGTCTGGACTCCTCCCTTCTGCGCTGGGGAGCACAAATGGGCGACATTTCAATCTAAGGCCGCTGGTCACGTTCCGAGACAAGGCTCCATAAAAACCTCTTGGAGCGCCGCACAATCTTCAACACATGCAAATCTTTCCTGAATCACATCTGCAACACCACCATGAGGATCCTCACGGACAATGTCACCTCAGTGTATTACATGAACCGCCAAGGTGCAGCTCGCTCCTGCTCCCTCTGTACAGAAGCGATTAATTTTTGGAACTGGTGCATTCGCTACGGCATAACACCGGTAGCCTCTTGCCTACCTGGGGTCACCAACATCCAAACAGACTTCCTCAGCAGAAATTTTGCACCGGAGCATGAGTGGGAACTACAGGTACTCCATATTCTCTTCTGATGGTGGGGCACTCCCCTAATAGACCTTTTCGCTACACATCAGAATACCAAATGTCAGAAATACTGCTCCAGAGCTGGACTCGGTCCGGGCTCCCTCAGCAATGCATTCCTTCTCAACTGGAGCGGACCTCTCCTCTATGCATTCCCACCTACAGTCCTCATTTCCAAAGTCCTTCAGAAAATAAAAACGCGGACGGCGTCACAGTCATATTAATAGCACCAGCATGGGCTCGTGAACACTGGTTTCCCCTTCCTACGGCACATGCTAACTTACAGACCGTATCATTGCCCACCCTTCCGAACCTTCTTTCACAGAATCGACGGACACTACGGCATCCACAAATATACACCTTACGACTCACGGCATGGCTCCTAGTTGGGTGAATCCTGCCAAATCCCTCTGCTCTACTCAGGTTCAAGACATACTCATCCACAGTAGATGGCAGACAATGAGGAAGACTTACCTCTCAAAATGGCATAGATTTGCCTTCTGGTGCACCACCCAGCAACTGCTCCCTTACTCTGCTCCACTTCGGCGAGTCCTTGATTACCTCTTACACCTAAAAGACACAGGACTAGCATTACAGTCTCTTAGAGTTCATCTAGCGGCTATTTCGGCCTTTAGACAGCCTATTGAGGGGACCTCCCTTTTCGCCCACCCGATTACCAAGAGATTCATGAAAGGGCTATCTAATATAATTGGTTCCCCTCCCCCCGTAAACCTGTTCCTCCAGCATGGAACTTGGACATTGTTTTGAGTGCCTTAACTACACCTCCATTTGAACCATTAGCTACCGTACCTTTATGTATGTTAACCATAAAACTCACCTTCCTCCTTGCAATTACATCAGCACGCAGAGTAAGCGAGCTATCAGCACTAATGGCAATACCACCCAGCACCATCTTTAACAAAGACGTAGTAGTCCTAAGGCCTCACCCAGTGTTTATACCAAAAGTCTCTTTGTCCTTCCATATCAACAAGCCCATCATTTTACCATCTTTTTACCCAAAACCTCACTCTTCACCACGTGAAATGTCCCTCCACACACTGGACATTCGTAGAACTCTTGCCTTTTATATAGACCGTACGAAATGTCTTAGAAAGACTGACAGGCTAATTGTCTCTGTAGCCGACAAAACGAAGGGGCAACTGTTATCTTCCCAACGTATTTCTAAACTTATAACCTCTTGTATAACACAGTCTTATGCTTCTAAGGGGCTGCCACTCCCAACACAGCCCCGAGCACATTCCACACAAGCTGTAGCAGTGTCAACAGCCTTTCTTAAAGGCGTTTCTCTAAAAGACATTTGCAGAGGAGCCACGTGGTCTTCACACGACATCTTTGTCAAACACTAACTGGTTTTGC
The DNA here is from genome assembly GCA_019425775.1 of Rafetus swinhoei. NCBI lineage: Eukaryota > Metazoa > Chordata > Testudines > Trionychidae > Rafetus > Rafetus swinhoei. The sequence continues at coordinate 69,003,225 of CM033427.1, forward strand.
TATCCAGCAAAAGTGGCTTTCAGATGCTGCGGGGGCGTCAGCGGTGCTCTCATCGGCAGACAAACAGGGACTCCGTATCCCACCTTGCGACTCATGAGGGCACTGCTGCTTAGTCACCTACGGTGGAGCACCCCCGGGGACTCTACTCGAAGAAGAAAGCGAAGTTACTCACCTTGGTGCAGTAACTGTCGTTCTTCGAGATGGTCCCCGTGAGTGCTCCATTACCCGCCCTCCTTCCTGGTTCGGAGTCTGTTGTGTCCCTTTTGTTTTCCTATTAACAGATTCCGACGTGGTCTTGAGGAACTGGCGGGGGCTGGACCGCGCAAGCACAGAAAAGAGCGCGAACACCGCAGGACATTGCCATGCATGCGCGGTCCGGCCAAGTACTGCTACGCAAGTGTCTCTGTTCTGCGGCGCCGGGGCAAGCCCAGCACCTATGGTGGAGCACCCACGGGGGCCATCTCAAAGAACGACAATTATTGTGCCAAGATGAGTAACTTCGCTTTTGCCTCTTCCTCTTAGCAGCAGTGGCTCTGAACATGACTAAAATCTGTGGTGTTAGGGATGTGAATGATTAACTGGTTAATCGGTAAGCATCACTCTTACTGGGTGATGATTAGGGATGTTAAAATACTTTTAATGAAGTAATGGTGTAACCGCTGAAAATTTCAGTGGTTACACGGTTTACACACTAGGTGGCAGTTGGCTCCCTGGGAACTGGTTTGCATGGGAAGCTGGCTCCTGTGTGCTCCCCCATGCACTAGGAGCCTGTGTGTAACTGTGAAATTGAACCAATCAGCCTATGCTCATTGGTTAACCGTGTACACAGTTACACTTTCAGATGTTTCGAATGGAGAAGATAGGGCGATCAACTGGTTACCTGAGGTGTTTGTACACTAATGCGAGAAGCCTGGGCAACAAACAGGAAGAACTGGAGGCCCTGGCCCAGTCCGAGAAATATGATTTAATTGGGATAACAGAGACTTGGTGGGATGACTCGCATGACTGGAGCGCTGTCATGGAAGGGTATAGACTGTTCAGGAAGAACAGGCGGGGGAGAAAAGGAGGAGGAGGAGTTGCACTATATGTAAGAGAGCACTATGATTGCTCTGAACTCCAGTATAAAGAAGGAGAAAAACCTATTGAGAGTCTATGGGTTAAGTTTAAAGGAGCAAACAGCAGCAGTGATGTTGTGGTTGGTGTCTGCTACAGGCCACCGAATCAGGTGGATGAGGTAGATGAGGCTTTCTTCGGACAACTGAGAGAAGCTTCCGTATTGCAGGCCCTGGTTCTCGTGGGGGACTTTAATCACCCTGGTATCTGTTGGGAAACCAATACGGCAGTACACAGGCAATCCAGGAAGTTTTTGGAGAATGTTGGGGATAACTTCTTGACGCAGGTGCTGAAGGATCCAACCGGGGCCGTGCGCAGCTTGACCTTCTGCTCACAAACAGGGAGGAACTAATAGGGGAAGTGGAGGTAGGTGACAACCTGGGAAGCAGTGATCATGAGATGGTAGATTTCAGGATCCTGACCAAAGGAAGAAAAGAGAGTAGTAAAATACACACCTTGGACTTCAAAAAGCAGATTTTGACTCCTCAGAGATCTGATGGGCAGAATCCCTGGAATGCTAACATGAAGGGGAAAGGAGTCCAGGACAGCTGGCAGTATTTTAAAGAAGCCTTATTGAAGGCACAGAAAGAAACCATCCCAACGCGAAGCAAGAGAGTCAAACATGGTAGGAGACCGGATTGGCTTACGAGGGAAATCCTTGGTGAACTTAAGCACAAAAAGGAAGCTTACAAAAAGTGGAAACTTGGACAAATGACCAGGGAGGGGTTTAAATGTATAGCTCGAGAATGCCGGGGGGTTATCAGGAAGGCGAAAGCGCAAATGTAATTGCGACTGGCTAAGGATGTGAAGGATAACAAGAAAGGTTTCTACAGGCATGTTAACAAGAAGAAGGTGATCAGAGTGGGGGTGCGGCCCCTACTGGATGAAGGAGGTAACCTAGTGACAGATGATGTAGGGAAAGCTGAAGTACTCAATGCTTTCTTTGCCTCTGTATTCACGGACAAGGTCGGCTCCTGGACTTCTGCGCTAAGTGACTCAAGATGGAATGAAGATGGACAGCCCGTGATGGGTAAAGAACAGGTTAGGAACTATTTAGAAAAGCTAAGCGTACACAAATCCATGGGTCGGACTTAATGCATCCGAGGGTACTGAGGAGTTGGCAAATATCATTGAGGAGCCTTTGGCCATTATCTTTGAAAAGTCGTGGAGATCGGAGAAATCCCGGATGATTGGAAAAAGGCAAATGTAGTGCCCATCTTCAAAAAAGGGAAGAAGGACGATCCAGGGAACTATAGGCAGGTCGTCTTACCTCGGTTCCTGGAAAAATCATGGAAGGGATCCTTAAAGAATCCATTTTGAGGCACTTGGAAGAGAGGAAAGTGATTAGGAATAATCAGCATGGATTCACAAAGGGCAGGTCGTGCCTGACCAATCTGATTAGCTTCTATGATGAGGTAACTGGCTCTGTGGACGTGGGAAAGTCAGTGGATGTGATATACCTTGACTTTAGCAAGGCTTTTGATACGGTCTCCCACAATATTCTTGCCAGCAAGTTAAAGGAATGCGGATTGGATAAATGGACAGTGAGATGGATAGAAAGATGGCTAGAAGGCTGGGCCCAGCGGGTAGTGATCAACTGCTCGATTTCAGGTTGGCGGTCGGTTTCTAGCGGAGTGCCCCAAGGTTCTGTTCTAGGACCGGTTTTGTTCAATATCTTTATTAATGACCTGGATGAGGGGATGGATTGTACCCTCAGCAAGTTTGCAGATGACACTAAGCTAGGGGGAGCGGTAGATACGCTTGAGGGCAGAGATAGGGTCCAGAGTGACTTAGACAAATTGGAGGATTGGGCCAAAAGAAATCTGATGAAGTTCAACAAGGACAAGTGCAGAGTCCTGCACTTGGGACGGAAGAATCCCAAGCACAGTTACAAGCTGGGGACCAACCAGTTAAGTAGTAGTTCTGCAGAAAAGGACCTGGGGTTACAGTGGATGAGAAGCTGGATATGAGTCAACAGTGTGCCCTTGTAGCCAAGAAGGCTAATGGCATATTAGGTTGCATTAAGAGGAGCATTGCCAGCAGATCCAGAGATGTCATTATTCCCTTTATTCGGCTTTGGTGAGGCCACATCTGGAGTATTGTGTCCAGTTCTGGGCCCCCCACTACAAAAAGGATGTGGACACATTGGAGAGTGTCCAGCGGAGGGCAACCAAATTGATTAGGGGGCTGGAGCATATGACTTATGAGGAGAGGCTGAGGGAGTTGGGTCTGTTTAGTCTGCAGAAGCGAAGAGTGAGGGGATTTGATAGCAGCCTTCAACTTCCTGAAGGGAGGTTCCAAAGAGGATGGAGAGAGGCTGTTCTCAGTAGTGACAGATGGCAGAACAAGGAGCAATGGTCTCAAGTTGTGGTGGGAGAGGTCCAGGTCGGATATTGGGAAAAACTATTTCACTAGGAGGGTAGTGAAGCACTGGAATGGGTTCCCTAGGGAAGTAGTGGAGTCTCCATCCCTGGAGGTGTTTAAGTCTCGGCTTGACCAAGCCCTGGCTGGGTTGATTTAGTTGGGATTGGTCCTGCCTAGAGCAGGGGGCTGGACTTGATGACCTTCTGAGGTCTCTTCCAGCTCTATGATTCTATGATCCCTAATGTTTACTGGTTATGATTAAATGGTGTGGGGTTGCTCCAGTCTGGTGGTGGGTGCTCCATCCCATCCCATCCCATCCCATCCCATCCCATCCCATCCCATCCCATCCCATAACTGATTAAAATGGATTTCTATCCCTATTGTTATTTCCCAGGGATAGAAATGCATGTAGTGTAATGTTTTCCTTTCAGATTGCTTAAAAATAATGAACATTGTTATTTGTTTGTGTTGGAGAAGACTTTGTAAAAAAATATATATATATATAAAAAAATGCACCTTTGACTTGGAATGGTGGCTTGTGAGGTCATGTGTTCCTGTGGGAGTTCATTCCACAGTTTTGGTTTGGAGTGGCGGACAAAGTTCTGTCTCCTGCACGAGCTAGCTTTACACTTCTTATGGAAAGTTCTGTTTTGACAGAGAACTCTAGTTGTTTATCAGTCTTCATCCTGCAGTAATGTTTGTTTGTTAAACTTATTTTTTGTGTATACAGCTCAATTTCCAACTTGACACAGCTTTTCTAATTAGAAATGTAAAATCCCATTTAATCAGATAACTGGCTCAACTTAACATTTAACTGGTTAAGTGATTAAACATGGTTTTTACATCCCTAATTAGAAAAGCAACATCAGTTAACCAGTTAAATGTTAGGTTTAACTGGTTAGTTGATGAAGTGGGGTCTGGGGGCTGGGCTTCCACCTCCCAGTGTGGCAGGGCTGCTCCTGGGAACTGGTTGGTAACTAAGTAAGGGTGATGCTTACCGGGAACTGGTTAACCGGTTATCCATTCACATCCCTATTTCTAATAGTTACGAAAATAAATTCCAGAGATATGGCTAGTGTCCTGGATTTGGGTTCACGTAAGAGTATTCTAGTTTTTCAGAGCTGAAGTCACCTTTAGCTCTTGTGAATGATTTTTTTTTTTTTTAAACGGCTTTGGCCTTTTTGGTAGAGATGGCCAGAAAAAAATGTTTTGTAGTTTTGTTTTTGTCCTATTTTCGCTGTTGTAACTTAGCCGTGGGTAATGTTACATATTTTCTTCCCCAGAATTGTGGAGGATTTCTTAGGGGTAATTGAAGATGTCCTATCTTTTTGTCAGGCATTGGAGTTAAATAAGCATCAAGAAACCCCCTGTTGCAAAAGTCAAAATCTCTTATCTCATTTGCTCAGTTGTCAGTCTCTTGTGATGTTGTAACTTCACTAACTCTCCAGTGGTTTAAGTGTAGCCAAGACCTTAAGGTAAAAATGAAACAATATTTGACACAACTTTCAGGTCTTTATTCTCACCCATAAAGAGGTAAAATGTCAGTTCCCACCATCATTTTGAAGCTCATCTAAAAAGCTTATCTGCAGATTTAAAGATCTTAGTAAATTACTGTTTCCTAATTACGATGTCCTGAAGCAGTGTGGATCACGTGGAGAGTGAAATTAGATTTGAGTGGCTATGGGATCATAAGATCAGAACAAATCTGTCATGAAAAAGTAGGTAACTTAGGCCAGGTCTGTTAAACCCGGAAGGTTAACTTCAGGTACTCAACTCTAGCTACGAAATTAATGTAACTGGAGTTGACATACCTTAAGCGAAGCTTGGCTCCATCTTCACACACATGCCCTTGCTGGCTTCCCTTACTCGTCATGACTGCAAGGAGTAATGGTGTCTCAGTGTTTGATTTAGCGTGTCTTTACTAGACCCACTAAATTGAACGCCAGAAGATAGATTTCTGGTACGTATGTATAGACATGGCTTATTGTCTGGACTGCTAAGGAATCAGTTGTCTAGTACATAATCTATTAAGCACATTTACTGTAAAATCCTATGAAATATTAAATTTTATTAAAAATTATTTACATATGAACTTTAGAGTTCGTATTCATTTTACATAAATTGTTTGATAGTGGAGTACCTAGTGTGTTAGTGTTTTATTGATCAAGATTGGGACCCCATTGCGGTAGTATGTTGATAGACATGACCCTAGACTCGGAGTTTATAGTCTAATGATATAAGATTATTAGAAGTTTAGCAATAGTATGTAATATAATTATAGTGCCTTTCACCAGATAATCAAAAACCTTAACGTGTGTCTACTGTAGATTACTATGATCAGCATTGATTTTTATATCATTGCTGTAATCTCAGCCAAGCAGGTATTGCTTACTTAACAAATGGATAAAGAAAGGGTCATGGGAGAGCCATCTGCTTTGTGCTTTGCTATTTCATTTATTAGTTTTTGAATGATGAGTTTAAAAAGAAAAAGATGTGTCTCAAAACAAAAGGAGACAGTCTCCTCTTGTTTTGCAGATTAAATTCTGCATGATTGGCAAGTGTGAAGTGTAATCAAGGAGAGAGTTGAAAGAATGGTGACAAGATTGTGTGATTTCTCTCTCCTTCCCCCAATTTCTTTCCCCTTGCTTTTATTAGACAAAATGGCACAACTGAATATTTAGGAGAGCTTGAACGAAGCGAGGGAGATGGTTTGGCAAATAAGTTTGGGCAGGATGTTCTAAGCCAGTGGTTTTCAGAGTCCGAGTTGTGACCCAGTACTGGGTCATGCAATGTAAGGCATTGGGTTACCTTGTTCAGCTTCCCAGCGACTCTGGTGGCTCTGGTCAGCACTGCCATCCAAGCCATTAAAAGTCCCATCAGTGGTACTGCCTAAGGCTGGGTAATGACCTGCTCTTGGAAAATCACTGGGCTAGTCCCAATATGTTCTGACAAGACCCTGCACCTCAGAAGTGACCAGCAACAGATGCAGTTCCTATATAGGAGGGCCATTGGGCTCTGCTCGCTGCCCTTGTCCCAGTCTCCAGCTCCATACTTCCATTGGACAGGAACTGACGAATGGGAGCTGGGGTAGTGGTGCCCGTGGGCAATAGCTACATGAAGCTGCTTGCACACCTCCACCTATGAGTAAGACCTGCTAATGCTCCACCCCAGAAGAAGCCATCATCTGGGATTCCAGTGAAGGCAGGAAGCCTGCATTAGTCCCCTGCTGTGCCACTGACCAGGAACTACCTGAGGTAATCTCATGACCTAATCCCGTGCCCCAGCCCTGAGCCCCCTGCAAGCTCAGAGCTCTTCTCCTTCACCCCAAACCCTTAATACCTGACTCCAGCCCAGAGCCCTGATCCTCCCACACCTCAACCCCATGATTTAGCCCAGAGCCCCCTTCCACATCCTGAGCCCCTCATTCCCAGCTCCATTCTGCAGCCCTCATCCCTGAAACCTCAACCTTCTTCCTCCAGCCCTTCCCAGGCCCCACATACCAAACTCCTCATACCCAGCTCCATTGGGTCATGGGTATCAATAATTTTCTTCATCTGGGTCACCAGAAAAAAAGTTTATCAACTACTGTTCTAAGCAGAATGGCCAGCATTGAAGTGGTATATGAGAGTAGAATAGAGCCATTCAAGTGAATGGTTCTGTTTATTTCCTTGCCTATAGTTATATGCATTGTTTTAAGCACATGTTTGCAAGGTAAGTACCTTGAGACTGTTAATTTTAATTAAACAAATGTAATACTTTCAGATTTTTCTTTTCTTTTTGGGTTTCAGTGTAGAATTTCATATGTATGGTGACCTGATACTTTGATTTGCTAGAATCAGTTCTTAGTTAATAAGAGTGCCTTTCTCTTGTCAGATTATTGAAAATCAGGCTCCAAGTGGATTGCTGGTTGGTTGGATTCCCTTACCCTTCACTTGCTGTTTCCACCCTCTCCACTATCCCTTTTCTTATAATACAGTAGTTCATGTCACAGCAGCTTTTGTTCTTGGGTGCAGACTCACCCCTCTTTTCCTGACCTATATTGAATTATTTATATATTTAAAGTGGGAATGAGTGGGAAGTTCCAAACTTTAATGCAACATCATCTGTTGAGTTCTGGTGTTTGGAAGTTTCCAGGTATGTTGAAAGCATAAGATAGTACACAAGGATAGACTGTACAGTCAACAATCTGCTATACCTGTTGCTTCCTATGACTAAGCTCACATTGCATCCAGATTGTGCAGATGCTAAAATTTTAATTATCTTCCATTATATCCAACTACCACATTCAATCCTCCTATTAATATCTAATCAAAGGATTGTAAATGTTGACAGTTTAAGAAAAATCTTGATAGTAATTCTTGCTTAATTTACTTCTTATCAATATCTCCCTCTAGTGATTTCCTGATGCTGTTTTATTTAAAATCTCTTTAACAGAAAACCCTGACATGCCCACTAAATTGAGTGGTTTAGTTCAGTACAGAACTAATGTTGAGCTAAATAAATGGTTCCTCCATGCAAAATTGATCAGTGGGGATTCTAGAAGAATGGCTTCTATCTGTTTTAGAACTGAGAAAAATTCAATTATCTCCACAAATAATGAGTTGTATTGTTTTTAAGATATCTTGATCATTAGAGACTTGAGCATATACTCATCAATCTCAGTGGCTAAACTCCCATTGACTTAAAGGTTGCAGTCAGGGCCCAGATATTAAATGGCACTCTATTTTAAGATGGCATATTAAAAGGACTCCCGAATTAGGCCTAAATAGGCAACTTAGTTTGGACAATGAAATATGGCTTTATTTTACAGACCTATTGTGTTCATGTAATTTTAGATTTGGGATCCAGTACAGATATCCTTTGCCACATGATGCCTTTCTATAGCTATGACGTTCCTCATACTTGTGGTCCAGATCCTAAAATCTGTTGCCAGTTTGATTTTAAGCGTCTTCCTGGAGGAAGAATAAGTTGTCCCTGGAGAGTTCCTCCTGAGGCCATTCATGCTGGGAATATTCAGCACAGGTACAGTACTGAAAGTATTGCAGAATTCTATAACTTGTAAAGGTTTTTTTACTTGTTGAAGGCAATGTTTATTAGGGTTGTTACTGTGTGGTCATTCACATGATTAACCGATAAGCCGGAGTTCATTGGTTAATCCTAATGACTGCATGTACTCCCCCGCCCCGCTGCCTCTGATAGAGAGGCAGCAGTGTGAAGGGAGAAGCAAACGAAAGATGGTACATGGGGGAAGCTGCCTGTGAAGCCAGCTCCCTGCATGTATCGGCTCCTGCCATCTATCTGTCCTCCCCCACCATGCTGCTGCTTCTCTATCAGGGGCAGCAGCGCACAGGGTTGGGGGACAGCGGGAGCCAGTATATGTGGGAAGTAGCTTTTAAGCCGGCTCCTACATATCAGCTCCTGTGGAGCCCCCTGCACTGCTGCCTCTTCATCAGAGGAAGTGGGGAGATGGGGGCAGGTGAGAGCTGGTGATTGTGGGGAGCTGGCTTAAAGGCCCCCCATCCCCGCTTGTAAACGTGTAACTGCTAAAAATAAAATCACCATTTACACATTTACACCTGTACATGTTAGTCCACATTCCTAATATGGATTAACATCACAGCTTGCTTGATTTTTTTAAAAGAGGTTTGCAGTAGGAGAAGTAATTTATATTGCATGTGCCCTGCTAGTACAATTTATGAAAGTAGTAATTGTAAGAAAAACTAAAATTAGTACACTTGAGCTAATGTGTTAATTCTGCAGTTCGTTAAACACGTCTACAACTTTTAGGTCAGTCAAATTCTATGAATACCAGGAAGAGGTAGAATCAGTTTGCTTGTCGGAGTATGCATGTTGGAGTATGGCGTAGGCGTATCTCTGTTGTTCCAAATTCTTTACCTTCAGGCAAAGGGATGACATCAGGGTTTCTCTGGCTATGTCTACACTCCCACAAAAGATCAGTGACACTGAGTCTCAGAATATGAATAAATTGACTCAAGCATGTGAGGCTAAAACAACAGAGTAGCCATTCAGTCTTAGAAACTCAGTGAGAGAAGAAGGTCTTGTAGTTGAATTGGAGTCCATGTCCAAATATATACTCAGCTACTTTCAGCCATGCAAGCCTGAGTTAAGTGACCCAGGCTCTCAGATGCAGTGCCGTGGGTTTTTCTTTTGCAGTATAGACTGTAAGTTCTCATTACTCTTTCTTAGTTGGTATCTTCTTATACAACTCCCACATCGAATTAATTTAAAACAAAACTAAATATTCCCATTAAAGAAAAAAGTGTTTAAAATCAATAATATAAGATGAAAAATTGAGTGTTTTATAAAACAAGAGATTGGGAAAAATAAAGTTCAGTTTAGGCAAATGTAACAGATACAAAACTTGAATTTATAGAAGTGCACATTTGGTACTGTGCAACTACGGAGCCAGAAGGGTAAGAGGCAGAGGGTCTCAGAGTTGGGGTAGAGGTCTGGTTCCATTGCGTAGATATTTCTAGTGTCCAGCAGATCTGAGATTTGGTGGATTTTGGCCTGCTTATTCTTAATGGTGTGGGTATTCAATCCTCCCTATGCTGTAGTAAGGTGCTGACACGGTAGGCAACTGATCTCAGATTTTTTTCAGGGAAGACCGTAAAAAAGCAGTACCAAGGGAAAATACCTCACTTCATTATGTTTTTTTTCTGTATCACACAAATTATCACAAATATGGACAAACTGTTGTCTTGCTTCAGACTGCACACGTAAAATTTTGAACAAAAAAGGACCGGCTTTGGGAATCTCTTCTCTATACTGCTGGTTGCTAAAGCATGAGAGGGATATACCACCTATTTCAATAAGGGGAGGACCTTATGTACCGTTGATTCATAATACTCTGTCAGATCTCACGAGGTGTTGGTTCAGGCAAAGCAAACTATAAAATGGGCTGCCAACAAGAAAATTTTGATACTAGATGGGTTATGTTGACCTCAGCAGACCATGTAACTCAGTGATTGCAGTTCATTCATCATGATTTAAAACTACTTATTAATTCTCAGAATCAATTAATTCTCAGAATTAACTCTTAGAAAATGTGTTCATACTAACAGTGGTTTAATATAGCTAAAAAGAATAAACAACTTAAAGTTTTTATAGATTTCATTTGTATTGGAAAAATATATCTAAGTCCTGACAGAAACGTTAATGTACAATATTAAAACCTTCTCCTTGACTCTTAAGCATTAACAGGTTGGAAACCATTCTAAATGTGCACATGCTACAGCCTCTTTGAGAACATCATGAGATATATTTGTTGTATTTTTAAAAAATCTTTTAACAGTTTTTCTAAAGTCTTTGACTACCATTAACAAGTAAGTAACGCTATTGCAGTGTTGACAGTATTTCTTATATTAAATGTACATAAGTAACTTTAATGCAACGAATAGCAAGTAATGAAATGATTTTAATGGCAACCATGGTTATTTAGAGAAGCCTTTCAAAATTTTTTGAACACTTTCATTAGCTCAGGTGCTCATTTATTTACTCACAATTTAATGTGATGCTATTATGGAGGAGAAAACCTACCTTTCCACTTGCCCCCAAGTAAGTGGACAAGTAGTACTTTGCCAGGGTAGGTTCCGGTATTGTAAAGAACATGTTTTAGGCATTTATTATTCTGTCGACTGATTACTTTTCTGTATTTTAATCTGTATGCTTTTTTTTTTTTTCTTCAAAGGGCTTGGATGATTTTAGATCAATACAGAAAGAAGTCAAAGCTTTTCCGTACTAAAGTTCTGTTGGCGCCACTAGGGGATGATTTCCGTTACAGTGAGAGCTCAGAATGGGATCAGCAATACCAGAATTATCAAAAGCTTTTTGATTATATGAACTCTCATCCTGAGTTACATGTTAAGGTGAATTGCATATTTATTTGTTCAAATAGTTCTAGTTCTTCACTAACGTCAATGAACCCTAACTCCAACTTTTTGCATACTCCTGTTTAATTTAACACCTTCTAATACTCTGAGACTCTATATTAATTTGTTGTACATCAAAGAGAAAGATAGCTTAATACTACCATAGTTTAACTAAAGCTCTTGTTGAATTAGGAAAGTACTATTGATTAGATTTTATGGTTAAGCTTGGCAAGATTTGATTTTAATTGATAATTGTCAGTAATTGTAATGTTTTAGAATTGGTGACACTCAATCCCTGCAGGCACAAGGTTCAGAGGAGGGCTGTGATCCTAGTGAGGCAGCACCATAGACTTCTGGTTATGACTTGCAAGAGGAAGAGGGTGGGCACTGTGCCATGGGGAGGCCACCACATTGCTGAATAGGTCCAGTGGCAGTGCAGGAAGACTTCCCCAATTCCGCTGTCATGGCTCTGCTTGCTCACCACCAGCCAGGTATGTGGGAGCTGTCCTTAGGTAGGAACTGTGTAGCAGTGGGTGACCTCCCATACAACTGGGGGCTTATCCTCTTTCTTGTCATCCTGGCCAGCAGCTTCTGCTTTGCCTGGCCAAGATGATGACCGTCTCCCCCTGCATTTTGCACCCTGATGTCTTGCACACTAGCAACCCCACTGTCAACTCTACCCCAAACACACTCACTCCACAATTTTTAAAATACAATGATTTAAGAATAGAAGAAACCACTTAAAATAAATATTCATAGTTCAACTGATAGATGATTTTGCATGTACTGGAAGTTAGTGACAAACCAGACTACTTTTATTTTGTTCCTTTCAAATTTGAAATTATTCTGTATATGGCATCTGGTAAGGAACATAGATAGTGGCCAAGCGTAGTGCTTACTTTAAATAATAGCCTTTAAGTTTAAGGGAGTTTCTGACTTTTCTTGCCTTCTTGAGTAGCTTCCAGTTCTCCTTTGAATCATACCCCTCTGGATGCTCCACTGTAAGTATGCTTGCATTTCTGTGTTGTTGATTGGGGAACTTTGGTACCAGTGTCCTTTAGGCCTGCGTATACACTCACTGTCCTTCCTCCTTTAGCATTTCTAGTAGTCTTAGTTGTAGTTCTTTCTCTTTATTTTCCCCTTCAAAAGCAATCTTGATTTCTCCCTCTTTTTTTATTAGAATAAATTGCCTAGGGGAGATTGTGGAATTGCCATCTCTAGAGATATTTAAGAGTAGGTTAGATATATGTCTGTCAGGGTTGGTCTAGACAGTACTGGGTCCTGCCATGAGGGCAGGGGACTAGACTCGATGACCTCTCAAGGTCCCTTCCAGTCCTACTATTCTGTGATTCTATGATCTCTTTCTCCAATGGCATATGCCTGGCTCATTGGGCTTCAAGATGTGCCTGGCTTGCTAAAAGGCTGTCCCTGTGCTAGACAATCACTCTTGGTGCATATGCTGCCTTGGGGAAAGCCACATTTCCCATAAGTGTGGTTTCTTTCAGCAGCTCTGTGGCGGGTTCCTCTGACGGCCAAGTCGCCTTTCAGGTCACTGCCCTCTGGCAGTGACAACCACAGCCTCTAAGCTTTCCCCTTCTGGGGGATAGTCCTTAGTTCACGACCCCGGCCTTGCTTCAGGTCCGGGGTGAGGTGTGACAGTTCAGGGGCCCGGCCTTACTTCAGGTCCGGGCCACGGGAAAGAAGTCTACTCTGGAGTCGAGTCTCTCAGCCTTCCTGCGTTCGGCCAGGGCCTCGACCGGCACCACCACGTCGTAGGGAAGCCCCGGGCCCTCGAGCAGGGCGGGGCAACAAACACCCTGGTTGGTAGAAGCTCCTAGTCCAGGAACTGGGCGTAGGGTGCACCAGCTACAGGCGAGGGAGAGACTGCCACCCGATTGGCAGGCGGCGGGGGGGGCGCAGGTACCTGTGCTTCTCGGCGGTCTCTCCGGGAGTCGAGGGCCGTGTCGTCCCAGCCGGGTCCGGGCGGCCCCCTCCGGGCTTCAGGAAGCTGTAGCTCCGCAAGGTCCCCGTCGGTCCGCCGGTCCTTTAGCTCACCAGGCCCTAGCAGAGTCCGGGGGTCCTCCGGGTCAGAGGGGATCCCCGCTGGCTGGCTTGGCCAGGCCTCAGCAGCCCTGGCGGGGAGGCCCTTGATGGCCTTCGGAGAGGCAGCTGGGGGAAGCCCAGGCCGAGTCCCGGCCTCCTCAGCCAGGAGCTCTGGCCAGACCTCTGTCTCCCTCGGAGGCTGCCCCTCTACTGAGCTCCCTGGTAGGGTTCTTATAGTCCTAGCCACGCCCCCTAGCTTCCGGTCAGGTGAGGGGCCGGGGCTAGGCTATGCCCAAAATGGCTCCCAGAGTGGTTCCTCTGCCTCCGGCTCAGCGGGCAGCCACTCCGCTCCGCTACAAGCTCAAACACAGATCTTAAAAGGATGGGGAATTGAGGCAGAAGATCATCTTCATGGAGGCAGCATTGAATTCCCAGAATGAATCCTGAGCTAGCCATGAAAGCTCTCCTATGTGCCCTGTTTAATTGGAACTGAGACAATCCAAGCCTGGTACTTGGGGCATATAAACATATAGAGCAGCAGGTATTGTTGACGCACCTAAGAACCTGATGGGCACATGAACTAAGCCATAGTACCTGGTGGGAAAAGACTGGTGCAGAGAGCACTCCAGTAAGAAGACAGTGCCAGTACACACTACTTTTGGCAGTGCCGTCATTGCCCTACCAGAGCGTTTGGTGATGGTGAGATCCCAGACACTCTCCATACCACCAGTGGAACTAAGAGAACTTCACTCAATTAGAACTCAGGGCATCTGATTTACCAGTCCTCTTCTCAACATTGGGACTTGGGTACCAAATTGTGGGAGACGTCTTTGTACCCCATCATGCACCTCCACTTCCTAGTAGAAAATCAGACCGCCAGATTCTCCTATTCCTCCATGCTCCCTATGATGCTTGTTACCAAGGAGCTTCTCTGGTATCTCCTCAGCCTGTCCCAGCAGTGCTATGATATGACCAGCCATGGGCATTACCACTGTGCACTCTCCCAGCACTCCAGTAGTACTACTGGGATTCCCGAGCAGCATATTGACCCGATATTACTTGGGCTTCCTGCCTCAACCATGAGCCCCTGAGATGTTCTCGCTCAGCTATGGCATTCAGAACCTCTGAATCGCGAGAGAGGATTATGGAGGAGCAGAGGGGTAGAATGTAGGGAGAGGCTACTCCAAGAACTAGATGAGGCAGTCATTCTTCTCTTATAATTTTTGGCTCTTCCGGAACTTGGCAAAAGGGTTGTCGACACACTGCAGATAGCTCTAGAAGAAATCAAGGACACTTGCTTGCAGGCTCCTTGATACTCTTCCTGAATAGCATTCCTCATTAATGAGGCTCTTTTGGACCCCACAAAAACGATATGGCAAATACCATTATTGGTGATAAAGAATATTACATCATAAGAATGACCATAATGGATCAGAACCTAAGGTCCATCAGACAAAGTATTCTGTCTTCTGACAGTGACCAATGCCAGATGCCCCAGAGGGAATGAACAGAACAGGTAATCAATCAAGTGATCATCCCCTGTTGTCCATTCCCAGTTTTTCTGGCAAACAGAAGTAGGAACACAATACCTGCCCATCCTGGCTAACAGCCATTGATGGACCCATCCTTCATGAATTTATCTAGCTCTTTTTTGGAAACTGGCTAGGAATGTAATAAATTTAGAAATATCTTTTGTTCTTGCAACTCCATCATGGGCATTGTAAAATCCTGGAGCTGCCAGCACCAAATGATATCCATCCCCTATCATAGGGATCGGAAACGCTTGGACATTTTTGGGAGAAGGCCTATTCCTCTGCCATTTTGTAGTTTTTTAAACACCACTTATCAAGCCTTAATGACCAAGTATAATTAAATGAACTAATCGAAAGTCAAAGACTTTATTGATTAGCTCACAGTCACAGCATGACCAGTTCTAAGCTATTATCTGGGAAGAAGAATTAGTAGCTAAAAGAATGCTCCCGTCAGCCATCGCTGCAGCTGACACAGCATTCTAGTCCATCTCCACAGTCATGGTTATGCAGCATTCATCATGGTTATACCTTTTGGGCTTCACTGAAGAGATGCAGGTAACTGTTGAAGGCCTTTCTTTTGTAGGCACCAATTTGTTAGCTGTCCTCCATACTGCTGCGGTTTCCAGAGCAACTCTGAGCTCATTAGGGATCTTTAATGCTTTGTTTGTAGTGCTAATGTAAATCCTGTACCTCGCATTATCCAACTCAGTGCTTTTATGAACATCAGAGAAAGAAATATTGGTTCTCCAGATGCAAACCACCAGGTCCACAGTCTTCCATGTTGCAACCATCCACCTCAAAATACCAATTTAGACATGTTTGAGGGGTTGACAGGCCACTCCCCTGAATCAGTGTAATTGACCATCCAGTTTGGGTACCTTTTTGCCACATTCTGCAGCACCTGGGAAAACACAACATCAAACTGATGGATCTTGGAGGTTATCCACAACATGTATTCCATCAATTTTACCTTCTGCTCCCCCGCTCAATACCCTTCCTCGTCCCTCTGCAGGAACCTTTCTTATGAGTAACTTGGGTGTCAGTCCATACCTTTGCAAAAAATTAGGCTATCAATGGGGACTCCACGTCCAATTCAGTCTTTGACTCCAGTATATTGTCATCTGTAACTGACCCAATTACAGCCCTCCGTCCCACTCTTCAGTGGGGATACTCTTGGCAGTTGCATAGAGTGGATCCCCACTGGCACACTAGTTAAAGAAGAAGTTATTGACCTTGTGCAGTAACAATTATTCTTCGAGATGTGCGTCCCTATGAGTGCTCCACAAACCATCCACTTCCCTTAGCAGGGCACAAGGAGGGACAGTCCATGTGTCATTTTAACAGTCACTGATACAAAGTTCTCTGATCAGCAGCGCAGGGTCGCAAGCACATCTACAGTGGCTCAAAGAACTATTATTACTGCATAAGGTAAGTAACTTCTTGCTTCCTGACTTATTGGAATGTGTGCTTTTTGAGTCTTACTCACATGCTGTTCAGCAACAGTTTCTTTGCTTGAGAGATACGAAACTACTTTCTATGTGAAAGACTTCGCTATATACAATGAAACCTTTGTTATCCGGCACTCTGGTAACCAGAAAACTTTGTTAGCTGGCATTGCCCCCAGCCACAATACTGTCACATCTTCAGGCACACAGGCCTAGCTTGGTTTACCATGATTGGCTTAACAATTTTTTATTTAAGAAGTACTAATCACCTTTAACTCAAATTGAATGTGAGACCAACTGCCTCACGCTACAAAACTACCAATATTAAAAACCTGAGTTTTACTATTATTGTCCATTGGTTTTTCCTAGGTTGATGGGACCCTCAGATAATCAGAATTTTTTGATAACTGGAACGCCCTAATCCCCAAGAGTGTCAGATAACACAGGTTTTACTGTAGTAATTTTCAGCTATGCTTATCAGTTAAAGCAATACTGGTCAGGGATGATCTAGATGATGCTTGATCCTGCTGTGAGTGCAAATGACTGGGCTTGATGACTTCTCTAGATCGTTTCCAGTGCTAGGGTTCTATGATCCTTTATAGTTTCTCAAATACAAACTCTGTATGGCACTTCAAAAATGAGTATAGGTGTTTAGTGACATGAAAATATTTGGTCTTCCTGCTTTCCCTTTTATATATTACTTTTTTAAATCTGTGTTTTGATGTCTTTGATGCTTGTAGGAGAGCCCGCTAAAATTTAAACATGCGATACGTTCATGAACAAGGAACATGCCTATTGGAGTTCAGTAATCCAGCAACTTTTAGGGAGAAAGGAAAGATGTATTTCTTATAGCCAAGGTGTATATTTGCTCAAGTGATATATGCTTTTGAGAGAAATGAAAAGCTTATTTTGTTAAGATTTTTGATGAAACAACTGCTACTTTACAGAGATTGTTTGTTTTTATACTTGGTAATACAAAAGGTAGATTTCATCTTGTGAGTTGGAAATAGTTTCTGATGGCATATATATGTCAACTCTGAATCAAAGTTGTCAAGGGAAAATTTAAAGCTTTTTTTATTTAAAACAATATTTCTGTGATGACTCTTTTTCAGAGGGATACTACAGTACCTGTTAAAGTCACCATGTTTATAAACTTCCACCCTAAATTTCAAAATTGCGGAAATAGAAATCTATCAGCCACATAAACAGTTTTCATTTTGTTTCAGGCCCAGTTCGGGACTTTGTCAGATTATTTTGAGGCTTTGCACAAAGCAGGTAATTTGGAGGAAACGAACAGCAATTCATTTTTTCCTGTCCTGAGTGGAGATTTTTTCACATATTCAGACAGAGATAATCATTATTGGAGTGGATATTTTACATCACGACCTTTCTACAAAAGACTAGATAGAGTTCTGGAATCCTATTTAAGGTAGGTATAGTCCTTTGATACATGTGTAAAGTGTGTATACTACACAGGTATCAAATGTCATTTTAAAATATTTTCATTATGCTATAGTTAAGGTTCACACTTCACTAGGAAGAACATAAGTAACATCAAAATTTACTGTGTAGAACAAGAAATATGACTCTGGCATTTTAATGGAATCACAAATATATGGAATATTTGTCAGTCTAAACAGGTTGTTTGTAAAAGGTTCCACCTGCATCTTAATTGCTTTGATAGCATGGAAGTTTCCAGTTACTTTGCATACAATGAAACTAGCAAATATATTCGTATATTCTTGATCCTTTTTTCTGTAGATGGGACTTGAATAATTGTATCGCTACTGTCAGAAGATCTAGCATTTTCTGGACTGCTTGGCTGTTTGCAGTGCTTTTTTTGTGACGGTACTGCCTGGTACGCAGTACCAGCACCTCCTGTCAGAGCTTACCTGAAAAGAACGGAGTGTACCAGCACCTCTATATGTAAATGTCCGACAGTCGCCTGGGCTGCATGTCTTAAAGGGGCCGCGTCTCTTTAAAGGGTAATGCCGGCCCCACCCTGGCTTTTTTGTTTTCGCTCAACAACTGGAGTACCAGCACTTTTTTTTTTTAACAAAAAAAGCACTGGCTGTTCAGAGAGTGAGGTAAAAGTCATGGATTTTGGCATGATATTGAGATAATTCTCAAGTAGTCAAGGGTATTTGCCCACTTAAATTAGAATGCATGAGTTCTATGCAGAATTCTTTGGAATCTCCTTAAAATGAAGCTGGGAGTACTTGAGGACCTCTATCATTAGTCAGGTACTTCTCCTTGACTTCCCATTAGCTACAAGAGGCACTGAAAGCAGAACTAGTTGCAGTTGGGGCTGTGTGATGGGATATTTACCCCACACTTGCCTTGAAAAAGTTAATGCAGATTGAGAAGTGAGCTAACTACCATGACAGATGAGAGCTGAGGGTAATCAAATTGCTAAGTAATCCCCTGAGTGAGGGAACCAGCTGAAGAGCTAAGAGCTGGACAGGATTTATAAAGCCAAGAAATTGCAAGCACAGCCATACTGCTGGGAGAGTCTTCAGTTGTTCTCTGGGAGAACGGAGGAGTGTTGAACATAAGAACGGCCGTTCCGGGTCAGACCAAGGTCCATCTAGCCCAGTATCCTGTCTGCCGACAGTGGCCAGCACCAGGTGCCCCAGAGGGGGTGGACCGAAGACAATGATCAAGCGATTTGTCTCCTGCCATCCCTCTCCAGCCTCTGTCAAACAGAGGCCAAGGACACCATTTTATCCCCTGGCTAATAGCCTTTTATGGACCTAACCTCCATGAAATTACCTAGCTTCTCTTTAAACTCTGTTATATTCCTAGCCTTCACAGCCTCCTCTGGCAAGGAGTTCCACATGCTGACTACACGCTGTGTGAAGAAGAACTTTCTTTTATTAGTTTTAAACCTGCTACCCATTAATTTCATTTGGTGTCCTCTAGTTCTTCTATTTAGGAACTAATAAATAACTTTTCTTTATCGGCCCTCTCCACACCACTCATGATTTTATACACCTCTATCATATCCCCTCAGTCTCCTCTTTTCTAAACTGAAAAGTCCCAGTCGCTTTAACCTCTCCTCATATGGGACCCGTTCCAAACCCCTAATCATTTTAGTTGCCCTTTTCTGAACCCTTTCCAAGGCCAAAATATCTTTTTGAGGTGAGGAGACCACATCTGTACACAGTATTCAAGATGTGGGCGTACCATAGTTTTATACAGGGACAGTAAGATATTCCGGGTCTTATTTTCTATCCCTTTCTTAATAATACCTAGCATCCTATTTGCCTTTTTGACTGCCACACACTGTGTGGAAGTTTTCAGAGAACTGTCCACAATAACTCCAAGATCTCTTTCCTGAATTGTCGAGCTAAATTAGCCCCCATCATACTGTAATGATAGTTGGGGTTATTTTCCCCGATGTGCATTACTTTACACTTACCACATTAAATTTCATTTGCCATTTTGTTGCCCAATCACTCAGTCTGGTGAGATCTTCTTGGAGTCCCTTACAGTCTGCTTCTGTCTTGACTATCCTAAACAGTTTGGTATCATCATCCAAACTTTACCACCTCACTGCTTACCCCTTTCTCCAGATCATTTATGAATAAGTTGAACAGGATTGGTCCTAGGACTGACCCTTGGGGACACCACTAGTTACCCTCTCCATTCTGAAAATTTACCATTTATTCCTACCCTTTGTTTCCTGTCTTTTAACCAGTTCTCAATCCAAGAAAGGACCTTCCCTCTTATCCCATGGCCATGTAATTTACACAAGAGCCTTTGGTGAGGACCTTGTCAAAGGCTTTCTGGAAATCTAAGTATACTATATCTACTGGATCCCCTTGTCCGCATGTTTAACCCCTTCAAAGAACTCTAATAGATTAGTAAGACAGGATTTCCTTTACAGAACCCATGTTGACTTTTGTCCAACAAATTATGTTCTTCTACATGCTTCACAATTTTATTCTTTACTATTGTTTCGACTAATTTGCCCGGTACTGAAGTTAGACTTACCGGTCTGTAATTGCCCGGATCGCCTCTAGAGCCCTTTTTAAATATTGGTGTCACGTTGGCTACCTTCCAGTCATTAGGTACGGAAGCCGATTTAAGGGATAGGTTACAAACCACAGATAATAGTTCAGCAATTTCCCATTTGAGTTCTTTTAGAACCCTTGGATGAATGCCATCCGGTCCCGGAGATTTGTTAACATTAAGTTTTTCTATTTGTTCCAAAACCTCCTCTAATGACACTTCAATCCGGGACAGTTCCTCAGATTCATTACCCACAAAGGACGGTGCAGATTTGGGAATCTCCCCAACGTCCTCAGCCGTGAAGACTGAAGCAAAGAAATCATTTAGTTTCTCCGCAATGGCTTTATCGTCCTTGATTGCGCCTTTTATAGTTCGATCGTCTAGGGGACCCACAGGTTTTTAGCAGGCTTCCTGCTTCTAATGTACTTAAAAACATTTTGTTATTTCTTTTGAGTTTTTGGCTAGCTGTTCCTCAAAATCTTTTTGCTTTTCTTATTACATTTTTACACTTGATTTGACAGTGTTTATGTTCCTTTCTATTTATCTCACTAGGATTGGACTTCCACTTCTTAAAAGATACCTTTTGTCCCTCACTGCTTCTTTTACATGGTGGTTAAGCCACGGTGACTCTTTTAGGTCTCTTGCTATGTTTTTAATTTGGGGTATACATTTAAGTTGGGCCTCTATTATGGTGTCTTTAGAAAGTTTCCATGCAGCTTGCAGGATTTGGCTCTAGTCACTGTGCCTTTTAATTTCTGTTTAACTAACCTCCTCATTTTTGTGTAATTCCCTTTTTGAAATTAAATGCCAGGGTGCTGGTCTGCTGAGGTGTTCTTCCCACCACAGGAATGTTGAATGTTATTATATTATGGTCACTATTCCCAAGCGGTCCTGTAACGGTTATTTCCTGGACCTGATCCTGCGCTCCACTCAGGACTAAATCGAGAATTGCCTCTCCTTGTGGGTTCCTGCACCAGCTGCTCCAAGAAGCAGTCATTTAAGCCATTGAGAAATTTTATCTCCGCTTCTCTTCCTGAGGTGACATGTATCCAGTCAATATGGGGGTAATTAAAATCCCCATTATTATAGAGTTCTTTGTTTTGGTAGCCTCTCTAATCTCCCTCAGCATTTCAATGTCAGTATCCCTGTCCTGGTCAGGTGGTCGGTAATATATCCCTACTGCTAATTTCTTATTTTTGGAGCATGGAATTACTATCCATAGCGATTCTGTTGAACATGTTGATTCATTTAATATTTTTATTTCATTTGATTCTACATTATCTTTCACATACAGTGCCACTCCGCCACCCACCCGGCCTGCTCTATCCTTTCGATATATTTTATATCCCGGTATGATTGTGTCCCACAGATTTTCCTCATTCCACCAGGTTTCAGTGATGCCTATTATGTCAATCTCCTCATTTAATACTAGGTACTCTAGTTCACCCATCTTATTAGTCAGACTCCTAGCATTTGTGTAGAAGCACTTTAAAAATTTGCCACTGCTTATTTGTCTGCCCTTCCTGATGCATTGGATTCCTTTGTACGCTGGTTGTTTGTCTGCTCTGGCCCATAGTTTGCCCTCTCCCTCCTCTCTTTCTGACTACAGCTTAGAGAATCTCTATCAATGGATTCTCCTCTAAGAGAAGTCTCCCTCCGATTTACGTGCATCTCCACACCAATCGGCTTTCCCCCATCTCTCAGTTTAAAAACTGCTCTACGGCCTTTTTAATGTTTAGTTGGGAAGCTGCAGAAACAGGTAGTCTACATTTACTCCCTCTGAGATGCTGGCTAACCCAGGATTATGTGGGAGAGTGCCAGCTAGTAAGAAAATAGCTCAGGGAAAGGAAGTAAGATCTAGAAGGGAAAAGACCTTGGCTGCTGACTAAATGGGTTCACATTGCATTTGCTAGCCACTGAGGGAGTGGAACCATGGGATAAAAAACAGCCTGAGACTGCTAGTATGAAAAAAGACTTTGAAAAACATTGACACCCTGGAAAGGGAGGACCATCGTGACCTGGTTGAAGTGCCAAGTCATGAAGTATAAGATGCAGTTACTGGAGTGAGAGGGGTCTTGGGGCTAAAGAAAAAAGGAGGGTGCCAGCTGCACCTTAAGAGCTAATCCCCAGAGCGACAAGGGTGGTGTCACCATTTCAAGCTCTAAAAGGTTTGGTTTTTTGGATTGGCATGTACCTTCTGAATCCTGTTGGCATCCACCTGAATCCTGCTTTTAAAAGGACTGTGGCTCAGAAGATATTTTGGCTTTTAAAAGGGTCATTTTGGGGATTACATTTTGTAAGGGATAGGATCTTGCTCACTTCTAAATAGAGAAGAACTTGCAGAATAGGGGTGACTTTGGCGACTTTGAAGGATTTTGCAAATTGTAGTGGATCCTGCTACATTCAGAAAGAACATCTTAATGATGTAAGTAGCATTGCAAAAGAAAATGTGAACCAGAAGGGGTTCTGTTTGTTCAGAGATAATTTGTGTTCCTCACTTTGTAATGTTAATGTTTTTAGCATAGTTGTTTATGCAATTTAAAAATATAATTTTGATTATATGCAACTATATAGACTATGCAGAATATATTGAAGCCAATCCTTATTTGTGAAAATATTCCATCAATGTGTGGAATAAATTTTATATGTACTGAGGCACATGGAGGTATGCACCACCAGTAGAAACACATGCTGTTGGCTGTGGGCACTGTGTGTACAGTGCTAATCAGTTGGGTTGCACCTGAATCTCTTGTGAGTAGCTGCCCAAGTGCACAGCTTACAAGGAAAACTGACTGCAATGCCTTTGTAGTAGGGTTTTGTGGGTAAAATAACCACTTTATCTAATGCATGGAGTCCATGGGTTTTTACCCGCAAAAGCCTATGCCCAGATCAATCTGTTAGTTTTCACAGGACTCTTCATTATTTCTACTAAACGTGCTAGCAAAGGAATAAAGCTTCTATATTACATTGTTCCTTTCTTGTGATTTGATTTGATTTGATTTAATTTGCAATGAAAGAATAATATTTAATGCCAATTTTGAATGCTAAAAATGGTAGGAAAGAAGACATGGGAAGAACAGACTGCTTATGTTCGCTTCCTTGTTTGTCAATACTACAGCTTTACTTCACAATATTTGTTCTGAATGTTTTTCTAAATTTTGTCTTCCAGAGGGCTCTAGGCATACCTCATTTCCCCCTTGGCTTGCTTTGATGCTTACAGAGTATTTAAATGTAGTTTTATGTTGTCACTTTGTACTTGTAGCAAATTTTTATGTAAAATCCTTTAATGTTGTGTCGTCTTCACATTTTTCTTTGTAAAACCCTCTTTTACTTGATATTACTAAAATAGTCCATATATATATATATAATTTCAATTAAAATTCATTTCTCAGAGTTGCTATGTTTATCTATGAAAATCATTTAAAATAAGTAAACCTGTGGTTCATTCAAATTCTCAATGAAACCATAACACCTAACTAATAATGTTCCTAGAAACACTAATTCTTCATTCTTAGCGTCCGTCAGTGAGTGCAAGAACAAAGGCTATGTCTAGACTACATCCCTCTTTCAAAAGAGGGATGTAAATTAGACATATCAAAATTGCAAATGAAGCTGGGATTTGAATTTCCCACGCTTCATTTGCATAATCGTTATGGCGTTCTTTCCGAAAAACACTATTTTGAAAGTGAAACCGCAGTCTAGATGTGGTTCTTTCAAAAAGGAAAGCTTTTTTTCGAAAGATCCTGTAAACCTCATTTTTAGCTAGCTTCAGCAAAGTATATCAATATTTTTGCTGGTTCCTTCATTCTGCAGCTACGTCACGTGCAATAGAGTGGCATCACATGCAATAGGATGGTCTATGGCTGAAGATTCTAATGATGAAATAAATAGCTAATATAAGTCCTCAATGAATGGTATTAGAGCCAAACCATGTGGCAACTATATTTTTAAACCATATCTGCCATCATCGTACTGATTCTCTCTTGGGGAGAGAACACAGATATATGTAACTTGCCAAAATCTTTCTATTAGCCCTCATATATATATATTTTAACTGATTTTTTTAAAAAGACTAGTACATATGCTGTGTACACCTCATCAATGGCAGGTCAAACTACGTTGGGAAAGTGTTTAAATATAACTGTTTAAACAGAACTTATTGTAGACTTCGGTAGATTGTTCAGCTGAGCATTGGTACATGAATAGAAGTAAGTCTTCAGTCATTTGTTGAAGACTGGGTGTTGGAATTACATAAATACCTTCAAAAAGCACTGTTGCCTTGATTACTATATAGGAAAACTAAACTTGTTTTCATGTTATTAGGGATTGTGAGCTGTTTGTTGATGTTCATCTGTATTCTCCTGTATTCTTTTTCTGTGCTTATTTGGGGAATCTTTTCCCCCATTTGTAAGTTGAAAAGACATTGACAAAAATATTGGTTATATACATAGAATGCAAACTAATGAATTATGATGGTAAGGCTAGAAGTTTTTGTTACGACAGTTCTTAAGAAAATTACTGAAAGAGTATGTGAGTTAAAAGAATATTTAGAATGTAAGGTATTTGGGGCATTTTTGAAGTGTTCAGCACAGTAAGCTCCTGATTCATGTCTGGAGCTCTCAGATGCTATTGCAATATTAGTAAGTTAAATTACTGTTTTATTGTCAATACAGGTTGGACCACCCTGGTCTGGCACCCTTGGGACCTGAGTGGTCCCAAACCACGGAGGTTGCTAGACTAGGAAGGCCAAGGCTTTTTACCTAGCTGTAGACTCTATTCCCAGCTGCGGCTGTGCTCTCTGCCACCTGCCTGGTTTCCTCTAGTCCCCTACCATGCCAGCCGTGGCCGGAGATGTATCCCCCCACTGCGCCAGCCCTGCTGCCTCCAGCCCTGGCTGGGGCTGTGTCCCTCAAGGTGCCAGCCTGAGCTGCCCGCCCAACTACCGGTCCCACTGACTCTAGCCCCAACTGGGACTCTGCATTCCCTGCCACCAGCCATGACTGGAGCTGCGCTCCCTAATTGTGCCAGCCCCGAATGAGGCTGTGCTCCCGACCACACCAGCCCCAACTGGGGCTGTGTCCTGGCCGCCGGCCTTGCAGCTTCCAGCCCCAGCTTGGGCTGTACTCCTGGCCACCAGTCCTAGCCAGGGCTGTGTTCCCCATTGTGCTGGTCCCACTGGGGCTGCACTCCCTACCACCAGCCCTGCTTGAGGCTGTGCTTCTGAACCTGGCCAGCCGGAGCTCTCAGGTCCAGCAATATCCGTGGTCCTGCCAGACCAGAGAGTCCTGAATTTTAGAGCTTCAACCTGTATATACAGAAAACAGTGACTATGCAGTGGTATTACTGATCAGTATTCAGCACAGGAGGTGAAGTATTAGAACCTAACTCTAGTATAGTATATATAGTTTTTGACAAACAGGACATTCCTCTCAAGAAGATATTGCACGCTTCATTTTCAATTAAACAGACATAGTTTTGCTAGTAAGTCAGTAAATAGATTTATATCATGTAACCCAAGTAATTTAAAAATATTCTATGTTTACAGGATTAGGGCTAGCTTAAAGAAACTTGATAGGAGCCATACCAAATACTGTATTTAACTTTTAACTTTTTAAATTTCTGTGTTATCCCACTAACTCAACATTTTCTTTTTTAAAAATGTACTCTAACTTGAATTAATTTTTATTGTTACATATTGAGGAATGGCTATCTGGTTCTTCTCGAGATCATATTTCTGTCCTTGTACAAGAGGCAGGAAAGGAAGCAATTTCCAGTACGTATATTCAAGTGACAGGAATAGAGAGGACTGCAATCTTTACTCCTAAGTGAAAGGAAGACCAGAGCGTGTCTTAGTTTTATTCTACTTAACTGTTTGTTACACATTACCTTGTAACTTCTGGTCATTTAGTTCTCCCTGTTGTCAGTGACACCTTCAGGTTTTCCCTGATATTCACTTAAATTAATTCATTAATTCCCTGTTAAAATAAAGTTTTAAATTAAGACTCATTTCTAGTTTTACACATGATCACCATCTTTGTTTCAAAACTGAAGTAGTTATTCTTCAGATGGGGAAAAATATTTTTCCCCAAATTGGACACATTAGTCATCTTTAATTGAGAGGATCAGTAAAAATCCAAGTAGATGCTTCCAATTAAGTTAGAAAATTTGCCGAGTCCACTTGGAGACAACTTTCTAGGACCAGTGTGTTGCTTACATTTTCATGCTTTCCTCTTCTGTGCTAGCTATCCTTTGTGTATTTTGAAAACTTCACTAAATACTTTGTCTAAAGAATACAGATTTATTTTAGCTGGTGTCTATACTTGCAGCCTCTGGAGTTTCATTCTACTTAACCCTTTGTTACACATTATTTACGTAATTACTTTGTTCTTTGAGTGTTTTTAGGACACACAAAACTTGATTACATAAAAAATGTATTTAACAGGACAATCTTAATCACTTATGGAAAAGATGAACCTCTGTGTTAACTAGGATAACTAAGAAGCAAGAATGCACTTCCATATTTTTATAAGAATTGCTTTTCTATAATTTTTGTAAGTGAGCACTTGATATCTTTCTTAAGATACTTGTCACAGAATCTACTAATAAATTGTGTAGAAATAGTGAAATGATAAAACTCCCAATTGCTTAGTTTTTTAGCATGATAAAATGACACATCTTTGCAACTATCATTATTTGTCTACTGTAGATTACAGTAGTTAGTGTACAAATATATAAAACAGGCAACACTAATTTGAAACTCAGTAATTTAAACAGTTCCAAATTTTGTTGGGACTTAAATATCCTAATTAGTGCTGCCTTATATAACCACTCATCTCTGAAATACAACTTCATGTAGTGGAGCTGTTAGAAGCAAAAAGCTGTATTATTCAACTGTTTTAGGACAAGAAGTGACATGTAGTGCACCATATAAATTTTATATGTAACTGATATGAAAAATGTCATTACCCAACACAATGTGATAAGGATAGTTGATTTAACATCTTTTTCTTATGAAAAATGCCATAAAATCATTAATGATCACAAATTTTCAAGACATCAGTTTCATGCCTCAGTCAAATAACGGCACTTCCGAAAGTATAGTGCTCTGGTAGGAATGCTAGGGTATTAACACTGAGTGGAAGAGTACTACCTAGGGAATAATTGGTCATTAGAAAGAATTTAGATTAATAGTGTACCTGTTTAATTTTATATTGAGCTTGAAGTTTTAGCAGACAAAATGCTTCAAGATGAAATTTAAGTAGTGAAGCCATTCATTTTAATGAGACATGAATCAAGCAAGAAAAAATAATGTTCTTTCCCTACACACCTGCCAATTTGTCATCTCAAAATAAACCCACTTTAGATCAACACATAATACGATAATAATGAAAAATAATCTCTGGGTGCTTATCTGTATGTATTCCACTTTTCGTATACATGTGCCAAATTAGAATCTTTTGACAACACTGCCCACTGAGCGATACCCTTGATGTCTATGTGATTCTGCCTCTTTCCTCCGAAGAGCATACAAAGGCAGCATGAGGCCAAACAACTTTCACTTCTTTTATTGCTGGTAGTTATGACACAAAACAGAGAGAATAGTATTCCAGTTTCTTACGCTTGCAATCCTTTTACCAGTGTTTTAGTAGTTTACTTTAGTACAGCATTTCCCAAACTATGGGCTGTGGCGTGGTACCGGGCTGCGGGGAAGAACTACCAGGCTTCAGCGGTGTTCCGGGCTCCCGGACTGCCCGTGCGGCGTTGGGTTCCCCAAGCCTTGGCCTGGGCTGGGCGGAGGATGCAGCCGGGTGTTCTGGCTCCCAGACTGCCTGTGTGGCTCCAGGTCCCCCAAGCCCTGGGCTGGGCTGAGGATGCAGGTGGGGTTGCTGGATGGCAGCCGTTTCCATGGGTGAGTGAGTTGCGCCCTGCTGCCCACTGACTCCTCCAGGGGGCAGGAGCTGAGAGCTGCCAGCCTGTGCCTGGGGGCGGGCTCTCTGCACAGGCAGCACAGTGCTTGGGCACTGCCGGGGGAGCGCAGGCCACTTGGCAAGGTCGGCTGCAGGCCCAGAGGAAAGGGCTTCATCTTCCCGAAGCGTGCACGTTTTCATG
The DNA here is from genome assembly GCA_019425775.1 of Rafetus swinhoei. Lineage (NCBI taxonomy): Eukaryota > Metazoa > Chordata > Testudines > Trionychidae > Rafetus > Rafetus swinhoei. Next base: position 69,031,737 of record CM033427.1, read on the forward strand.
CAGCCAAGCCTGTCTCACTGGTTTTCCTGTCACGTGACACAGGAGCCTCGGCTTGTTCCTGCACGGTGCGACAAAGTGCGTGTCATCTTAGGTTAACTGCATACGTTTTCTTCGTTGATTTTCAATTAAATACCCTCTCATTTTCATCTTCAATATGGATAAATGGCTGAAGAATGTGACTGAAAATGCAACTAAAAAATGTTCGAACGATGTGCAGCCTAATACAAGTGAGAATAAGAAGATAAAAATTCCTTGGACCCTCAATTATTCCGATGAGTATTTGAAATTTGGTTTTATAAGTGTTGGTAGTGATAATCACTTGCCATTATGTATAATCTGTCACGCAGAACTATCCAATGAGGGCATGAAACCATCAAAACTGAAACACCATTTTGAATGCAAACATCCAGAATATGCAAGTAAGCCCATAGATTTTTTTCATAAATAAGAAAAATGAATGATCTTTTGCTTAAAAAAAAAAAAAAAAGCATGAAAACTGCACTTTCTATGTGCTCTTCAAATGAAAACTTTGTGTTGGCTTCATATGGAGTTTCAAAACTAATAGCCGAGACAGGCTATCCACATACTGTTGGCGAAAAGTTAATACATCCCATATTTATGGAGGGAAAAAAAGGAAATCATTTGGGTTCGCTGTCTTTATCCAACAATACAGTGAAACGTAGAATTGAAGATATGGCGAAAAATATTGAAGAAACTCTCATACGTTGAATACAGAATAGTCAGTTTTTAGCATAACAAGTGGATGAAAGCACTGATATAGCTGACGCTGCCAATTTGATGTTTTGTTAGATATGATTACGAAAGCTCCATTCAAGAAGATCTCTTATTTTGTACACCACTTCCAACAAGAAGGGCTGCTGAAATTTTTAAGCTAATAGATTATTTTATTATTCAAAGTGATATTGACTGGAAAAAATGTAGTGGACTGAGCAGTGATGGGGCTCGAGCAATGGCAGAGTCTTGCACTGGGCTTGTCCTGCGGATTCGAGCTGTAGTGCCAGACTGTGTATGGGTGCATTGTAGTATTCACAGAGAGGCACTAGCTGTGAAAACTGTGCCATCACTTTTGAGTTCCACTCTTCAAGAATGTGTGAAGTTTATAAATTATATAAAATCTCGTCCTTTGAATTCCAGAATCATTACTGCTTTGTGCAACAAATTAGGAAGTGAACACGAGCATCTCTTACTACACTGTGAGGTTCGATGGCTGTCGAAAGGAAACATTTTGAAACGACTCTTTGAAATGAAGGATGAAGTTTTATTGTTCTTGGAGCGACACCCTCCATCGGCAAAAGATGTTACATTTAAAGACAGTTTTCATGAATTTGATTGGTTAACAATGGTGGCTTACTTATGTGGCATATTTTGTCTTTTAAATGACTTAAGTCTGAATTTACAAGGCACTAAAATTAATATTTTCAAAGTTCATGAAAAAGTTGAGGCAACGATTAAACTTCGTTATAGGCACAGTGAATTAACGAGAAATTTTAAATCTTTTTGTATTTTAACTGTATTACAAGAAAAATATGCTGAATCTAATATCTCAGATGCGATTTCTGCAGCAATCCAAGAACATCTCTTGGGGCTAACATCAAGCTTTTCTCCAATTGACGTCAGTAAAATATGGATTAAGAACCCGTTTACCGTTGACACCAAATATGAAGAAATATTACAATTGAATGCATCAGAAGTGGATTCATTAGTTGAACTTTCCTGTGATTCTGCCTTAAAAGAGAACTTGGATAAACTCTCCTTGATTGATTTTTGGTTGAGCTGTAGAAATGAATATTCGCATTTATCTGAGAGAGCAGTCAAATTCTTAATGCCTTTTGTCACAACATATAAGTGTGAAACTAGTTTCTCGTCTTTGGTTTTCTTCAAAAATAAATATAGAAATAGATTGAATGTCGAACCAGATTTGAGGATAAAACTTTCTTCTTTTGCTCCTGACATAAAGTTGCAATGTGATGCAAAACAACATCACCCTTCCCATTAGTCTCTTTTTAGTTATTTAAAAGCTAAAAAGTGCACACATAATAAATGACTTATATTCAACTCATTCAATTATAAACAAACAAACTCTAGAACTGTTACAATTTAACCAGTAGAATTTTAATTAAGGTTATAACAATGTTAGGCAGTATTTTATATCAAGATTTATATTATGTACTGTTGTTATTGTGAATAAATAATAAACAGTGAAAATTTATTTTTTTTATGCGTTTATATTTTTGGGCTGCAAAAAAAAGTACTGAAAAAAAAAAAACAGGTTCCAACTAAAGTAAAAAGTTTGGGGAACCCTGGTCTAGCCAGCTTTCTATCCATCTTACAGTCCATTTGTCCAATCCATATTCCCTTAACTTGCTGGCAAGAATATTGTGGGTGACAGTATCAAAAGGTTTGCTAAACCTGGCACTGGGGGCTTTGGGAGGACCAGAAACAATGTACAGTAAACTTCCGATAATCCGGCACCTTTAGGACCCAGGGGGTGCCGGATTATCAGATATGCCGGACTATCAGAAGGGGGGGCTATGAGGGGTCTAGGGTGGTGTGGGGGGGATGTCACCCCAGATCCCTCATAGCCCCTCCTTCCGATTGTCCGGCTGTGCCCCAGGCGTCCCCGATTCAGCCGCTGCTGGTCAGTTTCAGCAGCAGCTGAATCGACGCCGCGGCAGAGCAGCTGGGTGCTGCCGGGTTGGTCCGTAGCGCTGCCCCTGGCGCTGTGGGACCAACCCGCAGCACCCCAGTTGCTCTTGGGGACGCCTAGGGCAGAGCAGCTGGGGTGCTGCCGGGTTGGTCCCACAGCGCCAAGGGGCGGCGCTACCGGACCAACCTGGCAGCACCCCAACTGCTCTGCCCCAGGTGTTCCCAAGTCAGCCGCTTCTGAAATTGACCAGCGGCTGACTCCGGGAAGCCCGGGGCACCTCAGGCTTCCGGAGTCAGCTGCTGGTCAATTTGCCGCCGCTGAAACTGACCAGAGGCTGACTCCGGGAAGCCCGAGGCAGAGCAGCTCTGCCTCGGGCTTCCCGGAGTCAGCCCCTGGTCAGTTTCAGCGGTGGCTGACTTGGGGACGCCTGGGCAGAGCAGTTGGGGTGCTGCCGGGTTGGTCTGGTAGCGCCGAGGAGCAGCGCCATCGACCAACCCGCAGCACCCCAGCTGCTCTGCCAGGCGCCCCAAGTCAGCTGCCTGCTGAAACTGACCAGGGGCTGACTCCGGGAAGCCCGAGGCAGAGCAGCTCTGCCTCGGCTTCCCGGAGTCAGCCGCTGGTCAGTTTCAGCTGCGGCCGACTTTGGGGACAGCTGGGGTGTTGCCGGGTTGGTCCCGCAGCGCCGAGGGGCAGCGCTGTGGGGACCTACCGGCAGCACTCCAGCTGCTCTGCCCCCAGCTTCCCCGATTCAGCCGCTGGTCAGTTTCAGCAGCGGCTGAATCGGGGAAGCCGGAGGCAGAGAAGCTCCAATGGTCCGGCTGCCTGGAGCACTTCTGGGTTCCTGATGGTGCCAGACCATCAGGAGTGCTGGACCATCAGATGCTGGACGAATGGAGTTTTACTGTATTTGCATATTCACCATTTGCTTAATGAATATGTAAATGAATGTTACCGGTCCTCCAAAAGCTTGTGAATGGATTTACTGGTCTCTGTGTCAAAAAGTTTGGGAACCCCTGCTTTATTATATGCTAAGGTACTTAGATTTACCTCTTAATTTTAGAGGAGTGAATATCACTAATTTTATTTTCATCTGGTAGAAAAAATCATGGTGGATCAAAAATCTCCAATCAAAAGAAGCCCCTCTATGGTGACTCATATTTTTTTTCCTTGAAGAAAATACATGTAAAAGAAAAATGAAATTGCTAGCTTTTCAAAACTAACCTTACAAACCAGGAATGCTAGATGAAAACTTTTCCTCTTGGATAAGTATACAAGGCCAATCTCAGACCAGGAAGGCAGAAATTCAGACTCAGAGCAGTCCTAAACAAAAAAGTACCTTAGCAGTTTTTACCTTTTCCTTCCCTTCCAGATCTGTGTGGTGTTCTCTAAAGCTTTTTTTATGCTGTTTCTGCTGCTGTCCCCTCCCACTCTGAAGGAAGGTATCAGTATCTCTCCAAAGGGACACAGATGTGGGGGTCTTGCTTATAGATAGCTTGATAAGAGAGAGAGCGGTCTCCCTTTATAAAAAGGGCATCTCAAGGCCTAATGTTCCATACCTCTGGTGCCTAGACCCTTATATTAGATCTCTGGTTCAGAGTACTAGTGGCTGTGTCTTAGACTTGGGCATGAAGGATGTGGTATAAACCTCAAGATCTGCCATATCACTCATGGATTTCTTGCTTTGGTACTGATGTGCTCAGTGCTGCTTGCTTTGGGTGCCAGCTATTTCTGGTTTTGTTTCAGTACTGATATCATAGGTACTATGGGATGTTTTTCCGACAAAACCTGAGTTACGTCCACACTGCAATTGCGTTCTTCTGAAAGTAAATCAAAAGAACAGAGGGGTTTTCCCGGCATTGGTAATCATTTTTCTACAAGGAAGAAGTCTTTTTCCGAAAGAGCTCTTTTGGAAAAAGGTGTGTGTGGACGGGGAATACTTTCGAAAGAAAAGGAAAGAGGAAAAAGCACAGGTGCCCTAGTGGCCACTCCGTCCACAGTAATCACAGCTTAAATGCGAGATAGCGTCCATTCAGTATGGACGATATCTTTCGAAAAACCAGATCGCTTTTTTGATGCGCTTGTGTGGGCATGCTCTCTTTCGGAAAATCTCTTCCAAAAAAAGGTTATTCCGAAAGAATAGACCTAGCCCCAGTTAATTTACATACCCACCCTTACCCAATTCCTAGGGGTCAGGGCATAACTTCCTGTGGGCTTGCAGGATCTTTTGCCACTGAAAGAGCTTTATACAGTAATATTCTTATTCTCTATTTATTGACAATTCCCAAGCAAGCAGAATACACATGCTAAGCACACAGTGTCATGCTCACCAGTCCTGATACAGGCAGGCAGACTTCGCCTGTTGGACAGCAAGGTCATTCTCTCTAGATCTTAGCTGCTGCACATCATGGTCGTGCAGAGGAGTTCTGGCAGCTCTGGTCTTAGGCTGTGTGTTTTGGAGGTGAGTTCTTCCAGGTCTTCCCTCCTTCTTTTGGTGTTCCTTTCTTTTTTTCCTTCCCTTTTCCTCTTCTTGCTTTTCCCCTTTTCCTTCTACTCTTTTTTGCATGCTTTTTCTTGTCTCCTCCTTGGACCCCAGTTTTATATAGCGAAACTTGAGTCCTGCTTAGCTATACTGTAACCAATTATTTTAGTATAATTTTACTAACCAATCCTAACATACTGTAACAATTACCTAACCAAGCATACCCCACCGCTTTAGTTGATTTACACCTAGCACAATTAATTATACAGCAGATAGAAACAGTTATAAACCAGACACATATCACACGTACAAACAATAGGAAAGTGAGGACAATAATCATAGAATGCTGATTCCATAACCTCAACTATTGGTAAACAGTTGCTTGCTGGATGAAATGCTGTTAATTAAGTTTTCTTTACCCATCTTTATCTGTTTCTTTATCTAGTGATAGTGGGTGCCATTAGGATAGGATCCCCTTCTCACAGCCTAGTGTGACGCTATTTTAATGCAATTTAGATGGAACCTGAGTGTGTGACTCCAGGTTTTATAGCTAATGGCTGCTGCTCTCCAGTCTGGCTGCACAAGAAGGCTTTAGTTTAGGCCTTCCAATATGGCTACAGGCATTTCAATATTGTTACACTCACTGATTCCTCGTTCCAAGAGCATTGAAGATCAAGAAGGACTCAGTGCTGATACTCCATTTGGCTCCAGTTTCTCCCAGATGGTTCTGGTTCTCATAGCTCAGGGGTGGGCGCGGGGGCAGAGCGGAGAAGACTTCGGGCGCTCCCCCACCCCAAGTCTTAATTGGCCTGGGGGCAGGGGAGCATGTGAAGCCTCCTCCTGCCCTGCCAGGAGCATGTGGCGCTTTGAAGTGCTGCGCGCTGCTCGCCGGGTGGGGGGAAAGCGGAGGAGGCTTCGCGCACTCCTCTACCCCCAGACCAGTCAGGGCCTGACGGTGGGGGAGCTGTGTGAAGCCTTCTTCACCCTGCCCTGGCCCTGCGAGCAGTCCGCGGCACTTTAAAGCGCCACGTGCTCTTCGCAGGGCGGGAGGAGGTGTACCGTGCTCCCCGGCCCCCGATTGGCCTGGGGTTGGGGGAGCGTGCCAAACCTCTTCCAGGGCATGAGTGCCTAGTGGGAAGGGGGGGCAAAGGGGCTGGTCTGGGGGTGGGGTAGCGCCGCCCATTCCTGTTTAGGCCCAGTCCCAGGGCCACTTCAAAATTTTTTGAAGTGGCCCCCAGGCAAAAATTGCCCACCCCATCATAGCTGATACCTGTTACTGTCTTCCAATCACCTTCTGTTGTTTCTGGAGTTGATCACTTAGCACAAGGGAAAGAATCTTCATTTAGCTCCATTGTCTCCATATCACCCTGTCTGATGATGATTTGGGTTTCACTGACTTTGAATAAGCCCATTCTAGGGATGTACAAAAGATCTAAATTCAAAGCAGAAAAGACTTTACCATATTTTCATGTTTCACTAAATGGATTTTCAGTTAGACCTCAATGGAACCTGTTTCTATCAATAACTGAGATTCCTCAGATTCTTGAATATCTATTCGCTCTTGTGGCAAGGTCTTTGGTAAAGAGTGCGTCTTTCATAAACTATATAAAATCTCGTCCTTTGAATTTCTGGTTCCTTGTAAGCTGAGCACTTGGGTGGCTATGCATGACAAATTCAAATGCTGCCCAGATGATTAGTAGAGTGCCCACAGCTGGCAGCATGGGTTTCTAATGGTGGTGCACATTCACACACAACTTAGTACACAAAACAAAATTGATCCGCACATGGATGGAAAATATTACAGGGAACATTGCCCATAAATGACCAAGTTTATCAAAGACGCCACTCTTCTGAAGGGGAGGCCACTCTGCATCTTGGATGTCCTTAGGGCGCTGTTCTTCTATTTACTCAGAAAAAAAGCTGGTTAATACCTCCCCCAACATTATTTCATTGATTTTGTGATCCTGTTAGTGAGTCACTCAACAGAGTTGTGTGCCTCCCTGAAGCCTCAAATGTGGTGCCTATCTCTGAAAGGGGGCAGATCGTATTACACAGCCCTCTCCACTGCATCTCCCATTAATTATCTTAGGTATCTCCGCATCCAGTGTCTAGTTTTTGTGGATTGCATTCTTAGGATTCTGTCTCATCCCATTCGTTGTATGGTGCTTAATTTTGGCTTTGTGTATAGCAGTGGTTTTCTTGTGATTTTTCTAGATACTTAGTGTAACTGTGCAGTTTAACTGATGAGCCTAGGCAGGAGCTGGTGCTCGGAGGGAGCCAGCTTTTCTTAAAAGCTGGTTCCCTGTGAACACTCACTCTTTCCTCCTCCTTCTGCCGCGCTTCTCCCGCTGCTGCCTCTAATACAGAGGCAGCAGCATGGGGGGCAGGCAGACCCCTGTATGTACTGGCTCCTGTGGAGCTGCTTTCTCTCCCCGCATGTAAATGTGTAACTGCTGACATTTTCAGTTGTTATATATTTACAAAAAATTTGCTTAACGTGCTTATTTTGTAAGTAGTGCCTAAGCCAGCCTGTTTAGATAAAGGAATGTTGTTTGGCCTGTTTTTTTGTATCTGCAATGTAAATTGAGCCAAGGAGCACCTCAGAGTTTAAAAAAAAAAAAAAAAAAAGTACATCCTATATATAAAGTAAACAGTCATCAAGCTAAATGATCCAGAGGAAACACTAGTTACTGATCACAATGAGGGTGAATCTTGCACCTGCAGAAAGTGCTCTTGAAACAGAAACTGTAAACTCGGGGAAATATAAGCAAAGACAGAAGGTAATTTTGGCTTCTATCACCTATGGGACAAAAGAAAAGCAGAGCCTTGTGAGCTCATGAAAAGTGTATCCTCTTGGCTTGAAAATCAAGAGTAGCTGGAACTGACGATAAGTGAGAAACCTGCTTAGACAAAAGTTGTAACTTGCTGAAGGAGTTTGTTACTAGAAAGCATGTTTTGTTTTGTTTTGTTTTGTTTTTTACTCGTAACAGTATCTTTGTATTCTGGTCTTATTTATCATCAATTAATATCTGTTCTTTAATAAACTTTTTGTTGTATTACAAAACCACCTCAGTGTTGTGTATTAAACTTCAAGGGGTGAAATTCTCACCTAAATTAACAGTCTGGTGTCTGAAGTGTCTTTTTGGAGGGAATTAACTTGAAAAATTCTGTGTGTATCAACTATAAAGGATGGGACAATGCAGGGCTTATGGTTCTGGCGAGTCTGTGGACTGGAAGGAGGTGTTGGTGTAACCCAGCAACGTGTAGCCAGGCTAATGGATCCCAGGGTGAGGGTATTGTGCTGTAAGCAAGCTGGTACCGTTAGGGCGCTGAGCCAGAGCTGCCCTGCAAAGAAGCACCCAGGGTAACAGAGCAGGCAGCGACAAGCCCTAACTGGTTGGGGTGAAATCCTAAAGTATTACAGTGACATACAGGGTCAGATGGGACAGAACTGCATGTGCGGTTGAAATCCTTACTTAAAGTGTCTGAGATTGTGGGAATGGATAAGCGCCAGGTCTCTGAAGCTCAATGCAAATTAGATTTAAAGGAATGCTAGAATGTTTTGTGGGAGACAGCCAGAAGTTATTCATCCAGAATTATCACTTTTTTGTTTGCAGTCATAAAGTTTTATTGGTTCCAATGTAACACAATCACATAGTAGCAGTTCCTGGGAAGGCCAGTTTGGAAAAGAGATTAAAACTATTTCTTTTGGATGTAGAGCTGTTACTGCCATCCGCGTCTGCCACATTAGATTGCTGCAATGTGCTCTACATCAAGCTACATCTTGAATCAAAAACCTAAAACAGAATTTTTCATATAATGTGGCAGCCTGCATATGATGTGATATATCTCACTGAGATTACATGCCTCAAATGATCAGGGATTGGCACTTGGTGCTTATTCTTTCAGAGTAGAGATTTTGACCAATAGAACTGTATGTAAATTATTTGACGTATGTCTCTGAGAGGCTTTCTCCCTTAACAATGGTTATGATGATAGAGATGCGTATGATGCAACTGTCTGGATATGAAAGGGGATTTTATGCAGGAAATTCACCAAGAGGCTGCCTCCTTATGTCCAGGTTGTTCTATTTTAAGCACCTTCATGGAGTGCGGTGGAATGTTTAGTGTTCCTCTGCTTGGTCCAAAATAATCTGAAACTGTGCACCTTCAGAGTACCCTGAAGGTTCCATCTCCTTCACACACTAGCTTTTGGAATAAAGGACCACAGCAAGGTCTGATATTTTGAATCAAAGGGGATGTTGGTTGACCAGATGTTAACACTTGGGTTAATTCTCTTACAATTTTCCAATGAGTAGTAGCTGCTGACTTAGTTTTTCCTGTGTGGTTCAATTTTGAATTAGGACCTTTGCTATCAGAACCCAGAATAGATGTATTGTGTTTGTGTATGTGTATTCATAAATCTAAATCAATTAAACAGTTGTAATAAAGTCTGCAAGTTTCTGGTAGTGATGTGACAATTTGTTCTGTGCCAAGCCTTTTAAAAAAAATTGAAGGGAACATAGAATGTTGGCAGCTGCAAATTAGGAAAGGCATATGAAAAACCTCTGGTTTACTATTTTGTAGCAGAGAGAGAGTATTTTAGATGGGCTTCAGGGGCAATCCCATCTGAGTTTATTATAAAAATATTTGCTTTTTAGTTCGGTGCATTCCAAAGTTGACTTTAAAATGTATAAATTAATTTTTTTAGGATGTAGGCCTAAGTTGGTCTTCCAAGAATGGGTTAATAATATCTAGGAAAATAGATCTGAGAGGCAGGGAAATCAGTTACTCATTTTGAACCTTGAGCTGTTGGTAACAGGGGACTACATGAACTGAATATTGTCTATTAAATCTCACTAGTTTAGGTTTTTAAACTGACAGTCCTTTGTGGTAGTTGGCTGGTGCTTCTCATTTGCTAGCACTAGAGTGGAGAGAGAAGCAAGGGGTTGGAATGAGAGAAAGAGGGACGATAGAGATTGTGGCTTCTTCCATGAAGCGCATTTAGGAGGGAGAAGAGCTGGTGAGCTTCTGATTTAAGAGAGCACATCCTTCCATTGAAACTATAGACCAATGCAGTGATTTCTTTGGTAATGTGACCTTAATCGGTCTCTTGTATGCCCACTCTGTGCAATGAGTAAATCAGGGTCAGGGGTAAGGATTTTAAGGACTAGTTGACAAGCCGACTTGATGCTTCAGTCAGACCTAGCAAAGGGGGGTGGGGGGAAGAGGGGTACTTCAGAGTGGCAGTACCGCACAGCTGAGCCCGGGATCAGCTGTGTGACGCTGCCCCTTTGAAACGCTGAGGCGGCGTTCAAAGGAGTAGCACCGTGTGGAGCCAGGGACAGCTGGGGACTCCCCAGCTGATCCCAGGCTCCAATGCACGGAACCCAGGATCAGCTGGGGAGTCCCCAGCTGACCCTGGGTTCTGCAGAAATGCTGCACAGAACCTGCGGTCAGCTGGGGAGTTCCCAGCTGATCTCGGGTTCCACTGAATTGCTGCATGGAGCCCAGAATCAGCTGGAGTGTCTCCAGCTGACCCCGGTTCCATGTGGCATTTCAAAGCAGCAGCGCAACATGGAGCCCAGGCTCAACGGGGGACTCTGAGTCTCCCGCTGACCCCAGGCTCCATGAGGGCGCTTCTGCTTTGAAATGCTCAAGAGCCCCCACTGGGGACTCTTGTACATTTCAAAGCAGTCACGCCTGCATGCAGCCTGGAGTCAGCGGGACTTTCCGCTGCTCCCGGGCTGCATGCTGAGTTCCGCGTTCCTCCTTTGTGGGGGCTCTTATACATTTCAAAGGAGGAATGCGGAAGTGTGTATCGACTAGTGGATTTCCATTGACTACTTGACTAGTAAATTAACCGCTAGTTAACATCCTTAGTCAGGGTGTGTGTGTGTGTGTGTGTGTGTGTGTGTGTGTGTGTCATTTCCTAACTTGTGAGTGCTTGACTTGCAGTCTGACTAGTATTTTTAACCATTTTTTGTATGCAACTTCCTACTTTTTAAAAAAGAAAAAGGTAAAAGCAAATTGTTATGTGCAAATAAAAGCTGTCCATCATTTGAATTGTGAATGTGTATTACTGTAACCATTACCACTCGAGTTACTGTGGCTTCCCCAAGTGTCTTGTCCTTGTCCCAGAGTCCCATGCTTTCCGTCCTTCCTCTGCACTCTGCACCTGGGGTGAAGGGGAAGATACTGTCCTCTTGCTGTACTAGTTCCCTGCCACCATCAGTACACTGGGCTGCTCTTCCTGGCAGCTGTACACTACCTGATGCATTGTAGCTGCTGTTTGGGAGATTGCTGGCAGCAGGCTGCTTTGTGCCTGGGCGTGGATTCCAGGAGAGTGGCTGAGCAAATAGGAGCCTCCACACCATGCACAGAGCATGCTGGCTGTTTGAGAGCCTGTAGTCTGGCTGGGAAAGGTGACAACCCACTCACTGCTCAAACTCAGCTTCTAGAGACAGAATTCAGCTATGAACATACTTATTTGGCTGCTGTTCCCAGAAGCTGTCTGAAGAGGAGCGGAGTAACTTGCTATTGCCGCAGGCCAGGTTCTCTCCCAATCAGCCTGGAAGCTGGACTGCACCAGGCAGTGTCCTAGGCAGCATGGCTGGATGAGGCTCTGGCCATGCCGCTACTTCTCCCCAGCCAGGCCAACTGTTGGGAGCTTGATATTTTGTAATCCTCCAAGTCTCCTAATTTCTGTTAGCAGAAAGATATCCCAAAAGGTAAGATTGATTGTTGGGTCCAGGTGCTAGGTCTTGGGAAGAGAATGTGTGGTGGGCCCTGTGCTGTGTCAGAGTAGGTAGACGTGAGCTACTCCCACTTCTCCTTCCTATAGTTCCAAGGTGTTCCAGTACAGTGATGGTGGTTCTTCATCGAGTAGTGTCCCCAATGGGTGCTCCACTCGAGGTGCTGGGCTCGTCCCGGCGCCGCAAACCGGAGGATCTTCAGTAGCAGTAGCCCCCCCCACCGGACCGCGCATGCGCGACCGCTGCTTCGCGTCTCTCAGCTGAGTGCGGTCCGGCTAGTCAGTTTCCTTCCAACCGTCCGCGACCGCAGACGGAGTTAGCTTAGGCTCCCCCTCCTCTTTGAGGAGTGAGGGAAATTAGTTAGTTTAGCCTTTTCTTCTGTTTCTGTTATAAGTTGTTACTGTTAGTATAGTTGTTAGTTTAGTAGTACTTCTCAGTCAGTTAAAAAAAACAAACAAAACCAAAAAAAAACTTTTTTTCCTGTGCTTGTCTGTCAAGCTTCAGGTCGCATTAAGGATGCCAGGATCACTTGGCTTTAAAAAGTGTACTGGGTGCCAAGATGCCATGCCGGTATCAGATGGACACTCTCGCTGCATAAAATGTCTCGGGGACGGGCATGTTGTCCTGAAGTGCAGCCACTGCGCCAAATTGACAGCGCGCGCCAGGAGGGATCGAGAACTCCGACTTAGAGTTCTCCTGTTCAACAAAGCCCTCCAGGCTCCGGACATGTCAGCCTCGCTTCCTGCTGGGGAGCTTGACGACCGGATGGCTCAGGAGAGCCCCTGCAGCAGGACAGGCCAGAGTAAGCAGCGGGGACAGACCAGGAACCTCTGGCCATTGGCCGAGGTTTCCTGTGGATAGGACGGGCAAGGGCCGAAGCTCCTCGGTTCCCGTCAGAGCCCATCGCAAGGAACCGGTCCCGCCACCGTTGGGGGACTCAAGAGCGGAGTCGGTGCCAGCAACGGTTAAAACCGCCGCTCTAAAGCCGCCAGCGGACGCCCCGGCACCGACTTTTCCGCGCATGCGCGGATGACTGTAGCCGCAGCAGCAGCGGTGCGGGTGTCTTCCCCAGCTGTTGCTGCGGCTTCTTCCCTGGTGCCGGAGTCAGCGGCACCGGGATCGGCGCCACAAGAGGGTGCTTCTGCTTCACAACCTTCGATACCGGCGTTATCCACACCGGACCTGCAGCCAACGGCACTGGGTCGGCTAATAAACACCCCGGCTTTGGGGATTGCCTCATCGTCCCCTAGTCCCTTATGCTCTGCACCGTTGTCTTCTTCCAACTCGGTGCCGATAAAGTACAGCACAAGTCTGTGCAAGTCCAGACACCATCTTTGACACCTGACCGTGGAATGTTTTCACCAGGACCGGTGTCACCTGTCATCTTACACTGCACATCGTCATGCTCATCATCACCATTATCAAGAACATAAGAACATAAGAACGGCCGTACCGGGTCAGACCAAAGGTCCATCTAGCCCAGTATCCTGTCTGCCGACAGTGGCCAGCACCAGGTGCCCCAGAGGGGGTGGACCGAAGACAATGATCAAGCGCTTTGTCTCCTGCCATCCTCTCCAGCCTCTGTCAAACAGAGGCCAAGGACACCATTTTATCCCCTGGCTAATAGCCTTTTATGGACCTAACCTCCATGAAATTATCTAGCTTCTCTTTAAACTCTGTTATAGTCCTAGCCTTCACAGCCTCCTCTGGCAAGGAGTTCCACATGCTGACTACACGCTGTGTGAAGAAGAACTTTCTTTATTAGTTTTAAACCTGCTACCCATTAATTTCATTTGGTGTCCTCTAGTTCTTCTATTTAGGAACTAATAAATAACTTTTCTTTATTCACCCTCTCCACACCACTCATGATTTTATACACCTCTATCATATCCCCTCAGTCTCCTCTTTTCTAAACTGAAAAGTCCCAGTCGCTTAACCTCTCCTCATATGGGACCCGCTCCAAACCCCTAATCATTTTAGTTGCCCTTTCTGAACCCTTTCCAAGGCCAAAATATCTTTTTGAGGTGAGGAGACCACATCTGTACACAGTATTCAAGATGTGGGCGTACTCATAGTTTTATACAGGGGCAGTAAGATATTCCGGTCTTATTTTCTATCCCTTTCTTAATAATACCTAGCATCCTATTTGCCTTTTGACCGCTTGCTGCACACACTGTGTGGAAGTTTTCAGAGAACTGTCCACGATAACTCCAAGATCTCTTTCCTGATTTGTCGTAGCAAATTAGCCCCCATCATACTGTACGTATAGTTGGGGTTATTTTTCCCAATGTGCATTACTTTACACTTATCCACATTAAATTTCATTTGCCATTTTGTTGCCCAATCACTCAGTTTGGTGAGATCTTCTTGGAGTCCCTTACAGTCTGCTTCTGTCTTGACTATCCTAAACAGTTTGGTATCATCCGCAAACTTTACCACCTCACTGCTTACCCCTTTCTCCAGATCATTTATGAATAAGTTGAACAGGATTGGTCCTAGGACTGACCCTTGGGGACACCACTAGTTACCCTCTCCACTCTGAAAATTTACCATTTATTCCTACCCTTTGTTTCCTGTCTTTTAACCAGTTCTCAATCCAAGAAAGGACCTTCCTCTTATCCCATGGCCATGTAATTTACACAAGAGCCTTTGGTGAGGGACCTTGTCAAAGGCTTTCTGGAAATCTAAGTATACTATATCTACTGGATCCCCTTGTCCGCATGTTTGTTAACCCCTTCAAAGAACTCTAATAGATTAGTAAGACAGGATTTCTTTACAGAACCCATGTTGACTTTTGTCCAACAAATTATGTTCTTCTACATGCTTCACAATTTTATTCTTTACTATTGTTTCACTAATTTGCCCGGTACTGAAGTTAGACTTACCGGTCTGTAATTGCCCGGATCGCCTCTAGAGCCCTTTTTAAATATTGGTGTCACGTTGGCTACCTTCCAGTCATTAGGTACGGAAGCCGATTTAAGGGATAGGTTACAAACCACAGATAATAGTTCAGCAATTTCCCATTTGAGTTCTTTTTAGAACCCTTGATGAATGCCATCCGGTCCCGGAGATTTGTTAACATTAAGTTTTTCTATTTGTTCCAAAACCTCCTCTAATGACACTTCAATCCGGGACAGTTCCTCAGATTCATTACCCACAAAGGACGGTGCAGATTTGGGAATCTCCCAACATCCTCAGCCGTGAAGACTGAAGCAAAGAAATCATTTAGTTTCTCCGCAATGGCTTTATCGCCCTTGATTGCGCCTTTATAGTTCGATGCCTAGGGGACCCACAGGTTTTTAGCAGGCTTCCTGCTTCTAATGTACTTAAAAACATTTTGTTATTTCTTTTGAGTTTTTGGCTAGCTGTTCCTCAAAATCTTTTTTTGCTTTTCTTATTACATTTTTACACTTGATTTGACAGTGTTTATGTTCCTTTCTATTTATCTCACTAGGATTGGACTTCCACTTCTTAAAAGATGCCTTTTTGTCCCTCACTGCTTCTTTTATCATTATGCATCGGCTGCAGACCACTACTGCCGGTCATCCCACCGCTCACCGTCAAGCTGATATCGCCGAGAGCATTACTCTCGATCTCTTTCTCACTATTTCCGGAGATCTTTTTCACCAGGGTCCCCAAGAACCCTAGAATGTCCTCGCCGTTATGACACTCTTGGAAGATACTCTTCCAGACGTTCCCTGAGTCCATACCGCAGACATCATTATGACCGACGTTATGACCGCCCTTCTCCTCTTGATAGATGACGTCTCCGCTCACGTTCACCGCGATCCAGCCGGACCCTATCTCTGCAGGCGCCGCTACAATCTTCACCTTCGACTGCTCCACCGGCTCCGGTGGAGGACACAGCATCCGTCTATCAGGAGGATGACCGCACACACCAGGACCATCAGAGCCTGGTTTCACCGGCTCAGAACTTGTCTTTATCACCTGATGATGCGGTGGTTCCTGGAGACTTGTCTCCTGCGGAAGACCATAAACAGTTCCAGGAGCTTTTCAAGATGGTGGCCCAGTCCCAAGAGATCCACACGACGGACGTGCAACAAAAGCAACATCGGTTGTTGAAGAACCTGCAACCATCCCAGAAGTCAAAGGTGGCGTTTCCCTTTGGTGAAGCCATTCTAGAGATTGCCGATGACGTCTGGCAGACCCCAGCTACATCCTTGCCAACTAATAAGAAGTCAGACAAGAAGTACTTTATAAGCCAAAAGGGGATGGACTTTTTATTTACACACCCTCAGCCCAACTCCCTTGTGGTGGATGCGGCACAGCAGAGGGTGAAGACTTCTCAAGCCAAAAACGCTGCGACTGACAAAGAAGCTAAGTGCCTTGATCTTCTAGGCAAGAAGGTTTACTCCTCAGCCACTGCATCTTTAAGGATGCGCAATTATGCGGCGCAATTGGCAAATCATGTCTTCGACAATTATTCTAAACTGGTCCCTCTATTCGAACATTTGCCGGACTCTAAACGTCAAATTTTGAAGGTAGTTATACAAGAGGGCTACACGATTGCCAGGACGGCATTGCAGATAGCGCTTGATACGGCTGATGCAGCTTCTCGAGCTACGGCTACAGCCGTAGTCATGCCCCGGGCGTCATGGTTGCACCAGGCTGTGGTCCCAAAAGAGATGCAGTCTAAGGTGGAGGACTTAACCATTTGATCGGCAGTCACTTTTTGCTCAATCCACCGATCAGGTCTTCCACTCAGGCAAAGACACGTGCACAACTTTGAGAACGCTGGGCATGTACACGCCTCCTTATAAACGCAGGAGGTACACGCCCTATACCAAGCAAAGGCTGTTTTCTTATGCTACACCTCGGTCCAGACCTTTTGAACAACAACAACAAAAACCTAGACAGCGCCCACAAAAGCGGCGACAACACTCTAACAGAGCGCCTGTTCAGCAACAAGGTCAGCAGCAAGTTTGATGGGTTGGTCGAGGGACTGTGTGCCATCCCCTTGATAGAGACTCCACACAATGTGCAAGGCTTGTTCCATCACCGCCTGAGACCTTATCAACATCATTGGTCTCGTATATCCACCGACCGGTGGGTCCTCGACACAGTTACCTCAGGATACCTCATTCCCTTCAACTCTCTTCCTCCCCCCTCCCCTCCCTCCCTTTTCAGGGACCCCTCTCACAAGAACCTCCTACGACAAGAGGTTTCCCATCTGCTCTCGATAGGAGCGGTGTAGAGGGTACCAGCCCAGTTTCGCGGGAGAGGGTTTTACTCGCGTTATTTCCTCACCCGGAAGAAGTCAGGGGGTTGGAGGCTTATCCTGGACCTACGTCAGCTCAATCGCTACCTGCGGAAGCAGAGATTCAAAATGGTCACGTTGTCTTCCATCATTCCGGCTCTTGAAGAAGGGGATTGGTTCGCGTCCCTCGACCTCCAGGATGCCTATTTCCACATAACGATTCACCCAGCTCACAGGCGATTCCTCCGGTTTGTGGTAGGAGTCGACCACTACCAATACCGAGTACTACCCTTCGGCCTTTCGGTGGCTCCCCGAGTTTTTTCCAAGACCCTTGCGGTGGTGGCTGCCTATCTTCGGCGTCTCGACATTACCATCTTCCCGTACCTGGACGATTGTCTGTTAAAGGCCCCAGCCTTCGACGCAGCGGTCTGTACAGTTACCACTACTACCATGATATTCAGGGCTCTCAGTCTCATAATCAATCTCAGAAAATCCTTTCTCACACCGAATCATGACCTAGAGTTCATCGGGGCGAGACTCGATTCTTCAACGGCACGAGCGTACTTGCCCATGAAAAGGTTCCAACTAATTCGAGATTTGGTACAGACTATTACAGTTTCCCCCAAATCTCGCATACTTACCTGCCTGCAGCTCCTGAGACATATGGCGGCTACCACGTATGTAGTTCCACATGCAAGGCTTCATTTCCGTGGTCTCCAGCATTGGCTATTCACGGTGTACACTCCTGGCATACACAGCACAAACAGGACAGTCTCTATCCCGAACCATGTCCGGACCTCACTGATATGGTGGGGCGACCCCAAAAACATGTTGGTAGGAGTTCCCTTCCATGCCCAGAGACCATCCTTGCAAATCACAACAGGCACATCTCTGCTCAGCTGGGGTGCTCATTTACAGGACAGCCAAGCGCAAGGTCTCTGGACGCCCCAAGAATCGCTACAACACATAAACTTTCTCGAGCTTCGAGCGGTTTTCAACGCTTGCAGGAATTTTGTCCACGTCATTCATGGTCAGTCAGTACAGATCCTCACCGACAACATCTGCACGGTGTATTACATCAGTCGGCAAGGGGGTGCGCGCTCCCACTCCCTCTGCGCAGAGGCAGTCCGCCTCTGGAATTGGGCAGTCCGGCATGGTGTCACCCTGACTGCAGCTTACCTTCCTGGCAAGGACAACGTCATGGCCGACGCTCTCAGCAGGAATTTCTTCTCCCAGCACAAATGGGAGCTGCACACGGAGATCACCCGCAACCTCTTCCAACACTGGGGCTTCCCAAGGATAGATCTCTTCACCACTCGCAGCAACAGGAAATGTCATCAGTACTGTTCGCGTGCGGGCGCCGGAGCAGGCTCCTTGGGGGATGCCTTCCTGCTGGACTGGAGTCATCACCAGTTGCTGTACGCATTTCCCCCTCTCCCGCTCATCCCAAGGGTGTTGGAGAAGGTAGCGTCAGAGCGTGCGACAATAATTTTGATAGCCATGTCTGCCGGGGCCAGAAGGGTGCTAACTCAGTTGTCGAGGATGTCAGTCACCGAACCGATACGGCTACCGGTACTGTTAAATTTACTATCTCAGCAGCACGGCACAATGATCCATCCGTGCATCGACCGCATGCACCTGATGGCGTGGCTCCTAGCTGGCTCCAAGGGTCGGAGTTGATTTGTTCTCACGAAGTGAGACGTACTAATTAACAGCAGACGCCACACCACGCGCAAGACTCACCTGCAGAAGTGGTGTCGCTTTCAAGCATGGTGTACAGCATGGGATCTCGACCCTCTCTCACTGCCTATCCAGCAGGTGTTGGATTATATTTTGCACCTGAAGATGACAGGGTTGGCATGTTCCTCCCTCAGAGTGCACTTAGTGGCAATTTCCGCTTTCCTTCTTCCTATTGGCGGTTATTCACTGTGTGCACACCCCCTCACCAAGAGGTTTTTGAAGGGCCTGGACAACCTATATCCGGCTCATAGGATTCCACTGGAGCCGTGGGACTTGGCTTTAGTATTGGACACTCACTCGCCCTCCTTTCAAACCGTTAGCATTGTCTGATTTACGGATGCTTACAATGAAAGTGGTGTTCCTCCTTGCCATTACATCCACGCAGCGAGTGAGTGAATTAGCGGCTCTGTCGGCAGACCCGCCGTACACACAGTTTTCTAACGGTGCCGTGGTACTTCGTGTACACCCGGCCTTTCTGCCAAAGATCAATTCTGCTTTTCATATAACGAACCCATATGTTTTACGACATTCTTCCCAAAGCCTCATTCCTCGTCGGAGGACTCCCGTCTGCACACTCTGGATGTTAGACGAACGCTGGCTTTTTATCTCGAAAGGACGCGTAGCTTTCGAAAGTCTCAACGACTATTCCTGTCTACAGCTGAATGCTCCAAGGGCCAACAGCGCTCTGCACAATGCATATCAAGCTTGATTGTCACCTGCATTAGACGTTGTTACGCTCTATGGAACAAACCCCTGCCTGACTGAACTCGAGCTCACTCTACCAGGGGCATGGCGACATCCACTGCCTATCTTCACGGAGTACCACTGCAGGGCATCTGTCGAGCAGCTACCTGGTCCTCTAATCTTACTTTGGCTAGACATTACGCTCTTGTAAACTCTGAAGACCGACTCAGCGGTAGCTCACGCGGTCTTATCTGCAGCGCAGAACCGATGATTCCGAAGCACACATTTGTCATTGGACCTCTGCTGTGGACTCACCTCGAGTGGAGCACCCATTGGGGACACTACTCGATGAAGGAGAGAGTTACTCACCTTGTGCAGTAACATCTGTTCTTCGAGATGTGTCCCCCCAAGGGTGCTCCACGTCCCACCCTCCTCCCTGCTTCGAAGTTTTATTTCTATATTTTTCAGATGCTTCCGGTTGGGAGGAAACTGACTAGCCGGACCGCGCTCAGCTGAGAGGCGCGAAGCAGCGGTCGCGCATGTGCGGTCCGGTGGGGGGGGCTGCTGCTACTGAAGATCCTCCCGTTTGCGGCGCCGGGACGAGCCCAGCATCTCGAGTGGAGCACCCATGGGGACACACATCTCGAAGAACAGATGTTATTGCACAAGGTGAGTAACTCTCTCTTCCTGCTACTTTGACAGCAGGATTGTCTGGCTTAAAATATTTGTTTATTATTTTTTCATGCTGCCAAAACTTTGTGCAGTAAACAAAGTGAGAGAAGTGAAGAAGTAATTTTAAGTAACTTGTATCTTAATTCAGTCCAGGGTTCCTTCAGCCTGGATTTTTTTCTGCAAACTGTCCTTGTGCACGCTGTGGCAAGTTCAAAGCTTAGTGCTTTATTTACAATGTGCTTTCTAAATGTTAGTTTCCCCACAGTAAAATGTTGTCCCCCAAGTCTTTATTTACTACTAAGGCATGGGGAGAATGATTTCACTTCTCTAAAATCTTGAGCTTCTTTGGCTCTTAATTCTAGCCTACCCTGCACTATCTCTAGCTGTCTGCTGATGAGCTGACCCACCCCTAGTTAATTTCTTAGAATTTAAATTATTCCCTTGTCCATTTACTGCATATGGGGATGTTTCTCAAAGAGTCATCATTAGGATGTTCATATTCTGTCATACTTTGCAAAAGTTGAACAGAAGAAGCAGAGAAGACATTTTTGTAGCCTAAGGCTATTCTTCCTGTTCTGTATCAAAGGTCTGATGCAAATGGTGGAGATATGAGATTCTCAAACAGAAGGTTGCAAGAATACTTTATGATGCCAAGTCTTGCCAAGAATACTTTATGATGCCAACTTAAATCCTGTCAGCTCTTCCTAAAATAAATATTCAGTTTTGAAGTTGAATATTCATCTGTTTCAACAGTTCCTAGGGTACCATTTTGAGTAGCAGCTCTGCGAACTGGGACGTGGCTTGCTTTTCTTTCCATTCCCCAGACTAACAGGGAGTGAGGGGAAAGTACTTGGATTCTGTGTATGCCTCTCATTGCTGGCTGGTAGAGCTTAAAAGATTTGGTCACCTTCCCCTTTAAGATAGAAGAGCCCATCTCCCCAGGGAAAAAAACCTTTGTACAGTTGATAGTGGTAGATTAGCTGTACCAAGAACTTGAAAGACAGAGTACAGTTATAGCTTGTCTGCTGTACTTACAAGCTTTAAATTTAAATGAAAAAATTAGAGGAATAGTTTTGTGTTACTAGAAGCTGATAAACAAGACCACAGTAGTTACAATGTTCTGGTTCATTGTAAGTAAACACCTTGCATAGGATAAAACTAAAATGTGCAATGTTGTTAAATGAGTTCAATTTTAAAAGCACTGAAACAAAATGTTGTGGTATTTATTAGAATAGCAGCATGAATTTGAATGTGTTCAGAAGTCAAATAGGGTGCCTTGAGAGAATTTTCAATTCATTTTTGAATTTCAGTATATTGAAATCAAAATTAACTTCATTGTTCAGGCTGTATACTTACTTTTTAAAATTTAACAACAAATAGTTTCAAAACGTTGCTGCATTTACTATGAAAAATATTTCTATTGCAAGGCATGTAGGGCTGAGTTGGTAGTTACAGATGATTAGAGCAGTTGCACTTACACAGTGTTGGTTAACTCAAACTTGTCAAAGGATGTTTGCAAAGGTGAACTGTGGTATTCTTTCCATGCTACAATCTCAAGACAGTGCTGTTTGGCATGACACTGGTTGTATCAATGAGGGATGGAAAGTTGTGAGCATAAATAACAAAGTGGCTCATTTCAAAGTTGTTGCCCAAATCATTCCACTTCTTCTTTTATGATTTATGGCTTTTGAGATTTCTCAGGTCCTATTCTTAGCTAATTTTATAGAAGTGTTTGGCGATAAATTATGGATTTGATGATTTATAGTTCTCTGGTGAAATACAGGAAGCAAGAACAGTTTTATTTTGTGTTTCTTTGCTTAGGCTTTTTATTACATTAATTATTTCTAAGATCTCATGTTGGGTTTTTTCTTACTACTGAAGTTTTCATTGCTGATAGGGGATATGCTATATTGGTTCTTGCATATATAATGGGACGTTATACTAGCTTTCCTTAGACTGAGATTGTTAGAAGAAAATGGCTTTCCTGAAGTTGAAATTCCTCAGAAATAACCTAGTGTTTTATGCACTTAGTCCATTTATCCTTGGGGATTTGACCCACTTGAAAATTTAGAATAGATTCAGATTTAAAAGGAAATCTTGTTTTAAGAGATGTTTTAAGAGATTGTGCTATTACAGATAAACCCTTCTATGATTCCCTTCAGTCACCTTTTGTGTGTCTGTAAAGTAAAAGCCTTAAACTACTTTATTTAAAGGACTAATTATTTCACCTAATTTGATGATTCAGAAGCAGTGTGAACTAAGAATATGGATCTCTTATTCTTAAATCTACTCATTATGAACTGGGATGGCCCATGAGTTGGGAAAAGCATGGAGTTTAGGGAACAGCTACTGTGACTGAAGGGGCTAATGGTCAATGAGAGAAGTGCTCACAATTCGTGATGTAGGAATCTCTTCTTCAGTGCCACACAGGGACCCATTAGCCTTATTAGACCACTTGACTCCTATGCCCAATATCCCTTCTCCCCCAATTGAAAATAAACAGATACAAGGTGGGTGTTACCTGTTGTTGGCCCAACTTCTGTTACCTCACCCAGTTTGTGTTTCTAATCTCCTGAGAACAGCACTGCAAATGAACCAACCTAAAATGCAAACAACTGCAACACAAGAAACACTACCCAAAACCAGGCTGGATTGGACAAGAGTACCCTGGTCATCTCTTTAATAACTCACAATATAGGAACTTAACACTCAACTGTGTGTGTGTGTGTGTGTGTGTGTGTGTGTGTGTGTGTGTGTGTGTACTGGGGTAAATTGAGAGAAATTTTAGTGAAATTGTGTGGGCGGCTCATAACATATATTAACACACAATCTAGAGAATGGTTAGGGTAGTGGCAGGCAATAACTGGACCATAGGCCAAATGTGGGTTGCCAGAGTTAACTCCTGGTGGGAAGCCACCACCTTATTTACCTGTGCCTCCCCAGGTATGAGTGCTTGCAGCTCCCATTGGCCATGGATCTTTGTTCCTGGGGAACAGGAATTGTGGGAAGTGGTGTCCTGGTCTGTGCCACTTCCCACGTCTCTCATTGGCCATGAACAGTAATCCACAGCCAATGGGGAGCTGCAAGTGTTGTACCTGCCGAGGCACAGGTAAATAAGGTGGTGGTGGCCCACCAGGGACTAACCTCAGCAAACCGCCACTGTCTTACTGCCCATCCCTGAGCTAAGGTGAACAAATAAATGTGAGGTTTGGGGCATAAGTTAGCCTAAGGGTAGAGAATTATGGGCTATTGAAGTTGCAACTGTGAGAAAAGTCCAAAATAAATGAATGTTGTGAGAAAGTAAGACCTAACAAGGACCTGACCTAGTGTCCTTATGTTTTAATTATAATTGATTGAGCAAGGTTTTCAGTTAGTGTTTTTGAGAATTGTGAATGCTTTGTGAAAATTTACCTAAATTGATAGTGTGGGAAGGATATTCATGCAGATGTTTATTTAAATAATGAGTAATGTAAAGAGCTAATAAGAAGGTGGCAGAAATACAGTTCTGATTAAGGCTAATTTAATATTAATTAGTAGTATAATGGTGTATAGAAGAAGTAGTTTAGCTAAATACAGGAAGAGCTCCAGTTAATAAAAAATGGACCTGGACCAGAACTATAAGGCTATACCTCACACTGTTGTTAGTGGACTGATCACCCACTGATATAGCATTTAATCTTTGAGGAGGAGTATATTAGTAGCATTTGTGTAAGGAGTAACTGAATGCCTGTTTGCTTAACTAAAACTGCATGCCAGTCACAATGCATTTTGGAACTGGTTCTATTCAATATCTTCATCAACTGTTTAGATAATGGCAGAGAGAGTATGCTTATTTAAGTTTGCAGATGATACCAAGCTAGGAGAGGTTGCAAGTGCTTTGGAGGATAGGGTCATAATTCAAAATGATCTGGTCAAACCGGAGAAACGGTCTGAGGTAAAAGGATGAATTTTAAAAGGACAAACGCAAAGTACTCAATCAGTTTCACACATAGAGAATGGGAACTGACTGTCTAGGAAGGAATACAGCAAGATCTTCTCATTCAGAGTTTCACTGTTCATGTCAAGGCTGTTGGCTGTCCTGGATGCAAAGCAGGGTAGAATGGGATAATGGTTTACACTCATAAGAGAGCATACAAAGCATTGCATTAACGGATACAGCATTAATGGGAAGGGGTGGAGATTTGGCTGTGTCTCATGCCTAGCAAGGAATGGAGATGTGGCAGTAGCCCTCTCCAGAGGGCTGTGGAGAATAGTATTTCCTATGACCTGAAGGAAAGGTACCAAGTGACATTTTTAAAGCTTGTACAGATTGGTGGTACGTTAGGCTCTGATGCTTCTTTCATCATATCTCCTCTACCCATAACAATTCTAAATCAAGTCTTTACATGGATAAGGTGATGCCACTTATTCTTCTTTTATTTTTTGCTGGAGCCCTAGGGTGTGGGCCAAATGGTTGTGGCTTCCTGTGGAGACTATTAGCTTTGCTCCGCTTGAGTGTACTGTGTCTGTGGATGGCCCTCACTTCGGGTCATTCTCAATGTCCTCTATGGTTGGTGCTCAGAAAGTTCCTCAGATGCCTTTGTGTTGTCCAGAGTGTAGAAGAGTTTTATATGCAGGGCCCAGGACATTACCGAGTTATATTATGGTGAGCTCCTGTACTTTGCCTAGGGTACAGGGTCTTAGAATCATAGAAGATTAGGTTAGGAAGAGACCTCAAGAGATCATCTAGTCTATCGCTCTAGTTTCAAAGCAGGGCCAATCTCAACTATATCATCCCAGCCAGGGCTACGTCAAGCTGGACCTTAAAAACTGCTAAGGATGGAAATTCCGCCACCTCCCTAGGCAACCTATTGCAGTGCTTCATCCTTCTTCTGTGAAATAGGAGAAACTCTCTGTAGCAGGGCATGGAATTCTTCCATCCTAAGTGCAGGACTCTACGCTTGTCCTTGTTGAACCTTATCAGATTTTCTTTTGGCCCAGTCCTCCAATTGGTCTTGGTTACTCTAGACCCTATCCCTACCCTCCAGCATATTTACCTCTGTCTCCAGTTGACTGTCATCCACAAACTGGCTGTGCATGCAAACCATCCCATCGTCTAAAGTGCTGCTTGTGGGCTGGGTCTGCTCCCTAGGGTAAGTCCCTGGTGGGCCCTCACGTCTAAATTCACCTGCACCTCCACAGGTAGTGGGCGATCACAGATCTCATTGGCCATGGATTGCCATCTGTGGCCAGTGGGAATGGCCCGAAGTGGTCTCCCAGTCCATGCCACCAGGGATCAGCAGCCAGTGAGAGCTGTGTTTGCCAAAACCTGCAGAAGTGCAGGTAAATAGAGTGGTGGCATCCTACCAGGGGCTAACCCTGGCAGGCCACCTTTTTTTTTTTTTTTTATTGCCCACCCCGATCTAGATCATTAATTAAGATGTTGAAGAAAACTGACCCCAGGTCTTGAAGTAATTTTATTTTGTCCTGGTGCTGTTGGTCAGTTGGTGGATCCCTTCTTCAAATAGTTTGGATGTATCATAATTATCTTGTACTTTGACTGTTATGGACCTGGTATTTAGGAAAAAGTAAGTTTTGGTTTTCAATGACCAAACCAAGATCCAAACAATGGTTTTAAAAACATTAAATGAGATTTGAAGAATATTGAACACAGTATATATAGTATACCTTTTGAGAGAGATAATTCATTTGGTTAAATAAGATACGTGTTGTTGAAAGTTAAATTTTTCTTCTAAAACAAAAGGTGCCATGAATGCATCCTTCTAAGGTTTGATTGCTGATCATTACAAATGTGTTGAAATGAACATTTTTTGTGCTGTGTGTAAATAGTGAATTATTTGTTAATTGACTAAAATTTATTTTTAAATTTAAAGAACCTATAGGACCGTTTTTGAAGGAAGCTGTGAAATCAGTGTGTGTGTGTGTACGAACAAGCTGCTACATTAATTTTTTTCTTGTAATTTTCCAGGTCCGCTGAGATCCTTTATTCTTTGGCTCTAGTGAGGTCTAAAAAATCTGTCAAGATGAATGCATTTCCTTCAGTGGACCATTATATATTGCTGACTGAAGCTAGGAGGAACCTAGGACTCTTTCAGCACCATGATGCCATCACAGGAACATCTAAAGATTGGGTAGTTGTGGACTATGGCACGAGGTAAAGTAATTTAATGAGTATGTGAACTTAAAAATTTTAACTTATTTTCTCCTGTGCTTTTGTGTCTTATGAATATATTGTATTTATAGAGTCCCACAATATATACTACTAAGAAAATATTACTACTTTGTATTTTGTTATCTTATATCTCAGCATATCCCTATGTAGTAGTCAATTATTCTACCTATTTTATAGAATAAGAAAATTGAGGCACATAAAGGCTACAGTGTGCATAGAGGTTGCAAATAGGGCTGTCAAATGATTAAAAAATTAATAGCAATTAATCGCGCTATAAAACAATTAGAATACCATCTATTTTAATATTTTGGGTGTTTTCTACATCTTCTAATGTATTGATTTCAGTTACAACATAATACAAAATGTACAGTGCTCACTTGATATTTATTTTTTATTACAAAACATTTACACTGTAAAAAAAAAAACAAAAAAAACTTCAGTTCACCTCACTGAAGTATTGTAGTGCAAATTCTATCATGAAAGCTGAACTTAAATTCTTCTATATAATCAATATATTTGTGTCCTATTCAAAAGAGTTCTTTTTTAGCTTAGTCCCAGCTGGGCCAGAATGGGGGAGAGTCTGCCATGGGCAGTGCAGTGTTCGGGGCGGGGTGGAGGGGAGCTCAGCCCCCAACTGCAGGTGGCATAGGGCTCAGAGGAGGTGACAGCCCCTGGGCTGGCGGGGGGTAGACCCTACCATGGGCAGTGCAGAGTTTGGGAAGGGAGACTCAGCCCCAGAACCAGATTTGGGGGGAGGGTCAGTTCCAGCCCCAGGAGGCAAAGAGAGGGTGGCTTCGGTGAGCCCTGCTGGTGCGAGGACAGCTTTAGCAGTCCCCCCAGGTTGTTTTATTTTAAAAAATATGGTCACCTGGGAGGGGAGGGATGGGTGTCAGGGTCTTTACTTTTCTTCTTTACTTCTCCTTTGGATCTGGAACCAAGTCTTCAGGTTTTTTCCCACTTTTCTGGGTGCTTTGTTTTTCCGTGCACCCTCTGGTGTCAGTTTGCATTACTGCACCTTACCAGAGCTTGTCTCTGGAGCAGCTCACGCTGGTTTGTTGACCTCTGTGGTTAATGCATTAATTCTGCCCTGCGTTAATCGCAGGCATTAACACCCACTAATCAACAGCCCTACTTGCAGATAAAGCCTGCAGCTTGTGGCTTAACCATAGTGCTATTATTAAAAAAAAAAAACTTAAGTACTGCTGCAATAAATCTCTGCCATTAAGAACTGATCAAAAAACATATGTTGATTAGATATTTTGTGATTAGCTTACTCTTTACCTCTATATACCTTCATATCTTCAGCCTGGGACATCTTTCTCTTGTTACTATTTGCAGATTGATTCTTTGTCAAATTTGGGAAGTGAATTCATTTATTTATACAGTACTTTGATAGAATAATTTGCAATATTTTCTGAAGTATTTGCAAAGTAGAGATATTGCTTTTAACACTCGTCCCCCCACACTTATAGCTATATTAATGTATGCTTTATTTAGAACATTTCTGTGTCTAGAAGATTTGAAAAGTTGGTAGTGGTGAACATGTTGAATGGATGTCTTATTGGTGGAGAGAGAATACTGTGCTGGATAAGCCAATGTTAAGAATAATGCCCTCTTCTGTTTCTAACTTACATTCAGAGAGTATATTTAAAACAATGCTCAAAACATTCCTATTTGCTGACCATGTATATATGTGCCATTTGGAATGTGAGGGAAAGCTAGATCAGTTCCCATGTAATGTTAATTCTCCCAAGTATTGAATGTAAAAGAGTTCAATATTGTATAAATTATTAATTTCCTTTTTATCTCTGTTTGTAATATAAGGAAAATTGGGCACCCTTCTAAAAGAATACTTAAAAATTAAAATGCTTGGTGTTATCAATATAATTTGATTTGCTATGTATGCATGCCTATAAATTCTTCACTGATTATCAAAGGAACTTGGGGCATTCTGATTTGAATATCACTTGTTCCTTAGGCTATAAGAAGGTGCCTGGCATTTATTGTATTTGTATTTAAGTCAGCGGGGGGCCTCTGGGTGGTTAGCACGCTTGTAAATTAGGATAGCTCTGTTGATGCCTTAATGCAGATATAGAAATTTAACTCTGAGGTACATGTGTTTAAAACCCTGGCTTCATCTTGTCACATTTATACGTCTACTAGGAGAAGGTAAAGCAAAAAACCCTTATTGATAATCTTGGCTCATCAGTTATGTGGTTACTCTGAGACTAAAAAAATGGGCATTGCCCTAATAAAGGAAAAATAAGAAATCAGAATGAAAATCTCTCTTATAGTATAGAAATCTCAAATAAAAGAGAGGCTAGAAAGAGATTCAGCCTGTTATTGATTGAGGAGCATTCAGACTCCAATCCTTCTGATACAAAGAATAAACCCAAGAAAGGCTGTTCCTTCCAAACCATAATTAAACACTTTTTTAGTGAGATAACCAGAAGCAGATAAAACTAGTACTAGACAAAGACTGAGGGGATAGTAAGTCTATAAAAATATTGTGTTGTATTCCAGATAGAAAGTATGGCTTAACCTTCGCTGTGGAAGATGATAGAGAGCAAATGAGTGCCGAAAAGAAATTATGATATTGGAATAGGCAAATTCAATAATTTTACGAAGGCCAAAGGGCTAAGATTTTGTATGGTTCCCAGAGTGGAAGCATCTTGAGTCTCCATGATGAATGTAGCATTGTTGTTTTTGGGTGCATGCTTCCTGCTTAGTGAATAGATAGTGTAAGGAAACTGCCCTTGAACATGATGGTTACATGATGACTTATCATAGACTACTAGGACTGGAAGGTACCTCGAGAGGTCATCGAGTCCAGTCCCCTGCCCTCATGGCAGGACCAAATACTGTCTAGACCATCCCTGATAGACATTTATCTAACCTACTCTTAAATATCTCCAGAGATGGAGATTCCACAACCTCCCTGGGCAATTTATTCCAGTGTCTGACTACCCTGACAGTTAGGAACTTTTCCTAATGTCCAACCTGAACCTCCCTTGCTGCAGTTTAAGCCCATTGCTTCTTGTTCTATCCTCAGAGGCTAAGATGAACAAGTTTTCTCCTTCTCCTTATGACACCCTTTTAGATATCTAAAACTGCTATCATGTCCCCTCAATCTTCTCTTTTCTAAACTAAACAAACCCAATTCCTTCAGCCTTCCCTCATAGGTCATGTTCTCTAGACCTTTAATCATTCTTGTTGCTCTTCTCTGACCTCTCCAATTTCTCCACATCTTTCTTGAAATGCGGTGCCCAGAACTGGACACAATACTCCAACTGAGGCCTAACCAGCGCAGAGTAGAGCGGAAGAATGACTCCTTGTGTCTTGCTCACAACACACCTGTTAATGCATCCCAGAATCATGTTTGCTTTCTTTGCAACAGCATCACACTGCTGACTCATATTCAACTTGTGGTCCACTATAACCCCTAGATCCCTTTCTGCCGTACTCCTTCCTAGACAGTCACTTCCCATTCTGTATGTATGAAACTGATTGTTCCTTCCTAAGTGGAGCACTTTGCATTTGTCTTTATTAAACTTCATCCTGTTTACCTCAGACCATTTCTCCAATTTGTCCAGGTCATTTTGAATTATTACCCTATCCTCCAGATTAGTCGCAACCCCGCCCAGTTTGGTATCATCTGCAAACTTAATAAGCGTACTTTCTACACCAATATCTAAATCGTTGATGAAGATATTGAACAGAGCCGGTCCCAAAACAGACCTCAAGTGAACCCCACTTGTTATGCCTTTCCAGCAGGATTGTGAACCATTAATAACTACTCTCTGAGTACGGTTATCCAGCCAGTTATGCACCCACCTTATAGTAGCCCCATCTAAGTTGTCTTTACCTAGTTTATTGATAAGAATATCATGTGAGACCGTATCAAACGCCTTACTGAAGTCTAGGTATACCACATCCACCGCTTCTCCCTTATCCACAAGACTTGTTATCCTATTAAAGAAAGCTATCAGATTGGTTTGACACGATTTGTTCTTTACAAATCCATGCTGGCTGTTCCCTATCACCTTGCCACATTCCAAGTGTTTACAGATGATTTCCTTAATTACTTGCTCCATTATCTTCCCTGGCACAGAAGTTAAACTAACTGGTCTGTAGTTTCCTGGGTTGTTCTTATTTCCTTTTATAAATGGGCACTATATTTGCCCTTTTCCAGTCTTCTGGAATCTCTCCTGTCTCCCATGATTTTCCAAAGATGATAGCTAGAGGCTCAGATACCTCCTCTATCAGCTCCTTGAGTATTCTAGGATGCATTTCATCAGGCCCTGGTGACTTGCAGGCATCTAACTTTTCTAGGTGATTTTTGACTTGTTCTTTTTTATTTTACCTTCTAAAACTACCCCTTCCCACTAGCATTCACTATGTTAGGCATTCCTACAGACTTCTCGGTGAAGACAAACAAAGAAGTCATTGAGCATCTCTGCCATTTCCAAGTTTCCTGTTACTGTTTCTCCCTCCTCACTGACCAGTGGGCCTACCCTCTCCTTGGTCTTCCTCTTGCTTCTAATGTATTTATAAAAGTCTTCTTGTTTCCTTTATTCCCGTAGCTAGTTTGAGCTCATTCTGTGCCTTTGCCTTTCTAATCTTGCCCCTGCATTCCTGTGCTGTTTGCCTATATTCATCCTTTGTAATTTGTCCTACTTTCCATTTTTTATATGACTTTTTTTATTTTTAGATCATGCAAGATCTCGTGGTTAAGGCGGTCTTTTGCGTATTTTCTATCTTTCCGACACATCGGAATAGCTTGCTTTGGGGCCCTTAACAATGTCCCTTTGAAAACTGCCAACTCTCCTCGGTTGTTTTTCCTCAGTCTCGATTCCCATGGGACCTTACCTATCAGCTCTCTGAGCTTACCAAAATCCGCCTTCCGAAATCCATTGTCTCTATTTTGCTGTTCTCCTTCTACCCTTCCTTAGAATTGTGAACTCTATGATTTCATGATCACTTTCACCCAAGCTGCCTTCCACTTTCAAATTCTCAACCAGTTCCTCCCTATTTGTTAGATCAAATCTAGAACAGCTTCCTCTGGTAGCTTTTTCAACCTTCTGAAATAAAAAGTTGTCTCCAATGCAGTCCAAGAACTTATTGAATAGTCTGTGCCCTGCAGTGTTATTTTCCCAACATATATCTGGATAGTTGAAGTCCCCATCACCACCAAATCTTGGGCTTTGGATGATTTTGTTAGTTGTTTGAAAAAGCCTCATCCACTTCTTCCACCTGGGTAGGTGGCCTGTAGTAGACTCCTAGCATGACATCACCTTTGTTTTTAATCCCTTTAGCCTAACCCAGAGACTCTCAACACTTCCGTCTCCTATGTCCATCTCCACCTCACTCCAAGTGTGTTCATTTTTAATGTATAAGGCAACACCTCCCTTTTTTCCCTGTCTATCTTTCCTGAGTAAGCTGTACCCTTCCATACAAACATTCCAATCGTGTATTATCCCACCAAGTTTCTGTGATGCCAACAATGTCATAATTGTACTTATTTATTAGCACTTCCAGTTCTTCCTGCTTATTTCCCATACTTCTCGATTTGTATATAGGCATCTAAGATCCTGATTTGACCTTGCCTCCCAGTTTTGCCCTGACCCTCCTTTCTCTCTGCCATTGTAGCCCACGCTCCCTCCGATTTCCGACCCATCTCCGAGGTCTCCATGTTCTTCACTTACCTGTGGGCTTTGCTCACCTGTCCCCTCGAACCTAGTTTAAAGCCCTCCTCACTAGGTTAGCCATTCTGTATGCAAACAGGGTCTTCCTCCTCGTAAGGTGGACGCCATCCCTGCTTAGCAGTCCTTTCTGGAATAGCATCCCATGGTCGAGGAAGCCAAAGCCCTCCTGGCGACACCCATCGCAGCCAGGCATTCACCTCCAGGATGCACCTGTCTCTCCCGGCCCCTACCTTGACAGGAAGGATCAAGAGAATACCACCTGCGCTCCAAACTCCTTCACCCGTACCCCAGAGCCCTGTAGTCACTCTTGATCCGCTCAGTGTCACACCTCACAGTATCATTAGTGCCCACATGGATGAGTAGCATGGGGTAGTAGTCAGAGGGCCGGATAATCCTCGACAATGCCTCCGTAACATCTCGGCAACCTTAAAGAATGCCTCCGTAACATCTCTGCAACCTTAAAGAATTTTGTAGCTTCTAAAGACGTTTCCTAAGCCATCCTCTCATGGAATGATAAATTTGGAAGTTCTTCAGGGCAAAGAAGATAACAATCATATGAGTTATACTAGAAAACTATTTTTGTGTCATATTTGTATCTATGCTATTCTGCATTCCCCTTGCTTCACAGCAGGAGATAAGATATTGGTTAACTTCTGTATTGATGGAACTGCACCACAGTAACCATAAGGCACGTTGGATACTGGTACCATCATCAAGCCAAAAAACCCAAGGGTTACAAGCTCAGAGGTTTTGTTACTATCTGACAAAGGAGTCAATGAGATAATAGTGCCTCTTCTAAAATAGCACTACTGAAGAGAAGACCACAGTACTAAGCACTTCCACAGGGTGCACTTTTCTGGGTGATCCTCACACCAAAAGAAGTTACAGCCTCAGACTTCAATGCTCACATGCCAGAAGAGACAGACCCTGCTGGTACGGATCACCACCACTGTGCTGCGGGGTTTTTTTCCCTCCAGGAACTTGTTGGTTTCTTAAACACCCGAATCCCTGCTACTAAGTATCAGCAGTAATGACTACTTGGTTTCTAGAATCCCCAAGGGTACCAAAACACTCACCTCTGGTCTCTTTGTTTAGCGACAAAGTAAATTGCAGAGTGAATGACAACCTATCCTTAGCCTTGGTGCACAACTCACTAGAGCAACAACCAAGGACTAATCAATTACAGGTGTGTACAGAACCTCAACCACCCATTTGTAATGGGATATCTTTAGGTGTCATTACCGATGCCCTTTAATCCAGCCTTGTAGCCTTATTGAGATCAATGGATACCCTGCAGACACCAGCCCTCTAGGACCTCAAGCATCTCCCATCGGCAGAGAGGAAGACCAGCTCCCTCAGCTGTCCTTTCTTGATTCCTGATCCCCAAGAGGAGACCTTAGAGGAGCAAGAGGCTAGTATGGAACAGGACATTACTCTGCCAACAAATATTTCCTCAGCTTTTCTGGATGACGTTGCAATGCCGCTTCTGCCATTAATGGCAGACAATTTAAAACAATTCCAGGACTTCACCCAAGAGGTTGTTGATTTTCAGATTCCCCTAGAAGAGGTATAGAAGTCACATTATAAACTGTTGAATGTCCTACATATTTCACAATTTTCACAGATAGTGCTTCCGATAAACAAGGGACTACTTGTCGATGGCTATGGATTTTCTTCTCTCACTCATCTCTAAATTCCCTTGTTGTAGATTCTGTAAATGGGAAATACAGCGTCAACTTCCTACAAGGATTGGAAAAGACTAGAGTTATTTAGTAGACCGTTGTATCCACCACAACTCTACAGTTTAGGATTGCAAATTATCAGGTGCTGATGAGGAAATATAATCATATCAACTATCAGAAATGTAGTGCTTTTGTTTATCATCTCCTAGATGACCAAAAAAGAACAGTGCCAAGTAATCATTGCCATGGACTAGCAACTAGGAAGAATGGCACTGCAGAAAGCGGCCAGCTTTGTATCAGTGGCATTGGTGATGGGGAGAGCTTCCTAGCTTCACCTTTCTGGTCTACAAAGGGAAATCCAAACAACAGTAGAGGACTTTCCATTTGAGGGATCTAAACTGTTTGCAGAAAAGATAGATTCCTTACTCTGTACACTGAAGGACTGAAATAATGTTTACCTCTTTATGGGGGTAGCTTACAGGGTGGCACAGAAAACACAATACAGTAAGCTGCAAACTATGGGATCAGCAAGATCAAACTGCATTAAATATTGCTATCATGCCCACAATATTCAATACCTATCTGGAAACCACATTTGTTTCACAAGATCTGTTTCCACTTCTGTAGCCTTCATCAGGAGTGTTCACATTACAGAAATATGCAGGGCAGAAATTTGGGCATCTTCCCAGATGTTTTTCAGGATATTGTGAAATTATCCATGACTCATCATCTGATGCCATGTTTGGCTCTAGAGTGTTAGCATCAATAGGAGATAGTGGAACACGCATAGAAAAAGTGAAGCCGGAAAACCAGTAATAAACTTATCTGGGTGGCATCATTCGCAATATTGGAGACTGTGTTTGGCATGAAGCCCTGAATAGGTAACATAAGTGCTGTATTTAAAAAATCTTGTGATATGGAAGGTCCAGTGTGATTAGCAAAAACATCACACTGACTTGTGCTTTTAAAGACCTTAAGAAACCACTTCTATGGAGCAGAGTCGTAGGAAAAAACTATGTCTAATGCACACTGAAACAGCTTTTAGTACTGATGTCTAATAGACTATCCAAAGTAAAATTAACTGGTTATTTAGTGTAATTAAAGAGGTCTTTGAATGGACACAGCTACTTACACAGCAAGTAGTACATGAGAATTTGGACACATTTGGGACATCTTGTAAGAATGCTCAGTAATTTGCTACATAAACTAACATTTCTTTGCTGATTCCTGAGCAAGACATGGAGAAGTTGACCTAGAGGCGCACACTGTAGCACATTAATGGCTGAAGCTGCATTACTGCTGCTGAATATGAGAGAGCTAGAAACAGGAGCCCAGAGTAGGGATGATTGGGGCTATATGCCTTCCTCATATATTTCTGGTGATGTGGCAAAGATGGTCATGATTTTTGGGTGGCCATATTGAGACTGGGTAAATGGGGATCTAATTTTCAGGAGACTAGTGTTAAATACTTCCTCAAATTCGGGTCTTATAAGATATCTCAAGTAACAACTGAAAATTCTGTTGACAGGCTTTTCCATTCATTAATGAATTTGAAGAGGGTGATCATTGACTCTGCTCATGTTCTTGTCCTAAAAGACACAGATACCTATACCTTTAACCAGTCATCTCCATTCCTTAAGATGGTGAGTTGTCCTACTTCCTTCTTTGTATTTTTGTGAAGTTATATGAATAATATTTTAATACTGAATATGAGTGTTGTGGAATTCAACTTAAGTTCACTTCTACTTTGAAAATTAATTATGTAAAGATGGTCCTGTCTTACTCAGTAGATCTGGTCTCTGGATATTCTTGGAATTACAGTTGTTGATGATGGCACAAATAGATTTTACTACTTTTTGTCGTTTGTCGTACAGACTCTACTTAGCTGAAACTGAGTGAAGTTTCCATGTTGTGCATCATCAAAAGAATTTATCTATTTTCCCATTATCTACATCTACTACTACTTGTGCTACCTATCATCAATTTTCACAAGTGTAACTATGGGGCTAATTTGATATGCACATCAAAATTACTTACAGTAATGTAGGAGGAAGAAAGAGCTCATCTTGAATCTGAGTCCACGTTGAATTTGCAATATTGGAGTATAGACCAGGCATATTCTTATTTGTAAATTGAGAGAATTTGATAGGGGAATCTATTGAGGAACAATGATCACAAATTTCACACAGGCCATTTTTGAAGAGTTATTTCCAGAAGAGAGAAACATTAAAGAAATATATTTAATTTAAATAAAATAAATACTGTAATATTTTAGTCAGTCATCTTTTAACAAACTAATTATATTATTCCTTACCAAAATTCTTTGTTGTATTTTTAAATTGCCTGGTTAGACACTCTAAAGGTAAAGGTTACGCACATCTTAACTCTGCTTTTGCTTTTCTGTTACACAGCCTCTAAGTTACATGGTCATATGACACTTAAGTAATGTAATATAATATGTGAAAGTGCTTTTATAATCAACAATGTACATAAATAATATCTTGAAATATTTTTTCATTGATATTTATGCTATTTCATTTTTTCATATCTTTAATTACTTTGACTTTTTAAGGCACATTAATTGGTAAGCATCTATGCAGTCACAGATCTAGTCAAGTGCACCCTCTGGGGCTCTCATTGCTCTGCTGTCAGAGGAATCCTGCTTCTGGGTACTTGAGGGTATATCCACAGTGCAATAAAACATGGCAGGCTCGTGTCAAGTGTCTCAACCTGGGAAGACCTGGGATGCAGAGCTATGAAAATTGTAGTGTAGACCTATGGGTTTGGTGGATCTAAGCGACCTCTCCAGTGATAAATCAGCTTTCCTAGTTGAGAACCAGTCTTCTGTCAAGTAAATCAATGGCTTCGGTAACTAAATTGCAGGACTGTAGTGCCTTTGAGGGTAAATTTCCAGTAATAAAAACTGAAATAATTTGTAAACTACACCATATAATGGTGATTAGAAGATCTAGTACACAGCTGTAGAAATGTGTATAGGCGTCAGTAAGTTTGAAGGTTGGGATTAACAGTAAATGACTTAATGGAGATAATGATTTTAATTGGATAAATAAATATACATTTTTCTTTTCTATCAAAATCTATTTAGACAGGTATGTTCATAATCTCCTTGCCTTAGGTGCAGGGTTGTAGATGATTATCTGGTGAAGTGGGGACTAGTATCTTCCTGCATATTGTGGTACGTTAGATTTCAATGGAAGTAATTATTGGTGTGGTGTCGATAGTGCATTTGTGTGTGTGTGTGTGTGTTCTTCCAAAATCAAAATGTTATGGTTTCTAGTTTGATCTATATACATTAAAATGCAAATTCAAAGGTTTTTTTTTCCCCCCTGAAGGATGATGTTCAGTCTTCACAAGATTCTCTGCCACGCAAGACAGTCATAAAGCTGAGTACACAGCCAAGGTAAATAATACATGAATATGCAGTATTTGAAAGCTTCCATGTAGCAATGTGACTTCTGCTAATCACTTAAGAAATTAAGTGTTTTTAATTTTTGTCCAGTTTATGTTGTCCTGAACTAATTAGTTTTGGTAAAATTTCATTTCATAGTGAATTTTCCAAAATTAAAAATTCTCCCTATAGTGGAAGTTTCCTGCTTTATTCATGTTAAATGTTAGCATAAATGGAATCCTAAGATTGCAATTTATAAGATATGCTGGCTTTCCTTTCAGAACTTAAAGTTCATTTAAATGATAGCTGTAGCTAAGTCTTGTTAAATAACACTTTGGTTAATGAAAATCAAAATCTTTGAAAGGTTGACTGAAGTCCAGTGGCTGTGGAGTTGCGGAAGAGCCTGGTCCTCCACTACTTGAGCCATTCTTAGTTTTGAGCTAACAGATGTAGCCTTTCTCCACAAATAGCACATGACAGTTCACAATGATACTTTACAGAAATTTTATTTAGTATCGAAATATGACAGTATTATTAAAAGCCAACCCTTCCCTTGTGTTCTTGTCTGTTGCTGAAGCATTGTGGCTTTATGATGCTTTTCCTCTCCACCTTGCTTCCAAGACTAATTCATATCTGGGCTACTCTGGATACCTGTTTTTATCCTTCCAAATGATTGAACAAAATATTATGAAGGTGGACTCCTGAAGTAGACAGTTGTGATATCACATTCTAAGGTAGTAATAACTCCTGGGATGACATATAGAGATTCCATAGTCTTGTACATGAGTTTTCAACCTGTAGTCGGCGAACCATGCATTCTGCTGATTAAGTCTAACGTGTCTGCAAAAGGTGACTATGGAAAATAGTTTCAGATCCTAAAAAAGACATACTGTTTTCTCATCATTTAGAAATATATAAATAGCCCCACCTGCAGGTCAAAACCTCTAAGTGTTGTCATTATCATAGAAGCCAGCAGTTTAGTGCCCTTTCTCATGCTGTCTCAAATCTGTGCTGAGGCTATTCAGTATTCACAGCTGAATTCTGTTGAGCTAGTTTTCAGAGTTCAATGATAGGGGTTTGCAGACCATATATTGAATTTCTTAAGGGACTCTGCACCTCCATGCAAAATTATGTCCCTTTTTAAAATGGAGTAAACTGAAATGCAATATGGAACCTTTAGTGAAGGCATTGTCCACACAGACAGTGATCAGTAATCTAATGCAGTATAGCTGAAAATTTTTCCTTGTACATCTTATATTTTACCTCACTTAATTTCCTTTTACTACTCATCGTTATTTCTATATGTACCATTCTAAACAATGTCTTCCTCCTTGGTATTTGCACATTTCAAATATTTGAACTATGCATAGTTGTGTATTAGGCAAGCTATACATGTTTACCTCTTTTTAGTAGTAGTATATAAATCAGTTTCACCAGCCCAATGAGCCTTTTTGTAGCTCTTCTTTGAACTCCCTCGAACTTGTTCAAAAATATTTCACGTAGCTGACGAGAATAGAAGTAATATCAGCTAGCTGTACCGTAAGTGTATGTTGTTAATGTTAAATTTTCATTGGCCATTCATAAGTGCGCTAGAGACATATGACATCAAAATTACTCATGAGGCTTAGAGGCAAGAAAATGGAGGCGTGAAAGTGGAGAAAAAGTGTATAATATAAACAGGAGTTTTGCCATCTTGCTGTTTTACAGTCTGCATCTCTGATGGCTTTTCCATATCCGCTTCTAAGTCAGGTATAATATGATGTCCACTATCATGAGACTTGGGATCAGGATACTAAAATTCAATTGTATTCCATCTCTTGACGGTTGCAAGATGCTTAATAATTTATCAATAATGTATTCATTATTAATTTGTGCTATTTATTCAGTCATTAGCTTGTAGATCTTTACTATTTTTTCTATTCATATTTGTTACAATATTTTATCAAAGCTAGAAGTTAAATTTGTAGAATGTTAAATGATAGCATCATTCTTTTCATAACTGAAAACTGGCACTATATGAAGGGTTGGTTTTTTTTTGTGATCTTCCCGTGCTTCTGTGTAGACCATGATTATTTAAAAAATAGTGATTAGTGTAATTAGTGTAATTTTTTGAACTTTTAGGATTCATCCAAATTCATCCAAATGCATTTATATTTTGAAAATTTCAAGCATTCTTTAATAAGTGAAGATTCTTCATTCCTTACCAATTTTTTTTTCTTAATACAGATATAAAAGTGTCCATTAGAAGTCTAGTAATTTTTTAAAATGAGCTAAATGTAATTTCAGGTACTAAAACTGATTTTTAAAACTGTGTCGTCTTATCCTTGTTGACTGTGAAAGAGACAAGCAACAATGAAAACTAGGGGGAGCTATGGAAGCGGATGGTACACAGAATTGGCACATTGTATATTTCAGTATTTCTGTAATGTTTTTTGCAGTTACAAATAATACCTAAGATTAGATGCAGCTAGAAGAAACTTTTAATTTGTCTTTTTTTTTTTTTTTTTTTTTTTTAAAGTTGCTGGTGTCACTTTAAAAAAGAATTCAAAATTTTCCACCAGAATCATTAGTTAGTATTTTCTCATTTTACAATGAACTCACTTTCTTATACATTCCTGTCATATGTATTTCTGTATAGCTGTAATTTGTAAAAGGTCATCTCTCTTACTCTGTAATGCCACAGTGGTCGGAATGACATACCCAGATTTAAATAGGATGGGTCTGGTGGAAGGTTGATGGTACTGAAACGTTTGAGACCGATTTCACAGATCCTACAGAGTCAAAAAGGATACCACTGTAATTATGCTGTTCCTCATTTTAAGAAACCTTTTATGTAAGAGTTGGAAAGCTAGGACCCACAAGAGTTCAAGAAAATGAAGCAGGATTGTGGCATCTAGTTTTCTAAAAGAACATATAAAGAGCACAGTCTCCTAGGAAGGGGTTTGCTGCGGCATTGGGAACTGCTCTCCATTCCCGGAAGTAATATTTCAAATATATGTACTTTTGCTTACATTTTTTGTGATACAAACTCCCTTTTAGAAATCAGATATGGGAACTGAGGGCCTTTGAAGATACTTTGCTTTGTGTTGCTTCTCAAAAATAAATAGGTCTGATTTCGAGAAGAGATTTTTTTCTTCTCTACGAAATGTGTTTCTTGTTGTTTAAGGAAAATTGTATGGAGGTATAGTCCAATATATACTTCAGCCCTGGATTTCATTTAATTTTCCACACTCAGGATCTGGATTTGAGGTCACACTGTAAACCCTTTCTTCTCTCTCTCTCTCTCTCTTTCTTTTAATAGAATAGCTTGATGGTATGAATGTGCTTGGTGGGTAAGAGCTTTTTTTTTATAGTGGCTCTGGAGCCAAATAGATCCAGACACATGATGATTTTTGTATGGCTTTTGAAATGATGAGCAGGTCCTTAGGCCTTGGAATATTTTCTTTTAATCTAATTGACTAAACAAACAAACCGTGTCTCTAAGGACATATGACCAATATCAGTAATTCCTTTATCATAGCAGTGACGGAGAAGTCCAAAGAAACTCTAAAAACTTCACAATCAAAAGGAATCTATATACAACTATACCTTGAGAGGGAATGATGGCATGTATATGAGTGAAATGGGAGAGGAGGCACACTTTTGTAGCATGAGAGAAATATTAATGTGATAAACCTGAACCCTTCCTGATAGATCTGTAGTCAGAGTTGAACTACCAATGCGTGTGCTTTTGTTGTCCTTGTCCTTAAACAATTCTAAAAAAGGAAAGAATACGTTATTCTCAGGATTGAGGTGAGATATCTTTGTTTAGAATCAATCTGCAGTAAGTGCTTGGAGCAACTAGTTTTTGTAACCACAATATATGGGGCTAAGACCGAATTCTTCATCGGCTCACTAGTTCCTTTGATGAAATTTATAGGTGCTGAAAGCTGCCTTGATACAACAACCCTTGATATAAAGAGAAGTTGTTAGTTCTGTGCCTCATAGTTTTGAGGAAATCCTAGACTTCCAGACACTGATGGTGCCAGGCAAAGGGGATAAAAATCAAGGATGAAGAAAAAATAAGTTTTTAAAAATTTAAATTGGGTAGAGCTTTATTTTTTTTAAAACAAACCTTATTTAAACTTGAATTTGAAATTGATAAGCAATGCGAAGTCCCAAATTTACTATAATCTACTAATTAAATAAACACCAAATGTGTATAATTAGTAACATGTCGTGTATGCAAAGATATATTACTTTCTTTGAATGAGATGCACAGTTCTCCAAGGAACTGGTTTTAGTAAGCAGCCGAGTATGTGCACTCTTCAGCAGAACATCCATTTAAAACAAACGCTTAACAATATTTATCTGTAGCTAACATTTTGGCTTTCTCTTCGATGAGCTGAAAATCAGAGACCCAAGGAGAGAACAAATACTATTTTCTCAACAATAATATTACTAATAAAAATTGATCTACATCTAAAATGTAACTTTTGTAAATAGTGTTATATTATCTAAAAGTCTGCTCATATTGAACAATGGACAGAGATCTATAGTGCAGGCAGAGACAAAAAGGGAAATAAAGCAATTGAGATCAAATGCCACATAACCTTAGTTTGGAACATCCTGTTCTATTTCAAGATCAGTGTCCCTATGGGTTCACTACTCTAGGTGCACATTCACCGTATGCACCTCAGATTGGAGATTCAGGTAGCACTTTGGTTCTTGCCCCTTGACTTCTAAGTTGCTTTCATATAGCAATCCATCCCTTTCACAGAAGATTCCTATGTTTCATTTGAGTCAAGAGCATTTTCAGTACAGGGTGCTTTTATTCAGTCTTTTCTGACCCCAGTGTGTTCGCAAACGTTCTCTTAGTGACTGCTTATCTTCAGACAAAATTCTGATATTCCCATACATCAATGATTGCCTGCTCAATAAAACTTCATATGTATTGACTTCAAGGGTGGTTCAGAACTGTATATTTGCCAAGAAAACACTTAGAACAAAGTTCATAATCAAAAGGCATTGAGAGCAAGTCCCCTAACTGGTGGAAGTGTACTCACTGTTTGCACTGGATTTGCTTTTCCACAGCTGTCCCCAATGTCAGTAATAACAAATGCATTCCTACTAGTTTGAAGAACTTATCCTGAGCGCACACTGGTATCCTCTTGGTTCCACGCTGCACATCATCATATTACTGGAATGCACAACAGTCCAAAATGCTTGCCTCCATTTTCTTCCACTGATCAGGGGCAAATACGTGAAGACCATGATGTACCACATATGCATTAATGCTAGCCATCCAGGAGGGGCAAGATCACCCCCTCCTCTGCACCGAAGTAGTGAGTTAGATCCCTTTATGCTCCACTAGCTATTTCATTATTGGGGCATCCCAGGCAAGTAGGAGTCTTTGCCATAGCTAAGAACAAGAAGTGCTCCCAGTTTTGGTCTAGAGGCAGTGTGGGTAACTACTCCCTGGGGGATGCCTTTCATTTTTGTTCGAGTTTGAGCTGTATGTATTTCCCGCCCCCCCCCCCCCCCCCGGTCCCCTCTTTCCCTCAATTCCTTTGATGTCACGGACACATAAAGCTGGAGTTATTCTATTATTTTTGATACGATCAAGACTAGCATTATTCTCTTACCTCATTCAACTCACTGTTAGCCAACCAATCACCCTCCAGACCATCCCCCATATTCTCTATCAGTAT
This sequence comes from Rafetus swinhoei, assembly GCA_019425775.1. Taxonomy (NCBI): domain Eukaryota; kingdom Metazoa; phylum Chordata; order Testudines; family Trionychidae; genus Rafetus; species Rafetus swinhoei. Next base: position 69,074,610 of record CM033427.1, read on the forward strand.
GCTAGTCAAATCCGTCAATCTCAAGGTTCTTTGACTTAAGGTATGGCTGATGGATGGTTTGCAGGGTTAAAAACAATGTTTTCTGAGGACATAGATGGTGCTTTTGCATAGAAGGAAACCTTCATGCCCAACACCTGCTTGTAAAGGTGGAGGAGATAAGTCACTGGTGTGACCTAAGACATCTTTAACCCACATCCTCTCCATTATCCAATATACTAGATTACATCCTAGAGCTTAAAAATGCCACGATAGTCTCTAAACAGTATACCTTTGACAGCTATTATAACCTTCCATCATGCAGTAGAGAGTTCTCCTATCTTTGTTCATGCTACAGTGATGAATATTTTCAAGGGATTGGGGAATTTTTCCAGATGCCCTACATGAACCCTGGAACCTCCACTTGGTATGTAGATACCTTACAAGGCCCTGTTTGAACCTGTGGTTGCCTGCTTCTTTCTATATGTGTGTATGAGAATGGCCTTTCTAGTAGCCTTTACTTCTGCTAAAAAGTGGGGGAGAGATACATTCAATCTTTTAAAAGATGTTTTATTGTGATCACATCCCAAGTTCTTCTTCGAGGATGTCCCCGCAGGTGCTCCACTGTGGGCGCCGCAGAACGGAGATTTTTCTGGAAGCAGTAGTCAGCCAGACCGCGCATGTGCCACGGTGGCTTGTGGCGTTCGCACACGCGGTCCGGCCTCCCGCCAGTTCCTCTCGACGGCTTCAGGCTGCAGACGGACGGAACTGCGCTCTTCATATACCAACTCCCTTCTTTCATGAGACTATCTGCTCTATAGTTTTACGTGTGTGTGTGTGTGTATATATACCTCTACTTTCCTTACTGCATTCATCCTCCTTGTTAATCTTAAAAAAAAAAAAAAAAAAAGTTTTTACTTACAATCCTCATAGTTTTTTTTGTACCCCATCCCCTTTTCTATTTTCCACTGTATATAGTTAAAGTCCTTTCTGCATACAAATATCTATATCTATATCTGTAAATATAGAAATACTAACACTATAAAATCAATAAGAAGAAAAGCCCGCAACCGGAGCAACTAAAGACCGCTTGCAAAGGCACTCGGATGATCACTCCTCCTGCATAAGGTGCTTGGGGGAGTCCCACGTCCCCCAAAAATGCCCCCATTGCACCAAACTCACGGCAAGGGCAAGGAGGGACAGAGAGATGCGCCTGCGCATGCTCTTGTTTGACAAGGCTTTGCAACCACAGCGCCCTGTCTCTACTGCAGACGTATGACCCACAAAGCGTAGGGCTTCATCTCCTACCGCAGTCTCGCCAAAAATATTGAGTCTCTCCTCCGAGATCTCCACCTACCGCTTCGCACAGCAGAGTCAGCCATGGGGACGAGCCCGGCATGTCCAGCACAGCTAAATCGCACCCTAAGCTATCAGCAGCGCCAAAACCAAAGAAAGTCGGAGAGTTGGCACTGTCCACGGCACTGAGGGTTGTATTGGCTCCGCCGGCACCCAAGCCACCAGCACTGATGACTGAACCGGCGCCGAGAGCAATGTCAGCACCAATAGCTGCTGCGGCGCCAGAGCACCTGGCACCGGGGCAAGCGCCACTTGAGAGCACGGTGCCGATGATGATGGCACCGGAGCCGATGGCACTGGGGAGGGCGGCACCGAGGACCACGGCACCACGCTCGTTCACTGCCGGCACTGTGAGTCCAACCCCCATGACACCGCCACGTTGAAGCCGTTCCTGCTCCCTCGTTTCCTCGCCGGCACCATCCCCTTCTGTTCCGGCACTGCGTTCTCCGTCCTACCGAGGCAGCCATCACAGATCTTCAGATTCATCACACAGATTGCCATCTCCATTCCTGGCTTCGTATCCTTACCGTGAAAGCCATCATCAAAGACATTGCTCTGTCTCTCCTGCTTCTTCCAGAGCATCTTACAACCGCTCTTGTTCTCCTCATTCCTCGCACATCCATCATTGGCAGCGTTCTCACTCATACTATCCAGAAAGCGATCACCGTTGGATAGATTGTACCACCGGAATGACCACTACTCCCGTGATTCTCGTAGCAGATATTCCTATCATTGCAGATCTTGTTCCCTTTCACGATCTGGCTACGATTATGGTTCCTCCAGGCATTCACCAACTCCGGCTCCCCCGACTTCTGTGAGGCAAACGACGTCACCACTTCCGCTGTCATCGGAACTGGAGCAGACACATCTTGTGGATCAGCCACCAGAAGTCTCTCCAGCAGACTCCTCTCCACCAGATGAACGGTCATTCCTGGCGAAGTCTCTCCACCAGACGACCTTCATCAATTTCAAGAACTGTTTAAACGAGTAGCTATCATGCAGGAGATACCATTGGAGGAAGTCAAGGACAAACAGCACAAACTGTTCAAAAATCGTCAACCGCAGTACAGGTCAAGACTGGCTATTCCTCTCGACGAAGCCATCCTAGAGATTGCCGAAGAAATATGGTATGCACCAGCATCCGCTCTGCTGACTAACAAAAAAGTGGATAGGAAATACTTCGTTCCGCCAAAGGGGATGGAATTCCTCTTCACCCACCCCCAGCCCAATTCCTTGGTGGCGGATGCGGCCCAATAGAGGTCCAAGGCCCCACAATTCAAACACCCGGACTCTGATAGAGACATGAAGAGGTTGGATCTTCTGGCCAGAAAAGTCTACACATTGGCAACATTAATGCTCAGAATTGCCAATTATACAGCTCATCTCTCCAACCATATATTTGATACCTTCTCACGTCTAACTCCATTGATGGACCACTTGCCAGACTCTAAAAAGCCCATCTTGAAATCGGTGATCCAGGAGAGCTATACGTCAGCCAGAATGTCCCTCCAAATTGCTATGTGTGTGGCGGACACAGTGGCTCGTTCAACAGCCACTGCAGTGGTTATGCGGAGAGCGTCCTACCTCCAAGCAGCGGGAGTTCCTAAGGACTTGCAAAGCAAGGTTGAGGACTTACCTTTTGACAGGAATAAGTTATTCGCCGAGAAGACTGACACCGTCCTGCGCTCCTCAAAGGACTCCCGCACAACTTTGGGGATGTATACCCCCCATTTAGAAGACATTGGTACACCCCATACCAGCGGAGGTACAATTACCCATACGTTCGACACCAATGGCAGCAACACTACCAGCAACAGAGGGGCTTTGATAATCAACGCTCATGCCAGCGGCCTCAACGACGACGCAGTGGGAATATCCGTACCCAGACCGCACCTAACAACAAGCAGCAAGTTTGATGCTGCCCAGAACTGCTTGCATGCCCCCGACCAAGGCATCAAAGACCAGTTTACCCAAATTTTCCATCAATACCTGAAGCCCTTTTTCCACCAATGGGCCGAAATTACAACAGACGGGTAATGGAAATTGTTCAAACAGGCTACGCCATTCTTTTCACTTCCATCCCTCCTAATAACCCTCCCACCTCGTCCCTTTTCAAGGGCCCCTCTCACGAGGCCCTTCTGCGTTTAGAAGTCAATCATCTCTCTAGAGGCAATAGAACCGGTCCCGAACAAATTCAAGGGTACGGGATTTTACTCCCACTATTTCCTCACTCAGAAAAAGTCGGGAGGATGGCGACCAATTCTAGACCTCTGCTGTTTGAACAGATTCCTACGAAAGCAGAGATTCAGAACGATCACATTAGCTGCCATAATTCCCGCACTAGATCGCGAGGACTGGTTTGCAGCCCTCGACCTCCAGGACGCTTACTTTCATGTCTTAATCCATCCGGGCCACAGAAGGTTTCTACATTTCGTTGTCAACATGGACCATTACCAGTACAAAGTCTTACCGTTTGGCCTCTCGACTGCCCCCAGGGTGTTCTCAAAGATCCTGACGGTAGTTGCAGACTATCTCCGAAGACAGGGAATAATTATCTTTCCACATCTAGACGATTGTCTACTCAAAGGTCGTACCGCCTCTGAGGTACTCAATATGATTCAAGTCACCAAACAAATTTTTCAGACTCTTGGACTCCTCGTAAACAAGCTATGACACCCCAAGATTCACACCCTGAAGCTCACAGCATGGTTCCTACCTGGCTAACCCCCCCCGAATCCCTATGTTCAGCATCAGTCAAACACGTTCTCATACACAGCAGACGACAAACAACTAGAAATACTTACCTCTCCATGTGGCGCAGATTCGTCTCCTGGTGCACTACGAAACAGCAGCTCCTGGCAGTGGCTCCTCTTCCTCTTATCCTTGATTACGTACTACACCTAAAGGATACAGGTCTTTCATTAGCATCTCTCAGGGTACATTTGGCGGCAATTTCTGCTTTCAGACCACCAATTGACGGAACCTCCGTCTTCGCTCACCCCATTGCAAAGAGATTTATTAAGGATCTCGCAAATATGAGTCCACCACGAGATCCGACCCCACCTATCTGGAACCTAGATGTGGTCCTTGAGGCCTTAATGGCTCTACCATTTGAGCCACTGGCCACTATACCCTTATAGCTCCTAACTATGAAAACGGTATTCTTACTCGCCATAACATCAGCACGCAGAGTAGAAGAACTTTCAGCTATAATGGTGACACCACCGTATACAATATTCCAAAAGGATGGTGTAATACTGAGACCGCACCCGACGTTCATCCCTAATATAGCATTTCGTTTTCATGTCAATGAACCAATAATTTTGCCAGTGTTTTACCCGAAACCTCACTCCTCCCCACGAGAAGCGGCCCTCCATACTCTTGACGCCCGAAGGGCCTTAGCCTTCTACATTAAGCGGACGAGACCCTTCAGACAGACCGACCGTTTAATTGTATCGCTTGCCAAGAGATCAAAAGGACAGCCTATATCCTCTCAAAGGATTTTGAAACTAATAACCTCCTGCATAACTCAGACATACGCGGTGAAGCGTATACTGCTTCCACTTCAACCACGGGCCCACTCCACTAGGGCCATGGCAACTTCTACCATGTTTCTCAAAGGGGTTTCCCTCAATAACATATGTAGAGCGGCCACTTGGTCCTCACACGTCACTTTTGCCAAACATTACACCTTATCTCAGGGGAGGCTCTCGGATGGGGCGGTGGCGATGGCGGTGCTCTCCACAGTGGATAAATAGGAACTCTCTTCCCTCCTTCCGTTCTGGCGACTACTGCTGTTCAGTCACCCACAGTGGAGCACCCGTGGGGACATCCTCGAAGAAGAAAGCGAAATTACTCACCTTGGTGCCATAACTGTTGTTCTTCGAGATGGGTGTCCCTGTGGGTGCTCCACTACCCGCCCTCCTCCCCGCTTCGGCGTCCGCTTTCTGCTTATGTCTTACAGACTCCGAGACAGCCTCGAGGAACTGGCGGGAGGCTGGACCGCGCGTCAGAGAAAAGAGCACAAACGCCGCGAGCCACTGCGGCGCATGCTCGGTCCGGCCGACTGCTGCTTCCAGAAAAATCTCCATTCTGCGGCACTGGGCAAGCCCAGCACCCACAGTGGAGCACCATCTTGAAGAACGACAGTTACTGCACCAAGGTGAGTAACTTCGCTTTCTTACCAAAGATACCCTTAGACTTTTCACATAAATCAATCCATGCCCTTTCCTGTTTTCTTCCCTAAACCACACCAGCAGTGGGGGAAGGGATAGCTCAGTGGTTTGAGCATTGGCCTGCTAAACCCAGGGTTGTGAGTTCAATCCTTGAAGAGGCCATTTAGGGATGTGGGGCAAATCTGTCAGGGATGGTACTTAGTCCTGCTGTGAGGGCAGGGGACTGGACTCAATGACCTCTCAAAGTCCCTTCCAGTTCTATGAGATGGTGTATCTCTATATATTAAAATATAGAATTACTTACTCTGTCAGAAGGACATTAGACATTAGCCTTTTACTTCAACAGGACTACGCCCTTTAGAAAACCTCCCAGAATTTTTCCTCCATTCCATTGCAGACAGAAGTAAGGGATCCCCAGTTTTCAAGCAAAGACTTTCTAAATGCATATCTGGCTGCATTTTCTATTTTTGCTCTCCTTCTCGTGGTCTTCAGCTTCCTTTTAGAATATTAACCCACTTCAAGAGAACTCTCTACACTTCAATCACTTTTTTTTAAATAACGCCCCTCTCATGGAAATATATAGAACCACAACTTGAATATCCACTCAAACCTTTTCTGAACACTGTGCAGTTACTCAGGCTTTAACTTTTGATGCAGTGTAGCTTTTGGCTCTACTGTGCTCTGTTCAGTCTTGGCCTTGACTCGGAAGCTCCAACCTTCTGTGAAGTTAATTGCTTGGTTATCACCTGTAGTGGAACACCATAGACACACTTCAAGAAGAGAGGGTTAGCACCCTGTGTAGTAATTGTGGTTCTTTGAGATGTGTGTCTTACTCGTATTCCACTTTTGGCCTTCTGCCATTCTGCTTTGGAGCTCTGCAGTAGAGAAGGAAATGAGGGTGATTTTCCTGCACAGCTCTATATAGCCATAGCACAGAGCATAGGGCTGCATGTGATACATTCACAGGTTGAACAGGCACTGCTAACTAAACTCTCCCATTTGAAGTCCATTGGGGTGCGTGCACATCTAGGGTGGAGCTCTCATAGGGACATGCACCTCAAAGAACTAGTTACTATAAAATATTATAGTCAGTTGTTTGATAACACTTTGATATTTTTCATAATGAAGTAGAGACCAAATAAGATATATCAGTGAGGTTGGTGCTAAAAGTCAGTAATAATATAGGGAAAAGGTTCAATACAATAATAGTTTCTAGGAAGCAATCTCATGTACTATTACAGTCATCTTTCACAAAAAATGTGCTCCCAAAGTTACACGTTTTAGCTAGAATTAGTTACAGGGTTATTTTACAAGTTATAAAGCTCTTTGGGTATCACTCAAATCCTTCTTATTAATTTTTCTTGATTCCTTTCCTTTTTGTTCTGTTCCATTTCTTATCTTTATTTTGGACACTACTAGCATTCGAGGTACTGGCCTATGAAGGTACTTCTCTTGTACTAAGTCATAGAACAAGTGTATCTTGATTTTGACTAGTGCCCTGTCATCTTAAGCCAAATGTTCAACAGTTATGCTGTTGTAAGGTATTGTGGGATGTAGCTTAGCATGAGTGTTAAGAACTCTGGGAAAAACAGAAGCCAGTTGAGCTTTCATAACTGCCAGGCATTGATGTAATGTGGTATATATTAAAGTATTCTGATGTGAATCCTGGAACTACTTCAGAACACAAGGCCTGGTGAATCAGGATCTGTATTATCTGATCTTTCATAGTACTTCTTAACAGTAGAGAAAAACAGGACTGAATTAATCCAATTCTGGACTGAGCCACAACCATTGGGGGACATCCTGTCCTGCAGCGCAACCCTGCTAGTGGTAGTGATAACAAGGGACTTTCACATAGGAGCATACCCCTAGGATGGCAGGAGGTCCACTATCACCATTCTTCAGGTAGGGTCCATCTAATTGAAAGCCAATGATTGTCAACTCAGGGACCCCATCTCATTGAAATCAGAGTATAACAGGAAGAGAGGTAGTTTTTAAACATTCCTAGTTCTCAAATAACGTAAGGTTTTCTAGGGTCAAACCAAACTGCTTAAGATTTATGCAGAAATTAAATGATTCACTACAAGTCATGGGTGTGATTGTTTCTTGAGAGATGCTTATTAATAAACAAGCTAATGTTCTGTGCTAGCTGAATGTAAGTTGTCTTAAGGTTTAGCCCTATGTAAATACCTTGTAATAGACAAGACTCAAGGTTACAAAACCACACAACTACAGTGATTTCTGTTCCTTGAAATACAAAGTTAGTTGTCTTGCCAAGACCAATTTTAAAAAAGCACCCTTTTGGCACCTATATCAATAGCTAGCAGCAGATAAAACTACAACAGAATTTCAGTTTCCAAACTTGAGTAACAGATGTTGGTAACAAACTTTCATTTGGGGAAATTGATTACTTTTGTTATCCCCAGCTTTCAAAAATGTCATTAGTCATTTTTCACAATGATACTCAGCCAGTCAGTTCTCATATCTACTCTGATCTCAGTTGGACAATAGGTTAGTCAATCAACCTCACTGATTACCTTTGAAGAAATGTGAGTGTGAAGTTGCTATTATCTTTTCAAGAAAATACCTGGCAAGAATTTTTTTGGTACTGTTGTCAGAATACAGAATTATAATGCATGCTAAGGTCAGATTATTCATATCGTATGTGATAAGGAAAATATACACAAGACGTGTAAGTTAGTTGTAAAGGAGACATGTAGTGTGAGATGATAGGATGGAAACCCTTTGCCGAACACTTGAGCCAAGGTTGAGAGAGCTGCAGTAGTATGTGTTGTTGGAAAATTAGGTGTCTTGTTGTACTATAAAGATTAAAACTTCATCCAGAGGCATAATAATCTTAGAATTTGGCAAATCTAATTTCAAGTCCAGTTTCTTGTACCATCTTTCTGGTACAGGATGAGTTCATGTGAGTGTCTTACATCGATATGCAGTTTTCAATAAGAATGTTTTTGATGACTGTATACATTTTGTTCAATTTCTACATGGACCTTGATATAAGTGATAAGATAACTACATACAAATAAAAAACCCTATATATAGGAATAATTTATTGGAGTAGCATAACAAAATAACATTTGATTTTCTTCGATATTCTAGTAAATAGCATTAAAAAGAATAGTAGTTTTGTATATAAAATATACAGAGTTAATAAATTGCAAAGAATTTAATAAAATCACAGACATAGAAGGGTCATCTGGTATAACCTTCTGTTAAGATGCAGGATTTGTTGTTTCTAAACCATCCAAGATAGATGGCTATCTAGCCTCCTTTTGAAAACCTCCAGGAAGGGAACTTCCACAGTCTACCTAGGAGGATTGTTCTATTGTCCTACTGATTTTACATTTAGGAAATTTTTCTTAAAATTGAATTAGTTATTCCTTTTTCTGGCTTTGTTCATTTGGTTTTCATAGAATACCAGAACTGGAAGGGACCTTGAGAAATCAAGTTCAGTCCTCTGCCCTCATGCCTGGACCAAGCACTGTTTAGATCATCCCTGATAGATGTATACCCAACCTGCTCTTAAATATCTCCAGTGATGGAGATTCCACAATATCCCTAGGCAATTTGTTCCAGTGCTTAACCACACTGGCAGTTGTAAATTCTTTCCTAATGTCCAGCCTAAATCTCCCTTGCTGCAATTTAAGCCCATTGGTTCTTGTCCTATCATCAGAAGCCAAGGAGAACAATTTTTTCCCTTCTTGTAACATCCTTTTAGATACTTGAAAACTGCTATTGTGTTCCCTCTGGCTTCTCTTTTCTAAACTAAACAAGCCCAATTCTTTCAGTTTTCCCTCATAGGTCATATTTTCTAGACATTTAATCTTTTTTGTTGCACTTCTCTGCACCTCCTACAATTTCTCCCCATCTTTGTTGAAATGTGGTGCCAAGAACTGGACATAGTCCTACAACTGAGGCCCAATCAGTGCAGAGTAGAGTGGAAGAATCACTTCTTGTGTCTCTCTCAACACTCCTGTTAATGCATCCCAGAATCATGTCTCTCTCTCCCCCCCCCACCCTTTTTTTGGGGGGGCGGGGGCAACAATGTCAACACTGTTGACTCGTATTTAGTTTGTGGTCCATTATGACCCCTTGTTAGAACTGTTACCCACTTTGGCACTGTTACCCGAGTGCAGAAGGTGGGGGCTCTCAAGAGACCTTAAAAATACCTTGTCTCTATAGGCTTCTACTTACAAAGACTCCCCAAGGGCACAGATTTTTTGGCCCTGGGAGATGGCTGCCACCATCAAGTGTAAAAGCTCCTTCTGGAGCCTAGGAAGAATCACTTGAACTTCTTCTGGAGGAGTACCACAAGCTTTTTTTTTTACCACGAGAGCTTTAAAAAAACCCCTGCAATTTCTGATAGCTGACCTCTCAGTGTAGGCATGCATACATTCACAGACTTCGTGCTACTTGCCAGGACACAAGAATCAAATCACTGATTTCAAAAAAGGTGATTTTATTAACAAAACAAAAAGATATACTAATAAAGCATATTTGGTTGCTTGGTGTTAGAGCAACTAAGAAAAACAAATTAAAACAGAAAAACATAGTCTCTCTGGGCTGCAGCATAGATACAATGAATGAGGGAGAAGGGTGCACATGGGTTAGCAGAGAGAAGTTAACCAAGCAATAAAACAAAGAAAATAACCCCATCATAATTAAATATACATTTTTCCCTATTACTAACAATCCCCTTCAAGTTCCAGGCGATTTCCATGCCCAGTATTCCTTGGAGGCATGGTAGTCCTGTCTGGATTTAAAATACTCTGTTTCCCCCAGCTCCTGGCTTAAACTTACACAAAGGAAAAATCGTAGGCAAGTGTATTTTATAATTCAGATTTCAGCAGTGTAGCCCATTGGTTCTTCTGGCTCCCTGCCAACACCCCCTAACTACCTGAGTTTAACCCTTCAGTCACTGAAAGCTGGCTAGCACTCCTCCTATCCATCACATCCCTAGATCTCTTTCTACAGTACTCATTCCTAGACAGTCGCTTCCCATTCTGTATGCGTGAAACTGTGATTGTTCCTTCTTAAGTGGAGTACTTTGCATTTATCCTTATTAAACTTCATCCTGTTTACCTCAGACCATTTTTCTAGTTTGTCCAGATCATTTTGAATTATGACCCCGTCTTCTAAAGCATTTGCAACCCCTCCCAGCTTAGTATCATCTGCAAACTTAATAAGCGTTCTCTCTATGCCATTATCTAAATAGTTGATGAAGATATTGAACAAAACCAGGCACAAAACAGACGCCTGCGGAACCTCACTTGTTATGCCCTTCCAGCATGATTGTGAAGCATTAATAACTACTCTCTAAGAATGGTTATCCAGCCAGTAAAGCACCCAGCTTATAGTAGCCCCTTCTAGGTTGTATTTCCTTGTTTTATTGATAAGAAGGTCATGTGAGACCACATCAAATGCTTTACTAAAATCTAGGTATACCACGTTGACCACCTCTCCCTTATCCACAAGACTTGTTCTCCTATCAAAGTTATCACATTGGTTTGACATGATTTGTCCTTTACAAATCCATGCTGGCTGTTACCTATAATCTTATTATCTTCCAAATGTTTGCAGATGAATTCCTTTATTATTTGCTTTATTATTTTCCCAGGCACAGAAGTTAAACTGACTGGTCTATAGTTTCCTGGGATGTTCTTATTTCCCTTTTTAGATGGACACTATATTTGCCCTTTTCCAGTCTTCTGGAATATCTCCCAGCTTCCATGCCTCTTCAGAGTTGATAACTAAAGGCTCAGATACCTCCTCTTATCAGCTCCTAGAGTATTCTAGGATACATTTCATTGGGCCCAGGTGACTTGAAGACATCTAACTTTTCTAACTATTTTTTTTAACTTTTTTTTTAAAATTTTAACTTCTAAACCTACTCCATTTCCACTAAAATTCACTGTTAGGCATCCCATCACCATCAATCTTCTTGACAAAAACTGAAACAAAGAAGTCATTGAGCACCTCTGCCATTTCCAAGTTTCCTGTTATAGCTTCTCCCTCTTTACTGAGCAATGGCTTTACCCTATTCTTGTTCTTCCTTTTGCTTTTAATATGTTTGTAGAATGTCGTCTTGTTACCTTTTATGTCTGTAGTGAGAATGAACTTGTTTTGTAACTTTGCCTTTTTAATCTTGCCCATGCATGCTTGTGTTTGCTTTTATTCATCCTTTGCAATTTCACCTAGTTTCCTTTTCTTTTCCTTCCCTAAGTGTAGCATCTTACATTTGTCTTGGTTGAATTTAATTTTCTTGTATAATCCGGTTCTCTAATTTATCAACATTCCTCCAAATCTTAGCTCTGTCTTCCAAAGTGTTGGTAACCCTCCCTAGCTTCGTGTTATCTGCACATTTGGTCAGCAAAGATACAGAGCAACACCAGACCCAGAAGAGATCCATGTGCACACTATTGGACATGTCCCTCTAATCTGTTATAACTCTATTAATTGTTACTCTTTGTTTGTGTCTAACTAATTATGTACTCACTTGTTAGTTTTGTCAAGCCCACATTTCTTCAACTTAATTACCAGAATGTCATGTGGGACAGTGTGAAAAGCATTGTTGAAGTCCAGATATATTATGTGTACTGTATTCTCTTTATCCACCAAACTAGTTATCCTGTCAAAGGAAATCAAGCTGGTTTAACTGAATTTGTTCTTAATAAATCCATGCTAGCTGATAGTGATTACCACTTCATCCACCAGATGTTCCAGATTTGAACATTTTAAACTTTGGCGTAGTAGCTTCCAGGTATTGAAATCAAGTAGACTGTTCTCTAGTTTCCCAGCATCTCCTTTTTTTTTAATCTTTTAAAGATGTGTACTATGTTTGTTGCTCTTAAGTCTTCCAGGACCTCTCCTGTTACCTATGAATTTGCAAATATTCTTGCAAACTCATTTTGTAATTAAAAATATGTTAATTTTCTTCCCTAGCATAACAGACTAGTTTGGATTTTAATTTTGATAGAAACAATGCTGGAATTTTGCTTTGGATAAAATTACAGTAACATTGTTTACATCAGAGTAGTTCACATATTCTTCTTCGAGTGCTTGGTCATGTCCATTCCAATTAGGTGTGTGCATGCCGTGTGCACAGATTCCGGAGCTTTTTCCCTTAGCAGTACCCATTGGGCCAGCCAGGGAGCCCCCTGGATTGGTGCCGGCATATTGGTGCATATATACCCCTGCTGGCCCCTCACCCCCTCAGTTCCTTCTTAGTCTGTGACAGTAGCTGATAGTCTTTCCCTTAGCTTGTATATAGTTCTTTAGATCTCTAAGTATTGTGTTTCTTAGTTAATTAGTGCCTTTACATTATTATCTGTAAATAGTTGAGATAAAGAGGGGCTTCTCCCCTCCAGCCTCTCCCCGTCTGGGAGGGGATGCCAGGGCTGCAGGGTTTCAAGCCGTATGCGTCGTGCTTGAAGCCTATGCCCTGCAGGGATCCGCATGACTCTTGCTGGAAGTGTCCCGTCCAGAGACCTGCTCTATCTGCAAGAGTTTTAAACCGAGGACTAAAAGAGAGAGAGACTCGAGGCTCAAGTTGCTCCTCATGGAGTCTGCTCTACACAAGGTACACCTGAATGAGGGGCACTTGGCCTCAAAGGCCCCCTGGGATGTCCCAGTATTGTCCAGGCTCAGGCATACCCCCATGTGGGAGGTAAGCCCGGTACTGGAAGGGAGTCTCGAAGAGCTCCACCAGCCGTCGACTCTGGAAACCTTCGACATGGGACAGGAGCTCATTGAATTGACCTCCCCAGAGACAGAGGCCTTAGCACCACAGGCATCAAGGCTACCATCCCTGCCGAATTTACCTGACCTGGCACCGATGCGGGCACTGAGCTTCTTGGTCAGCCTCTGATGATTCATCAGAGTTGGAGGCCGAATCTGTACGCTCAGTGAGGTCCTCTTATAGATCAAGGTCCTGGCACCACTCCCACGCTGAGCATAGATCGCGGCGCAGGAGTCCCTCACACACGTGCATCTGGCCACCCCAATGGCAACCTCAGCAGTGGCCTTTCTGGACTCCTTGGGCGTACCACCTAGCCCAAGGCCCACCTCCCGCAGGGTCAGTGTCAGGGTCCTCGTGGCTGGGGAGCATCCCCTCTGTGACCCCCCCGCCCCCATATAGGGCCCCTCCATCAGAGGCGAGCCACTCTGGGGACAAGGATATAAGACCCCCTGTGATAGGGGAAGGCCCAGACCCAGTGACGGCAACCTCACAGGCCACGGAACAGATGGAGGAACAACTAGCTGCTAGAGCGTCATGTTCTCTCTGGACGAAGCCCTAGGGGATCCATCCCCACCACTTCCGTCATTGGACACTAGGGCTCATCAGGATCTGCTGAGGAGGTTGTCTGTGAACCTCAGGGTCCAAGCGGAAGAGGTCCAGGAAGACTGACCCCATGGTGGACATACTTTCGGCGGCCACTCCTGGGAGAGTGGTGTTGTCACTCAATAAAATGGTGGACAAATTGTCCAAAACCGTATGGAAAATCCTGGACTCCATCCCTCCCACTCAAAAGAGGGTGGAGAGGCGTTATTTTATCCCCCATGTAAGCCGTGAGCACCTCTTCACTCTCTCACACACACACACTGGCTCAATAGTGGTGCAGGCTGCGGGGCAGACAGCATGCCAGGGCCCCCTGAGTCCTACCCAAAATCAAAGGACCCCAAGAAGCTTGACCTCTTGGGGAGGAAGGCCTACGTCCCAGGGGGTCTGCAGCTTCGCATCGCCAACCAGCAGGCGATGCTGGGTAGATATGCATACAATACATGTGCAGCCATGGACAGATTCAAAGACTGTCTCCCGCATGAATCACTGCAATAATTTGGGACTCTAACAAAGGAAGGGAGAAAGGTTGCACCGACAGGGTTGCAGGCTGCCCTGGACACAGCTGATTTGGCAGCCCACACAATGGCCACTGCAATAGTGATGAGAAGTGCATAGCTCCACGTCTCTGGCATCCCCAGGGAGGTGCAGAACATGCTTCAGGACTTCCCCTTTGAGGAGAGCGGGGACTGTTCTCAGACCAGACAGATTCAAAGCTACACAGCTTTAAGGACTCCAGGGCAACTTTGAAGTCCTTGCGGATCCATATCCCAGCCCCTCAGAGAAGTCCCCTCAACCCCAGGCCGAGTGTGGTTTTGGTTCGGACCGGGTTAGGCAGAGGGGCTGTAATAATGGCCGGCACGATCCGCGTAGAAGTAGGCGCAGGGGCCCAAAATCCCATTCGGATAGGGGATAGGCCCCACCTGTGAGCCAAGAACCCAAACTTTCATTTTGAGGGTATGCTCGAGGACAGCATAGCAGTCGAGCCTCCTTTGCCCCCCTTTGGTTGCCGTTTGTCCCTTTTCTACCGGGCCTGGTCCCAGATAACATCCAACCGATGGATCCTAGACCTAGTGGCAAAGGGCTATGTGATCCCCTTTCTATCCATCCTCTTCCCTTCCCCCCTCTCTGTCCATCTTAAGGGACCTCTCTCACGAGATTGTGCTAAGACAGGAAGTGTCTACGCTTCTGCGGCTTGGAGCGGTTGAGCCTGTTACAAGGAGTTCAGGGGAAGGGGTTTCTACTCCCAATATTTCCTTATTCCCAAGGCAAAAGGGGGCCTATGACCTATCCTAGACCTAAGGATCCTGAACTCGTTCGTAAAGAAAACAAAGTTCAGGATGATCACCCTAGCCTCCATTATCCCTTCCCTACAAAAAGGAGACTGGTATGCTGCCCTCGATTTAAAGAACACACATTTTCATATTGTAGTGATCCCCACCCGCAGGAAGTTTCTCAGATTCACAGTTGTTTGGGATCATTTTCAGTTTGTGGTCCTGCCCTTTGGCCTCTCCACAGCACCAAGTGTGTTTACCAAATGTATGGCCGCGATAGCGGCTTTTGTGAGACGCCACAGGATCCTGATCTTTCCCTACCTGGATGATTGGGTGATAAGGGGTACATCCCGAGAGCAAGTGATAAGTCATATCACAGTGACCAGGAAGCTGTTCTTCGAGCTAGGCCTCCTCATAAATCAGAAGTCCACTTTGGACCCCATGCAGATAATAGAGTTTGTGGGGGCCCACCTGGACTCCACCATCGAACGAGCATCTCTGCCCAGAGGCAGGTTCCTGGCTGTGAGCTCGATGATTGCAGACCTGTAGTGGTTCCCTGTAACCACAGCAAGGACATGTATGCGGCTACTGGGCCATATGGCAGCTTGCACTTATGTTATGAGCCACACCAGGCTAAGGCTCCGACCCCTACAGAGGTGTTGAGGAGCATCTGGATGCAGTGGTCACTTTGCTGGAGACAGTGCTCCACTCACTGAACTGACTGGTGGACACAAGAGGAGACTGTATGTGTGGGGGTCCCGTTTACCAAGCAGGAACCCTCAGGACTCAAGGTATGTGGTCCCTGGGGGAGAGTTCCCTACACATAAATGTCAAAGAGCTCAGGGCGGTTAGGCTGGCGTGCCAGGCCTTCCTTCCCCTGTTAAAGTACAAGGTGGTTGCGGTGCTGATGGATAACACGACCACCATGTATTATATAAACAAACAGGGTGGAGCTCATTCCTCTCCCCTTTGCAGAAAAGTCCTGGAACTCTGGGAGCTAAGCATTTCCCAGAACATCCACCTGGAGGCGGCCTATCTGCCAGGGTCCAGCAATGTTCTAGCAGACAGGCTCAGCTGCTCCTTTCAGATTCACGAAAGGGTGGCTATTATAGAGGAAGTCTTCCAGAGATGGGGTTATCCCTTTCTGGATCTGTTTGCCTCATGAAACAATGCCCAATGTCAGAGCTACTGCTCATTCATGGGCCATGGGCTCAGGTCTCATGGATGCGCTACATATACAGCGGCCCCATGGGCTGCTGTATGCATTCCCCCCTTTCCCACTAATTCATGAGACCGTGATCAGGGTTCAGGCAGTTCGAGGCGAAGGTCATCATGGTGGCGCTGAAGTGGCCTCACCAACGCTGGTTCGCCACCCTGTTAGAGCTAGCGGTGGAGGACCCAGTGAGACTGTCTTTAGTCTCAGACCTGATTACTCAGGATTTAGGAGGAGAGAGGTTGTACCACCTGAACCTAGCGGCTCTCCATCTGGCAGCATGGAACCTGCGTGGCTGGCAGGCCTAGAGCAGTGGTGCTCGCAGGAGGTACAGAAGGTGTTTCTAGAGAGTAGAAAACTTTCCGCCAGGATGCTGTACGAGGCCAAGTGGAGGTGGTTTGCTATGTGGACAGAGCAAAAGGGGATAAACCCAATGTGTGCCACAATCCCTCTAATCTTAGACTCTTTGCTACAGCTGAGACATCAAGGCCTTGCTACATTCTCACTGAAGGTGCATTTGGCAGCGATTGCATCCTTTCACCCTGGAGAGGGTCACAGGTCCATGTTTGCTAACGCCATGGTTAAGCGATTCTTGAAAGGCGTTAACAGGTTGCTTCCCTATATGTGCCCTCTGTTTCCACCCTGGGATCTCAGTTTGGTCCTTATAGGCCTCATGAGGGCACCCTTCGAGCCGTTGGCCACCTACTTGTTGAAACGTGTTGTGGAAGGTGGCATTTTTTATTGCAATCACCTCTGCCAGAAGGGTCTCGGAACTGCAGACCCTCACTTTGGAGCCCCCATACATGATTTTTCTTTAAGGACAAAGTTAGGTTGCATCCTACCTGGCCTTCTTCCCTAAGGTGGTCTCTCAATTTCATATGTTGCAAGACATTTACCTACTGGTGTTCTTCCCAAAACCGCATGCCTCAGCTAGGGAGCAAGCCCTGCACTGCCTGGACGTTAGAAGGGCCATAGCATTCTATATAGAAAGAGCAACAGTTCCGTAAATCCCCCTCAACTTTCTGTTTTAATAGCCGAGAGGATGAAGGGCTCCCCAGTGTCAGCCCAATGCTTGTTCTCTTGGATTACTTTCTGCATTACGGAGTACTATGACAGCGCTGGTACACTGGCGCCTCCACTGACACACTCTACTAGGGCGCAAGTGACATCCGCGGCGTTCCTAGTGCAAGTACCTATCCTTGACATATGTAGGGTGGCCACGTGGTCCTCCGTGCATACTTTCTCAGAGCACTATGCGATTACGCAGCAGGCCAGGGCAGATGCGACAATTGGCAGGGAAGTGCTGCCGTCTGTTAACATGTAGATGGTGTTAGTCTCCATCTCCATCTCCTAGGACGCAGCTAGGGAGTCACCTAATTGGAATGGACATGAGCAAGCATTCAAAGAAGAAAAAACAATTACTTACCTTGTAATTGTGGTTCTTTGAGATGTGTTGCTCATGTCCATTCCAAATCCCACCCAGCTCTCCTTCGTTGGAGGACTCCGGCAACAAGGAACTGAGGGGGTGAGGGGCCAGCAGGGGTATATATGCACCAATATACCGGTGCTGCTCCAGGGGGCTCCCTGGCTGGCTCAACGGGTACTGCTAAGGGAAAAAGCTCCGAAATCCATGCACGTGGCGTGCACACACCTGATTGGAATGGACATGAGTAATACATCTCGAAGAACAACAGTAACGAGGTAACTGGTTTTTTAGTGCTTAAGACAATCATGGAATTTTATGAACTTTCTGGTTAAATGGTTGCATTTTTAATTTCTCTAACATGATCAACTTAGCTAGTTCATGTAATGCTGAAATTGATGGAAAGCTCATGTTAAGTATTGGTTTTGATAGTTTTGACCTCAAGCACATAAATATGAAATTATGCTCTTTTTCTTTACACCTCAAAAGCTCTTTCAGAAATGATAATTAAAAATTAACAAAACTGAAGTGTTTGTCTTTTGTGTTTAACACTTGGACAAGTAGAGTACTGTTTACTGTATGAACATACCTGCTAATTTGTTTAATGAACTCTAAGTGCCCCATGACCACAGTGTCTGTTCTGTGTAAAATCCTTGTGTAACTGGTATTTCGTTTAACCACTTAATACAGCGTTTCCTAAACTATGGGCCGTGGCCCACTACCGGGCCGTGGGAAAAAAATACCGGGCCTCAGTGTGGCTGCCGGGAGGGGAGCAGAGCGGGGCGGGCTGGGAGGAGGTGTGTGTGTGTGGGGGAACAGGCCGCTGGGAAGCAGGGTTGGGGGCAGCAGGGCTGTCCCACGGAGATGGGGGCTGGCGGGCGGGCGGCCGGCGGAAGCAGGGTCAGGGGTAGCGGGGCTGTCCGGCGGAGATCCGGGCAGGCGGCAGAAGCAGGGTTGGAGGCAGCGGGGCTGTCCAGTGGAGATCTGGGCAGGTGGTCAGGCGGCAGAAGCAAGGTTAGGGGTAGCGGGGCTGTCCGGCGGAGATCTGGGCGGGCAGCGGAAGCAGGGTTGGGGGTAGCGGGGCTGTCCGGCGGAGATCAGGGAGGGCAGGCGGCAGAACCTTTTTTATATGCGTTTATATTTTTGGGCTGCAAAAAACAGTACTGGAAAAAAAACGGGTTCCAACTAAAGTAAAAAGTTTGGGAAACCCTGATCTAGCCAGCTTTCTATCCATCTTACAGTCCATTTATCCAATCCATATTCCCTTAACTTGCTGGCAAGAATATTGTGGGTGACTGTATCAAAAGCTTTGCTAACACTGGCACTGGGGGCTTTGGGGGGACCAGAAACAACTTAGCTGAATATTCATCAGTTGCTTAATGAATATGCAAATATGCAAATGAATGTTACCGGTCTTCCAAAAGCTCGTGAATGGATTTACTGGTCCCTGTGTCAAAAAGTTTGGGAACCCCTGACTTAATATAATATTGAAAACAAAATAAATAATTTCAGGAGATATGTGTTTTATTGTGAGGCAACAGGCTTGTTTGTGATATCAAACAAATTTAAAGAAAATTGTGTACTGAATACGTATTTTGACCTATAAAGATAATCACTGTGAAGATTTACTTGTGGTTCATTTTTGAGAAATGAAATTGATACTGGTTTTTCCACAGGAAGACACAAGCCGCCTTTAGTGACTAATTCCACTCCAAAGCATTCTAAGAAATTAAAATATTTTTCTATAAATATCCAGTTTGGACTGGGTATCTGTATGCTTCTGAGTTCAAGTTTTGTAATAAATTCTAAAAGCTTTCAAATCTTTTTCATAAACCATTAGTACATGAAATGATTGTATAAAATTATACTTGTCCTCTAGTTATGGGTTTCTTTTCTTTTTTTCATGAATTTGTGATAGTGTGCTATGAATACTTAATGTGCTTAGCTTCTTTCCTTAGTTTCTTCTTTAGTTTTTCTAGTGTGGTTACCATTTCAAAATTACACTATAAAACTAGTTTGTGAATTGTTTAAGTTGTTTATCTTTGCAGCTTTTTACAATTGAATTGGATTTAAGATTTTCTATGTAGTGTTCAGAATTCTAAATGATCTTGACAAAATGGAGAATTGGTCTGAATTCAACAAAATGAAATTCACTAGACAAGCAAAATAGGAAGGAAAAATCAAATGCAAAACTACAGAATGGGGAATAATTTTGGGATTATAGTAAACTAGGGGGCTGCACCCCCTGCTTGCTATGCTTGCCAACACCCCTCTCTCTGACCGCTTTTGCTTCACTGAGAGAGCCTGTTGATGTCATTCTGTCACCCAGCCGGGGGTGGAAGGGGGAAGAGAGGGATTGATTCCTGCCGGGACAGGCGCTCTCAGCAAAGCGCAACAGGCTGGCGGGGGGGAAGTAGGGGAGAGTGAGATTTCCCCCAGTGACACCGTGATGCCAGAGGAGTAGACAGGCTCCAGGCTCAGTTCGGGACAGCCCAGTAGTGAGCTCTGGCTGGAGTGTGTGGCGCCCCCCTGCTGGGGAAGATGAGGTGAGCTCGGAGTGCTGCAGAGACGAAGGGAAAGCCCGGCCACACCTCGCACTATCTGCAGGTGCAGTATGGAAAAGCCCTGGGCACGAGGCATAGGTTGCACTACCAAGGGCTCCTTGTGCATTTCCCACCTCCCTCGCAGTCGAACTGGAGGGAGCCTTGTGGGCAGCATGGTCCACACCAGGATGGCCTGCTGGCAGCTTCATCGCTCCTGCCCTTCTGGGCAATAGGTAAAAAGCTTTGGCACCACCGTTGTGCTTCTCGTCGTTGCAGGTTGGACACAATTGTTATTCGCTGGCTGGCTGTTGGATGCAGGGTAGCTGTATAAACCCCCATGGCTAGAGAGAAGCGAGTGGGGGGCACTGCAGAGTCCAGGCATGGGGAGGAGGGTTGGGGGGATAGAGGGCGGGGGGCGCTGCCAGGGCCTGTCACAAAGAGCCCTTTGTGATGCGGCCACTGCCCAGAGATTTTCCACACTGCACCCACTTGGCAGCATGTTCTGTGGTCAGGTTGGGCTTTCCACGTCTCTCTGCAGTGCTCCGAGCTCCGTCG
The DNA here is from genome assembly GCA_019425775.1 of Rafetus swinhoei. Taxonomy (NCBI): domain Eukaryota; kingdom Metazoa; phylum Chordata; order Testudines; family Trionychidae; genus Rafetus; species Rafetus swinhoei. Next base: position 69,095,481 of record CM033427.1, read on the forward strand.
GCTCCCCCAGCAGTGGGGCACCATGAATTCCTGCCAGCACTCGCTGTAATGGGCTGTTCCGAACTGAGCCAGGGGCCCGCCTCAGTGCCGCCTCCTCCCCAGCATCGCAGTGTCACTGGGGGAATCTCTCTCTCTCGCTTAACTCCTCCCCCCCAGCCTGTTGATGCTGATGATGTCATTCTGTGTACGTACACACACACACACACACACACACACACACACACACACACACACACACACACACACACACACACACACACGCATCTACACTTGCAGCCTAATTCGAAATCGGGCTGCAAATGTAGGCATCGGAAATTGCAAATCAAGCCCGGGATTTAAATATCCGGGCTTGATTTATCTTCCGGTGCCATTTTTGAAATTGACAAGACCGGAATAACTGCCCGCGTCTACACGCGGCAGTGAAACGGCTGTTCGAAATAAAGCCTTATTTCCAACTACCTGTTGTTCCTCCTGCAATGAGGTTTAACAGGTAGTTCGAAATGGGGCTTTATTTTGAACATCCGTTTCACTGCCGTGTGTAGACGCGGGCAGTTATTCCGGTCTTGTCAATTTCAAAAATGGCATCCGGCCGGGAAGATGCAAATCAAGCCCGGGATATTTAAATCCCGGGCTTGATATGCAATTTCGGATGCCTAGATTTGCAGCCCTATTTTAATTAGGCTGCAAGTGGAGAGAGAAGCGGGGGGGAGGGGGGAACAAATTAAACATGAATCATCAGCATCATGAAAGGATGGGAAAGGAGATCAGGATTTTTGTATATATGACACAGAAGGTAATTGTCTTGCTCTGCTTAGTACTGGTGAGACCTCAGTTGGAATACTGTGTCCAGTTCTGGATGCCACATTTTAGGGGAGATGTGGCTAACTGGAGAGAATCCCAAAGAGAATAAGAAAATTTAGAAAACTTGCCCTGTGAGGACAGATTGAAAATATGGGGAATGTTTAAGCTTGACAGAAGAAAACGGAGAGGAAAACTAATAAGTCTTTAGATCTGTAAATGGCTGTTTTAAAAAGGATGGTGTCCCACTGAAGGTATGACAAAGTGTTAACTGACTTAATTTGCGGCAAGGAGGATTTACGTTAATTAAATATTAGGAAGAACTTTCTACCAATAAGGATAGCAGAAAGGATCATTTAGCTCTGGAATACATTTACAAGGGAGGTTGTGGAATCTTTATCATTGGAGGGTTTTGAGATCAGGTTGGATGACAAACCTATTGGGATGGCCTAGACTTGATCTTGCTGCATTGCAGGGAACTGGACTTGATGACTTCTTGAGGTCCCCTGCAGTCCAATACGTTGTGATTCTATGATTTTGACAATTTTATTATTTGATTGCAATAGTCAGCCAGTCATGAAATTGTCTCACTTTCCATGACAGAGACCATAATAGCAAAAATGAGGAATGCTGCATCTTCTTCTTTGGAATAATTCTTGGTATCCATTAAAAATAAGTTATTGGGCTTATTATGGAAATGTAAACTGCAGTACCACTACTTAAACTTACAAGATGTCTTTCTGTAAAGTGTTTTCTCAAAGCAGAGCATGCTCTTTGTAAATAAAATTAATATTCTAGCAAAAAATTAAGAAAAAATGGAACCTTTTGGACCATATGCATGTATTTTAAAAGTATTTTTAGAAATAGTGAATTATTCCCTTTGAGTATATCAGGATGTCTGTATACTATTTCTTAGCTTCAGTACGTAGTCTTCTCCTTCAGCCTTTCTTCTGCTGTTGCTTAAAGCAACATTGTAGTTAGTTCGGGGCTGTTAGGGCACAGACTGAAGTGATATGGCATATTTCAAATCTTCTGTTCTTCTGAACTGGATTTTTTTTCCCTTCTAAATACAGATTAATAAAGTCTGCACTACAAGAGGAACAAGGAAAGGATTTTAGTGAAGGTACTTCCTGATCCTGAAAAAGTCAGGGGGCTTCAAGCCCATCTTGGACTTCAGAACACTTCACAACTTTGTGGTAAAAGAAAATTTAAAATAGTGCCTTTGGATTTAATCCTTTGATCCTCAATGAGAGAGTAGTTTTGTGCTTCAGTATAGGATATATTTACCACTAGGAATGAGTCTGTATCACAGGAAGTACCTATATTTGGAATATCTAGTAGGTGCATAACATATGTAGAAAGTGTTGTCTTAGATTGGTGTTGGCTTTTTGCTTTTTCTCTGAACACTTTTAATTCTTACTCATTGTGCCATTGTGTCTGTGTTCACTGTGAGTGCTGTTTTCTTGAGGGTGTTCCGTATCTGGTGATTGGCTAATTTGGAAAGTAGGCCTAGTTCTGTCTAATACATTTTCTTACTCTCTCCTTATATGATCTTGCTTGTATAGAGTGAGATAACTCAAGCAAGATGACATTGTTGAATCACATGTATGTATCAAAGGGGAAATAGTTAACTCTTTCTAAAGGGGGTAAATAACAATCTCTGATTGGAAAAATATACCCTATCTATGCTGCTATAGCTCTGTTCTTTCAACAAATCACGAATAGCAGGATTTCTGAAATGCCAGAGTGAATAGATGGCTCTTTGAAAATGTCATTTCTTCTTGACTCTAATCGTCTGCTCTTGGGAGGGGACTCTGGGGGGAGAGTCCCAAACTATTCCTTCCTCATATCTGGCATCCTAAGAAAAGGCCAAGAGACCCACATCCGAACATGGCAGATCCGTGAGGTTCTGTGCAGATTGCATTGAGTCATTTGAAGATTAAGGCTCTCTCTTCAGCACTTCTGTATCTAACTACCTCTGTTCCCCAGTAGCACACTCCTGCTCAATTCCTCCTGCCAGGTGCTTACTCTGTGGAGAGCTACCCAAGGTAGTATTGTTATCACCAGTCTCTGTAAGGCTCAATTGTGCTTGTGGCTTGCCCAGTGTGCACAGTACGTACGTACACACACACACACACTCTGTCTCTCTCTCTCTCTCTCTCTCTCTCTCTCTCTTTCTCAGAACTTATGGAGTCTGAGGGAGAAGACTCGTGGAGGTGACTAAGCCTCACTTCCTGCTGTGCATAGATCTGTGGGCACGATCTGAGACTTTATTAGGAATCATTTTGCTTGAATGGTAAAATTTAAAATATCAGTGAAAGATTCTCTTGTTCACAAAATCATTATTTTTAAGCACCTTGTTATACAGAATTCTGGTAGTCCAATACTGCTTTTGAAAGCAGTAGCAATTTTATTTCCTAACCTTTAATATTTAGACCTACTATTTCTAAATTTAATCTTTCTACCCCTTCCTTCTTTGATAATTCTTTAAAAATCAGTTTTATCATAAAATGTCAGCTGCTTCATGCTTCATTTTGAGTTCTTCTGAACCACTGAATTCTTGGGAGGCATGGATCAACGTTCACTTGGCACTCCCTGTCAATACCTGACCAAAGTCAGGGAAGCTAATGAGCCAACCAGCAGGTCATTTTTGATGATGAATTCTGGTCACATGCCATCTAAGCATGTTGCGCATATGCTAAGATCACTGAATTTTCGTTATCTTAATGATTATTTATTAATGGAATCTTGCATTTGTTTTTTTTCCTGGTGTAGTAATTTGGATTTTATAACAGAATTTATTATCTTTGGATCATATGTTCTAGTGTCCGGTATTAAAGCAGAATATGAGAGAAACACTTAACAAATAGCTTTTGAAACAACCTTACATTAAAACATCTCACTATCTAAAAGCTCAGATGTGCATATTTTTAAAAAGTAGAAAAATATATTCAGCAGGTGACTGGTGGAGAAAATGTGTGTGCATGCATGTGTGTGGAGTAGGCGGCCAGTCTCCACTGCTTCTCCATGTGCAGAGTATGAATTCTGCATACATGTGCACAAATTTTTCCTACTAGTCACCTAGTAAAGTTTTTCCTAAAGCAATTAAAGGCTGAAGTAGAAATATCCTTCTATTGATAAAAATTGAAAATAAAAAACAATATACAGGAAATATGATACTGATTAGGATGCTGCAACTCTTGTGTTTTTCATTCAATTTCAAGAAGATAGTATACGGTTGAAAATATCGGCCAGTGAATTTCTTGGCTTCGTTGGTTAATATCGACAGGCTTGCTGTCAGGGTAGAAGTTACTTGCTTGTAGATGCCAGATCTTCAATGCCGCATTTTGTTGGATTCCCACTCCTTGGTGCTCAGCTGCAGTGATGGTGAAATCACAGGCCTTCTTGTCCAGAAGATGGTAGCATCTGGAAGCAGAAGCAAGCAGCTCTCTTTAATCAGGGTTTGAAGATGATGGCCTGATTGATTGCTATTCTTTGCAATTCTCCTCTAGAGTGTTTTTGTGAATTAGACTAGGGCACTTTCCTTTTACAAGTCACTGGCATCAAGTGGGGTTTGATTAGGCCAATATATGCAAATGAAGATGCTTCCCTTCCATCATGGAAAGTCTTCAAAATGCTTCAGGATTTGGACTTTTTGAGCCCACTGATTAGATAAGTTGACATCAGCTTCTGTTTATCATGAAATATACCAAACACCCTATTAAAATTCTAATTAACCCCCCCCCAATTTTTGTGAAGAGTAGGGAAAAATAGCAAAAGGTTGATGATGATAATGAAGACGATAATAACAGAGAAGTCATTCATAATGAATTGTGTACACAAGTTCTCTTGTTCTTAATATTAAAGTAGTTGTTGTTCTGTTCCACAGACAGATGGTTAACTTCCCTTGTTCATATTTTGGTACTCAGTAGCCATGAATAATTCAACTTTGAACAAGATTTTTGATGAACAATCTGAGTAAATCATTAGATTAATACTTTCAGAGTAAATCTGTTTACTCTTAAAAAACATGATTTAGAGTTCAGTTTTCATGTGTAAATGTGTCTTCCTCGCATACTTTTATTTAAGAAATCATAATGTAAGAACTTTCCATACATCTTCATCCTAAGTACAGTATATCTTATAATGCAATGAAAAAGAATCCACATACATCTTTTGTATTGTAGTTGGAATTCAGCCATGACCTGACAAAATCTGAATAGGTGACACTGGGATTTAAATGACTAAGAATTGTTTACTTGATGATAAATCTTTGACTTGAATGTTAATATTATCCATGTGAGATCCTAATTAAAGCATTTGTCTTTGACCCTGGAATGTTAATTTTGCAGTTGTACCACAGTCAAGAAAATTTCACACAGGAAACTCCAGTTTCTGGCCTTGAGTGGGTAAAAGGATATATTGCACAATTCATTCGTATATGAGAAGGGAAAAAAGCCTTATCTCTGCATTTTCTCTAAGCTCTGAATTCAGCAAGCTGACTGCTTCATTTGGCCTGTATGCATCAAATACTGAGACATCTAGCATTTAATAAGGATATTTAACATTGTCTGAGTTATAATATGTTGAGACTACAGAAGAAATCTTAATGAACTAGTAACAGCACATTAATTCATTGTGTAAGAGGATGTACAGAGTCAGATGCTGTTTTCCAAGGCTACCACAAATCTATGTGGAATGTTGTTAATATTTCAGTTTTAGAGATTACATTTCTTTTATCTCATAGTCCTCCTTTAGTATAGAATAATTCTCTCTCTCATGGGTACTTGTTGCTCTGTGATCCATGACAACTGGCTTCCTAATAAAATATAATAAAGAGGAAGTCACTAAAATATGTATTTCGGCATTTCAATACTTTTTCTGTGTTCATACTTCATTGGCTCTTTTTCTGTCATAATTTTTTTCTTTTTGCACAGGATTGTGTTGCTTTTGGTGCATAGTCTAGATTCTTGGCTGCATCTCTTGTCAGCCTTGGATGCATTTCTTTCAGCGATGCTTTCTTTTTTTAGGTTATCTCCATGCACTTGGAGGAAAGAAACTCAACAGCTTCAAGCAATGAGCCTGCGGCAGAAAGGTGTTAGTGATGGATGAGCATTACGACTGTATCCGCTGCATTGTAATTGAGCAGATCTGCCTAGGAATGTCATTCAGAGTAGTCATATTTTGTGGGGAATAAAAAATTCCTCCTGGAAGCTCCCAAAAGGGATTCCAGTAAGTCTGTTTAGTATTGGACTTAAATTGCTTCAAGGGATCAGTACCTAAAGCAAACCCAAATCAAGGTCTTCCTCTGAACACCAGGACTTGATGTAGATACAGAGCCATCTCCCTTCCCTACCCCCTACCCCCCCAACCCCGATGTCTCAGAACAACATGTGTTGACAGCATAGGCTCAGGTCTTAGGAGGAGGTGATAAAAGTCTTGTCCTTGATGCATAGTTGAAAGATCCTTCATCAAAGCTTATCAGAATTCTTGGTGCAAGAGCTGCGCTCTTTTCATTGATATTGATGCCTGACTCTGAGTGGTGGTGATATCAGCAGGATCACTGGTATTGATGCTGAGGGCCTAGGAGTAGTCAAAAGTATAATTTGTCAAGTTATTGCTTATGTTCCTACTTCTTAATCAGTGAACTGTAGTAAATTACCTGAGTGGAAGTAGCAATTCTATGGCAGTTGGCAGTGAAGATGCAGAGGGTTCAGTGGTCTTGGTGAGTTGATGAAAGTGTTTATTGCTTATCACACCTCCAAATTCAGTAGAATTTTTTTTTTCCAAAACCCTTCATGACAACTGGCAGAAACAGCCATGGCTAGAGGAAAGTGTAGCCAAAATGTTACTGTGCCCCAGGACTCATGGTTTAATTTTGTTAGGTGGATTTACTATTATGCAACCATTGGCTTACTCAGACTACCAACCTTCATGGATGAAAAGGATAAACTATTGAATTGTGAGAGGTGACTTTTATGACCTGGCTAGGTATTTTCTAATGGAATCATTACGAATTGTGTAAGACTGTGCACGAGGATGTGAAAAGGGTGTGCGTTTACTACCTATCCTGAACAGAACTGAAGAGTTGAGATAATCTTTTGGTTTCTTATGATAAAGGAGAAAGTCAGGCTTTTACAATCTGAACACTAATCAAGTGGGTTAGATGATGTATCCAAGAAGCCTGTAAGACACCATCTGTCTCTCTCCCTGAAGGGATTAGGTCCTATTTTCTTAGAACCAAAGCAGTATCTCTGGATTTTCATAGACATCCCACATACTGAAATATGTCTAACAGCAACATGATGTTCCATTCACATTTCCCAAATGTTGTCTTTTGTATCTGTCATCCAGATTGGATGCTAAACTTGTCAGGGTAATTCTTCAATCCTTATTGAATTAGGGCTCCCTGTCTTCCCTTCCTTGGTGGGAGTGATGGTAGCTAACCTATTCCACGTGTGAGAATATGAAGAGAATGTTTGGGGAAAAAAATGAAGTTTTTTCAACTGCAACATGCGTTCAAGATCAACATAGTATATTAATGCTCACTGCCCACCTTCCACTCTTTTTTCAAGTCCTGATTACTGTGAGGGGCCTGAGGATGTGGCAGAAGATACTGAGGCTGCATGCCCCTACTGAAACCTTGCCTTCATAATGTTCAGAAACATTGGGGGGGGGGGGGGGAAGCATGAGCCATGTGAGTGCTCTCGCAGCCATTGCTATTTAGAGTTCCATTGCCTAAGCTGTACCTTCGTAGTTTATACTTTCTTGGAATGTGGATATGTGGAGTCCATCTTGAACAACTTGCAGGCATTTTTTATGTAGGAAGAGAGATGGCAGTAAATGTAAGCCTTCCCAGAAAAGAGGACAAACAGATTCATCCCAATTAGGGATCCTTTCCCTGGCATCTTGGTTCCTGATGTGGCAGAGTCCTATTAATATGGTAGCTTTGACAGAGGTGGCTTAGAAACCGTCTACCAGCAGAATTTACAATTGTAACTGGAGAAGTTTGTAGCGTGGTGGAAGCAACTTCATGTTGATTTCTTTAATTAAACACATGAACAGGTTCGCCTTACTTCATCTCCCTGAGTTTAATATAGTTTGATACCATCCAATTACATTTGATAGCTACTATGATCTTATTAACTAGTTTAAAATAGTGTCTCTTAAGACATTGGGTTTATATGATGCTTGACGCTGTTCACATTCTCCTGTTAAAAAGCCTCATGTCTTGGGATGTTGAAGTAGTCTTGATATAACTGATGAAAGCTCTCTCTAGACAAATCAGATCTTGTGACCTTAGTTTTCTGTCATAAGAGGCCATTTTCTGATGGCAGTGAATTAGCAATGTGGGTGAACTTTGGGCTCCTAATGAGTGATTCCCATCCTTCTAGCATATTTTCCAGGACCAAGATCTGCAAGCTAGTCCAAGATGGTGATGGAAAAGTAGTTTAATGAGCCTGTCATTTTGTCAGTATTCTTCCCGTATATGCCTGTCCGTCCCAAAGTTTGCCACAGTATGGTCCATGTGGCTTCATTTGAAATGAAATGTACACACCAGGATCCATTCAACTGTTTTTTTTCTTTTGGTAATCATTCTTGTCAACAGATTAAATACATAGTCATTTATATCTCTTATTGTCATTCCTTAGCTAGCCAGCGGTTGGTTCTCACTGGATCATGCTATCTGAGGCAGAGAAGCTTTTTGAAAGCCTTAAAAATGTTTGCCATAGTTTTATGACCGTATTCACTACATACTTTGTTCAAGGTATTATTTCTTGTATTTGCTTTGCATGTTAGTCTTTCCTCTTTGTTTTGTAGAGTTGCTTGTAAAGAAGGGGTGTCTGCATTTTCCTGACCCCTATTTTGAAATTATTATTTGAGCTGACCAACATTTTGACTTTCTTTTTGTGAGAATATATCAGAAAGGTGCTGTTTGTTCAAATTATGCTTTTTTAGAAGCCTTGTTCTTTCCCTTGTTATCTTGTTACCTATTGGGTATTGAACTATCTTTTTATGACTGCTGGTTGCAATGTTTTGTTTTTTATTTTACAGTCTTTCTTAAAGAACTTAACCTGAGAATATACTAAGAGCTTATAAGAAGGGAAACTCACTTGACTATAATTCTCTTTCTTAGAAGATATGCAGGATTCACATTCTTCAACTTTGCTACAAATTTGTGGATGTTTCTGAATTGATGTGCTATTGAACACAGTAGTTTTTATCCTGACAAATTTTTGTATCATTTGTTCATATGAGAGACATTTCAGTTGGTTATGTGACAGGAGCAAGAATTGACTGGAAGATTGTAGGGGCAGCTAGTGGCATACATTGGCCAGGGTGTCAGAATATCTGCATTATGCCTACTGCTACAATTTCCTATAAAGACTTCTGAGCTAGGTTAGTTTTACCTTCATGTTGGTAGCTTGAGACAAGAATAAGATTCCTGCATGAAAGCCTCTTCAAAGAAACAGATTGAGGTAAATAATTTTCCCCTCTTGAATTTTTATTTAATTACACAGTTGGTCTAACCAATTGTTAAATTGAATTATTTGGGGAAAAAAGTCAAGTGTCTTAAAAGGACTTTGAAACTTTCACTATATATGTGAATAATTATAGTGTTCACATTAGAATCTCTACGATTTTATATTTGCATAAATAGTGTTACTGCGATGTTCATCTTAGTCCCTAGTCTTGTTATAAAGAATACTGTAGTAATGTTAATTACTTGCAAATGGTACTGGTAAAGATTTTAATGACTAATTCTTTCAAATGGATTATAGAAACATATAGAAGGCTAGATACAAATCATAGCCTGTATTTACTAGGTGTTTTATATGCTCATAGTAAAAGACAAGATCTTTTTTCATGAACCTTTTTTTTTTTATTATTAATTTTAACAATCAAACATGATGATGAATTTAGGGGAAAATCTAAGCTCTGGAGGAGGTTCCATGAGCACTTGATTAACAGTGGAATAGGCCACTCTTCACTAGTGCTTCTGAGATAAAATGTTCTGACTTCAGATTTTTTTTCTTCAATGTCTTGCTGGCCAATCAAAACAAGATTGAATTTTTAATTTTTTGAAGGAAGATATGACTTCCAGCAGATTATTCTGAGACAGTGACACACAGAATTGCTTAGAGGCAGTTTGCAGTAATGCTACTTTCACCATTCTGAAGTGTAGGTAGTTAATATAAGTTTTTACCTTTAAATTAGATCATGGGACCTATAGATGGTGCCATAGTATCTCCATGTTTGATGTAGGCAGGACATACCCAGCAGTAGTATTCCACACTAATGGATGTTATTCTGCATAATACTATTGTGTTTCCGAAGTAAGCCCTATGTGAGTGATGGCTCATAATTAAACTAGATTTTTTTTGCAGATAATGGTGCTGTGTGATTTGTGGGTAGGAGTTAAATGGCAATTTAAAATGTTTTGGAATTATTATTAGTCACTTCTGTAATAAGTGTAAAACTTAATTATATGAGTGACATCTTCAGTTCCACTAAAGTAGAATTTGGAAAAATATGAATTGGACATCTAGGCATAAGAAAAATACATCATTTATTGATTACATTTGTTTTTTCTTTATTGACAACTTTTCCCCATTAAGTTAACTCTTCTATTATTTACTGTAGCTCCATCCAATGAATTGTCTACATTCTGAATTGTGATTTTAGTTCCTAGCTTTCCATCCAAAAGGAGAATCTAAATGTGAAATATAAAACAAGTCTTTAATAAAGCTAATATTAAATTCTTAACCTTTAAAATAATGTAGCATGGGGAACTTGTCTGGAAAAAGAGATGGTATATTCTCAGAATAGTGAAACCTTTTATTTATTCAGTGGGACTTCTTCAGTCCCTTTCTGAAATTTTATCACTTAAATTGACCTTTCCCCACTGTTATCTGGCAATTGGCATATTCCATGCTGCATGGTATGAAGCTGTACCTTTTCTAAAATAACAACAATTCTTGGATCTGGACTTCTAACACTCCTGTCATGTGAAGAAGTAGGTTGTGCCCACGAAAGCTCATAATACCATCTATACGTTTTGTTAGTCTTTAAGGTGCTACTAGACTATTTGTTGTTGTTTAAGTTTTTCCTGTTACAGACTAACTCGGCTAGCCCGCTGAAGCTTTTCTAAAATAGTTAGCAAAGCCATAAGTTCAAAAGTTCCTAGCTGGTCAGTGACCATTTATGATTACCCTGCTCTTCCCTGTGCTTCCTCTGTCGTCGTCCTCTCATTTTTCTTGTACGCTTTTTTCCCCTCTGCAATCCTCTGTGCTTCATCTTTCTGGCCTACAACTCCTTGTTGTCGCCCAACTGTTTCCTGTGCCTAGGAACTTGGCTGAGCAACCCGTACTACCTTTATCTTTTTATTCTGTAACTCTGAACCCATTCCTTTCCCACTTGTCCCACACAAATATTGAGGGGGAAAATCAGTTATGTTATATCATGATTAGGGGATTTTTAGTATCATATATTGAACTTCACATGTCATGTTGTCTGTGTCTGAATAGCAAGGAAGTACTCCTATACTTGCTTTTGTAGCCTTTCAACTTGCATATTGTCAGGTCTGTAGTTTCTGGTGAATGCATTTATCAGTCTTACAGTATTTTGTTTATTTTGTTTTAACAAAAGTTATTTGAAAAGATTACATAAAACAAACATGTTTTACAAATATACACAAAGTTCCTGGAAATATTTCCAAATAGTATTATCCTACAGTAGTTGAGCATGTAACTTTGAAGATGTAAATAAGTACTGATGCTTTAAACTGCATTAATATTATTTTTATGCTACTAATTTCCAATAAAGTTAATTTAAATGTGTTTCAGTCGTGAAGAACAGTGAGGATAGAAGTTGTGGAGGTACATTGTACTATAGAGAAAGAAGTGTGAAAGATTAATGCTTTTTTCTCACATCTTGATGAATGAGAAGTAATACTACCTTGGGGCTTTTGAGTTAATTTTTCTTTCTTCAGTAACCTGACTCATTACATACACATTCTCTTCATCTACACATGTAAGCAGCCTCTGCCATTATTTCTGCAGACAATTTAAGGGCCAGGCATGATGGCAGTGCCTATATTTAAGAAAACATAGGGACTGCTGGCCTCTGGAGTATAAGAAAGAAATGTAGGGTCCAAACTCACCTTGGCACCAAATCAGGTAATAAGACAATGCTTCTCAGAAAGGAGTTTAGCAGAATTTAGTTTTCCCTGTATACTGTGAGGTCTGGGAGACACTCTGGCGTGTTAGATGTACTGCCTGAAACTAGCTGTGTTATAGAAATTCTTCTTGGAGGAGCGTCCCAGTGAGGGCTTCACTTTAGGTGTTTTGGCACCCTGCACTTGTAATAAGAATTTTGTAGTAGCAGTGCCCTGGTTGGCTGCACATGCACGTGCAGCCAATCTTGCAACTTTCTGAGTGACTATTGCGCACACAGCCAACTGTCCCACAGTTCCTTCTTAGCTGACTTTGACTTGAGTAGGAAGGGCTGTATTTCTTCTCCAAAACATAAGTAGCTAAATCTTTTTTCCTCTTTCCTGGTAGGGTATACTATCTTTCAGTTTTTCTGTAGTCAGCTATTATTTACCACCTACTGCCCTCACTCAAATAATAACACTTCAATAGGACAGAGCTTATCCTCTTTCCTTAGGCTTGCCCGGCTCTCCCGTCTTCTAAAGCCGCCTGAGCTTCAGACTTTCCATTGCCACGTCAAATGGCCACGTGCAGTCTGTCTGATGTCTTAGAGACTCAGCTTGCCCATGTTGCAAAAAACTGAGCACATGAAAGGCCAGGGTCATCCAGCTTAAATTTGCTGATGATGGAGAAATCTCTCAAGCCACATTCTGATACTAAGATGAGATGCCATCTCGCCAAATGTCACGCTTCGCAGCCTGTGAGCTGAGCAGCTCCCTGCTGGCCATGTACAGGGTCTGCTCCAGCCAGAGGGACAAGAGCCAATTTCCTTTTTCTAATTCTGGAATTATAGAAGATAGGGCCACCATATATACATATATAAAATTAGCACTCTTTAACAGCTCCATCAGACTACACTTGGCTACAATCGCAAGGTGGATGGGGGTACTATCTTTGCTCACACAACAACTAAGCATTTTCTAAAAGGCATAAATAAACACTTACCTAACACTGAAAGACTGAACTCCTGTAAGGATCTTAATCATATAATCTACAGCCTGATGGGGAAAGTATTTGAACCCTTAGCAGCTTTCTTGTTGTTAGAATTATCGATTAGGGCTGCTTTCCTCATCACCACATCCGCAAGAAGTGTGGGAAAGTTAGGTGCCCTAATGACGTACCCTACTTATACTACATTCTACAATGAAAATGTGGTCCACTGATCACACCCCAAATGCATGCCCAAGGTAGCCTCCCCATTTCACCTAAATCAACCTACATAACTTTTTTTTTTTTTTCTCTGAAACCACATTTTGGCAACAGTGAGGCTTCTCTTCACACACTTGAAGTCTGCCGGGTATTGGAATTCTATCTGTAGAACTAGAACAAAACCATTTAGAAAATCATCCTGTCTTATTCTTTATAACAGAATGATTATTTTGAAACCGAGAATGTCCAAATGGATATTGGGCTATATCCTTTTGTGTTACCAGCAGAGCAATTTCCCTGCTTCTCCAGGAATTCGCACATACTCCATCAGAGTGTTACCCACTTTGATAGCATTTCTCAATAACATATTCCTCACGGACATTTGCAAAATTGCTGTCTGGGCCTCTGCCCCAATTTTTACTAAACATTATGCTCTTGAAACAATGAGCTGCAGATGCTCATTTGGGCTGTCGGTGCTAGCTACTGTCAATAAACCAATTCCCAAGCCCCTCCCTTCCACTGAGCAGCATTACTAGACAGTCACCAAAACCAGAGTGCCCACAGGAATGCTCCTTGAAGAACAAAAAGAAAAGGGAATAGAGGTACATGGGCATGGTTAGTTGCACACACTAGGTATCTTCTTGAAGCTGTGTGAGATGGCTACTGTGCGTACACTACCTTGCTACTACAAATCTCCAATTACAAATGCAGGGCTCCAAAACACCTAAAGTGGAGCACTCACAGGGACAACTATCTCAAAGAGCCTTAGTTACTGCATGTGATAAGTAACCTTCTCTTTAAGTGAACCCTTTGCATGAAAAGTCACAACTGAGATCCGCTATCATGTATTCTGTACATGCATTCACCTTTTTTTATAACGATTGTAGAAAAATATGAAAACCAAAAAGCAATTGAACTTTTATGAGGAATATCTTCTACTCAAAATAGATACAATTTTTTTCTCCGTAGTGTTTCCTGCTTTTTTGAGAGAGAAGGGGGCAGTATAGGGCAAACGGTATGCTTTGTGTTGCCTATCCAGTGTTACTCTAAAAGATGAAAATAAAATAAAATTAGAAAAATATGGGTGAATATCTACTATAGAATTAGCAATTGAGATGGTTTTACTAAGAACCAAATCTTTATTTTAAAAGCATTAGTACAAACTGTGAAAGTTCTATTGGAGGCTTTCATAAAACATCTTGGGAAACTTACTAGAGAATTCAATACTCCAAAACATATCAGCTTATAGAAATACAGTAGTACCATTCTCTACTTGTATACAGTTTTGCAAGAGTAATTCACATAAATAAAAATAATTGAGACACATAAATTACATTGGGTAGAAAAGTTGTTAAAGTACTGGAAAGGGTTCAATATAATTGGCTAATGAAAATGTTGAAATGGGGCAGCTGACGTAAGAGAAGGAATGAATGCCTCCAAATAAACAAATTGATTTTTCTGAATGTGGGCTGAAACTATCTTTTGGAGAATGTCTGCAGGGTTTCATGCTTTTGAACCATTTGTTGTGTTTCTTTTAGCAAAGAGAATTCATACACTTTGGAAACAATGTATATTGGAATCTGATTAAGCCTAGATTGCATATGCCTAGATTGTTTTAAAGGCTATTCTTTTTTCCTGTCACTATTTTTTTTCCCTTCAAACTTTTAGGCTCAGCAGTGGGTACTTAAAAAACATGTCTTAACAAATTCTTACTAAAATATTTTAGTTTCTTTGATTATACTGAACCCAAAAAATCATTCTTCTTTTACATAATTTACAAATAAACATGATTCAAAATTGTACAGTTAACACTTTAAATAATTCAATTTTTTAAAAAACATTTAATTGCAAAGTTTTGTCCTTAATGTTAGACTACACGTGTAACAGTGAAAGAAAATTCCTAGTCGTGGTGTTTGCAAAATATATATAGAATTTTTATAAGCACCATAAGATGCCTTTCTGTCTTAAGCTTTTGAGAGAGAATAGCATTAAGGTGTCCATTGTTTTCTTCTGTTTAATTTCCATGTATTATCATTTCATATTACACTAGTGGGATGCACCCCGTGCTCATGACACTCGCCCCCTCCTCCGGCCACTTTCACGGCCAGTGAGTGTGATGACATCATTCTGTCTCCCAGCAGGAAAAACTTCTTTTTATACAGAGAAAGATAATAGGTTTTTAATTATTCCACTTATATAATTAGTGTGAAATAATACAATAACTTGAAATAAAAATAATATGGCAAACATATTTTTGCAGGCACCTTCTGATTTATAATCCTACAGAACAGGAGCGGTTCTCAGTGGTGTCAATCTATGTGAATTCACCCAAAGCTAAAGTATTATCTCCTTTGGGAAAACCTGTTACGGTCCAGATTAGTGGAGTATGGGATACAGCAACTACAGTATCAAATGAAGCATATCAGGTATGTTACTGGAAATAAAAAGTGGAAGTTATACTGATTTGCATTTAAATATGTACTGTAGTTTCACATTAGAGGAGAAAACAAAGAAAAGCACACTTCAAATGTATAAATCATGTATCAGTTTTATAAAGAGGATTCCTATGAGTATGAGAGAAGGAATAATTAAATTATTTTGGCCTTAGGATATAATATCAACTTTTTAAACTTCGTTATTTTTCATATTACCAAAGTTTAATACTGGATTAAGTGTTTCAGTAGTGGTCCTCATTTTGAGGTATTTATTATTTGCTATCATTTACAGTTGCCTTGGGTTATAACTTGAAGTATGTGTTTAAATATAGTTGTCCCCTGTAGCTTTTCTACAAATACATAGATGTCTTGTATCCTGCTCACATTTCTGTTTATCTGTGTTTGAGTCAGAAAACTGGTACGTTGAAATATTTGTTTTAAAGTTGTTGAAAATTATTTGAATAACAGCTGCGGTGTACACGTTAGATTTTTTTGCCTCTTTATCCCCCTGAATTTAAATGGAAATTAAACATCCCAGTGATGTTTTTGCCATTTTGCTGCATTTCTAAGGAGATATATATGTGCTTGTAATCAGGGCATCAAAATCAAGTAGAAATCTGAGACCAATTTTTAAGTGTTTCAAGTAATGATTTTTTAATTTTTCACGTTTAATAGTCTAATACAGAGGTGACGAAGTCAACCAGCAAATTAATACCTAGTAGGGCAGACTAAGAAATATATGAATAGAAATAATCTATAAATATAATAATTGTATATTATTGTACTGGTAGACTAATACTTGGTTATTGAAAGAAATGTTCATCGTAATCATTACATTCTTAGAAGGTCTCATACTGGCAGGGTATATGTAATAAACAACTACAGCAGAATCTTAAGAAAATCCTAACATTCTTGTAAGCATAAACTGGAAGGCTAAAATGTGTATACTTTTAGTATACACACATTAGTTTGGATTGTTGTGTTGTTGTATACTTACTGATTTTGATTAATAAATATTGTACTTCAGAATTAGGATAGTTTTGTAAAAATGCTGTAAAATTATTTTAAATAATTTCAGTTGTCTTTATAAATGTATGTTATCGCAATATTCCTAAGTGTAAGGAAGCTTAAAGAATGCCATAAATATAGAGGAAGTGGTATCTAGTGACAAAAAGTAACACTGGAAATTTGAGTTCCATTGTGGCTTTTCTGGCTTATCTTGACCTCAGACCCACTATCCGCTATCATGAAGTAGAAGAAAAGCATAGTTCCCAACGCTCTATTGACTTAGAGGAGGGGGTGTTAGGCTATAAAACCATTGTCAGAGGAGGATTTGAGATGACATTTGAGCTAAATGGATATTCAGATCCAAAGACTTGAGCCAAAGTCTTGGATGCCTAGGTCTGGACTCTCATGTACTCTCCGTTTCCCTGTACTCAAAGCTGATCCTTGTCTTGGAGCAAGCACGTGCTTTCAAATCGTACCTCATCATAAGAGATTTTTCTCAATCTTAATATGCCACTAGTTCTATTTTACTATGAACTTCTCACTGAGATTTGACAGAGATTTGTTACATAGAGCTATGTTCATGTGTTTACTTAACATTACTCTTTTATATGGAAGCCAGGTTGCATTCCTGTTTCAGAACCACTTTCCTACAGTGTACATTCTTTTCACCTCTCTTCCAAGGGGCTAATTACTGACAATAAATCTCTAATGTGGAGTTCTGAGGAAGCTTTTGTAGAAGAGAGAAAGGAAAGTTTCCAGCATATTGTTTCTTGTTGGGATGTAATCGGGTAGATAATTAAATGATTAACCGATGAGCAAAAGTTTATTGGTTAGTGCTATCAACTACATGTATTTCCTCCTTCCCCCCCAGTAAATTTTTAGAGGGCTGGCCAGCAGCATGACTCAGTCCCCGCTCGCACCTGCTCCTGGGAGATACTTACGCTGCGGCTCTGCATAAAAAGTAGTGGAGGAGCTGGGTGGACAGGCAGCCCAACTTAGTCCCGGCCCACTCCAATCCTGGGAGCTTCCCCCGCTGCAGCTCTTCATGAAAAGTAATTTAAGAGCTGGGGGTAGCTCCCAGGACCTGGTGTGAGCCGAGACTGAGACCGGCTGCCTGCCTAATTCCTAAATGATTTTCAGTACAGAGCCCCAACAGGGATAGTTGCTGACCCGGCACAAGCTGGAAGTTAGTGCTATGCTTAATCAGTTGTGTAGTCCACAAAATTTTTGTTTCTTCTTTGAGGAGTGTCCCCGTGGGTGCTCCACCTTAGGTGCTTTGTGCCACTGAGCTCGAGGTCGGAGATTTATGACAGCAGTGCCCCTGGCCGGCCGTGCACACAGGGAGTCTGTGTGTGTTCTGGAGAAGCTACTGCGCATGCGTGGCTGGCTCCCCTCCTTGGTTCCTTCTTTACCGCTGTCAGCTGCCCTGGCTGATCAGCAGTCTCCCTTCAACCGCATCTTTCCTCTGTACTTATTCAAAATTACCTCAGGAATACTTCCTAATTGCTATAACCTAACTCCTTAGACCTTCTAGTTTTTTGGGGGTTTTTTTGTTTTAAAGAAGAAGAAAGGACAGACACAGTGCTGGACGAGCACGAAAAGCCATGCGCTAAGTCTGCACAGCTTGGCTCGTCTGGGTTTAAAAAGTGTACGAGCTGCAGGCTATCCTTTTCAATTTCTGATGGGCACACGGAGTGTGTTCGCTGTTTGGGTGAACACCACCTTCCTGACTGTTGCCCACATTGCCAAAAGCTCACAGCCTGATCCAGGAAATAGAGGGAACTACATATTAAACTGCTCCAGATGGAGAAAAAAACTCGTCTGACCTAGAGCACTCCACTCCTCCCAGACAAATATCACCTGGGACGGAGTCAAAGGTGACGGCGCATACCGGGTCGAGCCCCAAGGACCATGAAAATAAGAACAAGAAATAGTCCTATTCTTCGTCAGGGATTGACTCCCCATTGAGGAAAGGTACTCCCCACAAGAAAGCCGCACCCGGCAACCGCGCAGACGGGGTATGACAAACAACAAACCACGGGAACTGGCAAGGAGAAAAGCCGGAACCCTAAGCACTCTCTACTCCTCACAGAAACTGCCTGAGGCAAAGTGGAAACCCTCAGCAGCAGCACTGAGCCAAACAGCTACGGCACCAGCTTCTACACCAAGCAAGCACCACTCACGCAAGGCTCTGAGCGTGAGCAAAGCAATGAAGGTGGCTCTGCTGGCATTGCAAGTGTACCCAGCACTGCTCTCGCTCAGTACTCAGCTGGCATGCCCAATAACACCGCTCTCCGCGCCACAAGCTGCCTGCCTCCCACCACTGCACAGCTGTTGCCACAGTTCAGCACTGCAGTGGAGCTTTCAATAAACTCAGCACCGGGATCGCCTCTCCTAAGCACCGACAGTACACCAAATGCTTCACGGTGCAACCTGTCAATTTCACTGGCCAGTTCTATTGCCTCCTCACTCACTGATAAGGAGGAGACATCTCTCAAACCGTCGCATTTAAAGTGACCCAGCGCTCAAGAAGCACAGAAACATACCCAGCAATGGCAGATACCACAGTGGTTCCCTACCCAGTTCCTGCCTACCTGGCCATGTTGGGGACCCATGGGCAGCCTACAGGCAACAACAGCCCACCCAACTACAGCACAGGGGCCAAATACCAAGATTACAGGCACCTAATAGCGATACCATAGAGCAATATAGCTCTGATTTAGGGGAACAGGAGCTGGACTATATGGATGAAGAACAGCGGTCCTCTCCTTCCCCACCCACACAGAATTCCTCCGCATCTCAAGAGGATACCATCATAACCCAGCCACCAAATATGGGTGATAATTTTTTGAGTCTCTCCGAGACCTCTCTGAGAGAGTTACTGACACCCTGGAGATCTTTCAGATGCTCCACAGACACAACACAAGCTTACAAACGTCCTACAAACCTCCTGTCATCCAAAGCTGGCCATTCCTATGAATGAAGCAATCATGGACCCTGCCAAAAATATATGGCTCAAACCAGCATCAACCAACCCCATTTCTAAGCGTGTAGATAGGAAATAATACGGGTCTCCCAAGGGGGCAGAATTTCTTTTCTCGCACCCGGTACCAGATTCCCTTGTAGTAGAAAACAACAGTCAGTGTGGACAACTTCATACGATAAAGATTGGAAGAGACTAGACGCAATGGGGAAAAAGGCTTATTCATCAGCAAGCCTCCAAATGAGAATTGCTAACTACACAGCATTATTAGCAAAGTACACACACCAGATCTTTGACCATATGACAACCTTTGTCTCGCTGCCAGACAACAAGAGAGATCAATTTAAAACAAACATTAAAGAGGGCACACTAATATCCCGTACCACCCTGAAGGCTGCGCTCGACTCTGCGGACACAGCAGCCAGATCACTTTCAGCAGCTGTAGTAATGAGACGAGCCTCCTGGCTCCAGTTGTCGGGTTTTCCCAGAGAAGTTTAGTCCACCGTAGAAGACCTTCCATTTGACGGTACAAATCTCTTTGCAGAATCTACAAATACATTTCTGCACACTTTGAAGGACCTGTTGTGAGAAGAAGGCAAAACAGGTCATTCCAACAAAGATTCAGACGCACACCATTTAATCAACACCAGCGTCAATACGATAACAGACGATGTCAGAGACAAAACAGGCACAGACAGTGCAACAACCAAGCCTCTGCCCAACAACCATCAACATCCAGGCAACAGTTTTGAAGTGTTGTCAAGGGTCTGATAGCCCCGAAATCTCTCAGGCAGCAATCCACCTCATCTGCAGTATTTGGCGACAGACTAGCGGACTTTTATACAGCATGGTCGGTCATTATCACCAACAGGTGGGTGCTGGAAATAGTGAAAACAGGATACTGCATCCCGTTCATAACCAACCCCCCATCTCACCCTCTGTCCCCATCCCTCTTCAGGGACCCTTCTCATGAGATACTGCTTCTCCAAGAGGCAGAGTACTTAATTAGTCTCAGAGCTATAGAGGAGGTACTGGAACAACACCGGGGCAGAGGATTCTATTCTCACTATTTCCTCACCACCAAAAAGTCTGGTGGTTGGAGACCAATACTAGATCTGTGCAAGCTCACCCACTTTGTCAAATATCAACGTTTCAAAATGGTCACACTCGTGACCATAATACCTGCCTTAGAGAAAGGAGCATGGCTGTCTACCCTCAACCTACAGGATGCCTATTTCCATACATCCAGCACACAGAAGGTTCCTGCGGTTTACAATAAAGAACAGACACTTCCAGTACAGGGTGCTTCCAAAGGTACTGGCAGTGGTCACCACACACTTACACAAGAACAGGATCTCAGTATTCCCATATCTTGACAATTGTCTCATAGCGAATTGTACACAGCAAGAAGCGCAGCAAGCGGTCATAATAGCAAAAACACTCTTCGAAAATCTCGGTCTACAAATAAACACCACAAGTGCATTTTGTCCCCAACTCAATCACTGGAATTCATAGGTACACATCTGGACTGCACAACAGCCAGAGCTTAATTGCCTCACCACAGATGGATGACCATAAAGGACCTGTTAGCATCTGCACAGAATACTCCGATCATAACAGCAAAGGCTATGCCTACAAATACTGGGGTACATGGCAGCTGCAACGTTCGTAGTACCCTATGGTTGCCTATGCATGAGACCACTCTAGGCCTGGTTATGCACAATCTATCGACCACAAACACACCCACTACACAAACTTCTATCCATACCGAACAAGATAAAATCATCCCTAGCATAGTGGACAGTACACAGCAATGTTTGCGTAGGAGTACCATTCCAACGCAACACACCATCAATCACAATAATGACAGATGCCTCACTCCTGGGATGTGGGGGGAGCACACGTAAACCACAAGGTGGTCCAGGGTCAATGGACTCGCAAAGAAACCACATAAACTTACTGGAACTGATGGTAGTCAGGAACGCATGCATGCACTTCCTTCCGCTGATCCAGAACAAAACAGTTCAGATTCTGACAGACAACGTCACCACAATGTACTATATCAACAGACAGGGAGGGACGTGATCCTTCCAATTATGCCAGGAAGCCATGCGCCTATGGGAATGGTTCTTCACACAGAACATAAGTTTGGTTGCAACTTACTACCAGGCAAAGAGAACACATTGTCGGGCAGTTTAAGCAGGCAGTTCCCACAAAATCATGAGTGGGAGATAAACCTATCAGTGGTTACCCCCCTCAGCTATTCAAGGAGTGGGGATTCCCGGTGATGGATCTATTTGTTACGCATAGGAATGCTCGCTGCCCCCTATATTGCTCCAGAACAGGCAAAGTTCCCCACTCCCTGGAGGACGCATTCATCATACGATGGATGGCTCACCTGTCATATGCATTCCCTCCATTCCCTCTCATACACAGGGTGATACTCCAGCACAAACAAGACAGGGCCAAAGTGATAGTAGTAGTATCCAACTGGCCCAGGCAGACATGGTATCCTTACCTGCTACAGATGACCGACCATCCACCACACAGATTCCCACCAGTCACGTCTCTCCTCACACAGCAGAATGGGCAGATTCCACACCCTGCCCCTGAGGGAAGGGAACCCGGGACTCGAACCTGCCACCACAGGCGAACGCCGTAGGCCATGGCGGAACCTTACTCTCAGGGCGCCCTTTATCTAGCATTTCACTTTGTGGGAGAGGGGACATCCACAAATTGCAGCTTCAGATGTGGATGTTAATTGGCTGAACAACCTGGAGAGATCCTTTCTAGAGGCAATCCAGGTGATACTTGGAACTCCAGAAGGCCTGCAACAAGAAAGGCCTACATCCAAAAATGGAAGAGATTCAACCCATACCTATGAACCTATACACACAGGAATATCACATATATTACAATATCTACTGGAAATACACAGTGCAGGTGCCTCCATAAAGGTCTGGAGCTATCTTGGCTCTTCATAGCTCTATACAGGGACACTCAGTCTTCACACACCCTTCCATCAAGTGTTTTCTAAAGGGACTCCATAATATCTTCCTTCCACACCAGGACCCAGCACCTGCATGGGACTTGAATCTAGTACTGCGAGCTCTTATGGGGAAACACTTTGAGCCCCTTGCTACCTGCTCACTGTTACATTTATCAATGGAGGTGGCCTTCCTAGTAGCGATCACCTCAGCTGGACGAGTGGGAGAGATGGCAGCCTTAATGGCTGACTCTCCTTACACAATATTCCACAAGGACAAGGTAATACTGCGAACCCACCCCAAATTCCTCCCGAAAGTACTTACCTCATTCCACTGCAACGAACCTGTATACTTACCAGTGTTCTTCCCAAAACCCCATAAAGAGGTCAGAGAGGCGGTTCTCCATACCCTCGATGTACGTAGAGCCTTAGCCTTTTACCTGCAACCAACAAGCTCATTTAGAATGACCCCACAGCTCTTCATTTCATCCACAGAGAGATTGCAGGGGCTACCCATATCAAAACAGAGACTTGTCAAAATGGATATCAGGATGCATAAGACTAGCATATGCACTAGCTCAGAGGGAGCCACCACATACTGTGCACTCACACTCAACAAGAGCCATGGCAGCTACAACAGCATTCATACACGGTGTGCCCACAGTACTCCTATGCAGGGCCGCCGTATGGGCTTCAGTGTGTACTTTCACACAGCATTATGTGTTCCAGAAATTTTCTGAGACTGATACAGGATTTTGACAAACAATACTGTCCATCACAGATCCTCACCAACCAAAGCTCCCACCTCCTGACTAGAGTACTTCTTCATAGTCATCTAAGGTGGAGCACCCATGGGGACACTCCTCGAAGAAGGGAGGGTTACTCACCCTGTGCAGTAACTGGAGTTCTTCGAGATGGTTGTCCCCGTGGCTGCTCCACACCCACTCCCTCCCCTCTGCTTTGGGTACTACACATCTGGGTCAGAGAAGGAATTGAGGAGGGGGGCTGGCCACACATGCATAGTAGCTTCCCCAGAACACACATACAGACTCCCTGCGTGCATGGCCGGCCAGGGGCACTGCTGTCCTAAATCTCCGACCTCGAGCTCAGCGGCGCAAAGCACTTAAGATGGAGCAGCCACAGGGACAACTATCTTGAAGAACTCCAGTTACTGCACAGGGTGAGTAACCTTCCCTTACTACATGAGTAACAAATTACATGCTTCTTAACATCCCTAGTTTCCTGAGATTCACCCACTTTTTTCTCTGCTGTGGAAACAATTATATGGCTTCTTAGTAAGCAGAAAAGAATCCATGGCAGTTTAGTCTGCAAAGTTTTTTACTATATCATCCTGTTTAGATCTATTATGTTATGTTAGTGTTATGTTCCAACTGTCTCTGCTTTCTAGAGTATTTCAGATCTTGGCACCAATTTTATGCTCATTTATTTAATATATGGCAATATGTTCAAACCAAGATAATCATATTTCTTTATAGCAATAAACCAACAATTTTAACTGTGGTTCATCTTAGTAAACAATCATGGCCTTCTGTAAGATTGCAATTCAGATGAACAGAAAAAACATTTTATTTACAATGAAATATTAGAACATTTGATTTAGTAATTTGAAGTATCCTTAATAATCTAATCTAATTGTGTTCTTGGAAATTGGGCAAAATTAGTGCTAGCATAACTTGATGTGAATAGAATTACAACAGGCGTGAATTTGGTGCAGTATGTTCAAAATAGGGATGTAAAAAAATGTGAAAATAGTAACTGTAACTGGAAATTCTATCAGTTACACAGTTAAATGTGTCACCCGAGGACATAGGTGTAGAGAGGAAAAGGTGCTAGAGGGCTCTCATCTGCCAGCCCTCGCGGACTCCCCGCCACTAGCCCTTTTGGGCTTCTGGCCCTTCCAGGCTCTGGCTGCAGGTCCGGGATCCCTAGCAGCAGGTGCGGTAACAGGAATCAATAAGCATCATCTTAATGATTAATCCAGGGGAGGGCACTAAAATGGCAGTGGTTCACCCAGGTTAACCTCTGGTGGGCTGTTGCCACTATCTTTATCTGTGTGTCTGCAGCTATGGGCGATTGCAGCTCCAGTTGTCTGGGAATGGTGATCTGTGGTCTGAGAGTTGCGATCCCCCATACCTGCAAAAGTGCAGGTAAATACGGCACTGCAGGGACCCACCAGAGGCTAACCCTGGCGGACCGGTATTTACTCACCCCTGGGTTAACCCATTAAACGCTCTTAAATCCCTAGTTCAAAACTTTATTTTAATTATAACAGTGCATTTTTAATACGTTATTTTCTTCTTATTCCTACAGATCACTTTCATGGTGCACCTACCCCCTTTGGGTTTGGGAGTTTACCAGCTTATGGAGGGTTTGAATTCAGAAATGGTCTTGACTGATTATAAAATATATACTAGTGGAGGGAATAATGTTCAGGTGAACCTAGATAAAGTGTTCAAGATCAAGGAGATGCAAAATTCTGCAGATGATATTATTTTAGAGAACTCTTACATGAAACTATGGTTTTCTGGGATCTCAGGGCTTCTAAAGGTATGTTGGCTCACAATTTGAAATACAGTATTTCTTCTTCATAACAGTATTGATGCATAAAAGTTAAATTTGTCACCCTCACATTTATGATTGTTTATCTTTAGAAAATTAACATGAAAGAAGATGGCAAAAATTATCAAATAAAGGTGGAGTTTGCATGGTATGGAACCACAAGTAACAGAGATAAGAGCGGGGCTTATCTCTTCTTACCAGATGGAGAGGCCAAGGTAATAGTACTTGTATTATATTTATAATTAAAGGCTTTCATCGTGAAAGATCCCAAAACATTTGGCAAATTGTGTATAGAAGTAGTAGTTGGCCCACCACTGAAATATAGCTACTTCTGTGGTGAAGCATTGCCTTCAAATTGTGCACATTGGAATTTTAACAAGATACTGACAACTCTGACAGAAAGTGCCAAGTGATCTTCAGTGCCTACAAGCAGTCAAGATCTCATTTTCATGTATTGTGTTAAGTGTACTACAGATATTCATTCATTTTCCCCTGCTTTCCTTTCTTCCCTAGATCTCATTTCTCCCTTTAGTCTGAGATTGGATATTCTAAATTTATACATGGAATAATATTGTGAATATGCTAAACTTTTTTAAGGTTGTAAGCTGTTTGTGGGATGGGCTGTTTTTATGATGTGTTTATATAGTATCTAACATAAAGAGGTCCAACTTTGATTGACATGTTCAGCATTATTGTGATGATGATGATGAACAAAAAGGAAGAGCAAATGGCTATTAGTTTAGTGATTTTAAAAAAAACCAGTCTTTTCAGTTAATTTTTGTGTGTTCTACTTCATTGGAAATTCAGAAACATGGATTTCAGAAACATCTCTACTTGTTTTATTTATATATATATATATATATATATGTTTTATATATTTGCATTTGTGAAATATTTCTCAGAATGTAAATACTTTATGGAAAAATATTATAAACTGAAAAATGGTGTAGAAAACATTTTTATAAAGGTAAATGATAGTGTGCAGCTTACTATTTCTCTTTATTTTTCCAAACTCTGTTTTCCCTTGGAGGAATTTTAATGGGTCAGATTGAAGCTCTTTGTGCCTACGTCTAGGCTACAGGCTTCTTTCGGAAGAAGCTTTTTTCGGAATAGATCTTCCGAGAAAAAAACTTCTTCTGAAAGAGTATCCACACTGCAAAAGTCCATTGAAAAAGTGATCTGCTTTTTCAAAAGAGAGCGTCCAGACTGAATGGACGCGCTCTCGCATGTAAGCTGTGATTGCTATGGATGGAACGGCCACCAGGGCACCTGTGCTTTTTCCTCTTTTTTCCTTTTCTTCCGAAAGAACTCCCACTTACCCGTCCCCACACACCTTTTTGTGAAAGAGCTTTTGCAAAAAGGCTTCTTCCTCGTAGAATGAGGATTACTAATGCCAGAAAAAACCCTCTGTTCTTTCGATTTTCTTGCAGAAGAACACAATTGCACTGTGGACATTCCACCAGATTTGTCGGAAAAACGGCAGTTTTTCTGACAAATCTCTGTAGTGTAGACATACCCTCTGAGTGTTCACTCAAGGAAGTAAGGGCATATAACATGTTTATTGTCCTTGTGCTGGCCAGCCATGCTGTAGATGGCTTTGGAGATGTGCGGGGCTCACATCGGTTACATCCCACTTCCTCTCCACTCCCACTACAGAAGAAAGGAGAGAGGAACTGAAAGGCAGACTGGTAAGGCCATCATTGAGCTCTAAGCAATTAATCAATCAAATAGCACAAACATATAGGGATAAAATGAGAAGAGCTAAGGCACAAAGGAGTAATAAAAAGAGGGTTTTTTAAAAAAAAAAAATATTAGGAGCAAGGGAAAATCAGAAGGAAAATATAGGCCCTCTGCTTACAGGGAAATAGCTTGTAACCTATGACAAAAGGAGGCTGAGATGTTTAATAACTATTTTGCTTCAGTCTTCTATAGAAAGATAAATTATGACCCAATATTACCACAATAAACATTAATAATAGTGGGTAGGAATTAAACCCCCAAAAGGGAAAGAATGTTTAGAAAAATTAGCTGTATTCAAGTTGGCAGAATCTGATTAAATTTATCCTAGGGGACTTATGGAACAAGCTGAAGCAGTCTCAGAGCAGTTAACAATTTATTTTTCAGAATTCCTAGAGAACGAGTGGGGTTTTAAGAGGACTGGGGAAGGGCAAACCATAGTAGAGGATCTTAGACCAGTCAGTGTATCTTTGATACCTTCAAAGACACTGGAACAAATTACTGAACAATAAGTTAGTTAGCACCTAAAGTATAATAGAATCAAAAGTAATACCCAATGTGTATTTGTCAAGAACAATTTGTGTTTAATTTCATTCTTTAACTGAAGAATGAATGAAATTAAAGTTTAATTTCATTCTTTAACTGGAGTTCTACTGATACCAGACATTTTAAGCACACCAAGTATTCCTGATTTCGAAAGCGAGTTAGTCCAGGACTTTACAGGATCTACAAAATTTAGTAACTTGGGCCAGAAACCCGTCAAGTAGAAATGCCACACCATTACATTCCACTATGAACCAGCTGCTGAAGAAAGTGTGCAAAAACCTCAACTCACTATCCCAACTTTCAATGCAGTGAGGAAAAAATATATTCTCCCCAAGGATGTATGTTCTCTCAGCTCCCAATGGGAGCTTGGGTAGAAGGTGGGATCAGAGCCATAACTGGAGGGAAAACTAAACACAATTATGGTACTGCCTACCCAGAAATTAAGCTGTGGTGTTGGTAATGAATTGAGCAAAGAATTGACCAGTTCATGATTGCCACACTGTACATTGTGAATCATGAACAAAATCTCAGATAGAACTATGGAAAAAAGCGACATTCACCCTGGATGCTTAAAGAAGCTAGTCTAAGAGTGGAGACCTGGCCTGGCTGCAGGTTTGGGCAACCTTTTCAGGTGAGACGATGAAAGAATCTTTGCCCCAAGTTTGAAAGCCTGCTTTGGTCTGTTTAGCTGAAAGCATCTGTGTTCCATCAAAAGATTTTGGTCTCAATAGTATTTTTAAGTCGGTGTTCTAGAGATGAGGTTATTTTTGTAAGTTCTAAGGACTGTAAAAGACTGGATATACCCCTAAAAGTCCTGTTTAAAATGAACAGCCATACCAACCATGTTTTACGTGAATATGGAGGGAGACACCAAATGTACTCCCTCATTTGAGAAACATTCTAGGTGTGGGAGTATTGTGTCGTACAAGATGAGCCTTGTCACCATTGTATGTCAGGGAAAGAGAACAGTGTCAGATAGGGCTAAGCTGAAACAGATTTTCACAAATGATCTTTTAATAAAAAACTGACTGATCAGATTTTCCTGTAGTACTGGACACGAGCAATTGATTTTAATCATAAATCACCCAAATAAGAATCTCTGCTTTTCATTATGGTACAAAAAAGATCACCGTAATAAAGTACTCTTTTAGTGGCTGTTACATGGCTTGATACTAAACTCTGTTGTAAAGGTACTGCCAAATTTTGGAAGAGAGAATGGTTTGAAGAAAGTAACTCTTACGGTGTTGGATCTGTGGGGTTTTTTTACTCTGTTGCAAATGGCTATACCCAATGTGAGTCATGTTGTTGAATCAGGCTTCAGATCATCACTCAGAACCATGTTACCTGCTTTATCTCTGTATGGGAATCTTCTCCCAAAAGGTTGCTTTATAGACATCTTTTAGCATGTTCTATCTGAGCAAGTGGTTCTTGACTTCTGATGTGCCAGAAGGACATTTAGCAGAACTACTTGCAAGTCCAAAAGGAAAAAGCTTTTAGTGAAGTGCAAACAACCCCCAAGGACTCCTTTACTTGCCAAACTGCTTAACTATTCTCTTCACCTGCCTGAATCTACTTTAGAGTAACAGCATCCAGATATGTTTTACAATTTTTCTGTAGTTAACTGGTTAAAGGTAGACCAGTATGTTTGCAGCTACTTTTCTTCAAATTTGTGCACTGATAAGAAAGCCCATTGTGTTAAGCGATTTTCATGTCCTTACAAAACTGATGAACTGCTCAGTTTGTGATGCTTCCTGTCCTAGCTATCAATCTAATGAGCCAAAGGATTATTACTTGAATTTGAAACAGACCATAATATTTGGTTGCAAGGGCTATAGCAGAGTTGGCTGGCAAACATACATCCCAAAAAAGGTATTTTTTTCTTAGAAAAATTCCTTGAGCACAAGTTAACAAAGTACAGATGATTCATTGGTTGAAGTCATGGCTGGAGATCAGTGAGTTTGGAGATTTACATATACAAGAGTTTTCCTCTGCTAACCCCTTCAAACAACTCAGAGTATGAACTGGGCAGTCAGAAGGAGTGGTGTTAGGTGAAAAACTGTTATGGGCAATTATCCATGAAGTAAACCACCTTGGGTTTGCCTGGTAAAATGCAAGAAGCCAACATCAGAGGCTGGAACTCAGTGACTATTTCTAGAGACTTGGGAAGCATTTAAGGGAAGAAAAATAATGAATGGACAAATGATGGGGGAGCAAGTAGCAACGTTAACAGAGTAAGAGGCCCACTTCTACTCTCTTCTTCCACACCATGCACAATAATATAGAAATGTGCCTCTAAGCTTCAATAATGACCCTTAGCCTACCTACCAAATTCACTGAGGATCAGCAAACCATGGCTAGGAGTTGGCATTGTGAGAGCATCAGTACGCTTGAGACAGCTTCAGGTCCTGGACCCAGCTTTTCCTATCTCCTCCTGATCCCATGTAATACTCAGATGGGATGGGTGGGGCCAGACTGAGCTAGCACTAAAGCTTTATCAAGAGTGTAGCTAATGGTTTAGCTATGACTTTGCTGTGATACCCAACATATTGCTGTTCCTTTTGTGTTTTTCCATATGTTAACTGCACTGAGTTCAAGCTAGGGCAAACCAATGGTATTTATTATTTTTGGATATCCTAAATCAGGTTCACTTTGTCCAACTTTTTAGAAACATTTTACTTTAGCTCCTACAAATGACCTATTAATTTCCAGGTATATTTAACTCTTTTATGGGAGGGAAGCACCATCATCATGCTTTTAACAGAATGTCTTTTGAAACCTTATCTGTGGAGTGGCTATATACCACTCTGTAGCATCTGAGTCAAACAGCTGACAACTATAACATTGTGAGAGAGAAAATTGAAGCTGATATGTAAACGCAGTAATATGTTACTTAACACATAAATTGCTCTTATCTCCAAAGTGCTCCATAAATACTAATTTAATAATTCTCAGAACATACTTGTGTTGTGTAAAATAAAGGTGAAGATTGTCCTCGTTCTAAGACAAGTTAAGGATAAGAGAGTTGCCCAAGACCCCAAAGAAAGTCAAAGTGGGGATTAGAAGTTGTGATTTCCCGGATCCCAGTCCTATATTTAGATTACCAAACCTACACTCATCTAGGCTAGATGAAGATGATTTTGGAGAAATTTGACATTAGGATTTAAAATGATTTAATAATGTATATGCTGTGGGGGGTTTCATGCTGCTATAAGGAAAACAAACATTTTTCATAACATTGTTTTAACTTCGTGCCTTTTTGCAGCCTTATGTTTTCACAGATCCACCAACTATTAGAGTTACTCATGGAAGGATTTTCTCTGAAATTACTTGTTTTTTCCATCATTTGACACACACAGTGCGACTTTACAAAGTTCAGGGTAAGTGGCTTTAAAACTGCAATTGTGTCATTTTATTTTCTTGTTAATTTGTAGTGTTGAGTTTGGGCCTTACATTGACTTCCTAGTGCTTTCATAACTTACGCTTGTTACAATGCTGATCTAGGAATTACCTTCTGATTGCAACCTTCAGAGAATTTAAGAACGTATTATCTATACTTGTCTTGCAACAGTCATTCCGTTTAAGGCAGACTTAAATCCAACAAATCTTCCTGGATTACCTCGGCACTGGGAATCCTCTTGTGATGTAGGGCTGTCAGAATGGCTCCTATACCACTCAACATCCAGCACAGGTGGCATTCCTGGAATAAGCAAAGTAGCAATTGTATGCTTGGAGCATCTTCTTTTAGTCTTTTATCTAATCCAAGGCGTTTAAACTAGGGATTAATCGATAAGGGATAGCACAAGTTCTAGCTTGTGCCGGGTTGGCAACGACTTCTGTTGCAGCTCTGCACTGAAAGTAGTTTTGGAACAGGCTGACAGGCAGCCCAGGTCAGTCCTGGCTTGCGCCAGGTCCCAGGAGCTGCTCCAGCTCCTAAATTACTTTTCATGCAGAGCCGCAGCAGAGATAGCTCTGTGGACCCAGCGCCAGCTAGAACTGAGCCATGCTGCTGGCCAACTCTCTAAAAAATTTATTGGTGGGGGGATCTTTTGAAATAAGCTTTTGCTTATCGGTTAATCGTCTACACTATTACATCCCTAGTTTAAACAGAAGTGTTACTCTGGTATTCTTTGGCTCTATGCTGCTGTTGCAGATTAGAGAGGCTGCTTTTGTGTTGGGGACTAGGACACTGCAGAACCAGCCCCAGGAATGAGAAGTGTAAATGGCTCGTTTGCACTCCCTACATTTTTCCCGGCTGCATGCAGCACTTAATGAGTCTGCAGTTCTGACTGGGGCCTTTGGCTACTGCTCTGTAGAAATGATAAATAGTAAGTAATGGTTACTAAAATGAAGGCGGGAGAAATATAATACTTTGGAGAATTTCCCAAACCTGTTCTACTGCCACCTTCACCCTTTGGATATTATCTTTTTTGTACCTTAGTAAAACAGAAGTACAGTATTTGGGGGAGTGCAGAGAACATACTTTTATTCCCTATTTTTTTCCTTTCAAAATATCTTTCAGTTTTTGAATGTAAATTATGTTAATTGGGTAAACTGTGACTTCTGCAATGAATACCTATAAACATGAGAATCATGCTAAAAAATGCAAGCTGTAGCAGGCTCATGAAAAAATTACTAGAAAAATGTGAATGGTCTACAACAGTGTTTCTCAAACTTTGCTTTGCGGAGCCCCAGGCTCTGCGAGACATCTCCAGGGGCTCCGCGAGGTTGACAAACTGGAAACATCGATAGGTACAACACATACAATCAGTGGACCGCTGGGGCTCCACATAAATTTTTACGCATGTAAAGGGCTCCGGAGCCCAAAAAGTTTAAGAACCGCTGGTCTACAAAATACCTTGAAATATTTGACGATGTTCCTGGTGAATAACCTGCAGACAGTTCTGCTACTTGCATTTCTTACCCTTTCTTGCTGCTGAGGACATTGATTTCGGTTTGTCAGGCTTATTCAGTTCTGGAGTGTCTGATTCTGGCACAAAACTTGACATTGAATTGTTGGATCAATGGCAGAGCTCCAGACTTGCCTCAGGGCTTCTGCACTTCTAGGCGGATAGTGTTTGCCTCAGAGGCTTGCTGTGACCCTCCACATTAGCCTCTCACTCTTTATGAGAAGCAAGGATCACAGCCTACTGATCCATACTCATCACAGGCCAGTTAAACGGGTTTGGGATGAACCTCTCTTTAGTTCCAAACTCCCCCTTCAGGGGTGGCCTCCATAGTGGTGCAGAGAGGGTTGGGAAGAATCCGAGCTTGCCCTCTGCTCTGGGTTCTGGCCCAGGGACCTTAATGGTGGCAACAGCAGCAGGTAATAATTCCTCCATTATCAGAGCTGAAGCTTTTCCCTGAACCACTTCCCCAACCAACTCTGCCCAGGACCTTTCTCCTGGTACTTGTCCACCTCCTTTTGCTCTTCCTGCAAAGCCCCTTTTCACTCCCAGTTCATAGTCTGCTGGCCCTCCCTGAAGGGAAGTCTTTTAAATTAGCCACAGAAGGTCCTTAATGGACTGCAGGTGTTCTGATTAGTCTGCTACTTCTGGCAAGCTCTTAATTGGCCCAAGGTTCTTCCTGATTGTGCTGCAGCAGCCCAAGCCCTGGTTACTCAGAGAAGAGAGAACTGTTCACCCAGGCAATGTCTACACAGCAGCATTATTTTGGAATAACTTACATTATTCCAAAATAATATAGTCCGTGTCTACACACAAGCAGTTATTTCAACGTAATGTCAAAGTAATGTTCAGCTGGAGGACTGTTTACTCCAGCTTCTGTAACCCTCATTGTATGAGTAAGGGAAATGGGGGGAAGAGTGCTCTATCTCGAAATAGCTGCTGTGTAGACAGCACCAGGAGTTGAAATAAGCTATTTCAACTTAAGCTACGCTAGCGTTTCCCAAACTATGGGCCGCAGCCCGGTACCAGGCCGCGGGAAAAAAATAGCAGGCCTCAGCGTGGCTGCCGGGAGGAGCAGAACGGGCGGGCTGGGGGAGGTGTGGGGAGGGAGGGGAGAACCGGCCTCCGGAAGCAGGGTTGGGGGCAGCAGGGCTGTCCCGCAGAGACTGGGGGAGGTGGGTGGCAGGCGGAAGCAGGGTTGGGGGCAGCGGGGCTGGCGGGCTGTGGAAGCAGGGTTGGGGGCAGTGGGGCTGTCCGGTGGAGATCGGGGAGGGCAGGCGGCGGAACCAGGGCTGGCCGGGGTGGGGGCTGGCCGGGGAAATCAGGAAGAGGAGGACGGGAGAACCAGCTGCCGGAAGCAGGGCTGGACGGGGCAGCAGGGCTGGTCGGGGTCGTTGGGGGGGGCTGAGGGGAGAGATTGGTGGGGCGGAGGGAACCGGCCACCGGGAGCAGGGCTGGACTGGGGAGATCGGGAGGAGAAGGGAGGCGGGGGGGGGCGGGGAGCCAGGCACATGCAGACCCTGGCAGATGAGTGAGTCCGGCAGGGGATTCCATTTTGCCCCCCCCTCCCCCCCCCCACACACACCCTCCCTCGAGTAGTTGCGAACACTCAGGCAGCGTGAGCACATCTACCAGCCAGGCAGTTCGCAGCTAAGGATTGATACACCTAATTATAATAAAACTTACCTAATTAAAAAATACCAGACATTTTATATGTCTGGTAATTTCTCAGTTTGTTTCCTGGTCAAAACCCTGAAATGCCGGACTGTCGGGTACAAAACCGGATACTTGGCAACCCTACCCTTCCTTACACCCTCCCTCCTAGCCAGATACCCTACCCCCAATCTGCTCCTGCTCCCACCTCCTGGAGTGCCCATGCGGCGCGGGGTCCTCCAAGCCCTGGCCCAGGCTGGGCGGAGGATGCAGCCAGGTGAAACACTGAAATTTTTTATATGCGTTTATATTTTTGGGCTGCAAAAAACAGTACTGAAAAAAATGGGTTCCAACTAAAGTAAAAAGTTTGGGAAGCCCTGATCTAGCCAGCTTTCTATCCATCTTACAGTCCATTTATCCAATCCATATTCCCTTAACTTGCTGGCAAGAATATTGTGGATGACTGTATCAAAAGCTTTGCTAACGCTGGCACTGGGGGCTTTGGGAGGACCAGAAACAACGTATTTGAATATTCATCATTTGCTTAATGAATATGCAAATATGCAAATGAATGTTACCGCTCCTCCAAAAGCTCGTGAATGGATTTACTGGTCCCCATGTCAAAAAGTTTGGGAACCCCTGAGCTAGGCCATTAGAGTAGCTCAAGTTGAGTAGCTTATTTCAAATTTAGCCCTGCTGTGTAGACATGCCCCCAGAGACCAGAATATCTACCTTCTATCAGACAGTGGTAGTCAACTTGTCTGGGTCTATCACAATTCTAGAACCTGATTTTCAGCAGAAAATTGCCCATTTGTTGGTAGCACAGGTCTTACAGCTGTGAACTATGAAAGTGGTTTGGTTATTGGAAGTGTGGGGCAGAATTTTGACTAATAAATATGACAGATCCACTCTACCTTTTTTGGGAGAAAATGGTCCTGTTAAATTAGATGAAGCTTGCTTGCTCAGTGAATGCAAATGAAGACAAATTTTAAATTGTGGTTCTTTGTCAAAACTTTACAGGAGAGTTGTACCAGTGATCTTGATTGATGTACAGTTTTTCCTTTTTGTTGTTTCACTTGTTTTCTTTTTCAAACTTCTCATATTCCTTTGCGATGAGGTTCACAAACTTTTTCCACTTTTGCAAGTGATTATGCCTGTATGAACATTCAAAATAACAGATGGAGGCAGTCACTGGGTGGTTGGAAATTGTAGAATGGTTGGTGAAAGGTTGCACTTTTGTGCAAATCTGTTGTGAGAAGCAGGATATATGATACAATATTTTGCATCATTTCTCGGATATTTTGCTGTGCTCAGGTGAGAGATGTGTAGTTTTGAGAGGTTCAGATGAGAAATTAGTTGTCATAATTGTAATTTTTGCTGTTTACTTGAATTGCTTTGTTGTGAGGTGATGTGCAAGCTGTTAAGATCAGTACTATAAAAAGCATATTGAATTTTTTTGACAGATTTAGGAGAGTTTAAATGCTTCTCTGTTTGCGTTTGTATGCCAAACTCTTCTAAATGGAACAAATGTCTCATGAGTTAAGATATATTGAGGTTTTTAAAGATAAAGAAAAAGTTGGTGACAGCTTTTGTCGATTTAATTAAAATTCACACCAAAATAGGCGTGGTATGACAAGTGATTTTAGAGATGCTGAACAAATACTATTTAGGTGGTTTTTTTTAGGGGACAAAGCTATGACGAGAGCTAACATGGCATGGCACCAGCATACAAAGGCGTTTAAAATCAAATTCAGCAGATACATCACTATGCATTTTTGCCCCGTGCTGCTGACTCATTGAATCCTGTTGGAGAACATCTTGCAATGTATTTCCCCAAACTTATTCTAAATGTTGGAATTGTTCAAAGATTGTATGGCTTATTTTACTCTTGTACTAATTATTGAAAAAACATTAGCATTACATTGGAAAGCCGAAGCATGACAAGATGATCAACTAGAGCAGAGGCTATTTATTCACTATGAAATTAGGTTGAGGATGTTCTTGATGCCTTGATGAGATCAAGGCTTCACACAATCTTAGCTCAGATTTTGACGTCTGAAGCTCTTAGCTTACAAACAAACATTTCATTGTTTTCTTATTTTGACCAAGATTTGGTATACAGTCTTGTCAAATTAAACTGTAAGCTCAATTTTGAAACTTTTCCAAGGTCATTATGTATACTTAATTAGCTTTTAAAATCTGACCCTCATCTTTCCTCCTTCCCTCCCCTGCCCAAAGACATACATTATGTTCCCAGTCACATAAAAATGAAGTCTTTCAATTCAATGCCCCTAGAAAGCCCTATTTACTCATATTCAAATTATTCCCTACTTCCTCTTTACTCCTATGATTGTATCAGAGTTCTACATGACTAGAAACAGCAAATCTACCCAAGAGGAGTAGCAGTAACTCTGCACAATAAATGGCCTGGCCCTAATATCCAGAGCATTAGCTGCTGCTCAGGGGCATGACCTGTCTTCCCTGTATGCTATGTGCTTCTGTAGACACTCAGAAGAGATTTGCATGCTTCTCAGCTAACTAGCAGAATGCCCATAGCTAGGATTGTTTCAACCGGTGATGTACATTCACACATGCCTTAGTGCACATAAAAATGTATTCCACACATGGATGAAAAATATTAGAGGGAACACTGAGCATGATCTAGCAATGGTGCTGCACACAGTATTGCCTGCAGGGGGTGTGTTATCTTTTATACTGGTTTTGGCTATTAATAACCCGCAGATTTTTCTACTCCACATTAATGAAGCTTTCAAAATTACAGTACATGGCTAATCTGGTAGGTAGCTGTGTTGTAGAGAGTCTATGCTTTCCCTTTCTATAATAGTGATACATACACTGGGTTCAAAGCTTACTCCGCTCTATCAGGGTAGACATTACGATGGAAAGAAAATTGAGGGAATTGGATTATTGTTATGCTATGAGGAGAACTCTGTAGAACTTGGTTTTCAATTTTTAATAATCAGAACTTTTAAATGTACTTTTAAATATAGGGTTGGAAGCCCAGTCTCTTGAACTGTCCAATATTGTGGATATTAGAGGAGAATACAATCGTGAGCTTGCAATGAGAATTTCATCTGATGTTAACAGCCAAAATAGGTTTTACACTGACCTTAATGGATTTCAGGTAATTACTGTCTATTAATTCTGAATATAGTAACGATGACCATTTACAATTATCATGGCTTAATACTTGTTTTTAATTGATTGGGGGGGGGGGGGGGGTGTCTTATTTAACCAAGCAATAATTCTTTAGTATGAGAGTGTTAATTATTTTGAAAGTAGGTATTGGTTTAAATATATACTATTTTTCCTGACTTGACTTAGACGCACTTAAATACTATATCATGAATCATGGTTCCAGGATTCAAGAAAGTGTATTTTATGTCTGTCATGACAAACCAGCCTGTCTTATATTGCAAATCTGTGTTTAGTTATAAAAATATGATGGTACTAAAATATCTTTGGTTTATAGACTATTAATATTTTAATTGTGTATGGTGCTTTAGACTTCTTTCCTCTATGAATGAATATTTAAAAGAGTAGGGGTTATTTAATAAAATTCAGTACTTTGATTTTTTGTTATTTTTTGAGTGCCATCAGCATTCTGTGTGCTGTAGAAGATTTTTGTCTGAATAAGGTGCTAGAGTACATGTTGGTCGTTGTTGATGTTAGCATGTTACAAATATCCAAGAGACTTCCTCTGTTCCATTTCAATGCAGTTTAAGATTTCAACAACTACTTGGGGTTTCTATTTTGGCATCTTCTCTATTAGGAGGCCATGAAAATTTTGCAAATCTAAGAACCCCAAAACTCAAATTTCTAAGAACCCCAACGTCCACCTTCCTCCTGTGGAAAGTGCCTCCTTCAAAAAAAACAAAAACAAAAAACAAACAAAAATTACCAACCAAACCCAAGGAAGAACAAACTGCTGCAAAAAGGAAAGTAGAAGCCACCCTTAAAATGGATATAAACTAAATCAGTTGTGTTACGATGATTTCTGGCAACCACATTTTGCTCAGTGCACATTGTGATGAGCTGAAAAACCTCCATTTTAGTTCTCAGAGTCAAAGCGCAAAAATAAATTGAACTAAGATGTCATTAATAAACCATCACACTCCAATTGCTATGTTGTACATGTTGGACCTCCCAGTTCTGGCACTCTCGGGACCTGACTGGTTCCAGTCGAGGGATTTTGCTGGACCAGGGGAGGTCATTTCTGAACCCCCTGCTGCTGGGCCCCAGCCCGCTGCCTCGCAGCCTGCTCCTCAACTCCTGCTGGCCCCGTTGCCCTACCAACCCCATTGAGCAGCTATCCCCGTGCTGGGGCTCCAGGTCCTGCCAGGCAACCACACGTGCTGCGCCACACTGGGGCTCTGGGTCCCACTGGGCAGCTGCGTGCACCATATCATGCTGAGACTCCGGATTGCACTGGGAAGACCTGCTGCCACACGCTGGATGGCCCTGCTGTCAGCTCACTGTGGACAGCCCACTGCCCTGTTGACCCCTCAGGGATCCTTGCCACTGGTCTTCCACCAGGATTCTCTAGTCCTGTAACATCCGTGCCGGAACATGGATGTTGCCCTCCAAGAGAATCCTGGTTAAGGGAGTTTCAACCAGTATTCCTTTCCTTTTCTGTCTTGTCTATGTGAATTGAGGTCTTTGGAGCAGATAGTGACTTTTACTATGTGTTTGCACAGTGCCTAGCAGACCCTTTGTTTGAGATCTGAAGTGGCAAATGTGACACAAATAAATTATATAATAATTTATTGGTACCATAGTATGGATGATGCAGCTGATAGAAATGAATGCACATCATTTTTCTTAGCTGCGTTGGCTCTGTGGTGCTTACAGAAGTAAAAACTTTTGTTTTGTTATCCTCCCCAGAAACAATTCTGGTGACCCAGATCTCTTGAGTAAGAAATTGCTATTAAATTTAATTACTTCAAAGTAGTACTGCACTTAAATTAAAAAACTGAGCCAAGAATA
The DNA here is from genome assembly GCA_019425775.1 of Rafetus swinhoei. Taxonomy (NCBI): domain Eukaryota; kingdom Metazoa; phylum Chordata; order Testudines; family Trionychidae; genus Rafetus; species Rafetus swinhoei. Next base: position 69,134,480 of record CM033427.1, read on the forward strand.
TTTATAGTATTATATATTTATCTATACTGTAGATTGCAAGAACTGCATGGACAGTTCTATTAATCATATCCCTGCTAAGTAATCCTAGGAATATGTGTGTCTACTTTGATTTTATTTACAATCTACTTTCTAAAATATAAAGAAAAACATTATCTCAAATACTGCTCCTCATGCTAAGAGCTATTATAATTCTTGATGCAAATTTCCGTGAAGAACATTTCATTTTTTGAAAACTAGTTTGAACTACAAATATGTGTAAGCTGCATTGCTTCTGAAGTAATGTTGGCCATAAGTCCCTAAAAAACTGAATGATCAGTGCAGAGACTTGCTTAGGTATCTATTAATTGTTGATCCCAAGGCATATAAGATAATGCTTAGAAAGATATTTAGGGGTTTTTACATATTTAAATATCAATGTAATGTACTGATGTTAATTTTGATATCGTAGATTCAGCCTAGAGTGACAATGAGCAAATTGCCTCTTCAGGCAAATATCTATCCAATGACTACAATGGCTTATATCCAGGATGATAGCATTCGTTTGACCCTACATTCTGCTCAGTCTCTAGGTGTTGCAAGCTTGAAAAGTGGTAAGTAGAGTACAGGAGAGGTTTTCAAAGTCTAGCCTACATAGTAAATTATCTAAAGTATTCAGAAGGTTGTTGTACAGACTATTATGCTATATAGTATCCCTTCCTTGAGAATGTAAAGAAAAAGTGTCTAGCTTCTCTAGTATCCTATCTCCAGCAGTGATGCACATGAGTTGCTAAGAGGAAGCCATGCCATAAGCAAATATGAGATTTACTTCCAGGGAAGTTCTCTTCCTAACTCCCATTACTGAGAAGTTACTTTATGCCCATAAGGGGATGGGATTTTTTCCAATCCGTTGTTCTTGTTTGTTTTTTAATGTTTGCTTTTATAATTCTGGATTGCCTTCTTTATCTCTATGAAAGTGGCTTTTTGTAAATCCTGCTGAGTTTCTGGCCTCATTGATACTTTTTCACACAACATACAAGGTATGTTCTTCAATAAGATCTGAATTTTCCATCTGTTTGATTTCATTGAATATCCTCTTAGTCTTGCATTGTAAAAGAGGGTGAATAGAAATTTCCCGTCTACCAATTCAGGTCATAAAACTAATTTTTTTAGTCTTCACTTTTATGCATAAAAAGTAAGTACTGTTTAAGCTTATGAAGTGATGTTTAAAGATGTATATAGTACCCTAGGTGCAATATCAGTAGATGTTTATGTATTACTTTTATTTTTTCTTTTATTGATAGTTATCCAGTACTTTGTCTGTCTTCTCAGTGTGCTGCCAAACAGCGAATACATTTTAGGTTTCCATTGTTCAAATAATCTCTATGATCAGTTTGTGGGTGCTGAATGAAGAAACAGTGTATTAACATGTTGTACCCACAAATTACTCCCAGCATAGTTGACTTGTCTGAAGACCATATACAAAACTATAGCCATTCAAAAATTCTTCCTTATATTTGCAAAATATTGAGGTTATTCCCTCGTATTTTGATGCTTGAACATGCTTTAACACTTGACTAAATGACTGTTTTCCTTCAGAAGGATCTTATAGACTAGTGGCTCTCTCCCAGGGCACACATACCCCTTCTTTAATAGAATTCCAGAACTAAACCTCACTTGTTGCAAATTAAGCCCATTTGTCCTATCATCAGAGCCCAAGGAGAACAGTTTTTCTCCCTCCTCCTTTTAACACCCTTTTAGATACTTGAAAACTGCTGTCATGTCCCCCCTCACTCTTCTCTTTTCTAAACTAAACAAGCCCAAATCTTTCAGTCTTCCCCCATAAGTTATGTTTTCTAGACCTTTAATCATTTTCGTTGTTCCTCTCTAGACTTTCTCCAATTTCTCTACATCTTTCTTGAAATGTGGTGCCCAAAACTGGACACAATACTCCAACTGGGGTCTAATCCATGCTGAGTAGAGTGGAAGAAAGATGACTTGTGTCTTGCTCACAACACTCCTGTTAATGCATCCCAGAATCATGTTTGCAATAGTGTCATGCTGTTGACTGTTTAACTTGTGATCCACTATGATCCCTAGATCCCTTTCTGCAGTATGCCTTCCTTGACAATCATTTCCCATTCTGTAAGTGTGAAACTCATTGTGCATTCCTAAGTGGAGTACTTTGCATTTCTCCTTATTAAACTTTGTCTTTAAAACTTCAGACCATTTCTCTAGTTTGTGCAGATCATTTTGAATTATGACCCTATCCCCCAAAGCAGTTGCGATCCTTCCCAGCTTGGTATCACCTGCAAACTTAATAATCGTTGTTGGAAATAAGTCTGGAAACTCTGGATACAGTGAAAACAGGCAAGAGGATTTATTACACACGGCGCTGGTGGAGTGCTACCAGGGGTGTTAAGCTGGTTAACACTGTTTAAGCAAAATATTACAATAGATTATATAGGGGGCTGATGGACGGAGGGGAAGCAATTCAATAGGTTCTAGGAGCAAGACAAAATGAGCACGTAAGCCAATAAGCTATGAAGATTACACAGCATTTCCGCCCATTGCCAATTAAACCTTATCTTTAATACGGGTAGACTTCCTTAACAAGCTAAATAAGCCAACATAAACAAAATAGACAATTTAATGGCAACTTTGGTCTATTTAAGTTATGATGTGTCTACGGGAGGATGATGCTGCCTCGTGCTGGTGTGATCCTTGGGTCATGGGCCCATTATCTAGGATTAAAGGAAAACTGTAAGAACATATCACACTCACTAACATTAACAAGGTTGCTTTGGTACCAGACAGTCTTATCAACCCTTGGAATGTGGTTGCCAGGGCCACTATACCTTTCCTAGGGTCATGCTAACTTATGCTAACTGCCTGTGCTGTTAAGTTTACAGGCCTGTCTCAAATTTTAGGATTGAATAGGGGTTCTTAGCGAAATACTATGGACTGCTTCAGTTTACCCTACAATCATGCTCTGTATGCCATCATATAAATCATTGATGAAGTTATTGAACAGAACCGGTCTCAAAACAGACCCCTGCAGAACCCCGCTTGTTATGCCCTTCCAGCATGATTGTGAACCATTAATAACTACTCTCTGAGAATGATTATCCAGCCAGTTATGCACCCACCTTATAGTAGCTGCATCTAGGTTGCCTTTCCCTAGTTTACTGATAAGAAGGACATGCGAGACCATATCTAATGCTTTACAGAAGTCTAAGTATACTACATGCACCGCTTTTCCTTTATCCCCAAGGCTTGATAGCCTATCAAAGACAGCTATCAGATTAGTTTGACATGATTTGTTCTTTACAAATACATGCTGACTGTTACCTATCACCTTATTATCTTCCAGATGTTAGCAGATGGATTCCTTAATTACTCGCTCCATTATTTTCCCTGGCGCAGAAGTTAAACTGACTGGTCTGTAGTTTCCTGGGTTGTTATTTCCCTTTTTATAGATGGGCACTATATTTGCCCTTTTCCAGTTTTCTGGAATTTCTCTCGACTTCCATGATTTTTCAAAGATGATAGCTAAAGGCTCAGATAGAATACTGAAGAAGCTGATAGAGAAGCTAAGATGCGTTTCATTATGCCCTAATGACTTGCAGACTTCTAGCTTTTCTAAGTAATTTTTAACTTGCTTTTTATTTTAACTTCTAATCCTACCCTATTTCCACTAGCATTCACTATGTTAGGCATCCTGTCATCATTCATTTTCTTAATGAAAACCAAAACAAAGAAGTCATTAAGCATCTCTGCCATTTCCCAAGTTTCCTGTTATTGTTTCTCCCTCTTCTCTGAGCAGTGGGCCTACCCTGTCCTTGGTCGTTCTCTTGCTTCTAATATATTTATAGAATGTCATCTTGTTACCCTTTATGTCTCTCTCTCTAGCTAGATTTAGCTCATTTTGTGCCTTTGCCTTTCTAATCTTGCTCCTGCATACCTGTGTTGCTTGCTTATATTCATCTTTTGTAATTTGACCCAGTTCCCACTTCTTCTGTGACTCCTTTTTGATTTTTACATCATCTAAGATCTCCTGGTTGATCCAAGGTGGTCTCCTGCCATACTTTCTATCTTTCCTAGAAAGTGTAATAGTTTGCTTTTGGGCCCTTAATCATGTCCCTTTAAAAAACGGCCATCTCTCTTCAGTTGTTTTTCCTCTAGTCTTGCTTCCCATAGGGCCTTACCTACCAGTTCTCTGAATTTACGAAAATCTGCCTTCCTGGAATCCATTGTCTCTCTTTTGCTGTTCTCCCTTTTACCATTGCTTAGAATCACGAACACTATGATTTCATGGTCACTTTCACCCAAGCTGCCTTCCACTTTCAAAGTTTCAACCAGTTCCTCCCTATTTGTTAAAATCAAATCAAGAACAGCTTCCCCCATGTAGCTTTCTTAACCTTCTGAAGTATAAAATTGTCTCCAATGTAGTCCAAGAACTTATTGGATAATCTGTGCCCTGCTATGTTAGTTTCCCAATTTATGTCTGGGTAGTTGAGATCCCCCATCATCACCAAATTCTGCACTTTGGATGATTTGGGTAGCTGTTTAAAAAAACGTTTATCCACCTCTTCTGCTTGGGTAGGTGGTCTGTAGTAGACCTCTAGCATGATATCACCCTTGTTTTTTACGCCTTTTAACCTAATCCAGGGACTCTCAACAAGTCTGTCTCCTATGTCCACCTCAGTCCAAGTGTATTCATTTTTAATATAGGAGACAACACCTCCTCCCTTTTTTCCCTGCCTATCCTTCCTGAGCAAGCTGTACCCTTCTATACCAATATCCTGATCATGTGTATTATCCCACCAAGTCTCTGTGATACCAACTATGTCATAGTTGTGTTGACTTAGCACTTCAAGTTCTTCCTGCTTATTTCCCATATTCCCTGCATTTTTATATAGGCATCTAAGATACTGATTTTATTTCTCCCCCCACCCTCCATTCTGCCTTGTCCTTTCTTTATCTCTGCTATTATTGCCCATGATCCTTCCCATTTCTGAGCTGTCTCCCAGGACTCCATGTTTTTCACTTACCTGTCCCCGTCAAATCTAGTTTAACTTCCTTATGAAGTTAGTCAGTCTGAATCCAAATACTCTCTTCCCCTTCCTCAAAAGGTGAACCCCAACCCTGCATAGCAATCCTTCTTGGAACAGCATCCCGTGGTCAAGGAAGCCAAAGCCCTCTTAGCAACACCATCTTCGCAGCCAGGCATTCACCTCCAGGATGCACCTCTTTCTGCCTGGGCCATACCTTTGACAGGAAGAAATAAAGAGAATATCGCCTGTGCTCCAAACTCCTTCACTTGTAGTCCCAGAGCCCTGTAGTCACTCTTGTTCTGCTCAGTGTCACACCTTGCAGTATCATTTGTGCCCAGATAGATGAGTAGCATGGAATAGTAATCAGAGGCTGGCTAATCCTCGATAATGCCTTCGTAACATCTCGGATACGGGCCCTTGGCAGTCAGCACACCTCCCAAGATGGAGGTACTTGGAGCAAAAGCTTCTCAAGGCAATTTAGCAGGCTGTTGTCAGAGACACATCTCATAAGTGTAAATGTATAGAGGCAACTCTTGAAGGACAAGAGCTAGTCGTAAATAACCCTTTTTTTTCCTGTAAAATTTCAACTTTCAATGTCCCCGTTATGGAATTAGAGCTCTTCAAATAGTGATTTCTGGAATTTTTTTTAATAGTCATACCAATGCCATAGATATCACAAGCTCTCCAGCTGTAGGAAAAAATATCTGAATTATTTTTTTGCCATTGCTGTTTGCAGTAGTAATGTTCATGTGGTTGATGAAAAGCTTTAACATAATATTTGTTTTTCAGGACAATTAGAAGTCATCATGGACCGTCGACTTATGCAGGATGATAACCGTGGCCTTGGACAGGGTGTTCAAGATAACAAGATCACAGCTAATCTGTTCCGACTTCTACTGGAAAGAAGAAATGGAGTAGATGAGGTAGGTGTAATTACATTGGTTTATCTACTGTATTTTTAATAAAACTGAAGTTATAAATATTTGATACTTCTGTAAAACTATATCCAGAAATACCTGGTAGGTCAGATACCTACACATCTAAATCACCTGACTTTATGTAAGCCAGGAAGATTAGAAAGTTGAATACAGTAATAGTGTTGATCAGTTTGGTTCACTCTGACTTTTACAAACATTTACCCTTCAGTGTCCCCTCTTATTCCTTGAGTTTTTTTCTTCTCTCCTTTCTTTTCCCATCACTTTAGAGAGAGGACCAATTGAGTATCTTATTGGAAAATTAGAGACAAATGGCAGCAGCTATGACAGAGTGGATTTAAAATCAAAAGGTAGTTTCTAAAGATGAGGAATTGTGTATGAAGTTTTAATATATTAAGGAGCTTGAATTAATTATTTTCTATGGGTGATAGCAACCACTGGAGTGATTAGAATACTTATTCTGTATCACTTAAAGGTAAATCCCAGTGTTCATTTGATTCATAGATTTTTTTTTTATTTTTTTTTAAATGCCAGAAGGTATTGTTGGTATCTTCCGGTCAACATCTTTTTTTATATAACATAGTATTTCGCATCATAATTTCGGAATTAAGACCATACTTTTTTTTCAGCAGAAATATATCTTTGAGAAAGATATCTTGTCTTGATTTAAAGACTTCAGAGAGTAGAGAATCAATCATATTCCTCAACAAGTTGTTCCAAGTGTTACTTAACTTCAGTGTTTAAAAAATAAAGTGTCTTATTTCTATTTTCAATTTTCTATTTCCAACTTTGGATTAGAGGCATCCACTTTAAGAAATTTTCTGTTTGCATAGGTACTTATGGATTGTGACAAACTCACCTCCAGCTTCTCTGATAAGCTGACTAAGTGACCTTCTTAAGTTTATACCATATAAGTTGAGACCTTTTGCATACAAACTCTTGAGATATTTAGATTAAATGTAGCACAAAGGTTATGAATTTTAAAACTAAGGGTATATCTAGACTACATGGCTCCGTCGACGGAGCCATGTAGATGAGTTTACTAGACATAGGAAAATGAAGCGGCGATTTAAATAATTGCTGCTTCATTTACATCAAAATGGCCGCCGTTTCACGAGGCATACCGGAGCGGTCGACAAAGGCTTCCCTTGTCGACCGCGGCGCGCCCAGACTGCCCCACTGTGCCGCCAAACAGCTGATCGGCACAGCGCGGCGGCCATTTTGATGTAAATGAAGCAGCAATTATTTAAATCGCCGCTTCATTTTCTATGTCTAGTAAACTCATCTACATGGCTCCGTCGACGGAGCCATGTAGTCTAGACATGCCCCTACAGGTGGGTAATGTAAAAACTATTGTTTCCAAAATAACTTCAATTTAGCCACATTTCAGGTATCCCACTAGGCAAATAAAAATACTAAAACCTGGAATTTCATTGATTTTAAATAAAATGGAATTGATAAAACTGTGCTTTGAATCACCACCATTTATTTCATACTTCCATGTGGTTTCCAACCTATTGTCAAATGCAAATGTATTATTTACTGTTTTTATTGGTTATCATGTTTTCAGCCATTTGACTGAATTTTCTTGCATTAGGAAGGTTGTATTTAAACACAGAAAGTAATCTTTTTCTTACAAACAAATCACTTTAGCTGATACCTAGATACCTCCTAAAAATGGAAAGCAGAAATTATTCTACCCAAATTTTTTTCAGATCATTACATAACTTCTCCTGTAATTACATGCTTTCTCCTTAAAAGCAGGTTACCAGAGATCTGTAGCAGCTAGTGTAAATGTATAAGGCTTAGACATGTCAGGATCCTTAGTACCACTTCTGCAGCTCCTTTTAAACTTCACAACTGCTGTGCTATGGATCCTGGAATATTTGGCAGTGGCTATTGCCACTGAAACACTGAAGGAGGTAATCCTAAGGTATTTGTGGGACCAAAACAAAGATACCATTATCTATTGTTTTTGCCAGAAATATTAATTCTGTGAGAGGGCAAATAAAAATGGAGAAGCAGGACATGATAATAAGATGAAACTGAAAATTAGATGAAGAATTAGATGGATTGGGAGAGCTTATGCAGAAAAAGAATAGGAAAATGTTCAAAAGGCAGGATTAACAACCTGTCAGCAACTATTCATCCATGGACTGTTTAGGCCAAGAGTGGGCAATAATTTTTGAAGGGGGGCCACTTTAAAAAAAATTTTAAGTGGTTGCGGGCCACCCCAGAAGGGGTGGGGCCTTGGGCAGAAGGGGTAGGGCCTTTAAATAGCAGGCGTTGATAGGGCTTGTGCCTCCCCTGCACTCCCAGACATCACATTAGTGGGGGGCAGAAGCTGTGAGCCATTTCAACTCCTGCTATTTAAGGTACTTGCTGCTCCTGGCCTTGCTGCTAGCATGTTGCTTGGGAGCCAGGACACAAAAGCCATTTCAACTGCTTCTATTTAAAGGGCTCCTGCCTTCTCCATGAGGCTGCCATGGCCTGACAGCTGTGGGAAAGACAGAGCTCTTTAAATAGAAGTAGTTAAAAGGGCTCGCCACATCCCCAGTGCCATTAGTGCATTGCCTGGGAGCCAGGACACGCAAGCCCTTTCAACTGCTTCTATTTGAAGGGCTCGTGCCTTCCCCGCTGTTGCCAGGCAAAGGCAGCTGCAGGGAAGGTGCGAGCCCTTTAAATAGAAGCAGTTGAAAGGGCTCACTGTGTCCCTGGTTCCAAGGCAACAAGTTAGGGGGCCAGGGCTGGGAACTGCTATCAGGCTTTTGCCCACCCCTGATCTACGTGGATAATAATGGGAAATTGTGTTAGTCACGTAATCCTTTCTTAACCTCTAACGTTATTTGCTCATTATAGGATGTAGTGTATTCATCAGTGATTCAAATGCATGTGTTCACTCCTACATATTGGCTTAATGCAAGGGAAAGATTTAAATGAGGAATAAGGAGTGTTAACAAAAACATGATAATGTTCCAATTAAGGGGTATTTATTTTAACATTATTGTGTGCTGGTGGCATAAGACAAGGGAAATATATGTTTCAAATACCTTTTAAATTTGACAGAATTCACTATTTTAGTTTTATGTTGATGTTGTTAGAAAGAAATGCTGGAGATAATTCCAGAGTACTCCGTTATAAGTAGCACCATAAACATTGCCTGCATGTGCTGATAAATTTAAGAGAACCTAAATGAGGGATTTTATTAAGGATATTATTAAGCATAATAATACATATTATTAGGTATGGTAAAGTATTTATCTGAAAAGGTTAAGCTTGTTCTGGGAGGTATTTAGTTGAGTATCTTGAGTTGTTTGCTGTTGCACTAAATGTTTAAGTATAGAACTCTGTGCTTAGATTAGTTAATTAGGCTATTTTTAAAAAGTCCTACTTGTGATTGAAAACATTTTAAGAAGAATGATTCAGTTACATACAGTAGTACTGTATGAAAAAATATCCAGTGAAGTTGCTGTGCTCTTCAAGTATCTAGATGCCTGTGGTGCTCCACTACAGAATGTGCGTGTGCCTCTGTGGAGATTATAAAGCAACAATTGTGGACCCACACTTGCACAGAAAAAAGCAATTTGTGCTCCTGTGCCATGGCATATAGGGAGGCGAGGGCCTGTCTGCCTATGGTTCAAGATAGGGATGTGAAGGAGCAGTTGACTACAGGTTGGACCTCCCTCGTCCAGCACTCTCACGACCTGACCGGTCCCGAACAAGGGGATTTGCTAGACCAGGGGAGGTGTTCCTCCCAACATGGCCCATGTTGAACTTCTGCCCTCTCCTAGGGCTCCAGCCCAGCACCGCTGCTGCCTGCCAGGCTGTGGCTCCCCAGTGTGGCGCTCCCTAGCTGCCACTGCCAGACCCCAAGTTCCACGGCTGGAGCACCGGAGCTGCAGCCAGAGCTCCGTGGCTGCAGCCCAAGCTCCACGGCTGCTGCTGACACCTGCTACCTCCCGGCCACAGGGAGAAGAAATTTCTGCTGTCGCCTGCCTCTCCACATCTCTTCTCCCCCCCAAAATGTAGAGATGCTGGACTAGAGAGTCCTGGTTAAGAGAGGTACAACCTGTCATCGAATGACCGATAAGCCTAGGCTTATTGGTTAATCTAGTTGACTACTTGCATTCATTCCCCCCCACCCCTCTGCCTCCGTATTAGAGGCAGCAAGGGGGGGGGAGTTGGCTTAAATGCCAGTTCCCCCCAGACCAGGTCCATGGTGCTCTCTGCTCCCGTCTTCCCTTGCACTGCTGCCTCTATCAGAGGTAGCAGGATGGGGCGCAGGCAAGGGAGGCTACTGCGAAGCAGCCTCTGCCCACAGCAGGCCCAGGTTGGCCGTGGACAGAGGCTGCTCCAGCAGCAGCCCTTGTCTGGGAGGGGGTCTGAGCTCCCCGTGGACTGAAGCTGGAACATGGGGAGCTCGGACGACACCCCGCCTTCCCCCCCCCCCACACACACGGACAGGGGCTGCTGCCACCTGGAGCTGCTGCCTCTGGTTTTTAAATTGTCTCACCTCGCGGACCGGGTCCTGCCTGGCACCCCACACTGATACAGAGGCAGCAGTGCAGAGTGGCAGGGGACTCCCCATAAGTTGTGCTGAATTGCAATGGCCCTGACCCAGAGGACTATAGAGTAGTTAACTAATCACTTAAGAATTCATTGGTTAGTTGACCATTCTATTACCTGCTATATCCCAAGTGTGAGATGCAGCATTTAATGGCAGCTGTTTTACAGCTTCTTGCTCTTTACACTTCTGTTTGTCAAGCTAAATAGATTGAGTTCCTTGAGGCATGTTTATTAGGCATATTTTCTAATCCTTCAATCATTTTGTGGCTCTTCTCTGAACCCTCATCAATTTATCAACTGCCTTCTTGAATTGTGGAAATCAAAACTGAATGCACTATTCCAGTAATGGTTACACCAGTGCCAAATACAGATGTAAAGTAACTTTTCTCTACTGATATTACAGATTCCCTTGTTTATGCATTCCAGGATCACATTAGGTCTTTTGGCCATGCTGAGAGCTCATGTTGAGCTGATTATCCACCATGATCCCAAGTTTTTTTCAGAGTCACTGCTTCCTAGAATAGAATCTCCCATTCCATAAGTTTGATCTTGTGACCAGAAGAATGTTGTTACATTTAGCCATATTAAAAATGTATTTTGTACTCAATTTACCAAGCAATTCAGATTGCTCTGAATCAGACACATATCCTCATTTACCTCTCCCCTAATTTTTGTGTCATCAGTAAACGTTAGTCTGATTATTTTGTTTTCTTCACAATCATTGATAAAGATTTTTAGTATAGTGTCAGAACTAATCACAGCAGGACCGCACTGAAAACAAGCCAGGTTAATAATTATTCTCTGTTTACATTCTGAGACTGATCAATTAGCCAGTTTTTATTCCATTAATGTATGCCAGAGTAATGTTATGTTATATATTCGTTTTTATCAAAATTGTGATACCAAGTCAAACACCATAATAACATCTAAGGGGTTTACGTTGACACTATTACCTTTATCAACCAAATTTGTAATCTCACTGGGGAAAAAAAAAAAGACAGTTAGTTTGACTCGGTTTTCCATAAACTCTTGTTGATTTACATCAATTACATTATATCCCTTTAGTTCTTTATTAATTGAACTGTTTTAGCTGTTCCATTATCTTGCCTGAGATTGATGTCAGGCTGACACCAGTAATTACCTGGGTCATTCCACTTGCCCTTTTTAAAAATGAGCACATCATTAGCCTTCTTCCAGTTGTCTAGAACTTGCCCAGTGCTCCAAAACTTACTGAGAATTAGAAGTGCCTCAGCCAGTCTTTTGAAACTCTTTGGATGCAAGATACCTGGATCTGCTGATTCTAAAATCTCTGACTTTAGTAGTTTGTTTAACATCCTCTAGAGATACTAATGGAATGAAAATGATGGCCTTATCACCATTAAGTGAGACTGTTTATCTTCCCCTCACCCCAGAAAATACAGAACAGAAATATTTAACACTTTTTCTGTATTATTTTTAATTCTAACATCCATTTTGTAATTGATCAATACCATTGTCAGAATTCTTTGTTCCTATTTAAAAAGACCTCTTTTGTCCTTAAGTCTGTTAGCCATATGTGCTTTATCAATTTTCTGCAATTCCATAAATTCTGACTTATTCATTCCTATTAACTTCTCCTTTCTTCTATTTGTTATGTTATTTCCTTTATATTTTAAAGCTGCCCTCACCTTTTTCTAAACAGCTTTGGTTTTTTAACCAACACAGTCTTCTTCAGTTTTGAGTTTATGGCTTTTGAGGCCTTTATTTAGTAAGAGATAGAGAAGAGGAGTGCATCCCTGTTGATTCTCTTGGACCTCTCAGCAGCTTTTGACACCATCAACCATGGTATCCTTCTGGAACACCTGGAGGAGTTGGGTATTGGAGGCACTGTTCTGCAGTGGTTCCGGTCTTACCTGCCTGGATGTTTTCAGAAGGTGGAGGTAGGGGGCTGCTATTTGACCCCGTGCCAATTGTGCTTCGGAGTCCCGCAAGGCTCCATCTTGTCTCCTATGCTGTTTAATATCTACATGAAGCCTCTAGGAGAGGTCATAAGGAGTTTTGGAGGGCGATGCCATCAATATGCGGATGACACTCAACTCTGTTTCCCTGTGACATCGAAATCAGGTGTGGCGGTGACTAATCTAAATTAGTATCTGGAGGCGGTGATGGACTGGATGAAGTCAAATAAGCTGAAGTTGAATCCAGATAAGACTGGGGTCCTATGGATCAGGAGGCCATCTTTTCAGGAACGTGGCATGGTACCTGTTTTAGACGGGGTTATTGTTCCCCTGAAAGAACAGGTACGCTGCTTGGGAGTCTTCCTGGACCCTTTTTAACATTTGAGAACCAGATTTCTTCGGTGACCAGGAGTGCTTTTGGGCAGCTTCATCTGATCCGCCAGCTGCAACCCTTCCTGAACAAGCATGACTTGGCCACAGTGATCCATGCTCTTGTTATATCCCGATTGGATTGCTGTAATGCGCTTTATGTGGGGTTGCCTCTAAAGAGCCTTCGGAGACTTCAACTGATCCAGAATGCGGCTGCTTCAGTTTTAACTAATACTCGTTATACAGAGCACATTATGTCAGTGTCGGGTAGCTGCACTAGCTTCCAGTATGTTTCCGGGCACTATTTAAGGTTTTGGTTATGACCTATAAAGCCCTAAATGGGTTGGGTCTGGGATATCGAAAGGACCATCTTCTCCCTTATGAACCTGTCCAGGGATTGACGTCAGCTGAGGAGGCTGTGCTCAATGTTCTCCCACTTACGGAGATAAGATTAACATCTATGTGGAACAGGGCCTTCTCAGCTTTTGCTCCTGGGCTGTGCAATTCTCTTCCTTGGGATATTCTCCTGGCGCCAACGCTAACATTGTTTCAGTGTCATGCTAAAGCTGCCCTTTTTACTCATTCTTTTATTGGTGTTTGAGTCTGTATGTGTGTGTTCCTCCTCTCAAGACATTTTTAGCATGTTTTATGTCCCTCTGGGGTCTCGTATTTTTATATATATTTGTATTGTGTTTTTAAAAAATTTGTAAGCTGCCTCGAATATTTTAAATACAGAGGCGGGGTAAAATATTTTAAATAAATAATAAATTAATGATTCCCAATAATGATTCCCAATGCTAACATTGTTCTGATTAAATCCTTCTTCCCAGCTAATTTGGCTCATACTAGTTTTCAGCGTTGTGAAATTGACCCTATTTAACGAACCAAGTATATACACTTACATTACTGGTCTGAACTTTATTCTACATGCACATTATAAATGTAAACAAGGCATGATTTACTTGTAGTACTTAAACTACCATTATTTTTTAGACCAGTGATCAGTTCCTCTTTATTTTTTGGAGTGAGGTCAAATATAGAACTTTCCCCTTCCCCCATGCTGGTTGAAACACTTTTTGAATTAGGAAATTCTCATATATAGTGTTAAAGAAATGTTAAAGATGTTTGAAACTGAAAGAATACAGTCAGGCAGCAGAGATTAAAAAATGCCCATATACTATATAATATAGCACTGCATTAAATGTAAACTCATAAAAAAATAAAGATTATAACAAAAGATAAGGAAGCGGTGTTTGTTTCATTTAAATTAGGATGGTGAAAAGTAGCAATTTCCTGCATAGTACAGTTTCAAAAGTTTCAGTTCTCAGCTTAATTTCATATCAGATGTTTGCTGGTTGCTTTACCCACATAAAAATACAATAAAAATAGGAAAAGCAACACTCACTTCTTTCCAATAAATTGTGTTAAAAAGTTAGCATGTATTTTATCTTTTGAACTAGTCTAAGCATACAAAAATTGTATTTAAATTGTATAGAATTCTATAGCTTGCTTTAATTTTAATTTGCTGGCACTGTTATTTGCATTGAAGTAAATGATCAGGACTCCACTGAGAGTAATGCTGTCCTACTGAATCCTCGCTCCACAGTTTACAGTCTAGGTTTATAACAAGAGTGAATAAGCAGATGGAATAGACAATGGGATGGCAAGATAAGATAACAGTAAATGGTACGTTTTCCTACAAAACCATACCTCATCATTCTCATATGGAATGTTTGGAAGGCACTACAGCACTTGTTAATCTTATGGAGATACTTCAAGGAGGAGGAAAAAACTTGACAGATTTTATAGGAAGTTTGATGGGTGGCATGGGAAAAAAGCACAGAAGTGTTAATGATACCTCCTTTGTAAAGTTTTTTTGAGAGCTACTGATCTGTATAAGAGTAGATACTATAGTTATTGTTGACAACTGGCACATTTTCATTCCACTTTAGATTTGTGCACACCAGTGCATTGTATCTGGAGAACTTTCCCCTGTAGCAGTACCTACATTTTCTTAAAGGGAAATATGGGAAAGACCAAGAAAATCCCCCCACACTCTGTCTGCCAACCATGAGTGGTAAGAAGGAACAGAGGGGTTTGGGATAGCTCCACTCCTTTATACAACACATCTTGAAGAACAGTAACCAAGCAGTTATATAACATTTTTTATTAGAGAAGTAGACAAGCAACTGATTGAGAAGTTGTATCTTCGTTGTTTGTAAAAATAATTGTTTTAATTTACAGATTTGCACTTAATTAAAACAGCTATATGTAAACTTAAGTGGTTTTATATGCTTATTTTTTATAGAAAGAAGCAAAGTCATCAATCAGTTTCCCCTCTCTTCTGAGCCATATAACGTCGTCTTTCCTAAATCATCCTGTAATTCCAATGACTACATATGCAGAATCTGGTAACCCACAGATTTTGAATGTCTTTTCTCCACTCTCTTCATCCATGCCTTGTGACATGCACATGGTCAATTTAAGGACAATACAATCTAAGGTATGTTCAAAATATTAATGTTATGAACAAATGTATGATATAACATTTATATAACGTTGATATAACAGTGATATATTCTGGAAAACATTTCATTCTATAAAAGTGAATTATGAATCCACAAAGGATATAGTAAGTGATTCACCATAAGAATGCAGGTCTTTTTCTTCTGCAACAGTTGAAGGATTTCCATATTCTCACCAGTCATTACAGTAAACTTCCGATAATCCGGCACCTTTAGGACCCAGGGGGTGCCGGATTATCAGATATGCCGGAGTACCGGAAAGGGGGCTATGAGGGGTGGGGGGTGGGGTTGGCGGGGAACTGCACAGCCTGGGAGAGGGCGGCGCTGCGGGACCAACCCGGCAGCACCCCAGCTGCTCTGCCCCCAGCTTCCCCAAGTACGCCGCTGGTCAGTTTCAGCAGCAGCAGACTTGGGGAAGCTGGGGCAGAGCAGCTGGCGTGCTCTGCCCCAGGGCTTCCCAAGTCCGCTGCTGCTGAAACTGATCAGCGGCGTACTTGGGGAAGCTGGGGGCAGAGCAGCTCCAATTGTCCGGCTGGCCGGAGTACTTCTGGTTTCCAGTTGGTGCCGGACTATCAGGAGTGCCGGACCACTGGATGCCGGACAATTGGAGTTTTACTGTATATTTGGAACATCATAGAGATACAAGATTTGATATACCACGTCACCATACATGTGCATTAAGTCCATCCTGCCTTTAGCTGTGGTCAGAAGATGGAGAAAAGCAATCCCCTACACCCTCACTTAAGACTCAAACCAATTGGGCAATCTTGTATATGGAGTAGAGAAATTCTTCTTGACTCCTCCAGATAGTCAGCTTTTTCCCTGCCTGATGAGGTTTGTTTTCTTTCGTTGTCTTTCATTAATACAAAACTACTACTAATGATTAATAAATTTAATTTGGGGCATGTTGAAATGACTACTAGAAAGTCAATATAATCTGTGAAGGTAAGGTTATTCACTATTCTTCCACATACGATTGATAATATTTCATCTCAGTGCTACAGTTATTACTGCCTTTAGTACTCTGTTGAGTTAATACTGGGATATGACTTGCTGTATCTTGGTGGAGTGTCCTGTTATCCCAATATTCCTTATTTTATATAAATATATTTCATTTAAAGCACGACATGTCAGGTATCATGGTAAAGCTTATCTGATATGTTCAAAGCCATTGTTCTATCTAAATATGTATATCATTAGTGCATAGAAAGTTATGATATTTAGTTGTATTGTCACTAAAATATTGTGAGTTGGGGCATTGCCCACATATTAGATCCCTTGAGACAAGGGAGTTAATCAAAGCCAGACAAATGTCAAACAACCATCAAAAATTACAATTCAGTGGCTCACTTGCATAAGGCCACATTAGGGAAATTGCACAACCTTGCCTGACTACTCAGTAATGCCAACCAGACATGTGTGGACTTGTGTTCTCTAAGCACATGGAATGAGGACATAAAATAGAGGACAGAGGTTGGTCCTGTCTCATCCTCCACCTACACTGAAAGCCACAAGAATGCTGGAGCCAAGGTGACTGGACTAGGCTAACAGCGAGAGCCTGTGTATGAAAGATTGTAACCAACTTCTGGTATCCAGAGGGGTGAGAGAAACTGCTTAGTCTAGAGATGTTCCCTAGTCTATTAAGGTTGAGAATTTAGACTTTTTTTTTTTTGTAATTCTGATTTTTCCATCTCTTATTAGGGATCTACCAAATTCATGGTCCATTTTAATCAGTTTCATGTACATAGAATAAAAAAATTCTAAATTTCATTATTTCAGCCATTTAAATCTGAAATTTCATAGGGTATTTCATCGCCAGAGCCATGTAGATTAGTTTACTAGACATACCCAAATGAAGCGGCGATTTAAATAATCGCTGCTTCATTTAAATTAAAATGGCTGCCGCGCTGTGCCGATCAGCTGTTTGGCAGCACAGCGCTGTAGTCTGGACTCTCCACGGTAGACATCAAAGGCATTTTTCGACCTCCCTGGTAAACCTCATCCCACGAGGCATTTAAATCGCCGCTTCATTTGGGTATGTCTAGTAAACTAATCTACATGGCTCTGGCGACAGAGCCATGTAGTCTAGACATACCCTCAGTGCTGTAATTGTAGAGGTCCTGACCTAAAAAGGAATTGTGGTGGAGTCGCAAGGCAAGGTTATTGTAGGGGGGAATGCATTACTGCTACCGTACAGCTGCAGGTAGCCACTGCCTTCATAGCATGGCATCTAGAGAGCAGCGGCTGCAGGCTGGGAGCCCAGCACTGAAGGCAGAGCCGCTGCTAGCAGCAGCATAGAAGGATGACATGCCATGGTATTGTATTGTATTGCCACCCTTACTTCTGCACTGTTGCCTGCACAGCTTAGGCCTCAGTCAGCAGCCTCCATTCTTCACCTTCCCAGCTCTGAAGGCAGCAGCACACAAATGGCATGATATGGCATTACCACCCTTACTTCTCTGCTCTTGCCGGCTGGGCTCTGCCTTCACAGCTAGCCTGGCCAAGCCTCCCAGCTCTGAAAGCAGCACAGAAGCAAGGGTGGCAATACTGCAAACTCTCCCCCCATAACCTTGTGACCTCCTGCAGCTCCCTTTTGGGTCAGGATCCCAAGTTTGAGAAACTCTGGTCTTCCCCATGAAATCTGTGTAGAATAGGATAAAGGCTCAAAAGAGACCAGATTTCATGTCCATGATGCTTTTTTATTTATAGGGAGGGCCCTATTTCTAATCAATTAAAAACAGTCTTTTATAATCAAAACATTTATTCTAATGTTCATTCTTACCAGTGAGTTTGACTCAAGTGCTTCGTAAATCTGCTCAGATTACATAGGTTGGTGAATTTCCACTTTCCATTGAAGAAGTGGTGACCCAATTAATAAACTAGCATTGCTTAAGAAAGGGTCTTCAGTAGTGCAAAACAGTATATTCCAGTGGTACAAGCCTGGGAGCAGGGAGGATTTGGCTGGTACTTTTCTCTGTTTCGTTGATGAGTTGATGAGTGGCTCTGGGATCATTCATGCAATCTGTCAGTGTGGGGCTTCACATGCAGTTTGAGTGGTAATGGTACCTGGAGGGGAGTTGCTGGTTGTCCCCAAGAAAGTATTTTGAGACAACCCAGTTTAGTGAGTTAAGGGAACATAGAGGGCTCATAATCCCCGGTTTCACCCTGGCAATTCCATCACAGAAAGACTTCTATAGTTATCCTGAATTGTTCTATCAGCTTCTTGTCTACTTTGACTGCACTCATCAACTTACTATAGATGTTTTCTTTCAGTTTGCTCAGTCACTCAGGGGCATTGTACATTCTCAATATTTGCTATAACCCTTTCTGCCAAATACTCTCAAAGGCCTCTTCAATGTCTATAAAGGTGTTGAAGAAGATTGGGTTGTGTTCTTTATTATTCAATATCTGTCTTATTACAAATAGCTGATCTATTGCATTTCATGTGATCCAACTCCAATCTATTCCTCTGTGAGCACTGCTTCCACATACCTCTTTCTCCTCCACAACATCTTGGTGAATGCTTTATCTGGTACCCTTAATAAGCTGATTCCTCTGTAAATCTTGTACTTGCTCTTATCTCGTTTCATTGTTCCCCCACTCATTCAGGACTGCTCTTGTTTTCCCTCTTTCCAGTCTTCATTTGATTTTTAGGGTCCAATATTCACCAACTGTTTGACCGTAATTTGTTCATTTTGTGGTTGACTGTCTGCATCAATACCTTGAGCTATTCCATTACTGTGCTTCAACACTGTTTCTGCCAGTATCATTCTTTTAGAAGTCGTATGGCTGACTTCATAACCATAGGAGACTTCATGCAGTTGGAAGGCCAGATGTGCCTTCCTTGGATCTTAGTTATTCACTTGACATTGTCCTCATAGACTTGGAAGATTTACAGAAAAAAACTGAGAAGGGAGACTGGGAAAACAAAAGATTCAGAATGAAGGTTGGCATAGAGAAAACAAATTACTTGAATTGGAAAACAAAAGGAAGAAATAAAGGTCAAAGATGGAAACAATGAACCAGAACAAGGAGAGAGAAACTGTTTCTTGGAGGGCTAATATTAAAGAACAGTAATTATTATAGTAAAAGAATCATCAGAGTAACTACATTTAGAATATTCTGCGAGAACTGGAAGACTGAAGACATTTTGATAAACTTTATAATCAGTGTATACGACAACTGTGCCAGTGCTGTTATTCCAGATTGGAATGCTGTAGTATGAAGAAAGCTGACCAACTAAAGATATTGACCTGAGAAATGAATTGGCTGAGGAAGCAGATTAGTGAGTTTCAAGACTGCTGAAAAAAATGAAGTGAAAACAACTAGGGAAAGAAATAATTCTATGATGGAAGATTAAAAAAAGACTGTGATGGTTTGGATGAGTGCCAAGAATGAACTCAGAAAGTATACACACTAAAGTGCAAGGAACTAGATATACAGGAAGACCAAGTATACATTAGATAAATATGGTGGAAAATTGTATAGAACAAAAAGTGTAAGAAACCTGTTTAACAGAGTATCCTGTTAAACTTAACCTTTTAATTGGTTAACTAATTAAACAGAATTTTACACCAATAGTTCCTGCAGTGACCTGTAGAGTCAGGAATGAAAAAGCCCTGGTGTGATGGACTATGATTTGTGCTATGTCAATGGATTAGATGTAATGGGATTTTAAGAACTAATATGCATTGGGGTTGAAAGATGGACTGTTTTGGGACTTCATTATGGATTATTTACATTGTTGTTTTAATAATTTGGTCCCAAGAAGTGATATTATTGAGGCAAGAGCGCCTAATGTGGAGTCCTTCGGAGCCCAAAGAGAGAAAAAGGATGGTAACCCTAGTGTTAAGGTGCCCAACTACAAGGCACTAGGGGATAGGGAGAAATCTTCAGAGACCACTTAGAGGTAGACATCAGAATAAATAGTCCTTAAAATGGTGAAGAGAATTTTCAGAAAATGGGGACAATGTTAGCTAGAACTTCATTCCTTGCACAAATGCCTTCTTTTTTGTCAAGAACAGGCAGGTACTTTGGTGATGCATTTTCATGGATCAGGCACATGTATACATTGCTACCTGTCTCTTTACTGCCTCAAATCATAGAAGGTGCATCTACACTGCCCCTGTAGCTCGAAATAAGGTACCCAGTTTGAGCTACACAAATTGCATAGCTTATTTTGAGTCAATTTCAAAATAGCTTATATCAAAATTTGACACTGTCTACACAGCACTTATTTCAAAATAAATCGCTATTCCAAAATCTCCCTTACCTCCTCATGGAATGAGGTTTACGGGGCCGTTGGAATTGTGAGCCCTTTATATTTCAAAATAACTGGCATGCTCAAAAGACATGGAATAGCTATTTTGGGGTGCCTCGTGTATCCCGAAGTAGCAGTGCAGGGTAGACGTAGCCAGCTTGACTATAATTCAGTAATTTGTACGTGAATTCCCATATTTCATGTTTCTGGTATCCATTATATAGTTTGAAGAGTTTGTTCATGGATTTATTTGTGCAAAATGTTTTGCAATTACCTAAAGATGCCAAATTTTCCTGCCACTTAAATTAGTTGAATGCACTACTTTTTATACCAGAATATGCTGGGTGAAAGGTTTAAGTAGATATTTTTGTTTTTCACCGGAAAAAGTCATGAGTATTATGATTAGAGTTAATAAAAATAGTTGCTAACAAAAATAAAATTGAGTCACCTATTCAACTGTCATTTTAGTGCCAAGAAAATGTTTACATTTACAAAAAACAAAATAATTCAAATTAGTTATAGAAAGAGTAATGGAAGCTTTACAAGTTTCTGATTCAAGTATACTATCTGTAGTAATTATTCAATAAAATGAATAATGTTTGAAGTTGAAATGCTACAAATGTAAAACAGTTCTTTCACTTCCGACGGTCTTCACCTGCTAGCAGAATATATGAAAGACAGCCAATCTTGATTTAAAGTTCCCTTGTGATGGAGAATGCACCACATCCATATGGCAAGTTATTCTATGGTTAATTACCCACATTGTTAAAAATGTGTACCTTATTTCTAATCTGAATTAGTTAACCTTCATTTTGACAACCATCTAATCTAACCACTGGATTTCATTCTAACTTTTTTGTATTGATTAAAGTGATGTCTGTTTCCCTATATAGGTGCTTATTAGAGTGTGAGCAGGTCATCTCATTTTTTTGAATAAACTAAGTATATGGAGCTTTTTATGTCTCTAACTATAGGACGTGTTTCTTTTTTGAGGGCCTCTTCACATTCCCTCTTGTGGGATATGGTGTTGAGCTGCACAGTTGTCTTGCAAATCACGACTTGCACTTGCTTCAACAATGCTTCTTCTCAAGAAGAATTGCCAGTACTGGATGAGTTGGATGGCTATGTCTACACTACCAGGTTATTTTTAAATACGTTATTTCAAAATAACTCCTGAAATAACACTTTTGAGTCATAGAATCATAGCAGACTAGAACAGCCCTCAAGAGCTCATCAAGTCCAGTCCCCTGCCCTCGTGGCAGGACCCAGTACCATCTAGACCATTCCTGATAGATGTCTGTAGAGGAGTAAGTAAGCTTATTCCTCTTCACAAGCAGGGGTTATTTCTAAATAACAAGCCCTATATTTTGAAATAACAGGCTTAGGAGTGTGGATGCTCACCTTGTTATTTTGAAATAACTCCCCAGTATAGACATTCCCAATGAGAGCCATCTGAAGGAGTTGACAAATCACCCGTCAATGTATATACCAATGAAACTTCACCAGAGCATCTGACAGGCATCTCATTCACTTGTTCCTTGATGAGCAAAGGTAGTTCCAGAAATTTTGGGAAATAATGGTTATTCCTTTTCAATTTGAACCACATGTTTTAGCAACAGAATTGCTTTGACCCCTTTTTTTGATATTTTGCATCTGCATACTAAAAATAAATAAATATTCCTGTTAATCCAGGCCATTTTAAGGATATTTGTCTTGTTTTCCTCACCACCAATATCACAGAGAGTTAGTAGAGTGTACCCAACACCTATTCAGGGTCAGCAATTTCCACTAGAATATTCTTTGGAAAATTCCATGGTGGTATCTACTGCATAGACACTTGCCAGTGATACCAAGACATCTTGCTCTTTTTTCCCTTGGACAGGAAAGGATAAAATTTGTCAGTTTTGTCAGAAATACCTGCTTGTTCACCTCTTTGGGTTTTAATGTAGCCAATTAACAGGGCATAGGGTTGCCAGCTTTGGTTGGATGAATTTCTGGAGGTTTCATCAGATGATATTATCTTTGATTGAAGATTAATCTTTTATTCCTGAGGCCTCCAGGACAACCCTGGGCAGTTGTTGGCAACCTTGTCAAATCATGATGTCCTGATAAGCACACATTATGGGATGTTGTGAATCACATTTTGGACTCTTCACCAGGGAAGTAAAAGGTGGCACCAAGCCTCGTGTTACCAAAATTGAACCCTAGCAAAAACTCAGTGAGAGGAGCCTGTGATGTGTCAGATAATAATGTGAGAGTTATACCTAAAGGTATATGTGACTCAAGGACCAGGAGGTATCATAATGTATAGCTGTGGTGAAGGTGCTTCTGATTAAGGTCCTCTAACCTTACTTCTGAGTCAAATAACACCAAAGAACTTCCTTTGAAGGCAGAGGTCTTTAGAAAAAAGCAGAGCAACTCAAGTTGCTGTGGCTAATTGTTAAAGCTTGCTGCAAGAAGGAAACATTCAAATGCACCATTCTATTTTCAGAAGACTCCCTGTCTGAAAAAAGGGGATGCAGCCTGAGATGTGGTGCCAATCTGCATCTTTGACTATGCCTGCTTTCAATAAAAGAAGTCAGTATAGAAGGAGAATTCCTCACTGATTATCAGCTGAACTGTGGCTTTTTTGATAGTTGACATTTTTTGATGGTTGAAAATTACACACCCATGTCTCAATCCTTTGGACCTCCATATCTTCTTCACCAGTGCGTGGTGCAGGATTACTTCCAATTGTTGAGTACTAAACATCATCTGCAAAGATTATTCCATGCATTTCTGCTCCAGGCTACCTCACTTTCCTCCCCTTCTTTCCTCTTTGGGGAATCCATCTAATAAAAGAGACCTGTTGGAGGAGGAAGATTTCCTCCATTTATAGGGGGCCATAAAGAGGTGCCACAAGCACACTGAAGAAGGAATTTCTAACCTCAGCCCTATTTCCCAATAATTCTTTAGCCCTTTTTCAGAAGCCTCTGTTTTTCAGGTTTGTCCCCTACCCTTCCCACACACCCAAAGAGTTTCCTTCATTCTTTATTCCTAGATGTATGACCTTGCATTTGACTGTTAAAACACACTGAGTTCAATGAGACCATACAAGCAATCTGTGGTGGTCTATATAATTGATCACCAGATGCTGTCAGTATTTGCTACTCCACATTTTTTGTCATCTGCAGATTTTCGAATAATGTAGGGCAAGCAGTATCCTGCAGTATCATGAGGCCATTGGGCAACAACTTTGCATTTATAATTACTACTTGAGAGCTGTCTGCTTGCCATTTTTTTCAATCAATTTTAAATGACTGCATTGATTTTGAATAGTGCAATTTTTATTAGAATGTCATGCAGGATTAAGTCAGATGCCTTACAGAAGCATGTATATTATACCCACATAGTTCCTTTAATAACCAAACTTGTGATTTCATAAAAATAAATATATTTTTACACTTTTCCCATAAAAACAAGTTGAATTACATTAATTATATTAGTCTTTTAACTCTTTACTGATTGTATCCCATGTCAGCTTTTTCATGGTATAGCTGGGATTGATGTTAGGCTAACCAGCAAATGGTTTCCTGTGTCATCCTGTCTCGTCATGTGTGTTAAATATTGGAGAAACATTGGCTTTTTCTCAGGTCTTCTGAAACTTTCACAGTGTTCCAATTTTTGTTAAAATCAGTATTCATGTTTCAGATAACTTGCATCCAAAAGTATTAAAATCATTGGTTGAGGAGCTATCTGATCTTGCTAATTTTTGTTATAGTTGCCATTTAATAGCCTTCCTAGTTACTGATGGGAGGAAGAATATGTCCTTGCTCCTATAAGATATGAAGATAGCCATTCTGCTTCTTTCTGAAACAAAATAGAAATATTATGGAATGTCTCCTTTTTTTGCATCGTGATTGATAATTTTACCATTATTGTGTCGGATCTCTACCATTGTAAGAATTTAATTTGTTCCTAATATGTTTTTAAAATGTAATTGTTTTTACACTGCTTGACATAGATTTTCCCCCCAATACTTTTAGCTTTGTTCATACAGTGAAAACTTTGTTATCCACTACTCACGGGGAATGGGGGTTGCTGGTTGATTGAATGTACCAGATGACAAAACTTACTGCTCTGCCTCTGCCCCCTATCAGCAGACCTAGCTCCTGGCATCTAAAGTCAGGCTAAGGGGGAAGGAGGTGTTTGCTGATGTCAGTAAGCGTTGCCAGCTGTCAGAAGCCCCGCAACACCCCCAGCTGGACAGGCGGGAGTCAGGCACATGTGCCTGAAGATGCGGCGGTATTGTGGCTGGGGCAATGCCGGTTAACAAAGTTTTTGGATTAACAGAGTGCCAGATAACAAAACTTTCACTGTAATTGTGTGCAATTCCTAATTGCTGCTGTGTAGCCTTCACTATCAACTTGCTGCTTTTTTCATTTGTTGTTACATATTGGGTTTTTGTTTTGCTTTTGTATTGCTGCTTTCACCTACCCTCTTAACCATGAATTTTTAATGAAAGGAGATCTCTTTTCCCACTGCAAAATGGGTGGATGGGTGGAAATTGGTGTCTAATAAAGATTTTGTAAACTGTTCCCAATTATCTTTCATATTATATGCTTTATATTTCCTCCTACTCAGTTTTGCTTATAATTATTTTCAGCTTTGTGAAACTTACCTTTTTTAAAGCAACAAGATTGTATATTATTGGTCAGGATTACACTGTTTGCATGTAACAGATGAAGTTAGATTATGATCACTTGAATCTAGGCAATCACTGTTTTAATTCAGTTCTCTTACATGTTCATCCAACAGAATGAAGTTTAATGCAGAATTACCGAGAGATAGTTGTAATGTTGTTTGTTAAAAAGTTACCTTCTATAATTTTTAGAAAATCCTTGGACATTTTACCCCAGCATGTAACCTCAAGATGTGTGTCTCTGATTGAAACCCCCCATGATTTTTACTAGATATTATAGGTAGGTGTTGAATGTGCTGCTTATCCTGTGTTCTCATCTGATTTGCTCAGGATAACCCATTGTACCCATTTTTATGGATTATCAGATAATACATTGATACTTCAGAAATACAGAACCTCTAATGCTCATGTATCAATAACTCTAGAGCAAGTAATAGTATTTTTAATGTGGTTGGGAGCCTGCATTTCCCTTCTGCCCACACCATTTCCTATATAGGTTATACTGAGTGATTTTTAATATGAACAAGTTATCATCATGTTCATACAAGATGTGTGTTATCTCTAACAACCTGTTATCTTCCAGTTCAAAGACTTGGTTCCCCTCTCATGAACCTCAAAAGCTTAGGATAAGGGGGTAAATGTTCACCAGAATGTCAGAAGGATTCGCAAGCCCAATCCACATTATCCCTTGGTTCTAGTACCACCACCTTCTTGGAAGTTAAATTTACAGCTGACAACTCCAGAAGCTACTCATTCAAGCCTCTGTTCCCTCGGACTTATTTTTACAATGTAATTTACAACAATTCAATTCATAAATATACCTAGCACTATTTTTGTGATTCTGGATATGTCTACACTGCACTTAAAAACCTGAGGCTGGTGTGTGCCAGCTGATTTTGACTCTTAGGGCTCAGATTCAGGATGTTTAATTGTAGTGTAGATGTTGGGGCTTGGGCTGCAGCCAGAGCCCTGGGACCCTTACATCTCACAAGGTCCTAGAGCCTAGACTCTAGCTAAGACTCATTGTCTACACTACAATTAAACAGTCCCTTAGCCTGAGCCTACAAGCCTGAGTCAGCTGGTACAGACCACCTACTGGTTTTTAATTAGTGTAGACGTATCTTTAAAGGCTAAAACAGATGGTCCTTTCAGAGAGCAATTTGTTAGTCTTCTTTTGTGTGCTATAGCCCTCTTTTGAGAGGTTTTAATTCCCATATGTGAACATTTGTAGAGGGAATTCTCTGTTTTCCAACTGGTCTCCAGACGCCACTGATGATCCAGAGCTTAGGTGGGTTGTTTGGGGTTATGGTCCCTTATATAGCCAAAAAGGTGCATGTGTTCAGTTCAAACATTCAGTGCTTTATAGATCGCTCCAGAGCCTGTAGTACTGATATGTGCACCTGCAAATCAGCAGAGGCAGTAAGCAAAGAAAACAGTTGGAGGTATGAAACCTTCCCTTCTCACAGTAAAAACTGTATTAAGTGAAATGAATTTCTTGAACAAAGAAACTGCCTTTCTTTCTTTTTTCAGATAATTCAAAGTCAAAATGATAAATATCATGACTTCTTTGTTAGCCTACAAAACACATTTCTTACCTGCAATTATACATTATTTTGCACTGTTCTAGCTATTGATTCATATTAGAGACATTATAGTGTTGTCATTTTATATATTAAAAAAACCCTATTACAAAATAACAAGAACATTATTTAGATTTTTAGATGGCAGAACTCTAAATGAGTCCATGAAAGAACAAGTGAGAAAAATACTGATAAAGTTACTTCAATTTAAAATTATGTTCTTCTACAGAAAAATGGTAATTTCGACTGGTAAAACATCAGCTTTCATGTCTTAGTGCTTCAGGGATATAAAATATTTCTTGTTTAAAATGTGATTTGATGTAAAGTGATATACTCTAAATTGTTTTTCAGCATTAAAAATAATTTTTAACATATTCTTTTATAGCAAACATAAATTTATATCTTTATAGTGTTGCTTAAACTTCCCAATATATGACTAAACATCTTATGGTAATCAGTTAAAATTATTTAAATGGCCCTTCTCCCACATTCAGTTCAAAATTTTAGTAGTATTGCCTTGGGATACTGCTTATGAGAATTCATGGCAATAGGGCTTGTTTTTCTTGTTTTTATCGGCCAAGAACCTGACACTGTTAAATTATCAAGGGTTCAAAATTAAATCAGTGTTGAAGGTGTTGGCAGTTGTACCAAAAATTTGGGAGATTTGATAGTGCAATTGCTTAGGAATTTTTTTTCCCATGGCAATGCTGTCAAATTTTACGGGGCTGAAGGTATTTAATGTCTATTGAATACAGAGAAGAGTAAAAGTAAATTTTTTATACATTAATCATAGCAAGAGGAATTGAGAATTGATATAAGTTTGATTCCCTTATATTTAGTCACTCCCCTAAACCTAATTACACTGTCTAATTTACATGCTGGGAGTGGGGATAGGGAAGTTTAGATTAAAGTAGAATGAAAGTGACTTTGACACCACTCTATTGTATAAATTAGACCTGCCTAGTACAGTATATATTAGTATATACATGTTGGTAGGATGGCTATATACTAATAGTTCTAGGTTAAGGGATGTCTGCATTGCACACTCCTCAAAACAGCATGTAGAGTACATATGCTGCGCAGCCCCCTTCTCCCCTAGCATAGGGAATAGCAATGTAGATGGTGAGGTACTCCTTAGATGAGGAAAAACACATGCATACCTTCCACAGGGCTCTGTATGCCCAAGCGATGCCTCCCCTGTCTATAGTGCTATTTTTAGTGGTATAATTTTAGCTTCCCCCACTGCTAGGGAAGATGGTATCACAGTGAAAACTCCTGCATCCTCCCACCTCCTCAAGATTTTCACTGCTGCCTGTATACACTGCAGTGTAGATGTAGCCTGCATTTCACTGTGGTGTCTTAGCTACTCTTCGCCCACATGCTGAAGCAAGTGTTCTATAACATAGGCATAGCCTATGTAATTACTAAATCATAGGCATGCCTATATTTAATAAAACAATTACATGTTAATTAATAGAATTTAATGTATTTCTAGTTTAATAAATTCAAAATCTTAATTAGGAAAAGTTTTAACTTAAAACTGAGTTGAAATATTCATGCTATATCAGTGGTCCCCAACCTTTCGGGGCTGCCGGGCGTCTGGGGGCAGGGCCGCTCACACACTGGGTGTCCGGGGGCGGGGCCTCACACGCACCCGGGGCCGGCACTGCTCACGCACTGGGCATCCAGGGGCACAGGCCGCCCATGCACCGCATTGGGGACCACTGTATGCAGATGACTATAAGATAAATCCACTGGATGACCAGCTTGTCATTTCTAGCATCACTTCACCCTCATAGGAAGTCAGGCTTCTGCACTGTAAATTTTAAACTATGTTTCTCTAACCTGCATTTTACACAGATGGTCAATAATATAATGAGTTGTTATTCTAATAAACAATATAGCAAAAAATTCACAACCCACAAATGCACTAAGTACAGTGTACCTGCTCAGTACTATTCTATTCTGTAAACACATTTCAGTAATTATTGATCCTGTTGTCAATTAGGAACGTTCAAATAATGGCCAAATGCTACTTAATGGTATCAGTTACACGATCTTTTCATCAGTAATGAGTGCTTGGGAAATTTTTCTACTGTGCTGACGGGAGGTGCTGTTTTACCAATAAGTTGTAAAACCAATAAGGTGATCCAGAATGCCAGAGTCTCGTAGAACCTGTATTTAGTCTTAACCAAGCAAAAAAGCCAGTTGGGACAAGATGTTGTCTTTACACTTGGCAAAGGGTATTTGCACCAAGGATGTTTACTGAATATTGCTGTAGTGGCAACTTCTGTTCAGTAACAGAATCTTCATATATACCCAAAATGTGACAATTAGTTGGTTTGAATTCAGCCTCATTTTCATTATTTCAGGTGATCCACATTCACAGTGAGTTTAGTCAGTATAATGATGGTTTCAATGAAAATGTCTTGGATCAGTCGTTTCTGATCTTCTTTTGTTGAAATTTCCTTTTGATTGGAGAACAGGTGTCATTTATTCCCTTTCCATACCCACTCCATTCACTTACAGTATTCGCTACATCTGACACAAATACTGAATGACTGCTTTTTCTTATTTGTTCTTTGTCTTATATTTCTCTGTTTTCACTTTCTGTTTTTATTTGTGTTGTCAAATTTTGTGCTTTGCCACTGACTGCTCCTCAGCCAGCAATCTCACTTGCCAGAAGGTTTTACTTTGTTCAGAATGGGGGAAGAGGTCATTTTATAGCTCCTAGAACCTGTGATCTATCTGACTGATCTCTAATATGATAACAGATGTAGAGTTTAGAAAGCTGTTCAACAGCCCAAGCTTAAAACCTTTCTGTGTGTGAGCTGTTTCTGTGGCTCACTGTATTAAGATATTGCTCTAGGAGCATAGGAATCAGAATTATAGAAATGTGGAACTGGAAGAGATCTCAATAGGTTAAACCTCTCAAATTCAGGACTCTCTGGTCTGGCACCACAGATATTGCTGGATCCGAGATCCTCGGCTGCCTAGGTTCAGGAATTGGGCTGGTGATGGGGAGTGCAGCCCCAGCAACAGCGGGACAACGTGCTGGAGAGTACAACCCCAGCTGGGACTGTTGGTGCAAAGCACAGCCCTGCCCAGGTCACAGGCAGTGGGGCCAATGGTGCCTGGGAGTGCAGCCCTGGCTGGGGCTGGCACAGCAGGGAACACAGCCCCACCTGGGCTGGAGGCAGTGGAGCCTGGACCCCCAGTGCGGAGGTGGGGAGAGCACAGCCCCAGCAAGGCTGTGGAGAGCAGGGCCTGCATAGGAGCAGGGCCTGCATAGGAGCAGGCCTGACAGCCAGGAGGGGAGCCTTGACCTCCCCTTGTCTGCCAAACTCCATGGTCTGGGACAGCTCAGGTCCAGAGGGTGCCGGACCAGGGAGGACCTACCTTGTAGTATAGTCCCCTGCACTCAAGGCAGGACTGAGTAATAACTAAATTGTTCCTGAAAAGTATTTGCCTAACCTATTCTTTTTATATCTCCAGTGGCATTCCAGCCCAGCCAAACTGGAGAATCCCCACTCCAATTTCCCCCCTTTAATTGGTTAACCGGTTAAACAATGCGTTTAACCAGTTAACCAATTAAACAGGATTTTAGATCCCTATCTAGGGCCTAACAATGTGAAAAATGTTCATAGGAAGGTAGTGAAGGTAATTTCCACTTTGTTCTTTATAGTCAAGCTCAGAAGTATCTTCTGCAGCTGATTAGTAGCTTTGCCTATTTGGTGATGACCTGTGCATATTCTGTCATCCTCCTGTAACAAATAGTTTGTCTTAGTATTCTGGACTTGATGTACTCACCATACAGAGAGATATTCAAGCCTTTCAGAAGCCCATCTGTGGTTCTTCTAGCCCCAGGCTATGTCCTCGTCAAGGATGTCAGCATAGAAGCAAACTTGTTAGAACTATTACTAGCAGTCTTCTTATCAGACACAGACACTGCAATTTGGCAGTCTGTTGCAGAATGACTGTTCGGTAACTGTTATAGTCCAAATATTGATCTCACAGTTGAAGGCCAAGTGCTGCCGCATTTTGTGTTCAAATGGCCAGAAATGGAAGGGTCTTATTAGATACCCTGTTGCTTAATTAAAGGACAAGTTGTCTTTGTGTTTCCTTCCTTTCCTTTTATATCTCCACTTCTTTGTAAAGTGGGTGAGAGTGTACTGACATTCCTGCTGAAATATATGGTACATTAATGGCTCTTGAAATTGGATAGAAAGTGTGGGCTTAATTATTGAATAGCAGGATGGCTGTAGGATCGGTATTCTAAAAATGACTATACTTTCGTATTTTCCTGTTAATTAAATGCATTAAATGTAAATCTTGTGTTTTGCAGCATTTGCTCACCTACAGTCTGTTTTGCTTACATTAACAGAAATACTTAACGGGCAGCAACTAAATGAAAGAGAATGAATTTATTCTGACTTTGTGAAATTAGCACAAGCGTTTTGTTTAGAACTAGCTGCAAAACAGTTTTTTCCTCCTATGAAAAATGTCAACATTTTTATAAAACCATTTGCCCCTAAAGAGCAGAACCAGGGACCCTGGGCACCATGATTCTTCAGCAACTTATTTGATGGGCTATGGAGGTGAAGGTGGTTGAGCTTGCACGAAATCATTGCCTGCCTGGTTTTCTTTGAAAGTTTCACCAAAATCTACACATTTCCAGAGAAGACCTCATTGTCAACAAATCTGTATCTTCCAATGAAAAAGTATTTTGTCAGAAAATTACTGATTAGCTCTGAAATTGTGCCAGTATTCCATAGTACCAAATGCTCAGGCTCAGTAGCCAAAGAAAAGTGCATTTGTGTGTGAAAACTGTACATGGTTTACTGTCGACTTGTCCATTGCCCTTTTCTCTGTGATTTGTCGTCTACGTTTTATAGGCTCTTTAGAGCAGATACACTCTACTGAAACTGGTCAGGAATTTTACAGGCATTTTTTCCCCTTCAATAAATGCCAGGTCATTGAATTAAAATGTTCTGTGGAAATGTGTTGATGTCTTCGAAATTTTGACAGAACCAGGCAGGTTTCTCTAAATTTACAGCTGTATATCCTGCCAGCTTTGTTGTCTGGCTCCTTTGCTGCCAGCTAGGCTCCTTGGGAAGCCAGGGAGCACATTTCATTTCTGAAATAAAATATTGCAGAAATTCACTTCAGTGAAAAATTTTGGAATTTGAGCTTTTCATTCCAATTGGGGATGAAACCTTTTCCAAAGCCTCAAAATTTTTCATGGAAGTGAAATTATTTCCCAAACAGCCATATTGTTTTTTTATAGAGTCCTGATATAATATAAGTAATTAGTAATAATAATTGTGGTAATTTACTACTTGAAGATACTTTACATATTCTATCAGACGTCTCATAGTTGTACATGAGTTAATCTCATAGTTGTACATACACAGTTAATCTCATAGTTGTACATTGTTGATCATGGTTTTTAGTAATCTTCGTGAGGGTATGTCTACACAGCAAAATTATTTTGGGATACTAGCAGTATCCTGAAATAGCTACCCCCATGTCTTTTGAATACGTCCACTATTTCGAAATATAATGGATGCGCTATTTTGCCATCCCTGTAAATCTCATTCTATGAGGGAATATGGGATGGCTCAAAATGGCATTCTATTTTGAAATTTGGCACTGTGTAGACAGCGCCAAATGACAAAATAAGCTATTTTGAAATAAACTCGAAATAAGCTACACAATTTGCGTAGCGCAATTTGCATATCTTATTTTGAGTTTTGGGTGCTGTGTAGACGCTCCCTAAGTGATTAGTAGTTAGGTTGCTAAACTTAGTTATAAAGCTTGGGAAGGACCAAAGACATGGTCAGTATTTAAACCTAGAGGTGTGCTTGCATAATTATGAAGCCTGCACTGTCTTGCTTATTCTGGAAAGCTTGCCCATACAGCTATTACCAGTACATTTAAATTTGGGACTAGGTTTTTAAGACATTTTAAAAATAAAGAACATTTTAAAAAATCATCTTGCTGCCAGTTCTGCACTTGTGCTCTTTTTACAACTATTACATGTGTTCTGTCAGTTTATGGAGACTGGTATTCAGAACGTAAGTGGCCCACAAGTCTAATACTAATGACTAGTTTGAAGGTTCCAAAAGTCTCTTATTTGTAGTGTTAAATTTCCAGTCTACGCTTATATTTTGTTTGTTTGCAGGCAGATTCTGGGCCATCTGATGAAGCGGCCCTGATCCTTCACAGAAAAGGATTTGACTGTAGATTTTCAAACAAAGACACAGGGCTATTATGCTCTACTACTCAGGGAAAGGTATGTTGAAATATTGAAGATATTTTTTGCATGCATGCTTAATTTAAAATGTTTTAGAACTGTTATGTATTCTGGTTGAACATTTTTTTTTTAAATGTCTTATTTTCAGGATGCTTTTGGATTTAATACTTCTTGAAAGCCAAGTAAAATGTTCTGTATTTGGCAACTATATGTAGAGCCTGAAGTATGTAGGTTAACAATATGGCTTTGGCATGTCCAAATAGCCTAGTTAAACATTGCCATAAACTTCCAGTTTGGAGTTCCTTTTTATAAGTTTTCTGTAAATATGATTTTCAAATTGTTGATTTTTGTTTAGAATAATTTTCATATGGAAATACTTACGTTATGGAGTCTTAAATGTTTTTGTCTTCTGCACATATGATTAGTTAACAAACATAAATTCTCCCACATGAGTGTTGCTTTGAAGATTGCAGTAAACATCAGCATAGCAACCCAAGCAAGTCCATCAACTTCTCTGTGTATCTGGGTATTTGAATGGCCCACATCTCCTTAGTATCTGAACATTTCACAAACATTATTGAATTTGCCACCTGTGATTATTTGGTTATGTAACCAGGTTTGTGGGGGATTATAGATCTTTGGCTGGTGGTAATGAATCCATAGAATTCACATAGAAGGTTTAATCCAATCTGGAAGTAGTTTACTGAAGGGTTGTCTGGAGAGTTAGTGGGGGAAGATTACATGTTTTCTTGGTTAAAGTTTTCATTATAAGATTGTCAAATACAATGCCTATAATCAAACCTGCTATGTAATGATAATTTTAATTTGTTGCTTTCAAATGTGACACAATCGCTGTGTCTACACTGGGCCACTTATTCCGGAAAATCAGCCGCTTTTCCGGAATAAGCTGCGAGCTGTCTACACTGGCCCCTTGAATTTCCGGAAAAGCACTGACGATCTACTGTAAGAAATCAGCTGCTTTTCCGAAAACTATGCTGCTCCCGCCGGGCAAAAAGTCCTTTTCCGGAAAACTGTTCCGAAAAGGGCCAGTGTAGACAGCACAGTAGTCTTTTCAAAAAAAGCCCGATTGGGAAAATGGCGATCGGGCTTTTTCTCGAAAGCGCGTCTACATTGGCCACGGATGCTTTTCCGGAAAAAGGGCTTTTCCGGAAAAGCATCCTGCCAATGTAGACGCTCTTTTCCGGAAATACTTATAACGGAAAACTGTTCCGTTTTAAGCATTTCCGGAAATTCATGCCAGTGTAGACGTAGCCAATGTGAATAGTGTCTAAATGGGCTCTTTCAAGCATAACTTATAACAATTAAAATATAGTCATGCATGTTGTTGCCTGCACACTAGGGGGTTGCATACTAACTGTTCTGTGTTGACCTTGCTGGTGCATATTAAAAGTTCCTTAATGCACATTTATGCAGTACTGTTTCAAACAGCATTATGTTAATGTGTAGAAGGGAGCACTATGTTAAATGTCACTGACTTGTATTTAATTTTGTTTTTCAGATAAAGGTGCACAAACTCTTTAATAAGTTAATCATTGAAAGTCTTATACCTGCATCTTTATCACTGATGCATTCACCTCCAGATGCCAGAAATATTAGTGAGATCAATATGAGTTCAATGGAGATAAATACATTCCGGATCAGACTGAGATGAAACCTGGCTTTATTCATACAGTGAACAAGAATCTGCAGTTATTTTTCCTCTAAATTTGACGTGCAATAAGAAGCACATTGTTATTCCAGTTTCTGGATACTGTGAGAGAACCTGCATTCTAGAATTTTTGTGTGTGTGTTTTTTGACCAACACGATGAATAGCCATGTTGCAAACAACTTTTTCGTTTTTACATAAAATACCAACATCAGTATAAGTTAATGCAACACGTGAAGAAATTTCTAAGGATGTTAACCTCTTGACAACACATTGAATCTCAGGTTAAATGCTGATTAATGGTTTCTGGGGTTTTTTGTTTTTTAAGGGAGAGGGAGTAGAACTTAAATGACTTGTTTTTCTGATCCTTGCTTGATTTATATACAAATAATTGCGATGTTGAAATCCCTAATACAGCTTTGAATTGAAATGGAATAAAAAGCTCTTGTGTAATAGCTAATGCCCAAATATTTCAAACCATTTATATAAATAACAATAATCTCAGTTTATTCCATACTGAATTTCAATTTATTCAGTGGGATAGAAAATTGAATCCCTCGGTAAAGTAAAAGGCAGGAGTCTTTGTCTTGTTAGTGATGGTAGTTTTTAAAAATGTTGCCCTATCATCACTTTGTGACTTTCATGGCTTAAGAAAATGTAGAAATTCAAATTAATCCTGCGGTGGAAAAATTATAGAAATATTTAATAAAACTCCCATTTTGTTATTTGACACATTGGGATATGTGCAATTATTCCATTATCATATACAATAGAAAAGTAAATGTGTAATAATCATGAATACAAGATTTTTTACAAAACTCATTTGGATACTGATGTTCTCTGAAATGGGTTTTCTATATCAAGATTAATGTGCCTTATTTTTTAATGTGTCCCGTTACTATTTTACTGTCCACAACACTGTTTTGGGGAAAAGGGTAGTTTATATAATACTTACTCTGTGTCTTCTATTTGACCATGCTGGCCACACTCTGATCTATGTCCTTCAGCACCAAATATGGGCTGTGTTGTTCTGAACATTTTGACTATTTGAATGTACTAAAATGTTACAAGACAAAATATTGTAAGAATGAGGAATACTGTAATATTCAAATTCAGCCACTGTCAAGGAAACTGCACGGTGATGCAGAGAATTGATAGTGTGTAAAACAGTTTGCAAAACCCATCATAAATGTATTTGCATTTCACAGATTGCAGTAAACTGTGCATTGAGAATCATGTGCCTATATATTTTAAAATGCCACTCTTCAAACCTAATAATCATGCATACATATGTTGCCAGTGTTTACCTTATTGGGGAATAGCTTTTTATTCCTCTCACTTCATTTTCACCATGTTAAGTATTTTGCATTGAATGCTGAAACCATGTGAGTATGGACATTCTGTTTCCCTGATTAGCTACTGTTTACAATTAAAATATACTAATTTGCATCTGAGTATTATTCCCTTTCTGATCTTCTTTAATCTTATATCTCTGCCTTCATTTTTGCTTAAGCTTTACTTTTATATTCATCAGTGATTTTATTTAATAATAACAGATGATAAACCCTCTTACCAAGAAAAGACATTTCTAACTCTAAAATTGACTGCTGTGCTATTTTAATTAGATAATTTTGGTGCTGTGATATATCAAATCATATCTTGTAGCCATACATTCTATTTCAAATGTTAAATTAAAACTTTTTACTCTTTCTTTTTGCATGTACTGTCATGGTTTCAATGTCTTTTTATCATGATTGCATAATTCATAAGCTTAGTTCAATCTGCTAAATATTCTTAAGAGTAGAATATTTAGCAGAATTTAGTGTGAATTATGTCAAGGATATGTTGACCACTAACCATTTATGAGAAGTTGAGAATTATATTTGAGACTATAGAGAACAGTAAATTGATGTTTTCATGCAATAAAGATATACTGTAAGTTTTCTTGGCTACATTATTTGAATTTTTCCCCTTTTAAATTGAAATTTACAATCTGTAAATTTGCAGAAAATTGTAGTAACATTTTCTATTTTTGTTGCATATTTAGATGAGAAATCTTCTGAGCATTCTTTGCAAAGACAATATTCAAAATAGTATCTTAAATTATGTTAGGAAGAAAATTAAAATTCTGATGCAATAAAATTTAAAGTATTCTTCCCCATTGGACTTGTTTCCAAAGGATCTGTTTCTATAGAATTAAACCATGTATTGTATAAGTTTTTCATTTGTTACCAGCTGTACAATCATAATACCTGAATACTCTTTAACCAGCAGATTTTCTGCTTTGTTCTAATATATTTTAATATTTTATCGGGAGGTGGGGGGGGGGAGTACAGGAGACTTAAATGCCTTCTGTTTAAATTATAAGTTATGGTAGAGTTTGAATCAGTTTGAGGTCTGTTATGGACCTCCTTATCTCAATCAAAATTTCCATCAAAGTCAGCAAGCAGAGATTATGCTTAGGTGATCAATTCAAGATTGTGCTCTTGCTTCCCTCTCCCCCATACCTCCTATGATTTGTTACTCAATACTTTAATTGTAATATTGTGGTTTTGGAGATATTTTTTCTATGCATTAACTATACATAAACCATCCAATTTAATTATATTTTTACATTTTTTCTAATTTTGTATAGCTGCACTGGTGATTGAGACCCAAGCATCCTTAATTTCCACAAATATGGATTTAAAGAAAATGCAGTTCAGGATATGGCTTCAAACATTGTAATTATTTTCCAGACCATAATTGTACTTATATTGAGGTTGTGGGGGTTTTTTTTTTACATTCCCTTATCTTAAATGTCTTTGATTTTTTTTTTCTTGCTCATCCTGTCTCTGAAACAAACTGGTTTAAATGGAATGTTTTTGATATTTTCTCTTGGAAGGTTTTATATCTTTTTGGGGAAATGGAATATAAGATCTCTAATAAAAGAACCTTATGGTGATATGCTGTCTGTGTCATTAATGCCTTGACCACAGTTGATTTAAAAACAAAAAAATGGTGCTTTAAAAAGGTTGAGGCTTCAGTAACATATGATTGGCATAAGGATTTCCTGATGTGAAATGCATTGCTAATGAAGGATGCCTAGGGTCCTTCATTTTTAGTTTTTATTTTGTTTATAATTCCTCAGAAATATATCAACGCTTGTTTCAAGTGTTTTTTGTTTTTATTTTTGTAACTAAGTGCAAAAAACCAATTTTACAGCTTTCTGGGTAAATATAACTCATTTCCTGATTTGTCTTTTTTACTTTTGGAAAAAAAATGTAATGAAACATCTCTTTTTTGGTGGTGGGGGATGAGAAACGACCCATTTTGGCATGACAAGTAATTCACAAACTTATATTTGTTTTGCATGGTGGTGAATATGGGATTGTCAGCAATATGAACACCAAGGCTCGAATCTTCCTAGGGACTTCTGACCTAGCATGCTCTTTTGGAAAGAGAAATGCATTT
Organism: Rafetus swinhoei; assembly: GCA_019425775.1. Lineage (NCBI taxonomy): Eukaryota > Metazoa > Chordata > Testudines > Trionychidae > Rafetus > Rafetus swinhoei. Next base: position 69,172,742 of record CM033427.1, read on the forward strand.
TGGTAACTTGATTACAGAGTCATCTCACTTCGGGCAGGCCTGGAAACAAGCGATGGAGGAGGCAGCAGGAGGAGAATGGTGCCCTTGCCTCCTACACCCTTTTTTTTTTTTCTGGATCCTCTCTAGGGGGAGAGATCGTAGCTCAGTAACTTGGTGGCCTGGGTTTCCAAGCTGCCATATCTCCTTCAGATTTCTGCTACTTCCAAAATATAAAGAGAATCAGGGTTTTTTTTTTTTTAAAGGAACGTTTTTAAAAACTGGAAATAAATTGTTAACAATAAATAAAACTGAAAATTAATGAATGAGGCATCTTTAAGGCCCTTCTTCTCCGGTGCATAGTAGATACATTATAAATGATAACTTCAGAAAACTAAATATGTGACTTCTTACCAAAAAATGAAGAGAATACTTTGTTCAGAAAGAGATGTTCTGTAATATCAAAAAGGGGAAATGTACCAAATAACAGGATAAGAACAGCTTTAACATATTTTAATTGTTTTCTAATAAGATTTGAAAGAAGAATTCAGCTCAGTTCTCTTTTTATGTATTTGAGAGTGATAAAGTGAAGAGTACTCCCAATTTACTTCAGCAATTTCATTAGGTAAATTAACGAGTGCAGACTGTTGGAAAATGCTTTCAAAATGACAGTATGCTAAGTGGGTTATATTTTTTTCATTAAAATGATTATGAATGTCTTGCATTTTCTAAAGCTAACTACAGCATACTCTGCTTACTTGTGACACCTTTAATTGGGACAGATGCTTGCATTATTAGGACATCTCCCAAGGAGCTGATTTAGCTTAATGATAGTGAATAGCAATGGATGCTGTTTATTTGAGACAGAATTAGCATAAAGATGGCTTAATGGGGGACATGTTGAGCCAGAGCCAGGAGGTTAACTGATGATTAACCAGTGGTCAGAAAATACAAAATTTTAAGATCCAGGATTTTAAATCAGAAATTGGAAAATAAAGAACAAAATAATCTGTGCATGCTGCAGTGTGTGTCATGCTCTACACTGGGCATGTACTGATTGTTTCTGGAGTACCAAATCCTTTTTAAGCTCATTTTATCATGGGATCATAATTGGTTACAGATAGTTTACTTGTGATGGAGCAAATAATTTTTTCTTGTTTAGAATTATTTGTTTACATTCATGATCATGCTGAAGATAATGTTGGATCTCACAAGGATACCACATGCAAATGAAGCATTCTGTAGAAGGTTTTAAAGCAATGGCTTCCAAAATGTGGTTATGGATCACTTCCTGTTGATTCAGGGAGAGCTGGCTAGTCATGTGCTGATGCTGCTTCTGGAACAGAGTGACCATGAAATAAGAAAGTGATCATATTTCAACTCATCCTTCCTTTCTTGTCAGTTTAAAGATGCAGACTTCAGAACCATGCTAAACTTAATCTTTTCTTTTGGTGAGGATTATAACATACTGATCTCATTGTCTCATTACTAAATGCTTTCTAACTATCAACAGTGAACTGAAGGGAAAGGGCTGTTAACAATTTCAAAATTTGATCAGTAAAGACCTCCACAATGCTAAGAGAATAGGAGAGAGGTCAGAAGGGATCAAGCTTAAGTTGGCAGAGAATAAGAAGCTGCACATGAGCCCTAATTTAGGTGTTAACTGTCACAGAGAAGGCCAGGCCTTAGAGTTGTGACTGAAAACTTGAGAGCTGAACAGTAAACGAGCCTATTGCTGGCAGGAGTCACAACAACAGGATAAACAGCACAGTGGCCTGTAAGCAGGAGGTGTGGATACCAGTTCAGTGCAGATGGGCCTACAAGACTGGATAGAAGAATTGAGCTTTAACCATTTGGGTCAGTGGGCCACTGTTTCATTGCCTCTGCGAGGAAAGGACTGGAAGCATCCCCGGTGCTAAGCTGGAGGAGACCCATGGAATACAGTTACCTTTATACCAGGTACAGACTGCCTCAGGAGCTAGCTTGAGTTTTGTAGCTGTCAAAGTAATTGTTTGCACTTCTGATTTTCTGGGAGCCCTGGTAAAGTAAGTCCTCTGTTCCTGGAGTCTAGTAGTGGTGAGCTACCCAGATGTAAAGTCTTCACAGCCTTGTGTTCAGAGTGCGCAGAGAGCTTGAATCCAGGCTCATGATACATAGAGCACATCTCCTAGACGGGATTGATGCATCACAAAAGTTGGTTGCAGTGGCTTAGTTTTGTAGAATCCTATCATGATAAATTGATTTATTGATCAGTTGATGGACTGAGAGAGTATCTCCTATTTATTTATGAGCTGAACTCAAAAAGGATTTTAAGAGGGCAGTGGAGGCCTTTCCTGACACCACATTGAAGAAGAGCAGTATATGGAGAAGCTGCATCTCCAAAGGTACATTTGTTTCATTAGCTCTATTATTAGTAGCTTGCAGAAATAGACAGCAGATGAAATAACTGGATCTCTTTTTATTAGGGATGTGAAAAATGTTAAAAAAAAAAATTAATCATGTAACCAATGGAAAATCCATCAGTTACAAGGTTAAATGTGCTTTGCAGGATCCTGGCTACCACTGGCCCGACAGGCTCTGGCCCTGCGGGCTTCAGGCTGCTGCCATCCCTGGCTGCCACTGGCCCTGCGGCACCCGACTGCCTACCTGCGCTCCCTAGCAGAGTTTAAATGGTAACAGAAACGGATAAGTATCAGCTTGTCAGTTAACTCTTTAAACTCTTATATCCCTACTCTTTACAGTGGCATGCCAAACTTCTGAATCAATAAGATGGCATGCCAAGGAAAAACATCAGATTGCCTATGCAATGGTCCTTTTGCACTCTGTGGTCTTATCATCAGAGCAAAGAGCAAGGACTGCCTTCCAGGGCTACATGCGTGGCGCACTCCACTCGTACAGCACTGTCTCCCTCCTCAGCCACCCCAGCTCCCCTTCTGGTGCTGGAGGAAATTGTGGGACACAGTGAGCAGGGGCCTGTGGCATTCCCACCCACGACAACCCTCTCTGACTAGCCACAGGAGATGGAGGTCTTGGAAGACCCTATGGAACAGAAGGATCCTATGCTGCTAGTGGTTCATCCTTGTCTCTGAACAAAACAGTAATGGACACTTCTTTGCCCCACCCCTATCTATGGACTCTAGGGCCCACCAGAATCTGCTTTGGTGGGTGGCCAAAACCACCTTAACCTCCAAGCCAGGGAGGTGGTGAAAGAATCAGACCCTGTAGTGGATGTACTGTCACCTGAGGGTCCAGCAATCTCTACCTATTAAGTCAATCCAGACCACCACCAAGGTACTTTGGCAGACCCCAGAGTTAATCGCACCCATGGGTAAGGGTTAGAGCAGCACTATTTCAGACCACAGTGAGGTTATGAACACTTCTTCACACACCCTCAACGTAGGTCATCGGTGGTCGACGCAATAAACCACAGAGAGCACCAGAGGCAGCCGGGCCTGCATCCAAAAATAAGGATGTTGGACATTTTTTGAATGAAGATTTATTCCAGTGGAGGCCTCCAGCTGTGGGTTTCCAATCATCAGGTGCTTCTTGGCCACTACACGTTCAACTCCTGGAATGCTCTCTCTAAGTTCCAGGAACTCCTGTCCCTGGAAGCCAGGCAGGAGTTTGCAATGGTCTTGAAGAAAGAATTCAATCATCAAAATGGCTCTCCAAGCAGCCCTAGACTCTTGAGAACTCGGCCATACACACTATGGCTATGGGGATTACTGTGTGCCACAGTTTGTGGTTTCAGGTGTCTGGCCTCCCAGTCGAGGTGCAGTGCACCATTCAGGACCTGCCCTTTGATGAATCTGGTCTGTTTGGTGAGGCAATGGATTTGTGTATCCATAGTCTCAAGGACTCTGGGGTCATGCTGAAGTCCTTGGGAATTCCCTTGCCTGCTCCACAGCACTGACAATTGGGGCCACAGCCACCTCCATGCTTCTTCTCTAGTCCTCCCAGAGAAGAGCAAGGCCATCATAGGGGCAGACGGAATAATGGGAGAGGGACACTTTGCTCCTCCTCCACTTAGTACCAGGGTTCCTCCAAGCAGCCTCCCTAGCCTAAGCCTCACTTTTGAGGGTATGCCAAGGGCAGAGCACCAACCCTTTGGGATTCCTCCCCACCGTTTGGGAACCATCTGTCCCATTTCTACCATGCTAGGACCTAAATTACCTGAGATGGCTGAGTCCTGAACACAGTAGGAGTGGGATATTCTATAAAACTCTGCTCTCTTCCTTCCCACCAACCCTCCCTCCTTGTTCCTCTTCAGGGACCCTACTCACGAGCAACTCTTCCTCCAGGAAGTGCACTTGCTCCTTGCCTTAGTTGTGATAGAGGTGGTGTGATGGAACGTCCCCCACCCCCGCTCCGCTTTATGAAATGGACTTATGGACACAAATATACATAACTGAAAGATGCTGGGGACAAATTGCCTGATGTAACCCATCAATGTCTTAATCCGCTGGGTCTGTATATCTTATTTTGGTGTATGTATCATTCTTGTGTGTAAAGTTAGATATATGGAGTATGAACATAAGAACGGTCTGACCCAGTACGGCCAAAGGTCCATCTAGCCCAGTAGCCTGTCTGCCGACAGTGGCCAGCACCAGGTGCCCCAGAGGGGGTGGACCGAAGACAATGATCAAGCAATTTGTCTCCTGCCATCCTTCTCCAGCCTCTGACAAACAGAGGCCAGGGACACCATTTCTATCCGCTGGCTAATAGCCTTTTATGGACCTAATCTCCATGAAATTATCTAGCTTCTCTTTAAACTCTGTTATAGTCCTAGCCTTCACAGCCTCCTCTGGCAAGGCGTTCCACAGGTTGACTACACGCTGTGTGAAGAAGAACTTTCTTTTATTAGTTTTAAACCTGCTACCTATTAACTTCATTTGGTGTCCTCTAGTTCTTCTGTTATGGGAACTAATAAATAACTTTTCTTTATTCACCCTCTCCACACCACTCATGATTTTATATACCTCTATCATATCCCCCCTCAGTCTCCTCTTTTCTAAACTGAAAAGTCCCAGTCGCTTAACCTCTCCTCATATGGGACCCGTTCCAAACCCCTAATCATTTTAGTTGCCCTTTTCTGAACCCTTTCTAAGACCAAAATATCTTTTTTGAGGTGAGGAGACCACATCTGTACACAGTATTCAAGATGTGGGCATACCATAGTTTTATACAGGGGCAGTAAGATATTCTGTGTCTTATTTTCTATCCCTTTCTTATTAATTCCTAACATCGTATTTGCCTTTTTGACCGCCGCCACACACTGTGTGGAAGTTTTCAGAGAACTATCCACGATAACTCCAAGATCTCTTTCCTGATTGTCGTAGCCAAATTAGCCCCCATCATACTGTATGTATAGTTGGGGTTATTTTTTCCAACGTGCATTACTTTACACTTATCCACATTACATTTCATCTGCCATTTTGTTGCCCAATCACTCAGTTTGGTGAGATCTTTTTGAAGTTCTTCACAGTCTGCTTCTGTCTTGACTATCTTAAACAGTTTAGTATCATCCGCAAACTTTACCACCTCACTGCTTACCCCTTTCTCCAGATCATTTATGAATAAGTTGAACAGGATTGGTCCCAGGACTGACCCTTGGGGGACACCCTCTCCATTCTGAAAATTTACCATTTATTCCTACCCTTTGTTTCCTGTCTTTTAACCAGTTCTCAATTCATGAAAGGACCTTCCCTCTTATCCCATGGCCATGTAATTTACACAAGAGCCTTTGGTGAGGGACCTTGTCAAAGGCTTTCTGAAAATCTAAGTATACTATATCTACTGGATCCCCCTTGTCCACATGTTTGTTAACCCCTTCAAAGAGCTCTAATAGATTAGTAAGACATGACTTCCCTTTACAGAAACCATGTTGAGTATGCAATGGTTTATAGTTTTAAATGTGCAAATGAAAGCCATCATGTTTATAATGATGACCAACTGTAAACACCCTATTTTGTCCCTAATGTCTTAGCAATGGTTCGTCTTAGGAAGTCACATGTCCACCCCAACAACAAGTAACTGTCCATGGAAAGTTGGTATCTATAAAACAATAGGAAGCTAGGAGTTTTTGTCTTTGATTGCAGTGGCACACCAAACAGGATGAACTAGACACCCCCCAGGGTAAGGGAGTTTTCCCTGGTATTGAAGGCTTAGCTGGAAAAAACAGTTTTAGGATGAGTTGGTAATAAAGTTTGTTCTGAGGTTTTAGTTTCAGAATTAGCTGTGCGTTTTCTGTTACTTTGTTTTGCTTTGCCTGTTCTCACTTATAACCACTTAAATCCTACTGTTTGTACTTAATAAAATCACTTTTATTTACTATCAAGCCCAGTATAAGTTAATTGTTACCTGAGAGAGCAATCAGTGTGTGCATTGTCTTTTCATTGTTAAAGGGGGCTTACCTGAATAATTCATTTGGGGTTCAGATCCCATTTGGGGACTGATATCCCATTTGGGGAAGCTGGGCCCAAAACTGCATTTTCCTTGGACCTGAAGTGTTACAGTGTCTGTACTGCTTCTCAGGGGGGTGGTGATCTCAGCTCTGTGCCTTGGCTGGAACCAGACCAGATGAGCTGGCCCAGAGGACAGGATAGTGAGAAGCCCCAGAGAGCAAGGAGGCAAGTGTCAGTGGCTTTGTCAGCATCCCAGGAAGCACTGCCAACAGGTCTTGTGACCAAACACCGTCAGGAGGTTCTTGAGGAATTCAGAAGCAGGGTCTTTATTCCCAGTACTTCCTTATTCTCAAGGTCAAAGGGGGTTTATTTCCTATCCTGGATATCAGGAAATTACATGCATTCATAAGAAAGCTCAGGTACCTCATGGTCTCCCTGGCCTCCATCATTCCATCCTTGGATCTGGGGGACTGGTATGCTGCCCTTGACCTCAAAGACGCATAATTTCACATTTCCATTATCCTGAGGCACAGTTGCAAACTTTGGTGAGCGTTATCACCAAACTTCATAAGAGCCCACATAGAATATGGCATCTTGCACCTATGTTTTCTATAATGCTTGATTCCAACTCCGTCTGCTACAGGTGTGGTTGGCATTAGTGTTTCAGTGCCTCTTGATCAGCTGGTCATTCTATCTCAAGCAACTATAGACTCATTCAACTTCAGCCTTAGGTAGTGTATGCAGGGGTCTCCTTCATCAGGCTGCAACTGACAGTCACTCTGGTCACAGACTCCTCTGATGAGGTGTGGGGAGTGCACCTTAACGTCCTTCACACCCAGCGTCTGTGGATGAGGCCAGAACTCATTGTATATCAATGTCAGGGAGCTCGATGTTGTAATTGGTATGCCAGGCATTTCTGCCCCACTTGAGGGGCAAATGTGTTTTGATCCTGATGGACAACACAACGTTGTTTTATTAGGGGGTTGCACCCTCTGCTCATTACACTTGCCAAACCCCTCCCCTGCATCCCCAGAGCACTCTCTCTGCCCAAGGGGAAGGGGCCAGGGCTCTACCACTCCTCCCTCCCCAGCTGCCAGGGAGGGCCTGCCCTTGCTCTTTCTGGCTCCCAGAGCCCTCCAGCTCCCCTGGCTTGCCCTAGGCCTTTCTCGCCCCCTTCTCCCCAGCTGCCAGTGTCCCCCAAACCTAGGGAGGATGTGAGGGGGGGCTGGGGAGGAGACAGGCTCATGGCTTCTGCCTTTCCCTTGGGAGCATCGGGGAGGGGAGTGGTTGCACGGCTCCCAGCTTCCACCCACCCAGCCAGAGCCCAGGGGAGGGAGGCTGGAGCAACGCACTGCCCCAGCCTGCTGCTTACTTGAGGGCCATAGGGGGTGCATTTGTGCAACCTCCCCCCTCCCCCCCGCCCCCCCCGCATACAGGCCTTGGAGGGCTGCAGCCAGTAGGGCTGCAAACAATAAGGCCAGTCAGTGGGGAAGCCGGCAGAGCTCATAGTGTGGCAAAAGGCTGTTTCCAGATGGGGAAGGCATGGTGATGCAAAGTGACTTATGATGTCACTTTGTTGTCCCACAGGAACATTTTTTTAAAAAATATGGAGATATCAATCAACAAAGTGTTGCTTGCCTGGGTCAGAAAGTTCAGACTGTGGGACTTACGCATTCAGCACAACATGCTAATTCAGACCTCATCCCACTACTCAGAACAGCTTAGTAGATCACCTCAGTCGCTCGTTCCAAGTGCACAACTGGTCCCTCAGGGTGGATGTGGCCCTCACCATCTTCCACAGCTGGAGTCATCCCCGGATGGACCTGTGTGCAACTCTCCACAACAGCAGTGTGGCCAGTTCTGCTCATTCCAGGTCCGCAATTGAGGGTCCGTAGCAGATTCTTTCCACCTATCGTGAATGAGGCAGCTCCTGTATGCCTTTCCTCCATTCCCACTTATACGCAGGGTGCTTCTCAAGTTCAATCAAGACAAAGCAACAGTCACCCTAGTAGCTCTCGCTTAGCACTGGCAATGGCTATTTTTTCAAGAATGAGTTCACTCAAGGTGCCAGGACAGCTGTATTCCTATTTGCTTTCTGTATTTCACAGTGGTCCCCCTTTGTAGGACTATAAAAGTCAACAGGATGCTTGTCAGTGACACAACTTGAGTTGTTACCAAGTGACAGATGCTTTCTCCGGCTAAGTGATGACTCCTGCTCACATCAGTCCTCTTCTGCTCCATCATGTTTCAGTTTCAAGGAGTAATATGTTGAACAACACATGGCATTATATATGGTTTCTCCAGGTGGCATGACCTGATTCTTCTACTTGACAAATATAATGCTGGCCAATCAATGTGACTCTTGTTTCTGGCAAAGATTTTAAATGTCCAACACATTATGTCTCTTCTTATCATCCAGAAAGAAAATGTGTCTCCTTTATGGTTTTTTGCAGTGTTATCTGAAAAATTCTCTTATCCTGTTGTAAAACATCTTTTGTCCTACCAATTTGTGTAGATGTGTTGACCCACACATTGAACACCTGCTGGTGTAACTCCTATCTCTAACCTATTTTGGGGGGCCCCTTGGAATTGTGATCCTTTGGCCAACTATGCCTGACTTCATGTTCTTTCCACCAGTACTCTGTCTGCAGGAAGTTTCACTTTGAAGTTCATGTAAGTCTCTCTCTCTAGACTGCTTGGGTACCTCCAGACTGCATCCCTCTGCCAACAGAGGGATGCAAATCAAGCACTTTGAAAATGCAAATGAGCCCGGGATTTAAATATCTCGGGCTTCATTTGCATACTCATGTTCTGGTGCTGTGCTGATCAACCGCCCTTTCGAAAGTGAAAGTAAAGTCTAGCCATGGTTCTGCTGACACCGGGGAGCTTTTTCGGCAGATCCTGTACTCCTCATTTTTTGGAGTATACCTTAGGAAACCATAGATAAAGCTAAGTTATTTTATTTGGTATTTGTTTAAAATGTATAGGCATAAATCATATGGAAGAAAAGGGAAAAGGGTAAAAAAGAAGTTACTTTCAACTTAGCAAGAGTATATAGTTAAGGTTAGTTAGTTAGCAGTTGTAGTGACTCAGCCTACATCTACTCTGTGTGAATCAGAAAAACAGTATCTGTTGTTGGCCATGTATTGAAGGCTTGAACCTCAATTATGCCAAAATTCTGGTGTACATGTGGATGTCTGGCATTATTGCTATTAAGCTCCATATTTTCTATATCATGACCATAATAGAATGTTGGCTTCAATTACATGTGGTTTTTGGGTACGTTTTCTGCACTCGCTCAGGACAGGTGGTATGCTTAAAGGAGGAAGGGAAAGATTGCTTCCTTGAATGAGGTATTGTGTATTTTGGCTATCAGCGGAAGTTTCTCATGATATTTTCATCAGACAGGAAAAGCATGAGTTGGATTCACAAATCTTGAACCAAGACTCCATCAGTGTATCCAGTACCTCTTGTAAAGTAAAGTAATGTACTGAACTCTGGGAATGCAGGAGAGCTGTTTGTTGGATGGTAAAGGGGAATAGATCCATGCTGTTTGAGAAGCTGTTTCAAATGTGATCTTTTCAGCCAAAAAAAAAGGGGGGGATAGGGAGGAGAATCCAATACTTTCTAGAAATCATGCTTTTTTTATATATATTGTTTACCTCATGTGTCAGTGACTGTCTTTTTTTCTATGCAGTGTACAGGCTCAAAAATGCCATATTCACACTCTAAATTCTGTGTGTATTTGGACTTTGTGGAAACAAATATGTAAGGATATTCCATTAGGAACTACTTACATGTTTGGAGAACTATAATAGTTCCTGTAAAATGCTAAGAGACAAATCTTGAAAGGTTTCTCTTAGTATTTTGCCCTGCATAATATAACAGTGTAGTAGTCCATGTTCTATAATAATATGTTTGCTTTTGGACTTACTTTGTACCTGTACATGTTCATTTTTCAGATCTCTATTTGGAGTTGCTGTGAATTAGGTTGCAATTTTTAGAAAGTTAAAATATTTAACCAATGAGTCCAGAAGTAAGGATTTTCACCCACCCACTGACACAGTGGCAGCTGAACCACTCACATCTGATCCATGTTGCCATGGCAATGGCTCTGGTCTCTGTTTCATGCTTAGCATTTTTTTTGCGTTTGCTCTGCATCCTCAGAGCTTGATGTTCAACTTGTTCCTGCTCCAAATACCTTACAGAAAGGAAAGATAAGATAAAGTTAATAGAAGACGAACAGCAAACAAGATAAGAAAGCATGACTGATAACTAAGTCTTCAAATAAAAATGAGGAAATGTGAATGCAGCACAGCTAAAACTGTAGGTCTACCAGTGCCAAGGCCTTTCAGGACCTTTCTGTTCCTAGAAAGAGTGGCACATGTTAGCAAGGGTCATGATGATTTCTTTGAAATTACATGTGTTTGAGCTCTGCCAAGCTCTGCTATCATTTTATACCCATGGACCTCTCTTTAAGACAGTGTGCCATTGACAAGTGTTGATTAATCTTGGGACAACAAAGACTGCATGGTGGTGTTCACTCCTGGACCAGCTCTACTTGCATTTTGTACATTATTTCAACACGTCTGGTCAATTGAGTGAGCAGTATCCGTATCTTCACCTTCAACTAAATGACACTGGTTCTGATATCCCCCTTTTGGCCACTCCCACTGGCACATTTAGGACTTTAAGGGCACCATCATTGCAGCTGCACTAGTGATAAGGATGGAAGTTGTAGTATAGACAGGACTTATACATTTTTACCACTGTCTTGGTTAACTCTAAGCAGAGTTAAACATTTTGCAGGTCCTCAGAATATCCTCTACCTCTGTTGCAACTCCTGTGTAGAAGCAGTCCAAACTACACGTCTCGTTGGTCCCTTATTTTATTTAAGTTTATGCAGTCTGTTCTTGGGCACCTCATTATGCCTTTCACCAGTTGGGCCTAGATGAAGACTTATTGCCTCTTGCAGTCTTGCACTATTACTTTCCTGAGAACTTAGTCCAGGGTTGCCTACCTATTGGCTCCATACATAGATTTTCTTTGTGTAAATTCTCTTATAAATGTTTCCTGGACAAAAAATCATATAGGACTATCTAAAACAAATTCTCCACACAACTTGTGGCTATCATAAACACACTGTGTCTGTTATCAGTGTCAATGAACTACATGCTAGAAAAGCAAAGTTCCTAATTCTTCTACCCATATCTGCTAAAGATGTTCTGTGGAGCAGATTCTAGCTCCTAGATTCTTGGTTTTCTCTGCATTTACTTTCAGTCCATTTGTTGCTGTTTCCTGATCTACCTGTGATGTAATGGCAATCATTCCAATCAACAGCATCCTTAGTAAAACAATATTTTGAACAGTCAAGATCATGGAACTTATCACAAATAACCATAGGTGCCAGCTTCCCTCTAGCCCAGGACTCAACCCTTCCTCCACTCCCAGACCTTGCCCCCACTCAACCCCTTTTCATAAATTGGTGCCCCTGTTCTCTCCCAGCCACCCTACCCCCAACCATCCCCAAATCCTGGTCCTCACTCCACCCAGAGCACCCATGGAGTCTGTGCCTATGCTGGTAACCAATTTCATACTGTCAACAATGCCTTTGGTTGCCCACTTCATCATCCAGTCTATTGCTAATTCAAAGAGGACTGTCATGCATCCTTGTTGAATTCAAACCACTCCTCCAGACTGCATCTGATCTTGCTGCATATCTACTTCCATCATCTAAATGCCGCCTTATGTTTATCAGCTTACTTGGCATCCAATAGCTTCTAGTATTATTGCACAGGGTCTCTCTGGACACTGTTTAATGCTGGTAAAGTTGATTAAAATGGTGTTTCACCAAGCAGTTGCTTTTTCAGTAATCTGTTGAAGAGTGAATATCAGTTCACAACACAGTCTACCTGGAAATAACTCAGCCTGCTCTTATTTCATCCACTGCTGCCTTCATTCTATTCAGTCAATACTTTTCAATCTTAGGCTGCTTGTTCTTTCATTCAGATTTTGTTTGGTTGTTTTAGTGGCGCCTGTAGTGTATGTCTCATTCCTTCTGCCTTTCTTCTCTTAATCATCACCAAGACCTAGTCCTTGACAACATTTTAGAACATCTATTGCTGACCACATAGCTTTTTAAATGCTAAGTCTAACAAGTTTTTCTTTGAAGTGAAGCAACTTTTCCATAGATCATGGAGCTCTCTTAATTTGAAAGGTTTAGGATTTCTTTTCTTATAAATGCAGGAGATGTGCTGTCTCAACCATCTATTATTTAGGGATATGAACATTACCCTCATGGATACATGCAGCTGCCCTACCCCTCTGCTGCCTCTGTAGCAGACACAGAGAGGGATAGGCAGGAGGAGCTACACACAGGAAGCCGGCTCTCGCGGAACCGCCTGTCTCCACCTCCACCCCGCTGCTGCCTCCCATTGGCTCCTGCCTCCACCCCCCCACGTGTAAACACGTAACCGCTGAAAATTTCAATGGTTACACATTTACACAAATAAACACGTTTTTAACATTCCTACTATTGTTGTTACATAATTTATGATGGAACCTACATATCCCATTGTGCTAAGCCCTGTATAGACACATTCCCTGTTCTAAAAAGTTTATGATGTATTTTGAAAGAATGTACAAGTGAGTGTTTCCCTGATGCCATTTGTAGCAGTAATAAGGTCCCACAGTGATGGAGTCCAGCTTACATATATTATCATAGTTGTGGAAATAGCTGTTGTCTTCCTAGTTTCTCCTAGTGCACTGGGACCCAAGGATATCTTGAAGCCAACTGATCAGTGTGTCATACTGTTAGTCATAATCATATGCCTGTACAGCAAATACTTGAGGAGTTATGTACACGTTTTGAAAAATATGTTCTTAGGCATTGGGGGTAAAAGCAGCTCGCTCAAGCTGAGACAAATTGCTCCAGACTGGAGATGGGAAACACTTATCTTATGGTAGTCTGTTGTTTGTTGCTTACAACAGAAGTCTATTAATCAAATGCTAATTAAGATAATGCTGATAATTCAGAAGCAAATTAGTAAGAGGGGATCCCAAATTTCAGGTGAGCAGCAAAGGCCTGGTCTGGTATAACTAAGGGGATAGAGACACATCCTGGCATTATTCAGGCTGAGAATACAAGTTACCATTGGACTTGATTTTATAAAAGGGGTTCTCAGCCTTTTTCGGTTGTAAGCACTGGAGAAAAGAGCTTGGGTTAAGCTACCCTGTAGAACAGGGCTAAGCCAAATATGGCCCATGGCCCAGCAGGACTCCTCGCATGCCGCTCAGAGTGATGTGCATCTTCAGCAATACTTTTCTTCCTCCTTGTTTTCTTTAGTCCTCCACCTCCCCAACTTACCTAATACACTAAATATCCCAATAACCAGGACAGCCTATAGTGTTACTCCATTCCGTCACAGGCATGGCCTAGGATTTCTGAATAGGCATGTTTTCTATATAAATGTCAGCTGTCTTTGTCCCATAATTTAACCAACATGAGCTGATACATGGAGTGTGACTTGTATGTTTTGTTTCACGATTGCTCAGAGATATTGGGTGTAACAGAAATGAGAGGTAATACAAAATTCCATGTCTCCTCTTTTGTAATTGTATCCCTTTGTGCCAGCAGGCCACATGTCCCATCTAAAGCAAGTAATGTGGTACATGGGTATATAAAACTCCCAGCCTCAGACAAGGAAGATTCTGAATTGATAGAAAAAAGTAATTTTCTTGTTCTTGTGTGTACTACAGAAGAGCATGGTATATTTATCAAAGCAATTGACACTAATATTTCCATGGAGGGAAACGCAAGACAGCTGCCATGCATCTTTTTTAAAATATCATTGTTTGTTAAATGTGCAAAATAAGCACCATAGTTTGAACAAAATGAACTGTAACTTTTCCATTAGCAAGAGAGAGAGGAAGTTCCAGGTTAGTTATGCATTAAACAATCCATCTGGGGAGACTAACTGGAGAAAGGAAGACCTTGAAAAGGAAGTCATTCAAAAAAAAATTGCTTAGTCTTCATATTAACTTTTCTATACACTGGCATTCATGCTTTTGTCGTTGGTTTAATGAAGAGTGGGTCAGGCCTGCTGATGGGGTGGCAAAGGGCACAACTTCCCCGGGACCCAGTGATACAAAAGGGCCTGGAGCTTGCCAAAGCCCTGCCCCTTCGGTCCGAGGCCCCGCTAGGGCAGAGCCCTGCACCCAGCCTTACCCAGGGGGCCTGCTGGACTGGGTAGATGCAACCCAGATCCACGTAGATATAAAAAATGGCTTTCTAATACAAATATTAATCATTTTGTTTTTAAGTATATAGAGGTGTACTTGTAAAACACTGCTACAGTGTATTGTCTTTTTTTAAAGCTGCCCTTAAAAAGTTGTGCAGTGGAAATGGGGAGCAGGAGTTGGGTTGTTTTACAGGATTTGGTGAAGCTCAATGTAGACTCCATCAGAGTGCAAAATGCAGTTGAGTCTTGAATTGGAAATCAGGTGAAAAGAATATTTCGGAGGATGCTAAAACCTACATGAATTTTATGCAATCTTAATCTAGTGTATAGTGGCAAAAATCAGCACTGGCTACATAATAATCAAATCATGTAGAGGCCAACAGAATTGAATAGAAGACGTCCTCCTTAATACATTTTTCATCAACTCTAAGACATGAGTCAGTTTTGTACAAGCTACATATTCTTCTCTCTAGTTGTTGGGCTAACTTAAAAAAGCTTTTTGAATTTGTTCTTGCAAAAGTTCAACAGCAAAAGCACTTTAGGTTCTGCTCCAATTCAGACAATAAAATTGTGATGTCAACCCATAAAAATAAAGTCTTAGTCATTATTTTGTGAGGAAAAAGTAGTATAATTTAACAATCACATATGATTTAGGTCTATCTAAATACTCTGCCCAACTATTATATTAAAATATGCTTTTCAAAGGCAAGTATGGTTGCAGTATTCAGGATAGCTGGGAAAAAATGAAAACTTAGATAATGCCTTTGCCTTTTTATTTTCTTAGTTAATATATTAGCCACAAAAATTAAAGCAGATGATTTGACCAAAAAATTGAGAATAGGCACTGCACAAGACATCTCTAAATATAAACAAAGGCTAGACTCTGGCAACTTTTCTGTTGACGATCCACAGATAAACTTACTGAAATCTAAATTGCTTCCATTTCACAAAGGCCATTGTTTTTAACACTAGATAAATGATTCACTATGGGCATCTGTGATCAAGGACTGTTCAGATAGTACAGGGGTTCTAAGAAAAGATATCAAGAACTCCAAAAATGCGTATATATTGAAGAAATGTGATAGTCTTGCCCAAATTTCACTGATTTTTTTCATTTATATTTTAGAAGTTTTATGGGAGTGAGACCCACTTTGCTCTCATAAGCATTTAATTTAAGGACATAATCTTCTTGGAATCTCTTATAGTGTTTGAATATAAGTACTTGGTGTCCAGGAGAGAATTGTTAACTGTTTTCTTATTTGAACAGGTGTGTTACTTTATTTCTCTCACACATCATTTAACAAGCCAGTCAAACGTGGAGTATGTCTAGATGGAGGGGCAATTTGCTTTAAGGGGGTGTGATTTGTTAAGTGAATTAGCTTGTGCTTTAGACATTACACAAATAGTGTACATTATTCCGTCACGTGGACAAAACTATGGTGGTGTGTTCTTCTCATGAAGTTTTTTTAAGAAGGAAAAGAAGGCATGACACATATTAAATGAGAAAGTGTTCTGGGTCCAAAGAAAGGCATGAATGGAATCACTTAGTCAGGAGTAAGCAAAAGAAGTACAGTAAAGGATATAATAAGAAACGAAGACTGAATACAAAAAAGGAGGGCAGAATGGTTGTAGAAGGAGATTATGGCAGAGATGTAGGCAGAAGCCAAAGAGCTAAGTAATTTGAAAGGGAGGTGAAGCTAGAACAAAATGTATAAAGGGAAAAAATTAGTGCTAACCTTCAGAAAGGTAAATTATGTGGTCAAATCAGAAATGATTTGCAATGGTGGTTTTTAACTGAAAGCTAAGAAAACAATTGTAGCTTAGCTTAAGAGTCTTTAGTAAAGGGACTGATGACCTACCTGTACAGTGCGAGAAAAATGACTGAATTTCTTTCACACACTCTTCACTTAAAATCCACAGTAAAAGCATGTCCATTTCCTTAAAATGCAAAGACATTTGAGATAAAATCCAAATATGGCTTTTCTGAATTAGTCTGTTTCTTTGTTTATCCAAGAAGACAAAACATATTCTTGAGTTTTATTGGTGTGCAATGTTGAGCAAAGAAATTGAGTCCACCTCTATTTTTAATAAAAATTTCATACTGTTAAGCTAAATTACAGAGAAGAGTTAAGTTCAAGAGTATAAACCTTTCTGAAATCTCAAAAAAACCCTCAGGCTGATTCATTACCAGCACTTCACTCACCTACCCATCATTTTATTTCGAGGAAGCAAGGAAGTTGCATCTGGTGCAGGTGCATAAATACAGAGGAAAAAGTTGAGATGCTGAATTTGATCAGGATAATTAAAAGCTTCTGAATAGCATAATCTTGTAATGACAGTGCCCAGTGTTGTGTGGAAAAACTCAGTGAAAGAACAAAAGACAATTGTATATTCAACAGGAAAAAGGACCAGGGGAATTTCTGTAGTAATAAATGAATACCACAAGTTTTGAGAGAGGAGATGACAGTGGTGTGAAACCTTCTGAAGGGCTCAACGACTTACTTTAAGCTTACTTGCAAAAATGTAAGCATAGTTGAGATGTATTTAACCCATTTGAATGGATGTTAATCAAAAGAGCTTTGAAAAACAGTATTTTTATGTGTAGCTCAAATTCATCCATACCCATTAGATGCTCAATTAAGTGAAACAAACTTTCCATCACATGCCAGAGGCTTAATTTAATTTGCCCAGGACAAGCAGTTAACCATGTCTGTAAAGTCCTGCATTTATGTAAAAATTAATTCAGGGTAGTGAAATAAAAAACTATTAAATACTGATAAGCTCAGGCAACCTAAAATTCAACATGTTGTTTATCCTGCATCTTAAGGATATCTACGTGAGGAAGTCTGTGTGGGGGAAAAAACCGTTAAATTTCTAAGCACATAGTGGTCTTCTCATTTTCTTTCATATACCTCAGATGCCTTGCCAAACATAAAGTGTAGCAGTAAAATAACATCAGTAGTGTATCATGATCAGCAGAACTGGAGTCAGAGTGAGTGTTATTGACAGGACCCAAGAAAACAATGAATGTAAGGAGCTGGACTGGAAGCAACAGAGTCACATGGACAGAGCAGTGCACAGAGTTTAATACAGTTCTCTTGTCTAACTTGCATTGTCCAACACCTGCATTCTGCTAATGAAACAAATAGTTTAAGATGAGTTTAAGCTTACTCTCATATTTCAGAATGAGTTGTATTTAAGTGTTTTAAGATACTTCAACTTGAGTTGTTTTTGCAGTTGCTCAGCATACTGAAAATTTTATTTTACCATTAGTATAACCTGTTTAATTTAAAATTCAAGACTATAGTGTGAATAATATTTTAAGTTATTGAGTTAACACATCACTTGTCTTCTGACAGATGTTTTTTGCCAAGCTTCAGGGGTTGGGCAAAGCTAAGTTTTGTTTAAGTGATTTATTTTGTGGTAAGTTAGAGAAAACAGGCCAGGTCTGCCCTACACAGTTTTGTTGTCATAGCTATGTCAGTTGTGTGAAAAAACCAACACACTCATATATATGCAAATATAGCATATTTATAGCAAAAGCCCCAATGTATGCACAACTGTTTTGAGAAGACTGCTTCTATCAGCATAGCTAGTGTATGGGAAAATGTTACTAAGCTGATGGAAAAACTCATTCTAGCAGTATCCACTGAATCTATATGGGTGGACCCTGATGCTAACTATACCATTATAGCTATAGAAGCACAGTGTAGAGTGGATGAGGCAATCATCAAGGCTCGTTAGTTCTATTTTATATCCACATGATTATTAGGGCGGAATCTCCTTGTTTAATTTAAAGAAATAGATTTGAGATGAATTTTCCAGTTCATGAGCTTTGTTAATCTCCCCTACCATTTAATAACATTTTAAAAAATATACCTTCACCTAGCTACCTCTGTTTCATATTTGGTCAAAAATAAAACCATCAAAAAGAATAAATTCAACCAGTTATCAAATAATCAGATTAATAGTTGATTTCGCTGGGATTGGTCCTGCTTTGGGCAGGGGGCTGGACTCGATGACCTCCTGAGGTCTCTTCCAGCCCTATGATTCTATGAATAGTAAATGAACAAAAATAATCCTAATGTGAATCCTGTTTCTAAAATGAACTGAAAAGTCAGACTTCTTTTAAGTTCTTATATAAAAAGATTTTATCAATACTATTTGTCATTAAGCCTATAGACCAGCTAAAAGGTTTTAATACAGGAAGGAAAAAATCAATTCTAAATTCAGAGTCACTAATATTTGAGCTATTTTTCCAATTGAACTTAAGACTTCTTCCCAGGTTACAGTGTGTGCAAATTAGTCCCTCCTTCACAAAACATAATTGGAGAAGACAACAGATACTATCAACATAATTCATGATAGGCCTCTGAAGAATTCACCAACATCCAATCTTGGGTGATACCGTACTAGTTTTTCAGGATATAATATAAATATATGCAATTTCTTAAAGAAGGCTTCATAATATTTATTAATCTTAAAGCTTTTTTAGCAAATAAGCAAATGTCCCTTTGACAATTGATTTTAAATCGATAATAATATGGAAACACTCTCCTGAGGATGGACAGTCAGACATTCTTCTTATGATTATTAGGCACTTCTTTGAAAAAAAGCAATAGTAGTGTGTGTGTGTGTGTGTATGTGTATATATATAGAGAGAGAGAGAGAGAGAGTAAGGCTTATGTCATCAGAACTGATAAAGAGAGTTTTGATGCTTTATGACCAAGCAGTTGTTTGCAAAGTCTTCAAAGTTCTCTGTCTTGTGGACCCTGGGAAAAGCTGTTACCCTCAACCACTTCCATCTGCAGTATCTGGAGAAGAGAAGACTAGGAGGGGACATAACAGTTTTCAAATATATAAAATGCTGTTACAAAGGGATAAAGTTTATTCTCCGTCCAAAAGTAGGACAAGAAGCAATGGGCTTAAATTGCAGCAAGAGCAGTTAGGTTGGACATGAACCAAACCACGTACGTTTAGCTTTTCTAAATAGTTCTTAACCTGTTCTTTCCCCACCAAGGGCTGTCCACCTTCGTCCCATATTGCGTACTTAGCGCATTAGACTGGGAACTGACCTTGTTCATGAAGACAGAGGCAAAGAAAGCATTAAGTACTTCAGCTTTCCCCACATCATCTGTCACTAGGTTACCGCCCACATCCAGTAGGGACCCCACACCTTCTCTGATCACCTTCTTCTTGCTAACATGCCTGTAGAAACCTTTCTTGTTATCCTTCACATCCCTTGTGAATTGTAATTCCAATTGCGCTTTCTCCTTCCTGATAACTCCCCAACATTCTCGAGCTATACATTTATACCCCTCCCTAATCATCTGTCCGAGTTTCCACTTTTTGTAAGGTCCCTTTTTGTGCTTAAGTTCACCAAGGATTTCCCCGGTGAGCCAATCCATTCTCCTACCATATTTGCTTCTCTTGCTACGCATTGGAATGGTTTCTTTCTGGGCCTTCAATAAGGCTTCTTTAAAATACTGCTAGCTCTCCTGGGCTCCTTTCCCCTTCATGTTAGCATCCCAGGGGATTCTGCCCATCACTTCTCTGAGGGAGTCGAAGTATGCTTTTCTGAAGTTCAAGTTGTGTATTTTACTACTCTCTTTTCTCCCTTTGGTCAGGATCCTGAAATCTACCATCTCGTGATCACTGCTTCCCAGTTTGTCACCCACCTCTACTTCCCCTGTTAGCTTCTCCCTGTTTGTGAGCAGCAGGTCAAGCTGCGCACTGCCTCTGGTCGGATCCTGCAGCACTTGTACCGAGAAGTTATCCCCAACATTCTCCAAAAACTGCCTGGATTGTCTATGTACTGCCATATTGGTCTGCCAACAGATGTCAGGGTGATTAAAGTGCCCCACAAGAACCAGGGCCTGAGATCTGGAAACTTCTCTCAGTTGTCCGAAGAAATTCTCATCTACCTCATCCACCTCATTCGGTGGCCTGTAGCAGACATCAACCACAACATCACTGCTTTTGCTTACACCTCTAAACTTGACCCATAGACTCTCAACAGGCTTTTCTCCCTCTATATACTGGAGTTCTGAGCAAATCATAGTGCTCTCTTACATACAGTGCAACTCCTCCTCCTTTTCTCCCCTGCCTGTTCTTCCTGAACAGTTTAAACCCTTCCCTGACAGCGCTCCAGTCATGCGAGTCATCCCACCAAGTCTCTGTTATCCCAATCAAATGGTAGTTCTTGGACTGGGCCAGGGCCTCCAATTCTTCCTGTTTGTTACCCAGGCTTCTCGCATTGGTGCACAAACACCTTAGATAACCAGTTGATCGCCCTACCCTCTGCATTCGAATCATGGGTCCTCCTTTGTTTCTCGTTCCTCTTTGCATTTCTTCCCAGTATCCGACTTCCCCACTCCCCTCAGAGTTTTGGTCACCATCCCCCAGCGAACCTAGTTTAAAGCCCTCCTCACCAGGTTTGCAAGCTTGCTCACGAAGATGCTCCTTCCTCTCTTTGATAGGTGGATCCCATCTCTTAACATTCCTTGTACCTGGAACAGAGTCCCATGGTCGAAGAAACCAAAGCCCTTTCTGCGACACCACCTGCGCAACCACGCATTTACTTCCTCAATTCGATGAAACAAGGAGGATGGACGAGAACACCACTTGCACTCCGAAATCTTTGATCTTTCTTCTCAACTCTACGTAATCCGCAGTAACCCGCTCAAGGTCATTCTTGGACGTATCGTTAGTTCCCACATGGAGAAGCAAGAAGGGGTAGTGATCCGAAGGTTTGATCCGTTTTGTAAGCCTCTCAGTCACATCCTGAATTCGAGCTCCCGGTAAGCAGCACACTTCTCGAGAATCCAGGTCCGGACGGCAGATGGATGGCTCAGTCCCTCTTAGGAGGGAGTCCCCGATCACCACCACCCACCTTCTTGTTTTGGGGGTGGTGGTCGTGGAACCCCTATCCCTAGGACTATGCATCCCATGCCTTCCAGTTGAAGTGGTTCCCTTCCGATTTCTTCCTTGGGAGGTCCCTTCCAAAGTATTTTCCATCGCAGAGCCTGTGGAAAGAGCCTGAAAGTGATTACTTACCTCTGTAGGAATGGGGGATTCCCATGCTGGCCTTTTTTTCCTTCTAGAAGTTACATGCTGCCAGTTCTCTTCCTCGTCCTGTACTGCCCTCTCTGGCTCTTCCGCCTGCCTTGCTTGCAGGATTAAACTCTGCCTTCTATCGAGGAAGTCTTCATCCTCTCTGATCGAGCGTAGAGTCGACACGTGGGCCTCCAGTCCTCTAATTTTTTCCTCCAAAATGGCGACCAGCTTGCACTTAGTGCAGATGAAATCCCTTCTTTCTTCTGGGAGGAAGACAAACATGGCACATGCTGTGCAGGTAACAACAGCAGAACTATCACCATCCATACCTGCTGCGCTGGAGAACTCCCACTCTAAACTCCCTGTTTACAATCACCTGTTCGTGACGAAGACCTGTTATGGGATGAAGGTGGACAGCCCTTGGTGGGGAAAGAACAGGTTAGGAACTATTTAGAAAAGCTAAACGTACATAAATCCATGGGTCCTGACTTAATACATCCGAGGGTACTGAGGGAGTTGGCAAATGTCATTGCAGAGCCTTTGGCCATTATCTTTGAAAATTCATGGAGATCAGGAGAGATCCCGGATGATTGGAAAAAGGCAAACGTAGTGCCCATCTTTAAGAAAGGGAAGAAGGACGATCCAGGGAACTATAGGCCGGTCAGTCTTACCTTAGTCCCTGGAAAAATCATGGAGGGGATTCTCAAGCAATCCATTTTGAAGCACTTGGAAGAGGGGAAGGTGATCAGGAATAGTCAGCATGGATTCATGAAGGGCAAGTCATGCCTGACTAATCTGATTAGCTTCTATGATGAGGTAACTGGCTCCATGGATATGGGGAAGTCAGTGGATGTGATATACCTTGACTTTAGCAAGGCTTTTGATACAGTCTCCCACAACATTCTTGCCAGCAAGTTAAGGGAATGTGGATTGGATAAATGGACGGTAAGATGGATAGAAAGCTGGCTGGAAGGTCGGGCCCAAGGGGTAGTGATCAACGGCTCGATGTCAGGATGGTGGTCGGTTTCGAATGGAGTGCCCCGAGGTTCAGTTCTGGGACCGGTTTTGTTCATCATCTTTATTAATTACCTGGATGAGGGGATGGATTGCACCCTCAGCAAGTTTGCAGATGACACTAAGCTAGGGGAAGAGGTAGACACGCTGGAGGGAAGGAATAGGGTCCAGAGTGACTTAGACAAATTGGAGGATTGGGCCACAAGAAATCTGATGAGGTTCAACAAGAACAAGGATAGAGTCCTGCACTTGGGACGGAAAAATCCCAAGCTTTGTTACAGGCTGGGGACTGACTGGCTAAGTAGCAGTTCTGTAGAAAAGGACCTGGGGATTACAGTGAATGAGAAGCTGGACATGAATCAACTGTGTGCCCTTGTAGCCAAGAAGGCTAATGGCATATTAGGTTGCATTAAGAGGAGCATTGCCAGTCGATCCAGAGATGTGATTATTCCTCTTTATTTGGCTCTGGTGAGGCCACATCTGGAGTATTGTGTCCAGTTCTGGGGCCCCAATTACAGGAAGGATGTGGATGCGTTGGAGAGGGTCCAGCGGAGGGTAACCAAAATGATTAGGGGGCTGGAGCATATGACCTACAAGGAGAGGCTGAGGGAATTGGGTCTATTTAGTCTGCAGAAGAGAAGAGTGAGGGGGGATTTGATAGCAGCCTTCAACTTCCTGAAGGGAGGTTCCAAAGAGGCTGTGGAGACAGGCTGTTCACAGTAGTGATGGATGGCAGAACAAGGAGCAATGGTCTCAAGTTGCATTGGGAGAGGTCCAGGTTGGATATTAGGAAAAACTATTTCACTAGGAGAGTGGTGAAGCACTGGAATGGGTTACCTAGAGAAGTAGTAGCATCTCCATCCCTAGAGGTGTTTAAGTCTCGGCTTGACAAAGCCCTAGCTGGGTTGATTTAATTGGGATTGGTCCTGCCTTAGGCAGAGGGCTGGACTTGATGGCCTTGTAAGGTCTCTTCCAGCTCTATGATTCTATGAAGAAAAATTTCCTGTCAGGGAGGTTGTAGAATCTCCATCATGGGAGATTTTTAAGAGCAATACCAGCAAGGGGTGGTTTAGAGAATACTTAACCTGTGATGAGTGCAGGGGACTGGATTAGATGTGCTCCCAAGTTCCCTTTCAGTCTTAAAATGCTATGATTCTGTAAGTTGGCTTGCCCAGAGCCTGCTGGCTTTAGGCTAACAGGTAGCCTTTGTGTATCTGATAATTCTTTAGCTGTTATTCGCTCACTCTCCTCAATGGCCAGTTTCTGAGATCAGGAACTTGATCCTCCCTTCAAATATTGGTTGGTTCCCTAGGCTTCTCAATCTGGTCTGCTCGGTACCGGATCGGAGAGTCAGAGCTGTTTTCTGGTGTTCCTTTCCCACTTGCTTTCCTACATGGAACAGACCTCGGAGGGTAACTCAGGTAGTAAGATACCTCTCTGTGTAGGTACTGTTCTTATATTTGCGCACTAACCTGCCATTCTGCAATCTCATTTCCCAAAATACCACCTCTGAGGCACAATTTCAGGAGATGAATATCTGTACTACAGTGAATTGTACTACATGGCATTGTCCCAGCTGCTGTTTGGTAGAACAGGTGGCAAACTAACCCTTCATTTCATGGGCCACGAGCTATCTTCTATTTGTTTAGATGGGCATTCTGCATGAAACACTGCAGATAATATCTTAGACAAACAGAGCACAACCTGTAAACAAGTCAAACACTGGAAATTCCAAGTGATTTTGCTAGCTATTGCTACATTGTTTAAAAATACTCATGAAGTAATATCCCATCCAAATAGGAGATTAGAAAAATACCGTGGAATAGAACACATGGACTCTAGTAGCATAGAGGGGAAATAAGCAAGCTATGTATCCATGAAAAAAGCAGTAGAAAATCCCAGTTGGAAAATACAGATTTCAGAAGATCATTCCATCATTAACCAAATCTGTTAAATCTTAGAATAGTTTAAACTGAAATGTACATGTGAAGAATAAAAAAGCATAAATGGTGCTCAGAAATATCAGTAGAAGTTACTTTGAAGGTCAGGAAAATGGACAAATTTAAAAGCAAGTTACGAACCAAGGTTGCTGCTTTCAATTCATTTTAATACACGTTTGGAATTTTCACAGTGAATTTTTGAGACTAAAACAACATGAAGCATACAGACACAACATCCAAACTGCCCCTCTCTTGAGCAATCTGAGCACACGGGATTCCATTAGAGGTAATAGTATGCAATAAATATTCAGCATGGCACACAGTATATTTCCCTGTCTCCCCCATCTCTGCTTCCAGTAATTAGTGTCGTAATGCTATCTTGTATTCCCAGAGCAGGCAGCTTTCCCCTGATCTTAATTTTTGACTATGATGGATCTAGATGTAGGACACAAATGTGATCTAATTGCTTGTTTAAGCTGTTTAAATTACTAACTATAAAATCAGTAACAGCAGGGTTAGTATCCTGGAAAATAAGCATCCTTGCCTGATTGCATATTTTTGATTAATCAGTTGGTGTTTGTAGGGCTCTTTGAAGATGCAAAGCACTTAAGTGTCATTTTATTTATTATTATTATTATTATATTATTTTATTATGCTGAATTTTATTTCTATGGCCACGTGCTTTGTGTATCTACAAAAAGGTAGTAAAATTTATATTGAACCTCTAGGACATCAACAACAGGTAAACTGATTGTCAGGAAATTGCAGTGTGGTAATAATAATAATAAATGTTCACTTCTAGAGTGCCTTCCATCCAAAGTTTTCAAAGGCCTTATAAAATTTGCAGCAGTGGTGTCTTGTCCATCTGGTCAGGAAAGTTGGCAGCCCCAGGAAGGGAAGTATTAGAGGGACACACAAGATTGCCTGAGCTGTCCAAAGTCACACAGCAGTTAGATACTATAGTGATAATTGATGTGTTGAAAACTGTGTTAAAATTGTAGGCAGTCACTACACATTTTAGGGAGTTTTAGGGACTCTGTAAGGAAGCGTGTAATCCGGGCGTAGCAGCAGTCAGTCTCAGAAAGACAGCTTAAAGTAAGGTAAGGGGAGTTGTGCCTCTACTTGGGAGCAGCCTGCTTTGTCATTTTCAGGTTTGGTGGCTTTCATTTGTTAGCATTCTGAATTCTAATAAAGTAGCTGCAATCTTCCAGCAAGAGTATTTGTTCTTATCTAACTGTCCTGTGTGTATGATGAGACTATAAGAATAAGCATGGTACAAATGCATAGTCACAACAAAACTTAGATCTCCTAATTCTCAGCCCTTTGCATTTGATAACCTATATACTTGTCCTTCCATTAACCCCAAACGTATATCAAATCTACGGTTCCAAACTTTTCTTTTAATTCTGAACCGGCAAAGCCTTCTTTGGTAGCCTCTCTGCTTGGGGCTTCTCTCCTTACTGATATTTTACCCTCCATTAGCTGCCCTGCAGCACCTCAGACTCACTTTGAGTTGTCAAACTTGCCTCATAAGTGCCTAATTTTAATTCTCAGAAATACCAATGTTCACCCCATCCCTGGCACCTGCAAGCTCTCTTCCTAGTCAAAAATTCCCCTCTCATTTGTCAAACTTGTCTGCATCCGTTGCTGCAGACGAAGTATCTGACCAAATCCTCCACGTAATCCTCCTTTCCCAAATTATCTATCCTGAACATGGTTCTTTCTGGGCTGAAGTACTCATCTGTTACCACGCCACTCTTGAAAAGCCAAATTCCAGTCTTCTGACTCTTGGATATATCCATATGTCTGATTAGAAATTACAAGGTTGGTCTAAGAGTTAAATAAAAATAAGGAACCTTTTGTTATGAGCTGGGTCAAACCTTGTTATAGGTTGAATTACAACCTTACTAAAACTGATGTGTGAATGCACTTTTCACTCAATATAGCACTAAACATTGGCAGCTGGTGTCTGCAGGGATAGAGATGCAGGGAGGGTGTAATAAAGTATGTTTCTGGGGGCACCTGAGAGTCACACCAGGGTGAATTGCTTAGAGACAAGGCTACTTATAACTCAAGGCTGGAGGTCCTCCACTGTAAAGCACACCAAACCAGTCACAAAAAGCACTTCTGTTTGCCACACTAGCTAGCAAGGAATTGTGCAAGCAATCCCCTTAGACACTCCAGGCCTCCTGTGCCACCACCAATACCACTCCTTATACAGATGAGAGGTTATGAAAACCAATCTCCTCCCATCCAAATAGGTTCTTCCAATCCCAAAGGACCAGCCACATTCCCAAGTCAATTTATACCTCATATCTTGCCCAAAAGAACATGCTGTGCCAATTCATTAGAATCTAAAATCTAAAGGTTTATTGTCATGTGGTTCAGTATAGTTTTAGATCCTAGGGAAATCAGAACACCCCAGAGAGAGAGAGAAACTTAACCACCTCCTTATTTATATAAAGCCTGAGCACTTACAGCAATCCAAAAAGTTTTGCAAATCCTACAGCCAGTATAATGGACATAAGCAAGGCAATAATTAGCAAGCATTAAATAGTTAACACAATCCCATATATTTTGCAAGCACTATATGCATAATTATAATCAGGGCACGGCGAGCCTTGCTCGCCAGCCGCATGGTTCAGCACGCTGTGCATGCACAGACCGTGCTGCACATGCGCTGATCGCGCTGCGGCGCCGTGCTGGGCTATAATCTACTCGCCCGTGGCAAGTAGATTACCTTAATTGTTGAGCCCTGATTATAATACATATCAATGCAATAACTATGAATACAGCACAAGATATAATACACTTTTCTACCATAATTCCTATTGCAAGCCAGCTATTACAATATTAAACTTAGTTCACTTACAGTTCACCTGTTGCCCCGAACAGTGCTCCAGACAGGAAGTTTGTGGTCTCTTTGGTTCCCACGTGTCGAGATGCCTTGCGCTGCGTGACCAAATTAAAATGTCTTGGCTTCTAGTTACAATCAACAAGGACTGTGGATCTAACATGTTCCATACCTCCCAAACAGATGTTTGCAAAAGCTCATTGTATAACAAAGTGAGATTTGATTGCTTACACCCCCTCGTTGCCACGTTCTCCCAGCCATACACACTTCCCTAGTCTATCAATCCCTCAAACGCTGGCCCCCTTTAGTTTATTTATTAGGACCTTAATCTACACCATTATCTTAAATTGTTTACCCCTTTTGCAGCTAGCACTTTTGAGAAACACAAGGTGTGTCCATCACGTCGGCCCCTACCCCTGCAAGCCGTAGCGTAATAATTCTGGAAATTATAGTCATGTTTGTTGTTCGTGATCACAGTTAGCAGTTTCAGCATTTTGTTAGCAATTTATGGTCAGGGCTTACTTAATAACCGAGGGGCAAGAAGTTACATTTCCACATACTTGTTTTAGCCCAAGGCCCGCCTGATGCTTACCAGCACCAGGCTTTAACAGGGCCTAGACTTCTTAGCCAGACTTATGTCAAACCAGGGAAGGTCATGCGGACTCCTCTGCAATTACTAAAAAAAGAAAAGGTTGAAAGTAAGACTGTTAAAGGAATCAAATGTATATACACCAATTGTAAAGTTCTTGGTGCAGGCTTGTAGCAGAGATGGAATAATCTACAGCAGTGGTCTCCAACCTTTTTAAGCATGAGATCACTTTTTGAATTTAAGTGCAGTCCAAGATCTACCTCAGATATAAATACCCTTGTCCCGCCTCCCTCCTGTCCCTTTTCCAAGGCCCCACCCCTGCTCATTCCATCCTCCCTCTCTTGCCCATCCTTGCTCACTTTCATCAGACTGGGGCAGGGGGTTGGGGTGCAGGTTGTGGTCTTGGCTTAAGGGCTCTGGAGTGTGAGAGGGGCTCTGAGCTTGGGGCAGGCAGTTGGGATGTAGGAAGGGGTTCTAAGTGCAGGCTCTGGGATGGTGTTTTGATGCAGGGGTACTTGGGAGTGGGGTAGGGGCTTGGGATGCAGGAGGGGGTTCATGATTGGAATAGAAGTTAGGGATGTAGGCTCCAGCTGGGCACTGCTTACCTCAGGTGGCTTCTGGTTGGTAGTGCAGTGGGGCTAAGGCAGGCTTCCTGCTGCCCTGGCTTGCCAGCAAACTCCCTCCATCCCAAGCCCTGCTGTGCCCCCTCTCTGCTCTGTGGAGGAAGGACACCAAATGGGAGAGGGGGCACCTCGACATCAGTGCCCCCTTCCTTCCCCTGCCCTGCACAGAAAGCAGGAGGCTCCCCAGGGGGAGGGGCAGCTCCAAGGCAAAGGGCAGATGATGAGCAGCAGTGGGGGGAAGGGCAGCTGAAGTGCTAGACTTGATAGCCTCTGGGCCAAACCAGTCAGAATCACCTGTCAGAGGCTCCAAGATCGATCAGTAGATCCAATCTACTGGTTGGTGACCACTGATCTACAGTCTTATAAGTCTCAGGAATACATCCTCTGTTAGGATGGGTCATCGTCCATTAGTCCTTTCAGGTTTCAGTTCATAGCAGGGATGCTTCATAGATGATCAGATGGAATAAAGACCTGATTGAAGACAGGGTCCTCTTTATAACCCTGGCCTGTATGGAGGGAATTCCTTTGTTCTAGGCTCAGTCTTTTCTAGGTTGCAGCCACTGTTCACATGTTGTTGGTCTGAACATTGCCAGCAAAATTTCTCAGATGTGGATTGGCCCCTATTAAGGCCCATTGTCAGTCAAGTACCGCTATCCTCTTGACCAGCAACCCTTTCACAATAAGTTGACCAAGCCTCCTGTTGATAGCTCCCAGAAGCAAACATTAGGAATACAAGTACATAGCCAATACTCAACGTCGTGTGCATATATCATTTTGTATTTGAATAGTATAAACAGAATCAGCTTTTGATAGTCACCTCACTTGGCCAACTTTGTCAAGATTTGGTGCAAACATATAACAGTGTTTGTAACAATGTTCATATTACAATCCAATAACATTACAGGGGACCATCCAGAGGAACGGAGGAGGCCTGAGGGGAACCCCACTTATCAATTAAAATGTCGACAGAGGAACCAGAGAGTAGTGCACTTCCTGAGTGCTACCACAAGTCATCGGTGTTTATAAGTAATAAGGGGCCACATCTAATAGGCTTAAAATAGTCTGCTCAGAAATTAGCATCATATGGGCAAAAGGTTTGACTGGCTATTGTGACCAGGTGTGTGAGAATGGGGATGGCGGACAAGGAGGAGCAGACTACAAAGTGGGAGAGATGGAGAGGCAATCACACAGCCAGAAGTAGCCATTAAAAGCAGGGTCTGACATTGGGAGAGATCTGGGAAGAGGTTTTTGGGTCATTTGGGCTGCAAGTGGAAAAGCATCATGGTGCTGTAAGCAAATAAAGTAAAATAAAATCTGTTTTCCTACTATTTGATTATTTCTGTCTTCAGAGATATAGGACTTTTTACATTCCTTGTAAATAAACAAAAATTCATCACATGCCTGACTCATCAATTTTTGCTCCCAGCTAGACTATCCCCTGGGCCCTAAACTTTGACTTAACAGCTTGGATCGAAATGGAACAACAGTACGCTATTAGGCACTAAGTCCATTGTGGCAGTTGGCAGGGTGCAAGTTTGCTCTTGCTTATCACTGTGTTACACACTTTGGTATACATAATGATAAAAGTGAGTATGAAAACAAGATGGGTCTGTGTACCCCTGTATAAGAATAAGGATACACCTCTGTGTATTTAAAAGAAAATGTGTTATCCAGTATATGCTGTGGCAGTCATTGAATCACAATGTTATCACTTCTTCTTAAAGACCAGATAATATTTATGACCATTAATTTCACTTGTAGCTATAATTAACACAATTATATGAGGGTAATCAAGCTTCTCACTTCAGGGTGTAAATTGGTTATCACAGGGGACAGTAGGGAATATTTCTCCCTTCATTTCACAGGCAGCACTTCACACTTGATGAAGCGCATTATGACAATTTTTTTTTTTTTTTTTTTTTTTTTTTTTTTTAAAAGCAGCTGGTGTTGGCCACTAACTGAGCAAACAAACAGACTGGACCAGTGTTCAAGACTGATTTCTCTATGGAAACTCCTTGCAGCTAAGTTGTATGGAGGTATTAGCTGTTCTATTATTGAACAACGGAGCTGGGGCTATCTTTCCAAGCCTAAGGCTTTTGATTCTGATTCTGGAAGGAAACAAACCCCTAAAGCGAACACACACAGTGATGCAGTGCTATGTAAACCTGTTATCTCAATCTCAGGTCATTGTTCAAATCCGCAGCATCTAGTTGATGCTTGATCAAATTCAAACTTCATTTCAATGTGGAAATTAGAAGTTCTTTACTGTGAACTCTAAGGGATTTTTGTCAACATGAGATAATTCTCTTCCCAGATAATGACCAAATTTTATCTCTCATAAACCTGATAACAGGCATTTCCCTTGCAACAGTCTTACCATTGCAAAGGAATGGATTTACACAGAGAAAACAGGATTCTCTGAAAATGTCTTGCTGGAGAATATCCTTCTAAAATGAAAATAACTGCCCTATTACATTTAGGTTGGGGATGATGCTATTTCAAGGGGTAAGAAGAATTGTGGGAAACAAGATGTTCTTTGAAACTGGATTTTCTTTCTTGCAAGGAGATGATGAAACAAATGAATGGCTAGTATCTCTGAACTGATAGCAATGACCTTTTGGGTGTCCCAGGAGGATTTTCTAGCCTTTTCTTCTTCTTCTTCTTTGTTCCTAGGATTCTCTCTCCCTCTCTC
Organism: Rafetus swinhoei; assembly: GCA_019425775.1. Taxonomy (NCBI): domain Eukaryota; kingdom Metazoa; phylum Chordata; order Testudines; family Trionychidae; genus Rafetus; species Rafetus swinhoei. The sequence continues at coordinate 69,204,130 of CM033427.1, forward strand.
TCTTTCTCTCTCTTTTTAAGGAATGATTCTTATCTGAATTAATCAGTGTTTGAAAATATCTGCATATCTTTTGCTGCTTGTGAGAGTCTGCCAATAATGAAATTGTTAAGATGGAATTAAATTAAGATCTAATCAGTGCAAGAGAGTAGAGTTTGAAATTTCAGGGAATTCAGAATTCCCATTAGCCACATTTCCCTTGAAAAAGGAGAGGGTAGCTCTCAAGTCACAAGACTGAGACACAAAAGATTTGGATTCTAAGTCCAGTCTCTGCCACTCATTTCCTTTTAGGCCTTGGTGAAGTCACTTAACCTTTTCCTGCATCAGTCTCCTCAGTTGTAAGATTTCCCTATATTACTGGATTTGGAATAATAATTTGTGTTTACAAGTATTTTGAGAAATTCAGATTGAAGATATACTTATAAGTGCAAAGAATGAATTATGACTATACAACAGTTTCAGAAGATATTTTGAAATGCATATTGCATCTGTAATAAACTAGACATATCAAATGATGTACTTGCCAGGGATTAATGGAGGGCTCAACTCACTATAATGTATCAAAAATTAATAAATATGTTTCTGCAAGGACAGCCAGTAGTTTGTATTATTATAACAGTTCCTTTCCAAAACAAGGCACTCGTTTAGATTGAATATTTTGTGTATTTGGCAAAGAATTGCTAGCTTTGTCTGTCAAAAGTCATTATATGGTGCCTAATACTTAAATTGCTTTGTAGTTTCTAATTGAACTTTAGCCCTAATTATCTTGGCAAGCTTTTTAAATTAGTCCTAATAAATAGGTTTAAAAGGTTCAACAAAGAGTAATACCATCATTGCTGGAGATCCAGTCATAGGAGATTCAGTGGCAGCAAGTTCCTAAAACAGACCCCAGGGCTGTGTGCCAAGTGCTTGGGCTGAATGGCAGGCTACAGTGGCTGTATTAGACTTAGCCTATGATTAGAGTTCAGAAAAGTAACCAGAATTTTTACTCCTTTAAAGCCACAAGAATAAAATGTCACAAGTTGCACAAAGAGACTTCTTATGCCTTTGCTGACTCAGCATAGGAGTGAAACTTTTGAGACATATTTGGAAATTATGAGCTGATCTTGCAAACAATTATTTGGAGGCTGGAGTGCCACTGAAATCAATTAGAGCTTTTTCTGAATAGAAGGCCTTATGTTTAAACATGATTTATGGTTCTTGCTTGCCATATTAGTTTTATTAAGCGCACCCATCTTCAGTGAAATATTGATTTATCTGGTATCTTAAAGCCAGCAAACAACAAAAAAGTGATTTTGTACTTGCATTCAAAAGCACAAAATGTAACTATTGCACTAGCGCTTATCCCACTCTTGGTCATAGCTGCGCTACAGTCTTGCAATTAGATCCTTTTTTTTCTATATTCCCCATTTGAACATGGAAAAATTAAGTGGTCCTGGACTCCTTTCCCCCTGCAGTGGCTGGAGTGGCCTTACCCATGGGCCTCTCTGCACACCACTCCCTGCCCTGGCCTCACTCCAGAGCCCATACCTCCAACTAGAGCCCTTGCACTCCATCCCTCTGTCCCAGCCCTAAGCCCCTCAACCTTAACCCCAGACCTGAGCCTGCAACCCCAGTGGAGCCCCCACACTCCTGCATCCCAACCCTCTGCCCCAGCCCTGAGCCCCCTGTCACATTCAGAACCCCTCAGCCCCATTCCTGCCAAATGAATTTTGTTATGTCACCAATATGAAGATGGTGTGTTGCACATCACTTCCATGTCATGTATCACCTTCACATTGGTGCACATAACAAAATCCATTCCACTCAGAGGTGGGAAACGTTAGAGGAACAGTGGTAGACTGCCATAATGGCTGGCAGTTGAGGAAAATTCTTGATGCCGGGGGTAGTCCAAAAGAAAGTACCTTGTACTGATAACTGTTTGGCCCTACAGTTAATCTGACATACTTCCCGTGAACTAGAATGAATGGAAATGTGGGTGGAAGTACGTGGTTCCTGCAAGTAAGGAACCACAAACCAGTCCTGAGCCTGAAGCTACGGAATGACGGAGATAAGCATTATGGCATATGTCTGTCTTCAGCCTCCTCAGTTCTAGGATAGGCCGAAGACCCTTTTCTTTTTTGGAATGAGAAATGCAGGGAGTAGAAACTCTTGCCCTGAATTCTTGAGAAACATCTGTAGCTCCCAAATGGAGCAGTAAAGCCATGGTTTTATAAAAGGCTCCTGTGAGAAGGGTCCCTAAAGAGGGCTGGGGAAAGGAGGCAGGTGGGGGTAAAGGAAAGGAGTTGAATGGTATGGTCATGGCAACAGTGTCAAGAATCTACTTGTCATTCACAACAAAAGTCATCCCTAGTTCATGCTTGGGGAGGTTGACAGCCTTGTCAGGGAGGAAGAGAATTCCTCAGGTGGGGAAGGTAGCTGAAGCATCTCACAAGCTTGTTCCACCAACTCTCAGAAACTCGTCTGGTTTCCAGGCTCTAGCTAAGGACATTGTAGGCAATCAAGACCTCCGCCACTTAGCAGAGACATGTAATGGGCATCAGCCCTGGACTAGCAAGGATGGTGCTTCCAGTACAGGTTGGACCTCCCTGGTCCAGCACCCTTGGTACCTAACTGGTCCTGAAGGAGGGATTTTTCCAGACCAGTGGAGGTCAACTCTGGCCATGCTGCTGATGGACTCAAAGCTCTCCCAGGGTCCATCAACTGACCCCACCGGGCTCCCCACCCGGCTCTTCTGCCATCTGGTCTGGCTCCCCTCCTATCTTGGGGCTTCTGGGGCTCTGCACCTCCAGGGCCTCCAGATCTCTGCCTCTTTGGCGGGGGGGTGCTGCTGGGACTCCACTGCCTTGTGGCTGACTGGGCCTTCAGGGCTTTGCTGTCCCAGGACTGCCGGGGCCTCCAGAGCTGCCCTACCCTGGGGCAGCCAGAGCTTCGTGCCTTGGGGGTGACCGGAAATCTGCTGCCCTGGGACGAATGGGGCTTAGTGGCTCCAGGGCAGCTGGGGCTCCACTGTCCTGGGGCTGCTTGGTCCTTCAGGGTTCCACTGCCCCAGGGTCACTGGAGCTTCTGGGCTGCTGGAGTTGCTTGAAATCTGCGGCTCTGGGGCTGCTGGGTTTTGCTGCCCTGGGCAGCTACTCTGTAGCCAGCCATGCCACACAGGGCTCCTGTCTTCCTGCCTGCCACTGGGCTCCTCAGACTCTTTTGGTCCAGGGTTCTCTGGTCCAGCAACATATGTGGGCCTACTGTATCAAGAGTGGTTCTAGTGCTGATGTCAGAGCTGGTGCCATGATCTATGCTGAAAGGAAGGGTGAGGGTTCATCTTCAAATGTGAACCATGGCCCCTGGTCCAGAGGCTCCAAGGTGACCAAGTCTCAGAGGGGTAGCCGTGTTAGTTTGTAACTTTAAAAACAATGAGCAGTCCTGTGGCACCTTAGAGACTAACATATTTTAGATACTGATACCAGCAAAGCTCTCCATGTCTTTGACAGTATTAGTATCAAAGCCTCTCTGGCCTCCATCATCATCAGGATCTTGCTACCATCTTCCAAACTGGGGCCATCAATGTCTTGTCCTTAGAGCCTTCCTTAAAGGAAGGATGTTCTGCTCACTCAGAGCTGTGTTTGTGTGTGGACTGCTCTGCACATGGAGTATTCTGGATTAAGACAGCACTACGAATGTTGGCACTGATGTCTTTGGTGCCGAGGAGATGCCTGTTGGTGCAGGTGAACCTGGGGCTGATGCTGACTTGTTCTTTTTTACCTTGTCTCCCTGCTGGAAGCAGTGGTGTTGTTGGAGCACTTGCTGAGGAATGTCTCCTTGGCTTCATTCAGATGTCATCTCCTCCCAAGGTTGGAAGCTACCTTCGTGGTTTGCTGCAAGTTGAGCCTTGCATCCGTCAGTCTCCAGGTGAGGAAGGAGTGGCAAATTAACCATTTACCAGAGGTGTCTGTCTCTGAGACCCAAGACATTTCTGCTATGCTTGTCTATCAGGGTTAGCAAACCATTACACCAGGCATAAGACCTAAACACTCAGGCTACGTCTACATTACAACGTATATGTTAATGAGGGACTCATTTGCATGAGTCGTGATCTCCTTTGCATATTTTCTGCCGATCCGTTTTTGCACTGGGGTTTTTGTGCAAAAACAAGCAGTGCGGAAGTTTTCTTTTTGCGCAAAAACTCCTTTTTCCGCAAGATGAGAGAGGGGTTTTTGCACAAAAAGAAAACCTCCACACTGCTTGTTTTTTCGCAAAAACCCCAGCGCAAAAACAGATCAGCAGAAAATATGCAAATGAGATTGACTCATGCAAATGAATCCCTCATTAGCATATTTTTTGCCGAGAAAACTTGTAGTGTAGACGTAGCCTCAGGGTTAGGCTCCACCATTTCCAAAGATTGTGCAACTTCCCTTTGCTGTCCCCTGGAGCTAGCTCTTTGTTTGTTCTTCCTTTTCTCCAGCTAGATTTTGGAGCTCAGACAAAAAATCAAGTGGGTCAGACATACTACAGCTTCTATTGCTTTATTATGGTTGGTAAAAGGCATCTGAAGAAGGGTTAAGGTTGCTATGTACTTGCCAGGGAGCATGAAAAAGCAGAGGTCAAATATGTGGCCTCAATGAGCTTGGCTAGTCCACAGAGTCTGAGCTCACACACCTGTGGTGGATGCACATCTACCGTGAGAGCCACACTGCTGTATTCAAAGGATGTATTTAAAGAAGTCAAAGCTTCTACCACTACTTGGACTGCAATAACTTAGAGGACAGAGTAATTAATTTTTAATTATACATTGACTATATATTGGAGAGAGTTTGTGTGTCTGTTCAGGAACTCCTCCTAAATGTTAAGAGCTAGGAACACCATATGTGGTAGGCAGCTTCCTCTTATCATAACTTAAAGCAAGGCCAGGGTTTGGCTGTGCCAGGAAAATGGGATGTGCGTGGAATGGGATTGCTTCTCATAAAACCATACAGAAGAGAGACAGAATCACCAGGCAGGTTAAAGGGGCCGGCTGGAGGTGCCCATCTGGAGCTGCCTCAGCCCTGACCCGTCCATCCCTCAAGTGCCTTTCAGGGAGGGCTAGGGGAAGCTGAAGCTCCTCCCCATCTCTCTAATTCATATGGGAAATTGCTGGCTGTTCCCCATCATCAGGGAGTGAGAGGAAAGAGCACATCCTCACTCTGGCTGCGGAATGCAGGGGGCAGACCAACCTGGACTTGCCCCAGCTAGGGGACGTGCACCCTTCCCCTGGCTGTGCCCACTGGAGCTGCAGCAGCCATGGAGAGGAGTGTCTCACTGGTCCCCAAGCTGCCGTGATGAGAATGGGCAGGGGTTGTCCTCTCTTCCCGGGGCAGCCTCATTCCCAGCAATGATTTAAATGAAGAAAAATAAAAATTAAGGACCTGAGCAATGCCTGGTAAATATTCTAGTTGTAAATTAATATCTGGACTGGTATATTGAAAATGAAGTACTCAATAAGGTTCATTCAGATTTAGGCTTCCATTTACAGATATATAAAGTAGAGGTTTCTAATGTGTTACATGATGCTGAACTATTGATTAAGCACTGATGAAGCAATGGTCTTCCATCATTATGTGGTCAATTGCATATTACTAAATGTATTGGCATTCCAGTATTACTAACATGATCTCAGTCCAGTTCTTTATTAATACTTGTGATTAGTATGATTAAGAACTGAAATAATTTTGCACATTTTATTCCAGAATCCTCTTGGCATAGAAACCAATATATTCTGTGGGTCCTTCTTTGATTTTTGTGTTTCTTTTTAATATGCATTGTGCACAGATGTTAGCAGGGTTGCTGCTGATTCATAATTCTTTCTTCATCAAGGGCTGATCAGAATTTAGTGCTAGCAATTTTAAAGGGACAAGCTTTTAGGCCTGGAAATGTGCATAGAAATAAATATGTAGCTGTTGCTGCTCCATTGTTAATGAAAGAAAAATGATGTATGTTCTCTCCTGGGATAACTAAGCCTTGGAATATATTTATCTCAAGATTTAGGTGCTATTGGAACTGGCAACAAATCACCCAACAGCTATTAATGAGCCTTCATCCATACCTGCTAAGCTTATTATTTGCCTCTTGCCGACTATTCTATATCCCACATGGGGAAACAATATAATGCTTTGGAAACACATAAACTAAAAAATAATTAATCAAATACACCATAAAGAGAAAATGCAATTAGAAGTGGATCCTGGTGGCAAGCGAGCTTTTTTTTTCTGACAGTCTGTTCTACACCTTTTAAAATATCATACTTATTCTTTCTTGGTGCTTTTCTATATTCAAAAACTCTCTTTGGCATTCCTGATACCTAGTACGAAACATGATACTTACTCATCCTTTACATGCAACACATTTTTTTCCTAGTCTGGATTTTAAATACAAATAAACCAAAATAAAATAAAAAATCACATTCTTTGTTCTCTGCTGGGTTTTTTTTCCTTTTTTGGAAATCTCACACTTGGGAATGTAGACTGAATTTTGTAGAGTGTTAATGCGCACTCTGGAAGGCTGAGAGGAGAGTGGAGGAGGGTCCCAAACACTGGATCATTCCACTATTGCTAGTCCATTGGATTCCAAATTGGTTAATCTTCAGAGCCTAACGTGTGACTTGGTTTCAGAATAAACCTTTGCTGGAAGGCTTTAAACTGAGATTTTTTGTTTTGTTGCTATTATTTCTTTTTTGGTTGGTGAACATGGCTGTAGGATTGCTTCCCATTGTAGGTTGTTAGAAATTGATGCCTGCTTTTATGCGTGATGCACTCCATGTGACAAGGTAATATTGCACTACAAGTTACAACAATAATTAAAATAAAGAAATGGAGTTTCATAAAAGACATTCTGCTAATTGTGCCCATTGTTCCTTGTTTTCTGTGGCAGTCACCTATTATTGATTGTTTTCCATTAGATATCATAATCAATTCACTGAGCAAAAAACATGTTGTAAAGTTAGCATGCTAATAATGTTGTCTAGGGTTGCAAGAATTAGCACAGTACACCTTTTCATAGATTAACATTTTCACAAGGATCAGATTATATGTATTTTCCATTTTGGGAATTATTGCTTTTAGTAAACTTAACACAAACAAATAAAAACCTTTTATCTTCTTTCTTCATTTATAAACACAAGCTGGGACTGCAAGAAATAAAGTTGTCACTCATTGGTTCTAACTGCAATAATTTCCAGAGTACAAAGAGTGGACTATAATTTCATTTTATTTTTTGCAGTCTCTTCAGACATTTCAAGATTGTTGATTTCAAAGCTCTTCCTGTCTTTGTTGTCTTCCTAGGTTGGCCTTTATAACAACAGTGCTGTCTCCTGCTGTCCCTGGTTCCGTAAATGCTGACATTTAGCTTGGCAAGGGGCAGATAACCTTGTAACAAATGTAACAAGCTGTGAAATAGTACAGTGAAACCTGTTCAAGACAGCACCCTAATTAGGCAACTGCAAATGTCCTGACTACAATTCTGCTCTACTGTCATTAGGAGGCCATGTCTGTTGTTCCGTTGAATGGTCATGTAAGACAGATTTCACGGTATCCTTTTGGCTTTGGACAATGAATAATCCTTGCAGTGCTCCGAGGGGCAATGCCATACCCTTATTGAGAGCCCTCCCAAAATAGAAGAGTGACTCTTCAGCTACAGCCAGGTTGTTTCATTTATATAATGGATGTCTATGTACCAGTCATATAATGAGTCACTGGTCTTTGACTCTGGGGCTCCAGCTGCATTCAGGCCAGAGACTCATAATATGACTGGTACATAGGCATCCATTATGTAAATGAAATGTCTCAGGCCAATGTAGATGTGCAGAATGATCATGTAATGTTATTGGTTGAGGACTCTAGATAGAGGGATGGCTTTAAGTTTTATAGGGGAGCCGAAATAATTTTGGGAACTGGTGTGATGTTGCCATTTCCTTTATGAAAAGTACTACAGTACTGCTCCCAAACACTGCATTTGATGCTGATGACTTTACAGTATTTTTTGGCAATCACTATAGTATTTTTGAAAAAGGATTGCTGTCAATATATTTATTTTTGTATCATTTATTATCTAGTCATGTGTGTTATATATAGACTCAGACTTCAGCAGTGAGCACATGTTTTTATGAAGCTAAATAAAATATGAGTGAAGGGGGGATCTTTTAAACCCTACTACACAAGCCATTCTGTAGGCCTCAGTGCTTTCCATCACATTAAGTGTGTGTCACAGCCACTTGTTCAGCAACCGGAACACTGAAACTTTTTATAAATGTAGTTGCTAAAAAAAAAAGAAGTAAATTTCATTGTAAAAGAAAGCCTGGGGCAAATACAGTCTCATGTACATCGTACATACACTTTCATGGTGCAAAGGGATGGCTCATAAAATAGCAAAACAAAAGAAAAAAGCAAGATATTGCACATCATGCAACCTAAAAGGCTGTATTATACCCGTGAATTCAAAGAGGTTTGGATGTGGTTCTGTGACACGTATTTTAGTGTCCTGCAACTTGGTTTTTGTAATAAATCAGAGTCATGTATTAGTCACAGAAGATGCCCTTCTCCATATTAGTGTTACATTAAAATACAGGGAGAGGGTTAAATATTGATAGCCTTCCTCTTTAGGGAGCAGCAATCAACCTTTAATTGACGTATGTTTATTATATGGGCTATATCAGCAGCAAGTGAAAGTAGAGTTGTGCTGGCAATATTTTAACAATGATCTCTCAAAAAAATTTGCACACAGTCTGTGATAAATTCTGTGTCCCAGTGTGCATTTGCTGTATAAATGATGAAGACTGATTGAAGGACTGGGTGATATACCTGTTTTCTCTTGCAGCCAAGGATGGCTAAACAAATGCATGTTAAATGCACTTGGTAATGTTTTGGGCTTGTACTATTCTAAGTTTCTTGATAGCCTAGTGCAGGGTTCACGCCTATAACTAGAGATGGGGGAGTGTAGCTAGTTCAGTAAGCTGGGGATGAGTGCAATAAAAACTTGGACTTCCTCATTGTGCTATCTGTTCCAAATAGATGCATAGGCTTTAAGGATAGACAGGAACAGTATGATGATCTAGTCTGACCTACCGCATAACACAGGTTGCAGATTTTCAGAAAGTGATTCCTGCAACAGGCCTAGTTCAGCTGGAGCACATCTTCTAGAGAGACATCTGATATTGATTGGAAGACTTCAAGTGATAGAGAATTCTCCACATCCCTTAGGTAAGTTGTTCCAATGGTTAACTGCCCTCGTTGTTAGAGATGTGAGTCATGTTTTCAGTCTCAATTTGTCTAACTTTATCTTCTAGTCCCTAGATTTTGGGCCGACTCCTGCACATGTTTGACTTTAGTGGATCTGCCCAGGCAGGTTAGATTTAATGATCGAGGGGCTCGGTTTTTATACTGAACTCATAACCATGTTATCTGATCACCTACAAGAATTATTAAGGGATATTTTCCCCAGATTCCTGTTTTCCTATTGTGCTATATGGCCCAAAGGCATACAGTTTGCTTTCCAGAAGTAATTTTAGGAGCTGCAGGAATACATTTCAGGCAGGAATGGTTTAGCTGCATCCATAGAGAAAGTGAACTCCAACAGCGATAGGCGAATCTAAACACTTCCCTCTCATCAGTTTAGTACTAGAAATTTAACAAAGGCTCATTGGAGTGTCCAAGGGCCCCTGTGGCAAATCCCAAAGTGTAACTAACCTGCTCTTGTTCTCACTGGTGCCAACAGGGGCAGGATCAGGCACTCTGTTTATCAGTATGCAAGGGGCGGATTTCAAGCTAGTCTCTATAGTCTGTCCTTTCAGTGTGCTGTCTTTTGACATCTGCCACCACAGTATTCAGGCAACAGTAGTACTTCAGACAAACAAATCCCTACAGACACACTGCTTGCTGAATCCCATTAGAATTATGACAGTTCCATCTATCTATCTATGTAAAGTGTTGGGGGTTTTTAAAGTGAAAAGCTAAAGGTTTGGCTGAAAATAAGGCAAACGCTAATGAAAGGATGGTGCTTAGCAATATCACTTTTGAGCAACTGGCAACATAAAATAGCTCTGTATTTACAAATGGCTAATGGACAAGATGTGTTTTTCCTAATTGCAGGTTAGTGACCTTAGTTCAGAGATCTCTGAACTGGATAGTTTTGACCATGTGTTAAGAATTGGATTTTAAAAGATGCTTCAGACAAGCACAGAATCCTAATTGCAGAATGAGATTCTTATGAGGTCAAGAAGGGTACAGCTTTTAGAAAAGAGACGTGTAAAGAAAAATACTCTACTCTTGAGTAATACACTGGGGATGAAACCCTGTTAGCTGAACCCATTCCAGTCTTGAACATGAGTTTTAAATGCTATTATAGAATGGTTATACCTCATCTACTATCCAGACTAGGCAAATAAGAGTAAAATCTCATAACTCTCAACTTGGCCCATTGTGAGGTGCTATATGTGGCACAGAGTGAAACTGAAGGGGACAAAAATGATTCTGGGATTCATGTAACTCTTCAGTTTCAGAGATAAGATGGGTGAGGTAATATCTTTTAATAGTTAATACCTTTTATTGATGCAGCTTTTGATGGTGAAAATGACAAGTTTCCCGGCTCACGCGTGAAGCAGAGCTCTGTGTGAGCTCAAAAATTTCTCTTTTCCCAGCACAAGTTGGTCCACTAAAATAAATTCTCATGCAGTTGTCTCTCTAATATCCTTGGACTGACACAGCTACAACAATATCTTCAGCATCAGTTATTTCTGATGTAACAGGAAAGGGGAGGAGACACAAATGTGTGAGGAACTAAGAAGAGTGACATTTGAGAGAAATGTTTAAAACAAACCTAACTAATATATCTTTGATCTATAGGTTGCTTAGCAGATGCTCATAGTATAAAATACGGCAATAATAGCATACATCCCAACAGCAGAAACAAAGGTCAACACTACTGGAATTGGGATTGGGGGTTTTCTGCAGTCTTGTTTCACTAGAATTTTCTGCAGGCTCTATCACTGGGGCAATTTCACCAAAAACAAGCTAATATAGGCAGGGTTCCAGCAGCCACGGGTGTTTTGAGCAGTGTCACGTACACAACCTGGTGCTTAAAATACTGGTGGCCACCAATGTTGAGTCACCACTAGCACTCCTGTGACAGAGATGGGGCACTAATAGCACAACAGTAAAAAAATTCCTGATGTAGCCAAAAGCTTAGAAGACTCTTTTCCTCCTTACTAAGGTGCAAGGCAGGAGCTTAGGAGATTTGGCTGGTGCTTCATGAGTGGGCCTGGGACAATTCATGCAATCTAGCTGGGTGTGGGGTTCCACAAGTGTTTGTGCTGAAGGGATTTGCTGCTTGTTACTAGTGAAGCATTGTGAGAGAGCCCACGCTGGAGACTTAAGGGTGTACAGTGGTCTCACGGTCCTAGACTGCATCCCAGAGAGCCTGTTGCAGTGATGCTAAAGCTTAGTCTAGTCTTAAAAACTTAGTTCAACGTAGTTATATTGCTCACGGGTATGAAAAATGCATGCATTTGAAGTTGCTCCAGTAAAGATATTGATAGACTGAAGAATTTGCCATTGGCTTAGTAGCTGCCTTGTGAAGAGGTGGATTAGTAGAGTGATGGGCAAAACCCCCTTCCATTACTAAAGTGTCTACACTACAGAACTACAGCTGTAGCACCATAGCTGTGCCAATGTAGATTGTGGTATAGACAAGTCTAAAGTAGATGTAACCACATACAGAGGATTCAAATGGAACCCCCTAGAAAAGCAAAGTTTAGTGCACATCATTCTACGTAACACTGCTTAACATTGGGAAAGCACTATACAGACATTATTGTATACAAAACCCTGATTAGTTAGTCAAGTAGTATGGGATCTCTTCATTTAAAGGATGGAGAAATTGAATCAGAGGACAACGAAATTGCCCAAGGCAACAGAATGTGGGTTCTTGACTCTCAGTTCCATGCCTAGTTCAGATAACTGAGCCTCTCTCTATCCTTTGCCCTGCTCTTCAGTTCTAACACCAAGTTTTCTCCTTCACATTCCATTCCCTGCTTTTCTTTCTCCCACCCATGAAGCCTTCTGGCTTACATTGTGGCAAATAATATGCTTTTCCTCACTAACATCAAGAGTTTTAAATTATTGCATGCTGTGGCAGTTGAATTCAGATGACCAAATGATTACAACTTGGCATAAATGCCCTGATCCAAGCAAAGTATTTCAGCTCATACAGTTAAGTCCATATACTTAAACTTTCCATTAAGTATATGAGTTACCCCTTTAAAGTCCATGGGACTACCCATGTGTTTAAAATTAAACACATATGTGCTTTGTGGGGCCACAGCCATAGATAGGAGGTGTTGAGGAGTTATGACCGGGGCCTAGTATTGCTACCATATTGTTCCATTTCAAGTAGAAACCTGCATCAGATGCTGTATCAGAAAGCAGGGTTGGAGTAGGGGAGCTAACAGCCATGCTGGGCTCTTAGGCAAGGGGAGGGAGGTTTGGCTCCACACTCCCAGAAGGGGTGGGGCCTCAGGTGGAAGAGTTGGGGCTGAGAGCAGCCTGGAGCACTCTGTGTGCCACCTCCAGCTCCGCGATGGCCCTTAGTGCCACCTGGAGCGTGCTGTGTCATGTTCCTGTGGCGATTCAAAGGGCTCAGGGCTCTGGCCCCTGCTGCAGCAGCAGTGACCAGAGTATTAGGCTCCTTTGAATTGCCGGGCCCCAGGGCAATTGTCTTCTGTGCCCTCCTTTCCCTCCCATTGGTGGGCCTGGGCTGGAGTGACACGAGGAATTTATACTAACTAGACCAAATGTGAGGCAGACCACGGCCAGACTAGAGTGCACCAGGCATATCAGAGCTGTCCTGGGTCTGTTATGTTGCTCTTCTGTCCTCTTCGATTTGGTGCGAGATCCAGGGGTGAAAGATGATCTCCTGTTCCTGTCTCTCCAATGGAGTTAAGATGCAGCAATGGCTGGCATCATTTGTAGGTATGGGGGTGTGGTGGGGAATTAAATAGTACCACAGAGAGAAACAGTGTGTGGCTTCCCCCATTAACACTGCAAATACTTTATGAATTCTATACAAGCTTCTGCAGTCTAGGTCTACTGTACATTCACGCCATTTAAAAAGATTGGTCTGACTTTAAAGTTGTAATACTTATACATGTCTTGCATATGAATGAGCTCAATGAATTCATTACTGCAGAAGCTAGATTAAGTTCTGCAGCTGTTCAGCCTGTGGAGCTGGTTCTGAGCATGGCCAGAGTGACTGAAAATCCTTCACTGATCAAGGCCATTTTTAGGCTGCAATCTTGTATTGTAAAGAGCATTAGAAATGCTAAATGGGAAGAGAAATTAAAATGACTTGCCTACATACAGGGTGGGGAGAACAGTTTTTGCTAGGCGGGCAAGTGGTGATAAAAAAAATGTGATTCTTCCTCTCTGCTGCATGACCTTGAGGGTGTTCCTTGCTGTCTTTAGTGCATCTGTGACTGTCACAGCAAGTATTCACATCCAAGATGTCAAAGCAGCTTTACAAAATGCAGATCAAATACGGGCTGTTTGCTGTGACAAAAATCAAAGGGTGAGGGAAGGGAATGACCCTATTGCTGTCATTCTATTTTATACCCAGTGTTCACTCCGAGATGCATCTTTCAGGTGTGCTTTGAGATTCTGGAAGGCCTTTTCCTCTTCTTGATATTGATGTGCACACCAGGATGTATTTAAGCAGTGACAAATCTCTTAGCAATGTTTAAGCATATTGATTATGCTCATTAATTGTGTTATTTCAGTGGACAAGAAAGCCTGAAAATAAGAAATTAAGCCTATTTTATGTTTATTTCTGCCTGTCTTCAGTGCTCATGGCACGCTATTATTCAATCAAACCTATTATGGCAGAGATTCTTGTACTATAATCAGTATATCAAATATCCAGATGGAATGGTTTGCCCGCTAGTTTGGCAGGAGTTTTTACTGATTTGTGTCATAAACACAAATTACATAGTAGGCAACACTGCCACATCCATAGTTAAAATAACATAACAAAGGGGGAAATGTGAAAGAATGACAGAGCAAGAAATACAAAGTGCATGAATAAGGGCCCAGAGGATTAAACTCCTTGTCACAATTCTGAGAGCAATTGTCTACTGAGCACAGAAATTTCTGCATGAGCAGGAACAAAATTGAAATCCCAATTAAAGAAGATCTGTGAATATAAGCAAGGGGGAGGCAGGAATAGTGAGAAAAAAACTGAGAAAAGTAACCCAAACAGAGGAATAAAAAAGAAATGAGGACCAGCTCTTACTATAATGAAGAGAGGGGAAAGGTGCTATACACACAGGATTAAACTCTCCTCTTGGTTATTTTTAATGAAGGTTCACCAGTATAATATAACTGAAAGAGAAATATGGTTCAAACTGTTAAATTTATAGTGAATAGTTCCAGTGGGTTTTAAAGCACTGAAAGGGAAAATCTCTGCTGATATTCTGGTGGAACATTATAATCTTTTATCTTCTATTATCCGTTTAGTGGTTATTAAATGCCCTCTACATTGTCCTCCTAGGTAAATTTGGTCAAACATATCCTGTAATTAATGTGCTTTCCCTTGTATCATGCTCTTAAAGAGTTTTTGAATTTCTTACTTGTACTGGACACTGTTATCTGCCATGCAGTCCCAGACATCTACTAATAAAGTTGCAGTCTCATTAAACACATCAACACATGTCAACACTGTCCTCCTTTTGGCATGGCCAGACAATGAAGGTGTGGAAAAGTAAAAAAAAGTTAGCCTTTTGACTTGTACTGGGGTCTCAGTTGTAATGAAACATAAATTGTATGCTTGGAAGTCTATTAAAAAAAGCTTAAGAAACTTTTATGTAATACTCCCTGAATATTTCCCATCCTCCAGTTCTGAGAGAACAGATCTACACAGATTTTGGGCATATTATATCCATTTTAGAGATAGCAAAGTGGGGTACATAAGGGTCAAATGTCTTTTAAAAGTGACTCAACAGCAGAACAAGCAACAGAACCCAGGAGTCCCTGGCTTCCACTCTTGTGTGCTGACTGCTAGACAGATTTCTCCATAAAATGAATCACATTACAGAAAAAATTATTCTTGGAAGGGTACAACATGGGACAATTGGATTTTGCCTGATTAAGACAGAACCAAAAACCAATTTTTTAAAGTGTTATTGAAAGAGCTTTACCGTGAACTGTCTGCCACATTCTTGACTATAATATTTTGGTGATCTGCTGTCAGGAGTTAGCTGTTTGGGATGAAATTTGCTTTCAGAGGTTTTTGTTTGTAACCCTTAGAAAAATAAATCTTTTAATGCTCAAATAGAATTTGTAATTCTCCAGGACTTGGTTTTGTAACTCACCATTTTTACCAACCATGTTATCATTCTGAGCTGCTATTAAGCGGTTTTATCTGTCGTCCCTGTGCCACAGATAATATCTAGACTTAAACATTTCTTCCCCTGACCTTCGTTCTGGAATGGTAGTTAGAAATACAATCCTGGATGGTTAGAAATTAGTTGGGCCTGAGTCATTTGTACCAGGGTAAACTGAACAATAGGAATTTTTTTTCCTCATAAAAATCATCTCTTAACACAAGATTCAAGAAACAAATTAATTTCCACGATTGCAACTGGTGGTGTGAAAAGTTCAATCTGAGAATCAGATAACACCATTCCCCTTATTTACATACATATTATTTGTATAGTGCCCAGTGTGTGCTAGATGCTTTATGAACAAATAGAAGCACTATACAAAGGGATGACACAAAACCTAACAAATGAATACACCAATACAATATAAATGAACTACAGTAAATGAGATAAAGAAACTTTCATGTGTCATACTTAAAGCAGTAGTCAATAGTGGCTCTTCCTGTGCTCTTGATGTTTTGGAATGAAAGTCTTGATGTGTTGGATCATGGGGTGGGCGGGTGTTCAGAATCTTTGATTTTCTAGGCAAAAAAATCCTCCTTTGATCTACTTGTTCTAGGAATATCTTATTTTACTTGCCAATTTATGTGATCTATTGTTCCATGTCTTTTCTGTTTAATTACAATCTGTTTGGGACCGATACAACATTTTTTTTCTCTGTTACTGTAGTAAATCACCACAGAAATGAATTCAGCTATATATTATTTTTATTACTAACAGTTAACTAGCTTTTTTGGATTTGTGCTTTTATATTAAGATTGACTAGAAAATAAGTATTCAGAAGAGTAAATGAATAATTGCTAGAAGTTTTAGGGTACTTGAATCTAGGAATTTTTAGGTGAATTAATTTCCTTCAGACAAAAAGTATAGAACACCCAAATCAGAAACTCCTCTGCCCCATACTTAATATCCAGGTTCTTTCATGAATTTCCCAAATAAAAACAGATGTCTTGGCTCATACAGTTATCATTAGGGGTATTTCATGAAAAAATATATAAGTACTGTTTATATAAATTTGATTTCCTAGACACAAAATCCAGTAGGCAGCCCTTTCATCTTGTTTTGTGAAAAGAATGTTGACAACTATTTCAGAATATAGTTTTTTTCTGTATCTGAGTAATATTTTATTTGACTTTATTCAGTCATTCCTAAGGAAGGGACAGAAACATTTATTAGGGTTCCTGCTTTCTCCTCCCCCCCCAAATCATTTTGGCAAGTTAGCTACACTGTTTCAAAGGGCTGGTGTAATGTTCTTTCTTTTTTGATAAATGCCTCAGTTTGACAAATGTTGTAAGTGACCTTTATTGTTGTTTATATAATTATATTGCAGTAGAACCTAGAGGGCCAGCTTCTCCTGTGAAGAGTTGACACACTAACTAGGTAAGACAGACAAAAGGTGGGAAAGTGGTCAGAGGCCCTGAGAGGTGACGTGACTTGCCCACAGTCACATAGAAGGCTGTTAGTAGAGCCAGAAATAGAACCTAGATCTTTTGAATCCTGGTGCTCTATCCACTGCTCTGCACTGCAAGTTTGACTGACTGTTGTAATCCGCTATAGCACAAGTTGTTACTATTTGAGGTGTATTGCCGTGATAAGTATTCCAGTCAAATGCTGTGGACTCAGCCATGCATTTACCATAAACCATCTTGACTATTGCAATGCTTTTCATAGCTGTCTTTCTTCAAATGCTCCTGTGTCCAGTGAAGTGGCTCCAACACTGCTCCCCATTCCCTATGCCAGTGGTCCCCAACGCGGTGCCCGTGGGCACCATGGTGCCCGCCGGGGCATTTACGCCCGCCCGCCAAGTGCTCGGGGCCGGCCCCGCCCCGGGCACTCGGCGCATGCACGGTGCTGGTCCCGGGCGCGCAGCGCATGCGCGGTGCCAGCCCTGGGCGCATGGGAAGCACCGGCCCTAGCTGTGCAGCAAATGGGCGGCCCGGCCCCCGGGCGTGCAGCGAATGGGTGGCCCTGCGCCCGGGCGCACGGCGCATGGGGAGCGCTGGCCCCGGGCGCACGGCTATGGGGGGCGCTGGCCCCGGGCGCGCGGTGAATTGGTGGCCCCGCCCCTGGACGTGCGGCGCATGGGGTCGTCACCCCTGGGCACGTGGTGCGTGAGTGGTCCCGCCCCCGGGTGCCCGGTAGCTCCAAAAGGTTGGGGACCACTGCCCTATGCTGTATTGGTTGCCATATCATCAACCCACTAGTTATTCTGTGTTGCCAGCAAGAGTAAGTCTCAGGTCCGACACTGGGTTCTCACAGTACAAAAACACGCTGCACAGCTATCTGTCAAACACAAGAAGTTTATTTTCTGACAGCTATCAGCTGCGCCCCTTATCTAAAATAACAACTTGATAGGAAAAGCAGCATCTTACGTCTCTTCTTTGAGCTGGGAACCCCGTTTCAGCTGCAGATGAAGCGGGAGACCATCTTGGCTTCTGAGGCACCAGTACCAAAGCCCATCAGTGAGGTCCAAATTGCTGTGCTCTGGTGCAGCTTTAAATAGAATGTCTCCGCCTTGTTTCACAGTTTGGAAATTTCTAGGAGTTACTCATTACTTGCTGATATGTATGGCTTAGCTGTTAACTATCAATCTGGTACTGATCTGGTTCTACTTGTCCTTTGGCCTTGTTTACATGATCAGTACATTAGGGTAAACAAGATTGTTTATATGTTCCTGCTCTTTACCCTTATCTACAACTTGTTTTTGCTATACTGGCATCATTGCTTATCTTAAATGGTGTATGTTCCTAAAGGCTTGCTTCTGGCTCATCAGATATAGGGAAGGGGCAAATGCATGTCTCACCACCCCTAAACTTGCACGTACACAGTTCTTCTGCAATTAACCTCTACATTCTGCAGGCAGATGTCTTAGATCCTCCATCTCTGTTTCTTTGTGCCCTGAAGTCTAGTCTCCATTCTGCTGTTGGTAAGGTGACAAACACACGGTATTGTACTAATGATTAGCTGCTTATGCTTCCAGCCAAATAATGCTGCAAAGAGAGCAACAACCTTCACGGTGATATTGTAGGACATTTTGAAGTCCTCTTTCTCTCCATGTTGACAGAAAGATAGGATTTCCTGCTCGATCGGAAACTTGCTGGAGTTGAATTATTAGGGGTATGCTGGTCTGCTGGCTGAGAGAGATTATAAAGGAGATTAATGCTGGAAAAGAGCAACAAAATTTGTTGCAGAACCCAAGGTATCTTTTTAAAGAGGAAAGTTCAATAAAAAGTGCTTTTTGTGGCCAATTTTGGAAGTGAATTTGATTGCATTGTAAGTCAATTCTGTAAACTGTGAGATTCATTAGACTGAAAGGAGTGTTGAGTGTGTGTATATAAGGAGGAGAGAAAGAGAGAGATGTGACTACTTGACAATCTGCTTCTGTGCTATTTCAATGACTGTTTTATCCTTTCAGATGTTTAATTTAAAATATACTGAACATTATCTTTAAAATCATGAAATTTTTTAAGAGTGGATTTTAGTGAATTACATATTGAATTGAATTCCTCTGTAAACACTTGGGATTTCACCCAATGCTACTTGTATATAAAGACACTGTAATTTACTAACATATTTGATAAGTTGGATTCAGCCCTGTGGTTATGATGGCGTCTGCTAGTATAACCCTGAGTACAGAACTCTAGTAGCTGAGAGTCCACTTGGGTTGGTGTTGTGATCATGAAAGGTGCTCACAACTCCCAACTGTTCTTGTGGATTCACAGATGGTCAGGGGAGCCTAAAAAGTGAGCAGTGCTAGCTGGGCAGGGGCACAACAAGGCTTTGCTGATTAATTGCATCTCCCAGGTAACTTAAAAAGGGACTTCTGTGGAGCTCTGACTGCAATTAAAAGTTGCACTCCCCTAACTGAACTTCCAATGGGGATGCTGTCGTGGAGGATGGTAACAAATCACAGATAGTTCTGTTGCTGAGTGAGGAATGAGAAGAAAGAGCTGGGAGTTTGTGTGAGATAAAACAACTTTCCTTCCTTCTAGAGGAAAAGTCCACAGACTCATTACCATGGATCTTTCCCTTGCTCCTTGGAAGGAAACCTTTCAGTTATGACAGTCTTGTAGTGACCACACCCAGAAAGCCTTTGCTGGTTTGAGCCTTTTCCAAAGCTGCTCCATAGAGCTAACAATTGTGAACTTTAACACATGGATTATTGGATAGAGCAGGAAAACATGGGTGACCTCAGGGAGAGCAGAGTACAGTTAGCCTGTCAGGAGCAGCATGGCAGACCCACAGCATAAGCAGGGTCTGGTTAGCCTGGCAGGTATTTTGCACCCCTTTCTGCCGTGTGTGTGTGTGTGTGTGTGTGTGTGTGTGTGTGAGAGAGAGAGAGAAAAGTATTCCTGCCAGAGAGGGCTGCCAAGACATGGTGCACTGGAAGCAGCAGCAGCCAGCTACTTCAGTATCTGAAAAAGGTTTTCCAAAAATCTTGATGTAGGCTAAATAACAGCCTGTTAATACATAGACACCAATCTGCAAAATACAAAGACAAATGGGATCCCTTTTTGGTTGGTTTTGGTTTGTTTTATTGATGCTCAGAGCAGGAAGCCTGGATAAGCCTCCAATCTGCATGGAGGTTTCCTGGGAAGGAGGAGCAGTGCTACCTTAAAACCGGCAATGAAAGTAACTTAAAATTTCTTACGGGTACTGGTCTATTGCCACCTCAGTCCCTACCAGCTCTTTACATAGCTCCCTGCTGGCTTTTGCCACAGCTCAGCCAGCTCTTGCTGGAGATGAGCACCAGGGCGCACCTGCTTACTTTCACCTCTGCTTAAAACTATTATTTCTGTCTGTTTTCTCTGACAAGCCAGGCCAGTGTGAGATACATGTAATCAGCTCATTTTATTACCCAACACATGTTACCTGAGAGGGGAGGGTGGGAAAGACCCTGTTGTAGATTTCTTACCCACAAAGACTATTCCTGTCACTCTACCCACAGAGAGGGGATGGCGTGTACCATTTAAGCAACATGGTACATGTTACCATGTTGCTTAAATCACAAAGAGATTGAGAGAGGCTGAGATGGGAGCCTAGAATCATGCTGCTTACATAAGGGTGAAAAGATAGACTATGTGTGTGGATGTGGGGCGGGGGAAAGAAAGTGCTGCTACCAGTGGGTTGCAGAAGAAGCAGCTTGGGGAAAACTGTGTGTGTGTGTTTCTTTTATGCTGGGACAAGAAAGGAATGGGAAAGGCATCATTTCAAGCTGTTCCCTATCACCCGGACCTGTGTTCTTTTTAGTCACTGGCTGTTTGTGAACTCCTAGAGTTCTGCTCAAACAAATGTACTCTGAGTCCGTTGTCTTGAATCCAGGACGGAGCTTACCATGTTGATTAAGATTTAGACTCTGGAATGATGAGACTGCAATTTCTTTCATGTTTTCTTATTGTTGATAATGAAAGTACATCAATTGACTGCACTGAAGAGTGAATTTAAAGAGCTAAAAGAAAGAGTTGCCAGCTATATAAAAAGAAAATAACAATTCACAATGGTGAAATATATAAGCAATAAATTAGACTAATTTTGTATCTATAGAGAATACTTTTGTAAATCTACCCAATACAAAGTATTGCATACTAAATCATAGCAAAATTCAATAGCAATGTAATACACCTTAGAACAGCTTTATGACCTGATAGATCAAATGCACATGTCATTGTTAATATAACATTTATTGAAAAATACATCAGGAAATGAACACAGTTAAGCACCAAATAAGCTTAGCTCAAGTTTTTAGAGAGACACAAATTTTCTGTTCTCTATAAGCATCCTGCTCTAGCAAGGGAATACTATGCAAAGAACTTTATGTGCGAACAGCTGCTGTTCCTGCTTCATTCTGAATGAGGAAACAGAACCCTTTTAATATCCCTTTGGATGCGCTCTCTCTCTCTCTCTCTCTCTCTCTCTCTTTCTGTATTACACAGACATGTAAATAAGCATTCATGTCATGCTAGTCTGGAAAAATGTCAAAGAGCTGATCAAGAAAATGCTCATTGGTTGGTAATTCTAATAATTTATATTTTCAGCCATTATTAAACCATTTGATCTTCCTGTAGCAGCTGCCAGTTCTCCTCCACTTGAGGAGGAGTTTTATTATTTATTAAAACTGTATCAATATTTACATTTAATTAATACATGACTGAGTGAAGTGCCAGTGATTGGGGCTGAAGACTCAGGGTTTCCAAAAGTACTCAGAGAGGTTTTTTTCTCCCCTCCATCTTCTGGCCCATGGCTCTTAGGTGCATTAGAAAGATGAATTGTTTGATGCTTAGGAGGAAGGGAGGAGTGACAGATTCTCAATTCACACATGCCTCTAGCTGACTGATTCTTGGGATGGAACTGGCTTTGACAATACACTGGATATTTAATCCAGCAAAAACATTAATGCAGTATCAGCAGTTCCAGGAAATAACAGAACAATTAGTAGGCTAACATTCTGTTTCAAATCTGCAGAATAGTCCTTGACTGGGAGTTTTGAATATGCAAGCAGGCAGAATGTGAAAAGATCCCTATGGGGGTATGAAAGGACTGTGCCCAAAACGTGATAATGTAACTGTTAAACAAGCGTAGTGGTGTTCACATTGTGCAGGTAAAATAAGGATGGGATATTTAAAAGGTTAGTTGTGCAAATTGCATTTGCAATTGAGTGCATAATATATGCTCGTATTTATCAGTTATGTACACAGAATAAGTGTGTACAACTGGCCAGCCACTGTAAATAATAATAAATATTCTCAATGTGCCTACAAATCCTATACAGCATCAGGTCCCCATTGTGTTAAATACTATATAAATGCAAAGTAATGGGCCGTCCCTGCCCCCTCATCCCTTACAATGTAAACAGGCAAGACAGACATAGAGTTGGAAACAGGGCTGTAGCATACAAGCAGAGTAAACAGAATGATCTTATGGTAACGCTATTTCATAATATTGTTGGGAGGTAAGTTTTATTTTTAATAATTTGGGTGTGATTTTATTTATGACAGGGTAGGTGAAGAGCCTAACTTTAGGCACTCATTTAAAAAAATTGGCCTAAATGTTTAATAAGAGTGTGTATCTGCCTGTTTTTGTGTGAGAATTGTTTTGTGAATTAGTAAATTGAGAATGAGTGAGGTTCTACTTTAAAATATATTACTTATTAGGGATGTTAATGCAGTTAATTAACCATGTAACTGCTGGAAAAAATTCAGCGGTTACATGTTATATGTGGGGTGGCAGTCAGCTCCCCAGGAGCCAATGTGTGCCAGGAGGTGACTTTTAAGCCAGCTCCCTGCATGTACAGGGAGCCTGTATGTAATCGTGAGTGTTAACCAATGAGCCCTGACTCATTGGTTAATTGTGTGCATGGTTACACTTTCACATCCCTATTGCTAATGTTTCATCTGAGGATTTAAAAACACATTACAAATATTAGTTAATTAAGCTTTGAGTCCTTTGTCAGGTTAGTAAATCATTGGGACTGAAAACAGAGTTCCTATTTTCCCATTCATATCACTGAAGCTCAAATATTGAATGAAATTCAAGTATTTTTGTGTTATACACCTTATCTAAAGGTCATAAAAATCAGGATACTGATTCTAGCGGAAGGATTTTATTTTCATTCACTAGCTTTTATGTGAAAAATACAGTTCTTATCTCAATTTCATATTGATTTTGGATGGAGTGCTTCAGAGATTAATAGAATTGCTTATATTGTGGGTATCTGACTGACAAATACTGTGTGAAAAAAACAGTATTAAGCTTGCAAAGCAATTCAAAGTTAGGAAATGCCAGAATTAAGATTGTCTGTGAAACTCTAACTTGGCTTTTTTCTGCCTATTCAGGCTTTAATTACATGCATTCATTCACAATATAGATGTTGTTTTACCACAGTGAAAGCCCCAAAGTGCAGTTAGCATATTACTGTTTGAAAGGATAGACACTAAACTGCAGTTTGGGACTTTCAATGTATTGTAGCAGGGAGACATTAATGTGCAACTAGCTGGTGCCCTGTGGATTCACACGGTGGTTTGCTGTGCAGTAGCGCCTGTGTAAATGTGGAATGGTGCTCTCAGGTTGAAGATAGTTCAGTCAAAGTCCTTGTTTCATTTACGCAAATGAGTACAACCTAAAATGGACACCGGTACAAATAAAAATACAGCAATACATAAGCACTTGTAATTAATTATCTATCATCTGAAGTTCTGGGGCTCTGAATTATGCACACAAACTAATGGGGCTGACCGAATTGCCAGGCTCCTGGGCATGGTGAAGGGGGTGTCCCTGTGCTCCTGGAAGGGGCAGAGCCTTGGGTGGAAGTGGTGGGGATGGGCAGCCAGCCCTCAGCACCGTTACCACTCTCCCCCCACCCCCCAACCACCACCAGCCCGTAGCACCACCCTGCTACCCAGGGGCTATGGTGGTGATTTAAAGGGCCTAGGGCAGCAGCAGTTGGGACCCGGGCCATTTTGAATCATCCTGCCCCTGGGCAGTTACCTCGTTTGCCCATTGACAGACCTGACACAGACATACTCTTCAATGACATTGTCCTAAAAATACAGAATCCTTCTGAATTGTTCACAGTGTGGGGGACAGAGACTCTGATGTTTGTGCATTTATAATGTGTGTGAACATAACCAAATGTATGATTGAAAAAACTGGCCAACAAACTTGCATTTTTGATTGATCTCAAGCCTACTTTCAAGCTTTTCACTATATTCCCTCCCCTGCTCTGTTCCAGAATTATTTAATGTTGCAGCTTCAATCCATTGATTTCATGTCTTCTAGACGTATTTGGAACATACTAGCTTGGATTGGGTTTAATATAGCTATTATCATGTTCATCCATATTGGTAACAAAACAGCTATCCTTATACTTACCTACGTTTTTATGTAGAGTTTATTGAAAGTGAATTTTTTTTGTGAAATAGGAACTCCTAATATTTTGACATTTATATTAATCTGGAAATGGGAGGAAAAGCTGAAACATCAAAACTCCTTACAGGGTGAAAAGTTACAAAATAATTTTATTCTGAAGTGTTTGAAATATTTAGTTTTAGCTTGATTTGATATTAAATGTCATCTGTCGGCTACACAGCAGAAGAGACAAATTAGTGTCATCCTGACCCCCCAAAAAAATGGTTGTTTGGTTCAGAAAATGAAGATGGATTTGATGCAATTCAACTCAAAACAAAACATTTCATTTTGATTTTCCTGATAGCACATTTTTACAAAATTGACATTTACCATGGAAAATTTTGATTTGGCAGAAGCTGCATTTTCTGTCAAAAAACAAAACAACAAAATAAAACAAAAAACATTTCAGTGGAAGATCCCTGACCAGTTCTATTTTAAATATAGTCAAATTAGAGAAACAGAGACTAAGTGATAGCAATCAACTATGTATTTAGCATTTAATTTATAATAATATTATTGATCTAGATTTCCCATTTCAGTGTTGTTGTCTGTGGGGATGGGCTCTCCAGAAGAAAAATTTCACAAAAGACTGTAAAAACGAGGAGTTCTGTGGAACCTTAAAGACTAACAGATTTAAATCTGATAGTCTTAACGGTGCCAAAGGACTCCCTGTGTTTTTTGCAGATACAGACTAACATGGCTACCCCTCTGAAACAAAAGATTGTGTATTGAGAAACTAGGCTCCTGAAAAATTCTTTCGATTATGCCCCAGATTATTACACCAATTGTCATTTCTAAACTGATATATTAAAAAGCAAGAAATGAATTAGTTATGTACAGTAAATATTCATTCTAATCTTGTGTGTGTGTTTTTATTAAAGGATCATTAAAATGTTTTAGTTTTCACTGCTTCCATGCTCTGGAGAGAAATATAACCATAGTTTTTCTAAGTTCATTAAGCTTTAATTTTTCAATTTATGAACATAGCTCTAGAATAATTTATACTAATGTTTCTCCCTTGTGTAGAGGGAAAATGTCTCATATGTATACTTCACAACAGAGAGTGGTGCCTTACATTCTCAGAGGTCAGTTGCGAAACTAATGGTCCTAACTAGGAAAAATGGCTTTCCATGTCTCTCCATATATATATATATATATATATATATATATATATATATATATATATATATACACACATACATACACACTCACACACACACACACACACCGAGATGAATACCAAAAATACTAACAAAAAAAGATGAACTTGAATTTTTAAATGAATTCACCTGGGAGACATTTCAGCCCCTTTTATGTTTTGCTTTATGCTGTTCTTCTACTGAAGTAGCTTTACCAGCATAAATGCTTGTTAAAACTTCATTTAAAACTTGAATATTCTTCAAAAGTGAATTTTAAATTGCATAAATGATGCAAAATTATTGAAAATTTAGCACAAAGATATGCAATTCACACTGCTAATAATATTTAGTTATGTAAGTCACCCTACCAGGGCACAGAGACTATACAGTGGCACTCACGTGCCTACCTAGCACTAGGGCTGTAAAATACTATTTAATTAGTTAACCGGTTAAACGTTAACCCGTGATGTGCTGCTCCAGCCAGACTGGGCTCACTGTGGACAGGGGCTTCTCTGGCAGGGCTGGAACACCATGCACTGATGGTGGGCCCCTCCAGGCTGCTCCAGCCCCTGCCAGTTAACTATAACTGCCAGGTAACTGGTTAATCACTCACATGCCTACTTAACACAGTGTGGATTTCATTTTTGAGAATTTACAGTGAAGTTTCCTGAACAAACTGCAGTTCAGGAATGATTACCTGACTAAATTAACAAATAATTGTGAATCATAAATAAATCTAAAAATGGAGTAGGACAAATTGCAAGCAAGAGAGGAAATTTGCCAAATTGTGTATTATGAATTTTGCTCTGCTCTACGTGTATGTAGAGCTGGATTTAATAAATCAGCCCTTTTTTTCAAGTTTTATTTCATCTACTAATATCTCCTCAATTCTAATTGTAGTTAAATAGCAGGGAGTACCATCTACTAACCAGCAGTGTTGTACCAAGCTTATACCATGCCTCCTCCCAGTAAATAAATAAAAAATAAATACAATTCAGTCTCCACTAAGTACTTTTACAAGGGACTTTCCTCGCCTTCTCTTAAGCAATCTCATTAGCCAACTCATCCCAGTCTATCTGCATTGCTTCTGAATCCTCTGTAATAATAATTGCCGGATCGCTTAACCTTTCCTGGCCCATGGATGTGCTTAGATAAATCTTGAATGATTTTAGCTTGCTGAAACTCCTTTCATTAGCAGCCACTGTTACAAGATCTCAAGACAAAAATACCTAGTGTTATTTCTGTGTTAGGGAAACTGGCATCCAAAGTCCTCTTGGGACTGTAGCTAAAGAGCACAGTTGGCACCTTCCTTTCCAAGTCATCCTTAAGGAATCGTTTGCAGAAAAGATGAAGGGCTCAATCTTGTCTTCAGTCTCTGAGTTTAAATCCTCAGGGTAGCTGCATACTAAGGTTTGAATGTGCCTCTGTAGGTCTTTGCAGCTGAGACTTTTCAGTTTCTCACTTGTCAGAAAAGCAAACCTTTCTCCGATTCATCATACTTACTCATCTTACTGCCCAGTGTGTTAATAGTGTGCTTAAGATGGTGTTGAAAGCCTCTCATACAAAAACTTTGTGAGGTTCTGATGACCTTTCATCCTTTGCAAGTTTGTCTGGCATTACTTTCCTTCTTAAAGATTGTTTCTCTTTTAACTGCCTGGGTATTGTTAATGTTTCAGCCTGTAATTCTGACATCAGCCATAATTCTGATAAAGTGGTTTAAAGGCCACCAAGCAAACCATGAAGTATTTGAATGTCAAGATCTGGACTGTGCAAGTTTTTGCTCACACTGTTAATTTCTGATAGCAGATTGAAAAGTTCTATTGAAGGGAATATTTCAAAGAAAAGGTACGTCATGTACAAGTTAAAAAGCAAAGGTGAAGTGAATCCAGGGGTTAAGGTTGGTTTGAGGGGAAACAAGGAAGCATAACACATTAAAAGTAATAAGTGCAGCTAGTGATGTTAGTGTACAGACATTTAAACAACTTATTAGTTAATTCAAATGACTACATGCAACCCCACCTCCTTGCTGCCTCTGATACAGAGACAGCAAGGTGGGGGAAGTAGGAACCAATGCCTCTGGGGAACTGGCTCCTGCGGAGCCGACTGCCCCCCGCTTCCCTATGGCTTCCTACAATCACCAGATCCCACAGAGCCACCTGACCTCCCCCCTCCCGTGCTGCTGCCTCTGATAGAGGCAGCAGGGCGGGGAGCAGACAGGAGCTCATATGTGTGGGGAGCCAGCTTTTAAGTCAGTTCTCTGTGCATGCTTAAAAGCCAGCTCCCCACAAGCATCAGCTTTGCAGAGCCATCTGCCTGTACCAGAGGCAGCAGTGCAGGGGTGGGGCAGGGAAGGCTGCTGCGGAACAGTCTCTGTCTGCGGCTGGCCCTGAGAGCTCGGGGCTCACGTGGACAGGGACTGCTGCCACCCTGCACTGCTGTCTCTGTATGAGAGGCAGCAGCACTGAGTGGCAGGGGCTGCCCGGGAGTGAGGTCAAGAGCTGGAGTGCACTGGCTGCTGGCCTTGCCCCTCTACAATTAACCATATCTAATTATCTTTTTCTAGCTTCTCTAAAATAACCTCTTCCATACCATCTCCCTGTTTTGGTGTGAATATCAATGAAATCTACAAAGCTGTCCCTAACCTTTTCTCCATCTTTCAAAACCTCGACAAACATTAACACTTGAGACATTTGTTCCATTCAGAAGAGGTCTGGAGTGCAGTCAAACATAATTAAGCAGTATTTTACTTTCCTAAACGTGTCAAAAATAGTCTACACATTTTCTTGCTATTCTATTGATAAATTTATTTTGAATTTGGTTTGACAAGTATGTCATCTCTGAGGCACTAGTTTTTACATTCTCACAACACACTATTGTGCCATGCAAGTTATGAAAGTAAACCCAAAAAACTACCATTATGATGGCTGTCTAATTTCTCTTCTAAATCTAGCAAAGCTAAATATTTCTCCCCTGGGTACAGCAAAATATCCAAGAAAGAATGCAAAATATTGCATCACATGTCCTTCTGTATCTGATAACTGAAAAAGGTATACACATCTGCTGTGCAACCCTTTTCCAAGTGTTCTGCAAGTGCATCCAGAGAGTGATGGCCATCTAGTGCTCTTTTGGAGTCTTATAGGCATAATCATTTGCAAAAGTAGAAAAAGTTTGCAGATCCAGTTTTACAGTTCACAAAGAAACATGAGAAGTTTGGCTGGGAAATCAAAAAACCAAAAGAGAACTAAAAGGCAAGAGTCAAACGGCACATGAATCAAGGTGACTGGTGCAACTCCTCATTAGGAGTTCTGAGACAGAACCACAATTTTAATACTTGCCTTGCTTTCACTTCATGGGCAAAAAGTCTTGTTTTAAATTTACAGTGGGATCATTTTCTACCAAAAAAAAAAAAAAAAGTCAAAACTATTTGTCACTTGTGGCTGAATAGTCAGATCTCTGGCACCAAAGTCAAAATTCTATTAAACCACTCTGAGTCCACATCCCTAATCAGGAGCACTTGCAACCAATGAACAACTTTCTGCTGAAAATGAGAGACTCTGACACCCATCAAGTCAAAGTCAATACTTGTTCCCAAATCAGAGACACTAGAACAGAACAAGCCTGACAAACCTTAATTGATGTCCTTACTAGCTAAGGATAGGTTAGAAATGCAAGTACCAGAAACATCAGTAGAGTGCTCACCAGAAATATGCTCAAACGTTGCCCATGTAAAGATGTTTTGCAGACTGCTTGTGTCACACCCCAATGGCCCCCTTCCCTCAACGGGTCCCCCTGGGGAGACAGGTCAGCACTGAATATTGCTAACGCAGGGCATTTTGGGGAAGGGTCAAAAGTGTGAGGGTGGAGTGAATGAAGGATTCCTTTGCAGGTCACGAGAGGCCAAAAAGGAGGGAGACAAAGAGAGCAGCAAACGGGTTAACTCTACACTTCTGCTAGGCCCGAAGATAAGACGTTGGCTCCAGCGAGCTCAAGGCCACAGCACGCATCTGACTCTCGGCTGCCAGCTAAGAAAGAGGGGGACCTGGAATCCACTGGCCAGCCATAAGAAAGACAGATTCAACAGAACAAATCTGCAGAGCCAGCCCATAACAAGCAAAGGCCAGCACAGAGGGAAGCAAAGGGAACAAGAGAGTCTAGCTGTTGTGTTTTGGAAAAGTCAAGGAGACCAGAGAAAGCCGGTTTGGACTGTCATGAAGAGCACCAGGACCAGAGGTCATGGAATGGAACACCCCCAAAGAAGCCCAGGACTTAAAACCCTCCTGAGAGCTGGAGCAATTCAGAGAGATCACAGCGGAGCCTGGACTACCTGTGCGCACGGGACCGAACTCCCGTACCCTTCCCCCTCTTCTTCTTTCGTTACACCCAGGCCTGGCCAGCCTCCAGTAGTGAGTGTGTGAGTATGAAAGTGGGTTAGGGCTCGGGATACTAACACTTTCTTCCTTCCTCTGAGTGACGTGGGAAGCACCCATCACTCTCTGCTGTTGTTTTATTATTTTATCAATAAAGCTTTAAAACTTAGACACTTGGTGTGTTCCGTCATCTCCTCCCTTAACGATCCTGTGGCCTCAGCCTGATCACCTGACGCCTCGGGCAGACTGGTAACAAAAATCTGTCACACTTGCACTTTTCTAATTATCTTTTTCATGGGCCTGCTACAGCTTGGATTTTTGAGCACTGCTCTTGTGCTTGTAGATATTCATTGTGGAAATCACAGTTGACTATAAGAATTCATCCACCAAGTGCTTCACTAATGAATTGCCAGGTCTAGAATGACTCCATTAGTGGGTGAAAGATTTCTCTGAGTTATTAGTTAACAATTGTAATATCCTTGAGAAACTAAGAGCTGCTAATGAGACAGAGTTCAATAATGCAGATAAGGTTAATCCAGGTGAAGGGGAAAAGTTACAAAGAAGGTTAAGGCTCCACAATGGAAGAAAGGAGGGAGAAGTTAAAAAGTGAGGGGGGGGGGCGGTGCATTGGGCACAGTTCTACTGGAGCCATTTGAACTGGAGTTCTCATGGCATTGCCAACCAGAAATTAGTATCTAGTTGTTTTAGCAAATGCTTTCAGCCCAATAATTAATATTTAGCAATTTCCCCTCTAATTTTTGACATTATAAAACATTTAACAAAGGAACTGCCATAGCCTCAAACTTTTTATGGTCTTCATGGAGGAATTGAGTTTATCCTGTTTTATGCTGAAATATTCTGATGTAGTACTCTTCAAAGTAAGGCAGGAAAAATTAAAAGCATTACCAAACCAGGAATCCTCTGATGTGCCTAAAAGTGGAGTTTTAATGTATCTGAAAATTGGTTTCTTTTTCCTTTACACAGTGTAAAATTTTTTGGATGTTTTCCTAGCAAATTCTGGTAGCTTGCAGGTTCCCTTCTAAAAGAAAGATTTCCTCCTGTAGAAAATATGCTTAGTCCATAGCAGAATTTGACTCTTCTTCATTACTCACTTTTCTCTTGAAATCTCTTCCGTATAGTTAGAAGCGAATAGTAATAGAAGAATTTGAACATTATCCTGTTCATTCTGTCTCTCACTCTCACTACCTGATACTCTTCTCTTCCATTTGAGGTTATATTTGGTATCAGTTCTACATGTTTGAAATTTGTTTTCATTTAAAATCAAAACTAAACATCACATTTTGAAATTTTCTGTGAAACACTATATTTTTGGGAAAAATGGTAAGGTTAAATGAAATATTTATTTTCCAAAAAAAATCAAAATGTTTCATTTTGATGTCAGCTTTTTATTTTATAGAATAGACTATAAAATAAAATAAAATTCTAAACAAAAAGTCATTTTGAAGCAAAAAATCATAACATTCCATTCTGGTAAGATCACAGTAGAACATTCTGACCATATCAAAATTATTTCACTTCAAATTTTTTGACAAAGACATTTTCTGAAGGAACCTTTTTCCATTTGGGAAAAAATGCCAATTAATTTAAATCAAAATGTTCAATGAAACATTTTCATCAGTTCTATTATTTTGCTTTTAATGTGGGTCAATAAAATTATAAAGCATTAAATACCAGTTTAAATTATACATTTTGTTGTTAAACATTACAGTGTTTGGTATGAATGTAGCAATAATATTATTTTCAAATAGCAATTAGATAAGGCACCTAATAATATATATATGGATATTAGCAGATATTATTCAACAACATGTGAAAATTAATATTTTTAATATCAGTTATAATTCTTAAGGCTTAGTAAATGTGTTGTTAATGAGTCTGTTTAACAAACAAACTCTTATGTTCAAATAATTGCTTAGATAAAGAAAGAATGCATTATTTGTTACTGACTATTATCAATTAATTTGCTCTAGCATAGCATGATAAATCTGTGAAAGGCTATATTAGATATGAGTCCATGAAAAAAATCTACAACTCTTTATAACTCTTCCCCTTCCCCCCAATTGTACTGCAGTCCTCCTAGAAACTCAATATATCAAGAGTTTCTGAGGAAGTCAAACCCCCAGTTTAGTTCTGAGTGTAATTGCTTTTGTAAATGTTAGCTGCTGTAGATACCAGGTTTTTAATTTACAAGGGGATATATCTATTCAACCATGCACTGTGTCTGACATTGACTTGATACTGATATGATTTATGAGGTGATAACTTTGATTCAATAGCTGGTGCATTTCTAGCAATTCACTAAAAGGTGGCTGATTTGACATACAGTGGTTTCACTTAAAAGTTCACTTAGAATTTCATTCTCTTTGGAAGCTTCCACTGGATTAGCAGAGATCCTCTATATTTAAAAGTGGAGTGTATTATCATTGGAATTGATAAAAGCTCCAAAACTGGAATAAACTTTTTAAGAGTGACCTTTACATGAAATGTCTGATTTGATAAATGTATCCAGTTCTTAGTACTGTAGGGGGCATGCTATATAATATGACCTCCCTCATGTTTCATATACATTGCATCCAGGGCATGTGCACACCTTAAGTGTATAAATAATATAAGAGATTTATCAGTAAAGTTGCAAAATTCATACATTAATGTACCGTTCTAATCGGACAAGTGACTGTAAAAATAGCAACAATGTGGTTCCATATTTGTGTGTGAGTTATTTCTGCA
Source organism: Rafetus swinhoei (assembly GCA_019425775.1). Lineage (NCBI taxonomy): Eukaryota > Metazoa > Chordata > Testudines > Trionychidae > Rafetus > Rafetus swinhoei. The sequence goes on from CM033427.1 coordinate 69,236,736, forward strand.
GCAAGTGTGATCAGTTTAGAAATGAAATAATGTTTATTCTTAACTGCCAATTGTGCAAATTCATAAACCAAACTGAAAGTTAGCTTAGATTCCCCTCTCCCCCCCCGCCCCCTCCACGCACCTTACTTAGCGTCATTGGTAATAAAAGTTTTTTCCAAAGCAAATTAAGCTCTCAGTCGCTCCTGGGCAATGAAATACTGTGTTGAGTGATACCTGTGCAAACCCATTGACTTCCCTGGGAGCCATGATATCTAGCTCTGCAGCAACTAATGATTGTCTCTGATTCCCTACTGGAAAATACTTACTCAGCTGTTTTAGGGAAGGAGGTGGAGGCTGCAACTGGGCATTTAGATCCTGTAATGCCCCTGAAGCTAAGGAGGAATTACTGTCGGGGGGAGGCTCCTCAATCCAGGTCATTGTTTTCTTTTTATTTGTATTTATATAACAGGCAGACCCACTAGGTTTCAGGGACCAAATCTCTGAAGTACAAAAGGTGCCATTTATATAGTCATTCTTCAGAGTGTACAATGATATTAGCGCATGGTTCCAATCTAATCTAAAATTTTTAAGTGAATAAAGTATTCTGTTATTGGTATCCCCAAAAATGACTTGTCAAAGGCACCTGTTTTCTTTAAAGCCAACCGATTAAAACAAATTTGAAGTTTCTAGGTGGAGTTGTGTTTGCAATTTGACAATCCAAATATTAACAATAACCCTTTAAATAATCCCAATATTTCTTCCATAATAAATTCTAATGTATTTGTGTCTCATTCCCCAGATGTTTCAAAAATATTATATTGTGATCTAGGATCCTGCATTTAAAGTTTCATGCTATTGGCCATTTTTAATGAGGTTGGATGAGCAGATATTAAAACTGGACTTTGTATAAAGAACTAACTGTGATTGTGGGGCCAAATTCTGGCCTAAGTTACATCAGGGTAAATCCTTGAATGGAGTTGCTCTCATAAGAACAAATTTAGTGTATCTACCTCTGAGTTATTAACCTTAGTAAAATCAAATATGATGAAGATCTCCTGCAATGGCCCTTATGTTTAACCCTTCTGTGACGAGTATCATTTCAAATATTTATTTCAATGTGGCTATTATTTTCCCTATCAGTTTTGCTACAGAAGCTTTGTGTATTGAAGACTTTGTTCTGATCTTTCTGAATGAATGGGGATTTAGATAGGTAATTCATCATGTATGCATCAAGAGGCAACTTCATTTTTCCAAATCTAGTTTTCTTTGATAGCTCCAGCCTTGCATACACAGCCACAGTGAAAAGGCTTACTGGGGTTTTTTAAAATAAATTTAGTGCTTGGGAAAAGACTGAAATCTCCAGAGACTGAGGGATTCTGTTTATTCACAGTGCACAGACAGCATGTGGCAGTGACAGTTCAAACTTCCTTGTACAGCCGTATGGCCTCTACATATGTCTGAACAATAACTAAAGATCTGGCTAGACTAGAGAGCTTACAATGGCGCAACTACTTTCAAATGAGCCACTCTAAGCTGACAGGAGAGAGCGTATCTGTCAGATTAATTACTCCAGCCCTCACAAGCAATGGTGGGAAAAGCTCGCCTGCCAACAAAGTGCTGTCCACACCAGCACTTAGGTCAGTGTAACTTATGTCTCTCAGAAGGATGGCTTTTTTCACACACTTGCAGCATGTAAGTTAGACCGCCATAAGTGGTAGTGTAGAGCAGGGGTGGGAAACTTACTGCCACGGGCTGGATCCAGCTCCTAGCTTACATTGATCTGGCCTGTGGCAAATCTCTGTGATGCAGGGGAAAGCCCCAAGCATGCCCCCCGGTCCCTCTGCCCATGGAGCTGGAGTGCAAGGAAGCCTCTAGCTCACACTGAGGTGCTGGGAGGGGTTGGGGGTTGGCTTCTCACTTGTGTGTGGCCCCTGACTGATTTTTCTGCGGGTCATTGACAGAAAAAAGGTTCCACACCCCTGCCTGAGAGCAGTGTTGCTCAAAGTGGACCGTGGACCCACTCTGAGAGAGCTGCTATCTGGCCGCTCCCATTTGTTGATTTTATGGGCTCTGCAGCCACGGAGCCTCGCAGCTCCAATTGGCTGTGGTTCGCTCTTTCCAGCCAAGGGAAGAGCTGCGGGAAGCCACGTGGACTGGGCTGCTGCTTCCTGATGCTTCCCTTGGATGCAAATGGTGAACTGCAGCCAATGGGAGCCGCAAGGCTCCGTGGCTTCAGAACCGGTAAATAAACAAACAGGAGAGGCCAGATAGCAGCTTTATCAGAGTGGGTCCGTGGACCACTTTGAGGAACACTGCCTTGGAGTGACCGTCTCTAGATGTCAAGGAGCAATTCAGTCTGTGTGTGCTCATTATATTCTTGGGCTCTTTGCTGAGAGTATGAGAGAGGGTATCATTTGTCATAGTGCATTTTTGTGTGGTGTAGTGACTTGGTTGCTTGGAAATGGACTGAAACAATCAAACCCATATCAGGTAGGCCACTGAACAATAATCTGCTGGTTGGTTTATGGATACCACAGTATTGCACTGAATTTGACCCTCTGTAACAGCCAGGCTGAGCATCCAGTTCCCTAACTCATCTATCTTCTGTTGTATTGGGGGGCTTGGACATGGTAGTAATCAAGGTGTGAAAGGAGTAGAATTAGCACTGTGACTTAAACAGGTTGGACAGCTGCAAGAGAGTTGTGGGAGGCAGATACATTAGCCGTAAAATGATGAAGACCTTTTTCCCTGTAAGCTGAGAAGGGATTACTTAGGTCATCTAGGGACATCTAAGTCCAATTAAGTCAGTGGTGCAGCCCATGGGGGTTCCACCTGTGGCCCCATGGCACCCCTGTCTGTCCCTCCTCCCTCACATGCTTCTCGTGCACAGGGGCACCAGCATCCCACACTTCCTATGTCTTCCCCCATCCCTTCCTTCCCCTTCCTTCGCTCCCTCCAAGTGCTGGAATGCCACAAACAGCTGATTTGCAGCATTCCAGCTCTGGGATGGAGGAGAAGGAGCAGGGATGGAGCATGAATCAAGTGATTTGCATTCTCTGAAAGTATAGGGAGGGCGGGGGGAGCAGGTAAGTGTGGGGCTTGGTGCTCCAGTGTGAGAGGCACATGGCGGAAGGGGTTATAGTCGGGGGGGGGGGGGCGCACAGGTGCAACCCCAGTGAGCTGTGGGCTGCTGTGATCCATTGAAGTGAAGGAGGGTCATTCATGCGGCCCGCCCACTATTCGTGGTTGCCCATCCCTGAATTAAGGACTATCTGAGACTTGTATAACCCCTTCCTTTGGTAAGGGAGGATGAGGAGAGAAAAGCTCCTGCAAGTCTAGTGATAGCAGTGAGAGAGGCTTCCTCAGGCTGGAAGAATGCTCTTCTCCCTACAGGGGAAGCTACATAACTAACTGCCTGCTTAGAGGAAAGACTGGCACCCTGGGATCAATAACAAGGCCTCACCACTGAGAGGAAAAGGTAGGTACCCTTTTTTGTGTTATAAATTTGTTTATTTTTGCTTAGCAGAGGAATACTCCTGGTGCCTGCTCTGAGTCACACTTGGGAAATATTGAGAAATAAACCCCACGTGGTAAAATAAACACTGTCTGGCATTGGACTGACTTACTCCAGTCTCCACCTCCAGAGGGGGAAGCACCTTGCCAAACCACATACACTATTACTTTTTTTATTTCAGTGGCACCTGTCTATCCCAGTTTAATGTTGGGATCTGTGATCCCATTTATGTGGGCACTGTACTGAGGCACAGAAAGACAAGAGAAAAAAAACTCTCAAAAAAACTTTTAAAATGCCCAAGTTTATTCTCAAAAGTTTATTTATAAGTAGAAGATTTACCACCATTGCTCGGGTCCTTAACTCAATTAATTTTTTATTTTCTTCATTTGAATCATTGCTCTTGGGTGTGTCAGGTATGAGGGGTTTAGTATACAGGCTTCCCAGTGAGAGAGGACTAGTCCAGCCCTCTCTTGTTGCAGCATCTTGGGGCCAGGTGAGAAGTACCTCTCCATGGCCACTTCCTCTGGCTATGCCCGCTGGAACTGAAGGGTGCATGTCCCCTTGCTCAGGCAGGTCCAGGTTCATCTGCACCCTGCACTCTCCAACCAGGGTGAGGAATGCCGCAAACTGTGCACTTTCCCACTTGCTCCCTGATGAAGGGGAACAGTAAGCAATGTTCCCGTACAAACTGGGGAGGGGAGAGGAGCTTCAGCTCCTTAAAGGGCCCCTGCAGCATGGGAGGCTTGGGACGGGACCACACCCCCGCCAGCTCCTTTCACCTGCCTGGTGATTCTGTCTCTCTTGTATATGGTTTTCTGAGAGGCAATCCCATTCCAGGCACATCCCATCGTCCTGGTAAAACCAAACCCTGATAAATTATAAACCCTGACTACCAAATTTGGTGGTCCTAGATCTTAGCATTTAGGGGTTCTTGAACAACAGACAGACAGACTTGATGGATGACCCATGATGGACGACCTATCATCTCAAGCATTGGCACACTTACAACAGGATTATCTGGCTATATTTACTCTCTCTTCAGATCCTATGCTACCAGCACACCTAGCTACCTTTGAGACACCACCGACTTCCTGAGAAAACTACAAAACATCAGTAATCTACCTGAAAATACTATCCTGGCCACCATGGACGTAGAAGCTCTTTACACCAACACTCCACATGAAGACGGATTACAGGCTATCAGGAACACCATTCCTGATGACAGCACTGCACACCTGATTACAGAACTCTGTGACTTTGTCCTCACCCACAACTACTTCCGATTCAGAGACAATTAGTATCTTCAAGTCAGTGGCACAGCCATGGGCACCCACATGGCACCACAATATGCCAACCTCTTTATGGCTGGCCTTGAACAACTTTTCCTCAGCTCTCGCCCCCTAAAACCCTTACTCTACTTATGCTACATCGATGACATGTTCATCATATGGACCCACGGGAAAGAGACCATTGAAGAATTTCACAGGGATTTCAACAACTTCCATCCCACCATCATCTCAGCCTAGATCAGTCCACATGAGAAATACACTTCCTTGACGTTACAGTAAAATTAAATGGCAGACAAATTTCCACCACCCTATACTAGAAACCTACCGCCCACTACGCTTACCTTCATGCCTCTAGCTTCCATTCCAGACACATTTCTCAATCTATTGTATACAACCAAGCCCTAAGATACAACCGGATTTGCTCCAGTCTCATAGACAGAGACAAACACTTACAGGATCTATATAGAGCATTCTTAAAACTGAAATATCCACCCGGAGAAGTGAAAAAACAGATTGACAGAGCCAAAAAAGTACCCAGACGTGAACTACTTCAAGACAGGCCCCAAAGAGAAAACAACAGAATTCCACCTGTCATCACCTACAGTCCACAACTTAAACCTCTCCAATGCATCATGAACAATCTACAACCTATCCTGGAAAACGACCCCTTACTCTTAGGCCTTGGGGGAAAGGCCAATTCTCACTTACAGACAACCCCCAACCTCAAACAAATTATTTCCAGTAACCACACAACACACCTCCATCATAATCATCCAGGAACTCACCCCTGTAATCAGCCCTGGTGCCAACTCTGCCCACACATCTACACCAGCCATTTCATCACGAGACCCAACCACATCAGCCACCAAATCAAAGGATCATTTAACTGCATATCCATTATGTGATCTATGCCAGCAATGCCCCACTGCAATGTATGTTGGCCAAACTGGACAGTCTCTATGGAAAGAATTAATGGACACAAATCAGATATCCAGAAAGGCAATACACACACACCTGTTGGAGAACACTTTAATCTTCCTGGACACTCATTCATGGATCTCCAAGTCACTCTTTTGTTTCAGACCAATTCCACAAGCCAAATACACAGAGAAGGGTTGGAACTTAACTTAATTCACAACTTTAATTCTTATGCAAATGGTATGAACTGGCTGGCTCTCACATTATCTTCCACATCTTAATGACTTTAACCAACCAACCAACCAACCAATGAAGGTGCTATTGGTTCTTATTAGCCTCTTATAACTATTTGAACTATCTACTCACTGTCTCTTTTTTTTCCTTCCTCCCCTCCTTTTTTCCTCTTTTTTTCCTTCTCCCTTCTCTCCCCATTTATTCTTAGATCTGGACTTCTGTCATCTGAAGAAGTGGGCTGTGCCCACAAAAGCTCATGATACCATCTACATGTTTTGTTAGTCTTTAAGATGCTACTAGACTATCTGTTGTTTTTTAAGTTTTTCCTGTTATAGACTAACTCAGCTACCCCTCTGAGACTCATTCACAGACAGACAAGCTCTCTCAAATATATAGTAGATCTAAGATGAGACAAAACATGGCAAATTAGTGTGAAAAATAATAGGAGAGAAAAAGAGGGTAACAGTAATGCATGTTCATGGTTATGTAGGCTAGGCTGATGATCTTAAATCACTTAAAAATTTTGTTTTATCTTGGGGGGCATGTGTACACCCTGACCTAGACAACAGTAATCGGTAGAGACTTTTTAAAAAATTCATACTTTTGCATTTTTGTTTAATCTTTCTGAAAGGCAGATATTAGAAGCAATAGAAAAATAACAAGGCAAGAATAAATGTTCATGTTATTTAAAAAATGATCCTGTTTGCTTGTATATATTATGCAAGAGGAAATAGATCTGTCATTCTAAAGAGTATTAATTCCGCCAGTGTTTGTAAAGCGCCATTATTCATAAATGTGTGTTCAACTGATAGTCTAATTGTCGCACTCATAGTTGCAGAATGTGTGTTCTCTCCTCTGGAGACAGCTAACTTAACATTGTTTGTCCATTCACTGTATTTCGTGGCCAAGATCGGGGCTGCATATCAATCACAGAAGCCTCGCTTTGCATTAAACATTTCTTGTCCTTCCTTCTGTGACAAGTGAATTATTGTCATGTTTGACAGCCCTTGTGCTTCTGTCATGTCAACTATGGTCCAGAGTTCTTTTCCTAATTTCAGCACTCATCAGTTTAACATAATTTAACAATGCTAGCATCTTCCTGCTGCCAGCCAAACAAATTCTCAGGAGGATCTGAAACCTCAAAAGCCCTAATTAAACACATTCTCAGGTCATCTGTGTATCTGAGTGTTACTTGTGGCATCCAATAAATTTCCGTCCACTAGGAAATAGAGATTCCTGCTGCCTAAAAGAAAACAAAAGATAAAATAGATGCTTGCACCACAGAGAAATCTGTAAATAAATATACACAGATTGGAGTATCCACGGTGACTTCTGATGGTTAGTGTATTTCTTATCTTGTCACCAAGTACATGCAGCCTGTGACTTTTCAACACTCTATACCTAAGTGTTTTTCTCACCCATTTCCCAACTTTCATTGTTTGCTTATCTTTTAAATCAGGTTCCTATCAACCTCTGTGTTTTACCCTATTGGTTTAACTATTTTGTTGTTGTTTTTCTGCAGAAAGTCATGTGATTATATAGTGACTCAACAAAAATAGGCAGCAGTTGTCCACAGAGATAAAGCTGGAACATTTCACCACTACAAGCATAGACGTCTGCCATTTGAGCTAATGGAAACATCTATTTTATTGTAATAATTTATCTTCAAAAATTCCCTTAATAGTAACCTGTTTTACTTGTCTCCTTTGTTTCTTTTTCCTTTTTTTTTTTTTTTTTTTTCCATTCTCTTTATTCTGTTTTTCCTTTCCTAGCACATGTGCCTTTTCTGCCCTCTTCCATTGTGTTTCCTCTCAGGCTAAAATTTGTCATTTTCCTTTTCTCCCTTTTCCTGTTGATGTCATGTTTCTCTTGTTTCCCTGTAGCCTAAAGCTCTTCCCTTCATTTGCTTTTGGAACAGTACAGCCTGTTCGCTCTCCCATACTCTCATCACACTTTTTCTTCCCCCACTCTACAGATTTATCTCTTTCCATGCATACACTTAGGAAACAACAGGAACACACTTTCCTGGGCAGCCTTTTTTCCCTTTCCCCAAAAATCAAAGATTTAAATAGAGAGGGCATGCCAGCCATAACTTTTATTTTCTTTAGGGCTCTTGATTCTTTCTGGCCAAGGAAAGAGTCTACCTTCTATTCCCCTTTTCTCTTCTCAGGAAAAAAAAAGGGGGGGACTTCTGGTTCATCTGAGCAGCTCAGGCCACTGGGCAGTGGGCTATTGGCCTCTGCCATATCAGCCTTCCTTTTCCAGACCCAAGGAGGCTCCACCCCTATTTGTGCTGCATATGGAGCCTGGCAGGACACAGTCACAAGGGTGGGCTGCAGCTGTGTGTGCCTACTAGCAGTCAGCAGCACTTCAAAAGCATTGTGCTTGTGGCTATCCCCTACATTTATTCTCTTTCTCTCTCTCTACACACACACACACACACACACACTCTCTCTCTCTCTCTCCCACACACACACACACACACACAATCCCAGGATGCAGATAACATGCATTCGTATAGGTCTTTCCTCCATGGACACTAAGGTTGTGTCTAGACTGGCCAGTTTTTCCACAAAATCATCCGCTTTATGAAAAACTGGCCAGCTGTCTACACTGGCCGCTTGAATTTCACAAAAGCACTGACTTCCTGCTGTAAGAAATCAGTGCTTTTTGCGGAAATACTATGCTGCTCCCGTTCGGGCAAAAGTCCCTTTTGCGCAAAACTTTTGCGCAAAAGGGCCAGTGTAGACAGCCGAGATCTGTTTTGCGCAAAAAAGCCCCAATCGCGAAAATGGCGATCGGGGCTTTTTTGCGGAAAAGTGCATCTAGATTGGCCACGGACGCTTTTCCGCAAAAAGTGCTTTTGCAGAAAAGCGTCTGTGCCAATCTAGACGCTCTTTTCCGAAAATGCTTTTAACGGAAAACTTTTCCGTTAAAAGCATTTCTGGAAAATCATGCCAGTGTAGACACAGCCTAAGTGTTGCTCGCTATGCTAGAAGAATGCTTGAATGATCATTCCACACACATTCAGCCAGACCTCCACCCCTCAAATTTACCCGTATGTAGGTTTGAATCTCCTGATAGACTCTGAACACTGTCTGTGTTTTCTCGGCACTCTCACCAGTCAGTGGGCTCCAGGAGGCTGGAATGGAATGTTAAACTGTACTCAGCCCCTCGGTGGTACCATGTGTAACATAATTAACTCAGCAGGTCTCAGACTCTGGGTCAGGAACCCAAAGTGGGTTGCCAACCCTATTTTAATGGGGGTGCCAGCCAGGGCTGGCATTAGACTTGCTGTGGTCAGGTCTGCCAACAGGAGAAAAAAGGGGGGAGTTGCCTTGGGCAGCAGCCAGAGTCCCGGGCCCTTTGGAATTGCTGTTGGAGCACCAGGCAATGCCTGCCAGAGCGTTGTGCTGCATGGTTTGGGCTGACTGCCCCAACCCTGCCCCTTCTGCCTGAGGCTCCACCCCTTGCAGGAATGTGGAGCGGCCCCCCCTCCCCCCCCACACACATTGCCCAGGGACCCGACAATCCTGTCAGCTCTCCCTAGCTGGTCTGGGGCTAAAGCTGAAGTTTGGCGGCTTCATCCTGGGGGTGGGCAAGGTTCCCGCTAAGTTGCTCAGCAGCACAGCCATGGAGCTGCTTGATGAGCAAGGCTGCCATGTGCGGAGCTGCCTGGCTGGGGAAGGGGCACTTCTCTCTCAGCTACAGCAGCAGCTCCCTGCTGAGGACAGAGCAGAGAATTTCTCCTAGCTGGTAGGAAGGGCTCATGTGGGGCTCAGGCAGGCCGTTGTGGGGTCATGCAGTAATTTTTGCTGCCGTGTAATGATGTTTAAATGCCCCTCCCCCCCCGTTTTAACTAAATTTCACAAACAGCCATTCTGGGCAGCATCTACACAGCAGGGCTCAAGTTGAATTAAGCTACGCAACCTGAGCTGCATCAATTGCATAGCTTAAGTCGAAATAGCTTATCTCGGCTTTTGGCTCTGTCTACAACACAGGAAGTTGAAGGAAGAGCACTCTTCCTTTGACTTCCCTTACTCCTTGTAAAATGAGGATTACAGGTGTCAGAGTAAGAAGTCCTTGACATTATTTCAAAATAAAGGCTTGTAGTGAAGACACACACAGTTATTTTGGAATAATGGAACCGTATTGTAGCAAAATGCACCTAACTTAGCATCAGCCCCGGGAAAGTACATGTCTAAGACTTGATGTCTTGCCACAAGATGTAGGTTGTCTGACCTGAGAAGTTCACTTTCCCTTTTATCTTCAATTTCTTAAGTTGGAGGTAGTGATTCTGTTTATGAACTTTGGTGACACTTTTGAATATGGTCTTTTCAAGTAAAAGCATGTTTCTGATGTGTTTTTTTCCCCATTTTTCCATTGTGTGCAAGCTATAGCTTTACTGATCCCATTAAAAACCTTGCAAAACAAGACCTGCTCTCTAGATAATGAGGCTCACATTTTGTAATTTTGTCTTAGAAGAGCTCTAAGTATGGCAGCTACATCACTTACAGCTTGTTCACAATAGAGAAGTATGTTTGCTTCTTGGCGTGAGCAATTGTGAACATATTATGCATGCCCTGCTTTACTTTGACTGCTTTTAAAAAGACAGATTGACTTAAAACTTGCACTGTGGATTTTAAAAGCTTTGGAATGGAGCAGGCGGTATTTGTATTTAGGTCCTCTCCTTGATTCCTGATGACAATCTGTACTCTCTCACAAAATACGTTTTGTCAGCAGATGATTGGGCCTTTTCTGGCTTGATCCTAGGATGAAGAGCTCACTCCTTTCTGAAGTCTATAGTCCATCTCGCTCTGAAAAGCAGTTAAAACCTTTATTTTGTATGTGTGTGTTAGAATAAATTTGGGTGGCCCTCTCTTATATTTCTTGTCTGTTGTTTTCCTCCTCTCACGCTTTTTACACATTTTAATTGATTTTTAGGGCAGCCAACTAATTAGAAAAATGAATCGTGATTATTTGCACTGGTATGAATAGTGGAATTTATTTAAATATTTTGGATGTTTTCCACATTTTCAATTATATATTGAATTCAATTACAAGTCAATACAAAGTACAGAGTGCTTCCTTTATATTTAGTTTGATTACAAATATTGATACTGTAAAGAAACAAAAGAAACAGTATTTTTTTAGTTCACTAATACAGGTATTGTAGTGCAATCTCTTTATCATGAAAGTTGAATTTACAAAAGTAAAATTATGTTAAAAAAAAAACTGCATTCAAAAATAAAACAATATAAAACTTTAGAGCCTAAAGTCCAATCAGTCCTGCTTCTTGTTCAGCCAATTGCTCAGACAAACAAATTTGGTTACGGTTTGCAGGAGATAATGCTACCTGCTTCTTGTTTACAATGTCACTTAAAAGTGAGAACAGGAGTTTACATGACACTATTGTGGCTGGTGTTGCAAGATATTTATATAACAGATGCACTTATCTCCCTTCCATGCTTCAACCACCATTTTGGAGGACGTGTCCATGCTGGTCACAGGTTCTTCTCAATAATGATCCAAAACAGTGTGGACCTATGCATGTTCATTTTCATTATCTAAGTCAGGTGCCACAAACAGAAGGTTGATTTTCTTTTTTGGTGATTCAGGTTCTGTAGTTTCTGCATTGTTACTCTTTTAATACTTCTGAAGGCATGCGCCAGACCTCATCCTTCTCAGATTTTGGGTGGCACTTCAGATTCTTAATCCTGAGTTGAGTACTGTAGCTATTTTTTGAAATCTCACTTTGGTATCTTATTTGTGTTTTGTCAAATCTGCTGTGAAAGTGTTCTTAAAAAGAACATGTGCTAGGTCATCATCCAAGACAGCTATCACATTAAATATATGGCAGAATGCAGGTAAAACAAAACAGGAGACATACAATTCTCCCCCAAGGAGTTCAGTCACAAATTTAATTAAAACATTTTTTTAACGAGTATCATCAGCATAGAAGTATGTCCTCTGGAATGGTGGCCAAAGCATGAAGGGGCATATGAATGTTTAGCATATCTGGCACAATAAGACCTTACAGTGCTGGCAACAAAAGTGTCATGTGAATTCCTGTTCTCACTTCCAGGTGACACTATAAACAAGAAATGTGCAGCATTATCTCCTGCAAATTGTAACCAAACATGTTTGACTTAGAGACTGGATAAACAAGAAGTAGGATAAAAGGACTTGTAGTTTTGCATTGTTTTGGCTCTGAGTGCAGTAATGAAACCAAAAAAATCTACATTTGTAAGTTAGGCTTTCATGACAAAGAGATTGCATTATAGAACTTGTATGAGGTGAGCTGAAAAATACTATTTATTTTGTTAACCATTTTTACAATGCAAATATCTGTTATAAAAATAATAATATAAAGGGAGCACTGTACGCTTTGTATTCTGTGTTGTAACAGAAATCAATATACTGTATTTTAAAATTTAGAAAAACATCTTAAAATATTTAATAAAATTTTGATTGGTATATGTTTAGAAATGTTTTTATTCCATTGAAATGTGCAGGGTGCTCTATAGAAATGAAATTAGCATATTCTTATAACAAATATCAGGTAAGGAGAACAATGTTATCTCCAATAGTACACTTTGTTTATTTTTTTATTTTTTTTGCCTGGATAACGTTGGCCTGTTGGTTTTGGACAGGCATTCTGCTCTCCTTTGTTTCTCTTTTAAATTCCTTTTAATGTGGTTTGTGTGACTCTTTGGTTCCTGAGGAGCAGTCATTTCACAGATGCTAGGCCTCTGTGAATGAGAACAATGGGTGCTAAGTACCTCTGAAAATCATATTTATATGATTCTAAGGAAAGACATGGACAAATGAGAGAGAATTCCAAGGACAGAAACAAAAAGTATCAAGATTTAGCAAACCTAACTTCTGAGGATATGTTTAGCCTTGAGAAGGGGGGGAAAAGCCTGAAGGAGGACCAGATAATCTTCAAATATGTTACATTTATAAAGAGGATAATGATCAATTGTTTTCTACGACCACTTGAAATGAGGAAAAAAAGGAGTAGCAGCAGCAAGGCAAGATTTAGGTTAGATACTACAAAAAATGTCTGATGTTAAGGGTAGTTAAGTATTAGAATAGGTTACCAAGGGTGGTTGTGTAATCCCCATCACTAGAGGATTAAGAACTAATTGCACAAACACCTGTGGTCTATAGTAACTGGTTACACAAATACCTGTGGTCTAGATATACTTGTGCTGTGTCACTGTGTGGTAGATGGACTTGAAGACCTATTGAGGTACATTCCAGGTTGATGTTTCTGTGATTCACCATTTTTCCTCTTCATTTATTTAGATTTTGAATTATAGCTATGCTGGCAAACATTCCTAGTGTAGCTGCAGTTTATACCAGTAAGAAAGTGCTTTTGCCCATGTAGCTTGTATTAGTTCCCTGACTGAAATAATTTACACTGGCAATAGCACTTTTTTGTCAGTATAACTACATCCACACAAGGGCTTTTTGCCACTGCTAAAAATTGCACTTTTAAAAAATCACATCCCTTATCAACATTACTATACCGGCAAAAGTTTCTAGTTTAGCCCTGACCTAAGAAACTAGCTGGATTGTAAGCACTGTGAATACGGCGTGCCTTTGTTGGTCCTGCTGGACTGCCGGAGCTTTATTTACTTTTGTGTCTGCAGGTATGGCTGCTTGCAACTCCTATTGGCCATGGATCATTGTTCCCAGCTAATAGGAGCTGTGGGAAGCGATATGGTCCAGGACACCACTTCCCATAATTCCCATTGGCCCATGGGAGCTGCAAACAACCGTACCTTTGGACACACATGTAAATAAAGTGCCAGTGGCCTTCCAGAGGCTAACCCTTGGGAACTCAGTCCAGACTATGGGCCACTTATTGCCCACCCCTGATTTAGGCTATTGCAAGTTTTAGAGCTGTTTCCTGTACTTTAAAAATAAAGGGCAATAATTTTAAAACTAGTAACATCCCTAGAACTGGAATAGTCTTTTCAATTGTACCAACTATTTATAACCAAAAGCTTCAGAATACATCTCTGCTTTCTTTCCACCTTTTTTCCTGTGTGCAGCTTACATATGTGACATTTCATTGCCATGCTGCTTGATGACACCGTTATGTAAGAATATATACTTCATGTTTCCCTGTATCATCAAGTCTCCTATACATGAGAATGAAATGCAAATTTGGACCCTGTTGGTTTAGAAGTTGTATGAGAACTCAAACTCTAGTGAAAAACCTGTGTTGTTCCACAGTTTCATTCTGCTGTGGGGGGGGGGGGGGAAGGCGGGGACAACAGTTTTCCAGGGCTTTTGGGACTGCTATGAGGCTTAAAAAAGGGATGAGCCTGTATGGTGTGTGCAGGCTGAACTCTTCCTTCCACCAGGTCCATCTTTGGGCTAAAAAATCCAGAGCTCCAGGGAGCTTCAGATTGAGTTTATGTGGCTCATGCTGCAGAGAACTCACAACTCCAATGCCGCCACTACCACGTGCCATTTGTAAGGAGTGAAGCTGAATGCAGGTTTAATTAAACAGGTGGGACTTTATTAACTCCTGTGCACTGCTCCGTCAGTGTGGCTGAGTTGCTTCCAGTCTAACTCCAAGTTCCCTGCTTCAACAGACTGGTGTCACTGTGATAACCGTCCCTCTAGGGAACATGAGTCTTCTGACATTAACCCCTAGGATATAGAGATAATCTCTTTGTCTCTCTGGCCCAACAACTATTTAATAATTTAAAGTAGAATAGCTGCAAGAGGATAGACTGGAGACCCACTCCAGAATAGTCAATTAGCCCAACAGTTAGGGCTCTCATCTGGTGTGTGGAGACCCATATTCAAGTCCCTGTTTTGAATTAGACAGAGCTGGGACTTGAACCTGAATGTGGCACATTCCGGGAGAGCCTAAGCACTGTTCTATTGGCTATTTTGTAGGGGGTCTCTCTCCCGTCCACCCCTCATTTTAACCAGAAATTCCAGCCTGTATTCAAGAAACATTCCCAAGGAAAGTTTAGTCAAAACCTACACTTTCCTGAGAGTTCCATGTTTGAAGAATCAGCATTTTCTGAGGAAAGAGTTTTGTCAAAAAATTCCCAATCAGATCTACTAATAACATACATGCAGATGAGGACAAACTAACTTGAATATCGCTTTGCAGCGTAGCTGCTCACCTCTGGGCTGAGCTAATTTAGGTTCCAATAACCTGGATTAATTGCAGTGAAGAATGCACCCAGAATTCAGTGAACTCTTGCTTACTATGAGAATGGAGCACTGTGAATAAAACAAAAATTGTTTGCAGCCTTCCTCTGCCTCTGATCCTGCTTACCATTTTATTTACCTTAGGTTCCAATACACCTTGGATTAATTGCAGGAAGAATGCACCCAGAATTCAGTGATTGACTCTTTCTTTGTATGAGATTGGATAGGGTCACTAAAAAAAAAATTGTTGCAGCCTTCCTCTCTGCCTTCTCTGAGGCTGAAAATCTGAGTCTGAATCAAATTCCCCAGAACTATGGAACAGTTTGGAGGTAAATGTTACTGACTCATGTTTTTATAATAATCTGAACATGCCAAAGCAGCGAGAGAACCTAGATGTGGATCCAAACCTGGCACCTTGGGCTTATTATGCCTCTGAAAAAATATTTAATAAATGATCATGTGGTATCGAATAGCCCACAGATGTTCACTGTAGAGTTTGTGTTGTAAATAGGCAACACATTATAAAGCAGTGCGCATGACTGACATTTAGGAATAAAATGAATGATGTCTTTAGTTTCCCACTCTCCCTCTCTATGAAACTGGAACACTGTTTGTTTTGTCTCTGTTGTATCGCTATCCTTTTATCTTTCTTTCCCGTTGCTCTTCCCCTCTTATCATGTTGGAGTACAAAAGTCTATTTGTCCCTTTCACTAGCTTGCAGCTCAGTGCAGAAATAATTCAGCATTGCTCCCTGTTTTGAAAGATTCAGCAAACCTATGAGAAATAAGTGTATAAAGTACTGACCTTCCCTTTGTCAAATACAAATCCTGCTCTTCAATATGTCAGTGTTTGTTGGGGAGGCTAATTAGCTGCACTAGCGAGAGCAGGTTGATGCTTCATTTAGATTTGACCTTGCTGAACAGAAGATATGATTTTTCACATTTATTTTATTTTACATAAGTCATATACCATGCTATCACTGTACTATCTGAGCACCTCCCAGCTGTGAATTAGTCACATGACTAACAACTATCACATGTTATCAGGTCTCTCATCTTGCCCATAGGGGGAGAAGTGTGTGGAGTATTTTGGTAGGTTATTTCTTGCTTTTTTAAATATATCTATCGCTTTGGGTTAATGTAGGAGAAAGAAGGTGAAATAAATAAATGCATCTTGCACTAGGAATGGAAGGAGCAGAGGTTTGTGGTAGTTCTTAGTTTCTAATGGAGTTTGTTCCACAGTCTTGGACTGGCCTCCAAAAAAGCTCTTTCTTGCACAGACAAGCTTCTCCTGTGTGCTACAGTGTTCCATTGTACCTGATGAGCATTTTATATGACTATAGCCTGCATCCCAGAGCTTTAGTCAATCTTTTACACATTCTGAGCATGGGCCACTGAGCACCTTGACAAGAACCACCAAGAGTTTGAACTTGATTTGATGCTTTGTGGGAAGTCAGCATAAATACTAAATGACAGGTCTGATGTGCTGGTGATAGCTAGTGGTGCAGAGCAGATGCACTGCAGTCTCTTGTACTGGTTGGAGCTTCTTAGGTGCTGAAGATTTCATATCCATCTATATTTCATTGTGGTTGTCCAGCTGAGCATTGACAAAGGCATAAATAACAGAAGCAAGGTCATCCCCCACCAGTATGCAATGGGGTTTCCGAGCCTGCTGGAGATGGTACCAAGTGTCACTCATGGAGACTGCTCTATGAGGCTACGTCTACACTGCGAGGTTTTTGTGCAAAAATGGCTGTTTTTTCGCGCAAAAAACTTTGGAGTGTCCACACCTCAAATGCGCTTTTGCACAAGTAAATCAGCAGTAAAATGGCAGAACAGAGGGCTTTTGCCGGTGTAGGTAAACCTCCTTCTATGAGGAATAACTCCCTTTTGCGCTATAGCTATTGTGCAAAAAGGCAAGTGTGGACGCTCCAAAGGGAAAAAGCACAAGTGCTCTGTGAATGGCAATCAGAACTTTCTTACACAAGAGTGTCCATGTAGTGTGGACACTCTTGTGCAAAACCACATCACTTTTGCGATGTGCTTTGAGGTATGGATGTGCTCTTGCGCAAGAAGTTTTGGAGGGTAGTGACAGGGTCCAGAATAATCTAGACCAAAATGGGGCAAAAGAAATTGGATGTCCAACAGGAAAGTATAGACACAAGAAATCTGATGAGGTTCAACAAGGACAAGTATAGAGTCCTGAATTTAGGATGGAAGAATCCCATGCAGTGCTACAGCCTATCTAAGCAGCAGTTCTCAGAAAAGGACCTGGGGATTACAGTGGATGAGAAGCTGGTTATGAGTCAAGAGTGTGCCTTTGTAGACAAAAAGTTAACAGCATATTGGGCTACATTATTAGGAGTGTTGCCAGCAGATAGCAGGAAGTGATTCTTCTCCTCTGTTTGGAATATTATTCCCCACAATCTGGAGTATTGCATCCAGTTTTGCCCCACTCCTCCCAACCACAGAAGGGATGTGGACAAATTAGAGAGTGTCCAGCATAGAACAATTCAAATGATCGGGGGGCTGGGGTTTGATCGCAACCATTAGCTAGCTGAAGGGAGGTTCCATAGCGGATGGAGCTAGGCTATTCTCAGCGGTGACAGGTGACAGAACAAGAAGCAATGGTCTCAAATTGCAGTGGGGGGAGGTCTAAGTTGCATATTAGGAAAAACTATTTCACAAGGAGGAGGAGGAAGCCCTGGAATAGGTTGCCTAGAGACGTGGTGGAATCTTAAAAACACCCTTAGAAGTTTTTAAGGCCCAGCTTGACATAGCCCTGGCTAGGATGATTTAGTTGGGGTTGGTCCTGCTTTGAGCAGAAGGTTGGACTAGATGATCTTCTGAGGTCTCTTCCAATCCTAATCTTCTATGATACTGGATTGTGAGCATTTTCTCACCCCTCATTCTGGACTGCATGGAAGGGCAGAGGTTCCTGATATTTGCTGAGGTTAAAGTTCAATAGCTTAAGCTTGGTTTATAGACAGTGACTAATCCCATACAATCTCTCATATCATTTTGACAGCATATTTACCATTGTGATGCTATTATTCATCTTTTAAAACAGAAAGAAACAAAGTTTAGCAGCTTTAGCACATTGCAAAGCACAGGAATGCTAGGGTCATTTGAGTTGCTGGTTCTCTGGGGTATGGATTTCTTAAGTATTTTTTTCAGAAGCAGCTGCAAATAGGCAAGAGTCTAAAGCAAATTGAAGGCTACTTTGGAACTCTCCTTGCTTTTACTGAGCTTCTATTATGGAAAGATGTGGAATGTCTTATAAATATTAACTAAATCATTGTAATCAATGTGATTTATTATTTATAGTATGTCTTTATTTTTATCATGAATCATTTAGTATCTTTTAGCACAAATGCTAGCATTTTACAAATAGAAATTATATTGAGCTTTAGGGATGGGAAGAAACAGTTGTGTTCTAGTTCCTGAATTTATGGAATACCTCATTGTGAGCTGCTACCATTTAGTAAAGAATACAAATACAGGATAAGTTGTACAGAAAATGCTCTGATATATTTGTGTATTCTGCCTGAAGATAGTCAATTCCTTCTACTGGTCTTTTAGTCTATGCCCTGGCAAATGTACGACTTCACAACAAATGGAAAAATGGGCTTGAAAATAATGATACCTTCCCCTAGTCACATGAAACTAGGCCCATGCACAACACAGAACCCAAGCCATTTTTCTTGGTTCAGATTAATAGTATTCTCCTGGTACAACATGATCTAAAATAAATTTTGCCCCCACCAGACCCTCCCACCTTTGCCTAATTCCCACCACATTCTCATAGATCTGGCAGAATTTGCTTTGATGAAGCCGGCTACTCTCTTCTGATCTTACATGGAAAATTATTGTGAATATGCAAAAAAACAAAACAAAACAAAACAAAAACAAAAAACCAACCGCACACAGCTTTAGCCACTTTGGGTGTGTCTAGACTACAGGGTTTTGTCGACAAAAGTGGACTTTTGTCGACAAAACTATACCTGCGTCTACACTACCGCCGCATTCTCTTGACAGTAAGTCGACAGAATGCGGCAGTTTTGTCGACGGCGGTAAACCTCATTTTACGAGGAATAATGCCTTTGTCGACAGAGTTCTGTCAACAAAAGGGCAGTGTGGACGCGGGTTTTTTTTTTTTTGTCGACAAAAAAAGACCTCCAAGGAAAACTCTTGCTGGACAGTCCATCTTCAGGGAAAACCTCTATTGTTCCTGTCTGTAGCCATGTTTTAAAGGCACAGACACCCTGGGTAGCCATTCTGACAGGAAGCTGGCCACAGACCAAGACTGTCAGCTTTCAGCTCTCCCTGCCACGTGGCCATGTGCGAAGCCCAAGATCCCCGAGGCCCCCAAGGACCTTCGAAGGAGCCATCACAGGTGCCCTCTCAAGGAAAAAAGAGAGCTCCAGCCTGGTCAGGGTCAGAGGTCTTGACCCTGCTTGAACTTTGGGAGGAGGAGGAAGCACTCCAGGCCCTGCACACCCGGTGCAGAAATGCGGACATATACGGACGAATCGCTCAGGGGCTGGCACAAAAAAGACACCACCCCAGGACATTGCAGCAAGTCCGGGCCAAAGTAAAGGAGCTCTGGCAGGGCTATGCCAAGGCCCGTGAGCACAGCTCCACCTCAGGTGCAGCACCAGTGCCCTGCGCCTACTATCAGGAGCTCGACCGCATCCTGGGTGGTCAGAAACTGCTGTCTGCCCCGGTGCTAGTGCAGATGGGCTTGCACACACCGGTGCAGCACTGCCAGGAGGGGACACCAGACACAGAGAAGCAGGTTCCAGGAGAAGACGAGGAGGAGGAGGAGGAGGAGGACACCACTGAAACTGCAGTGACCCTGACCCTGCAGCCTGTCCCCAGACCCAGGAGGCCTCGCAGGCATCCTCTGATGCTGGCGAGGGAACATCAGGTGAGGGCAGTCAGGGACACAGACACAGAAGAGGGAAGGGGGGAGCAGAGAGGATGCAGAGCAATTTGCACATGTCTTGGTCTTCCTGGACAGCTTGCATCTCTCTGTACATGTGCAAGCAAGTGAGCAGGCAGTGGTTATGTGGACGGGGGCCCTGGGAGACCCAAGATAAGGGGTGGGGGCGGACGTTGCCCTAGCCACAACGGGACCCCTGTGAGGCCGGGGCGGCTGGCAGGGCCAGACGTGGCCTTGCAGTAACAACATTCCCATCCCTTGCTGTAAGGACTGATTAACTGAGCCCAAGCAGGGACAGGGTGTGAATTCCTGACACTGATCAGTTCTCCCTCTTGTCCTCCACAGCTGGACCTGCTGCTGCTGCTGACCGCCAGGCAACGCCCGTGCCACCACCCTCCTGGTTCCATGGCACCCGCTGGTGTTGGTGGGTCTACAACGACCTCCTGAGGAGGCATGTCGAGGCCATGGAGAGAATGGAGAACACCATGGCAGAAAGGGCAAGGGAGGAGGCTCGCTGGCACAATTGTCTCCTGGAGGATTTCCTCCCCCAGTGAAGTGCTATGTGTGCCATGTCTGAGAGGCTCTGGCAGTGCCAGGTCCTCTCCCCCTGGGGACTCCTCCCGCTCATCCAGCTCCAGCCCCCTGTGCCCCCCTTCCTCTCCCTCAGCCCCTGTCACCCCTCCAACCCTGCCCCCACCTGCCCCCTGGTAGGGCAGAGCCATCTGCAGCTCCCCCCACCCTCCACCAGCACAGCCCTGACTTGACCCCGAGGACGGCAGGGTCCACGGACCCGAGGTGGCAAAGGTTTGCAACCCAGGTGATACCGCCATCATCCGTAAGCTGCCTGCCCTCCCTCCCTCCCTCCAGGTTGACATCCCCGCTCCTCCCCCAGTTTTAAAAATAGTTGAAGAGTTTACAAAAGGGTTTATTTTTGATTACATGTTGAACAGTTCTATTTTTTAACGCACAGTTATTTATTTGAACGTTAATTGTTAATAAACATTATATTTTTGAGATTTAACATGGTGTGTGTGTCTTAACTGCCCGGAGGCTGGTGCAGGGATGGCTTGTGAGAGGAAAGGTTTAGGGATGGGGGGGCCAGGCCCACAAGCCCCATTGGGGAGACCTTGGGGAGTCATTGGGCTCCAGCTGAGAAGCGCTTATGCAGAGCCTCCCAGATGCGGACCCCCACCTGATGGACTTGACAAACGGCAGCTGTCAGAGGCTGCGCAAACTGCCTCCCTTCCACTTCAGCCATTGCCCCCCAGCCTGGGAGGAAGGCCTCCCCTTTGCTCTCCACCAGGTTGTGGAGGACGCAACATGCAGCCACCACCTCTGGGATATTGCGTTCCCCCATGTCAAGGCGAGTGAGCAGGCACCTAAACTTTCCCTTCAGCCGGCCAAATGCGCATTCCACCTGTAAACGCGCCCGTGTCAGGTGTGGGATCTGCACCCGTGTCAGGTGTGGGATAAAGAGTTCCCTGCTCAGGTTCTGATGCCCAGTGTATGGCTTCATGAGCCAGGGCATGAGGGGTTACGCTGCATCGGCCACAGTGCAAATCAGCATTTCCACATCCCCAACAGAAAAGTTTTGCTGGGGGAAGAAGGTTCCAGCCTGCAGCCTTTGGTAAAGGTGCAAATTGTGGAAGAGCCGAGCATCATGTGCCCAGCCCAACCACCCCACACAAATGTCTGTGAATAGTTCACGGTGGTCAACTAGGGCCTGCAGCACAATGGAGAAGTACCCTTTTCTGTTAATATAACGGGCTGCTTGATGGGGCAGTGCACAGATGGGACGTGAGTTCCATCAAGCCCTCCTCCGCAGTTTGGGAATCCCAGCCCAGCGAAGAAAAAAACCATGATGGTGTCTGAGTCTCCGAGGCGGACAATCCTGTTCAGCTCCGAGTTGATGGCCCTTACCACCTGCAGAAATAGACACGTGCAAACACATGGAATAGGAAGTTAGAGGGGTTGCCCAAGTCCTTGGAAGGTTCCCCTCTCTCCCTCCCCCCCAAGACCCCAGGATTCTCTCCACTCCTCCCCCCCGGCGATTGCTCCCAGCAGTAGGGTGGAGTGAGGCCAGGAGCCCTCCACCACCTCCCCTCCATTGCCCCCCTGCCCTTTCCTGTTACACTCCCCCTACCCCTCATGGACTGCATCCTCCCCAGAGGGACTTACCTCCATCAACACGGCGCCAACGGTAGATCTCCCCCTCACCAAACTGGTGTCCCACTGACTGGTAGCTGTCAGGAGTGGCCAGCTTCCAGAAGGCAATAGCTACCCTCTTCTCCAGTGGGATGGCAGGGTGCAGGTGGGTGTCCTGTCATTGCAGGGCAGGGGCAAGCCAGGTACAATGCTCCTGGAAGGTGGACTTCCACATCCTGAAGTTTCGGAGCCAAGCCTGGTCATCCCATTGTACAGGCCAGTCCCACCAGTCTGTACTTGTCTCCAGCCTCCAAAATTGCCTCTCATGGAAAAAGTTCGGTGGCAAGAACAGTGTTGCTGCATCCTGAAGGAGGGGCTCCAGGCTGGGTTCAGAATCGGGACTGGGCATTAACAGTATGAAGGTCTCATGGAGTTGCAGCAGCATTTGAAGCACTGTGGAGTGGGGCCATCGCCTGCCCAGGGGCAGCTCTGGCTCCATGGCAAAAAAGGGATCTAAATCAGAAAAACCTCTCCCCCATGCCCCTCTCCCCCAAACTGCTGTGGTGTCCCAGGAAGCAGGGCAGTCACAGCAAGCACTGCAAAACCTTTGCTGTCCCTCTAGGAGGTAAGCAAGGCAGCTGCAGAAGCAGAGCAACGGCTGTTCAGGGGGGTCCCTTTAAGCACACGTCTCTGCAAAGGGCAGGCAGCAGCACCAGGAAGTACATGTGCCCCCATGCCCTGCCAGAAGCGCTTCCGGGTGCTTTCTTTTGTCGACAGAGCGTCCGACATTCTGGATGCTCTTTGTCGACAAAGCAGATCACTTTTTCGATCCGCGTAATGCAGTCTAGACGCTCTTTGTCGACAGAGGCTTTGTCGACAGTATCTGTCGACAAAGCCTCTGTCAACAAAAGCCTGTAGTCTAGACGTACCCATAGAGACTGACAAACCTCCATGCTTCACTATGGACTCCATCTTTTCTAGCCTGTTTTCATCAGGTTTACATTTAGCTCCTGGTTTTCAGTGAGTATTAAGTATATGCAAACGCAGGGCTTAAATTCAGCCAGAGCTGTCCTATTTTCAAACCTGTGAGGCAGAAGCCCTGAACCCTGTATGCCCCACAGAGCTAAAGCTCTGAGACCCTCCCCACATTGCACAGTTGGAGCCTGGAGTGCCAAATGGGAGTGTGGGAAGAAAACTCTTTGAAATACTCTATGAAAAATTAAATCCTCTGAAAGTGTGACTGGTAACAAGCCAGACAGAGCAGGGGTGAAAGTAACTTCTTGTTTCATACCCCCACCTCCAGGGGAGCGGCTCAGGGAAGAGGGTAGGAGGGGTTGGGGTTGTGTGGGGGTGTAGGAGTCAGGGTTGGGAAGTGAGGAAGGGCTCAGAGCAGGGAGCAATGGTGTGGAGGGTCAGGGCAGGAGGCTGGGAGCAGGGGGTTGCAGGAAGCAGGGTTGGGAAATGTGGGGGTTCAGGCATCAGGACAGGATACTGGGTGTATGGGGGGCTCAGAGCAGGGAGGATGTGGGGGTGCAAGAGTCAGGGTAGAGGGCTAGGGTGGGTGGAGAGGCAAGCAAGGGCAACATTTCAGGAGGGTGGGAGGGAGCTCAGGGCTTGGGCAATCCCAGACTGGTGAGGAGGGCGCACCCCCAGCCAGCTCCTTCAGCCTTCCTGGCTGCCTACTGCTTAGTGTGACAGCCTGCAGGAAGCCCTGAGAGCCAGGCTGGGAGCACACATCCCCTCTCACTACAGCTGAGTTCCCCAGCCAGCTGGCTTCTTGCCAGAGGGGCATACTGGGGCAATCCAGTTTACATTCACCTCAGAATCAGAGGGATTTGACAAAAAGGAAATACTCAGAAAAAAATCCACCTTAAAGGACCTATTTTCAGTTTCTTTTATCTCAAATTAATTAACAGAAATACTTGAAAATCATCTGGAAATTCAGTTTTTAACCTTCATATTATATGTTGTAAATTTGGGAAAGATTAGTTAATGTTCATATACTATAAGGAGATTGAACTCCTGCTTTGAGTGAAAAAGTGAGCCTTAACCCATCTACAGAGGTGCTATTGCGCCTCTAATTAATTACCTCATTTTGGAGTCCACGTTCAAGGAAAATGACCAAGAATTTCATTGTGAGTTTTGCTGAGATAGGACTGTAGGGTCAAACAACTGATTTCTTTCTAACTTTAGGATAGTTGGAAAATATTAATTCAAAGAACTCAAACCATCCATTCTAACTCTATCTTAACGTCGAATACACCCACAGATGACCCACTACAGGTTTGTTTCTTACTCATGTAAGCAGGGGCTGAACTGCTGCTTGCTATCAGCCAGCTAAAAGGAGGGGTGAGTGTGCCCACTACAATTGTTTAGCTCTGCAAGGTAATTAACTGTTAACTGTTGATATGTAAATACAGCTCCGGAGAGAATCCGAGGTGTGGCTATGTAAATCCCATTCAGCCAGGGCTGATGGAGGGTCAGTGTTGGAATGGAATGTGGAGAATTGTAAATAATTTGGGACTGTTGTGGGGTCACTAATCATGCTACCCTGAAATGTGGGAACTGTAAAACATGCCACCAGTGCTTGCAGGAGAGACACCACCATCATGGTAAGAGGTCTTGGCGGAACAAGCCTCCCCCCTTCCAGAGTTGAGTGAACAGAGCTGGGGGGGAAGGGTTAAAGGGCTTGAGTCAGCCTGCTTCACATCTGCCAGGTGTGAGCTGTAAGACTGGCCCAACCTGCCCCTTTCCCCCCTTTGTTTTAAGGACAGACCTAAAGCAGACTCCCTGAGGAGTCTTTTCTTTTGCTAGTCCAGTGGAAGCTGGATTCCTTTGCAAGTCCAGCTGGTGGCTTAAGAGTTGAAATCACTGAGAGCTGAAATCACTGGTTTGGGTGAGAGCCAGACCCATTGCAGCCAGTGAAGTGGCAGCGACCAGCAGAGTGGCTGGTGGGAATCACTGGCTGGTGGCGTAACGTGGCCGGTAGGAGCAGTGGCAGGCGAGGAGCGGTGACCAGTGGTGTGGCATGGAGCGGCGGCAGGCAAGGAGTGGCAACCAGCGGCGTGGCACGGCTACCAGTGGCGTGGCGTGGAGCAGTGGCAGGCGAGGAGCGGCAACCAGCGGCGGCAGCAGGCAAGGTACGAAACAGCTGATGGAGCGTGGCGGAGTGTTGTAAGGTGCCCCCTATCTATCCCTCCACCCCCATTTCTACCCAGGTTGGGAGGTGAAACCCTGCGGGTGAACTTTGGGACTCTGGGTGGCACGGACCAGGGACAGAGACTTTTGGGGTGTCGGACTCTTTGGACTTCAGGTGATTCTTGGCTGCGGGGGGCTTAGCTCATGTTTGGGTTATGAACTCTGTTTGTGGTGTTTTCCCCAAGTTAATGCCGTATGACTTCTCTCTGTTTCATTAAATGTTTCTTTCCTACACTCAGACTCAGTGCTTGCGAGTGGGGAAGCATTGCCTCTCAGAGGCACCCAGGGGTGTGTGAATTTCCCAGATTACTGGGTGGGGGCTCGAGCCGGTTCTGTGTGAGATGTACCCCAAGATATTGAACCCAGCCCTGGTTACTGCCTGGCCTACCCAGCAGAAGGGTTACACTCAAAATATGCCCTATTTGGGAGTCTTTAAAAGGGAAAGTCATCGTATAAGTGATGATTTTAAATAACCATCACCAAAATGTTCCTAGGACTTGGAAATGGAAATTAGAATTTAAACAAGGATTAAATACATTTCACTCCTTCACATCCATCAAGTTTAGGTGGTTGAGAACAGCCTTGCTTGTAATTTGCTCAGACCTCCTTAACTCTTATTTTTCTTCTTCAGAGCCTAATGTGAATGTGATTACAATGCAAATATATTAATAAGTCAAACTGTCTATGATTAAACACTTAATCAATTCTATTTCACTTCCATTATCTTGTTTAGCAATCATTACCTGTTATGCTGTATGACAAATTAACAATTACTGACCTAATGAGTATGAGGAATTGGAACATAAGGAATAAAATGGCATTTGATCAACAATCAACAAATAAACAAATTTTCTGGATTCATGAAACCTGGAATGTTTCCCTTTCTGCAAAAAACACAAACATACCAAACAGCCTCCAAACCTGCCTCTCTCCATCACCTTACTTCACTCTATCCTGCTTTCTCCAGATTCAAATGGCTTTTAAACAGCAAAGTATCACATTTAAGGCTAAAGCATTTAACTGACAGGTCAGTTCTCTGATTACAGTGACAGTGGTAGACTTACTGTCAGCACAGCATTCCGGAAAGAGGAAACTGTTGACCCAAACCTCCTTTATTTTAAATAAAAGCTTTGCGCACATCACTCATACATAATGTACAAGTGTGCATTTTTCTCCACTCGAGAACCTAATATCTGTGGACACAGGCTACCTTGACTTTTGGCCACAAATGACACATCTGTAATGTTTGGAACCTCAAACAAAGAATGGCTGCTTCATGGCAATAATATTCCATTGGGGATACTATAGCTGGAGAGCACTTACAAAGACTGTTAAGTTCTCCAGCTGCTCTGTTCAGAATTGCAGAGAGGAGCCTTTCAGGCTCCACAGATAAGTGAGATAATATCACATATATAATGGAAGATCAAGTTTCAGGCAGCTTCGACCTCCAGTTCCCCGTGCATCCTGAATTGGCCTTCACCTTCTCTTGTCATGTCATAGCCTATCTGAACTCAAGTAGGGGCCTTGTCTTTTTATTTTTACCCATAATGTGCCGTGCATATATGTGGCACTCTATACATATATATTGTGCCTTTCATCCAGAGGATTCTCAAAGTATTTTATAAATAAAATACACAGTACCAAGAATCACTTACCCAACATGACTGTGTAGCCTTCTCTGGGGTTGTATATAGCAGATTCTTAATAGTACACCTAAGAGCTATGCACCTGTTTAGGACAAGAAGAGAAAAACATTGTATCCAGTTCAAATTGCACAGTGAAATGTATATGGGCAGAAAATAATTTTCTTAAAGACTTTTAGGTTACGTCTAGACTACAGGCTTTTTTTCGACAGAGGCTTTGTCGACAGATACTGTCAACAAAGCCTTTGTCAAAAAAGAGCATCTAGACTGCATAACGTGGATCGAAAAAGCGATCCACTTTGTTGTAAAAGAGCGTCCAGACTGCCGGACACTCTGTCGACAAAACAAGGCACCCGGAAGTGCTTCTGGCAGGTCACAGGGGCAGCCGTAAATTCCAGGCGCTGTTGCATGCTCTTTGCAGAGACGTGTGCTTAAAAGGATCCTCCTAGATAGCCATTGCTCTGCTCCTGCTTCCTGCTTGTCTAGAAGGAAAGCAAAGCTGCTGCAGTGCTTGCTCTGGTTGCTCTGCTTCCTCGGACACCACAGCAGTTTTTTTTCAGGTTTGTTTTTGTGCTTTGCACTGTGTTTTTGGGTATGGAGCCAGAGCTGCCCCTGGGCAGGCGATGGCCCCACACTGTGATGCTGGATGTTCTGCGGCATCTGCATGAGCGCATCATGACGTTTGTGGCAGAGCTGGATTCAGAGCCCAGCTTTGAGCCCCTCACTCAGGCTGTAGCCCTATTGCCCTTGCCCCCGAACTTATTCCTGGAGAGACGAATTTGGAGGCTGGACATCAGTTCTGACTGGTGGGACCGGCTTGTTATGCAGCAGTGGGACGACGACCAGTGGCTCCGAAACTTCCGGATGCAGAAGTCCACCTTCCAGGAGCTCTGTGCCTGGCTCACTCCTGCCCTGCAACGCCAGGACACCCACTTGCTGCCCGCCATCCCCCTGGAGAAGCACATTGCTATTGCTTTGTGGAAGCTGGCCACCCCCAACAACTACTGCTCTGTGGGACATCAGTTTGGCATGAGGAGGTCTACTGTCGGGGCCGTCTTGATGGAGGTAAGTCACTCTCGGGGGACAGTACATGGGGGTGGGGGCAGGCGGATAAGGGGGACGGTCAGGACTGGGCACAGGGAATGGGGGATGGGGTGGGAGTGGTAGAAGCCTGCCTGGCCTCACCCTGCGGTGGTGCAGAGGGCATGGGGGGGCTTGCCTGAGGGAGGGCTCTTGGGGTCTGGGAGAGGAGGGGTGGGGGAGCACCTCTCATCAGCTCACGCAACTCCTCTAATGTCCTGTGATGTGTGTTTGTATTTGTCCCTTTCTGCAGGTGGTGACGGCCATCAACTCAGAGCTGCTTCACAGGACTGTCCGCCTCGGAGACCTGGATACCATCTTGGCCGGATTTGTGGGGCTGGGTTTCCCGAACTGCGGTGGAGCGCTCAACAGGACTCACATCCCGATCCGCGCACCACCCCATCCAGCAGCACAGTATATTAATAGAAAGGGCTACTTTTCGATGGTGCTGCAGGCCCTGCTCGACCACCAGGGACAATACACAGACATTTGTGTCGGGTGGTCAGGCCGGGCACACAATGCCTGCATATTCTGGAACTCATACCTGTACCGCAGGCTGCAGGCTGGGGCATTATTTCCGGAGAGGAACTATGCAGTCGGGGATGTGCAGATGCCTACGTGCATCGTGGCCAACGCAGCCTACCCCCTTATGCCCTGGCTCATGAAGCCATTCACAGGACACCTAGATGTGAGCAGGGAACTGTTTAACTCCCGCCTGAATCGGGCTCGCTTCCAGGTGGGGTGCACCTTTGGCCGTCTGAAGGGCAGATTTAGATGCCTGCTTACTCGGCTGGACATGGGGGAACACAACATCCCCGATGTAGTTGCTGCATGCTGTGTGCTGCACAACTTAGTGGAGAGGAAAGGGGAGGCCTTCCTCCCTGTGTGGGGGATACGGGCTGATTTGGAGGGGAGGCACTTTGAGCAGCCCTGGACAGCTGCCATCCAGCAAGCCCACCAGCTGGGATTGCGCATTCGAGAAGCCCTGAGGGAGCAATTCTCCCAAGGAGCCCGATGATTTTCCCCAGGGCCTTCCAATTGTGGGATTGTCCCATGCTCCCGGTGCCTTCCTCCCCAAAACCCCTCCCGGCCCCACATTCACACATTGTATGCATTCATCACACACTGACAACAGAGACAGGTGTTGGTGAAAAAATGTTTACAGTTTATTTCACTGTTGGTTTTTGGAAAAAATAAAATACTCTTTTGTTCAGAAAAATAAAGTGTTTGTAAACAAAGTAAAGTGCTTCCCTTCAGTGACTCTCACAGGTGGGAAGGGGGAATGTCAACCTGGAAGGGGGGAGGGAGGCTCAGGGCTGAGGGTTCTGCCTTGAAGAAGAACCCCTGGCATTTTGGCTGCGGAGGCCTTCTCGCAGACAGCCGCGCATGTGGGCTGGGACAGTAGGGGGCTGGGCAGGAGGTGGGGCTGTACCTAGGTTTGGGATGGCAGGGGCTGGGGGAGGGGTGGCAGGGGCTGAGCAGGAGGAGCAGGACCAGGCACAGGACCGGGGAAGGCCATGGCCTCCCCGATAGCAGCACAAATCTCAGTGCGCTGCTGGACAAACTCGTCCAGCAAGCGCCTGCGCCACTCTGCCTCTGCCTCTATTCTCAGGTTCATTGCGTCCTGCATCCCTTGCAGGACCGAGATGTGCTGGCGCACCAGGTCCAAATATGTGCACCAGTGCCGACAGGTTTCCTGCAGCCGTCTGGGTGGTGGGGCAGGTGTGGCGCCCCCTCCTGGTCAGCTGGTCTGGCTGTGGAGGGCAAGAGGGAAAAGTCGTCAGGCATGCATGCTCACACTTTCCCTGAGAGGGCATGCCCTCCTTCTCAGCAGTCAGTGCCTGTCCTAGGGTCAGAGGATGCTCATGTGCATCTCAGGAAGGCATGGTGTGGCCTGGCCAGCAGCCACAGCCTCTCTGGAGCCCAGAAGGTATGCAGGACACCATCCTGCCCCCCCCTCACACACACCCCATGGCCAAGCAGCACAGGCAAGTGTTAGGCCACAGTTGGGGTTCCCACAGGTTGCTGAGAGGCCTGAAGCTGTGTGGCAATCCCAGCGTCCCCAGTACATCTGCACCTGGCATCACTGCCTGCAGGAGCAGGTGGTGCCTCGCAGCCATGCGGCTGCAGGGGTAGGATGGCCCATCCTGAGGTTGGCCATGTGTGCCCCCCCGCCCCAGGCTATGATCAGCATGACGTGTCACAGCACTGCACCATCCACTTTGCTCCCGCCTGCCCTGCCCTGTGTGTGTGTTGGACCCTCACAGCACTCATCTGATGTTCCCTCCCCGGTGTGTGAAGCTGTCTGGGAGGCTTTCTGAGTGTGGGCGTCTGGCTCCTGGGTCAGGGTCACTGTGCTCCTGGTGGTGTCTTCCTCCTCCTCCTCTTGGAGCTGCTAGTTGTCTGCTGGGGTCTCATCCTGGAGTTGCGGCCGCTGCTGCACAGGGGTCTCCAAGCCAGACTCCACAACCCTCTTGGAAGGCAGGGGTTCCCCTGCACCCAGGATCCGGTCCAGGTCCTCGTAGTAGGCACAATAGTGTGCTGTTTCCCCAGAGCGGGAGCTGTGCTCACGGGCCCTAACGTACCCCTGCCTCAGCTCCCTGACCTTGGCTCTGACCTGGTCTAAGGAGCGGGGGCGGTGGCCTTTCCTTGCCAGGCCATCAGCCATTCTGGCGTAGATGTCAGCGTTCCTCTGCCTTTTGTCAACAAAACCCTGTAGTCTAGACACACCCTTAGAGGCATAGATTTCAGCCACATTATTTTTTTCATTCCTATTGCTTTTAGTTGCAGTATTTCTTTTCATGTTCTGTATAAAATGATACATGTTATCCATACTGTTGTTTATTATTAGGAACCAGGGCTATAGCCTCAGTTATGTTAGGACTGTCTACATGGAGAGTTATTCCTTATTAACTTCATATGAGGAAGTTTGGGTTCCCTCTGGCACCTTTTCTACATGGTATATCCCAAACACTGAGTCCAGTTCTGGAAGAACACTTTAGTTTTTTGGAATGCAAAAAATCACTTTAACTCCAGACTCATCACTCAAGTTTTTTTATTGGCATATGATGAAGCTAAACTTGAATTGATCAGGCTCACCTGTAGGGGGTGGTATAAGATATATGCCACACATCCTAAATTAAAAAAAAAAAAAACCCCTTTCTTTATATACATTTCCACATCACCACATATTTGCTGCATGTTGCATTATGTTTTGGGATTGGCTTGATTGTTTTGTCTGAACTGATCCCTATAACATACTCTCTCCATACACTATCCACGTATGATTTATTCTTTACATTCACAGTTTATCCTATCCCAACTTTCATCCAGTGGGTTAAACTAATTTGGAATGAGGCATTCTTATTCCAGAATTATAGTGTCCACCCAGATTGCTAATCAGGAATATTTAATCCATTTTACATCTGTATTCTACATTATTCTGGAGTAATTTTAATGTGCAGACAAACTGTCAGTGTTGGTGAAAAATATTGGGTCCACTGATTTATCATGACATATGATATGATTGCTTACCTATTTATATTTTTCCTCCAAAATATTAGGGGCTTGTTGGTGGATATAGTGATAGATTTTATGTGAAACTGCATATGTATCCTTCCTGGAGAATTACAGTACTTACCCACTAGCCCTTGTATTCTTCCATACAAAGAACATGTAGACATTTTGTCTACATAATATGAATTTTGGATGATGGGAAAAAGCAGAAAAGAACAAAAGTAGAATCTCCATGAGAATACTGCGTATATCTCCATTACAACATGAGCCATCAAGTCTGCCTCATAAAATGGCAGCTGCTGGCATCACAGGTACATGATTCCTACTATGACAGATTGTACCTTGATGTTCGCCACTTTTACAAAACAGTGATAAATTTTGTACAAAGTATGCCTTGTGCGGTATCATTTGGAAACGCACAATTTGCTGATAAATATTGTCCTTGTAAAATGTGTGCATGTATAAACATTGTATGTAAAGTTATAAGATCATATTGTATGACATTGGTGAGACATGTTCCAAGTTTAGAAATGCAGACGCAGACAAGTTCCTTAAAGACAAAAGTAAAACTGGTGCCTTTGGCAGGAGTTAGCATAATTAAATGGAATATCACCTCAGTAAATGGCCATTCTTTGGCAGCAGGAAGTGTGTGAGTGAAAAATTTACATCTTGGCAGACAGACTTGCTGTCACCTGAACCTCAGCAGGAGATGATTCTGATGACAAAAATCACCTTTTCCCTCAGCTCTACTCACATCATCATCAACATTTGAAAGACAAAAGAATCATCATTGATCTGGGGAGAAGTCCCTGCTGAGAAATTTGGGGAGACTGCTGTAAACATGGTGAGAAAAACCTTTTGCTTTGAATTCATTTATTTTGTTAAGTTAGGCATTAGGTATTTGCATGTTACCTTTGTAAGTGATTTGTAACCAATTCTGAGTTTTATTTCTTATTACCAGTTATCAGTTAAAATCTCCCTATAGTTAATATGCGTGTTTTATTGTTTTGTCTTTTCCAATATTGGATTGAAATGTTTTGAAACTTCCATTTGAGAGAAGAGTTTGTGTGTATCTCTGAGTATGCAGTGTGCCCAGCCATATGGTAGCATAGTCATCAGCCAGGCAAAGAGATGGTAGCCCCGGCATCAGGGTAAGTCAGTCGGCACTCATCAACAACATACATATTACTTTCTATTAATGAAATGATGAACTTTCTAAAAGGTTGTATTGTCCTTGGGGGTCTAGGCAGTGCAAGATTGCATTTCTGGGGACAAATCTGGGATTGGGAATTTGCTGATGTCACTCATCAATATAATCCAGGAGTGACTGATTAGCACACTAATCTCATAAGGGTGGGTGTGGTTTTGCATGCCAGAGTCTATACGTGAACAGACTGGGAGTGAATGCCCTCACAGCAGAGCAGTAGAAAAGGCACCAAAGGGGAGGGGAACAGCTCTTGAACAGTCCAGATTATACCTTGGGAAATGGTCAGAACTCCTTAGGAACTTGTCAATATAATTCAGAGGAAGAAAAGTTGTAACAGTAACATACATCATACTGCCAGCCTTGTACTATAGGATGTGTTTTTATATACGTATCTTTGTGTGTGTTTAATCAACTTCACACTCAGGCATTTAATTAGAAGGCAAAGGAATTTAAGAGGTGAGTCACTTCACATACCTTGACAGTAAAATGCAAGCCAGTGGAGATCTCCTGAAGGAAATGATGGAGGTCTACATGCCTCAGGAAATTACTTGAAATAAATTGAATGGCTTTATAATGCCAAGAGTCCTCAGAGCTCTATAACTCCTTTTCAACAAAGTTATCTAAAAAAGAAGATATCTGGGAAAAAGCCAGAGTATATAGTTGTTTGTACCTTTCTAGTCTCAAATTGTCTGTGGTTAACTGGGTTTGTGGTTTTGTTATTATTTTGTTTTGTGTTGGTTTGGTTTGGTTTGGTTTGGTTTCTCTGCCTGCTGGAAACAGCTGTCCACTTAAATGTCCATTCTGACACAAACCAGTATTAGGAGAAGCAAGTAATAGCAAAAAAAATTAAAGAAAGCAATATACAATAAAAGTGGAACCGGGGCGTCATTCTGACCTATGAAATGACAGTTATGCAGTGTTGCAATTTATTGCATTTAGTGAGGGTAGTTCAACACATCTACAACAGAGACAGTAACTGAATTTCTCACATGTGTTCCCTGGACATGCATTCAATAGGAATATGCAGTTCTGAGAATTCACTATCAGATTACAACTCTTCAAAGCCCATTAAGAGTCTGAGCTCTGGATTCAGTGCAGCTGAGTAAAATATGTGTGCTGGGTTCCTGCTCAGAAATATGCCCATTTAGTGACATTTCCACAATAGAAAAGTAAGGCTTAGGTCTTTTATTTTGTATGTAAGGATAGGATACTTATATTTTAATTAGAGTATTGCAGCAGATGATATAGCCATAATTACATTGTCTGGTGCCCTGTATGAATAAAAAAATCCCACATCTTGAAATCAGTTTAGGATGGTTATTATTGTGTTAGGTAACATGACACTGTATCAAGACCACTATCAAAATAAAACAGAAATCATGGCATAATGAAAATGAGTCACCAGAAATCAGTTGTTGGAATACCTCTTTTCCTTCTTCCCCTTTCTGAGACTGCCTCGGGGATATATTAACTATTCTTCCTGTTTGTTCTCTAGACTGTATTTCCTACTGCAGAATTGCTGTAAGCCCTGAAATTTCTTTGCATTGATCTAAAAATGCCGGATCAGTTTCTTGAATAGTCTTGGGGATAGCTTTTGTTTTTTTTTCCACTAAAAGTCATACCCTATGTCTGCTGCTTTCCCAGCCTTAACAACACATGAAAGGGGTTCAAAGGGCCAGAACTAGCGAGGGCACACATTCAACTTGAAAGGCATTTTTTGAATTGATTTTGTGATGACTCACTGCAGCAAAGAGACAGACAGATTTTTATAGCCTTAATTAAAAAAAAAAAGACTTGTCAAAATGTTTAAAACTCTGTTTTGGTGATACTGAAAATTAAAATGAGGCCATACTTTGTAAGTGTTATCAATTTTCCATTTGGCTAATATTGCTACTCTGCTCTGTGCCCCCTTCCCTCCAATCTCAGAGCACACTCCATCCCCTGGTTTCTAGTAGATCTTAAAATTAATGCGCTTGTTTCTCTCTATTGCTTATTACTACCAAAATAGCACCAATGACATCAATACAACCACAGGAATAGAGTTTGCATCCACTCTGCTACTGCTGCAAAGCCAAGCAACCTGGGAACACAAAGTAATGTGTTTGTGTAGGGCCACTGTTGTGTGTGTTGCTCTTTATGAAACATATTAATGTAAAGAAACCCCAGCTGAGTCCCAAATAACCATGTTTACTAAGTAAGCACAAACCTAAAAGATCTAGGAACAAGTGTTTTGCTCATGTACTGGTGTCTGGCAGTTTCTAAAAAAACCCACAATGATTGGCACTAGGAGGCACACAAACTATTTAAAGGGATATTGACATATTCCTGTAATTACATCCACCTAAACACATGCATTATTTTTTATTGTCATTTGTTTAATCTGATGCTTTTATGAACAATAACTAATTTTCCTCTGCATCTTTTGATACCTTCAAATGATATACTAGCAGAATGCATGATTTTAAAAACAGCAAATATTTTTTTTTCAGTTGGCATGAGGTTGGCAGATGAGGTGATCTCAGAGTGAGATCAATTCACAGGTCAATTCACATGTGATATTCAGATCAAAGCCATTTGTGGTTTTGGTAATTAAACTTCATAAACACTAAAGGGACTTGGTATGCATTATTTTCACTTTTCTGTTATAATGTACAGGTTGAACCTCCCAAAACCAGGACTCCCTCATCTAGCAACATCCATG
Organism: Rafetus swinhoei; assembly: GCA_019425775.1. Classification (NCBI taxonomy): domain Eukaryota; kingdom Metazoa; phylum Chordata; order Testudines; family Trionychidae; genus Rafetus; species Rafetus swinhoei. The sequence goes on from CM033427.1 coordinate 69,272,290, forward strand.
GTCTGGCAGGACCACGGGTGTTCCTGGACCAGGGAGTCCTTGCTGAGAGCCCCAGAGGCAAGAGAACTGGCAGCTTAGAGTCCAGCAGCGCTGGGGCTGGGACTGGCACTGGAGCTCTGGTAGCTCAGCAGGGTCCCCGGCAGCCCCATTAGCAGGGCCAGGGACATGGCAGTTGCAGTAGTGGGGCCGGGGCCAGAGATGTTGCAGGCTAGGCAAGTAGTAGAAGCAGGGTCAGTGATGCAGCAGCTCCGATAGTGGGGCTCGGGCCAGGGCAGTTCAGACTGCTGGGCCACAGCAGCACAGAAGAGCCCAGAAGCTGGGGCCAGCAGCAGGGAGGGAAGTTGGTCTGGGGAGCCAATAGCAGAGGACATCCTCTGGTCCAGCAAATTCCTTCATTCAGGATTGGTCAAGTCCTGAGGGTGCTGGACCAGAGAGGATGTACTAGCAAACATTTGCATAGTAAATCTCTCCCTCTGGGATTCCTCGAATTGAGTAAGATTTCCCCTTAGACACCTATAACTGAGAAGAGCAAAGATGAGAAATTAGGCCAATTCTGGCAAGGAACACTCACTTGGCTGCACATGAGGTCTCTATCTTCATCAGGCACTGTTCTTGATGGTGGTCTTCCAGGTTACCCAATCCTCCACCTGCTTCTCCCAGGTCTCAGTGTCAATGTTGCACTTTACTGAGATGTTCTTAAAAACGTCTCTGTAGCGCTTCCTCTGCGAGCCATGAGACCTCATCCCAGTCCTCAGCTGAGCATAGAAAATCTGTTTAGGCAAACGTGTGTCAGGCATCCTGACCATATGACCAGACTATCGTAGCTTCCTGTGGACTATTATTGCCTCAATGCTGCAGGAATTGACCTCTGCAAGGACACTAACATTGGTCTGTCTGTTCTGCCACATGATGCCCAGTATTCTTCTCAGGTACCTTTGGTGAAATTTCTCCAGATCTTTAATATCTTTTTGGTAGCCATGCTCCAGGTTATTGGAAATGATCTCCCAAACAGAGTCAAAATAACCTTCAAAATGGATGGTAGCTTCTTCAATCTGGGCTGCTTCAGAGATAAGAACAAGACCACAACAATGTCAGTGGTAGAACTTCAGTACGCTGAAAATGCCGAGGTCAGTGTCACCTTGGAAGAGGGTCTCTAAGCAATCATCAATGTTTTCACCACTGCCTACTGTAGGTTGGGCCTGACTTTCAATGCATGAAAGACCAAGGTTCTCTTTCAGTGAACGCCATACCATTATCTTAAACAACTATAACAGTGGATGACCAAGTGCTGGAGAAAGTCAACAGCTTCCCCTATCTCGGAAGCTATCTGTCCAACAATGCTGACATTGACAATGAAATCCACCACCAAATCTCCAGTGCCAGCGCAACTTATGGACGTTTACAGAGGCGAGTCTTTAATGACTGTGACATCAAGACACACACCAAGATCGACATCTACAAAACTGTAGTTCTTCCAGTGTGGCCATATGGAGCTGAATCCTGGACTCCCTATAGATGTCATATTAAAGATCTGGAGAAATTCTACCAAAGGTACTTGAGGAGTGTAAATACCCCTTCCCTAAATAACTCATCAGACATCAAAGAAGCTTTGGGAATTCTAATGAAGGACTTCATCCACAAAGGTGCTAATTCCAAAGCAAATGACCACTGTGTGTGATGACCTGAGGCCAAAGACTCAAAGTGAATTGCTCATCCTTCATTTAAAAGGAAAAATCAAGTGGGTAGAAGTCTCAGAGGGGTAGCCGTATTAGTCTGTAACTTTAAGAACATTGTGTAGGCCTGTGGCACCTTAGAGACTAACAAAAATATACATCATGAGCTTTTGTGGGCAAAACCCACTTCTTCAGATGAACTTGAGTTGAATGGGTTTTTTCTTCACTCAAGCTGATCTGAAGAAGTGGGTTTTGCCCACAAAAGCTCATGATACCACGCTTAACTTTGTAATTTCCTGATATTTGTTAGAGTACTTAACCATGGGACCTAAACTGTAGATTTATTGATATTCATCAGAATATTTGTAAAAAATTGTACTCTGTCTTTGTTATAGAATCTTTATAATCAACAGGCCAGATTTTCTAGCATGTTACAGCCCCTTTGCATTTATTGACTCTTTGCACTGGTAAACTAATGCATACAGAGCCAGTGTAATTGAGCTATATGACAGCCCTCAACTAGAGTGTGTAACCAAAGCACCGTTGTCATTCCATGGCTATATATATTTTTGTTAGTCTCTAAGGGTGTGTCTAGACTACATGGCTCTGTCGTTGGAGCTATGTAGTTGAGTGTACTCGGCAAAGGGAAATGAAGCAACGATTTAAATAATTGCTGCTTCATTTACATCAAAATGGCCGCCACGCTGTGCCGATCAGCTGATTGTCGGCACAGCGCGGTAGTCTAGACGGAGATCAACCAACCCCAGAACCCTTTGTCGTCAGATCCTGTAAGCCTTGTTTCACGACAAGCTGCATACTCTCAAAGACTTTGGGAAACTGGCAGTTTATCAGTTTATTACATCACTACTGCCATTTGGAGTTACAAACTTTGATTCACCTGTTGTTACATTTTACTTACTTTAACCTCTCATTCTCATAAGTCATTCTGTCTTTTAGCTAATAAAACTACAGTTAGTTTATTATAGAATTGGCTGCCATTGTTGCTTTTGTCATAAGATCTGTAGTACTAACTAACCTGGAGTAAATAACTGGTCTCTAGGGATTAGGAGAAACTGGTTGTGGTGTGGTTTTAGGTTTAAGTGACCATTTACCATGAAGTTTAGTTTGTGTGTATGGCAAGATAGGCTGGAGAGTCTAAGGAGACTGTGACTCTGTGGTAAGACTGGTATAGTGATCCAGGAATTCACATTTATCAGTGGCTTAATGAAATCTAATTACAGAATATGCCGCCAGTTTGGGGTGTCTGTTGACTATGTGCTCTGAGACAGACACTTGCAGTTGTGAGCTACTCCAGATGGTGTCACAGTTAGATTCTTTATTGCTCCCTATATATAGGCCTCTAACATCAGAACTGGTATCTTAGCACTTGCAGCCATGTCTTTGGAATTCTGATTTGTGTCTGTAGTGGATACCTTTGCATTAGAAATACATAAGGATTTGCATCTTCAAAAATAGTAGTTTTTTTTCAAGCTCCTCCATCGAACCGGCTTGTTCCCCAGGACATGTCTTTACTACTCTGGGGCTATGTACACAATGTAAGATGACAAGGACTCAAGAGTAAAACCTGACAGATGTGAAGGAACTATACTTGAGGTAGGTCTCAAGCCAAGTCCATTTACAGCCTGTCACTGTTTGTTAGCAGACAGAGATACCCACATGCACTGAGGTCTCGGAAACATGGATTTTTCTGTGATTACTCAGTGTTGTTAGTTCTGTAGCTATCTAAGATAATTTTCCAGATGCCTTTTCAAAGGCAGGTCTGCCTTCCATTTCTGAACAAAAGCAAACAAATTAACCCTCTGGGGCCTGTGAACAAGGCAATACAGATGTTACTTCTTATAATAAGATTATGTATTTAATTCACACACAAGGTTTTTATCACATCAAGGCTATAACAAACTAAGAGGCAAGAAGGGACACTAGAGCTTCATTATTTTCCCCATGTTTTTGTGTTGCTTGTTACTTATATTAAATAAGCCCACTGTGCCTGTAACTAGGATGTTCCCTAATGCGGTTAAGTCTCACTAGAGCGGTTAAGAAAGAACTTACTTATTCTTCTCAGATTTCACTTTCAGCTGTTGAATTGAATCCACCGGGAAAGTGAAAATTATGATGGTCAGGAAACTGTGGGCACTTATTACTAGATCTTTCATTTTGTTTTCCTATCTCTCCCTCTGCAGCTGCATGATGCCATTTTGTAGTCAAGTAAGGAAGAAAGGTGATTGTAAAAGGCAGTTGCTAGTTATTTTAAACTAAAAATCCTAAAAAGGCGGGGGAGAGAGAGTATCCAGCAAAAATCTTTTGGTGGGCTGAGCAAAGGAAGATATGTAAAAAGGGCATTATGTTGTTGCTAAGAAAAATGGTCATGTGTTACAGTCTCTTACATGATGTCTTTTAATATTTGATTTTGAAACCTGTCATCTTGCAGCTTACGCCTGTAAGAGCTGATAAAGCACAAGACACCTGATGTGAGAGAAAAAGAAAGGAAGGATCTGAGTGGAAGGAATAATGACAAAAGCCACAGCAGAAGAGATCAGGCTGCAATTTGATTAGGATCAGCTGGCGATATGGCCTTGGTTTGCTGTACTTTAACAGAGACCAAAGGAGAGTGAATCACTGATTATGGTCTGTGTTGATTGATAAGCCAGAATGTGCATGGCTTTGGCATAAGAGAAGTGGGGGGAGGAGGAGAGTGGAGAAGTTTCTGTGGTACCCAGATGGTTGGTAAATCTCATTTTCTTTTGCACTTTTCAGATATATCACTGTCTAGACATCCCTTTTGTGTGTTCAAAGCCGTGCGCTGTGGAAATGTGTAGTCAGGCGCAGGCACAATGTCTTCTCAAGATTTTGTTTTCCTGGGGAACGAAGGGGTGGGCAGAAAGTCTTCTGAAATAGTCTCTCTACAGACATTATGTTTTCTGTGGTGCTCGGAAAGAATCCTGGGGTGTTCATTATTAACACACACACGTAATTAACCACAATAAATGAGGTGAAAATACTTTTATGGAAGAGATGTAAATCAGCAAAGGAAGGGAAGGCTGAGTGATCTCAGCTCTGCTGTGCACAAATGGTCTCCTTTTAGAGCTTGCCACAATGTGGGAAGAGGTTAGAGATGCTATGCTGTTGTTTACAGAAAGGTTGGAAAGCTATATTTATTGCCAATCATACCCACTTCACATGAACACTGCAAGTAAAAGTGCTCTGTAGATAGGACAGCTGAGCCATGAAAAGCTGTGACACCAGTAAAAGGCAGATGCTTTAGAAAAGGGTCAGTGCCTTAAACAGTGAAGTTAAAAAGTCCACGAGTGCAACTGATCGTCCCCTTTGAAAAATGGGAAGGGGATCAAGATCAGATGCGGAGAGGAACTCGAAACAAGGCGAGTCAATTCCTCTGCAATTTTTCCCTGTCCAGGATCACATGGCAACGTCTGGGGCTGTGGGTGGAAGCTAGTAGTAGATGGGATAGCTCTGGAGACCCGGTGCATGATATGATGCTATATGTTCTGATTTGCGTTTTTCAAAACAATAAAGTGCTGAAATAGAAGCATTAAAATTAGAGTATATTTGGATGAAAAAGTAAGTGTTAATGTACCTACAAATTCACCATTTAATAATCCAATAAGTATTGGATTAAATAACATTTTTAACAAGCTAACACTTTTTTGTAATAACTGGGAAAAATCAATGAGCTTAAACTGCTTATACAGGATTAGATACATACACAAGCTACGTAAAGATAAAATTCTCCTGGATGGCTGGATTTCTTACTATGTAAAGCAGGGATGGGGAACCTAAGGCCTGGGGGCTGGATGTGGCCCCCAACTTGCCTGGATTTGGCCCCTCAGGTTCAGGGCTCCCCCGCAGCATTGGGGATCCTGTGGCAGGGGCACTCCAGTCCCCCCTCCCTCTGCAGAGGTGAAACACACAATATCAATTAGCCTGCCTCCCCTCCCCTCCCAGGCATGTTAGGGAAATGTGGGGTGTCTTTCTTCTTCTCAGTTTATTTATTTACTTATTTATGCTTCTCACTTGTGTGCAGCCCCAACTGATTTTTCTGTGGGTCAGCGGCACCCGACCCAAAATAGGTTCCTCTCCCCTGATGTAAAGTTTCACCATAGCCTCACAGATATGAAGTTAAAACTTCCAGATAATTTGTAAACAGATTTTATTGGCTCAAGAAATTTAAATAATCACCGGCAAGCAAAGGTTGATACAAAATTACATACTGTTCTGAATATAGAATTTTTAATTTTCTCGTGGACTTTCCGATGGCATTTGACAGTGGAGTATCTGTGTGTTTCATGCATATTTATCTTCACAATGTCTCTGGGAATTGTGTGTCGGAGGGGTACTATTATCCAGGCTGCTGGATGAGCTGGTCCAGCAGCGCACTGACATCTGTGCCACAATGCGGGAGGTCCTCGGCTTGCCTGCCCCCTGTCACGGGCACCGCTCGGCCTGCACGCCAGGCCCTAGCTCCCCCAGCCCCTCCTTCCCCCCCAGCCCCTCCTGCTCCCAAGCCCTCACAGGCCAAACAGCTGCCCACCCCCCTTCTGCCCAGGCCAGGACTAGGTCTCATTCCACCTGATCCCAAGGCCGTGGTGATGCCAGGACACAGGAAGGTGGCAGGACACTGCAATCAGGGAAGCAGCAGCCTACTTGAGTCCTCCACCCCTCTCCAGGTTTTCAGTCCCCTACCACCCCCTGTTAAAGGTCATTTCAGTTATATAACAAAATCTTTATTTTTGAGTGAAGATTTACTTTGTCTATAAACATTTGAACAGTAAACAGAGAATTTTTTTTAAACTGTTAGCACATTTTCTTTACTGATAGTGTTTCAAATAAAAAACTAATGTCTGTGTACAAAGAAACCCGGGTGTGTATGTATTCTTTATGGGAAGAGGGTGAGGGTAGTGGAGGGACAGGTGGGGGTGGGCCAGGCCAAACCCCCCATGTGGGAAGGCCCTGGGGAGAGTCAGTGGGCTCCTTCTGACAATCTCTCCCTCAGGGCCTCTCAGATTTGGACACCAGCCTGGTGAGCCTGGAGGATGGCAGCCATCTGGGGCTGCTGAAATGGCCTGTCCTAGCCATCAGCACCTGTCCCCCACCCCGGCAGAAAGGCCTCCCCTTTCCTCTCCACCAGGTTATGGAGGGTGCAACCACCTCCAGGATGTTGCATTCACCCATCTCCAGCTGTGTGAGGAGGCAATGGAACTTCCCTTTCAAACGTCTAAAGGTGCATTCCACCTGGATGTGAGCCTGGCTAAGATGCGTGTTGAAAAGCTCCTTGCTCGCATCCAGGAGGCCGGTGTAGGGCTTCATGAGCCACAGCATCAGGGGGTCGGCCACTGTGCACACTGGCATCTGCACGTCCCCGAGTGCAAGGTGCCGCTGGGGGAAAAACGTTCCTGCCTGCAACCTGAGGTACAGGTAGGAGTTCCTGAATATGCGGGCATCATGTGCCCGCCCTGACCATCCGAGACAAATGTCTGTAAAGTGTCCCCGGTGGTCAACCAGGGCCTGCAGCACCATCAAATAGTAGCCCTTCCGGTTTATAAATTGGCCTGCTCGACGGGGCGGTGCGCAGATTGCAATGTGTGTCCCATCGAGGGCTCCTCTGCAGTTCGGGAATCCAAGGGTGGCAAACCCGGCAATGATGTTGTCCAGGTCCCCAAGACGGACGAGCCTCTTCAGCAGCTCCGCATTGATGGCCCTCGCCACCTGCAGCACGAGACAAATAGACAGACAGAAACCAGGGAGTTAGACAGGTTACCTAAGTGCTTGGGAGGAGAACCCTCCCCCCACAACCCACCCCTCCCCTTGTCAGGATGCCCCCTTCCCTCACATCAGTGCAGGGGTGGCCGAGGAGCGGCCTCCAAGTGCCACTCCATCCCCCACTCCCCCTTGCCTGGCAGTCCCCCTTTCTCACCAGCAGGGCCTGTCCTGGGAAGGAGTATGGCAGAAAGGGATCTAGGGGTTATAGTGGACCACAAGCTGAATGAGTCAGCAGTGTGATGCTGTTGCAAAGAAAGCAAACATGATTCTGGGATGCATTAACAGGTGTGTTGTGAGCAAGACGTGAGAAGTCATTCTTCCGCTCTACTCTGCACTAGTTAGACCTCAGTTTGAGTATTGTGTCCAGTTCTGGGCACCGCATTTCAAGAAAGATGTGGAGAAATTGGAGAGGGTGCAGAGAAGAGCAACGAGAATGATTAAAGGTCTAGAGAACATGACCTATGAGCGAAGACTGGAGGAACTGGGTTTGTTTAGTTTAGAAAAGAGAAGATTGAGGGGGGACATGATAGCAGTTTTCAGATATCTAAAAGGGTGTCATAAGGAGGAGGGAGAAAACTTGTTCATCTTGGCCTCTGAGGATAGAACAAGAAGCAATGGGCTTAAACTGCAGCAAGGGAGGTTTAGGTTGGACATTAGGAAAAAGTTCCTAACTGTCAGGGTAGTCAGACACTGGAACAAATTGCCCAGGGAGGTTGTGGAATCTCCATCTCTGGAGATATTTAAGAGGAGGTTAGATAAATGTCTATCAGGGATGGTCTAGACAGTATTTGGTCCTGCCATGAGGGCAGGGGACTGGACTCGATGACCTCTCGAGGTCCCTTCCAGTCCTAGTATTCTATGATGCCCCCGAAAGTGACTTACCTCCATGTAGACAGCCCCGACGGTAGACTTCCCCACTCCAAACTGGTGTCCCACGGAGCGGTAGCTGTCGGGGGTGGCCAGCTTCCACAGGGCGATTGTGACCTGCTTCTGCAGGGGGATGGCGGTCCACAGGTAGGTGTCCTGGTGTTCCAGAGCAGGGGCGAGCCAGGCACACAGCCCCAGGAATGTGGCCTTCTGCATCCGGAAGTTGCAGAGCCAGTGGTCATCATCCCAGAGCTGCATGATGAGCCGGTCCCACCAGTCCGAACTCATCTCGTGCCTCCAAATCTGCCTGTCCCCAAAAAAGTTTGGGAGCAAGGGCAGACCTCCTGCATCCTGGAGGAGGGTCTCCTCGGTGTGATCCGGGTCCATATGGGGCAGGAGATTCATGACAGAGTCATGCAGATGCAGCAGAAGCTGCAGTACGGCAGCGTGGGGCCATCGCCTGCCCAGGGGCAGCTCAGGCTCCATGGCCAAATAAAAGGTGAAAAGCAGAAAAAAAAAAAACCCCAGAAAATAAACTGCTATGGTGTTCAAGAAAGCAGGGCAACCAGAGCAAGCACTGCAGCATCTTTGCTTTCCCTCGAGGAGGTAGGCAAGTCAGAAGCAGGAGCAGAGCAACGCCTGTCCAGGGGGATCCCTTTAAGCACGCGTCTCTGCAAAGGGCGGGCAGCAGCACCTGGAAATAAAGGCTGCCCTCATGCCCTGCCAGAAGCACTTCCAGGTGCCTTCTTTTTTCGACAGAGTGTCCGGCAGTCTGGCATAATGTAATCTAGATGCTCTTTTTTCGACACAGGCTTTTGACAAAGGCTGTTGACAGAGGGATGCAGTCCAGACGTAGTCTCAGTGTGGAACAGCACCTAGGGGGTGGTGAGAGACTTTTTTTGCCATAAGGTTGCACAGATATTTCCGATAGCAAAGGAATGGTGAGTTTTAGGAATCTTGGGTATCAGTCTGGTTATTCTGCCATTATTTTCCCCAAGGCTGAACTCTTCTTTCCCCTCCTCACCTCCAGCCTGTCTCTGGCCTGTGATTTCTCTCCATCCCCTGTTCCTCATCCCTGTCTTTTTGCCCATCCAGCCACAGTCTTCTTCAGAGTCCCAGTTTTCCCCCCATCCTGGCTTCGTCTGGGCCAGGAGATTGGGACTGGAACCTTACAGGAGTTGGGAAGAGGGGCAGGGAAGACATAAGAGCCAGTGAGGGGACTGAGATTGGACAAGGAACAGGGGGAGCAGGGTGCTTTCTCCAGCCTCTGCTTGTCCCACTCCTGTCTCTCCACCCTCAGTTCCTTTTCCCTGTGTGATGGGTCTTCTGAGCTGGCTGAGTCATTTGAGACAATTGCCTCTGAGTCCTGTGGGCCCATCCAAGCCATAAGCAAGAGCCTAACCAGGTGACCGCAAGGCAGGGGTATGGGCTTCTAATGAAACCACTCCAGTCTGCTCAGTGTCACTGTGTTGCTGGAGATGCTTCCTGTCATCTGGTAGTTTTGACAGCCTGCTTCAGCCTGTGCCTCTGCTCCTGCTCAATTTACAGCTGGTCGCCTGGCTGTTCTGATACTTGGTCTTTTCGACCTTCCCAGTCTTTGCTTCTAGGCTCTGAGTTAGAGTCCCGGTATTTCTTCCACATCCCAGCTCCTCCTCCTTCCAGCTCTTTATCCCCAGGTTCCTTGTCCAGCAGTCCCAGTCTCATCCTCTGGGGTCCCACACCCAATCTCTCTTCCCTTCCCCCAGTCCCTGGTCCTCATTTCCTTGCCCAGCTAGTCCCAGACTCCTGCTCCTCCTGTTCTTTGCTCAGTCTCAGTCCCTTCCACTGTCTCTTCCTATGCCTCCCTTGTCCCAAATCTTGTAGGATCCTAGATCCAATCCTGTTGCTCAGACAGTTCTGTCTCCCTGCATTATCTCCTGGTCTCTCTCCCACAAGCTCTTTGTCCCAATGGACTCCCCCAGTCCAAGATCCTACTCTTCATCCTCTCTGAATTTGAATCATCTTGTTTCTTTCTCCTCTGTGCTGCCTTGGGAGTCAGTAGTGGAGGCATTGAGAGCATAGAAGAGACCCTAGCTCCATATCAGGCCTTGTCAGACTGGGTGAAAATGGCAGGGAATGTCCTGCTCTGCTACTTCAGCCCTGGGCTGGAGCATGTGTTACCAAACTCAAAATAAATTTGTACTGAACATGTGCCAGCTGTGATCCTTCAAAGGCTTGCAATTTGGCCAAATGTAGATGTTTTGCACAGGAACAGCAAAACTCACATTCCTAATACAAATGTCACCTCCCTGCCAAATTTCAAATCCCTGCTCCAAAGCTTTTTGATTAAACATTTGTAGGAATTCTTTTAACAGTGGCAAAACAATGTATTTTTTCAGTAATTACACTGACCAACCTCTTCTAGATAATATTTTTCAAAATTTCAGCCTGAGGCAGACACTTGGCATTGGAAAATTCCAACCCATATGGATTAGACTTGGCAGTCAGAAGCAGCTGGAAACAAGGTCTTAAGATGAAATGTTGGGTACCCTTAACTATCCTCTCCATCCATAATATGTAACCTTTAATACTGAAAATGTAAATACTTAATTTAAATGCCCAATACTTGAATATTAAAATATTAATGTATATTAGATGATGATTTGTATAACATTCTTGCATGTTACAAATATTCCTTTTTAGCAAGATGGAAAAAACTGTATTAGTATTTAATGGCAGCAGTTTTCCTAGAGGCTACAATACACCTGACATTTTAAAATATATTTCACAGTGTAGTGCTTCTAAAACAGTTTTAGCCTTGTGAATACTGAACAGAGTAGAGAGACATTTCCTTTAAGCAACATGTTCTTCTTTTTATGATTTCCAAGTACTGACTAAATCATTCAGAATAATTGAATACTAGTTGACCTGTTGAGTACAAATGCCTATTATCTTGTTTACACCAGTGCTCTGCTGGTAGCTTGTAAATCAGTTTCTCCACAACAATCTGACATTGCTTTGAAGTGTGTTTTGGTAATAAGGAAAGTCATATCAACTAGAAGAAATAGTAAGTTTGAAAGAAATTAGAAGGAAAAAGAGTGGTTTGGACAAAGACTGATCAACAGGCATAAGCTTTGCATCCATCATTCCTTTTCAAGGAGGCTGCATTCTGACTCTAATTATGGTGATACTCCAGAAAAAGTGCTTGATTTCTATTTCTATTTTTCTGTGCCAAGGAACAATGCTGCTAAATTAGGGCTTAATCTTGCAATTTTTTTACTCACAGGAGTAATCCTTATTCTCACACACAGTCCCTATGAGTTCAGTAAGACTAATTTTGTGAATAAGGACTGTTAGTGTAAGCGCAACTAGTAGGAGATGCAGGTTTGGCATGAGGATGTGCAAGGTTAACTGGTTAACCCTTAACAGGTGAGGCTTACTAGTTCTGGTTAATGGGTGGGGCCTGGAGCAGCTCCCCACCCAGTGTGAGTAGGGGGCTACTCCAGTCCTGTGGGGCCCTCCACATACAGAAGTGTTCCAGCCCAGCTGAGTGTGGTGGTGGGCTACTCCAGCCCTGCCGATCTGCATTACATTTAACTTAACCAATTAAATGGGATTTTAAATGTAGTTTGGCACCCTAACTCACAAAGATCTCGCCAGGTTATAGATTTAGTACTAGATATTCAAAGGTATTTAGGAGCCTAACAGCCAGATAGGCACCAGTGGGATTTTTCAGAAGTGCCTAAGCAGGTTTAGGTTAGGCCCTTATCTCATATTGACTTCACTGAGAGTCAGGTTCTTACACTGCTTAAGTACTTTTGAGAATTCCACCTTGCTACATTTTTCAGTGCCTAAATACCTTTGAATGTCAGGCCCTTGTATACTTGCAGGCTAGGGACCAAGCAGAATTTTCCAAAGGAGAGGGCCTCTCTCTAGTAACATGCCTATGGGGGCGGGAGGGGGAGGGAGGGCAATGAAGTGCCCTCCTTCATCCTGTGGGAATTCAGGCAGCCCATCCTATTACTTCCTGTGGGGACAGTGATCTGCAGCTGTGGGGCTGCCCATGCAGCTGTCTTTGGCATGGACTGGAAAGAAGGCAGCCATTGCCAGGTCTCTGAGGATAGCCAGACAGATAGACCAGCTCCGTGCTCCCCTGTCATTATGCCACTGCTTACAGGCAACATGGTAATGTAGGAGGCTCAATTTATTTCAATATATTCTTCTCTGCACATGAACAGCTTAGTTTTTAAGCTTAAAAATTCATGTCACAAAAGTGCGTGGAATTAACAAGGAAACACATTACGCGTGATCCATTATAGCCTGTGATAAAGGAAAATTGCATAGCATGTGTTTCTATTCCAAAGAAGCAGTCAAACCCATTTTCTTTTCAAATTGTTTTAGAGAATACTCTCTTGGGCTGAAGCTTTGGATACCCATTTTTTAAAATAAGTTTTAGTGTCAATAAATTATAAGGTCTCTGAAGGTTTGTAACGGAAATTGGAATTGAGACCTGTGATGGGTATAAGAGATGAAGTCATTGGGTAGGGTGTGTGTGTGTGTGTGTGTGTGTGGTATCAGAGTAATTCATTGTGTGTTAGGTGTGGGGAAGGGGGAGGATGCAGGGCAATATATTGAGGGGTCTGCATAGGGGCAGGCAAGTTAACCTGGTCTAGAATTAATTGTGGAGGCTGCTGGGAAAAAATTATTCTGGTGGGGAAGAGAGAGAATGGGGGAAAGATTTGGAGTCACAGAGAGAATGGGGGAAAGATTTGGAGTCACAGAGAGAATGGGGGAAAGATTTGGAGTCACAAATAAGGAGAAGAAAGCTTTTAGTCTCTTTCACAATCTGTCTCACTTAAAAGTCGAAAAGCGCAATTGGAATTGCGACTGGCAAAGGATGTGTAGGGTAACAAGAAAGGTTTCTACAGGCATGTTAGCAAGAAGAAGGCGATCAGAGAGGGTGGGGGGCCCCTACTGGATGAAGGAGGTAACCTAGTGACAGATGATGTGGGGAAAGCTGAAGTACTCAATGCTTTCTTTGCCTCTGTCTTCACGGACAAGGTCTGCTCCCAGACTAATGCTCTAAGTGATGCAAGATGGGATGAAGATGGACAGCCCTTGGTGGGTAAAGAACAGGTTAGGAACTATTTAGAAAAGCTAAATGTACACAAATCCATGGGTCCAGACTTAAAGCATCCGAGGGTACTGAGGGAGTTGGCAAATGTCATTGAGGAGCCTTTGGCCATTATCTTTGAAAAGTCGTGGAGATCTGGAGAGATCCCAGATGATTGGAAAAAGGCAAATGTAGTGCTCATCTTCAAAAAAGGGAAGAAGGACAATCCAGGGAACTGTAGGCCAGTCAGTCTTATCTTGGTCCCTGGAAAAATCATGGAAGGGATCCTTAAGGAATCCATTTTGAGGCACTTGGAAGAGGGGAAAGTGATTAGGAATAGTCAGCATGGATTCACAAAGGGCAAGTCGTGCCTGACCAATCTGATTAGCTTCTATGATGAGGTAACTGGCTCTGTAGACATGGGAATGTCAGTGGATGTGATATACCTTGACTTTAGCAAGGCTTTTGATACGGTCTTCCACAATATTCTTGCCATCAAGTTAAGGGAATGTGGATTGGATAAATGGACGGTAAGATGGATAGAAAGATGGCTAGAAGGTCGGGCCCAGCGGGTAGTAATCAATGGCTCGATGTCAGGATGGCGGTCGGTTTCTAGCGGAGTACCCCAAGGTTCGGTTCTAGGACCGGTTTTGTTCAATATCTTTATTAATCACCTGGATGAGGGGATGGATTGCACCCTCAGCAAGTTTGCAGATGACACTAAGCTAGGGGGAGAGGTAGATACACTCGAGGGCAGAGATAGGGTCCAGAGTGACTTAGACAAATTGGAGGATTGGGCCACTAGAAATCTGATGAGGTTCAACAACGACAAGTGCAGAGTCCTGCACTTGGGATGGAAGAATCCCAAACATTGTTACAGGCTGGGGATCAACCAGCTAAGTAGTAGTTCTTCAGAAAAGGACCTGGGGATTACAGTGGATGAGAAGCTGGATATGAGTCAACAGTGTGCCCTTGTAGCCAAGAAGGCTAATGGCATATTAGGTTGCATTAGGAGGAGCATTGCCAGCAGATCCAGAGATGTGATTATTACCCTTTATTCAGTTCTTGTGAGGCCACATCTGGAGTATTGTCTCCAGTTCTGGGCCCCGCACTACAAAAAGGATGTGGACGCATTGGAGAGGGTCCAGCGGAGGACAACCAAAATTAGGGGGCTGGAGCATATGACCTATGAGGAAAGGCTGAGGGAGTTGGGTCTGTTTAGTCTGCAGAAGCGAAGAGTGAGGGGGGATTTGATAGCTGCCATCAACTTCCTGAAGGAGGGTTCCAAAGAGGCTGGAGAGAGGCTGTTCACAGTAGTGACAGATGGCAGAACAAGGAACAATGGTCTCAAGTTGCAGTGCGAGAGGTCCAGGTTGGATATTAGGAAAAACTATTTCACTAGGAGAGTGGTGAAGCACTGGAATGGGTTACCTAGGGAAGTAGTGGAGTCTCCATCCCTAGAGATTTTTAGGTCTCAGCTTGACAAAGCCCTGGCTGGGTTGATTTAGTTGGGATTGGTCCTGCCTAGAGCAGGGGGCTGGACTTGATGACCTTCTGAGGTCTCTTCCAGCTCTATGGTTCTATGATTCTGTGAAAACACTCTTCCCCCTTTTCCTCATATCCATTCTTTACTATCCCTGTTCAGAATCTCCCTCTTTTTCTACCTAACCATTTTCCCTCCGGCGCTTCCACCATTTTATAAGGTGAAGGTCAATATCACTGAAGGAGGGAAAGATGAGGACGATGATTCTCCTCCCGACTTTCATCTAAGGGAAGAGGAGCCAGGGCCTACTGCAATGCCCTCTCCAGTTATATGAATCAGAACAGAAGAAATTGGTCAGTTGTACAAGGGTTTCTAGCTCCCATCCTTTGGAGGGGTACCAATGATCTAGGGAGTCTCCCTGGGCAGTGGGACCCATGCACTTTGAGCTACTACTCTAATTAAATGCATGTGTAACCACCACCAGGCAGATTTGAACCTGGGACCTCTGAAGCAGAGTATAGGAGCCTCTACCCTCTGAGCTAAAAGCCAGCTGGCTCCAGCCCATGCTGTAGAGGTCTCTTGGTCATAACTGTTGCTGTGGTCTAGGTACCACTTGCATTGCTCAGTAACCACACTAGGTGTGTGGGTTACACATGCACAGTTTTGTTTTTTGTTTTTCCTCGTGTTTGTTCCCCTCTCAAACCGCCCTGCCAAGGTTCTCATGCTTTGACTATCTTAAATGTTGCTGAAGCACTTGTGAAGTTTCATTATGTCTGGTGTTCTCTGATGAGTGTGCTGTTGACGTCCGACCTTGCAGTTTGCCCTAGGATTCACTGGGTGCAAGGGCACCTGGTAGTGTATGAAAAATGAACATAGATTGTTCATTAATGCCGCCAGATCAGCGGGAAACATTCTGGACTTTTTGGAGATATCAGAAAAGGTGAGCGGTGGCCCATCAAGGCAGAAATATTGGATGTTGGATAACGGGCAAGAGGATTGATTCAGACCTTCAAAAACAGGTTAGTTGTTTGGGCTTCAGCTTTACAATAGTTCTAATTTTTATGCTCTGGTTTGCCCACCACTCCAAGTTATTGTTGTTTCGCTCACAAATCTAGAAGTTATTGTTCTTTATGGAGGTTAAATAAAAGGGGTGGGGGCGAGGGGTGGGGAATAGAAATGCACTGACACAAAAAGCTACACGATAAAAATCACCTGAATAGGACCTTCATTGGTTTGCCATTTTCCTCCAGGCTGAAAAGAGGAAAGAATCCTATTTATTCCCTTCTGAATATCTATCTAAATTTTCCAGCTGTAAATGATGATGTTTGGGAAACTTATTTCTTTTAAACGTTCCTTAATCTATATCTTGGGTAATAGAATTGCTCAACTTCTGAAGTGGCTTTTATATGGTATTCTGCTTTTCCAATAGAAATGAATTACAGCGGTTTCTGATGCATGTGCATGGTGAGGCAAAATAACTGAATAGCTAGGAGGAAGAAAGATGAAACCCCTTCACTCTAACCTGTTTTGTGGAATAATAATAGAGATGTAGCCGTGTTAGTCTGATCTTGCTGAAACAACCGACAGGACTATGCAGCATTTTAAAGACTAACAAGATGGTTTATTAGGTGATGCGCTTTCATGGGCCAGACCCACTTCCTTAGATCAAATTAGAGATGTAGCCATGTTAGTCTGATCTTGCTGAAACAAAAGAAAGGACTATGCAGCACTTTAAAGGCTAAAGTGGAAGAGCCTTTCCTTGCGTGCATCTTTTCTATTTGTATAAAAATAAGTTAAAAAACTACAAGGCCTTTGGAAACACAAAACTACATTCTTTCAATTTATGATCAGTTCCCCTTTGAGCAATGCATTTTCTCCCTTCCCATGGTCTCATCAGAAAAGGACTTAGGACAAATACATATGGAAAATTGTGACTTCTTTGTGTGAACAGGATGGCATAGAAGATGATGGGATCAGGCTGATATGGACAAAACAAATCCTGCTGATGTTTTTATGGCAATGATTCAGAAGCCAGGGAAATAGAGAAAATTGATTTCTTTGCCCCTTTTCTTTTTTGTCTAGGTATGCCCTTTTAATTGAAGGCATTAGACTTCATTCTGTTGTCTGTCTCTCAGCATAACAGTATTAACTACAGGTCATAGTCCACTGCTGGTTTACAGCTGCAGGATTTCCCCAGGGTTTCATATTGGCAATAACATACATAGATGTATTGAGCAGAATGCTAAGCATTGTTTCTTTTAAGCCACTCACCCAGTTACTGAAGAAAGTGACCCTTCTTACTACAATAGTTTAGGTCAGAAAAGGCATCTCTGCAGTCTCAAGAAACCAATTCTCATGATGTTTTTGGCTACACCTTTGACTCACCTTCATTACTGGATGGCATTTTTGCCTCAATATTGATAATGCTATACATATGGATGCAGCAAAAGGCAGGCCTCCCTAGAGCTTTGTGCTTAGAATTTCTGACTACAGATGATCAAGCTGAATTTAGAATGAGGCAGAGAGCCACAGGAACATTTTGTGTTCAGGTTTGTCATCTTGGAATCTGGATTTAAAAATGTCAAAAGAAATGTGCTGGTCCTTTAATTACATAAGAAACAAATTAAAAAAACCCAATTAACCCATTTTGGTTAAATTTCAACTTCCAGAAAAAAAAAAAGAAGAAGAAATGCGTTAACTTGTGCCTATCATGATAAAACCTACTGCATGTGACTGATAAACATTGTCCTAAGGATAATTGCAGGATACTGCTTTCTTTACAAAAGTAACAGTTCCCCGGGGTGAATAAACTCTGAGGCCTATATGCTATAAACTCTTTTGTGGATAAGAGAGGAATTTTAAGAGGCCAGATTATGGTGGCTATCAGGTTTATGGGAAACACATGCCTGTTATTGTTATACAGTAATTCCTCATTTAACACGTGCCCGTTTAACACGTTTTCACGATAGCACGATTTTTTTTTTAGGGAATGTCTTTTGAATTACACGACCGTCCCCGGAATAACATGATTTCCCCAGCCAGCCCGTTGCCGGCGGCTGCACGGGGCTTCTCCCTCCTCCCAGCAAAGCGGCGGAGGGTTAGCCGCTTGCCGCGCCGTTCCCCGCTGACTCCCCCTTGCCGGACGCCTTGCCCCCTCTCCTCTGCCCCCGCTTGCAAGCCGGCAGCGGGGTTTCCCTAGCCGGCCTGTCGCTGGCAGCTGCACGGGGCTTCCCCCGCCTCCCTGCAAAGCGGCGGAGGGTTCGCTGCTTGCCGCGCCATTCCCGGCAACCCCCCATCGCTGGACGCAGTGCGGGTCCTGGCAGACCCGTCGCAGGGGCATACTCCCAACCCAATCCCCCTCCCTTCTCCTCCTCTTCTGTTCCCCAGAGCCAAACACCTCCCCTCCCTTCTGTAACCCAGTCCCCTTTCTCCCCCAACCTTATGTCCCAGTCCCAACAGACACCACCGCTTGAAACGCACCCCCCACCTTTTCCATTATTTTCAATGGGAAAACTGACCCCGCATAACACATTTTCACTTAACACGATCATTTTCTGAAACATATCTATAGTGTTAAATGAAGAATTACTGTACTGATCATTTTAATTGTTCTATAATTTTTAATGAAGGAGAAAGGGGGACATGAAAGAGGGTTTTAAACTGCTGAAAATTTAACTTTAACAACCTCAAACATTCAACTCTTCCTCCTCTTCTCCATCCCTCTCCAGGCCCTATCTCCATTCTTCATCTTTTCTCCCCTACTATCATCCATCCACCCTCATGAATGAAGCCTGAGTGACCATCAGGGTGAAGTGTGAAGGAAATGCAAGGAGCACAAACCACTCCCTCTCCTGCTCTGACAGTGGAAGCATCAGGGCAGTTTCTGCATGGCTGCTGCTACTGCTGCTCCAAAAAAATTGCAGAAACACATTAGTGGCACCATGTGTTAGGGCTACTGGATCTGTTTATTGCCGATTCTGTAGTTCCTCTAGCAGTGTATTTCCAACTGTAGACTGTGAGGTCCCGCTCTTATGCAATGCAGAGGCCTCTTTCTGGCCATTCTATCCCTGCACCATCCACCATTGGGGTTAAATGGTGCAGAATGTATTGTTGCTGCACTAGGGTATGTGATGAATTTTTACATACATTATAAATGTTTCCATTCGCAATATTTGCAAATCTCACTATGATAGCCATGAATTTCTTAAACCGAATAGTAAAAACAAACTCTGCTGTCATGCTAACGGAGAGTTTAATTTACAGGTCCGACTACCTCTACATTATTACTGGTCCGCAGAGCATGATTTTGGCATAACATTTTTTAGTACATTTTATGGCAGAGGTGCAGAAAAACAATGAAAAATCACAGAAAAGGATTCAGGAAGTTGGAGAGTGAGTCCATCCTGCTGTCACTGCTGGGTTATGAGCAGATAGACCTAGGAGTCCCATCCAAAGCCTGTATTCATGGCATATGAGGCAAGAGTTAGCTGGGTCGGGATACCAGGGGAACAGAGGCAGGAGCCATCCTGGAGGTTAGGAATCATAAGTGAGTTGTCAAGAGTCAAAGTGTATCAGGATGCCAGGAGATCCAGGAGCAGAGAGAAGCCCAATTGGTCAGGAAGCTTTCTGTTTCTGATACTGGCTTGAAAAATACAAATATTGGAGTAATCACCAGTATTGAGGATTGAACGTCCCATTTCTTGCAGAGCACCCTACTTGAGTGACCTCAGCTGGCTCGCCTGGGAACCAGTGTATCATAGATCTGAATTGAAAGCCAGAGCTTCGTTGTGCCTTTTACACACTAATACTATGAAGGCACCACATGGACACAGATTCCATTTTTTTAAAACTATATTTACTGCATATATACAACATACAAGGATGGTCTATGTATTTATACTGTTGCTCCAGTGGGTTTTGGCAGCATCTAAAACGCAGAACACAGTGATACCAGAAGGCTGGTAAACTATTTAAAGGGGCAGAATCCAATTTATACTCTACAGAGCTTCCATTGATTCATTGGTCCATTGGTTGTACATCAGCATAAAACATCTTTGTGGTCACAGACACATGAAGTAGCTTGGAGATTCCTGCATAACCTAAGTTAATGTATAAAAATCAGTAAAGTACGTACTCATCTAACAAGCACGGAACTAATTCTTGTGAGATGATAGATTGATATCACATGCATCTGCAAACACAAATGTGTGCCAGATGTTTGAGGATTATTGTAAAGTGAGCTTAGTGTGATCACGTGACCAACAGCGGCCAACTGGCATCTCAAGACACACGTATAGTGAGTAATTTCAAATTAATACATTAAATTGTGATCAGTTCCCAGATAATTTAGGACTAGAAAGAGAGGCAAAAATAATTGAAAAGTTTTATTCATCCTGATCTAGTTTTTGAGAAGTGTTGTTCTCCTTGTGTTTTAAACAAAACTGCAGGAAAACCATGAGGTGGGCTACATGCTTAGTGGCCAGATATGGACAGGGATACTGAAGAATCAGGTTTGTACAGTTGAAGTCTTATTTTGCACCAGCAAATTTCTGTAAATAGCCATCATGTCCGTGACCACCAGTTCATATAGATTTTAGTGGCCCTTTCTTTAGAGAAAGATTTTTGACATACAATTGATTCATAATCAGTGTAGCCAGTAGTTACTTGATGTAGCTCAAGATGATATCATTAAGATGTTACGCTTCATTTTGTGACTTATGGGTTACCAAATATAATTAATTACTGATTGACTCCAGAGAACATTGTGAAAGTTAAAGAACTTTTTGCAGGTTAATATGCACATATAATCTATAATATGAATTCTACTGTGGAAGCTTACATTTCGTTAGGATTTTTTGAACTAACATGAAAACTGTCAAAGAAGATACACTATCTATAAATCAGAAAATAGCTTCTTTCCTGTTCTCTTATCAAACACTACCATATAGTCCTATAAACGTATTCTTGCTGAATTACTAATGGGAAGATTTTTTATGTATCAGACTGGAAGTTACGGTGTAGGATTTGGGTAAACATGTTTGTTTCATAAAGGCTGTATCTCCTAAGAAGAAAACAACGCATGCAGAACACAATATCTAGTATTTGTTTGTGCCAAAGGAGTGAGGAAAAAGTGTGGGGAAAATGATTTGCATTTCACATATCATCTTAAGAATGTTAAGAATAGTGATGTCTCAGGCCAAGCAAGAGATATAACCTGGAAGAGGTATACTGTCTAGCAGCTGAAACTTATTTATCAGTTTCTCAGCAATGTAACCGGATATTTAAACACAACATTTAAAGCACAGTTGTAGACGTTATGGTGGTTCTTTGTGATCTGGACCCCAGTTTTAGAAACAGTTAATAAAATGATTTGGATCACAATGTTCTAAGGCCCGTATTATCTAAAAGGTAAATAGACAGCAGGGTTTGTGATGACTGGGAGAACTGTATGGTGACTTGCCTGCCTGGTGCAAAGGTTGCAGATCTCTCGAGACATCTAGATAAACTTATGTGTAGTGTTAGGGAGGACCTCATGGTTAAGGTAGGTGTAGGTACCAAAGACATAGGGAAGGGTAGGAGAGAGGTTCTAGAGGCCAATTTCAAGCAACTAGAAAAGAGATTGAAATCTAAGACCTCTAAAGTAACATTATCTGAAATGTTTACAGTTCCATGTGCAGGGCCAGCTAGGCAGACAGAACTTCAGAGTCTCAATGTGTGGTTGAGATGGTGGTGTAGAAAGGAGGGGTTTAGATTTATTAGGAACTGGGGAAACTTTTGTGAAAGGGGTAGCCTATACAGGTAGGATGGACTCCACCTAATCCAAAATGGAACCACACTGCTGACACTTAACATTGAAAAGGTCATAGAGCAGTTTTTAAACTAAGGGCTGGGGGAATGCCAACGAGTGCAGAGGAGCACATGGATTGGACAGAGACATCTCTGAGAAGAGGGTCTATTAATAAAGATTCTATATGTTCTAGTAAGAAGGAGAGGATGGAAGATGATAAAATATGGGTAAGATCAGATGAGAAACAATCACATGAAAAAGAGTCTAACGTGTCAGGAAATGGCAGAAAGATAAATAGTGACAAATTTAAAATGCTTATACACAAATGCTAGAAGTCTAAATAATAAGGAGGGTGACCTAGAGTGCCTCATATTAAAGGAGGATATTGATATAATAGGCATCACAAAAACTTGCTGGAATGAGGACAATCAATGAGACATAGCCATGCTAGGGTACAAAATATACTGGAAGGACAGAACAGGTCATACTGGTGGGGGAGTGGCACTATACGTGAAAGAAAATGTAGAATCAAATGAAGTAAAAATCTTGTATGAACCAAAATGTTCCATAGAATCTCTACGGATAATAATTCCATGCTCTAATAATAAGAATATAGCGGGAAAGATATATTCTCGATCACCTGACCAGGATAGTGATAGTGACTATGAAATGTTAAGGGAGATTAGAAAGGCTATCAAAATAAAAAAAAAATCAATAATAGTGGATGCGCTACACCAGACTTAGAGCCCTAGGAATCACAGGGGAGTAATTAGTTCAAATTACTCTGGGAAGTAATTATTTCAAATTAGCAGCACCAGAGTGTCCACACTACCTTCAGTGTTCCCGCTAACATTTTCTATCCTTGGGTGGGTTGAATTTTTCGTTTTGGTGGGTTGAAATTTCTTATGTACAACATCAGTATTGAGGTAGTATGTGGATATGCACCACCAATATAAACAAAACACACACACACACATTTTATCTATATAATTATTTATTTAAGCAGTCCTTTGGACACATCTACACATTTGGGCTAAAGCTGAAATAAGCTACGCAACTTGAGCTACATCAATTGTGTAGTTTAAGTCAAAATAGTTTTTTCGGCTTTCATCTTGTCTAGACAGCAAGAAGTCCAAGAAAGAACACTCTTCCTCCAACTTCCTTTACTCCTTGTAAAATGAGTGGTACAGGAGCTGGAGTAAGTCCTCCAACTTGACATTATTTCGATGTTATGTAGAAATAACTGCTTGTTGTGTAGATGCGGACTAGGTTATTTCAGAATAACATCAGTTATTCTGAAATAACACTGCTCAGTAGAGGTACCCTTAGTGACTACAAAGGTGTTGTACAAAGGTAGGGAATCAGCCTTCTTCCACTCAAGGAAGAATAGAAATCCCAGAGCCAATTAACACATGGTTTCAGTGTTTGTAGACAGATGCATGTTTCAAAGAGCTTGCAAATGAGGTTTTGTCAGCTGACGGTCAGGGCAGTGTGTGCGTGTGTGTTACACCCAAGTCTTCAACTGCTGAGACGCAAGGTCTCATCGCAGTGGGCAGCCTAAGAGGCTGGAGGGCACAGTTTAACGTCTGTGACTTTACTGCTAGGACCGGGGTCCCATCGCAGAGGGCAGCCAACAGGCTGACAGACGCCCCGAGTTTGTAGGAAGAGCTTATTACATCTCAGATTTCAACTGCTAGGATACAGGATCCCTTCACAGCGGGCATTCTAGGGAAGACTGAGAGATGCCCCAACGGATCTGTCACCTGGGAGTGACACGATCCAAACGCCCAAGCTCTTCCTATACCTGTCCCTTATGACCGGCTGAAGTTCTTTTTAAAATTGTGCTTGGTTCTGTTACAGCAACTGAAGGAGTCAGGTCACAGCTTAAACAGTTACTATTTTATTGTTACAGGGTAAATTTAGCTGTTAAATGCTACTACTGTGTTACAGATAACACAGCCACTACAAAGGACAGGACAGAAATTACACTAATAAGTCACTTACAGGTACCATGAAACCCTTTTGGTTCTCTGAGCTCTTATTAAATGCATGCAAAATAGACACCTAGCAGGTATATATTCTCACCCCATGCTCCAGACTTGGCATGGCCAGCGTCTTTCGCAATCCCTCGGGAAGAAGTAGGGCAAGGTTGGGCGTCCCACAGACCTCAGGAGTCAATCAATACCTGCCAGCAGGTGTAGATGATTGGAGCTCAAATGGGGTGGGCTACTAAACCCCTCTTTATACCCCTTGGGTCACGTAGGCTTCTTCCTGGTCTCAAGTGGCCAATTAGGAAAAATGGCTTTGAATGCCAAGTTTCCCACGAAGGGTGCAAAGCATAATTCACACCTGGGAAAATGCAGACAATGGGCACTTCTAGTATGTGATGGGCAAAGATTCCTCTCCTGGGACAGTGCAGGCGTGTCAATTACTGGTACTAGCCATCAGGGTGGCAGGAGGCCTCGGGTCGTCAGCTAGCCCATTTACTGTCTAGTTTCTGTTTATGGTAGAGTCAGGGACAGGCAGCACACCTGCATTCCCAGGGCATCAAAGGCTGACTGCCTTTCTCTTGCTCTCGGGGGGGGGGAAGCAAGATGGGGTTCATGTCTGGCTACAGGTTTCATCTTACAAAACTAGCATCACAACTAGTACTTGCTACTTCTGACTCATAAGAGACAGAACTCTACCACATAACAAAGATCTAGCCCTAGTCCATGCAATTTACCATGTATTAATTAGTAACACAGATTTTTAAAAAAATCATTAAGTTCAGCATTTTAGATATCTGCAACACTCCAAAAAATATCTTTTAAAAGAATCTTTCTTCCTTACCTTAAGCCATTAACACCTATGTAAAGTTTGTTTGAAATGTAATCATGTAAATGTCCTCCTAGCGCACACATACCATGCAGCCTGCTTCTCCCTTCCCTCCTTCCAACCCAGACAGAGAGGACTACAGCAAGTAAGTAAGAACACCCTGAACAAACTGCTCCCTGCCTCACTGCATAGATGCCAGCACCCACTCACTCCCTCTTTTCCCCACCTATACCACACAGTCAGCCCCTTATCTCCCCTTCCCAGCCCAGGAGGATTGAAGAGACTGCTGGGTTTCTGCCTCTGACTCTCTCTGGCTGTCTCTCTCCTTAGGCAGATGGGACTCTCCAAACTCCACTCCCCTCTGACTCCTCCCTCCCCAGCCAATTAATTATTCCCTCCCGCCTTATCTTGTCTGTTTATCTTCTTTGGGAGCTCTTCAGTTCAGCATGTGGCAACATTTAGCTGCTGCTTAGCTAGATGTCCCACCAGTCAGCTGAGCTCCCTGCCTACGCAGGGAGCTTTGAACCTCTGAGCAGAGCTCAGAAAACAGTTGTGTAGCTTAGAGCAGTGGACACCAACCAGTAGATCGGGATCTACTGGTAGATCTTGGAGCCTTTGACAGGTGATCCTGACAGGAGGCTGTCAAGAGCCAGCACTTCATCTGCCCCTCTAAGTACTGCCATGTTGCTCCTGCCCTCTGCCTTGGAGCTGCCCCACCAGCCCCGGGATCCTCCTAATTGCTGTGCAATGTCAGGGTACACATGTCAATGGCAGGGTACCCCATCTCCACAGAGCAGAGGGGGGCAGGGATAGAGAGAGTTTTCTGGCTGCTTTTGGGAGTGGAACAGAGCCAGAGAAGGGGTGAGCCTGCCTTAGTCCCCTACGCTACCACCCAGAAGCCACCTGTGGTAAGCGGTGCCAAGCTGGAGCTCACATTCCAAACCCCGACCCCAGTCCTGAACCCCTCTTGCACCCCAAACCATTGCCCTAGCCCTGAGTCCCCCTGCACCCAAACTCCCTCCCATAGCAAGCACCCTGAACCCCCTCCAGCACCTCAAATCCCTGCCCCAGGCTCAGCTCAGAATCCCTCCCACACACCAAATCATTTAGCCCAAGATCAGAGTCTGAATCCCCATCCCCTGAACCCCAACCCTCTTCCCCCAGTCTGATAAAAGTGAATGAGGATGGAAGATGGAGGATGATGTGAGCAGGGGTGGGACCTTGGAGAAGGGACAGGAAGGAGGTGGGCGAGGGTTTGAGGTGGATCTTGGATTGCATTTAAATTCAAAAAGTGATCTCATGCTTAAAAAGGTTCGAGACTACTGGCTTAGAGGGAACACAGACTACTGTTATTTCAAAATAATTATTTCAGAATTAGCATTGCATCTGATGTAAAGCAGGAGTACAGATTTTGAATTCCACGGCCTGTTATTTCAAAATAATGGGCTTGGTAGTGTGGACGCTCTGCTTATAAATTTGACCTTGGGGGAAGGAGGTATTTTGAAATAAAGTTCTAGTGTAGACCAAGGTCGGGAAAGCACTTAAGCTCTTGCACATATGCAATCTTATCTAATAGAGCACTTCAGCACATGTTGAAGCCAGGACGGGTAGGGATGCTGTCCCTAGCCTCTGTTTCTCTGGAAGTGGGAGGGATCACATGAGGATTACCTGTTGTGATACCTCCCTCTGGGGCACCTGGCTCTGGCCACTGTCGGCAGACAGGCTACTGGGCTAGATGGACCTTTAGTCTGACCCAGTACGGCCATTCTTATGTTCTCAGTTCTTATGTTGAAAATGAAAAAAAGTGCTTAATCTGTCCTGAAAATGGATGCTTTCCTGTTCTGGGGCTAAAAGGGATTTCTAGATTCAGCATCAAATTCTCAAGTGCCCTCTATTGAGGAATTATAATTCTCATTGCAAGAACACAATTAAAAAATTTGACACACCTTAATCAATTCATATTAAATGAAAGGATCATAACAATTGTGTTTATAAAGGGTATGTTGAGGATAATGGGAAAATGATATTTTCCAGATAATGTGACTTAAATGTCTAGTTCATGTCTACTGCCCTATTTCAGAGAAAATCTTTATATAAATAATTTGTGAAGTAATTTAAAAGGTCATCTGAAGTCAAATATGGTTTTGTGTCTCTCTCTCTTCAGATGAAGCTACATCACTAAACTTCTATATTCAATACATAAAGCAGCAAAAATAACTCAATTTGCTTACAAACGATTGTACAACAAGCTCTGTTATATTATACAGTGACTATCAGTTTAGCTCAGGGGTGGGCAAAAGGGCCTCTGCAGGCCTGGGGCCGGGGGAGCGCCTAAAGCCTTGTCCGCTCTGCTCCCACCCTGCGAGCAATCATGGTCTGGGGGTGGGGTAGTCCATCCCCTTCCAGTTTAGGCCCTGCCCCTTCTGGGGTGGCCCGGGGCTACTTCAAAAATTTTTGAAGTGGCCCCCAGGAAAAAATTACTGCCCACCCTTGGTTTAGCTATTACAATAAGCATTTGCATAAAGCAACGTTGTTCAATTTTTTCCAGAACATTGTTCAAAAGACGGAGGAGGAGCAATGTGTGTAGCCCTCAATATTATACTTTTTAATGTGGTATATTCTTTGTTTTTGTCAGTTTATAGCTAGAATGGACCCAGGAGTGTATCACTTTCTACTCAGCATTTTCAGTGCCTTTCTTCTCCTTTGTGTGGTTAGTTTAGTGGATGTCTCTGGCTTATATTAGCATCAAAGTCTATATTTATGTACTGAAGAAACTCTAGACTTATACACAATATAAATTACAGGCAAATATGTTTCACCTGAAAACGCCTCACATTTTAAAGTCTGACGAACTTCAGTAATTTTTATTTTTCTCTTTCTGCTGAGACTGCAACCAACAGTGTGGAGAGAAGCTTAAATATTCCTAACAAAAATGAACCTCTAAAGCAATGTACATAGTTTTTTCGTGTAAGAATCATTTGTGTGTAGGAAACTAAACACCATTATTACTCCCTCACTAGTGCTGATATATAATTATGCTTTCTGAGAATAAGTTATGGGATTAGAATATTGAAGACAGAGGTGTTGGTTTCGATGTCAGTTTTACACTTTGTGCAATGGAAAATAAAGATAATTCTCCATGTAAAACAACGTATTAGACTCTATTTGTAATGGGAGTTTACATAATTGTTGTCAGTATGAAACAGCAGAAATTTCACTGTGCAACTGCGCGTTTCTCTATATTAACAACTCCCTCCCGTAGTCAGACCAATGCATTTTTTCCAATCCACCCGCAAGTTTTCTGTCTCTACAATACATGTTCAGAGGATCCAGTCTTTCAAAATTTCAATTGTATAAATGTAAAATCTCTTCTCAGAATTCCAATAATCAAATAAACCACAATCATTCAGGCTGCCCCAGTTTCCTTTCTATACTTCTCCTTGTAGTTTGGTCTATTTTTGGTCCAACAGTGCACCTTGGATTTTGTAACATGGTGGGCCAAGATGAAAATAAGCAATATTGTATAAATGAGTATTAGACAGATTTATTATATCTGTATGAAAAAAGTGAATTGCCGTGTTTCTAATGCTTTACCCAGGTCGTAATCTTTGAGACGATTGTTTTAGAAAGCAATACATTTTATTTTCTACCAGTTTTCGTGTCTTGGGTCAGTTTTCAAAGCTTAAACAGCTGGTCCAGTCAGTACAGTGCATCAGTTGTTTCTCAAATAAGCACAAGTGGAAAAAGAACATTCCTTAGGAGATGTAGTCCTAAATAGAATGGAAAATACCTATTGTTATTAGTTATTTTATTACTATTTGATATGGATAATACCGTGGCACCTACTTATGCCATTTAGGATTATAGCCTTGTGCTAAATTCAGTACAAAAATTGTGAGAGATAGAATCCCCACTCCAATGAGCTTACCAAACTAGCAATACATGGATATTGAAGAGACAAAACAGATTATATAATATCTTTCATTGGACCAGCTTCTCATCCCTCTAATATCCTGGGACTGGCACAGCTACAACGACACTGCATACAACCTGTGGATAGCGTGAGAGAATCCTGGGTCACATTGAAATCAATGTTTCAGTAACAATATTGATCCAGAGAGAGTGCAATTAAGATTGTCTCTATAGCTTAGTAGTTAGGGCACTCCTGTGGGAGACCTTAGGAGTCTCCTGTGGGAGACTGCTATAGTTCCAGTCCCCTGGTGCCAATCACTATTTAATTATTTATATACGGTGAGAATGGGAGAGACCCACACACCAATACTTCGTAAGCCAATGGTTAGGCCACTGTCCAGAAAAGACCAAAGTTAAAGTCCTTGATCCACCCTGGAGTAGGGAAGGGGATGTGAGCCAGGGTCTCTTATGCTCTTAGGTGAATGAGCTAAAGTTTGAGACCACAATCACTATAATTTTTCTTAAAAACTCATTGACATACCTTGGGCACTTAGAAGAGGGTTCACAGCTGCGACTCCCAGTTGGAGACAGGGGCCTCCCTCTAGCCCAGAGTTAGGTGCCTAACTCCCTTTTAGGGGTGGAGCTTAGGTCACAACTCCTCTATTTGGCCTTTCCCACTGGAATTTGGTGTTAGGCTGCCCCTTGATCAGCATGCAGGCTTTTGTGCAGGCACGCCAAAGAGGGGGAGCAAAGAGAGCAAATGCCAAGGAGCCTGGGTAATTTAAAAAGGACCTTGGGATCTCTGGCCACTTTGGGCACTTGCTGGCAGTACAATGGGGCTAAGGCAGGCTTCCTGCCCACCCTCACTCTGTGCCATTCCTGGAAGTGGCTGGCACGTCCCTGGGCCTCAGGAAGGGTCTCCATGTGCCACCTCCTCCCCAAGTGCTGGCAATACAGCTCCCATTGACTGGAAACTGCGGCCAATAGGAGATGCAGAGGCAGTGTCTGTGAGCAGCAGCATGCAGAGATCTCCTGGCTCTCCTGCCTAGGAACCACTGTCAAAGGGGTGTGCTAGGTCATTTTTGAGCGCCACCTGAAGTAAGCACTCACCCTCTCCTGTACCTAACCTCCTGCTATAGTGCAGAGCCTACACCCAAACTCCCTCCCAGAATCCCCCCAACATGGCCTCCTGCACCCCAATTCCATGTCCAGCCCAGAGCAAGCACCAAACTCCCTCCCAGAAATTCAAGAACTCTCTTCCAACATTGCTTCCTTTGCCCCAGTTCTGTTCCTAGTCTATAGCCAGCAGCCAAACTCCCTGCAAGAGCCTGCACTCCCTTCTGCACCCAAATTCCCTCCCAGAGCCTGCACACTGCACTCTGTCCTGGACCCCACCCTCTTACCCTGGCCTAGAGCCCACACCCAAACTCCTCACTCCCACTGCACCCAAATTCCCTCAGTCTGCACCCCACACCTCCTCCCACACCCCACCTTCTGCCCCAGTGTGGTGAAAAAGAGGGTGGGGGAGACTAAGCAATGGATGGAATGAGTGGGGGGCAGGGCCTTGGGGAAGGGATGGAACATGGACATGGCCTCAGAGAAGAGGAGGGCCAGGGAGTGGGGCAAGGGTCTGGGACTGCATGGTTAAACAGTTCACAACCCAGCTGGGTGGGTATGTGGAAGCCAAGGCCAAGTCTGCGGAGCGTGCCCAGCAGCACAGCCAGCAGCTCAGCACCACCTAAATGTTAGGCAGACCACATCTGCATGGGAATGGCTTGTATGTGCATGGGGGCTAGATTACTCTTCCGCCCCCATGCACATACAAGCACATTTACAGCACATGAGATCCACAAAAGTGAGCCCAGAACTGTTGTTGGAGGGAAGGGCCCACTTTTGTGGATCTCATTCTTAGGCACCTAACTCCGCCCTGTGTTGTATAAGGAGCCTGGGTTCCTAACTCAGGGTTGTGAATTCTATTAGGCATCAGGGCACTTAAAAGTCAGGTGCTGCAATGCCAAACACTGCCAGGTCCACTGACCATGGGAGTGGGACTTACTCCAGGGCCTGGAGATTTAAAGAGGCCTGGGTCTCTGGCTGTGGGTCTGAAGCCTCAGGCCCCTTTGAATCACGACTGGAGCACTGCTCTGTGCAGCTCCAAAGGCTGGGGGGGGGGGGATGTGCCACACTCCAGGCGGCAGTGAGGGCTGGCTGCCTCACCCATTGGGCACTAGCCAGTCTGAGGAGGCGTTTACTTGTGGTTATCAGATACACACTTGCCAGAATGCTTCACTCGGGTCTCTCTTTTGGCTGAGCTGTGAAGGGATGCTGATACTTTTGCAAGTTTGCCCAACAGTTCTAGGAACCTCACTAGATTCACTGATTGCCAAAGCAGGACATTCTGCGCCACTGGGTATTTACAGCACATGAGTGCCTGAGCGCCAGGAAAATAGCCACTCATTGTACTTCATGCCATTAAAGCCCAATACCTCAAGTCTGCTGACCCCCCCTCCTTCAGCTTTCAACTCAGTCAATCTCTTTTCTGTTATGTTTCTTCACATCCTCAAGCTGATAGTTTGCTGCAGGCAATGTGGACTGAAGAAACAGAATTTTAAAATGATTAGAACAAAACAAAATTTCAGTTTCCTTTTGAAAAATCCACATTACTTGGCAGTATCCTTTTTAAAAAATGAACAAAGGTATATGAGCTTCCCTTTTTTAGAAGAAATCGTCAGGCTCTATCTAGGATGCTATATGGATGTGCAGAGACACGGCTCATTCACCTAATTAGCTAGACCATGTAGGTCTTAGGAGGTCAATTAAAAGGGCAGAGAATTAGGCTGACAGGAGCTCCTTAAGGGAGAATCCTATCAGCTTGTCCACCTGCCTTGGCAGGGAAGCTAAGGTAATTCACGTGGTACTTTGTTTTACTTTCAAATGAAAAGAAAATCCTAAGGAAGGGGGTAAAAGATCATAACACCTCACAAGGAGCTACAGTATGATTATTACCTTCTGCTTCTTCTGCAGTAGTGCCAAGAGGTCCAGGCCCAGGATCCTGTTGTTCTAGATACAGACCTCTGCTGAAATACAATCTCTGCCATGAAAAGTTTACAGTCTTAAGACAAGACACAACAGGTAGGCTGAAAATAAATGAGGAGGGAAGACAAGATAAAGGTAACACAAATCTGTTTGGCATAGACTAGTTACGTACACAGTTTGTCGCTAGAGCTTCTGCTTTGTTAGATTTACTTTTGATCAGTAGCAAAAGCCTCACTTTGTCAGAGCTGATTGGAAAAAATCAGCAGGTTCCCACCATTAGCATCTGGTAAGCATCAGACGTGAGCATTGAGCAAGGATTGAAGGTTCACAGGGTGGAAGCTCTATGGATATGTTTAGGGATCTTGCTTCATAGATATGGGGATCCAGGGGTGAGGCAGAATACAAAGTGTTAATGATTTTCCCCGATTACCAGTGGTTCAATTCGTTGGTGTAGTCAGAGCCTAGGGTAGAAAAGAGAGAGGAGGAGGCTAGCAATAAAAAGAGCATGTGTTTACACAGACTATGTGCATAGTGTCGTGGAACTCCATATGCCAGCACTGTGGTTAAAGCCGAGGCCCCTGTGTTTGCTGCTGTGAACACACCGGTAAAGTCACAAGGCTTTTTAAGAGCAAGAGGGAGGAGGAAGACCACAGCAACAATGAATGCTCTCAGCATCTCTCTGCAGTGGGGGCCCCAGCTGGAGCTAGGAGCTTCAGGTTTAACTCCTGCTGCCTTTGCTACTTTGTTGCAGTTCTTAGATTAGAAGAATCTGAGAGGAAATTTGCCAGCAGGCAACTTCCCTGTAGTGAGTCTACTTCTGTCTCTTTTCCATCCTTTCTTGATTTTTGTTGTTGTTCAAAGATTTCTCCAAAACATCAAGACAAATGTGCAGTTTAAAATGTTTCCCCAGTTCATCCCTCCTGCCCCGGCTCTGTCTCAGCTATAAAACACACAATGTGTGAGGATTTTTCCACAGCTCCGTGCTAAATATGCAAGGCATTTAAAATGACCACAGAGGCTTTTAAAATGGGAAAAATTATACTGGTAATTATACTGCCAATCCAAGTGGAGAAGTTAAATAGGACAGGGATTTTTCCCACTTGTCGTCACCTTTCTAGAACTTTAGGAGCAATCCATTGTTGTCAGCAGCATTGGTGTAGCTGGGAGATAACCTACTTTTCCTAAAGGGTTTAATGTGAGAACATTTCTAATTTGTAAAATTTCTACTAAACTTAATGTATATTTTCTTAATCTACAGTGAGGAGATGAGAGATGGCAGATTCAGTCCTGCACAGTGCTATAAATGGGGCCAACCACCTTTCATTCTCACAGTGCATCTACAGGCAAATTGACTCCCAATCCTGTAAGCATATTTCATCAAACTTCTGATGGGGTGAGTCTATGCAAATTGCATACCTTATTTTGAGCTTATTTCGAAGTCGAGTGCTATTCTGACAAGACCCTTAATCCTCATGGAACAAGGTTTACCAGGACATCGGAACAGTGTGCCCGTTATTTCGATTGCATTTCAAAATAACAGGCGCACTGTCAAGACACAGTAAACACTATTTAGGGATACCAGAAGTATTCTGAAATAGTGCCACAATGTAGACGTACCCATGTAGAAGAAACTCCAGCAGTGTGTTGAACTTCAACGGTAGTGCAAAACTGCTTGCTCCACCTAGAGAGCTGACCAAACCCTTCAGTTCTGCAATATACAGGGAGGGGACTATTAGCAGAACCATCTCTCTGGCATAGACTGCTGGATCTGCTCCACAGAACTGGAAAGCCACTTTGCTTTTCCATTCTGGCACCTTGAAAACCACTATACTCTCCAGATGTTGGCCAGTGTCTCTGTGGCTGTAAGGGTGGTCCTGACCCTTCCTCTCCCAGCATTTGGATCATGTGTTGCCCAGGCCAGCTCCAACCCCGCCACTTCCCCACCTTGCTCCTCCTCTTCTGTCAAGAGTCTCTGGCATGCCTCCAAACAGCTGATGGAGGTGGATAGGATTGGCAGTATCTGCTGCTGGCAGGAGGTGCTGGGGGGAAGTAGGGGTCCACTGATGAGTGCTCAGCATTCACTCAGTACTGATACCTAGGGGCCCCGACAATTGAAAAGGACCCAGGTTCCCAGCTGCTACTACAGCAACAGTGGTGGCAGCTAGAGATCCTGGGCCTCTGGACAATTTTCTCCTTTGTTTTCTTCCCTGTCCCACCACTGGCATGACTGCCTTTGGCTGCCGCCTGCTCCATGAACTGGTTCATCAAAGTCTTTTCCAGCTGAAGCTCCCAGTCTTCCCATGCTCTAAAGAATTCAAACTGCTCCTGGTTTCTCCTGTCCATTCCAATGAGCAGCTCTTCCAAAGTACTTCTCAGTCTGCCTCAGCTGTCTCTGTGCTGCTCCAGAGGAGCAAGGGGTGGGAAGAGATGGGGTTGGGGTTGGCTTGGGCAACACATGGCCCAAGTGCTGGGAGTGAAAGGGGCAGGAACAACCCTTACAGCCTCAGAGACATTGCTCTGCTGCAGCCTTACATGAAAGAGCCTGCCTGAGGATTTGAGAGGTGACTTGCACTCCCTGTCAGGTGCCGGGGTCCCTGAAAGCTGAGCTGGGTGGAGAATAGAAACATTCCTAGCCAGGCTCTCTCGGGCAGCTGCCAGACAGGGCAGCAGAATGGCCACCAGGAAGAGTCAGTCTTAACACTCTCCTGCTTCCTGTTTGGGCTCCTGCCCCCTAGGAAAAGTGGTAGAACATGTCTGGGGGGTGGGGAGGAGGTGCAGGACAGGGTAAAAGGGAGGACAAAGTGTCCTCACTCACAAGTAACATGGGGTGGGGAGTGTGCAGAGGCCCTGAGTGGGGCACAGGGAGGCATACATGACCTGCCCTTTAGAGTGTGCCTCCCACTATAGGGAGGCACAAGTTATATAAGTGGTGGCCTATGGGGAATGGGCAGAACAGGTTTGAGAAGAGGTGGGGTGGGGCATTTGGGGAAGGGGTCTAGGATGGAGTGGGGGCTTAACCACCCCCTGAGAAATCTGCAAGTTGGTTCCTATGCTCCTAGGCACGTGTGGGGTGATATCAGTGGGCATGTGAAAACCCTTTTCATGCTGGAAAAGCACCCCTAGCAGTACAGCTGTCAGCTCACTGGGCACCAGCAGGGGCCCATTGACTATTCTGCCCTGGGCCTGGAATAGTTGTTGCCAGGCCTGGCCATAGGGAACAGGAGGAGAGGCTCACTGAACTGGTGGCCAAACAAGTTTGGGGTTCACCTGCTAATGACTTTCAGCTACAGAGGAACAAACCCCTCACAAAGTTATGTAGCCTCACAAGTGTTTGCCAATGTTCCTTATGCATGTCCAGCAGCTGTCCAGGATGAGAAGGTGTCTGTTGGCAGTGGCTCCCTGCTGTGCCAAGCTGTGTCCACATATGGCATTCCTCATTTCCCCTGGCCTGTGGGGAACCAGTACTAGAATGCATATGGGGGGACCTGGCTGCCTGTAATAGAATTTGTAAACTGGACTTGTCCTAAACCAATATGGGATGGAAACACTCCTCTTTACCCCCACAATCTTTATGGAGTGTGCTGCAGGTGACTATTATATGAATAGCATTTGCCACTTTGGCATCCAGACAGGTGCATAGGGAGCACCAATGAAATTTCAGTCTACCTCTTGCAAACTCCATGAACATTCTGCAGCTGCTAAGCTTGTAATTAAAATTGCCTTTTGCCAGGATCATTGATGCTGGAACAGTTTCTCAAGACAACTTAAGAGTAGGTATGCGGGCACTGCCAAAATACCAGTTGTGACAGACATACAGTAGAGAACAATATCATTTCAGGTGAAGGTCCTTTCTTCCCTCTTCATGTACAAACCTGAGCTTCTTAGCACTCTGGCATCATGAATCTTTCCAATGTTCCTATTTATTTGCCTTTATGATCCACTAAGCCTGGCAGAACAAGTAAATTGTAACTGTAGCCCAGGGACATCTTGGTACCAACTGGCAGGGGGGTGCATGAAGTTCGGGTATCTACCTGCTAATTCAGAATATTGTGAAAGTTCTTTACTGAAAGTCTTTGTCACACTGGTCATTGTAATCATCATGTACAGATAGTGTGTGAGGACAAATATACATACTGAAAAATTGTATATTTAAGGTCCGTAAGTTGGAGGTCAGTCTGAAGAAGTTAAGTTTTTCAGGCAGAGGATGTTATCCATCAGCCTGTCGCTATGTGAATTGACTATTGTATGGTTCATAATGGATGCCCATTTACAGTCTGAGCCAAATGCTAATGAAATAATTGTGAAAACTTCAGTGAGAGGGAATTTATGAGAGGAAATAAATCAGTAGGAGAGAGTCCTGTATATGAATGAAGAAAATCAATTACTGGACCACAAATGTAGGTACAGAGACTGACTCTGCATCCTCCACCTAGAAAGTAAACTGACAGTGGCTTGCTTCATGAAAAAAAGGCTCACAGCCAGCCAGGGTGTTAAATGGTGGGAGAGCTTTGGGTCAGAAAAACTTCATTAGACTGTAGGGTATTTTGTCAGTTAATTCTAGACTCTAGGATGCATGTTTTGTAACCCTTTGTTGTCAATATTTCTGCTTGCTGTCATTTGAAGCTCTGTTTTTTAAATGTGTACTTCTTTCGCTATAAACAAAGTTAAGGGCTGTGTGTTAAGCGGAGCTGTGCTCTGTAGTAATAGGTAGCTTGTGGTGAGTGGAGGCTTTAGGGATTCTGTGTGGCCAGTAGAACGGGGCTGGACACCACGGGGGAAGCATGGGGGGTTGGAGCGTGCCTGTCGCTACCCTGCAAAGGAACAATGAAGCCTGCATAGACTGAGAAGTGAGTATTGATGCTGTCTGTGGCTGGTGATGTCATGGAGGTGTTTTCTAGCAGGCACAGATAAACTTCCTCATGCTAAGGGCAGATGGTGGCAAGATGCCTCTCAACCCTGCGGACCCCTGAGAAATGTCATGGTAACAGTCTCACTTTCCTTTGTGGCGGGCCATGTATTGGCATGTGAGTCCTGTTGATGGTCCCTGTATAGTATGGAGTCCCATCCTCTGAAATACAGCTATTATTTTTTGGAACTCCTCTTATAGCAACCATGCAGGGATAGATTATAGTGTTAAATGCTTCACTCACCTGACCAGTGGACTTTCCAACTTCCAAGTGGTTTTCAATGAACCTATAGCTGGTTGCCAGCTACCAAGAGTCAATAACAACACGATTTTCAATCAGTGTGGCTCCCCTGATTCAAGTATTCTGACTCTGGAGGTTTAGTGCAAGCGCCTCATACAACTCCATGAAGACCTATTTCCTCATTTGGAAGTGCTGAAGCCAGAAGTGATGGTCCTCCCCTTCACCATATCTGTATCATGCAAGCTGAATAATTCTCATTGACCAATAACATCAGCCATCTTTGATGTGTCAGAGAGTTCTGCCCAAATTGTTTCCAGCATTTCATCAATTGTCTATTCCATTGCGTAGTCATTTGTCCTGCAGAAAGGTGCAGAACCAGATCACCATTCCATTGCTCCACGTCTTCCACCCATTTTGGCAGAAAATAACAGGCACTGTTCCCTGCCTTCTCGCATTTGCCAATGGCTATTCCTAATCAAGTATGTAGGCCAATGGCTATTCCTAATCAAGTATGTAGGCCAGTATAGACAGTAGAGCATTCTGCAGTTTTCAGGTCAAGCCTGGAGAATGCAAGCAAAATCAATCAATAAGAGACTTGTCTAGATTAGATGTTCTTGTTGCCCTTTACACCATGACTTTCATTCTCCAATGGGGAAATTAAAGAAAGGCTGCCTTGGAAATGTACATATTACAGAATTATGCTCCTGAACTTAATTATGAGCATTATTAGCAGTGGAGATACAGCAATGCTTATTTGCTGTGTTTTGTATTCTCTGTGTATTATTTGGAGAACAAGAATTTATTACTTTTGTAAATATGTAGAGACTGCTGTTCAGTCTGGATCCACTGTGACCTATATCCCAGATATCTTGCCATCTTCTTTAAATATCCCCAGAGGGCATGACTTTCATCCATTTTCCATGAATCACCCCATATGCTTGTACAGAGAAAAAGAGAGCGTTTTTTTCCCTTTAATTTTGTCTTCTTTCAGTTAATTTTAACTTCATTATTAAGATGAATTGTAATGATGTTTAAAACCCCAGAGGCAACCTGGCTTCATTTGATTTCTTCTGGTAGATGAGAAAAAACAGTTAGCAGTTGCAATCTTCTGTGAAATGTATCCCATGCTCTTGAGCTTACATTTTTAATGTGCCTTTCAAACTAAAATTGATCTGCCTCTTTCTTTTAAAATAAAAAACAATACATAATTTATGAGAAAATGAATACCTTTGATTTTTTGTGTGCCGTCTAGAAAGGTGCAGGAGACAGTATGTTACCTTATGAAACATTAATCAGAAATGTACATTCTTTTACAATTAATTTACAGTACTTCCAACTTTTAATATATATTAGGCTAATATGCACAATAGCTATTGAATGGTTTTCATGCATTCCTATAATATATTTAAATGAGGAATAGTCTGGTTTGTGTGATGCAAACCTGCTTTACCTTTTTAATTCAGTGACAGATATTGTTAACATAGCACTGGGGCTGATGCAGTCAACTCACCATTAGCAGGGACAACTGATAGGAAAGACCAGAAGTTCCTTGCCTATTTCATTAAGTGCTCAAAAATAATTTGTGGTATCTCAGAGCCACAGATGGCTGGCAGCTACAAATGTGCATGACTCTGTAGGCTTCAGACTTGTTGCTTGGTAGGATAATTTGGTTGTGGGTTAGTATAACAATATCTGCTTTTCAGTGAGCAAAAGTATTAGCTGCTCTTTTATCTTTCCTGCTACAGCTATGGCTTCTGAAGTCTGAGTACCTCCCCCCCACCTTCCTGGTTAAAATCCCAAGTCCTCCCTTGCTGGTCTAATTATTAGCAAATTGCTCTTGCTAGATCAATGGGCATGCTTTCAAGTCTAATAAGAATGAAAAAAATGTCCAAAGCTGAGATATTTTTAGGCCTACGGTTTGATTGATTTTCTGTGTGGTGCTGAAGTGTTTTTTCCCCCTTCCTTTAAATTCCAGTTCAGATTTAAAACCATCTTTGGAGCCTTAGTCACAGTAAATCCTAGGTGATAGAATATCTCTTGAGAACACCCCCTTTGAATTGCCACCTGTGATATCCTGTGTGCCAAATATATAATCATGGAAACCTTCCTTGGAGTTAAGTCAGGATTTTCGTGTGTGTGCATGCACACACATAGCATAATTACCCCTGTTGCAAGGCCCAAAGGGGTCTCTCCTCCTAGGTTCTTTGATTTCAAAGCAATTTTTTATATTTAAGTTGTCCTTAACAGAAGTAAGAACTTATTCAGCCAGAGATATTTTTCTCATCAGATGTGGACCAATCAATGGTACTTTTTCCAAGTAAAAATGAACTGCTATTGAAAATTAGTATATGAGGTGGCCCTTAGCACTGCTCGGATTGTGCCCCCGCTCTCTCCTCCCCGCTTCCCAGAGCTGCTTGGAGCATGCTGTGTGGCACCTCTGTTTCCCCAGGCAGCCCTAAATGCCATTTGGAGTGCACTGT
Organism: Rafetus swinhoei; assembly: GCA_019425775.1. Lineage (NCBI taxonomy): Eukaryota > Metazoa > Chordata > Testudines > Trionychidae > Rafetus > Rafetus swinhoei. The sequence goes on from CM033427.1 coordinate 69,311,380, forward strand.
GTGACACTCCTGTGGCAATGTAAAGGGCTCAGGGCTCTGGCCCCTGCTGCAGCTGCAGCAGTGGTGACTGGAACTCCAGGCCAGGTTTGAATTGCCTGGCCCTGTGGCAGTTGCCTCCTTTGTCTTTTGTCTGTATGTGGATTTTTTTGAAGGGGGCAGATAAGAATTGAGTTCATGCTTATTCTCCTGTGCTTTATTACCTTCATAGATCCTACCTCTGCACTAGAGAGTTTTGCTAGCATAGCTCCTTCATTTAGGAGTATGGAACAAAACCCATATCCCCAACTGATAGCTTGGGAACTTCCTGTGTAGATGCATCTTATACCATCAAACTAGCCCTTTTCCTAGCATAATTTATGTGATCCAGGGAGCTGTTTAACATGCCAACCAAAGATTTCCTTTAGCTGGTAGAGCTGCATCTCCACCAGGGGGCTTTGCCAGTATAGCTATATCAGCAGCATATTTGTAGTGCTGACTAAACCTATGCATCGCCTCATTTATACAGCCCTTAAGAAAAAGGAAACATATTTTTCGTATTTTCTTTTCTATAGTACTGACAGTGCTATGCAGCCAGTGAACGTGGCAGGTTATTGCTCTTCTATGTATAATGCATGCTGCTGAACTATGCCTGATCCTGCAAAGTTGCTGCATCTAGCCCCATTAACTAAAAGCTCAGGGACACAGAGCAATGCATAGTCAATGCCATGTCTCAGGGGAGGTCAGAATGCATCACGCATCACTGGACCAATGAAGCATAGCACTTTTGCTGGAGGCTTAGTCAGTTTGAACTGCCATGTTATGATCAGTTCTATCTACCTTTGCAGACAATCCAACAGCCTCACGGAGCCCTGAGGCAAGGTGGGGGGCAGCTCCTTGCTCCTGGAAGGGGTGGGACCTCAGGCAAAAGAGGTGAGTCTGGGGCATCCAGCCCTCAGCACTGCCCAGACCAGCCCCTCCACCCCCCAGGGCCATCTGTAGTGCACCTCCCAGGGCTTTGTAGCATGCTGCCCAGGGTTCCAGCGAGAGCCCAGGGCTCTGGATATTGCCACAGTAATGATGGTGGCTGGAAGCCCAAGACCCCTTTGAATAGCCAGGCCCCAGGGCAGTTGCTCGCCTTTGTTCCCCTCTCCTCTGTCAATGGGCCTGAACCTTTGGAGTCGTGGGTCTGACTTTTGCATTCTTATCTTGAATTCTGAGGTTTTCTTGACTGATTTTCTATGGCTTTAGTTAATGTCTAAGGATTTTCTAAGACTACTTAAATGGCTGAAACTATGCCAGCCATTTCAAAAGAGCAGATTTAAAGAAACAACAAAACAAACAAATCCATAACATGGCATATATGCCCTACCAAAGGACCTCATTGCTATAGTCTACAGAGACACACTGACTTACACCAGCTGAGACTTTGGCCCTAGGTCTTCCCTGCTGCATTATTATTGCCATCTTGGCTTCAGGATGTTTTGCAGCTAGAAAATCTTTAACAATGGACAAAAGCAGGAAGCATGAGTGATGATTCTCTGAGTAAGCATGTGCATATGTAGGCTAAAAAAAGTTGCCCAGCTCCAGTTTCAAACTACTCCTAATTTTAGAGCATATTTCCAGGGCACTTTGGGGAAACTTGCGCTGCCATAGCCCATGAATCCACCTGTTTTGGGAATACACGACTTCAGTTTCCAGGGTTGTAAATCTGGCACCTTTCATACACAGAAATTCAATTTGTAGACGTTCCCCGTTTCTGACCATTATCCACAAATCATTCAATAGTTTCCCTTTGGGACTCTTGCATGGCAGAAAGGTGAAGGAGAAGATGTTATTTTTGAGCCCCAGATAGGTTTATCTTGTTCAGTATCCCAGCAGCTGTAACAAAGCTGTGATTAGAAACCCTCTAAAGGAGAACAAAGTGACATTCTGTCATCTTCAGATACAGAACGTTGTACTCCAAAGCATCTTTCAAACTGTTGAATCTCATCCAAATGGCCTTTGTCAGGGTATCACCAGGGGAAAGGGAAATGAGGCACACACTCCGGTCATTATTTCTATGAAATGTCTGATCACAATAAACCCCTTTGCTCAGGGAACCATATCTCAGGCTCACAGAATTCCATTGCAGGTGGCCCAGAGAAGCCATTAACTCATGTATACCTTATTATCTCAGTGCAGCTCAGTTGGGAGGCTGCCAAGTTTTCCACCATTAGCCCCTATTTTGAGGGGAGGGCATACCGTCACTCTTCAATAACACTCTGCAACAAGCTAAATCTTGGCATACTAGGCTTCAGCATGGGAGTTATTTGAAAGACAATATTTGGTCATATTAAGTTATGAGCGTTTTAAAACAAACAAAATGAACATTGGTGTTTTCAGGTACTCATTTCATTTGAGATTGTTTTCTTAAAATGAATTTTTCAGCTGCCATTATTCTCTAATTTGAACTGGAAATCTGGGCTACAATGATTGGGTGAGGATTAAGGGATTTAAAAAAAAAAGAAGAATTGCAAATATACAACCATTCCCTCCATCCCTCCACCCAATAGCATAAGGATTTTTAGTACTTAGGCTTCATCCTCAAATAAAAACATTTGTGTCAAATAGACCAGAAGTCTTGTCTGAACAGAGCTCTGGGAGCCAGGAATTGCTGAGTTCTAATCCAATCTCTTACTGCTTTTGACCAAATTGCCTAATGTCTCCGTCTCTGTTTTCCCATCTGTGAAGCGGTTAATAAAACATATCTTTACCCACATTCTTTACAGGGTTGTTGGGAAGCTTAAGCAGTTAAGGTTTGTAAAATACTTGGAGATGCAAAGTGCTCTACAAAGGCTGAGTGATTAATGAAGCAGTCTCTAAGACCTCTGACATGTGAGCTTCTTCACAGAAGATGTAGAAAGTAACCATTTTGGCCACAAACAGCTGAGAATCTAAAATGTACCTGCACCTGACTTTATGAGGCAAGGTCAGCTCATCAGCCAAACCAAGTGAGGCAGAGCCCACCCATGAATTCCCCAAAGCTACAAAATATATTTTGCATATTTGTATTTGAGAAATATGGATCTTTGTAAGGACAATTTGTGGTTTGATTTAAATGTCACAACTCTCTCGGGTACCGAAACGCAATGCCAGGAAGTTTGATGAATATTATGTTGCATGAGGCACAAATCTTGGCATAGCTAATTGTGCCTCAAGAAGCTGTCTTGTTATCATGACAATTTACCATGCTGAGATGTTACCTTATAAGGGTGCGCTGTGATAACCATTGCTTGGTGAGGCCATTGTAGGATGGTAGCAATTAAGTCAGGCTGCAGGGAGTGGGGATGGGGCAGTGCCTCCCTGTCTTCCATCCCCATGGAATAGGCCCTGCATATGCTTCAGGTTCTGCCTGCTTCCTATTGCACTCCTGCACCAGCCCTTTGGCAGAGGAGGTGGTGACAGCTTCACTTCTGGGTGTGCCTGTTGCTTCTTCACTATAAATAGGTAAGCTTTTTATAACTAGTACATTGTACCATGGACAGAGAGGGAAATAACTGTTTTGTGATTTGTGCTGCACCTGTCAGAAATGTCATAAGCTGTCGCTGGAATGAGGAAGACAAAGCAAAGGAGGAGAAGGGGCATGATCATCTTAAATTGTCTGCCACTACATCCAGAGTAAAATTCCAGCTTTGCTTAAGTCAATGGGAGTTTGCACTTGATTATAATGAGGCCAGAATTTCACCCCCAGGAAAAACAGTGTCTGCCCAACTTTGGTCAAACAATTTTACACCATCTACTACGTATTTTTAGTTTAACAATGTTCCCCAGTCGTTGCATGCATTTTTAAGGAAATTCATCATGCCTCCAAAGGTTCTCCACTTTTCAGTGCTTTATAACTGCCTTGATTTCATCACCTCCAATAGCTGCCAGGTTTAAAAAGATAGGAGGAATCTTGTGAATGGCAGAATTTAACTGGCCACAAAAGATCACTGTTATATATTGTATGGTATTCCCTTTCTTTAGCCATGGGTTATGAGTATGAATGTATTACCCCTTTAGTATTCCCATGACTTCACATTCCCATGCGTTAGCAGTAGAGAGAGGCTGTATTTAAACTTTTCCGCTAATTAAATCCTCTTAATGTGCTCTTCCTTCACTAGCATGGAAGTTCAAAGACAAAGAGATTTATCTATTTGAAAATATACTGTCAGGGGCTGAACGCACAAATATGCCAAATCAGGAAGAGAACAAAGGTGGCATTTCAGCATTTTTTCCTATGTGGTCCACTTCTATTTTTAACAAATGGAAGAAAGGGGAAGTGGATGGTAATGAATATAAAAGAGAAGTTAGGAATTATAGATAATTGATAAGGAAGGCAAAGGGCCACAAGGAGCAAAATCTATGGCCAGCAGATTTAAGGGTAAGAAGGAATTTAAAAAAATATATTTGAAACGCAAAGAATCCTGACAGTGGTATTGGTCAATTACTGGATCATTAATGTTGATTTTTCACAAAGTCTTGGAGGACTGAAGAAGTTCCAGAAAAGTGAACGACTGCTAATGTGCCAATTTTTTTAAAAAAAAGTAAATGAGATTACCTTGTTGATAAATTGAATTCTACACAACTTATCCTATGGGACTTAAAGCAGACACAAGGTATGGGTTGCATCAGTTGTAATGGTTTTTACACAAGAACTGTTCTCATTTCTACTTTCACATCTTTAAATTTCCTTTGTACTGCCAAGGCGGAGAAGGATCTGGTCCATAGTTTTTAACTCAACATTGTTCTAAAACAATATGTATTCAAGGGACAGTAACCAACAGGAAGTGTCCAAAATGACTTTGGCTAGTGTTGACACTTTTGCTATATAAGGAAAAGCCCTTTGTAGTAATTTTCTTTTTGCTTTATTCTCATATTTTTCTTTCAATATAAATTTTACCCTGTGTCAAGAAATCCAGCCCACAATGTATGCAAGTTCATAAACTAGGGAAGCTTATTTTCATCAAGGATGCAGAACTCTGTATATTTATGCACAATGACCCCACCTAAATCACAAGGCAACAAAACGAAAGGCATTCAAAACTCCATGCCTTTCATGAAAATGCTGCAGCTGATGCATTTTTATTGGAAACAAGTTAAATCCATGGTTGGAAGAGCTCTTTATGGGTGTACTGTTTTGCCTTAATAAAGATTACCGGAACCATAAAAAATTGCTATCACTTCATGACACATTTTTCATCTCAAAAAATATATTTATTTTTACAAATACTCCCTAGGAACAACTTTAAACATCTAATACACATTGAATTTCTTCATCAGTGACCTCATCTGTGGGTGTATAGTCTTTCTGGGATCCTCCAGAAGAAACTGAAATTTGAAATTCTTTGCTAAGCAACTTGGGTGAAATGTGTTATCTTCCTCTACGATTTACACTGGGCTTTCCTTACATAAAACAGACATCCAGAAATCTTGTTTAACACACCATTTCTATGCATCTCTTTTTTCTTATTGCTAAGCTTGTAGCCACAGTGAGCTCTTAAGACCTTAAGATGCAGCACAATTATGTGTCAGGTTTTAGGTTAAAATGAACCAGTCATGGTTCTCCCAGAGACAGCAGCTTTTCAAATCCAACCTTTATTGTTCATTCTGCTAGTATTTTTATCGGATTGGGAATGACATACCTGTACAGGCTTTTTGTTTTATCCTCTCCTATATTTCAAAGCTTGTTTCTGCTTCAGACATGACACTGACAGTCCTTTTTGTTTTTCTGTGTGCCTCAGAGGCTTAATGGTCCTGCATAGTAGCTGAACCTTTAGAAATGTCTTCCGTGCCACTTCAGTAAGGGCCATGGAGCTGTCACTATGAAGGGTGACTCCTGTGGTTAAACATTCTTCAGTGGGGGTATTTCTCAAAGCAACACAGTGAGTAAGTAGATTTCTTTCAGCCACCCCAGTTACCTTGCAACTGTCCACAGTTGTGTGATGGGAGGAAGCAGTGCTGTGAATTCTCTCTGATGACCAGTGACTTGCTTGATGAGGGGGGCTGATAGTTCACAATTTAAAAAATCAATTATTTACAAGTCAGTTAATGTTAAATACTTAAGCATCTCACATAAGAATGTAATTTAACTGCAGTTAGGCAGCTATTGGATGTCAAATATCAATTAATGATTAAAGGAGCACTTACATTTAATAACAGAGTACACATTTCAGGGCTTTTGCACTGATCACAGTGAATTGAAAAATAAAATGACATTTCTGGATTTATAAGGCATTTTAAGCAATATGCCACATAACTTGTGGTGAGCAAACTCCCTATTTTAAGGTGAATTGAGAGTCTGAGCCTGCAAATAATCACATCAATAGTCCCACTGACTGTAACGGGGCTATGCAAGAACTACCCAGCAGAGTAAACGTTTATAAGATATATCCCTCAGTCCCCTTGAAAGGCAACTGATTTAACTTCCTTAAAGCCTAAGAGCTAGATCCACAAAGGGGACTTAAACACGCTGGTGCAAGGCCTAATTTTTTTGGCACTCTGTTCAGTGGACTCCACAGCCCCGAGCTAGACATACAAGCTCCCTATACATGTATGGGGAGCGTTAGGGGCCCTGGGAATGGGATCCACAGAAGCTAGCACGCTGAGTGGGGAGTTGCCTGAACTAGCCAATAGGAAATGCTGAGGAGAGGGATGTGGTCAATGCTGTGCCCCTCAAAGAGAATTAGTCACCTTTACAGGAGCCACCTCCCTCCACTTGGATTCATGACTCACACCTGGAGGTAGATTCCTAAGCCAGGCCATTCCTTCCTCACACAAAATGGAAGAAAAGGAGGCAATGCTCCCTTCCCTCTGCCTTTACCTAGTTGTTACAACATGCTCCTAGGAAGTGGGAGACCTGAGTTCAGATCCCCACTTTGCCTGAGTCGGAACAGAGCACTGAGCACAGATCTCACACAAGAAAGACTTGACCAATAGGCTATAGGGCATGCCTGTTGAAGCTGTGTCACTTTGTATATCATATGTAAATATACATTGGTGCAGGGGCTTAAAGCTGTGTCTCTTACCTCTCAGGTGGGTGCAGCAGTCACATATACCCTTGTTGCTTTCCCCCTTTGGTCCAATGCCATATTTAACTATTTATACAAGGTAGAACAGCTCAAACAGGAGAGACTGAGAGAAGCACACTCCTGGCAGCTCCATAGCCAAGTGGTTAGGGCACTCTGTGGGATGTGGGAGAGCTAGGCACTGGGCTACTGGGTAACAATGGGAGAGGTGGCACCACCACCAGCATTTTCTTCAGTGTTGACTTGGTAGGCTACCTCTGAACAATGTCTATAGGGTTATGCGGGGTGGGGAGCATTAAATTTGAGGTTCATTCTAGGGCTTAGGCAAGAGTTAGGTGCCAGGCATCAGACTCAAGTGGCCGTGCATGCGTCCACTACCAGAAAGTTAGGAGACTTTGTTGACAGAAACATAGGCAGCTACAGGGCTAGGCAGTTGCTGGGCAGGAATGTTTTAAGATCTAAACTTTGGATCTAGGCACCTTGTGTGGCAATTTGGCACGTAAATCTCTTTGTGGATTTAGCCTTAAGGTTCTTATAGCAAGTAAAGCAATAAAGGGCCTCTGGAACCCTGGTATGTCTTTGCTGAGTCATTCCTGGCTCTCCTCAGCTAGACTACCAGTAATCATGCCAGCTAATGCCCAATGTGATGGCAGTTTACCATGCATGGGCAAATGTGCTGCATACTGTAGGGAGGCAGTGTTGTTTAGTTGACAGAGCACTGTGTTGGGACTCAGGAGATGTAGGTTCTATTTCTGGCTCTGCCAATGGCTTGCTGTGTGACCCAAGTCAATTCTCCACTCCATGACTCAGTTTTCCCAGCTCTAAAATGAGGCTAATGATACTTGTTTCCTTTGAAAGCACATTGAGATCTACTGATAAGTGCTATATAAAAGCTAGCTGTTATTTTTATTATTATTACCAAACAATTTTACATAGGTCATTAAACAGCCCATACGTGAGAATGATTTTTGGCACTACTGAGCTAGATAGGACATGAAACATCAGGCCTGACAATGGAAGGGGAGGCTGTTGCCCTGGGGCATGGAAATCCAAAGGGGCCTGGAGTTCCCAACCACTGCTGCTGCAATTGCTGCCAGAGTGCCACTCTGTGTGGCTCTCAGGGCTGGAGGTTGGGGTGCGCCAGGCACCAGACAGAGTGGAGGACTGGCTACTCCAGCCCTACCCCTTCCAGGACCATGAAACCACCCCCCACCACAAAACTGATTATGACTGGTATAGTAAAGAGTCATTCAGCTCCTCCTTTCAATAAGAACAGAAAAACGGCCATACTGGCTCAGACCGTCTACCCAGTATCCTGTCTTCTAGGAGTGGCTGCTTCAGAGGGAATGAACAGAGCAGGTTATCATCAAGCTCATGGAGCTGTATACCCCCTTTGTCAATGAAAGAGAGATGTGCACAGTGGTTCCTCCCCCCAGGTAACACTTATTTACGCTGGGTCTGATAGTAAATAAAAAGTGGTTTTATTAAGTACAAAAAAGTAGGATTTAAGTGGCTGCAAGTGAAAACAGACAGATCAAAGTTACTAAATTACAACGAATAGAAAATGCATAGCTAGTTCTAATTCACTAAGGGTATGTCTACACAGCAACATTATTTCAAAATAACTAGGGTTATTTTGAAATAACTTAATCCGCATCTACACAGCAGGCAGTTATTTTGAAATAATGTCAAAATACTGTCAAGCTGGAGGACTTCTTACTCCAACTCCTGTAACCCTCATTGTACGAGGAGTAAGGGAAGTCGGAGAGTGCTCTATTTCGAAATAAGTGCTGTGTAGATGCTATGCAATTGACATAACTCAATTTGCATTGCTTATTTTCAGTTAAGCCCTGCTCTGTAGATGCACCCTAAGAAAATTGTTGTATACAAATTCTTACCCTAAACAGCTGTTCTTATTTCAGGTAAAAGCTTCAAATCACAGAACTCTTTTACTCTGATGGGTCCTCAGCTTTTCAGAGTTTTTCAAGTATCCTTTTAGGTGTTTCAGGGAGTTTCAAAGACAAGTTGAAGACAAAGGCTTTCCAGTGCTTAAATATGCTCTCTCTCCCTCTCCCCCCACCCTCCATGGGACTCTTTTGTTTGGCATTCCCCCCTTTCCATGGGGAAAAAAACAGGTTCAAAATGAATTCCAGTATCAGGTGGTATGGTCACATGTCTTCCTAAGACCAACCTCCATGGGACTTAAAGCACAAAGAAGGCTGTTTACAAGCCCCTAGGCTTCTGGGGCACCAGTAATGGCTTTCATTAGCACATTTAAACCTATTAACAGATTCACACTTCATATTTCTAACTTCACATACAAGAATGATACACGCTCCAAAATAGGATATACAGATCCAGCAGATTGCAACATTAAAACTGATAGGTCACGTGATGTATTTTGTTTAAAGCATTTTTGACATGCATATTCATAGTCACAAGCCAATTTCCATAAAGCATGGGGGGAGTATCATACATACATATTAACAGGAACCAGGGGAGACAAACAGTGCTTCCTAATAATCATCTGAACACCAAACAGTGATCAGCACTGAAAAAAAAAAAAGACTGCAAATAACCAGCACCTTCACAAGACCTTGTGAGCACAGAGGGATTTGACAGATGGATGGGTATATGCTTCCAATAACAAGCAAGGCTGCTTGACTGTGGACTGCAAGGTTCTGACAGACCCAGTGAGAGCTCTGTATTGACTGCACCTGATGAATCAGGACAATAAGATATCTTACACATGTTGTTTGAACAATTCCAATGACCTCAAGTGTCAGGTCTCTTCTGTCTCTTCTTAGCATATGCTTTTCCCTTTCTTTTTGTCATTGTCTGAAATTCCCTGTTACACATTTAAGATCCAACTCATAAGCTATAAAAGGAGCTGGTGTGTGAACTTATAAAAGAAAAGCAGGTAAAGCAGACCCTCTGCATTTCCACCTCCCGCTGCAAAAGAGAAAGAGCTAGTAGTACAATTAAAAATAGGCTGATAGAAACACATTATCCATTTTAACCTGATTGATTATAGATGTGTCTAGCATGGACCACGCTGGTTAAGCAGCTGCTTCTCACAAGAACTACAGTGAGTGACTTTCAGGCTGGAGAGGAGCCTGAAATCTAACCCTCTACCTCCTCATCTCTCTGCACTGAAGGAAACAAAGGGCCAAACTTTCAAAAGGTAGCCATGCCTCATGCTTGTGAAAATACTTGTACTCACTTTTTGAGCACTGTCAGTTGCATGCAGATGATAGAATTTCCACACCGAAATCTATACCCCTTAAAATAATAAAACGTAGCTGTTATTAGCCAGTCCCCATGTTGCAGATATGTTCATATGCATGAACTAGGTGCAGACCCACCAACAGGGGGGCAAAGAGGGCAGTTGTCCTGGGGCTTGGGGATTCAAAAGAGCCCGGGGCTCTGGCTGCTGTTTCTACCACAGTAGCACTAGTGTCCGGAACCTCGGCCCTTTAAATTGATGCCAGAGAACCGCCATGGTGTGCTCCAAGTAGCTGTGGTGGAGGGGAGGGGAGTTGTGCAGCGTGATCCGGGTGGCGCTCAGGGCTGACTACCCCAGCCAAATCCCTTCTGCTTAAGATCCCGCTCTTTCCAGGAACGCGAAGTTGAACCCTTCCCACATAGCCCAGGGGCCCGGCAAGGCTGTCAGCCCTACTGACTAGGTTTTATGTGCTTCTAGAGTTAAGAGCTTCTCCTGTAGATCACAACTACCAAAATATTTGGGGCTGGAAGTAGAATTTGAACAATACAGGAAAGGCAACTTTTGCAGTTTGGGAAATACTTTGTGGCTGGATATTGGGCATATAGTAGTGGGGCCAAACAGCTGCAATGCGAACACTGATCCATACTTTCTGTCATGTCAGAGTAAATGTGGAATAACATTGAAGTTTATTGGCTCTATTCATTCCCACAGGAAAACACAGGCTGTAGGCCTCTGAAGTGAAATTACTGTCCACCCTTTCAAAGAGCTTAATGTGCTCAAATCCAGGGGACTGGATAATTTCCATCACAGAATTCTGAAAGATGTGGCAAATGAGATTGCTAGTCCAGTAGCAAGGATTTTTTTAAAAATCTACCTAATCAGTGGTAGTAGTCTATAACTGTAGAATAGCTACATATATTTAAGAAATGGGAAAGAGTGATCTAGAACAGTTACAGACATAAACAACAAATAGTCTGGTAGCACTTTACAGACTAACAAAACATGTAGATGGTATCATGAGCTTTCGTGGGCACAGCCCACTTCTTCTTCTTCTGGTCATCTGAAGAAGTGGGCTGTGCCCACAAAAGCTCAAGATACCATCTACATGTTTTGTTAGTCTGTAAAGTGCTACCAGACCATTTGTTGTTTTTTTTTGTAAGGGTATGTCTAGACTACATGGCTCCATCGACGGAGCCATGTAGATGAGTTTACTAGACATAGCAAAATGAAGCGGCGATTTAATAATCGCCACTTCATTTACATCAAAATTGCCGCCGCACTGTGCCGACAATCAGCTGATCAGCACAGCGGGGCAGTCTAGACGCTCCACAGTTGACAAGGGAAGTCTTTGTTGACCGCTCCGGTATGCCTCGTGAAACGAGGTTTACCGGAGCGGTTGACAAAGACTTCCCTTGTCGACCGCAGCGTGTCTAGACTGCCCCGCTGTGCCAATCAGCTGATCATCAGCACAGCACGGTGGCCATTTTGATGTAAATGAAGCAGCGATTATTTAAATCGCCGCTTCATTTTGCTATGTCTAGTAAACTCATCTACATGGCTCCGTCGACGGAGCATGTAGTCTAGACATACCCTAACAGGCTAACTCAGCTACCCCCTGAAGCTCCAGTTACAGACCATATTAGTCCAATGGCAATAATATGCAAGATTTCAGAACAAATTGTGAAGGAAAGAATAACGGAGATAAATGGAAACAGGAAAGTAATGCAACGTGAGTTGACCATAGGTAGATTGTGCCAGACTAACCAAAAAAAATCTGATGAGGTTCAACCAGGACAAGTGCAGAATCCTGCACTTGGGATGGAAGCATCCCAAGCATTGTTACAGGCTAGGGACAGTGTGGCTAAGTAGCAATTCAGCAGAAAAGGACCTGGGGATTACAGTGGATGAGAAGCTGGATATGAGTCAACAGTGTGCCCTTGTAGTCAAAAAGGCTAATGGCATATTAGGGTGCATTAGGAGGAGCATTGCCAGCAGATCTAGAGAAGTGATTATCCCCCTTTTTTCGGCACTGGTGAGGCCACATCTGGAGTATTGCATCCAATTCTGGGGCCCCCACTACAGTAAAGATGTGGACACATTGCAGAGGGTCCAGTGGAGGGCAACCAAAATGATTAGAGGGCTGGAGCACATGACCTATGAGGCGAGGCTGAGGGATTTGGGCTTATTTAGTCTGCAGAAGAGGAGAGTGAGGGGGGATTTGATAGCCGCCTTCAACTTCCTGAAGGGAGGTTCCAAAGAGGATGGAGAGAGGCTGTTCTCAGTAGTGACGGATGGCAGAACAAGGAGCAATGGGCTCAAGTTACAGTGGGAGAGGTCTAGGTTGGATATTATGAAAAACTATTTCACTAGGAGGGTGGTGAAGTACTGGAATGGGTTACCTAGGGAGGTGGAAGAGGTTCTTAAGTCTCGGCTTAACAAAGCCCTGGCTGGGATGATTTAGTTGGGATTGGTCCTGCTTTGGGCAGGGGGCTGGACTCAACCTCCTAAGGTCTCTTCCAGCCCTAAGAGTCTATGATTCTATGATTGCCTTCTGTCACGGGGCCACCATGGTCATGTCCTATAGCCCCGGTGTCATGGGGCCGCCCTGGTCATGTGCCTTAGCCCCGGTCTCTACTCCTGTGTCATTCCCGGCCCACTGAACGGGGTAATTCGGCCGCTCCTGGGCTGTCCAGATATGCTTCCCCAATCGGGGAGGTGAGGGGGGTCCGGGCCCACCCTCTCTCCAGACCCCAGCCCAGGGCCCTAAGGCAAGGGGGGAATATCCTCTCTCCCCTCGCCTGGCCGATGGGGCTAGATGCCGAAACTCATCAGCCCGTGGGCCCTTCTATGGCGCCCACCCTGGGCTGCTTCCTCACCCCCGCTTACCGGGAGTCTTTGGGTGCTGCTTCCTCGAGGCCCTGAGCCCCTTCATCAGGCGCTCTACTCGGGCCTCCTTCTGTCTCTGCCCCAGCCAGATTTATCCTGGGAAGGGGATAGCCCCTCCCCTCCAGGACGCCCGCGCCTGCATCCTGTAGGGCTGCCGCCCCTCCCTTTGCCCTGCTGGCCCTTCCCCCCGTGTCCTCTCTCACCCCGCCCTTGGCGGGCATTGGGGGTTTCCCCTGGGCGTCCGTGGGACCGCTGGCTCCGCCCTCGCCGGGACGGCGTGCCTCTGCTGCCTCCGCGGCCCCTCCCGGGGCGAGGACCGCCTCCCCCAGCATCTCGGGGGGATTGGTGGCCATGCCGCCGAGCGTGCGGCATGCGCCGGCTTCCTCCGCCACCGCTTCCCCTGCAGCGGAGAAAAGCCGCTCCGGGGCTCTCCGCCCCCGGGGGGGGGGCGGGGCTGGGTTAGTGTGGGGTTGCGCCATCCCGTCACACCTTCCTTGAGAAAATAACTAATTTTTTTAGACAAGAGATATGCAGTAAACATAATATACTTGGATGTTAGGAAAGCATTTGACACGATGCCACATGGGAAAGTATGAGTTAAATTAGAGGTGTGGATTAGAACAAGAATTGTAAAGTAAGTAAGGAAATGGCTAAAGGAGAGAAAGCAATAGCTTGTGCTGAAAGGTGAACTATCAGACTGGTGGAAGGTGCTTCTACATTGCACCCTTATCTCGAAATAAGCTATGCAATTTGAGCTACGCAAATTGTGTAGCTTAGTTTGAGTTAATTTTGAAATAGAGTGCTATTCTGAAACGTCCCTTAATCCTTGTGGAATGAGGTTTATAGGGACACCGGAATAGGAAGCCTGTTATATTTCTAAATAACGGGCTTGATGAAAAGATGCGGAATAGCTATTTCAGGATACTTCTGGTATCCCAAAATAGCTCCATAGTGTAGACATAGCCTATGTTTATTAATGACCTCTGCGCAAAATATAGGTGTGTGGTAATTAATTTTGCTGATGATACAAAGTTGGGAGGCATCATGGATAATTTAAATCTGCAGAATAAAGATATTTTCAGTGATTACATCTTTGATGTGGGGCAGAGGACATTTTCTTGGGAGACCCATGTATGTGTATACATAGGGGCAGGACTGCCAGGGAAATGCTGGGGGAAAGAAAGGGAGTAAAGTTGTGTGTATATATTTTTACAGCTATGTAGCAAGTACTGCTGCCTAGCATAATTTGCCTCCAGCATTCTGAAGGCAATATGCCTGAATATGACATAAAGTGTCTCTCCCTTGCTCTCTCTTCTCCCCAGAGCTCCGGATGGGCTATAATTTGACTCTAAATTAGTCACATATCACAAGAAAATGTGAAAAGATCATAGGGACAGAGAAGGGACAGGGAGGGGGATGACAGAGGGGAATCTGCAATAGGGAGAAAAATCATGAAAAAGAATGCAGATAATATTGTGTACCCAGTATTCCCTGCAAGCTGTACACTTGTGCGGCCAATCAGGAAAGATTCAAATGCCACTCAACTGATTAGCAGAGTGCCCACAGCTAGGTTTTTGTTTCTATTGGTGATGCACATTCACAAAGTCTTGGTGCACATTAAAAATGTATTCCACACACGGATGGAAAAAATCCGCACATGGGTGGAAAAGATTGGAGGGAACATTGTTTTGTACCTTTTAAAAATTTAAATGTTGCAGTTCATGTTCTTTTACATGGGATATTTAGCTGTAGAGCACAAATTAGTGATGCAAAGCAAGCAAACAAAAGTGAGCTGTGCTGTAGATCTCAACTCATTCTTCAATGGCAGTCATTGGTCTGGGTGTTACTTATGTGTTGTATGTTGCAGATTTCTATTTTTGAACAATCAAAACAATTAGCTAGAAAGAATTATTTTGATTTTTTCCAAAGTCATACAAAATTGCAAATTGTGTGGGTAGGTACATAAAAGTAAACATTGTGGCATGTAGCTACATCAGGGATCTCAATGCAGTGAGGAATACATTTCCAAAGAGGCATTTGGGAACTGGAAGTTTAACGAATGTTTTTGGTGACATTTCCCTTGAAAAAATGGTCCAGAGTGATCAGTTATCAGCCTACAAGCACATATTCTATAAGACTTCAGCAGGAGCTACAGATTCTCAGCATTTCTGAATTATGGGTAACTAGATGCTAGAATGTGACCATAGGGTGACTAGCTGTAGGCACCTACATCTGAAATATTTAAGCCAGAGTTTATGCCATTTCCTTAGCTAATGGCATTACCTCAAGCTTTGGACACATGCACACTGCTATGAATATTTAGAATAAGGCAAATTTTAATAGGTCTTGCTAGATAGCACATTGTAAGTCTTATGATAGTAACTGCATTTAAATGGTTAGCCTCTGGTACATGTGCAGATGCTTGAGAATACATAGTTTGCTCTGCACAGTTCATCCAGCTTGCAAGCTCCGTTGGCTCACAGCTTGCAGCTTGAGCTCCAATGTGGTTTAACAGCATGGGCTCTATTATGAGCCTCCTGGCAGCAAGCAGGTAAAAAAAAAAAACCCCAAAAAACCGTCAAAAGCATTTTCCTTTGTTGGGAGAACTCCCTACAGGAATTCAAGGAAATGGTGCTGTCTGTCTGATACAGTTACACTCAGCCAGCAGTCTCCTCTTTCAGCGAGTAGCAGTGCAGTCACTCAATAGCTACAGTAACAGGCCTTGATGGCTAGAAAATGAGCTTTATGATATACAACAACGGACAAATTGCTGAACAAAAGTCCTAAATTACATGTTAACACAAGCTGGGATTGATTTGGATCATTCTACCCACTCAGAATGTATGTGCTGTGTATGCAACATAGTACATGCATAGAACTGCAATCTGTGTAGGGATAATAACAAGCATGGAGCATTTTGTGTTAGATCTGCACATTGTGTGTATTTGTAAAATATACAATTATTACAGATTTTGCTGTATATTGTGATGACGTATAATATGTAAACCCAGGATTCAATTTTGCTCCTAGAGATACAAGGAATAACACCAGTTGATTTAAAAAAAAGATTGTGTACCCTGTGTACAGATTTCTGCCTGAAAAGAAATAAACTCAATACGGGTATGGCTGCACTGCAAATGAAACTCCATGCCTGGCCAGTGACAGTTGACTCAGGCTCGCAGGGCTCAAGTTAAGAGGCTGTTTAATTATAGTGCAGGCATTTGGGCTCAGGCTGAAGGCAGGGCTTTAGGACCCTGCAAGATGGGAGGGTCCCAGAACTCGGTTTCAGCCCATGCGCAAACATAATTAAACTACCTCTTCAGTGTGAACCCTATGAGCCCAAGTTGGCTGGCATGGGCCAGCTGAAGGTTTATGATTGTATTGTATACATTCTCTGTGATAGGCGTATTAATATAAGATTGTTCTCGGTTCTGCTTGTGGCTATGGTCCACTGGTAGAAGCACAGCAATACAAACAACCAGCAGCACCCATTCTGTGTCTCAGCCCAGAATATGATCAGAGCTGCCCAGGTATGGGACCAGGTCAGCTATTGCCCTTCCCAGGCAGCCCGTGGTAGGAACATGGAAAAGTCCTGGCATAGTTCATGGCTTCTCCATCCCTAGCATAATCCACAGGAAAAGAGTAGAGCAGTCATGCTGGATTCTCCACTAAACTAATTAAGGATGTCCTTAAACAAATCAATTCAAGGCTTATTTTGCTTTCTACTCATCAATTACTTTATAAGATTTCCTGAAATTGTTTTTGGTGGTTTTTTCTGTATCCTTTCTAGAGGTTGCTTTAACTTGTACTGAAGACTTTCACTCCCTTTTAGGGAATTTGCATATCTTCTTCCAATAGCATTTTCGACAGAGGATCTTTCGAAAAAGAAAGTAGTCCGGAAGCAGTTTTTCTGAAAAAAACCCTTTTTTAAAAAAAACATTCTTCCTAAAAAAGGAGGTTTATGCAGTTTTTTTAAAAAAGGGGTTTTTTTCTGAAAAAAACCTGTCCAGATTATTTTCATTTTCAAGAGCTCCTCTTTCGAAAATGCGATTGGAAGAAGATATGCAAATTCCCACAGAATTTGCATATCCTCTTTCGAAGGATAGTTTAGTTTAGATGTACACTTAATGTCCTATGCCAAGGAAAACTCAACAGGACCCAACAATTGGGTCTTTGCTCTTTCCTTTAACAAATAATCACTTTTGTGTGGTACATGCTGCATTTACCACCTGTAAGCTTTTGTGTGTCCTATGAGAAATGAGTTTAGGACTCCTAAGTGGACTCCAAGGAGACACATATCCACCTCACAACCCCAACACAACTGGCACTAATTTCACTCTGATGTCTCAACTGAAATGCCTGGGACTGAATGGCATCGACAATAACCTGACATCTTGCTTTCAGAGGTGTGGTCTCACAGTTTGGGGCATATCAAGGAGGAGTGGTGCAGAGTAACTGGCACAGCGGCTACCCAGTCCTGTTCTGAGCATAGGCTGAGGACTGCATTCCCCAGCGCCATCAATCTGGTACTTTTCACAAGCTTGCAAACTCACTTTAAAAGTTTATTTGAAAAGAAATCGCAGTTGGTGCTGGCACTGCATGGAACTTAAAGTACATCAGAAACACTTCCGGTCTCTCAGGGTAGTAAATGGAGAAATAGATATACCCTCCCTACCAAATATTGCTTAAAAGTTTGCTGGAAGATTAACATCAAAAGCAGAGCCATAATGACTTGAGCACAGCTAGCGCTGCAGTTCATATACAGTTCCTCCTGTTTCAACTTCAAACTACCACTGTAAAACAGGAACGAAGAAGGGCTTTTAACTTATCAAAGTGATGCACAGGACACTTTTTTTTAGTGCCTTCCTGTTTCCTATTTCTCCTTGATTTTTTCCCCTTGATGTCATGCTTGCTTTTCTCTTTAGTTACTACTGGGTTTCTGAAGAGGCTCTATAGATCAGGCACATACTTTTTTTTTTAAATTAAATCCAAGACTAGACCACAAACTTGAGAAATTTTGTCTAGTGGACAGTTATTTGCCACTTGTTTCACATGATTAAAATCTTTATTTTAGGCTTTGAGCTCCATACTAGCTGAAGTAATATTCCAAAGGATACCAAATATAATCTAGGAGTGCCCAGTTCTTAGTTTAAATAATGATTGCCTATGCTTTTGGAGCTGGTGATGGATGCCCTTTCAGACTGAGGAATGTTTGTGACTCTCCTTCCCTCTTGCCTTAGCAAGATCTCTGACAATGAGTAGGCACATTTTTGTAACCATAACTATTCCTATAATAACCATGTATTAAGAAGTTTATGGCCAAGACTTTAAAAAAAGATGGAGAAATTAACTTGTTGTATCCATATTTAATTGAACTGAAGTAACTGGGGACTTGGGTGTACTGAGCACTTTTGAAAATCAGGCTACTTATTTAGGTGTCTAAATATAAATTTAGCAGCCTAAGTTTTATGTCTGTAAAAATCTTGACCAAAGTACATTCACAGTTTGATATTGTGGATGGGCCTGAATAGATGATAAAAGTGGTTCCTCACCAGATTATACTGGGAAAGTACTGTCCAGATTAAGATAGTTTATGGTTGATAAAAACTGCATTGATATTTTACTTTGTTTTCATTGCCATAGTAGAAGAGCACCATAGCTCAGAGACATGAGGACAAAATCTGGATGAGAACTTCCTTGATTTCTGCAGCTAAAGCTGGGTACTCCTCCTTACAAAACAACCTAAACTGCTGAGTTCCTAGCTAAAGAAAGTCGGTTGTGGGGTCTTGTACCATGAGAGATCTCTCAGTTTGTCTTGCAATGGCCTGGGCAGAGTTGACTGGCAACAGTGTTGAAAGCTGTCTCAGAATGCAAGTGGAGGACTGCTCTGACTTTGGGAAATCGCTGTGTGGCAGAGTCACTGTCACAGCTCCTGTGGCACACGACGCTTGCTGCTGGTTCATGAGAGATAGCTGGATAAAATGATTATGGCTGGAGTATTCTTGTGCCCTGGTGACCCCAGGGGCTTTTCTCAGCCAGTGCATTTTAGATCAGCCTTCATGCTGCTTCCATATGGTCTGGGAACTAGGTCAACATCTAGTTGCTTCAGGACTGGGAGAACACAGAAATGGCTTAAAGCCATCTTTACTCTCCATCTCAGGACTCACATCAAATGGCCTTCAGCCAATCTGAAGGATCTGGTCCATTATATTCATACAATCATATGTTAAAATTCTGCAGTTTCAACAGAAATACTTCAGATATTTTAAAGCTCCCATTGGCTATTTACTGACTTCACTTTTTAAAGTATTTAGCGTCTTTCTCCCCCCTCAAGTCACCATCTTGAGGACAAGAGGTCCCGGACTCAGTGCTCTTCATTGTACCAACACACCCTTCATTCATATGGCAAAACTCCAGCATTTTAACTGTGCTCCCTAGGCAGATCTGAAATGAGGGGCACATCTTGTAATGGTCTGTCTGCATGGTACCTGAACTTCTTGTCACAGATAATAATATATTTGAATGGGGTTTGTATTCTATTGTATAAATTAAAGCCAGTCAAACACACAGCTACAGCTAACTGGGATTTCAAGGCTACAGCAGTAGAATAGCTTCACCATTACAAGGCTTCTGTTATGCATCCAGTTTTTATCATTTAAAATATGTGGAATTTTACATTTTTGCATGACCTCCCATGACCACAGGGACTCTCTCCAAGACCTGACAGTAGGTCACAGAGTACAGTTTCATAACTATTGGTTTAAATAAAGCTTAAAGTCTTTGTTTCCAAGCTGAGAATGTCAGTGATCTAGAAAGTGTCAGTGAGAGGATGTGTCTGCAAGGGAAATAGATTTAGGGTGGACATAGGAGTAAATGAATTACAGCAAACATGAACCAATCAAAGGATAATTGAGCAATTGAAAGCTGGAGGGCAGGGAGGAGAAAAATGCTGTCAGACCTAGGAGTGGAGCAGGAAATTTCAAGCAAGGAAGGCACAAAGGCAATGAACTAAGCTAAATCTGGTAGAACTTATCTGTATGTGAATGAACCGTTTAACTTGGCAGACAGGTTAAAACGGTTTTGTACAGCTCAGATAAAGACTTAGATTGACAATTTGTTCTAACTGATGCATTTGAAGGACTCTAATCTTAGAAAAATTTTGTGGGTAGGGAGTTAATAAAAGGCCTTTTGTGCCAATCTCATGTGTAACTGATCCCTTTCTGATCCCCTTTGAGCAGAAAGCTGACTAGTTGAAAGCTGCGAGAGGTATGGCAAAATATCACAACCCAGAAAGAAGCAACCATCAAGTTGACCCAGGTTAGGCAAAATAACCTCTTCATTTACAAGCTAAAAGCCCTATAAATATATGCTTGCTTCCACTTATGCAGTTATGGCAACATATCTAGTTTTGACCCATAGTCTATAGCAATCTCAAAAATACTTCCCTTGAGTTTTAGAAGAGCCTCTATGTGGTAATATGTAGCATAGCAAACTGTCCTGGAATATCTTGATCCTGATTTATCTATAGAATTTTATAAACAGGGAGGGTCAGAAGGCCTATAGGTGTGACCCACTCTGCATATGCCATTGCTGTAATTTCTCAGCCACCAGCTCTGCTCTGCTGCAGATATCACCAAAAAATACCAGTTTGGGGAAAATAAAACTGAGTCATGCCCCCTAATTCAAATAGCAATAAAGATACTCCAAGTGTTCATTCTGTTAACGATTGATCTTCCTTTCCCCAGCCAATAAAGCTAAAAGAAGGTACAGCTCAATTTCTGCTTTCTGGGATCTTTTAAAATTATTTAATTTATCAAAAATAAGCCAAATTTCTCAACTCTTGGTTGCCTTAAATTATGCCTAAATCCATATTTAGGAATGTAAATAGATGGCCTGATTCTCAGCTAGTGTAATTGTTATATCTCCACTAACTTTAATGGACCCATGACAATTTACCCCAGCAAAGGACAAGGCCTACAAGCTTCAGTGGAGTCATTTCTGATTTACACCCATGTAAGCCAGAGCAGATTCATGCCCAGTGTTTGAGAGCATTATTTGTAATGTTGCCACTGACAGCCTGGCCAGTGGGTGGCTGAAGTACTGCCTAGAACAGCACTAATGGTATGTTGTGATCAGTGCTCTCTCTCTGAGGGCTGATGGACCAACTGATCAAGATGATTTGTAATGTTGCAACCAGTTTAATACATATGTGAATGTCCTAGCTGTTGAAAGGAGCAATTATAACTCTCAGGGCCTTCAGCTGTCAAGCATTATTTTCCCCCATACAAAATAATTCAATATATAGCCTCGTCCACTGTAATAATGTAATCTTTGTGGAGATCTAGCATAGTCATTGTTTTTTCTTTAAAGCAGAGTCTGTATTATAATGAGGTGACTACAATGTCAGAGAATGTGATTTGTATCATTTCTTTAAAGGCAATGATTTCCTGGCAGCTTCACAGAGAATTAGAGAGACATGTTCCCTGTTGCAAAGGCTTCTAGTCTAAATTAGCCTGGGATCATAGATTTTTTCAAACAATGAGTAGTCCTGTGTCACCTTAGAGATTAACATATATATAGTATCATGAGCATTCGTGGGTAAAATCCACTTCATCAGTTGATCATGTGGGTTTTACTCATGATACTATATATTTTTGTTATTCTCTAAGGTGCCACAGGACTACTCATTGTTTTTAAAGTTACAAACTAACATGGCTACCCCTCAGAGATTTTTTTTTCAAGTTAGACTGAAAAGTCTGGGGGGAAAAATTGTCCTCACCTCCACAGGCAAGGAAGGCTTTTGCCACAATAGAACTGGTAAAGTGAGGAGTAGGACTCGAGGAAGTGATACACAGTGTATGTGCCATGGAGTCCAGCTTAGAGGAAGATGGGAGTGAAGTCTTTTTGTACTGCTGGGCAATGTGGATTATAGAGTGGGTTGGGCATGGCAGTGGCTGGATCAGAGTGGCTGCTGTTGTATGCATGCACTGGCTATTTCCCTCAGATGCAAATGAGGGCAGCAGGCACCAGAAAATTACTTCAGCCTCAGGGTTGAAATTGCATCCACAATGCAGGTCCATTGCTGCTGCTTGGCCTATTGAGGAGCATTTCTTCCTTCTGCTACTGGAGGAAATCTTTGGTACAGTCTGCTACTTGAGCTGTGAGTTGTTGCCCAGTAAAATTATTTTGTACATGGCAATAATTTCTGTGCTCATTCTGTGTGATTCCTTTTAGTTGTTTACACACTCAAGCTCTATGAATGTGAAGTACTTGGGGTGAAATCCAACCCCCAACTCAGAGCTAAGGCCTGAAGCCATTACTTCAGCCTGCCTGCTCTAGCATCCTGGAATCCAGTGATCCCAGTCCACTTGGGTGGCTTATTAAGCCATTGCGTCAGTTTAATCATGTACACACTCTAGCCTGCCGGCTTGCAGCAATCTTTTGTGAGGCTGCTATCAAGGTGCCTCTCTCCTGCACAAAGGGTAAATGTGAGGCCAAGCAGATGATACATTCTATTGGGAGACAAATGACCTTTAATTTTGTTAAATGGTTCTGGCCTGCTGTCTGTTAGTAGTATCTATTACTTCTCATAAAGTTGAAAGGAAAATGCAGACTCAATACTTGGGGGAAATCAGGGCCAATGATTCAAGCTGGCCAATTAAAATGAATAGCCATTTCAGAAAATCTGGGCCCAAGTCTGTGTATGTTTTGCCACTTGTATAACAGGATTCACGACGCTTACCCATGTTTGAGCTCTATGCTTAGGAAAGCACTCTCTGAGTGTTATATATTATTATCAATAACAAATAAATATTCCTTGTCCAAAGACTCTTGACTAACATTTGTAATAAGTACTTCTCTATTATGAAATAGTGTCAGATCAGAATTTGTGCCAAACCATACTGGATTTGTCTTAAAAGCAATCAGCTTTAAAAGCTCTAGTTGTGGTGGAAAAATCTCATACCCAAATCCTTTCTAATGTCCACCTTTCTGGTTCTAAATGACATCTTGCCATTCTTCCTGCCATACACACCTTTGGCATTCTTTACAAACTATCAGAGGGGTAGCCGTGTTAGTCTGAATCTGCAAAAGCGGCGAGGAGTCCTGTGGCACCTTATAGACTAACTGAAGTGTTGGAGCATAGCTTTGCAGCAAAGACCCACTTCGTCCAGATGCATGCATCTGACGAAGTGGGGTCTTTGCCCACGAAAGCTTATGCTCCAACACTTCAGTTAGTCTATAAGGTGACACAGGACTCCTCGCTGCTTTTACAAACTATGCAAGTGCATAAGTTTCAGCAATCCTTTCTTTGACCTTGGAGATGTTTTTGCTTTATGCTGAATGCAAATTGCTTCTTTCAGTCTTAGAGAGAAATATGCTTTTATGAGTATCTGTTGTTGGCCTTGATTCTGTATCTGACATGTAATCTAGCAAATGTCTTACAGAAGTCTTTGAACTAAATTAGGAACATCTGTGGTACTAAACTTAGATTCGTATGGGTAATAAAATGCACACTAGTTACCAGTGATGGGGAAATCGCAAAGATTCTGAACTACACATTAGTATGAACTTCATAATACACAAATAGTTTCATTGACTTCTGTGCAGCTATTTATGGAGTGAAGTGCTGGTCAAAGTGAATACGGGTATCACAGTTGGACTTCAATCTCAAAAAAGGCTCACTCATGAGCTTTTCAGAATTCCTGGTTTCAGAGGGTAGTAATAATGTATCACATTGTGTTCCCCATTTCCCATCATTTGGGTTCTGCATCACACAAAGGACCTATCGGAAGGAGACTGCAAATTCATGTGTCTATGTCCTAAGTATTCCACTGCAGATCAGTTCTCTGACTTCTGAACGTAAGTAGGATGCATGGACAGAATGCACATACAACATGATATTGGAGAGGATATCCCTGTTTCATCTTAAAATAGACGCTAGCTGGCACTGGATTTTATAAAATGAGTCTCTTACCATTACAGCACTTCACCATTATAACACACAGGTTCATACAGAAACCTGACATTAGTATAAAATATCAGGACTTGTTTTCATTTCTTTAGTCCCACTCATTGTTATGATCTTATAGTTCATACGTTTTATTTGATCTCAAAAGGTATTTTCCTCTCTTGGAATTGCAGCAAGCTACTTGTGATCATACTGTTTTAAGGAAATTGTGCCACTGGGCTAAGTGCTGTGCTTTGGAATGTTTCTATAGCCATGGGGTTATCCGGCAATGTGTGACCCTTTATATTCTTGTTACTTAAAAAATGGTTCCAAAGATTAAAGTGAACAGACTAGAAGCAGAAGTAGAAAAAACTCTAAATTAAGAGCCAGACATAAAAGTCAGCAAATTTAGAGAAGGCTTTCTGCTATGCTGTCTTTGCTGATGTTTTCTCTCTCTCTCTCTCTCTCTATATATATATATATATGTTTCCTTGAAGCAGCCTGTTAGTGTGGAATGTTACCTTTTCATTCAGTCTCCCGGTACACTGAAAATAGAGGAAGACATCCTTAGAATACTCAACAGAATCTGCAGCCACTAGACAGCATTATCCAGTCCTTGTTTGTCTGGAGTTCATAATTATTACAGAAAAACACTCTTTCCCTCCATTATAATTTTACAATAGATTTAAATGTCCTCCTCCCACATGGGAAGGAAGGTTAAAAAAAAATTGTGCTCTGTAAAAACATAACATTTTTTGTAGATCTGGCATCATCACTGAATAGAAGATAAAAAAAAAAAAACAGACCAGTGTGCTCATGTGACTGTCTTCCTACCACTTTGAGACTGGGAGAAAAGGGGCTGTCTGTTTGCACAGCAGCAGTCCATCACAGAAAAAAAGAAAAGAAAACTCAGCTTCAATGAAGGTAGACCAGACACTTAAACCAGGAGGCATTTTTAAGCATTTGAAAGCAAAGAAAGAAAAGGACCCCAGATGGATACAGACAGCATTGCCAAAGGCATAATTAGTAGCTGAATCAATAGTGGGAGAGAAATGCCACTTGGAACCTCCGCAGTTGAAAAGGCTCAAACTCTGAGAGAGCTTGAAATGGAACCCTGCTGCTGGAAAGGGCTCTCCAAAGAGCAGGCTCACAGTTCTAGAGGGAACAAAACCGTAATTCCTCAAAATGGCCATGTGGTAGTAGAAATACTGCGGTTACGCTTTCTCTGCATTGTCGTTTCAAAGGTGCTAGTCTCAGCTATAGATGTGTTTGTTACGGGTAACCCTACATGATCGATCTAACTGCAGAGTAAAATTTACCTTACAATATATCTGTCTCCCACTGTCTGTTTCACATTTGCTAACCAACCTGACAACATACCCGTTGTCTTTAGTGGGCAGTTGATGTATTGTATGCTTGCCATGTCAGTGACTGCAGTAGCAAACCATAGTTTTCACTAACAGATTGAATGAATCAATGATGAACTACCAATATTTCAGACAGCGGGGTTCTCACATCAGTTTGCCTCTGTAACAAACCTTCTGTCCCGGGGTATGTGCATCCCATTGGAGGAGACATAAGCAGCTTAGGAAACTCTTCATTTGATTTTCTATTTAAACAAAAATGCTATATCACAATCATAACCAGAGCAGGCAGCACTGCTGTGCAAACTGACATATTATATTTACATGCTGGAAATATTAGTACCCTGCTCCTTCTTATGAACTATACTGAGTGAATGGAGAGTCTATTCAACTTGTATAGTGTGAAGGAGAGTAAAGATCTTGTAATTGAATCTGGGGCTATCTTCTCCAGTGGCAACGTTTTGAAGATGCCTATAATCTAGCTCAGTCTGGGCCATTCCAAATTCAAAGATGTAAATTTACTCAGCACAAATATTTTTATGAGTCTCAGGAATAAATTGTCTCTGTCAGGGATTATTTAGATCCCCAAAAGAGGCAGGGAAATTAGGGATACTTTCTCTTATGCTTGGTGGCAGAAATGTATTGAGGAGCCACTTGAGAGCATGCTGCTGGAATAAACCTGTTGTGGTTTGTATGAGGAGAAGCATTTAATATATGTTTATACTGTAAAATAATTTCTATGCATGAAAACAATTGCATTCCTTATCTTGGTTAACATACTTTTATATAATAACTGTATCACATAATGAAAGTTAGAGATTGGAAAGGCGTTATTAGATCATCTCGTCCATCCCCCTGGGAATGAAATAGCTTTAGACAGCTGTGCACAATTTGAGCTTTCCAAAAGACTGTCAGCAATGTCTTACCCATATCAATAGTGTTTTTCTTTAGAAATCCAATTTCATATTAGCAGTGTCATTCTAAGCAGTGTCTTTTTATGAAATAATTAGAATTTTTAATCTTCTTAGGTGATTAAAATCACTAGCCTTTCAGTTTTATGCCTTATACCACTGCACAAGGAATGGTATTAAAATTTCCCCAAAAGGCAGTTCATGAATTGTTTTCCTTTTAAATGATAAAACTCACTTCTAATGCACCCATCACTGTAGTGTCTTGGTGCTCTTGCATAAAGATATGTACTGTGTGGATTTCACTCAGAATGGAAGCAGAGCTCTCTATACCTTCCTCCATCCAACACAGACTCTTAGTAAAATGATCAAATGCTAAGTGGTGTCAGGAGACACCACCCTCCCCTTGCTAGAAGACCTGCACCAAGAGGTGAGTTGTGCATCTTGCCTTAAAGATGGTAAAACAGACTCCACCTACTTAAGGGAGAACCTTGTTTCATAGCTGCAAACAGTGCACTGAGTAACTTCCTTCCTCCCTCTTCTCTCAGCTCATGTGAGACATACCCTGGGCTCTGTGAGAAGAAGTGTCTCCGCTAAAGACAGCTGCCATTTTGTGTATGACTGAGGAAAAGGTTATTATTGAAGCCTGGGCCCGTGTTTAGTTTCTAGGGGCACTTCCTGGTCCACTTGAAGTATAACACATCACAATAGTGTAATCTGGAGGTGGCAAAAATGTAGTTATGTCTTTAACAAGCAGAAATGGAAACAATTGCAGATGGAAGAAGGCCTTTCTGTCTTCTCTGATAACTGGGAGTCCATCAGGGTATGTCTAGACTACATGCCTCTGCCGACAGAGGCGTGTAAAATAGGCTACCCAACATAGTCAATGAAGCGGGGATTTAAATATCCCCGGCTTCATTAAAATAAAAATGGCCGCCACGTTGTGCGGGCTCAGCTGATCGTCGGCACAGCGTGTGAGTCAAGACGTGGATCGGTCAACAAGGGAAGCCTTTGTCGACCGCTCCTGTAAACCTCATTTCATGAGGCATAACAGAGCGGGCGACAAAGGCTTCCCCTGTTGACCGATCCGCGTCTTGACTCACGCGCTGTGCCGACAATCAGCTGAGCCGGCACAGCGCGGCGGCCATTTTTATTTTAATGAAGCTGGGGATATTTAAATCCCCGTTTCATTGTCTATGTTGGGTAGCCTATTTTACATGCCTTTGTCGGCAGAGGCATGTAGTCTAGACACACCCTCAGTGAGTATTGTCTGAACCTTAGAGGGACTCTTAAATTCAATCAAGCAAAGAGAGATGTGTGGGTTTCTTTAGAACAATATGAACTTTTTGAGAAGACTTCTACCTGTCACCCTTCCTCCCTACCTTTAAGATAGCAGGTAATCTTCAAGTTCTCTGGTACCCCTTCCCTAACAGCCGGAGTCTCTGTGGCAAAGAGTACAGGACCCTTTTCCCCATCTCAAGGAAATTTTACAGTAGGGTGAAGCTCATCAATCTCCTACCCACCACCAGGATTCTTCTCAGAGGAATTCACAGTGATGCTGGGTGCCCTTCTGCAAACTCTGAACATGCATGTTTTGGATCTTCCCTGATAGAAATGTGTACTGTGTGTGCTGATGTCACAGGAAACTCCCAAACAGACAATGTTAGGGGTTTCCTATGCATATTCTTCAGTATATGGGATACAGCTATTAGGGAAGCCTCAGAATATGGGATGAGTGCTGGAAGATAGCAATAGGCAAGTGGTTTAAGAGACAGACATAGGCATTTACATCAAGAAAGGTTTGGGAGAAGTTCATTTTTATGGATGGGCCAAGTCAGCTCACTGGAAATGGGGTAGGCTACTTTATAATAACCACTGCATCAAAACAAAAAGAAATGAAAGGGTAATGGGAAACAGAAGAGATGGTCCCGGGATATATGTTATAAAGAGCAGGAACCTCAGAGAATATTGGAAAGCTACATATAGAGAAGGTGATTCCACCTCTTTCACACACATTCTACCCCTTCCATCTGTTGAATCCTGTAACCATAGGCAGGGTTTGTTTTCTCACTAAGGGCCTTCACTGTCTACAGATATTTGGGGACACAATTTGGCCTCTGGGTATTAAACCCATAAGACAGGGAAGGCTATTATTTGAACCCTGCTCATTGCCAATTCTGTATCATCTTCTGATGGTTGAGAGTTGTTGGTCTGGTTGCACAGTTGGACAATGTGGAGGAAATTGGTGTGGGTGTCTGTCTGTGTGTGCGCTTGTTCCCCAGGTATAGTAGGGAACCAGGTTTCTGCAATCCTTCTGAAGAAAGCAGAAACCAAAGATCTTCTGATTTTTTTGAAAGCACAGAAGGTTGAACTGCTAACTTGGAAAATGGCTTAAGAAGAATCAAGTTCAGTGTTGTTATAATCTCTCTTTCAGATAGATGCTAAACCAATTGACCAACAAACTGCTTCTCAATTAAATCTCTGGCAATGTAACCTTCAGACTGCTTGTGATGGGGAGAACCAGGCCCTGAAGACCTCTGCTGAAGGCCTGTGGCCTTCCCACACCCTGCCCCAGAAAAGGACAATAGAGAGGTCTTCCAAGCAAGCTACAGTGGCTGCAGGAGAACCATACAATCAGAGGCAAGGAAGGCCCTATAAAAGGAGCTGCCGGACCAGAGGAAGTTCCGTTTCTTTGGAGACCTCAAGCTTAGCAGAGTGAGGGAGTGCCTGACTGAGAGAGCAGCAGCACTGCAGATAGCTTCGAGTGGAGAGCACATTGGAGACTGAACTTTGTTGGAATGTGGAGATAAAGCCCAGAGGAAAGAGCAAAAATGCTGCCTCCAGGAGGAAAGGGCGAAGATGCTGCCTTCTGTGAGCACTACTCTCTACCACAGTGGAGAAGAGACTGAAGGAATAGACCCAAAGACACTACAGGGGGCATAGAGATAGGTCCCTGTTAAAGGAGTACCCCAGAAGGGGTTTTGTGCTTGATCACACATAGGGCGTGTGAGACTGCCGGAAGGCTGAGTTGTCGAAGAGGCTTCAAACAGCATTGTGCAGGCACACATAATTGGCCAGAAGGGGGCACCTGAGAGAGGTGAGTGCTACCCCCTTACACTGCTTAAAATACTTGATGCTTCACCAAAGCATATAGTCCAGAATATGGATGAACCTGTAATATCCCTGCCACATACATCCCCTAGAAACTGCTACTTCCAAGATGCACACATGCAGGCACAGATAACATGGAAAATTGTTCCTGATTTTGGTTTAATTTATGCTGGCAGAGCTCAGGAGCAACTGGAGTCAGTAATGTTGGCATAGTACAAAAACCAGTTAAATGATATCAGAATCAGTCCCCAAACTTGCATGTTATTAGGTAATGCTAGGCAGCCCTGTGGACTCAGTGGTCATGCTGATCTCCACCTAACTATTCCCATGAATCATTCAAACACAGAATCTCAACAGTTTTTTGCAGTAAACAAGAGACTAAACAACTCATCCCACATGAGCTCTGAAAACCTTCCTCTGCATTGATCCATATGTGAAAGGAAGTTGCCAAATAAACACTGGTAGAGGACAGAGTGTGTGTGTTTCAACCAACTGCTGTCACATTGTCCTCCCCTTTCTTGTACAAACACCCCAACCTTTTCCAAACCGTGCATATTAGTCATGCAGCTTCCACTGTTAACAATGCAAGACAAGCAGCTAGATCCCCACACAATAAATAAATGTATCTGGCAGAAGGATGTTAGCCTTCTGAAGGGGTGAGAGGCTCCACCTATCTCAGACAGGCTCCACAAGATGGAATGAAGCAGGTTCACTTGAAAGTAGTTAACTCAGAATAACTGGAAACTAGTTAATTAGTTAAGGAACATCTTTAAGGGCTATGTGGGCTCAAGCAGATGAGACCTTTGTGAGGAAGCACTTGGGGAAAGAACTCCTGAAGGTAGCTGGCTAGGAAGCTATTCTCAGTGGGGTGTCCCTAGAAAACAGAAGCTCCTAGAGAAAGGAACAGTTTGCAGAATGAGAGTGACAAAGTTGCTAAGGGGAGGGCTTCTCAGGGGGAGCTAGTGAGGACACCCCACTAGGAAAGAAAACAAAGCTCCTAAGTGGGAGAGGCTATGTCTACATTGCAGTGGAACAGTTTCCAAAAAAGTGGACATGTTCTTTCGGCATCCCTGTATTCCTCATTGTATCAGGAATAAGGGATGTTCCGAAAGAGGAGGTTTTTCCAAAATTTGGCCCCTTGTAGACAGGCCAAATTTTGGAAAAGCCTCTTCAAAAAAAAAAAAAAAAGCAGAAAGTTTGCAATTTGCGTATCTTTTTCCGATATAACCCTGCAGTCTAGACATAGCCAGAGACTCCAAAAGGAAGGAGCTATGAATGCCAACTCTTAGCAAAACCTGGTCTCAGTTGAAGGATTTCACCAGGTAATAGCAGAAGCCCCATATCAGAGCAATTCCATGCTGTTCTAAGGAAGTGTTAGTGGTTTGACCAGTGGGGGTTCCTGACTCAGCTGATACTAAAGATCCTGACTCCAGAAGATGGTTCTGGGTCAAGAAAGCCTCACTGGTAAGGGACCTGGATGTAAGTGGAGTTGCTGGACTAAGATTAACTCGGCCCCTTTCCCCACCAGCTAGGGTATGAGGTGGAAGTGTATTTGTATAATGTTCACCTTTGAGTTAAATAAGTTAGAATCCTGAAACACCACTGCTCAACATGCTGCCTCAGTAGACTTATAGAAAGCTCAGTAGGGGGAAGCTGAGGCAGGGCTGTGATTGTGGTATTCATAGAATCGGAAGCCCTGGTCTACACTAAGGAGTTATTTCAAAATAACCCCCCTTATTTTGAAATAATGAGCAGAGCATCCACACTACCAAGCCTGTTGTTTTGAAATAACGGGCTGGTGATTTCAAAATCTGTACTCCTGCTTTCCTCGGGGAATTATATTTATTTTTAAATAGTTATTTCGAAATAGCGTTAGTGTAGATGCACCGCGGCTGCTATTTTGAAATAACTACTCCCCAGAGTAATTCGAAGTAATTACTTCCCAGTGTTTCCTGGAACTCTGTCAAGGTAGCACATCCACAATAACAGAGCCTACCTCGGACTCATTTCGAGGCTTCACACGTAGAGTGGACACACTAGTTCAATTGTATAATTTCGGGAGTTATTATTTCACATTCAGTTATTTTGAAATAATTTCCTACTGTAGACGTGCTTAAAGTGACCTTAAGAGGTCATGCATTCCAGTCCCTTGCACTCAGGGCAGGACTAACTATTATCTAGACCATTCTTGATGGGTGTTGGGAAACTTGCTCTTAAAAGTCTCCAATGATGGAGATTCCACAACCAGATTGCACTAGACTGCCAGAAGACACTCTGGGGGTGAGTACCCCATTACAGTATCTTATAATCTTTATAAAATTTTAAACAAAAGGTGAAGATCCAGGAAGTGATTTCTCTTTCTTTTTACCTCTTAATGGTTTATTAAGAAAGCTTGAAATTCAAATAAAGCAAATTTTAAAGCTGTTATATTTGCTGATTTATTTCTGGGAAGATTTGACTCTGTACTAGTGACTTTAAATCTCTTTTGGGAACTTGAGCAGAACAGGACTTGTGCATGAATATCAAAAGGAAAATATACTCCATAATGTGAATTGACTATGCCATTTAATATTATTGTTGTGCAAAGATTAGTCAAAGCTGAAATCTTTCTTTAATTCATTTGGTGTTTTGGTGACCTTAGGACCCAGAGACTTCTTCTATAAGTTATTTTTTTGGTTTTGTGTTGCCTGACCATTGCTGTTAAGCTTCAATGTCGGGTTATTTCTCACCTGGAACCAAACTTTAATGTGTTTTTGTGCAGTGTGCAACTAGTCACGCTTTCTAGTAACACTTAATCAGGTGGGCGTGTGAGCTCTGGCAAATAACAGAGGAAGACAAAGTATTTTCATGTTATTAAAAAGCCCTCTCTAGACAGAAATGGGTAGATTTAAATCTTTATGTTCACTACTGACTCACTGGTAAAAGCAGCAGCAAAATTGGGGAACTTACCCCCACAAACTGCACTTCAGAGCTTGAAAAGTATATAAAGAAGATTGAAATTATGACTAATGTTGGTATGTCTCAATTTACAGATTTCAGACTCAGAATAAAAGGAAATACAGACCCTATGGCATTAAGAACCTGATTCTCAATGGTCTACCACAATCATTTATAGCTATGCAAAGTGGGTGTATAATGCTGCCATTCTGATATGGTTATGTTTTTCACCCACTTGCACAGGAATAAGTGACTATATAAGGTGCAAGGCAACTGAGAATTAGGCCCCAAGAGTTTGGATTAATCTGTCTCCCATTGCATTATAACTCAGTTCTGCTCCTATATATACCACTGCAAATCTGGAGTGAATTCCATAAAGTCAATGAGCAATACTGTGGTACCTTAGGGTATGTCTAGACTACATGCCTCTGCCAACAGAGGCATGTAAAATAGACTACCCGACATAGTCAATGAGTCAAGACACGGATCGGTCGACAAGGGAAGCCTTCGTGAAACGAGGTTTACAGGAGCGGTTGACAAAGGCTTCCCTTGTCGACCGATCCGCATCTTGACTCGCACGCTGTGCCGATGATCAGCTGAGCCGGCACAGCGCGGCAGCCATTTTTATTTTAATGAAGCCGGGGATATTTAAATCGCCACTTCATTGACTATGTTGGGTAGCCTATTTTACATGCCTCTGTCGGCAGAGGCATGTAGTCTAGACATACCCTTAGAGACTAACAAATATGTTAGATAATGAGCTTTTGTGGGTAAAACCTTCTTTGCCAGATGAGTTGGAGTAGAAACCACAGAATCCAGGATATATATAACAGAAAAAAGCAGTTACCTGTCAATTGTAGGACTGGTGTTAATAAAGCTAATTAAGTCAGGCTGGATGCGAAATGTGAATATAAAAGGTGGGGGAAATTGCATTTCCATATCAAATTCTATGAATGGGACACAACTGACATGTAACTACTTTTTTCTGTTATATATATCCAGGATTCTGTAATTTCCACTCCAACTCATCTGTCGAAGTGGGTTTTACACACAAAAGCTCATGATCCTATATATTTGTTAGTTTCTGTATGTCTAGACTACAAGTCTCTTTTGAAAGAGGCTTTTTCAAAAGAGCTCTTTTGAAAAAAGCCTCTTTCAAAAGAGATTGTCTAGACAGCCACAAGACTTTCGAAAAAGTGATCCGCTTTTTTGAAAGAGAGCACCCTGGCAATCTGGACGCTCTCTTTCGAAAAAGCCCTGTTTGCGTTCAAGAATGCCTTTTTGCGAAAGAGCTCTTTCGAAAAAAAAAGCATTCTTCTTATAAAAGCAGGTTTGCCGCTGTCGAAAAAACCGCCATGTTCTTTCGATTTAATTTTGAAAGAACGCAACAGCAGTCTAGACGCAGGTGAAGTTTTTTTGAAAAAAGGCCACTTTTAAAAAAAAACCTCTGTAGTCTAGATATAGCCTAAGGTACCACAGGACTACTTGTTCATTTTTAAAGTTAGACTAACACATCTACCCCTTTAGTCCATAAACCCTATGTAGTTTCTTAGGCTTTCCTTCATTAAGATGGCAGAGGTAAAACCTCTGTCTTCAAGTAAAAGCTGAGGAAATCCCTACCAAGATGGACATGATTTCTAAGGAGTCCACAGTTACTGCAGACTAAGGTGTAGGTGATTCCCTGTTTACAGATTATGAATTTAGTTAATGTTGAATGGAACAGCATAATAATGCAGTTCTCATGGGAATGAAACATTTTTGTCTCTACAGAAGGATTTTGCTTTAGAAATTACTAGGAAGTCAGCTATTTTTCATTCCAGACTAAAAAAGCAGCAAAACTTAAACTGGCTTCTTAAACTAGCCTGCACTGAAAATGAGGTAATCTCATTCAACAAATAGAATCTAATTTTAGATGTATTTATTTGCTTCATGTTGGAACACAGTAAATTGGCTTTATGTTCTGAGTAATGTTATTTTGTATTAATAAATGAATGCTATTATAGTCAGCTAGTAGTTACTCAGCAATAGAGACATTTCTCAGTGTCATTATGTTTGGATTTAGCTTTTGTGACCTTTATAGGCTATCTAACAGAGAGAGAAAGTGAGAGAGACATATCTTATTTTGCCAGACAATATACACAGTAAAGACAATCTGCAGAGAGCTATTGGTTTCATAGCATAAATCTTTTTTGCCTCGGCTAGGAAGGAAATACTCAGTAATTCACAGGAACAACCTTTAATTTACTATTTTCCCTGGACACCACTGAGGGCTGGTAGGAGGGAAAAGACCTCATTACAGAGAGTATCATTCCTCTACTGGAGAAGAAAGACAGGATGCAGAGGATGCCACAGATTGCTTATCACTACCCAGTTGCTTGTTATCATGAAAACTGAGCTTAAGTCCCTTTATGCATAATTGCCTGAGAAAATGCCTAGGAGTTCCTTTAATTTTCTCCTAGGCTGAAAGGAAATTCAGAGGCACTGGTCAGATTCCTTGTCATGTCAGTAAGTTCTGCAAATTTAGTTATCCCCTGACATGAAAAGGTGTCTCATCTTGTTCATGTCCTGTGGTCTCTATGTACTCTACAAAATGAATTTTTGGAGGTTGAAAGGTAGTGATGTGACAAAGGTAATTTAATGGGCTTTGTCATATGTTTCATAGCGCTAGCTTTTATTTATTTATCCAAAACAACTGCCCAAGGGTATCTCTACACTACAGCATTATTTTGAAATATCTTATTTTGAAATAGTTATTTCGAAATAGCTTATTTAGAAATAACGCATCTACACACAAAATGCATTTCAAAATAGCTTTTTGCTATTTCAGAATAGCGTGTCCACACTGAGTGGATGCTGAATCGCATTTAAGGCCGGCCGGAACCAGGTCCGGCAGGGCATCAGGTCAGGAGTTACTTTGTGTGGCTGCTGCCTGAGGCTATCTGAGGCCTGTGCTTAAAGGGACACCCCCCCACCCTCCCGGACAGAGCCCGTTCTCAGTTTTCCCTACTTGCTTGCCTACCTCGATGAGGGACAGCAAAGCATTTTGTGTCTGCGTGCTCTGGTTGCCCTCACTCGGGACACCACAGCACTCTGCAACATGGAGCCAGAGCTGCCCCTGGGCACTCCGGTGCTTCTCGTGGATGCGTTGCTGTGAGCCTGGCTACACTTTCTGCAGGCTGCTGTCTGGGAGGTCCATCGGGGGGCTGTCAGTATCCAGGAGGCCCCGTGGAAGAGCTTCCACTCTGAGGAGCACTAAGAGCCTCCCTGGTCTGCCTCACTGGGGGCTTGTGCCTCATTCCTCCCTCACGTCCTTCTACTTACCCCTCCCTAACCCCCCTTCCTGATGTCAAATAAAATACATGTATTTTCATGAACACAAACTCTCTTTATTTAACAAAACGGGGGGAGGGGATGAAACTCTGGTGAGACTGGGGAAAGGAGACAGGATAGGGGAAGAGAGAGGGTGAGAGAGGGGAGGGAGAAACCTGGGAGGAGGGAACTGGAAGGGGGAAGCAAGGGGAAGAAGTGGGAGGGGAAGCTCAGGGCTCAGGGTTGGGGGTCTCGCCGGACAAACTTGATTTTCATGCAAACCTGCTCCTGGGTTCGCATTTGGCCTTTGGTGGCCAGGCTGGCAGCTATCCTGCCATAGGTGGCCCCATTCCTCCATCTCGTGCAGAGATCATGGACGTTGGGGGCATCCCCTCGAAACCTGAATAAGGTCCATGATCTCCACCCTGGACCAGGAAGGCGCCCACCTTCTCCGGGCCCTGTCAGGCTCCTGGGAGCTGGCAGACTGCTCCTGGGGAGCAGTGGAGGGCTGGCTGCCAGTGGCTTGCTGGCTCATGTTTTGGGGCCACTGGGTCGAGGCAGTGACTGCTGGCTCTGGGCTGGCAGGCTTGGAGCTGGCACAGGCACTGTGGCCAGAGTCAACCCCTTTAAGGGCTCCGGGGAGGTGGGAGGGAGAGGAGTGTTCTTGGTTGAGGCTGGAGTGGCCACCAGGGTACCCTGAGAAGGCTGGAGGCCCCCTATTTCGAAATAAGTGTCTATACAGCACTTATTTCGAAATAGATATTTCAAATTTGGCATTATTCCTCATGGAATGAGGTCTACCAAATTCAAAATAAGCGCTCCGCTATTTTGAATTAATTTCGAAATAGCGGTTTGGCTGTGTAGATGCTAGTAAAGTTATTTCGAAATAACAGCTGTTCTTTCAAAATAACTTTGCTGTGTAAACATACCCTAAGTTTCTTAGGCATGGAGTGGTGGGGAAAGGGAAGAGAGAAAGTATCGGACATAGGGTGCCTGGAACTGAAACTACTGATTTCTTTCTAATGTAAAGAAGAACTTTAGAGTAAGGCCCTACTGCTTTGCCACTGTGAAGGGTTCCTAGACTTTAATAGCTCCAGTTGCTTTGTTCTACTGAGTTGAAAAAATGGATGGTTCCCATTCTGGAAGCCTATAGGCTTCTTAGTGCCATTAAATAATCATCAGCTGTCTATGGGGTGTTATAATTATTGGGGCTTCTATTGAAAGAGGTGCACAACTAGAGAAAAAAAACACTGTACATAAACTGAGGAAGCAACCATTACAGTATGCAGTCCCACACTGTGACTTCCTTTTGCTCTCAGGCAACCATCATACACCTCCTTAAATGGGATGTCAATTGCTCCTTAGTCTACAGGCAGAAAGGATCTCCCTCAACAGCCAGTTCTTATTACGGTCTTAGTTACACTTAGCAAGTGTTTCATGAATTCACTGTAACTCTGGTGAATTACAATTAAGAAATGAATCAACTAGTCTGTGTATAATGTCTAAGGCACTTGGAAGGATGATAGGAATCAGGCTGAAAGGCATAGTACTTAGACCAGATGTTGCAGGCAATAATAATCATCAAGTCTTTATTTTAGCCCTCTCTCCCCTCCCCCATAGAACTTAGAGCAGCGGTCTCCAACCCTTTAACCCACAAGATCACTTTTTCCAATTTAAGTGCAATGTAAGATCTACCTCAAACCCAAATGCCCTAGCCCCACTTCCTTCCCACCCCTTCTTTGAGGCCCTGCCCCAGCTCCACCCCTTCTCCGAGGCCTCACCCTGCTCACTGCATCTCCCTCCCCCATCCTCACTTTCACCAGGCTGGGGGTAGGGGTTAGAGTGCAGGCTCTGGTCTTGGGCCAAGGGGTTTGGTGTGTGTGAGGGGCTCCTGGCTTAGCCCAGGGTGGGGGGATTGGGGTCCAGGAGGGGGTTCAGGGTGCAAGCTCTGGGAAGGAGTTTGGGTGCAGAGGAACTCATGTCTGGGGCAGGAGGAGGTTCAGGACTGGGACAGGGGTTCAGGAAGCAGGCTCTGGCTGGGCACTGTTTAACTGAGATGGTTTCCGGGTGGTGGAGCAGTGCGGTTAAGACAGGTTTACTCCTGCCCTGGCCTTGCACCACTCCTGAAAGCAGCTGGCATATACAGCAATGGCTACATGGCACCATGTGCTGCCCCTCACCTACAGGCACAGAGCCCACAGCGTCTACTGGCCACAGTTCCACATTATTGATCATTGGGAGCTGCAGGAGGGTGTCTGCAGGCCAGGACAGCATGTGGAGACGCCCTGCTCTGCCTCTCTCAGGGATTGCAGGGACATGCCAGTCACTTGCAGGAGCAGCAGTTACAACAGGGATCATTACTCCAGCCATGACAGGTTAGGCATTTGAGAACTCACTCCTCAAAGAATTACATGTAAGCGTAAGAGAAATGAAAATGATGAAATGCACAGACTAGTCAGAAACCAAAACTAACCCACTTTCCAAGCAATAAAAGGAGTAACAACAACCTCCCACGTATGTGTTGGGTCAGGAGATGAGTGAAGGACCGTATTTGTGAGAATGACAGACACACACCCTGTGTGAGAGTGACAGAGATTTGCATTGCCAAGCTCCCTCCATCCCCTTCTCACAGTGTAGAGATGGGGTTCAGGAGTGAGGGGGGGAGGAGGGACACCCTGACATCAGCACCCCCCATTCTCCCTCCCACACCCTGCACAACAAGCAGGAGGCTCCCAGGTGGGCAGCTCCAAGGCAGAGGGCAGGAGCAGCATGACAGTGGGGGGAGGGGCAGCTGAAGTGCCAGCACTTGATAGCTTCCCAGCCAAACCAGTCGGGATCACCTGTCAG
Organism: Rafetus swinhoei; assembly: GCA_019425775.1. Lineage (NCBI taxonomy): Eukaryota > Metazoa > Chordata > Testudines > Trionychidae > Rafetus > Rafetus swinhoei. Next base: position 69,349,941 of record CM033427.1, read on the forward strand.
AGGCTCCAAGATCTACTGGTAGATCCCAATCTACTGGTTGGTGACCACTGACTTAGGGTATGTCTACACTAGCTCATTAGTTCGAGCTAGGTAGGCAAATGAGGGCAACCGGAGTTGCAAATGAAGCCCGGGATTTAAATATCCCGTGCTTCATTTGCATGTTCACGGGCGCCACCATTTTTAAATCCCCCTTAGTCCGAAATCCGTGCCCGCGGCTACATGCAGCACGGAGTAGGTAGTTCGAATTAGGAGTTCCACGAGGAGTAACGGTAGTTCGAATTAGGATCTCTAATTCGAACTACCTACTCCGTCTGCCGAACGGCACGGAGTTCAGACTAAGGGGGATTTAAAAATGGCGGTGCCCGGGAACATGTAAATGAAGCCCGGGATATTTAAATCCCGGGCTTCATTTGCAACTCCGGTTGCCCTCATTTGCCTACCTAGCTCGAACTAACGAGCTAGTGTAGACATACCCTTCGAGAGACAGGTTAACCTACAAGTTGCCCAAATTACTTTTTCACTAAAGGATGATATTTCTGCAAAGCATGAAGAAAATTCATTCTACTGTTTTTGAACTGAAAAGTCTCAGAGGGGTAGCCGTGTTGGTCTGTATAGGCAAAAACAACAAGAAGTCCTGTGGCACCTTAGAGACTAACAAATCCACCCTGACTTGATTAGCCTTATTAACACAAGTAACTTATTTCTTTTGTTTTTCTTATATTTACCCCTGCCCCAGTAACTTCCTCTCCAATTCATTTGATGAAATAAAATAATAACTCCTGAAATAACTATTTCAAAATAGCGTGTCCACACTACTGGGAAGCCTCGAAATTAGGCTCCCTTAATGCAGACACGCTACCTTGAAGCAGGGCCCCAGGAAGCACTGGGGAGTAATTACTTTGAATGACTTTGGGGAGTAGTTATTTCGAAATTGCAGCAGTGGAGAGTCCACACTACCGCTATTTCGAAATAAAAATTTTGAAATAAGCGTTATTTCTCATGAAAAGCTGGAGTTATTATTTTGAAATAATGGGCTGGTTATTTCCAGCTTTTCATGAGGAATAATTCTTATTTCAAAATTGTTATTTCAGAAGTTATTATTTCAAAATAACTTATTTTGAAATAATTTCCTAGTGTAGACATGCCCTAAGGTGCCATAAGACTCCTTATTGTTTTTAAACTGAAAGTCATATTTAAATTACCCTGATTTGAAATTTGACTTTTGTCTGATGTTTTTGTCACTTTCTAGGCTGTTATTGTTACATGAGTGATATATAGAAGAGATAGTTAATATAAAGACAGCCATATATTAGCACATAAGAATATGTAGCATTGTTTTTAAGGGGGCAGCTTCAACAAAGTCATTGTAGGTTCCTGACTCAGGCTAAATCTATGAAGACATCTTCTGAAAAAACTTCTTTCGAAAAGAGTGTCCACACACAAAAGTGCATCGAAAAAGCGATCTGCTTTTTCGAAAGTCCAGACTGATTGGACGCTCTCTCCCATAAAAGGCCACATGGAACCACTTCAGCCAGAGCTTTAAGTCACCAGTTGCTTCCGAGTGCTGGTGCCGGAGCCTTGCAGAGTCACGTGCTTAAAGGAACCCCCCTGGACAGACATTTCTCTGCTTCTGCTGTGTCCTTGCATACCTCTTTGAGAGACAGCAAAGCTCTCACAGTGTGTGCTGTGGTTACCCAGCTTTTTTGGACACCACGGCTTTTCTCTTGGTGCCGTGGAGCTGGAGCGGGCACGTGATGGCCCTACACAGCCAGGCTGCAGTTCCTGCAGCACTTTGTGCCAGCTGCCTTCCTGGTCCTGCACAAGCTTGACCCCGAGCTCATTCTTGGGACCCTCTCCCAGGGTGTGGGAGCTACACTCTGGCAACTGCACCCCACAGTGGAAAGGCATTTTTGGAGGCTGGACACCAGTTCGGACTGCTGGGACTGGCTGGTCATGGAGAGGTGGGATGACCAGCAGTGGCTCCAAAACTTCTGCATGCAGAAGGCCACCTTTTTGGAGCTATATGCCTGGCTCTCCTCTGCACTCTGGAGACGTGACACCCACCTGTGGCCCACCATTCCTCTGGAGAAACGGGTCACAATTGCCATCTGGAAGCTCACCATCCCAGACAGCTACCGGTCAGTGGGCAACCAATTTGGCGTGGGGAAGTCTACTGTCAGGGCCCTCCTCATGGAGGTAAGGCCGTCTCAGACTCCAGTACCTGGAGGAAGGGGGAGTCCTGGAAAAAGGAGGACCCTCAGGAAAGGGGAGTTGGGAGATGTGGGGGGGTGGAACGGGGGTGCGGGGAAGCCCTGTACCCGGGGGGTTGTGCCATCCTGACCTCACACAGCCCAGCTGGGGAGTTTGGGGGAGGAGAGGGGAGGATTAGGGTGGCGGGCACCTCCCAAGGGCTCAGGCACTCCATATCTCAGTCTCTGTTTTGTGTGTTTGTTTGTCTCCTTCTGCAGATTGTGAGGACCATCCACTCGATCCTGCTGTGGAGGGTCATCCACCTGGGAGACCTGGACCAATTGTGGCCGGATTTGCTGTCCTGGGGTTCCGGAACTGCACTGGAGCTGTAGATGGGACCCACATCCCAATCTGTGCACCTGAACATCGAGCGGACCAGTATACTAGTAGGAAGGGCTACTTCTCCAAGGTGCTGCAGGCCCTGGTCAACCACCATGGACACTTCACAGACATTTTTGTTGAGTGGTCATGCAGGGCACATGATGCCCACATCTTTTGGAACTCTAGCCTGTACGGGAAACTGGAGGTGGGCACATTCTTTCCCCACTGTGAACTAGCAGCTGGGGATGTGCAGATGCCATTGTGCATCATGGGCAACACGGCCTACCCACTCATGCTGTGGCTCACAAAATCTTATACTGGACACCTGGACCCCAGCAGAAACCAATTTAATGCCCACCTGAACTGGGCCAGGATCCAGGTTGAGTGTGCCTTTGGCCGCCTCCAGGCACAGTTCAGGTGCCTGCTGACCCACCTCGACATGGGGGAATCACATCCCTGAGGTGTCTGTGGCATGTTGTGTCCTCCACCACATTGTGGAGAAGAAGGGGGAGGCCTTCGTCCCAGGGTGGGGGGCAGATGCCGGCCACGAGGGGTGACCCTTCGAGCAGCCACAGACAGCTGCCGTCCATCAGGCCAGGGTGTGCATCCAGGAGGCCCTGAGGGAGAGGTTCTCATAAGGGCCTCCCCAATAGAGGCCTCTGGCTTGTTGCCCTATCCCTTTCCCACCATAACCCCTCCCTTCACCCCTTCCCTGACCTCTCAATAAAAACACCTCTTTGGTTTCCAACAAAACAAAGTTTGTTTATCTTTCATTAAAAAAAGGTGAGTGGGGAAGGGGAGCTCATAACCTGGAAGGGGATGGGGGTTCGGAGTGGCATAGGGGGTGGCTAGATATGCCACCTTGGGTGCAGGGACCTTGTCGGAGTTGGGGTTGGGTGGATCCAGGGACCACAGGGGTAGTGGGCAGGAGGGCAGGGGCTGGAGCGGGGTCAAGGGTGACAGGGGTGGCAGAGAAAGGGGGCATGGGCATTGCTTGGGGAAGGAGCAGAGGCATTGCTTGAGGAGGGAGCATAGGCCTCGCTTGGGGGCAGGTGGAGGGGGAATGGGCATAGTAGGGAGGGCAGGAGGGTGGTAGGCAGGAGCAGCGACAGGAGGTGGATGTGCCATCATGCACAACATGATGGCACACATGGTATCACACTGCTGCATGAGCTGGTCCCACACCCAGTTCCACCACTCTGCGTCCTTGTGGTTCTTCTGCGCCAGGGTCTGCTGCATGTCACACAAGACATTGACATGCTGCTGCATGAGGTCTTCCTGGACCCTGGCGGGCTTTTGGCACCCCGAGGCTTTGGCGTGTGGCTGCGGTGGTGTGGCTCACTCCTCAGTCCCAACTGGTCCAGCTGTGGAGAACACAAAGAGGGAGAGGCCGTCAGTCATCCATGCAGACACTGTCCCTGAGGCCATGCCCTCTTTTGTAAGCAGTGACCAACAGTCCTCGAGTCAAAGGAAGGGGGTGTCCCGGCAGCAAGGCCATGTGTGGCCTGCACAGCAGGCCCTGCCTCACAGGGGCCCCATGGAGCCCAGGGGACCATGCTGCCTGCTTCCCACACACCCTTCCCCGGCCCATGGACAAGCAGGCAAGGGAAGTGTCCAGCCACAGTGGGATCACATGGGCAGCAGAGGAGCTGGGAGCAGCCTGGCCCTCCCTGGGATCTATACACACACCTGCAGGTGGAAGCACTGTCCGTGGGAGCAGGCATGCCCATGTGCTATGTGCAGCACTCGTCAGTGTGTCTGGGGTCGTGCCTACGCCCTTGTGGCTAGCCTGCTTCCATCTGTGGCAGGTGCTGGGTGGGGGAGTCCCTCCAGGGCCAGACGTGTGTGGCCTCCCCTGAGCCTGGCAGCAGGATCCCACCCATGCTCAAGGGCAGCCTGCTGAGTCTGCATGGTGCACACTAACTCTGCATGTTGTTTCACGTGCACGGACTGCAGCACGATGTCCAGCCCAAGCAGCCCGAGTGACGCTCGCACCCCGCCCCCGTGCGTCCCCCGCCCTGTGTGTGAGACAAACTGAGAGCACTCACCTGAAGATCCCTCCCCAGTGTCAGACGAGACCTGGGAGATGTCCTGACTGACAGGCACCAGCTCCAGGGACAGGGTGATGGTGTCCATCTCCTCCTCCTGTTAGCCCTGGCCCTCCTCCTCCTCCTCCATGAACTCCAGCTGGGCGACTACAAGGGTCTAGAGGCTGGAGTCCACCACGACGCGTGGGGAAATGGATTCCCCACCCCTCAGAATCTGGTGCAGCTTGTCGAAGTAAGGGCATGTGTTCTTATGTTCTTATGTTCATGTGTGGGGCCTGCCCCTGAGTGCAAGCTGCGCTCTCTGGCCCTGATGTATCTCTGAAAGAGCTCTTTGACCTTACTCCAGACCTGTTCTAAGGTCCGAGGTGGGTGTGCTCAAAGATGTCCACGTTGCGGCGCTTGGCGCGGCAATCCTGCAATGTCTCCTCCTCGCCCCACAGCTTGAGAAGGGAGAAGATCTCTGCTCCAGACCAGGAGGGTGCCTGCCTCTTGGTTCCCCTGGGTGGGTCTTGGGACCCCTGGGGCTGCTCCCTGCAAGGGCCAGCAGGGTCTCGGGGACTTGTGGCTGTGCCATCAGAGAGCAGGCCTGTGGCAGGGAGAGCCGTGTGGTCAGGGTGCTGCTCCAAGGCCAGTTTCCTGTCATAAGGCTTGTCCAGGGTGCCTGCAGCTTTAAGAGGTGCCAGGAGACAGGAACTATAGAGTTGTAATTACTTTGGACGGAGTGTCCACCAGGGCACCTGTGTTATTTCCTGGAGGCCTCTTCTTTTGAAAGAAAACCCTTCTCCCCATCCACACATGCCTTTTTCTGAAAGGGCTCTTTGGGAAAAGGCGTTCTTCCTCGTAGAAAGAGGAGTACCGCTGTCGGAAAAAACCCTCTGTTCTTTCGATTTACTTTCGAAAGAACGTGATTGCAGTGTGGACGTAACTCAAGTTTAGTCAGAAAAACGTCCATTTTCCGACAAAACTCTGTAGTGTAGACACACCCTCAGTGTTTCACAATTACTTCCCCTTTACATTTTTTCTTCAAGTTACATCCCCTATATTTGCAGAAAATAGGTTTCAATTCAATTAGATTACTAATGACTTTTGTAGATAGTTTGGGACCTGCTCTTTAGCATCTCTCATTGATGCCAATGGGAATTATTGGCCCAGCACTCTTCCCACTGATGTCAATAGGAGCTTTTTGCTGTTGAGTTCAGTGGGTGCGTGATTGGGCCTTGCACATTTGTGTGCAAGCATATTGTCCTTTCTTTGCTGTTGGCAGCTTACAAAGGACATAAGGGTACTTCTTAGTTGAGAGCTAACTGAACCAGTTCTGTAAGTCCATGGGGTTTTTTAAGCTCTTCTGCTCAGAGCAAGGTTATGTCCTGGAATTGCACGTGGGTGTATTCTTGGAGAGGTGGTAGCCTTTACATCATTTTAGGGTATGTCTATACAGTAGGGCTAAAATTGAATTAAGTTACACACCTTCATCTACGTTTGTTGCGTAGCTGAAGTTGAAATAGCTTAACTTGGCTTCAGGTGCTGTCTACACAGCAGGAAGTCAAAGGAAGAACACTCTTCCTTTGACTTCCCATGCTCTTCGTGAAATGAGGGTTACCATGAGTCAGAGTAAGAAGTACTCCAGCTCAACATTATTTCAAAATAAAGGCTTGTAGTGTAGACATGCTCTTTGTTATTTCAAAATAACATCACTTATTCAGAAATAATGCTGCTGTGCAGACGTACCCTAAGAGTGAACCCCTGTTATATAGCAGATCTTGATTTTTTTTTTCTGGTTGATTCCAGGGAAGAAAATCCTTGCTTTCACATAGGAGGTAATATCTGAAAACTGAACATTTTTCTGAAAATGTTGATTAAATTGAGTACTTTTTGGAATTAAACTCAAAAGTATCTTCTCTTTGAACTTCTTTCAAAGTGTCTAATGTTTTTCTGTCCTTCTGTGTGACTAGTGAAGTCACATTACATCACCAAATTCAAAAGGTGACTAAGGCTCCAATTCTTTCCATCAGAGGATAGTTTACTCTATTTAAAAGGAATTATTCGTTAGCCATCTCTAGCCACTTGAATGACACTCTACACTGCTTAAAGAATACAAAGTGACTACAACGTATCTGGGAATTTGGCCTTGAACATATAACTATATCTTACATAAAAATAATTTTATATAACAATAAAATTGTAACACAAAACAATTGGAAACCATGGACTACATTCAATTGGACAAGATCACATGGACATGGCATGTGAATCAGCGAGTAGAAAGTTCATGTACAGTAGTGGTTATATTCAATCACATGAATAACAATAAAACTATCAGTGGCATTGATAAGGGATTTGATGACACAGACTTTGCCCCACTGCAGCAATACCTAATCTTTGAGGCTCTAGAGAGCTGAGCGTGAATCATCTTGACACCTTAATCTGTACATAATTAACTCAAAATTGAAAATTTCTACAGTATGTGAGCAACAACTTCAGGTTCTCACTCAGTTTTTATTCTGGCAAACTCCCACTGACATCATCCTGTATTAAATTAGGAAATATAATTTTTTAAAGTGCAAGACGGAATCTCAGTGCGATGTCTTTACTCAGTATTTAGGTGAATTCCTCAGATTCTACATCTTTGATGATTAACTGAGGACTATGTTCTGTCTTACTCATATGGAGAAGCTTACTTGGTAAGTAGTCCCATAGACGTGATGTCTGACTAACATTTTCCATTGTTAATTGCCCAATAGCCATGGGATTACTCAGAAACTAAGGCACTGTTGCACATAAGAATGGGTATCAGGATCTGCCTCTGAATTTTTAGTCTTGTTTTTGGTTCTTTAAAGAAACTGGGGAATGATATGTTATAACATGCTGTAAAAAGTTGCTATAATATGTTACAAAATACTGCATACTATAATTCCCTTCCTATAATGCATCAAGGTCAAATGCAGCCTCTTTCTGTTGCTCTTACTGATGTGCCAGGTCTAAGTGATTAGTAATCTTGCATTGCTATCCAGCGAGAACTTGGCACATAGAATATATATAATTTGTTACTAGGGCTTCACGCTGCCCATGCAATTTGTACTTCACTGTGCTGGGGAGTGAAACAAGTCTATCTCTTGTAATTGCATGTGTGTTGTTGATATTTTTGGTTACATTTTTGTAACAATTGGACATGTAGTTGGACCCGGTATATCAATGGCATGTTTAATTTCCCAATGTTATACAACTGTGAAGTAACGTTGTTAAAAAAAATCCTTTTATGTTAATGTGTTTACACAAATGCGTAGCATTAAAATTGTTTTTGAGTTTTATTTTTTCACTTCCTACATTTTATGTATATAAAATCCTAATACTTTTTTGTTTCTGATGTACATTTTTTACTATTACTACATATGGATAAACAATAGAGTAAATTGTTACAATCAGTCATTTCAGCCTTTGCTGCCTTATTAATATATTACATAGTATAAATGTAAGCTGACATTTTAAAATGTAAAATCCTAACAATTACAATGCAAATACATCTGTTTAGGAAAATGCCATTCATTTGCATCTGGCATGAAACCACTATACCATCCAGTCTCTGCTTTCATTTATTATTATTAGAATGTATTTATTTTTATGTACCAAGAGGCCACATATCAATCAAGGCGCTGCTGTGTTAGCCACAGTACAAACACACAATAAGAAACATTCCCTTCTTCAATAGGTTCAAATCTAAACAGAGAAGACAGCGGGTGGAAGAAAGGAAGCATTATCCCCATTTCGCAAATTGAGAGGTGAGACACAAAGAGATTGACATTGAACAAGGGAATTAAACAATTGAGCCCTTACTTCTGGGAGAATTCTGCACCACTGCACAAATAGAAGACATTGCCGGGGGAGAGGAGAGGGAGCTGTAGAGTTCCTGGCAGCTGCAATTCCTGGCACACCCTGAGGAAAGAGATGGCAGGCAGAAACACTCCATGCAAGCCTGGGACTCAACATCAAGCTGTTTCTCCTTCTAGAACTCAGGGCTTTGTGGAGAAGGGGATGCCAGTGTCTGGGCTGGGGCGTTGCCCTACAACTGGGCTCTGGGGGGAGAGAATGTAAGTATTTGGGATTGGGGAAGTGCCCCACAGCTGAGCTTCTCAAAGGACAGAAGTGGGCAAAGAAACAGACCTTGGTTGTCAGGTTTTTTTAATTTCTCTACCCCTGAGAGTTTTTTGTTATTGTTTGTATTGTTACAGACATAGCTACTGACAGGTACTTTGAAATAAATTACCACCAAAAAAAATTGAAACTGGCATGATTACTTAGTGTTATTTTGACAAATAAAATATTCAGAATTTTAAAATATTGTGCCCAGAATTTTTAATTTTTGGCACAGAATTCTCCCAGGAATATCTTACCAATTTTGCTTCATTTCAGCTCTTTAGCCCTAAGATCATCCGTCCCCTCATGCTTTATGATGTCACCAAAATCTACTTCATGGATTTATAGCAGTCTCTGTCACATATGTCTTTTATAGTTAAAACACGTACATGCATATATTGGTGCAGTTGTACATTTGCCTGCTGCCAAAAACTGTATATGTTCTGACAGGAATTTTCTATGGAACATCTATTCAAATGAATACTGTTATAGCTCATTTTACACTGCATTTTTTACACTGAAAGCACCTATTTTTATCTCATAATATGTAGTGCTGCAGCCTTCAGTTGCCCTTTGCTGCTCTAGTTCTAAAGGCCTCTGGAAAAAAACAAATTTAAAATAAAAATAAATGAAAACCCCCATAAGCACCATAAGCATATCTGTCAAGCAGAGGAATCTGACATATTTAGTTTGAGGTAAGGAGCCTGGTCTTCTAGACAAATGATTTAGTTACATATTGTTCCTGCTGTTTTCCTACCATTTAATTTGATTCTTCTGACAGATCATACTTTGGTAAGTGAAACTTGATGCTGGCATCTTTGACAGTAATATAGCTAGCAGAGGCTCAATTCAGGGTAAAATTCGTTGTCACCAAGCCACTTCAATTGCAACAGCCTGCTTTTTCAGATTTTAGAATCTAGTAATGGTCATTAGTGACAGTTACTTGAAAATCATTACCACCTGACAGATGTTCAATGGCCTATTTGAAATAAGTTGATGGTCTGTGTTTATATTGCAATTGGTACCCTGCTGGCATTCCAGTTGGCTGTCTCACCAAAGAGGCTTTGAATGAGGGGTTGAATGTGTATGGAGGCTTTTGCTCTGAAAGGTAATCTTACTTGATCAAGCCTGAAGAAAATTGTTGGAGTGAAGTATGGGAAACCTTGCACTGTCACTGCTATTTGGGATCACTGAAAATATTAGCATCAATGGGATTTGAGACGATTGGAGGAATGATCCATCTCACCAAAGAACATCAGAATGTATAGCTGTTTCATTTAGCTAGAGTTTGGTTTAAGTCTTGTAAATAGACTCATTTATAGCATGAACTTTCTTTTTTTTTTTTTTCTTTTGTATTTGAACCAGTTTAGAGGAGATGAAATGTTTCAATTCTAGCAGGCTGTGTTATTGAGGTTATTTCCAGACTTCAGTCTCTCTTAGTTTTCATTTCATTTCAGAGTTGTTGTTTTTTTTAATGATGGGAGAGGGGAAGTTATTCCACGAGAGGAGTTCAGGTTGTAAAACCATCATAGTTTTTGATGCCACAGAGCTAGTTTAAGTATAATGCAGCCTTGATTTTTTTTCCTGGAAATTATAGCTGACATGGAATACTTTTGCATGGTTGAGGCTTCAGATAATTGAGGGAATTTTCAATGCATTAAGATACAGAAGGGACAAATTAGTTTGGATAACTTAATATCGGGTAATCAAGACTGCGGCAAAAATAGTCAAAACAGATAATCAGGTGTTTTCTATTGAGGAGAGAGGCAGCATAACATGTTTTATCGGTGTTTTTAGGTAACAAAACAGGTGATGGTGGGGAAATCGCTGCAGCTTCCCAAAAATCATTAAATGTTATTGCCTTGATCTACACGAGGACCTTAGTCCGAAATAACCACTCCAAGTTCAAATGTGTAAGTGGTGCATCCACACTACCAAACCTGTTATTCCAAAATAAGGGGCCACGGAATTCGAGCTATGCACTCCTGCTTTTCATGAGGAATAATGCTAATTCCAAACTTGTAAGTCCGAAATATGTTTGTGTGGATGCTCCAGTGCCACAAATTTGAACTAGCTGGCCTTTAGGAGGCCTATTGCAGCAACCCAGAGTGCTTCTTGGGGCTCTGAGTCCACGGTAATGCATCCACATTAGCGGAACCTGCCTTGGATTACATTCGATTCTTCCCCGTAGTGAGGACACGGAACTTGTAAAATTGGGAATCATAAGTCGAATTTAATACATTTGAAATAATTTCCTAGTGTAGACATGTCTATCCTGTCTATAACTCGTATGTGTGAGAGAGTGTGAGTGTTCAATATGCATTAAACAAGGCACTACTCTCACAAAAATTGGGTGTCATATACTTTGTACTTTAAACCACTAGAATCCATAATGTATTTTTAAAACTAGCATGGCTTTTATATGGGCAAGCCAAAAACAAAACAAGAAATACCCATTTCAATCAAAGAGGTCGGTTGGTAAACATGTGTTATATCAATGGATTTGAATCTCTAGACCAGGTATCTCAAACTCCTGGCCCACGGGTCAATCCCAGCCTGAGGGTACGTCTAGACTACAAGCCTCTTTCAAAAGAGAGCGTCTAGACTACAAGCAGATTTTTCAAAAAAGCGAGCCACTTTTTCGAAAGAGAGAGTCTAGACGCTCTGTTTTGAAAAAACACAGTTTGCATTCAATAGTGCCTTTTTTCGAAAGAGCACTTTCAAAAAAAGACGTTATTCCTTGTAAAATGAGGTTTACCGCAATCGAAAAAACTGCCACGTTCTTTCGATTTACTTTTGAAAGAACGCAGCTGCAGTTTAGACGCAGGTGAAGTTTTTTCGAAAAAAGGCTACTTTTTTTGAAAACACCCTGTAGTCTAGACACACTCTGAGTGATTGCACAATCAGGCCCAAGACTCCCGGGGGGGTGGGAGGGGACGCACCATCTGCTATCGGTCCCCATAGCCCACTCTTTCCTACCATTACCCCCCCCCCCCCGTGGCACCCCATCTCCCAAGCATGCAGCTTTGGGGATCATCAGGGGAACCTGGTGCTGCATGGCAGCAGCGGTCACACACCCTGCACTTCCCACAGCCACTGAGCTCTGCTTCCCTGCTGCTCCTGCCAGCATGGGAAGTGCGGGCGTGTGATCACTGCTGCCACTCAGCATCAGGCCCCTTTCCCCTCCCCCTGGTGATCCTCAAAGCTGCATACATATTACAGTAATGCACGATTTTTGTCAGTAGATTCAGAAACTGACAACATATGCCTCCAGGTTGGCACATGCCTGTTAAATGGCTTCAATGTAACTTACTGGCTCTTTCGCAAGTTCAGTGTTATGCTAATAGGTCTGGCAAGTTAGAAGGCTTTTCACTTTAAAGTTCTTCAATCCTTCCCTGCCCCACCATAGGGCAGCCTGATGAGGGAACCTGGAGGAATTGTCAGTATAGGGATAGGAAGAGATGAGAGATTGGGCAGTAAGACCCAGGGGAGGCAATGCCTTCCCTTGCTCCTTAAACCTGCAGCCCATGTTTCTATCTCATCTAAAGCCTGCCCTACAGTTTGCTAACTTTGAATCTGAGGTTGGTGTCCTACCCGCTTAAGCAGATAGCAAAGCTAGTGTTCCTGATGAGACTCATTGACAAGGTAGCACTTACCCTTTTCCATTTCACCTGACAGCATTAGGTGTGTGATTCTAACTTGGTAAACTGAAAAGAAAGTTGAAGGAGAGATTCTGAAAGCCATCATCTAGATCTAATAGTGAGGGCGAACCCCATTCACAGAGTGTTCATACTGCTCCTTCTTTAATATACTGACTCCCAGATGGTATGAACTGTCATGCTAGAAAGAATGGTGGGGAACAGAAAAATGCCTGAAACAGGGTGGAGAGTGATGGTGGGGAGGAGGGGAACATGTTTTAAAACAGATAGGAAAAAGCAAACTGGTGTGTGTGTGTATGTGTGTGTTGTTCTCCAACCTTTCCAAAGGTATACATCAGTTCTCAAATGGGGAAATCTCTTCTCTCCCAGGCTTCTGTCATCTTTGGTAGCTGTAATCAACTTCTTTCTGCCTTTCCCATTCCCCAGTTTTCAGAATCTTATGAAGGATCCTGCTCTGCCCAGCTGTGATTCCCTTCCCCCCACATGCATGCGCTCATGCTCTGTCTCGCTTGGAACTGAGGGCCTGTGACTACTGTACTAGGCCACCCTGTACATTGTCAGCATCTCCACAATGAATTCTCACATGCTCTCTGGGCTGAGTCTGCCACTCCAGTAGCCTCTGCTTTGCAGCCAAAATTCAATGGCGATATAGTAGCCAAACAAAGAGCCAACCCCAGTGTAACACCATTGGGTCTTAATGTCCACTTCTTATCGCTCTTCGGTGGCTCTGCTTCCTTCAGAGAGGAACTAGTTAGCTTAAAGGTGAAAAAGCCTGACAGACCTATTAGCAGGAAACTGAATCAGTGAAAGAGCCATTCAAGTCGCAGTGAAGCCATATAATAGGCATTTGCCAACTCAGGTGTATATTGCCAGTTTCTGAATTTACTGTGTTATTCAACAGGACCTTAGTTTAAATTTTGCTTTAAAAATATTTCATTAGCGTGTTGCTGAAGATTATAAAATCACATCTCTAAAAAACCCTCCTTCCCTTTCTTAGCTGTTGTGCGGCACAGGGGCACCACTGACAAGGGGACGAAGGGGGGAAATGCCCCAGGGCCCAGTGATACAAAAGAGTCCAGAGCTCCTGGCTACCGCCGCTGCTGCAATAGCAATGGAGGTGGCTTGCACCCCAGGCCCTTTAAATACCTGGCCAAGTGCCATGTAGTGCTCTCCAGGCAGTACTGGGGGTTGGGGGGAGGCACTGCACACACTGTGCAGCGCAGAGGGCTGCCCTTCTCAGTTCCAGTGCCTACCCCTGCCTTTTCTGGAGTGCAAAACAGCTCCCCCCCTGCCCATCCCACCCCGCCTTGCCCAGTGGCCTGGCGAGGCTGTCAGCCCCACTGTTGTTAGTATTGCATAGGGCCCCATAAATCCTAAGGATGACCCTGCCTGTGACCCTAGCAACTTTCTTTCTTGACCTGATAAAGCAAGATCTGACTGTAGTTCTATATTTGATATAAAACTGAAGATCAGTCTCTAATCTACTGATTGCATCTTATAAAGAACTCAAAAGAACGAATGTACTAACACGGGCTTTGTGTTTTCATGTGCAGCAGAATGCACAAATGTTAGTGTAGCACATAATGAAGTGGATAGGGTTAGATTTAAAAGAAGCCCATCTATCTTCTGCTAGTTACCATCTGGAGAAAATGGAGAATGTTTCTTGATTGAAACCTTATCACTTCTACTCCACTAGCACTGATATGCAATTTTACCATTATAATGAAGTCCTGGTTATTAAAACATATTCTTTATTGCTCACTCATGCATTTTTGTATTGCATATTTCTAAGCTGCTACAATCTCTGACTCTGAAAATAGAACATGATTATAGACATCATCTTTAGAGAGGCGAGACATGGTCCTGCTCATGCACTGAAGGAAGCAGATATGCCACAAACTAGGTGCATACTGGGAATTTGCTTGCTTGCAATCAAAAGTCATGGCTGAAAACCTAACATGCTTATACATGAAGAAGTAAAAAAAAACTATATGTAAAAGCAACACTTCACTTTTATTTGGCTTTAAAAGAATCTTTTTTAAACCCAGAGGCTGTGTCTACATATTTTTTCCGAAAGGGATGCTAATGAGAAATCGAAAATGCTGATTTAAATTTTCCTCACGGCATTTGCATGAACACTGTTTTTCTCGGGGCTTTGACGAAAGCGCCAGTTTAGACGCTCTTGTGGAAAATAAAGTTTTTTTCGAAGATCCCTTATTCCTGATTTTAAGAGGAATAAGGGATCTTCTGGAAAACGCTATGGAACCAGTGGCTTCACGTCAGCAAAAAAAAGCGCAAAAACGCATCATCTAAATGCGCGGGAAAATTCTGGCATTAGTCTTTTATCTCATTAGCATCCCTTTTCGAAAAAATGCTTTTACAACCAGAATGCTGATGTTTTTAAAAAAATGCTTTAATCTGATCAAGGGCGCCATTTTGACCGCATGGGAGGGAGGGGGAAGCAGCTGTGCGCTCCCTGACACGGCTAGCTTTTCATCCTGTTCCCACGTCACTAAGGGAGTGAGGCGGGAGGGGAGAGGGAGGAAGAAGTGCCTGCATTCTGTGCATTCCTTTCACACCTGGCTGGTGAGCTCTGTTTACCAGCCAGGTATGAAAGGAATGCACGGAATGCAGGCACTTCCTTCCCTCACTCTCTTAGCGTCTGGGAAACGGGATGAAAAGCTAGCCGCATCCCGGAGTGCAGAGCTGCTGCCCCCCTCCATACAGTTGAAATGGTGCCCTTGTGTCTGATAAGAAGATGCTTGCAACAATAATACTAGTAATTAATAACCCCTCCTCCAGAACTACAAGGCCAAATTCCACTTCAATAGTAATTTATTATAAAATGCCCCCTTTTCTCATCCTTTCCTCCCTCATAATAAATTACCTCTGAAAATACCCATTGGTATAAAATCTGACTGATTATTTTTGAGGATGAGGATTTTTTTTTTCCTCACAGTACTCTCTCGGTAGCCTGGCTCCACTGCAGGGGCTTCTACTTCTGTGGGGGAGTCTGGTCATTCCAGTTCAAAAATCTCACCTGTTCCAGAGAATGTGGCAGCTTTAAGCCACCATCAGCAGCTCCTTTCTTCTAGGTCTCAATGCTGTACTTTTCTTGAGGCAGCTCAGCTCTGCAGCCTGAATCTCCCTTTTCCCTGGCTCCAGTTTGGACACCAGCCAGGTCCCTTCTGCCTGGCACCATGAAAGAGTTCAGGAGCATGCAAAGTAATCCATTTGGCTCCTTGTCATGGAGAAAGATGACTAGCAAAAAGGATCCCACTGTTGCTGGCACTAGTGGCACTACACCATCACTTGGTAACTATAAGAGAACTTCAGAAAACCTTTGATGGAGGCAGCCCAAGAAGTTTACTGATTATTTCAAGGCCACATTACAAATCAGTAGCAGAGATGGGGACAGAACTTAGGATACTTGACTAACCACTGGACCACATTTCCCCAAACTATTAGGTAGTGTAACATTTTTGTCCACATATGGGAAGGAGTTGTTTAAAAAAACCCAACCCTTCAGCGTTCTGTATCAAGATGCTGGTTTAGTTAAAGGAGCACTCTGATTTCACAACAATAACCTTTCAGTACCAGTCAAAGGGTAATTAACAAGGTCTCTAAATTTAGACAACAATTCAAACATCGGTGGTTGGATATCTAGCATATATTTCACTGCTCCCATTGTTGTTAACACACACACACACACACACACACACACACACACACACTGTTGAAAGTATACACCTCAGTTTTTAACAGCAGCTACTGTCTACGCTGTGCTTCATTGCTTTCATCCTAGCATCTAAATATATTAACACTCACAAATGCAACTCACAAGATACTTTTTTGGCCCCTCTCCAAATTTCAGCCTACTTTGATGCTAATCATCATGAAGTCTCCAGCAGTCTGGAGAAATCAACATACTTTATTAACCTTTTTAGAAAGTAAGTCTTCTCTAGCGACATACTATTTAAAACATAAAGATTCCTTGATGCAAGTGAGGGACCAAAGTTGCATTGCTGGCCTTATATATATTGAAATATATTTGTAGGTGTTTACAGAATATCCTTGGGTAAAAACCACATCTAAGATTGATCTCCAGTTATGTAGTTTCCTAAAGAGAAATCACTAATGGTCCCTTTTGTGCATGTAGCACTGAAGTTTTGCTTTTAGGCAATCTGGGAAGGGGAACGGCAGGTCTTCATAGATTTCTAGCATCAGGTAGCATAAGAAAGATTAATATGATTTCACTGATATTTCTGTAGTTATCCTCTCCACCCACACTTAGGCAGTACACACATATAATGAAAACACATAGGATTATTCCATGTTTCATAACTTCTAATGTTAATGTAAACCAGGAGTTAGTGAGAATTCCAGCAATGCTGAAGTCTCTCAATAGCCTACTCTTTCCCCATCAGTATAGCCTAGCAGTGAGACTTTCTTGCATAGATACATGGGGAACAACCATAGCCCACCAGAGAAGGAAGCTGTTCAGAGACATTGCCTGGAGAGGATGCTTCTCCAGAGTGCCATGTCCTCAATTCACTGTCACAGGAGGGGGACAACTGTGTTTTGAGTTTTAATCCCTCTCTTGTACAAAACGTTTATCATCTGTCTCACAGCATCTGCACTGTGTTGATATTACTGTCTTTCTAACACAGCATTGCAAAATAGTTACAATAAAATTCAGACACTTTAAAATCCGTATTTTTCAGATTTCATGTTTTATGCAAAATGTTGCTGTTTTTACACACACATACACAAACACCTAAATGTTGAAATTTGTTCTTTTCAACATTTCACTTGCACAAAGAGTAATTTTTGTGTCTAAATATGTAAAAAAAGATGAATATTCTGTGTGGATGAGCTCATTAACAAAAGCAGTTTTGAGGGCACAAAAATCACCCATCTAAAATGGCAAACTTTATGCCCTTCTTCAATCTTACCATTCTTCTCCTGGAGTCATCCATGTAATGGTAAATCTGTCAGTGAGAAACAGGCCTGGTCAGCCTGTCTGGGCTAGTAATTCCCCACAGTGCACTCCTCTACTGGCCAAATGCTGGAATGGTGCTGGTACAGGTGGGGAAGTTGGGAAGTGCACTTCTAAACCTGGTACTCTGCTATAACTATGCATCATGAGTGTACCATTTACAGCAGGTTAGAAATGAGGATTCCAATGTGCAGATCTGCTTACATTATGCTGCTTACTTGAACTCGTTATCTGGTATCATCCCATATAGGGAAGAATTGAAACTCATCTAATATTTTTTTTCAGAGAGCCACATCCTTGTAACAGGCCTAACCCATCAGCTATTATGGGTTTCTGTGGGAGTTTTGTCTGCCTGGGGACCATAGGATCAGGGCCCATAGACATTTGTGATTCCCTTCCCCCCCCCCCCCAATCCCCGAATTGGCTGGTCAATAAGGCTATGTCTAGACTATGTTCCATTTCTTCTTCCAATCTCACTTTCGAAAGTGAAAGTAGTCTGGATGTGTTTTTTTTTTAAAAAAACCCTTTTTCGAAAAAACCGCTGTTCCTTAAAAAAAGAGGTTTACGCAGTTTTTTCGAAAAAGGGTTCACCTTATTCTGCAGCCACTTGATTGTTTTTTCATCTCTAACCCTATTCAGCTTTTTTTTAAAATTGGTTAGCCTAGTGGGGTAGCATAACCATAAATGTGGCCAGGCTAGTCCTTCAGGATTCCAAAGCTATAAAGGATTCTGTTTCATCATCATCACCATTCTATATGAATCTGGAGATGTCTTTGTCAATTAATTCTATCTGGTTCATATGGATTCATAGTGGAAGGCATTTGCACAGATATAGGATTCTTGGGAGAATGTTCATAAACGTATGCATTTTTCTATTTTATCTAGAAAGAAAAAGGCATAAAATCCCATTATTTAAAACATCTAATTTTTTGGAATGATTTGGTGTAAGTTTCTCTAAATGAGCCTTTTAAATTAGATGTTGTGTGCGCTCTAGGTACCTGAATCTCTTAGCTCCAATTACATTTTTTCATAGGTGAACTTTACGCATAATCATGCAGAAGCAGCAGAAATGCAATGCAACTACGTTGGTAGAAGAGGGCAGCTGGGAAAGGGTAAGCATGTATACTTTGTACCATCATAAAAAGACTAATATATATTTGACTAACAATTCATTACAGTTTTAACATATTTAAACATTATATTTTAATATAATTAAAATAAAAGGGGGAAAAATTATATACAGAGTCAATTTATGGTTCAATAGCTATTTTTTAAGTTATTCATCATATTACAAATACTATATACAGTGGTTGCCTAGTTAAAATGTGTTTTTGTGGGCATTAAAGATTTGTTTTGTTAAGAAAGTGCATGGTGGTTTCTTGGAAATTGACTGTGAATTATTACCATCCATTTAGCAGAGTTTTGCATACAACAAGCCCTGAGGTTTAACTGCGTAGTGCTTTTTGAAAAATCCTGAAAAAGGCAGAACTCTGTGCTGTGCTTTACAGAAGAATTAAACTGAGGTGCAGGAAGAAGTGGAGGGCATAGTTATACAGAATATTTCTGGAGCCCTCCTGTCCCAATTACAACTATTTTCTCTTCCACAGATGTAACTGTGGCACCCATCAGCGTGTATATCTGAATGCAATTTTTATCTCTCTCTATATATATATTACTCTCTCCTCCTTCATAAAAAATAAATAGGATTTTTATTACTGAGCTAGTCTGCTGCCTGCAAACATAAATAATTATTACCAAGAAATGTAGTTTGTCCTGTATATAGTATTAATTGCAGACTGATTTATGAGAGAAATGGACATGTGGAATTGAAGAGACCAAAAAGCAATACAGGTTAGACAAGTTTAAGAGACGACATCCCTCTTTGTGTCAACAGCATCACTGCCATGAAAGAGATCATAAAACATACTGAATGGCTCGTTGATCTTACACTTTATGAATCAAACACAAAAAAATGTGGTGATTAGCCATGCTTAGTGTCAATCAATTATTAATTTAGAATCAAAATCACCTTGTCTTCTGCCCAGAGGGACAGGTGGAAATATTTGTACTTCTGCAAAGCTGACATCTTGGCAGGAATCATGAAGCTATAAAGGCTTCTGCACATTTAATGTAGCACTCCTCCAGTAGGGGAATTATTGTGTGCTGCTTCTGCCCTTTTTAAATCCCCACTTCATTTGATTATCTTCTCTACCTGCCTTTAGGACATTCTGTGCTGTTAAAATTAGAAACTGAAGTATTCTAAAAGAAGCCAATGCTTTGCAATGCATATTGGAGCAATTGTGTTTGCTTATTCTGTGAAATACAATCTGGTTATAAGCAAGGCTTTGTGCACTTCATTTAATGGGTTTTATGAAACCACAATGCCCTTTCTTAAGTAAGTCTTCTCTGGCTTGTCCTTGTGGTCTCCGGGGGGGTGCGGGGGGGGGGCACTGCTATGCATCAGGAAAAACAGTTCAGAATATTATGGCGCTACAACTGATGTGTGTTACATTTCTGAACACAGGAGAGAAACATTTCCCCTCCCCATTGACCTTTTTTGTTGACTGGATAAAAACACATAGTTCCTGCTGAAAGAGAACATAGTTCACCTAAGCAGTATTAGCAGATTGGGCTGGATGACTGAAATGATAAAGCGATGACTACATGGGCTCTGAAGCCGATTCTTTTTATTTCAATGAAGCTGCTTAATGAGATTCATCACGCATAAAATTATTTTTGTCCCTATTCTATCAACTTCTAATATGAAAGGGTTTACTTAGAATTTTGTCAGATTTTATTTATATTTGCAATAAAGGGGACCAGCCTCATAATAAAGGCTTCTATTGATAATGACAGAAGATACAAAAGAATTCAGGGGGCCATTCTACTCTTTGGTTGCAATGATGGATTAGGCATGAGCTGTTAGCCGAAGAAACTGAAAGAGCCACAAAACCCACCCTTGGAAGACCTACAGTTTGAATATCACTCGATATGCCAAGGGAGATAAGGGGAAAGCCGTTAATAAACAGCACAGTTAATCTGAAGAAGAACTTGGGTCATCTGAAGAAGTGGGCTGTGCCCACGAAAGCTCATGATACCATCTACATGTTTTGTTAGTCTCTAAAGTGCTTCAAGACTATTGGTTGTTTTTTTAAATTTAGCCCCATTAACTGTAAGCTAAGGTAACTTCCTCACTCTTTGAAGTTTCCATTATTGTTGTTATTTGCAGCATGAGCTAGTTGCTTTTCAAACTCTCCATGTGCCAGCAACCTGCAGCTAAACCAGTTACTCAGCTGAGCTGCCTCCTTTCAGCCACATGCCACTTGAGTAGCTCAGCAAGAGACCTGGACTCTGCAACAACCAGCTGACAATTAGCTGTAAGGGAACTTCTGGTGGCCTCATACTGATGGCAGTCCCCCTTTCTCCTGTAAATCAGCTGATACTGAAAGCTGCGGAGGACTGGGTTTTAGTTTTTGTAAGCTCTAAAGATCAGTCAAAAGTGACAGTAGATGGGAGCAGAGCTGTAACATTTTAATTGAAAAAAATTCACAATGACAAACTTTCAATCCAATTAGCACTTAGCAAACAAAGCTTTTTTTTTTTTTTTTTTTTTCCAATCAAAGAAGGTAGAAGCAGAAGCACTGAGATGCCAAAAATCAAGGGGGAGACAGAACTACAAGTTTCATGGGTACAAAGGCCAGGCTGGCCTACAGGCCAATCTCCTAATTAAACAAGGATTTGAAAAGGTTATTAGAATTACAAAAATATTGTAGCCATTAATGGAGACACGGCAGAGCAGACAGCTTCATCTCCGATACAATTACTTCTGCCAGTGTTACAAGGGGAAATGGACCTGAGGCATGGAATTCAGAAACACTGTTTGAACTCTCCCAGGGCTTAGGAGGTGGAGAGGCCTGTCAGATCACCTCTTATGTGCCAGCCACTTGTCTAGTTAGGAGGCTTTTGAATATTATTTAAATAAAAAAACACCAGAAGGGCTAATCAGAACAAAATGTTCTTTCATCAACTGATAGTGTGAAGGCTTTTGACCAAGCAAATTAATCTTTTTTTTTTTCATTTCAGTCATAGGAAGAATTTACGCTATAGCTTACAGTGCTATTCGATAACTCTGAAGCTCATTTTAGAGTCAAAGACTGTAATCTGAGCTCCCTTAACTTAAAAAGGGGCACATTGCAGGAGCAAGGCTTTCTTGTTTTCCTCCTATTTCCTCTGTTATTAGAAATATGTAATGGCCACCAGTGAAAGAATGAATGTATGAAAGTCAGAAAAACAGCAAAACACCTTTCATAAAATTTCACCCAGTCAGGTGCTGCTGGAAAAGTAGGGAAGGATTCCCTCCGTCTACAGCAATTTTCCTTCCTAAAAGGGAGAATTACTATTTTATTTTTGCACTGTTTGTCTTAGGACATGAGACAGGTAGGTAAAATAATATTTTGAGCTCCCTTTGCATCTTTCCCCAGACAGGAAGAGCTGCATGTAGCTCAAAAGCTTGTACCTTCTGCCAACAGCAGGTAGTCCACTACAAGGTATTGTTTCACTACATCATCTCTTGAAGTTGAAATGTTTAGAATAAATTCACTTGCATTTTTAAAATATTAATATTTTGTGTTACGTTTTCAGCGTGAGGCGATTCCCATTTACTCCTTTATGTAGTGCAAGATGGCAGTTATTTGGGGATATTTCACATTATTATCTTTAATGTCTGTTCTGCTGGAGGGTTTACTTCATGCCAGGTTGAGAACCCCTCTTGACTATAGTATCTTCCCCCTTTTAAGGGCAATCCTGCATCTAAGGCTTTGTCTGTATTGCTAACTGAATGACAACATTTTTTGTCATTCACGGGTGCTTAACCCCAACCCCCACTCGAAAGACAAAAGTTGTGCCATAGCAAGTGGCAATGTAAACAGTGCATTGTTGGCAGGAGTGCTCTCCTGTCAGCAACGCAAACCCCAGTTAGGCTACGTCTAGACTACAAGTCTTTCGAAAGAGGCTTTTGGAAAGAGATTGTCTAGACAGCAACCAGTATTTTCAAAAAATAGAGCCACTTTTTCAAAAGAGAGCACCCAGGCAGTCTGGATGCTCTCGTTTGAAAAAGCACTGTTCGCATTCAATAATGCCTTTTTTCGAAAGAGCACTTAAAAAAAAAAGGCGTTATTCCTTGTAAAACGAGGTTTTCTGCAGTCGAAAAACCTGCCATGTTCTTTCGATTTATTTTCAAAAGAACATGGCAGCAGTCTAGATGCAAGTGAAATTTGTTTGAAAAAAGGTCACTTTTTTTGGAAAAAACCCTGTAGTCTAGACACACCCTTATTGGGGGGTGGGGTGGTATTTCATCAGCGATAGCACCAACACACAGCACTTACACTGCCCGACTTTTAGGGTACGTCTAGACTACATGCTTCTGCCAACAGAGGCATGTAAACTAGGCTACCCGACATAGTCAAAGCAGCCGGTATTTAAATACTCCTGGCTTCATTAAAATAAACGTGGCCGCCGCGCTGTGCCAGCTCAGCTGATTGTTGGCACAGCACGCGAGTCAAGACGCAGATTGGTCGACAGGGGAAGCTTTTGTCGACCGCTCCCTTATGCCTTGTGAAACGAGGTTTACAGGAGCGGTCGACAAAGGCTTCCCCTGTCGACCGATCCGCGTCTTGACTCGCGTGCTGTGCTGACGATCAGCTGAGCCGGCACAGCACGGTGGCCATGTTTATTTTAATGAAGCCGGGGATATTTAAATCTCGGCTTCTTTGACTATGTCGGGTAGCCTAGTTTACATGCCTCTGTCGGCAGAGGCATGTAGTCTAGACATACCCTTAGAGACATGGATGTGTCAACATGACCATGTTGCTAAAAGCTGTGTAGTGTAGCCAAAGTCTAATTGTGCTGTTCCCTGACGTCTTGGCACACTTACCCTTACTGCTGCTGGGTATGTTGTTCTTTGTTTTGTCTATGATTGTAAGAGAGAATCTCTTTGCTTTTAACACCTCATTTATGTCTGTTTGGGGATGCATCTAAGTAATTGTCTATGTAACACATAAGCTCTAAGTAACCATTTGTGTGTGCGTGAAGATTGTTTTCTTGTACAATAAGATCTGAAATCTAACATGGTGACTATTTGCTCTTTCTGATATTAAACTTTCCAGAAATCTACAGGGGGAAAAAAAACGAAGCTGTGCTGACAGAGTTTGTACATTTTAGGGCATGTGATTTGTTTTATTTGATTGTTGTATAGTTTAATACACAAAATCCTCAGACATTTTCAAATGACTACACTAGCAAATGAATGCATGACTTTAATTTAGCATTTTTGATTGGGACGCACTAGATTCTCCTCCTGCTGTGATTTGTTACATGACTGGATCTACCTATTACACACTTAAAGCTATAAATCATAGTGATCAGCTAATCAAAATAAAGGCTGAAGGGCTCAAAGTTTGCATGAATAAGGACTTCAGCCTCATTGGTTGTACAAAATGGGAGAGAAGAAGAACATTGTTTGGATTCTGATTCCAATAGATTTGTGAAATTTTGTGGGGGAAGAGGGTGTTAAAATGTACAGGAAGAAGAGAAGCACATGGGCCTATATTTTCCAACCAAACAGCATTTTTTTCTTTTTCACTTACAGCATAAAAGTAATAAGAATCAGCTGGGTAGAGCTAACTTGTGATAAAAGGCTCATTAAAAGCTTCTGCTATGATAACTCTTGTGTGAAATGGTGACTTCATGCTGAGAACAGCTTACTGGAACTCCTCCTAGTTCTACTCTGCTGTCAGAAATCTCTTTTACCTCATTGTGTGGACTTGCCTCCTGCAGTCTATGTGGGTCCCAGTTTGAGTCTCATCTGTAATGGTGTGATTGTCACACTCACAGCAAGTTCAGCCACAATGAAGGACTACAATAATTGGTTAAGTCAGCTCTGAGTGTTCCATCCCCTGTCGGCAAATACAACAGACCTAAAATTTAAATAGCAGCACAAAGAGAAGTTTATTCTTTGATTTGCTCAGTCAGCACAATTCACTGTAGCCAGTGGGCCTTCTCCTTGAAAGGAAGTTGCCATCTCAATATTTTCCCCACTAGATAAATATAACTACTAGTGTGGATTTTAATTGGGTTTCATCATTTTTATATAGGCTGTATGTATAATTTCTATAATGCAGGTCTATTACAGATGAATTAGACTCAAAATATTCTGTGAGATTTGAGCTGGAAAATTATGGTGTGTGCATCATGGATTCTGTAGCAGGGAGAATGAGAGTGGATATATGCTCCCCAACTCTTGCCCCTCCCCCTGTAATGGTTCCCCGAATTCTGTCTGGGTGGCCCAACTTTGTTGCTGGCTGTTTGCAGCTTTTTATCTCCAGCAGCTGCTCCTGTCCGATTCTGCCATGGTGCCATTGCAATTTACAGATGTGGGGGTGCTGAACAGAAACAGCAGCTGCCTCAGCTCAGCTCAGAGCCCAGCATGGTAAGCTAGGTTCCAAGGTTCCCTTCAGCCCATGAGGCAACAGGAGGCCAAGAGCAATAATTTTGGTTCTGCCCCACACCTAGTAGACAGCAGCACAAGTTGCCCCCTGCACACCAGGCCAGCTGAGGAAGGTCAGGTTGAGGCAAAGCAAAAAAATCAGGAAAAGAAGGTGTCTCTTGGTGGCCAAGGCCAGGAGAGGAAGATTTTGGGTGTGGAGTGTCTCCTGAGGTAAAGTGGGGAGGAGGGGAGGAGAGACACATTTTGGAATCAGAGGCTGTTTTGTATCTGAGGGTGATAAAGGGGGGGTGGGGAGATTTAGAGAGTTCTTGGAAGCTGACATTAGGAGGCAGAATGAGTGCTGGAGAGTGGCTCCTGAGGGAAAGAGACAGAAATGACGTGAGAAGGAAGCAGGGATGGTGCGGAAGGGGGTTGCTAGTCACCAAATGGGTTAAGGTGGCAGAGATCTGAGGGGAAGAAGTTTCAGGTAGATGCAGACTCAACTAGAAGGCAACATGGGAGGGCTAAGAGAGCTCCCAAAAGCTAGATATAGGGAGTCAGGACAGCATTCCTAGGAAAGGAGAAATACCTGGTTTCCTCAGGAAGTGAGCCTGAGAATAGGGTTCATAAAAATGAGAAGAGGGAGGCAGAAATGGATGTTTCTAGGGGATAGGGGAAAATAACAGCAGGAATTTATAATTTCCAAATTAAATAAATGAAAATAATAGAGACATATATAAAAGGTAGGCAGCACCTGATTATTAATATTACAGCCTTCAAAAAGGAAGCCACTAGTCCTCGCAACTGAAATTTAGCTTAAAGACGTTAAGTAGGAGCTGCTTTTTAAACTCCCAGTTCAGTTTAAGCACTTGAGGAAAATGAGACAGGAGGAGGAAAAGAGCAATGGAGTGGCAACTGGAAGGGGGGCAGGAGAAGATATGGCAACTGTAAATTAGCCTTGTCCTCTGCTCTTCAAGACATCAGTGTTACAATAAACAGCTGCCTGATAGGGGCTGCAATGTATGATTGTGTCTAAAGAACTCTACTTTTCAGGAAGTGCTTGATGAGAGATCAGCATCTGTGGAAGATGGAATAAAGTATGAATGTTGCACTGTCTGCTCTTTCTCTCTCGTTTTATGCTAGAACACTGAACAAGCACTGCTTTCTGCAGCCGTTCACAGATGAAAACCCACTTTCAGGTTTCACTTTCTATTGAAAAACTAAATTAGAAGTCTAATTTAGTTTAGCCAATAGAGAATGAGTCTTGTTGAACCATGAACTGCCACAGAAAAGGCAGACAAGCTCATGGGGAACAAGGCGAAGGAGAATGCAATTTCTACATGCAGGGAACTTATAAAAAACATGAGTGATTTTTAAAAGTCTAGTGTGATAATGCATACGCTCAAAATACCAGTTAAATGATGTTAACTTGTTACCCACTAGTTTCTAGAATATTTCTACTAGGTACTACTTTTGGGGCAATACATTGCATAATCTTCCGCCTTCCATCCTGCCATAAGAAGATTTAATACAGGTGTTGTTTTTAAATTAAATTTTAAATAACGGTGACATAACCTGAAGGCATTTTAGAGAGTGCATTACTAGTGCACTTCTAGGGTGGTTGAAGGCTCTGTGAACAATACACCCAAACCAAGCACCACTTCAGTCTAATACAGTAAAATGCCCCCTTTGTGTTGTGTATTTAAGGTGACACTGGTAAGAAATACATAAGCATGTTTGAAATATAGTGATTAGGGCACATACATTTTTCCTACACAGAATTTAGCCTACCATTGGCAAGATATTCTACCTGGCTGTAATTCACTCCAGTAAGGAATACAAGGTTTATGTACCCACCAACATAAAGCTTAAATAAGATTTAAGTACAGCCGGTCCCCCAAGTTGCGAACGGTCGATTTACGACCGTTCGCATTTACGACCAAAATTCCCATTGAGCGGTCGTAAAGGCGGTCCCCGAGTTATGAGCATGACCCACGCTTACGAACAGCGTGGTCGCAATGTAACTCAATGGGGTCCGAGTTACAAACATTTCGAGTTACGGCCAAGCGTTTGGTCCGTAACTCGTTCGTAACTCGAGGAGAGGCTGTTGTGAGTAGGCTTTATAATGACTGTGCTATACCAGGGTTCAAACTAGACTAATGAGGAGCAGAGTCACCACTGCACTGTAACCATGTGTTCCTTACGATGCCTTGCTGAAGGAGTTCTACTTGGGCCCGCTCACAAGCAGCCATCCAGCATGCACACTGCACCCAGAGGCTACGTCTACACTGGCATGATTTTCCGGAAATGCTTAAAACGGAACAGTTTTCCGTTAGAAGTATTTCCGGAAAAGGAGCGTCTACATTGGTCGGAGTTACCGTTCGATAAAGCGCTTTTCCGAAAAGCGCCTACATTGGCAGCGCGCTTTCCGAAAAGCAGAAGCCCGGAGCCATTTTGAAGAGGGCAAAGGCCACCAGACCTTTCCGGGCGGGCCGGAGCGCCATTCAGACACGTGCTTAAAGGGGTCTCTCCGACAGCCGCTGGTCTCCTGCTCCCTGCCTTGGGACCTCTGCCAGGACTGGCACCCTTAGCAGGTTCAGTGGTTGCCCTCTGGGTTTTGGGGACACCACCCTTGGCCCCCAACTGCTTTTCCCTGAGTTTAGTTTTTTCTGCCCTGCTCTGTCTGCCATGGAGCCGTGGGTGGCCATTTGCCTGCTCGGGCCCCTGTTGGAGCTGTATGAGTGCCTGCTGCTCGTGTTACAGGCCGGTGCCATGGTGTACATGAACCAGGAGGCAGGGATCGCATTGGACTCTCTCACCAGGAGGCCCTGGCAACCGTGGTGGCATCAGCACCCCACCGTAGAGAGGCCCGCCTGGAGTTTCGAGAGCAGCACCGACTGGTGGGAGCGGCTGGTCCTCGGGTCTGGGACGACCACCAATGGATCAGGAATTTCCGCATGAGAAAGCGGACCTTCCTGCAGCTGTGCACCTGGCTCACCTCGCGCTGCAGAGAGCCACCACCTGGCTGCGGGCACCCATCCCCATCAAGAAGAGGGTCGCCATCGCTGGAAGCTGGCCACACCGGACAGCTACCGCCGTGGCCCAGCAGTTCGGGTGGGAAGATCAACCGCCGGAGTGATCGTCATGGAGGTAAGTCCCAGGGGAAGTGGGATGGGGAGGGTGCTGCACTCCAGGCCCAGGGACAGCCAAGATTCCAGGCTGGGTCGCCAGGGGTTTGGGCCGCCCCTCCTTGCACAGGCCCGCTGGTGGGGGGCCGTGGGGCGAGGGGGCCCTGGTGTGTGTGTGTGTGTGTGTGTGTGAGGACAGAGGGAATCAAGGGGGCCCCAAGGAGCGCACACTCACCCCTGCCGACGTGATGTGTTCCTTGTGTTTCTCTGCACCCTTCTGCAGGTCGCCCACGCCATCAACAACATCCTGCTCCCGCGAATCATCCGCCCGCGCGACGTGGATGATACCATGGCCGGCTTCGCTGCCCTCGGGTTCCCCAACCGCGGGGAGCCCTGGACGCCACCCACATCCCCATCCGGGCCTCGAGCATCGAGCGCCCATTTCATGAACCGCAAGGGGTACTGCTCCATTGTTCTGCAGGCCCTCGTGGACCACCGCCGCTTCCTGACATTTACGGGGCTGGTCCGCCGGGCACATGACGCCCGCATCCTCCGGAACTCTGGACTGTTTCGCAGGTTGAAGGCGGCACCTACTTCCCGGCGAGACTTGACTGTCGGGATGTGCCTATGCCCATCTGCATCGCTATGACGCCGCCTACCCCCTGATGCCCTGGCTAATGCGGCCCTACACGGGCAGCCGGACCAGAACCGGGCCCGGTTCAACGACCACCTCAACCGGGCCCGAAACCCAGTGGAGCTGGCCTTTGACGCTTAAAGCCCGACCGTTGTTTGCTCACCCGCCTCGACATGGGTGAGCAGAATGCAACGGAGGTATTGGCCGCAGGCTGCGTGCTCCACAACATTGTGGAGCGCAGCGGGAGGCCTTCCTCCTGCATGGATGGCAGCCGAGGCACAGACCTTGGAACAGCCCGACACAGCTGCCATCCGCCAGGCGCGCCAGGATGCGGTGCGCATCAGAGAGGCCCTGGTGGACATGTTTGCCCAAGCCCCGTAGTAGGGTCGCCTGGGTCTCCCAGACTACTCCCGCCCGTCCCCTACCCTTCCCCACCCTCCCCTTACCTCCCCAATTGTAAAGCGCCGGGTCAAAGCACATCGGCCGCCATCGTGACTGTTCGCCGGGTGCGCCGGGCTTAGTTAGGTTTTTCTTTTAGTTTAGGCTAGGTTTAGGCCACCATCGCCTGTCCCAAGAACAGCCACGAGGATTCGGGTTCGTGCAGAAGGCTCAAGTCAGCGCATCTGATTCCAGTCGTCTTCCGTCCGAGGGATCTCCTGGCTGTTCCTCTCCCGAGGCCCGGAAGGACCAAAGGATTGAGGTGGCCAGCTTCGCCATCATCTTCCGTCGAGGGATCTCCTGGCTGTTCCTCTCCTGAGGCCCGGAAGGACCAAAGGATTGAGGTGGCCAGCAACACTACCCAATTGTCCTCCCTGAGCCTAGACTATGTTTAATTATCTGTAGTGTGCATCTTTTAACTGTTCTTGCTTGTTTGTGAGCTATGTAAATATAGTTTGTGGTTTACATTTTACTGAAAAGTCTCAGTATTTATTTATGCGCCACAAACCAATGAGCACTTAAAAAGGGCCCCCCCAGTGATAGAGTACAGATTTTGTTGTCTGCAGTTTGTAACCCTGTTAAATTTAAGTGGCTAATTGGCATCTCACATCATTTCCTACAGTTACTAGAGTAACACGATAACCAACACAGGAATGAACAGAAAAATAGAAAACTGTTTATTTACAAGGGGGGGAGGGGACCTTCAACTGGGACGGGGGACCTTCAACTGGGACGGGGGGGCAGTTACTGGGATGGATGGCCCCTGCACTGCTCCTCCGGGGCCTGCACACGCTGGGCAGACCGCGTAGGGGCAGGCTGCACGGGGAGGTGGGCACGACCACGGGCAGGAGCAGGAGCAGGGGCAGGAGCAGGAGCAGGAGCAGGGGCAGGGGCAGGAGCTGGGATAGGAGGGGGCATGGGCTGTGCTCCGGGAGGGATGGCGGGGGCATGGGGTCCGGCCATGCCATAATGGATGGCATGGACCAAATGTGCCGTGAGCACGCCCATGTTCGCTGCGCATCCTCGGCACTCATTTAGGAACGCAGCCCAGCCCTCCTGCCGCCACTGCAGGTCCCCTGCACCTGCTCGGCGATGGAGGCCTGGATTGCCTCCACGGCGCGCACGCATGGCGGCGCAGAAGCTGGTCTCTCTGCCACCGCCTGTGCCTCCGGGTTGGCCAGCTGGGGGTGCCGCTGCTGCCGCAGTGTCGGGTCTGGTGCTGGGTCCCGCTGCAGGGAAGAGAAGAAAGGATGGGTCAGTCGGGCAGGCCGCCCACTGTCCCCACATCTCATGCCCTCCACCCTGAGCCCAGGTGACCCCACAGTTGTGTGGCTTGGGCCCACTCGGTTTCTCCTGCCCCGTGTTGTATGTTGGCAAGGAGGACCGCCCCTGCTGGAGTAGGGTCCCCTCCAGTATTGTAAGCACCGGTCTGTGTCCTGGCCCCGTGGAGGGCGGGAGGGTGCTTGTGCTGCGTTCACCTGTGGAACTCCCTGCCGGTGGAGACTGTGAAAAGCTTTGGGCTAATCGCTGGTGTTTGACAGGAGCGAGATGCATCCCCACGCAGTGCCTGGGAGCACATCTGGCAGAGGCGGTCTGGGCTCTCAGATCCCCTCGCGTGGGATATCTCCTGGACGTAACCAGAAGCGTGACTGGGTGGGGGGGTGTCCCATCCTTGCAGCAAAACTCAGGGGCCCTTGTCCCTCCCACTATCCCTCCCGCAAGGCCGGTAGCCCAGGGACATGTGCGGCCACAGTGGGGACTTCCTCGGGAACCAGCCAAGGCACCGGGAGCAGGCGAGGGACTGTGACGCTGCAGTTTTCCCAGGAGCAGCTGGCTGTGCCTCACAGCCAGGCATGGGACAGTGTGCTGTTCTCCGTGCTGCACCCTTGGCGGAGGTGAGGGGCTCTGGGCTGAGTCCCTGGGGCCCTGGCCGGTTCCAGCCGGCATCCACCCTTCCCCCTGGTCCCGCCGCATGTGTGTGAGCAGCACGGTCCCAGGCGTGCCCTGCAGCTGCCTGCCGCGCCACGTGCCGCTCGGTCGCCAGGCTGCACGAGGTTGCACGTGCTGCTTGCTGCCTCATGCGACGCAGCGCAGCTCACGTGGCCTGAGTGACATGCTCTCCCCTCCTCCTCTGGGCACCTGGCCCCCCGCCCTCCACCCCCGCCCTTTGGGAGTGCAAACTGCAAAGACTCACCAGTGGGTTCTCCCGGCCTCGGCCTCGGCCTCGGAGGAGCTGCTGGAGGGGCCTGCTGGGTGGTGGCCTCCTCTGCGCCGGACGCGCTGCTGCTGTCCTCTCCTCCCCTGCTCGGTGGGTCGTCCTGATGGGGCGCTGGCAGGTGTCCACCGGGACGTCCGGGCTTGCGGGCTGGCTGGCCCAGGAAGGCGCTCAGCCGGTCGTAATAGGGGCAGGCGCCTGGTCCTGCCCCTGCCCTCGCTGGCCCAGACGCACCCCAGCCGCAGCTCCTTCACTTTCGAGCGGACCTGCTCTGCATTCCGGTGGGGTGTCCCTGTTGTGCCAGGTTGTCGGCCAGCCGTGTGTAGAGCTCCACATTGCGCGCCTGAGTGCAGGTCGTGGAGACCTCCTCCTCCTGCCACAAGTCCAGGAGGGTCTCCAGCTCCTGGGGGTCCAGGATGGGGCCCGGCGCTTATGCCCCTGGGGCCTCCTGTGCTGGGGTGCAGGGGCTCACCAGCTGGAGCTGCCATGGCGCGGTCCGATGGGTGGCTGGGCAGCACAGCAGCACGTGGCAGAGCTCAGGCTGCAGGGTCTGCAAAGCGCTCCTGCCACGCGGCGCCCAGCAGCCTCCCTACCAGGAAGTCCAGGGCTCCTACGGGTCTCGTGGCGACCAAACCGCTTTTTCCGCTTTCTTCTGCTTTTCCGGAAAAGCTGTCTACACTGGCCCTTTTCCGAAAAAGGACTTTTGCCCGAGCGGAGCGGCATAGCTTTTCCGAAAAGCGGCTGATTTCATACAGTAGATCGTCATTGCTTTTCCGGAAAAGCAAGCGGCCAGTGTAGACAGCTCGCACCTTATTCCGGAAAAGCGGCTGATTTTCCGGAATAAGTGGCCCAGTGTAGACACAGCCTGAGTGTTTGTGTATAACTGCAGTTTGCCAGCCACACTTAAGTTATACTCTGGGTCTCATCAGTGTTGGATATAATACAGTGTGACTCCAAAACTCACCCACACTTGTTTTTCATCCCAAAAATGAATGTCCTGTTCTGCTCCTCCCGTCTCTGGAAAATATACATCATATAAAGTCCATTATTTCTTTAATAGAAAGAACTTGCCACCCCAAATGGCATTTTCCAGATACTTCAATTTAAAAACAATGAGCCAAGTTTTAACTATAAAGAGCTAGGTTTTAAGTGAGTACAAATGGTGAGGCATATAAGCCAGAAATGGCTACAAGAAAGATAAAACACAACTGGTGCCTAATTTAACAAACTATGGTAAATTCAAAGCAAAATTTTTTCACCACATACTTTCATCAGTCTTACTGACCAAACTTCTAAGGACCCTTTCTCCAAGTATCCAACTAATGTTTCCTTTGTTGCTTCAGGTGCCATGGATGTGATCAGTAGTGAGAAATATAGGGGAATTCCTTGAGATGTGAGTTCCTCCTTTATATAGTTTGTCCCCTCATGAAAAAAAACATTTCCAGCTTGGTACCAGAAATCATAAAGTCTATGGGGAACGATGTTCCCTGATGCTGCTTTCCTCACCTGTTTGCACATTCTTTGTTTCTCTTCCTGCTTAATGCCCCTGTTTACTGCTTAAATGCAAATTAAGCAGTGCACACATTCTTTTGTTTGAGACAGACCTGTTTGCCAACCTTCATTTGAACATAAGAACATAAGAATGGCCGTACTGGGTCAGACCAAAGGTCCATCTAGCCCAGTATCCTATCTGCCGACAGTGGCCAGAGCCAGGTGCCCCGGAATTGAAACATGTTAATTCCAACATATAGTGGAATCTTGTAATTTCACGTACCGTATTTTACATACATATTTTATCAGGATGATACTGATCAGCAAAATTATGAGTTTCAATTGATACCTTAAAAGGCAAGTCTTGGATAAAGATTATTACAATAGTGTGTAGGGTATGAATACAGAGGTACGTTCTGTCACACCGGCCCTTAGCATGGGATGAATTTCACCCTTAGAAAATTCCATATAAAAATCCTGAATTTATTCCATAAAATGTGGTCTTAATTGCTGAAAATATTCTAAAATAATAATGTTGCCTTTGTTCTTTCATTTTTTTCCTAGGGAGGATTCCAAGACTCTACCACTCTATCCCCCATTAATTTCCCTACTTTCCTGCCCCCATTTTCTTTACATGGCTATACTTTTGCCTTTATAATGGGATTCTAATACTATTTAATTTAAGAGTGTTATATGTGGATCTGAATCTTCTGGCTCAGGTAATTATGTAGCAGCCATTATGAAGCAGTAGTAAGTATTTAGCATGCTGGGTACAAAATATATAATTTTAAAAGGATTGTTTCCTACTAGATGAAAGACTGACAAATATGAGGCTTGGTAAACTCAAAGACAGCTATCCTGCTCATGCATTGCCTTCTGTATCCTAGAAACTACATGATTCTGTTAAGCTAATTCCATTAAGAATTATCCTCAGACTGGAGATTTCATAAAAGGTGACACTGATGCCAGAGTTACCATTTCAGATGCCCGAGGCAAACTTCATGGCATGTTGCCTGTGACTATTCACTTCTTGTGGGACATCTTTTATAATGAAGACTAGGCAGCTGGCTATATCACCTAATGAGCAGCACAAGCTACAGAATGAAGAGTACTAGTCTCCAGAAACATACATTCTTCATTTTTCTTCAATCATCTACCATGCATTGCATGAGAACACAATCACCTTTTGATTCCCACTTATTTATCACTCTGTATAGAGTTACCTACATGATTTTTTCAATTTTGCCTTTGAATAATCCAGACTGGAATTCAAATATATGAATGGTCAGGAATCAGGATTTATTGACAGCAACTACAAATGTAAAATATATGCATGTCGACTTTAAGGCTGTACTCAGTTCAGTGGACAAAATCCCTTTTGCAAAATTTATGGCAGAAGTAGAACTACCCATCAGTCAGCCATCTTTATATTAGTCCGTTATTTTTCATTCAGCTGACTCTTATACATCTTCACTAAGTGGAAGTGGAATAACAAAGAACTCTTTGACCTTATGCACAGGGGTGGCTTGTCAGCCTGGGGAAGTGAGGCACAGCCTAACCAAGAATTATTAAAAGCTACAAAATACATTTTGCATGGTTTTTTTTCATGTAATTGGTAAATATATACAACTTTAGAGGCAAATTGTGATTTGATTTAAATGTCAGTTTGCTCTTTTGAGTAGGAAAATGCAGATTCAGCCAGTTTGAACAACAGGATACTCGGTGAGGCACATATCTTGGTATAATTAATAATGCCTCAAGAAGATGCCTTGTTAGCATGGCAATTTAACCACATGTAGGAGTTATTTTGTAAGTCTGCTCCTCTGGTAATCATTGCTTGGTAAGACCTGGCAAGATGGTAGCAGTTAAGCTTGCGCTGCAGGAATATTGCAGAGGGCAAGGAGGGGGACTGCATCTGGCATCTCTCCTCTTCCTCCCCCATTGGAGAGGACCCCTACAAAGGCAGGAGGCATCACTACCAAATGCCAGCCCCCCCTCCTACTCTGCTTCCCATGCTGGACCAGGTGGTGGAGGCTCCAACTATCAGATAACCTTTTTAATAGCTCTTCAATTATACAGTGGGTGTTTTGTGCCTCATCTGTCAAAAAATAGTCACTGGTTATGAGCAGCCCTCAATTGCAGTTTTTGTTTGGGGGAATGACTGAGTGGGGCAATGCACACAGTAGTGTGACAGTGAATAACAGGACTGTCAAACATATCAGGTCACTTACTACGTAGAATGACAACTTTGATGTTCCCAGATGTCATGATGGTTGAGGTTGGCCATATTCAAATGTTAGGATTTTCTCAGTAACTATGAAGACAGCTTCTTGGAAACAAGCATGGCTGGTAAAGAATGGATTGAATGGCCATCAGATATGCTTTCTTAGTCATGTATTTGATGCAAATGTCAATACCAAGCCTGAGCAGGAGTCAAAACTAATGAGGGTAATCATACTGTAAGCTAAGCATGGTTCAGAAAATAGACCTCTTTTATTGAAGCAAAGTTTCATTCATGGAAGATACAGATGTTTTCTTTCTGAACGGCAAAGGCCCAGATCCACAAAGGGATTTAGGTGCTGTGATGGAGCCAGGTAAAAGGGTTACAAGAAAGTAGCAGAAAGTGAATATATTAGCTCCAGATTAAACAAATCTCTGTTTCCCTAGTAGCCAAACAAGGTCTATCCCAGGTTAATTGAGACACCAAGAGGCAAGGAACCTGCTAGAACCAGTTGAGACAGGTTGATTGGAACAGCTGGAGCCAATCAAGGACCAGATGGAACTGGTTGAAAAGCCTCTTCGTCAGTCGGCACAGTAGCATAGTAGGAGCTGTGGGAGGAGGATGTGCTGCTGTAGAGGAAGAACAGTAGAAACATTGTCAATTACCAGGAGGGAGCCCTGTAGGAAC
This sequence comes from Rafetus swinhoei, assembly GCA_019425775.1. Lineage (NCBI taxonomy): Eukaryota > Metazoa > Chordata > Testudines > Trionychidae > Rafetus > Rafetus swinhoei. The sequence continues at coordinate 69,385,646 of CM033427.1, forward strand.
AAAGGTGAGAGGCAGGGCGAATCCTGCCTGGAGAACAGCCCCCTTGAGCTCCAGAGGTTGAAGGGAGGTAAACCCCTGCTAGATAGGGAGAGACCACATTAAGGAATCTAGTGTGTTGCCTCCCCACTCAGAGGCCATCGGAGACTTTCCCCTGCTCTTTTCCCTCTGCTAGCTGATAATAAGAGTGGCTAAATCAGACTATGGCTTGCCCCTGAAATAAAGGGGTTAGACATGTAGTGAGCCACTGAGGTGAGCAATTAGACCCAGAATTATTCATTTTCCCAGATGGGGAGAACGAATACTCAGCCTACCTCTACCTGGAAGCACAGGACCCACTGCAGGGGAGCAGGCGTGCTGTCGCAGTGCCTAAAGGCAAGATGTGGACACTTGAGTCCCAATTTTAGGCACCACCATGATCCACACAACCCTCAGTTATTTGCTGTCCAACTCTAAAGGTGCCTAAACTCATCCATACCTAAATTTCAGCTGAGATTGCCCTCTCTGGTGCCTACATTTCTGCCTCTGAGTTTGCACATGCTATCTTACTCTAGGTGCTATCTCCATCCTAACCAGGTGAAGGCAGACATTCTCCTGCCTATCTCCTTGGAATCAGCTTTAAGCACACTATTCTGACTGGTGCACCTTTATCAATGGTAAGGTAAAGGTCCTTTCTGCTTTCAGAAAGGGTGGCTGGCAAAGTACACTAAGGCACATTACTTTGCATAAAGCTACATTTTAGCTACATGGCTATATTAGGACACATCCCTCTCCTTTGCACCTCCTATTGGCTAATTTAGGTGGCCGACAACCTAGTATGCTGGATTTTGCAGATCCCATTTCTAGGCTTCTTTTTCTCCCTCCCCCCTTCCCCCTGATTCGTTGGATAGGCGCCTCACTTAGGCTTTGTAGAACCTATCCGGTTCTCTTATTTGCTAGATGCTTGAAACATAAACATTGCAGTTCAGTGCCACAGCACCTAAGTCCCTTTGTGGCTCTGGACCAGAGAGTCGTAAGGCCCTTGATAGACACATTACTAAGTTAAATGTCAAGTGATTTTTTTACAGGTCCTCTTATTTGTGTTCACAGTTTAATCACTGCAAGCAAGCTGAGATGATTTAGTTGTTGCTTTCATGCATCAGTTCAGGCAGAAATTTCTTTTTATCCTGGCTAGGTGCAGGATCATATCCCATCTGAAGAAAATCTACCATCAGAAGACAAAAAAAGCCCAAAGCATCTGCTCAATTTAAATTTTGTTGATAACTCTTTTGACCCATTGATGAAGTTTTAAATGCTCCTTAGGAGTAGAGCACACTGAAAGAATCTGACTGTGAGCACATTCACTGTGTTATCTGGTAAAAAGGATGGGGCTATTTAACTACTTTGCCTCTAAATGCCAATACAGTTCTTGTCTGGTGGTGGCAGCTTTAAGGGCAATGAAATACTTGTACCTTAAAGAGAATATGCCAGGTGCCTTGGGGGAGATGCTTGAAATACTTGACATGCTAGACAGCATACAAATGAATGATTTATAACACTAGAAATGTTGACCATCAGCATCAGATTTTAATTCATTATCCTCTGCTAAAAGTCCTGTATTAATATGTGGTATGTGTATGTCTGTGCCCACTTTGTGATGATACATTCTCAACTTTGGCATTAATGACGTGATGTAATTACTGTTTGTTGGGGCTACGCAAAACAGAGATTATAATGCATAAACGAGTGTAGATTAGCATGGGATAATCACGTCTCTCCAGTAGTACAAAATCTAAACTACAGCTAAATTGCTCCCATCTCCTATGGGGTTTGAATAATTATCTCATGAAATTTATATTAAGTTATATTAGAAAAATGTGTTCAGTCTAGAGGTAATTGGTATATTTTTTATGCTGAATTAAGTTAAAATTGTAATTTTAGAAAAGCAAATGTCTGAACTGAGTCTTTTGGTATCATTTCTATGCAGATGATATTCTGATCACCGTTGAATCAATTCTGATCTACACAGTGCCAAATTTCGAAATAACATGCTATTTCAAGCCACTCCTTATCCCTTGTGCAACGAGGTTTACTGGGATGGTGAAATAGCATACCTGTTATTTTAAAAAATATTTTGAAATAGCAGGCAACTTGTGTAGACACAGGGTAGCTATTTTGGGATACCTCCAGTATCCCAAAATAGCTGTGCAGTGTAGATGTACCCTGTTTCATTTTAACTTACTCTATCAAAGCTCAGATCCTACTAAATATTGATGAGTAGCAGCAACCAAAGCATTAGACCCTTCAAATCAGCTGCAGCCATACATTTGCCCCTACTGTAAGAACACCAGATTGAGGTAGGCATGTGCATGCCCATCAGCAAATTTTTATGGAGCTTATGCTGGTGTGTTCTTTCTTTCTTGCCCCAGAAGAGACCTGAGCAAGTGGTGCATTTTTCTTTCATGTACAGCCTGAGAGAGACCCTTTTGAGCCAATAAGCAGACAGCTACACCTCACCTTTCCTGCCTCCAAAGTCAGTTTCATTTACTTCAAATGCATTAGCTAGCTATTATCTCAGGCATATCTCAGGTCACCAATTATGTATAGCTTAGACAACAAGAAGCATTATTGTCATCTTACTGAAAAAAGAGAACATAAATGTAAAGGACTGTAAATTAATATCATGCTTTCTTTGTATGCTATTCATTTAAGCGTCTGTGGATTGGCACTAACCTTGAAGTTATCTTGTTAATTGTCTTCGTGTGTCAGAGAAATCTTTTCTGTCTCTACTCTCTAGTGCTGAGATGTGGTATGTGACCCTCTTGAAATAGTAATTGTGTACTAAAATAATCTCATTACGGTAATTATAGGGAAGGAGGGTTTGATCTCTGTGTATAAACTTTCTGACACTAGGGCTATGTCTAGATTACATGGAAGATTCGAAAGAGGATATGCACATTCCATATGCACATTTCATGATATTCACATTTCAGAATGTCATATCAGAAAGCTCTGCTTTCTAAAGTGAAAGTAGTCGGGGACGCAGCTTTTTCAGTAACCCCCACTTTTTTGAAAAGCTGCTTTTCCTCAAAAAATGAGGTTTACGCGGCTTTTCGAAAAGGGGTTGCTGAAAAAACCGCGTCCGGACTACATTCACTTTCGAAAGAATTTGCATATCCTCTTTCAAATCTTCTGCGCGTAGTCTAGATGAGCCCTAGGAGTCAAAGTGTACATTAGCATCTGGTTCTGCCATAGAGAAAATTCAGCTGCATTCTATGAGATGGTATATCTCCATATATTATTATTATATTATTTCCCTATTGCAAACACATTCAGTTAAGCAATAGACTCAATCTCCCAAATTCACAAGTTTAGAATTGGACTGTGTTCTTTGTAAAAATAATGAGAAATACTCCATATCACCACATTGTCCTGAACTGTCCATGGCACAGGGGAGTTCTGAATGGTGTAGCGGACAACCCTCTAAATTATACCGGCAGGTGAGGAGGAAGGGCCCATAGCGATGGCTCTTCTTAATCACCACCCTTTCCCACTCCTGCTGGAGTGGTTCGTAACACAGAGTTTTAGTAGGGACAGGGACTTCAGTGTTCCCTAGCCTTTTCATAGGAGACTCATGCATAGAATCAGGGTATGTCTACACTTGCCCCCTAGTTCGAACTAGGGAGGCAAATGAAGCATACCGAAGTTGCTAATGAAGCGCGGGATTTAACTATCCCGGCAGTTAGCATATTTGACCAGTCGCCATTTTAAAAAGCGGTGGCCAGATTAACTCGCCGCATGTAGACGCTGGTAGTCTGATCCAAAACCCTTCCCTTGAATTAACTGTTACTCCTTGTGCAATGAGGAGTAACAGTTAATTAGAGGGAAGGGTTTTGGATCGGACTACCATGTCTACACACGGCGAGTTAATTGCTACTGGCTTTAAAATGGCGACGACGCTAATATGTAATCAAGCGCGGATATTTAAATCCGTGGCTTCATTAACAACTTCGGTATGCTTCATTTGCCTCCCTATTTCGAACTAGGGGGCAAGTGTAGACATACCCTCACAGAATACTAGAACTGGAAGGAATCTCAAGAGGTCAAGTCCAATCCCTTGCATTCACGGCAGGAGTAAATAATCCCTGATAGATGTCTGTCTAACCTGCTCTTAAATGTCTCCAATGATGGAGATTCTACAACCTCCCTAGGCAATTTATTCCAGTGTTTAACCACCCTGACAGTCAAGAAGTTTTGCCTAATGTCCAATCTAAATCTCCCTTGCTGCAATTTAAGCCCACTGATTCTTGTCCGATCATCAGATGTTAAGGAGAATAATTTTTCTCCCTCCTCCTCACACCATCTTTTAGGTATTTGAAAGCTGTTGTCTTCTCTTTTCCAAATTAAACAAACCCAATTCTTTCTGTTTTCCCTCATAGGTAATGTTTTCTAGACCTTTAATCATTCTTGTTGCTCTTCTCTGAACTTTCTCTAATATCTCATAAATTAGAACTTCTCCCATTTCTCCATCCCTGAAAAGTGGCACCCAGAACTGGACACAGTACTCCAGTTCAGTAGAGTGCAGAGCAAAGTGGAAGAATTACTTCTCATGTCTTGCTTATACACTCCTATTAATGCATCTCAGAATGATTTTTGCTTTTTTTGCTTTTTTTTTTGCAACAGTGACATACTATGATCCCCAAATTTCTTTTTGCAGTACTCCTTTCTAGACAGTCACTTCCCATTTTGTATGTGTGTAAATAATTGTTCCTCCCTAAGAGGGTACTTTGCATTTGTCCTTAACCTTTTGTCCATTTGCTCTTATCCTTTTGCGTCCTTTTGTCTCCACAACAATTCCATAGACCAGTGATATAGCCAGAGACAAATTAGTTATTACTTTTCATTTTCTTCCTCTCTGGACATAATTTATCATTTCTTTCGAAGTTTACATTTGATAAGGCTGGTAAAAAGATAAAACAATAACTGTTTCAGCCAATTCTGGCAGGCTTGTCCATTGTCCCAAAAAAAGGGGAAAATGCATAAAATGTCATTTTCTCCCTAGGGCAATCTAACTAGGCTATCCTGCTGCTTGATAGAAGCATAGACTTTTTAACATGTGAATTACAAATTTATCCTACAGGTCCATTGTGTTCTGTAAAATACAGTTCTTAAATTAGAGCAGATTCTAGAAATCTGTCCTTCAGCTAAAATTAACAATTACAATTCACTTCTTCTTGTGTCACTTATTATAAGCTTGAATAGATAAGTTCACCGACGATAGGTCCATTAATGGCTATTAGCCAGGGTGGGCAGGGATTCAACACCATGCTCTAAGGGTACGTCTACACTGCACACTTATTTCTAAATGAGCTATTCCGGAAGAAAAACTCCAGAATAGCTTATATCGAAATAGCACGTCTACACTGCAGGGAAGCCTCAAAATTAGTCTGAGGCAGGCTTACCTAATGTGGATGTGCTACCTTGATTTAGAGCCCCAGGAGGCACTGGAGAGTAATTATGCTGAATGGCCCTGGGGAGAAGCTATTTCAAAAGAGTCACAGTGGCGTGTACGCACTACTGCTATTCCAAAATAGCTATTTCAGAATAGGTGTTATTCCTCGTGGAATGAGGTTTACAGAAGTTGGAATAAACTGTCCGTTATTTCTAATTCATTTTGAAATAATGAAATTGCTGTGTAGACACTCTCATTGTTATTTCAAAATAACGGCCATTATGCCGAAATAATGCTGCTGTGTAGATGCACCCAAAGTGTCCTTACCCTCTGTTTGCCAGAAGCTGGGAGTGAATAACAGGAGATAGATCACCTGATGATAACCTGTTTGGTTCATTCCCTCGGAAGGACCTGGCCTGGACACTGACAGAAGGCAGGATATTGAGCTAGATGGACCATTGTTCTGACCAGCATGGCAGTCTTATGTTTTTGTCCATATCACAAAACCTACCAAAAGTAGCAATATATGGCACCTTTTCTAGCAATGTCAGCAAGGTCAAAGACTGAATGGAGACTGGAGAATGAACTGCACTTTCCCTTGTAAAAGTGGCCCCTATTGGTTATGGAAGATGCATACTTGCAGGGAAAGGATTTCAACTACTGCTGTTGGCTGTGTTCAAGGATTAGAATACTTTAATCTCTGGGAGGATCATTCCAGCACCTTTCCTCAGAAGTAAATTAACTTTAAAATTATGTTAAAGCAACATATTCTAATGCTTCATCTTGTTATGCATTTTCACTGTCAAAAAGTAAGTTTGGGAAGGTATCATTAAAACTATACAGAAAAAAGCAACAAAGTGAGTAGCCCTGTCAAGGCTGTTCCCCAGTCTGGCACTCTGAGGGTATGTCCACACTGCAGAGTTTTTTCGGAAAAACAGCTGTTTTTCAAAAAAAAAAGTCACGGACATCCACACTACAATCGAGTTTTCAAAAAAAAAAAAATTGAAAGAACAGAGGGGTTTTTCCGACATTGGTAAACCTCTTTCTGTGAGGAAGAAGCCTTTTTCCAAGAGCTCTTTCGGGAAAAGGTGTGTGTAGATGGGGAAAAGGGAGTTCTTTCAAAAGAAGAGGAAAGAGGAAAAAGCACAGGTGCTCTGGTGGCCACTCTGTACATAGTAATCACAGCTTACATGCGAGATAGCGTCCATTCAGTGTGGACGCTATCTTTTGAAAAAGCAGATCACTTTTTCGATGCGCTTTTGCAGGGTGGACGCTCTCTTTTGAAAGAAGTTTTTTCGGAAGATCTCTGCAGTCTAAGAAAGAAGCCTGCAGTCTAAACATAGCCTGAGTGCAGATGGTAGGGGCCCGTAAGAGACCTTAAAAATACCTTGCCTCTATAGGCTTCTGCTTAAAAGCTCCCAAAGGGCACAGACTCCCTGGCCTTGGGAGGTAGCTGCCACCATCAAGTAAAAAAAAACCCTTTATTTTTTTAACCCAGGAAGAAGCACTTGGAACTTCTTCCAGAGGGGTACCTCAAGCTCCTCTAACATAAGAGAGCTTGAATAAAAAGAGAAAACAGACTGCAATCTCTGATAGCTGACCTCTCAGTCTTAGGCACACATACACAGACCCCCCTCATTGCCTTGAAAAAAGCGATTTTATTGACAAAACAAAAAGATATACTTGATAAAGCATACTTGTTTCCTAGGTGTTTTAAAGCAACTGAGAAAAGAACAATTTAAAAACACAGAAATTCCAGCCCTGGGATACAGCTTAAAGTTACAACATGGATTTAGCAGGTAGAAGTTTAACCAGACAACAAAACAAAGAAAATAACCTGATCGTGTTTAAATAGACATTTCTCTTTCTACTCACGATCTGTGCTTCAAGGTCAATTCCAAATCCATTTCCATTCCCAGTATTCTTAGTAGGCATGATAGTTCTGCCTGGTTTAATTCATCTTGTTCCCCTAACTCCTGGCTTAAAACTCACACAAAGAAAAACAGCAGGCAGGTATATCTTCCAATTCAAATCTCAATGCCTTCTCCCATTGGCTCTCCCAGCTCCCTGCCAACACCCCTTAGCTACCTGAGTTTAACCCTTTAGTCACTGAATGCTGGGATGTTCAGAAAAAGCCAGCACTCCTCCTATCCATCACAATCCCTTTTGCATATTTGTTTAATTATTGATTCAGAAGGTGCTGAAGATTATTGTGAGGATTAATGATCACATGTATAGGTAGGAATTAAAGGTGAGCTGGTACGTTTTAATGATGTATTCAATTTTTTTTTAATACTGTGAAGTGAAAGTCAGAGCAGTCATGCACAGTAATAGGTTTCCCTTTGTCTCTGAGGCTATGGCTACACTGTAGCCTTCTTCCAGAAAAAATGAGGAAGAATGGCTCTTGCAAAGAGGGGGTTTTTGTGCAAAAAGGAGCCGTCTACACAGCTCCTTTTTGCGCAAAAGCCTCTTGCGCAAAAGCGGCTGCTAATTAATTATGCAAATGAAGCATGGCGATATTCCACGCCATGCTTCATTTGCATAAGCTTTTCCGGAAGAAGGCTACAGATTAGCCATAGCCTGAATGTGAGGGAGAAATGTTAAAGCAACTCTTGCCTTTCTATTCTGTATAGGTTCATACACCACTCGTTACCATAGTATCTGAACATTTTCTTGTTGTTCCTTAAGTGACTTGACTAACACTAATCACATATGATTTATTCTTTTCTCATCTTCTTCATAAGGGAGACCTCTGTGTATAGCAGAGCTTTGGTTTTGGGTTGTTGCTGTTTGAGAATGTAAGGTTTGAGAATTGGGCCTTGCACTTGGGGCAGAAGTTGGTGACATCTGTGATGGTCCTCATTTCCTGTAGTGTTTATTCAACAGTCTCACTTGTCTGTGCAGGAGACAGAGTTTTTATCCTTGTGGTAGAAAGTTCCATTGTGTGAGAGAAGTGGCGCTGTCATTTCAGGTATCCATACTTGGTTTAGGAAGTCAGAGTATCATGTTCTTAAAGATTTTTTAAAATTTCTATTTGGGAACTAATTTGTGAAGTACAAAGATGTTTCCTCAATGTGCTTAACCTTTTATATAATAGGCCCAATGCTGATTTTTGTTCTTGACTTTCTTCTTTCAGTGGCACGTCATAAATATACAATATGAATATTTATATGCAGAAGAGTTAATGGCTCCCACATGGAGACATTAAACTGTTACTGCAGAACTCTTATATCAGTTGCTGAACTAGCCTGACTATTTACTAGCTTCTTCTTTTAGCTCTCTTGACAAGTAGTTTTGCGATTCAAATTCATGTTTTTTCTCCTTCAAATCTCAGTAGCCAAAATAGTCAGACCTGTAGCTGGTGCAGACAGGGCCTATAATGAAATGGCTCAGCATTTCTATTGGTCAGGACCATATAAAATAAGGGGGGAAACACTTGCTTTGTGAAATTCTGCCGTAAAACCTTCAGGAGGAATTGTCCATCATCAGACTGTCAGCTCCCAAAGGAAAGGGCTCAAAAAGACACAGTATTTTGAGTCACAATTTTCAGCCCAGATAAAATTGAATGAAATGAAGTTTGACATAAGAAACAATGTTTTGCAGATTACTTTAAACATTAGTGTTGAGTGAGGTCATTGTGAAGATACATATGAGAGACAGACTGCAGCACTCAGTATCATTTGAATACAGACATTGCATGATTTAGTTCTGGGTTTGGTCAGTATCTGCCATCAAAAACCATGTTGTAGGGGACCCTACAGGTGGGAAGACACTCTGGAGTGGGGGTGTGTGGCAAAATATGCCGTCAGTTCTTGTTTTATAATATAAATTCTATCTCTTTGGGCTCTCTCTGCTAATAAAGCTCCTATGGAACCTCGCCTGCAGTATAAAGTTGTCCTTCCCTGGTAGAAACTGCCAGAGTGAAATAGTGGTACTAACCCTCCCCACCCATCCCCTCTCCCTCTGGGTGAATCTCCATGGTGATAGACCCAATCCACAAATTTGGCATACAGTTTGTTCGAGATTTATCCGCTCCAGTAACTTCTAATTAGACACTTTATCTGTTTGCACTGTAGAGGTTTATGAATTCTTTCATTGCATGCAGGGTGGAGGCTACCTTGGGAAATGTTGAGAGAGTCTATGCCAAAATTTCATCTGGATGAGCTCACTGTGTTGAATTAGCAATCTTTCATCATATAATTTTATAATTAGTCTTTTTTTTTTTGCTAATACATTTTTAAAGTCTTGCTGCATCAGTGGATTTCTTATATAATGCTAATATGATAGGATGAAAAATTGCTAATACAACTGCAGATCTGTCATATTAGCAATCTGATCAGCAAAATTAACATTAATATGGTATGATGAAATATAGTCAGTGTAATATAATGGACTTTCTATCAGGAGCACATGCTTAAATTCATCTTGGACTTTTCCACTGTTGCTCTCCTTCACCTGAGTTCTTAAACTGCTTAATACAGTTAAAAGATAATGAATAAGGTTTCCATACTTGTCCACAGCAAAAATCCCAGATATTACACAACTTCTTGCCAAAAGAAACTGATTTCTGTCCTGTACAACCTGTCTTTCTTCATTACGGGCAGCTTAAGGTTTATGTAGGCCACAATATATCACAGTGGTTGGGTTGTTTTGTTTTTAATAACTGAATTAAATCTATGAGAAGTTGCTTCCTATGTACAAGCAAGGCATTTTGGTAGATCTTTGAACAAATATTTCACTACCACATGCTTCATGGGTGCCACTATGCTTTACATGGCAAAATTGGAGCCAGAATTCATATCTTCCTGCTTCAGACTCCTTGAGCTCATAGAAAATCTCTTTTAGCTATTAGAATTATGAACTCTTTGACACATTATTCAGGGTATGTCTACACTGCCACCCTAGTTCAAACTAGGGTGGCTAATGTAGGCATTCGAACTTACAAATGAAGCCGATTTAAATATCCCGAGCTTTATTTGCATGTTCAGCGCGCCGCCATTTTTAAATGCCCCATAGTTGAACTACCTGCCCGCGGCTGCGTGGGACGGACTAGGTAGTTCGAATTAAAGCTCCTAATTCGAACTACCATTACACCTTCTGCAATGAGGAGTAATGGTAGTTCGAATTAGGAGCTTTAATTTGAACTACCTAGTCCGTGCCGCGGGCAGGTAGTTCGAACTATGGGGCATTTAAAAATGGCGGCACTCGGGAACATGCAAATAAAGCTCGAGATATTTAAATCCCGGGCTTCATTTGCAAGTTTGAATGCCTACATTAGCCACCCTAGTTCGAACTAGGATGGCAGTGTAGACATACCCTCTGATTCTTATGTGTGTGTGCACATGTTATTCAGTCCTTTACACTATTACATTTATTTCTGACAGAATGCCAATTAAATCACATTTTGTGGTGGCAAATTACTTCCAAAACTTTAATTCCTATAAAGCTGACAATGAATCAAGTAAGAAGCTAAAACCAAAACCTTCAACCTTTTATTCTGAGAGAGATTTGGAAAGCAAAAAAAATCTTCTAATGAATTTGATGTTGGAATAAAATGGCTATTCCATTCTTTATAAAGATGCTTTGTATATAAAAGAAGCTATAGCAGATGCAAATGTGATTTTAATTTTGCAGCGTGCTTTCTTTAATTAATTATTAACCAGATGAATTTTCAGTACCAGTTCTGTAGCTCAGTTTTAACTAAAAACAATAGCATGATATGCATTCCTTCATACTCTTTTAAATCATCTGGCTTTTTTCTGAAATTGTAGTTCTTTCCTTTGGCTCATCTGAATGAGGAAACGCACCAGGTAGCGGTTCAAGGTTAAACATAAGTATGTTCTTCTAATCTTTCTTTTTCATGAGCTGCCAATGTGTGAAATATTCTCTTTCCACTTGCATTTTCAGATTTAGGACACTAATTATTTCTTGTTAACTTTCTTTTGTGAAGTTAGTACTCGGGTTGTTTGCCAGGGCCATCCTTTGTGCACTTGATACAGCATGATTTTATTAGCAGCTCCGACTCATCCATACCAACGTTACATCTGGAGGGATCATCTCTAGGTGTGGGAGAATAATGTAGCTTCCATTCCTGTGCCTATAAGATAAATGAGGCAGTCAATATATATTAAAAACTGTTACAACTAGATGGTTTAATCAGCGATATTCTTTGAAAAGTCAGTAGATATTTGCAATCACAATGTTGTAAACTGTCCTTTGGAATTTTTACTACTGTGTTGTCTAGATCTGCTCTAGGGCTGGGCACCATGAGGGAATCAATGCTGGCAGCTGCTATACGCTAGCATTGCCACCAGTTCCAAGTCCCATGGGTCTGTATCAGCCTGGAACAGTGACAGGCTCATGAGATACCTGCAGAAATCAGCACAGATACAGTCAAAGTTCCTGTAGCAGGAGCAAGAGCATATTCCTCATCCTGGAGTAAGGAAAGGTTGGGTAAGGGCAGCATTCACATTAGACTTTTACAGTGCTGGGGAACAGTTGTCTGAAAAGGCAGTAAAACAGATGGCAGCTAGTCAGATATTTTGAAGATTTCTGTAAGGATCATGAAGATCTGGGAGAATGATCTAATGCTGGAGACAGCTAAGTAAAAGTCCCACTAATGCACCTCATAACAGTTTGGCTGTCTGCTGTGGAGGGAGGGAGTTTCAATACGTACCTGTTGTTTAAAAATAATTACAACCATCTATGACCAGCAAAAGTTTTGTTTGGCATTATCAATTTGTCCAGCGTTGTCTTGGAGTAGAAAGAAACTCACATGTATCACTGCTGCTATTCTTTGATTTTGTGAGAATAAGAAACTGTTTTTTTTAAAAAGAGTGAGAGATTTTGGCCAGAGATGTGATGCACATAGTAAGTAACTGGATGCTAATTTAGGCTATCACCTTTAATTAGGGCATCAGGGCTGGAATGTGCACTCTTCTTTCTTTGGAAATGAGAGCTCATGATCAAAGAACTACCACCTAATTTAAATATGTATCAATTTTAATTAAAGTTGATATTGAATATTGAATATGAAAATTACTTCTCTTTTTCTTTACATTTAGCTGCTACCATATAAACGAGCAATTCTCTTGTTCAGAGTAACACAGCATCTGGCTGGCAATTTTCCTTCAGGGTTGAAAACTTCAAATGAATATCTGCTTGAAGCTGGCTGCATCACTAATGTCTTCCATGGAGCCAGCAAGGCAGGGGATCTTCCATTCTGTTAGGTCAGGTACATAGGGTTTTAAAAGGCCGCCTGCTGCCAGACTTATTTCATGTTACTAGTTTGAGTATACACTATTTTATGTATCTTTAGAGAAAGCAGAGTTGAGAAAGCTAGGTACATTTTTTGATTTCACCAGAGCTGTACATATCTCTATTAATTTTCATGAATTCTAATAGTTTTCTGTAAGCTTTCTGAATATCTTTGAGGGGCGCAAAGAGTTTTAAAACACAAACATATCTGTGTGCAAAACCATATATTGTTCATACAAATAGACTCATCCAGAGACACATACCAGTACACATAGTCGCAGATCAACCCCCCCACACACACACACTTATCACCACACGGATGCCACAGTCATCGGCATGTAAAAATGCCAACACTCTAGTCATCTGAAGAAGTGGGCTGTGCCCACGAAAGCTCATGATACCATCTACATGTTTTGTTAGTCTTAAAGTGCTACCAGACTATTAGTCTGTACAAGATAAACTTAAAAAACAACAAACTCGGCTACACGCTGAAGCTTTTGATACCTTTATACTAACATCCATGCAAATACAACAAATCCTTTTTTTGGATCCACTGATATAATTTGTAAGAGCCTTCAAACCTATGGCTTCCTTCCAGCGGATAGAAAGGATTTATCATGTTAAACAATGGAACTGAATAGTAAAGCCCATCTGTGTCCTGTGCTCAGGTTGTGACATAAAGGGAAAATATGGTAGCCTGAAATACAAAGTGGGTGACTGTCCAGCCTTACTTCACCCCATTCCGCTCATTATGTCTCCATAGGAATAGAACTTCACAATTAAGCATAAGATTTTGCATGTCTCAGCCACATCTTTATCTTCGTATTTCTCCTTTCCAAAGTGGAGGGCTTTTTGTGTGTGTTTGTGTGCTCTTCATTCTGGGAAGAGCAAGGATCTTTCATTTCCCCCTTGCTCCCCTATCATTTAAGATCATGGAAAATGTCCTGCCAAATGAGTGGGCCTGGATTTCTTGAGCCAATTAATACTGTTCCTGAGCTAGCCAGAGAAGTTACTGTATTGCAGTGAGAAGTTTTCCTCCTCCAAGCTCTAAGCATTCTGTTTCCAAAGCACACCCAGCCCATGCCAAGTCAAGGAACGAGGAACCAGGTAAGTAGTTTGTACTAAGCACGTTGTCTGAATTTGTATTAGGAATATAGACAGTCCTCAAATAGATTTAATAAGAATTGCATCCAAGACGTGGTATGGCATATCCCTCATGCATTTAATGATGGGTTTCTAGAGCAAATGAAATGTCCAACACATATAGTGGAAGATCTTCCCTTATGTACTTTATATGGACAGATCCGCGTTGCTAAACATTTAACCATCAACAAGTACAACTGTACTGCTATTCTGTGACTTGATGCAATTATTGTGTGTGGTAAGTTTCTGTTGGCAGCTTCTTAACTCTGCTACAGTTTGGCAAACTATGTTTTGATGAAGTGGTGTGAAACATTCCTTGTTATGAGAACTATTTATTGTTAACATTACAAACAGGAAATCAATTTGTGATAATCAGATACTCAAAGATCAGCCTACAAGATAAAGTAATTGTGCTCAGTCTACAATTCTTTCATCCCTGTTTATCAGACATGGTCCTTGGATGTTAACCTTGAGAGTTCAGCATTGTCCTTATGCTTCAGCTAGTAGGCGAGGCAGAATTCTAGTTTGTAGTTTGCATCTGGTATATTGAGTTTGTTGGTTTTGGCCTAGTCCAAAATGCTGCAGTGGCATGACGGAAGGAATGGCTGTGTACATTCAGGTGAGAGCCGAGATGACGACAACAGGGGTATTGTGGGAGAGGAGATCCTATTTGCTTTTTTGTGAAGGATAGCCAATGCAGTGCTCATGTAATTCTCATGCTTTATATTGCAGCATTTGGGGGGTTTTCTGGTAGGGAGGAGAGGAATCGTGGATCTTAGTCTTAATCTTTGTCTCTGCCCACTAGCAGAGAATAGAGCAGGGCAATTCAGCTAGAAGGACTCAGACATCAAAAACAAGCGTGACAGTGTATGATGGGGGACCTAGTCACTATCTGGGGATAAGCGACAAGGAGTCCTGTAGCACCTTATAGACTAACAGATGTATTGGAGCATAAGCTTTCGTGGGCAAAGACCCACTTCGTCAGATGCATGTACTGGAAATTTCCAGAGGCAGGTATAAATATACAGGCAAGAATCAGGCTAGAGATAATGAAGTAAATTCAATCAGGGAGGATGAGGCCCACTTCTAGCAGCTGATCTGGAGGTGTGAACACCAAGAGAAGAGAAACTGCTTTTGTAATTGGCTAGCCATTCACAGGCTTTGTTTAATCCTGAGCTGATGGTGTCAAATCTGCAGATGAACTGCAGCTCAGCAATTTCTCTCTGAAGTCTAGTCCTGAAGTAAATAAAGAAACCAACAGAACACCACTGGCCATCACCTACAGTCCTCAGCTAAAACCTCTCCAACGCATCATCAGTGATCTACAACCCATCCTGGACAATGATCCCTCACTTTCACAGGCCTTGGGAGGCAGGCCAGCCCTCGCCCACAGATAACCCGCCAACCTGAAGCATATTCTCACCAGCAACTATATACCGCACCACAGTAACTCTAACTCACGAACCAATCCCTGCAACAAACCTCAGTGCCAACTCTGCTCACATAGCTACACCAGCAACACCATCACAGGACCTAACCAGATCAGCCACACCATCACTGGTTCATTCACCTGCACATCTACCAATGTAATATATGCCATCATGTGCCAGCAATGCCCCTCTGCTATATACATTGGCCAAACTGGACAGTTCCTATGCAAAAGAATAAATGGACACAAATCAGATATTAGGAATGGCAATATACAAAAACCTGCAAGAGAACACTTCAATCTCCCTGAACACACAATAGCAGATTTAAAGGTAGCCATCCTGCAGCAAAAAAACTTCAGGACCAGCCTTCAGAGAGAAACTGCTGAGCTGCAGTTCATCTGCAAATTTGACACCATCAGCTCAGGATTAAACAAAGCCTGTGAATGGCTAGCCAATTACAAAAGCAGTTTCTCTCTTGGTGTTCACACCTCCAGATCAGCTGCTAGAAGTGGGCCTCATCCTCCCTGATTGAATTTACCTCGTTATCTCTAGCCTGATTCTTGCCTGCATATTTATACCTGCCTCTGGAAATTTCCAGTACATGCATCTGACAAAGTGGGTCTTTGCCCACGAAAGCTTATGCTCCAATACATCTGTTAGTCTATAAGGTGCTACAGGACTCCTTGTCGCTTTTGCAGATCCAGACTAACACGGCTACCCCTCTGATATCTGGGGATAGACAATCAGAGAGACAATGTGCTGGCCTTTTCTCCAGAGCTCTCTTTATTGTCGTCACAAACAATAAAAGGTGTGCAAAAAATAACAGAAATGCCATTTTGGTCAGGAGTTCAGACTAGGGTCCTTGAGTCTCCGGTAGCTACTGGGCAGAGCTCTTTCCAACCCTGAGGAGAAATGGGAAGGGGGATGACTCTACAGGACTGCCAGCTGGTATGCCAGCTCTGGTTATCAGAACATATCTTTCTTTCTCCTGGTTTCCACCTCACTCGTGCTCCTTGGAGAGTGGGCCAATCAGAAGTTGCTGATAAGCTGATACCCAGCACGTGCCTGCTGGGTTTCTTTGTGGGGCAGACTATCTGTTCCCTCTCTGGGGCTAAAAATAGGGCAGACCATCCTGTTACAGGCAGTCACTAGACATGCTCGGAAGCTGGTCTTATCCTTGTCATCTGAGAGTGAAACCAATCAGAGCACAGTGGGAGCAGCTTATAAATACAGTGGCAAGTGTTCGGCTGCTGCTTGATGCAAGATCAAGAGATATGTCTGCTCTGAGGGCTGGATCCCAAGTCCTGAATCACTTTGGATACAGGTCAGTGCTCTTCCAGCTTTATTTACTAAGGAAGCCCCTAACTAGGATAACATTGGTCCACAGGGATGTTTTATTATGGATCTAGTGGGAGAGCTGGGCAAGGGAACATTTTGTCAACCCTGGAAACCACAGACTCTGTGGTACTTGCCTTTAGTCATCAACTAATTGCTGTAGTCTGAGATTCTGTTTGTTCCAGAGGGAGAATGGGGGTAGTGCTTAGTGAAATGATGGTTTGTGAATTTATGCCTGTTTGAGCTGGATTTATGGGGAGGAAATGGTGCTCTAGAGAGCAAGAGCCTTGGAGAGTCTGGAGAGTGGATATTTTATATGCTGAATCCTACCTTGGATCCAGCTACAGACTTCTGTTTCACCAGCAACTGACAGGAGCAGTCAGCGATCAATGCAAGGACTGGAATATTGTTAGTTGGGGCAATCCTCAGACTGTTGATGACAGTGTATTGCAGTGTTTGAAAGGATTTGAGACACTGCCATTTCTCAAGCTCTGAAGAGAGTAGAGTGACACGTGCCCACTATGGGCATGCCATAAAGACTGAGAAATCATCTCTTGAGAGAATATCAGGGCACTGTATTTTGAAGTATAGAAAATGTTACATTGAAATGTTATGTTGAATATTTGTAACAGAAACAAAAGGGAGAGTGTATATTAGAAACACCAATAGATTTATTGTTTAATAGCTTTTGTTTAAAAGTTATTCCTAAGTCTCTATGGAATGTTTCTCTACTGGTCACGGTGTGTTTTCTTACCCTACATATTTGTTTTACTAACAAAGTGTATGGTGCTGTCTTTGAAATTGACTGTGAATTATTAACATCCACTTATCAAGGTTTTACATACAATCTCTCAGGGTATGTCTACACTAGCCACCCTAGTTCGAACTGCAATGAAGAGTAACGGTAGTCCAAACTACCTAGCCCGTGCCGCGTGTAGCCGTGGGCAGGGAGTCCAAACTACCGGGCATTTAAAAATGGCGGCGCCCGGGAACATGCAAATAAAGCCCGAGATATTTTAATCCCGGGCTTCATTTGCAAGTTCGAATGACTACATTAGCCACCCTAGTTCGAACTAGGGTGGCTAGTGTAGACATACCATCAGAGTGTTAAATCTGTTTAATAGTAATAGACCATCTTGTTAGTCTTTAAAGTGCTGCATAGTCCTGTCTTTTGTTTCAGCAAATCTGTTTAAGACGTTTTGAAAAAGCCTGAAAAAGCAGAACTCTGGCCTATGCTTCAACAAAGAGCTGAGAAACAGGAAGCAGAGTGAAAAGTTGTATAGAATTTTTCCTGAGCATCTCTTATCCCATTCCCTGCTTTCCCCTCTTCTCACCCATGCCACTTATCTGTGTCTGATTTTTACAAGTGCTAATCCATCTCACTTTCACAAGTACAAACTAATCCAGGATTGTCCCAAACAATGGCAATAAAGTAGTCATCAAGGCTGCTGTTCAAACTTTGTTCTTATTTTTTTAAGTTGTACCTTTACTCCTGATGAATTTGAAGAAGTGACTTACTAATAAGTGAAAGTGAGGAATGCTTTCCTTTGGATCAGGACACAGACAACAACACACACACACACACAGGCTGCCAATAGAATAATTTTGCCCACACACCCAATTGGACTAAAATGATCAATTATGAAAAGTGATCTAAATAAGGAATCAGAGAAAGTAAAGGGCAAATATGCTCAAGGCAATGTTAAAATAAGTTATTTTTAATCTGATCTATGCAAAATACAGGCACTCTAAGACCTGGACAGATTTCATACATATGAAAAATAATTAGAACTTCAGCCAAAATTGGATCTCAGAGCTCTCGAGGATGAAGGTCGTTCATTTTGTGCCTTAGCCCTCTACCTACACAGGGTGAATGAGGTTTAATAAGGAAATCCTTTGAAACCTGTGGTGATCATAAACACTAACACACTGAACAAGTGTTAAGGTGCACAGTGGGAAGGCTTACACATCAGACATCACACAAAGAATCAATTTCCTGCAGGAAGAAAAGATATTGTGGCAGTAGATGCCTAATAGTATAGCTTGGCAATTGAAAGAGAGTGCCTTCAGAATACAGTGTGGCTTTGATTTCTTAATGGCACGCAGGCAAATGTTGTGCCTATATGAAGTCACACATGTTTTCTTTTACATAGCATTGGATTCTGGCAAGAAGCACAGCAGGTTCTAAGAGCCATCTATCTACTATATCATCCCACAATTATAGTATGTGAGGACCTCACAAACTTTAGAGCTGATAAAAAAATTCAACAAAAAATTTTACTGCTAAAAGTATGGGATTTGTGCATGGGCTGTGATGGACAATAGCCAAGTACCTGAAGGTACTCTTACCTGGTTGGAGAGATAAGTCCCTACCTGCCTAATTATATCACCACCCTGCTTGTAAAGTGATGCTGAAGTTGTACCACAGATACAATTTTCTACATGTATACACGCACATGCAGAATTTCATAACCAAAACCTGTATACAGAGCGCATATAATAACAGTCAAGTTCAGAACATAATGAGCTTTCATAAAAGACCTTACTCAGTATATTTTAGGGTAACAGTAACATTATATACAATCAGTTATTTTAATGGCTTAGTTCTGAGGTTTAAACCTTATTTCTTTTCTCTCTTTGGGGTGTCCGGCTCCTAATTGTCATTCCCTCATGCAGTACCAGTGACTATCAGAGGATAAGCATCTCTTTATACAGTATATTTTGCATGCCAGTCTTACAAACAAAACACATGCAAAATTAACATCAAAATGCTTGAGAGAACATTATGATATTGGCAATCATCTTAATGGACCGCCGCCTGGTTGCCAGTTATGCAAAGGCCTTTTAATGCCACTCTGACAGTGTAAAGGGGCCTTAAAATAGACAGAAATGGCCCCTGAGACTATCCCAACCTAAAGGCCCTCTTGCCATCTAGCACAGAGTTCAATAGCAGCCCTGGGGCTAGTTTATGGGGTAAGGGGCTGGTGTGTGGCTGGATGACACTGCACTGCAGTTATTCCTATAGGGGACTCTTAACAGTGGCACTGTGCCTGCTTAACTTACAAAGGTCAGATAGGCCCCCTACATGGTCATGAATATGGAGCTTCAAAGGTGAGGTAAATCCAAGTGAAATGATGACACAAATGAGAATCAGGCTTTGTGTTTGCTGGGAATGTCTCAAATTATGAGATTTATGGACTAATTGAAAATTGATGCAGGAATTATTTCAGGGATATATACCCCCTAAATTCCTATTGTTAAAATAGAAATGTTTCATTCTGGATGCATGGTTCCTTACTCCTTTATACAATTGCATTGACTGATTAGTGATTTCAGTGAGATGCTACAGATGTCCATGTTGCAAAAACAAATACCCTAGTTAGAAATGTGGTTGCAAAGAATATAAAATGAAAGGAAACAGAAATATTTGAGGGAAAAATGTACCAAGTGTGATAATCTAGCTAAACATAAGTAATAGGTACTAAATCTTATATATCTTGTCTTTCAACAGTGGCTGGTCCTGGATGCTTCAGAAGGAATGAACAGATCAGAAAAATTTTCAAGTGATCAGTTCCCTGTCATCCATTCCCAGGTTCCGGTAATCTGAGATTTCAGGGCACCAAGAGAGCAGGGTTTTGTTTCTAACCATCTTAGTTAACAGCTGTCAATGGACCTGTCCTCCATGAATTTATCTAATTCTTTTTTGAACCCAATTAATGCTTTTGGCCTTTACAACATCCATTAACAGTGAGTTCCATAAAGTGACTGCATTGTATGAAGTAGTACCTCCTTATGTTTGTTTTAAACCTTCTGTCTTTTAATTTAATGAGATAACTCTGGGGTCTTGTGTTATATGAAGGCATAAATACCACTTCCTTATTCACTTTCTCTACACCATTCAAGATTTTATAGACTTCCATCACAGACACCCTTAGTCATCTTTTTTTCTAAGATGAATAGTCCCGATCTATTTAATCTTTCCTGGTATGGAAGCAAATCATTTTTGTTGCTCTTTTCTCTACTTTTTCAGCTCTAATATATCTTTTTTAAAATGAGGTGACCAGAACTTCATGCAGTATTCAAGCTGTGAGTGTACCAACAATTCATATGGTGGCATTATTTATATTTCTCGCTTCTGCTTTTTCTTTTCTTTTTTTTTTTCTTTTTTTTTCTTGGTGTGCTCCTGCACATTGTTTTCTAAGAACTATCCATAATGGCCCCAATATCTTTCTTGACTGGTAACAGCTAATATAGACACCATCATTTTTTATGCTTGATCATGATTCTTTTCTAATGTGCATTACTTTGCACTTATCAACACTTAATTTCATCTGCCATTTTCTTGCCCAGACAATTTTATCAGTTCCCTTTGTAACTCTTTATAGTCTGCTTTGGACTTAACTATCTTCAGTAATTCTGTATGATCTACAAACTTTGCCCCCCCCCCTCATTATTTACTCCCTTTTCCAGATAATTTGAATATGTTGAACAGCACTGGTCTCATAACAAATCATTAGGGGATCCTTCTATTTACCTCTCTCCACTGTGAAAACTGACCATTTACAATTTCCTATCTTTTAACCTTTCATGAGAGAACCTTATCCCCCCCCCCCCCAATGTGGCTTACTATGCTTAAGAGCCTTTGGGGTGGGACCTACTCAAAGGCTTTTCTAAAGACCAAGTGCTCTTTCTCTGCTGAATCGTCCTTGTCCATATGCTTGTTGACCCTCTCAAAGAATTCTAATAGGTTGGTGAGGCATGATTTCCCTTTACAAAAGCCATATTGACCCTTCCCCAACATACCGCGTTCATCTATGTGTCTGATAATTCTCATTCTTACTATAATTTTAAGAACTATGTCTGATGCTGAAGTTAGGCTGTAATTGACAGGTCACCTTTGGGGCCCTTTTAAAAAAATCTGTGTTACTTTAGCTATCCTCCAATCTGGTTCAGAAGCTGATTTCAGAGATGGGTTACATAAAATAGTTAGCAGTTCTACAATTACATATTTTAGTTCCTTCACAACCCGTGGGTGAATGCCATCTGGTCCTAGTGATGGAATACTCTCATTTATCAGTTGTCCCAAAACCTGCTCCACTGACACCTCAATCAGTTCCTGAGATTTCTCCGCAAAAAAGAATGGCTTACATGTGGTAATCTCCTACACATCATCTTTAGCAAAGACCAATGCAAAGTATTCATTTAACTTCTCTGAAATGGCCTTGTCTTCCTTGAGTGCTCCTTTGGCACCTCCATCATCTGTCATCTGCACCGATTGTTTGATAGGCTACTAGCTTCTGATGGTTTTAGTTTTTGTCTTTTGCTAGTTGCTGTATTCTTGCACTTGACTCACCAGAGTTTATTCTCCTTTGTTTTCCTCAGTAGGATTTTATTTCCATTTTTAAAAGGTGTCTTTTTGCCTTTAACTTCCATTTTTACTCTTGTATAGTCATTGTGGCATTTTTGGTCCTCTTACTGTTTTTATTACTATTATTAGGCCTCAGTTGGAGTATTGTGTCCAGTTCTGGGCACTACATTTCAAGAAAGATGTGGAGAAATTGGAGAAGGTCCAGAGAAGAGCAACAAGAATGATTAAAGGTCTAGAGAACATGACTTATGAAGGAAGACTGAAAGAATTGGGCTTGTTTAGTTTAGAAAAGAGAAGATTGAGAGGGGACATGATAGCAGTTTTCAGGTATCTAAAAGAGTGTCACAAGGAGGAGGGAGAAAAATTGTTCTTCCTGGCCTCTGAGGATAGGACAAGAAGCAGTGGGCTTAAACTGCAGGAAGGGAGGTTTAGGTTGGACATTAGGAAAAAGTTCCTTACTCTCAGGGTGGTTAAACACTGGAATAAGTTGTCTAGGGGAGGTTGTGGAATCTCCATCTCTGGAGATATTTAAGAGTAGGTTAGCTAAATGTCTATCAGGGATGACCTAGACAGTACTGGGTCCTGCCATGAGGGCAGGGGACTGGATTTGATGACCTCTCAAGGTCCTTTCCAGTCCTAGTATTCTGTGATTCTATGATTTGGGGAATATATTTAGTTTGATTCTCTAGTATTATGTTTCTAGAAAGTTTCTATGCAGTGTGAAGCTGTTTCACTCTTGTGACTTCCTTTTAATTTCCATTTAACTGTCTTCCTCATTTTGGTGTAATACCCCCCTTTTTGGACTTAAATACTACTATGGTTGGTGCCTTTAAAATCCTGCCCACCGAGATGTTAAATTTAATGACCTTATTCACTATTACTGAGTGGTTCAGCCATATTCCAGGGCTCCTGTGCTCCATTAGGACTAAATCAAGAATTGCCTCCTCCTTTGTGGGTTCCAAGAGTAGCGGTTCCAGGAGTAGCTGCTCCAAGAAACAGTCATTAATGGTGTCTAGAAAATTTCTCGCTGCATCCTATCCTGAGGTGATGTGTACCAAGTCAATAAGAGGATAGTTAAAATCCTCCCTTATTACTGGGTTTGCTGTTTTTTGTAGCATTTCTAATCTCCCTGAGCTTTACCCAATCACTGTTACTATTCTGGTCAAGAGGTTGGTATTACTTCTTACTGTTAAATTCTTATTATTGAAGCATGGAATTGCTGTTCATGGAGATTTTATAGTATGATTTGATTCCTTTATTTTCTATGCTTTCTTTCACATGTGAAGCTGCTCCCCCACTAATGTGACCTACTTTGCCATTCCTGTGTATTTTGTACCCCAGTATTACCATGTCTTGTTGGTTATCATTCCACCACACTTCTCTGATGCCTACTTTAGCAATATCCTTATTTAACACCAGCCATTCAAGTTCACTCATCTTAGTGATTAGACTTCCAGTATTTATGTACAAGCACTTACAAAATTAATACATATTTAGTTGTCTGCATCTCTGTGATATAACTGAATGGGACTCTTTTTGGTCTTACTGTTTTTCTTCAGTTCCTGCCTGTACTTTATCAACCTCTGCCTTCTCCTATTTACTCAGATGTAGAGTATCCCCTTTAATAATCCTCTCTTAAAGGATGCCCCTCTCTCTGAACTGTGTGCTTTGCCTTTCTCCCAGGCTTTACTTTAAAATCAGCTCTACAGCCTTTATAATTTTGCATGCTAGAAATCTGGTTCCATTTTGGTTTAGGTGAAGGTTATATTTTCGGTATAAGCTCGTCCTTTTCCCCAAAGTTCGCCTGTGAAAGTCATGGACGGTGGGTATAATAGGCCTAGGGAAGCTCAGCCTCCTCTGGTCTGCTGTGGCCTCTGGACTCCCAGTTGTGGGATTTGAGGGGAAGTTTTTGCTTTATTATGCTCCATACAGCTTCTGGGACAGCTGAGGACACAGTATGTGCTATTCAGTTTCCTGGGTTCGTTAGTAATTTACCTGGACTCTAGAGATTTTTTATTAACACAGGAAGCTGAATAGCAAATGCCATCTCCTCCACTGCCCCAGAACCCGTGTGGGGGTGAGTGAGATGCTTTTCCCTAGGGTGGCTTGAGATCTGGGGAGTGGAGGCATGGCACAGCTGTGGCTGGCCTGGGTCTGCTCCAGCCAAAGAGTGTGGTGCTCAGGCCTCAGTCAGCCCAGGCCTCCTCCAGCAGAAGGGGGTGGCACCTTGTGGTTCCAGCTGGCAGGTAGTCTTAGAGCTCCAGCCACGGGGGTGTGGGGAAAAGCAGGCAGAATGCAAGGAGCTGGGGAGCTAGCCTCTCCAAAGGGAAGCTACCTGCCACTCATGTTGGAAGCATTTCAGAGAATGGTGCTGTAGAGGTCCAGGACTTTAATCTCCTACCTAGCAGACTAAATTTGACCTCCAGGACCTCACTTCTACCTTTCTGAGCTCTAGACATTTCTCTAATTCTATAGTAAAAGGAATTGTGAGTGTCTCAATGGTAATTAGGCACCTACCTGCCTTTTGTGGCTTTTGATAATCTCCTTCTCTATTTCCCTTTAACTGTAAAAATGAATAACATCAGTGTAGATGCACTGCCAAGAAGTGGGAACCTCTGTCTAACATGGGTTAAACTCTTGGTGTAACTCTTTTGCAAGTTGGTGTAATTACACTAGAGATGGAGTTGGCTCCTTATTGCTTTTTGTGATTGAAGAGTCTCAGGTTTTGTTAGGATAGGCCCATTGCTGGTGTCCATTCTCTCGATACCTCTCCTGCCAGACATTGTATGTAGCCGCTATCCTTCAGTGAGCTACAGCTGGGAGATACCACTGACCCCACAAACTTCACTGAAGTTCTATGCAAGTACCAGAGTCCCAGTATGGGGAGCTCTTTGGCCTTCGCTCAGAAAAAAAATCCTAGAGTGGGTTTTTTTAAACCTTTAATACATTTTCAGTGCCAAGTCTGATGCTTTGGAGATGGTGTGTAAGGGTATTACAGAACTGCTGTTTGGCCGATAGCCACTTTCTCAAGCAGTGCATTTTAATGCACTGTAATCATGCAGCACAGTTATATGAAATGATATATTTCATGCCTGTCATTTCACCTTTTTAACACTCGTAGTATTATTTTTCTTGCCTCTAGCTAAAATGAAAAGGCAGCAATGAATATATGTATTAGGGATTATGGACGGTCCAAGGATAGCTTTCTTGATGAGCATATCAAGTCCAAAATGAAGGTGACTAAAATGAGGTTGTGGGTGCATAACAGCTGATATTTGCTGAAACTGAATAACTGTCCTCATCTTCCCAATAACAGTAAGATGCTTCCTCTCCTGCCTCAAATATATTCCACATATTGACGTAAAATGTTAAATCCAGTAAATAGCTCATGTCTCTGCGAACATGAAGAAACTTTGCTTCCCCCTCACCTTCACCTCTTCACTGACATTTATACACACATTGATCTTTTACTAAGCCTGGTCACTTGAGAACTATATGTAATACTAAGGCCACATTATATTCGCTGAAGAGCAGAAAAGTTGCTGCTCTGATAATTACTAAGGATTTCAAGATAATTAACTGCAAACGTCTGAAATAGGCAGCTGTACTAATGTAGCAAAGAGTTTGGATGGTGGTCCTGACACAGAAGTTCTTGTGCTGGTTCCTTGTAATAAAACTTGAGAGCTCTGTGTTAAATAACAATGCAATATCAGTGTGTTTCTGTGTTACTGTTACTATAGTAGGCCTCTGACCATAGGTCTAGGCAACAGACTGGGAACAACACGACTTTCACTACCTGAAAAAGGCAAATAATTTCCAAACAGTTCACTGCCTAACTGGTTTATACTCTCTGAAATGTGTGACTAAAAAGTTAGGAAATCTGATATGGGTATTGCAGCAGGTAGTTCTTGCAGTTAAGGTTTGAAAGTTTTCTGTTTAATTTTATTTCCAACTTCTTCTAATACATTTTCTAGAAATCTCTATGTAGCTCTTGACTGTAAAAACTAGAATGAAATGTCTTTGGTATCTGCTGGACAAAAATGGAGCTTTCCAATTGGCTGAAAATGATGTTTTACTCATGTGTAAGGAAGTGCATGGGCCTAATTGCTTTCCTGACATTATTATTAATATTTAGTTGTGCTGTACTAACACCTCGAGCCAAAGGCCCCACTGTACTAGGTACTGGTCACACACAACAACAGATGGTCGCCGCCTGAAGGAACTTACAATCTAAGTTTAAGATAAGAGACACCAGGGTATACAACAAACAGATGGAGGTGGGAAACCCAAGAGCACAATGATGCAGCTCTGATCAGTGGAATAAGCAGTGGTCACAGCTCACCAGCTGTTCATTTTGTGTATGAACTTCATCTCCTTATAGCAAAAAGACAGATATGACAGTGCATCTTAGGATGATGACTGATTGTACTTCTGGGCTGGGAAATGTCCACCTGACTGCACTGTGAGGAAAGGGGAGCAGTGCCGGTCGCTTCATCCCTCAAACAAAATGCAGGCTTATGGATGCCTGGTCCACTCAGACACTCAGTTCACACTCGGTTAATGAGTATACTTTTTTGGCTTCAAAATCCCAGCCGTGATAAGCCAGTCCTCAGCCTGCTGGGATTCTAAGAATCCTTAGTATTATAATTACTACAGTAAGCTTGCCCTCTGGGAATGCCGCTTTCTGTCAAAATAGTTTTCCTGTGGGGGGTGGTAAAAAGTCTACTTGCTAGTAGCTCTGGGGCCTGGAGCCAGCCAGTGGCAGCTGAGCTACACAGAGGTTATATAGATAAGGCATAATTATTATAAGGCTGTAATGCAAGAATCTTCAGGTCTGTGTGACAATTAGCTTAGAATAATTAAGGTCCACCTTGCCACGAGGGGCTTGGGATAAGGAGCTAACTGATGAGTGATGTTAAATGGCAAGATAGGGATTACAATAAACAAATGTGTTCTGTGCCGGGAGAAGGTGAAGTTAGGACCACAGAGTTATGCTTTTGGAATTTTAAGAAAAGTTTAATGGATAATGAGTTTAACATACATATGCTAGCTGCAAGTATACCATGGCAACTAATTAACATAAATGCTAATGAGGCTATAATAAAAGGCTAATTAGCCTATAAAAAGTAACACCAATATTATAGAGGTGTGGAAGTACAGAGAAACCAAGAGTGAGATGTTTAAGATACAATGGGTGGTAAGTGGTTATATTATAAAAGTTAGTACACAGACTCTGGGCAATGGGACACACTGGGACACACTCACATGATGCCTATGTAATCATCAGACCTACTTCAGGGTTCCCTTCGAAGGACAATGTGAGTAATGCAACTGCTGGACTTGCTGGATTGGCGTTCTCTCCCTGGCTATACTCCAGTGTTTCTAGTTTTGTTGGTTTAGCTAATAAAAGGAATACAATTATTGATCAGAGAACCCATGTCTCCCCCTCACTTTCACCAGGCTGGGTCAGGGGGTTGGAATATGGGCGGGGGTGAGGACTCCGGTTGGTGCAGGCTCTGGGGTGGGGTTGGGGTTGGAGATGAGGGGTTTGGAGTTCAGGAGGGGTCCCTGGGCTGGGATTAAGGGGTTCGGGATTTAGGAGGGAGTCAGGGTGTGGGAGGTGGCTCAGGGCTGGAACAGAATGTTATGTGGAGGGTTGTGGGCTTTGGGGTAGGGCCAAGGATGAGGCGTTAAGCTTGCATATGCAGCTCCAGGCTGAGGCTGAAGGGTTCATAATGTGGGAAGGAGCTAGGAGTTGGGACAAGGAGTTGGGGTACAGAACAGGGTGTGGGATCTTGTCAGCGCTTACCTAAGGTAAGATTACTTAAAGCAAGGCCCAGCACAACCCTGTGGCTTCTAAGTGGAGGATGGGGGCAGGGAGGCTCTGCATGCTGCCTGTGCCTGCAGATACCACCTCTGCAATTCCCATTGGTTGTGGCCTGGCCAATGGGATCTGTGGAACCAATGCTTGGAGTGGGGGTAGTGAGCAGAGCTTCCCTGGTCCTCCATATGCCTGGGAGCTGCAGGCCTGCAGACCCTGTCATGGAAGTCTTGCTAAAGCAGGGCAGGAAGGGAGCCTACCTTAACCCCACTGCACTGCTTACCAGGCTTTCAACAGCCCGGGTCAGCAGTGCCAACTGGAACTGCCAGCTTCCCTTTTCAACGGTCAAAAACTGGATGCCTGGCAATCCTATTGCCACCATTTCTCTAATGCTTTTTATGCTAATGAAGTGGGGATTGCTCTAGCGTGTCTCCAGGAGGAGGATGAAGAGTATGGGAAACTCACTTTTTCATGAGATTACACTGTTCTCACATTCATGTAAATCAGCAATAACCTAACTCATGTCCAAGAGTGAGATGTTTAAGATGCAATGGGTGGTAAGTGGTTATATTATAAAAGTTAGTACACAGACTCTGGGCAATGGGCTACACTGGTATAGCACTAGTGTTGATCTGAATCAAACCAACAAAACCATAGGCCTCAGAATTTTCACATTGGAATAATCTGGAAGTCATAAAATCATAGGACTGAACGAGGCCTTGAGAGGTCATTAAGTCCAGTTCCCTTCATTCATGGCTGGAACAAGAAACACCTAAACCATTCCTGACAGGTGTCTGCCTAGCCTACTCTTAAAAATTTCCAGTGATAGAGATTCCACAATCTCCCTAGGCCCACGGTCACCAACCAGTTGATCGTGATCGCGAGGCGTTCGGGACCCCCCCCATTTCTCCCAACCCTGAAGAAGCCCCACTACCTACCTCCAGCAACAAGGGAGGTAGTGCCGGCTTCCTGCGGGGTGGACAGAAGTCCAGCAGCTGCGCGCCACTTCCAGGGTTTGAGGAAGTGCGCAGGCTGCTCCCCTTCCCCCAAACAGCTGGCGCCGTACCACAAAGCAGGTCTGTGGCATGCTGGGGACTCTCTGCGCATGGGGGAGGTAGGAGTTTTTCCGGGATTCCAGAGGTATGGATTCCAGAAGGATGGTGCGGTAGATCTTGGCTTGTTCTGACATTTAAAAAGTGATCTTGAACATAAAAAGGTTGGAGACCACTGCCCTAGGCAATTTATTCCAGTGTTTAACTACTCTGACAATTAGGAAGTTTTTCCTAATATCTAACCTAAACTATGGATAAAATAGTGTAGTTGATTAACTGATTATCCAATAAGCAAAAGCTTATAGGTTAATGCTATAGACTACGTGCATTTCCCCATTCCCCACCTGTACATTTTTTAGTAGGCTGGCCAGCAGCCTGACTCAGTTCTGGTTCATGCCAGTTCTGGGGCCTACCCTTGCTGTAGCTCTGCATGTAAAGTGTATTAGGAGCTGGGCAGGCAGGCAGCCCAACTCAGTTCCAGTTCGCGCTAGGTCCGGGAGCTCAGACC
The DNA here is from genome assembly GCA_019425775.1 of Rafetus swinhoei. NCBI lineage: Eukaryota > Metazoa > Chordata > Testudines > Trionychidae > Rafetus > Rafetus swinhoei. The sequence continues at coordinate 69,414,988 of CM033427.1, forward strand.
CCCCCACCTCAGACAGGGGCTGCTGCCACACCTCACTGCTGCCTCTTTATCAGAGGCAGCAGCACAGGGTGACAAGCAGCCGGTCCACAAGAGAAGCTGGTTTTTAAACTGGCTGCCCTCATGGACTAGCTCCCGCCTGGTACCCTGCGCTGCTGCTGGCCCCGCCCCCAGGGACTATAGAATAGTTGAGTAACCGATAAGAATTAATGAGGTTACTCGACTATTCAATTAGCTGATATTTAACATCTCTACCCTAAACCTCCTTTGCTGCAATTTAAGCCCATTGCTTCTTGTCCTGCCATGAGAGAGCAAGGAGACTATTTTTTTCTCCCTCGTCCTTCTAACAACTTTTTATGTACTGGAAAACTGTTATCATGTCCTATCTTCTCTTTCATAAACTGAACAAACCCATTTTTTTTCAATCTTCCCTCATAGGCCATATTTTCTAAACTTTGAACCATATTTGTTGTTCTTCTCTTGACTTTTTCAAATTAGTCCACATCTTTCGTGAAATGGGGTGCCCAGAACTGGACACAGTACTCTAATTGAGGCCTAAGCAGCAGAGACATGACTTCTTGTCTCTTGCTTACAACACTCCTCTTAATGTATCCCAGAATGATTAAAGCAGTGTTACACTGTTGACTCATTTTTAACTTGTGGTCCGCTTTGACCTCTAGAGCCCTTTCCACGATACTCCTTCCTAGGCTGTCATTTCTCATTTTGTATGTGTGAAAGTTCCTCCCTAAGTGGAGTACTTTTACTTTTGTCTTTATTGAATTTTATCCTATTAATCTCAGACCATTTCTCCAGTTTGTCTAGATCATTTTAAATTATAATCCTATCCTGCAAAGTAGTTGCAGCCCTTCCCAACTTGGTATCATCCACAATGTATACTTTGGATCATGTTCTAGTGGTTAAATAAACTATGCATACTGCTTGTGGAAGTCTGCTTTTAAAAGAAATGCGACCCCAGCACTGAATTGCTTGTAATTTAAATAGGTAAGATGAAACACATTGTACTCCCACCAGTTCAGATCTCCTTGGAAGGACATTTACAATGAAAGATATTATAGTAATAAAAACAGAAAGGTTAACTTTACTCAGCATGAAGCGAATGTCCCTACCTCTTAGATCAAACCGAATTTGTTTTGTTTTCTATAACTACATATATTTCAAGTAAGGAGAATAGGGCAAGGACAGTATAAATCAATAAGCTTTTTCTTTGTACTTAGATACTCAAAAGTTCCATGAGGCTAGAGCTAATGTTGTTGGAAAGCAATTAAGTGACGCACCACATCCGGATGAAAAGAAATGTTAGCAGCAGGACCTAGACAAGCAGGTGTCATAGAATTTCAGCCATCTCTGCAGTATTAGGAGGATGTTTGGCCTATTCTGCCCATCAACAATAATGAAATTGAGCTCCACACTGAAGATAATTGTCTCAAGTCATTCTTCAGCCACAGGGAAAGTAAGATTAATAAAGAACATTTGTTATAATTCTGCAACCAATTTATGTAATGGAACACATAATAAATAACCCTATTTTACACAAGCATTTATCATAGCCAATTTATACATTAGTTTGTTTCCCATGTGTTTGTTAAACCAACCATTTATATGAATGAATTTTCTTTGTGACCTTTTTTCTCTGCACTAAAGTAAAAATTTTTGGTTTTTGTTTAGTTTTTGTAATAAATCCAGACATGATTGTGAATCGTGGTAACTTCTAAAGGTGCTGGGATTGAAGTAGTAATAAAAACAAACACCAAATCCATAGTTTCCATCACCAACCCCATTATAAAAATGATTCCAGCACTCCTGCAACTTTCCAGCTACAGAAAGATAGTGTGCAATTTTTCATGGAGCTCAGGTTTCTGCCTATCATAATAGGAAGCCATTTTTTAAACATCTCCAGAAAGATGAAACTCTTGCTGCAAGTAGGCAGCCTATGTATTTAACCTCTTTGATTTTATTTGCATTGAAGTAGTAGGGTTGTCACTTCAGCTGGAGGCAGAAGGAATTAAGTCCTAAAAAGTTGTTGTTCCAGAGAAATCAAGATACACTGCCACATAAATTGTGCATTATTTCTACTGAAGTTAGTGGAAAGAATCCTGTTTGATCAGGTCCTTAAAAAGAGTAGTGCGAGATAAGTAGCCATTAGGATGCAGTAACATAGCCTAAACACAGAAGACAGATCCATTTCTGGAAACTGAAAAAGAAAGCCAACTAAAATACTTTTACTGGACAGTCTTTACAGAAATAGGAAAGAGGTTTCAGATATTTTCTTTCCCAATTATTGAGGTCAGACAGTGTAAATAGATGCTGCTGATACTGCATGTAATGGTGCATATTTGAACATTTGTAGTTCTGTGAATGCCCCTGGAGAGTGTGTACATTTCTGTGATGATGCCATTGTAGCATGCATTTTGATGAGGAGGTATTTCCTTAAGTTAGACCTTGCTAAACATGAAGCAATTTAATTACAGCCCAATTTGTTCTGGATTTCTCCTATCTGGTTGTAATATCCTTAAACAGAGAGATTCTTCTTTAGCATCTGTCAAGAGTTGAGTTATCTTTGATTCTCATTTATTTTTCCAGTATCAAGCACAGTCTATAGCTAGAAGTCCTCTTCATCATATAAAAATAAACTTAGAGTACAACCACTAACTGCTATGTATTTGAAAATACCAGTTCATTCTTCCCCACCCCAAGTACCCTCTCCCCATTTCTGTTTTGGACTGGTCTTCCTCCTACCTCCATGTAAGTTCTGGTTCATGTTCAAAGTACTAGACAAAGGGTTAACTTGTGAGTTATTATTACAGGCAAAGAAATGAAACTGAGTTTTTTTTCCTGTCACATTTTCCTTTCTTACTTTAAACTTACGCATAGCTCATTCTAATATGGGGGTGTTCTGAAGCGTTTTAAACAAAGGCTACTAGATCTGCAATAAAGATTTGTCCTCTTTTATTGTATGCATTATACCAAGAAAGTTCTGAGCAGCAGTCATTGTAAAATAGAGTAGGAAATAAAAAGAACTTTTATTGCCCTATGAACAGCCATAACCTTCTTGTTTTCCATACTGACAAAAAGACTTTTAGATTACTGTGGCACCTGGAAAAAAAAGTATAACAAGTAGATGTGCACTTCTGTTGAGGTGCACATCAATATTTATTAACCCAATAGTTAGATAGTGAACAAGGGAAAGCTGAAGATAATATTTATGGTGAAGAACAATAATCTCTCATGTTCACTGAAACAAGCAATCTTGGTCCAATCCTTACTGAGGGAGAAAATTCCTATACAAGTGCACATGCAAATCTGTGCTTTGAGGCATGCAGGATTTAGATATGTAAATCTGAAAATATTCATAGGCCCAAAATGCTGACTGTAAATTTAAATGATGGAAGGAAGAAACCTTGTCCCTTAGTACAATAAAATTGCCATTGCTATTTGACATGCCATGTTTCCAGATCTTGAATTAATGTCACCAGAGGGAACTCCTGGGTTCCTGGAGCAATCTGGTACTTAAATTTGCCTGGCTCTTACCCCAGACAATAGGGTAATGTTTAGCTTGATATGTAACCAATTTTCAAGCAATCTGGCTTCTTTTCAGAGAATAACGAGAACGAGGCTAAAATGCACTATGCTTGTTATTATTTTTTAAACATTTATCTCTAGATTACTTGCATATTTTGGCAGGGGGGGTCAGGGATTTAAGGATTTTTAATGGTGGGATTTCTCTGGATGAAAATGGCAATTATGTTAACTACTATGTTTCTCTATTTATTTTTATATATAATACTCCATATTTAAAACTGTTTGGAATATTGGTTTCATACAGCATAGTAGATGAATATGAAGCAATTCATTATCAGTTAGAAATACTAGTGGTAGATTGTCAGTGTGTATCTTCAAAGGAGAAAATATCTATAGTCCATGGGCACTTTTAGGTTCTGAACTCAACCTACAGTGTTAGCATTTCTATCCTTAAAAGAAGTCCTCCCAAGTGATACTTGGCAAGGGGTCATACATATAGAGCAGCACCTAGGCAATTTGCATGTATTGAAGGAGAGCTGATGAGTAGAACAGTACTTTTGGGATTCATTATCCTACCATTTTCCCTGTATAATCCATACCCTTATTAGTAATATGGGTGAAATTATTCACCACTGCATCAGGAAATGTTATTGCTATTGTGTATATACAACAGATATATTGTTTAATTTACCTGTCCAAAATGACTGTAGCTTGACTAATGAATCTAAATACTGATGTTTCTTACACCTCTCTGAGTCGTAGCTTGTACTAGAGGTATTAAAGATTGGTCTGCTCTTAATTGGTCTGCAGCACAGGGGCAGAAGTTTAAACAGGATTAAAAACGCAATGTTTTGAATCTCAGTATGTATTGTAACAGCACCAGTTAACTTCAGGCCAGGTTGCTGCTTGGTGACTTTTTGCACCTCAAAGGTTCTAATGGTGTCTTGAATGAATGGACTTCTTCATTTCCTCACCTGTGACTAGTTACTAGGCAATTACTTATCAGCTTTCTCTGCCTCATGGAGGATGACGGAGGCATTGTTCTTTGACAAAGAAGCATGCATTAAACAAGCAATCTTGCACCTTGTCCCAAAATAAAATAAGCACAACTTTGCTTTAGGTTTTCTAATCAAGTTAGAATTTTATTGTTCACTAAATTATAGAAGAGAAAACAAGCAGAAATTAAATCGTTAGACTTTAATGATATCACTCAAGGTCCTCAAAACATTTGGTGAAGTTAATCTAGAAGCTTTAGTTATAAAAAGGAAAAAGAATGTTAATTAAGTCAATCTCAACCCATAACTATTAATTACTCCAATAGAATCGTTGGTACTTAAGAACATCTTAGACAGCAAGTGTTTGTAAAATGGAACTTATTTGCCTTTGATGCTGCTATTTGAGTGCCGTCCTTTCCTGCTCACATATCCCATTTATTATAGGAAATGTTCTTTTCAGTATCAGATTGGGCAAGAGGGAGATGAAATACTCCAAAGTAAATATTGATTTTACATTAGAATCTATGCGATCAGTCACATCCCTCAAATAGTCGAACCATCCTAAGAAGTTCTGACAAATCAGAATACCTTTGTTTGTTCCATGATTCAGGTTTTCAGTGTAGTTATTGGAGGAAAGTCACTAGAGCAAATATCCTTTGCAATCAAGGACCAGTTTCTCTTCTGGGATAAATTAGGCAGGTCCATTGGCTTAAATGAGCTATGTCAATATGCACTAGAAAAGAATTTGCATCCAAATTTTTAGAGGGCCTCAGTCAAATTTCCCATATAACATTTTGCACACTATTACTAATGCATGCTGATAAACTCACATGTACTTGACTATGCAGGTGTCCATGAAGTTTGGATATATACATTTTTTTCTTTTCATGGTGATAGTGCACTAATGGCTGAATTCACACAGATGTCATGTTTTGAAATTCTGTTTAATCTCATCTGATTCTCAAGTAAAGGACACCTGACTCCTGCGCAGGGGTTTCTTAAGAGCAATGAATAACATTCAAATATACCTGTAATACTTAAAATCATTGTGTGGCCAGATCTTTTCCAGACTCATACAGAAATTGATTTTTGTTAGTCTTCCACTCCAGGATTTTTGTTAGTCTTCCACACAGATTATTAATTCATACATTACAAATAAGATCATAAGACAATGTATTTATCTGTAACATCAAGCAATCCATAGAATCTTTTAATCCACATTGAGCAACACTTAGGCCCTGATCATCAGACTTCATTTGGGTGACTAAATCCTATTGAAATCAATGGAAATTAAATAATATTTAGCTCTTTTCATTTAAAGTTCTTAAATCACTGAACATTTTTTAATGAATGAGTATGCAAGGTGCTGGATTAACAGCATTCCTACCATGAAGGGTGTCGACTTTCATTTAGTTTGACCTCATGTCATGGAAGTACTAGGCTGCTTCTTAGCTACCTGCGTGCAGAGGTGGCATGATTCTAACACTGGAGAAGACTCTGTTCTTTAAATAACATATTCCTTTGATAATTAATAAATATATTGTAATCCGTGAAATTATTAAAAATGTGAAAGGGAAATAGATCTAGGTTTAAGCAAGATGTAAGCTTTCTCTGGTGTGTTTTCTCTGGTGTGAATTTCCCTCTTTAGCTCTGTTCTGCTGGCTCAAAAATCCTAATAATCCCCAACTATGCCTCCAGGTATAGAAAATCTTCTATAGGGATTTTGTAGGCCAATTGGAAATGCCCCATATATGTGATTTGATCTGTACAAGTTCATCTATCAATGAAATGTCAGCATGTATGAAGACAACTTTGCAGTTGGTATACAGGGACAATCAGTTACCCAAGAAAGTTTAAAACTGTATCATAATAGTACATTTAGAATCTGTGACTTGGTAACATTACGCAAACTTTATTAAAGAGAAAGTATTTGTGCTGGAGGGGAGAATAATAATAGGAACTCCTAGGGAATTATACAGCTGTATTAAAATTAAACTGAATTGAATTTGGCTTTATACTAAGCCTTTCATACTCTAGACATCTCAAAGTGCTTAAACAGTAATGAGTTACTGCTGGCAGAGCTGCTCTATAGACAGCCATTATGCACCCAATATGCACTCAAGCATACTTTGGACATTACTAGGTCAAACTTTCAACTATCAAGAAGGGGGAAAAGTTAATTTTTGCATGTGCAAATCTGTATTTCTGCCTGCTAAGTGGGTAATTGTGTGCCCATTCTCATTTTGTATGTGAGAATGCAGGGTTTGCATGCATTGCAAGTGCCTGCCAGCATCTTTGGGACACAAATTAGGTGCCAGCAATAGAAAACATGAATGAAAAGTATCTAATAGGACTGGCTGAAAATTTTCCAATGAAACTACTTTTCAATGGAAAATTGGGATTTTGACTAAATGAAGCTTTTAATGGTAAATATCTATATAGATATACATTGTATTTGTGTGTGTGTACAAATATAAAACACACATAAATAGAAGTAAATATATATTTATTGCCCCAGCTTCTCAGTTATGCCAAGCTTACACCCTTGGCATAGCTGAAGAGAGTAGCATGGAACTACTGAGCTGGTCAGGGGCTAAAGCATCCTCTGGTGATTGAATATTGGATAATTGAAATAACTGTGCTCTGTAGTAATCCCACCCTGTCACTGGCATGCCTTGCCCTACCCCACCCAGTCAATATACCCCACCCACCCCTCTCCCAGTGTAGACAGCACTATGTCAATGGGAGGGCTTCTTCCATGGATATAGCTACTACTGCTTACAGAAGTAGATCAGTGACACCAATGTGAGAAGCTCTCCCATTGGCAAATCATCATTTTCACTGAAGCACTACAGCAGCATGGCTGCACCTTGGTCTGCAGCCTTTTAAGTGTAGACCTGCCCTTAAGCACAGACCAGCTCCGTGATTGTGGAAGTATAAACACCTTGACCTGTGGCAGCAAACACCCTCCTCACTCTGCGCTGTGCAAATGAGCACAGAAGGCAAACCAGGCTACTTTTTACATAATGAACGATTTTCAGGTGAATGAAACAAACTACCAGAGCAAACAGATTTTTCCCATCACTCAGCTCATCCCAGAGCTGCATTTGTGGGATCTGCTTATAACAGGGGTATGAACTTCCATTTTCCCTCTAATGTCTATCCTACAGGAATAAACTGAAATTTGATGAGGAAAAAGAATGCCACAGAATACAGGGCCCTTGTTCTGCAAAAAGCTCATAGCGGCAATAATACACAAAAGGAACAAAATTCATCCCTGCTGTAATTCCACTTAAGTAGAGTTACATCCAGGTTGACTTTGGCCCAGGATCAGCATAGTGGTACCATGAGCGTAACAGTAAGTAACAGACCAATCACTGTGTCTGCCTTTTGTTTCGGTTGTTAAATATAAAGAACACATTACTGCTTGCCTCCTGAAGGCAGTCTGGAACTATAGGGTAGCTCAGATTTCAAAAACTGGGGGCATAAATTTAGGCTCCTAAGTCCATACTTATGCACTGAAATAAGTTGACTGATTTTTCAAAAGTGCTGGGAACCCAACAGTTCCCATGACTACATCGGAAGACACAGCTACCTGCTACAATCTAGGGCTTGTAGGGAAAGACAGTGCACAGCAGTAGGGCTCACAGCCTCACTGGGTCCCTCTGGGCAAGATGAGGAGGGCTCTGCTCCGTGCCCCTGGAAGGGGCAGGGCGTGGGGCAGAACTGGAGCTAGGCAGCCCTCAGCATTGCCCAAAGTGTAAGGTGCTCTGGCATTGATTTAAAAGACTCGGGGCTCTGGCTGCCGCCACCTCCAGGCTGGGCACATGGCATTCAGTGCTTGGCATTCTTGAAAATATAGCCCTTTGTGCCTCAGGCTCTCGACATCTGTCACTGCTATAGGTGCTTTTAGGGACTGAGTAAGGCTGAGAAGGCATTTCCACTGGTGCCTCTGCAACCATGCCAGTATAGCTCACCAGTCATCTGTTAAGCAGCTGATGGTCCGCCCACTAGCCTCAACTATTTAGCTTGCTTTTAGAGAGCACCTCGGAAATGTAGTCTTGCATACTGCTCAAAGCATGTTGGAATGGGTTGGCAGCAAGACAGAAAATAAAAGCAATTCTAAACTTTAATGAAAAATATTCAACTGTATCGCTCAATATGCTGGTTATACAACTCGCCCCCCTATTTTATAGAGGCTGTGTTCATTACTCCTTACAGAAACAAAACTTCCATTTTAATTAACTGGCCTAATCCTGAAGTCCTTTATTCAGTCAAGACTAATTGACTCCAATGGGAGTTTTTTTCTGAATAAAGTCTGTATAAAAATCGTGTAATGCTTTCTGGATTTGGGAGACATGGACTGAATAAAGCGTGTCTAATAGGGCCCTTAGTTCATCTGGAAGCCTCATGCCTTGGTAATGGCATTTACAGAGGTTGCAGCAGTTGTCTCCTCCAGTACATGAAATGGAAAACACAATTTCAAATTCAATGTTCAAAAGAAGGAGCTGTCACTGCTGAGGCTAATATGCTACCAGTTGCTCAATAGCAAAAGGGACTTCAGTAGAAATCCTGCATAGCAAAATACTAGAGGGCCGAATAATATGTTGTACTTAACCAATACCCTGAGATGAGATGAGTGATCTAGGCAGATTTACTTGTCAGTTGATAGTTTTTCTTTACATTGGCTACAAATGACATAATTTCTCATTAGGGAGCGTCTACACAGCATTCTAAACTCAAAATAAGATCCGCAATTTGCACTGCGCAAATTGCGTATCTTATTTCAAAATAGCTTATTTTGAAATTTGGCGCGTCTACACATCAAACACATCTATTTCGAGACATCCCTTAACCATCGTGAAATGAGCGTTACTAGGACGCCGAAATAGCACACCTGTTTTTTTGAAAAATATTTTGAAATAATGAGTGGCTTGTGTAGACGCAGGGTAGACCTGCGGTATCCCAAAATAGCCGTGCAGTGTAGACATACACTTAGAGAACAAAAAGGAACGGCACATTAACTTCTCCATACTTTCGTCAATAGGGTCCTGGTCTCTAGTCACTACAGTAATACAACTACTAATAATACTGTGGTTCTGAACTCCCAGAGCAGGCAGGGAAGGACAAAGAGGGTGCATGGCCCCATATCACCTCCACTCTGGTGAGAATAATTGGCCTAACATGGGGCTGAGGGACAGCATGCTTCACCCTTAAAAATGGTTTATCAGACTGCTCTGGTCTATGATCTGTTGATGTTCTCAGAGGCCTTGTGCCTTAATCAGTCACAATAGGACTGTTTGTCAGTTACACCAGGGCCACTAAAATCACTCTGGCAGTGTAAACAGCCCTCCGTGTGGGTGCAAGTAACACATCCACTACGTCCACACCAGAAACGTATATTGGTATAACTACATCATCTAGGGGTGTGAAAAATCCACACCCATCAAGCCAGGTAGTTATACCAACCTAACCGCCTGTATAGCCAGTGCTGTATTAAGGCACTGCTCCAAGCGTAAGGCACTTCTCTCGGTGATATCCTGGCCTCTCTGGGAGGTGGTTTAATTACACCAACTGGAAAAGTGCTCCCATCAGCGTGATAGTGTCTTTGCTAAAGTGTTACAGCAGTGCAGCTCTGCTGCACGTGAAGCTAAGACCTTACACTCGAAGGCTTCTTTCACTATAGGGGTGGTGTAAAATGACTTTAGCATAAATAAGAATCAGGCCCAATATCCCCGGTCACTCCTCTGAGGACTGAGTGCATCCGCAGCCCCTTATAACAGGGCTATGGCTTTGCAGCCACAAGCTAGTCATCGCAGGAGTCCTTCCTCTGAGAACAATTTTCACTTTTTTTAAAACTGATTGAGTTTTCTGTTTTCTCTGAAATATGAAGAGGGAATAAGGTAATGGTACGGCAGCAGGTATTATGGAAATTAGTTCTCAGCTAGGGCTAAGTAAGTGCATGTGAATAACATTAAAGTTAAATTAATCTTCAGCTCAGTATGTTACTAAGAAAAATGCCTATGTGCTTAAAAGTAACAGAAATCATCAATGGAATTTGCTAAACTATGTAAATAACTGAATTTATGTTAGAGAATTTGACAGTTCAAATATAGCTTTGTTTATAAATAAGGTTCCAAATGCACATGGTATGTCAGGGAAGATTGTTAGAATAGTATAATGAGTACTCCAAATACTTTAAATCTCCGGCAGCCAACCTATGGCTTATAGGCTGAATGTGGGCTAAATCCACCAAAAACATCTTTTCCATTAGTTGGGGTGTTTATGCTCACTGGCAGAAAAAGAAAAGTTTCCCCTTCTCTGTACTTTTCTCCCAAAGAGCTGATGTGATAAAATGTTTCAGTGCTGTGGCAGCATTCAGATAAAAAATATGTAATGGTTTGTGAGTATAGCTGCTACTGTTTTTAGTAGAGGGAGACATGCACATGAATGGCTAATTTTTAATATGTTTTTTGTGTTGTGATTTTATTTCATTTGACATCAAAACAAGGGAAACTATACTGGCTTCTTTGACAGTTCCCAGAGACAATTTGTGCCTGCTGATGGTGGGAGTGGGGACCAGGAGGGAAGGGTGAGGGCAGCCAGCTTCAGCAGTATCTGTAAGCAAGCTCAGTCCATAAGAACATGCTTAGTACAAGCCAAGCATTAAATGTGGAAGGGAGGGCACATGATCCCACCCCCCACATGGGATCTAAACCATTTGTTATCTGGGTTCTCCACTGATATCAATGTAAATGAGAAGTCAACCCCCCTGCAATGTATGGCCATTTTACACTGTGTTGTAACCACACATGTTCTAGAATTTGGGCCATATGCCTCTTCTTGCTGCCTCTTCCCTGAGTTTGGAGGAGAGCCAAAGCTAATGGATACTGACTAGGGTACGTGGGGGAAGCATGAGCTTTGTAACAAATTCCACCAATCCTGCAGAAGCACCTCTGCTTCTATGGTGTAGGCTCAGCCTGCGGTCACTGTGGAATGGGGGTCCTGGTGGTGAGAGGGCAGGATCAATGCAGTGATCATCCTCCATGGCATTTCATCCTTAATCTCACAGAGGGAGGTCTCATGGGATACAGTGATGAACCAATGAACATTTAACTCCCAGAGCGCAGAGGAATTCACCTGTGTTTTGGGAGGCGGTTCAGAACAGCTGTTAGGCATGTGGGGTCCAATGGCTCCTTTCAGATCCATTGCTGTGGGAAAAGGGAAATGGCGGGGTGAGCTTGGGGAACAATTCAGAGGCACTGGGCCTTTTTGGGCATATGAGCTCTATAGGGTTTGTCTGCAGTCTTGAAATGGGCCTTTCACAGGTCTTCAAAAATAACCCTCCGAATATGAATCAATGTAACATTGTCTTTGGGCACCTGCCAACACCTGCTCAGAGAAGCATGCAGTCCCCTATTCATCACAATTCTTCAAGCTTGATGCCTAATGATGACACTTTGAGGGTCAGATTTTCAAATAACTTAAGTGTGTGAGCGCATGCCTAATTGGCACATGCAAATAGTGCAACTCTGCATTCAAATCACATAACCACATGCTCAAGAGGCCAAGAGTGGGAGATCTGCTGTATATTAAGGTCATATGCGTCTAGCCCCTTCTTACTGATTTCTTAGGGTTTTTTTTTAAAGAAACTTTCAAGAAGCATTTGTTTAATTTCGTTGCCTCCATATTCTGACAAGATTATAGCAGGTTTTATTCTAAGATTTTCTCACACAGCCAAAACTCAGTTAATGCTCATTTTTTTCAGAGATGATTCATAATTGCTGATTATCAATTATTTAGAATTAATTCATATTTAATTGTTTAGTAACGAATACCAACTACTTCTGTTTACAAATGATAAAATATGCTGTGTGATCATAAGTTAAGAATTAATAGGAAAAAATGCTAATTATACTACTGGAAAAAATATAACTGGAAAAATTGCACTCACTTGAGACTCTTAGTTGCTGTAGGTATAATGACCACTTTTCAAATGTATCTCATCCCAAATGAGGGCAGCAAAAACTGATGATGCATGAAAGTTCTTGAATTTAGGCAATAACTGAAGCTTTCTTAAAGAAAGCTGAATACAGGAAAACTTGTTTGGTTTTGTTTAAAATCCAAACTATGGCAAGTTTGCTATGGCCAGGTTTGCTAGTCCTGTGGCTAATGTGAGATGCTGTTTGGCAAACTGATGGTTCAGAGGGAGACTATGAGAAATCACTCTGATTTCACATGATTTTGGCCAGAAATAAGGTAAAATTTGGAAGCTTTGATTTTATTTTGGGAAGTAGAAACTCCAAATGAACCTCAGGAAGTCGAAGCTATACAAAAAAGTTTTCCCTAAACCCATTTGCTGAAATGGATCCTGTAGCAAAGATTGGCTCGGGGCACATTTGGGGCAGAGGCTCCCTAATACTAGGCCCATGCAAGTCCTCTATGTAACAAAAGGCAACCTGAAGACTACTCTAAATTAAACCTGGCTGCCCATGACCTAAAAGGGCTATTCCAGCAGTTGGGAATGATGGATGCTGTTGTGCTTTGAGCTGCCTCGTATACCAGGAACTCACCCCCACCCCCCAGGAGTTTCCTGAGGACTCTGAGAGATTGGCATAGAGGTTGTTCAACAGCTCAGGAACACCCAAGGATTGTCCCCAGACCGCTGAAATCCAGTGGTGCTAGAACAATTTTTAGTCTGGGGATGCTGAGTTCTGCCCTCCCCTACAATTGTTTCTGCCCTCTGACGGCTGCCAACTGTCAAGGACCAGACCAACTGCATACCATTTGCAGCAGTGGAGTCCAGTCCTTACCATCTGGGAGAGTTGGCAACTCTGGCCCCTCAGCACCCCCAAGCTGGAGCCACAGCTGGGAGAACTGCTGACCCTGGGCTGAGGCCAGGTGCAGAGCCCCACGTTGGCAGTGGAAGACCACGGGGTGGGGCTGGTGGGTAATAGGACCCTGAGGGCCAGCAGAGCCTATGAGGCTGCTGAGTGGCAGCGAAGCCAGTGGGGCTGGAGGACTGTTGAAGCCCAGCAGGACCCTGCAGGGACTGCCCAGAGGCCAAGACCTGGGGCTATGAAAGCCAGCAGGGGGTCAACACTGGGGCTGACCCCCAGACACAAAGAATCTAGGTGCAAAACCTGCGGGTGCTGCAGAACCACTCTTATTTCCCATGTCTGTGCTGAAATCCTTAGGCGAACGAACTCCTCAAGTGTCAGAGCTGCAGGCCTGGCATGTTGGGTCATTTTACTAGTCACTGGGGAACAGTTATTTTTTCCAATTTTTAAAACATTTTAATTTCAAGCGTTTAGATTAGAAAGTCAGTCCCACATTTGTGTTGATTGATGAAATACTGACAGCTCGCTCTTGTTAATTCACTTGATCAAATCTTCATCTTGGTGTTTAACAGGAAGCTCATAAGGTTTGGTTTTCTTGTGCAGCTTTTCTTCTCGCCTTTTCATAATTTCTCTGAAGTGCTCTTCCTCCTTCCTTTGTTTTTCCTCAAGTTCTATCTGCAGGAGCAACTCCTCTTCCTTAAGTCTGATCTGCAGCTCCTTCTGCCACTGTTGCAAAAAAGAAAATGATTTTGATTTGGTGAATGGGGTCTGTATAGGAAAAAACACAATTTGGCATAAGCGAGCTTAGCCTGAGCAAAACAGTTGCCCAAATGGCAAGAGCTAATGATAAATTAAGAATATGTATTTAGGAAGAGGGCTTCTGTTAGAGGCAAGAGATGGGCTGGTGGCTGGATGTCATAGTGCACTTTATTGCGGCTAAAACAGAAGCATATGACTTTTACAGGGAAGAAGGCTCAATGGAAAATCATTCATTTGTGGACTTTCTGCTTAGTTCTAACTTAAACATAACACAGCTGGTTTTCATATTTCCAGTCAATCTCATGGTTTCACTTGCAGACACTCTCAATGCTGACAAACTGAACAAAAAAAATCAAGTAAGATATGTATTTGCTTATTTCAGCCTTTATAGGGTACATAGACACTGCCAGAAGTGAAAACATTTTGCTGAAAAGGACTGAAAGTATTATAGTGCTGCAATCAAGAAGCAGAAGTTAATGTCTCTTCTTTTGTTCCTCAGTGACAATGTTATTACTGCATTAATGGAGGCCCTGCAGCTACAGACTCTTAAATACAGAAAATCCGAGTCTGAGTAATACAGCAATAAAAAATGTTGGCGCTTTGGGTTTGGTTTTATTTAAGGTTTCACAAGAAGAATAAAGTGTGGATGGGAGGGAGGAAACCACCGTCACAAGGTAAAGGACCAGGTATGGTAAATTCTGGGCTGAAATGTAAATTTTCTCATGCTTTTGGGAAGCCGAATGGAATATTGTGAGGCCACTGATGCCTTATGGGATCATCAATTCTAAAAAGAAGGTGTCTTTTTCTAAAAACGTTCCCCTGACCAAAACAAGCCAGTGGCTCATGGGCACGTTGTCCACGGTGACAGTGATTGTCAGTTGAGCGAAGTGCTCTGAATTATCAAAAAGATTTCAATACACTTGGTATTTTTGCTGTCTACACAGTGACAACTCAATGGAAAATTAAATCTCAAAGCTGTTTAACTTAGCCACATAATCCCAAACCTGGTTTTATAAAATCAACCATACTGAAGTCAGCAAAGAGAGGTGAATCATATAAGATAGCATACAGAGAGGAAGGAAATCTTGTTATTTCATAAGGGAGATTCATATTAATTAATTTATTTAAAATATGTTTACCCCGCCTCTCATATGAGAATTGTGATGGCAAAAGCAAGTCCAAAAACAGCACTTCTGATTAACATAACAAAGAAAAGTTATTTACTTACTATTGTTCATTGTGAAGCAAAATAGCTGGAAGCAAAATGCCCACTCTTGGGAGCACAAGCATTCCTAGCATTGAGGTCTGAATTCTCTTGAAAGCACTGGCCTGTAGTCACATGCATGCACCTTCGCAGAACTAGACATTCAAACCTGACGTTATATAAGGAGTATAGTCCCAGTCCCCCAGGATGTTTCACATTACTAAAAATCATGGAGGAAGTGGGCAGAGAAATGGGGACTCTTGCTGACAATTTACTCAAAATCTATGAATAAATAATCTTTTCTTCTCCTTATAATAATGTCAGAAGGACATGGCTTTGAGAGCTAGTTACATAAAGACTGTGGCCTGCTCTGCTGATCTGGATATCAGATCTCGCTGCCAGATCAATAGAGAAGCAATACCGAGTAAAGGTATGCATATAACTACAGGTAGCAGGTTTCCATAGCTTTGTGTAGCTTACTAAGATGTAACTTACAGGCTACTTGGATCCTAGTGATGTGAATTTTAAGACATTAAAGCACTGACACGTCCACAAAATTAGATAAGCAAGGGCATATCTACACTACATGGAAGATCAATACTGCTGCAGACAATCTTCTGGGGTTCCATTTAGCTGGTATAGCATACACCCGCTAGATCGAACTGAAAGGGCACCCCATCAGTGCCGGTACTTCTGCTCCTCACAAGGAGTAAGGGAAGCCAATGGGAGTGTTTGCTCCTGTCAGCCTCTTGCTGGGTGGATGGAGATTTAAGATACATAGACTCCAGCTATATAATTTACATGCTGGAGTTGTTTATCTTACTTCAATCTTCCCTTGTAATGTAGATCAGGCCTCACAATGGCACTAACCTGGAACAGGCATTTGTCTTTCTAACAGGATTCTAACCAGCCCCTGTGCAAGGATGCAAAAAGTAGGGAGAAGTTCTATGTGCTCGCACTCTCTTGCATACCTGTCAGAATCTAGCCTTTAGTTAGGAATTAGGGATCTAGACATAGTATCCCTTATCTTTAGGAAACATACTGTCCTGGCTGATCTTATTGCAGCTAGGAATAGTCTCAAGGGATATACAGAGTACTCTTCCAAAAGTTCAGATGGAGAATCCCTCAATCTTGGCAAACAGGAAATTCTAGTCCCAAGCAGAGGAGGCTCACAAATAAGTAAAACGATATAAAACAGTCCCAACAAAAAAGTCTCCATATTAAGATGTGCAAATATGATACTTTTAGAGATGAGTTTGGATAATACTGTGAGGTAGTCCAGCATATCTGCATATTAAATCCATAAT
Source organism: Rafetus swinhoei (assembly GCA_019425775.1). Lineage (NCBI taxonomy): Eukaryota > Metazoa > Chordata > Testudines > Trionychidae > Rafetus > Rafetus swinhoei. The sequence continues at coordinate 69,431,630 of CM033427.1, forward strand.
TAGAGGTATTAAATAATTAACTGAACCATTGTTAGCCATGGAGCATATTGTTATGAACTGGGTTAAATCTTAGTATGGGTTGAATTAAAACCTCACTGAAACTGATGTGTGAATGTTCCCTTCACATAAGGTTGCTGATTGCCATATTTGGGGTCGAGAAGGAATTTTCCCCAGGGTCAGATTGAAAGAGTCCCTAGGCCCTAAGTTCCACCTTCTGCTGCAGCATGGGTCACTAGTAGGTTTAAATTAGTGTAAATGGTGGATTCTTGGTAACTATAAGTCTTTAAACCATGATTTGAGACCATCAGTAACTCAGCCAGAGGTTATAGATCTATTTCAGAAACCAGAGGGAGTGAGGTTCTGTGGCCTGTGATGTGCAAGAAGTCAGACTAGATGATCATGATGGTCTCTTCTGGCCTTAAAGCGTGAGACAGTTAAGGGGTCATCCCTAAAACAAGGCTTGATAAAGTCTGCCCAGAAACCAACAACATGAGGGCCATGTGGTATCATGAGGAATGAGTAGGGTGTGTGTCTATGTGAAGGAGACAGTTAGAGAGACAAGAGTGGGGGAAGATCAAAACTAGAGAGATGCTGAGCAGAGAAAGAAAGTGAAGTAGCAGCCTGTAAGCAGAGTGATCCTAGGAGAAGCTCAGAGGTTTTGGGTCAGGCTGCAGGCTGAAAGAAGCTAGGAACGCTTTTTGTTCCTGATTCCACCTGTGTTCACAGAAGCAGGATGTTGTACATTTCTTGTAAATAAACAAGAAAATACTAGATTCCACCATTAGTTTCTACTCCCTACTGGAAGATCCCCAGTGCCCTGATCTTTGTCTAGCCACTACAATAAAAAAGGATAACTATTTATATGAAGTCTAGCTTTCTACAATTTCCAAAACTAGTATGTTGTTCCCATAATGTTCCCTCAATGTTAGCATCAAAACTGAGGGTTGAGGAGGACTGAAGGTTGCACCCTTTCAGGAATCATAGAATAATTGATCATTAGAACAGAAAGGGACCGCAAGAGGTCATTGAGTCCAGTTCCTTCCCTCACGGCAGGACCAAGCACTGTCTAGAACATCCCTGATAGAGATGTCTCTCTTACCTACTCTTAAATATCTCCAGAGATGGAGATTCCACAACCTCCCCTAGGCAACTTATTCCAGTGTTAAACCATCCTGACAGAAAGTATTTCCTAATGTCCAACCTAAACCTCCCTTGCTGCAGTTTAAGCCAATTGCTCCTTGTCCTATCCTCAGAGGCCAAGGAGAACAATTTTTCCCTCCCCCTTGCAACACTCTTTTAGGTACTTTAAAACCACTATCATGTCCCCCCATCATTCTTCTCTTTTCTAAACTAAACAAGCCCAATTCTTTCAGTCTTCCCTCATACCTCATGTTTTCTAGACCTTCAATCATTCTTCGCTGGACCTTCTCCAATTTCTTCACATCTTTCTTGAAATGTGGTGCCCAGAACTGGACACAATACTCCAACTGAGGCCTAATCAGCGCAGAGTAGAGTGGAAGAATGACTTCTCATTTCTTGCTCACAACACTCCTGTTAATGCATCCTAGAATCATGTTTGCTTTTTTTGCAACAGCGTCACACTGTTGATTCATATTTAGCTTATGGTCCACTATGACCCCTAGATTCCTTTCTGCAGTACTCCTTCCTAGACAGTCGCTTCCCATTCTGTATGTGTGAAATGGATTGTTCCTTCCTAAGTGGAGTACTTTGCATTTCTCCTTATTAAACTTCATCCTATTTATCTCAGACCATTACTCCAGTTTGTCCAGATCATTTTGAATTATGACCTTATCCTCCAAAGCAGTTGCAACCCCTCTCACCTTGGTATTATCTGCAAACTTAATAAGTGTACTCTCTATGCCAATAGCTAAATCATTGATGAAGATATTGAACAGAACTGGTCCCAAAACAGATCCCTGCGGAACCCCACTAGTTATGCCCTTTCAGCATGACTGTGAACCGTTAATAACTACTCTCTGAGAATAGTTATCCAGCCAGTTATGTACCCACCTTATAGTAGCCCCATCTAAGTTGTATTTGCCTAGTTTATTGATGAGAAGATCATGCAAGACCGTAACCAATGCTTTACTAAAGTCTAGGTATACCATGTCTACCGCTTCTCCCTTATCCACAAGACTTGTTATCTTATCAAAAAAAGCTATCAGATTGGCTTGACAATATTTGTTCTTTACAAATCCATGCTGGCTGTTACCTATCATCTTATTATCTTCCAGATGTTTGCAGATGAATTCCTTAATTACTTGCTTCATTATCTTTCCTGGCACAGAAGTTAAACTGACTAGTCTGTAGGTTCCTGGGTTGTTCTTATTTCCCTTTTTATAGATGGGCACTATGTTTGCCCTTTTCTAGTCTTCTGGAATCTCTCCTGTCTTCCATGACTTTTCAAAGATGATAGCTAAAGGCTCAGATACCTTCTCTATCAGCTCCTTGAGTATTCTAGGATGCATTTCATCAGTCCGTGGTGACTTGCAGACATGTAACTTTTCTAAGTCATTTTTTAACTTGTTCTTTTTTTATTTTATCTTCTAAACCTACCCCCTTCCCACTAGCATTCGCTATGTTAGGCATTCCTTCATACATAGACTTCTTGGTGAAGACCGAAACAAAAGTTATTAAGCACCTTTGCCATTTCCAAGTTTTCTGTTATTGTTTCTCCCTCCTCACTGAGCAGTGGGTCTACCCTGTCCTTGGTCTTCCTCTTTCTTCTAATATATTTATAGAATGCCTTCTTGTTACCCTTTATGTCTCTAGCTAGTTTGAGCTTGTTTTGTGCCTTTGCTTTTCTAATCTTGCTCCTGCATATCTGTGGTGTTTGCTTATATTCATCCTTTGTAATTTGTCCTAGTTTTCACTTTTTATATGACTCCTTTTTTATTTTGAGATCATGCAAGATCTCCTGATGATGACAAGGTGGACTTTTGCCATACGTTCTATCTTTCCTACACAGTGGAAAGCTTTTGGACCCTTAATAATGTCCCTTTGAAAAAGTGCCAACTCTCTTCAATTGTTTTTCCTCTTAGTCTTGCTTCCCATGGGACCTTACCTACCAGCTCTCTGAGTTTACTAAATCTGCCTTCCTGAAATCCACTGTCTCTATTTTGCTGCTCTCCCTTCTACCATTCCTTAGAATCTATGATTCTTTCCCCCCAGCTGCCTTCCACTTTCAAACTCTCAACTAGTTGCTCCATATTTGTTAAAATCAAATCTAGAACAGCTTCCCCCCAGTATCTTTTTCAATCTTCTGATATAAAAAATTGTCTTCAATGCAGTCCAAAAACTTATTGGATAGTCTGTGCCCTGCAGTGTTAGTTTCCCAACATATGTTTAGATAGTTGAAGTCCCCCATCACCACCAAATCCTGAGCTTTGGATGATTTTGTTAGTTGTTTAGAAAAAGCCTCATCCATCTCTTCTACCTCGGTAGGTGGTCTGTAGCAGACCCCTAGCATGACATCACCATTGTTTTTTACCCCTTTTAATGTAACCCATAGACTCTAAACATGTTTGTCTCCTATGTCCATCTCCACCTCAGTCCAAGTGTATACATTTTTAATATATAAGGCAACACCTCCTTCCTGTTTACCCCGCTTATCCTTCCTAAGTAAGCTGTACCCTTCTATACCAATTTTCCAATCATGTGTATTATCCCACCAAGTCTCTGTGATACCAACTATGTCATAGTTGTGTTTATTTATTAGCACTTCAAGTTCTTCCTGCTTAGTCCCCATACTTCTTGCATTTGTACATAGGCATCTAAGATACTGATTTGATTTTGCCTCCCAGTTCTGCCTTGTCCCTCCTTTTTCTCTGCTATTATAGCCCATGTTCCCTCCCATTTCTGATCCAACTCTGAGGTCCCCATATTTTTCACTTTCCTGTGGGCTTTGGTCACCTGGCCCCATCAAACCTAGTTTAAAACCCTCCTCACTAGGTTAGCCAGTCTGCATCCAAATATAGTCTTCCCCTTCCTTGAAAGGTGAACCCCATCCCTGCTTAGCAGTCCTTCTTAGAATAGCAACTCATGGTCGAGGAAACCAAAGCCCTCCTGGAGATACCACCTTCACAGCCAGACATTCACAGTCAAACATTCACCTCCAGGATGCACCTCTCCCTGTCTGGGCCCCTACCTTTGACAGGAAGGACTGAAGAGAATACCACCTGTGCTCCATACTCCCAGAGCCGTGTTGTCACTCTTGATTCACCAGTGTCACACCTTGCAGTATCATTAATGCCCACATTGATGAGTAGTATGGGGTAGTAGTTAGAGGGCTGGATAATCCTCGACAATGCCTCCGTAATGTCTCAGATACGGGCCCCTGGCAGGCTGCATACCTCCCAAGATGACATGTCAGGGCGACAGATGGGTGCTTCCATCCCCCTCAGAGGAGACAGTTAAGGGGAATACTGCCAACCATGCCAGGGAGATCTCAGCAGGCATGGTGATTAAAAACTGCAAATTGTTCTGATCATAGGTGACTCTTGGTAGCACTCAGGAGGTGCACCACTCCTATGTACAGACACCAAATTGTAATTGCTAAATAGGGTGTTCCCTTGAAACCCCCTCCCGGTTCTTCTTGGTGCCCCCACCTACATCCTCTACCTCCCTTGCCTGTGGTATTCTTCTTTAGACTGGCAAACAGTGTTACAAAAGTTCTAAATTTTGAATTTGACATGGACATTACTGATAAGAGGCTATTAATGGTGAAAATGGCCATTGGACCAATGATTATAAATCAAATTTTGCTCTACACATGAAACACAATGGTGGGGGTTGGGGGGGGAGTTCAGTTGGAGCATTGTGTCCAGTTCTGGGCACCACATTTCAAGAAAGATGTGGAGAAACTGGAGAAGGTCCAGAGAAGAGCAACAAGAATGATTAAAGGTCTAGAAAACATGAGCTATGAGGGAAGACTGAAAGAATTGGGTTTGTTTAGTTTAGAAAAGAGAAGACTGAGAGGGGACATGATAGCAGTTTTCAAGTACCTAAAAGGGTGTTTCAAGGAGAAGGGAGAAAAATTGTTCTCCTCGGCCTCTGAGGATAGGAGCAATGGGCTTAACTTGCAGCAAGGGAGGCATAGGTTGGACATTAGGAGAAACTGTCAGGGTGGTTAAATACTGGAATAAATTGCCTAGGGAGGTTGTGGAATCTCCATCACCGGAGATATTCAAGAGCAAGTTGGATAGACATCTATCAGGGATGATCTAGACAGTGCTTGGTCCTGCCGTGAGGGCAGGGTACCAGACTCAATGACCTCTTGAGGTCCCTTTCAGTTCTAGTATTCTATGATTCTATTATTTTAAACCCCCAAATGAAGTCAAAATATAAATGTAACTTGGAATAATTTGGACCCACAAGTGGTCAAATTCTTTTATATCTGATGCAAAAGCTGGTAGCTGCTGTAACAATATACACACTTCTCTACCTCTCTACTAGGCTTTTGGCATAATAATGACAAGGCCTGATTCTCCTATCACTGAAGTCTGAATTGAAAAACTCCTATTTCTTTTAATTTGAGCAGGATCACGGTATCGGAATCTACTTGAATCCAAGCCATTTATTTAATTACATGACCTGTTATTTTTTTGTCTGGCCTGGTATTGTTCCAACCAAAACTATTTAGCTCCAGATCATAGCACCAGGCAGAGCTTTCTCCCATGCTTCCTCTCACACTTAGTATGTGCAAAACTAACTCATTATCCTCCTTTAGATCTCTCCTGAAAATTCTCCTCTGCCGCGGTCCCTTCAAAAAACAAGTGAAGTGGCTGAGACCACTGCTGATCACACTGAATGATCTTGTCTCATTGTTTCATGTGATTCCCGTATTGGTATGTCTCTAGCCGCTCTTCAGGGACTGTTTTATTCTGTGTTTGTACAGCACTTAGCAAAATGAGGTTCTGGTCTGTAAACAGAGTTCCCAGGCACTATGGTGGTAATAATAATTAGCAATAATAATACATGAATATAGTGGTTCTCACAAAATTACAATATGCAGCTAAATATTTTGACACAAATTACTGGCAAAATTCCTTACAATTTTGCCACCTGACATACTCCAATGCTACTAGTATCTGTTGCCAATGAGGAATTACTAATGGCAGTCCCTCACTGAGGCCTTGTCTCTACTATCACAGGCTGTCCACCTAAGTTACACAACCTCAGCTACAGGAACATCATAACTGAAGTTGATGTACTTATGTCTGATTGCCATGGTATCTTCGCCATGATAAGTCAACAGCTGATGCTCTCCCGTCAACTCCTTTTACTCTTCTCATTTTGGTGGAGCACTGGAATCAATGGGAGAGCACCTGAAAGTCAATTTATCACATCTCTACTAGATGCAATAAATAGACCCCCGCTGGACTGATTGGTGTTTGTGGATCCAGCATGTACTGAAGACATGCCCTATGTCTCCATGAGCTATAGTGAAAAATTATTGCTGCAATGTTGGCATGTCTGTCAAGATGGGTTTAAGCAACAAGCTCAAATTGAATATATCTTTCTAAATAAATAAAAGCAGGATGTAATGACGTATTTTTAGATAAAGAAGTTGCTGCCTGAATGCAGTGTACTGCTTTAATGGACTAGCCTCCTGCCTCACCAGCTCATTTAAGTGCTACAAGAACAAAGTGCTTAAAAAAATCTTTTTGATCTGTGAAGAGTAAAGTATGGTCTCCAGAAAAGTGAGTCAAAGGATTTGGGTATAGTTGTTAAGAACACACATCAGAAGAAATCAGTGCTCAGAAATTAGATTCTTGTCAGAAGAAATCAGTGCTAATTGAAGAAACTAGATTAGGTTATTATTTAACAAATAACAACAGGAAGTGGTTTCCATAACTTAAGGAAGCAAATAAAGTGCATGTATAGCAGAGTTTAAAAGTAATAAAGTTTGGCAACTGCTGAATTTTGTAATGATCAATATTCAATTTATGTAAGTACCTATTCTTTCAGGTCTGCTTGTCCTTGCTCAAAGACTTTTTAAAAAATTATAAACAATGCTACTTGTCAAACAAACAAACAAAAAAGAAATAAGAATCTTACCTGATCTTCAATTATCTTCTTTAGTGCCCTATCTGTCCTGGTAATAATATCTGGATATGGATAAATTGGTATTCTTGCTTGCAAAAGTTCCTCCCTTTAGTAAAAAGAGAAACACTCAACATCATTACATATCAGCATTCCTTTTCCTGAAATCATGTTGGAAGCACATATGTTATTAAATGCTATTGAACATGCTATGCCTGTGTCTATGGTAGTCTTTTTGGGGAAATCTTCAACCAGTGCATTTAGATCAATGAAAACAACAGCGGGAGTGACGATGTAAATAGACCTCAGGAATTTTCATCACTGTCACCCAGACCAGCTCTGAATAGTGCTCATTATTGAAATCTTTACAACTGCAAGTAAAATCTGTTTCTCCATATTCCCTCTTCTGTGCTAAATATAAGGAATACCATAAACATTGCAGTAACATAAAAAGGCTACCTCTGCACTTGCAGCATGATAGTTTCAACTGTCTACCTACCACTCATCACAGTAGAATCTAAAATTGTTTTCAGTATTGTTTGTAGCCATGTTGATCCCAGGATATGAGACTGACAAGGTAAGTAAGGAAATATCTCTTGTTCAACCAACCTGTGTTGGATACAAAGTCACAGGAGGGTACTGTTACATAGTCTTACGACTTTTACTCAGGTTGTGAGCAGAATGGTTTTTGAAGAAATACTGTAGAGTTAGCTTTTTGGTGATGGGAGCTCTTCAGAGGTTACTGCTGCAAACAGAAAGAAGTTACTTTCTGCCTTAGACTCTTCCTCTAGAGTTAGTTCTTGGTATACAGTTGCTTCTAGGGAACCAAGTATTAATATTTGGGCTGGGATTCCCAAAAGATGGTTTTGGTTGTGTATTGTTTGACTCCTATCTCAGGATTGGTTTGAAATTGGTGTAAATCAACAAGCTATATTAAGAATCAACCCAAAGTCAGTACCATTGGTGTCTCCTCAATTGGGAAACTCACCTGCAAGATGCTGTCTTCTGCTACTGCTCAGCAGCGGGGCAACAGCAGGCCCACCAGTAGGGAGGGGGCAAGGGAGGCAACTGCCCTAGGGCCCAGCAATTCAAAAGAGCCCAGGGCTCCTAGTCATGACTGCTGCGACTGCAGCAGTGGCAAGAGCCCTGGACCCTTTAAATCACTGCAGGTGCCCTGTGTTCCAGGAAGCACTGAAGCTGCCTGGGAGAAAACTAGCCCTAGCCCCACCCCAGCTGCCCATAGCCCTGCCCTTTCTAGGCCTTCAGTCCCCCTCACAGAGTGGAGAATTTGTTCTTCCACACCTTAAAGGGAAATCTAGACATTCAGGTCCCCATATTTCCCCCTTGTAATAAATCAGAGAACCACCCTGACACAAGGAATGGGGAAGTGGAAACGGAGAATATTCTCACTCCCTATGCTTGTATTTCAGAGACTACTTGCTCTCCTCCTGCAGTAGTGCAGTACTCTGAGGGAAGGGCTCTGTGATCTGGGAGGGACACAGGGCCTGATACAAAGAAGTGGAAAATAGACAACCAGAAACTGCAGGTGAGACACCAGCTGGAAGAGGGCACTCCAGCTGAGCTAATTCCCAGCTGAGCTAATTCTCAGTGACCAGAGGGAGGCATCACTGCTGTGGTCACGAACTGTTACACTCCCCCAAATGAAGCTATTTTGAAAAGCAACACTCCTAGGGGTACATCTACACTGTGGTGCTACTTCAGGATACTTTCAGTATCTTGAAACAGCTATTCCACTTCTTTGAAACAACCCCGTTATTTCGAAAGATAATGGGTTCACTATTCCAAC